>CM060925.1:133835714-143835714 GCA_030737875.1 Allium sativum | reverse complement strand
GTAGCTAACACATGACACGGGTTGGGATACTAGTACGGAAGGTGCAGGGCAAATATACTTGATAAGACCTTGGGATGTTATACTCGATAGAACCTTGGGATGTTATACTCGATAGAACCTTAGGATGTTATACTTGATTCATAGTGACCGTAGTTTATCTTGATACAGTAGTTCATCCTGCTACCTTAGTTTAGCTTGTATATCTTGTCATCATATTACTTTCAGTTTATGCATGTCATGTTACCTTTACCTGTTTTTATGCTGGAAGTAGATAGGACTTACCAGTCTTTATGACTGACCCCGTTTTCTTTCGCCTCTTTGTCTTCCGTTCCCCCCCCCCCAAGGTTTTCAGGGAGGAAATACTGTTATTTAGCTCGGACTTCTTCTGCTTTAAGGTCATCATGTATGGCTTGGATTTTTCTTGGCTATGGCTGCTTTACCGTTTTACTTGGGGAATATTTTATGACTGTGGTTTTATGCTTCTTTAACTATTGCAAGACAGGTTTCCAATGTAATGGCTTTTAAAGGGCATTTTGATGTAAAAGGCTTTAGACCTTGTAATTTTATGAGGTAATGAAATTTGGTTTTTCTTCCGCTGTTTTATATGTTCTGTCTTGTAATATTTCTGTGCATGTTTACCTAGACAACGCCCCTCCAAAGCTAGTGCATTCTCTTGTGAGTGACCCTGGCGGAGGTGGGGTGTTACACAACTCTTTTAAACCTTGCAAATGAAGAGGCGTGATTTTGATATTCAAATGGACATAGCCGTTCGTGACAGACGTGGAGCCTGGTGAACCATCACGATGCCTTCACCCCTATAAATAGCCACGCTGAAACTGCTCCAAACAACTCCGACATAATTTTCTTCTAATTCCTCCCGTTTTGCAGCATCGCCATTACCAATGCCAAAGAAGCGTTGCAAATTCTCGAATTTGCAACGCTTATAAGGTGTTGCAGAATTGTTCTTCTTCATTTCTTCATTCTTTTCTTAACTTGCATCATCAAAAATCAAAATTATAGATTGTTCTTGATCGGATTAAAGTCGTACGAACTTTGAGTTTGATTACGCTATTCCAAGACTTTATTGAATCCTGAAAGTCAATAGTTCTATAACTCGTTTGTACGACTTTAATCCGATCAAGACAATGGAGGCATGCAATAGAGGAAGTCTTCACTTTTTTTTTTTAGTTATGTCTATAATGGTAACTTAGCATCAGAAAGAAAAAAGTTATGGAAAGTAATTATGGATTTATCTAATGCCATTAACAAAAAAATGGATTGTCTTGAGAGATTTTAAAGCGGTTCTAAAAAGCTGAGAGAAGGAATATGGCTTTACTATCAAAGTCTCACAAGGGATCGAGATCAACAACAGCATGCTTGGTGATGGAGTGGTTCGAACCCTTCTAGACAGGCCCCAACTATACATGAAGAAGTAGCCAGTTAAAACGAATCTCACCTAGATTAAATGGTTTTTAATGAATGATGAATGTATTAACTTATTCTCCAATCTTAAATTCAACTCTTTTCTAAGCTACACTAGTGATCACTGTCCTTTGATGGTTGAACTTAATGACATGAATAATGAATAATGATCCCAATGGTAAGCCCTATAGATATGCTACACAATGGTGTGAGTGCAGCGAGCATGAAAAAGCAATTGAACTCAATGAAGTTCCAGAAGTGGAGGGCATTGCTATGTACAAACTAGTGATGAAAATCAAACACATTGAAAATAAACTCAAGAAGTGGAACGAAATAACAAGCAAGAACTGCATTCAGTACCCAGAAAACCTTAAAGAGCTTAAAGAGTTTGAACAATCGCAATAATATTACCAACGGTACAGATGTGGAAGGGAACCCCATATGCAGCCTTGAAGAGCTTGAAGAACAAGCCATCGAGTAATAGTTAGAACTATTTAATGGTGAAGTTAGTAGCAATTGTCGTTCGGTACAGAGAAGTAGTCAACTAAGCGATGACTGATCTCCTGACCGGTAGAGTTCAAAGTGATGAAGTTAAAATTAAGCCATCCATATGGACTTCAGCCTATGATCAGATGGAAATAAACTCCAAATTCTTCTGCATCCACTAGGAGCACCTGAAAGATAAAGTGGTCAATGTCATTCAGGAAGCACTGGATGCTGGGAGAATCTTACAGGAAATTAATAAATGACATTTTGTCTACCACATACAAAAGGTGGACAAAGCCCCAAAAACAGAAGAATATAAACCAATTTCATACTGTGATGTTGTATACGATATACTTAGTAAAGAGTTCTATAATAAAGAGAACAAAATACATCTAGACATCATTGTCGAATATCAAAGTCTTTTATAAAACATAGGAGTATGTTTGAAAATTTATTCGTGGAACTTGAATTGATTAAAAACTTTAACAAAATGGGGTATGACGGGATGTGCTTGAAGATGGACCTTATGGCATGGTCGATAAACAATTTATAATCTACATGCTAAGACTACAACCAACAATATGGCATGTTCAGCTACTAAACAAGCCACAGAGCATTTAGATGTGGCTTGTTCAGTTACTAAAGAAACTTGGAACATTCAAGTGTGGCTTGCTCATCTCGCCGCGGCTATTTTGAACTGATCTGATGAATGAGTCGCTTAACATAGACTGGTAGTTATAACGACGAAGTCTTTGTTGTTTTATGTTTATAACAACAAAGACTTCTCCGTTATGAACAAAAAAGAAAAAGAAAATGGTTCATGGTTAGTTTAACATTTTGGTTGTGCAGCTTGTTCGTTCAGTTCAGTTGAAAGCAGGAGAGAAAATATAGTGAACAAAAGCCACATTGTTGGTAAGAGTCCAAAGGCAAATGGGATTTCCACGTAGTTTCCTTAAACTGGTTGAGGAACGCATTCTTAAAGAAGAAGAAAATCATTGCGCTTGTTTGCTTGATTTTTTTTTTATATATATATATTTACTTGTTTTGAGTCAAATTTATTGGTATTTATGATAATTTTTATCAACTGATTCAATATACATTTGGTCTTGAACATGTTTGAATTAGATTCACTTATTGTTGTTTAGATCACTCCTTTAGATACCTAAATTATCTTTTCTCAAAAATTAAGGAATTATCTTTTCTCAAAAATTAAGGATTCACGTCATTACTCACAAAATTTTGTTCCGATACATGGCTAGCGTTGTTTTTGTATTGATTGGATATGGACTATAAATTGTAACTCACATCAGGTTTAAGTTAGATGAGTTGAGCTGAGTTTACATGGATTAAATGTATTGATTATGTGCACCTCAAAGGACCTCAGAGGACATTGCAATGCAATAGAAGTAATGATTTTGGCAAAAAAAGATGCATGGAACGGAATCAAACACGTTGTTGTGCAGCTCAGCTTATACGATTTAACGCCCATGTTTTATTTGCATTATATTATTTGAAGTTAAAAACAGAAGGTGCAACAGAAAGGAAGAAACAAACAGCATACAAACAAGTTATCAGAGAAAGGAACAAACCGAATGCGAACAAGTTATCTGGCATAGTACGAATATCCAAACACTTGGATACAAATCATGTAACGCACGCGACGGAATTATCGGGCCAGAGAAACTGAAATGGTGCCCGTGCGATGTACGGTTTTCACTGTAAACCTGATATCAAATGAAAGCAGAGTTGAGCTTGATTTGGCTGCTAAAATTTGAATATCAAACTTAAAAATCTACCATTACTCAAACAATCCAAAATTTCATCCATATTTGAAGCGGATAAATATCGAAAAACAAGAACACGGATATGAAAATTATTAACATGCAAAAGTTATCAATTTATTTTTTTAATTTTTGTATAAATTACTTGCATTATATGAATTGCAATTTGCACATATGTACGTCTAATATCCAAAGATATTTTCTTTTTATTTAGGGTGTTGTTATTGACACTCCAACTATTGTTAAGGAGGGGTCATTTTTTAAAAACACTCCACTTTTTCAAAATTTGTTAAGGGGCTACACAAACATATTATTTCACACTGCTCAATATTCCTGTATTGCCCCTTCAAATTAGATTTAAAAAATCTTTTTGACAAGGGAAACCGAATTAAAATAAGCAGTTCGTCGTCACTGCATCGAATGCAGCACATAATCAATTATGTATGTATTCGACACTGATATGTCAAAAATTAATAATCATTTTGGTGAATTACCTTCGTAAATATTAAATTCAGCATATTTATGTCCATAAAAAAAATAGTTCTATCTTATTCCTCCGAAAACACTTATCCTTTAGGGTTTAAAAAAAATCGATATATGCGAATTGGAAAAAAAAATCTATGGCCCTTGCAATATTTGTTAAGGTAAATTACCTTTATTTGTTAAGAGGCTAAATGGATAATAAGGTAAAATTACTTTTATTTGTTAAGAGGCTACTTTTATCATTGGTACTCCCCTTAACAATTTAAAAAAAAAAAAAAAAATTGGTCTTCTCTTACCAATATTTGGAGTGTCAATAACAATGCCCTTTATTTATTAAAAAGATAAATTGACGGATATGCATTATAAATGTAAAAAAAAAAAAAATTGTAATTACAACATTTATGTTGCAAATTGCTCTTTTGGGGTTGTAGATGGTAAATTAATAGCAAAATTCCGTTGACCAATAGTCAGGAAAGATGGTGGCAAAGGATGCAGAAAGGTGGTAGGATTTCATTCATGGATGAGGTTATTTTCTGAATGGCACCTTGTAAATCCAATTCATTAGATTATCTTTTCTAGTAGTAGAGACTTCAGTATAAAAACATATTTATTCTTTTATTAAGTTAGAAGTTTATATTCTATGCATCCAAAATATACAAAATGAGATATTTTGCTGATGAAATGCCAAATTTAAGTCCATTTGAGATTCAATCCAGGTTGCAAAGTCAATTAAGTTCAATGGACCTAGCTTGATTTAGTTAGTATGGTGTTTGATTTAAATTGTGTTTTGAGTTTTAAGTATTAACCGCAAAAAGCAGAAAGAGTAGGAACGTAAAAGGAAATGAAAAGAAGATGGACACAGAATGAATGAAGGGACGATGAAAAGATAAATTATCTTTCATCATTCCATTATTTCCCAAAATATGAAAAATAAAATAAATATCTTTTGCTTTGTGGTGTTTATTTCATTTTTTAAAACAGACGTATTTATGATACAATTGCATGGTTTGCATTCTTGCATGGACGAATCAAAAACTAAAAAAAAGCAAACCAAACACCACTTCATAGAACACTATTTTCCTTTTTTTTTTTTTTTTTTTTTTTACATTTTACCCATTTTGACCTTCAACGCCCACTTTGATTTTTAACATTTAAACTGAGCCCATCAGTTTAATTGAATATAAAACTAAAATTACTTTAAACAATTCATGCTATTGTTTTCAAATA
This sequence comes from Allium sativum, assembly GCA_030737875.1. Lineage (NCBI taxonomy): Eukaryota > Viridiplantae > Streptophyta > Magnoliopsida > Asparagales > Amaryllidaceae > Allium > Allium sativum. The sequence continues at coordinate 143,830,315 of CM060925.1, read as the reverse complement.
ATGGATTTCTTTTTTAAAATTAAAAGATGAACTCAGTTGGTTAATTAGAATGCATGGTATGTCACCAAAATGACAATTTAACTTGCGTGAAAAATTAAATCAATCAAGCCAAACTAATGAATGAGGAGGATTTTATCCTATTTGATGTGTGTGTAAAAGGCAGACTCCATGACAACCCTATTTGAAAGCACTCCAAATGCATCTTATTTGCAGTCACTCGTTAATATTAAAATAGGTTAGCGGAAAAAAAAAAGTTTGTGGGAAGGAAAGAAAAAGTTAGTGGGATTGTGTGGTGAAAAATAGGAAACTAAAAAGGTGCTACACTATTTGAAGTGCAGCACCCTCGTAGCCTCCTGATTTCCACCACATTCTGTTTTCTCTCTCCTCTCACTTAATCTCTTTCGCCTTGCTAATGTATTTAAATATAAATGAATGGCTTGTATCGAGGGACAAATAGGGTGTTATAAAATAGATGTGCACCTGAACCCTCCTGTTTCATCTAAAATGGGAGCAAATGAGAAATAAAAGAATATTAAAATTAGGAGTGGCTGTAATTCAAGGGGAAATTCACTTGCAATATAAGAAGTGTAGCGGAACACACACACTATTTCTCTCTCTCTCTATCTCTATCTCTCTCTCTCTCTCTCTCTCTATATATATATATATATATATATATATATATATATATATATATATATATATATATATATATATATATATATCGTTGAATGACACCCCAGAATTGGAGCACCACTTTACTTTTTAGCCCCTTTTTCTCCATCTTCTATTTATAGTTAAATAAGATAGTGGAGAGAGAGATAGTTAATGGAGAGAGACCACTGGGATGCTAGCACAGTAGCACTATTTGGGATACCATTGAATGCTCGTTCTCTGAATTTTAACGCAATTTGTGACACAATTGATCTTCATTATTGGATCGTCTTCTAAATTTTATCTCTTTATATAAGGACAAAAGAATCCAAATGTCGAGCCATTGTGTCTAATTTTGTGTTCAAATAGTCGTCGCATATATATATATATATATATATATATATATATATATATATATATATATATATATATATATATATATATATATATATATATAGCGAGCGTTTAATGATACCCCAAATAGTGCAACACCCCCTAAACGCCCTCTGATTTTCACCACATATCCCGTTTCTCTCTCCCTCCACTCATTCTTTCACCTCCCACTCACTTATTGTAATATAAATGCTTGGTTTATATAGGGAAGCAAATAGGGTGCTCACTAATTGGGGTGTCATTGAACAATCCTCTGTATATATTTATATATATTAGAATAAGAAGAACTTAGCATACTCGTGCAAAATTGCAATGATAACAAGCATGCCGAAAGCAAAACATCTATTAACATATCATTATACCCTTAGTTTGGTCATAATACTCAGATAATTAGCCTGACTTTACTCCATTCATCATCATAGCTCCTTATCCATTCTAACTAAAAATTCGCATCTAAGTTTTGCTTTTCAGTGACAGTTTCTGGCACTTCTCACAGTCCTTTTGCCTAAGTACACCTTAATAAAGATAAATTTAATGTTCCCCTTTCCATGATACTCCTATTTTGATCATTTTTTTTAACTCAGGAATTATTTTCTACTCCACAGTATATTCCTACTTTGATCCATGACAAGACCAAGTAAAAACTCTTTAACTTAAAACTCCACATACTAATCTACCTCCCTCTCCTTTCATCAAGTTTAAAAGAGCACCTCCACAACCCCACCTTCTACATTGATGTTAAAACCAACACCATCATCCAGGAAAGAAAAGAAAAAAGTAGGAAAAGAAAATTCCAAAGCAATGGCTCCATCAATCTTCAACAAAGAAATGAAAGGAGCAAAGTTTTCCTGCACAGCACCTGCATCCACTGCAGTCTGCTCCAGCATCAACACCAAATCCATTGTTCATTCAACTATCTCTGCCTGTAGATCCTCATTCGACTCTCCGAGAATCAAACCTCTTTCCAATCTCATACCAAAACCCTTCTCTTCTTCTTCCACTTCTAACACTCCACGCGCTCGTAAAAGTTTAGATCACAGACTTATAAGCGCCAGCCCTGGTAATTCATCCAGGTTTTTACTTGATGATGCTACTTACCTTGATGTGTACAGCGAGTTCGAACCGTCTCTCACTTTAGACGACATTTTCAAGAAAACTACAAAGAAGTCATCCATGGACGTTGATGGTAAGATTAGTCTGAGATCGAAATCTACTTCTAGTTCTACGATGAAATATTTTTCTCCTAGGCTTGGTAAGCCTATGAAAGAAAACCAAGGTAAGCAGACTGTTGGGTGTAGGAAAGATCATGAGTTGATGATGGATACTCCTAGGCTTATCCCTCCTTTCAAAGCTGTTAAAACCAGTTCTACCTCTGTGTTAACAAGTGAAGATACCGATGATCAGGTTTGTCGATATTTTCAGTTTATACAATCAAATCCAAAACATTTGAGCCTTAACTTGATATATGTGCACAGGTAGTTGTTCTTAGAGTGTCCCTCCATTGCAAAGGCTGTGAAGGAAAAGTCAGAAAACACATCTCTAAAATGGAAGGTTAGCTATAATGGTTTTTAAGTTGTACACCATGAAGTTATTCACTATCCATATATAACTCTGGATCTTTGATGAATTTTTCAGGTGTGAAATCTTTCAATATAGATTTCAAAGCAAAGAAAGTGACGATAACAGGAAACATAACGCCACTAGGGGTTCTCAACAGCGTTTCAAAAGTGAAGAATGCACAGTTTTGGCCATCATCGTCGCCTCGGCTGTCTACTGCATTCTAAGTTGTAATTTAGTTGATGCTTAAATTGTAGTATTTTCACTGTGATTATGTATTTATGTTTGTTAAGAAATGTTCCTTGTTCGGTTTATGTATGGGAAAAGTGAAGAACACACAAAGTGCTGGCTTGGATCTTTTTTATGCATTGCTTTAGTCTTTAAGTTTGAAATGCTTAAGTTGTTACTTTAACGTTTCCAGAAAAGTGGATGTTCTTCAGTTTTTAGGTAGATCAAAAAATGTAAAGTAGAGCTGATTTAAACAAATGGAGACGGAATAAAATAGCAAAACTAAGTTCTTTAAGCGAACACTGAACTTTAAAGTTTTCTTCTTAATTTGAACAAACCTGCACTATTTTGTGTTTTAACGGTCGGTAGGTATATAATAATGAGTGGGAGCCACTGCATTGTATTCTTTGATTATGATAAGGGAAAGATATTAGAATCAAATATATATCGTTTTCATACCCAAGTTTACAGTATGCTGCTGTTGATCTCTTGAGATTTCCATTGCTATTTTTTTAGTGGGAATGGGGCTCATCCTCGTATTCTTTTTTCCTGAATGATTCTTTTCAAAGCGTTTTGTTATTCCAGAATTAATGATGACTAAGGATTATACTAGTATATGATAGCAAAAAATACATATTTACTTGTTCATTTTGCATGTCTATACAAGACTTATATACACATCAAAATCTACCAGCAAAGCTGTGACTTTGAAGCGTTTGGGATCAATGATAACAGTCAAATAACGCAAATCTCATAAATGTGTAAATCAGAAGCCACGTGTGTGCATTCAAGCTTAATAAAAAAGCAACTGGTTTGTGTTTTGTCCATTTTATATGATCAAAGCATGTGAGTACTGTGCACGTTATTGTCTTAACTTGGCATCGGATACCAACACAGATGTTATCGGTTTACTACTATATTCACCGTATACAGTAGTTTTAACAACTTACAGTTCCACTGCAGTTTAAAAATGCAACCGTTCTTTTTTCTCAGGTCTTTCTACCTACCTTCTGAGGCAAGTAGTAATAAATTTTGAGCATGAACTTTTAACTACCAACTGTACATGGCAATGCTATTTTTTCGCTCTAGCAACCAAATTTGAGAAGGGAAAAAAATGATAACTAATCAAGCCTTATAATAGGAGCGTTTGGGATCATTTTTTTAAAGGGAAAAAAAAAAAAAAAAAATACTAACCAGAAAATTTACTGATAAGAACTAAAAGGTTTGACTCCGCAATGTACACAAAACACATCAGCAGATAAATAGAACTTGCAGGATTCCATTCACTTAATTCTTAAGCATATCTTCTGAACCGAAAACTGTGCACTATTATCTATTTAACATCATCTTGATTTCAGAATGAACTGATTATTCAAAATTATCTTGAATTTTCAAGGAAAATGTTTCCATATTATTATTTGCCAAAATATTTGTTTATCAAGGTAATTAGCTTTATTAATGACACTGGAATAATGCATAATACCTGGATATCACATAAAGGGGATGTATACACACTTGTACTGGCTGAGACATCAATCCTTAACTAGGGAAAAAAAGATAAAATAAAAAATCCAAAACTGGGAAACTGCACTCACACCAAATTCTGGTCATATGAAACTTTACGCCGTTTGAAATATTTTTATAAGAACATAAAAACGGCTCTCAACCTCTTGCCGGAAGAACCACTAGTGGTGGTTCACTTCTTCCCAAATGTTTAGGTGGTGCCTACATGGCTATGAATAAATTCAGCAATACGCAGCCAAACTGCAAATATGATAGTTTGATAATTGTTAACAATACACAGTCTTGACTTCATTAACTATTGAATTACTTACCTAAATATTATTATTAAAATTGGATAGTTATATACGAGTTTAGATAGTATGTACGGTATTTGAATATCACATAAAGTGGATACATACACAATTGTATTGCTGAGACATCAATTCTAAACTAGGGGAAAAGATTTTATTTTATTTTGTTAAAGAGAAAAGAAAATCCAAAGTGGGAAATTGCAGCATATATTTAATCAGATGTTATATTCTTTATCTTGACTAATGAAATCTTTTATCGTTTTTTTTTTTTCCTGGTGACCCCATCAAATTCTGGTCATATGCAACTTTACGCCATTGGAATTATTTTTATAAGAATATATAAAAAGACTCTTCACCTCTTATTGGAAGAACCACAAGTGCTGGTTTACTTCTTCCTATATGTTTAGGTCGTGCCTATACGGCTATGTATAAATCCAGCAATACGCAGCCAAACTATAAATATGATAGTTTGATTGTTAACATTACCCAGTGTTAACATTATAGAAAAACTTAGCTAAATATTTTTATTTTTATTTCAAAATTGGATACTTATGTACAAGTCTAGATAGCATGAAACATACTACATTTCAGCATATGTTCGAATCACACTACGCAAGTTTCAAACAAGCAGCATTATGCATTCAAATCAAAATATCTAACCATTCGAATGGGGATGCGGGTCAATTTAGCTAAGCATTGACTTGACCTATGCCTATATTGACTAAAACTCCCCATCTCATTAAAACTACTGATAAAATTGTACAACACCCCTAATCGTATACACTGGACATGCACTGCTAGATTACATTTTGGTCAATCGAGCCTAACACCCCAATCATGCAATCTCAAAACAATATCAAAAAAATAACAAGTCACATACATATAACAATCATAGTTAGAAAGCAGTAAAGACGACAAGATTTTTATAGTGGTTCGGCAAACTGTGACCTACGTCCACTTGAAGTGGTCTTTGTTTATACTAATGATTATAAGTACAGTTGATTGTTTGCATGAATGAAAATAATAGAATGTGATGTTGTCTCCAAGAAATAGCAGAGATTTCACATGGAGAAGATGAAAGAAGATACTTTTTCTAAGCCCTTGAAAGTCTATTTATAGCTAGAGAATTGAAGTTGGGTTGGCCGAAAAAGTCGCGGGAGGATCACAAAGTCAAGACGACTATGCCTCAGAAGTGGGGCCAAGGTCGCTCATATGTGAGGGGTCGGTACCGACACCATAAGGGTTGCACCGAACATGTGCGACCTCCAAGGTGTGTTGTAACACCACACATCCGTTAGTGTCACTCACAAAGGGAATGCACTAAGTTCTGTGGAGCATTTAGGGTAAAAGATGAAGATAAATTACAAGACAGACAGAAATTAAACAGCGGAAAATAAAACTTTACTTTATTGACAAGATAGTTTGTACAGCAATTGTTTTCCAATATCAGAGTATCATCTGTCTTACAAAATAAAGAAGCATAAAAATACATTTATATTCCCCAATGTAGCAAGAGCCAGCCATAGCATCTGAAAGAGAATCCAAGCAAAACTTCGACAAACCTTCAAGCTGGGAAAAAGTGACCGTCCAACTTAACCTGAGCTATACTATTCCCTTCTTTACTAACGGGGGGGGGGGGGGAAGAAAAGAAGACGAAAGAAAAACAAAGTCAGACATAAAGCCTGAGTAAGTTCAGTTACTTCTAGCATGTGAACATGGAAAAACAAAACGACATGAATTAACTGAATACAAGATAACACCATGATGATAGGGTCAGCAAGATTAGACACAAGATATGCTAAGATAAGATAAACTGGATATGCTCTAATACTTTCGCCGCTTCGCTATTTCCTTGTTATACTGGTTTCTATATCTCTGCACCACTTAACTAGTGTCCCAACTAGTAACGATAACGTGATCCCAATCCCTGTAGTTTCTGTTGCCTTCAGGCATACATTTATTATTTATTACCTAGATCTAATCTAGGGTTTTCTATCAAGTGCTTTCTAGATTCAACTAGAGTTTACGCTATCTGCTGAACGCTTCTCGGATTCAGGGTTTATGCCACCTAGTCCAATTAGGGATTATGCTACCTGTCGAACGATGCCCCAAGTCTAGGACACATTACCTAGAGTGGTATATGTTCATATACTTCCCCACGCATGTATCGCGAATCGTTATCGCTTGTCTAGATGCACATGTCCTGTAATGTGCGGCCCGAGTCCTGTGGCAGGGCAAATCAAGAAACACAGAACTAGGTCGGGAGCTTTCAGATATCTGCCGATGCAGATGCTAAGGTCTGTTTTTATTCCAGTGGCTATGGTCTCACTCGACCCCTCTCTCAACTAATGAAAGGCACACCTTGAAAAATGAGAACTATACGTAGGCCCCCTATACCCCACTAACCTATGGTCATCCTCACCCATAACTAGATAGCAAGTATATGGTCTTTTGGAGTTCTCCGCCTTTCCGCTTCACGTATCTCGACTGAATCAAGATGGATGGTAGACGACGAGTTGCTATCACAGGGCTACCGTTTTCTCGCCGAATCACGCTGGTCCATCCTAGTCTTTAGGTTGCCATATATTGCAACCAAGGCATACCCCTGGTTCTTCTAACGCAGACCTTAACCTCTGTGAGCCCAGGAGGATCATCTGCAGCCTCACAGAGGGATACCAAGAGTACCCTCACGTCCCCTCGAAGCCTCGGGCTTCGTAACCCAATTCGTTGGAGCCTTCTTTAAAATTAGATGGACGTCCGCTCCTTCTCGTGTTATACTAAGAATTACTACTTAGTTTTGTCAACTAAGGTTTACCACTTAGTTTCCAGAATCGTTGTTTTCTTAACTAAGGTTTACTACTTAGCTCCTTGTAACTAAGGTTTACTACTTAGTTCTCTTTCCCGTCAATTTGGATTGGTTAAGTGTCATTAGTCAATTCAAGCTAACTTAACCCTCTTCATTTATCCTGTTAAACTGGTTAAGTGTTATCAGTAATTCATGTTGACTTAACCCTACCACAAACCAAGTTATGTTGGTTAAGTATTTCTTATTATTTAACCCTACCCATTCATCCTGTATTGGTTAAGTGTTACTTTTTAACTTAACCTTGCCCATCTGTTTTAACTAACATGTTATTAATGGTTAAGTATTATCCCTTCATATTTTAGACTTAGCCCTATTCCTTTATCACAATCTGACGGTTAAGTGTTCAAGTTTACTTAGCCCTGCGGTCTAGTCCGGCTAACATATCAAATTGGCTAAGTGTATTAAATTTTACTTAATCCCAACCTCTAGTCTAGTTAACATGTTAATTTGGCTAAGTGTATTAACTTTACTTAACTCCACCTTCTAGTCTAGTTAACATGTTAATTTGGATAAGTATTTTCCTAGTTACTTAACCCCTACAAATCTTGTCTTGTTACCATGTTAAGTCGGTTAAGTGTCCCTATGGACTTAGCCCTCCCATTCTAGCTTAACTGTGTTAAGTTGGTTAAGTGTTCCTATGGACTTAACCTTCCCATTCTAGCTTAACTGTGTTAAGTGTCTGTATGAACCTAACCCCACCCACCGGTCTGGTTATAATGTTGATTTGGTTAAGTGTCTTAGTTAACTTAACCCTACCATTCTTGTTCTAGCTTTAACTAAATAAATTAAAGCCGCGACCACTCACATTAGACAGATATTGTTGCGATTACTGGATGTGCCGGTTGGTTCCGGGCAGGTTTACATCGCAACTCAGTCTAACCTCGGGTTAGGCATATTCGTGTTTTCTAAGTTCAAAGGGTTTTGATTAATTTTCAAATCAGGTTTTGAAAGTGACCATCCTGTCCGTCGGATCAGTTAGGGATAGACAGGAAGAGCAGGAAACTTGTATTTTCCAAACCTAAGCCTAGACACTATCCTCTCTGTCACCCTAGAACTTTCTGGTGTATTATTAAAAGAGATGACGTTAATAAACCTTTAGTTTGTCTAAATTTACATTTTCTCATTTAGGACAAATCCTATAAGTAAATCATTCCTAATTTACTTATTTCCTAATTACTCCTTTAATGTAAATTGTCAACATTTATTTTTATGGCCCATTTTCCCTTCTATATCATATTTATGCTTTTTGGTATGTAAACTATACCAAATTAAGTGTCACTAACTATGATTTTTGCCAAACATGATAATTACTCGCAATTATAGCCAATTTCAAATTTATGCCAATATACTTATTATGCTAAATTAGTTGATCCAATTCTGATTTAACATTCTAATTACAGTTCATGTCAAACTAGACTTATTATTTAAGTTCACAGTTCATGTAAGTGCTAGATTTACAAGTCAATACTAGATTCAAATTACACGTCCTATAGTTCATGTCAAATTTATCCAATTTGCATTTCTATGAACATGCCATAATACATGTTCCCAATTCATGCCAATTTTCAAGTTTATAACTACGTTTTTAGTAAATTTCATATTTTTCTCAAATCGTATTCCCATCGTTCGTATAATCGTGATTCAATCTAGATTATAGATAAATCTAGATTCGTAGAAAATAGGGAATGAACCAAAGATGCTATGAAAAAGATAGACAGAATAACTGGCATAAAATGGTAATTTACCAATTACAGACCTAACGAATTACACTGAAATTGATCTAAAACATCGAAGGCCTATAGGTCAATCTCATGACATAAAAAGGGTTGAATAACGACGTAGGTTCAAGAACATGGGTAGACCTAACTTAATAGGTAAATTCCCAAGATCTAAAACCAAAGAAAACCAAGAATAGACAGAATAGATAATTAGGTTTAGACCCAATTTCATAGTCACAAAACTTAAGCAACACTTTCCTAGTCATGAATCACAGTTGTTCTTGTTATGTCATAGGCAATAGTTTATGTTTCCTAATCAAAGGCATAGGCTTGTGTTCATGGTCAAGGAAATAATTCTCATAGTCATGAGTCACAGTCATAGGCAGTGTTCATAGTCATAGGTAATGTTCATAGTCAAGAGGCATATGGTTTTAAGGTCCATAGTTTCATAGTCACAGTCTTATTGGTCCTCGAATCATAACAGTTCTTAATTAGGTCCAAAGATATAAGCACTGATTTGAATAGAAAGATTTGGCATGTTCTTTTATTCCTTTAATTTCATGTCACGAATAGAGAAAACGTTCAAATCTAAAAAGTAACCGACTTACAGAGATTATCGTAAAAAAACAGTCGTTGAAGTCGTTTGAATCTTCACTTGAATCCTAGCTTGTTTTGAATCTCCTCTTGAAAGTCTTGAGCAGCATTTCCTCGTCTTGATTTATTTTACATATTATTTTATTTATTATTTAATTTAGAGGAGGAGAAGAAGCCATGTCTACCAAGAATCTTTGCAGCATAAGGGTAGAGAAGAATTGTGAATAGGGAAGGAGACTAGGGCTGTTTATATAGTGTAGAAGTCAATGAATCTGGTCAGAATGGCGTCCGGATACAGAAAAACGAACCAGGCTGTAGATCTGGAAAAAGCGGGGAGGTCGACCCCCAGGTCGACCTATGGGGGGGAGGTCGACCCCCAGGTCGACACCCTGGTCGACCTGGGTACCCAGGTCGACCCCCTGGTCGACCTGGGTCCTGGGCGGGAAATTTTCCGCCCAGCCCGCTTCTGAGTCTGTTTTGAAATTTGAACTTTGTTGAAACTTCTGGAGGCCATATCTTCCTCATACAGACTCCGATTTACGCAAACTCGGACTCATTTTCATGCAGAATTCCGAGACGAACGCAATGGCACAGCTCGTTTCCCTTGATTTTGATTTAAAAATTTAATTCTGCCCTGATTTGTGAATCTTAGTGTTACAGAATTACGGGGTGTTACTGTAATGACCCACATTGGCAGAGGTATATTGATTAATTTATTTTATTGTATAAATGGTAGGTTAGTGAATTAAATGGTCATGGAATAATATAATGGTGAATATTTAATTTAAAATAATAATTAAATAATATATTTAATTCTGAAATAAACAGAATTGGCTGAAAGGGCGATATAGTGTGAACTGGATCATCTGTGATATTTAATTCAGTTTAGAATTTGAATTAAAATAACGAATATATTATATAAACGACAGTTTGAACGTAGAGTTATAATATAATTAAAAACGACCTTGAAATGGCGCTGTAGTTCGTAAATTGGCAATTCGAACTTCAACTGAATGTACAGGATTCGTTTTAAATCGGATTTCTGTGAAACAAGAAACGTGTGGAGCTGGTGGAGTATATCTTTCTAGTGGAAGAGAAAAATCGGGATTTCGTCGTGTAGTTTTTGAGATATGTCCAAATCAAATTTTAAAATAGTCGCTATAGAATCGTTTATCGACTGTATCGGTTTATTCGATATAACTAGAGATCGGGTTTGAATTTAGATAAGGTTCTTTTGGGAAATAGTGATAATTTAATTTTTAGAATTTTACTGTAATTTTTAATTAATTAAATAAGCAACTTTTTGTTTGGAGTATTTGGCACCCTGTATCAACATTTCGGGGTTTCACAAAATAAGCCAACCTACCGGTATTATTATATTTTTGGCATCGTAACGCATTGCTTATCACAACGGTATTCTGATTTCTATCGATAGCAATTAGTAAATGCACGAAATTTTATAAAACAAGATACGGTATCCTTACTTTTTAAAAAAAACAATAATCCTAAGTCATTTGTGATCCAAAAGAAGGCAACGTCTCCTTCATTTCTTTCAGCCTTACAAAACCCTTGGTCCTCAAAAATTTGCGTGGCCTTCAACAAACCCCATCTTTCACTTGGCGAAGGAGGATCCAACACTAAAGGGCTCATATCCTATAAATATACAGACGCTCTCGTATGTTTTTCTTTTGCCAAAACTGAAGGCCAAACTACTCTGTACAAATCAATACAAAAATAAAATCCGCTCTTCATCAGTTTCAACGTATTAGACCTAGTCTCGCTCGATACCAGTTTCGAACAGAAACTAGGGGTTCATCTCGATCTCGGTGCGGTGGTTGTCAGGATGAACGGAGGCTGTTGTCGAATGCAGCAAATGGAGGCGCAGTAGGAAACAACAAATAGAGGAGCTGGTAACAGTTATGGGGAAGACGGGCGAAGTACTGTTGGTCCGGATCTGGGTTTGCACTGAAAATCAAATGAATCCCCAAACAAGTAAATCGAGTTAGATGTTTACTTCGATCTATGCGTGCATGTGTTTGAGAGGATGGGTCGAGAGGGTGTGGACGTGGGAATACATGCGGTGAGGGAGGGGGGACATGCTGTGCGTGTACAGCATAAAGCAATGGAAGATGAAGACATAAAGTAAGGACATGCGAACGTGAATAGAAGAGGGTCTGTTCATTTTGAAGTGGGTATGGGTTTTTCAAATCAAAACATGGGTTTGTATTTGTGAAGCTGGAGATATTACAGGAATGTGCAAGCACATGAGATGAAAGGAAGCGGTGCAACCATAAAACGTGAACTGTAGAGAAGGACATTTATCGTGATAGGGAGGGAAGCCTATCGTTCTTATTGGCATTTCAGAGTGGAGAAACGTGGACATTTGGGTGCAGTACATTTCGAAATGGTGATGTATGTTTTACTGGAGCAGTAACATGGAATTTAAGTAAAAAGGGTATAAGAAAACAAAGTATAGGGGGAAAACGTGAAGACATGGGGCAAATGGTTGTACGGGTTTTCGAGCATGGTGTTCTTAATCATAACGGATGGCCACACAGGAAGCTCGGAAGTTTCAGTAGTGAAGTAAGGGGTTCAGAAGAAAAACAAACATGGGGAATAGAATGGGTAGAAGGGTTCAACGCGGGTCTGGGCTTCTCTAACGGGCTGAGATATAAAGGATAATAAGGGTGAGCCCAATAATTTAATATATTTGTTTAATCCAATTCAAATAGAATATTAGATAGAAATTTTAATAACTTATACGTACATTATCAGAAATTCGAATGGTCTGATCCGCTGGGGATCGTACGGATGCAGGCTTTACAATTGAACTGATTTGAAGTGGTGTGGAGCTCGTTTGAATTTACGACAAGATAAAACGATGGACTGGACTAACCGACAGTCATCGTTATTCAACGGTTAACGCGCAAAAGTGAGTAAATCTCACTAACTTTGAACAGTTTATAATTTCATGTTATATTTTTAGAACTGTTAGATATTGGCTGATTTACTGTATGTTGACTGTTTGATTGAACTGTTAGTCAGTTAGTTAAATTTTCTATATTGATTCTGTTTAACAGAAAATATCATATGGAACTGAAAGTGATGTTATCTATATTGTCTAACATCTGTGATGCAGGGAAACAGGTTGGAGGAATCCGACTGGATTCCTCAACATTTATTTTACTGTTTTCATATATTGTGATATATGATGTGTTATATAATCTGTTATGGATTATGTGGGTTGGAATGATGTTGATCATTGTTATTCGATATTGTAAATATCATAAAAGACCCTGGGATGTAAAAAGAAGTATTTCAATGTATATTGAAATAAAGGAATTTTATAAAATCACAGGATTTTATAAAAGGAAATATTTATAAAACGAACACGGTTTTATAAAAGGGATATTTATTTAGAAAATAAATAGAAATAAAATAGAAAAGAAATATTTATTTAGAAAATAAATAGGAGTTATAAATAGGATATATTTGTAACGGTAAATAGAAGTTATAAATAGGAAATATTTGTAACGGTAAATAGAAGTTATAAATAGGAAATATTTGTAACGATAAATAGGAGTTATAAATAGGATATATTTGTAACGGTAAATAGAAGTTATAAATAGGAAATATTTGTAACGGTAAATAGAAGTTATAAATAGGAAATATTTGTAACGGTAAATAGAAGTTATAAATAGGATATATTTGTAACGGTAAGTAAACGTTATAAAAAAAGAAATAGTTGTAACGGAAAACGTAGTTAAGTAAAAGGAGATAATCGATGTTAGTTTAATCGATTAGTGTTAAAGTAAAATGAGTTAATCGAATATAGTTATTCGAATAGAAAGTAAAATGAGTTAATCGAATATAGTTATTCGAATAGAAAGTAAAATGAGTTAATCGAATATAGTTATTCGAATAGAAGTAGAATGAGTTAATCGAATATAGTTATTCGAATAGAAGTAAAATGAGTTAATCGAATATAGTTATTCGAATAGAAAGTAAAATGAATTAATCGAATATAGTTATTCGAATAGAAGTAGAATGAGTTAATCGAATATAGTTATTCGAATAGAAGCAAATGAGTTAATCGAATATAGTTATTCGAATAGAAAGTAAAATGAGTTAATCGAATATAGTTATTCGAATAGAAGTAAAATGAGTTAATCGAATATAGTTATTCGAATAGAAAGTAGAATGAGTTAATCGAATATAGTTTATTCGAAGAAAGTAAAAGGAGTTATTGAATATAGTTTATTCGAAAGGAGTTAAGTGAAATGAGTAAATCAATAGTGTTAGTCAAATAGAGTTAATCCAATAGTGTTAGTCCAATAGAGTTAATTGATAAGAGTCAATCGAATATAGTTATTCGAAGGAGGGTTAAGTAAGGAAGTTTGTTAAGGAATATCAAGTGAACTTTGCCTATTTCAAAGTTAGAAATGTTGTTCAGTTAAGGTCTGAGAGGTAGTTCTACCCCAACTTGATTGGCTTCGTTTTTAACTAAGGAATAGTTAAGGTTCGGTAGTAAGGGAAATGGTTTGAATTGGCATCGCGATGGTTTGTTTAAAACATATGTCTAAGTCCAATGAAGAAGCTTTGGAAATGTTTTCCAAATAAGAAACCAGAAATGTTTTCTAATAAAGAAACAAAGAAATGGAAATGTTTTCCATTGTTAATAACGTATATTTTCCCAATTTAGAAAATAAGGAATATTGAACGTAGGGAAACAAGAGATAAGTAAATTTATGAAATAAAGAGATAAATGTTGAACGATGTTTGATCGATATAATTTCCATTAGGAAATAATATCGTTGTTTGCACACTTGTTTTTATTCGATAGTTAAATCACAGACTATCGAAGTTTTGACCATTTTAACGTTGTTAATATGGAGAGACCGGTTGGATTATTATCCAAAGAACCACTCTGTATTGGCATAAGCGTTGCGAATCATTTATGCCAAAGGAAATTGAAGACGGAGTTATGCAAGGGCTATCCTGTTTACAGAATAGTGCCTTCGGATCATCCTGTTCCTGGGTGACTTGTATGGACGGATGTCTGACAGAGTATGTCCAGACGATCACGTATATTGATTTCTCCAACTGTACCAAGAGTGGAAGCGAAGAAGGAAACTTCTTTTAGCTAACACATAATGTATGGTTGAGGACGTAAATCGGTGATTTGATGGATTTGATGATGTGACATTCAAAGTGAATCTGGTATGATGATAAAGCGTAGTTTCTAGCCTCATCATCCGGTAAATGACAGAAATCGGGCAGGCAGCATGGCTAAGTCGGTCGCACCGAAGTAGGGTGTATAATCACCTGATCTAGAGTTTCATTTACTTCTAAAAATCTATTGTTGATGCTGTCCCATTCGGGAAACGGTTGCTGATCCCAACTGTTGGTGATATACATTCGATACACTCAAGCGAAATGAGTGGTCGGTCATGTGTGGCCGGGTTGCAAGATGTTCTTGTGAACCCAGTGTATTCCTCTCTAGAGGTACACAAGCGAAAGGTGGTTCCATACCTTGTCATAGTTGGAAAAATCCATTACCCAATACGTGCTTGCGGTTTTGATTGTATACTATATATGTAGAACGTGAGATGAAAGCGTTTCTGCTAGATGATTATATATATATACTGTGGTTGATAGACATTATTATAATATCAAAAGGTTTTTGATATAAAGATATTTTGGATTCTCATAAGGGAAAAACCCGTTCCGTTATGCGGCGTGGTCTTATGAGATATCGTTTACTTCTTCAACTGTTTTTAACTGTTTTACTCACACCAGTCCCATGACTGACCCGGAGTTTACTTTGTTGTTTCCCCTAAACTCTTGGGTGCCTAAATTTGTATGGGCAGTCAAGTAGTCGGGATTTTACAGATATAGTTGGAGAGCTGGAGCAGGAGGCTTCAGGATCATATAGCTATAGTTATTTCCGCTGTGTTGTAAGTGCTGTACTTTGATAATGATGTATATTCAAATACAGATGTATATTTCAAAGTTATGTTACATATATCATATGTTATTCGTTCCGCTGTGAGATTCGTGTTACTCTGATATTGTGTTCTTCTTTTTCTTCTATTCTAAGTTTCTATCTTATCTTTCCTCACCCTCTAATTTCTTTCACTAATTACCAGGATTTTTCGATGTTTTGGTTATCGACATCGTGTTTATGTCGATAACCAAAGTCGCTAAAAATCCGGGTCATTACAGTTGGTATCAGAGCTTAAGTTAAGAATTACATGGCTCTGTGGCGTGACTCGGTAGAGATAGGGTTAGTAATACCCTAGACTGAGATTGAGTGTATATATACGAGTGAACGTATTTGTTATCGATATAAAAATTTGTTTTATATTGTGGAGATCCATTGGTTGAGTTGTTTGTGAATTTTGGTCGATCAGTTTGATCCACTGTATCGGTAGGAGTTACTAAACACTTGAATACGATGAACCGTCATGGTATGTTTTGAAAAGAGGGTAAACGAAATAGTTTACCTAACGTATATTTAGATATATATTGGATATATTGATTGTTATTATAATCGAGTAAGATTATAAATTGAATGGTTATGTAAATAATCAATCAAAATTCATATAAGTGAAATACGTGAAATCAAATGAGTTAATCTGAAATTTAAACCAGGAATTGAGTTAAAACTCTGGAGAATTGGATAAGTATTTGTAAATGGATTGGGATTAAAAATAAGGAAAATTTAAGATCCTGGGAGATTTTAAATTGTTTTACAAGCAGTGTGAATTATAGTTTGAAATGAATTTCAAAGTGGAAATGTTTAGAAATGGTTTTATAGTATTGAACTCACTTCGATCGCTGGAAAATAGATTCTGATGATGACAGCTGCATCATCAGTATTCATTTTCGAGTTGTAAGTGACGAATTACTACCAGAGATACTGTTTTGAATTTGGTTTGGGAAAGACAAGTTGTGTTGAATTTCAAAATGGGATTTATAATATAGAATTTGAATTTTTAAATAGATTTGAAATATTGACTTGTTTTAAAAGAAATAAAACAAGTAGTTCCTTTATAAACGAAGTTTATAAATAGTTCTTTTATAAATGAAGTTATAAATGAAGTGAAAAGAACTATCATTGGATAATTCAAAAATAAAATACAAGTGTGAAATTGAAAGGGAAATCTATTTTCCAAAGGTAGAAATATCGATTTCAAAAGGAATTGAAATCGAGACTTATAATAAAGAATGAATAAAGGAAGTTTGAAATAGAAATTCAAAGGGAGTTTGAATATATGAAATTCAATGGAAGTGATATAGAATTTGAATATAGAAATTCAAATGGAATTCAAATATAGAATTTGAATATAGAAAATCTAAAGGGATTCAAATATAGGATTTGAATATCGAAAGTGAAATGAAATTTGAATAAGGAAGATTCAAATAGAATTGAAATTGAAATTTGAATATAGAAGATTCAAAAGGAATTAAAATGAAATAAAGAGAATTCAAATAGATTCGAATAATGAAATTCAAATATGGGATTTGAATAAGAGATTTGAAATGAAATTCAAATATGGAAGTTGAATAAGAGAATCGAAATGAAATTTGAATATAGGAAATTCAAATAAAATTGAAATGGAAATCAATTAGTTGATAAACAAGTTAAACTTATATTTGAACATGTATATTCAAATAAAAAGGGTGAAATAGTTAAACCAGTTAATTAGCCATTAGTAAATGGATCTTGAATTGAAGTTGAACTTTAGATAAGTAAAGGGGACTGGTAAATTTATATTTGAAATCGAATATGAAACCTAAGTTTGAAAAGGTGGAATTTGATTAGTTTATAAATAAGTTAAAATATATTTGAACATGTTATACTCAAATATGAAAGTGAAATGGGAAAACCAATAATTTGAAAATCACTTAACGAACTAAGTTAAAATGATTGGATTAAGTTGAAATGAATCAGAAATGTATGGATATACATGAGATAGGTATGGATAGATATGAAGGTATATAAATAGAATGCCCGACAACAGGTATGTATTTAATTCATATATGAGATTTTATGCGCCGTATCGGCTAGCCGCTTGGTTTTTTTTCTTTTTCTTTTGGATTGGTGAGGGCCATGGGAGGCTATTTGAAATATTTCGATGCTCCCGGTACAAAGAAGGTTATGGCGAATTTTTCCGAGGATTTAAGGAGTTAGAATATTTTTAAGATAATTTGATAGTTAGAAATCAACGTATCGATAATATATAGAAGTCGATAAGGAAACAAACTTAGAAATAGAATGGTAAAATCAAAAAGGAAATCTAGAATAAAATCTAGTAAAAATAGAAAGAGGAAGCCTGTACGTGATTAAAGGTGAATAAGTAGTTGTATGGTATTGATTAATCGAGTAAGTAGTCATATCTGTTTTGACGTTAAATGTTATTCAGTCAAGGTCTGAGAGGTAGTTATACCCCAACTTGATTGATTTCATTATTAACAAATAAATAGTAAGATTTCAGGCTCGAAATCAATGTTGAATAAGAGTTAGTTGAGTATAGTATTTGGGTTGTCGTAACGATGTTTTACACAACATCCGTTTTAACCCGAATAAGTGTAAGCTTGGAAATATAATAAAGAATATTTCCTAAGTATAGAAATAAACGAGATCGGAAAAGAGATAAGTAATTGGAATATTTTCCAATTATAAGTAGTATATATTTTCTAAAGTTTAGAAAATAAAGGAAGGCGATATTCGGAAATGTTTTCCAAATAACATAAAAGGGCCAATATGGTTATTGCAAATATTTGGTTAACAAATATTGATAAAGAAATAGAGAAGTGATTTAACTAATGGAATATTGATTATGGGCTCAGTTGAATTTCAAAAAGGAAAATTTGATTTTTGAAAAGAGTAAACTGTTTGAAAACTCCCAGGGAAAGAATGTTTAAATTAAAACAAATTTAACAGAAATTTGTGAAATCAGATTTGAATTAAAGTAAAGTCAGTTAAGTGGTAACTGAAGTTAAATTAAAATCGAATAAATTGGATGTGTGAAATTAGAATCCGAAATGGTATTGGATTGAGGAGTTAAGGAATTGAAAATCAAGAATTGAACTTGAGTTGAAATGGGATTTGGCTTGGATATAAGTGAATGGTTGTGTTGGAGATAAAAATGATTTGGAGTTTGATTGGCATGACATTGGTATATGCTGAATTGATAGCAGATGTGAGGGATATAACGATATGCCCGACAAAAAGGTACCAGATTATATTTGATATAAGATTTATGAGCCGAATTGGCAAGCCACTTGGCTATTTGATTTTCTTTTGGGTTGGAGATGGCCCAGAGAGGCGAGTTGGAGTTGTACCGATTGACTAGTACAAAGGAGGTGCTGGCGAAATTTTTCGAAGAGTTAAGGCGTTAGAAAATTTTCAGGATTTTTGAAATTTTTCATTGATAAGAATTAATTAATAATTTAATTGAAATTAAATTGTTTCAGTTGAAACTGAAGTTAAGAAGTGAACAAATATGTTCTAACCAGTCGATAGGGTCGTCCTCTACCTTTTAGCAATTTCGAGGACGAAATTATTTTAAGTGGGGAAGATTGTAATGACCCACATTGGCAGAGGTATATTGATTAATTTATTTTATTGTATAAATGGTAGGTTAGTGAATTAAATGGTCATGGAATAATATAATGGTGAATATTTAATTTAAAATAATAATTAAATAATATATTTAATTCTGAAATAAACAGAATTGGCTGAAAGGGCGATATAGTGTGAACTGGATCATCTGTGATATTTAATTCAGTTTAGAATTTGAATTAAAATAACGAATATATTATATAAACGACAGTTTGAACGTAGAGTTATAATATAATTAAAAACGACCTTGAAATGGCGCTGTAGTTCGTAAATTGGCAATTCGAACTTCAACTGAATGTACAGGATTCGTTTTAAATCGGATTTCTGTGAAACAAGAAACGTGTGGAGCTGGTGGAGTATATCTTTCTAGTGGAAGAGAAAAATCGGGATTTCGTCGTGTAGTTTTTGAGATATGTCCAAATCAAATTTTAAAATAGTCGCTATAGAATCGTTTATCGACTGTATCGGTTTATTCGATATAACTAGAGATCGGGTTTGAATTTAGATAAGGTTCTTTTGGGAAATAGTGATAATTTAATTTTTAGAATTTTACTGTAATTTTTAATTAATTAAATAAGCAACTTTTTGTTTGGAGTATTTGGCACCCTGTATCAACATTTCGGGGTTTCACAAAATAAGCCAACCTACCGGTATTATTATATTTTTGGCATCGTAACGCATTGCTTATCACAACGGTATTCTGATTTCTGTCGATAGCAATTAGTAAATGCACGAAATTTTATAAAACAAGATACGGTATCCTTACTTTTTAAAAAAAACAATAATCCTAAGTCATTTGTGATCCAAAAGAAGGCAACGTCTCCTTCATTTCTTTCAGCCTTACAAAACCCTTGGTCCTCAAAAATTTGCGTGGCCTTCAACAAACCCCATCTTTCACTTGGCGAAGGAGGATCCAACACTAAAGGGCTCATATCCTATAAATATACAGACGCTCTCGTATGTTTTTCTTTTGCCAAAACTGAAGGCCAAACTACTCTGTACAAATCAATACAAAAATAAAATCCGCTCTTCATCAGTTTCAACGTATTAGACCTAGTCTCGCTCGATACCAGTTTCGAACAGAAACTAGGGGTTCATCTCGATCTCGGTGCGGTGGTTGTCAGGATGAACGGAGGCTGTTGTCGAATGCAGCAAATGGAGGCGCAGTAGGAAACAACAAATAGAGGAGCTGGTAACAGTTATGGGGAAGACGGGCGAAGTACTGTTGGTCCGGATCTGGGTTTGCACTGAAAATCAAATGAATCCCCAAACAAGTAAATCGAGTTAGATGTTTACTTCGATCTATGCGTGCATGTGTTTGAGAGGATGGGTCGAGAGGGTGTGGACGTGGGAATACATGCGGTGAGGGAGGGGGGACATGCTGTGCGTGTACAGCATAAAGCAATGGAAGATGAAGACATAAAGTAAGGACATGCGAACGTGAATAGAAGAGGGTCTGTTCATTTTGAAGTGGGTATGGGTTTTTCAAATCAAAACATGGGTTTGTATTTGTGAAGCTGGAGATATTACAGGAATGTGCAAGCACATGAGATGAAAGGAAGCGGTGCAACCATAAAACGTGAACTGTAGAGAAGGACATTTATCGTGATAGGGAGGGAAGCCTATCGTTCTTATTGGCATTTCAGAGTGGAGAAACGTGGACATTTGGGTGCAGTACATTTCGAAATGGTGATGTATGTTTTACTGGAGCAGTAACATGGAATTTAAGTAAAAAGGGTATAAGAAAACAAAGTATAGGGGGAAAACGTGAAGACATGGGGCAAATGGTTGTACGGGTTTTCGAGCATGGTGTTCTTAATCATAACGGATGGCCACACAGGAAGCTCGGAAGTTTCAGTAGTGAAGTAAGGGGTTCAGAAGAAAAACAAACATGGGGAATAGAATGGGTAGAAGGGTTCAACGCGGGTCTGGGCTTCTCTAACGGGCTGAGATATAAAGGATAATAAGGGTGAGCCCAATAATTTAATATATTTGTTTAATCCAATTCAAATAGAATATTAGATAGAAATTTTAATAACTTATACGTACATTATCAGAAATTCGAATGGTCTGATCCGCTGGGGATCGTACGGATGCAGGCTTTACAATTGAACTGATTTGAAGTGATGTGGAGCTCGTTTGAATTTACGACAAGATAAAACGATGGACTGGACTAACCGACAGTCATCGTTATTCAACGGTTAACGCGCAAAAGTGAGTAAATCTCACTAACTTTGAACAGTTTATAATTTCATGTTATATTTTTAGAACTGTTAGATATTGGCTGATTTACTGTATGTTGACTGTTTGATTGAACTGTTAGTCAGTTAGTTAAATTTTCTATATTGATTCTGTTTAACAGAAAATATCATATGGAACTGAAAGTGATGTTATCTATATTGTCTAACATCTGTGATGCAGGGAAACAGGTTGGAGGAATCCGACTGGATTCCTCAACATTTATTTTACTGTTTTCATATATTGTGATATATGATGTGTTATATAATCTGTTATGGATTATGTGGGTTGGAATGATGTTGATCATTGTTATTCGATATTGTAAATATCATAAAAGACCCTGGGATGTAAAAAGAAGTATTTCAATGTATATTGAAATAAAGGAATTTTATAAAATCACAGGATTTTATAAAAGGAAATATTTATAAAACGAACACGGTTTTATAAAAGGGATATTTATTTAGAAAATAAATAGAAATAAAATAGAAAAGAAATATTTATTTAGAAAATAAATAGGAGTTATAAATAGGATATATTTGTAACGGTAAATAGAAGTTATAAATAGGAAATATTTGTAACGGTAAATAGAAGTTATAAATAGGAAATATTTGTAACGATAAATAGGAGTTATAAATAGGATATATTTGTAACGGTAAATAGAAGTTATAAATAGGAAATATTTGTAACGGTAAATAGAAGTTATAAATAGGAAATATTTGTAACGGTAAATAGAAGTTATAAATAGGATATATTTGTAACGGTAAGTAAACGTTATAAAAAAAGAAATAGTTGTAACGGAAAACGTAGTTAAGTAAAAGGAGATAATCGATGTTAGTTTAATCGATTAGTGTTAAAGTAAAATGAGTTAATCGAATATAGTTATTCGAATAGAAAGTAAAATGAGTTAATCGAATATAGTTATTCGAATAGAAAGTAAAATGAGTTAATCGAATATAGTTATTCGAATAGAAGTAGAATGAGTTAATCGAATATAGTTATTCGAATAGAAGTAAAATGAGTTAATCGAATATAGTTATTCGAATAGAAAGTAAAATGAATTAATCGAATATAGTTATTCGAATAGAAGTAGAATGAGTTAATCGAATATAGTTATTCGAATAGAAGCAAATGAGTTAATCGAATATAGTTATTCGAATAGAAAGTAAAATGAGTTAATCGAATATAGTTATTCGAATAGAAGTAAAATGAGTTAATCGAATATAGTTATTCGAATAGAAAGTAGAATGAGTTAATCGAATATAGTTTATTCGAAGAAAGTAAAAGGAGTTATTGAATATAGTTTATTCGAAAGGAGTTAAGTGAAATGAGTAAATCAATAGTGTTAGTCAAATAGAGTTAATCCAATAGTGTTAGTCCAATAGAGTTAATTGATAAGAGTCAATCGAATATAGTTATTCGAAGGAGGGTTAAGTAAGGAAGTTTGTTAAGGAATATCAAGTGAACTTTGCCTATTTCAAAGTTAGAAATGTTGTTCAGTTAAGGTCTGAGAGGTAGTTCTACCCCAACTTGATTGGCTTCGTTTTTAACTAAGGAATAGTTAAGGTTCGGTAGTAAGGGAAATGGTTTGAATTGGCATCGCGATGGTTTGTTTAAAACATATGTCTAAGTCCAATGAAGAAGCTTTGGAAATGTTTTCCAAATAAGAAACCAGAAATGTTTTCTAATAAAGAAACAAAGAAATGGAAATGTTTTCCATTGTTAATAACGTATATTTTCCCAATTTAGAAAATAAGGAATATTGAACGTAGGGAAACAAGAGATAAGTAAATTTATGAAATAAAGAGATAAATGTTGAACGATGTTTGATCGATATAATTTCCATTAGGAAATAATATCGTTGTTTGCACACTTGTTTTTATTCGATAGTTAAATCACAGACTATCGAAGTTTTGACCATTTTAACGTTGTTAATATGGAGAGACCGGTTGGATTATTATCCAAAGAACCACTCTGTATTGGCATAAGCGTTGCGAATCATTTATGCCAAAGGAAATTGAAGACGGAGTTATGCAAGGGCTATCCTGTTTACAGAATAGTGCCTTCGGATCATCCTGTTCCTGGGTGACTTGTATGGACGGATGTCTGACAGAGTATGTCCAGACGATCACGTATATTGATTTCTCCAACTGTACCAAGAGTGGAAGCGAAGAAGGAAACTTCTTTTAGCTAACACATAATGTATGGTTGAGGACGTAAATCGGTGATTTGATGGATTTGATGATGTGACATTCAAAGTGAATCTGGTATGATGATAAAGCGTAGTTTCTAGCCTCATCATCCGGTAAATGACAGAAATCGGGCAGGCAGCATGGCTAAGTCGGTCGCACCGAAGTAGGGTGTATAATCACCTGATCTAGAGTTTCATTTACTTCTAAAAATCTATTGTTGATGCTGTCCCATTCGGGAAACGGTTGCTGATCCCAACTGTTGGTGATATACATTCGATACACTCAAGCGAAATGAGTGGTCGGTCATGTGTGGCCGGGTTGCAAGATGTTCTTGTGAACCCAGTGTATTCCTCTCTAGAGGTACACAAGCGAAAGGTGGTTCCATACCTTGTCATAGTTGGAAAAATCCATTACCCAATACGTGCTTGCGGTTTTGATTGTATACTATATATGTAGAACGTGAGATGAAAGCGTTTCTGCTAGATGATTATATATATATACTGTGGTTGATAGACATTATTATAATATCAAAAGGTTTTTGATATAAAGATATTTTGGATTCTCATAAGGGAAAAACCCGTTCCGTTATGCGGCGTGGTCTTATGAGATATCGTTTACTTCTTCAACTGTTTTTAACTGTTTTACTCACACCAGTCCCATGACTGACCCGGAGTTTACTTTGTTGTTTCCCCTAAACTCTTGGGTGCCTAAATTTGTATGGGCAGTCAAGTAGTCGGGATTTTACAGATATAGTTGGAGAGCTGGAGCAGGAGGCTTCAGGATCATATAGCTATAGTTATTTCCGCTGTGTTGTAAGTGCTGTACTTTGATAATGATGTATATTTAAATACAGATGTATATTTCAAAGTTATGTTACATATATCATATGTTATTCGTTCCGCTGTGAGATTCGTGTTACTCTGATATTGTGTTCTTCTTTTTCTTCTATTCTAAGTTTCTATCTTATCTTTCCTCACCCTCTAATTTCTTTCACTAATTACCAGGATTTTTCGATGTTTTGGTTATCGACATCGTGTTTATGTCGATAACCAAAGTCGCTAAAAATCCGGGTCATTACAGTTACATTCTCCCCCACTTAAAAGGATTTCGTCCCCGAAATCTTCAAGTTAGGAAGAATGTGTCCTACCATCCAATCACCCATCTACTCAACCATTCAATCACAGACATTCATTGTCCTTAAAAGATTTCTAATGCTTTCATGTTCATATGCATAGTGTGTGTATATGTCTTTATCTAATGCAAAATCAGGCGGTCTACTAATTCAGTTGACCTCCTTAATGCGAATCATGTCAGTGCCATGCGTCCAATCATGTTTGCAAGCATCCCTAGTTATGTAAATACTACATGTGTGCATAGCCATTCATCCATATGCAACATCCATATGATAACATATCAAGTTCAACTTACAAACAAATACATATTTGTAAATGCAATATGAAAGCGTCTGAACTGATCTAGTGCCTAATACGTATGTATATGCATTCACGAGCAACCATTAGCAACCACTCGCAACCATCAACCATAACATGTTTCAAATACATGTTTACATCCAAAAGAGTTTCTACCTAAGAATCGAAGATACGACCTAGAGGATATACTTTGGAAAGAGAGAAACAATTATGCGTAAAGCTCCTAAACAAAGAAATCAAGGATGCACCCTCAAGGAAAAGGGTATGATGCTAGTATCTAGCCTTCTTGAGCTTTACTCCACTATATCTTAACTAATTTAACTTCACGATTGTGAAGTTTCTGACCTCCATTTCCAAAATAAACAGATGTTAACTATAATACCAAGTGTACATACCAAGATGGTTTGAGGTCTCTCCTTTTAGCTTATCCATCACGTCATAACTATAAGGGTCAAAAGGTCACTACGTGCTTTTTAGAGTGTCTGCTACAACTATTCATCTCTCACGCAAACCACCCTAGTCGAACTCGACATTCCTCAAGTACAAGCCCCAAAGGCCTAAACCAATATCAGACAAGCACCCAAGGAATATCTCCTCCGAATTTAGACAATCTACGTGAGATGATATAAGCGAACTCGATAGCTATTCTCAAATCCCTACTAACCAAAAATAAACTGGTCGGACCACCAATTGGATTTGAGATTCTAGTGGGATCTTTCTACTATACAAGTACTATGGTGCAGAGACTCAACTATGGAAGTGGATATGAACAAATGCGAAGCGCTAAAACCAAAGGAAAGAGTACGAACAGCAAAACTAGACTCTTCCAACAGAACTTTACTACCTTTCTCCTAGGTACGCTTGGTGGCGAAAGTAGGTACTTGCCCTTCTGAAAATCTTGTCCTTTGCCCTTAATTACATGCCCTATCACACCATAGTAAAGATACTTCCTCTTGTCTTAGGTTTTATAATTCCTTCCTCCTTTGTGAGCTAAATCTACATCCATGAATTCCTCATCCTCTTCTGTGTGTAGTCATGTTGACAAATCTCTCGAAAGCTGTTTCCATCGTACAGAAAACCCTATAAGCTTGAAAGAAAACTGGCCGTTGGTGAAACAACTATGGCTATGGATGGAAGCCAGGCTCGACTTCGCCCATCGATGAGGTTACCTCCCAGAAAGCCAGGAGCCATAGAGACTCAAGAAAGAAGGGGACAAGAATTCAAACAGAGAATCAAAGATAGTGCGTATGGCTTTTGGGGAATATGCCTTTAAAACAAATCTTTTCTCTTGAAAATGCTTCTTTTAAAACCGTTTTGAAAATAATTTTTCAATTCCTTTATTTGATCTGGTAACCTTCAGCTTTGATACCACGTGTAACACCCCACATCCGTTAGTGTCACTCACAAAGGGAATGCACTAAGTTCTGTGGAGCATTCAGGGTAAAAGATGCAGATAAATTACAAGACATGCAGAAATTAAACAGCGGAAAATAAAACTTTACTTTATTGACAAGATAGTTTGTACAGCAATTATTTTCCAATATCAGAGTATCATCTGTCTTACAAAATAAAGAAGCATAAAAATATATTTATATTCCCCAATGTAGCAAGAGCCAGCCATAGCATCTGAAAGAGAATCCAAGCAAAACTTCGACAAACCTTCAAGCTGGGAAAGAGTGACCGTCCAACTTAACCTGAGCTATACTATTCCCTTCTTTACTACCTGGGGGGGAGGGGGGAACGGAAGAAAAGAAGATGAAAGAAAAACAAAGTCAGACATAAAGCCTGAGTAAGTTCAGTTACTTCTAGCATGTGAACATGGAAAAACAAAACGACATGAATTAACTGAATACAAGATAACACCATGATGATAGGGTCAGCAAGATTAGACACAAGATATGCTAAGATAAGATAAACTGGATATGCTATAATACTTTCGCCACTTTGCTATTTCCTTGTTATACTGGTTTCTATATCTCTGCACCACCTAACTAGTGTCCCAACTAGTAACGATAACGTGATCCCAATCCCTGTAGTTTCTGTTGCCTTCAGGCATACATTTATTATTTATTACCTAGATCTAATCTAGGGTTTTCTATCAAGTGCTTTCTAGATTCAACTAGAGTTTACGTTATCTGCTGAACGCTTCTCGGATTCAGGGTTTATCCCACCTAGTCCAACTAGGGATTATGCTACCTGTCGAACGATGCCCCCAAGTCTAGGACACACTACCTAGAGTGGTATATATTCCTATACTTCCCCACGCATGTATCGCGAATCGTTATCGCTTGTCTAGATGCACATGTCCTGTAATGTGCGGCTTGAGTCCTGTGGCAGGGCAAATCAAGAAACACAGAACTCGGTCGGGAGCTTTCAGATATCTGCCGATGCAGATGCTAAGGTCTGTTTTTATTCCAGTGGCTATGGTCCCATCGACCCCTCCCTCAACTAATGAAAGGCACACCTTGAAAAATGAGAACTATACGCAGGCCCCCTATGCCCCACTAACCTATGGCCATCCTCACCCATAAATAGATAGCAAGTATATGGTCTTTTGGAGTTCTCCGCCTTTCCGCTTCACGTATCTCGACTGACTCAAGATGGATGGTAGACGACGAATTGCTATCACAGGACTACCGTTTTCTCGCTGAATCACGCTGGTCCATCCTAGTCTTTAGGTTGCCATATATTGCAACCAAGGCATACCCCTGGTTCTTCTAACGCAGACCTTAACCTCTGTGAGCCCAGGAGGATCATCTGCAGCCTCACAGAGGGATACCAAGAGTACCCTTACGTCCCCTCGAAGCCTCGGGCTTCGTAACCCAATTCGTTGGAGTCTTCTTTAAAATTAGATGGACGTCCGCTCCTTCTCGTGTTATACTAAGAATTACTACTTAGTTTTGTCAACTAAGGTTTACCACTTAGTTTCCAGAATCGTTGTTTTCTTAACTAAGGTTTACTATTTAGCTGCTTTTAACTAAGGTTTACTACTTAGTTCTCTTTCCCGTCAATTTGGATTGGTTAAGTGTCATTAGTCAATTCAAGCTAACTTAACCCTCTTCATTTATCCTGTTAAACTGGTTAAGTGTTATCAGTAATTCATGTTGACTTAACCCTACCACAAACCAAGTTATGTTGGTTAAGTATTTCTTATTACTTAACCCTACCCATTCATCCTGTATTGGTTAAGTGTTCCTTTTTAACTTAACCTTGCCCATCTGTTTTAACTAACATGTTATTAATGGTTAAGTATTATCCCTTCATGTTTTAGACTTAGCCCTATTCCTTTATCACAATCTGACGGTTAAGTGTTCAAGTTTACTTAACCCTGCGGTCTAGTCTGGCTAACATGTCAAATTGGCTAAGTGTATTAAATTTTACTTAACCCCAACCTCTAGTCTAGTTAACATGTTAATTTGGCTAAGTGTATTAACTTTACTTAACTCCACCTTCTAGTCTAGTTAACATGTTAATTTGGATAAGTGTTTTCCTAGTTACTTAACCCCTACAAATCTTGTCTTGTTACCATGTTAAGTCGGTTAAGTGTCCCTATGGACTTAGCCCTCCCATTCTAGCTTAACTGTGTTAAGTTGGTTAAGTGTTCCTATGGACTTAACCTTCCCATTCTAGCTTAACTGTGTTAAGTGTCTGTATGAACCTAACTCCACCCACCGGTCTGGTTATCATGTTGAATTGGTTAGGTGTCTTAGTTAACTTAACCCTATCATTCTTGTTCTAGCTTTAACTAAATAAATTAAAGCCGCGACCACTCACATTAGACAGGTATTGTTGCGATTACTGGATGTGCCGGTTGGTTCCGGGCAGGTTTACATCGCAACTCAGTCTAACCCCGGGTTAGGCATATTCGTGTTTTCTAAGTTCAAAGGGTTTTGATTAATTTTCAAATCAGGTTTTGAAAGTTACCATCATGTCCGTCGGATCAGTTAGGGATAGCTAGGGAGAGCAGGAAACTTGTATTTTCCAAACCCAAGCCTAGACACTATCCTCTCTGTCACCCTAGAACTTTCTGGTGTATTATTAAAAGAGATGACGTTAATAAACCTTTAGTTTGTCTAAATTTACATTTTCTCATTTAGGACAAATCCTATAAGTAAATCATTCCTAATTTACTTATTTCCTAATTACTCCTTTAATGTAAATTGTCAACATTTATTCTTATGGCCCATTTTCCCCTCTATATCATATTTATGCTTTTTGGTATGTAAACTATACCAAATTAAGTGTCACTAACTATGATTTTTGCCAAACATGACAATTACTCGCAATTATGGCCAATTTCAAATTTATGCCAATATACTTATTATGCTAAATTAGCTAATCCAATTCTGATTTAACATTCTAATTACAGTTCATGTCAAACTAGACTTATTATTCTAGTTCACAGTTCATGTAAATGCTAGATTTACAAGTCAATACTAGATTCAATTTACACGTCCTATAATTCATGTCAAATTTATCCAATTTGCATTTTTATGAACATGCCATAATACATGTTCCCAATTCATGCCAATTTCCAAGTTTATAACTACATTTTTAGTAAATTTCATATTTTGCCCAAATCGTATTCCCATCGTTCGTATAATCGTGATTCAATCTAGATTATAGATAAATCTAGATTCGTAGAAAATAGGGAATGAACCAAAGATGCTATGAAAAAGATAGACATAATAACTGGCATAAAATGATAATTTACTAATTACAGACCTAACGAATTACACTGAAATTGATCTAAAACATCGAAGGCCTATAGGTTTGAAAATCTCATGACATAAAAAGGGTTGAATAACGACGTAGGTTCAAGAACATGGGTAGACCTAACTTAATAGGTAAATTCCCAAGATCTAAAACCAAAGAAAACCAAGAATAGACAGAATAGATAATTAGGTTTAGACCCAATTTCATAGTCACAAAACTTAAGCAACACTTTCCTAGTCATGAATCACAGTTGTTCTTGTTATGGCATAGGCAATAGTTTATGTTTCCTAATCAAAGGCATAGGCTTGTGTTCATGGTCAAGGAAATAATTCTCATAGTCATGAGTCACAGTCATAGGCAGTGTTCATAGTCATGGGCAATGTTCATAGTCAAGAGGCATATGGTTTTAAGGTCCATAGTTTCATAGTCACAGTCTTATTGGTCCTCGAATCATAACAGTTCTTAATTAGGTCCAAAGATATTAGCACTGATTCGAATAGAAAGATTTGGCATGTTCTTTTATTCCTTTAATTTCATGTCAC
Organism: Allium sativum; assembly: GCA_030737875.1. Taxonomy (NCBI): domain Eukaryota; kingdom Viridiplantae; phylum Streptophyta; class Magnoliopsida; order Asparagales; family Amaryllidaceae; genus Allium; species Allium sativum. The sequence continues at coordinate 143,799,748 of CM060925.1, read as the reverse complement.
GAATAGAGAAAACGTTCAAATCTAAAAAGTAACTGACTTACAGAGATTATCGTAGAAAAACAGTCGTTGAAGTCGTTTGAATCTTCACTTGAATCCTAGCTTGTTTTGAATCTCCTCTTGAAAGTCTTGAGCAGCATTTCCTCGTCTTGATTTGTTTTACATATTATTTTATTTATTATTTAATTTAGAGGAGGAGAAGAAGCCATGTCTACCAAGAATCTTTGCAGCATAAGGGTAGAGATGAATTGTGAATAGAGAAGGAGACTAGGGCTGTTTATATAGTGTAGAAGTCAACGAATCTGGTCAGAATGGCGTCCGGATACAGAAAAACGAACCAGGCTGCAGATCTGGAAAAAGCGGGGAGGTCGACCCCCAGGTCGACCTATGGGGGGGAGGTCGACACCCTGGTCGACTTGGGTACCCAGGTCGACCCCCTGGTCGACCTGGGTCCTGGGCGGGAAATTTCCCGCCCAGCCCGCTTCTGAGTCTGTTTTGAAATTTGAACTTCGCTGAAACTTCCGGACGCCATATCTTCCTCATACGGACTCCGATTTACGCAAACTCGGACTCGTTTTCATGCAGAATTCCGAGACGAACGTAATGGCGCAGCCCATTTCCCTTGATTTTGATTTTAAAATTTAATTCTGCCCTGATTTGTGAATCTTAGTGTTAAAGAATTACGGGGTGTTACATGTGTCCCTCTCTGGCTTGTCTTTGCCTTTGTGTAGTTGTTTCTCTGGTTTGATCTCCGAAATTTGATTTTTGGATGTAGTTTCGAGCAAGTTTTTGCAGTTTGATTTTTTTTATAAATATATCAAAGTAGCAACGATTCCTGACTTAGCCAAAATTATGGTTCTGGTTCTAATTCTATGCTCCAGATTTATACCGATCCCGGACTTAGCCCAACTCTGGGTCTGCTTCTATGCTCCAAATTCATACCAATCCTGAACTTAGCTAAATTTTGGATTCTGATTTAGCTAATTCCAAAGTGCTATTCTAGTAAATCCAATTGTTCGTAGCTTTATGTATGTGTTCGTACTCGGTTCCCGAGCGATTCGACCATCTCTCTTGGTTATCCATCTCAATTGTTGAGTAATCCATGTATCCGACTTCATTGTAATGGCCTTGCGAAAGGACGGGTTAAGAGTTGGCTCCAAAACATATATTATAGTGAAAGATGTGTTTTGAATTTAGATGCTTATAACCTCCCCACCCCCCCCCCCCCCCCCCGGGGGATTGTCTATGAGTTCTATGGTCGCTCTGAGCCAAGTCCTCGATCCCACCGGATCGTCCATGTGTTTGACAGTTGTACCAAGCTAGTGCCAGTGACCTCACTGAGCTAATGTTGAAACGCTCGGCCACTCCAGGTCGATCCTTGGTAATTCGCGACCTTGTTTGATGTTCGATATTTGCGACCTTACTGGGCCGATCCTTGGTCTCTCCCGACCCTTATTGAGCATAGTCCATAATCAACGACCGGTATTCTCCCATACCATGTGTCATCCACACTTAGTGAACTTAGCCTCATAGGGCTCTTGTCAAGCTCTATCGCACTTCACGATCTGAGTCTTCTTATGCCAAGTGTAATCAACAATTAGCGATTCTAGCCTCGTAGGGCTTTTGTCAAGCAACAATCATACTCATCAATCCATAACCTCATCGGCTTCCTACCGAGCATCATCCATACTCGATGTTCCATAGCCTCGCCTAGCTCTTGTCAAACATCAACCATATTCGACGATCAATGGTCTCGTCGAGATCTTGTCGAGCATCAATCATATTTGACAATCTTGATTGAATGGATTGGTGTTCGAACCCGCTTAACCTTTGCCAACCATCATCATGCTTGACAATCCTGAGTAGGCAGCTTTGTCAAGTTCTTGAAAAAACTGACTACTCCTCGTCATGCATCGGTCACACATGACAATTCAGTAAAAGTTAATGTTTTGAAATTCAATTGCTAGTTTCATACCTGACGAGCATCAGCTATACTCATCAAATAATTTATTAAAGTACAAAAACATAGATTCTATTACATTGAAAATCATCGATTTAAAATCGACTTAGAGCGCCAAAAAATCAGAATTCTCTTGGAGAATCGAAGGATACATAAAATCCAAATGCCTATTGAAGATGATTTGATCAAGTCTTGAATAGTCAAAAATTTCCCTATGTTTTTTAACAGAAGGATCCAACAATTTATTCATTACTTGATCATTAGTAATTGAGAAGTCAGAGTTATATCTTTCGTCGACAGAAAAAGAATAAAAATTAATTTGTTCTTGATCTTTGTGGAGTGAAAAAGACATTACACTGGATCCGCATGGACTTCCTGCTAATAGCCATAAATGACTTGTTTTTGATAATAGATGAACGTTACTATATGTATATTCGGATGCATGATAGACATTGGTTCTCCGGTGCATTTCTCCCTCTGATTCAGAATAAATATGTTTTCGAACGCATGTGGATCTAGTCGAATCATGTACAAGAGTAAGCGGATTAGCCATTTATTACAAGCTGATTAAAACAAAAATAAAACTCTTGGTCTATTGTCGTCTAAGAACATGCCTACGGATCTCGCCGAATCTCGTACATGAATAAGAGGATTAGCCGTTTTTATTGCAGGAATCCAACTACCAGTTAATGATAATGTCACAACGCGAGCTAGGTCCGTTCCTTTCCCTTGCAACCGACGATTGTTCCTAATCAGTTATCAGGCCCTATTCAGGATGTACTGTTTCAGTTGTCCCTTTCTAACTTGCTCCTCAATAATGTCTCACAAATGTTTGCATTCGTTTGTATCATGTTCAATAATTTAATGAAACAAACAGAATTTTTCGGAAGCCTTTTCCCTTCTATGGGCTCCCTTCCATTAAGCAATCTCATCGGGAAACGATCTCTAATGTCCCTATATATTCGTTCCAAGTTCGCCTTCTGTTCTACATATGAATCGTATTTTGATCTTTTCTCATTCTATTTCTTTGGTTATAACCACCTTTAGATTTGCGCTTCCCTTTGTCTATTCCAAAATCGGACAGTCTTCCATCTTAACAGCGTTGAACTCGAGGGTTTCATGATGTGGCCATGCATCCTCGTGTTTGCGAAACCTATTGGTTTCATGATAAAATTCTCCAAGATCCCTTGAGGGATCCCTTTCCAAAGATGTTTTAAAATCAAAGTTATCTAAAACTCCATAAACAACAGCCGTTAGAGCAACTGATGGATCTGACCCATCCACCGAAGCGATCGTTGCATTAAATCTTTTGAGAAATTTACATAGAATCTCTCATGTCCTCTGCTTAATAATAATCAGTATCATCACATTTTTGGGTTAAGCGACATGAACTTGGAATTGACTCATGAATTTTTCAACTAACTCGGCCCAACTTGCAATATAATCATTGTCTAACTGTCTAAACCACAAGGCAGCTATGTCTGATGGAAACAAAGAAAAGCATTTAATCATTACTTCATCTGATGCCTCCAGTATATGTACCTCATAAGATGGACGGTTGGATCTTTCCTCCCGTCATAAGCTTCCAACGGTGGTAGTTTAAAGTCCGGTTGATTTATCAAGTTTCAAATGTCCGAAGTGAATAGACACCAATGCACATGATGAACTTCCCTATTCATCAATTCGCCCCTAATTGTCCTACGGATAACATCATCAAAACCATCGTTGTCATTTAGAAACCATCGCCAATCAGCATTTTGAACGCTTGTTCGAACATCCACATCAGCTACTACCCCAGTTGCACCCGAATTAACTCGAATCGAGGGCGTGCCCTTAAGGTTTAGAGGATCGAGTGTAGACTAATTTCCCTATAAGGGATTTGTCCCTAGTCGATTCATGCTGCAGACTCCATCCAAACCAGCTCCAAATCCAGAAGTTTGAACTCCAAGCTGCACGGGATTCATGTGAAGTTATGCTAGGACCATTCCCCCAGTCTGTGGGGATCGGGTTGATCCCTTGCAGAGGGTCGACACTAACCCAGGGTCCTACTCCGAGTGCTATTTTCAGTTGTTGAGCTTTGATTCCATGGTCTCCTCCTTCATTTTCAGCTCTAAAGCCTTGATTTTCAGCTCCATCTACTTGTATCATCCGCTAGAAAAAGTTATCTATCATTCCTTCCTGTCATTTGAGCATATCCTCTTGTCTAACTAATCCATCCAGTAGTTGGTTCACATGTCGACCCATATCCTTCCTTGTTGGATAAATGAAAGGATTTCCTTTAGAGGAAGTCTCTTGACTCCCTCGATATGAGCGTCAGTTCTTTTCTTCTTAACCATAATTTCAGTAGATTCGATTTCCTAATCTTTAGTTATAAGTAGGGCCTCCACCTGGCACGTCAAAAATGTTAAACAATATTTTGATCAATTGAGCCTAACACCACAAATAATGCAATCTAAAAACAATATTCAGAAATTAACAAGCCACAGAATAATCAAAAAAAAGTAAAGAAGACGGTTTTTATAGTACTTCAGCAAACTCTGGCCTACATTTATTTCAATTAATCTTTGTTTATATTGTCATTACAAATGCAGTTAATTGTTTGTGTGAATGGAGTAGAAGATGTTATCTCTAAGATATGGCAAAGCTTTCGCGTAGGGAAGAGGAGAGATCTATTTTTGTAAACCTCTAAACGCCTATTTATGGCTGTGTTGGAGAACGGAGTTTTGATGACAACAACCTTATTTCAATATTAATTGATTATAAAATATATACTAACACTTTTGTCTAGAATATATATATACACACACACACACACATATGCAGGATTTATATACAGGAATTAATACTGAAGACTATACAGTTTAAAGATATTAGAGATTCAGAATTCAGAGATGATTCAAGACTCATGAGTAATCAAGATTTCAAGAGTTCAAGATAAATATAGTAATAGAGTCTAGTTTATGTAAGACTCTGAATAGCACTCTAGGTTCAAATTCAAATTCAAAATCTATTTTTCAATTTTTGATTTCAAATTCTATCTTCAATCCCTATCTTCTCTATTTTACTTTGTTTAATTTACTTTTGATTTTAAACTTAAGTTTTATAGTTTATAAGTTTTATATACTTTATATTTATATGTTTTAAACTCTATAATTTTATAAATATGTGCATATATCATAATTTATGTTTTCATATGATTTTCTACTTTATAATACTCATTTACAACACTATGTTTTAATTCAAGAACTTCCATAATTATATACATATCAAAACACTTCAAAAATGTTCAAAATCCAATTTTACAAAGGCATATGTCGACATACATTTATGCTTATGTCGACATATAACTGTCATATTTTTTATTTTCAAAGGAAGTGTCTTTTCACTATTTGTAACGTTCCAAAAGCGTTGCAACCTTTCAAATCTTATTTCAAAAAATTTCATTATTATTCTTCTTCATCTTCATCTTCTTTTTTTACACCATTATATTTTCTCATTTTTATGATTTCTACACTTATACTCTGCCGAATTCAATTCTATTTACATAAAACTTCTTCTCTTCTCACTCTCTACTCATTACTCTCTGAATCGAAGTGCTATTGAAGAGTTATAAGGCTATTGTAATCATTTGGGAAGTGTTTGGATAATCGATGTTTTCCTTGTAGCCGTAAAATCAAGGAATGGGAGCGGTGTTAACCTTGTAACCGTGAAATCAAGGGGAATATACATGATCAAGTGTGTGTGGAATCGGTGTTAACCTTGTAGCCGTGAAATCAATGGGGTTGTACTTGGATATTGATATAGTAATAAAACTCTGCGCAATCCAGCATTAAGTGGGACTGGACATAAGAACAATTCTGAACCAGTATAAAATCTGGTGTGTCCTTTCCTTTTCTGCATTTTATTTTTGTTTATCTTTGTGTTTGTGTTTGATTCTGTGTCTATGATTGTTTCTGTGGTGTGTGATTCATATAATAGATCATATAAGTTTCAGATTTTGTTTAATTTCTCAAAAACACTATTCACCCTCTCTAGTGTTAGTTTTGCCTTAACGATCCATTCTACAATCCCTAACAGGCTGAAGAATTGAGTTGGATATGCTTAAAAAGTCACAGGAAGAACCACCGACGGCGGGCCCTAGAAGTGGAGCTCATGTCGCCTCATATATGAGGGATCAGTACCATGGTACGAGGTTCCGACCAACTCGGATCGGCTCCGGCCGATGGCGGGATGGGATTAAGGCAAAATCCCATCCCGATCAAAACAACATTAAAAAAATCACGAATTCTTTCATAGCCAAAAGAAGAGTTCAAAAAGGAAAAACACAAAGCATGGATTGATTGAAAAAAGCAAGCTCTATTCAAGCAAAATTCCCCAAATTCGATCTTTGTGTTCGATCTCAGCAAAGTCAAGCACAAGAAAACCCCAAATTTGAGCATAGTAGACTTCCATCTTGTGTTCGATCTTCGTCTTCTGTCTTGCAGCGAAGGTTTTATTTTCCTTTCTCGCTTCGTAATTTCGTTTTTTTTCTCAGTTCGTTTGTTTTACGGCTGCGTGTTTGTTAAAGCATATGCTAATAAGGGTTGAATATTGGTATGGACTTGAATTGGCTATGGCCTTTGGGTTTCCTTTTGTGTTGCTAAGAATTGGTATAACCTTGAATATTAATACATATGCTAAAAGTTTGATTTTTGGACCAAAACTAGCAAATTTTCAAACGACCTAAACCGAGTTTTCGAACCTTGGTCGGTATCGATCCCTTAGAGTTTGCACCCAACAAGGTGCGACCGCCAGGGTGGTCCCCCTTTGAATTGTCTATGCCCTTATGTAGTTTCTCTGGTTTGACCCATAGTAGTCAAGGCGCCAAGGCACAAGCATTGAGCCCACAGCTTTTTTGAGCCTTGGGTATTTTTGTGTGCCTTTTATATGAGTTTGATCTGTTATTTTACTAACTACAAAATAAGTTTTTAAACCATACTTTATAATTCATTCAATTATCTATATATTTTATTAATAAGATTTAAATTTCAAACCATATTTTATAAGTTATTGAACAAATAAATTTTTTATTTAACCATTTATAAATAAAATTTTGAATTTAGCCAAAAAAAAAGCCTCAAACTGCAAAAAGTGCGCACTCAAACTGCAAAAAGGCGCAAGTCTTGGGCTTTTCTACGCTTAGGCGCGCCTAAGCGCGCGCCTAGATAGAGTTTTTAATATAATTTTGAGCAAATTTCTGAAATCTAAAATTTTATATCTCGGAATGATCTCTAACTTAGCAAAAAGTCTGGTTCTGGTTCTGTTGCTGTGCTTTGAATTCATACTGATCTCAAACTTAACCAAATTATGGGTTCTGCTTCTATACTTCAGATTCACACCCAATTCAGAACTAAGCAAATTCTTAGTTTTGTTTCTGTGCTTCAGATTTGTACTGATCCTGGAATTAGCCCCTTGAATTAGCCAAATTCCAGGTTCTGACTTAGCTAATTTCGAAGTGATATTCGAACGAATCGGCTGTTCGTAGCTTCATGTAAGTGCATGTACTCGGTTCCAGAGCAATTCGACCATCTCCACAAGCGATCCACCTCGATGGTTGAGTAATCCATATATCCAAGATTCCGAGTTCATTGTGTAACAACCTTACGAAAAGACGGATTAACCTGCACCAAATGTTACTCAACGACATAAGTAAAAGTGGGAACTATACCGTCAGCCTTATTATTATGGAACTTAATGTAAAACTATCCCCTCTCATATACCAATTATTAATCACTCCCCTATAACTATTTAGGTAAAATAAAATTTATGTATATTTTTTCTTTCACAACCTAAATCTGCAATAACTTACAACTTTCTATGATGAAAAATTGAAAGGAAAAAATAAATCAAACTTCCTTATGTATTGACAATTTACAAACTGAAGTGCAAAAACATACAATTTTCTGTGCAATATTTCTACAACTATATGCAGAACATGGGCTAAATTTTTTTTTTTTTTTTTTTTTTTTTTTTTTTACATAACCTTGGTCACTTTTTTTAAGTTTAATTGGGATATTTATGAAAAGAAAAACAAATTGAAGAAATTGGTTGTATTGCATATTGATTTTGCGTGTTTTAAACGACTTGTGAAAAAAAAAAAAAAAAAAAAAGAAAGAAGAGGAAGTGTAAACTAGTTTATAAAGGCTTCCATAAACGCAAGTTCACTTATTTTGAAAATTCTAAAGGATGTTTGCTGAAATTTCCTAAATAAAAATTGGCTATAAAGTTCACCTATGACATGAAGGAAATCCCATTCCAGAGTCTGAAGAGAGCAAAATATCATGCTATTTTTTTTTTTTTTTTTTTTTTTAAACATGGGTAAACTGAGGCGTTATTGTAAACATCCTGAAAGTGTAAAATAAGGACTTCACGATCTAATCTGTAAATCATTAGCAAGTGAATTCACTGATAGGGAATTGATCCTTGCACCTTCTTCGACATCTCAAGTTTTGACCAGTTGAGCTGCAATCTGAGAAAAGGCTAATTTTGATTTAACCAAACATTTCCATTTTGGTCCATGCACCATATTTCATTGTCCAACCAGTGGAGTAGAACCGACCATCTTCTTAATTTTAAATAAATTGCTGGCTGACCGTAGAAAAAGGATTTGGAGAAGGTTTGAATTCTGATACCTGCTCCCCTTAGATTAATAACCACTCCATTCATAGATTCCCAATATAAGCTTCATCACGGTTACCCCTTTAATTCCCACCACAGCAAAAATTAAAACTTCACACATGTTGAAACTCACAATTCTAGTACTAATTTTTATTCTCTCCCCTTATTATCCATTAAACTTTGCTCGGCCAGTTCAAAACACTGATCACTACATCACATTCTCCATAAACGATGTGCTCAAGGACAAACAAGATATCGAGGACTTCAGACACAAAGCTAATAGGAAAGAGCAATATGATGGCTTCCCTAATGCACAAGCATCGGATCTGGGACATGTTATGTTGATAGAGGACAAAATAAAGGGTAAATTTAAAGGGAAAGTTCAAGGTATATATGTGACTAGCTTGAATAACAGTACAAATCCTATGGTAGCCTTGACGGTTATTTTTGGTGGTGAAATATCCAAAGATAACTTGAGATTATTCGGAGAATATAGAGCAAATCATTCGGTGAATCAGATTGTCGTGATGGGTGGCAGTGGAAGATTTCATGGTGCAAACGGATTTGCGATATTGAAGCAAATGAGTGGAAGAAGAAACAGGCACAAACTTATGTTTTATGTGTATTTATGATTGCATACTTTTTATTGCATAAACAATGAATAACGGGAATGAATACAAACAAGAGAAAGTTCCACTAGGATTAGAATAAAATGCCCACACACTTGTCTGTCCGATAACGGAGAAAATAATCTTATTACAATAATGTTATTTTTATTATGTGTGCGCTACAAACGCAGAAATCTTGGTGAAAATATGCGCTATTATACCAAGCAATCAGATGGTGGTGAAGGCTATAAATTGATAATGGGATTCCGTTGATGGATGGTTAGTAAATGGATGGTGGTGAAGACAACAAATCGACAGTGGGATTCTGTTGATGATGGTCAACAGGAGAAACTGGTGCATTTTCAGAATTTCAAAATTACGAGATGAGAATTCTATTGATTGGATTTACATTATTAACAGTAGATATAGAGACGTTCATGGAACCTCTAGGAAAGTATAATCGTATTTTTCTCTCTAACTTCTACAGCTACTCAGAGAAGTTTTTGCGGCAAGACAAAAATGTCAGAAAACTAAATTATGTGTGTAAATTCCTTATCCCTGCTCGGCACTCAATATTTCTCTTATATACGCAGAACTGACATGTCATGATAACAGTGATCAGAACACAAAGGGCCAACATCACTCATATAAAACATTTAGCAAGGAAGGGTAAACTATTTGGTTTCACAAGCAAAATTTAGGTAATAAGTATAACATGAATAACAAGATTACTTACCTGAGGTTTCGAGTGAAATTTATATGCCTGGATATCATCATCCAGCTTCTTCTTTGTTTGTTTCCTCTGCCGTTATGAAGCTGGCCAGTTCTCGGCATCTTTGTATTTCGCATTGAAGAAAAGAATTTTGAGTGTCTCTTCATTTCTTATTATGACAATAAAAGAAATAAGACGTCAGAAATGTAGATGTATATTACTCTTGGTGAAGAAAGAAGAAAGCTTTTTGCAACACGAATCAAAGGTCCCAAAAAAAAAAAAAAAAAAAAAAAAAAAAAAAAAAAGAAGAAGAAGAAAAAAAAATCCCCCAACAAATTGATATGTCAACAATCAAAATTGAACGACAAAAGAACGCTTATATATTGCTTTGTATTCATTCAAAAACTTCATATATCAAGAATCAAAATTGACAATGAGATACATAAATCAATACAAGAATGATTGCAGTGGAACTGAAGCACAGGGCATGCTTGAGCATGCACTCACATGCATTTTCAACTTGAATGGTACAAGCTTCAAGAATAATTAAAAAACTAATATCTATACTGTTCATTTATCTTCGTCTGCAACTCTTCTCCTGAAATCTGTTACCATAAGCGGAAGCCCTTCCCTCAGAGGAACTTTTGGTTCCCAGTTTAATAAAGATTTTGCCTTGGTAATATCTGGTTTTCTCATATGTGGATCATCTGCAGTATTTGGTTTGAACTCTATAGTAGCAGAAGGATCAATAGTTTCTTTTACAACCTGAACAAGAATGGGAATTAGGCTTAAATAAACTTGGTCCACGATACATAACTATACACACCAGCCACTTGTTTTAAGAGCATGGTAAAGTATGATGTTCCAAATGGAGCGACAATCAAGCAGCATTAAACATATGATCGGGGAGCTTATGCCAAATTTGTCCATAAAAAAGGGTGCATTAGTGGGGAAGGAAAGGGGGAGAGGTTGGTGGGGGGCGGGGGAAGAGAGAAGGGGAAGGGGGTGTTATATCTACCTTTGCGTTCGGTGCATATTTCCTCAAAGTTTATCCGAAGAATGTGTCAGGGGTAAAGTACCCTTGAAGTTTACAAATGTAAGACTGATTCTTGTAGATTTTAATATCGGCAATTGCCGGAACCAAACTAAATTAGTATGTATAATCTTGCTTTACATAAACAAAATCTATGCAAAAGATCAAATTATTTTGTAGTTCATGCCCTATTAGAAATAACATTCAATGTGAATGATAGCATTAAATAATTTTTGTTACTACTATACCTACAGAAAGAATTTTAACGAATTAGAAAAAATTCAAATTTTCGCAGGTATTATGTTGATGTTAAGTATATCATATACACAGATTTATGTGTACGTGTGTCTTTTATGTATCATCAATGGGTGACCACTGGATTAATAGTGCATGTGCGCCTAACGGTACCCTTATTTTGCAGCAGCATTGTGGTCTCTGATTTCCACCACACATTACGATTTAAGTCATGTCTGCTTCTCTCCCCTTTGTGTATGCATATTTATGTGTGTGTACATATTCACATAAGTATATATGTACATGTACATAAAGTGATTTTTAACTACATCTTGAGGGGTACACAGCAAGAAAATAGAAGGGTTTTGTGCAATGAATGTCATGGAAAATCACCAACCTCAGCAAGCTCTAACATAGTGAACTCTCCAGGGTTACCCAAGTTGAAAGGTCCAATATGATCTCCATCCATTAGGGCCATTAATCCAGCAACCTTAATTTTAACTAGGTATCAAGCAATATAGCATCAAAGGTAAATAATAGTAAAATATGATCTTACCAAATCAGAAACATATTGGAAACTTCGAGTCTGCTTCCCATCGCCATAAACAGTCATTGGTTGTTTACGGAGGGCCTATAATATGTAATATAATATTTTTAACACAAACACCAATAGGTTTTGAATTTGGTTAAATAGTTGATCTTATAAGGTTCGAAAATGAACGTTGATGCAAACCTGTGCGACAAAATTACTGACAACTCTTCCATCATTCAAGCACATTCGAGGCCCATACGTATTGAATATGCGTGCAATTCGCACCTACCAAATCAGAACGAACAAAATTACTATCATGTCAAGTTCACTCATTTAATCTTAGTACGAAATGTGTATGTAATTGCAATCCTACTATATAATATAGTTGTTTAAAATCAACATTAGCGATTTTGACTGCTAACTATATACAGATACCTCAAGACCTGCACCTCTGTGATAATCCATAGTTAATGTCTCAGCTGTTCTTTTGCCTTCATCATAACAGCTCCGTTCACCTGAAAATATCATATATCAATTAATAAATTAAGGTCTTTTTACTTAAAAATTTAAAGGCCAATGGTGAATGTTGAACCTATAGGATTGACATTTCCCCAGTATGTTTCCTTTTGCGGATGCTCTAGTGGATCACCATAAACCTCACTAGTGCTTGTAATTAAAAACCGGGCCCCAACTCTCTTAGCCAATCCCAACATATTCAAAGTCCCCATCACATTTGTCTTGTAAGTAACAGTTAAGCTTAGCAATAACAATGTCAACAGATTTTATCCTTCATTTCGAGGACATGGGTCCATTTATTGTAATGGAAGAAAAGTATTGTTTTTATGGCCCAGCTTTTTAACAATAAAAGCAAAGATATCACATTTACATGAGATATTGGGATTACGAACTTTGAACAGTTCAACATGTCTCAGATCAAAATTGAATACCTGAAGTGCGTAAGAAAGTAGCAGTACACTCGTACCCTGTATGGTTCTAAAATTAACATGTACTAATGGGTTAACATGATCCTAATCGTTAACTGGATATATATTATGACATAAGGGATCACGGTAGTATTTAGTTATGAATACATCAATCCGTGATTACTTTTGATATTCACCACAGTAAGATTAGAATACTGTTCAACCCATTAGAACAAGTTACAAGACAGTATGTGCAGTTTCTTTTACAAAATAATAATAGGGCAGCACTATTATAAGGTCATCCTTTTATTCAGTGAGTAAGGTTGCACAGTTGCAACCATAAGACCCTTCTAATGAAAATATTTTGATTGCTTATTAGTGTAGATCATGAATAACTGTGCTGGACCATCACAAATAGATGGTAATGTCACCCTTACGATAACATTAGCCAAAATAATATCCCCTACTAATTTACTATCCACATATCTATAATTATTACTTTCTTTCCAAGATGGTGAATCATCAAGTTTTATTGTTATGTTATCTTTTTAACATTTGTTAACCGATTCTAATCGAATTCGATCCCAAACTTTCTAAGTAGACAATTCAGAGAAAAATCCAATATGGGAAATCCTTTTTTCAACATGGTTTACTTGATGTTTAACAAATTCAGTATCAAATCTTCTGGCTAGATAATCTAGATTCATATATATATATATATATATATATATATATATATATATATATATATATATGTGTGTGTGTGTGTGTGTGTGTGTGTGTGTGTTGCTGCTAAGTGCATTTCATTTAACCTTCCTAATACCATTACTAAAAAAACATCATAAAATTTTATACTGCACTTTTCCTAATACCAAACTATTTAAGGGGCTACCAAATAAATTATTTTCATAATTTTTTGCAGGAAGAACAATAGTCGATATTTCATTACCCAATTATTTGGCGAAATCTCTTTATTAATAACTTCCGAAGTTAAAAACTTCTCCCCAAATTGATTTAGAAATTAGGATTTACAACTCAAACTTATGGATACAAGATTGAGAATGAGAAATCTGATCCCGATTCTAAACTCCTATGGTCGTATTTATAGGTGCGGGTTGACCCTCCCCTCGTCATATGGGCTTCGTCCCGGCTTTTCTGCGCTAGTGTGGAGATTTTTTGAAGGTGCCTTCCACTATCCTTTGCAAGAATAATATAGTGTTATAGTTTTGTCCAGGGGACCTCTTTCAGAACTGGAAGCCTTGACTATTTGATGGAAAAATGAGCTTGTAGGTGCTTCAGATTTTGACGCCGTCTATGACTTCGTCTAACGCGCGATGCTTACGATGACCAATTGGTAAAGGCTCGGTATTTTTCCTTCGGGTAGTCCGAAAGATATGCAAAGCTTAGCTCTACACGTTCGAGGATGGTAACTCTAGTGATTGTGCCCTTTGAGTTTCACCGACATAGGCTTTTCTCATAGAAGAGAATCCTTTGCTTTTTCATTTCTGGCTCCGAAGGCAAATGATGATGAGATAGTCCTATCTTTGCAGAAGGCATGCTGGCTTTAGCACCCCTTCATCTTACTTTCGACATCTGCTTTCTTCTTAGTTATTTTAATACTTATATATATATATATATATATATGTGTGTGTGTGTGTGTGTGTGTGTGTGTGTGTGTGTGTGTGTAACTAGTTCAAAAGTTTTGATGGTTTTTATCAAAACTACTTGCTATGTTATTTTGTTTAGCTTCTCCAAATAAGTAGTTATTGAGATTATTACATAATTTTGTTAATCTTACCTTTAACTGTTTACTATTAATTCTTCGCATTTGCATCACACATTTAACTTCATGTTCTTTTTAACTCAAATAAGCATCAAGTTTTTTTCCCAACTTGTTGAAATTGTTTATTGATATTTATTTTATTAGAAACATGGCATATTTCTGCTTAACTCAAAATTTATGTTATTTGTCCTGTTTTTGTTTCCATTAATAAGATTGATATGTTGTCTTATTTTACTTCAAAGTAAAGTTCAATTTATATATATATATATATATATATATATATATATATATATATATATATATATATATATGCATATTATTATGTATATATGTATGTGTGTGTATATATACAATAGTTGGAATAGCTTTAATGTCACATTTTTTGTGTAAATGTAAACTATCGAAAATGCCCTTATATATATACACATACGAGCGTTATGACATGCGTTTCGCTTGTGACTATAACATATGCATTGCATGTGAAATGTATTTTTAAAAACTGTATATGATTAGCACATTCAGTAGAAAATAATTTTCATGAATGTTTGGTTATATTTTTGTGTTGAATCATGTGTAAACTGGTTGAATTTTTATTTCTAAGTCGCAGTATCTATTTTCAATTAGTTTTATTTTTTATTTGCATTGTTAATAAATAAAGAACGATGGTGTAAAAAATGTTTAATAGATCATGATATTAAAATTGGTTAATATTTGTAGATATACAAGTTTGAATGCATAAAGAACTTAATTATCAGTGTTGATATTGGTTTTAGTCAATCGAGTGCAACACCCAAACTGTACATGAATCACAGATGCAATCATAGGATAATTACACAAATCCAAACACAGAATGCATAAATGTAAAAGAACACATAGATTTTATAGTGGTTCAGCAATCAGGCATATGTCCACTTGTTGTAATCATTTGTTTATATTGTATGATTACAGTTGTAGTTACGTTTAAAGTATAATTTGAAGGGAGGAGTTAAGTCTTGAAACTGGTAGAGTCTGGGCGTCAGAGAGCCGAAGAAGTCCTAAAATGATGCACATGAGTGGTATTTATAAGTGGTGAGTGAATCTGGATCGTCTAGGAGCTTAGGCGGGAAAGGTGGAGCAGTAGAGAGAGTGGACGAAGTGGAGATCGTAGCATGACACGCCACCCATGGCCACCGATCCAGATCGGGTCAGTCCGGATCAGAATGGTCACGCCAATCCGAATCTATGTCGATCCAGATCAGTAGCTTCAGGGTGCCACTTGGCCCGATCCCGATGAGTTGCGTTGCCATCTTGTTTTGCTCTATGTTCGGGTTTATTGAGTTGAATGTGCGAGTTGATCTGATGGAGTAAGGCAAGTACCCTTGCCAAAGCTTGTGCAACGATCTGGATTGTATTATGTTGGCCAAGCCGAAGCTATTGGGGTGAATGACGATCTGAGGCATTCACATATACGAGTTGAATCCTAGGTCGAGCGTGATGACTGATCTGAGTTGTGCAATGGACTACTGTTTCAGACCTCGAAAATATCGTTTGAGATCTCGTTTTGGGCTCCTCCTAAAACGAAACAACAAATATCACAGTAAATCTTCTTTCGAATATATCACCCGAGATATTGTAATATCGAACGATATATCGACCGAGACGAGATACTAAAATATCGACCGAGATCTTGATTTTTTTTTTGGGTCAAAATTTAAATCCGTGTCTGAACCAGAACAATAATTAAAAAGCTCAAATCTAGCCACTATAATCTTCTACTATTTAACATTTTGTATGTTAAATGACTATCACATGTTCACATATGGTCTACAATGTTTATGACTGGGTAGTCAAGGTGCAAAAAAGCCCAAGGGTTGCACTTTTTTTCCCTACTACCGCTGTAAAAAATGCACTTACAACTACAACTTAATATATAGTTTTGACAATAAATAATAGTTGAGTTTGCAATTTTAACGATAAAAGTTCATAAGTTCATGTCACAAACCAAAATAAGTAGTCGAAAAACCATTCAACCAAAATTTATAACAATAAAATACCTAAAATGAAAAAAACGCGTTTTTTGCGCTTTTGGGCCTTTATGCGCTTTTTTTGCGCTTTACTAACAAGTGCGCCTTGAACTCAAAAAAAGCCCCCTAGTTGCGTCTTGTTTTTTTTGCGCCTAGGCGCGCGCCTTGACTTACTTTATGATTTTCGTATTCGTCTTTTTTTACATACATGTTACCTATGAAATTATGTATTTTATGTTCTACTTATGTTGAACTTTTTAATGCTTTGGATCTTTTTTTATGTTTTATGTCTAATAATAATTCATGTTCATGGATCATATGTTGTAAGCACTAACATATTTGCATTGTGTTATATTTCTATTTTAAGCATATTATGATTTAGAGTACGGACGATCTTTCGTAAATTAAGCATAATAAAGTGATTTTGCAATTCAAGTTTAAGTTACTACGTTAATAATAGCATTCATAAAAATCATTATGTAAGAACATCATTTTTGAACATATCATGCATGTACCCTTGAGAGTGTTCCGATATGAACTTTCAGATGCTAGATGGATACTCGAGATGAACCCACTAGTTAGACTCATTTCATCCGAGATCTCCCCCGATACAAGATCATGTCTCTAAAATTCCTGAAACAAAACGCGACGATGTCTGAGATTTAAAACCTTGCCATGGACACGAGGCCAATCCGAGAACATGCGATCCGGAGTATACGTCATATGCCGATCCGGATTTGATTGGCTGGATGTTCGCAGAGCTTTGTTGCTTCTATTCAAGTGTTGTCGGGGTTTGTGCAAGTCCACGCTCGAGTTCTGAGCAATCTGACGGTTTAGAGTTTTGAACTCCCATTAACTCGATGTCTGAGGTCTACGATCTTTCCAATTCGTTTACGATTTACAAATATATAGCAGTTCATAGTTAATAGTTGAGTTTGTAGGCTTATCGAGCACTTGCCGAGCACCAGCCTTACTCGACGATCTGTAACCCTATCGGGTTTGAGTCAAGTATCAGCCGTACTTTATAATCCACACTTCCACATGCCAAATGTTAACCACACTGGATTATCTAAGCTCAGCGATGCAAAGCAAAGGCTATCCAAAGGGAATAGCGTCCTCCTCGGGTCCTCGCCAAATACCAGTTGTATTTAGCGATCCACAGTTGTGCTGAGATCATGCCAAGCATCGGTCATACCTGATGATCCATAACCTCTCCGAGCTATTGCCAAGTGCCAACAATACTTGACGATCCATAGTCACACCAGGCTCATGTCGAGTATTAGCCATACTCGACGATCTTTAGCCTTGCCTAGCTCTTGTTGAACTCACCTCCGTCACTTCTTGGTGACTAGAGCTCAACGACAAATAAGTCGATCTTATCACTCTTTGATGAAGCGGCATTACTTCTTGCACTCTGATTTTACATCCTAAAACATATAGCGACGTCGTGGCATTTCTGAACTGATGTGGTCTCTCCAGGCCTTAGTTGAACCCAATCACTTTTCGGTGAAAGGTTCAACGGAAAGCACACCAATTTTGTTGCTCTCCATCGAAGCAGTGTTACTTCCTACACTCCAGTCTCGACTCACCCGTCGGGAACATGTAGAGATCCATAGTTATTCATGCCAGATGTCATTCACATCCGACGATCCATATACTCGCTAACTTATTGTTGTCGCATGTAGTTATTTTTATCATTTGGTAACCCTGACTTCCTGATCAGGAGTTTAATTATTAGCTTGTATCTACGGATTCATCCAACCGTTATTTGATGAGAGAAATCTGTAACTCATTCGTACGAATTCATCCAATCACTTTCTGATGAAAAGAATTCACACCTTGCGATTACTACTCCATCCCTCTGGATGAAGCAAATCGCAACCAATATCATTCATCGCTTATTGCGGATCTAAGCATGTATATGATAATGTCAAGAAAAACAAAACGTAAGGGAAACTACGCTAGGACTCTTCGGGCTTTGCAGATCAATGTCGGCTCAGAGCATGCCTGGGGGTCAAATTCTGATCATGTATATGTGTAAACAATCGGGCCGCTCGGTCGAAGAGAAACCACATGCTATTCCGGACTTACTATCTTCATTAAGAGATTCTCCAAGTGAGTCCCTCTCGGATTTTCCATGGTTGGCGGCTGTCCATGTTCCACCATCGTGCCTCTATTTTCGACATACTGTTGGAGCTGACCGTTCCACACATGCTCCTTTATCACTTCTCTGATCAGTAGTTGTGTCTATTTAACTCCTGGAACATGCAATATTTTGCAAACCTCTCTCTATCGATCGACTCCCTCTGTGTTGGTTTCCTGTACGGGATCTGCTCCCTGATATCCAAATAAATCTTTTTTATCGATTCATTTAATTCCTAATAAGAAGGATACTTCGGTCCCTTCCTATTCTTCCTCTAGCCATCGTGCTCGTCTTCAATCTTCCTTTTTCTTTTATCTCGCTTGAAACTCACTTCAAGCGCTTCCTCTTCCTTCGGGGCATTGATCTTTACCTTCCTTTTCACCTATACAACTTCTTGACGTAGGTATCTATCAGCTTTATAGCAAAATTCGTCGAGATTCCAATGGGATCTCTCTCTCCAACTAGCCTTAAATTCTGAGTTACTGGCCACTCCTAACATAGATGCCATCAGCACCATCGATGGTTCCGGCTTATTTACCATACGACCGCCGAATTGAATTGCTCCAGGAAACTCCTTAATTTTCCCCTGGTCTTTGCTTTATCATCGTCGGCGTCATCACATTCTTTGGTCCCACAATGTGAATTCTCAATTGCTCCTATGAATCTATCTACAAGTCCATTCCAAGAGCTAACCGACTCGTTGTTTAGTTGCCTAAACCAAAGTGCAATAAAATCTGCCAAGAACGGTGAAAAGCACTTCACCAATAATTCTTGAGATGCCCCCAGCACATCTATGTGCCCAACATAGCGTGTCAGGTACATTATAAGGTTTAATCTTCTATCATACGCGGTTAACACCGGAAGCTTGAAATCCGGTGGGGTCCTTGCATTTCGAATGTTAGGAGTGAACGAGCTCATGGTGACATCCTCATATCTTTGCCTGGATAGTCCACCTCTCATCATGCATCGTATCATATCCTTCAGCCTTTCGTTTTCATCAACAAGTTGAAATGTCTGTCCCTCCCCGAGTCTAGGCAGGTATTATAGAATGTACTACTCATGTTGCAATCCAACTTTTCCTTCTGTTGAACCTGACCTACTCCCAGTACATGTTCATCATCATTTCCAGTCCTAACACGATCCACATCAACTCCAACTTCAGCAATCTGAGGATCCGAAGTCACGCACCTCATGCGATCCGGGTCGATACCGAACCGAGGCTCCGGATCGGTACCGATGTGGAACGACCTCCGTCTCCTGAGTCCATGCCTCCACTTAGTCGTCCCCTCTCCACTGCACTAGTTTTGTATTTCTAGTACTCCGAGCCTCGAGAGTATCTCCTGCATCATTTTCTTTTGATTTTCCAACCTAGCTTGCAGCCTACGAAATCGGTTCCTCCATTTCTCATCGGGTAAATGGAAGTATCTTCATTGGAGAGGACCTCCTGGTATCCTTCATGTCCAACACCTTCGGCATATATAGAAGTATCATTCTTTCTTTTCACCGTGATTGGATCATAAAGCAATCCAAATCTTCAAGCAGTCTGAATTCAAAGGCGATCGCCCTTCACCTAGCACGCCAAAATGTTAATACTGATTTTAGTCAATCAAATGCAACACCTATTGTGTGTGAATCATAGATATAATCACAAGCTAATTACATAAATCCACAAACAGAATGCAAAAATGTAAAAGAACACAATGATTTTATAGTGGTTCGGCTATCAGGCCTACGTCCACTTGTTTATATTGTACTATTATAATTACAATTATATTTAAATTAAGAACTTTCACGGGAGGAGTTAGGTTTGAAACAATCAGAGTCTGGACGTTAGGGAGCCAAAGAAGTCCCTGAAATGATGCACTTGAGAGGTACTTAGCAATGACTGAATCCGGGTCAGCCAGGAGCTTTGGCGGGAAATGTGGAGTTATGGAGAAAGTAGGCGAAGTGGAGATTGCGAGGTACTACGTCATCCATGGCAATGGTCATGCCGATCCAGATCAGTGACTTCAGGGGTGTCACTTCGCCAGATCCCGATGTATTGCGTTGCCATCTTGTTTTGCTCTAGGTCCAGATTAGTTGAATTGAATGTGAGAGTTGATCTAATGGAGTAAGGCAAGTACCCTCGCCAAAGCTTGTGCACCGATCTGAATTGTATTATGTTGGTTGATCCACAGCCATAAAAGTGAATGTCGATCTGAGGCATTCGCGTATACACCTATCTGAGGCAGTGTGTTAGGCCGAGTTGATTCCTAAGTCAGGTGTGATGACCGATCTGAATTGTGCCATGGCCATGAGGCCGATCCGAGAACATGCTGATTCAGGGCATACGTCTTATGCCAACCCGAATTTGATTGGTTGGATGTTCAAGTTCACAAACCTTCGTTGCTTCTATTCAAGTGTTACCAAGTTTGTGTAAGTCCACGCTCGAGTCATGAGCAATATGATGGTCCGAAGTTCAAAATGTGATGACCTTGTAAAAAAGCAGGTCAACATTCAGATTATTTTTGAAGTCATTTATAAAGATATATACGTGCAATGGTATTTTTGACAATTCATGGTCAGACTAAAAGTTAGCGCTTCCAAGCCAACCATTAATAATGTTCGATGCACTTGCATATAAAGTCGTTTATTCGATTATTCAATTTGTAACTTCTATGTAGTTCAGTAAAAACTAAATGAAAACATAAAGGAAAATTGTAATTTTTTGTTGAAACAGTGTTTGATCTTGTAACCTAGCTTATGTTTGAAATTTCCTTATCGAATATATATTTTAGTTTTTATTCATGTTAAGATTCGAACTCCTGAACTTTTGTTTACAAATCTTATATAAACCATTCAAAATAAATTATATATTTTGATGCTCAAATTATGTGTTTCTTTTTTATAAAAAAATAATGTTGCAAAATCTTATGATTTTTAAGTATGAACCGTTATTTCTATTATTATTAATGAAATATGAATTTGCATATGAAGATTATTTGTTAGATCATATTTTTAAGTGATATTAAGATTTATTAATATTTATAGATAGATGTTTTAAATATGTAAACAAAATTTTTGTGTACAATCCTATTTTTAAGCGATATTATGATCTAACAATATTTATAAATTAACATTTTGAATCGGTAAATGATTTTTTTTTGGGTAAAATCCAATATTGTAATATTAAGATTTATAACATATATATAATGGCACTTTCGATAATTTACGTTTACATCAAAAAAATGTGAAACCAAAGATATTACAACTATTGTTAAAGATTTATATTAAAAATCTTAATATTAATAAAATATAGGATTTAACAAATATATTTCATTTACCAATTCAAAATGTCAACCTACAAATACCATAATATCATTTAAAATAAGATTTTACACATAAACTTTATTTACAAATTGAAAACATCATAATACCATTTAAAATAAGATTTTACACATAAATTTTATTTGCAAAATGAAAACATCAATTTATAAATATTAACAAGTCGTAATATCGTTCAAAAATAGGATCTAACAATTAATTTTTATACACAAATTCATTTTTCATTAATTACTGGTAGAATTGAGGATTTATACTTAAAAATCATAAGATATTGCAACACTAAAATAAATTAAAAATGAACTTAACACCAGAATATACATGTAAATCATTTTATTTGAGTGGGTTAAACATATTAGATTTGTAAACAAATAACTCACGCGCGTAGAGTATGTACCATAATGTTCGCATATTTATGTTTATTACTATTTTTTAATGACGGTAGATTACATAAACTGAACTAAAATCAAAATTACTGAAAAAGGTTTACCATATGTCTTAAAAAGATCGAATCAGAAGGAAAATTGAAGTTAAGTATTGTCGGATAATATCATAATAATACTACTGAAAGTAATAGATAACGACAGTAAATAACAAGTGGAACAGTTGTAAAAAAAAAATCGAGAAGAGAATTATTGGAAAAATACTACAATTGTAGGGAATCATCCGAAATTAAAGCGATGCTAAAATAACACCAGCATGTACGATGTTTTTCATGAGATGACAACTAGTTTTGCCTTGATATGGTGTTTGAACCAAGTTCGTAAATACCACAAAAGTATGAACAAGCGGCAAGAGTACATGTCAGATCAACTCGTATTCAATTCTAGAATTCAAATTTTACAATGTAAATGGTGGGGTGGGCTCTTTCTTCTACAGTCCCCGAAGTACACAAAGATGAATAAAAGGTTCAGTGGATTTTACTGCAATGTGTAATATATTTGGCAGAAATTTATTAATAAGGGGACAAAAACTTTTACTCCAAACTTTATTATGGTTCCCACAGGGTTGTTTTCACACAAAGTTGAAGATGTTGTATGAAATATGCTCTCCATCCTTCTACATCCAAAAAGTGCACGATTTAGTCAATGTGACTAACTGGAACATTTTGTCCCTTACTCATCTCCTGTAGGGAGCACTATTTTGGAGTCATCAATGTAGATTACTCACTGGTCCCTTTGAAGGTCCCAATATATTTCTTTTTGTACTAGTGTTAATAACTACCAATACTACAACCTATCCATCATTATGTGTTTGTTTTTCAACTTCATAGTATGATTTATATGACAGAAACAATGAGAATTCATGCTTACGGAGAGACCACCCCTGATTTCGTGTTAAATAAATGGTACTTGACAAAACTGCACTGAGTATATCAGATGTACATAACAAAACTAAATCAACAGTATGTTTTGAAAGGATATGATAGTCTTGATGGGATTGAACTTGTAATGCACGGGACTGGCAGGACATGCCAAATGATAAATCTGATCAACTTCAAGCAAAATCGGTTCCACAACATCATGCCTAATCAATTCGAATCTCCCATTCCCAAAATGATGCATAACATTATCTTTCCTTCCAGTGAAGAAATTATCCACGACGATTACAGAATCACCTCTCTCCATCAACCTATCCACAAGGTGGCTGCCCACAAATCCAGCCCCGCCAGTGACCAAAACCCTAAGCGGCTTTCTGGACTTGATTCCGACAGGAAGCCGGCGTTGATTGGGCAGTAAGATGCCTGGGCGCCGCATGGGTTGAATGTCATGGCGAAGGGCGGTGGGGCCGGTGGGGAGGTGACGGGTGTCGAAAAGGAGGAAGAAGAAGGAGGCGATGAAGGCGCCGATGATGATGAAGAGGAGGCGCTGTGATTGAGGGGTTCTGGAAGTGTGGTGCTTCGGGGTGATTTTAGAAGAGGAGAGGGTGGTGGTGGGGAGGCCAGCTTGTTTGTGGAGTTGTTTCATGGTGAAATTTAGGGTTGATGGAGGCGGGAGTAGAATGGAGGGAAGTGAGAGCAAGGGAAAAGCGAGCAGAGCGGAGTTTAAGGAATTGAAGACAGGTGGCGGGGTACGTCCAAGTTTGAATGCGGAATAGCTGGAGTAGGAGAAGAGACTCTGATCCGAACGTCCAATGGGTTTGCGCCGGGTTCAATAGTGCTTTGCTTTCAGTAATTGATACATCCAACGATTCATTGTTTTGAATGTAAAATTAAAAAAACATCCATCAAAATGTTTGTTAAATTTATATTCTTTAATGATTCAATCTACCCGTAGACATTGTAGTGCACAATGTGAAATCGTACATAACTGTTACTATTTAGTTATTATTTGATTTTAAAATATTGTTATTTTTTTGGTAAGGTCGTCACATTTTTATATT
Organism: Allium sativum; assembly: GCA_030737875.1. Lineage (NCBI taxonomy): Eukaryota > Viridiplantae > Streptophyta > Magnoliopsida > Asparagales > Amaryllidaceae > Allium > Allium sativum. The sequence goes on along the minus strand of CM060925.1, from coordinate 143,775,460 downwards.
GGTCTGTAACACTTATCTATCTATTCTATTTATCTATCTATCTATAATAATTCTCACTAATCTTTAATGATTAGTAATTGGTCCGACTGTAAAATATCAAAATTGTCCATATATCAGTCCAAATTGCCCAAATCGTTTAGTTACTGATTTCCTGTTTATCTCATTAAGTTAACAACAATATATATGACATGTATTATTTATTGAAATCAATTTATTGAAATAACCGTCTCGCAATTATAACTATTTATCATTTACATCCATTTACCATTTAAACACTTGACCGATTTTATTGTTTTCTTCTGTTTCTATATTTATAATTATGATTTCCTATTTACAGTGTCATGTCTTCAAGGAAGTGCTAGCTTTAGGCACTTCTACTATTTGTGCGTATAGTTTCACATTTATATAATATTTATCTTTAGCTATTTTCCTTTTAAGGTGGAACAAATTACACCAATTACTCATGGACGAAGTAAATGTATCTATGTTATATTTGAGCATTACCCAAACTTTTTTCATATATATATATATATATATATATATATATATATATATATATATATTTCTTTTTTTTTCCTTTTGGAGTAATTCAAATTTGATAAAGGAATTAAAATCTTTTGTGTATTACTGTGAGTTCTCATATATGTATCGCATGTACCCACACGATTCTTCTATACCATCCTTTAATACTGCAGTAGTGGTAAAATATATAGAAACATATGTAAAGACAATTTTTCATGCTTTCTTACTGAATATCATGAAGTCAATTTATTGAAATAACCATCTCTCAACTACTACCTATTTATTGAAATCAACTACTATCTATTTATTGAAATCAATTTACTACCTATTTATTATTTATTTATTGAAATAATATATGGCATGTATCATTTACTACCTATTTATTGAAATTAGTATGATATAATCATCTCTCAATTACAATAAATTAAAACTAATATAAATATTTATTGAAATCCACTTAATCAATTTGCTCATTTACATTCATTTCGTGAGCTTACTTTTATGATACCCATTTTCATTTTTTTTCCTTTTTGGAGTAATTCGAATTTGATAAAGGAATTAAAATCTTTTTTGTATTACCGTGATTTCTCATATCTGTATCGCATGTATCCACATTCCACACAATTCTTCTATACCATCTTTTAATACTGCAGTAATGGTAAAATATATAGAAACATACGTAAAGACAATTTTTCATGCTTTCTTACTAAATATGATGATGTTATTTGTATATAAGTTTCCAATATCTATGAATATTTAGAATCTTAGATATTAACGTTTTCAGTATTCTATCATCTTTAGCACATTTGATTGTTACTTAAGTCTAACTTATAATCCTTTTTTAAGGTTTGAGACAAACAATAACATGTTAAAGGACAGAGCCTTCCATCTACGAACATGTTTGAACGTATGATTTTACTGCATATCCTTTTTAGTTCCGTTATACTTCAATGTTCTATCATCTTTAGCTCATTTAACTGTTACTTAAGTCTAACTTATATTCTTTTTTAAGCTTTGAAACAAACAATAACCTGTTAAAGGATAGAGCCTTCCACCTACGAACAGGTTTGAAGGTATGATTTTGTTGCATATCCTTTTTAGTTATGTTGTACTTCAATGTTTTTAAAGTTATGTATAATGATATAAAATATTTCCCTTTTTTTAACTGAATATTGAATATTTTGGTTTCATCATGATGCTACCCATCACAGATTCCTGACTATGTGTTATTACTGAAAATGATATGTAATATTTTTTACTTTACTTTTCAGCTGATGAATTTGATTTATAACATGTCAAAATTCCATTGATTGGTTGTGCGCAAAATTTGAAATTGAATGATACTCTAATATATTTCAAGCATATTGTTTTATTTAATATTCTTTTGTTCTTGCTGGTATTTTATTTAATTCAGAGGTTAACCTTCTTTGAAATTTGAACGTTTAAATACAATATAACTGTTGTTTCTCTGGTTTTTTTTTTTTTTTTTTTTTTTTACTATGTTGAGCAACTAACTTCCCGTTATGGTGGTCATGCGGTTTAAATTCATGTAATCTAAGGTGAACTTAAGCTCAATTATGTTATGATATTGCAACATATTTGAATATAAATCAAAATAGATATGACTAAAATTCTGCAGTCGACAAGCGTGCTATTGAATTTAATTTATGGATTTTGAGTAGACAGGATGCATTTGTAGTTTTTCTTTTCTTTTCCACCTGAGATACGAACCTAATACCAACTTGACTTTAAGGGCATTTGAATATAATCGGTGGACATTTGTACCAAGTATGATGGAACCTACACTGAACTATGGTGATCTGTTGCTTGCTTATTTATTGCTTGGTGTTATATGGTGGCAATGCTTAACTTGGCTATTATTGTAGTTAAATGATTTATAGTTATAATATGATATTAATAATCAAACGATATTTATTATTCAGACGGCAATGCACCAAAGATGAATAATCAAAGGAGACAAAATAGAAGTTCTAACATTTTAACTGATGAACGAAGAGAAATGTGCCGTATGAGGGGTTGAGAAAGAAGAAGAGCTATGAGTCAAGAACAATGAGAAAGTTACCTAGCTCGGCGTCGTGAAACATATCGACAAAGAAGGGAAAGATCTTAAAATGTATCTTTAGAAGCACAACCAAATATTATAGCCGGTGAATCTCATACTTATCAACAAGAAAGAAACCCAAAAATAGAGATTGAACAAATTGAAAACTTTCCTGCTGCTATTATCCAAGTATATTCAACCAACTTGCAATCAGTTATGGGTGAAAAACAATATACTGTTGAAGTTGAAAAAAATACTTATTATACAGGTTTGTTTTCTTATTTCCGTCGTCAAATTTGTTATAAGTATTGAAAAATACGTTTATATATGTGTGTGGTTGTGCATTGAATAAATTTGTATTGTTATATTATTATTTGTTTCATAGTACATCATGGACCTAATGTGTAATAAGATTGAATAAATTTGTATTGTTATTATTATTTGTTTAAAGAGAATGGTTTGTAAAGAAAACCTAAATATAAAAAAGATATAAATTGTATCTTTTGTTGAAAAAAATTGGGCAAGTGTAAAATATGCCTCAATGTTATGCCAGAGCTTTGCTAGGGTAAGCTTGGGCGCATTTCGGCCATTAGGTCTTAACTCAAATTAACTGAATTGATTGTGTTATATATGATCATTAAAATTATCATACATGTAACTATTTTTAAACTTCTTTCTTATTTTATTAAGTTTCAAGTACTATCATATTTTTTCGTTCTCGAAATTAAATTCTAAAATTTTGAACTTCAAAAGTGGTTTTATTATTATATTCTGGTTGCTAGATTACTTATACAAAATTTTATTTGTTGCTTTAAAGGTGAAAGTTCTGGTCTATTTCGAAGTGGAAAATGTGGAAGGCCACCAAAATTAAAAGCAAATTCAGTATCTGGTACTTGGTCCATATATAATGACATCGTATTGTGTAGCATTTTTCGTTCTTTATATTCACTTAAAGTTGTTAATTTACATATTCATATATCAGTTTGTAAGAAATAGAGTGGAAGACCTCTTGGATAGAACATTATTCCTAATATTGTACAAGACATAATTATTAGAGAAAGTATACAAATGTCACCTGAGGTCCAGCGCAGCGTAGGAGATGGTCATTATAGGATCAACTTGCTACCTTTCACGTAGTAAAATAAGAAATGAAAGTGTCACCAACTTTGATCATCACGTTACAAAATTTAGATCTTAATTTGCTACCTTTCACGTAGTAAAATAAGAAATGAAAGTGTCACCAACTTTGATCATCATATTACAAAACTTAGATCTTAATTTGCTTTAATATATCAAAGAGGTATTGCGTACATATATTGTTTAATATAACATTATAGATAACGGACATGCCCATTACAGGAAGTTCTTCCACAGATCACCCCAAGAGATTTAATATATCAAAATGGAGTAGTAGTTGTGTTGAAAAGAATGATACAAATGCAAGAGGTAAATAAGATCTTGGTGATATTACTAACACTCCAAGTATACTACATTTAAGATGTTTCAAAATATTATGGGTGCTATTTTTAAAATATACACTCAATTTACTTATCTTACAGGAAATGTATGGTGATATCAATTCCCAATTTCAATATAGTCCAGGTATTATGAGTGTATTATTTTTACCATAAATGTAGGTATGTATATGGACCAGAGGCTGCTCATAGAATCTTTGGATTTGATGACCATCGTAGTATGTCTGTAGAGAGACTACCTTTCCATTTGGAAAATGAGAAGTATGTTACTTTTAAATCAACAGACAACTTGGATCATGTTTGTAAACAAGCAGGTGAAAAAAGTTCCAAGTTGGAAGCACTCTTTAAACTTTGTCAGGAAAATGTTGATGCGAGAAGATACACTTACCAAGAAATACCAGAACATTTTGTTTGGGATTCTGACATTTGTAAATGGAGACCTAGAAAAAGAGAACGGATGGTAGGTAGATTAAATTCATCACATTATGCCGCCGGAGAACTATGGCTTACGTATGCTACTCACAAGGATAACTAGACCTACATGTTTTGAAGATTTACGTCGGGATGGAGATACTGTCTACAATACCTATCGTGAAACTTGTGATGCACTAGGCTTATTGAATGATGATAATGAGTGGCATGAGGCTTTTGCGGAAAATAAGTCAACTGCATTCCCATGGCAATGGTGCTCACTGTTTGTCCATATTATTACAAACTGTCAGGTGACCGATGTTTATAAGTTGTGGATTTCTCATTGGGAATGCATGGTAGATGATATCTTACATAAACAGAAGGTGCGAACTGGAAATCCTAATTTAAAGCTGAGTGATGAACAATTACAAAATTATGCTCTGGCTGGTATGTTATGTTTTATCCAATATGTTATGTATACTTCGTTATTAAATTTTACTATTGTTTATTGAGTTACCATTACATTCTTACGTAATTTACTATATTCAAAATATTGCATCATGATGTTACAATATTATCTAAAACATAATTTTTTTTCTGTACAGAAATTGAGATAATATTGAACACAATTGGTAAATCACTGAAGAATTTTCCCACTATTCCAATGCCATCTAGGCTCTATTTGGATAAGTTCAATAACAGATTGATTTTATAAGAAAGGAGTTATGACACAAATCAAATGTATAATGAACACAAGGATTTTTTTTCAAAGTTAAATATTGAACAAAAGTGTGTTTACGATGCAGTCATGAATTCTGTTTATAACAATAATGTAGGTATCTTCTTTGTGTATGGAAGTGGAGGGTGTGGAAAAACTTTTCTTTGGAGAACTATAATTTCCCGCCTAAGATCAGAGTCTCTAATTGTTCTACCTGTGGCTTCATCTGAAATTGCTGCTACTTTGTTGCCGGAAGGTAGAACCGCGCACTCGAGATTCAAAATCCCACTAAAGCTAGATGATTCTTGTACATGTTTAATCTCTATGAATCCTGATATTGCAGAACTACTTAGGCAAACAAAGCTTATTATTTGGGATGAAGCTCTAATGCAGCACAGGTTCGCATTTGAAGCTATAGGCCGCTCATTACGCGATATTATGAAGTCAGTTAGTAGTGAAAATTTTGATAAACCTTTTGGTGGGATAACTGTGGTGCTGGGGGTGACTTCAGACAGATTTTGCCTATAATTTATAAAGGTAACAGAAGTGACAATGTCAGCGCATGTATTTTCAGATCTCAACTTTGGTCCATATGTCGGGTTTTTAAATTAACACGCAACATGAGGCTAAATGAAGGAAATAATGATGGTGAAAGACATCGTATAGAAGCATTTAGTAAATGGATACTTGATATTAGTGAGGATAAATTTCCTGTGGTTCAAAATGATTGTTCAATTGATATTCCACCAGAATTTTGTATTCAATCAGAGTCAAATAACTTTGATGAATTTATAATTACTGTTTTTCCAAACTTGGAGACATCATACACGAATGATGAGTATTTACGTGAAAGATCTATATTGACTCCCAGAAATAAGGTGGTTGATCATGTTAACAACCTGATTCTTAATAAGATACCTGGTGAGGCATTCACATATTTGATTTCTGATTCAGTTAAATGTCGTGATGATGATCAACTCATTGCCTCTTTTCCTGTTGAACATCTAAATTCCATTAAAAAAATTGGTATTCCTCCCCATAAGTTGGTTTTGAAAGAGGGTGTTGTTTTAATGTTGTTGCGCAATTTGAACCAGGCTATTAGATTGTGTAATGGTACTCGCTTGGTTGTTAGAAGGTGTTTAAAACACACAGTGGTATGTGAAATTATTAGTGGCAGTCATGCACACATAACACACTCGATACCCAAGAATTGAAATGTCTCCAAGTGATTCAAATTTACCATTTGACTTGGTCCGAGTTCAGTTCCAGTTGCAACTTTGTTTTGCTATGGCAATCAACAAAGCACAAGGTCAATCTCCAAAGCGTGTAGGTTTGAATTTGCCAGAGCCTGTATTTTGTCATGGCCAATAGTATGTTGCCATCAGTCAGGTAACATCTCCCAATGGTTTAGTTATTTTCATTGAAAAAGAAGAAGGAGGAACTACAACAATTACTGATAATGTGGTGTATGAAGAAGTTTTTTATAGTTGTAAGATATATGTTAATTTTGTTGTACTTTATTGCCTATAAAGATGTCTAAATAATGTGATATCTCATTGTTACGTTCTTCCGGTTCTAAGTATTTTATGTCAATAATAGTTTTGATATTGGCAGGAGATTTTAGATACTTCTACTTATGATCTTATATTTATTTTGCTCTGATTTTCATTATTATTTTGTTTGGAATGAAAACTACTCATGATCTTATATTTATTTTGCTCCGAAAACTACTATTGATTAATATATTTTTCTGTTATGGATGTTTATTTTCGTGTTGTAATTTGAATTTTTTTTAGTTAGGATACCTCTTATACATATAAAAGTATATTTAAAACTTAATAACAAATCATACATTCCATCATATTATATATATATATATGATGACATCATATACATTTTTTTGCTTCATCAACAAAGTTAATGTACTATAGTTTGTATATAATTTAAATAATATTACTTGAATTGTATCACTTATATAATTTTAATGATTATTTGTTCAAATTTTCACATTTAAAGATCACAAAATAAGTTTAAATCGTAATGAATTAAGAACATGTTTTCAGAATAAAATCACAAATAATCATTTTTTTATATTTATGCTAAGAAATAACCATTCATAACAAAAAAATTAGATAGATAACAGAATAATTAATCAAGTAATCATCCACGGCAAAATTATTGTTGGGTGAACAACATGATAATTAATTATTGTTGCTGCATAAATTATTAGATGGATAATAAAACAATTAATCAAAATAATCATCCATGATAAAATTATTTTTGGATGAACAACAGAACAATTTATTATTGTTGCCGCATAAATTATAATATTTATAAATATATATAACTATTTAATATTAATTACAATACTTTATTTTTCTTTTATTTTAATATTTAATCATTACAATATATATTTTTAATAACATTAATTTTAATGCCCAACAAAGCGGGCAAAAAATACAAGTTATTATAACAAATAATAATTACAGTAATATAGGAGGTTAGCAGATTACCAAACTACTAAATACGATTTTTAAGATGGACTGTCCATCATTGAAGATTTTTATATTGGACCGACCACTGAGCTTACAGCACCGGAGCTTGATGAAAGAGTCAAGACTACAAATTTTAATCTCCACACAAGGAGGAAAAATTACATAGCACTCCGCGCAGGGAGGCATAACATACAGATAACATGTTTATAAGGATTACATAACACTGCAGCCCAAAGCTAAAAAGCACTACATAGTTATAACACATTGAGCCACTCAATGTACAAAATCTACGGCTAGAAATAATGGCAGAAATACTGACACTACCCATCATCCAAGATGCCTAAACTGAACAGTCGAATCTATAGAAGATACCAAACTTCACGACACCAGAAAATGCATCAGGCTACAGCAGCAACAGGAGAACCTTAAAGTGCAGTTATATATTATTTGAGATAGTTTATAAGTTAGTTTACTTATCTCTTGTATAAACACTATTGTTATTATATATATATATATGTATGAGTTTGTACTCTGATTATGTGATTTATATAGCTACCACTATCTCACATGTTATATCTGTTATTATATATTGTCTAAGGCTATGTGAGATATTCGACAACTTTTGTAATTGTATTCTATGCTTTGTCCCCTTCTCCTCTCTTCTTTTCCCTTCCCTTCTATTTTATTTTCTCCCTTTTCTCTTAGCAACTGTTCTGCAGTGATAGTGTAGGTCGATCATTACGTTTGGTATCAGAGCTCTGGTTGCGTAGTTTAATCTAAGCCATAACGAAATCGAGGATTATTATATACGAAAGAGTACGTATTTGTGATATATTTTGGATTTTGGACTATATATTAGTAGTATTTATAGAGTGGGTTGTTCTGAATAAAGAGTACCATGGTATAGTTTTCTATACTAGTGATTGATCATTCTTTTGTTTTTAATGGCCTAGCAAACGAGGAATAATACCATTTACTCTGATTTTAGAGTTGGGAGTTAGACTGGATCGAGACTATTAGCTTCGACCTATGGATTGTGTTCTCAGTGGAGGTGAGAGTCTTTATTGGTATTCCCCATTTCCATGATTGTTTTGGTACTCAAGCGTAGAGGTCGACTATATTATGTTATATGGATATTTATGTGTCCATGCGGCAAACCGTTCTTTGGAACCGAGTAGCCTGTTGTGGTGCAAAAGCTATATGGTATATTCTCTTGTTTGGTGTTCTTCGATGACTTGGAGTTAGGTGGTGCTATGAGGTTGAAGTTCACCTTTGGGAAACACCAAGTTTGATTATGGATTATTGGAGGGTTCTCGTTTTAATTTCCTATAAATCAATTCCTCAGGACCAGCTCATGATTCGATTCGAAGGGGTTTGTTTTGACTTCTTGGAAGTCAATGTCTTATGGAGGTTCGCTGGTCAAGAAGACATGTCTATGTTGGAGTATATGACCGAATTCAATTCTATCAAAGCATGGTTCATTCTTCCTCGAATACTTCATACAGAAGGTTGGAGGTTCCACTGGGGTGAGTGATCAAGTGTAAAGCATGATTTCATCTGGAAAATATGATGGCTTAAAAAGGTCGATCAGTGGGCTCTTGGTGCTTGAGCCTTTACCTAATGTGTGTGGTTTCCCTGTGTGTAGGCATGAATCATGAAGTCATATGTATTGATCATCGTTTCTGTTTCGTAGGGTACTCCCTCGAGGAGAAATGGGAAACGATGTCGCCACTTAAGATATGTCTTCCACCAATGGTGTTACAATTGGTGTATTATTTTGACGTCGGGATTTTGCCAATCCATCTTATCTATTAAGTGATGGATGGAGTGAGTTTGGGACTCAAGAATATTGATCTATCTTCTTTGATCGTAACTTACCGTATTGAGGCTTTAGTTAGATCATATGTTTATAACATCCTGTGTTTGTTTGCAAGGAGGTAATACCATGGATGACCATAGCATTCATAGCACTAGTCTCGGGCCTCGAGGTGGGGTAGTGTAACATCGTACTGTTTATACTTGGCAGTATAGATGGTTCGCCAAAACTTATCAAGTTGTGTTAGTTTGGTTTTTAGCTTGGTTGATATTGATTACTTAGACTCAATTAAGTCTACTGTTCGAGTATTGGATTTTCCTATTAGGTGGATACAAAATTTCAGTGGTAGTGAGAGGTTGTTGGTGACGGTGGTGGGCTACGACATTTTTTCCTTTAGTATTGTGGTTTTGCCCTTGGTTCATTTTTAATGATTTATTCCCAAATATGGAGGCCATTTTTGGGTCTTTGTTTTCTTTCGGTGGTTTGGGCCTTGTATGGCCAATTTGGGTTTTTTCGGGTTAAGCCACGCAAAGGAGGTGCCACCAAAAGTTACCGTGAATCTAGTCAAAGTTGGAAGAAAATCCAAGATTTGAATTTCAGATTGATACTGACTTCCAACTAATGGGTGGTCACTTTTATTCCTATTACCTGTTGGGTTGGGAATAAATGTACAACTTAGATTTTTGGCATGGTCACGATGATTCCGAATTTTTGATCGTGGTTATACTTAGGGATGGAATTTTGGCTCCATGTCAATTCCGAGTCTCTTCCCTTTGTTGTGATCACTTTCTCGTGAGGTTATTGTGAGCGATAAGGGACAGTTTGGTTTGTGTTATTACTTAGTCGAGAGTATGGTTGTGTTGTTTAGTCCTTGAGAATTTTGGGGATGAAATCATGTAAGGAGGAGAGAATGTAAAACCCTTATTTTAATGATCCGGTATTTAAATATTAATTGTTAATTAGTTGAGTGACAGTTCCAAAGGTGATTTTTTTACAAATGGTCGCATCAGGACTTGAGATTGGTCCCGTTGAGTTTGTATTGTTCATTATGAGGAAAAAATATATGGATCACTATACTTCGAGATTAGGCGATTTGAGGGTTAGAACCGTCTTGAAATGAATATAAAATTGTCGTTTCAGTGCGCAATCTCAGATTTTGATGAAACTTGTACCATCAAAACCATGTCGTTTTAGTGATGCATGTTGTCAAGCTAGTGGCGAATGGACTTGTCATTTGATCGTGCGAAAATAAAACACACATCGATTTGGCTTGAAATTTAAAATGAGATAAACAAATAATTAATAAAAAAATAACTTATGCTATAGAAACCTACTTGATTCCCTTTCCTTATTCATTCTTGATTTAATGTTTCATTCAGAAACATGGACGCCCCTCTTAGTTTATTCAAAAAAATCTCCTGATCTACTCCACTAAAATCATGAAACATATATATTCGAATTTGTATTGAACAGATCTTCATGCTTATGTTAATTTCATGAGGTGTGATCATGATTTTTTTGGAGGAGCTGCAAACAAGGGTTCGAGATCGTGCCTTATGTGAGCGCCGCTAGGAAAAAGGATGGTCGGATTTGGGCTCTTGGTGGTGAGGAGCATCACCTGGCCAAGTTTGGAGATATCTGATCCCCGCTGATGTCGTGTATCTTTGGTAGGCTATGTGGGAACCTAAGGGTTGCCATTTGGGTGGTGACTCCAGCAAAGATGAATTTGGCAAGGGCAAGTCGGGTCTCAAAGATGAGTGCAATGGTGCGATCAAATCTCAGTTTCATGGAGTATTCCTCGTATCCATATTTTAGTGTACACGTATATTGGGTTGGCATGGTCATTTTGCACGCTACAGGGAATAAAAGGATTGGGGAAGAAGATCGATGAGGGTAAACTTGTAATTTAAGCGATTGTTTGTTTTATTTATGTCGATTTTGATCGTTAAACCTTATATCTGCTATATCTTTCTCATACGATATCATATTTGAACATCATTTCTTAAATTGGACTTGCATTGGTAAGCGCTACGTTTTAGAGCATATTTGGGTTGATTTGATTGAGGTAATGATATTATCTCTCGCTTTACTATAGTTGTTTGTATAGTATAAAACTGTGTTTTTGAACTTATATTAATTTTAAGGGGGATGTTTAATATAACAAAATCTAGCTAATTATTTTACAAATAAATTAAAAATTGTTTTAAAGATGCTTTAAGATTAAATATCACGTTTTCCCCATATTTATATACTATTTGTCAATATTACTATATTTAGGACATTTTGACACATCCCACTTTGATTGTCATAGATAGGTTTTATTTATCCCATTGATGATAACATGGATGTTTGTGTGCTATTTTAGTCATTTATACGACTACTGATTGCATGGTTTATTATTTGTGGTTGCATACGCCATTTAATGGCGATCTAGGATTAGGATGGATTCACGAAGGTGGCTTAGGGACGTGTACATCATCTAGAGGTAGTATATGGTCTCGACGACAAGTAGGATCTTGAAGTGAACGACAAATTCTTTCATTAGACGAATATTTAACCAATTTTGATTTAAAACATAGTCCGGGTGGTTGGTAGCAATTACTTTTGAGTGATCGGTATCGATTACTATTAATATTGGTTGTTTTGACTAACTTTGACGTAGACGACGATGGGAGTTCAAGGATCTGGACAGAATGGTTCGTTCGATGTACGTGGTGGCTCTTCATTCAGTTATTGGTACGAGAAAGGATGGATTCTTCGCTAGTGGGTACAAATGGATAGCTTAATCCATGGATTGAGGTAGTGAGATTTCAGAGTGAGCATGGGATTGTGAGTCTCTGGTTTTGAGATTCGAGCGAGTACAAGATGGATCGATGGTATGGATCAATATTATGCAGATCATGGTGTGATAAGACAGCAGGTTAAACCAATATCTGATCCCCGCTGATGTCGTGTATCTTTGGTAGGCTATGTGGGAACCTAAGGGTTTCAATTTGGGTGGTGACTCCAGCACAGATGAATTTGGCATGGGAAAGTCGTGTCTCAAAGATGAGTGCAATAGTGCGATCAGATCTCAGTTTCATGGAGTATTCCTCGTATCCATATATTAATGTACGCGTATATTCGGTTGGCATAAGGATTTCACATGCTACAGGGAATAAACGATTGGGGAAGAAGATCAATGAGGGTAAACTTGTAATTCAAGTGATTGTTTATTTTATTTATGTCGATTTTGATCGTTAAACCTTATATCTGCTATATCTTTCTCATACAATATCATATTTAGACATCGTTTCTTGAATTGAACTTGTATTGGTGAGCTCTACGTTTTAAAGCATATTTGGGTTGATTTGGTTGAGGTAATGATGTTATCTCTCACTTTACTATAGTTATTTGTATAGTATAAAACTGTGTTTTTGGACTTAAATGAAATTTAAGTGGGATGTTTAATATAATAAAATATAGCTAATAATTTTATAAATAAATTAAAAATTGTTTTAAAGATGCTTTAAGATTAAATATCTCATTTTTTCCCCTATTAATATATTATTTGTCAATATTACTATATTTAGGACATTTTGACACACCCCACTTTGATTGTCATAGATAGGTTTATTTATCCCATTGATGATAACATGGATGTTTGTGTGCTATTTTAGTCATTTATACGACTACTAAATGCATGGTTTCTTGTTTGTGGTTGCATACGCCATTTAATGGCATTCTAGGATTAGGATGGATTCACGAAGGTGGCTTAGGGACGTGTATATCTATTGAGAGGCAGTATATGGTCTCGACGACTGCTAGGATCTTGAAGTGAATAGCAAACTCCTTCATTGGACGAATATTTAACCAATTGTGGTTAAAACATAGTCCGCGTGGTTGGTGGCAATTACTTTTGAGTGATCGATATCGATTACTATTGATATTGGTTGTTTTGACTAATTTTGACATGGATGACAATGGGAGTTCAAGGATCTGGACAGAATGGTCTGTTCGATGTATGTGGTGGTTCTTCAATCGTTTGTTGGTACGAGAAAGGATGGATTCTTCACTAGTGGGTATAAATGGATAGCTTAATCCATGGATTGACGTAGTGAGATATTCAGAGTGAGCACGAGATTGTGAGTCTATATTTTGAGATTCGAGCGAGTATGAGATAGATCGATGGTATAGATCGATATTATGCAGATCATGGTGTGATAACACAGCGGTTAGACTAACGAGATGGATGTATGTTATGCAGTTCAGGGTGAGGCGAGACTGTTGGATGAATCAATGTTGCACATTTCATGGTGAGGTGAGGATATAAGATGGATCATTGTTATGAAGTTCGTTGTGATGAGAGGCTGCGGGATGGATCAGTGTTATGTAGTTCGTGGAGTGACGAGGTTGCGAGATCATGGATCAATGTGATATGTACTTCATGGAATTATGAAGTTACAGGATATTGATTATAATCGTGTTGGACATATCGATCCCGCAAGAACGGTTGTAGAAAGGTGTGACTCTTCGGTTCAAAGCTCGGGATTTGGGTTGAGTCGAATGAGCGATTGACAGGCAACTCGAGATGGGACAAGGTTGCGGTATAGTGGGTGGATCAAGCAAGATGGATCGATCCTATATTTGGAAGCTCTGGGAGTTTGGGAGTGCTAACGAATTATCGATGACTCGAAGTGTTCTAGTTGTGACTCAACGATACGTATCATGGGTATATGCCCTAGGTGACTTCGTACAAGTATTTAATGCTGGTCAATCGGGTCCTGATGGCAAATGTGTTGGACAATTGGGTCCTGAAGGTGTGTTGGTAGCTATTGTTATATATATACCATGGGTGAATTTGTAAGAGTTGCCCAAAATTGCTGGACAATTGGGTCTTGAAGGCAACCGTACTAGACAACTAGGCCTTGAAGGTGGGGAAGGCAAATTAGAATGGGGTTTTCCACTAGTCCTTGACAAATGTGTGAGCAGTCATATGGGTCATCAATCTATTCATAGCTTTAAAATATAATCAATAAGACTTGTTTGACGGATGTTATGATTGTTATGGTTGTTCCTATCTTATTTCTCTTGATAAACTATCACCGCTAGGATTCTAGAGAGAGGATGGGAAGTAGGGCCAGAGTGAGCTATGGCGATTCTTCTACCCTAGTACAGTTTCCTTTTTTGTTATTTTGAGTAGCATATGCTATCTTGATTATATCTATTGACTCTGTATATATAGGGACATGATAGGTCTGACTTTCCATAACTACGTTCCTTACACTATTATGACTTGTGTTTTTGTTTTGAGAGTTATTTATCGGTCACATTAGACTATTATCTAAACCAAGATTTTATGTTTCCACTTATTACCTTTGGTGCTCATGGACGATGCTGATGTATAGGCGAGGTGACCGGTATTAGCATTGCTTGGAGCTACTGAGGTTGATTTGCAGGAGGCAACACCTATTCATATTATACCTATATTATTTTTGTTTATTTCAATGTATTGCACTGTGGAGCCTTAACAGTGTTATTTATTATGTGAGATATACGACATGTTCTGTGATTGTATTCTATATTTCGTCCCCTTCTCCTCTCTTCTTTTCCCGTCCCTTTTATTCTATTTTCTTATTTTTCTCTTATTCTTTCTTTTAGCAACTATTATGCACAGATGGTGTATGACGGTCGTTACACCATGAGGCAAGCCAATGAAAGGCTCAAAATCAGTTCTAGAAGCATAAGTTTAGATCTGCACTTACGAGCATATTTTTCCTCGCAGATCTCAACCACTGTTGTGCTCTCATAGCATCTAGAATGTTGCATGAATGCGCGCTGCATTGGTATGAGCTTCTTGTAGCAGAGTTGGATGAGACATCTTTAGAGTGGGCTCATTTTAAAGAGCGGTTTGAACTCAAGTTTGTGCCTGAATTCAAGAAAGTTATATTGGCCCAACATTTCCTCGAGCTTGAACATAGGAAGTTAACCATTTTAAAATATTTTCACCAAATGAGCCTTGAACATATTGGTTCTTCATACAAGAAAAACCTCAAATTTGTTTCTGGCTTCAAAATATATCTCAATAAATCTCTCAGGTGGAAACTTAAGCTTTCTTTATAAGAGTTCTTTGATGCAGCGCTTTAACTTCAAGCAGGTGAGAAGGAAAAAGAGAGAGCAAATGTGAAGTTGAGCCTTACAATAATCCTCACAAAAAGAAATTTTGTTTCAATAAATCCAAATTATTTACTAAGAAGATGAAGAAGAAGAAGAAGAAGGTGGTGGTGGGTTCCAGTGTTAGGACCTTAAGGCTACTCAGACACTAGAGGTATAAACTATATCTATTCAAATTCAAATCAAAAGAAATAAGCAATAAAATAAAATGCGGTAAAGTAAATAACACTAGGATTTTTATACTGGTTCGGATTAACCAATCCTTCATCCAGTCCTGCACTCCACCGTGCAGAATTTCACTATAATCGCTTGCTTTTCACGAGTGGCAAGAACACCTTTACAATCTTGATTTCACGGGCTACAAGACACACCTTCTCCTTATTAACAGCAATAAACAATGGCAAGTAGATGTATCTTCTATACAAATTCTTGCAGATTTGATACAATGATCCTATAGACCTCCAATGGCAATATATCTTTGAATTCTTTGAGAAAATAGGATTAAATCAGAGAGAGAATGATATGAATTCAAGTACAACTTTTGGTATTGTGTGGCTTGCAAATCAATGAAGAATAGGAGTGAATTGCAAGAGTAATATGATAGTTTTCAATGGAATTTTGTAGAGAATAAACGGATAAGGAGTAGAAGAAAATGCAAAATTATTGTATAAAAATTCATTGCCAGAGGCCTTTAAATAGTGTATGAAAGGATGTGTATTTTGGTGAAAGGGTGGAGGGAAGTAACTACCCAATTTGAATTTGAAATTCTGGAAAACCGTTATATGTCGACATACAAAAAAGAGTATGTCGACATACTTGCGTTGCAAATATGCCAGCAACACTTATAAGTGTCGCAAATTTCTTGCACTTCAAATTTCCTTATATTTGTGGATTTTGGTGATTTGGTTGAGCTTAATGGTTGACTATCTTCAAGTATAATGGCCATGGGATCTTTAACAAGATATTCTAAGGTTCAACCAACTCCTCATCACTTCAAACACCTCTGTTCTTCAGCATTCTTCTCTAATAGCTTTTAGTCTTCAATTGCATTGATTATCCTATCTCTGTAATTCTTCTTTTGTATTCTTGTTTATATATATAAATATTTTCATAATATATCTAATGTAACTGCATAACTCAAAGATATTGTAACACCCCACCTCCGCTAGGGTCACTCACAAAGGGAATGCACTAGGTTTGGAGGAGTATTATTGGTAAATATGCACAGAAATATTACAAGACAGAACATATATAAAATAGCTGAAGTAAAATCAAACTTTCATAACATGAATAAATAAGGTCTAAAGCCTTTTACATCAGAGTACATCAAAACCTGTCTTGCAATAATAAAGAAGCATAAAGACTTTTTCATAAATTATTCCCCAAGAAAAAGCAGTAAAGTAGCCATAGCCAAGAAAAATCCAAGCCATCCATGATGACCTTCAAGCAGAAGAAGTCCGAACTAAACAACAGTATTTCCTCCCTGTAACCTGGGGGGGAAACGGAAGAAAAGAGGCAAAACAAAACGGGTCAGTCAAAAAGACTGAGTAAGCCCTATCTACTATTAGTATAAAAACTAGTAAAGTTAACTGACATGAGAAACTGAGATGAACATAAGCATGATAACAAGATAGATAAGCTAAATCAAAATAACAGGATGAACTACTGAACTCAGATAAACTAAGATGTCATGATAAATTACGATGTCAAGACAAAACAAGGTATCACATCGTCAGGTTCCTATCAAGTATAATATTCCAAGATATCTATCACGTATAACGTCCCATGGTATCTATCCTGTATATCTGCTCTGCACCTACCGTACTAGTATCCCAACTGTATTACGTGTTATCCGTGAATGACCCTTACTCAGAAGTCATGTAATGGTCCCTGTCAACCTCTCAGAAGTCGTGTAATGGTCCCTGTCAACCTAATATGCCGCATATATAAGTTACTCAACTCATATGTTTCTTTCCATGTATAAGTTCAGTTCTTTGCCGTAGGCTGTACGGGCTTTCCCATGTAAACGGTTTATCCTTGAAGTTGTTTTGGACTGCAACCCTTGATCTAGTTGTGTTTCCTTACCATGAACTATCGCGCGTCCACTTAGGATTTATGCCACCTAGGACCGCTAGGGATTATGCTACCTAATGAACGTTTCCGTGTCTCGGTTTGGGTTTTGGCCACCTAGGACCACTAGGGATTACGCCACCCGTCAACCGTGCCCTTGATCCCACGTATGTATCGTGAATCGTTTTCCATGTCTAGATGCACATGTTCCCCAATGTGCCATCCGAGTTCCGTGCCAGGGCAAATCAAGAAATATGGAACTCGGTCGGGAGCTTTAAATCGTCTGCCGATGCAGATATCAAGGTCTGTTTTTGTACCCGTGGCTATGGTCCCACGTGACCCCTCCCTCAACTACTGAAAGGCAATTCAAGAAAAATCATGTATAAGAACCACTCCACGACCCCACTATAGCCCACTTTCCTACGGGCCAACCTCACCCATGACTCGATAGCAAGCACATGGTCTGTTGGGGGTTCCCTGCCTTTCCGCGCGTACACGATTGACTAAAGATGGTAGGTAGTCGGCGATGTGCTATCCAGGGCAAAAACAAGAATCGTCGACTCCACGCTAATCCATCCCAGTCTTTAGGTTGCTCGCATAGCAACCAAGGCATACTCTTGGTCCTTCTAACGCAGACCTTAACCTCTCATGGGCCTAGTATAATTACCTGGCAGCCCACAGAGGGATCCCAAGAATATCCTCACGTCCCCCGAAGCTTCCACTTCGGCACCCAGTGCGCTGGAGCTTTTATCCAAGTTAGATAACTTGATCCCCCTCGTATACTAAGCGATGACCTACCGTATCAGGTTACTCATCGTTTTGAGAATTAGTCCTATGTCCTTAGCTAAGAATTATTACTTAGTTACCCTTAACTAAGGTTTACCACTTAGCTTCCTTTCCCGTTATCCTTGATTAACCACGGTTTTCTACCTAGTTCTTCTAGCTAGGGTTTGTCTATTGGGTTAAGTGTTATCATTCAAGTCCATGACTTATCCCGCCCACGAATCACGTCAAAGATTGGCTAAGTATTTAAGTTCAAGACTTAGTCCCACAAGTTGGTTAAGTGTACCCAGAGGCTCATGACTTAACCCTATCAAGTCAAATTGGTCAAGTACTAGCTTACCTTAATCCTATCGGATTATCTTGCTAGATCGATTAAGCATAGATTATCTTAATCCCATCAAATTATCGAGTCGGATTGGTTAAGTATAGGTTGGCTTAACCCCATCCTCTAATCGTACTACAATGGTTAAGTATATTCTAAAAAGGTCTTGTGACTTAACCTTATCAGGTCCGCGTATTAGATTGGTTAAGTGTAAGTTACTTAACCCCATCAAATCATCATGTATAATTGGTTAAGTATAAGTTGCTTAACCCCATTAAATTATCACGTTAAGTTGGTTAAGTATTGGTTACTTAACCTCATTGAATTACCGAGTTTAAATTGGTTAAGTGTTTAACTTAACCCCATCGAATTACCGTGTTTAGATTAGTTAAGTGTGGATTACTTAACCCCATCTAATTACCGTGTCGGATTAGTTAGGTGCAAATTACTTAACCCCATCCCCTAATCATCTTGTATGGTTAAGTGTCATTAAGAAAACTTACTTAACCTTGCCAAATTATCATGTTGGATTGATTAAGTGTTGGTTAACTTAAACCCCGTCCACTAGTCGTATAAAAATGGTTAAGCGTCATTAGGCAAATCAAATCACTTAACCTACCCAACCTTGTCATGTTTTGTTAAGTATCATTAGCCTAACCAATTTACTTAACCCATTTACCCATGTCATATTTGGTTAAGAGTCATTAATCAAATTAACTTAACCCTATCATGTGGCATTAATTACTTAATGCACCCCAACCTCTCACATTAGACTTTGTTGTGGTTACTAGTTAAGCCGGTCGGTTCCGGGTAGCTTTACACCACAACTTGGTCTAACCTCGGGTTCAAGCACAACATGACCAACTTCTCACATTGGGTCCTATTGTTTGCAACTACTAGTTAGGCCGGTCGGTTCCGGGTAGTTTTACGTTGCAAACTCAACCCAACCTCGAGTTGGCCACTTTCATGTTTAGTCTAGTGTCATGTTCATAGTCAAGTTTTCAAGCAATTGGGTAGACCTAACTTAATAGGTAAATTCCCAATGGGTAGACCTAACTTAATAGGTAAATTCCCAAGCTTATGTTTTTATGCATACTTACATGTCAACTTCCATGTTATACTTCAAGTCATGTTTTCAAGTATAAACACATGTCATATTTAACGTTACATGTTGTCATGTTTATACCCATTTACCCAAGTCATATTCATGTCATTATGTTTCCCCATAATGTGACCCCAACGCTTTTTAAACTAGCATATACGTTCGCAACAACGTGATGGATTAAAAGAAGAGACTTGGCAAAGGAATGACAAAAATGGGTATTAAGCCACAAGTTAATCATGGTGGCAAATGAGGCACAAATGTGTTCATTAGCTTGCATGTTACATTCTTAAGCCTCAAAAACATGCATCAACCCAAACTTGGTACATAAGCGAATCATGGTGACAAAAGACATGGAATGATGGCTAGAAACTCGCATATATCATCATATAAGGATTATGACTTCATATGCAAGTTGACATAATGATTATGAAGATTCTCATGTTGCATAATGCAACATTTCAACATAAAGGTTGTGGCTTTTAGCTCATAAGATCAAGATAATGACTTCATAAACTCGCATAACATGATAGCATGCATCATTCTAATTAATCAAACCCAAACTTTCAACATGAACATTTAACTTCATAGTTAATATCTAAGAGTAGGGAAGGGCTTACATTGCTTTGAAGGCCTAAATCGATTAAACTAAAGCTTGTGAGGAAGCCTATGCATGCCATCACCCAAAAACCCAAAGATGGATGCCCCAAATCAACAAAAACACCATCTTTATGAACAAAGATCAAAGCTTTTGCCTTGAAATCAACTTGAGAGGCTCTCATACTAGCATAGGGACTCTCTAACACTCTCATGATCATGAAACCTTTCATAGAAATGAAGTGGAGGCTAGGATAGTTGAGTGGAGGCCATGAGAGTAGAAATTTTGCCATAGTTTAGTTGCATGAATGAATAATGAGGATTTAGGATAAGTTAGGGTCTTATTTATAGATTAGGCAAGTGTTTTAGGCCATAGGATTAAACCTAAATTCAATCCAAGTCATCAAAGCATGTCTTGGGGAAGAAGTCAAGTGTAGGAACCATCTAAGGCCTTTAGATTAAAGATGAACCATGAGAACCATCCAAATGCAAAATCTGCATTTGAGCGAATCGGCCCACGGGTTGACAGCCAAACACCCTGGATTAACCCCTAGTCGACCCAGCGGGCTCGGGTCGACCTCAAAAATCGGCCGGTTCGGTTATTCCCCTCTCCCAATTCGCTGTTTTGAACATTTTTGCATATTTATTTATTTATTTTTCAATTATATATATATATATATATCAATATATATATATTTTTCTGTGCAACCCATTTCACTTAATTAAGTATACTTTAATTTGGGAATTTTTCGTGAAACTTCGCGAGGCCATATCTTGGTCATACGGACTCCGATTTTCGAAAACTCGGACTCTATTTCGCGTATTTTTCCGAGACGAACGCAATGGAATAGCCCGTTTCACTTGATTCAGAATTTAAAATTAAATTCTGCCTTGATTCTCGTCTTTAATCATGTTATCGAAATACGGGTTGTTACAGATATGTTAGTAGTAATGTTTATATGGTTGTTGTCATCAAAATCAATACCTAGGGTACCTAGGGTATTAACATCCAATTCTCAGCCTAGTATATCACCTCCTCCTAAGAGGGATGTTTTAATTGTGGTTCTAGTGATCATCTTGTCCGAGACTCCCATAATCCTCCTTTTGCTGCTATTGCAAAAAAGGAGGGGGATTGGTCTACTTCTTGTCCTGCAACTCCCAAGCCCAATAAATCAGGGAAGCTTAATGTAGTGGAAGGTTCAGCTGGTTCTTCTCAACCTAGAGGTACCACCTTGTATTTTTGTAATGACCTGTCATACACCACTGGTGCATAGAACTAAAAAAAGTTCGCGTTGTACAAGCTCCAAATCGATGTAAAGTGATCGTCAAGAGAAAGAAATAGTAGAAAAGAAGGAAATAGAAGAGAAAATAAAGGAGAGAACATAATATAAACCCAACCACAGAATCTGCCGTATATCTCATAA
This sequence comes from Allium sativum, assembly GCA_030737875.1. Taxonomy (NCBI): domain Eukaryota; kingdom Viridiplantae; phylum Streptophyta; class Magnoliopsida; order Asparagales; family Amaryllidaceae; genus Allium; species Allium sativum. The sequence goes on along the minus strand of CM060925.1, from coordinate 143,753,510 downwards.
TGCATCAGATGACATATAATAGTAACAATCAAAAATATAAATCAGACGAGATAGTAATAAAAATATAAACCAAAGAATCAAAGTACATAGGATCATACAGTTATACAAAACAGTAATAGAGTTTATACAAGTGATAAATAAACTCAAATTGGTAAATTGTCTCTACTAAGAGTACATAACACTGTCAAGGCTCCACAATGCTATACAGTGGAATAAATACTAACGATATAAGTATAAATAGATAAAATGTCATCTCCTATGAATCCACATGTGCAGCTGTAGATAATACATGTATATATCACCTGGTTTGCTCATCAGCATCGTTGATGAGCACACAAAGTAATAAGAGGAAAATAAAACCTTGTATCAGACAAAAGTCTAGTGTGAGCGATAAACAAATCACAAAATACTGTAAAAGTCGTAATAATATATATATGGCATGGAGGGTATGGAGAATCATACTTACCCTACCCTTGCATCCACAGAGTTAGCACATATGAATATATACTACTCTATGATAATCATTATGGGTGTATTCTACATCAGAATACTATGGATGTCTAGATTTCCAAATCAGTAATATTTATATCACATGACACCCTTCAGGTGATAAATGATTAAGAAAACGTAGCATCGATCATCTATACTCATATTCACTCACTCAGTGCATTGGATATATGATAATGCCTCTACTCCTTGGTACTCGAATCCATGGCTTTCAGTTGGTCAGGAACTAAGTTGTACCATTGTACAATCCAACGTAAGGACCTAAACCTAATCTAAGTGAATGCCATGAGTTTCCTGAACCTGTAAACAATCTCCCGAACCTAGTGAGAAAGACTTGAACATGGTCAAATGGACGTCACACCCACTACCCCTTCTTCCTGAGTACCCGTCGAACCTGCGTATTAATCATCCCTTTGAATATGCAATCCATAGCAGAGTCAATCCTAGAACTACTACTATGGATCCTAAGTAGTTCCCTCTCAATCCATCATCCTTACTGTTCATCCCGGAATATCTCTATCCATTATCGAAGTTGCTACTTAGCTTCCAATACTGGGATCACCATCATCGGATAATGAACCACTGATCGAAGGTTCATCGCGTCGAAACCATTGCCGAACGAACTATCACATCCTGCTCCTCAAAATCGCACCATTGTCTATGTCAAATTGGCCAAAGTGGCTAACAATAATAGTAGTCGATATTGACCACCTCATAGTAATCAATAATAACTACTCGGATACCCTATTTAACCAAAATTGATTAAATACACATCCAAAGTAGACGTCCGACATTCATTGTGAAATCTAGCTCAACGCCAAGTTCAGCTCATCGCCAAGTCCATCCCTCGTCTTCTGATCGACCATAAATCTCCATTGTCGCTCCATCTTCAAATTTATCACCGAAATTCATTGCTCTCCGATGAGAGAAACACTCTGGCAATCTCATATTCCCTTTCGTCAATCATAGTGCATCAAATCTTGTTCTCTTACCTACGCCGACTATAGTATTTACGACAATAGTATGATCAAACCTTCCCAGAAAAATATAGATTCAAAGCACTCAAAGATTTAGGAATTTAGAGATTAGTTTTGTGATTTTTAACGCAACGCAAAGGAGATTGGGATTTTTGAATCTAACAGAGAGGAGGCAGCTATGTTTTTCACTATGCAAATGAACGGTATATTAGTTTTGGAGAGGAAGGGGTTTTCAGGTTCCCTTATAGAAATTGGGCCCAAAATATAACATTTTAATTTAATTCAATTCAAACTCTCCACTAAAAATTATTACGCATTTTATTTCTCCATGATCTAACGATTCATCTAAATGCTATGAAACTTGACAGCGTGCATCACTATGATGATGCCGTTTCAACGGTGCAATTTTCGTTGAAATATGAGACAATAGCTTGAAACGATAACTTTTACGCGCAAAAAAAAATTTACGCGTGTTTCAACGCGGTTTTGACCCTAAAATCTTCCAATCTTGAAATATAGCGGTCCTTGTACTTGTTATTCAAATAATGAACCATATGAACCCAACATAACTAGTTTCAAGTTCTTATTCGATCGTTTGTGGAATATCTCCATTTGGAACCATAACTTAATTAATTGCGATTAATATTTAAATAAAATATTTTAAATATCCAATCGTTAAAATATGAGTCGTTACATTCTTCCCTTAAAGAATTTCGTCTTCGAAATCGGTAAAGGACAAAACAACATAACCCAACACTCTCGAATATGTAATGACATAAGGTAAACCGTCATTTAACGCTCTCAACAACAACCATTGAAGAGACTATAACAAAAGAAATAGATTCGAAATTCTGCATGAAGCCAACATTCTCATTCCTTTATACAACCACCATCTGTAACACCCTGCATTTTTAATTAGATAATAAAATAAAATTTGAAAAGCTTTCAAAATTTGGTCACGGAATTAACATCATTGCATCCATGTCGATTTTCTGATCAATTTAAACCTATGGTTTGCAGGAAACGGTTTTAAGATGAAAAAGATATCTTTCAATGAAAGATTACAACAAATATGAAAAGAAGGTATAAGAGGAAAACTAACAATAACAATGACCACCATTGTTTTTAGTCTTGTTAACAAAAGCCTATGTAGCTCAGCTGGTAAAGACATGTCTCTCCCAAAAGAGTGGTGCAAGGTCGAGTCCTGTTGGTGCCATAGTTTTATTCTAGAGGAACGACTAAAATAATACATATTATAAGAGGAAAATATGTATAAATGCACATATAAGGAAAATTATACATAAAAGCGAGTATAAAAATATATGTATACATGCATATGTAAATATATGCGTATATGTATGCAAAAAAATATACATATGAAAGAGAAATCCAAAATAAACGTGCAATTAATGAAAATAGGTAAGAAATAAATGACGGCATATCGCCGTCTGAATTTTGAAATAGAAATAAAAGTTGCGTATATATACGTATAAATTCAAATGTTGAGATGAAATGTGCAAGTTAAGAGAAGGATATAATTAATACATAATCAACGGAAAATGAACAAAGAAATTAGTTGCCATTTAAATTAGAATGCATTAAACGGAATAAAACAATTAATTGGTGGCGATATTATTTGCATTCACTACAGCAGAACTGTTATTTTATAGCGGCCTACAGCCGCTATTAATAAGAACTATATTGGTTTCATAACTGCTGTATATGAACATGTTATAAAAAAATGCTAAATATTTATAATGTTTTGTATTCCGTTATTAAAGATCTAGTTTGATAGCGATGACTTGCCGCTATGTTATTTTATTACAGTACCTCATTTTGACCGCTATAATACATCCAAATCTCATTCAAAGCAAAAATATTTATAACACATTGTTGCCGGTATAACATAAGTATTCAATATCAGATATCCAACGCTATTAATTAAACGTGTTATAGGGATTGTTAAAGGGACTCCATTTTTTGTTAAGGGGAGTATAAATTTAAGGGGACTCCATCTTATTTTTTATTTGTTAAGGGGTGGTTTGGAATTTTAAAAATAAAATAAAATATAGACTAAAGTAACCCTGCCTCATCATTCCTTAACTCTATCAATCAAAATTCAATTTTAGTTCGATCCAAACACGCCACGAGGTTAAAAAAAGAAAAAAAAAATCAAACTTTGATAAATCCCCTTTTTGAAATTTTAGATTTTGTTGGAAAGATTAATACATTTGCAGAAAGCGGATGAATTTTGTTTATTTGCGTGAATGATGAATACAGTTCGTCATGGAAAGTTTGGATTTTGTTCGAGGGTGAATACAGTGTGTTACAGTTGAAATCTTACAGTTTGATAAGAAAAACAATCTCGTTGTGAGATGATTTGTCAAAAGTAATTACATTAATACAGTGTACATATTCCTACATTAAAACAAATGTTTGTTAAGTGAATTTATGCTTATGTTTATGCTGTGTTAAGCGTATGTGTATGTTGTTACTCTTTTTCAATTTGTGGCTAGTGTGTTTTGTATGTGTTTATTTGTTGTTATGGTGTTCCATGCTTACTTTGATAGTTAAAACTAAAGTAAACAATGCTTGAATATGTTATTTTCATGTGTGTAGAACGTTTATGTTTCATGTATTAATATTTTTCTATATGTAGAATTAAATTAGAGTTTATGTTTTAAGGTTACATCAATGAATAGTATAGGGTTAGTATTGGAAATTTTATTAATATATTTAAGGAGAGGCTAATTTATTTTAACCCCCCCCCCTTAACAATTTTAAAATAAACTGAGAATGATACTCCCCTTAACCAAAAGTGGAGTCCCTTTAACAATCCCCTTTTACTAAACCCTCTGACAGCTCATTTTTGCCGCTAGGCTACATCAATACAATAGCTCATTTTCACTGTTATTATACATCTAAATCTCAATAAATTTGAGAATATTCATAACACAATTTTACTGCTATAACATATATCTTTGATAGCTTCCATAGGACGCTATAAAATTAACACGTTATAGTAAAAAAATCTCTACAGCTCATACATTTTAACAATAATAATCAAAATGAATTTTCATAACAAGTTAAAGATGAACACACAAAATATACTAATAGCAAATAAATTATCAGCTAAAAAAAGAAATTCAATACATATGTTTTCAATTCTCATTGATGTCAAATTGAGTACACGAAATACAAAACATAGTTCATATTTGTTCTGTTAATACACAAAAGACACAAGACAAAACAACCCAATCCTGGTAGATAAAACAGCCCAAACCTGCTAGACAAAGCACCCTAAACAACTTAGCACCTCTATCTTACTTTCATTGCCTCATCACCCTTTGTCGCCCTGTATACAACACAAACGAATCATTGATGGGGAGTAAAATATAAGAACTATGTGAATCACACGACAATACATACAAACTGGGTCTGTTATAATCTTGTTGAACTAAGCACTGTGTAATAAGCTTGATAGTCTATGAACTAAGCATGACTTTTGCCAAATTAATAATCTTGATAGTCTCTGAACTAAGCACTGTGCAACAAGCTTTATACACAAACTAGGTCTATGCAATCTATATCGCAGAAAAGCGAAATCAGGGTAATAGTATTAATAAAGCACTAGTATTTTTTGCCTGCTTTGATGGGCATTAAAATTTATGTTATTAAAAAAATATTGTAATGATTAAATATTAAAAATAAAAGAAAAATAAACTATTGTAATTAATATTAAATATTATAATTTATGCGGCAACAATAATAAATTGTTCTGTCGTTCATCCAAAAATAATTTTATCATGGATGATTATTTTGATTAATTATTCTGTTATCCAAAAATAAATTGTTCTGTTACAAAATATATACAATTAATTGTTCTGTTATTGTAGATAAGTGAATAGCTTATATTTTGTTGATAAATTGATTTCTTAGGAATAAGAAAACTCGGGATTTATGTTTAAATTAATTTTGAATGGATTTTGAAGTAAGGGCGATTCTCTTGAAATTATACTAAACTATCACATAAAACATTATATTTATACTATTATTAATAAATAATGAAAACTCTTCAACAGCATAAAGCATTCTTATTCAGTTCGACTATAAACCATTCTTAATCAGGTAACACTTTGCATACAAACGTGGAAAAATTGATGCAATTTAATTGACATTTACATTTTCAATTGACAAGTAGTGCAACATTAATGATAACTAACTTAAAGTATGAAGATTGTATGGAAATATTTGGTTTCAAGGATGTTGTAACATTTTAAAAAAAGGGAAACCACAATTTTTCAATTATTATTAATTTTTATTTGTTCTATTTGATAAATAACATCAAGATGATGTATTAGCTTTTTATTAAATTAATTTGTTAGCACGTTTTGAGTTCTAATTGATACTTCTCTATGATTGTATCACATGTGTTTCAAATTTACACCCATGTTGCAGGCCATTTACAAAATGTATGTATCCATCTGCCATGCTCGTGACATTGGTCTGGACATATAGATATAGCAGAAAGGACACAAATGCGCTCCTTACAGTATATCGAGGTGCATACATTGCAATTTTTTATCCATGAAATGTATATTTTATTACATGGATAAACACATAAAAATTGAAAATGAATAAGGAAACTATGTTGTAAAAAATTGGAACAAAATCTTCATGAATCACTGAGAATTATTATGCTAGATAACGTCAACTTTCTCCATGGATTTAGCCTAAAAATGAAATTAAAAAGTCAAAGATAAAAAGAGAGAATGTAAAATCAAATTTTAAATGTCACTATGTTGTGCTAAAGTTTCATATAGCCAGATTTGACATATTAAAAAAGAACTTGTTGTTGCATTCTGGAACAAACTCGGCAATTTATCATTAAACAGATCACAAACATCTTTTATCCCCATATTTATGTAATAACAATATATTATCGGTGATACCAAGTGCTAACTATCATGCAACAATTGAGCTAAGTTAAACTTGACAGCATATCATTTTTCTAAGAAAAAAGAAAAATAAATTATGCCAATAGTATATCGGTTACAATGTATGATGTAAGGTTTTGACTCCGTAGTGAGAAATGTTAATATTAACACACTTATGTGGTATAGTGGAAGACAGTTGAAAATTTTCATCCAGCTAATGAATATTGGAGAACAGTATTTGGGTCACCAGCACCATAAAATTCATGTATAATGCAACATTCTCGTTGGAAAGATTTTAGGATGGTGCATGGTTAGCATACAATATTGTGCAGTTTTATTACAACAATGTCATTAATAAATAGTCCCACTATGGAACATACCAGAACTCGCAAAGGTCTTCCTTGTTTGACTTCTTCGTTTTCAGTGCACTCAATTTGATCAATGCATCAAAGCAATTATGTATGGAAAAGATGATGCCTTTGCTAAGGCTGTGGAGGCACAGTAGTGATATTGGAAAGAAAATCATCAAATGCATCAACTTTTTTTCGGTGAGTGAATTTATACAAGGTGAAAAGAATTCATAATTTGATTTCGATTGAGAATAAAGACATTTCATTAGCACTATATAAATTTAAGGGATTGTTAAAGGGACTCCACATTTGGTTAAGGGAAGGATAATTTTAAGGGGACTCTAGCTTAATTTTTTGTTGTTAAGGGGGGTCTGATTTATTTGAAAAAGAAAAGAAAAAGAGACCAAACTACCCAAGGCTTGTCACTTATGTTAAACTCTAACTTACTAAATTCAACGTAAATAACAAACTTTGGAATTACTAAACATCTCAATTACTCAAATTAGATACAACATATTAGATTAAAAATTTTGTTTTTGCGTTTATTTTAAATAAACCATACCAATCCTAATATAAAATTAAAATTAATTACATAATCTGATGCCTTCTGATCACCCGTGAAGCTTTCTTGTGTCTCCATTACATTAAATATATCTATTTTTTATGGCTAATTTTATTCATACTGTAATAACCCGGAAATCCGAGCCAATTTAAAATTTTTATTTTGGCTAATTTAGCGAATTTTAATTATTTAAAATAGATTATTTTAAATAACAATGACGAAAATTTTACTTTGAACAGAATTAGAACGTATATATTTATATGGCTCGACGATAGAATATAAATATTTATTTATAATTATAAAAGGAATTGAAAATGGCGCGGTAGTTCGATAATTCGATTTCAAATTTCAAATGAATGTACCGGGTGCAAAATAAACCGGATTTTAGTGAAACCAAAAATATTAGGATCTAATTGAGAACATCTTTCCAACGAATCCGAAAAATCAAAATTTCAAAGCGGGGATAAAAAGATATGTCCAATTGAAAATTCAGAATAGTCGCTATGGAATTCTGGCCCTTAAAAATGGGAATTTTGCAAACGACCTCGGTTTTCGACGAAACCACTTATGTTGGATCTGCGATGTCAAATTATTGCTAGGTTTCAAATTTCATAATTTTTTGAATCAATATGTGAGCGTGGCAAAGGAAAACGCGTTTGACCAGTTTCAGTTGATTTTAATCGACTGAAAAATGGCCATTTTTCAAACGGTCTCAGAATTCGATGAAATTAGTTTTGTTAGGACCGTATCGTCAATACGAAGCTAGAAAATATTTCTCTGGAATTTTTCTAGTTAGTATGTGGCCCCGGTAAATTGAAATGCACGTTCAAATTCAATATATAGAGTTATATTTTGATTTTGACGAAAACTGATCGAAACGATTGAATCAGTGTACGATACATATCTCATTGTGTTCGGAATGGGGGTATTACCCTAGGGGCGACAGTCGTTGGGTCCGATTTGGGGTTCGAATTAAAAGGATAACCTTTTGAATTTAAAATTAAAATTAAATATATATATTATTATTAAACTTACCCTCACCCCTCACTATTCTCTCTCTCAGACAATTTCATTAAATAAAAAAAGAAACTCCCCCCTCCCCCCGTTGACCTCGATCCCGCTTCAGCCCTCCCCCAATCGATCGATCGTCGCCGCTCCACGTCAATGGCCTCACCCCCTCAGTTCGCGCCTCTCTCCTCCTCCTCTTCTTCCCTTTAGCGCCCAGCTCGAAGACCCCTAACCCCTTCCACCCAATCCGCCGCCGTGGGTCTTGCCACCATCTCAGACCGCGCAGCCGCCAACGATGGACCCGCCACCTCGTGAGCAACCCCCACCTCCTCCTTTAAACGCAGCGCCCCCTCCTGATTTCAACTGTAAGATATTTACTTTTTTTTATTTTTCTTTTGGTTGTGTCTTTACTCGTTCAGATGGATAGGAATGTAACCTTTTATTTTATGAAACAAATGATTTTAAAACTCAGCTTTATTTTTATTTGTTTAAGTAATGAAAAAAATTGATTTTTATTTATAAATTAGTGGTAATTAATTTTTAAAATATGTATAGAAAACATATGAAGGTTCGATTTTTATTCGTATATAAAACATAAACAAAGGCGGGATTTTTATATAATGAAGGCGATATTTTTAATCATAGAAAGGCGAGATTTTTGTATATGAAGTAGAGATAAAAATTCGATTTTTATATATATGAAGTGAAGATAAAAATTCGATTTTTATATATATGAAGGGAAGATAAAAATTTGATTTTTATATATTTGAAGTGGAAATAAACATATGATTTTTATAATGGAATAGCGAAAAGATTATATCTTTGAAGTAGGAAAGATATGATTTTTATATTATAAAAATAATAAAAATATGATTTTTATCATATGTGAAATATAAAAATATAATTTTTATAAAGTAGAAGTAGTAAAAATATGATTTTTATATATTGAATAGCGAAGTAAAAATATGATTTTTATATATTGAATAACGAAGTAAAAATGTGATTTTTATATATGTAGAGAATACGGGCGAAGAAAGTGACAAAAGGCGAGAACGTCGAAGATTTCTACATATGAAGAGTCGAGGCATTTGGATTAGCTAGTCGGTGAGAACTCCTCACTTTCAATTTATTTCTAGTTTAAAATATATACTAGGATGTAGACGGTGTTTAGTAGCACCCAACACCCGTCGTCCACAGACCATGGACGGCTTGTGTGCTTGTTTGTTTGATTTTGATGTGTAGTTGATTGTATGATGTGATGTGAAATGAAAGAAAATATTTATATAGTTAAAAATATTTTATAGTTGAAAATAGAATTTTTAACGTGTATTTAAAGTGAAATAAATATAAACAAATCAGATGATTTGTTTATATACACACATTTGACATATATTGATTGGGACGATAAATTTTACACATCGCCCAACTGCACAAATAAAATATGGGTTTGATTGTTTGAAAACCCCACACGGGTATTGGGATGATATATAACATACACTGGTCCCAATAATTAGCTGTATGTCGATTGATTGATTGACAAGCTGTTATGAGCGTTAAATATTTGATGCTTATACAGTGTAGAACGCACTCTGGATGATGGTTGATTATTTATCGTTGTTATTTTATATATGTGTTGTAGAAAATCCATATAATTAACATTATATGGTAATTGATTGGACCTCATTCCAGTTTTGAAATAGAATATTTGAAATAGAATATTCGAAAAGAAATATTTGAAAAAGAAATATTTGAAAAAGAAATATTTGAAAGAGAATATTTGAGATAGAATATTTGAAATAGAATATTTGAAAATAGAAATATACGAAGTCGTGTTGATTAGATTGACGCCATTTTGACGTGAACGATATTTATATCGATCTTATTCATTTTTATAATGGATATTGAAAAGGAAGTGATTTCAAATTCTGATATTTTGAAACGAATTGAATTCGAATTAAAATTGAATAGAATTGAATTCGAATTAAAATCAAATAGAATTGAATTCGAATTGTAATCAAATTGAAATGAATTGGAATTGAATTGAAATTGAATAGAAATCAATTTGAAATAAATTCAAAATCGAATAGAAATCGAATTGAAAACGAACTGAAATTGAATTAAAAATCGATTTGAATTAACATCAATTTGAAATGAATTTAAAACGAATTTGTAAGGGAAAATTCAATTTTGATTTGAATTTGAAAAGGAAGTTGAAATCGTTTTGAAAACGAATTTAAAACGATTTATAAAATACGTTTTAAAAGGAAATCGACGAAATATATATAATATATATATACATTATATATATAATGGCCTGAATAGAACGCGCCGCGCCGCGGTAGTTCACGAATTTCGACCATTGACTTCGAATGGATATTGCGGGAGATCCAAACGTCGGATTCTCCTAAAACCGGAACCGTTGGGTTCGTATCAAAAAGAGATTTCTAACGAATATTAGGGATTTTAAATCTAACGGTTGGATTTGGAATTATGTCCAAATCAAATTTGGAAAAGGTCGTTGTAAGTGCAGTTCGATGGCCGTTGATGGAAATCGACTGTACGGGCCTTGATAAAATTATAAAAAATATCAATAATTTGTGTAAAATCATAAGAAATGATTTGTGAAGAATTGGGATGAAAAACTCCATATTTGAAAAGATAAAAAGATATTTTTATCGAAATGAACTAGTTTTGAACTAGAATAGTAATTTTTTTTTTAAAAATAAATAAATTGGATTTGAAAAGGGTTTTAAAAGTAACCAGAATTTCCAATAATTGAATTGGAATGGATTTGAATCGAAATTGTCTTTGGAATATTTCGATGTTGGATTTCGTGATTATACAGATGTTGTTATGGAAATTTGAAAGATATATATATATATATCGTTATTTCCAATACGATATTTGTTGGTCGTAGAATTTGATATTGAATATAAGCCGATATATTTTCTATTCAGAGCCTTGTATTTAATATCAAATATGATTTGGGTTTGTCGTGAATGGTGTCTTCATTAACACTTTTCTTAAACCCAGTTGAGAAAATGATTAAATAATTTTATTTAGATTTAATGAAGTGTACCAATTAAATGATATTTAATTGGAATTGAATTGGTATTGATTTTTGGGTTTATCGTGAATAGTGTTTTAAATAACACTTGTTCTTTAACCCGAAAATTGATGGAATGTGATTTTGGGTTGTTGTGAACGGTATCTTCAATAATACTGTTCTTAGACCCAAAGGAGTTAAGAAAAATCAGAAACTAACTGGAGATTAGTTAAGTTGAATGGTTTCTGGGGTATTGATCTGATGTTGGTTTCGGCCTTCGGGGTTAATACTTAGGGAATTGCTCACTTGCTACTTTACGGTTAGGGACGGATTGAAATGTGATGTGATTTTGGGGTTTATCGTGAACCATGTTTTAAATGACACTGATTCTTTAACCCAGTCAAAGATTAAAACTAAATGGAGTTTTAATGAATCTTTAATTAGATTGAAAAGATCGAGAATGGAGTATCACCAGTTTTACTCCAGGCGGTAGTTAAATCTTTAATTAGATTTGAACGTGAAATGGTAATTGAATTTACCGATAACACCGTGGTGTTAGGTATGAAGTATGACCAGTTTTACTTCATGGGATAAATAGGTTGGGATTGAGAAATAAAATAAATAATTACTTCGGTGTGGTTCGCTAATCCCGACTAATTTGAAGTGATATTCAAAGGAAGATTAAAGAATAAATTTAAAAGAATTTATCTTTGACAAAATTAATGGGAATCTTTCCCTATAAATGTGAAATTTAGAAACTAACTGTAGGTTGGCTAAGACGAATGGTTTCCTGGGTATCGATCTGATGTTGGTTTCGGCCTTCGGGGTTAATATTTGGGGAAGTATTCTCTTGATTAATTTACGGTTAGTGACTGATGAATTGGAATGATGTGTATGTTGTGTTTGTGTAACACTTGTTTATTATATACGCGAGTTATTTGGAGAGACCGGGTTTATCCCATTCTGAATAACTGATACGACGATAAGTCGAAGATGAAGACGATGGTAGAATACCGGAGGTCTTCACGTCGTTTGGATAATTACTGATGATCTTGATTGGGCCATACACCCAAGAGGAGGGAATCAGTTGGTGATCGTCCATACGTACTTGGAGATCGATGGATATGCGGGGTACTAGGTGCCTCGGGTTTCGTTCAGACCCAGAACGGACTTGTAAATGGACTATGTGCCTGACATTGGATTTTAGTCTGTGTGATTGATTTCTATTAAATAAATATATGTTTGGCAGCGGAGAATTTATTCTCTTGCTTAACGCCCTTCTCTGAGACGTACGAGCTCAGGGGTTATATATTGGTGGATATCAAACGCATGGAGTGAATTGCCTGTGTGGCATGGCTAAGTGGCAATATGATCAAGGCTTCTGTTGAAAAACAGAGTCTTGTGGTTGATGATCAAAGCACGACCTTTGTGGCGTAGCTTTGTGTAGCGTGAATTCGCGAGCCTCACACCCCGGTAGTGAACCAGAAACGAGAGAAGGACCTCAGGGAGGGCATGCGCTTCCTTCTGGCTAGAAGTGGTGTCAGTGGTTTTACACGCCCTGACGAGTTTGACTTATGTGGTTGTTGGTTTGCGAGGCGCCTCGGATATATCGGTGACTATGTGAAGCCGATATAGTCATTCGTTCGCTCATTTACGCCCCAAAGGGCGGGGAAACGTGGTGCTCAGGAATTTTAATCCACATCGGTGGACCGGCCCTGTCGCTCCAAGGGACGATGCGTTTTGTTCCTGAGACTCGGGCTAGACAGTGTCGAATCGGCAGAGGACTATCTTTTGGCTCGGTTCACAGATGGAAATCCAATTTCCAAATACGATATGTGCGGTTTTGATTGTAAACCTATATATGGCGACATAGTGGCTTGGGACGCTCATGTCACCTATGATTGATATTTATGATTGTATATAAAATCAGAAACTAACTGGAAACGAGCCAAGATCGGTGGTTTCCCGGGTATTAGTCTGATGTTGGTTTCGGCCTTCGGGGTTAATACTTAGGGAATCGTTCTCTTACTAATTTGCGGTTGGAGTCTGATTAAGAATAAAAAAGATAAAATTTCACGTATCAAGCATTCTTTGGATGTTATAAGGTAAAACCCTATCCTCCGGCTTGCATTGCATTGTGTGATGGGACCTGGGTCTTATATCAACTTCATTTTTCTTTATTTAGCATTGCGTTGTTTGTCTTATGCGCTGGTGTTCTTGGGAGGAAACCCGTTCCGTGTTATATGGCGTGGTCCCTTGATATATCTGATTTAAAATAAAGATTAATAACTATTTTAGTTCTCACACTAGTCACATGACTGACCTGGGGTTTATTGTTTTAACCTAAACTTTGGGTGCCCTTATTTTGACACGGGCAGCTAGTAGTTTTGGTTTTGCAGATTTATATTCACAGGATCCTGATGTACAGCTGGAACGATACTCGGAAAGCTTTGTATCCGCGTATTACTTCTAGTTGTGTATTGTATTATTTTCCGTTGCTATGTAATGTATTGTAATCTCAGATATTTATCGAATGTATTTTATTCATTTATGCTTTGTATATTCTTGTATCTGATGGAATTGTTGTAATATACAATGAAATGGTCTTCTGTCTATGTTCTTTTGTGTGTTGTTCTCAAAGTGTCCGCTCTTTCCTTACCGGGGAAGTTACGGGTTGTCTCATTTGGTATCAGAGCTTTGGTTTACAAAGCTCAGAGAACAATACACGTTAGAACCGAACGAAAGAATTCATCAGAAATTGGATTAGTAATATCCAACGGGAATGACTCGTTAGAGATGGGATTAGTAGTATCTTAGAACGAGTGTGAAGAGTATATTTTTAAAGTGAAAACAATTTTTGTTTTGAAAATTTAAATTCAATTATACGTATTTGATTATTTATTATATTTGAATTTGGACAATCCAGTATATATAGATTTTGCGTATACGTCTGATCCACGTGTATTTGAAGTTTTAATATACTGGATAGATATAAAGTCACACTCTAGTCGCCCGGAGATGATTCTGTTGATGACTACGTAGCATCAGCAGTTTGTGTTCGAGTTTCGAAGGTGTGATGTTTATATATTTCCTATTGACTGGTGTGAGAACCAAAATTAGATAGGGCTTATTGTTGTGATTTGGCATCAAAAATCTAATTTTTTGACTATATATCAAAATTATGAGTTTGAAATGATAACCAACAAATTGATTGATGGTTGTGATGTTAGATTATTGGTTGATTAATTAAAATTTGAACCATATAGCCAATTTGAACCAAATAGTAAATTGTATTGAAAATTTATCGCATTTGCATGCATGCATGTACTTACATTGAACAGGTCATAGCAAGGAGGCTAGAGCAGAAGAATAAAATTGTTTGCCCGACAAATAGGTACATATTTACCATAATTTACTGTTTTGTTTGGGTGATGATGATTTTATGAGCCGATTGGCTAGCCGCTTGGCCTTTTCTTTTTCTTTTGGATTGAAGAAGGCCATGGGAGGCTATATGAAATATCCCGAAGTCCCCGGTGCAGGGGAGGTTATGGCAAAAAAATTCGAAAATTTAGGGTGTTAGCCAAATTTTTGAAAAATTTGAAAAGTTCTTAGAAACTGAAAAGTTGAAGAACTTAAGCCGTAATGAAAATACTGGAAGTTGAGTTGAATTGTTAAACAACTTTCGGCTTCGTTCCTTTTCGGGGACGAAAAGTTTTAGTGGGGGAGATTGTAATAACCCGGAAATCTGAGTCAATTTAAATTTTTTATTTTGGCTATTTTAGTGAATTTTAATTATTTAAAATAGATTATTTTAAATAACAACGACAAAAAATTTACTTTGAATAGAATTAGAACGTATATATTTATATGGCTCGATGATAGAATATAAATATTTATTTATAATTATAAAAGGAATTGAAAATGGCGCGGTAGTTCGATAATTCGATTTCAAATTTCAAATGAATGTACCGGGTGCAAAATAAACCGGATTTTAGTGAAACCAAAAATATTAGGATCTAATTGAGAACATCTTTCCAACGAATCCAAAAATCAAAATTTCATAGTGGGGATAAAAAGATATGTCCAATTGAAAATTCAGAATAGTCGCTATGGAATTCTGACCCTTAAAAATGGGAATTTTGCAAACGACCTCGGTTTTCGACGAAACCACTTTTGTTGGATCCGCGATGTCAAATTATTGCCAGGTTTCAAATTTCATAATTTTTTGAATCAATATGTGAGCGTGGCAAAGGAAAACGCATTTGACCAGTTTCAGTTGATTTTAATCGACTAAAATGGCCATTTTTCAAACGGTCTCAGAATTCGATGAAATTAGTTTTGTTAGGACTGTATCGTCAATACGAAGCTAGAAAATATTTCTTTGGAATTTTTCGAGTTAGTATGTGGCCCCGGTAAATTGAAATGCACGTTCAAATTCAATATATAGAGTTATATTTTGATTTTGATGAAAACTGATCGAAACGATCGAATCATCGTACGATACATATCTCATTGTGTTCGGAATGGGGGTATTATCCTAGGGGCGACAGTCGTTGGGTCCGATTTGGGGTTCGAATTAAAAGGATAACTTTTTGAATTTAAAATTAAAATTAAATAAATAAAAATTATTATTAAACTTACCCTCACCCCTCACTATTCTCTCTCTCAGACAATTTCATTAAATAAAAAAAAGAACCCCCCCTCCCCCCCCGTTGACCTCGATCCCGCTTCAGCCCTCCCCCAATCGCTCGATCGCCGCCGATCCACGTTAATGGCCTCACCCCCTCAGTTCGCGCCTCTCTCCTCCTCCTCTTCTTCCCTCTAGCGCCCAGCTCGAAGACCCCTAACCCCTTCTACCCAATCCGCCGCCGTGGGTCTTGCCACTATCTCAGACCGCGCAGCCGCCAACGATGGACCCGCCACCTCGTGAGCAACCCCCACCTCCTCCTTTAAACGCAGCGCCCCCCTCCTGATTTCAACTGTAAGATATTTACTTTTTTTTATTTTTCTTTTGGTTTTGTCTTTACTCGTTCAGATGGATAAGAATGTAACCTTTTATTTTATAAAAAAATGATTTTAAAACTCAGTTTTATTTTTATTTGTTTAAGTAATGAAAAATTTTGATTTTTATTTATAAATTAGTGGTAATTAATTTTTAAAATATGTATAGAAAACATATGAAGGTTCGATTTTTATTCGTATATAAAACATAAACAAAGGCGGGATTTTTATATAATGAAGGCGATATTTTTAATCATAGAAAGGCAAGATTTTTGTATATGAAGTAGAGATTAAAAGTCGATTTTTATATATATGAAATGAAGATAAAAAATCGATTTTTATATATATGAAGGGAAGATAAAAATTCGATTTTTATATATTTGAAGGGGAAATAAACACATGATTTTTATAATGGAATAGCGAAAAGATTATATCTTTGAAGTAGGAAAGATATGATTTTTATATTATAAAAATAATAAAAATATGATTTTTATCATATGTGAAATATAAAAATATAATTTTTATAAAGTAGAAGTAGTAAAAATATGATTTTTATATATTGAATAATGAAGTAAAAATATGATTTTTATATATTGAATAACGAAGTAAAAAAGTGATTTATATATATGTAGAGAATACGGGCAAAGAAAGTGACAAAAGGCGAGAACAACGAAGATTTCTACATATGAAGAGTCAAGGCGTTTGGATTAGTTAGTCGGTGAGAACTCCTCACTTTTAATTTATTTCTAGTTTAAAATACATACTAGGATGTAGACGGTGTTTAGTAGCACCCGACACCCGTCGTCCACAGACCATGGACGGCTTGTGTGCTTGTTTGTTTGATTTTGATGTGTAGTTGATTGTTTGATGTGATGTGAAATGAAATAAAATATTTATATAGTTAAAAATATTTTATATTTGAAAATAGATTTTTTAACGTGTATTTAAAATGAAATAAATATAAACAAATCGGACGATTTGTTTATATACACACATTTGACAGATATTGATTGGGACGATAAATTTTACACATCGCCCAACTGCACAAATAAAATCTGTGTTTGATTGTTTGAAAACCCCACACGGGTATTGGGATGATATATGACATACACAATCCCAATAATTAGCTGTATGTCGATCGATTGATTGACAGGCTGTTATGAGTGTTAAATATTTATATTTGATGCTTATACGGTGTAGAACGCACTCTGGATGATGGTTCATTATTTATCGTTGTTATTTTATACATGTGTTATAGAAAATCCATATAATTAACATTATATGGTAATTGATTGGGCCTCATTCCAGATTTGAAATAGAATATTTGAAATAGAATATTCGAAAAGAAATATTTGAAAAAGAAATATTTGAAAGAGAATATTTAAGATAGAATATTTGAAATATAATATTTAAAAATAGAAATATATGAAGCCGTGTTGATTAGATTGACGCCATTTTGACGTGAACGATATTTATATCGATCTTATTCATTTTTATAATGAATATAGAAAAGGAAGTGATTTCAAATTCTGATATTTTGAAACGAATTGAATTCGAATTAAAATAGAATTGAGTTCGAATTAAAATAAAATAGAATTGAATTCGAATTGAAATCAAATTGAAATGAATTCGAATTGAATTGAAATTGAATAGAAATCGATTTGAAATAAATTCAAAATCGAATAGAAATTGAATCGAATTGAAAACGAACTGAAATTGAATTAAAAATCGATTTGAATTAAAATCAATTTGAAATGAATTTAAAACGAATTTGTAAGGGAAAATTCAATTTTGATTTGAATTTGAAAAGGAAGTTGAAATCGTTTTGAAAACGAATTTAAAATGATTTATAAAATACGTTTTAAAAGGAAATCGACGAAATATATATAATATATGTATTATATATATAATAGCCTGAATAGAACGCGCCGCGCCGTGGTAGTTCGCGAATTTCGACCATTGATTTCGAATGGATGTTGCGGGAGATCCGACCGTCGGATTCTCCTAAAACCAGAACCGTTGGGTTCGTATCGAAAAGTGCTTTCTAATGAATATTAGGGATTTTAAATCTAATGGTTGGATTTGGAATTATGTCCAAATCAAATTTGGAAAAGGTCGTTGTAAGTGCAGTTCGATGGCCGTTGATGGAAATCGACTGTACAGGCCTTGATAAAATTATTAAAAATATCAATAATTTGTGTAAAATCATAAGAAATGATTTGTGAAGAATTGGGATGAAAAACTCCATATTTGAAAAGATAAAAATAGATTTTTATCGTAATGAACTAGTTTTGAACTAGAATAGTAATTTTTTTTAAAAATAAATAAATTGGATTTGAAAAGGGTTTTAAAAGTAACCAGAATTTCCAATAATTGAATTGGAATGGATTTGAACCGAAATTGTCTTTGGAATATTTCGATGTTGGATTTCGTGATTATACAGATGTTGTTATGAAATTTTGATATATATATATATATATATCGTTATTTCCATTACGATATTTGTTGGTCGTAGAATTTGATATTGAATATAAGCCGATATATTTTCTATTCAGAGCCTTGTATTTAATATCAAATATGATTTGGGTTTGTCGTGAATGGTGTCTTCATTAACACTGTTCTTAAACCCAGTTGAGAAAATGATTAAATCTTTTTATTTAGATTTAATGAAGTGTACCAATTAAATGATATTTAATTGGAATTGAATTTGTATTGATTTTTGGGTTTATCATGAATAATGTTTTAAATAACACTTGTTCTTTAACCCGAAAATTGATGGAATGTGATTTTGGGTTGTCGTGAACGGTATCTTCAATAATACTGTTCTTAGACCCAAAGGAGTTAAGAAAAATCAGAAACTAACTGGAGATTAGTTAAGTTGAATGGTTTCTGGGGTATTGATCTGATGTTGGTTTCGGCCTTCGGGGTTAATACTTAGGGAATTGCTCACTTGCTACTTTACGGTTAGGGACTGATTGAAATGTGATGTGATTTTGGGGTTTATCGTGAACCGTGTTTTAAATGACACTGATTCTTAACCCAGTTAAAGATTAAAACTAAATGGAGTTTTAATAAATCTTTAATTAGATTGAAAAGATCGAGAATGGAGTATCACTAGTTTTACTCCAGGCGGTAGTTAAATCTTTAATTAGATTTGAACGTGAAATGGTAATTGGATTTACCGATATCACCGTGGTGTTAGGTATGAAGTATGACCAGTTTTACTTCATGGGATAAATAGGTTGGGATTGGGAAATAAAATAAATAATTACTTCGGTGTGGTTCGCTAATCCCGACTAATTTGAAGTGATATTCAAAGGAAGATTAAAGAATAAATTTAAAAGAATTTATCTTTGATAAAATTAATGGGAATCTTTCCCTATAAATGTGAAATTTAGAAACTAACTGTAGGTTGGCTAAGATGAATGGTTTCCTGGGTATTGATCTGATGTTGGTTTCGGCCTTCGGGGTTAATATTTGGGGAATTATTCTCTTGATTAATTTACGGTTAGTGACTGATGATTTGGAATGAGGCGTATGTTGTGTTTGTGTAACACTTGTTTATTATATACGCGAGTTATTCGAAAAGACCGGGTTTATCCCATTTTGAATAACTAATACGACGATAAGTCGAAGATGAAGACGATGGTAGAAGACCGGAGGTCTTCACGTCGTTTGGATAATTACTGATGATCTTGATTGGGCCGTACACCCAAGAGGAGGGAATCAGTTGGTGATCGTCCAGACGTACTTGGAGATCGATGAATATGCAGGGTACTAGGTGCCTCTGGTTTCGTTCAGACCCAGAACGGACTTGTAAATGGACTGTGTGTCTGACATTGGATTTTAGTCTGTGTGATTGATTTCTATTAAATAAATATCTATTTGGCGGCGGAGAATTTATTCTCTTGCTTAACGCCCTTCTCTGAGACGTACGAGCTCAGGGGTTATATATTGGTGGATATCAAACGCATGGAGTGAATTGCCTGTGTGGCATGCCTAAGTGGCAATATGATCAAGGCTTCTGTTGAAAAACAGAGTCTTGTGGTTGATGATCAAAGCACGGCCTTTGTGGCGTAGCTTTGTGTAGCGTGAATTCGCGAGCCTCACACCCCGGTAGTGAACCAGAACCGGGAGAAGGACGGGGCATGCGTTTCCTTCTGGCTAGAAGTGGCGTCAGTGGTTTTACACGCCCTGACGAGTTTGACTTATGTGGTTGTTGGTTTGCGAGGTGCCTCGGATATATCGATGACTATGTGAAGCTGATGGAGTCATTCGCTGGCTCATTTACGCCCCAAAGGGCGGGAAAACGTGGTGCTCAGGAATTTTAATCCACATCGGTGGACCAGCCCTGTCACTTCAAGGGACGATGTGTTCTGTTCCCGAGACTCGGGCTAGACAGTCTCGAATCGGTAGAGGACTATTTTTGCCTCGGTTCACAGATGAAAATCCAATTTCCAAATACAATATGTACGGTTTTGATTGTAAACCTATATATGGCGACATAGTGGCATGGGACGCTCATGTCACCTATGATTGATATTTATGATTGTATATAAAATCTGAAACTAACTAGAAACGAGCCAAGATCGGTGGTTTCTCGGGTATTAGTCTGATGTTGGTTTCGGCCTTCGGGGTTAATACTTAGGGAATCGTTCTCTTACTAATTTGCGGTTGGAGTCTGATTAAGAATAAAAAAGATAAAATTTTACGTATCAAGCATTCTTTGGCTGTTATAAGGTAAAACCCTATCCTACGGCTTGCGTTGCATTGTGTGATGGGACCTGGGTCTTATAACAGCTTCATTTTTCTTTATTTAGCATTGCGTTGTTTGTCTTATGCACTGGTGTTCTTGGGAGGAAACCCGTTCCGTGTTATATGGCGTGGTCCCTTGATATATCTGATTTAAAATAAAGATTAATAACTGTTTTAGTTCTCACACCAGTCACATGACTGACCTGGGGTTTATTGTTTTAACCTAAACTCTGGGTGCCCTTATTTTGACACGGGCAGCTAGTAGTTTTGGTTTTGCAGATTTATATTCACAAGATCCTGATGTACAGCTGGAACGATACTCGGAAAGCTTTGTATCCGCGTATTACTTCTAGTTGTGTATTGTATTATTTTCCGCTGCTATGTAATGCATTGTAATCTGTGATATTTATCGAATGTATTTTATTCATTTATGCTCTGTATATTCTTGTATCTGATAGAATTGTTGTAATATACAATGAAATGGTCTTCTGTCTGTGTTCTTTTGTGTGTTGTTCTCAAAGTATCCGCTCTTTCCTTACCGGGGAAGTTACGGGTTGTCTCACATACACTCATAATTTCTTATCACACCCCGTGAAATAAAATGAAATAATATACACCAAAAATTTCTTTTAATACACCATGTCATTCACAAAATTACCCCTTTTATATTTTCATCATCTTCCCTTTTTGAACTTAAAATTAAATTACATAAAATTGAGAATTCATTGCAATAAATTTATCTAAATTAAAAAAAATTGACACTTGTATTGTAAATTATTTAATTATTTTTATTTTAAAAATCAGCACCACGTTTAGATGATTGAACGCATTTGAATTAGAATGTTTAGTTTTAAAAGTTGTGTAAATTGATATTTTAAGTTTTATTAACTTCATAAAATTATAAAGATTTAATCATATATTATTGATTTTAAAGTTTTAATCATATTCATTATGCAAAGGGGCTGAAAATGCAATTAAGTACAAGGGTGACATAGTCTTGGTTTTCTTTATTAAAACATTGGTATATATTAAAAAATCATTGGTGTATGAATAGAATTTGCCATTTTTTATTTTTATGTGCATCATTAAATTGTTAACATTAATTAAGGTTTAAGTTTCAGGGTTTATTTTAATGAGGACTATAGGGGGTTAATATCAGAATTTTAATTTATATGTTTAAGGGGAGGCTGATTTATTTTGTCCTCCCCATAACAATTATACGATAAATAAAAATTGGTCCTCCCCATAACCAAATGTGGAGTCCCTTTAACAATCCCCTAAATTTATGAAGTTGCAAAAGGCAAGAAAAAGAAAAGTCAGGAAGATGAATGAAATGAAGTATTATTACAAGGGAAGTCGAGGAATTTTCAACTTATAAATATATGCATACCCACGAAATTAAATTTCATTGAGAATTTGGTGTACCTGGTATGGTATTAATAATGATGTGCAATATAGATGAGTAAAGTAAATGAATTTTGGGAAATCAACTAGATACTTTAAGGCAATACAATTGACTGTATCAATTTATGATCCATATAAATATGTATATGGTATTAATAATATAGTACAGTATAGATTAGTAATCAAAATGAATTTTGGGAAATTAAATAAATAATTTAAGACAATTGATTCTACCAATTTCTGTATAAACATGCACTACTAATAAGATATTATACCAAATATGAATAGTCCGAGTAAAAATTTGAAGCAGCAAATGACAGACAAAAACTAGTAGTATAGATTACTAATCAAAATGAATTTTGGGAAATTAAATAAATTATTTAAGACAATACAATTGATTCTACCAATTTCTGTATAAACATGCACTACTAATAAGATATTATACCAAATATGAATAGTTCGAGTAAAAATTTGAAGTAGCAAACGTCAAACAACAATTAGCAGTATAAATTACTAATCAAAATGAATTTTGGGAAATTAAATAAATAATTTAAGACAATACAATTGATTCTACCAATTTCTGTATAAACATGCACTACTAATAAGATATTATACCAAATATGAATAGTCCGAGTAAAAAATTTGAAGCAGCAAACGTGAGACAACAACTAGAAAAGAATAACTACAAATCATTTACACTACATTCTGCCAACTACAATTAGAAAAGAAGGTATTTTTTTCACTGCTTTCTCTTTATTGAATTTACTATATAATTAGTAGGCTATGAATTATATGGTATATTTGTAGACAAATTGGTTGATCAGATGTATAGATTTCTACTAATTTGGTTGTGAATTAACTAATAAATTTTATCAGGATATTGATTTTGCAATTATATATCATGAAAGGAAATTATATAATATACCAAAAATCTATATGAACATAATAGGAATATATTATATGTAATATGATTAAAAATTCAAAAAATGGAAGTTGTATGTCTTGTTGGACACGAACTTTTTGATTGGATATTTCAGCTATGGTAACTTCTTTATTTATCCAATTTTGAAAATGAAATTTTCTCTATGAAATTTGGATGCAATCGTAAGAAATTAAAAACTATTATATGAAATCAATTACTTCTCTGACAGAACCAAAACATTTGAAACTGCTTAAAAAGCATGGAATCTACTTAACATATTAATTTCGAAATAAATTGAATCTTTACTTAAAAGGCGTTAACGTCTTTTAGAAATTCCAAATTAAGAGCCAACTTGCTTAGCATTCCAAAAGTTATAATGAACTACAAATTGATATAAAATATGACAGATTGATATGTAAGTAGTAAATATGGACAATTTCCTTTCAGGATAAAGTAGTAAAAAAAAATTTAAAAGTAAATATGGGCAATTTGGGTATTTTACGGTCGGACCAATTATTAATCATTAAAGATTAGTGGGAATTGTTATATAGATAGATATATAAATTTTCTACAATTCACAAATGATTCATTTGAATCATCAATCCTAAAGGGGAAAAAATCCATCTGAAATAGTTGCTAACAAACGCAACACATAGG
Organism: Allium sativum; assembly: GCA_030737875.1. Taxonomy (NCBI): domain Eukaryota; kingdom Viridiplantae; phylum Streptophyta; class Magnoliopsida; order Asparagales; family Amaryllidaceae; genus Allium; species Allium sativum. Next base: position 143,729,384 of record CM060925.1, on the reverse strand, counting down.
CAAATTAATAACCAGTTTACTCAAATTTATGACCTTATTCCTAGAGCATTTTCAACTTTGTAGTTTCTAAAATTCCATATTTAAAATAACTTTCTTTCTTCTTATTTTCCACCATTCAAAGTCCACTATTTCATATGTGAAGAACTTATTTTTCAAATTTATTTTATGATAAGTAATAAATAATTTATGTTGTTGAATCGTAATATTATTTTATATATTTAAATCAATGTTCATGTTGATGGGCAAATTTGTCGCACGCCAACACCCAATGTGTTTGTGTGAACAATTATCCAAATAAACAGTAAATAATGTAAATACGGGGAGACACAGCTTTTATAGTGGTTCGACACTGACGCCTACGTCCACTATAATCATCATTCATCGTATCTTTTGTCGATTACAAAATTGTACAAGTTCGGAGAATAGCTAAGTACAAAGTGTTATAATAGAATAACAAAATATATGTTTGTTCTACACTTTGACCAAATTGCTCTTCTTTCTCTTCATTGAGAAGCATTGACTTGGTCAATAATATCCAAGTTTAGTGCTCATGTCCATGAAGTTCAAAAGTAGCATAACAATCCTTGTTAATGTTCAAGTGTTGATGGAAAACATGCATGCCATGTTTTAATTATCCATGCCGTCTCCAATGGCCATGGTGAAGGTGTTGGAAGCCATTAATGAGTGTTTGGAGCTCTCAAGGTCCAAAAATTCCAAGGGAAAAAGATCTAAATGAAGGCCAAGGGATGGGATATTTATAGGAAGGAGGGTAGGTAGGAGTAGGTAGGAAATTAGACCACAACCCCTTAATTTCTCACCCAAACAGAGGTCTCTATACAGAAAATTCGCACCCCCTGGCGGGGAGTGTGAAATTCACACCCCACCAGGGGGTGCCGAAACTCGCACCCCCTGGAGGGTGCTTAATTCGCACCCCACCGGGTGTGTCCAGAATTTCGCACCCCCTGGAGGGGTACGAAATTCGCACCACACCAGGGGAGTGCGGAATTTCGTACCCTACCAAGGGTGTGCGGAATTTCGCACCCACCTGGAGGGGTACGAAATTCGCACCTCTCCAAGGGATATGAATTTGATGGAGAAGGGGACCGAAGTCATGCTGTCAAGGGAGTCAAAGTTCCTGATATATAAACCGGGAGCACGACTCAGAGCACGCTGACCTTTGGCTTGGATGACTGTTTTCCTAGGAGTTCATTGGGCTCGAAAGAGGCCATTTGATAGAGGTTTCGGGTCTCCTTGCGTTTGCGACGTGACTTCGACCCACTGCTTTGTGTTTTTTGACATTTGAGCGCTTCAGTCACCAAATACTTGACGTGTGACGACTTCGACAAAAAAGCATGTCAATAGTTCATACTTGAGTTATCTCAACTGTTACCTATATCATGACTTTGCAATCAAAATCCACATGCCTCATCATTTCAAACATAAATGTGCATTTGGGATCCAATAAGGTGTCCTTAAGCATCTATATAACTATTCAAATTAATTTACTTTGCAATATGTCATGATATTTTCGTTTGTTTGATAATTGTTAACAACATCAATTTGTTCATCACTTACATATAAATTGTTTATAGTCCAAACCTGAATCCATTCACAATTTCACATGATCCTAGTATAATTAAACTTATCACCTTTAGTTTTGCAATAACTTTACAATGATACCTAAATAAAGATATTGCATGATGATAATACACATGTAAATTGAAATATATACTGAACTGTCAATCCAGGTATAAGTACAATGCTGGTTGCGCACATCACATGACAATAATTAATATATAATGTAATTTAACTCTTAATCCATAAACACACTACTCTTAAGGAAATATATGCACAATGTATTATTTTTAGAGAAGAATATATATTGTTAGAATAATTAATATATGGTATTTATGTTAATAATATATTACATAAATAACATATATTAATGGTAGAAGATTTGTGTTAGAATAATTTATATATGGTATTTATGTTATTAATATATTACATAAATGACATATACTAATGGTAGAATATTTGTATTGGAATAATTAATATATGGTATTTATGTTAATAATATACTACATAAATAACATATATTAATGGTAGAAGATTTGTCATTGGTTATATATGTTATTATATATATTACACATGGTAACATATATATTAATGACAGAAGATTAGATATGCGTTATTTACGTTAATATATATATTACATATGGTAATATATATTATTTATGTTGATGTTTATCTACTTGCAATAATTCTTGTAAACATTGAACTCCTATATAAAGGGGCTGAGAATAATGAAATGCAAGGCAGAAAATTGAAATCTTACATGGTATCAGAGCAGGTTTCGAATATCTAAACATGTGCTCTCCCATCCTCCTCACTTTCTTCTTCCTCTTCAACCATTTTTTTAAATACCAACCCCACCCAAAATTCCCAAAATAACAAAAGAAGAAATAACAATCATGCCAAAACTAATGGTAAGGGGAGGGGAAAGCAAACTGGTGCATCCAATCACATGACAGGTCGGCAACCCAATCATCATCAATAGACCCCATGCCTTCCACCAAGTTGGCAGCAATAGCAAAATCCATTTGGATCTTGGAACTCTTGGTACGCCAGTCCACTTCCTTGTCCAAAACCTTCATCACCATGGCAACCAAGGCAAGTAAAGCAAGCCCAACGTGCTACTAGGCAAGGAGTTCTTGGGCCTCGTCCACAGGCGTACAATACTATGGCTCCACCCGTTGGCTACACACCAACCGATATTGAAGCTGCCATGCATGCTCTATCGTTCTCGCAACCCAATGGAAATTTTTATATGGATACCGGTGCCACATCTCACATGACAGCGGATCAAGGTATACTTTCTTCTTATTTCAATTCTAGCAATAATTATCATAACATTGTTGTTGGCAATGGTCATCTAATTCCAATTATTGGTCGTGGTAGCACTAATTTACCCTTACCATACCCTCCAGTTATCCTAAACAATGTTTTACATGCTCCCAAACTTATTAAAAACTAGATATCTGTTCGCAAGTTCACCACTGATAATATGGTTTCTATTGAATTTGATCCGTTTGGATTTTCTATTAATGATTTACAGATGGGGACCAAACTAATGAGATGTGACAGCACTGGGGATCTTTATCATATCTTCTCTAATAATCAAGCCAGTTCCTTTATCAATCAGTCAATCTTTACTGCTCTCTCTCCAGATCATTGGCAGAACCGCTTAGGACATCCTGGCGCTGTTGTGCTTAAATCATTAAATCATAAAAACTTCATTAATTGTAATAAGGCTTGTAAAACTTATTGTTCTTCTTGTCCTCTTGGCAAACATTCTAAATTACTGTTTTATGATTCTCTGTCGTACACTTTGCTACCTTTTGATATTATTCACAGCGATCTTTGGACATCGCCTGTTGTTAGTTATTGTGGCCACTGTTATTATGTTCTTTTTCTTGATGATTATAGCAAATTTTTGTGGACATTCCCTATTGCCAAAAAGTCACTAGTTAAACATTTATTCAAATCTTTTCATGCTCTAATCAAAACTCAGTTTGAATGTAATATTAAAACATTCCAATGTGACAATGGTATAGAATACGTCAATGGCACCTTTAAATAATTCTTTGATCATAATGGGATGTTATTCCGCCTTTCTTGTCCCCACGGCTTTCCTCAAAATGGCAAAGCCGAACGACACATTAAATCAATAAACAACATCATCCGTACTTTGCTCGCTAATGCCTCAATGCCACCTTCTTTTTGGCACCATGCTTTAGAAATGGCCACATATCTTCTTAACATACTTCCAACTAAAGTCTTAGGATTTCAGTCTCCCACCCAAATTCTATACCAATGCGATCCCAAATACTCGGAATTGCGTGTATTTGGCTGCCTATGTTTTCCTTTGTTTCCGACCACTTCTATCCACAAATTGCAAGCTTGATCCACTCCATGTGCTTATCTTGGTCCCGCTCCCAACCACAGAGGCTCAAAGTGTTACGATATGGCAAGTGGAAAAATCGTTATTTGTCGTCGTGTGAAATTCATTGAGACCGAATTCCCATTCGCACAAATTCACAAAACTACAAATACAATGTATGATTTTTCAACTACCAATAGTTCTAAATCTTTATTGAATTATTTGCATTCCAGTTTAAAGCCTCCTAACTAGCTGAGTCCACACCTCATTCTAGCCCACTAAATCAGCCTCCTCTTACTGGGCCATGGCCTCATACGAACCCACTTGCTTCCTTTTCTGTTGCGCCACTAGCTCCATGGGCTCAGTTTACCCCACAATTCTCTCCATGTGTTGTCAACACTCAGGTTGGTCGACAAAATCAGCTAAGCCCACAATATACTCCACTTCTTTTAAGTCTACAAACATAACTCACTCACCCTGCTCATTCCGCTGCCCAATCTCAAAACTCTAGGTCAATGACATCTCTTTTCCCAAACATCTCCATTACGACTGCTCAAATGAACCAAACCCAAAGCCCACAAAGTTCTCCTCGGCCTAACAACTACATATTACCTCCTATGACAACCCGAGCAATGGATGGCATTTTTAAACCAAATCCTAAATAAACCACTAGTTTACATACATCCACCACAAACATATCTCCTATACCTAAGGACCCTATTAGTGCTCTTCATGACCATAACTGGAATAGTGCAATGTTTGATGAATTCAATGCTTTAATTGATAACAAGACATGGGAGTTAGTGCCTAGGCCACCTAATCTGAATGTAATCCAGTCTATGTGGATTTTTCATCATAAGTACAAATCTGATGGTTCTTTTGAGCGGCATAAAGCCCGTCTTGTAGGTGATGGTAAAACTCAGCAACAAGGTATTGATTGTGAAGAAATGTTTAGCCCAGTGGTTAAACCAGCAACAATACGAGCAGTTCTTAGTATCGCTCTTTCAAAATCTTGGCACATTCATCAATTGGATGTCAAGCATGCCTTCTTACATGGTCATTTTGATGAGACTGTCTAGATGCATCAACCCATGGGGTTTCGAGACAAGAGACATCCAGAGACATCTAGATTGTGTGTGTTTGCTAAAAAAAATCTCTATATAGTTTAAAACAAGCTCCTTGGGGTTGGTATCAGCGATTTGTAGACTTTGTTGCATCCATTGGATTTACTCATAGTAAATTTGATCACTCTTTGTTCATTTATAGACAAGGTTCAGATATGGCATATATACTATTGTATGTTGACAACATAATTCTTACTGCTTGTTCAAATCATTTGCGCAATTCTTTCATTACTCTTTTGAGTTCAGAATTTGCTATGAAGGATCTTGGTTAGTTAAGTTTTTTTTGGGTATTGTTGTTACTCGTCTTACGAATGGCTTATTTCTATCTCAGAAAAAGTATGCTGCAAATATCATTGACAGTGTTGGAATGTCTAACTGTAGTCCTTGCCCTACTCATGTTGACACTAAACCTAAACTTAGTGCTACTAAGATTGCCCCGTATGAGGATCCTACTAAGTATCGTCGTCTTGCGGGTGCTCTTCAGTATCTTACCTTCACAAGGCCTGATATTTCTTATGCAGTACAACAGGTGTGCCTTCATATGCATGATCCGAAAGTTGAGCACATGACTGCTCTCAAGCGCATCTTACGCTATATTCAGGGTACACTATCCTATGGTTTGCATCTGCACAAGTCTTTAATTGACAAACTTATCGCCTATACTATGACACCCCACGTCCATTAATGCCACTCACTAAGGGAATGCATTAAGTTTTGTGAAGCGTTATAGGTAAATATGAACATAATAGTACAAGACAGACATGTAAAATAGTAGCAGAATTAAAAAAAAACTTTATTTAAATCAAAACATCATGGTCGCAAATACTGAGTTTACATCATAAGTAACTAATTACATTAATAAACTTTCTTGCCAAAAATATCAGAGTACAAGAGCATAAAACCATATTTCCCTTGCAAAGCCATAAGAGAGTTGATAAGAAGTCAAAGCAGTACATCTATATCCCAAAATCCAAGATAAGCTGAAAGAATCCAAATCAACTCTAAGCACTTCCACCCTAAGAACCTGGGGAGGGGGGAACAGAAGGGAGAGAAGAGGAAACAAAAAGGGGTCAGACATAAAGTCTGACGAGTCCAGTTACTTTTAAATATAAATAAATAAAAGTATCATGGTAGGTATATAAAACTGGAAGAACAAGATAACAGTAACAATAACAAGTGTGAACTGAGCAAGATAAGATGAACATGACATATTGCACTTCATAAATACATTTCTCTGCCCCGCGCAGATACTAATATATCAGAAATAGAATAATCCCAACAAATACCGTTCCATTACATTTTCTTGATTATTATGTTACTTGGGTTAATAACACTCAAGACTTATATGCGCATCGTACCCATTTACTTTCCCATGGATGCACCTAATACAACATATGTAGATATCTCTCAATATTGAGATACACCCCCATGGTAACCGACTCGCACGGTCTCCACCGTAGTGAACGCAGTCCCTCATCCTACGTCGGAGTGATGTACGGATCTTTGTATAACAATATTACGTTCCACATATATCTGTCATTACTATGCTACGTAAGCGTACGGACTGCCACCATCGATCGAATCAGATTTCTTATCGGAATAATGCCCTCTAGTCTACGATACACCACTTAGAGCAGATATGCATGTATCTAGACTGTCCCACGTATGTACTGTAAGTGTAGCTCGATGCCTCAATTGCACATCCTCTAATGTGCACCGAGTTCCGCGGTAGGGCGATACAAGAAACACAGAACTCTGTTGGGAGCTTTTCCATATCTGTACATGCCCGTCTTTGAAGAGCCTCTATATACTATATACTATATACCTAGGGTCTGTTTTCGTGGTGGCTATGACCCTACCTCGGCCCCTCCCTCAACTTGTAAAGACTACAAGAGCTAAGCGACCTCCCTTAATAACAACCAATCTAAACATCCATGTGGCGTCTACCCTCAACCCCGTACCTTGATAGTGAAAGATGAGATGGTATCTTGGGTTTAGCTCTAGTCTTTCGCATTCCGCTGGCTGTCGATGACGGATATCCGACGGTTTACTATCCTTGTTGGTCGTGACACTCCCTACCTGCTCGTGAGGCAACCGTTGAATCACCCTGGTGTCACTTCGTCACAGCATTCTGACTACATAGCTACATCTGCAGTCAAGGCCCACCCCCTTAGTAGTTACGCGCAGACCCAACCTCTGCGAGTACATCCTGAGACATCTGTCACCGCACAGAGGACTACTAGGAGGACCTTATGTACTTCAGGAAGCCGCGTGCTTCCCCTTCTAGTCCTTTGAACCTGTCATAACAATCAGATGAATGTGAAAGTGCACTCCCCTTGTATCTTATAACACCTCGATGATCTACCCCATTGTATTATTCACCCCCAAATGTACGGACTGGTCCAAGCGCCTTTCTTTAATATGTTGTTAGACCCTATGTCTAAATATTCTTTTACGCGCTTGCCTTACCTCAGCAGGTTCCCATTTAACTTGGTTATTTCCCGTTCATATTGAATTCCTATTCCAATTTACCAAGTTTCTCTTGCTTATTAATTTCATTCATATAACTTAGTCCATTTAAGTTTATTAATAATCCCACAACATGTTATTCTCTAGATTATGGCCCAAGGTCTGTAATCCACAATCTATTTTATATTCTTGCGTGGTTACATCATTACAATAACATGTTCTCCTTAAAATACGTAATTAAATATATCTCAACTCACATGTTTCCTAATTAACGTGTCACTTACCATTTATGATTAAATATAACTTGTTTATTTTACAAGTTTTCCTCATTCTTCCTCATTTAATCATAAATTCAATTCACACCGTCACTACAACTTATCATTATTTACTTAACAGATTATTACACATATCTAATTCTATCATTTCTACAAGTTATGCTTACCCTACAAGGTGTCTTTTAATAACATAACTTTATTATATTTTCCACAGGTTATGTATACCACTAGGTGTCTTTAATTACATAACCTTATTGGGTTAAGTTCGTGGGCCTATATGTAAATATTACCCACCCCCTCTAATTTACTTAACCCACCCACTACCCATCCAATTTCACTTAACCCTAACTTAAGTTCATAATCATACAATCCTTATGGATTAAATTAGGTTAAGTAGTCCAATTCATTACCATGTCTAATTATGGTTATAATGGGCTAGACCTTCCACATTAGGCCTACAACGTGTGGATGTTGGCTATGCCGGTCGGGTCCAGGCAGTCTTATTCCACGGTTGGGTCTAACCTCGTGTCTTAGCCCGATTCTTATTTGCACACTTAGACCTCTCATATTAGGTTCAACATTAGTGGTTGATGGATATGCCGGTCGGGTCCGGGCAGACTTCCACCACTAATGCAACCTATCCTCTTGTCATAAGTGCAATTACGATTCCTAATTGTAATTACTAGACATTCCATTTTTTATCCAAATAATTCTACCTATGCCTTTATGGGTATTCATACCCTTTTTCCCCATATTTAATTATATGCCCAATTCACTATTCAAATTATAGACTTTTACACCCCTTTTCAATTCATCTTTTAATTATGCACCATACGCTCCTTTTTTCCCATGTCATAAATCAAGGCATATATATATGTATTATGCACAAACCCAAACCCACATATTTTCCAATTTATGCCAAAAATTCATATTCACATATGTTCCAAATTATGTCCCAAATCAATATTTAGACATGTCCCATTTTATACTCAATTCCATATTTACATATATTCCAATGCGTGCCTAAATTCATATTATCCAACAAGACATATGCCTCCAAACCCATATTCGTATATTTCCAAATTTATGCCCAAATCTAGATCCATATCTTCCAGTATCAATTATGCCCCAATTATGTCTTTCCCCATTATTCCCAATTTCGCACGTTCGCATTTTTCAATGTTAGGCCTAGGCTCGAAAGTAGCCTGGCTATATAAAAATAAAAAGGGAAAAGAGGGAGAGAAGGGAATCGAGAATAGGCATAATAACAAATAAATAATAATAAACTAATAGAAATAGGCATATTATGACAAGATTTAATATGGTGGCAGTATGAATATATAAAAGCAGATCTGATAGTCATGTCATTATAGAACTGATTAGGCACCGATTCAAGATCCAATTTTTATGTACATATCAAGATTACTATTTAAATATTCAAATTTAAAAATAACATGAACTCACAGTGAATAGATCTAAGGAAACGGATCCAAATTACTGCGAAGAACATGTTGAATAAGTTGTTGTACCATCACTGAATTTGTTGTAGCAATCGTTGAATTTGTATAATGTTTGCTGAATTAGATTTGGAGTAGATTAGGCCATTCAATCTTCGTTGCAGCGGAGCTTCGCCATCACCATTTTTTTTAGATGAATAAAACCTAGTTCTAGGGTCCTTTTTATAGCCTAGGGTTCATGAATCTAGCTCTAAAATCGTCCAGGTTCAGAAAAGAAGTTTCCAGAGCCACGGGTGGGTCGACCCCCCTTCAGGTGGGTCGACCCCTAGGTCAACCCCCTTCATAGGTGTCGACCTCGGAGTCGACCCCCATGAGCCTGGGTTAACCCATGGGTCGACCCAACCGGGTCTCGGGTCGACCTCAAAATGTCTGCCCTTCCCCGATTTACATGCCGGATTTCTGGTTTTGCTAATTTTTGAATATTTTTGAATTTTTTATGCGTATATATCTTTCCTATATGCATATAAACTTCAAACCTTATTAACTTCTTCATACGGTGTCCGATTTACGCAAACCAGGTGTCTATCTTGACCAGAATTCCGAGACGGACGCAATGGCGCGTTTCGTTTTACTTAATTATGAATATTTAATTAAGTTTTCCTTAATTCATTGTTAACAGTATATTTCACACTAATTATTCTTTAATTCATCATCTTTAGTGTCGTTAAAATTCCGGGGTGTTACAGATACAGATACTGATTGGGATGTATGCCCGGCTACTAAATGCTCCACCTTAGGTTATTGTGTATTTCTTGGAGATAATCGTATTTCTTGGTCCTCTAAATGTCAGCCTATATTGTCTCTTTCTAGTGCAGAAGTTGAGTATATAGGAGTTGCTAATGTTGTCTCCGACTCATGCTGGTTCAGAAATTTGTTATCAGAGTTGTATGTTCCCATTCAAAAAGCTACCTTGGTTTATTGTGACAATGTAAGTGCGGTCTGTTTCGACTGCTGGGGAGTGTTAAAATAAATAATATATGGTATTTATGTTAATAATATATTACATAAATAACATATATTAATGGTAGAAGATTTGTGTTAGAATAGTTAATCTATGGTATTTATGTTAATAATATATTGCATAAATAACATATATTAACGGTAGAGGATTTGTCATTCGTTATATATGTTATTATATATATTACACATCGCACTATATAAATTAATGAAAAAAGATTAGATGTGTGTTATTTATGTTAATATATATTACATATGGTAATATATATATTATTTGTGTTGATGTTTATTTATTTGCAATAATTCCTGTGATCATTGAACTCCTATATAAAGGGGCTGAGAATAATGAAATGCAAGGTAGAAAATTTGAAATCTTACACAGACGTTAATTTCAGGAGGATTATAAATGGACAAAACATGCCTAGTTGAACATAATTCACTAATCAACAAGTCGATATTTGAGCGAATCAGCTACTTTTTTTGAGCTTAATATGGATTCATCTCAACCATTTTAATGGACATAATGTATTGTGTTAGTTATACTGTAACATCCCATAAATTACGGCCATTTAAATATTAATTTATTTTAAATTCTGAAAATTATATATCTTTTTTTTAATGTAACGATTTTAATAAGTTGAAATTAAACTAATTATAGCGGTCATTTAAAAGAAAGTGAGTTAATCGTAGTTCATGTTTCACGTTAAATGAAATTAGCATTTAAATGAAACTAAAATAATACTTAATGAAAACCAAATATACATGTTCGTTTTAAAAAGTAAGAATTGTTTTCTAAAAGAACAGATTCAAGTTTCGAAACAATATTTGATGGTCGTGAAAAAAAAACCGTGAATGATGTGGAAGTGGTTTTGAGTAAATCTAAACTTTAGAGTGTAATTTTGGAGTGATTTGGATTGTGTGTGTTTAGTTTGATATAAATAAATTTAATCTTGTTAGTAATGAAAATATAATTGAGTTTTATTTTATTGTTGTAAAATCAATTAATAATAAATGATGAAATTGTTGGAACTCGAAACATAATTATTTTAGATAAAATGACTTTAGGAAAATAAAATTAAAAACGAGTACGTTCATTATATCAAATTTCGGTTTCGCTTGTTTGATTAAATAGTTTTGTAAAATGGTTAGCAGACGCAAACTGTCATAATGCGAAAAATGAAATTTTATGTGAACTATAATTGTTTGAGTAATCTGGTGTAATTACTAAAAAAATGTTTATATGTGGGCTTCGTAGTTCTAAAAAGGTGGGATTTTGAATATAATTTGTTTTGAAACCCGATTGTTGCTGTTACTTTACTAATCACCATGTTCTATCATTTACGAATAGTTTTTAATTAATTTCAAGAGGTGGATGCATGCATTTTCATTGTCATTTTTTTCTAAATGTTCAGATGTTTATACGCCACCGTACCAGGGCAAAAGAATAGCACTGTGAATCTGATAATATTGGTATGAAGATGCAATCTTACTGGAGTTCCCATTTTTCAATCTATGTCAATTTTTAGGAGTAGACTAGTTTTCGAAATATTTTTACCAGTGGTGCTAATTTTGAACTTATCATTAGACAAGGTTGATTTCAATCCAATTAATAGTCAAGTCAGTTGGTTAACTACTGGCTAACTGCTTCTTCTTGATGCAACTATGTGTTGTGCATCTTTCTTTATTTTTAAATTTGATTAAAAGACTGCAGTGGCGCCTTAAAGTGGAAACAAATTAAACTAGTAGGCATAACTCGCAATTGTGCTCATTTAATTCTTATACGGATGCAGCTTATGGTTTACATTCCCCTATAGAACAACCCCAATGTCCACTTGCACCATACACTCACTTTATCTTTGTTCAATTTCATATTTTCTAAATTCCGGATCCAAAACACCTCAATCATCAAATTCTATTTTGTTAAATTAACACAATATTATCATATTTTGCGTTAGTATGTGATTAAAACAAAGCTACAACAATCTTTTCAGGTAATTAACTAGTTTTGAATTTGATTTTGAATTCTGTTATGTCTATGTGTTGATTTGTATTTTCGAGCATTTTATATTAATCTAATCGAACTGATATGGATAATTGGAAAATCAAAAATGAAGTTTTGATGAATATTGTAACCAACGGGATGGTGAAAATGAACTTGTTCTTAAAACTTAGTTATAACCAGTTTTCAAAGCAACATTGTTGTTGAAACAGGTTAAAAAAAAACCATATTTGTGCAGATTCACGGGATTAGAGACTATAAAAATAGATTGCCATGTATTGAGTAATTTAATTTTTTTAATAGTTATGTATTACTTGAATAGTATTACTTGATTGTTCCAATGATTATGCAATGAATGATTTTACTTTGGTATCGTTCGATCATGTTTAATATTGTACAAATAATACAATATTAAACACATGACTGGTTTACGTGAATTGAAGCGAGGGATGGAGTAATTCAGCTACACCAGGCATGCAAAAGTCAGAACAATTCTCTTTTTATCATATTGTGGCCTTTAAACTATGAATTTCTACTTCTTCTGACCTACTTCCATGTGTACAATAAGTAAATACTACTTATACGAGAAGATAATGATGCCTGAAAAAGGAGACGGTTAGAAATTAAATTCAGCTCACTAAGATTAAATTCAACAGTTACATGCTTGCTAAGATAAACATAAAAATTAAATGGTAAAGACTTATTCAAAATTCATTCCATTATGACGTGCTCAGCGGGCCAAGATATAGTAGAAGAGAGGGCATCTTCCCTGTCTTGTAATTCAGATGTTTGCCTCCATAGCTCTACTTATGACTCTTTTATGGTGTCTATCCAAACTTTAACTACATTGTTTCCTAATGGTCTGAAATGTACCCTTGCATTTGGATCGGTTAACTCCACCCATCCTAAACCTACCACGTTCTCGTTTCCCGATAAACTCGGTATCTTGCATTTATTGCTTGTTTTTGAATTTGCAGTCTGCAAGTTGAAAAAAAAACGAAGTTGCTAATCCTTCGAAAAATAAAAAGACAACATAAAAATCAAGTACTAGAAATGTTTTCACCACATTCTTAGTCATAGTAGTAACTGTAGCATTACTTGTCTCAACAACTACTTGCGATTCAGACCATGCAACCTTCTTACCAGCAGCATTCCCAATTCGGAACAAACCAGGGGATGGCCTCCACAAAAAAGCTTCTGGATTTAGCGGTTCATCTATCCAAACAATCATAGCTGCTGGTCTAAAAGGAAAATCGTTAACAATTTCCTCCGAGATGCTCAAATGTAATCGTCCTAAAGCCACTAATTGCTTGCCCCCTCTCCAATCAAAAATCTTGAATTTGCATTCCAAGCTGCTACTTGTACTCTATTAGATGTAAAAATATTTATTTAGTAAAAAATGTATATAATAAAATTGCATGTTCATTGTGAATAAAAATGTTTACCTTATCTTTTCCTCCTTCATTGTGTCGGCTGAATGTAGAACAACACTATTCTTCGGCCACACCATAATATTATCCTTTGCTTCCCTAATAAGTGAGAAAGAAGTTGTAGGCCTCCATACAAAAGCATCCAGCCTGATTGGATTTTAAACTAAAATTATCATCGCATCCGGCCCTAAAGGAGCATCATTGACAAACCAGTTCGGACTGTCTGACACGAATCTTCCTTCAGCAACGATCTCTTCATTCCCTCGCCAATCCAATAAATCAACTTCTTCATATTTTCATCAAAGTTACACTACATTTAAACATAGGAAAATTAAGATACTAATTGAATAAAAAGTTAAAATACAAACGATGAGAAAGCAAGAAAAAAATTACTTGAGGCTTGTTTACTTATATCCCACTATGTCTACTCTGCAAAACCTTAGAAAATATAAAGTTAGTTAGAATTAACTTCATGAATTTGATTTCATCAGCTATTGTTCATACGTAGCAGAATAAATATGCGGTTGCGGAATAAGTATGTTCTTTTATATTGGAATTTACTTTGCATATAGAACAACAGTTTTAACGGATCTAAATATTTTTCATTCATTCTTGTTGATGATCATAAATAGATTCATACAAACTGATCTTTTTAAAATTTATCTAAAATTGCCACTACACGACTATAAATCAACAACAGGATCAGAGCACTAAATGAATATGGCACGAAAAATATTGATTGCACAAGTTGCATATGGATTTGAGTATCTCAAAAAAAAGTGAACACGTATTCCAATACAAGTTTGATGCATTCGAGAATACAAAGATGAAGCGGCCGAACAACAACATCAAGCAATTTTTTTGATTTTATTAAAAGAACAATATATGAGTGTATATGTCAACAATACAAAAGAGTATATACAGATTTTCTCTCAATCTTGTCTTCTTGTGTTATGATACGAAAAATAAAACTATGGTTCAATCGTTTAACGACCATACATAAAAACGACTTATCCAAATTCATGCCTAAATCACACGTAAAAACGTAGAATATATGAAATCGATATTGTGCTAAGATACATGATATCATGAGAATACTTTTGGACAATGTTGAAGCGTATTTGAAAAACAACTGTTTGTTATTCAATTTACCAGGTTTTTAGAGCAGTTGCATCTTCATATAAATTAGAGGAATTATGATATATTAGCCAAGATATAGGGTTCTGGGTAGAACTCCAAGATTCCAATCATTTTGGTTTAGTTTCAACCAAATAGGACAAAATTCGACTAAATTCCAATTCTGACCAACAACCACAAAAATTGGTAGTTGAAACTTTGAAGCAAAGAGAAAATTATCCAAATCAAAGAAAAATAAATAAAAATACCCAGAGAGGGGAAAAAAGCAAAAATCGAAAACAAAGCATATATACAATAAAGTAAAAAGTTGAAGTTAGAAACTTGGCTCATCATCGCAATGAAGAAAATCAAAGTGAATTGAAAACGAACCGCAATCTAATTTTATTTTTCCTCATTCACATTGAACTTCCCTTAACCGCATCATAAGTCATTAAATTGTTTTGTGTTATCTATTATCCTGTGCAAATGAAAAAGGAGGATTTTAGGGCTTTATTTTCTCATTCGATTATGTATTACTTGATTTGGACAGCATAAAAAAAAACCAACTTTTTATGTTATGAATTACAATAGTATTACTAAAAGCACCCTTAAGCAAGTAACAATAGTTTTAATATCTTGCAACCAAGTGGTAGCAACATCAATTCATATATCTTTGGTTTGAAGAATCTTATTAACGATGTTTGCCTTTTTTTAGTATTTCATACCAAATGCATAATCTGGACATAAATTCAAAGTTTTCAATCTCTTTATTGCAAGATTTGGCTTTGCTTTCTAACATATAATACTTAGCGCTATTTTTCAAGGAAATTAGGACATCTCATATCTTCATGCTTTTATATCTAATGGATTTTACTGCTTTAATATGGCTTCCCCATTATGGTCGAATAATGATTTAACATAACTTGATACATTATCATTAAAAATTTGGCATCTCTGTATAGGTGAAGAAAATAAGTTAGGTATTCATTAGACAACCTCAAAAAAGTTTAGTGCTTTGGCTACATTGCACAGTACAAGTTTAAGATTATAACAATAATAAAATGTACAAATTGCTCTTGAATTAATTTTTAATAGCTTTGTTAAACCCTTTTGGTACAAAAAGAAACTGATTAAGTGTCACCAAGATCAACTCGTCTAGGGATCCATGTCAGCATATAATGTCTGAAACCTCATTTCCGCTACAGCCAAAATTGTTTCTTAGTTTGTTCATGGAATGTGTGCTTGATATTCTACACATGGAAGTCTAGCCATGTCATCTCTTGTCTCGTTAAATTTCGGGCAAAGATATTTATTCTAGTGAGCTTCAAAAGTTCAATATTTGCATTCCTTAGTTAATTCTGCAACCACGCATTTATTTCCTTACTCTGAAGTTACTGTATATAAAAATAAAAATAAAAATAAATTACTGTTAATTTCATATGTAGTCCAACATGTAGTGATAATTTACACCTGATTTTTCTCTAGTTGTAGAAATCTCTTCTCTAAGTCCGGCACTTTACTTTCAAGTAGCAGTGTATGCTTATCCTTAGCTTGCAACAAAGCCGCTCTACTAAGACTCATTCCTCTTCCCATCACACTAAATCGACCCGGTGTTTCTTGCCCTAACACTTGTGCAAGTGCATATTCTATATAATTAATTGGCGAGCTCAATTGTGAAATACGTTCAATTTGTTTAATCTTTCCTACAAAACATGATTAATTTCATATTATTGCAGTTTAAACTAAAACATAGTATTTAAATTAAAATAGGAAACACACTCAGAAGCTTGCAAATTTAAATACCACATATATGACATCTTTTATTTTTACAGAACTCATTAAAACATAGTATTTATATATCTATCATACGTATTTGAAAAGTATGAACTTACTATAGCATCTGCATCAATCATATTCATCGGTTCACCATTTTTCTTAGTGCGAGATTTGATCCAGACTACACTTCTAGAGACGGCAGAGCGATCACCACTTTCGCTTTTCTACATTCAAAAAATACCAAATAACAAAAGCAATTAACTTAAAAGCTTCATAAATATTGCAGTAAATTATAACTACAATTTTGTTACCAAATCTTCAGCTAGTCGTGCGATTCCTTTATGACTGGACATGTGTGGCAACTGCCTCTGTCTAATAGCTCTGCTCTTCTCGCTCACAGCCTAAAATAAGAATCGTATGGTAGTATGATATTCAACTTAGTCATTACAGATAAAGAAAATTAAAATACATTCATGAGCCGATACCAAGATTTATATGTAAAGCGCATCATGGTAGCACTGTAACTTTGACAAACATGCCATTGAAAGAAATTTTCATGTACAAATATTCCTTTTTTAAGAGTAAGATAGAAAATGATCCTAAATAGCAAATTTGGCAACAAAAAAGTATTAAAACTTTAACCTTTGTTGAAGAACTAAATATAACCACTTTAAGATATACATTCTGCATGGGCAGATTCACGTATATGTTGAACATGTAACATTAATGTACATAAGATCAAACTATATAACATCGATGGCTGCCCAAAATATATGCCAAAGTCATCCATGCAATACGTGAGGAGTGGAACCGTAGCCTGGAACAATTTACTGGTAGAATACAAAATCCAGGTGTCATGACTATGAGTGTGTAAGTATTTTCAAAATCATAAGATAATGAATAATTAGAAAAGAGTCAATTCTGATCCGAAATTGTAAAATTAAATAAAAATAGTTAATTCATGTGCACATAAATTTGAATCTAAATGTCAGGATGAAGAGTAAGAAATGAAGTGACTAAATGTTTATTCCTAAATTAACAGAGGACGAAACTGAGAGCACATGCTAATTACAATTCAAAACTTATAAGCTTTGGTAGAAGGCCCTAAGCACCAAATTCTGAGCTAATAGTACTAACAAATTGATAAACTGCACTAAAAAAACTCAAATTTACGATTGATGTTTATGCCGATGGTATTGATAAATATATTCTGCATCTACTTGTGGTCGTCGCAGTACTGACTACTGAGCTCTCGTATAATCAATGCAATGTATGAAACGAAATAAAATGATTTCAAAAGAATACTGGCAACATAGAAAACGCAAACTAGCGCTCTTACAATACAATAGTGATCACATAGTATTCAGCTCAAATCCATTTGTTTTCTATTTCCTATAGAGTGCCAAATACTTAACTCTTTTTAATTTGTCTTATTATACTAGCACTCTTATAATACTATGCAAATAAGATTTTCTTGTTTACTTCTTACCATTAAAACTTGTTTGACAGGTAGTGAAGCAATAAGAAAAATATCATATGGAGTTGAAAAACTAGTACATAATAAAAAAAAATGTACCTTGAATTCCGAACTTGTTTTCAACTTGATAAATTTCTTCCACTCATTCATACATCTAATGTTAAATGGTTTTAACTGAAATCTTTCCTCCATGGACTTTGCTTGTAACACCTGCTGAATTAGATTCCCACCAAATACCACCCACTTGTTGAAAAACTGGTATTTTGTGCCAATCTAAATAAAACTTTAACCTTGCCTGCGACAATCAAAATTCGGCGTAAAGTGTTGAGGTAAGCAATAAATACTTTTTTCGCTTGACAAACCAACTAAACAATACTAGACAACGAAACAATCAACATCACGAGTACAATTATACTTAAAGATGAACATTTAGGGTGAAGGTTTCTTTTGACTGATCTATATATAGCAGCAAACAATTAATGAAGGGTGTAGGAATAATGAACTGTTATATATGATGCGTCTGTTGGAGTTAATATGTTAAGTGAACGCATAAGGAATGAAATTCTTTATCCTCGAAGTAGTATGGTCTCATGTGTACATTTTCATGCATCAGTCATTAATTCATGCATGATGAAATTAAATTGTTTTAGTTGGTTTTGGAAGGTTTCTGAACTTTAAAATAAATTAACATAATTAGAATTACAAATTTTTGTCTCAAATAACCTTGTCTACGTAATTTTAACTACTGACCTTAACCGCCCCTCAAATGAAATTAATGAGTTAATTTAGCTACTAACTATAAAAGACATTTTTAATAGGACTTCAGAAATGAATAAGTTGAAGTATAATTGTATTTCTATAGTCCCCTTAACAATGCCATAACTATATCAACTTGATTTAATGAACAGGACGTGCTCTTGCTCAATCGAAGCCAAGATCAAAAAAATAAGAGTTAATCTTAAAGCAAAATAGAGTGTCACCTGGATGCTCTGCCATAAAACATCTTTCAACTCGGTACTAAGTTGGTTCCATCCACTTAGTGTAACCAGAACAATTTCTCGTACCAATGATCCTAAATAAGAGGACAATTTGACTGACCCTGGTCCTGATTGTTCGCCTGTACTATTAAATTCAACTTCTATTTGCTCCGAAAAATTGAATGGAAGTCTTCTAACTTTGGTTGGCCCTCTAGGTTTTCTTCTCGTTTTTCCTTCCGCTTGAACTACGTTGTCAACTGTTTGTCGATTGTCTTGTATTTCAGCATTGTTTTCTAATACGATCTGAACTTGATTATTTTCTAATGCATGTGGGTTGTCATGTATTTCAGCATTCTTTTCTGGTCCAATACAAAACTTGTCTTGTACTTGATTGTCTTCAAACAGCTCTTCTCTTGTACATTTATTCCTCTATTCGTCGATTTCGTTTTGCATCTGACTTTCCTTTTCATGGCCTTACTCTACTTCGCCTTTTCATGGCCTTACTCTTCTTCGCTATTTTCTGTTTATAAAAATTAAAAGGACAACTGTCATGAATGAGGCTATTAATACATAAATTCTAATGAAATACACTAAGTGGAAGCAGAGCACAAGGAGATGAAAATAAAATGTGTAGTTGATTTAAAATTCCAAAATTCAGAATAAAACTTCAGTGGTTAACCAAGTTGAAAATACAAGGAGAAATTAACATTCAGAATGAACTATAAGCATGAAGATAGAAATCAAAATTATTACACATATTGTTAAGGAAGCTAAATAATATCCCATTATTTCTTCAATATTCCTTAACACATATATTACAGGTGTAAGTAGTTATTTGACTGACCGATTCAACTATCATTAAGAACACAATAAGCATTGCACTTACTAAAAATGTCCTTATTTCCGGTATATGGAACTGCCAACTATAAATAACAGTTAACATTGCTTAATATTTTAGACTGTTTTTACATAACAACTAGTCAATGCCTATTCAGTGGATGACACACCTAAGCTCAACATGCACTCCCTTTGGACTATATGTGACTAGCTAGCGCCCAAGAATTCTACTATGTCTTTAAAGTTTAAACGGAACTAGCCTACATGTAAGCAATAAAAAAAGTTCATACGATCTAAGATAAAGTATATTATACTCAGACTAAGTAAAGGGATAGCAAATGGAAGAATTATATTAATTCTAATTAAATTATGGCATTCCGACATGCAAAGTAAAACTATTTTACTAGAAAAAAAACTACTAAATAAAACGATCAAAATTTATAATATAACCTCGATTAATTAATATCATGAAAGGCATGCTGAAATATAGGGTCAATCTTCATTTATTTTTTACCATACTTTGTCATGAACAATACTCGATCAATTAAGTTTGCATCAGCATGTAAGCATAATTTTTTACCATACTTTGAATTTTTTTTCGTCTTGTTTAAAACTTATAGTCTTATATTTCAAACGACTGTTTATTAAGCTATGCTTTTTCTTTGAAACTTATTGGTATCACTTAAGTTTTACTTCCACCATCCTTTTCAGATAATTTTTGGATGGATTACTAATCTTAATTCTTGCATTTTATAGGCAATAAGGTTTATTTTGTAGAAACTATTCATGTGTGCATTCGTTGGGACTTCTTCCTTATAATTATGTGTCTTTTAGTAACAATTTTTTTGTTGCTTGCATGTTTTTAAAACAAAGAACACTAGCAATGCAAACACGATACATGGGCGTGTTTCTGGTATCCAGTTCAGTTTCGATGAGTTATATGCTTTAAGTATGATGTCCCAAGAATCCTTATATGTTTGTTGTAATATAAGGTTTGCCGTAATTTAATCTGAAACTCGTAGTCTATTTTTTTAATTTTTTAAATGGTAACAAAAAATTATAATCGGTTTTCAAATTCGATTCTTTTGAGTTGGTCGGCTGCTCATTTTGCCAAAGTGCTTATCGAAATGTTAGCATTATTGCATCTTAAGATACCGCTCTAAATTCATATTCATCATAGCATTGAAATGGATTTTCTCAAGCATTAATCACATGGATTTTCTCCCAATCGTGCTTAATTAGAGAGTTATGATTATATTCCCAATTTTTTAGCTTTAAAAGTAGTTTCTGCTTAAAACTTTAGCACTCCTTTGTATATGTTAGTTTTAAAATCAAATAAACACTAAAAATATATGAGGTAACAGATTATCTAATAACATTGAAAAAAATGAATGTGTCTTACTTTATTAAGGATTTCCCCAGCTATAACTGATTAAGGAACATTGATTTTTTTAGCAAATCATCTAATAGCATTAAAAAATGAATGAGCCTACCAATTTAGAAAAGGTAATCTCATCGTCTACTTGATTGTCTTCAAGCTGCTTATTTGTTGCGCTTTTCTTTTTATGCTCATCGAATTCTTTTTGCATGTGTCTAGTTCTCACATTCCCACAGGCGCTCATTTTCTATCCCACAAGCAACGAACTAATTAAACAATAATTACAAAACAAATTATGAAACTATATTCAAATATGATAGCTTTGCATGATAATGTGTCAAAAAAAGACACTACAAACTATGTGTGATATCAAATCCACATCGGAAACATGTAAAAAAATAGTAATGATGTTGATACCTTGTTCACTCAATTTGCAGAAATATTGATGCGATTTTAATAACAGTATAATGTTCACTTGACATCAGCTATGACATAACCAATGTATTTGTAGAGAAATTATTTGCAAATTCAAACAAGGCATACAAAATAAATAATACTTTAGACTTTCCTACATGTAGAATGAATAATGAAATATTTTGTGTACATTTTAACTTCGACTTTAAAAAATGCACAAACCCGTTTATTTGTTAATATTTCACCCTAAATCTGGACTAATATCATATACTAGCAAATAAGTAGGAATTACAAACCTCATAAGCAAATAAGTATGGAAATCTACTCAAATATGCCTTTACAGTCTTCTCTAACATAGCTAACAACCGAATCAATATCCATGTCGGTTTCTTCACAATCTTTTCTAACAAAGCTAACTTCCGTAATAGGATCATCCGTCTCTAACTCATGATAGCCTCTTGGTGGTGCTTTCATTACAACATACCAATTAGAATGGTCATTCTCTCTAGAATAAAAAATTTGTTTTACTTGAGATGCATGGATATATGGATCTTTTACAAATGAAGCTTGATTTTATTGTAAATTGACAAGAGTGAATCCATCTTCGACCTTCATTCCATTTCCTATATTTTCCCAGTGACACTTTAATACGGGAATATAAAAAACATGATAGTCTAGCAAGATTATGTCTGTTACTACCCCATAATAAGTGACCACATCAACTCTTTGAGAAATATCTTTTGCACTCGCCCTATACATGGTAGTCGCATCGTAAGTGACTCCGTAGTTTTGGGTTTCTCTTTCAATGTCTTTTGTATGAAAACGATGCATGTTATTTATATAATCTTTATAGAACAATGCATTACTACTTGGGCCAATAGCACTCCATCTTAGTATTTCATCACTTGTTGATTGAAAAGGTACTTGCAATCAAATCATTTTACATAAATTTTGAAGTAAAAAAGATTTTTTTTGTCCATGGAAGGATAACCAAAATTAAACTAACCTTCTTTTTAATCCGATATGAGAAACGCTTATCAGAATTTTGTAACTCCTCCAAATGCATGCTGGTGTTTAAATAATTTTACCCAGGTTATATTCAACATCAAAAATTTATTAAAAAGGTATAAACAAAATATATTATGTACTTGCTGTAAGTATGGTTCCACAACAACTATATTCATTAGCACAGCCAAATGAGCAATATCTTTTTCATTCGATGACAATGTAATTGTCTTCGGTTTTAAAATTGGACGTCCTTCATGTATTGCTTTGTTCTCATAATCTTCATTTCGGACTTCTTTCCCTTCCATTTGTGCTTTCTTTTGTAGAAATTCACTAAAAAATCTCATTGATTTTTCTATAAGATAAGATTCTGCAATACGCCCTTCATGTCGTGCATAATTCCTTATATAATCTTTAATCGTTTTCATATACCTTTCAAAAGGGTACATCCAACGAAAATGAAACGGACCACATAATTGCGCTTCTCTTCCAAGATGAATTGTCAAATGTACCACTATATCGGAAAAGGAAGGTGAAAAATATCTTTCGAGTCCACACAAAATTTCAATAATCTCATCATTAAGTCGCCTCAATGTCTCTCTTTCAAGAACACATTGACATATTTGATTGAAAAACGAACACAAACGAATTATTAGTGTTCTAACTTTTTTTGGTTTGCATTAGGACATGATAATCATGCGACTTCAATCCACTAACTTTGCACTCTTCTAATGATACAAATCTTTTGAAATTTGAGCAATAACCATTGGGACCTTTAAAATCATGTAACCCTTTACAAAATAATTTTTTTTCCAGACAATGACAACGTATATGGAGCCATGGTAGATATATTCTATTGTCACGAGGTTGTGCATAAATACTTTGTCAAATCCCCTATTCCTCCAAATCCTTCCTTGAATTAATTCCATTTTTCGATTTACTGTCGTGTAGCATCGTGCTTAATAGGCTTTCAACGGCATTTTTCTCAACATGCATCACATCTAAATTATGTCGCAAAGGAAGTTCCTACAAATATCAATAATACAACAATTTATTAACTTTTATATTGTTAGATCTATTAAACAAAATTTAATTTTAATACTAACCTCCCAATATGGAAAATCAAGAAAGATTGATCTTTTTTTCACCTTAATAGCTCTTTTTTTCTTTCATCTTCGTCTTCTTTATTGTGAGTACACTTCCCCTTCCTCATTTTACTTTTTAACTTCCTACTAAACTCTGCCTTTAGCTTCTTCTTACTCATTCTCCTTTTTGTTGCTTCATTCTTATCTTTTCCAAAAACATTTGGAAAACCATCCAAAATAGCAAAAATGTTTCGTCCCATTAGAATTCTAGGTCTATTACCATCCTCTACAGTGTTATCAAACCAAGTTTTTTGTTTCCTCCATGGATTTGAAGGGTTTAAAAACCTTCTATGTCCCATATAAACACTTTTCCGACAATGCTTCAACCATCGATGATGAGTGTTAACACCACATAATGGACAAGCTTTTTCGCCTTTTACACAACATCCTACAAGATTTCCATAGGTTGGAAAGTCGTTTATTGTCCGTGGTAAAATTGCTCTTAAATTAAAAACTGATTTAATGAATGCATCATATATATCAATTCCATAATTACATAAATAATTTAAGTCTTCTACCAATGGTGCCAAGTACACATCAATATCATTTCCAGGTTGCTTTGGTCCAGGAATTATTAATGTTAGCATCATATTTTCTTTTTTCATAGGCGAGAGGTTATATGTCACAAGCATTACTGGCCAACAACTATATTTGGAGCTCATCGAGGCAAATGGATTGACTCCATCTGAAGCAAGACCAAGTCTGAGATTGCGTGGATCGGATGAAAATGATTTCCACCTCTTATCCGCTGCATTTCATGTTACAGAATCTATAGGATGTCGCATTTTTCCATCATTGCTTTTATTGTTGAAATGCCACTTTAGGTCTTCTACCATCTGTTGAGATCTATACATTCTCCTAAATCTTGGAATAATTGGAAAATACCTCAACACTTTAGCCGGAACACCTCGTATAATCTCCTTAGTGTCCTTATTTATCTTCCATCTCAAAGAGTTACGTTTCAGACAACCTTCTAAATCTTGAAACTCTTTTCTAAAAAGACAACAATCATTCTTACAAGCATGAATCTTTTCAAACCCCATGTCAGATACTTTGAGAAACTTTTGACATCGCATAAAGTCTTAAGAAGTACATTATTCACCGGCAACAACAACTGTAGTACGTTCAAAAGCTTATCAAAACCATTGTCGGATAATCCGACCTCACATTTAAGATTATCCAAAGCAGTGATGACGGATAATTTAGTTTGATCTACACAATCAGGATATAAGGGGGTTTCTGCAACCCCCAAATTCTTAAGTAAATCATCCTCACGTTTTTGAACATCCTCGTCTTCATTAACATCAGTAAAAAAACCATGATTCAGAAAATCTTCATCTTCAAAATGAATAGCTTTAAGTAGATCAAATGTATTGTCCAAATTCATGTCTACGTCCACATTTAATTGTTCGTCATGATGATACCACTTAGTACTGCTCTTGTACGTAGGATCCATCCCCCTTATAATTAAATGCTCAACAATAATGTTATCATGTTGTCGACTAAGATTTCGGCAATCTAAACAAGGGCATAAAAGTTTCTCTACATTTCTTATATTTCTCTTTGCATCATCTACGAAGCTTCTTGCCCCTTGCGAGTACTCCTTGGAAGCTCTATAATGAAAAAAAAAATCAACATAATAGTTGAGTTTTAACGTCAAATATTTTTATTTTCTGAAATTAAACACAGTTGAGAATATTGAATTATCTATTTACCTATGTAAATAAACCCAATGTTTTTCCATCAACATACATTTAAGGTGCTCAAGCTCCAAAACTAAATAGAAAAAAGATTGCTACAGCATAAAGTACATTAAATATGTACTCACTCTGTTACGAAAGACAAATTTGTTAGTGAATATTGGCATATTTGAATGAACATTTCCTGAACAAAACACACATTTCCAAAAATAAGGAGAAATGCTTGATTATTGTATAATATGTTAAAAATGCAATTGCTTACCACAGTAAAAGAGAATCAACCATTACTGAGTGCTACGCATTCTTCTTGAAAGATGCAACTCATTCATCATTTTTTAAGTTTGTCTAAAATATGGAACCTAAATTATTACTACAGTCAGCCTACGCTCAACGATATTGTCTTCACGCAATGCTTCGCTCAACGCAGTAACTATTGAACTCTCTTCTAGTCATAACTACGTATTTCAACATAGTGTCCTAGAATATCCTATTACCAGCTAACTTCAACCTAATGAGCATTCTAATTGGCATTACTAACCACATCTGCAGGATATCTCCTTGACCTTTTGAATATCCTTAGAGCCATTGACCTTTAGCACTTCATCATTTTCCATGTTCACTCTCTTACCCATGAAATGTCTCATTCACATATATAACATTAATAACCGACTGTTGGGAGCGATATACCAAATAACTTTAGAATTCAGACAAGTGATTACTTGCTGATGGATATGATCTAAATAATTTGAAGACACTACCAAAAAGGACATCCCAGCAGGACCAACACAAAAATTATAATTTCTTATAAGCCTCAACTGGTTGCTTCTCTTTAGTGCCAATCCATTTGGAGAAACTTTCAAAACTTTCAAGTTTAGGGTAGTCGTTTGATTTGCAACAGTCTTCGCATCATATGTGTCCTCCAGGATTACATACATAAGTGAGCAACATAAAAACCTTTTTTTAATGCTCTCCTCACTTAAAATTACTTTTTATATTTTCAGTTTTGCATAGTACTTATATACTCAAAAAAAAAATTCGCTACTGGGATAACTTTTGTTTAACTAAATTATGAGGTAATAGATTACCGAATACCTTCTTTATAATTCGATTCAGTATATATCTCTTTATAGCATGTCCATTAAGCAGTTTTTTTTGCCTTTTTTAACAAAAGGAAATATACAATAAAGACGAGTTTATTTCTTTTATATGGAAAAGTTGAAAAAAAAATCATAGAAATAATTTTCTTCCTAATGCAATAGAATTCGATTTTCTTTAACTTTTCGGAATAAAAACTTACAACTGCGCATAAGATTTTTTCCCCCTAATTTTATTTTAGTATAATGGAAAAGGCATACCTTCAAGTATAGATTAATATATTTATTAAGGTAAGGCAGCAAAGATAATTTCAACACTTAGATTTTTTTTTCTTTTTTTTAGAGGAAGCAAGCATTTTGTTAAAAAAAAGCATCAACTCATGTTTAAGCTTTTAGCAAGATATTTTTTAACAACATTGGTAAAAGAAAAGGAAGCTTCATAAGAGCTAATGAAACACGTAGCATATAGCAAACTGAAAACTTCAAGTAAATCTAAGAGTACGCAACAAAGTAATAGAACTGTGTATCCATGTAAATTACATTAAAAATATGATTCAGCAAGGTTTCTATTATTTATTGGCAAACCTTCGAAAATTTGTTGGTTTGTACTGAACTAACAAATAATGGAAATATGCTTTAAGTCGATCATTATGTCAAGTATAACAGTTAAAGATGATGGTGTAAAGTAATGTGCACCAGGATCGGCAAGAGTGTATATTTGATGGATACATATTCAAGAAGCATCAATAATGAGCGAAAATAGAACAATAATGTAAAGCAAGGCACATCTAACACAGAGCATTACATATTCAAAAGCATCAATAAGAAGCATCAATAGTGACATTGAATTCTACATGCTAGAGAGTCATACCGTACGTACTATACTATGTTGGAGAGTGATCATATATACTAATTCAGGAAAAAGAATAATTAATTAATAAGAAACAAGTATATATAAAGTTATACATATATATTTAAACAGATCACATATGAAATGAAATATTCATACAAAAAAATACATTTTCGATTGGTTTATTAGCAAAACTTATGAAATTACATCAATGCAAAGCATTGAACGGTGTTTATATACAGCTTGTAACAACCCAAATTCCGACAGGCCGATTTTTTTTCTTCAAAATTCCAATCTATCGAAACTCAAGTTGTTGTGCTCTGGTATCCTGCAGAAAAGACAGAGACATAAAACATGTCAGAGCTCAGAAAATATCTCACAGCGGATGGATAAAATATAATATAGTCAAAATATAGCCTTACCGTATTAATAATACTACTTAACCAGTATCCAAAGCTATAATGTCTCTGCCACAAATCTAACCTGCGAGTATGTTATGAGGAGGGGGGTCAGAACACAAGTTCTAGTGACTGGATTTAAATTATACACTTTGGATAATCCTACATATACCGTTCAATCATATTCTCTTATTTATTAGGTTACTTGGGTTAACTACACTCAAGGCTTAAACACACGTCGTACCCATTTACTTCCCAGTGGATTAACCTAATATAGTATATATGTAGCTACCCCCAATATTAAGGTAGACCCCATGGTACCCCACTCGCATGGTCTTCACTGTAACAATATCGAAATATACGCAGTCCCTCATCTTACATCGTAATGACGTACGGATCTCTATATAACAATGTTACGTTATGCATATATCTATCATTACTATGCTACGTAAGCATACGGACTGCCACCTTCGATCAAATCAGACTCCATACTAGAGTAATGCCATCAACTCTACGATATACCAACCAGAGACGACATGCATGTATATAGACTGTCCACATATGTATCGTCAACTGTAGCTCGATTCCATAACCGCACATCCTCTAATGTGCACCGAGTTCCGTGGTAGGGCGATACAAGAAACACAGAACTCGGTTGGGAGCTTTTCCATATCTGTACAGGCTCGTCTTTAAGAGCCTCTATATACAGATATTCCTACGGTCTGTTTTTACAGTGGCTATGGCCCTACCTCTGCCCATCCCTCGACTAGTAAAGACTACAAGAGTTAGACGACTGCCCCTTAGAAAAACAATCTAAACATCCATTTTGCGTCTTCCCTCAACCACCGTACCCCGATAGTGAAAGGTGAATGGTCTATTGGTTTTAGCTCTAGTCTTTTCGCATCCCACTGGCTGCCGATGACGGGTATCCGACGATCTACTATTCTTATTGGTCGTGACCCTTCGCCTCCCCATTGAGGCAACTACCGAATTACCCTGGTGTCACCGCGTCACAACATTCTGACTGCATAGTTATATGCCCACCCACCTAGTAGTTACACGCAGATCCAACCTCTGCTAGCACAGTCTAAAACATATGCCACCGCATAGAGGACTACTAGGAGCACCTTACGTATCTCAGGAAGCCATGTGCTTCCCCTTCCAGTCCTTCAGAGCCGACAAAATAATCTGATGAATGTGCGCTCCCCTCGTCCCTTATAACACCACGATGATCTACCCCCGTTGGGTTATTCACCCTCAAACGTGCAGACTAGTCCAAGCGCCTCACTTTTTATATGTTGTTAGACCCTATGTCTAAATATCCTTTTACGTGCTTTCCTTACCTCATCCAGTTTCCATTTAACCTGGTTATTCTCATTCATATAGAATTCTTAATCAAGTTACCAAGTTCCTCTTGCTTATTAATTTCGGTTATATAACTTAACCCATTTAAGTTTATTAATAAGCCCACAACATGTTATTCTCTAAATTGTGGTCTAGGGTCTGTAATCCACAATCCTTTCTTTATTCTTGTTTGATTTCATCATTATAATAACATGTTCTACTTAATATGTTATTAAGTATATCTCAATTCACTTGTTTTCTAATTAACATGTCACTTACCATTTATGATTAAATATAACTTATTCCATTTCATAAGTTTTCCTCATTCTTTCACATTTAATCATAAATTCAATTTACACCATCACTACAAATTATCATTTTTTACTTATTAACTTAGTTCTCTTAACTAAGGTCATTAATAAGTTTCTCTACCCATTTATTATCACCTATGTTATAATTTCCTCTTGTCCCTAGGACAAGTCCAAACATGTTATTCTTATCAGGGGTTTCAGACTTCCAAGTTTACATATTACTTAATTTATAATTAAGTACAACTTCTCATATTTCATATATTTTCCCCCTTTTCTCAACTGGTTTCCAGCTTTCCCCATTTACTGCTTACTCAATTTACAATTAAGCGTCCCTTATCTCATTTCACTAGTTATCCATTTCCTTACTAGTATATTATAACCTAAGTTATAATCATCACTTGTCCCTAGGACAAGTCTACCTATTATACAACATTTTCATTAATGTTAATTATTTATAATAGCTTATTATCATTCACCCTTTTATACTAAATCATTTACTGTTGTAATCCATTATTCTTCATTCACTGTAATATATGTTCCTTATTTTATTAAGGAAAACACTTCATGCACCTTATCAGCTTGATTTATAGAAAGAATCAGTGATTTATTTTCATAACGTATTCCCATCTAAATCCTTGGTGGTAAGTAATTTCTTTCCTTTTTCTTACTTTATTCACTGTGCCATACTTGCAACCACATTCTCATAAATATGTCATTTAGGGAAATACATTACTTTTCATTCGCATCGCACTAACTCAGTCCATTACATCCCTTCGTTTCTTATTTTCTGAGTTAGACATTTAATTACCATCATTCCCATTTATTCATATCTTGTTTTTTTTTAAAAACAAAAATGTGTGATCTTCTGAAAAGAAGAGAGCACACACACACACACATATATATATATATATATATATTTAATAAAAACAAAGATACAGAGTCCGACTATAGTACATAAGAATACAAGATAAAACCTAACACGACTCTAGGTATGTAAGGATCGTAGATAGATGAGCTTCGGATAAACCACCACCCATCTACTCCAATATCGAATTCCGGCAAGGCCACCACCAAATATTGAAGTATATCTACTCCAATACAACAAAACATAGTCTCTATGAAATAACAAAAATAATGAAGTACAACATCAAAAACTCTCTAACAATAACCCAAATGAATTATGAATCATCAATCCAAAACAGCAATCCTCTAAGCTCCATAATAATATCCATCAACCTGAGCACCTGAAAGTACATATCTGCTTCCAATCCATCCATCTAACCACTAATCACTTCCTCTCAATCAATAACCTGAATCTGCAAAAAGCTAAACAAACTATTAGTAATTTTTCACACACATATATATATATGGAAATATATGTGTCTAAATATATATATTATAAGCATATATATATATATATATATTCATACATATTGATTACCATATATATATGCGTAGAAGAAAAATACAATGAAAAACGAATAGAAGAAACTTTAACAACCAATGCGATATCTATTACGAAAAAAACTGCTGATTCTAATAAATAGATATAAATTAAATCTAACCTTAATCAATAAACTCTCAAAGTTCGATTTTCCAAAAAGCTTGTACCGTGAATTAGACATCCAATTCAAGCAAAAATAAACTATTTTAATGATTAAATTATCCGTAGAAACAGAATTAGATTGAAAAGATCTCTGATTTCTCTCGGACCAAATGAACCAGCAAACGATAGTGACTAAAGAATCTAAAATGTATCTTTTACTAGCATTATAAACAAATCTAAGAGATTCCCAACAATTAGCACAACAATTGAAAGAATTATGACAATCAAAAACAAATATCCTTAAAACCATATTAAATATAAAGTTTGTGATATTGCATGAGAAAAATAAATGATCAACATCCTCATTCATAAGATTACAGAAATAACACTTAACATCAAAAATGATATTTTTCCTCTTAAGAAACTCAACCGTATTAAGTTTCTTATGAGTAATTAACCACATTAGAAATTTAGCTTTAGGAGGAGAATTAGATTTCCAAATAAACTTAAATGGCCGAAATGAGATTCCCGAAAAATTTATAAAGTTGTACATAGAATTAACCGAATAAACTTGACTTTTATCCATGCCCCAGCTAATAAAGTCACTATACTCATCAATGTGATATATTGATAACTTAGCATAAAGTAAAGCTAATTGTCTTAACATTTCCCCTTCTAAAATAATATCAAAAGAAAACTCCCATGGGGGAACCATATCTTTTCTGTAGATATCATTTATCAATGCATTTTTAAAACTACAATTATTAAAGAGCTCCCTAAATTCAATTTTAAGTGGTAAACGAGAAATCCACCTATCATGCCAAAAATAAGTCGTATTACCGGAATGAACAGTCACCTTATAACCTAAGTTAAAAAAGTCAAAGCACTTTAAAAACGACTTCCAAAAATAAGATAATCTATTATACCAACTACCACTAGAACCAACAATGAACTCACCTCCTGAATAGTAAATTTTTGATACAATAACTTTCCACGTTGTCAACACTACAGGAGACCTAAATTTCCACAACCATTTGGCTAATAAGGAAGAGTTAAAATTAGATAGATTAATTATCCCTAATCCCCCATCTTTCTTAGACTTACAACACACCTCCCAGTTTACTAAACATTTGAAACCCCTACAAATAGGATCACTGCCCCCAACCTATAGATAATTACGTCTTATTCTATCTATCTTATCAATAACCCATTGAGGAAATCTATGTACTGACATCCAATACGCAGGGATAGCCGATAGTACTGAATTAACCATAACTAATCTACCAGCCCTAGACAAGAATCCATTGTTCCAACTCGATAGTCTACTATTAATCTTGTCAATTATGACTAACCAATCCTCCTTCTTTAATTTTAATGGCCTAATCTTAAAACCTAAATAATCAAAAGGAAATTTCATGACAGAACAATTTAAGGTGTTAGCAACCCTAGCCTCAACATTATCAAAATCGTTAATGACCATAACAGAGCTCTTGTCGAAATTAATTCTAAGACCTGATAACATCTTAAAACAATAAAGTATGAATTTAAGAGCAATAACATGTTTAGGTAGATGAGAAGAAAATAATAAAGTATCATCCGCAAATCGGAGTATAGATAGTTCATTGTTAAATACATCATTACCAACATAACCCAAAACACCTAATCTCCCAGCCCTCTTAATGATTCCAGAAAAAACGTCAACCGCTTAATTAAGTAGTAGAGGTGACAGGGGATCCCCTTTTTAAGACCCCTCTTAGATTTGATCTTCTTTCCCACCACCCCATTGACACAATATTAGAACTACCAGACCTAAGTAAAAGCATTATCCAGTTAATCCATTTAATACTAAAACCTCTAGCTAGACATACTTCACATATGTGATCCCAATCAATAGAGTCAAAAGCTTTCTCAAAATCCAGTTTCAAAATAGCACATGAGAAATTATTTTTAACACACACATTAATGTATTCCTGAACCGCTGCCACTCCATCTACTATTTGCCTACCTTTAATAAATGCAGTTTGTGAATGATCTATAAGATCATTCATCTTCCCACTTAGCCTATTCGCTAAAACTTTAGAAATGATCTTAACAAATATATTTATCAAACAGATAGGTCTAAAATCCTTTAAAAATTTAGCATCCTCTCTCTTCTTAATAAGGATAACATTAGCAAGGTTGAAATTACTTAAACACAAATTACCGCTATAAAAATCATTAAATAAACTAATAACATCAGATTTCAAAACCTCCCAAAACTGTTTGTAAAATAGAACAAAAAAGCCATCAGGCCCCGGAGCTTTGTCACTAGGCATATCACAGATTGCCTTCCAAATCTCCTGTTCAGAAAAAGGTTTATCTAAATCTAATAACTCTCCCTTATCATCATTAGGGTAGACTTCCTTCCAATTAACGTTAATTCTTCTCTTTATCCTGGTCCCAAAAATTTGTTTGTAATAATAGGTGAAAGCTTCATTTAAATCACGTTGAATTGTCAATTCCTCATTATTTAAGAAAATAGAATGAATTAAATTATCCCGTCTCCTCTTGTTAGCCATACTATGAAAAAAATTCGTGTTATTATCTCCTTCCTTAATCCATTGAACACGTGATATTTGTTTCCACATTATTTCTTCTTTTTCCAAAATCAATTTGAGTTTATTTCTAAGATTGTAAAGCCTATCTTTCTCACCTAGATTAAGAGCCCTAGATTCACTTAACTTATCTAAATCTAACATCTCACATAAAATCTTATCTTTCTTAACTCTAACACTACCAAAAACAAATTTATTCCACCTTTTAAGAAAAAATCTTAATTTACCAAGTTTTGACACAAAAATCTTTGCCGAATTGCCATTGTACAAATTATCAAAATAGCATAACGAATTCCACTTAACAGTAACAAGTTTAATAAAACTGGTGTCTAGTAGCCACATCTTT
Organism: Allium sativum; assembly: GCA_030737875.1. Taxonomy (NCBI): domain Eukaryota; kingdom Viridiplantae; phylum Streptophyta; class Magnoliopsida; order Asparagales; family Amaryllidaceae; genus Allium; species Allium sativum. Next base: position 143,695,365 of record CM060925.1, on the reverse strand, counting down.
TCAAATTTGAAAGTATTACTAGTTAACACATTCGAATCACACGAAAGGATTAAAGGACAGTGATCCGAATATAAAAAAGGTAACCCTTTTACTTTACAAATCGGAAATCTTTCATCAACCTCTGTACTTATAAAAAATCTATCTAATAAGGCAAAAGACGGACTGTCACTAATATTAGACCTAGACCAGGTAAAAGATCTATTGTTAAGCGGAATCTCAATTAAATTATTATCAAGAATGAAGTCATTGAATTCTTCCATATCAGAGAAATCTCCTTCTCGAGGTGATCTCTCACCTAAAAACCTGGTAACGTTGAAATCCCCGCCAACAATCCAAAGATTGGGGGCAAGATTCCTAAAGTTTGAACATTCATCCCACAAACATCTCCTCTCAATCTTTGTGTGAGGGCCATATACATTAGTAATGCCAAGTGAAGAATTATCACTAAGTGAAGTTAATATAACGTATAATGAATGTAACTTAGGAAATTCCTGCACAAGTCTATACTGATTATCTTTCCAACTAATCATAAGCCCTCCCGCACTACCTATTGACGGAAGGCAAGCCCAATTACGAATAAGGGACCCCCTATCCTCGCATAAAATCTAAAATCAGGGTTTTCAATTTTAGTCCCTTGTAGCAAAACAATATCAATGTGATAATCTACAAAAAATTCCTAACCTTAGCACATTTATTAGGATCATTTAGACCCCTAATATTCCAGCTAACAATCCTCATCTACTCAAAGAGGAAACTCTCTCTAGTTCCCTACTCCTAATGTAATCAGCATCCAACTCAATATCCGTAAAAATAAAGGCAGTATCGTTAGCAAGCTGAAATAACTGACTAGACGAAAGGCTACCTAATGCATAAGGAGAATAATCACTACCATAAACAGAAGACATACCTGAGCCCAAATCCGAATTGCTACCGCTAGCAATCGGACCCGGGGACCTACCTCCAAATGAAGAGGATCTAGATCTGATCCTAGCACTACGACGAATCAATCCAAAACTGGGAACCACACTCTTACGCCTCCCCCTCCTAGACGAAGAAGATGGAGCAACCCTCCTCATAGGTGGAGTGGAAAATACACTACTCTGAGGAAGATCATCACTATACTCTCTCAATCCATTACTAACTGCTATACTGAAGTCAGTACCAGAAACAGTCACGGAACGAGGCATAACATACACCAAAAGAGATACACCATAACATCTATGTCCCACAAAAAAGATAAACCACATCCGACAAAAACACTCATGCAAACATTCACTTACTTCCACCTACCAATTGCTCACCACAACCAACAGAAGGCTGCACGTCCCCCACATCCATAACTGTGCTCATGCAACCATTTCCTCTACTTCCACCTACTAATTGCTCACCACAACCGACCGAAGGCTGCACGTCCCCCACATCCATAACTGTACTCATGCAACCATTCCTTCTACTTGCACCTACCAATTGCTCACCACAACCAACAGACGGCTGCACATTCCCCTCATCCATAACTGTACTCATGCAACCATTCCCTCTATTTCCACCTACCAATTGCTCACCACAACCAACAGAAGGCTGCACGTCCCCCTCAACCATAAGTGTACTCATGCAACCAATCCCTCTACTTCCACCTACCAATTGCTCACCACATCCAACAGACGGCTGCACGTCCCCCTCATCTATAACTGTACTGACCAAGTCCTCAATTATAAAACTCATCATTTCCTTATTCTCAGGAGTACATGATATAATATTAGCACAATAATTTACTTTCCTGTTAATGTGTCTCGCTACTTTAACTTTCCCAACTCTGAAGCCTTTTCTCGTCAAGGAAGAGTGTGGAGTCCCTTTGCTTAACACTGAGGCTGATGCTATCACTGGGTCATCGACTAAAACCTCCTGATAAATGTCATCCCCATCCATATGCTTTACCAACAAATCAAAATTATTCGAAAGGACAATATCATCGGCCACTTTCCATTCACTCCCCTCCATAAAAACTGGACTGGAAGATGAATCCCCCTCATCATCAGCAACAATATATCCACTCATGTCAATCAAGTCATCTCCTGTCATCAAGTCTTTTACCCTTGCTTTCTTATTGGTTAAACAGTCAGCAAACCGAGAATTATCATCCAAGCCCATACAATACAACACCTCTGGATCAGAGAGCAAATGGTCAACGCGCCTCAAATCCCAAGCATATCCTAAAGTACCCGCCAATATTTCAACACTGAACTTCCCTACATCCTTGCTCAAAGCCAACTCCTCAGCCTGAATATTATCCGACAGTGACGTATCGACTTTATGCATGATAGAACTCGAATGAAGAGGATCCCCATTTGAAGGATTCTGGAAGACGACAGTATTTCTATCACAGTTAATAACAGTATTAACAACATCAAAGTGCTTCAAAATTTCATTCAAGATTAAACCAGCTTTCCTCTTATTGATTGAAATCGAATCAGAGTACCACCTTCGTAGCTTTAGAAGATTCAGACAAAAGGAAAAAGCATGATCCTTCCTTTCTAACGGACGAGGCAGCGGAGGGAAAATAGTAATACTATTAATCTTCTTGCTCCACAAGATTCCATCAACAAGTCCTTCTAAATGCCATCCCAACAACAATAACATATACGCCCCCTCATTCACATTTTCATAGAAATCTATAGTATAGAGTTCCGATAGAGAAACTATGTTCTGGCAAATTCTCAAGCAGTTGTAGTGCAATAAGTCAAACACGGATTTTCCTCTATATCTCACTGAACAATTAAACCTACGATGACCTAATCCACCGCAAATGAAACATCTGATTCCATTTCGACATTCTTTCGCAAGATGGTAAGACTCTCCACATTTGAAGCAACATTGATTCCTACCCTTTATATTATGAAAAGGATTTTTTACCGTAGTAGCATCCCAGTCCAAGAAAATAGGGGACTTTCTAACCATATTAGCATAAGAAATAGAGAGATGAGGAACAACAGTACCTGATATACTATCATGAGAGGAAGAAAACTGATCACCATTTGACCGAGTTCCCTCTTCATGCGATCCAAGTAAATCATATTGCCTGAAAGTAAGGTTTAACCGCCCCGGCTTCATTTTTGTCTCCTCAATAAGAATATCTGGAGCCGTATCTTTGTAAATGCTACTAACACCATGAAAAATACCCCTAGATTTACCACCGAATATTAGAACATCTCCTGACTCCAGCATAATTTTCCTTACCATATTTTCACCCCTCTCCTCCCTATAAACGAACTCCGCCGAATCACCAATGGAGAAGGAAACAACAGGAAGCCCAGCCAAGAAACTATCACGACTTTCATCTTTATCTTGATGTAGCCCCAATTTCCCCTTCAAATTGTAGAAATTAACAATGCACGTATCAGGTTTCATTTGAGGGAGCTCTTCAACACACCCATCATTCATCACAATTACATTATGTGCTTCAGCAATAGCATCCCTGACCGATTTAAACATTTCTTCTGGAATTTTATGAGACAAAGCCCTATCACTCATACATCTATCATCATATTTCTTAGTTTGCGGATTCCAGATTTTACCAACGCACATCATATACAAATTTAGTTTGGCCCCATTTTCATACCCAGGCCTAATGAAACCTCCTTCGCCAATACCAATTTCTTGACACTTCTTTACAATTTGAATCTGATCGTGAATACTAATGCAATTCTTTAATAAAATCAATCCAGAACTCAGAACTCGATGGTGCACATCCTTAATTTGCTCACGATCTTTATCCTTACACAACACAGAACTGGAAAATTTCCATCTCGTCGACCCCTCAAGCGAGCATATGTTAAACCCTTTTGTCCCCAGACAACTAAAGATTTTCCATGAATCTCCATAGAAATTCTTTCCCTTAGAGAAACAGAACAATTATCGCTTCGATGCCCCACTCCATTACAATTAAAGCATTTTAATAGACTTCTGCATCCACTCGCATAATGACCAAGAATTCCACATCTATAACAACGTATGAATTGAGAATTAGGTGTAAAAGACAGATCAGCATGAGAGAAACGATTCGCTCCATTCCCCTTTACATTCTTATTTGCTTTACCCAAGGAAGATTGTGAAGATAGTAGATTTGGGCAAGATCTTTTCCAGGAAGAAGAAAAAATTTCAGACGCCATTTATTCATATCTTGTTATACACACACACACACACACACACACACACACATATATATATATATATATATGTAATAGACCTCTCACATTAAGCCTACACTTGTGGACGCTGGATTTGTCGGGCGGGTCGGGGCAGACTTCTACCACAAGTTGACTTAACCTCGTCTCTTAGCACCACTACATGTTTTAATTATGCACTTAGAACCATCACATTAGATTTACTACTTGTGAGTGCTGGATATGCCAGGTCGTTCCGGCCAGACTTCTATCACAAGTGTAATCTAAACTCGTGTCTAAGAGCGTTACAGTGTCAAATTACTGTGAATCTAAGCATGTTCGTTCTTTAACAATTATTCCTATTCATGTAAATTTTAGGCATATTATCCTTTTTACTATAATCTAGTTTACAGTATTCTAATTTACGTGTCGTCCAATGAATGCTATATTTTGTCGCATGTCCTTTTTACCATTGGTTTAATTCTATTTTAACATGTAAACATTCAATCGGGTAATTATTCAAATCCAACAAGTTAAACATATCGTTTACTCAATAATATGCCACAAGTGAATCATATAATTATAACAACATTAGTCATTGCCCATATTCTAACAAGTTTATTCAACATGTAATCATTCCAACGCTTTAACTAATTCAACGTATGAATTATTCATATTAATGTCTCAACTTGTTATAACAATAATTTATAATTAATCTGGCAATTTCATAATTAATAAAAAGTGGAATTATAAAAGATAACATATTATTATCTAAAGGCTATAGCTTAAACCCACCCACCTCGTACGCTTTCCCAATTCTGGATCTGATCCAGTTTTAGAATCCATCGTTTTTTCCCCTTATTCTGATTCACAACCTAACGACCATGGATTCACAACCTAACGACCAACCCCTTAGGGGTCGACACCCCTTTTAGGGGGTAGACACCCCTGGGCGGGAAATTTGCCGCCTTCCCAAATTTCGAATTTTGAACTGATTTTTGAATTTCTGGACCTATTTCTGAATTTATGAACCTAATATATAATCTTCCTGCGCATATACAAACTTTTAACCTTAATAACTTCTTCATACAGTGTCCTATTTACGCAAACTAGGTGTTTATTTTGACCAGAATTTCGAGACGGGCGCAATGGCTAAGTCTGTTTTACTTAATTCTGAATATTTAATTAAGTTATTCTTATTTTATTATCTTAAGTTAAAAATGCGGGTTGTTACATTCTCCCACCCTTAGGAAATTTTGTCCTCTAAATTTGATAAGGGTAAAATCAATTAACTCCTCGCATAATATACATCCCTCCTGTGTGCATCCAATTTTTGCAAACATCGTGCACTTGTGCAAAGTGAAATACAACATAACAATGCATGTATGCCTAAGATGTACCTCCTGTGTATGCAAATTTCTCAAAAATCCTTTTAAAATATGATGCTCACATCCTAAATATACTGGCAGTTCTATATGAATGCAATATTTTGAAAATGAAAATGCCTTTTCATCCAACTTTTCCCACACTCTTACTGAGCAAGAGCGTAGTTCATCCAATTGTTGCATCCATAACCCTACCAACCAACTTTATTTTTCAAATTTCAGAAAAATCTAATTTTCTAAATTCGATTTCTTATGTTACAAAAAGGTGGAAAATGGAAAATTTCACATCTTTCGTTTTTCTTTTATATACCTCTTTCCAACCGTACTTGAATTTTATGTAACTATTTATAAAGATTCCCCTATTTTCCTATCCAAGCACAGCCCACATAAGAAAATTTTCTTTTGTTACTGATTTTCTTTTTGTCTTATCTTGGAAATTTTTTATTCTTATCCGTCTTTTCTCATAATTTTCCATTTTTGTTGCTTTACTGAATTTTCTGTTTCCTTTTCAGTTGTAACATTTATCTTTCCTCAGTTTATTTAATCATTTGATCTAAGTTTAGTTTTCAAATAAGCCTTGTAGTCTTTCAACTAAAATAGGAGAACAGTCACCCTACATAGCTACTACTAAGGGCCAAGAATCTCGGGACTATGTCCCCCTTAGGCAGAAAAGTCCAAACTATGGGATCACGACAGGTTTAGTTGTTACCCTAACTACCCAACGAGAACAAAATAGCGAAACAATCCCAACAGAAATGTAGTAATGGGATTTACCCCAAACATGAAAATAAGCAACAGGATCTAAACACTTACTTGCCCTTTTACTATCTAGTAGTTACTACTAACCCTAGCTGTGTACCAACAATTAGTTTAAGCAACACCCTAGGCTTTTCAATGCTTACGCATTCTACGGGAACTTACCATTTTTCCAAGATAATTTTTGCTATTTACTTTATAGCCTCAAAACTTTTCCCGTCTTCCCTAGGCTCTAATCCCTTCCTACTCCATCATTTTAAAACATGGTTTGGCCTTTTCATTTAAACTTTCTTCCAAAAATTTACAAGTGTCAAAACTTTATTTTTCTGATGAAATCATTCTCTTGCCAAACCATAAAACCATGTATTCTTTAAAAAAATGTAAATCATTTTTTTCTTTCTTCAAATCACAAAAACTAGAGTAGACAAGGATAACTATTTATCTATCGGGTTTATGACTTGTTCTTAGCTATAAGGTCAATTCGGTCTCTTCCTACAAGGTGCAACCATCTACTCTATTCTTAATTTCTACAACTTATTTTCTCCACCCAACAAAATTATCTTGTCAAAATAATTTATCCAAAAAGGATTGCCATAAGCATAGAGATTTCAAATCTTTCTTGATTAAAAACCCTTGTATGAAATATAACAAGAAAACTAGCGAGCTATACATGCTCTATAATATGCACCTTTTACTGGGAGAATTTTCCTTTAGACAAAGTTTCCATAAAAAATCACTATTTAAAAAAATATACCCCATTTGACTTCAAAACCCAATATGTACTTCTTTACATATTTAAAACTATATCTTTTAAGATTAAAACTTGAAAACACCATAACCCATTTTCCCAAAACTTTTATAATTTCAAGTTCTTAAAAGTTAATAATGGGGTTAAACTCAAAGCAGGTTTCCAGTTTTTCTGGGCTTTCCTAGACATTCCCAAGGTCAATTTTCTCAACTATATATATTCCTAATCCATTTTCCTCTTTTCAACCTTTTCCAATTTAGAAGGTTTTCAAGCCCACTAACCCAAAATAGTAATCATATGGGATTCACTTTCCATCCATACAAAGTACATTATACACTCTCCACCCAAATTACCAAAGGGTCTCAGATTTCCATATTCATTCCTTTAGTGTACAAAACAAACATCCCATTTCTTACCATATTATACTCTTTCTTTTTAGTGGGTTCCTATATGGATCTAGGTATATATATATATATAATGTATTTATATTTTTAAAAATACAAATATGTTCACTCACTATTTATACAGGAATCTTAAACCTAAGCTCTGATACCAGATGTAACAACCCGAATTCCGACAGACCGAAAATTTTCAAAATTCCAATCTATCGAAACTCAAGATGTTGTGCTCTGGTATCCTGCAGAAAATACAGAGACATAAAACATGTCAGAGCTCGGAAAATATCTCATAGCGGAATAGATAAAATATAATATAGTCAAAATATAGCCTTACCGTATTAATAATACCGCGCAACCAATATCCAAAGCTATAATGTCTCTGCCACAAATCTAACCTACGAGTATGTTATGAGGAGGGGGTCAGAACACAAGTTTTGGTGATTGGATTTAAATTATACACTTTGGATAATCCTACATATACCATTCAATCATATTCTCTTATTTATCAGGTTACTTGGGTTACAACACTCAAGGATTACACACACGTCATACCCATTTACTTCCCAGTGGATTAACCTAATATAGTATATATGTAGCTGCCCCTAATTAAGGTACACCCATGGTACCCCACTTGCACGGTCTCCACCATAACATTATCGAAATATACGCAGTCCCTCATCTTACACCGTAGTAACATACGAATCTCTATATAAAAATGTTACGTTCTGCATATATCTATCATTACGATGCTACGTAAGCATAAGGACTGTCACCTTCGATCAAATCAGACTCCATACTAGAGTAATGCCCTTAAGTCTATGATACACCACCGAGAGCCGACATGCATGTATCTAGACTGTCCACATATGTGTCGTCAATTGTAGCTCGACGCCATAACCGCACGTCCTCTAATGTGCACCGATGGCAGAGCGATACAAGAAACACGGAACTTGGTCGCGAGCTTTTCCATATCTGTACAGGCCCGTCTTTAAGAGCCTCTATATACATATATCCCAAGGGTATATTTCCACGGTGGCTATGGTCCCACCTCGGCCCTTACCTCAACTAGTAAAGACTATAAGTGCTAAACGACTGCCCCTAAGAAAAACAATCTAAACATCCATTTGGCATCTTCCCCAAACACCGTACCCTAATAGTGAATGGTCTATTGGTTTTAGCTCTAATCTTTTCGCATCCCAATGGCTGCCGATGACGGGTATCCGACGATCTACTATCCTTGTTGGTCATGGCCCTTCGCCTCCCCGTTGAGGAAACCGCTGAATCACCCTAGTGTCATCGCGTCATTGCATTCTAACTGCATAGCTACTTTTGCAGTCAAGGCCCACCCACTTAGTAGTTACGCGCAGATCCAACCTCTGCTAGCACAGTCTAAAACATATGCCACCGCATAGAGGACTACTAGGAGCACCTTACGTATCTCAGGAAGCCATGTGCTTCCCCTTCCAGTCCTTCAGAGCCAACAAAATAATCAGATGAATGTGCGCTCCCCTTGTGTCCTATAAAACCACGATGATCTACCCCGTTAGGTTATTCACCCTCAAACGTGCGGACTGGTCCAAGCGCCTTACTTTTAATATGTTGTTAGACCCTATGTCTAAACATTCTTTTACGTGCTTGCCTTAACTCATCAGGTTTCCATTTAACTTGGTTATTCTCATTCATATAGAATTCTTAATCAAGTTACCAAGTTCTTCTTGCTTATTAATTTCGGTTATATAACTTAACCCATTAGGTTTATTAATAAGCCCACAACATGTTATTCTCTAGATTATGGTCCGGGGTCTGTAATCCAGGATCCTTTATTTATTCTTGTTTGATTTCATCATTACAATAAAATGTTCTACATAATATGTTATTAAGTATACCTCAATTCACATGTTTTCTAATTAACATGTCGCTTACCATTTATGATTAATTATAACTTATTCCATTTCATAAGTTTTCCTCATTCTTTCTCTTTTAATCATAAATTCAATTTACACTGTCACTATGACTTATCGTAGTTTACTTATTAACTTAGTTCTCTTAACTAAGGTCCATTAATAAGTTTCTCAACCCATTTATTATAACCTATGTTATAATTTCCTCTTGTCGTTAGGACAAGTCCAAACATGTTATTCTTATCAGGGGTTTCAGACTTCCAAGTTTACAGATTACTTAATTTATAATTAAGTACAACTTCTCATATTTCATATATTTTCCCCCCTTTTCTCAACTGGTTTCCGGCTTTTCCCAATTATTGCTTACTCAATTTACAATCCTTATCTCATTTCACCAGTTATCCATTTCCTTACTAGTTTATTATAACCTAAGTTATAATCTTCACTTGTCCTTAGGACAAGTCTACCTATTATACAACATTTTCATCAATGTTAATTATTTCTAATAGGTTATTATCATTCCCCCTTTTATACCAAATCATTTGTTGTTGTAATCCATTATTCTTCATTCATTGTAATATATGTTCCTTATTTTATTAAGGAAAACACTTCACGCACCTTATCATCTTAATTTATAGAAGGAGTCAGTGATTTATTTTCATAACGTATTCCCATATAAATCCATGGTGGCAAGTAATTTCTTTGTTTTTTCTTACTTTATTCACTGTGGATTACTTGCAACCACGTTCTCAGAAATAGGTCATTTAGGGAAATGCATCACTTTTCCTTTGCATCACATTAACTTAGTCCATTACATCCCTTCCTTTCTTATTTTCTGAGTTAGACATTTAATTACCATCATTCCCATTTATTCATATCTTGTTATATACATATATTTATATGTATATATATATGCACTAGACCTCTCACATTAAGCCTAAACTTGTGGACGCTGGATTTGCTGGACTGGTCCGGGCAGACTTCTACCACAAGTTGACTTAACCTCGTGTCTTCGCACCATTACGTGTTTTAATTATGCACTTAGACCCCTCACATTAGATTTACCACTTGTGAATGCTGGATATGTCGGGCGGTTCCGGGAAAAATTCTATCACAAGTGCAATCTAACCTCGTGTCTAAGAGCGTTACAGTGTCAAATTGCTGTGAATCCAAGCATGTTCGTTCTTTAACAATTATTCCTATTCATGTAAATTTTAGGCATATTATCCTTTTTACTATAATCTAGTTTACAATAATTTAATTTACGTGTCATCCAGTTATGCTTATATTTTGTCGCATGCCCTTTTTACCATATGTTTAATTCTATTTTGACATGTAAACATTCAATCGGGTAATTATTCAAATCCAACAAGTTAAACATGCCGTTTACTCAATAATATGCCTCAAGTCAATCATATAATTGTAACAACAGTTGTCATTGCCCATATTCTAACAAATTTATTCAACATGTAATCATTTCAACGCTTTAACTAATTCAACATATGAATTATTCATATTAACATCTCAACTTATTATAACAATAATTTATAATTAATCTGGAAATTTCACAATTAATAAAAAAGGGAATGCTAAACGATAACATATTATTATCTAAAGGCTATAGCTTAAACCCACTCACTTCATATGCTTTCCCAATTCTGGATCTGATCTAGTTTTAGCATCCATGGTTTTTCCCTTAATCAGATTCATAACCTAATGACCATGGATTTATTATTTTCATTAAAAGAGAAGGGAAAGAAAGAGGAAGAATTTGAATAGACTAGATCTAGAAGTTTACCTTGCTTTGAGTGATTTTGAATAATCTTTTATTAACGTTAATTATCTCCTCCAGATCTTGAATATTAAAATCTTCTTATTAATAATCTATTTTTTCGGAATAAATTTGAGGGGAGAGAGTAATGGTAGAGCTTCATCGTAGCCTCAGAGTTATGAGGCTTAGGGTTAGCTCTAGAGACTTATTTATAGATGTATCAGAGAAACCAGGACCCTCAGATTTGATTAAAAACCATCAGAAACGTCCAAATCTAAAAAAAAAACTAATCTGGCAAAATCGACCGCAGGGGGGTCGATACCCCTTTTAGGGGGTACACACCCTTGGGCGGGAAATCTACCGCCTTCCCAAATTTCGAATTTTGAACCATTTTTGAATTTCTGGACTATTTTTGAATTTTTGAACCTAATATATATATATATTCTTCCTACATGTATAAATACTTCGAACCTTAATAACTTCTTTATACGATGTCTAATTTATGCAAACCAAGTGTCTATTTTGACCAGAATTTCAAGACGGTCGCAATGGCGTAGTCCGTTTAACTTAATTCTGAATATTTAATTAAGTTATTCTTATTTTATTATCTTAAGTTAAAAATGCGGGGTGTTACATAGCGAGTTGACCTATAGTTTCCTACATTGGTCAGTGCATCTTTTAACTCATGCCATGTAATCATTTCAACGTAGTAACGTCCTTTTAGCTCAGCAAATATAAAATTATATAGTGGTATATAAAGAAGTTATAAAAGTAAATAGTTCTGTCTTTTTAACCCAGCGAAGTTTTTTTTTTGGCCTCAACAATGTCATTTTTGTAACGGCCCGAAAATTTCCGATCCTGATTATTGATACTAATACATATTGTATCACATATCGACTAGTCAAACACCAAAAATTAACAGATCATTAATAGAAAGAAGTTAGAAGGTGATAAGTAGAAATAAAGAAAGTTTGAATAGAAGAAAACGAAGAACAAAACAAAATAGAATCAGTGTATCACGAATCTCACAGCAGAACTGAATAAAAATATATTATATAACATCTTGAAATACAAAACTGTATTTACTTACATACATCATTAGAGTACATCAAATATATAACAAGGCGGAAATAAACTCTATATATCTAATGTTGAAGCCTCCTGCTCCAAGATCCTTCAAGTGGATCCGTAAAATACTGAAACCACTTGACTGCTCGTACAAATTTGGGCACCCAATAGTTTAGAGAAAACGTAGAAAAATAAAATTTGGGTCAGTCATATGACTAGTGTGAGTAAACGATTTTAAAACAGCTTGATTTAACGTTCAAAAATTTTTATGAAATAAAAAATAATCGTAAGACCGATCCATACATAAATACGGATGGTTTTTACCTTACGATAACCCAAAACATTTCTTGGTATCAAAACTATTCCGATATTATAGTAGTGTCTAAATCAAGTAAATAGTAATCTAGCGGAATGCTTGCATCTCATGTTCCACATATATAGTATACAATCAAAACCGCAGGCGCTTACTGGGTAATGGATTCCGACTATGACAAGATATGGAACCACCTTCCGATAGTGTATCTCTAGAGGGGAATACACTGGGTTCAACAAGAACATCTTACAACCCGGCCTCACATGACCGACCATTCATTTCGCTTGAGTGTATCGAATGTATATCACCAACGGTTGGGATCAGCAACCGATTCCCGAAAAGGGACAACATCAAATAGAATAAAGAAGGAAATGGAATTTCTCTAGATAGGTGATTACACACCCTACTTGGGAGCGACCCACTTAGCCAAGCTGCTTGCCCCATTTTTGTCATTTCCCGGTTGTGAGGCTTGAGGTTAGAATCACCTTTAGAACATTTGGTCACCATTTACTTTGAATGCCACATCGTCAGATCCGCCGAAAACACTAATTGACGTCCACAAATATACTCTAGTTGTTAGCTAAGAGAAGTGCCCTTCTCCGCCGCCAACTATGGTACGTTTGAAGAAATCAACGTACGTGGCTCATTTGGAAATATTTTGTTAGACATTCGTCCATGCAAGTCTTTCAGGAAAAGGATGAACCGAAGGCACTCTCCTACTGCATCCAATATAGGAATCACTCCATGGATCAGTAACGAATAGTCCTTACAAATCCGAAGAAATTAATCACGAAAGAATTACAAGTTATAATAACTCTGACGACCACCAGAGAATTTTAACAAGTAGATCTTCCAATCATGAAGATCCATGGTCTTCAATTCATTTATATAAGTACTCCTGCAACTTAGTTTTCGTAAACTTGGTTCGAAGTGGTTTTGGGTCCAGTTCACATCTCGGTTTCTTCGAACTAACACGTAAGGAGTATTATTGATAGTCGGCGTTTTAACAATCAAAATTTATATAGCGTAGATGAGTAAAACATTTATACAATTTATTTTATATAATAGATAATATCCATAACATGCATGTTCAGATGAATTAGCTTATATAAGTCCAAACTTTGATTTCAGAACAGTAAACAACACAAGAAGATACAATAAAATGTGTCAACATTTTATTTTGATTACTTAGATTCAATTTGTTAATATAGCATAACAGAATATCAACAACAATTATTCACTACAACAATAATATTCAACATTGATTTATTATTTCATTGCAAACTAATAATAGTTTGAAGTATTCATTCTCGAATAACCACTTGTTTCATATCATATTTATTCCAAACTTTGGAAGAAATCAATTGATTTCATTTAAACATCTATTTTGGTTTTTTTATAAATATTTGAGATACGAACTTGAGTTTATGCAATGACGATTATTTCTGTAATTATGAAATAAATTCTCGGTCCTCTCTTTTGTTTATTTATATAAATACACTTATTATTTACTTCTGTTGAAATCCATTAAAATTGATTAATTTAAATAAAGCGAATTTTCTCTCTCGACCCATACAGTACGTTCTGTCTGCACTTATCTTCTTTAAGTTTGTCATTTGCTGTAAATTGGTTACATCGACTTCTCACTTATTAAATAATTTTTTTATTTATTTTTATTTTTTAGAGAGGAGGTTAAATTTCAAAACAAACATTAATTAAATCTTATTTATACTTAGTCCCGAAGCCCAAAAATACCCAACATTCCATTTCCTGTTTCCTCTCTCACTTCTCTTCTCTTGCTTCATAAGTTATCAAATCTTCACCTTACTTCTTTATAAATGATGGTAAATTTTAATCAAAATGAAACTTTTCTTTCAAACGTCTTATTCTTTTTTCTTTCTATTATTTCATTTCCTGGCCCATAGGCCCAAAATCTTGGCCTACCTCTCTTTTTATTTTGTTTCAACCTTTTCTTACTTTCCTCTTCTGATTTTTCCTGTTGCCTAAATCCCTGCTTTCCCTTTCATTCTATTGACTTCCCCTTTTTCTAGGTGCTTAACCACTTTCACAAGCCATAACTTATCCCACTTCCAACGTAGACCATCAGATCAAACACCGCATGAATTCCCAGACCCACATCCTTGTTTTTGAACTCCATTGCTCCATTATGTGCATGTGTTCAGAACACGCATAAGATCCTCAAAACCATGTTTAATTGTTAAAGACAACAAGGTTTTTAATGCTGTGCTTCTTCCGTAAAGATTACATTTTATGGAGGAACAAAAAGAGAAGCTAATATGATCTTAAGCACCGTCAAGTTGCAGTATAAAGGTTCAGGATCCAGTATAGTTAAATCTACTTCAAGAAATGTTGAGTAGTTGAATTTAGTTTACATTAAGACGTCTGCATAGGCAAATATAATGTTTAGTTATTTTTATTAACATGAACTTTGTAGTCTCATTGCGTATACTTTCATGACTGTCCATGTGACCAATGTATTTGCTCAAATATGAAACTATATAATCAGTTTCAAAAGAAGGCTTATATTATAAAATATGGTCATGTATTCATGCCTTCACACATCTTAGCTACACTAGGTTTCTATTATCTTTTTTCCACAAAAGAATGTCAATTCTGTAAAGCTCATGCAACAATACGTACGGACTTATAGTCCACCAAATTTACACTATAATAAGAAGAATTGTTAACTATGCAACACTGTACACACTTAAAGGTGAACTACGTTTCAATCTTAAGATCACACGGATTTCTGTCGGTCTATCCCACACAATATATAAACACATTCACAACATGCTATACTCATCTTCTACTATTTCTTATACTTTAAAAGCCTAGATTTTTCTAGTAAACCATCCATCCATGCATGCCTTATACCTTACCCTTGCTCAAGTTCCACTCCAACCAATTCTACTTCATCATTAAAGCGCCCTAAGTTCTGCCTCATCTATTTCTATTGCCTTTTCTTCCTCTGTGCATACTGTTTTGTGTTGATAGTGTTGAAAAAAAAAACACTGCAGTGCAGAATCAATGGTCGTCAGTTTTGAGGCGCGGGCTCGCTGTCCTTAAAGCAATATCTGTCCCCACTCGTCTGAGTTTGCCAATGGGTCGAACGACAGACTGCTTCCCAGGATACAACAAAACCTAAACCTAGAGGCGTGGCAATGCCTATGAGTTTAATGGGATTTTTATTGTTTGGAGATAAAACAGAAACTGTAGTATACAAGAGGAGAGATGAGGGCGAGAAGATATGTATTTATAAAAGGAAAAGAGGCAGGACCATTCTGCAATAGGCACATTCAAACAGACGCGTCCGTCTGTTCGAATTCAAAAAATGTGACTGTTTGCGTTCAACCCAATTCGCCTCTGTACGGTCACGCACGCGGCCACGTGCCCCAAGTGCCCAATCTTTGACCTATAAATATTTTATAGGCCCAAGCCCATATGCATACCCAACCAAGCCAATACTCAAGCCCATGTCATTTTAATTCACAATATCATATACAAGGCTTTGTTATACATTTTGGAATAGTCCAAAAGACTTGGTGATGTAGGACTTAATGTTCTCCTCATTAAAGCAATCTACCTCAACAATCCCCCACTAGATTGTTTTATTGATGTTGTTTAGTTTTATCTTAACTAGAAATTACGCATCATATGTGGTATCTATTCGATTAAACCACGTATTAGTGTGAGTATCTCAGGACTTTAATGAAGAGCTGGGTGGTCTTAACTTAAACCAAGTCTCCGTTGGATTACAAAGTCGGAAATACTACACACGTAATTTCAATTTACCAATAAATTTCCCTACCTGTGAGCACCGTTATGGCCATGTGCTTCATCCCAGCTTAATGAACTTTTTACAAGAGCAAACCCTGTAAACTCTTGTTTGGAAGCGGCACCACTTCCAAGTTCATAAAGGTAAAGTTCTTTGTTCTTTACAATGTCTCTGTTACCAGACTAACTAGAACTTTATTAAGAGTTATTCAACTCAGCCTCTTTAAACATGTAACAGTTTACACTATTTTGTCTTAGTGTCTTCCCAATCATATGATAGTTTGTTATTACCCATTAAACCTTAAAGTTAATTTAATTAATATTAAGGTTGGGTTTCCACTATCATTGATTAATGCAAGGTTTAAGTCCCATTCCGACTGACGTGGATCTTACCATTTCTCTAGTCAAGGCTTTTGTGAATAGGTCTGCCAAATTATCATTGGATCTTATGTAGACAATAGTAATAATTCCATCATTTATTATTTGTCTAACATATTCATGTCTAAGACTTATATGTCTTGATTTTCCATTGTATATGTTACTATATGCTCGTGACATAGTAGCTTGACTATCACATCATAATGATATGGCTGGCATTGGTTTTGGCCATAACTTGATATCCAGTAACATATTTCGTAGCCATTCTGCCTCCTTTCCTGCGGCAGCAAGTGCTATAAATTCTGATTCCATTGTGGAGTGTGAAATACAAGTTTGTTTCTTTGATGCCCAAGAAACAGCACCTCCACCAAATGTGAAAATCCAACCCGAAGTAGATTTATTATCACCGGCGCTAGTTATCCAACTTGCATCAGTATATCCTTCTAATACACTTGGAAATCCATTGTAAACAAGCCCTAAATTATTGGTTCTTTTTAGGTAACCAAGTAATCTTTCAATTGCTTTCCAATGATCTATACCAGGATTGCTAGTATATCGGGCAAGTTTGCATATTGCATATGCTATATCAGGTCTTGTACAATGCATTGCATACATTATACTTCCAATAGCGCTTGCGTATTCGAGTTGAGCAATACATCTTCCTTCATTTTTATTGAGATTTATACTCGAGTCTATTGGGGTACTGGCATCTTTAATTTTTAGATGTCCAAACTTCTGGAGCACTTTTTGAATATAGTGTGACTGATTTAGTGCATAGCCCCCACTATCTTTACTTACCTTTATACCTAGAATTGTATCAACTTCATTTAAATCTTTCATCTTGAATTTTGAAGTTAAATAATTCTTGGTGTCTTGTATTCCTTTCATGTTAGTTCCGAATATTAATAGGTCATCTACATATAAACAAACGATTACTCCATATTCCTTTGTAAACTTGGAATAGATACATTTGTCTGCACTATTATATGTGAAGCCATTTTGAAGTATAATCGAGTCAAATTTCTCATGCCACTGTTTTGGTGCTTGTTTTAATCCGTATAATGATCTTATCAATTTGCAAACTTTTCTTTCATTCCCAGGAAGGATAAAACCTTCTGGTTGTTCCATGTAAACTTCTTCGTTAAGTTCACCATTAAGGAAGGCTGTTTTGACATCCATTTGGTGGATATGCAACTGACAGATTGATGCTAATGCTATTAGTACTCGAATTGATGTAATTCTTGCAACCGGAGCATATGTATCAAAGAAATCAACTCCTTCCTTTTGCCGAAATCCTTTGGCTACTAATCTAGCCTTGAAAGTTTGCACGCTACCATCATTATTACGTTTTCTTCGAAACACCCATTTACAACCAATAGGTTTTGACCCTTGAGGCAAGTCTACCAATACCCAAGTATTATTTGATAAAATTGAATCCATTTCATCGTTAATTGCCTCCTTCCGAAAAGCAGAATCTCTGGAAGTTATAGCTTCTTTGTATGTTTTCGGATCATCTTCTATATTCAGTACTATAGGAATTTTGTTAGTAACTTCATCTCGAGTTCCTTCTACAAGGAATGCCATAGCTTGAGATGATATAAAATCTGGACCAAAAGATTTCTCTTTTCTGATTCTCTGTGTCCTTCTTATTTCTGTCTGTTCATTTGTTATCTTCCTTTTACTGCTAGTAGAAGGCGTAATAACATCCGTTGGTGTTTGAATAATGTTGGGATTTAATGACTGATTTGCGTTTGAATCATCCTTGAATCTATTTTCAATAAACTCAACATCCCTTGATTCAACAATCGTGTTTGAGGATAAATCTAGTAGTCTATATGCTTTAGAGTTTTTAGCATATCCTACAAACAAGCTTTTCAATGCTCTTGGACCTAGTTTAGTCCGTTTTGGATCAGTCACCCTATAGAAGGCAATACACCCCCACACCTTTAGATATCGCAGATTAGGTTTTCGACCATTCCATAATTCATAAGGAGAAACTTTAGTTTTCCTTGAAATGATTCTATTGTGCAAATGACATGCAGATAATAATGCTTCTCCCCACAAATTAAGTGGTAATTTAGCATTTAATAACATAGAATTTACCATATCAACCAGAGTTCTGTTTTTCCTTTCAGCCAAACCATTTTGTTGTGGTGTGTATGGCGCAGTTTGTTGATGAATAATTCCATGTTCTTCACAGAAGTTAGAAAAATCAGTGGAGAAGTATTCTCCTCCTCTGTCACTACGTAGGACCTTTATTTTCCTACTCTTTTGATTTTCAACTTCTGTTTTATAGCGTTTGAACATGTCAAAAGCTTCATCTTTATTTCTTAGCAAATACACATGTGTGTATTTAGAAAAATCGTCAATAAAGGTAATGAAATACCTTTTTCCACCTCTGGTTAAAATTCCATTTAATTCACATATATCGGAATGAATTAAATCCAAGAGTTCTGAGTTTCTTTCAACTGTTGGGAATGGTTTCTTTGTAATCTTTGCTTGTATACATATCTCGCATTTATCATGTTTATCAATAGTAACAGAAATAATACCATGTTTTGACATATATTTCAAAGATCTATAATTTAAATGCCCTAAACGTGCATGCCATAATGATAAAGAGTCAACAGTATAAGCAGAACATTCATTTATTTCATTAATACTGAGTTTGAACATCCCATTACATGCATAACCTTTACCCACAAACATGCCATTTTTGGACAGAATTAAACTATCAGCCTCTAAGACAGATTTGACACCACTCTTGCATAGGATTGATGCAGAAACCAGATTCTTTTTAATATCAGGAACATGAAGTACATTGGGGAGAGTGATCTTCTTGTTGGAAGTAAAATGAATCTCCATATTTCCTTTCCCCAGAACCTTTGCACCGTTTCCATTTCCCATAAGCACTTCCTGTTGTTCTGCCAATTCTGTGTAGGTCTTGAACAACCCTTTGTTGTTGCATACATGAACTGTTGCACCAGAATCAAACCACCAATCCGAAGATTTTGTTTCCGCAATTGCCATGTGCAAGTTAGTTATCATGCCAATCTACAAATCTGAAACCATAGCAATGATTTCTTGAACTTCGTCGTTCTCAACCATGTTTGCATTTTTAGATTGGCCTTTTTGCTTTGGAGGTGCCCTGCACTCTCATTTGAAATGCCCAAGTTTGCCGCAGTTATAGCAAGCCTTGTTTTTCTTATCCTTTGGATTAGAGTTGCTATCCGTCTTAGTCTTCTTATTTGGCTTAAAGTTCTGGTTTTGAGCATTCTTCCTCTTCTTTCCAGAATTGACATTGTTCACGTTTGCTATTGGAAAAACACCATCACGGATTCTGTTTTCCTCTTCAATCCGTATGTGTTTTCCAATCCGTTCCAACGTGAGTTCTTCAGTCATGTGTAGGAGCTTTTTACGATAATTATTCCAACTAGGTGGAAGTTTAGCAATAATAGCCCCTACCTGAATTGATTCTGGAATTTGCACTTTTAAATCCGCAAGTTTTCCAACCAGAACTTGTAAGTCATGCATTTGGTCCATAACAGAGACATCATCTTTCATTTCAAATTCAAAATACTGTAACGTTAAAACTTATCTGTTCCGATCTTCTCTGTTTTGTACTTTGCTTCGAGCGCATCCCAGATTTCTTTTGGCGACTTCAGTGGAGTGTAGAGATCATACAACCGATCGGATAATGTATTAAGAATGTGGCCTCGGCACAGCAGTTCATCTTCCTCGCGTTTCATCCTCTTTTTCTTCAGTTCTTCTGAATCTTTGTCTGTTGGAGGAGGAATCGGTGGAAGGTTTTCATCAAGCACGTACGAGACTTTGAGGGTAGTAAGGAGGAACTTCATTTTGTCCTGCCATCGCGTGAAATTTGTTCCATCCATTCTGTCAAGGCGGACGAAGTCCTGGTTCATCAATTTGAAGGCGGATTCTGCACTGTTCTCCATAGTAGATATTGCTTTAAGATTGTTGAAAAAAAAATCACTGTAGTGCAGAATCAATGGTCGTCGGTTTTGAGGCGCGGGCTCGCTGTCCTTAAAGCAATATCTGTCCCCACTCATCTGAGTTTGCCAATGGGTCGAACGACAGACTCCTTCCCAGGATACAACAAAACCTAAACCCAGAGGCATGGCAATGCCTGTGAGTTTAATGGGATTTTTATTGTTTGGAGATAAAACAGAAACTGTAGTATACAAGAGGAGAGATGAGGGCGAGAAGATATGTATTTATAAAAGGCAAAGAGGCAGGACCGTTCTGCAATAGGCACATTCAAACAGACACGTCCGTCTGTTCGAATTCAAAAAATGTGACTGTTTGCGTTCAGCCCAATTCGCCTCTGTACGGTCACGCACGCGTCCACGTGCCCCAAGTGCCCAAGTGCCCAATCTTTGACCTATAAATATTTTATAGGCCCAAGCCCATATGCATACCCAACCAAGCCAATACTCAAGCCCATGTCATTTTAATTCACAATATCATATACAAGGCTTTGTTATATATTTTGGAATAGTCCAAAAGACTTGGTGATGTGTGACTTAATGTTCTCCTCATTAAAACAATCTACCTCAACAGATAGGAAAGATAGTGGTTAGACCACGCCACATGTACTAAACATAAACAGTACAAAATACAATCCAAACTAATACATCAACTTTTTTTCAAGAAACTCCGTTTTTCGCTAAAAATCTGTTGCCTTCGCCATTAGCTTGTTCGTCTTGCTTTGAACCATTACTCTCTGTTACCGCTTCAGTCCCAAATACTCAACATGGAGTGGAATAAATTTTGTTAAATGAGGTAGAGGAAGTGAAGAGGATAAGGTAGCACGAGGAAAGAAGAGAACAGAGGGCGTGGGCATAATGGTAAATGGTGATGGACCATGCGAAGATGATGATGCATGCTTAAACCGGGAGAAGTCCATACGAGTGTATAAGTCGGGATCTATCCTAACATAGTAACATAGGAGTGTATATGTTAACAACATATACAAATAAGTGGCTTGAGGCAAGCCTGAGTTTTTTTTTGATCATAACGGTTGTGTAGAGAGACTCTACACACCCGATTAGATAATAATACTGATAATATATATTAATTCGGTCAACAAGCCTGACCGATGGCGTAAACAATACTGATAATGCATATAAATTGCATGCAATGAGTTCGTAGCGCATAGCGCGATTAGTTACATATGAAGATAATGTACAAACTAAACAAACTTACTACCAAACACCACAAAATATCCCCATTAACACATCCCATCGAGTAATCATGCGACCCGTTAGTAGTAGCTATCCAAAAAACACGAAAAAGTTACCAGTTGCGAAGGGATGTGCAGAACATGATGAGCTTACCATGGTCGTGGATAGTAGCGATGTTGGGTGCCACCAGCATCTATGCTGCCTACCGACTCCTCCCAAACGATGGCAGTATCTAGAATGGTTGGGATGTATGGTGTTGGCTGGGTACCTGACCAAAGATGGTAAACAAATAATTTAACTATTTTAGTTCCATGGTATTTAATTTCCACTGCAGCGTCCCATGCTTCAAAATTACCATGATAATTTAGATTCTTAGGACTTATATGTTTGTCTACATTCACGTATGTCCTACATCAAATAGTTACACACATAAACAAGCCTGTCGCAAGAAGTCTAGTGCTGATATCAAGCCATCTTCCACTTCGTGAACAACCTGAAGTGGCCTCTCCCTGAGGTGAAACAGTACCCTCATAAACATTTTGAACGCCAGTTACTGAATAGGCATATATGTCAATATTCTTTGTTATTCTTTCAGGCTACAGACTGCAATGCCTTTTATCTTGTTTTTACTTTATTTGTTCTTACTATAATTCTTGTTAATTTAAGCAAATTTCATGTTATTTGAATACACTCCAATCAACTATGAAACAACAAAGAATTGTGAGATGTTTCCTTACTCATAAACTGCTACTGTTTTGCTCCTCATCCTCTGTTCTAATCTGTTTCTTTCGAGCATTTAACTATTTTTAGAGTTTTAAACTTCTAAACAATATCAATATTTGACTTCAATGTAATGATTACATGTCATCATTCACATGGTTTGAATCTATTTAAACGCTTATACAAACAGTAATGATATTAAGAGTGTTTACTCACTTACTAATTATGACTGTGTCCTTGCTTTGCATTTCAGATTTATTCAAAATTTTAAGTTTCAAATATAACAATTCTATAGATTGATTCCTTAACTAACTTAATGATTTCATTCAATATAATGGGTGTATATACATCATCATAAATATGGTTTGAATCCTACTAGAATTTAATAAATAACAATAAGGCAGTAAAGGTATTTTCCTCACCATACATAAATTATTGTGTTCAAAGCTTTTCATTCTCAGGTTATTTAATTTGTTTACAATGATTAAATTAAGCATGGTTATCATATATATATATATATATATATATAATGTTATCCGCCCAATAGCAATCAATGAACATATATTTTTTAAATCAAAATTCATCTTAACAAGAGTTTACTAACAAATGCATTACTGTCTTGCTAACATTCCAGGCTAGTGCTCACTGTTTTCCTGCCATGTCTATATCCAGTTTTTCACCAAAGTTTTCATTAGTTTCTAGTGGGCTCGTGTATGAATTCATGTAGTGTTGCAATGTATTTATAGAGGAAAAATGCAGGCATTAAATAAGGGAGGTGTTTACGGACAAGGTACATGTATGCATCAGCTTTTCTATGATTGAAATGAAATTTGCTAAGGTCTTCTCCATCACATTTTTTCCTAGCATGTTCAGCTATGTATCATGTATAAATCGCTCAGGGACTAGGCTATTGGGTAGGCTTGTGTATACTGGTTCTAAGGTGAAAGGATGGATGTGTATGCTATATAGGCTACAACTATTAGACGGGTGATGGGTGATGTGCATTCCCTTTTAAATGCTTATAAACTTACCCTCTAAGTACGTAACCAGGCCACATTTTTGTTGCATCAACTATGCATAAGAAAATTTAACTTAACAGTAAAGCAAAGATCAAATCATCTAGGATGTACAACACATTTTCTCTAATGTTTTGAATGTCTTCTAACATATCATCAAGACAAATCAGCCCAATCATATCACATAAAAGCAGGTCCTTGTTATAGCTATATCTCTTATGTACTTATAAGTGATGTAAGTTATATTTTTCTTATTTGTATCTATTAATTATTAGAATAACTTAATGTCTTCATGTATTCACAAGTATGTGTAAACAAAAGCATTAAAACAACATATATGTGACGACCACCCATAACCCGTGCACTTCACAAGTGGAAAATTAAACTGAAAGGTGTGCCAGGTTGCTATGGGCGATTATCCAAATAAGTAAACATGCGCAGAACCTATCGCAAAACTCACAACGCAAGGATAAAATATAATAGAACATATACAACAGGTATGAATAGTAAAGCATCATATAACAAAATCAATAACTTTCATAACATCCTGAAAGTAATCCATACAACTTTGGAACAATAGTAGAAATTTGTACATGATAGCCTCACTACAAAACACTCAGAGTACATGCAAACAAAAGAGGAACATCCATATAGGTATCATATGAAAATAATACGTCACCCTCCTGCTCGTCTTCGGTAAGCATCATCATCCACTAAGATCTACCATCTACTATCTGTAACTCATTTTGTCCATCCACAGCACTATAGATGAACAACCCAAGGTAATAAGAGGAAACATAAAACCTTGGGTCAGACAACAGCCTTAGTGAGCAATAAAACAACTATCAAACATAAACAATAGAGTATATGAAAGTAGGCAGAATAAACACCCAATCTACCAACATCAACAGGGAAGAACCCAAACCCGTCTTCCCCACATCTGACAGTGATAGCCTTTACAACAAACATAAGCAATCGTATCAACCAGTTTAAGTCCTACGTAAATAGCCCTAATCGAAATCAACATCCCTTAAGCACAAGCCCCGATGGCCAAAATCAACATCAGACAAGCACCCAAGAGACATTCCTCTCGACTTCGAACAATCTACGTAGGAAAGCACAAGCAAAGCAAACAATAATCCATGACTCTGGCTACCACCGCCTAATCCTGCTGCGAAACCATCGTTAATTGTATGACTGGCCAAACACTTTGCCATCCATCAAGCACTAATCGTAACCCGGTTCTACACGGGTACGTATCTAGGCCATACACGATGCCCAAAGTACACGACCGTACATCTCGGTCTTCTAGGCATCCTTATTGTACCCATTCTTTGGGTCCGCTAGAACCTACGACAGTGATAATATCTCAGCCTCCGCATCTCTAGTCATCATCTCTGACGACTCATTCATAATCTCATAGCACTTTGGAGCAACCATTATCACCCAACTTAGGACATTTTAGAGTTGTCAAGCTCAGAACACTTTAGAGTAACCATTATCACCCAACACATGACACTTTTGAGTTGTTAACCCATTCGTTGCTTTCATCGTTCAATAAACACTTCACATGCTTCGGACCATTCCTTCCTAAATTCGCGCCGAAGTTATAACCATCATCGGCTCAAAACAGACTTCATTTGGTTGAAACTGCTTTTCATAGCATTTCCTGCTTCATTTCTGTGAAAAACTGGATTTTACATCAAAACATCATCTCGCTCGATTCTGGATCGATTCTGGTCAACCTTTGAAAATCTGTTGATTTACTGTGCCGATCACTCATTTTCAGCTGCGCGTGCCACGCCAATCACCAATTTTCTTAACTGCGCGCATGCCAGGATTTTCATTGATTAAACTGGAAACAAAAGCATTTAAAATAAGCACAGTGTTATTTGGCACGATTCAACCCTGTGCCAGGCCTCAAATATGTCGTGCGGATCACTCAAAACTGCTGATCAAACATGTGCGCGTCACTCCAGAAAATAGCCCGGCCCAACCTGTTTTCCATAGTGCTTATAAAAACACTATTTATTCTATTTTGCCCGATCCGCTCCTCTTTTCCACTGATTTGCACACAAATTCTACAAAAATCAAACTGTCTGATCCGAGCCCTCTCAAAACTGTTTGACCCGAACCTTCTCAAAATTGTTTGACTTGAATCCTCTCAAACTGTTTGACCCGAACCATCTCAAAACTGTTTGACCCGAATCCTCTCAAACTGTTTGACCCAAACCTTCTCAAAACTGTTTGATCTGAATCCTTCCAAACTGTTTGACCTGAATTTTCTCAAAACTGTTTGATCTGAATCCTCTCAAACTGTTTGATCCGAATATTTTCAAACTGTTTGACCCGAATCATCTCAAAACTATTTGATCTGAATCCTCTCAAACTGTTTGATCCGAACCTTCTCAAAACTATTTGACCCGAATCCTCTCAAACTGTTTGACCCGAATCCTCTCAAAACTGTTTGATCCGAATCGTCTCAAACTGTTTGACCCGAATCCTCTCAAACTGTTTGACCCGAACCTTCTCAAAACTGTTTGACCCGAACTCAACACTTTCCAGGGCTGATGCGATCACCAAAAATAGCTTGCCAAACACATGATTTCGCTAAAACCAAACTGTCCGACCCGAGCAACAAAACTGTCCGATCCGAGCACTAAAATCGCCAAATCTTCAACAAACTTCGCGATTGAACACGATACTCGAAACGGATCAAACTTTCAACTTTTCAACGATAATAATTCAACTAAAACTACAATCAATAATCAATTCTACCATCAATTCAAACAAAATGAACAAATGCCAAACAAACATGAACAAACACTTAAATGGATATAAAAAAACCAACCCATGAAATTACCTTTCATAGTGCTAGATTTAGATCCTATGATGATTAAACATTAAAATCATACTTACTTTGATTAGATTTGTATGAAAACATCACAAAATGATGAACAAATGATAAAACCATCCATATACTCCATTGAACCTTCGTGAGAGATGCATATCACTCACCACTTCTTCGATTTGGCTCTAAAATGATGTTAAACGATTCCGAACAGCGAAGATTCTTCTCTAAATCTCTTGATTTGATGAAATCTCCCTTTAATTGATGTAAATCTCACTCGATTTGGTGTAGAGCTTCAATCCCTCTTCATAGATCTCGATTTTAATGGTGGAAAGATAGAGGAGATGAAGAAATAGATGATCTCAAATAAGAGAATGGAGAAAGTAAACTATTCTACATGGCTCCCTCCCCCTATATATAGCCAGTAATCCAACCCTTAGCGAGCCCCACAAATCAGCCCATATTTTAATTAATAAAATTGGGACAAAATTTGTGAAACCTTAAAACAACGTTTTCTCCCAAGCTACTTGACCAAATCTTTAATGTGACCATTCTACGGAATGGGAAACATCATTTCCTTTCCAATGAGACCAATTTCAACACCTGATTCGATCCAAGTCAAAAGTTATGCCCTGCGCAAAACTGATAGGGGAAAAATGGTCACAAACAAAATTGGCAAAAATCATGGACATGTCTCACATCCCCATAAACAACATATAAAATGATGAGAATGATCCAACCCTCAGGAAATTAAATTAAAATATTTTACGATCCTCCGATACGTAAAATGCGGGTCGTTACATTTTCTCCCCCTTTGGAATTTCGCCCTCCAAATTCCAAACAAATACTAGGAAAGAAATAATTTTGCATGCCTATCATCATAAGTGGCCAACATTATTATTCAAACTAGCAACCATCATCCATGCATTCATAGCCTTATCCTAGCATGCGAAATACCGTTAACATTATGACCGTCTACCTTCTAAGTTGTTTCGTGTCATTCCCCAAAAACACAAAGCGGCTTACGAGGTCTCGTAACTACAGAGTTAACTCCTAGGTCTTCGTACTATTACGGAGGTACCACCACATTCGAGAAAAACATTGTGCACACTCGACATCTTCCCTTGTAGATCCAGCGTATATGCGAGCTTTACAATTCGCTCGATTATCAGAAATGGTCCAACAAACCTTGGAGCTAACTTTCTTTTACTTCTGAAACAACCAACATTCTTTAGAGGAGAAATCTTCACGAAAACTATCACCAACGTTGAATTCCATATCCTTACGATGCTTGTTTGCATAGCTTTTCGGAATACCATGGAATCTAACTATCCTTTTTCACCCTTAACCGGTGAAAACTTCGTTGCCAAATCTTTCTGAGGAAACATTTTATCCTTGTAAAGCTGGTCGAACAAGTCATCAATCCTTGGCGATGGATACTTATTCTCCTTGTTCACCTTGTTCAACCCACGATAATCAATGCACAATCTCAGAGATCCATCAGCCTTGGTTGCAAACACTATTGGTGCACCCCATTAGGACATACTCCTCCGAATAAACTCTTTTCCCAAAAGGTCTCGAACCTACACCTCTATCTCTCGCTGTTCCTTAGGAGCCACCTGCCTAAGAGGCAAAGCGATCGGTCTAGCAACCCATGACCAAATCGATTCTCAACTAAATCTCACGATGCGACGGCAACCCTTTAACCTCGTCAAAGACATCCTCAAACTTCTTAGCGATCAACACAGGTGATAAGTCTTCCTGTGGATTCACAAGCGAATATGGATAGCTTACGAAGACCCCATCTTCGAACTTATATCTAATCGACATCCTTTGCACTTCCACATCCTTGACTCTCACCTCTTAGCTTCTCGCAATCCACTCTTGCCACATACTTCCCGAGCTAATCCGTGCCCATGATGATCCCAAATCTAGCGAAGATCAACACAAAACAATCATACACGAAGAAACAACCATGAATAGACAAAACAAGACCATGACAAATCGTACACAAACTAGACAAACCCCCCAACTGGATAGGTCACGATCAATGGTCTATCACAAATCTCGGGTTCCAAACCCAAGCGACACAAACTCATATTAAACAAACAAATGCGATGTTCCATTATCGAGCAACACTCGATCCAAAACACCTTTGACGGAAAGAGTACCTTGCACAACGACACCCTTCCCTTTCTCTTCAGTAGTAGGACCCTTCGAAAAAGATGGCACAACCTCCAAAGCATATGCCTTCATAATGTGTTTTTCCTTAGCTGCCTGTGAACAATCTTTCTTCTCATGTCCAGGTTTTCCACACTTGAAGCACTTCTTCTCAGTCTTGGGATTCTTACACTCGTTAGCAAAATGGCCCTTCTGCTAGCAGTTAAAGCAAACCACCTCACTCTTTGGCTTCTTCCGGCCATCCTTTCCTTTCCACTGTTGATGCTTCCTCTTCTTATTTACCATCTTGCTGTGGTTTCTGAAATTCCTTGGTTGCAGCGACAATATTTGCTTCCTTACGAAACAAGCTCTCATGGCGAACAACTTTTTCCACAATCTTCTCAAATGAATCATCAAGATGATCCACCAGCGGCCTTCTAATATAGGTATCCATCCCTATAACAAACTTCTTGTTCTTCTGATAGGGTGTGTCAATGTATGAACGAGCATATTTGGACAAGGCCTCAAAATCAGAAACATAGTCAAACACAGAGCGACCATTCTGTTTCAGCTTCACGAACTTCTTGAACAAAGCTAATTTCTGAGCAGTGGAGATAAACTTTCCTTCAAACTTAGCTTGGAATTGCTCCGATGAAATCTCTTCCTCTAGAGTCTCGAGTGTAACTAAATTCCACCATTCTATGGCCCTTCCTTGCAGTTGCCTTGATGCAAGCTTTCTCTTAGTTGCATCATCCAAACTCAAGTCTCCAAAGATACGAACACAAGAATCCATCCACCTTTGAACCTCTTCAGCTGGCTCAGTTCCTTTGAATGGTTTCCCTCCTAGAGATGTATAATCTTTGCATAACTTCGCAAAATCCACAACCCTAGGCAACTGAACTCCTACGTTTACTGTAGCTGCCACTAGAGCAGGGACCCTTCGCATGAGTGCCTCCATCATGGTTTCAAATATGGTAAGGTAGTCTAGTTCACCACCATTTCCCCCTCCAGTATTAGCTCCCCTAGCAGCGTGCCTTGATGGTCGTTTACTCATTCAAAATCTGCAATTTAGAATAATTAGCCACTTCCAAGAAAACTGCTAATGGAATACAACCGCTACTACTATATATGAAAATATTTAGTAAGCAACTAACTGAAATCTACAAGTACGTCTCTCATACGTAATTACGTCTTCGAACTTCGGCCAAAATCATTGACTAGAGCTCTGATACCAAATGTGACGACCGCAGATATATAACCCCTGCACTTCACAAGAGGGATATTACACTAAAAGTTGTGCCAGGCTGCTATGGACGATCATCCAAATAAGTAAACACGCGCAGAACCGGTCGTAAAACTCACAACGCAGGGATAAAATATAATAGGACATATACAAAAAGTATGAATAGTAAAGCATCATATGACAGAATTAATAACTCTCATAACATCCTGAAAGTAATCCATACAACTTTGGAACAACAGTAGAAATCTGTACATGATAGCCTCACTACATGACACTCAGAGTACATGCAAACAAAAGCGGAACATCCATATAGGTATAGTATGAAAATAACACGTCACCCTCCTGCTCGTCTTCGGTAAGCATCATCGTCCACTAAGATCTACCATTTACTACCTATAACTCAGTTTGCCCATCGACAGCACCGTAGATGAATAGGCCAAGGTAATAAGAGGAAACATAAAACCTTGTGTCAGACAATAGTCTTAGTGAGCGATAAAACAACTATCAAACATAAATAATATAGTATATGAAAGTAGGCAGAAAGAACACCCAATCTGCCAACATCAACAGAGAAGAACCCAAACCCGTCTTCCCCACATCTGACAGTGATAGCCTTTACAACAAACATAAGCAATCATATCAACGAGTTTGAGTCCTACGTAAATAGCCCTAATAGAAATCAACATCCCCTAAGCAAAAGGCCCGAAGGCCAAAACCAACATCAGAAAAGCACCCAAGAGACATCCCTCTCGACTTCGAACAATCTACGTAGAAAAGCACAAGAAAAGCAAACAATAATCCATGGCTTTGGCTACCACCGCCTATTCCTGCTTCGAAACCATCATTAATCGTATGACTGGCCAAACACTTTGCCATCCGTCAAGGGCTAATGGTAACCTGGATTCTAGCTAAACCCCCACACACCCTACACCGGTACGTATCTAGGCCATACATGACGCCCAAGGTGCACACCGTACATCCCGATCTTCTAAGCGTCCCTATTGTACCCCTTCTTTGTGACCGCTAGAACCTACGACAACGATAATATCTTAGCCTCTTCATCCCTAGTCATCACCTCCGATGACTTATTCATAAGCTCAGAGCACTTTAGAGCAACCATTATCACCCAACTCAGGACACTTTAGAGTTGTCAAGCTCAGAACACTATAGAGCAACCATTATCGCCCAACTGAGGACGCTTTAGAGTTGTCAACTCATTCGTTGCTTTTATCGATCAACAAACACTTCACATGCTTTGGACCATTACTTCCTGACTTCACATCGAAGCTTTAACCATTGTCGACTCAAAACGGACTTCATTTGGTCGAAACTGCTTTTCACAGCATTTCCTGCTTCATTTCTGTGAAAACCTGGATTTTACGTCAAAACAGTCTTTTACAGTGCTTATGGAATGCTATCGTACCAACTCGCTCGATCCTAAATCGATTCTGGTCAATCTTTGAAAATCTGCTGATTTACTGTGCCGATCACCCATTTTCAGCTGCGCACGCCACGTCGATCACCATTTTTCTTCATTGCGCATGTGCCAAGATTTTCGTTGATTAAACTGGAAACAACAGTGTTTAAAATAAGCGATGTGTTATTTGGCATGATCCAACCTGTGCCAAGCCTCAAAAATGTTGTGTGGATCACTCAAAACCACTGACCAAACACGCGCGCGTCACTCCAGAAAATAGCCCGACCCGACCTGTTTTCCATAGCGTTTATAAAAACACTATCTATTCTTTTTTGCCCGATCCGATCCTCTTTTCCACTGATGTGCACACGATTTCTACAAAAATCAAACTGTCCGATCCGAGCCCTCTCAAAACTGTTTGACCCGAACCTTCTCAAAACTGTTTGACCTAAATCCTCTCAAACTATTTGACCCAAACCTTCTCAAAACTGTTTGATCTGAATCCTCCTAAACTATTTGACCCGAATCCTCTCAAAACTATTTGATCCGAATCCTCTCAAACTGTTTGATTTGGATCCGCTCAAACTGTTTGACCAGAACCATCTCAAAACTGTTTGATCTGAATCCTCTCAAACTGTTTGATCCAAACCTTCTCAAAACTGTTTGACCCGAATATTCTCAAAACTGTTTGATCCGAATCCTCTCAAACTATTTGATCCAAATCCTCTCAAACTGTTTGACCCGAACCTTATCAAAACTGTTTGACCCGAACTCAACACTTGCCAGGGCCGATGCGATCACCAAAAATAGCTGGCTAAACATGTGATTTTGCTAAAACCAAACTGTCCGACTCGAGCAACAAAACTGTACGATAGGAGCACTAAAATCGCCAAATCTTCAACAAACTTCGCGACTGAACACGATACTCGAAACGAATCAAACTTTCAACTTTTCGATGATAATAATTCAACTAAAACAACAATCAATCATCAATTCTACCGTCAATTCAAACAAAAATGAACAAATGTCAAACAAACATGAACAAATACTTAAATGGATATAAACATAAAACAAACCTATGAAATTACCTTTCAAAGTGCTAGATTTAGATCCTATTATGATTAAACATTAAAATCATATTCACTTTGATTAGATTTGTATGAAAACATCACAAAATGATGAACAAATGATAAAACCATCCATATACTCCATTGAACCTTCGTGAGAGATGCATATCACTCACCACTTCTTCGATTTGGCTCTAAAACGATGTTAAACGATTCCGAACAACGAAGATTCTTCTCTACGATTTGATGAAATTTCCATTCAGTTGATGAAGATCTCACTTGATTTGGTGTAGATCTTCAATCCCTCTTCGTAGATCTCGATTTTAATGGTGGAAAGATGGAGGAGATGAAGAAATGGAGGATCTCAAATGAGAGAATGGAGAAAGTAAACTATTCTTCATGGATTCCTTCCCTTATATATAGCCAACAATCCTACCCTTAGCGGGCCCCACAAATCAGCCCATATTTTAAATACTAAAACTTGGACAAAATTTGTGAAACCTTAAAACAGCGATTTCTCCTAAACCGCTTGGCCAAATCTTTAATGTGACCACTCTACGGAAATGGAAACATCGTTTCCTTTCTAGTGAGACCAATTTCAACACCTGATTTGATCCAAGTCAAAAGTTATGCCCTACGCAAAACTGACAAGGGCAAAACGGTCACAAACAAAATTGGCAAAAATCATGGACATGTCTCACATCCCCATGAACAACATATAAAAAGATGAGAATGATCTGACCCTCAGGGAATCAAATAAAAATATTTTACGATCCTCCTTTACGTAAAATGTGGGTCGTTACAATATATATATATATATATATATATATATATATATATGATTTTACACATATGTCAAGTTAATGTATACACACATATGATACTGGAATAATAATTATTCAAATTTTCAAATGAATTTGATCTCATTAATAAAACAAACTTACATGGATATCTTGTATTAATGAACACACGCTTCTAGTTCCTTTCATATGAAGTTAACAAATTTTATATAAGCAAAATTCTTATTTTTACTTTTGAGATTAATCCAATTTTATGTTAATTCTATTTTAACTTCCAAGTGGGAAATCCAAATTAAATCACATTTGATAAAATCCATTTCCCCTTTTATTTTTACCTAGATAAAATCTTATATTCACGTGAATTTTAAATCAAATCAAAATACCGCAAAAATGATAAAACAATAATTACTTGTTTTACATACCTATATAGATTGATTACAGAATTCTAAACCATTAACAAATATATTTGAAATTTTCTAATATTTACCAAATATATAAATCGTATTTAATTAAATTATATTTAACCCCAATATTCTCCAGATATATAAATCCCAATTATATTTAATTAAATCAATCATCAGTATAATCTATACATTATAGATTATAAAATTAGTTTGAAAACTGGGTCATTGCAATTTTTAACCCAGCAAACATAAAAGTATATAAAAATATGCAAATACTAGTGCAATCATATACTACATGCAAAGATGCAAAGTAAACGAAAGGAAAATGAAGAATTTACCTCCTTTAGTATACTGTTGTGGTCGGTGGTAAGAGAGATATGTTGTTGCTTTTGTAAATATAGAAGATCTGAAGCTGCGATATACAAAGAAGAAGGACAACATTGTAAATCAACACTTATTAGTAATCAGCACCTCAAAAGCTTAAGATATATGCTTTTCACCATTCATCTATTTTAAGTATTCAGCGCTGAATCAATCATCCAGCTAAACGATTAGTTTAGAGCTACAATAGTAGCATGTGCTCACAAAATCTTGTTCAAGTTATTATATGCTCAGGGCATAATGAATTTCTTAAAAGCCTTGGAATTAGAAATAAAGAAGATGGCGCTGTAAATATGGCGTTAAATAACATTAGTTTGTAAATTCTTTGGACCTTTGAGAAGTGGGGATAAGTTTGTGATAAAAGTGAGAGCTTCGAGTTTTTCTGAATCAAGAATATTTCTTAGACATTGCATTTGCAGGCTGCCTGATAATGAGGTTTGTATTTAGTTATACACCTTCAATTATGTTGAAGTTTTAAGTCTAAAGCATGCCAAAATTTTGAATTTTTTTCCTTTGTAATGAAATTCAACTTCTGGGTCCATCTTATCAAAATTCTAAAGGATCATTCTTTAAGTTAATGTTTAGCAAATCTTAACCATTAGGATGACTAATAAAATGCACTAAAGAATTTAATCAATACAACATCTCATACATACCCATAACTATTACTAAAGCGATAAATATTGTAAATAATTCAAATGTACAAAAAATGTACAAGTTTTAATACCACAACTATAAACGACAATTGGAGCAAACAACTCTCTTAGCGACTTTATGTGGATAGAGTATTAAAGGAATAAAAAATAAGAGACAAGGGAAGGCTACATGCTACTCTTTTCGTGTAGTCGTAGAGTTGTTGTCCTCTTATATTGTTATCAAACTTTCCTTCTTGGCAATGAAAATTATGGCTAAACAGAATCCCAAATAATTGAGAAGATGGAAATCGTTCTTAATATTTCAGTGATTAAAGTGCATGTTAACTCTTAGATAACCGTAATTCAACTCCTCAACACTATTAAGCATAAAATCCAAGACTTTCTGTATGTGTAAAGAAATAAGTCAACCTCTCAAAGATTTCAAAAGTTATGACCTTGTAAGCATTTTCCTGGACCAAAATAAAAGACATAATGTCTTAGCAAAATACCATAGTTTCCGAGATATGCAAGAGTACAAATTCATTGCTATTGAAGTTATGAAAAGCCTAACATTCTATTATCGGAGAAATTTCTAGTCATAACTTAGTTTTATATGACATAAACTAAATTTATTTCATATTCTGGTGTAACAAATGGTCATTATAGACACCAAATATGACTTTACAATAAAACACATGCCCATAATTTGTTCTCCATAATCGTAAATTGAACCAGATCGTAATTTGAATCAGATCATAAATTGAATCTGGTAATCGTAAATTCAAATCGCAACCCTGAAATCATAAATCCGAATCTACAAATTCATAATCGTAAATTCAGATCTACAACATACACAAACAAAGAATCGGGATCGCTTACCAAAATACAAATCGACTGTTAGATCCAAAACGTGCCCTAGCTTCGACAGAGATTAGAGATGGAAGGAGTTTTGGAGGGAGATCGTGAATAATGGTTAAGGAGATTGGAGATGGACCACGTTTTCGGCAATCTCTAGATGATTTGTGAGAAGTTGCTATACAGGAAGGGTTTACGTTAGAGATGAATAATTATTTGTGAAGTGGCCGTGAATAGAAGCCAGCGTTACACCGCGTTACACCCTTATTACCAAAACAATTTAAGGCAGAAAGAAAGAATTAAGTGTAATTAATAACACTTTAGAAAACTGTGTTATTAAAAAGCGTTATAAATATCATATTTTGTTGTTGTGATTGATTAACGGGCAAGCAACTGAAAGATGAAAAATTGCATGCATATATGCACACATTAATTTGAAATTCAAACTTAATTATGGTTCATAAATGGAACAATATAAATTATGAATATATGTATATACAACAAATAATTAACATTAGTAATTAACATTATAAATCAGAAATCACGGCACCATAGAAAATGTGCCTGGACACAAAATGGGTCGACCCAAGTTGGTCGACCTATGGGTCGACCCACACTACGTTGGGTCGACACATGGGTCGACGCAGTCGGTTCCAGATCTGTTTTCTGATGACGTGGTTTTTTGATATAAATAGTTCAAAATTTATTTGAGTAAATCCGATGGTCTAGACTTTCTTGTACACCTATAAATAGACTAGCAAGGCTTAGCTTTAAACTCATATTTTCTGAGATGCTGCCTAGGCTCTGGCATTCTCTTCTTCCTCCAAATCCTTTCAGAAAATTATGTTGAATAACGAGATTTTGATCGATGCCAACGAATAAAGCTATTATAGGAATCGAATCATAAAGATGAGTTTATATATATATATATATACACACACATTGAGTCATGTTAGAATTAGGTTGAAATCTATCCTCAAATAACACGAATGCGCTAATCAAGTTATATATATATATATATATGATTAAACCTTCAAATAATCAGACTGTGCAGAAACTAGCGTGCCGGCCGACTGGTAGGAAATCCACCAGTCGACTGGTCAAGCTATTTCTGCACATAACGGTTAGTTTTAAAAGTTTTATGAAAATAATTTATTTCTACCAGTCAACTGATGATTTTTAACCAATCGACTGATTCGACCTAGAACTTATTTTCAGAAGAGTTGCTTCTATTCATGAAGATATTCCTCTTCATAATCAAAGGAAATGGACATATCTTTTTATGGAAATTCTTCGTGAAAGATTGCTACTCTTATACTATTGTATAAACAATTTCAATCATGTTTTACAATCACCAAATTTTAATATATTTACTGATCATCATTCTATTCTCTCCATTTACATTCTTTGCAAATAAAAGCTCTCCATTTCAAATACTTGTTGAATTCGTGAATCAATTCAATATCATTTGATTCAACAAGCTATATTCTTCTTCAGATCTTCGCATTCAAAGTATATACTCGAGGATCAGATTATAGGAAGGTTATACTTAAAATATTGGCTATCCGTGTTGATTCAAGAACACAAATCAGAAGTCAAACTCTTGTAATTGTTGAAGACCTGTGTAGTTGCTCAAGCGAGAGGCATACTTGTTGGGGCTCGGGTGTACTGTCCTATTCCTATGGTTTAAGAGAGGGCGTTGTTAGTGAATTTTGAAGAGGAGCTTCGGGATTGGACGTAGGGCGGGAAGTCCGAACCAGTATAAAAACCCATAGTGTCTCCTTTACTTTACTTACCGCTTTTATTTACTTGTTATATATCTCGGTAAGTTAGATTTTATTTGCATAAACTATTGCACATTATTTAGCTAGTATATCACATGTATTTCCGCATTATCCATATAGATCCTTTAAGTCGTACAAATCGATTTTTCAATTGGTATCAGAGCAAGGCCATCATATAACCGTAAAACCGTTATTTGATACATAGACATTATGGATAGTAACACTAGCATTAGCAATAACACTTGATATTCTTAAGGCCAATCAACTGCTAGACCACCCTTCTTTAATGGTATGAACTATAGTTTCTAGGCTACTAGAATGAGAATATACATGCAAGCCAATAGCTATGATGCCTGTAATATTAACTCAAAAAGAGTATACATCACCTACTACTGCATACATGGAATGGTCAAATATTGAGAAAAATGAAGCTACTGCAAATTCTAAGGCCATGAACATGCTACATTGTGCACTAGATAGAAATGAGTTCAATCGGATTTGTATGTGCAACACTGCGTATAAAATCTGGAGAACACTAAATATTACTCATGAAGGCACTAACAAAGTTAAACAGAGCAATATTTCTATGCTCAAAAATCAGTTTCAAAATTTTAAAATGAGTGAGAACGAATCCATAAATGATATGTATTCACGTTTTCAAAATATTTATCATTCATTATTAGGACTAGGAGAAAAATATTCCGACTTTGACATAGTTTCAAAAATCTTGAATTCTTTAATCGATGAATGGGAGAGAAAAGTATTAGTGATTGAAGAAGCTAATGATCTCTCTACCATGAAACCAGAAAAATTGATCAGTAATCTAATGTCTTATGAAGTAAACTTGCAGGCAAAGAATGCATAGGTACAACATAAGAAAAATTTAGCTTTCCATGCAGAAAAGGAAGATTCCAATTCAGATGAAGAAGATATAACATTTGTTGCTAAGAATTTTAGAAAATTTCTAAAATACCGAAAGCGTCAAAGCAGAAATATAAAGAAGAATTCATCAAAGGAACCTAATCCGACTCTAGTAGAATGCTTCAATTGTCACAAGACCAGACACTATCATAAGAATTATCCAGAGCTAAAGAAAAATCGCAAAAATGAAAAATCAAAGAAACGAGCTTTTCCAGTCACTTGGGATAATTCAGACTCATCTTCTGAAAGTAATAGCGACAGCGATAGTGAGCAAGAAAATGTGTGCTTTATGGCTAAGGACAACGATGTAAGTGATTTTACTTTTGATGAATTAGTAGAAATTAATACTGGAATCTTATAATCTAGAGAAATGTTTAAAATAAAATTTAAACATGCTAACGAAGACAAAAACAAGGCTGAATTTGAGAGAGACCTTTTGAAAGATGAGAAAGAAATTTTAGATGAAGAAATTAGAAAATTAGAAAATTCTCTTTCAAATGCAAATTCTCAAATTTCTTTGTTTAGTCAAGAATTAGAAATTCAAAAGAATAAAAATGATTTATTGGTTTCTGAAAATCATGATTAAATATAAAGTTAAAATTATAGAGTTAGAAAACTCTAGTTTGAAAACTAAGTTAGAAAGCATTTCTAATAATATAAATAATTTTAACAAGGGAAGAGAGAATTTATCTAGAATTTTAGAAAATTCTCAACTGGCTTTTAGTAAAAAAGGACTTGGTTATAATAAAGAAACTGTTTCAAAAAGGAAATCCAACCTTAAAAATACTAAACCAAAAATTTCTAGTAGTAATATCCCTACTAAGAAAAAATATTCGGGTAATATTAGTATATGGATTCCGAAGGAAAATAATATTCTTATTAGGAATAAATATATTAAAAAATTTTAGATTCTATTCATTATAATAGTAATTATTTTTTCAAAAAGGAAACTAAGCCCTCTTGGGTTTGGCTTACTAAGACTTAACCCTTAGGACCCTAATGGAGGAAGTGGATACCAATGAAATTCTTGAATTATTTTTTGTGGGTCCCACTTAATAAAAACAGAGAAAAATGGATACTAGACAGTGGTTGCTCAAAACATATGACAGGAGACAAGGAAACGCTATCAAATATCACTTACTTAAAAGGAGATACCGTCACATTTGGAGACAATCCCAAAGGATACATCATCGGTAAAGGCAATGTGAGCAATTACGGTATATCTAATTCACCTCTAATTTCAGATGTTTTATTTGTTAAAAATTTAAAACACAATTTATTAAGTATAAGTCAATTGTGTGATAAAGGCTTTAAAATAACATTTTCTGAAAATAAATGTAGTATATTTGATTCAAATCAAAATCTTATTTTTGAAGGGAATCGAGAAAAAAATATTTATATATTAAATATGGCTATTAATAATAATCCAAGCATGTGTTTATTAGCCAAAGACAATTATCCTTGGTTATGAAACAAACGATTTTGTCATATTAGCTTTAAAACAATAAACAAGCTATCTAAAAATGTTCTTGTAAGAGGGTTACTAAAAATAAAATTCAAAACTGAAAATTTATGCGATGCTTGTCAACTCGGAAAGTTAACTAAATCCTTTTTTAAATCTAAAAAGGTTATATCAACATTACAACCACTTGAGTTACTACACATGGATTTATTTAGACTAACTCAAGTTTAGTCCTTAAATCATAGTAGATATGTGTTTGTGATTGTTCATGTTTTTTCAAGATACACTTGGACTATGTTTTTAAAGAATAAAAGTGATACTTTTGATATTTTTGAGAATTTCGTCAAACAAATTCAAAATCTAACTGATTTAAAAATAAAGAACATACGAAGTGATCATGGAGGAGAATTTGAGAATGAAAATTTTGATTTCTTTTGTCAAAAGAAAGGAATTTTTCATAATTTCTCTTTTCCTAGAACTCCACAACAAAATGGCGTTGTAGAACGTAAGAATAGAAATTTGCAAGAATGTGCACGAACATTATTAAATGGATGTAAATTACCAAAACATTTTTGGGATGAAGCAGTCGCAACAGCTTGTTATGTTTTGAATCGTGTTTCCATTCGATCTCTTACTAAAAGCACGTCATACGAACTTTTTTCTGGTAGAAAACCAAATATATCTTATTTCAAAGTTTTCGGTTCAAAATGATTTATTTTAAATCCAAAAGACCAGCTTGCAAAATTTGATTCAAAATCTAACGAAGGAATATTCTTAGGATATTCTGAACGTAGTAAAGCTTATTGTATTTTCAATAAGAGAACCGGTAAAATCAAAGAATCACTTCATGTGTCATTTGATGAAATATTATTCAAAATCACTTAATTCAGGTATTTTAAAAAATAATTCGATTCATGACGATGATATTGATTTATATAGAGATGATGAAAACATTATTCGTAATAACATAGAGAATAATACTTCAGAAATTCAAGATAATATCGATAATCAAAATATTCCTGTTAATGAAGTTCGATCTCCACCAAGAATATTACGAGATCATCCTACTCAAAATATCATTGGAGAAATAACTTCAAACGTAAGAACTAAAGTCAACTTAATATAGTTCGTAATGTAGCCTTTTTGTCAAATATCGAACCCAAAAACCCTAAAGAAGTATCTACAGATGAGAATTGGATAATTGCTATGGAAGAAGAATTAAATCAATTTGAACGAAATGAATTATGGGAACTAGTTCCAAGACCAACTGATCAAACTGTTATAGGAACAAAATGGGTTTACAAAAATAAAGCAGGTGAATTTGGTAATATCACTAGAAATAAGGCTAGACTTGTCGCGCAAGGTTACAATCAAGAAGAAGACATAGATTATGAAGAAAATTTTGCTCCAATCGTACAACTAGAAGCAATTCGAATTTTATTAGCATACGCTTGTCATCATAACTTTAAACTTTACCAGATGGACGTAAAGAGCGCTTTCTTAAATGGATATATTAAAGAACGAGTATATGTAGAACAACCTCAACTATTTGCTCAAGAAAAATTTCCTGATCATGTTTTTAAATTGAAAAAGGCTTCATATGGATTAAAACAAGCACCCTGTGCTTGGTATGAATGTCTTAAAACATATTTATTACATTCAAGATTTCAAATCGGAAAAGTTGATCAAACACTTTTTATTAAAAAGGATAATATAGATATTTCAATAGTTCAGATATATGTAGATGACATTATTTTTGGATCAACAAATGATAAATTATGCCAAGAATTTTCAAAAATAATGACTAGTGAATTAGAAATGTCACATATGAGAGAACTTTCTTACTTTTTGGGATTACAAATTAAGCAATTGTCTGATGGAATTTTTATAAATTAAGAAAAATATTGTGCTAATTTAATAAAACATTTTGGAATGGAAAATACATTGTAACAGTTCGCATTTTATATATCGAAAGATCATAAAATATTTTTTTTATTCCTTGAGGGTTGGATCATTCTCATCTTTTAATATGTTGCTTATGGGGATGTGAGACATGTCCATAATTTTTACCGATTTTGTTTGTGACCATTTTGCCTTTGTCAGTTTTGCACAGGGAATAACTTTT
Source organism: Allium sativum (assembly GCA_030737875.1). Lineage (NCBI taxonomy): Eukaryota > Viridiplantae > Streptophyta > Magnoliopsida > Asparagales > Amaryllidaceae > Allium > Allium sativum. The sequence goes on along the minus strand of CM060925.1, from coordinate 143,653,647 downwards.
GATTCAGATCGAATTAGAGGCTGAGACCTGTGCCATTGGAAAGGAATTTTTGATTGCCTTTCCGTAGAGTGGTTACATTAATGATTTGGCTTAGCAGTTTTGGGAGAAATCGCTGTTTTAAGGTTTTTAGTTGGCTATTCAGGTTTTGGAGCCTAAGTGGAATCCTATAAATAGGGGGTGAGAGTGGAGGGGTTACTTTCCCATTCTCTCATTTGAAGGCGTTGATCTCCTTCTTCCTCCTACATCTTTCCACCATTAAAAATTCAAATCTAAGGAGGGAAATCAAAGATCTTAACCATTCGAGGCTAGATCTACATCGTTTCAAGGGCAAATTCATTGGATCAAGGAGTTTGGATCAAAGTATTCGCTGTTCGGATTCTTATTTCTACCATTTTAGCTTGTTTTGGCAAATCGGTGAGTGATTTACATCTCTCACATGGATGCAATGAAGTATATGAGTGTTTGTGCATGTTTCTCATCAAATTGGAATGTCTTACCATAGATTTACACCATTACATGTTCATTTTCATATGCATCACCCTATGATCTAATCTAACAAGTTTTACTCATTAATTTCATGTCATTTTACATGTTTATGTTAGTTAGATCTCTCATTTTGATCATATGTTCATTGTAATGTTTTTTGGTGAGATTTACATCATTTTTTTGGTAATCGTCATATTCATGTGGTTAGTAATGTTGTGATATGTTTATGATTGTGTTTGATGATTTTGATTGAGTTGGTTTCGTCGGATTCGTCATTTGGCGAAGTTTTAGTCGAAATCAGGGTTGAATTGCAATATTCAGAAGTTGGATCGGGCGGAAGTTGGATCGGACCAAAGTTAGATCGGGCAGAAGTTGGATTGGGAAGAAGTTGGATCGGACCAAAGTGGGATCGAACCATGGTTGGATCGGACCACAGTTGGATCGGGCAGTAGTTGGATCGGGCAGAAATTGGATCGGACCAAAGTTGGATCGAACCATAGTTGGATCAGACCAAAGTTGTATCGGGCAGAAGTTGGATCGGACCAAAGTTGGATCAGACCATAGTTGGATCTGACCAAAGTTGGATCTGACCATCGTTGGATGGACCAAAGTTGGATCGGGTAGAATTTGGATCGGGCAGAAGTTGGATTGGACAGAAGTTGGATCGGGCTATTCTGGACAGCCATTTCTGGTTAGCCATTTTTGCCATTTCTAGGCAAGTTTTTCTGGCCGGACATTTCCGGCGATGATGTGACTTCAAAGTAAATTCAATTGGGAAGTTAGGAAGTGCTGAAATAATGCTATGGATTGCTTTGAACCTTATAAAGATGTTGGTTGGTTCAACGATGGCAACGGCTTCGACGATAGTCCAGAAAGGGATGTTCGAAGTGTGGGAGTGTTCGTTGGTCGGGGAGATGCAACGAATGTAGTTTCAACTCAAATGTCGTGAGTTGGTGGATAATGGTTACTCGAGAAGGTTGCTTGAGCTATGAAGAGTCGTCAAGATGGACGACTAGAGATAAGGAGGCTGAGGGATTATCGTTGTCGTAAGTTCTAGTACCCTGGGTCTTGGGGAAAGGCCTAGTTGTCAAGGTTGGACATATTAAGTTTATGCTAGAACTGGGGTTACCATTGGCCCTTGACATATGGCAACGTTGGTCGTCATAAGATTAACGATGGTTTCAAAGCAGGATTGGCGGTGATAGCCATAGTTAGTCATGGATGATTGGTTGTTCTGTTTGTACTATCTCACACAGATTATCCAAAGTCGAGGGAGATGTTCTTTGAGCGCTTAACTGATATTGGTTTAGGCCTCTGGGGAGAGTACTTGGGGGATGTTAAACTCGATTAGGGTTGTCTGTGTGAGACTTATATAATCTGGATGTTATGAGTGTTTTCCATGATTGAATAGGTGTTCTGGTTTCCATGGATGAATGGTTGAATATTTTTATTGTAAAGGCTATCACTGTCCGATGTGGGGAAGATAAGGTTGAGTTCTTCTCTGGTGTTGTGGGTAGATTAGTATATTTATCTATCCCTTCTCATACATTTTATTGTTGAAGTTTGTTAGCTGTTTTATCGCTCACTAAGACTGATGTCTGACTCAAGGTTCTTTCCTCTTATTACGTTGGGCTGTTCATTCAATTGTGGATAGGCAAACTAAGTAATAGGTTACTGGTAATGCTATAGTGAGGACACGATGTTGTTCGTTGGCGAACAGGAGGCTCATGTACCAATTTTACTACTATCTAATAATTGGATTTCTGCTGTTTGCTTTTCTGAGTGATGTAGTGAGGCAACTTTGTATAAACACTATTTCCAAGTTTGTGGATATTGCTTTTTGGTTGTATGAAAGCCCAGTCTTTCTGCTTCACTATTACTACCTGTTGTATATGTTCTATTATATTTTATCCTTGCGCTGTGAGTTTACGACAGGTTCTGCTTATGTTTAACTACTTTGATGATCATCCATAGCTACCTTGCACACCTTCAATGCATTATTCCTCTTGTATAGTGCAGGGGTTATGGGCGGTCGTCACATTTGGTATCAGAGCTCTAGTCAACGATTTTTAGCCAAAGTTGAAAGACGTAACTACGTATGAGAGACGTACTTGTATATTTCAGTTGGATGCTTACTATATATATATTAGAATATATAGTAGTAGCGGTTGTATTCCTTTAGCAATTTTTCTTGAAAGTGGCTAACTATTCTAAATTGCAGATTTAGAATGAATAGACGACCATCAAGACACGCTGCTAGGGGAGCTAATACTGGAGGGGGAAATGGTGGCGAACCAAATTACCCGGCCATGTTTGAAACCATGGCAAAAGCAATTATGCGAAGGGTACCCGCTCCAGTGGCAACAACGGTAGATGTAGGTGTTCCTAGAGTAGTAGATTTCGCAACGCTATGCAAGGACTTTACATCTCTAGGGGGAAATCCATTTAAGGGAACTGAACCAGCTGAAGAGGTTCAAAGATGGATGGATTCATGTGTCCGAATCTTTAGAGACTTGGTAATTGAGGATGCAATAAAGATAAAGCTTGCATTAAGGCAACTGCAGGGTAGGGCCATGGAATGGTGGAATTCTGTTACACTCGAGACTCCAGAGGAAGAAATTTCATGGGAGAAATTCCAAGCTAAGTTTGAAGCAAGGTTTATCTCCACAGCTCAGAAATCTTCTCCATTCAAGAAGTTCATAGAGCTGAAACAGAATGGTCGTTCTATGCTTGACTATATTTCTGATTTCGAAGCCTTATCTAGATATGCTCGTTCATACATTGATACACCCTATCAAAAGAACGAGAAATTTGTCTTGGGTTTGGATGCTTATATCAGAAAGCCATTAGGGGACCATCTTGTTTATTCATTTGAGAGATTATGGAAAAAGCTATTCGTCACGAGAGCTTGTTTCCTAAAGAAGAAAATGTTGTCAGTGCAACCAAAGAGGTTCAGAAACCACAGCAGGGTGGTAATAATAAGAAGAGGAAGCAGCAATAGCAGAAGGGAAAGATGGTCAAAAGAAGCCCAAGAGTGAGGTGGTTTGCTTTAACTGCCAACAGAAAGGCCATTTTGCTAGTGAATGCAAGAATCCTAAAGCTGAGAAGAAGTGCTTCAAGTGTGGGAAGCCTGGGCACGAAAAAAGGGTTGTCTAGAATCAGCTAAGGGCAAGCAGATTGTGAAGGCATATGCTTTAGAAGTCATGCCATCTTCTTCAAGAGCTCCTACTGCAGAGGAGTAGGGAAAGGGTGTCGTGGTGCAAGGTACTCTTTCTATTAATGGTGTTTTAGTTCGAGTTTTGTTTGATACAGGAGCATCGCGTTCGTTCATTTGCAATGAGCTTGTTTGTCGTTTGGGTTTGGAACCCGATATTTGTGATAGACAATTGACCGTGACTAATCCAGTTCAGGGTTCATCCAGTTTGTGCATGATTTTTCGTGGTCTAGTGTTGTCGAGTCATGGTTTCTCTTTTGTGTGTGATTGTTTTATTCTTAACTTCGCTGGGTATGGGATCATCTTGGCCATGGATTGGCTCAAGAGGTATGCGGCAAGGGTGAATTGCAAGAAGCTAGAGGTGAGGGTCGGGGTTGTTGAAGGGCAAAAGGTGTTGACTAGATGTAAGCGCGAAGACAGGGTCTTCGTGAGTTATTTATATTTGCTTGTGATTCCACAAGAAGACCTACCATCAGTGCTGATCGCTAATGAGTATGTAGATGTCTTTGACAAGGTCAAAGGATTGCTTCCGCATCATGAGATTGATTTTAGGATCTATTTGGTCGAGGGTGTTAGACCAATTGTTATGCCAGTTAGGCGGATGGCGCCTAAGGAACAACGAGAGTTGGAGGAGTATGTTAGAGACCTTTTGGGAAAAGGGTTAATTCGGAGGAGTGTATCCGAATGGGGTGCACCAGTCGTATTTGCAACCAAGGCGGACGACTCATTAAGATTGTGTGTAGACTATCATGAGCTGAACAAGGTGACAAAGAAGAACAAGTATCCGTTGCCATGGATAGATGACTTGTTCGATCAGCTTCACGAAGCCAAAGTGTTTTCTCAGATGGATTTGGCAACGGGATTTCACCAGTTGAGGGTGGATAAGGATAGTGTGCAAAAGACTGCTTTTAGGACACCATCTGGTTTCTTCGAATGGTTGGTGATGCCATTCGGGTTGACTAACGCGCCAGCGTATTTTTTGGATCTTATGAATAGAGTGTTCAGAGACCAGTTGAACAAGTTTGTGCTTGTGTTCATGGATGATATTCTGGTTTATTCAAGAAATGAGGAAGAACAAAAAACGCACTTGAGAGTTGTGTTATAGATCATGCGAAAGCATCAGCTGAGAGCTAAGTATTCCAAGTGTCACTTCTGGAAGAGTGAAGTGATGTTCTCATGTCATGTTGTTTCTGGAAATGGGATAGCGGTTGACCCTGCTAAAGTGGCAGCATTCTAGGACTAGGATAGACCAAAGAGTGCGGAGGATGTTCGGAGTTTCCTTGGGTTGGCAGGATATTACCGACGGTTTATCAAGAATTTCTCCAAGGTAGCTGCACCATTGACAGGATTGATGAAGAAGAACCAAGTGTTCACATGGGATGCAAAGTGTGAACAAGCATTTGGAATCCTGAAGGAGAGATTGACGAGTGCACCTGTGTTGACCATTCTAAATGGGAATGAAGAGATGTTGGTATATACCGATGCATGTGGTACTGGACTTGGTGCAGTACTAATGCAGAAGGATTAGGTTGTGGCCTACGCGAGTCAATAACAAAAGCCGCATGAGAAGAATTACCTGACTCATGATTTGGAGTTGGCGGCAATTGTGTTTGCTTTGATGATGTGGAGACATTACCTGTCGGGGGTTCGATTCGAGTTGTTTACGGTGACAAGTCGTTGAAGTATCTTTTCTCCCAACAGGATCTGGATCTTCGGTAACAAAGATGGTTAGAGTTTCTGGCGTCGTATGATTTTGGCATAGCCTATACTCCGGGAAAGGGTAACGCAGTTGCAGATGCGTTGAGTCAAAGACACACAAGTTTGGGAGTGATGTTTTCAGAATGGAAGAGCCTCGAGTACTTGGCAAGATTTGATTTCAGGCCATGGTGTGAGTTGGAACCATAGATGTTGGCAAGCTTGTCGATAAGACCTACTCTTATCGAAAGGATTGGCGAGAGCCAAAAGAAAGATGCAAAGCTTGTCGAATTCATTCAGAAACTGGAACCAGAAGTTAAAGAGTTCGAGGTCGATCGAGAAGGTTGGCTTCGAAAGCAAGGGCGATTAGTTGTTCCTAATATCGGCGGATTGAGGGATGAGGTTCTGAGAGAATGTCATCACTCGAAGCTGAGGATTCATCCCGGTGGCAATAAGATGTATCAGGACATGAAGAGAGTCTACTACTGGGAAGGGATGAAGCGAGATATTGGAAAGTTCATTTCCAAATGCATGAACTGTCAGTTAGTGAAAGATGAACAGAAGAAGCCAAGTGGTTTGCTTCAGCCATTGGAAGTTCCTACATGGAAGTGGGAGCAGATATCGATGGACTACCTAGAACTAGGGCGGGAAATGAAGGAATTTGGGTCATCGTGGATCGCTTGACCAAAAGTGCAACGTTAAATCCTATCAAGTCGACTAGGACGGCATCGAAATTGGATGAAATTAATGTAAAACGGATAGTTCGATTCCATGGTGTTCCAAAAAGTATAGTGAGTGACCGAGATCCATTATTCACGAGTGGATTTCAGAAAAGTTTTCAAGAAGCTTTGGGAACCGAGTTGTGCTTGAGTACGGCATATCATCCCCAAACTGATGGTCAGACTGAGAGAGTGAACCGAGTTTTAGAAGATCTCCTGAGGGCTTGTGTGTTAGACTTCGGAGGATCATGGGAAGACCATCTACATCTGGTTGAGTTTGCATATAATAACAACTACTAGTCGAGCAATGGGATGGCACCATACGAGGCGTTGTATGGAAGACCGTGTGGTTCTCCAGCATGTTGGTTAGAAACTGGAGATAGATTGGTACTTGGGTCTGAGATGATTAGAGATACCTCATATTGTATCGAAATCGTTCGGCAATGAATTAAAGTGGCCCAAGGTCGTCAGAAGAGTTACGCTGACAAGCGTCGTAAGGACTTGGAATTCGACGTAGGAGATATGGTTTTCGTGAAAATTTCTCCATTAAAGCATGTGGTTCGATTCGGAAGTAAAGGAAAGTTGGCTCCTAGGTTCGTTGGACCGTTTCCGATAGGCGAGCGAACTGGAAAGCTCGCATATAGATTGGAGTTACCCGAGAAGATGTCGAGTGTGCATAATGTGTTCAATGTGTCGTTTGTATGGAAGTTCGTGCATGATTCGAATGTGTCTGTATCTCCAGAGCAGTACGAAGACCTAGAAATAGATATTGCAATTGCGAAATCTCGTAATCCTCTCCATGTTGTGGGAAATGACACGAAACGGCTTAGGAGGAAGACGGTTAAGCTTGTCAAGGTACAATGGAGTGAAGATAGCGACGATTGTACATGAGAGACGGAAGAGAGCATGAGAGCGACTCATCTAGTACACTTCGTCGGTAGGACCCTTTGATATCGTATCTTCATTATATCATTGTATCTTGTTGTTGTTTATTAGAATTCCGCGTGCTAGGATAAGGCAATGGATGCATGGCTTGATGGTTGCTAGTTTGGATGATAGAATTGGCTTCTCATGGATGATAGGCTTGCGGAATTGTTGTGATTGCTTATGTTTACTTGGAATTTCAAGGGCGACATTCTTAAGGGGGGAGAATGTAACAGCCCGCATTTTACGTATCAGAAGATCGCAAAATATTTATATTTTATTCCTTGAGCATTGGATCATTCTCATCTTTTAATATGTTGCTTATGGGGATGTGAGACATGTCCATAATTTTTACCGATTTTGTTTGTGACCATTTTTCCACTGTCAGTTTTGCACAGGGCATAACTTTTGACTCAGGTCGAATCAGAGGGTGAGACCTATATCATTGGAAAGGAATTTATGATTGTCTTTCCGTAGAGTGGTTACATTAACGATTTGGCTTAGCGGTTTGGGAGAAATCGTTGTTTTAAGGTTTTTCAGTTGGCTATTCAGGTTTTGGAGCCTAAGTGGAATCATATAAATAGGGGTGAAAGTGGAGGGAAAAAGTTTACTTTCCCATTCTCTCATTTGAAGGCATTGATCTCCTTCTTCCTCCTACACCTTTCCACCATTAAACATCCAAATCTAAGGAGGGAAATCAAAGATCTTAACCATTCGAGGCTAGATCTACATCGTTTCAAGGGCGAATTCATCGGATCAAGGAGTTTGGTTCGAAGTATCTGCTGTTCGGGTTCTTATTTCTACCATTTTAGCTTGTTTTGGCAAATTGGTGAGTGATTTACATCTCTCACATGAATGCAATGAAGTATATGAGTGTTTGTGCATGTTTCTTATCAAATTGGAATGTTTTACCATACATTTACACCATTACATGTTCATTTTCTTATGCATCACCCTATGATCTAATATAACAAGTTTTACTCGTTAATTTCATGTCATTTTACATGTTTATGTTAGTTAGATCTCTCATTTTGATCATATGTTCATTTTAATGGTTTTTGGTGAGATTTACATTATTTTTATGGTAATAGTCATATTCATGTGGTTAGTAATGTTATGATTGTGTTTGATGATTTTGGTTGAGTTGGTTTCGTCGGATTCGCCGTTTGGCGAAGTTTTGTTCGAAATCGGAGTTGAATTGCAATATTCAAAAGTAGGATCGGGCAGAAGTTGGATCGGACCAAAGTTGGATCGAACCATAGTTGGATAGGACCAAAGTTGGATCGGGCAGAAGTTTGATCGGGCAGAAGTTGGATTGGACCATAGTTGGATCTGACCAAAGTTGGATCGGACCATAGTTGGATCAGACCAAAGTTGGATCGAGCAGAAGTTGGATCGGGCTATTCTGGACAGCCATTTCTGGTTAGCCATTTTTGCCATTTCTAGGCAAGTTTTTCTGGCCGGACATTTCCGGCGATGATGTGACTTCAAAGTAAATTCAATTGGGAAGTTAGGAAGTGCTGAAATAATGCTATGGATTGCTTTGAACCTTATAAAGATGCTGGTAGGTTCAACGATGGCAGTGGCTTCGACGATAGTCCAGAAAGGGATGTTTGAAGTGTGGGAGTGTTCGTTGGTCGGGGAGATGCAACGAATGTAGTTTCAACTCAAAGGTCATGAGTTGGTGGATAATGGTTACTCGAGAAGGTTGCTTGAGCTATGAAGAGTCGTCAAGATGGATGACTAGAGATAAGGAGGCTGAGGGATTATCGTTGTCGTAAGTTCTAGTACCCTGGGTCTTGTGGAAAGGCCTAGTTGTCAAGGTTGGACATTGTCAAGGTTGGACATGTGGAGTTTATGCTAGAATTGGGGTTACCATTAACCCTTGACACATGGCAAGGCTGGTCATCATACGATTAACGATGGTTTCAAAGCAGGATTAGCAGTGATAGCCAGAGTCAGTCATGGATGATTGGTTGTTCTGTTTGTACTATCTCACATAGATTATCCAAAGTCGAGGGAGATGTTCTTGCTTAACCGATATTGGTTTATGCCTCTAGGGAGATTACTGGGGGGATGTTAAACTCGATTAGGGTTGTTTGTGTGAGACTTATATAATCTGGATGTTATGAGTGTTTTCCGTGATTGAATGGGTGTTCGGGTTTCCATGGATGAATGGTTGAATTGTTTATTGTAAAGGCTATCACTGTCCGATGTGGGGAAGATAAGGTTGAGTTCTTCTCTAGTGTTGTGGGAAGATTATTATATTTATCTATCCCTTCTCATACACTTTATTGTTGAAGTTTGTTAGCTATTTTATCGCTCACTAAGACTGTTGTCTGACTCAAGGTTTTATGTTTCCTCTTATTACCTTGGGCTGTTCATCCGGTTGTGGATGGGCAGACTAAGTAACAGGTGATAGGTAATGCTTTAGTGAGGACGACGATGCTGATCGATGACGAGTCGGGGGCTCACATACCAGTTTTACTACTATCTAATAATTGGATTTCTGCTGTTTTCTTTTCTAAGTGATGTAGTGAGGCTACTTTGTATAAACACTATTTCCAAGTTTGTGGGTATTACTTTTTGGTTGTTTGAAAGTCTAGCGTTTCTACTTCACTATTACTACCTGTTGTATATGTTCTATTATATTTTATCCTTGCGCTGTGAGTTTACGACAGGTTCTGCTTATGTTTACCTACTCTGATGATCGTCCACAGCTGCCTTGCACACCTTCAGCGCATTATTCCTCTTGTATAGTGCGGGGGTTATGGGCGGTCGTCACATACATCAAGTAAACATACACCAATGAGTACGTCGACACATTTAGATAAAGTTGAAAATGGAAAGTGTGTTGATCAAAAACTATATCGAAGCATGATAGGTTCACTTTTTTTATTTAACTGCAAGTAGACCAGATATTATGATGAGTATTAGCTTATGTGCTCATTTTCAAGCTAATCCTAAAGAATCACACTTTAGAGCAGTTAAACGAATACTACGATATCTAAGTAGTACTAAAGATTTTGGGCTTTATTATCCGAAAGACTGTTCCTTTGAATTAATTTCATATAGTGATGCTGATTTTGGTGGATCACGAACAGATCATAAGAGTACAAGCGGAACATATTACTTTATTGGTAAGTCACTCATATCTTGGTTCAGCAAAAAACAAAATTGTGTTTCATTATCAACATGTGAAGCTGAATACATCTCTGCTGCACTAGCACGTGCTCAAGTATTATATATGCAACACACACTAAAAGATTTCAACGTAAATTTATCTAACTCTACAATTTATTGTGACAATACAAGCGCAATAAATCTATCTAAAAATCCGGTAAACCATTCCAGAACTAAACATATTGGTATCAAACATCATTTCTTGAGAGATAATATTGAAAAACAAACAATCAATTTAGAGTTTGTAAACTCAGAAAATCAAATCGCTGATATCTTCGCTAAACCCCTTTTAGAGAACTCCTTCATCAGACTCCGATGAGAGTTAGGTATTGTATCTTTCAAAGATCTCTAAAAATATTATTCGGTTATCATGTGCTAATAGTATCTTAATTTCTTTTTAATCAATGACAAAGGGGGAGTAATATCTCTCATGAATCTATGTTATATACCATTGTTATATTTCTATGCTCTTATATTTTCCATACTATTGGAAATTGGGCTAACATTTGTGAATGCAGGAATCAAATGGTAAGGATATAAAATTATGAACTAACGAATTTATGCAGAAATTTAGGGGGAGCTATACATTCAGGGGAGAAAATCCAAAGTGTTGTCATCAATCAAAAAGGGGGAGAATGTTGAATAACGAGATTTTGATCGATGCCAACGAATGAAGCTATTACGGGAATCGAATCATAAAGATGACGTTTTATATATATTCATTTAGTCGTGTTAGAAATATGTTAAAATTTGTCCTCAAGTATACACGAATGTGCTAATCAAGTTATATATATATATATATATATATATATGTGTGTGTGTGTGTGTGTGTGTATGATTAAACCTTCAAAAAGCTAAACTGTGCAAAAAAAAATGGCCTACCAGTCGACTGGTAGGAAATCCACCAGTCGACTGGTCAAGCTATTTCTACACATAACGGCTCGTTTTAAAAGTTCTATATTAATAATTTATTTCTACCAGTCAACTGATGATTTTTAACCGGTCAGTACTGATTCGACTCAGAACTTATTTTCTGAAGAGTTGCTTCTATTCATGAGGAGATTCCTCTTCATAATCAAAGGAAATGGATATATCTTTTTTTGAAAATTCTTCGTGAAAGATTTCTACTCTTATACTATTATATAAACAACTTCAATCACGTTTTACAATCACCGAATTTTAATATATTTACTGATCATCATTCTATTCTCTCCATTTACATTCTTTACAAATAAAAGCTCTCCATTTCAAATACTTTTTGAATTCGTGAATCAATTCAATATTATTTGATTCATCAAGCCATATTCTTCCTTAAATCTTCGCATTCAAAGTATATACTCGAGAATAAGATTATAGGAAGGTTGTACTTAAAATATTGGCTATCTGTGTTGATTCAAGAACACAAATCAGAAGTCAAACTCTTGTAATTGTTGAAGACCTGTGTAGTTGCTCAGGCGAGAGGCATCCTTGTTGGGGCTCGGGTGTACTGACCTATTCCTCCGGGTTAAGAGAGGGCGTTGTTAGTGAATTCCGAAGAGGTGCTTCGAGACTGGACGTAGGGCGGGAAGTCCGAACCAGTATAAAAACTCCTGGTGTCTCTTTTACTTTACTTACCGCTTTTATTTACTTGTTATATATCTCGGTAACTTAGATTTTATTTGCATAAACTATATTGCACATTATTTAGCTAGTATATCACATATATTTCTACATTATCCATATAGATCCTTTAAGTCGTACACATCGATTTTTTAAATTAGAATTTTAGCTTTAAGAAATTCTGATTCAAGATTTGAAGATAGAAGAATGTAAATCTACAATTAAGTGTTCAGAATTTTGAGCAACGTGAGATAAGTTCTTGAATCTGATTTATTTAGGTTTCTCTTCCTTTTTCTCTCTTCTTTTAGTGTCAGATTTGTGAATCCATGGTTATTTGGATAATAGGTTCAATTAGGAAAGCCGTGGAATAACATATCTAGATTAGATTCATGGATTGGAAAGCTGTTAGGTGAGTAAATTTAAATTATACCTTTTTAAATAAAGGTATATTTATCATTTGCATTCCCCATTATTAAAAATGTTTGGTAATTGTGTAAATTGTTTATTAAACCTTTTTAGATCAAATTCATGGATTGGAAAGCTGTTAGCCGAGTGTGGGTCGTCCCACCACGGTCCTGGTTCCCACTTTACTTTCTTGCTTACTTCGTTCAAAAATTCTGGAACTATTTATATATTGTATTTACATATAAACTCCTTATATGTATACAAACTTCTAATTCCCATAACTTCTTTATACGTTATCTGTTTTACGCAAACTTGGGTCTATCTGAACCAGAATTCCGAGTCTAACGCAATGGTAATGCAGGTTTTACTTAATTTTGAATATTTAATTAAGTTATTCCCAATTTATTATCTTTAAGCATGGTTATAGTGTATTAAATTTTGGGGTGTTACATGAACAATGACCACCACTGTTTTTAATCTTGTTAACAAAAGCCTATGTAGCTTAGTTGGTAAAATCATGTCCCTCCCAAGAGAGTGGCATAAGTTCGAGTCCTACTGGCACCATATTTTTATTTTAGAGGAACGACTAAAACAACACATATTCTAAGAGGGAAATATATATAAATGCATATATAAGGGAAATTATACATAAAAATGAGTATAAAAATATATGTGTACATGCATATGTAAATATATGCGTAGATGTGTGCAAAAATATACACATATGAGAGAGAAATCGAAAATAAACCTGCAATCGATGAAAATAGGTAAGAAATAAATGATGGCATATCGCCGTTTGAATTTTGAAATAGAAATAAAATTTGCGTGCATATATAAATGTATAAATTCAAATTTTGGGATAAAATGTGCAAGTTAAGGGCATGATATAATTAACGCATAATAAATGGAAAATAAATAGAGAAATTAGCTGCCTTTGAAACTAGAATGCATTAAAGGAACAAAACAAATAATTGGTAGTGGTATTAATTGCATTGATTAACGGGCAAGGAACTAAAAGATTGCATGCATATATGCACACATAAATTTGAAATTCAAACTTAATTATGGTTCATAAATGGAACAATATAAATCAGCAATATATGTATATACAATAAGTAATTAACGTTAGTAAGTAAGTTTATAAATCAGAAATCACGACATCACAGAAAAAGCGCCTGGACCCAAGATGGAACAACCCAAGTTGGCCTGGGTCGACCCAGGAGTCAACCCACACTACGTTGGGTCGACACAGCGGTCGACCCAATCGGTTCCAGATCTGTTTTCTGATGACGTGGTTTTCTGATATAAATGGTTAGGATTTTATCTGAGTAACTGACGGTCCAGAATTTCTTGTACACCTATAAATAGACTAGGAAGTCCTAGCTTTAAACTCATATTTTCTGAGATGCTGCTTAGGCTCTGCCATTCTTTTTTTCCTCTAAATCTTTTGAAAAAAATTAGAATATTAGTTTTAGGAAATTTCGATTCAAGATTTGAAGATAAAAGAATGTAAATTTACAACTAAGTGTTCAGAATTCTAATAAACACGAGGTAAGTTCTTGAATTTGTTTTATTTAGGTTTCTCTTCTTTTTTCCGTCTTCTTTTCGTATCAGATTTGTGAATCCGTGGTTATTTGGATAATATATTCAATTAGGAAAGCCACGGAATAACAAATCTGGATTAAATTCATGGATTGGAAAGCTGGTAGGTGAGTGGATTTAAATTATAGCTTTTTAAATAGCGGTAATCGTTCGCATTCCCCATTATATTTAATATGTTAAATAATTGTTAATTGTGGAAATTGGCTATTAAACCTGTTTGGAATATGTTGAAATTGTTACTGTTGTTAAATATAAATTTTATTATGTCCTCCGTCTGAATTAAGAAAATCTGTAATATTGTAATCACGAAACCTGAATTAATAAGTGAACATGATAGTAAGATTTGATATGCTTGTTGTGGTTAAAGGGAAAAGATTACAGTAGTGTGAAAAGTATAAGAAACATAAATTTAATGTCTAGCTCAGAAAATAAGAAAGGAAGGGATGTAGTGGATTGAGTTAGTTGAATTCGAAGGAAAAGTGATTTATTTCCTTAAGTAACCTATTTCTTAGAACGTAGTTGCAAGATAGTCACAGTAAAAAAAATAACTTGCAACTAGGATCTAGATAGGCGTACATTATGGAAATAAATCATTACATCTTTCTATAAATTAAACTAATAAGATGCATGAAAAGTTATCCTTAAAAGAAGTAAGGAACATGCATGACAGTGAATAAAGAATAGATGTACCTAATCTGTATGAAAATTTCACAGTAATTGGAAAATTGTAAATAACCGCACTGAGACACGTGGTTAAGTTCAACTTATGGTAGAAGCCTGCCCGGAACTGTCCAACAAATCCAACATCCACAAGTGGTCAACTTAACATGAGGGGTCTGGTGCCAAAACATATATAAAAATATATGTATATAAATGGAATATATGAAACATTCACAAGATAGTAAAGAGATAAATGTTACAACAATAAGAGTTTGGTTAACATTAAAGAACCAAGGAAAATGTGTTGAACGGGTAATATAACCTATTATAGCTAATGAGAATGCAATATAATAGGTAGGCTTGTCCTAGGGACAAGTGGAATTATGACATGGGTATAATAAATAAAAAGGGAACTTATTAATAAACCTCAGTAAAGAGAACAAAATTAATAAGTAAACAACAAGTTGTAATGACAGTGTAAGATGAGGTTATGATTAAATAAGAAAGAATTAGGTAGGCATATGGAATGAAATAAGTTATATTTAATCATATACATTAAGTGGAACATGTTATTATAACTTATAAACATGAAGTTGGACACTGAATTACATAGTAATAATGTAAAGGGGTTGTAGATTACTTCCGTTAATTACAATCTAGGCAATAACATGTCATGGGCTTATTAATGAACTTAAATGGGTTAAGTTTTTTCACTGAATTAATAAGCGAGAGGGGTCCGTTTCTTCAAGATATAAGGGGCTTAGAGAAAACCTGGTAACTTGCATGAAAAGTTAATATGTGAGTAACCAATTTAATTGACATACTGATATGATAAAACAATTGCATGATCAAATGATGAGTCATAGGGTCTGATAACACGTTAACGTGATGCGCATGGCCCAGTCTGCATGTACAAAGGTGAAGAACCCAACTGAGTAGATCATCGAGGTGTCTGGAGGCACGAGAGGAGCACGTCTATCTGTGTAATGTCCCGTATTTTTACGGTATAATAATTAATTTATTTAATTATTTAAATAGTGATTTAGAGAATTAAATGTCTGTTTAATTTAATAACTTTGAATATTTAATTAATATAATAATTAAATAATATATTTAATTCTGAAATAATCAGAATTTGATGAAATGGCAATATTGTGTGGATTGGCAATTCAAATATATATAATTCAGTTTAGAGTTGAATTATATTCACGAATATATTATAATAACAACAGTTGAACGTATAAATTATATTATAATTATAATCGAGCTCGAAATGGCGCGGCAGTTCGCTATTTGGTGATTTGAACTTCAACTGAATATACAGGGTCCGTTTTAAATCGGATTTCTGTGAAACAAGAAACGTTAGGAGCTGGTGAAGTATATTTTTCTTATGGAAGAGAAAAATCAGAATTTCTTCGTGTAGATTGTGAGTTGTGTCCAAATCAAATTTTAGAATAGTCGCTATGGAATCGTTTATCAACCATAACGATTTATTTAATTATAATTAAACATTGGCCTCGAATTTAGACAAGCCTATTGAGACGTTGTGATAATTTAATTTTTAGAATTATACAGTAATTTTTAATTAATTAAATAAGCAACTTTTTATTTGGAGTATTTTGCATCCTTAATCAGCGATTTTGGGGTTTCACGATATAAGTTAATCTACCGGTATTATTATATTTTCGGGATCGCGACACCTCACTGGACACGATTATATTTTTATTTTAGTCTCAACGCATACATAAACTTTGGGAGGGGAGAAAAGAAGTTTCATGAGAAAAATCCATCCCTTAACTTAATTTCTCACGGTCAAAAAGCAGCCACCACGTCTCTCTTGATTTCCAGCAAAACCGGGCCATGCATCTTTTATCCCAGCCACTGTTTAGAGAATGGAAACCAAACTTCCACGTCTTCAAATTAAATCGTGTATATAAGCTACCCTATTTACTTCTAAACCTAAACCGTATACCCTCAAACTGAAACCGGTCGCAGTTCATTTTTGCTCTCCAACCGAAAAACGCGAGAAACAATTCAAAGAAAAATAGAAATAAAATCTTATAAATCAAAGTATAAGTATATTTGTAATCACGCAAGGTTTCTTATCAATTCCATACCATTTTCATTCCATTCGAATGAAGTTACAGTCGCTGAAAAATACACAGTGAGCATTAGGGTTTTGATATTCTGGGATTGGAAGCTTCGATCAGTGATTTCGAGTTCGTATTTGGGATCTGGGTGGGAAATGGAGGTAGCGTGCAAAGATTGGTGGATTTCGAGCATGAAGTTTGACGCACAGTTCCTGTAGCGGGATTTTTTATAATAGAGAATGGAAATTTTTCCGTGATTGCGAGATGGAGGAAATGGATACGAGATGGGAGAGAATTTGAAGAGATGAATAAGGGTGAGATTGTTGAGGAGTTCGGTCGAGAGGTGAAGTAGAAATCGGAGGGGGAAAATCATGGAAATGGCTGTGAAATGTATTTGGAGGAGTCGGCATTTTTCCTTTTGGGGAAGACGCATATTAAAGGGGAGCGGGCATGGGTTATAAAAGGTAATGGGCTGAGATAGTAAGTGTAACAACCCGAATTTTGACAACGTGTTAAGACAAGAATCAAGGCAAAATTTAATTATAAAACCTGAATCAGGATAAACGGGTTACGCCATTGCGTTCGTCTCGGAAAAATACGCGAAATAGAGTCCGAAATTTCGTAAATCGGAGTTCGTATGACCGAGATATGGCCTCGCAAAGTTTCACGAAAATTCAAATCCGAAAACAGATTTGAAATTCAGCCCAATTAAGACACCACTCCATTTTTAGGCCTGGTTAAGACACCACTCCATTTTTTAGACTTAACTTCTTCCCCAAGACATGCTTTAAAGGCTAGGATTGGTTCTAGGGTTTATCCTATGGCTAAAACTATCATAGTCTTCTATAAAAAGACCCCTAACCCTCTCCTAAAACCCTCATAAATTGATCCTACAACTAAACTATGCCAAAATGATTCCTCATCATGGCCTCCACTTCAACCCATGGCCTCCATCTTCTTCTTCATGATAGCTTAAGTGTTCTAAGCTAGTTTCAAAGTAAAGGAGCCTCTTTTCTTCATTCATGAGAGATTCTATGATCATTTGAGTGATTTCATGTTTGTATGAGAGTTCATCAGTTGCATTCTAGCCAAAGTTGCAACCTTTTCTTGACCAAAAAGCAAGGATCTTGCATGAGAGCTCATAAGCTTCATTCAAAGCCAAAGTTGAAACCTTTCTTCTTCAAAGCAAGGATTTTTATTGATATTTGCTCAAGGGTTTCATTTGGAGCTTGTTCTTTTGGGGTTTTTGGGTGATATCATGAATGGCTTCATCTCAATCTTTGTTTTATATGTTGATTTGTGCCTTCATAGCATTGTAAGCCCTCTTCCTACTCTTAGATATTAACTTTAAACTTAATGTGACATGTTGTAAGTTGGGTTTGAACATTAAGTATGTTGCATGCTATCATGTTATGTATCCTATCATGACTAAAAAGTCATTATCTTGATCTTGTGGGCTTAAAGATATAAACTTTATGTTGAATGTTGCATTTTGGCAACATGAGAACTATCATATCCCTTATGATAGCTTACATGTGATGCCATATGCGAACTTCTAGCCATCTTTCTATGTCATTTATCACCATGATTCACCTATGTGCTAAGTTTGAGGTTGTGCATGTTTTTGAGGCCTAATAATGTAATATGCAAGTTAATGAACACGTTTATACCTCATTTGCCACCATGTTTAACTTATGGCCTTATACCCCCTTTGTCATGCCTTTGCCAAGTTCCTTCTTTTAATCCATTATGCGTTGTTGCGAATGTATATGCGAGTTTAAAGGCGTTGGGTTACGTTATGGGTAAAACTTTAATGACGTGAAACATGATTTGGGTAAATGGGTATAAACATGACAACATGTAACTTTGGCTATGAGCATGGGACTTGAAAACTTGACACGTATGGGTTGTAAGTGTAATAAGACACTAGACCAAACATGAAAATGGCCAACTCGAGGTTGGGTTGAGTTTGTAGCATAAATCTACCCGGACCCGCCCGGCTTAACTAGTGGCTACAAACAATAGGACCCAATGTGAGAAGTTGGTCATGTCGCGCTTAAGACCCGAGGTTAGACTAAGTTGTGGTGTAAAACTACCCGGACCCGCCCGGCTTAACTAGTAACCACAACAAGGTCTAATGTGAAAGGTTGAGAGTGCATTAATTAAAATAATGCCACATGATAAGGTTAAGTAAATTTGACTAATGACACTTAACCGATATGACACGAATGGGTAGGTTAAGTTAAACCGGACTTGGTTCCTTAATGACACTTAACCATGCAAGACAATTAGGGGATGGGGTTAAGTAATTTACGCTTAACTAATCCGACTTGGTAATTAGATGGGGTTAAGTAACCTATACTTAACTAATCTAAACACGGTAATTAGATGAGGTTAAGTAATTAAGACTTAACTAATCTAAACACGGTAATTAGATGGGGTTAAGTAATTAAGACTTAACTAATCTAAACACGGTAATTAGATGAGGTTAAGTAATTAAGACTTAACTAATCTAAACACGGTAATTAGATGGGGTTAAGTAACATATACTTAACTAATCTAAACACGATAATTCGATGGGGTTAAGTTAAACACTTAACCAATCTAAACTTGGTAATCCAATGAGGTTAAGTAACCAATACTTAACTAATTTAATATGACAATTTAATGGGGTTAGGTAACTTATACTTAACCAATTATACGTGATGATTGGATGAGGTTTAGTAACCTTTACTTAACCAATCTAATAGGTGGACCTGGTAGGGTTAAGTCATGAGACCTTTTAATTTAGGCTTAACCATTGTATACGATTAGTGGATGGGGGTTAAGTTAACCTATACTTAACCAATTCGACTCGATAATCTGATGGGATTAAGATAATCTATGCTTAATCAATCTAACATGATAATCTGATAGGGTTAAGACAAATAAATACTTAACCAGTTTGACTTGATAAGGTTAAGTCATGGGCTTCTTGGTACACCTAACCAACCTGTAGGGCTAAGCCTTGAACTTGAGTACTTAGCCGATCTTGACATGATTCGTAGGCGGGTTAAGTCATGAACTTTGATAACAACACTTAACCCATTTGACAAAACCCTAACTCAGGGGACTAGGTTGGAAATCGTAGTTAACAAGGATAACGGAAAGAGGAGCTAAGTGGTAAACCTTAGTTAAGGGTAACTAAGTAATAATTCTTAGCTAAGGACATGGGACTAGTTCATAAAGAGATGAGTAACCTGGTACGGTAGGTCATCGCTTAGTATTCGTGGAGGAGCAAGTTATCTGACTTGGATAAAAGCTCCAACGAACTGGGTGCCGAAGCGGAAGCTTCGGGGAACGTGAGGGTACTCTTGGTATCCCTCTGTGAGGTGGCAAGTGGTCCATGAAACCCGGCCTCACAGGGGTTAAGGTCTGCTGTAGAAGAGCCAAGAGTATGCCTTGGTTGCTATGCCAGCGACCTAAAGACTGGGATGGATTAGCGTGGAGTCGACGATACCTGATTTAGCCCCGGGATAGCAAGTCGCCGACTACCTACCATCTTTAGTCAATCGTGTACGTACGGAAAGGCAGGGAACTCCCAAGAGACCATATACTAGCTATCAAGTTATGGGTGAGGTTGGCTATCTGGAAATGGGCATCGATGGGCCTTAGTGTAGTTCTCATACATGATTTTTCTTGGATTGCCTTTCAGTAGTTGAGGGAGGGATCACGTGGGACCATAGCCACGGGAACAAAAACAGACCTTGATATCTGCATCAGCAGACGACTTAAAGCTCCCGACCGAGTTCCGTATTTCTTGGTTTGCCCTGGCACGGAACTCAGATGGCACATTGAGAAACATGTGCGTCTAGACATGGAAAATGGTTCACGATACATACATGGGATAAAGGGCGCGGTTGACGGGTGGCATAATCCCTAGTGGCCCTAGGTGGCTGAACCCAAACCGAGACACGAAAACGTTCATTAGGTAGCATAATCCCTAGTGGTCCTAGGTGGCATAAATCCTAAGTGAACGCGCAATAGTTCATGGTAAGGAAACATAACTAGATCAAGGGTAGCAGTCCAAAATAACCTCAAGGATAAAACGTTTACATGGGAAAGCCCGTATGGCCTACGGCAAAGGACTGAACTTATACATGGAAAGAAACATACGAGTTGGGAAAACCTACATATGCTATATATTAGGTTGACATGGACCATTACATGACATTGGGCAAGGGACATTCATAGTTAACACATGACGCGGGTTGGGATACTAGTACGAGGGGTGCAGAGCAAATATACATGTTAGAACCAGGGGAAATGTACATGATAGATACCATGGGACGTTATACAGGGTAGATACCTTGGGATAGTATACTTGATAGAAACCTGACAATGTGATACCTTGATTTATCTTGACACCGTAGTTTATCATGACACACTCGTGTATCTTGGTACAGTAGTTCATCCTGTTATTTTGGTTTAGCTTATCTGTCTTGTCATCATACTTATGTTCATCTCAGTTCCTCATGCCAGTTAACTTTACTACTTTATATACTAATAGTAGATAGGGCTTACCAGTCTTTATGACTGACCCGTTTTGTTTCGCCTCTTGTCTTCCGTCCCCCCCCCCCCCCCGGTTACAGGGAGGAAATGCTATTGTTAGTTCGGACTTCTCCTGTTTGAAGGTCATCATGTATGGCTCGGACTTTTCTTGGCTATGGCTACTTTACTGTTTTACTTGGGGAATAATTTATGAAAAGGTTTTTATGCTTCTTTATTGTTGCAAGACAGGTTTTGATGTATTCTGATGTAAAAGGCTTTAGACCTTATTTTATAAGGTAATGAAATTTGTTTTACTTCCGCTGTTTTATATATATATGTTCTGTCTTGTAATATTTCTGTGCATGTGTACCTCGATAATGCTTCACCAAACCTAGTGCATTCCCTTTGTGAGTGACCCTAGCGGAGGTGGGGTGTTACATTTGGTATCAGAGCAGAAGGTTACCAGACTGGGCAAAAGTTTTTAAAACCTTCTGAAAACTATTTGAAAAACCGTTTACAAAGAAGCATTTTTCAAGAAAAGTTTGTTTTAAAAGGCTATTCCCCAAAGGCCATTAGCATTATCCTTTGATTCCTTGATTGAATCTCCTTTCCTTTCTTTCCTCCATCTGTGGTCACAGTAGTTCTGACTGTGACTAATCTTTGTCTAGCCACGTAGGTGTTTCCCGTACGATGGAGGTGGTTCTTGAGAGACCTGTTGCCGTGGTATAAGGAAGGATAATAAGAGTAAGGATAAAGGACGTGAGCTTAAGGATAAGCAACTGTTGGTATGGCTTATTCCATCAAGGAGGACAAGGACAAGATCATCAGAGAGAGCAATCGTACGCTCCCATTTCTAGGGTACCTAAAAGAAATGGTACCGTTTCTGTTAGAGGTTCAGCCTTCCTTTTCTATCATCCCGTCCAGACTTTGTTTTGATCATCGCATCATTTAAGTCTGCTTGGATAGTGAGTCTCTGCACCTTAGTACTAGCATAGAAGAGGATCCCATTTTTGTCCCAAATCTTGTTAGAGGATCGGTCCATTTATTCATGACTTGTTTGGATTCGAGAGTGCCCATGTTTTTGGAGCCAAGGATGGGTTCTAGGGATAAAGTGGTCACCCAATAAGGGGTGCCATTCTCGATTTTGGAAAGAGGGTAGTTAGACTCTTGACTTGCCTTGGTAATACCCTCGAAGTCCTGTGTAACCTTTTGGGTTCTGTCATGGTTAGTTACCTAGAATCTCATGATGCATTCGTTGGTAATCTGCTCGAGTAGAGTTCGCCACTAAGGCGAATGGTTCATTTCGCTAGTGCATGAGTTGTCGAGATCACCCTAGTAGGTACACTTGGCAAACGGGATTGGCATCGGTAAACGAGATCCAAAATTCACTAGTGAATTTTGGAGAGCTTGCATGAGTACGCGGATATATTTGAGCCAAGTATGCTAGGGAAAGAATAAGTGAAAGTGGAACGAGAGGCGACAGTGAAATGAGTTCCAACTCATATCTTGGAAATGGGAATCAAGGAGCTACGAAAATCATGAAGTCAAAGATGGTCAAGACACAATGGAATTAAGCTCAAGGAAATGCGGCTTAGGCGCGCGCATCATATATCTTTTTAAGAGTATTTGGTTGATCCCTGGTTCTCCTGTAGAGCTTGTTTGCATGCTATCGCTTGGTGGATATCCTCTCGGTCCTGTTTCTGTTGCAAACCCTGTAAGGAGTTTGTCTTGTTTATCTCCTCGATCTTATCTTGGGAACCTTAGGTAGAATCCTATGGATGTAAACATGTGCTTGAAACATGTTATGTTTGATATGTTGCAAGTGGTTGCAAGTGGTTGCTCGTGGATGCGCGAATACACATTAGATACTAGATCGACGCACTCACATTTCATATTGCATATGCACGAGTATTTATACTTGTTTATGGATGAAATTGAATGTGTTGTCATGCGGATGTTGCATATGAATGAATGTTTGTGCACGCATGTAGTACTTATACGACTAGGATTATTTGCATACATGTTGGATTCATGGCACTAAACATACTTTGCATTAGAAAGATCATTTAGACCTGATCATTAGCATTAGCTAAGGAACATATACACATACTTTCCGCATGTGTTCATATGGCATTAAAAATCGTCTAAGGACAATGGTTGCCTATGGATGATGTTTTGAGTAGATGGATGATGGATGGTAGGATACGTTCTTCCTAACTTGGAGATTTCGGGGACGAAATCCTTAAAGGAGGGGAGAATGTAACAACCCGAATTTTGACAACGTGTTAAGACAAGAATCAAGGCAGAATTTAATTATAAAACCTAAATCAGGATAAACGGGTTGCGCCATTGCGTTCGTCTCGGAAAAATACGCGAAATAGAGTCTGAAATTTCGTAAATCGGAGTTCGTATGACCGAGATATGGCCTCGCAAAGTTTCACGAAAATTCAAATCCGAAAACAGATTTGAAATTCAACCCAATTAAGACACCACTCCATTTTTAGGCCTGGTTAAGACACCACTCCATTTTTTAGACTTGACTTCTTCCCCAAGACATGCTTTAAAGGCTAGGATTGGTTCTAGGGTTTATCCTATGGCTAAAACTATCCTGGTCTTCTATAAAAAGACCCCTAACCCTCTCCTAAAACCCTCATAAATTGATCCTACAACTAAACTATGCCAAAATGATTCCTCATCATGGCCTCCACTTCAACCCATGACCTCCACTTCAACCCATGGCCTCCATCTTCTTCTTCATGATAGCTTAAGTGTTCTAAGCTAGTTTCAAAGTAAAGGAGCCTCTTTTCTTCATTCATGAGAGATTCTATGATCATTTGAGTGATTTCATGTTTGTATGAGAGTTCATAAGTTGCATTCTAGCCAAAGTTGCAACCTTTTCTTGACCAAAAAGCAAGGATCTTGCATGAGAGCTCATAAGCTTCATTCAAAGCCAAAGTTGAAACCTTTCTTCTTCAAAGCAAAGATTTTTATTGTTATTTGCTCAAGGGTTTCATTTGGAGCTTGTTCTTTTGGGGTTTTTGGGTGATAGCATGAATGGCTTCGTCTCAATCTTTGTTTTATATGTTGATTTGTGCCTTCATAGCATTGTAAGCCCTCTTCCTACTCTTAGATATTAACTTTAAACTTAATGTGACATGTTGTAAGTTGGGTTTGAACATTAAGTATGTTGCATGCTATCATGTTATGTATCCTATCATGACTAAAAAGTCATTATCTTGATCTTGTGGGCTTAAAGATATAAACTTTATGTTGAATGTTGCATTTTGGCAACATGAGAACTATAATATCCCTTATGATAGCTTACATGTGATGCCATATGCGAACTTCTAGCCATCTTTCTATGTCATTTATCACCATGATTCACCTATGTGCTAAGTTTGAGGTTGTGCATGTTTTTGAGGCCTAATAATGTAATATGCAAGTTAATGAACACGTTTATACCTCATTTGCCACCATGTTTAACTTGTGGCCTTATACCCCTTTTTTCATGCCTTTGCCAAGTTCCTTCTTTTAATCCATTATGCGTTGTTGCGAATGTATATGCGAGTTTAAAGGCGTTGGGTTACGTTATGGGTAAAACTTTAATGACGTGAAACATGATTTGGGTAAATGGGTATAAACATGACAACATGTAACTTTGGCTATGAGCATGGGACTTGAAAACTTGACACGTATGGGTTGTAAGTGTAATAAAACACTAGACCAAACATGAAAATGGCCAACTCGAGGTTGGGTTGAGTTTGTAGCATAAATCTACCCGGACCCGCCCGGCTTAACTAGTGGCTACAAACAATAGGACCCAATGTGAGAAGTTGGTCATATCGCGCTTAAGACCCGAGGTTAGACTAAGTTGTGGTGTAAAACTACCCGAACCCTCCCGGCTTAACTAGTAACCACAACAAGGTCTAATGTGAGAGGTTGAGAGTGCATTAATTAAATTAATGCCACATGATAAGGTTAAGTAAATTTGACTAATGACACTTAACCGATATGGCACGAATGGGTAGGTTAAGTTAAACCAGACTTGGTTCCTTAATGACACTTAACCATGCAAGACAATTAGGGGATGGGGTTAAGTAATTTACGCTTAACTAATCCGACTTGGTAATTAGATGGGGTTAAGTAACCTATACTTAACTAATCTAAACACGGTAATTAGACGAGGTTAAGTAATTAAGACTTAACTAATCTAAACACGGTAATTAGATGGGGTCAAGTAATTAAGACTTAACTAATCTAAACACGGTAATTAGATGAGGTTAAGTAATTAAGACTTAACTAATCTAAACACGGTAATTAGATGGGGTTAAGTAACCTATACTTAACTAATCTAAACACGGTAATTCGATGGGGTAAAGTTAAACACTTAACCAATCTAAATTTGGTAATCCAATGAGGTTAAGTAACCAATACTTAACTAATTTAATATGATAATTTAATGGGGTTAGGTAACTTATACTTTACCAATTATACGTGATGATTGGATGAGGTTAAGTAACCTTTACTTAACCAATCTAATAGGTGGACCTGGTAGGTTTAAGTCACAAGACCTTTTAATTTAGGCTTAACCATTGTATACGATTAGTGGATGGGGGTTAAGTTAACCTATACTTAACCAATCCGACTCGATAATCTGATGGGATTAAGATAATCTATGCTTAATCAATCTAACATGATAATCTGATAGGGTTAAGACAAATAAATACTTAACCAGTTTGACTTGATAAGGTTAAGTCATAGGCTTCTTGGTACACCTAACCAACCTGTAGGGCTAAGCCTTGAACTTGAGTACTTAGCCGATCTTGACATGATTCGTAGGCGGGTTAAGTCATGAACTTTGATAATAACACTCAACCCATTTGACAAAACCCTAGCTCAGGGGACTAGGTTGGAAATCGTAGTTAACAAGGATAACAGAAAGAGGAGCTAAGTGGTAAACCTTAGTTAAGGGTAACTAAGTAATAATTCTTAGCTAAGGACATGGGACTAGTTCATAAAGAGATGAGTAACCTGGTACGGTAGGTCATCGCTTAGTATACGAGGAGGAGCAAGTTATCTGACTTGGATAAAAGCTCCAACGAACTGGGTGCCGAAGCGGAAGCTTCGGGGAACGTGAGGGTACTCTTGGTATCCCTATGTGAGGTGGCAAGTGGTCCATGAAACCCGGCCTCACAGGGGTTAAGGTCTGCGGTAGAAGAGCCAAGTGTATGCCTTGGTTGCTATGCGAGCGACCTAAAGACTGGGATGGATTAGCGTGTAGTCGACGATACCTGATTTATCCCCGGGATAGCAAGTCGCCGACTACCTACCATCTTTAGTCAATCGTGTACGTACGGAAAGGCAGGGAACTCCCAAGAGACCATATACTAGCTATCAAGTTATGGGTGAGGTTGGCTATCTGGAAATGGGCATCGATAGGCCTTAGTGTAGTTCTCATACATGATTTTTCTTGGATTGCCTTTCAGTAGTTGAGGGAGGGGTCACGTGGGACCATAGCCACGGGTACAAAAATAGACCTTGATATCTGCATCAGCAGACGACTTAAAGCTCCCGACCGAGTTCCGTATTTTTTGGTTTGCCCTGGCACGGAACTCGGATGGCACATTGAGAAACATGTGCGTCTAGACATGGAAAACGGTTCACAATACATACGTGGGATAAAGGGCGCGGTTGACGGGTGGCATAATCCCTAGTGGCCCTAGGTGGCTGAACCCAAACCGAGACACAGAAACGTTCATTAGGTAGCATAATCCCTAGTGGTCCTAGGTGGCATAAATCCTAAGTGAACGCGCGATAGTTCATGGTAAGGAAACATAACTAGATCAAGGGTAGCAGTCCAAAATAACCTCAAGGATAAAACGTTTACATGGGAAAGCCCGTATGGCCTACGACAAAGGACTGAACTTATACATGGAAAGAAACATACGAGTTGGGAAAACCTACATATGCTATATATTAGGTTGACATGGACCATTACATGACATTGGGCAAGGGACATTCATAGTTAACACATGACGCGGGTTGGGATACTAGTACGAGGGGTGCAGAGCAAATATACATGTTAGAACCAGGGGAAATATACATGATAGATACCGTGGGACGTTATACAGGGTAGATACCTTGGGATAGTATACTTGATAGAAACCTGACAATGTGATACCTTGATTTATCTTGACACCGTAGTTTATCATGACACACTCGTGTATCTTGGTACAGTAGTTCATCCTGTTATTTTGGTTTAGCTTATCTGTCTTGTCATCATACTTATGTTCATCTCAGTTCCTCATGCCAGCTAACTTTACTAGTTTATATACTAATAGTAGATAGGGCTTACCAGTCTTTATGACTGACCCCGTTTTGTTTCGCCTCTTGTCTTCCGTTTCCCCCCTCCCCCCTCCCAGGTTACAGGGAGGAAATGCTATTGTTAGTTTGGACTTCTCCTGTTTGAAGGTCATCATGTATGGCTCAGACTTTTCTTGGCTATGGCTACTTTACTGTTTTACTTGGGGAATAATTTATGAAAAGGTTTTTATGCTTCTTTATTGTTGCAAGACAGGTTTTGATGTATTCTGATGTAAAAGGCTTTAGACCTTATTTTATAAGGTAATGAAATTTGTTTTACTTCCGCTGTTTTATATATATATGTTCTGTCTTGTAATATTTCTGTGCATGTGTACCTCGATAATGCTTCACCAAACCTAGTGCATTCCCTTTGTGAGTGACCCTAGCGGAGGTGGGGTGTTACAGTAAGGCCCAACAATTAATAAAGATTTAGTTTATTTAAATTTAAATAAGAGTGTAAAACTTATAACTATTATATCTTTTTCATTCGTGAACGAAATTCAGCGAAACTGGATCCGACAGGATCGTATGGATGGACACTTCCCAATGGGAGTGGATTGGAGCTCATTTGAATTTATGGCGAAATAAATTGTTTGATTCAAATCAAACAACAGTTTATCGTTCTTTAACGATGAACTGCCAAAGTGAGTAAAACTCACCAACACTGAACAGTTATATTCTATAACGTATTCTTAGAACTGATAATTATCTGTTGATTGTTGTGTGTTAACTGTTTGGTTGAATTGCTTACGTATTGGTTAAAATTATAGATAACGATATATATATAAATCGTTAATCAAATATTGATTCTGTTTAACAGAATATTTCATATTGAAACGAAACCGGTGTTAATTATATTGTTTAACATCTGTGGATGCAGGGAAACAGGTCGGAGGAATCCAACTGGATTCCTCAACATTTATTTTACTGTTTTTCATATATTGTAATATATGATGTGATATATAATCTGTGTTGATTACGTATGTTGAATGATAACGATCATTGTTATTTGGGTATTTTAAATACCGTAAGAAATATTGGGATGTGGAAAAAGGAGATTTTCAAAGTTTTTTTTGAAAATAAACTATTTATATATAAATCAATGGATTTTATATATAAAAGGAAATGGATTTTTTTAAAAGGGAATATTTGCAAAACATTTACAAATAGAATTATTAAGGAAATATTTATTTAGAAAATAAATAGTTTATAAAAGGAAATACTTGAAAAATGAATGAAGTGTATAAAAAGAGAATTTTACACTAGGAAAGTTTAGACCCGTGCTTCACACACGGGTATAACAGAATTTGAATTTAAAGTGAATATTTAAGAGAAATCTGTTTTAATAGATAAAGTAAGAAGATTAATTTATAAATAAGGTTTTATAAATTAAGTAAAATATTTATCATTTGATAAATAGAATATATAAGTCAAGACTTATATAGAGAAGTAAGAATCGATTTCAACATCGATATTTGAAACTGAATTTGGACGAAGAGTTAATCAAATTAGAGTTAATCGATTAGAGTTAATCAATTAGAGTTAACCAATTAGAGTTAAATCGAATTAGAGTTAATCAATTAGAGTTAATCGATTAGAGTTAAAACGAACTAGAATTATTTAAATACAAGTTATTTGAAGGGAGTTAATCTAATATTAGTTATTCGAAGGAGTTAATAAAATAGAGATTACTCGAAAGAGAGTTATACATCGAATTCGATTATAGCGAATTCGGGAAAGTATTATTTACTTTTCGATTTTAAATCAAGATTTATTTAGTTATAAATTAGGTGTTTATTTATTTATTCAAGTTAAAGAATAAAAGTTATATTTAAAGTTAGATATTTCGAAAGTAGGGTTTATAACGTCAGCGTTATAATAAATGTTTTTCAAAAAAGAAGTGGATTCATAATCCGAATCCGAGAATTTGCGTAAGCAAATGATTATTGAAATTGGAGCAGTGAGCTTTGTCTATTGCAATGTTAAGAACGTTGTTCTGTTAAGGTCTGAGAGGTAATTATACCCCAACTTGATTGACTTCCTTACTTAATTAAGTAGTTGAGGTTCGATGGCGAGAGTTAGTTAGAAATACAGTTAAGTAATAAGCGATTTATGGATTGAGCGGTTGTAACAATGTTTTATACAGCGTTAGTCTGAAATCCATATAAATGAGTTTTGGAAACGTTTTCCAAATATAAAATCCGAGATGTTTTCTAAACATAGAAAATGAAATATTTTGTTAATAAGAAATTAAGTAATAGAGTTGAGCAAGATCAGAAACAGACTAGAGATTAGTAAATTGAACGGTTTTCTAAGTGTCTATCTAATGTTGGTTTCGACCTTCGGGATTGATACTTAGGGAATTGTTCTCATACTAGTTTACAGTCAGAGACCGATAGTTGTAGAAGAATAGTGATACGTAAATAAGCTATGTAAACGTTTTCCAGTGTTGATAACATATATTTTCTAAATATAGAAAATAAGGAAATATGAATATATATATATATATTTGATGATTTGATCGATAATTCCATATGGAAATAAGATCGTTGTGTGGACACAGACATTTTTCATTTGATAGTTAAATCACTGACTATCAAAGTTTTTGACCATTTTAACGTTGTTAATATGGAGAGACCGGTTGGATTATTATCCGAAGAACCACTCCGTATTGGCATATGCGTTGCAAACCAAGTATGCTGAATATATTGAAGACGGAGAAAAGTGCAGGGGCTGTTTTATAAATCTTAGGTAGAGATTGCCTAAGCTGGATGTACTGAATAGTGCCTTCGGTTTGTCCAGTACCAGGACAACTTGAATGGACAAATGTCTAGTAGAGTATATCTGGTAGATCGCGTAAGTTGATCATTTCAAACGTATTTATGTTGGTGGCGGAGGAATTCGTTTCTCTTAGCTTTATACCCGTGGTATTTTTGAGGAAATCAATTTGTGATTTGACGGGTATGACGATGTGGTATTCAAAGTAAATAAAGGGTTGATCTGTTAAAGATACATTATGACCTCAAGCCTTGTCAACTGGGAAAGACATAAATCGGGCAGGTAGCATGGCCAAGTGGGCCGCACCTAATTAGGGTATATTGTCACCATCTAGAGAATATTCACATTTGTACTTCTTTCAATTCTATATCTCCCAGGAACGGTCATGTTGGAATACTAACCGAGGGGTGGCAATATATTCGATACATTCAAGAGAAATTAATGGTCGGTCATGTGTGGCCAAGTTGCAAGATGTTCTTGTTGAACTCCAGTGTATCGCTTCTAGAGTACACTGAGCGAAAGGTGGATCCATACCTTGTCATATTTGGAATCCATTCCCCAAATAAGAGCCCGGGGTTTTGATTGTATATTATATATGTAGAACGTTAGATGCAAGTGTTTCTGCTAGATTTCTATTTACTTGATCTAGACATTATTATAATATCAAACAAGTATCGTTTTAGAAATATTTTGGGTTATCATAAGGTAAAAGCCATCCGTGTTTATGTGTGGATCGGTCTTATGATTATCCTTTGTTTCAAAAGGATTTTGAAAGTTAAATCAAATGATTTGAGTTTACTCACACCAGTCACATGACTGACCCAGAGTTTATTTTGTTTTGTTTTCCCTAAACTCTTGGGTGCCCAATTTTGTATGGGCAGTCAAGTAGTCGGGATTTACAGATACTTGAAGAGCTGGAGCAGGAGGCTTCAGGATCATATAGCTATTGTTATTTCCGCTGTGTTGTAAGTGTTATACTCTAATAATGGTATTGTATACAGATACTGTTTTATTTCAAAGTTATGTTATGAAATATATTTATTCGTTCCGCTGTGAGATTCGTGTTTACTCTGATGTTGTATGTTCTTCTTCTTCTTCTTCTATTCTAAGTTTCTATCTTATCTATTCTCACCCTCTAACTTCTTTCATGGACTATCCGGTGTTTCTGATGCTTGAATAGTCGACATAGTGTTGTATGCCGATATCCAGGATCGCAAAATCCCCGGGTCGTTACAATCTGATTTTTCTGCTTGATGGCTCTGCGGGACTGGAAGGAAGCACGTAGCTTCCGAGGGACGTGGTAAGGTACTCCATGGTGGTCCTCTATTGCGGTGCATGCTCAGGCTGTACTCGCAGAGGTTGGGTCTACGCGTTAGCACCTAGTGAGTATACCTTGCCTACAACGGTAGTTTGGATGTCAGAAGGCTGTGGTAGTATGGCATTGGGGTGATTCGATGATTTGTCTACAGATATGGTTGTCAGGACCAAATAAAGGATAGTAATCATTGGGTACCAGTCAACGGCAGTCAAGGTGATATGCGAAAAATAGTGTTAAACCTACAGACCATTGATTTTTCACTATCAAGACTTTGGTTGTGGGACATGCCAATTTGGATGTAGATTGTTTGCTAGAGGAACGTCTCTTAGCTTTTGATGTAGTCTTGCACTAGTTAAGGGAGCGGTCAAGGTGGGACAGTAGCCATCGTGAAAATCTAGACCATAATTTATATATTTGTACTTTAGGCCTTTATAGCAGACCTATACAGATATAGAAAGGCTCATGACCGAGTACTGTGCATTCAGATGCAGCCCAATTACGGGACTCGGTGCACAGTAGACCAAACGTATGTGTGAGGATCTAGGTACACGCACACCGCACCGGGTGGTGTATCATAGACGTTAGGGCATTACTTCGATTTGAGACTGAGCTTGATCAAGGAGTTTGGATATGGCAGCCCGTACACTTACGTAGCATAGCTATGGTAGTTATGTGCGGAATGTGGCGTAGTAATATGGAGGTCCGTACGTCGTTCGGCGTAGGATGAGAGTTGCATACGCTTCCGAAGCGTGACGGCGGAGGCCGTGCGAGAAGGGTACCATGGGAAATATCTCGATATATTGGGGGTAGCTACATATATACTATATAAGGTTAATCTATTAGGAGGTAGATGGGTACAACGTGTGTGTAAAGCTTTGAGTGCTATTAACCCAAACTAACTAAATAAACAAGAAAACATAACTAAACGGTACATATAGGGTTATTTCAGACTGTGTAATTTAGTCCAGTCACCAGAACTTGTGTTCTGACCCCCTCCTCATAACACACTCGCATGTTAGGTTTATGGCAGAGATATGATAGCTTTGGATACTGGGTAGGCAGTATTATTACTTCGGTAAGACTATATTTGATTATATTATATATTATTTCATTCCGCTGTGAGATGTTTTCCGAACTCTGATATATTTTATATTTCTGTCTATTCTGTAGGATACCAAGAAAGGTAATTTGAGTTTCGAAAGATTGGAATTAAAAAAAAAGGTCCGTCGGAATTTGGATTGTTACATTTGGTATTAGAGCCTAGGTTTAGGATTCATGTATAGATAATGAGTGAACGTATTTGTATTTTAAAAAATATAAAAATTGTATATATATACACCTAGATCTATAAAAGAACCCACTAAATAGGAAGAACGATTTATGCAAAGAATTAGGATATCTGTTCTGTACACGAAAGGGAATGATTATGGAAATTTGAGACCCTTAGGTGGATTGGGTAAAAAGTGTACAATGTAATTGGTAATGAGGAAAGCCGTATCCCATATGTTAATGCTTTGGATTAGTGGGTTTGACAGTTGAGCCTTATAAATTGGAAAAGAAAAGAAGGAAAATGGATTAGGAATAAATATATTTGATAGACATGACTTTGTGGAAATATCTAGGAAAGTATAGGTAAGATGGGAACCGACTTTGAGTCTAGCCCCATAGTTAACTTTTGAGAACTTGAAAAATTAAAACCTTTTGGGTGATAGTTTATGGTGTTTTTCAAGTTTTGACGTTAAAAGTTACAATTTTAAAATATGTACTAGCTAAACTGTGTAGAAATAATTTTTGAAACAAAAAGGAGGTATTTTTGATGTTTGAAAAAAAAATATGTAAGTAACATATTTGAAAAGTACATGTTGGGTTTTGGAAAAAAATGAGGTATATTTCGAAAACAGTGATTTCTTATGTAATTTTTGTCAAAGTCCAATTTTTTAGAAAAAAATGTACACTAATGAGCATGTATAGCTCGCTAGTTTTAAAGTACGGAAGGATTAAAAAGAAAAGCATAGAAAATATTGCATTTTGTTGAAAACTAAACTTCCAGCAAGGAAAATTTGGAAAATCTCTATTCTTTTGACAATAATTTTTGATAATTGTTTTGACATAAAAATAAGTTGTAAGAACTAAGAATACAATAGACATGTGCACCTAGAAGTAAGTTATTGAACTGAGATTGTAAACATGAACGGTGGTGAAATTGATTAAGAAATAATTGTCCTTGTCTACTCTAGTTTTTGCGATTTGAAAAAGAAAAATATTTGCATTTTTTGGGATAACATACTTTTATGGTTTGGCAAAGAAAAGTTTTAATGAGGGAAAATAAAGTTTTGAAACTTTTAATTTTTTAAAGGAAAATGAAATGAGGAAGCCAAACCATATTTTTAAATCATGTAAGTAAGGAATAGTATATAGGGAAGACTAGAAATATTGTGAGACTATGAAGTAAATAGCAAGGAATGTTTTGGAATAATAGTAAATTCCTGTAGAATGCGTAAGCATTATGGAGCCTAGGTTGTTGCTTGGTAAAGACTATTAGTACACAGTAAGGACTAGTAGTGACTACTAGATGGTAAAGTGTAAGTAAGTGTTTAGAACTTTGGTTTGTACTTTTTTAGAGGAGACATGGTCCTAGAATTCGTAGCCCTTTATAGTAGCTATGTAATGCTTGTTTTCCTATTTTAGTTGAAGGATTAGAAGGCTTGTTTGAAGTTTAAGCTTAGACCAATGGATTAAGTTAAATAAGGCAAGAAAAATGACATAACTAAAAAGAAAACAACAAATCCAGTAAAGCAACAAACATGACAGTTAAGAAAAATGGATTCTTTTTCCAAAGAAAGTTGAAAAAGAAAATCCATAACAAAGAAAAATTTCTTATGTGAACTGTGCTTGGATCGGAAGATAAGGAATCTTTATATAATAGTTGCATAAAACCAAAATACAGACAGAAAAGGTACATAAAAGAAAAACGGAAGTGGTGAAGTTTTCTGTTTTCTACCTTTTTATAACATAAGAAATCAAATTCAGAAAATTAGACATTTCAGTAATTCGCAAATTTAAAATTGTTTGGTAGGAAATTGATGCAAAAATCAGATGAACTACATTCTTTCTCTGCAAAAGTGTAGGAAAAATTGGATGAAAAAGTATTTTGATTTTCAAAATATTGCATTCATATAGAAATTGCTAGAATATTTAGGATATGTGCATCATGTTTTCAAAAAGATTTACAAGGAAAGTTTGCATTCATATAGAAGGTACCGCTAAGGCAGTCATTTCATTCATGTATTATTATGTTGAATTGCACTTTGTATAAATGCACAAATAGTTGCGAAATTGGATGTACACATAATGGTTGTAAATTATGCAAGGAATTACATAATTCTACCCTTACCAAACGTTTGGGACGAAATTTTGTAAGGGTGAGAGAATGTAACGCACTACTACAAAACTGGCTTGTTGCTTCTGTTGTCTAACCCCTGTTGCTTCTGTTCAACAACAGAAGCAACTGAAGTCGAAGCAATAAGCCAATGTTTGTTGCTTTTGTTCAACAACTGAAGCACAAAATATTTTTTGCTTCAGTTTCTTACCCCATTATTGCTTCTGTTCAACATCAGAAGCAAAAGATATTTTTTGCTTTGGTTTCCTACCCCTTATTGTTTCTGTTCAACATCAGAAGCAAATGAAGAAGACGCAAATAGATCCACATTTGTTGCTTCTGGTATACAACAGAAGCAATAAAAACATCTTTTTTTGCTTCCGTTTCCTGTTGTAGAAGCAAAAAAGGGTAGCAGGACCTTATTTGTTGCTTCTGTTGTGCTTACATCAGAAGCAAAAAACTATATTTAATAATAAAATATACCCCTTTTAAGTCACTATAATTCTCAAACAAGCAATTGATATATATCACAAATAATTATCTTTTGCAATTATATAATTGAAACATATAACAATATAAATTGGACAATTGAATATCACAATTTCATTGATCGTATTATAATTCATACACTTAAGAGCAACAACATAACATAAAACAAAATAACTCATTAATATTGTTAATAATCCGGTCTTAACACAAGAAAACACCAAGTACAAACTTAAAACTACAACTTACTAATTATAAAATCACGGTTTTAAGATGATGTGCGGAAAATACAACTCTCTGAGGGGAACGTAGTTTCTCATCAGTTTCTTCAAACATGTTGCTCTTTGATTGTCAGCTACAATTGACATATTTCTATATGCTTCAGCTGACTGCAAGTAGAATAATAAAACAATGTTACAAATATGCATTGCTATGTTTAGAGATGGGAAAGAATTGAAATCAACATTTTTGTATGCTTCATTTGACTATAAATGTTTATCATTTTTGTAGTATAACCAACATTGATTTTTGTTCACAACTAGATTATTACAGTAATTCTTACCAAAGAGTTAGTTTTGTTGTCTTCATTTCCCTTTGAACATGTGCTGTAATCCTGTAACCGTACAACTAGCACCTTATATCCCTGTCCTGAGACAGCTTGATCTTGCATCCATTTTGTTTACACTGTTGATTGATTAGTACATCAAAGAAACAAGTTATAAGAACTATGAAGAACACGAACCCCACAAGTTATAAGACAAGGTATATATAGAGAGAGGAACACGTACATACACACCCCACACAATCAAAAATCTGAAACTGCTTGATGAACTGAAAATGTAACTACAGTTCTAATATTTTGAAAGGCTATTTTGCAAACCAGTTTTAACAGAATATGAGTTTTTCTCTTTATCGATGACGACCTTGGAAGATGCGAAGATTTATGTGTTCACAGCTACAAGATTTCAGAGTTCCAGGTTTTAATGCCAAGTTATACATTACACCTTCCCCATGCCCATTTTCATCGGGTTTGCTAAATCAATTAGGATGTAAATAATTCAAGTAACATATAATAATCGTACAATAATATAATTAAACTAAATCTGAAACTTCAAAATCGATTGAACTAATTAACAAAATAAACACCTGACTAAGAAGACACAAGCAAAGTTAATATGGGAAATTCTAAACCACTACAAAAAAGAGCATGTGCATTTCCTACCCTATACAAAATACGGTGTGACAGCGACATGCATAGGCATGATTCCATACCATTTAAGAAAATATAACCCAGCGTCTAAAATGAGACAACTAAAAGATGCAAACTCTACAAATAGGAGACTGTTTCCATGACACTGAAGATGTTCCGACTAAAAATAGATAAAAAGCCACACATAGCCCAGTTTAACGAATAATGACAATGAAATAAGTCAGACATAAAAACTAAAGATGAAATCATTTCAAACTAAATATTTTGGCAATAATTCATAACAGAGAATAAAGAGGTACATATAGCTAAATAGAGCTAGACAAATAATATTAGATAACAGTCATTCATACGAAAACGCTATGATAAGACGATAAGAAAAGCTCGGCTTTGGGTGGAACACAAGGAAACCAAATAAGCTTTATGACAGGTTTTAATGCTAGGTAATATCATCAAATAAATAAGCCTCGTTTTTTTGGCATTAGCCCTAAGAGCCATTTTCAATATGTTGTGCATAAGCTTAAGTTGCTCTCTGCTTCTCCTAACTAGTGCGCTTGCACATAGAACAGAAGCATTTCCAAAAGCGTATAAAGATGGCCATGAAATATTTAAAAAGGGAAAATTGACTAGGATATTGAGCACCAAATTTCAACATAATAAATCTTGACTATTGGATCTTCCTTTGATGTTAACCTCAAGTATAAACACAGTAATATCCAACAGTCAAAACAGGTCTCTACAGTCCATTACATTTTAGAAAATACAAATTGTATTAAACGAGTTGTGTCAATTACCAAATTATATTTAAAGAAATCAAATGATATCAAACAATTCATAGTTCATATTAAAAGAAGCTTAAAAATGTATCATGATCATAAAATGGATGCAAAATGTTGGTAAAAAAATTCCTTAAACTAAAGAAGAACAACTAGGAAAATTATAAGAATGACCAGGAAAAAAATAAGATGAACAAGTTGATACCAGTTGATAAACATTGTCGTACTCAAACTAAAGAAGAACACAAAGATAAACAAACTCACACAACCATAAAGCAGTCATACATTCCTCAAACCAACGCTCAAATCCCTCCTCGAGCCAACCGCCCAGTGTACCCCCCCCCCCGAACCACCTCCTGTGACACCAGATCCTCCTAATCCAAACCTAGAGCGTCCCTCAAATCCCGCTCCCCTTTTCCCACCCTGTCCCATCCCGGTCCAACCCACAGCCGCATTGTCAAATCCTTCCTCGAGCCAACCGCCCAGTGTACCTCCCCCTGAACCACCTCCTGCGCCTCCAGTTCCTCCTAATCCAAACATAGTTCGTCCCTCAAATCCTGCCGGAACCCTAGCTGCAAGTGTGGTGAATCAACAGCCTTGGACTCTCATGTTTAAGCGTAAACCTTTGAACGCTGGAAAGTACATGCCTGTTGATATCACCCCAGTATTCGACGCTGATGATGGTGCCTTAGAGATGGTTGATGGAGTGACTGAATCAGGAATAGAAGTTTGGAACGATTTCTTGGTGGGTTTCTTCTTAGACAAACCCCTATCATATTCCGCGGTGATAAACAAACTTCTCCCAATTTGGCGATTGAAAGGCTCTGTTACTGTTCTTTCTGACGGAGTTCTTTTCCTCTTTGAATTTGCTAATGCGGAGGATAAGTTTCGAATCCTCCAAGCTGACCCCATTGTTATCAACAGTAAGCTTTTTATCATCAAGCCGTACGATCCCATGATAAGCAATGTAAGAGGTAACAAACGATCGGTTCCTATCTGGGTTAAATTCTACAATTTACCCATCAATGCTTGGTCAAATTTCGGCATTAATTGGATAAGTTGCAGATTGAGTAAGTTGTTGTGTATGGATGAGATGACGGAAAGTAGAAGGAGAATTCAATATGCGAAATGTTTAATTGAAGTTAAACCAGATCATGAATTGGTAAATGATTTCCTTGTCAAAACCCCAGAAGGAGAAACTCAAAGAATATACGTTGAATATTTGTGGAAGCCGGACATTTGTGTCTTATGTAAATCATTTGGACATAGAAGTGAAATGTGTGAGCATAATGATAATACTAAGGAAGTACAAGGAGGTGAACAAATTCAAAGCAAGGAAAAGGAACAAAATATAGCTCCAGTGCAAATGCGTGAACAAGTAAAATTCAAACCCTATGTTGATAAGAGAAATTACACAGACAAATGGCAAGTCGTCAGAAATAAAAAGAACAAAGCGGTGGAGAGGCAAATTGTCAATAAGGAAGCGAGAACAAGAAGTGTTGTGAAAATATTGCAGAAGAGCAATGAAGCTGTTTTAGTCCAGGATAATAGTTTTGCGGTTCTAGAAGAGGGTGAATGTGGGGATGATGAGGAAGAGCAATCAGTTTTTGACGATTATCAAGAACCTGAATTGGATTTAGGAGTGATGCCTACCCTAGAGGAATGCTTACAACAAGAAATTCGAGTACAGTTCTGTGCTCCTCCAGATGTGATGCAGACTACGAAAACCAACCAAAAGGAGCAAACTCAAGATTATGAAAAAGTGGAAAGTGTGAAAGATCTAACTGACGTTAATGGAAAAGATGATAATGGAAATGACCAAGCTGAAGCTAATGTAAATGAGGAGAGTGGGCAAGTTGCAGAAAATGAAAAGGAAAAAAGTGACAAGTTACATGATATGATAAGAACAACTTTAATTGAAGGGAGAATAGAAAACAGTCCTCATGTGGTTGAGAACAATAATGAAGTAGAGACAACAGTCATTGGGATAAGGCAAAATGTAACTGAAAATAATGAAAGAAAACTTGAAGTTAGTGGTGTGCAGTTGAATTAAACATGAAGGAGCCTCCTGATAAAAGCCCCATGCAAAACCCTCCGTGCACTTCTGTTCCAAATGATAGAAACTCCCCTGCAAAAGCCTCTTCACCTCTACATGCAAAAGTCACAACCACAAATCCTAACCCATATTCCTCCATTACCCCACCCCCGGCATATAAACCACCTCCTATTGACTCCTTTTCTCCAGTAGGCCTCAGGAAAGTAAAAGATAAAAAGGAAAACACTCCTGCCTCTGTGCCTAATCCGCACATGCTAAGGAGTATGAGAAATGTAGTTAAAATCCCCCCTACAGTTTAAATAATGTCACAAACCATTGGTGCATGGAATGTTCGTGGTTGTCACAAAGACACAAAGCTGGAACAATGTAAACTGTTGATTCATGAGAATAAGCTGAATCTGCTAGCTATTATAGAAACTAAGCTCAATCATGAGCTAACTCTTCGTGCCGCAAAATTCATTAACCCTTCTTGGAATCTGCTACATAATCTCCATGAGGCTCCTTACGGCAGGATCATGATAATATACAACCCTGCTAACATCCAAATTAGCCCCATTCAAATGTCATCCCAATTTATCCACTGCAATGCCAAATTTACCACTGACCAGATCCCTTTTCTGCTAACCATTGTTTATGCTGCGAATTCTCTACCTGTTAGACAAACCTTCCTAGACTTGCTACCATCCCTTAGCCAACACGCCATTCCCTGGATCGTTTTGGGAGATTTTAATTGTTGCTATGATATAAATCAAAGAACTGGTGGTAATGACCTCTCTCTTGCTGAAATTTTGCCATTGAAAACTGCCATGGTGTAACAACCCGGAAAATCTGGGCCAGTTTAAAATTTTTATTTTGGCGATTTTAGCGAATTTTGATTATTTAAAATAGATTATTTTAAATAATATCGACGTGAAATCTATTTTGAATATAATTCGAACGTTTATATTATACACGTCGTCGTTAGAATATAAATAATTATATATAATTATAAATAGAATTGAAAATGGCGCGGTAGTTCGATAATTCGATTTCAAACTTCAATTGAATGTACCGGGTGCAAAATAATCCGGATTTTAGTGAAACCAAAAATAATGGAATCTAATAGTGAATATCTTTCCAACGAATCCGAAAAATTAAGATTTCATATCGGGAATCAAAAGATATGTCCAGTTGAAAATTCTGAATAGTCGCTATGGAATTCAGGCCCTTAAAAATGGACATTTTGCAAACGACCTCGGATTTCGACGAAACCAGTTTTGTTGGGTCCGGGATGTGAAGTTATTGCTAGGTTTCAAATTTCATAATTTTTCGAATCAATATGTGAGCGTGGCAAAAGAAAACGCGTTTGACCAGTTTCAGTTGATTTTAATCGACTTGAAATTGGCCATTTTTCTAACGGTCTCTGAATTCGACGAAACTAGTTTTGTTAGGACCGTATCGTCAATACGAAGCTAGAAAATATTTTTTTTGGAATTTTTTAGTTAGTATGTGACCCCGGTAATTAGAAATGTGCGTTTAAAATAATATAGTGATTTAAATGTAAATTCAAAGGAAACATATCGAGACGATCGAATTGGCCTGCGATACATATCCCATTGTGTTCGGAATGGGGGTAAAACGCTATGGGCGGCAGGCGGTGGACCTCGTTTAGTGGTCATATGTGAAAGTCAACTCTTTAATAAATAAATAATAAATAAAAAAAAAAAAAAAAAAAAAATATAATATCCCTTCCCTTAAAACCTAGGCCCCCCCCCGTTCGTTTATCTCAGAAGGAAAAAAAAAACAAAAAAGAAAAAGAAAACAAAAATCGCGATAACCCCCCCCGTCGCTCCAGCCACCACCGCGCCCAGCGCCCACCGCCGCCACCACTTGCGAGGCTCCGCCCTTCCCCCCTCTGCCTCCCTCTCTCTCCTCCGCCTCGCAGGAACCACGAATCCCCTCGACGAAGCCGATGGCCCCCCTCCGATCAGATGCCCTCTCGCCTCCGACCAGCATGGGTCCGCCGCCACCACCTGAGGACGCAGCCCACCCCCTCCTCTAATTACAGTAAGATCTTGATTTTGTTTATATATATAAAAAAAAAAAAAAAAAAAAAAAGAACTGATTTCTGTTTTTATTAAGATTTAAAAACTGTTTTTATTAAGTTTTGAAAACTGATTTTATTAAAATTTAAAAACTGATTTTATAAAAAGGAATAAAAACTGATTTTATAAAAAAAACTGAATTTGAAAAATGATTTTTAAAGTATTTAAAAACTGAATGTTATTTTGATTTAAAACTTATTTTTAAAAAAGTATAAACTGATTTATTTTTTTAAAGTATAAACTGATTTATTTTTTTAAAGTATAAACTGATTTATTTTTTTTAAAGTATAAACTGATTTATTTTTTTAAAGTATAAACTGATTTATTTTTGAAAGAGAAAAACTGATTTTATTTTGAACTTTAAAATAGGAAAAAGATTAATCTTTTAGTAGAAAAAGATTTGAAAGCAAAAGTAGAAATCATATTTTTTTATATGTTGAAAGCGAACGTGAAAACATGATTTTTGTCATATTAAAGAAGTGATTTTTATTATATAAACATCATGACAAAAATGAGATTTTTATTCATTTGAATAGCGATATAAAAATTCGATTTTTATATATTGAACTTTGAAATAAAAATATGATTTTTATATATTGAACTTTGAAATAAAAATTCGATTTTTATATATTGAACTTCGATATAAAAATTCGATTTTTATATATTGAACTTTGAACTAAAAATTCGATTTTTATATATTGAATAGCGAACTAAAAATTTGATTTTTATATATTGAATAACGAAGTAAAAATTCGATTTTTATATATGTAGTAGCTACGGACGACGAAGCTGGCGAAGATGCGAAAACAATGAAGACTTCTGCAAAAGAAGAGTCGAGATGGTTGGATAGCTAAATGTGAGAATTTCTCACCTTTCAATTTATATTTCTAGTTATATATATATATACTAGGATGCAGACGGTGCTTATTAGAAGCACCCGACACCCGTCCACATACCATGGACTTGTTTGTTTGGATTGTTTGGTGATTGATCGAGATATTGGTTTGAATGTGGTTTGTGGTGTGAAAAATCGAATCGATAAATTGGTTAGGATTAGACGTGCGCCGTTATAAGGCGAAGGAGTAAGACTAGGTTAGACTCTTACTCCAAATTTTGTGGTTTGCAAAATGAAATTGATTTGATTGATGAGTGAATGGCGTGGGCCTTCACTAGACCGGGGATTAGGCTAGGCCTTGTCCCGTTTCTAGTATCGTGCCGTTATGCCGCCGAAATTTTCTAAAATATGTTAGAAAATAAAAATATCATTTTATTGTGTAAATGAATAATAGAAATTCATATGATAGAATAAAATGTTTTATCGTTAAAAATACAATTTTTAACGTGAATATGAATATAGTGAAAGTGAATAAAATAAATATTCATTTACAAACCAGATGGTTTGTTTATGTACACTTATTTGAATGACATTGATTGGGTCGATAAATTTTACACATCGCCTAACTGCACAAATAAAATATGTGTTTGATTGTTTGAAACCCCACACGGGTGTTAGGATGAAATTTGAAGTTCACTCATCCTGATTGATTAAATATGTCGATCGATTGATTGACATGCTGTTGTAAGCGTTGAATATCTATATTTGATGCTTATACAGTGTAGTGCACTTTGGTTGATGGTTGATTATTTTCAATGCTATTATATACATGTGTTGTATGAAAATCCATATAATTAATTTTATATGGTAATTGATTGGGCCTCATTCCAGTTTTGAAAAAGAAATATTTGAAATAGAATATTTGAAAATAAAGGAATATATGAAGCCGTGTTGATTAGATTGACGCCATTTTGACGAGAACGATATTTATATCGATTTTATCGATTTCGAAATGAATTGAATTGAAAACGAATTCAAAATGAATTGAATTGAAAACGATTTCGAAATGAATTGAATTGAAAACGATTTCGAAATGAATTGAATTGAAAACGATTTCGAAATGAATTGAATTGAAAACGAATTCGAAATGAATTGAATTGAAAACGATTTCGAAATGAATTGAATTGAAAACGAATTCGAAATGAATTGAATTGAAAACGATTTCGAAATGAATTGAATTGAAAACGAATTCAAAATGAATTGAATTGAAAACGAATTCGAAATGAATTGAATTGAAAACGATTTCGAAATGAATTGAATTGAAAACGATTTCGAAATGAATTGAATTGAAAACGAATTCGAAATGAATTGAATTGAAAGCGATTTCGAACTGAATTGAATTGAAAACGATTTCGAAATGAATTGAATTGAATATGAATTCAAACTGAATTGAAATTTGAATTGAATAGAAATGAATTTTAAAACGAATTTATAAGGAAGAATTCAATTTTTCTTTGAATTGAAATGGAAGTTGAAATAGGTTTTGAAACGATTTTAAAACTATTTATATAATTCGTTTTGAATAGAAATCGACGAAATATATATTATATATATTATATATATAATATAATGGCCTGAATAGAACGCGCCGCGCCGCGGCAGTTCGCGAATTTCGACCATTTATTTCAAACGGACATTACGGGAGATCCGACCGTCGGATTCTCCTAAAACCAGAACCGTTGGGTTCGTATCGAAAAGAGCTTTCTAACGAATGTTAGAAATTTGAAATCTAACGGTTGGATTTGGAATTATGTCCAAATCAAATTTGAAAAAGGTCGCTGTAAGTGCAGTTCGATGGCCGTTGATGGAAATCGACTGTACGGGCCTTGATAAAATTATTAAAAATAGTAATAATTTATGTAAAATCATAAGAAATGATTTGTGAAGAT
Source organism: Allium sativum (assembly GCA_030737875.1). Lineage (NCBI taxonomy): Eukaryota > Viridiplantae > Streptophyta > Magnoliopsida > Asparagales > Amaryllidaceae > Allium > Allium sativum. The sequence goes on along the minus strand of CM060925.1, from coordinate 143,609,309 downwards.
TTGGGATGAAAAACTCCATATTTGAAAAGATAAAAATAGATTTTTATCGAAATGAACTAGTTTTGAACTAGAATTATAATTCTATTTATTTTTAAATAAATAAATTGAATTCGAAAAGGGTTTTGAAAATAACCAAAATTTCCAATGATTGCATTGGAGTGGATTTAAATCGAAATTGTCTTCGGAATATTTCGATATTGGAATTCGTGATATTACAGGTGTTGTTATGGAAATTTGAAAGATATATATTTGTATCGTTATTTCCAATACGACATTTGTTAGTCGTAGAATTCGATATTGAATATAAGCCGATGTATTTTCTATTCAGAGCCTTGTATTGAATATCGAATGTGATTTGGGTTTGTCGTGAATGGTGTCTTCACTAACACTGTTCTTGAACCCAGTTGAGAAAAGATTAAATCTTTTTATTTAGATTTAATGAAGTGTACCAATTAAATGATATTTAATTGGAATTGAATTGATATTGATTTTTGGGTTTATCGTGAACAGTGTTTTAAATAACACTCGTTCTTTAACCCGATAATTAATGGAATGTGACTTTGGGTTTATCGCGAACCGTGTTTTTAGATGACACTGATTCTTTAACCCAGTCACAGATTAAAACTAAGTGGAGTTTTAATGAATCTTTAATTAGATTGAAAAGATCGAGAATGGAGTATCACCAGTTTTGCTCCAGGCGATAGTTAAATCTTTAATTAGATTTGAATGTGAAATTTAGAAACTAACTGTCGGTTAGCCAAGCAGAATGGTTTTCTGGATATTGATCTGATGTTGGTTTCGGCCTTCGGGGTTAATATTTGGGGAATTATTCTCTTGATTAATTTACGGTTAGTGACTAATGAATTGGAATGAGGCGTATGTTGTGTTTGTGTAACACTTTTATAATATATACGTGAGTTATTCGGAAAGACCGGGTTTATCCCATTCTGAATAACTGATACGACGATAAGTCGAAGATGAAGACGATGGTCGAAGACCGGAAGTCTTCACGTCGTTTGGGTGATAACTGATGATCTTGATTGGGCTGTACACCCAAGAAGATGGAAACAGTTGGTGATCGTCCAGACGTACTTGGAGATCGATGGATATGCGGGGTACTAGGTGCCTCCGGTTTCGTTCAGACCCAGAACGGACTTGTAAATGGACTGTGTGTCTGACATCGGATTTCATTCTGTGTGACTGATATCGGTTGCATAGGATGGTTTGCCTGTGTGGCATGCTAAGATGCAAATGATCAAGGCTTCTGTTGAAAAGCAAAGTCTTGTGGTGATGATCAAAGCACGGCCTTTGTGGCGTAGCTTTGTGTAACGTTTACCTCGCGTGTTTCACACCAGGTATGAACCAAAAACGGGAGACGGACCTCAGGGAGGACTTGCGTTTCTTTCTAGCTAGAAGTGGCGTCAGTGGTTTTACACGCCCTGACGAGTTTGACTTATGTGGTTGTTGCTGTTGCGAGGCGCCTCGGTTATATCGGTTTCGGCCGAATGCATTCTGGTCGGCTGACGGACCAGACTTACACCCCATAGGGTGGGGAGACGTATTGTTCAGGCATAATAATCCACTCCGTGTGGACCGGCCCTGACGATCCAAGGGGCAGTTGCGGCTGTTCCTGAGGGGCGGGCTAGAGCGTCTCGAATCGGTTGAGGACTATCTTTTGCCTCGGTTCATAGATGGAAATCCAATTTCCAAATACGTGACATTTGCGGTTTTATTTGTAAACCTATATATGGCGACATAGTGGCATGGGACGCTCATGCCGCCTATGATTGATACTTATGATTTGAAGTTGTTTTATACACTTATAATAGTATCAAATGATTTGTTTTAAAACGTATCAAGCATCCTTTGGCTGTTATAAGGGAAAACCCTATCCTCGACTGCGTTGCATTGTGTGATGGGACCTGGGTCTTATAACAGCTTCATTTTTCTTTATTTAGCATTGCGCTGTTTGTTTCATGCACTGGTATTCTTGGGAGGAAACCCGTTCCGTATTATACGGCGTGGTCCCTTGATTTACCTAATGATTTAAAATAAAGATTAATAACTGTTTTAGTTCTCACACCAGTCACATGACTGACCTGGAGTTTATTGTTTTAACCTAAACTCTGGGTGCCCTTATTTTGACATGGGCAGCTAGTAGTTTTGGGTTTTGCAGATTTATATTCACAGGATCCTGGTTTACAGCTGGAACGATATCCGGAAAGCTTTGTATCCGTATATCTCATTCTAGTTGTGTATTGTATTATTTTCCGCTGCTATGTATTTAAATGTAATTTAAATCTCTGATATTTCTGTGTAATATTCATTTATACTCTATATATTCTTGTAATCTGATGCATTGTTGTAATATACAATGAAATGTTCTTCTGTATGCGTTCTGCTGTGGTTTGTTCTCGAACTATCCGTCGCTTTCCTTTACGGGGAAGTTGCGGGTCTTCACAGTTGGTATCAGAGCTTTGGTTTACAAAGCTAGAGAACAAGACACATTAGAAACATACGAAAGGATTCATCAGATATTGGATTAGTAATATCCAATTAGAATGACTCGTTAGAGATAGGATCAGTAGTATCCTAGAACGAGTGTGAAGAGTATATTTTTCAAATAAAAACAATTTTTGTTTTGAAAATTTAAAGCAATTATTCGTATTTGATTATCTATTTATATTGAGTTGGACAGTCCAGTATATATAGATTTTGCGTATACGTCTGATCCGCGTGTATTCGAAGTTTTAATATACTGGATAGATATAGAGTCACACTCTAGTCGCCCGGAGACGATTCTGATGATAGTCTAGACATCATCAGAATTGGTATTCGAGTTTCGAAGGTGTGATTTTCTATATATTTCCATTAGACTGGTGTGAGAACCAAAACTTATATATAGCTAGAATACATTGTTGTGATTTGGCATCAAAACATGATTTTCTTTATATATATCAAAATTATGAATTTGAAAAGCTAATTCACTAATTGATTGATGGTTGTATTGTTTGATTATTGTTTGAATAATTAAAATTTGGACCACTTAGTTCATTTGAAACAAATATTGAATTGTATTGAAAATTGGTTGCATTTGCTTGCATATACATATATATCATTGAACAGGTCATAGCAAGGAGGCTAGAGCAGAGAATAAAATTTGTTTGCCCGACAAATAGGTACATGTTTACTACATAATTTCCTGTTTTGTTTGGGTGATGATGATTTTATGAGCCTATTGGCTAGCCGCTTGGCTTTTTCTTTTTCTTTTTGAGATCTGAAGGACCGGGGAAGCTATTTGAAATTTCCCGATGCTCCCATTGCAGGGGAGGTTATGGCGAAATTTTTCGAAAATTTAGGGTGTTAGCCAAATTTTTGAAACTTTGAAAATTCTCAGAAACTGAAAAGTTGGAGAACGGAAGCCAAATCGAATGTAGAGTTGAATTATCAAACCACTTTCGACTTTGTTCCTTTTCGGGGACGAAAAGTTTTAAGTGGGGGAGATTGTAACAACCCGGAAAATCTGGGCCAGTTTAAAATTTTTATTTTGGCGATTTTAGCGAATTTTGATTATTTAAAATAGATTATTTTAAATAATATCGACGTGAAATCTATTTTGAATATAATTCGAACGTTTATATTATACACGTCGTCGTTAGAATATAAATAATTATATATAATTATAAATAGAATTGAAAATGGCGCGGTAGTTCGATAATTCGATTTCAAACTTCAATTGAATGTACCGGGTGCAAAATAATCCGGATTTTAGTGAAACCAAAAATAATGGAATCTAATAGTGAATATCTTTCCAACGAATCCGAAAAATTAAGATTTCATATCGGGAATCAAAAGATATGTCCAGTTGAAAATTCTGAATAGTCGCTATGGAATTCAGGCCCTTAAAAATGGACATTTTGCAAACGACCTCGGATTTCGACGAAACCAGTTTTGTTGGGTCCGGGATGTGAAGTTATTGCTAGGTTTCAAATTTCATAATTTTTCGAATCAATATGTGAGCGTGGCAAAAGAAAACGCGTTTGACCAGTTTCAGTTGATTTTAATCGACTTGAAATTGGCCATTTTTCTAACGGTCTCTGAATTCGACGAAACTAGTTTTGTTAGGACCGTATCGTCAATACGAAGCTAGAAAATATTTTTTTTGGAATTTTTTAGTTAGTATGTGACCCCGGTAATTAGAAATGTGCGTTTAAAATAATATAGTGATTTAAATGTAAATTCAAAGGAAACATATCGAGACGATCGAATTGGCCTGCGATACATATCCCATTGTGTTCGGAATGGGGGTAAAACGCTATGGGCGGCAGGCGGTGGACCTCGTTTAGTGGTCATATGTGAAAGTCAACTCTTTAATAAATAAATAATAAATAAAAAAAAAAAAAAAAAAAAAATATAATATCCCTTCCCTTAAAACCTAGGCCCCCCCCCGTTCGTTTATCTCAGAAGGAAAAAAAAAACAAAAAAGAAAAAGAAAACAAAAATCGCGATAACCCCCCCCGTCGCTCCAGCCACCACCGCGCCCAGCGCCCACCGCCGCCACCACTTGCGAGGCTCCGCCCTTCCCCCCTCTGCCTCCCTCTCTCTCCTCCGCCTCGCAGGAACCACGAATCCCCTCGACGAAGCCGATGGCCCCCCTCCGATCAGATGCCCTCTCGCCTCCGACCAGCATGGGTCCGCCGCCACCACCTGAGGACGCAGCCCACCCCCTCCTCTAATTACAGTAAGATCTTGATTTTGTTTATATATATAAAAAAAAAAAAAAAAAAAAAAAGAACTGATTTCTGTTTTTATTAAGATTTAAAAACTGTTTTTATTAAGTTTTGAAAACTGATTTTATTAAAATTTAAAAACTGATTTTATAAAAAGGAATAAAAACTGATTTTATAAAAAAAACTGAATTTGAAAAATGATTTTTAAAGTATTTAAAAACTGAATGTTATTTTGATTTAAAACTTATTTTTAAAAAAGTATAAACTGATTTATTTTTTTAAAGTATAAACTGATTTATTTTTTTAAAGTATAAACTGATTTATTTTTTTTAAAGTATAAACTGATTTATTTTTTTAAAGTATAAACTGATTTATTTTTGAAAGAGAAAAACTGATTTTATTTTGAACTTTAAAATAGGAAAAAGATTAATCTTTTAGTAGAAAAAGATTTGAAAGCAAAAGTAGAAATCATATTTTTTTATATGTTGAAAGCGAACGTGAAAACATGATTTTTGTCATATTAAAGAAGTGATTTTTATTATATAAACATCATGACAAAAATGAGATTTTTATTCATTTGAATAGCGATATAAAAATTCGATTTTTATATATTGAACTTTGAAATAAAAATATGATTTTTATATATTGAACTTTGAAATAAAAATTCGATTTTTATATATTGAACTTCGATATAAAAATTCGATTTTTATATATTGAACTTTGAACTAAAAATTCGATTTTTATATATTGAATAGCGAACTAAAAATTTGATTTTTATATATTGAATAACGAAGTAAAAATTCGATTTTTATATATGTAGTAGCTACGGACGACGAAGCTGGCGAAGATGCGAAAACAATGAAGACTTCTGCAAAAGAAGAGTCGAGATGGTTGGATAGCTAAATGTGAGAATTTCTCACCTTTCAATTTATATTTCTAGTTATATATATATATACTAGGATGCAGACGGTGCTTATTAGAAGCACCCGACACCCGTCCACATACCATGGACTTGTTTGTTTGGATTGTTTGGTGATTGATCGAGATATTGGTTTGAATGTGGTTTGTGGTGTGAAAAATCGAATCGATAAATTGGTTAGGATTAGACGTGCGCCGTTATAAGGCGAAGGAGTAAGACTAGGTTAGACTCTTACTCCAAATTTTGTGGTTTGCAAAATGAAATTGATTTGATTGATGAGTGAATGGCGTGGGCCTTCACTAGACCGGGGATTAGGCTAGGCCTTGTCCCGTTTCTAGTATCGTGCCGTTATGCCGCCGAAATTTTCTAAAATATGTTAGAAAATAAAAATATCATTTTATTGTGTAAATGAATAATAGAAATTCATATGATAGAATAAAATGTTTTATCGTTAAAAATACAATTTTTAACGTGAATATGAATATAGTGAAAGTGAATAAAATAAATATTCATTTACAAACCAGATGGTTTGTTTATGTACACTTATTTGAATGACATTGATTGGGTCGATAAATTTTACACATCGCCTAACTGCACAAATAAAATATGTGTTTGATTGTTTGAAACCCCACACGGGTGTTAGGATGAAATTTGAAGTTCACTCATCCTGATTGATTAAATATGTCGATCGATTGATTGACATGCTGTTGTAAGCGTTGAATATCTATATTTGATGCTTATACAGTGTAGTGCACTTTGGTTGATGGTTGATTATTTTCAATGCTATTATATACATGTGTTGTATGAAAATCCATATAATTAATTTTATATGGTAATTGATTGGGCCTCATTCCAGTTTTGAAAAAGAAATATTTGAAATAGAATATTTGAAAATAAAGGAATATATGAAGCCGTGTTGATTAGATTGACGCCATTTTGACGAGAACGATATTTATATCGATTTTATCGATTTCGAAATGAATTGAATTGAAAACGAATTCAAAATGAATTGAATTGAAAACGATTTCGAAATGAATTGAATTGAAAACGATTTCGAAATGAATTGAATTGAAAACGATTTCGAAATGAATTGAATTGAAAACGAATTCGAAATGAATTGAATTGAAAACGATTTCGAAATGAATTGAATTGAAAACGAATTCGAAATGAATTGAATTGAAAACGATTTCGAAATGAATTGAATTGAAAACGAATTCAAAATGAATTGAATTGAAAACGAATTCGAAATGAATTGAATTGAAAACGATTTCGAAATGAATTGAATTGAAAACGATTTCGAAATGAATTGAATTGAAAACGAATTCGAAATGAATTGAATTGAAAGCGATTTCGAACTGAATTGAATTGAAAACGATTTCGAAATGAATTGAATTGAATATGAATTCAAACTGAATTGAAATTTGAATTGAATAGAAATGAATTTTAAAACGAATTTATAAGGAAGAATTCAATTTTTCTTTGAATTGAAATGGAAGTTGAAATAGGTTTTGAAACGATTTTAAAACTATTTATATAATTCGTTTTGAATAGAAATCGACGAAATATATATTATATATATTATATATATAATATAATGGCCTGAATAGAACGCGCCGCGCCGCGGCAGTTCGCGAATTTCGACCATTTATTTCAAACGGACATTACGGGAGATCCGACCGTCGGATTCTCCTAAAACCAGAACCGTTGGGTTCGTATCGAAAAGAGCTTTCTAACGAATGTTAGAAATTTGAAATCTAACGGTTGGATTTGGAATTATGTCCAAATCAAATTTGAAAAAGGTCGCTGTAAGTGCAGTTCGATGGCCGTTGATGGAAATCGACTGTACGGGCCTTGATAAAATTATTAAAAATAGTAATAATTTATGTAAAATCATAAGAAATGATTTGTGAAGATTTGGGATGAAAAACTCCATATTTGAAAAGATAAAAATAGATTTTTATCGAAATGAACTAGTTTTGAACTAGAATTATAATTCTATTTATTTTTAAATAAATAAATTGAATTCGAAAAGGGTTTTGAAAATAACCAAAATTTCCAATGATTGCATTGGAGTGGATTTAAATCGAAATTGTCTTCGGAATATTTCGATATTGGAATTCGTGATATTACAGGTGTTGTTATGGAAATTTGAAAGATATATATTTGTATCGTTATTTCCAATACGACATTTGTTAGTCGTAGAATTCGATATTGAATATAAGCCGATGTATTTTCTATTCAGAGCCTTGTATTGAATATCGAATGTGATTTGGGTTTGTCGTGAATGGTGTCTTCACTAACACTGTTCTTGAACCCAGTTGAGAAAAGATTAAATCTTTTTATTTAGATTTAATGAAGTGTACCAATTAAATGATATTTAATTGGAATTGAATTGATATTGATTTTTGGGTTTATCGTGAACAGTGTTTTAAATAACACTCGTTCTTTAACCCGATAATTAATGGAATGTGACTTTGGGTTTATCGCGAACCGTGTTTTTAGATGACACTGATTCTTTAACCCAGTCACAGATTAAAACTAAGTGGAGTTTTAATGAATCTTTAATTAGATTGAAAAGATCGAGAATGGAGTATCACCAGTTTTGCTCCAGGCGATAGTTAAATCTTTAATTAGATTTGAATGTGAAATTTAGAAACTAACTGTCGGTTAGCCAAGCAGAATGGTTTTCTGGATATTGATCTGATGTTGGTTTCGGCCTTCGGGGTTAATATTTGGGGAATTATTCTCTTGATTAATTTACGGTTAGTGACTAATGAATTGGAATGAGGCGTATGTTGTGTTTGTGTAACACTTTTATAATATATACGTGAGTTATTCGGAAAGACCGGGTTTATCCCATTCTGAATAACTGATACGACGATAAGTCGAAGATGAAGACGATGGTCGAAGACCGGAAGTCTTCACGTCGTTTGGGTGATAACTGATGATCTTGATTGGGCTGTACACCCAAGAAGATGGAAACAGTTGGTGATCGTCCAGACGTACTTGGAGATCGATGGATATGCGGGGTACTAGGTGCCTCCGGTTTCGTTCAGACCCAGAACGGACTTGTAAATGGACTGTGTGTCTGACATCGGATTTCATTCTGTGTGACTGATATCGGTTGCATAGGATGGTTTGCCTGTGTGGCATGCTAAGATGCAAATGATCAAGGCTTCTGTTGAAAAGCAAAGTCTTGTGGTGATGATCAAAGCACGGCCTTTGTGGCGTAGCTTTGTGTAACGTTTACCTCGCGTGTTTCACACCAGGTATGAACCAAAAACGGGAGACGGACCTCAGGGAGGACTTGCGTTTCTTTCTAGCTAGAAGTGGCGTCAGTGGTTTTACACGCCCTGACGAGTTTGACTTATGTGGTTGTTGCTGTTGCGAGGCGCCTCGGTTATATCGGTTTCGGCCGAATGCATTCTGGTCGGCTGACGGACCAGACTTACACCCCATAGGGTGGGGAGACGTATTGTTCAGGCATAATAATCCACTCCGTGTGGACCGGCCCTGACGATCCAAGGGGCAGTTGCGGCTGTTCCTGAGGGGCGGGCTAGAGCGTCTCGAATCGGTTGAGGACTATCTTTTGCCTCGGTTCATAGATGGAAATCCAATTTCCAAATACGTGACATTTGCGGTTTTATTTGTAAACCTATATATGGCGACATAGTGGCATGGGACGCTCATGCCGCCTATGATTGATACTTATGATTTGAAGTTGTTTTATACACTTATAATAGTATCAAATGATTTGTTTTAAAACGTATCAAGCATCCTTTGGCTGTTATAAGGGAAAACCCTATCCTCGACTGCGTTGCATTGTGTGATGGGACCTGGGTCTTATAACAGCTTCATTTTTCTTTATTTAGCATTGCGCTGTTTGTTTCATGCACTGGTATTCTTGGGAGGAAACCCGTTCCGTATTATACGGCGTGGTCCCTTGATTTACCTAATGATTTAAAATAAAGATTAATAACTGTTTTAGTTCTCACACCAGTCACATGACTGACCTGGAGTTTATTGTTTTAACCTAAACTCTGGGTGCCCTTATTTTGACATGGGCAGCTAGTAGTTTTGGGTTTTGCAGATTTATATTCACAGGATCCTGGTTTACAGCTGGAACGATATCCGGAAAGCTTTGTATCCGTATATCTCATTCTAGTTGTGTATTGTATTATTTTCCGCTGCTATGTATTTAAATGTAATTTAAATCTCTGATATTTCTGTGTAATATTCATTTATACTCTATATATTCTTGTAATCTGATGCATTGTTGTAATATACAATGAAATGTTCTTCTGTATGCGTTCTGCTGTGGTTTGTTCTCGAACTATCCGTCGCTTTCCTTTACGGGGAAGTTGCGGGTCTTCACACATGGAAGTTGGGAATCTTGTTAATATCAAGAGTACTGGTCTACCTTACTCGTGGAACAATAGCAGTCGTAGTGGTCCTAGAACCTACTCTCTCATTGACCATGCACTCTGTTCTCCGCCGTCATTCACCGTATGGCCGACCATTTATTCTCATAGACCCCCTCCACTTCTGTCTGACCACTCCCCATTAATCCTTAGCCTTACCGGGCATGACTTGAAAATTTCCTCTAGCTTTAAATTTTTTAACATTTGGGTCCGTGAACCTGACTTTAATGGCATCCTTGTTGAAGTTTGGGGGAGAATTACTTATGGTAACCCTTGTTTTATTTTGCAGCAAAAACTTAAGAGGTTGAAGAGCACCTTGCGGATGTGGGCTAAATAGCGTTTTGGAACGGGAAATAAGCAGGCTAGTCAGTGGAGGAAGAAGCTTGAGGACATACAAATAAGCATGATGAACGATCCAACGAATCTGGTGCTGTCGAGTATGGAGAAAGATATCCTTAAGCAATATCAAAACTCGCTCATCGCTGAAGATGATATGATTAAGCAAAAAGCGCGTCTAAAATGGAATATGGAGGGTGACAGGAATATGCCTACTTTCATGCAACACTAAAAGACAAGCAGTGCAGCCAAAGTATTGTAACCATACTCGACAATAATGGTAACGTTGCTAACTCTAGAAATGATGTTGACCTTGCTTTTCTTCATCATTTCTCTGAATTACTAGGTAACCGTGAAGGATTCTATCCTGAAATTGAGCTAATTAACCCCTACATTTTGCCGAAGATTTTTGAAAATGATTATCAATCTTTGTGTGAGGAGATTACAAATGAAGAGATTAAAAAGGCCATGTTCTCCCTCAACAGTAATTCGTCGTGCGGACCTGATGGTTATAATGCTTTTTTCTACAAGAAGTTCTGGAATTTGCTATCCGATGATGTGTGCAAGGCTGTTAAGCATTTCTTTCAAACAAGTTATATGAATCAGGTTGTTAACAGCACTAACATTGCAATGATTCCTCAAAATCGAAACAGCGAGCCGTGTTTCCGATTTTAGACCGATCTCCTGTTGTAACGTCATTTACAAATGCATATCAACAATCATTGCAACGCGAATGAAAAACATTCTTTCCACCATTATTTCACCTAATCAGGCTGCCTTTCTTCCCGGTAGGAATATCCTTGACAACGTTTTAATTTCACATGAGCTATTGAATGGTTACTCAAGCTGTAATATTTCGCCTAGAGCAATGTTCAAGTTAGACATAATGAAAGCCTTTGATACTCTTCAATGGGATGCAATTGTCAGAATCATGGGATTCATGAATTTCCCACCCCATTTTATTGCATAGATATATGCTTGTGTCTCTACGCCGAAATTCTCTCTACTAATTAATGGAAGTGTTGTTGGTTATTTCGACAGTAAACAAGGCATCCGCCAGGGAGACCCCCTCTCCGCTTACATATTTATTATGATTATGGAAGTGTTGACGCAGATGTTGAATGAAAGAATTGATGTCGGTCTCTTCAAAATTCACCCTAGATGTGAAGAACCAAAAATCTCCTCACTAATGTTTGCTGATGACTTAGTGATCTTCTGTAAACCTGACAGTGTCACAATTGAAATCATTATGAACACTCTCAAAACCTTTGCTGAAATGACTGGGCTTAAGGTGAATATGTTGAAGTCTGAGATGAAATCTGCCGGTCTCAGTACGGCGCAAGTTAATGAAATAACTCTGAGAACCGGTTTAGTGAATAATCCTGGCGCAACTTCGTATCTGGGGTTACCACTCTCCACTGCTAAGATCTCTACTAATCAGTGTCTTCCGCTTTACAGTAGGATTATCGCTCGTATAAACCATTGGACGAGCAGAATGTTGTCACAAGCGGGTAGATTGACCTTAATCAAATCAGTTGTTTTCTCTATGCAAGTCTACTGGGCTAGGATGTTTATACTTCCTTCTAAGCTGATTAAAATGGTACATTCTGCTTTCATGAAGTTTCTCTGGAAAGGAAAATTGGATGGTAAATATTTGGCACCTATTTCATTTAGTTGTGCTGAAAAACCGATGAGCAAGGGTGGCTTAGGTATCATTAGCATGCAGAACTGGAATAAAGCCGCATTTTTAAAACATCTTGATGATTTCATCAACAACTCTCCTAGCATTTGGGTCCAGTGGTCATATAAGCACGTCATATAAAGAAAGAACTATTGGTCTATGGCGCAACCTCAAAAACTTAGTTGGACTTGGTGTTGTCTATACAAGTTAAGGGAGCGAATTCTGCCGAACTTCAATTATAAAATAAAATGCGGTTCTGTTGTTAGTGTTTGGCATGATCCATGGCTTCAGAATGGTCTCATTTTGAGTCGAGTGTTTTCTGATCTTGAAATTGTTTTGACTGGGATGAGTCAAAATGCTTGTGTGAACCAATACATTCAGCAAAATACCATTGTTATACCGGTTACTTCAGTTTATAATATTAATAAGTTATGGGAATTGGCTATAGAGATTAAAGTGGAGACCAGCGAGGAATGTGTCACACAATGGGGCGAAGGGAAGAAACCATACAAAACCCGTGGTATGTATCACTTTCTGTCGGGTTTTGATACGATGCCGAAGTGCAAATGGAGAAAAAGGTTATGGCTTACTGATAATGCGCATAAGGAGAATTTGCTGTTTTGGAAAGTGAGGAATAATGCAGTCAATACAAGGAAGAAGCTAAATGAAAGAGGTATGCCTATTGATCCTAGCTGTGTCATGTGTGGGATGAATAATGAAACGCTAGAGCATTGGTACTTTGATTGTCCCACTGTGCATGTTATATGGGAAGATATAATGCAACGTATTGGCAGAAAAGGAATAGGTAGAGTGGGTTCTGATGAATGGTCCAAGTTGGAGAAACAGACAAGTAGGAAGAAAAGTAGAGGTAGAATTCTCTATTATACTTTGAAGAAATTTATATCTGTCATATGGCGTGAGAGAAACAGAAGAATTTTTAACCCGGTAGAGGCTAAAACCAATGAACAATTGATGGTGTGCGCAAGAATGGAAATAAGGAACGGACTACGGCTCTTAAACTTCACCTTTGATCCAAGAATTATGCAAAGTCTTATGTAATTTGTTGTTTTTGTCTGTGTTGTGGTGGTGTTTTCTAGTGTTTAATGTACCGTGTATCTCCGTTATCTAGTGTGTGTTGTAATTGTTCTTTCCCCGGTACATTAATAAAAGTGGTAGGGGTCCACTCAACCCCGTCGGCCTTGCCAAAAATAAATAAATTAAAAGGATAAATAGGAATATATGTCAAGCTGCTTCATTAGCTAGCTTCTTGGAATAATTTTCAAGCTGGCTGTAATTTCCTTTGGCTTTAACGAAAAAGGAGAAAATCATTCCAATTTAAATCCAATTTCGCATTTATTTTCTAAATTCTACCAATGTGTCATTGTCACCGAATGTATTATCCAATCGTTAATCATTGGCCGTTTGCATCTGATTATTGACATCAATCGAAATCCTTGATAGCGGAGTTCAACATATTGATTTCCCCTTGGGTAAATCATATTTTAACTATAATCCTATCTGTGAATATTGTTGCTTCAATTTTGATGGGCAATTATGCATTTTTTTCTCAATAGTCGTGTGATTTCAGTACATGAAACCAGCATCAATGTTGAATGATTTTATTTCTTAACGAATTTCATCTTTGATTAGTTAATCTACACAAGCAATTTCATCTTTATTTATTTAATTCAGTCTATTTACAGTTGTTACAACTATACAAGTAATTTTTCTGTTAGCTAGCTTTTTGACCAAGCCACCAAGGTTCACACACAAGGAGAAAATATGAGGTCTCATTCCTCTAGTTCATGAAAAGTCAGATCACAGTCGCTCAATTATCCCCAGGTCGGATCGCCCCCTTTCGGATCGCTCCATCGGGTCGCTAAACCCCTATGCGGATCGATCCGCCTATACCACCTCGACCCGATCCAAGCCCAGAAGATACAGCAAAGACCATGACCCATTCTATCACGATCCGAGAGGTATGGATCTCGCGACACCTGTCACCAATTGTCATATTGACCTATTCTTGATCAAGCTACGATCCGATCTGATATTCTCGGGATTAGCGCCACGTATGACCGCGATCCCCTGACCAAATCAGCTGTAAATAGCCCAGAGCTTGGCAATTTTGAGGATCTTTTGGCAGTTTTAAGGATTTATTCCACCATTACTGTCATACAACTATTTCATACCAGATTTACTTTGAGATAACTGAAAGGAATCGTAGTTGTAAGAGTGAGTTTGAGAGAAATCATTGATTGTACTATCATCCAAAGTATAATCAATAGCATATAAAGTGGACGTAGGCTCGTTAACGTCGAACCACTATAAACCATGTGTGTTTTCTGTTTTTTCCTCATTTTTCAGTTATAATTCTCTACGAATCAGAACAATTTTGGTGTTAGAGCCAAATTTTGATCTATCATTTTGGTTCTTTCACTGAGAATTGATTTCTCGGCATATTGGATTGTTGCTCCGTTGTTTGGATATTCAAGTCCGAAGGAAAGAGTCCCGAAACTTCACTGTTCAGATTTTTGAAGATTCTAGCGGCATCTGATATCATGGCCGGAAAGAAGTCTAAGGAAGTACGAGCTTCGTAGGCGATTGAAGTCGCGAATGAAGCAATTGAAGAAAGTGTACATGAGCAGGTTGAGGAGGGCCTCGCGGATCGCGGTGACATAGGAGCGGACCGACCCGAACATGGCGTCACGAACCAGTCTGAAGGGGGCGCCACGATCCGAACTGAAGGAGTCGTCACTCGATCCCACGACAACGCCGCGAACCCTCCACCTAATGTTACCACGATCCGACCCCAGGGGGGCGCTACGAGCCACAGACACAGGTCCACAGCGATCCGAAGTGATGACCAGACTACAACTCGACCGGGAAAGGAGGTCATGGCTCACTCTTCCCATCCCGGTACCTCTGTTCGACCTGGCTCAAGTTCCCTGCACATAAGAGGAAATGTTGATGAACAATATGACCCCTATGCTCCGGTCACTGAAGGAGATCTCTCTCGCTTCTCTGAAATGTAGGATAGGCTGTTTGATGAATTAGCTGCTCAAAGGCAGCAAAGCTCTGTGCTGCGACAGAACTTAACTGCTATGGATAGAAGGCTCGATGATCTCGCAAGACAAAGAACATTCCCAGTTCGCCCACTCACCCTAGAGTACTCTTCTTTGTCAGAGGAATCGCCAAGACCTCCGCGGCGACCGTATGAGAGGGCTGAAAACATAGAGCAGCTCCAATTTGGAACCTTGCCATCACGAGAGGAAGAGACACTTGGTGTAGGACCCTGAAACCGCAACTTGAATAATCGTGCCGCAACTCCTAGAGCTCGAGTTGTGGACAATCCTGTTGAGAATATACCACCTCAGCCCCTTCGCCGTACAAATACTCATGGTAACAGGTGGCAACGAAGCCCAATCCGAGCTCCGTACTTCGTGGTTGTTCCTAGAAGAGAGATCGGAGAATTCCACCGAGCGAGAAGCGCTGATCCCGAGCCTCCGATGACCAGTGCAAATGTTGCAGCTATGGTCCATCAAATCCTGGCGGATAGCCGTGGACAAAGGAATGAAGATTGGGGAATTGACCACAGTCACACCCCTTTTACTGATGACATTCTAGACGTAACATTCCCGAGGCGCTTCAACATGCCTCAGATGAACCGTTACGCGGGTAGATATGATCCAATCCAACATCTAATGACATATTCTTGGTCAATGACCGCTGCCGCAACCTCTGACACTGTAAAGTGCAAAGCATTCCCTATATTCCTGGAGGATGTAGCGTTATTATGGTTTACTCGCTTACCAGCAAGATCAATTTCCAGTTTCAGGGAGTTGAGTGAAAGGTTCGTGGAACAGTTCCGCATTTATGCACAGAGGACAAAGAGTGTGATTGATCAGTTCCTTGTCAAACAACGACCAGGCGAGAGCTTGAGGGTGTATCTGGATCATTTCAACCTGGCCGCCACTGAAGTCAAGGATCCCCATGAGCCAACTGTTGTGGCAGCCCTAATTGATGGGGTAGATAAAGATTCTGAATTTGGGAGATACTTGGCCGGCAAGCCACCTCATACTAGAGAATTTTTCTACGAGAAAGCAAACATTCACTTACGTCAGGAGGAGGTATATGCTAACCGGAAGATGAAAATGGCAAATAAGGAGGAAATCCAAAGTAATGTGGCCATCAAGCAAACCGGAGACAGCTCGGGGAAGGTTGATGTCATTGTTGGAAACCGAAACCAGGGCGGCGACCACCAGTCAGGAAACAATGGTAACAGCAGTAATGGCAATAATCGGAAGGGAAATCAGGGGAACGACTCCAAGAGAAGGACCCGTCCCAGATCTTTCGAAAATTATACGCTAATAAATGATACTTTGGAGAATATATTCGTAGACTCGTACAACGTTCTCCAACATAAAAGGCCTCCTCCAAGAGATTCGACGGAGAAAGAACGTGAGACGGGGAAGTTTTGTCTCTTCCATCAGACTCACGGCCACTCTACAAATGAATGTCGTCATCTGAGAGACGTAGTTGAGAGGCTGCTCCGGGAAGGGAAGTTGGATGAGTACAGGGTAACTCTTAGAGACAGGGGGCAAGCTATTCAGACCCCGAACCAAAACCAGAATCAACCTACTGCCAGGCCAACTGCCAGGCCAACTGCCAGGCCAACTGTCCAGCATCTTGAGGTAGGAGAGTGTAGCAACCCTGAGGACAATGTCCCGATAAAACAGCAAAAGATGATGTCAGATGACGTCATTTTCCGCCACCGAGAGAGTATTGGAGTCCACGCTCCGACCGAAGATCCATTTGTAATCACAGTTCCTATTGGCCCGGCCACTGTCCATAAAGTTTTAGTGGATAACGGGAGTTCAGTCAACATTCTATTCAAAAAGACGTTCGATCAAATGAACCTTGAATTGAAAGATTTAAAGCCGTGTGAAGGATATATCCGTGGATTTAATGGAGCTTCAACTGCTCCAATGCGGTATGTAGAGCTGCCGGTAACACTTGGGGAAGGAGAACGCCAGAGAGTGAGAATTCTTCCCTTCGTGGTTTTGGGTATTGAATCGCCTTACAAATGCCTTCTTGGGCCGACCGACCCTAGCAAAGTTTAGAGCTTGTATAGCCCCCTGGTGCTTGTTATTGAAGTTTCCTACGGAAGCTGGTGTTGGCATAGTCAGAGGAGATCAGGTTGCCGCACGAGCATGTTACATTGTAGAGCTAAAGCTACTCCGTAAAGGAAGAGATATAGAAACTAAAGACGCTTCTTCCCCCACAAGGGAGGAGACGTCATAGCAATTAAAGAGAATGACTATGGGTGAGACGCCCAGAGAACTGCCCGAGGATATAGATCCCAGAGAGGACGAAGAGACTGGGGGCAGAATGGTGGCTCCCAACGACACGACTATGGATGTACCGATCGATGATAGTGACCCAGAGAAGGTCCTGAAGATTGGATCCCAGTTGGATCCAGTTCGAGATAAAGAACTGACAGATTTCCTGAAAGATAACTTGGATGTATTTGCTTGGACCCACGCGGACATGTGTGGGATATCTCCATCAATCATGAGCCACTCATTGAGCATTAACCCAAAGCATCCCCCTGTAAAACAAAAAAGGCGAATGTTGGGCCCAGAAAGGTCCGCAGCCTTGAAAGAAGAAGTTGAAAATTTAAGAAGTAACGGATTCATCAGAGACTCAACCTACCCAGATTGGATTTCAAATCCAGTTTTGGTAAAGAAGGCCAATGGGAAGTGGCGCACGTGTATTGATTTTTCGGATTTGAATAAAGGCTGCCCAAAAGATAGCTTTTCGTTACCCAGAATTGATCAGTTGGTAGATTCAACGGCGGGTCATGAGCTTCTCTCTTTCATGGATGCTTATTTAGGATATAACCAGATCCCTATGCATGTTCCAGATCAAGAACACACTAGCTTCATTACGGATCTGGGATTATACTGCTACGTGGTAATGCCTTTTGGTTTGAAGAACGCAGGCGCTACATATCAACGGTTAGTGAACAGAATGTTCTATAACCAGATTGGGAAAACGATGGAGGTATACGTTGATGACATGTTGGTTAAGTCCAGACAATCATCCAATCACACTATAGACTTGGCAGAGATGTTTGGTATCCTTCTAAAGTATGGGATGAAACTCAACCCAACGAAATGCTCATTTGGGGTTGCCTCAAAAAATGTCTTGGGATTCATTGTCAGGTCGCGCGGGATTGAGATTAATCCAGACCAGATCGCAACAATCAAAGGCATTCAGGAGCCTAGACAAATCAAAGATGTGCAAAGCCTTGCAGGGAAAGTAGCAGCATTAAGCAGATTCATCTCTAGAGCGACAGACAAATGCATTCCATTCTTAGAATTGATAAAGCAAGGAAAACGCAATTTTAAATGGACTCCTGATTGCATAGAAGCATTTCAGAACCTGTTGAATCATCTGGAGAGGCCTCTGATACTGTCTAAGCCAGTGAACCACGAGGATTTATTCGTGTACTTAGCAGTGTCATCCCATGCGATCAGCTCAGCATTAGTGAGAGAAGAAGACAAGGTTCAAAGGCCAGTGTACTACGTGAGTAAAAAATTGGCGACTGAACAGCTGAGCTCGAACTCTAACCTTGGCGACTGCCAGGAGAGTATAAAGGCGTCTATGATTAAGCGCTGAGAAAGAGCTCTTACCCCGCTGAAGGATCGGGGGGCGACTGAACAGCTGAGCTCGAACTCTAACCTTGGCGACCACCAGGAGAGTATAAAGGCATCTATGATCAAGCGCTGAGAAGGATGCTGGAGACTCAGCACCCCTAGAATTTCTGCCCCGCTGAAGGATCGGAGAGCGGATCATGGTACGAGTTCGAACTTTAACCCGCTGATGGATCGGGAAAGTATAGAGGTACCGGAGATTTGGTGCCTCAAGGACTATAATCCTACTAAAAATTCCAAGTCCCCCGTATTCAGAGATAAGGGGCAATGTGCATAGAAATTTTTAAATTTTTTCTATCGCTTGAAGGATTTGTAATATAATTTCAACTTGGTTATAGTCAAATGACTTGTGACTAAGTGTGAAGAGTTTATTGAATGCAGGTACACGATGATGTAAAAGAAATAAACTTTCATTCATAAACTGCAAGCTTACAAGATAAAGAGGAACCTAAACAAAAGTGAGGGCCATTCTCACAATTACATTTCATGGCCAGTGGAAAGCCTAAAAATCCTAAGGACAAAATATGAACTAATATCTGCATCCTACTCATGCTGGGGGGGCTATGTTGGGTTCTTGCTCTTCTTCTGCTTCCCCGACTCCTCCTTATCAACATCCGAACGATCACCTTTTTCCTCTTCCTCTTATCAACAAGAGGCTCTGGCGAAGAACTAGAGGATTGAGAGGCTAGTTGTGAAGTTATTGATCGGGAGGAAAATCTTATGACCAACCCAGTTTTGGGATCGATCTCGGAAATAGGGGGCACATATACTGGATCATGTTCCCCTTTCATAAGGAGCAACTGCCTCTCCTCTTCAGCCTGTTGATCAGCCAAGGTTTCACCACCACCCTTGATTTCGTCTGTAATAACAACATCATCCTCTTCGTCCCCATGACCACCTTTCGTGTCCTTCAAAGCAGCAATGACCTCGGCATCTGCAGGAACACCAGTGTTGGGCACCACAGATACCATAGTTACTTTTTCATCACCCTCAGTTCGCTCTGAAGTCTCAGAAATTTCAGCATCAGTGCCTAAGGGGATATCAACTTTCTCTGCCTCTGCTTTCTTTTCTCCCTTTTTCTCGGTCAATGTATCACCTGTATTGCGAAAGGCACATGTTAGTAACTCAATGGGTTGCTCCGCAGAACGGCGAAAAGTCGTAACTGCTTTGGCAAATTGCGGGGAAAATATGGATATACCTTCAGCTGATATTTCATCTAAGCCTGCAGCAGAAACTCTGACAGCCGGAGGAGTTGGGCGTAAGGGAATTAACGGATCGTCAGGATTATATTCCTCGACTTCGGGGGCCTTGAGTTTCGCCGCTGAGCTTGAACCCTCATCAAGTTTTCTCTTACCTTTAGCCTCAAACTTCTCCCTTTCCACCTCTTCTCGGATTAGGCATCTCCCCTCCTCTAAATCCTCGGGTTCGTTATCCTTAAGAATGGTCTGCATCAACTCATTCTCATCAATCTCAACGACTCATAATCGCCGTTTCTCGCCCTGGACGATAGCATCCCATATGTTGGCTAAAGTGACATGGTAGTCCGGGATCCAGAGATGTTACGGGTCTTAATGACCTGGCCAAGGAAGTCAAACAACATTTCTTCAAATCCTTCAATATCTTTCTCTCTCTCGAGGAGCTTTTCATTAGAAACAGTAGCCATTTCAATGGCACTTTCCACATTATTTTCAGCAAGAACCGCGCACTTCTCTGCTTGTGCGAGTTGATCATTCAGAATCGCCCTCTCTTTTTCGGCCAGAGCTAAACTGTCTTTCAAGCTTGCCTTTTCTTTCTCTCAAGCATCTTTTTCAGCTTCGAAATGATCCTGTGATGTTTTCAATTCGATGTTGGCCATCTTGAGATCTTCCACCTCCTTCTTCAATGACACACGCTCTTTGCTGTTAGAATCGAGCTCATTATGAAAACGTTGCTTGGCCTCCTCCAGCTCTGTCTTATAATTTTTAGCATCCCGTTGAGCCAAGGCAAGCAAAGATTGTGCATCTTCCAAGTCCTTTTCCATTCTCACCCTGGCCCTGTCATTGTTATCTATCCTCACTTTAGACCTGTGCGCTTCCATCTCTAGCGTTCAGAAAACGTCTGAATGGTTGGCAGCGTGTTTCTTTATCGTATCATATTGCTTGGCTAAATGGCGAACATATCCGATGACTTCAGTATCCCAATTCCCAGGAACCGGTTCCAGGGCTGGAACGAACATCATCCTCTCAAAGAAGATATTGGGGAATTGTTCTCGTAATTTCCCCAGCTTAGCTTGAGCCTCAGGACCATGGACATAGTCTCGCGCCCCGGGGCACTTAAACTTTGTTGGCTGGAGGGGACGATGTCAGTTTTCTCCTTCTCAGAATCCTTTTTTGGATCTTTGTTTTTACCTTAGGCTCATGGTGTTTTCTGGATGACCTGCTGTGAGACGGCGTGCTCTTCGGAGGAGTTAAGTCTTTGGGAAGTTGTTTCCCTCCTGTAGGTGGCACTGGATGACTATGAGGCTTTCCAGAGGTTTGTTTTTACGGAGATCTGGACCGTGAAGAATGAGATTTGTGAGAATCCCGGGACCAATGGCTGTCACCTCCTCGGCTGCTGCTACGAGCACGCTCAGGATTTGGATGAAGACTAGGTGTGCCTTCACGAAGAGAGCGATAAGAATAAGACCGTTTGCAAGACATCTTTCCTGCAAAAGAAACAAGTATATATTAAAACCTTGAATACTGTTGGTATAAAAGTGTGGGGTCAGACAGTGTATGTGATTTGTGCATCCCATATAATTCCCCCTAACAGACCAGGGCCCGAAGTTAGGCTCGTCTGGGTAGTCGCTCGTTCTTCAACTGGAACAGTTGTTTCCTTAGAAATAGAAAAAAATGGCTCCCCTTCGAAATCTTCCTGTGTATATACATCGTCGGGTATAGGAATCTTGCTCAATTCTTTAAATAACTTCTCCTCTGTTAAATCATCGGGAGCGGCAGGTTCAACAGGTAGAGAGGCCCTTGAGGGGGAACCCCTCGGAGAGGCTGGGATTTCCTTAAACTCATCAGCACGGGCCTCATCTCCTCTATATACATTTAAATCTTCGTCATCCTGGTTAATTATCGGCGAATGACTCTTATGAAGTTTAGTTGTCTCTGCTGCTTGTGACGTTCCTTCTCCCTCGGCCGGGGGCACGTATTTGTAAGGTTTGCCACCCGCGCCAAGTCCAAACCTTATATCCAGAAGGCGATGCTTGTGAAGATTCTCGTCAGTAATACATTTCTTGATCTTTAGGAAGTCGGATTTGCTTTTCAGAAGAAGGGATAGTCGATTACTGTACACCAAGCCTTCCATTTTTGGAAAGGTGTGATCTGCATAGAGAAAAGAAGCATGTTAGCGCTTCGATTTCATAAATAGATTATTCATTCAAAGGTTTAAAATTTACTTGATTTAAGCCATCTTCTTGCACACCCAGCCTGTCTCTTTATATAGAACCAATCGGCCTTGGGATCCCCTATGTTGCTGTAACCGTCAGATAAGACCTTCCTATTTGCTACCGATTCGAAGAAAGAAAAATTTGGGGTTGCCGTAGAGCGATGCTTGAAAAGGTAATAGAATTTCAAATCTTTAAACGTGAGCTCAGTTTGCAGGATTTCCGCATAAGCGATGTATAGAGTGTATAGGGCTGCGCAGGCATTGGGATGAAGCTGCATCGGAGCAATACCCAATCGTTTTAAGGTTTCAATGATGATTGGAGGAAACGGAGGAACAACGCCTACCCAGCACATGAGTCGGCTAACTGTCATATACCCCTCCGGAGCTAGATGAGGTCTATCTTCGCTACCAGGTGTTCTCACATCATCCCAGGGGATCCCATGTTTCAAGCAAATTTTCTTAAGCTTTATGTCATCTAGTTTGGAAGCTAAAGAGTCAGTGAATTTCTCTATTTCTAGTGCACCAGTAATCTCGTCGGGAGATCGGTCGTCTACTTCAGACTCCTCATCAAGCGAGGTACTCTTAGATGAATCCGATTCCGTTTCTGCCTCATATTTGGATCCAGAATCCTCACCCTCTGGATTAATTGGAAGAACCTCGGGGTTGTGGTGCTCAGACGTCTCGAGATCCATCTCTGTATCAGATCTTGAAGGGGAACGGTTATCCGACATTACTGTTTAGGCGAGTAAACATAACAAATTAGAATATAGCTACCCTTCCCCCCGTGTGTGCAAGTGCCGGTGTGTGCCTGTGCATGCATTAAGAAAAAAGCATAAAAGTCAACAAAATCATCGAGATATTAGTCGTTGTTCGCTGATAAGTTATGCGCTTGTTCAGTCCATGAAGTTCATCTCAGAGGCTCTAACATAACTGTCCATTGGTATATCGAAATTAAGTTGCAATGTTTGTTTAACAAGTTCAAGGGATCGCTCAGTGTTTGGATCGTGATACATCGGGTCGGGTCGCATATCAGGCTTCGGATCGTGCGCCATTTGCGGATCGTGGAACAGGTTCGAATCGTGAAGGAGCATCAAATAGCGTAACGCTAGGATTCCTGATCAATCATACTTTACCAGAGCGGATCGTGACAACCCGCTGCGATCCACATTACTTCAAGAACCCACGAACCGGCACTCCTCCGTGTCCACGATCCGATCCGCAAGGCAAGCCAACAATCCATCCACCTCGCCACCATCACGACCCGACCTGGTCTAACCTTTTCTCCCCTCCTTCTTCTCCTTCCTTTCTTCTTCTTCTCCATCAGCGAACGTGAGCAGCTGAACCCATCAGCCATGGCGTCTCGACAGCCTCCCAAACCAGCTAAAAACTCAGAAAAACGAGATTAAAGTTGCATCGAGGCTTTAATAGCGCAATTACCTTTCTTAAAAATGGAGAAATCGAGTAGGTTTGTCTTGAAGATTGGAGGTTAGGGTCTGAATTGGAGAGAGAGGAAGCAACGAAGGGAAAAGAAGGGGAAAAGTGAAGAGGGTTCGGGTTTATATAGGAAAAACCGCGACCGTTAATCTCCCCTTTTTCGTTTTATTCGAACCGTGGGTTTCGGTGGATCGTGGAGGCAAGCTCATCGGGCCCAGCAAAGGAGAAAGAGGCCGATCCCTGGGTCGACTCGCTACGAAGGATGGCCCACCATACATAAAGCCCACACGAAGGTTGTAACGAAACGAGCAATGAATCGTGGAACACTGGAGCGATCCAAGCCGACTAAGGATGGGTAGAAGTAAATCTCCAGAAATGCTTGTTAAAAAAAAGGAGGAGAAGGAAAGTTCAGAAGTATACTTGGTAATTTGATAATGACGTTTCCAAGAATTCCAGAGATGGAAATTATCCGATAAACAGAGAAATGATTGAGGATTTATCCGATATTTATACCAATCAAGGAATGCGACTTTCCGAAGTGACACGACATTTTAGACAGACGCAACCATTGATTTGCATCTCCCTATGAAAAGATGTCTCTGCAGTTTCGAAGCATGTTCTATCCTCGATAAAACATACTTCGAGGGGCAAAATGTTGGCTAGCTTTTTGACTAAGCCATCAAGGTTCACACACAAGGAGAAAATATGAGGTCTCATTCCTCTAGTTCACGAAAAGTCAGATCACAGTCGCTCAATTATCCCCAGGTCGGATCGCCCCCTTTCGGATCGCCCCCTTTCGGATCGCCCCATCGGGTCGCTAAACCCCTATGCGGATCGATCCGTCTATACCACCTCGACCCGATCCAAGCCCAGAAGATGCAGCAAAGACCATGACCCATTCTATCACGATCCGAGAGGTAAGGATCTCGCGACACCTGTCACCAACTATCATATTGACCAATTCTTGATCAAGCTATGATCCGATCCGATATTCTCGGGATTTGCGCCACGTATGACCGCGATCCGCCTGACCAAATCAGCTATAAATAGCCCAGAGCTTGCAATTTTGAGGATCTTTTGGTAGTTTTAAGGATTGATTCCTCCATTACTGTCATACCACTATTTCATACCAGATTTACTTTGAGATAACTGAAAGGAATCGTAGTTGTAAGAGTGAGTTTGAGAGAAATCATTGGTTGTACTATCATCCAAAGTATAATCAATAGCATATAAAGTGGACGTAGGCTCGTTAACGCCGAACCACTATAAACCATGTGTGTTTTCTGTTTTTTCCTCATTTTTCAGTTATAATTCTCTACGAATCAGAACAATTTGGGTGTTAGAGCCAAATTTTGATCTAACATTATCCAATCCGTATACTTTAGTGACTACTAATTACTTTTTTACGCATTATCCATGAATTAGATTTTAATAGATTTGCACAAGCAATTTAGCATGCAATCGTAACAAAAGTTTACTTCACATGAGGTGTACATGTTTAAACAATGTTCTTGTTGTTCAACACCTAAAGCATCTTCGCTATTTCAAAAAGAATAAAATTGTTCTTATCACTTGCCATAACTTATATTGCCATATTTAACTAATTTGATTGTTTCCTGTTATAGGGACTGCACGAAAATATACGGACTGCATGAATAGTTTGAATATGTAGCCAAATTAAAGTGAAGAACATGAAAGGCAACATACATATAGCTGAACCATCACATGCAGAATTAAAGCGCATTATATTTGTAACAACCCGCTCATTCCACGATTTTAGATTTAAATATTTTATTTAAATATATCGTCATATCTTAGGTGTCACTCAAAAATGTCATTTTTCACAAATGATAAAATTAGGATTCGGGACCACTTCCATTGAGTCCGGATCATCATTTACGACCTTTTGGACTATAAACACCGATACCTTTTGAGTTTGTAAAATTTGGTCATTTTCTCATTAGACTATATGACCAAATATCACTTTTCACATACGAATGATTTTGGTCTCGAAACCACTTCCGTCGAGTTCAGAATGTCGTTTACATGATCGAAAAGTGTAAGCTTCGATATGTTCCAAGATTCGGAAATTTGGCACTTTGGGTTGGGTCTTGATTGAGCTAGCCTAGCTCATCATATAACCCCTCCTAGTCCCTCCTCCTTCATTCATTTTCCTCCTTCTCTACAAAATAGAAATGGGCTTAGGGAAAGGGAAATTAAAATTCCCTAATCCCTAGATTGATTTAGGAATCCAATTCAACATGAGTTCATGTGCAAATTCAAAGAGAAGAAAGGTAATCACTCTCTCTACCTTCTCTGGCTCATCTCCTCTTCTATTTTTGAGAATTACTATGACCTAATTTTTAGGAAATTCATTTATATGATCTTAGATTGGAGATTCTTGTGTGTTTCTTGAAGAGAGGTTGCTCTAGCTTGCTTTTGAGTTGATTCTTTGTTTCTAATGAAGAAAAGTGGGTTCTTTCTCGAATTGGAGCTATCGTTTGAAACCAAGGTGAGTTCTTTTTGAACTCACATCTATGCCACAAGCCAATGGCTTGTAAAAGTGTAATTTAGTGATTCATATGTGTTTGCATGTGCTAGTGAATTGGTTATGTTAGTGTAACTTAGCTGATTCCATATGTTTATGTTCCATTGAGTTGAAATTATAAGTAGGATTGTTTACACAATCTTATGCATATATTTTGAGTTGATTTGGTGACGTTGTGAAGCTCTTTTGTCCCTCGACAAAATTCTAAGTCTTCACAAGTCACTTGAATCACATTTGATTGCCTTGGTTAGAGAATTAGTTCATTTTCGAATATATAGTCGGAATCATAGCAATCTCATGTTCATATGTGTGTGTGTGTGTGTGTGTGTGCGTGCATGTTTGTTGGTGTTATTAGATGCTTCGGTAAGCCTTAGTTGCTTCAATTTCACTTAGAAATCATCATGTACCATCACCATTAATCCGAGCTCATCCGTGGGCCGTTTGCACCTTATTCCTTAAGCAAAATAGCCCATGTTTCAGCTCAGACGTTTGTCCATAAGGGGAATAGATGTTAGTCAATGTTTGAGAAGTAAAATATTTAATTGCTTCAGCTCAGAGGTCTGACCAAATAGGTCAGACGTCTGACCAACCTCTCGGGAAAAAATAAAAAACCCGCAAACTGTCAGGTCAGACGTCTGTCCTGAGGGGTCAGACGTCTGAGCCTGCAGTTTTGCTGTTGACCAGTGAAGATCATGGTCAACAGTGTACCCCCATCCAGGCTCTTTCCCGGCCGGAGCTCGGGCCGTTCGGACTTCATTTGTGAAAGTCAGCTCTACGAATTCACAGATTCCAGCAACTCGATTCATCGTCTTTGATTCTCAATTAATTCTTCCAATGTTGATTATTTTTGTCCTATTCACATTATTTATGATGTGAATTGAATAAGTCATCATTCTGAAGCCCATGCACTCTAGTTTGTATATCGAATTTATTCGATACTCTTGTTAAGATGATTCACGCCTCTAAAATGTGAATTATCGACTCGATATCCTTGGAGTCTATTCCGATGTAGTTTAAAACCTTCAGGTGCTAGTTTGGGATTTTGATTCGTTCGTTGATCGAAATTACAACCGTTATCCCTTGATTTCCTTTATGTTGTTGTGATGTGAGTTTATGTCTTCTGATTTTTGTGTTCGATTTGCTACGGCGACGATTTTCATGAATAACTGAACCACAATGGATAATGGGGTTTTATATTGTCAATGAGCATCGAGCCAACGTTTAAATCAGTTTTTAAATTCAAATCCTTTTAAAATCAATTCGATTTCTAAATCCAGTTCCGATTCTATTAATTTATATAGGATTCCTTATCCTCTCGATTGGACAAGAAATTTAGTTTATTTACCTTAGTAAAACTGTGGACTATGACCCCTTATATGTTTACTTCGGCGAATAACTCTTGGACTCGTGCATTCGAACATGTGTGGTGATTTCACTGTTTTGAATAGATACCAATTATGAGTTCCTAAATATTCGAGAATAGCATGTGGTTATGGGACATGAGCTATTTCCTTATATTAACTAACTCGGAGTAATTTCTATTCACCCAAATTGTTGGTATCTGCCTCCTGACATAGTTGTTTGGTTCGCAATTGCCCTAGTGGGAATTTACAATTTGTGACCTTCATCTATGGGACTTTGGTTTAACTTTCGATAATTTTCTATGATTTATGTTTTCCTCTACCGGGGTCTCGACCCGGCTCCGTGGGGAGCTTCGGCTCAAACAAATGGGTTCGCTACCTAGAGATCGTATCTCACCACTTTGATGCATTGCACGTCAAATTGACCACTTTGACGCATTACGCGTCAATTTGATAAATGATTTCTGATTCTTGATTACTTTGACGCGATGCGCGTCAATTTGATAAATGATTTCTGATTCTTGATTACTTTGACGCGATGCGCGTCAATTTGATAAATGATTTCTGATTCTTATTTACTTTGATGCGATGCGCGTCAATTTGATAAACGATTTCTGATTCTTGATTATTTTTGTTTCTCTATCATTTCCTGTTGTGTGCTAATATTTGAATGTTGGATTCTACATTAGCTAGAAGATTATTTAGAGATAGTTGTGTGCTGACATTCCATTGTCATTTCCTGGTTGTGTTGACATGCCATGTTTCATATTTTTTTATGATTAGAAATTATCATTAGAATCATGTCATCCTGCGTTATATCTCTTATTATCTCAGTTTATTTGACAAGTACAACTAAACTAATCTTTTTATTGTTTATTTTCTTATAAATAATACTTGGGTCAGGCCGAGTCGTTTTAGGTGCTCCTTTGGTCTCATCGCAGGATTGATCTTCCGCTTTCAGCTTGCTACTATGTCTCTGTAGTTTCATGTACTTTTGTACCTATGTCTTTATCTCTTGTTGTGTACATATTCTTTAATTTAGATCATGGTTCATTTATCTATTTTTTGGGATTAGTGGATCTTTGCTGACCACTAGCTTGTTGTACACATTCTTGGTTTATTCATACCTATTCCGCCTTTGTGATATGATTTTTTTTCTGGCTATGATATATACCATATCTATTGTTGTTGTTGCCTATTTTATATTACTTTCCGGATTATTTATAGCCATTGTGTATTTGCCCTATATGCCGAACGGTCATGTCGAAATTTTAATTGGTATCGGAATTCGATGTGCATTCCTCATATGGAGCAATTATACAATCGGTCGCTCTTCACAAACCTCATTCTCCATTATGGTCTACGACATTTCTCTGAAATGAACTGACGATAGTGGGTATAGAGGTGGGGCGCTACAGTTTGGTATCAGAGCCACTTTCCAAAACAGTATAAGATAGTATGATGATGGTATTGTCTTAAGCCTCTCTCGGGAATCGTGCTTTAGGGTTTTAATTAGAGTCTTAAGACCCGTCATAGCTTATCTTCCTATATGATTCCATTTTGATTGAATTCGCATCGTTTGAATTCAACTTGAGACTAACTTTTTCTTCCTTCTTTTTCCTTAAAGAAGCGAAATAGTTGGTCGTAGCCGTGCAAGTGCCGGTTCACCTAGTATACCTCCTACGGGAGGGGTGATTATGTCTCAGGTGCCTATTTTTAGTCTTTTAGAATAGTTATCGACTCATCCCTTCGGGTTGATTTCTATAGTCCATCTAGGGCTCGTTTGCTCCAGTGGTGCATCTATTTCATTCTTTGACTCGAGTTGCTAATCGATGTCTGTTTAATATCCTTGTAGCTGATTAATCATTGGATATCTTTCCCGTGCATCGTTACGCACGTCATAAGCGCCTTTGATCATGGTTTTTCTTGATTTCTAGTTATGATTATTTCGTATGTCGTTACGTACCTAGAATGCTCTATTGATCACTTGTCGGTCGGTATGGATATACCATGTCTTTGTGACTAAATCTACTCCCTTGTTGTCGGCTATATAGTTCTAGTTCGGTACGAGATCACCAAGCCTCCCGGCTAAAACAACTCATTTGTTACCTCGTTGTGCCGGTGTGAGTCACCAAGCATTTGTGCTAAATTAACTCAACAAATGTATTGTTGCATTCCAAACTCAAGATCAAGAATGAGGGAAAGCATCTCGCTTCTTGTGATCCCTCTTCTTGAGTTAAGGTACATGTCATTAATTCCTTAATGTCATTTACCTTGTTCAAAGATTATTTTATTTATGTTCTTTTGATATACATCGATCGTGTTCTTCATTATTAAAAGATATCAATTGTGTTGTACTCGCAAGTTGATAAAGGAATTTTATTTCCTTTATGCCATTCCGAATGATTTATTGAACTTTTATATTTTCGCGAGATTTGCGTGAACGTTAGAAATTGTGAGGACTTTCTTGTGCTAACTTGTCCATTAAATGCGTTAACGATCTCGAACGAGATATGGGATGCCATGTTGTAGTTCGAAATTCCTAAACACCATTATGTGACAATCCGACATTTGAAATGATTCCTAAAATTAAAATTCACTCCTAATAAGTAAATCAAAATAATAATATTTTGGATTTTTGCGATTTTTCGTAATCGTTTGTTATTTTTTTAGATAATTTATTTCTAGATTTCCTTGGAGAAATTCCAAGAATTTGAGTGGTTCATGATTTTTAATTAGAAATTATCTTGAATCTTTTCTTTGAGTAAATAAATAACTCTACGGTCTTGTTTATTTATGTCTCTTGTCTCTGAATTTCAGATCTTTGATTTTCGAGAATTCTTAGTGATTGGGAATCTCGCCTAATTCCTAATTCTTGTTTCGATTTGCTAAAGAGATTTTCGTGTTCTTGTGATTCCATGGGTCTCCTTATTTTCTCTAGTGAACGACCACTCGAGAGAATGGGAATCCCATGCGAGGAAGGGAGATTTGAGTTTTGCGATCCACGACAAACTCAATAATTCCTTTCTTCGAATCTATGAACTAATAGATCAGCTGGAAGTGATATAGTCAATTCACTTACGGACTTAGCCTTGCGTTGTTCATAGAAATGAATATCGAAAGGATGAGCTCTTTTGATATTCCTCCATTGTTTGTTTGAATCATTTGGATTGACAATTGTCTCCACACGTTTGTTAACCTTTGTCAATCAAAATTTTGGGGATTACGACCTCTTTGGTTTAATTTCATCTTGTTATAGGAATTGTCTATTGCTTCTTTGATTATTTACTGATGTTGCTGTGATTTGAGACTTTCGGTGGAAAATTATCTTGAATCATGTTGTTCCGAAGTGGTAAGTTGTGCACTACTTATCCATCATCTTCTCGATGTTTCCGATTTTCTAAAATTGATACTCGAGTTCCTGAATATTGGGAATTTCACATAGTTCCTAATGATTCATCTATATGTTTACAAAATTAGATTTAGTACCTGGTTAGAAATCGATTTCCCCGAATAGTTTGTTGGTATTCCGTTACCAACCTTGAATTATTTATTATTCCTTCGAGAATTGCTCTCCTTAGCTAAATTCGTTGGAATACCTGAGTTGTTCTTTTGTGGGCATCAGCCACCTTGTCACAAGACTAAAGCGCTGAAGATCGGTGTTCGCTACATCGTCGTGATTGAGTTTGGGGATGGATTAGTCAACCACTATAATTTCCCATCTCATATCCTAAGAGAAATATCTACTATGATATCTCGCGTCTATAGGACGCAGTCCCGTTGCTTCTTGAAATTCCAAATTAGATTCGCTTGGTTTTTGTGCATTCTATCGATTCTCATTCCCTTGAGAATCATACTAAGAAAGGCAGGTCTATTTGAATTCATAGCATTTATGGATTTTTCTGGAATTTTATTACCTGTTTGGGGTGACTACCTTCATGGGTAATGGAACTCGAGATTGAACTCTAGATTTTATGAACTTGTGCGATGAAATTGGGATCTTACCTAGCCATTGGTGTGATCTTTTCATTTCGTGTCGGTTCTTGTGGTACCACTCCGTGGCATTATTTTTGGTTGTTACTTATTACTTCAATCTTAAGGAATTGCGGGGACGCAATTCTTTTAAGGGGAAGTCTGTAACAACCCGCTCATTCAACGATTTTAGATTTAAATATTTTATTTAAATATATCATCGTATCTTAGGTGTCACTCAAAAATGTCGTTTTTCACAAATGATAAAATTAGGATTCGGGACCACTTCCATTGAGTCCGGATCATCATTTACGATCTTTTTGACAATAAACATCGATACCTTTTGAGTTAGTAAAATTTGGTCGTTTTCTCATTAGAGTATATGACCAAAATACCATTTTTCACATACGAATGATTTTGGACTCGAAACCACTTCCATCGAGTTCAGAACATTGTTTACATTATCGAAAAGTGTAAGCTTCGATATGTTCCGAGATTCAGAAATTTGGCACTTTGGGTTGGCTCTTGGTTGAGCTGGCCTAGCTCATCATATAACCCCTCTTAGCCCATCCTCCTTCATCCATTTTCCTCCTTTTCTACAAAATAGAAAATGGGCTTAAGGAAAGGGAAATTAAAATTCGCTAAACCCTAGACTGATTTAGGAATCAATTCAATATGAGTTCATGTGCAAATTCAAAGAGAAGAAAGGTAATCATTATCGCTACCTTCTCTAGCTCGTCTCCTCTTCTATTTTTGAGAATTCCTATTAGCTAATTCTTAAGAAATTCATTTATATGATCTTAGATTGGAGATTCTTGTGTGTTTCTTGAAGAGAGGTTGCTCTAGCTTGCTTTTGGGTTGATTCTTTGATTCTAATGAAGAAAAGTGGGTTCTTGCTCGAATTGGAGCTTGTTCTTCATCGTTTGAAACCAAGGTGAGTTCTTTTTTGAACTCACATCTATGCCA
This sequence comes from Allium sativum, assembly GCA_030737875.1. Classification (NCBI taxonomy): domain Eukaryota; kingdom Viridiplantae; phylum Streptophyta; class Magnoliopsida; order Asparagales; family Amaryllidaceae; genus Allium; species Allium sativum. Next base: position 143,576,811 of record CM060925.1, on the reverse strand, counting down.
CAAGCCAATGGCTTGTAAAAGTGTAATTTATTGATTCATATGTTTTTGCATGTGTTAGTGAATTAGTTATGTTAGTGTAACTTAGCTGATTACATGTGTTTATGTTCCATTGAGTTGAAATTATAAGTAGGGTTGTTTACATGATTTTATGCGTATATTTTGAGTTGATTTGGTGATGTTGTGAAGCTACATTGTCCCCCGACAAAGTTCTACGTCTTCACAAGTCGCTTGAATCGCATTTGATTGCCTTGTTAGAGAATTAGTTCATTTTCGAATATATAATCGAAATCATAGCAATCTCATGTTCATATATGTGTGTGTGCATGTTTGTTGGTGTTATTAGATGTTTCGTTAAGCTTTAGATGCTTCAATTTCACTTAGAAATCATCATGTGCCATCACCATTGATCCGATCTCGTCTGTGGGATGTTTGCACCTTGTTCCTTAAGCAAAATAGCCCATGGTTTCAGCTAACACGTCCGTCCGGGAGGGGAACAGACGTCTGTCAATGTTTGAGAAGCAAAAAATTTAATTGCTTCAGCTCAAACGTCTGACCAAATAGGTCAGACGTTAGACCAACCTCTCGGTAAAAAATAAAAAAAACTGCAAACTGTCAGGTCAGGCGTCTGTCCCGAGGGCTCAGACATCTAAGCCTGCAGTTTTGCTGTTGACCGGTGGAGACCATGGTAAACAGTCTAGCCCCATCCAGGCACTTTCCCGGCCAGAGCTCGGGCCGTTCGGACTTTGTTTGTGAACTTCATCTCTACGAATTCACAGATTCCAACAGCTCGATTCATCGACTTTGATTCTCAATTGTTCTTCCAATGTTGATTGTTTTTGGCCTATTCACATTGTTTAAGATGTGAATTGAATAAGTGCTCATTCTAAACATGCACTCTAGTTTGTATATCGAATTTATTCGATGCTCTTGTTAAGATGATTCATGCCTCTAAAATGTGAATTATCGTTTCGATATCCTTCGAGTCTATTCCGATGTAGTTTAAAATCTTGGAGTGCTAGTTTGGGATCTCGATTCGTTTGTTGATCAAAACTACAACCGTTATCCCTTGATTTCCTGTATGTTGTTGTGATGTGAGTTTATGTCTTATGATTTTTGTGTTCTATTCGCTATGGCGATGGTTTTCATGAATAATTGAACCATAATGGATAATGGGGTTTTATATTGTCAATGGGCATCGAACCAACGTTTAAATCAGTTTTTAAATTCAAATCCTTTTAAAATCAATTCGATTTCTAAACCCGGTTCCGATTCTATTGATTTATATACGATTCCTTATCCTCTAGATTGGACAAGAAATTTAGTTTATTTACCTTAGAAAAACTGAGGACTATGACCCCTTATACGTTTACTTTGGCGAATAACTCTTGGACTCGTGCATTCGAACATGTCTTTTGATTTCTCTGTTTAGAGTAGAAACCAATTACGGGTTCGTAAATATTCGAGAATAGCATGCGGTTATGGGACATGTTGCTATTTCCTTATATTAACTAGCTCGGAGTATTTTCTATTCACCCGGATCATTGGTATCCGCCTCCTGACATAGTTGTTTGGTCCACAATCGCCCTAGTGGGAATTTACAATTTGTGACCTTCATCTATGGGACTTCGGTCCAACTTTGTATGATTTTCTATGATTTATGTTTTCCTCTACCGGGGTCACAACCTGGCTCCGTGGGGAGCTTCGGCTCAAACAAATGGTTTCGCTACCTAGAGATCGTATCTCACCACTTTGATGCATTGCGCCGCAATTTGACCACTTTGACACATTGCGCGTCAATTTGATAAATGATTTCTGATTCTTGATTAATTTGACGTGATGCGCGTCAATTTATAAATGATTTTTGATTCTTGATTACTTTGACATGATGCGCGTCAATTTGATAAATGATTTTTGATTCTCAATTACTTTGACGCGATGCACGTTAATTTGATAAATGATTTCTGATTCTTGATTACTTTGATGCGATGCACGTCAATTTGATAAACGATTTCTGATTCTTGATTATTTTAGTTTCTCTATTATTTCCTGTTGTGTGCAAATATTTGAATGTTGCATTCTGCATTAGCTAGGAGATTATTTAGAGATAGTTGTGTGATGACATTCCTTTGTCATTTCCTGATTGTGTTGACATGCCTAGTTTCATATTCTTTTTTATGATTAGATATTATCATTAGAATCAAGTCATCCTGCGTTATATCTCTTATTATCTCAATTTATTTGATAAGTACAGCTAGACTGATCTATTTATTGTTTATTTTCTTATAAATAATACTCGGGTCAGGCCGAGTCATTTTAGGTGTTCCTTTGCGTCTCATCGCAGAATTTATCTTTCGCTTTCAGCTTGCTACTTTGTCTCTGTAGTTTCATGTACTTTTTTACCTATGTCTTTATCACTTGTTGTGTACATACACTTTTATTTAGATAATGGTGCATTTGTCTGTTCTTTTGTGATTAGCGGATCTTTGTTGACCACTAGCTAGTTGTACACATTCTTAGTTTATTCATATCTATTCCGCCTTTGTGATATGATTATTCTGTGTCTGGCTATGATATATACCATATCTATTGTTGTTGTTTCCTATTTTATACTGCTTTCCGGATTATTTATAGCCATTGTGTAGCTGCCCTATATGCCGAATAGTCATGTCGAAATTTTAATTGGTATCGGAATTCGATGAGCATTCCTCATATGGACAATTATACAATCGGTTGCTCTTCATAAACCTCATTCTCCATTATGATCTACGACATTTCTCTGAAATGAACTGGACGATAGTGGGTATAGAGGCGGGGCGCTACAATATTGCTGTTAACTATGTCTATAGTTTGTACTCATATTATTATGTCAGGAAAATGATCACAAGGACAAATTTTAGGGCTTTTTTCTCCATAAGGATAGCCCACTAAAATTTTATTCACAAGGACAATATACCGATTCTTTTTTATTACACGTACGCTGATTTATTTTCTTCATCATTCATATATCGCACTTCTCTCAGATCTCGAAAACCCTAAAATCTCCAGTGCGTTTTTTTCTTCAGATTCAGATTGCAAAATCACTCTCGAGCGTATCGATTAGGGATTTCATTCACGGGATTAACGATGTTTTGTTCCTCGCGCATATCAGATTCAGAAATTGTTCCTCGCGCATCTCGGTTTCAGGTATCAATTAGGTTATTTTTTGTTGCATCGATTGAATTTGTTTTCTTATCGAAATTGCTTTAGTTTAATCTTAAATATTTCGATTAGGTATTTTTTTCTCAATCTGTGATTCATGGATTCTATTGCCTCTTCAATTAGGTATAGGTTTTAATGTTCCTTTTTTGAATCGTTTGTTATCAATTTTCCAAAATTATCAGTGTTATGCTTTTGTTTTTATAATTTTGGTGCCATATCAGTTTTGTACTTGTACTGTTGCATTAGATTTGCAGCTCAATCGAAATTATGTCATTTTAATCAATCAAAGAGGGATGTAAACATTTTTTGTATTAGTGTTCCTTTAAAATATCAAAGCAATTTTTAAGTATCGGTTCTATATTTTTGTAGGTATCAGTTTGATTTTTTCTAGTTGAATTTAAACCATAACAGTTTCTAGGTATCACTTTTATATTTTTTAGGTATCACTTTTATATTTTCTAGTTGAATTTACATCATAGCATTTTTTAGGTATAATTTTTATATATTTTTTGGGTATTAGTTTTATATTTTCTAGTTGAATTTACATCATATCAGTTTTTAGGTATCATTTTTATATTTCTTTAGGTATCACTTTTATATTTTTCTAGTTGAATTTACATCATACCAGATTTTAGGTATCATTTTTATATTTTTTAGGTATCACTTTTATATTTTTCTAGTTGAATTTACATCATAGCAGTTTTTAGGTATCCTTTTTATATTTTTTAAGGTATCAGTTTTATATTTTCTAGTTGAATTTACATTATTATGTTGGTATAAGTTTTGATTGTGCATGAAATTCTTGCAGATACTGCATGCTGCTGGAATTTATTGAATTCAAGACTGGATCGAGTACTTGTAAAAGTAAATGCATGAATGCATGCTTGGAATGGGGAACAGTGTTGTATGTACTTATATTGTGCAGGAAAACAATGTATCCTAGTATATCAGTTATGTATAGTTGTAGGTATCATATGATACAAATGGGCCAGGTATTATTAAGAATAATCTCATTTTTGTGATAATTGAATTGAATTGATTGCTATTATTTTTTTAATCAGTAGGTATTATTGAGAATAAATATTATTTTTGTGAGATTTGAATTGACTAGATGGGTGTTATTTTTTATCAGTGGTTATCAGTTAGAATTAATGTTATGTATAAAAAAAATCAATTACCGAAGCAAACAACACAAATCTACCTACTTGCCATAGTTCTCATACACAAAGCCATAAAAATGATACCTAAAAAATATATAAAAATGATACCTTAAAACTTTTTTAATATTTTAACGACAAAAGCAATACAGAAAATGTTTGAATCATAATTTGATTGATTAAAATTAAATAAATTCAATTGAATTACAAAGCTAGTGCAACAGTACAGCAACAAAATTAATACAACAACAAAAAGTAACTGAAAAAACTTAGCACAGTAAATACAGTAAAAATGATACCTAAAAAATATATAAATTATACCTAAAAACTGCGGCAATGTTTTAAATAAAAAGTAACACAAAAATTACTTATATCACAATTTGGTTGATGGTAACGAAATAAGTTTGATTGTAATACATAGATAATGCAGCAATACGACTACAAAATAAATACAACATTAAAACACAACAAACGAATATAAAACAGTGTTAAATAAACAAAAATGATATCTAAAAAAATATAAAACATATACCTAAAAACTGCTATGATAAAAAACTGATACCTACTGCAGTATATAAATGATAATTAAAACTGATAAAATTTGATATCAGTTTTTAATTATCATTTTTATACAGCAGTATGTATCAGTTTTGTGTTATTTTCATGCTTGCAGTTTTTAGGTAGCACTTTCATATTTTGGTAGGTATCAGTTTTAGTTTTATTATTGTTCTCAGTTTACGGGTACCAGTTTTTAATTATTATTTTTATACTGTAGTAGGTATCAGTTTTTTCCTATTTTTTCTCTCTCAATATTTTGGTATCATTTTTATGATTAGGCAGGTATCAGTTTTCTTTTATCTACTTTCTGCAGTTTATTAGTATCAATATTACTTTCTTTTAGGTATCCGTTGTTGAAAAATTCATTTCTGTATGACTTTCAGAGTATCAATACTGACAAAATTTGATATCATTAATTTGTCATCCAACTCACCAACATAACAATCATTCCATCCATCAACATATACATAAGCAAGATTAGTGTTCAATACATCAACATATACATAATAGTCATTACTGATTTACAAAACATTTTAAACTGTTTACATATAAAACCGATATAAAAATCATCGTTTTCAAACACAATCTAGTTACATGCAACACTATTCTAGACATTAATTCATTCATTTTCTTGTAGTTTTTTTCTCAATCCAGTGATGAATCGAACCAAATTCCAGCAGCTAGCATGATTTGATAGTATTTAACACACAATCATTGCTCTTGTTTTATCCATATTTTCTTCTGTCACCTTCAGCATAACTTCAAATCTGTTGTGTGATGCCATAAATATCATCACAAATATTCCACAATCTACTCTGTAAAAAATATTGATGATTAGAAATAATAGTATAAAATTTATTCTTTATTGATGGTTAGAAATAAGAAAATAATACCACTTTTCAACTAAAATTTATATATTATTGCCGAAAAGTAACAACAGATAAGAAAGTGATACCAATACTTAGTTAAAAATGATAGTACATTCATGCATAGCTAATAAAAGAGAAGATGCAGTCAGCTTAATGTCTTTTGCCCGCGGATTAACAAAATCATCATCCTGGTTAATAATAAAAAAAACAATACAGAACAGAATGATATGATTTATGAGTATCAGATGTAAATGTTATGCATCATAAATGATCATTTCACATGTACACATTAGTTTTTCAATAGTGGAAAGTAACAGTTTTTACTTTGTTTAATGAGTGATTATCATTTTTATACCAACTTAGGTATCATTTTCTACTAAATTTAATGCTACACTATTTTAAAACTAAAACTAATGCAAAAAATGTTGCATCATAGTTTGGTTGATTATAATGAAATAAGTTCAACTGTAATACATAAATAATGCAACAATATAACTACAAAATAAATACAACATTAAAAATAGACCAAACGAATATAAAATAGTGGTAAATAAACAAAAATGATACCTAGAAAAATATAAAAATGATACCTAAAAACTACTTTAATGTTTTTACAAAAAAATATTCAAGGAAAAAAACTTGCGTTCTGGATCGATGAGAAGACTGAGATATGGACGAGATAGACGATTGATGAAGAAGAAGAAAGCAGCGACAATGACTGATGGCAAGACGGCGAAGGATAAGGGACGTGGTGGAAGTTGTTTGTCGGAGGCGATTAGGGTTTGACGGAAGAGGCAGCCAGTGACGTGTGTAACACCCCACCTCCGCCAATGCCACTCTTGCAAGGACATTAGCTTTGGAGGGGCGTTAAACAAGGTAAACATGCATGCAGATATCACAAGACAGAACATATAAGTAAAACAGAGTAGTAAAGCAGCGGATAAAACTTAGCATTTCAAAACCATAGTCATGTTACAACAAAGTACTTGGTCATTATTTTCCAACAACAAAGTCTAGATAAAAGCATAAACTGAAAAACTGAAATACATAAAGTACTATCCCCAATATGAAGTGATAAACCATAGCTAGCTCAATGTCCAAAACCGTACATGAGCAAATCCAGTAAGCAAGCTGTAAAGATCCAAGCTAAGCTCCAATGTTCCCACCCTGAGAACCTGAGTGGGGGGAAACGGAAGAAAAGAGGCGAAAGAAAACAGGTCAGTCAAAAAGACTGGTAAGCCCTACTACTATCTGTCTATGAACTAGTAAAGTTAACTGGCATGAGAAGCTGAGATGAACATAAGGATAACAACATACTGGCATGATGATTAACTAACAAGATAGATAAAGGTGTCATCGCATAATCAAGGTTAAGTTTTGCACCACAGGTGTACTAGCATTCCAACATGTCAAGTGAAAACAAGAATTGATCCCTTGGCCCAAGCTTGGCCCAACATCATGAGATGACCTAAATCAGGGTCCAACTACTCGATCTAGTCGATCGGCTCCCTATAAGCCTAACTCGTCAAGTGTCGGTGTCATGCGGCATAATCATGTAATGTAGTTGACTGTGCAGGGTCCACCCTAGGGTGTATCAGGCCCTATGGTGTAACCCTCTGACACCATTACAGGATGCACAGTCCAAACCTACCGGTGCCCGTGTTCAACTCCGGACTTGATGTGCACGACCATGGTCCGCCTGAACAACCGGGGCATCATTCAGCCGTCTCTTTTGGTCTCTTACAATCAGCCCAGTAATCGTGTCCCACCCTAGCCTAGTCCTAGGGTCTTATGATACTACCTAGAAGGTTACTGCTGAAAAGGACCACGCAACTAGGGTTTCTTAACGGGTTAAATGTGGTTAACCCGATCCAAACGTGGATTAAATTGGTTAAGAGTACCCAAGGCTCCTGACTTAACCTCGATTAATCCATCAAGCCCAAATTGGTTAAGTATTAAGTGGACCATGACTTAACCCTAATCAGGAGGCATTAATTAACTTAATGCGCTTTAACCTCTCACATTAGACTTTGTTGTGGTTACTAGTTAAGCCGGGCGGGTCCGGGTAGCTTTATACCACAACTAGGTCTAACCTCGGGTTCGAGCACAACATGACCAACTTCTCACATTGGGTCCTATTGTTTGTAGCCACTAGTTAAGTCGGGCGGGTCCGGGTAGATTTATGCTACAAACTCAACCCAACCTCGAGTTGGCCACACTCATATTTTCTAAGTGTCATGTCCATTATGTTTCCAAAACATAATTACAAGTTAACATATCACGTCATGTTACAAAAATCATGTTCATGTCATTATGTTACCCAACCCCAACGTAATCCCATCGTTTACATAATCGCAACAACGCATAAAGGACAAAATAGGGAACTTGGCATAACCATGACATAAAGGTGTTGAAGCCACAAGTTTAACATGGTGGCATATGAAATGTACATATGTTCATATACTTGCATATTGCATTATTAGGCTTCAAAAGCATGCATAAAACCAAACTTAGCATATGAGTGATACATGGTGATAAATAACATGTAGAAGTTGCTAGAAGTTCGCATTTGGCCTCACATGCAAGTTATCATAAGGGATATGATAACTTTCATATTGCCAAAATGTAACCTTTAACATAAAGCTTGAAGCTTTATGCTCACAAACTCAAGTTTAACTTGCATAACATGATAACATGATCAACCCAAACTTGCATAACATAGCAACATGTGTCATACATAATGATTAAACCAACTTGCATAATGATCATCCAAACTTGCATATAATGATCAACCAAACTTGCATATAATGATCAACCAAACTTGCATATAATGACCAACCAAACTTGCATATAATGATCAACCAAACTTGCATATAATGATCAACCAAACTTGCATATAGTGATCAACCAAACTTGCATCATTCATTTAACTTTAGAGTTCAATAAAAAGAAAGTAGAAAAGGGCTTACAATGCTATGAAGACACAAATAAATAGTTATTATAAAGATTGAGGCGAAGCCCTTATGCAAGCACCAAAAACCCAAATATGCAATCTCCAAATGAAAACCCTTGAGCCAAATCAATAAAAATCCTTGCTTTGAAATAGAAATGTTGCAACTTGACTTGAATGCAAACTAAGAACATTCATACAAGCTTGAAAATACTTGTATGCATTCAAAACCTCTCATAGAAATAAACTTAGAAATTTTAGCATGAGAGTGGAGGCCATGAGAGGAACAATTTTGACATAGTTTAGTTGTAGGAATGAATAATGATGATTTAGGCTAGGCTTAGGGGTCTTTTTATAGAGGATTAGGATAGTATTAACCATAGGATTAACCCTAGATTCAATCCAAGCCATCAAAGCATGTCTTGGGGAAGAAGTCAAGTGTAGGAACCATCTAGGGCCTTTAGATTAAAGCTGAACCATGAGAACCATTCAAATGCAAAATCTGCATTTGAGCGAATCGGCCCACGGGTTGACAGCCAAACACCCTGAATTAACCCCTAGTCGACCCAGCAAGCTCGGGTCGACCTCAAAAATCGGCCGGTTCGGTTATTCCCCTCTCCCAATTCGCTGTTTTGAACATTTTTGCATATTTATTTATTTAATTTTCAATTATATATATATATATATATATATCAATATATATATATATTTCTCTGCGCAACCCATTTCACTTAATTAAGTATACTTTAATTTGTGAATTTTTCGTGAAACTTCGCGAGGCCATATCTTGGTCATACGGACTCCGATTTTCGAAAACTCGGACTCTACTTCGCGTATTTTTCCGAGACGAACGCAATGGCATAGCCTGTTTCCCTTGATTCAGATTTTACAGTTTAATTCTGCCTCCATTTATGTTATAACATGTTATTCAAAAATACGGGTTGTTATATTCTCCGTTCCTTAAAGGATTTCGTCCCCGAAATCTCCAAGTTAGGAAGAACGTATCCTACCATCCATCATCCATCTACTCAAAACATCATCCACGAGCAATCATTGTCCTTGAAAGGTTCTAAATGTTGTATGATCATATGCAAAGGTGTGTGTATATGTACTTATCTAATGCGAAAATCAGGAGGTTACTGATTCAGTAAACCCCCTTAATGCAAAATATGTTAGTGAAATGAGTCCATATGTATGCAAATTCCTAACATAATTTATAATCTCTACATGAGTGCACATAACATTCATCCATATCAACATCCACGTGATAGCATAACAAGTTTTCATCCATGAATAAGCATAAACACTCATGCATAAGCGGTATGAAAGTGTGTGAGCCGATCTTAGTGCTTAACGTGTATTATGCATCCACGAGTATCCACTTGCAAACACTTGCAACCACTTGCAAACATCAAACATAACATGTTTCAAATACATGATTCAACCAAGGGTTTCTACCTAAGGTTCTCATGACAAGATTTACGAAACAAGATAAACTAGATAAGCATGGATAGCAAAGGGAAGATATACCAATCTAGGAAAAGAGACTGAAAATGTATCCTCCAAGAGAAATGGATAAAGCACGCGCCTCTTCTCCTTGGTTTCCCAAGTTGCGTCTCCCTCTGTTTCACTCCATTGCGCCTTAACAAGCTTAACTTCTTTGCTTCTTAGCTTCTTTGTCTTCATTTCCATGATACGAATCGGAGCTCGTCTCAGGGTTGCTTCATCCTCTACCTCCATGTCTTCAAGAATACTTGGTTCAACCACTTTGGCGGGTCTGTGCAAACACTTCCGGAGATGCGAGACATGAAAGACATTATGCACTCCGTCCAGCTTCTCGGCAATTCCACCTTATAAGTCATCTTCCCGACTCTTTCTATAGTAGGGAAGGGTCCTACGATCCTTGGTGTCAACGAACCATATTTCGCAAAGGAGAAATCTTCACAAAGACCATATCTCCAATTTTAAATTCCAAGTCTGTCCTTCGCTTGTCTGCATAGGATTTCTGTCTGTCTTGGGCCGTTCTTATCCGTCTTCGAATCAATTCAACCCTCTCGGATGTGTCCCTTATTATGTCGGGCTCAATTATAAGCTTATCCGTCGTCTTCCCACCAACATGTTGGTGGCTTGCACGGCCTCCCATACGAAGCTTCAAATGGTGCCATCCCTATGCTGGCTTGATAGTTATTATTGTAAGCAAACTCTACAAGAGGAAGGTGGTCTTCCCAAGTACCACCGAAGTCAAGAACACAAAACCTCAAAAGATCTTCTAGCACTCTATTCACCCTTTCGGTTTGGCCATCCGTCCGGGGGTGATAGGCTGTACTCAGATTCAATTGTGTACCCATTGCTTCTTGCAAACTGTTCCAGAACTGACTAGTGAAAATTGGGTCACGCTCGCTAACTATGCTAGAAGGAACTCCATGCAGCTGCACTATCTTTTGAAGATAAACAGATGCTAGCCGCGATACAGTCATCTTGCTTTTCACCGGAATAAAATGGGCTCTCTTTGTAAATCTATCAATTATTACCCATATCCCATAAAGCCCAAATAATTTGGTGGCGAACTTCTTCACCCCAACCATATATCACAAATAGGCTAGCCATACTCCTTAGGGGGTTTGTAACAGAACTAAGATTGAGGATAGGACTGAGAGGATATACTTAAAAGGTAGCATGCGAGTAAGCTCTACAGAACAATAGGGATCAAGGATATACTCTTAAAAAGAGATTAAATGCGCGTATCTAGTCTTCGATCTTCTAAGCCGCATTTTCTTGTGCTTAATCCCATCGTCACCCTGACCGTCTTTTAACTTCACAATTCCGTAGTTCTTAATTCTTATTTCCAAAATATGAGTTAGAACTCATTTCATCGTTGCCTCTCATTCCACTTCCACTTATTCTTTGCCTAAAATACTTGGCTTTCACCCAACTGCGTACTCATGGTTTCATGCAAGCTTTCCAAGATTCGTTAGTGAATCTTGGATCTCGTTTACATACTATACGGTATCCCACGCAGAAAACTATCTCTTGAAAACAGTGCCAATCCACGTTGCCAAACTGGAGCTGAGGTAAGGGCTCTCTTGAGCCCTTGAAAAGCAAGCTCACACTCCAAGTCCCATGCAAATACTAAGTTCTTCTTCGTCAACTTAGTAAGAGGGGCCGAAATCTTAGCGAAGTCCCTGATGAACTTCCTATAGTAGCCTGCCAGACCGAGAAAGCTTCTTACTTCGGTTGCATTCCTCGGAGTCTTCCAGTCTTGAACCACAACCACTTTCGCGGGATCCACCGCTATGCCATGCTTAGAAACTATATGTCCAAGAAACCAAACTTCCCTTCTTCAGAAATGACATTTGGAGAACTTGGCTTTCAACTGATGCGCTCTAAGCGTATCCATCACTTCCTTGAGATGTCTGGCATGTTCTTCCTCATCCTTTGAGAAGATCAGAATATCATCCACGAAGACAACAACAAACTTGTTGAGGAACTCCCTGAACACCCTACTCATCAAGTCTACGAAGTATGCGGGTGCATTAGTCAAACCGAATGGCATGACAAGCCATTCAAAGAATCCATCTGGAGTCCTAAACGCAGTTTTATCAATACTATCCTCAGCTACTCTAAGCTGATGGAATCCGGTAGCTAGATCGAGCTGAGAGAAAACAGAAGCACCAACAAACTGGTCAAAGAGATCATCAATCCTCGGTAACGGATGCCTATTCTTCTTTGTCAGCTTGTTCAATTCTCGATAATCAACACATAGACGAAGCGAACCATCCGCCTTAGTAGCGAATACCACCGGAGCACCCCATTCAGAAATGCTTCGTCTAATAAAATTCTTCTCAAGCAACTCCTTGATTTGCTTACTGAGCTCCCTTCTTTCACGAGGGGCCATGTACCTAACAGGCAATGATACTGGCTTGGCATTATCGACTAGATAAATGCGGAAATCTATCTCTCGTTTAGGGGGTAACCCCTTAACTTCTTCAAAGACATCGGGATAGTCTCGGACCACCCTTACAGATTGCAGATCATCGATGGACGAGTCGAGAGATTCAAGATAACATAACATGACGGGACCTCTAGGGTTACAAGAAATTTCTAGGGTATTACCGAGGCGAGTCATGAGCCTCTCCACCCTATGCTCACAATCGAGGATGGCTCCATAACTGGACAACCAATCCATGCCCAAGACCAACCCATATCCCGTGATCCCGAGAACATAAGCACTACACGTGAATTCTACGGCCAAAATAGAAATTTTCAAATCCACCCAAATCATAGACAGATGGGCGGAACCCCTAATTGGATTTGAAACACAAACGGGATCCTCAACTAGGCTAGTACTTAGGTGCAAACCTTCAACAAAATCAGAAATAAAACTATGCGATGCGCCAGAATCAAACAAGGTATGAACAGGGAAATCAGAAATGTAAACAAGGTTTTCTACAGAAATACTACATCGATCAAGAACTGGAGCGATGTTTAGAGTATGCACTAGCCCTCCAGAAGGTCCTGCACGCTGATTCTGCCCTTGCCCTTGTCCTTGCTTCTTGGGGCAATCCTTGCTAAGATGTCCAGGCTCTCCACAGTGAAAGCATTCGCCCAACTTCCTCTTCTTCTTCCTACAGTCTTTGGCTATGTGCCCAATAATCCCACAGAAGTTGCACTTCCTCCTTTCTCTTGACTTGTTGTTCTTGCTATGGTTGTTCTTATCTCTTTCCTCGGTATCTTCCTTCTTGCCTTGGGACTCATTTGCCTTGACCTCCTTCTTGCCACTCTTATCTTCCACTTGAAGTAAGGCCATATTCACCAAATTTTCGAAGGTCGCCCCCACGGGTATATGAGATATGGCCAAACCACGCAATGGCTCATTCAATCCTAGAGCAAAGCATAGGGCCTTCTTCCGAGCAGTGTTAACCCATTCTAGACCGAACTGAGCAAGTTGATTAAACTTATCCACGTATTCTCTAACGGTCATGTCCCCTTGCTTTAGTGATAGGAACCTCTCTAGCTGAAGGTTCTCTTCTGCTGATGATAAAAACTTTAGTCCAAACCTTCTCCTAAAGTAATCCCAAGTCTCGATGGGTCTAGTAGTGGTGGTGACTACCCACCAATAAGCAGCTTCCCCTTTCAATAGTCATACCACCAACAGAACTTTCCTACGATCTTCCACATCAAAGATAGTAAAGAGGTCTTCAGTTTCCTTTAACCAGTTTCTTGCCACCACAGAAGTCTCCGTTCCGACAAAATTCTTGCAATCCATCGCCTTAAAGTCTTTGCAAAGCTTTGCGAAATCCTCTTGCGGATGCTGAGGCGGAGGAGGAACCTCAGCTACGGGAGGAGGAGAGATGTTAGCGACGGGGAAAGGAGGAGGAATGTTCGCGGGGCCGGCTTCATTCGCCCTTGCCTCCATAAATCTCCAGAACCAGACGGGTACTTGTACGCCTTCCGGGATGTTAAAGCGATCGGCCATACTAAAACGAAGAAAAAGATAGATTCAGAACGAAGAAACGAAGGATAGTGCTATGGCTTTTGGGGAATAGCCTTTTTAAAATAACTAGACTTTTCTTGGAAAATACTTAATTGGTTTTGAAAATAGTTTTTCAAAAGGTAAGTTTCAAAAACACTTTTGCTCAAATCTTGTAAACCTTATGCTCTGATACCAAATGTAACACCCCACCTCCGCCAATGCCACTCTTGCAAGGACATTAGCTTTGGAGGGGCGTTAAACAAGGTAAACATGCATGCAGATATCACAAGATAGAACATATAAGTAAAACAGAGTAGTAAAGCAGCGGATAAAACTTAGCATTTCAAAACCATAGTCATGTTACAACAAAGTACTTGGTCATTATTTTCCAACAACAAAGTCTAGATAAAAGCATAAACTGAAAAACTGAAATACATAAAGTACTATCCCCAATATGAAGTGATAAACCATAGCTAGCTCAATGTCCAAAACCGTACATGAGCAAATCCAGTAAGCAAGCTGTAAAGATCCAAGCTAAGCTCCATTGTTCCCACCCTGAGAACCTGAGGGGGGGGGAAACGGAAGAAAAGAGGCGAAAGAAAACAGGTTAGTCAAAAATACTGGTAAGCCCTACTACTATCTGTCTATGAACTAGTAAAGTTAACTGGCATGAGAAGCTGAGATGAACATAAGGATAACAACATACTGGCATGATGATTAACTAACAAGATAGATAAAGGTGTCATCGCATAATCAAGGTTAAGTTTTGCACCATAGGTGTACTAGCATTCCAACATGTCAAGTGAAAACAAGAATTGATCCCTTGGCCCAAGCTTGGCCCAACATCATGAGATGACCTAAATCAGGGTCCAACTACTCGGTCTAGTCGATCGGCTCCCTATAAGCCTAACTCGTCAAGTGTCGGTGTCATGCGGCATAATCATGTAATGTAGTTGACTGTGCAGGGTCCACCCTAGGGTGTATCAGGCCCTATGGTGTAACCCTCTGACACCATTACAGGATGCACAGTCCAAACCTACCGGTGCCCGTGTTCAACTCCGGACTTGATGTGCACGACCATGGTCCGCCTGAACAACCGGGGCATCATTCAGCCGTCTCTTTTGGTCTCTTACAATCAGCCCAGTAATCGTGCCCCACCCTAGCCTAGTCCTAGGGTCTTATGATACTACCTAGAAGGTTACTGCTGAAAAGGACCACGCAACTAGGGTTTCTTAACGGGTTAAATGTGGTTAACCCGATCCAAACGTGGATTAAATTGGTTAAGAGTACCCAAGGCTCCTGACTTAACCTCGATTAATCCATCAAGCCCAAATTGGTTAAGTATTAAGTGGACCATGACTTAACCCTAATCAGGAGGCATTAATTAATTTAATGCGCTTTAACCTCTCACATTAGACTTTGTTGTGGTTACTAGTTAAGCCGGGCGGGTCCGGGTAGCTTTATACCACAACTAGGTCTAACCTCGGGTTCGAGCACAACATGACCAACTTCTCACATTGGGTCCTATTGTTTGTAGCCACTAGTTAAGTCGGGCGGGTCCGGGTAGATTTATGCTACAAACTCAACCCAACCTCGAGTTGGCCACACTCATATTTTCTAAGTGTCATGTCCATTATGTTTCCAAAACATAATTACAAGTTAACATATCACGTCATGTTACAAAAATCATGTTCATGTCATTATGTTACCCAACCCCAACGTAATCCCATCGTTTACATAATCGCAACAACGCATAAAGGACAAAATAGGGAACTTGGCATAACCATGACATAAAGGTGTTGAAGCCACAAGTTTAACATGGTGGCATATGAAATGTACATATGTTCATATACTTGCATATTGCATTATTAGGCTTCAAAAGCATGCATAAAACCAAACTTAGCATATGAGTGATACATGGTGATAAATAACATGTAGAAGTTGCTAGAAGTTCGCATTTGGCCTCACATGCAAGTTATCATAAGGGATATGATAACTTTCATATTGCCAAAATGTAACCTTTAACATAAAGCTTGAAGCTTTATGCTCACAAACTCAAGTTTAACTTGCATAACATGATAACATGATCAACCCAAACTTGCATAACATAGCAACATGTGTCATACATAATGATTAAACCAACTTGCATAATGATCATCCAAACTTGCATATAATGATCAACCAAACTTGCATATAATGATCAACCAAACTTGCATATAATGACCAACCAAACTTGCATATAATGATCAACCAAACTTGCATATAATGATCAACCAAACTTGCATATAATGATCAACCAAACTTGCATCATTCATTTAACTTTAGAGTTCAATAAAAAGAAAGTAGAAAAGGGCTTACAATGCTATGAAGACACAAATAAATAGTTATTATAAAGATTGAGGCGAAGCCCTTATGCAAGCACCAAAAACCCAAATATGCAATCTCCAAATGAAAACCCTTGAGCCAAATCAATAAAAATCCTTGCTTTGAAATAGAAATGTTGCAACTTGACTTGAATGCAAACTAAGAACATTCATACAAGCTTGAAAATACTTGTATGCATTCAAAACCTCTCATAGAAATAAATTTAGAAATTTTAGCATGAGAGTGGAGGCCATGAGAGGAACAATTTTGACATAGTTTAGTTGTAGGAATGAATAATGATGATTTAGGCTAGGCTTAGGGGTCTTTTTATAGAGGATTAGGATAGTATTAACCATAGGATTAACCCTAGATTCAATCCAAGCCATCAAAGCATGTCTTGGGGAAGAAGTCAAGTGTAGGAACCATCTAGGGCCTTTAGATTAAAACTGAACCATGAGAAACATTCAAATGCAAAATCTGCATTTGAGCGAATCGGCCCACGGGTTGACAGCCAAACACCCTGGATTAACCCCTAGTCGACCCAGCGAGCTCGGGTCGACCTCAAAAATCGGCCGGTTCGGTTATTCCCCTCTCCCAATTCGCTGTTTTGAACATTTTTGCATATTTATTTATTTATTTTTCAATTATATATATATATATATATATCAATATATATATATATATATATATATTTCTCTGCGCAATCCATTTCACTTAATTAAGTATACTTTAATTTGTGAATTTTTCGTGAAACTTCGCGAGGCCATATCTTGGTCATACGGACCCCGATTTTCGAAAACTCGGACTCTACTTCGCGTATTTTTCCGAGACGAACGCAATGGCACAGCCCGTTTCCCTTGACTCAGATTTTACAGTTTAATTCTGTCTCCATTTATGTTATAACATGTTATTCAAAAATACGGGTTGTTACAACGTGGTGGAAGTTGATCATCGGAGGCGACTAGGATTTGGAGGAAGAGGCGACCAATGATTAGGGTTTTCAATGAAAAGATGTAAGTGATAAGAAGAACGTAATAAAAGAGGGGTTTTGTTGGGTTGGCCTATTTACTATCCTTATGGATAAATTATTAGTGGCTTGTCCTTTTGGCTAAATTTTTTAATTAATTTGTCCTTATAAAAAATTTTACCAGCTTTATTCATGTATAGATACTGGACATATAATTTTTAATGCAGTTTCCCTATGGTTCTTGAAATTTAGATTTATTTATGTATGTTTAGTAACATATTTCATATTATAGAATGAAATTTAATCCTGTCATGAACATGCAGACCTGCAAATTATGACTTTAAACAAATTGAAGTTTGGTACTATGTCATCATTCTATAATTGAAATTTGTTTCTACGTCATTGTTTTCTAATCTAAACCTTAATAAGGTGCTAGTTTTGTTCACATCAATTTTTGCTGTCTTGACTGTTAGGCACATATAGCAATTCTTATCAAAGTAATATTTTATGCAACTTACAGTGCAAATTATTGCCAAAACTAGGAAGTATTAATTAGTTTATCATGTCCCTAGTGCAATCTGAGGTGTGCGTTCCTTAATGCAGTTACATTTCCTTACTTGTTTTTACTTTCGTATGTATGAAAATTCAAAATTAAAAAAATAGAAACCAAACACATTCCAAGTCCTTGATTCTCATTTTTTATGTATGCTTTTAAATACGGTCTGAATTTTTTTTACCGTATTTTATTATTCAGTAATAATAGTCTGGCACTATCACAGACATTTATACCATCTTTATCAAAATTGTTATTCAAAATATTTATATCTAAGATGTAAATAGAGTACCCGAGTATATATAAAATTAAAAACAGTTCGCGTTTCATGCAATGGATCGTGCTCTATTGCAGAAAGTAAGAATAAAAGTAGTCAAATCAATATATCCGAGTATATATAACTTAATTTCTCTCAAAATAGTAAACAAATTTCCCAAACATATGAAAAACAGAAAGAATATAGTTGGTAAAAATTCATTTGTTTGCAGGCTTCAAAACAAGAGTTCAACAACAAAATTTGACACTACAGAAGACAACCACATACTAACTGAAAAAAACAGAAATAAAAAAATAGTAGTACTTAATTATATACCACTTTTCAGTAAGGTATATTCTTGCAGTCATCTTATACATGTGTGTGTGTATATATATATATATATATATATATATATATATATATATATATATATATATATATATATATTTCCTACGGAATTCTTACTGATATTAGTATAATAATAGCATTAAAAATATTTTCTACAATAACGAGAAAGAGAAGAAGAAAATAAATGTTTCTTATTCAAGTTTTGACCTTAGACCAACTCCAAGCTAAATTAAACAGTAGACACTTTAAACAAAAGTAATGACATAAAGCATATATGTGGGAAAAAAGGAGACTGAAAAGGTGTGTGTGCATATATGCATTACTCAAAATATGATAAGCGTGTTAAACTAAGGGTTGTAAGGGGGGTTACAGATTAGAGTCGCACCTAGATACACGAATCTGGGTACACCAAATATAAGTTAAGCCATTCTAATCATCGTCTAGAATAAACTCACAATATTGAAGCTATTTTAATATGATGCAACTAAAAGAGACGAGGATAAACTCACAATAATGAAGCACATACGACGACTGCATCAAGTTCTGCATGATATAACTAGCCATGTTATCTCGAACCTCGTCCATCTCTTGTTGACTATAAGAATCAACTTGTATAAAATTCTGCAATTAAAAGAAATATATTTTTTTCAAAAAAAATTAATCATATGATTACTTAATATAAAATATGAAAGGAAACGATAAAACTAAGAAAGCGATACCTCTTGTAACTCGATAATTTGATGATGGTTTTTTATTATATCATGCATATACCTCATCTCATAATATGTACAATCCGTTGATCCTAGTTGTTGGGACACTATAGCAATATTTCAAGAAAATTAAACAGTCATATTAAAATGGGTTTATATCTAAAAAAACATAAAAATTTAAGATTATTACTGCAATCGTCACAAAATAGATAACCTTAACAGTCTTCCATTTCAAGGTACTCGCCCGACACTTGCCGCCGTATGCTCTGTATGTTTTAAAGGTTCTGACATTCAACAAATGGGGTACAGTGCTCCACCTAACCATCATGACCTGATTAAACCAAAAAGCCAAATTATCACCACATCTCTAGATGAAGACAATTAAAACAAATGGGGTACAGCCTCCTCTCCTCATGGCTCCTATCGTCAGTAAGTTCGAATTTATTATCATAAATAGTTGGATGTAGCACGTCTTATGAAATATGGAAAACAGTTGAACAAATTTTCAGTTCATAATCAGCTGTTAGAATCATGCAATATAGAAGGGAATTACAAAATTCTAGAAAAAAGGAGGCAAGCATGAAAGAATACTTAGGAAAAATTAAAAATATGTGTGACAAACTAAATGCTGTTGGTCATAAGATCAGCGACAATGAGAAAATCCTATTTATTATTGGTGGATTAGATGAAGAATATGAATCTCTAGTAACTGTGTTAGCCACACAACAAACTTTACCTGATTTACAGTTCGTTCGATCAGCACTCCTTGCTCATGAAGGCAGAATTGACCAAAAAAAAAACAGCACAAAATAAGTTCTCTGCCAATTATACCACAGTTAGAAATAAGCAGATACAAGGAGATAACAACAACTATCGTGTGAAATGTCAAATATGCCAAAAGTTTGGTCACATGGCGAACAAATGTTACTTCAGGTATAATTCAGAAACAGGAAGACAACAGGCAAGCCAAAATTACTTTTCACAAAGAAGAGCACAAGCAAATATGGCAACAACAGGGAATTCAACTCAAAATAATAATAACGCAAACCGAAGACATAATGCTGCAGATGATGATGAAGTAAAAAATGAAGACAATGACTTCGAAGAATGGTACCCTGACTTAGGAGCGACTCACCACATAACTAGCAATCTTCAAAATTTAAACATTGGGAGCGAAAATTACTCAGGTATGAGAAATTTGCATATGGGTAATGGTAGTACTGCTAGTATCACACACATAGGCAAAGGGACTATCTTTGGGAAAAGACAACTCAAATTAAACAACCTTCTTAGGATACCTACGATTAATAAAAATTTGTTAAGTGTATCAAAATTTGCCAACGACAATAATGTTTAATTTGAATTTCATCCTAAGTTTTGTTTAGTTAAAGATTCCCTAAATCATGAAATATTACTTCGAGGTAACCTATACGATGGTTTATACAAATTCAAGACTGCAAACTCAAGTGGAGAATTCTGGTACAATAATGTAGATGCTAGTAGTGACAACGACTGTATTAGGAATAGTTGCAATAACGTTGATTATGACAATAATAGCAATGAATGTAACGTGATTAATTCTTGGCATATAAAATTAGGACATCCTAATTTGGAAACTGTTAAGACTGTTCTGCGTAATAATAACATTCATTATAAAAATGTACCTATCAAACACACATGCACGCACTGCCAACTCGGCAAGAGCCACAAGCTCCCTTTTAGTGATTCTGAAACCAGCTATAATGAGCCACTGGAACTTATAGCCGCTGACTTGTGGGGACCCGCGCCTCTAAATTCATATCAGGGACACAGGTATTATCTTTCTTTTGTGGATGCTTATTCTAGATATACTTGGATATACATGCTAAAAACTAAATCAGAAGCTTGCAATACAGTTATGCAATTTATAACTCACGTCGAAAAACAAATGAACAGTGCTGTTAAGGTTATTCAGACAGATGGGGGAGCTGAGTTTAAACCTCTAACTAATTACTTTCTCAAAAGAGGGATCAAACATAGATTAACTTGCCCGCATACGTCCGAACAAAATGGTTTAGTCGAAAGAAAACATCGACACATAGTAGAGACTGGTCTAACTTTGTTATCACAAAGCTCATTACCAATGAAATATTGGAATGAAGCTTTCTACACATCTGTATTCCTCATTAACAAGTTGCCAACCAAAGTCTTAAACAATAAAAGCCCACATGAAATGATATACAGTGTTAGATCAGAATATGGTTTTCTGAAAGCCTATGGGTGTCTATGTTTTCCATGTTTGAGAGACTATAACAATCATAAACTAAGTATGAGATCAAGCCCATGCACATTCATTGGGTATGCACAAAACCAAAAAGGTTATAAGTGCATGGACAAAAATGGAAAAATATATGTTTTTAGGCATGTGATATTTGATGAAAACAAGTTTCCTTATGCAGAAAAGAAAATCGACAAAAAGGATGGGGAAAAAAGCATAAACAATAACATACGGTTCGAGCCTTTCATTACTAAACCACCTTCAATTGATAGAAATGAAGAGCAACAACGCACAAGCAATTTAAACACCCAGGAAGAAACTGTGGATCAAACAAACGAGCAAACCAATGAGACACACAATGACTCAGAAGATACAAACATACATCAAAACATGCAGCATAGTGAAGATACAGAAAACAACAACCATGTTGACAATACCAGCAACAATGATACACAGCAGCAAACACCACCACAATCAACTGGACATCACATTATCACCAGGTCAAAGAGAGGCATCTTCAAACCCAAAGTATATAATATTTCTGCCAGTGAGATCGAACCATTGAATTTCACTCAGGCTATAAGATCAAACAAATGGAAGGAGGCAATGGACACTGAATATAAAGCTCTCATAAAAAACAACATTTGGAGCTTAGTGACTCAACCAAAACACAAAAATGTGATTGGTTGTAGGTGGACATACAAAATAAAAAGAAAAGAAGATGGATCTATTGACAAATACAAGGCCAGACTAGTTGCAAAAGGTTACGCGCAACAATTTGGTTTTGATTTCAATGAAACTTTTCCCCCAGTCATAAAACCCACAACCATCAGAATTATACTGACCATTGCTCTAAATAAAGGATGGAATGTGAGGCAACTGGACGTCAACAATGCTTTTTTGAATGGGGAATTGACTGAAGAGGTATACATGCAACAACCTGAAGGATATGGTACTGGCGATAAAGTATGCAAACTACACAAAGCAATATATGGCTTAAAACAAGCTTCGAGAGCTTGGTATGAAAAGCTAAAGTCAACTTTGTCTAACATGGGTTTCTCACAAGTTAAATCGGACAATTCTCTATATATGAAGAAGGGCATACATGGAACTGTGTTCATTCTAGTATACGTTGACGACATGCTAATAACAGGAGACAACAGCGAAGAAATAAACAGAATTGTTCACAAGCTGGATCAAAATTTTGCCATTAAAGACTTGGGGGAACTAAAAAAAATTCTTGGAATACAAGTGATTAGGAAAAACAATGGTGAATTAATATTATCCCAACAAAATTATATCACTGAAATACTGCAAAGGGCAAATATGCACAAGGCAAACTCATTACCTATGCCTATGATTAGTAACCTAAGGCTATCTAAGCATAAAGGAGAAGCTATCGACAATGCCAAACAATATAGAAGCATAATAGGAGCGTTACAATACGCAACTATTACTCGACCAGACATATGCTACAGCGTCAATAAACTCAGTCAATACATGCAGAACCCATTATCAGAACATTGGATGGCATTAAAGAGAGTGTTACGATACTTACAAGGCACAAAACATTACGGTATACGCCTAAATTCAAAAAAGGAACTTAACTTACAGTGCTTTAGCGATGTCGATTGGGCCAACGATATTGACGATCGAAAGTCTGTCTCAGGATACTGCGTTTACCTCTGTTCCAATATCATTTCCTGGTGTACGAAGAAACAACAGACCACATCAAGATCTAGCACAAAGGCTGAGTACCGTGCACTAGCAAGCGCTACAGCCGAAATCATATGGATAGAATCACTGATGGAGGAGCTTGGTTTCACTCCAAGACGAAAGCCGATCATTTGGTGCGATAATAAGAGCACGGTATCTTTATTTCTAAACCCTATTCAACATTCAAGAACGAAACATCTTGAAATTGATCTCCACTTTGTGAGAGAAAGAACGCAATCAGGAAGACTTGCAATATGTCATGTGCCCGCATACTATCAGAGAGCAGATGCTCTCACAAAGCCCCTTTCGACCAAAAATTTTATCAGAATGAGAGAGGAACTTCGCGTTATCAGTGCAGGCGGAAGCCAGAATGAGCAAGGAAACCCTAGTTCGAACTGAGGGGGCATAACGAAGACAATAGAGCCGTTAGAGTGTGAACACGTTTTTATCATATTTAGCATGCTTTGTCATTATCTACTAGCCGTTAGGCTCATGCATACTTGGTATATTTAATACTAGCCGTTATGCTCATACATATTTGGTATATTTTGTACTAGCCGTTGGGCTCATAGCACTATATATATGTGCTCTTTGTATCATGTTTAGTATCAATAAAAATTGCAATTGTTCCTCTCTAATAACTCTCCTCCTCATCCCTTAATACTTAATGTGCGCAATCTTTGTTGTCTGAAGTGGTATAACCAGTGATGGTTTTTATTTATTTTCTGGACACTCATCCTGTACATTGAGTATTTGAGTATGTTGTTTGTATATTTCTTTAGTAAGACTTTCTATAAATCGTCATGCATTTGCGTATCATTTAATCATAAATGAAACTCTAGTTACAAGAGTGTATGTAGGCATGGTGCAGTGCAATGTTGCATCTTAGAACTGTTACAGCACTTTAAACTTTTTTTGAAAAATGAATCTGTGTTTCAATAGTTGTTAATAAAAGAAATCTAATATGCAATTAGAAGCACTTATGCCCATTACCATTTTGTTGAAATCTTCTTTCGATTATTTTTGTTGCATGCGCTGGATGCAATCAAAGCTATAATAGATTACTAGCCATTCATGTCGTCATGCAAGGCAAGCTGATTCTAGTAAAGATGGATTTGTCAATTTCTGACGTTAAAAGGGTTAAAAGCAATGTCGGTAAATTACATGCTAATCGAATATATTTTTATTTAATCATTCTGTATTAATAACACGAATGATGCAATTCTTCAATGGATACATGATGACAGGCATACATGATGCAAAGGGAAACATTACTGTGACGTGAAACATGATGCAAAAGGTTTACATGATGCATGCAGGCATATATACATAATTGTGTATCAGATGGACAAAGCATTAAGCCTGCTAAGGGAAAAGTATTAAGCCTGCTAATTGTGTAATAAAATACAAGTCGAAAGCACGATCAATGCAACACATGAGACTATCATGAGCCTATTTACTTCCCATATCAGTAAATATGGCATTCAATACTATCAAAAGGGAGAAACATAATTATGCGGACAACATGATGGTAGAGGACATGGGGTATTGCATATAACTAATGTGTAACAAATGAACCATTGCAAAATGCCATCGAACGATGAAAAAGACATTTTGGTCCTTGAAAAAGTAGAAGCCATTTAGAAAAGTTGCCATTCAAATAAACAGACTGGTTGCTTAGATTATCAAAGAAATATATCTTAAATTCATCTGTTTCAAAATTCTTTTTAAATTCTTCCTACTTTGCTTGTGTAATACCATCATAGAACTTGTATGGCTCTTTGTGGTCCTCTGAAAGCTTTCTTGTCTTCGTAATCCAACTAGTAACCAATTTTTTTTGAAATCCTTCCACCGTTCCCAAATATTTTTCAACAGAATAGCTTTCATTTTGTCATCAATATGATGCTCATTCTATATTAATTAAAACAAATGCTAGTTCAAAATAAATGCATGCAAACAAATGAAATAAAGACAAATTAATTACTATTATTTACATTCCATTAAAATCAAACCATTTTCCCACATCAAATAAAGTCATTCCAGTTTGTACTTTATTTGCTTATTTTGTATATTTCATTAAATATACAAAGAAATAAGTAAGAAAATACAAAAAAAATAATTGAGAAAAATACTACATTTAGCACAATAAAAGATGTGGCAGGATTGGTAAACCTGGCAAATCGGAAAGCTAAGACATATCTTGATGTTTATGAAAAGCAGGGCTTATGCATTAATCTGCAAAGCTAATTGAAAAAAATAAGATTAAAATGACTAGTTCATATACAGTTGATTCTTGCACTATTGGTCGAATGTTTTTATGTATTGAAACACAGCATTTTAAGCCACTCTTGTAGCTAAGAGCATCTTCTAGGAGAAAAACTCAAAAGTGGGACTATCTCACACTTTATTTCGCTCCACCACTTTTTGGTAGTCAGATCTTGAGCACGGTAGAGTATGGGAAGTGGCCATCGCTCTGCACTGTTTTTTAACATGTACAGCTAAACGGGTCCTTAAACCCATTTAAATCATTTTCAAGAACCCATTTAGCAATTTTTAAAATATTAAATATGCTGTAAGGTGTACAAAAAACCCGTTTAGCTAAAACCTGTTTAGTGCATAAATGGGTTTCTAAAATTCGTTTGGGGACAAAATTAAGGATGAATATTTAGTGCCTATTTAGTAAATTAGAAAATTTCTTTGGAAAAATAAATAGTAATGCACACTTGCCGCTAGAGCTACCGGAAATCTTTCAGCTTTTTTTCCTGCTCACCAAGGCAAAAATTTGCCACTTTGCGCAATGTGCTTGAAGTACAAACAGGTGAAGCTGACCTTGACACACTGTGCACTCATATATATGTGTGTATATATATATATATATATATATATATATATATATATATATATATATATATATATATATATATATTGGATCAGTAATGCCTTTGGTATATACGTTTATATTGGTTTAAACTTTTCAAACTACACTTAACTCATGTTTTGTAACTCCGTGGAATTGCTCTGTTGTAAGGTAACATAAATAGCATAAGGTGTCTACATAATTCTGTGTATATGTATTATGGTTGATAAGGTAAACAATGTAAAATCTATCAATGAAGGTAGATGGCAATCACTGTCATGATGGCACTTAAACAACCAAGGTGAACTATAATTCATTTATGATCTGTGGATTCTTGCTCGCAAAAATAGCACATCGCTATTTGTAATATTGACAGCTCACAATTATTAGTGGTTGACAGTAATTTGTAGAATCCTATAGCTTATTATTTCTTGTTATTTTTTGCTGCATCAAAATGTTTAAATAATCAAGTTAATCACTTGTCTACTGTATTAAATATTGATATTGGTTAGAAGACAATCAATAGATCTTGTATTATGCAGTATTATCATCATGTACCATTGATGAAATGATCTATAAAACTATGGTTTAATAACATCATTTTGCTGGAAAGAAGTGAACACATCCAATTTATTCACCTTTACAATTCAAACACAATTCTCATAGTCTTCCAGTGATTCGGAACAAAACCAAAAACCAAAACCTATTATAACTGCACATAGATGAGTAACCAAAATGGTTATGATTTGCTTGTAAGAGGTGATTTTTAGGTTAGTTAAGATGACTACGTAGCTAATTCATTTTATTTCTAAGCTAGTTCATTCATGCAAGCAATACGTGCACACTTTGCGTATATCTCCAATGTCAAGCTTTCATGCGTAGTGCACAAGCCTATTGTCTTGGCACTCAACATATAAAGTAATGTCAAACGACGCATTTAGGGTTGAATCATGAATTTCAAACTACCCCAGAATATTTTTAAGTTAAGCAAAATTTACATAAAACATAATAAAAAAATTGTACATTCAAGTTTGAATTGGCCTGCATTAATTTAATGTTGCATTAACATTAACAACCCCAAAACTATATATCACTCTTAAAGATCCCTCGGTAGCAATTCAAGATCAATTGTAGACTTGAATTCATAACACTTCAAAGAAATATAAGAGGTTTCACATTGAAAATTTGACCACAACAGTTCCTTTGGGAGTGAGTACTATATAGTTTTAAATTTTAACAGAGATCTAGTGTAGAAAATATATAACGACAGCTGCATGATATGAATGGGTTGCTACTACAATAACTTCAACGGAACATATGCTTCTTGCTGCTTCTTTTTTAAAGAACTCTAATTAAATTTAACCCATTTAGGACAGAAATCAGTTTAAGTTGAACTTTGGAATAATCAGTTACGCTTTCATGCATATTCATTTCTGAAACACATGTACATATGATAACAGTGAACGGAAATGATGAAAAATAAAATAAGATCATATTGCAAAGCAATAAAGCAAGTTTATTAGCAATAACACAAGCAACTAAGCTGGGCAAGGGATTATTTGTTACATTTTGGCACTTCAGTGCTTTAGAAGATGGGCTATCCTTTGGCTCTTCTTATAAAATTTTCAGCTATCCATGTTTCAACCAATTATAAACAAGCAAATACAAATGAATTTAATACCTTGACATCTTCCCAAATAATATCCTTAAGCCCTTGACTCACATCGTCCCAACTCTTAATAGTGATATCAATTTTGGATCTCGCTGCATCACCCACATACGCCTTGTAAGACTTCGCCCACTTTCCAATAGGTTTGCCATTATCACCCCACTCAATATATTTTAGCTCTTATGTTATGTATTTTTTTCCGGTTGTTGGACCTCTTCCCTTCTTTTTAGAGGACGACTGCGTAGAAGAAGTGTTTTGCTCTACTTCCATTATTCCTATATATGAAATCAAGACATAATGATAAATTATACAATTTATAAATTTTACAAAATGACGTTTTACTCTTTTTCTACATTGTAGTGCATGTAAAATTATACAATTTATAAAAAGGCATTGTGTAGCGTATGTGACAGAAGATGTCATTCAACCTAATTATTTCTTTAAAATTATAAATTTATTATTTCTGAAAATTATTCTTAAACCTAATTAATAAGAAGTAATGTTTTTAAAACTTATTATTTAAATTGGTTAACATTAAAGTTGTTGATGGATGGTTGAAATCACAGATCGGTATCTCTATCTCCGCAAATACAAAGCAAGTATTAGCTATTGATGAGTCAAACATTATGTAACTAACAAGGCACAAATATCCTATCATTTAATATCAAATGCATGTTTGTTTTATGAAACGCTAGAAAAAAGCATGCGTACTCTATCGCCATACACAAAAAGCACATCAATTTGACAACAAAAAAATAAACAAAAAAAAATATTCTACAAGACACAAATTTCACATCTAACAATTCAAATGAAAACTAAAAGCATGATGAGCATTTAAAAAATTACCCCACAATCCAAGCTCCTTCATAATGATCAGAACGTGCATAATTTGCATTTAAATCAACTACATCTTCTCGTAGAATTACGCCGACGAAGAAAGGTAGGTTTTCATCAAATTGATTATATTCTTCTTCATCTACCATATCACCATCCCCAACAATGCATCTTTTACCAGGAAGAACAACAGACTACTTATTATCAGTTGGATCGGCCAAATAAAAGACCTGCTTTGCTTGAGATGCCATGATGAGTGGATCATTATCGTGACTTACTCGACCAAAATCAACAAGTGTGAATCCATGTTCATCTACTCGTACAACACGATGATTATCGACCCATCTACGTCGAAATAGCGGGATCGTGAAGTCTTTATACTCAAGCTCCCAAATATCCTTACCCCATAATATGGCATTGTCGTGTCTATCGGTCTATTATCTTTAGCACTGGCAAATTCTCTTGTAGAAGCCACGACACTAACTCCACTATTTTGCATTTTTCTCTTTTTATCCTGTCTTTTCGTATAAAATACATAGCCACTAATATCATATCCTTCATACGAGTTGACTTGAAATCGAGGCCCATATGATAACCATTT
The DNA here is from genome assembly GCA_030737875.1 of Allium sativum. Lineage (NCBI taxonomy): Eukaryota > Viridiplantae > Streptophyta > Magnoliopsida > Asparagales > Amaryllidaceae > Allium > Allium sativum. Next base: position 143,547,474 of record CM060925.1, on the reverse strand, counting down.
TATTGTATCAGAAATATCATCATTTTTTTCATTGATTAAAACCTTTTTAAACCATCCAACAAACGAAAAATTATGTTCGTTTGTCAACCACCTTTCGTTTTTTAAAGAATTGTCAGACTTTAAAATTTCCATGTGCTCTTCCAAATAAGGATGAACTTCAATAAGGTGTTGTAAAACAAGTAGTTGGGCTTTATGAAACATTTCATCACCAATAGAAATCGACTTTAACCCAATTATGCCATGACCATCAAGTCGTTCTTCGTGCCGAGACTTGCAAAGTCCAATCAGTTCAACATCAAGTAAGTACTGGGTGACAAATTTAAAAACCTCCTCATCCACAACAACTTCTACGATGCTTGTTTCAGGCCTATATCTGTTTTTTGTTTTTTGTTTTTAAAGTTCCCATGTGCAATTCAAATGGAAACATATATCTCATAAACACATGACCTCAAATTTTGATTTCTCTTACCAAATGAACAATTAAATGCACCATAATATCAAAAAATGAAGGTGGAAAATACATCTCAAATCGGCACAAGGTAACAATAACATCAGCTTGTTGCGCATCCAGCGTATCGGGATCAATCACCTTGCTACATATCATATTGAAAAAGATACAAAGCTTGTAATAACATGTCTAACATGCTTAGGCAATATACCTCGAATTGCAACAGGTAGCAGATGTGCATTAACACATGGCAGTCATGAGATTTCATGCCGATTAATTTCAAATCCTTCAATGACACACGACTGCTAATGTTCGAAGAATAACCTGCTCGATCTTTGACATCCCGAAGGCACTCACAAAAACTAATTTTATCTTTTTTGGACAATGTATAACATGTAGGGGCAAAAAGGTACGTTTACCTCCCTAGACCGGTGCTAGCTCCTTCCGAATACCCATTTTCAACATATCTTGTCTGGTTTTTTCACCATCCTTTGTTTTACCAAGTATATTCAAGAGTGTCTCAATGATATTGTCACAAACATTTTTTTCTATATGCATTACATAGAGGCAGTGCCTAACATCCAAATGTCTCCAATATGGAAGTTCCCAAAATATAGATTTTTTCTTCCATGAGCCATCTATAAGGGGGGAAATTTTGCCAAATGCATTTTCAATATTCATGACTCGCTCATAAACATCATTTCCTATTAACGGTAGATGAGGAACTCTATTTTCTATCTCTCCATTGAAAGACTTCTTTTTTTATGATATGGATGATCATGAGGGAGAAATCTACGATGATGCATATATACATCTTTTTACAAAAATGCAAGCGCTTAACAACCATATCATCTTGGTAGACTGGGCATGCTTTGGCGCCTTTTGTACTATAGCCAGACAAGTTACCATACGTAGGAAAATCATTTATAGTACAAAAAATCATGGCACACAATGTAAATTCATTTTTACTATATGCATCAGACACACGGACTCCTTCATCCCATAAGAGTTTTAGATCATCAATAAGAGAAACAAGACAAACATCGATGTCATTTCCAGGTTGTCATGGTCGAGAAATTAGAAGAAATTAGAAGAGACAACATGATGTACTTGCACTTCATACTCTAATGAGGTGGAAGATTATAAATTACTAAGAGAAACAGGCCACGTACTATGCTGACTGCTTAGATTGCCAATTGAGTTTATGCCATTTGTGCAAAGACCAAGTCTAAGATTTCTACTTTCTTTACCAAAATCAGGATACATTTCATCAACATTTCTCCACTGCGGAGAGTCGGCTGGATGCCTAAGTAACCCATCATCTTTCCTCACATCTACATGCCATCTTAGGTTTTTTACATTTTTTTTATTTGCAAATAAGTGTTTAAACCTTGGTATAATTGGAAAATACCATACGACTTTTACCGAAGACCCTTTTCTATTTGGATCATCATGAAGATTCCTTCGCGACTTGTAACGGGATAAACCACAGCTGGGACATTCGTGCAAATTTTTGTATCCATTTCGATATAGTATACAATCATTTTGACATGCATGTATCTTTTTGTACCATATACCAATGGGGCACATAATCTTCTTTGCCTCATAGTTAGAAGTGGGAAGCTCATTACTTTCTTGAAGCATCTCTTTCAAAAGTATCAACAATGATGTAGAACTTTTGTCGCTCCATCCGTACTTTGATTTTAAATTAAAAAGCTTATGCACGGCAGACAACACTGTGAATGCACTACCATCAAACAAAGACTTCTCTGCATCTATTAATATTCTTTCGTGTAACTTTGGCTCTTTCATCAAATGATCCTCAACATCGCGAAACATCTTATGAATGCAATCATTATCTTCATTTGCCTCATTATTCACATCATTCTCCCAATCATTCATGTCATTCTCCCGATCATCCCCGTCATTCTCTCGACCATTCCTTTAATTCTCATAATTACTAGAACTAGCTCTACTGGGTATACTTTCACCATGCCATATCCACCATTCATAATTTTGCTTATACCCATGACGAATTATATGATCCCTAATTCGATCTACGTTGCAGAGTCTCCTCATATTTTTACAGAATCTACAAGGACAAAAAATAGTTTCGTCTCCTCTTCTTGATTTATCATTTAATGCACAAATGATGAACTCTTCAATTTTGTTGAGAAACACATGACTGCTACGTTTTGCGTTGTACATCCAACTACGATCCATTTTTATATGTCAAAGTCAAGCTACACAAACAAAAGAAAAGGGAAATTGAATACCAACTAAAAGCAAATACGAAAGGTGGTAAAATGAAAAGAAATCGCATCCTTTCATAAAATAAAACAAACCATCAAGAATATATAATATCTATTAGTGGTAAAACATTTAGTATTCAGTTTGTAATGCATCAATTTAATATCGTAAACATGCTAAGATGAACATCATATGCGCGAAAAAAAGAGGGTAAAGATGTTACAATATAATAGTTATGACTGAGGATACAAGATAAGACATTGTACTTAAATAAAATTTGCAGTTTGTTAAGTTACTAGGTACATGATATTTGCTTGACCAGAACTGGAAAGAAAGAGACTATTAATAAAAACATACCCTAACAAAAAGATTTTAGACATCCAATATTGAATTAATCAACTTTTAATATGTGTTTCTATATACATATATCTAACAAATCATAGTATTTCTGAAAATCTAACAAATCATATATCTATTATATGATGCTACATATTTGTACTAGTATGTAGCAAATACATCATGATTTGTTTGATCTACATGGAAGTATATCTATTGTATATTACACATCAAGATTTTCTGAAATTCAGTTTTGTCGTCATTGATGAGTGTTTATTTTTCACACTTTCAATTTGTATTGTTTATTACAAAAAATAGCAACAATAGCAATTTTTTGTTTCACTATTCAATTTCATTCTCTGCTTTTTGTTTAGTGTTGTATGGCTTCATTCCTCTTTCGGTTGCACATTCATTTATTTGCATATTTGTTTTTTCTAATTACTACTGTGCATTTCATTTTTTGTTGTGTTTTTTGTTTTCTTCCCTTTTTTTTAAAAAATTCACATACGTTTTGAAACTTCGTAACAATTAGGTTCTCTTTCATGTTTTCACAATTCTAATTTCTGTTGTCATATTTTCCTATATTTACACTTTCCAATTATTACATTATATTCACTTCAACTATAAACCGGACAACCAAAACGATATCCGATCAATTTTCTATCGTTCATAATTTTATTGCATAACTGATCATAACACATACTCTCAACTCTATATGGAAATTGGTTCTCTAAGTTAATATATTATTCTAGGAAATTGTAGGATTGGATTGATCTACACATGGATAGCAAGGCCTAGACACTATTTATTCAACATGGCCGATTTTCGATTATGTTCGTTTTATCGCAAATTATGCTAACTTGATGTTCTAAAGGTACATACATGCTAACAATGACGCCTAGAGCAATGTGTAGCCCGGGAGTAGCAGAAGTTTGTTGATGTAATATCAAGTTTTATCCAATTTGGGAAGGATTCAGAAACATCTGTTGAATCGCTATACATGGAGACCATTTTTTAATAGGATTACTCTACATTCAAAGAAGTTAGTGGCTACCCTTAAAATTTTAATCTAGATCATCTTCTTTTTCAAATTTGATTAGAGAATGACAATTTTTCCTAGCAAATAATTTTAAGCCATTAATCGGTTTCCAAATGCAATTAACGAAATCAAAGAGATAAATTAGTACAAGGTTTCCAAATGCAGTTAATGAAAAACGCAACGGTTGTCGTTGGTGCATATCTTTACATGTGTACGTGGAAGCTACTGTTGTGCATGCTTTCTTGCTTGAGTAGGGAGGTGTGGTATAGGAATGAAGGGGTAATTACATGACAGTATCATTAAAAATGCATGGCTTATAAGCTGGTTACATGAACAAAATAAAGAAAAAGAAACTGAGGGAGAAGCAGGATGCATGAGAAAGCTACAGGCATGTCACATGCAAACAGTGTTATCACCTTAGCAATGTTTTTTTTTGTAATTCCTATTGTATTTGATTCAAGTATGCGAATATTAAGTAGACTAGCTGGTTAATGCAGTGAATGACAAAAAACAGTGAAGGGTAAAGCAAGCAAACGGTGGATAAGAAATTTATGTTCACTGAATGATCTAGTGCTTAATGTATTTGAACCATTATTAAATGAATCTAATTAGCAAGAAACATTGTGTAATTGCAATTTATAAATTATTTTGATTCTTTTTCAGCGTTCTGCAAACTGCAAAAAAAAAAAAAAAAAAAAAAAAAAAAAAAAAATGTTTTACTATTTGAAAATAAAGGATTTGTACACTGAGCCACTATCAGAATGAGCCGTTTCATATTTTTATCTGTCCAGGTATATCCATTGAAGTATGTGCATGAGAACTACTAAGAGCAGTATGTTAAGTATATTTAGAACATAGATATGGGAAATTAGCAACATACAAGGTTGCCTAATAGCACATTTCCAACTCCTTATTTCACTTCTGAAATTCTCTTTGTTTCTCTAAGCCTCTTTAAGATGTATAGTTAAAAAATATAGCACCTTTCTAATTTTGTATCAATTTCTAGCATAATAAAACGATAAAATTAAAATTTCATTAAAATATAATATATGCAAACAAAAAAAAAATCAAAATCATATGAATAATTTACTTTGCTGAAAAATCAAAAAGCTTAAAATGAAAACAAAAGGTACGATAATAAACAAAAGTCAAAAGAGTAAAGAATGAAATTCATCTAGTCCCAACACATCATATCTTCCGTTTTCACATGATTTACCAAAAAAACTTGGACCTAACAACATTCAACATAATGGATTCTTAGCTGATGATATCAAAATGATGAACAAACTAATAATACTCGAAAACCACATACCTTAAAATATTACACGGGATGTGCATACCCTAAGAACATTATTCTCACATAAAATGACAAGAAATTTTTTATTTTCCATTTGATAGAGCGACAAAATCATAAGCAGTAACCATCCTATTTTGCATTTAATAACTCGCGATTGCATAATGTTTGTAACTCCCGATACTCAAAGAACCAAAATAAGTTGATACGTTAAGAATATCTGTGTTTTACCCTTAACAGTCGGTGAAAGGGGAAAAAGAGTATCTGCATTTGATATGCTTAATTAAGATTTGACAGTCGGTGCGTCAAACATATCAGGTATTTCAACTAAACTAGCATAATATTAACAAAAAAATCATCAAATCACTTTAAAATCTTAACAAAACTCAAAAATGCGGAATCACAAACAAGAGAATTACTAAATCGATTAATACCTGAAGCAATCCAAACCAGCGAATCAGGAAATCTGGCAGATCCAAATTAGGGTTGAATAGAAGACTTCCTTCGACGAGCAGATCTCCCTTAACCGATGTCGATTGAATAAGCGATGCGGCTATAACTTCTAATTTTAATTTTTCTTTCCCTTTGAATAAACAATTTTGTTTTATGTGAAATTTGGGCGCGATTACGTTGTTTTGGCGGTACTGATATTTGGGTAAATGTTCTCCAATTCAATTCGGTCTAAACGGTCAAATGTGTGCAAAAGAAACTTGCTTTTGTTATAAAATAATCAAAAGCAAAAAAATGAATCCGTTTCTTGCTTCTGTTATAAAATAATTGGAAGCGAAAAAAAAGAATCCGCTTCCACATTATTGCTTCTAATTCTACAAAATCAGAAGCACATTATCATAGAAAGATTTTCTGCTATTTTCCTCATACTAATTGCTTCTGACGCAATGACAGAACAGAAGCAAATAATATTATTTTTTTCTGCTACAAGCACATCAGAAGTAAATGAGGAGAATCAACAAATGCTTTTTGTGCTAGTGACACCCCGCATTTTTAATTAGATAACAAAATAAAATTTGAAAAGATTTCAGAGTTTGGTCACAAAATTAGCGACATGGCGTCTGTGGCATTTTCTGATCAATTTAGACCTATGGTTTGTAGGAAACAGATTCACGATGAAAAAAATATCTTTGAATGAAATATTACAACAAACATGAAAAGAAGGTATAATAAGAAAACTAAAAAGAACCGTGATACACCACGTTCGTTAATGTCACTCAAAAGAGAATGCATTAAGTTTCGTGAAGCGCAATAGGTAAACATTACAAAAAAATTTACAAGACGGATATAAAATAAACAGCGGAATGTTTCAAACTTCATTATTCAAAATAAAAAGTAGTCTCAAACGGTAACAAAAAAACCAGTTACATAAAATCTGTCTTATAAAAACATCTCATAAAACCAACATCAGAGTACATAAAATCATATCCCTCGCCATAGCCATACTAAAGTAGAGAGAAGGTCAAAATGATAAATCATAAGAAATCCAAGTCCAATTTGTAAGGGAAGTCTGAGTTACTGTTGAGTGCTTCCACTCTGTGGACCTGGGGGGAAAAGGAAGAAAGCGGCAAAAGAAAAAGGGCCAGACATAAAGTCTGGCGAGTTCCAGTGATTTACGAATGAGCATAAAATAGAAATGCCAAAACAGGTGAATAAGACTGGATAAGAAAGATACAGTGTCAGGTAAGGTAACAAATAAACTAACATAATATCATGATAGACAGGAATAACAAGAATAAACTATGATCGAGTAATACTTCACATTTATATCCCAAAACAGGTATGTCTGCAGCAATGCTAGTATAACAAGTTCAACAGGATTAGGCTCTCAGCCTAATTTCATATCAGCAAGATTAACAGCAGAAATAAACAACAAGATTAGGCGTACCCTAATTACAAAACCATATTAGGTGTTAACCTAATTACACAACAGCAGGATTACGTAGACCTTAATTACTACCCATGTGATCGGCTCCCTACTACAAAAATACCATGTGTCCGCCCCAACAGTAGGGTGTATCACTCCTTAACCCAACAACTTTATAACACAGACCTATTTACTGGTGTTACAACGTCTTATCTTCCCTAGTCGGGCCCATGCACGCTCATGACTCCGCCGGAACGTGCCCGTATCCAGCCCCATGTGAACCTCTTACTATCCGCTTCAGTAAAGTGTACCCTGGCCCCTACCTAGTGCGAGACCCCCTCTAATAAGATACCAACAGGGATACTGACTGATATGGTTTCTAAACAATAGATTGACACAAGCCAAACCCCCTAAGCTTGTGCCCCCAAAACTAGGATTTAAGAGTCCCCAAAACCCAATACAACAGCAGAACGAGGGACCTCTTAGCTTGTTAATACTCATATTTAACCTAGCAGGTTTAGGTTTACTAAAAGGAGTGGTTGCAGTATTACATGTCATTATGTGTGTAAAACCCTTCCCCAAAACACCTGCTTAGATGTATACAATTCCCACAATATTTCAGTTTTTTAACGTACATATGGTACTTACCATATTCTTAACATGTCACTTACTTAACGTCTGTTTTAAGTCAAATCTAACATGTCCAATTCATATGCATATTATTCATCCATTATGTTCCCAAAATACAACATATACAAGTTTATGTGTATTATCCATTTACAACAAGTATATACACATTATCCCGTTTTATCAGTTTACAGCAAATCCAAACATGTGTATATTATCCTTTTTCCTAAATTATCGTTAAACAATCCCAATTTAATAGCATGCCTAAGTTACTCTTTTTATGTCATTCATTATTACTCCAATTATACGCTCACTCTAATCAGGTATAGCCTAGGCTTCCAAAGGCCTAGGCTTCCAAAGGCCTAAGCTTGGTATAAAATAAAAAGGGAAAACAGAGGAAGGAGAATAGAATCAAATCAATAGGCATACAAGCAAGACTGGAAATAATCATAAAACATAGAAAATGGAAAAAGTAAGATAGATACATATTACTTGTTAATTATCCAACATCAAAGGCATATATTTTACTTATCATGACGATATAGGTGATTAACAGTGAAAACATGTATAATTTTATCTTATTAACATTGTATATATTAACCCAACTTTATTTAACTACCATGTTTAAACTCTAAGAAATCGGATCTATAGATGAATGAACTCACAGTGGGTCTTGGTGAAGAAGAGAATAAATCTCTTATATAAATGTAACAATATGTCGTAGAAAAGTCCAGTCCAAGTTGTATATATGCAAGTCCTAAATGTTCTCTTTATAGATCTGGATCTCAGCAGCATTCCCCCATTATTTGTTTATATTTTCTATATAGCCAGATGGTATGAAGAAATGGTGTAAATCAGAATGGGAGAAGCCACCTATTTATAGATTCACATAATTAACCTCAGGGTTTTAATCTAAACTGTATAAGTAATGCTGAGTCAGCAATGAATACGGTGATAAAAAAATCCAAATTCAGCGCACGAACCTGCCCAGATCCGGAGTGGGTTTACCCACGCACCCATGGGTTGACCCGGTCGACCATGGGTCGATCAATGGGTCAGCCTAGGCCGAGTGTTGGTCGTCCCACAACGGTCCTGGTTCCCACTTTACTTTCCCACTTACTTCGTTCAAAAATTCTGAAATTATTTATATATTATATTTACGTATAAACTCCTTCTATGTATACAAACTTCTAAGTCTCATAACTTCTTCATACGTTATCTGTTTTATGCAAACTTGGGGTCTATCTGAACCAAAATTCCGAGTCGAACGCAATGGTAATGTAGGTTTTACTTAATTTTGAATATTTAGTTAAGTTATTCCCAATTTATTATATTTAAGCATGGTTATAGTGTATTAAATTTTGGGGTGTTACATGAACAATGACCACCACTATTTTTAGTCTTGTTAACAATGACCGCCACTGTTTTCAATTTATTAACCTACATCTGGTACATACCATATTCTTAACATGTCATTTACTTAATGTCTGTTTTAAGTCAAACCTAACATGTCCAATTCACGTGCAAACTATTCATCAACTATGTTCCCAAATTACAACATGTACAGGTTTATGCATATCATCCATTTACAACAAGTATATACACAGTATCCCTTTTTATTAGTTTACAGCATGTCTAAACATGTGTATAATATCCCTTTTCCCAAATTATCGTTAAACGGTCCCAATTTAACAACATGCCTAAGTTCCGCTATTTATGTCACTCATTATTACCCCAATTATACGCACACTCTAATCGGGTATAGTCAAGGCTTTTAAAGGCCTAGGCTTGGCATAAAATAAAAAAGGGAAAACAAAGGAAGGAGAATAGAATCAAATCACATAGGCATATTGGCAAGACTGGAAATAAACATAGAAAATGGGAAAAAGAAGATAGATACATATAACTTGTTAACTATCCAACATCAAAGGCATATGTTTTACTTATCATAACGACATAGTGATTAAGAGTGAAAACATGTATAATTTTTATCTTACTAACACTGTATATCCTAACCCAATTTTATTTAATTGTCATGTTTAAAATCTAAGAAATCAAATCTATAAATGACAAGAATTTAAAGTAAGTCTTGGTGAAGAAGAGAATAAATCTCTTATATACATGTAACAATATGTCGTAGAAAAGTCCAATCCAAATTGTATATATGCAAGTCCTGAATGTTCTCTTTGTAGATCTAGATCTCAGCAGCATTCCCCCATTATATGTTTATTTTTTCTATAAAGGTAGAAGGTATTAAGAAATGGAGTAAATCAGAATGGGAGAAGCCACCTATTTATAGATTCACATAATTAACCTCAACCTTGGATCTTGGGGTTTTAATCTAAACCGTACAAGTAATGCCGAGTCAGCAATGAATATGGTTGCAAAAAAATATATCCAAATTCAACGCATGAACCTGCCCTAATCTGGAGTGGGTTGGCCCACGCACCCGTGAGTTGACCCAGCCGACAATGGGTCGATCAATGGGTCAACCCAGGCCGAGTGTGGGTCATTCGACAACGGTCTTAGTTTCTACTTTACTTTCCTGTTTACTTCGTTTAAAAATTTTGGAATTATTTAAATATTATATTTACATATAAACTCCTTATATGTATACAGACTTCTAATTCACATAACTTCTTCATACGTTATCTGTTTTATGTCAACTTGGGGTTTATCAGAATTCCGAGTCTAACACAATGGTAATGCAGGTTTTACTTAATTTTGAATATTTAGTTAAGTTATTCGCAATTTATTATCTTTAAGCATGGTTATAATATATTAAATTTTTGGGTGTTACATGAGCAATGACCACCGCTGTTTTTAGTCTTGTTAACAAAAGTCTATGTAGCTTAGTTGGTAAAATCACGTCTCTCCCAAGAGAGTGGTGTAAGTTCGAGTCCTACTAGCACCATATTTTAATTTTAGAGGAAAGACAAAAATAATACATATTCTAAGAGGGAAATATGTATAAATGCATATATAAGGAAAATTACACATAAAAATGAGTATTAAAATATACGTATACATGCGTATGTAAATATATGCATATATGTGTGTAAAAATATATACACATGAAAGAGAAATCCAAAATAAACCTGCTATCGATGAAAATAGGTAAGAAATAAATGATGGCTTATCGCCGTTTGAATTTTGAAATAGAAACAAAAGTTGCATGTGTATATATATATATATATATATATATGTATGTATGTATAAATTCAAACGTTGAGATAAAATGTGCAAGTCAAGAGCAAGATGTAATTAACTCATAATAAATGAAAAATGAATAAAGAAATTAGCTGCCTTTGAAATTAGAATGCATTAAAAGGAACAAAACAAATAATTGGTGGCAGTATTAATTGCACTGATTAACGGGCAAGGAACTAAAAGATTGCATGCATATTACACATATACATTTGAAATTCAAACTTAATTGCAGTTCATAAATGGAACGATATAAATCAAGAATATATGTATATACAACAAGTAATTAACGTTAGTAAGTAATGTTATAAATCAGATATCACGACAACACAGAAAACGCGCCTGGACCTAAGATGGATCGACCCAAGTTGGCCTGGGTCGACCCAATCGGTTCCAGATCTGTTTTCTGATGACGTGGTTTTCTGATATAAACAGTTAGGATTTTATTTGAGTAATTGATGGTCCAGAATTTCTTGTACCCCTATAAATAGACTAGCAAGGCCTAGCTTTAAACTCATATTTTATGAGACGCTACCTAGGCTCTGTCGTTCTTTTCTTCCTCCAAATCTTTTCAAAAAATTAGAATATTAGTTTTAGGAAATTTTGATTAAGATTTGAAGATAAAAGAATGTAAATTTATAATTAGATGTTCAGCATTCTAATCAACGTGAGGTAAGTTCTTGAATTTGTTTTATTTAGATTTCTCTTCTTTTTTCCATCTTTTTTTAGTATCAGATTCATGAATCTGTGGTTATTTGGATAATAGATTCAATTATGAAAGCCATGGAATAAAAGATCTGGATTAGATTCATGGATTGGAAAGCTGGTAGGTGAGTGGATTTAAATTATACCATTTAAATAGCGGTATATCTATCGTTTGCATTCCCCATTATATTTAATATGTTAAATAATTGTTAACTGTGGAAATTGGCTATTAAACCTGTTTGGAATATGTTGAAATTACTACTGTTGTAATAGATATTAATTTTATTATGTCCTCCATCTGAATTAAGAAACATCTGTAATACCGTAATCACGAAACCTGAATTAATAAGTGAACATGAAAGTAAGATTTTATATGCTTGTTATGGTTAAAGGGAAAAGACTATTGTAGTGTGAAAAGTATAAGAAACAGAAATTAAATGTCTAGCTCAGAAAATAAGAAAGTAAGGGATGTAATGGACTGGGTTAGTTGAATTCGGAGGAAAAGTGATTTATTTCCCTATTTCTTAGAATGTAGTTTCAAGAGAGTCACAGTGAAAAAAAGAAATAACTTGCAACTACGGACCTAGATAAGTGTACGTTATGGAAATGAATCACTGCATCTTTCTGTAAATTAAGCTAATAAGGTGCGTGAAATGTTTTCCTTAAAAGAAGTAAAAAACATGCATGACAGTAAATAAATAATGTATGTGCCTAATCTATATGAAAATTTTATAATAATTGGAAATTGTAAATAACCGCACTGAGACACGAGGTTAAGTTTTATTTATAGTAGAAGCTTGCCCGGAACCACCAGCAAACCCAGCATCCACAAGTGGTCAACTTAATATGACGGATCTGGTGCCTAAACATATATGGCAGTCCATATGCTTACGTAGCATAGCGATGGTAGTTCTATGCAGAGCATGGCATAGTAATATGGAGGTCCGTACGTCGTTCGGCGGAGGATGAGAGTTGCATACGCTTCTAAGGCGTGATGAAGGAGACCGTGCTAGTAGGATACCATGAGAAATACCTTGATATATTAGGGGTTGATACATATACACTATATTTGGTTAATCTACTGGGAGGTAGATGGGTACGACGTGTGTGTAAAGCCTTGAGTGCTATTAACCCAAACTAACCTAATAAACAAGAAATCATAACTGAACGGTATATGTAGGGTTATTTCAGAATGTGTAATTTAGTCCAGTCACCAAAACTTGTGTTCTGACCCCCTCCTCATAACACACTCGCATGTTAGGTTTATGGAAAAGACACGATAGCTTTGGATACTGGTTAGGTAGTATTATTACTTCGGTAAGGCTATATTTGATTATATTTTATTTTATTTCATTCCGCTATGAGATGTTTTTCGAGGTCTGATATATTTTATGTCTCCGCCTTTTCTGCAGGATACCATGCAAGCCAATTCGAGTTTTGGTAGATTGGAATTTTTGAAAAAAATCGGTCTGTCGGAATTCGGGTTGTTACACATCATACTCGAAATCGATACTATCAAGCCAACACCTAAGATGTACACTTATTTTCTAAATAAATAGATGATGGAAAACAAAAGTGACAACTTACTATTTGGAAGACAATTCAACTTAGCATCCCATATTGAATTTCTTTCCAAATATCGAAAAATTCATGGAAAGTTTCGGTAATATCCCTCATGTATGGCTTGATCCGAAAAAACCACAAATTGCCATGCAAGGCTCATCCGAACAAAGGAAAACAAAAGCCCCAAAAGTGGCTACCTATAAATGGGACAAAAATCACCAAAATGCACCAAATGGCTAAACCACAACTCTACATCTACTACATTCCTTTTTTTAAGCAAGCTTATCTCTTTAGATGCAAATTAAAGCGAATTAGCATACAAAAAAATCAAATCTTGCTTCTTTATACATGGGCATCTACTCAACAAAAAGGATTATACACAATAGTAGGAATAACAACAAGGGAATAAACACGTTAAATGAACTGAATTTTTCTAACATAAGGATGTCAAGTCATGTATGGATTTTATTTCAAATAAATAAACGCTACAACAATATAATTATCCTGCATGCCTAATAATTATAGAAATTTAAATAAACATGTAAGCATTATCAATAATCAAACACGAATGGAAAATAATAACAAACATAGAAATTAACATTCATAGCCATCCTTGCATGCTTGATACTAACCTAACTAATATGAGACATCCAATATTGAATTTAATTCATATATGAGTAGACATCTTGGTTGCCGTCTCAAAAATAGGGAATAGTAATCTAGCATCTCTCGTCAATAAACTGAGTATGACATAAGCGTTATGATACTATTCCTGATTTCTATGGAAACCGTTCAATGGAAACCATCAACAACTATTCCTGCATCCATTTGGAAATTTTGAATAGTCACAGAAAACTATTCGGTTCATCCCATTCAGCTATAGCAAGCTAGCATCGCATTTATTACAAAATAAATGTGTAATCATCCCCTTCTCGTGATGCTGAAAATAATAACACTCATTCCATATGGAACCAACCATTACAGTTGAGTCCCCACTACCTTACATCGAGTTTTGGAATCATAACCAGTAAAAACACAAGCGACGTTCACTAAATGAATACCGCTTCCGAACTGACACATTTCCTACTCTACACACCTGAGCAACTACATTACTTATGCATATCTATAGGAAACTTCTTAACGTAGGGGGCCAAGAATTCCAACTGTTTCCGCTAGCAAAGATTGAGATACCTCTTAGGGAAGAGAAATCTCGATGATGTGACATCATCAATGAATCTAACCTCCTCGCTAATAAATAGTGCCTCAAACTCACAAAAACATACCTTATCGCCATCGACTCCAAATCGTGAGTCGAATACGCCTTATGCAGTTTTGATTGCCGAATAAAACACGACAACTTTCCATTCGAAAACAAATTGCACTTAAATGACCCATACAACCAAATGACCACTACCAACCTCTCGTTCCTGCTCGAAACAAGGAATCAACATACTCATGGGCAACTCTAACTTCCAAACCATTCAAACTCTCTTAGGACTCATTGTGATGCCCTACTCGAGATGATGTGACCCAAGCACTCCACTTTTCCCAATGAAAAGTGAAACTCCAACAAACCAACCATAAAATGTGCCACTCACTGGTTGGTCTGAACAACCAACCAATCAATCAAAATAAATGCAACATGTGAGATGTTATAATCGACATACACCAACCAACTACCCACAATCGGTAAAATCCCCTCAGTATTTCCAACCGAAAGAACACCCATAACCAGATCGATATGGTAGTTGACTTAAATATGGTGGAAACCAAGTCACCTAATCAAATTGTCCATATACTCTCAAGCTACAAGCTCAGGTAACGACTCGCTACTATAGATTTGTCTCATCCCGCAATCATCTAATTATAAGCCACTCGCTACTGAAGAACTAAATCCCAGCCACTATCGCTAAACTGAAGATGACTCACTGCCGAAGAGCTTGTCCTAGCCCACTATCATCACTAACAACCTTTCACTATCACCTATGTTCTGTATCCTCCTAGTAATAAATTGATAGACTTAAATGTTAAGTCTAGTTAAGCACTCAATAATCAACAAGCAAATAATTTAGCAAATATGAAACCATGACTCGATGAACTTAAGTTTTGACGAACCATGTATACTTCCAAGTATAGATTAACTATATCATAACACTCCCTTCCCCCTCGAGGCCGACATTAATCGCTATGGATACTACAGTCACCCATAATATTTTGTTCTAGTAACCAAACACGGGACGTTACAAACATATATAATCTAATTAAGTCCTCATCATTGTTAGTTTCATCAAAATCCAAGACTATAGCCCGAAATAATCATTTTTATCCATATTTCAAGACGGTTTTGACCCTAAATCTTTTGATCTCGAAATATAGCGATCCTTATACTTTTTACACATAAGGAACCATACGAACCCAATGGATCTCTTCTCGAGTTCTAATTCGACCGTTTGTGAAAAATCACCATTTGGATCCGTCACTCGATTAATTAACGATCAATATTTAAATAAAATATTTTTAATATCCAATCATTAAATATAGGTCGTTACAATTCTTGAAGCCACTTTATTGTTCTGTTGTCATTCTGTCTGGGTTCTATTCGATATGTGAGTGTCATATTAAATGGTATTAAAGGAGCAAGTTGATGCTATTTCGTTGGATTTTATTTCATGATGACTTCTTTTCGGTTGGTGGGTCCACAACCCTTAGTTTGATGTGTGAAGGAGTTTATCTATTTATATGTAGTTTTCCTTTTTGGGTGAATCTGCATGTGATACATTCCCTTGGTTCCTACATGATTCTTGGTATGGACTGACTTGTGCGATATTAGGCAAGAATTATTTGTTCAGAGATGGCCATATATTTGCAACATCCCAACTTGCCTACTCCGTTGTCACTTATTCTTCGGGATGTCGATCATGACACCGAAGCATCCTTTTCTTCTCTCGAGTCTAGAGACAATGATGAGTCTCATATTCCAGTTGTGTTCAATTTTCCAGATATCCTTAAGCCAGTTTCGGGTTTGACATTCGAACAAGCAATCGAGTTCTGTATCGACCTTATTCCAGGTGCATAGGCTGTTAGTCGACCTTCTATTTGAATGTTGACTAAAGGAAATGAAGAACTCAAAAGGAAAATTTCAAGCTTGAGTCAAACCAATTTATTCAATCCAGTTCTTCACTATGGGGTGTCGCGGTAAATTTTTTGTAGAAATCTGATGGCACTCTTAGTCTATGCATCGATTACCGCAAGCTTAATGAGATGACAATCAAAAAACGCTATTAGTTGCCTAGAATCAATGACATGTTCGATCAGTTGATCGGCATGAGGGCCTTTTCTGAACTTGACCTCACCATAGATTTTTGTCGGCTATGAGTTGTGGAGGACAACATTTCCCTCACCCCATTCCACACTGGATATGGTTCGTACAAGTGGCTCGTCATGCCATTTGGTTTGATGAACGTGCCTTCATATTTCGTCAGCCTTATGAATTGAGTATATCGGGATTTCCTTAATAAATTTATCCTTATATCATTAATGACATCCTTATATAATCTAAGTGAGAAGCTGAGCATCCACGCCATATAAGGATTATTTTGAGTACTCTTCGGCATCATCAGCTCAAAGTGAAGTCATCTAAATGTCATTTTTGGGATAAGAAAGTAAAGTTCTTAGGATATGTTTTATCCAATGATGGAATTTTAGTCGATCCATCCAATATTGAAGGCATCCAGAATGGGAAGAGGCCTGAGACTATTATCGAGGTTCGTAGCTTCTTAGAACTGGCGAGGTATTACTTTCGATTCATTCGTGAATTCCCTCGCATTATGCTCCCTCTCACTAGCGTTACTCGAAAAGACGTTCACTTTATTTGGTACGATTGATGTGAAGCTCCCTTTCAGCAATTAAAAGAGCTTCTTACTCATGTGCTTATTTGATGGTTCCCAAAGAGAACCAAGATATAATTGTGTATACCAATGCTAGTCATAGAAGTCTTGGGGCCATTCTTATGCAGAGGGAAATGATAGTTGCCTACACTTCTAAGTAATTATGTCCGAACGAGGTTCGATACGCTACACATGATTTGGATCTTGCAGCTATCATCTTCGCCTTAAAATTTTGGTGAAATTACCTCCTGGACGAACGTTTTAATTCTATATGCAGATCATAAATCTCTCAAGTATTTATTCACTCGGAAGGAGATCAACATGCAACAACAACGTTTGCTCAAATTCTTTGCTTCCTACAATTTTGACATTCAGTATACCCTAGGGAAGGGGAACTGAGTTGCTGACTCCTTAAGAACTCATCTATTGTTTCCATGATGATAACAAAATGGAAAGATCTAGAGATTTTATCTTTATGTGACATTCGATATCATGCTTCTACACCAGACTCTCCTATTATACTATGTAGCATAGAAGCTCGACCTTTTCTTTTAGATTGAATTGTTGAGGCTCGGCGAAAATATTCCGACATCTCTTATATTATCCAGAAATGTAAGTCTGAATCCCGCGATGATACTGAGATGAGGGATTTCGGTGTTGATCGCGAAGGATGTCTTCACAATAAGAAAAGAATAATCATACCTATTATTCCAGAGCTTAGGCAAAAAATTCTATCTAAATGTCACCATTCAAGTATACCATTAATACAGGAAGAAGCAAGATGTATGTTGACATGCGTCGCTTGTATTATTGGGATGTCCTGAAGCGAGATGTGGCAAGTTATTTAAGAAATTGTATGACTTGTCATATTGTGAAAGCCAAGCATCGACGACCTAGTGGTTTACTTTAGCCTTCGGAGGTCCCGATATGGAAGTGGGACTAGATCCCAATGGATTTCATTAATGGCGAGGTCATGCCGTGGTAGCATTTGAATGATCATGGACTATCTTACTAAGTCCGCTCATTTTACTCCTATCACATCGAGTAGGACTGCATTTCTCTTCCGAGGCTCTATATTAAGGAAATCTTGCAATTGCACGGTTTTCCTAGCTCCGTCGTTTGTGATTGTAATCCGCTCTTTATGAGCCATTTCTTGAAGAGCCTTCAGTTGGCTTTGGGTACAAAGATAAATTTCAGCACGACTTACCACCCGCAGTCTGATAAACAGACTGAATGGGTGAATCATATATTGGAGGATCTACTTCAAGCATTTATCCTTTATGTTGGTGGTATTTGGGAGGATCATATTCCCATTGTTGCATTATAATAGCTACCAATCTTCTATCGGCATGGCTCCATTTGAGGCATTATATGGTAGATGTGTCGTTCTCCATCTTTCTAGCTTGAATCCGGGGAGAAGCTTTCTATTTGTAATGCTTCGAAAAAGATCACTTATATTAGAGAAAGTGTAAAAGAAGCTCAAAGTCACCAAAAATCCTATGCGGGAAATCGTAGGAAGCTGCTTGAGTTCTCAGTCACTGACTCGGTTTATATTCGTCCATCTCCACTAAATGGGTTGGTACGCTTCAGCCAAGCTGGGAAACTAGCTCCCCGTTATATTGGGTCATTCCCTATTACGAAGCGTATCGGTCACATGGCCTATAAAGTACTACTTTGTGATCGGTTTTCTGAAGTTTATGACATATTTCACATCTCTTAACTAAGAAAGTGTCTATAAGATTCATATTTCGTGCTTAATTCATGAGTATGGAAACAGCTTGAGATCTCGCCCGATCTATATTTTTACAATGCTCAATATGTGTTCTAGTTTCAGAGGTTTAACACCTTCGGAACAAGAATGTGTCGCTCGTGGAAATTTAGTGGTCGGAAAACCCCAATGGGAAACTTGAGATTTCTTTGAGTGCATATCCTGATTTTCTATCTTCTAATCATGAAGGTGAGAAATTTATAAGCTCAAGCTTATTTCTTTCACGTTTATTTCATATGTTGGTGAAATAAAATAAATTGACATGACTTTTCCGTAAGCTAATTGCGGAGATGCAAGCTTAATGAGGAGATGCTTGTAAGAACCCTAATTTTTGTGTGATTAACTGCGAGATAACTAAAAGATGGTTTATTAAGATTAAACTTGATTTGGGAGGTTAATTCGTAAAAATCCTTAAGTTGTATAAGTTAAGAAGTTTTTAGGGCTAGAAATGGAAATTTTGGTTGGATTGTAAGCTAATTGGTTTAAAGCTCAAATACAATCTAGTATGAAGTGAATAATCGATGAAAATAATAATAACATGGAGTAATAGAATCATGGTTTTATAATTTAATAAGTTGAAAATGACCTTTTGTGGAAAACTTGGATAATTAGGCAATATTATTGGGTGATTCTTAATAAGTAGACAAAAGAGTATTTTTAATGTTAGGATGTGAAAAAAATTGTAAGTATCAGAAAATAAAATTTTGTGAACCCGTCTAACGTAAATTAGAAGTGTTTAGGAGATTTTAATGTACTTGTGCATTTAAATCTCAAATTCTATAGCAAATGATGATTTTTTATGTAAATTGAGGATTTTAGCTCATTTGAGTTAGGAATGAACAATGAAAATGTGAATATTAGTTAAGAACCAATATTTAAGCGTGGTAAAATAATTTCATTATTTAACAAGAAATTGTAGTTTACATAAATAAGAACTTAAAAATGCAAGATTTGTGAATAAGATGGAAAATACATGACTTATTATAGAAAATATAGAATTTGTGTATAACTTGAATAATTAGTGTTTAAAAGAGGTTAAGAATATTTTATGCAAGTTTGCGTAAATTTTATAAAGGCATAAAATTGCAAAAAAGTTACAAGTCAAATTAAAAATAGAGTAAAATGTTGTTTTGTTGGAAAATGTGAACTTTGTGTATAAATTTGAAAGTGTAATTAAAATTGTGTGAGAAACATTCAGATTTGTGAAATTTGTTTGAAAACGTTAACAGAAGGAAGTTTGATAAATTTATATGAGTTGTAGTTTGATTTTTGTGTGTTTGAAACATGTAAACACATGAAAATAGAGAACTAAATTAAGCCAATCTCACCAGTTTAGCTAATTGGGTAATTGTTGATCTAATGGACTTTAATTCTTCTTACTCTCCAAATTAGCAAAGAGAAATCTGGATTACTAAGGAAACCGGAAAAAAATTATGTAACTTTCATTTTTCAGAAAACAAAAAGAAAAACTATCTTCTTCCTCCTTGCTAACTTATAGTAAATTCAAATCCTCCCCAAATTCAAATCAAAACTAAAACATGAAAAAACTAGTTATAATCAATTCTATAAGTAATTCCTAACAATTTCAGGAATTTTTCATCTCTAATCTAGAATTGTTATTGATTTTTCTTAGATTATGGTTTGCATGTTACATAAATATTCCTGCAGGCAAAAAGCAAGCTCCTTGAGGTCAAAAAGCTAACTACTTCATTCAATGATTGCTACAAATTATCCAGTCTGTTACTAAAGTGAGTATTCCAACATTCTACATGTAAAATAATTTGCATGATGAAAACTGTTGATTGAATTGAGTTATTGCCACTGTAAAAAAAAATCAGTTTTGTTACTATGATTTTTTTTTTTTTTTGAAAAATATTCTAGTCATAACATTTTCATTACTGATCGAAATTTAATGATTCTTAAAGTTCTAGAAAATTTAGGATTTATGCTACTATTTTTATGTTTTGAGTTTTATGTAGTTTTGATATTAAATGGTGAGAAATCCACTTCTTTTTTATGGGCCTATTATTGAAAGACAGAGCAAATATATTTGAATTTGAAAACTATTTTGATCAAAAAAAATTTGTTACTGTTCGGAATTTAATAATTTTTGAAGTTCTGGAAAGTTTAGAATTTATGCTACAACTTTCAATTTTGAATTTTGCATAGTTTTAATGTTTAAATTGTGAAAAATCCACTTCTTTGTCGTCGGCCTATCATTGATAGTTGTCGGCTTGTCATTGAAAGATAAGGCTAACATATTTGAATATGAGAACTAATTCAATCGTAACATTTACATTATCGATTAGAATATGATAATTCTTGGATTTCCGCAAAGCTTAGCATTTGTGCTACAACATTCATATTTTGAGTTTTGCGTACTATTGAAGTTTAGTGATGGAATATCCATTCCTTTATCGCTGATCTGTTATTGAAAGACATAGCTATTGAGGTTAAAAACTATAGTCACGTATTTTTCATTACATTTATGCACAAGCTAGCTTAGCTTTTATCCATTTAACTAATGTACATGTCGGTTTGAAATGTTTTATTTGATGGCTATTCATAGGCCTAAAATTGTAGTGTATCCATTGTTCGTATTATGCGATTTCATATGTGATTTGTTGAGTTTTGTTGCTCTTTTCCGTGTTGGTTTCCTATACCATACACATTTTTAGAAAGTAATTTTAAAGCGAATCTCTCTCTCTCTCTCTCTCTCTCTCTCTCTATATATATATATATATATATATATATATATATATGGACAAGCGTTCAATGGCACCCCAAAATTCCAGCACCCCTTTAGCCCCCTGATATCCACCTCTTATTTGTATTAAAAAAGATGGTGGAGGAAGAGAGAAAGAGAGAGTTAGTGGAGGGAGAGAGAAACTAATTGTGTGGTGGAAAACATGAAGACCAAAAGGGTGCTCCACTGTTTGAGGTGCCATTGAACCTGCCTCATATAAATATATATATATATATATATATGGTACAAACATTTTTTATGATTTAATTTTTAAATGAAATCGTATTGAAGTAATAGTATAAAAAATATTTTTGAAATATAGAAATTTTCTAAGAAATAATTTGAATGTCTTTTAAATTATTTTCTAAACTTGATTTCTCAATATTAAATATTCTTTGTATATGAAATTACACATTTTTGCACACTTCGAGAAAGCGAGAACGTTATTTAAATGGTATAATAATCTCGTGATATGGCACACGTAGATTAATTATATAGGTTAATTCTTGAATCGTCAATTGAAGTCATTTGTTGTTTTTCTAGTGTGAAGTGGGATTATTTGTAGTAAATCGATTAATGGAAACTTATGGTACAGGACATATTGTTTTCACTTTTTGAGTTACTATTGAGAAGTTTGTAATATATTATTTGTTGATTATTGATATACCAGTACTTGCTTTGGCTGGAAGCTGGACTCTGATGGGGTCATATATGCGTATTCCCTTGACCTAAGGGGAAGGGGCCAAGATACACTTGGTCGGGGGTGTCGTAATGATTGACGCTTGAATATGTGTATAGTACTTGGAAAAAGCTCGAACGGAGCTCATCTGTTGAAGCATGTGAAATAAATTGTTAGTTTGGATCCATTTTGTAGCTTTTCATGAATTGTTTTGATAATGTTTTAGATCCATATATTTTTGTCATATTAATGGTGGATTTTCACTTTAGCCTAATGGCTATTTTTTGTATTTTTGAAAATGGTGATTACCTTTAAGTTGTTTAAGCTCTCATGACTTTGATATGTAGACACTTTGAAGAATTTGTTGTGGTGTTCTTTGGTGCATTTACTCGATGAACTTTGGTGTTTAAAAATGATACATGTGTTTAGCTCGAAGCTAATACTTGTTGATTATAATAAATTTCCCTATGTTGATCCTAAGTCGTACATGTGATAATCGTTATGACATATCAAAATTACTTTCCTTTATTTAAGAAGAGTTTTCCCTTATATAACCTTATGTTGTTATCATTTAACCATCATTTCTGCTAAACCGACCCGCGTATTTATTGCTTGAGTCAAATCAAGTTTTATAAGAAGTACCTGATGTAGATATCTAGCTTCCATGCCCTACTTTTGGACTGGTTATGTCTTTTTGTTTGCTTCGGCGAGTTTTTGACCAGGATGGTACGTACTTATTTTGTGGCGTATATGATCATTGTATATGTTCTTTTATGGGATGGTTTTTATATATTATGGATAATATATATTCGTTCATGTATATTACTCGATGTTGTACTGGATTTTCATGTATATGTATATGTGATTGTATTTGTTGTTCTATGTATTATGAATTTTATTACTGTTATGTTTTGTTCTAGATTGACCCTGCAGCCATCATAGTATCGTATTAAATAAAGATTAGATGTGTTAACCCACAGAGCTAAAAAAAAGATTAGCACTACATTGACTTATTTGATACTTGTTTAATATAATGCTATGGATGGTAGTTTCTAACCAGCTTTATTTTCCGTATTAACAGAAGGTATTATTAATGTTTTTTTAATAGGGATATCGAGGTAGGGTGTCACAAGTTAGGGAATATATTGTGCATGGACAGTTGCAGAAAAATGTTAGTGTAGAAATTGATAGACTTTGGAAAGTTGTGTGAAGAGCAATTAAAGTGAGAAAATGACTATTTGGAAAATAGGTCAGGTGAGGAAGTTGAGACTCCATTTTAAATTAGCATCGTAATTAGAGTTTTAAGCTTGAATAAAAAATACTTCAAAAAATTTCAAGTTTTAAATTCAAAATCTGCAGTTTTAAAATATTTATTTATTTAAAAGTAGAGAATTACAGGAAAATAATTTTTGTTTAAGAGTTGATTCATTATTAAAAATATATGTATGTATATATATATATGTGTGTGTGTGTGTGTGTGTGTGTGTATGTATGTATATCTATGTATGTGTGTGTCTTTTTTACGGGGTTATACAAAATAAATGCGATAGGATGCAAGGATTTTAGAAAATAATTCTAGAAAACTCTATTCTACTTAATTGAAAAGAAGTTGCAATAGAATTGGTACCTTGTGAAGAAGATTTAGAGCTGCATAATTAAAAACTAAAATGATTATGTTAATACAGTATGGAAAAAATAGATATTGTTATGAGCAGGATGGGTTGTGACACATTTTTATTCATTAGGGCAAAGGGAATTGTAAGATGATTTTTTATGAATCAAATTTTTTGTATGTAAATATATTTTGTTGAAGTAATAAGGAATGTAATGTAAAAGAGGTGCTATAAAACGTTGGCAAAGCGCCATGTTTTGTGCTATCTATTTCAACGAAGAAAATGAAAAAAATAAGTTTTCTTGTTACTTTGCGCGAAATGCAAAATCCTCCTTAGAAGAGATTCATATAAACTTAGTCTTGATAATTCCTCTTAAAAAAAATAAGTAGCTCTAATATATTATACTGCATAACCATTTGAAGAAAATGTAGTAATAGGTAGTCAATAGCAAATGAATAGGAAGTGGTTAATCCTACCTACCCCAGTTTTAACTACTAGGAAGGGCTTTGAAAAGATTTTGTGTATTATTCTTCCTATTCTTCTTTTCTTGTGTTAAACCCTATCGATAATCTTTTAGTTGTAATAGTTTGAATTAGACATGTGTGGTTTATTATCGATTTAAAATTGTCCACAATGGGAGGTCGTCAAATCTTCTCCCAAAGTCGACCTTTACAACGAAACAATCCTAGCGTACCTACTAGTTAACCCTCGACCATTTAATACTTCGAGAGAAGTAGTTCCTTAAGCAACCACTTATAACCTTAAAAGCCCCAAAGTAGAGTTTGTTACTTTATTGTTAGCCTACTTTGTGAACTAGGCTACACAAAGTTAAAGGACTAGTTGACGAAGAATGTCGACTAGAAGAATGCACACTAGAGGTTCAGATCGGATCAGAGACCCTGAGTCGAGTCAACATATTTCAAAGCAGAAGATAAAGGTACAGGGACGGAACCGGATCGGATTCACCCGCTCCGCTCCCTTTTTTTTTCACATGACCAATCCAAATCAGAAACTACATCAGTAGCACCCCTTGATTCCCTGAAAACTCGGAGCAGTTAGGCAATTACTTCCCCATGTTCACCCATTATGTAAATGTGTTGTCACCATCCTGTTCTATCCAAACCCGATTCTTATGGGATGATTGACACGTATATCCAAACCGAAGCCATTCCAGAGAGCTGTTTCACCTATAAATATGCCATCAAGCCTCATTTGAAGGGATCTTTTGGCAAATTCAGAGCTCAAACTCCCTTGTCAACTGAATTTCACAACTTTACTCAGATCATCATCACAATTTGAAGTGAAAATCCATAAACATTGAGTGAAATTATCCATTTTAAAAATTAGATTGAGTAATTATCATCATTATTCTTGTATTTGAATCATTCAGCAAAAAAGTATAAAGTGGACGTAGGATCTTTAACGTTGAACCACTATAAATTGTGTGTTTTCTTTGTTTTGTTTTCGTTTCTCATTTCAGTTAGATTATCGTTCATTTGAGTGTTAGAGCCATTTTTGGATCTAACATTTTGGTGCTTTCACTGAGAAGTTATCGAATTCTCTACATTTTGGACTACTATTCTACTATTTGGGTTTGTATATCCAAAGAAGATAGTCCGTACAGTCAACATTTTTGAAGTTTTCTCCAAAGAAGTTTCAAGATTTGGATACTATAACTAAGGGAAAAGGAAAAGAAGTGCAGAATGCGTAGGAAAGTGAGATGGGCGATTATCAACAGGCTATGGTGGTCACCAGATCAAGAGGACAGAGGCCCGGAGTTAACCGATCCAACAGGACCTCTCTGATCCGACCCGACCCTGACGCTCTGAACCGATCCAGCGATGGAAACCCAATCCGATCCAATTCCCAGATCACTGCTGGAGCCCCTCCTCTGATCCAAACCACTGGGAGAACGTCGGGTTGATCCGATCCAAATGCGATTGAGGGTGGAAACTCTACTCGAGCTCCTGCAAATGCTCCGTTGTCGCCCGTATTAGTTGAGGATCAGCCCACTCCCAATGCACTTGTCACCCACCAAGATTTCTCGCATTTGCTTGATATGCTAGAGAGCACTAGGGACGCTCTTGAAGCTCATAAACAAGATAGCGTTCTCATACGAGAAAACATGAAGGATATGAGCAGGGAGATAAGCGAGCTTCGCAGACAAAGGGTGTCCTCCCCGATTCATCATCCTACTATGGACCATTCATCATCTTCTGATGAGGAATGCCCACATGAAAGGAGGCCATATGAAAGCCCCGAAAATCTTAACCAGCTGACATTCAGATCTTTAGGATCCCATGACGATGCAGCCCGTGTGTTGGGGCTCGACGATCCAAGTTTAAGAGAACCAATGTTGTTACCAATGCGAGGATCACACGTCCTCCCGAGGGACCCAAGTATTACCAATCCTACTCAAGGGAAACTCCTTCAACCTGTTCATCCTGTGAATGACCTCGGTTTCCAATCGAAACCCAAGAGAGTCACCAGAAGTAGGTGATAAGCGCTTGAGAAGAGAAAGGAGTAGGTAACCTGAACCAGCTCTAACTAATGCCAAAGTAGAAGCAATGATACATCAAATTATGGCCGATAGCCGCCGATATACCAATGAAGATTGGGGTGTTGAGCGTAGTCAGACTCCGTTTACTGATGACATCCTGAACTTCCAATTTCCTCGCCGATTCAATTTGCTACAGATGGATCGATACTCTGGAAGAACAAATCTGAAACAACATCTGATGAGATATGCGTGATATATGAATGCCACAACTGCACCTGACGTTGTAAAGTGTAAAGCCTTCCCAATATATCTAGAGAATGTAGCATTAATGTGGTTTACTCGACTTCCCTCACGATCGGTGTTAAGTTTTGAAGAACTAAGCGAGCTTTTTATGAAATAGTCCCGAATCCGTTCCCACAAAGCTAAAAGCGTTATCGAACTGTTCAGAATTAAACAGGCCCCTAGAGAATCTATGAAATCATACTTAGACCGCTTCAACTTAGCAGTTACTGGAATAAGAGATCCCCACGAACCGACTATTTTGATGGTCTAGATCGAAGGAGTTGATCCAGATATTGAGTTCGGAGGTTACTTAGCTGGGAAGCCACCACTGGATAGGGAGGCTTTCTATGAAAAGGCAAATATTCGTTTACGGCGAGAAGAGATATACGCCAACCGATAGAGAAAATCTGATGGAGCTTTAAGAGAAGATATTCAAAGTAATGTTGCTGTGAAGCAATCTGGTGAAAGCTCGGGGAAAGTCGAGGTAAATGTTGGCAACAAAAATGAAGGAAGTAACAACAGGAATGGAAACGACAATAGGAGGAACAAGAACCGAGGAAATAACTCAAGCAAAAGGCCTTGATTCGAAACCTTCGAAAACTACACACCACTAAGTGACACATTGAAAAACATATAACTGGATACTTACAACGTCTTACAATATAAAAAGCCTCCACCCCGAGACTCTACGGAGAAGGAGGTAGCTACTGGAAAGTTTTGTTTGTTTCGTGGAACCCACAGACATTCTACTAATGAATGTCGGCATTTGAGAGATGCTGTCGAAAAGCTGCTGCAAGCAGGAAAATTAGACGAATACAAGGTTGCTTCAAGAGATAGGGGGCAAGCCCCGAATCAAAATCAACATGCTCCTAAGCCCACCTCTCAACAAAAAAGGTAAAGGAATCATTATCAATACCATTGTAGGAGGACCTCACCCCGCTACCCATAGCTATAAGGCTATGGACCAATATGTTAATGCGGTTAAGAACCTTGGAGTGGGATAATATAGTAACCTCAAAGACATCTCCCCAGTGAAGCAACAGAAAATGATGTCGGACGATATCATATTTCGTAATAGAGATGATTCTGGAATTGAATCACCCATAGAGGACCCGTTGGTAATCACTACCACTATTGGTCCAACTTTGGTTCACAAAGTATTGGTAGATAATGGGAGCTTGGTTAATATTCTCTTTAAAAAAGCATTCGATCAGATGAAACTTGAACCGAAAGACTTGAAGCCTTGGGAGGGTTGGATACGTGGCTTCAATAGAGCATCGACTGAACCAATGGATATGTGGAATTGTCACTGACACTGGGACAAGGAGACCACCGGAGAGTGAGAATTCTCCCATTTGTAGTACTGGACATAGAATCACCTTATAACGCCTTTTTGGGCCGATCGGCCCTCGTAGAATTCAGGGCTTGCATTGCGCCCTGGTGCTTATTGCTGAAATTCCCTGGGGGAGTCGCCCAGAGAACTGCCCGAGGACATAGATCTCAGGGAGGATGAAGAGCCTGGGGATAGAAAGGCGACCCCAAATGAAACAACTGTGGATATCTCCATTGATGATGTTGATCCAACGAAGGTATTAAAGATTGGATTCCAGTTGGATCCGCTCCGAGCCAAGGAATTAACTGACTTCTTAAAGGCAAATTTGGATGTGTTTGCTTGGGCTCGTTCTGACATGTGTGGGATATCTCCCTCCATTATGGGATATCCATGCTAACCCATTAAACAGAGAGGTCGGCGGCCCTAAAAGAAGAAGTGGTTGAAAGATAATGGGTTCATTAGGGTTCGACGTATCCCGACTGGATATCGAACCCTGTTTTAGTCAAAAAATTAAATGGAAAATGGCGAACGTGCATCAATTTTTTAGATTTGAATAAGGCCTGTCCAAAAGATAGTTTCCTACTTCCTAGGATCGATCAGCTAATGGACTAAACAACCGGACACGAACTTCTTTCCTTTATGGACGCATACTCAGGATATAACCAGATCCCTATGCATGTGCCGGATCAAGAACACA
This sequence comes from Allium sativum, assembly GCA_030737875.1. Lineage (NCBI taxonomy): Eukaryota > Viridiplantae > Streptophyta > Magnoliopsida > Asparagales > Amaryllidaceae > Allium > Allium sativum. Next base: position 143,518,624 of record CM060925.1, on the reverse strand, counting down.
CAAGTTTTATAACAGACTTAGGATTGTACTACTATGTTGTGATGTCGTTCGGACGAAAGAATGTCGGAGCCACATATCAGAGCCTGGTAAATCGAATGTTCTATAACCAGATTCAAAAAACCATGGAAGTTTATGTAGATGACATGCTTGTGAAATCCAGGAAATCCTCTAGTCATACACAAGATCTAGCAGAGATGTTTGATATTCTACGGAGGTATGGGATGAAGTTGAACCCCTTAGAGTGCTCATTTGGGGTAGCATCTGGAAAATTTCTAGGTTTCATCATGAGTTCTCGAGGGATTGAAATTAATCCAAGCCAGATAGCGACAATAAGGAGCATAGAAGAGCCATGAAAGATTAGGGGCGTTCAAAGCCTGGCAGGAATGGTCGTCGCATTAAGCAAGTGCATTTCCGAAGCCATGGAGAAGTGTGTCCCATGCTTTGACTTAATCAAATGGGGGAAACGTAATTTCGAATGGACTCCAGACTGTGTAGAGGCCTTCCAAAACTTATTGGACTTATTGGAGAAACCTCCGATATTGTCAAAGCCGGTGGATCATGAAGATCTGTTCGTCATCTGGCTATGTCATCTCATGCCGTCAGCACAGCTCTGGTGCGTGAAGACGACAAGGTCCAGAGGCCAGTATATTACGTAAGTAAGAAGTTAGCAATTGCAAAACGCAATTATCCGAGAATAGGAAAGCTTGCTTATAGCCTCTTGATTGCCTCTCGAAAGCTCTGTCATTATTTCCAAGCTCACCCGATAATCATATATACTGATCAACCATTATAACAAGTATTACAGAGACCCGAAGCATCGGGACGATTTCTTAAATGGAATATCAATTTGAGCCAATTTGATTTGAATTTTCAACCAAGGAGGTCAATAAGGGGCCAGGCTTTAGCCGACTTCATATCAGAGTTTACAATTCTCGAAGAGGAAACAGTGGAAGACAAAGTTGTTACTTCAGAGCATAAGTTAGAGCTTAGTCCATGGAAATTATATCCTAACGGGGCCAAGAACGATTGAAGATCCAGCGTCGGAGTTGTCTTAACCACTCCTGAAGGATGATCCATTTACTACGCTCTACGACTGGAATTTTCCGCCACCAATAATGATTCCGAGTATGAGGCCCTGATTTCCAGGCAGAAACTCGCCAAGGAATTAGGGGTAAAAACATTGGACATATTTTGTGACTCCAAAATAGTTGTCTGCCAAGTTCGGAAGGAATTTGTAACCAGGGGACCTCGACTTGTCACTTATCTTGAAAAAGTAGAAGAGTTACTGGGTAACGTGGAGCGTTATAGCATAACACACATTCTGACAGTAGAAAATTAGAAAGCAGATTGACTGGCTGAGTTAGCAAGTTCTGACAACCCCGAGGAAACCAAAATGGTACCAATAAAGATATTGGAATCACCAAGCTTTGACCAAATGGAAGTTGAATTAGCCTTGGAAGCTGAGCCAGAAAGGGAGTCATGGATGACGCCAATTAAAAACTTCCTTAGAAGCGGAATACTTTCGTTTAAAAAGAGCGAGAGACGAGCTGTAACACATAAAGCTAAAGATTAGTTTTACAGGATGACGTCCTCTATTGACAAGGATTTTCTATGCCTCTGTTGCGGTGCATAGCACACGACGACATCAAACGTGTACTGAAAGAGTTACATGAAGGTGAGTGTGGGGATCATACCGGGGTTTAAACCCTGGAAAAGAATGTATTATGATGTAGTTATTTTTGGCCTACCGTGAATAAAGATACGGCTGATCATTCACGACGCTGTGACAAATGCCAGAGATTCGCTAAAGTTCCGAGAGCACCTCCAGGGCATCTCAAATCGATGGTCAGTCCTTGGCTGTTCGCGATGTGGGGATTAGACATCATCGGGACCCTACCAATTGCAAAAGGAGGAGCTAAATATGCAATTGTGGCTGTGGATTACTTCACGAAATGGGTGGAAGCCGAACTCTCAACCACGATCACGGCAAGAAAGGTGATAAGTTTTATGGTCAGAAATGTTATTTGTCGATATGGGATAACGAAGACCATTGTGACTAATAATGGAACCCAATTAGACAGCGTGGAATTTAGGAACTTTTGTCAGAAATATAAAATTGATAAAAGATACACCACTATGGCTCATCCGCAGTCAAATGGACAGGTCGAAGCAATAAACAAAGTCATTAAGTCTATTCTTAAAAAGCGGTTGGAGCGAGCGAAAGCCATGTGGGTTGATGAATTTCCGCTAGCCTTGTGGGCCTATCGAACAATCTTTAAGATGGCTACTGGTCATACCTCTTTTTCACTCTCCTTCGGGTCAGAAGCGGTAATTCCAGTGGAACTTGAAGTCCTCTCTCACAAGGTAACATATTATGACCTAATGATAAACAAAACACTCCTCTTAGAGTCCCTGGATATGGTGGAAGAGAAGAGGGATGAAGCAGATTTGCGTGCATCGAGGCATCGACGCCAAGTGGCACGCTATTATGATAGAAAGGTTCGCTTTACAACTTTCGAACCAGGAGACTTGGTACTGAAGCGAGTCTTTCCACCTCCAGTTCATCTAGGCCCAAAGTGGAAAGGACCATTCACCGTCCGATGGAAACTTGATACGGGAGCTTTCAAGTTAGCGATCGTGGATGGTGAAGAAATTCCTAGAGCTTGGAATGCCCAACATTTGCGGCATTATTTGACTTGAAAATTGTACTATTTTCTTTTGTTTCATAGGCCATGTAAAAAGGCACGACTTGCCTAGAAAAGTCTGTTTATATGAATAAAAGATTATAAAGTGGATGTAGACTACTAGCTGAACCACTATAAAAATATTGTATGTCATTTATTTTCCTGCATTGTTTTCGTTAATTCGTACGAATTTTCTGCCCTAATTATGGAATATTTAACATTAAATCGAACTTAAAAAATTAAGGGTAATACATGTCAATTGTTTGCATAACGAAATGAAAGGAACGAAAAGACAACGTTCCTAACTCTAACTCTCATGGATTGAGAGAGAGTATAAAGGATGGGAAGATGACGTCCATTAAAGCGTGATGGTGCACCCGATAAGAGACCGCCTTGATGACACTCTAACCTGTTCATGCGATAGGAGAGTATAAAGATGCTAAAAGACTAAGAAACTACGACAAAGGAAAATTGACCCCACTAGAGAGTCGGGAGCATTTAAGTGTCAAGACTAATCAATCTCGAACAAAGCCTCAGCCAGACCACTTATTCAAGATGATAGGGGACATACACATGCATATCCCCAGCATTCATTGTCTATCGTCTAGCACTAACGATTTTAAATATGACATGTTTTATTTGCATTTTAATTAAATGACGAATTTGAAGACATTTGACATTGCAGGAAATAAACTATTTTATTCGCAAGTACGTGAATTTATACAAGAAAGCAAAACAAAAGATGCGAGGGCCATGCTCGCTACAACAACAATGGGTCAAGAGATAAGCAAAATAAAGGACAAAGCCACCCGTTATTTGGACTTTGGAGTAGACTTCGCCTTCTTGGCAGCTTTAAGTTTTTCCATCTCCTCTTTTTCAGCATCGGTCTGAATCCACTTTGGTTTCTTCTTACTTACAACTGGAGCGCTGGGATCAGTAGAAGATTTCTTAGCAAGTTCTTCGGTAATTGATCTAGTTGAAAGTCTAACAACTAACCTTGACTCAGGAGGTATTGTCGCAAGAGGTATAAAACTTTCGGGATCCATTTCCTCTATTTTCAGCTGCATATGCTTATCCGGTTTGGCCTTCATCTTGGCCAAATTTAGACCATCGGCATGCTCTGAATCCCTAGTTATAACAATATCAATGTCTTCTTCATGTTCAATGTCGCCGTCGTCATCTTTCAAAGCATCTATCATCTCCTCGGTGTGAGGAGTCTCGGCATTAGGTAGCATGAGAGCTTTATCGGCAACCTCCTCCTTCTCTCCTTCAGTTCCTCCCCCAGATTTTACAGCAGCAACCTCCTTCTGTTTCTCCTGAGTCTGTTTGATAGATTTCTCATCGGTAGCTGAATCCTGTTGTCCAGCAGTCTTTTTGCTCGGCTCAGTACCTATAGAACGCGAGGTGATAGTTGTTAACTCAGGGGAAAATGAAAGATCTTCAATTGATTGACCAATAATATGGCGAAAGGTCGAAATAGCCTTGACAAACTGAGGAGAAAAGGTAGAAATACCTTCGGATGACTTCTCAATCGGGTGGCTAGAGTCTCTGATGTTGATTCTGGTATAGGATATAAAAGGGACGCCTCAGGAATTCTCGGATTTTCGGGATCGTATCCCTCTATTCTGGTAGCCCCGGGGGTAGCAGGAGAACCAGCTTTGATGATATCTTTTCCTTTGGCCTAACGCCTTTCTTCCTCCATGGTGGCAGCAATAAGTTGACGTCCTTAGGCCAGACGCGTCGGCTCCTCACTCTTAAAGAATTTCTCCATGAGCTTGTTTCGTCGATGGAGTCCACCTTGAGCTCTTTCTTTTCCCAATCGATGATTTGGTCCCATATATAAACCAGAGTCGTAGGGTAATCCTCAATCCAAGAAATATCCCGAAAATGGATCACTTGAGCAAAAAATTCTATCATCAACCCACCATAACCGTCCAACTCCTTCTACGCCTCAGAAAGTTTTCCTTGAGCATCTTCGGCAGATTTGAGGCAATGCCTATATTCCCCTCGACCAATACTGCTCTAGATTCAGCTTCCAGTAAGTTGGCCTCCAGTTCGGCATTTCATTTTGCTAAATCGGTGTTTTTCTTCTCCAAATCAACCTTCTCTTGTTCGAGGGCAGTGCAACCAATTTGTACTCTAACACTTTCGAATTTAGCATCCTCAGCTTGCTTCTTTAGATCCAGGAGCTCTTGACTATGAGAGTCCAAGAGCATGCGATAATGCTTTTGCACTTCTTCAGTTGCTTTTTATAGTTGTCTGCATATCCTTGGGCAAGAGCAAGCTGAGCTTGCGCGTCTTCCAAATCTTTCTCCGAATTCCTCAAAATGCTTGCATCATAATCAGCCATTTCCTTCATGTGGTCAATATCAGTGATGAGATCCTTGATAATCTTAGAGAGCTTGCGCGAATACTTATACATTTCAGTATATTGCTTATCCATTAAGTCAATTTTTGCTTTAGTGTCGTCAACCAAGTTTGGGGGGATAGGTTCAAGCGCGGGAAGAAACGCACGATCAAAATAATGATCCGAAAATTGAATTTTCAGAATGGTTAATCTTGCCTTGTTCTCGTCATCGAGCGACACGGGCCTGGATACAGATAATTCCTTCATTTGGCAGGTACCATGAACTTATCTTCTCTGCCTGACCTCTTCTCAGGAACTTTAGATTTATCTTGTAAGTCAGCACGCTTAGATAATTGTTTCTCTTGAGGAACCTTCTCTTTGGTAAGAGTCGAATTTTTCGAAGGTTGTTTTCCCCCCTTCATGACGACTTTTTTGGCTCTTATACTTGTCTGAATCGGACAGACAAAGAGAACGAAAGCGCAAAAAATGAGGACGGTTGGAATCATAATGTCTCTTATCGTCCCAACCGTGGCCTTCACGACGGTCAAGCTCAATGTCAGAATCGTGTTTGGGCATGCTGGAGCGGATCTTCCTAATATCGTAGCGAGGACGTACCATGGTTCCTGCAAAACAAAGTGTGAAGAAGTTTAGAACTAATGTTTACACAAAGCATAAGTTTTGCGACGTGCGTGCTAATGTGTTGTGCGCATCCTACGTGATATCCCCCCCCAACCAACCAGAGCCTGAAGTTAGGCTGGCATGTGTGGCCTCCTTAGCCTTCACAGGAGAAGTTTCTTCTAAAGAAGTAAAGGTCAAAGGATTCGTTCCGAAATCTTCTAAGGTGTAAAGGGTTTTAGGTAAGGGAAGATTTCCCAAACCCCTAAATGTAGAATCATCCACAATGGGGGCATCTCCTTGAGGAGCATCTAACGGCAACTCCTATGGAGATATTGACTTTTCAGGAGTGGTGGCATCATCGGGAGTGATGTACCTATCTCTATCTTTTTCTGCTATATTTTCCAAAATATTGTCCTGAGTTGTAGAAGGGGTAGGAGGATCCCTAAGGGGCACTACTAGATTTTCTGAAGTCTATCCCCTCTCAAGTGGAGTGTTGATTGGCCCTTCAACTAGAGGTAAGTACATGTAAGAGCCCTCCCCGTGACCTATGCTACAAGTTATAGGAATTAGATGATGTCAATGGAGGTACTCATCTACTAAGAAATCCTTGATAGTTAAGAATTTTTGGTCATTAATGAGTAACCGATTCAAGCAATCAAACTGCATCGGATGCTTCTCTTGAGGTGGATTAGGAACTGCAAATGAAAAAAAACAATGCTTAGTGTAATTATGATAAAGGCCGGAGTTGGAACATAAAAACTGAGGTTCTTACTTGACTTAATTCATCTTCTGGCACACCCAGGTTGTTGCTTAATATAAAACCATTTAGGTTTTGGGTCCCCAGCCTTGCTGCTAAACGGAACAGAGATGATTTTCCTTTTTGGCACTGATTCAAAATATACAAAAGATGGGGTTTCGTTGATTCGATGTTTGAAATTTTAAAAGAAATGAACATCCTCAAAAGTTAGCTCAACACCTAGAATTTCTTTATATGCTATGTACAGAGTATACAGATAAGCGTAGGAATTGGGATGAAGTTGCATGGGGGCAATCCGCAGTTGTCTCAGAAAATCGACGACGAATGGTGGAAATAGAGGTATTGCCCCAACAAGGCACATTAATCTGGTGATGGCTATATACCCCTCCGGAGGGTTATAAGGACGGTCTATTTTTTAGGGCAACTTAGTGTCTCCTTGAAGAATACCATGCTTTAGGTGTATCCGTATAAGTCTGTCATTATCAATCGTTGACTCGATTGAATCCTTAGGCGATTCCATGATACTGACATTTCCAAACTCATCTGGGGCACGGTTACTCCTACCCCTCCTTCTTCTTCCTTGCCTAAAGAGACATCACCTCCAGACTTCAATATCATGAGTCTCCATCTCGTAGTTTGGATCTTGGCTATCCCATTCTAAATATGAAGTGGAAGATACATCTTCAACGGGTGGAGTCTCAGATGATATGGTAGCATCTCTCCTTTCTGCTAATCTAGATGAGCGTCTTTCAACCATGATTGCTAAACTATTGAAGAAGCAATAGTAGAAGTTAGAGTAAAATTGCCCGCATTCCCCCCGTGCATGTGTGTGAGCTATAACATGCAGGTGTATACACAATAATACAAAGTAAGCATATGAGAATGCAATGTGAGAAAGTGGAAAAGCAGTTATGTGTATACGACAGTCTCAAAAACTTAGGCAAGATTATTAAGCTCTATCCTAACTGTCCATGAAATCACAATCTATGTCCAGTTTTGATTAAGTTGGCTGAAGTGCACTTGCATAGCATTGGATCGGTTCGGAGTGCATTTGTTGTTAACGGATCGGTTCGGATGGCCTTACCGTCAAGATGTTAGTCCGAATATCTATGTTGTAACCAGATCAGATCAGGACCTAAGGACAAAAAGGGCTTGGATCGAATAGACCTTCAAAGAGAAGGCTTAGCTTAAGCCAGCTGGCACCGAACCGCCCTCATGCCTTTAAGCTTATTTTTTTCCTTCACTCGTGAATATCTAGAAGTTCACTTAACCTAGGTACATCCGATCTAAATCGAAGTTATAGATTTTATTTAACATCTTAACCTTCGCTCATCCATCTCTGATTCAATCCTCACCACCAACATCACCATATAAAACCGATACGTCTTTCCTCCTCCAAACTCGTCGTTTCTCTTCCCCCTATACCCATTCAAAAGCTCATCACTTCCATTCAGCAGACACGTGCGATGACATGGCCTGGTCCATCAGCTCCGACACGCCGAGTTGGTGAAAAGCTCCACCAACAACGATGGAGGCGAGCTGGAGACCCATGGCATCATCAATCGACTCATATTCGAGAAGCAACATGGGAGCATGGGAAATTAACAAGCAAAACAGGGAAAAATCAATTTATATGAAGTTATTAACCGCCTAGTAATCTAATTTGGAGATTTAAAAGAGTTTAAGAGATTGGAGAATTAGGGTTTAAGCGAGGTTGAAGATAACGGCGGAATGAAGTGAAGAGGGGAAAGAGAAATTTGTGCAAATATATACAAAATTAAGGGGCTTTTTGTCTTCCCCGTGGGCCCACAATGCCTAGGACGACCCATTGGAGGAGAAGCCCACGCCTTTCCAGCCCTGTGACATAACACAAGTCAAAGTCGGATCGAATCGGATGAACAAGCAATATCCGAGGGAATAACTCAAAGACCAACCCAAAAGAAGAAGTAGCAGTTTAATAAAAATGCATTATTAAAGTTTACCTGGAGGAGCTACTCGGGCGTCAAATAAAGTCCTCAAAGTTATTTTAAACAACAGAAACGATTTGTGCATTGCATTGCATATTTATAGACACCGTGAGATGCAACTTGATGAAGAAACATGACTCTACAAATGAATAGAAGTGATTATTTAATGGTTTTGATTCGTAAACCAATATGTGGACTATTTTGAAGCACACTCTATCTTCAATAAAAGCGCGCTTCGAGGGGGCAAAATGTTAGCCTACTTTGTGAACTAGGCTACATAAAGTTAAAGGACCAGTTGACAAAGAATATCAACTAGAAGAATGCAAACTAGAGGTTTAGATCGGATTGGAGACCCTGAGTCGAGCCAACTTATTTCAAAGCAGAAGATAAAGGTACAGGGAGGAACTGGATCAGATCGGATGCACCTGCTCTGCTCCCTTTTTTTACCACGACCGATCCGAATCAGAAACTGCATCAGTAGCGCCCCACGTGTAACAACCCGCATTCTACGCATCGGAGAATCGTAGAATAATTATTTCTTATATGAAGTCGTATGGTCATGTGGCTTTGGGAAACGACCATTGGGGTCATTTCCCATATTCATGATTTTTTCCGATTTTTAAATGACTGTTTTGCCCCTAGCTGATCTTGTTTCGGCCATAACTTTTGATTGGAAAGGAATTTTGACCTGAAACCACTTCCATTAGATTCTTTTGATGGTTTACCTTTCCGTAGAGTGGTCATAATAGCCAAACGGACTAATCATTTGGGAGATATGGCTGAAATAAGGTTTGGAAGGTGAAAAACTGCTTAACCGGGCCAAATAGGGTGATTAGTGATTGGACCCATAACCCATTTCGGGATCAGGGTTATGGGGAGGCTGAAAAGAGTTAGGGTTTCATTCCATTTCAGTTTTCTAGCCTCCACTTACCTCTTAGAAACCCTAAAAATGGCCTCCAACCTCTAAATCACCACCAAATCACTTTCTAATCAAGGATTAAGCTTAGCAACATCAAATCAAGGGAGATCTTCACCAAATCAAGATTAGAGCTATTGTTTAGCATTGGAATTCGTGCCATATTAGAGATTTATTTCAGATTTAAGGTTTATCTGTGGTTAAGGTGAGTGATTTGTGTAGTTCCTCACTTATTATGGTTAATTAAGGGTAATTAGTGATGATTAGCGAATTTATACACTAATAAATTTTGGAAAAATATTTATAAATTCTTAAATAATGTTTTAGACCTCTGTTAGAAATTTGGGTTAATGTGATTAAGTTTTACTAATCATGTCACTAGTTTTGCTTAAACATGCTTAAGGGAGAAATATGGGTTTTTGGCTATGTTTGATCCATTTTAACCTATCATATTGATGTTTTGGTGTTTGAGGTCACTTCTATTTGTTGCTATGACTTTGTGGTATGCTTTGTGATTGATTAGAATAGCTAGAGTGGTCGAAAATGTCGTCGAATGGCGTAAACAACTCACTGGGCAAAATGCAGGAAATGGACAACGATCGGATCGGACCGGATGGGGAGGTCCGAACCGAACCGTTCGTGTGGCCCAACCACGATCCGCCCCCTTGCACCCAAACCAAGCATGCATGCCACGAGCTGTCTTGAGACTTGGAGGAGATCATGACCGACCCGATCCGCCAGAGTACCCCTACCCGAACTGGTGATGACGATTTGACTTAGAGACTACGACCCGACCCGGTGTGCTCTGGAGGAGGCCGATCCGATCCATCACCATATGAAGACCTCTGATCCGATCTGAGGAAGTTTGGCATGAACCGATCCAGTGGGGGATACTGAAGGCCGAACCGAACCGATGGTTGTGAGGAGATCCGAACCGATCCGGTGATAACCAATAACCCGAGATGCAAAGGTAGTCCAAATGGAAGTTAGAGCTCAGGATCCAGTTGGGAACCAACGAGTTCACTTTATGATTGGGCTTTGCTACAGGACGTGTGCTAAGGGGTTGTCGACGTTTATAACTTCGATTCACCACTAAAAGGGAATGATGGGCTACGTATCAGTGCAGTAGAGTCATCATGACTCGAGGGGCAAAGTGATCGTATCAAGACTATGAGGAAGTGCAGTGGATCCGTTGTGACTCCATGGGGTAGAGTGGACATAGTAAAGGATTAGTAAGGCTATGAGCCAGTGCAGTGGTGTGTGTACGACTCCATGGGGCAAAGTGGACATAGTGAAGGATTAGTGGCTATGAATCAGTGCAGTGAAGCCGTTGTGACTTCGTGGGGCAGAGTGATCATAGCAAAGTATTGGGTGATCGAAGTGGTGGATATCGTATGCTTTACGCACTGAGTGAGAGATGTGAGGATGGTTGCTATGTTTGATTTGTTTGACATCACTATGACATGCACACCCCTACCCCCGTATGCTTGTACACCATATGTTAGTGGCACCATAAAGTGTTGTACAGTATGTAGTGCTAACTCTTTGGTTGCAGGTCCAGGTTCAGGTATGATTTAGTATACCTGTTATTGTTCTGTTTAGCTGCTTATCGATCACACCAGACTTTTGTCTGACCCAGGGTTTTATGTCTCTTCTTATTACTCTGGGTGCTCCTAAACGAGCAGACTAGAGACAGGTTAGCTGGTGATGCACGAGTAGCTGTCCGGAGGCGAGCAGGAGGCTTCCACGTATGATATATATAAATAGATATTCTCCCTGTGTCGTTGGTGGTCACTACTTGGGCATTATTAGTGTACCTCCCTTATCTTGCTTTTACCTTTAGAGACAGTTTGAAAAGTTGTAATAATGATGATGTGGAACATAAGTTGTATTTGGATTTTCCGCTGCTATGATAGTTTGTTTTCAGCTTATGCACTGTCTCACCTGTTTTATGTCAAGTATGTTGTTATTATATTTTGTTCTATGCGCTGTGAGACATTCTACAGGTTCCTTGTTGATTCTTCGTCTTCTTCCTTTCCTTCTGATGAACGTCCTGTGCTAACTGGACATGTGTACAGCGTACTTTTGGAGTAAATGTCCGTTGGTACGGGGAGGGCCGTCACATTTGGTATCAGAGCTCTAGGTTGCGTAGTTAACTTAGGAAAAGACACTAGGGAGAGATAGTACGTATATCAGAGTGTGTATTTGTGATTACTTTGGTTTTCAAAAGCTATATATATACTATTAGTATAGCTAAGGATGAAGTCTCACTGCACTAGCACCACTATGGAGATGGTTAATTGTTTTCTCTTTACAGATTGAACGATGAGCCGATACACAAGAGGTGCTGGTAGAGGAGCCAATAATGGGAATGTTGCTAACATGAGGACGATGTTTACTGACCTCATGAGAGAGATGCTTAGGGATGTGCAGGGGCAGCTCCTTATGCCGGTAATGGTGGTGGTCCAATAGTGCAGGCGCCTAGGGTCGATTTCGCCAAGCTGTGCAAGAATTACACTAACCTTGGTGGGAGGCCGTTCCATGGAACGGAGTCGGCCACGGATGTTTAGGATTGGTTGGATAGCTGTGATCGTATCTTTGATGATTTGGGTATCGAGGATGCTATGAAGAGAAGGCTAACGTCTCGTCAACTGCAAGGGCGAGCGATGAATTGGTGGAATGCTATTAAGACAACCACTCCAGAGGATCAGGTTACTTGGGATCAGTTTAAGGCTCGCTTTAGTGACAAGTTTATCCCAGCTGCTCAGAAGTCAGAATTGTTTAGGAAGTTCTTGGAGCTTAAGCAGAATGGTAGGGCGGTCTCGGACTATATTGCTGAGTTCGACACTTTGTCGAAGTATGGATTATCCCTTATTGATACTCCTGAGAAGAAGAATGAGAAGTTCATTACTGGTTTGGATGGATACTTAGGGGAAAAGCTTATCAACCACATCGATGAGACTTTTGAATTGATTGTGGGGAAAGCTTTGAGATCAGAGAGTCTTTACCCTAAGTCAAAGACTGAGGTTGCATCTGCAGAAGGGCTGAAGCCGCAAGTAGGCGGTGGAGGCAAGAATAACACTCAGAACAAGAGGAAGCAGAACCAAACTAAGGATGTCCAGAAAAAGAGCAAGAAAGATGTTGAGTGCTTCAGCTATGGTAAGAAGGGCCATTATGCCAAAGAGTGTCGGGCCAAGCCAGCGGATAGGAAGTGCTTCAACTGTGGCCAAGTGGGACATCATAAGGATAAATGTCCACAACCTCTTAAGGAGAAGCAGATTGTGAAAGCATATGCTATCGGTGTTATTCCTTCTTCGTTGAATGCCCCAACTGCAGCGGAGAAAGGAAAGAATGTCGTCATTCAAGGTATGCTTTCTATTCTTGATGTACCTGTTCGAGTTTTGTTTGATACTGGGGCTTCCCGTTCCTTCATATCTAGTGACCTGGTAGATAGGTTGGGACTGGAACCCAAGATAATCGATGGACCGTTGGTTATGACGAACCCGATTGGTGGTTCGACTAACCTTAGTATGATTTGCCGAAATTTGGTCTTATCGAGTCATGGATGTATGTTTGTGATTGCTTTGTTTTGGGCTTTACTGGGTATGGCATTATATTGGGGGTCGATTGGCTCCAAAGATACGGGTGGTGGTAGACTGTGAGGGCTTTTTGGTGACGGTTAGGGCGGATGATGGGCGGAGGGTAGTGTTTGGTAGTCTACCTAGTGATGGGGTAATGGCTAGTTTTATAAATTCCCTCGACATCCCGCATGATGAGCTGTCAGATGTGCCTGTGGTTGGCCAGTATCCAGACGTTTTCGAGGAAGTGACCAGAATTCCACCACACCGAGAGATTGAGTTCCGTATTGATTATTGAAAGATTCCAAACCTATAGTGATGCCACTTCGTCGTATGGCACCAAGGGAGAAGCGAGAGCTCGGGGTGCAAATAAGCGATCTTTTGAAGAAGTGGTTTATTAGAAGAAGTGTCTCCGAGTGGGGAGCACCAGTTGTGTTTGCCACTAAGGCAGATGGTTCCCTTCGTTTGTGTGTGGACTATCGCGAGTTGAATAAGGTGACGAGGAAGAATAAGTGCCCTCTACCTCGGATAGATGATTTGTTTGATCAACTAGAAAGAGAAAGAGTGTTCTCCCAGTTGTACCTCGCGAGAGGATTTCATCGGCTCCGAGTAGCGGTTGAGAGTGTTCCGAAAACGACATTTAGGACGCCGTCTGGATTCTATGAGTGGTTGATCATGCCATTTGGGTTGACCAATGCACCAGCATACTTCGTGGATCTTATGAATCGGGTATTCAGAGATCAGCTGAATAAGTTTGTTCTTGTGTTCATAGACGACATCCTTGTTTACTCAAGGACAGAGGAAGAACACAAGGGACATTTGAGGATAGTGATGGAGGTGTTGAGAAAACACCAATTGAAAGCGAAATTTTCTAAGTGTCACTTCTGGAGGAGGGAAGTGAGATTCTTGGGCCATGTTGTTTCAGAGAATGGTATTGCGGTAGACTCTGCGAAGGTGGTTACGGTACAGGATTGGTCTACGCCCAAGAATGCAACAGACGTGAGAAGCTTCTTGGGGTTAGCTGGATATTATCGTAAGTTTATCCAGGACTTCTCCAAGATAGCAGCACCGTTGACTCAGTTGACTAAGAAGAAACAAGCCTTCGTCTAGGATGTAGTATGTGAAAACGCATTCAAGAGTCTAAAAGAAAAGTTGACGCGTGCGCCAGTATTAGTCATTCCTAAAGGGAATGAATAAATGACGGTATACACAGATGATTGTGGTACCGGACTAGGTGTTGTATTGATGCAAGTAGGTAGGGCTGTAGCTTATGCTAGTCGGCAACTAAAGCCGCATGAGAAAAAGTATCCTACCCATGATTTGGAACTGGCAGCGATCGTGTTTGCGTTGAAGATGTGGAGACATTATCTCTTGGGAGAGAGATTTGAGTTGTTTACCGATCATAAATCGTTAAAGTATCTTCTCTTAAAAGGATCTAAATCTCTGACATCAGAGATGGTTAGAGTTCTTGGCTTCGTATGATTTTGATATCGCATATACACCTGGGAAAGGCAATGTGGTAGCCGATGCCTTGAGTAGGAGACATGCCAGTTTAGGAGCTATGTTTCTTGAATGGAAGCAACTGGAGTATATCGCAGGGTATGATTTCAGACCAAAGTGCGAATTGGATCTAGAGATATTAGCTAGTTTGACGATCAGACCCACCTTGATTGAGTGGATTGGTTCCAGTCAGAGGGACAATCCTAATTTATTGGAAATCATCTCCAAGTTAGAGATGAATATCGACGGTGAGGAGATGAATTTGTATGGGCTTGATCGAGAAGGATGGCTTTGAAAGAATGGAAGACTAGTTGTTCCCAACGCGAATGGTCTGAGAGATGAAGTGCTTAGGGAATGTCATTACTCGAAACTGACTATACACCCCGGTGGTGATAAGATGTATCGAGACATGAAGCAGACTTACTACTGGGAAGGGATGAAAAGAGACGTTGGGAAGTTTATATCCAAGTGCATGAATTGCCAGCTAGTTAAAGCCGAGCAAAAGAAGCCTAGTGGTTTGTTGCAACCATTAGAAATTCCCGAATGGAAATAGGAGCAAGTCTCGATGGATTTCATTGATGGTTTACCAAGAACTAAATCGGGACATGATAGCATTTGGGTAATTGTGGATCAATGGACTAAGAGTACAAGATTTATACCAGTCAAATCGACCAGAACGGCAGCTAAGTTAGCAAAACTGTATATGAAGTGGGTAGTGAGATTTCATGGAGTACCTAAAAGCATTGTGAGTGACTGAGACCCGTTGTTTACTAGTGGGTTTTGGAAGAGGTTACAAGAGGCTCTAGGGTCGGAATTATATCTCAGTACCGCGTATCATCCTCAAACTGATGGTCAGACAGGGAGGGTGAATCGTATATTGGAAGATCTCTTGAGGGCTTGTATATTGGATTTTGGTGGATCATGGGATGACCATTTGCATCTAGTAGAGTTTGCATATAATAATAGCTGCCAATCCAGTATCGGTATGGCCCCATATGAAGCTTTGTACGGAAGACTGTGAAACTCACCATCATGTTGGATAGAGACCGGTGAGAAGTTTGTGCTTGGACCAGATGTGGTAAGGGAAACTTCAGATAAGATTAAGATCATTCAACAACGGATGAAGGCTGCCCAGGATAGGCAGAAGAGTTATGCTGATAAGAGGAGAAGAGACTTAAAATTCTCCGTTGGTGACTTGTTGTTTGTCAAGGTTTCTCCGTTGAAGAGCGTGATACGATTTGGCAGGAGAGGCAAGTTGGCACCAACATTTATTAGCCCATTCCCAGTTCTCTAACAAGTTGGGAATTTGGCAAGTTGACTTACCTGAGAAGATGGCAGGAATTCACAACGTATTTCATGTTTCCCAGCTAAGGAAGTTCGTGCACGACCCAAATATGACTATTTCACTTGACGAGTTAGAGGACCTCGAAGTGGAACCCGAGGCGGTTGGGAACCGCAAGCCGATTCGTATTGTCGAGCATGATACGAAGCAACTTCAAAGGAAGGCGGTGAAGTTAGTCAAGGTTCATTGGGGCGAGAACGAGAATGACTGTACTTGGGAGACAGAGGAGAGCATTTGGAAGACGTATCCAGAACTCTTTGCTTGGTAAGATTTACTTTGCAATTTAGTTATTCCGCATGCTAGGATAGACTTGTTTTGCTTGTTTTGCATGTTTGATTGTTGTTTTATGGTTGATAGGCATGCGGGACCCTTTGTGTGTTTTGGTTAAGGAATTTCGGGGCGAAATTTCTTAAGGAGGGGAGAATGTAACAACCCACATTCTACGCATCGGAGAATCGTAGAATGTTTATTTCTTTCTTATATGAAGTCGTATGGTCATGTGGCTTTGGGAAACGACCATTGGGGTCATTTCCCATGTTCATGATTTTTGCCGATTTAAAAATGACCGTTTTGCCCCTAGCTGATCTTGTTTTGGCCATAACTTTTGATTGGAAATGAGTTTTGACCTGAAACCACTTCCATTAGATTCGTTTGATGGTTTACCTTTCCGTAGCGTGGTCATAATATACAAACGGACTTACCATTTGGGAGATATTGCTGAAATAAGGTTTGGAAGGTAAAAAACTGCTTAACCGGGCCAAATAGGGTGATTAGTGAATGGGCCCATAACCCACTTCGGGATTAGGGTTACGGGGAGGCTGAAAACAGTTAGGGTTTCATTACATTTCAGTTTTCTAGCCTCCACTTACCTCTTAGAAACCCTAAAAATGGCCTCCAATCTCTAAATCACCTCCAAATCACTTTCTAATCAAGGATTAAGCTTAGTAACATCAAATCAAAGGAGATCTTCACCAAATCAAGATTAGAGCTATCATTTAGCATTGGTATTAACGCCATATCAGAGATTTATTTCAGATCTAAGGTTTATTTGTGGCTAAGGTGAGTGATTTGCGTAGTTCCTCACTAATTATGGTTAATTAAGGGTAATTAGTGATGATTAGCGAATTTATACACTAATAAATTCTGGAAAAATATTTATAAATTCTTAAATAATGTTTTAGACCTCTGTTAAAAATTTGGGTTAATTTGATTAAGTTTTACTAATCATGTCACTAGTTTTGCTTAAACATGTTTAAGGGAGAAATATGGGTTTTTGGCTATGTTTGATCCATTTTAACCTATCATATTGATGTTTTTTGTTTGAGGTCACTTCTATTTGTTGCTATGACTTTGTGGTATGCTTTGTGATTTATTAGAATAGCTAGAGTGGTCGAAAACGCCATCGAATGGCGTAAACAACTCGCTGGACAAAATGCAGGAAATGGACAGGGATCGGATCGGATCGGATGGGGAGGTCCGAACCGAACCGTTCGTGTGGCCCATCCACGATCCGCCCCCTTGCACCCAAACCAATCCTGCATGCAACGAGCTTTCTTTTGACTTGGAGGAGATCATGACCGATCTGATCCGCCAGAGTACCCCGACCCGAACCGGTGATGACGATTTGACTTAGAGACTACGACCCGACCCGGTGTGCTCTGAAGGAGGCCGATCCGATCCATCACCATATGAAGACCTCCGATCCGATCCGAAGAAGCTTGGCACGAATCGATCCAGTGGGGGATACTGAAGGCCGAACTGAACCGATGGCTGTGAGGAGATCCGAACCGATCCGGTGATGACCAATAACCCGAGATGCAAAGGTAGTCCAAATGGAAGTTAGAGCTCAGGATCCAGTGGAACCAACGAGTTCACATCATGATTGGGCTTTGCTACGGGACGTGTGCTAAGGAGTTGTCGACGTTCATAACTTCGATTCACCACTGAAAAGGAATGATGGGCTACGTATCAGTTCGGTAGAGTCATCATGACTTGAGGGGCAAAGTGATCGTAGCAAGACTATGAGCCAGTGCAGTGGAGTCGTTGTGACTCCATGGGGCATAGTGGACATAGTAAAGGATTAGTGAGGCTATGAGCCAGTGTAGTGGGGTGTGTACGACTCCATGGGGCAAAGTGGACATAGCGAAGGATTAGTGGCTATGGATCAGTACAGTGAAGCCGTTGTGACTTCGTAGGGGCAGAGTGATTATAGCAAAGTATTGGGTGATCGAAGTGGTGGATATCGTATGCTTTACGCACTGAGTGAGAGATGTGAGGATGGTTGCTATGTTTGATTTGTTTGCCATCACTATGACATGCACACCCCCACCCCCATATGCTTGTACACCATATGTTAGTGGCACCTTAGAGTGTTGTACAATATGTAGTGCTAACTCTTTGGTTGCAGGTCCAGGTTCAGGTATGGTTTAGTATACCTGTTATTGTTTTGTTTAGCTGCTTATCGCTCACACCAGACTTTTGTTTGACCCAGAGTTTTATATGTCTCTTCTTATTACTCTAGCTGCTCCTAAACGAGCAGACTAGAGACAGGTTAGCTGGTGATGCACGAGTAGCTGATCCGGAGGCGAGCAGGAGGCTTCTACGTATGATATATATATATATATATATATATATATATTCTCCCTGTGTCGTTGGTGGTCACTACTTGGGCATTAATAGTGTACCTCCCTTATCTTGCTTTTACCTTTAGAGACAGTTTGAAAAGTTGTAATAATGATGATGTGGAACATAAGATGTATTTGGATTTTCCGCTGCTATGATAGTTTGTTTTCAGCTTATGCACTGTCTCATCTATTTTATGTCAAGTATGTCGGTTGGTGCGGGGCGGGCCGTCACACCACGATTCCCTGAAAACTTGGAGCGGTTAGGCAACTATTTCCCCACTTTCACCCACTATGTAGATGTGTTATCACCATCCTATTCTATCTGAACCCGATTCTTATGGGATGATTGCCATGTATATCCGAACCAAAGCCATTCCAGAGAGTTGTTTCACCTATAAATACACCATCAAGCCTCATTTGAAGGGATCTTTTGGCAAATTCAGAGCTCAAACTCCCTTATCAACCGAATTTCACAACTTTACTCAGATCATCATCGCAATTTGAAGTGAAAATCTATAAACATTGAGTGAAATTATCCATTGTAAAAGTGAGATCGAGTCATCATTATTCTTGTATTTGAATCATTCAGCAACAAAGTATAAAGTGGACGTAGTGTGACGACCCGCCCCGCACCAGCCGGCATTTCCCCATGTAAGTGCGCTGTGCCGATGTCCTACCAGCATGGGACGGTCGCCAAAGAAAGAAAAGGAAGTTTGAACTTATTGGTGAACTAACAAAGAACCTGTAGAATATCTCACAGTGCATGGAATAAAATATAATAATAACACACTTTGACACAAAAAAGGTGAGACAGTGCATAAGCTGAAAATTAAACATCATAGCACCGAGAAATCCAATTATAGCTTATGTTGCACATCATCATTATTACAACTCTAAAACTGTCTCCAAAGCAAAGAAAGGAAAGGTACACTACTAATGTCCAAAGTAACGACCAGCAGCGACACAGGGAGAATATCTATATATATCATAAGTGGGAGCCTCCTGCTCGTCTCCGGTACAGCTACCCGTGCATACCACCTAACATGTCTCTAGTCTGCCCGTTTAAGAGCACCCAGAGTAATAAGAAGAGACATAAAACTCAGGGTCAAACATGGCATTAGCGATAAGCATCAAAATAGAACAATGACAGGTATACTAAACCATACCTGAACCTAGACCTGCAACCAAAGAGTTAGCACAACATACCGCTCAATACTCCAAGGTGCCACTAACATATGGTGTAAATATTACGGGGGTGGGGGTATGTATATCATAGTGAAAGCAAACAACCAAACATAGCAACCATCCACACATCTCTCACTCAGTGCGTAAAGCATATGACATCCACCACTTTGATCACCTTATTCCTTGCTATGATCGCTCTGCCCCATGGAGTCATGATGACACCACTGCACTGATCCATGGCCACTAGTCTTTGCTATGTCCACTCTGCCCCCATGAAGTCATTACAACTCCACTGCACTGGCTCATAGCCTTGCTATGATCACTCTGCCCCATGGAGTAGTAACTACCCCCACTGCACTGATACATAGTCTAACATCCGTCTTGGTGGTGAATCAAAGCTATGGACGTCGATAACCCCTTAGCACACGTTCCGCAGCAAAGACCACTGATGAAGATAACTCGTTGGTTCCCAACTGGATCCTGAGTTCTATTTCCTCTTTGGACTTCCTTTGCATCTCGGGTTTTGGTCGAATTGGCGCTGGTCTTCAAAAGAGTCATCGCGTAGAAGTAACTTAATTCTAGTTCGATTCGGCTATACATCATCTTCAGATTTCTCGTTTGGTTCGATTCGGATTCTCCATCGTGGTTTGGCTCAACTCCTTCATTCGGTTCGGTTCGGGTGCTATCCTCCAACTAGGTTCGGTTCGGGTGCTTCTGCTTAGATACGATTCGGTCCTCTAGCCCTCCAGTTAGTCTGATCCGATCCCATGTTCTTCTGTCATTCCGATCTGATCCCACTCTCTAGCTCCAACCCGATCCGATCCCCACGCCAAGCTTCAGCCCGATCCTAACTCCAACACGATCCCAATGGCCTTCCTTTTTTCCATGCTTTATCTCGTGCTAAGTTCTAGTTCGGCTCGGTGTTCCTTTGCCCAGTCCATTATCCGATCCGAGCCCCTTCAACCGACCTGATCCGAAACCCTACACAATTTTCCTGCGATTTTTTCCAACAACTGTTTTACACCATACGGTGGTGTTTTCGACCATTCTAACTCTTCTAATCAATCACAAAGCATACCATACAGTCATAGCAACATGTATAATCAACCACAAACACCAAAAAGAATAATTTGATAGGTTAAAATGGATCAAACATAGCCAAAATCCCATATTTTCCCTTAAGCATGTGTAAGCCAAACTAATGATAGGATTAGTAAAACTTAACCAAACTAACCAAATCTTCTAACAAAAGCCTAAAACAATATTTCAAAATTTATGAACATTTTTTCATATTTGTAACATGTATAAATTTGCTAATTATCACTAATTACCATTAATTAACCATAATTAGTGAGGAACTATGCAAATCACTCACCTTTGCCCCAAATAAAATATCAAATCTGAAATGATTCTCTGTTTGGGCGCAAATACCAAGGCAATACAGCAGTTATAATACTGATTTGGTGAAGATCTTCCTTGATTTGGTGTTGCTAAGCTTAATCCTCAATTAGAAAGTGGTTTAGAGGTATTTTAGAGGTTGGAGGCCATTACTAGGGTTCCAAGAATGAAGGTGGAGGCTGTGAAAGTGAGAAAAAGGGTGTTCTCTAAACCTAACAGCCCTTAAATACTCCAAATCCCGAAATTCCCCTTTGGGCCTAGTTGTTAATCACTTGGTTAAGCCCAATTAAGCTGTTTTTCACATCTGAAACTTGTTTCATCCATATCTCCCAAACGGTGAGTCCGTTTGGCTAATGTGACCACTCTACGGAAAGGTAAACCATCATCCGAATCTAATGGAAGTGGTTTCAGGTCAAATTCCTTCCTAATAAAAAGTTATGGAGCTAGGGGCAAAACGGTCATTTAAAAATCGGCAAAAATCGTGAACATGGGAAATGACCCCAATAGTCGTCTCCCAAAGTTACATGGCCGTACGACTTCGCATGTGGAAGAAATAAATATTCTACGATCCTTCGATGCGTATAATGCGGGTCGTTACACGTAGGCTCTTTAATGCTGAACCATTATAAATTGTGTGTTTTCTTTGTTTTGTTTTCGTTTCTCATTTCAGTTAGATTATCTTTCATTTGGGTGTTAGAGCCATTTTTGGATCAAACATTTATGATCTGTACCCATGGTGACATCTCAATTAAGTCCGACCATTCGAGCAACTGGAATCTATATTAACTGGGTAGATTTATCCTATAGAATTAGGACTAAACTTATGCCATTAGAGTTATTTTTCATGGATGATGTCTCACATCAATCTCAAAGTCACATTGCTGGTTGGAATATTTGTTATATGTTTGTGTGTGTATGTATTAATTCATATCACTAATTTACGGTTATGGACTTATCAAGAATCTTCCTAATTACGCCTTAAGTATTGATTACATTCTTAAGTGATATTTTAATGACGGTTATTACTAATTAATAATACAATTAACACATCATCATTATACGTTTATTACGCTAATTAATATATAAATAAAAATGCATTTATTATTTTTATGAACACAGAGATTACACTTTAACTGACATTAAATGTCAATTTCTTTTTAACCATATTAATACAAGTCACTTTCAAATTATCAATAATGTCTAAATTCCAATAGTAGTAACAAGGGATTCTAATATCCACAACAACGATTCAATACTTATATAAAAATAAACTTATATATAGAATCCAAATCACCCCTGTCCTATATTAAAACAAAAAGATAAACCAAAAAAGTAAACTCGCATTGTAGTCATTTATATGCTTTATTCAGATCCTTTTACATAAACTAAGCAAAAAAATTCTACTAAATTCTATAGAAACACGCGGCGCGGATTATGAATAAGGATTTGTGTTTAACAAACCATTTCTACACGAGACCTCTTAATTAGATCTAAAAAAAAGTATAAGAAACGGAATTGAAGATAAAATACATAAATTGCAGGATACATAAAACTCTACTATTTTAACACAAAATGAATAAGATTCAAACTTAAAAGTTAACATTCCTCTTTGAGAGAAATTTAGGGATTTTTGTTGTGATGTTTTCATGATCCAAAGCTCCTTAAGTTATATATCAAATTCAAGCATTAATATTCAAGTACAAAAATAGAAAGACTAAGATTTCTACTCGTTGTTGGTCATTAGCATTGCTTTCCTTTGAATTTGAAACACCTATTATATTCTCGTTTAGATCTCTTCTTTTTATATTTATGACAAAGGAATTACATAAAGGCTGAAGAAGAAGAAGAAGCGTAGAAATAAAAATTAAACAAAGGTAGGTATATAGGATTTCTTTTTCTATTGTAAACCCTAACAAGGTCTTTCTAATCTAGAAATTGATAACTGGCAAAGCTTCGCTAATGTTTCCAGAATATTTGTTAATAATAGTAAAGGATCCGGAGCAATACTTACAGAGACTGGAACACACTAGAACTGTATGGATAAAAATAGGTTCAAATTGATAAATCTAAAATGTACAACGCAACATTACTTATATAGTTGGAACATATTGGAACTATAGGTTGAAAATAGGTTCAAATTGATAAATTTTATGCATACAACTCAACGTAAACCTAACAATTATTACATAGGAGAGATCGTCCACTCTTATATCATTGATCTATCGCTAAGGGTGTCCTGGTAAAGGTCGAGGATTGATCTCCTTCTCTATTCTGGGAACATATTTAATTCCATTGCTTTTAGTTAATTATATTCCCTTGTAATTAACCCTAACGTTAATTGTTAATTTAAACGTTTATTTAACCCAAACCTAATCAGGGCTGATTGTTAAATTTCAAATTTAAGAATTGATTATTCATTTGAATTTGAATTTTTTGAACTATTTTAAATCCGAACACTTTCGGTGCTCGTAACGTTCTCAGCCAAGCTTTGTTTTCAGCATATTATTGTTGGTGAATGCGGATTAAGGATCTTAAGGCAAACTAAACACTAGAGGGGCCGGGGGTTAATAGTGTTTTATGGATTTTATTAATTTCTTGAACTCTCTTTAAGTTTATCAGAATGTTATCCAAATAACAGATATGAATTATCATAGAATCAAACACAGATGTAGGTAATAATAATAAAAAGCAGTGAAAGGAAAATACACGCCAATGTTTTATACTGGTTTGGGGTTACCATACATCCAGTCCCACATAACGTTCGGTTGATGTGGATTTCTTTTCGAATAATATATAAATTAAAATTCTTTATTTTCGGGCTACAAAGGCACACCCCAACTGATTTCGAGAGTACATTGAGACTCAGTTGATTTCCGAGCCATAACCTACACCCAATTGATTTTCAAGACACAATCACACCCAGTCAGTTTATACAGGACTCTACCACATCTTTCTCAGTATCAGTTTTAAAAGATTGACTCGATAGAACTTGATCTTGCATTATTTTATTACAAAAGCCTATTACTCTTGAGTAGCACTTGAATTTCAAGGAGAGTTTGATAGAGAAGTTAAATAGAAAGAGATTGAAGTAATTCTCTTTGAAAATCGGTAGAGTATAAGAATGGAATTTAAGAATTAAAGAGTATTAATGGAGAGAAGAGAAAGGAAGAAGAAGATAATGAAAAGTTAGTTAAAAATCGAATTTAGAAGCCTATTTATAGTCTCTCAATATCAAATCCCTTAAAATAGTTTTGAACTCAAAAGACACAACTTTTCAAAAATTAAATTTGAAAATAAACGGCTAATATGTCGGCATGTAATTTTGGTACATCGGCATACCTTTGTAATTTTTCAAAAAGTAAAATTTTGAATTTAAAGTATATAATGAATAAATAAATTATGGTGATTATTGTGTTAAAACAAACTATATTCCTTTATATTAAAATAGTGTTTTCAAGTAAAATATATATATATTAAAAACGTACATTTAAGACGATTTAGAAATGATTAAAAGACTATATATAAAATGATATAAACGTATATATAAAACTATGAGTATAAGAAATACTTTAAAATTTAATAAATATAAGTAAGGAAATTGAAAACATAAGTAGTTATAATAAAATAAGTATATAAATAATAAATATTTGAATCATGAGTTAAAATGTATTAAAAATATATTAAAAACAGGAGTTAAAATAAATTTAAAAACAAAGAAATATAGTTTTAAAATAAGGATGTAATTTTGAAATCATTTTGAAATTAAGATAGAAATAACAAAAATAGTGAGAAAATATTGAAATAAGGATTCAGTGCTAATCAGAGTTTTAACAACAAATCTAGACTCGGTTACTTTTTATTTCTTGAACTCTTGTTACTCATGAGTCTTGTATCTTGAACTCTTCTTTTTTGAAATCTTGATTCTTTAAACAGTACAGCCTTCAATAATCAATACCTGTATATATTTCTTATATATACATATATATTCTAGGTAATAGTGCTAGTACATATTTTACAACAATAATAGTTAAAGCAAGGTTGTTGTCATCAAAACCATCATTACAACCATTTCAATCCCTAACAATCTCCCCATTTTTTATGATGACAACCTTGGTTTTTAAAATATTCATACCCATTGTCTTGATTCTCCAGTTACTCCCGTTACTCCATTAACTCCTTCTGAAACTACTAACTTCCCCTTAATCTAAGCCATGTTTTATAATTGTCCCCTTTTGTCATCAACAAAAACTATATGCTCTTAACCATGATACTCCCCCTAAAAATAATACATAGTTTTAATATCTAAAACTAATATAGTGTTAATTACATAATACTTAAAACTAATCTAGAACAAATTCCAGTATTTAATACTATCCTTAATTTAATAAAATAAACTTTCTAAGCCTATGATTTAAACACATGAATATAACTTTATTATTATAAATTGTTGTTACAAATCTAATATACGAGACAGTACAATGAATATTTACGAGAATTAGCGAATATACGAATATTACACGAATATATGATACCTAACAACTAAGTGCTTTTGACAATTGGAGACTTGTGAATTGGAAAATTAGGGTAACGGAGGGCAAATTTCCTTTTTTTTCCTATCACATTTCCTTCTTTATCAAAATATGCTTCGCTGACACACAAAAATTTGATTGACTTTCTTCTTCTACTTATTCATCTTCTTTCTCTTTTTCCATAGGGTTATGGACTTGAATATTGGAGGAATCATCTTCAATAATAATTGGATTAATTTGTTTATTCGTTATGAATTTCTAAAAATTCCTAATAATCTTCCCTTGTTTTTCTTGTTCCTTTGCCATATGGAGTTGTATAAGTTGTATTTCAACGAGTAATTGCAGGGTATCTTTCATAGATTTCTCTAATTTGATAACCTTGCATGTCTAGAACACTGAAAAGGACCTTGAGTAGGCGTAGGAAACGAAATGGTGTTGTTTTGACGGTTATTTAAAGTGGAAGCCATTATTTATTTGTTTCATAATTTTATTACTGAAAAAAATAAGTAAGAAGAGAACGATTTTCGAAGTGGAGAGTTTAAATAAGTGTAATAACTAATTTTGGAGGGAATTTAAATTTTGAAAAATTACTATTGTACTCGACATGAAATTTTATGTATGTCGACATATTTAATAGAATTTTGAATGTTTTTATTTTCTTATATTTTATTGTATATTTATACTAGTATATTTAATTATTTTACTTTGATTAATGAACAAATGCCTTGTTCTCTCCTTAATTTAGCAAACATTGCTTCGTTCAATGGTTTAGTTAATATATCTGCAATTTGATTTTCTGTTTTAATAAATTCTAGTGAAATATTTTTTTTATTCACGTTACAAGAAAATGATATCTAACACCAATATGTTTTGTTCTAGCATGATGTGTCGGATTTTAGATAGATTTATAGCACTCGTATTATCGTAGTAAATTGGTGATTTAGTTATTTGTAATCCAAAATCTTTTAGAGTTTGTTGTATATATATTCCTTGAGAACATGCCAAAGTAGCATATATATACTATGATTTAGTTGTTGATTTATCAAACTAGGAAATCAGAGAATGACCCAAAAAGTGACAAGTTCCACGTGTACTTTTTTCAATCTGATTTACTACCAGGATAATTAGCATGGTAATATGAAATTAAATTTACTAAATAATTTTTAGGATAAAATAAACCAGTCCAATGTATGTTTATCATATCGTAGAATACATTTTACGACTTTTAAGTGAGTTCCCTTAGGTCGTGTTTGATATCTTGCATAGAGAAAAATGCTATGCATTATATATGGTTTACTTGCAGTTATATATAGTAAAGAACCTATCATACATCCATATAATTTCTGATCTACATCTTTTGAAGGGTCGGCTTTACTTAATGCTTCATTGGTTGCCATGGGTGTGGGTTTTACACTAGTACTTAAAATAAAACATTTACTTCCAAAAATTCTAAAATAAGATACCTTTGGTTTCTTATTATAAAGAAGTTTGTATGGAGTTTTGTTAGTTAATGGTATTATTAAAATTCTATTTAAAATTTACCAAGTTGTAGCAACTGCTTCAGCCCAAAAGCTTTTTGGTCAATTACTATCAGAAAGCATAGTTCTCATACACTCTTGGATCATTTTATTTTTACGCTCAACTACTCCATTTTGTTGAGGAGTTCTTAAAAAAAATTGTAATTCCCTGTTTATTACATAAATTCTCAAAGTTTTCATTTTTAAATTCTCCACCGTGATCACTACGTATAGTTTTAATTTTTAAAGGTAATAGGTTTTGAATCCTTTTAGCAAAAGTTTTAATAAATCAAAAGAATCACTTTTATGTTTGAGAAAAAGTAGTCTAAGTAAATCTTGAGATATCATCAACAATTTTGAAAATATATTCATTATGATTTATTGATTGTGTTGGAGATAGACCAAATAAATCCATATGAAGTAATTCTGATGGATCTAAAGTATAAATTTCATCTTTTAATTTAAATGAACTTCTTCTTAATTTCCCTAATTGACAGGCGTTACATAAATTATTTAATTTAAAATTCATTTTGGGAAGCCCTATAACAAAATATAATTTGAAAATTCTATATATATATATATATATATTTGAAATTTAAATGACCAGATCTTTTATGCCAAATCCAATGGTCATTTATATTGACCAAAAGACATAAGATATCGTTTGAAATTTCCATACTTAAGATGTAAACATTTTTGTTTCTAATTCCTTCAAACATTATGTTTGAATTATTATCTTCAATAAAACACTTATCTTTTAAATATAAATTTTGTAATCTTTATCACTTAATTGACTTATGCTAAGCTAGTTATGTTTTAAATTCTTAACTAATAAAACATCAGAAATAGTAGGAATTTTAGAATTACCGATATTACCAATGTCAACCACATATCCTTTCGAGTTATCTCCAAAACTGACTATTCCTTCATCTTCCTAGATTGTATTATTTAGTATGTCTGTATTTCCTGTCATATGTCTTGAACAACCACTATCAAATATCCATTTATTTTTCTTGATTTACACCATTAGTCCATCAAGTTTTGAATCATCAATAGCCACGTAACACATCTATTCATGTACAACACACTTATTCGGTAGATAACTTGATTTCACAATAAAATTAAATGTAGGCGTATGAAACAATGATGAAATGAATATTTTTGAACAAGTGTTATAATAAAATCCAAAAAATTGTCATTTAAACTTTTCGAAAATTCAGATTATAAAAACTTTGAAAACCAATGCTTTGATACCAATTTTTGATGAGTGTGGATTTAGGATCTTAAGGCAAACTAAACACTAGAGGGGGTGAATAGTGTTTTATGGATTTTATAAATTTCTTGAAATCATTTTAAGTTTATCTAAATGTTAAGCAAATCACAGATATGAATTATCAAAAAATCAAACACCGATGTAGATACAAATAGCAGTAAAAGGAAAGTACACACTGGGATTTTATACTAATTCAGAGTCACCCTATATCCAGTCACACACAATGCTGAGTTGATGTGGATTTCTTCTTAAATAATATCCAAACTACAATTATTGATTTCCTGGCTACAAGGGCACACCCCAACTGATTTCCAGAGTACAGCGAGACTCAGTTGATTTCCGCACCACAACCTACACGAAATTGATTTTCGGGACACAATCACACCCAGTCAATTTATAAGAGACATGACCACATCTTTCTCAGCATCAGTTTTGGAAGATTGACTTGATAGAACTTGATCTGTGGTCTTTAATTACAAATCATATAACTCTTGAGTAAAACTTGAGTTTCAAAGAGAGTTTGATAGAGAATTGAAATAGAAAGAGAGTGATATAATTCTCTTTGAAAATTGGCAGAGTATAAGTATGGAATTTAAGAATTAAAGAGTAATAATAGAGACAAGAGAAAGGAAGAAGAAGATAGTGAAATGTTAGTTAAAAAATCAAATTTAGAAACCTATTTATAGTCTCCCAACAGTCAAATCCTTTTAGAATAGTTTTGAATTCAATAGATACATCTTTTCAAAAATTGAATTTGAAAATAAACGGCTCATATGTTGACATATAATTTTTGTATGTTGACGTACCTTTGTAATCTTTCAAAAAATAAAATTTAAAATTTAAAATAAATAATGATTAAATAAACTATGGTAATTCATGGGTTAAAACAAACTATATTCCTTTATATTAAAATAGAGTTTTCAAGTAAAAATATATATATGCTTTGCCAAAATAAAGTAAAAATATATATTAAAAACATGTATTTAAGATCATTTAGAAATGATTATAAAACTATATATAAATTGATATAAACGTATATATAAAAATATGAATATAAGAAATACTTTAGAACTTGCCAAATCTAAAGTAAACATGCATTTAAGGCGATTTGTTTATCAAAAGTTAATACTGGTGATAGTAGACGATTTGTTTCTTCACCTCCCAAAGTCACCCAAATCTCATCTCGTCTAATCGCACTTAATCTTCCCATCGCCTCCTTCTTCTATCTCGCCTCCGAAATCCCTATCCCCATACTCTCCATGCCGAAAAACAAGAAACTGAAACAGAGATTCTCCGAAAGTGTTATGCGTTCTGGGATAAGTTTTTCGAATCGATTACCGTCTTCTGCAGATCCTAACATCTCCGCACCATTTGAGTTCCTAGCTGATGCCAAAGCCTTGACTAGCTCCTCAGATCCAATTTCTAGTATTAGGTCTATGTCAAACTTTCCTGTATCTCCTTTGTTTGCAAGATCTCATGATGAAGTGCAATGGAAGATTAACAATATTTCTCCACCGTTCGAGTCTGAGCCCAACTAGAACACTTCAGGTAATTTTGATCCTTTATCTGGGTTTAAAGTTGTTGAGGTTGAAAATTATGGTTCTGAAGTGAGAATCATCAAAAAACCACTGCGTTCAATAAGGATGAGCAACTAGAAATGGCAGATTCTATGAGAAATGTTGTGGTCCCTTCCGAGGTCGATGCTGTAACAGTCCACATTTTACGTATCGGAGGATCGTAACATATTTTTATTTTATTCCCTAAAGGTTGGATCATTCCTATATTTTAATATGTTGCTTATGGGGATGTGAGACATGTCCATAATTTTTACCAATTTTATTTGTGACCATTTTTCGCCGGTCAGTCTTGTACAGTGCATAACTTTTAACTCAAGTCGAATCAGGTTGTGAGACCTGTGCCATTGGAAATAAAACGATGATTGCCTTTCCGTAGAGTGGTTACATTAAATATTTGGCTCAGCGGTTTGGGAGGAATCACTATTTTAAGGTTTAACAACTAGTTGTTCATGTTTTTAAGCCATAATGGGCTTACTTGAAGAGGCCCATTAGTGGGCTGGTGGTGGGCTATATATAGAAGGTGGAAGGCTATATATAGAGGGTGGGAGGTATGGGAATTATTTTACTTTCCCGATTCCCTCATTTGGAAGAGCTAAGGGACCCTCCATTTCTCCATCTTTCCACCATTAAAGCTTAGGAAATCAAAGATGTACACCATTCGAGGCTAGATCTACATCAATTCAAGGACGAGCTCATTGAATCAAGGAGTTTGGATCCAATTGCTTGATGTCCGGAATCATATTTCTATCATTTTGGGTTGTTTTGGAGAATAAATGAGTGATATGCATCACTCACATAGATACAATCAAGTATATGAATGTTTGGTCATGTTTTTCATCAAATTCAAGCATTTTCTCATATATCTACACCTCGGTAAGTCCATTTTTATATGAATCACCCTATGATCTAATTTAGCAAGTATAAAACCTGTAATTTTTATGCTATTTCATATGTTTATGCAAGTTAGATCCATAATTTAGTTCATATGTTCATTTATCATGATTTTGGGTGAGTTAGCATAATTGCTGATGAAATCGTAATAGTCATGTTGCTAATGATTTCAAAACATGTCTATGGTAGTAATTGATGAATTTGATGAATAGATTTCGTCGAGATAGTTGATTGGCGAAGGTTTCGTCGAAATTGGACTTGAATTGGGACTGTACAGGTCACGGGTCATGCGTGCGAGTGGGTGGTCATGCATGCTAGTAGGGCTGTCGAGTGGATAGTACAACGTAGTACAATGTACAGTACAACATGGGGTCGGTCGTGCATGCTTCGGTCGGTCGCACGTTGATGGTTGGGTCGAACATGGACTCGAGCATGGTCATAGAGGAAGGTATTCCAGGTCGAGCAGTGTTCGTTCGAGCATGGTCGTGTATGGCTTGGGGTCGGTCGAGCATGTCTGGGTCGAGCGTGGTTGAGTGGAACAGGTTGGTCAGTCATGTCTTAAAGCAAGTGACCGGGTCGGTCAACTATGGACTCGAGCAGACTTGGGTCAAGCACAGAGTTCAGGCCGAGCATGAAGGGTTGTGCAAGGAGGGTCGGTCGCACCAAGGGTCAGTTGCTCCAGGGGTTGGTCGCACCAGGGGTCGATCGCACATGTCAATGTAGTGAATGGTATGTACTGCTTTAAATTTTCAATCATGGAGGAGAGATGGAAAGTATTGGAATCGGATCCGGTAATTATAGGTGGGAAACCGTTTATTATTACATCTTGGAGTGCATCAGTACAGAAAGAAAGAGAACGAGTGGCATCCATTCCAATTTGGACTATTTTTACTAGAATTCCTTATGTTCTTCAAACTCTTCCAGGTTTGAATTGGTTATCTAGTAGAATTGGGAACTTTAAATGTTTTGATGCGAACACGGAGACACGGAAAAATCTCGTCTTTACAAAAGTTTTGATTGAAATATCACCTTCCAAGCCTTTACCAGAAAAGCTCAAAGTTACTATCGAAGGCTATGATTTCTATATTGATGTTCAATACTCTTGGCAACAAGATATATGCACAAACTATCACCGTTTTGGAAATCTTCTTGATTTTTGTACTCTTATTGGTCCTGTCAAGGCTCAGTCTCCCCTCCTGAAGCCTCCTCCTAGTATTTGGGTGCAAAAGAAAATGGTAGAAGACAATCTAGTTGATGAAGATCCATGTATTGATAAAGACCTAAAGGGGAATGAATTTGCCTCTTATGATGAATTAAAGGAAAATGCAGCATCGACATTAGATAGAGAAACCGGAAATGATGGGATTTTATGGATGTCAGATGATCGCTCATGGGTACATAAAGTTTCAAGAATGAGGTATGATCCTTATGAAAATGAATACTACAAATATGTAACAGACATAGAGGCAGATATTAGATGATTGGAGTACTAGGTTGTGGGTAATAGCTTTGAGCTCATTCAGGAGGGTGTTCTAGGCGAGAAGAATAAGACACTTTTCCATGATTCTACTTGGGACTGGTAACATGAGTTTCGCAGTCCTAACCCTTGTTTTATACCTAACCTTGCTGTACTTTTCTCTG
Source organism: Allium sativum (assembly GCA_030737875.1). NCBI lineage: Eukaryota > Viridiplantae > Streptophyta > Magnoliopsida > Asparagales > Amaryllidaceae > Allium > Allium sativum. The sequence continues at coordinate 143,486,280 of CM060925.1, read as the reverse complement.
AGTATGTCAATGTTATAGGTAATGATAGTGATTCCTCCAGTTATTCTACCCTAGTGGGGGATTAACTGGTAGGTCCATGTGTGTAGTTGAAACACTTTGTTTCTCTCCCATACTATATTGATAGAGTGTTCTGGCACTTCAAACAAAATGAAGTTTTCGTACCTGTGCAGAACTTCACTTCTTTCTCTGCATTTGTAATAAAAGTGGTAGGACCGCTATAAAACTGGCTTACCATGCAAAAACAAAAACTTTAGAACTTAATAAATATAGGTAAGAAATTGAAAACATAAGTAACTATACTAAATTTTGTATATAAATAAGAAATTTTTGAATCAGAAGTTAAAATGTATAAAAAACAGGAGTTAAAATAAATTTAAGAACAAAGAAATATAGTTTTAAATTAAGGAAGTAATTATGAAATCATTTTGAGATCATTTTGAAATTATGATAGAAATATTAAAAATAGTGAGAAAATATTGAATTGGTGCTAATCAGAGTTTTAACAAGAAATTTTCACTCAGTTACTTTAATTTCTTGAACTCTTGTTACTCATGAGTTTTGTATCTTGAACTCTTCTTCTTTGAAATCTTGATTCTCTAACTGTACAGTCTTCAATAATTAGTACCTGGTATATTTCCTATATATATATATTCAAGATAATAGTGTTACTGCCTATTTTATGACAATAATTGTAACACCCCGTAATTGTAATGACATTAAAAGAGGATAAATTAAATAATAATTAATTTGATATTCAGAATTATGGGAAACAGACTACGCTATTGCGTCCGTCTCGAAATTCCGGTCAAGATAGACATTTGGTTTGCATAGATCGGACACCGTATGAAGAATTTATGAGGGTTTGATGTTTTTATATGCGCAGAAGGATTATATATATATAATATATCCAGAAAATGCCCAAGATTTATAGTGGTTCGGCGTTAACGAGCCTACGTCCACTTTATATCTATGATTATACGTAAGATTCAAGTACAACCAATGATTTCTCTCTCAATATCACTTTTACAACGGTGATTCACTCAATAATTTCGAGCTAAGACTGATAAGAAATAATAGAATAGCAACAATGTCGAAACAACACTCCAAACTGCAAAAAGATCATGAAAAATGACAAGCACTGGGCTATTTGTAGGTGATGTTTGCAGGCGGATCGTGGTCATATGTGGCACAAATCCTGAGGATTTCGGACTGGTTCGTGAGCGGATGTAGAAATGGTCAAAACGGCTGTTGTGGACAAAAGTTGCGAGATCCGGGCCTTTCGGGTCGTGATAGACCAAGTTCTCGCTTTCATTTTTTGGCCATGAGGATGAGATCGTGGAGAGGGATCGGGCCGTGGAGCATTGGCGTGGAGGGATCGGATCGCGGATAGGCACCACGAACGGGGCAGTATCACGGATCAAGGAAGGTGAGGTGACCACGATCGAGTTCCCGAGGGCTCTAATGAGTGAGGCTTTATTTTTTCTTTGTGTGTAAACCTTGGTGGCTTGGTCCAAAAGCTAGCCAACATTTTGGCCCCTCGAAGTATGTTTTATCAAGAATGGAACATGCTTCGAAATTGTTAAATCATTACTTCACGAAATGACACAAATCAAAAGTCGTGTTTGTTTGGAACGTCGTATTTCTTCAAAGAGTCACGTTCTTTGATGAGTATAAATATCAAGTTGAATCCTCTGATCATTTGGTATCTTTCATATCTTGAATTCCAGAGGATATCGCAATTATCTCGTCAGGCAAGCTTAAAAACTCTTTGTAAGAAATAGTGTTGAATAAGTTTCATATTTTTTGTAAATACAGAACTCTTTTTTGTTGGTCCATTAGTCACGTTAATGTTCGGATCGTCACTTTACACCACGGTTCATGGTAAATTGTGCAAAACATCTGGGTAGGGCCGCCCTATACGCCACGGACCGTTGTTTGGAAAGGCCCAAGTCCAAACCATGGTGGGCTCCTCAAAACTTCGTGGCCCATCAGGCCTGATGAGCCACATGAGACAAAAAAGGGGAGGTTAAGAGTCTTCTCCTTGGCTATATAAACTGTTTTAACCCCTCTTCTTTTACCTTTTCACTTTCTTCTCCAGTTACCACCGCCTTTCCTTTTTTCCAAAACCCTAATTTGACTTTCGGGGAAAACCAAGAATTTCCTACAATTAAAAGGTAATGGCGTTATGCTTGTTTCCCATTTCATTTGGTTTGTTTTTCGCTCCTCTTTATTTCCCTTGAATTTTCATCAATATGGCGGTGGTGATGACGAGGCGTTGGGTTTAGCAACAGTGGTGATGGGTTCAATTTCGTGGATATACGAATTGAGAGGAGAAACGAGAAGGGAGAAGATGTTGAAGAGCAGGGCGTCTTGTGGAAGGGGTTACCACTCGGGTCGTGGTAGCAGTGGGATGGAGGAAAGTGAGATGGAGTTGGTGTCAATACGAAAAGCGGATCGGGTCGTGAATCATTGGGGAAGTACTGGCTCATGGAGTCAGAGAGTGGAACGGATCGGGGGTCCATTCCATGAGCCGTTCGGGTAAAGGGGAATTCTCATGAACCGGATTGTTCCACGATCCATAGCATAGTTCACGATGCTCCCTCACTGGCGTAGCTTGTCAGCGATCCAACACCCACTATCCGATCCTTGTCCCAAGCACTGGTATCTATACTGTGACCCGATCCCTAAGACTTCAACGAACCAACATTATTAACGATCCCATGCATATATTAGCTAAAGAACATTGTGCAATATATATCAATGGACAGTTAGGTTAGAGCCTTCAAGATGAACTTTCTGGATTGAGCAAAAGCATGACTTTACAACATATTTATAAAGCTTATCCAATTCACTTTGTGATTTTATTTTCCAGTATTATGCACACTTGCACACACCAGCACTTGCACATGCACAGGGTTCACGAGTAACTGCATCCTAATCCATCATGTTTACTCGCCAAACAGCTATGTCAGATAGACGTTCCTTAAGAATATCCGAAATGAGAGCAGACCCGGAGTCTTCGAAATTCCACAATCCTAATGTGCTTCCGTCAGGCTCTGACTGGAGTAATTCTGGCTCCGAATATGAGATAGATACAGAATCGAATTCTTCTAAGAGTACATCGCTTGAGCAGGAGGAAGAAGAAGATGACCGAGCTCCAGATGAAATTCCTGGTGTTGAGGAAGTTGAGAAAAAGAAGCTCACTGATTCTCTAGTTTCTATATTAGATGACAAAAAGCTTCAGAAAATATGTTTGAGACACGGGATCCCTTGGGACGATGTTAAGACTCCAAGAAGTGAGGATAGACCTCATTCTGCCCCACCAGGGTACATGACCGTCAGTAGGCTAATGTGCTGGGTAGGTGTTATTCCTCTATTTCCACCAATCGTTGTTGAGACCTTAAGACGATTATGCATTGCCCTTATGCAACTTCATCCAAACGCGTACGCGGCTTTATACACTCTATGTGTTGCATATGCAGAGATTCTACAGACTGAGCTCACCTTCAGGGACTTAAAATTCTATTATCTCTTCAAACACCGTTCCACAGCGACTCCAAACTTCACTTTCTTTGAATCGGTAGCCAACAGGAAGGTTTTATCAGAGGGTCACAGCAACATAGAGGATCCCAAAGCTGATTGGTTCTACATAAAACACCAGGCCGGGTGTGCGAGGAAGTGGCTAAAGTCAAGTAAGCCTTAGGTCTCTAGATGCATGACCTAATTACATAATCAAAGCGCTAACATGTTTCTTTTCTCTGTGCAGATCATGTTTTACCAAAAACGGAAGGTTCGGTATATGATGATCGACTGTCCCGCCTTCTCAAAAGCACATCCGATTTCTTAAAAATCAAGAGATGTATCACTGATGAGAATCTTCATAAGCACCGCCTTTTGGATATGAGGTTTGGGATTGGCTTAGGTGGTAAGCCTTATAAGTATGTGCCCTCTGCTACTGTAACACCCCGTAATTCTGTAACATTAAGTTTCACAAATTAAAGTATAGTTAAATTTTAGAAGAAGAATTAAGGGAAATGGGTTACGCCATTGCGTTCGTCTCGAAATTCTGCTTGAGATAGAGTCCGAGTATGCGTAAATTGGACTCCGTATGAAAAAGATATCCTTAAATTAAATATTGCAGCAAAACATGAAAAAAAGAGGAATGAGAAAAGAATAATGTTTAGCATTGTTCTAACTTTTGTAAGCAAAAGACTTAGTAGCTTATTTGGTTGGAATACATGACTTGCATACAAGAGGTACAGAGTTCGATCCCTGCCAGCGCCCTATTTTTGTTTTAGGGGAATGGCTTAAAATAGCCTAGTGTGAACGTAGTTCAAAAAGTGGTTTAGTGTGAAAATGGGTAATTGGGAAGATAGATAAAAAGAAAAAAAATGAATATATATATACACACGCATATATATATATATATATATGACGTGTACGCATCATGTAGCGTACGTTGCGCATTTTTGGTTGTCAAGGATTGTTTTTTTTAAATGGCCTTCCCCAATTGGATTTATGACAAATTAAAAGTAAGCAAAGATTTATTCATATATATATATTTATTTATTTATATTTATATATGGGTAATTAATGTAAACGGTAAAGGGAAAATGTATCTATTAAATACGTATTTACGTTTGAATTGATTGACAATAAATAATAAAAAGAAAAGATGAACATTAGAATATCACTTTTGTTACGTTAACATTAGAATAACATTTCGTTAAGAAATGTATATTTAGATTAAAATGTTTATTCGGATTAAACTGACGTTTCAGTTAAGAAATGTTCATTTAGCTAATGTTTTGTTTTAAATAAAAAAATGTCCTTTTGGTTATGATAAGTTAGGAAAGAACCAATGTGTCATTTATGGAAAAAAAATGAACATTTAATATGCTGAGTCAATGCTGAGTCATTTCTGACTCATTGCTGAGTCATTTCTGACTCATTGCTGAGTCAATAGGATAATTCTATCTTGACTGAACGGTTGTGGTCATTTCTAGGGTTAATCAAACGGCCTAAATTAATCCTAAAATTCTATATATACAACCTAGCTTTTAACCTAATTCACACAATTAAACTTGGAGCCGTCACGCTGCTGTAAGATAGCTTGGAATGGTCGCCGCCTAAAGCTTAAAGACAAACAAAGCTAGAACAAATCTAATTCAAAACTAAGAATCTAAACAACGTTTATCTACCCAAAGGAAAGCATCCCAATTTCAGAACTCAGAATCCAGAACTCAAGTTCATCGATCGTTGTAAGTATAGTGACTCTTTAGATGAGAATATGATTAAGACATGATTTGATGAAAATTGTAATATGGAATTATATCAATATTGTAAAATATAGACGATGTTGTTTTGGTTTTGTTTATCGTGATAATTTGAAAGTTTGTGGTGATTGGATCCATTATCTATTATGCGAATTGTATGTATACTGTTAGATCGATATATGCGCTTATGCAAGTTATAGGTTGCAAGTTAGATTTACACATATATGTATATGATTCATGTAGGTTCTATGTATATATGTTTATGTTAAACCAATTGTACCTACATGATTAGAATAGATCAATATTCACAAATTCTTATGCAAGTGAAAACTTATAATTGGATCCATGTTAAAAGATCCGTTTATGATTCATATGATTTATAAAAGTTTATTGTTAGATCTATGTTATACATATGTATTACAAGTTCATACATGTTCCTATATGTTAACTTAATTATGTTGTAGATTTATGAACCTATGCAAGTTGTTAGGTTGAGATTCATGAACCTATGCAAGTCGTTAATTAAGTTGTTAACTCATGAACCTATGCAAGTTGTTAATTATGTTGTTAATTCATGAACCTATGCAAGTTGCTAATTATGTATATGTTTATGTTGATTATGTTAAAGTTGCAAGTTCACACCTATGTACATGTTGAAGTTGCAAGTTCACACCTATATGTTTATGTTCATGTTGATTTTGTCAAAAATTGCAAGTTCATAGTTAATGTTGATTTCATGCCAATTTTGTGAACGTTAAATTAGGCTAAGTTATTAGCCTAATACTTTATGTGAAATCATGCGAACGGTAAATTAGGATAAGTTGTTAGCCTAATATTTAGATAGGGGTAACGTTGGGTAAAAACTTAATTATAGGGAACTTGACATAAATTGGCCAATAATCACATAGGTGATTTATGGTATGAAACGGTATAAATTATTAATTTAAAACATGTTAATACATAGGTGGGCCCAAAACCATGAAATTGGTTAAGGCCATGAATGGTGTAAATTTATAAACCGTTAGTTTTGAAATAAAATATGTGACATGAATAATTTACATAATTAAAATGTAAATTTAGACAATACGAATATGCTTAACCGGAGGTTGGATTGAGTTGTGATGTATACCTGCCCGGACCCGCCCGACTGTCCAGTAATCACAACAATACCTATCCAATGTGAGAGGTTAAGGCATTGAGCCCAATAAAGACCCGAGGTTAGACTAAGTTGTGGCGTAAGACTGCCCGAAACCGACCGGCATACAGGCAGCCACAACAATACCTGTCTAATGTGAGTGGTTGGTGCTTTAATAAGACAATTAAAGCTAAGCTAGGATTAATAGGGTTAAGTAAATTTAACATACGTAGCCAAATTAACATGTTGACTAGATTAAAAGGTGGGGTTAAGTAAAGTTAATACACTTAGCCAATTTAACATGTTAACTAGACTAGAGGTTGGGGTTAAGTAAAATTAATACACTTAGCCAAATTAGTATCTTAGCTGGACTAGAGCGTAGGATTAAGTAAACTTAGAACACTTAACCATCATGGTGTGATAAATGAATAGGGTTAAGTTAAAGCATGAAGGGAAAATACTTAACCATTAGAACATGTTAATTAAATGGATGTTAGGGTTAAGTTAACTAAGGGAACACTTAACCGTTATAACATGTTAGTTAAAACAGATGGGCAAGGTTAGGTTAAAAGGGACACTTAACCAATACAAGATGAATGGGTGGGGTTAAGTAATAAGAAATACTTAACCAATATAACTTGGTTTGTGATAGGGTTAAGTCAACACGGACTACTGATAACACTTAGCCAGTTTAATATGACAAAGGAATGGGTTAAGCTAACTTGAATTGACTAATGACACTTAACCAATCCAACTTGACGAGAAAGAGGGCTAAGTAGTAAACCTTAGTAAATAAACAATCGAGAATGGGAGCTAAGTTGAAATCCCCAGTTAAAGAAATTAAGTGATAAACCTTAGTTAACAAGATTTATGGGAAAAGAAACTAAGTGGTAAACCTTAGTTGAGAACAACTAAGTAATAATTCTTAGTCAAGAAAACTGAGCCGATCCATAATAGATGAATAACCCGATATGGTAGATCATCGCTTAACAAGTACATGAGGAGCAGCAACGTTTATCTAATTTCGAAAAAGGCTCCAGCGGACAAGGTTTAGAAGCACGTAGCTTCGGGGGACGTGAGGGTACTCTTGGTATCCCTCTGTGAGGTTGCAGAATATCCGCCTGGGTTCACAGAGGTTAAGGTCTGCGGTAGAAGAACCAAGGGTATGCCTTGGTTGCAGTATGAGCAACCTAAAGGCTAGGGTGGATCAGTGTGGGTCGGCGATACTTAGTTTAGCCCTGTGATAGCACGTAGTCGACTACCTACCATCTTCAGTCAATCGTAGTACGCATGCGGAAAGGCAGAGAACTCCCAACAGACCATATACTTGCTATCTAGTTATGGGTGAGGCTGGCCAATAGGAAAGTGGGGGCATAGGTGACAGGAGTATAGTTCTCGTGCTTGATTTTCTTGGATTGCCTTTCATTAGTTAAGGGAGGGGTCACGTGGGACCATAACCACTGGTAGAAAAACAGACCTTAGCATCTGCATCGGCAGATAACCTAAAGCTCCCGACCGAGTTCCGTAATTTCTTGATTTAGCCCTGTACGGGACTCGGGCCGCGCACATAGTGAACATGTGCATCTAGACATCGAAAAATGATTCGCGATACATACGTGGGAAAAAGGGATCGTTCGACAGGTAGCATAATCCCTAGTTGGACCTAGGTGGCATAAACCCTGAATCCGAGAAGCGTTCAATAGGTAACATAAACCCTGGTTGGATTTAAGTCGTGTAAACCATGGTTAAGTCTAGAAAGCGCTCGATAAGAAAACCCTAGATTAGATCTAGGTAATAAATAATAGATGTACACCTAAAGGCATCCGCAATTACAGGGATTGGGATCACGTTATCATCTTTATACAGATTACCAGTTGGGATACTAGTTAGGTGGTGCAGAGATATAGAATGAGGTGTGATAGTATATTCGGTTTATACTGTCTTGCTTTGGTGTATATTAATCTATTATTCTGGTACTGTCCCATTTTCCAGTTTACTCCTGTCATGAACTTTATCCTGTTCACATGCTAAAAGCCACTAAACTTACTCAGGCTTTATGTCTGACTCTGTTTTTCTTTCGTCTTCTTTTCTTCCATCCCCCCCCCTCCAGGTAGTCAGGGAGGGAATAACTCTGCTTAGTATGGACTGTTACTCTTTCCAAGCTTAAAGACTCTTAGATATATCGCTTCAGCCTCTCTTTTCTGCTGCTATGGCTGGCTTATGCTACATTGGGGAATATAAATGTTATTTTATGCTTCTTTATTTTGTAAGACAGATGGTACTCTGGTATTGGAAAGCAATTGTTGTACAAACTATTTTATCAATAAAGTTTTATTTTCCGCTGTTTTAATTTTGTATGTCTTGTAATTTATCTGCATCTTTTACCTTAAATGCTCCACAGAACTTAGTTCATTCCCTTTGTGAGTGACACTAACGGATGTGGGGTGTTACAGCTACCAGGGAGTCTAGCAGCATGCCCCCGGCTGGGGGAGAAGGGCCCACAGAAGCCGCAAAAGTTGTTGAAATTCCTAAAAGTCCTTCACCTCTGACCGATCAAGATGATGAGGATTTAAATATGTATAAAGAGGGGTCAGTGAGCCGGAAGATAACCCTTCCTCTAAGGGACAGTCTCCCGCTAAGACTCCACCACCACTCGAACCCTCATTAACAGATGAGCAAATACGTGAGGGTTTAGAAAAGATTCCCTTGCCGGATGACCTCTACACTTCCAGAGATTTTGGAGGGGAACCATTCTTTCCTACCTCTGACGGGGAAACCTTCCCTGCAAAAGATAAAGAGACTGCACCGACAAGCCAAGCTTCGGGCCCTGGTCTGTTAGGGGGATTATGCGGACACACACATACACCACATGCACCACTTAACACGACACTTTTACATTAATCATATTCGTGATCTTGATTTCCGTTTACTATTCTTTGCAGGAAATATGTCTCGTCGTCATTCTTATTCTTACCGTGCTCTTCGTGAGAATACTCCTAGGCTTGCTTCCATGTTCGAGCATGACCATAGTTGTAGTCGCGGGAGGGATAGTCAAAGACGTTCTGAATCCTATCAACCTCAGTCTCTGCGCTCCTGCTCTCCTTCTAAGTAGGATCTTGTGAAGTCCCACAGTCGCCAATCACTACATGCGGGGGGCAAAGAAATTCCTAAGGCTCCAACTCCTCCAAAAGGCTTACCTCCCCTCGGAAAATCTTCTAAAAAGCCTTATGATCCCAAGGGCAAACAAAAAGAACTGAGCAAAGGCAAAGAGCAGGAGAAAACAACTCTCGTTTCTTCGGGTCAACGATAGTTAGAGTCCTCTACTCTGCAAGAACTGGCCTTGGCTCCTGACACTAATGAAAAACTGGAGCGCTTGCGAAAGCAATTTTCTGAATTCTATTTTGAGAGGATGGTCTTTGTCCCAGACCTAGAGCCGGTTCCTGAGAATTGGGACGACGAAATTGTGGGACGCGTCGCCCATGTAGCCAAGCAGTATAGGGTGATGAAAAAACACGCTAAGAAACTTTTCGATGTGATCCGTACCTTAGAGACGGATGCGGCTAGGGCGAGGGTAAACATTGATAATGATACCTGGGCCAAGAATAAAGCAATAAAAGATCTTGAGGATACATAGGCCCTTCTTGCGATAGCTCAGTGGGATGCTAACAACTTTAAGACTGAGCTAGAAAATGCTCAGAAGCGCTTCCATCTCGAACTTGATTCAAATAGTCAAGAGCGCGTGGCCTTGAAGAAGGAGGTAGAGGACCTAAAACTTGCTAATGCTAAATTGAAGGCTGCACAAGATCGATTCACTATAGAGAGGGCTGCTTGGGAAAAGGAGAAGACGAGCTTAAACGATAGGCTCGCTCATGCTGAGAAGCGAGTAGCTCTTGCCAAGAGTAATGCCGATACTGCTTTTGAGTCGACCTCCGCTGCTACTGCTAATCTTGCTGCAGCTGAGAAAGAAATAGGAGGGTTTGAGGAGCTGCTTATGGACTTTTTTGCTCAGGTTATCCGCACCCGAGACATCTCCTGGATCCAAGATTATGACATCACTCTGGCTAATGTCTGGGATATGATGGTCGATGGAGAGAAGCAGCAGTTAGGGGTTAATAAGATCGACGAAAGCAAACTTATGGAAACTTTCCTTAAGGGTGGAGAGCCTGAGGCCTTGGCAAAAGGTAGACGTATGAATCGAGAGACCATGGATAAAGAAAAAACCGATCTCAAGGGCAAAACCAAAATCGATGAGGGATCCAGTTCAGCACCGGAGCTTAAAACTTCTGAAGTCGAGGAATACAATCCCGACGATCCCTTGATCTCCTAAATTCCAGTCCCTCCTGCCGTTGGGGCTTCCACTGCGGCTTGGGCTGAAGGATCAGTGGAAGGTATCTCCACATTTTCTCCATAGTTTGTAAAAGCTATTATAACTTGTCGTCGCTATGCTGAGCAATCCATTGAAGGTACCACACTTTCTCCCAAACTAATAACTATTGCTTCTCATAATATATGTATCAGGTCTACCGAGAAGGTTACAGAGAAGCCGGCGGATGTCAAGAAGGTTGGTGTGCCTCCAGTCACTGAGGTCACTCCTGAAGATCCAAAAGCAGCCCGAAACTGAGATAACTAAGGAAACCATTGAAGCTTCTAACAAGGGTCCCCCAAAGGATGTTGAAATTATTGAGTCCTAGGATGATATTGATGATGGCCACAAGGATGAAGAGGAGGAGATAGACATCATTAGAGAAACCAAAGATCCCGAGTGTGAGACTTTGGCCGAGATGAAAGCGAGGAGGGATAAGCAGTTGCCTTTGAAAATAGAGGAACAAGAGCCTCCAAATGTGCCTCCTATCACTGCTGTTGATCCCAGAACGAGGTTGATCATAAAGTTCCCCTCTAAGTCGATAACTTCGCAGCTTGCAAGCCAGTCTACCAACCTTCCGGTGGATCCTCCTTCCAACAAAAAGAAGAGGAAAAAGCATGATAAAGCCGATGTTGACAAGGAGGAGGAGACGGGGAAGAAAAAGAAGGAGAAGAGGTTGAGGTCGTCCCTGAAGCCCAAGTAGTGCTATTTTAATTATGCCTTTCTTTTTAGTATTTCCGCAGGCCTTGTTATGCAGTTGCGAGTATTTCCCTTGCCTTTTGCTTAGTTTTATTTTGTAAATCCACACTTAGTAAATGAAAATCTGTTTCTTTTGTATCAACGCATGCCTGCAAATTTATCATATCTACAAAGTTTATCATTCTAAATCACAGACATTAAATATAATCATAAGTAATGTTGACAATCGCGACTAGCGTTGAAGTCATAGATGATAATCATTGAAAAGTTCGTGTGCTAAGTAAACGTGAAGTATACACAAATACGAAGTGTTGTATGAATATACCCTCAATCAATCATCATTATAATGCCTAGCCAGGGCTTATTGAGGATTGATTAGAGTCACACTTTGGTTGGCCCCCATGTCCGGAAATGAGGGGGTAGGGCTCAGCTTTCATTCTCGTTCCCGATCCTGCAGCGGGATAAGACCCTTAAGCGGCATTTAGTTGAAACGCCTTTATACTCTCCTGTCGTATGCCCAGGATAGAGTTCGAACTCAACTTTCAGTTTGTTCCCCGATCCTTTAGCTGGGTAGGAGTTCTTTTGCGGCGCCGAGTCTCCAGTGCCTTTATACTCTCCCGTCGAATACCAAGGGTAGAGTGTTAGTCGAGACGGCCTTTAAAATCATGGTGCACCTTCACGTCTCGCGGACAATTTGTTTCCTTGTCCTATGTACTTTTTCTCAGGTCTTAAGAAGTAGAGCTTCAATGATTGTGTCGTTTACTTTATCGCCTTCTCGATACCTTGCATATTATTAGTAATTACAAAGTTTACGATAATTCATGAGTAATAATATAGTAAGTAAAGGTGCGATAAAAGTAAATGACACACGATATTTTATAGTGGTTCGGTCGAATCATGGCCTGCGTCCACTTTATAATCTTTTGTTCGTATAACTGGACTGTTTTAGGCAAGTCAAGCCTTATTACATGGTCCTATAAACAAAATATTAAGAATGACAATTTTCATGTCAAATAGTGCCACAAATGCTGGGTATTCCACACTCTGTGGATTTCAATTTCGTCCACGGTCGTTAGCTTGAAGGATCCATTATCAAGCCTCCGTAGGATGGCATAGGGTCCTTCCCACTTTGGTCCCAAATGCACCGGGGGTGGAAAGACACGCTTTGGAACCAAGTCTCTGGGTTCAAAGGTTGGAGCTCAGACTCTTTTGTTGTAATACAGAGAAACTTGTTGCTTGTGCCTCAAGGCACGTAGGTCCGCTTCGTCTCTCTTTTCCTCTACCATATCCAAGGATTTGAGAAGCAGCTTGTTATTAGTCATTGGGTCGTAGTAAGTGACCCTATGGGACAGTACTTCTAGCTCTACCGGGATTACTTCTTTCAACCCGAAAGCAAGGGAGAAAGGAGTATGCCCGATAGCTGATTTGAAAGTTGTTCTGTTGGCCCACAGTGCCAAAGGTAGCTCATCGACATACATGGCTTTAGCCCGCTTCAGTCGCTTCTTCAGAATGGATTTGATTACTTTGTTTGCCGCTTCTACTTGCCTATTTGACTATGGGTGTGCCACGGCCGTGAAGTTCTTCTTGAAATGGTATCTTTGACAAAAATCTCGGAACTCGGAGCTGTCAAATTGGGTTCCATTATCAGTTATGATAACCTTCGGGATCCCAAATCGACATATGATATTTCTCATGACGAAATTGATCACCTTCGTGGTTGAAATCGTCGTCAGCGCTTCTGCTTCAACCAATTTTGTAAAGTAATCAATGGCCACTATGGAGAATTTTGCTCCACCTTTCGCTAGGGGGAGGCTTCCAATAATATCAACTCCCTATATAGCAAAAGGCCACGGACTCATCATTATCTTTAATTGGCTAGGAGGTGCCCTAGAGATCTTTGAGAATTTCTAGCATGCATCGCAGTTTCGAGCATACTTAGTTGCATCCTTATTTATAGTGGGCCAAAAATTCCCGTATTGCAGTATCTTCTTTTCCAGTGTTTGTCCTCCAGTGTGGTCGTCGCATGCTCCTTCGTGAACTTCTTTTAATATCCTTTCTATATCGTCATGGGCTATACACCGGGGGAGCGGCATCGGGAATCCTTGCCGATATAGAACTTCACCTTGCATGACATATCGCGAAGCTTTCCGAATCACGGCATGTCTCTCACTTTTCTTGATTGGTAGTGTCCCATTGACTAGGAAATTCTTCAAGGATGTCATCCATGACTCCCTTTCCGGCTCTGTCTCCAGCACATGATCAATTTCCATCTGATCGATGCTTAGAGTCTTTTAAGTGTTTCTATCGGGACCATCTCTGTGTCCTCGGGGTCATCAGAACTAGCCATTTTGGCTAGCTTATTGGCCCTCCGATTCTCAAATCGAGGGATGTGCGTAATAATGTAGTGTTCAAAGTCATTCAACATTTCTTTTGCCTTCCTTAGATATGATACCAGTCTTGGCCCTTTAGCCTGGAATTTTTCGTTGACCTGGTTCACAACTATCTTTGAATCGCAGAAGATATCCAGCTTTTTTATTCCCAACTCCTTGGCATGCCTAAGCCCAGCGATCAGGGCTTCATATTCCAGATCGTTATTCTTAGCGTGGAACTCCAACCTCAGAGCATAATATATTGATCATTTTTTGGGGACTTCCAATACAATTCCTGCACCTGATCTTTTATCATTCCTGGATCCGTCGGTATATAGTCTCCATGCTTTAGGGTCAAGGAGTTGTTTTGGGGTACCAATTTCTTCACTCACTTCATTATCTTCAGGGATGGTAAATTCTGCTATAAAGTCTGCCAGTACTTTCCCTCTTATCGATATTCGGGGCTGGAAATTTAGGTCAAACTGACTCAATTCAAAATTCCATTTTAATAGCCTTCCCGATGCCTCGGGTTTTTGCAATACTTGTCTTAGCGGATGATCCGTATATACTGTAATGGGATGAGCCTGAAAAAGTGACGAAGTTTCGTTGATGCGATTAGCAGGCTATATGCAAGCTTTTCTATCTTTGGATAATTTCGCTTTGCGGCCGCTAACTTCTTGCTTACGTAATACACGGGCCTTTGGACTTTATCATCTTCTCTTACCAAGGTTGAACTTATGGCGTGGGACGATACTGCCAAGTGTACGAATAAATCCTCATGATTCACTGGCTTAGATAGTATCTAGGGTTTTTCAAAATGATCCTATAGGTTCTGAAATGCTTCCACACAATCAGGAGTCCATTTAAAGTTGTGCTTGCCTCGCTTGATCAAATTGAAGAATGAGATGCATTTATCTGTAGCTTTGGAGATGAATCTACTCAACGTGGCTACTTTTCCAGCGAGACTCTGCACATCTTTGATTTGCCTTGGTTCCTGATTATTTAGGATTGTTGTAATATGATCTGGATTGATCTCAATTCTACACGAACTAACAACGAAACCTAAAAACTTCCTAGAAGCAACTCCAAACGAAAACTTCAAAGGGTTGAGCTTCATTCCATATCGTCTGAGTATATTGAACATTTCAGCCGGATCAGCGGTGTGATTCATCGACTGTCTAGACTTTACTATCATATCATCTACGTATACCTCCATCGTCTTCCCAATCTGGTTATAAAATATTCTGTTAACCAGCCTTTGGTAAGTCGCTCCGGCGTTCTTTAGGCCGAAAGGCATCACCACGTAATAGTATAATCCCAAATCTATGATAAAGCTGGTATGTTCCTGATCCGGAACATGCATGGGAATTTGGTTATATCCAGAATAGGCATCCGTAAAGGAGACGAGCTCGTGACCTACCGTTGAATCCACTAATTGGTCAATTTTGGGAAGTGGAAAGCTATCCTTCAGGCAAGACTTGTTCAAGTTGGAGAAATCGATACATGTACGCCATTTTTCGTTGCCTTTTTTTACCAAAATCGGGTTTGAAATCAAATCTGGGTAAATCGAATCTCTGACAAACCCGTTGCTCCTCAACTTCTCAACTTCTTCTTTTAAGGCATCCGACCTCTCCGGGCCCAGCAATCGTCTTTTCTCCTTGACGAGTGGATGCTTCGGATTAGTACTCAGTGAATGGCGCATGACTGATGGAGATATGCCACACATATCAGCGTGAGTCCAGGCAAACACATCCAGGTTGGCCTTCAGAAAGTTGGTCAGTTCGTTTGCACGAACAGGGTCCAACTGGGACCCGATCTTTAAGACCTTCGCTGGGTCATTATCATCGATCGGAACATCCTCGGTTGTTTCGTTAGGAATCGCCATTCTGCCCCCGGGTTCCTCGTCCTCTCTGGGATCTATATCCTCGTGTAGTTCCTTTGGCAGCTCCCTTGGAACTGTCTTTAATTGCTATGTTGTATTCTCCTTTATGGGCGGAGAAGTATCCTTTGGGTCGATATTTGATCCCTTGAGTAACAATTTCAATTCTGCTATATAGCAAGCTCTTCCTACGACTTTATTGCCCTTAACTACTACCACTCCTGCATTTGTCGGGAATTTTAACAATAGGCACCAGGGCGCAATACAGGCCCTGAATTCTACTAGGGTCGGTCAGCCCAGGAAAGCGTTATAAGGCGACTCAATGTCCAACACTACAAATGTGAGGATTCTCACTCTCCGGCGATCTCCCTCTCCCAGATTGACCAGCAAATCTATATATCTGATCGGGGATGTGGAGGCTCTGTTGAAGCCACATATCCATCCATCATAGGGCTTCAAATCTTTCGACTCCAATTGCATCTAATCGAACGCTTTTTTGAAGAGTATATTTACCAAACTTCCATTATCGACCAAAACTTTGTGGACTAATGCGGGGCCAATATCTGTGGTGATCACTAGAGGGTCCTCAGTGGGGGAATGAATTCCAACGTTATCTCTATCGTGAAAGACGACATCATCGAACATTGTTTTTTGTTGTTTCACCGGGGATACAACTTCAGGATTACTACACTCCCCTACTTCAAGATGTTTGGCTGCATTCACATATTGATCCATTGCCCTAAAGCTATGTCCAGCAGGATGAGGTCCTCCTACTATAGAGTTAATAACAATGTACTTTCCTTTCTGTTGAGCGGTAGGTCTGGTGGCAGGTTTATTCTGATTCAGGGGTTGTCCAGCTTGCCCCCTGTCTCTCGGCGTAATCTTATACTCGTCCAAATTTCCCTCACGAAGTAACTTCTCAACAACATCCCTCAAATGTCGGCATTCGTTGGTGGAGTGTCCATGGGTTTGATGGAAAAGATAGAATTTCCCTGACTCACGTTCTTTCTCTGTAGAATCCCTGGGTGGGGGCCTCTTATACTGGAGGACGTTGTGAGTATCCATAAAGATATTTTCTAAGGTATCATTTAATGGGTTGAAACTCTCGAATGGCCGGTATCGAGGCCTCTTCTGTGAGTTATTTCCTTGATTCCTCCTCTTGCTACCATTCCCAGATTGACTGCCATTCCCCTGGTTTTTATTCCCTACGTTCACTTCCACCTTTCCAGGGTTGTCCCCAGTTTGTTTGATAACCACATTACTCTGTATATCTTCCTTGTCAGTGGCCTTTCTCTTTCGGCTGGCGTAGATTTCTTCTTGACGCAGGCGGATGTTGGCTTTTTCATAAAATATTTCCCTGGTCAGCGGTAGCTTGCCAGCCAAGTATCTTCCAAACTCTTTATCCTTATCCACACTGTCGATCAAGGCCATCAAAATAGCTTGTTTGTGGGGATCTCTAACCTCTGTGACTGCTAGATTAAAGCGATCTAGAGAGGATCTCAAAGATTCGTCCGGGCATTTCTTAATGAGGGATAATTCGATGACATTCTTAGATATCTGAGTATGTAGTCGGAACTGATTCACGAACATTTCACTTAATTCCCTGAAACTAGAGATCGATCGCGCTGGCAAACGAGTAATCCACATTAACGCCGTATCCTCCAGAAATATCAGGAATGCATTACACTTTACAGCTTCTGAGGCAGCAGCTGCATTCATGTACCAGGAATATCTCATTAGGTGCTGGACTGGATTCGCCTTTCCTGCATAACGGTTCATAGGTGGCATGTTAAATTTCCTTGGGAATTAAACTTCTAATATGTCATCCGTGAAGGGCGTATGGCTGCGGCCTATACCCGAATCTTCATTCCTTTGTCTGCGACTTTCTACCATCATTTGTATGATCATGGCTTCGACATCTACATGGGTCGGGGTAGATTCGAGATCAGCACTTCTTGCCTACGGGCCCCTCTAGCATTTCTTTGACGTGTTGCTATAAAGTCTGAGGCTTGAGAAGAACTCCCTTGCCCCTTATTGCCACGGTCAATCAAGCGACGAGCGGGAGGAATGGATTGATTCTAAGCAGGGACAACGATGTCCCCATTCCTAGGTGGTAGAGCGGGCTCATTTAAGTTACAGTTATTAGTTCCCTGATTAAGCGCCTCTTCTTCTCGAGAAGGAAGTGATCCAAATTAAAGCTATTCTATATTCTCATCCCTTTCTAATGGAGGCCATCGCTGGTTTCTTCGAGGCTCTTCGGACGAGGATGAGTATTCTAGGGTAAAAGGGTGAGCTGGCGGAGGTGACCCCTGCCTCTGGATATCACCAATCCGTTTGTCTAAAGTAGTAATATACTGACGTAGCAACGAGCTCTTTCGCCTTTGACCGGCCAATTCATCAGTTGTCCTATCCAATGCTTCAAGTATGCGAGAGAGGTCTCCTTCAGTAATTGGGGCAGAGGGTTGAACTGGTCGAGCAGAAGTATAGGACGAGCGGAACGAGCCATAATTTCCTTCCTAGATCGAGTGGTGGTCTGATTATCATTTTGGGTCATGGTCGCCCTATGCTGATGGCTCGTGGTACCCTCTTGGCATCGGCTCATGGTGGTCCCCTAAGGTCGGATCATGGTAATGCTAGTAGGGGGGATGGCAGCGTTGTCCTGGGATCGGGTCGTTACACCCTCAGCCACTCGAGTCATGTTTCCACCACCGGGTCGGGTCGCCCCCTCCTCACCACGATCCGGAGAGTCCACGTCGACCTGCTCTTGAACGCTATCTACATGAGCTTCGTTCGTAGCTTCACCGGCTTGTGAAGCTCGCGCATCCTTAGATTTCTTTCCAGCCATAATGCTTTGAGTTTGCTGAGTTCTTCAAAAATCAAAACAGTGAAGGTTTAGACTATCTTCTTCGAACTTGAGTATCCAAACAGTAGAGCGATAACCCGATATGCTAAGACTTCAATTCTCAGTGAAAGCACCAAAATGTTAGATCCAAAAATGGCTTTTAACACCCAAATTTTCTGAATAAGCAGAGATTAATATCTAGAATTGCAAGAAAAACACAGAAAACGTACAAGATTTATAGTGGTTCAGCGTTAACGAGCCTACGTCCACTTTATATCTATGATTATATGTAAGATTCAAGTACAACCAATGATTTCTATTTCAATCTCACTTTTACAATGGTGATTCACTCAATAATTTCGAGCTAAGACTGATAAGATATAATAGAATAGCAACAATGGTGGAAACAACACTCCAAACTGCAAAAAAATCCTGAAAAATGCCACGCGCTGGGCTATTTATAGGTGATGTTTGCAGGCGGATCGTGGTCATAGGTGGCACAAATTCCGAGGCGGACTGGTTCGTGAGCAGATGTAGAAATGGTCAAAATGGCCGTTGTGGACAGATGTCGCGAGATCCGGGCCTTTCGGGTCATGATAGACCAAGTTCTCGCTTTCATTCTTTGGCCGTGAGGATGAGATCATGGAGAGGGATCGGGCCGTGGAGCATTGGCGTGGAGGGATTGGATCGCGGATAGGCGCCACGAACGGGGTAGTATCACGAGTCGAGGAAGGTGAGGTGACCATGATCGAGTTCCCGAGGGCTCTGATGAGTGAGGCTTTATATTTTCTTTATGTGTAAACCTTGGTGGCTTGGTCCAAAAGCTAGCCAACAGATCTCGATCTTTATCATATTATATCTATTGTAACTTGTGAATTTATGATGTTATGACATACTATGACTTGGATCTAAATCTTTATCATGACAGATTACTTTTGGTTTTAAATCTAGCTTATTATTTAGATCACCTTGTGCCTATCTTATTGGATCTGAACTAGTTGGACATCTAAATTATTATTTAAATCTTGTTATGCTTATTTTGACATTCTTACTATGTTAGAACTAGTTTAATTATCACAAGTTCACCAGATATATTCTTATATGTCCACCTTATCACTATGCCAGTTATGTTAGAATAATCACTATTGTCATCTTCCCATCAGCTTTCCCTTTTGTTTTTTATAACCAGGCTACTTCTTAGCCTAGGCATGCCGCTAAATATATGCAGATGTGTTAGAGAATGGGGGAAAACGTTAAAATTGGCATAACTTGGATAATGATTATGAACAGGAATTTGGACATATAATTAGTTCACTATGAACACGAATGGGGGAAAAAGGGCATGAAACCTATAACCTATAACGGCATAGGTAAAAATTAGCTAAAAATGAAATGCCTAGGATTACAGTAATTATAAACTATAACTGCACTTATGACACGAGGTTAGATTGCACTTGCGGTGGAAGTCTACCCGGAACCTACTGGAATTATCCAGCGACCGCAAGTGTTGAATCTAATGTGAGAGGTATAGGTGCACAAATACGAAACATGCTAAGACACGAGGTTAAGCACAATTTGTGGAATAAGTCTGCCTGGACCCGCCCGACATATCCAACATCCACAAATGGCAGGTTTAATGTAGGAGGTCTAGCATACTATAACCATAAATGAAAATACGGTAGTAAACCATAAATGCTTAACCTAGTTGAATCCATAGGGATTGTATAAATATAAGTTTAAATTGGGGTTAAGCAAATTTGGGTGAACAGTGGGTGGGTTAAGTAAATCTAAGGGGGTGGGTAATATTTATATATAGGCCCACAAACTTAATATGATAAGGTTATGTAATTAAAGACACCTAGTGGTATACATAACCGATGGAAATATTAAAGTTATGTAATTAAGGACACCTTATTAGGGTAAACATAACTTGTAGAAATGATAGGGTTGTGTAGTTAAAGACACCTAGTCGTATACATAAGCAATGGAAATCCTAGTGGGGATACAAGACAAGGGGGAGAGCTTGTATCATATTGTGTGGGACCCATTTCAGTCATTAACCCATGTAATAGCATCAAAACGAGTACTTCATCTAGGTCGAAGTTGGGGCATACTTACTGGGCTGATTATAGGAGATCCAAACGTGGAGGACGGTGTGGGCGGCGCAAACCGATCGGGTCATGTGCGTGCATGGTCCGGGCAGAGGGGGATAAGACGACCGTGACACCTGTAGATATGGTTGTGCACATTATAAAGACGAGGGGTTGCCACTTTAGGAAGTGATACCTCCTACTATGGGGCCGACACAAGGTATCTACGCGGATTAGGGAGCCGATCGATTGTGGTAGTAGTTAGGATATATCTGGATGTATGCCTAAGTCTACCATTTGATAGCGTTGGGATCATATTGTAACACCTCACATCCGTTAAGGTCACTCACAAAGGGAATGCATTAACTTCAGTGGAGCGTCATAAGTGTATAGAACAGATAAATTACAAAACAGACAAAAAATTTAAACAGCGGAAAATATATAAAACTTTACTTCATTGATAAAACAACAGCTTGGTAAAACAGCTTGTACAAAGATTGTTTTCCAACACCAAAACACCCTTACCCATTACAACAAAGTATCTGTCTTGTTTAACAAAATAAAGAAGCATAAAACGACAATGATATTCCCCAATAAAGCATGAGCCAGCCATAGCAATGGAAAAGAGAGTCCAAAGCAATACATCGTCTATCTTCGAGCTTGGAAAGAAAAACTGAGCTAAGTGGTAATATTCCCTCTCTATGAATCTGGAGGGGGGACAGAAGAAAAGAGAGCGAAGCAAAATAGAATCAGACATAAAGCTTGGTAAGTCCAGTGATTATTCAGCATGTAAACAAGTAAAAGGATCATGACATGAATAAAATGGATACCAGACCGTAACCATGATAATAATCATAGCAAGACAACAAATGATGATCGTTAGACAAGGTAAGATACACTGAATGCGCTTCAGTTCTTTCTCTGATTTCCTATCTTCTTTGCACCACCCAACTAGCATCCTAACTAGTGTCTTTTATAGAACGATTTGTATTCCCTACTTGTGTCCCAACTAGTATCCTGTGAAAAAGGATTCATATCCTCTACTAGTGTCCCAACTAGTATCCTATGTTATAAAATAAGGTGATCCCAACCCCGTAATTTTGGTAGCCTTCAGGTGTACATCTAGTATGAGGATCTTACCTCAACCAGCCTAATTTCCATGAAGATGTTAGATGTACCCTTAGTACCATATCGATCGGCTCCCTACTTGTATTAACTTTCCTTGTGTCTATGTCAATCGGCTCTCTCTTGCGCGTAGATACCCTGTGCTGGTCCCACCATAAGGTGTATTAATCCCTATGATAGAAACCCGACAAAATTCTAGATGCACAGTGTATACTACTGATGCCCATTGCCTTCTTTTCCACTCCGGAGCATGTGCACGCCCATATTACGTCGGAACTACACTGCTGCACCCCCTGCCGCTATTTTGACCACTTATAATCAGCTCAGTAATCGTGCCCCACCCTGCCTAGTTTCAGGGTACCGCGATACATCTATGAGGGTTACTGCTGAAACAGGTCCCCGTTACTAGGGTTTTCAAGGGTCTATTCATATACCCCCCCCCCCCCCCCAAATTGGCTAAGTGTTATCCATCCATTCAAGTTAACTTAACCCATCCACACGCCATGTCATGTTGGTTAAGTGTTTCTTATTAACTTAACCCTTCTCATTTATCATGTTGTAATTGGTTAAGTGTTTTCTATTAACTTAACCCTTTTCATTCATCATATTTTATTGGTTAAGTGTTTCCCATTAACTTAACCCCACTCGTTCATTGGTTAAGTGTTAACTTAACCCTACCACTGGTCATGTTACATTGGTTAAGTGTTGCCCTACCACTTGTCATGTTACATTGGTTAAGTGTTGCCCTCTTGTGTTACTTAACCCTATCACACATCATGTTATATTGGTTAAGTGTTGCTTTGATTAACTTAACCCTACCATTCTTAGCCTATCTGTTTCTTAGCTTTAATTTATTCATTAAAGCACCAACCTCTCACATTAGATCTATATTGTTGCGGTCGCTGGATGTGCCAGGCGGTTCCAGGCAGCCTTACACCGCAACTCAATCTAACCTTGGGTTTTTGGGATTAAATGTGCTAATCTCTCACATTAGATCTATATTGTTGCGGTCGCTGGATGTGTCGGGCGGTTCCGGGCAGTATTACACTGCAACTCAATCTAACCTCGGGTTAGGCATGTTCATCTTTAGCCAATTTACATATTTGTCATATGTGTCCAAATCTATGTGTCAAATTTTCCGCAAGTCTAGCCAATACAAGTTTGTGCCACATTCTCATGCTATGCCCAAAATTTACTCAATTAAATTATACCCAATTTTCCACGTGTTATAATCGCACGTACAACGAGATTCAATCTATGTTCCGAATGAACTTAGTATTCACAAAAGCAAGTAAAAAGGGGAAAAATAGAGAAGGATCATAAGAATTGACATAAGGAAAAATAGGCATGTAAAGATGTACAAAATTCAAGAATCATGTTTCAATGTTGTACATTAACAATATATGTAGACAAGCTAAGCAATTTACACCATAGGTATAAAGATTACATAGAATTGGACTTCAGAGAAACACTAATTTTTATGTACAACATGATAAGTCCCATTATTTTAATCGCAATAGTCTCATAGGCATAGGATGTACAACGTGATAGGTTCCATCATATAAACCACAGCAGTCTCATAGGCATAATAGGCTCTATTATGTCAATCCAACAGTCTCATAGGCATGATAGGTTTTATTATATCAGTCACAACAGTTTCATAGGCATGATTGGTTCTATTATGTCAGTCCAACAGTCTCATAGGCATGATAGGTTTTATTATGTCAGTCACAACAGTCTCATAGGCATGATTGGTGTCATTACATCAATCCCAATAGTCTCTTAGGCATAAGCAATTCAGATTTGACAAAAGGATAGGCACGAATCAGAATTAGGCATCGTTCTAGAACCGATTATTACAGTCATGATTTCTATTAGATGTTTAAATCTAAATAATAACTGAACTTAGAGAAAAAGGATGGATCTTGTATTCTGGGATCTGATTTCTGAATTTGTTAAGTTGTCCTTTGATGTAGAAGTTTGATTTGAAGTTCTTCTAATCGATTACTAGTTTGGATTTGATTTTCTAGTTTGGAGAAGATGAAGGAGGCTAGGCTAGCTTGTAGACAAACAGCATAACAACACCATAGTTTTAGGGTTATAGGTTAGGGTTTAGGTTTAGCTATGTATATATAGATGTCTAGGATTAATTCTATCCTTTAGATTAGTCTAGGAGTAACCAGAGCCACACAGCTCGAAGACAGGTCGTCCAGCAAATCAAAAAAGACACATCATCACGAAACACTCCAAAATGTTGTGATGGACGGCCCTCGGTATGGGCGCACTTGGCAGGTGCGCCAGTGCAACTTTGTACTGGCGCACTTCACAAGTGCACAAGTGTATTCTGGCCTATTTCTGGTTTTTTCTGCCCAACGTCGTTCGTCGATATCTCCTTCATACGGCATCTGTTTTGAACAAACTCGGACTCTATCTCAAGAAGAATTCCGAGATGAATGCAATGGCGTAACCCGTTTCACCCAATTCCTCTTTTACAGATTAATTATTCTATGATTATCTCTTATGTCCCGCTTTAAAATTACGGGGTGTTACATTATCCCCTACTTAAAGGATTTCGTCCCTGAAATCTTCAAGTTTAAGAAGAATGTATATCCTACCATCCAACATCCATCTACTCAACCATTCAATCACAGGCATCCATTGTCCTTAAAAAAAGTTTCTAATGTTTTCCATGAACATATGCATAGTGTGTGTATATGCCCTTACCCAAATGCAAAATCAGGCGGTCTACCGATTCAGTTGACCTCCTTAATGCAATTCATGATAGTGTCATGCGTCCATTATGTATGCAAAAGAACCCTATTGATACATATTGTTTCTACATGAGTGCACAACAATACATTCAAAATGCAACATCCACAAGATAACACATCAAGTTTCAATCCATGTATATAAAAATTCACTCATGCATATGTAATATGGAAGTGACGGAGCCGATCCAATGCCTAATGTGTGTATATGCATCCACGAGCAACCACTAGCAAACACTTACATCCACTTGCATCCACCAAACATAACATATCAAACACATGTTTACATCCATTGGCTTCTACCTAAGGATCGAGGATAGGACCGAGAGGATATACTTAAAAGATAAAGACTAGCATGCAAATAAACTTTACAGAAAAAAGAGAGATCAAAGATATACCCTCAAAAAGGGTATGATGCGCGTATCTAGTCTTCAGCCTTCTAAGTCGCATCTTCTTGAGCTTCACCCCATTGTGCTCTGACTATCTTAACTTAACAGTTGCATAGCTTCTTAATTTCTGTTTCCAAAGTATGAGTTGGAACTCATTACACTGTCGCCTATCGTTCCACCTCTTCTTCTTCCAGTATACTTGGGATTACAACTTCTACTGTATCATGCTAACATTTCCTCAAAGGGTCTTCAAAATTCACTAGAGGGTTTTCCATGTAGAAGAACTACCTCTTGAAAATAAATAGGTGCTAACCATGTTGCCAAGTGTATTTATTAAGGTGATTAGAGGTCTCTTCTCTACTTAACTTATCCGTTGCGTCAACTATCTGAGAGTCTTTTCTTTGTGAAGTCCCTATTTGATCCAAAAGCGTAGGTCTTACTCCTAGCGATGCCAATTACTAACTTAACCGAAGGTTTCAAAAATCAAGGGTTGATATGTATTCTGAACTTTTCCTTTTCACATAAAGAGGACTCAAAGTCAACCTTTTTCTTCTTAAGGAATCCGCTACGATCTTACCCTTCCTTTTCACATCAAAATGGCGCCTAGTCCCATGCCGCATGCATCCGTGTATACCGTAAACCTTTTACTACCGTAAGGTAAAGTCAAAACTAGGGCTGTTGTAAGAGCCCTCTTCGGTCGTTGGAAAGCGACATCACTATCGATATCCCGAGAAAAGGTTAGATTCTTCTTCGTTAATCCAGTAAGTAGGGCTAATACCTTCGCAAAGTTCTTGATGAACTTCCTATATTAACCCGCTAGTCCAAGAAAGCTTCTTACTTTTGTTGCATTCCTTGGGACCTTTCAGTCTTGCACCGTAACAACTTTTGCGGGATCTACTGCTATCCCTTCTTTGGACGCCGCATGTCCTTGAAATCTTACTTCTTCTCTCCAAAAATGACATTTTGGAGAACTTCGCCTTAAGTTGATGTGCTCGAAGTGTATCCATGACTTCTCTTAAATGCAAAGCATTTTCTCCCTCGTTCTTTGAGAAAATCAAGATATCGTCCACGAAGACTTCTACAAACTTATTAAGGAACTCCCTAAACACCTACTCATCAAGTAAACAAAATAAGCGAGTGCATTCGTCAAATCGAAAGGCATAACGAGCTACTCAAAGAAACCGTCAGGGGTCCTAAAAGCAGTCTTGTCTATACTATCCTCAGCTTCTCTTAGTTTGTATGAAACCCTATAGCCAAATCTAGTTGGGAGAAAACAGACGCACCTACAAGCTGGTCAAACAAATCGTCTATTCTTGGAAGTGGGTGCCTCTTTTTCTTAGTTGACTTGTTTAATTCTCTATAATCCACGCATAAGTGAAGTAAACCATCCGCCTTAGTAGCAAACACTACTGGAGCACCCCATTTAGAAATACTTCGCCTAATAAACCCCTTCTCAAGCAACTCTTTAACTTGCTTGTTGAGCTCCTTCCTCTCCCTAGGAGCCGTGTGTTGTACGGGTAATGCAACTGGGTTGTCTTTATCAACCAAGTATATGCGGAAATCTATTTCACGTTTTGGAGGAAAACCTTTCACCTCTTCAAAGACATCTGAGTATTCACGGATTACTCTAACAGATTGCAAGTTTTCAACAGACGTATCAAGAGATTCTAGATAGCTAAGCATAACAGAATTCATGGGATTACAAGAGATTTCGAGAGTGTTACCAAGGCGAGTCATAAGTCTAACCTCTCTCTTTTCATAGTTGAGGATGGCACCATTACTGGATAACCAATCCATGACTAGAATCAACCCATAGCCCATGAAACCCAAAACATAAGCAATACATCTAAACACGACTCTTAGTATAGAAATTTTTAAATCCAAACAAATCATGGACAAATAAGCTGAACCCCCAAGTGAAACACCCACCTCCGTTAAGATCACTCATATGCCTTAACTTTGGTGAAGTATTTTAGGTAAAAGGCACAGATAATTTACAAGACATACATATAACAGCGGAAAACTGAAATCATTTCATAAATAGCGTGGTTCAGTCAAAACATTACAAGCATTGTCTCAAAACCCAACTTCTAAATTATTACAATAAAACATCTGTCTTGATTTAAAACTCCAAGTACATAAAGAAGCATAAAACAGTAGTAAAGCATCATAAATCCCCAGTTGGATTTGAAACCACCATGGGATCCTCTACTATACTAGTATCTAGGTGCAAAGATTCAACTAAAGCAGTAGATATAAAAGAGTGCGATGCGCCAGAATCAAAAAGTGTACGAACTGGATGATCAGAAAGATAAACTAAACTCTCAACAGAAATATTTCTACCTCTTACTTGCAGAGGTGCAATGAGAGCGTGAATCTGCCCTCCAGAAGTAGATCCAGTCCTCTGCCCTTGCCCTTGCCTTTTTGGGCAATCCTTAGCAATATGTCCCACCTCGCCGCACTGAAAGCAACCATCCATCTTCCTCTTCTTTTTCCTGCAGTCTTTAATTAGATGTCCAGGTATGCCACAAAATTTACACTTCCACTTTTCATGGGGTGTGTTATTCTTCCCTCCTTTCTTGGAATCTGTCTTCTTATTTTGTGATCCCTCTACTTTCTTGTCCAGAGGTTCTTCCACCTTTGCCTCTTTCTTGCCATCCTTGTCTTCCTACTGTAACAGTGCCATGTCCACCAGTCTCTCAAAAGTCACAACCATAGGTATATGGGACATAGCTAGGCTGTGTAGTGGCTCATTTAACCCTTTAACGAATCAGAGAGCCTTTTTATGTGGAGTGTTTACTAACTCCAGTCCGAATCTAGCCAGCTAGTTGAATTGGTTGACGTATTCCCTTACCGATAGGCTTCCCTGTTTGAGTGCTAAGAATTTCTCCATCTGTAGGCTTCGTTCAGCTTGCGAGAGGAACTTCATTTCAAATCTCCTTCTGAAATCCTCCCAAGTTTCAACTGATCTCTCAGCATTAGTAACTTCCCACCAGAAAGAGGCTTTGTCCTTAAGTAACCATATAGCCAATTGTATCTTCCGCCTATCGTCCACTTCGAAGATAACAAACAAATCTTCTGTTTCCCTAATCCAATTTCTTGCTTCCACAAATGACTTAGTCCCATTGAAGTTCTTTCCACCCATAGCTCTAAAGTCTCTACATATCTTCGAGAAAACATTCACATGCGGAGGAGGAGGAGGAGCAGGGACGGCTGCAGCTGGGGGAGGCGGAACGTCTGCTGGGCCTACGCCATTAGCCCTAGCCTCTAGATACCTTCTGAACCAGCCAGGTATCAGTACGCCCTCAGGAAGATTAAGATCCCCAGACATGTTGAAACGAAAAGAAAAGGTTCAAAAGAAAGGATAGAAAGATAGTGCATATGGCTTTGGGGGTTATGCCTTTAAAATTAAACAACATTTTTCTTGAAAATGCTTCTTTAAACTTCTCTTTGAAAAATAGTTTTCAAAAACTTTTATTTGATCTGGTAAACCATTGCTCTGATACCACGTGTACACCCCACATCCGTTAAGGTCACTCACAAAGGGAATGCATTAACTTCAGTGGAGCGTCATAAGTGTATAGAACAGATAAATTACAAAACAGACAAAATTTATAAATAGCGGAAACTATATAAAACTTTACTTCATTGATAAAACAACATCTTAGTAAAACAACTTGTACAAAGATTGTTTCCCAACACCAAAACACCCTTACCCGTTACAACAAAGCATCTGTCTTGTTTAACAAAATAAAGAAGCATAAAACGACAATGATATTCCCCAATAAAGCATGAGCCAGCCATAGCAGTGGAAAAGAGAGTCCAAAGCAATACATCATCCATCTTCGAGCTTGGAAAGAAGACTGAGCTAAGTGGTAATATTCCCTCCCTGTAAACCCGGAGGGGGGGACGGAAGAAAAGAGAGCAAAACAAAACAGAGTCAGACATAAAGCTCGGTAAGTCCAGTGATTATTCAGCATGTAAACAGGTAAAAGGATCATGACATGAATAAACTAGATACCAAACCATAACAATGATAATAAGCATAGCAAGACAACAAATGATGATCGTTAGACAAGGTAAGATACACTGAATGCGCTTTGGTTCTTTCTCTGATTTCCTATTTTCTCAGCACCATCCAACTAGCATCCTAACAAGTGTCCTTTATAGAACGATTCGTATTCTTTACTAATGTCCCAACTAGTATCCTGTGAAAAAGGATCTGTATCCCCTACTAGTGTCCCAACTAGTATCCTGTGTTATAAAATAAGGTGATCCCAACCCCGCAATTGTGGTAGCCTTTAGGTGTACATCTAGTATGAGGATCTTACCTCAACCAGCCAAATTGCCATAAATATGTTAGATGTACCCTTACTACCCTATCGATCGGCTTCCTACTTGTATTAACTTTCCTTGTGTCTGTGTTAATCGGCCCTCTCTTGCGTGTAGATACCCTGTGCTAGTCCCACCATAAGGTGTATCAATCCCTATGATAGCAACCCGACACAAATTCTAGATGCACAGTGTATACTACTGATGCCCAGTGCCTGCTTTTCAACTCCAGAGGACGTACACGCCCATACTCCGTCGGAACTACACTGCTGCACCCTCTGCCGTTATTTTGACCACTTATAATCAGCCCAGTAATTGTGCCCCACCCTGCCTAGTTTCAAGGTACCGTGATATATCTATGTGGGTTACTACTGAAATGGGTTCCCGTTACCAGGGTTTTCTAGGGTCTATTCGTATACCCCTCAAATTGGCTAAGTGTTATCCATCCATTCAAGTTAACTTAACCCATCCACACGCCATGTCATGTTGGTTAAGTGTTTCTTATTAATTTAACCCTTCTCATTCATCATGTTGTAATTGGTTAAGTGTTTTCTATTAACTTAACCCTGTTCATTCATTATATTATATTAGTTAAGTGTTTCCCATTAACTTAACCCCATTCGTTCATTGGTTAAATGTTAACTTAACCCTACCACTGGTCATGTTACATTGGTTAAGTGTTGCCCTCTTGTGTTACTTAACCCTACCACTTGTCATGTTACATTGGTTAAGTGTTGCCCTCTTGTGTTACTTAACCCTATCACACATCATGTTATATTGGTTAAGTGTTGCTTTGATTAACTTAACCCTACCATTCCTAGCCTGTCTGTTTCTTAGCTTTAATTTATTCATTAAAGCACTAACCTCTCACATTAGATTTATATTGTTGCGGTCGCTGGATGTGCCAGGCGGTTCCGGGCAGCCTTACACTGCAACTCAATATAACCTCGGGATTTTGGGCTTAAAGCGCTAACCTCTCACATTAGATCCATATTGTTGCTGTTGCTGGATGTGTCGGGCAGTTCCGGGAAGTCTTACACCGCAACTCAATCTAACCTCGGGTTAGGCTTGTTCATCATTAGCCAATTTACATATTTGTCATATGTGTCCAAATCTATGTTTCAAATTTTCCATAAGTCTAGCCAATACAAGTTTATGCCACAATCCCATGCTATCCCCAAAATTTACTCAATTAAATTATACCCAATTTTCCCCGTGTTATAATCACATGTACAACAAGATTCAATCTAAGTTCCGAATGAACTTAATATTCACAAAAGCAAGTAAAAAGGGAAAAAATAGAGAAGGAGCATAAGAATTGACATAAGGAAAAATAGGCATGTAAAGATGTACCCAATTCAAGAATCATGTTTCAGTGTTGTACATTAACAATATGTGTAGACAATTTAAGCAATTTACACCATAGGTGTAATGACCCGCATTGGCAGAGGTATTTTAATTTATTTATTTAATTATATAAATGGTGATATAGTGAATTAAATGGTGGTTTATTAAATAATGGTGAATATTCAATTAAAATAATAAATTAAATAATATATTTAATTCTGAAATAATCAGAATTGGCTGAAATGACGATATAGTGTGAACTGGATCATCTGTGATATTTAATTCAGCTTGGAATTGAATTTGAAAAACGAATATATTATATAAACGACAGTTGAACGTATAAATTATACTATAATTATAATTGAGCTTGAAATGACACTGCAGTTCGTTATTTGGCGATTTGAACTTCAACTGAATGTACAGGATTCGTTTTAAGTTGGATTTCTGTGAAACAAGAAACGTTAGGAGCTGGTGAAGTATATCTTTCTAGTGAAAGAGAAAAATCGGGATTACGTTGTGTAGATTTTGATTCACGTCCAAATCAAATTTCAGAAAAGTCGCTGTGGAATTCCTTTATAGTTTATAAAGGAATTATTTATATTTTAAAAAGGAATTTCAATATAAATCGAATATCGGGTTGACCCAGATTGAAATATCAAGTTAGAAATTCATATAGTAATATTCTAGAGCTGTATGGTATTCCACTGTGAATATATACGATAATATTTAATTATAAATATTTAATTTAATTATATTTAAATATATTTATATATTTAAATGGGTCATCCAGAGCTTTAAAAATAGCCACTTTTGCAAACGAAGTCGGAATTCGACGAAACTAATTCTGTTGGATCCGCAATGTTAAATAGTTGTTAGATTTCCAGTTTCGTGATTTTTAGAGTCACTATGTAGCCGCACGGATTTTTAGAGTGAGAAACAGTCAGTATTTCGACAGTTAAAAATACGCTGTGTGAGCATACGAAGTCGGAATTCGACGAAACCAGTTTCGTTGGGTCCGCAATGTCAAACTCTATCTGCATGTCCATTATCATGATTTTTGGGTATTGTATGTGATCACATGGATTTTTAAAACACAAATGTAAAATAATGATGATGGAATATACTGAGAATATGCCACTTTCAGCCTATAAATAACCCCCTAACCCTTAAAACCTAATTTCAAAAGTCAACCAATTTTCCGCCGTTCTTCTTTATCTCTTACAGCAGCATTTCGATCCTTCAAAAATTCATAACATGGAAACTAAAAACCCATAAATCGCTATACAAATACATTGGTGATCTGCGTAGCTGTCTCCTCACGCTCGTATAAGTCTTGAAGGGTTCGATCAATTCGTTTGTGTGTTGTCGTGTCTTACAGTAGATCTAGGGTTGCCAAATTCGTGGAATAGAAGTGTCGATGGTTGAAATGAGTATCGTTTCCGAGTTCAGAGGGTGAAACCGCACCTTGTAGGCGGATTTGGTGGATTTTTGTGCAAAAAAAGTGTCGAGCCAACACTGTATGGCTCACGTACAGGCGCTTGGTTACTCGACGTCGGAACTATCCTGGTGGGTGCGAGTGTACGGTTGAGGTGATGATTTCGAAGCTCTTCGAGTGGTGAATCCATTGGTGTACTTCGTTGGTTGAACGGTATTGCGATGAAGAAGGAAAGAACCGGCTATGGCCGATTGATTTAGGTGCAGGTTCGGATTTTTGTTCAGGGGAAGAAGAAGTAAAGGTGCGATGTGGGCCTTTAAAGTGTTGATGGGCCAGGGATTATAAGGGTGAGGCCCGGTTCTAATTTGTTTAAGTTTAATTAATTTAAATATCGTATTAACTTGTAAATGATATATCTCGACCATACGATATCAGAATCACGAACCGTAAGTTGCGTTGGGACCGTATGGACGAGAGCTTCACAATGAAGCTGACTGGAAGTGGATTGGGGCTCATGTGAATTTATGGCGAAATAAACTGTTTGATTCAAATCAAACAACAGTTTATCGTTCTTTAACGATGAACTGCAAATGTGAGTAAATCTCACTAACTCTGAACAGTTTATAATTTCATGTTGTATTTTTAGAACTGCTAAATATTGGTTGATTGACTGTGTGTTGACTGTTTGATTGAACTGCTAGTCAGTTAGTTGAATTTCTATATTGATTCTGTATAACAGAATATATCATATGGAACTGAAAGTGATGTTATCTGTATTGTTTAACATCTGTGATGCAGGGAAACAGGTTGGAGGAATCCAACTGGATTCCTCAACGGTTATTTTATTGTTTTCATATATTGTGATATATGATGTGATATATAATCTGTTGTCGATTATAGGTGTTTGAACGATACTGATCATCGTGATTTGATACGTTGAATACCATAACATACCGAAATGTTGATAAGGGAATATTTTCAAAGTGATATTTGAAAATAAAATATTTATAAATGGAATATTTATAAATAAGAAATATTTATAAATAGGAGATATTTAGAAAATGAATAAACGTTATAAAATGGAAACTGTTATAAGAAGGAAATCATTTGTAAAGTGAAGAACCGTTACTAAAAGTAAATCTTTATAAATGAATAGTTTAATCGAGTTAAAAGGAGTTAGTCGATGTTAGTTTAATCGAGTTAAAAGGAGTTATTCGATGTTAGTTTATTCGAATAGAAAATAAAAGGAGTTAATCAAATATAGTTTATTCGAATAGAATAAAGGAGTTAATCGAATATATAGTTTATTCGAGTAGAAAGTAAAGGAGTCAATTGAATATATAGTTTATTCGAATAGAAAGTAAAAGGAGTCAATCGAATATAGTTTATTCGAATATAATAAAAGAGTTAATCGAATATAGTTTATTCAAATAGAATAAAGGAGTTAATCGAATATAGTTTATTCGAATAGAGTAAAAGGAGTTAATCAAATATATAGTTTATTCAAATAGAATTAAAAGTGTTATCGAATATAGTTTATTCGATAGGAGTTAAGTGAATAGAGTTAAAGTTAAATCAAAAGAGTTAAGTGAATAGAATAAATTGAATAGAGTTATCGAATATACCTTATCGAAGGAAAGAATTATCGAATAGGAAAGATTTGAAAGAGAGTTACATAAGGAAGTTTGTTAAAAGAATTAGAAGGGTGAACTTTGTTTATCTCAAGGTTAGAAACGTTGTTCAGTTAGGGTCTGAGAGGTAGTTTTACCCCAACTTGATTGGCTTCGTATTTAACTAAGGAATGGTTAAGGTTCGGCAGTAAAGGATGGTTAAGTGAATTTAGTAATTAAAGGAAATGGTTTGAGTTGGCATCGCGATGGTTTGTTTAAACATCTGTCAAAGTCCAATGAAGAAGCTTTGGAAATGTTTTCCAAATAAGAAACCAGAAATGTTTTCTAATAAAGAAAACAAGGAATGGAAATGTTTTCCATTGTTAATAACGTATATTTTCCAAATTTAGAAAATAAGAAATATTGAATATAGGGAAACAGGAGATAAGTAAATTAATGAAATAAAGAGATAAATGTTGAATGATGTTTGATCGATATAAATTTCATTTGGAAATAATATCGTTGTTTGTACACCTGTTTTTCTTCGATAGTTAAATCACAGACTATCGAAGTTTTGACCATTTTAACGTTGTTAATATGGAGAGACCGGTTGGATTATTATCCAAAGAACCGCTCTATATTGGCATAAGCGTTACGAATCATATATGCCAAAGGAAACTGAAGACGGAGTTATGCAAGGGCTATCCTGTTTACAGAATAGTGCCTTCGGTTCATCCTGTTCCTGGATGACTTGTATGGACGGATGTCTGACAGAGTATTTCCAGACGATCACGTATATTGATTTCTCCAACCGTACCAAGAGTGGAAGCGGAGAAGGAAACTTCTTTTAGCTTACACATAATGTATGGTTGAGGACGTCAATCGGTGATTTGATGGATTTGACGATGTGGCATTCAAAGTGAATCTGGTGTGATGATAAAGCGTAGCTTCTAGCCTCAACATCCGGTAAATGACAAAAATCGGGCAGGCGGCATGGCTAAGTCGGTCGCACCGAAGTAGGGTGTATAATCACCTAATCTAGAGTTTCATTTACTTCTAAAAATCTATTGTTGATGCTGTCCCATTCGGGAAACGGTTGCTGATCCCAACCGTTGGTGATATACATTTGATACACTCAAGCGAAATGAGTGGTCGGTCATGTGTGGCCGGGTTGCAAGATGTTCTTGTTGAACCCAGTGTATTCCTTTCTAGAGGTACACTAGCGAAAGGTGGTTCCATACCTTGTTATAGTTGGAAATCCATTACCCAATACGTGCTTGAGGTTTTGATTGTATAGTATATATGTAGAACGTGAGATGAAAGTGTTTCTTCTAGATGATTATTATATTGTGGTTGATAGACACTATTATAATGTCAATGAGTTTTGATATAAAGATAATTTGGATTCTCATAAGTGAAAAACCCGTTCTGTTATACGGCGTGGTCTTATGAGATATCGTTTACTTGTTCAAACTGTTTTAAACTGTTTACTCGTACCAGTCCCATGACTGACCCGGAGTTTATTTTGTTTTGTTTTCCCTAAACTCTTGGGTGCCCAATTTTGTACGGGCAGTCAAGTAGTCGGGATTTACAGATACTGGAAGAGCTGGAGCAGGAGGCTTCAGGATCAAATAGCTATAGTTATTTTCCGCGGTGTTGTAAGTGTTGTATTTTGATAATGATGTATATTCAAATACAAATGTATATTTCAAAGTTATGTTACATATATTATATGTTATTCGTTCCGCTGTGAGATTCGTGTTACTCTGATGTTGTGTTCTTCTTCTTCTATTCTAAGTTTCTATCTTATCTTTCCTCATCCTCTAATTTCTTTCATTAATGATCGGTATTTTTCGATGTTTGGTTAGTCGTCATCGTGTTTATGGCGATAACCAAAGTCGTCAAAATCCCGGGTCATTACAGTTGGTATCAGAGCTTAAGGTTAAGTGAATTATCTTGGCTCTGTGGCGTGACTCGGTAGAGATAGGGTTAGTAATACCCTAGACTGAGATTGAGTGTATATATACGAGTGAACGTATTTGTTATTGATATAAAAATTTGTCTTATATTGTGGAGATTTATTGGTTGAGTTGTTTATGAGTTCTGGTCGATCAGTTTGATCCACTGTATCGGTAGGAGTTGATAAACACTTGAATACGATGAACCGTCATGGTATGTTTTGAAAAGATGGTAAATTAAAATAAGTTACCCAAGGTATATCTTGATATAGAGAAGATATATATATATATATATATATCAAAATTATAATATAGTGGATATATTGGTTGTTATTATAATCGAGTAAGATTATAAATTAAATGGTTATGTAAATAACCAATCAGAATTCATATAAGTGAAATACGTGAAATCAGATGAGTTGAATCTGAAATTTTAAACCAGGAATTGAATTAAAATTCTAGAAAATTGGATAAGTGTTTGTAAACGGATTTGGATTAAAAATAAGGAAAATTTAAGATCCTGGGAGATTTTAAATTGTTTTACAAGCAGTGTGAATTATATTTTGAAATGAATTTCAAAGTGGCAATGTTTAGAAATGGTTTTATAGTATTGAACTCACTTCGATCGCTGGAAAATAGATTCTGATGATGACAGCTGCATCATCAGTATTCATTTTCGAGTTGTAAGTGACGAATTACTACCAGAGATACTGTTTTGAATTTGTTTTGGAAAGGCAAATTGCGTTGAATTTCAAAATGGGATTTAAAATATAGAATTTGAATTTTTAAATAGATTTGAAATATTAACTTGTTTAAAAGAAATAAAACGGGAAGTTCCTTTATAAACGAAGTTTATAAATAGTTCTTTTATAAACGAAGTTTATAAATAGTTCTTTTATAAACGAAGTTTATAAATGAAGTGAAAAGAATTATCATTGGATAATTCAGAAATAAAAATACAAGTGTGAAATTGAAAGGGAAATCTATTTTCCAAAGGTAGAAATATCGATTTCAAAAGGAATTGAAATCTAGACTTATTTAAAGGAATTTGAATAAAGGAAGTTCAAACATAGAATTTAAATAAGAAAATTCAAAGGGGATTTGAATATAGGAAATTAAAAGGGGATTTGAATATAGGAAATTAAAAGGGGATTTGAATATAGAAATTCAAATGAGACTTGAATAAAGAAGATTTAAATAATGGAAAATTGAATATAGAATTCATATAGAGTAATAATAGGATTTGAATATAGAAATTCAAAGGGAGTTTGAATATATGAAATTCAATGGAATTGAAATAGAGTTTGAATATAGAAATTCAAATGGAATTTGAATATAGAATTCAAATGGAACTCAAATAATGGAATTTAAACTATAGAATTTGAATATATATATAAATTTTGAATAGAAATTGAATAGAATTAACTAAGTCGAAGAGAAATTAGTTAATCAATTTTTGAATTTGAAGTTGAACTTTGAAAGGTGAATTGGATTTGTAAATGGATATTCAAAATCGAATATAGAACTTAAATTTGAAATTTGGATTCAAATTAGTTAATAAACAAGTTAAAATATATTTGAACATGTCATGTTCAAATATAAAAGTGAAATAGACTAAAGAGTTAATTAACAAATTAATTAACGAATTGAGTTAAAACGATCAGGTATAGTTAAAATAGATTGGGCAGGTATAAATATACATGAGATAGGTATGGATAGGGTATGAAGGTATATAAATAGAATGCTCGACGAAAAGGTATGTATTTAATTCATATATGAGATTTTATGCGCCGTATCGGCTAGCCGCTTGGCTTTTTCTTTTTCTTTTGGATTGGTGAGGGCTATGGGAGGCTATGTGAAATATCCCGATGCTCCTAGTACAAAGGAGGTTATGGCGAATTTTTCCGGGAATTTAAGGAGTTAGAATATTTTTAAGATAATTTGATAGTTAGAAATCAACGTATCGATATATATATATATATATAGAAGTCGATAAGGAAACGAACTTAGAAATAGAATAGTAAAATCAAAAAGGAAGACTAAGAATAAAATCTAGTAAGAATAGAAAGAGAAAGTGTATATGTGTTTAAAAGTGAATAAGTAGTTGTATGGTATTGATTATTCGAGTAAGTAGTCATATCTGTTTTGACATTATAAATGTTATTCAGTCAAGGTCTGAGAGGTAGTTATAGCCCAACTTGATTGATTTCATTATTAACAAATAAATAGTAAGATTTCAGGCTCGAAGATCAATGTTGAATAAGAGTTAGTTGAATATAGTATTTGGGTTGTCGTAACGATGTTTT
The DNA here is from genome assembly GCA_030737875.1 of Allium sativum. Lineage (NCBI taxonomy): Eukaryota > Viridiplantae > Streptophyta > Magnoliopsida > Asparagales > Amaryllidaceae > Allium > Allium sativum. Next base: position 143,448,357 of record CM060925.1, on the reverse strand, counting down.
ACACAACATCCGTTTTAACCCAAATAAGTGTAAGCTTGGAAATATAATAAAGAATATTTCCTAAGTATAGAAACAAATGAGATCGGAAAAGAGATAAGTAATTGGAATATTTTCCAATTATAAATAGCATATATTTTCTAAAGTTTAGAAAATAAAGGAAGGCGATATTCAGAAATGTTTTCCAAATAACATAAAAGGCCAATATAGTTAATGAAAATATTTGGTTAACAAATATTGATAAAGAAATAGAGAGGTGATTTAACTAATGGAATATTAATTAAGGGCTCAGTGACAAGTTCAAAAGGAAAATTTGATTTTTGAAAAGAGTAAACTGTTTAAAAACTCCCAGGGAAATACTGTTTGAATTAAAACAAATTTAACAGAAATTTGTGAAAGAAAATTGAATTAAAGTAAAGCCAGTAAAGTGGTAACTGAGATTGAATTAGAATGATATCAAGACAAATTGGATTGTGAGATTCAAATTTGAAGTGTAATGTGATAATCAAGTTAAGAGTTGGGAATCGAGAAGAAAACTCGAGTTGAAATGATATTTGGCTCGGATATAAGCGAATGGTTGTATTGTGGATAAAAGCATATTGGGATTTGATTGGGATGACCCTTGTATCTGCTGAATTGATAACAGGTGCAAAGGATATAATGATATGCCGACAAAAGGTACAAGTTTATATTTCTATTGGATATAAGATTTATGAGCCGAACCGGCAAGCCGCTTGGCTGTTTTATTTTCTTTTGGGTTGGAGATGGCCCAGAGAGGCGAGTTAGAGTTTGACGTATTGACCAGTACAAAGGAGGTGCTGGCGAAATTTTTCAAAGAGTTAAGGCGTTAGAAAATTTTCAGGATTTTTGAAAATTTTCGTTAATAAGAATTAATTAATAATTTAATTGAAATTAAATTGGTTCAGTTGAAACTGAAATTAAGAAGTTAACGAATATGTTCTAACCAGTCGATAGGGTCGTCCTCTACCTTTTAGCAATTTCGAGGACGAAATTATTTTAAGTGGGAAAGATTGTAATGACCCGCATAGGAAGAGGTATTTTAATTTATTTATTTAATTATATAAATGGTGATATAGTGAATTAAATGGTGGTTTAATTAAATAATGGTGAATATTTAATTAAAATAATAAATTAAATAATATATTTAATTCTGAAATAATCAGAATTGGCTGAAATGACGATATAGTGTGAACTGGATCATCTGTGATATTTAATTCGGCTTGGAATTGAATTTGAATAACGAATATATTATATAAACGACAGTTGATCGTATAAATTATACTATTATTATAATCGAGCTTGAAATGGCATTGCAGTTCGTTATTTGGCGATTTGAACTTCAACTGAATGTACAGGATTCGTTTTATGCCGGATTTCTGTGAAACAAGAAACGTTAGGAGCTGGTGAAGTATATCTTTCTAGTGGAAGAGAAAAATCGGGATTTCGTCGTGTAGATTTTGATTCATGTCCAAATCAAATTTCAGAAAAGTCGTTGTGGAATTCCTTTATAATTTATAAAGGAATTATTTATATTTTAAAAAAGAATTTCAATATAAATCGAATATCGGGTTGACCTAGATTGAAATATCAAGTTAGAAATTCATATAGTAATATTCTAGAGCTGTATGGTACTCCACTGTGAATATATATGATAATATTTAATTTAATTATATTTAAATATATTTATATATTTAAATGGGTCATCTAGAGCTTTAAAAATAGCCACTTTTGCAAACAAAGTCGGAATTCGACGAAACTAATTCTGTTGGATCCGCAATGTCAAATAGTTGTTAGATTTCCAGTTTCGTGATTTTTAGAGTCACTATGTAGCCGCACGGATTTTTAGAGTGAGAAACAGTCAGTATTTCAACAGTTAAAAATACGCTGTGTGAGCATACGAAGTCGGAATTCGACGAAACCAGTTTCGTTGGGTCCGCAATGTCAAACTCTAGCTGCATGTCCATTTGTATGATTTTTGGGTATTGTATGTGATCACATGGATTTTTAAAACAGGAATGTAAAATAACGATGATGGAATTTACCAAGAATATGCCACTTTCAGCCTATAAATTACCCCCTAACCCTTAAAACCTAATTTCAAAAGTCAACCAATTTTCCGCCGTTCTTCTTTATCTCTTACAGCAGCATTTTGATCCTTCAAAAATTCATAACATGGAAAATAAAAACCCATAAATCGCTATACAAATACATTGGTGATCTGCGTAGCTGTCTCCTCACGCTCGTATAAGTCTTAAAGGGTTCGATCAGTTTGTTTGTGTGTTGTTGTGTCCTACAGTAGATCTAGGGTTGCCAAATTCGTGGAATAGAAGTGTCGATGGTTGAAATGAGTATCGTTTCCGAGTTCAGAGGGTGAAACCGCACCTTGTAGGCGGATTTGGTGGATTTTTGTGCAAAAAAAGTGTCGAGCCGACACTGTATGGCTCACGTACAAGCGCTTGGTTGCTCGACGTCGGAACTTGCCTGGTGGGTGCGAGTGTACGGTTGAGGTGATGATTTCGAAGCTCTTCGAGTGGTGAATCCATTGGTGTACTTCGTTGGTTAAACGGTATTGCGATGAAGAAGGAAAGAATCGGCTATGGCCAATTGATTTAGGAGCAGGTTCGGATTTTTGTTCAGGGGAAGAAGAAGTAAAGGTGCGATGTGGGCCTTTAAAGTGTTGATGGGCCAGGGATTATAAAGGTGAGGCCCGGTTCTAATTTGTTTAAGTTTAATTAATTTAAATATTGTATTAACTTGTAAATGATATATCTCGACCATACGATATCAGAATCACGAACCGTAAGTTGTGTTGGGACCGTATGGACGAGAGCTTCACAATGAAGCTGACTGGAAGTGGATTGGGGCTCATGTGAATTTATGGAGAAATAAACTATTTGATTCAAATCAAACAACAGTTTATCGATCTTTAACGATGAGCTGCAAATGTGAGTAAATCTCACTAACTCTGAACAATTTATAATTTCATGTTGTATTTTTAGAACTGCTAAATATTGGTTGATTGACTGTGTGTTGACTGTTTGATTGAACTGCTAGTCAGTTAGTTGAATTTCTATATTGATTCTGTATAACAGAATATATCATATGGAACTGAAAGTGAGGTTATCTATATTGTTTAACATCTGTGATGCAGGGAAACAGGTTGGAGGAATCCAACTGGATTCCTCAACAGTTATTTTATTGTTTTCATATATTGTGATATATGATGTGATATATAATCTGTTGTCGATTATATGTGTTTGAACGATACCGATCATCGTGATTTGATATGTTGAATACCATAACATACCGAAATGTTGATAAGGGAATATTTTCAAAGTGATATTTGAAAATAAAATATTTATAAATGGAATATTTATAAATAAGAAATATTTATAAATTGGAATATTTATAAATAGGAGATATTTAGAAAATGAATAAACGTTATAAAATGGAAACTGTTATAAGAAGGAAATCATTTGTAAAGTGAAGAACCGTTACTAAAAGTAAATCTTTATAAATGAATAGTTTAATCGAGTTAAAAGGAGTTAGTCGATGTTAGTTTAATCGAGTTAAAAGGAGTTAATCGATGTTAGTTTATTCGAATAGAAAGTAAAAGGAGTTAATCAAATATAGTTTATTCGAATAGAATAAAGGAGTTAATCGAATATATAGTTTATTCGAATAGAAAGTAAAGGAGTCAATTGAATATATAGTTTATTCGAATAGAAAGTAAAAGGAGTCAATCGAATATAGTTTATTCGAATAGAATAAAAGAGTTAATCGAATATAGTTTATTCAAATAGAATAAAGGAGTTAATCGAATATAGTTTATTCGAATAGAGTAAAAGGAGTTAATCAAATATATAGTTTATTCAAATAGAATTAAAAGTGTTATCGAATATAGTTTATTCGATAGGAGTTAAGTGAATAGAGTTAAAGTTAAATCAAAAGAGTTAAGTGAATAGAATAAATTGAATAGAGTTATCGAATATACCTTATCGAAGGAAAGAATTATCGAATAGGAAAGATTTGAAAGAGAGTTACGTAAGGAAGTTTGTTAAAAGAATTAGAAGGGTGAACTTTGTTTATCTCAAGGTTAGAAACGTTGTTCAGTTAGGGTCTGAGAGGTAGTTTTACCCCAACTTGATTGGCTTCGTATTTAACTAAGGAATGGTTAAGGTTCGGCAGTAAAGGATGGTTAAGTGAATTTAGTAATTAAAGGAAATGGTTTGAGTTGGCATCGCGATGGTTTGTTTAAACATCTGTCTAAGTCCAATGAAGAAGCTTTGGAAATGTTTTCCAAATAAGAAACCAGAAATGTTTTCTAATAAAGAAAACAAGGAATGGAAATGTTTTCCATTGTTAATAACGTATATTTTCCAAATTTAGAAAATAAGAAATATTGAATATAGGGAAACAGGAGATAAGTATATTAATCAAATAAAGAGATAAATTTTGAATGATGTTTGATTGATATAAATTTCCATTTGGAAATAATATCGTTGTTTGCACACCTGTTTTTCTTCGATAGTTAAATCACAGACTATCGAAGTTTTGACCATTTTAACGTTGTTAATATGGAGAGACAGGTTGGATTATTATCCAAAGAACCGCTCTATATTGGCATAAGCGTTGCGAATCATATATGCCAAAGGAAATTGAAGATGGAGTAAAGCAAGGGCTATCCTGTTTACAGAATAGTGCCTTCGGTTCATCCTGTTCCTGGATGACTTGTATGGACGGATGTCTGACAGAGTATTTCCAGACGATCACGTATATCGATTTCTCCAACCGTACCAAGAGTGGAAGCGGAGAAGGAAACTTCTTTTAGCAAACACATAATGTATGTTTGAGGACGTCAATCGGTGATTTGATGGATTTGACGATGTGGCATTCAAAGTGAATCTGGTGAAGCGTAGCTTCTAGCCTCATCATCCGGTAAATGACAGAAATCGGGCAGGCAGCATGGCTAAGTCGGTCGCACCGAAATAGAGTGTATAATCACCTGATCTAGAGTTTCATTTACTTCTAAAAATCTATTGTTGATGCTGTCCCATTCGGGAAATGGTTGCTGATCCCAACCGTTAGTGATAAACATTCGATACACTCAAGCGAAATGAGTGGTCGGTCTTGTGTGGCCGGGTTGCAAGATGTTCTTGTTGAACCCAGTGTATTCCTTTCTAGAGGTATATAGCGAAAGGTGGTTCCATACCTTGTTATAGTTGGAAATCCATTACCCAATACGTGCTTGCGGTTTTGATTGTATAGTATATACAATCAACGTGAGATGAAAGAGTTTCTGCTAGATGATTATTATATTGTGGCTGATAGACACTATTATAATATCAATGTTTTTTGATATAAAGATAATTTGGATTCTCATAAGGGAAAAACCCGTTCCATTATACGGTGTGGTCTTATGAGATATCGTTTACTTGTTCATACTGTTTTAAACTGTGTACTCATACCAGTCCCATGACTGACCCGGAGTTTATTTTGTTTTGTTTTCCCTAAACTCTTGGGTGCCCAATTTTGTACGGGCAGTTAAGTAGTCGGGATTTACAGATACTGGAAGAGCTGGAGCAGGAGGCTTAAGGATCAAATAGCTATAGTTATTTTCCGCTGTGTTGTAAGTGTTGTATTTTGATAATGATGTATATTCAAATACAAATGTATATTTCAAAGTTATGTTACATATATTATATGTTATTCGTTCCGCTGTGAGATTCGTGTTACTCTGATGTTGTGTTCTTCTTCTTCTTCTATTCTAAGTTTTTATCTTATCTTTCCTCATCCTCTAATTTCTTTCATTAATGATCGATATTTTTCGATGTTTGGTTAGTTGTCATCGTGTTTATGGCGATAACCAAAGTCGTCAAAATCCCGGGGCATTACAATAGGTATAAAGATTAGATAGAATTGGACTTAAGAGAATCACTAATTTTTATGTACAACATAATAAGTCCCGTTATTTTAATCATAATAGTCTCATAGGCATAGGATGTACAACATGATAGGTTCCATCATATAAACCACAAAAGTCTCATACGCATGATAGGTTCTATTATGTCAGTCATAACAGTTTCATACGAATGATAGGTTCTATTATGCCATTCCAACAGTCTCATAGGCATGATAGGTTTTATTATGTCAGTCACAACAGTCTCATAGGCATGTTAGGTGTCATTATATCAATCCCAATAGTCTCATAGGTATAAGCAATTCAGATTTGACAAAAGGATAGGCACGAATCATAATTAGGCATCGTTCTAGATCCGATTATTACAGTCATGATTTCTATTAGATGTTTAAATCTAAATAATAAATGAACTTACAGAAAAAGGACGGATCTTGTATTCTGGGATCTGATTTCTAAATTTGTTAAGCTATCCTTTGATGCAGACATTTGATTTGAAGTTCTTCTAATCGATTACTAGTTTGGATTTGATTTTCTAGTTTGGAGAAGATGAAGGAGGCTAGGCTAGCTTGTAGACGAACAGCATGATGGCACCGTAGTTTTAGGGTTATGAGGTTAGGGTTTAGGTTTAGCTATGTAAATATAGATGTCTAGGATTAGTTCTAGCCTTTAGATTAGTCTAGGAGTAACCAGAGCCACACAGCTCGAAGATAGGTCATCCAGCAAATCAGTAAAAGACACGTCATCAATAAACACTCCAAAATGTTGTGTTGGACGGCCCTCGGTATGGGCGCACTTGGCAGGTGCGCTAGTGCAATTTTGTACTGGCGCACTTCACAAGTGCGCCAGTGTATTCTGGCCTGTTTCCGGTTTTTCTGCCCAGCTTCGTTCATCCATATCTCCTTCATACGGCATCCGTTTTACGCAAACTCAGACTCTATCTCAAGAACAATTCCGAGACGAACGCAATGGTGTAACCCGTTTCACCCAATTCCTCTATTAAAGATTAATTATTCTTTAATTATCTCTTATGTCCTGCTTTAAAACTACGGGGTGTTACACATATCATTCTGGTCATACTAGTATTAGTGCAGAGTAATCGGTAGAGAAGCGTATACTCTCCATCATATTTACCTTGTCATACTTGCTTATATAGTGTTGTCTTTCTTATCCACTTTATATGCCTGTCATGTTATTTTAACTTATTTACTTGCTAAAAGTAAATAGACTCGCCAGACTTTATGTCTGACTCTTTTTGTTTCCTCTTCTTTCTTCCATCCCCCTTCCAGATTCTCAGGGTGGGAATACTCAGGTTTGACCATGATTCTGCTTACATTTTGCTGGAGCTGCTTAGATGTATGGCTCAAGCTCCTATCCTTGTTTGGGGAATTTTGCTTCTTTTATGTACTCTGATGTTTTAAAGTACAAGACAATAGTTTTTATGATGTAATGGTTTTTGTGTATTTTAGACATGTGATGTTTTTGAACCACGATGCTTTATTACTAATAAAGTTTTTAATTTCGCTGTAATTTTGTATTTGTCTTGTAATGTTTCTGTTTCTATTTACCTATAACGCTTCACGAAACTTAATGCATTCTCTTTGTGAGTGACATTAACGGGCGTGGGGTGTCACAATTGGTATTAAAGCTGAAGGTTACCAGATTAGGTAAAAGTTCTAGAAAATTATTTTCAAAAAGGTTTTAAGAAAGCATTTTTCAAAAAGAGTCTGTTTTGAAAAACATATTCCCCAAAGCCATATGTAATATCCTTCGATCCTTTATCTAAATCTCTTTCCTTTTCATTTCAGCATGTCTGGGGAACCTAATATTCCAGAGGGCGTTACGATACCAGGTTGGTTCCGTAGGTATCTAGAGGTCACGACGACTGCCGGTGGTCAAGCTGACGTTCCTCTCCCAGCTGCACCCGTCGTTCCTCCACCTCCTCCAAGGGTAGATAATTTCGCTAAGATCTGTAAAAAATTCTGTGCCATGGGAGGCAAGCCATTCCGTGGATCCAAAACATTCGTAGAGGAAAGGAATTGGCTCAAGGAGACCGAGGACTTGTTTGTAATCTTTGAAGTAGAAGATCGAAGGAAGATTCAATTAGCTGCCTGACTATTGAAAGATAAAGCTTCTTTTTGGTGGGAAGTTACCCAAGCTGGACGTCCGGTAGAGACATGGGATGATTTTAGGCAATGATTTGAAATGAAATTTCTTTCCCAAGCCGAGAAAAGCATGGAGATAGAGAGGTTCTTGGCGCTCAAACAAGAAAACATGACTGTTAAAGAATATGTGAACAAATTCAACCAGCTAGCAAGATTTGGATTGGAATTGGTAGATACTCCGCATAAGAAAGCTTTGCGGTTTGCTAAAGGGCTGAACGAACCCCTTCATGGGTTAGCTATGTCCCACATTCCAATGGGAGCTACTTTTGTAAGGCTTGTTGATATGGCCTTGATGCATGAGGAAGACAACGGAGAAAAGAAGGAAGCATAAGCTGGGGAAACAACGCAAAACAAGAAGGTATGGCCCAAGAAGGGACAACAACAACAAAAGAAAGGTGGAAAGAATGACAAGGCTAAGGATAAGATGAAATGTCACAGTTGTGGGCGAGAGGGTCACTTAGTCAAAGACCGTAAAAGGAGGAAGAATACTTGCTTCAATTGTGGAGAGGTCGGACACTTTGCTAGGGAGTGCCCGAAGAAACAGGGACCACAGAGACAAGGTCAAAGGGCAGGGGCTTCTGGAGGGCAGATGCATGCTCTAGCGACCGCGACCAGTGCTCCGGATAGAGGTAGGAAAATTTTCGTGGAAGGTTTGATTTCTCTTTCCAATCATCCTATTAGAACTCTTTGTTTCTAGCGCTTCACATTCATTTATATTTATTCTGTGGTTGAATCTCTGCACTTAAATACTAGTATGGTAGTAGATCCCGTTGTTGTCTCAAACCCCATTGGTGGTTCGGTTCATTTATCTATGATTTGTCGGGGTTTAAGAATATCTATCTTAGGCATTGAATTTGAGTGCGACGCTTATGTGCTCGGGTTTATGGGCTATGAATTGATTCTAGGGATGGATTGACTAACAACGTATAGCGCCATTCTGGATTGTGAGAAAAGGGTGGTTAGGCTTCTGACTTGCCATGGGAGGACCCTCGAGATTTCTTGTGACCCACAAGGGTATGTCATGCTTAATTTTCTAGAGTCTTTGGATGCATCTATCGATGATCTGCAATCTATTCCAGTAGTCCGAGATTATTCTGATGTCTTTGATGAGGTTCGGGGTTTATCCCCCAGGTGCGAGATAGATTTTCGCATATATTTGGTAGATAATGCAAGCCAGTTGCATTACCTGTGCGCCACATGGCTCCAAGGGAAAGGAGAGAGCTTAGCAGGCAAGTAGGGGAGCTACTTGAGATAGGGTTTATCAGGTGAAGCGTATCTGAATGGGGTGCTCCCGTGGTATTCGCAACCAAGGCGGATGGTTCGCTTCGCTTGTGTGTGGACTATAGAGAGTTGATAAACTCACTAAGAAGAACAGACACCCGCTTCTAAGGATAGATAACTTGTTTGATCAGCTTGTTGGTGTGTCGGTATTTTCTCAGTTAGATTTGGCCACGGGGTTTCATCAGTTGAGGGTGGCCGACGACAGCATGGATAAGACCGCTTTTAGGACTCCAGATGGTTTCTTTGAATGACTAGTTATGCCTTTTGGGTTGACGAATGCACCCGCCTATTTTGTTGATCTGATGAGTAGGGTGTTTCGGGAGTTCCTAAATAAATTTGTCGTGATATTTGTTGATGATATCTTGATCTTCTCAAAAAGTGAAGAGGAGCATACATTTTGTTGGAGCTGCTTAGATGTATGGCTCAAGCTCCTATCCTTGTTGCTATGGCAATATTTTGTTTAGGGAATTTTGCTTCTTTTATGTACTCTGATGTTTTAAAGTACAAGACAGTAGTTTTTATGATGTAATGGTTTTTGTGTATTTCAGACATGTGATGTTTTTGAACCACGATGATTTATTAATAATAAATTTTTTAATTCCGCTGTCATTTTGTATCTGTCTTGTAATGTTTTTGTTTCTGTTTACTTATAACGCTTCACGAAACTTAATGCGTTCCCTTTGTGAGTGACATTAACGGACGTGAGGTGTCACAATAATAGTTAAAACATAGTTGTTGTTATCAGAACCATCAGTACAACAATCTCAACCACTAACAATTATATATGTTGATTAGAATTTTTCATGAACGCAACAGTATAATTTTTGTGGCTAAACCCTAAATTTTATAAAAAATATATTTTATCTCTAACATGCTTAATCTAATTTTTTCACGTTTGGCTATTATTTATTTATTTATGGAGAATATTATGGGGTTTTACAATTGATTTACATTACAATCAAGTTTTTCAACTTGATATGGTATGTCATCATATTTAACCATGAAAAAGTTGCAACCAAAAAAAAAATCTAAACTCCAAAACATTAGCAAAGATCAATTTCCTCAAAGATATAAATAAATATGAACTTAATTATCTTTTAAGGACTCATTATCTTATTACATTGAAATAATATATATTCCTTTGATTTTATTCGTAAAATTAAAAAAATACCAAATTAGGAAAACAAATAAGACCAAGTGACGGTTAGAATGATCACTAAAATTAAACTTGAAAATGAGGCGATAACTAAGGAATTGAAGAGTTTATGAATATTGAAAGAAACCCTAACTTAAAAAATGAATATGTTAAAAGAGGCCGATGAGAAGAGGAAAAAAGGCAAATTGAATAGACGCCATTAACATATAGAGTTAATGTTTAAAGACAAAAATAAAACGGCTGGAAGAGAAATGAAAAATCATTAATAATTCAAGAAACAGAATGAGATAGATTATGAAAATTAGAATAGACAAGAGCTTAAATATTTCCTTTTATCACAAGTGACAAGCCCTCCCCCCCCCCCCCCCCACAAACACCCCCCCCCCCCCCCAATATATATGTGTGAGTGTGTGCGCGCTTCTCCTTTTCAAATATACACAAAAGGGAGCGGGATCTGCAGGCTTCAGATAGGATAGGAAGATAGATGGGGATGTAAACAATAATTCTAGTTTCAATGACCTCTCTAAAGCAGGTGCATATTCTGAAGAGTTTAACCAATGGTTTGTTGATAAAATTAGGTGATAATTGCAGTGATTACTAAATTAAGCTTAGAAATAGTGTTGTTTAGCTAAGAAAGCGAAGATCTTATGAATATTAAAGAAGCCCCAACATAAAAAGTAAAAAAAAAAATGAATATGAAAAATGAAGGAACGCTATTAACAAACGAAGTTATGGAAACAAAAATGAAAAGTGAACCTTAAACAATTGAGTATTCAGCGTATAGCTTGAAAGGGCATATGAGATCAAATAATGAAAAATCATGTATCTAACCTCATATATAATTAAGTACGCATGAAACATCAAACACTCACTCGGCTAAAATATCATAAAGGGAGAAAAATGTGACATTATCATAACATTCACACACGGATATTAGCACGTGCATCCGTACAAAGAAAAATCCAATCAACTATCAGAAGAGCATCAATTTTCTATCAAGCCCAAGCATTGGTTCAAACGCCAATTTCCTCAAAGAGCATCTTTAGCAGTGCTTAAATCAGTCAAAACGGGGTACATTCACATTTTCGTGCTACATCAGTGTTGATTCAACCACAAGAAAGAGAAGGAAATGGAGATTTGCACCATTATTATCAACGATGATTCATAAACGGGATTCTGAAAACCATTTATGACAAAACGGTTTTTAGAACTGCAATTTCTACTTCCATCTTTTTTTTAATAGGAAAACAGTGGCAAAGACAAAACTACATGTTTTCTAAAGGACAAAACATCGTATTTAGGTATCGGTTTTACAGTGTGTATGATATTAGAATTTGACTATCAATTTTTAAGTATCAGTTTTACACTGTGTATGGTATCAAAATTTAACTATCAGTTTTACGATGTGTACGATATCAGTTTTACAGTATGTATTATCCTTAAGAATAAATTTTTGATGGGTTGTCCTTAGACTTAGGGGTGAGCGTTCGGTCGGTTCGGTTGGTTTGGAAGTAAAAAAGATCAAACCGAATTGGAACCAAAAAATTTCCAAATCGAACCGAACCGAACCAAATTAATTTCGGTTAATTCGGTCGGTAACCGATTTAACCGAACTTAAAGGATGTACTATTCAAATGATGGATTCACTCAAAGTAAAACATAAATTCATGTTTGGAGAAATTTTATGCAGTAAATTTTATGTTTATGGTAAGGTTTGATTCATTTGCAACAAATGTCTTTGTACTACATAATTAAACTAATTACTTAAAGTACTACAGTACCATAAAATTAGATAATAAATTAAAAGTTCGGTTAATTCGGTTAAATCGATAACCGAAAAAATATATTTTACAAACCGAATCCAAACCGATTTAGTTTTATAACCGAACCAAACCGACCGAAATGAACCGGTTTGGTCGGCTAATTCGGTTTGAACCGAATATTGCTCACCCCTACTTAGACTTGAAAAAACTATGAAGTTTGTCCTTCACAATAAATCTTCTTTTTTTATAAAAAAAAGTGCTGCTAAACGGGTTTCTAAAACCCATTACTTTTTTTTTCCCTTTTTTAATGTAATTCGAAAAAGAAAAGAAAAATATTGTTCATTGCTCAAGAAGTGCTGATTATGGACACTTTATTTGGCTATTCCCACATCCAAAATGGACATGCTGCTAGAGATGCTCTACTCTACAATTTTTGAAGCTTGAACTTTCAAGCAATTTAAAATTTAAAATGTACGTTAGAGTAGGGTTGATTAACCAAAAAAGAAAAAAAGTTCAAAACATCACCAAATTTCAAACTTTAAGGCAGCAAGGTAGTTTGGTACAACAAGATTAGACCGGGGAACTCATCGAAATAGATCTAACCATGGTACTGAAGGGGTTTTTGGAAATCAGATGGTCCATTTTCAACCGCAATCTTTTGGCTGCCTTGTAGAACTTTGGTTATCTAAGAAATCAAATAAGACGTAGCCAACAAAACATTCAAAAATAGCCACCCCAAATAGAAAAAGCATCATTTTACTGATTCCCAACCTCCATTCACCACTGAGACCGGAATGCTTTCAGAATCTAGTACAAACAAGTACAACAAATTATAATACCAAAATTGACATTAAAGCACTTACATGATCATCCTTATCCCAGTCTTCTCCAATTTCTTAAACCAACAGGAAATATATTTCCCAACCATGATTCAAAACTAACAAATGCTACAATGTTCTGCGTTAGAGTACAGTATTTCATATCATGTGGCTACCAAGAGGGCGGAACCTGATCTAAGAATTTGGTTTTAAACCTAATGGTTAATTTTCTTCCCACAGCAAAAGCACAGTCGTTCCAGAAATGTTCCAGAACATATAATGGATCTTTGATAGCCAAATGACAAATAATTGTACAACAACAAATTTTCATTTCATTAGTTAAACGTGCAGCAATATATACGCCTAGACATGCTGATTATATGATAGAAAGTCAAATAGACTAAATCTACATTCAACTACAAGAAGTTCACTGCAATTCTATGTCAAAAGAAAAAATGAAAATTGAACAAACGGATATACCATAAAAATAATTTAATTACTGGTGCAGTCGCTACATCCATTTCACCATTGCTTACAAAAGACGCTAATAAAACTAAAGCAAGAAACAAAAAGATCAAGAACCCTAATAACTTCTTGACAGCAAGACTTTTAGGGGAACCCTAGGACGGAACATTCAAACAAAATTGAAACTTTAACCTCCAAATCCGTAGAGGGTTCTTCCCTGCCTCTTCAAAGCATAAACAACATCCATGGCAGTGACCGTCTTCCTCCTCGCATGCTCGGTGTAAGTGACAGCATCACGAATCACGTTTTCTAGGAATATTTTCAGAACGCCCCTCGTTTCTTCGTAGATCAAACCGCTGATTCTCTTAACGCCTCCTCTTCTGGCAAGACGGCGGATAGCAGGCTTAGTGATTCCCTGAATATTGTCGCGGAGAACTTTGCGATGGCGTTTGGCACCGCCCTTTCCTAGCCCCTTGCCTCCTTTTCCTCTTCCTGACATTCTGAAACCCTAGAAATTAATTGTGGGAATTCTTGCGTAGTATGATGACTAGTTACTTCGATAGAGGAGACGGGGGTTTGGATCGATATTTATAAGGCCGCAGCAACCTCGGCGACGGCGATCTGTAATCTACACCGTTGGATGTTTCTACACTTGTACGGTTAGATCGGTATGTCGATGTATTGCACGGATTGGTGACGTGGTTATAGATCTTGACGTAAGGTACCAAAGTTGTGCTTTCTCCGCGTACTCGTAAGGCAGCAAAGTTGCTCGTATTCATTTAATCAATGTTTCGTTGATTTGAACGGAGACAAATTTACATCGCCGAGGCGAGCCATCGAACTAAGTTAGTAAGTTACCAATTTGTACGTAAACTATTGTTGATAACTAATATGGAAAATCGACTGTTTGATTATATAATTTAAAAGAATTATTTATTGTATTTTAAATTAATCAACAATAACATGATTTATATAAAATTTTGCTCCATTTTAAAATTAATTTATTCGAATTTTTTAGATGACCCTGCAGTACATTTGAAATCAAATAGATTTTTTTGGAGAAATTTTAGACGTTAGATTGAAGAAAACAACTCCAAGAAAGGAAAATATTATTTGAACTTAAATTTTATTTTTTATTTTTTTTCGATAATGACAGTAAACATATCTCTCTAACAATTGATTTGATTACGTGGAGAAGCTTCTGCTTGGACTTAGAATCAAAAGTGCTTATAAACTTATATTCCGAAAAGGAGAAGGAAAACTGCATCGATACAGATACCGCAGGTGATACAACTATGAATAGGACAGTAAATGGTTGCAATCCGATATAGATAGTTTTATATCCGTATCCATATCCAAAAATAAAAATTTGTATCTGAATCTGTGTCTTATATTCGCGAATCCCTATTAAATAATATGTGTATCCATATCCGTTAATATTTTCAAATATTGGAAAATATCCATATCCGGCTTAGCAAATACGGATATTTTCGGGTATCCGGAAATATCCACATTCGAGCATTAAATATATTCAAAAATATCCAAAATTATATTTAATGTGGTGCATATTTCATTGGGTTTTGAACAAAAGATGAAAAAAATGTAATAATACATAAAATATATCAAATTAACGATAACTTAGCAATTCCGTTCTCTAACAGAAGAGCAAATGCTTTGGTTTCTAAAGTGTTTGATAATACAAGCACCTGATAATTATCTAAAAAATGAGTTCATTATTGGAGAAAAAAAATAGCTAGCAAGATGAGACAAAACTTATAGATTCTTAATCTACACTATGAATATCATTCGTTTTGAAATTCCAAACTTTTTCTTAATTACTAGCGAATGTTCATCATTAGTACACTTATTTAACGGATAGATTTAAATATCAAGTATGGTGTATATCATTATCAAATAGATACAAGATAAACACGTCCAATAAACAGTATTATTAACATATAATGAAATGGACCAACTAATTAAGTAAATAGAGGTTTATATAAAAAAAACTTTACACTATCTTGATTTCACGCTTTAGCCTTACTACAGAGTGGGCAGAAATTCAATTCTCCAATTGAGCAACAAACGCTAGCCACCAACAAAGTCCAATTTGTAAGATTTATTTGGCTGACATACAGAAGCAACAAATTGATCCTTTCCTTAAGTCAATTTGCCTCAGGATCAACCTCAGTGAGCACCAACTAGAACATATACGTGTCAGTACCTCAACTCTAAAATCCAATGAGTCTTCATAACTATGCAATTTATAACATGTGAATGCGCAATGCTGAATAATGAATAAAAAGATATTTGAAATGTAAAACAAAGAAACCAAAGGTTCAAGAGTAGAAAACATATTAATTTTATTTAAATTTTGGTTGTAACACGCTTAAAAATAAAACTTCGATTAAAACAGCACAATGGTTTTCAATATTATTCATGGCAATCTTTTCTATAATACCCAGACAAATCTTTATCCTATAATATGTATCCTCCTTACTGCTCGTTGGTAAACCTATGTTTATAACCAAAGGAGCAAATTATGTAAAACTGATATATATCATTTGAAGTAAATAGTTGTTAAAAAAGACTGTCATAACTAACATATATACATGCATTCTTGGCTACTTAAACATGCAGGAGTGCTAACCACCTGAGTCTACAATTAAGATAATGTTCTTATTGCCTCCAAATAGCCAATTAATAACTAATAACAAACTTCATACAATCATTTTTATTTCACTTCCAACATTTCATTCTTAAGCCAAATATTAAAAGAAAAGACTACTTTAGAATACAAGCATCAAAACAAATTTATGAAGAAATAAGTAATGAAATAGATAAAGCAAGCATCTTGAGGTGGAACTAACAATTCCGTGCTACCTCTATTTGAATCCGGAATAAATTTGTTTTCTAAATGAAACGAGAATATAAGCCCATAATAAGTTGTTCCAGTTCACATGCATGATAAAAAGTAAAGTGATATCAACTAAAGTTAACACAGAGCCCGAGTCTTGTCACTATTAATCGAAAATCTAATATGGTAGTTCCGTTATTTTTGCATAAACTAACCTTTAGCTAATGAAGAAAACTCAATGATTGGTAACTAAATTTTGGCAGAGGTTGTAGATTCGATTCCAAATGAATCCAACATAGTACATTTCAGCTGCTGAACCCAAACGAAAACATGTGAACATTTCTCATATCAATACCTATTTCAGTATAACATTATTGCTTTACCGGACAAGACTTAGTTTTACCATGTGAATTTGAAGTGTTGATTGCATTCAAACTACCAGCACCATACACTGGAACAACAAATACATCAATTTTGACTTAGTTTTAGCATGCAAAAATGTCAGTGTGGTCATTGCTTACATCCTACATGTATTTCATTTTGGTTTGATACAACAGACGGCGTTTCTTTATTGCCAGACTCAAAAGTATCCTACTTTTACAACATCTACATCAAAAAAGTAAAACTAAACAAACCCAAATACATATTAACTAACCCCAAAATGTATCTATTGATCTTAACCAACATGATGCAATCCTAACCTGAAGGTTTATCCGTCTTAGCAATCCTAACATGTTGCTTTATTTGGTTTTATAGACGAAATTTCTTCATATCATCCATGTTAAAATCAACAAAGATATCGAACAAATAACTTAAGAAAAAAACAACATGTATAGTTAACCATAATAAAAGGTAGTAAAACTCCCCAGAAAAACTTATAGCACAAGGGGGCTTACCATGTGCATAAGCCTGATGACACCGCGGACCAGGTTAGGTGCACTATGGGGAGTTTTACGGCAGTGCCGGTTTCTCCCCTGAAAAATTCAAAAAAAATATAGATATTTTTCATTCTATCTCATTCTAATATTATTTTTGAATTTTTATCTTTTTTAAAGCATTTATCTTTTTCAAAATTGATTTTATAGCCTTTATCACATAGTTGACTTATACTTAGTAAGTTATGTTTTAAATTCCTAACTTATAAAACATTACAGATAGTATGGGTTTCAAAATTACCGACATTGTCAATGCCAACCACATACCCTTGAGAATTATCACCGAAATTGACCATTCCTCAGTCTGCATATACTAGATTGTTTAGTAGTTCCGGATTTCCCGTCGTATGTCTTGAACATCCACTATCCAGTATCCATTTATCCTTTTTTATTTCCACCATTTGATCATCAAGATTTGGATTTTCAACAGCCATATAACACACCTTTTCCCTGGTAGAACAACAATTCAGTGAATAACTTGATTTTTAAACAAAATATAATGTAGACTTATTTAATGCTTTGCAAGGCATGAACTTACACTAGTGTTATAAATCATTTCAAAATTTTCCATTTAATATTTCCAAAATTCAGATGATGAAAATTTGAAAACTTATGCTCTGATACTAATTATTAGAGATGAGGATCAAGGATCTTAAGGCAAAACTAACATTAGAGGGAGGGGGTGAACAGTGTTTTAAAGATTTTTTAAAAATCTTAACTGGTTATCAATTACTGGTACTATTATAGGAATTACAAAATGAATATCACAACAGAAACAATCACAGATGTAGGTATTAACAAAAGTAAGATGTAGAAAAGGAAAGAGCACATCGGATTTTTATACTGGTTTGGATTTCCCCTACGTCCAGTCCCGCACAATGCTGGATTGCGCAGAGTTTTATTAATATCAGTATCCAATTACAACACCCTTGATTTCACGGCTACAAGGTTAACACCATTCCTTTATCTTGATTTACGGGCTAAAAGGAACACATCCTATCATTTTCCCCTGATTTACGGGCTATAAGGAACACATCCTTACAGTTTTTTATTACAATTGCCCTATAACTCTTGAGTAGCACTTACAATCGAAGAGTATGTGATGGAGAATGAAAATAGAAGAAGTTTGATGTAATCTGTATTGAAATCGGCAGAGTATAAATGTAGAATCTTATAAATTTGATAAGAATAATGGTGGCACGTTAAGCAAGGAAGAAGGAGAAGATTAGTTATGATTTTTTTTGAAATCAAGGCCTTTATATAGTGTTCCAAAGGACACAACTATTTCTGAAACGTTTTAAAATGAGAAGGCACAACATTTAAATTTAAATAAAATATAACTATTATATGTCGACAAGTAAAAATGTGTATATCAACATATATATATTGAATTTTCAATTTAAATCATTTTTTCAAGTATTTAAACCAATATATATATATATATATATATATATATATATTCTGGAAATTCCTGAAATAAAACTAGTTGTTTAAAATATAAATTTTCAAGTATAAAAACATAATAGAATATTATTTAAACATATGATTTAAAAACTATACATATGTGATATAAAACTATATAATATAATTATAAAACTTTATAATATATATATATATATATATATATATATATATATATATATATCGACCTCATTAATGGTAACTGGTGAGATTTCCCCAGATTTCGCTATGCGTGAGTGTCCTCGCATTTCTTCACCTACTTTCATTTGATTTCTCACAATCGTATTCTTCCTGCAACCTTCAATGATTTTTCGTTGATAATTCTTTCGTTTTCCGTATGTTTTCCATAATTTTTTTCAGATCTAAAGTTTTATTTCACCTTTTAACCCCTACTTTTAATTGCTTTTCGATTCTGCCAATCGTCAACGATTTTCTAATCATTGATAAGCCAATTTCTCATCTGACTATCTAATCCTAATATTATCAAAATTCCAGATCTTCAGATTTGGTTAGGTTATCAATCGCGTTTAATCAATCGCCCTAGTTTCATATCTATGCGCCGCTGGGTTTATCGCAGTCATTGTAGATCTATTGCGAAGCTGTTCGAAATCAGGAGATCAAGCCATTGGTGGGGGCTGGGATCTGGCATTGCCGGCGAAAGTGTTGAATCACTTCCGGTTTCTAATAACCGATCTTCCTGTTACCTAACGTCTTCGTGACTTCGGTATGTATATGTTACTGATTTTTTGATGTCTGTGGTAGTTTTGGGTTATTCTAGGGTTGTTTTGAGTGCGGAAATGGATTCAACGGTGTATTGAAGAAGGATGAAGAAGGATAGTGAATATGGTTTCAGTTTTAATCCTGTACAGTCAATTTGCTTTGGATAAACATTGGAAATAATTATACTGGTATTTGTGAAGAAGTAAGCCTTTTCAAGCATTTTACCCCAAATTATTGATGTTGAATTAGGCCGGAAATGTTTGAGTGAAGTGTGTTGAGAGTTGCCAATTCTGATGATGGCTTATTTCCCAGTCTGTTTCCCCAAAAACTTGTACTCGAAGGGATTGTTATCATTGGGTTTTTGGGGATGAACGTGTTGGTTTTATTTGATGGGTTAGTTCATCTAGAATCATGGCAATTTGGATTCATTCCTCTGATCATGGAATGACATATTGCAATCATTATGCATGTTTGAAGTGTTCAAAGAATTCAATCACACTTACATTTGGGAGGATGAGCTGATTTGTTTTCTGTGATCTGTTTACTTTCAGATGAGCAGCCAGTTTTTCTATTTTTGATTAATCAGTTCATGATTTCAACATTTGGTTATCCATGATTGGGTTAGTTGAATTAGTTTGCAAATCCAAATGGTTAAGGATGAAGAAGAGGACTTGAGCATTTCTGTTTATTTCATATGGTTTACATCCAGACTCTCACGACAATTTTCTAGATATTTGCACTTGGATTATTCATTTTGTCGATTTTGGTCATAAGATTGATTCATAAAGCTGTGGGTCATCAACCAGACTTAGTGATTGGAATTAAATCTTGGAAATTAGGTGCAATACTGGTTGTGATATTCGGTTGATGGGTCTAGATGAAATGGGTAATCTGATGAAGGACTTGTTCATGGATTTGATGAGGTGTTTATGCATATTATTCTGAAGCAAAAACTGTATGGAGTTGTATTCATGGGAGGTGGTTGTTTGTTGAATGAAGTGCAGAAGGTGCATGTAAGCGGGATGATGGCCTCATCATGGGCTGATATTTGTTAGTCTAGTCTTATATTTTACTTGTATTTTCATGTTTTTTTTTTCATCTTTTGTAATGGTTAGTATGCTAACCTTCCTCTTGTATTGTTTTATTTTAGTATTAATAAAGTGAACCAATTTTCTATATATATATATATATATATATAAACATAAGAACCTTAGGAGGTATATTTGAAATCATAAGTTTAAAATCCTTGAATGATTAAAAGTCATTTTGAAAGAAGTTTGAAATCAATTTGAAAATAGTTTGAAATTAATTTGAAAAGAATTAATTTAAAAACAGAGTTGAGTGTTATTCAGAGTTTTACATACTAATCTAAACTCTATTACTCCAGTAATCTTGCGCTCTTGATATCTTGATACTCAGGATTCTTGATTCTCCTTTGAAATCTTGAATCTTCTAACTGTACAGTCTTCAATTTTTTTAGCCTACATATAAATCCTGCATATATATATATATTCTGGATAAAAGTGTTGGTATATATTTTATAATCAATAATGAAAATGATTGAAACAAGGTTGTTGTCATCAAAACATCATCAACATTCCATTATATAAGGTATACAATGCATGAGATCAAACGAAGATGTATATAGAGATATACAACACATGAGATCTCTCATGGATGCATATAAAGATACACAACACATGAGACAACTGAAGATGATCAACGAGGATGTATATAAAGATATACAACACATGAGATCTCTTAAGGATGCATATAAAGATACACAACTCATGAGACAACTAAAGATGATCAACAAGGATGTATATGAAGTATACATCACACGAGATCTCTCAAGGATTCATATAAAGGTACACAATACATGAGAACATACAAAGATAATCAACAAGGATGTATATAAAGATATACAATACACGAGATCTCTCAAGGATGCATATAAAGATACACAACACATGAGAACATACGAAGATGATCAATGAGGATGTATATAAAGATATACAACACACGAGATCTCTCAAGGACTCATATAAAGATACATAACACATGAGTTAAACGAATATTATCAATAAGGATGTATATAAAGATACACAACACACGAGATCAAACCAAAATGATCAACACCGATGTATATAAAGATATACAGCACATGTAATCGACTCCTTATCGGTATTTATAAAGATATACAGCACATAAGGTTCTCGTCAATATACATAAAGATATATAACACATAAGGTTCCCATCGATGTATATAAAGATATACAACACACTAGCTCAAATGAAAATGATCAACATCGATGTATATAAAGATATGCAACACATGTGATCGATTCCTTACCGATGTATACAAAGATATATATATATATACAACACATAAGATTCCCACCGATGTACATAAAAATATACAGCATACGAGCTAAAACGAAAATGATGTGTATAAAGATAAACAACACATATGATCGAGATATTTCACCCAAAGTGAAATGAAATCTCAACTGACTAAGTCCATAAATTAACCGATGAAGTAAACGCAAGTGTGTCGACCCACTCGTTTTTACCAAGACATTTAATTAAATTCCTTACTCAATCGAAAAGACGAAATTACTTGTTTGGAATAAGTAATACTCCAAACCAAATGAGAATACTCAATCATTACCCAAAGAAAGATAAAGACGTCTCAATAGCAAAATAAATGGGTAACGAAAGCTCAAGGCAAGTACGTAAAAAATTCACAAAACGTCGGTTTGGAAAAATTGACATACTTAGATATAAAGAAAGCACCTTATAGGACCTAAGGAGATGGTGTCCCTAAGTCCCTTGGACGTAAAGAATGTGAATGATCACAAATCAAAAGAACTTAAGTGAGATCATCACGGAAGCAAACATCATAAAGAATAGAGAGAAAAGGTACCATGATAGGCTCTAGTTTTCATTCAAAAAAAAGATCAAAACTAAGCCCCGAAGATAGTTTTAACTCAAACTAGGAAACAACTCTGAATTCCTACTCATGAAAGGGATGGGACCCTAAGATTATCTTGGTCAAGATTTCACAAAGATGAAATCAAATCAAACTCGATTAGTCAAAAAAAGGATCATGATATAAGATAAGATATGTGACGTCCTAAGACTCGAATAAAATCCTAAACACTATTTCCTAAGAAACTTTTGACAATGATCGTCACCGTAATATTTTATATTGTTCCGAACTTGGCTCTGATACCAAATGTAATGTAACAACCCGGAATTTTGGAACCAATTTAATTTTTTTATTTTAGGAATTTTAATAGATTTTTAGTATTTAAAATAATTTATTTTAAATAATAGCGATTAAAAAAATTATTTAAAATGAAGTTAGAATGAATATTTATAATTTAATTATAAAAGGAGTTTAAAATAGCGCGACAGTTTAAAAATTCAAATTTGAACTTTGACTGACTTCACAAGATGCAAAATAAATCAGATTTTGATGAAACCAAAAATATTTAATTCTGTTTAATATTCAGAATAAAAAGCTATGTCCAGTTTAATATTTAGAATAGTCACTATAGAATTTATATATATATTTTAATATTAAAACTAGCCATTTTACAAACGACCTCCATTTTTGACGAAACCACTTTGGTTGGATCTGGAATGTCAAATTATTGTTAGATTCCAATTTTCATAATTTTTGGAATTAATATGTGAGCGTGGCAAAAGAAAATGTGTTTTGTCAATTTCAGTCAATTTGGATCGACCAGAAAATGGCCATTTTTCAAACAGTTCCAAATTCAATGAAATTAAATTTTTTATGACCGTATTGTCAAAACAAAGCTAGAAATATTTTTTCTGGAATTTTTAGAGTCCGTATGTGGCCCTGGTAAATTTAAATGTACGATCGAAATAAATAAATAAATTATATTTCAAATTAAAGAAAACAAGCTGAAAACAATCGATTGGGCTGACGGGACTATCCCATTGCATCCGGAACGGGGGTATTTGCCTAGGGTCAACTCTGGTTGGGCTGAAATTAGAGCTGAAATGAATCAACAGGGTTTTATTTGTAAATTGGACAATTTAGTAATAAAATATTATAAATAAAGGGTTAAGAAACCCTAACCCTACACTATACCAGCCGCTACCATTAATTCAATAGCCTAAAATGTTCCAAATTCATTCCTTAATCTCTCGTTCGATATCAGGAATTAGCTCATGAATCCAAAGCAAAAACTACTGTACTCTTCGAGCTCTTCGAAATGATAAGGATATGATTGAGTTTTATTGACCGGATTGGGAGAATTCCTCCCTAGAAGTGGCGCCATTCGCTGGTGATTTGCGGGCCATAGGGAGGGTCAAGTTCATCAAGGCGCTGGGCGGTGGAAGCTCTGACATAGGGCTTTGAAGTGGCGTAACTTGATTGTGGTTCGGAGGTCCGTAGTGATGGTGCGACGGGGCTAGAAGGAGGAGCGATGGGTTTTGTTCTCTTCCATGAATACCTGGGAAGAAGAAGAAGGGTTTAAGAGAATGGTTAGGGAATTTTATTTTAACTAATTATTTAATTATTTAAATGAAGTCATTAGCATTTAAAATACCATATCTTGTACAAATGAAATTAGAATCTGACGAAACGAATTGTGTTGCGATCGTGGTGGAGAATTCTACAATATGAAGCTGACTAGAGCTGAAATGGAGCTGAGACGACCCCTAACCCCATACTGACGGTGGCAAGGGTAATCCGTGGAATATAACACAGAAACAGATAATAGCAGAACAGAAATAAATAAATACACCAGAAAATGAACAATAGAATATACTGGATAAACGTAATCATCAGAGTTACACAGTATACAGGATCATACTTAGTACAAATACAGTTCAGCTATACATAAATGTCTACAGCAGAAAACAAACATAATATGTACAATAGGAGCTGAACAACATAAAAAGAGATAAATAATAGAATCCATCTTCAGCTCCAGCTATCCAGAAAGAACCAGCTAAACCTGAATACAAGGCTGCCCGTGTAGAAAAAGGGGCACCCGAGTTTGAGAGTGAAACAAACTACGAGTCAGTCATGGGACTGGTATGAGAAATTTATTCAGCACATTTAATATATGGCTAATCACAGGACCACGCCACTTTCGTGGACCGGGTTTACTCCATCGGATTGCCAGTGCTTTAAAACAAATCTTTCTTTTAAACAACGCAATGCATTTTATAAAAATGAAGCCATTATAAGACTCAGTTCCCATCACACAATGCAACGCAAACCGGAGGATAGAGTTTTTACCTTATAACGGCCAAGATATGCTTGATACGAATAAAACAAAGGCATTTGATATTATTGCTAGTGTTTATATGTTTTGAAAACAATTTCAAATCATAACTATCAATCATAGACGGCATTAATGCCCCATACCACTATGTCGCCATATATAGGTATACAATCAAAACCGCACAGTCACGTATTTGGAAATTGGATTTCCGTCATGAACCAAGGCAAAAGATAGTCCTTACCGAATTCGAGACGCTCTAGCCCGTGTCTCAGGAACAACCGCAACTGCCCCTTGGATCGTCAGGGCCGGTCCACCGAGGTGGATTATTATACCTGAACTCTACGTTTCCCCGCCCTTTGGGGCGTCAACGAGCCAACGAATGACTCCATCGGACCCGGATCGTCCGATCTAACCGAGGCGCCTCGCAACAGCAACAACCACATAAGTCAAACTCGTCAGGGCGTGTAAGACCACTGACGCCACTTCTAACTAGAAGGAAACGCATGCCCTCCCTGAGGTCCTGCTCCCGTTTCTGGTTCATACCGGGGTGTGAGGCTCGCGATTTCACGTTATACACAAAGCTACGCCACACAGGCGGTGCTTTGATCATCTCCACAAGACCTTGCTTTTCAACAGAAGCCCTGTTCATTTTCCACTTAGGCATGCCACACTAGCAATTCATGCCATGCGACTGATGTCCATCGATATACAACCTCTGAGCTCGTGCGTTTCAGAGAAGGGCGTTAAGCAAAAGAATAAATTCTCCACCGCCAAACAGATGTATATTTAACAGGGATCAATCAACACAGAATAAAATCCAATGTCAGACACACGGTCCATTTACAAGTCTGTTCTGGGTCTGAACGAAACCGGAGGCACTAGATACCTTGCAAACCCATCGATCACCACGTACGTCTGGACGATCACCACTCATTATCCATATTTCGGGATGCCACCCAATCAGGACCTCGGTTACCATCCAAACGAGGTGAAGATCTCCGGTCTTCGACCATCGTCTTCATCTTCGATTTCTTATCGTCGATTCAGTTATTCAGAATGGGATAAACCCGGTCTTTCTGAGCAACTCGCGTATATAATAAACAAGTGCAACACTAGCATATACACGCATCATTTCAATTCATTAGTCACTAACCGTCAGTCAGTAAGAGAACGATTTCCCAAATATTAACCCCGAAAGCCGAAACCAACATCAGATCAACACCCAGGAAACCATACGACTTAGCCAACCTTCAGTTAATTTCTAAATCACATCCATATCGTTTATAATATTTTATAACGATTTATCGCTATTTTTATTTATTTTAAAATAGCCAATTTATTCAAAACGACGCTTCGGGCCATAAAGCGACCGTGGCGCTGTTTTTCTTCAGATTTGATTTACACATATCTGAAAATCTAACCGTTAGATCTTCACAAAATTTACATCATTAGAAAGATCTTTTCAAAACGATCCAACGGTTCCAGTTTCGGGAAATTCCGACGGTCGGATCTCCCGGTATCATCGTTTGAAGTTTCAATTTCAAAATACGAACTGCAGCGTCGTTATTCGATTAAATATAATTATATATATATATATATATATATATATATATATGAATATAATCGATTCTGACGCTGTTTTTCTTCAGATTTGAATTAAACATTCCAGACAATCCAACCGTTGGATTTTTACAAAGTTGGTGCCGTTGGAAAGATATTTCCAAAGCGAACCCAACGGTTGCGATTTCAGGAAAATCCGATGGTCGGATCTCCCGTACTAATCGTTTGAAATCACGGTTTCAAAATACGAACTGCAGCGTCGTTATTCGATATATTTCAATCCTATTTAAATATATATATCGATTCTTCGATTTCAAAACTATATTCTTTTCATACATTTGATAAAAATGATATTTTTATCTAACTGTCTTCTATTTCAACACTTCACTATATTTAGCAATTCATGTATGTAATAAAAATGTGATTTTTATTGTAAAACAATTCTTTTCAAAACACTATTATTTTATATAGTTTATATAGGTAATAAAAATAGGATTTTTATTATAAAACAATTTCTTTTAAAACAAGGTCATTTTATATAGTTCATATAGATGATAAAAAGGTGATTTTTATTATAAAACAATTTATTTCAAAATATGAATACCATTCAACACTTGAATTTCTATTCAACGAATGAATATCGATTCAACACATGAAGGTTATTTATAGTTTATATATATAGATAAAAATGTGATTTTTATATTTAAAACATGAACACCATTCAACACATGAATTTCAATTCAACGAATGAATATCGATTCAACACATAAAGGTTTTCTATAGTTTATATATATAGATAAAAATGTGATTTTTATATTTAAAACACGAACACCATTCACCACATGAATTTCAATTCAACGAATGAATATCGATTCAACACATGAAGGTTTTCTATAGTTTATATATATATAGATAAAAATGTGATTTTTATATTTGAAACACGAATACCATTCAACACATGAATTTCTAATCAACGAATGAATATCGATTCAACACATGAAGGTTTTCTATTCAACGAATAAATATAGTTTCAGCAAATGAAAATAATTCAAACACATGAATATTATTCAAAATTTCGGCAGCATAACGGCAGGGTAGTTAAATCCGGGACCGTCCCTAGTACGGCTCCTCGCTCTACCTTAAAACCTCGCGGTTTTTGACAATGGGGATCATGCATCTAGTTCGCATGCAGACGGCATGTATATATTTATTTCATTTCCACAAACTAATCCTATGTGGTTTCAACCCAATATTTCTCAACCACAAATGGGTATTTTTCAACCACAATCAATCAATATCAACCACAAACAATTCCAATCAACCATTCGCTATCAATCAATTTTCACACCAATCACAACCAATAAATATCGTCCATGGTTTGTGGACAAGGGGCGTATATATATATATATATATATATATATATATATATATTCACTTCTATTTCAACACATATATAATTTTTACAATGCATATATAACTTATACATCGAACGTACAACTTATACAACGCTTATACAAGAGGTGTACAACGCTATATAACTCATACTTCGACTATATAATTTATACATCGTCGTTTTCCATATCGTTTATAAATTAGAAATCTCACATTGGGTTCCACTCCACCAAAAATAGCAGAAGGCTCAGAAAAATATGCGGTCTCTTCTAGAATGTAGAAGACGTCCACACGAGTCCACTGTCTCTTGTTTCACTAAATTTCGTCAAGAAACGAAAAAGATATGATTTTTACAAGTTTGCAACAGTTTTAAACTGTTAAAACTGCTGAAAATAAATTTGGCCGTATACCTCATTGTTTTCTTCAAAACTAGGTTTACGATTTGCAATCAATCCATTGATCTTGAAGCCAATCAGGTTATACATCATCGAAGAGCTACGGAAGGGCGTCCCTGCGCTGGTGGTTGCGCCTAGATCGGCGGTCCCAGGAATCCTCGGCGGCGTTCGAAAGTCACCGACTTTGGGGACTCGAATCTCACTCCACACTCGATGATAATTGGCGAGACCAGTCTTGATTCGAAGCTAACGAGAAGATCTTCAAAATCATGCAAAGGATCGAAGGGTTTTATTGAGTAGAATTGAAGAAATCGAGGGGAGACTGATCGTGCTATTTTCGTCATTCGATATCAATGAAGGCGGCTGTCGGGTTTGGGAGAAAGAATTATGGGCCAATGAGTTTTTTTTTATAATTTTTAAAATCTCCAAAATACCCTTGTCCCACACGAACACCAATTCGAACCCAACGACCGTCGTCCCTAGCGTTTTACCCCCATTCCAAACACAATGAGATATGTTTCGTAGGCCCATTCGACTGTTTCAGTCAGTTTTTATTTAAATTAAAATATAAAACATTCAATATTCGATTTGAACGTACATTTCAATTTGCCGGGGCCACAAACTGATTCGAAAAATTCCAGAAAAATAAATCTAGCTATGTTTTGATGATACGGTCCCAACAAAACTAGTTTCGTCGAATTCCGAGACCGTTTGCAAAAAGGCCCATTTCTGGTCGATCCAATTTAACTGTAATTGGCCAAAACACGTTTTCCTTTGCCACGCTCACATATTAGCTTCAAAAATTATGAAATTTGTAACCTAGCAATAACTTCATGTAACGATCTGTATTCTGCGCATCATGGGATCGTAGAATATTTCTTTCTTTCACATATGAAGTCGTATGGTCATGTAACTTTGGGAGACGACTATTGGGGTCATTTCCCATGTTCATGATTTTTGTCGATTTTTAAATGACCGTTTTGCCCCTAGTTGGTACTGTTTTGGCCATAACTTTTGACTGGAAAGAAATTTTGACGTGAAACCACTTCCATTGGATTCGAATGATGGTTTCTCTTTCCGTAGAGTGGTTACAATAGCCAAACGGACTTGCCGTTTGGGAGATATGGCTGAATTAAGGTTTAAAGGGTTATTTTCAGCTAATTGGGCTTAACCGGGTGATTAGCAACTAGGCCCAATGGGGGATTTCGGGTTTAGAGATATTTGAGGGCTGCTAGGGTTTAGAAAACGATTCTTCATTCATTTTCCAGCCGCCACAAACCTCCTTTGAGCTCTAGCCTTATTGTTAGATTTTCTTAAGTATGCTTAAGGGAAAATATGGGGTATTGGCTATGTTTGATCCATTTTACATGCTATGATTTATGTTTTGGTGTTTGTGGTCGATACTATATGTTGCTATGACTGTATGGTATGCTTTGTGATTGTTTAGAAGTGTTAGTTTGGTCAAAAACGCCGTCGAATGGCGAAAAACAGTCGCTGGAACGAAGTGCAGGAAATACCCCGGACCGGATCGCCCCTACCCCATGCGAACCGATCCGATTGAAGCTCGCGCCACGAGACGACCCAATCCACTCCACTTCGAAGGTCACGACCCGACCTGACGTCACGAGCCACTCCAAGCTCGACCGATGCCACGAATGGGTGAAACACGATCCGATGATGGCGATCCGACCATTCGCGAAGGAGGACTGCGAACCGAACCGAAGGGGGATGGTGACCACGAGTGCATCACGACCCGACCCGATGCAGCAGGCGCGATCCGAATGAGCTGACGAATGGTGCGATCCGACTCGAGCTGACGTAACAGGCACGACCCGATCCGAGCGAAGGCAATGACCACGATCCGCGAGTCGAGCTGATGCGAGGGGGCGAGTCACGAACCGAACCAGGAGGTCGCGAACTGAATGAAGACCGATCCGGATGAGATGCTGACCAAAACCCGAGATGCAAAGGTAGTCCAAATGGAAGTTAGAGCTCAGGATCCCGGACCCAGTTGGGAACCAATGAGTTCACTTCATGATTGGGCTTTGCTGCGGGACGTGTGCAAAGGGGTTGTCGGTATTCATAACTTTGGTTCACCACTGAGAGATGGATAGTGGGCTTGTAGTGATAGTTACACGGGATTGGATTCCGTCATGGCCCAAAGTATTAGGTGACCAAAGTAGTGGATATCGTATGCTTTACGCACTGAGTGAGGGATGTGAGGATGATTGTTATGCTTGATTGTTTGACATCACTATGACATGCACACCCCCACCCCCGTTATCTTTACACCATTTGAAAGGGCACCTTAGAGTGTTGTACAGTATGTAGTGCTAACTCTTTGGTTGCAGGTCCAGGTTCAGGTATGATTGGATTATACCTGTTATTATTTTGTTTAGATGCTTATCGCTCATACCAGGCTTTATGTCTGACCCAGAGTTTTATGTCTCCTCTTATTACTCTGGGTGCTCACACGAGCAGACTAGAGACAGGTTATGGTTAGCTGGTGATGCGCGAGTAGCTGATTCGGAGGTGAGCAGGAGGCTTCCACGTATGATATATAGATATTCTCCCTGTGTCGTTGGTGATCACTACTTGGGCATTAGTAGTGTACCTTCTTTATCTTGCTTTTGCTTTAGAGACAGTATTTTAAAAGTTGTAATAAGCTGTATTCTGAGTTTCCGCTGCTATGATGTTTAGTTCTGATTTTCAGCTTATGCACTGTCTCCCCTGTTTTATGTCAAGTATATTATTATTATATTTTGTTCGATGCGCTATGAGACATTTTACAGGTTCTTTGTATGTTCATTTCCTTCTTCCTTTTCCTTCTGGCGACCCGTCCCGTGCTAACTAGACATGTGTACAGCGCACATTTGGAGTAAATGTCGGTTGGTGCGGGGCGGGCCGTCACACTTGGTATCAGAGCTCTAGGTTGCGTAGTTAACCTAGGGAAAGACACTAGGGAGAGTTAGTACGTACATGAGAGCGCGTATTTGTGATTACTTTGGTTTTCAAAAGCTATGTATATATATACTATTAGTAGTATAGGGATGAAGTCGTACTGCACTAGCACCACTATGGGGTCGTTAATCGTTTCCCTTTTACAGATTAACGATGAGCCGATATGCTAGAGG
Source organism: Allium sativum (assembly GCA_030737875.1). Taxonomy (NCBI): domain Eukaryota; kingdom Viridiplantae; phylum Streptophyta; class Magnoliopsida; order Asparagales; family Amaryllidaceae; genus Allium; species Allium sativum. The sequence goes on along the minus strand of CM060925.1, from coordinate 143,417,050 downwards.
TGCGGGTAGGGGAGCCAATAATGGGAATGCTGCCGACATGAGGGCGATGTTTACTGACCTCATGAGAGACATGCTTAGAGATGTTCAGAGAGCAGTTCCCAATCCCGGAAATGGTGGTGGTCCAGTAGTGCAGGCGCCTAGGGTCGATTTCGCCAAGTTGTGCAAGGATTACACTAACCTTGGTGGGAAGTCGTTCCACGGAACGGAGTCGGCCACAGATGTTCAGGATTGGTTGGATAGCTGTGATCGTATCTTCGACGACTTGGGTCTTGAGGATGCGATGAAGAGAAGGCTAGCGTCTCGTCAGCTGCAAGGGCGAGCGATGAATTGGTGGAATGCCATTAGAACAGCTACTCCAGAAGATCAAGTTACTTGGAATCAGTTTAAGACTCGATTTTGTGATAAGTTTATTCCAGCTGCTCATAAATCAGAACTGTTCAGGAGGTTCTTGGAGCTTAAGCAGAACGGTAGAGCAGTCTCGGAGTATATCGCTGAATTCGACACTTTATCGAAATATGGATGGTCCCTTATCGATACAGTCGAAAAGAAGAACGAGAAGTTCATAACTGGCTTGGATGGGTACTTGGGGGAAAGACTTATAAACCATATCGATGAGACGTTCGAGTCTATTGTAGGAAAGGCATTAAGGTCAGAGAGCCTTTTCCCTAAGTCGAAGGCCGAAGTTGCTACGGCATCTGCAGAGGAGCCAAAGCCGCAAGCAGGCGGTGAAGGCAAGAAGAATTCTCAGAACAAGAGGAAGCAGAACCCGACCAAGGATGGTCAGGATAATAAAAACAAGAAAGATGGCGAATGCTTTAGTTGTGGCCAGAAGGGCCATTACGCCAGAGATTGTCGAGAAAAGCCTGGGGAAAGGAAGTGCTTTAACTGCGGCCAGGCGGGACATCACAAGGATGATTGCCCACAACCTCCTAGGGAGAAACAGATTGTGAAAGCGTATGCTATCAACGCTGTTCCTTCTTCGTCAAATGTCCCAACTGCGGCGCAGAAGGAAAAAGGTGCCATTATTCGAGGTATGCTTTCTATTTAAGATGTTTTGATCGGGTTTTGTTTGACAAACCTGAGTTAGTCGATAGACCTTTAGTAGTGACGAACCTGATTGGTGGTTCGACTAGTTTTGACATGATTTGTTAATGTAGTCTTATCGAGTCATGGATGTATGTTTCCTTGTGATTGCTTTGTTTTGGGCTTTACTGGGTTTAGCATTATTTTGGGGAGTCGATCTACTCCAAAGGAATAGGGTGGTATTAGGTACCTACCTAGTGATGGCAAGGGTAACTGGAGTTAAGGAAGCTAAGAGGTTATCGTTGCAGTAAGTTCTAGTTGTCTCTGGGAGGCAAATGAGTACACCAATGCTAGATTGTTTTGCTAATATCACCTCATGTGGATTGTCCGAACTCGGAGGAGATGTTCCTTGGGTGCTTGTCTGATATTGGTTTAGGCCTTTGGGGCTTGTGCTTGGGGAATGTCGATTTCGACTAGGATGGGTTGCGTGAGGGGTAAATAGTTGTTGTGATTTTTCATTGGATGATATTTTGGTTTACTCGAGGAGTGATGGGCAGACAGAACATGATGAGACTGTTCAATGGTATAGACTGCCCAGAGTTAGACTCTATAGGGTTATGAGATTGCTCGAGTGGGACTCGAGAAAGATGCAAAGAAATGGATTGTTTAGGACCCTATGTTGATGTTCTCTATTGGATAGTAGAACTTTGAAGGAATAGGATGTGTTCGTTGATCATGGAAGGTACAACGAAGATTAGAGCGATTCAAGTTGGACTTGAACTCGTAAAAGAAAAATGGGGCGAGTTCGTTAGTCATGGTGATATAACGAATATGGAAATACTTCACATTAGATTTGAAGTATGTTTGGAACATTGTGGGAAGCTCGTTGATCTTGGAGATTCAGCGAACATAAGAGAGATTCACGTTGGACTTGGACTCGTAGGTAGAGTACCTAGATTCACTAGGTGGGTCTAGTTTACCTTTGGAAGGTGAATGTACGTTGGACGTGCAGTACGAGATTCATTGGATGAGTCTAGTTTATCTCTGGGAGATTGACTCGAGTTAGACTCGAGAAGGCTGCGAGGAATTGGATTCAGCTCGAGTTGGACTCGAGAGGGCAGCAAGATAATGGATAGACTTGGGTTGGACTCAAGTATTTTAGGAGGACTAAAAGCAGGGGTATCTGGGGACGCCCGTTACCTTGGATCCGTTGGACGTGATCTAGTTATCCTTGGAGGATAAACGTACGTTGGACGTACGGTAGTCCGATTGGAGGCTGGGCTTCCATTAGTTTAGTTATCCTTGGAGGATAAACGTACGTTGGACGTACGGTAATCCGATTGGAGGCTGGGCTTCCATTAGTTTAGTTATCCTTGGAGGATAAACGTACGTTGGACGTACGGTAGACCGAAGGGAGGCGGGGCTTCCATTGGCCTGGGATTGGTTGGACCAGTCAAGTAGGCATCGGTGTATGGAGGCTGGGCTTCCATTAGTTAGTGATGTTGGTTGGACCAGACATGCTAGAATCGACATATTGGGATTGGTTAGACCAGTCATGTAGGTGTCGATGTGTTTATGACTTTAGCAGGTGATAGATAGGATTTGTTTGATGGATGTTATGGTTGCTATGTTGTTCCTATTTTTCTTCCCTTGAGTAGACTATCACTTGTAGGGTTCCAGCGATGAGGAACAAAGTGATTGTAGTAGGACTATGAGCCAGTGCAGTAGAGTCGTCATGACTCGAGGGGCAAAGTGGACATAGTAAAGGATTAGTAAGGCTATGAGCCAGTGCAGTGGAGTTGTTATGACTTCATGGGGCAGAGTGGACATAGCAAAGGACTAGTGACTATAGATCAGTGCAGTGGAGTCGCCATGACTCCATGGGGCAGAGTGATCATAGTAAAGGATTTGGGTGCAGTACTAGTTGCATTGAGTAGGAGACATGCCAGTTTAAGGGTTTTGTTTCTAGGATGGAAGCAACTAGAGTATGTCACAGGATATGATTTCAGACCCAAGACTGAATTGGATTCAGAAACGCTAGTAAGTTTGACGATTAGATCGATTTTGATTGAGAGGATTGTTTCCAGTTAGAAGGACGATCCTAATCTATTGGAAACCATTTCTAGGGTAGAGATGGGTATCGATGGAAAGAGAATGATCAAACAAGGATTTGATCGAGAAGAGTGACTTCGAAAGAGTAAGGGACTAGTTGTACCCAACATAGATGGACTGAGAGGTGAAGTGCTTGGAGCATATCATCACTCGAAATTGACTATACATCCCAGTGGTAACAAGATATATTGAGACATAGAGCAGATCTACTACTGGGAAGGGATAAAGATAGGCAGAAGACTTATCTCGATAAGAGACGAAGAGATTTGGAATTCTTCGTTAACGACTTGGTGTTCGTCGAGATCTCTCCATAGAGAATAAGACTCAGATTGGTTGGAGAGGTAGGTTAGCACCAAGATTTGTTGGCCCATTCCCAGTCCTCGAGCAAGTTGGGAATTTGGCGTATGAAGTAGAGCTACCTGACAAGATGGCGGGAGTTCACAACGTATTTCATGTTTTCCAGTTAAGGAAGTTGTGCAAGACCCTAATGTGGCTATTTCACCAGATCAGTTGGATGATAGCGAGGTTGAACCCGAGGCGGTTGGGAACCGCAAGTCTATGCGTATCGTTGGGAACGATACGAAGCAGCTTCGAAGGAAGGCGGTGAAACTAGTCAAAGTCCAGTGGGGTGAGAATGAAAAAGACTATACTTGGGAAACAGAGGAGGATATAAGGAAGAAGTATCCAGAACTCTTTGCCTAGTAAGGTTTTGGTAGTGATAGTTCCTTCCCTTGTTAGTAAACCGCATGCTAGGATAGACTTGTTTTGCATGTTGATTGTTGTTTTATGGTTGATAGGCATGCGGAACCCTTTGTGTGTTTTGGTTAGGGAATTTCGGGGGCGAAATTTCTTAAGGGGGGGAGAGTGTAACGACCCGTATTCTACGCATCATGGGATCGTAGAATATTTATTTCTTTCACATATGAAGTCGTATGGTCATGTAACTTTGGGAGACGACTATTGGGGTCATTTCCCATGTTCATGATTTTTGTCGATTTTTAAATGACCGTTTTGCCCCTAGTTGGTACTGTTTTGGCCATAACTTTTGACTGGAAAGGAATTTTGACCTGAAACCACTTCCATTGGATTCGAATGATGGTTTCTCTTTTCGTAGAGTGGTTACAATAGCCAAACAGACTTACCGTTTGGGAGATATGGCTGAATTAAGGTTTAAAGGGTTATTTTCAGCTAATTGGGCTTAACCGGGTGATTAGCAACTAGGCCCAATGGGGGATTTCGGGTTTAGAGGTATTTGAGGGCTGCTAGGGTTTAGAAAACGATTCTTCATTCATTTTCCAGCCGCCACAAACCTCCTTTGAGCTCTAGCCATGGCCTCCAACACCCAAATCACCTTCTAATCACTTCCTAATCAAGTTTTGGCCTAATCTACATCAAATCAAAGAAGATCTTCACCAAATCAGCGAGAGAGCTGCTGGAACACGTAGGGATTGGATCCAAATCAGAGGACATTTCAGATCTATAGTTTAATTTGTGGCAAAGGTGAGTGATTTGCATTGTTTTTCACTAATTATAACTAATTATGGTAATTAGCGAAGATTAGCGAAATTATGGCTCAGAAAAATCTAGAAAAATTCCTAAAATTCTAAAACATCATTTTATGCCTCTGATATGAATTTGGGTTAATTTCGACTAATTTTGTAAATCCCGGAATTTGGGGGATTAAGGGGTGATTAGTGATAATTAGCGAATTTATGCATGTTAAAAATCTGGAAAAATGTTCAGAAATTCTGAAATATTGTTTTAGACCTCTGTTAGAAGTTTGGTTCAATTTGGGTAAGATTTACTAACCTTATTGTTAGATTTGCTTAAGTATGCTTAAGGGAAAATATGGGGTATTGGCTATGTTTGATCCATTTTACATGCTATGATTTATGTTTTGGTGTTTGTGGTCGATACTATATGTTGCTATGACTGTATGGTATGCTTTGTGATTGTTTAGAAGTGTTAGTTTGGTCAAAAACGCCGTCGAATGGCGAAAAACAGTCGCTGGAACGAAGTGCAGGAAATACCCCGGACCGGATCGCCCCTACCCCATGCGAACCGATCCGATTGAAGCTCGCGCCACGAGACGACCCGATCCGCTCCACTTCGAAGGTCACGACCCGACCTGACGTCACGAACCACTCCAAGCTCGACCGATGCCACGAATGGGTGAAACACGATCCGATGATGGCGATCCGACCATTCGCGAAGGAGGACTGCGAACCGAACCGAAGGGGGATGGTGACCACGAGTGCATCGCGACCCGACCCGATGCAGCAGGCGCGATCCGAGTGAGCTGACGAATGGTGCGATCCGACTCGAGATGACGTAACAGGCACGACCCGATCCGAGCGAAGGCAATGACCACGATCCGCGAGTCGAGCTGATGCGAGGGGGCGAGTCACGAACCGAACCAGGAGGTCGCGAACTGAATGAAGACCGATCCGGAGGAGATGCTGACCAAAACCCGAGATGCAAAGGTAGTCCAAATGGAAGTTAGAGCTCAGGATCCCGGACCCAGTTGGGAACCAATGAGTTCACTTCATGATTGGGCTTTGCTGCGGGACGTGTGCAAAGGGGTTGTCGGTATTCATAACTTTGGTTCACCACTGAGAGATGGATAGTGGGCTTGTAGTGATAGTTACACGGGATTGGATTCCGTCATGGCCCAAAGTATTAGGTGACCAAAGTAGTGGATATCGTATGCTTTACGCACTGAGTGAGGGATGTGAGGATGATTGCTATGCTTGATTGTTTGACATCACTATGACATGCACACCCCCACCCCCGTTATCTTTACACCATTTGAAAGGGCACCTTAGAGTGTTGTACAGTATGTAGTGCTAACTCTTTGGTTGCAGGTCCAGGTTCAGGTATGATTGGATTATACCTGTTATTATTTTGTTTAGATGCTTATCGCTCATACCAGGCTTTATGTCTGACCCAGAGTTTTATGTCTCCTCTTATTACTCTGGGTGCTCACACGAGCAGACTAGAGACAGGTTACGGTTAGCTGGTGATGCGCGAGTAGCTGATTCAGAGGCGAGCAGGAGGCTTTCACGTATGATATATAGATATTCTCCCTGTGTCGTTGGTGATCACTACTTGGGCATTAGTAGTATACCTTCTTTATCTTGCTTTTGCTTTAGAGACAGTATTTTAAAAGTTGTAATAAGCTGTATTCTGAGTTTCCGCTGCTATGATGTTTAGTTCTGATTTTCAGCTTATGCACTGTCTCCCCTGTTTTATGTCAAGTATATTATTATTATATTTTGTTCGATGCGCTGTGAGACATTTTACAGGTTCTTTGTATGTTCATTTCCTTCTTCCTTTTCCTTCTGGCGGCCCGTCCCGTGCTAACTAGACATGTGTACAGCGCACATTTGGAGTAAATGCCGGTTGGTGCGGGGCGGGCTGTCACACTTCACATCCCGGATCCAACAAAAGTGGTTTCGTCGAATTCCGAGTCGTATGCAAATTCGATTTGGCCATAACTTTTGCTTTCCGCTATGAAAATTCGATTTTTCAGATTCGTTAGAAAGGTGTTCACTAACTGATTTAAATATTTTTGGTTTCACTCAAATCCGTTTTGTTTTGCACCCGGTACAGTCCGACAAAGTTTGAATTCAATTTTTGAAACTGCAGCGCCATTTCAGGCCTTGTTTATAATTAATTATATTTGTTTTCAATTGTTGATTCAACTCACTTTTCATCGCTACTATTTAAAATATTTATTATAAATATTTAAAATCCATTATTTTAGCCAATTTAAAAAATTTAAATTGGTTCAGATTTTCTAGGTCGTTACAGGAGCATGTTGAAAATTCAGACAAAAAGCAAAGTGAGATTTCCGATTTAAATAATTAAAAATAAATTAATTATTATTGTGTTTAGTAATTCTTACATGTTCGTGATTGGATTTAAACTGTCCGATGTTGTTTGTTGATCTGTTAATTTGATGGAATATTTTTGTCGTATTAGAAATTGACAAAATAAAACATGTCATTTTGTTATTTTAGAATTGATAAAAACAAACATTTCATTTTGTTATTTTAGATTTGATAAAAACGAACATGTCATTTTGTTATTATAAAATTGATGAAGAAAAATATGTCATTTTGTGATTGTAAAATTGTTGTAAACAAATATATCATTTTTGTTATAATAAAATGGATGAAAGTAGATATATCATTTTGTTGTGACAAAAAGATTGAAAACAAAAATATATCATTTTTGCTGTAACCAAATAGTGAAACTAAATTTATCAATTTCATTGAAACTTAAAAGTTGAAACAAAATTGTCTTTTTGTCAAATTGTAAAAGCTGAAAACAAAAATGTTCATTTTTGTCGAGTTGCTTAGTTGAAACAAAAATGTTCATTTTGTCAAAATAGTTTTGTTGAACAAAAATCATACATTTTTGTCAAATTAGAGTAATGGAATTAAAATGATCATTTTTGTCAAAATATAATTATTGGATCAAAATTTACATTTGTGTCAAAATATAATTGTTGAATTAAATTTTTCATTTTGTCAAAACACATGAGTTGAAATAAAAATAAACATTTTTGTCAAACATGTTAGTCGAAATAAAAATAAACATTTTTGTCAAACATGTTAGTTGAAAAAATAAACATTTTTATCAAACATGTTAGTTGAAATAAAAATAAACATTTTGGTCAAACATGTTAGTTGAAATAAAAATAATCATTTTGTGTCAAATAGTTTAGTTGGAACAAAAATACTCATTTTTGTCAAAATAGTCAAGTTGAACAAAAATGAACATTTTTGTCAATTAAAAAGAGTGAAACAAAAATGAACATTCTTGTCAGTTAAAAAGAGTGAAACAAAATATTCATTTTTTTCAAATTATATTAGTTGAAACAAAATATTAACTTTTGTCAAATTATATTAATTAAAACAAAATATTCATTTTCGTCAAATTATATTAGTTGAAACAAAATATTCACTTTGTCAAATTATATTAGTTGATACAAAATATGCACTTTTGTCAAATTATACTAGTTGAAACAAAATATGCACTTTTGTCAAATTATATTAGTTAAAACAAAATATGCACTTTTGTCAAATTATATTAGTTGAAACAAAACATTCATTTTTGTAGAATTATGTTAGTTGAAACAAAAGATACATTTTTGTCAAAATGGATTAGTTGAAATAAAGTATACATTTTTGTCAAAATAGATTAGTTGAAAACAAAAATGTACATTTTGTCAAATGTGATGAGTTAAACAAAAATTACATTTTTGTTAAATAAGATTTGAGTTAAAAAAAAAATTGTTTTTGTTAAATAGATTTGGGGTAAAACAAAAATTGACATTTTTGTTAAATAGATTTGTGTTGAAGCAAGAATATTCATTTTGTTAAACTAGAATTGTTAACAAAATGAAATTGTTACTTTTAATTATTTAGTTGAAATAAAATTGTCAATAAAATGAATGAATCACTTTTAGTCATTTTGTTGAAATAGAGTTGTCAACAAAAAAAATGAAAATATCACGTTTATTGTCAAATGCATACATTAGAATTTGTAAGCAAGATAAAGAATCATTTTTATTGTTAAAACATACATTAGAATTGTATGTTAAATATAAGAATCATTTTTATTTGCAAAAAAATACAATAGAATTTATATGCAATTATAAGAATCATTTTTATTTGCAAAACATACAATAGAATTTATATGAAAATATAAGAATCATTTTATTTATCAAAACCTACGTTAGGATTTGTATGTAAATTAAAGTGACATTTTATTGTTAAATTATACAATAGAATTTGTATGCAAATCAAAGAGACGTTTGTATTGTCAAATTACACATTAGATACATGTAGAGAAATTTTGCGAGTAAAATACATTTTCATTTGGTATTAGGAATATAATAACATGTTTGTTATTTATCATCAACATGTTAGCGGAGTTAAAATTGGTTAAATTCATTAACCAATGATTTATTTATATGAACAGTTGTTGTCTGAAAACCCCACACAGGTATTGGGATGATATTTGACATACACTAGTCCCAATATTTAGTTGTATGTTAATTGATGGATTGAAAGGCTGCGATGAGCGTTATTTATTCATTTTAATGCTCACACAGTTATAAATTTCACTCTGGATGTGAACGGATGGTTTGATGATTATTTCTCATTATTGTCATATACATGAGATGTATGAAATCCATATAACCGAAATTATATGGTAAATGATTGAGTCACACTCCGATTCAGAATATCTTATATATAAAGAATATTCTAAAATAAAGAATATTGTAACATTAAGAATATTTTTACATAAAGAATCTTTTTATATAAAGAATATTTTTAAATAAAGAATATTTTAAAATAATATTCAACGAAGAATAAAATGATGATTTCTATGTCCGTTTTTGGATGGACACAAAGGATAAAAATACATTTATATCAAAATGAACTAGTTATTAACTAGAATAAAATCTTTTAAATTAAGATTTAATGAAGCCTTCCAATTAATTAATATTTAATTAAGATTATATAAAAGAATTAGATTTTGGGTTGTCGTGGATGGTGTCTTAAATAACACTGTTCTTAATCCCCGTATTAAAGAATAAATTTTTGAATTAAGATTATTAGAGTTTCCAAATATATTTAGTAATTGGAATAAAATGATATGTGAATTGGGTTTATTGTGAACTGTGTTTTAAACGACATTTGTTCTTTAACCCAATTAACAATAAGAATATAATTTGGAATTTATAAATCTCTTATTAAGATTTAAAAAGAAATTTTCCAAAACCAAGTTTTCCAATTTAATATATTAAATTGGAATTGAGTGGAAATTCGATTTGATAATAATCGAGATAGGCTTCTGTAAAAAAAGACTGTTACTATATATGGAATTTAAAAAGCTTTGCCGTTATTCCATTTATATTATTAGTATGATACGGAAATTTATATCGATTATGTATTGATTTGATTTCTGTGGAAATTCCATATTTAATGGAAGATGATTTTGGGTTTATCGTGAACTGTGTTTTAAATGACATTGGTTCTTTAACCCAGTTAAAGATAAGATTAATTTCTTAAAAGTTGAATAATCATAAAGTAATGATTTTTGATATTAAAATCAAATTGGAGCTTTAAATGAATCTTTAAAAAGAAGATTAAAGATTAAATTTAAAAGAATTTTTCTTTGATAAAATTAATGGGAATCTTTCCCTTATAATATGAATATTTTATTAAAATAATATTCTGAATTGGAATGAGGCGTATGATGTGTATTTATAACATTTGATTTTTGTTTATAAAATAAGCGAGTTATTCGACCGGGTTTAACCCATTCTGAATAATTACTACGACGATTAAAAGTCGAAGACATTGAAGACGGTGATTGAAGACCGGCGATCTTCACATCGAATGGGTGATTACTGATGCCCTGAACTGGGTCGCTCCTACGAAAGGGTTAAAGTGGTAGTTGTCCGGACATACTTGTTGATTGTACAGATATGCGAGAACCTCTCTTCCGTATTGGACATACAGGACGAGGAATAAGATGTCTCAGGTTTCGTTCAGACCCAGAACGGTCTTGTAAATGGATGTGTGTCTAACGTTGAATTTCATTCTATGTGAATTGATTTCTATTTAATACATATCTGTTTGGTGGCGGAGAATTTATTCTCTTACTTAACACCATTCTCTGAGATGCACGAGCTCAGAGGTTATATATTGGTAGTTATCGATCGCATGGCGTTGATTTTCAATGTGGCATGCCAAGATGCAAATAATCAAGGCTTTTGTTGAAAAGTAAAGCCTTGTGGTTGATGATCAAAGCATAGCCCATTTCGGCATAGCTTTGTGTATAACGTTACCTCGCGAGCCTCACACCCTGGTAAGAGTCAGAAACGGGACAAGGGAACATAGGGAGTGCACACGTTTCTTTCTAGCTAGAAGTGGTATCAGGGTTTTGCAAGCCCTGACATTTTACTTATATGGTTGATGGAATGAGGCGCCTCAGATTTATTGGTCGATTATGACCATTTTATAGGTTCAATAGGATCAGGAAACGTGTGTTCAGGCATAACTAATCCACTAAGGTATATTTGTGGACCGACCCTGCAAGATCCAAGGGTTCACTACGGGGGAACCTGAGACATTGCTAGAGTGTCTCGAATCAGTAAAGAGATCGTCCCTATCCTCGACTCTTGATGGAAACCCAACTTCCAATACGACATTATGGCTTTGATTGTAAACCTGTATATGGCGATATAGTAGGATGGGGTACTATGCCGTCTAGGATTGATACATTTACTTTGAAGTATTTTAAAACTGATTAGACACTAATAATAATATTAAAATATTATTTTCTATGTATCAAGCATGTTTGATCATTATATGGTAAAACACTATCCTTCGGTTTGCGCTGCATTGTGTGATGGGACTTGAGTCTTATAATGATTTCATTTTTCTAAAAAGCATTGCGTTGTTTTGAATAAAAACTTATTTATTTATGCACTGGTAATCCAATGGAGTAAACCCGTTCCGCATTAGCGGCATGGTCCTATGATTGACCTTATTATTAAATAGGTTAAGTAAGGTTTCTCATACCAGTCCCATGACTGACCTGTAGTTTGTTTCACTTGCAAACTCGGTTGCCCTCTTTTCCACATAGGCAGTCGAGTAGATTATTTTGCAGATATATTGAGCAGGATTCCGGATCGAAGCAAGCTGTGTCCAGAGCATTAACAGACTTCCGCTGCGTTACATTATTTGTTCCGCTGCATTGTATTACAATTATTGTAATTTAATCTTCCGCTGTATTATTTTCAATGTACTCTGATATTCTGTACTCTGATGTAACATTATTATAATGGTTATAAAAGTCTTCTGTTATTTGTTCTGATGTGTTGTATGCCCAAAGTTAGTGTATTCGGGTTTTTGAATGGTCTTGGTCGATTTTACGATCGACTAGGCCCGGGCGAAATCCTGATCATTACCTGTAATGCCCTACCTCTATACTCGTGTTAGCCATGGTCGTTGCAAACAATGATGTCAACTAACCTGAAGAATACGACTGTTAAAGAGCAACCATATGTATAATAGCTTTGAACAAGTGTTAAACATGCCAAATAATGTGGTCTTACTTTTTAAATCTCATGAGAAAATCCAGTATATCTAATTCAAGTTCAAATCCACTACACAGTGGTTGTATATAATTCGAAATCAATATAAAATACATAATAATAAAATAAGAGTCAGAAAAATATATTCACATCACCAAGGCGGAAATAGATATGAATAAAGTACACTAGAATAAATACAAAGATAGTGGTCAAAGTCGATCCACTATACATCAAAAGAAAAGAAAAGTGTATAGCGCAAAAGAATATGTACATGCATGAGTCTCTATCTCATATACATGAAAGGTAAAGTACTAAATAGATTTAGTTAGACAAAAGGAGAAGCTTGTCCAAGCTGTAGTCAAGGCGAAGCATTTGTAACATCTCAGTCTGACCCCTATGTTATATTAAGCGCTAAGCGACGCGAGGCGATGGAAGCCTCGCATCGCTTAATGGCGCTTAAGCGACGCTTAAGCACTGCTTAAGCGCTAATCCATTCGGGGTCCAGCTATGCCTAATGCTCTTAAATAGCGCTTAATTAGCACTTAGCAACAACTAAGCAGCGTTTAAGCAATGCTTAATCATTATGTAAGTAATTCATCACATAATACTGTACATAAATGCTGAAGTTTAGGTGAGGCGCTACTAAGCGCTGGAAAAAGCGTGCTTAAGCACTAAAAAAGTGTTCCTAAGCACTAGTCGCTTAATGCCTTCCGCTTTTTAAAAATTAAGTAATGTATTTGCCAAAATCGCTTAAGCGTTGTTTAAGCGCCACTTAAGCGCGCTTTTCATAACATAGTCTGACCCGAGTATTATTTATAAGAAATTGAACAATAAACGGATCATACTAGCTATACTCATCGTAATAATTAGAGATAGGAGAAGAGATATAAATAGAATAAGATATGAAGCATTAATAACAATGTTCACATATATAATGCGAACGCTCGAAATGTCCATAAAATATGTCAAGGAAATCTTAGTGCTATAGAAGGATATCTCATCCTAACTAATAAAGGTACTCCTAAGATATGATATCACGTATCTCACCGATACTAAATAAAGATCATCGATATAATCAAATGAATCAAAGTTCCTCGGGATGATCCAAAAATCATCGATATAAAGGAATGAACCAAAGATCATCGGATTGACCCGAAGGTCAGAATGATCCGAAGATCCACTGGAACTGAAGTTCCTAAGGATGATCCAAAGATCATCAGAGTGACCCGAAGGTGGGAACGATCTGAATATCCTTAATGATCAAAATTAATCGAGTATAGTGTAAAATATGCCAAGCTAGTAAATATAAGAGTCGATCTACATATCCCATAACCACTTGCTTTACTCGAATATTTACGAACAAGTTTTATATTCCACTAGGAATACGAAACAATAATTGCCATGACTTTCAATCGAACGAGTCCAAGAATTAACCGTCGAAGCAAACATAAGGGCTCATAGTCCTTACTTTTACTAAGGTGTTTAATTGGATTTCTCATACAAACGAGGAAAAGGTTTGCATAAATATATACTAGTAGGTTTATACAGCATACTATAAAATAACTTCGTATAATGAAGTAGGATTAGAAACCATTTCAATGAAAGGATTGGTATCTACTAATAATATAAATCCCTTTTATATAGTTTTGAAGTGGCAAATCATGTGTAGTAGCGATCAAAATAACGATAGAACTAAGAATTCACGTTTTAATAATGTAAATTAAATCACGTGACTATCGATTATAATTTCATTCACCATTAATAAATTGAAAGTCCATGAAATCGAACTGTAGAAATCTGTAAATCAGAGAAACTGAAAAGTCATAGAAAAAGGTGAAACATGCCGAAACTCGGTCGGGAAAGAGCCTGGACAACCTAAATAGTTGATCGTGGTCTCCACCAGTCAACAATAGAAAACATGTTCAGTCGATTGAATTCAGAGTTCAGTTGACTGAATCTGTAACACCCTGCATGTTATGACAATTTAATAATTAAATAATGCATATATATGCACATACATAAATGTATATATGAAGAATAAAATAAAGATAATGCAAATAAAAATGTAATGCATGCATTAAAAGAAAGAAGGGATTGGTTGCATGCAGTGTAAACATGTTATATGCACTGATTATGCATTAATAATAAAATAAAAAGATTCTTGCAATGGTTTAATTAAAATATTGTAACGACCATGAAAAAGAGAAGTAAGAAGAGAACAATAATTACCATTGTTCAAAGCTTTGTTAACAATAGCCTTAGTAGCCCAGTTGGTTAGAGCATGTGACTTGCATACAAGAGGTATAAAGTTCGATCCCTGCCTTTGTCATATGTTTGTTTTAAGGGAACAACTGAAGAAACACATGTTCATGAGAGGAAATATGTATAAACGCACATATAAGGAATTATAGAAAAAATATACATATGTATACGAGAATATACATGTATATATGTGTAGGAATATATATATATATATAAGAGATAAAATTTGAGATAAGGCTGAAATCAGAGAAATATAGTAAGAACCAAATGACGTGCAACACTGTTTTAATTTTGAAAATGAAACAAAAGTTGTGCGTATACAAATATGCATAAGATGGTCAATAGAAGATTTGTATATGCATAAGAAGATTACATGTGAATAAAATAGATAAATAAATTCTAGAAATTGAAACATTCGAAGAAAAAAAATTCTGCACCAAAACAGCTTGTAGTACCTGGGGGGTCGACACCCCTCATATTCGGGCAGATTCATTAGCGTATCTGGACTGTTTTCTTAACTATGTTCAATGCTGACTCAGCGCTGCGTGTACGATAAGATCCTGAACACCTATAAATAGGCTAGCAGAGCCTAGCCTAAATCTCACATTCTTTGAGACAATGTCTAAGCCATGCTATTCTTTCTCCCCCTCAAATCTCTTTAGAAAAATAATATAATTAGTTTAGGAAAATTCTGAATCAAGATCTAGAGGAAAAGAATGAATATTAATTAGAAGATGTGCAGAATCGTATTCGAAGTGAGGTAATTTTCTAGATTTGGTCTATTCAATTTTCTTCCTCTTATTTCCTTTTTTCTTTTAGTAAAAAAATATGAATCCATGGTTGTTAGGTTCTAAATCCAGTTAGGGGAAACCATGAAATGCTAGATCTGGACCAAATCCAGGAATTGGAAAGCAAATTAGGTGAGTGGATTTAAGTTATATCATTTTTGATAATCATATTCGAAGTGATATATTATCATTTGATAATGATAATGATAATGATATGTTGAAATGTTTAAACATATGTTACAAATATTAAAGTGACGAATATGACATGTTGGAATATTGATATGCTAAGATATTAATATGTTGGAAAATTCATATGTTGAAATATAAACTTGTCAAAATATGTGTACCGATTACTGCTGTTTCAACTCCATGTTAACTTGTGACATTTATGTACCTGTACCATTAACGGTAGAAATCGAGAAAATTACATGTTAGTTTGTTTTATTTGAACAATTAATGATATGATTACATGTTAGAGTAGAATTTATTGTATGTTATAAAGAACATGCGGCATAAAATGGGTTTTATATGATGACATGTAAAATATAGATTTGAAAGAATAGACACGCCTAAATTACATAGAAAATTTGCAGTAAATAGAAAACTGTTATTGCACTTAGACGCGAGGTAAATAGAAAATTATAACTGCACTTAGACGCGAGGTTATATTCAACTTGTGGTAGAAGTCTGCCCGGAACCGCGCAGCAGATCCAGCGTCCACAAGTTGTTAATTTAATGTGAGAGGTCTAGTACGTAAATAAACATGTAACAGTGCTAAGACACGAGGTTAAGTCAACTTATGGAAGAAGTCTTCCCGGAACCGCCCGGCAAATCCAACATCCAGAAGTGATAGGCTTAATGTTAGAGGTCTAGTACATAAGTATATGTAAAAATGTATGAATATAAAAGGATATAAATAAATGGCATTAATGGTAATTAATGGAATGAATGGAATTGAATGAAAGTGACAACGGTTAACGAAATAGAATGAATGGGGAATGATAATAACCTATTATAAATAAATTACATTAATGAGAATGTTGTATAATAGGTAGACTAGTCCTAGGGACGAGTGAAGATTATAACTTAGGTTATAATAAACTAGTAAGGAAATGAGATAACTTATGTAATGAGATGAGTGGTACTTAATTGTAAATTAAGTAATCAGTAAATGGGGAAAACTGAAACCAGTTTTTTGTAATAAGTAGAGAAAATGGGAAATTTATGAAACGTAAGAAGTTGTACTTAATTATAAATTAAGTAATCTGTAAACTTGGAAATCTGAAATCTGCTGATAAGAATAACATAATAAGGCTTGTCCTAGGGACAAGAGGAAATTGTAACACAAGCTATAATAATTGGAAAGGAGACTTATTTGTAAACCTTAGTTAAGAAAACTAAGTTAGTGAGTAACCAAAGATAAGCTGCAGTGACAGTATAAGATGGAATTATGATTAAATAAGAAAGAATGAGGCAACTTATGAAATGAAATAAGTTATATTTAATCATAAATGATAAGTGACATGTTAAATAGAAAACATGGGAATTGAGATATACTTAATTACGTATTAAGTAGAACATGTTATTGTAACCTTGAAATCAAACAAGAATATAAAGGGATTGTGTATTACAGACCTTGGATCACAGTCTAGAGAATAACATATTGTGGGCTTATTAATAAACTTAAATAGGTTAAGTTATATGTCTGAAATTAATAAGCAAGAGGAACTTGGTAACTTTAATAAGAAGTCAATGTGAATGGGAATAACCAAGTTAAATGGAAACCTGATGAGGTAAAGAAAGCGCATAAAAGAATGTTTAGATATAGGGTCTAATAACATATTAAAGTGAGGCGTTTGGACCAGTCCGCACGTTTGAGGGTGAATAACCCAACGGGGTAGATCATCGTGGTGTCATAAGGCACGACGAGAGCGCACATTCATCTGATTATTCAGTCGGCTCCGAAGGACTGGAAGGGGAAGCACGCGGCTTCCTGAGATACATAAGGTGCTCCTGGTAGTCCTCTGTGTAGTGGTAGATGTTTAGGCTGTGCTCGCAGAGGTTGGGTCTGCGCGTTACTACCAGGTGGGTGGGCCTTGACTGCAAAAGTAGCCTTGCAGTCATAATGTTGTGACAAGGTGACACTAGGGTGATTCGACGATTTCCTCAATGGGAGGCGAGGTTAGGACCAACAAGGATAGTAGATCGTCAGGTACCCGTCATCGATAGCCAGTGGGATGCGAAAAGACTAGAGCTAAACCCAAGATACCATTCAACATTCACTATCGAGGTACGGTGGTTGAGGGGAGACGCCAACTAGATGTTTAGATTGTTTGTTAGGGGCAAGTCGCTTAGCTCTTGTAGTCTTTACTAGTTGAGGGAGGGGCCGAGGTGGGGCCATAGCCACCATGAAAAACAGACCCAAGGGATATCTGTATTTTGAGGCTCTTAAAGGCGGGCCTGTACAGATATGGAAAAGCTCCCGACCGAGTTTCGTGTTTCTTGTATATCCCTGCCACAGAACTTGGTGCACATTAGAGGTTATATGTGGTTAAGGCATCGAATACGATTGATGATACGTACATGGGAAAGTCTAGATACATGCATGTTTGCTCTGGGTAGGTATCATAGACTTGAGGGCATTACTCTGGTATGAAGCCCGATTCGATCGACGGTGGTAGTCCGTACGCTTACGTAGCGTAGTAGTAGCAGATATATGCATAACATAACATTGTTATATAGAGATCCGTACGTCACTTCGGCGTAGGATGTGGGATTGCGTACATTTCTGGGGTATTACGGTGGAGACCGTGCGAGTGGGGTACCATGGGGGTGTACCTCGATTTCAGGGGGAGGGGGGAGGTGTAGCTACATATATACCTTATTAGGTTAATCCACTAGGAAGTAAATGGGTACAACATGTATGTAAGCCTTGAGTATGGTTAAGGCAAGTAACTAATAAATAAGAAAATGTGATTTAACGGTATATGTAGGACTATCCAAAGTGTATAGTTTAAATCCAGTCACTAGAACTTGTGTTCTGACCCCCCCTCCTCATAACATACTCACATGTTAGATTTGTGGCAGAGATATGATAGCTTTGGATACTGGTTAGGTAGTATTATTACTACGGTAAGGCTATACTTTGATTATATTATACTTGATACATTCCGCTGAGAGATATTTTCTAAGCTCTAATATATTTTATGTCTCTATGTCTTTTCTACAGGATACCAGAGCAACCGACACGGGTTTCGATGGATTAGAATTTTGAAAAAAATCCGGTCTGTCGGAATTCAAGTTATTATATAATCTGTATAACTTCAAATATTTTTTCTGTGCATGTACAGGTCAGTCGACTGACCCATAAATTCAGTCGACTGATCAATGGTCAGTTGACTGAACTGCGACATAGCCAAATTCTTGCTCCTTGATTAGTCAACTGACTACCTGATTCAGTCGACTGACTGGCTGCTAAGCAGCCTAACGCTTGGCCTTAAGGCCAAATTGATTTCCACTGATTTCAGACGATCAATGGAGGCCGTGGACTTCATCAAAGTAAAAAATGAAGCTTTAATGGTTTGTCGAAACATTTCATAACACAAAACTCAAACACACCCAAAAATATATACTCGAATTCATTAAAATGAAATCAAAACTCATGAATTGGGAAGTTCACACACAAGCAACCCAAATCACACAATAAATACACAACACATAAGTGCCAAAGGCGCATTAGACAAGCATATAACTTGAGGCATAGATGTGAGTTCTCCAAGAACTTACCTTTTCTTGTTTAGAAATAAGGAATTGATCCAATGCCAAGCTAGAACAACACCTCTTCCAATGTAGCTTGTTAATCTTTAATCTAAACACATATAAATGAATTTTTAAGATTTAGGTCATAGAAAATCTTAGAAATTGAAGAGAAAGCAAGAAGGAGATGGAGAAGCTTACACAAATTGCTTCCTTGATTTTCCCCTTGTTTTGGATTCCTAGAAGCCAACTCTAGCTTAGGAATTTTAATTTCCCATTCCCACTCCTCATTTCTTTTTCTTTGTTGAAGTGTTGGAGGAATGAGGAGGATGGGGTCGATGGGGCTGGCTAAGTAGAGTTGAAATGGTTAGTTTGTCTAATCCAAACCATACCGAAGTCCTGAATTTCTCGAACTCTAAACACGTCGATGTTTATAGTTTTTGTTGCCATAAATGACGTTTTGAACTCAATGGAAGTGGTCTTGAGCCCAAACTCATCCATATTCAAAAATGTCTTTTTGGACAAGCACCTGATTAACGATGGTATACTTAGATATATTATCGTGAAATATGTGAGTTGTTACAGAACTATAGATTGTGTGATGGATTATCCACACGACATTGGGGTTGGATGGTCTTCAGAATATGGAAATTTGTGGTTTCGTATACATCCTGAAATTATAGGGGTGTAAAGGATAGTCGGCATCTAATGAATTGGTATTCTACATGTTTTAAATTGATTAAACTAAGGGAATAGGTAATTGTATGGAAGGGGATGGGTATTATCCATAATTTTGTAATGAGTAATCATTTAAACTATTATGGATAATTTTTTAATCTATGATGGGTGGCCATACGATATTAAGATGGGAAGTCACTTTATTAAGAGAAGAACCAATTGACAACAACTATGCTAAGTTTAGTCGGGATTATGTCGGACTCAAAGGGAAGACTTTACTTGGAATTGAGAACTGAGGATGTTATCGAGGTAAAGAATTGGTTGTTGCATCACCAAAGAATCTTCGCTAATCTAATCTTGATAAATGTGTAGAAGAGAAGGTTGGGTTGGTAGTTACAGGGAGAAGCTCCACACTGGTTGAATAGAGTGTCCGTGGGAGTACCAAAAGAGGAGTTCACTTAGGCTGATTTTCGAAGGAGATTCGAACAGAGGTTTATCTCGTAGATTGTCAAGTCTATTTCAATTAGGAAATTTTCCGAGCTTGAGCAAGGAGATATGTCAAATGATTCAGCATGCTGCTAAGTTTGGTGAGCTATCCCGGTATGGGTACGCTGTCATTGATGCTATGATCGAGAGGAATGGGAAGTTCATCCTGGGTTTGAAGCCAGAGCTTGCTAAGGTGATGATGCCACATATTAGAGAGGCTTGTAACATTGTAGTGGTGATGATTATCCTAAATGAGGAAATGCTTTCTCTTTATCGAAGTGATAAGCCAGTAGAGACCGAAGTTCTTATGGAAAGAAAATGAAGCTCTTCAAAGGAAATAGAGCTCATAAATGAGGAAATGCCAAGAAAGGAAAAGCTGGGATAATTGACATTAAGTGTGACAAGAAGGATCAATATTCTAACGAGTGTCAGTCAGGGGATGGCAAGGCATACGTGGGAAAGCAGAATGTGAGATGCTTTAACTGCAATCAAATGAGACATTATAAGAACATATGTCCATAGGCAGCAAATATAAAAGTTCTTGGTTTGGAGCAATCATCATCTAGACCTACTTTTTCACTAAGAAAGGGAATCTCTAATGAAAGGTACACATTTGATTCATAGCATACAAGTTAGAGTACTGTTTGATATTGGTACATTACCTTCACTTACTGCTCGGTGTTTGGTATAGAAATTATCGTTGGAACTAATACCCTTGTTACATCCTTTAGGGTAATTAATCCCATGGGAGGTTATGAAACTCTAAGAATGAGATACTACCATATAGAGTTTGAATTTCTAGATCATGCTTTTTCCTGCAGTTTATATGTATTTGATTTTGTGAACTTTGATATTATTTTAGGTACAAATTGGTTAGATCATTATATTGCACATTGTTTCCCCAAATAAAAGAATTTATTTCACTTTGTTTAGAGGGAAAATTTGCACCTCTAATATTCAAAAAGCAATCCTATTAATCATCTAAAAGGGAGGGAATTGATGAGGGTGGAAGGATTGCTCCTAGTATGTCTTGTTGTGGACTTCTGACTGTTATTGGATGGCATAACATCCTCTGGCCTATAATCCTTTCCTCCATTTAAATCATCATAATCTAGAGATTTTCCTTTTTTCTTGCCAGATTTCTTGTGCCCACTCAAAGATGAAGAAGGCAGTGAATTTGGAGATGTGAGTTGAGAGGAAGGGAGTTTAATATAAGATGGAGGTTTGAGATTCATATATGGAGATGAGGATGAGCTTAGCAAAGTAAGATTAGAAGATGGATTATAGGTACTAAAGGAAGAAGAGCATGACATAGAATTAGTTGTGGAGTTGGTAGAAGAGGAGGGAATTGAATTGCTATGAGAAGATGTAGAAGCTACGATGGTTGAAGTAGTAGCTCCAGAGAGTGAAGAGTCCTGATTGGCCGAATCATTTAAGATTGAAAAAAGGTTGTTTGCATGAAGC
The DNA here is from genome assembly GCA_030737875.1 of Allium sativum. Classification (NCBI taxonomy): domain Eukaryota; kingdom Viridiplantae; phylum Streptophyta; class Magnoliopsida; order Asparagales; family Amaryllidaceae; genus Allium; species Allium sativum. The sequence continues at coordinate 143,395,360 of CM060925.1, read as the reverse complement.
TTATCTACTGCAGCTTTAAACAAAGATTCAAAGTCATTGCTTGCTTTCTGCCTATTCTCTTGTGAGGAGCCATCATTACCAGATTTACCTTGTTGATGACAACAACCTAAATTATCAACATGATAAACCTTTTTGTTATTCTTCTCAAGTTCTTCTCTATTAATGTTCGTTTCCTTAGAGCATTTTGTTTCATCCACCACTAAGTTGTCTCTTCCAACAATTTCAACAACTTCATCCATTGTTTTATTGACTTCATCAACCACAGATTGCTTCTACCAATGTCTTTCTTTTTCCGTACTTGTTTCTTCTTGTGAACTACTTCAGTCCAGTCATTAAATTTTCCTTTTGACTGAAATTATTTATTATTTACATGGCTCCTTTCTGTATTAACCTTTTGTTGACTCCTCTTAAAAGACCCCTGATTAAAAACCTGTTGCTCTTCACCATTGCAGACAAACTATTCCCCTTTATCAGTATTCATCTTTGCCAACAGCTCACACCTAACAATTTTGTGTCCAAAAACTTTACAATGTGTACAAATTTTAGGACTCCAGTCATATGACACAATTACTGATGGACACTTCTCCCCAAGACCATCCACCTCAATACTTGTTGGTAATTCATATTCTAGGGAAATTTCTACCAATGCATTTGCATATTTAATCCTTTGCATTTTTCCAGTATTTGAATCAAAACATATAAGATGCCCCACATGGTAAGCTAGCTAGTTGATTCGTACAAGGGTCCAAAGAAGAAGGAGAATTTGATGCAAGTGAATCCACATTGGAACTTTCCTAATTTGGGATTGGGTATTTTCTATTGAGGGATCCCATTTTGTAATGATGAACATTCTTCCTTTAATGAAAATGGGATCAGCCCTTAATACTTTGTCTCTATCCAAATCATTAGAGAAATTAAAGTAGAAATGTAACCCATCTGATTTAATATCTACTTCACCATTAAGTTTCCAGAAATTTCTTAAAAAATTAACCACAGAGAGGTATGAAAGAGTACCATCTAAGAAAAAACCTACTAGGTGGTTCTCCAATATTTGAGTCCTTCGACTTTGACGAGGTCTGGAAAAGATTTAGGTTGTCCATCTCTCTCTATATCAAATTGAATATGCTTGTAACTTCCAGCATTACGTGGCAAGGTTTTGAAAAGTGAAAGATAGTCAGATTTTGTGGAAAAAGGGAAATGTGGTTGAGGTATTTGGCATATTGAAGCTTGTAGATTTGGGCAAATTTACATTTGATATAGATTTGGGAGGAATAGATGGATGAGTACTATCAGTCTTAGCAGAATCAAGATTACTAGTATCATGATCATCATCATTAGAATGACTACTCAAATGACTATTTTAATAGGTTAATTAATATATAATATTTTCAATTTTTCAATTTTAACCCAATTCGAAGTATATTAATGTCATTCAAACCAAAAAAGAATTTTAAATAACTTATAAATCAATTTTCATTTACTTTGAATTCCAAATTTGACTATTCATAAAATTCATTCAACTTTCAATTATAATTTAATTAACTAAATTTCATAAAGATACTTCAGTATTAAATCTCCAACTTTATATATTTATCAATACAAGCAATTCATAGTTTCATTTACTATCAATGCAAATTATTAATGTTATAATTAATCGAAATTCATTACTTAGTCATTTTAATTATGTTTAAATTTCATTTATAATCATAACAATATTCAAAAATCATATTAAATTCAATAATATAAATAGTAGAAAAATACGGGTTGTTACACGAACTTATAGGTGTTGGTCATTTGTCAATCGGCCGTCGCAGTTGGCCAAAAATCGCCAATAACTAAACCAAGGCGCGTTTTGGTATTTAGTCAATTTTTTATCGTTCGCGAACCTTCAAGTAATGGTATATGAAGGAAAATCATGCATAAGGGGAAGGGATAGCGATGTCAGGTGGTCCAAGGTGGCGCGATGGCCTATGGCACGAGAAATAGGGTGAAATCCGATTCTGTTTAGCGGACTATTCACGGCGGAGGAGGCCGCGTTGGGGATCATGCTTGGGTGCGTCTGTTTCTTAAAGGGGTTGACACAGTGGTGGTAGAGGTGTAAGGTTTGGTGGTCGGGGGAGGGCGATGACGGTTTGGATGGATGAAAAGGAGGTGATTTTCGGGATGGTTGGGCCAGAAAATGAAGGCAATAAGCATTAAACTGATGACATTGCTAATTATTTAATTCTATAACTTTTATATGTCACATTTTTGCGTATGAGGTCCTTTTTGACGTCGTTCCTTGTGTTGGACTTGTGATGGCAAGCTCTACGTTTTGAAGTAGGTTCGGTCTTATTTAGTTGAGCTGAATGATATTCGTCACTCACTATACTGTAGTTGCTGTATAGTATATTATCGACGCTTATGTGTGATGTCTAAATATAAATTGGCATTTCTAGGATATCTGAACCTAGTAATTAGTAAATAAAAGTGGTTTATTTAAATTTGACATAAACGTCACATTTTAACCATTTGCACACTAACACGCGTTGATACACGTTGTTTTGACAATGTTACTAGATTTAAGACATTTGGACATTTAGTCCATTTTAATTGCTATAGATAAGTCCTATTTACCCTATTGGATGCTTTAGATGGTTGTATGATAGTTTAGGTAATTGGATGACTACCGGTTGCCTGGTTGAATTGTTTGCTTAGTTTAGCTTAAAACGTCGCTCTTAAGCGATCCACTATTAGGAAAATCTCGTTCGTAAGAGCTTGGTGCATATAGACCAAATGCACACGATGGTGCACATTAATTGAGCGCATAAGGATGGCAGATTCGAACGAATGAGAAAAGTTCTCAAAGAAGATTCAAAGCGCACAGATGGATTCAACGATGGAGCAACATTGAAGCGTGACGACGAATTTGAAGGTGAAGCTATATTGGTGCTCAACACCTGATTTGGTAATGGAGAGAGGCTTTGGTTCAGTAGACGAACCGAATCTGGATTGGTGTATGCCAATCTGAATTTGGGTCGGCAGGTCGAGCCGACCCGACTTGGTAGGCCGATTGAACCCAGATTGGTTACATCAATCCAAACCCATGTAAGTTTGTGTCAGTTGATTCTGAGGGGGATAGTAGCATAGTCTCTGGAGCTTTGTTGTCGATCTGAAGATGAAGGATGGACTTGACAATAAGCTGGATTTCACAACGAATGATGGATGTTTTTTCCCTAGATGCGCATTTGACCAATTTTGGTTAAATGCATAATCCAAGTAGACACTATCGATTACTATGGAGTGGTCGATACCATCTCTTCTGCTGTTGGCCAATTTGACATGGGCGATGGCGCGATTTCAAGGAGGAGGACATGATGGTCCATCCGATAGTAATTTGGACACAATGGCTCTTAGATTAGTGGCTTTGGCAGAAGTCAAGGATGTGGTGCTTCTATGCAGTGAAACATCATTTAACAATGATGATTCCATGATCATAAAAAGGCCGTTGCGATGGATGATTTTTCCATGAGATGCAATGTAAGCGATATTGAGTCGAGATGATGGGATTATTTGATGAGAGTTTTGGGAACATTGACACTCTACGACTAGCAATGTGTCTTAGAATGATTCTGACACTATAGTGGCTTTGAGGAGGTTATAAGGACAATCCATGATATACACTATTGTGGGGAAAATGTGTGCTAAGGGATTCATAATGTTTGTAGGTTCCAATATGTATTGATAGAGCGGGGGTACCTTTGCGATGATCTTTGTGTGATGATGGCACTTGGAGCGACATTGTCTCTTATATCTAGGTGCCCCCGAACTATTATTAGATAGTTTTGTCAGTAATTATAGTGGGAAGGGACACTATGTTCTTCAGTAGTGAGTCCTCTTTGACTTAACAATAGTGGGATGAGACATAGATTTTTGGTGGGAGTGTCGCTTGTGATTGGATTATAACGAACAAAAACAGTTTTCTAGTAGCAAGTTATCACCGAGCTTCCAGCTTGAGAGAATATAGATACATTCGAATAAGGTAACTAGATTACCACCATATTTGAGTCATGTTCCATATCAATCTAGTTTAGATGTTAGACTAGTAGTTATGCCTCTAGAGTATGTGTCAGTTTAGGGAAGGGAAGCGAGTATTTATTCTCGTTGATTAGTTTCTTGTTGGATGGGTCCTAGAGTGTAAGGATGTCCTTTCGGTTTGGAATGCAAAGGGTATTTTTTGATTTTGGATAGTTGGATGGTGTCGATTACATTGTCTCATACGTTTCTTTAACTTTGATTGGTTGGTTAGACTATTTGGGCTAACCATCTTATCGGCATTTTTTGTTGATCTCTTGGACCGTGTTTTGAGATATCATTTGAATGGGTTGTGCTTGTGCTATCCTGTTTTATTTTTGTCTTTCTATGGGTGAAAAGAAAGCATAAGACACAATCATTGTTTGTGTCGTCGGCGTTGAGAAAACACGATCTGTTAGAGTTCAGTTTTCAGAGAGAAAAGTGGAGTGTCTTGAGTCACATCGTCATTGTCTTAAGTAGGACTACGAGAGTTTCGATGATTTCAAATTCAAAGTTGAACCTTGTGTGTATCAATTACTCGTTCAGATCAAGAACAACAAGCCGATATGACACATTTGGCTGCGCTGCTTGGTTCAAGTGCGGTGTGTTCCCGAATGAAAGGTTGTCGTGTTTTAGTCGACAACCGAAACCGTGCAAGAATGATTTATCGACTCGCGCAAAAAAGGTTGTCTGCTGCTAGTTTGGGGAATTAGATGACTATTAGTTGCATGGATGAATTGTTTGCTCAGTTTAGCTTAAAACGACATTCATAAGCAATCTAATATTAGGAAGATGTAATCTGTAAGAGTTTGGTATTACCGATTACTTGCACATGCCGGTGCACATTTATTGAGCGCATAAGGATGGAAGACTCGAACCAATGAGACAAATTCTCGAAGGATCTTCAAAGTGCATGGATGGATTTGACGATGGAGTAGCATTAGCGCTTAGCGACGAATTTGAAGATGAAGCAAAATTGGAGGTCCGCAACTGATTTGATGATAAATGGGATTTGGTTTGGTAATCCGAATTGGATCTAAATCGATGTATGTCAGTCTGAATATGGGTCGGTAGGCCGAGCTGACCCCAACTCGATAGGATGAGCCAAACTCGGATCGGCTACTCCAATCCGAAGCTAGATGATTTTGGGTTGATTTATTCTAAGGGGGATAGTAGCGCGAAGGCTAGGCGGATCTGAAGAAGAAGGATGGAGTTGGAAACCAACTGGATTTTGCAACGAATGATGGATGTTTTCCCCTAGATGAGCATTAAACTAATTTTGGTTAAATACAGATCTGAGTATTATCGATTATTATGAAGTGGTCAATACTGACTACTGTCGTTGTTAGCCACTTTAGCTTATTTGACATGGGGGATGGTGCGATTTCGAGGAGCAGGACATGATGGTCCATTCGATAGTGATTTCAACATTATGGTTCTTCAATCAGTGGCTTCAACGGGAGGCAAGGATGTGGTGGTTTTAAGCTATGATTCGTTATTCGACGATAATGATTACATGATGGGGACGAGGCTGTTGCGATTGATGGTTTTTCCTCAGAACCCAAAGTAAGGGATTTTAAGTCGAGATGTTGGGATCGTCAAAGGAGAGTTCTGGGAAAATTGACATTCTACGGCTGACGATGGGTCTTAGAATGATTCCTAAACTATGATGGCTTCGAGGAAGGTTATAAGTACAATACATTACAGATTCTATTGCATGGAAAATATGTGATAAGGAGTTTATAACGTTTGTATGTTTTGATAAGTATTGGTAAAGCGGGGGTACCTTTGTGATGATTGTTGGGTGACGATGGCCCTTAGAGCGATGATGGATCAAAGATATGGATGCCCCAGACTATCATTAGATAATTTTGCTTCTATTCGTCCAAGTGGCATGGATTCAAGTACGAGGAGCCAGAGCTGTATCCGTCCTTGTTCAGATGATGGGATCATACAAATATTATGTGTATCCAATGCACTAAGTGAGTGAATGAGATGAAAGATAATAGAAGTCATGATTGTTTTATAATTTACCACCTTAGTGGTGTCATATGGTGTAGATATTTTCGATTCGAATATCTGAACAACCCTAGTATCCTGACGTAGGATACATCCATTATTATTATTACTACTACTACTACCATAGAGTGATATATATATATATATATCCTTATATGTGCTGACTTTGTCGATGCAGGGGTAGGACTGGAATGATTATCCATTCTGTGCCTTATACTATTATGACTTACAGTACTTTGAGATTTGTTATCGCTCACACCAGACTGTTGTCTGACCCATGATTTTATTTTCTTCTTATTACTTTGGGTGCTCATCGATGATGCCGATGAGCAAGCTATGTGACTAGTACAAATATTTTTCGGAGCTGCACAGGTGAATTACCAAGAGGCAATGTTTTACATATTTTGTACTTATATCCTTATTGTTTATTATGGTGTGTGACACTATGGAGCCTTGACAGTGTTATGTATTCTTCTAGAGACAGTTCATTAGTTTTAGTTTATGTATCACTTGTATAGACTATATTGTTGTACTATGTAAAGTATAAACCTATGTACTTTGATTCCATGATATATGTAGTTATTACTTTCTCACATGCTTTATATTTTTGATCGTTATTATTATATGTTATCTGAAGCGCTATGAAATATACGATAGGTTCTATGATTGCATGTTTATGTTCTCTTATTCTTCTCTTATATTTCCTTCTTTTCTTTCTCTTTTCGCTTCTTTTATCCAATTTCTTTCCCCTAAAAACCATTATATATCGATCAGGCACTTGTGTAACGTGTTATTTGGTTATATAGACATTGGTGGTGTATGAATGTCATTACACTTAATATGATTAGCTATATGAAATTTTCAAAGTTTGTTGTGAGTATACTTGTACTAGTAAAATAAGTATATGAATATCACATAATTATTCTAAAAAGGAGATTTTACAAATAAAATAAAAATAAAGCTAAGTGATTATTATGGGAAAATTAAATATACGGATGTTGTTGACAATGCAATTGGTAGTTAAATAACTGATTATCAATTTTACCTAATTTTAACTCTATAAATATACAAGACTAATGATAGGAAGACTCCTTACTTTAAATGGTTCGGAGGCGAGTTCCACTCTTATGTTCTATTAGTTTCTAAAAGAAATAAGGTTGATTGTATTGAAAACTATCAGTACCGTTTCACAGAGACTGAGATCATATCTAGCTATCTGAAAAACGGTTCGATATAGTTGATGTATTCGAAATATAAGACATCTTGATGATGAATTGAAGTCGCAACTCTTTGAAATGAAAGGATTACTTGCTATCAGTCTTGAGGGTGATTCCAAAATGGATATAGCAGATATTGTGCCTTTTGTTTCGGTCAGAGCCAAAACAAACTTGTATGGATGAATGTTAGCACTGCATTTTAGTCTGAAGAGTAATAATTTCATCCTAAGTGGGAATTACTAGGAGTGATCAAGTAATCATTAATTTACACGCCTCACACCCAATAAATAAATCAAGGGCATGCAACAGGGTTATGTATGTCGCTCCATTATGATATAATCATAGCCTAGATTAAGAGTTGTTTGCACCTAAAATGATTTAAACACCCAAAAATTCCAATGAAGAGAATAAAATGAAGAAAACAATAAATGAAAATGAGGAACACAACAATTTATAGTAGTTCGGCGTGAATTGCCTACATCTACTTTATAATCAAGATTGAGATTACAAGAGTCGGGAATGATGAAATCCCGAGTACAACACAACTACGGTAAATAAATTGCATAAGAGAAGTCAGAAGTCCATTTCCAGATGTCGAGGGGCTATAAATAGCTGAGGTATGAATCTGGTTCGATATGAAACATGGGAGGAAAAACGAAAGTAGTGGAGCGAGTGGAGTTAGTGGGCCACGTCATTTGTTGCCACCAATTCGGCTCGGCATAAGTCCAATTCGGCATGGTCGAACCGGATGTTGGCCGAACCAGAATTTCCTTCACTCTTCTTTGTTGATCCGGACTTTAATCAATCCGGAACTCTGCTTTTCTTCTTAGTCGAACCAGACAGATAACCGATCCGGATTTTTCCTTTAAGTTGCTTGACTGATCCGGAGTTAGGTCAAACCGTATTTTATGCGGAGTTGAAGTTGCTTTTAAGTCATGAGTGCCTCAACTATGAATCTCCATGAACTTTAGTGCCTTTCCAGAAGATAGGTCAACATTTTACCCCCTAAAGTACATTGCGCTGAGAATGGTATATGCTTTGAATCGGTTGGTCTGTATCACTCTGGAATGTCATCCATCCCCAGAAGAGTTACGGTGAATAATTGTGTCCTTTTGAGTGGCCATGACAACTAAGTTCTTCCTTTCTGCATAAATAGATATACACACTTCACACATTATTCGATGGTATTTGTCTGACCAAGGTTGTTGATCAAAGTTACTTAGAGACACATGTAACTATTTAAACCTTATCAAGTCAAGAGTTGAAACATATTTGTCATATAGTCATGTTGCGTCGAGTTGTTGGCTCCCGCATGTGATTGCGCACATGTATGCCATTGCCACATAATGTCATTTTCTTGGCGTAAGTCGAGCGCGTTGTCAAGTCAATTATTGCATGTGAGTCGACACTTAAAGTTATTAACTAAGTTAGGGAAATATTAGAATTTATCTTTTCAATTCTCTTCTTCTTTCTTTTCCTCTTCTTCCCTTTTTTTAATTTCCGGTTCGGTGGTCGAACCGAATTCCGGATCGGCATAGTCGATCCCCATTGCACGCCTGTCACATCGATAAAAGATGAAGAATCTCAACTTTTCCCCATATAAATCTGGTACATGCTCCTTTTAACTTTTAATTTCATTTGTCGAACTATATTTTTTTCATCTCCTTCAAGCTCTAAAACAATTCAAATTGACTACGATCCGTCACTCATCAAAGTCTTGATACCTCGACATCGAATTGAAGTAGGCGGGTTTGATTAAGATCATTCATCATTTTTTATTTCTATAATTATAGTAGGATTCTATGCCGTCTGTATTGGAGGCAATAGTGGCAATGGCGGAGGTGCTTGGAGCAAGGTGATGACCAGGGAGGCTGAGGAGGTGATTAGAGAGATCAAAGTGAATGCGACTATAGTTTGTATGGAAGAAACAACGTGGAAGATTCGAGAAGACGGTGGAGTAGTTGAGGTGAGCTGGAAAAGAAGAAATGCTTAGTTTTCGGATTGATAAGCTATAGGTCGATCCAGATTCGACTGATACGGAATAGTCGATCTGAAAAGGTCAATCCGAAATTGACTGATCCAGAAAGATCGATCCGAAGTTGGTCAATCCAGCTATGATAGAACTGTCGCTATATCTAATTCAAACTCCAAAGAATTGATCATGGACTTTCATCGTTGATCTTGAGTGACTTTCAGACTAGATGACTTGCGAAGGACAACAATAAAATGACTTAAAACTGCAACTATATACTTGGACCTTTGGATAATTAGGATAGAGCATATCTGGACTTTCACATATGCATACGAACATTATCGAATTTGCAAATGACAATAAAACTGCCCAACCAACAGGAACTCACTCCTTGTGAGATCTATATTTTGGAATCGTTTCCAACGAAGATTCGATGAGACGGTCGGGAATAATGGTCCGACAAATTGTCACTTATCTTCTGTTTTCAACACTTTACTTCTGTTGATGTCACTGGATAGTCTTTGTACCACATTGCACACACTTCAGTTTATGCACAAGGGGTACAAGTTTATCACTCTAATCGGTGATATTTCTTGAGTAACATAACCATCTTGTTAAGAAGATATACCACAAGAGCTTCCGAGACCGGGAAAAAATATGTTGCCTGCCAGGAACCTAGCTCAAAGCTAATTCTGGAACCAAGTCAGACAACGAATATTCACAATTCAAAGTCCAGCCTCACGATGAGCAGTCAACTTCATTGTCTTGGAAATAAAGATCTTCTTGAGAAGGAGAGGCTGAAGGCATTGGTGCTCTCGACTCTCTACTCGGGATAGTCTTTTTAGATGATCCAATCGACTCTTGTCCTTCTTTGATGGATGTGGAAAAGATAAGGAGATTGTTCACGAAGCATAGGATCCCCTTTGAATAGATTCTAGTGTTGGCCCCTGGCAAGACTCCCCATAACTCTCTAGAGTGCTTTATAACATGCAGTCGACATATGTGTATGGTCGGATGTATTTATCATTTCATCCCATTTATCTAGAAATTTCTCTACTGCATGAGGCCGACGTCCACACAGTCGCATCCCACAACATATACATTTCTCTTCACGATGTACATACTATATGGATAACATTTGCATTGGGATCCCACCTTCAAGGACATTACCTTTTTCTTTAACTTGAAGCATCATAAAAATACCTTGTCCCTCACTTACTTCAAAGCGACTTAGGGTAACTGAGTCATAATGGATGGACATAGTAAGCTAGGGAATGTCTATCTAGACTGGTTTTATGTTCATTAGCAAGAAGGCTTTGCTAGGAGGTGGATTCAGTGTAGTAAGTATTTCACAATCATTCACATCTTCCAAATTCACTGGAATGTGTGTAACACTTTATGTCTTTATGCAGTCGAGATCCCAACCAAGCCCACAGGCAACGTCTATCACACGACTTTGACTATCCGGTAGACGACCAAAGCGTCTAGAGATGCATCACTGATGATTCCAGCACCGATTTCATTTACTTGACATAAACTGGAGTTTAGGCATAGGCTGTGCCCCAGCTGGAGGAGTGGAAAGAGGCGGTGTAGGAGCTCCAGTGGTCATGCCTCTGCTTGAGGGTTATTTGCAATTAAACCACAGGTTAAGGCCCAAGTCGACGGCGCTGCTAAAGAGGTAATTTCCCTTGGGACCAATCGGGGTCCTTCGGGGGAAAGGAGCAAAGGGAAGACCAAGAAAAGTCCCCAGGGAAAGAGGTTGAGGAAGGATATGAGAGTCTCCCCTCCAAAGAGGCTGCCTTCAAAAGCGCTACTTGCATAAACTCTATCTCCGACTAAGTTTCCGATTCGTGGCAACGGACCGAGAGACACGGTGTTGCTAGTTAGGGGTCTAAGAGATCTTCCATTGCCAAATGAGTACTATTCTGCTCATAACTTGGATTCAATGACATCCTTCTTAGCCTTCGAAGAAGAGACCACACCCGCAAAGTTAGGAAGACCACGCTGACTGGTCAAACTCTAGGCTTGGGTTCGTTGAGGGGATCATTAGGACACACATGACATAAGAATAACATGTCACAACACTTATTTACCATTCAATCGCTAAATTTTGACTTAAGTTTTCTCTTGAATTATAGGCTCGATGACAAAAGGAAGCAAACACCATCGACATTTCATCGCTAGTTTTCAAAGATTATGCCCTTTCCCAGAAGCTTATCTGATCACGAATGCCTGAAAAGGCTTGACAGAGAGGAGAGGGAGTGCGAATGAGAGAGGGAAAGGGAGTGTGAGAGGAAAAGGCACCATCGTGATTATGCCTCCCGCTCCCACGACAAAGCTTCCTGCTCGCAGGATAAGGCTTCCAGCGAGAATTCACAAGTTAGGGTTTCGTCATACCTTAAGCCTTCAACCGATCTGACCTCGCAATATAAGCAATTTTCACCAAAATACAAAAGGGTTGTCATGTCTGGCTGGTAGAAGGAAAAAGAACTTCATGCCACCACACTAAAGAACAAGAGCTTACCCTCGAATAACACAAAAAAGAGATGGAGAATTTTTTTCCTCAACATTACTTTTCTCGAATAAGCTTCTTGCCTCAACTACACGCAATACCTGAATCTTTCGATGCTCAACTAAAATAAAGGGTCAATGACTTAGCGACCCAGTACCGGGATATAGTCAGATACTCGAGGAGGTTGTCTGAGGTTATCAGGGATCTTGACCTTGACATGGTCAACATGAACTAGCCGTGGCACTATGATAAGAAACTCCTGGAGCAATATAAGAAATACTTAGCTAACTATGAGGCCAACCTTGCATTTACTATTAAGTCAAAGGAAAAAAAATCAAATGTCGCTTTAAAGCTTCAAGCCTAGTTCCATAATGAGCTTAATTTGTGGTTTCTTAAGACCAAATCAGTTGAGGATGACCTGCGGGTGATCACCCAAGAGAACATATCTCTAAAGGCCGAGAACGAGGCATTATAGAAGAAGAAAGAGAGATATGCTCTGAAGAATGAAAGGCTCAAGTCCCAACCTGCTGCCTCTGAGGAAGGGAAGAAGAGAGCCAAAAAAACTTCTCACACGGCTCTTGAATCTGTTGGAACTTCAAATTTCAATGCGACAAAAAGATTCAAGAGCTAAAGACTTAGGCAGTTGATGTGGAAAAAATGGAGGAGGGATTTGGCTCTCCAGTGCTAACCATTTATGCCTAAGTCCTTAGGTACCGAGGCTTGACATAGGTCTATGACTACTGATACTTGGGACCGATTCTTGGAGGAGGAGAGGCTCGCTTCTGAGGATGACTTGGTGAATAAGGAGGAGCTAAGGGTTAATTTTTTTTGGGGTGATAAGCCAGAGGTCTTAGCCGAGGGTCAACAGTTGCAGAAAGAGAATATGGAGTGGCTTCAAATCAAGGGCAAAGCCGTAATAGGGGAGGGTTGTGGCATTGCTAGTGGTGACACTTCTCCCCCAATCAATTAACAAATCCACCCAATTTGTGATCAGCTCGCAGAGCAAGTCGTCGTCTCGCTTTCCTCAGCTCAAGGTTCAGAGAGGGTAGAGGAGTATAACCTGGATGAATCGGACCTTGGTTCACACAAGCCTCTAACCCCTATTATTGAAATTAAAACTCTAACAACCCCTGACGATGTCTCATCAGAAGGTATTTCTTTACTTTCTCCATAATTTGTGAAAGTTATCATGGCCAATGTCAGGCAGTGTGACTACCAATCAAGAGACCTTTTGTCCCGCAAGAACTAATGATTGTTGCTTTTCCTGCTTTATGTACCGTGCAAGTCAAGGTGGCTCTTCGGATGGAGGAAAAGGTAGCAGACGAACCTCAAGTGCTACCCGGTGATGATGCAACCAAGGAAGGGGAGATAATAGATGCCCTAAAGAACTTGGGTGCCGAAGAAAACCACACTGAAGGTGATGAAGACGTGCTCGACACCGTGGAATCTAAGAAGAAAGGTTTTTTTAGCATGGAGAAAGTGGAGACACTACATTCAGGGAAACTTATGAAAATCAAGATTGATTTAGGGACTATCTCCGCAGACCCCTTGCAGGTTATCGTACCTCCCGGCGAGTAGCAACCAGGAATCCCTAGCACGGGAGTGTCAACTGAGAGACAAAGTATTCTGAGAGGGAGAGGAGGTCCAAAAGGAAGCATGATCCTCCCACTTCAGGAGCCAAGGAGTCCTCCAGTGATAAACCCAAAAAACGAATCGTGAAAGATTCTAACCTGTAAAAGTCAAAAAATAACCAAGTACTTAGTCACTTTTACCGATGTGATTTTTGCTTCGTTAGCCTGCTATGTTTGTGCGAGTGCAGCCTTCGCGTTTTGACCATGATTTTGTATAACATGCATTTGATATGTGAATAAGATAGTCTTTTCGTTGCAAGTCTACTTCTCTTTCCATTCAATTTACTCGTGAATACTAAGTCTTTTTGTATTAGCAACTTTTCTTATGTGTTTTAGTCTAGAGGAATTGTATATTCCCCTAATTAATTTTGAGTCATGTACTGTTCCTAGGCATATTCGAAGTTAATTTTTCAGTTTTCACTTATGCCTTCAATCTTAGGAGAGTTAACTTTTGGCATTGGACGTCTGATCCTTAAGACTTATACTCTCGACACGTTAGTTGGGTTAAATTTATGGGTTAAGCAGTCTTTAGTCACAGCATGTCGTTCACGCTAACCAAATCATTTTATACTGTCTCTCAAGTCATGAAAGTTAGAGTTATATGCACAAACAGTTGTTTCACATTCTCCAAGGCGTCGTTCCTTCACTTTAGTCTTCAAAGTGAAGATGGCCTTATCGAGCGTCTAAGTCATGCTCGGATTTTGTTAACTTTATCCGACTAGCCGTAGAGTTGAGTATTCTCTTCAAAACATGAGCAAACGAACATTATTGGGCAATTAATTATTCCTTTAGTTCGATTTTTGGCGTAGGTCGGTCAAATCATTACACTTAGCCATATAATTGATGTAACAACCTGGATTCTGATGGACCAATTCGTTTGGGATTTTTGGAAAAAAAATCGGTCCATCGGAATCCGGGTTGTTACAATTATACATATTCACAGAGCATGAGAAAAGCTTTTCTTTATAGCATAGTAGCATTTGTCGAGTCACACCTTATTACATAGCTCAAAAATAAAGTGTTATTTGCAAAATTACAAAAACAAATGATTCAGTAAAATAGTGTTGCAAATGTTTGGCATTCCATGCTCTTGGGAGTTGGTTATCATCAAAAGTCGTTAAACTAAAAGCTCGGTTATCAAGTCTCTTTTGGATGACCTACGGTCCTTCTCATTTTGGCCCTATGTGAATAGGGCCAGGAAAGACATTCTTGAGGATGTGGTCACCGGATTAGAAGGTTTTAGGCCGAACCTTGGTGTTGTAGTCTATGTAGTTAAAGCCCCGCAATATCCCCGCTATAGCCCATAACGCTCTTCAACCACTATGCTATTTCAATTTAGCGCTGATGAATAGTGGATCCGCTTTTAGCCCCACTATTTTCCGCTGCATCCACTAAATCAAGTATTTTAGTGTCTTCTTTAGCAGTATTAATATATAAGCTTGATTTTGACTAGTTCTCTTTTTAGAAAATCAGTAAATTTAGCGTAAAGGGCTAAATTTAAGGCATAAATGCCTAATATACGGTAACAATCAATTACACTCATCAAATTTAGCATGCATGCCTATGATATTCCCAGATTTTGTTATATGATATTAATTAAAATTAATTTGTTATACACATATAATGTGATAAAGATGATGAATTAATTTTTAAATTTCTATTTTGCATGGCTTAATTTTCAAATATTTGGTTTAACATCTAATGAACTTTTTTGCTTCTCCGCTATTTCCCTACTTTATCCCCGCTACAAATTTTTGCACCTCTGCGTGCTATAGAACCGATAAGCGCTTTAATTGCACAAGTTGTAGTATCGGGCAACTCGATGTCTATGTGCTATAGCTCACAAGTCAGCCTTCTCTCTTTTCTCGTCAGTCACATCGAGCGATTCGAGGAGTTCATTGTTGGTCAAAGGACTATAGTAGGCAGCTCAATGAGAAAGGACTTCGAGCTTTAATGGAATGAGCGCTTCAGAGCTGTAGGACAACACAAATGGAGTATGGCCAATCACTAACTTATGGATCGCCCAATACACCTAAAGGGCTAACGGAAGCTCGTCGATACACTTGCCTCTAGACTTATCCAGTCGCTGCTTCGAAATAGACTTTGTATTCTTGTTTATAGCTTCAATTTGTCCATTTGATTGCAGATGAGTTACCTCTATATATCTTTTCTCGATGTGACGATGTCGACAGAAATCTTTAAACTTTGAGCTATCGAAATTGGTCCCATTATCAGTTATGATGGTTCAGGCCACTTCGCGAAATATTCCACTGACAAAATCAGGTACTTGGCTCCACCCTTGGATATTGGAAGATTGTTGATGATGTTTACTCCCCATACCGTGAATAGCCAAAGGTTAATCATTTAGGCGAGTTGAGTCGGCGGAGCTCTCAAGATCTTAGCAAATATTTAGCAATTGTCACAACGTTGTGAATAATCAGCCGCATCTCGGTTGACGGTAGGCCATAAATAGTCATACCACGATATCTTCTTTGCCAAAGTTTTCCCCCGCTATGATCTGCGCACTCGCCTTCTTGCACCTCTTACAATACACGCTTGTTGTCATCATGAGCTACACACCGAAGCAAGGGGAAGAAGAAACCCTTTCGATATAACGTGTCTCTCTGAATAATATATCTTGAAGCTTAACATATGAGAGCACGCTTCTTAATTTTTTGCTCGTGCAGGAGGATGTTTTTCATGGAAGTCATCAATGATTCTCTTTTGGGTTCAACATCCAGCACCTAATCGACCTACATTTGATCCATGCTTGGGGTGACCAATATCTCTATCGGGACCAACTCCATCTACATCGGGTACTCCGAGCTAGCTAGCTTGGCCAAAGAGTCAACTTTCTTATTCTACTACAAGGGGGATGTATGATATGCGATAATACTTGAACCTGACCAGCAGCTCTTCCACCCGATCAAGATAGGCGGAAAGTCATGCCTTCTTGGTTTGGAATTCCTTCCTGACCTAAAATACGATGACCTGGAAGTCGTAGAAGGTGTCAGTTGCTTTCACTCCCAATTCTTTTGCGAGGTTAGGCCCAATAATCATGACTTCATACTTGGCTTCATTGTTAGTCATCGGGTTATCCAACTCCAATGCATAGTAGATCAATCGTTCCTCAAGAGTTAATAAAATAACTCTGGTACTAGAATGTCAATTGTTTCTGGCTCCGTCGGTAAATAGCTTCCATATGGCAGTTGACGGATCAATTTTTTCAGTGTTGTCCTATGGAGCTATAAATTCAACAATCAAGTCTGCTAGTGCATGACCCTGATGGGTCTCCTAGGAATAATGTAATATCGAACTAACATAGTTCAATATTCCATTTGAGCAACCTTCCAGATGCCTCAGGTCATTAAAGGACATGCCGTAGCGGCTAGTAGATATATACCTTGATAGTATGAGCTTGGAAGTAGTGATGTAGCTTCCTCGAAGCTATTAGGAGGCTACAAGTGAGATTTTCGATCTTCCGATAATTGCGCTTTTCCCCTTCAATCCCTTACTTACGTAGTATACTAGTCGTATAACCCGGTTCTTCATGAAGAAGCTATAAGATAATGGCATGTGAGGATACCACCAGATATACGAATAAGTCCTCGTGATCGATCAGTTTCGACAATATGGGGGGCCTTTCCAGATGATTCAACATGATCTGAAACACTGCTACACAATCTGGAGTCTAGGCACAGTTGTGCTTCCTCGCTTTATCAAGTTAAAGAAAAGAATGCACTTGTCGGTGGCCCTGGATATAAATCAACTCAAAGACGCCACCTTCCCATTCAGGCTTTGCACGTTCTGATCTTCCATGGCTCCTGGATGTTTCGTATGGCCTCTATCTGCTCACGGTTGACTTCGATCCCGCTAGAGTTGACGATGAAACCCGGAAATTTCCTTGATGCAACACCAAAAGAAAATTTCAAAGGATTGAGCTTCATTTGGAATTGTTGGAGAATACTGAACATTTCCGCTAAGTCATCAACAAGGTTGGTTAACTCTCGCGACTTCACGAGCATGCCATCTACGTAAACTTCCATCAACTTCCCAATTTGATTCTGGAACATGTGATTGACCAACCATCGATATGTCGCACTGACATTCTTCAATCCAAATTGCATGACCACATAACGATTACAACCCAAGGTCCATTATAAAGCTAGTATGCCCCTGATTAGGCATATGCATCGGGATATGATTGTATCTCGAGTACACATCCATAAAGGAGAGAAGCTCATGTCCACCTATTGAGTCTACAAGCTGGTCAATTCTGGAAAGTGTGAAACTATCTTTGGGTCAGGCCTTGTTCAAGTATGAGAAATCAATGCATGTCCGCATTTTCCGTTAGACTTTTTTCATGAGTACTAGATTCGATACCCAGTCAGGGTAGAGTGAATCTCAAAAAACCCCATTGCTTTCGAGCTTCTCTACTTCTTTCTTCAATGTTGCCGACCTCTCAAGACTGAGCATAAGCCTCTTTTTCTTCACCGGCACATACCTTGGATCAATTCTGAGTGAATGGCTCATGATGGTCGGCGATATCCCACACATGTCATCATGGGTCCAGGCCAACACGTTAAGGTTTGCACGGAGAAAGTTTTTTGATTCCCTTGTCTAAAGGGGTCCAAGATGGAATCTGATTTTCAAGACCTAATAGGGGTCATCATTATCAAATGAGAACGCCACCGTTGTCTCATTAGGGGTTGCCCTTTGGTAACCTGGTTTCTTGTCTTTTCTCAGATTAATGTCTTTGAATTAACGACTATATTGTCTAAGCCAGAATTTATCATTTACTTTCTATGTAATGACACTCCGAATGTAAAGGCAATTTTCAACAACCTTTCCATTCTACTTGTTATGGGATTCCTTCTATTCAACTAAGTAGTATTCCCGCCCTGCTACTTGGTCTCCTTGCACAACTCCGACCCCATACTCAGTCGGAAACTTCAAAAGTAAGCACCAAGAAGTTATGCATGCCTTGAATTCAGCATGGGTCGGTCAACCCAAAAAAGCATTGTATGGAGAGTTGACGTCCAACATAAGAAATGGGAGGATCTGCAATCTTCTACAGTCTCCGTTGCCTAATTCCATCGACAATTCAACCGTTCTTACTGGTTCATTCGCAGAACCATTAAAGCCATGTATTCTAGCCTTATACGGCTTCATATCCTTTGACTCCAACAACATCTGGTCATAGGATCTCTTGAACAAAATATTCACGAAACTTCCGCAGTCAATAAGGACTTTCCATACCAATGTAGGGCCAATTATGGTTGCAATCACTAGAGGGACAATACTTGGGGCCTCCACCCCATCCACGTCTTTATTTCGGAAGAGGACATCGTTTCTTATCATATTTCTTTGCATTATGGGCCAATCATGTTCGTAATCACTAGAGGACCAATCTTTATTTCTGAAGACCCCTGCCTTAGTTTGAAAACCGGGTCTGAAGTCCCCTCTCCACTGTTCCATAGGGCCACTCAATACTCATCTAGCTTTCCTTATCAAACTAATTTTTTCCATGATATCTCAAAGGTGATGGCACTCATTAGTCGTATGGCTGTAAATCTCATGGAATAGATAAAAGTTCCCTGTCTGTTTTTCCTTCTCCGTAGACTCCCATGGATCGGGTTTCTTATACTGCATCACATTACAGTTATCCAAGTATACATTCTCTAAGGTGTCATTTAGTGACGTATAATTGTCAGAAATCTAGAACCATGTTTTCTTCTTAGCTTTCCCTTTTTGATTATGGCCACCTCTGTCGTCGCCTCTACACCCGTTGTTACTTCTCTTATTCTGGTTTTGAATGTTAACCTGGACTTTTCCCACTTTCTCGCTGGACTATCTTGTTGCCATGTTACTTTGAATGCCTTCATTCACTATGTCGCTAATTCTTCTTTTTCAAGTTCTCCCTGACTCCTCAATTCGCAAGAACTATTTGGTCTTCTCGTAGAATTAATCTATAGTAGAGGGAGGCTTTCTAGTTATCCACTTTCCAAACTTAGTATTGGAATCGACTACATCAAATAATGACATCAATTTAGTTTCGTCATTAGGTGTAACAACCCAAATTTTAATAAATAATGATTAATTAACAAATAAATAAATTTAAAAATAAATTGTAAAATTTGCAGAATTTGACAGTCAAGATTGTACCATTAGGTCCTTACAATTTTTTAATTCAGATACGTACATGGTTTACAGAAAATGGACGTAAAACGAAAGAGTTATGAAGATTGGAAGTTTAAAATTCAATTCAAAATAAAATACATGTACAGGTTGACCCATGGGTCGACCCAGGTGAGAAGCGGGTCCACCCAGCTACAGGGTGGGTCGACCCATGTTGTGCCTACCACGTTTACGTGCCAAGAACGTATTCGAAATGAATGAACGAAATACTTCCACCGTTTTCCAACTGGTGCATCAATTTCTTAGTAGCATATTTTGAATTTAAGGCTAATTGGAAAACCCATGATTGGTCTAAGGATATAGTGGTTCAGATTTGAACCCTAAATCTTATAAGTAAGGATCTCTTATCCTACTTGTAAATAAACCTTTAACCCTCCCCCTTCCCCCTCATTCTACACAACACATCTCTTCCCTGCCCATGCTAGTATCATTTTTGAGGGATAGGGCCGACCTAAATTAAATTTTAGGGGATTGGGAATTTAAATAAAAATATTTTCTATTTTATTTTTCTTTTGGAGGTGCGTTCTTCACCACTAAGGAAACTTTCTGTTGAGTTTTTATAGTTATTTAGATTTTTGTTCTATTTGAGACTATAGGCTAAATAGTGGTTGTAGTTGTTAATTTACATCTCTATTTACAGTTTTTTATAGTTTTTGTTTATTCTTATGTAAGTTATAAATTTTTATAATTGTTCTTTTCTGCAAGTAATTTTGCAGTTTTTTGTCTTTCTTTCTTATAGTTTTAATTAATTCATAATTAAAACACTATAAGATTATTCTCTAAGTCTTCTTTCCCCCTTCTACATCTGATTTTACAATTTATTATGGTTATGCCTAAATTTTCTATTGGCATATGTATACGACAGGTTTAGGCCTGGATTTATCCGTCTAAATTTATGCGACTGATTATAGTCCTTTATTTTGCGTGCATTGTATACGACATATTTAGGTACTAATTTATGCGCCTAATTTTATGTGACTAACTAATTCTTTTTATTTTGCGTACGTTGAGAAATATAATTCAATTGGAATAATGAAAGAAGAAGGATTGGATAAATTGTGGCAAAATTAATATAAACTGTTAAACTTTAACAAAAGGGAATATTGGACCGAAAATTTGCAAATTTGATAAAATCTGCAGATTGACTATAGCACATGTTATGACAGGAAAATGGTATGTAACACATTTGCATAAATATGATAGGTTGTGCAAACACAAAGAACCATAATGAACAAACGTGGTTTATTTGCAGATATGAATATGACATGAAGCTGTAAATGGATAAATAGATTTAACATGAAAATTAAACTTAAATTGACAAATAAATTATAAGCCGAAAATTATGATTATTCTATGGGGCCTTCTGATTAGGCGTTGATTATTCTATGGTAGCCTTGTGATTAGACATTAATGATTCCATGGGGCCTTGTGATTAGGCGTTCGATGGTAAATAAACAAACAAATAGGTTTAGCATAATAACCAATCTAATGTTAAGTTATAAGCCTAATTTTGTGTTTATTATACGGTTATGGTTTCTATGGTAAATCAATAGGGGGCTTAATCAAGCGGGATTTGGGTCAAGTAGGATTGGTTTGTTGGGGATCCATACCAGTCGGCATACCCATTTATAACATACATCTCACACTAGGAGGTGAGTGCATGCACCATGCTGAGCAAGGTAGTAAGATGATTCAAATAGAGGTGGGTGTGCATTTCGGTAGGTCAATGCACGTGCATTGAACCGAGTAGGGAAAATAAGACATTGTGACACATATGCAAATGTTGTCTTTTGCTTATGAGTCAGGCCTAATTAGCCTAAGGCCCATAATAGGCATAGGTTATCACTCTATGGTTATTACAGCCGATCGATGTGTAGTACAAGGAAAATTGCCCTAATTATATTATGTCTTGAAATTGTAGAAGTGCAAACAATCAAATGCAAGAGATGACAATCGACCTTACTAGTAATCCTCGCACATCTTTCTTATATGTTCATATATTAGTTGTGGACAGACACTTACCTTATTTGACACGAGAACTACTATTTTGTCCTTTTCTTCTTCTTAACAATTGTGTTGGTAATTTTATTGTTGTGATGACCACCCCATAACTCCCACACTAAACTTTGGAAAAGCGCATTGTATGACGTGCAGACTGATACCGGATGATCATCAAGGAAGAAAAACTTGAAGCATAACCTGACGTCAGTGCATGGACAACACATAATAGAAAATATACAATGGAATATAGGAGTGAAGCATAGTAGAACGGAAAACCCATTCTCAATAATGTCTCAGAGTCACCAGTACAAAACATCTATATAAATCAGTAATACGTACATCTGGCCTCACTATATATCTCTCAAAGTATCAATATCAACAATAAACAGCGGAAAAAAAATCATATACATATATATATCATAGTAATATTACTCCAACCTCCTGCTCATCATCGCAAAAGCTCATCGACACCTAAACTTGTCACCTTCTATCCCAGTATACTCACCAATGGGCAGCCCAAGGCAATAAGAGGGAAACATAAAACCTTGAGTCAGACAACAGCCTTAGTGAGTGATAAAATAACTAACAACAGTTAAACAAGATATATGAATATAGACAGTTTAATCATCTGATTTGTCCAGCAACCACAGAGTTAACACAAGATACTCATCTATAATATGCCACTCCAAAGAATAGAAAAGGACATCCCCCAATCCCGCTTCTCTTCAACGACCTACAGTGATAGCCTGCGCAGAGCAAACCGAGAAGAAAGCACACAATCAACCATAGCACCCAGGGCATCCAATTTCCTAGCTATCATCGACAAAAGCCTTGAATACATCAATCATCGAATGACCGTCCTTTGGCACCCGTCAAGGGGTAACAGAAAACTCTAGTTCTATTCAAATTTCCATACATTATCAATCGTATGTTTGCCTCAATCATCTAAGACAACTAGATCACTCCTAGATCACGATTCATGGTACACGATCCACCTTGATCCTCACGGGCATCCCCATGATGCCCTTGCTTTGAGTCCGCTAGAACTTTCAATAACCAACGATTCCTTGGCACTTCATATCTTTAAGCCATCATCCTCAATGATTTCACCTTTAGTTCAAGCCACTTCTTGAACAATTCCATTATCATCCTTGATCGACTTCCATCCCGAGTCAATCCATCATCATACTGTATCGTGCATCGTCCTATGACCAACATCACATCAATTCTACCTTTACCGCTCCTTCTTGAGTTCACAATCGAAGTAACCATCCTAATTGAGTTGCATCTCGATCATCGCAAGTCATTTTCCATCCAAACTTCACCGAACATCCTCAAGTAACCATGCCACCACACTTACCAAAAATGAGCTCCTCACCATGCGTCACCATGGATCGGTACCGGTACATCAACTTAGCAAAATTTTGCAATGTTTTGGGCTCCGGTCCATCCTCTTTCGAGAGCTTCATGCCGATCCATTGTTGCAGTGTAATCTTCTGCTAGTCCATAATCTCGAAGCATAACTTACTTCATCTTATACTTCTTTCCAGTCCATAATTTGTTATCGACCCATCCAAATCACTCTAACTTTTGCATGTAGGTCCTACTCCACCACCAGAAGCCACACTCAAAGGATTGCCACCATCTTATAAACTATGATGGATCAGCGCTAAGCCATCATCCATGGATCGATACCGTTCCATACATTTAACATATTTTTGACCCAAAATTTTGGGTTCTTTCCATTTGTCTTCCAAAACTCCTCCGACCGAACCCCTGATTCGCTTTGATCTTCAATCCTAAGTTCTACGACAAAAAATTCTAACAAAAAACTCAAGCAATGAAAACAATTCAAACAGAGATTCATCAAATCTTCATTATTCAAAACATGCATATATTATAAACATATCATAAAACAATGGAACTAACACGAATTGAATCTAAATGTATGCAAGAACATGATTAATTCTACAAGTTAACAAGATTACATTAGGTGTTTCCTAAGATGTCAAAATCTGAAATAAACGTATATTATTAGATCTAGAGTGAATTTAACATATGAAACGTGAAGATCCTAATTTATCCATATAACCCGTAGTTTCCATGTGAGAGAATCTCTCACTCACCAATTTCAAGATCCAATGCAATACTAACGAACTTAGATATGAACAGCGATGCAAATCCCAAAATTGATGAAATATGATATGATCTACCCTTTCCAGATGATGATCTGGCCTTTTGATGCAACAGGTGATGAACTACGATGGATAGAATGAAGATTCAGAGCTTAGGTTGAATCTGGAGAATCACGTACACAAGCCTAAATGTTTGAATGAAGAGAGAAATCTCAATCCTCTCCCCTAACCCCCGCATTTATGATAGCAAGTCATTTGTCTAATGGACCACACTAATCAGCCCATTAGTTACTAATTAGTCTGCATAGCTCAAATCGAATCTTGAAATAGCTATTTCTCACAAATCGCTGAACCATATCCTTAATGTAACCAATCTACGGAATTGACAACCATCATTTTAGTTTAGCAAGACTGATTTCAGGACCTGATTCGATTCCAGCCAAAAGTTATAGCTTAAATAGTAAACTCAAGAGAAAAATTGTCAAACTTAAATTCGGTAAAAACATGGAAATGTCTTACATCCCCATGAACAAAAACTAAAATCTGAGAATGATCCGACCACTAGGGAATTGAATATAGTTATTGTACGATCCTACGATACGTAAAATATAGGTTGTTACAATTGCTAACCAGACTTTATGTCTGACCCACTCTCCTTTCTTCTTTGTCTTTTCTTCCCCCGGGCTCGTGGGGTGGAATTGCTTAGTGTGGATTGTTCAACAGATTTATCTTGGTAGTTTAGCTTTATAACATACGTACTCTCACTGCTATTTTATCTTATTCCATGGTTTAGTTATATTTGTGACTTATTGAGGGATGTTTCTACTTGTACTCTAAAGAGAGGTTTATTTTCTTTTCATGAGACATATGGTATTTTTAGTTTGAGATAGTTGGTTTTGAATAAATGTAATGTCACCATTTTGAATAAAAAAATCCTCTATGTTTAATTATTTATGTCCTGTGAATCTTAGCGTATATGATGTATATTTATATCTTATACCTATAATGCTTCACATTTCTTGACATAACCCTAATTTAAGGGATGTTTAAGGGGTGTGGGGTGTTTCATTTGGTATCAGAACATAGATTTATAAGATCATTGAAATTTTATTAAGAAAATGTTTTTCAAAAGAAAATATATTTTTCCAAACCGAAGGATGTTTTTGAAAATAAAAATATATCCCCTCAAGTCAGATACAATCTTCCTAGAACTCTTTCGAATTCTAAAATTCTCTATCTTCTCTCTTTTGTGCAATATGCCCAGGGCCCCAAATCTTCTTGAGGGTATCCCAATTCCTGGTTGGTTTCGTAGATACTTAGAAGATACGACACCAACCAATGGAAAAGGCCTGCACAAGTTCCTACACCTACTATTGCGGTTCCATCTAATCCACCAGCAGTTGTAGATTTCCCTAAGCTTTGTAAGGACTTCGCGAATTTGGGTGGCAAAACCTTCCCGGACACTAAGACTTTTGTGGAAGACCATACATGGATCAGAGATACAAAGCGTATTTTTCAATTAATAGAGGTTAGAGGTCGACAGAGGGTTCAGTTGACCGCTTGGTAACTGAAAGGGGAAGCATCATTCTGGTGGGAGATATTGAGGCTGAGGGTAGATACATGGATTGGATTACGATGCAGATTTAAAGTGAAATTTTTTTCACAAGCAGAGGAAGGTATGCAACTATAGCAGTTCTTTGTGCTAAAGCAGGGAAATCATTCTGTTAAGAAGTACATCAACCAATTCAACGAGTTATCAAGGTTTTTGGGATGGACTGGGTCAATGTCGCTAATAAGAAAACTATCAAATCTGCGAGAGGATTGAATCAACATCTGCAAGGATTGGTTATGAATCATATTCCGATATGAGATACTTTTTATGCATTAGTAGAGATGAAGAAGTAAATTTTTTAAAACAGAAGCTCCTAAGCTTGTTGGACAAAAGAAGAAATGTTGGGAAAACAAGAATGGCAAGAAGAAGCAAAATTGTGCATCTCAGAAAGGACGGATTGAGACAGAGCTGAAGTGTCACTATTGCAGGATGCCAGGACATCTGGTCAAGGAGTGCAGAAAGACCACGTTGAAAGGAAAGTACTTTAATTATGGGAAGCCTGGGCATCTTAGTAATGCATGTCCATAGAAGGCATGACAAGAAGCGGGTACAACGGCATCACAGGTTCGTGAGTTAGAGGCAGCTCTGACTAGCAGTGATCTAGATCGATATAGGAAAGTGGCTGTATAAGGTTTGATTTCTATATCTGACTTTCCCATTCGTACTCTTTTCGATTTTGGTGAATCTCATTCGTTTAGTTTTAGCACATTGGTTGATTGTTTGCACTTAGATATGTCACTTGTCATCGATCTCATAGTAGTTTCAAACCCAATGGTGGTTCGGTGCACTTATCTACAGTTTTAAGAGGTTTGAAAGTTTCTATATTACGTGCAGAGTTTGAATATAATGCTTATATACTAGGATTTTCTAGGTGTAGTATGATCTTAGGGATGGACTGGTGAGAGATATTCTAGACTACAAGGCGAGGGTCATTCGTTTGATAATTTGTAGTGGTAGGGGCCTTGAGATTTATTGTGACCCACGCGGATTAGTCATGTTGAGTTTTCTGCATTCCCTAAATTCTTCTATTGAGGACATCGATTCTGTACCCATTATGCATGAGTATCTAGACATATTTGAGGGGGTAAAAGGACTACCTGCTAAGTGAGAGATTGATTTCGGGATTTATCTCTATAAGAACGTGAATCATGTGGCATTGCATATTTGTCATATGGCTCCGACGGAATGGAGAGAGCTAAGTAAGCAAGTGGGTGAGCTTTTGGAGAAGGGATTTATTAAATGGTGTATCTCCGAATGGGGAGAACCGATCATCTTTGCTACCAAGGAATTCGGTTCTCTCTGACTTTGTATGGACTACAGAGAGTTGAATCAGCTCACATAGAGGAATCACTACCCACTTCCTCGGGTCGATGATCTATTTGATCAATTGGTTGGCGGTTAGTATTTTCTCAGTTAGATTTGGCCACCGGTTTCCATCTGCTTCGTGCAGCAGTGGATAGTATTCAAAAGATAGATTTTAGTACTCCTGATGGATTCTTTGAGTGGTTGTTATGCCAAATCGGATGATCAACGCACCAGCGTATTTTGTGAACTTGATGAGCAGAGTATTCAGGGATGTTCTTAATAGTTTTGTAGTTATCTTCATGCATGATATTCTGGTATTCTCCAGGAGCGAGGATGAGCAAGCCTCACAATTGGGAGTGGTTATCTATACTATACGATCGCATCAGCTTAAAGCAAAGTTTTCTATGTGTCAACTTTGGTGGAAGGAAGTGTGTTTCTTAAGGTACATGGTTTCTTGTGATAGATTGGTTGTAGATCCCGCCAAGGTAGTGGCCTACAAAATTGGAAGGCCCCTAAGAATGCAATGAAAGTAAGGAGCTTTCTTGGTTTGATTGGGCATTATATAATGTTTAGTGAGGACTTTGCATGGACTTAGGCACCACTTACCCGCCTAACCAAGAAGAACTTGGAATTTTCATGGGATGTTGACTGTGAGAATTCTTTCTTGAGATTGAAAAAGGCTCTTACTAATGCATTTTTGTTGACACTTCCTGATGGTTCTAAGACATTTACTGTGTACACCGACGCGTGTAGGACTGACATAAGTGCAGTATTGATGCAAAAGGGTAGGATTATGTGCTACGGGTGAAGACAACTGAGGATTCATAAAAGGAATTACCCTACTCACGACTTAAGCTGGCTGTGATAGTTTTTGCACTCAAGTCTTGACTGTTAGGCAAGAGATTTAAAGTTTTAGGGATCATAAGTCTTTGAAGTACTTGTTCTCGCAAAAGGACCTTAATCTGAGGCAACAACGATGGATAAATTTCTTGGCATCATATGACTTCGGGATTGCTTATACCGCGAGAAAGGGGAATGTGGTTGCAGATTCCTTGAGCAGGAGTGTTGCAGAGCTTAGAACATATTTCCACATTTGACTTTTAGACCATCTATGGATTATACTCCTGAATTGTTGGCATATTTAGAGGTACAACCTATCTTGTTAGAGCAGATAAGGTCGAGGCAGCGAGAGGATATCAAGCTAGTGGATATCTTGGATAAGCTTGGTAGAGGAGATACTTCTAGACATATTCTTTGATATTCTATTGATAGTAGAGGATTATTGCACTGAGATGACAGACTTTGTGTACCCCGCATAGGAGTTTTGATGAACGCAGTTCTGGTTGAGGCACATCACTCTCGGATGGCTATCAATTCGGCGGTGATAAGATGTATCGAGATATGAAGCGAGTTGTCTACTGAACTGACATGTAAAAGGATGTATCCGATTTTTTTTTGGCAAAGTATATGGCGTATGAAAGAGTAAAGGCAAAGAAAAAGAAGCCTAGCGGATTGCTCCAGCCATTGGATATACCATTTTGGAAGTCGGAGAGCATATCTATGGAATTCATTGTCCCACCAGCATTTGGGTTATAGTAGATCGATTGACTAAAAGCGCCCACTTTATTCTAGTCAAGAGTAAGAGGACAGCTTCGTGGTTGGCTTCAGCTTATGTAAGAGAGATAGTCTGGCTCCATTGTGTTCCTCCTAGCATAGTGAGAGAAAGAGACTTGATTTTCACCAGTGAGTTTAGGAGGGGTATGCAGAAGGCTTTAGGGACATAGCTCAGATTGAGTACATCCTATCACCCTCCGATTGATGGGCAGACTGAAATGGTGAACAAGATTTCATAGGATCTGCTGAGACTCTGTATCTTGGATTTCTGAGGGACATGGGAGGAGCATCTATCCTTAGTGGGATTTGCATATATTAACAATTTCCAGACGAGTATTGGCATTTGACACCTTTTGAGACTTTATATGGATGACCTTACAGAACTGCAATATGTTGGTGGGAAACAACTGACAGATTGCTTCTTGGGTCGGATATGATTAGAGAGACCTCTAATAAGATTGATTTGATTAGGAGAAGGATGGAAGCGACACATGATTGGCAGAAACATTATGCGGATAAAAGGGGGATTGATTAAGAGTTTGGTGTTGGAGACCTAGTCTTCGTGAAGGTATCACCTCTGAGGAATGTAGTCAGATTTGGTTCTGCGAGCAAGTTAGCACCGATAGTGATAGGACCCTTCCCGGTTGTTGAGAAAGTGAGGCGGATGGCTTATAATATTTAACTACCAGAGAGACTTTCAGGAGTGCATGATGTATTTCATGCTTCGCACTTACGAAAGTGCATACAAGATTCAACAGTGGTGGCAGAGCCTAGTCAGTTGGAGGAAGTTGTATCAACCCACCCAGAATGGGCCTAAATTTCGACCAATAGAAGGCCCAACGAAACTTGGAACCATTCTAAATGGGTCGTTGGTTTCTTTAAGGATTACATTTGCACAAAATATATACATACACAGATACTTCGAATGGAAATCTCACACAGTGGAAAGAGAAAATATAATACGAAAATAAGATGTACCATTTATTTAAAAGACACAGAAATACAATAGTCACAGTTACATTTGTTCAATGGGTACATCAAATAGTTCGTTCCCACAAGTTTCTGAAAGAAGTAAAGCAATAACTACTAATAATAGCATAACAACTTCGTCTTCTTCATCAGCTTCAATCATCAATTTGTCCATGGCTTTTATCCCATCCACTGACCTATTGGATACATTGAGGAGAGGGGCCAAAACATAAAGTTCCGTGTGACTGAAATATAGTGTTACTTAATGTCCATACCCTATATTTTTAGCAGGTTACATATGTCAAGGTATGTCTACACAGCACACAACAAACATCAAGTTTCTAACCAATGTGGTAGATATCCAATTCAATCGCCCATTAGTGTTTTTAGGGTATAGACCCAACGAGGCGGCATTCTCGGTCACTTACGACCCTATTAAAGGTGGATTCTTATGATCTCTTATTACCTTAAGGCAGACCCCTATCCCTTTTAGACCCCATCCTAATACGTTAATGTTCTTAAGTCTATACTCAC
Organism: Allium sativum; assembly: GCA_030737875.1. Classification (NCBI taxonomy): domain Eukaryota; kingdom Viridiplantae; phylum Streptophyta; class Magnoliopsida; order Asparagales; family Amaryllidaceae; genus Allium; species Allium sativum. Next base: position 143,365,588 of record CM060925.1, on the reverse strand, counting down.
AATTATAATATGCGAACGTTACTACTTAACCGATATTACCCGGTAGGACACCTATGTCACTTAAGACTTCCCTTAGACAGGTGAGCATGCAATGACCACATACCTTTCAGTTACCAATCTATCCCTAGTTGACCCCTTACAAGCTTCTAGAGGAAGTGAACATACCCGTGAACTACCCTACTCCATTACCGTTTTATGGCTAACTAATTTTAGAAAAGGAGGAACCAAAGACTTACTTCAAATCTAATAAGGGTGGGACCCATGACTTTGGTTCCTCTCCAAGGAATAAACCTTCGGAGGGATCCTAGTCGTAACCACTTAAGACCCAAACTAGATAAAAAGAGAGTCACTCACTTAAGACCTTCTCAAGGCGTAGTAAACGTGCCTATTTTCACACAGTAGACTTATATATATAGTTATATATACACACACTAGACCTCTCAAATTAAACCATATACATGTAGATACTGGATATGTCGGTCGGTTCCGGACATTCTTCTACTACAAGTTGGTTTAACCTCGTGTCTAGTGTACTAAGTTTTTGAATGGCCTATGACATCTAGACATATCACATTAGTTGGACCACTTATGGTTGTTGGATTTGCCGGCGGGTTCCGGGCAGTCTTCTACTATAAATGGCAACTAACCTCGTGTCTACGTGTAACTATTAATATACATATATATAAAGCCATATTATATACGCATACACAAGTAATCAATTATATATTTATTATGGGGACATTTCAAATCCGAATCTACCTGGCCGCATTTATTATGCTAATAATATGTTAATTACATTTATATAAGTATAATAATAACACCTTAAATAACGTAAATATTCGTATAAATGGTGAAACGTTCAAACGAGGTGTCAGTTTGTCAAATTCAAGGTATACAAGTTAGGTTTTCCATACTTTTACCGCCATAACATAGGCATGATGGCATACAAATATCAGTGGATGGAAAATATACATACATACAATTTCAACTTGCATCCTAGGCTTGTAGAAATGATTTCAATACTGAATTAAAAATTAGAGTATTACATATACTTCTACATGTATGTTTATAATTCCCCTTTTATCCGATTCACCCCATTTTTGGGTGTATGCACATAAAAACACTTACATTTGACCTATTTCAATTATGAAACTGTTTGGATTCAAAATATGATCCAAACCCAAATCAAATCATGAAACAATCAAATCTAAACCTTTTTAGGTTACAATCAAGTGATAAATATAGGTGAATTACGTAAAATAGAAACGATAGTAGCAACACCCCTTTATCATCTTTAATCCAATATTAAAACCAAAAATCCACAAAATCCAAATATCATGACAATTTATATGCAATTATAAACTAGAGGATTTGGGGGTTTTAATGTTTATATTATCGATTTCCAAATCCTCTTAGGCACATCTTTCAACATGATAAACTAATAAAAATATGAGTATGCCTAAGTAAACTAGATTCCATTCACATATCCATGCAGAACAAAGAGAATTCTGTAGTAGATCTTGATCCATGCTTTAATCTTTGCTATCAAACGTGCTCCAACAATTCTCCCATTATATATATATATATATATATATATATATATATATATAGGAAACATGCATTATAATCTCATATATATATATATGTATGTTTGTGTCAAATTCCAGAATACTAAACTCATATCAATTAGAATAAAGAAAGGTTAAGAATAGATTTGAAGAAATAGAAGAAAATCGTAACCTTATTATTTTATTTTTCTCTGAAATTTAGCAATGGTGGAGAGGCAACATGGAGGCAGGGATAGAGAATGATTAGGGTTTCATAGTGTAATTGGAGGGGCTATATATAGTTGTCCATATGATCATAGACCGTTGGATTACTTAAAAGTAATCCAAGCCTTTTATTCATATATATCCATCCAAAAAAACCTAACCAGCTAGAATTATTGGGTTGTCCAGCCGCCAAGCAGTCGACCGGTGCTCGAAACCCCTTAAGGTGGTGCGGTCGGCCCCTTCGATGCTGGAACAACCAATAAGGTTGCGTTGCTGAGTTGTTTATTTTACTTAATACATTCCTTAATCTCTTAATCTTATACCATATATACAATGTACTTTGTCCCAATGATCTTATCTTCAATTCAAATTTCAAATTCTCCCTCTTTATTTTGAATTTATCTTGGGCACACACACACACAAACACACACACACATACACACACACATATATGTATAAATGTAATACCCAGTTAATTAAATATATTTTTATACGTTTACCGTCCAAATTCATTTGTTTATAACTTCTTCATACATTGACTGTTTTCAGCACATTATTTATGAACACGATTTAGAATTTTGCCACGAATCCAAATAGAAGAATTTCGTAGCCAAATTCCTAAAGCTACAAAATCTCATTTTCCAGCCATATTATTTAATTGCTTATTTTTATTTATTTATTTATTAGTAATACTTATGAATTTTATGGGGTGTTACATTCTCTCTCCCCCCCCCTTAAAATGGATTTCGTCCCGAAATCTGTTTAAGGGGCAAAAACACAATTCGCATGATCGCATCCATGTTATTTTTAAATCAACCAAAAGCATCCATGATTCACAGTGATTATGAACAACATACTCACCAAAGTGAGCCCTATCCTAGCATGTATGTGTAATAAGTGACGCAATATGTATGCAAACAACTTAACTATGCATATAATTCTATATGAGTGCGTTGTGCAACGATGTTCCATCATTCCCTAACATCCAATCTGGAAATCACGATGCATCCATAAATGTTATTTTAAGGAAAAATTATCTGAGAAAAGCTCTGGGTGAGTCTATCTCATCTTATCCTCGGTCTCTTATATGCTTTCCGCAGGGTCATTTTCCCATTGTGCTCGGACGAGGAGAACAACTTTGTTGCGGAGTCTCTTGATTCTATGCTCTACAATCCTTGCAGTGGCACGGGGCACCCTGGACTCTAACTCGAGTTTTCCTATGTCCCTATTTCATCAAGCTCGAGTCTAATAGAAGAATCATGAAGGCATTTCCTCAGATGAGATACACGGAAAACATTATGGATTCCCAATAGACGCACTTGGAGATCCACTTGATAGGCCAAATATCCCATCTTCTGGATGATATAAAAAGGCCCAATAAATTTGGGAGCCAACTTCCCAGTCTTTCCAAACTAAACAACTTTCTTAAGAGGGGACACTTTTACAAATACCAAGTCTCCAACATTAAACTCAAGTTCCCTCCTTCGCTTATCGGTATACGATTTCTGACGGTCTTGGGCTGCCTTCATCATCTGCCTAATTAAAGATATCTTCTCTATGGAATTACAGACGAAGTATGGTTTGAGTATAACCTTGTCAGTAGTTTCCCACCAACAAGTTGGCGATTTGCATGGCCTCCCGTAAAGTGCTTCAAAAGGGGCCATACCAATCGTCGTTTGAAAACTATTATTATGAACTCCACAAGCGGTAGGTGCTGCTCCCAAACTCCTCCAAAGTCGATGATGCAAGCTCTGAGCAAGTCTTCCAAAATTCTGTTTACTCTTTCTATCGGTCTGCGGATGATAAGTTGTGCTTAAATTGAGGGTTGTTCCCAATGATGCCTATAGGCTTCTCCAAAATTCACTTGTGAACAAGGGGTCTCTATCACTCACAATACTTGATGGAATACCATGTAATCTGATTATCTTTTTGACATATAATTGGGCTAACGAGGCTGCAGTCCTTGTCTTCTTGACTGGTATAAAATGGGCGCTTTTGGTTAAATGACCTACCACAACCTAAATGGCCTCATTCCCTTTTTGGTTTCTAGGGTCCATCTATAAAGTCCACGGAAATATATTCCCACTTCCACGTGGGGATCTCTAAAGGTAGTAACAGTCCTCCGGGCTTCCCTTTCTCTGCCTTCACTTTTTGGCATGTTAAACATTTGGCCACGAACTCAGCTACATCTCTCTTCATTCCTTCCCAATGTAGATTCCTCTTCATATCTTTGTACATTTTGTCCCCAACGGGGTGTATGGTCAATTTTCAACTATGGCACTCCTCTAGAATTTCTTTCGTCAACCCAACTTTAGGGATGCAGAGTCATCCATCCCAAAGTAAACTTCCATCATCATCGATCAAATACCTAACTGAATGGGAAAGGTCTCCTCTTTCCCATTTTTTCCTTTATGCTTGTTAATTCCTCGTCAAGGTCTTGTGCGCTTTGGATCCTTTCACTTAGGGTAGGTCTTATCATAGCCCCAAGAAAACCATTAAAACTGGTTGGTAAGGGTTCGCGTTTAAGGTCTCATGTTTCCTACTTAAAGCATCTGCCGCAAAATCCCCCTTTCCTAGGGTATAATGGATCATGAAATCAAATGAGGCAATATATTCCATCCATCATTGTTGTCTCAATTTTATGTCATGTTGAGAAAATAAATACTTTAGGGATATATGGTCAGTAAAAGTTCAAATTTCTCCCCTAAAAGATAATGCCTCCACATCTTAAGGGCGAACACTACTACGGCTAATTCAAGGTCATGTACTGGGTAACTTTTCTCTGGATCCCTGAGTTGTCTACTAGCATAGGCAACTACTTTTCCTTCTTGCATAAGGACTGCATGCATCGGTGTAAACGGTGAACAATTTTGAACCATCGGGCATAATAAGGACTGGTGCACTAGTTAATACTTCCTTTAATTTCTTAAAGGCTATATCACATTTATTACTCCAAGAGAACACCAAATTCTTCTTCGTTAACTAAGGTAAAGGTGTAGCAATCTTGGCAAAGTCTTTAATGAATTTCCTATAATATCCGGCCAATCTAAGGAAGCTTCTTACTTCGGTAGCATTCCGAGGTATCCTCTATTCTTTGATTGCCTCGATCTTTGCGGGATCTACGACCAAGCCTTCGCTTGTCACAATATGTCCTAAAAATTTTACTTCTTCCCTTAAGAAGTGGCACTTCAAGAATTTTGATTTCTATTGGTTCTTTCTTAATATCCCTAATACTTGTCTCAAGTGATCTTCATGCTCTTTATGGTCTTTTGAAAATATAAGGATATCATCTACGAAGACTTCCACAATTTTATTTAGATAGCCCTTGACCACTCTACTCATGAGGTTAACAAAGAAGGCAGGTGCATTTGTTAGTCCGAAGGGCATAACTTCCCATTGGAATAATCCGTTGGCGTCCTAAATGCAGTTTTGTCCTTGTTGTCCTCTGCAATTCTTAACTAGTGTAATCTAGTAGCAAGGTCTAGTTGGGAAAATATTCGGACTCCTCCCAAGTGGTCAAAAAGGTCATCGATTCTAGGTAAAGGGTACCTATTCTTCTTCGTCAATTTGTTGAGTTCCCTATAGTCCACACAAAGTCTCAAAGATCTGTATGCTTTGGTGGTTAATATAACAGGTGCACCCCCATTCCGAGGTACTTCTTCGAATGAAATATTTTTGCAACAATTCTGAAATCTGCTTATCTAACTCCCTTTTTCTTAGGCTCCATGTGCCTCAAGGGTAGTTCTATAGGTCTAGTGTCCTTCTCTAGATCAATACGAAAAGAGATTTCTCTGTGGGGTGGAAGTCCCGTGAGTTCCTCAAAAACATACAAGACCTCACAAACTATAGGGACCGAAGATGGTCCTTCAGAAATAGGAGATAAGGAATACAATAAGGCTTTATCCTTGTTCCTAACATTACAAGGGATATTTAGGTTACGCCTGTCTCGGCTCCTAAGACGAACGAGTCGCTTATCGCAATCCAGGACGACCCCATAAAACGATAGCCAGTCCATACCTAGGATAAGGTCATACCCCATAAAATCCAATGCATACGCTTCGCAATGGAACTCAACATTGTCGACCTCCTATACTAGTTATTTGCACAACAACTCAAGATATTTAGATCCTACGATAGGGTTGGCCACATCCATCGGACTATCCGAGATAGATATGGGAAGGTTTAACAGATTTGCTAATCGCTTGGAGATAAAAGAGTGGGTCGCTCCGGAATCAAACAAGGTGTACACTGAATTTCCTAAAATAGAGGTTATACCTTCAAGTACGGGCTACCCTTGGTCTCTTGGGGTCGGCTTTGAATTGGTGTTGCTTCTAATGCATAATTCTGGCCGCTCTTAACAACTTTGGGCTTTGGGAAGTCTTTGGACATGTGTCCTTCTTCATGGCAATTGTAACATTTTCCCTTGAACTTCTTTTTCTCCAACGAGGTCCTACAATCCTTGGCCTCATGGCCCTTGCAGTTGAACCTTGTACAAGTCTTTGCGTCCTTTTGAATTTGTTCTTCTTCTTGTTTTTCCACCATTCCTTCTTCTTATTTTTCTTGGATCTTCCTTCTCCTTTCTCTCCTTCTTTATCCTCCTTGGCGCCTTCAGCCGTACATAGGATAACTGTCTCAACTAGAGTTTCAAAAGTTGCCCCAAACGTTACTTGGGCTAATAGGATTTCCTTAACTGGGAGTTCAATCCTTTAACCAATCTCAGGGCTTTGTTCATGGTGGTGTCTATCAATCCTCCTTCAAACTTACATAATTCGATAAATTGGATACATACTCTTGCACGCTCAAGCTTCCTTTCTTGAGGTGGGTGAATTTCTTTAGTTGGATAGTAATTTCTGCCCTTGGCAAAAACTTCACTTCAAAACAGGTTTTGAATTTGGCCTACGTAAATATTTGGCCGTTGTTTTCCACTGATATTAAATTCCACCATTCAATTGCCTCATCCTTCAATTGTCAGGCCGTAATTCTTCTCTTCACCTCATCAGGCCAGCTAGTAGCTTCAAAAATTCTTTCACAGTCCATTAGCCAAGACTGGGCATTAGTAAAGATTTTTTTCCAGAAAATGATTTCCCTCTAAGGTGCGTGGAAGTCTTAGAAAGGCGGGAAAAGTCAAAGGCTGCCTCAGCGGCAGGAGCTGCAGGTGCCGCCGGGGCAGGATTGGCAACATGGACCTGTTCAACAGTATGGAGATACCATTGAAACTATTCTGACAAGTATCTGGGCCTTGCCTGATTACCCTACTCTGTTGGGTTTTCACCCATTCTACTATCTGAAAAGAAAAGGAAGAATCCCTTAATGGATAGTCCTACGATAGTATTTAAGCTGAAAAAGGAAGAAAACGATAAAGATGCCTAATATAAACATGTATGCTTATTGGGATAAATATATATTATATATATAGTTTGAAAAATCTTTTTCAATATACAAATATGCCTCTCATACATATAATTCCCTTATAATCTGGTAACCTATGCTCTTATACCAAATGTATCAACCCGCCCGAAATAGGCCTAAATTTCAACCTAGAAAAGGCCCATCGAAACTTAGAGCCATTATAAATGGGTCATTAGTTCCTGTAAGGATTACATTTGCACAGAATATATACATACTAGATACTTCGAATGGAAATCTCACATAGCGAAAAGAGAAAATATAATACGAAAATAAGATGTACCATTTATTTAAAAACCATAGAAATACAATAGTGACAGTTACATCTGTTCAATGGGTACATCAAATAGTTCATTCTCACAAGTTTCCAAAAGAAGTAAAGTAATAACTATGAATAATAGCATAACAACTTTGTCTTCTTCATCGGCTTCAATCATCACTTCGTCCATGGATTTTACCCCATCTACCGACTTGTTGGATATGTTGAGGAGAGGGGTCTGAACATAAAGTTTTGTATGACTGAAATATAGTGTTACTTAATGTCCATATCCTATATTTTTAGCAGGTTACATATGTCAAGGTTTGTCTATGCAGCACACAACAAACACCAAGTTTCTAACCAATGGGGTAGATATCCAAGTCAATCGCCCATTAGTGTTTTTAGGGTAAAGACCCAACGAATTAGCATTCTTGGTCACTTATGGCCCTATTAAAGGTGGATTCTTATGATCTTTTATAACCCTGAGGTGGATCCCTAGCCTTTTTAAACCCCATCCTAATACGTTAACGTTCTTAAGTCTATACTCTCAATTGTAATATGAGAAGTAGTATTATGAACGTTACTACTTAACTGATATTACCCGCTAGGACATCTATGTTGCTTAAGACTTACTTTAGACAGTTGGTGAGCATGCAGTGGCCACATATCTTTCAATTACCAATTTAACCCTAGATGTGCCCTTACAAGCTTCTAGAGGAAGTGGACATTCCCGTGAACTACCCTACTCCATTACCATTTTATGCCTAACCACTTTTAGAGAAGGAGGACCCAGAGACTTACTTCAAATCTAATAAGGGTGGGTCCCATGACTTTAGTTCCTCTTCAAGGAATAAACCTTCGGATGGATCCTAGTTCCAACCACTTAAGACCCAAACTAGATAATAAGAGAGTTAACCACTTAAGACCTTCTCAATTCATAGTAAACCTTCCTATTTTCACACAATAGATTTATATATATAGTTATATGTACACACACTAGACCTCTCACATTAAACCGTATACCTGTAGATGCTAGATATGCCGGTCGATTCCGGACAGACTTCTACTACTAGTTGGTTTAACCTCGTGTCTAGTGTACTAAGTTTTTGAATGGCCCGTGGCACCTAGACATCTCACATTAGTTGGACCTACTTGTGGTTGTTGGATTTGCCTGTTAGTTTCGGGCATGCTTCTACCACAAATGTCAACTAACCTCGTGTCTATGTGTTGCTATTAATATATATATATATATATAAAGCCATTCTATATAAGCACACACAAGCAGTCAATTATATATTTATTATGGGGACATTTCAAATCCGAATCTAACCTAGTTGCATTTATTATGCTAATACAACGTTAATTACGTTCATGTAAGTATAATAATAATAACGCCTAAATAATATAAATATTCATGTAAATGGTGAAATGTTCTAACGAGGTGGCAATTGTCAATTTGTCAAATTCAAGGTATACAAGTTATGTTTTCCATACTGCAGCACCCTAAATTTTTAATGACATTAAAGAGAATAAATTAAATAATAATTAATTTAATATTCATAATTAAAGGAAACAGACTACACCATTGCGTCCGTCTCGAAATTCTGGTCAGGATAGACATTTGATTTGCGAAAAACGGACACCATATGAAAAAGTTATGAGGGTTTTAAGTGCGTATACGCACAGAAATATTTTATATATACGCATGAGTCAGAGATGAGCCGGAAATCTATCCAGAAAATTCAAATTCGAAAAAGTCCTTTGAGCGGCGAAATTCCCGCTCTAGGGGTCGACCCCCGTAGAGGGGTGTCGACCTAGGGGTCGACCCACCCACATCGACACCCCTAAGGCTAACATGACACTCAATTTCAGGGAGTCTGGCAGTTATATATACATGTCCTATTTCTCATATTTTCTTCATTGGAAGTCATGGAGGCCATATGCTGCTGGAGTGCGAACTGAACCGTTTTCTACAAATCCAATTCAGAAATTCTAGATTTATTCTTCCTTAATTCTCTAAACCTAATGCTGTGAGTTCTAATTGTTTTTAGGTTTAGATAAATAAAAGTATACTTTGAAAGACTATGGATTGGATATGTTGTAAAGTACGATTCTGTGTTAGTGTGAAATCTTATACTATGTCATGACAGATCTATTTTCCTAGATCTAATAAAATTGTGGTTATTCGATTATGTAGCTTATGTGGATCTTAACTTGTAACCATGTTATGGTGGATGTACATCTATTAAACTGGACAGTTGTAACATTACTTAGATCTAGATGTTTATGTTAATCACCTTTCACCTGTCATATTGTGATCCATTGAGATATGTTGTAAACTTGACGTATGAATCCATCTTTAGATCTAAATATATTGCTATGTCACCCTAACTATGCTAGATCTAAATAATTGGACACCTTACGGTTAATTTAGATCTCATTATGTTGCTTTGAAATCGTAGTTGCTACAAGTTCATCACTTTTATGTCTACCTTGCCATGATGATTACATGACCATTCACCTTGCTATCATACCAGCTTATGTTTATGTTTATGTTTATGCCAAGATATGTTGAAACTATCACCTTCATCATATTCCCTTTTTATTGTTGTAGCTAGGCTACTTTATAGTCTAGATGCTGCCAAAATGCATACGAATACGTTAGAGAGGAAACAGGGAAAAAAGGGATTATGATTGGCATAATTTACTTAATATTCATATGAAATGGGACATGTAATTCAAATAGGGAAAACATAGAAACAGTTACCTATAAAGACATAGGTAGATTTGGATTAATTTGGAATGTTTAGAAATTTGCAATTAGGAATTGTAAATTGTACTTATGACACGAGGTTAGGTTACATTAGTGGTGGAAGTCAGCCCGGACCCGACTGACATATCCAGCAGCCACTAATGTTGAACCTAATGTGGGAGGTCCAAGTACGCATATACGAATCGGGCTAAGGCATGAGGTTAGGCCCGACTGTGAAACAAGACTGCCCGGACCCGACCGGCATATCCAACATCCACATGTTGTAGGCCTAATGTGGGAGGTCTAGCCCATTATAAAACCATAAGTGGACATAATAAAGAATTGGACTACTTAACCTAATTTAATCCATAAAAATTGTATGACTATGAACTTAAATTAGGGTTAAGTAAATTTGGATGGGTAGTCGGTGGGTTAAGTAAATTAGAGGGAGTGGGTAATATTTACATATAGGCCCGTGAACTTTACCCAATAAGGTTATGTAATTAAAGACACCTAGTGGTATACATAACCGATAGATAATGTAATGAAGTTATGTAATTGAAGACACCCTTTAGGGTAAGCATAACTAGTATAGGGCTATGTAATTAAAGACACCTAAGGGTATACATAGTCAGTGGAAAACCTAGTGGGGATATAAGACAAGGGAGAGAGCTTGTATCATATTGTGTGGGACCCATTTCAGTCAGTAACCCGGAGTTGGTATCAAGTGAAGAACTCTGTACTAAGCGGAGAAGGGGCGCGCTTACTGATTGATTGTAAGAGATCCAAACGAGACGGATGGTGTGGGCGGCGCAAATCGACCGGGGACATGTGCGTGCATGGGCCGGGCAGAGGGGGCTAAGACGACCGTGACACCAGCAGAAATGGTTGTGCACACCATGGGTTGCCACTTTAGGAAGTGATACCTCCTACTGTGGGGCCAGCACAGGATATCTACAGGGTAGGGAGCCGATCGATTAGGGTAGTGGTTAGGGTATACTTGGACGTATGACCTAAACCTGCCAACTCATAGTGGAAGGGATCATCTCATTTCACTTATACTAGTAATAATGCAGAGTAATCATTAGTGAGGCACATACACCTTATCTTGCTTACCTTGTCATACCTGCCATTTATGTAGTGATCTCTCTTATCCACTTTATATGCCTATCATGTTGCTTTTATTTATCTACTGGATAAAAGTAACTAGACTCGCCAGACTTTATGTTTGACCCTGTTGTTTCTCGTTCTTTCTTCCATTTCCCCCTCTCCTCAGGTTCTCAGGGAGGAAACACTCAGACTTAATCAGGAATCAGATATCATCTTGCTAGGAGCTACTTCTGAAGTATGGCTCAAGTTCTTGTCTCTACTATGACTTAACTCTTTAAATTTGGGGAAAATTATGTTTTTCATATTCTTAGTACTCTGATGATGCAAGACAGAAGTTATTTTATTGTAATGGTTTTTGTGACTTATGAAATTATTGACCATGGTATTATGACTTATGTTTGAAATAAAAGTTCAAATTTTCCGCTGCTACCTTATTTATATCTGTGTTGTAATTATTTTGTGTCTGTTTACCTATAGCGCTTCACGAAACTTAATGCATTCCCTTAGCGAGTGACATTAACGGACGTGGGGTGTCACATATACTTTACCGCTACAACATAGGCATGATGGCATAATGAAAAGATAACAAATATCAGTGGATGGAAAATATACATACATACAATTTCAACATGCATCCTTGGTTTGTAGAAATGATCTCAATACAAAATTAAAAATTAGAGTATTGCATACACTTATGCATGTATGTTTATAATTCCTCTTTTATCCAATTAACCCCTTTTGTGGCGTTATGCACATAAAAATGCTTACATTTGACATATTTCAATTATGAAAGCGTTTGGATTCAAAATAGGATCCAAACCTAATCCAAATCATGAAACAATCAAATCTAAACCTTTCTAGGTTACAATCAAGTGATAAATACTAGTAAATTACATAAAATAGAAACAATAGTAGCAACACCCCCTTTTTCATCTTTAATCCAATATTAAAAGTTAAAACCAAAAATCCACAAAACCCAAATATCATGATAATTTATATGCAATTATAAGATAGAGGATTTGGGTTTTTTAATGTTTATATTATTGATTTCCAAATCCTCCTTAGCATATCTTTCAACATGATAAGCTAATAACAATATGAATATGCCTAAGTAAACTAGATTCTACTCACAGATCTATCCAGAACAAAGAGAATTCTGTAGTAGATCTAGATTTGTTCTTTAATCTTTGTGGCCAACGTGCTCCAACAATTCACCTATTATATGTATATATATATATATAAGAAACATGTATTAGAATCTCATATATATATATATATATGCCAAATTCTAGAATACTAAACTCATATGAATTAGAATAGAGAGAGGTTAAGAATAGAGTTGGAGAAATAGAAGAAAACCTTAACCATATTTTTTTATTTTTTCTGGAATTTAACAATGGTGGAGAGGCAGCATGGAGGCAGGGATAGGGAATGAATAAGGTTTCATAGTGTAATAGGTAGGGCTATATATAGTTTCCCGTGTGAGCATAGACCGTTGGGTTACTTAAAATTAATCCAAGCTGTTTATTCATATATATCCCTATAAAGAAAACCTAACCAACTAGATTTATTGGGTTGTCTAGTTGTCGAGCGGTTGAACGACAGTCGACGCCCCTTAAGGGGACGGTCGACCCCTTCGGGGCTGGAACGCCCAATAAGCATGCGTTGTTGAGTTATTTATTTTAATTAATACATTGCTTAATCTCTTAATCTTATATCATATATACAATAAACTTTGTCCCCATGATCTTATCTTCAATTCAAATTTCAAATTATCCCTCTTTATTTTGAATTTATCTTAGATATATATATATATATATATATGTGTGTGTGTGTGTGTGTGTGTGTGTGTGTGTTGTGTGTATATTATCCAACTAATTATATATATATTCTGCGTTTACCGTGCAAATTCATTTGTTCATAACTTCTTCATACGTTGATCGTTTTAAGCATATTATATATGAAAACGATTTAGAATTTCACCACGAATCCAAATAAAAGAATTTTTTTGCCAAATTCCTATGGCTGCAAAATCTCATTTTCTAGACATATTATTTAGTTGCTTATTTTTAGTTAATTATTTATTAGCAATACTTGTGAAATTTACAAGGTGTCACAAAAGTAGAGATCAAGAGAGAGGCTTCCATCCATCGGTCACCTACACGGATTCTAGACTATGAATTCAAGAAGCTTAGGAATAAGGAAGTGTGACTTGTTAAGGTGCAATGGGGTGATGAGATCAGCGAGGCTACTCAGGAACCAGAGGAGAAGATGCGCATTTCTTATCCTTTCTCTTTGATAGTATGCTTCGATCTTCCTTTTTCCCATCGTTAGTTTTGAATAAGTTATATCTTCCCTATCCTTGAATCTTAGGATTAAACAATGGATGGCAATATATTTTTGAAACATGTTATTAGAACATGTTATATTTGATGTTGCAAGTGGATGCGGTGGATGCATATACACACTAGGCATTATTGAGGATCAGCTAATATGACACTTGCATATGCATATGGATATGTGTGCATTTTATATTATTTTTAAGGATGATATAAATGAATGTTATCATATGGTTGTTGCAAATAAATGATGGTTAGAGCAAACATATAAAACTATCTATTATCATTAGGATTTTTTCATGCATTCGGATACATGCACCAACATGATTGCATAAAAGGGAGGTCAATTGAATCAGTAGTTTGGGACATATACACTACACTGTTGCACAACTACATCTAAAACATTAAAAAAGTAAGGATAATGAATACAATTGGGTGATGTTTGAGTAGACGGTTACAAATATTTATATGGAAACATTTATCTTGTACTCCTACCCTTATAATCAACCCATATTTTGATACATAATAATTAACTAATTAAAGAATAAGTTGCAAAATTCCCAGAATTGACAGTGAGGATTGCACCATTGAGTCCGTTACGATTTTCTAGTTAAAATACATATATGGTTTGCAGAAAACGGACGTAAAATGATGGAGTTATGAAGATTTGTGGTTTAAAATTCAAATCAGAAAAAAATACACGTATTGCATGGGATGACCCAGCAAGTCACCGGTTTGACCCAAGTGGGAAGCAGATAGACTTATGTTTCAACCTAGCTACTGGGTGGGTCAATCCATGTCGTGCCTGAAATGTATTCGAATCAAACGAAATACTCCTACTGTTTTCCTACTAATGTGTCAATTTCTTAACAACTTATTTTGAATTTAGGGATGACGTGGCAACCCAGGATTGGTCCAAGGATACGGTTAGTTCAGATATAAAACCTAAATCTAACGGTTGAGGATCTTTTAGCCTACCGATAAACAAACCTTCAACCCCCTCTCAATTCATCACAACACATCTCTTCCCCACCTAGGCTAGTCTCTTTTTGAGAGACAGGGCCAACATAAATTAAATTTTAGGGGATTGAGATTTTAAATAAAAATATTTTCTATTTTATTTCCTTTCGGAGGTGGGTTCTTTTGGTTCCACGAGGGAAGCTTTCTGTGGAGTTTTTATAATTATTCAAATTTTTGTTCTATTTGAGAAAATAGGCTCAATAGTAGTTATAGTTGTTAATTTACAGTTCTTACAGTTTTTGTTTAGTGGATATTTGTTTCAAGGATGCATTTCAGAAGAAGAAAAAAAAATATCTAAGGTCATGCAACTTTTGCTACCTAAATCAAGGACAACATTGATGTTTTAATTGGAAAAGTCCAAATAATTTAAATTATGGACACACATTGACATTTTGCAAATAATAAAAATTAATTTAAAAAAATGTTTTTCTGTGATTATTACATTAAAATTTAATTAGAAAATGCTTTTGTTTTATAAATATCAAAAAAATGAATATAAGAAAATTCAGGATGGAAAGCTAAATGGATATAGCTTCGCTTTTTACATATAGCATTTTTTAGTTGTAAACGACATTTGCTTTAAAATGACTTAGTTCTGTGTTTACATGATACAATATAAAGCTATATATTTAAGTTATAAAGCTATATTCGTTTAGCTTAACGAGCTGATTATTTTTTATATTTTTACAATTACATCAACAGACTAAAACAATTTTGAAATTACATTTATTTTAATAAAAAAATTAAGGGTTATTTTTTATACTTCAGTTGATTTAGTAATGATGAGAAATCAAGGTGAATTTCATGTTGATATAGTACAATTTGGTCTTTGTCCTTGATCTAATTATTAAACTTAGTTGTCCTTTAATCTAACTTTTTTTTTTGAAATGTGTCCTTAAAACTAAATACCCCTTTTGTTTATCCTTCTATAAGTTATAGTTTACTGTAAATATTCTTTTCTGTAAGTTATTTTGTAGTTTTCCGCCTTTCTTTCTTACAGTTTTAATTAATTGATAATTAAAATACTATAAGAATATTCTCTCAGTCTTATTTCCCCCTTTTGCATCTAATTTTAGAGTTTATTATGGTTATGCCTATTGGCATATTTAAACGATAGGTTTAAGCATAGATTTATATGCCTAATTTTGTGCAAGTGATTATGAAATTTTATTTTGCGTGCATTGGATATGACCGGTTTAGGTACTGTTTGTGTGCCTAATCATTGCAACTGATTATGTAACAACTCGAATTTCGACAGACTGGTTTTTTTTCCAGAAATACGGGTCTATCGAAGCTCGAGTCAGCTTGTCTGGTATCTTGCAAAAAGACAGAGATAATAAATATGTCAGAGCTCAATAAACATCTCACAGCGGAATGGATAAAATATAATATAATCAAATGTAGCCTGACAGAAGTAATAATATTGTCTAACTAGTATCCAAAGTTATCAAATCTCTGCCATAAACCTAACCTACGAATGTGTTATGAGGAGGGGGGTCAGAGCACAAAGTTCTGGTTACTGGAAAAATTATACATTCTGAAATAACCCTACATATACCATTTAGTTATGTTTTCTTAGTTATTAGGTTTTTGGGTTAACAACACTCAAGGCTCTATACTCACGTCGTACCCATCTACTCCACTGTAGATTAAACCTAATATAGTATATATGTAGCTATATCCAACATCCCATGGTACTCCCACGGTACACTCTTCGCACAGTCTCCACCGTTACGCCTCGGAAGCGTATACAACCTCCATCTGACGCCGAACAACGTACGGAAATCTATATCATTATGCCACTAATCGCACATAACCGCTATCGCTATGCCACGTAAGCGTACGGATTTTCATGTCCAAACTCCTCTATCGAATCTAGTCTCAACATGGAGTAATGCCCTACTGTCTATGATACACCACCCAGTGCGTGTACCTAGACCCTCACACATATGTGCTGTCTATTGTACCCCTAGTCCCGTAATAGGTTTGCATCCAATGCAAAGAACTTGGTCGGGAGTTTTCCATATCTGTAAAGGTCCACCTCATGAGGCCTACAATACAGATATCCAAGTATGGTCTGCATTTTCACGTGGTGGCTATGACCCCACCCAGGCCCCTCCATGAACTAGTGAAAGACTAGATCAAGAGCTAAGTGACGTTCCCCTAGCAAACAATCTAACATCCAATTTTGTGTGTCCCGCAACCAACATCTCGATAGTGAAAGATCGATGGTATCCTGTTTTAGCTCTAGTGTTTCCGCATCCCACTGACTGTCGGCAACAGGTACCCGACAATTACTGTCCTGTATTGGTCCTGACCTAGCCTCTTCCCGAGGCAATCGCTGAATCACCCAACGCCATCCTCCATAGCCTTCTCATTGCCAAGTCTACAGTTAGAATCAAAGTATAATCACCTGGTAGTATCATGCAGACCCTACCTCTGCGAGTACAGCCTGAACATGTACCACAACAGAGGACCACTTGAAGTGCCCTACCACGTTCCTCAGAAGCCGCGTGCTTCCCTCCAGTCCCATAGAGGAAGAATATCAAGCAGAATAATCATGTGGACATGCCCCTCTCGTGTCTCCAGACACCACGATGATCTACCCTGTTGGGTTCTTCACCTTCGTACGTGTGGACTGGTCCAAGCGCATCATGCAAACGTGTTATTAGACCCTATGTCTAATCTTTAAATCAAGCGCTTGCTTTATCTTATCAGATTATTAATTAACTTGATTACCCAAATATTCCCTTTTTATTCAAGTTACAAGGTTTCCCTGAGTCCCTTATATCTCTAAGGAACGGACCCTTCTCGCTTATTAATTGCATAGGTTTAACTTAATCATGTTTTAAGTTCATTAATAGGCCTATGACATGTTATTCCCTAGATTGTAATTAACGAAAGTAATCTACCAACTTTTTACATTATTACCATGTCATTTATTATTCAATTACATGTTTACAAGTTACAATAACATGTTCTACTTAATGTATAGTTTTGTATAACTTATCTTATTCCGCATGTTTACCATTAATATGTTACTTAATATATAATTAAGTACAACTTATTTCATTCACAAGTCTATTTTATTCTTTCTTATTTAATCATAACCTTGTCTTAAACTGTCATCATAACCTGTTGTTGTTTACTTATTAACTTAGTTCTCTTAACCAAGGTTTATTAGTAAGTTCTGTTTCTTATTTATTATAATCCATGTTATAATTCCACTTGTCTTTGGGAAAATCCTACCTATTATATTACATTCTCATTCATATAATTAATTATAATAGGTTAAATTCCCCGTTCATCATATATTCCCTTCGTTCTTTAACATTAACCAAACTTTTGCGTGTAACATTCATTTATTTACTGTCTTGTATATTCTCATTATTTTAGGAAAACATTTCACATACCTCATTAGATTGATTAGTGGAATATATATATATATATATATATATATATATATATTTCCATAATGCACATCAATCAAGATCCATATTTGCAAGCTATCTCTTTTATTTTCATCGTGGGCATACATATATCATTTTACTTGATTAGTGTGCAATACCATAAAAGAATCCCTATGTCACACTAATCCCTTTTTTTCTTCCTTTTTCTTGCAACTACGGTCTCAGTAATTTTACCATTATGGAAGTGTAGTAATCTATTACCAAATCATCTAATCCAGTCCACTACTAGTTTTCCCTTTTTTTTGAGTTTGATGTTATTTACCATTTCCAAATCACTGTAAATTTCCCATACAAATTAGGCACATCTATTCCTTTTCCATTATTCCCAATTTCACTGTAATTTGACTTACAATATATCCAATTTGTTCTTAAACAACAATTTCAGTAACATATCCACGTGTATTGTAAATTCCACAATTTCAGTAACATATCCACGTTTAATGTAAATTCCACAATTTTAGTATTACAGTATTTTACAATCCAAATTGAAGATGAATAGGATAGATTTGTACAACAACCAAAGATTTACGATTCTGTTGTCTTCCTAACCGAATCTAGTATTAAAACAACCACAGATTTACAAATTTGATACTAAAAAAAGAGAGAAAGAAGGAAAGAAACCTAAATAAATTAGATTTACAGGACTTACATCATGTTGACCAGAAATCGGAACACCTATGTTATAGATTTACAGGACTTACATCGTGTTGACCAGAAATCGGAACACCTATGTTATAGATCTACATTCTTTATCTTCAAATCTTGAATCAGAATTTCCTAAAGCTAATTTTCTTATTTTTGAAAGATTTGGAGAGGAAATAAAATGGCAGAGCCTTGGCGTCGTCTCGGAAAATATGCATTGAAGGCTAGCCTCTGCTAGTCTATTTATAGGTGTACAGGAAATCCTGGTCTGTCGGATTCACAGATATAAAATCTAAACCTTATAATTTAGAAAAATACGTCACCAACCAGAGCAGATCTAACCCGGGTTGGTCGACCCCAGTGTCGACCTACCTTAGAGGTGGGCTGACCCTAAGGTCGACACATGGGTCGACCCATGTGAAGCCTAGGTCGATCCAACTTTTGGGTCGTAAGTCGCGAAAGTATTTTCTACCGCTTTAATTTCTGCTTAACATTTAGTACTAACGTTCGGTTTCTTTCTAAATATTATGTAGGAAGATTATTAATTTTCACTTATAATGCTTATTTAATTTATGAATTCGAATTTGTGCACATATATGCGCATACAATCTTTTAATTTCTTTGTTCATTAATAACTTTCCCATACGGACTCCGTTCGGGGAAAATCATATATTAAAACAAATCAGAAAATTGCCACGAATACAATGGTATATGTTTTGGGGTTAAATTCTAAAACTATAAATTATCGATATTTTTGTTTAATATTTATATAAAATACTGGGTGTTACAGATTAATCTTTTTTATTTTGCGCACTTGGAAAATTTTATTCAATTGGAATTATGAAAGAAAATGACTGGATAAATTAGGGCTAAATTGACGTAAATTGTTAAACTATAACAAAAGGGAATATTGGACTAATAATATGCAGATTTGATAAGATTTGCAAATTGGTTATGGCAGGAAAATGGTTGTAACACATTTGTATAAATATGATAGGTTGTGCAGACACAAAGAATCATAACATATAGACATGTTTATTTGCATAAATTAATATGACATGAAGTTGTAAATGGATAAATAAGCTCAACATGAAAATTAAACTTAAATTGACAAATAAATTTATAAGCCTAAATTTATGACTATTTTATGGGGACTTGTGATTAGGCGTTGATTATTCTATGGTAGTCTTGTGATTAGACATTGATTGGTCTATGGGGCTTTATGATTAGGTAAGGGTGGATTCGTTTCAGTACCGGAACTTCGCCTTAAGAACCATTACCGTGCCAACTTATATAGTACAGAAAAATCATACCATTACCAACTAAAGTAATTAAAAACCAACACTTTGTTTCATGGTTGGTAATTGTCGGTAGCGGTTGGTAATACATTTTTACCATTTACTAAAATAAGATCTTTCTTTTACAATATTTCATATTTAAAAAATTAAATATTGGAAACTGATTTTTTTTATTATACTATTATTCATCTATTCTATTTTATATAGTCAAATATAACAGAAAACTTTATGGAAGAAGCTAAAATAACATATAAAATTATATTGTTTATAAAATATGTGATAAAAATTACATTCAACCTAGTATCATAATTTCATTTTCCTAGATATTCTATTAAATCATTAGACATTAGAAGTTCGATATTATAAGAATGTTTGTGTGTGTGTGTATGTGTTTATATATACATACATATATACATGTGTGTGTATGTACATATATATATATATATATATATACATATATATATGAGCGGCTATTGGGACACAAAATTAAGCACATAACTAGAGACAAAAACTCTAGACCGTATGATTTGTTTGTCTTTTTATCGAAGGTGGAATTTTGGGATAGATCTAGCGGTTGAAATTGTTTGTATCTAAATTTGTTTCACCATTTTGTGTTTAAATAAACTTGTATATATTGTTTACGATATGTAGTAGTTATAGTAATTACCATATTGTACCACATAGTTTCATATGGTTTGGCAAATCACACCAATCATATCAATTACAATTTGTTCGGTACCAATTTTGTTTATAGTAGTTGGTAATGGTTGGTTGGTGGTAATATGTTAAAATTTTCTAGCCTTATTATTAGGCGTTGATTATTCTACAATAGCCTTATGATTAGGCACTGATTATTCTATGGGGCCTTGTGATTAGGTGTACGATGGTAAATAAACAAACAAATGGGCTTAATATAATAATCAAACTAATGTTAAGTTGTAAGACAAATTTTGTGTTTATTATATGGCTATGGTTTCTATGTTAAATCTACGGGGCCCTAATTAAAGGGGATTATGGCCAGTTAGGATTTGTTTACTAGAAATCCATACCAGCCAACATACCCTTTTACATGTACCGTCTCATACTAGGAGGCGAGCGCATACACCATGCAGAGCTAGGTGGTAAGATGGTCCTAAAAGAGGTGGATGCGGGTGTGTTCTAACGGGTCAATGTGCCTGCATTGAATCGACTAGGGAAAATAAGACGTTGTGACACCTGTGTTAATGCTATGTCTTTTACTAATGAGTTGGACCTGATAAGCCCAAGGTCCATAGTAGGTATATGTTATCATTCTATGGTTATTACAGATGATCGATGGGTAGTATTAGGAAAAATGTCCTAATTTTATTATGTCCAGAAATTGTAGAAGTGCAAACAATCAAATGCTAGAGATGATAATCGACATTACACGTAATCCTTAAATATCCTTCTTATATGTTCATATGTTAGTTGTGCATAGACACTTGTCTTATCTGACACTAGAACTGCTATTTTGTCCTTTTCTTCTTCTTAACAATCGTGCCAATAATTATATTGCTCATCAAACTTTATGTTTGACCCACTCTCCTTTCTTCTTTCTCTTTTCTTCCCCCAAGGCTCGCAGTGTGGAAGTGCTTAGTGTGGATTGTTCAGTGGATTTCTCTTGGCAACTTAGCTTTGTAGCAGATGTACTCTCATTTCTATTTTATCTTATTCCACGGTTTAGTTGTATTGATGACTTATTGAGGGATATTTATACTTGTACTATGATGACCGAGATTCATTTTCATGAGACATATGGTATTTTCAGTTTGAGACAATTGGCTTTGAATAAATGTAATGTCACTATTTTGAATAACTTATTTTCCATTGTGTTCAATTATTTATGTCTTGTGAATCTTAGTCTCTGTGATGTATACTTATGTCTTCATAACTATGATGCTTTGCATTTCTTAACATAACCCTATTTTGGGGGAATGTTTAAGGGATATGGGCTGTTTTGTTAGGGTTACTGTAACAACCCGCGTTCCGACGGACCGAATTTTTTTCAAAAACCCAATCCACTGAAACCGGTGTTGTTTTGCTCTGGTATCTTGCAGAAAAGACAGAGACATAAAACAAGTCAGAGTTCGGAAAACATCTCACAGCGGAAGGAACAACATATAATATAATTAAAACATAGCTTTACCTTAATAACAATACTGCTAAACCAGTATCCAAAGCTATATAGCCACTGTCATGAACCTAACCTGCGAATGTTATGAGGAGGGGATCAGAACATAAGTTCTATGTGAATGAATTTAAACTACAGCTCTTGAATAATCCTACATATACCGTTCAATTACATTTTCTCATTTATTAGGTTATCTGTGTTATTAGCACTCAAGGCTTTCACACACACGTTGCACCCATCTACCCCCTAGTAGATTAACCCAATATAATGTATATGTAGCTACCCCCAAACTAAGGTACACCCCGTGGTACCCCACTCGCATGGTCTCCTCCGTATCGCCACAGTAATATACGCAGTCCCTCATCCTATGCCATAGTAACGTACAATGCTACATCTGCATAGAACCACTATCGCTGTGCTACGTAAGCGTACTGACTGCTATTCTCGAACTATTCGATCGAATTTGGATCCCTCACCGAATAATGCCCTCTAGTCTACGATACACCACCCAGAGCAGACAGGTTGTACCTAAACTTTCCCACATACGTATCATCAATCATACTCGATGTTTCTACTGCACATAACCTCTACTTGTGCACCCGATTTCCGTGGCAGGGCTACACCAGAAACACAAAACTCGGTCAGGAGCTTTTCTATATCTGTACAGGCCCGCCACTAAGAGTGTCCAATGTACATATATCCCTCGGGTCTAGTTTATCTATGGTGGCTATGGCCCCACCTCAGCCTCTCCCTCAACCAGTAAAGACCGCATGAGCTAAGCGACCACCCCTAACAAGCAAACAATCTAAACATCCATGAGGGGTCTCCCCGCACCCGTCCCTTGATAGCAAAGGTTAACGATCTCTAGGGGTAAGCTCTTGTCTTTTCGCATTCCTTAGGCTACTGGTGACGGGCGTCCGACGATCTTGCTATCGTTTGGTCTTGACCCTCCACCTCGGCCTGAGGCAACCGCCGAACCACGCTTAATGCCACCGTGTACAGCATTTTGACTGCCGCCTACTTATGCAGTCAAGGCCCACCCACCTAGTAGTTCCACGCAGACCCAACCTCTATAACCCTAGCTCGAAGCTAAACCATCACAGACGACTACCATGAGCACCTTTTACATCTCAAGAAGCCGCCTGCCTCCCCTTCCAGTCCGTTGGAGCCGCCAGAAAAATGAACGTGCGCTCCCCTCGTGCCTTATGAAACCGTGATGATCTACCTCGTTAGGCTATTCATCCTATAATGTATGGACTGCTTCAAGCGCCTTAGTTTTATCTATCATTAGACCCTACGTCTAATCATTAATTATGCGCTTGCGC
This sequence comes from Allium sativum, assembly GCA_030737875.1. NCBI lineage: Eukaryota > Viridiplantae > Streptophyta > Magnoliopsida > Asparagales > Amaryllidaceae > Allium > Allium sativum. Next base: position 143,342,043 of record CM060925.1, on the reverse strand, counting down.
CACCTCATAAATTTTCTCATTTAACTTGGTTATTCACATTAGCTTCCTTTTTCGTATTTACCAAGTTACCTTTGCTTATTAACTCATTTTATACTTAACCCACTTAAGTCCATTAATAAGCCCACATTATGTTATCTTCCAATTTCATGAATTATTCCCTTTTAGGGTTACAACAACATGTTATACTTAATTCATAGTTAAGTATGCCTTATCCCACATATATACTGATTAGAAGAATAACCCCCTAAACACCAGCCCGAAGACCGAAATCAACATCAGACTGGCACCCAGAGAATTACTCAACCCAATCAACATATATGATTCTAATTTACTTCTTTTCCATTCATATAACTTATATCATTTTTAATTTCACGTTTCTCCTTCCCAAACCACTTAACTTAAGTATATCTTTACATATAAGTTATCTCATCTTCCTTATCATTTCCTATAACTTATCTTATCCCATAAGTTATAATTCCCACCTATTATCCTTTCTTGCCTTATTCAAGTTTATTCATAATAGGTTATTTATCATTCCCCATTTCTTGTCATTAATTTTAGATTTGACTTAACCCTTCCATTTACTTAACCCATTACTTAAACTTTACCCAATTCAATTAATTTATGATACCGTTACGGGTCCCATTTGGTTAAGCATAGCTAAATTTTTGTTTCACATGTCACGTTGTCCCACTTAACCCCCTTTATTATAGTTTCCATGTCTTACACATGTCTTATTACGGTTAAGTCTACCTTAGTCATATTTTACATCACATGTCTTACAACGGTTAAGTCCACATTAGTCATGCTTTACATGTCATTTATCACCTACTTCACCCTCTAACCATACCCATGTCACCCACATGTCTTATTATGGTTAGTATTTCTTAATTTATTTATCATGCCATAATGATGTATGACCTTTAAATTAGACGTCTGTTCGTGGTTGCTGGATTTGCGGGGCGGTTCCAGGCAGACTTATACCACAACGTGCCTAACCTCGTGTCATAAGCCGTTACGCCTCTAGTTCTTGTCGTTGACCTCTCACATTAGACGTCCGCTTGTGGTTGCTGGATTTGTCGGGCGGTTCCGGGCAGTCTTACACCACAAACGCGCCTAACCTTGTGTCTTAGGCGTTCATTAACAATCATCTTTCCCCCAAAGCCCAAATTCATGTCATGTGTTCCAAATTCAACTTAATTACAATTCATTTTTTATGCCTACTTCCAATTTGTCATTAACTACACCAATTACATAATAGTTAGCCAAATTTCATGTTACCCAATTATCCAATTATAGCTAAATTCACCAATTCCATGTTATTCATACCCAAACATGCAAATTTCCAATATCCAATTATACCCAATTTCATATAATCAATATTTTCCTAATATATATACCCCAACATTCCCACGTTCATACATATAATCTAATTCACCCTCTAGGCTTATTTTTCAAGTCACAAATAAATTTCACCAATCCACGTTATCCAATTACAAGTTGTTAATATTAAATTATACCAATTCCATATCCAATTACAATTATGTCAAACTTACATAAATTCAACATTACAATATCATTATGTCTATAATTCTATACAAAACCTTCCAATCCCCATAATATGCCCAAACCAACCCTTTTTCCCTTTTTTAATTTCCCGTTCCCATTAAAATGCATAAATCCATGATAGACGTAGTCTCGAGATAACCTAGCTATAAAAATAAAAAGGGGAAAGACTAAAAAGAAGAGAACTCAAACGTAGGCATAAATAAAATAACTGATCTTATTAAATTATCATCATATTCATTATGGGAAATGGTAAACGATAAAAGCAATATTGTACAACAAATATAGTTCAAATCCACTCACATTGACTGGATTGGAGAAATAAACGATTTGTTATTGATGTAGAACACTGATTTAATCTTCTTTTTTTGATTATTGGTGAAGGGCTTGAATTGTTGATGAAGAATTTCTAATTTGATTCAGGTTTTAGAGGCGGCGGCTAAGAGAATTAAGAGTTCAGCAGCACGGAGGCGTCTTGAGGAATTGTTATGAATTAGGGTTAGGTCTTGCTATGTATGTATAGGTGTAGAGAGTGTTTTAGAGCCCTTAGATTGACCTAGAAGACATCTGATTCGTACAGCACATTAAAACACGTCACAGGAACGAAACTGCCCAGATCTAGGGGGGTAGTTCGACCCCCAGGTCGACCCCCTGGTTGACCTAACCCCCCAGTCGACCCCCTGGTCGACCTAACCCCCCAGTCGACCCCCAGGTCGACCTACCTGGCTGATGGCGGGAAATTTCCCGCCCAGCTGCCTGGGTCGAATTTTGAACTGTTACGAATTTTAGTTGAATCTTCTAAAGGCCATAACTCGTTCATACGGAGTCTGATTTGCAAAAAATTGGACTCTATTCCAAGCAGAATTCCAAGACGAATTTTTTTTCCTTCTCTTCCATGTATTAATTAATTCTCATTGTACATCACCATTATTTACCTATTTATGCATATATATATATATACATATTTTTAATTATATTAAAAATGCGGGGTGTTACATTCTCCCACCCTTAAAGAATTTCGTCCCTGAAATTCGATAAGAGTAAAATTGATAATCCCTCGCAATATTCATCCATCAAGTGTGCATTCAATTGTTGCAAACATTGTGCACATGTGCAAAGTGAAATACATCATAGTAAAGCATGTATGCCTAATTGGTACAACCTATATGTATGCAAACTTTTAAAATCTGATTTTTAAAGCATGATGCTCACATCCTAAATATTCTTGCAATTCTATATGAATGCAATATCTTTGAAAATCAAAACATTTTTTCATCCAAATTTTCCCACACTCTTATAGAATAAGAGCATAGTTCATCCAATTGTTGCATCCAAAATCCTACCAATCATTATTAGGTTTCCAAAATTTAGAAAAATCTAATTTCTAAATTCGATTTCTTATGTTATAAAAAGGTATAAAACGGAAAAATTCACATCTTCCATTTTTCTTTCATGTATCTTTACTAATCGTCCTTGGATTTTATGTACCTACTCTATAAAGATTTCCTATTTACCTATCTAAGCACAACCCACATAAGAAAATTTCTTTTGTTTTTCAACTTATCTTGGAGAAATTTCATTTTTATTCAACTTTTCTTAAGATTTTCATTTTCTTTTCCTGTCAGTTTGTTGCTTTATTGGATTTGTTGTTTTCTTCTTAATTAGGCTATTCTCTTTCTTAGCTTATTTGACTTACTCCAATTACTTAAATTTATTTTCCAAATAAGCTTTTCTGTTTTTAACTCAAACAACATGCTACACAGCTACTACCAAGGGCCAAGAATCATAAGACTATTTCTCTAAAGAAAAGTCCAACCACCAACTCTCAACACTTACTTGCCCTTCCACTACCTAGTAGTCACTACTAGTCCTTGCTGTGTATTACTAGCCTATACTTTATCTCTTTTTCTCAAGCAATAAACCAAGGTTTCTCAATGTTTATGCAATCTACAGGAATTTTCTATTAGTTTAATATTAGCTAATCTTTGATTGGAAATTGGTAAGAGAATAATTCCCTAAGCATCAATCCCGAAGACCGAAATCAACATCAGATTGATACTCAGAGAATCACTCAACTCTACCAATCTCTAGTTGGGTTCTAGTTCTTTAATTCATAGCCTTAATTTTATCTCGTTCTTTCTAGGCCTTAATCCTTACCTACCCCATTCTTTTAAAAGTATGGTTTGGCCTCTTTCTTTGCATTGCATATTTCTTCCAAAAACTAAAAGTGGTAAAACTTTCATCTTTTTTCAAAAATGCCTTTGTCAAACCATAAAAACATGTTACTAAATAAAAATGCAAAACATTTTTTTTTCAAATCACAAAACTGGATCAGACAAGGACAACTAACGGGTTACACTGTTTATACCTACGATGTTAATCTAACTACTTGCTACAAGGTGCAAACATATTCTTAACTCCTACAACTTTTTTGGTCTACCCAACAAAATTCTTTTCTAAAACAATGAATAAAATTTTATTGTCAACCGAATAGAGATTTCAAAACTTTCTTTTACAAAATGCAACATTTTGTATGCTTTACTTTCTCATCCTTTCATATATTATAGTATGAAAACTAATGAGCTATACAGGCTCTATAACGTACACTTTTTCATGAGAGAATTCTTTTAAAACAAGAAATCATTACTTTACAAAATATACCCCACTTTACTTTAAAACCCAATATGCAGTTTTTCAAATATGATTCCATCATATCTCTTTCAAACATCAAAATACTCTTAAGATTAAAACTTGAAAACACCACAAATTCTCTTTTTCCAAAACTTTTATAATTTTAAGTTCTTAAAAGTTAACCATTGGGTTAAACTCAAAGTAGGTCTCCAACTTAATTATGCTTTCCTAAACATTTTCCCAAGGCCAATTCTCTCAACTATATACATTCCTAATCCATCTTCCACTTTTTAACCTTTTTCCCATTTATAAGCTTTCACTTCTAAACCCACTAATCTGAAATACTAACACTTCAGTTTCTATTATATGGGAAACATCTTTCTCTAATACCAATCATATTGTACACTTTCCAACCAAACCACCTAAGGGTCTCAAAATTTCTATGTTCATATCTTTAATGTACAAGAGAGTTATCCCAACTCCTTCCATACATTACTCTTTCTACTTAGTGGGCTGCTTTAGGGATCTAGGTTTATATAATATATTTATATTTTTGAAAATACAAATACGCTCACTCATTATCTATATAGGAATCATAAATCTATGCTCTGATACCAAATGTAACAACCCGCGTTTCGACAGACCGATTTTTTTTCGAAAACCCAATCCATCGAAACCCATGTTGTTTTGCTCTGGTATCCTCCATAAAAGACAAAGACATAAAACATGTCAGAGTTCGGAAAACATCTCACGGCGGAAGGAACAAAATATAATATAATTAAAACATAGCTTACCTTAATAACAATACTGCTAAACCAGTATCCAAAGCTATACAGCCTCTGTCATGAACCTAACATGCGAATGTTATGAGGAGGGGGTCAGATCATAAGTTCTGTGCGAATGAATTTAAACTACACCTCTTGAATAATCCTACATATACCGTTCAATTGCATTTTCTCATTTATTAGGTTATCTGTGTTATTAGCACTCAAGGCTTTCACACACACGTCGCACCCATCTACCCCCTAGTAGATTAACCTAATATAATGTATATGTAGCTACCCCCAAACTGAGGTACACCCCGTGGCACCCCGCTCGCACGGTCTCCTCCATATCACCACAGTAATATGCGCAGTCCCTCATCTTATGCCATAGTAACGTACAATGCTACATCCGCATAGAGCCACTATCGCTGTGCTACGTAATCGTACTGACTGCTATCCTTGAACTATTCGATCGAATTTGGTTCCATCATCGAATAATGCCCTCTAGTCTACGATACACCACCCAGAGCAGACATGGTTGTACCTAGACTTTCCCACGTACGTATCGTCAATCGTACTCGATGTTTCTACTACACATAACCTCTACTTGTGCACCTGAGTTCCGTGGCAGGGCTATGTAACACCCCACCTCCGCCAGGGCCACTCACAAGTGATTGCACTAGCTTTGGAGGGGTGTTGTCTAGGTAAACATGCACAGAGATATCACAAGACAGAACATAGATAAATAAATAAGTAAAGCAGCGGTAGAAATTTAAAAACCATAGTTAACCATTTCAAAACCAAAGTCAACTTACATCAAAATACTTAGTCATTATTTTCCAACTACCACAAGTCTAGAAACATAAACTGAAAATAACATAAAGTAAACTATCCCCAAAATAGATGTGGTGAAGCCATAGCAAGCTCAAGTCCAAACCGTACATGAGCTGTCAAGAAAGCAAGCCAAAAGTCCAAGCTAAGCACTAGTGTTCCCTCCCTGAGAACCTGGGGGGGGGAAACGGAAGAAAAGAGGCAAAAGAAAAAGGGTCAGTTATAAAGACTGGTAAGTCCTACCTACTATTAGTATAAAAACCAATGAAGTTAACTAAACATGAGAAACTGAGATGAAACATAAAGATGGTAACTAACTGGCATGATAAATAGATAACAAGGTAGATCAAGTGTGGCATCGCATATACAAGGTTTAGTTTTGCACCAAAAGTACTAGTATTCTAACCCATGTCAAGTATAAACAAGAAATGATCCCTTGGCCCAATATCATGAGATGACCCAAGTCAAGGTCCAACTGTACGATCTAGTCGATCGGCTCCCTATAAGCCTAACTCGTCGAGTGTCGGTGTCATACGGCCCAATCACGGAATGTAGTCAACTGTGCTACGTCCACCCTAGGGTGTATCAAGACCTAGGGTGCCAACCACTGACACAAATCAAGCACGCACAGTCTAAACCTACTGGTGCCCATGTCTGTTTTTTCAACTCCGGACTATGTGCACGACTATAGCCCGCCTGAACCTACACTGGTGCACCTACTCAGCCGTCTTTCTGGTCGCTTACAATCAGCCCAGTAATCGTGCCCCACCCTGGCCTAGTCCCTAGGGTATCGTGATACATCCAAGAGGGTTACTGCTGAAAAGGACCACGTAACTAGGGTTTCTAACGGGTTAAGTGTGGTTAACCCTATCCAATCATGTTTCAAGTTGGTTAAGTGTATCCAAGTGGCTCATGACTTAACCCTATCATGTGGCATTAATTAACTTAATGCGCCCAACCTCTCACATTAGACTTTGTTGTGGTTACTGGATGTGTCGGGCGGGTCCGGGCAGATTTACACCACAACCTAGTCTAACCTCGGGTTTCGAGCGCGATATGACCAACTACTCACATTGGATCCTATTGTTTGTAGCCACTGGATTTGCCGGGCGGTTCCGAGCAGATTTACGCTACAAACTCAACCCAACCTCGAGTTGGCCACTTTATGGTTTTCTACATGTCATGACCACATTCAAGTTTTCAAGCATAATCAATTTTCATGTCACATTTCAAGTCATGTTTTTCATGAAATTTCAAGTTCGCCTAACTACCCATAACGTATTCCCATCGCACGTAAATTCGCATCAATACAAATAGATCAAGAAGGGGAACATAACAATATGACAAAGATGGGTATAAGGTGGTAAAGTTGGTCATAAGTTAAACATGATGATATTTGAGGCAAAGGTGTTCATCACAACTAGCATATAGGATTATTGGCCTCAAAACATGTATGACTTCAAACTTAGCAAATAGGGTGATAACATGGTAATAGTTGACATAGAGTGTTAAACTTGTGACTAGCATGTAGTTCAACATCATAGGCAAGTTAACATCAAGGTTATGAGGGGTTCTATGTTGCATTATGCATAATCCCCAAATAAAGCTCATAGCTTTATACCCAAAAATCGAGGTGAATGGTACTAGGTTTATGATAGTCCCACAATCATAGATCAAAAGAGTCATGAATGGATCTATGCATACAATGATAGACCAAAGACAAGTATTACACAAGAATCCCATTTCAACTTGCTACATGTTCATATTAATTTCATAGTTTAAATCTAAGAGTAGAGTGGGGCTTACAAATCGTGGCTATGAGAACTAGAAAAAAATAGAACAAGATAGAGACGTTGTAGAAGCTCTAGGAATGATGTAGCAACACTAGAAGCCTTGAGAGATAAGTATCTCCTTTGATTTGATGGAGAAAGATTGCTCCTTTTGCCTTAGATCTAGTTTAGAACTCTCAAGCTCTCTTTGATAAAGATGGAGGCCATGATTAAGAGCATTTTGGCAGCGCTTAGTTATTAGGATGATTTGTGGTGGTTTAGGCTAGGTCTTAGGGTGTTTTTATAGGTGTAGAGACAAGTTTAGGTCATAGGATTAACCCTAATTTAGATCTGAACCATCAAATCCCGTCACAGGCCAACTGAACAGACCCAAAGGAGCAAACAGGTGCACCAGGCAAACATGGCCGACCAGGGAAGTCGACCCCCAGGTCGACGCCCAAGTCGACTGGGCAGTCGACCTGGGCTGGGGCAGGTCGACTCCCCAGTCGACCTGGGGCTGGGCGGGAAATTTTCCCGCGGAATCTGTTTGGGGCTGAATTTGAATTTCGGGCTGAATTTTTGAATTTTCTGAAATCTTCTATTGGCCATAACTTGGTCATACGGACTCCGATTTACGAAATTTCGGACTCGTTTTCAAGCAGAATTTCGAGACGAACGCAATGGCGTAACCCGTTCCCATTGATTCTTAACTTGTAATTTAATTCTTCCTTGATTTCTTGTTTTAACATGTTATAAAAATTCGGGTTGTTACATTCTCCCCACCTTAAAGAATTTCGTCCCCGAAATCTCCAAATTAGGAAGAACGTATCCTACCATCCATCATCCATCTACTCAAAACATCATCCACAAGTAATCATTGTCCTTAAAGGATTTTTAATGCTGTATGAATATATGCAAAAGTGTGTGTATATGCACCTATCTAATGCGAAAATCAGGCGGTTACTGACTCAGTAAACCTCCTTAATGCAGCATATATTAGTGCAATGAGTCCAAATGTATGCAAATTCCTAACATAATTTATAATCTCTACATGAGTGCACATAACATTCATTCATATGCAACATCCACGTGATAGCATAACAAGTTTCATCCATGAATAAGCATAAACACTCATGCATATGCAATATGAAAGTGTGTGAGCCGATCTTAGTGCCTAATGTGTATCATGCATCCACGAGTAACCACTTGCAAACACTTGCAACCATTTGCAGCCATCAAGCATAACATGTTTTCAAATGCATGTTTCATCCAAAGGGTTTCTACCTAAGGTTCCCATGACAAGATTAACGAAATAACAAGATATACATGGATAGCAAAAGAAAGATATGCTAACTGGGAAAATAGATCGAGAATGTACCCTCATAAAGAAATGGATAAAGCCCACGCATCTTCTCCTCGGTTTCCCAAGTTGCATCTTCATCGGCTTCACTCCACTGAACCTTTACTAACTTGACTTCTCGATTCCTCAGCTTCTTGATCTCCGTTCCCAAGATACGAATCGGAGCTCGCCTCAGGGTTGCCTCTTTCTCTACCTCCACGTCTTCAAGAATGCTAGGCTCAACTACTTCGGCTGATTCATGTAGGCATTTTCGGAGATGCAAGACATGAAAGACATTGTGCACTCCAGCCAGCTTCTCGGGCAATTCCACCCTATAAGCCATTTGCCCAATCTTCTCGATGATAGGGAAGGGTCCTACGAATCTTGGTGCTAGCTTTCCAACTGCTCCAAAACGAACCACATTTCGCAAGGGAGAAACCTTCACAAAGACCATATCTCCAACTTCAAACTCTAAGTCTGTCCTTCGCTTGTCTGCATAGGATTTCTGTCTGTCTTGGACCGTTTTCGTCCGCCTTTGAATCAACTCAACTTTCTCGGATGTGTCCCTTATCATGTCGGGCCCAAGTATAAGCTTATCTGTCGTCTCCCACCAACATGTTGGTGACTTGCACGGCCTCCCATACAAAGCTTCGAATGGTGCCATCCCTATGCTTGCTTGGTAGCTGTTATTATAAGCAAACTCTATGAGAGGAAGGTGGTCTTCCCAAGTGCCACCAAAGTCAAGAATGCATGGCCTCAACAGATCTTCTAATACCCTGTTCACCCTTTCGGTCTGACCATCAGTCTGTGGGTGATAGGTTGTACTTAAATTCAATCGAGTACCCATCGCTTCTAGCAAACTATTCCAAAATTGGCTAGTGAAGATTGGGTCATGATCGCTAACTATGCTAGTAGGAACTCCATGCAATCGCGCTATCTCTCGAAGATAAACAGATGCTAGCCATGATGCGGTCCTCTTGCTCTTCACTGGAATGAAATGAGCGCTTTTCGTGAGTCTATCCACTATGACCCATATGCTAGTATTCCCATTCCTTGATCTCGGCAATCCATCCAAAAAATCCATAGAGATACTTTCCCACTTCCATAGCGGGACCTCCAATGGATGCAGTAGCCCACCGGGCTTCTTCGACTCGGCCTTTACTTGTTGGCAAACAATGCATCTAGAAACAAACTCTGCAACATCCTTTTTCATCCCATCCCAAAAGAAAATGCGCTTCATATCCTGGTACATCTTATCCCCTCCGGGATGTATGATCATCCTCGAGTGATGCGCCTCCTCAAGAACTTTATTTACTAAGTCTCCCACTTGTGGGACGCATAGTCTTCCATCACGCCTTAGCCACCCCTTGTCATCAATAGTATATCTAGCGAGGTGGCTTGATGTCTCACCACGAATCAACTTGTCCATGATCTTGACTATCTGCGGGTCTTCCCTCTGTGAAGCCCCAACTTGATCAAGAAGTGCAGGTCTAAGCTCAAGGGATGCTAACGAACCAGTCATCGACTCAACAGCAGGTGTAAAATCAAAGGTTGCCAAGAACTCTAGGCTCTTCATCTCAACAAACAAGGGACTCAAAGTCAACCTTTTTCTACTTAGCGCATCCGCCACAACATTACCCTTGCCAGGGGTATAAGCTATATCGAAGTCATATGATGCCAAGAATTCCATCCACCTCTGCTGCCTTAGATTCAAATCTTTCTACGAGAAGAGGTACTTGAGCGACTTGTGATCAGTATATAACTCAAACCTTTCACCTAGAAGATAATGGCGCCAAGATTTGAGTGCAAAGACGATCGCCGCCAACTCCAAATCATGAGTGGGATAGTTCTTCTCATGAACTTTGAGTTGCCTACTCCCAAAGCATATCACTCTCCCTTCTTGCATCAGGACAGCGCCTAATCCCGTGCCACATGCATCGGTGTACACGGTAAACAACTTCCCTCCATCGGGTAATGCTAGAACTGGAGCTGTGGTGAAGGCTTTCTTGAGCCTTTGAAAAGCAAGCTCACACTCTAAGTCCCATGCAAAGACTAAGTTCTTCTTCGTTAACTTAGTGAGAGGGGCTGAAATCTTAGCGAAGTCCTTAATGAACTTTCTATAAAATCCTGCCAGACCGAGAAAGCTTCTCACTTCACTTGCATTCTTCGGAACTTTCCAGTCTTGTACCGCCACTACTTTAGCGGGATCCACAGCTATGCCTTGCTTAGAAACTATATGCCCAAGGAACCGAACTTCCCTTCTCCAGAAATGGCATTTGGAGAACTTGGCTTTTAACTGATGAGCTCTAAGCGTATCCATAACCTCCTTGAGATGTATAGCATGTTCTTCCTCGTCCTTAGAGAAGATCAGAATATCATCCACGAAGACGACCACAAACTTGTTAAAGAACTCCCTAAACAACCTACTCATCAAATCAACGAAGTATGCGGGTGCATTAGTCAAACCGAACGGCATGACGAGCCATTCAAAGAATCCATCTGGAGTCCTAAACGCAGTCTTGTCAATACTATCCTCAGCCACTCTGAGCTGATGGAATCCGGTGGCTAGATCGGGTTGAGAGAAAACAGAAGCACCTACAAGCTGGTCAAAGAGATCATCAATCCTCGGTAACGGGTGCCTATTCTTCTTTGTTAGCTTGTTTAACTCACGATAATCAACACATAGACGAAGCGAACCATCCGCCTTAGTAGCGAATACCACAGGAGCACCCCATTCAGAAATTCTTCGCCTAATGAAATTTTTCTCAAGCAACTCCTTGACTTGCTTGCTAAGCTCTCTTCTTTCTCGCGGGGCCATGTGCCTAACAGGCAATGAAACTGGCTTGGCATTATCAACAAGATAAATACGGAAGTCTATCTCGCGTTTAGGGGGTAACCCCTTCACCTCATCAAAGACATCAGGATATTCTTGGACCACCCTCACAGATTGAAGATTGTCAATAGACGAGTCGAGGGATTCAAGATAACATAACATGACGGGATCCATAGGGTTACAAGAAATCTCTAGAGTATTGCCAAGGCGAGTCATAAGCCTCACTACCCTATGCTCACAATCGAGAATGGCTCCATAACTGGACAACCAATCCATGCCCAAAATCAACCCGTATCCCATGAACCCGAGAACATAAGCATTACATGTGAATTCTACGGTCAAGATAGAAATCCTCAAATCCATACAAATCATAGATAGATGGGCGGAACCCCCAATTGGATTTGAAACACTAACGGGATCCTCAACTAGACTAGTACTTAGGTGCAAACTTTCAACAATGTCAGAAGAAATAAAGGTATGCGATGCGCCAGAATCAAATAAAGTTCGAACAGGAAAACCATAAATGTAAACAAGGCTTTCTACAGAAATACTACCTCGGTCTGGAGCTGGAGTAGTGTTGAGAGCATGCATCTGCCCTCCAGAAGGTCCTGCTCGCTGAGACTGTCCTTGCCCCTGTCCTTGCTTCTTTGGGCAATCCTTACTGTAGTGTCCAGACTCTCCGCAATGAAAGCATTCTCCCAACTTCCTCTTCTTCTTCCTACAATCTTTGGCTATGTGTCCAGTGATCCCACAGAAGTTGCACTTCCTTGTCTCCCTTGCCTTGTTGTTGTTGGCCTTGTTACCCTTGTTGTTCTTGTTGTTCTTGTTGTTCTGATTGCCTCCCCACTTGGAGTCCACCTTCTTGGTTTGAGTCTCATTAAGCTTAACTTCTTTCTTGCCATTCTTATCATCTCCTTGAAGCAAGGCCATATCCACTAAGCTCTCAAAAGTGGCCCCCATTGGTATATGAGACATGGCTAATCCTTGCAATGGCTCATTCAATCCTCGAGCAAAGCGTAGAGCCTTCTTCTGCGGTGTGTTAACCATGTCTAAACCGAATCGAGCAAGCTGGTTAAACTTATTCACATACTCCCTTATGGTCATGTCCCCTTGCTTCAAAGATATAAACCTCTCCATTTGCAGATTCTCTTCAGCAGACGATAGAAACTTAAGACCAAACCTCATCCTAAAGTCGGCCCAAGTCTCTATAGGCCTAGTAGCGTTGGTGACTTCCCACCAATAAGCAGCTTCCTCTTTCAATAGCCATACTGCCAACAGAACTTTCCTACGATCTTCTACATCAAAGATAGCAAAAAGGTCTTCGGTTTCCCTTAACCAGTTTCTTGCCTCAACATAAGTCTCTGTCCCAACAAAATTCTTGCCACCCATCGCCTTAAAGTCTTTGCAAATCTTCGCGAAATCCGCTTGTGGACGCTGAGGAGGAGGAGGAGGAGCAACCTCAGGTACGGGAGGAGGAGTGGGAGTGTTTGCTGGGCCGGCTCCATTTGCCCTAGCCTCCATGTACCTCCTAAACCAAAGAGGTACCGGTATTCCCTCCGGGATGATAAAGTTATCGACCATACTGAAACGAAGTAAAGATAGATTTAGAACGAGGAAACAAAGGATAGTGCTAATGGCTTTTGGGGAATAGCCTTTTAAAATAAACTAGAATTTCCTTGGAAAAATACTTAATTGGTTTTGAAAATAGTTTTTCAAAGGGTTTTTTAAAGCTTTTGTCCGGCCTAGTAAACCTCATGCTCTGATACCAAATGTAACACCCCACCTCCACCAGGGCCACTCACGAGTGATTGCACTAGCTTTGGAGGGGTGTTGTCTAGGTAAACATGCACAGAGATATCACAAGACAGAACATAGATAAATAAATAAGTAAAGCAGCGGTAGAAATTTAAAAACCATAGTTAACCATTTCAAAACCAAAGTCAACTTACATCAAAATACTTAGTCATTATTTTCCAACTACCACAAGTCTAGAAACATAAACTGAAAATAACATAAAGTAAACTATCCCCAAAATAGATGTGGTGAAGCCATAGCAAGCTCAAGTCCAAACCGTACATGAGCTGTCAAGAAAGCAAGCCAAATGTCCAAGCTAAGCACTAATGTTCCCTCCCTGAGAACCTGGGGGGGAAACGGAAGAAAAGAGGCGAAAGAAAAAGGGTCAGTCATAAAGACTGGTAAGTCCTACCTACTATTAGTATAAAAACTAATGAAGTTAACTAAACATGAGAAACTGAGATGAAACATAAAGATGGTAACTAACTGGCATGATAAATAGATAACAAGGTAGATCAAGTGTGGCATCACATATACAAGGTTTAGTTTTGCACCAAAAGTACTAGTATTATAACCCATGTCAAGTATAAACAAGAAATGATCCCTTGGCCCAATATCATGAGATGACCCAAGTCAAGGTCCAACTGTACGATCTAGTCGATCGGCTCCCTATAAGCCTAACTCGTCGAGTGTCAGTGTCATACGACCCAATCACGGAATGTAGTCAACTGTGCTAGGTCCACCCTAGGGTGTATCAAGCCCTAGGGTGCCAACCACTGACACAAATCAAGCACGCATAGTCTAAACCTACTGGTGCCCATGTCTGTTTTTTTCAACTCCGGACTATGTGCACGACCATAGCCCGCCTGAACCTACACTGGTGCACCTACTCAGCCGTCTTTCTGGTCGCTTACAATCAGCCCAGTAATCGTGCCCCACCCTAGCCTAGTCCCTAGGGTATCGTGATACATCCAAGAGGGTTACCGCTGAAAAGGACCACGTAACTAGGGTTTCTAACGGGTTAAGTGTGGTTAACCCTATCCAATCATGTTTCAAGTTGGTTAAGTGTATCCAAGTGGCTCATGACTTAACCCTATCATGTGGCATTAATTAACTTAATGCGCCCAACCTCTCACATTAGACTTTGTTGTGGTTACTGGATGTGCCGGGAGGGTCCGGGCAGATTTACACCACAACCTAGTCTAACATCGGGTTTCGAGCGCGATATGACCAACTACTCACATTGGATCCTATTGTTTGTAGCCACTGGATTTGCCGGGCGGTTCCGGGCAGATTTACGCTACAAATTCAACCCAACCTCGAGTTGGCCACTTTATGGTTTTCTACATGTCATGACCACATTCAAGTTTTCAAGCATAATCAATTTTCATTTCACATTTCAAGTCATGTTTTTCATGAAATTTCAAGTTCGCCTAACTACCCATAACGTATTCCCATCGCACGTAAATTCGCATCAATACAAATAGATCAAGAAGGGGAACATAATAATATGACAAAGATGGGTATAAGGTGGTAAAGTTGGTCATAAGTTAAACATGATGATATTTGAGGCAAAGGTGTTCATCACAACTAGCATATAGGATTATTGGCCTCAAAACATGTATGACATCAAACTTAGCAAATAGGGTGATAACATGGTAATAGTTGACATAGAGTGTTAAACTTGTGACTAGCATGTAGTTCAACATCATAGGCAAGTTAACATCAAGGTTATGAGGGGTTCTATGTTGCATTATGCATAATCCCCAAATAAAGCTCATAGCTTTATACCCAAAAATCGAGGTGAATGGTACTAGGTTTATGATAGTACCACAATCATAGATCAAAAGAGTCATGAATGGATCTA
Organism: Allium sativum; assembly: GCA_030737875.1. Taxonomy (NCBI): domain Eukaryota; kingdom Viridiplantae; phylum Streptophyta; class Magnoliopsida; order Asparagales; family Amaryllidaceae; genus Allium; species Allium sativum. The sequence goes on along the minus strand of CM060925.1, from coordinate 143,326,649 downwards.
TGCATACAATAATAGACCAAAGACAAGTATTACACAAGAATCCCATTTCAACTTGCTACATGTTCATATTAATTTCATAGTTTAAATCTAAGAGTAGAGTGGGGCTTACAAATCGTGGCTATGAGAACTAGAACAAAATAGAACAAGATAGAGACGTTGTAGAAGCTCTAGGAATGATGTAGCAACACTAGAAGCCTTGAGAGATAAGTAGCTCCTTTGATTTGATGGAGAAAGATTGCTCCTTTTGCCTTAGATCTAGTTTAGAACTCTCAAGCTCTCTTTGATGAAGATGGAGGCCATGATTAGGAGCATTTTGGCAGCACTTAGTTGTTAGGATGATTTGTGCTGGTTTAGGCTAGGTCTTAGGGTGTTTTTATAGGTGTAGAGACAAGTTTAGGCCATAGGATTAACCCTAGTTTAGATCTGAACCATCAAATCCCGTCACAGGCCAACTGAACAGACCCAAAGGAGCAAACAGGTGCACTAGGCAAACATGGTCGACCAGGGAAGTCGACCCCCAGGTCGACACCCAAGTCGACTGGGCAGTCGACCTGGGCTGGGGCAGGTCGACTCCCCAGTCGACCTGGGGCTGGGCGGGAAATTTTCCCGCCCAATCTGTTTGGGTCTGAATTTGAATTTCGGGCTGAATTTTTGAATTTTCTGAAATCTTCTATGGGCCATAACTTGGTCATACGGACTCCGATTTACGAAATTTCGGACTCGTTTTCAAGCAGAATTTCGAGACGAACGCAATGGCGTAACCCTTTCCCATTGATTCTTAACTTATAATTTAATTCTGCCCTGATTTCTTGTTTTAACATGTTATAAAAATTCGGGTTGTTATATGCTACACCAGAAACATGGAACTCGGTCGGGAGCTTTTCTATATCTGTACATGCCCGCCTCTAAGAGTGTCCAATGTACAGATATCCCTCTGGTCTAGTTTTTCTATGGTGGTTATGGCCCCACCTCAGCCTCTCCCTTAACTAGTAAAGACTACACGAGCTAAGCGACCACCCCTAACAAGCAAACTACCTAAACATCCATGTGGGGTCTCCCCACACCCGTCCCTTGATGGCAAAGGTTAACGATCTCTAGGGGTTAGCTCTTGTCTTTTCGCATTCCTTCATCTGCTGGTGACAGGCGTCTGACGATCTTGCTATCGTTTTGTCTTGACCCTCCGCCTGAGGCAACCGCCAAACCACCCTTAATGCCACCGCGTACAGCATTCTGACTGCCCCTACTTATGCAGTCAAGGCCCACCCACCTGGTAGTTCCGCGCAGACCCAACCTCTGTAACCCTAGCCCGAAGCTAAACCATCACAGAGGACTACCAGGAGCACCTTTTACGTCTCAGGAAGTCGCCTGCCTTCCCTTCCAGTCCGTTGGAGCCGCCAGAAAAATGAATGTGCGCTCCCCTCGTGCCTTATGACACCGTGATGATCTACCTCGTTGGATTATTCATCCTATAATGTACGAACTGCTTCAAGCGCCTTAGTTTTATCTATCATTTGTCCCTACGTCTAATCATTAATTACGCGCTTGCGCCACCTCATAAATTTTCTCATTTAACTTGGTTATTTACATTAGCTTCCTTTTTTGTATTTACCAAGTTACCCTTGCTTGTTAACTCATTTTATACTTAACCCACTTAAGTCCATTAATAAGCCCACAACATGTTATCTTCCAATTTCATAAATTATTCCATTTTAGGGTTACAACAACATGTTATACTTAATTCATAGTTAAATATGCCTTATCCCACATATATACTAATTAGGAGAATAACCCCTTAAACGCCAGCCCCGAAGACCAAAATCAACATCAGACTGGCACCCAGAGAATTACTCAACCCAACCAACATATATGATTCTAATTTACTTCTTTTCCATTCATATAACTTATATCATTTATGATTTCACATTTCTCCTTCCCAAACCACTTAACTTAAGTATATCTCTACATATAAGTTATCTCATCTTCCTTATCGTTTCCTATAACTTATCTTGTCCCATAAGTTATAATTTCCACCTATTATCCTTTCTTGCCTTATTCAAGTTTATTCATAATAGCTTATTTATCATTCCCCATTTCTTATCATTAATTTTAGATTTGACTTAACCCTTCCATTTACTTAACCCTTCCATTTACTTAACCCGTTACTTAAACTTTACCCAATTCAATTAATTAATTAATGATACCGTTACGGGTCCCATTTGGTTAAGCATCTCTAAATTTTTATTTCACATGTCACCCGTGTCCCACTTAACCCCCTTTATTATAGTTTCCATGTCTTACACATGTCTTACTACGGTTAAGTCTACCTTAGTCATGTTTTACATCACATGTTTTACAACGGTTAAGTCCACATTGGTCAAGCTTTACATGTCATTTATCACCCACTTAACCCTCTAACCATACCCATGTCACCCACGTGTCTTATTATGGTTAGTATTTCTAAATTTATTTATTATGACGTAATGATGTATGACCTCTCACATTAGACGTCTGTTCGTGACTGCTGGATTTGTCGGGCGGTTCCGGGCAGGCTTATACCACAACGTGCCTAACCTCGTGTCAAAAGCCGTTACGCCTCTAGTTCTTGTCGTTGACCTCTCATATTAGACTTCCGCTTGTGGTTGCTGGATTTGCCGGGCGGTTCCGGGCAGTCTTACACCACAAACGCGCCTAACCTCGTGTCATAGGCGTTCATTACCAATCGTCTTTCACCCAAACCCCAAATTCATGTCATGTGTTCCAAATTCAACTTAATTACAATTCATTTTTTTATGCCTATTTCCAATTTGTCATTAACTACACAAATTGCATAATAGTTAGCCAAATTTCATGTTACCCAATTATCCAATTGTAGCCAAATTCACCAATTCCATGTTATTCATACCCAAACATGCCAATTTCCAATATCCAATTATACCCTATTTCATATAATCAATATTTTCACAGTATATATACCCCAACATTCCCACGTTCAGACATATAATCTAATTTACCCTCTAGGCTTATTTTTCAAGTCACAAATAAATTTCACCAATCCACGTTATCCAATTACAAGTTGTTAATATTAAATTATACCAATTCCATATCCAATTACAATTATGTTAAACTTACATAAATTCAACATTACAATATCATTATGTCCATAATTATATACAAAACCTTCCAATCCCCATAATATGCCCAAACTAACCCTTTTTCCCTTTTTTAATTTCCCGTTCCCATTAAAACGCATAAATCCATAATAGACGTAGGCTCGAGATGACCTAGCTATAAAAATAAAAAGGGGAAAGAATAAAAAGGAGAGAATTCAAACGTAGGCATAAATAAGATAACTGATCTTATTAAATTATCATCATATTCATTATGGGGAATGGTAAACGATAGAAGCAATATTATACAACAAATATAGTTCAAATCCACTCACATTGACCGGATTGGAGAAATAAACGATTTGTTGTGATGTAGAACGCTGATTTAATCTTCTTTTTTGATTATTGGTGAAGGGCTTGAATTGTTGATGAAGAATTTCTAATTTGATTCAGGTTTTAGAGGCGGCGGCTAAGAGAATTAAGATTTTAGCAGCACGGAGGCATCTTGAGGAATTGTTATGAATCAGGGTTAGGTCCTGCTATGTATTTATAAGTGTAGAGAGTGTTTTAGAGCCCTTAGATTGACCTAGAAGCCATCAAATTCGTATAGCACATTAAAACACGTCACAGGAATGAAACTGCCCAGATTTGGGGGGTTAGGTCGACCCCCAGGTCGACCTCCCTAGGGGTAGGTCGACCCTCTGGTCGACCTGACCCCCAGGTCGACCTGCCTGGTTGATGGCGGGAAATTTCCCGCCCAGCTGCCTGGGTCGAATTTCGAACTGTTTTGAATTTTAGTTAAATCTTCTAAAGGCCATAACTCATTCATACAGAGTCCGATTTACGCAAACTTGGACTCTATTCCAAGCAAAATTCCAAGATGAACGCAATGGTGATGTCCGTTTTACTTAATTCCTGAAATTTAAATTAATTATCCTTATTTTATTATCTTTTCCATTACACTCACTATTATTGAATTAATTTTTTTCCTTCTCTTCCATATATTAATTAATTCTCATTGTACATCACCATTATTTACCTATCTATACATATATATACACATTTTTAATTATATTAAAAATGCGGGGTGTTACAGTTACTAACTTCGTTGACAGCGGTGTTAATGCGTTCAAGGTGGTCCTTAAACAACTCCCCTTGAGCCTGGCTTACACGGGAGAGGGTCAATACGTGCTTCGACTTGGCGACATGAAGGCGGAATCGATTCATAAACTTCCTGCTCGGACCCACGAACGAAGGCACCGACCTCGGAGGCAATCTGTTAAACCGCATAAGTGTTACTCCATCTAAGTAGATAGGAAATTCCTTGCATCTGACAGAATCTGGAGCCCCTGTTGGATCCATGTACAAAATATACCTCATTAAATGTTGGTCAAGATGGTTCTTGCCTGAATAATGATTCAGCAGGGGCAAGTTAAACCTTCAGGGAAACTTCACTTGCAAGATATCGTCTGTAAACAAAGTATGACTGCCGTCGATTCCTCGGTCTTCATTACTATAGCCCCGGTTGTCGTTCATGATCTGCCTTACCATGGAAGTTAGATCAGGAGTGTTGAGGTGAAACTCGGGGTTAGAACTACCATCTCGTCCGACTCTTCTCGCTTCCACTATAGGCAACGTTGCCTAAGCCACCGCCCAAGTCGTACTTCCTTGGCCCCTGTTTGTCCTAATCAATCACAGGACGCGAGGAGGGAAGCACATGAGCGCGAAAGGTTTTTGGGGGAATTATGATCTAATGGAGGATGAACATGAGTTGGCGAGACACCATACGGTTCGGCATAGCCGAACCAAGAGATCACCAAACCAGATTTCTTGCACATTCAAAGGCTTGGAGAATTTCTGTTGCACTGCTTACCCGCTTCTTCCTGACGAGGAGGACCTTTTTGTCTGATGACATGGCGGAGTAGGAACTCTTTAACTCTTGAAATCATTCCACTACGTCATCATCTTGTTCATATCCAGCCTCATTGTTATTTTCTTACGTATTTGCTCACTAACCGTAGTATCTGTATCGTTCAACTTCGAGATGAGTTCTATGAAGTCGTCACAGGTCACAAATGCAAAAGTTGGAGCATAAACAACGGGTGTAACAGTTGTTACAGGAGAACTTCTGGTCCGGTTCAGACATGGTTGGCAGCATGTTGGTTAGCTTCTTCTTATGACCGGATAGAAGGCCTGGTGGAGGCAGCGTTTCTCTTAGACACCATTTTTTAGATGAAAATGAAAAAAGGGATCTTCTCTTCGGACTTAACGATCCAAAAGTAGATTAAATGATCCTGGATGTTGAGAATTCAAATTTCTCGGTGAAAGCACCAAAATATTTGCCCAAAAATAGTTCAAACACCCAAAAATTCTAATAAAGAGAATAAAATGAAGAAAACTATAAACGAAAATGAGAAATGTAACAATTTATAGTGGTTCAGTGTGAATTGTCTACGTCGACTTTATAATCTTCTCTTGGTTCGCACTAATGATTAAGACTACATGAGCTGTGAATGATGAAATCCCAAGTACAACACAACTATAGTAAATAAATTGCATAAGAGAAGTTAGAAGACCATTTTCAAATGTCGTAGGGGGATATGGTATGAACCCATCTCGGCATGTAACATGTGCAAGAAAATTGGAGTAGTGGAGCGAGTGGAGTCGGTGAGTCACGTCATTAGTAACTGTCAATCTGGTTCGGCATAGTGGAACCGGATGTTGGTTGAACCGAATTTTCCTTCACTTTGCTTTGTCAAACCGGGATTTAGTCAATCCAAAAATCTGCTTTTCTGCCTGGTCGAACCGGATGGATGACCGACCTGGATTTTGCCTTCAAATTGCTTAACCGATCTGTAGTTGGGTCGAACCGGATTTTGTGCAGAGTTGAAGTTTCTTATGAGTAACGAGTGTCACGACTATGAATCTCCATAAACTTGACGACCTTGTCGAAAGCAAGGTCGATAAGAGTCGATATATATGTATGCTTCGAGGCCCCTTTTTGTTGTTTATCTGCAACCTAGAGTGATACTTGGCGCTATCAAATAAGGGGCACGACCGGTCGTGGATGGCCGAGGTGCAACATGTTGTGGTCGCCTGTACGTTTTACTTAAAGGTATGTGGATTCAACAGGCAGACTCTTACTCCTTACTTGAGATGTTGAAACTTGTAAGGTATGTAGGAACCCATCCAACACAGTCTTCAGACTTATTTTATACCTATTATGTTGAAACTTGAGATGTTAGCATTTCAGCTATATTCTATAATTTTTATGGATATTATATTATTATAATACCACTCAAATTTCTAATAAAAGTACTTTAATTATTGCAAGGTAAAAATTTATCTGTGTATATGTATGGCTTAATCTTATGAGATACCTTTAATTTCAAAAGATTTTTAAGTTAATAAATTAATTTATATAATATATATATTGTTATTAAAAAGGAAATAATTGAAAATTCTAGAAAATAATGAAAGCAAATCCTCAATATGCATGTTATAAATGTGTATAGGCTTTTAAACGTATTTACACTGTGCATCATTTCAAAAGATGAAAACTCGAATGCGCAGTATTATACGATAACATTGAATAGATTTAACACTAATCAACATAGAGCCTTCCAAATCATTTATAAGTTGATGTATGCAGTTTTATATAAATTAAGGTATTAACTTTAATTAAAAAAAGCATCATAAATAAATTGAAATTGTTCATCGATATATCAAATTGAACCCAAAAAATATGGAATTAAACCCTTATAATGTTCGTGCATCATTAATTGATATCTAAATCGAGCTATTTCAATATGTTATATCATCATATGAACACGTGAAAAGGTTGAAACTGAAAAAAAAATGTAAAGTTCAGATCACTATCAAAATTCGAGTTTTATGAAAATAAAAATAAACAAATAAAATGAACTTAACTGTCCTTTTAAGAACCATTACCTAATTACACTGAAAGAATACATGTTACTTTAATTTCGTTCATAAAATTAAAAAAGGTAAAAATATTAGGTCTAAAAGATAAATAAAATTGACTAGTAATATCATTGATTACTAAATTAAGCTTAGAAGTAAAGTGTTATTTGGTCGAGGAAGCAATGTCTGAAAACAAAAATGAAATAAACAAAAGTGCAAAAATGAAATAAAGAACTTCAAACATGTGAGAATTCAGTAAAGTGCTTGAATGGGAATATGATATCAAATAATGAAAAGTCATTTTTTTTTTTGAAAATTGGTTCACTTTATTATCTATAAAAAGGCGTACAAGCAAAAGGTTAGCATACTAACCATACATAAGCAAAAGCAAAAGAAAAACATGAAAATATAAGAAACTATAATCCTAAGCTAGAATATATCAGCCCATGATGAGGCCATAATCCCACTGACTTGCGTCTCACTGCATAACACCCGAGCCCAAGGCTCCACTTCAACATCCAAATGACTCCATTACAAAATACCATCTAATGCAGCAAATTTCTTCAGTTTCTATCCCACTAAACCTGATATTCATCTAGCAAAAATAGTCCAACTGGAAATGTGATTCTTCCAATAATCCTTTAGAGCATACATTAGATGAGCAGGGTCTTGATTCAGTAGCTGAATATTTATATAACCAACGGTTCATTAATACACTAAGTAACTCCAAAATCCTACTATTCCAAACCTATCCATCAAACATCCCAGTCCTAAAAATTCTTCAATTTCTTGCATTAAATCTGGTTGACGACTCATATACGCCTTTGAATCAGCCTTAACGCAAAGAACGAGAGTATAATCAAAACAACCCTTGCCATGTTATGCTTGCAGTACAAACTGGAAACAGGATATGAACTGGAGTACTGGATGTAATCAATAAAATCTTCAGACCTACTATCAACCAAAACCATCAATGCAAGCCAAAACATCTTCTTCATAGATGATGCAGCTAACCATGTCACAAACCAGTAAACTATATACGAATATTGAACTAAAGAAAACCTTTGTAATGAATAATATTTACCCTATAAACTCTATCCCTCTCCATGCCTAAATCTGAAGAACCATCAACCAAAAACTTAGAAATCCATGATCCCAAATCGAAGTAAAACAAAAACATTTAAGTATTACATTAAGCTGTGAAGTAAATCAATTCGAAGAAAAACCTTGCTTTATTTCACACCGAATTTCAGCACCCAAAATAGCTGTGTCCCCATCCAACAAAAATCCAATCGCTTATTTGTTGTAACTTCGAACCCAATCCCGACGCAAATATCCATTAAAAACAGAAGATCTTCCGTAATTTGCAAATCACGATTTGGGTATTTGGTCAAGCAAGTTGGATAGGCTGAAGATAAGCTTCCCAGATCTGAACGCAAAGATCCGAACTGGCTGTGGATCTGCGATTTAATCATATTTGCATATCGTTTGAGGTCAGATCTAGGATTTAATCAATACGCGAGTAATAGATCTAAATCCAAAAGAGGGTTACAGAAAGAAATCGGGCAAAAAACAGAAATAAATCAAGTGAAAACCGAAAGGAAAACTAATGGAAAACGATAGAAAACAAACAATCGCAAAGCGATTATGGGATTAGGGTTAAAAGGTGAGAAGTCTTCAGATCTGAAATAAGATGTGGATGAAAACCAGATGATAACCAAATGGTGAAGTAATACAGATGTCTTATCAATGATAAAATCGTTGAAGGTTGGTGAAGTAAAAATCGCAGAGCGATTTGAGGAAAAGTGAAGAAAGGTAAAGATGGAGAGGATGCTCACGCATGACGAAAACTGGAGAGAATTTCTCCAGTCGCCATTAAAGAGCATCATATATATATGAATAAGAACGAATGAATTCTAATAATGAAAATTCATATATTACAATTTATATATAATAGAATAGACATGAAACATCAGATACTCTAGTAACTAAAATATCAAAGAGGAAGACAAAAGATACAATATCATAACATGCACATACGAATAACACTTAGCACGTGCACCTATGCAATTAAAAATCTGAAAATGGTACTGCAAGGTTTCAACGTGATATATTTTAGGTGATGCTTATGAATAAAACTAGTAAATAGATCAAAATAAATATTTTTATATAGCAGTCGATCGCCCCTCAAATTCATTTTTCATGGCAAACAATCGATGTTGTTTCCCAGGATCATTGACCAACATAATATTATACTTGAATATTTCTCGACGTTCCGAACAAATTATCATTAATGCATTTGATAACTGTTGCGTCACCTTATGACCACTACATCCCTTCGTCTAGTGACCAGCCATAAGAGCACTCCCAACCGTGGGTCGGTTGCCCAACAACTGTGCCCAATGGTTGGGTCACAGGTCCCTTCAGTGTTGCTTTGGCAACACTGAAGGGTGCTGGAGCAACCGATTGGTTGCTCCAGCAACCTGGCCATGGCCGGTGTGTGTAAAACCGGTTATGGCACAACCGGTTTTACACACACCGGTTTGGTGGGGACCCATGTCCCCACCCTGGCCGGTTTGGGTAAAACCGACCAGGGGGGAGAATTTTAAAAATTCTCCCCCTTCCTTGGCCGGCTTTACCCAAACCGTATATGGCTATATTAGTCGTTGTTGCTTGTTTTTGACCGTTTTGTTGATGGTTATATATATGCACATTGATTTTTACAGCATAACACGCTCATCTCTTCCTTCTTCATTACCTTTTCAATATATTTGCAATGTCACAAAATGTTAAAGGCAAGAAAGCTGCTTCAAAATCTGCTCGAAATCAACAAAGTTACCAGTCTGACCGCAATCAGTCTCCAATGCAATCCACGTACCCACATAATCAAAATCATCATTATGGTAACTTCCCAAATGGTCCAAACTGTCATGCTCAACAAAGCCCAGATTTCTATCTATCGCAGCAAAACTCCAGTTATTATCAGAATACTCAAAGTTCTTGTTCTGGACATAACCCGTCTTTGCAGCAAAATTACACTGATCATCACTACGCTTCTCCTAGTAGCCAGCAAAGGTTAGTCTCGCATGAAACTTCTCCAAATATGTCAAGAAATTCAAACAGTGTCTTTGGAGACAATAGCGACATGATTGAGGAAACGGAAGTTGACGTTACTGAAATTCCTGATATGTATGCGGACACACTAGTGAGAAGACCAAACAAAATAGTGAAATGGTCTCAGAAGAACAAGTAAAACTAGCTTTTTGTTGGGTCGAATGCTCTAGAGACAATTTTAAAGGTACTAGTCAGACGGAAAACTCATTTTGGAGTTCTGTTCTGAGATTATTCAACGGTCGCAGTTCACAAACCCACCGAGAACCGTAGACTCTTTGAAACAGTCGTGGAAGAGAATCAACGCTAACTGTCAGAGTTGGAAGGAGATTATGGCAGGACTAGAAAGTAGACGGAAAAGCGGTGCCAATGATTTTGACTTGGTAATTATCACTTACATAGTTACTTATACAATTTTTTTACTGCATAATTGTAGCAACTTACACTACTTAAATCCAAACAGCTAAGCAAAGTGAACGAACTGTGCATGGCAGAGCACAAAAATGTACCATTCAACTTGCACAACTGTTATGCCATTCTGTCTAGGGAAGAAAAATGGAGCAACATACGCCGAGAACACTCAGCATCACGATTTATGCCGAGGAGGTCGATGGAGGAATCTAGCCCGAGAAGTCCAAATCCTCAAGAAAACACTCCTTTTTCTACTAGTGGTGGTGGTAGGCCTCCTGGTAAATTCAAAGGAAAAAAAGAAGTCACAGATTATAGTTCGTATTACGAACAACTAAATAGTCAAATGGTAGCTTCTGAAGAATGTAATCGCCTTTTGGCGGAAGCCAAGGAAGCTAAGAGAACTGAGAGAGCTAAGGAAAAATAACGAAGACATGAAGAAGTACAAACATCAAGAGAGCGTGATTTGGATATTAGGGAGCGTGAATTGGCTCGACTGGAACGTTTAGATGACAGGGCACTTATGACTGTCGACTTTGATACATTAAACCCAATGCAATGCTTATTACTGGAGCAGGAACTAGAAGCTTGCCGTAAAAGACACATGGGATAGGACGGATTAAAGTTTTCATCATTTAATTGTAGTTGTTTGTTTTTATGTTGTTTATGCATTTTCTAATTATTAAGTACGGTGATGTAGTACCCATGGATGTAGTGTAAGTGTCCTTAGTGTTGTACCGGTTCCTTAATTAAATTTGGCTTTTATGTTGTTACAAGAGAACAGTAACGGAATATTTCATAAAACTAGCATTCAAAGATGCATAAAAGCATAAATATTACGAAGCGAACTTAAGTTACTAACTTGAATATGTAGATACGTTAATCCACTTCCTACTGGTTTCCCGCATGCTCCTAGTAATGTTCCACCAATTCGTCCCTTAATTCTAGATGTGCTTGGGGATCTCTAACATCCTGGATACGTTGCAAGTATTCTGCAAAAGTATTCGGGTCCTTATACGGCTTTCTCGTAAACGCCACTGCTATATCCGGATAGCTGAAGTTGCAGTTCAAATCCTCCCCTTTCTTCTTCAACTATCATATTATGTGGTATAATACAACAATACATAATATCTGATATAACTGCCTGTTCATGATAGCGCACCTCTTGTCGTAAAATTTGAAACCGTCCCTGTAGAACTCCAAATGCTCTTTCTATGTCTTTTCGCAAACTTTCTTGCTGTTTTGTAAACTTGGCCTCTATGGCATTGTTCGGCTTTTTGAATGCCTGCACAAGTGTTTTCCATTTAGGGTAAATTCCGTCTACTAAATAATAACCAACAGAATGGTCGTTATCGCCAATTTTGTAGTTGCACGGCGGTGACAGATCACTGTACAAATCATTAAACAAGTATGATTGTCGTAAGACATTAATATCGTTGAGTGATCCAGGAATGCCAAAAAAGGCATGCCATATGTACAAATCGAATGAAGCTACAGCTTCTAACACCAACGTAGCTTTTTTAGTGTGTCCTTTGTATTGGCCATGTAGTGCTACTGGACAGTTTTTCCACGTCCAATGCATACAATCTAAGCTTCCCAACATACCCGGGAAACCACGTTGATCTCTCATTGCTAACAATCGTTCAATGTCGTGTTCGGTGGGTGATCGGAGGTACTCTTCACCGAAGACACGAACAACTGTTTTGCAGAATTCTTTCAAACACAAAACTGTCGTTGATCCACCAATCCGTAATTTTTCATCTAATGAGTCAACTGAACTTCCATACGAAATCATACGAAGTGCCGTAGTTACTTTTTGTAGTGGTGAAACTCCAAGTTCGTTGATTCCATTTTTCCTATGGGTAAAAAATATACTGGATTCGGAAACCTTGTTTAGAACTCGATCGAACACTGTCCTTGACATACGAAATCTACGACGGAAGTATACATCGCCGTATACTGGGTTTATCACAAAGTAATCCTTCATCAACTGATTGTGGCCCCCCGCATAGTCACGTCCATAGCATATATCTCTTCTTCCCATCGTATTACCTCCTTGGTTTGATTGTGAACTCTCTGCAATATCATGTTGCATCGCATTTAAAGTTTCTCGTTGATACATACGTTGCTTGTTGTGATGGTTTTGACCTTTGTTGGAAGAAGGCGATGATGAAATTGAGAAGCACCATAATCGCTTCAAAGCATTCATGGTGTATTTTTTTTTTTTTTGTGGAACAAAATTGAATGTGTTTGGTTCACACGACATAGTGTACTTATATATCTTTTATGAGTATACGTGTTTGCTTGTGAATGAAACTATTAGTTATATTAATTTTGTAGGCCACACCACCTTTGTAGGTGAGTTATTAATGCAAGCATCCAATGTTGGTTCACGGGTATACAAAAAGACATAAAAAGGATAATGAGTTTAGTTCACGGGTATACAAAAAGACATAAAATGAAAGGGGTCCACAAGATAATGAGTTTAGTTCATGGGTATACAAAAAGACATAAAATGAAAGGATAATGATTTTAGTTCACGGGTCCACAAGATTGTCTTGGTTATGTCAATGATGTTGTTCTAGTTCCTATATGTGTTGTTTGGAATGTATAAACGTTTGAAATTGATGTTGAACAAGATAGCTCTCTTCTCGTTTAGAAAGACAAAATTCTTAAATAGCACGCCAACATAACAAGGTTTACAGATAACTCCATAGTACAAACATCAAATTAAATAGACATTAAAACAACAATAAAATCATGATACTATAAGCCTACTCAGTTCCATAGCGGGTCAACCAACTGTAGCGGAGTTTATACGCTTCGTAGCCAACAAGATCCTCACCATACTCGAAAAGGTAACGAGAATCATATGTTGCTTGATTTGTTTTAAATATGTTTTCGTCTTCAATAGCTTCGATAATCTTTGTGTACCGATCACAAGCGTTTGCAAAATGACGATTAGCCATTTGGATTTCAACTGATGTTCGTCTACTCGGCCGGGAACGATGGTTGTTGTATAGCCTCGTGATCATTGCCCATCTTTCTTCATATGTTAAACCCCCTCCACTTTGCATTAATAACTCATCTCTTTTTTCCACCTCAATTTTGGCTTTTACAAGGGCCAGCAAATCCTTGGAAGAAAATTCTCGAGTTGGAGAATTCGTTGTTTGCACACTATTACTAGGTCGTTGATTTACTGGAGAAGGACGCGGAGTGTAACCGCTCGATGTTGAATCGCTGCAGCCACTACTCCAGTTTATGTATCATGAACTAATTCAACTTCGTTGTCGTTGCCTAGGCTCCGTTCGTACTCATCAAAAATCCTTCCCATTTGTTCATCACTAATTTCAGAATCGTCCATGAAACCTATGCATCAGTAGAATAAGTAAAGTTACTAGAAGTAGAATAAGAAAGCAAGGAAATTAACTTTCTCACTTGAGTCTGGAATGGTGCTGCTTGAAGATATAAAAGTTATGGGATTGATTATCAAATATGCAGTTCTTATAAGGATAATGTACTACCAAGAGCTACCATTCAACATAGTAGACTACTAATTACTGAGGTCTCGTGATATTATGTTAGATTCCCTACAGTGACCGTTCACATCATTGCAATACGAAAAATGTTGGCATCGAAAAATGTTAGATTCCCTACCGTGAAATTATGTTACTATTAATCTCGTGATATTATGTTATATTCCCTATAGTGACTGTTCACATCATAAGAAATGTTGACTATTCATTTGGCCATAACTTTTGATTTCCGCTATGAAATTTGGATTTTTCGGATTTCCGCTATGAAATTTGGATTTTTCGAATTTGTTAGAAAGATATTTCTAAAGAGATTTGAATGTTTTTGGTTTCGCCAAAATCCGTTATATTTGGCATCCTGCACATTCAGTCAAAGTTCAACGTCCGCGCTATGTTTATTTTGAATTCTGCATTGACTATTCATTTGGCCATAACTTTTGATTACCGCTATGAAATTTGGATTTTTCGGGTTCGTTAGAAAGATATTTCTAAAGAGATTTGAATGTTTTTGGTTTGGCCAAAAACCGTTATATTTTGCATCATGCACATTCAGTCAAAATTCAACGTCCGCGCTATGTTTATTTTGAATTCTGCATTGACTATTCATTTGACCATAACTTTTGATTTCCGCTATGAAATTTGGATTTTTCGGGTTCGTTAGAAAGATATTTCTAAAGAGATTTGAATGTTTTTGGTTTCGCCAAAAACCGTTATATTTTGCATCCTGCACATTCAGTCAAAATTCAACGTCCGCGCTATGTTTATTTTGAATTCTGCATTGACTATTCATTTGACCATAACTTTTGATTTCCGCTATGAAATTTGGATTTTTCGGGTTCGTTAGAAAGATATTTCTAAAGAGATTTGAATTTTTTTGGTTTTGCCAAAATCCATTATATTTTGCATCCTGCACATTCAGTCAAAGTTTATACATCTTCAAAGTCAATTATATATTGGTGCTATGGTGGATTACTACCCTGTAGTGAGTGGAGTCATGTCACTCTTTTCGAGAGTATTCGGATTATAGTGCATCCCTTACACCTTTGTCTTGTTTGGGTCGTCCTCGATATACGATATCAATCAAAAGCAGATTCCCTACAGTATCCCCTACAGTCGTATCAGTGACCGGTTACATCAATATTTGTTTTACTGCTGACACATGCTTTGAAAGTCACGAAACGTAAATCATAGTGTAGCTACTGGCCACCCACACATTACCAATCTTGCAGCTATATGTACATATGTTAAGTTACACACCACTTACCTCACTCAAACAACTAAAACAACTTTGTACCCATTCTTAGTGCACCTCCTACTATTAGCACTCACTGAAAATGTCTTCGTGGTCATCATCTATAGATTCCAAGGAACGGGCGCACGAAGAGATGAGGCTACAGCAGCTTCAAGACGAATTCCAGTTTCTAAACCAAATGAGACCTCGAACTGGATCGCCGCACGAACAGGTGAACGTTCAACTTACACATGAAACGCAAGTACCACCTGTTCAAGTATCATCTGAACAGTCGGTCGATCAATCGACGCAAGAAGTAGAGTTCTATCGAGTTCCTCCGCAAGAACATGTAGTTGATTCCTATCCAGTTCGTTGCTACTGCGGGTATGCGGTTGAAGTCGTGGTTCGAGCAGAGGGAAACTATATAGGTCGCCGCATGCAGATATGTCCATCCTATCCAAATGGTTGCAATTACACGAAATGGATAGACCAACCTTTGTGTCTTCGGGGAATTACATATGCTAACGAACTCGAACGAGAGATTAGACGTGTTCAAAGGGACGTTGAGCAGTTGCGATTGAACATAAGTCACCTCCCTTAAGACTAAGCGTAACATGTAGTTTATTTAAGTTACTATTTCCGACTTCATGGTTTGATGTTTTAGTGCATGTACTATTGTAAGTTGTTGTATCTTCATAAACTGTTGTATCTTTGTTCTTATTGTTGGATTGTGCTATTGTTGCATCCTAATGCTTATAAACTGTTATATCTTTATGCGCATCATTAGTTGTTACACACATCCATTACAAATAATATGTACTAGTCCAAAATCAACTGTACGGGTATTAAAAATAATCAGATAAGTTACAAGGTACAAAAGACAGATACAGAAAGATAACAACTACAATAAGATCTAATAAGCATACAGCTTACATATCAGATTATAGTCTAACAAATAAGATAACAATAAGATCGTACATACTACATAAAATTACTAGTACAACACACTAATAGGATAACGTACATATATATCCAGCTACACTAAATACCACATAAAATGAATCTATCGCATATCACTAAAGAACCACGAATCGTCTGCAAGATCAACTGCTGGTCCACTATCGACATGGTCATCATCATCGTCATCTACTCGTCGTGTCGGATGAGATCGCTCGTCATCCTCAGCAGTTAGCTCGTTAATACGAGCCGTCAACTGATCAACTACGCGCTTATGCTCTCTATACATAGTATCGCGAAGTCCAATATGCATACGATATAGTTCCTCGTAAGGAAGAACAGCGGGATCTGGAAACTGTGTAACAATAGGTCGTGAAATATCTACGTACATATCCGGATCGGATGTGCCAGGAATGCCCACAGTCCAACCGTAACAGGTCAGCTGAGAAGGCTGAGGACGAGGAGGCTGAGGAGGCTGAGTAGGCTGATAACGAGGAGGCTTATGCAAAGTAAGCGTACCCAGAGACAGGTCATGTAATACAGCTGGATCACCAAACGGAGTGTAGGTAGATGGACAAACTAAATCAACTGCGGTGGCATGAACAAACGTTGCCGTATTAGACGGCGTATAAAACGACCCCCAAAAAAGAAATGTAATCTCTACCGGTAATGATAAATCTTTCAGCTGGCCACCACTCACCGGCATACTACTGCAAATCAACACTGGAATAAACCCGTAGAAGACCTGTATCAGGGTGGGGATCATCGGGAACAACATCAACATCGAATAACTGTCGCCAACAACGCTCCCCCAAGTACCAATAACATCCTAAAGCGGGTGGTGACGATACCAATGGAAATCGTCTACGTGATAGAAACTGAGCATGCTGCTGGGTTGGGCCTGACAAGAAAGGGGAATCGGCAAACGGACGCCACAAAACTGACTCTCATGTGGTCCTCATCTCTATCTGATTACGAGCCACTGCAAATACATGACGGCAATCACCTCCTGGTACATACCACCGGTTTTCGTGGGCCCAAGCTTTCACTCGAGGATAGAAATGTGATAGTGTAGGATCCAGGGTCGGAAGGGTCATATTATGAAAGTACTCAAAATACCAATACTGCAGAACCTCCCAAAAACCTGTAATCGACGACCCACGAGCCCTAATAGTGCACTGCTGGTCCAAACCCTTGTACAAATGAGCTAGAATCGGCGTACCCCAGTCATATGTAGTAGGAGTACTGTCGAACGACACGTTCGCAAGAACAGCTACATATCCACATGGCAATGTGTTCGATGAATTCATAAAGAATAAATCACCCATCATATATAATAAGAATAATCTGAGAATCTCTAAGTGGTGAACTGCAGGCCGAGGTTCCACTAATTTCATGATGGCTTGCCTGATGAAAGAGGTTCTAATTTGATGATTGTTTGATAAGCCTCCCCCTGTAAGTCCAAATGTAGGAATATACTATCCAATAGGTCATACCGCTGATATCGCTCATCGTAAGGTAAAGTTGCACTCTTACCAATTGGTATGTCAGTAAGCATGGTAAAATCTAGTGGCGTAAAACCCATCTCTCTGAAACTAAAATGAAATGTATGTGTTGTTTTCTACCAACACACGGCTAATGCACCACATAACTGAACATCAATATTGTAAAGGTTTTGAATACCTAAATTAAAAATAATTAAATCGAGTTAATATATTATGTTATATAACATATGTATTATGTAAGTGAGATCATCAAAATTACGTATTCAAGAAATCTTTAAGTCCCATATTTCTAAGATATTTCGCAATAATGTCATCTGTGTCGTACGCACGAATGGTCTTAAACAAACGGACGATACTAACCCACAATCCTCGTGTACGATCAGTATGAGCCTATTAACATACAAAACAATTACTACTTTTTTTACGACAAACTTATTTTTCAACTACGAATTAGTACAACAATCAGTTTAAGAAGTTATACCTCTAACGACGTCTTCAAGGAATCGGTAAGGTGTCTTTCGCCTTCGGAAAGTTCCCAAAAATTAGTCAACGCTTTATCTCTATTCAAATTAACATCGATATGCGGATCCAGCTTAGCATAAACACCGGGTCCAGCAACCCGCCTTCGCTTAACGTGTTTTGAACGAGGAGCTTCGCTTGAACCGGTGTCTTCAACCGCTTCATTCTCCTCTTCTGCATTGATATTGGCGGCACTAAAACTCCCAGAATCAAAAATAGTTCTACCTAAACTTCTCTTTTTTTTTTTTTTTTTTTTTTTTTTTTTTTTTTGTGGAAATAGGGTGTGGCAGGAGGAAGAAATGAAGTGGGCGGCGGCGGGAGGAGAGTGAAAAGGGCAAGGAAAAGAGAGAGTTCGGGTCTTTTGACCCATTTCGTGGTGAAACCGGTGAATTTGTTCCTGATTTGTTTGCACTATTTGTCTAATGGAGAATGCCAGTCGAACTGGAAATTCAGACCTGGGAATTCATTGAAATCGACCTAACGGCGTTACTGGGGCTTTTGGAAATCAGATGGTGCAGTTTCCATCAAAAATTGACATTAAAATACCATCAAATATCTTATCATTCAATACTCAGCACACTACCACGATCTGCCTTATCCCGTTTTCACAATTTCTTAAACCACCAGGAAATCTATCAACCACAAGTCAAAACTGAGAAACACTAGAATGATCTGCATTAGAGTACAGGATTTCATAATGTGGATACCAAAAGGGTGAAATTTGATCTAAGAATTCGAATTTAAACCTAATGGTTAATTTTCATCCCACAGCAAAAGCAGTAGTTCAAGATGTTCAAAATAACATTTCACTTTACACTGACATTTGGCCACGTTATTCAACAGATGACCAACAAAGATTACAATGTTGTTAGTCTTGTCAAAGGCCACTTTAATGACTAGGCATAACAACTAGAAGCTCGAAAATGCATCAGCAACAGAAAAGATGCATTTTTTACAATTCCAAAGCCATTTAAATGGAACTTAGATAGCCAAATGATACATAGTTGTACAGCAATATATATTTATCTTATATTAGAAGAGCAGCAATAGATATACTTAGACATGCTGGTTATAGGATAAGTTAATTTGACTAACCCTGGAAATCTACAATCAACAATGAGAGTTCATTGCAATTCAATGTCAAAATAAAATCAAAAGGAAACACAAAAATAAAATAGAGGGTATACCATAAAATGATTTGATTACTGATACCATCGCTACATCCATTTTCCCATTAATCGCAAACAACGCTAAGAAAACTAAACCAAGAAACAAGAAGATCAAGAATCCTGATAATTTCTTGACAGCAAGACTTTCAAGGGAACCCCTAAAACATGGAACATTCAAACAAAATGGAAACTTTAGCCTCCGAATCCATAGAGGGTTCTTCCCTGCCTCTTCAAAGCATAGACAACATCCATGGCAGTGACCGTCTTCCTCCTCGCATGTTCAGTGTAAGTGACAGCATCACGAATCACGTTTTCTAGGAATATTTTCAGAACGCCTCTGGTTTCTTCGTAAATCAAACCGCTGATTCTCTTGACGCCTCCTCTTCTGGCGAGACGGCGGATAGCAGGCTTGGTGATTCCCTGAATATTGTCCCGGAGGACCTTGCGATGGCGCTTGGCACCGCCCTTTCCTAGACCCTTACCTCCTTTTCCTCTTCCTGACATTCTGAAACCTAGAAATTAATTTGGGGATTTTTTGCGCAGTATGATGATTAGGTATTTCGATGAGGGGGATTGGAGTTTGGATCAATATTTATAAGGCCGCAGAAGCTCGGAGATGGCATTCTTTAGTCTACAGCCATTGGATATGTCGGGACTTGTACGGTTAGATCGGTATGTGGTTGTATTGCACGGATTGATGACGTGGTATTGGACCTCGACGTGTGATGGCAAAGTTCCTGATTTGCTAGAAAAACTGGGAATTGCACAAAGGCACGCAAGCATGTTATCAAAATGAGACTGGGCAAGGATAAAGAATTTGAAAACAGAACCATCATTTTGTACACAAGTTGTTAGAGCATCCCAACGCTGTCAGTTGGGGAGCATCACTTCGGGGTCAGTTGCTTTGCAACTGATCCCAACGCATTAAATGGTTGGATTGCCTTAGCCGGCTTTTTTAAAGCCGGCTAAGGCAATCACACGGATTGCAATCCTACGTCGTAGAATTGCAATCCGTGTAGTGGTGTAGATGGTCATCCACACCGCACACTTAGCCGGCTTTATAAAAGCCGGCTAAGTGCCCAAATAGGTCCGGCATACAGAACGCCGGCCCTAGCCTCCCCCCACTCTCCCATCTCCTCACTCCTTCCTCTCAGCACAGGAAAAAAAATTGCGACGTATTATTCGAGCATTTCGAGGTAGCGGTAGCCGCAGCGACGTTGTGGATCCGACTGAGGAGCACGCGCCAGTAGAAGAAAACGTACCGAATGTGGGTACAGGTGTCCGTGAAGCGACGACAGTTAGAAGAAGACGGGGTGCTAGACGAAGGGAGGAGCCGATTTTAGAGTCGCAAAGGGACCCAAATTTGAGACCGGATAAACAATTGGCTGATTTTCGTGAGTTGAGCGGCACTGAGCAGCACACCAGCACTTTAGTTGACGCATCGATATGTTTTAGTTATTAAATACTTACGTTCGTAGTGTTGATAAAAAAAAATTAAATCTACATACTGTTAGGCTCGAAGAGAGCGAACGCGTGGGTCTTGGTCTGGTGTAGTTCGTATGTACAGACTAATTCGTGAGTACGACACAGAGAGTATTATTCATGGGTTTCTGCGTACTATCGGGTTTGATGATTTTTTGAGTACGTTTTCTTGTCGTATCTACATACATACTCGCGTGTTTATTATTTGCATTGTTACTTACTAACTTATCGTTAAATAGGTGTCGAACATCTTTTGAATAATGATGTTCAGTTATGTGATGCTTTGGCGGCTTGTTGGTGGAAAACAACACATTTCAAAGTACAACAACAATAAACATGAACTTAGTTTGTAAGCAACGACACTACGAATTTCTGACAAACCCAAGTCTAGTTGCCTCAGCAACTATCTTACTCAAGCGCCTTATTTCCTCTTGCGCTTCCAAGGCGTACTGCAGTCCTCGTTCGCACATTTGCGGGTCAAGCCACTGCATAAAATTACAACTTTGGACTTCGTTCGGGTAATACCGGTGGTCCTCGAATCCCGCGCAACCAAAAAAACGACGACCAGCATTTTGTTCCGTTTTAGCTACGACCACGACCGATTCGTTTCCACAACGACAAATTGGGTACTCTCCACCTGGTACTGTGGGCCCAATGGGGTATAGGGGCTCGACAACACGTCCTTCGTATAATATCTGTCTACCAGGGCCTTTGATTTGCAACAGTTGCGCGTAAACGAGCAGTGTGCGAAAAAAATTCGTCTTCGGCGGAACGGAAGTATCCTCATTATCTTGAACAACTTTTTCCTTGCCCTTCTTACTACGTAGGTCTTGCCGTGACAGTTCAAACGCATCGTAGCATTTGTTCATCTCTTCATCATCAATATCCCAGTTTGCCATTGCTGAATCAGATACGAGTTGAGGGTAAAAAGATAAACTTTAATACGGTATGAAGTGTTGGTTGTTTATAGGATGAAAATATGGCATATTTATATACCTATTTGTGAACAAGATGGACACATTATTGGCAGACAACTGCGCTTTCACGGGATGACTAGTAGAGCACTAAAATTCAAATGTGTTACAGTGATGAAAAAAGTTATGTCTCCCGAATCAATTAAAGCCTGTAAAAGCGATGCGACCTCTCATGTGATTCACATTATTCCAGCAGACATAATAATGCGCTACAAGACAGTAGTTGGTAAGCTTAATTGGCTACGGTATCAATTGAATGGCTAAAGAACTAAAGGTCCTACGTGACATAAAGTAAAAGGAACTAACCCTAAATACATGGACAAAATGTTACGTAAAGTAACAAATAACACTAAAGGACGGAAACTTTAATTTAGGAGGAAATGGTGAATAGTGAATCAAAGCATGGGACACAATTTTATTGCTATACATAGATGTGCCCTTATTTCAGTCAAGCACAAACTATTTTACAGCAACTACTAAACCGATGAGTGCGTTAAAAAGGTTATGGTGCTGTTCTTCAAGCTCTTCATCCTCTTCAACATCTGACGAGTATATTGACCGCCGTAACAAACAACAACAGGCATTTCAAGAAGAAACAAGATACGCGATAGAACGTGATATTGCTGAAAGCTCAGCTTCAACCCAAGGTGGAAGCGCCGTCGATAGAAAAAGTGCGATATGGACGCGACTACCCCTTTGGTCACAATCAACTAGTCAAGGACTACTTCGTCGCAAACCCAGTATACGGAGAGGTATATTTCCGTCAAAGATTTCGTATGTCAAAAACGGTGTTTGCTCGAGTACTAAGTAAAGTGTCCGCAAACAACGTATATTTCACACATAGAAGAAATGCAATCAACGAACTTGTCATCTCACCACTTCAAAAGGTTACTGCTGCACTACGTATGATTTGTTATGCAAGTTCTGCTGACTCTCTCGACGACAAAATTAGAATTGGGGAGTCAACTGCAGTGGAATGTATGAAACAATTTTGTAAAACCGTCGTACGAGAGTTCGGTGAAGAGTATCTTCGATCTCCAATGCCTCATGACACTGCGAGGTTATTAGCAATGGGAGATCAACGCGGTTTTCCAGGTATGATGGGTAGCTTGGATTGTATGCACTGGACATGGAAAAACTGTCCAATAGCACTGCAAGGCCAATATAAAGGCCATATGAAAAAAGCTACAATGGTGTTAGAAGTTGTTGCTTCATTTGACATTTACATATGGCATGCTTTTTTGGCGTTCCTGGTTCTCTAAACGATATTAATGTTCTACGACAATCTTATTTATTTAACGATTTATATAATGACCTTTCACCTCCTTGCAACTACAAAATGGGTGACAAAGAACATTCTGTTGGTTATTATCTCGTGGATGGAATTTATTCAAAATGGAAGATGCTAGTGCAAGCATACAGAAAACCGAACAATGCAAAAGAAGCCTTATTCACGAAACAGCAAGAGAGTCTTAGAAAAGATATTGAACGAGCTTTTGGTGTACTACAAGGTAGATTTCATATACTTCGAAACGAAGTTCACTACCACGATAAAGCAGTTATAGCCGACATTATGTACTGTTGCATTATTTTACATAATATGATCGTTGAGGAGGAACGAGGAGGATATGAACTCCAGCTTCGTAACTACCCGGACATTGCAGTTGAATTTAGGAAAAAACCGTATAAAGACCAAATACGTTTGCAGAATACTTGCAACGACTTGAAGAAGTCCGAGATCCACAAGCTCATCTAGAATTACGATAAGAGCTAGTTGAGCACTATTGGGAGTATGCGGGAAACCAATAGTTAATTAACTGCTTAATGTTTCGATTCATGTCTTTATTATCTACATGTGTATGCCAGTACGTCCGGTAGTTTAATAATTCGTTTTAAATTAATGGTTGTATGCTTTGATCTAAGAATATTTAATACATTTAAATAACATCCATAAAATACAAGAACGTAACTGAAATACTTAAAGTACAACAAGGTCTGCAACCGGTACTAGAATGAAACTGCAACATACTCTAAAAAGGAAACGGACTAATCTACGTTACGTCTCTGGTACTCTTCAAGAAGTTTTTCCATGTACCTCCTCTGTATTGGATTTAGATCATCTAGCTTGACACTCATAAGAGCGAAATCATCTGCATTTTGTTGCCGAGCAAGCTCCGCTTTTCGTAACTCCAATTCATTGATTCTTGTTTGTTGCATCTCTTCGTGTCTTCTTTGCCTTTCCTCCCCTCTCTCTCTTCTCTCTCTCCTAGCTGCTTCCTTCGCTTCCATATACTCCCTATTCGATTCCTCTGCAACTGCCATACGTCCATCGAGTTGCTCGTAATACTGAATGTAATCTTTCGTCAGTTTCTTGTTCGCTTTATACCTGCCAGGGGGTCGTCCACCTAAACTTGTTGCAAAAGGTGAGTCTTCAGATGGATTTGTGCTTCCAAGGCTTACTTCTTCGGTTGGTATCAACGGCATAAATCGTTGCGTGGTATGTTCATGTCGCACGTTGCTCCATTTATCTTCCCGACATAGTATGTCATAGCATTTTTGCAAATTAAACGGTTGGTTTTTTGATTTGGCCATATACACAGCATTTGCTTCGCTAAGATGCGTAACATTACGTAACATAAAGGAAATAATCTAAAAACACATAAAACAAAACAAGCTTGTTATAATTTATTACCATGTCCATGTCGTTTGCTCCACTTTGCTGTCTACTCGCCAACCCACTCATTATCCCATTCCAAAGTTGGCAGCTAGCATTGATTCTCTTCCATGACTTCTTCAACGAGTCGACCGAGCGTGCAGGATTATGTGGACTTCGACCGTTGAATAATTTACAAACCGAATTCCAAAATGAGCTTTCAGTTTGGCTTGTGCCTTTCACGTTATCTTTGGAACACTGAACCCAGCAAAATGCTAGTTCTGCTTGTTCATCAGGTGACCATTTTACCATTTTCTTCGCAGGAGGCCGAATCCCAGCAGATTCAAAAATCTCATTGCTATCATTTCCCATTTCGTCGTTTTCAAGACCATTATCCCCGAATAACATGTTTAAATTCCTGGACATATTGGGAGAGGTATTCGGAAATGTCGATTGATGTTGGCTGTTAGGGGAAGAATAGGGTTGACTGATATAAGATTGTTGAACAGAGGGGTTACGACCATAGGTGGAAACTTGAGTGTTTTGAAAATGATTAGAATTTTGCTGTGATTGGTACAGGTTAGGATTTTGCTGTGGAAGATAACAATTTGAAGTGTTTTGCATTGTACCTGAACTAAAATGTTCGTTGCGCTGGTACAGATTTTGCGTTGGAAACTCTTGCTGATCATGAACATAATCAAACGGTTTCGGAAAGCTTTGGGTCGGCATCGTCGCTTTTCCTTTATTATTCTTGCTGTTTGTTTTCTTCGACATTGCAATTGGATGTTGTAAATTATACTACTTTGATGGTTGAGTAAAATGAGAGAATTTTGTGTGTTTTGAAAGTGAAAAATAGGTTGTATTTAAAGATGAAAGGGTATAGGAGAGCGGGAAGGGAGCAACGGCTAGTAAAATAGCCGTTGGACCTTAGCCGGCTTATTTAAAGCCGGCTAAGGGGGGAGCGGAATTAATTCCAGCCCCCTTAACCGGCTTTAAATAAGCCGGTTAAGGTGAGAAATTTTGCACCTTAACCGGCTTATTTAAAGCCGACTAAGCTTAGCCGGCTTTAAATAAGCCGGCTAAACGTTCCAACCAAAGCAACCAACCAGGTTGCTTTGGCAACCTTGGGGGTTACCAAAGCAACCCCCAAGTGGGCAACTGACCCCGCGTTGGGGGTCAGTTGCCCAACCCCGCGTTGGGGTTGGTCTTATGCATTCAGTTTAATTTTATTGGTTTAATGTTAAATAATTGTTATTAGATTAAAACCATGTCAAAATTCATTAATGAAAATGTTTCAATGCACCATATTACGTATAAATTAAATTCAAAAGCAAAAATATTTCAAATCTCTATCAATGAAAATGTATAAATTCTTCCAAAAAAATTATAAAATAAATATCTGTAGAAACAAGCATTACTGCACTGAAACTGAACTAACTTTGACCAAACTGAATTGAACACTAGTTTTTATTTCTTTTAAGTAATGGACCGTTGTATTCTTTATTTTCTACATTGCCTTCGTAAACTTTTCGTTTTCTTTTTCTTAAATTTGTTCAAGTGGGAAACCGACCAGAGTCGTAAAACCCTTCATAGTGCACTTAGTCTGGTCCGCGAGCACCACATAAATAGATGATTTTAGCGTATGCACATGATAAGTTCTTAGCATGTCATTCCAGATTTCGAACCCGCACCACTATTACCATTGTGCAGACATGCCGTTACAAACACCTAAGGGAAAGGAAATTAAGACTAACTTAAAAATGAAAAAATAGGAGAATCAAACTATATCAAATATTCACTTGTGCTTCCATCTTAAGGTGAACGGATAGTGTTGATCACAATGCTGCATGGCCTTTGATTGGACGGTCCTGAGGCCGCATTAGCTGGAGTGGGAGAGGGTGTTGCAGGGCCTGTGGCAGCTACAGAGGGAGTATGATCCTGAACGTACTATTCCAGTCATTTCTCGCGGATGAGTTTTTTAATTGCATCCTTGAGGTAGCGACAATCATTATTGTTGTACCCATACATGTCATGGAATCTGCAATACTTGCCGGAGTTTTTCTCGCGGTCGGTGGATTCCCGGATGTTGGGCTTCTTTTATTTGAGTGTGTTACAGATTCATAAGTATATGGCCTCTAACTCTCGGTTAAGCGGAGTGTAGTTCCTGTAATTGTGGTAGCGGTCTTGTTTCATGGGATCTATAGAAGCTTGATTGTTGCGACCGCCAACTTTTGCATTATTTTGGTTGGACTTGTACAGAGCCCCCCGCTTACCCTTGTCGGAAGATTCTCTGAACTGCTTTCCTTTGAAGCTATCTTCGACGGTGCCATTGTGTGGGTTTCTAGGGTAGCTGCCCTGAGTAGCCCTATTGCGCTTAGTTTCCTCTTGACATAGACATTTTCCGGCCTTTTCTTAGAAAGCTTAAAAGTTTTGGGCACTTTCTGTCTATCCGTGCCCCAAATTCGAGGTTAGTGAGGAATACTTTGGCTAGCTGGACTAGGACTGTGCAGGGTTCTTGAACAACCCTAACAAGGGAGGTGTTGAAGCACTCGCTGTAGCTTTAGGTGCTTTCTGTCGGTCCTGGTAATGGTTGTGTTAATTCAATTTGTCAACCCACATGTAAGAAAGCATGGATCGAGTGTATTCGATGGATCGGGTCATGAAATAGATGGGATGGATCATGTATGCATTATAACACACGGATTGTTTATAACAAGCATGTATCATGACCTAAAGGCATGGATCTGCTAGAGGACTGGATTGGGTCATGATTACTATAAATGAATGGATCATTAATTGATGGATCGGGTGCACATGGTTCAAGTGATGGATCGATGGAGAATGTGTTGTACGCTATTCTGAAGCTATGGATAGCAGAGCATCTATAGACCACCGAAATGTATATATCCTTCACAATCCATAAACCTGGATCGCTGGCATGATGAAACGTGAGCTCCAATGAGTCGTGGGATTTCCTAGACCACTAAAAACGATGGCTCGCTCACGGTCCATGTAATTGATCGTTGGTCGATCCCGGAAGGCTGCATACACTCCATTTCAAGCTCCAAGGCTTTCACGTCTTCTCCTATAAATATCGGACCACCTCACACATAAAAGGGGTTAGATTTTATCCTCCCAAAGAGCTGCCATTATTGATCTCCAACATCTCTCAAGTTTCTCGAACACCATTAAAGCTTCTTCAAGCATCATTCGAGCATCTCCATCATCATTCTTCTCTAGAAATCATCGAAGATCATCACCAAGCTCGATTATAGAAGCTCAAATCCTATCACCACTACTAGTGAGATTCGAATGTTTCTACTCTGGAGATCGAAAGAGATAGAGAATTATTGAGATATTGTACAGAAGAGAGAATCATTATAAAAGATAGAGAAAAGTGTAAAAAAAGATCAATACGTACCTTGTAATGGAGAAATCAATGAAATCCTCTTTCAAAGTGGATGTAGGCCAAAATAGAGGCTGAACCACTATAAATCTGCTCTCTACTTTGCTATTTTCTACAATTTTCTGCTTTAAACTTGTTTTCTACAGTTTAGAGGTGTATGTTCACCTCCGTGGGTGTTAGCGTCGATTTTCGGTGTTAACATTTTGGCGCCCACCGTGGCGCTCGAACCCACAACCATAAGGTTAAGAGCCTTGATCCGAAAGACATAAAGCCTGATCTTTTACGGTAGATCAGCAAGGTCTAAAAGTCAGGCCCAATTAAAGATTTTCTATGAAGATTAGAAAATTTTCCGATATCATGGCTCCTCTGAGCAAGAGTAGTAATTCTGCAAGAACTTTTAGAAACGATGTTAATGATGCTACCACCACTCCTCAAACCAACAATCCGACTGTTTCTCAAACCCTAGGAGTTGATGTGACTCATGAAGAATTAGATGCGGTTGTGGATGGATTGTATCAGCAAATGGAAGCCTCGAATAAAGTTTTGGAAGAGAATGCACATTAATCTGCTTCGGATCGCAATCGTGATTACTATGTAGAGGAAGTACATGATTTTTCAAGTGGTAGGGATGGTATCGACATTGGGGAATCCAAGGTAAATGCCAATGTTCTTAAGCCAACCCGGTCGAGGGAGAATCATTCCCGAAAGCACACTTTTCACAAAGTTCCAAGTCCCACCGAAGGGGAACCTCCCTAAGGTGGAGGTCCAGGGCCCTGGTACTCTAATCGCGATCGCTTGCCAAGACAAGCATCCGGTAAAGGTAATGTAATCGACCCCATGGAATGACGCAACGACGAGGAGTATCTTACGAATATAATTAAGCATATCATGCAGGAAAGTATGTGTTACAACTAAAATTAACTTTGAGACAGGCTATCGATGAAGGGGTATCAGACCATCATGGACAAAAAAAAAATTCGTAAGCAGAAGCCAAGCACATGGTAAAGCTGAGAGCCTAAGAGAAGTACCCGAAAGGGAAAGTAACCAACACCCTCAACAAAGAAGAAACCTCAAATCTAGTATGAAGAGATATTACCGGCAGGGTAATTCAGTTAGGAAGTACAACCGAAAAAAAGTCATCTAAAACTGGGAGCTAATAAAGAGAAAGACCAGGGACACTATACCCGAAACCAAAAAGGACGAAAAGGCTATCGGCATTAACTTGCTTAATGTCGATACATTAAGAAAAAAAAAAAGCACTGAAAGTATTCTTCCGGAAGGTCAGCCGAAAGAGATTTACCGGAAGGCAAGCCGAAACATCGAAAAAAGACATGTTATCCACACTAAACTGCTTAGTTACGATATTGACAGGGATGGCGGATCCGATAAACACTCACTTGAATCATGAAGGCAAGTTCCATGGAAAATTAATTGCAAGAGTGGAAGATCATGGTCGGAAGCCTATATCTGGAAGTCTAAAGCGTTCCTAAGATATCCATTCTGACAGGTTTAACATCAACAAGAAGCTCCAAAGACCAGGACCGTCCTCCTAAAAGCCAGAACCGGCACCTTAAAAGCCATAAGCAAAGCCTAAAAAGCGGCTGAGAGCCAGAACCTCCAGAACCAAAGGGAAAAGCGGCCAATAGGGTCTTAAGCTGGCCCTATAGCAAAAGGGGGCCCGATTTGTCTATAAATATGACCCTAAGGTCTCTTTTTTGTGGCGATTTTCATATTTCTCATTCTTGTACTCTCTTACTATTAGCCTACTTTGTGAACTAAGCAACACAAAGCTAAGATGTCAAGCGTCAAATAAAACTTCTTCTTAAAAAGCATCGGATCGGATCGAAGGGCTATTACCCAATCGGATCGGAGGGCTACTACCAGATCGGGACGGAACAGAGCAAAATGGACAAGAGCTCAAGTTCAGCACAGGTCGGATCGGATCGGATGCCCCAATCCGAACCCCTTCTACTCGCCCTTCCGAGCCGAACCCAGTATACCATGTTGCTTCACCCTACGATCTCCTGGATATACGGGGTAGTTACAACCATTTCCTACCCATGTTAACCACTAACCTAGTGCGCTGTCAACACTGAAATCCATCTGAACCCGAGAGTGATGGAATAAGGGCCACGTGGCTCCGATCCGAACCGGATTCTGAGTGAATTTCCACCTATAAATACCCCATCAAGAGGCATTTGAAAGGATCTTTTTGGCACTCTGAGAGTTCAAATACCTTTGAGAACCGAATTCCAGCATTCCCAAACAATCCAAATCGTCATTCAAAGTATATTTTGAGATAATTGAGTGAATGTACATGAAAAGTGAGTGAAATTGAGTGAATATCTCATTGTATTTACATCTATATCATCGAGGAAAGTGATTATAAAGTGGACGTAGGCTTTTCGACGCCGAACCGCTATAAATCCTGTGTCTCCATTTTATTTTTGATCTTATTTTATTTCGATTTTAGTCAATTTGGGTGTTAGAACCACTTTTTGGTCTAACATTTTGGTGCTTTCACTGAGAAGCATTTGAATTCTCTGTTTTTCTGGACTATCGTTCTACTTTTTGGACCGTTGAGTTCAAAGAAGTTAATCCTCAAATTTCGATGCTTTTGAATATTTGTTGTTTGATTGTTGAAGAACTATGGCCAAAGGAAAAGGCAAGGAAGTTCAAACCAGTCGAGGTAACGGAGTTGGTGAAGATCAGCAAAATCCAGTTGTGACAAGGTCTCATGGGAAGAGCTCGGGAGCGGATCAGACATGTTCAGGAAATCCGAACCGAACTCAAGGAGAGAGCTCCGATCCGATCCGAGTAAGAGAATTTGAAGAAGTGCACTCCCCTAACCCGAACCGATCCGAACAGGTTGCTCTGCTCCGATCCGAACAAGTTTCCCAGCTCCGACCCGAACAGGTTGCTCAGTTCTGATCCGACCCGTCACTAGGTGATGCTGGAACCTCTACACGAGCTCCTCCAAATGCTCCGACTCCAGCCACCAGGATCAACGATTAGATCAATCCATCTGCGCCTATTACCCAAGGAGATTTTTCGCGCCTTCTTGACATGCTTGAGAGCACTAGGGAGGCTATGAAAATCCATGAGCGCACCAATCTTATGATGCAAGAGAATATGAGAATCATGAGCAGGGAAATTGGCGAACTCCGCAGACAAAGAACTCCATCCCCGATTCATCACACTACAACGGATCGGTCTTCTTCTTCTGAGAAAGAATGGCCCCGTGAAAGAAGGCCGCTCGAACGACCTCGGAACTTGGAGCAAATGACGTTCGGATCTTTGGGGTCCCGCGAGGACGCTGCACACCCAATGATCCGAGCTTGAGAGAGCCTATGCTATTACCAATGCGGGGATCCTATGTATTGCCTAGAGACCCTAACCTTACCAATCCCACTCAGGGACAAATGCTCCAGCCCCTTCCTCCCGAGATTGACCGGGAACGTAGGGAACAAAGCAGAGCAGAAGCGGCTAGAAGAAGGAGGGCGTCCCCTGATCAGGAGCCCAGAGGAAACCCGAACATCAGAAGGAGGGCGTCCCCTGATCAGGAGCCCAGAGGAAACCCGAACATCAGAGCCAGGGAGCCTGAACGGCCCTTGACCAATGCTGACGTATGGACTATGGTACGCCAGATCATGTCTGAGAGTCGGAACTACACCAATGAAGATTATGGCACTGAGCGAAGCCATACTCCCTTTACTGATGACATCCTAAACTTTCAGTTCCCCCGACGTTTTAACCTGCCGTAGATGGACAGGTACAACGGGAGAACCGACCCGGGACAACATTTGATGCAATACGCATGGCTTATGAATGTTGCTGGCGCCCCTGACGCAGTGAAGTGTAAAGCTTTCCCGATCTACTTAGAAGACGTGGCGTTGCTATGGTTTACCCAACTTCCTCCTCGGTCGATATCGAATTTTAGGGAATTAAGTGAACGTTTTATGAATCAATTCCGACTTCACGCCCGAAAGTCTAAGAATGTTATTGAATTATCAAGAATTAAGCAAGCTCCGGGTGAGTCTTTGAAGTCATATCTCGACCGTTTCAACTTAGCTGTAACAGAAGTCAGTGACCCGCATGAGCCCACCATCTTGATGGCTTAAATGGAAGGAGTTGATCCTGATTCCGAGTTTGGAGATTATCTTTCTGGGAAGCCACCTCCCACAAGAGAGTTATTTTATGAAAAGGCCAATATTCATTTAAGACGAGAGGAAGCAAGGGAAAACAGAAAGAGAAAGTCCGGAGCGGCTTCAAAAGAAACTGTTTAGAGTAATGTCTCCGTGAAGCAGTCTGGAGAAAGTTCTGGGAAAGTCGAAGTGAATGTGGGAAACAATAATGGAAACGATAATAATGGAAACAGGGGCAACAACAACCGTAACGCGAATGGTAACAGGAGAAATAGGAACCGAGGAAGTAATTCTGACAAAAGACTCCGGTTCCAGACCTATGAGAATTATTCACCGCTGAACGACACTCTGGAGAACATTTACTTGGATACATATAATGTTTTGCAATACAAAAGACCGCCACCTCGAGACTCAACGGAGAAAGAAATCGCAACTGGAAAATTTTGTTTATTTCATGGAACTCATGGGCATTCAACGAATGAATGTCGACACTTGAGAGATGTGATTGAGAAGCTGCTACGCAAAGGAAAATTGGATGAATATAAGGCTGCCCCAAGAGACAGGGGGTAAGGAGAACATGACCCAAACCAGAATCAATCTGCTCCTAAGCCTACAGCGCAGCAGAAAGGCAAGGGAATTGTTATTAACACCATAGTAGGTGGACTCCACCCAGCTATCCACAGTTTTAGAGCAATGGACCAATACGTTAATGCAGCTAAGCACGTAGATGTGGATGAGTGTGACGATTTGGAAGATATCGCCCCTTTGAAACAGCAGAGGACAATGTTTGATGACGTGGTGTTCCGTAGCAGAGACGATACCGGAATCCAGTCACCTACCGAAGATCCGTTGGTCATTACCACTACCATTGGACCGGCATTGGTTCATAAGGTGCTAGTGGACAATGGAAGCTCTGTTAATATTTTGTTTAAGAAGTCATTTGATCAGATGAAACTTGAGTCTGGAGATTTGAAGCCATGTGAAGGTTGGATCCGAGGCTTCAACGGGGCGTCGACAGCTCCAATGGGGTATATAAAATTGCCCGTAACATTGGGGCAAGGGGAACGTCGAAGAGTATGAATGCTTCAGTTCGTAGTGTTGCACGTAGATTCGCCCTACAATGCATTTTTGGGAAGGCCTGCCCTTGCAGAGTTCAGGGCTTGTATCGCCCTGTGGTGTTTATTGCTTAAGTTCCCAACTGAAGCCGGAACAGGAGTAATGAGAGGAGATCAAGTCTCCGGATGGGATTGCTATGTTGCCGAATTAAAGATGCTGATGAAGGGACTCAACATCGAGAGTAAAGGTGCTTCGCCTCCTCCAAAGGAGGGTTCGGCGTAGCAATTAGAAGGATCAGCCCCGAAGTAGTTGCCCAAGGGAACGCCTGAAGACTTGGATCCCAGAGAAAATGAGGAACCAGAGGCTAGAAATGCAACTCCTAACGAAACGACAGTGGATATACCCATTGACGAAGCTGATCCAGCAAGAGTTTTGAAGATTGGATCCCAGTTGGATCCACATCGAGCCAAAGAACTAACTGACTTCCGAAGGCAAACCTGGATGTGTTTGTCTGGACCCATGCCGACATGTGTGGGATATCGCCATCCATCATGAGTCATTCACTGAGTATAAACCCAAAACACCCGCCAGTAAAGCAAAAGAGACGTGTGCTGGGCCCAGAGAGGTCGGCAGCTCTGAAAAAGGAAGTGGAGAAGCTGAAAGAGAACGGATTTATTAGAGATTCGACATATCCCGACTGGATATCGAATCCTGTTTTAGTAAAGAAGTCAAACGGAAAGTGGCAGACATGCATTGATTTTTCAGACTTGAACAAAGCTTGCCCGAAAGATAGCTTCCCACTCCCCAGAATTGACCAGCTTGTAGATTCGACAGCGGGACATGAACTTCTTTCTTTCATGGACGCATATTCCGGGTACAACCAGATTCCTATGCACGTGCTAGATCAAGAGCACACGAGCTTCATTACAAATTTGGGGTTGTATTTCTATGTGGTCATGCCGTTCGGATTGAAAACGCTGGAGCTACCTACCAACGCTTGGTGAACAGGATGTTTTATAACCAAATAGGGAAGACTATGGAAGTTTATGTGGATGATATGCTTGTCAAATCGAAACAGTTCTCCAGCCATACACAAGACTTGGCAGAGATGTTTGGTATCCTGCGAAAGTATCGGATGAAGTTAAATCCTTTGAAATGCTCATTTGGAGTGGCATCGGGAAAGTTTCTAGGTT
Organism: Allium sativum; assembly: GCA_030737875.1. Lineage (NCBI taxonomy): Eukaryota > Viridiplantae > Streptophyta > Magnoliopsida > Asparagales > Amaryllidaceae > Allium > Allium sativum. Next base: position 143,292,276 of record CM060925.1, on the reverse strand, counting down.
TCATCGTGAGCTCTCGAGGGATTGAAATCAATCCCAGCCAAATAGCAGCGATAAGAAACATTGAAGAACCGAGGAGAATCAAAGATATCCAAAGTCTTGCAGGGAAAGTAGCCGCGTTGAGTAGATTTATCTCCAAAGCAACGGACAAATGCGACCCATTTTTTGACTTGATAAAAAGGGGAAAGAAAAATTTCGAGTGGACTTCGGACTATGTTGAGGCCTTTCGAAATTTATTGGAATTACTAGAGAAACCACCAATTTTGTCAAAGCCAGTGGATCATGAAGAGTTATTTGTTTACCTAGCGGTTTCGGCTCACGCTGTTAGCACAGCCTTGGTCCGAGAAGAAGACAAAGTGCAAAGGCCGGTATATTATGTAAGCAAGAAATTGGCAGCTGCAGAATGCAACTACCCAAGGATTGAGAAGCTTGCTTACAGCCTCCTGATCGCCTCCCGAAAACTTCGTCACTATTTCCAAGCTCACCCAATAACCATATACACTGACCAGCCTCTGAGGCAGGTGTTGCAGAGACCCGAAGCATCGGGGCGTTTGATCAAATGTAATATTGAATTAAGTCAGTTTGATTTAAATTTTCAGCCGCAGAGATCGATCAGGGGACAAGCTCTGGCTGACTTTATAGCAGAGTTCACGATTCTAGAGGAGGAAATGATCAATGACAAGGTGGTCAAGTCAGAGGAGGAGTTAAAATTAGATCCATGGAAGCTGTACACAGACGGAGCCAAGAACGACCGAAGGTCCGGAGCTGGAGTCGTCTTAGTTACTCCTGAGGGACGATCGTTATATTATGCTCTACGATTAGAATTTTCAGCGACTAATAACGACTCTGAATATGAAGCCCTGATTGCTGGGCTGAAACTTGCTAAAGAACTCGGAATAAAGACATTGAATATATTCTGCGACTCCAAAATAGTTGTCTGCCAAGTGCGAAAGGAGTTTGTGGCTCGGGGACCTCGACTTATCGCCTATCTCGGGAAAGTGGAGGAGTTGTTGAGCAACTTGGAACGGTATAACATAACGCATATCCCAAGAGCCGAAAACCAAAAGGCAGACAGGCTAGCAAAGCTAGCTAGTTCTGACAACCCGGAAGAAACCGAAATGATTCCAATTGAAACGTTGGGATCGCCAAGCTTTGAGTCGATGGAAATCGAATTTGCTTTCGAGGCAGAACCGGAGAAGGAGTCGTGGATGACCCCAATTAAGAATTTCCTTAGAAATGGGACTCTTTCGTCAAAGAAGAGTGAGAAGCGGGCCATAGTTCGCAAGGCCACCAGATACATCCTTCAAGATGATACTCTTTATAGACAAGGATTTTCTATGCCCTTGTTACGATGTATAGAACACAACGACATCAAGCGTGTACTAAGAGAAGTACACAAAGGTGAGTGTGGAGATCATACGGGAGGTCAGACCTTAGCAAAGAAGGTATTACGGTATGGATACTTCTGGCCCACAATTAATAAAGATGCAGCTGATTATTCACGACTGCGACAAGTGCCAGAGATTCGCCAAAATCCCCAGAGCACCACCAACCCAACTCAAATCGATGGTGAGTCCTTGGCCGTTTGCCATGTGGGGAATTGACATCATCGGAGTTCTACCAATTGCTAAAGGAGGAGCGAAATATGCAATAGTCGCCGTGGACTATTTTACGAAGTGGGTGGAGGCTGAGCACTTAACCAAAATCACAGCGAGAAAGGTGATAAGTTTCATGGTTAGAAATATTATATGCCGATTTGGGATCCCAAGGACCATTATAACTGATAACGGAACCCAGTTCGATGGTGCCGAATTCAGAAATTTCTGCCACAAATATAAGATCGACAAACGGTACACTGCAGTCGCCCATCCACAGTCAAACGGGCAAGTAGAAGCGATAAACAAAGTCATAAAGTCCATCCTCAAGAAGCGATTAGAACGTGCAAAAGAAAAATGGGTGGATGAATTTCCCTTAGCTTTGTGGGCATATCGGACAATGTTTAAGACAGCTACCGGTCATACTCCTTTCTCCCTCTCATTTGGTTCAGAAGCGGTAATTCCAGTAGAGCTTGAAGTTCCCTCTCACAGGTAACATATTATGACCCGATGACAAATCGGGCACTCCTACTCGAGTCTCTTGATGAAATCGAAGAAAAAAGGGACGAGGCAGACTTGCGTGCGTCAAGACATCGACGTCAGATGGCACGCTATTATGACAAAAAAGTTCATTTTAGGACCTTCAAACCAGGAGATTTGGTGCTAAAGCAAGTTTTTCCATCCCTTCCTCATCTCGGTCCAAAGTGGGAAGGACGCTTTATCATCCAACGGAAACTTGAAACAGGAGCCTTCAAGTTAACGACCATGAATGGCGAAGAGGTACATAGGGCTTGGAATGCCCAACACTTGATGCGATATTTGAATTAGGGATGTTGTACTCTTTGCTGTTTTCCTTATGAACTCTGTAAAAAGGCACGACTTGCCTTAGAAAAGTCTGTTGATATGAACAAAGAACTATAAAGTGGATGTAGGCTACGACTTAGCCGAACCACTATAAAAATATCGTGTGTCATTTACTTTCCTGCATTATTTGTACCTTCAACTACTATTCCGTTATGATTATGGAATATATGATGATTTAAAACCTGAAAAGTTGAAAACAGCTTATATGCAGGAACCAACGCAATGACTGTTTGTGCATTAAGACATGAAACAATGGGAAGACGACATTCTTAACTCTAACTCTCAAGAATTGAGAGAGAGTATAAAGGACGGGAAGACGATGTCCTCTGAGGCGTGAAGGTGCACCCAGACAAGAGACCGCCTCAGTAAGAACTCTAACCTGAATATAAGATAGGAGAGTATAAAAAAAATGCCAGAAAAAGGACAGGCATCAACGACACAAAAAAATGTGACCCCGTCGGAGAATCGAGGACATTTAGACTGTTTGACTAAATCTTGAATAGTTTTTCAAGACTGACTGGGGGCATATATGTACACACATATTTCCCCCCACCATGACTTCATTACACAACTATAGTAGGACATGCATTTTTACATAAGTACAGAACTGATAACTAACAGACATTGCAGGAAACGAATTATTTTTATTTACAAATGAACGAATTTGTACAGGAAAACAGGAAAAAAGAAGGGCGAGGGCCACACTTGCAGCAACAATTATGGGCCAATCAAATGCTAAAATAAAGCAAGACACTTCATCATTTGGACTTCGAAGTGGGCTTGGACTTCTTAGTAGCCTTCCCCGCATCCCTCGCCTCTTTTTCAGCCTCAGTCAAGATGCGCTTTGACTTTTTCTTCCCTGAAGCTGAAGCGCTGGAATCAGTTGACTTTTTCCCGGAAGGCGGAACGCTAGAATCAAGAGAAGACTTTTTAGCAAGTTCTTCTGTAATAGATCTAGTCGAAAGCTTAACAACTAACCTTGATCCAGCATCCACTACTGCGAGGGGCTTAGGGATTTCGGGATCTAAGTCTTCAACTTTAAGATGCATGTGTTTATCTTGTTCGGCTTTCAGTGCAGCTAAAGTAACATCATCGGTGCTTTTCGACTCCCCAACTATAGCCACCTCAGGGTCTTCCTCGTGTCCCCCGTTGCCGCCATCATCTTTTAAGGCATCTATTATTTCGTCATCATGAGGAGTATCAGCCTTAGACGGTTCAGTTCTGTGACGGCAAGGAATTTCGCTCGGTCCGAATCAGTCGTTAAACCGATCCAGGCCGTTCGAAACGCCCTATCGTTTGAGAACAGGACAAAACAGAACGCATACAGAAGAACATTTCATTGTATATTACAACAATGCATCAGATTACAAGAATATACAGAGTATAAACGAATATAACACAGAAATATCAGAGATTTAAATTACATTTAAATACATAGCAGCGGAAAATAATACAATACACAACTAGAAAGAGATATACGGATACAAAGCTTTCCGGATATCGTTCCAGCTGTAAACCAGGATCCTGTGAATATAAATCTGCAAAACCAAAACTACTAGCTGCCCGTGTCAAAATAGGGGCACCCAGAGTTTAGGTTAAAACAATAAACTCCAGGTCAGTCATGTGACTGGTGTGAGAACTAAAACAGTTAATCTTTATATTTTAAAGCTAGGTAAATCAAGGGACCACGCCGTATAACACGGAACGGGTTTCCTCCCAAGAATACCAGTGCATAAAACAAACAGCGCAATGCTAAATAAAGAAAAATGAAGCTGTTATAAGACCCAGGTCCTATCACACAATGCAACGCAGCCGGGGGATAGGGTTTTCCCTTATAACAGCCAAAGAATGCTTGATACGTTTAAAACAAATCATTTGATACTATAATAAGTGCATAGTGCATAAATCAACTTCAAATCATAAGTATCAATAATAGGCGGCATGGGTACCATATATCATGTCGCCATACTAGGCTCTACAAATAAAACCGCAAATGTCACGTATTTGGAAATTGGATTTCCGTCTATGAACCGAGGCAAAAGATAGTCCTCAACCGATTCGAGACTGCCTAGTCCGAGCCTCAGGAACAGCCGCAACTGCCCCATGGATCGTCAGGGCCGGTCCACCGATGTGGATTATTATGCCTGAACACTACGTTTCCCCGCCCTTTGGGGCGTAAATGAGCCAACTAAATGACTCCATCGGTTCGAGAACGACCGATCAATCCGAGGCGCCTCGCAACAGCAACAACCACATAAGTCAAACTCGTCAGGGCATGTAAAACCACTGACGCCACTTCTAACTAGGAAGAAACGCATGCCCTCCCTGAGGTCCGTCTCCCGTTTTTGATTCATACCGGGTGTGAAACTCGCGAAGTAAACGTTACACAAAGCTACGCCACAAAGGTCGTGCTTTGATCATCACCACAAGACTTTGCTTTTCAACAGAAGCCTCGATCAATTGCCACTTTGGCATGCCACACAGGCAATTCACTCCATGCGTTTGATATCCATCAATATATAACCCCTGAGCTCGTACGTCTCAGAGAAGGGCGTTGAGCAAGAGAATAAATTCTCCGCCGCCAAACAGATATATATTTAATAGAAATCAATCACACAGACTAAAATCCAATGTCAGACACACAGTCCATTTACAAGTTCGTTCTGGGTCTGAACGAAACCGGAGGCACCTAGTACCCCGCATATCCATCGATCTCCAAGTACGTCTGGACGATCACTAACTGTTTCCATCTTCTTGGGTGTACAGCCCAATCAAGATCATCAGTTATCACCCAAACGACGTGAAGATTTCTGGTCTTCGACCATCGTCTTCATCTTCGACTCATCGTCGTATCAGTTATTCAGAATGGGATAAACCCGGTCTTTCTGAATAACTCGCGTATATTTTAAATAAGTGTTACACAAACACAACATACGCCTCATTCCAATTCATTAGTCACTAACCGTAAATTAATCAAGAGGATAATTCCCCAAATATTAACCCCGAAGGCCGAAACCAACATCAGATCAATATCCAGAAAACCATTCTGCTTGGCTAACCGACAGTTAGTTTCTAAATTTCACGTTCATAGGGAAAGGTTCCCATTAATTTTATCAAAGATAAATTCTTTAATTTATTCTTTAATCTACTTTTGAATATCAATTCAAACTAGTCGGGATTAACGAAACTTACCGAAGTAATCATTTGTTTTAATTTCCCAATCCCAACCTATTTATCCCATGAAGTAAAACTGGTAATACTTCATATCTAACACCACAGTGTTATCGGTAAATTCAATTACCATTTCACGTTCAAATCTAATTAAAGATTTAACTATCGCCTGGAGTAAAACTGGTGATACTCCATTCTCGATTATTTCAATCTAATTAAAGATTCATTAAAACTCCACTTAGTTTTAATCTTCGACTGGGTTAAAGAATCCGTGTCATTTAAAACACGGTTCACGATAAACCCAAAGTCACATTCATTAATTATCGGGTTAAAGAACGAGTGTTATTTAAAACACTGTTCACAATAAACCCAAAGATCAATATCAATTCAATTCCAATTAAATATCATTTAATTGGTACACTTCATTAAATCTAAATAAAAAGATTTAATCTTTTCTCAACTGGGTTCAAGAACAGTGTTAGTGAAGACACCATTCACGACAAACCCAAACCACATTTGATATTCAATATAAGGCTCTGAATAGAAAATATATCGGCTTATATTCAATATCAAATTCTACGATTAACAAATGTCGTATTGGAAATAACGATATAAATATATATCTTTCAAATTTCCATACCAACACCTGTATAATCACGAATTCCAACATCGAAATATTCCGAAGACAATTTCGATTCAATTCCACTCCAATGCAACCATTGGATATTCTGGTCATTTTCAAAACCCTTTTTAAATTCAATTTATTTATTTAAAAATAAATAGAATTATAATTCTAGTTCAAAACCAGTTCATTTCGATAAAAATCTATTTTTATCTTTTCAAATATGGAGTTTTTCATCCCAATTCTTTCTAAATCATTTCTTATGATTTTACACAAATTATTACTATTTTTAATAATTTTATCAAGGCCCGTACAGTCGATTTCCACCAATGGCCATCGAACTGCACTTACAGCGACCTTTTCTAAATTTGATTTGGACATAATTCCAAATCCAACCGTTAGATTTCAAATTTCTCACATTCATTAGAAAGCTCTCTTCGATACGAACCCAACGGTTCCGGTTTTAGGAGAATCTGACGGTCGGATCTCCCGTAATGTCCGTTTGAAATCAATGGTCGAAATTCGCGAACTGCCGCGGCGCGGCGCGTTCTATTCAGGCCATTATATTATATATATAATATATATAATATATACTTCGTCGATTACTATTTAAAACGAATTATATAAATAGTTTTGAATTCGTTTCAAAAACATTTTCAACATCCTTTTCAATTCAAATCACAATTGAATTCTTCTTTATAGATTCGTTTTAAAATTCATTTCTATTCAATTCAAATTTCAATTCAATTCGATTTCATTTCAATTCGCTTTCATTTCAATTTGAATTCGTTTTCAATTCAATTCATTTCGAAATCGTTTTCAATTCAATTCATTTCGAAATCGTTTCAATTCAATTCATTTCGAAATCGTTTTCAATTCAATTCATTTCGAAATCGTTTTCAATTCAATTCATTTCGAAATCGTTTTCAATTCAATTCATTTCGAAATCTTCGATTTCACAATTACTTTTTAATATTCATTTTAAAATGAATAAAATCGATATAAATATCGTTCACGTCAAAATGGCGTCAATCTAATCAACACGGCTTCATATATTGATATTTTCAAATATTCCATTTCGAATATTTCTATTTCAAATATTTCTATTTTAAAACTGGAATGAGGCCCAATCAATTACCATATAAAGTTAATTATATGGATTTTCATACAACACATGTATAATAGCATTGAAAAATAATCAACCATCAACCAAAGTGCACTACACTGTATAAGCATCAAATATAGATATCTAACGCTTATAACAGCCTGTCAATCAATCGATCGACATATTTAATCAATCAGGATGAGTGAACTTCAAATTTCATCCCAACACCCGTGTGGGGTTTCAAACAATCAAACTCAGATTTTATTTGTGCAGTTGGGCGATGTGTAAAATTTATCGTCCCAATCAATGTCATTCAAATAGGTGTACATAAACAAACCGTTCGGTTTATCAATGAATATTTTATTTTATTCACTTCACGTTAAAAATTATATTTTTAACGATAAAACATTTTATTCCAACCTATGAATTTCTATTCAATTCATTTATTCAATAAAATGGTATTTTTATTTTTCCTACTTATTTTAGAAAATTTCGGCGGCATAACGGCACGATACTAGAAACGGGACGAGGCCTAGCCTTATCCCCGGTCTAGTGAAGGCCCACGCCATTCACTCATCAATCAAATCAATTTCATTTTGCAAACCACAAAATTTGGAGTAAGGGTCTAACCTAGCCTTACTCCTTCGCCTTATAACGGCGCGCGTCTAATCCTAACCAATTTATCGATTCGATTTTTTTTTTCACACCACAAACCACATTCAAACCAATATCGCAATCAATCACCAAACAGTCAAACAAACAAGTCCATGGTCTGTGGACGATTGTGTAGGGTGCTACTAAGCACCGTCTGCATCCTAGTATATATATAACTAGAAAAATTAAATTGAAAGGTGAGAAGTTCTCATCGATTGCTATCCTAGCTCCACGGCACTTCATTGATAGAAATCTTCATCGCTATCGCATCTTCGTCATCTTCGTTGCCCGTAGTCACTATATATATAAAAATCACATTTTTATTTCTCTATTCAATATATAAAAATCATATTTTTATTTCAAAGTTCAATATATAAAAATCGAATTTTTAGTTCAAAGTTCAATATATAAAAATCGAATTTTTAGTTCAAAGTTCAATATATAAAAATCGAATTTTTAGTTCAAAGTTCAATATATAAAAATCGAATTTTTAGTTCAAAGTTCAATATATAAAAATCGAATTTTTAGTTCAAAGTTCAATATATAAAAATCGAATTTTTAGTTCAAAGTTCAATATATAAAAATCGAATTTTTAGTTCAAAGTTCAATATATAAAAATCGAATTTTTAGTTCAAAGTTCAATATATAAAAATCGAATTTTTAGTTCAAAGTTCAATATATAAAAATCGAATTTTTAGTTCAAAGTTCAATATATAAAAATCGAATTTTTAGTTCAAAGTTCAATATATAAAAATCATATTTTTATTTCTACTTCATTATAAAAACCCAATGCTAAATTTAATTTTAAAACAATGTACATTTTTATATTTCTAAACAAGGTATATATATTTTTCTTAGCAAAGTTTATATATTTCTTTCTTAGCAAAGTTTATATTTTTCTTTAACAAATTTATATATTTCTTTCCTAGCAAAGTTTATATTTTTCTTTAACAAATTTATATATTCCTTTATCAATGCTATATATAAATTTAAAAACCAATTCTAATTTTATTTTCAAAAGAGTTCAAATTTTATTTTCAACCTCCTAGCTTTACAACATAAATAAAAACCCAGTTTTTAATATCATTTTCAAATCAGTTTTATAATCTTTTTAAATCAGTTTTAAAATCTTTTTAAATCAGTTTTAAAATCTTTTTAAATCGAAATTAGTTTTTAGATTAAAATAAAAATAAATTAAAGTAAAAAACTTACTGTAACGAAGAAAGGGGGCATCGACTTCGGCGGCAGGTGGTTGCGGTGGTGGGGGCTTCGCTGATGGCGATGGCGGCGGACGAGGTCGCGAACGAGGGGGCTTCGGGGGTTCCTTGAACAGAGCTCGGTGGAGAGGAGAGGGAGGGGAGGAGAGGCGTTAGCGTGGAGCAGGGCTCGTAGGGGGTGGCGCTGCCACGATGGGCGGCGGATCGGTGATTGGGGGGGGGGGCTTCGATCCGTGTTTCTCTTTTTTTTTTTTTTTTGTTTCTGTTTAATGAAATCGGGGGGGGGGGGCCTGGTAGTTAAGGGGAAAGAGATATATATATATATATATATATATATTTATTAAATTAATTTAATTTCTCTCTCCTAAGTTGACTTTTCATACGACCTCAAAACGAGGCCCACCGCCTGCCGTCCATAGCGTATTACCCTCATTCCGAACACAATGGGATATGTATCGCAAGCTGATTCGATCGCTTTGATCAGTTTCCGTTGAATTTACATTTAAATCACTACATTGAATTTTAAATGTACATTTCAAATTACCGGGGTCACATACTAACTAGAAAAATTCCATAAAAATATTTTCTAGCTTCGTATTGACGATACGGTCCTAATAAAACTAGTTTCGTCAAATTCTGAGACCGTTTGAAAAAGGGCCAATTTCCAGTCGATTAAAATCAACTGAAACTGGTCAAACGCGTTTTCCTTTGCCACACTCACATATTGATTCGATAAATTATGAAATTTGAAACCTAGCAATAATTTAACATCACGGACCCAACAAAACTGGTTTCGTCGAAATCCGAGGTCGTTTGCAAAATGTCCATTTTTAAGGGCCTGAATTCCATAGCGACTATTCAGAATTTTCAACTGGACATATCTTTTGATTCCCGATATGAAATCTTGATTTTTCGGATTCGTTGGAAAGATATTACCAATTAGATCATAATGTTTTTGGTTTCACTAAAATCCGGATTGTTTTGCACCCGGTACATTCAATTGAAGTTTGAAATCGAATTATCGAACTACCGCGCCATTTTCAATTCTATTTATAATTATATATAATTATTTATATTCTAACGACGACGTATATAATATATACGTTCTAATTCCATTCAAAATAAATTTCTCGTCGATATTATTTAAAATATACTATTTTAAATAATTAAAATTCGCTAAAATTGCCAAAATAAAAATTTTAAACTGGCCCAGATTTTCCGGGTTATTACAATCTCCCCCACTTAAAACTTTTCGTCCCCGAAAAGGAACAAAGTCGAAAGTGGTTTGATTAACCAACTCTATGCTCGATCTGGCTTTCATTCTCCAACTTTTCAGTTTCTGAGAATTTTCAAAATTTCAAAAATTTGGCTAACACCCTAAATTTTCGAAAAATTTCGCCATAACCTCCCCTGCACCGGGAGCATCGGGGAATTTCAAATAGCTTCCCCGGTCCTTCAGATCTCAAAAAAAGAAAAAGAAAAAGCCAAGCGGCTAGCCAATAGGCTTATAAAATCATCATCACCCAAACAAAACAGGAAATTATGTAGTAAACATGTACCTATTTGTCGGGCAAACAAATTTTATTCTCTGGCTCTAGCTTCCTTGCTATGACCTGTTCAATGATATATATGTATATGCAAACAAATGCGACCAATTTTCAATACAATTCAATATTTGATTCAATTAGGCTAAATGGTTCAAAATTAGCAAACAAATTAACAAACAACTCAAACATCAATCAATTAGTGGATTAGAGTTTCAAATCCATAATTTTGATATATATAAAGAAAATCATGTTTTGATGCCAAATCACAACAATGTATCCTAGCTATATTAGTTTTGGTTCTCACACCAGTCTAATGGAAATATATAGATATCACACCTTCGAAACACGAATATAAATACTGATGATGTGGCCACATCATCAGAATTATCCCCGAGTGTCTAGAATGTGACTCTATATCTATCCAGTATATTAAAATTTCGAATACACGCGGATCAGATGTATACGCAAAATCTATATATACTGGATTGTCCACATCAATATAAATAAATAACCAGATACGAATAATTGATTTAAATTTTCAAAACAAAAATTTGTTTTCACTTTTATTTTAAAAATTTACTCTTCACACTCGTTCTAGGATACTACTGATCCTATCTCTAACGAGTCATTCCATTGGATATTGCTAATCCACTATCTGATGAATTCTTTCGTATGGTTCTAATGTGTCTTGTTCTCTGAGCTTTGTAAACCAAAGCTCTGATACCAACTGTGACGGCAAGGAATTTCGCTCGGTCCGAATCAGTCGTTAAACCGATCCAGGCCGTTCGAAACGCCCTATCGTTTGAGAACAGGACAAAACAGAACGCATACAGAAGAACATTTCATTGTATATTACAACAATGCATCAGATTACAAGAATATACAGAGTATAAACGAATATAACACAGAAATATCAGAGATTTAAATTACATTTAAATACATAGCAGCGGAAAATAATACAATACACAACTAGAAAGAGATATACGGATACAAAGCTTTCCGGATATCGTTCCAGCTGTAAACCAGGATCCTGTGAATATAAATCTGCAAAACCAAAACTACTAGCTGCCCGTGTCAAAATAGGGGCACCCAGAGTTTAGGTTAAAACAATAAACTCCAGGTCAGTCATGTGACTGGTGTGAGAACTAAAACAGTTAATCTTTATATTTTAAAGCTAGGTAAATCAAGGGACCACGCCGTATAACACGGAACGGGTTTCCTCCCAAGAATACCAGTGCATAAAACAAACAGCGCAATGCTAAATAAAGAAAAATGAAGCTGTTATAAGACCCAGGTCCTATCACACAATGCAACGCAGCCGGGGGATAGGGTTTTCCCTTATAACAGCCAAAGAATGCTTGATACGTTTAAAACAAATCATTTGATACTATAATAAGTGCATAGTGCATAAATCAACTTCAAATCATAAGTATCAATAATAGGCGGCATGGGTACCATATATCATGTCGCCATACTAGGCTCTACAAATAAAACCGCAAATGTCACGTATTTGGAAATTGGATTTCCGTCTATGAACCGAGGCAAAAGATAGTCCTCAACCGATTCGAGACTGCCTAGTCCGAGCCTCAGGAACAGCCGCAACTGCCCCATGGATCGTCAGGGCCGGTCCACCGATGTGGATTATTATGCCTGAACACTACGTTTCCCCGCCCTTTGGGGCGTAAATGAGCCAACTAAATGACTCCATCGGTTCGAGAACGACCGATCAATCCGAGGCGCCTCGCAACAGCAACAACCACATAAGTCAAACTCGTCAGGGCGTGTAAAACCACTGACGCCACTTCTAACTAGGAAGAAACGCATGCCCTCCCTGAGGTCCGTCTCCCGTTTTTGATTCATACCGGGTGTGAAACTCGCGAAGTAAACGTTACACAAAGCTACGCCACAAAGGCCGTGCTTTGATCATCACCACAAGACTTTGCTTTTCAACAGAAGCCTCGATCAATTGCCACTTTGGCATGCCACACAGGCAATTCACTCCATGCGTTTGATATCCATCAATATATAACCCCTGAGCTCGTACGTCTCAGAGAAGGGCGTTGAGCAAGAGAATAAATTCTCCGCCGCCAAACAGATATATATTTAATAGAAATCAATCACACAGACTAAAATCCAATGTCAGACACACAGTCCATTTACAAGTTCGTTCTGGGTCTGAACGAAACCGGAGGCACCTAGTACCCCGCATATCCATCGATCTCCAAGTACGTCTGGACGATCACTAACTGTTTCCATCTTCTTGGGTGTACAGCCCAATCAAGATCATCAGTTATCACCCAAACGACGTGAAGATTTCTGGTCTTCGACCATCGTCTTCATCTTCGACTCATCGTCGTATCAGTTATTCAGAATGGGATAAACCCGGTCTTTCCGAATAACTCGCGTATATTTTAAATAAGTGTTACACAAACACAACATACGCCTCATTCCAATTCATTAGTCACTAACCGTAAATTAATCAAGAGGATAATTCCCCAAATATTAACCCCGAAGGCCGAAACCAACATCAGATCAATATCCAGAAAACCATTCTGCTTGGCTAACCGACAGTTAGTTTCTAAATTTCACGTTCATAGGGAAAGGTTCCCATTAATTTTATCAAAGATATATTCTTTAATTTATTCTTTAATCTACTTTTGAATATCAATTCAAACTAGTCGGGATTAACGAAACTTACCGAAGTAATCATTTGTTTTAATTTCCCAATCCCAACCTATTTATCCCATGAAGTAAAACTGGTAATACTTCATATCTAACACCACAGTGTTATCGGTAAATTCAATTACCATTTCACGTTCAAATCTAATTAAAGATTTAACTATCGCCTGGAGTAAAACTGGTGATACTCCATTCTCGATTATTTCAATCTAATTAAAGATTCATTAAAACTCCACTTAGTTTTAATCTTCGACTGGGTTAAAGAATCCGTGTCATTTAAAACACGGTTCACGATAAACCCAAAGTCACATTCATTAATTATCGGGTTAAAGAACGAGTGTTATTTAAAACACTGTTCGCAATAAACCCAAAGATCAATATCAATTCAATTCCAATTAAATATCATTTAATTGGTACACTTCATTAAATCTAAATAAAAAGATTTAATCTTTTCTCAACTGGGTTCAAGAACAGTGTTAGTGAAGACACCATTCACGACAAACCCAAACCACATTTGATATTCAATATAAGGCTCTGAATAGAAAATATATCGGCTTATATTCAATATCAAATTCTACGATTAACAAATGTCGTATTGGAAATAACGATATAAATATATATCTTTCAAATTTCCATAACAACACCTGTATAATCACGAATTCCAACATCGAAATATTCCGAAGACAATTTCGATTCAATTCCACTCCAATGCAACCATTGGATATTCTGGTCATTTTCAAAACCCTTTTTAAATTCAATTTATTTATTTAAAAATAAATAGAATTATAATTCTAGTTCAAAACCAGTTCATTTCGATAAAAATCTATTTTTATCTTTTCAAATATGGAGTTTTTCATCCCAATTCTTTCTAAATCATTTCTTATGATTTTACACAAATTATTACTATTTTTAATAATTTTATCAAGGCCCGTACAGTCGATTTCCACCAATGGCCATCGAACTGCACTTACAGCGACCTTTTCTAAATTTGATTTGGACATAATTCCAAATCCAACCGTTAGATTTCAAATTTCTCACATTCATTAGAAAGCTCTCTTCGATACGAACCCAACGGTTCCGGTTTTAGGAGAATCCGACGGTCGGATCTCCCGTAATGTCCGTTTGAAATCAATGGTCGAAATTCGCGAACTGCCGCGGCGCGGCGCGTTCTATTCAGGCCATTATATAATATATATAATATATATAATATATACTTCGTCGATTACTATTTAAAACGAATTATATAAATAGTTTTGAATTCGTTTCAAAAACATTTTCAACTTCCTTTTCAATTCAAATCACAATTGAATTCTTCTTTATAGATTCGTTTTAAAATTCATTTCTATTCAATTCAAATTTCAATTCAATTCGAATTCATTTCAATTCGCTTTCATTTCAATTTGAATTTGTTTTCAATTCAATTCATTTCGAAATCGTTTTCTTCGAAATCGTTTTCAATTCAATTCATTTCGAAATCGTTTTCAATTCAATTCATTTCGAAATCGTTTTCAATTCAATTCATTTCGAAATCGTTTTCAATTCAATTCATTTCGAAATCTTCGATTTCACAATTACTTTTTAATATTCATTTTAAAATGAATAAAATCGATATAAATATCGTTCACGTCAAAATGGCGTCAATCTAATCAACACGGCTTCATATATTGATATTTTCAAATATTCCATTTCGAATATTTCTATTTCAAATATTTCTATTTTAAAACTGGAATGAGGCCCAATCAATTACCATATAAAGTTAATTATATGGATTTTCATACAACACATGTATAATAGCATTGAAAAATAATCAACCATCAACCAAAGTGCACTACACTGTATAAGCATCAAATATAGATATCTAACGCTTATAACAGCCTGTCAATCAATCGATCGACATATTTAATCAATCAGGATGAGTGAACTTCAAATTTCATCCCAACACCCGTGTGGGGTTTCAAACAATCAAACTCAGATTTTATTTGTGCAGTTGGGCGATGTGTAAAATTTATCGTCCCAATCAATGTCATTCAAATAGGTGTACATAAACAAACCGTTCGGTTTATCAATGAATATTTTATTTTATTCACTTCACGTTAAAAATTATATTTTTAACGATAAAACATTTTATTCCAACCTATGAATTTCTATTCAATTCATTTATTCAATAAAATGGTATTTTTATTTTTCCTACTTATTTTAGAAAATTTCGGCGGCATAACGGCACGATACTAGAAACGGGACGAGGCCTAGCCTTATCCCCGGTCTAGTGAAGGCCCACGCCATTCACTCATCAATCAAATCAATTTCATTTTGCAAACCACAAAATTTGGAGTAAGGGTCTAACCTAGCCTTACTCCTTCGCCTTATAACGGCGCGCGTCTAATCCTAACCAATTTATCGATTCGATTTTTTTTTTCACACCACAAACCACATTCAAACCAATATCGCAATCAATCACCAAACAGTCAAACAAACAAGTCCATGGTCTGTGGACGATTGTGTCGGGTGCTACTAAGCACCGTCTGCATCCTAGTATATATATAACTAGAAAAATTAAATTGAAAGGTGAGAAGTTCTCACCGATTGCTATCCTAGCTCCACGGCACTTCATTGATAGAAATCTTCATCGCTATCGCATCTTCGTCATCTTCGTTGCCCGTAGTCACTATATATATAAAAATCACATTTTTATTTCTCTATTCAATATATAAAAATCATATTTTTATTTCAAAGTTCAATATATAAAAATCGAATTTTTAGTTCAAAGTTCAATATATAAAAATCGAATTTTTAGTTCAAAGTTCAATATATAAAAATCGAATTTTTAGTTCAAAGTTCAATATGTAAAAATCGAATTTTTAGTTCAAAGTTCAATATATAAAAATCGAATTTTAGTTCAAAGTTCAATATATAAAAATCGAATTTTTAGTTCAAAGTTCAATATATAAAAATCGAATTTTTAGTTCAAAGTTCAATATATAAAAATCGAATTTTTAGTTCAAAGTTCAATATATAAAAATCGAATTTTTAGTTCAAAGTTCAATATATAAAAATCGAATTTTTAGTTCAAAGTTCAATATATAAAAATCGAATTTTTAGTTCAAAGTTCAATATATAAAAATCATATTTTTATTTCTACTTCATTATAAAAACCCAATGCTAAATTTAATTTTAAAACAATGTACATTTTTATATTTCTAAACAAGGTATATATATTTTTCTTAGCAAAGTTTATATATTTCTTTCTTAGCAAAGTTTATATTTTTCTTTAACAAATTTATATATTTCTTTCTTAGCAAAGTTTATATTTTTCTTTAACAAATTTATATATTCCTTTATCAATGCTATATATAAATTTAAAAACCAATTCTAATTTTATTTTCAAAAGAGTTCAAATTTTATTTTCAACCTCCTAGCTTTACAACATAAATAAAAACCCAGTTTTTAATATCATTTTCAAATCAGTTTTATAATCTTTTTAAATCAGTTTTAAAATCTTTTTAAATCAGTTTTAAAATCTTTTTAAATCGAAATTAGTTTTTAGATTAAAATAAAAATAAATTAAAGTAAAAAACTTACTGTAACGAAGAAAGGGGGCATCGACTTCGGCGGCAGGTGGTTGCGGTGGTGGGGGCTTCGCTGATGGCGATGGCGGCGGACGAGGTCGCGAACGAGGGGGCTTCGGGGGTTCCTTGAACAGAGCTCGGTGGAGAGGAGAGGGAGGGGAGGAGAGGCGTTAGCGTGGAGCAGGGCTCGTGGGGGGTGGCGCTGCCACGATGGGCGGCGGATCGGTGATTGGGGGGGGGGGGCTTCGATCCGTGTTTCTCTCTTTTTTTTTTTTTTTTTGTTTCTGTTTAATGAAATCGGGGGGGGGGGGCCTGGTAGTTAAGGGGAAAGAGATATTTTTTTTTTATTATTAAATTAATTTAATTTCTCTCTCCTAAGTTGACTTTTCATACGACCTCAAAACGAGGCCCACCGCCTGCCGTCCATAGCGTATTACCCCCATTTCGAACACAATGGGATATGTATCGCAAGCTGATTCGATCGCTTTGATCAGTTTCCGTTGAATTTACATTTAAATCACTACATTGAATTTTAAATGTACATTTCAAATTACCGGGGTCACATACTAACTAGAAAAATTCCATAAAAATATTTTCTAGCTTCGTATTGACGATACGGTCCTAATAAAACTAGTTTCGTCGAATTCTGAGACCGTTTGAAAAAGGGCCAATTTCCAGTCGATTAAAATCAACTGAAACTGGTCAAACGCGTCTTCCTTTGCCACGCTCACATATTGATTCGATAAATTATGAAATTTGAAACCTAGCAATAATTTAACATCACGGACCCAACAAAACTGGTTTCGTCGAAATCCGAGGTCGTTTGCAAAATGTCCATTTTTAAGGGTCTGAATTCCATAGCGACTATTCAGAATTTTCAACTGGACATATCTTTTGATTCCCGATATGAAATCTTGATTTTTCGGATTCGTTGGAAAGATATTACCAATTAGATCATAATGTTTTTGGTTTCACTAAAATCCGGATTGTTTTGCACCCGGTACATTCAATTGAAGTTTGAAATCGAATTATCGAACTACCGCGCCATTTTCAATTCTATTTATAATTATATATAATTATTTATATTCTAACGACAACGTATATAATATATACGTTCTAATTCCATTCAAAATAAATTTCTCGTCGATATTATTTAAAATATACTATTTTAAATAATTAAAATTCGCTAAAATTGCCAAAATAAAAATTTTAAACTGGCCCAGATTTTCCGGGTTATTACAAGTTCCTTCTCCTGAATCTATGGTAGCAGCCTTGTCCTTTTCCCCTTTAGCCTTCTCCGTAGGTTCTGCTGCAGAGGCGGTTTCCTGGGACACATCTGTCTTTTCGGACGGTTCAATACCTACAGAGTGAGAAGCAACAGTTATCAACTCGGGAGAAAATAATGGGTTCTTCATTGATTGCTCAATTACGTGATGAAAGGTAGAGATAGCTTTGACGAATTGAGGCGAAAAGGTAGAGATACCTTCCGACGACTTCTCAGCTAGAGTGACCGCTGTCTCCGACGCCGTTTCGGGTATGGGGGATAAAAGAGATGCCCGAGGGATCCCCGGGTTTTCAGGATCATATCCCTCTACTTCAGAAGTTTCAGAGGCAGTAGAGGAAGAACCAGCCTCAGGAATGTTCTTTTGCTTAGCCTTCCGCCTCTCTTCGTCCATAACAGCAGCAATAAGGCGGCGTCCTTCGGCTAGGCATTCTGGTTCATCATCTCGTAGATATTTCTCCATAAGCTTGTCCTCGTCAATGGAATCAACCTTGAGCTCCTCTTTCTCCCATTCAACGATTTGACTCCATACTTGGACTAAGGTAGATGGATAATCTTCAATCCAAGAGATGTTCCGGCGGTGAATGATATGCGCAAAGAATTCAATCATTAATTCGCCAAAACCATGCACCTCTTCCTCAGCCTCTGACAGTTGCTTGCGGGCCTCTTCAGCAGACTTGATAGCACATTCAACGTTACCCTTCGCTAGGGCAACCCTGTTCTCTGCCTCCACCAGCTTAGAAGCCAAGTCAGCGTTTTTCTTCTCCAATTCAGCATTCTTCCTCGCTAACTCAGCCTTCTCCCGCTCAAGGTCAGCGTAAGCAAGTGGCATTTTGGGAGCATCTGACTTGGCATCTTCGGTTTGTTTTTCAATTCCGAACGCTCTTGGGTATGGGACTCAAGCAAATCATGGTAGCGTTTTTGTAGATTCTCAAATTGTTGCTTGAAGCTGGAAGCGTCCCATTGAGCAACAGTAAGTTGAGCCTGTGTATCTTCCAAGTCTTTTGCTAAATTTTTTAAGGCCCTTGCATCGTCTTCTGCGGTTTTTTGCATCGAGTCAGCATTCGTGATTAAAGTTCGGTTGATTCTGGAGAGGCTGCGCGAATACTTGAATATCTCTGAATACTGTTTCTCGACCGCGTCTATTTTTGCTTTGGCCTCATCTGCCCGCCTCGAAGAAATAGGCTCAAGAGCAGGTAAAAAAATCAAGTTCTCGAAGTAATATTCAGGAAATTGCTCCTCCAGATACGCCCGCTTAACTGCAGTTTCAGCATCTAGCGGTGGAGGTGCGGGGAACGTCAGCTCGGTATCCCTGTGCGTGGAGGGCTCAATGGCCTCTTCATCCTTTCTAGATCGTTTGGCGGGAACCTTACGCTTGCTTCGTGATTCGATATCTCTTGGCGGGCTCCTCTCCCTACTGCGCTTTTCTTGAGAAGAGGCTGAGTCTTTTGATTGCGGTCTGTCCTCCTCCCGACGACCTTGGTAACCTTTATATCGCTCTAGATCTGTCCGGACAGGAGAGCGAGAGCGCGAGGACCGCGAACGATAAGGATCATAGGGCCTTCTATCCTCCCTACTGCGATCTTTGCGATGATCATACCCAGTATCGTGGGGGGGGGGATTAGACATGCTGCGACGGAGTTTCCTGATATCATAATAGGAACGGGACATTGTACCTGCACAACAAGACAAATGAAATTCAGGATCAGTATTTTCGCAAAATGAAAAATGCTGTGAATTGTGGTGCTATTGTGTTAAGTGCGTCCTAAGTGGTGTTTTCCCCCCGACAAACCCGAGTCCGAAGCCAGACTAGTACGAGAGGGCTCTTTGGCCTTAGCAGGAGTGGTCTCTTCGGAAGAAGTGAAAACTAAAGGATTCTTCCCAAAATCCTCTGAAGTGTAAATAGTTTCAGGTAAGGGGAGATCCCCCAAACCCTGGAATATTGGGTCATTGGAACTAGGGACGTCTCCCTCAGAAGCTTCAATCGGCAGCTCTTTGGAAGACGTTGACCTTTCCGGAGAAATGGCATCCTCGGGAACAATATACCCCTCGCGGTGCTTTTCGGCCATGTTAGCCAATTCATCATCTTGAATCGAAGACGGAGAAGGTGAAGTCTGAAGAGGCACTGTAGGAGCTCTCGAACCTTTGCCCGTTTTTGGGATTACGTCCACTGGGGGAATGTATACATATGGACCCGTTCTGTGACCAATGCTACGGGTAATGGATAGCAACCCATGAAGATGAAGATATTCGTCCTTAAGGACGTCATCAATAGTTAAAAACTTTTGATCACCATTAAGAAGCCGGTGCATCCTATCAAAGAACGCTTGATCCGATATTTCTTTTGGGTTATCAACTGCAAACAAAAAGAAAAACGGATTAATGCGGTGGTTTGGATGTACAGAGTCGAGATTTAGAAAACCAGTGTTTTACTTGATTTCGTCCATCTCCTAACACACCCTGGCTGTTGCTTTACATAAAACCATTCCAGCCTGGAATTACCCGCTTTACTACTGAATGGTGCTGGGATTATTTTCCTCTTAGGGACAGACTCGAAGTAACAGAAAGAAGGAGTTTCGGTGCTTGAAGTTATAAAAGAAATGAATGTCATCAAAAGTGAGCTCTATGCCTAAGATCTCACGGTACGCTACATATAGGGTGTACAAGTAAGCATAGGAATTGGGATGCAGCTGCATGGGGGCAATCCGCATTTGTCTTACAAAATCGACGACGAAAGGAGAAAATGGAGGGATAGCCCCGACCATGCACATCAATCGAGTGATCGCCATAAATCCCTCCGGAGGGTTGTCAGGACGATCAACTTTTGATGGCAACAAGGTATCCCCTTTGGGTATCCCGTACTTCAGGCGTATTCGAATAAGTCTGTCATTGTCGATCGTCGATTCAACAGAATCTTGAGGTGATTCCAGTATGATGGCAGACTCAAATTCGTCAGGAGCTCGATTATCTCCAATCCCTCCTTCCTCTTCACAACCCAGGGAAACTCCACCCTCAGAAGACACATTATCGCTTTCGTGAGTTTCTACCTTGTAGTCTGAGCCCTCATAATCCCATTCTGGATCTGAGGAAGAAGATATGTCTTCAAGAGTAATTTTGTTGGATGTCTCTGGGATCTCTTTCTTTTTTGCTAGTCTAGATGAACGTCTGGATGTCAGGGTCACTAAACTATTGAAGAAGCAATAGCACAAGTTAGAGTAAATTAGCCCATATCCCCCCGTGCATGTGTATAAACTAAAGTGTGAACAGTGTATGCAGAAAATGTAAAGTTAACGCTCGAAAGTGCGACGCAAAATCTTGGCAAAGTAATAATGTTCAGGGCAGTTCTTGATGTTCATGTATGTTCACAAGGCACTATCCTAACTGTCCATTAAGTTGAAGATTATATCGAGAATTGAACGGGCTACTTAAGCAGGTTCTTATGTGTTGAGCAAGATTGTTGTTCTTCGGTTCGGTTCAGATGTATGCATTGGGATCAGATCGGAGAATATAGCTTTATCTTGGCTTGGGGATAAACATTATTGCTCAGGGATCAAGTCGGATCGGATCGGAGGTGGACTTCTGAAACGATCCGGATCGAATCAGGCAACCACACCATTTCCTTTGTTTCAATTCCAAGTCCGACCCGACCCGACTAAGGGAACCCTGCCTCTGTGATTTCTTGCTCCGACCCGATCCGTTTTTGCGAATTCTTCTTCCTTTTCTTCTTCTCCATTTTTTACATCCCATCATCCGAACCGATCCCTTGGCCCTTCTCTTCCTTTTTTCACATTTCTTCTTCCCCCTTTTCTAACTTAGAACCCAATTCTATGCTAATATCTCCAATCAAGACCAATTTTTCATTTTCTAATCAAATCGCCTACAATAGGTCTTCATCCCCTCCTCCCAACACCTCGAGGCGGCGACTGGGCCACCAACGACGATGGTAGCGGAGGAGAAGGCTGTGATGACGAACTCGAACCAAAACCATGTCTAAATCAGTCAAGTCAATCATAAATCCTAGTTGATATCGATTATTATCATGAAAATCGAGTTTAAAACCCACTTACGAGAGCGATTTGATGATTAATAAAAGAGACTTTGGAGTTTCGAAAAGTTGGGGATTCTGTGTTTAATCGGCTGAGAAAGGGCAAATGAAAAGAAAGGGAGGAAGAAAGAGAAGGAGAGATAAGCTTATATAGGACGATGGTGACTACTCGTATTCCCTTCTCCTTTTCTCCGCTCGGACCGGGATATGAGCCCACGAAGCATTCCAGCCCACTGACCTAGTGCTAACCAAGAGAGAAGGAAAGGCTGTTCGGGTCGGAGCTCGAACCAAACATATTCTCGTGCA
This sequence comes from Allium sativum, assembly GCA_030737875.1. Taxonomy (NCBI): domain Eukaryota; kingdom Viridiplantae; phylum Streptophyta; class Magnoliopsida; order Asparagales; family Amaryllidaceae; genus Allium; species Allium sativum. Next base: position 143,269,626 of record CM060925.1, on the reverse strand, counting down.
TCAGCTTGGCATCCAAATCGAGTTAAAATTCGAAGAGGAAATTAAGGCAAAGAAAAATCAAAAGGAAATTTACCTGGAAGGATAATCGAATGTTGACAAGAGCTCTCTAAGCTGTTCGGAAATAAAGAAAGGGATTTACATACTATGCGAAGTATATATGAACACTAAGAGATGCAACTCTCCGAAGCGACCTGTCTTCATATATCAATAGAAATGACTTTTCGACGGTTCGATTTCAGAAAGGCACAGTGCAAATGACAATCAAAGCATGCTCCGTATCCAACAGAAGCATCCTTTGAGGGGGCAAAATGTTAGCCTACTTTGTGAACTAGGCAACACAAAGCCGAGATGTCAAGCGTCGAATAACACTTCTTCTTAAAAAGCATCGGATCGGATCGGAGGGCTACTACCAGATCGAGACGGAACAGAGAAAAATGGACAAGAGCTCAAGTTCAGCACAGGTCGGATCGGATGCCCCGATCCGAACCCCTTCTACTCGCCCTTCCGAGCCGAACCCAGTACACCATGTTGCTTCACCCCACGATTTCCTGGATATACGGGGTAGTTACAACCATTTCCTACCCATGTTAACCACTAACCTGGTGCACTGTCAACACTGAAATCCATCTGAGCCCGAGAGTGATGGGATAAGAGCCACGTGGCTCCGATCCGAACCAGATTCTGAGTGAATTTCCACCTATAAATACCCCATCAAGAGGCATTTGAATGGATCTTTTTGGCACTCTGAGAGTTCAAACACCTTTGAGAACCGAATTCCAGCATTCCCAAACAATCCAAATCGTCATTCAAAGTATATTTTGAGATAATTGAGTGAATGTACATGAAAAGTGAGTGAAATTGAGTGAATATCGCATTGTATTTACATCTATATCATCGAGGAAAGTGATTATAAAGTGGACGTAGGCTTTTCGACGCCGAACCACTATAAATCCTGTGTCTCCATTTTATTTTTGATCTTATTTTATTTTGATTTTAGTCAATTTGGGTGTTAGAACCACTTTTTGGTCTAACACTTACTCTAGACTAAACCCTAATTTCTAAATCGATTCGGGGATTTCTATTATAATCACTTGTGTACTCCAAACAAAGATCAATAAAGAGCGGATCAACACTTAACATATATTTTTTACGAGTTTCTTATGTGATTTCTTAGCTATCTCCTATATGACACCCCATATGCTCTCTACACGGTCACGGGTTCCTACTTAAGCTTAGACCCTTCCGTAGAGCTCTTGCAGAACCCTTTCATACAAGCCGTTTCACCTCTTTATTGGGGGTTGTGGTTAGGAACCCATGTCCCAAGATAACTTTTGGTTCTTGAGTCGCTTAAGCATGATGCTCACCCCATTGAGGGGAGATTAACTAATCTTTTAGACTCTAAACCTCGATATCTAGGAAACAGTGAACTAAATCAGACTCGCGAAAGCTAAATAATCCCATTTCCCCCTTAGGTCCACTTCGATAGACCTAACTTGGTGTTGACGAAAAATATCGTTAACATTTTGTCGCAACAAGGAGGGCTTGAACCTCCGACCATGTGGTTAACCTTACCACATATCTAAATGTGTTGTTCCGTCCCTGATTGGACTAAAGCTTTGAAGAAGCAAGATTATGGGTAAAAGGTCCCAACAAGAGTCTTCTGGATCTCAGATGGATATGTCAGGAACCACTGACCCAAGAGTGATGAAAGAACAAAGGTTGAGACTGGAAGTCTTGCGAATAATCAAGCGGAAAAAGGAAGTAGAGCAATATGATTCTAATTATTGGAACAATAGCCCTTCCAACGTAGGACAAACCCTAACCTTTCTTCTAAGTGGTTCTACATTAAAAGAATGTAAACCCTTCTCCCATATAAGGAACATTATCCACAAGCAGATCAAAGGAATGGTGTTCAAATAGGAAATAATGAAGGATTTCAACCACTTTGCTTCGAAATGGATTAAAAGAATGGTGTGTCAATCTCAGAACACCTTGAAAAGAAGAAACAAGGATATAGATGGAGTAATGGAGTTCAATAACAAAAAGGCTAAGTTCCAACAATAAGAAAAGAATTTTATACCTAGATCACACAAAGGATGCAACCTTGCCACTTCGATGGAAAATGTTTATTTCCTGACAAGATATGAACTCAACTATTGGCCATCCACATACTAGAAGCCCAAGTACGAAATGAAGTTTGGAGGGCCTTACTATCACTATCACTATCACATGATGAATGCATATGAAACTAAACCCTGAAGAATCCTTGAGGGGATGATCATCAAGTTCCTCAATCAAGGTCAATTACAAGAATTAGTAAAAGGATCAAATCAAGTTTACTGAAACCTTAGGAAAAGGAATATTTACATAGATAAGGGTATGGAAACCTTCTCAAGAAATATAAATATCCCAAGGTGGGTTGAATCAAAAAGGGATAAGAACACTTGTCACCACCGAGCTGGCCAGGGCAAGGCACCCCCCCGGGAGAGGGTGTGGTGTGTAAGCCTTTCACCGCTCCCAAAATCGAAAGGGCCAGGCTAAAGCATCGAAAGCATAAAACTCTGTCCCATACCATAAATGGTCATAACAGAGCATCTAATTAAAAATCCTTGCCTCTGCTCGCAAAAGAGTACATCATGCCTCTGTTATGAATTAAGCACGTCCTACCTCTACTCGTAGAAGAACATGTCCTACCTCTTCTTATGTTCCATGTTACCTGCAAAAGGGAACGCCAACCCTTATCATCGCCTATGATGGCTAGGATAAAGCACCCCTTGGAGGGGGGTGGAGTGTAAGCCTTTATCATCGCCTACGATGGCCAGGGTAGAGCATCAAAAGAGTAAGCCTTAATTCCATGTCTACGATGAACCGGTTTAAGCATCTAAGACCTTATCATCGCCTACGATGGTCAGGATAAGGCGCCTCCTGGAGGGAAGTTGGGTAAGTCCTTGGGCCCTACTTGTGATAAGCTATCCAAGCGCACCAGACGCATAGGCCCACAAAGTGGCCAACAAAGCACGTACATCCTCTGCTTTGACAGTTAAATCATAGAGAGTGGCTCAAGAAGCACGTACATCCTCTGCTTCACAAATTACAACCAAAAGTGGTAACAAAACTAATAACAGAAGTGGCTTCTGATTTCCTATCTTAATACCCGAATCTGGGTCTATTCAGATCTTTACTATTACACAAGAAGTGGTTTCTGGTCTTCTATTCTAAATAACCGAATCTGGGTCGGTTCGGGACTCCTATCATGCCAGTAGGGGAATTTTGGTCTTTTATAAAATATCCCAAATCTATGTTGGCTCTGGACTCCTATTAACTAAGGGCTCCTACACTTCTATTAGATATACTAATCTAACATATGGGTCAAAGTTCTATTATTTCCGAAAAGGGATTTTTGGAGTTCTATTTTCAATACCATAATCTGGGTCGAGAGATCAAATCCCTAAGGAAGGAATATATCATCAGCACTAAAGGCAGTGGTCTGAACCTACTACCCCAAAGCCTACGAATGAAGATAAGGATCGTCAATCTTACTCAGGGAGCTTTTCTTAATTCATATATACATCAAGTCATTATTCATTATACCAATTTCCTATACGATGCAAATAGCTATATTACACTAGAACATAAGCTCAGGGGAGAGCTAAAGTAGATATCTCAAACCTTCCTAACAAAACCCTATAGCAAGGGTTACACTTTTTCTTAAAAATCCTATACAGGGAGGTTCCTTGGAAATGCCTATACACTAGGGGACTTTTCGCTAGTGCAAAAAGTATAAGTAGACTTGTTATCATTCCTACATTCAAAATCATGATATTATTGATTTCAACAAAAGCAAGTGATGCATCATGTGTGCCTTGTGAACAAACACTTAACAAAGTGCATCAAATTAATGTAGAATGGCGCATTAAGATCCTGAAAAAAGAACATTTCTATTCAAAAAAGAGTATCACATACCAGTTGATACCCACAAAATAAGCAAACATATTTACATAAAACTATGTCATAAGTTGCAGCATACACGTAACTACTATTTTTAGGCTTCTACATTAAATACACTTAAAGGAGGTGTCACATTTTGGCACATAGGAGATTCATCGTAGCCAAGTCCATCAATCCGATTCAGGATTCTAGAAAGAAAATTATAAGTAGACATAACCTGCCTTTTTTTCTTCAATTCAGTCTCTAACTCATCAATTCGATGATATAGTTTGCATATCTCCACATTTGAGCTAATGGAGGGACCAACCTTTAGATAGCATTGTAGCTCGTGAATAGTCTCATTTTCTCTTTAAGTTGATTCTCCGAAAAGGATACCTGTTTCTTAAGGTTTTTTATGGTTATCTTTTGTAGAAAATACATCATTTTCCATCCCCAAAGGGGAGCATCCTTAGAGATATCTTTTCGATTGGTAATGTTTAAAGGTTCTTCTTTGAATTGTGAAGAGGGGGTATGGAATTGATCCTCCTAGTCACAGATATGATGAAATATAATGATGTACAAAATCTAGTTTCCAAACAATCACACTAATAATGTTATACATATCAAAGGAAAGCAACCACATAAACTTCTACCATACAAGTCATGAATTAACTCAACAAACATATACATCTATAAGATCCTGATAGCATAAATCTACTAGTCAGTACACATACCATCTATATTGTATATATTAATACAATACAATTGATCATAAGTATTATGGGAATTAAATCACAAGTCAAGAAGAAGTTAAGAGTATTTTGTGCAAAAATATTTAAGCCTTTCTACTAGATGATTTCGTGAAAGTTTACGAAAAAAGCCTTTTGAAATTCCTTTATTACTAAGAACAATGGATATAAAACATTACTATGGCTTACACCTTTGGAGAAGCAAGGAGCTACTGCAATATGAGGAAGCTAACTATTGATACAAATTCAAGAGTGGAGAAAACATTTTGAGAGTGAGAGCCATACCCATGTGGCAGAGATATCATGTCGAACAGAAGTTTCTTTATTCTTTGGCTCTAAATAATCACCTTCCTTAGATGGAGTTGCAATTGGACCTCGAGTAGGTGGAGTTCTCAAGGAATCAGTAGTGATGCCCTCACGATCAGGTAACCCCACAACAACAGAAGAAGAGTCTTCATCGTCCCTACCAGACTCGTCTCGCTGACTCCCATCTCCTCATGTCTCGTCTCCAATAATGGTGTCTTCTTCTTCCTCATCATCAGAATCCTCAGTAAACTCCTTAATGAACAGAAAAGTCTTAGGTTTTATCTTGTCTTTCAGAGGAACTTTACCTTCTCTCTTGACCTGCTTGATTCTTTCCAAAATTTTGCTCTTGACGTAGGGTGCACTAAAGTAGAGTCAATCGCTAGAAATTTCTTATAATTATTGGAAAAAGCGAGGAAGAGGGCATTTTCCATAACCATGTTATGGAGGTGAACTTTTAGAAATTCAGATATCCTATCACTAGTCTCGTAAATTATTGGTTTTGCAGTGAAAAACTTGTTGTTCATCCTATCCAATTCAACAACACAATTGATTGCCATCTCTGCCTTCTCATTCTTTAAGTCCTCAACCTGTTTTGACAACATGTCCTTAGCCTACTTCTCCTTCTTCAACAAGATCTTCAATCTCCCGCATTCGTTGTTGCTTTCTATCTTCTCCCACGATAGGACGTCAACCATATCCTTTAAAGCTGTATTTTCCTCCTGAAGGGCAGTAGTCTCAGCAGAAGATGAGGAAGCTATTCCTCTAGATAAGAACCAACTTTTCACCACCTAAAATATAGGAAGAAAAAAAATACATTGAGCTCCGAATAAGGGTAGCGTAATGGAAGAGAAGCTGAAGAGAGTAGGCTAATACCAAAAGTTGTTCTTTGATTAGTCGCTGATAAACATCCAATGAGTCCGAAGACAATGAAGACTATGAAATGTTAGCAACTTCAGCAGATGAAAGAGCAAGATTCACAAGCCTATCAAAATCCAAAGTCGGTGGGGGAAGGACAGGAGGAAGACCACGCTGAGAAGAGGAAGCGGTGAATGGACTATGCTCTCTAACATTGAGTTCCCTAGATAAGCTAGGTGATGTGGAACCACTTAAAGTTAGGTTTCTTGGGGAAGTATCGGGGGAAGTATCAATGTCGATAAACTTATTAGCATTGGAAGAAGCAGGATCAGAAGTTCTCTGTGTTCTTGTCATGGTGACGACATCCCCGAAAAAATGAACTATCTTATCATGCTTCCATCTTTTAGGAAATGATTCAATACCGGAATCAGTAAGCCCCTTTAAAGATTTACCATCAGATTGGACGAAAGCATCGATATTGGAAGTACTCTTAGTAGCCATGGATCTTGAATAGAAATAGCGATGCTAGAAAGCTAGGAACAAAAAGACCAGTAAGTAAAAGTAAAAAAAATAATGTTTTCCAAACAGAAGTTCAGTTCATCTTAAAATACCGGGAAATATAGGAGATGTCATATTAAATGTATTGGAATTTAGCGACAAACCCTTTGCCTTAAAGAACTGAATGGGCGGTTGTCCCAAAATCTTTTTCCAAGGAGGAACAAGGTCATATTGACAAAGCCTGTCAACAGTGAGAAGAGATGACCGATGTCTAAGATCCTCCGATGCTTTGAAAATAGCCTCAACAACTTGAGTCTCCTCTTTTGACAAGGTTGCATCCTTAGAAGAAGGCTTTATGTAAAATAAAGGGTTAAACAAGAGATACAAGCATAACATAATTGCTTTCGAAAGACAAGAAACTTACCAAATTTGATGAATTTGCCCAATATGCCAGGGGACATCTAATAAGAAAGAACTGGTCTTTCGAGGGCTTAGTCTTGCTAATGCTATCAGTTATCAGCCTCTTTACATGATTTGCACACCAAATGGACGACTCTGCACTTTTGGAGAATCGTATCACGTGACAAATGAGCTAGGGGCTAAGAGAAAATTGATTTGATGCAAGTGCCAAAACTTCTTCGCATAAAAGCAGGGTATAGGTGTTGGGTGAGAGTTGGATAGGAGCAACTCCCAGGTCACACAAAATATGAGTAGGAAAGGTGGAAAAGGAAGGAAACACCCATGCCAAATATGGATCGCCGAGTATGCAAAGTACCCTTCTGGAGGGTTCTGAATGGAATCCCGGGAAGAAGCCGCATTGGCGTCTATGTCGGATATTCCAAAACTATAAAGAATGGTCTTCACCTTATCTTGGGAAGTGATTAAAGAAGACTTTGAAGCAAATTCCAACTTGGCTCGTGGAGTATCGGAACCCTTGACCTTTGGTTTGGCAGGGCTCTTTTTACTAGACATAATGCTGCCAGGTGATATCATTTCATAACATATGAGATTAGCACTACATTCTTTTTACATAAAAGTGCACCTAGAATCTATAAATAGATCTAATGGCAGTACAATTTGTTAGTGCAAAAAGGCTTACTTTATTGTATGGCAAATTGATCTTAAGTGTCAGTCTTAAAAAGATTGGCACATAGTTAACGCCCATTTGGAAACAGTTAGGCTTGTGGTGGTGATAAAATTAGCTATAATAATGTCAAAATTTTAAAAGATGAAAGGCATATGCCAGGAAAACCAAACTGTTAATGATCTATAATGGTGGTTTAGCCGAACCAAATAATGCAGTATCTTCACTAAAAGCCTAATTGGTTCCCAAACCCGGTACAAATAAAATAAAGTCAAGACACCCTGGTGAATTAGTTTTATAAAGCCTTACCGACACACTCAAGCTAACCCGACACCTGTAGGATAGAAGCTAAATAAATACAAGTAACAGTGTTGGCAAGGTCGGAAGAAAAATAAAATGGCAGCAATGGTGATTGAACTAACTCGTACCGGAAGCATGCCATTTTACTTCATGACAAAAGTACCCCTTTTACATAGATAATTTTGCGCAACAAACCTCTTAAAGGATGCATTTGGCAAGTAAGTAACCTATCATTTCGGCCATTAATTACTGTTGTGGCCAGCATTATTATTTAAAATCGCATTAAGTATGACGAAATCTTGTCTGGTTTTCCAATAGTTTTAAGTCCATAATTTAGATTGCAACTTAAAGTGGGAATAAAGATACTCACAGAGAATCGGATTCGAAATTCCATGAGAAGAAAATTGAGAAATTCTTAGAAGTGATAATCTTGCTCTAGTATGTGATTTGCAGGAAATGAAGGGAGATGAAGAAGGAGAAGTAATTATACTATATTATCCCATAATCTAAGCCGTACAGATGGAAACCCATCAACGGGTTTGCTTGAAGAATGCCAAGAGACAAAGAGTCGAAACATCGAAAGAAAGTCAAAAGTTCAACTTGGAAAGTCGAAAATACCCCTTCACAAGGAGGAAAATGTTACTAATAAAATTAACTCCGAGACTGACTATCGGTGAAGGGGTATCAGACTGTTACAGAAAAAAGAATAATCCATAAGCAGAAGCCAAGCACAGGGGTAAAGCCAAGAGCCTAAGAGAAGTACCCGAAAGGGTAAGCAACTGACACCCTCAACAAAGAAGGAACCTCAAATCCAGTACGAAGAGACATTACCGACAGGGTAATCACGGTGGGAAGGATATCTGACAAGAAGTCATCCAAAACCGGGAGCTAATAAAGAGGAAGACCAGGGACAATGAAACCCGAGATCTAGAAGGACGAAAGGGCAATCGACATTAATTTGTTTAATACCGATACATTAAGAAAAAAACACCGAAAGTACCCTTCCATAAGGCCGAGACACATTCTAGAGATTTACCGAAAGGCAAGCTGAAACCTCAAAAGAGACATGCTATCCACACAAATCTGCTTAGTGTCGATACAGACAGGGGTGGCGGATCTGATAACCACCCACTTGAATCATGGATGCAAGTTCCATGGAAAATTACAAGCAAGATCGATAGCTCATGTCGGAAGCCGATGTCCGGATGCCCAATGCCTTCCTGAAGGTATCCATTCCGACAAGTTTGACATCAATAAGACGCTCCATAGACCGGGACCATCCTCCCAAGAGCCAGAACCGACACCTTAAAAGCCATACGCAAAGCCTAAAAAGAGTCCGAGAGCCAGAACCTCCGGAACCAAAGCGAAAAGCAGCCAACAGGGGCTTCTGCTGACCCTATAGCAAAAGAGGCCCGATTTGTCCATAAATAAGACCACAGGGGTCTCATTTTAGGGGTGATTTTCTCATTTCCCATTCTTGTACTCTCTTTCTCTGGAGTAAACCCTAATTTCTAAACTAGTTTGGAGATTTCTATTGTAATCCCTTGTGTACTCCAAATAAAAGATCAATAAAGAGCGGATCAACACTTAACATATTTTTTTATGAGTTTCTTATGTGATTTCTTAGCTATCTCCTATATGACACACCATATTCTCTCTACACGGTCACGGGTTCCTACTAAAGCTTAGACCCTTCCACACAGCTCTTGTAGAGCCCCTTCCTACAAGACATTTAGCCTCTTTATCAAGGGTTGTGTTTAGGGAACCCTCGCCCTAAGATAACTCTTGGTTCTTGAGTCACTTAAACATGATGCTTACCCTATTGAGGGAAGAGTAACTAATCTTTAGGGCTCTAAACCTTGATATCTAAGAAAGGTTAACTAACCCAGACTCATGAAAGCTAAATAACCCCATTTTTGCCTTAGGTCCACTTCCGCAGACCAATCTCCGGTGTTGATGAAAAATATCATTAACAATATAGCTAGAAATGAAGATGAGAGAGAGTGGGATTTTTCCCTAAGTAAAACTCCATTTACTGAAAGGATCCGAAAGGCTGATTTACCAGAGAAGTTTGTTCCCCAACTATGCATGCTTATAATGGATTTGTTGATCCTAATCTGTTTTTGTACAAGTATGAGTGGCACATGAATGGTGCAAGGGCGACGGATGAGATCAAGTGCCTTTATTTCCCCATCTATTTGGAAGAAGTAGCATCGCTATGGTTCATCAAGCTACCACCAAGATCTATTGACCACTTCTCTGACTTGGCCAGGTAGTTCAAGGAGAAATTCAGGTTGTATACATCAAAAGCCAAAGACATTATGTCACTATCAAGATTGGAGCAAAACCAGGGAGAGTCTGCGAAAGCCTTTCTTAGTCGTTTCAACATTGTTATGACTGAAGTTAGAAATTCAGTGCCTAGGATAATATTGATGGCAATGGTGCAGGCTGGACAAGAAGACCGAGTTTAGGAAATGGGTGAATATGTAGGAGCCCAACACGCTCGAGATGTTCTATAAAAAGGAGGAAGAGTTCATCATGCTGGAAGAAGATCCTTCTGCCACTCACAATGTTGCTGGAAGTAATACTATAGAGAATAAGAAAGATAATGACACTTAGGGCAAGCAGAAGAATATTGGGTGGCTGAAATGAGGGAATGATGGAAAAGATAATAAGAATAACAAGAAATTACACTTTTTCAAGACTGTATAGTCGACCCCTTTGACCAAGACCTGGAGAATATCAATTTTGCCACTAAGGATGCGAAATATTATCCAGATCCACGATCGAAATGAGTGAGAGATATGGAAGTGAAGTCTGGAAGATTTTGCCGTTTCCACAACCTACCCGATGATAACACCAATGAATGCAAGCATATGAAGATCTTGATTGAAGGGTTGATCAGAAAGAATAAGTTGTAGTAGTATGTCTGGAAGCCGCAAGCTGTAAATCCTTCACAAAATCCTTAAGGGGAAAATTCGCCTACCAACCAACCTGGACCAAGCAATGGAGCTGTAGTGTAGACTAATGAAAGGCTAGTGATTAATATCATATCCGGTTGGCTTCATACAATGGGTAGTAGCTAGGGAGAGATTGAGAGGTATGTAGTGTCTTTGAAGTACGTCCCGAGAGAGGAAACATGCTTAATCCTCATCAATACCATTCCCACAAAGCAGTAGATATTTTCTCATGGTGAAATTGTGTTCGGAGAGAAGGATGCAGAAGGCGTGGTAGCTCCAACTCTAGATCCAATGTGTTCACAATCGGAATCAGTCCAACAATGTTCAAGAGAGTACTAGTCGATTGTGTGCTTCCTTAAATGTTCTCTTTCGAAAGACTTTCAACTTGGTGAATCTTTCAATGACTGATGTTCAAGCTTGTCAGACGAAGATCTAAGGGTACACTGGAGAGATGAAGTAACCAATCAGAATATTGTCTTTCTTATAGAGTAGGGAGAAGGAGAAAGGAAGGCTATCTTAAAGCAAAATTTCATGCTTGTATATGAAGTTTCTGCTTACAATGCATTCCTAGGCAGACCTTCTATGACGGCCCGCCCCGCATAGCCGACATTTCCAATGAAACACATTGTGCCGACATCTGACCAGCAGGGGATGGTCGCCAATGAAAAGGAATTTGAATGGTGAACCAATGAGGAACCTGTAGTATATCTCACAGCTCATAGGACAAAATATAATAATAACATAACTTGATACAAAACAGGCGAGACAGTGCATAAGCTGAAAACTAAACCATCGTAGCAGCGGAAAATTCAAAATACAGCTTATGATCCAAACCATCTTTATTACAACTTTTAAAACTATCTCTAGAGCAAAATAGGAAGGTACACTACTAATGCCCAAGGTAGTGGCCAACAACAACATCGGGAGAATATATAGGAGTAATACGTGTAGGTCTCCTGCTCATCTCTGGATAGCTGCTCGTGCATAACCAGCTAACCTATCTCTAGTCTGCTCATTTAGGAGCACCCAGAGTAATAAGAAGAGACATAAAACTCTGGGTCAAATAAAAGTCTGGTATGAGAGATAAGCAGCAAAAACAGAACAATAACAGGTATACATAACCATACCTAAACCTGGACCTGCAACCAAAGAGTTAGCACAACAGGATGTACAATACTCTAAGGTGACACTAACACATGGTATGAAAATAATGTGGAGGAGTGTGCATGTCATAATGATAAAAACCATCAAACATAGCAGTCATCCTCACATCTCTCACTCAATGTGTAAAGTATACGATATCTACCACTTTGATCACCCAATTCTTTGCTATGATCACTCTGCTCCATAGCATTCATCCTCACATCTCTCACTCAGTGTGTAAAGTATATGATATCTACCACTTTGATCACCCAGTTCTTTGCTACGATCACTCTGCCCAATGGAGTCATGACGCTCCACTGCACTGATCCATAGCAACTAATCCTTTGCTATGTCCACTCTGCCCCATGGAATCATAACAACTCCACTGCATTGGCTCATAGCCCTGCTACGATCACTCTGCCACATGGAGTCACGACAAATCCACTGCATTGATCCATAGCCAATGATCCATCTCTCAGCGGTGAGTCAAAGCTATAGGTATCGATAACCCCTTTGCATACATCCCGCAACAAAGTCCAACTCATGAAGTTATCTCGTTGATCCCTATTTGGATCCTGAGTAATAACCTCACATTTGTACTTCCTTTGCATCTCGGGTTTTGGTCGAATTGGAGTTGGTCTTCAAAAGAGTCACTGCGTAGAAATAGAAGTACACGCCCGGTTCGGTTTGGTTGTATAGTTTTCAAGTTCCCCCATTCAGTTCGGTTCGGGTGCCATCCTCCATTCGGTTCAGTTCGGGTGCCATCCTCCATTCGGTTCGAGTCCTTCTGCCACCACTCCAACTCGTTCCGGTTCGATTGCTCCAGCCCCGATTCGGTTCGTGCTCACCATTTCCGATCCGATCCCCACGCCGTTGCTTCTGATCCGAACCCAAATCCAACTTTATGCAAATGGCCTTCTTTCTTGCCAAGCCTCCTCTTATGCCAAGTTCCCGTTCGGTTCAAATTTACTTACTCGGTTCACCGATCCGATCCGAGCCCTATAATCCAATCCGATCTGAAAACCTGCACAATTTCCAGCAAGCATATATCGTCCATATTCGCCATATGACGGCGTTTTCAACCATTCTAACTTTAGTAATCAACCATACAACATTCCAATAGTAGTAACATATATGATCAATCAACAAGGTCAAAACATCAAGCATATAGGTTATTATCGATTAAACATACCCAAAACGCATGGATTTCCTCTTAATCATGTTTAACTATAACTAATGATAGGATAAGCAAAACATATCCAAATTAGCCGAAATTTCTATCAAAGGCATAAAATATTGTTTAAGAATTTCTACATATTTTTCCAGATTTTTAACATGCATAGTTTCGCTAATTAACACTAATCACCCCTAATTAACTGTAATTAGTGAAAAACAATGCAAATCACGCACCTTAGCCACAAATGAATTATAGATCTGAAGTTTACTACTGTTTTAGGGCGTTTTCTTGTGCAACACAGCAGCTCCAATTCTGATTTGATTCTAATTTGACTTGATTTGGCATTGATTTGCTTAATTAGTGACAAAAAGGTAATTTGGAAGTGATTTAAAAGGTGGAGGCCATTGTTAGGGTTGAAGAGAGATAAGTGGCGGCTGTAAAATGGAAAAGAAAGGTTTCTTTAACCCTTTTCAGCCCTTATTGCAACCGTAATCCCAAAATCCTCCAATAGGCTTAGCTGCTAATCACCCTATTTGGCCTGGTTAAGCTGTTTTTCACCTTCCAAACCTTATTTCAGCCATATCACCCAACTGTAAGCCCGTTTGATTAATGTGGTCACTCTACGGAAAGGTAAACCATCATTCAAATCCAACGGAAGTGGTTTTAGGTCAAAGTCCTTACCAATTAAAAGTTACAGGCAAAACAAGATTCATTAAGGGCAAAATGTTCATTTAAAAATCGGCAAAAATCGTGAACATGGGAAATGACCCCAATAGTCATTCCCCAAAGTTACATGACCATACGACCTCATATAAAAATGAAATAAATATTCTATGATCCTCTGATGCGTAGAATGCAGGTCGTTACACCTTCTTTGGCTAATTTCAGAATCGCATTAGCACCGTGGTGTTTGACGAGGAAATTCCCTATAGAAAAAAGTGTTGGCGTGATAAAGGGAGATCAAAATACTGCCAGAGATTGTTACCTCACAGAGTTGCGAGAAGCTAAGAAGAAAGATAAGGGGAAGAATGCTGAGGGCCCTCTCCGCATTCGGGAACCTGCCTTGTAGCAACTAAAGTACGGCCCTGAACTGGAGAGCATAGTGGGGCTCAGAAAGAGATGGATACTCAAAAGACCAGTGCAGTGGAGAATCGAGCGATTCCGGCAAAGACAACAATTCCTATTGCAGTTCATCCGAAAGATCCTGACCGAGTGTTGAATATCACATCTTACCTGTGCCAAAAGTTGTAGAAAGAGTTGGTTGTTTTTCTTAAAGCTAATTTGGATATATTTGCTTGAAGTCATGCAGATATGTGTGGCATATCCCCAAAAATAGCAGTCCTTGCATTGAATATTGAACCTTGCGTCTCACCTGTAAAGTAAGAAAGAAGAATTTAAGGACTCGAAAGATCAATGGCTCTCAAAGAAGAAGTAGTCAGGTTGATGGAGAATCACTTCGTTACAGAGTCAACATATCCAGATTGAGTATCCAATCTCGTTAGAGTGAAGAAACCCAATGGCAAGTGTCGCGTATGCATAATATGTTCGGATCTCAACAAGGCATGCCTAAAAGATAGCTTTTCATTGCCCAGAATTGATTAGCTAGTGGATTCAACTACAGGGCACGAATTTCTATGATTCATGGATGCTTATTCAGGGTACAATCAGATAATGATGCATGAGTATGATTAGGAAAATACAAGCTACGTCATAGATGTGGGTTTGTACTGCTACAAAGTCATGCCATTCGGGTTGAAGAATGCAGGAGCGACCTACCAACGCCTTGTCAATGCGATGTTCAAGTCACAGATTGGCAAGACTATGGAGGTTTATGTTGACTACATGCTGGTTAAGTCAAAGAGGGCGGCCGATCACATGGAAAATTTAGTTGAAATGTTCGATATTTTAAGGAGGTACGTCACGAAGTTGAATCCACTTAAGTGTTCATTTGGAGTTGCATCCAAGAAATTTCTATAGTTCATGGTGAATTTTAGAGGCATCAAAGCTAAACTACTCAGATTTTAGCACTAAGAGAGGTGCGGGCACCCAGAATGAAGAAAGAGCTTCAAAGTTTAAATAGGAAGATCGCTGCATTGAGCTGCTTCATCTCAAAGGCAACTAACAGGTTTGTTCCATTTTTTGATGCTCTAAGAAAGGGAAGAAGAATGTACAATGGACTTTAGAGTGCCAGACATCCTTCGAGGAGCTGCTCAAGCATATTGAGACACCACCGGTGCTTTCTAAGCCCAATGATAGGGAAGATTTGTTTCTATACTTGGTGGGGTCATCCCATGCTTTAAGCGCAGCTTTGATGCGAGAGGATTCTAAGATTCAAAGGCATGTATACCACGTTAGCAAAATGGTCACCGGGGCTGAGTTGAATTATTCGAAGCTGGAGAAGCTTAGACATTGTTTGCTCGTTGCCTCGAAGAAGCTCAGAACATATTTTCAAGCTCATTTTATCAAAGTGCTCACGGATCAGCCGCTAAACAAGTCTTGTTCCATCCTGAAACTTTCGGTTGATTATTGAAGTGGAATATTGTGCTCAATCAGTATGATATCACTTAATCTCGGTAGAGCGATCAACAAACAAGCCTTAGCATACTTCATTACCGAGTTCATAGATAGAGGTTATGAAAAGGAAGAGCATGACATGCGGTATTTCAATGGAAGTTGTTTGTCAATGAGGCCATGAATGAGTACTGTTCAGGGGAAGGAGTAGTGCTAGAGACTCCCAGAGGAAGATCAGTATGCTATGCATTTCGAATAGAGTTTAAATCAACGAATAATGAAGCTGAATATGAAAACAAATAGCTGGATTGGAGATAGCCAAGGAGTTGTGTCTGAAAGCCTTGCAAATTTTTAGTGATTCACAGTTGGTGGTGTGTCAAGTCCGAATAGATTTTCAAGCTAAAGGAGTAAATATGCCTGCTTATCTGTCCAAAGCTTGGGAACTCCTCAACAACCTCGACTACTACACCATAACTCACATTCCCAGAGAACAGAATATAAAGGCAGACTCACTTGCAAAGTATGCGAGCACAGTAGATGCTCAACTGTTGGGGTTAGTGCCCATAGAGGTCCTCTCCAATACCAACACTGAAGACAACAATGTTGATTGGATCGTGGAGAGTGCTGAAGAGCCAAAATTGTAGATGACTCCAATCAAAGAATATCTTTTCAATGGAATTCTTCCAACATATCCAAAGAAGCGGAAGAAGGTATTGCGCAAAGCTCCTTTATTTCTCATGCAGGATGGTCGGATGTATAAGCGGAGGTCTCTATGCCTTTGTTTCGATGTGTCTCCAGAGAGGAATCCAAAACAATTTTGGTAGATTTGCATAATGGAGAATGCGGAGGACATATGGGTGGTCAAACATTAGTCAAGAAGATTCTTCGATATGGATATTTCTAGCCTTATCTAAACCAAGAGTGGGCAGACTGCACCAGAAAATGTTTGCTTTTTGGGAATCGATTTGATTGGAGCATTGCCAACTTCTAAGTCTAACATGAGATATGCCATAATCATTATTGATATTTCACCAAATGGGTTGAATTAGAGCCATTAGCCACCATTAACTCAAAGAAAGCTATAAATTTTGTGTTGAAAAATATTATTTACAGGTTTGGTGTGCAACAAAAGACAGAGACGGATAATGGGACTCAAATCAAGAGTGAGGAATTCAAGGCTTTCTTTACCAAGTACAAGATCCAGAAAATCTTTTCAGTTGTGGCCCATCCGCAGGCAAATAAGCAAGTGGAAGCAGTCACTAAGATTATCAAGTCAACCATCAAAAAGCTTCTTGAGAAAGCTAAAGGTGGTTGGGTAAATGAGCTGCCGCTTGCACTATGGACGACTCGATCAGCTTGAGGATAGAAGAGTTGAAATCAAGCTCTGAATTGCAGCACACTAGAAAAGGATAGCCAGGCACTTCAATGCCAAAGTCTGAAAGATAACTTTCGAAGTTGAAGGCCTTGTGCTAAAGAGGGTGATGACTGGAACTGGAGTATTCATTCAAATTGGGAAGGACCGTACTTGGGAAGGACCATGCATAATCAGCCAAAAGCTCCTGAATGGCACATTCAAATTGTCAAAGGTTGATGGGATCCCAATACTAAGAGCCTGGAACAATGACCACTTGCATCAATATTTTACTTAATGCTATGTTCAATCCTTGTAAAAATTGTTGTAAATATTTTGCAAGTATAAACCTCCCATGTTAAAGGGGGTATTGTAATTGAACAACATCTCAGTTAATGAAAGCATACCTACTTATCTCGATCATATATTAACAATTTTTGTTATAATAGTTCAAAAATTTCTTAAAATCGATTTGAAATTGCAGGCTACCTAAAGAGCGCTTGGTAACCCTTACAACTCATACCAACAGAAACAACTCAAGTTTTGAGTGCCACAAACATCAATTCGCACAAATGAGAAAACGTAATGCACCGACTTGTAGATTAAAAGGATGTGTCACTAAGAGTCAAGCGGCAAGAAGCACGATAACTAACAACAAAGATAAAAAGTTGCAAGTTTCACATAAGAGGCACCTCCCCAAGTTGGAGGTCCAGGGCTCTGGTCCCTAAGTTGTGATCGCTTGCCAAGACAAGCATCCGGTAGGAGGACTGGCATCCGCCCTATGGTACGACACAAAGACAAAAATGTTCCCCAAGTGAAGCAAAGACCAACGGTTGTAAGTTTCACCATAGGGGCACCTCAGAAAGTTGAAGGTCCACGGCCCAGGTTCTCTAAGCTGTGATCGCTTGCCAAGACAAGCATCTAGTAGAAGGACTGGCATCCGCCTCTGGAACGACGCAATGACGAAAAAGCTTCCCAAGTGATGCAAAAACCAATGTTGTAATTTTTACCGTATGGGCACCTCCCCAAGTTGGAGGTCCAGATCCCTGATTCTCTAAGTTGTGATCGCTTTTAAAGTCAAGCAACTAGTAGAAGGACTGGCATCCGTCCCGTGGAACAATGCGATGACAAATGCTTTCCAAGTAAAGCAAAATGTACTTCCCACGTGAAGGCAACCTTCCCGTGAAGGAAAAAATCCTCCCTTTAGTGAGGCAAACGCTTCCCAGGTGAAGCAAAAAGTCCTTCCCAAGTGAAGGCAACCTTTCCAAGTGAAGGAAATAGTCCTCCCAATTGAGGCAACTAAGCCAAAGACCTCTCCGGGGGCACAGGAACTGAAAACTTCTCTAAGAAGAAGCAAAAGATCAACCAATAAATTCGGATCTCCTAGATACATTGGCAAGCTTAGAAGCTCTCAGTACGCTGGCAAAAGCAAAAGACTTCGTCAACAAATTGGAAGCTTCTAGTGGCTTAATAAAATCAAAGAAACTTGACAGAGTTGATCATATCCAGCCTATGCAATTCATGATGACCTATGGTATGAGGGCAACATAACCACACTGGAACGGAACAATGCTTAGAAAGCATACCACATGCTCATCACGACTTTGCAATAAACAAAAGAAGTGAAGATCTGCACTAAACAAAGAAATTAATGCACGAAAGTACACAAGCTAAATCATAAAAGATGAATTATAATGAAAAAGAAGAAATTTTATTTCACCAAAACAAGTCTTCACAAATTTCAAAAGCGAGGGCCAACACTCGCACAACATCCAGTCAAAAGAAATTACAAGCAAAAAGGCTAAACAAGCAGGATAAGCAGTCGAATGCCTTAATCCTTCTTCTTCCCGCATTTAGAAGAGCTGCCAGAATTTAGCGGGAGTTTTCTGGACCTGGTTGGAAGAGGTGTAATGGTGAGATTGCTTTCATCTTTATCCTCTTCATCACCTTCTGCAATGTCAAGGAAATGCAAAGTTAGTATCTTCTTGCGGGCACTACGTTTCCTCCCGTGTCTTCTTGTTGGAGACTTAATGTCTTTTCCTGAACGGCCCTTAATGTTTTCTTTAGTGTCTCTTCTAGCTGTTCGACATCTTCAATCCCTCCCCAAATTAGCCATTCTGGACATTTAAATCATGAAGTGCAGCGATTTTTTCAATTTGAGATCCAGGTTGGGAAGCAGAAGCAGGGGTGGACTCAAGAGCTAAGGAATAATCGCTTGGTGGAGGATTGGCAGTCAAAGCACTTGCCGTCACTTGAATGGAAGGAGTAAAACTGGTTTTTATTCCAGTTCCTTCGGGCATGGCAGGAGAAGGCTTTGGAGTGACTAGGACTAATTTAAAAGAATGAAAATCAAGGAACTCATTGTAACCGTATGGAGTGAATAAGAGGTCCCAGTTGGGTAAGACTGGACCAATGCCGATTTTACCTTAGATGAGAGGGCTATTGAGCTTTACTTCGTAGGCACTTGGATCATCACTGTAATCATCATCGCCTTCAAAATGCTCCTCAACAACCTCCTTCTTTTCTCCAGGGCTAGTAGTAGGCTTTGTGGAATGCACAATAGGAGGCTTGGGATCAGAAATGTTAACAACAGTAGAAGAAGTTTCAACAGTGTTAGCGGTTGTGTCTGAGAAATGCTCTTTAGAAGATCCATCTCTAGTCTCTAAGCCACTCTCCTTCCTAAGTTCTTCTTTTCCCTAGGCAAGGGCAGCGCAACCTTCATCAGCCAAGTAATACTCCAAAACTCTTCTTCTGTATAGCCGGTGCCATCGAGCTACGCAAAAACTGACTCCCAAACATTGGCCAAAGTGATTGGATATTTATCTTGCAGGAAATATAAACTCCCTCGCCGATGATGCTGAAAGTATAGAATTTGAACAAAGTGGAGTTGAAGTCAACCTTAGTACCAACGTGTGCTTGCTCAAAAGTTGTTTTATCTAAAAGGGCCTGATTTCTTTCTTGCTCAAGCTTCTCCAGTCTGGGCCTCAACGAAGAAATTTATGAATCCTGAGAGTTAAATTTTTCTGCAAGTTAGCATTGCTTTCTCGATAAATTTCAATATCCCTCTCCTCCACGACCAGTCTATCTTCAGCGGTCTTTTGAGCTGAGTGAGCGTCTTGAACTTGAGTAGCAATTATGATATTGGAAGAAGTAGCAGCAGAAAGCTCTTCCTTGACCCTCATGTTCTCAGCCTCCAATTCCTCATTCTTCTTAGATATGAATTCAATGTTAGTATTGCAGGCCTTGAGAGTTCTATCCCATTCAGCCTTGTCATTTTCCATAGTGAGTATCACCTCAAAATTAAGCTTACTGACTCTCTGAAGTTCATTGACTAGCATCTGCCAGTTGGTTAGCCTCTTGACATCGTCATTCATCGTCTCGAGATTCCTGAGCATCACCTCCTTGTCCAATGTTTTTAAGTTCAGATCAAAGGGAACTCCTTTCAGAAACCAATGGGGAAACCGTAAAGAGAGCGTGCTAGGTTTTGGTCAGAGAGAGTAAGGTGACCATTGAATAGTTTTTTGGTTGTCAATGGAGGAGAGGTTGCAACCGGAGGTGCAATTGGTTAAAGGCTTGTGGAAGTTTGAGCAACGGAAATAGAATCTTTGTCGGTTCTGGCATGATTCTCATCATCGCCATGATCCATTTCTTTGTCATCCCACTCCTTCATCTTCTTCTGTTCATCCTCCTCCCATTTGTTCCTGACTTGGCGACTGTTACCAGATTTCCTATCCCGCTCATCCTTTTCTTGACGCTCACGTACCTCTTGAGCTTTTCTTAGCCTTTGCTCTTCATCGGTCTCCCTCCTATGAGGATGAGGTGGTGCATAGCGCCGTGGATTATAAGAGCCCGTATAACGATTGAATTCATCTACATAAGAACGGCTCATGGTTTTAGCTGAAACAAAAGAAAACAAGTGTTCGGTCTTTAAAGCAGGGAGCATGGGGACTATATAGAACATGCATGCAAGATACTAAAAGCCCTAAGTGTGTAGTATGTGTGATCTAACGTTCATCGAGCAATGAACCGCTCGTCGTCGTAGTAGTCAAATTGGCTGCAATCTCAAAGATGTGTTTTTGAGAAGGAGTAAGAACCAATTCAGAAGATGTCTTCGAAGCTAGTGTGGGAAGTTACAATATTACCCATTAAAAGCTCACTAGAAGTTACAACGATGTCACACAAACCTTCATATATGTTAGAAAAGTCTTCCTCAGCTACAGCTAGAAACGTGGGGTTGACATCGCGTTTCTCAATAGTAGATTTGCAAACGATGCAGCTAGAAAAGTCTTGCGATTTCTCCTTCCTCGAGCTACTCACCAGTCTTCACGGGAGCTCTTACCTCACGATGTATGATCTCTTCCTCGACAATGGGGGGCAGCTTAAGCTGAGCGGATGACTCAGCTCCACCAAAATGGTCCGAGCACTTCGGTAGAAATTTTCAGTGCAATGTCTTCTCCAGAGGCTTAAGGCATCCGATGCTTTAGGAATAGAAGGAGAAGTAGAAGAAGTTTCTCGAAAAAGAAAAGATCGAGATGGATCAAACAATCCAAATTGATGAAGAAACTTTTCCTTAATCGAGAATGTTTTAGCCCTCCCTTGGTCAATAACAGCCTTCAGTGTCTCAAGTGTAGATTTGCAAACGATGGAGTCATTGATAAGAGGGGGAAGTTCTATAAAAGAGAAGGAAAATTTCACAATCGAGACCTAGAAAAAACTGGACTAAGAGTTTTGACCAAATATGTTCACCTCCATCCATCCAGATTGTATAGAAGCTCTCCGGGCATAAAAAATAAAAGGATTTGTTTAGAAATCCCGAAGTGCTATTTTGCAAGTCAAGGATATGCCGCCGATTGCTAGTGCCTTCGACAAACACAATAGAGGGATGTTCCTTTCTCCTTATAAAGACGCTTAGATAGTAGATGTCCTGAAGAGTAGGCATATAATGCATCATCCTCATAAAAAGAACTCATAGGCCTACTAAAATGGCATAGCCATTTGGGAATAGTTGAAAGGGGGCGATCGCTAAATGTTGAAGGACCATATGCTTAAATGGGTTGAAAGAAGGGACAGCTCCACTCATTAACATATGTAGATTAACGACAATAAAGCTGTAACACCCCGTATGTTCTATAACAATGAAATTCACATATTAAAGTATAATTAATTTCAAATCAAAGAATTAAGGGAAACGGGATACGCCATTGCGTTCGTTTCGGAATTCTGCTTGATATAGAGTCCGAGTTTGCGTAAAACGGACTCCGTATGAGGGAGATATGGCCTCCGTAAGATTCAGAATTCAGTTTAAAATTCAAACAGACAGAAACAGTTCAGAACGAATTCAAAATTCAAAAAAATCGGACCCAGATTGGGTTGGGCGGGATTTTTCCAGCCCAAGGCACCCAGGTCGACTGGGTAGTCGACCTGGGCCACCCAGGTCGACTATGTAGTCGACCTGGGGGTCGACTGGGTAGTCGACCTGGCCCCTGAGCCAGATCGAACCCAGCCACTCCTGGCTGGCCTGGTCTGTGCTTGGCCGAATTTCTGAGTCTTGCCTTGTCACTAGGGCTAGGTGTCAGCTCCTGATTGGTCTCTCCTTCAAACGAACGGCTAATATTCATCCAAGCTCCATCGACGGGCCTAATCAATTCACAAACTCTATAAAAAGGACCTAAGACTCCACCTAATTCACACAAATAAAAATGAGAATGAGACCGTCATGCTACTGAAGTGAGTCTAGGAGTAGCCGTAAAAATTGAAAGACGATTAGGAGTCGATTCAAAAGCTTAAAGCAACAATAATTAAATCAAAACAACGCCTACAACAAAGGATAGCATCTCCAAATTCAGAATTCAGATTCCTGAATTGAAGATTCGTCATACGTTGTAAGTAGAGTGCTATTCCGATGTGAATGAATAATTGAGTTTTGATTTGTGTAAAATGAGAAATGGAATTGTACTTAATTTGTGGTGATGATAATTCATAATTGTATGTTGCTATGATTCTAATTATGAATAGATTTGGGATGTTGTGGCATAATGATGTTAGACCTATTGGACAATTGCAAGTATATGATTCATGTTGAAAGTTAACAGCTATATGTTTGTGGTAGTTTCTTACAACCAAGTTGAGACTCATGCAAGTATATGATTCACTATTATGCCAACATGATTTTAGATCCATCTATGTATATTTTTATGATCTTTTTTAGTGTGTAGTTGGATCCAATTAAGTATTATGATTCATATGAATTTATATTGGAATTGGCATCATGATTCAAGTGTAAAACCATACTTTTGTATTAGTGACAAAAGCAAGCATCTTTGTGAACTTGTATTAATTCTATGAACATGACTAGATTACGGTTGGTGTTATGCCTAATTGAAACATGTTTTAGGCCTATGTTGTTATCAAACCCATATGATAATGTATATGACACATAATTAAGTTAGATTCACATTTTTAAATGCAAGTTTGCATGACTAGATTAAAACCATGATTCATGTTAGGTATGTTTCATGTCAAGATTATATGCTATTACAATGCAAGTTTACAAGTGCCTAATTTATGTTAATTAGATCGTTATGTTGCAAGTTCATGCGTTCACACTCCCCTTTTGATGTTACTTAGAGTATATAAACACCATGTTCTAAGCCTCCCCTTTTTCATGTGGCTAAGTTGGGCTTAAATGTTAAACCCAACATATGTTATATTATAGCGAATGTATAAAACGGGGGTAGTGACGTTGGGTTAAAAATATAAACAGATGTGTTGGCATGTTTGACGCATGCCAACGACCTTGAAAACAATTAAGTGGTATAAATTAATTTTACCCAACAAAGATGAATTTGAATAATGGGCCGCAAATATTTACATATAAAAAGAAAAGAGACAAAATATGTAAACTTAGAAAATACGATGTGTTTAACCCGAGGTTGGATTGCGTTGTGACATAAACCTGCCCGGCTGTCCAGTAGTCACAACAATACCTATCCAATGTGGGTGGTTAAACATTGAGCCCAATAAAGACCCGAGGTTAGACTGAGTTATGACGTAAGACTGCCCGGACCCAACCGACAACAGGAAGTCACAACAATACTTGTCTAATGTGAGTGGTTGAGGCTTTAATAAGACAATTAAGGCTGAGTCAGGATTGATAGGATTAAGTAAATTGAATTAATACTTAATCAAATTGAACATGCTAAACTATACAGACTGATTGGGGGTTAGGTTTATACAGAACACTTAACCAACTTAGCATGTTGGCTAGAAATAGAAAACCTAGTAGCGGGGGACCCTTTTCAGTAGTAACCCTACAAGGTGTATCAGGATACCATGAACTAGGCAGGGTGGGGCACGATTACTGGGCTGACTGTAAGAGGTCAAATCGACGGCGGTGGTGCAGCAGTGTAGGTTCTAACGGGGTGCGGGCGTGCACACACTCCGGCGCAGAAAAATAAGGCACTGGGCACCAGTAGTATACCTATGCATTCTAGAACTGTGTCGGGCCGCCACCATGGGACTTGATACACCCCATGGAGGGACCAGCATAGGTAGCTACAACATCGGGGGCCGTAAGACACATGTAACTATACGAGTAGGAGCCGATCATTTGAAATGGATCACTTCACCCTGATTATGGGATGCCTGTTGGGAACTAGTTTATAGGGGTGCAGAGATTAATATGGGGTACGATAGTGTATTCGTCTCTAGACGACTTAACTTAGTTTATGGTGCTTTCCCATTTCCAGTTTATTCTTATCATACTCATTTCTTTATTCATAGACTGAATAGTCCCAGACTTACTCAGGCTTTATGTCTGACTCTACTTTTCTTTCGTCCCCCCCAGGTCCACAGGGAGGGAATACCGCAACTTGACCAGCTTTCACATCCAGCTTGAAGAGAAAGAATGTATTGCTTGGATCTCTTTCGTTTTGGACTATGGCTTTGGATAGCAATTATGGGGAGTTATGCAATTTACTTATGTTTTTATGCTTCTTTAAGTTATGAAATCAAGACAGTTATGAAAATGTAATGTTTTTGGAAGTATTGTAAGACAATTATGGCATGGTTTGTGTAACATGTATTTTGTTGAAATAAAAGTTGTTGTTTTCCACTGTTCAAAAATACGTGTATTTATATCTGTCTTGTGTATCTGTGACATATACTTATAAACCTCCACCAAAATTAGGGCATTCCCTTTGAGGGTGACCCTAACGGAGGTGAGGTGTTTCACTTGGTATCAGAGCCAGGTTTGACTTTAGGCCCTCCTCTGATTTTGTACCCGGTTTGTTAGCATCTCTTGAGGTGCGCCCTACTCTTTTGGACTCAATAGGGACATCACAACGTGAAGACCCTCAGCTTGTGGAGACGATTGATAGGCTAATTAGGGGTGAGACTTCAAGTCACCTCAAGAGATAATCCATCGACGATAGGGGTTGGTTAAGGCGAGACGGAAGACTATGCGTCCCACGGACGAGAGATTTAGTAAAGACGATTCTCGAGGAAGCACATCACTCCAAGATGACGATACATCCAGGCGGAGACAAAATGTACAAGGGCATGAAAAGAGTTTTCTTTTGGAACGACATGAAGAAGGATGTGGCAGATTTCGTTTCTAAGTGTATGACTTGCCAACAGGTTAAGGCGGAGCAGAAGAAGCCTGGCAGTCTGCTCCATCCTCTAGAGGTCCCGCAGTGGAAGTGGGATAGCATTTCAATGGACTTCATTGATGGGTTGCCTAGGTCTAGAAGAGGCAACACTAGCATTTGGGTAATAGTGGATAGGCTTACTAAAAGCGCCCACTTTTTACATGTCAAGAGTAAAAGGACTGCCTCATGCCTAGCATCTCTTTATCTCAAGGAAATTGTTTGACTCCATGGAATACCCTCCAGCATTGTTAGTGACCGAGACCCTATCTTCACAAGGGAGTTTTGGCGGAGTCTACAAGAAGCGGTAGGCACACAGTTATGCTTGAGTACAGCCTATCACCCCCAAACCGACGGCCAGACAGAAAGAGTGAACAGAGTTTTGGAGGACCTTTTAAGACTGTGCGTCCTTGACTTCGGAGGGACGTGGGAAGACCATCTTCCTTTGGTGGAATTTGCCTACAACAACAGCTACCAAGCCACCATCGGAATGGCGCCCTTCAAAGCATTGTATGGAAGACCGTGCAAGTCACCAACTTGTTGGTGGGAGTCTACAGATAAGGTTATTCTGGGTCCGGACATGATTAGAGAAACCTCAGAAAAAGTGGACTTGATTCGAAGAAGGATGAAGACGGCCCAAGATAGACAGAAATCCTACGCCGACAAGAGAAGGACCGACCTTGAGTTTGAGGTTGGGGACAGAGTTTTTCTTAAGGTATCTCCTCTAAGGAACGTTGTTCGTTTTGGATCCACTGGAAAGCTGACACCGAGGTTTGTAGGACCATTTCCTATTATCGAGAAAATTGGGAAAATGGCCTATAGATTAGAGCTACCTGAGAAACTAGCTGGAGTTCATAACGTCTTTCATGTTTCGCACCTCCGAAAATGTCTTCATGAATCTGCTGAAGTGGTAGAGCCAAACACCCTTGAAGAAGCTGAAGTGGAATGCGAAGCAACCGTGAGGAAAGTTCCAACCCGCATCTTAGGAACTGAAGTGAAAAAGCTACGCAACCGCGAAGTCAAGCTCGTCAAAGTTCTGTGGAGCGACGCCGAGGAAGACACGACTTGGAAAACTGAGGCTAGAATACGCACAGCCTACCCTTTTCTTTTTGAGGGAACATCTTTTGATCTCTCTTTTCCTTAAGTTGTGCTTTTATCTATCTTTTAGGGTATATCTCCTCGACCTCATCTTTTAGGTAGAAACCCTTTGGATGAAAACATGTAATTGAAACATGTTATGGATGATGGTTGCAAGTGGTTGCAAGTGATTGCTAGTGGTTGCTCGTGGTTGCATATACACACACAATCTAGCTTTTAGATCGGCTCAGTCACTTCATATTGCATATGCATATGTGTATTTATATTCGTATATGGTTGAAGTTTAATGTGTTGTCATATGGATGTTGCATTTATATGAATGATTGTGCACTCATGTAGAATCATGAATAGGAAAATTTGCATACATAATGGATTCATGACACTTACATAATTTGCATTAAGGAGGTCAGCTGAATCAGTAGACCGCCTGATTTTGCATTAGATAAGTACATGTACACATACTTTGCATATGATCATGAAGCATTAGAAGTCTTTTAAGGACAATGGACGCTCGTGTTTGATGGATGAGTAGATGGACGTTTGGATGTTAAGATATACATTCTCCTAGACTTGAAGATTTCGGGGACGAAATCCTTTTAAGTGGGGGAGAATGTAACACCCCGTATGTTCTATAACAATGAAATTCACAAATTAAAGTATAATTAATTTCAAATCAAAGAATTAAGGGAAACAGGATACGCCATTGCGTTCGTCTCGGAATTCTGCTTGAGATAGAGTCCGAGTTTGCGTAAAACGGACTCCGTATGAGGGAGATATGGCCTCCGGAAGTTTCAGAATTCAGTTTAAAATTCAAACAGACAGAAACAATTCAGAACGAATTCAAAATTCAAAAAAATCGGACCCAGATTGGGCTGGGCGGGATTTTTCCCGCCCAAGGCACCCAGGTCGATTGGGTACTCGACCTTGGCCACCCAAGTCGACTGGGTAGTCGACCTGGGGTACCCAAGTCGACTATGTAGTCGACCTGGGGGTCGACTGGGTAGTCGACCTGGCCCCTGAGCTAGGTCGAACCCAGCCCCTCCTGGCTGGCCTGGTCTGTGCTTGGCCGAATTTCTGAGTCTTGCCTTGTCAATAGGGCTAGGTGTCAGCTCCTGATTGGTCTCTCCTTCAAACGAACGGCTAATATTCATCCAAGCTCCATCGACGGTCTTAATCAATTCACAAACTCTATAAAAAGGACCTAAGACTCCACCTAATTCACACAAATAAAAATGAGAATGAGACTGTCATGCTGCTGAAGTGAGTCTAGGAGTAGCCATCAAAATTGAAAGACGATTAGGAGTCGATTCAAAAGCTTAAAGCAACAACAATTACATCAAAACAACGCCTACAACAAAGGATAGCATCTCCAAATTCAGATTCCTGAATTGAAGATTCGTCATACGTTGTAAGTAGAGTGCTATTCCGATGTGAATGAATAATTGAGTTTTGATTTGTGTAAAATGAGAAATGGAATTGTACTTAATTTGTGGTGATGATAATTCATAATTGTATGTTGCTATGATTCTAATTATGAATAGATTTGGGATGTTGTGGTATAATGATGTTAGACCTATTGGATAATTGCAAATATATGATTCATGTTGAAAGTTAACAACTATATGTTTGTGGTAGTTTCTTACAACCAAGTTGAGACTCATGCAAGTATATGATTCACTATTATGCCAACATGATTTTAGATCCATCTATGTATATTTTTATGATCATTTTTAGTGTGTAGTTGGATCCAATTAAGTATTATGATTCATATGAATTTATGTTGGAATTGGCATCATGATTCAAGTGTAAAACCATACTTTTGTATTAGTGACAAAAGCAAGCATCTTTGTGAACTTGTATTAATTCTATGAACATGACTAGATTACGGTTGGTGTTATGCCTAATTGAAACATGTTTTAGGCCTATGTTGTTATCAAACCCATATGATAATATATATGACACATAATTAAGTTAGATTCACATTTTTAAATGCAAGTTTACATGACTAGATTAAAACCATGATTCATGTTAGGTATGTTTAATGTCAAGATTATATGCTATTACAATGTAAGTTTACAAGTGCCTAATTTATGTTAATTAGATCGTTATGTTGCAAGTTCATGCGTTCACACTCCCCTTTTGATGTTACTTAGAATATATAAACACCATGTTCTAAGCCTCCCCTTTTTCATGTGGCTAAGTTGGGCTTAAATGTTAAACCCAACATATGTTATATTATAGCGAACGTATAAAACGGGGGTAGTGGCGTTGGGTTAAAAATATAAACAGATGTGTTGGCATGTTTGACGCACGCCAACGACCTTGAAAACAATTAAGTGGTATAAATTAATTTTACCCAATAAAGATGAATTTGAATAATGGGCCGCAAATATTTACATATAGAAAGAAAAGAGACAAAATATGTAAACTTAGAAAATACGATGTGTTTAACCGGAGGTTGGATTGCGTTGTGACATAAACCTGCCCGGCTGTCCAGTAGTCACAACAATACCTATCCAATGTGGGTGGTTAAACATTGAGCCCAATAAAGACCCGAGGTTAGACTGAGTTGTGACGTAAGACTGCCCGGACCCAACCGGCAACAGGTAGTCACAACAATACCTGTCTAATGTGAGTGGTTGAGGCTTTAATAAGACAATTAAGGCTGAGTCAGGATTGATAGGATTAAGTAAATTGAATTAATACTTAATCAAATTGAACATGCCAAACTATACAGACTGATTGGGGGTTAGGTTTATACAGAACACTTAACCAACTTAGCACGTTGGCTAGAAATAGAAAACCTAGTAGCGGGGGACCCTTTTCAGTAGTAACCCTACAAGGTGTATCAGGATACCCTGAACTAGGCAGGGTGGGGCACGATTACTGGGATGACTGTAAGAGGTCAAATCGACGGCGGTGGTGCAGCAGTGTAGGTTCTAACGGGGTGCGGGCGTGCACATACTCCGGCGCAGAAAAATAAGGCACTAGGCACCAGTAGTATACCTATGCATTCTAGAACTGTGTCGGGCCGCCACCATGGGACTTGATACACCCCATGGTGGGACCAGCATAGGTAGCTACAACATCGGGGGCCGTAAGACACATGTAACTATACGAGTAGGAGCCGATCATTTGAAATGGATCACTTCACCCTGATTATGGGATGCTTGTTGGGAACTAGTTTATAGGGGTGCGGAGATTAATATGGGGTACGATAGTGTATTCGTCTCTAGACGACTTAACTTAGTTTATGGTGCTTTCCCATTTCCAGTTTATTCTTATCATACTCATTTCTTTATTCATAGACTGAATAGTCCTAGACTTACTCGGGCTTTATGTCTGACTCTACTTTTCTTTTGTCTTCTTTTCTTTCGTTCCCCCCCAGGTCCACAGGGAGGGAATACCGCAGCTTGACCAGCTTTCACATCCAGCTTGAAGAGAAAGAATGTATTGCTTGAATCTCTTTCGTTTTGGACTATGGCTTTGGATAGCAATTATGGGGACTTATGCAGTTTACTTATGTTTTTATGCTTCTTTAAGTTATGAAATCAAGACAGTTATGAAAATGTAATGTTTTTGGAAGTATTGTAAGACAATTATGGCATGGTTTGTGTAACACGTATTTTGTTGAAATAAAAGTTGTTGTTGTTTTCCACTGTTCAAAAATACGTGTATTTATATCTGTCTTGTGTATCTGTGACATATACTTATAAACCTCCACCAAAATTAGGGCATTCCCTTTGAGAGTGACCCTAACGGAGGTGGGGTGTTTCAAAAGCCAAAGGACAGATGATCAGCAACCTCATCCTTTCCCTGTAATCTCACATCAGCTTCAAGAATGCCAAATTAAGTGCATAGATGCTTAAAAGCTGAGTAAGCATTGAAGGATATCTCTCCAATAATGGATTGCCATCAGGACAACGAAATTTAACAAAGTGAATTGCTACCGACCCTGGGGCCGTAGTCATTGCAGCTTCAGAAACTTGAATGGAAGTTCCAGTCAGAGCAAAAGTAGTTGTCTCTTCAGATTGATGATGAGTCTTCTGTCGAGTATCCATTCTACACAAGGAATCTTGTTTTTAAATAATTTACAGGTGTGCATTTCTTAAAGTGTGAAGTGTTGTGCAAAATTATACAAGATATTGAAAACGAAGCTTGAAATCTTCAGTCGGCGTGTGTCGATTAGTTGATCTCAAGCGTCGTCGCGAATTCGAATTAGAGTGTCGTGTCAGTGCAAGTGATGCTTAGTTAGTTATTAATGGTTGAGTGAAACAATCTTGTATGAGAGCTTCATTTATTTCAATTTAGAAATTTCATTGTAGTTCATTTTAATGATTAAACTAATCTATCGTTGATGTGGGCAATCGATGGCAAAATGTACGCCCAAAACAATGCAAGTGTTTGTCTTGTTACATGATAGTTAGCGATGAAAGGCACATTCAATTTATAAGCAGCAATTTCAGATTGTTGATCACTTTCAAATTTGGATTGCTTCAATAACTTCAATGGCCAACCTGGAAATTGGCGACTCATCGAACATGTGCAAGTTAAACAAAAG
Source organism: Allium sativum (assembly GCA_030737875.1). Taxonomy (NCBI): domain Eukaryota; kingdom Viridiplantae; phylum Streptophyta; class Magnoliopsida; order Asparagales; family Amaryllidaceae; genus Allium; species Allium sativum. Next base: position 143,238,461 of record CM060925.1, on the reverse strand, counting down.
GTTATGTTAACAAAAAAGTTTGACAAACACAAATTTGACACATTTCGTTGTAACACAAGTTTGATAAATTTTTATCCAAATTATACTGCTATACTTTAACAAAAAAAATATTATTCTCATGTCCAAATTCAATATTTGTTGAAATTTAAAATTCACTAAAATCAATTAAAATGTCATATTTTAGATAGACTAAAAATACGGGTCGTTACAAATTTGATTAGTGTCGATACAGACAAGGGTAGCGGATTCGGTAACCATCCATATGAATCATGAAGACAAATTCCGTAAGGGATTAATAGCATCCAGAAGCCATATCTGAAAGCATATATCTGAAAGCATATATCTGGAAGCCCAAAATCTTCCAAAAGCAATCCATACTAACAGGCTTGGTATTGATACAAATAAGATAAAAGAAACTCTAAAGTGAAGCTCCAAAGACCGGGACCATCCTTCCGAGAGCCCGAACTGGCACCTTAAAAAGCAACAAGCAAAGCCTAAGAAGCGACCAAAAGCCAAAACTCCCAAAACCAAAGGGAAAAGCCGCCAACAAGGGCTTCTACTGGACGAATAGCAAAAGGGCCCTGATTTGTGCATAAATAAGAGCCCAGGGGTCTCATTTTCGAGACTGATTTCTCATTTCTCATTCTTGTACTATTTTTCTCTAGAGTAAACCCAAATTTTTAAATCAAATTGGGGATTTCTATTGTAATCACTTGTATACTCCAAATCAAAGACCAATAAAGAGAAGAACGACACTTAGCATATTTTCTTATGAGTTCCTTATGTGATTTCTTAGCTATTAACTATGTAATTTATCGTAGACTTCCCACACGGTCATGGGCACCTACTTAAGCTTAGACCCTTCCGTAGAATTCTTACAGAACCCCTTCCTACAAGCTGTTTAGCCCTTTTGTCAAGGGTTATGCTTACGGATCTCTTGTCCCAAGATAACTGTTGGTTTTAGAGTTGCTTAAGCGTGATGCTCACCCCATTGAGGGAAGAGTGACTAATCATTCAGGCTCTAAACCTTGAGATCTAGGAAATGGTGAACTAACTCCGACCCGTGATAGCTAAATACCACTATTTTCCCTTTAGGTTCACTTCCATAGACCTATCTCAGGTGTTGACGAAAAATATCATTCACATTTTGGCGCTAGAAAAAGGGCTTGAACCTCCGACCTTGCCGTTAACCTTACCACATATCTAACTGTGTTGTTCCGTCCAAGGTTGGACTAGGCTTAGAAGGTCTCTATGAGTAACAGGTGAGTTTCCCATGGCTACATCAAGCATTAATGGGCCATATACATTCGAAAAGTTAAGTCGGGACCGTACACATTCAAGATGAAGAAGAAGATGTAGAGCCTTATGCTCGTGATCTTTGGAGCATCAACCCTTTCCACTTAGGACCAACCCCGATCATTGCCCTAAGCAATTCTACAACAGAAGAATATAATCCTTTTCTTCGTATTAAGGAAGCCATCCAAACACAAACTAAAGGAACAACATTTGGGCAAAGGATTGAAAAAGGTTCCACTTATCCTACTACAAAAGAGTTTAAAAGGAGTATGCCCTTGTATCAAGGCATGGCTAAAAGAAAACTCAATGACAAAAAGGAAACAGTGGAATCAAGTGGTAAAAAGGCTAAGTTCCAACATTGAAAGAAAACCTTCGAATCAAGACTACCAAAAGGTTGTAGCTTACTACATCAATCAAGGGTATCTACTTTCTAACTAAGCATGAGTTAAACTTTTGGCCTTCATCAAAGAAGAAACCCAAGAATGAAACCAGGTTAGGAGGACCTTATTGCTACTACCATATGATGAATGGACATGAAAATAATCATTGTAGAGTCTTAGAAGGATTAATTATCAACTTCTTAAGCCAAGGAAAGCTACATAGATGCGTAAAGAAAACATAGCTAAATACAACAATAGATTCTTTGAGAAAAGGATTGTCTACCTAATTCCAGGGATGGAAACCCCTCAAAACTTGAAACGCCCAAAGGTGGGTCAAATCACTAATGGATAAAAAACCTTGTCACCGCTTGGCCAGGGTGTGTAAGCCTTTCTCCGCGCTTGAATCAGAAAGGGCTGGGTTAAAGCATCAAAAGAGTAAGCCTCCGACCCACACCTAAAACTGTCATGATGAAGCATCTAATTAGCACGCCCTGCCTCTGCTCGTAGAAAAGTACGCCCTACATCTCCTATGAACTAAGCACGTCCTACCTCTGCTTAAGTTCTGCATTACCCATAGAAGGGAACGCCGAACCTTACATCGCCTATGATGGACAGGATAAGCCACCCCTTGGAGTGGGTGGGGTGTAAGCATCATCACCACCTACGATGGCCAAGGTAGAACATCAAAAGAGTAAGCCTTAATTCCCCGTCTACGGTGGCCCGGTTTAAGCATTTAAGACCTTGTCATCCCCTACGATGGTCAGGATAAGGCGCCTCCATAAGGGAGGTCAGGTAAGTCCTTGGGCCACTCTTGTTGATAAGCTAGCCAAGTGCACCAAACGCATATGCCTGGAGAGTGGCCAACAAAGCACGTACATCCTCTGCTTTGATAACAAAAGCCCAGAGAGTGGCTCGGGAAGCACATACATATTCATATTCTAGAACCAAACCCAAAGGAGGAAACAAAACTAATTAACGGAAATGGGTTTCTAGTCTTTTATTGAATGCCTGAATCTGGGTTAGTTCGGAACTTCTATTAAGTACCCGAATCCGGGTTAGTTTGGACTTCTATAAAGTACCTGAATCTGGGCTAATTCGGGATTTCTATTAAAACACCAGAAGTGAGTTCCTAGTTCTTTATTAAGCAACCCGGGTCTGGGTAGATCTAAAACTTCTATTATCACTAGAGGAGGATTCCTGTATTTTATCCTAAAATTCTAATTTACAATGTTGACCAAAGCTTCCAGTCATTACCGTAAAAGGCGCTCTGGTCATCTTTTGTTAGCGCTCTCATTTGAATCACAAAGACTTAAAGATTTTGCGCCCGTAGAGGGATCCGCAAAACAAAACTTAGAAGGAAAATCAGAGTCTATTATCAAAGAGCTTTCAAACAAAATAGCCCTCTTCCATCTTATTCAGGAAGGTTTCTTAAACCTCTTATGCACAAGTCATTATTATTTCTATTCAGTACTAGCAATGAGTTACATGACAAGTAACACACATGATTTACAAGTTTATTTACAAGAATTGCATCATCGACTATTTAAATATGGATATGTATACACTGCAATGCAAACATCAAATGTCCTGCCTCCCTTCACCCTCGGGTATAGCATGATGGTTGTGTTGCTTAGGAGTTTATTAAGTTTCCACACCTTTCTACTAACTTCACCAAGGTTGTCGAAGGGTTTGACCTGAAGCTTCAAAGCCTTATCATAAGCTCTGCACATAGCTCTAAGAGACTTATTATCTTCCTCTAACTCAGAAACGTTTATATGCAAATCATGTTTTCCCCTTGTAAATGCCTGATTTGATCAACGTACTGGCAAACACGGTTGAATGAATCCCCAATCAATATAGTGTCATAGATGCTCTTCATCTCAGCTACCACTCTTTTGCACCATTCAGAAATGACTAATTTTCTAACCCTTGAGGTAGGTTCTTCAATTAAAAATACTTTTGAGAGGTTGAGGCCCGAGGCGCAGTCGCAACACAAGAAGGCTGAGACACCGTTATGATAGGAATTTATTAAAGGAATTTTCCCATGTCTTTTTTCTAGCTCAAAAATGTTTATATCCAAATCATGTGTTCCCCCTTGTAAATGCTTGATTTGATCAACATACTGGCTAACATGTTTGAATGAATCCTCACTCAATCTGATGTCATAGTTGCTCTTCATCTCGGCTATCACTCTTTTGCACCACTCAGAAATGACTAATTCTTCTAACCCTTAAGGGGGGTTTTCATGTAAAAATACTTTTGAGAGACTGAGGCCATAGGCACAGTCGCAACACTAATGGCTGAGATGCCGTTATGATAGGAATATTTTTTAAAGGAGTATTCCCATGTCTTACATTTTGCATTAACACAGTCTAACACAATTTCCAAATTAATGACGCGTTGGTTTAGACCTCTTAACTCATCCTCAATCTTGGTAGAGGGTTTGGTCTTTACATACGTCTTCAACCCAAGTATAATTCTGTCCTTCTTTCTAGTTGGCCTTTCAGGGCATTTATCCTCTCGTTCAAATGATTGATGGATAAATTTTGAAATAAGATCATTCTCTCTCGGAAGGTAGAGGGAACCTCTTTTGCTAGTAGCACATCATCTTGAGACGGGAAAGTTTTATGGCTGTCCACCAACTCATGAGAATAAAGAGTAGTTATTTTTAAGTCTTTTTATTCACAAGAACAGTGTCATATTTATATATGAAAGCATTTCATAAAATTTGTTCAAAACCAATTTTCTTTGGTTTTAAACAAACACACGAACCAGAGTTACAAAGGACCATATTCACTTATCAATACATTTATTGTTTACATAATAAGTCAACATGCTCAATCCTAAGTCTTTTTAAAATCGCCTCATGGTCTTCACCCAAAAAGATAAGGGGAAGCCGAGGGAATTTCATATAAACACTCTTAAATTCTCTTAGAAAAGATTTTCTCCTGAAAACATGAGAAGACACTGTCAAAGACTCCTTTCTTAATCTACAAGTGAAACCTAATGCATCTTCATGATAAACAAGGTTCTTTCATGACGTAAGAATGAGAATTAACAGCCATATATAATGAATATAATTCCATACATGTTTTACACAATCACAGCATCAAGTTTACAAATACTCCTCCTATTCGTACAAAATTGATCTTTTAAATAGTTCAGTGATAAATCTATCCTTGTTATACTTAAACTTTTCTTGGAGAAGATCCCTGGGAATTGAGTGAACCCTTTTATGATTCCAACAAGCCCCGGGATGTGGTTCCAACCCAAACTCGTCTAGATAAAGCCTATAGAGGCGGTGTATTAAACACCCACTGTGATACCATAGAAAAGAAAAGTCTACTGTTGCGTATCATTGATAAACATCATACAAAAGTTAATTAAAATGTACCTATTCTCAATCAACATCCAAAATAAGGTCATCGACTCGTTTTCCTCCTTGATAGCATACCTGTGCTTACGGACTCTCACTAATATGAGGGCCTCTTTATGCTTCTTATAAGACATGAGCTTAGATGTACTCTTCTCTAGATCGTGATATTTTCGAGATAAAGCATTATAGTCTTTTAACAACCTTTCTTGCTCTATATAAGATCGAGTTATTTCCTTTTGTTTTTTATGTAATTATGCTCTAAGTCATGAAATGATATTTCTTTTGGTCCATATAATGTAATGATTGAAAACTAGTTACCATCGTATACAAACAAGGGAAAGGCATAATAAGAAGCAAAGGTTGTACCTGAGGAAATGAAACCTCAGGTTGGGAAAACTTCTTTCCTTCTAAGGTCTCAGAAGCACCACCTTTGTTCGGAGGAGGAGCGTTAGGGTCTCAAGATGCACGAGCACCTGTGGCATCCGAACAGGTTCTTTTGAAATCGGGTGAAACCCCAGCAGCTGCAGAAGGATCATTCACATCCTTATCATGCTCATCTCGATTATAATCGTCGTCGGGTCCACCATCATCATTACCTATATCATCATTGACAAAAGCTGAAATACTCCTCTTCGTCACCAGAGTCATCAGAAAGGTCATCAATATATAAGAGATCTTCAGCATTGAATTTACCCTTCTGTGACATCTCGACTCCTTGCTTTGGTCGACCCAATCGTTTCCATGACTTTATCCCTGATGAAAGGAGGGACGGCAATAGTTTGAATCTTGGGAAGTATCCGAAGGTCATCAGAAAAATGTGATATAAGACATCCTCAAAGTGCTCAATTTTGATCTAGGGAAGATGAACTTGCAAAAAGTCAGAAAATCTTCCTTTAGCCTTATAAATTATCCACGTAGCATGAGAGAGCTTCTCATCCTTCCTCTTAAGTTCATCAGCATGATTAACCACGTTTTCTGCTATTTGGTGCTCTAAGGCCGAAACTTGGTCAGGTAATAAATTCTTCGTCTGCCTTTCTTTTTCAAGAGCTGCTTCGACGTGTTCAAGGGAAGCTTTCAACCTCTCGCGTTCATCATTTAAAGCCTCGTTAGCTTCTCAAAGTCGAGTAACCTCAGGAGAAAAGGAAGAAGGAGTTGCTTTAGACAAAGGCCATCATTTACTAACCTGAGAAAGAAATTGAATCTAATTAGCCATCATGACAAATTAAAGACAAAAGAGGGATTAGGAATGAAAAATCTATACCAAGAGCTGCCAATTGATTAAATACTGATAAAAATCCTCCTGTCTGAAGAAGTGAAAGGTAATGAAATGTTCATAGCTTCAGTACAAAAAAGAGAAAGCTTCACAAAGTCATCAAAGCTCATTGGGGGTGCAGAAAACCTTGACGTCTCAACATGTTAAGAAGTGGAAGTTTGGGCCATGGCATGCTTGTCCACTTCTGATGTACTTGGAAGGGTTGACGGTAGAACACGACACTCACCCTCTCTACCAAGGGTACGTTCAGGAGGTTCAGTAATAGTCGCCATGGTAGGATCGACAACAGGTGGCCATAAGGACCAGAACTTCCTAGTCAGTAATCTAAACAACAGTATCCTGAGAAAGAGGAGCAGAGGTGTCATGTTTTAGTCTTTTAGCCGAAAGCTCAACGGTTGATTTGGCCAGCCTCTTGAGAGCGATGGCGGTGGATTGATCTACGACATCAGTAAGATCTACGAATTAAGAAACCGAGGCCCCGATCAAATGTAAATACAAACATAAACTCAGGAATGAATATCTTACGAACTAAGGTTGCTTAGAAAAGGAAGTAGCCATCCCAATAAGGATATATGGAAACAAAAGAGACAAAGTAATAAGCATGTCTGAGCCCAAAGTCAATGATTGGATCCTAAGAAATGAATAGGTGGGCGAACCAAGATCTTTTTCCCATCGGGAAGGAGAATATGTTGACGTAATTTATCCAAGGTTAAAAAAACTAGTCGACTCTGCAGTTCTTCAAATACTTTAGAGATAATTTCAAGCGCACAAGACTCACTTTCAGTTAAGGCAACTCTCTTGGAAGAAGGATCTGGAAAGCAAGCAAAGTTAAACAATGCCCAGGAAAAGTATGATTACCTGTAGAAAAGTAGGGGAACTCACCAAAATCTTCAAAGTTGCCTGAAATGCCAACAAGACATCTAATGAAAAAGAATTGGCGTTCCCATAGTATAATCTTATAACAACCTTTCTTGCTATTTTCGAGATAAAGCATTATAGTCTTTTAACAACCTTTCTTGCTCTATATAAGATCGAGTTATTTCCTTTTGTTTTTTATATAATTATGCACTAATTCATGAGATGATATTTCTTTTGGTCCATATAATGTAATGATTGAAAACTGGTTACCATCGTATACAAACAAGGGAAAGGCATAATAAGAAGCAAAGGTTGTACCTGAGGAAATGAAACCTCAGGTTGGGAAAACTGTTTTCCTTCTAAGGTCTCAGAAGCACCACCTTTGTTCGGAGGAGGAGCGTTAGGGTCTTAAGATGCATGAGCATCTGTGGCATCTGTACAGGTTCTTTTGAAATCGGGTGAAACCCCAGCAGCTGCAGAAGGATCATTCACATCCTTATCATGCTCATCTCGAATATAATCGTCGTCGGGTCCACCATCATCATTACCTATATCATCATCGACAAAAGCTGAAATACTCCTCTTCGTCACCAGAGTCATCAGAAAGGTCATCAATATATAAGAGATCTTCAGCATTGTATTTACCCTTCTTTGACATCTCGACTCCTTGCTTTGGTCGACCCAATTGTTTCCATGAATTTATCCCTGATGAAAGGAGGGACGGTAATGGTTTGATTCTTAGGAAGAATCTGAAGGTTACCAGAAAAACGTGATATAAGACATCCTCGAAGTGCTCAATTTTGATCTAGGGAAGATGAACTTGCAAAAAGTCAGAAAATCTTCCATTAGCCTTATAAATTATCCATGTAGCATGAAAGAGCTTCTCATCCTTCCTCTTAAGTTCGTCAGCATGATTAACCACATTTTCTGCTATTTGGTGCTCTAAGGCAGAAACTTGGCCAGGTAATAAATTCTTCATCTGCCTTTCTTTTTCAAGAGATGCTTCGGCGTGTTCAAGGGAAGCTTTCAACCTCTCGCTTTCATCACTTAAAGCCTCGTTAGCTTCCCAAAGTCGAGTAACCTCAGGAGAAGAGGAAGAAGGAGTTGCTTTAGACAAAGGCCATCATTTACTAACCTGAGAAAGAAATCAAATCTAATTAGCCGTCATGACAAATTAAAGACAAAAGAGGGATTAGGAATGAAAAATCTATACCAAGAGCTGCCAATTGATTAAACACTAATAAAAATCCTCCTGTCTGAAGAAGTGAAAGGTAATGAAATGTTCATAGCTTTAGTACAAAAAAGAGAAAGCTTCACAAAGTCCTCAAAGCTCATTGGGGGTGCAGAAAACCTTGACGTCTCAACATGTTAAGAAGTGGAAGTTTGGGCCACGGCATGCTTGTCCACTTCTGATGTACTTGGAAGGGTTGACGATAGAACACGACACTCACCCTCTCTACGAAGGGTACGTTCAGGAGGATCAGTAATAGTCGCCATGCTAGGATCGACAACAGGGGTCACAAGGACCAGAACTTCCTGGTCAGTAATCTAAACAACAGTATCCTTAGAAAGAGGATCAGAGGTGTCATGTTTTAGTCTTTTAGCCGAAAGCTCAACGATTGATTTGGCCAGCCTATTGAGAGCAATGGCGGTTGATTGATCTACGACATCAGTAAGAGTTACGAATTAAGAAGCCGAGGTCCCGATCAAATGTAAATACAAAGATAAACTCAGGAATGAATATCTTACGAACTACGGTTGCTTAGAAAAGGAAGTAGCCATCCCAATAAGGATATTTGGAAACATAAGAGACGAAGTAGTAAACACGTCTGAGGCCAAAGTCAATGATTGGATCCTAAGAAATGAATAGGTGGGGAAACCAAGATCTTTTTCCCATCGGGAAGGAGAATATGTTGACGTAATTTATCCAAGGTCAAAAAAACTAGTCGACTCTGCAGTTCTTCAAATGCTTTAGAGATATTTGCAAGCACGCAAGACTCACTTTCAGTTAAGGCAATTCTCTTGGAAGAAGGATCTGGAAAGCAAGCAAAGTTAAACAATGCCCAGGAAAAGTATGATTACTTTTAGAAAAGTAGGGGAACTCACCAAAATCTTCAAAGTTGCCTGAAATGCCAACAGGACATCTAATGAAAAAGAATTGGCGTTCCCATAGTATAATCTTACTAATGCCATCGCTAAGGATTTTCTTCAAGGGGTTGGCATGCAAAATGGGCAAGTCTGCTCCTTTCGAAAATCGTAACAAATGCGGAATAAGATTAGTAGTAAGGGAAGCCTGACCCGATTCAAGTGCCAAAACTTCGAGACATAGAAGCAAAGTATAGGTGTTCGGCAGATGTTGGATAGGTGCAATTTCCAGGTGCTATAAGAGTCGAGATAAAAAAGTCGGAAAGGGAAAGAAGCCCCCATGCCAGACATGGATGGCTGAATATGCAAAGTAACATTCTAGAGGATTTCTGATATTATACCGATTAGTGGTATGAATAACATCTACATAGACATCCAAAACTATTAAGGATGGAATCTAATTCATCCTGAGAAGTAATTAGAGATTTCTTCAAAGTGAATGGCTTCTTCTTCCGAAAGGTGCTGGGAACACCATGCTTTGATTGACTAGAGCTCTTTTTATCGGACATAGTGCTGCCAGGTGATATAATTTCATAACGCGTGAATTACTATTGCATTCATTAATATGAAATGGGTAAATAATCTGTAAACCTATTAATGCTAGATACTCAAGTCATTGTGTATTAAGATAGTCCTAAATATTAATCTGGAATAACTAATGAAAAGTTTGCATTGACTTAGAAACAATCAAGCCCTTAATGATGACAAAATTAGGCAGGATTGTACCAAAGACAAAGAGAAATAAAAGAATGGTGCCGGTAAGACTAAAAAATAACTGGTAACAGTCAAACCGGAACAAAAAAATGATCATAAGTCATCACCGAAAGCCTGATTATCCCTTGGGACTGGCACACGAAACCAAAGTCGAAAGGTTACGACGATAAAGCTCCTAAACTTTACCAACACCAAAACTGGAGAAAGAATCATATGTTCAACAACTCTTTCAGATGATTCACCATTCTTGGATCAATCTGCCACTTCCATTCAACATAAATGCTGCGATGGTGTCGGTAAAGTTGGAACGATCGAGTCAGTAACTTTGGCGGTCAATTCATTGGCACCGAGGGCATGAATTTCCCTTTGTAATAGTAAATAACTTTCATTATGAAATCGTACTTCTTAAACCCCAAGAAATAACATTGGGGGAAAAAGCATTTGTGTAGTTCACCACGAATCGTAATCCAAATCGCCTATGATTAATAACTTGCATTTAATAAGCAAGCCCCTAATTGATTTAAGTGATTATTTTAAATATCTTCTTATAATGTAAAGTAAGAGTACTCACCAGGGATTGAATCTGAAATTTTCGAAAAAGCATTGGTAATTCTTAATGAATAGTAATCATGTTTAAGTAATTAATGTCATAGGTAAAAATGAGAAATAAGAAGCGATGGTAATTATACCAAATTACCTTTAATCCAAGCCGTACAAGCAAGAACCAATCAATGGGTTCGATTGAGGGAAATCAAGAGGCATGGAATCAAAACACCGAAAGGACATCGAAGTTTGATTTGGAAAGTCAAAATTACCACTTCACTAGGGGGTAAATGTTACTACCAAAATTAGAAGCAAATCAGGATGATGGTAAAGGGGTAGTAGGCCGTCAGAATTATAAAAGAATCCTCCGAAAGCAAAAGCTAAGCGCAAGGTAGAACCGAAAGAATAAGGGAACAATCCGAGAGCTACGCAACCGACAACATCACTAAAGAAAAGACCTCTAAATCAATACAAAGAAAGGATACCGACAGGATGATTTTGGCACGATGGGTAAACAATGGAGGGTCACCCAAAACCAGAAGTCAATTAAGAGAGAGATCAAGAACCCTACAAATCAGGACCTAGAAGGACGAAAGGGCTATCGGTATTAATTTTCTTAATACCGATACATCAGGGGATGAAATAATCAAAGAAAAAGAGTTTGGAGCATAAGGGAATCATCCGGGAACCAGTTACCGAGACCCCCATCAGATGGCCACCGAGAAACCACTTTAGCCAAGCAACTGGTAAAGCAACAGAAGCAGCCTTCCGAAAAGCCAAGATACACTTCAGGAATCTACTGAAAGGCAAGTCGGAACCTCAAAAAGAGACAAGCTATGCACACTAATTTATTTAGTGCCGATACCGAGAAGGGTGGAAGATCCGGTAACCACCCATTTGAATCATGAAAACAAGTTCCATGAGGGATTAATAGCATCCGAAAGCCCTATCCGAAAGCATATATCCGGAAGCCCAAAATCTTCATAAAGTTGTCCATACGACAGTCTTGGTATTGATACAAAGAAGTTAAAAGAAACTCTAAAGTGAAGCTCCAAAGACCAAGATCATCCTTCCAAGAGCCAGAATCGGCACCTTAAAAAGCAACAAGAAATGCCTAAGAAGAGGCCGAAAGCCAAAACTTCTGGAACCAAAGGGAAAAGAGGCCGACAGAGGCTTCTACTGGCCCAATAGAAAAAGGTGCCCTAATTTGTCTATAAATAAGACCCAAGGGGTCTCATTTTCAGGATTGATTTCTCATTCTTGTACTCTTTTTCTCTAGAGCAAACTCTCATTTCTAAATTAAGTTGGGGATTTTCTATTGTAACCACTATTGTACTCCAAATATAATATCAATAAAGAGTAGATCGACACTTCGCATATATTTTGATGGGTTCCTTATGCAATTTCTTAGTTATTTCCTATGTAATCTACCAGAGACTTCACACATGTTCAGGGGCACATACTCAATCTTAGACCCTTCTGCAGAATTCATACAAAACCCCTTTTTACACGTCGTTTATCCCTTTTGTCGAGGGTTGTGCATAGGGATCCCTTGCCCCAAGATAATTGTTGGTTTTAGAGTTGCTTAAGCGTGATTCTCACCCTTAAGCGTGATTCTTACCCTATTGAGGGAAGCATAACTAATCTTTCGAGCTCTAAACCTTGATACCTAGGAAAGGGTGAACTAACTCCGAATCGTGAAAGATAAACACCCTTAATTTTCTATTAACAGTAAATTAACAAATTAACGTATAATTAATTCTAAATGATAGAATTAAGGGAAACGGGCTACGCTATTGCGTTCATCTCGGAATTCTGCTTGAGATAGAGTCCGAGTTTGCGTAAATCGGACTCCGTATGAAGGAGTTATGACCTCCGGAAGTTTCTGAATTCGATTTAAAATTCAAACAGCCCGAAAATAAGTTCAGAATTCAAAACTGGACCAGAACTAGGCTGGGTGGGAATTTTCCCGCCCAGGACCCAGGTCGATCAGGAGGTCGACTTGGGTATCCAGGTCGACCATTCAGTCGACCTGGGGGTCGACCTACAGTTCGACCTGCTTGGTCGACCTGACCTGCTTGGTCTGGTCCTGGCTCGATTTCTGGGGCTTGGCTATGTCAATAGGGTTGATTTGTCACTTTCTGATTGGCTTCTCTTGAGACGGATGGCCTTGATTAACTCTAGCTTCATCGACGACTCTAATTAGTTTGAAATTCTATATAAACAACCTTAGTCTCAACCTAAATTCACACAAATAAAATAGAGCTAGAGCCATCATGCTGCTGCAAGGAAGCCAAGAGTAGCCTCCACTTGAAGAAAGCTTAGAGACGAGCAAAACTAAAGTAAAAACAAGATTCAAACAACGTTTATCTACCCAAAGGAAAGCATTGCAAATTCATAATCAAGAATTAAGTTCGTCGTTTGTTGTAATATAGTGATTTTTCCAATGGGAATAAAATTAAGATTTGATTCGATGTAAAATGGAAATGGAATTGTGCTATTGTATAACAACGATGTTAATTCATATCTATGTGTTGCAATGATTGTGTTGTGAATGGTATTGGGATGTTTGTGGTATAATTGACTTGATGTTGGATCCATTAGAATGTTTGTGGATTAATCTAGTTGATTTGGTTCTATTCAAATTCACATACAAGTTATTTGGTTCATATCTACACCTATATGTTTAGGTGATTATGACAAGTTATATGCTGTACAATAGAACTTCTATGCCTAAATGATTAAGTTCATATACATGCTCATATGTTTATACAAAGGTTGCAAGTTCATAATTGGATCCATGCAAAGATCTATTTTAATACAAGTTTCATGTTATAGTAGCAAACTTGATTTGATCTAGTTCACACCCTTGTGCTAAAAATTATACGTACTTTATGGACATGACATAATTTTGTCGTATACTAGTATGTGTTTGATATTATGCCTAGATCAAAACATGTTTAGGCTTATGTTGTCTAAATCATATGCTAATTCATGTGACACCTATTTAGTTAGATCCCTATTTCAATGCAAGTTCACATATATGTAAGTTTATTTAGCCTATGTTGCAAATTCACATATATGTATGTTGATTTAGTCTACGTTGCAAGTTCACACCTATGATATTCATGTTGACTATTTTGCAAGTTCACACCTATGATGTTCGCATTGACTATGCCGATAATGCCCAGTTTACACCTATGTCATGTTTATGTTAATAATTTTTTTTATGCCAATTTTGTGTACGCTAAATTAGGCTAAGTTTTTAGCCTAATATTATATGTTAAAAATCATATGGATGAAAAATTAGGCTAAGATTGTTAGCCTAATATTTAGACGGGGTAACGTTGGAAAAAATTGGTAATTATAGGAAACTTGACATAAATTGGTGAAAAATATATGTATTGGCATGTTGAGCACATGCCAATAATTTGTGGCACTTAAATGGTATAAAATCCTTATACCAAAAATGATGAAATTGGAAAGTGGGCCACAACATTTAATTGTTAAGAAATTTACATTTAACAAGTGATAGAGACAAATATGTAAATTTAGGAAAATACGAGTATGTTTAACCCGAGGTTGGATTGAGTTGTGATATAAACCTTCCCAGACCCGCTCGGCTGTCCAGTAGTCACAACAATACCTATCCAATGTGATTGGTTAAGCATTGAGCCTAATAAGGACCCGAGGTTAGACTGAGTTACGATGTAAACCTGCCCGGAACCGACCGGCACATCCAGTAACCGTAGCAATATTTGTCTAATGTGAGTGGTCGGTGCTTTAACTAATTTAATTTAGGGACAGAAAAGTCAGGATGGCAGGGTTAATTTAACTAAAACACTTAACCAATTCAACATGTTAATTAAACTGATGGGTGGGGTTAGGTAAATACAGACACTTAACCACTTAACATATTTGACTAGAAAAACCTAGTAACGGGGACCCATTTCAGCAGTAACCCAATTAGGTATCATGGTATCCTGAAACTAGGCAGCGTGGGGCATGATTACTGGGCTTATTGTAAGCGGTCAAAAGCGACGGCGGTTGGTGCAGCAGTGTGGGTTCTAACGGAGTGCGGGCGTGCACACACTTTGGAGCAGACAAACAGGGCACTAGGCACCAGTGGTATAACCTATGCATTCTAGGATTGTGTCGGGCCGCCACCATGGGACTTGATACACCCCAATGTGGGACCAACATAGGTATCTACAATCAATGGGGGTCGTATGACACATATGATTTTGCGAGTAGGAGCCGATCTTTAGAGAGGGGATCACTTCACCCCGATCATGGGGTGCCAGTTGAGACAATGCAAGTAGGTGCAGAAATATAGTGTGGGGGTGCGATAGTATATTATGTTCAAACTGCTTTATCTTAGTTATGATACTTTCCTATTTCCAGTTTATACCTCTCATGCCCTTTTTCTTATTCTCATACTGAAGAGTCACTATACTTACCAGGCTTTATGTTTGACTCTATTTTTCTTCCGTCTTCTATTCTTCCTCCCCCCAGGTCCACAAGGAGGAAACAACCCAGCTTAGTCAGACTCTTTGCAAGCTTCAAGATTGTAGATGTATGGTTTGGACTCTCTTTCCTTGGCTATGGCTTTTGGACACGTTCTATAGGGATTTATGCAGCTTTTATTATGTTTTATGCTTCATTATTTAATAATCAAGACAGAAATGAGGATGTAATGTTTTGGAAGTTATTATGGATATATTTTGTATGAACACGTATTTATGAAATAAAAGTCCGTTTGTTTTCCGCTGCTTATATATATGTGTTTATATATCTGTCTTGTGTTTTATCTGTGACTTTTACTTTTAAACCTCCATCGAAGTTAAGGCATTCCCTTTGTGAGTGACCTTCATGGAGGTGGGGTGTTTCACTTGGTATCAGAGCAAAGATTTACCAGATTAGATAAAGGTTTTTGAAACTATTTTCAAAAGAGAAGTTTAAAGAAGCATATTTTTTTTCAAGGAAAAGCATTGTTTTTAAAAGTCATAGTCCCCCAAAGCCATATGCACTATCTCTCTACCCTTTTGTCTTGAATACTCTTCTTTTTGTTCCAGCATGTCCGGAGATCTTAACCTTCCAGAAGGAGTACCGATACCTAGCTGGTTCCGAAGGTACCTAGAGGCTAGGGCCAATGGTGCAGGCCCAGTAGACATTCCTCCTCCCACAGTGGCAGCAGTTCCTCCTCCTCCTCCTCCTCGTGGAAATACTTTCACTAAGATGTGTAGAGACGTCAAGGCTATGGGTGGAAAGGACTTTTATGGAACTGAATCCTTTGTGGTAGCAAGGAACTGGCTAAAGGAGACCGAAGATTTGTTCGTCATCTTCGAAGTTGACGACAGGCAAAAGATACAGCTAGCAGTGTGGTTGCTTAAAGACGAAGCTTCTTATTGGTGGGAAGTTACCCATGCTGAGAGGCCAATAGAGACTTGTGAAGATTTCAGGATGAGATTTGAGATGAAATTCCTCTCCCAAGCTGAAAGAAGCCTGCAAATGGAGAAGTTCCTAACTCTTAAACAAGGAAGTATGACGATCAAGGAGTATGTCAATCAGTTTAATCAGCTAGCCAGATTTGGGCTGGATTTAGTAAACACCCAACACAAGGAGGCCCTTCGCTTCGTCAAAGGTCTGAATGAGCCTCTACACAGCCTTGCAATGACCCATATACCCATGGGAGCGACTTATGAAAGCTTGGTGGACATGGCGCTGCTACACGAGGAAGATAAAGGCAAGAAAGAGGCAAAAGCAGAAGTGCCTCAAGATAAGAAGTGGGAAGGGTCACAAAACAAGAAGGATGATTCAAAGAAAGGCGGGAAGAACAACAAAACCCATGAAAAAATAAAGTGTAATTTCTGTGGCATTGTTGGACATATAGTGAAAGACTGCAGAAAGAAGAAGGCGAAGATGAATGGTGGCTGTTTCCATTGCGGCGAGACTGGACACATGGCTAAGGACTGCCCAAAGAAGCGGGGGCAGGGACAGAGAACTGGATCCACTTCAGGGGGACATGTTCATGCGCTGGTGGCACCTCCGCAGGAACGAGGTAGAAATATTTCTGTAGAAAGCTTAGTTTATCTCTATGATCATCCAGTTCGCACTCTCTTTGATTCCAGTGCATCACACTCCTTTATTTCATTTGCTTTAGTAGGATCTCTGCACCTAGACACTAGTATGATAGAGGATCCCTTGGTTATTTCAAATCCAATTGGGGGCTCAGCTTATTTGTCAATGGTTTGTTTGGATTTGAAAATCTCTATTCTAAGTGTTGAGTTTAGATGTAGTGCCTTTGTTTTGCACTTCTCAGGATGTGGACTGATCTTAGGCATGGACTGGTTTTCCAGTAATGGTGCCATTCTTGATTGTGAGAAAAGAGTGGTTAGACTCTTGACTCGGCTTGGTAACACTCTAGAAATTTCTTGTAATCCCTTGAATGCTGTTATGCTTAGTTATCTAGAGTCGCTTGATGCTTCTATTGAGAACTTGAAGTCGGTTAGAGTAGTCCGTGAATATCCGGATGTCTTTGAAGAGGTGAAGGGATTACCTCCGAGGCAGGAAATAGACTTCCGCATATATCTTGTTGATAATGCAAAGCTCGTAGCTTTACCTGTCAGACACATGGCTCCAAAGGAGAGAAAGAAGCTCAGTAAGCAAGTTAAGGAGCTTCTTGAGAAGGGGTTTATAAGGCGGAGTATCTCTGAATGGGGTGCTCCAGTGGTGTTCTCCAACAAAGCAGATGGTTCACTACGTCTTTGTTTGGACTATAGGGAGCTAAACAAGCTGACGAAAAAGAATAGACACCGGCTTCCCCGAATAGACGATTTGTTTGATCAGCTTGTAGGTGCGTCGATCTTCTCCCAACTTGATCTGGCTACTGGGTTCCATCAGCTAAGGGTAGCTGAAGATAGCATTGATAAGACGACATTCAGAACCCCAGACGGTTTCTTCGAGTGGCTTGTCATGCCTTTCGGTTTGACAAATGCACCTGCTTATTTCATGGACCTAATGAGCAGTGTGTTCAGAGAATTCCTCAACAAGTTTGTGGTTGTCTTCGTAGACGATATTTCGATCTTCTCAAAGAATGAGGAAGAACATACTCAACATCTGAAGGAAATCATGGATACTCTCCATGCACATCAGCTAAAAGCAAAATTCTCCAAGTGCCACTTCTGGAGAGAAGAAGCAAGGTTTCTTGGACATGTAGTGTCAAAAGATGGGTTAGCTGTGGATCCCGCGAAAGTGGTGGCAGTGCAAGATTGGAAGACACCAAGAAATGCAACCGAAGTCCGAAGCTTTCTTGGGCTAGCCGGTTTTTACCGAAAGTTCATTAGAGATTTCGCGAAAATCTCAGCTCTACTCACAAGGCTAACAAAGAAGAATCTAGCGTTCGCTTGGGATTTGGATTGTGATATTGCTTTCCAACGCTTAAAAAGGGCTCTTACAACAGCCCCAGTTCTGACTTTGCCTGATGGAAGCAACATGTTCATAGTATACACGGATGCTTGTGGTACGGGACTAGGCGCTGTTCTGATGCAAGAAGGGAAGGTAGTAGCTTATGGTGGAAGACAATTGAAAGTTCATGAAAAGAACTACCCAACCCATGATCTTGAGTTAGCCGCCATCGTCTTTGTGCTTAAGTCTTGGCGCCATTTTCTCCTAGGTGAGAAGTTCGAATTGTATACTGACCATAAATCGTTGAAGTATCTTTTCTCGCAGAAAGATCTTAACTTGAGGCAGCAAAGGTGGATGGAGTTCCTTGCCTCGTATGATTTTGAGATTTCTTATACTCCTGGTAAGGGCAACGTAGTAGCAGACGCCTTGAGTAGAAAGAAGCTGACCTTAAGCCCTCTCTTTGTAGAAAGGCAAAGCTTGGAGTATATAGCCAGTTTTGACTTTAGGCCCTCCTTTGATTTTGTACCTGGTTTGCTGGCATCACTAGAAGTACGGCCCACTCTTTTAGACTCAATGGGGGCCGCACAACGTGAAGACTCTCAGCTTGTGGATGTGATTGATAAACTAATTAGGGGTGAAACCTCCAGTCACCTCAATAGGTACTCCATCGATGATAAGGGTTGGCTGAGGCGAGATGGAAGTCTATGTGTCCCACAAGCAAGGGATTTAGTAAAAATGGTTCTTGAGGAAGCACACCATTCCAAGATGACAATACACCCAGGTGGAGACAAGATGAACAAGGATGCAAAGAGAGTTTTCTTTTGGAGTGGCATGAAAAGGATGTGGCAGATTTCGTTTCTAAGTGCGTGATATGCAAGGCGGAACAAAAGAAGCCTGGAGGACTGCTTCATCCTCTAGAAGTCCCGCAATGGAAGTGGGATAGCATTTCAATGGACTTCATTGATGGGTTGCCTAGGTCAAAAAGGGGCAATACTAGCATTTGGGTAATAGTGGACAGGCTCACAAAAAGCGCCCACTTTATACCTATCAAGAGTAAAAGGATTGCCTCGTCTCTAGCTTCTCTTTATCTCAAGGAAATAGTTCGACTCCATGGATTACCCTCCAGCATAGTGAGTGCCCGAGATCCTATCTTTACAAGCGAATTTTGGCGGAGTCTGCAAAAAGCTTTAGGCACACAGTTATGCTTGAGCATGACCTATCACCCCCAAACTGATGGTCAGACGGAAAGCGTGAACATAGTATTAGAAGATCTTTTGAGACTGTGCGTTCTTGACTTTGGAGGAACATGGGAGGATCATCTTCCTTTAGTGGAATTCGCCTACAACAACAGCTACCAAGCCACCATCGGCATGGCGCCCTTCGAAGCTTTGTATGGAAGACCGTGCCGATCACCAACTTGTTGGTGGGAGTCTACAGACAAGCTTATACTTGGGCCAGACATGACTAGAGGGACTTCAGAAAAAATGGAACTGATACGAAGGAGAATGAACACTGCCCAAGATAGACAGAAATCCTACGCAGACAAAAGAAGGACTGACCTTGAGTTTGAGGTTGGGGACAGGGTTTTCCTTAAGGTATCTCCTTTATGGAACGTCGTTCGCTTTGGATCCGCCAGAAAGATAGCACCAAGATTTGTAGGACCGTTCCCTATCATCGAGAAGATTGGGAAGATAGCTTATAGAGTAGAGCTGCCCGAAAGGTTGGCTGGAATTCACAATGTCTTTCACGTTTCTCATCTCCGGAAATGTTTCCATGAATCTGCGGAAGTGGTGGAGCCAAGCATTCTAGAAGAAGCCGAAGTGGAACGCGAAGCAACTGTGAGGAGAGTTCCAACCCGCATCTTAGGAACTGAAGTGAAAAAGCTATGCAACCGCGAAGTTAAGCTTGTCAAAGTTCAGTGGAGCGACGCCGAGGAAGACGCGGCTTGGGAAACTAAGGACAGAATACGCGCGGCCTACCCTTTTCTTTTTGAGGGTACATCTTTGATTTCTCTTTTTCCTTAAGTTGTGCTTGTATCTATCTTTTTAGGTATATCTCCTCGATATTATCCTTTATCCTTAGGTAGAAACCCCTTTGGATGTAAACATGTAATTGAAACATGTTATGATTGATGGCTGCAAGTGGTTGCTAGTGGTTGCTCGTGGATGCATATACACACACAACCTAGGTTTTAGATCAGCTCAGTCACTTCATATTGCATATGCATATATGTATTCATATTTGTATGTGGTTGAAACTTGATTTGTTGTCATATGGATGTCGCATTTGTATGAATGATTGTGCACTCATGTAGAATTATGAGTAGGAAAAATTTGCATACATAATGGATTCATGACACTTACATGATTCACATTAAGGAGGTCAACTGAATCAGTAGACCGCTTAATTTTTGCATTAGATAAGGACATATACACACACTATGCACATGATCATGAAGCATTAGAAGTCTTTTAAGGACGATGAATGCCTGTGTTTGTTGGTTGAGTAGATGGACGATTGGATGTTAGAATATAAATTCTTCCAAACTTGAAGATTTCGGGGACGAAATCCTTTAAGGAGGGGAGAATGTGACACCCCGAATTTTCTATTAACAGTAAATTAACAAATTAAAGTATAATTAATTCTAAATGATAGAATTAAGGGAAACGGGTTACGCCATTGCGTTCCTCTCGGAATTCTTCTTGAGATAGAGTCCGAGTTTGCGTAAATCGGACTCCGTATGAAGGAGTTATGACCTCCGGAAGTTTCAGAATTCGATTTGAAATTCAAACAGCCCGAAAATAAGTTCAGAATTCAAAACTGGACCAGAACTGGGCTGGGCGGGAATTTTCCCGCCCAGAACCCAGGTCGACCAGGGGGTTGACCTGGGAGTCGACCTGGGTACCCAGGTCGACCATGTAGTCGACCTGGGGGTCGACCTACAGGTCGACCTGACCTGCGTGGTCTGGTCCTGGCTCGGTTTCTGGGGCTTGGCTGTGTAACTAGGGCTGATTTGTCACTTTTTGATTGGCTTCTCTTGAGACGGATGGCCTTGATTAACTCTAGCTTCATCGACGACTCTAATTAGTTTGAAATTCTATATAAACAACCTTAGTCTCAACCTAATTTCACACAAATAAAATAGAGCTAGAGCCGTCATGCTGCTGCAAGGAAGCCAAGAGTAGCCTCCACTTGAAGAAAGCTTAGAGACGAGCAAAACTAAAGTAAAAACAAGATTGAAACAACATTTATCTACCGAAAGGAAAGCATTGCAAATTCAGAACTCAGAATCCAGAAATTAAATTCGTCGTTTGTTGTAAGTATAGTGATTTTCCCGATGGGAATAAAATTAAGATTTGATTCGATGTAAAATGGAAATGGAATTGTGCTATTATATAACGACGATGTTAATTCATATCTATGTGTTGCAATGACTATGTTGTGAATGGTATTGGGATGTTTGTGGTATAATTGACTTGATGTTGGATCCATTATAATGTTTGTGGATTAATCTAGTTGATGTTGGATCTATTCAAATTCACATACAAGTTATTTGGTTCATATCTACACCTATATGTTTAGGTGATTATGACAAGTTATATGCTGTACAATAGAACTTCTATGCCTAAATGATTAAGTTCATATACATGCTCATATGTTTATACAAAGCTTGCAAGTTCATATTTGGATCCATGCCAAGATCCACTTTAATACAAGTTTCATGTTATAGTAGCAAACATGATTTGATCCAGTTCACACCCTTGTGCTAAAAATTAAACATACTTTATGGACATGACATAATTTTGTCATATACTAGTTTGTGTTTGAGATTATGCTTAGATCAAAAGCTGTTTAGGCTTATGTTGTCTAAATCATATGCTAATTCATGTGACACCTATTTAGTTAGATCCCTATTTCAATGCAAGTTCACATATATGTAAGTTGATTTAGCCTATGTTGCAAATTTACATATATGTATGTTGATTTAGTCTACGTTGCAAGTTCACACCTATGATATTCATGTTGACTATTTTGCAAGTTCACACCTATGATGTTCACATTGACTATGCCGATAATGCCCAGTTTACACCTATGTCATGTTTATGTTAATGAATTTCTTTATGCCAATTTTGTGTACGCTAAATTAGGCTAAGTTTTTAGCCTAATATTATATGTTAAAAATCATGCGGACGAAAAATTAGGCTAATATTGTTAGCCTAATATTTAGACGCGGTAACGTTGGGAAAAACTAATAATTATAGGAAACTTGACATAAATTGGTGAAAAATATATGTATTGGCATGTTGGGCACATGCCAATAATTGGTGGCACTTAAATGGTATAAAATCCTTATACCAAAAATGATGAACTTGGAAAGTGGGCCACAACATTTAATTGTTAACAAATTTACATATAACAAGTAAGAGAGACAAATATGTAAATTTAGGAAAATACGAGTATGTTTAACCCGAGGTTGGATTGAGTTGTGATATAAACCTGCTCGGACCTGCCCAGCTGTCCAGTAGTCACAACAATACCTATCCAATGTGAGAGGTTAAGCATTGAGCCCAATAAGGACCCGAGGTTAGACTGAGTTACGGTGTAAACCTGCCCGGAACTGAACAACACATCCAGTAACCGTAGCAATATCTATCTAATGTGAGTGGTCGGTGCTTTAACTAATTAAAGTTAAGGACAGACAAGTCAGGATGGTAGGGTTAAGTTAACTAAAACACTTAACCAATTCAACATGTTAATTAAACTGATGGGTGGGGTTAGGTAAATACAGACACTTAACCGCTTAACATGTTTGTCTAGAAAACCCTAGTAACGGGGACCCATTTCAGTAGTAATCCAATTAGGTATCATGCTA
This sequence comes from Allium sativum, assembly GCA_030737875.1. NCBI lineage: Eukaryota > Viridiplantae > Streptophyta > Magnoliopsida > Asparagales > Amaryllidaceae > Allium > Allium sativum. Next base: position 143,215,596 of record CM060925.1, on the reverse strand, counting down.
GTCTAAAACTAGGCAGGGTGGGGCACTATTACTGGGCTGATTGTAAGCAGTCAAAAGCGACGGCGGTGGGTGCAACAGTGTGGGTTCTAACGGAGTGCGGGCGTGCACACACTTTGGAGCAGACAAACAGGGCACTAGGCACCAGTGGTATAACCTATGCATTCTAGGATTGTGTCGGGCCGCCACCATGGGACTTGATACACCCCAATGTGGGACCATCATAGGTATCTACAATCAATGGGGGTCGTATGACACATATGATTTTGCGAGTAGGAGCCGATCTTTAGAGAGGGGATCACTTCACCCCGATCATGGGGTGCCAGTTGAGACAATGCAAGTAGGTGCAGAAATATAGTGTGGGGGTGCGATAGTATATTATGTTCAAACTGCTTTATCTTAGTTATGATACTTTCCTATTTCCAGTTTATACCTATCATGCCCTTTTTCTTATTCTTATACTGAAGAGTCACTAGACTTACCAGGCTTTATGTCTGACTCTATTTTTCTTCCGTCTTCTTTTCTTCCATTTCCCCCCCCCAGGTCCACAGGGAGGAAACAACCCAGCTTAGTCAGACTCTTTGCAAGCTTCAAGACAGTAGATGTATGGGTTGGACTCTCTTTCCTTGGCTATGTCTTCTGGACACATTCTATGGGGATTTATGCAGCTTTTATTATGTTTTATGCTTCTTTATTTAATAATCAAGACAGAAATAAGGATGTAATGTTTTGGAAGTTATTATGGAAATGTTTTGTATGAACATGTATTTATGAAATAAAAGTCCATTTGTTTTCCGCTGCTTATATATATGTGTTTATATATCTGTCTTGTGTTTTATCTGTGTCTTTTACTTATAAACCTCCATCGAAGTTAAGGCATTCCCTTTGTGAGTGACCTTAATGGAGGTGGGGTGTTTCAAAATTTCTCATAGGAGACGAGCCCATTACACCCTCCCCCTAAAAATTCGAACTGTGACTCCCTTCCTCCTTCTTCTTCTTTTTTCTTCAGCGGCTATTATCTTAGGAATTTGTGACCCCAGTATTTGGATATATTGAACACCGAGCTCGAAACAGGTGGGACTGTTATGCTTTCAAAGAAAATTCTCCATTGTTGCTCGAACTAGGCCTAAGGCCATGTTTCAGACCGAACTCGACATCAACCATGCCTTCGAGTTCGTGGATGGTTGGAAATATACTTTAGTTCGAGTTGTTCTCGTAGGGTCGAGTTCGGATTCGAATAGTAATTTGGGGAAGAAGGGTTCGGTGAGGCAAAGGAGGGAGGTTCAAAGAAGAAATGGACGTTGGAGTTTCGAGGGTCGAAGTTCTGGAGCAAAGGAATGGGGAAGGTGAAGTCTCAAGGGCTGAGTCGAAATCGATGACTGAAGTGTAGGAGTTTATATCGTTCCATAGGGGATACAAAATTTCGTATCCCCAGGGGAATGCGATATTTCATACCCTCGGAGGGATACGAAATTTCGTATCCCTAGAGGGATACGAGATTACCTATCCCTGAGGGGATATAGATTCTTTATTGGCCCAAACATTTCGAGTCCTACCTCCAGGAAGCTTCGCGTTTCTCATTTGAGACATGGACCCGTGACTTCCCTCCTCAAGATTCGCGTTGTTCGCGGTGCTGTACGATTGAATCGAATCCTATGTTACTTACTGTTTGGTCAACAATTCAGTATGGTACATAGGGTTAGATGTATGCTTAGACGATGGACTTGACTGAACTATCAAACTATTGAAAACATTTTCTCGAATTTTGTCGTAATATAGTCACGACTCAATGCGAATCCAGCAAGTTGGTTGACGACAATGATGGTTACGGTCTTGAGGACTTGTGATCATCGCTGTGTCCCAAGCTTTCAAGTTACAGCTGTACTAATCAGCACACTGCACTATACGTACATGTTAGTTTACACCAACACTATAGGCATGGGTCATATAATGCGATGTTTAATGCAACTGTATGGAAAGTATAGTTAGCAATAGAGAGAAGGTCCAAAAAATAGTAGACCCTAGAAGTCGAAGCTTTGCAACACTCACCATCCCAATCCAGTTTAGCTTGTGATACTAGCTCAGGGGACAGCAAGCGTGAGACCTCTAAAGAGTCCACTTCTTCCCACCCGATGGGTCCGTTGAAAGCGACCGAATGGGGGTGCAGCCGAAAGGACAACAAAACGCTTGTCGAACACTCGGCAGAGTTATTGATGCAAGGAAGGGTTAGAGCAACAGGAAGTGAGCATGAAGGAGAAGTGCACGTAGATATTACGGAGGGAAGTACTTTGGAGGTGCCAGATATGATGGTCGAGGCGGTCATAATTGAGAACCCACCATATGTAGTGACCTCTCATATGGATGAAACAACGGTAAGGCGTATGGCGATACGGCTTGGTATTCCGAGAAAGATGTTCGTGCAACTCAAAAAGGCAATAGGGCTCACACACCTCCAGAAGGGTTCACTACTTCGAACATGCATGTTTTCACTTCTAGGTGTGTGCCCCCTGGCCAACAACTTCATTCGGGATAAACTTCACTATTTTTGCCTGGCGCCTACGTAGCTTCATTCGAAAGTGTTGTGTATGATTCCCTCCTAGGTACCTGCGTTCTCTTCAGGGAATGCCTACGTATGGAATCCACTGGAGAGGACATTTGGTATCTATTACAGTTGAAGAGTAGACCAACTGTGTAGCCTTCTCTCTATTTCCTCGAAACCCTGCCAAGTACTAAATTCATTGAGGGGAAATGGAGTAAGCTAAGTGTGTTAAGTATGACTAGTTCTTTGGGCGCTAGCCTCCTGGATTTGTGAGGCGATGATTAGGAGGATGTAGGTGTAATTATTTATTTTGAAGTTTAGAGCTCCATGAGTTATCAACCATGAGTCAACTTTGTTTTTGTGTCGAAAAGAAATCATCTTATTCCTATTGACATCGTGTGCCAGCAACACCTCGAGTCATTGCTTTCCATTTAGGATAATGCCTGGTCTACTGTGAGTTCTTTGGATCAAAAGCAGTTTCGTCGCACGGGTTTACTTCCCGTAGGTCATACAATAATCCGATTGACCGTTGCCAGGGTTAAAAGGAAAAAAGAAACTGAAGGAGAAACGAGATCTCCGGGCCATAAAGAGAAAGAATCTCTTGTCGGGTTTAAGCCGCGCAAGACTACGAAGATTCAGGAGGGAGCCAGTGGGGGTGAGATCGGCGATGAGGAGGCGATTACTATTGATGAGGGGCCATGGGCTGCTCTTTCCCTGCATACGACAGGTAAGGTAAGGACAGAAGCATCGCCTAGGCCATAGTCTCCAGTAAGTCCCTTTGAGACTGCCATCTAGTTGGAAAAGGAGAGTCAGTTTGACGAGCCGAACAAGCCCCCACTTATTACGTCTCCTTGGCCTAGCGCCACATTATGGAAGAATTAACCCTAATTGTTGGGGATATCACTCCATTGTGCGGGCCCTTATCTTGTGTGTCGAGAGAACAACTTCGGACACACAACCATAAACACTGTATGACACAAAATTTATTTGTGTACGTTAAATGTTCGAGTCCAATCTTGAACCTGGTTCCTTTTCCATGTGAAATGGCTAGAGGAGGCAGGGGCAGGGGCCGAGGCCAGGGTCCGGGAGTCAATGACTATCAAGGAGCGCTTTCCTTGGAGACTTTAGAAGGGATGCTAGTTTGTTTGATGAGCCCCATCACTCCTGCGACCATGGCAGTAAGTATCATTACAGAGAATGATCTCAACGTTCTAAATCTCCTCCCCTATACACTCGGTCATCTAGGACAGATACATGATATGTTTCCGCGGGCACTGGGCAGGCTTCTTCGACGATTCCTTATAATATTCTTCCTGCAGCTTCGACCACTTCTTCCAAAGAAAAGGAGTTGACGCATACCGACAAAAGAAAGAAGGGAACACCAAAGAAAAAGGAGAGCTTCCCGAGGCTCTTGAAGCTCTGGAGCTAACCGTAGACCAAAGGAAGGCCCAACTGAAAGAACGGTTTCCCAAGCATTATGTTAACGAAATAAAATGGCTTTCAGACATCAATCTGATTCCCCGAGAGGACACCAACATGGTATGGCAGAAGGTGTATGTTGCTTACTATCAATGCAACGAATTTTACAAATATTCGACGCACCTATCGAAGCTTGTTCGTAACTATATCTCACTCATATAAACTCAGAATTGGATGAAACTAGATCTGTTGGAATCGTGGAGGAGAATACTTTGCGTATAAACTGATTTGGATGAGATTGGAGCTAGTATGAATTTCTGGTTAAATTAAACCAATGTTTAATTTAACTTAAAAGCGATCGTTATTGAAACGATCAAAAATCACAGTGAGAACTTTTTAACTGTTTTTGAAAGTTATTGTAAACTTATCTGATTACATGTTGATTGCTCGTGGTTGCTTGTCTATTTGCAGTTTTATATATAGTGTTTATGTACATTTAATTATTAACAATTATAACGCTTATCTTATGACTGTTGATTGATGGATAATAACTATTGTGGTTGTTATTATTATTGTTCACACAATTGACACCGCATATATAAAATTATTTTGGAATTGATTGAGTCGAGTTCCATTGGAGTTTTAAATGAATATTATATTAACTAATGTGAAATAAGACATGAAAATGGAAATTGGATTTTCAAATCCGAGATGATTTAAAAATGAATTTAATATGATTCCAAACAACTATTGAATAGTTTGAAATGGATTTAAAAGAGTTTTGAATTAGAAATGACTTGTTGTAACTAAAAATAGATTTTAAATAGTAAATTCAAGTTAGATATATAAATGATGCTTTTAACTCGAAAGGATTGTTCCAATCATCTTATTTATTTTTATAATGGATTTCAAGAAAGTTTGGATTTCAACGGATGTAATTTTGAATAATAATATAGAATATTTAATTTTAAAATATAATTGACTTTGAAGTTTTAATTGTTTTTAAATGAGTTTATAAATGGTTATAAAATACGTTTAGACTGAATCGAATGAGCTTTATATTAAATAATTATATGGTTTAAATAGGATGTGTCGCGCTGTGACAGTTCGCGTATTTCAACCATAATTTTTTTCTGGCATAGCCGACTGGTTTTTATAATGTTCCGTAACACTCTTTTATTATGATTAATAATAAAATTACTATATAGTTTAGGCGACTGTAGTTAGCAGTCAGCTAATTCGGTTTCTAAGGTGGACCGTCCACCGCCTACGGAGTTTATAGTGTTCCGTCCACTGTGCCTTTCAGGCTTACATCACTGGAGCTAGCTAATTTGCTAGACAACAATTAGTATACACTCCACGTGGGTTGGTATTACAATTACATATTTTCAAGTATACTCGAACAACGTAAACATGAAAATAGACTTGCATAATTTAATACACACAACATTCATAGTAAATAAATACAACAATTCATAGCATTGGGCTCGAGGTCCATAGTGTTCCATATACACCAGAAGCTACCAACAATGCACAGAGAACATGAATCATGGTCACTCCATTCTAGCAGGAACAAGTCTCAAGAATTCACTATAGATAGACAAGTACAAGAGCAAAGCTCTTCCATTATGTGTTGACGTAGACCTGACATGTGAGCCAAAAAGACTGGAGTACCCTAGGAAAACCACGGCAAGTGAGAGCACGGCTCTTTCATTTGCATAGGTAGATTAGCTAAGAAACTCCAATAAATCCAAGATAACACACATAAACGTGTCAGGCGATAACATAATGGCACAAGCTTACCATAAATGAGTTATCTGAAGACACCAGGTAAAAACTATGCCTAGAGAACAAGAAAGAAAGAAAAACCACCCTACACTAAGGAAAAGACAATCCAAACACTAATACACCACAGAGACCCTCCAGAGCAACTGAAAACAATCCAAAAAACTAGGCCCATCGGACAGGCAAGTCAAAATAACTGACATGAAGACAAGCAAATTGACTGTAGTCACAATTAGCAAACAAACAGCCACCACAACCAACCCTAATACTCAAACTACATGAACAATATACACCAAACAATTTGAGAACAGACTCGCAAGGAACAAGGGGTAGCACAATACAGTATCATTCTATTAGGTGATTGCAGCCTACAAGTTAAAATCGAAGCAAGCTCAACAAGTCATCAGACGGTGCCACCACACACTATCGAACAACAAAGGTTCACAAGAAACCTCAATAAAATGCAAGTCGAAACCACAAACACCAAATCTCGACAAACAAACTAAAAACAAACTTGGCATCAAACATCCACCACTAACGACCCCAAAGCACAAACTACTTGTTCTGTAAATGCTAAGCAACGTACACGCCCAAAATCACGAGGATCCCTGAGGTAGCACAGTATAGCCCACGTTCGCAGTGGGAATATTTATCAACCAAGTTAAGTGTAACACCCCATAATTTTAAAGGACATTATATCAATAAACTAAAGAATACATAACTAAATATTAGGAATTAAAGAAAATGGACTGTAATATTGTGTTCGTCTCGGAATTCTTCTTAAGATAGACTCCGAGTTTGCGTAAAACGGATTTCGTACGAAGAAATTATTAAGCTTTGAAGTTTGTATACATATAAGCAAAATATATATAAACAAAACCAGTCCAGAATTCGAAATAAATCAAAATCGAAGAGCGAAAAACCATGCGGGAGATCCACCCATTAGTTGTCCACCCATTCCCTATGGGGGTCGACCCTAGGGTCGTCCCACACAAGGGGGTGTCGACCCTAGGGTCGACCCCGGGGTCGACCAACCTAGATCCGGGGACGATTCATTCTTTGAACTTGGAAGCCTGAACGAGATTAATTGGTGGTAGGCTATAAATAGGACAACATTTCTATTGTTTTACTCACCTTAGTCAATGGAGACAAGGAGATGCTGCCTCAGCTTGGAATGAACTAGCCTAGCCTATTTCTCTTCAACAATAGCTTATACGTATAAAAGAATCTCTGCTACAACATCAACACTCTTTTCTCAGTTCTTTAAATGAAGTCACTGTAAGTTCGTGTTGCTTTTAGATATAAATACTTAAGAAGTAATTTTGACATGTTAATAAACTAGATCTAAAACTTATGCATGTTAATATGTTGATTAATGTTTAAACATACTGTTAAATTGACATGAAATTTGTCATACACCTATTTTGTTCAGTTATTTCTATATGCCTATTTCTATGTCTATCTCTATTATTTATGCCTGTTTCTGTTCTTCTTCCTCCTTCACTCCCTTTTTATTTTTGTAGCCATGCTACCTCCGAGCCTAGGCCAATAACGTTAAAATACACATACGGACGAAATTGGGTTTAGTTGGGAATGGTAATTTAAGGGCATAACCTGTACTATGAATATGACTAAAGTTTGGGGCATAACTTATAATATGCAATTTTATTGAAATATGGGGTGTACGAATAGGGAAACATGTAGGCTTAATACAAAGATTAAGGGAACATGTAAATGAAACCATGTGTCACCTATGTATTCTGCTTGATCTATTTGGAGGGTTAAGTAAACTTGTAAATCTGTTGGGGTTGTAGGTTCACTATTAACCCATGTAAAACTAAACCTATGTAAAGCCTAGTTGATTGGGGATGCAATTCTAGGGGTGCTTATGTCAATTGTTGTATGGGACCTATATTAGCCAGTAACCCGTTATGGTATTAAAGGAGGACCCCGCACTAGGTAAGGTTCAGGCCACGCCTACTGGGACTAATTATAATAGGTTCATTTGGGATGGAGTGTTCTGATGGCATGTTCCAACGGAGTTATGTGCGTGCATGGGTCCGGTATGTCTGGGAAAATAAGATGCCATAACACATGTAAATAGGTTTGTCCTTCTGATGGTTGCCACTTTAGGAAGTAATACACCGTACTATGGGGCTGACATAGGGTATTTACGTGGAAGGGGGGCAATCACGGGGGTAGTAATTAGGGTACATCTAGTTCTGTTTAGGTACCTGTTACTTCTGTTTGGGGTAACACCCGTTATATTCTGTTTAGGTACCTGTTATTCTATTTGGGGTAAAACCCGTTGCTAGATATACACCTAAGTCTACCATTTATTCAATGTTAGGATTATTCTGTTTATGCTAATTTGTTGAAAACACTTAATGCGATATACTAGTATTGGTGCAGAGAAAGTATTTGAGAAATATAATTCATACTTTTCATCTAGTTTTGTTACATACTGCCATTATCTCTCATCCAATTTATTTACTGCCTCGTTACTTTTATCTCTTTATATGCTAAAAGTAACTGGACTCGCCAGACTTTATGTCTGACCCGTTTTGTTTCCTCTTCTCTCTTCCTCCCCCCACCCCATGTTCTCAAGGTGGGAATACTCAGGCTTGATTAGGATACTCTTTCCTATTTCTACTTGGAGTTGGATTTGCTTTGCTTCGCTTAGATGTATCGCCTTGACTACCTGTCTACCTTATTATGGCTGTTCTTGGAGGATATGGGTTTATATTTATGTACTCTAATGATTTTAGTACAAGGCATATATTTTAATTTGATGTAATTGGTTTTCAATATTTCAGACTTATGTTGTAACTGGATTTTTGAGACCATGGCATTTTCTTTTGGAAAATAAAGTATTATATTTTCGCTGCTATTTTATTCTTTGTTATGTAATTTTATATCCGTTTACCTATAATGCTTCACGAAACTTAATGCATTATGATAAAGAGTGACATTAACGGACGTGGGTTGTCACATTTGGTATCAGAGCTGAAGGTTACAAGATCGGATAAAAGATTTTTAAAATCGTTTTCAAAAAGGTTTCAAAAAGAGAATGTTTTTACAAGAAAGGTCTGTTTTTGAAAAACATATTCCCTATAGGCATATAAAATTATTTTGACTCTCTGTTTGGGCCCTAGTCTTTTCTTTTCAGCAAGTCTGGAGAACCAAATCTTCCTAAGGGTGTTCAGATACCGGCATGGTTATGTAGATACCTTGAGGATACGACGCCTGCCGGAGGCCAACCGGACGCTCCTCCCCTAGCTACAGCCACTGTTCCCCCTCCTCTGCGAGCGGATAATTTCTCTAAGATATGCAAAGACTTCTGTTCTATGGGCAGAAAGCCATTTCGCGAAATTAAAAGCTTTGTGGTAGCATGGAACTGGCCTAAAGAGACGGAGGATTTGTTTGGGTTTTCGAGGTTGATTACTGTAGGAAGATTCAGTTCGTCTCATGGCAGCTGAAAGATAAGGCTTCATTCTGGTGGGAAGTAATGCAAGCAAGGCGTCCAGTAGATACTTCGGCTGATTTTCGTCAGAGGTTCGGGATGAAATTTCTCTCTCAGACAGAAGAGAGTATGCAGATGGAGAGGTTTCTAGCACGTAAGCAAGAAGGTGTGGCCTAAGAAAGAACAACAAAAGAAAGATGGGAAGAATGACAAAGCCCAGAATAAGAAGAAATGTCATGGTTGTGGAGGCTTGGGTCATGCGATCAAGAATTGTAGAAAGAGGAAGAATTCCTGTTACAACTGCGATGAAGCTGGACACTATAATAGGGAATGCCCGAAGAAGCATGAACAGGGGCAGAGGGTAGGTTCTTCTGGAGGGAAAGTGCATGCTCTCGAGGCTAGCAGACCGGACAGAGGTAGGAAAGTTTCTGTTGAAAGTTTGATTTGCCTTTCCGATCAACCAGTTAGGACTCTTTTTGATTCTTGTGCTTCTCACTTTTTTACATCTGATTTTGTGGTTGAGTCTCTGCACCTTTGTACTAGTATTATTTATGATCCGGTTGTGGTCTCAAATCCCGTTGGTGGCATGACTCATTTGTCTATGATTTGTCGGGGTCTGAGGATATCTGTTTTGGGCGTCGAGTTTGAGTGCGATGCATATGTGCTTGGTTTCATGAGATACGGTTTGATTCTAGGGGTGGATTGGCTAGCCATGTATGGTGCCATTCTAGACTATGAGAGGAGGGTCATTAGACTTTTGACTTTCCATAGGAGGACTCTCGAGATTTCTTGTGACCCTAAGGGGTTTGTCATGCTTTGTTTTCTAGAATCTCTTGATGCTTCTGTAGATGATTTTCTATCCATAAAGGTAGTCTATGAGTATCCTGATATTTTTGAGGAGGTTTTCGAGGCTTACCTCCGAGGCATGAGATTGATTTTCGCATAAACTTGGTGGATAATGCAAAAGACAGTTGGATTGCCTATGCGCCACATGGCTCCTAGAGAAAGGAGGGAGCTCAGCAAGCAAGTAGGTGAGCTACTTGAGAAAGGGTTAATTAGACGAAGCATATCGGAGTGGGGTGCTCCAGTCGTTTTCACAACTAAGGCGGATGGATTGCCTAACTTATGTGTGGATTATAGGGAGATAAACAAGCTCACTAAGAAAATTAGCCACCCACTCCCGAGGATAGATGATCTGTTTGACCAGCTTGTTGGTGCATTTGTTTTCTCGTAGTTAGATTTAGTTATGGGATTTCTTCGGTTGAGAGTGGCGAGGATAGTATAGATAAGACAACTTTTAGAACTCTAGATGGTTTCTTTGAGTGGTTGGTCATGCCTTTTGGATTGACTAATGCATCCGCATATTTTGTGGATTTGATGAGCAGGGTGTTTAGGGAGTTTCTGAATAAATTTGTTGTGGTCTTTGTTGATGACATCTTGATTTTCTCGAAGAATGAAGAAGATTATGCCTTATATTTAGGAAAGGTCTTGAGGACTCTCAGAACACGTCAGCTTAAGGAGAAATTCTCCAAATGCCATTTTTGGAGAAAGAAGTGGAATTTTTAGGGCATGTGATTTTCAAGGAAGGGATAGCGTCGATCTCGTAAAAATAGTTGTAGTTCAAGATTAGAAAGCTCCAAAGAATGCAACAAAGGCGAGAATTTTTCTTAGTTTGTTGGGCTATTATAGGAAGTTTATTAAAGACTTCGCCAGGATATCAGCCCCACTCACCAGACCGATGTAGAGGAATCAGACCTTTGCTTGGAATGTTAATTGTGAGGATGTTTTTCAACAATTAAACAAGGCTTTGACAACAGCCCCAGTCCTGACATTGCCTGATTGGGAGCAAGGTGTTCACAGTGTACACTGATGCATGTGGTATAGGACCTAGTGTTGTTTTAATGAAAGAGGGAAGGGTAGCATGCTATGGGAGTAAATAGTAGAAGGTTTATGAGAAAAACTACCCCACTCACGATTTGGAATTGGATGCTATTGTATTCGCACTTAAATCTTGGCGACATTATTCACTTGGAGAGAGGTTTGAGTTATACATGGACCATAAATCTCTCAAGTATATGTTCCCGCGGAAGGATCTCAATTTGAGACAACAGAGATGGATGGACTTCCTAGCGTCCTATGACTTTGAGATTGCTTATACCCCTGGCAAGGGTAATGTGGTCACGGGCTCGTTGAGTAGGAAGAGGATGACCTTGAGTTCTCTATTTTTAGAGAGGCAGAGCTTGGAGTATATATCGACCTTCGATTTTAGGCCTTCTACGGGCCTTAAACCTGGTTTGTTAGCATCGTTAGAGGTGCGACCTACTCTTTTGGATCAAATAGGATTTTTGAAGCGAGAGGACCCACGGATTGCAGATAATTGGGATAGGTTCACCAGAGGAGAAATTTCTAGTCACCTTAGCAGATACTCCACGGATGATAAAGGGTGGCTACGAAGGGATGGAAGGCTTGTTTTCCCCAAGTTGGTGGTCTGTTGAAGACAGTGCTTGTGGAAGCCAATCGTTCTAGAATGACTATCCATCCGGTGGCGATAAGATGTATAGAGATATAAAGAGGGTTTTCTTTTGGGCTGGGATGAAGAAAGATATAGCAGAATTCACTTCTCAATGTTTGATATGCCTGCAAGTTAAAGCTGAACAGAAAAAGCCTGGCGGGTTGCTGCACCCATTGGAGGTTCCACAGTGGAAGTGGGAGAGTGTCTTTATGGATTTCATTGATGGTTTTCCTAGATAGAGGAAGGGCAATACCAGCATCTGGGATATAGTAGACAAACTTACTAAGAGCGCTCATTTCATTCCTGTTAAGAGCAAGAGAACAACAACATGGTTGGCATCAATTTATCTTCGTGAGATAGTCCATCTACATGGAGTACCTTCCAGCATAGTAAGTGATCGTGATCCTATCTTTACCAGTGAATATTGAGGAAGCTTGCAAGAGGCACTTGGTACGCAGTTATGTTTGAGCATCGCATATCACCCTCAGACCGATGGGCAGACTAAGAGGGTGAATAGAGTTACTGATGATATTCCGAGGCTGTGTATCCTAGACTTTGGAGGGACTTCAGAAGTGCATCTTCTATTGGTGGAGTTCTCCTACAATAACAGTTATCATGATAGTATTGGCATGGCACCCTTCGAGGCAATCTGTGGACGACCTTATGGATCACTGACTTGTTGGTGGGAATCTAAAGATAGACTTCTTCTTGGACCTGAGATGATTAGAGAGACTTCAGAGAAGATCGACCTTATTCGCATATGCATGAAGACAGCTCAGGAAAGGCAGAAGTCCTACGTAGATAAGAGGACTAACATTGAATTTGAGGTGGGAGATATGGTTTTCATCAAGGTATCACCTTTGAGGAATGAGGTACGCTTTGGATCAGTAGGGAAATTGGTGCCAAGGTTTTTAGGGCCATTTCCCATAATAGAGTGGATTGGTAGCCTATAGAGTAAAGCTACCAGAGAGACTAGCGGGTGTGCATGATGTTTTCCACGTTTCTCATTTGCGGAAGTGTCTACATGATACGACAGAAGTAGTTGAGCCGAGAATTCGTGAGGAGGTAGAGGTAGAAAAGGAGGCAACAATTAGACAAGTTCCTACTCGTATACTTGGATCAGAGGTTATGAAGCTCCGCAATCAAGAGGTTAAGCTGATGAAAGTTTAATAGGGAAAAGACAAAGAGGATTTGACTTGGGAGACTAAAGACAAGATTCACACTTAGTACCCTTTTCTTTTCAAGGGTATGTTCTTATCTCTCTTTTTCCAAGCTTTTATCTGTACTTGTTTCTATCATTCGATTGTATCCTATCGATTGAATCTTCGACCTTTAGGTAAAAACCAATGGGTGCAGACATGTGCTTGAAACATGCTATGTTTGGTTGATGCAAGTGGATGCAAGTGTTTGCTAGTGGTTACCCGGGGATGCATATACACACACATTAGGCACTAGACCGGCTCTATCACTACATACTGCATATGGATGTGTGTGCATTTTAAATTTTATATGGATGAAAACAGATGCATCATCATATGAATGTTGCATTTGGATCAATGATTGTGCACACATATAGAACTTACATGTTATATCAGGATTATTTGCATACATTTTGATTACTTGGCACGAACATGAATTGCATTATGATGGTCAACTGAATTAGTAGACCGCCTGATTTTTCTCATTAGTATAAGGACATATACACACACTATTGCATATGTTCATAAAAGCATTAGAAATATTTTAAGGACAATGGATGCCTGTGATTGATGAATGAGTATATGTATGTGGTTGTTAGGATATACATTCTTGGTAACTTAAAGATTTCAGGGACGAAATTTTTTAAGTAGGGGAGAATGTAAAACCCTGTAATTTTAAAGGATATTGCATCAATAAACTAAAGAATACTTAATTAATTAACTATTGTGAATTAAGGGAAACGGACTGCACCATTGTGTTCATCTTGGAGTTCTGCTTAAGATGGACTACGAGTTTGCATAAAACGGACGTCGTATGAAGAAGTTATTAAGCTTTGAAGTTTGTACACATATAAGAAAAATATATAAAAACAAAACCAGTCCAGAATTCGAAATAAACTAAAATCGAAGAGTGGAAAACCACGTGAGAGATCGACCCGTTGGGGTTGACCCATGCCCCATGGGGGTCGATCGTAGTGTCGACCCACACAAAGGGGTGGCGACCCTAGGGTCGACCCCGGGTTGACCCACCCAGATCTGGGGCATATTCATTCTCTAAACCTGGACGCGAATCTGAACGAGATTCATTGGCAGTAGGCTATAATAGGACAAAATTTCTATTGTTTTATTCACCTTAAACAATGGAGACAAGGAGATGTTGCCTCAGCTTGGATTGAACTAAGCTATTTCTCGTCAACAAAAGCTTATACTTATACAAGAATCCCTGCTACAACATCAACACTCTTTTCTCAGTTCATTAGATCCAGTCACTGTGAGTTCATGTATCTTTTAAATATAAAAACTTAACAAGTAATCTTGACATGCTAATAAACCATATCAAAAACTTATGCCTGTTAATATGTTGATTAATGTTTAAACAGATCTGCTAAATTGACATGAAACTTGCCATACACCTATTTTGTTCAGTTATTTCTATATGCCTATTTCTATGTCTATCTCTGTTATTTATGCCTATTTCTATTCTTCTTCCTCTTCCTCCCTTTTTATTTTTATAGCCAGACTACCTTCGAGCCTAGGCCGATAACGCTGGAATGCGCGTACGAACGAAATTGGGTTTAATTGGGAATGGTAATTTAGGGGCATAACCTATACTATGAATATGACTAAAGATTGGGGCATAACTTATAATATGTAATATAACTTAAATATGGGGTATATGAATAGGGAAACATGTAGGCTTAACACAAAGATTAAGGGAATGTGTAAATGAAATCATATGTCAATTGTGTATTCTGTTTGATCTGTTAGGAGGGTTAAGTAAACTTGTAAATCGGGTAGGGTTTTAGGGACATTATTAACCCATGTAAAACTTAACTTGTGTCAAGCTTAGTTGATTGGGGACGCAAGTACAGGGGTGCTTGTGTCATTTGTTGTTTGGGACCCATATTAACCAGTAACCCGTTATGGTATTAAAGAAGGACCCTGCACTAGGTAGGGGTCAGGGCACGCTTACTGGGACTAATTATAAGAGGTTCATTTGGGATAGGGTGTTCTGATGGCGCATTCTAACGAAGTTATGTGCGTGCATGGGTGCGGTCTGTCTGGGAAAATAAGACGCCATAACACCTACAAATAGGTATGTGTCCTTCAGATGGTTGCCACTTTTGGAAGTAACACACCCTACTATGGGGCCAGCACAGAGTATTTACGTGGTAGGGAGCCAATCGTGGGATACTAATTAGGGTACATCTAGTTCTGTTTAGGTACCTGTTATTTCTATTTTGGGTAACACACGTTATAATCTGTTTCGGTACCTGTTTTTCTATTTGGGGTAAAACTTGTCGTTAGAAATACACCTAAGTCTACCATTTATGCTATGTTGGGATCATTCTGTTTATGTTAAGTTGTTAAAACCACTTAATGCGATATACTAGTATTGATGCAGAGAAAGTATTTGAGAAGCATAATTCATCATGTTCATCCAGTTTATACCGGTTACGTACTGCTGTTATTTCCTATCCAGTTTATTTACTATCTCGTTTCTTTTATCTCTTTATATGCTAAAAGTCACTGGACTCACCAGACTTTATGTCTGACCTGTTTTGTTTTCTCTTCTCTCTCTTCCTCCCCCTCCCCCCCCAAGGTTCTCATGGTAGGAATACTTAGGCTTGATTAGGATACTCTTTCCTGTTTCTAGTTGGAGTTGGATTTGCTTTTCTTTACTTAGATGTTTCGCTTTGACTACCTCTGTACCTTATTATTGCTGTTCTTAGGGACTATGGATTTATATTTATTTACTCTGATGATTTTAATACAAGGCAGATACTTTAATTTTATGTATTAGGTTTTCAATATTTCAGGCTTATGTCGTAACTAGATTTTTGGCACCATGGTATTTTCTTTTGGAAAATAAAGTATTATATTTCCGCTACTATTCTATATCTATCTTTTGAAACTCTGTATTTGTTTAACTATAACGCTTCACAAAACTTAATGCATTCTGATAAAGAGTGACATTAACAGATGTGGGGTGTCATATTAGGTTTGCAGCCGAAGTCAAGAAGAAGTAGATCGGGCCACCATGCATTAGTTAGGGCTGAAAACAGATGACATGGAAGATATGTAACGACCACATAATTTTTAACCCCGAAAATCAACATAAAACACAATGTTGACTATTCAAGCATCGAAAATATCGGGTCATTTATAGAAAGAATTTAGAGGATGAGAAAGATAAGATAGAACTAATAGAATAGAAGAAATAGAAGAATACAGCTGAATATAATCAGAGTAAACATGAATCTCACAGTGGAACGAAAATAAAATGTATTATATAACATAACTTTGAAATAAAAAACTGTATTGTATATACATACCATTATCAGAGTACAATATATCATATCACAGCGAAAATAATCTTTAAATACTAAAGGTGAAGCCTTCTGCTTTTAGCTTCTCCAAGTGTATCTGTAAAAGCCTGAAACACTTGACTGACCATATAAATTTGGGCACCTATGAGTTTAGGAAAAACGCAAACAAAATAAAGTCTGGGTCAGTCATGGGACTGGTGTGAGTAAACTCCAACCGTACTGTTTAAATTTGAAAATCCTTTTAAATAAAAAGACAATAGTAAGACTAGCCCACATATAAACATGGATGGTTTTTACCTTACTATAACACAAAATATTTTGATATCAAAATCCAGTGATATTGTAATAATGTCTAATCAAATAAATAACCAAGTAGCAGAACGCTTGCATCTCACGCTCCATATACATTGTATAAAATCAAAAACCGCAGGGCACTTATTGGAGATTGGATTCCAACTATGACAAGGTATGGGACCACCTCCCGATCAGTGTACTCTAGAGGGGATACACTAGGGTTCAACAAGAACATCTTACAACCCGACCCACACATGACCGACCACACATTTAGCTTGAGTGTATCGAATATATTGTCACCTACGGTTGTTGGCCCTCCCACCGTAATCCGTAAGATACAGAATCGAAAGAAGAATAAATATTGAATTTTCTCTAGATTATTGACAAATATACCCTGCTTGGGAATGACCCACCTAGCCATGCTGCCTGCCCGATTTTTGTCATTTCCCGGTTGTGAGGCTTGAGGCTACGTTTATCTTTTAGAACATCTGGCCACCATACACTTTGAATGTCACATCGTCAAACCCGTCAAATCACTCGTTGATCTTCAAAATTATTACGGGTATAAAAGCTAAGAGAAACGAATTTCTCCGCCACCAGACGTAATACCTTGAAAAGATCGTCTTATGTGATCTGTTAGGAATACTCTATCAGATATCCATCCATACAAGTTGTCATGGGACCGGACAAACAGAAAGCACTATTCTGGAACAGAATGAACCTTGCATTTCACTCCGTCTCTAATTATCTTCAGCATAATCTAATTCGCAACGCCTATGTTTATATGGAGTGGTTTTTGAACAATATATCCAACCGGTCTCTCCATATTGATAACGATGGTCAAAACACTTCGATAGTCGGTTATTTAACTATCGAAGTAAAAACAAACATTCATTCAAATGTTTAACTAAACATCACACAACCACGGGCACTTTTTATTTAACATTCATTTTTATTATTAAAATTTCCATATCTTACCAGATATTTCTCAAACTCCGTTTTAGCCTTTCCACACTTCTTGGAAAACATTCCCAGTTATTATAAACTTTTATTCTCCCATGTTCCATAAAATATACGTTATTAACATTCAAAACATTTCCATTCTTTTCACATTCTTTATTTTCTACACTAGGATAATATACCCTATCTACATTGAAAAAATATTTTCAATTTCATTATAAACATTTCAATCTGCCAATCATTCACTTTTAAAACATTTTTCACTTTAAAATGTGAATATCATCCCTATTATATAAATCTGAACACCTTTATCAAATAAACCTTCATTTAGTTAATAAATACCCTTACGGGCTCAATTTTATCTATCAAGTTATTATATAATTTTATCTTCCTATTCCACTTCATACACTCTGTTTCTAAGTCACTTCTTATTAAATAGATATCACCTTTATAACTTAAATCTTAATTACATATTCTATTATAATTTATTGGTTTAAAACCAAGTATTTACTACCCTATCAATTTATAATTTCTAAGAATACTTATTTTCATAATATTCGGCATTTTCGAATTTTAATTCCAAATCCTAATGGTTTAGTTCAAATCTCATTTCAAACATCGAAATGATGTCATTGTTTTCTGAAACGGTTCTCCAATTTCTCTTTCTAATCTCATTCTTATATTTCTTTGGACAACCATTTTTTTAGAATAAGTGGATTTCAAATCAAACAGTTTTCATTCCCTAGGGATTAGTGCTAGAAACAAAAATCACACTTAAGCTTGGTCTACAACGTTAATTTATCGTTATAGTTCAGAAACTTGCAATACGCTACAATATCTCTTTATAACTAATCTTGACATCTCATTCTGTTATAAACTGATACCATTCCTCGATAATAGTGAAGCCATTCAAGTTGGGGTATTTTATTTACCTCTCAAACCTTGATCACGACGTTCTTACCTTAGAATAGATATAAGTCTGTAATGCTAACTCCTTATTATTTATACTCTGTCAAATCGTATTTCTTGCTTTATTTTAAATATGATTTTACGACGCTATATCCTTATTTTGAAAGCTCGATTGTTTATAATTATTTATATTAAATATTTATTCTTCGCTTCATCTCCCTTATATAATTCCAATTATAACCTCTTTACCAAGTCCATTAACGCTCTTTGTCTTTTGACGTTTCTCTTTCTATTTGAATCATTATACGTTATTCATGTAACTTCTCATTACAAATTCAAAACTATCTTAAACAAATTCCTTTTAAGAAATAATTACTTTATTTACATAATAATTACCTTCATCATTGCTGAAGTAAAACAGTTTACTTCATTATTGATTTAAAAAAAATAGATTAGTTGCTTACTTAATAAACAATAACTAATTATATTAGTCCATTATTAATCATTTAAACTTCGTTAAATGAAAAAGTCATTCATAATTAAGGTATCCTATTTATTTAAACAATTAATTTCTAAAACCATTATTATTTGATTAATTGAAGATTACTTAATCAAATAATCAATTTCTAACAACACAGTTGATTTAATCAACTTCAAATCATTAGCTAATCTGTTAACTGATCGTAATTTCTCCTTACCATTAGATTAATAAAATTAATCTAGAAATATTGCCTAATCCTTTTTGTCTTAAAATGATTATCCTCATAGGACAATTTATAGCTTCACCTGATTAAGAATAATCGCTTATAATTTCTTAATAAAAATTAACAACAAAATATTTATAATAGAACTTCTATTATAATCTAGGACTTCGCTTTAGTTATAAAAATATAATTTTAATAACTTAACTTCGTTGATTCGCCAACCGGCAAATCAACTTTTTAACAAAGAGATGGGTTTACGGTCGGTGCTGCCACTTCCTTAATCGATATCGTCTATTGATTAAATAAAAATAACATTATATTTCCATTCAACAACAATATCCATACAGGGTTTCAATGTTATTTGGGTTCAAATAGTGCATATATAAATAATATAAAACAAATAGTACATATAAATATTGAGGAATCTGGTTGGATTCCTCAAACCGGTTTCCTGCATCCATAGATGTTAGTCAACACAATTAACACTAATTTCATACTAGGGAATATCATAATCGATGGAATCAGTATCCAACCAATGATGTGTACATATGAAACGATAAATATTATTCAACCAATTTAATTGTAATCTACCTAATCGACCATCACACAACATTCAATCATTTTTATCAATATTAAAATCTAATTAAAATTATTTTAAACTAGAACAGAGTCAGTAAATTTACTCACCTTTGCGTGTTAACCGTTAAATAACGATTTGCATCAGTTGATTATACCCGACGCTTTAATTGCCTAAAACTGTTACGTGTTCCAATCTTCTCCAGAACAGCTTCATCGCATATCATATCTCTCATAACTGGACCGCATCAATCTACGGTGTTCTTTCTTCTTGTAAAAACAAAAAAAGGCCAAGCGTCTCTCTCATACTTCCCTTTCCAAATGATCCGCCATTCTCTTGTACACGGAACCAAGTCCATTTACTATACCATTCTTGCTGCCAGCGTTTGGGCTTTCTTTCTTTTCTTTTCTTTTTTATCAATCGGGCTCACACATTTCAAGTTGGCCCATCACCCAATAAAACCCAGGTACTAAATAAACCGACCCGCATACTGTAAGCTTCCTCTTCCAACTCATAATATTCCGCAGTAGTGAACATTTTCCTTTTTATATTGCTATGACCAAAAACTTAAAAGCCATTGTCTTATCATCGTTTTGCGGAACTGTCAACACCACACTGCTCAACACCGATACCAACATACTCATCCTTTTCCCAAATATTGTACAGTTTCCCTTCCCAACATATACTCATGAAAACAGTTCTTCCAGCCGAACTCCAAAGCCACTTCCAAGGTTTTCGAGCTACACATACACCGTCCAAGAACACTGGTCTGCACACCTTTAAAACATGTCAACCCCCCAAACTCCCTATGCCCAAACTCGCAACTCCAATCTTACCAAAAACACGAGCTGCATGCAAAACATTCCATGCGAAAGGCTTTTGTCTTCTCCATTTTTGAACATATTAAAACAGTATCCTTTCAATACCCAGGCCACGCAATACTACATGCATCCCGTCCCTTTTTACTGAACCTATTTCCTCACTTGCCATTTCTGCACATCTTAAATCCCATACTCATCCACATTTTAAACTTCATATTCTCCTCCATTCCCCCATGGGAATTAGTTAGCAAACCACCATTTTTTCCATTGAGAATGATGAGAAATGATGTGAGTTATACATATATATGATTTTAGAGATTGTATTGGAAGGTTGTTGTTTTTGTTTTAAATTGTATGAGCCATGAAACTTCGGCCATTTCCTGAAGAGGAAGAACAAACCAAAAACTAGTGTATTTATAGTTTTTTACATCCTTCATGGTTAAGTAATAGACGGTACATGCTAGCTAGAAAATGGGAAGTAGGTTTGCAGAACATTTATACGTTGTTGAATTTCTTAGTGACTAAGGTATACTTATATATTTATTTGTAAACCTATTTTAGTTTCTTACTCGCTGAGGAACAAGGACGAACAGTATTTTGTTGTATAGGTGACATGAAGTTTTACTGTTTATATTTGGAAAAAAATTAGCAACACGATGGATACAGGACATAGGCATGCGACTTTTACAAAATTTCCATGTGCGTTTAAAATTGTAACACCCCATATTTTCTGAGAATATTAAAAGAATAAATTAA
Source organism: Allium sativum (assembly GCA_030737875.1). Taxonomy (NCBI): domain Eukaryota; kingdom Viridiplantae; phylum Streptophyta; class Magnoliopsida; order Asparagales; family Amaryllidaceae; genus Allium; species Allium sativum. Next base: position 143,194,332 of record CM060925.1, on the reverse strand, counting down.
AGAATACTTAATTTTTTAAGTGAGAACTAAGGGAAACGGGTTACGCCATCGCCTTCGTCTCGTAATTCTGCTTGGAATAGAGTCCAAGTTTTCGTAAATCGGACTTCGTATGAGGATGTTATGGCCCTCAGAATTTTCAGGAATTTAAATAAAATAAAACAGCTTAGATTTAAATTTAAAATTCAAATCACACACTCGGGCTGGGCAGGAAATTTTCCGCCCACGAGCCAGGTCGACCAGGGGGTCGACCTGGGTTACATAGGTCGACCAGGGGGTCAACCTCCCCCCTATTTCCAGTTCCGAGGACTGGTTCGTTTTTCTGCATTTAGACGCCCGTTCTGACCAGATTCATTGATCCCTATGCTATATAAACACCCCTAAGGCTACAGTTTTCTCTACACAACTTCATTACACCTATACTTTACCCTAATTCATATCAAAATAAATTAAAGACATCCTTATGCTGCTCTAGTTCTTCAAGAAATCAAGTTTAGAATTCAAGTAGAGATTCAAAGGCTAATTCAACGACTTCAACAACTATTTTCTAAGAATCAAATATAAATTAGAGAATAAATAATCTACGTCAAGGGATCGCTTTTCAGTTTGAGAAAACATATTCCAGAAATACAAGAATCATTCCCTTTTTGTAAGTTCAAGTTACTTTCAGATGTGAATTCTTAATTGAAATTCTTGGCATGTAATAGTCTGGATCTAAGCTATACTTGATTATGAGATAATCCTTTTAGATTTATCAAATCTAATATATTAAATTTATGCCTGCGATGTTATTCAAATCTAATCCATTAGATTTATGCCTGATGTAAGTAATCCTTTCATTGAATCCGTGCTTGTATATGCCTTTGGGAATCATTATTGACTATGGAATTGGTCCAACCATATCTATCCTTGTTGTATATCGGAATTGTAGTCTTGTTTAAGTTCATGATATAACTCTTGTCAAACCTATACGTCTGTGACGGTTCATAATGATATTCATATCATATCTATATGCCTGCAATGTATTCTATGCAAAACTTGTCAATTTGGTATATCAAATTTATTGGACCAATAGTTCTTATCGTCATATGCCTATTCTTATGCCTCTTATGTTCCATATTGTTTCTCCGCTTATTTCATGAATCTTGCGTTGAATCTCGAAATACGTACGTTATGAATGCGAGGGTAATTGGGTATAACATGAAATTGACATTTATTTGGCATAATTTGGAACACTATTATGGCATGACTATTAAGATGCAATTTAGGGAAATTTGACATGAATTATGGAATACGTAATTTGACATATTGAACCTAGAATTGGCATAAACGATAAAGTATGAAATTTGGCATGAAAAAACCTAGTTTTGGGCGTAAACTGTAAATTGGAATATTAAATTTAGCTTAGGCTTAACTATTGATTTGGGATGCCAAACATAATGCATAGTGATTTTGGGCATGACTATTATTGCAAATTTAGGGAAGATTGAGTATAGCCAATTTTGGTTAATAACTAGAAATTGGAATTTGTTGGGCATAAATTGGGAATTGGATCATGACTAGTTTTGGTGAATTTGGTAATTAGCATGAAAAATCTAGATTTGGGTATATATGGTAAATGTGTAAATTAAAGATGAACATGCCTAACCCGAGGTTAGATTGAGTTGTGGTGTAAAACTGCCCAGAACCGCCCGGCACATCCACTAACCACAACAACACCTATCTAATGTGAGAGGTTAGTGCATCATGCCCAAGGAAAACCCGAGGTTAGATTGAATTATGGTGTAAAACTGCTTGGAACTGCCAGACACATCCAGTAACCGCAACAACACATATCTAATGTGAGAGGTTGGTGCATTAGTAAATCAATTAATGCTAATGAACAAGATGAATGACTAGGGTTAAGTTCATAGGAACACTTAACCAATATAACATGAATGACTAGGGTTAAGTTCACAGGAACACTTAACCAATATAACATGAAAGACTAGGGTTAAGTTCATAAGAACACTTAACCAATATAACATGAATGACTAGGGTTAAGTTAATGGGAAACACTTAACCAATATAACAAGATGAATGACTAGGGTTAAGTTAATGAGAAACGATTAACCAATATAACAAGATGAATGACCAGGATTAAGTTAATAGAAAATACTTAACCAGTATAGCATGATGAATGGGTAGGGTTAAGTAATAAGAAACATTTAACCAATATAACTTAACTTGTGGTAAGGTTAAGTTAAAACAAGAGGGAAACACTTAACCAATATAACTTGATTGGTGGTAGGGCTAAGTTAACACAAGAAGGCAACACTTAACCAAAGTAACATGACAAGTAGGTGGGTTAAGTTTACTTGAATTGATTGATGACACTTAACCAATACAACATGATGAACACGTGGGGTTAAGTTAATAAGGAAAAATTGACCAATATAACTGGATGGACGAACGGGGATAAGTTAATAGGAAACACTTAACCAATCCAACATGATGAGTGAGGAGGGTTAAGTTAATAAGAAACACTTAACCAACATGACATGATGAATGGGTGGGTTAAGTTAACGTGAATGGAAAACACTTGACCAGTATGGCATAATATGTGGGAGGGTTAAGTACATATCAAGTTGGGTGGGTGATATTAGTAAATATAGGCCCACAAACTTAACCATTAAATAAACATGCTTGAATTGGTGGGAGGGTTATGTACATATAGGGTTGGTGGGTAATATTAGTAAATATAGGCCCACAAACTTAACCATTAAATAAACATATTTGAATTGGTGGGAGGGTTAAGTACATATCGGGTTTGTGGGTAATATTAGTAAATATAGGCCCACAAACTTAACCAGTAAGAAACCCTAGTAACGGAGACCCATTTCAGCAGTAACCCACATAGATGTATCATGGTACCCTGAACTAGGCAGGGTGGGGCACGATTACTAGGCTGATTATAAGCGGTCAAAACAACGGCAGGGGTACGTCAGTGTAGGTTCCAACGGTTTACTGGCGTGCACGTACTCCGAAGTGAGAAAAAGCAGACACTGGGTACCAGTAGTTATACACTGTGCATCTTGAATCGTGTCGGGTTGCTATCATAAGGATTGATACACCTTATGGTGGGACCAGCACAGGGTATCTACACAGAAGAGAAGGTCGATTGACACAGACAAAAGGAAAAATTAATACGAGTAAGGAGCTAATCGATAGGGTAGTAAGGGTGCATCTAACATGTTCATGGCAATTAGGCAGATTGAGGTGGAATCCTCACGATAGATGTACACCTGAAGGCTACCACAATTGTGGGGATTGGGATCACATTACAATATGATCATTTTATATAGCTTACTAGTTGGGACACTGGTTAGGTAATGCAGAGATATAAAAATCAGAATAACGAGGTAGTAGCGAAGAAGAGAAAGAATAGATGCGCATTCAGTTTATCTTGCCTTATCATATCTATACTAATCGTATGTTATCTTGTTATCCTTGTTCTCATGGTATTGTCTTATATTCAGTTTATTCATGTCATGATGCTTTTGCCTGTTTATATGCTGAAAGTCACTGGACTTACCAGACTTATGTCTGACCTAGTTTTGTTCCTCCTCTTTTCTTCCGTTCCCCCTGCCCCCAAGTTCGCAGGGAGGAAATGTTACCACTTAGCTCAGTTTTCTTTCCAAGCTCGAAGATAGTCGATGTTTTTCTTAGGACTCTCTCTTCCACTGCTATGGATGGTTTATGCTTTATTGGGGAATATCATTGTTATTTTTATGCTTGGAAATTTTTAAATCAAGACAGAAGTTCTATGTATTACTTTTAAGTATGATTGAGACAACTATTGTAAAAGCTTGACTGAACCACATTGTTTATAAAATGACTTTATTTTCCGCTGCTTTATTTGTCTGTCTTGTAATTTATCTACATCTTTTACCTAAAATGCTCCACCGAAGTTAAGGCATTCCCTTTGTGAGGGACCTTAACAGAGGTGGGGTGTTTCAAAAATTGATTCAAGTATTTTGTTCTTAAAACAACTGTCTTTCTTATCATGTTTAGTGTTGTTATTCATCTTACCCCTTTTATTCCGGTGTAGGAATTGGTTCTTTTCCAAGCTTAATACTCGGTGATAACCGTTAATAATTTCTATTACTAGTTGAGTGTTGTACAATTTCTATTTTCTTTGAATACAATGTGACATTCTTGTTTCAATTATTGTAAGTTCACTAGTAAATTAAATAACCATTTAAAATACATGGTGATATGAACATAAATGTTTTAAGTTAAAATACATCGGTATCCCATTTACACGAAACTCCGCTCATGTACAAGCTGCTACGGACAAAAATAAAAATGTCGTCGAGTCTTGCGAGGTGCCACGATCTCAAAAATAAAATAATATCAGTATGTTAACTCATATTTGAGACCCAAAACACTGATATATGGTGTAAAACAATCCAAATAAAAAGTAGCTTATTTTCTGAAATAAAAATTACAGTAAAATTCTAAAAATTAAATTATCACTACATCTCAAAAGAATCTTGTCTAAATTTGAAACCGATGTTTAAATATATTTAAACAACCGTTATGGCCACAAATGATTATACCACTGCTTTTCTGAATATTTAATTTGGACATAACTCCCCATATATAATAAGAAATCCTGGTTTTTTCACTTCCACTAGAAAATACAGTTCAACAGATTCCAACGTTTCTTGTTTCGAAAAAATCTGATTAATAACGGGTCCTGTACACTTGGTTGAAGTCCAGAACATTAAATTATGAACTGCCGTGATATTACGGGCTCGATTATATTTAATATATATTTTTATATGTTCAACTCCATTTTAAATTAATATATAAATTCACTTATATTACAAATTCAATATTTAAACTGATTTAAATATTCAAATACAAACCGAAAAAATGTGGGATGTTACAAGATATCTGGCTAGAATCAATGCAGAGTGAAGAACGAAAGTGGTGCAAGTGCAGATCAGGTTTACATCTAAAAAAGAGGAGAAGAGAAACTTCACTTAGTCCAAGCAAGCGAAATCAGTCTTGAGATTGAGAGGAACAAGAAAAATTGAAGGAAGGAAGGAGTAGAAAAAATGGCCGTGGTAGATGTGAAGGCATAAGAAGTGGTGATAGACTGTCACCATTAACGATCATAAGTGAAGCTCTCGAACCCATGCGCCTAAAATAGAAAAAAAAATGGATACTGATTTCGACCATAAACTTCAAATGGCTATAACTAGTGCAACTTGAATGGGATTTGCATGAAACTGGAAATGTTTGTTTTCTATTGATAATAGCTTTCAAATGAAAGAAGAAATTTTGAATTTCAACCTATGGATTTCAAATTATGTTTAAATCTGCTTTTGAAAAGGTGGTTGTAAACGCAGTTCGATGACCGTTATTGGAAATCGATCGAAATGACAATATAAAATTTATGATAAATCATAATTAATGATTTAAAGTGATTTGGAAAAGAAATATGAAATTTCGAACTATATTTTGGGTATTTATGTTTTTAGCCTAACTTGCTGAATTTAGTAAATGACATTTTTGGAATATAAGTTAAATGAACTAAAGATTTCCAAATTAGTTTATTGGATTTGAAAGATGAGTTTTGAGAAATCCTTTACTTAAGATTAACTGGAATATGGATTTGGATGGAAATGATCTTCGGATATTTTGTATTGATTACCGCTTTGTAAACATTTACTATTTGAGGAATTTGGAAGATGTTTATATCATTATTCCACTTATAATATTCGTTGATTACAAGAAATTGTGTTGAATATAAGTGGATGTAAATTTTGTTTAAATCTTATATTTAATATCCATTGGTTTGGGGTTTGTCGTGAATGGTTTCTTCAATAACATCGTTCTTTAACCCAGTTAAAGAGGAAGAGTATGGAACAAATCTTTGTTTTAAGACTTAATGAAGTTTCCAAAGTTGAGTTTTACCATTTAATGAATTAAATTGGAATTGAATGAGAGATCAATTTTGTGATAATAGAGATGAGTCTTCATGGATTAAGACCTTTACTATTTAAGGAATTTAAAATGGTTTTGTCGTTATTCCGCTTATAGTATTTGTCTGATACGAAAATTCATATTGATGGTTAATTGATATGATTTTCGTGAAAATTTCAATTAGAATGAAAGTATGATTTTTAGTTTATCGTGGACGATGTTTTAAAATAACATTTGGTCTTTCACCCAGTTAAAGGAAAGAAGATTTTCCAAGTAAAGTTGAAGTGAAACTTTATTCAGTTTGGTTATAAAGATTTAATGAAAGAGTTTTCCTAACAAATGATAATAGGAACAAGCTTAAAGATTGCTTAAAAGAAGATAAATATGTTTTTTGCGTAAGCAAAAGATTAAGAAATCGTAAATATGATTTTGGGTTAGAGATATGGAGTACCGCCATGTTTGCTCCATGGGATAAGTAGGATGGGAATGGGAAAATGATTTGAGAAATCAATCTCTTCATGGGATTCAATAATCCCGACAAAGCGTAGAAAACTTGATTTGAGTTAAGTTAGTGAAATTATATTTTTATAATCTTGTGAAATTATTTCCAAGGAAATGATTTAACCCAAAGTTTAAAGAATGCAAATCTTTAATAAGATTTAAATGGGTATACCCAATATAAATAATGATTTAGGTAAAAGAATATTCTGAATTGGAATGAGACTCGTGATATTTTATGAATCAATTATGGTTTGTAAAGATGCGCTAGCTATTCAGAAAGACCTGGTTTCAACCCATTCTGAATAACTATACGACGAGTATTGAAGATAACTGAAGATAGCGGTTGAAGACTGAGGATCTTCACATCGTTTGGGTTATTGCTGATGTCTCGATTGGAAGGTACATAAAGAAGAGGTTATAACTGGGATGTACTTGGAGATTGTTCGGATTTGCAAGGGTCTCTCTCCATCTATTGGACGAGGAATAAGGTGCCTTCGGTTTCGTTCACAACCCCGAACGAAGTTGTAAATGGATGTGTGTCCGACGTTTTATTTTATGGCATAACCAATTTATTTCTATTGATGATATATCAGTTAGTGGAGGAGAATTTATTCTTATAGATTAACACCCTCCTGTGAGACTTATGTACTCAGATGGTCATGTATTAATAAACACCGATTATATGTTGTGAATTGACAATGTGGCATGCTGAGTGCTAAACCGATCAAAGTTTTTTGTTGAAAAGCAGAGTTTTGTGGATGACAATCAAATCATGGCTAATATAGCTTAGCTTTGTGTTGAAACATAACTTTAGAGCCTCACAACCCGGGAATGGCCGAAAACAGGATGATGGATTGTAGAGAATGAAATATGTTTCCTTCTAGCTAAAAAATGATGTTATGGTATGGAACCCTGACAATTTTACTTATGTGGATGATAGTTCGAGGTGCCTAAGGTAATGGTCAAATACGACTAGGGACGTTATGTTCAGGTAAGATTTTAACCAACTCATTAATGCTGGCTGACTCTTCCCCTCCGAAGGATCATTTGTTGAGTCCTGGGACATCCCGCTAGAGGTGTTCCGAACAATTAAGTAAGATCCACTGCCTTAGTCATTGATGGAACCCAACTTCCAATACGAAAATTTACGGTTTTATTTGTAATCAATGTATGTAGACGCAATATATAGGTACCTACGTCTTTTATGATTTATGCATTTACTTTCGAAAGTAATTTATTCAATATGCACTAGTAATAATAAAAGTGACTTTCGCATACCAAGCATATTTGATTATCATAATGCAAAACTTGCTCCTTTGGTGTGCGTTGCATTGTTGATGAGATGCAAGTATTATGGTAGCTTCATTTTCAAAAATCATTGCGAGTAGTTTATAATTGGTATTCATGTGGGGGAAAACTCATTCCGTGTTATACAGCATGGTCCTGTGATTTACCAAATTTTAAAATTAAGTAAATAATTGTTTCTGTTCTCACACTAGTCTCATGATTGATCCGGAGTTTATTGTTCTTCCACCAGAAATTTGGGTGCTCATATTTTCCACATGGGCAGCCTAATCGTTTTGGTTTCTAGATATTCTATAAAGCAGGTGGTGCTGGATTAAAGCTAAAACTGTGTCCAGAGCATTTTATTTCTTTCGCTGAGAGTTTATGTTTTCCACTGTGTAATGATACATTCTGATATTGTTAGTTCTTCTGTTGTGCATGTATTTATTATTGTACTCTTCTGTAAGCTATACTCTGATGTAAATGTTGTTGCAATGATAATGAAAAAGTTGTTTTGTTCAGTTCCTATTAGTCGTAACCCAAAGCGATACGTCTCCTTGATTGGTTTAAGTCGGTTTGAACCGGGCAAAAAGGCAGATCATCACATCTTATTTATTATTTGATAAGGGAGCGTTGGGTCTAAAAATTAATAAATATAAAGATAAACTACCCTACCCTAGATGTCACGTGCTGGTAATCCTTACTTTTTAATTCTTCAAATATCGATCGATAGAAAACCTCGCTACTTTAAAAACCAATTAAATCGCATACCTAAATGTAGTTTCGCCACCATGTTTCAAATGAAGATGAAGAAGATAAAGTAATCAGATTCCAGTGTAATGACACAAATTTTGAAAATGTTAGTTAATCAATTTTTTCCATTTTAAAATCGACTTTCTTGTGAAAAAGATCAAAACGGTGGAGGGTTGCAGTGTATATTAATGAAAAACGTTGAGATTATAAGGTTATTATTAGAATTTTTGTTTACTATTCTAAGACTTATTTATTTTGTCCACTCATATTTTTTTTAAAATAAATTAAAATTGTAACCCCTTTTAATCAAAATTGGATTTCCATTAACAACCATCTTTTACATAAGTACATGAACAACATTCAAGCAATGAAAACAAATTAAAAGAAATATTGTTAGTAATGTTTTTATTTGGTTCATGCATATGTTTGGGGAGGATGGGGGAGAGAGATAGAATTTTAAAGGGATTCCTTCTTATTTATTATTTGTTAAGGGAAGGTTAGATAATAATAAAAAAATCAAGCTATCCTACCCTACATGTCACGTGCTGGTAACCCTTACTTTTTAATTCTTCAAATATCAATCACAAAAAACTTTGATGTTTTAAAAACCAAATTAAATCGTGTACCTAACTGTAGTTTCTCCACCATGGTTCGAATGAAGTTTCCAAAGAGTAAGTAATCAAATCCCATTGTAATGACGCAAAATTTGAAAATGTTAGTTAATCGGGTTTTTTTATCTTTTTTTTGTTGAAATCGACAGTTTGGGTGAAAAAAAGCAAAACGGTGGAGAGTTGCAGCGTATACTGATGAAAAGACGTCAGGATTAAAAGGTTATTATTAAAAAAAATTACTGTTCTAAGGAGAGACTAATTTATTTTGTTCCCTCATAACAATTTTAAAATATATTAAAATTGTAACCCCTTTTAATTAAAACTGGAGTCTCATTTACAATCCTTTTTTATAGAATACATGAACAACATTCTATCAATGAAAACAAATTAAAAGAAATATTGTTGTAATGTTTTTATTTGGTTCGTGCATATGTTTGATAAGGTTATCGAGTAAGCCCCAAATTTTATTAGTAATAAATTATTATTATTATTATTTTCTTGAAACGTATACATACTGATAAGCTCAAACCAGATTTTAATAGCCTATAAATAGATGTACCCCTGGCTCAAAGGAATCATTGCAAGTTATCTCTAACTATTTTTTCCTGTCCATTACTTTGCATTGGCCAAATGGTATGTTTTTACACAATTGAATACTTATAAGCGATAATTCTGATTTAAGTTAATTAAGATTTTCTTCTGATTCTTGTTGTAGTTGAGACCTGCAACACTTTTGGGTTTGACATGGCTAGCATTGATAAGTTTGGTTATGGGAGGAAAAATATACGATGTGGCTAACTATGGAGCTGTCGGAGATGGTAAAACTGACAACAGTGAAGTAAGAGCATTCAGTCGTTTTATATATACTGCATTAAAATTTGTACAGTCTATAGTTGGAAAAACTTTCAAACCATTATATATTAATAATGTTTTTTTGTATAGGCATTTTTGAAGGCTTGGAAAGAAGTTTGTGCTGATACAGATATGCCAACATTCATACTAGCGTCACCTGGAAAAACATATTTAACTAGCAACGTTGCATTTTCAGGACCTTGCAAATCTAGCATACAAGTCAAGGTATATTTTGGTTATCAGATTCCACATATACGTGTGCGTGCATGCATGCACATTTTGGAGGAAACTCTATATATTCATCTATCATCAAACAATCACCATCATAAACATGATATTAATATTATCACTATCTTCTTTCATTTCGGTTTGTTAGATTATTGGAAATATGGTGGCACCAGAAGGGTTCTGGACAAAAACACAGCAGACGTGGATAATTTTCAAAAACATTAACGGACTTGGGATTAATGGTGGTGGAACTATGGATGGCAGAGGTGCTATCTGGTGGCCTTGTGTTTCCCAAAGGGTAGGCTATATTACAATAATTGTACCCCCAACTCTTGGTTTCTAAACTTATACAACATAAAATGATTTCCCAATTTTTCTTTACGTTTACAGAAATGCAAAGGAGCTCCTTATGTGAGTACCGAAATATTTTTGGCTCTTTAAATGTAAAGTTTACTTTATTCCCTCTTTAAACGTTATGCTTGGATCTATACAGACTATGGAAATCGAGGGATGCAATGATCTTCAGCTGAATAATTTAAGCTTTAATAATAGTCCAGGAAAGAACCTTGCAATATATAAATGTAGCCAGGTTAAATTATTTGACCTTAATATAAAGGCTCCAGGTGATAGTCCGAACACTGACGGCATCATGGTCGCTGAATCAAGCAATGTTCAAATTTGGTCATGCACCATTGGAGTTGGTACTGAATTCGTATTAATTATAAATTTGCAACAAAACCTTTTTTTTTCTTTATTAGTATATACAGTGCTCTCTCTGGAAATAATATAAGTGCTTGTATATGTATTATACATATATACAGGTGATGATTGCATAACAATTTCAAATGGTTGCTCCAATGTGAATGCTAGCAAGATTACTTGTGGGCCTGGCCACGGTCTTAGGTAATGTTGCAAATTGAAATTCAAAGTAGATACATTAATTGTGAATATCTTATGATACATTTCATTATTTCTATGACTTATATCTATACGTAATTTTTTCAATAAATTTTTGATGATTGGTTAAAGGCTCATGTCACTTTTTTATTGTAAACAAAAATAAATATGCAAAGTATTATGATCAAGACATGGCTAACTATCATAATCACAGCATTGGAAGTTTAAAGGATAACTCAAAAGTGGAGGATGTCTGGATCACCAATAGCAATGTTTCTGGAACTTTAACAGGTGCAAGGATCAAGACATGGCAGGTATGCAACTATATGACAGTTAATCTTTAAGTCATCAAGACTATGCATTTCAATGAAACAATCACATATGCGCATGCAAAGAGTATTTTAATTAAATTTATACATATACATGCACATAGGGAGGATCTGGCTATGCAAAGAACATATTGTTCCAGGACATAACATTTTCTGCGGTTGAAAAACCAATTGAAGTCAGTCAGTTCTACTGTCCAGGTGGAGGTTGTAAGAATGAGGTAGCTAGCTCCTGTGCACTGATTCATAATTATTTGTTTACATTTATTTTTCACCCCTTTCTTATGTTTTCCAAATAAGTGTAAATAACACTTCAATTTTGTTATACATAATGTGTTGTGCTAAAGACATCAGCAGTGGCTCTAAGCCAGGTAACATTACGGAAGCTGAAAGGTACATCATCGAAACCAGTTGCCATTACATTGGAATGCAGCCAAAGCACGCCTTGCACTGGAATTGTGATGGAGAATATCGATATTACATACGAAAAGGGGGAAACTACTTCAACATGTTATAATGCCATTGGAAAAACGGTTGGAATAGTTAAGCCTCCACTTTCATGTCTTGGTCATTAAGAAATCAAAATATCATTTGAGTAATGCACACGACATCGATGAGCAAGTTGAAGGCAGTCTTACTCTTGTTGCTAAAGAAATTGGAAATTGAAGCTTATTACATAGGTTTAGTAATAATATTGTATACCATGTGTTTAGCGAGTAACATCTATATCAAGTAGAGGTTATGTAATTTGATTAAATAAAGAGCACTGTAATTCTAAAATTCTTGAATAAAAACGAAGTTCCTCTCTATTAATGTTAGAAGCATTAAATTATTATTCTTGTTGGCCTATGAGTGCTTGCTTATATTTTACACTGGTGCCTATAAGTGCTTGATTTATTTGACATGGTAAACAAAGCAAAATATATCTTTTTCTTTTATTTTTATGGCTACTACAAGGCAGTGTCATCATGATTTGGTCCAACGATGATCTGAACACGATTAACCCTAGACCTGGACTACATTGTTCTAAAACTCAAATAAACCTCATCCATGCACAAACACTACGACAAAAACATTGTTTTACAACATTTATTTTACCAACTTTTTAATAGAACATTGTAATCTCTTTTACAATTTTTTAAAGAAAACGACGTGAAATATGAATTTCTTCAAATTTTTCCCAAAAACATTATAAACAATTATCTTTTTACTACTTTTGTCATGAGCGTTGTTGTAGTGCCCATTGAGCAACGGGTTTAGTGGCTTTTAAAATCATTGTTTTTACAATTATATGTTAATTAACTACTTAAAAGTAGTTTTCCTCATTTGTTTAAGTTTAATTTGAATATGTTAAGTATTTATTAAATTAGTACAATAATTTATAACTAATAACCAGTATCTAATACTTAATCATTTAGAAATGGTAGCTTGTATTAAGAATAGGTAACTGTTTATAATTTGTAAGCAATGATTAATAAAATTATAATGTATAGCTAAAAGCACTATAAGAAAGAGTGGCATTTCTGATGGTTGGAAACCATAGGCGACTGTTGGAAGCCGCCGGAAATAAAAGTGTCCGGGGGTTGTGTTTCCGACTGTTTCCGAAAACAGCCGTCGTATATATTTCCGATGACTTCCAGCAGTTACTGGCGGCTCCTGACAAGTGTTGGAAATCGCTGAAAGCCACCGGATACTACATACATGTAAGTCATCGGAAAACTTGCTGCTAATTTTTTATATTTTTGCTACATTTTAGCTTTCCTTTCACATTTCATATACAAACGTTCTTCCACTACAACTATACAATACCCAATATGCACAATTCCAAACAAAAATAAAAATTAAAGCTTCATACAATTCAACAAACCATAAAATACATAAAATCAAGTCATACTTGTCGCACAACTGTACAATACATTACAAACTATCCACAAACAACCAAAATATCAAGTCTACAAGAACATAACCAACCAACCATGCATATCATCACATAATACAACATCAAGTCTATCATATATACAACCAACGATTAAACATGTCCCAGTCAACAATTAAACAAGTATGTATTCCACCTAGTCACAAAAAAACTAACCACTCAAAAGCATCACTAGTCTGCAGAATTACCTCCAGAACCAACGGAGGAAGGGAAGTGGCCAAATTGCTGCATGTAGTCGACAATACGCTAATCCAGCACCTGCGTCATCTTTGTAGTCCGGCGACGGTCCTTATCCTTAAGCTATGTCATTCTAGCCCTCAAACTTATGATCTCTGCACGAGGGATAACGGCTCGGGTGTGGCGGCCTTGTCTCTGGCTGGTAGCCTATAATAATTATATAATTTAGTTTCTAATATATTATTAAACTCATATATTCTAACATATTATTTACTTACTGCTTGATTGCCAAATCCATATAGTCTGCTCCATGATGGTGGATACATAACTGACTCGAATATAACATCTTCCTCATTCGTTGTTAGATGCTTCCGACCCGTCCTAGCCAACATTTTTGTCATTGCTCCATAAATTTTTCTTGCATGAAATATATTTAAATAAATCAATTACAAAGAGTTAATAAATTGAAATATAGTTTAATAAGTGAAACAAATACTAATAGTAAATAAATTGAAATACTTTTACATGGCTCTTGCTGGATTTCTTATTGTGCCATGTAAATGAAACTATTATATTTGGATTTACATGCTCGACGACATGCATATAGGTAAACATGTCCATATACGACATGGGACACTCCGCCTCTAATTCCTAAAATTGATTATTATATACAATTATTGTACGTTCAAAATTATATAGTAAAACAAATATTTACAATTCAAATTCAGTAAATTTACTAACTCTTATCGATATTGCTGAAATGACTTTGATCCTCCTTGATGGATGACGGGATTTTTATTTCTGTTTGCAGAATTTCTTTCCGACTCTGCCTGTACATTCGAAATTAGATACAATAGTTATCGATCAAATATTCTTTTAATATTTATTTATTTATCAATCAAATATATATATATAAAAAAATTAGTGCACTTACCTTTGCCTCCTCACTATTCCAGTATTTCAACCAACCTTCCCATACATTCGTCCCCATCCAATTCGGTTTCTTTGATTATTTCTTCACTTCATACATTGCATCCCTATAGTTCTTTCACATTATACGCATTTGGTAATCTCATGCAAGCTGCATATCATTTGTGTGGAAGTCCAGCTCAGCCTGTGTTTCACAAATGAAGAAAACGTTACATTGCAAATGATAAACTATACAACTACAATAAAAAAGAATTAAAAATGAAAAATAGAAAGCAAAAAAATATATTTACAAGCATGTCCTGCCGGATGCACTCTACTACGTGTGGGGACATGGTGTCTCACTTTGGCCAACAATTCGCCATCTACTCCGATATGCTGCTCTAAAAACATCTAACATAATCCGCGATGGATGTAAATCAAATCCCCTATTTTTTAATATAATTCACATAAGTACATATGTCGTTAGAAAAATTAAAATGTTATATATAGTTTATTTCTTGCCCCTTGGCTCTAGGTACCAATGTAACGACAGTCCCCGATGACGACTGCGATGGACCAGTGCCATTGTTTCCTTATGATCTGGATGAACTTCTACTCCTAGATGACATGTCTATTCATGTGACATATAAACAAAACAATTCAGAAGAGAATAATAGCCTGATAATGAAATATATTTCATACATAAATGTCATAAACGATATAAATTGCTACTTGAAATGGAAACAGAATTGGAGTTGTATATAGCTGATTCATATTGAGTCTCATGTTCCACCTATAAGCAGATTACATTGCATTTTTAACAAAAAGTACAAAATAAATGACAAATGGAAATATCATAAAAGATGTAAACAATAATAAACATATTAGGTTTCATAGTTACATTAATTTCATAACATATCAAGAATTAAACATAGTTACATCAATTGAAAAAAAATGGTACAATAACTATCAAATTAATACTACTCATTTTATATCAACCATCATCGTCTTCTGATTCAGGTTCGGTATCACTTTCTTTGTTAATTTCCTCCATACTGTCAAACGCTTCCACTAGAATATTTGATTCAACGATCAAAGGTCCAAAATCCATATGATCATCTATAATTATTATTTCATTGTTCTCAAGATCTACCTGATAAACTTGTTCATTTGGAATATTCTTTCCATCGAATGTAAATCTAGCTTTTGTTTTGAAAAATGCCAGCGAATCTACTTTATCTCTTTTAAATGACGAGTAAGGAGCATAGTAAACTTGCAATGCTTGTTTGGCTAGCACAAACAGATCATACTTGTGATAATGCGATGTGTTCTTTATTTCGATAAGTTCAAATTCTTGTACATATAAATTTCAGAACCTGGAACATTGCTAAACCAATTGCATATAAATAGAAACACTTCCTCCGTGGGTGTGAGAAATTTATCAACTACAAAATTTATGTTAAAACGCCATAAAAATCATTTATGTGATTTTTTGGATCGTCGCTACCTTTAACAAATACACCTGTATTATTGGTTGATTTTTCTACACCGTTGTGTTATCCCATAAATTTCGACAATTGGAATATGGAGTTAATTAAAAAATTAACTATTAATAATCATTTTTTATTATAATACTTTAATTATAATTGAATATATGGTTTTTTTGTATGAATTGAACTAAATATTTAATTTAGAATGGTTGGTTAGGAGTCAAATGTTCATTGTTGAATATTTGAATTGAATTTGGTTGGATATTTGAATTGGGTTTGAAATTTGAATGAAAAATATAAATGGTTGAATTTAAAAATAAACGTATTAACGTCAAATAAATTGGAGAATTTTATTTGTTTATGTTGTATATAACGGTATTGTATACACAATTATGTGATTTTTGTTTAATGATAACAACCAAATATATATATATATATTCTTTTAAATGTGTTTGTAATCGCACTATTACACTACATCACTGACATAAATTTAATATTTATATTTACATAAAATACTTCTGGACAAGAATTCTAATATTCAAACAAGTATTTTATTAAATATAAAATTTTTATTTCAACTTCTCAAACGGTACAAATTTTATACTCCACTATTTGAACACATCACTGATATACAATTCAATTCACATTTGTTTTCATACACAGTTCCTCACTACAATACTCTGTACAAATTCATTTATACATTCACTCATATACATACTAAGTTACACTCATATATTTCACTGTCATCGTCTATCTTCTGTCTTCACAGCTTTCAGTCAGTCCAGTATTCATACCTATCACAAACAGAAACACACACAGTAAACTTGAACATAAATAATGTCATATTTTAGCAAGTATTGTTTTATTTTTAAAATTTACTTGCCTCAGAATTTTGGTGTGTTTCTCATCATTTTTCATGACTTGATCTGATATATATATATTTCTAGTACCCACTCATTAGCCTCAACACACTACACCGGTTTGCTGATCAGAACCAGTTGCTTCTGAATAGTCACAATACAGTGTAGCGGTCTGCTGATATATATTCGAAAAGACACACATATATATGTACACACACATATATACACATACGTGTATATATACATATATATGTATACGAACTGGTCAACATAGTCAGTAAAGCAGCAAAATGGAGCAAATGAATACAAGCAAGAAAATGGTCGAGACTGAAATACTCAAGTGTGTGCATAAGACATGGTGCAACAATAAATATACATAAGGATGACAAGGCAGATAACACTTCAGCAAACATGAAGCAATGGTCAAGCCAGATGACATACATGATGTACATAGCATTTATACAAATGGAGCTGAAGTGGACACACAACTGTATACACAATGAAGTCAAAGGATAGCCATACAAACAAGACATAGCAGCTCAAAGTTGTTTTAGCAGAACTGGATGGTGAAGATCACAAAAAGCAGTTTCAGGTATGCACAGGCTCGAGACCACATACATATGCAGATGAAATCAAGCATGGACAACAAAAACAGTAAAGTGTTTTTTAAAGCTAAAAGCATGGAATGTCAACAAACACCAACAAGTTCAACACACAAGACATGGAATAAACAAAGTACATATTCAGCTAGATGGATGCTACTGGAAATGTGAAAAGCTACAGCATATGAAGTGTATAGGTCGAGATTGTTCAATGCAAATCAAGATAGTGTACAATATAGGTGCAGCATACTTGTCAAAATGCAATATGGTCCATGCATGTCAAATTCAAGATACACAACATGGAAGAGCAAAAGAATAACAGTGCTTCAGAAACTCGATCAAGTGCACAAAAAAAACTTCAGGAATGGTCGAGGCATGAATGAACATAAAACGGTGGACAAACCATATATGGTGCAACAACAACATGAACACTCATTATTTACATGGCAGATGCAAGATGTCTATGCTCAGGTTTCATAACAATGTCGAGCAATTCAAGGCATGTATATAGGCAGCAAAGTGAAGCACAACTTGGCAAAAAGTTTTTCAATCAAGTTTTTTTTTCATTCACATTCAATATGGCAAAGTTCGAACAGCTTTGGTACAAACTACAAGTGAAAGAGCAAGTGCACAAGCTAAAAATGGTTCAGCTATGGTCAAGTAGTATGACAAGACTGAAATAAACAAGTGTGTATTCACACAAGTACATGTCTTTGCAAAATCTGTTCAAGCATGGTGATGATATTCTGGTTTAAGCAAAACAACGATCAAAGTGGGCAACAAAATATTTCCAGATTTTCTATTGTTGGTTTAAAAGCTTTTCCTGTTTTGCACAATAAAATTTTGGCAAATCATTTAAGTTTCCAGATATTAAATCACAGAAATTAGAGTGTTGTTTTTAGACAAGAGACGATTCAGTGATTTCTGAAAATCAACAAGAGTTTTTAAGGCAAGATTTAAATCGGTTTGTTTTTGGTAAAATCATTTTTTGGAAAGCTTTATTCATTTTCCAAAAATGATTTCATGGCATAATATCAAGTGCGCCAAAGTTTTTATTTCCTGATTTCACAAAGTATAATTTGAAAATCGGATTTCCAGGAATGGCAGAAATCACATTTTCTCTTTTTACCAAGAAATGAATTCATGGTTTCTAGAATTTCACAAAGGTGTTATAAGGCAACAATTCAAAAAGGTTTCCAGAAATTTTTCAAGGGCCGATTCAATCAAGGCACCAAAGGGAAGAAATCACGCAATGCAAACCAGACAAGCCATATATTTGAAATCAGAGATAAATTAGGATTTCATCATCCTATTTATTTACCACATCATCACAGGCAAAAAAAAGATTGATCGAAAACCAGAGAATAATCGAGAAGAAAAATTCAGAGCAAACTCACAAATTGATCTATTGTTTTCGATCACCTCATCCCAAATCAAAGGATCATAAAGCTACAGCAAATTCGAGCATACGAGAACCCCATCAAGCATCGATGACGATCTGATTTTGGATAGACTCCAGAAAACCGTAATTTTGAAGGAGCCGCCGCCATTACTAATTTCCAAAGAGAAAGGGGACAAGGAAATAAACGGGTGCACTCAAATGCAAATGATCCGACCAAGCTAATGAGCCATGTTTTCAAATGGAAAGGGGATGACCCTTTAGTTTTTAAATCCTAGGGTTTCTCATTGTTTTTCTTTTATATTTGTATTATTTTTGAATTTTTTTTGTAAACCGTCTGATCAGTTCTAGAGTCTGTAAAATCTAGGGGAGATCCAGTTATGGGTTAACTGACAGTTTACTAGAGTCTGTAAAAACCAGGGTTACTGATTACGGGGTTGTAATCAGGGGAAATCTGTTCCAGCGGATTAGAACAGTCTAGGGTTTTGAGCATAGGGTTAGGACAGGAGCAGGCGCTGCGAGTTTACATGGGATTGTATGTGGGATCTGTTTATACCACCTAGTAGAAACATTAGGAAGCAGCAGTAGGCAGGATTTTGCCGAAGCTAGGTATCTCTATGTGTTATTTACTTTCTGTATTTTTATTTCTGCTGCATTCTGTGATCTGTGAATATTTTAATATCCCATAATACTTAAACTCTGCGATAATTTGTAATAAACCCTATTCACCCCCCTCTAGGGTTAATCTAGATCCAACAAGTGGTCTCAGAGCAGGTATTTTTGTTTAACTCTAAAGTAATGGATCCTAGTTGTCATCCCTTTGAGAGTCAGTCCAGCCACATCCAAACATTTTTGATGGTACATATTTTTTGAATTGGAAGTCAAAAATGAAATCCTATTTGACATCTGTTAATATTAAATATTGGGATGCTGTTAACAATGGAGGTAGTATAATAGATAGGAATATTAATGCTCATGTTAAGCGTATTCTTTATTCTCATCTTAGTAATAATCGACCTGGTCTTATCTCTTATTGTTTGACTGCACAGGACATCTGGAATACTCTCAACACGAAGTTTGGACAAATTGACAATAACTGCTCAAAACCCCAGATGGTTAACTCAGGTTCAGATCTGTGCCTAACAGGAGTTACTGATGAAGAATCAGATGATGATAGCAATGGAGACTCAATAGAAATTGTTATACGAAAATTTTCATTTGAAGATCTGGTTCACTTTTGTGTTGATTTAACCAAGTCTGTTGAAAAATTCAAACTGAAAAATAAACTTCTAAAATCTAGAAATTCTAAGTTAACCCGTAAAAATAATTTGTTGAAATTAAAATTTGAAAACTCCAATTGAAAAATTGTTTTGATTTGAAAAATGATTTAGCTCATCTCAATCAAAATCTTCAGAAACTTGAAAATGAAATTATTGTTTTGAAACAAAATAAGGATGAGCTAACTTGTAAGAACCATACTTTGCAAAAGGAGTTAAATAATATTAATTCCAAATATAAATTTTTTGAAAAGGAGAATTTAATGAATGCAGAATCAATTTTGAATGAACTTGAAAATGAAATTAAAAATTTCAAGATTTTTGAAATGGAAAAACAAAAACAAATTGATTTTGAGATTTCTGAAAGTACACAAAACTGAGAAGCTTCTAAACGAGAATAATTTTTTGAAATCAAAAATCCAAAATCTTGAGCTGAGTTTGAAGCGTTTCTCAACCAGTGAAAAATATTTGAACATGTTATTGAAAAATCAATTTTCTTCTGGAAATAGAAATGGTCTCGGTTTTGGGAAAACAAATGATTTTGAAAATCTGAACTCTTGTGATGTTAAAAATCCCTCAAGCTATTTTGAAAAGAATTGTTTTGGAAATTTGAACTCTGATAAATTCAAAGGATTTTTAAATCACAAACGAAATCAGAACTTGTTTTGTAACAAATCGTTTAAACAATCTTGGATCCCAAAATAAAATAAAATAATCTTGACTAAGTTCAAATAGGTTTGGGTTCCTAAGGGTACAAAGGTAAATTCGGATGGTTTGTTATATAAGCAGGTTTGGGTACCTAAAGCTGTGAAAAAAACTATAAGTGGTTTTATAAACTTTGTTAGACCACTCGATCCCCTAAACTGTTAGGTAATGGAGGAGGCTGAGGAACTGCTTTGCTAAAAGGAAACTGAATTCAAGCTATTCCATATTTCTGTATCAATTAGAGTTCCTTAGCCAAGACAGATTGAGTTAGAGATTCATTTGCTTACATCGACTTCAGGTATGATCTCTAGACTCATCTTTGTAAATATTTTTTCTGTTTATTTCTCCTTCTACCTCTTATTCTTTTCTTTTGTTTTTGATTTGTCGCTGCCATATGTTTTTTGTTTCTTTTTAGTCTTCATTAACTTCAAATTGCAGAATTCATATTTTTCTGGAAATCCGCTTCAATTTAAATAAAACGTCCCATATCTTGAGTTCAAATTTGTAAATATTTGCAATTGTTTTGAAGTTTATTTTTTGATTTCTGAATTCATAACAGTGTAGATGTATTCTTGTCATATCTTGAACACTATTGTTTTGAATTCTAATTTTTGAAGATCTGAATAATTAATGAAATTTCACACATCACTATTGTTTTGAGTTTTCACAAATTCATTTTAGAAAAGCTTGAAATAATATACTCATTACAACACACCAATATTTATCAGTTGTGATAATTTCATAGATTTTCAGATTGGCTTGGATATTAAGTTCTGTCTTGAGTCACAGTGATACATCTTGAATTTCATCCTTATTCATGATCATTGTGTCGAAATTTGTTTGTTTGAAATCAGCTGAAATTCTTGATATTTTGAATCTCGCACACCTCTTAAATTTTAAATTATCAACCTTGTGTGACCGATTCATTATATCTCAAAAATTGACATTGATTCAAGTGATTTCAAATAAATTATTTTTAAAATTTTTAGATCATGAATTTCTCTCAATCTTGATGAAAATGATCTGAAATTACTCCTTTACTTGTCAGAAATACTTGTGAAAATTTCTCTGAAAATATAGTGTTAAAATTCACTGTTATTACATGATTATTTGATTTGAATATCTGTTCGTTTAAAATCATTTGAAATATTGATTTATTGAATCACACACATATCTTGGATCTAAAATTTATAATTTGGTGTGATTGATTCATTGAATCCTGATATTTTCATATTCCATCAAATGATTTAAAATAAATAGTATTTTTAATCTTGGATCATGAATCATCTTATGTGACCGTCATCTTGACAAGTATGATTTGAAACTATTTTCTGTGCTGCTTTGATACTGTTTTGAAAAATGTTTGTTTTGGAATCATCTATTTGTTGCTCTGATACATGTGCATAATCTGTTATCTTGTCTGCTTGGGCTTTGTACTTAAAATTCTTTTGTATATGATATCCTTGTTCGTCTCTAGTGTCATTTTAAAAATCCTCATTAATAGAGACATCAGGTGGTACCAGGTTAGAAGTGCTGTATTTTCTTGTGTATATTTTTTTTTTGGTCCCTCTTGCCTTGTACAAATTCTTCTGTTTTCGTCTTGTAATTGATTTTCAATTTTAAAATTATTTATTATTCATTCATAAATTGAAATCAATATCTAAATTAAACTGTATTTATAATTCCTCAAAATCATTATCATATTTTGAAATTGTGATGAATTGTGACTACAATATATTTCACAACAAGAGGAGATTTTATTTAGATTTTCATGGTGGTTGAACAGTTATTATAATATCTTTGAACTGGCAATTATTTCATGACCATCTTCATTATCTTTCATCTTTCTACCATCCATCATGTTTTTTATATTAATGTGGAGAGTTTAATATTTAAAAAAAAACCTTTTGAACAAAAAGTGAAAATATTTGTGATAAAATTTGGACTATGTTATTATTCAGAATTAGCGATAACTGAAAATTTTCAATGATCCCTGTACAGTCGAGCATATCTCATAATATAATTAATTTACAAATTTATTTCACAAACCATTTTTGTAACTACCGAATTTCTATAATCCACTTTTGGTTTTATATACTGAGGAGTTTTTCATTTTTGAAACAGAAAATATAATATTCATAAGTGTTTCTCTAACCTCATTTAAAAATCCAAGCTCTGGTCATG
Organism: Allium sativum; assembly: GCA_030737875.1. Taxonomy (NCBI): domain Eukaryota; kingdom Viridiplantae; phylum Streptophyta; class Magnoliopsida; order Asparagales; family Amaryllidaceae; genus Allium; species Allium sativum. The sequence continues at coordinate 143,171,368 of CM060925.1, read as the reverse complement.
CATGGTTATGAGATTACTTATATTTAAGCTGCAACTGATCTCATTCAAAAATCCAAGATCTAGTTATGCATGGTCAGTGTGCTTTTAAATTAAAAGAAAAAGAAAAGAAAATAATTTGAATAAATAAAAATTTATATGTAATTCTCCTTGGTGCGTAAAAATCAGCCTATCAATCCATGTTCTATTTTGTGAAATGTGTTAATATTTTATGACGCATTATGATTTGTTAATTGATAGCCATTGGGATTTGAGATTATATGATTGCCTCACTTAAATTGAATTATTAATTATAGTCCAAATCCATCACTATTTTTGTGCTTAATTTTATAAAATACTTTTGAAAATAATTGGAAATCAAGTTTTTGAACTCTCTCCACTTTTATAAATTTCATCTTAAATTTGTCATTCTCTACAATGTGAAATATGGTATTAATTTTTAGAATATTATGATTTTTGTTTGACTGATTGAGATTTATGATGATCATTCTTCCTCTTAAGATGAAATTATTTTTTAGTCATTTTTCATTTGTATTTTAAACCCTATATCCTTTTGATGATAACAAAAGGGGAAAATGGGTTGAGATTTACATTTATGAGTGAATATTTTATAAATATTTTAATTTTGAAAATTCCATTTTTTTAACACTCTATTCACTCTTGAACAGTTGAAGGGGGAGCATCTTAATAGGGGGAGTTCCCTTTTTTTCACTATAAACACATTTATTATATTCAAAATCTTAATATTTGTTTGTCATCATCAAAAGGGGGAGATTGTTGTATATAACGGTGTTGTATACACAATTATATGATTTTTGTTTGATGATAACAACCAAATATATATTCTTTTAAATGTGTTTGTAATCGTATTATTACACTACATCACTGATAGAAATTTAATATTTATATTTATATTTACATAAAATACTTTTGGATAAGAATTCAAATATTCAAACAAGTATTTTATTAAATATAAATTTTTTATTTCAACTTTTCAAACAATACAAATTTCATACTCCACTATTTGAACACATCACTGATATATAATTCAATACACATTTATTTTCATACACAGTTCCTCATTGCAACACTCTGTACAAATTCATTTATACATTCACTCATATACATACTAAGTTACACTCATATATTTCACTGCCATCTTCTATCTTCTGTCTTCACAGCTTTCAGCCAGTCCAGTCTTCATACCTATCACAAATAGAAACACACACAGTAATCTTGAACAGAAATAATTTCATTTAGCAAGTATTATTTTATTTTTAAAATTTATTTGCCTCAGAATTTTGGTGTGTTTCTCATCATTTTTAATGACTTGATCTGGTATGTATATATTTCTGTACCCACTCGTCAGCCTCAACACACTACGCCGGTTTGCTGATCAGAACCAGTTGCTTCTGAACAACCACAACACAGTGTAGCGGTTTGCTGATAAGTATTCGAATAGACACATATACACACACACTTATATATATATATATACACACATACATGTATATATACATATATGTATACGTGCAGGTCAACATAGTCAGCAAAGCAGCGAAATGGAGCAAATGAACACAAGCAAGAAAATGGCCGAGACTGAAATACTCAAGTGTGTGCATAAGACATGGTGCAGCAATAAATATACATAAGGATGACAAGGCAGATAACACTTCGGCAAACATGAAGCAATGGTCAAGCCAGATGACATACATGTTGTACACAGCATTTACACAATGAAGTCAAAGGCTAGCCATACAAACAAGACATAGCAGCTCAAAGTTGTTTTAGCAGAACTGGATGGTGAAGATCGCAAAAAGCAGTTTCAGGTATGCACAGGCTCGAGACCATGTACATATGCAGATGAAATCAAGCATGGACAATAAAAACAACAAAGTGTTTTTAAAGCTAAAAGCATGGCATGTCAACAAGCACCAACAAGTTCAATACACAAGACATGGAATAAACAGAGTACATATTCAGCTACATGGATGCTATTGGAAATGTGAAAAGCTACAATATAAGAAGTGTATGGGTCAAGATTGTTCAATGCAAATCAAGACAGTGTACAATATAGGTGCGGCATACTTGTCAAAATGCAAAATGGTTCATGCATGCCAAATTCAAGATACACAACATGGAAGAGCAAAAGAATAACAGTGCTTCAGAAACTCGATCAAGTGCACAAAAAAAACTTCAGGAATGGTCGAGGAATTAATGAACATAAAACGGTGGACAAACCATAAATGGTGCAACAACAACATGAACACTCATCATTTACAGGGTAGATGCAAGATGTCTATGGCAACAAGTATGCTCAGGTTTCATAACAATGTTGAGCAATTCAAGGCATGTATACAGGCACTAAAGTGAAGCACAACTTGGCATAAAGTTTTTCAAGTAAGATTTTTTTTTATTTACATTCAATATGGCAAAGTGCAAGCAACTCTGGTACAAACTACAAGTGAATGAGCAAGTGCACAAGCTAAAAATGGTTCAGCTATGGTCAAGTAGCATGTCGAGACTGAAATAAACAAGTGTGTATTCACACAAGTACATGTCCTTATAAAATCTGTTCAAGCATGGTGATGATATTCTGGTTTAAGCAAAACAATGATCAAAGTGGGCAACAAAATATTTCCAGATTTTCTATTGTTGGTTTAAAAGCTTTTCCTGTTTTGCACAATTAAATTTTGGCAAATCATTATAAGTTTCCAGATATTCAATCACAGAAATAAGAGTGTTGTTTTTAGACAAGAGACGATTCAGTGATTTCTGAAAATCAACAAGAGTTTTTAAGGCAAGATTTAAATCGGTTTGTTTTTGGTAAAATCATTTTTTGGCAAGCTTTATTCATTTTCCAGAAATGATTTCATGGCATAATATCAAGTGCGCCAAAGTTTTTATTTCCTGATTTCACAATGTATAATATGAAAATCAGATTTTCAGGAATGGAAGAAATCACATTTCCACTTTTTACCAAGAAATGAATTCATGGTTTCTAGAATTTCACAAAAGTTTTATTAGGCAACAATTCGAAAAGGTTTCCAGAAAATTTTCAAGGGCTGATTCAATCAAGGCACCAAAGGGAAGAAATCACTCAACGCAAACCAAACAAGCCATATATTTGAAATCAGAGATAAGTTAGGATTTCAGAATCCTATTTAATTACCACATCATCACAGGCAAAAAAAGTTTGATCGAAAATCAGAGAATAATCGAGAAAAAAAAATCAGAGGAAACTCACAAATTGATCTATTGTTTTCGATTACCTCATCCCAAATCAAAGGATCAGAAAGCTACAACAAATTCGAGTATACGAGAACCCCATCAAGCATCGATGTCGATCTGATTTGGGATAGACTCCAGAAAACACTAATTTTGAAGGAGCCGCCGCCATTACTAATTTCCAAAGAGAAAAGGGACAAGGAAATAAACGGGTGCACTCATATGCAAATGAGTCGGCCAAGCTAATGAGCCATGTTTTCAAATGGAAAGGGGATGACCCTTTAGTTTTTATATCCTAGGGTTTCTCATTGTTTTTCTTTTATTTTTGTATTGTTTTTGAATTTGTGTTGTAAATCGTCTGATTAGTTCTAGAGTCTGTAAAATCTAGGGGAGATTCAATTAGGGGTTAACTGACAGTTTACTAGAGTCTGTAAAAACTAGGGTTACTAGTTACGTGGTTGTAATCAGGGGAAATCTGTTCTAGGGGATTAGAACACTCTAGGGTTTTGAGCATTGGGTTAGGATAGGAGAAGGCGCTGCGAGTTTACATGGGATTGTAAGCGGGATCTGTTTATAACACCCAGTAGAAACCTTAGGAAGCAGCAGTAGGCAGGATTTTGCCGAAGCTGGGTATCTCTGTGTGTTATTTACTTTCTGTATTTTTATTTCTGTTGCATTATGTGATTTGTGAATATTTTAATATCTCGTAATACTTAAACTCTGCGATAATTTGTAATAAACCCTATTTAACTCCCCTCTAGGATTAATCTAGATCCAACAGTTTAAATATATGGAAATTGGCTTAGATATGCATGTATTTGTATATATAAAGAAACTGAAACTTAACGTTTCAAATTTAAATCGAACGAAGTTATTTGTGGACAAAAAAAATGAAATTGGTAAACCAATAAATAATTTAGAAATAAAATAAAGTAGTATATAGATGGATTCAGATTACAACCAAATTGATTTCACTAGATTCAGAATGCAAAGACGAAGAGGTACGTATAATTTTGGTTGCATTTGGAGATTTTATTGGCGTTGCGAATTTAAAGTGTTACGTGGTCATTCGTGGTGGAGTTTAATATTTAAAATTTAAATAAATATAATCTTCCCCAGTAATTTCACGCTGACCTATAAACTGAATGAAGCGTACCTTTCTAAACCATATGATTTTCGTTGTTCTTATCCACTATTTTATTTCTGTAAAAATCTCATTCTCCAAATTTCTTCAGCAAACAATCACTTATCGTTTTAGTTTTATGGCCGAAGCCCCCAAATTACTCCAGCCCCTAATCATTTATTTCCTTAAATTAATTTTTATGAAATCATGTTAATGGCCTCTATGAAAAAAACCCACTTCTAGTTATCCTAAATCAGATCACTGCCTCGCTGTTGTTGTCAAGTTTTCCACCTTTAACAAATCAACTGCGCCACCACCTTGGCTGTCGCGAGCTTCACCCTTTAGCAACCTACGCCTACGTCCGAAGCCTACCATCTTGTCGCCGCTGAAGCTGCTTCAACCTTCAACCGAGTCTCCAACCTAATTGCCGCTTCAGTGCTGCCTTTAGTTGAGTTTTGCTCATGATTTTTCTTATTTCAAGCACTTCAGCTTCCATTTTGAATTAAATTAAAATAGTTGAATTATGATTAGCTGTTGTTTTGTGGTTATCGCTTGTTGTTTGTGATTTCATGTAATAAACGGAAACAAATATGTATGCATTACTTGAATTTGAAGTCAGTACAGTGGTCTTACGCATTTGCTTCAAAAATTGATTAGCATATGTGTATATATATCCTTATATATATATATATGTGTGTGTGTGTGTGTGTGTAGATTTATTATTGTTACTATACTGTCTCGTTAAACCTGACTGTCATTTTACCGTGTACTTGGAAATGACAGTCTTGCCTCCATCCATTTTGTTTCAAGTCATCCTACTGTTATCACAATTCAAAATTATGTACCTTCCATTTACACTTGCTGTTTACTGAACTTAGAGTCATGTTCCCTCGAGTTTGTCGAACCCAACCTCTGTCACCTTTAAACTATTCTGCATACATTGGGAATTAATGTCTACAACTATATATATAGTTATATACAGAAATTAGATTTATCATGGTTGCCTGATTTTGTAATGTTCTGCAGCAGAAACCATCTTCTTAGTTGCAATTTTATGTATATACGTATTTATCAAGGAGCGTTATGCGCCCCAGATATGTATTTATGTGTATACATGTATATGTATACCATATACGTATATGTAGATACATACACATATACGCATGAAAAAAAGTTGTGAGCTATCGATTCCTTCTACCTGCTAGGCAAGGTGTAACACCCCACATCCGTTAAGGTCACTCACAAAGGGAATGCCTTAACTTCGGTGGAGAGTTATAGGTAAAAGATACAAATAAATTACAAGACAGACAAAATTAAAACAACGGGAAATAGAACTTTACTTTATTGACCAAATAGTTTGCACAAAAATATTTTCCAATACCAGAATATCTGTCTTACAAAATAAAGAAGCATAAAATAACATTTATATTCCCCAATGTAGTGTGAGCCAGCCATAGCAATGGAAAAGAGAATCCAAGCAAAACTTCGACTAATCTTCAGCTTGGAAAGAAAACTGGGCTAAGTAGTAATATTCCCTCCCTGCGAACCAGGGGGAAACGGAAGACAAGAAAGCGAAAGAAAACCGAGTCAGACATAAAGTATGGTAAGTTCAGTAACTTTCAGCATGTGAACAGGTAAAAAGTAACATGGCATGAATTAACTGAATACAAGACTATGCCATGATGACGGGAATCATAAGGTTAGCACAAGATATGATAAGGCAAGATAAACCAGATGCAGTTCTATACTTTCTCTGCTTCGCCACTACCTTGTTATTCTAATTTCTATATCCCTGCACCACCTAACTAGTAATCTGTATAAACTGATAAGAACAGATACATGATCCCAATCCCCGCAATTGTGGTTGTTTCAGGTGTATGTCTATTATTTATTACCTAGGTCTAACCTAGGGTTTTCTATCGAGCGCATTCTAGATCCAACCAGGGTTTTCGCTACCTAGGGCTACTGGGGTTTATGCTACCTATTGAACGTTTCTCGGATTTTAGGGTTTACGCGACCTAGGACCAACTAGGGATTATGCTACCTACCGAACGATGCCCACTAGTCTAGGACGCACTACCTAGAGCGGTATATGTTCCTAGACTTTTCCCACGTATGTGTCGCGAATCGTTATCATTGTCTAGATGCACATGTCCTCCGTATGTGCGACCCGAGTCTCGTGGCAGGGCAAATCAAGAAACACAGAACTCGGTCGGGAGCTTTCAGATAACTGCCGATGCAGATGCTAAGGTCTGCTTTTCCAGTGGCTATGGTCACACTTAACCCCTCCCTCAACTAATGAAAGGCACACCTTGAAAAATGAGAACTATACGCAGGACCTCTATGCCCCACTAACCTATGGCCATCCGCACCCATAACTAGATAGCAAGTATATGGTCTTTTGGAGTTCTCCACCTTTCCGCTGTATGTATCTCGACTGACTCAAAATGGTAGGTAGACGACGAGTTGCTATCACAGGGCTACTGGTCTCGCCGAATAACGCTGGTCCATCCTAGTCTTTAGGTTGCCTTATATTGCAACCAAGGCATACCCTTGGTTCTTCTAACGCGGACCTTAACCTCTGTGAGCCCAGGCGGATCATCTACAGCCTCACAGAGGGATACCAAGAGCACCCTCATGTCCCCTCGAAGCCGCGTGCTTCGTAACCCAGTTTGTTGGAGCCTTCTTTAAGATCAGATGGATGTTCGCTCCTTCTCATGTTCTACTAAGGTTTACTACTTATTTCCCTTAACTAAGGTTTACTACTTAGTTCTTTTTCTCGTCAAGTTGGATTGGTTAAGTGTCATTAGTCAATTCAAGTTAACTTAACCCATTCATTTGTCGTGTTAAACTAGTTAAGTGTTATCAGTAGTTCATGTTGACTTAATCCTACCATAAATCAAGTTATATTGATTAAGTATTTCTTATTACTTAACCCTACCCCTTCATCTTGTATTGGTTAAGTGTTCCCTTTAACTTAACCCTGCTCATCTGTTTAGCTAACACGTTATAACGGTTAAGTGTTCTCTTAGTTAACTTAACCCTAACATCTGTTTAATTCACATGCCCTAATGGTTAAGTATTGTCCCTTGTTCATTTGGCACACTATGATGGCTAAGTGTTCTAAGTTACTTAACTCCACCTTCTAGTCTAGTTAACATGTTAAATTGGCTAAGTGTATTTTACTTAACCCCACCTTCTAGTCTAGTTAACATGTTAAACTGGTTAAGTGTTCATATGGACTTAACCCTCCCATTCTAACTTAACTGTTTCTTAGCTTTAAATTATTCATTTAAAGTACCAACCACTCACATTAGACAGATATTGTCGCGGTCACTGGATGTGCCCGTCGGTTCCGGGCAGATTTACACCGCAACTCAGTCTAACCTCGGGTCCTTTTTGGGCTTAATGCTCTAACCACCCACATTAGATAGGTATTGTTACGGTTGCTGGATTTGCCGGGTGGTTCCAGGCAGTCTTATACCGTAACTCAATCTAACCTCGAGTTAGGCATATTCGTCTTTCCAAGATTTACATATTTATCCTTTTTGTCTATATGTAAATTGCTAACGACTCTTTTAAACAAATTTGGCCTATATCATATTTATTTGTCATGCCCACTAACATACCTATATTCTAGGCCCAAATCTTGATTTACCTATCATTTAACCCAACTTGCAGTTTATGCCAAATTAGATCAGTTCATGTCAAAACTAGAATTAATATTCTAGTTTACAGTTTATATCCAAACTTGGCTTACATGCCAATTAACAATTTACCATTTTACGCCCAAGTCTAATATGCATGTAAATTATTTACTATTATAGCCAAATCGGATTATGCCAACATATTTGTTATGCCAAATTATCTTAATTAAGCTACGCCCTAATTCCCCCGCCGTAGTCGTACGTATAACATGATTTCACAAGTTTCTAGGTACTCATGACATGAAACTAACAAAAGGAATAGGGGATAAGCACGAGAATTTACATAAGAGGACATGCATGAAAAAGCGAACCAAAATACAAAAATACAAAGATAATGGATCCAATGGGTTTGGTGTACATAATAGCGAACAGGAATAAACTAAGCAAATTACACCCTAAGTATGAGATCCAACATAATCAAGGGAGACATAGGTAATTTGATCCAACATAATGCCAGTTCGGTATACAATCATGATTTGTAACTATAATGTTATAGGCATAAGCCACTAACCATAATAGTCATAGGCAATTAACCACAATAGTCCTAGGCAATTAACCACAAAATAGTCCTAGGCAAGTAACCACAAAATAGTTCTAGGCAATTAACCACAAAATAGTCCTAGTCATGGTCTCATAGTTATGAATTATAGTCATAGGCAATAGTCTTATGTTCATAGTCATAGGCATAATCTTATGTTCATAGTCATAGGCAATAGTCTTATGTTCATAGTCATAGGCAACAGTTTCATGGGCCACGGCTTCATAGTCATAGTCTTAGGCAAAAAGTCCCATAATCATAGTCATTGACAATTAGCCACAATAAGTTCTAGGCCACAATCGAGAATCAGATCCAAAGGCATATACAAGCACCGATTCAAACGAAAAGATTAGGCATATTCTCATATCCATCTAATTACATGTCACAAATAGATCTAGGCATTCAAATCTAAAAAGTAACTGACTTGCATTGATCGGTTTTAGAAAAGGATAATAAGATAACGTTGAGGTGATTTGCTATGATTCGCGCGACGTTGCTCGAAGCCGTTGAATTAGCCTTTGCTTCCCTTCTTGAAGCTTTAACTTTATTTGAATCTCCAATATGCAATTCCTAGCCGTAGTCTTCAAGAATAGTCTTCGTGTTTTATTTTAATTTATTTATTTCAATTATTCCAGAGGCGGCATAAGGAGAGAATAAAATGGCGCAAAGAGAATGGGGCTAGGGGGCTGTTTATATAGGATTAGGCAGACAGATCTTGACTGAAAACGAGACCAGAAACATCAAAATGAACCCAGGCTCAAAACTGGGTTTCAACACCAGGTCGACCCCGAGGTCATAGGGTCGACTTGGTCCCTGGGAGGTCGACCATAGTGTCGACCCCCAGGTCAACCTGGTCCTGGGCAGGAAAATTCTGGCCCAGTCTGCGCTGGGGTTTAATTCGAATTTCGAATTCGAATTCAAGCTGTTTTTCTATTCTGAAAATCATTGAAACTTCGGAGGGTCATACTCCCTCATACGGACTCCGTTTCTCGAAAACTCGGACTCGTTTCCAAGCAGAATTTCGAGAAGAACGCAATGGCGCAACCCGTTTCCCTTGATTCTTATTTTAAAATTTAATTATACTTTAATATGTGAAACTTGATGTTATAGAATTACGGGGTGTTACACAAGGTGTCACAGAATGAAACTGCATAAATTTGTGCACGGTATCACGCTGTTGAGTGCTAACTGAAAATACACACTACACATTTAGCAATACTTCACTAGACATAGTTGGATAAAGTAAGGGTGATATGCATGTAAACCCGGGGCCATATGATGCATTGACTAGAAACCAATGTACAAAATAAAGTGGTATTGCTTTAGAAAGAAAAATGCATTTGCCTAAACTTCTCAGCACAAGGGAAGGCCCTATTATGTCCACCAAAACCTGAGGCTGAAAAACTATATGAACTCTTTAACTATCTTGGTTCAACCATTATAGTACTCGTGATTGAATCTCCTTGCCGTGAAACCGGGTTGCCTTGGTTGCGGTATTGTCTTTATGTCACTACTAAACAATTGGTCCCATTTCATGATTCAATGGTTGATGCAGAGTATTTTAATACCATTGGCCATTCTCACTGAATCTGTGCAGGCAATTTGCGTTTTACATAGTTTAGGATGCATATTTTTTTCATTGGTCACCTATGTACTAAATTACTAAGATAATTATAATATTAAATGTCAAACATACAATTGATTTTTTTTTCTGATTTGAAACTTCGAAGCCTTTTTTCAATATTGTACTAAAGAGAAACTGAAGCAATTAATTGCATTTGCCTCTATTGAAGGACTTAACCTTAAATGATGTTGTTATTTGAAATTTATTAACTATGCAGTGGGGATATATTAGAAAAGGAATTAGCATCTAGTAACAACCCTTATTTTCAAAACTAATTTTAAAATTTAAGCTATTTTGAGGAATTTGTGAATATAAATTGGTTATTTTTGCTAAATAAAATTTGAGAATAATTCTAAAATTATTTTTTATATTTTATTTGACTTAAAGAAAATCCAGTAAAATTATTAAATTGATTTATAAGCTTTGTATTTCAAAATTTTGAAAATTCGACTTTTAAAACCATCGCATAGCCCTTAAAAAGTGAGATTTTGCTAGTAAGCTCGAAATTCGACGGGACCACTTTTGTTGGATTCATAATAACAAATTATTATTGGGTTTAAAAATTTGTGCCAAACGGACTCAAAATGCGGTCGTGCGAAGCAAAAACATTTGTTCAAAAACAGGCAGTTATTTTATAAAGGAACATTATTGAGACGATCTTGGAATTTGATTCTGTTTTTTTGGGATTTGTATCGTCAAATAATGGTTGGATCCAAAAGATCATAATTTTTGGAGATAGCGTGTGGGTGTGTAAGAAGAAAAATATACGCTAAAATTGCATTTATTGAACATTATTTCAGCCTGTTTGAGAAATTGAACGGAAGGTCAAACAAACACGGAATTCAACGAAACTTGGTTTGTTGGATTCGTCTTGACGTGTACTATCTCGTGCCCGAAATTCAAGGCAATGAAGATCGTTTGCATTCAGGCGATAGGAGAGAACTTAGCATATAATTCTATTTTCTCTCATTCCTCCTTCACTTCTATTCATTTCTTTCTTCCTCCTTCTTCTTCAAAATCATGGCCTCACTCTTCTTCCATGGCCGCCGCAACCTCACCACCATTTGCCGCCGCTGGTCAGCCACCACACCACCGTCGTCCTCCTCCTCCTCTCTCCTCTCTTTCTCTTCCCTTGAAAACCCAAAATTCCCCCAAACCCTAAATCACCTTAGCCATCTCCTCCCGACCCCACGCCGTTGCCACCGCCCTCCCCAACATCCTGACCACCCCGTGCTCCGCCGCCAGTCATCCTCCTTTGGCCGTGGGCCCCACCCCCTCCAAAGTATCCTCTTTTACAAAATTTCCTGTTTGCAAATAATACCCTCCACTTCTTTTCTCAATAACTTTCAATTTGTGCATTTCTGGCCCAGGCTCCACAAGATGAAAGTTGCAGTTCTCGTTTTTCTCTATGAATTTGACATATCAAAATCAAATTTTGGAGTTCGGAGCTACTCAGAAAATGCGTTAAGATCGTAGACCTGGAGCAAAGATTCGTGATTTCTAGCGAATTGGAGCGTTTTAGGAAGAAAGTCCATTAGGTAAAAGTAGTCCGGAATGGCATTTTTGTGCTGATGACCGAGTATGGTATAGATTGGAGGTTGTATGCAAATTCTAGAGCCAGAAAGGTGAATTCGAGTGCAAAGAGTGACAACCGGCGAAAGCACAATGAAGAAACTCTACATTAGAAGAGTCATGTTGCTTGGTTTAGCTTATAGGTGAGAGATCTAACTAAATTATTATTCAGTTGTATGAAAACTGAGAACATTTTAAATTAGTACATTAGAGTAGTAAATTAGTTATGCATTTTAAGTTGGAAGTTAGAAATTGCATCATGTAATTATAATATCCTTTTTGAAGTTCAATACATGAACTCTTCACAAATCATTTGCATTATAAGCGTTGTGTGAATATGTGACTCGCATTTCATACTCCGTGGATGGACACTTGTGGTGCATTAAATAACATTGGACAGTTGAGTATTTATTTATGTCTACGGTGTGTGCATTATATGCGAGTAATGATTCATTAATTAATTATGTTGGTTGAAAATCCCACACGGGTCTTGGGATGATATTTGACTCACACATCTCCCTTGTGTGAAATTTCAGTTAATCGGTTGATTGACGGATTTATATGAGCGTCAATAAATCATTTGAAGCCTATATAAAAATAACATGCACACTGTATGTCATAATGGATATTGATAGTTGTTTGCAACAGTTGTTCGGTGTTTATGATGAATGAGATTCATATAAATTTATTTATATGGATATTGGCTGAGATTTTATTTCAATCCGGAATAAACAAGAATATTTTTATAATGTAACATTCAGTGAAATTTGAAACTTGGTTTTTATGTCCGATTTTGGACGGACATGAAAATATTGAAAAATATGAAGTCGAGTTAAATACACAAACACTATTTTAACTTGAATGGAATTTATATTGACTCTATTCATTTTTAAGATAAAAACTGAGAAGAGTCAATTTCAAAAACTAACATATTGAAAATATTATCATTTAGAGATTATAAGAATACAAGAAATTCAATTTTAATTTAAATTGTAATGGAATTGAAATTGTTTTAAAACAAATTTATAACATTTTATAAAATATGTTTTTGAATGGGAATTCGACAAAATATATTATATATATTCGAATGGCTTGAAAAGAAGGTATCACACAGCGACTGTTCACGAATTTCGACCATTAACTTGAAAAGGACATAACGGGAGATCCGATCGTCGGATTGTCCAAAAATCAGAACCGTTGGGTTTGTATCGAAAAGATCTTTCAAACAAATATATGAGATTTAATTTTAAACAGTTAGATTTTAAAATATGTCCAAATCAGTTTTGGAAAAGGTTGCTATGGATGCAGTTCGGTGGCCGATATTGGAAACCGACAGTAAGGGCTTTGATAAAATTACTAATAATATAAATAACTTATGTACAATCATAATAAGTGGATTTCAAAGATTGTGGATAAAATATTCCATTTTGAAAAAGATAAAAGATATTTTTATCAGAATGAACTAGTTAATAACTGAAATAAAGATCCATTGATTTATAGAAAGAATAAATTAGATAGTAAATGATTTTTTATATAACAAGAATTTTTAACATATGAATTGGAATGGATTCGAATGAAAATTATCTTTGGTTATTTTCTATATTGGATTCTGTGATTATACAGATATCGTTGAAGAATTTGGAAGATATTGATATCGTTATTCCAATATGATATTTGTTAGTTTCAGAATTTAGTATTGAATGTAAGTCGACATGATTTCCATTTAAAATCTTATGTTCAATATCAAATTGGATTTGGAGTTTGTTGTGAATGGTATCTTCATTAGTACCGTTCTTAAACCCAGTTATGAATGGAACAAACTTTTAATTAAGGTTTATTGAAGTTTTCCAGTTTATTCAATCAAATTGGAATTAAATGGAATTCAATTAATAATAATCGATATGAGTTTCTATGTTGGAAGGCGTTTACAATTTATAGAATTTAAAAGGCCTTGTCGTTATTCTACTTAGTATTGGTCAGATATGGAAATTTATATCGACTATAAATTGTTCGGGTTTCCATGAAAATTCTATATTAATGAAAGATGATATTGGGTTTATTGTGAGCGATGTTTTAAATGATATTTGTTCTTTAACTCAAGTAAAGGCGAGACAAATTTCCTGAAGTTGAATAATCATTAAATAATTATTTTTGGGATTAAAACCGAACTAGAGTTTAAATGAATCTTTAATTAGATTGAAACATAAAAAGAGATAATTAGATTTATCAAACAAGAGAAATGATCAAGATAGAGTATCACCAATTTTACCCTTTGCGACAGTTAAATCTTTAATTAGATTTGAAACGATAAAAGGATAATTAAAATTATCGATAACACTACGGGTGTTAAATAAGGAGTACCACTAGTTTTGCTTCATGGGATGAATAGGTTGGGATTGGGAATATTAAAATAAATGACTAATTCGATAAGGGTCGATAATATGGACTAGTTAGATATATCTTAATTTGGTTTAAGTAGTGAAAAGATAAAATGGAATATTTTGAAAATGATGTCCAAAGGAAGATTAAACTATAAGTTTAAAAGAATTTACCTTTGGTAAAATTAATGGGAATCTTTCCCCAAAAATATCAATATTTGAACAAAAGAATATTCTGGATTGGAATGAGATGTGTGTTAATTTTATTAACCACTTGGTTATAAGATGTGTGAGTTAACTGGAAAGACCAGGTTTAACGCATTCTGAATAACTGTTATGACGATTAAAACTCAAAGATAAGAAGACGATGGTTGAAGACCAGAGATCTTCACATATGGATGATTACTGATGTCTTGATTGGGCTGATCCCCCGAGACAAGGTAATAAGTGGTGATCATCCAAACGTACTTGGAGATCGATCAGATATGCGAGGATCTCTCTCTTGTATTGGACATATGGGATGAGGAATAAGGTGCCTCTGGCTTCCATTCAGACCCAGAACGGACTTGTAAATGAATTATGTCTGACATTGTATTTTTTGCTATATTCATTGATCTCTGCTAAATATATATCTGTTTGGTGGTAGAGAATTTATTCTTTTGCTTAACACCCATCTCTGAAATGTACGAGCTTAGAGATTATATGTTGGCAGAAATCAATGGTATGGTATGAATTGACAATGTGGCATGCTAAGATGCAAATGATCAAGGATTTTGTTGAAAAGCAGGGCCTTGGGGACGATGATCAAAGAATAGCTTTAAGTAGCATAGCTTTGCATATAACAAAATTTCGCGAGCCTCACACCCCCGTATGAGTCAAAAATGGGATAGTGACTACAGGGAGTGCATGCGTTTCTTTCTAGCTAGAGGTGGTGTCATGGTATGGAGTCCAGATATTTTTACTTATGCGGATGATGGATTGTGAGGCGCCTCGGATATAGAGCCAACTAAAAGGCTCGAGTGATAGGTCCGGAAGGATCGGGAAACATATTGTTTAGGAATAACTAATCCACAAAAGTAAGTGTGGACCGACCCTGAAGATCCAAGGGCTTACCAGTGTCTGAGTCCTGAGGCATTTGCTAGAGTGTCTCGAAACTGGTGAGGAAGATCCCTTGCCTCGACTCATAGATGGAATCCAATTTCCAATACGCGACTTTCGGTTTTAGTTGTAAACCTATATAGCGACATAGTAGGATGGGGTACTATGTCTTCTATGACTGATACATTTATATTTGAAGTTCTTTTGACATTATGCACTTATAGTATTATCAAAATGATTTGTTTTTAACGCGTACCAAGCATGTTTGACTATTATAAGGTAAAATTCTATCCTCCGGCTTGTGTTGCATTGTGTGACGTGATCGAAGTCTTATAATCGCTTCATTTTTGAAAAAGCATTGGGTTGTTTTTCTAAACTGATATTCATGTGGAGTAAACCCATTCCGTGTCATACGATGTGGTTCCATGATTTTTCCCACATTTAAAGTAAGTTTTAATAACGTTTTTAAGTTTTCACACCAGTCCCATGACTGACTCGGAGTTTATTGTTTTCACCTAAACTCTGGGTGCCCATATTTTCCACACGGGCAGCTAGTAGTTTTTTTTTTTGCAGACTTCTATTTAACAGGATCCTGGTTTGCAGTCGAAGCTATACTCGGAAAGCTTGGTATCCATGTATTTCCGTTGTGCATTGTATTTATACATTTTTATTTCTACTACTGTGTATTTTATTCTCTAATAATTGTATTTTTCCGCTGTGTAATATTTATTCGTACTCTAATATTCTTGTACTCTGATGTAAATTATTGTAATAGCAATGAAAATTTTTGTCGTTCTGCATTCTGATGCGTCGTGTTCTCATACAATCCATGCTTTTTCGTCTCTTTGGAGATTGGGGGATTTCAGATCGTGACAGGTGGTATCGGAGCTATTTGCTGGCTATGAACTAGGAGAGGCATGATAGGGGGTTCTTGCTTCACAGTTTGGTGGAGAACATGAGACTCTTACCCCTACATGTCCCTCGAAAGTAGCGGAGGGTTGGTCGAGTCATGAGGTTGGCCGTAAAAGCAGTTCTAAGGTATCTCTGTAGTGCCATGCTGGGACGTTAGCCCAGTGGTTGATGGTTGCCAAGCCTAGACCCATGACAGGTTGTAACACCCATCACTTTATGAAAATTTAATAATTAAATAATGCATATGTGTGTGTATATATATGTACAGGGATAAATGTATATATGAAGAATAAAATAAAGATAATGCAAATAAAAATGAAATGCGTGCATTAAAAGAAAGAAATGATTGGTTGCATGCAGTGTAAATATGTTGCATGCACTAATTTAAAAGTATTATACATTAATAATAAAGTAGAAATAAAAAAAAAGATTCATGTAATAAAATATTGTTCTAAGCCTTGTTAACAATAGCCTTAGTAGTCCAATTGGTTAGAGCATGTGACTTGCATACAAGAGTAACGGAGTTCGATCCCCGCCACCGGCTTATTATTTTTTAAGAGAACGGCCAAAATAACACATGTTCATGAGAGAAAATATGTATAAACGCACATATAAGGAAAATATACGTATAAGGAAGTAAAGGAAATATTTTTGTATGTGTGTGTATATATATATATGAGAATATATATGTGCAAAAAATATATATATACAAGAGATAAAGTTCAAGATAAGGCTGCAATTAAAGAAATATGGCAAGAATCAAATAACGGTGCAACACCGTTTAAATTTTGAAAATGAAACAAAAGTTGTGTGTGTATATACGCATAAAATGCTCATTAGAAGATTTGTATATGCATAAGAAGATTATAGTTGAATATAACAGATAAATAAATTTCAGAAATTCAAACATTCGAAAATCAAATGTCTTCGCCAAAATAGCTTATGGGACCCATAGGGGGTCGACACCCTTGTAGGAGGGTCGACACCGAGGTCGACACTCCTGTAGGGGGGTCGACACCCCTCAGATCCGAGCAGATTCATTAGCGTATCTGGATTGTTTCTTAACTCGATTCAATGCTGACTCAACGCTGCGTGCACGATAAGATCCTGAACACCTATAGATAGGCTAGCAAGGTAAGATAATTAGTTTAGGAAAATAAGATAATTAGTCTAAGCTCTGCCATTCTTCCTCCTCCTCAAATCTCTTAAGAAAAATAAGATAATTAGTTTAGGAAAATTCTAAATCAAGATCTGGAGGAAATGAATGAAAATTAATAAGAAGGTGTTTGGAATCATATGCGAAGTAAGGTAAATTCTTAGATATAGTCTGTTCAATTTTCTTCCTCTTTCTTCCCTTTTTCTTTTATTAAGAATTGTGGATACATGGTTGTTAGGTTCTAAATCTAGTTAGGGAAAACCATGGAATGCTAGATCTGGATCAGGTTCAAGAATTGGAAAGCAATTTAGGTAAGTGGATTTAAGTTATATCATTTTTGATAATGATATATTATCGTTTAACATTCCCCGTTATTATGCAATGTAAAGTGATGAAACGCCAATATGACATGTTGAAATATTAATAGGTTATGTTGGAAAATTCATATGTTGAAACGTTTAATATGCTGAAATGTTCATCTATTGAAATGCAAACTTGTTAAAATATGTGTAACGATTACTATTGTAATTACATGATTCACTTGTGGCATATTATGTACTTGAATTATTAGCAGTAGAATTGAGAAAATGACCTATTAATTTGTTAGATTTGAACAGTTACATGATTAAATGATTACATGTTAAATTAGAATAATTACATGATTTGACGATCACATGTTATTTTGAGATGAAATTAATTATATGTTAGGAAGAACATATGACACAAAATGGGCTTAATATGATTACATGTAAAATAGGTTGTAGTAAAAATATGGAAAGAATAATATGCCTAAATTTACAATAAATAGAAAACTGTAACGCACCTAGACACGAGGATAAATTCAACTTGTGGTAGAAGTATGCCTAGAACCACCCAGCAAATCTAGGTCCACAAGTTGTTAATTTAATGTGAGAGGTCTAGTGTGTAAATAAAACATGTAACGGTGCTAAGACACGAGGATAAGCTAACTAGTGGAAGAAGTCTACCCGAAACTGCCCGGCAAATCCAGCATCCACAAGTGGTGGGCTTAATGTGAGAAGTCTAGTACATAAGCATATATATATATGTGTGTGTGTGTGTGTGTGTATGTATGCATATATATATAAGGATATAATTTAATGGCAGTAACTGTGATTAATGGAAATGAACAAGGAAATGAATGAAAGGTAATTACAACAGTAAAAGAAATGGAATGAACGGGGAATGATAATAACGTATTATAAAAAAATTACATTAATGAGAATGTTAAATAATAGGTAGGTTTGTCCTAGGGACAAGTGAGAATTATAACTTATGTTATAATAAACAATAAGGAAATTGGAATAACTTATGTAATAAGATAAGTTGTACTTAATTGTAAATTAAGTTATATGTGAGAACTAGAATCTGAGATATGCTGATAAGGACACCATAAGTTATATTTATTAAAAGGGAACTTATTTGTAAACCTTAGTTAAGGGAACTAAGTTACTAAGTAAACAACAATAAGTTGTAGTGACAGTATAAGATGGAATTATGAATAATAAGAAAGAATGAGACAAACTTATGAAATGAAATAAGTTATATTTAATCATAAACAATGACTGACATGTTAAACAGAAAACATGTGAACTGAGATATACTTATTTTCATATTAAGCAGAACATGTTATTGTGACTATGAATTCAAACAAGAATATAAAGGGATTGTGGATTATGGACCTTGGATCACAATCTAGAAAATAACATGTTGTGGGCTTATTAATAGGCTTAAATGGGTTAATATATGACTGAAATTAATAAGCAAGAGGAACTTGGTAACTTGAATAAGAAGTCAATGTAAATGGGAATAACCAAATTAAATGGAAACCTGATGAGATAAAGCAAGCGCATAATGGAATGTTTAGACATAGGGTATAATAACATATTAAAGGGGGGCCGCTTGGACTAGTCCGCACGTTTGAGGGTGAATAACCCAACGGGGTAGACCATCGTGGTGTCATGAGGCACAAAGGGAGCGCACATTCGTCTAATTATTCTGTCGGCTCTGAAGGACTGGAAGGGGAAGCACGCGGCTTCCTGAGATACGTAAAGTGCTCCTGGTTGTCCTTTGAGCGGTGGCGGATGTTTAGGCTGTGCTTGCAGAGGTTGGGTCTGCGCGTTACTACCAGGTTGGTGAGCCTTGACGGTAAAAGTAGCTTTGTAGTCAGAATGTTGTGACGAGGTTACACTAGGGTGATTCGGCGATCACCTCAATCGGAGGCGAGGTCAGAACTAAAAAGGATAGCAGGTCGTCGGGTATCCATCATCGGCAGCCAATGGGATGCAAAAAGAATAGAGCTGAACCCAAGACACCATTCACCTTTCACTATCGAGGTATGGTGGTTGAGGTGAGACGCCAACTGGATGTTTAGATTGTTTGTTAGGGGCAAGTCGCTTAGCTCTTGTAGTCTTTACTAGTTAAGAGAGGGGCCGAGGTGGGGCCATAGTCACCAAGGAAAACAGATCCGAGGGATATCTATATTTTGAGGCCCTTAAAGGAGGGCCTGTATAGATATAGAAAATCTCCCGACCGAGTTTTGTGTTTCTTGTATAGCCCTGCCAGGAAGCTCAGTGCACATTAGAGGTTATGTGAGGTTAAGGCATCGAATACGATTGACGATACGTACATGCAAAAGTTTGGATACTTGCACGTCTGCTCTAGGTGGTGTATCGTAGACTTGAGGGCATTATTTTGCGATGGAATCTGATTCGATCTAAGGTGGCAGTCCGTACGCTTACGTAGTAGTTATGGCAAATATATGCGGAACATAACATTGTTATATAGAGATTCGTACGTCACTTCGGCATAGGATGAGGGACTGCGTACATTTCTATGGCATTACGGTGGAGATCGTGCGAGTGGGGTACCATGGGGTGTACCTTAATATTAGGGGTAGCTACATATATATACTGTATTATGTTAATCCACTAGGAAGTAAATGGGTATGACGTGCGTGTAAGCCTTGAGTGTTGTTAACCTAAGTAACCTAATAAATAAGAAAATTGTGATTGAACGATATACGTAGGGTTATCCAAAATGTACAGTTTAAATACAGTCACTAGAACTTGTGTTCTGACCCCCTTCTCATAACATACTCACAGGTTAGATTTGTGGCAGAGATATGATAGCTTTGGATACTGACTAGGTAGTATTATTCATATGGTAAGGCTATACTTTGATTATATTAAACTTTATCCATTCTGCTGTGAGATATTTTCTGAGCTTTGATATATTTTATATCTCTGTCTTTTCTTCAGGATACCAGAGCAACCAACATGGGTTTTGATGGATTAGAATTTTGAAAAAAAATTGATCTGTCGAAATTTGGGTTTTTACATCTTGTATCAGAGCTTAGGTTTAAGATTCCCATATGGATTATGAGTGAACGTATTTGTATTTTTAAAAATATAAATGTTATATATATATATATACCTAGATCCATAGAGAAACCCACAAAATAGAAAGAGCATAATATGGTAAGAATTGGGATGTCCGTAAAGGAATGAATATGGAAATCTGAGACCCTTAGGTAATTTAGATGGAAGGTGTACAATGTACTTTGTATGAAAGGACGGTGGATCCCATATGATTAGTATTTTGGGTTAGTGGGTCTGGTGGTAAAACCTAATAAATTGGAAAAGGTTAATAAGAGAAAAATGGATTAGGAATATATATATATATATAGTTGAGAGAATTGACTTTGTGGGAGTGTCTAGGAAAGCCTAGAAAAATTGGAACCCGTTTTGAGTCTAACCCCATTGTTAACTTTTTAGAACTTGAAATTGTAAAAGTTTTGGAAAATTGGTTTATGGTGTTTTCAAGTTTTAATCTAAAAAGTTACAGTTTTAAAATATGCATACATATTGGGTTTTGTAGTAAAATAGTGTATATTCTATAAATAGTGATTTCTTGCGAAAATTTTGTCTAAAATAAAATTCTCTCAGTAAAAGGTCCAAATTATATACCATGTATAGCTTGCTAGTTTTCTTGTTATATTTCATAAAAGGATTTAAAAGCAAAACTTAGAAAATATTGCATTTTGTTAAGATTCTCAGTAAAGGAATTTTTGAAATCTCTATTCTTTTAACAATCATTTTGATAAATGTTTTTAAAAGAGAATTTTATTGGGTGGACAAACTAAGTTTTAGAAATTAAGAATAGAGTAGATGTTTGCATCTTGTAGAATGTAATTGAACCGACCTTATAGGTAAGAACAAGTTATAAATCCGATTGAGAAATAGTTGTTCTTATCTACTCCGGTTTTTGTGATTTGAAAAAAAAAACCGAATTACATTTTCTTTATAAAATGACATGTTTTATAGTTTGGTAAAAGTAATTTTTCAAGAGGAGAATAAAATTTTGACACTTCTAATTTTTGGAAGGAAGTTTAAATGAAAAGGCCAAACCATGTTTTAAAAAGTATGGAGTAGGTAAGGATTGGTGCCTAAGGAAGACGGGAAAAGTTTTGAGGCTATGAATTAAATATCGAGCATTATCTTGGAATAATGGTAAGTTCCCGTAGAATGCGTAAGCATTGAAAAGCCTAGGATGGTGCTTGAAATGATTATTGGTACACAACTAGAATTAGTGGTGACTACTAGATAGGAAAAAGTAAGTGTTTAGATCTTGTTGCTAATTTTCATGTTGGGGGTAAAACCCATTATTACATTTTTGATGGGATCGTTTCATTATTTTGTTCTTGTTGGGTAATTAGGTTAACATCTAAACCTATCGCGAATCCCATGGTTTCGACTTTTCTATCTGAGGGGGACATAGTCCCGAGATTCTTGGACCTTAGTAGTAGTTGTGTAGTGTGTCTATTTTCTTGTTTTAGTTGAAAGACTAGAAGTCTTATTTGAAACTAAACTTAGATTAGATGATTAAATAAGCTAAGAAAGGAGAAATAGTACAACGAAAAAGAAAATCAGTAAAAAAGAAAATTTTCTTATGTGGGTTGTGCTTGGATAGGAAAATAGGAAATCTTTATAGCATAGTTACATAAAATCTAAGTATGGTTGAAAAAAGGTATATAAAAGAAAAACGGAAGATGTGAAATTTTCCGTTTTCCACCTTTTTGTAACATAAGAAATCGAATTTAGAAATTTTTTTTTTTTTAATATGAAAAAATAAAGTTGTTGGTAGGATTTTGGATGCAACAATTGGATGAATTGTGCTCTTACTCTACGAGAATGTGGAAAATTTGGATGAAAATATATTTTGATTTTCAAAATATTGCATTCATGTAGAACTGCCAGTATATTTAGTATGTGAGCATCATATTTTAAAAGGATTTTTGAAAAATTTGCATACACATCGGAGGTATCACTTAGGCATACATGCATTATTATGTTGTATTTCACTTTGCACAAGTGCACAATGTTTGCAAAAATTGGATGCACACATGATGGATGTATATTATGCAATGGGTTAATTAATTTTTACCCTTATCAAATTTCGGGGATAAAATTTCCTAAAGGGTGGGGAATGTAACATCCCGCATTTTGTGACAACTTAATAATTAAATAATGCATATGTATGTGTGTGTGTGTGTGTATATATATATATATATATATATATGCACAGACATAAATGTATAGATGAAGAATAAAATAAAGATAATGCAAATAAAAATGTACTGCATGCATTAAAAGGAAGAAACGAGTGGTTGCATGCAGTGTAAGTATGTTGCATGCACTGATTTACAAATATTATACATTAATAGTAAAGGAGAAATAAAAGAAAATGATTCATGCAATAAAATATTGTAACAAACATGAAAAAGAGGAATAAGAAGAGAACAACAACTACCATTGTTCTAAGCCTTGTTAACAATAGCCTTATAGTCTAATTGGTTAGAGAATGTTACTTTCATACAAGTACAGATTTCGATCCCCGCCGCCGTCATATTTTTATTTTAAGAGAAAAGCCAAAATAACACATGTTCATGAGAGAAAATATGTATAAACGCACATATAAAGAAAATATACACATGAGGAAGTAAAGGAAACATATATATATATATGTGAGAATTGTATATATGTGCAAATATATATATATATATATACATAAATACACAAGAGACAAAATTCAAGATAAGGCTGCAATTAAAGAAATATGGCAAAAATCAAATAACTGTGCAACACCGTTTGAATTTTGAGAACGAAACAAAAGTTATGTGTATATATATACGCGTAAAATGGTCATTAGAAGATTTGTTTACACATAAGAAGATTACATGTGAATACAATAGATAAATGAATTCCAAAAATTCAAACATTCGAAAATCAAATTTCTTTGCCAAAACAGCTAGTGGGACCCATGGAGGGTCGACACCACAGTAGGAGGTCGATACTGCGGTCGATACCCACCAGATTTGGGCAGATTCATTAGCGTATCTGGGCTGTTTTCATAACTGGGTTCAATGCTGACTCAGTGCTGCGTGTACGATTAGATCCTGAGCACCTATAAATAGGCTAGAAGAGCATAGCCTAAATCTCACATTCTCTGAGACAACGTCTAAGCTCTGCCACTCTTCCTCCTCAAATCTCTTAAGAAAAATAAAATAACTAGTTTAGGAAAATTCTGAATCAAGATCTGGAGGAAAAGAATGAAAATTAATAAGAAGATGTTCAGAATCATATGCGAAGTAAGGTAAGTTCTTAGATCTGGTCAGTTCAATTTTCTTCCCTTTTATTTTTAGTGAGAATTGTGGAACCATGGTTGTTAGGTTCTAAACCCAGTTAGGGAAAACCATGGAATGCTAGAACTGGACCAGGTTCAGGAATTGGAAAGCAATTTAAGCGAGTGGATTTAAGTTATATCATTTTTGATAATGATATATTATCGTTTAACATTCCCCGTTATTATGCAATGTAAAGTGATGAAATGCTAATATGACAGGTTGAAATATTAATGTGTTAAAAGATTAATATATTGGAATATTCATATGTTGAAACATTTATATGCTGAAATGTTCATCTATTGAAATGCAAACTTGTTAAAATATGTGTAACGATTACTGTTGTAATTACATGATTCACTTGTGGCATATTATGTGCTTGAATTATTAGCTGTAGATTTGACGATCACATGCTATTTTGAGATGAAATTAATTATATGTTAGGAAGAACATATGACATAAAATGGGCTTAATATGATGACATGTAAAATAGGCTGCTGTAAAAATGTGGAAAGAATAATATGCCTAAATTTACAGTAAATAGAAAACTGTAACGCGCCGAGACATTAGGTCAAATTCAACTTATGGTAGAAGTCTGCCTGGAACTGTCCGACAAATCCAGCGTCCACAAGTTGTTAAATTAACGTGAGAGGTCTAGTGCACAAATAAATCATGTAATGGCACTAAAGACACACAGTTAAGCCAACTTGTTGAAGAAGTCTGCCCGAAACTGCCCGGCAAATCCAGCATCCAGGCTTAATGTGAAAAGTTTATTACATAAGCATATATATATATATATAAGGATAGAATTTAATGGCACTAACTGTGATTAATGGAAATGAATAAGGAAATGAATGGAAGGTAATTACAACAGTAAAAGAAATGGAATGAACTGGGAATGATAATGACCTATTATAAATAAATTATATTAATGAAAATGTTATATGATAGGTAGGCTTATCCAAGGGACAAGTGGGGATTATAACTTATGTTATAATAAACAATAAGGAAATTGGAATAACTTATGGAATAAGATAAGTTGTACTTAATTGTAAATTAAGTTATATGTGAGAACTATAATATGAGATATGCTGATAAGGACAACATAAGTTATATTTATGAAAAGGGAACTTATTAGTAAACCTTAGTTAAGAGAACTAAGTTAATAAGTAAGCAACGATAAGGTGTAGTGACAGTATAAGATGGAATTATGCTTAAATAAGTATGAATGAGGCAAACTTAAAAAATGAAATAAGTTATATTTAATCATAAACAATGACTGACATGTTAAAAAAAACATATGAATTGAGATATACTTATTTACATATTAAGAAGAACATGTTATTATGACTATGAAACAAAACAAGAATATAAAGGGATCGTGGATTACAGACCGGGAATCACAATATAGAAAATAACATGTTATGGGCTTATTAATAAGCTTATATGTGTTAAGTTTTATGACTTAAATTAATAAGCTAGAGGAACTTGGTAACTTGAATAAGAAGTCAATGTGAATAGGAATATCCAAGTTAAATGGAAACCTGATAAGGTAAAGCAAGCACATAATGGAATGTTTAGACATAGGGTCTAATAACATATTAAAGTGAGGCGCTTGGACCAGTCCGCACATTTGAGGGTGAATAACCCAACGGGGTAGATCATCGTGGTGTCATGAGGCATGAAGGGAGCGCACGTTCATCTAATTATTCTATCGGCTTCGAAGGACTCGAAGGGGAAGCATGCGACTTCCTGAGATACGTAAGGTGATCCTGGTTGTCCTCTAAGCGATGGCGGATGTTTAGGCTGTGCTCGCAGAGGTTGGGTTTGCGTGTTACTACCAAGCTGGTGGGCCTTGACTGTAAAAGTAGCTTTGCATTCAAAATGCTGTGACGAGGTGACACTAGGGTGATTCGATGATCGCCTCAACGGGAGGCGAGGTCAGAACCAAAAAGGATAGTAGATCGTCAGGTATCCAACATCGGCAGCCAATGGGATGCGAAAAGGCTAGAGCTAAACCCAAGACACCATTCACCTTTCACTATCGAGGTATGGTGATTGAGGTGAGACGCCAATTGGATGTAGATTGTTTGTTAGGGGCAAGTCGCTTAGCTCTTGTTGTCTTTACTAGTTGAGAGAGGGGCCGAGGTAGGGCTATAGTCACCAAGAAAAACAGATCCGAAGGATATCTATATTTTGAGGCCCTTAAAGGTGGGCCTGTACAGATATGGAAAAGCTCCTGACCGAGTTCTGTGTTCCTTGTATAGCCCTGCCACAAAACTCAGTGCGCATTAGAGGTTGTGCGGTTAAGGCATCGAATACGATTGATGATACGTACGTTTGAAAGTCTAGATACTTGCATGTCTGCTCTAGGTGGTGCATCGTAGACTTGAGGGCATTACTTTGCGATGGAATCTGATTCGATCTAAGGTGGCAGTCCGTATACTTACATAGCATAGTAATGACAAATATATGCAGAATATAACATTGTTATATAGAGATCCGTACGTCAGTCTGGCATATGATGAGAGACTACGTACATTTCTGTAGCATTACGGTGGAGATCGTGCGAATGGGGTACCATGGGGTGTACCTTAATATTGGGGGTAGCTACATATATATATATATATATTGTATTAGGTTAATCCACTAGGAAGTAATGAGTACGACGTGTGTGTAAGCCTTGAGTGCTGTTAACCCAAGTAACCTGATAAATATATATGTAGGTTTATCCAAAATGTTTAGTTTAAATCCAGTCACTAGAACTTGTGTTCTGACCCCCTTCTCATAACATACTCGTAGGTTAGATTTGTGGCAGAGATATGATAGCTTTGGATACTGGTTAGGCAGTATTATTCATTCGGTAAGGCTATACTTGATTATATTATAATTTATCCATTCCACTATGAGATATTTTATGAGCTCTGATATATTTTATATCTCTATCTTTTTGTAGGATACTAGAGCAACCAACACGGGTTTTGATGGATTTGAATCTTGAAAAAAATTTGGTCTGTCGAAATTCGGGTTGTTACACATGTGGTATCAGAGCTTTGGTTTACAAAGCTCGAGAACAAGACACATTAGAACCAAACGTAAGAATTCATCAGAGATAAAACTAGTAACATTTTATTTAAGAATACTCATTAGAGATAGGATCAGTAGTATCCTAGAATGAGAAACTCATTTGAGATGGGTTTAGTAATGCCCTAGAATGAGTTGAGAGTGTCAAATTTATAAGTAACGTATTTGTGATTTTATATATAATTAGGTCTTAGAAAAAAATTATTTTTGAGTATATAAAAGTTATATATTTAGAAAGTTAAATAATCAATTGATTATTTGTGTGATTGTTTGATTATCTGTTTGAGTACTTATGACGTCTGATTTAAATAAATTAGATGAAACCTTCAGCGATTTTGGATATTGAATAAGAAAAACACTTGTTATTTATTTTGATTGAGTTAAATTAAATCAAATTGCAAGTTTATTTAGAATTAGATATATATACATATATATTTGTTAAGCAGGTTAATGGCTTAGCGTTAAGTAAATAAATTTGTGTTCCCGACAAACAGGTGCACCTTAATGAGTTGGTTGTGCAATTTTATTATTATATTAAACTAGTGTGAGTGATTTGGATGCATTGTAATGGTTGTTCTGTGTGAAATTTAAAGGATACACCATAGGATAATAACAAATAAATTATGGACTACACTGCATAACATACTGGTGAAGATGGCATAGCATATCATATTCCATAAAAGCATTTAGTGCTTATATGACGAGGTTTGGATTACCATATGAGAGAGATGCTTGTATGGTGAGGACTGAATTACAGATTGTACCATGGACTGATTATGGACTTAATAACCTATAACGGTAAATTGCAGGATTTAATAACAAACCCTACATGGGTCAGGAGATGATAAAAATACACACGTCACTCTTGTTTTAGATACGACACATGAATTATGATTATTTCCTGTCAATGGGTCAAGGAATGCTTTTTTACACATCTTCCTTGACGATAGATAATTTGCATTTGATTTATATGTTATATATTGATTTATTGGGTGCCTAATATGGCCCAATAATTTTTTTTCAGATCACCCTGTACAAAGGAGGTTATGGCGAAATTTTTGAGAAATTTAAGGTGTTAGCCAAATGTCAGAGAAAATTTTAAGTTTTTAATAAACTGAAAAGTTGAAGAACTCCAGGCAGAATGAAAGTTGAGTTGGTTAGTTAAACTACTTTCAGCTTTGTTCTTTTTCGAGGATGAAATTTTTTTAAGTGGGGGAGGTTGTAACAACCCGTATTTTCAGAACCAATTTAAAATTTAATTTAAGCTATTTTAAGTAATTTGGGAATATAAATTGGTTATTTTTGCTAAATAAAATTAGGGAATAATTTTAAAATTAGTTTTTATATTTTATTTGACTTAAAACAAATCCAGTAAAATTATTAAATTGATTTATAAGCTTTGTATCTAAAAGTTTTGAAAATTCAATTTTAAAATCATCGCATAGCCCTTAAAAGGTGACATTTTGCTAGGATGCTCAGAATTCGATGAGACCAATTTTGTTGGATTCATAATAACAAATTATTGTTGGGTTTCAAAATACGCGCCAAACGGACTTAGTATGTGGCCGTGCAAAGCAAAACCATTTGTTCAAAAATAGGCAGTCAGTTTACAGTGGAACATTATTGAGACGATCTCGGAATTCGATTCCGTTTTTTTTTTGGATTCGTATTGTCAAATAATGGCTAAATCCAAAGGGCCGTAATTTTTGGAGTTAGCATGTGCGTGCAAGAAGAAAATGTGTGCTAAAATCGCATTTATTGAACATTATTTGAGCCTGTTTGAGATATTAAGCAGAAGGACGAACGAACTTGGAATTCGACGAAACTTGATTCGTTGGATTCGTCTTGACATGTATTATCTAATGTCTGAAATTCGTGGGAAACGGAGATCATATGCAATCGGGCGATATGAGAGAACTTAGCATATAATTCTATTTTCTCTCATTCCTCCTTTACTTCCCTTCATTTCTTTCTTCCACTTCTTCTTCAAAATCATGGCCTCCCTCTCCTTCCATGGCTACCGCATCCTCCCCACCATTTTCCGCCGCCGCTAGTCAGCCACCACCACCGCCTTCCTCCTCTCCCCCTCATCTCTTTCGCTTCCCTTGAAAACCCAAAATCCCCAAACCCTAAATTACCTTAGCTACCTCCTCCCAACCCCATGCCACCGCCTCCACCCTCCCCACCAACCTGGCCACCCCCTACGCCGTCGCCTGTCATCCCCCTTTTGTCGTGAACCCCACCCCCTCCAAAATCTCATCTTTTACAAAATTTCCTATTTGCAAATAACACCCTCCTCTTCTTTTCTCAATAACTTTCAATCCGTGCATTTCTGGCCGAGGCGCCACAAGATGAAAGTTGTAGTTCTCATTTTTCTCTACGAGTTTGCCATATCAAAATCAATTTTGGCGTTCGAAGCTGATCGGAAAACGCGTTTAAGGATCGCAAATCGGGAGTAAAGATTCGTGATTTCTGGCGAATTGGAGCGTTTTGTGAAGAAAGTCCATTAGGATTGTCCGGAATGATGTTTTTGTGCTAGTGAACGGGTATGGTGAATATTGGAGGTCGTATACAAATTCTAGAGCCAAAAAGGTGAATTCATATGCGAAGAGTGACAAAAGACGAAAGCGCGACGGAGAAATTCTACATTAGAAGAGTCACGGTGTTTGGTTTAGCTTATGGGTGAGAGCTCTAACTAAATTATTATTTAATTGTATGAAAAGTGAGAACACTTTAAATTAGTATATTAGATTAGTAAATTAGTTATGCATTTTAAGTTACAAGTTAGAAATTGCATCATGTAGTTATAATATCCTTTTTGGAGTTCAACACATGAACTCTTCACAAATCATTTGCATTAGAAGCGTTGTGTGAATATGTGACACTCGCATTTCATTCTCCATGGATAGACATTTTTGGCGCCTTAAATGGCATTGGATAGTTGAGTATTTATCTATTTATTTTTGTCTCGGTAATGATTCATTCATTAACTGTGTTGGTTGAAAACCCCACACGGTTCTTAGGACGATGTTTGACTCACACATCTCCCTTATGTGAAATATCGGTTAATCGGTTGATTGACGGATTTATATGAGCGTCAATAAATCATTTGAAACTTATATATAGATAAAATGCACAATAGATGTCATTTTGGATGTTGATAGTTGTTTGCAACTGTTGTCGGGTGTTTATGATGAATGAAATTCATATAAATTTATCTATGTGGATATTGGCTAAGATTTTATTCCAATCTGGATAAACATGAATATTTTTAATGTAACATTCAGTGAAATTTGAAACTTGGTTTTGATGTCCGATTTTAGATGGACACGAAAATATTGGAAAATATGAAATCGAGTTATGTATACAAATGCTATTTTAACTCGAGTGGATTTTATATCGATTCTTTTCATTTTTAAAATGAAAACTGAGAAGACTGAATTTCAAAAACATACATTTTGAAATTATTATCATTTAGAGATTATAAGAACACAAGAAATTCAATTTTAATTTAAAATTGTAATGGAAGTGAAATTATTTTAAAACGAATTTATAACATTTTATAAAATACATTTTTGAATGGGAATTCGACGAAATATATTATATATACTCAAATGGCTTGAATAGAACGTATCGCACAACGACCGTTCACGAATTTCGACCATTAACTTGAAAAGGAAGTATCGGGAGACCCGATCATCGAATTCTCCTAAAACCGGAACCGCTGCATTCGTATCGAAAAGATCTTTCCAAACATATATGAGATTTAAATTTGAATGGTAAGATTTTAAAATATGTTCAAATCAGTTTTGGAAAAGGTCACTATGGACGCAGTTCGGTGGCCGATATTGGAAACTGACTGTATGGGCCTTAATACAATTACTAAAAATATATATAACTTATATAGAATCATAATAAATGGTTTGGAAAGATTTCGGATTAAATATTCTATTTTGGAAAAGATAAAATATAATTTTATCAGAATAAAGTAGTTAATAACTAGAATAATGATCCAATGATTTGTAGGAAGAATAAATTGGATAGTAAATGGCTTTTAATATAACCAGAATTTTTAACGTATGAATTGGAATGGATTCGAATGGAAATTATCTTCGGATATTTTCTATATTGGATTTCGTGATTATACATATATCGTTGAAGAATTTATAAGATATTGATATCATTATTCCAATACGATATTTGTTAGTTTCAGAATTTGGTATTGAATGTAAGTCGACATGATTTCCATTTAAAATCTTATGTTTAATATCAAATTGGATTTGGGGTTTGTTGTGAATGGTATCTTCATTAATACCATTCTTAAAGCCAGTTATGAATGGAATAAATCTTTTAATTAAGGTTTATTGAAGTTTTCCAGTTTATTCAATTAAATTGGAATTGAATGGAATTCGATTAATAATAATCGTGATGAGTTTGTGTGAAGGAAAACGTTTACTATTTATGGAATTTAAAAGGCCTTACCGTTATTCCACTTATAGTATTGGTCAGATATGGACATTTATATCGATTATAAATTGTTCAGGTTTCCGTGAAGATTCCATATTAATGGAAGATGATTTTGGGTTTATTGCGAGTGGTGTTTTAAAAAACATTTGTTCTTTAACCCAAGTAAAGGCGAGATAAATTTCCTGAAGTTGAATAATCATTAAATAATGATTTTTGTGATTAAAACTGAACTAGAGTTTTAATGAATCTTTAATTAGATTAAAACATAAAAGAGATAATTAAATTTATCAAAAAAGAGAAATGATCAAGATGGAGTATCACTAGTTTTACCCCATTCGATAGTTAAATCTTTAAT
Source organism: Allium sativum (assembly GCA_030737875.1). Taxonomy (NCBI): domain Eukaryota; kingdom Viridiplantae; phylum Streptophyta; class Magnoliopsida; order Asparagales; family Amaryllidaceae; genus Allium; species Allium sativum. The sequence goes on along the minus strand of CM060925.1, from coordinate 143,139,429 downwards.
TAGATTTGGTGCATAACCTTTGATGAATATGAAAAATTGTTTAAGAATGAATAAGCCTAAATTTACACTAAATAGAAGTTGTAACTGTACTTAGACATAAGGTTAGATTACACTTGTGGTAGAAGTCTACCCGGTACCACCCGACAAATCCAACATCCACAAGTGGTTAATTTAATGTGAGGGGTCTCGTGCGTAAATGTACACATAACAGCGCTAAGACACGAGGTTAAGTCCGACTTGTGGTTGCGGTCTGCACGGAACCGCTCCGCATACCCAGCATCCACAAGTGGCCGACTTAATGTGAGAGGTCTAGTGTATTAATAGACATGAATGGAATAATGATAACAACCTGTTAACCTGTAAAATTTAACCTGTTTGAATCTGTGGAGGTCATATGAACCTGTCAAAATTGTGTAAGGGTTAAACAAACTTACTTGAATCAATGAGGGGTTAAATAAATCTGTTAAATCTGTAGGGGCGGATTATATAAACCCGATAAACTTAATCTGTTTTATATGGTGGGGTTATGCGGGCTTGTTAATCTATTAGGCATAACCTGTAAAAATCCTATTAGTGGGGATGCAAGCCTGGGGGTGGCTTGTATCATCTGTTGTGTAGGACCCGTATCAGTCAGTAACCCAACTTGGGATCAAAAGGAGGACCCCGAACTAGGTAGGGGTCAAGGCATGCTTATTGAGTTGATTATAAGAGGTTCATTTGAGTAGGAGTGTTGACGGTGCATTCGGTCGGACTCATGTGCGTTGTAACAACCTGGAAAATCCGAACCAAATTAAAAATTTTATTTTGGCTATTTCAGTAAATTTTGAATAGTTGAAATAACTTATTTTAAATAATAATGATTAAAAATTTATTTTAATCGAAGTTAGAGCGAATATATTTATTTTGACTTCAAAAGGAATTAGAAATAGTATGGTAGTTTGAAAAGTCAAACTTGAACTTTGAACGAATGTACCGGATTCAAAATCTAGCGGATTTTAGTGAAACCAAAAATATCTAAATCTGTTTGAAAATATCTTTCCAATGAATGCGAAAAATCGAAATTTCATAGCGGGAATCAAAAGTTATGGCCAGTTGAATATTCAAAGTGGTCGCTATAGTATAATTTATAGCCCGTATAAAAGGCCATTTTTCAAACGACCTCTGTTTTCGACGAAACCACTTTTGTTGGATCAGGAATGTCAAATTATTGCTAAATTTAATTTTCCGGAATTTTTAGAATTAATATGTGAGTGTGGCAGACGAAAATGTGTTCTGTCAATTTTAGTCAAATCTGATCGACTTGAAAATGGCCATTTCAAATAGTCTCAGAATTCGACGAAATTAATTTTGTTAGGACCGTATCATCAAAACAAAGCCAGAAATAATTTTTTTGGAATTTTCTGAGTCCGTATGTGGCCCTGGTGAATTTAAATATACAATCCAATTAATTTATTATAGGATTTAAATATTAAATTAAAGATTTCAGACCACAAACAGTCGTTTGGGATGACAAGACCTAACCCATTGGATCCGGAATGGGGGCTATTGGGTGGGGTCGACTCAGGTTGGACAGGAATTGGGATTGTTTAAGATTTATGGATTTTTTTTGTTAAATTACAATAAAATAATATAAAAATACACCTCATCTTCCTCCAAACCCTAATCCACAAATAACATAGCCGCCGCCCCTTTCAGTTCATGGCCGAAAATGCTCCCACTTACCTCCTCTAAAATGTTGCAATCCTCTCAACAAAAGCTTCCACTTCTTTAGACTTTTTTGTAGAGATTCTTCTGCTCTACCCATCCATACGGACAACCAAACCTGAAATTGCATAATTCAAGAGTTCTACCCCTCCAAACCCGCGCCAAAACCATCGTCGCCGCCCCCTCCTATGTTGATTGCAACTACAGCCGCATGTACCCCCGGGCGTGCCTCCCTCTCCTCTCTGAAGTGCCATCACCCGATTGTCCTGAAGCTTGTTGATTTGAACGTAAGGTGGAACCCTAGGTTCGAAGCAATTGGGTTTACTAGCAGCCGTATACTGTAAGGAGGAAGAAAGGTTTAATCCTTTTAATATTTTAATAATTTAATTTTAAAATTATTATCTATCTTGTTTATATCCTAACTAACTCATACGACATCGGAAATTAACAATTTCAGATCCTGTGCGATCGTAGAGACGAGATCTACGACTCTAGACTGAAAAGGAGTGATTCCGAGCTGTTTGAATTTTGGACAAATTTGCAATTCTGAACAAAGCAGAATAATCCGACTTTGAGATTTTTGATTTTTAAATAATTAATCAATTTAATTATTTTCCTCACTATGTAATGATTGTATGTATATGATTTAGATCTGCTATGTGATGAAATTTTGGATGGTTGATTGCTTGTTTGTGATGTATAAACATAGATTTGTTCGTTAAATTATAGACCTGCCTGTGTTGGTTAAAATAAATCATGTTTGTTAAATATTTTGTTTAATAATATATATTAAACAAAAATGGATTTCCATATTGTTGAACTGAAATAGAATTGTCAATTCAATTAAAAGTATCATTTTTGTTTATATTGTTGAATTGAAATAGAATTGGCAATTCAATTAAAAGTATCATTTTTGTTTATATTGTTGAACTGAAATAGAATTATCAATTCAATTAAAATTATCATTTTTTCATATTGTTGAATTGAAATAGAATTGTCAATTCAATTAAAAGTATCATTTTTGTTTATATTGTTGAATTGAATTAGAATTGTCAATTCAATTAAAAGTATCATTTTTGTTTATATTATTGAATTGAATTAGAATTTTCAATTCAACAAAAACATCACTTTGTTTATATTATTGAATTGAGTTAGAATTTTCAATTATATAAAAACATCACTTTGTTTATATTATGGAATTGAGTTAGAATTTTCAGTTCAATACAAAATACATCACTTTTTGTGTTGATTGATAAAAACACCACCTTTGTTGTTGTTTGATTGTAGTAGAAAAAGATTACAATTTTAATTTGCAAATTTAGACGCAAATAAATATCCTATTAAAGTTACATTTTTATTTGCATTCTTTGATGCAAATAAAACATGAAATAAAAAGTTACATTTTTATTTGCATTCCTTGATGCAAATAAAACATGAAATAAAAAGTTACATTTTTATTTGCATTCTTTGGTGTAAATAAAACATGAAATTAAAAGTTGAATTTTTTTTATTTGCATTCTTTGATGCAAATGAAACATGAAAATAAAATTACATTTTTATTTGCATTTTAGATGCAAATAAAAGAATAGAAGAAAAGTTACATTTTTCATTTGCATCTTTGATGCAAGTGAAAGAATAGAATAAAAGCTACAATTTTTCATTAGCACTTTTGATACAAATAAAACATTGAATAAAAGATTACATTTTTATTTGCAAATTAGTTACAAATAAAACATTGAATAAAAGAATACGTTTTTACTTGCAAATTAGTTGCAAATAAAACATTAAATAAAAGATTATATTTTTATTTGCAAATTAGTTGCAAATAAAACATTGAATAAAAGATTACATTTTTCATTTGTATTTTAGTTGCAAATAAAAACATGATTTAAAAGTTACATTTTTTATTTTGTATTTTAGATACAAATAAAAACATTAAAATGAAAGTTGCATTTTTGTTTGCATTTTAGGTGTAAATAAAAACATTAAAATCAAAGTTACATTTTTGTTTGCATTTTTGGTGTGAATAAAACATGAATTAAAAGTTGCATTTTTATTTGCATCCTTTGATGCAAATAAAAATGAATTAAAAGTTGCATTTTTACTTTTAAATTAGAAGTTAGCTTTTTATTTACATTTTAGATGTTAATAAAAGAATAGGAATAAAGTATCATTTTTACTTTTAAATTAGAGAAAATAAGAAGATAGGATTTACAAAGTTATATTTTTAGTTACATTTTAGTTGTAGCAAAAATGATAAGAATTGAAGCATCATTTATTTATCAAATTATATGTGAACAAGAGAATACATCAAAAGTTACATTTTTTAATGTAAAGTCAAAAGTTATTTTTTTATGACATTTTAGATACACAATTAAAAGAATAGAATTACATATGTCATTTTTATTGTCATTCCAAAGACAATAAAAAGAATAGAATTACGTGATACATTTTTAGCGTCATTTTAGTTGGAATTTAAAGAACAGATTTTAATGTTACATTTTTATTGTCATTTTAGAGTCAATAAAAAGAATGGATTTAAATGTCACATTTTTATTATAAATTTAGATGCAATAAAAATAGTAGAAATAAAAATCGTTTTTTATTTCCATTTAGATTCAGCAAAAAGGGTGAACATTTTAAATATATTTTCGATGTAACTTAGTTACCATTGGAAATAATTAGTCATTAAGACGCGATTTATTTCAAATCATCATTTTTATCATGTTAGAAGAATTATGAAAATCATATGTAAAATTTCTAACATGAATATAGACTGTATTTGGCTTGCATGTGATTGTTTGGAAAGTAGTTGAAACCGCTAATGATTTATATTTTTATATATACAAATATAAATTAAAATTAAAAAGAATCGCGCGTGGTAGTTCGCATTTCGGCAGTCGTAACTTAAACGATTTTACAGTAAGATCCAACCGTCTGGTTTCCCCAAAACTAGAACCGTTAGGACCATTTTGGGAAGATCTTTCCATCGACAAGAATTTTGTTAAAAGCCAACGGTTTGATTTCAAGATAAGTGTAAAATAAAATTTGGTAAAAACAGCGCTAGGGCCGCCCATCAACCCGAAGCGTCGTTAATTAAATTCGGATATTTTATTTAAATAAAAATATCGATTAATCGTTATTAAATACCACTAATGATATAAAATGATTTTAAATTATATATACATACGAGGATCATTTGAAAAGACCGAGTTAAAACTCATTTCAAATGATCATACGACGATCTAAATTGAAGATCTTGAAGACGGCGATTGAAGACCGGTGATCTTCACATTAAAAGGATAACTACTGATGCCTGGCATTGGCTAGCTACCAATAAAGGGTTAAAGTGGTAGTTGTCCGGACGTACTTGTTGATCGTCCGGATACGCGACCACCTCACTTCCGTATTGGACATACGGGACAAGGAATAAGGTGACTCCGGTTTCGTTCAGACCCAGAACGGACTTGTAAATGGATGTGTGTCCGACATTGAATTTCATGCTGTGTAATTAAATTGATATCTATTAATATATATCTGTGGTGGCGGAGAATTTACTCTCTTGCTTAACACCCTTCTTTGAGATGTACGAGCTCGAAGGTTATATACTGGTAGTTGCCGATCGCATGGTGTGAACTGTCAACGTGACATGCCAAGATGCAATTGATCGAGGCTTTTGTTGAAAAGCAGAGCCTTGTGGATGATGATCAAAGCCTAGCCTATTTAGGCATAACATTGTGTATTATGTTACCTCACGAGCCTCATACCTGGTAGAGTCAAAAACATGACAAGGGAACGTAGGGAGTGCACATGTTTCTTTCTAGCTAGAAGTGGTGTTTTGGTTTTTACAAGGCACGACAATTTTACTTATGTGGTTGATGGAATAAGGCGCCTCAGATATTTTTATTGGTCACCAGTGGCCAATTTATAGGTCCAATAGGATCGAGGAGTATGTGTTCAGGCATAACTAATCCACCGAAGTATTTGTGGACCGGCTCTGCAGGATCCAAGTGTTCGCCAGAGTCTGAATCCTGAAACATTGCTAGAGTGTCTCGAATCGGTTAGGAGATCGTCCCTAGCCTTGACTCATGATGGAACCCCAACCTACAATACGACATTACGGTTTTGATTGTATACCTATATATGGCGACATAGTATATGGTAGCTATGCCGTCTAGGATTGATACATGTACTTTGAAGTATTTTTGATACCATATTAGACACTAATAATAATATTAAAAATATTGTTTTCTACGTATCAAGCATTTTTGATTATTATGAGGTAAAACTCTATCCCCCTTTGCGGTGCATTGTGTGATGGGACATGAGTCTTATAATGATTTCGTTTTCTAAAAAGTATTGCATTGTTTTTGACTTAAAAATTTATAAAACTTATGCATTGGCAATCCAGTGGAGTAAACCCATTCCGCGTTAGCGGCGTTGTCCAATGATTAGGCATATTATTAGTTTAGTAAGATTTCTCATACCAGTCACATGATTGACTCGTAGTTTGTTTCACTTTGCAAAATCGGATGCCCTCTTTCCACACGGGCATCCAATTGACAGGTTTTAGGTAGTGATGTTTTATGGTCTAGAGCTTGCTGTTGAAGATGATGAAGGATCTTTTCTTTTTATCTTTTTATTTACTACTTGGAACATTGAGACAGTATTGAGTATTGATGTATTTTGGGAGATTGAGACTTTATTTCTTTCCCTTTTTTTGGCATCTATTTTGCTAAGTGTATCCTGTACTGCATACTCTGATGTTCTATGATGATGTTTGTGATGACATTTCCATTTCCGTTGCAATGATTTATATGTTCTGCTATTATCTGAGATCTGTTATTGTTTTAATTATGTTATACTCCTATAATTATCCTTACTTTCGTTCCATGGAAGTTTGGGTCATCACATTTGGTATCAGAGCTAAAGGTTAACCTTATCATCGGAGTATAACATTTTTAGAACAATTCGTCAAGATAGAATCAGTAGTATTCTAATATGAGTTGCTCATTAGAGATAGGATTAGTAATATCCTAGAATGGGCACAACAGAATAGCACATATTAATCAGTCATTACAACATTATCATCTTATCATATGTCTCTACTTTTAACCTTTTTTTTTAAATTATCGTTTCTCTTAGTCTGACTCTTTCCTTGATGATACAGACTGATTGAGAAATGAGCACCAGAGCACGTACTATTGCACGAGGCCGAGGTGGGGAAAGAAGACTCGCCAGAGATGAGACTCCTACGGCCCGGGAACAGGAACAGGCCACTACTGAAGTTGAGACACCACCACCACCCCCACGTGCTTTTGATCTAGACAAGGTGGTGAAGAAAATCAAGAATCTAGGTGGTGTGCATTTCACAAGCCTAGAAATGGTGACAGAAGCACAAGCATGGCTTAAGACCATCGAGAAAATCTTGGGAGGACTTGAGCTCAAAGATCATAGGAAGCATTTTATGGCGACTTGGTTCCTGAAGGACCAGGCCCAGATTTGGTGAGCTATGGTTGGGGGTAATGAAGCAGATGTGACTTGGGGGAAATTCAAAGAGCTATTCAATGAGAAGTTCATTCCACCTCAGGAAGTCGAATGCTTTCATGATAAGTTCGCCCACCTCCAAAAAGGGATTATGACTATTGCTGAGTATGTAAAGAAATTTGATGAGCTTTCCAGATATGCCCATGAGTTAGTCCAAGACCCGCTTAAGAAAAATAAGAGGTTTATCAATGGTCTGGCGAGGAAATATCATAATAGGGTGACGGCACACATCGAGCGTCCATTTTCTAAAGTGATCGAGATGGCCTGCAGATATGAGGAGATTGACCAGAAAGGCTCTCAGCAAGATAGAGAAAATAATCAAGCCAATAACAAGAAAAAGGAGTTGGACAAGAAACCTGAGGGGGGCAGCTCTATTACCGCCAAGCCCTAAGAGAAGAAGAGAGACAGGTCGCAGATCAAGTGCTTCAATTGCTAGAGGATAGGGCATTTTGACTATGAGTGCCGAGCCCCGAAGAGGCCAAAAAGGAACAAATCTGGACCGAGTCAGAGCAGTGGACAGAATCCCCGTGGCCCAAGAGAATGTTTTAACTGCCACAAGCCTGGACACCTTATCAAGCATTGCCCTCTGCTCAAGAAATCTCAGGTGGCGCATGTCTACGATGGAGCGGCTGCACCGGCTTCCTCCGAAGCAGGTAAACCTGATGTTTTAAGTGGTACTCTTGACATTAAGAACATTCTTATTATAGTTTTGTTTGACACGGGTGCATCTAGAAGTTTCATATATGTTGACACTATTGAAAAGCTTAAATTGAAACCAAGAAAACTCAAAGTACAAATTAGAGCCCATAGTCCGATAGGAGGTTCGCTTATTCTCCATCAATATTGTAGAGTTCCTGTTTCTTACTCCTACGTACAATTTCCTTTTAACCTAATCATCATGAATTTCTCCGGGTATGATTTCATACTTGGAATGGACTGACTAACGAAATATGAGGCTGAGTTACTTTGTGCTGAAAGAGTGGTCAGAATCAAAACCAAATATGGAGACATTATTGCTTTTCCATGCCACGACTCAGCCACAGATAGGAAAGAATTTTGGTCTTCTCTAGAAGTCACTCCTGCTTCTATTGAGGATATTCCTATCGTCAGAGAATATGCGGATGTGTTCGAAGAAGTAGACAGCTTACCTCCATGTAGAGAAATTGATTTCAGAGTTGACTTAGTTCCGAATGCAAGGCCCGTTGTACACCGCATTCGAAGAAAGTCACTAAAAGAAAAAGAGGATCTAAACAATCAAACCAAGCAGCTTTTGTGGAAGGGTCTGATCAGACCTAGCTTCTCGAGCTGGGGTGCAGCAGTGGTTTTCGTCCCAAAGTCAGACAGTACTCTTAGGCTATGTGTGGACTACCATGACCTAAATAAGCAGACTCTGAAAAATTAATACCCACTGCCCCGCATTGATGATTTGCTAGACCGCTTGAACGGAGCACGAGTATTTTCTAGGATGGACCTAGCTACAGGCTTCCACCAATTATGCATTGCAGAAGAATGTATGCCTTTGACAGCCTTCAGAGGACCCGATTTATTTTATGAATGGCTAGTAATGCCCTTCGGCCTATGCAATGCTCCAGCGTACTTTGTAGATCTCATGAATAGAGTCTTCCGAGATGTTTTAAATAAATTTGTGCTAGTGTTCATCGACGATATTCTAATTTCTAAGTCCACTGCTGAACACGAAAAGCATTTGAAAGAAGTCTTGGAGATTTTGCGTAGAAATGTGCTGAAAGCCAAATTCTCCAAATGCATATTCTGGCAAGAAGAGGTGAAATTCCTCGGCCATGTTGTATCTAAGGAAGGCATCTCAGTAGATCCAGGAAAGATCTCGGCCATCAAAGATTGGGAGCAGCATACTACGCCCACTAAAGTCAGAAGTTTCTTAGGTCTGGCTGGCTATTATCAGAAATTCGTTAAGGATTTCTTGAAATTATCTTGTCCATTGATGAAGCTGACTAAGAAGCATACCATGTTCATTTGGACACCCGAATGTGAGTCAGCTTTCCAACAACTGAAACAGAAATTGATCACTGCTCCTGTGTTGACCATTATTGATGGAAATCAGGATCTGAAAGTCTGGACAGACGCTTCTAGAAAAGGTAATCCTTTTCATCTAAATAAACATGTTGGAAATGACATTTTTCTAATGTTAAATCTTATTTTAACAGGTTATTCTTTTCTCTATTTAAGGTATTGGGGCGGTGCTAATGCAAAGAGACAAAGTTGTCGCATATACTAGCCGTCAGTTAAAATCGCATGAAAAGAATTACGCCACTCATGATCTTGAGCTAATGGCCATAGTATTTGCTCTAAAGATATAGAGGCACTATCTATTGGGTGAGAAATTTGAGCTGTATACTGATCACAAATTTTTAAAGTATCTGTTCACCCAACGGGATTTAAACTTGAGTCAACAACGTTGGGTTGAATTCCCTGCACCCTATGACCTGGACATCTTATATACTCCAGGGAAAACTAATGTAGTGGTAGATGCTCTCAGCAGGAAGAATATGGCCAGCACCAATCTTATCCTTGCCCATCTCATTATTACTCCTACCTTGATCGATAAGATCTTTTCTCTTCAGAAAAATGATGAATTTATTCAGAGAATCAACAAAAGAGTCAGGGAAGGCGAACACACGAGTTTCTAGATTGATGATATAGGAGTTCTAAGGCTATTGAGCCGAATCTATGTTCTAAATCTTCCTGAGCTCAGAAAGGAAGTAATGGACGAATGTCACAAGTCGAAGCTCAGCATTCATCCGGGAGTGAGCAAGATGTACCATGACCTCAAGCGTACATTTTGGTGGAGATCTATGAAGAGAGACATCTCTATATATATTGCTAGATGTCTCACCTGCCAGCAAGTCAAAAGCGATCAGCAAAAGCTAGCAGGTTTGTAACAACCGCTAGGGGTTTCAAGTTGGAAATGGGACGAAATTTCTACGGACTTTATTGATGGCTTGCCCCGGACTAGAAAAGGCAATGACAGTATACGGGTGATTGTAGATCCCTTCATAAAGACTGCCCATTTCATCCCTGTCAAATCCAATAGAACTGCTCGAACTTTGGCATAGCTTTATTTCAGAGAGATGGTCAGACTGCATGGAGTTCCCAACAGCATTGTCGGTGACCGTGATCCGATATTTTCTAGCAAATTCTAGGAAGCTTTCCAAGAAGGCTAGGGACTAAGCTGAATATGAGCACCGCTTACCACCCTCAGACAGATGGCCAAACTAAGAGGGTGAACCGCATATTGGAAGACTTGTTGCGAGCATGCATCCTAGATTTTGGTGGGTCATGGGAAGATCATTTGCACTTGGTTGAATTCTCTTATAATAATAGCTACCAAGCAAGCCTACAGATGTCACCATTTGAAGCATTATATGGCAGGTCGTGCAGATCTCCCGCATGTTGGGTGGAACCCGGTAATCGATTAGTACTGGGTCCCAACATGGTTCGCGAAGCATAAAAAAAGTTGATTTTATTAAGAAGAGATTACTTGCTGCCCAAAGCCAACAGAAGAACTATGCTGACACTCAAAGAAGGGATTTAGAATTCTCTGTCGGTGATCTTGTATACTTGAAGGTTTCCCCACTGAGAAGTGTGATTCGATTTGGGAAGACTGGGAAATTGGCGTCAAGATTCATTGGCCTATTTCCCATTCTCGAAAGGATTGGAACCCTCGCCTATAGAGTGCAGTTGCCTGACTGACTGGTTGCCAAGGGTCCACGACGTATTTCATGTGTCCCAACTCCGGAAGCATGTTCATGATCAAGATTTAGTTGTGGAGGAAGCAACACAATGATATTTGGAGATTACCCCGACCCTAGATGTAAGGAGGGACCAGTGAAAATTGTAGGCAAAGAAACCCGAGTGCTGAGGAACAAGAGGATCCACTTAGTCAAGGTTCAGTGGAGCGGGGATCCTAGAGACTGTACGTGGGAGACATGATAGCATCAAACAGGCCTATCCCAAGTGTAGAGTGGATATCTCCAAGTAGCTTTTGTCCTGAGGTACATTTACAATAACTTACATTTTCCATTTTGTTTCATACTTTACTACTATTTCCTTTTCGAGGACGAAAAGCTTTTAAGTGGGGGAGATTGTAACAACTCGGAAAATCCGAACCAATTTAAAAAATTTATTTTGGCTATTCCAGTAAATTTTGAATAGTTTAAAAAATTTATTTTAAATAATAATGATTAAAAATTTATTTTAATTGAAGTTAGAGCGAATATATTTATTTTGACTTCAAAAGGAATTAGAAATAGTACGGTAGTTTGAAAAGTCAAACTTGAACTTTGACCGAATGTACTGGATTCAAAATCTAACAGATTTTAGTGGAACCAAAAATATCTAAATCTATTTGAAAATATCTTTCCAACGAATACGAAAATCAAAATTTCATAGCGGAAATCAAAAGTTATGGCAAGTTGAATATTCAGAATGGTCGCTATAGTATAATTTATAGCCCGTATAAAAGGCCATTTTTCAAATGACCTCCATTTTAGACGAAACCACTTTTGTTGGATCCGGAATGTCAAATTATTGCTAAGTTTAATTTTTCGGAATTTTTAAAATTAATATGTGAGTGTAGCAGATGAAAATGTGTTTTGTCAATTTTAGTCAAATATGATTGACTTGAAAATGGCCATTTTCAATCAGTCTTAGAATTTGACAAAATTAATTTTGTTAGGACTGTATCGTCTAAACAAAGCCAGAAATAATTTTTCTGAATTTTCCTGAGTCCGTATATGGCCCGGTGAATTTAAGTATACGATCCAACTAATTTATTAAAGGATTTAAATATTAAATTAAAAAATTTAGGTCACAGAAAGTCGTTTGGGCTGACGAAACCTAGCCCATTGGATCCGGAACGGGGGCTATTGGATAGGGACAACTCTGGTTGGACTGAAATTGGGATTGTTTAAGATTCATGGATTTTTTTTGTAAAATTTACAATAAAATAATATAAAAATACACCTCATCTTCCTCCAAAACCTAATCCACAAATAACATAGACGCCACCCCTATCAGTTCATGGCCTAAAATGCTCCCACTTTCCTCCTCTAAAATCTTGCAATCCTCTCAATAAAAGCTTCCACTTCTTTAGACTTTTTTGTAGAGATTCTTCTGCTCTACCCATCCATATAGACAACCTAACCTGAAATTGAATAATCCGAGAGTTCTACCCCTCCAGACCCGCGCCAAAATCACCGCCGCCGCCCCCTCCTGCATTGATCGCACCCATAGCCGCAGGTACCCCCAGGCGCGCCTCCCTCTCCTCTCTGATGTGCCATCACCCGATAGTCCTGAAGCTTGTTGAATTGAACGCAAGGTGGAACCCTAGATTCGAAGCAATTAGGTTTACTAGCGGCCGTATACTGTAAGGAGGAAGAAAGGTTTAATCCTTTTAATATTTTAATAATTTAATTTTAACATTATTATCTATCTTGTTTAAATCCTAACTAACTCATACGACATCGGAAATTAACGATTTCAGATCCAGTGCGATCGTAGAGACGAGATCTACGACTCTAGACTGAAAAGGAGCGATTCTGAGCAGTTTGAATTTTGGACAAATTTGCAGTTCTGAACAAAGCAGAGTAACCCGACTATGAGATTTCTGATTTTTAAATAATTAATTAATTTAATAATTTCCCTCGCTATGTATGATTGTATGTATATGACTTAGATCTGCTATGTGACGAAATTTTGGATGGTTGATCTGTTTGTTTGTGATGTATAAGCATAGATTTGTTCGTCAAATTATAGATCTTCCTGTGTTGGTTAAAATAAATCATGTTTGTTAAATATTTTGTTCAATAATACATACTAAACAAAAATGGATTGCCATACTGTTGAGAAATAGAATTGTCAATTCAATTAAAAGTATCATTTTTGTTTATATTGTTGAATTGAAATAGAATTGTCAATTCAATTAAAAGTATCATTTTTTTAATATTGTTGAATTGAAATAGAATTGTCAATTCAATTAAAAGTATTATTTTTGTTTATATTGTTGAATTGAAATAGAATTGTCAATTCAATTAAAAGTATCATCTTTGTTTATATTATTGAATTGAATTAGAATTTTCAATTCAATAAAAACATCAATTTATTTATATTATTGAATTGAGTTAGAATTTTCAATTAAATAAAAACATCACTTTGTTTATGTTTTGGAATTGAGTTAGAATTTTCAGTTCAATATAAAATACATCACTTTTTGTGTTGATTGATAAAAACACCACCTTTGTTGTTGTTTGATTGTAGTAGAAAAATACTACAATTTTTATTTGCAAATTTAGATGCAAATAAATATCTTATTAAAGTTACATTTTTATTTTCATTCCTTGATGCAAATAAAACATGAAATAAAAAGTTATGTTTTTATTTGCATTCGTTGATGTAAATAAACATGAAATAAAAAGTTACATTTTTATTTGCATTCTTTGATGACATGAAATTAAAAGTTGAATTTTTTTTATTTGCATTCTTTGATGCAAATGAAACATGAGAATAAAAGTACATTTTTCATTTGCATTTTAGATCCAAATAAAAGAATAGAAGAAAATTTACATTTTTCATTTGCATCTTTGATGCAAGTGAAAGAATAGAATAAAAGCTACAATTTTTCATTAGCACTTTTGATACAAATAAAACATTGAATAAAAGATTACATTTTTCTTTGCAAGTTAGTTACAAATAAAACATTGAATAAAAGATTACATTTTTATTTGCAAATTAGTTGCAAATAAAACATTGAATAAAAGATTACATTTTTATTTGCAAATTAGTTGCAAATAAAACATTGAATAAAGATTACATTTCTCATTTGCATTTTAGTTGCAAATAAAAACATGATTTAAAAGTTATTTTGTATCTTAGATACAAATAAAGACATTAAAATGAAAGTTGCATTTTTGTTTGCATTTTAGATGCAAATAAAAACATTAAAATCAAAGTTACATTTTTGTTTGCATTTTTTGTGTGAATAAAACATGAATTAAAAGTTGCATTTTTATCTGGATCCTTTGTTGCAAATAAAGCATGAATTAAAAGTTGCATTTTTACTTTTAAATTAGAAGTTACCTTTTTATTTACATTTTAGATGTAAATAAAAGAGTAGGAATAAAGTATCATTTTTACTTTGAAATTAGAGAAAATAAGAAGATAGGATTTACAAAGTTAGATTATACTTGTAGCAAAAATGATAAGAATTGAAGCATCATTTATTTATCAAATTATATGTGAACAACAGAATACATCAAAAGCTACATTTTTTAATTTAAAGTCAAAAGTTTTTTTAATGACATTTTAGATACACAATTAAAAGGATAGAATTACATGTGTCATTTTTATTGTCATTCCAAAGACAATAAAAAGAATAGAATTACGTGATACGTTTTTAGTGTCATTTTAGTTGGAATTTAAAGAACAGATTTTAATGTTATATCTTTATTGTCATTTTAGAGACAATAAAAAGAAGGGATTTAAATGTCACATTTTTATTATAAATTTAGATGCAATAAAAAAAAGAAACAAAAATCGTGTTTTATTTCCATTTGGGTTCAACAAAAAGGGTGGACATTATAAATATATTTTCAATGTAACTTAGTTACCATTGGAAATAATTAGTCATTAAAACACGATTTATTTCAAATCATCATTTTTATCATGTTAGAAGAATTATGAAAATCATATATTAGATTTCTAACATGAATATAGACTATATTTGGCTTGTATGTGATTGTTTGGAAAGTAGTTGAAATCGCCAATGATTTATATTTATATATATTTATAAATATAAATTAAAATTAAAACGAATTGCATGTCGTAGTTCGCGTTTCGGCAATCGTGACTTCAAACGATTATACCGTAAGATCCAACCGACGGGTTTCCCCAAAACCGGAACTGTTGGGACCGTTTTGGGAAGATCTTTCGATCGATATGGATTTTGTTAAAACCCAACGGTTGGATTTCAAGATAAGTGTAAAACAAAATTAGGTAAAAACAGCGCTAGGGCCGCCCATCGACCCGAAGCGTCGTTAATTAAATTTGGACATTTTATTTAAATAAAAATATTGATTAATCATTATTAAATACCACTAACAATATAAAATGATTCTAAAATATAAATACATACGAGGATCATTTGAAAAGACCTAGTTAAAACTCATTTCAAATGACCATACGATGATCGAAATTGAAGATCTTAAAGACAGCGGTTGAAGACCGACGATCTTCACATTGAAAGGATAACTACTGATGCCTGGCATTAGCTAGCTACCAATAAAGGGTTAAAGTGGTAGTTGTCCGGACGTACTTGTTGATCGTCTGGATACGCGAGCACCTCACTTCCGTATTGGACATACGGGACGAGGAATAAGGTGACTCCAGTTTCGTTCAAACCCAGAAAGGACTTGTAAATGGATGTGTGTCCAACATTGAATTTTATGCTATGTAATTAAATTGATATCTATTAATATATATCTGTGGTGGCGGAGAATTTATTCTCTTGCTTAACACCCTTCTTTGAGACGTACGAGCACGAAGGTCATATATTGGTAGTTGCCGATCGCATGGCGTGAACTGTCAATGTGACATGCCAAGATGCACTTGATCGAGGTTTTTGTTGAAAAGCTGAGCCTTGTGGATGATGTTCAAAGCATAGCCTTTTTAGGCATAGCTTTGTGTATTACGTTACCTCGCGAGCCTCACACCTCGATAGAGTCAAAAATGGGACAAGGGAACGCAGGGAGTGCACACGTTTCTTTCTAGCTAGAAGTGGTGTTTGGGTTTTTACAAGGCCCGACATTTTTACTTACAGGGTTGATGGAATGTGGCGCCCCGGATATTTTTATTGGTCGCCAATGGCCAATTTATAGGTCCAATAGGATCGAGGAGCGTGTGTTCAGGCATAACTAATCCACTAAAGTATTTGTGGACCGGCCCTGCAGGATCCAAGGTTTCGCCAGCGTCCGAATCCTGAGACATTGCTAGAGTGTCTCGAATCGGTTAGGAGATCATCCCTAGCCTTGACTCATGATGGAAACCCAACCTCCAATACGACATTACGGTTTTGATTGTATACCTATATATGGCGACATAGTATATGGTAGCTATGCCGTCTAGGATTGATACATTTACTTTGAAGTATTTTTGAAACCATATTAGACACTAATAATAATATTAAAAATATTATTTTCTACGTATCAAGCATTTTTTATCATTATAAGGTAAACTCTATCCTCCGTTTGCGTTGCATTGTGTGATGGGACATGAGTCTTGTAATGATTTCATTTTCTAAAAATCATTGCGTTGTTTTTCACTTAAAAATTTATAAAACTTATGCACTAGCAATCCAATGGAGTAAACCCGTTCCGCGTTAGCGGCGTGGTCCAATGATTAGCCATATTATTAGTCCAGTAAGATTTCTCATACCGGTCCCATGACTGACTCGTCGTTTGTTTCACTTTGCAAATTCGGGTGCCCTCTTTCCACATGGGCAACCAATTGACATGATTCAGGTAGGGATGTTTTCTGGACTAGAGCTTGCTAATGAAGATGATGAAGGATATTTTCTTTTTATCTTTTTATTTACTGCTTTAGACATTGAGATAGTATTGAATATTGATGTTTTTTGGGAGATTGAGACTTTATTTCTTTCCCTGTTTTAGACATCTATTTTGCTAAGTGTATCCTGTACTGCATACTCTGATGTTCTGTGATGATGTTTGTGATGACATTTCCATTTCCGCTACAATGATTTATATGTTCTGCTATTATCTGAGATCTGTTATTGTTTTAATTCTGTTATACTCTTATGATTATCCTTACTTTCGTTCCACGGAAGTTTGGGTCGTCACGTGCATGAATGAATCCACTTACTTGGGATAATAAGACGTTGTGACATCAGTAGATGGTCGTGCCTCTCAAAAATAAAGGGGTTTCCACTTTAGGAAATGATACATCCTACTGTGCGGCTAGCAAAGGGTATCTACAGGATAGGGAGCCAATCGATTGGGATAGTTATTAGGCTAAATCTAGTTTTGCTTGTTTAGAAAGCCCGTTATTAACGTTGGGGGTGACACTTGTCATTTCTGTTGGGCTACCTATTATTATTGTTGGGGATAAAACCTGTCATTAGAAGTATACCTAAGTCTACCATTTGTTCTTGTTGGGATCATTCTATTTCTGTTATACTAGTATTGGTGCAGAGAAAAGTATTTGGGAAGCGCAATATATTCTTTTTTGATTATTCAGTTTATCCTGCTCAGTTTGTTGTACCTGCCTTATGATATTGTTATCTCTCTCATCCAGTTCATATACCTGTCATGATGCTTTTGCTTGTTTATATGCTAAAAGTAACTGGACTTGCCAGACTTTATGTCTAACCCATTTTGTTTCCTTTTCTCTCTCTTCCTCTTCCCCTCCCAGGTTCTTAAGGTGCGAGTACTTAGGCTTGATTAGGATATTCCCATCTGTTTCTGCTTGGAGCTGCTTAGATGTACCGCTTTGTTTTCCTATCTACTCTGATATGGCTCTTTTTGGTGACTATGCTTTCATATTAATGTACTCTGATGATTTTAGTACAAGGCAGATACTTCAAATTGATGTAATGGGTTTTCTGTATTTTAGACTTATGTTTTAATTGAATTTGGACCACGATGTTTTCTATTTGGAAAATAATGTTTTAAATTTTGTGCTATTTTATATTTGTCTTGTGATGTTTCAGTTTCTGTTTACCTATAATGCTTCAGGAAACTTAATGCACTCCGTTAAAGAGTGACATTAACGGACGTGGGGTGTTACGTTTGGTATCAGAGCTGAAGGTTACCAGATCGGATAAAAAGGTTTTGAAAATTGTTTTCAAAAGGTTTTAGAAGAAAACATTTACAAAAGAAAACGCTGTTTTGAAAAACATATTCCCCAAAGTCATATGAAATATCTTTCGACTCTTTGCTTGAATCCCTTTTCCTTTTCTTTTTAGCATGTCCAGAAAACCAATTCTTCCCGAGGGCGTTACGATACCATCTTTGTTCCATAGGGATCTTGAGGCTACGGCGCATGCCGAATGCCAAGAAGACGCCCCTCCTCTAGCTGCAACCGCTTTCCTCCTCCTCCTCCTTGAGTGGATAATTTTTCCAAGATATGCAAGGATTGATGTGCGATGGCAGGAAAACCATTCTGAGGAACTGAGACTTTTATAGAAGCAAGGAATTGGCTTAAAGAGACAAAGGATTTATATGGGATTTTTGAGGTTGACGACCGTAGGAAGATTCAGTTGGTCGTTTGGTAGCTGAAAGATGAGACTTCATTCTGGTGGGAAGTGACACAAGCAGGGCGTCCAGTTGAGACTTGGGATGATTTCCGATAGAGGTTCGAGATGAAGTTTCTTTCCTAAGCTGAGCAAATTATGCAAATGGAAATGTTTCTGGCACTTAAGCAAGGAGGTATGCCTGTCAAAGAGTATGTCTATAAGTTCAATCGATTGGCAAGGTTTGGTTTTCAACTAGTGAATACCCCGCACAAGAAAGCTTTGAGCTTTGCAAGAGGGTTGAGTGAACCCCTCCATGGATTGGCTATGTCTCATATTCCGATGTGGGCAACTTTCGAAAGACTCGTTGATATGACATTGATGCATGAACAAGATAAAGGTGAAAAGAAAGAGGCAAAGACTGATGAGACAGAAAACAAGAAAGTATGGCCCAGGAAAGAACAAAAACAACAAAAGAAGGGCGGAAAGAACGACAAAGCCCGAGAAAAGAGGAAGTTAGGGAAATAGGAATGAATCGTTAAGGAAAAATAAACACTAGAGGGGGGTGAATAGTGTTTTTGAGAATTTAAACAAAATCTAAAACTTAAGTGAACTACTATATGAATCAAACACTACAGAAATAATCACAAACATAGAATCAAACATAAACACAAATACAAACAAAAATAAAGTGAAGAAATGGAAAGAACACACCGGATTTTATACTAGCTCGGATTGCTCGTATGTCCAGTCCCGTACAATGCTGGATTGCGCAGAGTTTTATTACTATATCAGTAGTCAAGTACAACCTCCTTGATTTCACGGCTACAAGGGATACCACCAATTACCCGTCCTTGATTTCACGGCTACAAGGGATGCCATTGTTTACCTATCCTTGATTTTACGGCTACAAGGGATACCACCGATTACCCATCCTTGATTTTAAGACTAAATGGGATACCACCGATTACTTATACAACTCAAACAATTATAAACAGCCCTATAACTCTTCAATAACACTTGATTCAGAGAGTAATGAGTAGAGAGTGAGAAGAGAAGAAGTTTAATGAAAATAGAATTGAATTCAGTAGAGTATAGGTGTAGAAATCATAAAAATGATAAAGAATAACAGTGTAAAGAAAGGGAATGAAGATGTAGAAGAAGAATGATAAAAAATTCGAAATCAGCCCCCATTTATAAGGTTTGAAAGTTTGCAACGTTTCCGAATCGTCACCAATAGTAAAAAGACACTTCCTTTCAAATTTAAATTTCTGACAGTTATATGTCGACATAGCCATGAATGTATGTCGATATATCCATCATTTTTATGATTTCTAAAGAATTTTTAAAGTATTTAAATCAATATTTAAATTCTAGAAATTTCTAAAACAAAACTAGTTGCTAAAACATTATTTTTCAAGTATAAAGACATAAGAAAATATTATTTAAACATATAATTAAATAGTTAATGTATATGTGATATGAAAACTATATAAAATATAATTATAAACATATATATAGGAATTTATAAAGAGATATTTATAAACTATATAAACAAAAGATTAGACGAAGAATCAAATATAAACTTAGTAAAATACACTTAATAAAACTATAAAAATAAGAATACTTACAAATTAGGAAATATTATGGAAAACAAAAGTTTGAAATTCTTTAATCAAAACTTAATAATATAAATAAATATTCTAAAGTGTAAAGTCATATGTAATCATGTACATACTTATAAAGATATAAGGTTTAAAACTATAAAACTATATAACTATACAAACTTATATAAACATATATAATATAATTAAAACTTCAAACTTATATGTTTGAAACCATAAGTAAAATAATTTAGAATTTGTAATTTGAAAAAAAAAAAGAAATTTGAAAAATTGAAAAAGAGAATTTGGAATCTGAAAAACATAATTTGAACCTGGAGTGCTATTCGAAGTCTTACATAAACTAGACTTTATTACTATATTTATCTTGAGCTCTTGAATTCTTGAAATATTGATTACTCATGAGTCTTGAATCTTGAATCTCTAAAACTCTAAAACTGTATGGTCTTTAGTATCTACATCATGTATACAAATCCTATATATATATATATATATATATATATATATATATGTCTATATATTCTACATAGAGATGTTGGTATATATTTTATAATCAATGATAATTGAAATAAGGTTTTTGTCATCAAAACACCACTCTCCAACAAGCTCCCCCTTTTGATGATGACAACCTTAGTTTATAAAATATTCATACGTTTTGATGTTATCCTTCTAATACTCCCCCTTAAACAAAACTATAACTATTTTATAATTTCTCCCCCTTTGTCATTATCAAAAAAATTTCTAAACATACTCCCCCTAAATCCTTTATCTATCTATACATTTCCTATGATTATACTATACTATACCTATAGTAGACTATACTAGATTAAACTAAGTTATACTCCCCCTAAATCTATGCCATAAATGATTTTGATAAGTATATAATACTCCTAATATTTCCCTCTAAATCTATGATTCTAAATTTAAAATATTGTAACTCCCCCTAAAGTTATGCCTATACTAGTCTAATAAACTAGAAGGTTAATAAACTAAACAAACCAATCAATATTTCTTGAACCTATCCTATCCTATCAATACTTCTTGAGCCTTCAACTGATCCTTAGAAACTCTAAAACCCCCCCTTAATCTAATACAAGATTAAACCTATCCTAAACTCTAATTCCCTTAAAACTATAATTAAACTTTAATTTAGACTAAAAAATAACTCTAATATGATATTCTTAAAATAATGATATAAGAAAATCAATTTAATCCAAACAATCACTCAATTCAAACATAAAGCCAAACATTTCTTGTAACTTCTATTTATCCTAAAACCTATAAAGCTTTTATCAACTACAAATTCATAAGTATATTTCTAGCACACCTATCAACAACTAATGAGTTTCAACCATGTCAAACAAATCAAACAAGTTAATCAAATCAAGACAAACAAATCAAAGTAACAAAAAAAATCAATTAATCCAATCAATTCAAACAAGACAATCAATTCAACAAAGCCAAACAAGTCAATCAAGTTACTCAAGACAAAGTAAATATGATATGCAATTGATTAATAATCCTATATTTCTAATTAGATTAAAACTTTTCATACTATAAACTTGTTATGCGTGAAGTTAAAGTTAACATGTAATGCAGTGTGTTGGTTATAATGTAGTATGTCATATGCAAATCTATATGAAGTGATGTATTGAATGAAATGCAACTTCCAACACTAGTACACAACTTGCATTTTGCGTCTCTTCATTTGCATTTGTTATATAAACAACAGATGCAAATCACAAAATTTGCATCTGTTCATAACCGAAAACAAACGCAAATAAGGGACCAAATATTACTCCAACCTTTGCATCCATTGTTGTCTATGATCCGACGCAGTAGGATGAGAATTAAAATTTAGTATAGCTTTTTGCATCAGTTCATTGTATAATTAGATGCAAATGGCGAGTTAGAATGAATTATTTGCGTCTTCTCTCTTAAAAACAAACGCAAAGTGCAATTCTATTGAAATTTCAGAGGGATGAAAATAAAAAAGCCAACAAAACAGGCGCAATATCATAGAGAGAAACGAGAAACGAAAACATTTCGCGCACTCTTCTAAAACAACTGTGGAAAAAATTTAAACCCTAAATTTCAATCCAATACCCGTTTCCTGAAGTCGGCTTAATCAAGCAGCGTTTGCTGAACTACAGGTAATCTTCAAAGTATTAACTCTATCTAATCTCTCCCCACTTTGTATTCTCTATTTTATGTTTGATTTACTGCCAGTTTTGTTTATCGAATGCTCTTTGCTCATGTTTAGGGGCTTGCAACATGCATGATAAGAAGATCACAATGCCCTTTAACATTAAAAAATAAATAGCCAATTTAGGATGATTTATATTTAGGGAAATCTATGTTTAATTGATTGTAGTTAGGAAGAAAAAGGAATTTCTAAAATTATTTTGATGAGTTGAGTGGTATGTATCACCTATTGTGGTGAATTTAGTCATTGTGATTTTGCTTTTCTCTCTGTCATAGATTTTGTTTCTAGGTTCGTCTATCAGTAAACTTTTTTATTTTCTTTCTTAGTAACATTTTATTATGTGTTGTGTACTCATCTCAATTTGTGAAACAGACCGAGTCAGATTTAGTCATTAAGTACCCCAACTTGCGAATGGCAATTATTTTGTATCATTGGATAGTTGTTTTAGCAATAGCTATCAATTTTTTTTATTGTTGTACTTACTGTGGAATAGTCGAGTGAGTTTGTGAGCTAAGCAAATCTTTTATTTTATGGAATAATCATTGCTACATATTGAGGTATGAGTGAGTATTGTTGATGGCATAAATTTTATTTATTCATTCGTTTAGTTTTCCGAACCATGTTACCCATATTGGGTTGGTACTAGAAATCTCAAACTGTTTAATTTCAAATGTTAGATGAATTGTCGCTCATTCATATCCAATTATCCAGACTTAAAAACACTGTGCAGTCAACAAAAATAGTGTACATCACACACTTTGATTAAATGATTGTCAACGTACAGACTTAAAATACATGAAACTGGATCAAGGATTCAATCCTACATACACTAATGAAAACATTGGAGCGTGCATATGTTATTCATATATGAACTGCTGAGTCAGAGATTAACATTGGAATTTAAATTAGCTGCATCCATCTTCTCTATAGTCATACGTATTTTTGTCTTCATCAAGGGCCAAATTGTAAAAAAAACTCCTTTCTCACTCATTATACAGTTGTAAGACTAATTTAAAGACTTTTA
This sequence comes from Allium sativum, assembly GCA_030737875.1. Classification (NCBI taxonomy): domain Eukaryota; kingdom Viridiplantae; phylum Streptophyta; class Magnoliopsida; order Asparagales; family Amaryllidaceae; genus Allium; species Allium sativum. Next base: position 143,116,045 of record CM060925.1, on the reverse strand, counting down.
ATGGCTTTATCTACTTTTAAGCTTCCTAACGCTCAATATATGCGAGAAGATAATTTTGTCTTTACATGCCAAAGGCATAGAAGTCAATGTCAGCAACCAAGCAGCCGAGCGACGGAGGCGTCGCATCGAGCTAGAGATCCTAGCTTTTAATGATAGAAAGTTCCACACCGACGTTGCAGCCGAAGTCGTTGTGGAGGAAAAGTGGAAGATGAATTTGAGGAGGAGGAGAACGTCAAGGCCTGGGAGCATTTCAGGAAGCAGAAGAGCGGAATAGGCGGCGGCAGATGGCGTGCGTTGTTGTCTGCGGTTGCCAGAGAGGCGATAAACAGTTGGATCCCGCGCAGGGTTGATACTTTTGAAAAGACCGACAAGGTTCTTTCTTTGCTCACTCAATTTTTTGTGCATAGCCATGTTATTGCTCTATTTACGATTTTTTTCTTTTCGATTTTAAGTATTCAAGCTGCAAAGAGGTAACTCTAAGTTTATACTGCACTCAAGTAAGCAACATTTGCTTCTCAACATGCAAGAAAGTGACACATGATTTTCAAAGCACAATTTTAAATGAAGCCAATGCGTTTTTGTTATATTTGTAAATATAGAAAGTCAGGTTGTTTTAACCGTTTCCTAAATAAGTGCAGCCAGCTTTAATCTAAAATACCAATGTATGTAATTTATTTTGACTAAAATTCAAGCTTATTTAAACTACATCTGAAAATATTGTGTTTCTACCTTCCAGATAGGCAAGGAACTTATAGTAATGTTTACAAAGGAAGGGATACATTGGCAGGAAAAATCGTAGCATTAAAGAAGGTGAGGTTTGATAATTTGGAGCTAGAAAGTGTGAAATTCATGACAAGGGTGATTCCTATTATTTGGCGCTTGATCATCCGAATGTGGTGAAATTAGAAGGTTTAGTTAAACCTGCAATTTATATATAGTGTTTGAATACATGGAGCATGATCTTACTGATCTTGCAACTAGCCTAGAAATCTAGTTTACAACCCCCCAGGCCTGTCTCTATTTGCTAAATAAAGTCACCTTTGGTTTTTATTTTGATGCTAAAAAATTATTTAGATGTAAGTGCATATAAGCAGCTTAAGAAGCATGTTGCTTGTCAATAGTATTTATGTGTCCACATGAGTATATTTTTCTACATTCTAATATTCCAACTCTAACGTACAGGTCAAAGTTTTTATTAATTAATGGCAAGGGCCAAGTTTAAAGCTGCAACATATTATCCGTCGGTAAGGAAACTAAAGACTATCCTACAGCAAACTTAAGTGGTACATAATATACTGGTTGCAAGTTTGACAACTCATGTCTATAACATATATTCTCTGTAATTTTGACACCATTGACCAATTACAGCATAAATAAACTAAAAAAAATGATTAACCCTTATCAATTTTGAGAAGTTATTTTTGGTAGTCCCTTTGTCTAATCCGATTGACTGTCTTATTGATAATTGCTAAGTAAATGCCTAAAGGTAAACCCTTAGATGCAGGCTTGATGGAATCATAGAGACGTTAAATTATAGAGGTTTTCATGGTTATCTTGTTTTATTGTCTTTCTTTTGACCTTGAATTATATCTTTAATTTTTTATGGCTAAGAAAAGAATTTATAAAACATAAACTATGATATTTTTTTCCTAATATAATAAAGTTGATTGATTTGAATTTTGGTTTAATACGTCGGAATGATTCCTTTTTATTACTAACATGTTTATCTAATTTTTTGGTAAAAAACATATCTTTAGAACTTGATGTGTTAAATTATAGGGTTCTCCATTTAAGAAGCTCGCAAACCAATAGTTTTCTACAGTGTTTCAACACTTGTGTTTAGAGGGTTGGGACTTCGATCATTTACCTTAACAGTCACGTAAATGTGCAGGGTGCATCTGAGAATTTCTTTTCACCCCCTATATTCAACACTCGTCCGATAACACCTGCATTTTATTTTCATTTTACAAATTAAATGAAACATAAACACATAGTATGATTTAGCAGAAGAAAAAACCACATGAAGATAAACACATAGTACATATAATGATTTCAACGCTAGCACATCTTTACATGCAGTCCAGTTGTTGATGCATTTTTACCTTCAGGTCTGTTCTTTAATTTTCACGCATTGTTTTTGTACAATTTCGTTAAGTGTATTCTGGCTTCACACATTGAAGCTAAGAACATTCCCAACCATTGAAGAGCATTAGTCAAAGCAAACTTGATGTGATGAGGTTTTCTTTTGATGTGCTCCCATCCGTGCTAGCACAACTTTACATATAATTGCTTTTGATGGTGAAATCTAATGCATTTAGTGATCTTGCAATTATGATCATTAGGTATACTCACTAGTTCTGTGCATTGTGATCGTGCAGTTGATTGGGTTCCTTATCATTTGTCAAACATACCACCAACATGAAATTATATGTAGAGGGAGTATTTGGTTTTAGCAAATAGTCAGCAACCAAGCAGCCGAGCGACGTCGGCGTCGCATCGAGCCGGAGATCCCAGCTTTCATTGATGGAAAGTTCCATCACCGACGTTGCAGCCGAGGCCATTGTGGAGGAAAAGTGGAAGGAGAAGTCAAGGAGAAGGAGAACGTCGAGGCCTGGGAGCATTTCAGGAAGCAGAAGAGCGGAACAGGTGGCTGAAGATGGCCAGCGTTGTTGTCTACGGTTGCTGGATAGGTGATAAACAATTGGATCCAGCGTAGGGCTGATACTTTTGAAAAGATTGACAAGGTTCTTTCTTTGTTCACTCAAATTTTTGTGCATATCCATGTTATTGTTGTATTTATTTTATATGTTATAGATCGTGCTTGTTATTTAAATCTAACCATTAAGTAAGTGTACTAATAATGATTATTCGCTAGTAATTAAAAAAAAGTTTGGAATTTCAAAATGAGTGATATTCATAATGTAGATTAAGAATAAATAAATTTTGTCTCATCTTCCCAACTGCTTTTTTTCCTACAGTGAACTCATCTTTTAGATAATTATTAGGTACCTGTATTATCAAACACTTGAGAAGCTAAAGCATTGCTCTTTTATTAGAGGAAGGAATTGCTAAGGCTATCCGTAGAGTACCAGCTGTTACCACTGATTGTGCCATGCAAATGAGTTGGCTGATTCTTTTGATGCTGAGAAAAGAGATGGTTCAAAAGCAGGAGGAAATTTTTACTGGAAAAGGTAAACTAATGTAAATTTGTTGAATTTTATTGCAAATTAGCAGTATACGTGTATTGTCTTTAATTGCTTATGTGGGTATGCACACACATTCCACATTTATTATTTATTTATAGTACTCCAGCTTGTGAAGTGGGATAACTTTATGAATGAATGTGCATTATCATAAAACATATTTAGTTATTACCAGCCTATCAGTGGCTAATTACCATGTGTTATGCCTACTAATTAGTAATTACTATACACCATTACCATGTTTTTTGCCCTCACAAATGCACTTATCATAACAGACAATGACCTTGCTTTTGAAGAATAACCATGTGTTTGGCTCTTTTTTAAAACGAATTCCTAAGCTGGCATTAGTAGTATGGTATCATATGCCATGCATAATATAAAGATTGCACTCAACCTTTCCTGATTTTTCATCTATTTTTTTCACTGAGACATTGCTCTTTTTGTTAACAGTAGAGATTGATTATGCATTTCGAGGATGCCCGATACTGCTTCTCAAAATTTTTGAGAAAATTATGAGATTTATTTAGTATACTTGTTGATTTAACTTCAAAATCTCTTCTCACCTTCACCTAAATATTTTGAAATGAAATAACTTAAGCTAATACTATACCATTATATAAACTATAAACTTACTATTAACTACTAATGAAGGTTTCATGCAAGAACTGGTTAGATGGTGTTGGAAATGAATGAGCAAAGAAAGAGGAAAGTGGGAAGAAGAAGAGATATGGAAGAGGAAGAGATAGCAACATTTAAAGTCCCACATCATAGAAATTTCAGCACAATCTCTCTTAATATACTAGAAGCCAAATAGGCTTATGTAAAATAGAAAGGAGAGGGATGATATGAATGTGGGCTTGGCCATGACTTAATAAATATATTAAAATGTCAAAGATAAGGGCCTTGGGCCTTACAAGTGCACTGACATGAGAATAATTTTTCTCAGAATTTTAAAGGTGTGTCCGTTCAGTCCAGAATTCGAAAGGAATGTATGTTAGCTGAATGAGTGCAACCATTAGAATTCTCAACGTACGCATATTAATAACCGGGCGGTTAAAGGGTCGCATCCTTTCCTATTCAGGCGGTTACTAATGCATGTGAACAGGCACTCCTCCTTGCCTATATATACACTGCCCAAAACAAGACAGAATTGACCTTTTCTGCTCGAATTACTTCTTCTTCTCCAACATAATTTCTCTGATCTAGTTTCTATAACTTTTCAGTTCGCCAGAGCTCCGTTTGCTGGCACTACGCTACGGAGTTGGTCCGTTTTATCCTGGGAAACAAATTGCAACAACGTCTTTTGGTGCATACGACGACAATATTGTTTCAAGGAAACAGAGACATCTCTGGACTCGGACATTACTTCCTTCTTCTTTTCTATTGAAGACGGTTCTGTACTGCTTCAATTTGTTGTACAATCGGTTGCGCTTTCTGTGGTTACTATGAACACAGTTTGACGTGACAATTGTTGAATAAATTAGTAACATTGAATTTGTTACAATTATTGAACAACATTGTTTGTTGTTACCGTTTAATTTGCAATACAATAATGTATTGACAAAATATTTAACATTGTAATACAATCGTGTATTGACAAAAGTTCTAACAATTTGTTGTTAATGTTTAATTTGCAATACAATCATGTATTGACAAAAGATTTAACTTTGTAATACAATCATGTATTGACAAAGTAATTTTCTAACAATCTTGAAACAATATTTTACTTGTTTGAACGTATGCTGCTTTGGAAGATTATAATCATATCTTCTCTTCATAAGATTGCTATAGACTCAGGTATGTTTTGATGTTGATTCGGATAAAATCAACCCGAGTTTCATGTTCAGATCTAAAAAAACATTGTATTTCCAATAAGTGGTACCAGAGCCACTCATAGTTAATTCTATTGAGAAATCTTTGTTTTTATTTAAGATGTGAATTATTGAAATATTTAAATCTTAAGATACGTTGAATTTGTTTGGATCTGTACTGATATTTTAAAGGTTCATTTTCCTTCTTATCAGAATCAGTTGCTGCAAACATCTTCAAGTATTAAATGATTCATTTATATTATTAAATGATTCATTTATATTATATCAATTGATCGCAATACCATTTAAAGGTCACACATATATATTGTCAGTCTTTTCCTATTGGAAACTTGTGTGAATTAAATATGAAGTTCATATGTTGGTAACTGACATTTGACTATTCATATTCAAAATGACTTGTGCTTTAAAAGTATACTTAATGAATCATTTGGCTTGTAATGCATGATATGTTTAGCATATTCAAAACTTAGTGTGAATTGTGTGAACTATATTATGAAGTTGCATTTTTTTGCTTGCTTTCCAATGTTTGACTTTTCAATATTGCCATGTTGCTTGCAATTCTCTTTGGGCAAAAGTAGCATTTGATGTGTTTAAACAATACAAAGTGGTAGTTGAGAATCAACTCAATAAGAAAATGAAAAGCAAAATGGAGAGTGTAAAGCAATTTTTAGTCCCATATTATGAAATATATGTACTCTCTTTTCTATAATCTTATATAAATAAAAAAGAAGAATGCCTATATTAGAGTGTGACTAAGCCAAGACACAATAACATATTGATGTCAAATTGGGCTTGGTGCATTGAGACTATTAAGGTCTAAGACATAATATTATATTGATGTCAAATTGGGCCTAGTGCCTAGGGACTCTTGTAGTCCATGACACAATATTATATTAGTGTCAGAATTTGTCTAAGGGCCTTGGCGCTCTCAAATGTATGCTTTATTGATAGTTTCTGGCTTGCCAGATAACTTTTTGGGGAGAAGCTATTCTTTCGAGAAATCATATTTTAAATAAAATACCCCGAAAGAAAACATGTAAATCTCCTTATGAACTTTGGAAAAACAGACCACCATCTTATAAATACTTAAAAATGTGGGGGTGACTTGCCAAAGTAGAGGTACCAAAATCAAAGAAGGTCAAAATTAGACCAAAAACATTTGATTGTGTATTCATTGAATATGCACTAAACAGTGCTGTATACCGATTTTTGGTACACAAATCTGAAATTGATGATATTCATGAAAAATATCATCATTGAGTCGAGAAATGCTAGTTTTTTTCGAACATATTTCCCCCTTGAAACAAAGAGACCAAGGGAAGATGGAGTTCCTTATTCTCTTGAGAATATTGAACAAAATAAAACTCAGCAAAGTAGTGTTGAGAAGCAAGTGGAAGAACCAAGAAAAGGAAAAAGGCCAAGGACCTTACAAACCTTGGAACAGACTTCTATATTTTTGTGTTAGAAGATGATCCATTCTCATACAAACTAAATGTGTCTTCTAGCAACGCCCCTCATTGAAAGAGGCGATTAATAGTAAGATTGAATCCATTATGTCCAATCATACATGTGGATTGGTTGATTTACCTTAAGGGTGCAAGACCTTAGGTAATAAATGGATACTTGAAAAGAAATTGAAACCTGATGGTTCAATAGACAAGTATAAAACTACAAATGCTGATGTACAACTTTTTATGGGCAATTCATCTACTTCAAAGGTGGAAGGCAAAGGAAAAGTTGTGCTGAAACTGACTTCTGGAAAGGAACTAAATTTAAATTCAGGATCATTACTGAGTAATCATGGTTTCAAATTAATATTTGAAACTGATAAATTTGTACTTTTCAAGAATGAAGTGTATGTTGGAAGAGGATATGTGTGCGGTGGTTTGTTTAAAGCAAATGTAACTACTATTGTACCACACATTAATAAAAGTAAATCTTCTACTTATATTGTTGAATCTTCCAATATATGGCATTCTAGATTAGAGCATGTAAAATTTGATACATTGCAAAAATTGATTAATCTAGAATATATACTAAAATGTAAGATAAATTCCAACTATAAATGTCAAGTTTGTGCAGAAGCAAAATTGACAAGAACCGTGTTTCATCATGTTGAACGAGAAACTAAACCTCTAGACTTAATACATACTGATGTATGCGATTTGAAATTTTGTCAAACTAGAGGTGGAAAATGGTGCTTTATTACATTCATTAATGAATGTACTAGTTATTGTTATGCGTATCTCCTTAGAAACAAGGATAGCGTCAATAATAATGTTTATTGCAATTGCATCCGCACCTTTGAATGGTGAACTAGAGAAAGAAATCTATTTGAAACAACCCGAAGGATTTCTAAGCTCAGAAAATGAGAATAAAGTTTGCAAACTGGTAAAAACACTTTATGGCCTTAAGCAAGCTCCAAAACAATGGCATGAAAAGTTCGATAATACTATGTTATCAAATGGATTCACGATAAATGAATCAGATAAATGTGTGTATATAAAACATACACATATTGGATATGTCATTGATTGTCTTTATGTTGATGACCTATTGATCCTAGGCAATAACAAGGCCACAATAACATCTACAAAGGATATGTTATCCTCTAGATTCGATATGAAAAACCTAGGACTGGTTGATGTGATATTGGGTGTAAAAATTCTGAGAACACCACAGGGATATGCATTATCCCAATCACATTACATCACCAAGATACTTGAGAAATTCAAGCAATATAATGTGACTATTGCAAAATCACCAGTAGATATGAATCAAAATTGGGTAAAGAACACTGGTGATGGTATTTACCAATTGGAATACTCTCGTATACTAGGAAGTATCATGTATGTTATGAACTGTACTAGGCCTGATATCGCATATGCTGTAATCAAACTAAGTAGATTTACCAGCAATCCTAGTAATTAAGCATCATTGGAAAGCGATAATCAGAGTTCTAGGATATCTAAAGTATACACAGAGTTATGGTTTATATTATACAAACTATCCTTCAATAGTGGAAGGATACAGTGATGCAAATTGGATCACTGGATCAAATGATACAAAGTCTACAAGTGGATACATGTTCACATTAGGAAATGGAGCAATTTCATGGAAATCATCCAAATAGACTTGTATCTCTAGATCTACAATGGAATCAGAGTTTATTGCACTAGATAAGACTGCAGAAGAAGCAGAATGGATTCGAAGCTTCTTGGAAGACATTCCTAATTGGAGCAAACCTATGCCTCCAATATGTATACATTGTGATAGTCAATCAGCTATTGGAAGAGCTAATAGTACACTATACAATGGTAAATCTAGGCATATTCGTCGTAGACATAAAACGATAAGACAACTTCTCTCTAATGGGGTTATCACAATAGATTACATTCGATCTAAAGATAACTTAGCGGATCCATTTACAAAAGGCTTGCCAAGAGAGAAAGTTCAAACCTTATCGAAGGGAATGAGGCTAAGGCCTATATACTAAAGGTTTTTCTAAAATGGAAACCCCACCTAGTTGACTGGAGATCCCAAGATCTAGGTTCAAAGGGACAACGAAGTTTAAGAGAAACTCGATGGCACTGTTATACACAAACCATTCCTATGATAAGTCAGTGCATAAAATGTTGAATAAGGATACGTATTAGTACTTTTAATGATGTCTGTATTTGAGGAATTAAGAGAATACCCTTTACAGAATCACCTACGTAAGTGCGAAGGAGCCGCTTCAAAGAGAATTATAAGGCCAAATTCTCTAAGCACTTATGAGACCAGGCAGGTGTTCAAGGCAAAAACGAACACAAACAGAGAACGAAGGGTTATAAGAAACATTTATCGTGCGTTATCTACTTTGGAATTACACAAAAGGCTTACAGTTCAAGGACAGTCGATGTCTACTGATTCGCCTGTGATTCAAATAGGTAATCACTAGGAAAGTTCAAGGCCCATGTGCTACTTTAACCGATGCGATAAATGGTTCATGAAACTAAGATCGAATGCTCATTCATGTGGGGGATTGTTGGAAATGAATGAGCAAAGAAAGAGGAAAGTGGGAAGAAGAAGAGATAAGGAAGAGGAAGAGATAACAACATTTAAAGTCCCACATCATAGAAATTTTAGCACAATCTCTCTTAATATACTAGAAGCCAAATAGGCTTATGTAAAATAGAAAGGAGAGGGATGATATGAATGTGGGCTTGGCCATGACTTAATAAATATATTAAAATGTCAAAGATAAGGGCCTTGGGCCTTGGGGCTCTTGGGGTCTCTTGATTGGATATGGCCGACGTTTGCTGATTGGGCAAGTGCACTGACATGAGAATATTTTTTCTCAGAATTTTAAAGGTGTGTCCGTTCAGTCCAGAATTCGAAAGGAATGTCTGTTAGCTGAATGAGTGCAACCATTAGAATTCTCAACGTACGCATATTAATAACCGGACGGTTAAAGGGTCGTAACCTTTCCTATTCAGGCGGTTACTAATGCATGTGAACAGGCACTCCTCCTTGCCTATATATACACTGCCCAAAACAAGACAGAATTGACCTTTTCTGCTCGAATTACTTCTTCTTCTCCAACGTAATTTCTCTGATCTAGTTTCTATAACTTTTCAGTTCGCCAGAGCTCCGTTTGCTGGCACTACGCTACGGAGTTGGTCCGTTTTATCCTGGGAAACAAATTGCAACAACGTCTTTTGGTGCATACGACGGCAATATTGTTTCAAGGAAACAGAAACATCTCTGGACTCAGACATTACTTCCTTCTTCTTTTCTATTGAAGACGGTTCTGTACTGCTTCAATTTGTTGTACAATCGGTTGCGCTTTCTGTGGTTACTATGAACACAGTTTGACGTGACAATTGTTGAATAAATTAGTAACATTGAATTTGTTACAATTATTGAACAACATTGTTTGTTGTTACCGTTTAATTTGCAATACAATAATGTATTGACAAAATATTTAACATTGTAATACAATCGTGTATTGACAAAAGTTCTAACAATTTGTTATTAATGTTTAATTTGCAATACAATCATGTATTGACAAAAGATTTAACTTTGTAATACAATCATGTATTGACAAAGTAATTTTCTAACAGATGGATGCTAGAGAAGGTTTCATTCAAGCTTCTTGCTTTTAACTACTAATGAAGTATCTGAATGCTGAAGATGTTGATAATCGTTAGCTTGTTAAAAAAATATGCTCAAGATTATTGTGGCTCAAAGACAAATAAAAGACATTTTTGGTTGAAATGAGATCCTGATTACATCACATGCTCAGATTGATCAACTATAAAAGTTAAATAAGAGAGTTCCGCAGAAGAATCATTTCAGCTTTGTGGTGGCTATTGTGGAGTGAACGTGCATCTGAATCATTAATGGCTGGTTAAAGATTTAAGGAGGGCTGCCAAATACCATATTAATTGAAGTCTTCTATCTTTATGAACTATTATTTTTAAATTAAGCAAGGAAGAACATGATATTCCTTATAGAATCTCAAAACTCAGTCGATACATTTATGCCATCGCTGGAAGGAAATTCTCAAGCTGCCATCAGTTCAAAACAAACCCAACGTGATGTCATATACAACAATCTAGGAATACTCTATTTCTACCCTCTGTACTAAAGAAGTGGCTACAAGTGCTCAACTAAACGCCGGAGTTTTACTGTGAGTTTTTTATATTCAAAATTCTGAGTAGCATTGCTCAGAGACATCACACATAATTTGGCAAGAAGTCAATGTATGTGATTAAATTATTTATTCAGAGACATCGTACCAAATGCAGATACGCAGGCAAGAAATATTCAAATCAATGCTAAGAAGATTAAATTATTATTTATTAATTGTTTGTAGGTAACCTAATGTTCAAGTTTAATGAGTTAGTCGATATGCAGTATACATAGGCACATTCTCTTATCTCAATATTCATCTTTCAAGGCTTATATAAGCTTTGAATTTTCTGGTTTGGTTAATGCATTTGGAAATTAATTTTGATTCTATATGTTTTCTGTTTGAATACTCCACTTATCTATAGTATTTCATTTAAATAGTAGATCGATTTGACTTCAAGTTTTGATTACAACCTATTTCGTTTGAATACTCCACTTATGTACTCCCAAGGATCTTTGATTTCAATGCTTAAATTACCAATGGAGTATCAATTACCTTATTAAAAATAGATATTTCTACATTCTGCCTAAATTTCCATTATCTATATTACAAACAACATTTAAATCCTGATAATATCAAATATAAAGATGAAATGAAAATTGTGCTGGTTGATAAGATGTAACTAAAGTGGTGCTGCCTTTTGTACACATTCTACCTGCACCTTTTTTGCTAAAATTTCTCAACATTTCATCTGTCCATGACACACATGTCAACGCAGTTTTTTGAAAATGAACTTAATCGGGATATTTTTTGGTGCAAGTGACGTTGATATTATTGATTGACATACTAGTTGATTGTACAGACACCGCATTTCCATTTTATTGCTGTGCAAAAATTTATTCATAGCAAGATTTCTAGTTTTCCAAGTGCTCGTACAAACATCACACAATTATTTTATTATTGTGTATAATTTTATTCTTGCTAGATTTCTAGTATGTATATATTAACAATAAACTCTCCACCTATATGCCTATACTGTTTACTGAGTAACATGAATTCATTAAGTTCGAAATTAATGTAATATTGTTTCACCAAATTTCTAAGTAATAAAATTACTATTTATTAAGTAATACTGTATCACACAATTATTGGTTTGGTTCCATTAAGTTCTTTATATTGAGGGAACGTTCTATGAATTCCATTCAACATCAAGCAACGATAACTCTAGGTTGAAAGACATTCTTGCTTACTGTTTATAAAATGAAGCTGTTTATATAATAATTATTTGTTTTCTTTAAATCTAGGTTCTTGCTAAGGAGATTATGAGATCAAGGCAACCGTCTTCATGGAAATAAAGCACAGATAAATTTAGTTTCAATGCATCTTGGCGAACTAGTTGGTAAATGATACATGTGGTTATGTTGTATAATCTTTTAAGAACCGATTTGTTCAAGTATTTCTTTTGTAATTCATTAGTGGACCTAAATGTTATTGGGCCACACACTTAATGTTCTATGATTGTTAAATACCATGTCGTGTATCATTCAGAAAGTAATATTCTAGATGAGCATGTTAATATGAGTATCTCTAGTGTACCTTACTGTTGGGAAAGTGAAGAGATTGCATTTGTGTAAAGAGGTGACTGCAACGGATAATTATGCATATGTTGTGCAAGCCTGAAAGGCTTATTTTTTTAAAAGAAAAAAAAACAAATTTACGTCTGTTGTAGTAGTAAAACAAACGCAAATGCAATGAAGAGTAAAACTACTATACACAACAATTTGCATCTGCTGTAATAGTAAAAACAGATGCAATTATATCAGATTGGCATCTGTTGTAATAGTAAAACAGACGCTAATGCGTTAGTATTTGCATCCCATGTATGCTATAACAGACGCAAATATATCAAATTTGCGTCTGTTGAACAACAAAGGCAAAAATATTTTAACATTTGTGTCCATTGCATTTGCATCCACATTGGAGCAGACACAAATAATGCAAAATATTGGACGCAAATACCCTGTTTTATATTAGTGTCACTGGAGTGCTCCAGCTCATTTCCTTTTTTTGTTTTTTGTCTTCGGCTTAGAGCTAGCTAGCTTAGCTTTGTAGTACTTTGGATAACTTATAGTCTATTAGTCTGTACTCTGTACCATGTGTCTCAATACACTTGGTTGAAACAATTTATTTTAATTTCTTTTATTATTGTTGAAATTTATAATATATTTTTTTAAATCGGTTTTAAAACCGAAAGTGAACCGATAAAAACCGAAACTGAGGTTTTGAAACCGAAACCAAAACCGATGCTTTAGTTACGGTTTTGGTTATCGATTTTTAAAATCGAGGTCTTTCGGTTTAGGTTTTACCCCAAAACCAAACCGAGGTTTGCTCACCCCTAGCTGAATGATTTGGTAATTATATCTATTTAGGTAAAATATATTCATAGTACTTTCTAACTATTGTGCATATACATATAAATTATAAATCATTTGAGCTAAGCAAGGAAATTATATATTAATTTCTAGACTTAGGTTAATGATACTTATGAAAGAGATTGAAAGGATAGTAAAGATAAATTTTTTATGGTATTCATATATTTAAAATAATTCTATGAGAAATGTGGAGTTAAATAATCCTAGTAGGATGCTTCTTTAATATAGCAAAAGTTGAAGATCTTTTTAAAGAGATTATAGAATTGTATCATATAAAGTAAACATATAGCCATAAATAAAGTATGAAATTAAATAATTCTATGAGAAATGTGAAGTTAAATAAAGTAAAAATTTAACTAAGTTATTGATTTTACAAAATTAAATATGTTCTATAAATAGTAAATTAGTTTATAAAAATAATTAAGTTTAATAATAATAATAATATACTAAGATTATAATAATAATAAATTATAAATACTAACCAAGTTAAACGAGTTTTATAAAAATCAACTAAATTTATAATAATGATAATAATTAAACTAAGTTAACTTTGCTTCACTACAAGAAAACTTATTATTACTTACAGTAAATAGCAGCGTTCATAATTAAATGAAACCGTTGGGTGTAAAAATTGAAAAGTACCGTTCAATTTTCAGAGGCGATGAATTATTTTTCACTCTCCCGCTTTTCTTCCTTACTTTCATTCCCTGCTCTCTCTCTCTCTCTCTCTCTCTCTCTCGTCAAAATAAACCAAACCCTAAATAATACTCCTTGGCCTCTCAGCCTCTCCTAAATTATTCATTTAACTTCTTCCCCTCTCCAGCGTGATTCTTCTTTGCTTGAGCGTTGTTGTTTGATTCTGATGGAGTTATCATTGACACTGAAAAGGATGGCCATCAAATTTCTTTCAATGTAACTTCTGCCTATGTTTTTCAATAAAATAATTGCCCAGGTTTTGCATTAAAATCCCTTAATACATCTCGTTTTTGGAATTTTTTTTCCTAAGTTGGATAATTCATTTCATTGTTCCTAGTAATAGGAGATAATACTGCTTTAGTTGGTTCCTGTTTATTTTCTGTCTTTACCAAGTGGTTTTTTATACTTCTAAATTTTCTTTAGTGTGGTTTTACTTTACCTTATTGGTTTTGCTCCACCTCATCTCCATGCTTCTAGCTTTAAGCATGGGGTATTCAGGCTATCTTCCTTAGTTGTTAGATCTATTATGGAAATAAGTTGCGATGCGCTGTGGGTTTTGAATGCCAAGTGGTGACTGGAATTTCTAGGATGGAAGGATAGAGTGATTCAGGAAATTTTGATTGTAGATTGCAGAGGATGGTATAAGGTATGTTGAACTAGTTATTGTGGGTGTATCGATGATGTCGAAGTGTATGGTGGGATCGGTGGTGAATGTTTGGGTTTGGTAGATGAGGTTGCTTGTTGCAGGTTTCGTTGAACGTGAAGGGTGGAAGGGAAGATGCTGGTTTCTGTTCAACGCGCAGCACACAATTCATAAAAAGACGAGCGGACATGGATCGAGTGGTCCGCTGGAGAGTATTCTTCCAGACACCTCTGTGCCATGGACGAGGAGAATGATCTTGGTTTTTGGAGTGGAGGCGAAATTCTTGTTTCATCTTGTTGCTCCTGCTGTAATCATTTATATGGTTAATTATCTGATGTCTATGTCTACCCAGATTTACTTGGCGCATTTGGGTAATCTTGAGCTTGTTGCTGCTTCTTTTGGTAACACTGGAATCACAGTTTTTGCTTATGGACTCATGCTGGGAATGGGGAGTGCAGTGGAAACACTATGTGAACAAGCATACGGGTCCAACAAATGTGAAATGCTGGGCGTCTACCTGCAACCCTCAACTGTCGTCCTGGTATGTACAGGAATCCCATTAACCGTAGCCTAAGAATTCTCTGAACAAATCCTAATCCTACTTGGAGAATCCGAAGAAGTAGCCGAACAAGCCGCTATTTTCTTATACGGACTCATCCTTCAAATATTTGCTTATGTAGTCAACTTCCCAATACATAAGTTTCTGCAAGCCCAAAGCATAGTCACTCCCAGTGCATACACAACATTGGTGGTTCATCTAGGGATGAGTTACGTAGTTGTTTATCAGTGGGGATAGGGTCTTATAGTGGCGTCCTTAGTGCTCATCTTGAGTTGGTGGATCGTTGTGATTGCACAGCCTGTATATATTGTGAGCAAGTGAGAGGTGCAGGTACATGTGGACTGGGTTTAGCATGCAGGCTTTTTCCGGATTGGGCGAGTTTTCTAAATTTTCCTCTGCCTCTGTAGTTATGTTGTGTTGGGAGATATGGTATTGTTCAGATAGGTTTTGGTTGCTGGGATGTTGGAAAATCCTGAGCTCGCACTTGATTCACTTTCCGTTTGCATGTCAATCTCTGGTTTGGTATTCATGATCTCTGTAGGATTCAACATCGCAGCAAGCGTACAAAAAAACAATGAGCTAGGTACAGGAAATCCCATATCAGCGGCATTTTCTGCTGTGGTAGTAAGACACTATCCTTCATAATATCAATTATGATTGCTGTAGTGATACTTTATTTCAGGGACAGTATTAGTTATATCTTCACCAATGGAGAGAGAGTCGCAAGCGCAGTGTCTGGCCTCTGCTTGGAATCACTCTAATACTAATTGGAATCCAGCCAGTTTTATCTAGTGTTGCTGTTGGATGTGGTTGGCAAGCCTCCGTGGCATATGTTAATGTCACCTGCTGCTACATCATAGGAATTCCATTGGGCATTCTTCTTGGTTTTTACTTCAATTTTGGTGCAAAGGGGATATGGAGTGGCATGATTGGAGGTACCATATTACAAATCATCATATTGATATGGGTCACTATGAGTATTGACTGGAAGGACGAGATATTGCAAGCATGACAACGATTAGACAAATGGGATGATAGTTCAAAACTACTTCTTGTGGGACAGTAATTAATGTGATGTTCATTGTTAATTTCTTATGATCTTTGAGTTTGCTGGTTATTAGCGTGAAGCATTGGTGTCTATGGTATGGAGACAAAGAAGTGGATGAAAGAAAATTCATGGTACATAGTAGAATGTATTTTGTTATTAATTTTTTACTCAAGGAGTGTTACAAGGCAAAAGATGAGTCCTGTAGAAAAACTTCATCCTTTTTGTTTGAACTGGTAATTGATGAGAAGTAAATTTTGTTTCTAGTGTTAAAAAAAAACTTTATCGTGATAATTTGTAGATGCAAACAATGAAGATGGTGTGGAGTTTGACACAAGTGAGCCAACTATAGTCGAAAAACTTGAAACTATTGATTCAGTGATAGAGTACAAGTCCAAATGTAATGAATTAAAAGATCCATGTCTTATTCTAGCACCACTTAGTACTGAATCGGTTCATGTTATGCTTAAGCAAGCTTTACATGCTGATGACCACACATTACTTTTGGATTGTTTGCTCTCTAGAGATGAAAAGGTTTGCAACTTTGTTTTATTTTATTCATTGTTTATTGATATCTTTTTTTTTTGTTGTCAATCTGAACATGCCAAATAATATCTATTTATGCAAACGCCGAATTACATTATATCCAAAAAATATATTTAGACTAGTTTTTGACACTGAGATTAGGTAGGTAACCAAAATTCTTAGTTGCATTATTCTATATGAAGTTCAGGCCAATCATTAAAGTGGAACACAGTCTGCTTGGATAAGCTTTAGATTGCCTTTTGCAACTAAACATACATACAAATTTTGGGTTTTGGGAATAGGTTTGTCATTAAAAATACATGGGATAATATTTACCGCACACCACAATTCAGTTCATGCCTTATGCATTTATGCTTAACTATATGTATGCTTAATGATTGATGGGGTTTGTTGAGAAACCAGTTTCAACCTAATTTTTGATATATTTGTAATAGACTTAGATACAAGAAGAGATCCCCATGACATTTGACTCCAGTCGAAGTATAGCTTAACAAATTAACATACTATTTGCCATTTTCCACCTTGCCGCTAAAATTCTAAAAGTGAACCTTAGCTCAAGCTCTCACTTTTTTCCCTTTTCCAAAATAAGAAAATTGTATTAATACTTAGTACAGATGTTCCGTTGAATTTGATACAGTCCAGGGTTAAGTGTAATAGTGTACCTACTCATTCGTTGTGCTTTATATTTATAATGAATGATGGATCATGCAGGTTATCTCAAAGTCAACTTCCCTTTTAAATCCTTCAGATGTTCTTAAGCTCTTAAAGTCTCTTACATCTATGAATAAGCAAAGGTGAATTATAATTGTCATAAAAAACTATATTAACGTCTTTTTATATTGCAATTTCATATCATTGACTCAATATCTGAACCTTACAACATGAAATTGTTCGATGTCACTACCGTCTTGGCTTTCTGCTTACAAATGACTGATTTTATGTATATGTGTAATCCAATAATGCTTAACTAACCACCGTGATAAAAACATGCAATTAATATACAATATTACAATGTTTATGCCACAGAACTAGCCACCGTGATTGTCGGGTTTTGTATATAAAAAACAAGCACACAAGAGTCTGCATCCCCTTCCTGTTATGTGGGGTTAGTTTGCTCAAGCAATGTTTATGGCGCACAAGAAAATGTGTTACAAGTGTCATCTGTACTACCCATGATACACTTAGTATAGCTAGGTTGCTTAGCATATTTTAGTGTACATTTGGTGTAAAATTTTCTCTTTCTTTCTTTAGAGGTGCAGTATTAGTTTGTGTGCTACTTTGGCTTAAAAGTGTACTCAGACAACATGCAAGCATACAGCTCCACAAGAATCTTCTTTGAGAATTCTCAACCCCTTATATCAGGTTTGGTTCTCTGTCAAAATAGCATCTTATCTCATTTCAGCGGTAACTTTGTCAAAGCTTACAAAATCTATTTTACATCTGCCTTTTGGATAAACTAGTTGAACATTATACTGTACTCAAAATAAGAATAAATAGATATTGAATTTCATAATCAAAACATATATTTGCTCTAAGTGACCAATATAAGCTTGCTGAGAGAATTTTGTACTTGATAAACTGACTGAGGTACTTGGTATAATATCGATTGATACAATACTGTTTTGCGAACTCATATGTATGCCACATTTGTACTGATCATGGACTTTTGGGTATGTAACAGACTGACTATGTTATGTAAAACAGAGATAAAGTTACACTTAAAAGGACTCATTTAGTTAAGTGTTTTTGCATTATTTGTATCCTACACATATTCCCAGTTAGTCAAGTTAAATAAGACCGTCATTGAGTTTAAAGTAAATTACATATGTATAAATTGATTTTTATTGTGTACATAACAGGTCGGAATTTCAAGAAAATAGAACTGAATCGGTCAATCACATATGCACCTGACGATCCTATTAAATCAGGGCTTAATGGTTTGCATTGTTTGGATGTCACGGATTACATCCTAAGTCTTAACAAGTAAGCCGTAGATTTGATGGTTTGTTTTTCCTCTTTGTTCTTTCCGATTTGATCCTAAGTCTTAACAATTAGGCGATTCACATATACCATTTACAATCGACATATATGAATAAGTGGTGAGTAGGAGGAGGACAAGAGAAGGGAAGATTCACGCCAGCGAGTTAATCACATCAGAGTAGGTGACGTGATTTGATGGTTTGTTTTTCCTCTTTGTTCTTTCCGATTTGATCCTAAGTCTTAACAATTAGGCGATTCACATATACCATTTACAATCGACATATATGAATAAGTGGTGAGTAGGAGGAGGACAAGAGAAGGGAAGATTCACGCCAGCGAGTTAATCACATCAGAGTAGGTGACGTGATTGCATTCCCAGCGAGTTGTGCACTGTGCTATAATGATGAAGATTATGAGCTGGTTTCCATTCAAGTCGTGGACACTAGCAACACTGCTAACCAACTCGGCTGCCAAAACAAGGTGTGCACTTATTTCTATCCCTATACAGGTATCATATGAAACCACCTGCTTCATGTTTTTCGTGCACGTATGTGATATTGTGAAGAGAGACTGCTTATTAAAATGTGTGCTTTAGTTATACTTCCAACATGAATATATTTTCATAAGTACACATGTTACAATGATTCATAATTTAGTTCACCTTAGTTCCACTATGGATTCATATTTACCTAGCATGCATGTTCAGTTCAATTTGGTTTAGTTGATAACAAACCATGTGCCTGTATTGTTTAAGTAAATAAATTGTTTAGTTGGACTTAAGAGTTTAGTTCATAATTCTCGTGTCAAATTCCTGATGTTATCTAACACATCTAATATAAGCAAAGCAACCATGATAAATTTCACCTGATCTTTTTTTATTTTCGAGAACTTTAATTCTCTATTTTAAACATAGAGTTTGCAATTTTCATTTTAAATATTTTTAATTCTTTTTATTTAAATAATAACTTTCATGTTATTCAACTTTATGTTGATAACTTTCATGTTTAACTCGCACATTTCATTTTGGTGTAAATGAGTTGACTTGAATATAATATAGATACATGTGTCTAGCCTACAACTTTCATGTTACTAAAATTTTAAGATATATGATAACTGAAGTTGCTTTCAGATGTTTTGCATGTTTATTATTGATTTCAGGATGTAAAAGAGGTACATCATCATCTGCAACAATTTAAAGACCTAGATAAATGATGTAAAATGCAAACCCTGAGTTTCACACCAGTCTGTTGCCTAAACAAAGTATAACACTCAACATATTTTTTAACTCTTGTTTGCTTTTAATAAAATTTAAATTTCTTCCCTTTTTTACCTTTTTGAGAACAACAATAATTAGCAGCCATGTGACCGCTTTGCATTACCGTCTGGCTTGTTTAATAACATATGTGCTTATTTGGTTTTCAAAAGAAAAGGAAATGGATATTAAAAATTCAGTGCTGAGTTACTGTATGCAAGGCGTTATCATTGAAAACTATCTGCATGAGCGAATTTTGTTCTGTTGGGTTAACTTGAATAGGCATTCTAATTATACTAAATTTTATTGCAATGTTAGATCACCAATGAGAAAACTGTTCTAGAACAAGCTTGCAGCCATTATGAGTTACAGAGAGAATATGTGTTACCTGGAATGCGTGACAGATATTCGTTGATGGGAAGATGGATGGTTTGTTTCAGTGGCTGGGGACTTGAGTGATATAATATCTTTAATGGGAAGGTGGGGACTGAGACTAGAAGTTCCTAACTCTGGAGTTGCTGAAATGCTTCCACTTGCAAGGCCTCTTTCTAGAAGTACGGATCCTGATGTTCGTGGCTTCTCCTTAGGATCTTTTCATGCAAAATTAGGCATCAGTGGGATTTTACTCCAAGAGTCTCCGTAATCAGTTTGAGGTGATTATTCAGTTGAAGAATTGCCATTTGATGCTCTGATGCCTAAAATATGATGTGTCAAGTTCTTTTATGATGTTATCCAAAACGCATGAAAGGAAGAAAAATGGTAAACAATGTATCAAAGTATACTGTAGTTAAGGCGCATACACAAAATCAAAAGAACATAACAAACGTGTTACACGCTTCAATGCAAATCCTCGGTACTCCCATTATATTTAATCTGTTGCCTAAAAAGTAAAACATGTTTTATTTGGCCATCATGTAATTATAACTTGTTTCTGTAAAACTATCATTTATGTCGCAGTTTACTTTAATCTATGCACGTCATAATGCAACCTGCTTCTATAACAGTCGCTGATCAACCAACTGGTCATGTGAAAGAGTTTGTCTATGGAGTTGACAATTCTGAAGAGACGAGATGACAAAGCGAATAGAGTCATACAGAGTCTATGGATACATTTGAATAAATAACTTCACAATGGACTGGTAGATATGAGGCTATTCTTAGGGGTAGTAGTTTCAGAAAAGAAGGACAGGAGGTAAATAAGCAGATATTATGTTCATCATTTTAGTAACATATTAAATATACACGTTTGTCTACGTCTCTAACATGTTTCATTTTGTCACAATTCGCATGTAAAATGCATTTCTGTGCAATTTATCTTTTTATGTTTAATTTTACTTGTATATACATCATTTTCTTTTCAAATAATGTGCAAACATCGCTGTAGATATTTAGGCCCCATAACAATTAAAGTCTTGAGAAAACAATTGGAGCACACCTTATTTAGTTTTCTCAAATCTTGGGTAGATTACTGTTTTGCAAACTAAGCCACGGGACTGGAAGCTGTTAAAAGTGTCGGACAGAGTATAAACATGGTGATGTGGTTTTGTCGGTGGTGCTTTCAGGTGGGTGAGGTCACGGTAGGGACAGAGCAGCTCGCGACGGGTTTAGTTGTGATGCACGGCAAGAACTGGAGCCGTGGTTTCAAACAGTAAGGTGCGGTGGAATGAAGGGTCTTTGGTGGTCTGTGTAAACGGAGCAGCAGCTTCGAAGTAGGAAGAATAAGGAAGAGTGAATGTGAACAGCAGGAGTTGGAGGGCGATGTGATGCAGATTCGAAATGCAGCAGGAGATCTTGAAGGCAAGTGGGGAAGAGATGGTGCCAACTGCCATGAAAGAGGACTTGGCGTGAGTAAAAGTGAAGATGAATGAACAGCGAGGTAAGAATAATATAATATGAGCCATATATTTAAACATGCCTGCAACTTTCATATACGCTTAATCTACAATTAAAGTGGCCTAAGTAATGTTTAACGTGGCCTCAAGCTAGAAATTTTCTCAAGTCTTGAAAAAACAATTGGATGCACATCATTTTAGATTAGTTTTCTGAATTACAAATCCAACCGATTGCTTCCAACATCTTATTTATGATTTTATAGGGCACAAAAACAATTGGAGCACACCTTATTCTGCTTAGCACTGTGCTTTTCTAGCTAAAGTGCCGATTCTCCTTGTTATTTGAAGGTATCCATACACAAGATTCAGTACAACATAGGGTTAGTACCATCTGATTACATTGAAGTTGTGTAGTTGCATAATAAAGTCACTGTTTTATTTAAGCACTGCTAGTATTGGAATATGTTAAGAAGCCTTTTACAATTTTGGTTGGTCCCATCTTTGCTGGTCTTTTATTTTGTTTTTCTTCTTTATCAGTTTGTAAATTAGCCAAAAGCAATCCACTTACCAATTTATTATTCTTCTCAACATAGACGACACAAAACTCCATGCCAGCAATGTTCGAAAATACAAGACTTATGTGGTACACTTTTTACTTAAATTATGTGGTTTCACTTCATATTTGTGTTTATTATCCATAAAGGAATAAGAAGGATTTATGATGATTTACATAGAATTTACCACCTTTTCGTCATAGCTGTTGATATCATACAACTCACATTTTATTTGTAATTGATTTCTGTGCAATTTATAATCTTCCATCTTAGCCTAAACTTCCTAATGAAAGCCTAAATTATCCAATGTTGAAATTCGTTCTTGATGTACATTGTTTCTTATTTCGTTTACTTAAACAATAAGTCTTTTGCTGGCATAACTAAGTATTCACAGCTTAGAAGTTCAATAATTGATTCAAAAGTTTATTTATTTTAATCCTAGAATTTCTACCTCAAGTTCTAAAAGAGCTTGTAAGTATTTGGGACAAGGCCTTTTTGTTAAATATTTATTTTACAATTTCGAAGTGAGTGTAAGTTAAACCAAAAACTTAAAATTCAAAGTGATTAGATAAATAAGGAGAATTGCGAATACAGAGATGACACTTCCTGTTTCATTGAATTACGATAATCTTCAAATTAACAATGATAATTGGTGTGCTCTGTTGTGTCTATATCAGAGATGAATAACTAGGCAATTGGTGTGCTCTGTTATATATAATTTATGCATTTTTCACATTTATGTAATTCTTACCGTTGACCGTTATACTTGTATGTAATTCTTACCGTTGACCGTTATACTTATGTACATGTAATTAGATTTTCAAAGTGAAGAAAAGCCGCATCAAAGAACCGGTGGTAATTAAGCTATGAACAAGACTTTAACTATTATTTTGTTTGTACTAGTCGTGTAGACTTGTTTGTAAGCAGTTGTAGTATGTGGATTCACTTATCTTGTCGAAATACTACTATTGAGATGATTATGGGTGTTATATTTGATATTGCGAGTAATGTGTTTTTTTAAGTATTTAAATATGATGTTATTGATTTTAGTTTGAAAACGATACTCAAATGATTATTTATTTTAATATTTCTATTATATATAAGCGACTGATGGAAATGTTAGATGCCATTAACAGTAAATAACCACAATTAAAATGTGGTGTGTGCCAGTAAGTTTTAGTAGCATTGAAAAAGTGCTACAAATGTAATTTACAAAAGATATTGTAGCCGAAATGAAACGCAACAAAAAACATATAGTAGGACTGAAAAACCGCTACAAAAAAATTGGGAAATGATGCAAGTATCACTTTAGTAGCATTTTTAACCCGTTGCCAAAAAACCTTTCGTAGGGTTTTTAAAACGCTACAATATGTTCATTTTTGGTTGTGTTTATTAAAACGCAACAAAAACTTTCAGACTTTTAGTTGCATGTTGTATCGCAGCGTTCTCTAAAACGCTACGACAAGTTACGGTAGCGTTTTTTCAACGCTACCAAAAGCCATTTCTGGTGTAGTGCTTTATAAATAATAAAAATAAATAAATAAATAATTTCAATAAAAATTAACTAAAAATATAGTAATAATAATTTGTTTAAGTTAACTAAATTTTATAAGATTAGTTAAGATTTATGAAAACCAACCAAATATTTTAATTTTTTAACTAATATATCTAAGTTTTATAAAAACTAACAAGTTTATAATAATAATTCTAATAATAATAATGATAATAAACAAAGTTTGTATCAAAAATACGAAACTATATAATATTAACCAGGTTAACTGGTTTTTTTTTAAAATTAACTAAATTTATACTAATAATAACAATTTAACTAAGTTAACTAAGTATTATAAATAATAATAAGTAATTAATTACATTTTATATAAAATTGACTAAATATTATAAAAATTAAATTAAGTTCGGCTAGTCTGAATTCTATAAGTGGTTTTGTAAGTTTTGTTTAAATCCAATCTAGTTTGAATTATATAAGTTTGGCTAAAGTTGCTTTGACCTAAAAGCGTCTCAAAACCTCTTAACACCGTTACATGATATCAGTCAACAACTGTAATAACAAAGGAAACAGAAGATCATTGCAAAATAAATTTAGCAAACTGAAAAAAATAAGAAAAAGCGCAAGGGCTGTAGGAATTGCCCCAAACTGGATACAGTCACAACACTGATAGAAAATCTTACAAGTATTTTTAAGTCCCATAAAATTTATCATGCTTCATCAGATACAAAAGAAACAAGATGCCAATCCCAAACTGCAAATTATAGAGCCATCATGATGCACGCATTTAATTGTCATTTCCATCATTAAACAATGTCCTCATCCTTGTCACAAGTTGTCCGCTAGGTACACAATTTAAACACAAAAATATTGGAGACCTTAAGCTCATGCTTTATATGTTCTAAATATTTTCCTTTTACTGCGTTCCTCATTCATCTCTTCTTGCTTCCAACGCATAAATTGAACAACCTGACATGCATTTCGACAAGAAAACTAGTCACATTTTCAGTCTTTATATGTTCCATAAACAAAGACATATGTCATTTGAATATAACAAAAATTGGCGAGAATATTGCTGCAAGAATCAATAACTTATGGTTTATTTATTGTAGGTAACTAAAGTCCGTTGGAGCACA
Organism: Allium sativum; assembly: GCA_030737875.1. NCBI lineage: Eukaryota > Viridiplantae > Streptophyta > Magnoliopsida > Asparagales > Amaryllidaceae > Allium > Allium sativum. Next base: position 143,091,211 of record CM060925.1, on the reverse strand, counting down.
AAAGAAGACGACATGTGCTTCATCTATAGTAAGCATATGAAACTTTTTGGAAGCCAATTTTGTTATAATATTTAATGCAAACTTGTTTTATGTATATTGTGTTTTTGTCTACATGTTGTGTCCTTGTTTAATGAATATTATATGAACTTAGTTTATGGTATATATTTGTTTCTGGAAACTATGTAAACTTGACTTATTGAAGATGTCTTTATTTATGAATATTGTAGCATGTAATTTATGTAAATGATCAATAGTTATATGTTTTTATGGTGGATTCAACCATATTGATATTAGTTGCTTAAAACATATTCAAATGCTGATGATATGCATGTACATAAATACTGTGATAGTGCAACAAAATGTAAATTTTGTAAAAGTCAAAACAATCAAAACACAACGTTTATTTAACGCTGTCGTTACTTTAAAAACATAATACTTGAATATTTAATCACAGCATTTACGAAAGGCTGAGGAAAATGTGGAAAAACAATTATGTCAACAAAAATGAAAACGCTGCAGAAGTTAATAACAAGATTTATAGACTGTTGTTGAAAGCATAAAACACAAATGCATGTTCTTTTGACAGCATTCTGCAAAGGCTGTTAGAAAGTATTAATAGCTCATTATAAATGCTGTCAAATGTAGTTTTCTACAGCGTTTCTCTTAGTGCTGTTAAAAATTCTGCACCTACGATTGCATATCGTTATACATCATTTATCAAAATGCTGTCGTATCTTACTACAACGATTTTCAAACGCTTTGAAAAGCTTTTTTGTTGTAGTGTAAACAATCGTCCATTACACTTGGCGGAAAACCTTTTATCCACCTTAAACTCATAAAGCTAGTTGTTCTAGATACTATTCTTAATTCCTTTTGCTAAAGGAGAGAATTGGATCCAAAGGCTATCTAGGTTGAAACTTTATACCAATCTAAATATTGCAGAATCCTCAAGTACGCACATAGCTCCTAATGCAACCATTTAGATACAAACCTTACAAAACCTTCACGAGCAAGCATAATGTGCACAAAAACTTATAAATTGAGGGAATTACAACTACTCGATTAGAAGAAGTGTTAATAGGAGCTTACTCAACACCTAGCCACCTTTCTAAAACGCGGGGCATGAGAGCGTTGCATGTCCCGAAGTTTGGAAAATGAGACAAGTATGGGTCCTTGGACACTTACAAGAGTAACGGTCCTTTGATCCGTAATTGTAACCATATCCCTGAGTAAGTCCGGAGGGTTTGTCACTGCCTCTGACCTCAGGACCTTTGCCATAAGAGTTAGCAAACCTTGATTTGGGAGGCATAGGTACGGAAGCGGTCCCGACTACTAGGTCATGTGGCTTGAGGTCAAGTGTCTGTTTAGTTGAATCCAGTTCACCTTTGACGAATTCTTCTAGGTGTCCTTCTTGGATGAGCCTTTGTATCACACCCTCCAATACCCTGCATTTGTCGGTTTGGTGCCCATTCATCTTGTGATATTAACAGTACCTTCCTCCCTTGAATGATTTTGGATGATTCTTGGATTTTGAAGGCACTGGGAAGTTGACCCTCTCCTTCATCATAGCATATATATGTGAAATAGGCTTGCTTAAGGTTACGATATTGGCACTTGGTCCTTCCTCCTTTGGCTTCCTTTGGTCTTCATGGAATCTAGCTAGGCTTCCAATCCTAAAGATTCTAATGAGTATGAGATTCTCCATCTTCCTTGTAACAACCGAGCTTCCTTTTTAAATGATATGATTCTTCCATGCAAATGAACGTATTTGCCCGATGATAAAATTCTGGAAATTACCTGCATCCATGTATGTACAATGTTCCCAAAAAGGTATTTTAATAATAAGCCCTGAATGGATGGCGCCAATCTTAACGCGATTGCTCATATCCTACGCTTTCGAAGCTTCAGCATTAAATCGTTTCAAGTAACTGGCCATAGATTCCTCTTGCCCTTGTTTTTTGCTTATAACGGCAGGGTAATCCACCACTGGATTCTTGCAGCTACAAAATTGTGCAGAGAAATCATAAGAGAATTGTACCCAATAATGGATGTCTTTCCTTTGATATCGGCGATACCATTTAGCAGCTACTTCTTGTAGTGTTAGCGGGAACATTCGGCATAGCATAATTACAAAAGCATTATGGAAGTCCATATAACTTTCAAACACAACAAGGTGTTCTTTGGGATTTGTATTCCCATCATATATGAGGTGTGGTATCTTTGTACTAGGCGGAGCTTTATTCACTATTTCTTTCTTATCTTCTTGTGGTAACAAATTTTTGTTCTCCTTTGAACTAGTAGTTTCTCCTGACATTCCATTGTCCCTTTGTAAAGATGGAATACTTTGTGGAATTAATAAGGGTTTAAACTGGCTATTGAACGCTTGAGGTGGTATTACTCTTGATTTTGCTTCATAGCGTGCTATCCCTAAAGACCTTTTGGCTAGATCTATGTCAGTAAATCTTCTAATAGTATCAATCTGTGCTGCCAAGAGTAATATTTCCGCTTCGTTGCTCGCTTTTCTCGTTAAGGTTGAGGAATCCTTGATTTCCGGCTTTGGTGGACTGCTAATCCCATGGCACTTTAAGGGGACATTTATGCATGGTGGTATTGCTGTCTTTATAGCTTCGTCAATGGAGTGTGTGGTTCTTTTATTATTAATAAGGCATTTATCCAAGGTTCCTTTCTCTTTGTGTTCAAATGGCTTTTTGATAGTTTTCTCTGTCGTACTTCTAGAGTAGACCTTTAGGTTTCCATAGCTTGAGCTTTCGAAACTGAATCCTCTGGTGTTTGAACTCCAAAACTATCCTTTACCTTTATTGCCCTGACTTTCTTCATAATCATTTGGTGAAATAGGTTTTCCTAGAGTTTCTTGCAACAGAGCATTTTCCATAGAGCCTTCATTTCAAGTAAATGCTGCTCCAGGACCTTAATCCTTTCGGAACATTCATCTTCGGAACCCAAGACTAGAGGTTGTGTCGGAACTAGGGGTGTGCATGCTACTACAACATTTGGTTCAAATAATAGGGGAGTATTTCCTTCTGCGTCGGTTGCCTCTCTTGATGCTTGATCATCTTTTTGTGGAATAAAACTGTTTTGCAGCAGGAATCTAGCTTTGCCACCGAATTCTGAAGATGCATTCGCTTTTATTCCTTCTGGTAGGATTCCATTCCAAAAGTTATCTGGGAAGAATTCTCTTCAATAGACCTTCTAATAGCGTTAATCGGTAAGGTTAAGTATAATGCTTCCAATTCTTTATCCTTTCCCTTTGCTAAAATTGGAGGCTCCTTAGCTCTTAGATTTGTAGAATTGGCACTTGATAATATGTTGTTTCCTGTAATGGAGGATGCGTTGGAATCCTGCTCCCAACTCTCTTCGAATTAAACCATTTTAAGAGATTCAAATAGTATTTTGTTATAATGGAATGTAGGGTAAGGATGGAACGGGAAATTGGGAGAAAGGTATGAGAGGAAAGGCTAACGGGTAAAGGTCAAACAAATCTTTGATCAACGACACTCTGAGCAGTAAATTGAAATTTAAAAACCCTTATCGAGATCATTTCTACAATCTTCCTTCTCCAAAGCTTAGTCCAACCCGGGATGGAAAAGCACAGATAGAAATGTGGTAAGTTATCTGAAAAGTTAAAGGTAGGGATGGGGATGGAGTTTTAAGCCCTCCTTGTAGCGCCTAACGATATTTTTTGTTAACACCGAATATAGGTCTAAAGAAATGGACCTAATAAAATAATGGGATTATTCAGTTCCCACAAGCTTGAGCTAGTTCACCGTTTCCTAGGTATCCAGGTCAAAAGGCCAGAAGATTAGTCACTCGTCCCTCAAGGGGAGACTATCACGCTTCTGTGGCTCAAGGACCAACAATTACCTTAGAATAATGGTTTCCTAATCACAAAACAAGTTAGGAAGCTAAACGGCTTGTGGAAGGGTAGCTTAGTGGTTTAGGACTAAGGGTAAGCTTATGTATAAAGCTTTTGTTGAGGGGGAAGCATAAGGTAGTTTAGCACCTGTTAAAAGGGTTGGATTGAGAAGCATTAAAATAGCATGGCACAACAATACATTACACAATATGCGAAATAGCAAAATGTTAAAGAACACAACAACTTATAGTGGTTCAGATTGAACCTATGTCCACTTTAAGGGCTTTGATGATTTCATTCATAGAGGAGATTACATAAAAAATCCCCAACTTAATTTACAAATTAGGGTTTTCTCCTTAGGAGATGAGAGAAAGATTGTGGAATCAGAAAAAGTTCCCACAAAAGAGACCCCTAGGGTCTCATTTATAGGTGAATTGGGCCCCCTTTTGGTGTGAACTCAGAAAAGGCCTCTTTCATATGCGGAATCATGGCTTCGGCTGCTTTGTATCTCTTTGGTTCCAGCAATATGGTGTCGGCCACCTTTGTACTCTTTATTGATCATTGTCATTGGGTCTGTCTTGCTTGCGAAACGTTGGTCTTGGATCTAATGAGATTAGCTTTGGTGGCTCTCGGTTTTGGGACCACTGGTCTTGGTCCGTGTCCATACCTTTCGGTTTCAGTGTCTGATATCTTGATTTTGTGATAGCGTGCCTTTGGTATGCCTTTCAGTGACCTTAAAGATGATTCTTGGTGATGGTCCCTATAGCCCTTTGCTTCCTCCAAGCTTGATTTTTGACAATGAATCATAAAGGCTTTAGTGTCGGTAAAGGGTGTCGGAATTGGCCTTAGGAGAGCCGGTTTCGGTCACTGGAGCTTCTTGTTGATGCTGCTTCTACCTTCCATGTCGTCATCGAGCCTGTCTGTGTGGCTAGCTTTGAGAAAAGCCTTCAGCTTCCTGTCCGATCTTTAAGGCTTTATGATGTTTGCTTTCACGCTCTCGATACTCATGTTCCAGGAGCTGTCACCCTTTCGGTATTAATAATAAGTGAGCCAATGTGAATATTTTCCTTTTTTATAAGCTTAATTTGCCTTTGGTAAGTTTCTGGAGCAGGTTTCGGTCCTTCAACATCATGCTTTTGGTACTTTACTTGTTGGCTTCTGATGTTTCCCTTAGGTGATTATCAGTCTTTAGCCACGATAGCTGGCTTTCAGAAAGCTCCTCTTATGTTTCGGTTTCTTATGCCCTTGACGCTTTCATCTCCTTTTGTATCGGCATTAAGCAAGTTAAGGCTGATAGCCCTTTCGGAATTGATCTCTGCCTTTCATGCTGGCTTTACCCTGTCAGTGTCCTTTCTTCCCATTGATTCAAAGCTTTAGCTTTGTTTCCCTACGATTGTGCCGGTTGCTTGTGGTTTCGATTGCCTCTTCTATGCAATTGACGGGTCGACATCCCATCATCGCTAACTTGTCTTGGTGTTGAATTTGGTGGTAACTTTTGTAAACCGAAGTCTCTTTGATGTCGGTATCAGCTTTCGTCCCTTGCTTTCTGTAATGCCCTGGCCTTATTAAAGCCACTTTCTCTCTATGGTTTAGGTTTTGCCACTCGAAACCCTTTGTTCCTTCCTGTTTTGTACCTTTTGCTTCTTTATATCTGACCAGTGCAAATTTTGGTGCTAACAATACCCGCAACGAAAACTACGCAAAAACCTGTCTTTGCTAAAATCTATTCAACACAGAATTTTATCCTTTCCAGCTCTAAGACAACTATTAGATAAGAATATTGTGATTTTATTCTAATATTCATGCACGAATGACACAAATATTTCTAAACATAGAAATCTCATCAAAAAGTCGCGCAATTTTAAAGACAATAAATACTAACAATTGCAAGCACGAATTACCACAAAGCCAAGAACCAAATGCTAGAAAGGAAAAACTACAACACCGAACCTCCTAAAATAATGCTATAAACAACGAGATGTCTTGCTCCACGACTGGAGATCAAATCATTTTTATGACCTTTGATTTATCATATCATGGTAGCAAAATGCTCAATCTTTTATTACAAAAACTGCTGGTGTTGTTGGAGGTTTCCACATCACCATCCCTTACAAAGAGAATTAAAGATGACAAAAGAAACCAAACAAAAACTTCTCTTCACGGCGAGTCACCTTACATTATCCAACGATAACACGGATAAGTGAAGATACAAAAATAAATCCGTGAAACAACACATAAGGACAACAAGCTGAATCCAATATGATGCAGCACTAAATGATGGTTACACCATCGACCAAGCAAACGATTGATTTTCAAATCATGCGATAAATCTAGTCGTGACATCCCATTATCGGAACAATGTGTTAAATGAGTCACATATCAATATGGGTATTTTCGATATAGATCTCCGATCATAAAACCAACATCTAGGGAAAAGAGATCAGCTGCAAAATCTCCAAAGCCGGTCAAAACAAAGATCATTCAAGTCCATGTACATCACAAATGCCTCTAAAATCTCATCAAGATTCTCCTTAGAGAAACCATCCAAGGACTATTTAATTTTCATCTCTAAAATGACCATTGCCTTCATCATTTTATATTCCAACAAGATATAGCAAAGGCAAATGCAACACAAACAACAATCCTATTCAAAGATCTCAAAGCAATGGATCAGTGCAAGTTCAACTGCTACGACAAATTCTCTTATCCCTAAGGCGGTGGAACCTTATGCTCATTCCGATCCAACCAAATTATCTCTCCCCCAAAGGACGAGACATAAATGGCACGAATAAGACCAGATAGTGCTAATAGGTGTTATGGACTAAGAAATGATCAAAAATAAAAAATTGAATTAGGTCTTGGAGTAATAATGGACGAGATCTAATGCGCAAACTAGCATGGAAAAGGAGAAGATGAGGCGACAACAAAGAAAGAAAAGAAGCATAAAGACATGGTTCGGGTAGATAAGGAAGGAAGGACGAAAGAAAGAAGTTAAAGAGGGAATTTGGGATGCAACTTTTACGTTTGAGTCCTAGGTTCAAGTTGTACAAAAATTCATCAACTAATTGCCTATTCTAGCATAACGCTAAACGGTCAACTATTAAATGGGCTTTGGACAAAGATTAAACCTTGACCTTATTAGGTCAGATTAAAATATTAATTGTCATGCGTCATCTTTAAGATTTGATGCGATTCGAAAAATACTTGTTAACATCGCGGCGGTACAATAGACTGGAGTCAAAACTTTAAACTAACTCCAAAGATTTAACACAAACAATTTGAACCAATATTTAACACAAACAATTTATATGTATTTTCCTTTCCGTTTGGAATCCTTGCTTTAATTCTTTAATATTTTAAAGTCATTGTTTTGGTTTAAAACCTTATTTTAAACTTCGCTTGGATCCCTCCCAAATCACCTATACACATCCGTTTAACACCTTGTAACAACTTAGCTTGGATTTCATTCTAAATCAATTTCCATTTTTCACTTTATTGCTAAGCTATTAATCATTTCCCTAGGAAGTTCCATTTCATTTGAATCCACTTTACTTAACTTAACGATTAAGTAAAATCTTATTTAAATTCCTGAATTTCACTTACAAATCCCATCAACCAATCTCGTTTGAAACTCGGTTTATAAACCCCTTTATAACATCCTTATTGCCCTCTTTGACCAAACCTTAACGCCACCTAATCACTTCTCAAATGAATTCCAGTTAAAAATCATCATTTTAATTATTAAAATAATAACTAACTTTATTATTTACTACTTTAAAAATGGTTAACTTTGATATTAATCAAAAATAGGATTATTATCATTTTTAAAAACTTATTAACCAATTCAATAATTACTTTGGATTATAGTTGATCGAAGATTAACTAATACTTAACACTAGCAATTTAATAATTTCCTTAATTTATAGTTAATCGAAGATTAACTAATAATTAATGCTAAACAATTCAAAAATTCCTTAATTCATAGTTAAGCGGAGATTAACAAATATTTTACGTTATTCGTTAAATTTGACGAATATTCAGAAATTTTAAATCAAATTAATTCCATTTTCAATTTCAATTAAAAACGGTTAATTTTGCCAATCGTACATCTCCGTTAACTATTAACTGATTTCATTTGTCATTTCCCATTTAAATTAATTAAATAACTTAATTAATTTAAAAACATTATTTAATTGTTTTAAAAAAATATATTTCATTGTACCAATCCTTATATGAATCCTTGGGTTTTGCTTTTAATTGGTGTGAACCATTTCAAAATTTTCTCTTATAAACTCGATTTAAAACATTTATTTATAAATTTCTAATTTAATTATTTATATAGAATAATTGAAAAACTTCAATTCAGTTATAAAATAATTTATAACTTTAAAACTACGTCAATCCACCTGATGGTAGACCGATGTTTAAAACAGTATATTTTAGGCCATTCACTGCCAATTACCCAATCAATACTGTCAATTGATTTTAAACATAACACAGATGAATATATATTCAACCATCACGTTCAAACAGGTTTTACTACCATCTTTGGGTTCAATCAGTTCAAATATAAATAATATAAAATAACCAACATATATAATATTTGAGGAAACCGGTCGGATCCCTCCAACCTGTTCTTCCCTACATCACAGTTAACATTGATAATAATATATAGATTGAACTTCAATAATATGATGTACTTAAAATGACGAAATATAATTAACGGCAAACAATCAAACAATAAACAACCAATTAGTATCATAGCGTTCAATCAACCAATTTATACTGTTAACGGTAAATTATATTTTAATATGAATTTACCACATCATAGAATTCCAGAGGGTGTGAGAATTAACTCACCAGATTTTATTTCGGTTGACAGTTGATTCCTGTTGCAATATATTTGAAACGAACGTTCAAAATTATCTGAAATTCCAACTGCGTTCAGTCGAATCCTAGTCAGCACCATCGTCTAGGCCTCGTCCCTGCGATCCCAATGGACCTTGTTTCGTGGAATTTCGTTAACGTATGTAAAAGTTATACCAATTACAAGATTATATATATACGCTTATATAACTAACTAATTATATATTAATTAATTAAATACTTAAATTAATTACCGTAATTAACTCAAAATTCCACGTCAGCAACATATAATTTACCTCCTCCCTAATTACCCGTCTTCTCCTATCGGTTTCCCTGAAACCCGATACTAACCAGCACAGCACAGCTCGACTTCATCAAAACCATTTTGCATCGCCTCTGACAAGTCAGAACCCTGACTGTTGCTTCCACCAGACAGCCCCCTCCAGCAACCTCCATCGCCTGGAGTGGCGACGTCCTCGGTGCCTCTGGCCAAACTGAAAACTGCTCTGATCGAAACACAAACAAACCTCAAGACCGCCGTCGGCTACCTGCACCATCGAGACCACCTTCAATCGACGGACCGACCCTCTGGGTTACTTTCCCCTTCGCATACCCCAATTTGAAAACCCTTCCACCGCCGCCTAATTCCCCAATTCCGATAGCAGCCTCCCCAAAAACTTCAACTCCGTTCATCTCATCGCCCCGACCACCACAGGCGATTCCAGACCCCCAGACCAGAGCCAAATCAAAGCCTGATCTCCCCACTACTACAAAAGTGGGCATATTCGACACTATTTTTATGTGGCCGTAGATCAAAAAAGCGTTGCCGTAGGCCATTTTTTCAAATAGGCAACACCAGGGGGGCGTGGCATCCGCGGCCGTTGCATTAGCCACCTAAGGCAACACTTTTGCCCATCTACGGCCACGGAAAGAAAGTGTTGCATTATAGCCATAATGCAACACTATTTGCACGTAATGCAACACTATTCAGCGTTGCCTTAAGCATTAGTTAGGGCCCGGCTTCCAGTGCCGCCACGTCAGCTTTCCACGTCAGCTGTCTACGTGTCACACGACACGTCATCTCTCCATGTCAGCACTCCACGTGTCACATGCCACACCAGCTATCCACGTCAGCTGTGGGGTCCACGTGCGACGGGTAAGCAATTATATTTAATGTAATGCAACACCACTACAATATGTAATGCAACACCATTACAATGAAATGCAATATCAATAAAAGCTAACGCAACAGTAGAAGAAGGAAAATGCAACACTAATTTGATAGAAATACAATGCTTTAATTAAATATTTTGCAATACAGGTTTTGTACAAGAAACTCATCCAAAGCAATTGTTTTAATTATCCAAATATCTAAACTCAAAAATCAGCTACACCGTTTTGTTCTTTGTATACAGTAAGCTCGAACTACTTCAAGAATAGGTGCACGGCATAAGGGACATTATCCTGATCCATTCCTGGCCAATTCTTTAGCGAATTCTGAACATGTACACATGTGTCCACACCTGCAAAATGTATTACTCATTTATATATATGAATCATATATATGCAGCAATCCAATTGCAATAGGAAATATATATGTATGTTAGTATGTACCTATATATGAATCATATATATGCAGCAATCCGATCTGCAAAATGTATCCCTCTGCCTTCCAGAATTAAATATGCACCTGATCAAATGATAACAAGTTATTTGATAAGTGGTGGCATCGAATGGCCATTGGCCTTCTTAGTAAAATGTTATGAACACAATTATTACAATTGACTTACTGACCATTGGCGATTGGTCACTCATGCCAGCCAACAAATAAGCAATTTCATATGGCCATTCGTCTTCTGAGTAAAAAATTTCAGTTCCCATATTACTGCCATGTACAGTGTGTCACTTCATATCCTGTCAAGCTTCAGAAGCATATCGTCATCTACATCTTCAACTCCTAAACAAAACTCCATCGTCAAAAGTTAAAAAAAAAAACAATGGAGGACTCTTCACTATGCATCACTACCACTGTTCTTTCAGGACATTGGACTTACGAATTTGTGCATCTCACGCTTAGGCATACGCTGAAGCTTAATGAGGAGTGGACTATACGGGTTATACCCAAAAACTCTTTTCTAATAACATGCCCATCTTACAGTACGCGTGATCATGCGCTAATGTTGAAACTTTTTACAAAAATTGGAGGTGCTTTTTATGTGCAACAATGGTCTGCTGAAGAATTTGAGCCTGAACCAGCGTTCGAGGCAGAATCATGGGCCAGAGTTGTTGGCTTTCCCGAGTTCCTGAAGACAAATGTTCCTGCAATAAAAGAATTAATGACGCCAATGGGAAATGTGTGTGAAATTGACGACTGTCATTGGTCTCGAATTGACCATAGATCATTATACCTGAAAATGGAATTTTATGAAGGCATTGGCTTGGAGAATGTTTTTGCTGCTCGATTCGACAACAAGAAATACATCATTAGGGTTGAGCACACCACACATACTCATCCTTTGACGAGGCCTGAAATTCTGTTTGTGAGCAATAGGGAGGAACCGGTGGTACCATTTTTTTGTGATCATAGGTAAATTTTACTTCCATCCACAGTTTCTTATAGTGAGACACAACCACACATGCACACACTCACATACATACATACAAGGTTATAATGCCCCACCCAAGATTCTGAAATAATAATACAAACTGGTGCTCTGTTAGTTGTACATAGATGTGGTTGTGTGGCTTGAATTTGAGACACTGTTATTGTATGGCTTGAATTTCCTTCAGATGTGGTTACATGTCAAATTGTTTGATAATTAAGGCATATAAACTCGTAGGTGGATCACATTATTTGAGAATTGAATCATATAATATATTAGGTGGATCACAAAATGTTTACAGAAATAGAAGTTTGATCATATAATATATTAGGTGGATCACAAAATGTTTACAGAAATAGAATTAACATACCTATTGAAGTTTGATCATCCAAAGATCACTTTGCCCTCCACAACAAGAAATTCTGGTTTGGTCGCTGACTATGCTCTATCCTTAACAGCCACTCTGACATAGACAATGACTCTGACATGGACAATGACTCTGACATGGATGCTGGTGCTGATGCTGGTGTGGATGCTGGTGATGATGCTGGTGATGTTTGTGGATGTTGGTTTTATTCTGCTGGTAATGATTTTTGGCTTGAAATTTTGTGAATATTTGTGAAACTTTGTGTGGTTGTGGAAGTTTGTGATGACTGGTGATGACTGATGATGGATGCTGGTGAATGTTTTTGAATGTTTGTGAATGGTACGTTGTTTTGTTTGTGAATGCTGGTGATTATTAAAATCTCTGCGTACGTCTCTGGTGTATACTTATGATACTTGTGCGTGCCTTCAGATGACTGCCTTATGATACTTGTGCGTGCATGTATACTTGTGCGCGCGTGTATACTTGTGTGTGTCTACTTGAGCGTGTGTACTTGTGCGTGTATACTTATGATACTTGAGCTTGTATACTTGTGATACTTGTGCGTGTATACTTATGATACTTGAGCGTGTGTACTTGTGCGTGTATACTTATGATACTTGAGCTTGTATACTTGTGATACTTGTGCGTGTATACTTGTGCGTGTATACTTATGATACTTGTGCGTGTATACTTGTGCGTGCGTGTATACTTGTGCGTGTATATATGCACTGCGTGTGTGATGTGTATTGTAATAAAATGAAAATGCTTGAGTGCCCGCTTCAGATTTTGTCAAAATCTGCGGTAAGAGGCTTAAAATTCGGATGTCACCGCAGTGCATACACACCGCAGTGCAAATTAACCTCAAGCATACAAATTAACCGCAGTGTAAGGTATGAACCTCAAGCAGTGCAAATTAACCGCAGTCCCCATTCCTTAACTAGCTCGACCTCTATAATAAACCAATGTCTTTTTCATGCCAGTAGCCCGGTTCTCATGGTTTATTGCTGGGTATAATTTTCGAATAAACCTCAGCATAATCCCAAATCCCAAATCAATAATAAGCGCAACTAATTACTCATAAGCGAATGGGTTTTCCAAAATGTAACAAATGAACTAATTACTAATTACTCATAATCCAATCTATAATAAGCGCAACTAATTCACAGTGAAATACAAACTGAAACTGAGGGAAAAAACTGGCGATGTCAGCGCCCTGAGCAATCAAAACTAGAAAGCGTTTCAAAGCTTCATCCTTTTCGGAATAGAATTTGCTGTCGAGGAGAGGATCGATACTGACGTGAATTTAGGTTTAAATTTTTGTCAATAGTAAAAAGGGGGAAAAACGATTAAATGATAGAGAAGAAAACGATTTCATGAAGGGAGAAGATCGCGCCAAAATTTCGTCAAAAGAATGAAATGACGTGGCTGTCAATGATTGGATGATGGCTAACATTAAGATCATCAGATCCATAGATGGTTTGAACCGTTGGATTAATCTTTCATCTACGGTTGGGGTTTTTATATGTTGATAACGCGGATAGCTGAGCTGGATTATATATACGTAATGCTACGCTTTTAACTGGTGTTGCACATCAGAACACTAAAATTCCCACCGCAACAGTGCATCCACGTATAATGCAACAACATATGAATGCTGTTGCAGAAGCTCGAAGAAATCATAGCTTTCGCCACACTTTTCATGCAACGCACACAAATTAGTGTCGAATATGCCCACTTTTGTAGTAGTGCCCTGCTTCATTTCCCCCCAGGTCCTAGCTTCTAAAATTGACTACATCTCCTCCAAACCAGGAAAGAACGGAAGTGACTTTCCTCGGTTTATCACCGATTCCGGCCACCACCAATGTCTGATTATCCCCAAATTTTAACTGAAGCTAGATCTCACTCTGATCTTCACTTTTGCTTTAGATACCCTAGGCTAATTCATAACGGATTTGGAGAAATAATTCATTTTGAATTTGAGGACTTTTCTACAAATAAATTTGCTGGTGAACATTTGGGAACAGGTTGGCTGAAGATTAGTGAAGCGCAGATGTTATTTATAAGAGGAAATAATATTATTATATGTCGATGTGACTAACGATATTATTTTTCGTGCCTATCGCGATTTTAAACGTTGTTTGTTCGCTGTTGTGCTCACATACAAACTCCGTTCTCCTTGGAAATGGCATCATAGTATAATTTGACGTTACGATCCTAATGAAACTTGTTTCGTCGAATTCCGAGTCCATTTGCTCAAATGGCGCTCTTTCACGTCCAAATGGTCATTTTATTTGCAAATTATTTTGCCACGCTCACAAATTAACTCCGATTGACATGCAATTTGAAATCTAGCAATAATTAGCTGTGACGGTCTCAACGAAATTTGTTTCGTCGAAAACGGAGGTCATTTGAATAACGACCCTTTTAAAAGGTCCAATTTACATTAAAATAAACCAATTTTAAAATACCTCAATATAATATAAATAAAATATTATCATTGGCCATATATGACCAGAATTTCATACACTACCACAATGAAATATCATAGGTTGAATTTCAAGCCAATTCGATATTATAAATATTTAAAAACCCTTTATTTTATATAAATAAATCGCTATAATATATAAAGGAATTCCATAACGACTATTTTGAAATTTAATTTGGACGTAAAACAAAATCTACACTATGAAAACTAGATTTTTCTCTTCCATTAGAAAAATATTATCAAATAGATTCCAATATTTTTTGTTTCAAGAAAATCCGACTAATATTGGATCCGGTACAGCCGTTTAAAGTTCAAAACGCCATATTACGAACTACCGCGCCGCTGCAGCTCGTTTTATATTTAAATTATAAATTAAATATTCAATCATCGTTTTATAAACGAAATCATCACTATAATTTCAATATAAACAATATAAACCACTTTAAATTTGCCTAATCACATTATACTGCAAATTCTACATTTTTCCAAATACTTTGGAATTAAAATATTATTAATATAAATAAATATTCAAGATAAAATAATTAAATTCAACTATTTAAATTTAAATCGATATTTTAAATAATAAAATGATTCGAATAGTTGATTAGAAAACACGGGACGTTAAAGTTGACACCTGTTTAACCAGTTCTAGATTTTTCTACGCGTGTCCTCTTTCATATGTTTACACCCTCTGGTCTCTACCTTTATTTATTTTGGCCGGTTCATTTTGTTTGGAGGAGGGATTCCTCTCCTAGGAAAAAAAATCAATTCGTTCATCTTCCCCAAAATTGTTTTCCCCAAAATTGAAATCCTTTGTTCTCGTCGCTCCACCACCCGTCGCTTCAGGTAGTGTCGCTCCTCCTCCTCGACCCAGCATCTTCTTGCTTCACCATCGTCACACTACCGGAGCACTATTTTCCTGTTTAGCCTTCGACAGTGGCCACCGTGACGTCCAGCGCCAGCTTCGACCGTCGCTCCACCCAAAATGGTCGCCGCTTGGCCGCTTGTTGGTGCACCGCCTCCCTCAACGCCGGTTACTTGAAGCTCATCGCCCTCTCCATGCTGGACCCTAAACCTGCAAGAGGAATAAATAATGGTTGCAGCAGCAGCCACGCAACCACCGAACCTGCGCCTCACTAGCCATCGCGTCGAGCCATCGGTCTATGCCTTCTTACTATCGTGTACAAGGTTACTGTAATTTCCTTCCAGAAGAAAAATTGCTTCAAGCTGTAGAAGACAGGCAGGTAGGCCTCAGTTTTTATATCTTAATATCTCTATTACTCCTATTTAATATGTATGTTCTGCAGTATTTATACTTGCATTCATGTACGAATGCAAAATGGGTAATATATATCCCTCCCTTTACCATGTTCTTTCTGTGGACCTTGACAACGACATCATTAGTATGCCAGTAATGAATGGGACTCCTTATGCCTTCTTTGCATGTGATTTTCTACTTTTGAATTATTACAACAGAACCATTCATTCTTCAAAAGCAAAAACTGAACCTGATGATTCTAGTATATTTTTCTTACTTAGGAGAATAAACGCATTAGCTAGAATTATATTTAGTGGATGTTGGTTTTTATAAGACATTTTATTTAGAAATGGTTGAAGACATTATTTCAACCTTCGCTGTAAATTTTTTGTGCTTGTATATGAAGGAGTATTGTTTTGAGAATTTCTACTAAAGCGTTTCACAGAAATGTTAGAATTTTTGTACAATGCATGTGAACTAATAGTTGTTTGTATTTATAACAGTCTTTACTTTTTATTATGTATGGTCTGTATTTAATATTATTACCAGTATAATTCTAAATCAAATTATTATTTAAAATTCCAGAAGAGAGAAATTTTGTATTGCACTAACAAGCTTGTTCCAACTCTTTTGTAACATGGATTTTATGATAAAGCTTAGTCCCTTATATGTTAGTAAAGATTTTTTTTCATTGAACAATTGTACAGTAAAAAAAATGTCCATGTATTGTTATTCATTAATTTTTTACTGGAATTATTACATTACTTGTGGTCATGCAACTTGAACCCATTAACGTGCAATGTAATTGCAAGTTGGTCATTAAAACTTGTTAGAAACATAAAGTAAAATTTGAGATATGATTTATAAATTAAGTTTTGAACTGATACAGAAATACACCAATTAGTTATTTAAATGGGCAATTTGGATTTCTATTTTTGTTATTGAACTTCCGTTTTGTTTAACACAACACCAGCCCCGGAGTTTCCTTGCATGGTTGGAAGTACTAGAAGATTGGTTGCTTTGTTAAGGCTTAAGTGTTTTAATGACGAGAATTCTATGTACATGACACAAGATGGCTTGGGTTGTATATTGGGCAAGCAATTAAATATGTATAAATCCCAATTTTCAGTGGTTGGACTTTAAGAATTCAATTTTATTTACACTAATATACTAATTCAGAAACACAACTAAACCATTTTTGTTCCAATCGAGGTAAACCATGAAGCACTTGTTCATATTGTTACTTAATTAATAATATGCAATTGGTATATTTCCGTAAGTGATACAATATGTGGGTTGTTTGATTTCAAATGATAAGTCGATGGTGTATGAACAAAAACTGAATGGTGTATTGATAAGAAGTCTGCTTTGGGGCTGGATGCGCTGAGCTCGAGCCATGTTGGAGGCATTTTTTTTTTTGCCTTATCTGCAATGCCTCTTCCTCCTTTTTTTTTTTTCTATTTTGTACACGCATGTATATATTCCCAAAGCATTGTAAATGTAAATTTTGTTTTAAGAAATTTACGTAAGAATTTATATTTGTATGCTGTACGAAATATTGTAAACTTTAATATTATGTATAAAAGTATATTGTGATGCGATTATTGTGTACTGTGATTCTGTGTTCAATTCTGTTAAACCCTGTAAGCCAATAACAATCAGTCGTTTTGAATGCTTCGAGTCGGTCTAATCATCGACTTGGGGCGGTCAAAATTGCGGGCTGTTATAGATTTAAAGTAGTCTCAACAACGATTCTGCGACCACACAACAAACGAATTCCCAAAATAATTCAGCTAGAAATCCGTGATAAATTTATAATGGAATTTCCCCTTATCAAGCTAATAAACAAATCGAATGATTCACAAGATCAAATACCTCAAGCTGAACCTATGATTTTTTTTAGTCGTTTTCAAAAGAAAATTTAAATTTTTTTCAAAATTGATTTATTTATTATAAACAAAAGGTTTTGTATCATAAATTCATTTTATTATTATTTATATTCTAGTTTATATTACTAACTGGAATTTTAGCATTCCAAAGCGCCAGGGTTTAAAAATCTTGAAAATATTAATTGTTACAATTTTGATAAATCATCCAATATATATATTGTTGGGAAACAATGGCTGAGTCACATACTTTGTCGCTTTCTTGAAGACGATTCGGCGATCTGGTCGGTGGTGCAAAACCAGTTCGTACTTCCGCCGCCGCCTCTAGGATAAAACAGCCTCTCTAAAATGAATAACCGATTTGCTTTGCACAAACAAATCAGTGCAGATTTGCACTTTCGAATTTAACTGCCCGAAAATTTCTGAAAGAGTAATTTTTTTTTAATTGCGGAGGAAGAGAAAACAGGGTTTTTTTTTTGTGTTCCAATCTCGTCTACAGCTGATGATAATATATAGACGGGATTAGGGCTGAACGAAAAAACTGGTCAGTGGAGGAAAATAGGATCTGCGAATTACTTGGTCAAAAGTTTACCGCTTCATAATAAAAGTCGGCTCAGAAATATTTTTGTATTTAAAAAACTGGTTCGAAAAATGCAGTGTTTTCTGGACCAAAAATATAAGTGTCTACACCACATAGCCAAGGCCCAGGGCCCAAGCCCAATCCCGAACCGAACCGAGCCGAGCCGGGCCGGGCCGGGTCGAGTCGGTCGGTCGCGCGCGTGTGTGGTGGTCATGATGCATGGTCTCCCTCCTCACAACAAAGCATGCATTGGGAGCCCAAGGCCCCAACATGACTTCTTAGAAACAAGTATAAATACTTGCATCTTTCTTATAATCCCATGATGTCACAAATAGGAGGCATCATAAACTTATTTCATATTTTAAATAATTCATAAAATTTCCAACAATCCCCCACTTGAATTTTTTAAAATATTATCGAGCAGTTTCTAAAAACGTAAGACTGTGCATAAACAAAGGTGTCATCCGACTTGAACCTTTGGGTAGTGAATAAGATTCAGTTTTTATTAGAGTGACACGTAGTCTTGAACTCTATTCCTGACATCAAACCACACACAGTCTTTTCTATAGTGCAATCAAGTAAGCCCGTGCGTTTATGGTCATGCACGTCTATCCCAGTTTAGTGAACACTCTAGAAGTTTTGCCCAAAACTCCATAGGAAACGGCCACATTTCCACATTCACATAGGTGAGTCTATCAAGAGTACTCCTGAAGGTAGGTACTCCACTCCAAATAGAGTATAGATCTCATTAAGAGTTTCTATTAACTCATCCTCTTTCACTTCAGGAATACATGCTTCTTAGTTTTTTCATATAGCATGTTCAACTTCTATCACTACACAACTTGTTTTTACCCATTGAACCTATTTCTTGGGATCTCCAGTCATTTAGGTCGGGTTACCATTGTGCGTGACTCAACAATCTAAGGGCAATAGTCTCATTCTTTTAGAAGAATTGTGGACTTTCTCTCTTGACAGTCCTTTTGTCAAAGGATCAGCCAAATTTTCTTCACTACGTATGTAATCCACTCTAACGGTACCTGTGGAAAGCAGTTCTCTAACCGTGCTGTGCTTACGACGTATTTGTCGTCTCTTACCGTTATAATAACGGTTCTGAACTTTTGCAATAGCCGCGGTACTATCGCAATGTATCAACACAGCCGGTATCGGTTTTTCCCATAGGGGAATCTCAGCTAGCAGGTTTCTCAAATACTCTGCCTCTTCACTAGCTGTGGCTAGTGCTATCATCTCAGACTCCATAGTAGACTGAGCCAAAATAGTCTGCTTCTTGGATTTCCAAGAAACAGCTCCTCCAGCGATGCTAAATATATAGCCACTGGTCGCTTTAGAATCATCAGATAAGGTATTCTAGTCTGCATCAGAATATCCTTCAAGTACAGCTGGAAACCTCTCATAATGTAATCCAAGGTTCATGGTTCGTTTAAGGTATCTCATGACCCTTTCAATAGCATACCAATGCTCTATACTAGGTCTACTGGTAAACCTGCACAATAATCCCACGACATAGACAATATCGGGTCTAGTACAATCAGTGGCATACCGAAGGCTGCTAATGATGCTCGCATAATCAGACTGTCTTACACCTTCACTAGTGTTCTTAAATAACTTTACACTTGGATCGTATGTTGTACATGCAGGTTTACAGTCAAAGTAATTAATTTCTTTAGTATCTTCTCAATGTAATGAGACTGATCCAAAGAAATTCCCTTTTATGACCTAGTAATTTTAATACCAAGGATTACACTCGCCTCACCTAGATCTTTCATGTCAAAATTGGCACTTAATAAGGATTTGACTGAATTTATGGCATGAATGTTTGACCCAAAGATGAGTAGGTCATCTACATAAAGGCATATAATAGTGCAAATGTCATTCTCAAATTTGTAATAAATGCATTTGTCACTTTCATTAACTTTAAAATCATTTGAAATGATTAAGTTATCAAATTTTTCATGCCATTGTTTAGGTGCTTGTTTTAAACCATATAATGATTTATCTAATTTGCATACTTTATGTTCTTGACCATGTACTACAAATCCTTCAGGCTGGTCCATGTAAATTTCTTCGTCTAATTCACCGGTTTTAACATCCATTTGGTGTATTAGTAAATTATAAATGGAAGTAAGTGAGATTAATACTCGAATGGATGTTATTCTAGTTACAGGTGAAAAAGTATCGAAGAAATCTATATTTTCTTTTTGTCTAAAACCTTTAGCTACTAGTCGTGCTTTGTATTTATCTATAGTACCATCAGGTTTTAGTTTCTTTTTAAGTACCCATTTACAGCCTATAGATTTACAACCAGGGGGTAAATCTGCCAAATGCCAAGTCTTATTGGATTCAAGAGAATCCATCTCATCATTTATAGCCTCTCGCCAGAAATCGGCATCTAATGAAGATAAGGCCTCTTGGAGGTTTAAGGGATCCTCCTCTATAGTAAAAGCGCTAAAATATGAACCAAAATCATTTATGGTTCTTGCTCTTTTACTTCTTCTAGGTTCAGCTTCAGAACTTTTATTAAGTTCTGTTCTAATAGGCGTACTTAATGTGCCCCCACTATTCCTTAATTTAAAAGGAAATTTAGTTTCATAAAAATCGGCATCATTTGATTCAATTATGTTATATGCATTTATATCATAAAATCGATATGCTTTACTATTAATAGCATAGCCTACAAATACACATTCATATGCTCTACTTGCCAATTTTATTCTCTTAGGGTCTGGAATGCGAACATATGCTAGACAACCCCAAGTTCTAAAGTATGAGACATTGGGTTTATGATTCTTTAAAATTTCATAAGGTGAAATTTTATTCTTAGATTTAGGGATTCTATTTAGGACATAACATACAGTCAGTAAAATATCCCCCCACCAATGTTTTGCTACACCAGAATTTAGTAGGATGGCAACTACTAATTCGGTAAAAGTCCTATTTTTTCTTTCAGCTTTACCGTTCATTTCAGGTGAATAGGGTGCAGTTCTCTCATGTACAATACCATGTAATTTATAGAAGTCCATAATTGAATTAGATTCATATTCTGTTCCTCTATCACTACGAAATCTCTTGATTTTCCTATTTGTTTGATTCTCAATCTCAGTTTTGAATGTTTTAAACATGTCAAAAGCATCACTTTTATTTTTTATAAGATAAACATATGTGAAATCGGAGCAATCATCGATAAAAGTGATAAAATAACGATGTCCATGTCTAGTCAATGTGCCATCAAGTTCACATATGTCAGAATGAATCAAGTCTAAGGGTTCAGATTCTCTATCAACAGATTTATGAGGTTTCTTTTTGATTTTTGCTTGTGTACAGAATTCACATTTATCAGATTCAGATTCTGCTATCTTAGGTATCATATCTAGAGTGCTCATGTTATGAATTATCCGTTTATTAACATGACATAATCTAGAGTGCCAAATATTAAAATCACACAACATATAAGCAGAATTATTCACTTTATTAGATTCAACATTTAATTTGAACATTCCCTCACAAGCATAACCCTTTCCTACAAAGTTTCCCTTATACACTATGGTATACAAATCAGCCCCAATAAATTGAGTAAACCCTGCCTTATTAAGGAGGTAGTCAGACACCAGATTCTTCCTCATCTCTGGAGTATGCAAAACATCTTTGAGGATCACGGTCTTTCCAGAGGTAAACTTGATCTCCACGTTTCCAATCCCTGCAACTTTAGTGGTGTGAGAATCTCCCAGCAACATTTTCTGATCATCAACAGCCGTGTATGTGGAAAACATGACACGATCATAGCAGGCATGGCGAGAAGCACCAGTGTCTACCCACCAACCCTCTGATCCACCAACAAGGTGAATCTCAGTAATCATAGCCATAAGAGGCTCCTCCTCAGTCAAGTTAGCCTATGGTACAGAGCTAGGCTTGTTCCGACACTTTCGTGCCATATGACCTGGTTTTCCACAGTTGTAACATAGAAACAACTGTCCAGAGTCATTCTTTTGGGATGATTTTTGCTGTCCTTTTGGGTTTCCTTGCGGATTCCCATTCTGTTTGTTGCGTCTATGCTGATTCTTAAAAGACTTCTGGTTTGGTTTCAGAACTGCGGGTTTGGTCTTTTTAGTGTTGTTGTTTGAAACAAACAACACTTCCTCTTTCTGGTCCTGTTTGCGTGCCGCCTCCTCAATGCGAAGGCGAGTGATCAAACTCTCTAAGGAAAATTCCTTAGTCTTATGCCGTAAGAAATTTTTAAAGTCTTTCCAACCTGGGGGCAGTTTGTCAATAATAACAACAATTTGAAACTGTTCATCCAAAACCATACCTTCGGAGATGATCTCATGAGCTATTTTCTGCAGCTCATGAGAATGCATCTCTACTGACCTATCATCTGTCATCTGGTACTTGAGATAGCAGCTTACAGCATACTTCTTTGCCCCTGCCTCCTCTGTATTGTATTTCTTCTGCAGTGCTTCCTAGATCTGCTTTGCTGTCTTGTCCTCTGAGTTATAGTAATCATACAGATCATCGCTCAGTCCGTTCAAAATAAAATTCTTGCACAGATAATCCTGTTCAGTCCAGGTCTGCAACTGCTTCCATTGTTCAGTCCAGGATGTCATCTGCGCTTCATCAGCTCCGTCAGGCTTGTCTGGCAGTTGCGGTTTGTCGGTGGTCAGAGCAGTAGCCACCTTCCTCATCGTCAGGTAGAACTCCATTTCCTGACGCCATCGTTTGAAGTGCAGACCTTCGAAACGAAACAGGGCAGCAGTCACCAATGGGATCTGGAATGCAGAGGAAGGAGCAGCATCATCTATGGTTGTTGTCGAAGCCATTGTTTCTAATCGTCTTCAAATTGTTGGGAAACAATGGCTGAGTCACGTACTTTGTCGCTTTCTTGAAGACGATTCGGCGATCTGGTCGGTGGTGCAAAACCAGTTCGTATGTGACGGCCCGCCCCGCACCAACCGACATATACTCCAAAAGTGCGTTGTACACATGTCCAGTTAGCACGGGACGGTCGTCAGGAGAAAAGAAAGAAGAGGGTGAACGAACAAAGAACCTATAGAATGTCTCACAGCGCATAGAATAAAATATAATAACAACATACTTGACATAAAACAGGTGAGACAGTGCATAAGCTGAAAACTAGAACTAAGCATCATAGCAACGGAAATCCAAAATACAGCTTATTACAACTTTTAAAATAATGTCTCTAAAGCAAAAGCAAGATAAAGAAGGTACACTACTAATGCCCAAGTAGTGACTACCAACGACACAGGGAGAATATCTATATATCATACGTGGAAGCCTCCTGCTCGCCTCCGAATCAGCTACTCGCGCATCACCAGCTAACCATAACCTGTCTCTAGTCTGCTCGTGTGAGCACCCAGAGTAATAAGAGGAGACATAAAACTCTAGGTCAGACATAAAGCCTGGTATGAGCGATAAGCAACAAAATAGAACAATAACAGGTATAATCCAATCATACCTGGACCTGGACCTGCAACCAAAAAGTTAGCACTACATACCGTACAATACTCTAAGGTGCCACTAACATACTGTGTAAGAGATACGGGGGTGGGGGTGTGCATGTCATAGTGATGTCAAACAATCAAGCATATCAATCATCCTCACATCCCTCACTCAGTGCGTAAAGCATACGATATCCACTACCTTGGTCACTTAATACTTTGGGCCATGACGGAATCCAATCCCGTGTAACTATCACTACAAGCCCACCATCCATCTCTCAGTGGTGAACCAAAGTTATGAATACCGACAACCCCTTTGCACATGTCCCGCAGCAAAGCCCAACCATGAAGTGAACTCATTGGTTCCCATCTAGATCCTGAGCTCTAACTTCCATTTGGACTACCTTTGCATCTCGGGTTTTTGGTCAATACTGGATCGGTTCGGATTCCTCCTTGCCATCGGTTCGGTTCGGATTGCTTCATCACCTCGGATCGGATCGAGTTCCTCAAGTCCCTCCATGATGCACCGGATCGGGTCGGGTCGTGCTCCATGCTCCAACTCGTGGTATCCACCTGGTGGCAGTTCGGATCATCAACACCTCAACGGGTCGGGTCGGGGTCTCCAAGTCCATCTCCATCCATGGGTTCGGGTCGGAGCTGCTGGCGGAGTTGTGGACCATCTTCAGATTGTGCTCCATGCTCCACGGTTCGGATCGTGCAAGCGGATCGGGTGCTCCAGTACGTGGCGCGGTTCGGGTTCGAGCTCCTTCCACCATCAGGTCGTGGTCTCTATAGCCGATCCGATCTGGTTCATATAATGGTGGCCTTCCTTTTTTGCCACTCTCTCCTGTGTCAAGCTTCGGTTCGGTTCGGTGATACTTTTCTCAGTTCCATCCAGTCCGAGCCCATCCACCCGATCCGATCCGAATGCTTGCACTGTTTTTCTGTAACTTTTCCAGCAAACATTTTACACCATTCGACGACGTTTTTGACCATTCCAACTATTCTAATCAATCACAAAGCATAACATACAGTCATAGCAACATGTATAATCAACCATAAACACCAAAACAACAATATGATAGGTTAAAATGGATCAAACATAGCCAAAACCCCATATTTTCCCTTAAGCATGTTTGGGTGAAACTTATGATATGATTAGCAAAACTTAACCAAATTATCCCAAATTCACATCAGATGTCTAAAACAATATTTCAGAATTATGAATATTTTTCCAGATTTTTAACATGCATAAATTCACTAATTTCCACTAATCACCCCTTAATCCCCCAAATTCCGGGATTTGCAAAATTAGTCGAAATTAACCCAAATTCATATCAGAGGCATAAAATGATGTTTTAGAATTTTAGGAATTTTTCTAGATTTTTCTGAGTCATAATTTCGCTAATCTTCGCTAATTACCATAATTAGCCGTAATTAGTGAAAAACAATGCAAATCACTCACCTTAGCCACAAACATACTTTAGATCTGAAATAATCTCTGATTTGGATCCAATCCCTATGTGTTCCAGCAGCTCTCTCTCTCTGATTTGGTGCTACCCTCCCTTGATTTGATGTAGTTTTGCTTAATCTTCGATTAGAAAGTGATTAGAGACGATTTGGGATGAAATTAGAAGGTGGAGGCCATTGCTAGAGCTTGAAGGAGGTAAGTGGCGGCTGGAAAAATGAGTCTAAAACCGAAATCCAAACCCTAGCAGCCCTTAAATACCCCAAATCCCGAAATCCCCCATTGGGCCTAGTTGTTAATCACCCGGTTAAGCCCAATTAGCTGTTTTTCACCTTCTAAACCTTGTTTCAGCCATATCTCCCAAACGGTAAGTCCGTTTGGCTAATGTAACCACTCTACGGAAAGAGAAACCATCATTCGAATCCAATTGAAGTGGTTTCAGGTCAAAACCCCTTTCCAGTCGAAAGTTATGGCCAAAACAGTACCAACTAGGGGTAAAACGGTCATTTAAAAATCGACAAAAATCATGAACATGAGAAATGACTCTACTGGTTATTTCCCAAAGTTACATGACCATACGACTTCATATGGGAAAGAAATAAATATTCTACGATCCTTCGATGCGTAGAATGCGGGTTGTTACATTCCCCCCCCCCCCCCCCCCTTAAGAAATTTCGCCCCCGAAATTCCCTAACCAGAACACACAAAGGGTCCCGCATGCCTATCAACCATAAAACAACAATCAACATGCAAAACAAGTATATCCTAGCATGCGGTTTGCTAACAAGGGAAGGAACTATCACTACCAAAACCTTACTAGGTAAAGAGTTCTGGATACTTCTTCCTTATATCCTCCTATGTTTTCCAAGTACAGTCTTTTTCATTCTCACCCCACTGGACTTTGACTAGTTTCACCGCCTTCCTTCGAAGCTGCTTCGTATCGTTCCCAACGATACGCATAGACTTGCGGTTCTCAACCGCCTCGGGTTCATCCTCGCTATCATCCAACTGATCTGGTAAATAGCCACATTAGGGTCTTGCACAACTTCCTTAACTGGGAAACATGAAATACGTTGTGAACTCCCGCCATCTTGTTAGGTAGCTCTACTTCATACGCCAAATTCCCAACTTGCTCGAGGACTGGGAATGGGCCAACAAATCTTGGTGCTAACTTACCTCTCCAACCAATCTGAATCACATTCTCTATGGAGAGATCTTGACGAACACCAAGTTGTTAACGAAGAATTCCAAATCTCTTCGTCTCTTATCGAGATAAGCCTTCTGCCTATCTTTATCCCTTCCCAGTAGTAGATCTGCTCTATGTCTCAATACATCTTGTTACCACTGGGATGTATAGTCAATTTCGAGTGATGATATGCTCTAAGCACTTCACCTCTCAGTCCATCTACGTTGGGTACAACTAGTCCCTTATTCTTTCGAAGCCACCCTTCTCGATCAAATCCTTATTTGATCATTCTCTTTCCATCGATACCCATCTCTACCCTAGAGATGGTTTCCAATAGATTAGGATCGTCCTTCTAACTGGAACCAATCCACTCAATCAAAATCGATCTAATCGTCAAGCTTACTAGTGTTTCTGAATCCAATTCACTCTTGGGCCTGAAATCATATCATGTGATATACTCTAGTTGCTTCCATCCTAGAAACAAAACCCCTAAACTGGCATGTTTCCTACTCAATGCAACTATTACCGCACCCAAATCATTTACTATGATCACTCTGCCCCATGGAGTCATGGCGACTTCACTACACTGATCCATAGCCACTAGTCCTTTGCTATGTCCACTCTGCCCCATGAAGTCATAACAACTCCACTGCACCGGCTCATAGCCTTACTAATTATTTACTATGTCCACTTTGCCCCTCGAGTCATGACGACTCTACTGCACTGGCTCATAGTTCTACTACAATCACTTTGTTCCCCATCGCTGGAACCCTACAGGTGATAGTCTACTCAAGGGAAGAAAAATAGGAACAACATAGCAACCATAACATCCATCAAACAAGTCCTACCTATCACCTGCTAAATTCATAAACACATCGACACCTACATGACTGGTCTAACTGGTCTAACCAATCCCAATATGTCGATTCTAGTATGTCTGGTCCAACCAACATCAATAACTAATGGAAGCCCAGCCTCCATACATACACCGATGCCTACTTGACTGGTCCAACCAATCCCAGGCCAATGGAAGCGCTGCCTCCCTACGGACTACCGTACGTCCAACGTACGTTTATCCTCCAAGGATAACTAAACTAATGGAAGCCCAGCCTCCAATCGGACTACCGTACGTCCAACGTACGTTTATCCTCCAAGGATAACTAGATCACGTCCAACGGATCCAAGGTAACGGACGTCCCCAGATACCCTTGCTTTTAGTCCTCTTAAAATACTTGAGTCCAACCCAAGTCTATCCATTATCTTGCTGCCCTCTCGAGTCCAACTCGAGCTGAATCCAATTCCTTGCAGCCTTCTCGAGTCCAACTCGAGTCAATCTATAACTCAGACCCAGTCTTGAGTATCCATTAGTGACAAACTCTAGTCCAACGTGAGTCGTCTCCCTATTTGTTGCATCTCCAAGATCAACGAATACCCATTTTCTTTTACGAGTTCAAGTCCAACTTGAATCGCCCTAATCTTCGTTGTATCTTCCATGATCAACGAACACATCCTATTCCTTCAAAGTTCTACTATCCAATAGAGAACATCAACATAGGGTCCTAAACAATCCATTACTTTGCATCTTTCTCGAGTCCCACTCGAGCAATCTCATAACCCTATCGAGCCTAACTCTGGGCAGTCTATACCATTGAACAGTCCCATCATGTTCCGTCTGCCCATCACTCCTCGAGTAAACCAAGATATCATCCAATGAAAAAAATCACAACAACCGTTTACCCCTCACGCAACCCATCCTAGTCGAAATCGACATTCCCCAAGCACAAGCCCCAAAGGCCTAAACCAATATCAGACAAGCACCCAAGGAACATCTCCTCCGAGTTCAGACAATCCACATGAGGTGATACTCGCAAAACAATCTAGCACTGGAGTACTCATTTGCCTCCCAGAGACAACTAGAACTTATTACAACGATAACCTCTTAGCTTCCTTAACTCCAGTTACTATCGCCATCACTAGGTAGGTACCTAATACCACCCTATTCCTTTGGAGTAAATCGACTCCCCAAAATAATGCTAAACCCAGTAAAGCCCAAAACAAAGCAATCACAAGGAAACATACATCCATGACTCGATAAGACCACATTAACAAATCATGCCAAAACTAGTGGAACCACCAATTGGGTTCGTCACTACTAAAGGTCTATCGACTAACTCAGGTTTGTCAAACAAAACCCGATCAAAACATCTTAAATAGAAAGCATACCTCGAATAACGACACCTTTTTCCTTCTGCGCCGCAGTTGGGGCATTTGACGAAGAAGGAACAGCGTTGATAGCATACGCTTTCACAATCTGCTTCTCCCTAGGAGGTTGTGGGCAATCATCCTTGTGATGTCCCGCCTGGCCGCAGTTAAAGCACTTCCTTTCCCCAGGCTTTTCTCGACAATCTCTGGCGTAATGGCCCTTCTTGCCACAACTAAAACATTCGCCATCTTTCTTATTTTTCTTATCCTGACCATCCTTGGTCGGGTTCTGCTTCCTCTTGTTATGAGAATTCTTCTTGCCTTCACCGCCTGCTTGCGGCTTTGGCTCCTCTGCAGATGCCGTAGCAACTTCGGCCTTCGACTTAGGGAAAAGTCTCTCTGACCTTAATGCCTTTCCTACAATAGACTCGAACGTCTCATCGATATGGTTTATAAGTCTTTCCCCCAAGTACCCATCCAAGCCAGTTATGAACTTCTCGTTCTTCTTTTCGACTGTATCGATAAGGGACCATCCATATTTCGATAAAGTGTCGAATTCAGCGATATACTCCGAGACTGCTCTACCGTTCTGCTTAAGCTCCAAGAACTTCTTGAACAGTTCTGATTTATGAGCAGCTGGAATAAACTTATCACAAAAGCGAGTCTTAAACTGATTCCAAGTAACTTGATCTTCTGGAGTAGCTGTTCTAATGGCATTCCATCAATTCATCGCTCGCCCTTGCAGCTGACGAGACGCTAGCCTTCTCTTCATCGCATCCTCAAGACCCAAGTCGTCGAAGATACGATCACAGCTATCTAACCAATCATGAACATCTGTGGCCGACTCCGTTCCGTGGAACGGCTTCCCACCAAGGTTAGTGTAATCCTTGCACAACTTGGCGAAATCGACCCTAGGCGCCTGCACTACTGGACCACCACCATTTCCGGGATTGGGAACTGCTCCCTGAACATCTCTAAGTATGTCTCTCATGAAGTTAGTGAACATTGTCCTCATGTCAGGAGCATTCCCATGGTTGGTCCCTCTACCAGCACCTCTAGGATATCGGCTCATCGTTAATCTGTAAAAGGGGAAACGATTAACGATCCCATAGTGGTGCTAGTGCAGTACGACTTCATTCTTATACTACCAATAGTATATATATATATAGCTTTTAAAAACCAAAGTAATCACAAATACGCGCTCTCGTATACGTACTATCTCTCCCTAGTGTCTTTCCCTAGGTTAACTACGCAACCTAGAGCTCTGATACCAAGTGTGACGGCCCGCCCCGCACCAACCGACATATACTCCAAAAGTGCGTTGTACACATGTCCAGTTAGCACGGGACGGTCGTCAGGAGAAAAGAAAGAAGAGGGTGAACGAACAAAGAACCTGTAGAATGTCTCACAGCGCATAGAATAAAATATAATAACAACATACTTGACATAAAACAGGTAAGACAGTGCATAAGCTGAAAACTAGAACTAAGCATCATAGCAGCGGAAATCCAAAATACAGCTTATTACAACTTTTAAAATACTGTCTCTAAAGCAAAAGCAAGATAAAGAAGGTACACTGCTAATGCCCAAGTAGTGACCACCAACGACACAGGGAGAATATCTATATATCATACGTGGAAGCCTCCTACTCGCCTCCGAATCAGCTACTCGCACATCACCAGCTAACCATAACCTGTCTCTAGTCTGCTCGTGTGAGCACCCAGAGTAATAAGAGGAGACATAAAATTCTGGGTCAGACATAAAGCCTGGTATGAGCGATAAGCAACAAAACAGAACAATAACAGGTATAATCCAATCATACCTGAACCTGGACCTACAACCAAAGAGTTAGCACTACATACCGTACAATACTCTAAGGTGCCACTAACATACTGTGTAAGAGATACGGGGGTGGGGGTGTGCATGTCATAGTGATGTCAAACAATCAAGCATATCAATCATCATCACATCCCTCACTCAGTGCGTAAAGCATACGATATCCACTACCTTGGTCACTTAATACTTTAGGCCATGACGGAATCCAATCCCGTGTAACTATCACTACAAGCCCACCATCCATCTCTCAGTGGTGAACCAAAGTTATGAATACCGACAACCCCTTTGCACACGTCCCGCAGCAAAGCCCAACCATGAAGTGAACTCATTGGTTCCCATCTAGATCTTGAGCTCTAACTTCCATTTGGACTACCTTTGCATCTCGGGTTTTTATTCAATACTGGATCGGTTCGGATTCCTCCTTGCCATCGGTTCGGTTCGGATTGCTTCATCACCTCGGATCGGATCGAGTTCCTCAAGTCCCTCCATGATGCACCGGATCGGGTCGGGTCGTGCTCCATGCTCCAACTCGTGGTATCCACCTGGTGGCAATTTCGATCATCAACACCTCAACGGGTCGGATCGGGGTTTCCAAGTCCATCTCCATCCATGGGTTCGGGTCGGAGCTGCTGGCGGAGTCGTGGATCATCTTCGGATCGTGCTCCATGCTCCACGGTTCGGATCGTGCAAGCGGATCGGGTGCTCTAGTACGTGGCGCGGTTCGGGTTCGAGCTCCTTCCACCATCAGGTCGTGGTCTCTATAGCCGATCCGATCTGGTTCATATAATGATGGCCTTCCTTTTTGCCACTCTCTCCTGTGTCAAGCTTCGGTTCGGTTCGGTGATACTTTGCTCAGTCCGCTCCGGTCCGAGCCCATCCACCCGATCCGATCCGAAAGTCTGCACTATTTTTCTGTAACTTTTCCAACAAACATTTTACGCTATTCGACGACGTTTTTGACCATTCCAACTATTCTAATCAATCACAAAGCATAACATACAGTCATAGCAACATGTATAATCAACCACAAACACCAAAACAACAATATGATAGGTTAAAATGGATCAAACATAGCCAAAACCCCATATTTTCCCTTAAGCATGTTTAGGTGAAACTTATGATATGATTAGCAAAACTTAACCAAATTATCCCAAATTCACATCAGAGGTCTAAAACAATATTTCAGAATTTATGAATATTTTTCTAGATTTTTAACATGCATAAATTCGCTAATTTCCACTAATCACCCCTTAATCCCCCAAATTCCGGGATTTGCAAAATTAGTCGAAATTAACGCAAATTCATATCAGAGGCATAAAATGATGTTTTAGAATTTTAGGAATTTTTCTAGATTTTTCTGAGTCATAATTTCGCTAATCTTTGCTAATTACCATAATTAGCCGTAATTAGTGAAAAACAATGCAAATCACTCACCTTAGCCACAAACAAACTTTAGATCTGAAATAATCTCTGATTTGGATCCAATCCCTATGTGTTCCAGCAGCTCTCTCTGATTTGGTGCTACCCTCCCTTGATTTGATGTAGTTTTGCTTAATCTTCGATTAGAAAGTGATTAGAGACGATTTGGGATGAAATTAGAAGGTGGAGGCCATTGCTAGAGCTTGAAGGAGGTAAGTGGCGGCTGGAAAAATGAGTCTAAAGCCGAAATCCTAACCCTAGCAGCCCTTAAATACCTCAAATCCCGAAATCCCCCATTGGGCCTAGTTGCTAATCACCCGGTTAAGCCCAATTAACTGATTTTCACCTTCTAAACCTTGTTTCAGCCATATCTCCCAAACGGTAAGTCCGTTTGGCTAATGTAACCACTCTACCGAAAGAGAAACCATCATTCAAATCCAATGGAAGTGGTTTCAGGTCAAAACCCCTTTCCAGTCAAAAGTTATGGCCAAAACAGTACCAACTAGGGGTAAAACGGTCATTTAAAAATCAACAAAAATCATGAACATGGGAAATGACTCTAATGGTTGTTTCCCAAAGTTACATGACCATACGACTTCA
Source organism: Allium sativum (assembly GCA_030737875.1). Taxonomy (NCBI): domain Eukaryota; kingdom Viridiplantae; phylum Streptophyta; class Magnoliopsida; order Asparagales; family Amaryllidaceae; genus Allium; species Allium sativum. Next base: position 143,059,113 of record CM060925.1, on the reverse strand, counting down.
TATGAGAAAGAAATAAATATTCTACGATCCTTCGATGCGTAGAATGCGGGTTTTTGCATCGTACTTCCGCCGCCGCCTCTAGGATAAAACAGCCTCTCTAAAATGAATAACCGATTTGCTTTGCATAAACAAGTCAGTGCAGATTTGCACTTTCGAATTTAACTGCTCGAAAATTTCTGAAGGAGTAATTTTTTTTTAATTGCGGAGGAAGAGAAAACAGTTTTTTTTTTTCTGTGTTCCAATCTCGTCTACAACTGATGATAATATATATACGGGATTAGGCTGAACGAAAATACTGGTCAGTGGAGGAAAATAGGATCTGCGAAATACTTGGTCAAAAGTTTACCGCTTCATAATAAAAGTCGGCTCAGAAATATTTTTGTATTTAAAAAACTGGTTCGAAAAATGCAGTGTTTTCTGGACCAAAAATATAAGTGTCTACACCACATAGCCAAGGCCCAAGCCCAATCCCGAACCGAGCCGGGCCGGGCCGGGCCGGGCCGGGTCGAGTCGAGTCGAGTCGGTCGGTCGCGCGTGTGTGTAGTGGTCATGATGCATGGTCTCCCTCCTCACAACAAAGCATGCATTGGGAGCCCAAAGCCCCAACATGACTTCTTAGAAACAAGTATAAATACTTGCATTTTTCTTATAATCCCATGATGTGGGACTATTCACAAATAGGAGGCATCATAAACTTATTTCATATTTTAAATAATTCATAAAATTTCCAACATACATACATACATATATATATATATATATATATATATATATATATATAAAGAGGTATACTAAAATTCACAAGGAATGGCTGTTAAATATTTTAAGTTTTGAGGATATTCCTTGTCATTTCCAATTTCCTTCTTTTTACCAACTGGATTGTATATTAAAACCACACAAACCCGAACAATACTAAAACCCGAATAGATTTAAAATTCTAAAACCATATCTTTTTTATAAAACTATTTTCCGAAGCCATAGTTTTTCAACTTTCAAAAATCTATTTTATTTTTCCAAATAGTTTTAAAAAATGAAAATTTCTTCAAATATAAGACCAAGACACAAATGAATACTTCCAACAAAAGATTATTCAAAATTTCAGCGAAGTATTAAATAGATATACCTCGTAATTATATTTTCAGATGGATACAACATATTAACATGAATCTCCCATTTAAGACCAAGGAAAAGGTCGTTGACTGGAACCACCAACAAAACCAAAAGCTAGAAATTGCGACTATCTCAATTGTAGCTAGATTTTCTTCCAATCACCAAACACAGATCCACGAGATTCACTATATGTTGTTCTCATGCTCTTCACAACGAAATTGCCAACGCACTGTTGGGTAAGGTAGAATTGGCTAGAAACTCGAACTCAACATATTTCAAACTCTTAGACACTTAAGACCCATTTTAAATATATAGGCCAATAACTACTTCATCGTCGAAATAATTTAAAATCGAGTAAGAAAGACGAAGGCATACGAAAAAGAAAATTGAATATGTACTCTCACAAGTCCTAATTTAACTGATTCCTCCGATCGCCTAAACTATGTTCTGATACCAAATGTAACACCCCATACTCTTCTGAGACCAAATTTAGACTAAAAATCAAAGCATATAAATCTGGTACCTGCAAATAAATGAGTCCGAGTATAATCAGAGTATAATAAAATAACACACAACGAAAACGAAATAGGATAGACTAGTATCAACTCGAGTAACTACCATATAAGAGTACGTCACCACGTCAATACCGAGCATGAAAGTGAACGAGAATCGAAAACCAAAATTGAACACCTATAGAAACCTGACCTTCTCGAGATAACCGGGGAGTTGTAATGAGGGTGGGGTCCGAATAATAAGTTCTGGTGAGTAGAAAGAGTATAACATTGTTTTTAATACACAGATATATCCAACTTGCACTACAACAAAACTGGTATGTTGCTTCTGTTATCTAACCCATGTTGCTTCTGTTCCACAACAGAAGCAACTGCAGCCGAAGCAATAAACTAAAAGTTGTTGCTTCGGCTGGGAAACAGAAGCAAAAAAAAAAAATTTGCTTCGGTTTCTTACCCCCTATTGTTTCGATTCAACATCAAAAGCAAATGAAGAAGACTCAAATAGACCCTAATTTGTTGCTTCTGGTACACAATAGAAGCAACAAAAACATCCTTTTTTCTTCCGATCCAAGCTATGGAAGCAAAAAAGGGGTAACGGGACCTTATTTTACTGTGCTAACATCAGAAGCAAAAAACTACATTTAACAATAAAAAATAACCCTTTCAAATCACTATAATTCTCAAACCAAGCAATTGATATATATTACAAATAATTATCATTTGCAATTATATAATCAGACTATTAACAGTATAAATTGGACAACTGAATGTAATAATTTCATTGATAGAATTATCATTCATACACTTAAGAGCAACAACATAACAAAAAACAAAATAATTTAGTAATACTATTAATAATCTGGTCTTAACACAAGAAAACACCAAGTACAAACTTAGAACTACAACTTATTAATTATAAAATCACAGTTTTAAGATGGAGTGAAGCATTTACAAAATGCAGCTCTCTCAGGGGAATATAGTTTCTCCTCGGTTTCTTCAAACATATTGCTCTCCGATTGTTGTATACAAATTGGCATAGTGCATCACCTGAACCGCAAAGAAAAATAAACTTTTAGCGCCGGTTTAATGCCACTCTAAAGAAGAAGAAGAAATCACTTCAGACAAACTACACGCGATCGGGATTGGTGTGTTGTGATTCCAGGTGCATCTGACAACAAATTACAAGCAGGTCTAGATTATGCATGCAGATATGGAAATGCTGATTATCCTTCCTATGCTAATAACAAATTACAGGCAGGTCTATAAATTACTAATTATAAAATTACAGACAGGTCTAGATTATGCATGTATTCAGCAAGGTGGAAGTTGTTTCGAGCCAAATACTTACTATGCTTTCAATGCTTACTATCAGAAGAACCTGGTACCAACTAGTTGTAATTTTGGTGGAACTGCAATAACTAGCACCGATCCAAGTAATGTAGTATTTTCAAAACTTATTTTAACTTATAACTTGCGCGTGACATATAATATGCAATTAGTATTATAAATTACCCAAAAGCTATGCATGTATCGGCAGCAGTAAGATTATTACACAACCCATCAGCTTTACCTCACGTCAAGAATCATCTCAAACTGCACTCCTGCATACAAACTGACCAAAAGCATGCGTCTGATCGCTTTCAAACAATTCAACCCCTCGGTCCAAAATCAAAAACACCCCTCAATGCCATATTCCATGCCTCAAAACTCAGTAACAAAAACCACTACCCAGTCTCGAACCAGCTGAACCCAAACGCAGTAGTCATCGACCGGCTAGAAACGTGAGTTATCAATACAAAAGAATATACCATGTTATTAAAATTACCTTGTATAACATGCTTTCCCGCCTCTAACATCTTCAGAGAAATGCCAACCTAGAATTTTAGATTAGGCATATTTGTCATTTGTATTTTTAATCAAAACCGATCATATGACAATTATGGTAAGATAGTTGGTGAGCATAAAAGATATAAAACATTTCATCATATATTAGAAATAAAAGTGACTATTTCTACAATCAAGTCGTGCATAAATAACAAACTTAGAAAAATGGTGCTATAATAACAAAATAATATAAAAATTAAACATAGGCAAACCTGATATTGTCTCGCAAGAACTACAACTGCTAGTATTATTGAATCACCAATAATTTCATCAAGACCAGAATTACCCCATTTACACTCTATTCCTGGTGAAAATTCTCGTGCAAGATCAGCTGCAGCTTTTGCAGATTCCTGAACACAATAAAGCATGTGTTACAGTTCCAAGATGCAAAATGGATGCAAAGACATAGGGCATGTATTGCACATATACCTCACTGCGGCTCCAGATAGCCTTCAATTCCACAACGTCTCCATTTGATGTAATAGTAGTAGTAATAATAATAAAGAGTCTGCATTTGTTTATTTGTAAAAAACTTAAGATCAAAATCGAAAAAGAAAATTGTAAATCAAACAAAGCAAACTTGTGATAATCAATTAAAATGACATGGATCCTGATCACAGAAGCAATAATGCAGACTTGTAATAATCAAATTTATGTTTGATTTACAATAACGGAATCAATAATGCCATTTTAATTGAATTTACGTTTACAACAAGGAAAGACAAGAGTTATGATAAACACTAAAAACAGGGACACATTGTGAACTGAGTAGGGCAAGAAAATGCAGCTCAACTTTGGCTATCTTTTACATGTTAATCCATTCTTTCTCTTAAGCTTTGCCATAGGCTATTTCTATACCCATATCAATCTGTTGATTGTCGTTTTGGGTCGTTTATATATCGTTTATTTACAGGAGTTTAGATGAGAAACGTATAGGGGTGAAAGATATACATGTGGCTGAGTGCATGGGGAGCCTGCATGATGTTTCCTATTTTCAGGTTTATAAAACACCTAAAGACGTGGGTAGACAGGGAAAAAATGAAAATTAAGTGACAAGAGATCTAGAGAAAAGATGTGCTAAGATTATCAAAGATAAAACAATTTTAATTCAAAAAGCAGAGGAAATGAATACAAGACAACACAAAGAAATAAACAGAAATAGTAAACAATGTTCAAACTACTATATGGTGAATTAAAATGTATTATCAGATAAGAACTGTACCTGAGTAACTAAAGGTAACTAGTTCCCTCAGCTTGCCAATTGCATTAGACATCTGACCCATATAATTTACAGCACATGATACACCTAAAGTATCATTGGCTACCAAAGTCTGGAAAAGAATCCGTTGCAGTTTATCCATCTCTTGAGAAAGTGCATCTTTAGCTTGTTGTAATAATTGTTGGAGATTGTGAACTGAAATGCGTTGTTGCTCGGTTAAAGGCTCTAACTCAAGAGACAAAATCTAGAAATCAAAAGCACCATGCTTCGATATAATGTCATTTCATATCACCCATATTGCACTAGTTGTTCTTTCTTAATCCTACCAAACTGATAAATAATATGAACAAAATTTCACGTCTTAATGTAACTTCATACCAAATACCAATATAGCATTACAAAACTGATAAACATGAGTTGAAGTATAAGACTAATTCTAGATGGAGACCAGACTTGAAAAGATTTAGTTATTTTAGAAGCCCAATGTTTCTAAATTGAAAATGTTAATTGGCAGTGGTATTACACCAACAAAAAACAGAAAATTTATGCATAAAAACATATAAATTGGTGCAACCACCTTTTAGAAGCTCGTAGGGTTGAAATCCACCAATCCAAAGAAAAAACGTCTCGGCAGTTGTTTTCCACAATCCATACATAAGATAGAAAACATCATTTTTAGCAGCAAATCCTTTCATTCGAAATAAATCATCATAATGATTCATTCCACTCTCCGCTAGCATGCGGAGCTATATATCTGATACATGAGCTTGCAATGCAGATCTTAACTCGCACATTTGAGTGATATGGAATTTAATCCAGTGACCATATTCCATCTCAAAAATAGCAACACCTATATGATGAATTAATGCAATAATTAGATATTAAATGATTGATCATAAAATAAACATGATAACTCATCTAAATAGCTCCTGATACACTAAAACTAGAATCTCCTAACTGTCTACCTACGCACAACCCCTGCATTTCAACCCATTTAAATAATTATGAAGAAAATATAATAATCAATAATTTTATTTGTGCATCATTGAAGAAATTATATCATACCTGTTGTCTAGCTCGATCAATCTCCTGCTCTATTTGTGCCAGTTTTACACGACCAGATTCTAGTTGTTGAACATAAGCCTGCAACAAATTACCTGTCTATGAGTCTTTCAATTCTTATATTGTATGCCTTTCATTGATGTTTTTGTTGGTTGTACCTTCTTTCTTAAACGGATCTTTCATGCAGCTTCTCAATTTTGTGCAAGACGTTGCAGTACCTGAAGTTGCATTATTCATTGATCAAAACAATATTTAGATTTCAATTTCAATTCTGTCAGAGTTTCCTAGAAAAATATTTATGATGCCATTGTATGATATGTTTATTTACCTTATTTGAAAGTTTATTTTCTTCCTGTTTAAATTGCTTGGATGAATCTCGATTTTCAGAATGAATATCTTCATTCTATAAGTTAAAGCCGATAATAAAAACGTTGCAACAATATATCAGTGATATATACATAAAAACAATAAAACAGACATATGGGAACACAAATAAACATACTCTCATCCTATTGTCGAGTTTTGCTTCAGCTTCAACTACAGTGGATATGCCTGCATTTGGATTACTGACTATTTTATAGGAATTGCCCCATATGCTATTTTGGTGGTTCGAGTCATAGATTCCCATACTTCTATTAGCAAGCTGAGCAGAAGTAGAGCTCATTCCATTTTTATTGTATGAGATTAAAGTTCAAACGGGAGACCTTATAATAAGAAATGAGGGGACAACTCATACAACAAGGAATGCATAGTTTAAAGTTAATCCTGCTAGGTGTAACTAAAACTATTATGTCTATAGTATTTTTTGGTAACCAATATAAGAGCATCTCCAGCAACGTGGAGATGCTTTGCATTGGATGAAGCCCTATTTTTCATCGTTTCCCCACGATGTAACAGAGCCGATTCGAGCATGAGGAGAAAATTGAAACAAGGCTTTGCCCCTTTTTCGAAGCGTCAATCTAAAAAGATGAAAAAGATTCCCGTTTACAGATAAATAGCAAACAGTTTGTTGTTTATAGCACAAACAACAAACAGTCTACTCTGTGTGTGTGTAGGGAAAGTTTGTTTAAACACAAAATTTTGACACAATTGAGTTGCATCGTTATATATGTATGTATATATATACATACATATATATATATATATATATATATATATATATATATATATATTAAAAGGAACTTTACAAATGCCAATTGGACTGTCGTTTATAGGCTTTTTCCTCCTTTTTTTACTCATAAGTTTAAGAAAAATCCCACTTTTCGCTGGAGGAGTGTTGGAGGAGTGGGACTTTCGATTTTGGTTTTCCAGTTGGAGATTCTCTAAGACACGATTGCTACTTAACTATTGAGGGTCTTCATTAGATCAAAAATAAGTTGTAATCGTCTTAATTTTCAGTTGTTAGATCATACCCGCTTCAATGCATAATATACTTATCACAACAATGTTTGCATCACAAACCTAGATTCAATTTTAAGAAAGAGAAAATAGGCTATGGACTAAATTCTGTATAAACAGCTTTCTTACTAGTTTTTAAACATTGCAGTAATCAGTCAATGGGGTTTGGCACAGTTACTCGGTGCTTCAAACTGTAAGATTAAAGGCCACGAGCAATACTTGTTGGGATTAATGAATGATGCATTGGGAAAGGAAGTTGCATTAGTCAATAAAATATTTAGCTATTCAGGAATTTTGAGTTCATGAAAATAACTTAATTTCGAGGAGCAGCAAATCTTAACATCTTCCAAAGGCACCATATTTTCCTAACAGAAACCGTTGTAAATAACAATCATCAAGTTTTCAGTAAAGAGATATAAGAAGATTCTCTCAAGTCAACATCAAATTACATGAACTCACTACTCCCATAAATTTGGTGTCAAAAGAACATAACTTTTATTGCATCGGTAGTAAAGTAATGGGTCTTCTTAAAACTTGTCATCGATCTGGTCTACTATGAATAATTCTTTGGCATGATTTCCCACTTTTATAGATCACCGTTACTTCTGTCCGGTTCATGTTAAATTATTATCTAGCTGATATGACGATAAATCAAGTAAAATGTATTTTTAATCCAAGGATAGATATTCATTGCAATTATGCATTCTATTAATTGAACAAACATACCTAGCAAAGATTGCAGGAATTTGACGTGCTTGTTCTACAAAATTCGACGTGTCATCAAACCTCCTCCAATAATCGCAGATAATATGGGCAGGTCTATCAAAGAGCATCAATAGGCTTCTCCTTGCTTACCTTATGCCAGAAGCAGCAGCATCTTCTATGGGCAGAATTGGAAATGTTATAGCATCTTTGCTTGGGCTTGCTCATTCCATGTGCATGATGAAGAAGTTACCGACGCACTAGGGCTTTTTGTCAATGTGCCAAAAAATTGAGAAGGAAAAATATAACCGTGATAAGAATGAACGGAAATAGCACTGTCCTATAAAGACGGATGTTTATGCAGCAAACGATCCTCACCAAAGTGCTAAATAGCACAACAACACTGGTGTTGGTGATCATTGTTGTATTAACTGGATTCAATGTAATACCATAAGCTGCAAACTGATATACATATAGTAGCTAGCATGAAAATTCCCAAGGACAAGTAACACTTAAAGTAATGATAACAAGATGCTTAAAAATTTACTGTAAGCCAATGAAACAGAAATGGATCCCCTCATTAGCCCTACCCACCAAATTATTAACTGTTATCAACGGATTAGATTTCAGTTACAAAGAAATTCAAGAAGAATCTCAACATAAAAATAAGGAGTTTCTTCTTAAATTAGCCCACTTTCCAAAAATTTAACAAATACAGGTTTTTCTCTACCACACTCGAGCTGAACCAACACTTTGTAGTAGATAATAAAATTTACCATGCTACAAATTCAAATGTGTTCCACTGGTTATAGTTTCATTACACGGTTTTAGTACCTTGTTCAATAAATCTTTTTGGTAACAAGTATAGCACCAAATTATATTGCAACTATCTCCTCCTAGATCACAATCCTTTCATTCAACTAGTGTACAAATATTAAAAAAAAAAATCGTTGGTGTTATTTAAATCTGCTTCAGTGTAAAATACTCAGAACCAAGATGGTAAAAAAGGTCTTTTTTTTCCCCAAAATAAAAAATACTTTAATTCTTTCCGATCTTGTCATAAGTGCTAGAAAGGGGGCTGAAACTGTGGGAAAAGTCTACAGAAACAATGATCTAGATTCATCACAGGAAAATGAAAAATCAACCTGGTGTCTGAATGTAACGCTAGTTCCTGAAGCTTTCGCGCTAACAACTAACAACGTAAATACCTGAAGCAATCCAAAGCATTGAATCAGTAAATTTAGTAGGTCTAAATTAACATTTAAGAAGAAATTTCCGCCGATTGAAATTAGCGAGGTAATCCAATTTGAGGGTGATGCTGATCGAAAATTTCCTTCTTAACGTCGATGAAGATGTGGATTGAAGAATCGATTGAAATGGGCTTTCTTTTTTCCTCTTTTTTTTTTCTTTTTCATTTTCCTATATGTTTTGGGAAAGCGAGAGAGGATTTGGTTTGAACGCGAATGATTAATTGGGCACGGGAAAAATATTACGTGGTCCAATAAGCAAGCATACGAAAATCTCATTTGCTTCTGACGCTACAGTGACCGGGAGCCAAAAATTGAATTTGTTTCTGCATTCTTGCTTCTGTTGCTTACAACAACCGAAGCAAATTTCTATATTTCGATTTTCTGCTGTTTTTCTTGTATAATTGCTTATGATATAACGGTGGAACAGATTCAAATAGTATTATTTGCTTCTGTTGGAAGCTCAAAGGAAGCAAATGAATCGAAGCAACATGCATTTTTGTACTAGTGTTGGTTCAACCAGAGACCTATATCTAACAAGGCCAGTAATTATAATCTAACCTTGTAAACTCTTACGCATGACAATCACCTAAACACTTCCTAACAATAAAGGATATCATAATACTAAGAACTTTTATGCATAAGTATGAAGCCTCTAAACCACCACTCAACTAAAATTAAAACTAAGAGGCGGACTTTCCAACTACCAAAACCACACAGGAAGGTATGTTATGATATATATAGCCACCTAATATCCTCCCTACCAATATGGTATAACGGTGGATCCTACCGATCACTTAATACCCAAGGCAGGTCCATCGATCACTTAATGCCTTTTAGGTGGTTTAGCCCAAAAAATAAAATTTAGAGGACACTAACTACAGGTCCTACTAATACTAGGCTTCCGTCAATCACACAAATAAACTCATGCCCCGCATAAGGAAAGAGATAGTAAGCAGTCACTTAAGACCAATCAGATAGGCAGATGTAGCATGCCATTCACTACTACAAAATACGCCTGTTGCATCGCCTCATTTGCTTCAGTTGTGCTCGCAACTGAAGCAAATAGTATCATTTGCTCCGGTTCTGTTAACAACCGAAGCAAACGCACTGAAGCAAAAGTATGCAAATACTGTTATTTGCTTCTGTTCTACTCACAACCGAAGCAAATAGAATCTTTTGCTTCGGTTTTGTTACCAACCGAAGCAAATGCAGTGAAGCAAATAACGTTATTTGCTTCAGTTGCTCTTACAACCAAAGCAAATAGTGTCATTTGCATTGGTTTCTTAGAAATCGAAGCAAATGCACTGAAGCAAATAATTAAAGCAAAATCACATACCAGTGATTATAAGCAAAAGCTTACATACATCAATATTCTTAATTTATTATGATTAATGATTATCAATAAATAATTTATAATTAGTAATTATTATAAATAATCAATAATTACTTGTGTATCTCTATATATAGGTAATTAGTAAATTATTATTATTATTAATTTAATACATTTATTATTTAATAAATAAATTAATAATTATCGTAAAATAATTAATAGTTAATAACCAATAATCAATATTTAATCATTAATGTTTAACGCTTAATATCTTATTTGTAAGTACGTAACTTTTAAAGACTAAGAAGTATTCTACAATTAAATAATTAATTATTACTAATTGTATAACAATTAAGTCTAAAATTTAATACTCAAGAATCAACATTTTGTGTTTAATAAATAAATATTAGTAATTATTAATTAATAGTGATCGTAAAAAAGTAATAATTCATATTTAAGAATAATATTAATAATCCATAATTAATAAGAAATATTAGCAAATGAGAATAATTTTTAGCATTTAATATTTAATAATTAATAAATATAGTTAATACTTATGATTAATAATTAATATTAAATACTACTTTAATAATTACTAATTATTCAATCATACTATCAATAAATAATTTATAATTACTATTACAAATAACCAACAAATATTTCTTACATTTAATAAGTTTTTATAGTAAATTGCAAATTACTTGTAAGTTATAGTAAATTGCAAATAAGTTTTTATAGTTTGTATATGCTAGAATCCCCCTTATTTCGTGGTATTGCGTTCATACAGTTTAACTTTCATTTAAGCACGAAGACAGTAATTGCATGAGGTACTCCAATAAGTCATACCATACCCGACCCGACATAATAGTTAAAATGCCCTAATCGCGTTGAACAGTTCCAGCCGCCTCATTATCTTCTTGAAACCCAGCAATTAAAATAATGGTGAATTGATTCCTCAAATGCACTCGCTTCTATTTCCTTCTCCTGTGAAAATTCTCTCGCGTCGCGGTTTTGGAACTGGAGGTCGTTCAACGACTGCGGCTGGTAGCCAGATAGTTCTCCGGGAATGGAGTTCGCCGCTCGATTTCGTCTGTCGATGGCTTTTTTATTGTTCCAGTTCGTGCGTTTACGGTTAGGGTTCGCAGGGCGTGGGGCCTGAAAGAGGGTAGCTTCGTGGGGGGGGGGGGGTGGATGGAGCATCGTCGGAGGGGGCGGTTGGGACTAGATCGGGAAGTTTCGATTGATCATTTGGGTGGGATCGTCCGATTTTGGAAACCCTAGCCCTAGTTTTTGGGCTTCATCATGTTGTTGTTCCTGTCGTCTTCGCTGGATGCAGAGAGAAGTGCTTTAGATGAATCGAATGAGTTCCTGTCAACTTTGCTTCTAGCCCTCATCGTTCAGAAACTTGGGAAGCAGAGACGAGATGACTTCAATATTCGAAACGGTGTCTTCGTATGATATTTGTTGCTTTACAGCTGGAGTTACTGGTAATCTCCCTTTTACTTCAATCCTTAGAGCAATCGTTTTATTATTTGTTGTAAATCTACTTGGTTCCGTATTCGTTTTCTTTTGTTGCAAATAAGTTTCTCCTTTTACGTTTCAGTATTGTTTTAGTATTTAGATGACTAGATTATGGATTTTCGAACCATTATAACAGATTCTATCAAACAAGTGTGGATTGTAAAGGATAAATGATGAATGATATTGTTTTAGTATTTCTTTTATCCTTAGAGCAATTGTTTGTTGTTGTGGTATGTTTCATGATATTGTCAATTCAAGAAATTCGGTGTGGAATTACTTCTCAGCATGGGATAATAATATTTAATAAGTTTTATGAACAAAATGTAAATGATTTTTTTTTGAAGGAAAATGATGAATGATAAAGAATAAAAGAAATCATCATTTTTCTGAAGGAAAATGATAAAGGATAAACGTACTTGAAATTAATTATTCTGAAGTCCTGTTGTAGAAATTATTGTCTTAAATTATGAAGCTCTTTAAGTGAAAACCCCTTGTCAAAATTGGCAGCTTACAAAATTGTGGGCATCCTTAAATGAATTCAATTGCTATTTTTTTATATAAATATTTTCCTTTTGTCATGTGTCAGGATAGTTCTTGTTTTAATTTAATGATTTTTTTCTTATTTTTTTTCCATGATGAAGAAATTTTGAAATGGGATGCCATTGGAAAAAAATGCTACTATGGTACTGGGTCTTTTGTAATTGAATGGCTCGCCTGCTATAGAAAAAAAGTCACTTGGCACGATCAAGATACTTTCATATGTGAAATAGAAATCGGACTAGAGTAGATATTTGATTAGTTGATACCAAGCTTGTATTAGTCGAGCATCACATGTTTGAAGAAATGACCACTTGGGATATGGGCCCAATATATGCCAATATTTTAGTTGAGAAGCCTAATAGTAATTAGCTATCACTTGTTTAGCTATAAGTTTGGAGTATATTAATATTAGTGTACATGTAATATTCTACTGTCTTTGGTAGAAAGTTGTGAAATTGGAATAAATTAAAATAATTACAAGTAGCAAATACTACTTTTATTAGTAGTAGTGGTAGATATAGTACTATTAAAAGGTACACTTATAAATGCATGGTTATATGGACCTGCATCTATTTTTGCTTTTATTTGTAACATGGAGGTTTTATATTTAGAAATCAAAACCCCTAAAACATATTAGAGTTATAAAAAAAAGCAATAAGGATAAGTAGTTTGTATGGTATAAGTTTTTCTTTCAGCTTGTTTTATTGAATTATCTGTGTCAAACTTTTGTTGACTAACATTTTAAACAAATTGTCAACACTCAGGTTGATTTTTTGAATGGGTATCCTGATCAAACAATGTAACTTTCTTTATCATGCATTAATATGTTTTGACTTTTCCAAGCTGGTACATGCAACATTGATACTTTTTGTATGCTTTTTACAGTTCATCATAGAAATAAGCTTTTAATTATTAGACAACTGAATTCATTTTGTAGGAAATCATTTCTAAGGTTTCAATTTGATGTATGTGTACACATCTATGTTTTCTTCACTATTGATAACTTATATCTGTCTATGTCTATGTTCCCAGATTCTAAAGCATAATGGAAGTCAGGCACTATCTTCAGTGGGAGCTTGATTTGTTTTTGAAAGTTCGCTTTTATTGGAAGCTATGTTTTGTAGTGCTCCATTATCTTTATCTTCTTGAAGTTGTGATTTTGTAAGTAAGTTAGAATTTTTTGTTTAAATGTTGACTTTCTTGAAAATCAAATTATTGATGCACCTTTTTTTTGTACGACTTATATGCAAGATGTTCTATTTTGTTGTATTAAGATTAACACTATCAATAAATTATACCGTTTTCTATTGCGTTGTTGCTTTTGAATGTATGGATTATTAATACCGTTAATGAATTATATGTACTTGTGTATTGCATTGTCTAATTAATCTGTTATCTAATCTGGTTATGTAGTTGATATTGTTTGTTTTGACTTATATACATATATTTGAGAATTATGCTGCTTTAAAAGGGTATACATTTGTTCTCAAAGCAGATTTTTTTGCTTCAGTTGTAGTCGTAACTGAAGCAACAAATAGGGCTTTTTTTAAGTCAACAGTGCACTTTTTTGCTTTGGTTGTTGACATAACCGAAGCAAAAAAGTGATTTTTTGCTTCGGTTGTTTGACGGAAGCATATAGAATTTGGTCTGTTGCGTCTTCTGCATTTGCTTCAGTTGTTGAACTGAAGCAACAGGGGGTAAAAAACCGAAGCAACAGACCTGTTTTGTAGTAGTGATTTAAGACCCCCCTACGGTGGACCCCTTCGTTACCATCTAGCTGACCTTATTGGATAATCTCCTAGTCGCTTAATTCTTCCCTTGAGGATAGTTTGAATTATGGTACCTCCGTGGTAGTCATTTAAAACCTATTCCCAAGGTAGACCCTCAACCCCAACCACTAAAGACCCTAGGGAAATGGACTAACTGTGGAGATTATCAAACTCGTACCTAATCAGCCTTTAATGCTTTCATTAATGGGAGGTGGGCTACGCGATCACTTTATACCTTTTCAAAAGTGGATCTAACCACTTGAAACCTTAACTCCCAAAGCAGGCCATGTAATTAAATTATTTTCTTTTTGGTTTCTTCTTTTGGACAGAAGGAAGGCCCTACAACCACTTAAGACCTCACTCATGAAGCAAACCTTAAATTTGAAAATAATCCACATACGCAAACTAATTATCATCAAGGGTTACTATGGTCAATGATATCTAACTTCAGTTGGACATATATTCGGCTATTGGAAAATGAAGACTTCTGTCGAATAAGGTAACTGACCTCGCATCACTAGCCTACTAAGTCCAATTCTAATTTCTAAATATTTTAATTCTATATTAACTAGAATAGAATAAGGAAGACCTATACATGTCTTGTCCTAGGATGCTTAATTATCTGTTTCCTTATTGGACTTAGTATTTAAAATGACAATTGATACCCATTAATCCCCTCTTAATTCCATTTTCTGCTATTTATTATGGTTATTGTCATTTATGACTATAACAGTCATATTTTTCCTAAGGCATTAATTAGTCCTTAAATGTCATTTATTACCATGAATTATAATTAATGTCATTTATGAACCTAATGGTCATAATTTCCAAAGATGTTAATTAACAATTAAATGTCCTTATTATATCATTCTCTTATTATTCTAATCTAATTATTGTACCTCCTTAAATCTTTTTATTTTATTTTAACTTAATTCATTCCTTTTGTACATATATATATGTTTATAATAATTATTTATTTACATATTTGGAGTTACAATTCCTATCCCTAATCATCATTTTTAAATTGTAATCACTTAGGCATAACTACCTAATTAAATTTATTTTCCCCAAATCAATGATGTTTACAATAGTTAATATCCTTTATGACCTTATTTCTAGCAGTCAATCACATTTATTGCTATAATAGCCATAATATATATTTCCATTTAATACAGATCATACCTCCATATGTAATTCCATAAAATGGAAACCATTCAAATACACATATACAACAAACATTAATTATAATATATATTTCGTTGTTTACGTAGGTTTGGAAGGACGATGTAAGTAAATATATATATATATATCCACGCAGTTAACATAGTTATTAAGTTTTATTTTATTATTATTAAATTCAATGCTTTGGTTTAAGCTAACAATCAAAAAAATCCTTTTTGCATTCAATCTTGTAATAAGGTTCCCAATATTACGAAAAAGGTTGATAACTGAAATCATTGTAAATTATGCCATAAAATATTTTGAAGAGGAACAACATATTTCAAAGCATAAGAAATATATAATATGTATGTTTCTAGAGTGGCTGATGTATATTATGCACAAACATACAAAAATCTATGTTTGCACATGAATTTACACAACGCTTTCCTTTTTATTATTGTACGTTTTCTTACTGATTTCAAAATGTCTTTTGATTTAAAAAGAACAGAAAGGAATATTTATAGTAACCAAGTTAAAACCCAAACAAAAATTGAAAATATACAGACTTATATTCTTTTAACAAAATTTACATGAACCACAAATCAATACCAATACTATAGATCTGGAATAAACTACACTTCTAATAATTATTTATGAGAATGATTACTAGAACTATGGTGTGAAACGACCCAAACTTCCCTTTTTAGGAAAGCCCGGATTGAATTGAGAACAAAACAAATTAGAACACAAACGATAGAACATTTCATTGCCATTATAACAACAATTACATTTGAGTACAAGAATATATTAGAGTACGAATAAATATTACACATTGGAAATACAATATCAAGGATTTAAATTACAAAGCAGCGGAAAAATAATACATAACACAACTAAAGGAAATACACGATACAGAGCTTTCCAAATATAGCTTCAGCTATAAAACAGGATCCTTTAAATATAATATCTGCAAAAACAAAACTACTAGCTGCCCGTGTGGAAAATATGTGCCCCTAGGATTTAGGTTAAAACAATAAACTCCGAGTCATTCATGGGATTGGTGTGAGAATTAAACAGTTATTAATCTTTAATTTAAAAATGGGGGAAATCATGGGACCACGCCGTATAACATAGAACGGGTTTACTCCACATGAATCTTAGTTTAAATAAAACAACGCAATGCTTTTTAGGAAAATGAAGCTATTATAAGAGTCAGGTCCCATCACACAGTGCAACGCAAGCTGAAGGATAGAGTTTTACCTTATAATAGCCAAACATGTTTGGTATGTTTAAAACAAACTATTTTGATATTATAAGCGCATAATGTTTAAAAATGACTTCAAATATAAATGTATCAACTATAAACGGCATGGGTACCATACATCATGTCGACATACTAGTTCTACAATCAAAACTGCATGATGTCGTATTGGAAGTTGGATTTCCATCATGAACCAAGGCAAGGGATCGTCCTTACCGAATTCAAGACAATCTAGCCCACGTCTCAGGACTCAAACTCAGGTGAGCCCTTAAGAGCGCCAGGGCCGGTCCACAAATACTTTAGTGGATTAGTTATGCCTGAACATACGTTTCCCTACCCTATGGGGCAGAAAATCTAAGCCACTAGGGATTCAATATCCGAGGTATCTCACTTTCCAACATCCACATAAGTAAAAAATGTCTAGGCTCCCTACCATGACACCACTTCTAGCTAGAAAGAAACGCATGTCCTCCCTGGGGTCCTTCTCCCATTTTTGGTTCATATCGGGGTGTGAGGCTCACGAAGTATCGTTATACACAAAGCTATGCTCACTAAAGCTGTGCTTTGATCATCATCCACAAGACTCAGCTTTTCAATAAAAGCCTTGATCATTTGCATCTTTGCATGCCCCACTGACAATTCACGCCATGCAACTGATGTCTATCAATATATAACCTCTAAACTCGTACGTCTCAGAGAAAGGTGTTAAGAAAGAGAATAAATTCTCCGCCACCAAACAGATATATATTTAATAGAAATCAATTAATACAGAATGAAATCCAATGTTAGACACACATCCATTTACAAGTCCGTTTTGGGTCTGAACGAAACCGGAGGCACCTTATTCTCATCCCGTATGTCCAATACAGGAGAGAGGTCCTCGCATATCCGGTCGATCTCGAAGTACGTCTGGACGATCACCACTTATTACCTTGTCTTAGGTGTATAGCCCAATCAAGACATCAATAATCATCCAAACGATGAGAAGAACTCCGGTCTTCAATCACCATCTTCATCTTTGACTTTTAGTCGTCGTATTAATTATCAGAATGGGTTAAACCCGGACTTTCCAAAAAACTAGCATATTTTATAATAAATAATCAAGTGCTATAAAAACACATCATATGCCTCATTCCAATTCAGAATATTCTTTTAATAAAATATTCACATTATTAGGGAAAGATTCCCATTAATTTTATCAAAGATAAATTCTTTTAAATTTATTCTTTAATCTTTCTTTGGTTATTAATTCAAACCAAATTAAGGTTTATAAACTAGTCGGGATTATCGAACCATACCGAAGTAATCATTTCTTTTACTATCCCAATCCCAACCTATTCATCCCATGGAGCAAAACTGGTAATACTCCATATCTAACACCACGGTGTTATCGGTAAAATTAAATACCATTTCAGGTTCAAATCTAATTAAAGATTTAACTATCGTCTGGAGTAAAAACTGGTAGTACTCCATTCTCGATCATTTCCCGAATCTGATAATTTAAATTACCATATTCTTATTTCAATCTAATTAAAGATTCATCAAAACTCTAATTCAGTTTTAATCTCAAAAATCATTACCTAATGATTATTCAAAGTTAAGAAATTAATCTTATCTTTAGCTGGGTTAAAGAACTAATGTCATTTAAAACACGGTTCACGATAAACCTAAAATCATATTCCATTAACTATGTAATCTTCATGAAAAACAAATCAATATATATAATCGATATAAACTTTCATATCCAACCCATGATATAAATGGAATAATGACAAATCCTTTTAAATTCCATATATAGTAATGGTCTTCCTCCACAGAAGTTCACTTCGATTGTTACCAAATCGAATTCCATTCCATTCCAATTTTATTGTATTAAATTGGTAAACTATACTTTGGAAAATTTCCATTAAATCCCAATAAAATATTTATAAATTTCAAATTATATTTTCACTGTTATTTGGGTTAAAGGACAAGTGTCTTAAAACACAGTTCACAATAAACCCAATTCACATTTCATTTCATTGCAGTTATTAAATATAATTGGAAACTCTAATAATCTTAATTAAAAGATTTATTCTTTTCACACGGGGTTTAAGAACAGTGTTATTTAAGACCACATTCACGACAACCCAAAATTCAATTTATTTATTTAAAAACATTAGATTATTATTATAGTTAATAACTAGTTCATTTTGATAAAAATATATTTTATCTTTTCAAACTTAGAATTTTTCATCCAAAATCTTTCCAAATTATTAAATTATGATTTTACATAATTTTTTCCATATTTTTAGTAATTTTATTTAGGCCCGTATAGTCGGTTTCCAATAATGGCCACCGAACTACATCCATAGCAACCTTTTTCAAATTTGATTCGGACATAATTCCAAATCCAATCATTAGATTTCAAATCTCTTATATTCATTGGAAAGCTCTTTTCGATACGAACCCGATGATTCTGGTTTTAGAAGAATCCGACGGTCGGATCTCCCGTTACATCAAATTGAAGTTAATGGTCGAAATTCGTGAATGGTCGCTACGCGGCGCGTTCAATTCAGGCCGTTAAATATATATATTATATATATTTCATCGATTTCCATTTAAAACATATTTTCTAAATCTTTTATCAATTCATTTAAAAATGATTTTAACTTCATTTTCAATTTTAAATCAAAACTGAATATTTCATGTCATTATAACATTTAAATGATAATATTTTAAAAATATTTGATTTTGAAATCACTTTTTTCTTTATTCATTATAAAATGAATGAAATCGATCGATAAACCCATCTGGGTTAACATGGTGTTTGCTACTTAACTCAGCTTCACAAATTTCAACATTTTTGTGTCCATCCAAAAACGGACATCATAATCATAATTTTATTCTTCATTGAATATTATTTTAAACTATTCATTATTTTAAAATATTCTTTATTTCACACATGAATATTTGTAATGGTTTATACGTTCAATAAAAATGATATTTTTATTGTTTAAATATTTTATTCATCACATGAATATTTCATATGGTTTATACATTCAATAAAAATGATATTTTTATTGTTTAAATATTTTATTCATCACATGAATATTTTATTCACCTCATTAACATTTTAAAAATAATATTTTTATCTAACAAAAATATTTTAACATATGATTCTTTTTTCGTCTTCATTAACATGTCAAAGATGACATTTTTATCTAACAAAAATGTATTTTAACACATGCTTCTTTTATTCTTAATTAACATGTTAAAGATAATATTTTTTTATCTAACAAAAGAATGTATTTTAACATATGCTTCTTTTATTCTTTATACATACAATAAAAATGTGATTTTTATTGTTAAAACATTTTATTTTAAAATATTCTTTATTTTAAAAGATTCTTTATTTTAAAAATATTCTTTATTTTAAAATGTCCTTTATTATAAAATGTTCTTTATTTCTGAATCAGAATGTGACTCAATCAATTACCATATAATTTCAGTTATATGGATTTCATACATCACATGTATGCAACAATAATGACAAATAATCATCAAACAGTCCAATTACATTCAGAGTGAAATTTACAACTGTGTGAGCATTAAAATAAATAAATAGCGCTCATCATAGACTGTTAATCCATCGATTGACACACGACTAAATATTGGGACTAATGCGTAACGTCCCGTATTTTTTGGCAGTTAAATATTTAATTTAATTTATTATTTTAAATATTATATTTGGGATATTAATGGATTTTAATCTTTAATTCGTTATTAAAAACGAAGTTTGAACATTAATTTATTTATAATATAAATCGAGCTCGAAATAGCGCTGCAGTTCGTAATATGGAGTTTTGAACTTCAATTGAACGTATATGATCTGAAATAAGTCGGATTTCTGTGAAATGAGAAACGTTGGAACCGTATTGATGATAATTTTCATATGAAATAGAAAAATCCATATTTTGTGTTATAGATTGTTAGATATGGCAAAATCAAATTTTAAAATAGTCGCTATGGAAATCGTTATTAAAATATAGGTCTTTAAAATAGCCATTTTGCAAACGGTCTCCGATTTTGACGAAACTAGTTTCATTGGAACTGTAACGCTAAATTATTGTACGGTGTTGAATTGCTTAGCAAACCGATGTCGTGTGTGACCACGGTAGCCATAAACTTATTTTCTATAGCGCGTAATTAATGTAAAAAAGGGATATTGGAGTGTAACTTGAGCAGATGATCGAATTAAGCTGCGAAACCAGTTTTGTTGAGTTTGTATTGTCGATTAGAGTGGGGATAGGTATATAGTTTGTTATTTTTGAAGACCGGGTAATTTGGTGCCCAAAATGGCATTGTGGTGCATGTAAAAATAACCTATCGGGAAAACAGTCTCAGAATGCGATGAAACTAGTGCCGTTGGATTCGTATTAATTAACTATATAGGATTTCAAAGTTTCAAGTTGATTGGATTTATTTAGTGATCGTGGAAAATGTAAACCTGTGTTTTTCGGTGGTTTTACAAAGGAATTTTTTTTCAAGTGATGTCGGAATTCGACAAAACTTGTCCCATTGGGTCCGGAATAATTTTCTATGCTAGGATTAGTTTTTTTATCAGAAAACAGAAATCGTTTGTGGTAGTTTTTATCAATTACTTCATGCTGAAGTTTCACAAATACTATTATATTATTAAGGCTCAACTATATATACCCCCCCAAAACCTAATCTGTGTCAACTAAAAATTCACATGGTCAAACAGACTAGCCCGCCGCCAAGGATAATATGAATGGTCGAAATCTTCTAAACTTCCTCCTCGAAAATCATACGATCCATTTATCATTCCTGAGATCATTCAACTACAACTTCGTAGAGCCAGGTGAGAGCGACCGATCCAACGGTCATGATCTGTTCTGAGTCATCATAGCCGCTGGAATAGTGATTGAAGTCGGGAGCGTATCGGTTGGAATTGCCGACAATAGACAGTGCGAGGTGAGGCGGGGTTCATGTCGAAGGGAGAAATGGTGAAGCCGCTCAGTTTGATGGTTCCTGATGGTACTCCGGTCGGCCAGAGGTGGAGGCGCAGTGAGGTTTTTGTCATGAGTGATGGGTTCGTATATAGGTGCAGCGTTGGGGTAATTCTGGGTACTTGGGAACGAAATCAAAACCAAAGGTGGAAAGCTGTTTCGTCCCAAACATAATTAACATATAATTTAAGTGATTAGTTTAAAAGTAATCTGTGATTAATAAATTACTAAATTTAATTCGTGATCGGTGCAGATAGAACTAAACATTATGATGAACAAAGGGGAACGATGGAAACAGCTTGAAGGGGAAGTGTGTACTAACCGTTTTTTTGAAGGTGGGTCAACATAATAATCACAAAATAATTAGTTGTTATTATAAAATGATTAAGGAATGGTACTCTAAATTAAACTAAACCGTGGGTACTTTTCTTTTGTATTTGCAGGCATCTTTGAGCCTGTCAAAGTCGGGCAGAAAACAAAATTTACTTGGGTAATAAACAAAATGTGCTAGTCACCATTTAAGATATAATTATATTGTTAATTAAGAAATAAATTTAGTCTAAACGCGACTTATAAAAATATTAATTAATTAAGTGTGATCATGTAGATGGAATAATGGCAGCATAGTAAATCCTGGAACTCCGAAGACCAGCTTGGAACCAATTTACAGATCGGCCATAATTTTATACGTAATTAGTTTAACTAGTAAATTATTAGGAAAGATTAGTTATAGTTAAAGGTTAATTAAGTTGGTTACATGAATTAAATTGAACAGATTAAAATATTATAACTCGTTCATACCTTAACAGAACCGGACAAACCATTTGCCGTTGGAACAACGTTGACGAACGCTACATTATGGTACGGAAAACCGAACCGCTTTAGCGACAACGAAATCAAGGTGAGTTAAACTCGCTCAGTTATCCCATTTATATTTTATATAAATTGGGTTTTTATTTTGTGTGTTCTGTTTGCTAATGGTTGCCTGTTTGCTAGTTATATATTTATTTGTTGATTTAATCGATGAAATTAAACTGTTGTTTAATTTCAACTAAATACCAAATCATTATTTTAACGATTGGATCCAATAGAAGTAATTTACCTTATTGATCACGTTTATTTATAAATGTGTTCAGCTGTTTGAAGTGTCTGAATTGTTTTGTTGATTGGTTGATATTATATAGTCGTTATTTGCTATTATAGAAATTAACAGTTAAACTGAATTGATTTATCTGATTGGTGATAACTGTTTGAATACAGGGAAGAACAGGTTGGAGGGATCCAACGGGATTCCTCAAATATATTATTTATTTTCATATCATAATATATGAACTGTCATGATTGGGTGATTGATTTGATTAGTGATCATTGACTGGAAATTCAACCTGGGTTTTGTTTTAACCAATGGGCATTATTAGTTGGGTAATCGACAGTAAATGACCAAAGAATAAATTGTTTTTTTATATTGATTTACGTCAGGTGGATTGATAGAACTGAAGTTATAAAATGTATTTTATAACTGGAGATAGAATTTTAAATATATATTATTTTGAATTAAAAGTTTTTAAAAGGAAATAAATATTTATTATTTAAATTTATAAATAATTGTTAATTGATTTTTAGAGTAAATTCTGATGTTGATCAGATTTATAATTAGTGAATAGGAAATTAACCTGATGAATAATTTGGATGATTGTTTTTGTTAAATGACAATTAAATGGAATTATTTAATTTAATTATATTTTTAATTAATTTAAAAGAGAGAACTAATTGGAATCGTTAATGAGATAACCGTGTTTAGAATTGACTAAATTGACCATTTTTAACTGGAACTAGTTATAAATTTAGTTTTATGGATTAACCTAATAAAATAGTTTAATGAGAATTGTTTTAATTTTAATTAGACTGTTAAAAAGGGAATTTATATTTATTTTAGTAAATACAGGAATTAACTACAGAATATTAATAATCGAAGTAAATTATTATTTTAATTAACATTAATTTAGAAAATTACTTTTTAAATGGAAATTCATTTAAAAGGTAATTGGAGTTGAAACCAAATCTAGTTGGATGGGGAAAGGAGCTATGTACGGGTTTTATATTTTAAAACCTAAATTTTTATAACAAAATTATAAAAGGAATTTCAAGCGAATACAATAGCTTGAAATAAATGTTACTTAATTATATGAATTAAGTCAAAGGAGGTTGGGACAAAATGGTTTATATTAAACCAGAGTTAGATAAATGATGTTTAAAGTGTTAAAGCGTTAATTTTGCATTAACTTTACGTAATAATGGGATTAAGTAAAATTGAGGAATTGAAATATGAATTTCAAGCGGGAAATGGTCGGAAGGACTTGAAAAGGAGTTGGAAAAAGTGAATTTGATAAAAGAAGTAGGTCATAGGATTTTGTAAATAAATCCGAATTATAAAATGAATTTGTTTAAAGAGGTCGAGGTTAAAATGGGGTATTTTATGGGAAATTATTTAATTACAGAATTGAGGAATAATAAGGAAGAGATTTTCAAAAAGATAAGAAGGTTGTATGAAACCGTATTTTGATTAAAATAGTTAAATGGAATTTGTATTTATATTAGAATGAAATGTGGGTTTGGATTACAACTCGTATTTATCTTAGGATATGAACGTTGTTGATCAAGGTCTGAGAGGTAATTAAAATACCCTAACTTGAATGACATCAGGATTATCTGCGGATGATATTAGTTGTAATGGTAAAAGATGTAACAACCCGGAAATCTGAACCTATTTAAAAAAATTATTTTATCAATTTTAATGAATTTTGAATATTTAAAGTGATTTATTTTAAATAATAATGACGAGAAATTTATTTTGAATAGAATTAGAACGTATATATTCATTTGAATCGAAGTTTGAATATAAATAATTATTTATAATTATAAAAGGAACTGAAAATGGCGCGGTAGTCTGAAAATTCGATTTCAAATTTCAAATGAACGTACAGGATTCAAAATAAACCGAATTTTAGTGAAACCAAAAATATTAGAATCTTTTGGAGAATATCTTTCCTATAAATCCGAGAAATTGAAATTTGATCGCGGGAATAAAAAGTTATGCCCAATTGAAAATTCGGAATAGTCGCTATGGAAAATATAGCCCTTAAAAATGGAAATTTTGCAAACGACCTCTGTTTTCGACGAAACCACTTTTGTTGGATCTGGGATGTCTAATTATTTCTAGATTCCAAAAATCATAATTTTTGAAATCAATATGTGAGCGTGGCATAAGAAAACGTGTTTTGACAGTTTCAGTCAATTTGGATCGACCAGAAAATGGTCATTTTTCAAACGACATCTAAATTTAATGAAATTAGTTTTGTTAGAATTGAATCGTCAATACGAAGCTAGAAAATATTTTTCTGAAATTTTTAGGGTTTGTATGTGGCCCCGGTAAATTGAAATGTGCGTTCGAATTCAGTATATAGATTTATATTTTGATTTAGATGGAAACTGATCAAAATAGTCGAATTGGATTATGGGGCATATCCCATTGTGTTCAAAATGGGGGTAATTAGCTAGGGACGACAGTCGTTGGCTCAATTTGGAGTTCAAATAAAAAGGTTTCCTTTTTGAAATTAAATTAAATAAATTAATATATATATATAATCCTTGGGCGTTGACCTCCCTCTCCCGTACTCTCTCCCCCTTCGTTCAACCGATCAGATCTGGAGAAAAAAAAACTAACTACTCCGTCACCCCCAATCTCTAGCCCATCGCCATCGCCCAACCGCGACCGCCGCCCCCTCCTCCGTCTTGACCTCCTTCCCCGATGCCTGCTCCACCCCCGTCCTTTTCAATTGTGCACCAGCATCCATCCCCTCCTCTGAAACCGACGCGCAACACCCCGACGCCCTAAATCGACCGCACCGCCAGACAACGAGGGTCGCCGCCGACACCAGCGGGCCCGCCGCCGGTCAGAGGCGCTGCCACCCCCCTTTTGCTCCATCTCATACGCCGATTAACTCCTTCCTTCAGCGATTTAAGGTAAATAAATTCGAGTTTTTTTTTTTGAGTTTTGTTTATATTTTCCTTTTGCAGTTTACTTAGTATAAAAATCTGAAATATATATGTATGTTATTATATAAAAATTTGAAATAAAGCAAAAGTTTATATTTTTATAAAGTAAAATTTTATATTTTTATAAAGTAAAAGATTATTTTTTACGATGTAAAAGGTGAGATTTTTAAATATATAATCGGCATAATAGAAATGTGATTTTTATATGGGTAGTGGCGAGGTAAAAATGTAATCTTTATATAATTATTAGCGATATAAAAATGTTATTTTTACAGATAAATATATGATTTTTATATTATATGGATAGTAAAAATTTGATCTTTACATAGTAGCGATAGAATAAAAATACGATTTTTATATATGAAGTGACAATATAAAAATGCGGTTTTTATCATATATGTAGCAAAGTAAAAATATGATTTTTATCATTTGAATGGCAATGTAAAATTTGATTTTTATTTATTCATTAGCGATAGAAAGATTCGATTTTTATTTATAACGTAGCATTGTTAAAAATATGATTTTTAACATATACTGCGTGAAACAGATCTCGTTGGAAACATGATGAAGATTTTCTACATATGAAGCGTCACGGCGTTTGGTTTAGCTTCAAGGTGAGAACTCCTCGCTTTTATTTTATTTACTAGTTTGAAATATATACTAGGATGCAGACGGTGCTTAACAGCACCCGACTCCCGTCGTCCACAGACCATGGACGACTTGTATGCTTGTTTGTTTGTGCGGTAAAAATTGATTGTGTGATGTGAAATGGAATAAAATATTTTATAGTCAAAAATATTTTATAGTTAAAAATATAATTTTTAATGTGTATAAGAATTAAATAAATATTTATAAACAAATCGGATGATTTGTTTATGTACAAACATTTGACTGATATTGATTGGGACGATAAATTTTACACATCGCCCAATAGCACAAATAAATATGTGTTTGTTGTTTGAAAACCCCACACGGGTATTGGGAGGATATTGGCATACACTAATCCCAATAATTAGCTGTACGTCGATAGATTGATTGACAGGCTGTAGTAAGCATTGAATATTTATATTTGATGCTTATGCAGTGTAGAATGCACTTTGGATGATGGTTGATTGTGTTTGATTGTTGTTGTGTACCTGTGGTGTATGAAATCCATATAATCACATTATATGGTAATTGACTGTGTCTGATTCCAGTTCAGAAAGGATGAATATTTTAAAATAACGATTATTTTAAAATAACGAATATTTTAAGATAATATTCAGTGAAAGATCAAAATTTGATTTTGATGTTCGATTTGGGATGGACACGAATATATTTAAATTTATAAAGCCGTGTGGATTAGATTAACGCCATTTTGACATGAAAAATATTTTTATCGATTTTATTCATTTTTATAATGGATATCGGAAAAAAATTGATTTCAAAATATAATGGTTTGAAAATACTATCATTTATATATCGATGATATGGAATATTCAATTTTGATTTGAAATTGAATATGAAGTTGAAATCGTTTTGAAAACGAATTTAAA
The DNA here is from genome assembly GCA_030737875.1 of Allium sativum. Taxonomy (NCBI): domain Eukaryota; kingdom Viridiplantae; phylum Streptophyta; class Magnoliopsida; order Asparagales; family Amaryllidaceae; genus Allium; species Allium sativum. Next base: position 143,031,791 of record CM060925.1, on the reverse strand, counting down.
ACGATTCATAAAATACGTTTTAAATGGAAATCGACGAAATATATATATTATATATATATTATATATAATATAATGGCTTGAATAGAACGCACCACGCTGCTGCAGTTCGCGAATTTCGACAATTGACTTCGAATGGACATTTCGGGAGATCCGACCGTCGGATTCTCCTAAAACCGGAACTGTTGGGTTCGTATCGAAAAGAACTTTCTAACGAATATAAAATATTTCAAATCTAACAGTGGGATTTGGAATTATGTCCAAATCAAATTTGGAAAAGGTCGTTGTAAGTGCAGTTCGATGGCCGTTTATGGAAATCGACAGTACGGGCCTTGATAAAATCATTGAAAATATCAATAATTTGTGTAAAATCATAATAAATGATTTGGAAAGAATTGGGATGAAAAATTCCATATGTGAAAAGACAAAAATCGTTTTTTTTATCAAAATGAGCTAGTTTTGAACTAGAATTATAATTCAATTATTTTTAAAATAAATAAATTGGATTTGAAATGGATTTTAAAAATAACCAGAATTTCCAATATATAAATTGGAAATGGATTTGAATCGAAATTATCTTCGGAATATTTCGATGTTGGATTTCGTGATTATACAGAGATTGTTATGGAAATTTGAAAGTATATATATATCGTTATTTCCAATACGATATTGGTTGATTTAAGAATTTGATATGGAATATAAGCCGATATATCTTCTATTCAGAGCCTTGTATTTAATATCAAATTGAATTTTGGGTTCGTCGTGAATGTTATCTTTAATAATACTGTTCTTGAACCGAATGGAGTTAAGAAAATTAGAAACTGACTGGAGATTAGTTAAGTTGAATGGTTTCCTGGGTATTGATTTGATGTTGGTTTCGACCTTCGAGGTTAATACATAGTGGATTGTTCTCTTACTAATTTACGGTTAGAGGCTAATGTGAATTGGGTTTATTGTGAACTGTGTTTTTAAAGACATTCGTTCTTTAACCCGATTTACAGTGAAATGTGATTTGGAATTTACAAATATTTTGTTAAGATTTAAAGGAGATTTTCCAAAGAAAAGTTTTCCAATTTAATATATTAAATTGGAATTGGATGGAATTCGATTGATAATAATCGAAGTGAACTTCTGTGGAGGAAGACTGTTAATACATATGGAATTTAAGAGGCGTTGTCGTTATTCCATTTATATTATTGGTCGGATATGGAAATTGATATCGATTATATATTGGTTTGTTTCCGTGAAGATTCATAATTAATGGAATGTGATTTGGGTTGTCGTGAATGGTATCTTTAATAATACTATTCTTAGATCCAATGGAGTTAAGAAAATCAGAAACTAACTGGAGATTAGTTAAGTTGAATGTTTTCCTGGGTATTGATCTGATGTTGGTTTCGGCCTTCGGGGTTAATACTTAGGGAATTGTTCACTTTCTAATTTACGGTTAAAGGATGATCTAATGGAATGTGATTTTGGGTTTATCGTGAACCATGTTTTAAATGACATTGGTTCTTTAACCCAGTTAAAGACATGATATGGTTTCCCAAGTTAAACAATCGCTAAAATTGATTTTTGGAAAGATTAAAACCAAGTGGAGTTTTAATGAATCTTTAATTAGATTGAAATGATATCCAAAGGAAGATTAAAGAATTTATCTTTGATAAAATTAATGGGAACCTTTCCCAAAGTATATGAATATTTGGATAAAGAAATATTCTGGATTGGAATGAGGCGTATGTAGTGTTTTTATAGCACTTATTTATTATATACGCGAGTTATTTAGAAAAAGCGGGTTTATCCCATTCTGAATAACTGATTCGATGATGTGTCGAGGATGTAGACGGTGGTTGAAGACTGGAGGTCTTCACATCATTTGGATGATTACTGATGTCTTGATTGGGCTATACACCCAAGGCTAGGTAATAAGTGGTGATCGTCCAGATGTACTTGGAGATCGACGGATATGCGAGGGCCTCTCCCCTGTATTGGACGTACGAGGAAGGAATAAGGTGCCTCCGGTTTTGTTCAAACCCAGAACGAACTTGTAAATGGATGTGTGTCTGTCATCGGATTTTATTCTGTGTGATTGATATCGGTTGCATAGCGTGAATTGCCTGTGTGGCATGCTGAGATGCAAATGATCAAGGCTTCTGTTGAAAAGCAGAGTCTTGTGGTTGATGATCAAAGTACGGCCTTTGTGGCATAGCTTTGTGTAGCGTTTATTCGCGAGCCTCACACCCCGGTGTGAACCAGAAACGGGATAGGACAACTGGGATGGCCTGCGTTTCTTCCTAGCTAGGAGTGGTGTCAGCATTTTGCACGCCCTGGCATTTTACTTATGTGGATGATGGATAGGAGGCGCCTCAGTTATATCGGTCGATCCGGGGCCGATGGAGTCATTTGGCTCATTTTACACCCCATAGGGCGTGGAAATGCAGTGTTCAGGCATTATAATCCACATTGAGTGGACAGGCCCTGATGATCCAAGGTGTAGTAGCGGCTGTTCCTGAGGCTCGGGCTAGAGAGTCTCGAAGCGGTATGGATGATCCCTTGCCTTGGTTCACAGATGGAAATCCAATTTCCAAATAAGACATTTTGCGGTTTTGATTGTAGAGCCTAGTATGGAGACTTGATATATGGTACCCATGCCGTCTAGGATTGATACATTTATATTTGAAGTTGTTTTAAACACTATGCACTTATAATAGTATCAAATGATTTGTTTTAACCAAGCATGTTTGCCTATTATAAGGGAAAACACTATCCCCCAGCTTGCGTTGCATTGTGTGATAGGACCTGGTCTTATAATAGCTTCATTTTTCCAAAAAGCATTGCGATGTTTTGTTATATGCACTGGTATTCTTGGAAGGAAACTCGTTCCGTGTTATACGGCGTGGTCCCTTGATATATCTGATTTAAAGTAAAGTTTTAAATAACTATTTTAATTCTCACACCAGTCACATGACTGACCTGGAGTTTATTGTTTTAACCTAAACTCTGGGTGCCCCTATTTTTCCGCACGGGCAGCTAGTAGTTTTGGTTTTGCAGATTTATATTCACAAGATCTTGGTTTACAGCTGGAATGATATTTGGAAAGCTCTGTATCCGTATATTCTTTTCAGTTGTGTTTTGTATTATTTTTCCGCTGCTATGTATTTAAATGTAATTTAAATCTCTGATATTTATTAAATGTGTAATATTTATTCATACTCTGTATATTCTTGTATTCTGATGAAATTGTTGTAATAAGCAATGAAATGTTCTTTTGCTTGTGTTCTAATTCATCATGTTCTCAATTCAATCCGGGCTTTCCTTCACAGGGAAGTTCGGGTCGTCTCAATTTGGTATCAGATCTTTGGTTTACAGAGCTCGGAGAACAAGACCCATTAGAACCGAACGAAAGAATTCATCAGAGATTGGATTAGTAATATCCAGTAAGGAATGACTCATTAGAGATGGGATCAGTAGTGTCCTAGAATGAGTCGGAAGAGTATTTTCAAAATGAAAACGAATTTTGTTTTGAAAATTTAAACCTTATTCAATGTATTTGAATATTTATTTGTATTGAATTTGGACAATCCAATATATAAAGATTTTGCATATACGTCTGATCTACGGGTATTCAAAGTTTTAATATACTGGATGGATATAGAATCACACTCTAGTCACCCGGAGATGATTCTGATGATTGACTAGTCGTCATCATCAAATGTTCGAGTTTCGAAAGTGGGATATCTATATATTTCCAATTGACTAGTGTGAGAACCAAAACTAGACAGGTCTTATTGTTGTGATTTGGCATCAAAAATCTGATTTTTGGATTATGTATCAAAGCTATGAATTTGAAAAGCTAATCAACAAATTGATTGTTGATTGTGTTGTTTGATTATTAGTTGATTAATTAAAATTTGAACCATTTAGCCAAATTGTACCAAATATTGAACTGAATTGAAATTTTTTGCAATTGCATGCATGCACATATATATATATATATATATATATATATATATATATATATATACACACACATTGGATAGGTCATAGCAAGGAGGCTAGAGAAGAGGAATAAAATTGTTTGTCCGACAAATAGGTACGTGTTTATTGTATTTCTTGGGGTTTTTGATGATTTTATGAGCCGATTGGCTGTACCTTTTTCTTTTTGGATTGGAGAGGCCTGTATGGAAATTTCGGGATTTTCCTGGTGCTCCCATGCAGGGGAGGTTATGGCGAAATTTTTCGAAAATTTAGGGTGTTAGTCAAATTTTTGAAGAATTGAAAAGTTCTTAGAAAATGAAAATTGGAAGAACTTAAGCCATAATGGAAATAATGAAAGTTGAGATGATTAGTTAAACAACTTTCACCTTCGTTCCTTTTCGGGGACGAAAATTTTTAAGTGGGGGAGATTGCAATAACACGGAAATCTGAACCAATTTAAAAATTTTATTTTAGCAATTTTAATGAATTTTGAATATCTAAAGTGATTTATTTTAAATAATAACAACGAGAAATTTATTTTGAATCGAATTAGAATGTATATATTTATTTAAATCGACGTTAGAATATAAATAATTATTTATAATTATAAAAGGAATTGAAAATGGCGCGGTAGTTTGAAAATTCGATTTCAAATTTCAAATGAATGTACAGGATTCAAAATAAACCGGATTTTGGCGAAACCAAAAATATTAGAATCTATTGGAGAATATCTTTCCAATGAATCCGAGAAATTGAAATTTCATAGCGGGAATAAAAAGTTATGCCCAATTGAAAATTCAGAATAGTCGTTATGGAAAATATAGCCCTTAAAAATAGAAATTTTGCAAACGACCTCCGTTTTTCAATGAAACCACTTTTGTTGGATCCAGGATGTCAAGTTATTGCTAGATTCCAAAAATCATGATTTTTGAAATCAATATGTGAGCGTGGAATAAGAAAACGTGTTTTGACAGTTTCAGTCAATTTAGATCGACCAGAAAATGGCCATTTTTCTAACGGTCTCTAAATTTGACGAAATTAGTTTTGTTAGAACCATATCGTCAGTATGAAGCTAGAAAATACTTTCTTGGAATTTTTTGGGTCTTTATGTGGCCCCGGTAAATTGAAATGTGCATTCAAATTCAATATATAGATTTATATTTTGATTTTGACGGAAACTGATCGAAACAGTCAAATTGGCTTACGAGACATATCCCATTTGTTCAAAATGGGGGTATTTAGCTAGGGATGATAGTCATTGGGCTTAATTTGGAGTTCGAATAAAAAGGTTACCTTTTTTGAAATTAAATTAAATTAATTAACGCATATATATATTATCCTTGGGCGTTGACCTCCCTCTCCCTTACTCTCGCCCCCTTCGTTCAACCGATCAGATCTGGAGAAAAAAAACCTAACTACTCCATCACCCCCAATCTCCCGCTCCTGCCCATAATCTGTTTATGTACACACATTTGACTGATATTTATAAACAAATCGGACGATTTGTTTATGTACACACATTTGACTGATATTGATTGGGACGATAAATTTTACACATCGCCTAATAGCACAAATAAATCTGTCTTTGTTGTTTGAAAACCCCACACGGGTATTGGGAGGATATTGGGCATACACTAATCCCAATAATTAGCTGTATGTCGATTGATTGATTGACAGGCTGTAGTAAGCATTCAATATTTATATTTGATGCTTATGCAGTGTAGAATGCACTTTGGATGATGGTTGATTATGTTTGATTGTTGTTGCGTATCTATGGTGTATGAATTCCATATAATCACATTATATGGTAATTGATTGTGTCTGATTCAAGTTCAGAAAGAATGAATATTTTAAAATAAAAATTATTTTAAAATAACGAATATTTCAAAATAATATTCAGGGAAAGATCAAAATTTGATTTTGATGTCCGATTTGGGATGGACACGAATATATTTAAATATATAAAGCCGTGTGGATTAGATTAATGCCATTTTGACGTGAACGATATTTATATCGATTTAATTCAACTTTATAATGAATATCGAAAAGAAATTGATTTCAAAATATAATGGTTTGATAATATTATCATTTATATATCGATGATATGGAATATTCAATTTTGGTTTGAAATTGAATATAAAGTTGAAATCGTTTTGAAAACGAATTTAAAACGATTCATAAAATACGTTTTAAATGGAAATCGACGAAATATATTATATATATAATATAATGGCCTGAATAGAACACGCCGCGCTGCGGCAGTTCGCGAATTTCGACCATTGACTTCGAATGGACATTTCAGGAGATACGACCGTCAGATTCTCCTAAAACCGGAACCGTTGGGTTCGTATCGAAAAGGGATTTCTAACGAATATAAAATATTTGAAATCTAACAGTGGGATTTGGAATTATGTCCAAATCAAATTTGGAAAAGGTCGTTGTATGTGCAGTTCGATGGCCGTTTATGGAAATCGACTGTACGAGTCCTGATAAAATCATTGAAAATATCAATAATTTGTGTAAAATCATATTAAATGGTTTGGAAAGAATTGGGATGAAAAATTCCATATTTGAAAAGATAAAAATAGATTTTTATCGAAGTGAACTAGTTTTGAACTAGAATTATAATTCAATTAAAAAATAAATTGGATTTGAAATGGTTTTTAAAAATAACCAGAATTTGCAATATATAAATTGGAAATGGATTTGAATCGAAATTGTCTTCGGAATATTTCAATGTTGGATTTCGTGATTATACAGACATTGTTATGGAAATTTGAAAGATATATATATATATCGTTATTTCCAATACGATATTGGTTGATTTCAGAACTTGATATGGAATATAACCGATATATCTTCTATTCAGAGCCTTGTATTTAATATCATATTGGATTTTGGGTTCGTCGTGAATGGTATCTTTAATAATATTGTTCTTGAACCGAATGGAGTTAAGAAAGTTAGAAACTGAATGGAGATTAGTTAAGTTGAATGGTTTCCTGGGTATTGGTCTGATGTTGGTTTCGGCCTTTGGGGTTAATACTTAGTGGATTGTTCTCTTACTAATTTATTGTTAAAGGCTAATGCGAATTGGGTTTATTGTGAATTGCGTTTTTAACGACATTCGTTCTTTAACCCGATTTACAGTGAAATGTGATTTGGAATTTACAAATCTTTTGTTAAGATTTAAAGGAGATTCTCCAAAGTAAAGTTTTCCAATTTAATATATTAAATTGGAATTGAGTGGAATTCGATTGATAATAACCGAAGTGAACTTCTGTGGAGGAAGACTGTTAATACTTATGGAATTTAAGAGGCGTTGTCGTTATTCCATTTATATTATTGGTCGGATATGGAAATTGATATCGATTATATATTGATTTGTTTTCCATGAAGATTCCATAATTAATGGAATGTGATTTGGGTTGTCGTGAATGGTATCTTTAATAATACTATTCTTGGACCTAATGGAGTTAAGAAAATCAGAAACTAACTGGAGATTAGTTAAGTTGAATGGTTTCCTGGATATTAGTCTGATGTTGGTTTCGGCCTTCGGGGTTAATACTTAAGGAATTGTTCACTTGCTAATTTACGGTTAAAGGCTGATGGAATGGAATGTGATTTTGGGTTTATCCTGAACCGTGTTTTAAATGACATTGGCTCTTTAACCCAGTTAAAGATAGGATATGGTTTCCCAAGTTAAACAATCGTTAATATTGATTTTTGGGAAGATTAAAACCAAGTGGAGTTTTAATGAATCTTTAATTAGATTGAATTGATATTCAAAGGAAGATTAAAGAATAAATTTAAAGAATTTATCTTTGATAAAATTAATGGGTTTCCCAAAGTATATGAATATTTGGATAAAGAAATATTCAAGATTGGAATGAGGCATATGTTGTGTTTTTATAGTACTTGTTTATTATGTACGCGAGTTATTCAGAAAGATCGGGTTTATCCCATTCTGAATAACTGATTAGACGATGTGTTGAGGATGAAGACGGTAGTTGAAGACCAAAGGTCTTTACATCGTTTGGATGATTGCTGATGTCTTGATTGGGTTGTACACCCAAGGCGAGGTAATAAGTGGTGATCGTCCAGACGTACTTGGAGATCGACGGATATGCGAGGGCCTCTCCCCTGTATTGGACATACGGGGGAGGAATAAGGTGCCTCCAGTTTCGTTCAGACCCAGAAAGAACTTGTAAATGGATGTGTATCTGACATCAGATTTCATTCTGTGTGATTGATATCAGTTGCATAGCGTGAATTGCCTGTGTGGCATGCTGAGATGCAAATGATCAAGGATTCTGTTGAAAAGCAGAGTCTTGTGGTTGATGATCAAAGCACGACCGTTGTGGCGTAGCTTTGTGTAGTGTTAATTCGCGAGCCTCACACCCCGGTGTGAACCAGAAACGGGAGAGGATACCAGGAAGCGTCTGCGTTTCTTTTTAGCTAGGAGTGGTATCAGCGTTTTGCATGCCCTGGCATTTTACTTATGTGGATGATGGATAGGAGGCCCCTTAGTCATATCGGTCGATACGGGGCCGATGGAATCATTTGGCTCATTTACGCCCCATAGGGTGGGGAAACGCAGTGTTCAGGCATTATAATCAACATCGAGTGGACCGACCCTGACGATCCATGGTGCAGTTGCGGCTGTTCCTGAGGCTTGGGCTAGAGAGTCTCGAAGCAGTAAGGACGATCCCTTGCCTTGATTCACAAACGGAAATCCAATTTCCAAATACGACATTTTACGGTTTTGATTGTAGAACCTAGTATGGCGACATGATATACGGTACCCATGCCATCTAGGATTGATACATTTATATTTGAAGTTGTTTTAAACACTATGCACTTATAATAGTATCAAATGATTTGTTTTAACGTACCAAGAATTTTTGGCTATTATAAGGGAAAACCCTATCCCACGTCTTGCGTTGCATTGCGTGATAGGACCTGGGTCATATAATAGCTTTATTTTTCCAAAAAGCATTGCAATGTTTTATTATATGTACTGGTATTCTTGGTAGGAAACTCGTTCCATGTTATACGGAGTGGTCCCTTGATATATCTGATTTAAAGTAAAGTTTTAAATAACCGTTTTAGTTCTCACACCAGTCACATGACTGACCTGGAGTTTATTGTTTTAACCTAAACTCTGGGTGCCCTTATTTTTTCGCATGGGAAGCTAGTAGTTTTGGTTTTGTAGATTTATATTAACAGGATCTTGTTTTACAACTGGAATGATATTCGAAAAGCTCTATATCTGTATATTCTTTTCAGTTGTGTTTTGTATTATTTTTCCACTGCTATGTATTTAAATGTAATTCAAATCTCTGATAGTTAGTAAATGTGTAATATTTATTCATACTCTGTATATTCTTGTATTCTAATGAAATTGTTGTAATAAGCAATGAAATGTTCTTCTATTTGTGTTCTAATTCGTCGTGTTCTCAATTCAATCCGGTGTTTCCTTTACGGGGAAGTTCGGGTCATCTCAAAAGATGTTAGTAATTATGTATTATTTCCATTAGAGAAATAATAGTGCAACGATAAATGAAAATGTGGGGAGTATATAACGAGAACTCCAAAGTAAAAGGGAAATAAAAAGAGGTTGCCGGAAATATAATGATATGTTCGAGTTAGAAGGGAAATGTAAAGTTGAGTTTTATTATATAAGAACAAGTATAGATTTTGTTACAAGTAATAAATAAAGGATATTTTGTAATGTTGGTTTACAAATAAATAAGTTGAATTGATTTCCCTAATATTAGATAATAATGTGGCTAATGTTTTGAAAGTGAAAATAGGAAATTGGATATATAAAAGTGAAATTGTTTTCAAGGAAAATCTTAGCAAAGAACTATATTTATAATATCGAAATATTTGGAAGTTTTAAATTTACATTTGTTTTAATTAAAAAGGCCAATTGATGTTGAATACTGAACTAGTGAACTCATTGGATGTTCATGATTGAATCACTGTTTATTTTGATAGTTAAATCACTGACTATCAAATCTTTCCAATACGATTGTTGGTACGGGAAGACTTAGGTCGAATTCATATTCGAAAACCATTCCAACCAACAAATACGTGAAGATATCAGAAGATGATCGAGATGGAGTATTGAAGACCGTAGATCTTCATGAACGGAAGAATTACTAATAATCTCTGGGATTGTAGCCAGAGATAAACTATGGTTTTGTCGTGGTTGGAATCTACGGGTTGCAAGGACTTCTCGCTACTGATCCATTAGGTGATTCCTATATTGGATGCCGTTGGAGAGTACCTTCGGTTCATCCTGTTCCTGGATGACTTATATGGACAAATGTTTGACAGAGTATTTCCAAAGAGATTACGTACGTTGATTTCTTCAAAGTACCATAGTTGATGGCGGAGAAATGGTTTTTCTCCAGCCAAATAACTAGAGTATTTTTGTGGACGTCAATTAGTGATATCTGGCGGATCTGACAATGTGGCATTCAAAATGAATGGTGACCAGATGTTTCAAAAAGGGAATTCAAACCTCAAGCCTCATCAACCGGGAAATGACAAAAATCGGGCAGGCGGCATGGCTATGTGGGTCGCTCCCATTAGGGTGTATAATCACCTCTCTAGTGAAATTCCTTTTGCTTCTTTAATTTATCGATGCTATCCCTTTCGGGAAACAGTGGTTTGAGCCCTACCGTTGGTGATATACATTCGATACACTCAGGCGAAATGAGAGGTCGGTCATGTGTGGGCCGGGTTGCAAGACGTTCTTTGAACCCAGTGTATTCCCCTCTAGAGATACAATATTGGCAGATGGTCCCATACCTTGTCATAGTCGGAATCAAATCTCCAATAAGCGCCCGCAGTTTTGATTGTATACAATATATGTGGAGCATGAGATGCAAGCGTTCTACTAGATTGATATTTACTTGTATTTAGACACTACCATAATATCAGGAAAGATAATTGATTTCAAAAGTATTTTGGGTTATCGTCAGGTAAAAACCGTCCATATTTATGTGTGGATTTGGTCTTACGATTATCCTTTTCTTTCGAAAATATTTTTGAACTTTAAAATCAAGTAAGATGATCCCCCTTAAACCTTTTTCTGAGTTTTTCTCACTCTGGTTCACCAGACTGACCTAGTGTTTTGTAAATGCTCGGGTTAGACCGGGTTGTGCAGGTCCAGGTTATCGGATGTTGTGAAGTCCAGAGACAAGCTGGAGGTGTTCAGACGTATGATATTATATAGTTACTATTCCGCTGTGTGTTGTATATGAGAACAGATTGTTATAACTGTCTAGAGGTGTTGATGTACTCTGATATTGTAAGTATTTTTCAAAACTCTCAGTAAAGATTTATTTCTGTATTATATTTTGTTCTGCTGCGATGTGAGACTCTGTGTTGTGTTGTTTCTTCTTCTTATTCTTCTTCTATTCTAATATTTATTTCTTTCTTATCTCATCCTCTAATTTCTTTCTAATAACTATTCAGTGTTTTCGGTGCTGGGAAGGTTGGCATGGAATACAGAATTGTATTTATGTTGATTTTCAGAGCCGAAAATCCTTGGGTCGTTACAGTGGTATCAGAGCAGCTGGTTTAGTAATAACCCTAGCTCTGTCGTATAACTCGATAGAGATTGGGTTAGTTATATCCTAGATCGATATTGAGAGTGTATATATGAGAGCGTAATTGTAAATTCTATATACAAATGTTTTGTATTGTGTTGTTTATCGGTTCAAGTTTTGAGAAGCTTTGAACTGGCAATGGATACAATATTATTTTGTAAAGAGGGTAAATGAAATAATTTCACCCAAGTATTTTATATAAAAAAGAAATAATTTTATCAAAATTATGGAGATGATAGTGTGTTTGATGTGTTTGGTTGATTTGAATGGAATTCAAATTGGATTGAAAATTTGGATTGGAATTTAACTTAGTTAAGTGAAATTAAAATTTAGAATGATATTGGAACTAAATAAATAAATTTGAATTTGAATGAATAATAATCAAATAGACATCAATCGGGTATAAATTGACTGATGTTCAAATATGTGAAACCAAAGTAAAATATTAACATTGAATGTAAATTCAATTGATTTGGTTGATTTGATTGTGTATTGATTGTTGGTTGTGAATTGTTTGTTAGTGGATGGTAATTTATTTGATTGGGAATAATCAATAATTTAATGGAGCTAAATAAATTATAAACTAAAGAATAAATTCCATTATAATATATAAACTAGGCTGGAACTGCATACAATCTGAAATAAATGATTTAACCCTGTATTTGACAACGAATTGATACTATCGGTTTGATTTTGGAATTGGTATAGTTATACCTGTTGATTCGTGAATATTACTTAAGAATTTCATATATCTGTTACTGATATGTGAATTGAGTTGAGTACACGTGCCAGATGGCTTTGAGAATTGATTATAGTTGCGTATACTGCACATAAATTGGGCAAGTATGCTAAATAGCGCTCGAAAAGGTACGCCTATGCGAAAATATAAAATTTTGGGTTTTGATTTTTGTTTTCTGACCGTGTGGATCGATGTATATATAATATTTGTTCCAGCGATATCGCAGATGTCACTCCATACAGGGGAGACTCTGCCGAATTTTTCCAGGAATTTAATGTGTTATAGAAACTTTGATATTTTTGAAAATATTTATTTACGGTATTGAATTGGTTTTTGATTTAAAATAAATTGGACTTGAAAATTAATGAGATATGTAACGTTCTTTCTTACCTTAGCAATTTCGAGGACGAAATTATTTTAAGGGAGGAAGAATGTAACATCCCTCATTTTTTGGCAGTTAAATATTTGATTTAATTTATTATTTTAAAGATTATATTTGGGATATTAACAGATTTTAATATTTAATTCGTTATTAAAAACGAAGTTTGAACGTTAATTTATTTATAATATAAATCGAGCTCGAAATAGCGTTCCAGTTCGTAATATGGAATTTTTAACTTCAATTGAACGTACAAGATCTGATATAAGTCGGATTTATGTGAAACAAGAAACGTTGGAACCGTATTGATGATAATTTTCATATGAAGGAGAAAAATCCAGATTTCGTATCATAGGTTGTTAGATATGGAAAAATCAAATTTTAAAATAGTCGCTATGGAAATCATTATTAAAATATAGGTCTTTAAAATAGCCATTTTGCAAACGGTCTCCGATTTCGACGAAACTAGTTTCATTAGAATCATAACGTTAAATTATTGTACAGTGTTGAATTGTGTGGCAAACCGATGTCGTATGTGACCACGGTAGCCGTAAACGCACGTTCATTTTCTATAGCGCGTAATTAATGTAATAAAGAGATATTCGAGTGTAACTTGAGCAGACGATCGAATTAAGTTGCGAAACCAGTTCTTTTGACTTCGTATTGTCTATTAGAGTTAGGATAGGTATATAGTTTGTTATTTTTGAAGACCGGGTAATTTGGTGCCTGAAACACCCCACCTCCGTTAAGGTCACTCTCAAACGGAATGCCTTAACTTCAGTGGAGCATTATAGGTAAAAGATGTAGATAAATTAAAAGACAGACAAATAAAGCAGCGGAAAATAAAGTCATTTTATAAACAACTTAATCCAGTCAAGCTTTTACAACAGTTGTCTCAATCATACTTAAAAGAAATACATAGAAATTCTATCTTGATTCAAAAACTTCCAAGTATAAAAGAAGCACAAAAATAACAATGATATTCCCCAATGAAGCATGAACCAGCCATAGCAGTGGAAGAGAGAATCCAAAGCAATACATCAACTATCTTCGAGCTTGGAAGGAAAACTGAGTTAAGTGATAAAATTTTCTCCTTGTGAACCTAGGGGGTGGGGGAACGGAAGAAAAGAGGCGAAACAAAACTAGGTCAGACATGAGTCTGATAAGTCCAGTGACTTTCAGCATATAAACAGGCAAAAGCATCATGATATGAATAAACTGAATATAAGACAATACCGTGATAACAGGGATAACAAGATAACATATGATAAGCAAAAGGTATGATAAGGCAAGATAAACTGAATGCGTTTCTACTCTTTCTCTGCTTCGCTACTACTTTGTTATTCTGATTTTATATATATCTCTGCACCATCTAACTAGTGTCCCAACTAGTAATCTATATAAAATGATAATATTTCAACATGATCCCAATCCCCGCAAATGGTGGTAGCCTTCAGGTGTACATCTATCGTGAGGATTCCACCTCAATCTGCCTAATTGCCATGAACATTCTAGATGTACCCTTACTACCCTTGCGATCGGCTCCCTACTTGTATTAATTTCTCTTGTGTCTGTGTCAATCGTCCCTCTCTTGCATGTAGATACCCTGTGCTAATCCCACTATAAGGTGTATCAATCCTTATGATAACGACCCGACACGATTCAAGATGCACAGTGTATAACTACTGGTACCCAATGCTTGCTTTTTCCCACTCCGGATACATGCACGCCCGTAAACCGTCGGAACCTACACTGATGTAACCGCTGTCGCTGTTTTGACCGCATATAATCAGCCCAGTAATCGTGCCCCACCCTGCCTAGTTTCAGGGTACCATGATACATCTATGTGGGTTACTGCTGAAATGGGTCCACGTTACTAGGGTTTCCTATTGGTTAAGTTTGTGGGCCTGTATATACAAATATTACCCACCTACACGAGATGTCCTTAACCCTCCCATCGATTCTAGCATGTTTATTTAACGGTTAAGTTGTGTGGGCCTATATGTACTAATATTACACACCTACACGAGATGTACTTAACCCTACCATCGATTCAAGCATATTTATTTAACGGTTAAGTTTTGTGGGCCTATATGTACTAATATTACCTACCAACCCATATGTACTTAACCCTCCCGCACATTATGTCATATTGGTTGAGTGTTGTCCATTCATGTTAACTTAACCCACCCATTCATCGTGTCATGTTGGTTAAGTGTTTCTTATCAACTTAACCCTTCTCATTTATCATGTTAGATTGGTTAAGTTTTTCCTATTAATTTAAACCCGTTCGTTCATCAAGTTATATTAGTCAAGTGTTTCTTGTTACTTAACCCCACGTGTTCATCTTGTTGTATTGGTTAAATGTCATCAGTCAATTCAAGTTAACTTAACCCACCTACTCATCATGTCATGTTACTTTGGTTAAGTATCGTCTTCTTGTGTTAACTTAACCCTACCACAAACCAAGTTAAATTGGTTAAGTGTTAACTTAACCCCTTTCCATTTATCATGCTATACCGGTTAAGTGTTTCCTATTAACTTAACCCTGGTCATCCATCTTGTCATATCGGTTAAGTGTTTCTGATTACTTAACCCTAGTCATCCATGTTATATTGGTTAAGTGTTTCTCATTACTTAACCCTACTCACTCATCTTGTTCATTATCATTAATTGATTTATTAATGCACCAACTCTCACATTAGACATGTGTTGTTGCGGTTACGTTATATGCTGGGAGGTTCCGGGCAGTTTTACACCACAATTCAATCTAACCTCGGGTTTTTCTTGGGCATAATGCACTAATCGCTCGCATTTGATAGGTGTTGTTAAGGTTACTGGATGTACCAGGTGGTTTCGGGCAGTTTTACACCACAACTCAATCTAACCTCAGGTTAGGCATGTTTGTCTTTAATCTACACATTTACCCTATATACCCAAATCTAGATTTTACATGCTAATTGCCAAATTCACCAAAACTAGTCATGACCCAATCTATATTTAATGCTCAAGTTACACCAAATTCGCAACAATAACAATTTTTCCCAAAACTTGATTTATATGCCAACCTCATACCTTGTCGTTCATGCCAATTCTAGGTTCAGTATGTCAAATTACATATTCCGTAATTCATGTCAAATTACCCCAAATTGCATCTTAACAGTTATGCCATATTACATGTTTCAAATTATGCCAAATTGTGTCAATTTCATGTTATACCCAATTTCCCCCGCATTCATAACGTATGTATTTCGAGATTCAACTCAAGATTCATAATATAAGGGGAAAAGCAAGATGGAACATTGTAAGAATAGGAATAGTCGTATGATGATAAGAACTACTGGTCCAATAAACTTGATGTACTAAAAAGATAAGTTTTGCTAGGAATACATCACAGGCGTATAGACATGATAACAATTATATCATGAACTTAAAAAGGATTACAATTCCGATATACAACAAGGATAGATATGATTGGACCAGTTTCGTAGTCAAAAATGATTCCCAAAGATACATATATTCAAGCACAGATTTCAATGAAAGGATAGCTTACATCAGGCATATTCTCATATCCATTTTATTACATGTCACAGTTAGATTTAGGTGTTCAAATCTAAAAAGTAACTGACTTGCAAAACAAAGGAAAATCTTGTTTTCATGCCTAATCCATACATCACTATACACCCTAATCTTCTTCTTCCAAATCATAAACTATCATATATATATATATATATCCCAATTTTAGATCTCAGACCACAACATGTACTATGCCTTATATTTACAGTTCAATTTATGCCCCAAATCCCCAGTCATATGTCCAATACTTTATGCCTCAAATCTCAAGTCATATGTCCAATACTATATGCCTTAAATCCCAAGTCATATGTCCAATACTTCATGCCTCAAATCTCAAGTCATATGTTCGATACACTTTATGTTTTGAATACTACATGTGTTATGTCCTCAAATCAGTTACAACTCTATTATGCCTAATTTTATTTCCAACGTACGTTCATCTCTTATGAGATCTGGCTCAGGCTCGCAGTAGCCTGGCTATAAAACAAAAGGGAAGAAGGAAAGAAGAGACAAAGAACAGACATCATATTATCAATGAGATAGATCCAAGGGATATAGAAAGACAGGCATAATCTCAGATCTAGATTTATTACAATGTCAGAATCACAATTAACTTTTATTTCTGAAAGTAACGTGAACTTACAAATTACAAAAGGGTCTTGAATTTTGGGATCTGTATTCTGAAACTGATTAGCTCTCCCTTGAAATAGGCTATTTATTCTTCTAATTTATATTTGATTTGACTCTTAGAAATAGTTGTTAGAGTCGTTGAATTAGCCTTTGAATCTCTACTAGAATTCTAACTTGATTCTATGAAGAACTTGAGTGGCATAACCCCGTCTCTGATTTATTTTGATATGAATTAGGGTAGAGTATAGGCGTAATGAAGTTGTGTGGAGAGAAAGTGAGGTTTGGGGGTGTTTAAATAGCTTAGGAGCAACAAATCTGGTCAGAACGGGCGTCTAAATGCAGAAAAACGAATCTGTCCACGGATCTGGAAAAGGAGGGGATGTCGACCCCATGGTCGACCTGTTCTAACCAGGTCGACCCCTGGTCGACCTGGGTCCTGGGCGGGAAATTTGCCGCCCAGTCCGCGTGTGTGATTTGAATTCCAAAACTTTAAATTTGAAATCGGGCTGGTTTTTATTTTAAATTCCTGAAACTTCTAAGTGTTATAACTTCTTCATACGGAGTCCGATTTACGCAAATTCGTACTCTATCTCAAGCAGAATTCTAAGACAAACGAATGGAGTAACCCATTTCCCTTAATTCTTCTTTTAAAAATTATGTATATTTTAATTTGTTACTTTGACATTCATAGAAAATACAGGATGTTACAGTGCCCAAAATGGCATTGCGGTGCGTGTAAAAATAGCCTATCGGGAAAACAGTCTCAGAATGCGACGAAAATAGTGTCGTTGGATTCGTATTCATTAATTATTATGGGATTTCAAAGTTTCAAGTTGATTGGATTTATTTAGTGATCGTGGAAAATTTGAACGCGTGTTTTACTCTGGTTTTATAAAGGAATTTTTTTCAAATGATGTCGGAATTCGACGAAACCTATCCCATTGGGTCGAGAATATTTTTCTGTGCTAGGATTAGTTTTTTCACCAGAAAACAGAAATCGTTTGTTGTGGTTTTTATCAATTACTTCACACGGAAGTTTCACAAATATTATTATATTATTAAGGCTCAACTATATATACCCTCCTAAAACCTAATATGCGTCAACTAAAAATTCACGTGGTCAAACAGTCAAGCCCGCCGCCAAGGAAAATATGAATGGCCGAAATCTTCTAAATTTTCTCCTCAAAAATCAAACGATATGTTTATCAATCCTGAGATCATTCAACTGCAACTTCATACAGCTTGGTGAGAGTGACAGTGAAACACCCCACCTCCGTTAGGGTCACTCTCAAAGGGAATGCCCTAATTTTGGTGGAGGTTTATAAGTACAAGTCACAGATATACAAGACAGATATAAGAACACATATTTGTAAACAGCGGAAGAACAACAAACTTTATTTCATAAAGTCAAATACGTGTTACAACAACATCCTTTCCAAAAACATAACATAACACTTTCATAATCTGTCTTGAGTACATTATTTAAAGAAGCATAAATAAAACATAGATAAACTGCAAAAGCCCCATAGTGGATTGTCCAAAGCCATAGTTCAAAACAGGAAAGTCCAAGCAATACATCTCTCTTCTTCAAGCTGGATGTTGAGGTTGGTCAAGCTGCTGTGTTCCCTCCCTGTGGACCTGGGGGGGGAAACGGAAGAAAAGAAGACGAAAGAAAAGTAGAGTCAGACATAAAGCCTGAGTAAGTCTAGTACTATTTTGTCTATGAATAAAGAACTGGGTATGATAAGTATAAACAAGAAGTGGGCATGCACTATAAACTTGGTTAAGTTGTCTAGGGTCGAATATACTATCGTACCCCATGTTGATCTCTGAACCCATATAAACTAGTTTCCAATTTGCACCCCATAATCAGGGTGATGTGATCCATTCTATGATGATCGGCTCCTACTCGCATAGTTACATGTGTCTTACGGCCCCGATGTTGTAGTTACCTATGCTGGTCCCACCATGGGGTGTATCAAGTCCCATAGTGGCAACCCGACACAACCTTAGAGTGCACAGGTATGCTACTGGTGTCCAGTGCCTTATTTTTCTGCGCCGGAGTGTGTGCACGCCCGCACTCCGTTAGAACCTACACTGCTACACCACCGCCGTCGCTTTGACCTCTTACAATCAGCCCAGTAATCGTGCCCCACCCTGCCTAGTTTCAGGGTATCCTGATACACCTTCTAGGGTTACTGCTGAAAAGGGTCCCCCGTTACTAGGTTTTCTATCTCTAGCCAACATGCTAAGTTGGTTAAGTGTTTCCTAACCTAACCCCCACCAGTCCGTTTTGTTTAGCATGTTCCATTTTGATTAAGTCTTTAGTTCACTTAATCCTATCAATCCTGACTCAGCCTTAATTGTCTTATTAAGGCCCTGACCTCTCACATTAGACAGGTATTGTTGTGGCTGCCTGTTGCCGGTTGGTTCCGGGCAGTCTTACGCCACAACTCAGTCTAACCTAGGGTCCTTATTGGGCTCCATGTTTAACCTCCCACATTGGATAGGTATTGTTGTGACTACTGGACAGCCGGGCGGTTCCGGGCAGGTTTACATCACAACTCAATCCAACCTCGGGTTAAACACCTTGTATGTTCTACATTTACATATTTTGTCATTCTCCTTTATTTTCTTATATGTAAATATTTGCGGCCCATTATTAAGTAAATGGTGTAAAGGTTACACCAATCATGGGCCCAACCCGTACTTGAATTTGGGCCCTTCTATTTTATATTTTCATTCATTAATTAATTTTAACCCAACGTTATTTTCCCCTGTTTTACACGTCCGTTTATATATATATTGGGCTTAGCCTTTTAAAGCCCAATTTAGCCATGCGAAAAGGGGAGGCTTATGGCGTGATTACATACACAAAAAGGGGAAGGTGAGCGTATGAACTTGCAATATGACGTTGGGAATACAAAATAGAAACTGGTGTACTTGCATAGTAGTGACATATACTTTGGTCATAAAACATAGGTGACATGAATCAAAGCATGTGAACTTGTAATTGAGATATCATTATTGACACATGGACCTATATTTTTATTTAGGCATAATGTCAAACATAAGCATGGCATAAATATTTCTAGCATAAGCATAGCATAATGTCAAACATAAGCATGGCATAAATACTTCTAGCATAAACATGGCATAATGTCAAACATAAGCATGGCATAAGTATAGTTAAATTTGTTCATGGCATAAATATTTCTAACATGAAATCATGATTCTTACTTTAGTCATGTAAACTTACAAAAGGGACTTTTTGAACCTAACCTAGCCATGTACCACATACGTCATCATATAATTCTTGTAAACAAGATAGACCTAATCATGGTTGCCAAATATCAATCATAGCCTAGCCATATTCATAAGTTTGCAAATAGGTTTTCTAGTACAAAAGCATGGCTTAATACATAATGCCAAATTCTCAACATAATTTCATATGGATAATAACCAAACTTGTTCCAATTACTTACAAAATGATTTATGCACAAAAATATACATCATGGTGGCATAGAAGCAAACCCCAAACTTGCATGAATTTAAATCAACTACATACATGTAGCTTCAACATGGATTACATAATTTGCGAAATATTCCAAACGTATACTTGCATAGAACTACCGCATGTAGTTCTTTATAATGAATAACATAATTCATAAATATCTAAACGTATATAATATTTCAAATTGATAAGAACGCACAAATATGAATTACTTTATTGCCACAATTCAAGCATACAAACCAACACAATTGTTTATTCATACCAAAGTAATACTCTACTTACAATGGTGTGACGAACTCTCCAATTAAGAAATATGATTCCTTTGTTGAATTGATTTGATTTAGGTCGCTTTAAGCTTTAGAATTTTCCTCCTAATCCTCTCTCTAGTTGGCGGCTACTCTTTGTCGTTCCTCAGCAACATGGCGGCTATGATCTTATTTTTGAATGAATAGATTAGGGTTTAGTCTAGGGTTGTTTATATAGAGGTTAGGAACTGATTAGGACCATTGATGTTGCTTGGATTGATCATAGCCATTCATTCAATAGAGAGACCAATTAAAACTTGCCACCTAGCCCTAGTGACAAAGCGGACCACAGAAAATCGACCACATAGAGAATAGGCCAGCCGGGTTAGACTGGGCTCGACCTGGGTCTGGACCAGGTCGACACCCCTGTCGACAGGCCTGTCGGACTGGTTAGACCAGGTAGACAGCCCAGTCGACTTGGTGCGTCAGGTGGGTGTTTTTCCGCCCTGGCCCATTGGGCCCCAATTTCGAATTTAAACCTGATTTATTTTATTCTGTTTGAATTTAAACTTGATTCTCAAACTTCCGAAGGCCATATCTTCTTCATACGGACTCCGTTTTTCGAAAACTCGGACTCTATTTCGCGTATTTTTCCGAGACGAACGCAATGGCGTATCCCGTTTCCCTTAGTTCTTTGATTTCAGATTAATTATACTTTAATTTGTTAATTTCACAGTTATAGAATTTTCGGTGTGTTACATTCTCCCCCACTTAAAAGGATTTCGTCCCCGAAATCTTCAAGTTAGGAGGAATGTATATCCTAACATCCAATCATCCATCTACTCATCCATCAAACACGAGCATCCATTGTCCTTAAAAGACTTCTAATGCTTCATGATCATATGCGAAGTGTGTGTGTACATGAACTTATCTAATGCAAAATCAGGCGGTCTACTGATTCAGTTGACCTCCTTAATGCGAATTATGTAAGTGCCATGAATCCATTATGTATGCAAATTTTCCTATTCATGATTCTACATGAGTGCACAATCATTCAGTACAAATGCAGCATCCACATGACAACACATAAAAATTCAACCACATATGAATGCAAACATATATGCACATGCAATATGAAGTGACTGAGCCGATCTAAAACCTAGATTGTGTGTGTATATGCAACCACGAGCAACCACTAGCAATCACTTGCAACCACTTGCAACCATCATCCATAACATGTTTCAATTACATGTTTCCATCCAAAGGGTTTCTACCTAAAAGATAAGGTCGAGGAAATATACCTAAAAGATAGATAAAAGCGTAACTTAAGGAAAAAGAAACATCAAGGATGTACCCTCGAACAGAAAAGGGTAGGCAGTACGTATTCTAGCTTCAGTTTCCCAAGTCGCGTCTCCCTCGGCGTCGCTCCACTGAACTTTGACGAGCTTGACTTCGCGGTTGCGTAGCTTCTTCACTTCCGTTCCTAAGATGCGGGTTGGAACTTTTCTTATGGTTGCTTCGCGTTCCACTTCGGCCTCTTCGAGTATATTTGGCTCTACCACTTCAGCATACTCATGTAGACATTTTCGGAGATGTGAAACGTGAAAAACGTTGTGGACTCCAGCCAACTTCTCGGGTAGCTCTAATCTATAGGCCATTTTCCCAATTTTCTCGATGATAGGGAATGGCCCTACGAACCTTGGTGCTAGCTTTCCTGTGGTTCCAAAGCGAATAACGTTTCTTAGCGGTGATACCTTGAGAAAAACTCTGTCTCCAACCTCGAATTCAAGGTCGGTCCTCCTCTTGTCGGCATAGGACTTTTGTCTGTCTTGGGCCGTCTTCATCCTTCTTCGTATTAAGTCTACTTTCTCTGAAGTCTCTCGGATCATGTCTGGTCCAAGTATGAGCTTATCCGTGGACTCCCACCAACAAGTGGGCGATCGGCACGGTCTTCCATATAAAGCTTCGAAGGGCGCCATTCCGATGGTTGCTTGATAGCTGTTGTTGTAGGCAAATTCCACCAAAGGAAGGTGGTCTTCCCATGTCCCTCCGAAGTCAAGGACGCATAGCCTTAAAAGGTCTTCCAAAACTCTGTTCACTCTCTCTGTTTGGCCGTCGGTTTGGGGATGATAGGCTGTGCTCAAGCATAACTGCGTTCCTACTGCTTCTTGCAGACTCCGCCAAAACTCACTGGTGAAGATGGGGTCTCGGTCACTAACAATGCTAGATGGTATTCCATGGAGTCGAACGATTTCCTTAAGGTAAAGTGATGCTAGGGATGAGGCAGTTCTTTTACTTTTGACAGGTAAAAAGTGGGCGCTTTTAGTAAGCCTATCCACTATTACCCAAATGCTAGTGTTGCCTCTCCTAGACCTAGGCAGCCCATCGATGAAGTCCATTGAGATGCTATCCCACTTCCACTGTGGGACCTCCAGAGGATGTAGTAGTCCGCCAGGCTTTTTCTGTTCCGCCTTAACCTGTTGGCACACCATACACTTAGAAACGAACTCTGCCACGTCCTTTTTCATGCCGTTCCAGAAGAAAGTCCTTTTTATGTCTTTGTACATTTTATCTCCGCCTGGGTGTATCGTCATCTTGGAGTGATGTGCTTCCTCTAGAACCTTCTTTACTAAATCTTTTGTCTGTGGGACGCATAGTCTTCCGTCTCGCCTTAGCAAACCCTTATCGTCGATGGAGTATCTGTTGAGGTGACTTGAAGTCTCACCCCTAATTAGCCTATCAATTATTTCCACAAGCTGAGGGTCTTCGCGTTGTGCTGCCCCTACCGAATCCACTAAAGTTGGGCGCACTTCGAGAGATGCTAGCAAGCCTGGTACGAAATCGGAGGAGGGCCTAAAGTCGAAGCTGGCTATAAACTCTAGGCTTTGTCTTTCAACAAACAACAGGCTTAGGGTCAATTTCTTTCGGCTCAACGCGTCTGCCACTACGTTGCCTTTGCCCGGAGTATAGGAGATTTCGAAATCGTACGAGGCAAGAAACTCCATCCATCTTTGTTGCCTCAAGTTAAGATCCTTCTGCGAGAAAAGATATTTCAACGATTTATGGTCAGTGTAAAGTTCGAACTTCTCACCTAGGAGATAGTGTCGCCAAGACTTGAGTGCAAAGACGATGGCGGCTAACTCAAGATCGTGGGTTGGGTAGTTCTTTTCGTGCACCTTCAATTGCCTCCCGCCATAAGCTACTACCCTTCCTTCTTGCATTAAGACGGCGCCTAGCCCTGTCCCACATGCATCCGTATAAACAGTGAACATCTTGCTCCCATCTGGCAGCGTGAAAACTGGGGCTGTTGTGAGAGCCCTTTTCAGTCGTTGTAAAGCAAACTCGCAACCCAAGTCCCAATTGAACACTAGATTCTTCTTGGTCAATTTCGTGAGCGGAGCTGAGATTTTCGCAAAATCCCTTATGAATTTTCGATAGAAACCTGCTAGTCCTAGGAAGCTTCGGACCTCAGTCGCATTCCTTGGTGTCTTCCAATCCTGTACCGCCACTACCTTAGCAGGGTCCACTGCTAACCCTTGTTTGGATACTATGTGCCCAAGGAACCTCACCTCTTCCCTCCAAAAGTGGCATTTGGAGAACTTGGCTTTTAGTTGATGGACTCGCAAAGTTTCCATGATTGCCCTTAAGTGCTGAGCATGTTCCTCTTCACTCTTTGAGAAGATAAGGATATCATCTACGAAGACCACTACGAATTTGTTGAGGAAATCTCTAAATACCCTACTCATCAGGTCCACGAAGTAAGCAGGTGCATTTGTCAAGCCGAAAGGCATGACAAGCCATTCAAAGAAGCCGTCTGGGGTTCTGAACGCCGTTTTATCGATGCTATCTTCAGCCACCCTTAGCTGATGAAAACCGGTTGCTAAATCGAGTTGGGAGAAAACAGACGCTCCTACAAGCTGGTCGAATAAATCGTCAATTCTAGGGAGAGGGTGCCTATTCTTTTTCGTTAGCTTGTTGAGCTCCCTATAGTCAACACATAGACGGAGTGATCCATCCGCCTTTGTAGCGAACACCACCGGAGCGCCCCATTCTGAAATGCTCCTCCTAATGAACCCCTTTTCTAGAAGCTCTTTAATCTGTTTACTGAGCTCTTTCCTTTCTCGTGGAGCCATATGTCTAACGGGCAACGCAACGGGCTTTGCATTATCTACAAGATATATGCGGAAGTCTATTTCCCGCTTCGGAGGCAAGCCCTTCACCTCTTCGAAGACATCCGGATATTCCCGGACCACTCTAACTGATTGCAAATTTTCAACAGAGGCATCTAGCGATTCAAGATAACTAAGCATAACCGCATACGAGGGATTACAAGAAATTTCCAAAGTATTACCGAGCTGGGTTAGGAGCCTAACAACCCTTTTCTCACAATCAAGGATGGCCCCATTACTGGATAGCCAATCCATACCCAAAATCAAACCATACCCCGAAAAGCCCAAAACAAAGGCACTACATAGGAATTCTACACTTAGAATAGAAATTTTCAATCCCACACAGATCATAGACAAATGAGCTGGGCCCCCAATTGGGTTTGAAACAATTAAGGGGTCCTCTACCATACTAGTTTCTAGGTGCAGAGATTCTACTAAAGCAGACGAGATAAAGGAGTGTGATGCGCCAGAATCAAATAAAGTGCGAACGGGGTGATCATAAAGATAAACTACACTTTCTACAGAAGTATTTATACCTCGCTGTTGCAGAGGTGGCGCTTCCAGCACATGAACCTGTGCCCCTGGGGTGGATCCAGCCCTCTGCCCCTGTCCTCGTTTCTTTGGGCAGTCCTTAGCCCTATGGCCCGTCTCACCGCAAGAAAAGCACCCACCATTTTCCTTGGCCTTCTTTTTCCGGCAGTCCTTTACTAAGTGCCCCACTTTGCCACAGAAATTGCACTTCCTCTTCTCTTTGTTGCCTTTCCCGCCCTTCTTAAAGTCTGTCTTCTTGGGCTGCAAACCCTCTTTCTTCTTGCCCTTATCCTCTTCATTCAGCAATGCCATTTGCACCAATCTTTCATACGTGGCTCCCATGGGTATATGGGTCATGGCCAAACTGTGTAATGGCTCATTCAACCCTTTGACGAAACGGAGAGCCTTCTTGTGCGGGGTGTTGACTAGGTCAAGCCCAAACCTAGCCAGCTCATCGAACTGATTCACATACTCTCTGACTGTCTTGTCCCCTTGCTTAAGAAATAAGAATTTTTCTAACTGCAAACTTCTTTCTGCATCTGAGAGAAATTTGGTCTCAAACCTTGCCCTAAAGTCCTCCCATGTCTCCACTGGTCTTTCAGCATTAGTGACTTCCCACCAGTAGGAAGCCTCACCCTTCAATAGCCACACTGCCAACTGTACTTTTTGTCTATCTTCTACCTCAAAGATGATGAATAGGTCCTCCGTTTCTTTCAGCCAATTTCTAGCTGCTACGAAGGACTCAGTTCCATGGAAATCCCTTCCTCCCATAGCTTTAAAATCTTTGCATATCTTAGCGAATGTGTTTCCCCGAGGAGGAGGTGGAGGAAAAGGTGCTGCGGCAGCTGGATGATTTCCTTCAGCTGGGGGAGGAGGAACGGTAGGACCTGGCTGTGTGGCCCTTGCTTCTAAGAACCGTCTAAACCAACTAGGTATTGGCACCCCTTCCGGCAAGTTAAGTTCTTGGGACATGCTGAAACAAAAAGGATAGATTCAAAACGAAGGATAAGAGATAGTTCCTATGGCTTTGGGGGGTGGACTTTGCCTTTTTAAAATAAAATAATATTTTTCTTTTAAAAATGCTTCTTTAAATTTCCTTTTTGAAAATAATTTTTCAAAACTTTTTATCTTATCTGGTAAACCTATGCTCTGATACCAAGTGAAACACCCCACCTCCGTTAGGGTCACTCTCAAAGGGAATGCCCTAATTTTGGTGGAGGTTTATAAGTACAAGTCACAGATATACAAGACAGATATAAGAACGCATATTTGTAAACAGCGGAAGAACAACAAACTTTATTTCATAAAGTCAAATACGTGTTACAACAACATCCTTTCCAAAAACATAACATAACACTTTCATAATCTGTCTTGAGTACATTATTTAAAGAAGCATAAATAAAACATAGATAAACTGCAAAAGCCCCATAGTGGATTGTCCAAAGCCATAGTTCAAAACAGGAAAGTCCAAGCAATACATCTCTCTTCTTCAAGCTGGATGTTGAGGTTGGTCAAGCTGCTGTGTTCCCTCCCTGTGGACCTGGGGGGGGGGGGGGAACGGAAGAAAAGAAGACGAAAGAAAAGTAGAGTCAGACATAAAGCCTGAGTAAGTCTAGTACTATTTTGTCTATGAATAAAGAACTGGGTATGATAAGTATAAACAAGAAGTGGGCATGCACTATAAACTTGGTTAAGTTGTCTAGGGTCGAATATACTATCGTACCCCATGTTGATCTCTGAACCCATATAAACTAGTTTCCAATTTGCACCCCATAATCAGGGTGATGTGATCCATTCTATGATGATCGGCTCCTACTCGCATAGTTACATGTGTCTTACAGCCCCCGATGTTGTAGTTACCTATGCTGGTCCCACCATGGGGTGTATCAAGTCCCATAGTGGCAACCCGACACAACCTTAGAGTGCACAGGTATGCTACTGGTGTCCAGTGCCTTATTTTTCTGCGCCGGAGTGTGTGCACGCCCGCACTCCGTTAGAACCTACACTGCTACACCACCGCCGTCGCTTTGACCTCTTACAATCAGCCCAGTAATCGTGCCCCACCCTGCCTAGTTTCAGGGTATCCTGATACACCTTCTAGGGTTACTGCTAAAAAGGGTCCCCCGTTACTAGGTTTTCTATCTCTAGCCAACATGCTAAGTTGGTTAAGTGTTTCCTAACCTAACCCCCACCAGTCCGTTTTGTTTAGCATGTTCCATTTTGATTAAGTCTTTAGTTCACTTAATCCTATCAATCCTGACTCAGCCTTAATTGTCTTATTAAGGCCCTGACCTCTCACGTTAGACAGGTATTGTTGTGGTTGCCTGTTGCCGGTTGGTTCCGGGCAGTCTTACGCCACAACTCAGTCTAACCTCGGGTCCTTATTGGGCTCCATGTTTAACCTCCCACATTGGATAGGTATTGTTGTGACTACTGGACAGCCGGGCGGTTCCGGGCAGGTTTACATCACAACTCAATCCAACCTCGGGTTAAACACCTCGTATGTTCTACATTTACATATTTTGTCATTCTCCTTTATTTTCTTATATGTAAATATTTGCGGCCCATTATTAAGTAAATGGTGTAAAGGTTACACCAATCATGGGCCCAACCCATACTTGAATTTGGGCCATTCTATTTTATATTTTCATTCATTAATTAATTTTAACCCAACGTTATTTTCCCCCGTTTTACACGTCCGTTTATATATATATTGGGCTTAGCCTTTTAAAGCCCAATTTAGCCATGCGAAAAGGGGAGGCTTATGGCGTGATTACATACACAAAAAGGGGAAGGTGAGCGTATGAACTTGCAATATGACGTTGGGAATACAAAATAGAAACTGGTGTACTTGCATAGTAGTGACATATACTTTGGTCATAAAACATAGGTGACATGAATCAAAGCATGTGAACTTGTAATTGAGATATCATTATTGACACATGGACCTATATTTTTATTTAGGCATAATGTCAAACATAAGCATGGCATAAATATTTCTAGCATAAGCATAGCATAATGTCAAACATAAGCATGGCATAAATACTTCTAGCATAAACATGGCATAATGTCAAACATAAGCATGGCATAAGTATAGTTAAATTTGTTCATGGCATAAATATTTCTAACATGAAATCATGATTCTTACTTTAGTCATGTAAACTTACAAAAGGGACTTTTTGAACCTAACCTAGCCATGTACCACATACGTCATCATATAATTCTTGTAAACAAGATAGACCTAATCATGGTTGCCAAATATCAATCATAGCCTAGCCATATTCATAAGTTTGCAAATAGGTTTTCTAGTACAAAAGCATGGCTTAATACATAATGCCAAATTCTCAACATAATTTCATATGGATAATAACCAAACTTGTTCCAATTACTTACAAAATGATTTATGCACAAAAATATACATCATGGTGGCATAGAAGCAAACCCCAAACTTGCATGAATTTAAATCAACTACATACATGTAGCTTCAACATGGATTACATAATTTGCGAAATATTCCAAACGTATACTTGCATAGAACTACCGCATGTAGTTCTTTATAATGAATAACATAATTCATAAATATCTAAACGTATATAATATTTCAAATTGATAAGAACGCACAAATATGAATTACTTTATTGCCACAATTCAAGCATACAAACCAACACAATTGTTTATTCATACCAAAGTAATACTCTACTTACAATGGTGTGACGAACTCTCCAATTAAGAAATATGATTCCTTTGTTGAATTGATTTGATTTAGGTCGCTTTAAGCTTTAGAATTTTCCTCCTAATCCTCTCTCTAGTTGGCGGCTACTCTTTGTCGTTCCTCAGCAACATGGCGGCTATGATCTTATTTTTGAATGAATAGATTAGGGTTTAGTCTAGGGTTGTTTATATAGAGGTTAGGAACTGATTAGGACCATTGATGTTGCTTGGATTGATCGTAGCCATTCATTCGATAGAGAGACCAATTAAAACTTGCCACCTAGCCCTAGTGACAAAGCAGACCACAGAAAATCGACCACATAGAGAATAGGCCAGCCGGGTTAGACTGGGCTCGACCTGGGTCTGGACCAGGTCGACACCCCTGTCGACAGCCCTGTCGACAGGCCTGTCGACCTGGTTAGACCAGGTCGACAACCCAGTCGACTTGGTGCGTCAGGCGGGTGTTTTTCCGCCCTGGCCCATTGGGCCCCAATTTCGAATTTAAACCTGATTTATTTTATTCTATTTGAATTTAAACTTGATTCTCAAACTTCCGAAGGCCATATCTTCTTCATACGGACTCCGTTTTTCGAAAACTCGGACTCTATTTCGCGTATTTTTCCGAGACGAACGCAATGGCGTATCCCGTTTCCCTTAGTTCTTTGATTTCAGATTAATTATACTTTAATTTGTTAATTTCACAGTTATAGAATTTTCGGGGTGTTACAGACAGATCCAACGGTCATGATCTGTTCTGAGTCATCATAGTCGCTGGAATAGTGATTGAAGTCAGGAGCGTTTCAATTGGAATTGCCAGCGATAGACAATGCGAGGTGAGGCGGGGTTCATGTTGAAGGGGGAGATGGTGAGCTGCTTAGTTTGATGGCTCCTAATGGTACTCTAGTCGGCCAGAGATGGAGGCGCAGTGAGGTTTTTGTCACGAGTGATGGGTTCGTATATAGGTGCAGCGTTGGGGTAATTCTGGGTACCTGGGAACGAAATCAAAACCAAAGGTGGAAAGTTGTTTCGACCCAAATGTAATTAACAAATAATTTAAGTGATTAATTTAAAAGTGATATGTGATTAATAATTACTAAATTTAATTTATGATCGGTGCAAATAGAACTAAACGGTATGATGAACAAAGGGGAACGATGGAATCAGCTTGCAGGGGAAGTGTGTACAAACCGTTTTTATGAAGGTGGGTCAACGGATCAACATAATAATTACAAAATAATTAGTTGTTATTATAAAATGATTAAGGAATTTTATTCTAAATTAAACTCAACCATGGGTAGTTTTCTTTTGTATTTGCAGGCATCTTTGAGCCTGTCAAAGTCGGGTAGAAAACATAATTTACTTGGGTAATAAACAAAATGTGCTAGTCACCATTTAAGATATAATTATATTGTTAATTAAGAAATAAATTTAGTTTAAATGCAACTTATAAAAATATTAATTAATTAAGTGTGATCATGCAGATGGAATAATGGCAGCATAGTAAAGCTTGGAACTCGGAAGACTAGCTAGGAACCAATTTATAGATCAACCGTAATTTTATATGTAATTAGTTTAACTAGTAAATTATTAAGTAAGATTAATTATAGTTAAAGGTTAATTAAGTTGGTTATATGAATTAAATTGAATAGATTAAAATATTATAACTCGTTCATACCTTAACAGAACCGGACAAAACATATGCCGTTGGAACAACATTGACGAACGCTACATTATGGAATGGAAAACCGAACCGCTTTAGCAACAACGGAATCAAGGTGAGTTAAACTCGCTCAATTATCCCATTTATATTTTATATAAATTGGGTTTTTATTTTATGTGTTCTGTTTGCTAATGGTTGCTTGTTTGCTAGTTATATATTAATTTGTTGACATAATCGATGAAATTAAACTGTTGTTTAATTTCAATGAAATACCAAATCGTTATTTTAACGATTGGATCCAATAGAGGTAATTTACCTTATTGGTCACGTTTATTTATAAACGTGTTCAACTGTTTGAATTGTCTGAATTGTTTTATTGATTGGTTGGTATTATATAGTCATTATTTGCTGTTATAGAAATTAATAGTTAAACTGAATTGATTTACCTGATTGGTGATAACCGTTTGAATACAGGGAAGAACAGGTTGGAGGGATCCAACGGGATTCCTCAAATATATTATTTATTTTCATATCATCATATATGAACTGTCATGATTGGGTGATTGATTTGATTAGTGATCATTGATTGGAAATTCAACCTGTGTTTTGTTTTAACCAATGGGCATTATTAGTTAGGTAATCGGCAGTAAATGGCCAAAGAATAAATTGTTTTGTTTTATATTGATTTACCGTCAGGTGGATCGATAGAACTGAAGTTATAAAATGTATTTTATAACTGGAGATAGAATTTTAAATATATATTATTTTGAATTAAAAGTTTTTAAAAGGAAATAAATATTTGTTATTTAAATTTATAATTAATTGTTAATTGATTTTATAGAGTAAATTCTGATGTTGATCAGATTTATAAACTAGTGAATAGGAAATTAACCTAACGAATAATTTGGATGATTGTTTCTGTTAAATGACAATTAAATGGAATTATTTAATTTAATTATATTTTTAATTAATTTAAAAGAGAGAACTAATTGGAATTATTAATGAGATAACCGTGTTTAGAATTGACTAAATTGACCATTTTTAATTGGAACTAATTATATATTTAGTTTGTTTGGATTAACCTAATAAAATAGTTTAATGAGTATTGTTCTAATTTTAATTAGACCGTTAAAAAGGGAATTTATATTTATTTTAGTAAATAAAGGAATTAACTACAGAAGTAATTAATAATCGAAGTAAATTATTATTTTAATTAATATTAATTTAGAAAATTACCTTTTAAATGGAAATTCATTTAAAAGGTAATTGGAGTTGAAACCAAATCTAGTTGGATGGGGAAAGGAGTTATTTACGGGTTTGATATTTTAAAACCCAAATTTTTATAACAAAATTATAAAAGGAATTTCAAGCGAATACAATAGCTTGAAATAAATGTTACTTAATTATATGAATTAAGTCAAAGGAGGTTAGGATATAATGGTTTATATTAAACCAGAGTTAGATATATGAAGTTTAAAGTGTGAAAGCATTAATTTTACATTAACGTTATGTAATAATGGGATTAAGTAAAAGTGAGGAACTAAAATGTGTATTTCAAGCGGGAAATGGTCGGAAGGATTTGAAAAGGAGTTGGAAAAAGTGAATTTGATAAAAGAAGTGGGTCGTAAGATTTTGTAAATAAATCCAAATTATAAAATGAATTTGTTTAAAGAGGTTGTTGTTAAAATGGGGTATTTTATGGGAAATTATTTAATTACGGAATTAATGAATAATAAGGAAGAGATTTTCAAAAATATAAGAAGGTTGTATGAAACCATATTTTGATTAAAATAGTTAAATGGAATTTGTATTTATATTAGAATGAAATGTGGGTTTGGCTTACAACTCGTATTTATCTTAGGATATGTACGTTGTTGATCAAGGTCTGAGAGGTAATTAAAATACCCCAACTTGAACGACATCAGGATTATCTGCGGATGATATTAGTTGTAATGGTAAAAGAGGTTAGTAATTATGTATTATTTCCATTAGAGAAATAATAGTGCAACGATAAATGGAAATGTGGGGAGTATATAACGAGAATTCCAAAGTAAAAGGGAAATAAAAAGAGGTTGTCGGAAATATAATGATATGTATGTGTTAGCAGGGAAATGTAAAGTTGAGTTTTATTATATAAGAACAAGTATAGATTTTGTTTCAAGTAATGAATAAAGGATATTTTGTAATGTTGGTTTACAAATTAATAAGTTGAATTGATTTCCCTAATATTAGATAATAATGTGGCTAATGTTTTGAAAGTGAAAATAGGAAACTGGATATATAAAAGTGAAATTGTTTTCAAGGAAAATCTTAGCAAAAAACTATATTTATAATATCGAAATATTTGGAAGTTTTAAATTTACATTTGTTTTAATTAAAAAGGCCAATTGATGCTGAATAATGAACTAGTTAACTCGTTGGATGTTCATGATTGAATCACTATTTATTTTGATAGTTAAATCACCGACTATCAAATCTGTCCAATACGATTATTGGTACGGGAAGACCGGGATCGAATTTATATTCGAAAACCATTCCAACCAACAAATACGTGAAGATATCAGAAGATTATCGAGATGGAGTATTGAAGACCGTAGATCTTCATGAACGGAAGAATTACTAATGATCTCTGGGATTGCAACAAGAGATAAACTGTGGTTTTGTCGTGGTTGGAATCTACGGGTTGCAAGGACTTCTCGCTACTGATCCATAGGGTGATTCCTATATTGGATGCAGCAGGAGAGTACCTTCGGTTCATCCTGTTCCTGGATGACTTGTATTGACTAATGTCAGACAGAGTATTTCCAAAGGGATTACGTACGTTGATTTCTTCAAATGTACCATAGTTGATGGCGGAGAAATGTTTTTTCTCTAGCCAAATAACTAGAGTATTTTTGTGGACGTCAATTAGTGATGGCGGATCTGACAATGTGGCATTCAAAGTGAATAGTGACCAGATGTTTCAGAAAGGGAATTCAAGCCTCAAGCCTCATCAACCGGGAAATGACAAAAATCGGGCAGGCATCATGGCTATGTGGGTCGCTCCAATTAGGGTGTATAATCACCTATCTAGAGAAATTCCTTTTGCTTCTTTAATCTATCGATGATGTCCCTTTCGGGAAACGGTGGTTTGAGCCCAACCGTTAGTGATATACATTCGATACACTCAAGCGAAATGAGAGGTCGGTCATGTGTGGACCAGATTGCAAGACATTCTTGTTGAACCCAGTGTATTCCCCTCTAAAGATACACTATCGGCAGGTGGTCCCATACCTTGTCATAGTCGGAATCAAATCTCTAATAAGCGCCCGCGGTTTTAATTGTATACTATATATGTGGAGCGTGAAATGCAAGCGTTCCGCTAGATTGATATTTACTTGTATTTAGAAACTATCATAATATCAGGAAAGATAATTGATTTCAAAAGTATTTTGGGTTATCGTAAGGTAAAAATCGTCCATATTTATGTGTGGATTTGGTCTTACGATTATCCTTTTCTTTCAAAAAGATTTTTGAACTTTAAAATCAAGTTGGATGATCCCCCTTAAGCCTTTTTCCGAGTTTTTCTCACTCTGGTTCACCAGACTGACTCGCTGTTTTGTAAATGCTCGGGTTAGACCGGGTTGTACAGGTCCAGGTTATCGGATGCTGCGAAGTCCAGAGACAAGCTGGAGGTGTTCAGACGTATGATATTATATAGCTACTATTCCGCTATGTGTTGTATATGAGGACAGATTGTTATAACTGTCCAGAGGTGTTGATGTACTCTGATATTGTAAGTGTTTTTCAAAGCTCTCAGTAAAGATTTATTTATGTACTATATTTTGTTCCGCTGCGATGTGAGACTCTGTGTTGTGTTGTTTCTTCTTCTTCTTCTATTCTAATATTTCTTCCTTTCTTATCTCACCCTCTAATTTCTTTCTAATAACTATTCAGTGTTTTCGGTGCTTGGAAGGTTGGTATGGAATACGGAATTGTACTTATGTTGATTTTCAGAGCCGAAAATCCTTGGGTCGTTACATAGTGTATGTCAAATATCATCCCAATACACGTGTGGGGTTTCAACCAACAAATACTGAATATTATTTGTGCAGTTGAGCGATGTGTAAAATATATCGTCCTAATCAATATCTGTTAAATAGGTGTACATAAACAAATCGTGCGATTTGTAAATGAATATTTATTTTATTCATATACACATTAACGACGAAATATTTTATTCAACACATGAATATTTTATTTAGTTCATTTATACAATAAAAATGATATTTTTATTGTTCTAACATTTTTAGAAATTTTGGTAGCATAACGGCGCGATACTAGAACCGGAATAGGGTCTAGCCTTATCCCTCGCCTAATACTGGCTCGCGCCATACACTTACCAATTCCAGTCAATTCATTTCACTTCCCAAACCCAATTCAAACAAATAAACCAATCAAACAAACAACCAAACATCCAAAGCTTTAATCAAAGGTGTCGGGTGCTACTAAGCACCGTCTGAATCCTAGTATATATTTAACTGTAAACAAAATTAGAGTGAGAATTTCTCACCTAAAAGCTAAATCAATTCGTCGCGATTCTTCTAATGTAGAAAATTCTTGTCGCCGCGCTCGCTTTTGTCATTCCCCGCACTTGAATTCGCCTCTTTGGCTCTAGAATTTGCATCTGGCCTCCAATCTTCACCAAACTTTGTCACTACCCTAAATGCGCCATTCCGGACAACTTTTCCTAATGGACTTTCTTCCAAAACCGCACCAATTCACCGAAAATCGCGAAAAAAAGCAGCATACGAGATCTTCGACTTTGGTACTGTGGAGTTTTGGCTAGAAACACTCGGATTGGAAGATATTGAGGAAATAAGATCAGGGTTGTTTTGCACATACGAGAATTTTGTGAAAAGTGGATTTATGGGTGATGTGGAGCCCACGGCCGGAGGTGGGTGGCCAGAGGGCGACTGGACGCGGGGAGGTCGCTGGTGGTAGCGGCGTGGTGCGGGAGTTGGTGGCCGGAGGAGCTAGGGTTTGGAGAAGGGTTTTGAAATTTGGAAGAGGGAAAGAGGAGAGAGAGGAGGAAGAGGAGGAGGAGAGGAGGAGGATGAGGAGAAGAGGGCTGTCGGTGGCTGGAGGAGGGAGAAGGAGCGACAGCATGGGGTGGAGCTCTCCATTAAAAGGGAAAGAGGAAGAAAGAGGAGGAAGAGAAAAGTGAAAAGAGAATGGGAAGATAAGCGCTTTTATCTCTTTTTCCGTCCAATCGTCCGAACGTAAACGATCTCCAATTGCCGCGGATTTTGGATACGAGATAGTAGACATCAAGACGAGTCCAACGAGACAAGTTTTGTCGAATTCCGAGTATGTTTGACCTTCCGTTAAAATTCTCAAAATGCTCAGATATTTTTGAAAAATGCGATTTTAGCGCACCTTTTATTCTTACCCACCCAAATAGCTACTCCAAAAATCATGGCTTTTTGGATTCAAGCATTATTCGACGATACGAATCCAGAAAAAAAAGTAGAATCGAATTCCAAGGTCATATCAATAATGTTCCTTTATAAAATGACTGCCTTTTTTGAAAAATGGTTTCGCCTCGCACGGCCACATACTAACTCCGCTCAACACGCATTTTGGAACTCAATAATTATTTATCATTATGAAACCAGAAAAAATTAGTTCATCGAATTCTGAGCTCATATGCAAAATTTCATTTTTTAAGGGTTATGTATTGATTTTAAACATCGAATTTTCAAATTTTCCAAAACAAAGCTTTTAAATCAATTGAATAATTTTACTGAGTTTATTTTTTTTCAATTAAAAGATAAAAAACTAATTTTAAAATTATTCTCAAATTTTATTTAGAAAAAAAATACCCAATTTCTATTTACATATTCCTTAAAATAGCCTAAATAAAAAATTTAAATTGGTTCTAAAAATACGGATTGTTACATGGTGTTTATAATAACCACAATATTTTGAATACAATTGTAGGCTATCATATGAACATTCGAATAAGCCTACAATATTAATATTCAAAACCACAAATATTCTTTAGATTTACAAAACTCATAAACACTTACGATAAGCATTATTTCAGATTTAACAAAATTATAAACAGATATAGTAAATATTTAGGCATACATTTTAGATGTAATAAAACGAAGTAATAGGACTATTATAAACTATGTACATAGATTTTTGACTCACCTGAAAGCATCCAAATCTAGATCTGAGTAATCTTTTACGCTTACAAATCCTAAATTCTTACAGATCTACAGTTATTCTCGAAAGGGGATACTTTCAAATTTGTGGATTTGCAAGAAAATAAGAAAAGAGGGAATAAATCTGATGAAGAAGAACCTAAACGCGAATCCATATCTGTATCCACTTGAATCTGATTAATCTCCTCAAATCTATATTGTTTATTTTTATTGTGTTTATATATAAATATATTTTGCTTTAGAATTTGTTTGAGGAGAAAAGAAATGGTAAAGCTTCGTTGCTGCTTTCAGACATATGTGGAAATGAATGGGGGTGTAACCCTTTATTTATAAGAGTTGAAATGACTCTGACCTATTAGATTTAATTTAATAAACATCCATTTGTTTATATATTATATATATAACCTTAGCCGCTACCTGCGATGTCAACCCAAGTGGTCGGCATAACGGTCGACCGCTTGGGGTCGATCTGGCGAGGTGGGGGAAGGTTAATAATTTTTTTTCCATGTATAAAATATTCTATCTTAATTATTTTCCGTTCTTTTTCGTATTTCTTTCGTAACTTCTCCATACGGACTCCGTTCACGAATTTCCAAACATGAAAGTTGACCAGAATTCCATGACGAACGCAACGGTCAATGTTTTATAATCAAATTTCATCATTTGCAGAAATTCCTATTTTGGAAATCTAATTAAATAACTAATTTATTTATTGTTAAAATTCTGGATTGTTACATAAGTGCTCGCTAAACTTAAGCTTTGATACCACATATAATAACCTAACTTTTCAGCTCTCGAAAGTCAACAATAATACAACCTCTATATTCATGTATCTCAAATCAAGAGCCAGTAAGTCTTATAGTTAGGGGGAAAAGGAGATAAAAGAATAAGATAAAGAAGATACATAACAGAATCTCACAATAGAACGAGTAATCTATAATATAAACAATGCTCTTACAAAAAGAGAAAACTTTAATATACATACATCAATCAGAGCGCACATAAAATAATGAATCAACCTGAACAGTTATAGTAATCTGTCCTTGCAATTGCTGATACACACCACAACACATATAATAGAATAAATAAAATAATTCGAGCATACGTCTCGGCACCCACTCCTCTTCAAAAGCTCCAAAGCAATCAAAATCCGACCTGGAAAATATACTTAGTCTGGCCCAAGCATTATAACCAAATAACACCTGGATTTGGCTAGGCATCTGCGTGAGATAACTCAACATATATGTAACATATACCAATACAATTTGAGCCCGTACGAATGCCTGTAATGGTTATCCCCTTAATAGCATCCAACCACTCGGTAGGTGAAGTATAGTTGTATAATAGATGATACCCAGGGTGTACATTATAAACAAATAAAATAGCTGGAATCGTAACATTAGTCACATTTGACAAATATTAATTGTACAAACAAAACCACTAAAGCACGTTCACATATTGGACTTTCCGCCGGAAATCTCTAAATACAGGTCTGAACTCCATGCACAAGGGTCAAAACCTATCTCTGAGCTTCGTATACTCTAGACAAAATATACCATAAGGTAACCACAACTGACCCATGCACGAAACACCGATGTGCACCATATGGAACCAAATATATCCAACTCCCGTGCACAACTTCAAGAAGCTCCTGCACATAAAGATAATAAGCATACGGTAGATATAAGTCAATATATACTGCTGTGGGTTAGCAAAACCCTAGATTTTGGTCCTACACTGTTTTCTTCCATTTTCATGTCAAAGTTTCATTCAAAATCATGCAAGGATTCCAAAACATCAGTAAATCTAATAATCACACATAGATTCCTCAATAGATATCAGAAACACAACATATGTTTAAGCATC
This sequence comes from Allium sativum, assembly GCA_030737875.1. Lineage (NCBI taxonomy): Eukaryota > Viridiplantae > Streptophyta > Magnoliopsida > Asparagales > Amaryllidaceae > Allium > Allium sativum. The sequence continues at coordinate 142,992,962 of CM060925.1, read as the reverse complement.
TCAATAGATCTTGAATCGCCACATAGACTTCACTTCACAGACATTTCCAAAACATAGAACCTATATACTATTTTTGGAGTGGTTCTCTATAAGTAGAACACTTACTAATCCCGATCTCCTTAAAACCAAGCATTAGATTCATAATCAAGTCTTATAGTCAATAAGTCGACTATCAAGTCACATAATAGATGATTATGTATGAAAATTAATTGTTGATGCCAAAAGTTGGTCTAGTGACGATCAACCCCCAATCTTGTGTAGATTACACACGAGAAATAGTCACAGAGTATAGAAAAAAAAAAAGACAGGCAACACGCAAGATTATTTTAGTGGTTTGGCAAAGTCGGTGCCTACGTCCACTTTATATTTACTAATTTTAATGCATTACAGAGTATAATTGGTTTTTTCAGTGGAGAAATATAGAGATTACAAGATTCATGTATTGTTGGAGGTGCACGACTGGATGTTTCCAAGATACCGAGCATATACGGGAAGTGGAGAACTCAACATCCCTTTTCATTTTCAGCAATGGTGTATTTGTAAGTGAAGAAGGTGGGCTGAGCTAGGTGCCACATGGCTTGCCTCTTTTGCGAAGCTTGGACACATGGAGCTCGATCCGGTGGAATAGTTTCGGCGGGGGGACCCGGTCTACTGTTGATTAATAGTTCTCTAGAGAATTGTGGCTTACGTGGCGCCTGAACTATGGTGCATCAAAAGTAGAGTTTTGGCAGGAAGCATTGACCACTTTAATTGCCTTGAGAAATATCGGGCTTCGCTAGAGATTGGATGACTCATCTAGATAACTCCAAGTAAATTTGATCGATCCGAATTTTGAGGAGAGGTAGACTTGGTCGGCTGGAAGAGTGATTATGCTGGGAAGAGATATATTGTTGCTTGATGGAAATCGGTTTGGATTGAGTCTTACTCGGACCTTCTGGAATAAAGGGTTGTTCGTTGGGATTGCTCGGTACTTATTGGCAAGCCTTCTAACATTAGGCCTCGATCTGTTGAACCGTGACAACTCTTTCCAAAAAGTTGGTCAACACTTTGCCCTTGAGAATACATCTTCCTTGGTAAAAGGAGGTGTGTTTTTTGGACGTTATATCGGAGATCCATGTGTGGAGAGCTATGGTTGCGTCGAACCATATTAAGGCTAGAAAACCAACGATCCCGATGGTTGTATTAAGGCCAGAAGTTCGACGATCGGTGTAGATCGTATTAAGGCCAGAGAACCGATAACCATCAAGGACCATATTAAGGCCAGGAATGTTATGAAATTATATGACAGACTTTGCCATGATATTCAATTCCTGGTGAGACGGTGTAGCCGGTTGTTCCAGGGTTTCTGAGGTTGGATTTTGACCATGTCCTGTGAGTGATCAGAATGTTTGAATGTAAATAGTGCCCTTGAATTGATAGTTTTATTCTTGTCAAATCCAGATAAGGTATTGTGGAGTTTGGTGAGTGGAAATCACACTTGCTTAAGAAAGTGGCGAGTATCGACCATACTCGGCTTATGGAGTTCGCGGGTATTAGCCATACTCGGCTTATGGAATTGAGGAGTATTATCCATTCTAAGCTTATGGAGTCGGCGAGTATTAACCATACTTGGTTTATGGAGTCGGCAAGTATTATCTACACTAGGCTTATGGAGTTGGTGAGTACTAACCATACTCGTCTTATGGAGACGGCGAGTATTAACTATTCTCGGCTTATGGAGTTGGCAAGTATTAACCATACTCGGCTTATGGAGTGTTAACCATACTCAGCTTATGGAGTTGGTTAGTTATGGTGGCAGGCATCAACTGTAGCTTAGAAACGGTGGCTAACACTGACCATATTTAGGGCAACGAGCATTAGTCATACTCGGCTTGAATCGTTCAAACATAAACCATGTTCGAAAAAGAAAATTTATTGCTGCTAAAGAGCGATTATAGGAAAATGTAAAATAAATTCTAAGTAGGGAGACAGTTGAATCCATAGCACGCCTAGGAGTTAAATCCTTACTCCATACGTGTGTAATTCAACATACCCACATTATCGAAAGAAATAATAGAAGTACATTTCTTATATCTTAAGAAATGGGAAAAAACTAAATTTTATTAATTAATGATGATGCCGCGATTGCTGGGCTTAGAATCCTTTCCGTTTCTAGGAGCTCGAGGAGCTTGGGAAAAAGGTTATGGCGGCACAACCTGTGCAGGTTTCTTGATATACTCGGGCTGTTCTCCGCGCCTAACCCTATCCTCGATGAGATCGCGCAAATGCCTACATTCACTGGAACTGTGGCCTGCCATGTTATGGCACATGCAATGCTTTCCATAGTCGAGTTCCTTTTGGGTAGGCTCCCTTCATGGAGGTTTGGGGAAAGTAGAGATCCTCATACATCAAGATAGATGTCGAGTAAGGAGGTGTTGAGTTCGGTGTATTAATCATATTTTTTCTTTCCTTGGAGTCGTACATTGCGATCATTCTTTTTCGAGACTTTTCCTTCCCTTTGTTTTGGCCATTGATGTTGGATGGACCTCCTTCCTTGGTGGCAAGCACCTATAGGCTTTCCATTTTGATGCTGGCATATTCCTGTCGAAGGAATCTATCAGCTTCGAAGCCTTCAATATCCTAAAGAGGATCTCTGATCAAGAGATCCTGAATTCTAATCGGTTCTGAACACCTGCGATAGCGGCCATAAGCACCATCGATGGCTTGGATCGATCGACTGATGCTACGGTCACATTGAATCTTTCTAAGAAGGATATGAGGGTCTCGCCGGACCGGTGCTTGATGTAGGTAAGGAACATGACGCTTGTTTGTCGGGAGATGTGAAATCAGAACTACTCAATGAAGCGAGTGACCAACATGTTCTAGTTGTTGATCTACTCAGTTGTTAACTGTCGAAACCACATGTTAGCTATGTCGGTGAGAAAGAGACGGAAGCACTTGACCATGACGTTGGTTGATGCTGAGAGTACTTCCATGTGTTGCATGTATCACATGAGATGAATGGTCGGGTCAGTCCTGCCGTTGTAGAGCTCCAGGACTGGGAGCTTGAAATTTGGAGGATTTCGGGAGTTCCTGATTTCCCTGGTGAATAGAATGCGATGAATGTCATCCACATCTAGCTAAGAAGAAGTTCCCCGGGTGAAGTGTTTGATGATGCTTGCAAGCTGGCTTCCATCTCCGAGGAGTCATTGCCATGAATCCCGCTCTGCATTGGGGACATTGGTAAGAATCCCAGTACTAGGATATGCCGAAAGCATGCTCGAAAGGGGAACGGTTGGTTGGGTTTGACCTCTGAGAGTTGAGTGAAGGTGAGGGTGAACCATAGCCTCGGGACCTGGTTCGGCCACAGCTACAGTTGCTTGGTTATTATTGGACTGAACCGTTTCCCCTTCTGTCGGGAATAATGGGCTTAGGCGAGTGGTACCCATCTAGTGCTCAGAGCAATGTTAGAAGGGCTTATGGTAGAGTTTTCCTTCGTCGTGTTGGGGACCGGTATGGTAGAGTGGTCTTGGTGACAAGGAGGGTTACCGTCACCACCATTTCGTTAAAGGGGAGGCGGCATAAGATGGGTTTGTAGTAAGGTGTTGGGTCGAACTGTATGTAACAATGTTCCTGGTTTTGGCCGACCCATTGGTTGGGCTTGTTCTGGAGTTAGTTGTCTAGGGTGTTGCATCGTTCCCTAGACTAGAGGCAAACTGGTCGACCGGCTCTGGACTTGGCCATGGTTGGCCAACGAATCTATAGCTTCCAAAGCTCCAGTTGAAGATGGAAGTGATGCCCCTGCTGTGGCTGATCGGGAAGTAAAGTTGAGCCAGGAGGAAGTAAAGGTGTGGGCTGATCTGAGGCTTGATTCTCTACAGATCGAAGATCAGTTGTTGCCTCAGCCTCGCCCGGTGGAGGTAATGATACTGGAACGTGAGGTCCCTTTTCCATCCGAGCAATGAGATTGATCATTGCTTCCTACTTATATTTGAGGAGTTTACTCTGGGATGCCATCTTATTTCTGAATTCGAACAAGATTTTATCCATGTCGTCCCTAGTAAGGTATTGGGACGCATCTTCGTGGGAGGAAGCCTCATGGCTCACCTCCACTGCTGTTGTTTCTGTTGCATCTGCAGGTACAAGTTGGGAAGATGAAGCATCCTTCTTCCAGTTGTTTGCCATCGTTTGTCTTAGAAACTCCTGAAGGCGGTCGAAGGTCGTAGAGTATGTCTGCGTGCCCCCCACCTCGTGCGCAAAAGTGTTGACATCAAAAGTTGCTCTAGTGATGATCAACCCCCAATCATGTGTAGATCACACACGAGAAATAATCACAGAGTATAGAAAAGCAAATAAAGATAGGGAACATGAAAGATTTTTATAGTGGTTCGACAAAGTCGATGCCTACGTCCACTTTACATTTACTGATTTGGTCGGTCGGAAGAGTGATTAAGCTGGGAAATTGGTTTGGATCGAGTCATACTCGGTCCTTCTGGAATAAAGGGTCGTCCGTTGGGATCAGTCTGTACTGAATGGTAAGCCTTCTGACGTTGGGCCTCAATCCATTGAATGTGATAGCTTTTGCCAAAAAGTTGGTTAACAACAACCTTGCATAATTTCCATGACAAACGAATAAACATCTAAGGTGCTATCATGTCACAAAGCATGATAAATAGTTAAAGCATGATTAATTCATATAAGTGGCTTCTAATCCCTTTCCCATTTAATTAATCTTTTATTAATTAAACATCTTTTATTTGTAAAACTCTTTTTGTCTAGCAAAACTTCTTTTGTCTAATAAGACTTCATTTATTAATCAACAACTTCTACTTGATTAATATTCCTTTATATACTTGTGTGTACATATTCAATTTCTATGTATAAAAAGTATATACATGTATTATATGATTTCCCTATTCCTTTATAGTCTTTAGTACTTCAAAAGTTATTCATATATTTATCCCTCCGATATAAATGTATCCATAATTCATTTTCAATATTTTCTTTCTTTAAAATATAATCGAAGAGGCTAATACCATTGTTTAATAAGAACGTCTTCTCTTTTTTAAGTTAAAACATCTTATATAGTATCTTTATCCCGAAAGATTCCTATACTTGTAAAATCCATTATTAAAGATCTAAGTATATTCAAAATCGTTAAACAATGTATTTCCAGTTCAACTAGACTCCAAGGTTTAACTACAAGTGTTGCTAAAACACTGCTTACAAAAAACCAAAAACAATTCCTTTATTTAATTATCTTTAAACGTTCGTTTAAAGATTCAATTATACTTGCTTCACGAATATGATATGTGAGGGTTAAAGATGAATGTAATTAAGACATTGTCACGACAAACCCAAAAATCATTTCTTTACTTCCCATTATCTTTAAAACATTCCTTAAAGATTTTAATATCGATAAATATTCAACAAGGTGAAATACTAGTAATTTCTATTGATTATAATAGGTGTGTTACAATCCAAAATCAATTTCCAAGCCTTATAAAACATGCTTAATTGACTTTAATATATATATATATACATATAGTAAAATAAGTTAAAAACATGTTTTAAATAAAAGAGTTAAAAATATATATAGTAAAAATAGCTTAAAATAAGTTTTAAAGTAAAAAAATTTAAAAGACTATTTCATTTTTAAATCATTCGCTTCCAATTTCCTAATTCCATTTCCAATTCGTATAATTTCTCAATTTAGTCCAATTATGCCAAACAAATCAAAATGTATGAAATAGAATAACTCATTATCTTATGTAACACTGTGTGGTTAAAGCGCTCGCGGATCCAATGCGACGGAGAAGCAAAAAGTTGTAGCAGGGATAAAGCAAGGAAATAACGGGATATAGTGGATTAGCCTAAAATAACGTACAAAACTCATATATAATGCTTATATATATACAAATGATAAATTAACAGAAAATTAGCATTCTATTTAATTATAATTAGTACATTCTTATATTTAAATAAAAGCATGTACAGATATATGTAAATAAATTTAAACACTTATTTAGTTTAATTAAATTTAATTAAATTTAATAGAATATTATAGTAGTTTCTATTTTGGAAAATGTATGTCAAAAAGTTATATTAAAATACTAATTTTACAGATTTTATAAGTGAAAATTTACATTTTCAATTTATTTCTTTTATAGAAGATATAGCGGAATATAGCTGAATAAATGGGATATATCGGAATATAGCGGGGCTTAAAGCGGAAAGACTATTTCAGCGGCTATTTGGAAATAGCGTAGCGTTAGAACTCCGCTACACGATATAGCGGGGATATGGCGGGGTAATAGCGGGGAATAAACTGCACAGATATAACATAATATATTCACTTCACCACAATTCCACATACAACAACGTTATATGGCCAATGAGATCCACAATCAGGTTTAACGTTCAGTCAGTTCATATAACAGTCACATTGAGGAATTCTATTGGTTCCTTCCAACTTGTCTCCTTTCATCATAGCTCATATATCAGCATATATACATGTAATATAATTCAACTAAGCTAATTCATGTAAGACGAATCTTCCGCTACAAGCAGGTACTATCGGAGATCATCCGCTCTAAGGGCGGCGGGTATATAAAATCACAAACCAACTGATTAAGCAGTAAATCATCCAAAAATACAGACAAATATGTAAATAACAGTCAAAATTGTTATATAGTACAATAATATATCAAAAAGTATGAGTTAAAGTCACCATCCATTTCAAAGGATGAATTTCTATTGTTTTTATCTAATTTCAAACAGGCATTCAAAATTAGATAAAATTCCAAACTTCTCCGAATGATTTTAGTCTACTTTTTAAGCGTAATATTTTCAGATACGAATCTAACGAAACTTATTTCATATCATCCTGACTTAGTATGAAAAAGATAAGTGGGTTATAAGTTTCTACACATATTTATGTAAATTGAAACATCATTAAAAACTAATTATCTAAATAAAAAATTAATCTCCAATTAATCTTTCTTCCTCCTTTTAGATTACGAATAGGCCTCCCTCTTGCTACTTCCCCAATTTTTTGCTAGTTCGTACATCACCTACTACCACCGGAGGACTTGCGCCCATCAACCAACGACTTACTGTGCCACCTCGAGTTCACCCATGAACTCGATACCTACTCCGGCTGCTTCCTTCTCGCGTTCCGCATAACCGTCGACAAACCCGAAATATTGCGATGGACTATAAGGTGTCGCACCTCACCAGTTTTTCACCAAACAATCCTCTCGACCTTAGCAACTCGATGCACCACATGCCACCTCCTAAAGCCTTTTTGATTGATCGAAATTTTATATATATATTGAATTCTAGATTCACTTATTCGAGTAATTTCAATATTTAAATTATTATTTTACGATTCAGTTATATTGAATAACTTGTATATTCTAAATTCAAGTCGTTAAACTTCTAAAATAATCACTTTCAAATTTAAATAATTTAAATAATTTAAATATTCTAGTATTAAAAATCCTGGTTATTAGAATCATAAATATCTAACCAAGGTTCTTAAGTTCATGCACGTTAAAACACATAAGGTATATAGTTTATATATTTGATGACGGATTGGTTGAACTACTTCTTGTTTGTTTAAATATCAAGTCAGGTAACTCAGATATTAAGTAACTGCAATAGACTTTTGATCCGTACCCTGCCTCAGTTTTTCTTCTTCTTCTTGGTATAACTAACTGGCTGCTAAATAAATTAGTTCAAAAACAAAGTTGTAGATGTATGCCGTGCGCAAATCATTGGCAGTATGTTAATAGTACAATTCAAAAAATAATCTATAAATGAAAATAAATACATAATCATGGATTTGTGCATAAATGCATTGACAGTTTGTTGAACTTGATTGCTCTTGATATTAACCTCAAAGGATATTGAAAAATCAGTATCACCCTCCATCCTCTTTTTTATCTATTTATATTTCATATCTATGGTTATTTATTAAGATTATAGATTTTAGACTACTTCTAAAATTCCTTCCATTGGAAAAATGTTAAAGAAATAAAAACATCGACAATAAATACAAAATATAAGTAAAAAGAACCTAAAATTACCATATAGTCACTACAACAAAAAACACTTTTCGCAACAGGCGATATCTGTTGCAGTAGACCTATTGCAACAGGCCTGCGCCTGTTGGTATAGCCGAAGTTGCTAAAAGTCTGCAACATTTTCTGCCTGTTGCAATAAGATGTTGCGGTATACTTTTTTGCAACAGGCTTTTGCTGTTGTAACAGATCATTTTGCAACAGTGTATGCCTGTTGCAATAGATCCATAAATCTATAAAAAATAATAATATTATAGCTTATAAATATTACATATTAAATGTATTCGTTTTAGTAATAGTGTATATCACAAAATGAAATAAACAAATAAATTTTTTATTTTAACAAAGTTTTAATAGTACAAACAATTACAACAAAAATTTCTAAAATTTTCATACACCATTCATGTATAACAATTTCTTCTCTCACACAACACGTTTTTTTCGAATAGAGTATTTTCTAATCATATTTCTACTCTATCATACATATACTATAACAAGAGAACAAATATCATCAGCTAATCTCCTTAGTCTCTTTTTCATCTCATCGAGCTCCTGCATCTTGGTGGCGTCATTGTCAAGATGGTTCACCATATCTACATCAGTGCCCATGTATGTAAGTCTCTTCGGGGATTTCACCGCCATACAACGCATGCTCTTCATCCTCCATTGGTGAGATGGGCACCAAGAATAATATCTAACTGATATAGGCATTTACCATTTTTACTCAATTTTAACCAATCTTGAAGCCAGCATTTTTACTGAAATGGACCATATTGACTCCCTGACAAATTACACATATATAATCACATGAGTTCTCATTAATCTTTGTACAAATTACAAATGAAGGATATATTTACTGTTGTTAACTCCAAATGAAGAATAATATCAAAAGAAGAATAATATCTAACTCCAATATTTTTACTGTTGTTAAATACAAACTACAAATGAAGAATAATATCAAATAAAGAATAATATCTAACTCCAAATGAAGAATAATATCAAATGAAGAATAATATATTTACTGTTGTTAACTACAAATTACAGATGAAGAATATTATCTAACTCCTATATTTTTACTGTTGTTAAGTTAAAAAAATGCCACATATATAACCACATGAGTTCTCATTAGTCTTTGTACAAATTACAAATGAATACTGTGTTTTATATTTACTTTTTACTTCAAGTACTCGTTGTCTACTGTTACTTACATCTACACTGGCAATGAGTTACTTTTTTTTGTTAAGATAAACCAACCTGATAACCTGCTTTATACTAAATGAATCTATGCTCTTAAGATATATGGTATCATCATATTATTCTATCAGAACACTATCTAACTGGCATCTCCTTACAACTACCTTTCGCGGTTCAAAGAAAAAAGTACAACATCCACCTCCCCAATTTATCAATTAAAGGACCATGGCTATTGAATTACTTAAATCATACACCAATACAGTAAAATGGGACGGTTAAACCACAAAAGCAGTATAGCCACAACTGGAAATAACTAAAAGCTGAAATTTACAAACGTCCAGTGCAAGGATTCTATAAAAAAAGCTGAGATATACAACTAAAATAATTTTGATTTACCTTTTCAAGTGTAGATTCAACCAAAAACATAAGCATAAAGTGACAATCAACCACAGCCTACCCTACCTTTGCAAGACGCAGATACCGAGCCTACTAAAATGAAGTCGCTGTCGCTCGTTACCTTGGTCGATCGTGTTCCGTGGCACTAAGATTTTGATGCGATTTTCTTCTGAAAGAGCAATTGAATGGGCCGACCCTGACTCTCACTGTAGTGGACTTTGATGAAAGGTTGGGTAATTTAACGGGTTCGGGTCCCAGGAGGTGGATCTGGCGGGAAAAACCATGGCCGAAGTAAGAGCGGGGGGTCAGGTGTGGGGTTCACGGGAGGAAGGAGGGAAGGCCACGGCTTTAGGGTTTCTGTAAGCGTAGAATGGGGAAGATGTGAGGTTCGATGGGTGTTTTCATGGTCAGTAGCGATGTGGCGTTGAGGGTGTAGAAGGAAATACAGAGAGAGGGAGATGAAATTGAGAAAGAAGAGGAAGAGGAGTGTTCGGAGGAGAAGCGGCTAAGAAGATGATTAATGGCCAGCGTTGGGAGTGCTGATTTAATTTCTTTTTGGGAGTGTCACCAAAAGGGAACAAATTTCTGCAAATCTGGTTGGAGCCAAAATTTGGGTCAAAAAGGTGGTTTGGAGCCAAAATTTTGGGTTTTGAAATCAAAGTGTGTCTATTGCAACTAATATGAACATGCAGTTGCAGAAAATATTTTAACTGATAACAAGACATTTGCAAAAAAAAAAAAAATTAATAATCAAAATAATTTAGTTAAATGGATAATTTTTTTTAAATACCCATCTAAAATGTCCTGTTACAGTTACGTGGAAACGCACGCACCCTATTACTTCTTAAATACTAAATATATAGTTTAAAATATATTTTATCAACTACTAGTATCTAATAGAAATATTAGATGCATATGAAATTATGTACTTTGTGTCACAAGAAATTTTTGATCTGTTTCGGGAAATTTTAAAATTTTAAATTTTTAGAAGTACTAAATATTAATTGTAATTATTAAATATGATATAGAATGTTAAATACTAAATTTTACTTCTTAATTATTATTATTGTTTATTAATTGTGAATTATAGATTTTTTTTCTTAATTATTATAAATTATTGAATTTTTAATAGTCATTGTGAACTAACAATTATATAAAATTAATCAATTGTAATATTAATCAATTGTCATACAAGAAATTTTTATTAACTAATAGTTACTTCTTAATAGTAATATTAATCAATTGTGTCATTTATTTATTTATTATGAATTTATTCATTATTTAACTATTTTTTTACTTAATTAATATTTAAACATATTCATATTTCAAATTAATTATTATCCATTATTTTTTTAGTATTTTTTATTATTATTTGATAATTATTTATTTTATTATTTGTTAAGTGCTATTTATTATTATTTGTTGTTTATTAATTATTATTATATAATTATCAGTTATAAATATCACTTTACAATACTTAAATTTTATTATTAAATAATAATTATTAAATATTAATCTTAATTATTATATAATTACTACTAGTTAATCATTTAACAGTAACTATTTAAAATTAATTATTAAAAGTTAATCATTAAACGCTTATACCTATTTTTTAGTATGTTTTTCGCAACTGGCTTTACTAGTTGTAAAAAATACAGTTATTGCAACAGGCGAAAACAGTTGCTAAAGATATTTATTCGCAACCGGCTTGGAAGTGCAGTTGCAAATAATATGCTTGTTGCAACTGTTATGGAAGCACAGTTGCTAAAAGTATGTTTTTGCAACAGGAAGGAAAGCGCAGTTGCTAAAAATATGTTTTTCGCAACAGAAAGAAAAGGCCTGTTGCTAAATCTTATCTATTGCAACTGCTATAATAGGTCAGTTGCTAAATATCATTTACTGCAACTGTTTTTTGTCGCCTGTTGCAAATAGCTAGTTGCAATAGGGTATTTTTCTTGTAGTGAGTACAAAATGCATAAGAACCAACTTTCTGTAAATAACTTCAACTATTAATGAATAAGTAAAAATCTAAAATAGATAAGAATGGCTTTTCAGTTAGGGTTCTAGACAAAAAGAAGGACGGTAGTTTATCTAAAGAATACGGAATTAGTGGGAACTTAATTTTTGTTGTTGATTAGCAGTCTGATAAGCATTTTGCTGGGTTGCACTTTGTAGTATAGGTATATTTATGGCGGAACTTTGAAAATTTCACCGCTTCGAAGTAGAAAAACAAAAGCTGGACGATGGAAGACTAAAATCTTATGACTAAACGTTAGTTTATTTACTTCTTAATTATTGGTTATAACTAATTTAATGGCCACGTTTATCAGTAATTATCAACAGTTAAAAATTATAGCTTCTTATTTGATAATTATTAAATGTTACTTATCACTTTTTGGTTATAATTGAATATTAATTATCAAATGTTAATAATTATTTTTATAAGGGACGAATATTTAAACACAAAATAAAACACAAATGGTGGCACAACAAATCCAGACCATTGAATTCTTTTTGTCTTTGTATGAAAAGATGGGATTTAAGGGTCAATCCAATGGTGTAGATGTAACTACCCAAATTTCAACAGACCGAATTTTTTTCAAAAATCCTAATCTGCCGAAGCTCGAGTCGAATTGTCTGGTATTGTGCAGGAAAGACAGAGATAATAAATATATCAAAGCTCAGTAAACATCTCACAGCGGAATGAAAAAATATAATATAATCAAATATAGCCTTACCGAAGTAATCATACTGTCTAACCAGTATCCAAAGCTGTCATATCTCTGCGACAAATCTAACATGCGAGTGTGTTATGAGGAGGGGGTCAAAACAAAAAATTATGTATTCTGAAATAACCCTACATATACCATTCAGTTATATTTTCTTATTTATTAGGTTGTTTGGGTTAACAACACTCAAGGCTCTATACTCGCATCGTACCCATCTACGCCCCAGTAGAATAACCTAAATTAGTGTGTGTGTGTGTGTGTATATATATATATTGCTACCCCTGACATATCAAGGTATTCGCATAGTACCCTCCTCGCATGTTCTCCACCATCATGCCACAGAAGTGTATCCTACGCCGAACGCCGTACATAAATCCAGATCATAATGCCACGATACACCACCCGGTGCGTGTATCTAGACCCTTACACGTACGTACTGTCTATTGTATCTTGAGTCCCGTAATAGGGCCGCATCCAATGCACAGAACTCGGTCGGGAGCTTTTCATATCTATATAGGTCCGCTCAAAGGACCAATAGTATAGATATCCATATATGGTCTGCATTTCACGGTTGCTAAGCCCCTACCCAGGCCCCTCACTCAACTAGTGAAAGAAGACATCAAGAGCTAAATGACGTGCCCCTTGCAATTATCTATCATCCAATTTGGTGTGTCCCTCAACCATGTCTCGATAGTGAAAAATCAATGGTCACTTGGTATAGATCTTATATTTATGCATCTTACTGAATATCGATGACAATTAATCGACGATTACTATCCTTAATTTGGTCATGACCAACCTCTTCCGAGGCCAATTGCTGAATTGTCCAACATCATCAGCCACAACCTTCTGACTGCTAACTCTACCATTGCAGTCATGGTATACTCATAGATTAGTATCGCGCCGACCCCAACCTCTGCGAGTACATCCTCAGCATGTACTGCAACAGAGGACCACAACGGAGTACCCTACCACGTCCCTTGGAAGTCGCGTGCTTCCCTCCAGTCCTACCGAACAATCACGCAAAATAATCATATGGACGTGCTCCTCTGGTGCCTTCAAACACCACGATGGTCTATCCCATTGGGTTCTCCACCTTCATACATGCGGATTGGTCCAAGCGCGTCACACAAACGTGTTATTAGACCCAATGTCTAATCTTTTAATTAAGCGCTCGTCGTATCTCACTATGTTGCTAATTAACTTAATTGTTCCCTTTTTTCACTCTTATCTTAAGTTACTAGATTCATTAGCATACAATTAAATGTTTACTTGCTTTATTTAGTCCTACGCCGCTGGAGCGGGCTTCTGCTTATTATTTATTTCCTTTATTAGACTTCATATTTTCCATTTTATAAGTCTGTTAATAATAAGCCAACTACATTCTTTCTTATTCAACCATAACCTTGTTATCACAACCTTTTGTTGTTACTTACTTGTTGACTTAGTTCCCTTAACTAATGTTTAGTATTAAATTTCCATTTCATCCATCATAACTTATGACATAATTTCCACTTGTCCCTAGGACAAGCCTACCTATTATATCACATTCTTCTTCTCATAATGTAATGTCCTGACTTCTTCCGACTATTTTTCAATTGATTTTAATAAGGAATTAAAATGAGAAATGCTATTTAAAACAAAATTAGAGTGATTTTTGATATATATATATAAACATATGTATGGAAAAATAGAGAAAATATTGTATATACTTGTTTGATCTTAGGATTTGAAAATATAAAACAAGTATACTACATCCAAAAAGGAACCCATATAAAAATATAATAGTTCATAGTTTAACCATTTTAACAAAGCAAGGATCTATAAAAACAAAATCCTTATAACATGAATGATATGTAAGAAAAAGGTATTTTGTACACCTTAAAAATAAAGAAGGACCTTATAACAAAACAACAAAAACAAGTATGATTTTGGCAAGAAGATAATTCGGCCATAACATGAACAAATGGCACATAAAAACATTTGTTCCTTTTGACCAAAACAAATATCTTAGTACATGAGGCAAAAACAAAGTCACATAGCAAGACAAAAGCATTTAATGAATGTTACCTTGAATAGTGAAACTAGAAATTGAGAACCATTCTCATACGTGGGTTGCATGTACACAACCTGTATAATAGAAAATATCAAGCAAGAAAGAGACAAAGAAAAACCCATTTTATAATGCTTTAAAATCTAAAGAGGATACATGCATTTAATGAAGGTATGTTCAGGCTTCTAGAAGAGAGAACCTAGTGCAAGTCTGTGGGCTATTGAACCTTAATAAAACAAATTTTTTTTTTTTTTGCATAGTTTTCTTGAATGGTCGTAGGTAACTAGAAGGAAAGGGTTAAGGCTAAGCTGAAATTTACTGTAGGAGCATGTGCAGGAAATTGGTTTTTAAAACCTGAGCTCAACTGTAAATACCTCTTAAAATCTCTCACATTTTGCTCACAACAGAACTGAAGTTTACATTAAATTTTTTGAAGATCTTTACTGGAATTTTGTAGAGCATTAAGGTGAGGAAAACATCTACTATATAGTTTAATTTCTTTGATCAAGTTTTGATACTCTGTTGCTGATCATTATGTGTTTACTATCAACACACATTACATGATGCTAGAACACTTTGATTCACATTTGTATAAACTGATATTTCATAGTAGGATGTTTGTGCAAGTTTGATGATTAAAGGACCTTAGTGAAACCTGTACAGTGTTTCTGTCAAACACAGAACATGTGCACCTGATTCCTGGAAGTAAATAAAAACCAAATGCTTCACATTAGATTGATGAAAATCCTAGGATATAGTATATACATATCATACATTAGCATATCAAATCAAAGAAGAAACATTTGCAAAATACTGTATGATCAAAAACAGAACACAGTATATCATCTGGTGACCCTGTGTAAATTCGGAAATTCAAACAAGGTAAAACCAGATTTTGATAACATAAATGGAATTAGGATAGAAAACCATGATTTTTGAAGTTAATTACGTGATTTTTAATAATGTCGAACTCGAGAATTTTGGGGATGGACGGAAAATGGGATTGGAGGAATTTCCGACGATCGGCGCCATCGAACTCCAGGGCGAAAGGAGGGGAGGAGCGTGGGGGTTCATGGATCATCAGAAAAATATAAATTAATTTTTCCGTTGCATAAATTAGGAGAATGAATCAAATATAGGGTTTTTGTCTGTTTTTGGGTGCATGGAATGTGAAGACGTCGTGTGGGACCCTCGGTTGATCAAGTGGGCTGGAACTCGGAGGGAAGGAGCTGGAGTGGTCGGAGAGTTGATCGGAGGAGGTGCAGGCATTTCTGATGGACTAAGGGGAGAGAACGAGATGGATTCTCCGATGAACCCATTCTAAGAAGAAAGTGAAACCACGGTGAAAACACTGTAGCGTCGGAGATGGTCAAGTCTGGTGGCGGCGTCGGCTTCCGGAGGTGAGGTGGGGTCTGCGTCAATCAAGTTAGAGGCGGTATGGTGGTTGGATCGACTATGCATGTGCACGGTGGGGGGGACTGTGTACGTCACAGGGAAGAAGAAGAGGGGGTACGGTGTGCGCACGAGAAAAATGAGGAGAACGATGGTTGTGGCAAGAGGCTTGGTACTGGTACTTTGGCAAAGTACCAGGGTGTTTGGCAATGGTGTGGCGCACGAGAAAAATGAGGTGAACGACGTGCGCAAGAGGGTCTGGTACTTTGGGAAGTGGTACTTCCGATATTCAAAAGTGGTACTTCTGATTTAAACTTGGCAAACAAAAATCATAGTCGTGGCAAGGATTTTTCGCGCTCGGTAACTGGTACTTTAACAGAAACCAGTACTTCGGCAAATATGAACGAGATTTTAAATTTAAACAAATTTAAATTTTAAATTTGAAAATAAATAAAATTTAAAAATAAATTATTAATTAAATATAAAGAAGAGTTTTTATTTAATTAATCGAAGGCAAGTGGAAAGAAGAAGCAAAAGATAAAAACGAAAAATTCGACTGTAGAAGTTCGATCAGTTTTGAAATTTAAACAACAAGCGAATAATTAATTTAAATTATAAATTTAAATTACTTATTATTAAATAAACATAAGGGGATAATTTAAAAGGGAAAGTGGAGTATGAAAACATCGTCTAAACAGTGATGATAAATGAAGTGAAAATGCCGTGTGTGAAGCACGTACATTATCTACTCATTCTCAAGTAATGATCAAAAATGAACGAAACACTGTGTGAAACGCATACACCTTAAACTGTTTATTTTTAAAAGAAAATTAAATCATTCTGATATGAACTAGTTAAACGAATAATGTTTGTATGATGGTAAATAATGTAAACTGAATAATAATCATAATTAAGCCGATAAACATTCATCGACTATAAAAGAGATTCGTACATCATTTCGAAGAGTCCGGAATAAATATTCCACTTCGATTCGAGGTATACGACGCATGTCAGAATACTGAAGACGATAATATACAAGAAGATTTTTGGTCTGTTCAGTCCCAGGACAAACCTGAATGGACGAGTGTCTGACAACATATATCAGTTAGATTCTACACATCGAATTTATGTAAGTATATTATGTTGGTAGCGGAGAAATTCGTTTCTCTTAGCTTTATTACCCGTAATATGTTTGGATAATCGAATGAGTACTTCTGACGGATAGGAAGATGTGGCATTCAAAGAAATTAAAGAAATAATCTATCAGAAGAGAAACGTGACCTCAAACTTCGCAACTAGGAAATAACAAAAGTTGGGCTAGGCAGCATGGCTAGTTGGGTCATACCCAAGCAGGGTATATTATCACCATCTAGAGGACTTCCATATTTAACTACTTAAATCTCTTTCGCTGCTATAGCTTTCAGAAACAGTAAATCGAGCTCAACCGTAGAGATGATAATATATTTGTTACACTCAAACTAAATGAGTGGACGGTCACGTGTGGCCGGGTTACAAGATGTTCTTGTTGAACCCCAGTGTATCCTCTCTAGAGTACACTGATCGGCAGGTGCTCCCATACCTTGTCGGTTGGAATCCAAACTCCAATAAGCGCTCTGCGACTTTTTGATTGTATACTACATACGTGAACATGAGATGCAAGCGTTTCACTAGATAACTATTTATTTGATACAAATTATTGTAATATCAAACGTTTTGATATAAAATATTTGGGTCATTATCCATATGCTAATTATGGTTTGGCCTAACGATTTCTAAAGTAATAAATTGGTCAACATGAAACATTATTACTTATTTCCCTGTTTACATCTTTATAACTATGTTTCCTCACACCAGTCCCCTGACTGACCCAGAGTTTATTTTCTGTGTTTCCTAAACTCTTGGGTACTCATAATATTTTGTTATGAGTAAACAAGTGAATTCAGGTAGGCAAGTGGAACCCGATGAAGTACAAGTTCAAGACCCTAGTGGCATATCTATTTTAATTACCCAGTTTAGCATCTATGTTGTTGTATAATTATGCTGTTGAACTATGATGATGATGTATTATGATGTGTACTATGATGTATCAGACTCTATGATGTAATATATTATGTATCTGTGAAATTCCACTGTGAGATTTTGATGTCTTCTTATTCTTCTATTATATTAGTTCTATGTTTTCTATCTCATCTTCTAAATTCTTTCAATAATGACACAACTTTCAAGGTATCGAAAATCGCTCCATTACACATAATTAATTATGATAGGTTATATTCCCCGTTCGTCACATTTTCCTTGGTTCTTTAACATAAACCTAACTTTAACTGTTGTAACATCTCTTTCTTTACTGTCTTGTATATTTTCACACGTACCATTTATTTATCTATTACCTGTTGTAAATATATTTTTATATATATCTGTGTACCCGACCTCTCACATTAAGCTGACCACTTGTGGATGCTGGATTTGCCGGTCGGTTTCAGGCAGACTTCTACCACAAGTTGAACTTAACCTAGTATCTTAGTGCAGTTATCTACAATTTCCCAATCACTGTAAATTTTCCACACAAATTAGGCATATCTCTTCTTTTTTCATTATTCCCAATTTCACTGTAATTTGATTTACAATATCAAATTTGTCATTAACAAAGTTTTAAGTAACATATTCACTTTTTATTGTAAATTCCAGAATTTCAGTATTACAGTGATTTTTAATCCAGCTAACAGATTCATAAAATAGATCTATACAACAATAATATTCTTAGCATAAATAAAAATAAATTATATAGCAATTATCACTATTTACAGTTATTTAACATGTTAAGAATAACGGGGAATGTAAACAGTACCGTTCTTCAAAAGGTATAATTCTAAATCCACTCACCTCACAACTTTCCAGCTTGAATCTGATTCAGATCTGTGATTTTGTTGTCTTCATAACTGAATCTAATATTAAATAACCATTGATTTACAAATCTAGGAATAAAAGAAGAGGAAAAGAAGAAAAGAAACCTAAAAAATCAGATTCAAGAATTTACCTCACGTTGATCGGAATTCTGAACACCTATGTTGTAGATTTACATTATTTATCTTCAATTTTTTAATCAAAATATCCTAAATCTAATTCTTCTTATTTCTGAAAGATTTGGAGAGGAAAGAAAATGGCAGAGCCTTAGCGTTGTCTCAGAAAATATGAGTTGAAGTCTAGACCCTGCTAGTTTATTTATAAGTGTACGAGGAAGTCTGGTCCATCACTTTTAACCAAATAAAATCCAAATCATTTGTTCCAGAAAACACGTCATCTAAAAAAATAGATCTGACCTGATTGGTTTGATGTGTCGACTCACCTTAGAGGTGGGTCAACCCTCGGGTCAACATATGGGTCGATCCATGTAAGACGGGAGTCGACCCATCCTGGGTCCAGACGAGTTTTCTGCTTCGTTTTGATTTCTGGTTTTAACTTTAATTAATAACATTAATTTCTTACTTAATATAATTATATATTTTATAATATTCCAGTTGTAACTTGTCTTAAGATTGAATTTCGAATATATGCATGTATATACGCATACATTCTTTCAATTCCTTGTCCTTTAATAACTTCTTAATCAATGCAATTAATAACACTATCAATTAGTTGCTTTATTCCTTTTAATGAATTCTAATTTCAAAGGCAGCTGATTTCTTGCCATTTATCCTTTATTATTCATTTATTACTTTTTGTTCTTAACTTGCACTTTTTATCTCAATATCTGAATTTATGCATATATATATATATATATATATATATATATGAGCAACCTTTTTTCTTTTTCAAAATTCAAACGGCGTTATGCCGTCATTTATTTCTTACCAAATTTCATTGATTGCGGGTTTATTTTGGATTTCTCTTTCATATATATAAATATATATATATATATATATATATATTTGCACACACATGCACATATATTCACATATGCATGTATACATATATTTTATACTCACTTTTATGTATAATTTTCCTTATATGCGCATTTATACTTATTTTCCTCTTAGAATATTCATTTCTTTAACCGTCCTACTAAAATAAAAATATGGCACTAGTGGGATTCGAACTGGCACCACTCACTTGGGAGAGACATATCCCTACCAACTGGGCTATACAGGCTTTTGTTAACAAGACTAAAAACAATGGAAGTCATTGTTCTTTTTAGTGTTCTTCTTATATATTCTTTTCATGTTTGTTGTAATATTTCATTTGAAGATATCTTTTTCATCTTAAATTCGTTTTTAGCAAATCATATGTCTAAATTGATCAGAAAATTGCCACGAACGTGATGACGTTAATTCCGTGATCAAATTCTGAAAAAATTTCGAATTTTATTTGTAACAACCCATATTTTGAATAACAATTTATAACATAAATCAAGGTAGAATTCAATGATAAAATCTGAATCAAGGGAAACGGGCTGTGCCATTGCGTTCGTCTCGGAAAAATACGCGAAATAGAGTCCGAGTTTTTGAAAATCGGAGTCCGTATGACCCAGTTAAGGCCCATGGAAGTTTTCAGAAAATTTAAATTTAAAAACAGATTTCAAAATTCAGCTGGGCAGGTAGGCGGGAAAAGATCCCGCCACTCCCCAAGTCGACAGGGGTGTCGACTTGGGAGTCGACACACCCAAGGCTATGTCGACTGCCCGGTCGACACCCCTGTCGACTTGGGTGGTCGGCCAGTCTGGCCTGGGTGCACCTGACTTGTTTCTCAAGACTTGTTTGGAGGCTAGTGACGTGAATTGATGGTCCAGATCTGAATTAGGGTTAATCCTATGGTCTAAACTAACCTAATCACCTATAAAAAGACCCTAATACCTAGCCTAAGTCATCATAAATCAATCCTACAACTAAACTATGCCAAAATGTTTAATCATGGCCTCCACCCTCTTGTCATAGTCTCCATCTTCATTCATATGAGAGTTCCTAAGCTTGTTTGAGAGTTTCTAAGGACAAAGTTCAATCTTTCTTCATCAAAGCAAGGATCTTCTTCTAATTTCTCAAGGGCTTTCGTTGAAGCTTGCTATTTGGGGGTCTTTAGAGTTGCTAGTGGCTTCGTCTCAATCTTATTTATATTTTATAAGTCTTCATAGCATTGTAAGCCCTATACTACTCTTAGATTCTAACTATGAAGTTAAATATGACATGTTGCAAGTTGAGTTTGGGCCTAAGTATGATATGTGCTTTGATCCTATCATGTTATGCATAAATATATTCTATGCATGTTTGTAAAGCTATCACCTTTGCCTTATGCATAGAAAGCTATGAGCTTTGATTGGAAATGTTGCATAAAGCAACATAGAAACTCTCATAAACCTTGTGTTATCTTGCATATGATGTTATATGCGAATCACTTGCTATCATCCTATGTCATTTATGATCATGTTTCACCTATTTGCTTAAGTTTGATATCATGCATATTTTGAGGCTCATGATGTAATATGCAAGTTGCTATCTTGCATATGGTGTTATATGCGAATCACTTGCTATCATCCTATGTCATTTATGACCATGTTTCACCTATTTTGCTTAAGTTGATATTATGCATGTTTTAAGGCCTATGATGTAATATGCAAGCTTATGAACATATTTATGCCTCATATGCCACCATGTTTAACTTGTGGCCAACCTTATTACCTTATGCCCTTTTTGTCATGTTTTGCCAAGTTCCCTCTTTTGATCTATGTTATGTTATGCGAAACGTACATGCGAGGGGAATGCGTTGGGTTTGGGTAATATTAATGACATGAAACATGATTTTAAAATATGACATGAACATTGACTTGTGATTATGTTTGTAAACATGAATTTGGACATGACTTCTAGAAAACATGAGAGTGGCCAACTCGAGGTTGGGTTGAGTTTGTAGCATAAATCTACCCGGAACCGACCGGCTTAACTAGTGGCTACAAGCAATAAGACCCAATGTGAGTAGCTGGTCATGTCGCACTTGAAACCCGAGGTTAGACCAAGTTGTGGTGTAAAGCTACCCGGACCCGCCCGGCTTAACTAGTAACCACAACAAGGTCTAATGTGAGAGGTTGGGTGCATTAAATTAATTAATGCCACATGATAGGGTTAAGTCATGGACCACTTGAATACTTAACCAACGAAACACGATGGGTTGGTGGGGTTAAGTCATGAACCTTGGGTACACTTAACCAACTTGATGGGGTAGGGTTAACCACATTTAACCCGCTAGAAACCCTAGTTACGTGGTCCTTTTCACCAGTAACCCTCTTGATTGTATCATGATACCCTAGGGACTAGGCTAGGGTGGGGCACGATTACTGGGCTGACATGTAAGCGACCAAAACGACGGCTGAGTAGGTGCGCCGGTGTAGGTTCAGGCGGACTATGGTCGTGCACATGGTCCGGAGTTGAAAAAGCAGACACGGGCACCCGTAGGTTTAGACTGTGCGTGCTTGATTTGTGTCCGTGGTTGGCACCCTAGGGCTTGCTACACCCTAGGGTGGACCTAGCACAGTTTGACTACACTTCGTGATTGGGCCGTATGACACCGACACTTGACGAGTTAGGCTTTTATGGAACCGATCGACTAGACCGTGTTGTTAGACCTTGATCTAGGTCATCTCGGGATATTGGGCCAAGATTGGGCCAAGGGATCTTTTCTTGTTGATACCTGACATAGATTACGAGTACACACTTGGTGCAACTTAACCTTGTATATGCGATGCCACACTTGATCTATCTTGATAACTTTTCACCATGCCAGTTATCTCCCTACATCTCATCTCTGTTTTACATGTCCTGTTAACTTTATCAGTTTTTATACTAATAGTAGATAGGACTTACCAGTCTTTTTGACTGACCCGTTTTCTTTTGCCTCTTTTCTTCCGTTCCCCCCCCCCCCGGTTTGCAGGGTGGGAACGCTGGTACCTAGCTGGATCTTTAGCTGCTTTTCTGGATAGCTCATGTATGGTTTGAGCATGCTATGGCGTTATGCTACTTTAGGGATATTTACTTTATGTTTTTTTCCAGTTTTCAGTTTATGTGCTAGACTTTGTTTTATGGAAAATAATGACCAAGTACTTTGATGTAACTTGACTATGGTTTTGAAATGTTAGTTTTATCCGCTGCTTTACTACTCTGTTTTACTTATATGTTCTGTCTTGTGATATCTGCTTGCATGTTTACCTTGTTTAACGCCCCTCCAAAGCTAGTGTACTTGCAAGAGTGTCATTGGCGGAGGTGGGGTGTTACATTTGGTATCAGAGCATAAGGTTTACAAGATTTGAGCAAAAAGTGTTTTTAAAACTTACCTTTTTGGAAAACTATTTTCGAAACCAATTAAATATTTCCAAGAAAAGTCTAGTTATTTTAAAGGGCTGTTCCACAAAAGCCATTAGCACTATCCTTCGTTTCCTCGTTCTTAATCTATCTTTTCCTTTTTCAGCATGGCCGATCTTAACCTTCCCGAGGGAGTGACCATTCCCGGATGGTTCCGGAGGTACTTGGAAGCTAGGACCAACGATGCGGGCCCAGCAAATACCCCCACCGTAACTGAGGTTCCTCCTCCTCCTCCCCTTCCTCGGCATCCACAAGCAGATTTCGCAAAGGTTTGCAAGGACTTTAAAGCGATGGGTGGCAAGAATTTCATTGGGACGGAGACTTTTGTGGAGGAACGAAATTGGTTGAAAGAAACTGAAGATCTTTTCGCTATCTTTGATGTGGAAGACCATAGAAAGGTTTTATTGGCAGCATAGCTATTAAAAGAAGAAGCTGCTTATTGGTGGGAGGTCACCAATGCTACTAGGCCTATAGAGACTTGGGCCGACTTTAGGACGAGGTTTGGGCTTAAGTTTCTATCATCAGCTGAGGCGAATCTGCAATTGGAGAAGTTTATATCTTTGAAGCAAGGGGACATGACAGTGAGGGAGTATGTGAATAAGTTTAACCAGCTCGCTCGATTCGGTTTGGACATGGTTAATACTCCCCAGAAGAAGGCTTTACGCTTTGCACGAGGGTTGAACGAGCCATTACAAGGTTTAGCCCTATCTCATATACCCACGGGGGCCACTTTTGAAGGCCTAGTAGACATGGCATTGCTTCAAGGAGATGATAAGAATGGCAAGAAGGAAGTCAAGACTAATGAGACTCAAACCAAGAAGACGGACTCCAAGTGGGGAGGAAATCAGAGCAATCAGAACAACAAGAACAATAAGGGCAATAAGACCAACAACAACAAGGCAAAAGACCCAAGAAAATGCAACTTCTGTGGGATTGTTGGGCACATAGACAAAGATTGCAGAAAGAAGAAGAGGAAGTTGGGCGAATGCTTTCACTGTGGAGAGCCTGGACACCTTAGCAAGGATTGCCCCAAGAAGCAAGGACAAGGGCAAGGGCAGAATCAGCGTGCAGGACCTTCTGGAGGGCAAGTGCATGCTCTCAATACTGCTCCAGTTCAGGACCGAGGTAGTATTTCTGTAGAAAGTCTTGTTTATATTTCTGACTTTCCTATTCGCACTTTATTTGATTCTGGCGCATCGCATACCTTTATTTCTTCTGACATTGTTGAAAGTTTGCACCTAAGTACTGGTCTAGTTGAGGATCCCGTCAGTGTTTCAAATCCAATTGGGGGGTTCCGCCCATTTATCTATGATTTGTGTGGATTTGAAGATTTCTATCTTGACCGTAGAATTCACGTGTAATGCTTATGTTCTCGGGTTCACGGGATACGGGTTGATTTTGGGCATGGATTGGTTGCCAGTTATGGAGCCATTCTCGATTGTGAGCATAGGGTGGTGAGGCTCACGACTCGCCTCGGTAATACCCTAGAGATTTCTTGCAACCCGTTGGATCCCGTCATGTTATGTTATCTTGAATCTCTTGACTCGTCCATCAATGATCTGTAATCTGTAAGGGTGGTTCGAGAATATCCTGATGTCTTTGAAGAGGTTAAGGGGTTACCCCCTAAACGAGAGATAGATTTTCGCATTTATCTGGTTGATAATGCCAAGCCAGTATCATTTCCCGTTAGGCACATGGCCCCGCGAGAAAGAAGAGAGCTCAGTAAGCAAATCAAGGAGCTGCTTGAGAAGAATTTTATTAGGCGAAGCATTTCTGAATGGGGTGCTCCGGTGGTATTCGCCACTAAGGCGGATGGTTCGCTTCGTCTATGTGTTGATTATCGAGAGTTGAACAAGCTGACAAAGAAGAATAGACACCCGTTACCGAGGATTGATGATCTCTTTGACCAGCTTGTTGGTGCTTCTGTTTTCTCTCAGCTCGATCTGGCCACCGGATTCCATCAGCTTAGAGTGGCCGAGGATAGTATTGATAAGACTGCGTTTAGGACTCCAGATGGATTCTTTGAATGGCTTGTCATGCCATTCGGTTTGACTAATGCACCCGCCTACTTCGTAGATTTGATGAGTAGGGTGTTCAGGGAGTTCCTTAACAAGTTCGTGGTTGTCTTCGTGGATGATATTCTGATCTTCTCAAAGGATGAGGAAGAACATGCCAGACACCTCAAGGAAGTGATGGATACGCTTAGAGCTCATCAGTTGAGAGCCAAGTTCTCCAAATGCCATTTCTGGAGAAGGGAAGTTCGGTTTCTTGGACATATAGTTTCTAAGCAAGGCATAGCGGTGGATCCCGCGAAAGTGGTTGCAGTTCAAGACTGGAAGACTCCTAGGAATGCAACCGAAGTAAGAAGCTTTCTCGGTCTGGCGGGCTACTATAGGAAGTTCATCAGGGACTTCGCTAAGATTTCGGCCCCTCTTACTAGGTTTACGAAGAAGAACTTAGTCTTTGCATGGGACTTAGAGTGTGAGCTTGCTTTCCAAAGGCTCAAGAGGGCCCTTACTACAGCTCCAGTTTTGGCATTACCCGATGGCGGTAAGATGTTTACCGTGTACACCGATGCATGTGGCACGGGGTTAGGTGATGTTCTAATGCAAGAGGGAAGAGTGATATGTTATGGGGGTAGGCAACTTAAAGTTCATGAGAAGAACTATCCCACTCATGATTTGGAGTTGGCGGCGATCGTCTTTGCACTCAAATCCTGGCGCCACTATCTTCTAGGCGAAAGATTTGAGTTGTATACTGATCACAATTCACTAAAGTACCTCTTCTCACAGAAAGATCTGAATTTAAGGCAGCAAAGGTGGATGGAATTCTTGGAATCTTATGACTTCGAGATAGCTTATACCCCTGGCAAGGGTAATGTTGTGGCAGATGCACTAAGTAGAAGTAGGTTGACTTTGAGTCCCTTGTTTGTTGAAATGAGGAGCCTAGAGTTCTTGGCAACCTTTGATTTCACGACGGCTGTTGAGTCGATGACGGGTTCATTAGCATCCCTTGAGCTTAGACCCACACTTCTTGATCAAGTAGGGACTTCACAGAAGGAAGACCCGCGGATAGTTGAGATCATGGACAAGTTGATCCGTGGTGAGACGTCTAGTCACCTTGCTAGATATACTATTGATGACAAGGGTTGGCTAAGGCGTGATGGAAGGCTATGCGTTCCACAAGTAGGGGACTTGGTGCATAAAGTTCTCGAAGAAGCACATCACTCGAAGATGACTATACATCCTGGAGGAGATAAGATGTATAGAGATATGAAGCGCATTTTCTTTTGGGCTGGAATGAAGAAAGATGTGGCAGAGTATGTTTCAAAGTGCATGGTGTGCCAACAAGTGAAAGCCGAGTCAAAGAAACCCGGTGGGCTATTACATCCATTGGAGGTCCCGCAATGGAAGTGGGAGAGTATTTCTATGGATTTTGTGGATGGACTGCCTAGGTCAAGGAAAGGGAATACGAGCATATGGGTCATAGTTGATAGACTTACGAAGAGTGCTCATTTCATTCCAGTAAAGAGCAAGAGGACTGCATCATGGCTAGCATCTATTTATCTTCGAGAGATAGTGCGGTTGCATGGAGTTCCTTCTAGCATAGTTAGCGATCGTGACCCAATTTTCACTAGCCAGTTCTGGAATAGTTTGCAAGAAGCGATGGGTACGCGATTGAGTCTGAGTATAGCCTATCACCCCCAGACGGATGGCCAAACCGAAAGGGTGAATAGAGTGCTAGAAGATCTTTTGAGGCTTTGTGTTCTTGACTTTGGTGGCACTTGGGAGGACCACCTTCCTCTTGTAGAGTTTGCTTATAATAATAGCTATCAAGCCAGCATAGGGATGGCACCATTTGAAGCTTTATATGGGAGGCCGTGTAGGTCACCATCTTGTTGGTGGGAGACAACGGATAGGTTGATACTTGGGCCCGATATGATACGGGACACATCCGAGAAAGTTGAATTGGTGAGAAGACGGATGAAAGCGGCCCAAGACAGACAGAAATCCTATGCTGACAAGCGAAGGACGGATTTGGAATTCGAAGTGGGAGACATGGTTTTCGTGAAGGTCTCTCCTTTGCGTAATGTGGTTCGATTTGGAGTAGTTGGGAAGCTGGCACCAAGGTTCGTGGGACCCTTCCCTATCATAGAGAGAATTGGAAAGATGGCTTATAAGGTGGAATTGCCCGAGAAGCTAGCCGGAGTGCATAATGTCTTTCATGTCTCGCATCTCCGAAAGTGCCTACATGAGTCCGCTGAGGTGGTTGAACCAAGCATTCTTGAAGACGTGGAGGTAGAGAAAGAGGCAACCTTGAGGAGAGCTCCGATTCGTATCTTGGGAACAGAGATCAAGAAGTTAAGAAATCGAGAAGTCAAATTGGTGAAAGTTCAGTGGAGTGAAGCCGAAGAGAATGCAACTTGGGAAACCGAGGAGAGGATGCGTGGGCTTTATCCATTTCTTTTTGAGGGTACATTCTCGACCTCTTTTCCTTTTACATGTCTTCCTTTTTTCTATCCATGTTTATCCTGTTTATCTTGTTATCTCGTTAACCTTGTCATGAGAACCTTAAGTAGAAATCCTTTGAATGAAACATGTATTAGAAACATGTTATGCTTGATGTTTGCAAGTGGTTGCAAGTGTGGCATTGGTGGAGGTGGGGTGTTACATTATTTTACTATTTAATTTAAAAATGCTGGGTGTTACAGTAGATATATTGTGTCACCAATTGCATTGTGTCTAAATATACTTTTCCATTTTTATATTATTAATTATTTTTCAGGTGTTTATGGTGAACTCACTTTAACAACCCAAATTTTTAACAAACAATAATTAGTTAAAGAATTATTAAATTATGGAGTAAATTGAGAAAATAGATATTAATTAGAAAAATATTCAGAATTGGGAAAAGAAGATTTCACCATTGCATCCATTATGAAATTTTGATTGGGAGAGACTTCTATTTTGCATAAATCGGACGAGAAATGAACAAGTTATGATCAATCAAAGTTTGAAATTAAATTAGAGAATTTAATTAATAAACAAATAATAAAAGCAATGGTAATTAATAGGGCGACCCATCCCGTATATGGGCCGAACCCTGTGTTGACCTACGTATAAGGTGGGTCGACCCAGGCACAAATCTGTGCCTGACCGAGCCTACTTTGCTGCTTCTGGATAATTCTGGCTGATATGTTTTTAATGGACGATATTAAAAACCTAATATCCTATAGCCTAAAATCAAACATAAAATACAATGAACCTGGACATAAAATCTAGTGAATTTGGACACTGTAACTCTAATATAAATAAGGGTCCGTTTGGCATAGGTCTTTGGAAAGTTTCAAAATTAGGCTCACATCCGGTCCTAAACTTAATATAAATTAGGTCCCTATAATCCGAAAATTCATTAAAAAATATAAAAAAAATTATGTATATTCATTATTAAATAAAACACGTACACGCCAAAAAATTCAGGTGTTAAAATAATCAAAAACCACATCAAAACCTAAAACTACAAAAAAAAAACAGCAAAATGGCATGTTTATGCATCAAAAGATGCACCTATTTGTGAATAGTTGCATATTTTCATGCTTATGTCTGTGTTGCATCAAACTGCAGTATGCATGCATACATGTATGCAGTTAAACAACAATATATGCATCTTTTTATACATATATTCAAATCTGGTCTGTTTTTTCAAGCATTCACACTTTTCATACATTGTTGCATTCATTCATGCACTTATACAGAATACATACATACATTCATGCACATATTTAGAAGCCTTCGTCCCTTTTAAATTTGTTGCATACATGTATGCATATATATATATATATATATATATATGTATGTATGTATATATATATATATATAGAATAGCTACATTCATGTATGCAATTATTCGTAAGACATGCATCACAGTTCAACTTTATATGCATACATTTATGCAACTATTACAAATATACGCATACATGTATGCATATATTGGTCCAGATTTTCAATAGAAAATGCTAGATGAATATATGTATACATGTATGCTACTATTGTTAATAGTTGCATAGATGTATACAATTTTTAACCAATGCTTCTGGAAATATTTCTGATTTTTTGAATTTTTTTTAATACAACAGCTTATTATTTCTTTGAAAAACACGTAAATCAAAAAGTAAGGACTCGCTTTACAAATGAAACATGGGGAGGATGCCACTTATTTTTTGAAACTTTTTAAGGATGCATGACTAATTTTCACCAACCCCCAAAACCTAACCTAATCTTCACTACTCCATTTCTCTACCTCTCTCAAATAACCTTCTGCTAAAATATTATTTTAGTAGAGTATTAAGGCTTGGTTCTACACATATTTCTGGGGACTATTCATAGATAGAGAGGATATATAGAGGCTTATTGGATTTGCTTAAATTAGTGTGAGTATTACTATGATTATAGGATTTCTTCCAAGTTAAGGTTAAAATTGATACAATGGTTGTTATTGTGATTTCAAATCTAAATATTTCTGTTCATTTGCTGTTTATTTACATATTCAATTGTCTCTGATTCATTTTTGTGCAAACAATTCTTTTTGGATCTGAATTATTTTCTTGTTCTTCTCCTTTTGTCTATTTTAGTAAATCCATTACTGTAATTTATTTATGTTATCTACAGCTTTGTTCTTCATATGAAATTTTATTTTAGTTCTGTTATTAGCTTAATTTTAATTTCATATCTATTTCTGTCCATCTAGGCCATATGAGAGCCTATGTTATTTCATTTTTATTTATGACATTGAGTGTAGGCCTTTTACTCCTAAACCTTTCATGTATTCTTATTTTTACGCAAATTGGGTTCAACCACGTAATTATACGATAATAGCGCAATTGGATAATAATGAGAATTATGCATAAAAAGGAATAATTTGGATTTATGAAATTTTATACAATAATGGGTGTAAAAGAGACATGTTGGAATTTGATTAAAAGGTATAATCAACAAACGAACTGTAATATTGGGATAGTATTAAAAATACATTAATTAGAATGAATTGTAATCAAATTTACATTAAGTAACCTGTATATGTAAACATGTTAATTAGAATGAATTATACTTAATTTAACATTAAGTAACCTATATCTGGAAAACATGTTATTTGGAATGAATTGTACTTAATTTAACATTAAGTAACCTATATATAGAAAAACATGTTAATTGGAATGAATTGAACTTAATTTAACATTAAGTAACATGTATCCGGAGAGTATGTTAATTGGAATGCATTATACATAATTTTACATTAAGTAACCTGTATCTGGAAAACATGTTAATTAAAATGAATTGTACTTAAACACATATTCGAATTACATGTTAATTGAAATGAATTCTACTTAATTTAACATTAAGTAACCTATATTTGGAAAACATGTTAATTGGAATGAATTGACTTAATTTGATATTAAGTAACCTGTAAAACATGTTAATTGGAATGAATTGTACTTGATTTGACATTAAGTAACCTTTATTTGGAAAACATGTTAATGGAAATGAATGGCACTTAAATGTACATTAAATAACTTGTAATTGTAAAACATCTGAGCAGTGATGCATTGGACTTGTCTAACTTAAGGAAGGGTTGCATAAAAAGAATACATTTAATAAACTGCAACCTAGGAATATAACACGAGGTTATATTGGGCTTATTAATGAACTTAAACATGCTAAGTTAAACATGTCTGGTTAATAAGCTAAGGAGTCCATTCTGGTAACATATAAGGGGGACTCATAAAAATTCTAGTTATAACTTAAGGACCAAGTCTAGAGGTGTCAAATGCTCGTTTGTCTGGAACCCCTATCAATCACACTACGTCATATATTGCATACTGCAACACTAGAGAAGTGATGCAGGAAGTGCTAAAAATGTTGCTATAAGCAAAAAATGATCTGTGACAACACTTTCTCGGTGTTGCATTTTGTCGCATTGCCATAGAGTCAAAGGCAACACCTTTGTGACCCTATGGCAACATCGGTGCAGTTGTTGCAACAGGTACCACTATAACAAAAATTAACCTTTCACAACTACCAAAAACAGTTGTAACATGTCTATTACAACTGGCATGCACCTGTATTTATATACGCAGTCGTAATAGAGTCAAACTTTTTTACAACTGTTTCTAGCAGTTGTTAAAATTTGTTTTACAACTGCTAAATGTAATTATACCTCAACTGCTATTAATCAAAGATTTCATAATATTATAATTATAACCACTGTGAATCATAGTTTTTCATTTTCCCATTTTATATTGAATATTAAGATACACATATATCCGTACTAGTGGTTACGTAATCATTTTCCATACAACTATACCAGTTTACCATGCATTAAATGAAATAGTTTTTGCTGCTGTGAATGTTACTCCATGGCTTGGACGATATCTCACATTTAACTGTGATGTTCATGATGCATGATATTTTTAATCTATAAGTATAACATATCCAGTAGTTAAGCTAGGGAAAATTATCATAATACTATCATACCATTTGCCATTAATCTATTACTTAAGCTATGCCTGTCTTTTGCTTCTGTGAAACGAAACATGATTGTTGTGATGAGACGAACCCAACCGACCGAACCAACATCTATGTAAGTTTGGGTAGCATCAACCGGTCGGTTTCCAGGAATTAGCTCCAAAAACATGACTCCAAGTGAAAATACATCCGACTTATCAGTTAGTTTACCAGAGGTTGCATATTCCGGTGCCAGATACCTGTTCAATTCAGTAGACATAGAAAAATAAAAAACCTTTAGTTTTTGGGGATTATCTCAATAACATAATGTATAGTTTGTGCATAATATGCGCAAATGAGTTGCAAATTGGAATCCATTTCATTGAAGCATCCATTCTCTGACGCCTTAATCCTGCACAGATCGAACAATCATCATCTTCCAAATTCTGTCTTCCCAAGGGTGGAGAATAATCAGATCACCGAAGCCCATATCCGATTTTTCGAATCAATTTGAAGATAGTAAAAATCGCGATTCCACTTCTCCAAGGCTAAATTCGCAGCAAAGGAAACGATTTAGAAGTTGACTGAAGTTGAGGTTAGGATTTAAGATGGTTTTTGGCTTGAAACCTAGCGGCTTGAAGTTGCGATTTGTTGAAGAGGGAAAACCCTAGTTTTTGATCGGCATGTTTTTTCTCAAGGGGAAAAAAAGAGAAGCAAATAGCGTGAATTAGGTTACAGCGGGAAAATGAAAATTTAGGGGCAAAGGAGCAGAGAGGGCGAGGGAAAATCAGATTGAGGATTGCTAACGTAGATCGTTGGGTTGTTATCACGCAGATTAATAATTTTTTTAATTATTTTTAATTTGAATAAATTTATAGCAACTGTAGTACAATTTGATATCTATGCTAACACATTGAAGAGTTCATTGCAAAAGACAAAAATCAGCATAGCTGTGGCAACGTTTTAGTTGTCAACACCTTGGATTTTCGTTGTAGTAGGCCATCTATAGCGTAGTGTCAGTATCCCTGTTGTTATCCATCCAGAGCCTCGCACTAGGTAGAGGATAGGGCATGCTTTACTGATCTAGATAGTAAAATGTTCAAATCAGAGGTAGGTACATGCGCGTTCCGGCAGAACGGTGAGTGTGCATCATTACGAATAGGGAAAATAAGACAATGTAAAGCTTGCCATTAAAGCTGTGTCTTTTTAGTTGATGGGTACAGGACTGATAACCCCGAATTCCATAGCTAGCACAGGTTATTCACGTCTGGAAAGTCGATCAATGGGTAGCATTAGGAAATTCCTTCCTAATTACTTGTTTCTGTCTGAACCTGTAGAAGTGCAAAACAGTTAATTCGACTGATTAGATTTTTATTATCATTATTGTATTTTTCATAAGAATAGCAAATTCTTATTATCCATTCATATCAATTATTGTTCTCCTTTAGATAAACATTTACCCTTTTATGACACTAGAACCACTTTTTATCTGTTTTCCTTAACTTAGTAGTCGAACTGGTAATCATAGAAACTCACCGGGCTTTATGTCTAACCCGTTTCCTTTCTTCCTTTCTCTTTTCTTTCCCCTAGGCTATGACATCAACAATCACTTCTCTGTTCTTTAGATACAGTCACGGTGAGTTTATGTTATTTTTAGATGTAAACATGTAAAAAGTAATCCCGATATGTTCATAAGTTGGATCTAAATCAGTGCCTGTTAATAACTTGAATCATAACTAATCATGTTTGCTATTACTTGTTCACCTAATCTGCTGATTAGTTCTCATATGCCTACCTGATATGCATGTTCCATTATCATACCTAATTTTGTCATCATATGCCCATTTTGTTACTATGCCTATTTCTGTCACCATATGCCTATACAGTTAGTATGCCTATTTCTGACATATTATGCTTGTTTTGTTATTATACTTATTCTTGTTCTCTTCTCTCCCTCCTTCCCTTTCTATTTTTATATCCAGATTACCTTCGAGCTTAGGCCTACCGCTGAAATATGCAAGCAAACGAAATTGGGAACGGTTGGGGATGATAAACTAGGTCATAACTTATGTGGTAAAAC
Source organism: Allium sativum (assembly GCA_030737875.1). Lineage (NCBI taxonomy): Eukaryota > Viridiplantae > Streptophyta > Magnoliopsida > Asparagales > Amaryllidaceae > Allium > Allium sativum. The sequence continues at coordinate 142,959,211 of CM060925.1, read as the reverse complement.
ATGATTGGGATTTGGGGGCATAATCTATAACTAGATCTAAAACTTTAACTTGGGGCATAACTTGTATCATGGATCAGATTGGGGTTTGGGGCATAACCTTGGATAAACATGAAAAATGTTTAATAATGAACATGCCTAAATTACAGCAATTAGAAATTGTAACCGCACTTAGACACGAGGTAGATTACACTTGTTCGGTAGAAGTCTGCTCACAACCGCCCGGCAAATCCAGCGTCTACAAGTGGTAAATTTAATGTGAGGGGTCGAGTGCATAAATGTACATGTAACGGTGCTAATGCAAGAGGTTAAGTCCGACTTGTGGTAGAAGTCTGCCCAGAACTGCCCAGCATATCCAGCATCCACAAGTAGTAGACTTAATGTGAGAGGTCTAGTTCACTAATAGACATAAATTGAAATGTGATAATAACTTGTTAACATGAAATAACTAACATGTTTAAACCTGTGGGGGTTACATGAACCTGTCGAATTGGGTAGGAGTTAAGGGGGTTAAGTTAATCTTGTTAAAGCCTGGCAAACTTAACCTATATTACATGTTGAGGTTTAGTAGCCTTGTTAAACTATTAGGCATAACCTGTCAAAATCCTAGTAGTGGGGATGCAAGCCAAGGGGGTAGCTTGTATCATCTGTCGTGTGGGACCCGTATCATTCAGTAACCCATCTTGGTATCAAATGGGGAACCCCGAACTAGGTCAGGACACGCTTACTAAGTTGATTGTAAGAAGTTCATCTAGGTGGAGATGTCGACAGTGTGGGACCCAACAGAGTTATGTGCGTGCATAGGCCCGGCTTGCTCGGGAAAATTAAGACCTTGTGACATCAGTAGATGGTCGTGCATCTCACTAATAAAGGGATTGCTACTTTAGGAAGTGATACATCCCACTATGGGGCCAGTACAGGGTGTCTGCAGGGTAGGGAGCCAATCGATTGGGGTAGTAATTAGGGTACATCTAGACTTGCTTGTTTAGAAGCCCATTATTCTTGTTGGGGGTAACACATTTCATCTCTGATGGGCTGCCTGTTACTCTTGTTGGGGGTAAAACACATCACTAGAAGTACACCTAAGTCTACCATTTGTTTCCATAGGGATCATCTTGTTCTTGTCATGCTAGTATTGGTGCAGAGAAAAGTATTAGAGAAGCGCAATATATTCTGTTCTGCTTATCCTGATCACCCTGCTTATCCTGCTCACCCTGCTCATTTTGTTGTCCCTGTCTTATGATATTGTTATCTCACATCCAGTTTATATGCCTATCATGATGCTTTTACTTATTTATATGCGAAAAGTAACTAGACTCGCCAGACTTTTATGTCTGACCCATTTTTTTTCTCTTCTCTCTATTCCGTTTCCCCTCCAAGTTCTCAGGTTGGGAATACTCAGGCTTAAATTGGATTCTCTCTTTTGTTCTACTTGGAGCTGCTTAGATGTACCGCTTTGATTTCCTCTCTTCTCGGATATGGCTATACTTTGGGGACTATGCTTTTTATATATTATTGTACTCTGATGATTTTAGTACAAGACAGAAGTTTTAAACTGATGTAATGGGTTTTCTGTATTTCAGACTTATGATGTAACTAGGTTTTGGACTACGGTGTTTTTTGTTTAATAAAGTTTTAAATTCCGCCATTATTTTATATCTGTCTTGTGATGTTTCTGATTCTGTTTACCTATAACGCTCCACGAAACTTAATGCATTCTGATAAAGAGTGACATTAACGGACGTGGGGTGTCACATTTGGTATCAAAGCAGAAGGTTACCAGATTGGATGAAAGAATTTGAAAATTATTTTCACAAAGGTTTTTAAAAAAGCATTTTTCAAAAGAAAAGTCTGTTTTAAAAAACATATTCCCCAAAGCCATATGAAATATCTATCGATTCTCTGTTTGAATCCCATTTCCTTTCCTTTTCAGCATGTCTGCGGAACCAATTCTTCCCAAGGCGTTACGATATCGGCTTAGTTCCATAGGTATCTTAAGGCTATAGCACATGCCGGAAGCCAACCAGATGCCACTCCCCCAGCTGCAGCCACTGTTCCTCTTCCTCCTCCGCGAACTGATACTTTCTCCAAAGTATGCAAGGATTTCTGGGCTATAGGAGGAAAGCCATTTCGAGGAACTGGGACTTTTGTAGAAGCAAGGAATTGGCTTAAAGAGACGGAGGATTTGTTTGGGATTTTTGAGGTTGACGACTGTAGAAAGATTTAGTTGGCCGTTTGGCAGCTGAAAGATGAGGCTTCGTTATGGTGGGAAGTGGCGCATGTGGGACGTCCAGTTGAGACTTGGGATGATTTCCGATCGAGATTCGAGATGAAGTTTCTCTCTCAAGCCGAGCAAAGTATGCAAATGGAAAGGTTTTTGGCACTTAAGCAAGGAGGCATGCCTGCCAAAGAATATGTTAATAAGTTCAATCAATTGACGAGGTTTGGAACTAGTGAATACCCCACACAAGAAAGCCTTGAGGTTTGTTAAAGGATTGAATGAACCACTCCATGGATTGGCTATGTCTCATATTCCGATGGGAGCAACTTTTGTGAAGCTTGTTGATATGGCATTGATGCATGAAGAAGATAAAGGTGAAAAGAAAGAGGCTAAGGATGATGAATCACAAAATAAGAAAGTGTGGCCCAAGGAGGAACAACAACAGCAGAAGAAAGGTGGAAAGAACGAAAAAGCCAGAGAAAATAGGAAATGTTTTAATTGTGGACGCGTGGGTCATTTGAGCAAAAATTGCCGAAAAAGGAAGAATGCTTGCTTCCTATATGAAGAGGTCGGACATCTTATTAAGGATTGCCCGAAGAACCAAGGATTAGGCCAAAAGGCAAGTTCTTCTGGAGGGAAGGTGCATGCTCTCATGGTTGGTGTACCGGATAGAGATAGGAAAGTTTCTGCCGAAGGTTTGATTTCTCTTTCCAATCATCCTATTTGAAATCTTTTTGATTCTAGCGCTTCGCATTCTTTTATATATGGTTCTGTGGTTGAGTCTTTGCACATTAGTACTAGTATGGTTTTGTATCCCATTGTTGTCTCAAACCCCATTGGAGGTATGGCTCATTTGTCTATGATTTGTCAGGGTTTGAGAATATGTATGTTAGGCGTCGAATTTGAGTGCGACACATACGTGCATGGTTTCTTGGCTATGGTTTGATTCTAGGGATGGATTGGCTATCCATGTATGGTGCCATTTTGGATTGTGAGAGCAGGGTCGTTAGAGTTTTGACTTGCCATGGGAGGACCCTCGAGATTACTTGTGACCCTAAGGCGTCTATCATGCCTAGTTTCCTAGAGTCACTTGATGCATCTATCGATGATTTATGATTTGTACCAGCAGTATGTAAATATCCTGATGTTTTTGAGGAGGTTTGGGGCTTACCTCTGAGGCGCGAGATTGATTTTCGTATATACTTGGTGGACAATGCAAAGCCTGTTTCATTGCCTATGCGCTATATGGCTCCGAGAGAAAGGAGGGAGCTCAGTAAGTAGGTAGGGGAGCTACTTGAGAAAGGGTTTATTAGGCAAAGCATATATGAATAGGGTGCTCCAGTAGTATTCGCCACTAAGGCGGATGGTTCGCTTCGCTTATGCGTGGTTTATAGGGAGTTGAATAAGCTCACTAAGAAAAATAGGCACCCACTTCCGAGGATAAATGATATGTTTGACCAGCTTGTTGGAGCATCTATTTTCTCCCAGTTAGACTTGGACACGGGGTTTCATTAGTTGAGGATGGCCGAGGACAGTATAAACAAGACTGCCTTTAGAACTCCAGATGGTTTCTTCGAGTGGCTCGTCATGCCTTTTGATTTGAGGAATGCACCCACATATTTTGTGGATTTAACGAGTAGAGTCTTTCGGGAGTTTCTAAATAAGTTCATTGTGGTCTTTGTCAATGACATCTTGATTTTCTCGAAGAGCGAGTAAGAGCATACCCTACATTTAAGAGAGGTTACGAAAACTCTCTGAGTGCACAAGCTAAAGGTAAAATTCTACAAATGTCATTTTTGGAGAAAGGAAGTGTGATTTCTAGGGCACGTGGTCTCTGAGAATGGGATAGCAGTAGATCCCACGAAAGTAGTTGCAGTTCAAGATTGGCAGATTCCAAAGCATGCAGCAGAGGTGAAGAGTTTTCTTAGTTTAACAGGCTATTATAGGAAGTTCATTAAGGACTTCGCAAAGATATCAGCCCCACTCACTAGACCGATGAAGAAGTATCTGACTTTTTCTTAGGGTGTTGACTGTGAAGATTTTTTTCAGCGATTGAAGAGGGCTCTATCAACAGCCTCAGTCTTGACCTTGCCTAATGGGAATAAAGTGTTCACAGTGTACACTGATGCATGCAGTACAAGGCTTGGTGCGGTTTGGATGTAAAAGGGAAGGGTAGTATGTTATAGGGGTAGGCCGTTAAGAGGACATGAGAAGAACTACCCTATCCGTGATTTAGAGTTTGCTGCCATACTATTCACGCATAAGATTTGGTGCCATTATCTACTTGGAGAGAAGTTTGAGTTGTATACCAATCATAAATCTCTTAAGTACTTGTTCTCCCAGAAGGATCTCAATTTGAGGCAACAAAGATGGATGGAGTTCTTAGCGTCCTACAATTTTGAGATTGCTTATACTCCTGGAAAGGGTAATGTGGTAGCAGACGCACTAGTAGGCAGAGGATGACTTTGAGCTCACTATTCGTAGAAAGGCAGAGCTTGGAATATATGTCGACCTTTGATTTTAGGCCATCTACTAATCTTATACCTGGTTTGTTGGCATCATTAGAGGTGCGACCTACTATGTTGGATCAAATAGGAACTTTGTAGTGAGAAGACATACAGATAGCAGATAACTTGGATAGGCTCAGTAGAGGGGAGACTTCCAATCGCCTAAGTAGATATTCCACGGATGATAGGGGGTGGTTGCGACGAGATGGAAGGCTTTGCGTCCCTCAAGTTGGGAGTTTGTTGAAGACAGTCCTTGATAAAACCCATCGTTCTAGGATGACCATCCATCCAGGCAGTGATAAGATGTACAGAGATATGAAGAGAATTTTCTTTTGGGCTAGGATAAAGAAAGATGTAGCAGAGTTTGTTTCTCGGTGTTTGATTTGCCAACACGTCAAGGCTGAGCAAAGGAAGCCTAGTGGTTTACTTCATCCTTTGGAAGTTCCATAGTGGAAGTGGTAGAGCGTCTCTATGGATTTCATTGATGGTTTTCCTAGATCGAGGAAAGGCAACACCAGTATTTGGGTTATAGTTGACAGGCTTACTAAGAGCGCTCATTTTATTCCTATTAAGAGTATGAGGACGCCAATATGGTTGGCAGTAGTTTATCTTTGTGAGATAGTCCGTCTACATGGAGTACCTTCCAGTATTGTGAGTGATCGTGACCCCATTTTCACCAGTGAGTTTTGGAGGAGATTATAAGAGGCATTAGCTACACAGTTGTCTTTATGCACTACATATCACCCTGAGACCGATGGATAGACGGAGAAGGTGAATAGAGTTCTTGAGGTTCTTTTAATACTGTGTATCCTTGACTTCGAAGGGACTTGGGAAGAGCATCTTCCATTGGTGGGAGTCTACAGAAAGGCTTCTACTTGGACTTGAGATGATTAGGGAAACTTCAGAAAAGATTGATCTTACTCGCAGACGCATGAAGACAGCCCAGGACTCGCAAAGTCCTATGCAGATAAGAGAAGTACCGATATTGAGTTTGAGGTAGGAGACATGGTTTTCATCAAGGTATCACCTTTGAGGAATGTGGTTGGCTTTGGATCTATAGGGAAATTGGCACCCAGATTGTAGGGCCATTTCCCACAAATGGCTTTTAGAGTGAAGTTAACAAAGAGACTGGCCTGTGTTCATGATGTTTTCCATGTTTCTCGTTTACAGAAGTGTTTGCATGATACCGCAGAAGTAGTTGAGCCGAGATGCTTGAGGAAATTGAAGTAGAACGGGAAGCGACAGTTAGACGAGTTCCTACCTGTATTCTTGGATCAGAGGTTAAAAAGTTACGCAACCGAGAGGTCAAGGTGATGAAAGTTCAATGGGAAGAAGACCCCGAGAATGCAATTTGGGAGACTGAAGACAAGATTCGTGCTTCAAAGTGTTCATTCGGGGTCTCATCAGGAAAATTTCTTGGGTTCATTATCAATGCTATAGGCATTGATGCAAATCCATCTCAATTCACAGCCTTACGGGAAATGTGTGCTCCAAGAATGAAGAAAGAGCTTCAGAGTCTAAATTGGAAAATAGTCGCACTTAACCGATTTATTTCAAAAGCCACAGATCGATGCATTCCACTCTTTGACGCTTTGAAGAAAGGAAAGAAGGATTTCCAGTGGACTCCCGAATTCCAAACAGCCTTTGAAAAGTTAATTAGGCACTTAGAGTCACCACCGATGCTATCAAAGCCTAGAGATGGAGAAGAGCTGCTCTTATATCTGGCTATCTCACCTCATGCATTAACCACAGCGCTTGTTCGAAAGGATGCTAAGATCCAATGTCCAGTTTATTATATTAGTAAAAGGCTCGCTGGGGCAGAATTGAACTATCCCAAGTTAGAAAAGCTTGTACACTATCTGCTAATTGCTTCAAAGAAGCTAAGACCATGTTTCCAATTCCATCCTATAGAGGTTCTCACTGATCAACCGCTAAGACGAGTTCTTTTTTGCCCAGAAACTTCGGGGAGGTTATTGAAGTGGAACATAGAGCTCAGTCAATATGACATCACTTATCACCCTCGAAAATTTACTAATGGGAAGGCCTTAGCAAATTTTAACGTCGAGTTCATGGATAGAGGACATGAAACAAAGGAGCCAACAGAGATGGAGCCTAGTTGGAAACTATATATCGATGGGTCCATAAATGATTATTGCTCTGGGGCTGGAATAATTCTGGAGACTCCCGATGGCCACTCCCTATGTTATGCCTTAAAGTTAGAATTTCCATCAACTAATAACAAAGCTGAATATGAAGCATTGATAATGGGACTGAAATTAGCAAAAGAATTGAATCTAAGAACCTTGTAAATCCATAGTGACTCTCAACTAGTAGTAGGCCAGGTCTGCAAAGAATTCCAGACCAAAGCCAGAATCCTTCCTGCTTATCTTACCAAGACTATGGAACTTCTTAATGATCTTTACTACTACGATATATCTCGTATTCCCAGGAAAGAAAATTCAAAGGAGATTCCCTTGCCAAATATGCCAGTTCTTCAGATGCTCAATTGTTGGGTTTGATATCCGTTGAGGTCCTTTCAACTCTGACTATTGAAGAGGCAGATGTTGATTGGATTATGGAGACGGTAGAAGAGCCAATATCATGGATGACCCCGATCAAGGGATATATCCTTAATGGGACACTCCTATAAAAGTCGAAGAAGCGGAGGAAAGTATTGCGCAAAGCTATATTATACCTTATTCAAGATGGAAGGTATTATAGAAGAGGCTTCTGTATGCCACTACTACGATGTGTAAAGAAAGAGGGGTCTAGAGGAATCTTGGCGGAATTACATATAGGAAAATGCGGAGGTCATACCGGTGGTTAGACATTAGCCAAGAAAACTCTGCGATATGGCTACTTCTGTCCCGATGTAAACCTGGACGCAATGACCTATGTGAAGAAATGTGATAGATGCCAAAGATTTGTGAAAATTCCAAGAGCACCTCCCACAGAACTGACTCAAATGGTCAGCCCGTGGCCATTTGCCATCTGGGGCATAGATTTAATTGAAGCATTACCTACCGCGAAGTCAAACATGAAATATGCAATAGTGGTTGTCGACTACTTCACTAAATGGGCCGAAGCTGAACCGTTTGCTACTATTACATCAAAAAAAAGGTGATCAACTTTGTCTTGAAGAACATCATTTGTAGGTTCAGATACCGCAGAAGATAGTCACCAATAATGGAACGCAGTTTTAAAGCAATGAATTCCTGGATTTCTGTGTTAAATACAAGATTAAGTAGAGTTTTGTAGCTGTTGCTCATCTGCAGGCCAACAGGAAAGTCGAAGCAGTCAACAAGATTATAAAGTCAACCATCAAAAAACATCTCAAGAAGGCTAAAGGTGGTTGGGTAGATGAGCTTCCCTTTACACTATAGGCATATCAGACAACTCATAAAACTGCCACGGGACATACCCCATTCTCACTTACAATTGGATCAGAAGCTATGATTCCGGCAGAGCTAGAAGTTCCCACTCACTGCCAAATCTACTTCAATCAAAAAGTAAATGAAAAGCTGCAACTCGAAGCACTTGACTTGCTTAAAGAAAAACGAAAGGAAGTAGAATTCAGAATCACTGCTCATCAGAGAAGGATAGCCAGGCATTTTAATTCTAAGGTCAAAAAGAGAACCTTCGAAATTGGGGACCTTGTTCTGAGGAAAATTATGACAAGACATGTAGTATTCAGACCCAATTGGGAGGGACCATATGTGATAAACCAAAAGTTCTCAGATGGCACCTTTGAAATGAAAACAACAGATGGAATCCGACTTCCGAGAGTTAGGAATAACATTCGTCTCCGCCATTACTTTGTTTGACATTGTTGCAATCTTTGTACATATTAATCAAAGAAAATGACTTTGCTTGCTTAAATCGTACATTTGCAAATTCTTGTTTACAAGTTGCTAAAATTCGATTTTGACTGCAGGTCCCCTGAAAAGGACGGCGACACATCTATAACTGAATAAAACCTGGTGACCACTACAGCACATCCCAGTGGGGAGAGCTCAAGCGTCCATTGCTTCAAAACACCATTCGCAGCAAATACGAAGGTGTAGAGTATTAAATTGCAAACAAGGGACATCAGAAACTGAAAAGACAAATGATGTGGCATTCTGACTACAAACAAAGTTGTAAGCTTCACTATAGAGGCACCTTCTTAATTGCAAGGTCCAGGGCCCTAGTTTTAATAAATCGTGATGAAATCCGTTGAATGAACTAACATTCGCCCCGTGAAGCGACACAACTCTAAACCAAAGACCTCCTCGAGGGGCACCCAGTTGATCGTCGATGCCATTAATATATGGTCGGATTGCGATAAAAACACTGGGCTTCTAAACCAAAGACCTCCCCGAGGGGCACCTACTTAATCGTCGACCCCATTAATACATTGCCAAATTGCGAAAAAAACACTGGACTTCTAAACCAAAGACTATCCCGAGGGAATCCAGTTGATCGTCGACGCCATTAATACGTGGTCGGATTGTGATATAAACACTAAACTCTAAATGACCCCTTCGGTGGCATCCGATCATAAGCCGGATCTTCCAAATTTGGTTAGTGACGGACCCAAAGACCTTTTTCAAAGACGTCCGACAAATTATATAACTGGTTGAATCGTTCAGTCACAACAAATAACGGATTTACAAAAAACCAAGACCTCTCCAAGGGCACATGTTCAAATCTAATCTCCAAAGGGCTTGGACTGCCAGGTTAGCGAGAAATATGATTGAACATGTTAAAATACCAGACCTCTCTAGTAGGGGAACCAAAACATGAGCTCTTCTCTATAAAAAGAGGAGTCTGAATATAATTAGTCACAAGTGTCACGCCTAACCTTTGAAGTTTGCAACAAGTTCTGGTATGGGGGCAATACAACTGCATTAAGGAAGTTCAATAATGCTCACCTAAACATACCATGAGCTCGTCACAACCCACTAAAGGCTTGGCAATTGCAAGGATTACTCCGCCCAACAAAGTTGAGTTCCTTGAGGTGGCTAAGGAAAATTTGAGAACTTCAATACAGTGACAAGCGCAAAGGTGGCTTGTCATAAAAGAGAAATCTCGGGTGTTGCCCCGGTTAGAATCAAGGAAATTTAACAAAATTGGTCGGGAAAATCCAGCTAACAATGATCTGTGGCTACAACTGAAAAATCAATGTGCAAAAATGTGCCACGAGATTATTACAATATCAAACATTACAAGGACTTGTAACAAAAAAAATTTGTATTGTAAGCATGAAAAGAAACAGGCGTGGAATGCAAAACAAGAAAGTACGACAAAGCTGAAGTAAAAAGCTTAAAGTACAACAAGCTAAACATAGTTTCATTCTAGCAACACAGAACCAGATCATAGAATCACAAGTCTAGAGCAAAATTATCAAACATCAATATGCATAAAGTAACAAACATAAAAGTAGTAAGCAAGGGATGGCACTCGCATACACAACCGGTCTCAACACAATATTCGGAGACTAGAACAAAGTCATGAGAACTACTGTTTCTTGCCACCTGACCTCAAAACTGGTTTGGTAGAAGGAGGAGCACTAGTTGGTTGCTTCCCGAGTCCACTGGGACTTTCCTACGATGAAAAAGTAATCACTTTCTTCTTAGCTACATGATTTTTTCCCTTGCGCCTAGAAGTTGATGAGGCTTTGGATTTATGCTTCTTTGGGTCCTCAGTCTCCTTGTCCGGAGTTTCACCAGTTTGCTCAGAATCCTCCCCACTCGGAATATAATCCTCGTCATCACCTAAGTTAGCAATTGCTGGAATCCGAGTATCCTGAGAACCCGGGGTGTTGAGAGCAAGAAGGGATGGATCACTTGGAGGGGGAGTGGAAACTGGAGCGAGAGGGATTGGCATTAAAGTTGAGTTTGTTATGGTGGCTTAAGTCACAACTATTTTCCCTACAGAGGGAGAAGGGGATGGCTAGAATAGACCTAAAGCACATGAGCAATGAGCACGAAAAGCAGATGTATCAGGCGAAGGGCATAGGCAGTCTAAGTATAGCAGAGTTTAGATAATTTCAGGTTCACCTGCAGTTACAAGACTAGCTTGAAGATCACTGCGCTCCTTAACCTCAAATCTGTCTGCATAAGTTTCATCGTCAACATCTTCATCCTTGTTTTGCTCCTCTGCTAAGTTTTCCTCAATATCACATTCATCAAGTGCCATGTCTTTTTCTTTCGGAGAAGCAGGGGGATTAGCTGAAGGGTGTAAACCAGAAGTCTCAGTATTAGCAGGTATAATGGGGGCATCAGTAGTAATTGCATCATCATGTGTTTGTCTTTCAGAAGACCCAGCTTTGTTGCCAAGCAATGCTTGCTTTTCCCTCAATATAATTTTCCTCTCGCTAAAACTTCATGGGATTTCTCATCTAAGAGCTCTTCTATAAGCTCCTCCTCACCCCGATCCCCACCATCAATCCTTAGTACTTCTTCCCAGACAAGGGCTAAAGTTTCAGCAAAATCTTTGCCCAAATAGTGTAAGCTGTCACGGCTCATGACGCTCTAAACGAAGAACTTGAATAGAGTCTCCTCAGACTTCGCTTTGACTTTGTTGTAATCATTCACGGCCTTGGCTTTATCTTCTTCGAGAAATGTAACATTGTTAGTTAATGCTTCGAAGGACAAACTTTGGGAGGAAATCCTATATTGGAGAGTTAAGTTCTCATGTTGGAGAATGACAGAAGCACTCTTTTATATGGCCAACTGGGACTCCGCAAGTTCCCGAGCAGATTGTGCTTCTTGAAGTTGAGTCGCTAACGTACTTTCCTTTTGTTTTGAAGCTTTGTGCTCCTCTTTAAGCCTACTAACCTTGGCCTCTAAGTCCTTCATGGAGCTTTGAGACTTAAGCAGTGAATTAAAATAGCCTTGTCATTTTGTAACATCTCAATACGATCAAGGCGAGTTGAATTAAGTCTTTGAAGGTCATGAGCAAAGGTGTACCGCCCACCAAGCTGTTTTTCGACACATTCACTCAATTTATCAAATTTGACCTCAGCTTGACTCCTGGCAACATCATGTTGAGTAAGCACGCTGCTTTTTGCACCAGCTATTTCCTCAAGAAGATCCCGCTTGTCGTTGGGATGTAAATCCACAACAAAGTACATCCCTCTCAAGTCCCAACCTTTGAAGCGCTGAGCAAGCATTAGGCTGGTCGGCCTTGCTAGGTAACAAGGCCTATCCATGATAATTTAAAGATTGGAAGAAGAAGGAGTGGCTGGTGTGGGAGCCAAAGATGTGCCATCGCCAGTGTTTTGAACATCTGGCATTGAGAAATATGGCATTGGAAGTTTGTCTGACCTGTGACCCTTCCCGGGGTCGCCTTTATCCTTATCACTCCTTTCCCTCTTCTTCTTTTCATTCTTCCTCTTTCGCTTCTCCATTTCTTTCCTCTTTTGAGCATCCATCCTATCAAAATGGTCATGTCTCCACTTCCTTTGCTGCTCAGTTTCAACGAGGTCACCAATTTGATGAGGCTGATATGTAGGTTGAGAAAACTGAACATGCATTGAATGTTGGGAGGTTCGGGGTTTGATAAAGTTTTTAGGGTCAAATTGCTGAGCACCCTGTTCGAAGATATCTGTGATTGAATGCCTCATTCCTAAACCTGAGAAAGGGAAAGAGCGAAGTTTCAGTACTTAAGTATCAAGGCAATGTAGGGAAAACTTATGCAGAATATTGGAAACATAAGACATAAGAAAAGATAAAAATCTTGCTCGTGAACGCCTAATAACGAATCAATTTTGAGAGTCTCGTCTAAGAAGAGTCCTATGTAGGCAGTTGATTTTCCAGGATGAGGATTCTCGTAAGGCTTATCTAAGAAAGGTCCTACATCGGTAGTTTTCCTCGCAGCTGATTTTCCAGGATGAGGATTCTCGTAAGACTTATCTAAGAAATGTCCTACATCGGTAATTTTCTTCCTAGCTTTATCCTTCATAGATGATGCTGGCATTGATGATGAAACATCACACGGAATAACATCTTTGGCTGAGCTGAGGTCACCACGGTTCCCGAAAGTTTCCGACATACCATCTCCCTGACTATCTTGTATAATAGGGTTTTCATCTTTCGGTATTTAGTTCATTCACATAATCAACTTCAGCCTCTTCAAGTAGCTCATTCTCCTCTTTAGAATTTGAAACAGTTTCTGAAGCAGATTCATCCAAATCAACCGGCCTAGATTTCTCCATAGGGTTTGAAATAGTAACCTCCTTCCCAACTTAGTTAGGTAAAGCCAACGGATCTTTATCCTTACTTTGTTTGGATGCCTCCTCCTCAACGGGAGCTAGTTTGGTTTTGCGAGGGGTTTTGCTGCTTCCTACAGGATCAGAGCACTTTCTCATTCGGCCATTCTTGACTGGGGATTTATGTGAAGTATCTTTCTTATCTATCGAATCTGTCTCTAAAGTTCGTGAGAAAGGAAGCATGTTGCATCGACGGAGAAACTCCTCCACGATTAAGAATCTCCTGCTCCTTTCATTCTCAGGAACAACCGTTAAGGTTTTAAAGAGAACTTGATCAAAAGGGGTATCCTTATTGGTGGGAGTCACTGCAATATGATTTCAGATGTGAGCACTGGAATAAAGGGGAAAATGAAATAAAAGACTATAGTATTCACCTCCTTCCACCCAGTAACCACGGAAGTTCGAAGGGCAATGAACAAAGAAATATTGGTTAGGGAATCCTCGGGTACTCTCGACCACATCAGTAATAATCCTGGAACTCCATCTCTCAACAAAAATGATTGAGGACGACCCTTCCTCCTTTTAAAAGAATATAGAGAGCAGATATCTTGAAATGTAGGTGCACGCTCTTTGACCCTCATAAACAGTACGTAAAGACCCATTAAAAAAATAACAATTTGGGTGTAACTGATATGGGGCAATGCACAAGCTGTTAAGAATTAACTCTATGTAAGGATTAAAGGGAGGAATCGCTCCACTTATTAACATGTATCGGTTAACTGCAACATATCCACGAGGAGGAATGTCGGCAAACTCATTTTTCCAGGGAATCTGGCTTCTTCCTTTTCAGAATTTCCATATTCCTTACACAATTTTTAGAATGAATTAAAGCAAAATTATGTTTCATGTCTCTCAAGTGGTACAGTGGAATATAGTCGATGCTTAGGGAAGTTTTAGTTAGCACTTGTCCCAGATGTGGCTCCATCAACTTGTCCAGAACTACCGGCTTCACCATACATGGTTCCTTCTTTGGGATTCTGGCATAATTGTTGTCGAGATAACATTTTGTATGCAAACGACTATGCTTAAAGAGAAATCGCAGATTTAGCATTGGAAAAACTTGGAAATCAATAAAAATTACAAACTAAATCGCAAAGATACCAAAGTTTCGAACCATGCTTGAGCCAAAGCAGGATCAAGCTCGACTGAATAGCATAGGGTTGAACATATTTGAATCCATAGGGTCGGTCGAACATGCCTAAATTTAGCAGGCTCAAACATGGTTAGGTAATTTGGATCGGACAAGCGAGAAGTTTATAAACAGTCAAGTTTGCAAGGCAAAGGTATGGTATTAAGTTAATGTGTGCAAGCAGCGAATTTCAACATACATTGCAAGTATAAAATCCAACCAAACAGCAAGATCTCGCTCATTCCCAAGCAACTCAAACATGCACAAACAGGACCAAAAAAAGTTCGAGCTTTAGCAGGAACAAGCTTGTCCGGCCCATAAGGGTCAAGTATGTTCAGCCCAAACAGGGTCGAGCATGTTCGAGCCTTAATTGGGTCGAGCATGACAGACCCCATAGGGTTGAACATGTTCAACCCAAACAGGGTCGAGCATGTTCAAGCCTAAGTTGGGTTGAACATGACCAACCCTATAGGATCGAACATGTTCAACCCAAACAGGGTCGAGCATGTTCAAGCCTTAAGTGGTTCAAACATATATAAGGTTGAACACGTTCAACCAAAACAGGGTCGAGCATGTTCGAGCTTTAAGTGAGTCGAACAAGGCCAACCTTAGAGGGTCGAACAAGATGAATTATGCAAGGGTCGGACATTGATTTGGGTCAGGCATGATGCATTGGTTTGAGCAAAGCCTGGGATAGTACAACATGAATAAATCATTGCTAAATTTTGATTAAAAGTTATCAACACTGCGGATGCAACAAAAATGAGTTCAAGTGACAAGTGTAGGGCATTCAAACACATGTGTATGGACAAATTGTCAAAGTGATTAAAAATCGCATGTCACAAACATTTAGTATGCACCAAGTACAAATCAGAGTTCGAAGAGTTTCCGGGTAATTTCAATTCCACATGTTCAAGCAACTATACAAACACGACCGCAATTCATTCAAGTTCAACCAAAACTCGTCAACATCAACCCAAAATGTCCAATTCATATTCAAACCATGTTTTATACACCTCATTTTAGATCCTAGACTTTTACAAACCAAATCCAATACAAAAGAGAGAGGAAAATCACCTAAATTTTGCAGAGCACTTCGGAATTGAAGGAAAATAACCGATCCAAAGTAGTTCAATGTCAAGTAGATTTTGTTGCAAGATCAAACGAGCTTCGTTGATCGATGGCTCAGGAATCAGTTGGAACCGGATTTGGAAAAAAGAAGGATTAAAGCATGGGGGAATATCAAGAAGAATAAGTGACTGCCATTAATCAGGTTTTTCGGAGGAAATGAAAGAAGTGGAAAAATGAGAAGTCAAAGCAATATAAAGGGCCGGGAGACGAAGAGGCATATTTGACCCAGGTGGTTCGGTCGACCCAGAATGTGTGTCCGACCCTGAACATGTTTGAACCGTAACTCGATCAACCCAGAAGATGTGTTCGACCCTAAACACATTCGATCCAAATGGCTTGCTCGACCCAGGTTTCTTGTTTAACTTAATGTGACTATAAGCATTCTACGGACTAATTAAACTATATACGATCGTCCCATATGAATTCAAATTTAATCTATCAATGTGCGCTATATTAAATCACTTCGAAGTCTATAAATCTTTATAACTCAAAAATTATAAACTTCGAGGGGCAAATGTTTATCCATAAAGTGTCAAGCACATATTAATAGATTGAAACTATTATAAGGACCGTACACCGCAAAAGTAGTCGGTCGTCATTCAGGTCATATGAGGGTCGAACGGGACTACAGGCTTGAACATCATGTGGGTCGAACCAGAAGATGGCTTAAATATATTGTGGTTCGAACTAGAGAATGGGTCGGGCATGCGCTTGACCTAGTTAGGAAAATCTCTGGGTCGAACACTGCTTAGGATCAAATGGAACCCATTCGGACAAGGTGGCTCGAATGCCATTCAGACTCGAACAGGTATGAAGGGTCGGTCGAACATGATGCATATCAAAGGGTCGGTCACATACGCGTAGGGTCGATCAAGCCTGGTGCTATCAAGTGGTCGGTCAAACATTGGCTCCCTGGGTCGGTCGAACACTGGTTCAGGTAGACATCTGGTTACAACTGTCAACAGCTAGCAGTGGCATTTCTGTAATTACTTGTATGTTCGACCTATAGCCTGCATATACACATTTCAGCTCTCTGCTTCACTCTGAGCTCTCCTATAAATAGGAAATGGCTTCCCTATGTTTAGGGATTGGTTTTCACCACCCCGAAGGGATGGCGAATTGTACTCACTCCTTATTCAAGAGATTCTAACACCATCTTTCATCCTAAAGCAAAGATCAAGCATTGAATTCATCATGGAATCCATCAAAAGTGATCAAGCCTCATAGAGATTCAAGATTCTCTATCATTCTCCTTGCATTTAACAAGATCCGCCTAAGTTCTTCTTTGATCTGTATTGATTTGAGTGAGGATTATGTATAATAAAAAACATGAATGAACTCTTGAGTGATCCTAAGCTTGTAACTATCGAATTGCTAATGGAAATCACTGCCAGAGTGGACGTAATCTTTCCTAAGATCGAACCACTATAAAATTTGTATCCCTTTTTTTTATTGTGATTGTGGCCCTTTTCCTTACCGTTTGGTGAAGTGTGATTTCACACCTTTGGTGTTGAAACAATTTTCGGTATCAACACTAAGCTCGATGAAGCGATGAGCAAAAGTCACTTTTTCCAATTTTGGAATAAACTTAAGCGTGAATCTTTCTTTGAACTATTTCCACTCTAAAGTGGACTCGTCTAACTCAGCCATAAGAAGCTCATACTAATCGAGGGCACACTCTTGAAGCTTATTCGATGCCACAAGAATGCGAATATGCTTTGGAATGTCCATGCACGTGAAAATATGCTCACATGTAAGACCCCAAGCATGGACTTTCAAGAGAGTCTCGGTGCCTTTGAATAGCTTCCCACCGAGATGAGAGAAATCGCTACATGTCCGCACGAAAGCAGATTTACGCAGAGGGGAAGATCGAGGAGGTGCAGGATGTTGAGTGCTCCTGATAAGCTCGAGTATCTGATTTGTGGACATATAAATCTCTTTAGGGAGAGTATCACTGGAAAGTCTGGTGCTCTTATGAAGCGTGGGCCAAAGGCCGGTCCAACATCCAATGCATGCCTTCTATCTCGGCCAGACATAGCTGAAAAGTTGAAATAAGGCATGATTATTCACTCGGATAAGATATCACTAACGAACTAAGCACAAAAAGAAAACAATGGAAATAAAAATTCATATTCCTAGACGTATTCGACTAAAAAAATTCAAGCGAATGCAAGGGAGGTTAAGGACATGACAATGATCACTTAAATCAGGGTATGATGTTTGTATTAGTATTGCACATTGATGTATTGTAAGGCTATATAGTTCTGAATGTTATATCACATTTTTTTAACATTGCTATGATACCAATTGTGATGTCCCACCCCGAAACCTATATTAACAAAGAGTATTAACTAGTTATATTGCTTACTAATATGGAGAATAGGGCTTGTTCAAAGCGACCATCTGTAACACTGTATCAAATAAGTATTTAATATGTCGAGTTTATTTCCTTCACATTTCGACATGCATTCAATACATTAGTATGGTGGCTTCAACATCTATTAAGAACAAAATTCAATTTAATGTCAAACATAGAATATAGAACAATATACACAGATATACATACTTACGAATACATTCTGTATAGTGTATCGTACATAATGAGGTCTGATAGTCACTTCACAAAATATATATAAATATATAAACATACATGAAAACCCAACAAAATAATACACATCATCATGTCCAAGATAACTACAAAAGGCAGAACAAAAACCATGCAATCCACTAAGTGAAGCAGGATATCCAAAGTGAACAACTAAGCTGGTAATGAAAGACCCTAACTTGAAACTCGGTTTGACCCAAGGAATACACACATGGGTCAGTCTAACTTGAATTAGATGATCAATATAAGTATGATAAGGAGTTATTTTCTAAGGTGCTCATTCCTTTAAATCATAAAGGAATGAAGTGTCATGGTTTTCCACAAGGTTTAATCCTATAAGGAAGTTCAGGAATATCTTTGAAATTCACAAGAAGAATTCACAAAATTTCACAAATTCCAAATTCACAAAAATCACTGGATCACGGATTCAAAAAATCACGGAACTCCAATAAGAGTTTAAACCACTAATGAAATAACCAATATTAATAATCACTCTGGTGAAATCAATAAAAACACAAAGCAAAGAACCACAAGGTATGGATCCATCACAAAGTGGAAAGCCGAAGCTATGCCTGAACGTGCAATCACAAAGGATGGCTTAAAGCCATAGTCAGTACTATATCACACGGAAGGATACCCAGATGACTAGAAGGTCCATAGAATTTACACATGATTTCACACGGGATTTACTTGAAGGTCCACACAGAGTTCATACAAAACTGACCCGAAGGTCTAGTACTGGCAGTTACACAGAAATGTGTTACAAACCCTCAGTAACCCAAAAAATTCCATACTACACATTCATACTTAACGGTTTGCACACTGTAAGTCATCTCCACACTAGAAAACACAAAAATTCACAAGAAATCACTGAATCTCTTAGAGGATCATTGAAATACAGAGAATCACTGAGATTCATTGCTTCGATTGGACGAATCTGGGAATAAATAATATTGTATATCGTCATGTCCCATAGCATAGGGTATACGATATTATTCGATCACCAACACACCTTCTCGAAGGGTACAAATGCATATGGTTTTTAATGAAATTTTTATGTTCAGAAAATAGTTCGAAAATATAGTTTATCGGAAAATCTTTGAAAAGGATATAGTTTGAAAATCCATGTTTAAATAATGTTAATAATAAATTTATTCCATTTTGTTAAAATAAATTCAGTTAAAAAAAACATATTTTCTTTAACATTTCGAAAACCACTTATAAAAGTCGGGCATATGTCACAGAAACACAAGTAATATCACTGAAAGGGCATACGCACAAGGTCACCAAAATCACTGGAAAATAGTAAGAAGTATTGCCTCTTTATTGCTAAAACTACCACAAATTCCACACTTGAATCCACAAAAATTTTGGTAAATTGATAGGTGTGGAAATAACTTTTTAAACCATTAACAAGTTTCAAAAATACACTTTGAAATCCACAAGAATAATCATAAAAAAGCACTGAAATTGATATAGGCTTCAATAGGAAGAAATACAGCTTGCTTGGGCGTCTTAGCCCGGGCGAGTCGACCTACCATAGAGTTTGGGTTGACCCATGGGTCAACCCAGCTCAATATTAGGCCGACCCAGGCAATGAATGTTGCACAGACTAGAATCCCGACAAAATCTCCACTTTGTGGCCAAATTCTGACGGCCAAAAGAACTCGGAATAAAATGAAAATTAACATGCATTAACTAGAGTACATCAAGAACGCACCGGTAAAATAACTTCTCCATTTCATTTAGAATTGGAGAAGATATATAGCCTCAAACATGGGATTTCGTCAAGATTTACAACTCTGAGATACACAGAAACAAAGCATATGTAGTTTTCAATTTACTAAATGAGATTTCACATATAAACTTTCTGAATCAAGTTAAATGAGTGAGGGAATCCTTACCTTTGATTTACGGCAAGAAGAAAGATAGATTGAAGCTTTAGAAGTCTCAATTGCTAAGAAAATGATGCTTTTCATCTTGTATTGTCAACTATAAAACATGCAAAACTTATAGTAAATTCACAAACCAAAATTAGAAATAATGGATTAGATCTTAGCTTTAGCATGAATTCCCGCAGGAAAATAGATTTAGCAACTCAAATTAGCGATTAGAGGTTAGTTAGAGGCTAAGTTTGCAATCTACAATGAAGTTTTTCAAAGTTTCTTTGTCTTTGAACGAAAGAGGAGGAAGAAGACTATCTTTAGAAGAACTACATATACTCAATACGTTTCTGGAAATATCTTCCTTAACCAAATCAGTAAGGCCCAAATTAACATAATTAAGCCCATAAGTAGGTAATTAGGCCTTTAAACATATATTTAGACCATAATAACACTATTAAACCAAGTTTTTCTGTTTTTATGTACACAACTACCATGTTTTAATTACAACACCATAGCAGAAATTGTAAACATCACTTTTTAAAGTATTTTAGAACTTTTCAGCACTTTAAAATTTATAATTTACACAAATTTTACATTTTACTCAAAATATAAACATTTTAACATAACTTGTGTAAATTTTTGTATTACTTAAACAATAACTATTTCAGCGGCTCTATAATGACACACAATTTACTCAATTGACACAAAAATTATATTTCCCATATTTTAATAATAATTTGCAACTAATTTCACATTCTTATATAAATTTCTCAAAAACTCACTTAATACACAAATTTATCGTTAATTCATAAAAATTTATTGCTTTGAACACAAATTTCCAAAATGTGCATTTTTTACAAGATTCTCCAAAATATTATAATTCAAGCCTTTATTTCAAATTTACAAAATGTTAAAGTATTTATTAAACCAATTTGTAAGATCAAAATTTATTCCTAACACATGTTAGAAACAAATCTTGAATCCCACTAAATTGATTTATTAACACCCCAATCTTCAAATTTCCTCAATATTCACAAATTTGCACCAATATTCAAAATAACCTCCAAGCCTTGAAGTAATAAAATAAAAAAAGAGAAGCGAAGTAGATGGATTACCACGGCTCTCATAACCAGGTATATATTTATATTCACAATATTTCTCTTCCAAAATTTTCATTATTATCATGTACTGTTGGTTTAAATTGCCCTTATCTTTACTTATTGCACTTCATTTATTTCATGTTGTTACAAAACTCACAAGAGTCATAGTTAGTAAACTCGAGTCTCTATTTAATGGATTTTGTATTCGTAGTGTCATCATTTTAGTTCTTCATAAAACATGAGTTCATTCTTTTACATTATCCTAGAACTTCAGTTCGCTTGATGTCAATGCCATATTATATAATGTAGTTAAGAAGCAATGAGAGAGATCAGAATAAAACAAAATATTTAATATTAATGTTGTATTCATGTTATCTTAATCTTACATTCCTACATGATTACTATTTATCTTTTGACATTACCCTAAATCACTGCACTTAAAACACTGTCAGGTACTACTGCTGACTATTCGTGTTGATCGATTTCCCTTTTCTTCCTATTTTCCTTGAACAGTGCAAAGCAGGAGTATGTTTATTCAGATACAATCAATACCCAATCCATTGTCTCATGTCTTATCTAGGAAAGTCTGCCATGAATGTTAGTAGTGTAGATTTTTCTAAAGCACGTGCAGCTATTACTTTTTCATTCAATAGCTTGGTGAAACTGGTAAAAACAGAAATATGTCATCAAATAATTGTAGTAGTACCTTTTATACTTGGTATTGGAACTTCACATGTTAGAGCTTCTCAAACTAAAACATGGAAATGCAAATTTTAAAAATCTACACCCAGAAAGTGACGCAACGGAGTTCCGAAACACCCCATAGCATGAATTTCGAGGGCATTCATTCCGGAATTTGCAAACTATTTAGACAATTGTAAAATCAGTTATTTGTTCAACAAATGCCTAAAATAAGGCGTTTTCCCTGCCTCACTTTCAACGGCTATTGTTCCCAACTTTTAAAAATGCGGGCGTTCATGAAATTGTTGGAAAATATTCGATTTTAATAATTTGCCGCACAATGAAGTGTTGGAGATGCTCTTAGAAGCGTATTCGATTTGATATTGCAATCCTTCTCCCTGCACTTCATTTGGAAGTACAAAAAATTTGGAACTTGATACCAACAACTGTATATAGAACACTATAAGCAATGTATGGAGCATGATTTTGCAGCAACTTGTCCTGGTGTAGCACATATAAGTTTCATTTGGAACAAGAGAAACTGTGTTATATAATTTATCCGTCTTTTTTATCATTTGAGTTTGGCAATTTCTTATTTTAATAGATCACTTGTCATTTATAGGTTTGAGAAGCAACTTTAAAGTTTCTATTTGCAGTAAAACGTTATAACAAATCGCTTAGTATGAATTACCCTATATGCTTTTCTTTTTCTTAGGTTTGCTACAGTCTTCTATGATTCGATTTTGTAACTGTCACCAGTTTCGAGGAAGCTTCATGGGACTACTTAAAACTTGAATTTTTTTGCAGCAATAAAGGATTTCTACACATCTGGAAATCTGTTTTTCTTAACTCCAAAACTTCATCTTCTTTGGATACAGCTATACTGTCAAGAGGTATAGTATTGTTACTTAATTACGCTTAGATTTTCACCTACACTTTTCATACTATCTTATGTTATTTTGTTACCAACTATGATGACTGCATTATATTTTGACATTCTATAAAAACAGGCTTCACCCTTTTGGATATGAACTTTTTTCCTAAACTCTAAACAACATAGTGTATAATGATGAATTTTCTGCAAGACTATCGATTAGTGAGATCCTTAAACTTCATTTTTTTTCAATAAATGCCATGTCTAATACCGTGTCGGATGGTTCTTCCATCGATATCATGATTCTTCAGTTCGCGCATTGTGAACATGCCTGGCCCTGGGCCCAGGCGAACTAGGCAGCCACCTAGGGCCTCGGGCTGGGGGAGGGTCTATATATATATATATATGGAAAAGTCTATTTGAACACAACAAATAGACACAAATAAGGGGACACAAAATCTACACCATTGGATCTCCCCCTGAATTCCACCTCTCCACATAAAGACAAAAAGATCCAATGGTCAAGATTTTATGTCTCTATGTTTGTGTCTAGTTTTGTGTCCCAATAGCCGATATATATATATATATATATGGGATAGGATCAAGAGCACCCCAAATAGTGTAGCACCCCTTTAGCCCCCATAATTTCCACTACGCATTCCTCACTCTCTCTCCTTCCACTAACTCTCTCTCCCCCTACTAACTTATTAAACTATAAATGAGTGGTTTAGAATGAGGTGCAAAAGGGATGCTACTAAATAGGGGTGCTCTGGAGCGTGCCTCTCTCTCTATACATACACACACAAACCGCCCATATATTATATATGTTTATTTGTGTCACATTATCAAAATGAAATTGTATGTTGGGTGGGTGGTAGAGCTACTTGCCTTTCTCATGTAAATTTGGAGTTCAAATCTGGTGAAAACCATCGTAGGAGGTCAAAAAATTTTCCATCCCATACTACGATCATTTTCTGGTCTAGGGCACCACGTGGGCCGGCCCTTTGTGAACAATTCTGACAAATGTGTTGTATTCATGTTGAAACAAGTCCCACATTGGGGAATTTGTAAAATGAATCCTATATAACTATAATGAGTTCACCCTTCACATTACCAATTGGTTTTGTGATAACTCAGGGTTTTCTAACATGGTATCAGAACAGGTTTAATTCGTGTGCACATAACTGTCACACTTATACATGTCACCCAATAAGTTCCACGTGTAATTTGTAAAATGAATCTTGTATAAGTATAATGAGTTCACCCTTCGCATAGCCAATTGTTTTAGTGATAATTTGGGGTTCTCTAATATGGTACCAGAGCAGGTTTAATTCGTGTGCACATAAATGCCACACTTATCCACATCACCCAATAAGTTCCATGTGTTAGGCTCATGATATACCACACATGCGGGGGCATGTTGAGATAAGTCCCACATTGCGGAATTTGTAAAATGAATCATGTATAACTATAATGAGTTCACCCTTCACACATCCAATTGGTTTAATGATAATTTGGAGCTCTCTAGTAAGGTATCAGAGCAGGTTTCGAATATCTAAACCTATGCCTCCCATCCTCCTCAATTTCATCTTCTTCAACCATTTTTTTTAATCCCCACCAATAGCTGAATCCTCCAAATACCACTCTCTCTAACCATTACTAATGTCAAATCCCTCATACCGATTACATTAGATAATGAACATGGCATGTATTATTCTTGGGCAGCATTATTTACCGTTCTTGTTCGAGTTCACGGTTTCTACCATCACATCGTACCACCAACTGAAAAGGACGCCCAGGCTGTCTACGAGGCTGTCAAATCCGCAGACCCAGCCCTGCGGAAATGACTTGATGTTGTTGTTCTTCAATGGATATACAGTACAATCTCCTCTGACCTCCTTCATGCCATTCTTCTTCGTGACGATACAGCTGAGGGTGCACGGAAACGACTTGAAGCCATGTTCCAAGACAACAAAGCTTCAAGTGCAACTCATCTTGAAGAAGAACTTGCTACAATTAATTTTGAACAATTTAATTCAATTGACAAATTTTGCACCCATCTTAAATCATTGGCTGATAGATTGGCAGATGTCGGTGCCCCGGTGACTAATAGCAGGCTTGTATTGCTTTTCACAGGAGCCTTGCCAGAAGCATATGCTGGCACCATAAATTACATTCAAAACCAAGATCCCTTACCCTCCTTTGAGAACTGCCGAACCCGGCTCAAGCTGGCTGAATGAACAATTAAAAATATATTGGCAAAAGAGAATGGTGGGACTACCAGTAGTGGTGCTGCGCTACTGGCTAAAACCCCTTCAAAACCAGAGAATTCAAACATCAACTCTACCCAAAGTTCCCAAAATAACAGAAGAAGAAATAACATTAGTGCTAAAACCAATAGTACAGGAAAGGGAAAGCAAACTGGTGCATCCAATCACATGCCAGGTCGGCAACCCAGTCACCATCAATGGTTCCCACGCCCTCCACCAAGTTGGCAGCAATGGAAAAATCCATTTGGATCTTGGAACTCTTGGTATGCCAGTCCACCTCCTTTTCCATATCCTTCATCACCATGGAAATCGAGGCAAGTAAATAAAGCCCAACGTGCTACTAGGCAAGGAGTCCTTGGGTCTCGTCCATAGGCGTACAACACTATGGCTCTACCCGTTGGATACAAACCAACCGATATTGAAGCTGTCATGCATGCTCTATCATTCTCGCAACCCGATGGAAATTTTTTTATGGGTACCGGTGCCACATCTCACATGACAGCGGACCTAGGTATACTTTCTTCTTATTTCAATTCTAGCAATAATTATCATAACATTGTTGTTGGCAATGGTCATCTAATTCCAATTGTTGGTCATGGTAGCACTAATTTACCCTTACCATACCCTCCACTTATCCTAAACAATGTTATACATACTCCCAAACTTATTAAAAAACTGATATTTGTTCGCAAGTTCACCACTGATAATATGGTTTCTGTTGAATTTGATCCGTTTGGATTTTCTATTAATGATTTACAGACGAGGACCAAACTAATGAGATGTGACAGCACTGAAGATCTTTATCCTCTCTTCTCCAATAATCAAGCCACACCCTTTATCAGTTAGTCAGTCTTTACTACTCTCTCTCTCTCTCCAGATCTTTGGCATAACCGCTTAGGACATCCTGGCGCTGATGTGCTTAAATCATTAAATCATAAAAACTTCATTAATTGTAATAAGGCTTGTAAAACTTATTGTTCTTCTTGTCCTCTTGGCAAACATTCTAAATTACCATTTTATGATTCTCTGTCGTATACTTTGCTACCTTTTGATATTATTCACAGCGATCTTTGGACATCGCATGTTGTTAGTTCTTGTGACCACTGTTATTATGTTCTTTTTCTTGATGATTATAGCAAATTTTTTGTCGACATTCCACATTGCCAATTGGTTTAGTGATAATTTGGGGTTCTCTAATATTTGTTGAGACAAGTTCCACATTGGAGAATTTGTAAAATGAATCTTGTATAACTATAATGGGTTCACCCTTCACATAGCCAATTGGTTTAGTGATAATTTGTGGTTCTCTAATATGGTATCTGAGCAGGTTTAATTCGTGTGCACATTGTCACACTTATCCACGTCACCTAATAACATCCACGTGTTAGGCTTAGATATGCCACACGTGCGGGGGTGTGTTGAAACAAGTCCTACATTGGGGAATTTGTAAAATGAATCATGTATAACTACAATGAGTTCACCCTTCATATTACCAATTGGTTTTGTGATAACTCAGGGTTCTCTAACATGGTAACAGAGCAGGTTTAATTCGTGTGCACATAACTGCCATACTTATCCACGTCACCCAATAAGTTCCACGTGTTAGGCTCATGATATGCCACACGTGCGAGGGCGTGTTGAAACAAGTCCCACATTGGGGAATTTGTAAAATGAATCCTATATAACTATAATGAGTTCACCCTTCACATAGCCAATTGGTTTAGTGATAATTTGGGGTTCTCTAATAATTCATGTGTGTATTACATTGTACTGTACATTCTATGTTAATAGTAACAAATTTGTGTGTTGCATTAGTAGTCGAACAATTTTGTTGTTATCTTGTATAAATGTGCATTTATATATTTCTATGGATAATTTATTGTTGATTGGTTGGCTATTAAGTTTAAAGTAAAAGGAAAATCATAAAATAAAAAAGTGGAACATAAAACGCTAGCGGAATAGAAAGGGTTTACTGACGGATTACCCTCAGATATCATTAGATAAAATATACCCTTAAAATAATATGTACCGCTAATTCCTTGCTACTTTTTAAGAGTTTACTAATGGATTTCTCGTAGATATTATTTAATTAAATATGTAGTTCAAATAATATCTATCGCTAATTTCCCACTAATTAGCAAGGGTTTACCGATGTCTTTTATAATAAATTAGTTCTTGTAAAATATATATCCGTGGGTAAAATGCCGGTAATTATTTTAAAATTTAAATTTTGTAATTAGGATAAAGATGGAAAAAGATCATAGAGTTTACACTAATTTCCGTCGCAAAAAGACGTTAAATCACTTATTTGAATTTTGCCGACCAAGCATATCACTCGGAAATCCATTATGAAATCAGTATTAGCAATGGATTTCCAACTGGTTCAGCCGCTGCAAAATCAATATTTTCTTGTAGTTAAAGTCCACTACCCTGCCCTTCTCTTATGCCCTTCGTTATGCATATTTTAGTTGATTTGCTTCTAAGGCCAACTTACTAGTTAATTTATTAAACACAAATCTAATTTCTTCCTTTACCTCATTACCCCCATTTAATTTAGCCCGTTAAATTCGCAAATAATGTTATCAAAATTTTATGGATATTACAAGGATTGAGGCGGTCTAAGGGCAGGTAGCTACATATATACTAACTATTAGGTTTGGTCTACTTGAGGGTGGATGGGTATGATTTGAGCATGGAGGCGAAAGTATTTTAACCTAAATGAACCTAATATAACTAACATGGAAATGGAACAATATAAGTAGTGTTATGTTTAAAAGTATATAATCTTTTCATTCACTAGAACTTTAGTTCTAACCCTCTTCTCATAGTAACACACTAGTTAGATAGAAGGAGGAGATTTTTCAGTCCAGAGAAACTTGATTTAGAAAGTGTTATTATCTTGATAAGTATTTACTATTTATTGTATTTTAATCATTTCTACTGAGTAGTTTAATTACTTGAGCTCTAAAACATCAATCTTTGTCTCTTTTGAGGATACTAAATAACCAACTCGAATTTCAGTGGACTTGGATTTTAGAATTTTATGAAAAATCTAGGCCCAGGATTTAGGCTGTAACAAATGTTCTACAATTTGAATTCGAACTTATATGTATGCATGTATTATACAAAAATTATTCCAATTAGTTCTTTTCAAATTTTGATTCATTCTTCTTATAAACTAGCATTATTATTAATTTTCGTTGCTTATTCAATGTTACACATCATTTACTGTTATTTAATTAATTATGCTACTATTACAACATTTACTTTTTTCTCTTTACGTTATACTTTTATTATCCCTTTAAATTTCAGTTATGTAACTGAATAAGGTTTTAAATGAATATACATATATATATAAACATAGATAACTATTTCCGACGTTTAAAACTTTAAACGGACATAACTTTTTCATTTGAAATCCAATCTGAAAATATTATATATGAGAGTTCATCAGAAAACCGCCACAAACGCGATGACATAGGTTTTATGGTTAAATTCCAACATTTATAAAATGTTTATTTTTTCACTGTTATTTAAATTTAATAATTAAATTCTTATTAATTAATTCTTTTTAAAATGCGGGTACAAGACACGTTGAAAAGACAGTTTTTTTAAAATATGAATTTTAAAAAACTGACTAGTATGGCGACATACATAGATGGATATGTCAACGTATCCTAGTGATTTGGAAATTAATTTGTTTAAGTTACTTTAGGAAATATATTACTTTATGAAATGGTTTAAAACTTCAAAAAAAATATTAGATAAGTTTATACATGTTTATATCATGATAAAACATGGTAAAACTTTTACAGAATAATTTTTGAAATTTAATATAAATCCATAAATATAACGAATATATAATATGTAAAAATATTTAAAACAAAATATAATAATAAATTTGCCAAAGTCTCAAGGTCATAAAATATATAAAGCCAAATTATAAGAAATAAAAGGTTTTGAAGTCAAAAGGATATTTCTGAAAATTTATTATTTTGAAAACAAAGACTATTTTAAAATCATTTGAACCATTTAAAAACCATTTGAAAGGGATTTGGAAAATCACTTTGAAAGTATTTCGAGAAGAGGTCAAGTGATACTAGTACTTCATCTATACTCATCTAGAACATCTTGAAATTGTAAACTCTTCAGTACACATAAGTCTTCAATCTCTAACTCTTGTACCTTTAAATCAGCATCATTATCTTTAATTTTCGCTTGACATTATGTAACAACCCGGAAAATCTGAACCAGTTTGAAAATTTTAATTTGGCTATTTTAGTGAATTTAAAATATTTAAAATAAATATTTTAAATAATAACGATGAAAAGTAAGTTTGAATCGACGTTTGAAAACAAATATAATTAATTCTAATTATAAACAAGGCCTGAAATGGCGCGGTAGTTTCAAAATTTGAATTCAAACTTTGCTGACTGTACTGGGTGCAAAACAAAACGGATTTCAGGGAAACCAAAAATATTTAAATCTGTTAGTGAATACCTTTCTAACGAATCTGAAAAATCGAAGTTTCATAGCGGGAAGCAAAAGTTATGGCCAAACGAATTTTCAGAAAGGTCGCTATAGAGTTTATATAGACCGTGAAAATGGCCATTTTGCAAACGACCTCAGAATTCGACGAAACCACTTTTGTTGGATCCAGGATGTCAAATTATTGAAAGGTTTCAAATTTCATAATTTTTGAAGCTAGCATGTGAGCGTGGCAAAGGAAAATGTGTTTGGTCGATTTCTATTAAATTGGATCGACCAGAAAAGGGCCATTTTTCAAACGTCTCATAATTCGACGAAATTAGTTTTGTTGGGACCGTATTGTCAAAACATAGCTAGATTTATTTTTCGGGAATTTTTAGAATCAATATGTGGCCCCGGCAAATTGAAATATACGTTCAAATTAAATATTGAATTTTTATATTTTAATTTGAAGGAAAACTGACTGAAACAGTCGAATTGGCCTATGAAACATATTCCATTGTGTCCGGGATGGGGGTAAAACGCTACGTATGACAGTCGTTGGGTTTGATTTGGAGTCCGGGAGCGAAAACACTATTTTTGGAAGTTATAAATATCCCGGCCAATCAGATTTTTTTATTTAAAATAAAAAAAAAAGAGAAATTCCCTTCGTTCTCTCTCCCCGCTCGCGATAAACGGCGGAAGCCACTTCCGATCTTCCCATCTTGATTCCTCCTCCATCTCTCCACGAAATCAAGCGCCACCACCCACGTTTCGAAGCTCTCGACCTCCTCTATAAATCCATACCCATCTCCTCCGTTATCGCTTCGTATTTCGCCTGAATCACCTCGCCAAAGTCCGGCCGTTTTCGCCGCCGCCCCGCCTGCCTCAGGCGATCGAACGCCTCCCCCCTCCTAGCGCAGGTGCGCCTCTCGGCCCTCTTCCACGTGGCAGTGGCCGATCGTCGTATCGAGCAATGGATTTCACGAAAAATCAAAACCTAGTTTTGAACAGATTTTGAAAGGTACGGCTGATTTTAAATTAAACTATTCTATAGCACTTTAAAGCGCTACGGTTTTTGATTTCACTGTAAAAATCATATCTTTTTCGTTTCTAGACGAAATTCAGTGAAACAAGAGATAGTGGACTCGTGTGGACGCCTTCTACATTCTAGAAGAGACCGCGTATTTTTCTGAGCCTTCTGCTATTTTTGGTGGAGTGGAACCCATGTGAGATTTCTGAATTATAAACGATATGGAAAACGACGATGTATAAATTATATAGTCGATGTATGAGTTATATAAGCGTTGTACACCACATGTATAAGCGTTGTATAAGTTGTACGTTCGATGTATAAGTTATATATGCGTTGTAAAAATTATATATGTGTTGAAATAGAAGTAAAATGCTTATATATATACGCCCCTCGTCCACAAACCATGGACGATATTTATTGGTTGTAATTGTTGTGATAATTGGTTGATAGCGAATGGTTGATTGGAATTGTTTGTGGTTGAAATTGATTGATTGTGGTTGAAAAATACCCGTTTGTGGTTGAGAATTATTTGGTTGAAACCACATAGGATTAGTTAGTGGAAATGAAAAAAAAAATACATGCCGCCTGCGTGCGAATTAGATGCATGAAATCCCCATTGTCAAAAGCTGCGAGGCTTTAAGGTAGAGCGAGGAGTCATACTAGGGACAGCCCCGGTTTTAACTACCCTGCCGTTATGCTGCCGAAATTTTCTGAAATATTCATGTGTTAGAATTATTTTCATTGGTTGAAATTATTTTCATATGTTGAAACCGCATTCATGTGTTGAATAGAAATTCATTCGTTGAATAGAAATTCATATGTTGAATGGTGTTCGTGTTTTAAATAAATTGCTTTAACAATAAAAATCACATTTTTATTATATATACGAACTATAGAAAACCTTCATGTGTTGAATAGAAATTCATTCGTTGAATAGAAATTCATGTGTTGAATGGTATTCGTGTTTTGAAATAAATTGTTTTATACTAAAAATCATATTTTTATCACCTATATGAACTATGTAAAATAGTCGTGTTTTGAAATAAATTGTTTTACAATAAAAATCACATTTTTATTATATACATGAATTGTTAAAAATAGTGAAATGTCGAAATAAATGTCTGTTGGATAAAAATATCATTTTTATCAAATGTATGAAAAGAATATGGTTTTGAAATCGAAGAATCGATTATATTTATTTATATATATATAATCAAAATATATCGAATAACGAAGTTGTAGTTCGTGTTTTGAAACTGTGATTTCAAACGATTAGTGCGGGAGATCCGACCATCGGATTTTCCCGAAACCGAAACCGTTGGGCTCGCCTTGGAAATATCTTTCCAACAACACCCACTTTGTGAAAATCCAACGGTTGGATTGTCTGGAATGTTTAATTCAAATCTGAAGAAAAACAGCGCCAGAATCGATTATATTTATATATATATATATAATTAAATTAAATCGAATAACGACGCTGCAGTTCGTAATTTGAAATCGAAACTTCAAACGAGTGTACCGGGAGATCCGACCGTCGGATTTTCCCAAAACTGGAACCGTTGGATTCGTTTTGAAAAGATCTTTCTAATGATATAAAATTGTGAAGATCCAACAGTTAGATTTTCAGATATGTGTAAATCAAATCTGAAGAAAAACAGCGCCATGACCTCGTTATGGCCTGAAGCATCGTTTGAATAAATTGGCTACTTTTAAATAAATAAAAATAGCGATAAATCGTTATAAAATACTATAAACGATATGGAATGTGAAATTTAGAAATTAACTGAAGGTTAGCTAAGTCGAATGGTTTCCTGGGTTTTGATCTGATGTTGGTTTCGGCCTTCGGGGTTAATATTTGGGAAATCATTCTCTTACTGATTTACGGTTAGTGACTAATGAATTGGAATAAGGCGTATGTCATGTTTGTGTAGCACTTGTTTATTATATACGCGAGTTGCTCAGAAAGACCGGGTTTATCCCATTCTGAATAACTGAATCGACGATAAGAAGTCGACGATGAAGACGGTGGTTGAAGACCGGAGATCTTCACCTTGGTTGGATGGTAACTGATGTCCTGATTGGGAGGCATCCCAAAATATGGATAATAAGTGGTGATCGTCCAGACGTACGTGGAGATCGATAGGTATGCGAGGTATATAGTGCCCTCGGTTTCGTTCAAACCCAGAACGGACTTGTAAAGGGACTGTGTGTCTGACATTGGAATTCATTCTGTGTGATTGATAGCCATCAGTTGCATGGTGTGAATTGCCTGTGTGGCATGCTAAGATGTAGTAATCAAGGCTTCTGTTGAAAAGCAAAGTCTTGTGGTTGATGATCAAAGCACGGCCTGTGTGGCGTAGCTTTGTGTATAACGTGAATTCGCGAGCCTCACACCCCCGTATGAACCAGAAACGGGAGAGGACTTCAGGAGAGGCATGCGTTTCCTTCTAGTTAAAGGTAGTGTCAGTGCTTAAAACTGGCTGACATTTATACTATTATTCACCTATGTGGTTGTTGCTGTTGCGAGGCACCTCGGATATATCGGTGACTATGTGAAGACGATGGAGCCATTCGTTGGCTCATTTACGCCCCAAAGGGCGGGGAGACGTAGTGTTCAGGCATTTTAATCCACATCGGTGGACCGGCCCTGACGACCCAAGGGTCACTCGAGCTCTAATCCTGAGACATGGGCTAGATTGTCTCGAATTCGGTAAGGACTATCTTTTTCCTTGGTTCATGATGGAAATCCAATTTCCAAATACGACACTGTGCGGTTTTGATTGTATATATATATATGGCGACATGATATATGGTACTCATGCCGTCTATGATTGATAGTTATGATTGAAATTGTTTTTGAAACCTATAAACACTAGTAATAATATCCAATTCTTTTGTTTTATTCGTATCAAGCATATTTTGTCCATTATAAGGTAAAACTCTATCCTCCGGTTTGCGTTGCATTGTGTGATGGGAACTGAGTCTTATAATGGCTTCATTTTTATAAAAAGCATTGTGATGTTTAAAAAATTTAATTGTTTTAAAGCACTAGCAATCCAATGGAGTAAACCCGTTTCGCGAAAGTGGCGTGGTCCTGTGATTAGCCATATTATAAATGTGTTAAGTAGATTTCTCATACCAGTCCCATGACTGACTCGTAGTTTGTTTCACTTGCAAACTCGGGTGCCCCTCTTTCTACACGAGCAGCCTTGTATTCAGGTTTTAGCAGGCTCTTTCTGGATAGCTGGAGCTGAAGATGGATTCTATCATTTATCTCTTTTATGCTGTTCATCTCCTATTGTACATATTATGTTTGTTTTCCGATGTAGACATTTATGTATAGCTGAACTGTATTTGAGCTAAGTATGATCCTGTATACTGCGTAACTCTGATGATTATGTTTATCCAGTGTATTATTTGTACATTATCTGGTGTATTTATTTAATTATGTTCTGCTGTTATCTGTTTATGTGTTATATTCCAAAGATTACCCTTGCCACCGCCAGTACGGGGGTTTGGGGTCGTCACACATTAACATCATCTTGATTCTACTCGTGATAATATACAATTTTCATCACCAATGACTATCAATATCTTGCACTATATATATAAAACATATCTAGATAGTCATCAGTAACATTAGTATTTAAAGGTTATGTTATTATTTGGCTTGTTGTCATCAAAACTATTATTCCTAGAACTAATAGGATATAGCGTCCCCAAATTTTAGTAAAACATTATTCAGAAATTTTAGTTGGTCTAACTAAATAGAATAATATAGTGGGATAATGAGATGAGATTTGATAAGAAAAATGGTTTGGCCTTAGTAATTAATCAATTAAATTAATGTAAAAGAGGGATGCAAAGCACTCCTTTCTTCCCTTTTTCGCTTTGAACTAAGCCAGATAGGCATGGCTCGAAGCATTGTTTTTCTATGCATAATCTAGATAAGTGGGTGTGTAGCACTCTGTTCTTTTATTGTTTCAACTCGTATTGTTCTCAATAAGTGAAAGCGAATTACTATTTGGAAGTATGATCTTTCGAAGTTGTTTACTTCATGTCATTGGCTTTGTTATCCATGAAGCATTATTCTTTTTCTTTTTCCTAGGCAAAGAGATCAACACAGGTTAAGGCGAGATAAAGTTCTTTTTGAACTTATGTTGTCTTATTATAATGATAGGTAAGCAAAGTGATTTGTTTTAAATAAATATTATAAATTTATATAGTAGATAACTATGCACTTTTGTCTCGATATGTCATGATAGATAATCATATTTTGTTTTGGATGAATTCATACACATAAGCTATATGTTATTGTTTTGACTTGCTGTGAATACCATTATTTTGTCATATGTTATGTAATAAACATATGTTAACTAGGATACCAATGGAAAGCAAACTATTAACTATGGTATATGGCATGCCAATAAATAATAATTAAGTTCTCATGGTACAAGACTGAAAATAAATTATGGGTTTGTAACTAACCCTAAGGTAAAACTATAGATTGTGTTATGGATAGTCAACACGTTGTCGGGAATGGGTAGCCTCCAAAATATAACAAGGGTTCACAGTCACCTTAGGAAAACTACAGGATGTACAATGGATAGTCTATATCTAGTTGAAGGGTGGTCCATAAAGTTAAAATGAATAAAACCAAGGAAGGTAAGGGATAGGCAGTCACCATGATTTTATGATCGGTAATCATTTAAAATGCAATGATTTATCATATATATATATATATATATTATGATGGATAGTCACTTGAATATAATGGATAACCATATAAATGCTAAGATAAGTAGTCACTTAATTATGATTGGTTATCATATAAATGCTAAGATGGGTAATCTCTTAAATATAATGGGTAATCCTAAATTTGTTAAGACATATAGTCACTTTAATATGAGGAGTAATCATGATTATGTTAATCTGGGTATTCAAAGATAATAGGGACACGTAATCTACTATATGTTGCACACATGCACATCATTTTTTATTATTTTGATAGTTATGAGTTCAGGATCATATGATTGGTTATTTTGTTATCAACGTTTAGCTAAGCAGTGTGGTCTCAATAGATAAATATTTGGTTTGACATGGTAGTTTATTATCCACAATATAAAATTGTCTGATTTGAAGTTTTGTTTTCCCTTTAAACTCCCGGGTGCTCATTTGAGTAGATTGAGAGAAGGGATTTCCCAAATATCCTGTTAGATGAATTAGCATGATAGACATGAAGGAGGTTGTTCTAGCTAATTTAGAGTTTTTGTTGTGCATTTATTTGACTAATGTAAAGGAAAAGTTGTATTATTACCTAATATTTTTACTTTGATCAACTAAAGGGGCAGCTTTATATGTCAATTTGGAGATATTTTTTAATTATTGTATTTATATTATGTGTATTTGTGCATAGGAATACGTAATAGAAAATAATAATCAATCAAAAGTGTTTTTTAGGTTTTTCATATTCCTGTCCCATTTGATATTTTGAGCTAAGACGAAACTCGTTCGATCATTGAGGAATAATATTATTGAACATTAATAGCAATTACTTTTTGGACTTAGAATGAGGATGTTATAATAGTACGACTCCATGGTGTACAAAGAGCATTTTGAGCGATCGAGACCTATTGTTTACTAGTGGCTTTTGGAAAATCCTACAAAAGTTGGTTGGGAAAGAGTTTCACCTTAGCACAACTTATCACCCTCAAACTGATGGTTAAACTAAGAGAGTGAGTGGTATTTTGGAAGATTTGATGCATACATGCATATTAGATTTCGGAGCTTCAAGAGATAATTGTTTCAATATTGTTGAATTCACATACATTAATAGTTACCAGTCTGGCATTAGTATGCCAACATTTGATGCATATATTATCGATAGAGTAATGCCCCTTTTATCAGTAGGAATTAGGCGATAAACATATACTTAGGTAAAAGAAGATAAAAAGAGATTTCGTAGAAGATTAAGATCATTCAAGAAGAAATGAATGCTTTATAAGACAAACAAAAGAGTTATGCCAATAGGTGATGTTGAGATTTGGAATTTTCTATTGGGTATGTTTTATTGTCAAAGTATCACCTCGAAAGAGTGTCATTCGATTTGTAGCAAAGTGTAGCAACCAGATTTCAGCAGACCCGGATTTTTCACAAAATGCTAAAATCCAAGCCCACTGAAATTCGAGTTGGTTTGTTTGATATCATGCAGAAGGGAAAAAATACATATATAATAGCTCATGATAGAATATCTCAAAGTAGAACTGAATGAAATATAATAAGTAGATACTTACCATAACAGTGACACTGACTAGCAAGTGTCTCTAAAGTTGTAAAATCTATACCTCCTGTCTTGTCTACAGGTTTGTTATAAGTAGGGGTCAGAACAAAATTTTTGGTGAATGGACAAATTATAATTTTAAATATAACACTACATATACCGTTCTATTATTGATTTGCTTTTATTAGGTTTGCTAAGATTTATAAACACTCTCATCTCTGCACGTACATCGTACCTATCTACTCCTCAGTAGATCAAACCCAATAATCCATATATATGTATCCATATGCCCGATAATCTTGGTACTACCTATATTACACTCCTTAAAATGTCTCTGTCTTCATGCTACAAAAGCGCACTATATCTCCATTTCTACGCTACAAAAGCGTACTAGATCTTCATCACCACGCTATGAAATCATACTACCAACTATTTAAGCTCCTCTATCTGGCTAAATCCTTGCACGGAGGTAATACTCGGACACCCATGATGCACCACCTATTGAATACACCAAGGATCTACTGGCGATCGTACCATCTACTATCTGAGTTTCACTATCAGGTTAAACCCTTGCATAGAACTCAATCAGGGGATTTATATATCTGTTAACGATACAGATGTCCATAGATTGGTCTGTCCTTTTTTTCTTGGTGGTTGTGGCCCTACTCGGATCCCTCCCACTCTCAACAATTGAAGGACCATTTCAAGAGCTAAGTGACTATGTCCTAAACAGATAATCTAAACATCCAATTAGCGTTGTCCCTCACCTAATGTCTCGTTACTGAAAAACCATTGGCATGTTGGTTTATCTCCAGTATGCGCTTTAACTGGCGATGACAGGTATTCAATGATCTATTATCCTTATTGTTTCCAGACCACGAAGCCAGCTCTCAAAGCCGAAACAACTGCCAGATCCTAAAAATCATCCCATCGATCTTTTGGTTGCCCTCAACACAAATGTAGCTAAGGCATATTCTATGGATGGAGCGATATAGACCTGCCTTTGGGGAAGCTGGCCATGGGCTCACCCTATAGGGCCATCTCAGAGTATCCTCACATCCTGTAGAAGTTTCTTCCCACCAGTCCTTTCGAATATTAATTTGGACATGATTCCACCATATCTCTGAATACCTGCAATGATATGCCCCATTGGACTCTTCATTCAAGATTCATTCGGATTAGTCCTAATGCATCTCG
The DNA here is from genome assembly GCA_030737875.1 of Allium sativum. Taxonomy (NCBI): domain Eukaryota; kingdom Viridiplantae; phylum Streptophyta; class Magnoliopsida; order Asparagales; family Amaryllidaceae; genus Allium; species Allium sativum. The sequence continues at coordinate 142,921,576 of CM060925.1, read as the reverse complement.
TTACTTTATTATATTTTATACCTAATCTTACATTGTGTGTTTATCTAACTTTTCTTTTCATTGATTGATATTACAGTTTAGCTTATTTAATTTGAATTTTGACTACTTATTTGTCAACTTTATTGACGACCATAGTGTCATTGAATAATCGTAGAATTCCTAATCACAAAGTCATCATAGTTACATGGAATAACCGTAGAATGCCTAATCATAAGGCTACCATAAAACCATAGAATAACCATAGAATGCCTAATCACAAGACCACCATAGAACCATGCTTATTAAACTTAATTCACAATTTTTAAGTTTATTCATAATAAGCCTTCCTTATTTCATTTCTCTTTTAATTATAACTTTCATGTTATATTCTTACTTTTACCATAGAACCATAGCCATAGAATTATGCGTATTAAATTTAATTCATAATTATAAGTTTATTTTTAATAAGTCTTCATTTCACTTTTAGTTACCACACTCATGTTATAATCTTACTTACACGTATATCAGAATTGTCTACTATGATTCATTTTTGTATTTACACAATTATCATAATATTATTCTTTCCAACATGTTTAATTTGTCCATTATGATCTATTTATGTCCCCGTACAATTACCATAATAGTATTCTTGCCAACATATTCAATTTGTCTATTATGATTTATTTATGTGTCCATAAAATTATCATAAAAAGTTACATTCATTTCTATCCATTGCACATCATCTTGACTTCTTACTCTTTTCCTTTACGTAACGTCGTTTTGTTATGTTACTCTTTTAGTTATCGCCTTTGTAAGTTTATCCTTTTAGGAAGTTATGTTGATTCCTACTTGATTGGTTATTGAAAATGTAAGAATATTTTCCCATAGTATAAGACAATTATATCGATAGGAATCCAAAATTGCAAGACATTTCTTTTTATTTATTTGTATGTTACTGAATAGTGCGTAATACGACTAAATCCCTATTCTGCACTAATTTGTGTCCTTTTTCTTTTATTCATGCATTTATTTTTTCTAATTTACTTACATACCAAACTATGAAAATATATCCCCTTTTCTCATTCAATCAACCTAAGCTATTCCTAACTTCTTATTTTAATAGGTATGCGTAATTCCTGTTCTTAATTTGTAACAATCCTAACTCCAATGGATCCAGATTTTGAAACATTCTAAATCGGAAACCACTAAAAATAGAGTTGGCTTATCCGGTATCCTATAGAAAAGACAAAGATAATAAATATATCAGAGCTCTACAAAACATCTCACAACATAACGGATTAAATATAATAATCAAATATAACCTAACCGAAATACTGACACTGCCTAACAAGTGTCCAAAGGCTACAAATCTCTGTCACAAATCTAACATGCGAGGATGTTATGAGGAGGGGGTCAAAACACAAGTTATGGTGAGAGGGCAAACTATACATTCTGAAATAACCTACATATACCGTTTAGTTGTATTTTCTTAATTATTAGGTTATTCGGGTTAATAACACTCTAGGCTTTACACACAAGTCGCACCCATCTACTCCCTAGTAGATTAAACCTAATATAACATATATGCATCTATGATCAACATCTCAAGGTACTCCCCATAGTACCCTCCTCGTACTATCTCCATTGTCGCACCACAGAAGCATGTGCAACCTCCATCCAAGCCAAACCACATACGGAAATCTATATTGTTATGCCATGTAATCACACAGAACCACCATCGCTATGCCACATAAGCGTATGAATCCTCGTATCTGAACTCCTCGTCCGAACTACATTTCGACACGGGGTAATGTCCTAACATCTATAATACACCACCCTGGGTGTATCTAGACCGTCACACGAATGTACTGTCCAATATAATCTGAGTTCCATTAAAGAGTTGTATCCAATGCACGAAATTCAGACGTGCGGTTTTGATATCTATAAAGGACAGCATCGTTGGGCCTACATTATAGATATTCACATATGGCCTATCTCTTTTTATGGTGTCTATGGCCTACCCTGGCCTCTCCCTCAACTAATGAAAGAATGCATCAGGACCTAATGACGTGCCCCTAACAACCTATCTATCATCCAATTCGGCGTGTTCCTCGACCAACGTCTCGATGGTGAAAGATCGTTGGTCTGTTGGTTTAGCTCTAGTCTTTCTACATCCCACTAAATGTCGATGATTGGTATTTGACGATTACTATCCTTAATTTGGTCCTGACAACCTCCTTTAATAGCGAGGCAAACCGCCGAATCACCCAACGCCATCTTCCATAGCCTTCTGACTGTTACACCATAGTTATAGTCAAGGTATACTCTATATGGTGCAACAGACCTGCCTCCGAGCTACGGTTTCATGTGGTTATTCCTCAGAGGGCCATCTCAGAGTACCCTACCATGTCCCGTAGAAGCCCCGTGCATCTCTCCAGTCCTGTAGAATAATTAGTTGAGCGTGCTCCTCTCGTGTCTCCAGACACCACGATTATCTACCCCATTAAGTTCTTCATCTCCATGCATGCGGACTAGTCCAAGCACATCAAGCCATTGCGTTATTAGATTGTCTAATCTTTTTGTTTAAATTGAAATTTGTTTAAACACCAAAGATGCCACAAAGGCACTTCACCAATCGGTAAGAAACGAGACTACAATAAGAATAAAAAGGAAAAGACACAAATATTTTATACTGGTTCGATCTAGGAAAGATCAACATCCACTTTGGCAAGGATTTCCATTAGCAATTCAAGAGTTACAAGCTTAGAATCACTCAAAAGTACATTCATCTTCTCTCTTACACAAAGGCTTCTCTCTAATTTATACAAATCAACGAAAAATTAGGCAGATTTCACTAAGTGCAAGGAAAATGGTGGAGGATCTTCAATCTCTAAGATACTTGAGCACTTTTGGTGGATTCCATGATGAATTCAATGTTTGATCTTTACTTTGAGATGGTAGATGGTAATAGGATAACTTGAAACAGGAGAGAAAGCAATTTGGCAGCCCTTTGGTGTGATGGAAATCGATCCCCAAAAGTATGGAAGCCATGGCCTATTTATAAGAGAAGTTAGAGTGAAGTGGTGAGCTAAAACATGTATATGCAGGCTGTGGGTCGAACATGCAAGTAATTACAGAAATGCCACTGCCAGCTGTTGACAGTTGTATCCAGCTGTTTGTTCAACTCCATGTTCGGTCGACACTGGGGATGTATGAGCCTTTGTGATGTTCGACCATGGAGGCAAATGTGTGAGCCATGGCGTCTGACCGACCATGCTGGTTCACAAACCTGTGTGTGTTCGACCCTATGATGACTGGCCCTATGCGTTGTTCTATCACCTGTTCGACCCATGAGTGATTTTGACCCACTTGTAATGTTTGAGTTTATGACGATGTCATCATGTTCGACCCTTATGCTTGTTCGACCCTGGATGGTGTTGGAGCCTAAAGACCTGTTTAACCAGGTCAAGAGCTTGTTCGAACCATCCCCTGGCTCGACCCACATGTTTCTCGAGCCATCGTCCTTCATAGTTTGTAGTCTTGTTCGACCCACACATCATCTAAATGATGATCGACCACTTCTGTAATGTACGACCGACCCTTATGTTAAATTTAATCTATTAATATGTGCTTGATCCTTTATGGATAAATATCTTCCCCTTAAAGTTTGTAATTTTTAAAATTTACAAGCTTTGAAATGATTAATTATGGCACATCTCGATAGGTTAAACTTAGATTCACAGGGGACGATCGTACATAGCTTAATTAGTTCGGAAAATACTTGCAGATATATTGGGTCGAGCAGATATCTTGAGTCAAACAAACAATCGGGGTCGAGCAAGTTATCCGGGTCAAAAAGCAATCTGGGTCGAGCATGCCATCTGGGTCGAGCGCGCCTGTTTGTCTTCTCATCCTTTATATATACTTCAAACCCTCATTTCCATTTTCCATTTATTTTCCTAGAGGACTTGATTTTAGTGGCGGACTCTCCTTTTCTTTAGAATTCCCCACGCTTCAATCTCCCTTTTTTCGAACTTAATTCAAATTGGATCACGAGCCGTTGACCAGTGAAGCTCGTTCAAACCTGCAACGAAATTGACCTGACTTCGAATTGCTTTGGAGCAGCTATCCTCTTTAAATTTGAGTCGCTTTATTGCTTAAAGGTAACTTTCCTCTCTTTTTGCATTGTTTTTTGTTTGTAGAAGTCTGGGATTTTGAAACAAAGTGTTTAAAGTATGGCTTGGGTATGAATTGGACCTTTTGGGTTGACGTTGTTGAGAATCGGGTTGAATTTAAGTGAATTGGGAATATGATTGTATAATTTGGTGTATTTGTATAATTGAAATCATCCGAAAACCCTTTGATTCGCTGGTTTGATTTCACCGCACATAAGTTGCTTGATTAAATGCAGGTGATGTGAATTTTCATTTACTTTTCTGATTTGCTTATACACCATGTATAGTTTTGTAGCTGATGATTGAAAACATCTTCAAGTCTGTAGCCCACGTTTTAACCAAGTTTGGCATGTTGCATTCCTTGAAACAATTTTGGCCTTTTTGAACTTAATTGTCATTGTGTATTCTAAATAATGCTTGTGTTATAAGCTTTTATTATGAGAAAGCTTGATGACGAACTTCAGCATTGTTATGGCACTTCATATTGCAACATAATTTGATGCTCTTCTTGATGACCTTGCTTGGGCCAGGCTAGGCTCGAACACGCTCGACCCTTAGATGGTTGGCCATGTTAGATCCAAAAATGGTTCTAACACCCAAATGAGTGATAATCTAGAGAAATTGAAATAGAAAAGCCAAGAAAAACACATGATTTATAGTGGTTCGGTGTTAAAGAGCCTACGTCGACTTTATACTTTGTTGATGAATAATTCAAGTAGAAATACACGATCAAATAATTCTCAATCTCACTTTCACAAAGAATAATTTCACACAACCTTTGCTACATCGTGCTCCAAATGATGATAATGATTTGAATAAGGAGGTCAAATTCGGTTATATGAGAGTTAGAGCCAAGAACTTGCCAAAAATATCCTTCAAATGATGCTAGGTGGTGTATTTATATGTGGAAATTCTCTCTAAAATGGCTCTGGTTCGGATACATGTGGAATTCGTGCCTTGAAAGTTGGGATCGGAGGTCTTATGATGATGACAGCACAACATGTTGGTGGACAAACGTGGGTGAACGTGGGAACATGGGTTCCTAACCGCTTCGAATTCTCAGGGAATCGTGCAATATTGTTGTGGCGCCATGGTTGCGGATCGGTAGAGTGATGAGGGTTTGGATCGGAAGAAGCCGATTCGATCCGGGTGTGTCATCTATTCATCGCTTTCTCGGCTTCACAAAGCAAAGAGATCACTTAACAAGTAGGTCCAAAAGGGGAGACAAGCATCAGGAAATCAGTTCGGTTCGGAGGCCTCCAGTCTGCTCCCATTGTGCCTCAAAGCAAGTAGCCCAGAAAGCGATGAATAGATGACATACCTGGATCGAATCGGCTTCTTCCGATCCAAACCCTCATCACTCTACCGATCCGCAACCATGGCGCCAAAGCAATATTGCACGATTCCCTGAGAACTCGGAGCGGTTAGGAACCCATGTTCCCACATTCACCCACGTTTTCCTACTAACTTGATTTGCTGTCATCATCATAAGACCTTCGATCCCAACTTTCAAGGCACGAATTTCACGTGTATCCGAACCGGAGCCATTTCAGAGAGAATTTCCACATATAAATACACCACCAAGCATCATTTGAAGGATCTTTTTGGCAAATTCTTGGCTCTAACTCTCATGTAACCGAATTTCACCTCCTTATTTAGATCATTATCATCATTTGGAGCACGATGTAGCAAAGGTTGTGTGAAATTATTCTTTGTGAATGTGAGATTGAGAATTATTTGATCGTGTATTTGTACTTGAATTATTCATCAACAAAGTATAAAGTGGATGTAGGCTCTTTAACGCCGAACCACTATAAATTGTGTGTTTTTCTTGGCTTTTCTATTTCAATTTCTCTAGATTATCACTTATTTGGGTGTTAGAACTATTTTTGGATCTAACATGCCATGCTCGAACCAACAAGGTTTGAGCATATTCGGTCCAGGCTGGGCTCGAACATGCTCGATCCAAGTTGGACTCGAACACGTTCAACCCAAGCTGAACTCGAATATGTTCGATCCTGGCCAAACCTGAGTATGTTCAACCCATGCTGGTCTCGATCATGTTCGACCAATGTTGGACTGAACATGTTAGACCCAGGCTGGACTCGAACATGTTCGGTCCACATGCAGTTGAGCATGTTCGACCCAGACTGGTCTCGAACATGTTTGACCCATATTGGACTTGAACATGTTCGACCCAGGATGTACTCGAACATGTTCGATCCACATGCAGTTGAGAATGTCCGACCCAGGCTGGTCTCGAACATGTTCGACCCATGTTGGACTTGAACATGTTCGACCCAGGCTGGACTCGAACATGTTCGATCCTCATGCAGTTGAGCATGTCCGACCCAGTGTAGGCTCGAACATGTTTAATTCATGCAGGAGTTGAACTTGTTCGACCCTTATGGGGTGAACTTAATCCCATTGTCTGGTTGGGAGTGTCTTATTGATTGCCAAATTATCTTGTTGTAACATACATGTAATCAGCTAGAACAATTGCATGTATTTTGAGCCATCATTTTGCCAATGGATGCTCATGCCATTAGTAGGTTAGTATAGAAGGTTAAAAATAGAGTAGGACTTAGGTTGAACAATATACTCGTGTAGAATTACTTTTATCTAGTCACTAAAGGACATTTCCTGTGCGAATATGATAATTCACCTCTTATGATGCTTGGAATTGGTTATTCGGTACATGCCGATTACAAAGTCCAAACCTCATTTTTGGAATAATATCCCTCGTGTCCAAGGAAACGCACAGCTGTGATTTATTTTTAAAACATAACTGTTCATGTAGAAATGTTAACCCGACAACAGTTACGCCAGAATCCCAAAGTAGGAGCCATGTTCGATGAAGCTGGGAGTTCTGGGCAAGTTGCTAGAACCACATCAGATACTGTCTCAAGGGAAAATTCTAGTCAAAACTTTCCAAAACGTCAACCATTTTTCCATATACCTCGCAAAAGGCATGAAACAAAACTTTCCTTTAGCTCATTTCAACAATTTTGTAAGAAATATGGGATTTCAGAAAAGGAAGAAGCCAAATTACCTAGAAAAGATGAATTTGTCAACACTCCTCTTACTGGATACGTTGTAGATAACCGATACATGCTGATGAGCGGGGCAATCCCTCCTTTTAATCCTTATTTACTGTTAATTCTTCGGAGCTTGGCCATTGCCCCATACTAGTTACACTCGAATGGTTATTTTTCCATATTGGGTCTTTATGTACTGTTTATGAGGGTCAAAGAGCATGCCCCTACATTTTAAGATATTTGCTCTTTGTATTCTTTTAAAAGGAGGAAGAAGGATTATTCCTCAATCACCTTTGTCGAGAGACGGAGCTCCAAGATTATTAATGATTTAGTTGAGAGTGCCCGAGGGTTCCCAACCCATATTTCTTTGCTCGGTGCCCTGCAAACTTCTATGATTTTTGGATGGAAGGAGGTGAATATACCTAATTTATAGTCTTTTATTTCATTTTTTTCCCCTTACTTAAATGCTCAAATCTTTAGTTATATTACAGAGATTCCTTCCGAGAATACTGTTTTTGATCAAGCTCTCTTTAGTTCCTTAATGGTTGTTCCTGAGAGTGAAAGGAATAGGAAATTCTTGCTCACGGAGGATTTTCTTCATCAATACAACATGCTTCCTCCCTCGCAATCTCTAGGGACAGATCCAACGTATAAGAAAGATACTTCTCGTAAATCCCCAGCCAAGAAAGCCCAAATAAGGAAGTGCTCTGATCGTGCGGGAAGCAGCAAAACTCCTCCCAAATCCAAATTGGCTCCCATTGAGGAGGAGGCATACAAACAATGTGAGGGTAAGAGTCCTTTGGCTTTACCTGATCAAATTGGGAAGAAGGTCATCGTCCCGGATCCTGTGGAAGAAACTAGGCAGGATGATGCGGATGAAACTGCTTCAAAAACAGTTTCAAATTCGATGAAGGAGAATGAGCAGCCTGAAGAGGCTGGAGTAAGTTCTAAGAAAAACATAAGCACTGAGAATCGTGATGAGAATCTCGTTATTTAAGACAGCCAAGGAGATGGTATTTCAGAGACTTTTTGGAACCTTGGTGAACTTAGCTCAGGTAAAGATATCATTCCATATGACATTTCATCATCAGTTCCAGACGTATTAGCCGCAAAGGATAAAGCTAAGAAATACTTTTCTTGGGACCCTCATCTTAGAAAAACAGCTGCTGATATAGGACCTTTCTTAGACGAGCCTCTTGAGATTGGTTCGTTATTAGACGTTCATGAGAAAATTCTTTTTTACTTTTACTTACGTCTTATGCTCCAATACTTTGTATAAGCTCTTCATGTTTTGCCTGAGTACTCTCTAACTTAAGTACGAAATTTTTCTCTTCCCCTTTCCCAGCCTCAGGAATAAGATGCTCCGTTGAAGATATGTTTGAACATGGCACCCAGAAATTCGATCCCAAAAACTTTATCAAACCTCGGTCTTCCTAATATTCAAAACACTCACAATATTCACAATTCGCTTACCAGCCTCATCGGATTGGTGATCTCATTGAAACCGAGCAGCAAAGGAAGTGAAGGCATGATCATTTTGTTATGCTGGAATCTAAGAGGAAGAAAGAAGAAAAGCTAAAGAGGAAAAATGAAAAGAAGAGAGAGGAGTGATAAGGGCAAAGGTGACTCCGGGAAGCATCACAAATCGGATAAGCTCCCAGTGTCAGATCTCTCAATGCCGGACATTTAAAATACTGGTGATAACATATCTTTGGCTTCCCCATCAGTCACTCCTACTCCTGTCGACCTTCAAATTATCATGAATAGGCCTCGCTGCATTCCCGGACCAGCGGACTTTGGCCTTGCCGAATGATTCCCTAGATGGAATTTAAGAGGAACATGCCTCAACTTGGACATAAATCCTAATGACAAGCGATATATTCTTGATGAATTTGATGGCCTGAAGGGCGGCATGTTCACAAAATTTGATATAGCTAAAATTCAATTTGAAGTCAAACTGGACAAAATTAGGGGCCATGTCGAGAAACAGTTGAGCGAGTGGTACGCCTTTGCATATGAACTTCAACGAGTTAACGGGATCACCCTTGACCGCATTACAACCTTATAAAATGATAAAACTGAGTTGATCAGGGTTATAAAGTCCCAGGAAAAAACTATTGCATCTTCCGCTCAAAGGGATACGGAGGTAGCAAATTTAGAGACTGAAGTTAACAGGCTTGAGGAGGAGCTTGGGGCTGCAAAGCAGAAGGAGAATACTCTAGTAACCCAAGTCCAAGAGGCTCAATCTGCCCAACAACTTGCAAAATCCCAGTCGGCCATAGCAAGGAGTCCCTCTGCTACTTTCAAACAAGAAAATATAACTCTCCAGCACAAGATTTCTTCTTAAAATCTATCCCTCGAAGCGCTAACTTCCAATGTTGAATTTCACGAAGAAGACAAATCCAAGGTTGCTGATGCTTATAAGAAATCCAAAGCGAAGACTGAAGAGACCTTATTCAAGTTCAATGTTTACAGCGTCATGGGCCGTGGTAGCTTATATTATTTGGTAAAAGACTTTGCTGAGACTTTAGCTCTTGTCCGGGAAGAAGTGCTCAGGATTGACGAGGGCGATTGTGGTGAGGAGGATCTTATAGAAGAGCTCTTAGATGAGGAATCCCGAGAAGCCTTAGCCAAAGGAAAGATCATATTAAGGGAGAAGCGGGCATTTCTAGGTGAGAATGCTGGGCCTTCTGGAGGGCAAGCCCAAGATGCAACAACTACTGATTCCCCTACTCTTCTTGCTAATGTTTAGGCTTCTGGTTCACAAAACCTAGTGAATTCTCCTGCTGCTTCCAAAGACACAGCATTCGAGGAACACAATGTCGAAAAGAACTTAGCAGAGGAGCAGAGCAAGGATGATGAAGTTGATGATGATACTTATGCAAATAGATTCGAGGTCGAAGAGCACAGAAATCTCCAGGCCAGTCTTATAGCTGCAAGTAAACTTGAAACCATCGAAACTTTGCTATACTTAGACTTCCTATGCCCGTCACCTGAGACTCCTGCATTTCATGCTTATTGTTCATCTACTTTAGGTTTAATCTCACCATCACCCTCCCCTGCTGCAGGAAAGACAATGATGAATGAAGCCATCATAACTTATTCAAGTTTGATGTCAGTTCCTCTTGCCCCAGTTTCTACTCCTCCCCCAGGTGATCCAACCCTTCTTGATTTTAACACTCCGGGTTCTCAGGATACTCGGATTCCAGCAATTTCTAACTTAGGTGATGATGAGGATTACATTCCGAGTGGGGAGGATTCTGAGCATACTGGTGAGACCCCGGACAAGGAGAATGAGGATTTGAAACAGCAGAAATCCAAATGCTGATCGGTTTCAGGACGTAAAGGAAGAAAGCATGTTGCTCACAAGAAGAAAACTATAACTTTATCTTCTCAGGAAAGTCCCAGCGGGCCAGGGAAACAACCAGCTAGTGCTCCTCCTCCTTCCACTAAGCCTTCTCTGCGGTCAGGTGGCAAGAAGTAGTAGTACTCATGGCTTTTTTTTAGTTTCTGATTACTGTATTGAGACTGGTTTTATAAGTGAGTGTCGGCCCTGGCGCACTACCTTTATGCTTGTTACTTCACACACATTTATGCCTGATACTTTTGTTCTTGACTTGTGATTCTGTGTTGCCGAAATGAAGCTGTGTTCTGCTTACTATACTTAAAGCTTTTACTTTTAGCTTTGTCAAACTTTATTGTTCTGCATTCTAAAACTGTTTTCTTTCATGCTCACAACACAAATTCCCTTATATTACAAGCCATTTGTTATTGCAATGTTTGATATTAAAATGGCCTCATGGTACATTTTTTTTATAAACAATGATTTTTCACTTGTAGTCATGGATCATTATTAGCTGGATTTTCTTGACCAATTTTGCTAAATTTCCATGGTTCTAACTGGGGTAATACCTGAGACTTCTTTCCCATGACTAACCACTTTTGTTCTTGTCACTATATCGAAGCTCTCACGTTTTCTTTAGCCATTTCAAGGGATTCAACTTTGTTAGTCAGAGTGATCCTTGTAGATGCTAAGCCTTTAATGTAAAGTGTGACGAGTTTATGGTATGTTTAAATGAGCATTATTAAATTTCTTTAATGTGGTGGTAATGCCCCCATACCAAAATTTGTCACAGCCTTTAAAGGTTGGGCATGACATTTGTGATTGATTTCATTTGGAATCTCCTGGTCATGTGTTTTTTCCATTTTGAAATTTCCAGGCATGATCATGATCAAGGGTTTCCGGTCTAGTCGATCCAACTAATACCTTTTTGTGAAGATGAATTTTTGTTTTTGTGCCCCTACTTGAGAAATCTTATATTTTAGTATATTCAATCATGTTTCTCACTAACTTGGCAATCCAGGCCCTTCGGCGATTAGATTTGAACATATGCCCCCGGAGAGGTCATGTTTCTCGTGCCTCCGAAGAGGTCTTTATAAATATGTTATTCGTTGTGACTGAATAATTCAACCACTTGTAGAATTTGTCGGACGCCTTTGAAAAGGTCTTTGGGTCTGTCACTAACCGAATTTGGAAGACCCGGCTTATGATCGGGTGCCCCCCAAAGGGGTCTTTTATGTCCGTCAGTAACTGGATTTGGAAGATCCAGCATCAGTAAATGGGTTTAGAAGACCAAGCATCTGATCAGATGCCTCTGAGGAGGTCTTTTGAAGCCCAGGGTTTGTCTTAATCGGGCCATGTACTAACGGCACTGACGATCGACTGGGTGCCCCTCAGGGAGGTCTATGGTTTAGATGCCCAGTATTTATCGTAATCGGGCCATGTACTAATGGCACTGACGATCGACTAGGTGACCCTCGAGGAGGTCATTGGTTTAGATGCCCAGTATTTGTCGTAATCAAGACATGCACTAATGGCACTGACGATCGACTTGGTGCCCCACAGGGAGGTTTTTGTTTAGGGTTGCATCATTCCATGGAGTGGACGCTAGTCCATTTATCGTTTTATCACGATTTGTTAGAACTAGGTTGACCTTGCAATTAAGAAGGTGCCCCTTCAGTGAAACCTATAACTTCATTGGTAGTTTGAACGCCGCATCATTTTACCTTTTGGTTCCCGGTGTCCCTTATTTGCAATGTTGTGCTCTACACCTTCGTATTTGTTGCGAATGATGTTTTGAGCATTGAGCAATGGGTGTTTGAGCTATCCCAATCGGGATGTACTGTAATGGTCACCATGCTTTAGTAGGTTTTGGATGCATCGACATTTTTTCAGGGGGCCTGTAATCAAAATCGAATTTTAGCAACTTGTTAACAAAAATTTGCAAATGTACGATTTAGGCAAGTAAAGCAATTTCTTTCGTCAATATGTACAAAGTTTATAACAATGTTGCATGGTATTTACAATGTATGACGTTAATAACTTTTCAAAATATATGAAAGAAATATTAAGCAAAGTAGTGGCGTAGGTGTATGTTATTCCATGCTCTTAGAAGTTGGACCTCATCCGTCGTTTTCAGTTCGAATATGCCATATAGGAATTTTTGGCTTATCATGTACGGTCCCTCCCATTTGGGTCCAAATACTCCATTTCCTGTCATGATTCTCTTCAGAACAAGGACCCCAACTTGGAAGGTTCTCCATTTTAAGTTAGCACTAAAATGACGAGATATCCTTCTCTGATGTGCAACGATTCTGAGTTCTTCTCCTTCACTTTTTTTTCTTCAAGCAAATCGAATGCTTCGAGCTGCAGTCTCTCATTTTCTTCTCGGTTAAAGTGGATTCTTCAGTGAGTGGGAACTTCCAGCTCCACCGTGATCATAGCCTCGGATCCAAACACGAGCGAGAATGGAGTGTGCCCAGTCGCAGTTTTATGAGTTGTGCGATATGCCCATAGTGCATGAGGAAGCTCGTCTACCTAACTACCTTTAGCTTTCTCGAGACGCTTCTTAATAGTTGACTTCAAAAAAAAATTATTGCCTCAACTTGCCCGTTGGCCTACGAATGAGAAAAGGCTGCAAAACTCTTCTTGATCTTGTATTTAGCACAGAAATAAAGGAATTTGCTGCTTTCAAACTGAGTTCCGTTGTCGGTGATTATTTTCTGTGGTACCCCGAACCTGCAGATGATGTTCCTCAGGACAAAGTAGATCACCATTTTCGAAGTAATAGTGGCTAACGGATCAGATTCGGCCCATTTAGTGAAATAGTCAACGGCCACGATTGCATATTTTATACTTGATTTAGCCGTAGGCAATGCTCTAATTAAATCTATACCCCAGATAGGAAATGGCCATGGGCTGACCATTTGAGTTATTTCTGTGGGAGGATCTCTTGGAATTTTTGCAAATCTTTGACATCTATCACACTTCTATTGCATCCAGGTTCACATCGGGCCAAAAGTAGCCATATCACAGAATTTTCTTGGCTAATGTTTGACCGCCTATGTAACCGCGGTATTCTCCCTCATGTAGTTCGGCCAATATTGCTTTGGACTTCTCTTTGGTTACACATCGTAGCAGTGGCATGGAGAAACCTCGCCTATATAACTTTCCATCCTGGACAAGGTACAATGGAGCTTTGCCTAATACTTTTCGTCTCTATTTCGGTTCCTCTGGATGTATTCCATTGAGGATATATTCCTTGATTGGGGTCATCCAAGACACAGGATCTTCAACAGTCTCCATAATCGAGTCAACATCTGCTTCTTCAATGGCGGGAGTTGAAAGGACTTCGACGGGAATCAAACCTAGCAACTGTGCATCTAAGAACTGCCATACTTGGCGAGAAAATCTGCCTTTGAATTTCCTTCCCTAGGAATATGAGATATAATGTAGTAGTCAAGATCTTTGAGAAGTTCCAAAGATTTGGAAAGATAAGCAGGAAGGTTTCCGAGTTTGGTCTGGAATTCCTTTCGGACTTGACATACTACCAGCTGCAAGTCACTGAGGATTGTAAGGTTTTCAGATTCAATTCTTCTGCCAACACTAGCCCTGTGATTAATGCTTTATAATCAACTTCATTATTGGTTGATGGGATTCCAAACTTAGGGCGTAGCATAAGGAATGGCCTTGAGGAGTTTCTAGGACTATTCTTGCCCCTGAGCGGTAATCATTCCTAGATCCATCAATGAATAACTTCCAACTGGCCACCGCCTCTGCTGGTTCTTCTGTTCCTTCCCCCTATCCATGAACTTTGTGATAAAATCCGCTAAGGCCTGCCCATTAATAGCTTTTCGAGGATGATAAGTGATGTCATATTGGCTGAGCTTTATGTTCCACTTAAATAGTCTCCCCGGAGTTTCTAGGCGGAAAAGGGCTTATCTTAGCAGTTGGTCGGTGAGAACCTTTACAGGATGGGCTTGGAAGTATGGTCTTAGCTTCTTTGAGGCAATAAGAAGACAATACGCAAGCTTTTCCAATTTAAGATAGTTTAATTCTACCCCAGTAAGACTTTTACTGATACAGTAAACTGGCCATTGAACCTTGGCATCTTCCGGGACAGGTGTGTGGCACTTAAAGCATGAGATGAGACAGCTGGATATAGGAACAGTTCCTCTTCTTCTTTCAGCTTTGACAGCATAGGTGGTGATTCCATGTGCTTGATTAACTCTTCAAAGGTTGTTTGGCATTCAGGAGTCCACTGGAAATCCTTCCTTCCTTTCTTCAAAGCATCGAAGAGTGGAATGCACTGATCCACGGCCTTTGAAATGAATCGGTTAAGCGTAGCTAATTTCCCATTTAGGCTTTGAAGCTCTTTCTTGGTCCTTGGAGCAGGCATCTCCCGTAACGATGTGACCTGAGAAGGGTTCGCTCCAATGCCTCTGGCGTTGACTATGAATCCAAGAAACATTCTGGTCAACTCCAAATGAGCACTTAAATGGATTTAGCTTCATTCCATACTTTCTGAGGATATGAAACATTTCAACCAAGTTTTCAATATGGTCCTTGGCTTTCTTCGATTTCACAATCATATCATCCATATAGACTTCCATTGTATTCCCAATCTGGGATTTAAACATGGAGTTCACAAGCGTTGGTACATTGCTCCTGCATTTTTCAGTCCAAACGACATGACTTTGTAGCAATATAGGCCTGTATCCGTTATGAAACTCGTGTTTCCTCATCCGGCTTATGCAACATAATCTGATTATATCCGGAGTACGAGTCCATGAAAGATAATAGTTTGTGCCCTGCTGTTGCATCAACAAGTTGATCAATTATGGGCAATAGGAAATTATCTTTGGGATACTCCTTGTTGAGGTCTAAGTAGTCTATGCACACCCTCCATTTGCCGTTGGACTTTTTAATAAGGATCAGATTGGAAACCCAATCATGATATGTGAATTCTCGTATGAAGTTATTCTTGAACAACATATCCACTTCTTCTTTTAATGATATAGATCTTTCGGGTCCTTGAACTCGTCTTTTTTGCTTTATTAGAGTTAAACTTGGATTAACATTCAACTTATGCACTATTGCATCACATGAAATTCCACACATGTCAGAATGTGTCCAAGCGAAAACATCTAAAATTTCTTTCAAAATAGGATTAATTCTTTCTACAACTTTAGGCCCAGCTGAGAACCTATTTTCAACACTCTGTCGGATCTTTATCATGCACTGGGATAGAGATTGTGGCTTCACCTGATGCCACTCTATTCTCCTCCATACTGGCTTTCCTCGGGTCCATTTCCTTCTGAGCTCCATTATGCTCACCAATATGAGGGCCCCGCCCTAATTGCTATAAGGGGGAGTCATGAATGTGAAGCGGAGCCTCCACATTGTTGCTTGTTTCCTTCTTCCTGGCTTCAACCAGCACTGCCATATAGCATTTCCTTGCCGCCTTTTAGTCGCCCTTAATCACGCCAACTCAATTTTCAGTAGGAAATTTCATAATCAGGCACCATGGAGCCATTGCAATCCTAAATGAGGCAAGGGATGGTCTTCCGAGGAAGGCATTATAGGTCGAAAGCTCATCGATTATGACAAAATCTTGCTTCATGGAAACCTTCTATTTTCCTTCTTCGAGTTCGACGAGCAGGTTGATGACACCAATCGGTTGAGTGGGTTTCCGCATGAAGCCATGGATCTTACTCGGGCAAGCTCTCATGTCATCCATAAAATATTCATCTTGTTGAATACATTAATGAAAATAACATTAATAGATGCCCCACTATCTACCAAGTCTCTTCTAACTAGAGCTGGACCCAAACCGATGGTAATAACCATGGGATTAACTGTTGGTGTTAGAAATCCGTCTGAATCCCTATCTCTGAACACAACATCGTCCCATGAAGTCTTTGGCATTTTTACGGGAGAGGCATTGTTCACGATCATGAGTCCTTATTCATTAGGAAGGCTCTTCGTCTCTCTTGTATACTTCACGATGTCCCCCTAGCTTCGTCCAGCTGGGTGGGGTCCTCCTAAAATCGTGTTGGTGATTGGTCTTGGAATAACAGCAACTGGAGCACTCTCACTTTGTCCAGGTCATTCACAGATGTTCCTTGCCCTTTGGCGGCTTGAGTATTCTATGGGTTTTTTGTGTATTGCTGGAGCCTATTTTTCCTTATTAACTCCTTAATTATGCTCTTTAGATGTCTGCATTCATTTGTATTGTGGCCTGGTTGGTTGTGGATCCTATAGAACCTGCCTGATTTGGTTGCAACATCACTTACCTTTACCTTCAATGGCATTGGATACTCCTCAGTATCCTTAGTTGCCACGAAGATATTTTCCATGGTGTCATTGAGAGGAGTCGGCTAGGAATTCTTAAAGAAGCATAGTTTCTTGTTAGCTCGATTATCCTTTCCGTCGTTGCTCCTTTTCTGACCACCAAAATTCTTTTGTCCATTCTGCACATTAATATCCTTCTTATCATGTTGTGCACTACTTTCAGGAATGTCTAGGGCATAGGTTGGATCCTCATCCAACACTCATGTACTCTTCAGCTTTATTGAATAGTTCCTCGAGTGTAGTTGGCTTTTTCTTTTTGATCCATTACCCAAACCTGGTCTTTTGGGATATACCTCCCTTCAAAGCCATCAGAACCAGTCGGGATTCATGATTCCCAACTTCAGCCGCAGCCGCGTTGAAGCGAGCGAGGAAAGCCTTGATGGATTCTCCAAGTCTTTACTCAATCTCGTTTAATTCCATGACATCCTGTACCTTAGCGGCTTGAAGCCTGAACTGCTCTCTGAATAACTTGGCAAAGGTAGCAAAATCATCCACAGACTTTGGTGGCAACTTTGTGAAGCAGAGAGAGGCAACGCATTCAAGATAAGTTAGAAACTAAAGACATTTTAGCTCATTTGTGACATGTGCCCCATCCGCGTGTTGCTCATACTTGAATAGGAACACATTGGGATTATCGGTCCCATTATAAGCTTGTACCATTGGAGGCTTGAACTTCTTTGGGTACAGAGCCATCTTGATCCTCTCCATGAGTGGGGTTTTAGTAGGAGCGAACCCCCACTGTTTTTCATCATCTTGTTTCTTTGAGCTTTTCTCCATGATCTTGCGGACCATTTTTTATATTCGCTCCTCTTCAATGTACTGGTCCACGGGGCGGACGCCTTCCTCCTTACCGGATGTTTGCCTAAGCAAACGGTCGCGGTTTGGATTCCGGGGCCCTGTGCCTCCCTCTTGGGGAGGTGCCCCTTTGGTGGATCCATGTACTTGTCGAGAGGTTGCTTTCTCAGAATGGCTGCCTACAGGAGGTTTTTGCTTCTTTACGTGGATCGTTAGGATCAGAAACTTCCTAGACAAAATTTTCCCGATTTGGACTTGAAGAGGAAGAACCTGTATATTATGTATGAACAGATTTAGCACGGGCGACATTCATGGTGACTTTTGTTGTTGCAGCTTGAATAGAGAACATAGATTCTAAATTTTTCAGCATATCGCGATATCCATTTGATTTGTTAGACCTGAAACAACTTCATCCAACTCCTTCCTAGTTATAGCCGCTCCAGCTCTCGAAGATTCACCAACTTCAAAGCGGTTGGTGGGCAGTGTATCATTATTGGTATTGTTGGTGAGGTTGTCGATCTCTTCGATGGTCTTACTAGCTTTATTCTTTGGTGGTCTACCCATAGATTGGACAAGGCCTTAAACTTGTGAGAAAACTTGTTGAATTACTCGGACTCTAGATTTGGAAATTCTATAGGAGGAACAAGCTCCAACTCTCACTTTTGCGAATGACTCAGAAAGAGGAAATGCGAATGGTCCCCACGGTAGGCGCCAAATGTTTAAACCAAAATTTGCTTATACACCAAAGACGCCGCAAAGGCACTTCACCAATTGGTAAGAAACGATACCACAATCGCAATAAAAAGAAAAAGACACAAAGATTTTATAGTGGTTCGATCTAGGAAAGATCTACGCCCACTTTGGCAAGAATTTCCATTAGCAATTCAGTAGTTACAAGCTTAGAATCACTCAAAAATATATTCATCTTCTCTCTTACATAAAGACTTCACTCCAATCTATACAAATCAGCGAAGAATTAGGAAGATTTCACTAAGTGCAAGGAAAATGGTGGAGGATCTTCAATCTCTAAGATACTTGAGCACTTTTGGTGGATTCTATGATGAATTCAATGCTTGATCGTTGCTTTGAGATGGTAGATGGTGTTAGGATCACTTGAAACAAGAGAGAAAGCAATTTGGCATCCCTTCGGGGTGATGGAAATCAATCCCCAAAAGTATGGAAGCCATGGCCTATTTATAGGAGAAGTTGGAGTGAAGTGGTGAGTTGAAACATGTATATGCAGGCTGTGGGTCGAACATGCAAGTACTTACAGAAATGCCACTGCCAGCTGTATCCAGCTGTTTGTTCAACTCCATGTTCGACCAACCCTGGGGATGTATGAGCCTTTGTATTGTTCGACCTTGGAGGCAAATGCACGAGCCTTGGCGTCCGACCGAACCTGCTGGTTCACAAACTTGTGTGTGTTCGACCCTATGATGACCGACCCTATGCGTTGTTCTGTCACCTGTTCGACCCATGAGTGATGTTTGACCCCCTTGAAATGTTCGAGCTTATGACGCTGTCATCATGTTCGACCCTTGTGCTTGTTCGACCCTGGATGGTGTTTGAGCCTAAAGACTTGTTTAACCAGGTCAAGAGCCTGTTTGAACCATTCCCTGGCTCGAGCCATCGTCCTTCATAGTTTGTAGTCTCGTTCGACCCATACATCATCTGAATGATGACCAACCACTTTTGCAATGTATGACCGACCCGTATGTTAAATTTAATCTGTTAATATAAGCTTGATCCTTTATGGATAAACACTTTTAATCACGCGCTTGCTTTGATTTATCACATTGCTAATTAACTTGTTTATTTACATGTTCACTTTCTATTTAAGTTATTGGTTTATTAGCTTACATTTGGCCGCTTATTTCGCTAATCATCCCCCCGATGCTAGATTGAACTTCCGGTTATTAATGTTAGATTCATTATATTTGGTCTTCCTAATTGTAAGTTTGACAATAATAAGCCTACTTTATTTCTTATTTTTAATTATAACCTCATATTATATCGTTACCATAACCGTTGTTGTGGGTTTACTTATTAACTTAGTTTCCCCTATATAAGATTTATTAATAAGTTTCCTCTTCAACATTAATTACTTTCCATGTAATTATAACCTCATGTTATATCATTACCATAACCGTTGCTGTGGATTTTCTTATTTAACTTAATTCCCTTAACTAAGGTTTATTAATTATAAACTATGTTATAATTCCAGATCGTGGAAGCATACTTACTGATCGTGAATAAGTGTGAAATCAACTCAAGAGAGACGAGAAGGCAACACCGACAATGAGACTCTATTGGGATCGTAATCCTCATAAGGTTCATGTCCAGTGGCTGCCCCTCATGGAGGATTTTTCGTATTAAGATGAATGGGAGGAATGCGACAATTCCAAATGAAAGAGAAAACAGACATCATGGCAACCATAATTTTAGCAGAATTCCAAGCTGTCTGGAGGGTGAAACGAGTCTCATTCCAGTCAAATCCATGCCTATGGGAATCACAAAAGCCTATAACTGATCGCATCTATTCCACGTCTCATTCGCATAAGGCGGTGACCCGGAATAGTCTAAAAAAAGAAGCCGATGTATTTAGCATGAAGAAACGATGCCCAAAGGGAGTCATTTCATTGGAAGCAAACTCAAAGCTTATAGGCATAAGCCTAAAAGACATCTCTTTGGTTTCGAAGACCTTGACCCCCTCACACTTGATATACACGTAAATGTGTATATTTTATCCGCTTATTTATCTAGTTTTCTATTTAAAATAATTAATATTGTGTATTTATAGTTGTGTTTTCAGATTGTTGATAAAAAGCTTGGTTTAGAGCATTTGATGGATAAAGCATGAAGAATTTGCTTAAAAAGAGTGAAGTTGAAATTACTAAAGCTTGAAGAGTTTAAAGCTTGAAGAACGGTTGCAAATAGAGTTCAGTTGGGTAGATTTGGCTCACTAAAGACTCATGTTGCGTTCACATTGGCTCATTTGCAGACTATCTCACTCATGTTGCGTTCACATTAGCTCATTTGCAAGGCCTCTCACTCTACAGCTGCGTTCACACTAGCTTATGTGTTGGTTGGGCTAATTCTGTAGTCCCACATTATGGAACTTGCCAAGTAGCCTTTGTCATATCAGCTATAAATACACTTTATCTCATTCATTGTAAAACACGCTTAGTTTTATTATGTAATTCTCTTCTTGAAATAAAACTCTTCTCCCTTTCTCTTAATTGTTATTTTATTTTATTTAAGTTAATGTCTGTTATTTTCTTTTTCTCTTCTTCTTTAGCTATGTCTAGCTAATCCCCTTTGATTAGGGGGTGATGACACTAATAGATATGATTCAACATGAATCACATAGCCAATAGATGAGGACTTTATATATGTAGATCTGGATCTGAATCAAGGGTTAGTTCTGAACCTTCATATTTTGTGTCGTTTAAGAGCTATGCTCCTTCACAGGGTATATTCGTGTTCGGTCTAACAATTATCAGATTTAGATCTAATTTTAGGGTTTTAGAAATTAATTAGTGAATCTGTCCTGATAGTCTATGGTTGTTTAAGAGCTCAGCTCCTGCATAGGCTATGCTTGTTGTTATTTACTTATTTGTTTCTGAGAACCTAATTATCGTTGATTCATGTGTGTGACAGAAACATGAATTAGATCTATATTTATTTGTTGGCTATTGATGAGTGTGAATCCAATCTATGTCATTATCCCCTAATTGCTTTCTCTTATTGTTAAAACTCTCTTTTGTTTATTTTCTGTGTTTGCAACCAATCAAAATTCTGAATAACTTGATTGGATTTATTAATTAAAATATATTTGGTCCCAGAGTTCGACACCCTCTACAACAATCCTTATTGTTTAGGAAAACCGAACGGATTTTACAGTTGTTTACAATTGTATAATTTGTTCGCAAACAAATTTTGGCGCCGTTGCCGGGGACCAAAATAATTTTTATTAATAATCCTTCGGGTTATAGTTTTTTTTTTAAGATTTCCTTCATAAAATTAAAAAAAAAAATCCTTTTGTTTGCGAGTATAGATAGAAAAAAAAAACTTGATTGGTGGATTGGGTATTAAAACATTGATACCATAATCTTTCAAATAAGGAATAAATAAAACACTTGCCAATTTTTGTTCAATTTCTTTCCGCTAGTTTTCCCCGATTCTTTCCTTTCTTTTCAAATTTCTTCCTACTTTTTTATATTTCTTCTCATACAAGAAATAAAAAAAAAACATATTTCCTGTTTTTCCTTACTTCTTTCCACTTTTCTACTAATCTCTTTCAGTTTTACAATTCATACAAATAAAAAAAAATCGCCTTCCTTTTTTTCTCTACAATTTCCTTCCCGTTCTTTATTGTTTCCTTCCCATTCTTTACACTTTCTCCTTCCCCTACTTATATTCCTTCTCTGCCACAATTCTTTCCCCGACTCTTCATACTCCTTCACGGCTACCAACCTCTCAACACCACAGCCATAACAAATAAATCAGCCTCAACACTTCTGCCAACAGTCATTCGAAGTGCAGAAATACCCCAAAAGCTTCACCACAATCGCACATACCCTTCAACATCCAAACCTCTCTCTGCCTTGAAACCAGCGAACGCCTGAATTCGCCATTGCAAAACCACACTTCATACAAATAGCAGTAAACCCACCAGTCCACAAAACAACCGTACCACTCCAACAAAAATCGTCCACATCCCCTGTTTACAACCGCTACAAATCTCCCTCATCATCAACACTCACGCAGAACGCAAGCACAGACTTCCCTTCACCACTTCGCAACAATCCAAAATCCATCAACTCACGAACCACGCCTTCATCCATTACTGAAAAATCCATCGCAGCGCCGAAATCAATCTTCCTATTCACCAGAAATTCAAACTCCGACATCCGCACCCCTTCACAAACGAACCCAAATTCTTGAACCCCACCGCCGCAAACCACGGAAACCGCAACCTCGAAATTGCATTTAGTTCACTATTTGCAACTCGATTTGAGAAACCAGGGAAATTTTGTTTTTGTTTTCTAAATAAAAAAAACCTGAAATTCGGTGAAAGCTTGGAACAACTGCGTTATGAACTCACTTGTTTTTATTTCTCTGAGCAAGCTTTGACTGTGTATATAAAGTTCAGAAGGGGCCGCTCGTTTTATGTTAGTGGGTGCGTGGTTTGTTCCTCCTAGTTTTAAGTGAGTTTGTGATTGAATTTTTTTCTTTTCTTTGTGAAATTCTTTTTCTTGTTTAACTGGGTGAGTCTAGGGTAGTTTCTTTGTGAAAGTCTTTTACTCATTTTATTTTTGATTTCGTTTTTGCCTCATTGTAATTTTCTCTTCTAAGAAAAAGCAAACTAAAAAAAAAAAGATAAATTTTTCGAAAACAGGTACAGTGGAAATTAGAAAAAGGCCTTAAAAAAATTTCTTTGAAGAGGAAGAACCCGTGCCGCAGCGCAGTCAAGCAATTAATAGGAGGCGACAACAACAGAAAGCAGTGAACGATTCAGGGTTGGAGCGGTTGCACACCAAGTGGGGTGTGAATGCGCTGGCGCTACTCAATTGCACTGGACGGACTGCCGATCAAGGTGAGTATTTTCTAACTCTACAGGGACTGTTGTTGCGAATAAAAAAAAATATACAGACATTGCTTGTAAAAATCTTCTGCAAGGGCAGCGGCTTGCTTGTAAAATATTTTAATTCCTGCAATTCTTATTTCTGCATCTGTATTCATTCTGTTAAGGGCAATACCCCAATTCACATAAGGTGAGGGATTTCATCACCCTTTCCTTAGCCCACAAATTGCATTCATCATAGAATCTGACTAATAAAAACGGTTAGACGTTGGACCTAAGGGAGTCACGGGCTCATATAGGGCTTAATTGTATTGTGATAGTTGATTTATTTGGAACGAATTATTTCTTTGTGTCTAGACTACGGCAGAGAAATAACCGTTTATAAATATTATGGTGATTCGTAAATATTATATCGGTTGTTACTCTGAAGGTACTTAAACCTTCGGCTGCATTGCTAGGGTGATTCCTGGTGCACCGATAACTCCTGTCCGTTAACTGGCTGAGAAATCTTTTGGTCTAAGTAATCAAACGTGTCACTATATAATTTTGAGTTAGGAGCCATTAAGGACAGAAAATTTCATTGTAGCTAATTTCTATGTGTGATTGTTTTGTGAAAAAAAAAATCAAAACTCCTAAAAACAAATAAAAATTTGAAAAACAAAAACAAATAAAAAAAATTAATATTTTTTTTCTTTTAAACCTCTCTAGTCTATAAGTCGTACTTGTCCCAAAAAAAAGAAAAAAAAAACTCCCATTTTCAACATTTTTTTTCCTTCTCACCTCTTTCCGAACTCCTCCATTGTCTAAATTTCCTTGACAAACTCTCTTTTTCTTCTTTCTAGTGCATGCAAACTTGGACCCGTGACCAAGAATCTCGTCGTTTAGTTAGAATCGAACCACCTTCTCTTTCCTCAAAACCCAATTTACTCGACCAACCTTTAGAAATGGGTAACGAACCCGCACCTCGTACCCTGATGGACAGAATTCTTCCCGATAGAGTTATTGTCCCTTCTTGCATTCAGTTACCCAATCCTGTGGGTAACCACTTTGAAATCCGATCGAGTCAGATAAACATCCTTCCCAAATTTGGAAATTTTTCTCCTGATGAACCATATAGTTTCTTAACGAAATTTGAATATGCTTGTGCAACCTTTAAATTACAACAGTTATGTGAGGATGGTATTAAACTTCGTTTGATTCCATTCGCACTAACTGACTCCGCAGAAAAATGGTTTCGCAGCTTGCCCCCAAATTCGACTAAAAAATGGGATGAATTTACAGAAGTTTTCCTTAAAAAATTCTACCCCCCAGAAAAAACAGCTAGAGTCAAAAATGAAATCACCAATTTCCACCAAAAAGGGGGTGAATCTTTTTGGCAATACTTCGAAAGATTTAAAGAACTGCTGTTAAGTTGTCCCCATCATGGTTATGAAACATGGTCGCTATGTCAAACTGTATATGATGGACTTGATAATAGTACTAGGCAGATGTTAGAGTCCATGTGTCAGGGCAATTTTCTAAAACAGACTGACGTAGAAGCTTGGGAATTTCTGGATGAGTTAGCGGAAAAATCGAAACAATGGGAATGAACCAATGAAAAATCTCTCTATTCGCGATCCAGTAGTAATTCGGTCGAATCCTCTTCTTCTTCCAATACTCTTGTTGATGCCATACTGAACGTTGTTAGAACACACACTCGGTCTAATAACGTTTCCCAAGCCATGTGTCACATCTGTCTTGACTCCAATCACATGGCTGATGACTGTCCCCAGTCCCTTGAGCAAGTAAACGCTTTCAACAGACCCAACAACCACCCAAATCTTTCTTATGGTCCAAATAACCCTCTGATGAACAGACCTTCGAATCAAGCATTTCCGAACAATGCTTTGAACCCTCTCTTTAGGCAAAATCAGTACAATTCAAACCAGACTTCTTTCCAAAAATCTCATCAAATGGTGACACCCCAACGTGAAAAATGTCTTTCTACGATTGAGGGGAATTTATCTGAGGTGAGTATCCTATTGGCCCAAATGACTAAGCAACGTGTTGAGAATCAAAACAAGTTAGACAACACGTTGCACTCATATATGCAAAACACAAATCAACAAATGGGTGAACTCCAAAAACAAATGTCTCAACTTAATGCTAGATTAAGTGAAAGGGAAAAGGGTACATTTCCAAGTCAACCTATTCAAAACCCTAGAGGACAAAATTTAAACTCCAACCAAATTCACATCATTCAAGACTCAGATGTGAGTCACTTGAATGCGGTTACGACTCTTAGATCCGACAAAAAGATTGACAACCATGTGGTCAACTCAAGCGATTTACCGGACAATCTTCCAAACCCGACCGAAAATTCGACCAACTCAGATCAAAACATTGAGCCCATTTCTGACAAGGGTCATCCTCAAACTCCAGTGTCTCAACCTACTGAGTTGTCTGCTCCATTTCCTCATAGACTCCGACCTAGAAAAAAGACAGATCAGTTAGAAAAGATCTTAGAAATATTTAAGCAAGTTAAGGTGAACATTCCTCTTTTAGATATTATACAACAAGTTCCACACTATGCGAAATTTCTAAAAGATTTGTGCACTCAGAAACGTCATACACATGTACCTAAGAAAGTGTTTTTAGTAGCAACTCTAAGCGAAGTCTTGTCCCAATCAATGCCAGTGAAATACAAAGATCCTAGCTGCCCCACAATATCATGTACTATTAGGGACAAGAAAATCGATAGATGCCTGCTAGACTTAGGTGCTAGTGTTAACTTGCTTCCATATTCCGTCTATCGCCAACTAGGGCTAGGAGAACTGAAACCCACCAAGGTTACCCTTCAGCTTGCTGACCGTTCAATTAAGAAACCTGTGGCCGAAATCGAGGATGTATTGATTAAAATAGGCGAATTCATTTTTCCTGTTGATTTCATTGTCCTACAAACTCAACAGGTAAGCAATCCTGCAAACCAGATCCCTTTGATTCTAGGACGACCCTTCTTAGCAACATCTAATGCTCTTATCAACTGTAGAAATGGGTCTATGAAACTTTTTTTCAGTAACATGAATGTCGAGCTAAACATCTTTAGAACCGAAAACTCTCCTAACTCTTATGTGGACCAGTTTTCTGAAATCCATGCTATCCACGATAATGAATCTGAGCTCGACCATCTGAATAACGAAATTGAATCAAATTACGAAACTTTGTTTCAAGAAATTCCCGAAAATGTCTCTGATTCAATTCCTATCGAGCCACTCACAATTGAGTCTATCCCTCAACCAATTTCTTCGGTTGAGTCGTCCCCAAAATCTGACCTTAAAGTGCTGCCCAGTCATCTTAAGTACGCTTACTTAGGAGACAATGAAACTTTTCCTGTCATTATCGCTTCTGACCTTACTTTAGAGCAGGAACAATTGCTCCTTCCCATTCTTAAGAAAAATAAGGAAGCAATTGGTTGGTCCATGGCTGATATCAAGGGGATTAGTCCTTCTATTGTCCAACATCGAATCCACCTTATAGATGATGCCAAACCCTCTCGTGATCCCCAGCGTCGACTAAACCCCATAATGAAAGAAGCAGTTCGTGCTGAAATCCTTAAATGTCTTGACAATGGAATCATCTACCCGATTTCCGATAGTCAATGGGTTAGTCCGATTCATGTCGTACCTAAGAAATCAGGGATTACCGTGATCCAAAATGAAGCTAACGAGCTTATCCCAACCCGCACCCAGACCGGTTGGCGTGTTTGCATTGACTATAGGAAACTTAACGCTGCAACACGTAAGGATCATTTCCCTCTGCCATTTATCTATCAAATGTTAGAACGGCTAGGCGGTCATGAGTACTATTGTTTCCTTGACGGGTACTCGGGCTCTAATCAAATCCCTATCACTCTTGAGGACCAAGAGAAAACCACTTTCACTTGTCCATTTGGTACATTTGCGTACCGACGTATGCCTTTTGGTCTCTGTAATGCACCTGCAACCTTTCAGAGGTGCATGATTAGCATTTTTTCTGATATGATCGAGCGATTTTTGGAAGTATTCATGGATGATTTTTCCATCTTCGGGGATTTGTACACTAAGTGTTTACATCACCTGGATCTTGTTCTTAACCATTGCAAAGATAAACACTTAACGCTTAATTGGGAAAAGTGTCACTTCATGGTCAAACATGGCATTGTTTTAGGACATGTCATCTCTAACAAAGGAATTGAAGTAGACAAAGCCAAAATTGAGGTTATCTCGAATCTTCCCATTCCCAAATCCGTTAAGGACATCCGATCCTTTTTAGGTCATGCTGGTTTTTACCGTCGCTTTGTAAAAGATCTCAGCAAAATCACTCGACCTTTGACCAATCTTCTTGGTAAGGATGTTCCTTTCGACTTCAATTTTGATTGCATTTCATCTTTTGAGCATCTTAAAAATGAACTTGTCTCGGCTCCGATCATCTGTTCTCCCAACTGGAAGCTGCCTTTTGAAATCATGTGTAATGCCTCGAATTTCGCTGTTGGCGCTGTCTTAGGACAACGCATCGATAAAATTCTTCATGTCGTTTACTACGCGAGTAAGACTTTGAACGATGCCCAAATTAATTATACGACCACTGAAAAGGAACTCTCGGCAGTTGTTTTTGCTCTAGAAAAATTCAGGCCTTATCTAGTTGGCTCACACATCACGGTTTATACCGATCATTCCGCACTTAGGTATCTTTTCTCTAAAAAGGATGCTAAGGCTCGTCTCATTCGTTGGATCCTTCTACTTCAAGAATTTGACCTTACCATTAAGGACAAAAAGGGATCTGACAATGTTATTGCAGACCACTTGTCTTGTCTTCCAAATGCCCCGTCTTCTCCTCTTCCGATCAACGAGAATTTCCCTGATGAACAACTATTTTCTCTATCCACTGATCCTTGGTTCGCTGACATTGTCAACTACTTAGTCACCAAGCAGACCCCTTCTTTTTGGTCTAAGCAGGATAAACACAAATTCTTTTCCCAAGTGAAACATTTTTATTGGGACGACCCCTATCTTTTCAAGTATTGTCCCGACCAAATCATTCGAACGTGTGTTCCTGACACTGAAACTCACAGTGTCCTCTCTTTCTGTCATGACCAAGCCTGTGGTGGTCACTTCGGTCCCAAAAAGACAGCTGAAAAGGTTCTCCAATTGGGTTTCTACTGGCCCAAACTTTTCAAAGACGCGTACGAATTTTTCAAAACTTGTGATTGATGTCAATTCTTAGGGAAAATTTCTAAACGGGATATAATGCCCCTAAACCCCATTCTAGAGGTCGAAATTTTTGATGTGTGGGGTATAGACTTCATGGGACCCTTCCCTAATTCTTTTGGGAACTTGTACATCCTCTTAGCTGTCGATTATGTTTCCAAATAGGTCGAAGCTGTTCCATGCAAAACAAACGATAACAAGGTTGTTGTGCGCTTCTTGAAAGAAAATATCTTCTCCAGGTTTGGCACACCTCGCACAATAATCAGTGATAATGGAACACACTTCTGTAATCGTTCTTTTGAAGCTCTCATGAGAAAGTATTCGATAACCCACAAGTTATCCACTCCGTACCATCCTTAAACTTGTGGGCAGGTTGAAGTATCGAATAGGCAGATTAAACAAATCCTTGAGAAAACTGTGAATCGAAATCGTAAAGATTGGTCTCAAAAATTAACCGACGCTCTTTGGGCTTACCGCCCTGCTTTCAAAACAAACTTGGGTATGTCTATCGGTTGATTTTTGGTAAGCCATGTCGCTTGCCAGTTGAACTAGAACATAGGGCGTTATGGGCAATAAAAACTTTGAATCTTGATTTAGAGCAAGCAGGTGAACATAGGAAGCTTCAACTTAATGAACTTGATGAAATTCGAAATGATGCCTATGAAAATGAACGAATTTACAAGGACAGAACAAAAGTTTTTCATGATAAATCAATTTTACGTAAAACTTTCATGCCAGGTCAAAAAATTCTGTTGTATGACTCAAAATTGCATTTATTTCCGGGTAAGTTAAAATC
The DNA here is from genome assembly GCA_030737875.1 of Allium sativum. Taxonomy (NCBI): domain Eukaryota; kingdom Viridiplantae; phylum Streptophyta; class Magnoliopsida; order Asparagales; family Amaryllidaceae; genus Allium; species Allium sativum. The sequence continues at coordinate 142,892,287 of CM060925.1, read as the reverse complement.
TAGATGGACATGACCTTACACTGTGCGGACTGTTTTTCCGTATGGTGCAGTTGAAATTGAGAATCCAACCGATGGATCATCCTATAAGGTCAATGGTCAACGCCTTAAACCTTACTCGGAACCAATACCCAACCAAGAGGAAGAGCTCATGGTCCTCCATGAGCCACATTACATTCGGTAAGACGCACTAACCCTCTTTTGTACATATGTAAATATTCTCTTAATTGTTTTTCCCTTTCACTAAGATATGTCTGATTAACGACTGTGAGGACACAGTCACACTCAAGTGTGGGGGGGAATTTACATTACATCAGCAATCAAATTTTATGAACTAGGTCATTCATTGAACAAGGATTAACTTAAACTCATAAATAACACCTTGGTTCTTGTTTGATAAGTTGAATTTTTGGGTGATGGGAATGAACATTATTTATTCATTGAATTGTAATGTGTCTTTTTAAGATGCTAGCTTGAGACTGTGCAGACGATAGTCGTGTTCTGGAGTAAGCGTGTCAACCCTTGTTATACGTGTTAGAATGTGCAAGTAAAAATAATCAAAAAAAAAATCAAGAAATAAAAATGATTTTGCACCTACATTTGTTGGATTTTCTGAGTTCGTTTTCATGCATAATATTTTCTTTTCCACTCAAATTTTCAAAATCGTAAGTTCTAAAATCCACTTGGCCCAATTAAGGAGAAATGACTCATTGTAGCGTTCTTCTTCGATACCCCCACATTATTCAAACCCAAGTTTTAGTCGAATTACATCCATGTTTCGACAAGTTTTTCTTATATTGGTATACTTAAGAACCTTGTACTGATTTATTTTCAAAGGTTCAGAAACGTCACTTTTTATACCAATATTACACTACCCACTCCGTACTTGTTTTAAGGTAGGATAACCATATACCACATCTTATTTTATATGGGTTATCTATCTTACGAAACTTTGTTCATCATTCCTTTCAGCTTTTTATATAACATCAATCCAGACTTGTGTGTTGAATTAGGGTTATAGAAATAGAGTAACTAGGGCACAAAACTTTCCTTTCATGAAGTATTGGTTTAGTAGAGGAGGAATCAAATGAAATAATGTGTGGCATCATTCCATCTCCATTCATCATTCATCATGCAAAAAAAAAAAAAAGAAGAAGAAAAAGAAGAAAGAAAGAAAAAAAAGAGAAAAAGAAAAGAAAAATGAAATAAAGAGAGAGTCTCTCTGAATAAAATAGTCTTCATCATTCTTGACTATGAAGCATCCATTTCCATTCCATCCACATCCATTATACTATACTTGGAAGTGAGGATTGTAGTAGAAGGGATGAAAGGAAACAAAAATGTTCATATGTGCTTTAGTATTACTTTATCTTTTGTAGCCTGAAGTTCAACTAATACACTTGCCCACTTATCTAGAATATTTTTAGAACTTACAAAATTTTCCTTCATCTATGCATAACTCATATCCAATACGTTACAGTTACATTGGTGCAAAATTATTCAAAAAAAAAAAAAAAGAATAAAGAAATGATTGGGTGCACATTGTCGATGTGTAGAACTTTGGTTGACACCACACTCTTAACCTTCAAGACAATTACAGTGTTATCAAGGAATTACGATTCAGCTTGAAAATTTGTATTCATTTTTGCACTAATTATGGGATGGACAATTTGGGGCTAAACCGTTATTATTGAAGTTAGGTGAAATCCTTGGAATATGAAAGACCTTAAATATATTGTTTGATTAATTCGCGTACACAAGACGCTTTGAATTTTGTGGGTAGTATCCGCTGAAAACCCTCACGAGACAACACTCGTCCTACTTGGGACACCTAGGGGTTTAACGGCTTGTTGCATACGCTAAATGCAATCGTGTTTCCTACGAAAGTGTGACATATCTTAGTTTAGTTTATTCGAGGACGAATAAAAAGATAAGTGTGGGGGTATTTGATATACACGTAAATGTGTATATTTTATCCGCTTATTTATCTAGTTTTCTATTTAAAATAATTAATATTGTGTATTTATAGCTGTGTTTTCAGATTGTTGATAAAAAGCTTGGTTTAGAGCATTTGATGGATAAAGCATGAAGAATTTGCTTAAAAAGAGTGAAGTTGAAATTACTAAAGCTTGAAGAGTTTAAAGCTTGAAGAACGGTTGCAAATAGAGTTCAGTTGGGTAGATTTGGCTCACTAAAGACTCATGTTGCGTTCACATTGGCTCATTTGCAGACCATCTCACTCATGTTGCGTTCACATTAGCTCATTTGCAAGGCCTCTCACTCTACAGCTGCGTTCACACTAGCTTATGTGTTAGCTAGGCTAATTCTTTAGTCCCACATTATGGAATTTGCCAAGTAGCCTTTGTCATATCAGCTATAAATACACTTTATCTCATTCATTGTAAAACACGTTAGTTTTATTATGTAATTCTCTTCTTGAAATAAAACTCTTCTCCCTTTCTCTTAGTTGTTATTTTATTTTATTTAAGTTAATGTCTGTTATTTTCTTTTTCTCTTCTTCTTTAGCTATGTCTAGCTAATCCCCTTTGATTAGGGGGTGATGACGCTAATAGATATGATTCAAAATGAATCACATAGCCAATAGATGAGGACTTTATATATGTAGATCTGGATATGAATCAAGGGTTAGATCTGAACCTTCATATTCTGTGTCGTTTAAGAGCTATGCTCCTTCACAGGGTATATTCGTGTTCGATCTAACAATTATCAGATTTAGATCTAATTTTAGGATTTTAGAAATTAATTAGTGAATTTGTCCTGATAGTCTATGGTTGTTTAAGAGCTCGGCTCCTTCATAGGCTATGCTTGTTGTTATTTACTTATTTGTTTCTGAGAACCTAATTATCGTTGATTCATGTGTGTGACAGAAACATGAATTAGATCTATATTTATTTGTTGGCTATTGATGAGTGTGAATCCAATCTATGTCATTATCCCCTAATTGCTTTCTCTTATTGTTAAAACTCTCTTTTTGTTTATTTTCTGTGTTTGCAACCAATCAAAATTATGAATAACTTGATTGGATTTATTAATTAAAATATTTTTGGTCCCAGAGTTCGACACCCTCTACAACAATCCTTGTTGTTTAGGAAAACCGAACGAATTTTACAGTTGTTTACAATTGTATAATTTGTTCGCAAACACACTTGGGGAGACAGATAATTGAAATCCAATGATGTCTCTTAGCATCGTCTTTCTTACCCCCATAAAAAAGATGACGTAAACGCGTAATAGGTTCGAAATAAAGATGAAGTCAGAGTCATAGCTGCGAACATATGAAATCCCACAGAGTCGACAACCGTTTCAATGAGAACGAGTATGCTAACCTAGGAGATGAGAGCCGAGTTCTAACTAAAGATTTTTCCTTTAGCCTTTTGAGTTAGAGGAATGAAAATCACTTTCAATTTGTGGCCACGGTAAAAAATAATACCGAGGTAAGTCAGAGGAAAAGAAGAAACCTAAAAACTCGATAGGTTCTCAATCAATGAGATCTTAGTTGGTTCCATAGACTTGGAAGGGTCTACGGCGCATTAACCATTTGCCCCGAACATCGTTTGTAAAGATGAAGGAAATCCTAGGAATCGTTGGATAGAGCGATGATTTCCGTTAGAAAAAATAATTATGTCATTAGCAAAAGAAAGAGAGGAAATTATAAGGCAACCACTCGGGATGCCAAAGCAGTGAATCTATCATGAAATAGTAAGAGGGTGCAAACCTTTGACAAGCGCCTCAGCCACGATAACAAAAAGCCTAAGAGATAAGGGATCGCCCTATCTCAATCCTCTACTAGATGGGAAAAACCTTGGACGCGCGATTGATAGGAACCGAGAATTAACATTTTGAAATAAGCCTCTAAATAAGATCTACCAAAGGCTCCCAAAAATCAAAGGATCTAAGGACCCGAATGATGAAAAACCACGACATGTAGTCATAATCTTTAGCTATGCCTAGTTTAATCACTACATTGGATCTTATGATCTTCCAATCTATTTGAGAGATGAGTTCCTAGGTTAGCAAAACATTATTTGTGATCAAGTGACCTTTGACAAATCTACCCTGAGATGAGGAAATGACTCCATCCAGAATGGGGGAGAAACAGGAGGACAAAATATTAGAAAGAACATTGTTCGAGATGTTACAAAGACTTGTCGACCTAAAATCGAAGCAGGATTGGGGGTTCTCAACTTTAGGAATGAGGAAAAGATTGGTGGACCTCCATCCCATAGGGATCATACCACCATAGAAGAAAGAATTGTTAGGGACTGCGTAATGGATCGTTTTGGCAAAGAAAACACTAGAGAGGGGGTGAATAGTGTTTGTAAGAATTTAAACAAAACAAAAATCTAAAGTAAACTATGGGATGAATCAAACAACACAAACATAATCACAAACACAGTCAAACATAGAAGCAAAATAAACAGAAAATAAAAGTGCAGAAAAGGAAAGAACACACCGGATTTTATACTAGTTCGGATCACTCCTACGTCCAGTCATGCACAATGTTGGATTGTGCAGAGTTTTATTACTATTTCCAATAGTCAAATACAACCTCCTTGATTTCACGGGTCAACAAGGAGACACCGACTCCTATCCCTTGATTTCACGACTCAACAAGGGCACATCGACTCTTATTCCTTGATTTCTCGGCTACAAGGATACACCAATTACTCTTTGACTTACAAACAAGGTTTATTCAACCCAAGCAATTACAAAACAGCCCTATAACTTTTCAATAGCACTTGATTTAGAGAGTATAGAGTAGGGATGTAGGTAGAAGAAGTTTGATCAATTCAGAAGTGAACTCGACAGAGTATAAGTGTAAAAACCATAAAAATGATTAAGAATAATAGAGGGATGAACGTGGATGAAGTTGGAGAAGAAGATATGTTAAAAAAAATCGGTTTTAACCTCTTTTTATAGAGTATGAAGGGTTGCAACGGTTATGAAGCGTTTCAAATAGTGTAAAGACACTTCCCTTCAAAATTAGAAAAGTAGTCGTTATATGTCGACATACATATTTTGCTATATCGACAAACTCATGTACATTTTTGGTTTTCAAAGCATTTTCAAGTGTTTTGATATAAAACTAATTCTGGAAATTCTTGAATAAAATTCTAATGTTGTAAATCAATATCCTATGATAGAAAATCATATGAAAACATACTTCTAAACTATATAAATATATTTATAAAATTATATCGTTTTAAACTATATAAAGTATAAATATAAAGTATAAAAATTAAGTTTGAAAAACAAAGAAGAATAAAAATAGAAACACATAGAAAAACAAAATAGAGAGGATTGAGGAAAAAATTAAAAATCAAAATAGAAAGAATTGAGGATAGAATTAAAAATTCGATTTTGAATTTGAACCTGGAGTGCTATTTAGAGTCTTATAAAATCTAGACTCTATAATTATATTAATCTTGAACTCTTGAAATCTTGATTACTCATGAGTCTTGAAATTTCTCTTATATTTGAATCTCTATCATCTTTATAACTACACAGTCTTCGGTAATAATTCCTGTATATAATTTCTTCATATATATATATATTCTATACAAAAAGTATTAGCATATATTTTATAATCAATGATAATTGAAATAAGACTGTTGTCATCAAAACTCCATTCTCCAACAATCTCCCCCTTTTTGATGATGACAACCTTAGTTTATAAAATATCATACCTGTGTATACCTATTTGGTGATGATCCTCTTACACTCTCCCTGTCTATAAGAATTTTATAAACTATGCCTATATTTTATAATTTCTCCCTCTTTGGCATTATCAAAAAGAAAGATAAAAGATACTTTCCCTAAGTTATACTATTCTAGAATCTAAGTAATATCCCTAAAAAAATACTCCCCCTAAATTATATAACTCTCTGAATAGAACATAAGTAATTATCTCTAATAAAAATACACCCCCTTAATTTGGTGTTTATATAAATATGTTTTAGAAGGTTATAACTATATTAACCATAAATGACAATTTTATTGAACAAACACGTTTACATATACATGGATTTATACACATATGCTACACATTATAATAACGTAATAAAATGAAATCTAGACAACCATTAGACACTTAATTATTTGACAATGGGAGATTTGTGAATTGGACAATTTGGATAATGGAGACAAAAATCTCCATTCTTTTCAATCACATTCTCATTTTGTCAAATAGGACCTCTCCTACGCACTCAATGTTATCATCTTCATCCGCAATCATTGGTTGAGCCTCTTGTTGTTCTTCTTCCTCCATCATTTCTTCTTCCTCTTCCGGTTCTTCTTCTTGTTCTTCCTCCTCTTCAATTGGTTGATTATCATCATTGATGATAATCGGGTTAGTCTCATTATCCATTATAAACTTTAAGAGACTTCTCATTATCGTTCCTTTTTTTTTGTGCTCTTGACTTAGTCTAATTTGAATAACTTGCATCTCACCCACCATTTGCAATAAGTACTCCATTTTCTCTTCGATTTTCATCACTCTAGAAAGTGCAGATCATTGAAATGGACCCTCGGATGGTCCAACGTATGAATCGGAGTTGTTTTAAGTATTTGGATTAGTGTAAGCCATTGTAATTTTTAATTTAGAGTTTTTACAGAGAAGAAGAATGAGAATGAAGAAGAAAAGTCGAACTAAAGGATTTATATAGTTGAAATAACTAACTTTTGGTGAGAATTAATTTTAAAAAAAATTAGTTATATGTCAACATAGCAGAAAATTCATGTCGACATATTATTGTTTTAAATTTCATTATTTTAATTCCTTAGTTTATATATATATATATATATTACTTAATTTTTCTAATTCACTTAATGAACATATACCTGATTCCCTCCTAAATTTAGTGAATGTTGTTTCATTTAAAGGTTTGGTTAATATATCAGCTATTTGTTTATCTGTTTCTATAAATTCAAGCGAAATTTTTTCTTTATTTACATTATCTCGTAGAAAATGATGTCACACATCAATATGTTTAGCTCTTGAATGATGAGTAGAATTTTTATAAATATTTATAGCACTTGTATTATCGCAGTATATAGGTGATTTACTTATGTTTAAACCAAAATCGTTTAAAGTTTGTTGCATATAAATTACTTGTGAACAAGCCAAAGAAGCAGACATATATTCTGCTTCAGTTGTTGATAAGGATATGGTATTTTGTTTCTAACTAAACCAAGATACAAGAGAATGTCCTAGAAAATGACATGTTCCACTAGTACTTTTCTGATCAGATTTACATCCCCGTAATCAGCGTCACAGTACGAAACTAGATCGAACGAATCATTTTTAGGATAAAATAATCCAAAATTTGATATATGCTTTACATATCTCAGAATATGTTTTACGGCTGGTAAATGAGTTTCCTTAGGTTGTGATTGATATCTTGCACAGAGATATACACTATGCATTATATCTAGTCTACTAGCGGTTATATATAATAATTATCCTATCATTCCTCTATATAGTTTTTGATCAACGTCTTTTGATGTATCATCTTTACTTAAAGCAATATTAGTTGCCATAGGTGTTGGTCTACCATTTGTTGTTGTTAGATTGTATTTATTAATTAAATCTTTTGCATATTTTTCTTGATTAATAAATATTCCATTCTTTAGTTTTCGAATTTGTAAACCTAAAAAGAATGCTAATTCTCACATATGGCTCATTTCAAACTCTTTGGTCATAATATCTGAAAACTCTTTATTCGTTTTTTTTCATTTGTTGACCCAAAGATTATGTCATCAACATATATTTGTACTAATTGTATATCTCTGTTATTTTTCTTAATAAACAACGTATTATCAAGTTTTCCTATTTCAAAGTTTGATTGTAATAAATAATTTCGTAATCTATCATACCAAGCTCTAGGAACCTGTTTTAATCCATATAACGCTTACTTTAGTTTATATATGTGATCTGGTAATTTTTCATCTTCAAATAGGGGTGGTTGCTCACCGTGTTCATTTAGAAATGCATTTTTGACATCCATTTGATATAGTTTAAAATTATTATAGTTTGCAAAGGCTAGTAAAATTTGAATAGCTTCTAGTCTTGCTACGGGGGAAAAAGTTTCATCATAGTCTATTCCTTCTTCTTGAGTATATCTTTGTGCTACTAGTCATGCCTTATTTCTTACCACCTCGCCGTGTTCATTCATTTTATTTTTATAAACCCATTTGGTTCCTATAATTGTTTTATTCTCTGGTCTAGGAACAAGTTCCCATACTTCATTCCTAGTAAATTGATTAAATTCTTCTGGCATAGCTAGTATCCATGAATCATCAGAAGAAGCTTCCTTCGGATTTTTGGGTTCAATAGTAGATATAAATGAAGTATTACTCATATTATTTAATTGAGTATGAGTTCTAACAACGGATTCAATATCCCCTAAGATATTTTCTACAGGATGATCTCTAAGTAATCTATTTTTTTATTTGGTTGGTTATCTTCATTATTTATTTCATTAATTTCATCCTCACAATCATCTTTATCATTTTGAGTTATACTTTTATAGATTTCATCGAAAGATACGTTTAATGTTTCTTTTATAGTGTTGGTTGGAGTATTAAAAACTCTATAAGCCTTGCTTCTTTCTGAGTATCCAATAAAAATTCCTTTATCTGATTTTGAATCAAATTTGTCTAAATTTTCCTTTGTATTAAGTATAAAACATTTACTTCCAAATATTTTAAAATATGATACTTTTGGTTTCTTGTTATATAAAAGTTTATAAGGATTTTTATGAGTCAAAGGTCTAAATGAAATTCTATTAATAATATAACAAGCTGTTGCTACTGCCTCAGCGTAAAAATTCCTTGGTAAATTACTATTGGATAACATAGTTCTTGCACATTCTTGTATCGTTCTATTTTTACGTTCAACTACTTCATTTTGTTGAGGAGTTCTTAGAATTGAAAATTTGTGGGTTATTCTCTTTTTATTAAAATATTTTTCAAAATTCTAATTTTCGAATTCTCCACCGTGGTTGCTATGTATTATTTTAATTTTTAGTGATAATAAATTTTGAATTCTTATAGAAAAGTTATAAATTGATCGAAAGCATCACATTTATTTTTAAGAAACAAAGTCCAAGTGTATCTAGAAAAATCATCAACTATTACAAATACATACCTGTTATGATTTATTAATTGAGTTTGAGATGGACCAAATAAATCCATGTGTATTAACTCTAATGATTTTGAAGTAGTAATTTCTTCCTTTGATTTGAATGAACTCTTCTTTAATTTTCCGAATTGACAATCATCGCATAAGTTATAAACTTTGAATTTCATTTTGGGTAATCCTCTAACTGAATATAATTCAGAAATTCTAGAAATATGTTTGAAATTTGTTTGACCAAATCTCTTATGCCAGATCCAGGGATCACTTGTATTGGCCATAAGACAAATTATCGTTGGAAATTTTCATACTTAATATATAAATATTTTTCTTTCTATCCCCTTCGAATATAACTTTTGAATTTCTATCTTCTATGAAACATTTATTCTTTCGAATTTTATTTTATATCCTTTATCGCAAAGTTGACTTATACTTAGTAAATTGTATTTTTAAACTCCTAATTAATAAAACATCCGAAATAGTAGGAGTTTCAGAATTACTGACACTGCCGATTCCAATGATGTATCCTTTAGAATTATCTCCGAAGTTTACCAATCCGCCAGCTTAATATTTTAGATTATTGAGTAGTTCTGGATTTCCAGTCATATGTCTTGAACAGCCACTATCCAGTATCTAATTGTCCTTTTTCATTTCCACCGGCTGCTTTCCAGAATTTGAATTTTCAATAGCCATGTAACACACCAGTTCAAGATTTGAATTTCCAATAGCCACCTTTTCAGAATTTGAATTGCTAATAGCCACTTCACCCATCTTTTCAACTTTTGAGTTTTCAAAAGTCATAGTGCTCATCCTTTTCTGTATTGAACAATATTTCAATAGATCATATGCTTCTTTAACATTAATATATGCAGACTCTTTTAACATTGATGAAATGCATGAATTGACACTAGTATTATCAGAGATTCAAAATTTGCCCTTTTTTCCAAATTTTCAAAAATCAGATTATGAACTTTCTGAAATAACTTGCTCTGATACCAATTGTTAGGGACAGCGGAATCGATCGTTCAGGCAAAGGAAACACTATAGGGGGGTGAATAGTGTTCGTAAGAATTTAAACAAAACAAAAATCTAAAGTGAACTACGGGATAAATCAAACAGCACAAACACAATCAAAAACACATATTCAAATACAAAAGCAAAATAAACAGAAAATAAAAGTGTAGAAAAGGAAAGAACATACTAGATTTTATACTGGTTCGGATCACTCCTACGTCCAGTCTCGCACAACGTTGGATTGTGCAAAGTTTTATTACTATTTCCAATAGTCAAATACAACCTCCTTGATTTCACGGCTCAACAAGGAGATACTGAATCCTATCCCTTGATTTCATGGCTCAACAAGGTCACACCGACTCCTATTCCATGATTTCATAGCTACAAGGATACATCGATTACTCTTTGACTTACAAATAGGGTTTATTCAACCCAAGCAATTACAAAACAACCCTATAACTCTTCAATAGCACTTGATTCAGAGAGTAGAGAGTAGGGAGTGTAGATAGAAGAAGTTTGATCAATTCAGAAGTGAATTCGGCAGAGTTTAAGTGTAAAAACTATAAAAATGATTAAGAATAATGGAGGGATGGAAGAGGATGAAGTTGGAGAAGAAGATATATTAAAAAATTCGGTTTTAACCTCTTTTTATAGAGTATGAAGGGTTGCAACAGTTCTGAAGCGTTTCAAATAGTGAAATGATATTTCCCTTCAAAATTAGAAAAATAGTTGTTACATGTCGACATACATATTTTGCTATGTCTACATACTCATGTACATTTTTGATTTTCAAAGCATTTTCAAGTGTTTTGATATAAAACTAATTCTAAAAATTCTTGAATAAAATTCTAATGTTGTAAATCAATATCCTATGATAGAAAATCATATAAAAATATACTTTTAAACTATATAAATATATTTATAAAATTATATGGTTTTAAACTATATAAAGCATAAATATAAAGTACAAAAATTATGTTTGAAAAACAAAGAAGAATAAAAATAGAAACACATAGAAAAACAAAATAGAGAGGATTGAGGAAAAAATTGAAAACCAAAATAGAGAGGATTAAGGATAGAATTGAAAACCGGATTTTGAATTTGAACCTGGAGTGCTATTTAAGTCTTACAAAATCTAGACTCTATAATTATATTCATCTTGAACTCTTGAACTTTTGAAACCTTGATTACTCATAAGTCTTGAAATTTCTCTAATCTTTGAATCTCTATCATCTTTATAACTGTACAGTCTTTAGTAATATTTCCTGTACATAATTCCTGCATATACATATATACATATATTCTATACAAAAAGTGTTAGCATATATTTTATAATCAATGATAATTGAAATAAGGTTGTTGTCATCAAAACTCCATTCTCCAACATGAATGGATCGCCAAAAAGAAATCATCACAAATGACCTCCCATGTACATCGGTGGGAGACCCTGTTGTAACCATATAGGCCACTCATGCTGTTCTTATTGAGTAAGAAAATACAAGCCTGAATTTCCTCCATTAAGGGAGGGAAGAAGAGGCCAGCGGCCTCCCATGGAGAAACTAAACGCGGGATAAAGTATAAGAGAACGTGATCCAACTAGATGATAGAAGGTTCCTACAGAAAGTACCAAAAATAGGGGAGAATAGTATGTTTGGCCTTCAAAGGGGTCGCAGCCAAGGAAAGATCAAGACGAAGAATCTGGCAGATAGCGAGGATATTATTCTTTTTTCAAATAGTAGAATGGAAGAATTTCGAATTGGAGTCACCATCAATGACCCACTTGATTCTAGCTTATTAATGTAGGAACGCATTCTCAATGCTAAGCTCGGAGTTGAAGGCAAGTGGGCCTTGAACCCAGCCTGCCTTGTTAAGAGGCGATGGTTTGGTGTCGTAAGATGATTCCACCAAAATGAGAGATTTTTCAACTGCTCTAACCATATTGAAAATATTCTTAAAAAAAACCGAACGTTCCAAATTTTCAAATAGATTTTAAGGAGATGAAGCTTGAGATAGATTATAGGGATAGGACTGTCGAAAGCTAGCACCGCCCAAGAGTCTTTCACCTAAGCCATGAAGGAGTGGTAAGATTGTGTGAAGACCACCTTACACAGCTGGTGCTCAGAACTAAAAATATGTGTTGTGCAAGACCTGATTGATGTAAAGCGATCGTCAAGAGAAAGAAATAGTAGAAAAGGAGAGAAAGATAAAAGAAAAGAAGAAAATAGAATAAAAAAGAAGGGAAGAACAGAACATTTATTGTAACTAACAGCCCACATTTTACGTATCGGAAGATCGTAAAATATTTTTATTTTATTCCCTGAGAGTTGGATCATTCTCATCTTTTGATATGTTGCTTATACGGATGTGAGACATGTCCATAATTTTTACCGATTTTGTTTGTGACCATTTTGCCCTTGTCAATCTTGTACAGGGCCTAACTTGACTCAGGTCGAATCAAAGGATGAGGCCTGTGCCATTGGAAAGGAATTGATGATTGCCTTTCCGTAGAGTGGTTACATTAAAAATTTGGCTCAGCGGTTTGGGAGAAATTGTTGTTTTAAGGTTTTTCAGTTGGTTGTCCAGGTTTTGGGAGTCTAATGGGTTGATTTGGGAAAGGCCCATTAGTGGGCTGACGGAAGAGTATAAATAAGGGGTGAGGGATATGGGAAATAGTTTAGTTTCTCGTTCTCCCATTTGGTGTCTTATGTCTAACACCTTTTCACCATTAGAATTCATAATCCAAGGAAGGAAATAATAGATCTACACCATTGGAGGCTTGATCTACATCAATTGAGGCAAGGATTCATCGCATCAAGGTGTTTGGTGTGAACTGCTCGCTTTTCGGATTCTTATTTCATCAATTTTAGTTTGTTTTGGAGAATTGGTGAGTGATATACATCTCTCATATGGATTCAATGAAGTATATGAGTGTTTGTGCATGTTTCTCATCAAATTCAAGTGTTTTTCTATAGATCTATGCCATATTAAGTTCATTTTCATGTAGATCACCCTATAATTTGATTTAGCAAGTTTAGATAGGTAATTTCTATAACATTTCATATGAATGTGCAAGTTAGATCTATAGTTTTGTTCAGATTGACATGTATGATGATTTTGGTGGATTTTACAAGATTATTAGTGAAATGGTCAAACTGGGGAAGTTAGTAGTCTCATAACATGTTCATGATGGTGTTGAATGGATTGGTTGAGTTAGTTTCATTGAACAAATCGTTTTGGTGAAGTTTTGGTCAAATTGGAGTTGCATTGGAGAATGCAGGTTTTGGGTCGAACATGGAGGGTCGGACATGGTGGATCGAACATGGATGGTCGTGCGAACCATCGAAGAGTTTTCTTAGAGGGGAAAAAACGGATTGGGTCAATCGAGCAGTTGTCCTGGTCGGTCGAGCAGGCTAGAGAAGTTGTTCTGGAAGGTGTTGATCAGATTGGGTTGGTCGAGCCTTCAAAACTGGTCGGTCGAACAGTGGGTCGGTTGAGCAGAGGAGGTTTGGATCTCCAGTTGTCCAAGCAACATGGGATCGGTCAGTAGGGTCGGTCACCAATGGGTTGGTCGCCAGAAGGGTCAGTTGAGAAGAGGGGTCGGTCATGTCCTGAAGAAAGTGTTTGGCCATCGATGTTGAACCTTATATTGATCGTTGTTCGGTTCAGTGATCTTGGGCCTTCTATTTATTATTGGTTGGTTCATCAAGATTTAGACTTCGATGTATATCCAGGCGGGAATGTATGAAGTGGTTTGAGATGTTTGTTGATCGGTGTAAAGCAACGAAAAAGCAGACAACTCAAAGGTGTTGGGTTGTGGGATAATGGATACTCGAATGGAACTTGAGTTAATGAATAGTCATTGGAGATGATGGATAGAGATGCGAAGGTCGAGAGATTATCGTTATCGTAAGTTCTAGCAGACTCAAAGCAGGGGTACTTTGGGCAGTCATGAAGGGCCTTGTACCTTGGGTAGTCGTGAAGGGCCTAGCTGTCGAGATTTGAGAAGACAAACATACGAGTTAGGATGGCATATGGGATTGTGCAAGAACTGGGGTTACAATTAGCCCTTGACATATGGCATTCATGATGGGCCGTCATACGATTAACGATCGTTTCAAAGCAAGATTGATGGTGATAGCCAGAGTCAGTCATGGATGTTTGATTGTTTGGTTGCTCTGTTTGTACCGTATCATGTAGATTGTCCAATGTCAAAGGAGATGTTCCTTGGGTGCTTGTCTGATATTGGTCTAGGCCTCTGGGGCTTGTGCTTGAGGGATGTTGAATTCGATTAGGATGGTTTACACGAGATATATATAATCTGGATGAGATGAGTGCTTTACCATGATTGAATGGGTGTTCTAGTTTCCATGGATGAATTGTTGTTACCTTGGATATTATCGTAAAGGCTATCATTGTCCGATGTAGGGAAGATGGGAGTTGAGATCTTCTTTAGTGTTTGGTAGATTGGTTTGTTAATCTACCTATCCTCGTATACTTTATTGATGAAGTTTGTTAGTTGTTTTATCACTCACTACGACTGTTGTCTGACTCAAGGTTTTATGTTTCCTCTTATTACCTTAGGTTGTTCATCCATTTTTGGGTGGGTAGACTAAGAGACAGGTGATAGCTTAGTAAATACGATGTGGCAGTTCAGAGGCGAGCAGGAGGCTAACGTACTATCTCTCTTACTATATAGTATTTGGGTTTTCCGTTGTTTGATATTCTTCTCTGAGTGATGTAGTGAGGAAAATTTGTACAGACATATGTTGATATCCTGGTGTACGTATATACTTCCTAGTAGTTTTGGATATTTGAGATTTCTGCTCAAATATGCTTTACCACTATTACCTGTTGTATATATGTTCTATTATATTTTATTATTGCGCTGTGAGATTTACGATAGGTTCTGCTTGTGTTATCATACCTTGATGATCGTCCATAGCTTCCTGCACACCTTTTAGTGCACTTTTCCTCTTGTTTAGTGCAGGGGTTGTGGGCGGTCATCACATTTGGTATCAGAGCTCCGATTAACGATTTTGGCCAAGGTTCTAAGACATAATTACGAATGAAAGACATATTTGTAGATTTCATTTGAATATTTACTATATATATTAGCATATATAGTAGTAGTGTTTGTACTTCTTTAGTTTGTACTTCTTTAGTAATTTATCATGAAAGAGGACTAATCATTCTATTTTAGATTTAGAATGAGGCGTCAAACCTCTAGGAGTGAGTTTGGAACTGGAGGAATAGGAGATGGAAGCCAATTGGGAGCTTTGGCAGTTGCACCGGAATATGTGGTTATGTTCGGGGCAGCCATGATGGCAGTAGCTATGTTAAGGGTACCTATTCCAGAATCAGCAGTAGAGTGTGGTGTTCCTGTGCATGTACCCAGAAGGGATTCTGGTAAGCGGCAAAGGGATTGTTCTACTACGGATGAAGAAACCTTTATTGGCCCCAGTGCTACAAAGAAGAAAAATAAGGAAAAGAAGAAACCCAAGAAGAATAACATTTTCTTTAACTGTCAACTAAATGGCCATTATGCTAAGGATTGTAAAAGCCAAGAGCCGAAATGAATTGCTTTAGATGCGGAAAGCCTGGGCATAAGAAGAAAGACTGCCCAGATTTTCTGAAGGATAAGCAACCGGAGGAAGCATTGTTATGGAAGCTATTCTGATTTCCTATTGCCTTCCTAATGAGAATTAGAAGAAGCTATTGTTAGTTAGGATGTGCTTTCTACTGGTGGAGTTTGTTTGAGTTCTATTCGGTACTAGAGAATTGTCTCCTTTTACCTATAATAAGGTTGTGTGTTGAACGAGTTCGGAACTTGGAGTTGTAATAGACCTTTAGTTGTAACTAATCTAGTATGGGTTTATCTATTCTTTGCATACTTTGTGGCTCTAGTATCGTTTGACCAAGGATGCTTATTTATGAATGGATGCTTAGTGTGACTTTCACTGGGTTTAGGATCATCTTGGGCCTGGATTGACCCAAGAGGTATGCGGCAAGTGTGAATTGCAAAAAGCTAGAGGTGAAAGTTGGGAATGTGGAAGGGTGAAAGGTGTTGGCTCGGGGTTAACCCGAGGATGGTGCCGTTGTGAGTTGTTATATTCGCTTGTGATTCCACAAGAATACTTGTCATCTGTGCTAATCGCTAATGAGTACAAGGATGTCTTTGACGAAGCTAAAGGGTTACCGCCACATCATGAGACCGAGTTTAGGATCGATTTGGTCGAGGGTTCAAGACCAATAGTTATGCCTCTTAGGCGGATTGTGCCTAAGGAACAACAAGAGTTGGAGGTGCAAGTTCGTGACCTTTTGAGAAAAGGATTCATTCGAAGGAGTGTATCCGAATGGGGTGCACCATTCGTGTTTGCAACCAAGGCGGATGGCTCATTAAGATTGTGTGTGGACTATCCTAAGCTGAATAATGTGACCAAAAAGAACAAGCATTTGTTGCCAAGGATAGATGACTTGTTCGATCAGCTTCATGAAGCCAAAGCGTTTTCTCATATGGATTTGGCAACGAGATTTCACCAGTTGAGGGTAGTAAAGGATAATGTGCCAAAGGCTGCTTTTAGGACACCATCCGGGTCCTTCGAATGGTTGGTAATTCCATTCAGATTGACTAAGTCGCCAACGTATTTCGTGGATTTTATGAATAGGGTTTTCAAAGATTAGTTTAATAAGTTCATACTTGTGTTCGCGGATGACATTCTGGTTTACTCTTGGAATGAGGAAGAGCACAAGACGCACTTGAGAGTTGTTTTGGAAATCTTGCGAAAGCATCAACTGAAGGTTAAGTTTTCGAAGTTTCACTTCTGGAAGAGCGAAGTGAGGTTGTTAAGCTATGTAGTTTCTGGAAATGGGATAGCGGTTGGCCCTGCTAAGGTGGCAGCAATTCAGGATTGGGATAGACCTAAGAATGTGAAGGATGTTCAGAGTTTCTTTGGTTTGGCATGGTATTATCGACGATTTATCAAGGATTTCTCAAAGGTAGATGCACCGTTAATAGGATTGACAAAGAAGAATCAAGTGTTCACATGGGATGCAAAGTGTGAGCAAGCTTTTGAAATCCTGAAGGAGAGATTAACGAGTGCTCCTATGTTGACCATTCCAAATGGGAATGAAGAGATGGTGGTATATACCGATGCATGTGGTACTGGGCTTCGAGCACTGCTAATGTAGAAGGATAAGGTTGTGGCCTACGTGAGTCGACAGCTGAAGCCGCATGAGAGAAATTACCCAACTCATGATTTAGAGTTGGCAGCGATTGTGTTTTCTCTGAAGATGTGGAGACATTACCTGTTGGGGGTTCGATTCGAGTTGTTTACGGATCACAAGTCATTGAAATATCTTTTCTCCCAAAAGGATCTAAATCTTCGGCAACAATGATAGCTAGATTTTCTGGCATCGTATGATTTTGGTATAGCCTATACTTCTGGAAAAAGCAATGCAGTTGCAGATGCATTGAGTCGAAGACACACAAGCTTGGGAGCGATGTTTTCGGAATGGAAGAGCCTCGAGTATTTGGCAAGGTTTAATTTTAGGCCAAGATGCGAATGAACCTGAAATGTTGGCAAGCTAATCGAATTTGGAACCAGGAGATAAAGAGTTCGAAGTCGATAGAGAAGGTTGGCTTTGAAAGCAGGGACGATTAGTTATTCCTGATATTAATGGAATGAGAGATGAGGTTCTAAGAGAATGCCATCACTAGAACTTGATGATTCATCCCGGTGGTTACAAGATGTATTAGGACATGAAGCGAGTCTACTACTGGGAAGGGATAAAGTGAGATATTGGAAAGTTCATTTCCAAGTATATGAACTGTCAGTTAGTGAAAGATGAACAGAAAAATCTGAGAGGTTTGCTTCAGCTATTGGAAGTTCCTACGTGGAAGTGGGAGCGAGTATCGATGGATTTTATCGATGGACTACCTAAAGCCAGGGCAGGAAATGAAGGGATTTGGGTCTTCATGGATCGTTTGACTAAAAGTATGAGATTCATTCCTGTCATGTCGACTAGGACGGCATCAAAATTGGCTGAACTTTATGTGAAATGGATAGTTCGATTCCATGGTGTCCCAAACAATATAGTGAGTGACCGGGATCCATTATTTACAAATGGATTTTGGGAGAGTCTACAAGAAGCTTTGGGAACCGAGTTGTGATTGAGTACGGCATATCATCCCTAAACTGATGGTCAGACTGAGAGAGTCAATTGAGTTTTGGAAGATCTCCTGAGGGCTTGTGTGTTAGATTTCGGTGAATCATGGGAGTACCATCTACATCTAGTTGGGTTTGCATATAATAATAGATACCAGTCGAGTATCGGGATGGCACCATATGAAGTGTCATATGGGAGGCCATGCAATTCTCCAGCTTATTGGTTAGAAACTGGAGGTAAGTTAGCACTTGGGCCTGAAATGATTAGAGAAACCTCGGATTGTATCGAGATCATTTGGCAACGAATGAAGGCGGCCCAAGATCGTTACAAAAGTCATGCTGATAAACATCGAAAAGATTTGGAATTTGATGTTGGTGATATGGTTTTCGTGAAGATTTTGCCAATAAAGCATGTGGTTCGATTCGGAAGTAAAGGAAAGTTAGCTCCTAGGTTGTTGGACCGTTTCCGATAGATGACTGAATCGAAAAGCTCATGTATAGGTTGATTTTACGCGAGAGATGTAGAGTATGCACAATGTTTTCATGAGTCGTTTTTGTGAAAATATTCACATGGTCCGGATATGGTAGTACCTCTGGAGTAGTACATCGACCTTATAGTTGAGTTAGTAGTTATAAAATTTTGTAAGCCGCTTCGTGTTAAGGCGAATGACACAAAACAACTTAGGGAAAAGATGTTTAATTTAGTTAAGGTACAATGGAGTGGGGATGGCGACGATGTTACGTGGGAGACAAGTGACACGACCCGAACTTCCCCGTGAAGGAAAGCACGGATGGCGTTGAGGACAAGACAAAATAGAACGCAGACGGAAGAACATTTCATTATATATTACAACAATTCCATCAGATACAAGAATATACAGAGTATAATTAAATAAATTACATTCGATAAATATCAGAGATTACAATAAATTACATAGCAGTGGAAAATAATACAAAAGCACAACTAGAAATAATGCGCGGATACAGAGCTTTCCGAGCATCGTTCCAGCTGTAAACCAGAATCCTGTGAATATAAATCTGCAACACCAAAACTACTAGCTGCCCGTGTCGAAAATAGGGGCAACCAGAGTTTAGGTTAAAACAATAAACTCCAGGTCAGTCATGTGACTGGTGTGAGAACTAAAACAGTTATTTAAAACTTTACTTTAAAAAAGGAGTAATTCAAGGGACCACGCCGTATAACACGGAACGGGTTTCCTCCCAAGAATACCAGTGCATAGAATAAACAGCGCAATGCTTTTTCGAAAAATGAAGCTATTATAAGACCCAGGTCACATCACACAATGCAACGCAAGGCGGAGGATAGGGTTTTCCCTTATAATAGCCAAACATGCTTGGTACGTTTAAAACAAATCATTTGATACTATTATAAGTGTATAGTGTCAAAACAATTTCAATCATAAATATCAATCCTAGGCGGCATGGGTACCATCTATCATGTCGCCATACTAGGCTCTACAAATAAAACCGAAATATCTCGTATTGGAAATTGGATTTCCACCATGAGTCGAGGCAAGGGGCAAGCTCCTCTCCGCTTCGAGACACTCTAGCAAATGCCTCGGGACTACACACTCTGGGTAACCCCTGGATGCTTCAGGGTCGGTCCTCTCTTACGTTTGAGGATTAGTATTCCTGAACACACGTTTCCCGGTCCTTACAGACCTAAAATCGAGGCGCCTCATCCAACAACCACATAGGTGAAAAGTACATAAATGTCAGGGCTGGTAAGTCACTGACACCACTAAAGCTAGAAAGAAACGTCGTGCTCTTCCTGCAGTCCTTATCCCGTTTTTGACTCATACCGAGGTGTGAGGCTCACGAATTCACGTTATACACAAAGCTACGCCACAAAGGCCGTGCTTTGATCATCAACCACAAGACTTTGCTTTTCAACAGAAGCCTTGATCCATGCAACTCAGCGTGCCACACAGGCAATTCATGCCATGCGATTGATATCTATCGATATATAACCTCAAAGCTCGTACGTCTCAGAGAAGGGCGTTAAGCAAGAGAATTAATTCTCCACCGCCAAACAGATATATATTTAACAGAAATCAATCAACATATAATAAAATCCAATGTCAGACACACAATCCATTTACAAGTTCGTTCTGGGTCTGAACGAAACCGGAGGCACTTTCCTCGCATATCCATCGATCTCCAAGTACGTCTGGACAACCACCAACTGATTCCCTCATCTTGGGTGTACAACCCAATCAAGATCATCAGTAATCACCCAAACGATGTGAAGACTTCCGGTCTTCAACCACCGTCTTCATCTTCGACTTATCGTCGAATCGGTTATTCAGAATGGGTGTAAACCCGGCCTTTCCGAACAACCCGCGTATATTAAAAACAAATGTTACACAAACACAACATACGCCTCATTCCAATTCATTAGTCACTAACCGTAAATCAATAAGAGAGCAATTTCCCAAATATTAACCCCGAAGGCCGAAACCAACATCAGATCAATACCCAGGAAACCATTCTTCTTAACTAACCTACAGCTAGTTTCTAAATTCCACATTCTTAGGAAAAGGTTCCCATTAATTTTATCCAAGATAAATTCTTTAAGATTTATCCTTTAATCTTCCTTTGGATGTCGTTTCAAACCAAATTATGGTTTTCCAAACTAGTCGAGATTAGCGAACCACACCGAAGTAATTATTTATTTTATTTCCCAATCCCAACCTATTCATCCCATGAAGAAAAACTAGTAATACTCCATATCTAACACCACGATGTTATCGGTAAAATTAATTACCATTTCACGTTCAAATCTAATTAAAGATTTAACTATCGCTTTGGAGCAAAACTGGTGATACTCCATTCTCGCTCAATTTCTAAATTTGATAATTTAGATTATCAATTCACATTTCAATCTAATTGCAGATTCATTAAAACTCTTTTTACCGGGTTAAAGGACTAATGTCATTTAAAACACAGTTCACGATACACCCAAATCACATTCTATTTTTTATCGGGTTAAAGAACAAGTGTCATGTAAAACACCCTTCACGATAAACCCACAAATCAATTCTATTTACAACCCATTTCAAATCCAATTTATTTATTTAAAAATAAACGGGCTTAATTTTAGTTCAAAACTCGTTCATTTCGATAAAAATCTATTTTTGTCCTTTCAAATATAGAGTTTTTCATCCCAATTTTTCCCAAATCATTTCTTATGATTTTAGCCGAATTATTACTATTTTTAAAATTTTTATCAAGGCCCGTACAGTCGATTTCCAACAACGGCCATCGACCTACACTTACAACGACCTTTTCCAAAATTGATTCGGACGTATCTCCAAATCCAACCGTTAGATTTCAAATTTCTAATATTCGTTAGAAAGCTCTTTTCGATACGAACCCAACGGTTCCGGTTTTAGGAGAATCCGACGGTCGGATCTCCCGTAATGTCTGTTCGAAATCAATGGTCGAAATTCACGAACTGCCGCGGCGCGGCGCGTTCTATTCAGGCCATTATATTATATATATAATATATATTTCGTCGATTTCTATTCAAACGAATTTTATAAATAGTTTTGAATTCGTTTCAAAAACAATTTCAACCTTTATCTCAAATTCAAATCAAAATTGAATTTCCTATTATAAATCCTTTTTACTTTCATTTCTATTTGATTTCAATTCAAATCGATTTTAATTCGATTCGAATTCATTTTATTTTCAATTCAATTCGATTCGAATTCGTTTTCTTTTCAATTCAATTCAAATTCGTTTTCTATTCAATTCAAATCAAATTCGTTTTCCTATCCAATTCAAATCAAATTCGTTTTCTATTCAAATCAAATTCATTTTCTATTCAAATCAAATTCATTTTCTATTCAAATCAAATTCATTTTCTATTCAAATCAAATTCAATTCGTTTTCTATTCAAATCAAATTCAATTCGAATATAATCGATATAAATATTGTTCGCGTCAAAATAGCGCATCTCTAATCAACACGGCTTTATATTCAACAAATGGATCTATATTTCTTTCAATACACGACTCTATATCTTTGTCAACACACGACTAATCTCAACGAATGAGTACTGTCCACGTGTGACTATTTTTGTTATTTAATATATTTTATAAAAATTATGGTATCTATCGTTTGATTTAAAATCGGACTCCAACCGTAAATTAGTAAAAGAATGATTCCCTGAATATTAACCCCGAAGGCCGAAACCAACATCAGATCAATATCCAGGAGACCACTCATCTTATCTATTTTCCAATTAGTTTCTAATTTTATATATGATAAAGATGTAAATTTTATTATTTAAATATTTCGTTCAACACTTGACTAATTTCAATGGATGAGTACTGTCAACACATGAACCTTTATTTTATAAAGATAAAGATGTAAATTTTATTGTTAAAATATTTCGTTCAACACATGACTAATCTCAACGGATGAGTACGGTCAACACATGAACCTTTATTTTATAAAATTCTTTATTTTCTAAATTGGAATGAGGCCCAATCAATTACCATATAAAGTTAATTATATGGATTCCATACAACACATGTATATAATAGCAACGATAAATAATCAACCATCATCCAAGGTGCACTACACTGTATAAGCATCAAATATAGATATCTAACGCTTATAACAGCCTGTCAATCAATCGATCGACAAACAACTAATTATTGGGATTAGTGTATGTCGTATTTTATCCCAATACCCGTGTGGGGTTTCAAACAATCAAACGCATATTTTATTTGTGCAGTTGGGCGATGTGTAAAATTTATCGTCCCAATCAATATCAGTCAAATCAGTGTATATAAACAAATCGGCCGATTTGTTTATAAATATTTATTTACTCACATTCACATTAAAAATTATATTTTTAATGATAATTAATTTATTTCAACCACCTACATTTATTATCGATTCCACATCAACAACACAAACAATTTTCACAACACATCAATCAAACAAACAAGTCATCCATGGTCTGTGGATGACGGGTGTCGGGTGCTGCTAAGCACCGTCTGCATCCTAGTATATATATATATATATATATATATATATATATATATAACTAGAAAAAAAGAGATTGAAGAGTGAGAAATTCTCACCGAAAGCTATCCCAACTTCACGACACTTCTTAAGTAGAAATCTTCGTCGTTCTCGTCTCTTATCACTTTCGTCGCCCGTAGCCACTACATATGTAAAAATCGAATTTTTACTTTGCTATTCAATATATAAAAATCGAATTTCTACTTCGCTATTCAATATATAAAAATCGAATTTTTCCACCGCTACTATATAGGTAAAAAATTATATTTTTCTAATGCTACTATATAGATAAAAATTATATTTTTATCACGCTATTATATAGATAAAAATTATATTTTTCTAACACTACTATATAGATAAAAATTATATTTTTCTAATGCTACTATATAGATAAAAATTATATTTTTCTAATGCTACTATTTATATAAAGATTTTGCCTTTTCTAAAATAAATATTTCGCCTTTTCATTTCATCATTATAAAAAATCACATTTTTATTTCAACCCGTATATAATAAAATCAGATTTTTATTATGCTACTTCATTAAAAATCCAACCTTTTTTTATTCCAAAAATCTTGTCTTTCTATAAATAAAAATCCTACTTTTATGATGCTCATTCATATATCAAAATCACATTTTTAATTGTAAAAATTATAACTTTATATATAGAAAGATTATACCTTTAAAACTGAAATTTTAAAACATGGGTATTATAGAAAGAAAAGAAAGAAAAAGAGAAAAATGCTCACTGGTTTACGATCGTCAGAGGGCTTGGCGGACGTCGGAGGCAGTAGGGGGTGCTCGCGCCTGCGGAGGAGGGTGGTGGCATCGAGGGTCGGGTAGGGCTGGAGGGGGGGTTGCACGCCGGGGGTTAGGGTTGCTTTGGTACGTGTTTTGAAGAGAGGAGGGAGAAGAGGTAGCGGAGGAGAAGGAGAAGGGGAGGGGGGAGGCTCTAGTGGCGGGCGCGCCACCTGGGGGGCGCGATACGGTGGCGGCGGCGGCGGTTCATCCCCCCGTCGCCCCTTTTCATCATTTTTTTTTATTTCTTTTTCTTCTGATTTAAATCGAACGGGGGGGGGGGGGGGGGGGTAGAGTATAAGGGGAGAGGGGAGAGAGGAAGTTAATTATTTTATATTATTTAATTTCTAAAAGTTGACTTTTACATACGACCACTAAACGGGGCCCACTGCCTGTCGTCCATAGCATTTCACCCCCATTCCGAACACAATGGGATATGTACCATAAGCTGATTCGACTGTTTCGATCAGTTTTCATCAAAATCAACATATAACTCTATATATTGAATTTGAACTCGCATTTCAATTTACCGGGGTCACATACGAACTCTATAAATCCCAGAAAAATATTTCCTAGCTTCGTATTGACGATACGGTCCTAACAAAACTAGTTTCGTCGAATTCTGAGACCGTTGGAAAAATGGCCATTTTCTAGTCGATTAAAATCAACTGAAACTGGTCAAACGCGTTTTCCTTTGCCACGCTCACATATTGATTCAAAAAATTATGAAATTTGGAATCTAGTAATAACTTGACATCACAGATCCAACAAAAGTGGTTTCGTCGAAATCCGAGGTCGTTTGCAAAATGGCTATTTTTAAGGGCCTGAATTCCATAGCGACTATTCAGAATTTTCAACTGGACATATCTTTTGATCCCCGCTATGAAATTTTGATTTTTCAGATTCGTTGGAAAGATATTATCAATTAGATCCTAATGTTTTTTGTTTCACTAAAATCCGGATTGCTTTGCACCCGATACGTTCAATTGAAATTTGAAATCGAATTATCGAACTACTGCGCCATTTTCAATTCTATTTATAATTATATAAAATTATTTATATTCTAACGACGACGTATATAATATATACGTCGAATTCTATTCAAAATAAATTTTCCCGTCGATATTATTTAAAATAATCTATTTTAAATGTTCAAAATTCGCTAAAATTGCCAAAATAAAAATTTTAAACTGGCTCGCATTTCCGGGTTATTACAATCTCCCCCACTTAAAACTTTTCATCCCCGAAAAGGAACAAAGTCGAAAGTGGTTTGATTAATCAACTCTACGTTCGATCTGCTTCAATTCTCCAACTTTTCAGTTTCTGAGAATTTTTAAATTTTCAAAAATTTGGCTAACACCCTAAATTTTCGAAAAATTTCGCCATAACCTCCCCTGCACCGGGAGACACCGGAAAATCCCGAAATTGCCATATAGGCCTTCTGATCTCAAAAAGAAAAAGAAAAAGCCAAGCGGCTAGCCAATAGGCTCATAAAATCATCATCACCCAAACAAAACAGTAAATTATGATAAACATGTACCTATTTGTCAGGCAAACAAATTTTATTCTCTGCTCTAGCCTCCTTGTTATGACCTGTTCAATGTAAATACATGTATATGCAAGCAAATGCAACTAATTTTCAATACAATTCACTATTTGATTCAAATAGGCTAAATGGTTCAAAATTATCAAACAAATAAACAAACCACACAAACATCAATCAATTAGTGATTTAGCGTTTCAAATTCATAATTTTGATATATATACTGAAAATCTTGTTTTTGATGCCAAATCACAACAATAAATCTATCTATATTATATTTTGGTTCTCACACCAGTTTAATGGAAATATATGGATATCACACCTTCGAAACACGAACACAAATTCTGATGATGATATATCAATCATCAGAATCATCTCCGGGTGTCTAGAATGTGATTCTATATCTATCCAGTATATTAAAACTTCGAATATACGTTCATGACGCGTATATGCAAAATCTTTATATATTGGATTGTCCAAATTCAATACAAATAAATATTCAAATACGTTTAAAACGATTTAAATTTTCAAAACAAAAATTGGTTTTCATTTGAAAAATATACTCTTCACAACTGTTCTAGGATACTACTGATCCTATCTCTAACGAGTCATTCTAATTGGATATTACTAACCCAATATCTGATGAATTCTTTCGTACGGTTCTAATGTGTCTTGTTCTCGAGCTCTGTAAACCAAAGCTCTGATACTAAACTGACACGACCCGAACTTCCCCGTGAAGGAAAGCACGGATGGCGTTGAGGACAAGACAAAATAGAACGCAGATGGAAGAACATTTCATTGTATATTACAACAATTCCATCAGATACAAGAATATACAGAGTATAATTGAATAAATTACATTCGATAAATATCAGAGATTACAATAAATTACATAGCAGCGGAAAATAATACAAAAGCACAACTAGAAATAATGCACGGATACAGAGCTTTTCGAGCATCGTTCCAGCTGTAAACCAGGATCCTGTGAATATAAATCTGCAACACCAAAACTACTAGCTGCCCGTGTCGAAAATAGGGGCACCCAGAGTTTAGGTTAAAACAATAAACTCCAGGTCAGTCATGTGACTAGTGTGAGAACTAAAACAGTTATTTAAAACTTTACTTTAAAAAGGGAGTAATTCAAGGGACCACGCCGTATAACACGGAACGGGTTTCCTCCCAAGAATACCAGTGCATAGAATAAACAGCGCAATGCTTTTTCGAAAAGTGAAGCTATTATAAGACCCAGGTCCCATCACACAATGCAACGCAAGCCGGAGGATAGGGTTTTCCCTTATAATAGCCAAACATGCTTGGTACGTTTAAAACAAATCATTTGATACTATTATAAGTGTATAGTGTCAAAACAATTTCAATCATAAATATCAATCCTAGGCGGCATGGGTACCATCTATCATGTCGCCATACTAGGCTCTACAAATAAAACCGAAATATCTCGTATTGGAAATTGGATTTCCGTCATGAGTCGAGGCAAGGGGCAAGCTCCTCTCCGCTTCGAGACACTCTAGCAAATGCCTCGGGAATACACACTCTGGGTAACGCCTGGATGCTTCAGGGCCGGTCCTCTCTTACGTTTGAGGATTAGTATTCCTGAACACACGTTTCCCGGTCCTTACAGACCTAAAATTGAGGCGTCTCATCCAACAACCACATAGGTGAAAAGTATATAAATGTCAGGGCTGGTAAGTCACTGACACCACCAAAGCTAGAAAGAAACGTTGTGCTCTCCCTGCAGTCCTTATCCCGTTTTTGACTCATACCGAGGTGTGAGGCTCGCGAATTCACGTTATACACAAAGCTATGCCACAAAGGCCGTGCTTTGATTATCAACCACAAGACTTTGCTTTTCAACAGAAGCCTTGATCCATGCAACTTAGCGTGCCACACAGGCAATTCATGCCATGCGATTGATATCTATCGATATATAACCTCTAAGCTCGTACGTCTCAGAGAAGGGCGTTAAGCAAGAGAATAAATTCTTCGCCGCCAAGCAGAAATATATTTAACAGAAATCAATCAACACAGAATAAAATCCAATGTCAGACACACAATCCATTTACAAGTTCGTTCTGGGTCTGAACGAAACCGGAGGCACTTTCCTCGCATATCCATCGATCTCCAAGTACGTCTGGACAACCACCAACTGATTCCCTCATCTTGGGTGTACAGCCCAATCCAGATCATCGGTAATCACCCAAACGATGTGAAGACTTTCGGTCTTCAACCACCGTCTTCATCTTCGACTTATCGTCGAATCGGTTATTCAGAATGGGTGTAAACTCGGCCTTTCCGAACAACCCGCGTATATTAAAAACAAATGTTACACAAACACAACATACGTCTCATTCCAATTCATTAGTCACTAACCGTAAATCAGTAAGAGAGCAATTCCCCAAATATTAACCCCGAAGGCCGAAACCAACATCAGATCAATACCCAGGAAACCATTCTTCTTAACTAACCTACAGCTATTTTCTAAATTCCACATTCTTAGGGAAAGGTTCCCATTAATATTATCCAAGATAAATTCTTTAAGATTTATCCTTTAATCTTCCTTTGGATGTCGTTTCAAACCAAATTATGGTTTTCCAAACTAGTCGAGATTAGCGAACCACACCGAAGTAATTATTTATTTTATTTCCCAATCCCAACCTATTCATCCCATGAAGAAAAACTGGTAATACTCCATATCTAACACCACGATGTTATCAGTAAAATTAATTACCGTTTCATGTTCAAATCTAATTAAATATTTAACTATCGCTTTGGAGCAAAACTGGTGATACTCCATTCTCGCTCAATTTCTAAATTTGATAATTTAGATTATCAATTCACATTTCAATCTAATTGCAGATTCATTAAAACTCCTTTTATTGGGTTAAAGGACTAATGTCATTTAAAACACAGTTCACGATAAACCCAAATCACATTCTATTTATTATCGGGTTAAAGAACAAGTGTCATGTAAAACACCCTTCACGATAAACCCACAAATCAATACTATTTACAACCCATTTCAAATCCAATTTATTTATTTAAAAATAAATGGGTTTAATTTTAGTTCAAAACTAGTTCATTTCGATAAAAATCTATTTTTGTCCTTTCAAATATGGAGTTTTTCATCCCAATTTTTCCCAAATCATTTCTTGTGATTTTAGCCAAATTATTTCTATTTTTAAAAAATTTATCAAGGCCCGTATAGTCGATTTCCAACAACGGCCATCGAACTGCACTTACAATGACCTTTTCCAAAATTGATTTGGACGTATCTCCAAATCCAACCATTAGATTTAAAATTTCTAATATTCGTTAGAAAGCTCTTTTCGATACGAACCAAACGGTTCCGGTTTTAGGAGAATCCGACGGTCGGATCTCCCGTAATGTCCGTTCGAAATCAATGGTCGAAATTCGCGAACTACTGCGGCGCGGCGCGTTCTATTCAGGCCATTATATTATATATATATATATTTCGTCGATTTCTATTTAAACGAATTTTATAAATAGTTTTGAATTCGTTTCAAAAACAATTTCAACCTTTATTTCAAATTCAAATCAAAATTGAATTTCCTATTATAAATCCTTTTTACTTTCATTTCTATTTGATTTCAATTCAAATCGATTTTAATTCGATTCGAATTCATTTTCTTTTCAATTCAATTCGATTCGAATTCGTTTTCTTTTCAATTCAATTCAAATTCGTTTTCTATTCAATTCAAATCAAATTCGTTTTCCTATCCAATTCAAATCAAATTCGTTTTCTATTCAAATCAAATTCATTTTCTATTCAAATCAAATTCATTTTCTATTCAAATCAAATTCAATTCGTTTTCTATTCAAATCAAATTCAATTCGAATATAATCGATATAAATATCGTTCACGTCAAAATAGCGCATCTCTAATCAACACGGCTTTATATTCAACAAATGGATCTATATTTCTTTCAATACACGACTCTATATCTTTGTCAACACACGACTAATCTCAACGAATGAGTACTGTCCACGTGTGACTATTTTTGTTATTTAATATATTTTATAAAAATTATGGTATCTATCGTTTGATTTAAAATCAGACTCCAACCGTAAATTAGTAAGAGAATGATTCCCTGAATATTAACCCCGAAGGCCGAAACCAACATCAGATCAATATCCAGGAGACCACTCATCTTATCTATTTTCCAATTAGTTTCTAATTTTTATATATGATAAAGATGTAAATTTTATTATTTAAATATTTCGTTCAACACATGACTAATCTCAACGGATGAGTACTGTCAACACATGAACCTTTATTTTAAAAAGATAAAGATGTAAATTTTATTGTTAAAATATTTCGTTCAACACATGACTAATCTCAACGGATGAGTACGGTCAACACATGAACCTTTATTTTATAAAATTCTTTATTTTCTAAATTGGAATGAGGCCCAATCAATTACCATATAAAGTTAATTATATGGATTCCATACAACAAATGTATACAATAGCAACGATAAATAATCAACCATCATCCAAGGTGCACTACACTGTATAAGCATCAAATATAGATATCTAACGCTTATAACAGCCTGTCAATCAATCGATCGACAAACAACTAATTATTGGGATTAGTGTATGTCGTATTTTATCCCAATACCCGTGTGGGGTTTCAAACAATCAAACGCATATTTTATTTGTGCAGTTGGGCGGTGTGTAAAATTTGTCGTCCCAATCAATATCAGTCAAATCAGTGTATATAAACAAATCGGCCGATTTGTTTATAAATATTTATTTACTCACATTCACGTTAAAAATTATATTTTTAACGATAATTAATTTATTTCAACCACCTACATTTATTATCGATTCCACATCAATAACACAAACAATTTTCACAACACATCAATCAAACAAACAAGCCATCCATGGTCTGTGGATGACGGGTGTCGGGTGCTGCTAAGCACCGTCTGCATCCTAGTATATATATATATATATATATATATATATATAACTAGAAAAAAAGAGATTGAAGATTGAGAAATTCTCATTGAAAGCTATCCCAACTTCACGACACTTCTTAAGTAGAAATCTTCGTTGTTCTCGTCTCTTATCACTTTCGTCGCCCGTAGCCACTACATATGTAAAAATCGAATTTTTACTTTGCTATTCAATAAATAAAAATTGAATTTCTACTTCGCTATTCAATATATAAAAATCTAATTTTTCCACCGCTACTATATAGGTAAAAAATTATATTTTTCTAACGCTACTATATAGATAAAAATTATATTTTTATCACGCTATTATATAGATAAAAATTATATTTTTCTAACGCTACTATATAGATAAAAAATATATTTTTCTAACGCTACTATATAGATAAAAATTACATTTTTCTAACGCTACTATTTATATAAAGATTTCGCCTTTTCTAAAATAAATATTTCGCCTTTTCATTTCATCATTATAAAAAATCACATTTTTATTTCAACCCTTATATAATAAAATCAGATTTTTATTATGCTACTTCATTAAAAATCCAACCTTTGTTTATTCCAAAAATCTTGTCTTTCTATAAATAAAAATCCTACTTTTATGATGCTCATTCATATATCAAAATCACATTTTTAATTGTAAAAATTATAACTTTATATATAGAAAGGTTATACCTTTAAAACTGAAATTTTAAAACATGGGTATTATAGAAAGAAAAGGAGAAAAATGCTCACTGGTTTACGATCATCAGAGGGCTTGGCGGACGTCGGAGGCGGCAGGGGGTGCTCGCGCCTGCGAAGGAGGGTGGTGGCGTCGAGGGTCGGGTAGGGCTGGAGGGGGGGTTTCGCGCAGGGGTTTAGGGTTGCTTGGGTACGGGTTTTGAAGAGAGGAGGGAGAAGAGGTAGCGGAGGAGAAGGAGAAGGGGAGGGGGGAGGCTCTGGTGGCGGGCGCGCCACCTGGGGGCGCGATACGGTGGCGGCGGCGGCGGTTCATCCCCCCGTCGCCCCTTTTCATCATTTTTTTATTTCTTTTTCTTCTGATTTAAATCGAACGGGGGAGGTGGGGCCAGAGTATAAGGGGAGAGGAGAGAGAGGAAGTTAATTATTTTATATTATTTAATTTCTAAAAGTTGACTTTTACATACGACCTCTAAACAAGGCCCACCGCCTGTCCTCCATAGCATTTCACCCCCATTCCGAACACAATGAGATATGTACCATAAGCTGATTCGACTGTTTCGATCAGTTTTCGTCAAAATCAACATATAACTCTATATATTGAATTTGAACGCGCATTTCGATTTACCGGGGTCAAATACGAACTCTATAAATCCCAAAAAATATTTCCTAACTTCGTATTGACGATACAGTCCTAACAAAACTAGTTTCGTCGAATTCTGAGACCGTTGGAAAAATGGCCATTTTCCAGTCGATTAAAATCAACTAAAACTGGTCAAACGCGTTTTCCTTTGCCACGCTCACATATTGATTCGAAAAATTATGAAATTTGGAATCTAGCAATAACTTGACATCACGGATCCAACAAAAGTGGTTTCGTCGAAATCTGAGGTCGTTTGCAAAATGGCTATTTTTAAGGGCCTGAATTCCATAGCGACTATTCAGAATTTTCAACTGGACATATCTTTTGATCCCCGCTATGAAATTTTGATTTTTCGGATTCGTTGGAAAGATATTATCAATTAGATCCTAATGTTTTTGGTTTCACTAAAATCCGGATTGTTTTGCACCCGATACGTTCAATTGAAGTTTGAAATCGAATTATCGAACTACCGCGCCATTTTCAATTCTATTTATAATTATATATAATTATTTATATTCTAACGACGACGTATATAATATATACGTCGAATTCTATTCAACATAAATTTTCCCGTCGATATTATTTAAAATTATCTATTTTAAATGTTCAAAATTCGCTAAAATTGTCAAAATAAAAATTTTAAACCGGCTCGCATTTCCGGGTTATTACAACAAGGGAGGGTATAAATACGACCCATCCAAAACTCGTCATCTGTATGACCCATTGATATCACGCCATCATTATTGCTTGTGTTTGCTTGGAATTTCGGAGGCGAAATTCGTAGGGGGGAGAATGTAACAGGCCGCATTTTACGTATCGGAAGATCGTAAAATATTTTTATGTTATTCCCTGAAGATTGGATCATTCTCATCTTTTGATATGTTGCTTATGGGGATGTGAGACAAGTCCACAATTTTTACCGATTTTGTTTGTGATCATTTTGCCACTGTTAGTCTTGTACAGGACCTAACTTTTGACTCAGGTCGAATCAGAGGGCGAGACCTATGCCATTGGTAAGGAATTGATGATTGCCTTTCCGTAGAATGGTTACATTAAAAATTTGGCTCAGCGGTTTGGGAGAAATTTTTGTTTTAAGGTTTTCAGTTGGCTGTCCAGATTTTGGGAGTCTAATAG
The DNA here is from genome assembly GCA_030737875.1 of Allium sativum. NCBI lineage: Eukaryota > Viridiplantae > Streptophyta > Magnoliopsida > Asparagales > Amaryllidaceae > Allium > Allium sativum. The sequence goes on along the minus strand of CM060925.1, from coordinate 142,859,103 downwards.
GCTGATCTGGGGAAGACCCATTAGTGGGCTGATGGAAGAGTATAAATAGGGGGTGAGGGGTATGGGAAATAGTTTAGTTTCTCATTCTCCCATTTGGTGCCTTGTGCTCCTTCATCCTCTAACAACTTTCCACCATTAGAAATCATAACCCAGGGAGGGAAATCATAGATCTACACCATTGGAGGGTAGATCTACATCAATTGAGGCAAGGATTCATCGGATCAAGTTGTTTGGTGCGAAGTGCTTGCTGTCTGGATTCTTATTTCATCAATTTTAGCTTGTTTTGGAGAATTGGTGAGTGATATACATCTCTCACATGGATTCAATGAAGTATATGAGTGTTTGTGCATGTTTCTCATCAAATTCAAGTGTTTTTCCATAGATCTATCCCATATTAAGTTCATTTTCATAGAGATCAACCTATAATCTGATTTAGCAAGTTTAGATAGGTAATTTATATAACATTTCGTATGAATGTGCAAGTTAGATCTATAGTTTTGGTCATATTGACATGTATGGTGATTTTGGTGGATTTTACATGATTATTGGTGAAATGGTCAACTTGGTGATGTTAGTGGTTTCATAACATGTTCATGATGGTGTTGAATGGACTGGTTGAGTTAGTTTCGTCGAACGAATCGTTTTGGCGAAGTTTTGGTCGAAATTGGAGTTGCATTGGAGAATGCAGGTTTTGGGTCGAACATGGACGGTTGGACATGGTGGATCGAACATGGAGGGTCGGTCGAACCATGGGAGATTTTTCTTGGAGGAGAAGAAACAGATTGGGCCAGTCGAGCAGTTGTCCTTCTCGGTCAAGCAGGCTGGAGAAGTTGTTCTAGAAGGGGTTGGTCGGTTTGGGTCGGTCGAGCCTTCAAAACTAGTCGGTCGAACTGTGGGTCGCAGAGGAGGTTTGGATCTCCGGTCGTCCAAGCAACAGGGGATCGTTCAATAGGGTTGGTCACTAGTGGATCGGTCGCCAGAAGGGTCGGTCGAGAAGAGGGGTCGGTTGAGAAGAGGGGTCGGTCAAGTCCTGAATCAAGTGGTTGGTCGTCGATGTTGAACCTTATATTGATCGTTATTCGATTCAGAGATGTTGGGCCTTCTATTAATTGTTGGTTGGTTCAGCAAGATTTAGACTTTGATGTATATCCAGGCGGGAATGTTCGAAGTGATTTGAGATGTTCGTTGATCGATGTAAAGCAACGAACAAGCATACAACTCAAAGTTGTTGGGTTGTGTATAATGGATACTCGAGGGGGACTTGGGTTAATGAATAGTCATAAGAGATGATGGCTAGAGATGTGAAGGCCAAGATATTATCGTTATCGTAAGTTCTAGCAGACTCAAAGCAGGGGTATTTTGGGCAGTCATGAAGGGCCTCGTACCTTGGGCAGTCGTGAAGGGTCTGGTTGTCGAGGTTTGAGAAGACAAACATATGATTCAGGATGGCGTATGGAGTTATGCTAGAACTGGGGTTACCATTAGCCCTTGAAATATGGAAGTCATGATGGGTCGTCATATGATTAACGATAGTTTCAAACAAGATTGGTGGTGATAGCCAAAGTCAATCATGGATGTTTGATTGTTTGGGTGCTCTGTTTGTACCGTCTCATGTAGATTGTCTAATGTCGAAGGAGATGTTCCTTGGGTGCTTGTCTGACATTGGTTTAGGCCTCTGGGCTTATGCTTGAGGGATGTTGAATTCAATTAGGATGGTTTACACGAGATACATATAATCTGGATGAGATGAGTGCTTTACCATGATTGAATGGGTGTTCTGGTTTCCATGGATGAATTGTTGTTACCTTGGATGTTATCGTAAAGGCTATCACCGTCCGATGTGGGGGAAGATATGTGACACCCCTTGTCCGTTAATGTCACCCACAAAGGGAATGCATTAAGTTTCGGGAAGCGTTATAAGTAAACAAAACAGAAATATTACAAAACAGACATATAAAATAACAACGGAATAACAACTTTATTTATCATAAAATATTGTGGTCCAAAGACATCATACGTCTGAAATACAAAAGGCCATTACAACATAAAAGCTACTGTCTTATACTTCAAAAATATCAGAGTACATAAAAGAAAGAAAATTCCCCAAAACAAAATATTACCATAGCAACAAGGATAGGAGCTTGAGCCATATGTCCAAGCAGCTCAAGCAAAATATAAGCAGAATCACGGTCAAGCCTAAGTGTTCGCGCCCTAAGAACCTACGGGGGGGAGGAAGAAGGAAGAGGAAACAAAAAGGGTCAAACATAAAGTCTGGCGAGTCTACTTACTTTTAGCAAGTAAATAAATAAAAGTAACATGACAGGCATATAAAGTGGATAAGAGAGAGATAACTACAAAAAGGCAGGTATGACAAGATAAACAGGATAGGGTGCATACGCTTCCTTAATGATTACTCTGCACTACTACTAGTATATCCAGAATGAGATGATCCCCTCCACTATAAGGTGGTAGAATTAGGCGTACGTCCAAAAGTTTCCTAACTACTACCCTAATTGATCGGCTCCCTAATCCACGTAGATACTATGTGTCGGCCCCATCGTAGGATGTATCACATCCTAAAATGCCAACCCTTTACTGATATGCACAACCCTATATCTACAGGTGTCACGGTCGTCTTATCCCCCTCTGCCCGGCCCTTGCACGCGCATGAACCGGGCGATTTGCGCCGCCCACGCCGAACTCCACGTTTGGATCTCTTACAATCAGTTCATTAAGCGTGCCCCTTCTCCGACCTAGTTTGAAGTACTCTACTCGATACCTACTCTGGGTTACTGACTGAAACGGATCCCACGCAATGTGATACAAGCTCTCCCCTTTGTCTTATATCCCCCACTTGGTTTTCCACATATTATATTTACCCTAAAAGGTGTCTTTAATTAAATAAACCCAATCTTTCTACCGGTTATGCTTACCTATAGGTGTCTTTAATACATAACCCCCAATTGGTTAAGTTTTGTGGGCCTATATTAAATATTACCCACCCATCTCAGATATACTTGACTTAAACCTCCCATTGTTCAACCAAGTTTACTTAACCCTTATACATGTATAATTCAGCTAGGTTAATCATTTCAATTCGTGACCATGTCCATTTATGGTTGTAATGGACCAGACCTCCCACATTAGGCCTACAGCTTGTGGATGTTGGATATGCGGGTTGGGTCCGGGAAGACTTCTTCCACAAGTTGGTCCAAACCTCTGTCTTAGCCCGATTCGTATTTATGCACTTAGACCTCTCACATTAGGTTCAACATTAATGGTTGTTGGATATGTCGGTCAGGTCCGGGAAGACTTCCACCACTAATGCAACCAAACCTTGTGTCATAAGTGCCATTACAATTTCTAATCGTAATCCTAGGTATTTCATTATTATCCAATTCTCACTTATGTCGTTATAGATTATAGGTCCCATGCCCCTTTTTACCTAATTTTGTACAAAGTAAATTATATGTCCATGTTCAATTTCATTAACCAAGTTATGCTAATTCTAATAATTCCCCTATTCCCTAACTAATGCATTCGCAAACTTGACAAAGGTTTAACTGTCCTAATAATGATAATTCCAAATTAACCACAAACTTGACAAAGGTTCAGATCCACAAAGGTGACATGATAAACTAACCACAAGTGAATTAGATCTATAAAAATAGACCTAGCATAATAAAGTTTGAGATACAATAATAATAGATTCATGATTCTAGACAAATTCAAATCACAGTACTATCACGTTTTACTTTTAATCATTTAAATCTAAAAGTAACCTAGAACTCACAGTGTTTGGATAAGAAGATAGAGCTAGAAAAGAAGCTTGTTGAGATGTAGATCTACACTTGAATCTCTAACTGATTAGCTTTAGTTGATCGTTGTTGAAGAATAGGACTCGTCTTAGTTCAGGCACCGGCAGCATTTGGCCTCCATTGATTTCCGTGAAGAAAACAAGAGAAATGGACCTCTATATATAGTTGCCAGACCTATGAAACCGACTGCCACAGCCCTAGGGGGTCGACCCACCCTTTATGGGGTCGACCCCCCTCCCCCTTATGGGGTCGACACCCCTGGGACGGGAACTTTGCAACCAATGGATTTTTTGAATTTTGAACTGAAATCTGATTTTCTGGACCCTCTATATACATATATATATAACACTATCTTACGTGTGTACAAACTTCAAATCTACATAACTTCTTCATACGATATCCATTTTACGCAAACCAAATGTCTGTTTTGACCAGAATTTTGAGATGGACGCAATGGCGCTGTCCGTTTTCCTTATTTCTAAATAATAAATTAATTATTATTTAATTTATCCTCTTTAGTGTCGTTAAAATTTCAGGGTGTTACATTCCCCACTACTTAAAGGATTTCGTCCCCGAAATCTCTAAGTTTAGAAGAATGTATATCCTACCATCCATCACCCATCTAGTCATACATCAATCACAGACATCCATTGTCCTTAAAGACTTTTAATGCTTATATGAATATATGCAAAGGTGTGTGTGTATATCCCATACTAATGCGAAGATTAGGCGGTCTACTGATTCAGTCGACCTCCTCAATGCAACGTATGTTAGTGCCATTAATCCAATATGTATGCAAATAGTCCTATATAACATGTAAGTTCTATATGTGTGCACACTCATTCGTCCAAATGCAACATCCATTTGATAATACATCCATTTTCACCATTAAAAGAAAAGAAAAATGGGAGACATGGAAAACATCATATGAAATATGAGAGCAATTGAGAGCAATTGAGCCGATCTAGTGCTTAATGTGTGTGTATATGCATCCACATGCAACCACTTGCGTCCATCAAACATAACACTTCTCAAACACCTGTTTGCATCCATAGGATTCCTATCTAAAGGTAGAGAATACTATTGATAGGACATACTCAAATGATAGAAACAATCATAGATAAACTTTGGAAAAGGAGTTAATAACATACCCTCCAAAAGGAAAGGGTACGAAGTACGAATTTTGTCTTCGGTCTCCCAAGTCACGTCCTATGGGTTATCTCCCCATTGAACCTTTATCAACTTGATTTCTTTATTGCGGAGCTTCTTAATTTCTAATTCAAGAATACGTAGGGACTCGTCTGACTGTTGCCTCCCGTTCCACTTCTATCTCCTCTAATATAATTGGCTCAACAACTTCCGCGGTGTCATAAAAGTACTTCCGCAGATGAGAAACATGGAAAACATCATGAACGCCGAATAGATTTTCTGGGAGCTTTACTTTATAAGCCATTTGGTCGATCCTTTCGGTTATGGGAAATGGTCCCACAAATCTGGGTGCTAGCTTCCCTATAGATCCGAAGCGAACCACATTCCTCAGAGGTGATACTTTAATAAAAACTAAATCTCCCACTTCAAATTTGATGTCAGCCCTCCTCTTGTCTGCATAAGATTTCTGCTTATCCTGAGTTGTCTTCTTCCGCCGTCAAATAAGGTCAATCTTCTTGGACGTTTCTCTAACCATATCTGGTCCAAGTAATAATCTTTCTATAGATTCCCACTAACAAGTTGGTGATCTACAGGGTTGTCCGTGCAATGCTTCAAAGGGTGTCATGCCGATGCTGGCTTGATGGCTGTTGTTATAGGCAAACTCTACTACAGGAAGGTGCTCTTTCCAAGTCCCTCCGAAGTCTAGGATACACAGCCTTAAAAGATCCTCTAGAATTTTGTTCACCCTCTCCATTTATCCATCAGTCTAAGGATGATAAGTGGTGCTCAAACAAAACTGTGTATCTAATGCTTATTGGAAGCTCCTCCAAAATTCATTGGTAAATATAGGGTCACGATCGCTTATGATGCTGGAAGGTACTCCATAAAGATGGACTATCTCACGAACATAAATCGTTGCCAATGATGATGTCGTCCTCTTACTCTTCACTGGAATGAAATGAGCGCTCTTAGTCAATTTGTCCACTACTACCCAAATACTGGTGTTGCCTTTCTTTGATCTAGGAAAACCATCTATGAAGTCCATGGAGACGCTCTCCCATTTCCACTGTGGAACCTCCAAAGGATGAAGTAAACCACCGGGCTTCTTTTGCTTAGCTTTAACTTGCTGGCAAACTAACCATTGAGAAACAAATTCGGCCACATCTTTCTTCATCCCAACCCAAAAGAAAACCCTCTTTATGTCTCTGTACATCTTATCACCGCCTGGATGAATGGTCATCTTAGAATGGTGGGCTTCTTCTAGGACTACCTTTATCAAGCCTCCAGTTTGAGAGACACAAAGCCTTTCATCACATCGCAACCACCCCTTTTCATCTATGGTATATCTACTGAGGTGACTAGAAGTTTCCCCTTTTCTGAGCTTACCCATAATGTCTAAAATATGCAGGTCACCGTGATGCGAAGCTCCTATCTGATCCATAAGAGTTGGTCGTCTTTCTAGCAACGCAAACAAACCAGGAAAAATCTCGATGGAGGGTCTAAAGTCAAAGGTTTATATGAACTCCAAACTCTTCCTCTCCACAAATAGAGGACTTAAGGCTATCCTCTACCTACTTAGTGCATCAGCCACCACATTACCCTTGCCAAGGGTATAGTCAATTTCAAAATCATAAGAAATTAAGAATTCCATCCATCTTTGTTGCCCTAGATTAAGATTCTTCTGCGAGAACAGATACTAGAGAGATTTATGATCGGTGTATAACTCGAACTTCTCTCCAAGTAAATAATAGCGTCGTGTCTTTAGTGTGAATACTATGGAAGCTAGCTCTAGATCATGGGTAGGGTAGTTCTTCTCATGAACTCTCAACTGTCTACCCCCATAACACGCTACCTTTCCTTCCTGCGTCAGGACCGCACCAAGCCCTGTACCACATGCATCAGTGTACACCGTAAACACTTTGTTCCCATCGGGAAAAGTCAAGACTGGGGTTGTTGTCAGACTCCTCTTCAAATGTTGGAAAGAAACATCACAATTTATATCCCATGAAAATGCCAAGTTCTTCTTCGTCAGCCTGGTGAGAGGGGCTGATATCTTTGCGAAGTCCTTAATGAATGTCCTATAATAACCTACCATTCCCAGAAAGATTCTCACCACTGTTGCGTTTTTCGGAATCTTCCAATCCACAGTTATCCCTTCTTTGGAGACTATATGCCCTAAGAATCTCACCTCCTTTCTCCAAGGGCATTTGGAGAACTTTGCCTTAAGCTGATGGTCACGGAGAGTTTTCAAAACTTCTTTCAAATGTTGGGCATGCTCTTCTTCGCTTTTGGAGAAGATCAAAACATCATCAACAAAGACTACGACAAATTTATTTAGAAACTCTAGAAACACCCTACTCATCAGATCGACAAAATAGGCGTGTGCATTCATCAGCCTAAAGGCATAACTAGCCATTCAAAGAAACCATCCGGAGTCCTAAAAGCAGTCTTGTCTATACTGTCCTTAGCCACCCTCAACTGATGAAACCCCATGGCCAATTCTAACTGAGAGAATATCAAGGCACCGACAAGCTGGCCAAACAAGTCGTCTATCCTCAGAAGTGGGTGCCTGTTCTTCTTTGTGAGTTTGTTCGATTCTTTATAGTCCACACACAAACGAAGCGAACCATCCGCCTTAGTTGAGAATACAACTGGAGCACCCCATTCAGATATGCTTAGTCTGATAAATCCTTTCTTAAACTACTCCCCTACTTTCTTACTCAACTCCTTCCTTTTCCTTGGAGCCATATGGCGCACTAGTAATGCAACTGGCTTTGCATTGTCCACCAGATATATACGAAAATCGATCTTATGCCTCGAAGGTAAGCCCCGGACCTCCTCAAAAACATCAGAATAATCTTGAACAACCGGAACAGATTGCAAATCATTTATGGATGCATTAAGAGATTCTAGGAAGCTAAGGAAAACAGACCCTTGGGGGTCGCAAAAAATCTCAAGGGTCATCCCATGGTAAGTTAGAAGCCTAACGACCCTACTTTCACAATCTAGAATGGCACCATACATGGTTAGCCAATCCATCCCTAAAATCAACCCAAAGCCCATGAACCCAAGCACATATGCGTCACATTCAAATTCGACGCCTAACACAAATATCTCAAACCCCAACAAATCATAGATAAATGAGCCGAACCACTAATAGGGTTTGAGACAACTACGGGATCCATTACCATACTAGTAATTAAGTGCAGAGATTCAACCACATAACTAGATATAAATGAATGTGAAGCGCCAGAATCAAAAAGTGTTCTAATAGGATGATTGGAAAGAGAAATTTAACTTTCTACATTAATTTTTCTACCTCTGTTAGGAGCACTGATCGCGAGAGCATGCACCTGCCCTCCAGAAGTTCCTGGCACTCCCTAGCAAAATGTCTGACCTCTCCGCAATTGAAGCAAGAATTATTCTTTCTTTTGCATTCCTTTACCAAGGACTCTCTCGTCCACAACTGTGACACTTTCTCTTATCCTTTTCCTTGTCATTATTTCCACCCTTCTTCTGTTGCTGCTATTGTTGTTGTCCTTTCTTGGGCCATATCTTCTTGGTTGTTTCCTTAGCTTTGACCTCTTTCTTTTCTTCCTTCTCTGCCTCATGCATTAAGGCCATATCAACAAGCCTTTCAAACGTTGCCCCCATTGGAATATGGACATAGCTATCCCATGAAGGGGTTCATTCAGCCCTTCAGCAAACCGCAAAGCTTTTTTATGCGGATTATCCACCAATTCCAGTCCAAATCTTGCCAACTAGTTGAATTTGTTCACATACTCTTTAACAGTCAAGTTTCCTTATTTGGGTGCTAAGAACCTATACATTTGCATGTTTTTCTCAGCTTGGGGAAGAAACTTCATTTCAAACCTTTGTCTAAAGTCATCCCAAGTTTCCACTGGATGGCCTACTTGGGTTACTTCCAACCAAAATGAAGCTTCATCTTTAAGCAATCAGGCAGACAGCTGAATTTTCCTTCAATCTTCTACTTCAAAGACAACAAACAATTCCTCTGTCTCCTTGAGCCAATTCCTTACCTCTGTGAATGTCTCGGTTCCACGGAATGGCCTTCCTTCCATAGCCCGGAAATCTTTGCAGATCTTAGAGAAGTTGTCTGCACGCGGAGGAGGAGGAGGAACAACGGGTGCAGCTGGGGGAGGAACGTTTCCTTGGCCTTCGGTAGGCGTCGTGGCCTCCAGGTACCTACGGAACCAGCCTGGTATCGTAACTCCCTCCGGAATATTAGGTTCCCCAGACATGCTGAAAAAGAAAAAGGAAATAGATTCATACAAGGGATCTAAAGATATCACTTATGGCTTTTTGAGGAATGTTTTTCAAAACAGACTTCAATTTTTGAAAATGCTTTCTTTTAAAACCTTTTTGAAAATAGTTTTCAAAAACATTTATCTAATCTGGTAACCTTCAGCTCTGATACCAAGTGTGACACCCCACGTCCGTTAATGTCACTCACAAAGGGAATGCGTTAAGTTTCGTGAAGCGTTATAAGTAAATAGAACAAAAATATTACAAGACAAACATATAAAATAACAGCGAAATAGAAACTTTATTTATCATAAAATACTGTGGTCCAAAAACATCACATGTCTGAAATACAAAAGCCCATTACAACATAAAAGCTACTATCTTGTACTTCAAAAATATCAGAGTACATAAAAGAAATAAAATTCCCCAAAACAAAATACAGTCATAGCAATAATGATAGGATCTTGAGCCATGCGTCCAAGCAGCTCCAGCAAAATATAAGCAGAACCACGGTCAAGCCTGAGTGTTCCCGCCCTGAGAACCTGGGGGAAACGGAAAAAGAAGAGGAAACAAAAAAGGTCAGACATAAAGTCTTGCGAGTCTAGTTACTTTTAGCAAGTAAATAAATAAAAGTAGCATAACAAGCATATAAAGTGGATAAGAGAGATAACTACAAAAAGGTAGGTATGACCAGATAAACAGGATAGGGTGTATACGCTTTCTTAATGATTACTATGCACTACTACTAGTATATCCATAATGAGATGATCCTTTCCACTATAAGGTGGTAGACTTAGGCATACGTCCAAAAGTATCCTAACTACTACTCTAATCGATTGGCTCCCTAATCCGCGTAGATACTTTGTGCTGGCCCCACCGTAAGATGTATCATGTCCTAAAGTGGCAACACTTCACTGATATGCACAGCCCCATATCTATAGGTGTCACGGTCGTCTTATCCGCCTCTGCCCGGCCCTTACACGTACATGACCCGGTCAGTTTGCGCCGCTCACACCGAACTCCACGTTTGGATCTCTTACAATCAGTTCAGTAAGCATGCCCCTTCTCTGACCTAGTTCGGAGTACTCTACTCGATACCTACTCCGGGATACTGACTAAAACGGACCCTACACAAAGTGATACAAGCTCTTCCCTTTGTCTTATATCCCCCACTAAGTTTTCCATATGTTATATTTACCCTAAAAGGTGTCTTTAATTATATAACCCCAATCTTTCTACCGATTACGCTTACCTATAGGTGTCTTTAATAAATAACCCCCATTTGGTTAAGTTTCGTGGGCTTATATTAAATATTACCCACCCATCTCAGATATACTTAACTTAACCCTCCCATTGTTCAACCAAGTTTACTTAACCCCTATTCATGTATAATTCAACTAGGTTAAGCATTTCAATTCGTGACCATGTCCATTTATGGTTGTAATGGGCCAGACCTCCCACATTCGGCCTACAGCTTGTGGATGCTGGATATGCTGGTTGGGTCTGGGCAGACTTCTTCCACAAGTTGGGCCTAACCTCATTCTTAGCCCGATTTGTATTTATGAACTTAGACCTCTCACATTAGGTTCAACATTAGTGGTTGCTGGATATGTCGGTTGGGTCCGGGCAGACTTCCACCACTAATGCAACCTAACCTCGTGTCATAAGTGCCATTGCAATTTTAATTGTAATCCTGAGTATTTAATTATTATCCAATTCTCACCTATGTCGTTATAGGTCACATGCCCCTTTTTACCCAATTTTGTACAAAGTAAATTATATGTCCATATTCAATTTCATTAACCCGGTTATGCCAATTCTAATAATTTCCCCGTTCCCTAACTAATAAATTTGCATAACTTTTGGCGGCATGCCTAGGCTATTAAGTAGTCTGGCCATAAACAATAAAAGGGAAAGGTGGTGGGAAGATGACAATAGTGATTATTCCAACATAACTAACATAAACAAATGTATATATACTGACATGGTGATAAGGTGGACATATAAGGGTAGATCCATGAATTTGTGATAATTAAACTAGATCTAACATAACAAGGGTGTCATAAGAAGCATGAATAGATTCATATGTCCAATAAACGACAGAAATTAACCACAACAAGATGATATAGATCTAGACAGAGGTTTGATTGTCCTAGTAATGATAGTTCCAAATTGACCACAGACTTGACAAAGGTTCAGATCCACAAAGGTGACATGATAAACTAACCACAAGTGAATTAGATCTATAAAAATAGATCTAGCATAATAAAGTTTGAGATCCAAGAATAACATAGATTCATGATTCAAGACAGATCCAAATCACAGTACTATAACGTTTTACTTTTAATCATATAAATCTAGAAGTAACCTAAAACTCACGGTGTTTGGATAAGAAGATAGAGCTAGAAAAGAAGCTTGTTGAGATGTAGATCTACGCTTAAATCTCTAATTGATTAGGTTTAGTTGATCGTTGTTGAAGAAAAGGATTCGTCTCAGTTCAGGCACTGGCAGCATTTGGCCTCCATTTATTTCCGGTGAAGAAAACAAGAGAAATGGACATATATATATAGCTGCCAGTCCTCTGAAACCGACCGCCACCTCAGCCCTAGGGGTCGACCCCCCTCCTTTGTGGGGTCGACACCCCTTCTTTGTGGTCGACACCCCTAGGGCGGGAACTTTGCCGCCAATGGATTTATCGAATTTTGAATTGAAATCTGATTTTGGAGACCCTATATACATATATAATTATCTTGCGCGTATACAAACTTCAATCTTACATAACTTCTTCATACGGTGTTCGTTTTACGCAAAACAAATGTTTGTTTTGACCAAAATTTCGAGATGGACACAATGGCACAGTCCATTTTCCTTAGTTATGAATATTAAATTAATTATTATTTAATTTATCCTTTTAGTGTCGTTCAAATTTTGAGGTGTTACAAGATGGGAGTTGAATTATTCTCTAGTGTTTGGTAGATTGGTTTGTTAATCCACCTATCCTCATATACTTTATTGATGAAGTTTGTTAGCTGTTTTATCGCTCACTACGACTGCTATTTGGCTCAAGGTTTTATGTTTCCTCTTATTACCTTGGGTTGTTCATCCATTTTTGGGTAGGTAGACTAGGTGGCAGGTGACATGTGATAGCTTAGTAAAGACGATGTTGCAGTTCGGAGGCGAGCAGGAGGCTAGCGTACTATCTCTCTTACTATACAGTATTTGGGTTTTCCGTTATTTGATATTCTTCTCTGAGTGATGTAGTGAGGCAAATTTGTACAGACATATGTTGATATCCTGATGTATGGATATACTTCCTAGTAGTTTTGGATAATTGAGATTTCTACTCAAATATGCTTTAACACTATTACCTGTTGTATATATGTTCTATTATATTTTATCCTTATGCTGTGAGATTTACGACAGGTTCCGCTTGTGTTATCATACCTTGATGATCGTCCATAGCTGCCTGGTACACCTTTCAGCGCACTTTTCCTCTTGTTTAGTGCAGGGGTTGAGGGCAGTCGTCACATATATACAATCACAGAACCTATCATATATCTCACAGCGCATTAGATAACATATAATATTCAAATCACATATATAAAACAGGCGACATAGTAGATAATCAGAGCATGCAGACTCATACAGTTATACATAACAGTAATAAAGTTTATATAAGTTATGAATATACTCAACTGATGCACTGTCTCTACACAACACATAACACTATCATGACTCCACAGTGTGACACAACGGAAATAAATAGATATAATACAAGTATAATATATAAACCATCACTTCCTGCGAATCCACCTGCACAACTCCAAATAATACCTAGACCTGTCACTTGGCCTGGTCATCAGCATCGTCGAGGAGCACCCAAGATAATAAAAGGGAAATAAAACCTTTGGTCAGACAAAAGTGTGGTGTGAGTGGTAAAAAATCCCAAAATAGTGTAAAAGTCGTAATAGTATAAATAACACGGAGGGTATGGAAAGTTGCACCTGTCCTACATCTGCACCCATAGAGTTAGCACATAACGGTTTACATATGCTATGTGTGGTTAACATCATATAAAAAAGTGTGATATATGTCTAAGCACCGATGATGATAAATAAATAAACAGCCATAGCAACCATCCTCACATTCGATCGCTCAGTGTGTTAGATATACGATAACGCCATTGTTCCCTGGTACTCGAATACATGCCACTCAGTTGACCAGGAACCAAGTTGTACCCATTGGTACAACCCAAGACGATGACCCCGCACTATGTCTTAGTGTGTGTCAGTAGTTTCCTCGCGCCTGGAAAGAATCTCCTCGCACATGGAGAAAAAGACCTGTACTAGTTCAAATGGATCACACACTTGCCTTCCCTTCTCCCTGAGTACCTGTCGAATCCGCGTATCTATAATCCCTTTTGCACTCGCAAGCCAGAGAAGAGTCAATCCTGGAACAACTTCCGGGACGCCTCTCTAGTAATCCTCTTTTAATCGATCATCCCTATTCTGCATCTCGGAATATCGCTATCCATTGTCGAACCAATCGCTGCTTTACTTCCTATCTTGGAATAGCCCTCATTGGATGATGAACCACTGATTGAAGAGCCATCGTATCGAAGTCACCATCGAACAAACCATCATGTCCTGCTCCTCGAAATCGCATCATCGTCCATGTCAATTTGGCTAAAGTGGCCAACAACAATAGTAACTGATATCGACCACTTCATGGTAATCAATGACGAATACATGGATCACCGATTTACCCAAAATTGATTAAATACACATCTAAAGGAAGCGCCCCGCACTCATTACGACTCGTTGTTAAGGAGAAACGCCACCATGAAGAACTCCCCCTCCTGAGATCACCATCACGTTGCCTTTCTCCGGATCGGCCCAACTTCGGTTCGACCTAGTCGAACCGAATCCGGATCGACACAGCCGATCCGGACTTGGTCACCTATATTCGGATCAACATGGTCGATACATACTTGACCGACTCGGATCCGGAATGACGTTGTCGACCTGAGCTTGGTCGAACCGACTCCAGATCGATTTGTCGATCCAAACTTGGTCGAACCAGTAATCATTCCGTCCTTCGACTTCTTTGCTCCATCCAAGTCTTTAGATTTGTTGTCGACCTCCGTGCTGCTCTGTCGTTGAATCCATCCAAGAGCTTTGAAGTTCCGTCATGAATATATCTCTCCCATTCAAGTCTATCATCCTTGTGAATTCATTCGATATACATCAACGTGGGTATTCAATCGATAAACACCCTAAACTCTCACGAATGAAATATTTCCCAGTACTAGGTTGCCTTCAGACGACGTTTTGTTCTAAACTAAACAAACAAATTCAACCATACAAGCAGTAGTCATCCAAATGCCTAAACTATCACACAAGCATCCATAATAACGATGATAAGTCAAATGGAACCTATTGGTGTCAATAAAAGTGAAATATATCCCAAGATAGTTTAAATCTAGCTATTTGGTCAAAACAGTGTGCAATAGTGCATAAACGGGTAAACAACACACCCAATAGCGCACAACTAGGTAAAATGTCATAATAATGGTCCAAACTACTTAAATCACTTTCTAATATTTTTATTTATTATTCAATAGGTCCAATCATCCTAAATATTACGTTTTATAGTCACAAGTCATTTAAAACATTAATTTATATTATACAAACAATAACAGTCGGAGAGAGACAATATCACTCCTTAACCAAATCGGCCCAAACCAACAAAGAATGTAGAGCTCGTCCGTACGAGTCCACGGGAAGAGAAGACGTCCAATTTCTACCTCGTACACATAAGATATACAATTTATAAGTTTGGTGATTATTTAAATAATTAATTAACTACCTAATTACCATTACTAAGCTTTCTTTCCCAATGACCATTAACCTGTAGTTGTGCCTATATAATTTGAGTGCATGTCATACAAGTGATACATGCCATTACTTGACAGAATTCGGTGTCGCCTGTGCCAACGCGTTTCTCTCTCAAAACTTAACCCGCCTGTACCCATCACCCGAACTTCGGTGGCCCCAATCGAAATGCGACTTCCTGGATAATGCTACAGGAACTTGCAATCATGGCCAACATTGCAATCCCCTAGAGGAGTGCAGACCACCTCAATCAACCACGCAGATGCAAAATCCCATCCCAAGACCAATAGCGACCTCGACTCCCCCTAACTCCGACCCTATGTCGCGTATATCCAAATCCTAGTTCGACCTTGAGAACGTCGAGTTTTAGAAATCATCGACAAGACCTTCAAACTATGCGTAGATGTGAAGATAATTTAATCACGAACTCACTGCACTTGGTTTTAAAAAAATTCATTGAGTAGATTGTTGTATTTTGATTTTTGAAGTTATTTGGGAGGCGGCCATCGATTTGCAATAGAACAGTAAAATGCGATTGAGGGAGAAAGCTACAGTGAACGTCCAATAGGAATCAGGCTATGGGATAAAGTATTTACATTATTTTATTCCTTAAATTTCAACTTCTCTCAATGAAATCAATGTACGTATTAGCTTGCCACAATCAAACGACCCATCCAAACGCTACGAAACTCGACAGCGAGCATCACTGAGAAGATATGGTTCCTATGGTACAAGTTTCGTCAACATCCGAGACTGTTGCCAAAAAAATAATTTTTTACTCATTTGTCGAGATCGTTATAACCACCAAATGGTCTGAACTTGAAACATGGTGACCTTATACTTTTTGTTAACGTAATGAACCACATGAACTCAATGGAACTAGTCTCGAGTCCCAATTTGACCATTTGTGAAATATCACCATTTGGAAACATCAACTGAATAATTAACGATCAGTATATAAATATCTAATCATTAAAACACGGGTCGTTACAGACTGCCACGTAGACTGAAAACGGAAAGAAAAAGGGCTAGAAAAACAAAGCATAGTGCGCTTTAAAATCAACGAAGCATGATCTAAGTTTTTGCAGTGAAAATATTCAATCGAAAAGGAGAAAGGAAACCGAAATCAGCCCTCAGACCCGAAAACCCGGTCAAGTCGAGAAAGGATCCTGTTGGGCCCTTCTTGGTTGTTCCACCAAGTGAAAGCCGATCCAAGAAACGAAATCACAGACAAACCAAACTAAATAATGAACTAATTAAAGTATGCAACCACAGTACGGTTAATAGAGGATCCACCTCATTTCTTAGCTTGGCACGAAACAACAATGAAATCTCCCCAACAACCGACGCACTATGCCCGTGGTCAGGAAGGGAGAGGATTTCTTGCCACTAACCCAATCTCTCAAACCAGTCGCATTTGGCGTAGACCGCCGAGAAGAAACAAGGAGAAGGAAAGAAAGGACGATAGTATTCCCAGATGGAAGTTGATCTGACTAGAAAAAAATACGTGTAAGCACGTCTTTGGCGAAGGACTAAATCCCGCAACACTTCTGTTCTCATGAAAGATTCCTGAAGGGTCACCAAGAAGACAGAATGCTTCAAGA
This sequence comes from Allium sativum, assembly GCA_030737875.1. NCBI lineage: Eukaryota > Viridiplantae > Streptophyta > Magnoliopsida > Asparagales > Amaryllidaceae > Allium > Allium sativum. The sequence goes on along the minus strand of CM060925.1, from coordinate 142,842,372 downwards.
CAATGCACATGAGACTCAAAAGAGAGGCATCGTTTCTAGTGCCCCTGATATTCCGGAATAAACAATTCACTGTTAAAAAAACAAGATATGAATGCAGGTGAGTTAAACAAAACAAACCACTCAAATCAGATAAAGAATGCGACGAGTTGACCTAACAATCTGCTCAAATGACGCTAGAGTGCAAGTGTGGATGGTGCGAGGAGTACGAGTCGTAGAACGCATTCTTCTACGAGATGGAAGAACACCCCGAAGGTGAAAGGGAGGAGGATCTGTAGCCGAGTCTACGAATTCCAACGAAGAAGAGGGGTCCAACGATACATTAACCAACTAACAAGAGTAGTTGTTCCTAGCATGGCGATCTAAGCGATCGTTTATGATCTTAATCTTATATACATAACAAAGTTCTCATTTTAACATTAATGTAATAATACTATATTTAATAATACTATCATGTGCAATCCACGAATAACACACTAGTTCAAGTGCAAGAATATATAAAACACATACTTAAACAACACATACATTAAACGCTGAAAAAAGCTTTAATTTGTATTTTATTTATCTCAACAACTTATCTGCTAAATAAATAACATCAAGGTAGAGAACTCCCCATCCTCTCATTAATTATGAAAGTTATTTATAAAAGTTTTGTCCTACCTCATTACTTCTCTCATGTATTTATAAAAAAATGTATAAGTTATCAGTTTTACAAAACGACAATACTCATTGTTTCTTTCCATGGTTTTATACTTAAACAGTAACATTTTTATAATAATAACAATAAAAAGTTAAATTCGATTATATCTTACTATATTGCATTTGAGTCCATATTTTAAATTAATTTAATAATTACATATATAATATTTATTGAATATGAGTAAGTAATAATTATTAATTTGCCCTATAAATCTTAAACCTTGTCGTTTTCAATATGCATACCATATTTTTAATATTAGGTAAAATCAAATTTTAGTTGGAATATAATCAAACAAATCACTTAATAAATGTTATATACTAAAGAATGATATAAAAGTTTGATTTATAATTGATAACACAACGTACTTATCATAATCACATAAATAATTTTTAATTTTGCCTATATTTATCAATAATTTCTTTACGCCTTTATCGTGGCAACACACCTGTTACATTCTAGTTAATATAGAATTCACAAGATCGTTTAATTTTACGTATATACTAGCCGACTCTGTTAAATAAATTTGATGATTAATAACGTATAAATAAGCCTTCAGTGTTGTATAAATACAATTCAACCAAATTCAAAGAGATAAAAGTATCATAATATGTTTACTATGATAGCTACGTACTGACAAAAAATTTATTACCATACCATTACCAAGTAGTCTTTACCAATATTGAGCTATGCCGATATACCAATGTTTGGCATGTCCACGGTAAAATTATCTTTCCTAATGGTTGTGAAGTTAAAACGAAGCTAGAGCCTCATAGAATCTCCTTATTGCTCGTAATGTTGTTTGACCATTACATTATTTCAATTTAATGCTATTAAATAGTAGATCTGCTTTAACCCCTTTTTTTGTTACACCTGCAAAATCCAGGTTCTTAAATATTCGTTTTGGCTATATTAGTATAAAAAGGTTGATTTGACTAATTGTCTTGCAAAACAAAAAAAACAAAAAAAAAGGATAACAGCTAATTTTAAGCCATATATGCTTAATATAAGTTTAAAATGTATTGCAGTCACCATCTTCATTCTGCATAAATCATGTCATTCTATGATTTTGTTGTACAAAGATTAAATTATGTTATTATTTTTCTACACAAATGATGTGTGAATAATAATAAATGAACTTGAAATATTTTGGTTTCGTACATAATGAAGCTTTTTGCTCCTCCGCTACAACATTTTGCACCCTTGCCAATTATAGAATAGCTAAGCAATTTAAATCCTCATCTTGATTAGGGGTGTAAATCGGTCGGACCGGACCGGACGAAGGTGTGTTCAGTTTCTGTCCTAAAAAAAATCGGACCGAACACGGACCGGACCAAAAAATTTCTCGGACAAATTTCGTTGTCCTAATTCGTGTCCTAAATAAAATCGGTCGGACACGGACATGTTCGGACCGATCGGACTCGGTCGGACATGGCTATTTATATCACATTTTGTACATTTTACTAGATTTTCTCTCAACTATATGTCGAATTACAAGTAATTCGGACGAATTCGGACGAGCTCGGACTGGACATGATTTTTTCTCGTACAAATTTTGTTGTCCTAACTCGTGTCCTAAATGAAAATCGGACGGACTCGAACGGACGTATTTCGGTCACGGACACGAACGGACGTCGGACATTCGAACAAAATTTACAGCCCTAATCTTGATAGTAAATGTAATGGTGAAAAAATGTTAAAATAGTGCTAGCATTAATTATACCGATCTCATCATTCTTATTTTCGCCATTGTATTGCTCCTACAAACACTGTTGAAGATATATCAAAGTTTAACACGTTTATAACAATACCTGTGATGTACCTTTTGTACTTTTTCAAAATTTTATAATAGTGATTAATAAAGTTATTCATATATAATTTAGGATCAATCAAGTAATTTTCAATGTGAGCTAAAATATATTAAAATGTTGATATATGCAATGTAGCATTACCAAAAAATAAAATAAAAAACATCTACCTTGCTCTTGTTGTTATTTTAAAAGTCTTAATATAACAAAATTTATCGACAAATTTAACATTACAAACGAATGATTATCCAATCAATTGATGTACTAAAAATCATTTGAACATCATGAAATATCGCTAATCGTTTTGGACTTGCTAATGATACTGGCTTGGTGATTATTTTCTTGTATTTTAGTAACAGCTATCGCTGCCAAAAGACCCACAACATTCACCATCCTCAAGTCCACTATCAGAATAAGTCAATATACAGTCCAGTTTTATGCAGATATTTGTTCAAGCCCAACCAGTTCTCAAAGCCCATGAGATAGTTGAATTGGACAACCCACTCGATGGGTGCAATAGAAAGGAAAAATATCTAGCAACCGGGCCACATTACTCTGATTTAGAAACCGAGCCACATTACTCCAACCACAAAAAAACAAAAACAAACAAACAAAAAAAAACAAAAAAACAAAAACAAAAAAAAGAAGTCAACACAGAACAAAGTGCTTTCCGTTAATAACAAATCATTTTGACACAGCACTTTGGTACAAGCCACATAAAGATAACAACATCTAGAAGGTAGCAATTACCATTGTTTTTCACCATCTGTAGGATAGCACTCCAGAAAATAGTACTGCACAATTAACCATTACTAACAATGTTTTCACAAGAACAAAAGCACACGGTAAGGCAATTATACCATTGATAAAATTTTCAGATCACGCTGTCCCTATATATACTCGCCTAAATGCTAGAGCAGCCATAAGCTTTGGAAGCATCTTCTGCTTAACGTGCTTCATATTGAACAACTGCAATAAGTAGAGTATTAGTTTCAGTACACAAAATACAATAATAGTTTCAGTGAGCACCAAAATATACTCCCAAGCCTCTTAAATTTGAAACACGAACTTAAATGGTGGAAATGTGATACAACAGTGCAAAACTAGGTGTATAAAGTTATCAAATCCAACATGCAAAGCAGGATGGAAGCATGAAATTAGCTATGATATCACATTTTATTGCCGCACTTTGGTGCCTCCTGTAAACTAATAACTGTAGCAAATATTATATAGAAACACGTTTGAATCCGTGTACTCACACGTCGTTTGTGTAAAAAAGTAAAAGAGTAAATTAAACTGCAATATGATAATTAAATTTGTTCAAAGAAAACTCTACAGAAAATACGTTAAAATTCACAGCATATTTGTATATACTGATATTTTGAGACCAAATTACATTCTTCGTTTTATCGTCTAAATTACAAATGTTGACCTCTGGTTGCATTCGTCATTCTAGATATGAGAGATGAACATTATAAGATAGTGTGTTTATTGAAAAGCATTGCATTATAGTAGTTCCTAAACTTTAAGTAATAAGACCGTAAACACTAAGAACCTGCAACATAGTATAAATTGAAATTACTCTTTCTGAGTTCATAGTTCTCGATATTTGTGTCTTCCATGAGTTCATCAGAGATATATGCATAGATTTTATGCTTCTAATAATTCTTTCGATACTTTTGTGTTTCTACTGTTTGGGTGTGAGAAGTGCATATTGGCTGGTAACAGACCTTGCACCCTGGAATGCATATTAGCATTTTTGCATCTATGGCACCCCAACTTTGCTGATTTTGCTAAAGATTACGTGTTTTAGCTAATGGTGCAATGTAAATTTTTGGTTCTTTTTTTTTTTTCTTTCTAGTAATGATACATGTTTAATGCCCCATTTTGAAAGGCATGCATTCTAAGCTGAAATGTAATATGGGTAGTTTGAATTGGTGTGGAAAATACATGTAAGCTTGTCATGTGCGTTCAGATGAGAATTTCGATCGTGTAGTCGTTGTGCCACGAATGCCTCATATCTTTACTGAAGAATCGAATAAAATATAATAAGAGACCGTTAAACCCTGCTTGCTGTGGAAAAAAGAAATGAAAGGTTAAAAAAACCACATCAAGTCGCGATAAACAATATAACTTGACCAAAATAATGAAACTTCTGTAAAATGCATTCGTTACAACTTGGAATAACAAGATCTTTTAGAATAATTAATAGAATACCCCATGAAATTCCATCTTCGTCAACATAATTCAAACCACTTAATCTGCTTCTAGTTAAAATAAAGGGACGGTTTGGCTAAAGTCTCTGTTAAATTTCAAAATACACAAAAACTCAATCTTAAACCCTTTATAAATTAGGTCATTGTTTTTCAAAAAACATCAAAAATCAACATAAAAAACCTAATTTAGTATATATTCATCTTCGTATTCACGTAAGAAAAGTACAAAAAAAAAAAAATCATGTTTTAGCGAAATTACAGGAAAATCTGTATTTTTTTCAAAATATTGCAAATATCACAACGCAATTATATTGAAAAATTGCATGCTTTCATGCCCTTTTACTGATTGCTTCAAACTTTAAAATTCAACGGTTAAACCCATTCAAACATCACATTATTGCAGAAAAATCATAAAAAAATGACATACATTTGCATACAAATGAAAATTATATCACTTCTAGTAGTGCAAATACACTGGGGGATTGCTGTAGATGTTACAACACTTGTTCACAATAAGCGCAGACATTTCAGCAACTTATTTTCCTTTTTCAGTATCAGCAATACATGCAATAGTTGCTGATATGCCGACACTTTTTCACAAGTGCAGACATTTCAGCAACATATTTTACTTTTTCAGTATTAGCTATGTGATAGTTGCTGATATGTCTGCATTTTTTCACAATAAGTGCAGACATTTCAGCAACTTTTTTCTTTGTCGGTAATCTTCCGTTAATTTTTAAAAAACTAGAATTTTTTAGACAGTATAGTGCAAAAAAATCCCAAAAATACGTTACTACGGTAAAATAGGAAACCGCTTTACGTTGAAATTTAGAGGATCCACTTTGAATTAAGTTTCATTTTTAAGGCCTGAGGCTGAGGCCCGTTCCTAATATCCTCTAAAGTGAAAGCGAATAGATCTCACTATTAATATATGGTAAAACTTCATCTTTACCAACATAACAGTAACAATTTAATTGTTTATGGTCAAAATATTAGTTGGCATATCAGCATATTGATATAAAAAAATTCTAAGACCAAACAATTAATATATCTAAATTCAACTTTTGTTTCCAAGAAAAATTATTTAACCTAAACTTTCCTACATAAACATACGACAGAACTTGGTAATAGATTAAAGATTAAATAAACAAAAATATAAGTTTATATTAGATAAATATCCTACAACATTTGAATAATCCATTTCCATCTAGTAGTCAGTTGATTAGCCTAGCTCCTGAACTGTAAGCCCGTAAGGTAAAGTGGACGGAACAATATAACTCCGTCTACGGTGGACGGACCACCTTAAAAACCGATGTAGCTGAGTGTTAACTGCAATCACCTATATTATACTGTATTTTTTATCATAAGTTATAATAAAAGGTGTTTGCGGTCACCTTAAAAACGGACCACCTTAAAAACCGATGTGGCTGAGTGTTAACTGCAATCACCTGTATTATACTGTACTTTTTATCATAAGTTATAATAAAATGTATTTGCGGTCACCTTAAAAACCAGATGGCTTTGCCCAAAAAAAATAAAAAATCCATTTCCACCAAAGTAAAAAACAAAAGCTCTTAAATTGAAAAAAAAAAAAAAAAGATTGACTAATCATTGTATTTTAGTGATACTTACTTTTTATGTTAAAATTGATTTATTTATTTTTTTACTGTTTGTAATTTCTTGAAATAGAACCAGCAAATTCTAAAAAGGATCATGGGTACTTTTAAGTTGCAATAGCTATTGTAGGATTTAAATTTAGGTTCGATATGGATTCTAGAGCAAGAAAAGATCTAAAGGAAATAAATAAAGTTGTACCACTGAACTTTATAATTCTAAAATGTGTTTGATGTAATGAGCCTGGTAGGGGTTTCAACACTGGTCCTGCTTGAAATAGAGGATATCAATGGGAGTTGAGTGATTCAGAAGTATACTGCACAAAATTTACTGAGATTCAAACTTGGGTTGATGCTCATCAATTGAAGGATGCTTAAGATTGAGTGAATCAATGAGGGTGGAGTATTTTAATTGTAAAATTATCAAACAGGAAAAATGGTGAGAAAGATCCACTAATAAGATATGTGGTATAGGATTACCGATGTATTATTAGAGGAATTTAAATTCAGATGGAGAAAAGAAATTCAAAGCTGTTCAGGCCAAAGCAGAACACTAAATGCCAAGGACTCCTTTCGATGCCATATAGAGCGCACAAGCAGATCCCAGGCCCAGCGTAGGTGGGGATCATATTAGTTAATTATATGGTAGTTCTTAAAATTTAAACGTGCAATGACATAACTATATAATTACTAAGAACACTGTGCACACATACAAAAGGCAGTCGAAAAATTAACATATTTACAAAATATAACGCAGCTAACCATCAATAAGTAAACACAAAACATAACATATGTTAAAAAAATGAAATTCTAAAATGCTCACAGAAACCAAGTGTATTTGTGACTGAGCGATAGGATGACACGAAATGGTGAAACAGTCAAGGTTTTAATTCTCGAATTTAGATCATGTTTCGTCTTGGATTTTCATATGTGATATCTCATATTGGATGAGATATCACATGACATGTATTGGTGTACATTCCCGATTGATATCAGGCATATTATCTTAAAGTGCATCTGATGGCAATCTTGACATAAATCATGTGCTTGAAATTAACATCGAATAATTTTTCTAAATAAATGTTGCCAAAGATACAGAAGCAAAATTTGTTAGACTTGATTTGTGTAGAGCAAGAGTCGTTGAATTGCAAGAGTATTGTTTTTGTTTTAGGATAATGACAGTTAGGTACCTGACATTAGTAGGGATTACGATATATTTTTTAACCCAACATTGAAACCGAAGTTTTTTCTGTTATGACTCGTCCGAGTTAAAAGCCAAAAAATAAAGAAGGGTAAAAACAATTTTAGAATATATACGTAAATAAAGGGAAAATGTGCAAAATGATGTTTTGAATTTAAGTCTAGTCAGAAATTTTGCCTAGTCCGAGTGAAGAAATAAGATTTCCAACAAAGTTGAGAAGATCTAAGATAACGAAAAGGGCCATGATAAGAGAAGAGGCTATAAACCCTACCGCGTTGGCAATACTCACCACCATCTAGACCACATTTAATTGGTTAAGTATGTGCTATGTAATCTCAATAGGTGGTTGATTATAAAAAAACTAAAAACTTGTACAGGTCACTAGTTCTATATTTTTAAGTTGATATTATCAATGCCAAATGCCATTTTATTATTACTAAAAAAGAACTGGAAAATGGCATCCAAGGGTTTCAACCATATACCCACACTCCAAGTTCCCTACCATTTACCACTTTGCTAGTGGCCTTCGACTACACTAATGTTATTTGCAATAGTTGACAAATGGTTGATAAAATTGAAGACGGTATAAATAGTTGTTAAATATTTTACTGGGCCATAAATATTTCACAGAGGGTCGATTATTTGAATTTATACCTCCTGATTTAAAAAAACTTTTAACTTAATTGTGGAGTTTATGGATAATTTTGTTTGAATAACAAAAAGCACGTCAGATAATAAATAGACTGCTTTTATTTCAAAAGTAAACTAATGTCATTCTTTGAAGTAAAGGGATTATGATGAAGAATGAAGATGATAAAAACTAAATTCAGTTTCGAAAACAAAACTCAAAAGCATACAATGGAAAAGTAAACAATAAAAAGATAAACTTGCAAAATCTCTGGTTCGTCCAGTTTCTACTTTATTTCAAGCAAAAATGGAAATTCGCAACCTTCAATTTCTTGCACAGTTGGACAAACTAATGACAAATATGAAGACATCGGAGATAATGTTGAGAGGATCGTGAGGGGTTAATAAGTGAGAAAGTTGAGGAATGAAAATGATAAAACCGAATACCTTTTCAAAAACAAAACTCTGGAGCTTACAACAGAAAAAATAAAAATAGATGAGCTTGCAAAATCGCTTGGTATAATTTCTACTTTATTTCAAGCAAAAATGCATACATTCAACTTCATGTATGATTGGACAAACTAATGACAAAAATGAAGACCTCATATAAAGAATGTCAAGGCTCATGAGGTATTAATAAGTGAGAATGTTGATGTTCGTGAATTGTTGATAAGTGAGAATGTTTTGTATCAAATAAAGATGTGGTCGATGGAAGTATCAGCGAAGGAGGAATGATAATGAAGCTATGAATACTGTGATTAAAGTTGTTCATGATGCAACTGAGCTTAATCTTAAGAAAGACGTTAATGTTAACTATGACCCGGGTAATGACAAAAAAGAAGACCTCATATAAAGAATGTCAAGGCTCATGAGGTATTAATAAGTGAGAGTGTTGATGTTCGTGAATTGTTAACAAGTGAGAATGTTTTGTATCAAATAAAGATGTTGTCGATGGAAGTATCAGCGAAGGAGGAATGATAATGAAGCTATGAATACTATGATTAAAGTTGTTCATGATGCAACTGAGCTTAATCTTAAGAAAGACGTTAATGTTAACTATGACCCGGGATTACAAGAAAGAATTACTGATGTTGAAAGAGTATTGTTAGTTCAAAAGGAGCCTAATAAAATCTTAAAAGAGAATGACTGAGTTTCCTAAAAACGAAGATGATGGAAGGCATTTTTTTCGGGTGTTGTTATTGACACTCCAACTATTGTTAAGGGGAGGTCATTTTTTAAAAACACTCCACAGTTTGAAAATTTGTTAAGGGGCTACACAAACATATTATTACACACTACTCAAATGTTCCTGGATTGCCCCTTTAAATTAGATTTTAAAAAAACTTATTTGATAAGGGAAACCAAATTTAAAATAAGCAATTCGTCGCCACTACACCGAATGCAACATCTAATTAATTATATATGTATTCGACAGTGATATGTCGGAAATTAATAATCAATTCATTGCCTCCGTAATTATAAAATTCGGCATATTTATGTCAACAACAAAAAAACAGTTCGATCCTATTCCTCCGAAAACGCTTATCCTTTAGCGTTTAAAAAAAAAAGATATATGCGAATCAAAAAAATTTACTAAGGCCTTTGCAATATTTGTTAAAGGTAAACTTACATTTATTTATTAAGAGGCTAAATGGATAATAAGGTAAAAGTACCTTTATTTGTTAAGGGGCTACTTTCCTTATTGGTACTCCCCTTAACAATTTTTGAAGAAGAAAAAATTGGCCCTCCCTTAACAATATTTGGAGTGTCAATAACAATGCCCCTTTTTTCCCTAAAATGTAAGTGGTTTGTTTACTCAATTGAGGTAAATAAATTTTGTTGACTTTGTTACAAGTTAAAAAATGCACAAAAAATATTCAAATTAGAAGAAGGATTCAATGATTGGCACAACATTACAGCTAAACTTTAAGAGCAAGAAAATAACTCAGAACATAAGGCGTAACTTATCAAATGGATGGATCTGTATGATGATCTCCAACTAGAAGAAACAATAGACAAAGGAATGGAATTACTATTAATCAACAGAGGCAACGATTGAAAAAAAAATATTAGTTTACCTTATTAGTGTTGTGAAAACTCTCAAAATAATTTACCGTTTTGTGGATCTAATGAAAAGAATTATAAGAAAAATAATGGGATATTCCCTCAATTTTGTAGAAGTTATTGTTGAATTTTATCCAATCATAGGAGAACATCTTAGACATGTGGCAAATAACAAAATAAACAATCATTATCTTAGCCACAGAATACAAAATAAATTAATTCTTTTGTTGATCAAAAAGAGTAAAGAAATGTTGCTTACAAAAAATATTGAAAGCAAAGTTATTTTTGGTTATTCTTGATTGTAGCCAGATTTAAGCCATAAAGAACAAATGTCAATTATTATTAGATGTGTGGATGTTGGAAATGCAAATAACATCAAGGTGGAGTTTTTTCTTGCATTCATAAAAGTTGATGACACATCGAGACTTTGTCTTTTCAAAAAACCTAAAGATGTTCTAGCTGATCTTAAACTCAACATCAATTATGTAAAGGGAAAATTTATGATAATGGATCAAACATGGAAGATATGATTTGTTTCTACAACTATTGTTTGATCTAATTTATATAAGGAAACTTAATATTCTCATAGGCAAACGTCAAGATGTACAAATTATTGAGAAAAACCTTAGAGTGCTTTATATCTCATGTGGATGTCACAGCTTGAATCTTGCATTGTGCAACATGGACAAATCATGTACTCAGCCTAACTTTTTTTTTGGGGGGGAGGGGGGGGGGGTCATACAGCATACATGCAAAAAATAAATACTTTCATTTTTGGGACATCGGTGGAAAATATTCAGAAGATATGCAAAAGGCTTTACTCCTAGGACATTGCCTGCAACTCCTTGGGGAAGCCATATAGAAAGTTTTAAAGGCAATAACTCAACCATCAGAATTTATAGATGCTCTAATTGATATTGCTAACAATTCTAATAATGGTATGGTATGAGTTGAATGCCAAAATGCTTTGGAAGATTTTGCGTTATTGATTAGTTCATGCATTTGGTACACTATGTTGGACAATACTAACAGAGGTAGGAAAAAACATAAAGGGGATGAAAAGCATATTGATGCAATTGCTAAACTTTGAAAACTTACAGCATTTTTTGAAATTATAGAGAATTTGGACTAGATAAGATGATGAACGAAAGCAAAAAAATTTGCGGAAGTTGGCATTGAACCTAAATTTTCACCAAAAAAAAAGTTTGTACAAAGAAGCAATTTGATGAAGATAAGATGTTGATGCTCACGAAAACTAATCTTTGGCGGATAAATTTAGTCACTTATTTTCTTCACATAATAGATCAAGCTTTTACTTCATTTACGGATCAATTTGAGTTTTTCCGAAAATACTTTTGGTTTTTTAACGAATGATAAATTCAAAGCCTTTAATGATAAACAATTGAAGGAGCAATGCATAAAAGTTAAAAAAAAAAAAATTGAAGCATAATCAAGAGAGTGATATTTGTGAAAAAATATATTATTTTTTAAACTTAAACAATTGAAGACGATTTTACTGTAGAATTAACAAAATCAAGTAGCATTCTTGATTTTTTTTTAAATCTTACTGTTACATTAGTGGATTTCTGAAAATATAAGGCATATATCTAATATTGTTAAGTATTCTGATCACGTTTACTCCGGCAGAAAGAAAGTTATCTAAGCTAAAATTGATTAGAACTTATCTTCCAATCACAATGTCGCAAGAAAGATTAAGTGAATTAGCAATGAATTTGATGAAAAAGAATACCTGGATATGCTACAATATGACGCCATTATTGAAAAGTTAGCTTCAAACAATTCAAAAGGAGCTGTTTTCATTAAAGTTTACTGCATTATGGTGCTAGAAAGTTTGCCATAGATGATGATTTGTCGTTATGTTTTTGTCATAATATGTTATGTACTTTAAAAATACCTTGTTTTTTGTAGGTGAACAATAAAAAAAAGTAAATTTGATTTGATCGTTTTTGGTTAAGTGGACAACAAATATTGTGGTCATCTCGGACAACCCAATTCGTTGGACTGGCCTTGTGTACAGTATACTCTAAAATTATATACTAAAGCATGATGATTGTCATAAGGGCCAAACTGCATGACTATGAAAACGGATCAAGTAACACAAAATATCTTATGTTCCCAGAGCAGTAAAAAAGTCAGACTACCTATGGCGATATAAAAACGATATGAGATATAGAACAGAAGCACAACCATCATGTACTTGTTAAGTAAAATAAGCACTAATGGAAATAAAATAATTAAATAAAATTATAATCTGTATAATCCTCTATTAATTTACTGTTGACGGCCATCAAATTGTTTTTCCTTCTCAAATTACCCAACATATTCTCTGTAGAAGAAAATGGTAACATGAAACAATACTAGAGAGTAATAATATAACAAAAATGCTGCAATGACGCACTTAGCAATAATGAGTAAGTAAACAAGATATGCTTACTTCTACGAGTGCGCTTCTTGTACAAAATACGGTAACCACACTCTCTACACTGGATCACATCACCCGGTTTCAGCACATTCTCTGTTCCGCAATCTAAAAATAAACATGGTATATCCAACCTTGTCAATGCCAAATAAGAACTTAAAAATATGTCGTCTAACATTTTAACAAGTGTATTCTTTCTTTTCGTTTTTCAGCAAAATTTCAACAAGAAAATTTGCATGATTAACACTGAAATGAAGTGATGGAAACTAATATCGTGTGTAGTGCTGGTAGCTCTCTTATTCGCATACATTCTTTGCAAAAGATTAGTTGACTCGCGCAAGTTATTGCCCTGTGTCTATTTGTTTACGGCAGTTTTCGCAGATACATAATAAGCTGCCGCTTCTGATGAATTCTTTCAACAGCAAAATATATTGAATGTTACATTACAGATCATAATAAGCTAAAAAGCATAAAAGCCAGCAATTGATCGAATTGATCAAGCTTATTAAACAATTAAGTTAAATTTCAAAACTTGATCACTCGGACATCTGCATAAACCGACATTTATTTTTAGCCTTCGTTTAACAGTTTTGAACATAAATCTTTATATAATACCTATTTTCAGAAAATAACTTCATAATACTGTGCCATCGACTTGATAATAATAAAGGATTGATAAAGCTACCTCCGCATAAGTAAGCCACGGGCTCTGGTTGTGGATCCATGTATTGAGATTCTTAAATAACTCTGAAGAGAAAGATAATTTTGCAATATAATCAGTGGCGGCTCTAATGATGGACTAAAAATGGGTTTCCCTAGACGGGAATAAAGAGAAAATAGGTTAAAAAAGGGTTATCCTGATTTAAAGATACAAAAAAACAGGGCAAAATGATGCTCCTTCAAAATCCAAACTTGTACAATGTTTCATTAGACGATGCTCAACTCATTAGGCATAGTATTACCAAATCAACATGAAATTATGAAGTTTAATTCTTCAGTAGGACTAATTTTTTAGAAGTCGGGTATTAGTAAGAAGAAAATACCGCACCACGCATTCCTAAATTCCTAATGCATAAATTTTCATCGAACACTTCTAAACGTGACAAGTTGCATCAGTTTACGCAGCATAAATACATAATAGAGGATTTGAACCCTACTTTGAACGAAACTGACGATAAAATATAAACTAAACAAACATGGCAAAAAAATTATTGAAACGGATTTGAACATACTTTAGTTGAATCGAAAGAGTCGAAGACGAAGATGGATTTAGGACTGGACAAAAACCCTAAGTCTCCTTCCTCGATAATTACGTAAAAGGAAAGGCAATGGTCTGGTAATTATGAATGAAAGCAAACTGTCCGATCTTTAGGCCCATTAACAAAAGCAATTTGGTTGAGGTTCACCTAAGAAGTCAACTTTTATAGCCTGAAGCGTTTGCCAACAGTCTAGTAGTTTGTTCACCTCACTTTTAAGTGAGGTGAACAAAACACTCCACCCTATTGGTGGAAATCAGGTGGGCTCATATGAACCCTCCTGATTTCCACCAATAAGATCCGGTTTTTTGTACACATCTTTAAAAAAGATGTGTACAAACTCGGACTCTTGCCAACATGTCAAGTTTTGTACTTGGAGGAAAGAAACAAATAAGTTCACAACTCATACGCAACAAATACTACTTATCACCTATTTTGAATTTCATAACTAAGTTTTATCATAATTTTAAGTTTGCCAACATCCAATTACTTTTATTTTACTACTATTCACTCAACACTGCTTACAATTCAAAACTCAATATCAATTGGCTTATTCAATTGTTTATAGGTTTTCCCAACGTGAATTGACTCAAATCAAACCTAACGAGACTCAATTCTATATCGAATCACGTTCGAATTAGATATCCAAAAAACTAGATCCGACTTGATTCAAATTTTTATTTGGGATACGTTGACTTCATGTGAAACGGATTGGATAACAACACAAAAAAATGCTTTTATATTTTCTGGCTCGGTTTTTCGAATTAAGTCCGTTCAGATTGGATATAAACGGGTCAGTATTGTACGTTCTCATCCAAACATAACCCAAAACCAATTGAGTTCATGTCGGGTTTGGGTATACTCGGGTCGGTTCGATTCGAATTTGCAAGTCATGGTTCTAATTATCAGTCATATATCAAATTACTATTTAACATGTGCATTGCACATGCCCGAAATGTTTTAAAAACAAAGTGGAAATTAAAATTTATCATGCGTATTAAAAACCGAAGATGGTTTTTATTCATATCAACCGCTATGAATTACCAAAGTTAAATGCATTAACTATTTTCTAAAAATTAATCAATGTACGTCAACATTGTATTTTTCCTACTTATGATTTTTCCGTTTTATTTAACAGTCTATTTTGATAAACATTAAAGAATAGACAAATAGCAGAATATGTTAACAGGTATAAGCAACAATTTGGTCAGATTTGTCTTTGCACAAATAGATTGTTGATAATTTGTCTATTGTATTTGTCGGGCAAAAAGTAATTTGTTGTAACGAAGGCGTGAACGTAGAAATTAACTGAAAGGTTGTGTATTATTTTATTTGTCATATAAAAGATTTAATTAATTGGGGTTTGGCATCTACCTATGATGCTCAGCATTTTGCAGTTTAGTTCTCCTCATATCAACATGTAAAGTGAGTATACATTTCCAATGTTACTCCAATTCACTATGACATGCGTAAACCGTGAATATATGTGTTTGTTGTTGGCACCAAAAGTTGTCACAACCTCCAAGAAGTTTTGAAGAGAACTAAATCGAAGAAGTAAATGAAAAACGAAAGCAATAGCAATAAAAATACAGTAAATATAGACATAAGACTTTATAGTGATTTGACGTGGTTGTTCCTATGCCTATTTGGAATGTTTTAAATAGTTTATTGCTAATTTTGGAATTGCAAAGTGTGGAACGGTAAGACTTCAAGGCGTACATGATAAAGTAAACAATTAGCCAAAATATCCTCTCTCTTTTTTCTCTTGGGCAGTTGGTATTTATAAATGTAGGTTGTTGAAAATATCCCGAGAGACATTGTAAAGTAGAGTATGAGGGGGCCTAGACCATATTCACATCAAGTAACGGATTGGTACTGACTCCTATGATAGGGATCAGTACCAATCCCTCCTTTTGAGGGATATGGGCGAGCGATCCATTACATGGGTCTTACTGGTCATCTCTAATCTTGCTTTGAAGTGGTCTGTCAAGCTGCATTATCGTCAAAGAGATACGGAGTGATGTTAGTTGAACTTGAACTTTATGCCAATCTATCATGGAGTTATACCAATCCCTAGAATTGGTTTTCATTGATCCCTTACTTAATAAGCTCTTGGCTGATGTTCTGCTAGATTCTTTTGACCATTGTCTTATGGTGATATTCGAACTTGATGTCTGAACCTTCAGATCATCCATTTGGTCTATTTGCCTCGATAGTTGTATAATCGTGTCAATCTGAAGAGCTGGAAGTGGTCTGATACAAAGACCAAGTAAACTTACCACCTCCCCCTCCCCCTAAGTACTCTAACGATAAACATGATGTGCTTTCAATCGAGACAAGTAATGGTTGATGGAATAAACTCTGTATTGCTCTTCGAAGATGGTCATTATCCTTTCGTTGAGTTGTATACGCCAAGGTATATGTCGTTTTCTAAATGATTGAAATTCTTAGTTGATCTCGGATGGTATAATTATGTAACTCCAATCTGTTGACAGTCCGATTTGTTTGTTAGATTTCAGCAATATAGATAGGAATTTGTTTGAAATTCATAGTTGAACACTCAACTTTTGTCGAGTCAAGAAGTTAGTTGTTAACCATCGGCTCTTAAGTATTCCAGAGTGTAAATAGGTTATGGTTGATCTGTAGTCACGTATACACTCACACGCACATACATGATTCTATGTGATACACTTGGAATTTACTCGTATAAAGTACATAACACACACATATATACATATATGTGTGTGTGTGTGTAAAGAATTAAACTTTATAATTTCTAGTCAGACTAGAACTATGCAAATCAAATAGCTGGCCATCAGCAGATACTACACATGCACAAGCACCTTAACAATACATCCTTCATACAATACTGCATATCAGTAATATTTGTTTAAAAATTACTATTCGGATATTACCCAGACATCCCTTGGTTGTTGCCTCGCCGAGGGGGTATGCCCTGCCCTAAGCGGCTACCTGCTCCATTTGGCCTTGAAACTAACCCTGAATATAATAGAATTTTGGGAATGAGGATTTTCTCTAGGAGATATAAATCGGTTACTGTATACGCAAGAGTAGAAGTAAATGGACGGTCTATCCTATGTCATTCGTTGTCGAACCAATCTGACCCAGATCTAACAATCACAAATAGTTTCAACTAAATCTAGGCCTGATTTGGTGGCTTTTTAAAGTGTTCTGAATTTTCTAATTTAATCATGGGCGGATATACTATATTCAACCATTGCAAAACACTACAATTATAAGATTAAAAAGAACATATTTCCATACTTCCTAGAATTTGTAGAAAAACTATTTGAATTTTTTGAAAAAAAAATCAAAAAAATAATAATTTTATTCATAGAAAATACGAGTAAAGCTCAAATTTAATTTTTGAATATATAAGATTTGGTCTATAAGGAATAATAATAGAGGTATGGTTTAAATCATGTTCATGATAAGGTTTTTCATGTGCAAAAGTTGAAAATAAGGGATATACCCTGATTTCCACTTATGTTCTTTTGTTATAGGAAAAGCATAATGATGCATTTTTCTCGTATTACCACCTAATAATAATTAGCAAACTTTATCAATGGGGAAGCAACAAGAAAATTGATAATAAATTGGTTACAAAACTTGTTATATTATCCAAAACAAGCTCGGTTGGTATACTTAAGTGTGGACAAAAAGAGTGAAACCTCAGCAGATTAGGTCCTATAATCGAAAGTTTGGTTATATACTATCTTTTATTCTATTTGGTTATAACACCCGAACCTGTTGACTGAAAATTTGACCAACTTCAAAATTATGGGTGAAAGTGATATTAGAAAGATCATTCGTTAATATCATAATTAACAGACATAATGAGATATAATATGTGAAAGTGAGTGTTATAACAAGCAAAGACACTAAAGGTTTAGAGTGGTTAAATCAAAAAACAAAACATCTACGATGGTAATGATTTTAATAGCTTTGTCTTGGGTCATAATTAACTGATTATAAGAGATGATAAACGATAATAATATACTAAAATTCGA
Source organism: Allium sativum (assembly GCA_030737875.1). Classification (NCBI taxonomy): domain Eukaryota; kingdom Viridiplantae; phylum Streptophyta; class Magnoliopsida; order Asparagales; family Amaryllidaceae; genus Allium; species Allium sativum. The sequence continues at coordinate 142,824,422 of CM060925.1, read as the reverse complement.
TCCTTGTACAAGTGTATTTAAGGTTGTACTTATAACAGTTGAAATTTGGTTTGAACGTCTTAATTTGATATGTCGATCTCCAAGTTTCCACTTAGGTGTTAATTGTGTCGGACGTTTCAGATACGAACTAGTTAGGATGTCAACTGGTTTGAATGGTTTAGATAACAGCTACTGTTAGACTTGATTTTGGTCAATCGAGTCTAGCACTCCAATTATCCAATCTAAAAATCAAATAACAAAGAATAATCAATGATCCAAACTACAAAGTAATGCAAGATATAAGTAACACGTAAGATTTATAGTTGCTCGACAATGTGACTGCATTCGCTACGAGGTAATCTCTTACTTACACTGTTAGATTACGATACAGTTCTGTTGTAAGTACAAGAAAGTTGAGAGATAAGATTGAGGTTTAATAATGGTAGAGTCCTCGCGTAAAGAAGCCAAAAGGATCCTTTAAAATGGGTGCTTAAGTCATGTATTTACAGCTGTAAATAGGCTCAAATCTGCACGAATATCCAAAAAAAAGTCAGAAACACATTCAAGGCCAATCAGCTAGGAATTGGGGAAGGGGTCGGTGAGCATTCATATCCGATCGATACCGGTACGATGGATTTGAGTCGGTACCGACTCCAATCTAATCCCATGAGTAAAAGTTCATGCCTAATTCTTCTATATTGCACCCAAGTTTAACAACATCAAATCCATTTCCAAAAACTAGACGATCTGAAGCATTCTGATTTATGCTGATCTAATCTAGATCTTTATGTATTGTCCGGTCTAGGTTTTAACACTCTACTTATCCAAGTCTATTTGATTCCATTGCTTCTCCCAAGCGATTCCAAGTCTATATGACTTCATATATCCATTCATGTTCAGGTCTCGAGCTATCCATTCGACATTGTAAAATGGAAGGTAAACACTTTCTCTCTAAAACATATCTTTCGATGGAAATTGTGTTTTGTATAATCTAGAAATCCGAAATTGGAAGTCCATCACCAATGAAAAATTCATAAGAAATCCATTTCAAAATCTGAGATTTCCAAGTAATCCAAATTAGCATCCTTTCCAGCGAATCCCGCATGGGTATAATCCATACATGCAAAAATCTAATCGAGCGATCACATTGTCGAGACATCCTGATCTTTTCCAAGCATAATCCATACATGACGACCAATTAGACCACTTTCCTAATTCCTAGTAAAATGATCTAAACTTTACTGAGCATTATCCAATCTCAACGACTAGTTGTTAAGGTTAAAATCTAATTTTCAAGCATAATCCATAAGAGTGAGAAGATTATATTAAATTTCTAAAAAGCTAAATTTATTACAAATCAAAAAAAGAAAAACCAACAAATATCGTCAGCAATAACATGCCTAGGGACTAAATCCTAATCACGTGCATTGGTATGCTAATTACAAATTTATTACATAAAAAAAGTTGGATGTTTTATCATCCATAACGAGCATGCCTGGGGATTAAACCCTCATCCTATACATGGGTAGGATGATTTAGTCGTCCAAAATCCAAATCCAAACTTAGTTCATGATTATCCATCACGAGCTAAGTTCTGGCTCGTTCCTATTTCGGGTGGTAGACAGCTGCTCATATTCCATTATTGTGTTCTTATTCTAAATATAATACGTTAACAGTCTGCTTATGGCACATTTCTCAATCATATCTCTAAGATTCCAACACTCATTTGTATCATGACTATCCAAGTCATGAAACAAGTAGTGCTTATTTGAATTCCGTTTCCTTTCCATTGGCGCTCTCTCAGCGGTCTTATAAATGGAAAATAGTCCTCAGTTTCCAAATAAACCCTTTCCAAAGTAGCATTATGATCCATGTATGAAGAGAATTTCAGTTCCCTCCATTGACTATTCTATCGATCAAATCCTTCGGTAGCCTTCCTTTTACCCTTATTCTTAACAAATCTAGACGATCCTTCATCTTTAATAACATTAACCTCAAGAGCCTTTCCATTTGCCATCGCATCCTCCTGCTTGAGAAATCAAACTGTTTTATAATTAATTTCCCAAGATCCCTCAACGGATCCATTTCTAATGAAATCTTAAAGTCCAAGTTATTTGAAACACCATAAACTGCAACTTTTTAAATCATGGATGGATTCGGTCAATCCAGTGAAGCCACAACCATGTTAAACCTTTTTAGAAAGTTGCATAGATTATGTCAAGTCCTCTTGTTAATGGTGGTCAGTGTCATGACATTCTTAGACCGAGAGATATAGACCCAAAACTATTCAATAAACCTTACCTCGAAATCATTCCAACTTCCAATAGAAATGCTTTCCAACTACCGAAACCATATGGCAAATATGTCCTAAAGAAAAAGGGGAAGCATTTATCCATAATCTCATCTGATCCCCAGTACCAATATGTGATGCATGTACCTCATAAAATGAATGAAAGGATCCTTCCTTCTATCATAAGCCTACAATATTGAAAGTTCAAAGTCTAGCGAATTCTTGGGATTTTATATATTCAAAGTAAACAGACTTTGATTAACATAATCCAAATCCTATTAAGACAATCTGGCTCTTAGAACCCTTCTAATCACATCTGCAATCTAGTTAACTACCGAAAACTGCTAGAAATCACCAGAACCAATAACAGGATTGCCAGTGCCAAAACCATCCGAGTCAGGGTGCTGATCTTGGGAACCCGTATCTGGATTGTTATTGACCCTAGAAGTGAAGTCGAGGCCAACCCGGTTTCCAATGGTAAATTCTATCCTTACTTATTCCATTCCATTATCACGACCTATATGCACTTGAGTTCCAATTCCAAACTCTAATTTCTAGAAGTATCAATGGTTGTTCCAAAGCCTTCTAGAGGTTGTCCCTGGGCTGAACTAGGATGGTGCCGACCTGAGTATCGGGATTGGTGCAGATCTAAATGATCATAAGGATTTCCCTTCGAGTCTAGTCCTACTACAATGACATTACAGTGTTCAATCTAGTTGTTTCTTAACCTCCTGATCATCCATTCTATCTTATTTGATTAAGGAAATTGGTCATAATTTCCTCTTGTCTTTGTAGTAATCCTTCTTGGCATTAAAATCTAAATTCCAATTGCTGATGACTCCATCATCTCTTCCTTGGTATGATAGATGTAGGGGTTTCCTTTAGAGGAAGGATCCTGACTTCCTTTCATTTCTATCCTATCCTATAGAGCATTCGTTTTCTTCTCCCTAACCATGTCCAAAATCCTTGGAAATTCAAGTTCCAAATCAAAGGAGCCCTCTGCTAGCGCGTCCAAAATGTTAGATTGGATTTGGGCAGTCAAACCTAACACGCCCATTATTCAATATGAATATCGAATCATAAATAACAATTAACAATCCATATCATATAATAATGCAAAAAATAAATAACATGCAGGATTCATAGTGATTCGACAATTTTATATTGTCCACTGTGATGTAATCTCTTATTTATACTATTAAATACAATACATTTCTAGTTTGAATAAAAAAAGTAGAGAGATAAGAGTTTAGGTTTGATAATGGTAGAGTTCATGCATAGAGAAGCCGAAAGTACCCCTGAAATGAGTACCTAAGTCCTTTATTTATAGTCATAGATGGGCTTAGATCCACCCAAATATCTAGAGAAAAAACTAAATGATGTGCAAGACTAAGTCAGCAAAGACTCAAGGGATCAAGTGATCGTCCATGCCTAGGTTAATACTAATTCAATAGGTTTGGATCGGTACTGACCTGGTGTGACAGCCCACCCCGCACCAGCCGACAGTTCCCATGAAAGTGCGTTGTGTCGATGTCCAACCAGCACGGGACGGTCGCCAAAGAAAGGAAAAAGAAGAGAACTTACTGGTGAACTAACAAAGAACCTGTAGAATATCTCACAGCGCATGGAATAAAATATAATAATAACATACTTTGACATAAAACAGGTGAGACAATGCATAAGCTGAAAATTAACCATCATAGCAGCGGAAAATCCAATTATAGCTTATGTTCCACAACATCATTATTACAACTTAAAAACTGTCTCTAAAGCAAAAGAAAGGAAAGGTACACTACTAATGCCCAAAGTAGTGACCAGCAGCGACACAGAGAGAATATCTATATATATCATGCGTGGGAGCCTCCTGCCCGTCTCCGGTACAACTACCCGTGCATACCACCTAACCTGTCTCTAGTCTGCCCGTTTAAGAGCACCCATAGTAATAAGAAGAGACATAAAACTCTAGGTTAGACAAAAGTCTGGTATGAGCGATAAGCATCAAACAAAAAAATAACAGGTATACTAAACCACACCTGAACCTGGATCTGCAACCAAAGAGTTAGCACAATATGCCGCTCAATACTCTAAGGTGCCACTGACATATGGTGTAAAGAATACGGGGGTGGGGGTGTGCATGTCATAATGAAAGCAAACAATCAAACATAGCAACCATCATCACATCTCTCACTCGGTGCGTAAAGCATACGACATCCACCACTTTGGTCACCATATTCCTTGCTATGATCACTCTGCCCCATGGAGTCATGATGACGCCACTGCACTGATCCATAGACAATAGCCACTAGTCTTTGCTATGTCCACTCTGCCCCATGAAGTCATAATAACTCCACTGCACTGGCTCATAGCCACACTATGATCACTCTGCCCCATGGAGTAGTAACCACCCCACTGCACTGATACGTAGCCTAACATCCGTCTTGGTGGTGAATCAAAGCTATAGATGTCGATAACCCCATAGCACACGTCCCGCGGTAAAGCCCAACTCATGAAGTTGACCCGTTGGTTCCCAACTGGATCTTGGGTATAAACTTCCCATTTGGACTATCTTTGCATCTCGGGTTTTGGTCTTCTCCGGATCGGTTCGGCTCTTCACTTCGCTTCGGATCGTGCTCCTTGAGGTGGTTCGGCTCGTGGTTCTCCTCCAACTCATGGTCATTATGTCATCTCGTGGAAGGCTCTCTGGTCGGATCGGTTTGTGATGGAGCTCCGGATCGGGTCGTGACTTCGGATCAGGTCGGGTGCATCGGATCAGAGCTTCAGGTGCAAGCAGCTCGTAGACCCCTGATAGGTTCGTGATGGTACTCGGAGTCTCCATGCGGCGGTTCGGGTCGGGAACTTCAGGTGCAAACACTCCTCCAGCTCGTGGTCTCCACATTCACGATCGGGTCGGTTCGGATGGGGGGGGGGGGCGATCCGATACGGTTTCCTGCACAATTTTCCTATAACTCTTCCAGCGACTGTTTTATGTCGTTCAACGACGTTTTCGACCAATCTAACTTTTCTAATCAATCACAAAACATACCATATAGTCAAAGTAGCATATAGAATTGACCACTAACACCAAAACGACAATTTGATAGGTTAAAACGGATCAAACATAGCCAAAATTCCTTATTTTTCCCTAAGCATGTTTAAGCAAAACTAATGATAGGATTAGTAAAACTTAACCAAAATAACCAAATTTTCTAACAGAGGCCTAACACAATATTTCGAAATTTATCAATATTTTTCCAGATTTTTAACATGTATAAATTCGTTAATTATCACTAATTACCCTTAATTAACGATAATTAGTGAGGAACTATGCAAATCACTCACCTCAACCACAAATAAAATATCAAATATGAAATGATTCTCTGTTTGGCGCTATTCCCAAGGCTATACAGCAGTTCTATCTTGATTCTTGTGCTAATCCACTTTGATTTGATGTAGACTTGGCTTAATTAGCGATTAGAAAGTGATTTGGGGTGTTTTAGAAAGTGGAGGCCATGGCTAAACTTGAAGGAACAAAAAGTGGCGGCTGGAAAATGATAGAAACTGAATTTCCTAACCCTGTCAGCCTTCCCATAACCCTAATCCCGAAATGGGTTATGGGCTCACTGACTAATCACCCAAGTTAGGCTCGGTTAAGCTGTTTTTCACCATCTGAAACTTGTTTCAGCAATATCTCCCAAATGGTGAGTCTGTTTGGCCAATGTGACCACTCTACGGAAAGGTAAACCATCATCCGGATCTAATAGAAATGGTTTCAGGTCAAAACTCCTTTCCAATCAAAAGTTATGGCCGAAACAAGATCAGCTAAGGGCAAAACGGTCATTTAAAAATCGACAAAAATCATTAACGTGGGAAATGACCCCAATAGTCATCTCCCAAAATTACATGACCATACGACTTCGTATGTGAGGAAATAAATATCCTACGATCCTTCGATACGTAGAATGCGGGTCGTTACATTCTCCTCCCCCCCTTAAGAAATTTCGTCCTTGAAATTCCTTAACCCAAAACATACAAAGGATCCCGCATGCCTATCAGCCATATACAACAATCAAACATGCAAAACAAACCTATCCTAACATGCGGAAAGACTAAATCGAAATGGAAATCTTACTAGGCGAAGAGTTCTGGATACGTCTTCCTAATGCTTTCCTCTGTCTCCTAAGTACAATCATTCTCATTCTCGCCCCATTGAACTTTGAATAATTTCACCGCCTTCCTTCGAAGTTGCTTCGTATCGTTCCCAACAATATGCATAGGCTTGCGGTTCCCAACCGCCTCGGGTTCAACCTCGATATCATCCAACTGATATGGTGAAATAGTCACATCAGGGTCGTGCACGAATTTCCTTAAATGGGGAACATGAAATATGTTATGAACTCCTGCCATCTTCTCTGGTAATTCAACTTTATATGCCAAATTCCCAATTTGCTCAAGAACTAGGAATGGACCGACAAATCTTGGTGTCAACTTGCCTCTCCTGCCAAATCGTATCACGCTCTTCAACGAAGAAATCTTGACAAACACCAAGTCGCCAATAGAGAACTTTAATTCTCTTCTCCTCTTATCAGCATAACTCTTCTGCTTATCTTGGGTAACCTTCATTCGCTGTTAGATAACCTTAATCTTAGCTGAAGTTTCTCTTATCACATCTGGTCCAAACACAAACTTCTCACCAGTTTCTAACCAACATGACGGTGAGTTACACGGTCTTCCGTACAAAGCTTCAAATGGAGCCATACCAATACTGGATTGATAACTATTATTATATGCAAACTCTACTAGATGCAAAATGGTCATCCCATGATCCACCAAAATCTAATATGCAAGCTCTCAAGAGATCTTCTAATACTCGATTTACCCTCTCTGTCTGTCCGTTGGTTTGAGGATGATACGCGGTACTGAGATGCAATTCTGATCCTAACGCCTCTTGTAAGCTCTTCCAAAATCCACTAGTGAACAACGGATCTCGGTCACTCACAATGCCTTTGGGTATTCCATGAAATCTCACTACCCACTTTACATATAGTTCCGCCAACTTAGCTGCCGTTTTATTCGACTTGATGGGTATACACCTTGCACTATTAGTCAATCGGTCCACAATCACCCAAATGCTATCATGACCCGATCTAGTCCTTAGTAACCCATCAATGAAATCCCTTGAGATTTGTTCCCATTTCCATTCTGGAATTTCTAATGGTTGCAACAAACCACTAGGCTTCTTTTGCTCAGCTTTAACTAGCTGGCAGTTCATGCATTTGGATATAAACTTCCCAATGTCTCTTTTCATCCCTTCCCAGTAGTAGGTCTGCTTCATGTCTCGATACATTTTATTACCACCAGGATGTATAGTCAGTTTTGAGTGATGATATTCTTTAAGCACTTCATCTCTCAATCCATTGACATTGGGCACAACTAGTCTTCCATTCTTTCTAAGCCATCTATCTCGATCAAGCCCATACTTGTTCATCTCTTCGTCGATTCCCATCTCTAACTTTGAGATGATTTCCAATGAGTTAGGATCGTTCTTCTGACTGGAACCAATCCGCGCAATCAAAGTGGGTCTGATCGTCAAACTTGCTAACATTTCTGGATCCAGTTCGCACTTTGGTCTGAAATCATACCCAGCGATGTACTCCAGCTGCTTCCATTCTAGAAACATAGCCCCTAAACTGGCATGTCTTCTATCAATGCATCAGCCACCGCATTGCCCTTTCCTGCTGTATATGCGATGTCGAAATCATAGGAAGCCAAGAATTCTAACCATCTTTGCTGTCGGGAATTTAGATCCTTCTGAGAGAAAAGATACTTTAACGATTTATGATCGGTAAACAACTCGAATCTTTCTCCTAGGAGACAATGTCTCCACATCTTCAACGCGAATACGATCGCTGCTAATTCCAAGTCATGGGTAGGGTATCTTTTCTCGTGCGGTTTCAATTGCCGATTTGCATGAGCTACAACCCTACCTCCTTGCATCAGTACAACACCTAGTATGGTACCACATGCATCTGTATATACTGTCATCTCTTCATTCCCTTTAGGAATGAATAACACTGGTGCACATGTCAACTTTTTCCTTTAGACTCTTGAATGCATTCTCGCACTTTTCGTCCCAGATGAAAGCTTGATTTTTCTTAGTCAACTGAGTCAACAGTGCTGCTACCTTGGAGAAGTCTTGGATAAACTTGCGATAATATCTAGCTAGTCCCAAGAAACTTCTTATGTCCGTTGCATTCTTGGGCGTAGAACAATCTTGTACTGTAGCCACCTTCGCAGGATCCACGGCAATACCATTCTCTGAAACGACATGGCCCAAGAATCTCACTTCCCTCCTCCAGAAGTGACACTTAGAAAACTTTGCTTTCAATTGGTGTTTTCTCAACACCTCCATCACTACTCTCAAATGTTCCTTGTGTTCTTCCTTTGTCGAGTAGACCAAAATATCATCCATGAACACAAGAACAAACTTATTCAATTGATCTCTGAATACCCTATTCATAAGATCCACAAAATATGCTGGTGCATTGGTCAACCCGAATGGCATGACCAACCACTCATAGAATCCAGTCGGCGTTCGAAATGCCGTTTTAGCTATACTCTCAGCTTCCACTCTAAGCTGATGAAAACCTGTCGCGAGATCCAACTGGGAGAATACTCTCGTGCCACTTAACTGATCAAACAAATCATCTATCCACGGTAGAGGATACTTATTCTTCCTCGTCACTTTATTCAATTCGCGGTAGTCCACACACAATCGAAGGGAACCATCTGCCTTGGTAGCAAACACAACTAGTGCTCCCCACTCAGAAACACTTCTTCTGATAAACCCCTTTTTCAAAAGATCGCTCACTTACACCCCGAGCTCTCGCTGCTCCCTTGGTTCCATCCGTCGAAGTGGCATCACTATAGGTCTGGCATTTTTCACCAAATCAATACGGAACTCAATCTCTCGGTGTGGTGGAAGTCCGATCACTTCCTCGAAGACGTCCGGATACTGGCCTGCCACGGGCACACCTGACAACTCATCATGCGGGATGTCGAGGGAATTCAGAAAACTAGCCATTACCCCATCACTAGGTAGACCACCAAGCACTACCCTCCGCCCATCATCCGCTCTAACTGTCACCAAAAAGCCCTCACAGTTTACCACCACCCTGTATCTTTGGAGCCAGTCGACTCCCAAAATAATGCCAAACCCAGTAAAGCCCAAAACAAAGCAATCACAAACAAACATGCATCCATGACTTGATAAGACCACATTACGACAAATCATGCTAAGGCTAGTTGAACCACCAATCGGGTTCGTCACTACCAAAGGTCTATGGACAATCTCGGGCTCCAATCCCAAAGTGTCTACCAGGTCACTAGATATGAAGGAACTGGAAGCTCCGGTATCAAACAATACTCGAACATGAACATCATAAACAGAAAGCATACCTTGAATAACGACATTCTTTCCCTTCTCTGCCGCAGTTGGGGCATTCGACGAAGAAGGAACAACATTGATAGCATATGCTTTCACAATCTGATTTTCCTTTGGGGGTTGCGGACACTTGACCTTGTGATGTCCCACCTGGCCACAGTTGAAGCATTTCCTATCCGTTGGCTTGGCCCGACATTCTTTGGCATAGTGGCCCTTCTTACCATAGCTGAAGCACTCAACATCTTTCTTATTCTTTTTCTTCTGGCCATCCTTGGTCTGATTTTGCTTTCTCTTATTCTGAGAACCATTCTTGCCTCCACCGCTTACTTGCGGCTTTGGCTCTTCCGCAGATGCAACCTCAATCTTTGACTTAGGGTATAGACTCTCTGATCTCAAAGCTTTCCCCACAATCGATTCAAACGTCTCATTGATGTGGTTAATAAGCCTTTCCCCCAAGTACTGATCCAAGCCTGTTATGAACTTCTCATTTTTCTTCTCGGGAGTGTCAATGAGGGATAATCCATACTTCGATAAAGTATCGAACTCTGCAATGTACTCCGAGACTGCCCTACCATTCTGCTTTAGCTCCAAGAACTTCCTAAATAACTCTGACTTCTGAGCAACTGGGATAAAATTTTCACCGAATCGGGCCTTAAACTGATCCCATGTAACTTGGTCCTCTGGAGTAGCTGCCTTAATAGCATTCCGCCAATGCATCGCCAGTCCTTGCAGCTGACCGGACGCTAGCTTTCTCTTCATCGCATCCTCGATACCTAAGTCTTCAAAAATACGTTCACGGCTATCCAATCAATCCTGAACATCAGTGGCCGATTCCGTTCCGTGGAACGGCTTTCCACCAAGACTAGTGTAATCCTTGCATAGCTTGGCGAAACCGGCCCTAGGCGCCTGCACCGCTGCACCACCACCATTAGCAACATTGGAAACTGCCCTCTGAACGTCCCTAAGCATCTCTCTCATGAAGTCAGTGAACATAGTCCTCATGTCAAGAGCATTCCCATTATTGGCTCCTCTACCAGCACCCCTCGTATATCGGCTCATCGTTCAATCTGTAAAGAGAAACGATTAACCATCTCTTTGTGGTGTCATTGCAGTGCAACTTCATCCTTAGCTATACTAATAGTATATATATAGCTATTTAAAACCAAAATAATCACAAATACGCGCTCTCATATACGTATTACCTCTCCCTGGTGTCTTTCCCTAGGTTAACTACGCAACCTAGAGCTCTGATACCAAATGTGATGGCCTACCCCGCACCAACCGACAGTTCGCATGAAAGTGCGTTGTGCCGATGTCCAACCAGCACGGGATGGTCGCTAAAGAAAGGAAAAAGAAGAGAACTTACTGGTGAACAAACAAAGAACCTGTAGAATATCTCACAGCGCATGGAATAAAATATAATAATAACATACTTTGACATAAAACAGGTGAGACAACGCATAAGCTGAAAATTAACCATCATAACAACGGAAAATCCAATTACAGCTTATGTTCCACATCATCATTATAACAACTTAAAAACTATCTCTAAAGCAAAAGAAAGGAAAGGTACACTACTAATGCCCAAAGTAGTGACCAGCAGCGACACAGGGAGAATATCTATATATATCATACGTGGGAGCCTCCTGCCCGTCTCCGGTACAGCTACCCGTGCATACCACCTAACCTATCTCTAGTCTGCCCGTTTAAGAGCACCCAGAGTAATAAGAAGAGGCATAAAACTCTGGGTCAGACAAAAGTCTGGTACGAGTGATAAGCATCAAACAGAACAATAACAGGTATACTAAACCATACCTGAACCTGGATCTGCAACCAAAGAGTTACCACAATTTACCGCTCAATACTCTTAGGTGCCACTAACATCTGGTATAAAGAATACGGGGGTGGGGGTGTGCCTGTCATAATGAAAGCAAACAATCAAACATAGCAACCATCCTCATATCTCTCACTCAGTGCGTAAAGCATACGACATCCACCACTTTGGTCACCCTATTCCTTGCTATGATCACTCTACCCCATGGAGTCATGATGACGCCACTGCACTGATCAATAACCACTAGTCTTTGCTACTCTGCCCCATGAAGTCATAACAACTCCACTACACTGGCTCATAGCCACACTACGATCACTCTGCCCCATGGAGTAGTAACCACCCCCACTGCACTGCTACGTAGCCTAACATCCATCTTGGTGGTGAATCAAAGCTATAAACATCGATAACCTCTTAGCACATGTCCTGCAGCAAAGCCCAACTCATGAAGTTGACCCGTTGGTTCCCAACTGGATCCTGGGTACAAAATTCCCATTTGGACTACCTTTGCATCTCGGGTTTTGGTCTTCTCCGGATCGGTTCGGCTCTTCACTTCGCTTCTCTTCGGATCGTGCTCCTTGAGGTGGTTCGGATCGTGATTCTCCTTCAACTCATGGTCATTATGTCAGCTCGTGGAAGGCTATAACGACCCGCATTCTACGCAACGGAGGATCGTAGAATATTTATTTCTTTCCCGTATGAAGTCGTATGGTCATGTAACTTTGGGAAACATCCATTAGAGTCATTTCCCATGTTCATGATTTTTGTCGATTTTTAAATGACCATTTTGCCCCTAGTTGGTACTGTTTTGGCCATAACTTTTGATTAGAAAGTAATTTTGACATGAAACCACTTCCATTGGATTCGTTTGATGGTTTACCTTTCCGTAGAGTGGTCATAATAGTCAAACGGACTTACCGTTTGGGAGATATGGCTGAAATAAGGTTTGGAGGGTGAAAAACTGCTTAACCGAGCCAAATCGGGTGATTAGTGGATTGGCCCATAACCCATTTCGGGATTAGGGTTATGGGGAGGCTGAAATGAGATAGCGGATCATTCCATTTCAGTTTTCTAGCCTCCACTTATCACCAAGGAACCCTAAAAATGGCCTCCAACCTCTAAATCACCTCCAAATTACTTTTTGGTCAAGGATTTGGCTTAGCAACCCCTAATCAAGGAAGATCTACACCAAATCAACATTGGAGCTGTTGTTTAGCATAGAGATTCACATCAAATCAGAGATTTATTTCAGATCTTAGTTTATTTGTGGCTAAGGTGAGTGATTTGCATAATTTTACACTAATTATGGCTAATTAAGGGTAATTAGTGCTAATTAGCGAATTTAAGCATGATGAAATTCGGGAAAAATGTTCATAAATTCCTAAATGATGTTTTAGACCTCTGATATGAATTTGGGTTAATTTGGTTAAGTTTTGCTAATTCTATCATTAGTTTCACCTAAACATGCTTAAGGGGAAATATGAGATTTTGGGTATGTTTGATCCATTTTAACCTATCATATTGATGTTTTGATGATTGTGGTTGATTATGCATGTTGCTATGACTATATGAGATGCTTTGTGATTGGTTTCAATAGTTAGAATGGTTGAAAACGTCATCGAATGGCGTAAACACTTACTGGAACAGTTTTAGAAAACAGTGCAGGGTTCGGATCGGATCGGATATGGGGCTCGGATCGGATATGTTGAACTGGGCAAGGGATTCGATCGGATCGGAACCTGACACTTGGGAAAAAGTGGCAAAAAGGAAGGCCATGCTAACTGAACTGGGATCGGATCGGATTAAGGAGGACGGATCGGAGCGGAAGCATGAAGGCGGATCGGAGCGGAGGCATAAAGACGAATCGGATAGGAGCATGTGAAGGAAGCATGGAGACGGATCGGAGCGGAAGCACGAACTGGAGGAGAAACACCCGATCCGAACCGATGGAGGACACCCGACCCGAACTGCACCAGGAGAAGACCTGACCCGAATAGATGGAGGATACCCGACCCGAACCGATGGCTTGAGGAGAATCCCGACCCGACCCAGTATTGACCAATAACCCAAGATGCAAAGGTAGTCCAATATGAGAAGTTATAGCTCGGGATCCAGTTGGGAACCAATGAGTTAACTTCATGGTTGGACTTTGCTGCGGGACGTGTGCTAAGGAGTTGACGACGTTCATAACTTCGATTCATCACTAAAGATGAAGGATGGCTACTTATCAGTGCAGTAGGGTCATTATGACCTGAGGGGCAAGGTGATGGTAGCAAGACTACGTTATCAGTGCAGTAGGGTCATTATGACCTGAGGGGCAAGGTGATGCGTAGTAAGACTATGAGCCAGTGCAGTGGGGTTCTTGTGACTCCATGGGGCAGAGTGGACATAGTAAGGATTATTAAGGCTATGAGCCAGTGCAGTGGGGTTCTTGTGACTCCATAAGGCAAAGTGGACATAGCAAAGGATTAGTGGCTACGTTATCAGTGCAGTGAAGCCATTTATGACTTCACGGGGTAGAGTGATCGTAGCAAGGTATGTTGGGTGATCGAAGTGGTGAATATCGTATGCTTTACGCACTGAGTGAGAGATGTGAGGATGGATGCTATGTTTGATTGTCTGCCATCATTATGACATGCACACCTCCCCCACCTCCGTATCTTTACACCGTTTGATACGGTACCTTAGAGTATTGTACAGTATGTAGTGCTAACTCTTTGGTTGCAGGTCCAGGTATGTTTTAGTCTACCTGTTATTGTTCACTTTAGATGCTTATCGCTCATACCAGGCTTTATGTCTGACCCAGAGTTTTATGTCTCCTCTCATTACTCTGGGTGCTCACACGAGCAGACTAGAGACAGGTTAGCTGGTGATGCGCGAGTAGCTGATTCGGAGGCGGGCAGGAGGCTTCCACGTATGATATATATATATATACACATTCTCCCTGTGTCATTGGTGGTCGCTACTTGGGCATTAGTAGTGCACCTCATTTATCTTACTTTTGCTTTGAGACAGTTTGAAAAGTTGTAATAAGCTGTATTTTGGATTTACGCTGCTATGATGCTCAGTTCTGATTTTCAGCTTATGCACTGTCTCACCTGTTTTATGTCAAGTATGTTATTATTATATTTTATTCTATGCGCTGTGAGACATTCTACAGGTTCTCGTATGTTCATTTCTTTCTTCCCTTTTCCTTCCCACGACCCGTTCCGTGCTAACTAGACATGAGTACAGTGCACTTTTGGAGTAAATGTCGGCTGGTGCGGGGCGGGCTGTCACACTTGGTATCAGAGCTCTAGGTTGCGTAGTTAACCTAGGGAAAGACACTAGGGAGAGTTAGTACGTATATGAGAGCGCGTATTTGTGATTACTTTGGTTTTCAAAAGCTATGTATGTATATACTATTAGTAGTATAAGAATGAAGTCGCACTGCACTAGCACCACTATGGGGTCGTTAATCGTTTCCCTTTTTTTCAGATTGACGATGAGCCGAGACACGAGGGGTGCTGGTAGAGGGACCAACCAAGGGAATGCCGCTAACATGAGGGCAATGTTTACTAACCTCATGAGAGACATGCTTAGAGAAGTTCAAGGGGCAGTTCCCAATCCCGAAGTTGGTGTTGGCCCAGTAGTGCAGGCGCCTAGGGTCGATTTCGCCAAGTTGTGCAAGGATTACACTAACCTTGGTGGAAAGCCGTTCCACGGGACGGAGTCGGCCATAGATGTTCAAGATTGGATGGATAGCTGTGATCGTATCTTCGATGACTTGGGTCTTGAGGATGCGATGAAGAGAAGGCTAGCGTCTCGTCAGCTGCAAGGGCGAGCGATGAATTGGTGGAATGCCATTAGAACAGCTACTCCAGAGGATCAGGTTACTTGGGATCAGTTCAAGGCTCGCTTTAGCGAGAAGTTTATTCCAGCTGCCCAGAAGTTAGTGTTGTTTAAGAGGTTATTGGAACTCAAGCAGAACGGAAGGGCAATTTCTGATTATATTGCTGAGTTCGACACATTGTCGAAATACGGACTATCTCTTATCGATACTCCTGAGAAGAAGAACGAGAAGTTCATTACTGGTTTGGATGGATACTTGGGGGAAAGGCTTATCAACCACATCGATGAGACTTTTGAATCGATTGTGGGGAAAGCTTTGAGATCAGAGAGCCTTTAACCTAAGTCAAAGACTGAGGCTACATCTGCAGAAGGGCCAAAGCCGCAAGCAGGCAGTGAAGGCAAGAATAACTCTCAGAATAAGAGGAAGCAGGACCAATCTAAAGGTGGCCAGAAAAAGAGCAAGAAGGATGTTGAGTGCTTCAGCTGTGGAAAGAAGGGCCATTATGCTAAAGAATGTCGGGCCAAGCCAGCGGAAAGGAAGTGCTACAACTGTGGTCAAATGGGACATCAGAAGGATAAGTGTCCGCAACCTCTTAAGGAGAAGCAGATTGTGAAAGCATATGCTATTGATGATGTTCCTTCTTCGTCGAATGCCCCAACTGCGGCGGAGAAAGGAAAGAACGTTGTTATTCAAGGTATGCTTTCTATTTATGATGTACCAGTTCGAGTTTTGTTTGATACTGGGGCTTCCCGTTCCTTCATATCTAGTGACCTGGTAGATAGGTTGGGACTGGAACCCGTGATAGTCGATAGACCATTGGTTGTGACGAACCCGATTGGTGGTTCGACTAGCCTTAGTATGATTTGCAGGAATTTGGTCTTATCGAGTCATGGATGTATGTTTGTATGTGATTGCTTTGTTTTTGGCTTTACTGGGTATGGCATTATATTGGGAGTCGATTGGCTCCAAAGATACGGGGTGGTGGTAGACTGTGAGGGCTTTTTGGTGACAGTGAGGGCGGATGATGGGCGGAGGGTAGTGTTTGGTAGTCTATCTAGTGATGGGGTTATGGCTAGTTTTGTAAATTCCCTCGACATTCCGCAGGATGAGTTGTCAGATGTGTCTGTGGTTGGCCAGTATCCGGACGTCTTCGAGGAGGCGACCGGGCTTCCACCACACCGAGAGATTGAGTTCCGTATTGATTTAGTGAAAGATGTCAGACCTATAGTGATGCCACTTCGTCGTATGGCACCAAGGGAGCAGCGAGAGCTCGGGGTGCAAGTCAGCAATCTTTTGAAGAAGGGATTTATTAGAAGGAGTGTCTCTGAGTGGGGAGCACCAGTTGTGTTTGCTACTAAGGCAGATGGTTCCCTTCGTTTGTGTGTGGACTATCGCGAGTTGAATAAGGTAACGAGGAAGAATAAGTATCCTCTACCGCGGATAGATGATTTGTTTGATCAACTGGAAGGAGCAAGAGTGTTCTCCCAGTTGGACCTCGCGACGGGATTTCATCAGCTTCGAGTAGCAGATGAGAGTGTTCCGTAAACAGCATTTAGGACGCCGTCTGGATTTTATGAGTGGTTGGTCATGCCATTATGGTTGACCAATGCACCAGCCTACTTTGTGGATCTCATGAATCGAGTATTCAGAGATCAGTTGAATAAGTTTGTTCTTGTGTTCGTGGATGATATCCTTGTTTATTCAAGGACAGAGGAGGAGCACAAGGGACACTTGAGGATAGTGATGGAGGTGTTGAGGAAACACCAATTGAAAGCGAAATTCTCTAAGTTTCATTTTTGGAGAAGGGAAGTAAGATTCTTGGGTCATTTTGTTTCAGAGAGTGGTATTGCCGTGGACCCTGCGAAGGTGGCTACGGTACAGGATTGTCCTACACCCAAGAATGCAACAGATGTAAGAAGTTTCTTGGGATTAGATGGATATTATCGTAAGTTTATCCAGGACTTCTCCAAGATAGCAGCACCGTTGACTCAGTTGACTAAGAAGAATCAGTCCTTCGTCTGGGACGGAGTGTGTGAGGATGCCTTCAAGAGTCTAAAGGAGAAGTTGACGCGTGCGCCAGTGTTAGTCATTCCTAAAGGGAATGAAGAGATGATGGTATACACGGATGCTTGTGGTACCGGACTGGGTGCAGTATTGATGCAAGAAGGTAGGGTTGTAGCTTATGCTAGTCGACAGCTAAAGCCGCATGAGAAGAAGTATCCTACCCATGATTTGGAACTAGCAGCGATTGTGTTTGCGTTGAAGATGTGGAGACACTATCTCTTGGGAGAAAGATTCGAGTTGTTTACCGATCATAAATCGTTAAAGTATCTCTTCTCCCAGAAAGATCTGAATCTCCGTCAGCAGAGATGGTTAGAGTTCTTGGCTTCGTATGATTTTGATATCGCATACACACCTGGAAAGGGTAACGCGGTAGCCGATGCCTTGAGTAGGAGACATGCCGGCTTAGGGGCAATGTTTCTTGAGTGGAAGCAACTGGAGTATATCACGGGGTTTGATTTCTGACCAAAGTGCAAATTGGATCCAGTCATGCTAGCTAGTTTAACGATCAGACCCACTTTGATAGAGCGGATTGGTTCTAGTCAGAGGGACGATCCTAACCTATTGGAAATCATCTCCAAGTTAGAGATGGGTATCGATGAGGAGATGAATGTATATGGGCTTGATCGAGATGGATGGCTTCGGAAGAATGGAAGACTAGTTGTGCCCAACGTGAATGGTTTGAGAGATGAAGTGCTTAGAGAATGTCATCACTCAAAACTGACTATACATCCCGGTGGTAATAAGATGTATCGAGACATGAAGCAGACTTACTACTGGGAAGGGATGAAAAGAGACGTTGGGAAGTTTATATCCAAATGCATGAATTGCCAGCTAGTTAAAGCCGAGCAAAAGAAGCCTAGTGGTTTATTGCAACCATTAGAAATTCCCGAATGGAAATGGGAGCAAGTCTCGGTGGATTTCATCGATGGCCTACCAAGGACTAGATCGGGATATGATAGCATTTGGGTAATTGTGGATCGATTGACTAAAAGTGCAAGATTTATACTAGTCAGATCGACCAGAACGACAGCCAAGTTGGCAGAATTGTATATGAAGTGGGTAGTGAGATTTCATGGAGTACCCAAAAGCATTGTGAGTGACCGAGACCCGTTGTTCACTAGTGGGTTTTGGAAGAGCTTACAAGAGGCTCTAGGGTCAGGATTACATCTCAGTACCGCATATCATCCTCAGACCAACGGTCAGACGGAGAGGGTGAATCGTATATTGGAAGATCTCTTGAGAGCTTGTATATTGGATTTTGGTGGATCATGGGATGACCATTTGCATCTAGTAAAGTTTGCATATAATAATAGCTACCAATCCAGTATCGGTATGGCTCCATATGAAGCTTTGTACGGAAGACCGTGCAACTCACCATCATGTTGGATGGAGACTGGCGAGAAGTTTGTGCTTGGACCAGATGTGGTGAGAGAAACTTCCGATAAGATTAACATCATTCAGCAACGAATGAAAGCTGCCCAAGATAGGCAGAA
This sequence comes from Allium sativum, assembly GCA_030737875.1. NCBI lineage: Eukaryota > Viridiplantae > Streptophyta > Magnoliopsida > Asparagales > Amaryllidaceae > Allium > Allium sativum. Next base: position 142,805,492 of record CM060925.1, on the reverse strand, counting down.
GAGTTATGCTGATAAGAGGAGAAGAGACTTGAAATTCTCTGTTGGTGACTTGGTGTTTGTCAAGATCTCTCCGTTGAAGAGCGTGATACGATTTGGCAGGAAAGGCAAGTTGGCATCAAGATTTGTTGGCCCATTCCCTGTTCTTGAGCTAGTCGGGAATTTGGCTTATAGAGTTGGCTTACAAGAGAAAATGGTGGGAGTTCATAATGTGTTTCATGTTTCCCAACTAAGGAAGTTCGTTCACGACTCAGATATGACTATTTCACCTGATCAGTTAGAGAACTTCGAAGTAGAACCCGAGGCGGTTGGAAACCGCAAGCCGATTCGTATTGTGGGGCACGATACAAAGCAACTTCGAAGGAAGGCGGTGAGGCTAGTCAAGGTTCAGTGGGGCGAGGACGAGAATGATTGTACTTGGGAGACAGAGGAGATCATTAGGAAGGCATATCCAGAACTCTTTGCCTGGTAAGATTTACTTTGTGATTTAGTTATTCCGCATGCTAGGATAGACTTATTTTACTTATTTTGCATGTTTGATGGTTGTTTTATGGTTGATAGGCATGCAAGACCTTTGTGTGTGTTTGGATTAGGGAATTTCGGGGGCGAAATTTCTTAAGGGGGGGAGAGTGTAATGACCCGCATTCTACGCATCGGAGGATCGTAGAATATTTATTTCTTTCCCGTATGAAGTCGAATGGTCATGTAACTTTGGGAAACATCCATTAGAGTCATTTCCTATGTTCATGATTTTTGTCGATTTTTAAATGACCATTTTGCCCCTAGTTGGTACTGTTTTGGCCATAACTTTTGATTGGAAAGGAATTTTGACCTGAAACCACTTCCATTGGATTCGTTTGATGGTTTACCTTTCCGTAGAGTGGTCATAATAGTCAAACGGACTTACCGTTTGGGAGATATGGCTGAAATAAGGTTTGGAGGGTGAAAAACTGCTTAACCGGGCCAAATCGGGTGATTAGTGGATAGGCCCATAACCCATTTCGGGATTAGGGTTATGGGGAGGCTGAAATGAGATAGATGATCATTCCATTTCAGTTTTCTAGCCTCCACTTATCACCAAGGAACCCTAAAAATGGCCTCCAACCTCTAAATCACCTCCAAATCACCTTTTGGTCAAGGATTTGGCTTAACAACCCGTAATCAAGGAAGATCTACACCAAATCAACATTGGAGCTGCTGTTTAGCATAGAGGTTCACATCAAATCAGAGATTTATTTCAGATCTTAGTTTATTTGTGGCTAAGGTGAGTGATTTGCATAGTTTTACACTAATTATGGCTAATTAAGGGTAATTAGTGCTAATTAGCGAATTTAAGCATGATGAAATTCGGGAAAAATGTTCATAAATTCCTAAATGATGTTTTAGACCTCTGATATGAATTTGGGTTAATTTGGTTAAGTTTTGCTAATTCTATCATTAGTTTCACCTAAACATGATTAAGGGGAAATATGGGATTTTTGGTATGTTTGATCCATTTTAACCTATCATATTGATGTTTTGATGATTGTGGTTGATTATGCATGTTGCTATGACTGTATGAGATGCTTTGTGATTGGTTTCAATAGTTAGAATGGTTGAAAACGTCGTCGAATGGCGTAAACACTTACTGGAACAGTTTCAGAAAACAGTGCAGGATTCAGATCGGATCGGATATGAGGCTCGGATCGGATATGTTGAACTGGGCAAGGGATTCGATCGGATCGGAACCTAACACTTGGGAAAAAGTGGCAAAAAGGAAGGCCACGCTAACTGAACTGGGATCGGATCGGATTAAGGAGGACGGATCGGAGCGGAAGCATGAAGGCGGATCGGAGCGGAGGCATAAAGACGGATCGGATAGGAGCATGTGAAGGAAGCATGGAGACAGATCGGAGCGGAAGCACGAACTGGAGGAGAAACACCCGACCCGAACCGATGGAGGACACCCGACCCGAACCGCACCAGGAGAAGACCTGACCCGAATAGATGGAGGATACCCGACCCGAACCGATGGCTTGAGGAGAATCCCGACCCGACCCAGTATTGACCAATAACCCGAGATGCAAAGGTAGTCCAATATGGGAAGTTAGAGCTCAGGATCCAGTTGGGAACCAATGAGTTCACTTCATGGTTGGATTTTGCTGCGGGACGTGTGCTAAGGAGTTGACGACGTTCATAACTTCGATTCACCACTAAAGATGAAGGATGGCTACTTATCAGTGCAGTATGGTCATTATGACCTGAGGGGCAAGGTGATGGTAGCAAGACTACGTTATCAGTGTAGTAGGGTCATTATGACCTGAGGGGCAAGGTGATGCGTAGTAAGACTATGAGCCAGTGCAGTGGGGTTCTTGTGACTCCATGGGGCAGAGTGGACATAGTAAGGATTAGTAAGGCTATGAGCCAGTGCAGTGGGGTTCTTGTGACTCCATGGGGCAAAGTGGACATAGCAAAGGATTAGTGGCTACGTTATCAGTGCAGTGAAGCCATTTATGACTTCATGGGGCAGAGTGATCGTAGCAAGGTATGTTGGGTGATCGAAGTGGTGAATATCGTATGCTTTACGCACTGAGTGAGAGATGTGAGGACGGATGCTATGTTTGATTGTCTGCCATCATTATGACATGCACACCTCCCCCACCTCCGTATCTTTACACCGTTTGATATGGTACCTTAGAGTATTGTACAGTATGTAGTGCTAACTCTTTGGTTGCAGGTCCAGGTTCAGGTATGTTTTAGTCTACCTGTTATTGTTCACTTTAGATGCTTATCGCTCATACCAGGCTTTATGTCTGACCCAGAGTTTTATGTCTCCTCTTATTACTCTGGGTGCTCACACGAGCAGACTAGAGACAGGTTAGCTGGTGATGAGCGAGTAGCTGATTCGGAGGCGGGCAGGAGGCTTCCACGTATGATATATATAAATACACATTCTCCCTGTGTCGTTGGTGGTCGCTACTTGGGCATTAGTAGTGCACCTCATTTATCTTACTTTTGCTTTGAGACAGTTTGAAAAGTTGTAATAAGCTGTATTTTGGATTTCCGCTGCTATGATGCTCAGTTCTGATTTTCAGCTTATGCACTGTCTCACCTGTTTTATATCAAGTATGTTATTATTATATTTTATTCTATGCGCTGTGAAACATTCTACAGGTTCTCGTATGTTCATTTCCTTCTTCCCTTTTCCTTCTCACGACCCGTTCCGTGCTAACTGGACATGTGTACAACGCACTTTTGGAGTAAATGTCGGTTGGTGCGGGGCGGGCCGTCACAAAGGCTCCCTGGTCGGATCGGTTCGTGATGGAGCTCTGGATCGGGTCGTGACTTCGGATCGGGTCGGGTGCATCGGATTGGAGCTTCACGTGCGAGCAGCTCGTGGACCCCTGATAGGTTCATGATGGTACTCGAAGTCCCCACGTGGCGGTTTGGGTCGGGAGCTTCAGGTGCGAACAGTCCTCTAGCTCGTGGTCTCCACATTCACGACCGGGTCGGTTCGGATGGGGGGGGGGGGGGCAATCCGATCCGATCCAGTTTCCTGCACAATTTTCCTATAACTCTTCCAGCGACTGTTTTACACCATTCGACGACGTTTTCGACCAACCTAACTTTTCTAATCAATCACAAAACATACCATACAGTCATAGCAGCATATAGAATTGACCACTAACACCAAAACGACAATTTGATAGGTTAAAACGGATCAAACATAGCCAAAATCCCATATTTTTCCCTAAACATGTTTAAGCAAAACTAATGATAGGATTAGTAAAACTTAACCAAAATAACCAAATTTTCTAAAAGAGGCCTAACACAATATTTCGAAACTTATCAATATTTTTCCAGATTTTTAACATGTATAAACTCGCTAATTATCACTAATTACCCTTAGTTAACCATAATTAGTGAGGAACTATGCAAATCACTCACCTTAACCACAAATAAAATATCAAATCTGAAATGATTCTCTGTTTGGCGTTGTTCCCAAGGCTATACAACATTTCTATCTCGATTCTTGTGCTAATCCGCTTTGATTTGATGTAGATTTGGCTTAATTAGCGATTAGAATGTGATTTGGGGTGTTTTAGAAAGTGGAGGCCAAGGCTAAACTTGAAGGAACAAAAAGTGGCGGCTGGACAATGATAGAAACTGAATTTCCTAACCCTATCAGCCTTCCCATAACCCTAATCCCGAAATGGGTTATGGGCCCACTCACTAATCACCCAAATTAGGCCCGGTTAAGCTGTTTTTCACCATCTGAAACTTGTTTCAGCCATATCTCCCAAACGGTGAGTCAGTTTGGCCAATGTGACCACTCTACGGAAAGGTAAACCATCATCCGGATCTAATGGAGGTGGTTTCAGATCAAAACTCCTTTCCAATCAAAAGTTATGGCCAAAACAAGATCAGCTAGGGGAAAACGGTCATTTAAAAATCGGCAAAAATCGTGAACATGGGAAATGACCCCAATAGTCATCTCCCAAAGTAACATGACCATACGACTTCGTATCTGAAAGAAATAAATATCCTACGATCCTTCGATACGTAGAATGCAGGTCGTTACACCTGGACCCGATATGGGTCGGGCAATCTGATCCAAGTAACAGAAGTTCAAGTTCGAACCTTTAGTGTTTCCTTCAAGCTTAACATAATTAAATCTATTTCCAAACACAAATCTATCTGAAGAATTTTGGTGTATACCGATCTGATTTTAAGTAGATTGATTGATCCAATATGGATACTTATGTCTTGGTCGACCCAACCACTTATCTAAGTTTATTCCACTCTAAGGCTTTGTTTAAGTAATTCCAAGTTTCTATGACTTCATATAACCATCCATTCTCGAGTTCCAAGCTATCCATTTGTTCAAACCAAAAGGTGCAACGGCCTTGTAAAAAGGTAGATTAACAACTTGTTGGCGCGCTATACCAAAGTGTAATGGCCTAAATTTTTGTGTGAATAACAGTATTATTTTTAGAAACAAATTATGTTGCATTAAACTATAACTTTAAGTAATCTTGAGTATTTATATTTTAATCGAAAAATAAAATTTGGACATATTGGACCATAAAACTTACAAGGGCCATTTGAAATTAGATGGTTTCTAGGCATATCATCCGTCATGGACTAAACATACAATTAGCCCATTAACCTTTTTTGGATTTCAACTAGTTGTAGTTAATAGCAAAACTCTTAATTATATTACACTTCTCATAAACTATCTCAAACCTCACTAATTTTCTTCTTAAGTAAAGCATTTGAATATTCAATTTAATTGGCCAAATCAGGCAATAAGAAATAGGGATGAATAAAGGAGCATTTTGGATTTTGAATTTTATCATCTTGGAGTTATGTGGAATGGATCCATTTCACCTTATTTTTAGTGCATTTTGACTTTTCATAAGTGGTTAATATCTCTTTTTATGCTTTGAATATTTATAAATTAAAAATGATGCTTTTAAAATGTATCCAAAGTTAAAAAATGATTTTAACTATATCGAAACTTAATGATTTATAATAAAGTTAAAATATTTTAAAATGAATTTGGAGGATTATATACATATTTTCTTATGTATGCTTCATTTTAGGAAATTATTTAAAATATGGTAATAGATTTTTAGATCAAAGTGTGTGTGTGTGTGTGTGGGGGGGGGGTGTATTAAGTGATGTACGCATTGTATTATATTGTTTGAATGTGTTTTGTCATAATATGATTGGCAGTTCCAAAATGTGTTTTTTCACATATGATTTGATGACATCTTGAAACTGCTTCCATTGAGTTTAGATGGTTCGTTTTGTGAAGAGAAAGGGCAAGGATTGCCATACTTCTAGATTGAACGTTTCGTCGAAAAAAGGTCTTGGTAAGGGAGAAAGTATGCCATTTTGAGGTGCAGTGTCGAATTATTATGAAACTTATATTTTTGGAACCATGGCAGTGAGACAATGCATACAGTCGAGTTTCGTTATGATCGAATGTATCATTTAGCCATGCGAACTCTGAACGCGCATCAATTTCAGTTGTGATAATCAAATGTTGGTAAAAAAGTTAGATGCCACATTGTTCAGAATTTCATTTTACATTCAGATCACCTTTTGGAAAGTTTCATTCGGAATCCATTTTAAATTGGTCCATTTTGAACCAACCATCATAAATATGGGCATGCACTTCGAGAATACTATTATTTTTATTCTCAAACCCTGATGCTAACCGTTATGAGAATTCTACATTCAAAGGTGCATGTTTCTTCTCTTAATTCGTCCACCTTCATTAAAAGCTTCCTTTGTATCGTCGATACGAACCCATCAATAGCTGTCATTCGTTGATCAGATCATTGACACGACCTGAATCTCACTTTGAATGTTGACTATCCAGTTTCATTTTTTGGACTTGCGTCTATATTGTCAAGAATTAGCTTATGACACCTGAGTGGAAATGGTACAATAATGGCAAACGAACAAAACAACATTGGTGTGGCATCGATTGATAGTTAGGTTAAAGAGAAAATCTTATTGGGGTGCCATCGGTTTTTCATGAATTCCGGGGGCGACAATCATCGAGCATTGGGTTTGCTAGTATGGAAGCATCTGAGGATGGCACTTCAGATGGTGGTAGCGAGGCGATCATATGCAGCACCAGGGGGAGTTTAAGGTAGCGGGTTTGGAGTGCATTACATGGGCTTGATGTTAATCTTGGTCACATGGGGAGCAGTTGAATGATACACACATGAAGATAAAGGGTAGATCAACGCTGATGTGGTAGGCAATGAGTGGTCGAGGAGTTTTTATTTTATTTCCTATTTGATTCAAATCTCCAATCTTCTGACTAGCGTAACTTTTGCATGCGACATCTATTTTCGATGCGGTTTCTTCCATTGGACTCGTATTGAAGAGTTTCACGTTTTGACACTATTTTGGATTGACTTGGCTAGGATGACTGACAATGTCTCTCACTAAATTGTAATTGTTTGTACAGTATAAAATTTATGTTTCTAGATGATTTTGAATCTTAAAGATAGAGGAGCACTAGAGCGTATCGATTGATTCGATGATGAAGCCGCATTGGAGTTGGCGACTAACTTAAAGATGAAGGATCAATTCCATGACGAGCTCAGATTTTGAAATAAATATCGGACGCTTTCACATTATGTGTATTGATCAGCCTTGGTTAAATACATGATAAAAGTGTTCATTATCGATTACTATAGGACCAATATTGAATACTATCGATGATGACCAATTGGTCAACTTGAATTGGACGACGCAGGATATAGTGGTTCATTCGATAGTGGTTTCGGTGATGGCTCTTTGATTAATGGTTTTGGTGTTGATCCGATGTATTGCTTAAACACAATACTTCATCTTTTAAATATGGTGATCACATGATTGGGAGCAATGGTTTTAACGTCAGAGCGATGATTTCTGAGAGGCGTAGAAATCACAAAGGGGTTGCAATGTTTGCATGGGGTTTTTGGAGGGTGATTGATGAGGTTCTGTAACAACCCATAATTTATAAACCAATTTAAAATTTATTTTTAATTTAATTTTATGAGAATTTATGGTCGATTTCGAAAATTCGATATTGAATGCTGATTTCGATAACTTACAAAGGAAAAAAATTCAAATGATCTCAAAATTCGAAGAAACCAGTTTTATCGGATCTGTAATGTCGAAAAATGGTAGGATTCCATATTTCATAATTTTTGGAGCTAGTAGGTGAGTGTATGAGAATTAAACGCATACCGGGTTAACCCGTCGAAATTAAGAGGAAAAACGATAAAAAATAAAATAGAGGGTCAAACGAACTCGGAATTCGACGAGACATATTCCATTCGATCCAAAATTACATTTTATTCTAGGATTTAAATTTTCATGTAAAACGGAAATGTCATTTAACCACATGAGCAAAAGACATCACGTTGAACAAAAACACGTCAACGTTTAAATTAGAAAGCTAAGCCTAAACACCTTTTTCTCTTTTCTTCTTGTCTTTTTCTTCCTTTCATTTTTTTCCTAAACACCTTCTCCTCCTCGTTGAGATTTAATGGTCGCAGCCTTCATTTCCACCTCCCCCACCTGAATCTGCACCTTCTCCCACCCCTCACCAGCAAACGCAACACCCCCTCCCCCTTCTCCCCCTTGCCAAACTCTTCATTCCCTTTTAAATACATAAAATCCCAATTTTTAACACTTATTTGCATTTTAGCCCTCCAAAACTCCACCTTTCCTCCTCCTATCACCTCTATACCCCCACGCCTCCCCCTCCTTGACCTGCGCCATCCCTGAACCCACATCCACCGTGGTTCCCATCCCAATTCGCACTACAACATTATAGGCATGTAATAGCATCAGTCCGCCTATTTCTTTCAAACGTTATTCAAACATTAGGTATTCAACGCTATTTGATCTGTCTCAACCCTATTTGACAAAAGGTGGAAAACTAAAATTTGACAAAAGGCGTGTGTACTGGTCTGTCATCTCCATCTCCTAGGATTATACTTCTTCTCGCAAAGAAACGATTAAACGCCGCCATCATCACCTCCTAAAATCGAAAAAAATCACTCCACATCTCGATCGCGTAACCCTAATCACTGTCATCGAAGCCGATCGGTGCCCTAATTCCCCTTTCGAGAAGTTAGTCCCAATACCTAAACGTAGGCGGCATTTCAAGGACCTGCCTACACCTCTCATATTTGAACAACCATGAGGTATTACTTTATGATTTTCATTAGTTTGGTTATTTTTCTGTATGAACAGCTCGTTTGCTTGTAATGATTAGAAATGGTTGATTTTTATTTTTGTGTCCATTTTTATTTTGTGATTTGTATGTGGATCAGATTCATGAAGGTATACTACCACAAGCATTATTTTAAGGATTCAAGAGCATAAGAAGTTGATGTTTGATCAGATACATAATTGACACGTGCTTATGTGCCAAGGTCGACAGGCAGATGGCAAAGAGATTTTTTTTCATCTTACAAATATAGTCGTATAATTTGTTATAATAATTAGAAGAATTCATATATGATCTGTTAAAACAAACTAGACAAAAAAATTATAGCAACATCAAAATGTTTTTAAAGAGAGTTTTGTAGTTGAAATTAAATAAAAGAGCTTGTTGTTGATCATCAAACCATTCAAAATTGAGTAAACCTCGGACATACAATGTTAAGCAGTAACGTCCTGCATTATGTTTAATAACCTCAAGATAGATATGTTGTGTTTCCTCATCACAATTATTATGCGAGATTAACCTATTTTGCATTCATTAACTAGTTAAACTAACCGTGGAGCATCGAAGATCACATGTACATAATAGACGTTTCATGTTGAAGACATAGAGAGTGAATAAATATCAACATTTAAAGTCAATATATTGCGTTAACTGCTTAAACTTGACAAATACTAATCTAACTCCTCTTCCTAAATACAAATTAGCAAAATGATGGATAGTCGACAAAGACAACTCGAATGAAAAGGATTGAAGCTGTGGATTTTAGGTGCTTTATGTATTTGAACTCAAGCTAATTCATGTATCATCACATATAAAAGTTGCAGTGGGTCTAATTATCGGAATGTTGATTAAACAGTATGTCTGAATAAATCAAGAATTTGGCATTGAAGAGTTATGGACATGGAAAAGTTGATTAAACAGTATGTCTGAATGGTTAGGTTTGGATATGTGAAAATAGTTTGAATTATATGTATGAAATATTAAGTTTGAATATATGAATATTGTTTGAATAATATATATGAAATATTATTTTGTAATTTACATGTTTGTTGTTTGTAAAAATATGTTATGTTTGTATACATTTGAGAAATGGATAATGATATATATGAATGTTTTTTGAATGACACGTATGTATATAAAAGTAACGGAAGAGCAGAAATGGTGGTGTACAAATGTTAAATGCTATAAAAGGTTGCATGTGAGTTTATAGCGTTTTCAAAACGCTATCACATTAGAAGAACAACCGCTATAAAAATAGGCAAAAAACGCTATATTAAGCAGTAGTTGGCTAAGATTTTATATAGCGTTTTTTTAATAGCAAAGATAAAACACTATAGAATACTCATTTTTCATAGCGTTTTCCTATTTGCTATTTAAAGTTGAAGGCCTAACATAGCATGTCGTTTGATGGATTTCTCTGAAACGCTATTACAAGATGTAATAGCGTTTTTCAAACGCTGTTAAATCCCTTTTTTGTTGTAGTGTCGCACCCCTAGACCCACTAAACTCCCTTCGATTGCCTTAAAACTCCAAATCTGCAAGCTTGAGTGTGTTCGTGAGTTGTAGAAACCCTGTATCCTTCGATTTAAGTCACATAAGGTCTCAGGAAAATTTCATAAGCACCGTATGTTAGAGTGGTGTGCGAGTGGTTGGAATACTTTTGTAAAGATTTCGCGGAGTGGAAACCGAAGGTGAGAAACCGAAACTCACGTACAAAAGAGATAGATTGAATTAATTATCAATTGTTAATTGATTACATTAGATAATAACTGATGACTGATCATGTGAGTTTAATATGATGTGAAATAATGAATAATGCGATAAAAAATATGATTTTTATCTGATATGTTTGAAATCCCTTGGGTATACGACACTTGCATCATAAACAGTGTCGATTGAAAAATGTTTGAACCTTAAATGGTTTTGATTAAGTAATTTATTAATTATTGTGCATTGGTTGTAATGAAAACCCACACGGATTTTCAGATGATAATTAGCCTACATGTCTCCCAAGTGTGTAGATAAGTTCATATGGATTGTGATGTAAACCCCACACGGGTATTAGGATGATAATTTTACACATCTCCCAAATGTATAATTGATGGTAATCACTAGTTGTGGATGAAAACCCCACATGGGGATTGGGATGATAATGAACACTATTCCCATGTGTGTAGCTTGTCAATTTGTTGATTGACAAGACTGTGTAAGCGTTGCTTATTTAAGGCTTATATGATGTAGTTCACTTTTTGTATGTGAATTGGATGTTGCTTGATGGTTGAATTGAGTGTTATATAATACACTGTTTGAAAACAAACAATGAAAGTAGTTATTAGTTCGTTGGTTAAGTCTCATCAAGAAAATGAATTTATAATGAATATTTTAATAATATTATAATAGCTGGAAAATCAAAGTTTGAATTTGATATTTGATTTTGGATGAACGCGAAGATTATAAAATATAGATGAATATTCGTAACTACGTCAAGTTGTTTTAAAGTAATTTTCATATAGATTTGTCCTATCAAAGTTTTATATTTGAAATGAATAGTAATGGTCAAAAGTGAAGTTCAGTTAAGCTATCTAGAAAATATTTTAAAAGAGTAAATAGAATTTTGGAAGATCTGTTGAGAGCATGTATCCTGGATTTTGGAGGATCATGGGAAGATCATTTTCATCTTGTAGAATTCTCGTATAACAACAGCTTCCAAGCTAGTTTGACATGTCACCATTTGAAGCGTTGTATGGTCAACCTTGCAGATCTACGGCATGTTGGATAGATCCTGGTAATCAACTTATATTGGGCCCAGATATGATCCGAGAAGCCGCAGATAAAGTGGACTTCATTAAGAAGAGGTTAAAGGCAGCACAAGCCGACAGAAAAGCTACGAGGATTCTAGAAGAAGAGACTTGGAATTTGCAGTTGGAAACCAAGTATATTCGAAGGTTTCTCTGCTGAGAAGAGTTCTCCGATTCGGGAAAACGGGAAAATTATCACACAAGTATATTGGTCCATTCCCGATATTGGAAAAAGTCAGAACCATAGCTTATAGGATTCATTTACCAAATTGGTTACCAGAGATGCATAATGTTTTCCACGTTTCTCATCTTCGGAAATAAGTACATGATCCTAATTTGATTGTTAAGGAAGCATCACAAGAATTTTTGGAGATCACCCCAAATTTAGCAGTTCATAGAGAGCCTTTAAAGATAATTGGCAAAGAAATAAAAGAACTAGGGAATAAAAGGGTGAGCCTTGTCAAATTACAGTGGAGGGAAGATCCTAGAAACTATACATGGGAGACATAGAATAACATTAGAAGGGCTTATCTTAGATGCGGAGTGGATATCTCTCAGTAAACCTTTTGAGAGGTAAGCATATGACTATTTTATCATTTCAATTTTAGCTTTTCTTTCATCTAATTTTTGGGAATTTAATTCTTTTAAGTGGGGGTGACTGTAACGACTCAGAATTTTGAAACCAATTTAAAAATTATTTTTAATTTCATTTATGAGAATTTATGGTCGATTTTGAGAATTTGATAAGTCGATTTCGATAGAATACAAAGGAAAAAAATTCAAATGATCCCAGAATTTAACAAAACCAGTTTTATCGGATCCGTAATATCGAAAAATGGTAAGATTCCAAATTTTATAATTTTTAGAGCTAGTATGTGAGCATGCGAGAATTAAATGCGTGCCAGATCAACCAATCGAAATTAAGCAGAAACATAATAAAAAGTAAAACGAAGGGTCAAATGAACTCGAAATTTGACAAGACCTGTTCCATTGGATCTGGAATTACGTTTTATGCTAAGATTCAAATTTTTGTATAAACCAGAATTTTCATGTGATCACATGAGCAAAAGACGTAACGTTGAACAAAAACACGTCAATGTTTAAATTAGAAAGCCAAGCCTAAGGAGGAATTTTGTGGTGTCAACAAACTAAATGGCCTTGGTGTTTTTCTTCCTCCTTCTCCTCCTTGCGACACCTCAACGATCTAGGTGATGGTGATTTTATCAAAAAAAAAAAAAACTCCTTCTCTTTTCTTCTTCTCTTTCTCTTCCTTTCATTTTTTCCTAAACACCTTCTCCTCCTCCTTGAGCTTTAATGGCCTCCGCCTTCATTTCCACTTCCCCCAACTGAATCTGCACGTTCTCTCATCCCTCACCAGCACGCAACACCCCCTCCCACTTTTCCTCCTTGCCAAACTCTATATTCCCCTATAAATCCATAAAAACTTTATTTTTAGCACTTATTTTCAATTTAGCCCTCCAAAACTCCACCTTTCCTCCTCCTACCACCTTTATACCCCCACGCCTGCCTCTCCTTGACCTGCGCCAGCCTTGACCCCACCTTCACCCTTGACCCACCCCAAGTCTCACCCCTTGGACCTACTAAACCCCCTTCGGTTGCCTTAAAACTATAGATCTGCAAGTTTGAGTGTGTTAATGAGTTGTAGGAACCTTGTGGCCTTCAATTTAAGTAGCATAAGGTCTTGAGAAAATTTCATAAGCACTGTACGTGTGTTAGAATGGTGTGCGAGTGTTTGGAATCCTTCCGTAATGATTTGGCGGAGTGGAAACTGAAGGTGAGAAACCGAAACTCACGTAGAAAAGGGATAGATTTAATTAATTATCAATTTTTAATTGATTATGTTTTATAATTACTGGTGACTGATCATATGAGTTTAATATGATGTGAATCAATGAATAATGCGATAAAATATGATTTTAATCTAATATATGTGAAATTCCTTGGGTATATGACATTTGTATCATAAAACAGTGTCGATTTAAAAATGTTTGAACCTTGAATGGTTTTGATTGAGTAATTTATTAATTACTGTGCATTAGTTGTGATGAAAACCCCACACATGTTTTGGGATGACAATTAGCCTACACGTCTCTCAAGTGTGTAGATAAGTTCACATGGATTTTGATATAAACTCCGTAATGGGTATTGGGATGATAATTTTACACATCTTCCAAGTGTGTAGTTGATGGTAATCACAGGTTGTGGATGAAAACCCCACACGGGTATTGGGATGATAATGAACACTAATCTTAAGTGTGTAGTTTGTCAATATGTTGATTGATAGGATTGTGTAAGCATTACTTATTTATGGCTTATATGGTGTAGTTCACTTTGTATGTGAATTGGATGTTGCTTGATGGTTGAATTGAGTGTTACATAATACACTATTTGAAAATGAACAATAAAAGTGATTATTGGTTCATTGGTTAAGTATTCATCAGGAAATGAATTTTAATGAATATTTTAATCATATAATAATAGGTGAAAAATCAAAGTTTGAATTTGATACCTGATTTTGGATGAATGCAAAGATTATAAAATATAGATGAATATTTGTAACTATATCAAGTTGTTTTGAAATAAATTTCATATAGATTTGGCGTATCAAAGTTTTATTTTCGAAATGAATAGTAACGGCCAAAAGTGAAGTTCGGTTAGCCTAGCAAGAAAATGTTTTAAAAGAAGTTTCTTTTTCAAAATATCTTATTTATTTTTATAATGAATGTCAGGAAAAATTGGAGTAAAAATGTTGAAGTTTGAAAATTAATATTATTTTAATCATTATAATATTATTATAATATTGTAATATTGAAATAAATGATTTTTAAGTCGAAAAAATTAAAATATGGTTTTGGAAAATTATTATATATATATATTTTATTTAACAAATAAAAAGTTTTCAAAGTAATTCGACGTATTTTATATTATACATCGAATATTGGTTAGAATAGAACGTGTCACGCAGTGGTAATTTGTGAATTTGACCTCCAACTTTAAATGAATATACTAGGAGATCCAAACCATCGGATTTTCCCGAAACTGGAACTGTTGGGTTTGTATTTAAAATATCTTCCAAATGATAAGGAGAGTTTTGAAATCTAACAGTTAAATTTTGTTAAATGTTCAAATCAAATTTGAATAAGAACAGCACCAAAACCCGTAATGTCTGGTAATCGGAAATTACGAGTATGGACGATTTTTATATAAATTAAAATAGTGAAAAATCGTTATAAATTATTATAAATGATTTGGAATGGGTTTAAACCAATTTATTATGGTTTTAACGATAAAAAAGTTGTTAAGTGGAATTTGGCTATTTTCTATGAAAGCTTATATAAAAGATTTCGAGAGATGTTTGAAAACAAGACTTTTAATTCGTAAATTGAATTCTTAAGTAAACATTTTTATAAGGTTATGAAATTATTTTCGAAAGCCAAATGACTTAACTGGGTTTGAGAATAAGATTATAAATCTTATGAAAGGAAACCAATTAAAGGAGAATTAATTGGTGAGTCAATAATCTAATAAGGATTTGATTTGTTTTGGCTCGAATTATTCAAAAAGGCCAAGTTTAACTCATTTCGAATAATTGAATGACGACTAAAAGTCAAAGATATTGAAGACGGTGCAAGACCGAAAATCTTCACATCGAATGGATTATTGCTTATTCCCAGGATTTGGGTAACTCCCTTGAAAGGGTTATAGTGGCAGTGGTCCGGACGTACTTGTTGATTGCCCGGATGTGCAAGGGCCTCTCTCCTGTATTGGGCATATGGGATGAGAAATAAGGTGCCTCCATTTTCGTTCAGACCCAGAATGAACTTGCAAATGGATTGAATGTCTGACATCGTAATTTGTGCTATATTAATTGATCTATACTAACTATATGTTTGTTTGGTGGCGGGGAATTTATTCTCTTCACTTAACACCCTTCTCTGAGACGTATGAGCATAGAGGTTATATATTAATAGACATCAGTTGTATAACATGGATTGACAATGTGACATGTTGAGTGCTGCTGGCCGATAGATCAAAGTTTTTGTTGAAAAGCTGAGTTTTGTGGTGCGTTAACTCGCAGGCCTCACACCCTGATATGAGCCAAAAATGGAATGAAAGACAATAGATAGGGCATGCGTCTCCTTCTCGCTAAAAGTTATGCCATGGTGATTAGGCAGATTTACATATGTGGATATTGAATGGAGGGCCCTCGAATATGGTCAAATATGACCATAGTGGTCGACGTGCTGACTAGGAGGCCCGATAGGACCGGGGAACATTATGTTCAGGTAATTGTCCAACCAGCGACATACTACTGGCCTTGGTTCATGATGGAATCCATTTTCCAATACAAGACTTTATGGTTTTGGTTGTAAACCTATATGGCGACATAATAGGATGGGGTATTATACCATCTAAGGTTAATAAATTTATTTTTGAAATTGTTTTCAACACTTAGACACTAATAATAATATCAAATGATTTTCTCGTATCAAGCATGTTTGGCCATTATAAGGTAAAACTCTATCCTCCGGCTTGCGATTGCATTGTGTGGTGGGACCCGAGTCTGATAATGACTTCATTTTTCAAAAAGCATTGCGTTGTTTTATGCACTGGCATTTGTGTCGAGGAAACCTGTCCCGTGTCATATGGCGATATGCCTTGTTTTAATATAAGTTAAGTATAACTGTATGGTTTCTCATACATATCCCATGACTGACTCGTAGTCTGTTTTTCCCTTGCAAACTCGGGTGTCCATATTTTTACACGGGCAGCCTTGTATTCAAGTTTTAGCTTAGTTCAATTTGGATATGTATGGAAGCTATGGAAGCTGATTTTGGATTTAGAGATGGAGAAGGATTGGATGTTTCTATTGGACTGTCCACACCTTATTATGTTGACCACCTTTTATTTTGTTGTGTATTTTTCACTAATTGAACCATTATGTATAATTTTTATGATCATTTGTAATGTTGTGAACTCTGATATGTCTTCCGCTGTTGTAATCTGATGTACATTATTAACTGATGTAATGCAATGTTTTATCTTTTGTTATTATGTTAATGTGTTATATTCCAACAACTATCATTTCCGCCTGGGACCGGGGGTTTAGGTTGTCATAGGTTCCATGGCTATTGATGACTGCTGAGGATAACCTACAGCTACTGCGACTTGGAGGGAAGTCGATGAGATCTCATGGCAATTTACGTTCCCTTGGGATGTCCTACTTGTCAGACGATTTCTGATTTGGGCTATATCTATTACCTAGTGATGAACTCCGTTGTGGAGTACTTTTGTAAAGGGATTATTAGTGCTTGGAATTGCATTGTACCCTGAAGGTAAGGGTACTTAATGAAAGTATTAGAGTCCAACTGATGTAGAACCTAAGCCTCCCATGCCCAAAGTCTAGTTGATGTAGGAACTAGGTAGGTCCGTTGATGTGGCAGAGTCTAAACGATTTAGGAGCTATCTGTACCATTGTAAGTTAAGTGGTTTAGGTTTCCACATACCACTTACTTAACTCATTGAACGAGTGAATGTGAGAATGGATGATGAATGCTATGGGTGTTTACTTGTTTAACATCACTTCAATACTTATACATCTATCACACCTTTGACATGTTATTTAGCATAGAGTAGCATGCATGTTATTTGCTAACTGTGTGGATGTAGGGGTAGCTAAGGTATAGTTCTCTATACCCTTTGTGTCTTACGCTATTGCGAATTTTACATTATTTTGAGATTTATTTATCTCTCAGGCCAGACAATTGTCTAATTCAAGGTTTTATGTTTCCTCTTATTACCTTGGGTACTCATTGACGATTCTGATGAGTAGGGTAGGTAATAGTTATAAGCATTGTTCAGAGCTATGTTGATAGATTAGTAGAAAACGAAGCCTTTTTCATATTATTGTTGTTTATTTTCTCTATGACACCGTGGAGCCTTGAAGATGTTGGCTATTTATTATTAGAGCCAGTTTGCTAGTTGAGCTTATTTACCTCTTGTATAAACTCTATTACCACTACAACAAAAATAACCTATTACAACGTCCATTTTACAACGGGCGTTGGCTGCCCGTTGTAATAAAATGCTATTACAACGATCATTTCCATGACCGTTGTAATAGATGTCTGTACAACACCCTTTTTACAACGGGCATAGACTGCCCGTTGTAATAAATGCTATTACAACGGCAATTTTCTGGCCCGTTGTAATAGATGACTATTTTACAACGGTCGGAATATGTCTGTTGTAATAGACGTCTATTTTACAGCGGTCACAAAATGCCCGTTGTAATAGATGCCAATTTTCGACGGTCAATAATTAATACTTACAATACTTCTATAAAATTAATTTTGATAATTTTTTATTATTTAATAATTAATCATTAACCATGCATCATTAATAATATTATACTATTTAATAAATAATCATTAATAATATTATATTAATCATTTATAACTTATAATAAGGAATGATTATTAATAAATAGTCTATAATTACTAATTATTATATATAATCAGTATTCCAACAAACTTAATTTTACTTTCCAGTTATTAGTAAGTAATATATATATCCAGTAATTAATATCAATAATTTATAATTAATAATTTATGATTAATAATATTACTACACTATCTGAAAAATACCATTTTACAATATTGAATCTGCATTAAATCACCGAAGTGTTGTAAAAAATCTTGGTCTTTCACGATATTTTCAAAAAAATGTTGTAATAGGATTTCCATGACAAAGTTTTTATTTAAATGTTGTTAAAGTAAAAATATCTACAATGTGTACCCAAAGCTTTAAAAAAGTTTTAAATAATTTTTTCTCTTTATATAATTGTATACATATTAGATTTCATTCAATGATGTTATATAACTTATATTATTGTCTTTTACGAAGTTTGTTTACTACTTTACACAATAATGAAAGCAGTTATATTAATAATTACTATCAAATAGTTAAAAATTAATATAATAATTGTTAAGCATTGTATTTGAAAAAAAATATAAATTTTTATATTTAAAAAAGAATATTAATACCCATTTTTGTTTGTATAATTTGATAGTATGTATACATGGTATTTTACTTGAATATTTTCATTTTGTGTTTGCCACTTGTTTGTGTGATAAAATTGGTGTGAACACTTGTCCTTTATTTTAGCTGTAAACGTCACGCCTATCCAGGTTTTGTTTTAAACGCGTCCCTCCCTTTTCCTTTTATCTTTTCCCTTCCTTGTTTTTTTTAATCTGCTGAGACAACGTTTCTTCCCTCAAAATAAAAAAATTTCCCAAATCAATATAAAATGGCCATCCGTGAAAACCCTTCTTCCGTTAATGGCCGTCGCGCCATCAGCCCGTCGTTCCTCCTTGCTACGCTCGACATCATCTCCGTCCAGTCACGCAAGCCCCTAATCCATTTCAGATATCGCTCACCTGAACCATCGCTCTGCCCTTTCCCCAACCGTTGCCACCAACGGTGAAACCCGCAAGCCGCCGCCTTCCACAACGCCGACCTCCGCCTTCGCCTTCCATCGTTCGCCGTCACTCTCATTACCACCTTCTCACGCGTCACCATTCCAAAGCCGATTACTTTCCTCTGCCCATCCGCGTTGAACGGTGGTTGTCGCCTGAAGCAGACCGCGCCCTTGACGCCGCCGTTATCACCTCCAGTCGAACCCGAGCCTTCATAGCCTCAATTGGGAACCTAGCACGCCGCATCAGAAGCTCTGCGCCTGAATCCCGTCACCGCGTCTTGCCAATGACCGCATCGCTTTTTGTCCTTTCGTCGCTGTTTATGGTGAGTACCGTCTCACGATTTCTTTATTTCAAGTATCTTTACTTTGCATACACAAAATATAACTAGTAGTGGATGGTTTTGCTGTTGTGTTTGGTTATTTGTCGCTGTTGTGCTACAGTTTATTTTGATCAAATACTGTTCATTTGCTTGTGGTTCGTCTTTGCTTTGTTGGTCCTTAACATACCCATGCAAAAGTTTTAGACAGCTTGAACTTTGAGGCACTTGAAGCCTGGAAAGAAATGATATACACATGAATTTTGACCCTTATAAATGATGTAATTGTTGGAATTGGTTCAGGTATAGTGGTTTGAATTGTAGTGTTAGCATATGTGTGTGGTTGGGCTCAATGATTTGGTTGTCTTGATTAAAGGTGGTTCAGAATTATTTTGGGTTAAACAGTATGGAAGTATTTTGAGGGAAGGTGCATTGCTTCTTTTGCACGTACACATAAATGATAAGGGCATCATAATGACCTGTTGCATGGTATACTGATTTTACACGTCAGTTGTGGCCTTGAATTAATTATGCCATCATTTTTTTCTCCATATTTTCAATTACATTAGTTCTGCTTGCACACTTAGCACTTGTATTTTCTGGCATGTCTACAAGTTGCTGCATGTCCTAAGTGCAATACATATATTCATTTCATTTGTTACACTTCCAGCATGCTTATGCACTTCACTTTCTGATCTTATATTTCTATCTTGACTACTTAAGTCATTGGATATAAACACATTGTTACCACCTTCAGTTGCATTGTCAACCCTTTACTTTTAATTTTTAGTTATGTCTGCACCATATTTTACTTGTTTGGCCTTAAATGCTTTCAAGTATCCACGCACGCATTGGTTTCAATTTTGATATCTCACGGCATTCTAGATTCTCATGTTGAGTGTACTTGCTGTAGTTTGATTTTTGGGACACACTAGAGTTGCTTTGTTTAAGTAATATTGGCATTGTACACGCTGTACCTACACCTGCTACTCTTGTTCGAACTAGTTCGAACGACCATGAGAGGTATTACACTATCAATTATATATTTACACTACCCATTATTCTTAATCTATTCATTGCTACTCGTAGGTTAATCTATTTTTAATCTATTTGAATCGCTACTTATCAATTTACGATTTTGATTATCAATTCACGTTTGGATACTTATCAATACTTTATGTTCTCTTATGACTGTCATGTTTTGAATTTAATCTGTCATTTTATATATAAAGAGGAGGATTATGAAGATACTTGCCATGGAATATATTCAGGTAAGGAATCCAAAATAATTAACTTTATTTAGCCGTGAAGTTGTTTTTCTTAATAATTCTACGATTGTAACTAAATTGTCATTCAAAAATGCATTGTTTTATTCAGATGAGCATGAAATATGATCCTGAAATGTAATTTAACAATCGATATTTTGCAAATTTATATATACTATGATGGCACATAATTTATTTGTAGAATTGTTTAGCAAACTGTTAGTGCATCAGTCTACAAGCAATAACCATATTTCATTTTTATACAGGCGAGCAGTAAATGTAATAAACAACTAAAGGGTGAGCAATGCATTTTCAGACACTTAATAATGAATTCGCGTCTTTGAACTAGTAAAAAGAAACAAAAGTGCCGATTTTTGTGTTGTGCATTACTAGATAAGATGTGTTATCATCTCGTATACTTATTTGAATATTAGTTTCACCTAAAACCAAGAATAACATTAGATGAACTTTTCCCGATGTTGCATTGGACATGAACAAAAGTATGTTGTGTGCTTGCCAAGAAACTTTAGAGCCTTAACAAAGCAGTAATTTTTGAAGCTGGATATTTAAGATCTTTGTTTGAGTTTATAAAAATAACAATGTTCACAATCAATGGCTTAACGAGCTAAATTCAAAAATGTGATATCATGCTTGTTGTTTACAAGCCACTGCGCCATCTATGCTTTCTCTCGCCATTTTTCTGTTTGTTATAGCTAACGAGTGACCCATGTAATGCACATGAGCAGTTGTCAAGTTTATAATGTTTTGGATATAGTATCGTGCAAGGTTATTGATAAATTAATTATGTTCCTTGTTCTCATTTGTATAAAGTATGGTTATATTTATTAATTTTGCAATATGACTTCGTAATTATTTTGTAAATATGATCATGAGTTCCGCTGAATAAAAGATTTTTAATTTGGATTTTGTAAAGAAGGTAGTAACTAGACAAAATTGTGAAATCTATGCAAAACTCTTTGTGACATTCATTTTTCAATAATTTCCTTTCATTTTCGCATAAATTTATGTAACGATACAACTATATAAGTATATGCATGAACAAAGAATATTTTATAGAACATACATTGGATGGTAAATGAAAATAGTAAACGATTCTAATTGTTATTATAAAAAAATGTGAATATCATGCTTGTTGCCTCAGTCCAGTTGAAAAACAGTATAATAATAAGAACTAAATTATAAATAAATGAGGAATTTCCATATCAGCAGGAAAGATTCACTTTTGATACAAACTAATAACAATGGAAGGGATTCTCAACTTTGCATAGCTGTACATGCTATTTATTAATAGGAATGTGCTTTGTATCATTTTGCCTAAAAAAAATTTCTTAGATAAACCTATATCTAATTCAAGTTTTTGATAGTTTTCAATCAAAATGGTAAAGTAATCAAAGCATGATCCTATACTACTGATATGTTACCTTATATATCTTTTTTCTATTTCCTCCGCCTTCCCTAATATTCCGTGCTTACCTTTTTTCAATCAAAATGGTAAAATAATCATCTATTCCATTTTTTCTACCTTTTTGTCCACATATTACCAATATTTTTATCTTCTTTTTCACTTATTTGCAAAGTGGTTCCATTTTTATTTCATTTTTTTTTGGATTATTTTTTCTAAAATTTATGTTTTCAATCGTTTATTTTATTTCCAAGATATACAAGCAAATAATCACACAAATAGATTTTTTTTCTTTTCATATTTTGCCATTTATACTGTCAGACCTTAGTGTGGCAGTTAACATATATTCCTAAACATATAATTACATTCTGCAATAAGCAAACCAACTTAGTGACCCACATGCATCCTTCCTTTTATTGTAGTCTAATGCATTATTGTCAGTTTAGCTTATATTAAGAAATTCATAAATGATGTATCGTCTTGTTATCGATAAATTCAATTATTTTCGACATAGGAAGCTTTATGCATTATTAGGTAAATCCTTCCTCCCGTTTTTTAAATAATTTCCTAAACTACCATGTAAATTATGTTCTTATTTTTCTCTTTAGTTGGTTGAACTATAAATCTCAATGGAGTTGAAAATTTCTTATAAATTTCATTTATGAGCAAGTATTATTGTTCATTTTGAGAATATAAATGGTCTGCCTACTAGATTTGTAGTTTTGCTCACATCTCGTCCATTTGCACATCTAATTTTCACTGTCCAGTAATTTTACTTTATGGGTAGGCACTAACAGATCAACTAATATTACTTCTTTGGCATGTGGAAGAACTTGGACAAACAGACAATCAACTGCATGATTTAAAGAAAGGAAAATGCACTGCATTGGTGAACTTGAGTCAAAAGTTCAAACACGGCAAAGTGAAGCAACAACATTGTCAGCGCAGCTTAAAATGTTACAGGTGCGCACCTCTTATTTTATATATGTTAATTAATTACCTCTCATATATAACTTCGTTGGACATTGCTGTTATTCATTGCAGTTCTAATGTTTACAACAAAACAAATCATTTTGTTCACGATGATCTAGCAAATATTTTCCATATACGATTATAATATTTCTTCTTCTTACTCTTTCTATCAGATTAATCTGTAAATTAAAGTAAAATAATTAGTAACTAACTAATGAGATTATATGCTTTGTCAATTTTCTCACTGATTGCTTAATTGATCTAATTTCGCTCATATTGGAATGATTAAGATTAGTTACACAATGAAATTTAATAAAAGAGTAGGTAGAATTAACCTATTTGTCATTAACTGAACATTTTCACATTTTTAAATTCATGCTTCTGAATGGTGGCGGAGCTTTGTAACATATTAATATTTCATACATAGACGATTAAGTAGTTTAGCTAAGCACTCTTTCTCGATATTGTCTGATAGACGTCGTTGTAGATGATCAAATTTAGCCACGTTTGGTTGTAATTACTAATTTTGATCATCGTACATGTCGTTTTACCAAGGGGCCACCATTAGTCGACCTCATATCTTGACTAGGTAGGCACCTGTATAAGTTTGGCTAGGTAGGCAGTCGGTTTTACGCTGAAACAAGCAGTAAATATTAAGGGGGCTTTTCATATTATTATAGCTGTTATGGGAGATGGATTCATGTGCATTGGGGTGGGGTTCAAAAAAATAGCAGGACCTGAAGGGCATCAAGCAGTTGCACTTTATGTCCATGCTGACTGGACAGTTTTACCATGGCTGTCATTATTGGCACTATGACAAAGCTACCTCGTGGTGACTTGATTTCATCTAATTTTCATATTTTATCAATAAATAAGAAATCTATGTAATAACACTTTCAGGAAAGATAATGTTAACTATCACTTGAGGATTTTTATTTCCTTTATCATTGCTCGAGTCCTTTTAAAGAGTGTAGATTCTTATAATTAAATTTTAGTATGTTTACAGTTATATGTAGCATGTTTCACTATGCACATCCAAATTTTAAATTAGGCAGGTTTCAGTACATTTACAGCTTATGATACTTACGCTGCCTTAGGTTAATTTCCTGACATGTTTCACTGTCTCCCGTTTATTTCAAATCCAACATACGATATATACAGCTATTACGTATGTACATGCTAAATTTTATTTTCTGAACACCTAACAGTATATAAGAATATACTGAGGTCATGGCTATTATTTTCCATTGTATTTATTTTTAAGTAAATAATAGGTATCCAATTAGTCTGTGCTTTTATTATCTTACCATTGTCATTTGCAATTTTTTAAAAGAAAAAAGTTTGGCTAAGGCTTCCAGTAAAGTATAAAGAATCTCTCTAGACTTTTACCCATTGCGATTTACCATTTTGCAAAAATAAAAATTAGGATAAAAGGGGCCAAAAATGTGCAAGCAAATCATGTAACCATATTTTATGCTTTGGAGCCTTGAATACCTAAAGTATTGCATTACTGTTTAATATTTATTATAGGTAATGATAAATTAGTTTCAAAAAGAGCTTTCCAACTATTTTAAAATTTTATTTTAAACTACTTTCGGCAGACCGGGTGCGAAGCACGGGTTCACACTAGTAAGTTCTGAATGGTGTATAATAATATATTCTTTCTGCATTTGGTTAACTTTTTTTTTTTGTTTTTTTTTTTTTTTTTTTTTTTTTTTTTTTTTTTTTGCAGTCATACCGTGCTAGTAACGGTATGCAGGCTCAAGATCGACGGGATCGGGTTACTCTGGAAGCTTTTTAGTTTAGGCCAAATTCAGAGATGTCCACTATCAGACAGGCCGTTGGATCTACCGTCGCGTGGCACAAAGATTACGTTTCCTTGGTCTAGTGTCGGTACTTATGAAACTAGTTATGTAATTTATGTTAGAGCTTTGTTGATGCAACTTATCTTAATCTTTTGGAATGTAAACTTATCCGAATCTTTGGATGTAAACTTATCTAACTTTTTGAAATGTGTTGGAATTTTAAGACTTTTGCTTTAGTCTTTTATTATGTGTTATTATGTGATTTTGATTGTTGCATCACAATATTAATTGCATGTTAAAATATATATATTATTATTATTATGAATCTATATGGCTGCAATTATATATAAAAATCTTCATTTATTTCACAACGGGCAAAACCTGTTGTAGTATAATGTATTACAACGGGCAGAAGCCGCTTGTAATTAATAAGATATTACAACGGGTTTATAGCCATTGTCATAGAGCCCATGCACGTGACAGAGCACGTTATTACAACGGTCTTTTACAACAGTCATTGACCGTTGTAAATTACAATGGACCTATTACGACGGTGCATATTAGGACGGGCTTTTGCCCGTTGTGAAAAACATATAACAACGGTTTTTGCCCGTTGTAAAAGGACTATTTTGTTGTAGTGTACTGTTATGCATAACTGTATAAATCTGTGTACTCTGATTATGTGGTTTATATAGTTGTTACCAGCTCGCTTGTTTTATATATGTAGTTATCATTATATATTGTCTGATGCGCTATGGGATATATGAAAGATTCAACGACCATGTCTTGTGTTTGTTCCTTCTTTTCTTCTATTTCCTTCTCTTCCTTTCCATTCATCGTCTTTTCCTCTATTTCTTTCCCTTGACAACCGTCCTGCACTGATCGGCTGTTTGTACATTGCATTATTTAGTTGTATAAGCACTGATGATGTAGATCAATTGTCATCATATGTCTTTTATATGGCTATATTGCGTGAAATGTCGATTAGTGGGTAATTAGAGTTATGAAAATGTTATATAAGACGAATCTAGTGCACATAGGTTGGCCAGAGAAGCGATTCATCTAAGGTGATTACAGAAATGGTAAGGATCAGATGATGAAATAAAGCATATAGATTAGTGTCATGGTTGTAAGAGGTATGTCGATGAAGATTAGAGAATCCATACAAAATAAGACAACAAAATAGAGAATGACCGGAGTTTTAAGTCAGAAGATTGAATTTATCTAAAAATTGACTATGTAGTATCTTTTGACACCACTACATAGGGATTGGCACTGAATGATGGAGGCATGTGTTAACGCAAAGCGGTACCATGACGGGAAGCTTCAAGTTACGATGGCGCATGCATGATGTTACTTTGGGAAAGTTGGTGGAAACGAGGCAATTACACACTGTCAATCAATTCTATGGAGCAACCATCAGATGCTATAGAATTAATGATCTTTGAGTCTATCTTTGGGTTTAGAGTTTGGTTGCACGTAGGAAGCTTCAGAGAATTTATGAAGTGACTTGCGTTAGAGGTGTTTACTTAAAAATGGCTAAGTCTTAATATAAAAGGCAGGCACAAACCCATATTTTTCTGTATCAAATGATGCAACATAAAAGATTGGAAGGGAAGCCTAGAGGATGGCACACCATTAGTTGTTGGTTGGTTTGATGAAGGAATAATGATATATGGATGATGGCTTGAAAATCTTATTATCTCTATTATCTCTATAGACTGTCAATCAATAATCATTATAAAGTGAACGGAGACCAAATTGAGTTGAACACTATGTTTTTGCTTGTTTTTCGACTTACTTTTACTATGCACTACTGGATCTAATCCCTACAACGTTATGTTGAGATTTGATCCATTGTTGGTAAATATTTTGGTACTTCCTTTAAGAGAACTGAATTTTGGCATAGATTAAGCAATCTACTTTGGACTGAATAGGTCTAAAAGTTAGATCTATTTTTTTTGAAAATAGATCTAAAACTCTTGCTTGAAGAAACTCTTGATTTGAAGACTTCGGAAAATTTTCTTACTGAAGCCAACACGGCTCGAGGGAAGGCTAGAGAATTTAGGAATCATCTACAACTGTAGTAGTATGACACGGTGGAAACCCTCCCAAAACTAAATCAAATGACCAACCTAAGTCTTCTACACAGCGGGGTGTCATAACTAGGGATGATCTGATAGTACAGTTACTGATCATAAACCGAGAATGGAAGCTAGTCAAAAAGCTCTTATGGATAAAACTAATGCCTTACTCAACTTGCAACCTAGAGTAGAGGAGGAGGAAGAAGAGAGACTTTTTCCATTAGGGAATAAGGATATTGTAACAATCCGGAATTTTATAACTTTAATTTGAGAATATTTAATTTGTTTAAATATTTAGTTTGTTGTTTTGGTCATTAAATTCTATTTATTTTAATGTTAATTTACGATAGAAAAATTATGTTTAATCATCTAAATAATGGTTTTAATGTTATAGTAGCCATTTTAAATGTTAAACAATAGAAAATCTAACTTTATTTATTTTATAAATTATTAGCATATATGCATGAATGTGTAAATTAAGATTTCAGAAATGCATGTATATATCTATACCTGTGTGTGTGTGTATATACGATTTAAAATTTACATTTTAAGATTCTTAGTTATAATTTAATAAATAAATGTATAATAAGTGATTTGATCTTAAAGAATAAAAATATGTACAAGTATGTTTTAATTTGTATTTTTATAATTATATTTAAAATGCATGATTTGATGTTTAACATTTATTTATATAATAAGAACGAGTGGAAACCCGTGCGATGCACGGAAGCATAGACTTTCGAGTGTTGTAGTTTGCATTTATGAATAAGGGGTGAGAACATGCTGTATTATAGCGAGATATATAATGTAAATGATACATTGACATGCACTAAATATGCCAAGGCCTACATTAATTTTCATATTTTGATTTTCCATTTACTGCTATGTTTAAAACCACATTAACCAAAAATGAATCCAGAGTTGATTTTTTGATCATATATTGTGTGAGTAGTCAATACATTTTTCTAAATAACCTTCCCAAATATACAATTAATGCACATCCAAATGTAGAAAGGTTTATAGTAGGAAAAGTCATATTTGAGGTCTGCATGCATGAAATACGTTACCATTGCAATAACAAAATGCATTAAATGCTCCGAGGCCCAGATTATTTTCCTTTCGTGCTTTTCAAATTGCAGTTAGCTATTTGATTAAATTTGTGGCATTTCACTATTTTTCAAACCTAATTAATTATGAATTATTTGATAATTAAACCATATTCAGATTTTTTTTCTAACAATCTCTTCAATAGGAACACACAAAAATACATTTATTTAATTATTTAAAACCTGATCAGTTATGAATTATATGAGAGACAAAACATATTCAAATAATTAGTTTTTTAATATTTTTTCTATAGGAACATATAAAAATTTAATATTCTTTGATATAACTATAACAACTGATAATTTTTTATGATAATATTTACACAAAATGTACTTATGTGTATTTGGTCCACCAGGATTTAAAGTGAGTATGTAAGCCAAAATCTTGTGTTGTGATCTTTTATGGTATATAAGCACATATTCCTGTTGTATATTAATCTATCTAGTCAAAATTGTAATGCCACATTTACTATTATATGTAAAGCACACATTAAGCGAACATGAATTTAGAGTCAATGTGATGACCTTGTATTATCCAGGCATACTATTGTGTTTGTGGTCAATGTCCTTTTTTAAATATTTGTTTCAAATGTACAATTAATGCACTTATACAAATGTACATATAAAATACTATTGTGTTTGTGGTCAATGTCCTTTTTTAAATAATTTTTCCAAATGTACAATTAATTTACTTGTACAAATTTACATATACACATTGCTATAATTTTCGATTTAGAAATAACGTAAATAGTAAAACTTGCAATAATTACACACACTAAATGACCTTTAGATCCATAGCATTTCAGTCCATGCATGTAATAAACGTTCACTAAACTACCAAAATAGTAATAAATACAAACAATCAGTACAGTTAATTCAGAAGTAAAAGCAATAAGTTAATTTTGCCATAGCAAGCCAAACCTATATTTTACATGCATACATCAAGTTAACTTTATATCCTTAAAAATTGATCTCCACTACCAAGTTTACTTCCCCACATTGTTAATTCCATTACAAACCTTACTACTCACGCTCTTTATTATGCGTTTTTATTTTTTCATTTGTATATTTCAAGTATTTTTATTTTGTTAACTAAATTACAAACTATGTTGCGTGTAACTTGATGAATGTTCAGAAGTGATGTTGAAGTAGCTTGTCATCCTCATTCATTAGTTTTATGGTTATACAGGAAAGCCTATATTCATTAATTAAGGAGGAAGGGAAAAGGGGATAAATGAGGACAGTGGGGTTACAAAAAATACTTAAGGGTTGCAACAGAGGTATAAATAGAGATCCGAACGAATAAAATAAAAATAAAAATGCATGATCAACGCATAACAAACAGGGCAACTCATTTATTAGTTATATTTATGTTTAATATCATTGCTGAACAAAGCAATGTTTGATAGATGAAAAGTATGGTTTAAAATACTTCCATTTAAGAGTAGAAGTTAGTTTAAGAGCACAACCAACAATGGCTTGTTCAGTTACTAAACAAGCCACGGAGCAACCAGGTGTAGCTTGTTCACTCACCCGTGGCTGGTCTGTGGCTAGTTTTGAGCTCCTCCGTGGCTGGTTCACCCAACAGAGACTGGTTCTTATAACGGCAAACTGTTTGCCGTTATAAGATTATAACGTCAAACACTTTGCCGTTATAAGATTATAACGGCAAAGTGTTTGCCGTTATAATCTTATAACGGGAAACAGTTTGTCGTTGTAATCACTAGCCGTTGCAACACCAACGGCTAGTTCACTTCCTCCCTATAAACCACCCTACCTCCTTCTTCTTCCTCCTCCACACAACCACTCCACCTTCCCAACTTCTTCATCAACAAAATGTCTTCGTCTGCACCCAAGCGAAGCGGGAAAAAAACCATAAACAAGAAACTCATGTCGCAACCGCACTCGTCATCGTATGCCATGCATGATGCAACGGTCAATCCAACAACAGCAACCGTTGCAGCCATCTCACGAATATGGCTACTCGCCGTATTCAAATTATCCATACCGTCCACCGTACCAACCGCTCGGTCCTCCTAATTTTCCTCCCATCCAATCGTCCGTCCCGCCACAATTTTACCAACGACCGCCCCGGGTAGGCGTGTACGACGATCATTCGTCGTATATGTCAATGATGATGCAGACCGAGCAAAGTCAACAACCTCACCTAACTCCGCAACAGACCGAGGTTCGTGACCGCGAAGCGATGCAAAATTTGCAAAGACAGTTTTCGTATGGGTATGTCTCTCCTACTACCGAAGAAAATGTTGGGACTTCTACGGAGGAGGAGGAGGAAGATGCAAATGAGGAAGTAAATGTTACAAATTCTGAAGAATTGAATGAAGAATACGTTGCACCTATCAGTCCCGAATATAACCAAAAGAAGAAGAAGAAGGTGAAGTCTTTAAGGAGCATTTTCAGTAAACGACACCAAACCGAAGTTGAATTGGAGCCGAATCACGAAATAGAAGATATTGAGGATGATAATGCTGAAGGGGAAGATATACCAGTGGATGGAAGAAGAAAACAATGTAAGTTTACTTCCGAGCAGTACGTTTCACTTGCTAAATCGTGGATACGCATTTCACAAGACAGCATTGTTGGAAATAATATGAAAGGTGAGAAATTTTGGGAAAGAGTAGCAGAGTTCTACAAATCGTTGGAAGCGAGGAATAGAACATGGACATCACTTAGAGGCAGTTATAGAGTTATGAATGCCGCATGTCAGAACTATCTTGCAATACTGACAGCCTTGGAGAACAGACAGCAAAGCGGTGCTGCACCTTATGACGTTGTAAGTACCGTAGATTACTTTGAAAAATAACTTACTATACTATGATCGATTAGTTAGAAATGACATACGCTCATACAATATCCACTTTGTGTTACAGATTGAAGAGTCACGAAAGGCCTACCAGCAAAAGTATGGTCATCCATTTAAATTTCAAGACTGTTATGAGCTTCTATCTAGGTTGCCGAAGTGGAAGAACCCCAGCAACTTCATGTTTGAGCAGCAGAACAAAGCTAGAAGGATGAACTACTCTGATTCTAGTCTAGGAAGTGGCCCGAGTTCGCAAGAAAGAAACCCTTTATTTGGAAGTAGTGATGGACGACCTGTCGGCAGATCCAAGGCAATTCAGCTGGAGCAACGAGGTGCAGAGTTTGCTAGATTTATGGAAACAATGGAGAGTTCATCTAAGGCAACAAAAGAGCATAGAGCTCGATGTTCGGTGGAAAGAAACCGTAGCGATGAAGATTTCCAAAAGGCAGTTAGGGATGATCGAGAGCTCCGCAGACAAGAACATGCGGAGAAACAAGCCATGGAAGAAAAGAAGCTGGAGGAGCAGAAAGCTTTGGCGCGAGAGAATAATTATGTTAAAATGATTACATGTGATTTTAGTAAGCTTACCCCTCTACAGCAAGAACTAGTAGCCGAGCAGATTGGAGAGTACAGAAAAAACAAAGGAAGCAGAAGTGGAAGCGTTAGTGGCTCGTATATGGACTAGCTATGTATGTTGGGTTAAGTTGTAATATGATTGTGAACTGTTTGTAGTATTTATGTACTGGTGGGTGTTTATGTACTAGCTATATATGTTGGGGTGAGTTGTAATATGATTGTGACATGTTTCTAGTATTAATGTTGTAGTTGTTGTTTATGTACGAGCTGTATATGTTGGGTTGAGTTGAAATAATGATACAATCTACAATATGATTGGAAACCAGATTTATTGACTCAAGTACGCACTGATAGATAGTTCAAATGATACATAGTACACGACTACACACTGATACATAGTTCTAGTACCAACTACTGATTCCGACTATTCCTTCCTTTATGCGCCCACAAATGTTCCACCAACTGGTCACGCAATTGGAAGTGTGCAGCTTGATCTTCAATGTGTTGAACCATATCAACATATTCTTCCATTGAGTTTACATCTTTATGGGGTTTTGCATTTGAGACCGTAAACATGTCAGGATAATTAGACTTTTGATTCTTATATCCGCCTCTTTCAGACTCCACAATCATGTTATGTATTATTATACAAGCATACATGATTTCTGAAAGCACTCTTGCATCATGAAAACGAGCAGGATTTCGTAAAATATGAAATCAGGCTTGTAAAACACCAAACGTACGTTCGATGTCCTTTCTGTAGCTAGCTACTTTTTCAGTGAAATACCTTTCTTTATCATTTGATGGAACTCTGTACCCTTGCATCAAAGTTCTCCACTTTGGGTATATTCCATCGACTAGGTAGTACCCAGTTTTGTGTTCGATATTACCAAGTTTATATGAAACATCTGTTGACAGTCCGTTAGCAAGTTCTGTGAAAAGATATGATTGTTTTAAAACATTTGTATCATTCAATGAACCTGGGACTCTAAAAAAAGCATGCCAAACCCATAAATCGTTTGTTGCTACTGCTTCAAGGATCATTGATGGCACTTTCTTATGTCCGGTGAACATTCCTTTCCATCCCGTTGGGCAGTTTTTCCAAGCCCAATGCATGCAATCTAAACTTCCAATCATACCTGGAAATCCTCTGGCTTCTGCCCTACGTAGTATCCTGGTTATATCGTTAGGTCCAGGCGTCCGTAGATACTCCTTCCCAAACTCTGCAACAACTGTTTTACAGAATTCTTTCAGACACTCTATTGCTGTTGATGCTGCGATTCTGAAATATTCATCCATTTGATCGCCAGATGTTCCATAGCTTAACATCCTCAACGCCGAGGTGATTTTGATGTGTGGTGAATGGCCGATTTCTTGTGCTCCGTTCAGTCTATAAGTGAAATATGGATTTGACTGGTGAAGTTTAAGATATATTTTTGAGAAAATAGCCGGACTCATACGGTAACGATGGCGGAACAAAGTTATATCAAAGGTTGGATTGTCGATGAAGTAATACCTCATTAGTCTTTCATGTCCATCCTTGTAGTCTCTCTTATACCGTCGGTCAATCCGGCCATGCATGCTACCCCGATGGTTGCTAGTTGAGCCTTCAGCGAAATAATTGGAATACGCAACCATTGCGTGTTGTTCCAGCTCCTCCTCCGTCTCTTTCTCCACTTCTAGTTCGGAATTATCAGTTTGATTCTTCTTGTTTTTGTAGTAATGGTAGTATAGATTTGGATCCATTGCTTGCTTTTTTATAAGTTGAGTTTCGTTGTTCTCTCTAAGCATATCCGAACGAGAGATATATATAAGCAGGGATGGTGAACTAAATATCTCTGACATAGAGTACATGTAGGCAATAATGGGTGGCAATAATGGTTCCAACATGATGAATCTGTCATTGAGTAGTCAATTCGGATAGTTGTTGTGATGTGAAAGGTTGGCACTAAATGGTTGGCAATAATGGTTCTGTCATTGAGTACTCAATTCAGACAGTTGTTGTGATGTGAAAGGTTGGCACTAAATGGTTGCCAATAATGGCTCTGTCATTGAGTAGTCAATTCGGACAGTTGTTGTGATGTGAAAGGTTGGCACTAAATGGTTGGCAATAATGGTTGGCAGCACATAAGGGCAAGAATGGTTGGCAAGAATGGTTTTGATAATATCTTTGCCATGAGCAGTCAAATTATTGTAGCCATGTTTTTGGCAATAATGGTTCCGACATGATGGTTGGGACAATAATGGTTCTGTCATTGAGTAGTCAATTCAGACATGATGGTTGGGACAATAATGGTTCCGACATGATGGTTGGGACAATAATGGTTCCGACATGATGGTTGGCAATAATGGATCGTTATTAACGATATTCAAATGTGTAGATAATCGTTTATATTTAATTAAATAAACGTTTCGTTTTGTTAACGAAATTGCATAGCGACTATTTTAAAATTTAAAACAAACATAACTAACAATCAATGTCACGAAATCTCAAAAATTTCCCCCCAGCAGGTAATTTTAATCTAATCGATCCGGTATATTCAGTTAAAGTTCGTATTTAAAATTACGAACTACCGTTGCGTTTCGGGCTCGTTTTAATTATATTATAAAGTATATATATAATCAAACTTCATTTTATATAATAAACTCGAACTAGAGTGGGATAAGGAGATACAACAATAAGCTCAAAGATAAAATAGTTCATACAGACACAACAACTGACGATAGTACATGCGAACTAGCTCAATCAAAGCATGGAGTAGGAATTAGTAACTTCATTAAAATGCATTTTACGTTTAGTCTTACGGGCGTCGCCTGATGTTCAATTGCAACTGCTCATTATCACTTCGAACACGTCTATTTTCCCGTTCGAGTTCGTTACAATATGCTATTCCCCGAGGACACAAAGGTTGGTCTATCCATTCCGTGTAATTGCAACCATTTGGAACGGCTGGGCATCGCTGAATGCGCCGACCTATATTGTTTCCCTCTGCTTGAACCACAACTTCAACCGCGTACCCGCAGTAGCAATGAACTGGATAGGAATCAACTATTTGTTCCTGCAGTGGTACACGAAAGAACTCTGCTTCCTGAGTTGACTGAGTGACAGCTTGTTCAGATGATACTTGAACAGGTGGGACTTGAGTTTCATATGGAGGTTGAACGTTCAGCTGTTCGTACGGCGGTTCAGTTTGCGGTCTAATTTGGTTTAGGAACTGGAATTCGTCTTCAAGCTCCTGTAGCCTCATTTCGTTGTACGCCTGTTCCTCGGAGTCTGTAGAAGATGACCACGAAGACATCTTCAGTGAGTTCTAATAGAAGGATGTGCTCTAAGAATGAGAACGAAGGTGTTTGAGTGCGGTAAGTTGTGACTAAGTAACATATGTATATATAGCTGCAATATTAGTTATGGTGTGAATGGTCACTAGCTACACTTTGTGATTTTCAAAGCTTGTGTAGGTAAACCAACAAAATACTGATGTAACCGGTCACTGGTACGACTGTAGGGAATCTGCTTTTTAGTGATAAAGTGTATTGAGGACGACCCCCTGTGGCTACAGACTGAGAGCTGGACTATATTCCAATAACTCTCGACAAAGAGTGACATGACGTCACTGTCACATAAAAGATGACTGCACTATGCGAACTGTGCAAGACGTGACCAGTCAATGTGCTACAGTTCGGACGACTAATTGCGGTGCTTCAAAACCACAAAAGCATACAATATTTGCGGATTCCACCTCGCCTTCTTCAACCGTGGCTCTTACACGAGGAATTACAAGGTTAGCCCTATGGTCATGTTATCGTGCTGGATTGTCTTGCTGATGGCTTATTTCCATTTCGTGCATTCCTGCTTCGAGCTCTAATTGTCGCACCTCGTCATTGTGTCGCTCTTCCATTTCAATATACCACTCGGTTGGTTCTCTAGATGCGGACAGATTAGGATTTGATGGTCCAGAAATAAGGTCTGTGTAATTGTAAGAAGATGGATAAGAAATTGGCATGACTACGCTCTAAGTAGATGGATGGGGTTTTAGTGAAACGACATTCGATATATGTAGGAGGAGATGCAGTTACCAATGCATAAAGGAGTTTGCCGTTATAAAAATATAACGGCAAATTGTTTGCCGTTATAAAAATATAACGGCAAACTGTTTGCCGTTTTATTTTATAGCCGTTGCGCCCCAATGGCTACTTAAACGGTCGCAATCCCTCCCATTATATATCAACCTACCTCCTCCTTCTTCCACACTAACACACTACCTTTTCAACTTCAAGTTGTACAACCCAAAAAATGTCTTCTTCTGCACCCAAGCGAAGCGGAAAAAAAGGTGTAAGCAAGAAACCCCTATCCCAACAGCACTCGTCGTCATATCCCTTGCAACGTCCAGTCCAACCCCAACAGTATTCAAATGACGATGCTCATTCCGTTTATCAAAGAGCTGGAAAAGAAATTGTACTCGAAGGGAAGGTTTCCGAGCCACTAGGGACGATTGGATCCAACCCTGTTTGCTATTGTGGACAAGTGTTGGTCGTTGTTGTTGACGAGACCGAAACAAATGTCGGTCGTCGATTTTTCGGTTGTGAAGCCTTCAACGACCACATGAATTATCCTGATGCCATTGATTGTTGTTGCTTTAAGGAGTGGATTGACCCTCCCATTTGCGAACGTGGACGTCAGTATGCACTCGAAGCACAAGCAGAAATAAGACGCTTGAGCAAGATTAATGCCGGTAAGACAAGAGATGGTCCTTTCCCTAAACCATGGTAGGTGTACGTGTTTGAATTTGATGCTGGTGTGCTCAGTTGTTGTAGTTTGTATGATTATGGTTTGGCATTTCCTTCTGTTCTACTAGTTGTCGTTGTTCCAGTTGTTTTAATTGCTCAATAGTTGTACTAGTTGTTGAAGTTTGTATGATTATGGTTTGTCAATAGTTCTACTAGTTGTCGTGATATTATAGTTGTTTTCATTCTGTCGCAAGCAGAAATAAGGCACCTGGGAACGGCCCATTTTTCGTAACCATTTTGTGAATTGAAATGGTTAAAGCACTGGTGGACGACCCTTTTTTTCGTGCTGGTAGTCTCTTCCGAATTAAATGACAACAATATACGAAATTAATAGTAATTGCCCACATTTGTTGTGATGTGACCGGACACTGTTGGGAATCTAACGTAATATCACGAGATTAATAGTACATGCCAACATTTCATGTGATGGCACCATTTTTCGTTCTGCAATGATGTGACTGGACAATGTAGAGAATCTAACATAATATCACGAGGTTAATAGTACATGCCAACATTTCATGTGATGGCACCATTTTTTGTGCTGCAATGATGTGACCGGACACTGTAGGGAATCTAACGTAATATCATGAGATTAATAGTAAATGCCAACATTTCATGTGATGGCACCATTTTTCGTGCTGCAATGATGTGACCGGACATTGTACAGAATCAACCATAATAACACGAGAACCCTGTAAACCGTATTCAAGTATGTTGAATTGTAACTGTTGGTCGTACATTGCCCTTATAAGTACTCCATATCTGATAATCCATCTCATACCTTCTACAGCTTCAAGCAGCACCGTTGTAGAGTAAAGGGAGAAAATTTATTTTCTTGTTTTCTTAAAGGTAACGTTTATTATCAACAAAATTCGTACTTCTAGTTACTCTACTAATTCTACTGATGCACAGGTTACATGGACAATTCAAAAATAAGTGATGAAGAAATGGGAAGGATTTTTGATGAGTACGAACGAAACTTAGTGAATGATAACGAAAAGGGTTTAGTTCATGATACACAAGTTGAAGAGGTGCCCGTCGCGATTCAGCATCGAGCGGTTACAGCTCCGCGTCCTTCTCCACTAAATCAACGACCTAGTAATAGTGCTTGTAATAATTCTCCTACTCCAGATTTTTCGTCTAAGGATTTGCTGGCCCTCGTAAAATCCTATATTGAGGTTGAAAAGAGAGATGAGTTGCTAATGCAAAGTGGAGGGGGTTTAACATATGAAGAAAGATGGGCAATGATCACGAGGCTATACAACAACCATCGTTCCCGGCCCACTACATGAACATCGATTGAAATCCAAATGGCTAATCGTCATTTTGCAGACGCTTGTGATCGGTACACAAAGATTATCGAAACTGTTGAAGACGAGAACATATTTAAAACAAATCAAGAAACATATGATTCTCGTTACCTTTTCGAGTATGGTGAGGAGTTCGTTGGTTACGAAGCGTATAAACTACGCTACAGTTGGTTGATCCGCTATGGAACTGAGTAGGCTTATGGTATTGTGATTTTATTGTTGTTTTACTGTCTATTTACTTTGCTGTTTGTGCGTAGAATATGGAGTTATCTGTAAACCTTGTTATGTTGGCGTGCTGTTTAAGAATTTTGCATTTCTACACGAGAAGAGGGAAACCTTGTTCAACATCAAATTCAAACGTTATTACATTCCAAACAACACTTACAGGAACTAGAACAACAGAAGATACCGGCTCTACACAAAAACATTCTCTACACATAAATACAGTCTCTACACATAACCAAATGTAGTCTCTACACAGAAACATAATCAAAACGTACACAAAATTCATCGAAAGCACATAATAGCGGTAGTCAACAAATACAGAACGCATACTCAAACAATAGGAACATACAACTGACAACTGCGAAAACGTAAAACATCGAAAGTACATAATCATGGTAGTGAACAAATACAGAACGTCTACTCAAACAACAAGAACTGACAACTATCAACTAGGAATACGTAGAACAACAAAAGTACATAACAGTGGTAATACAACAAAAGTACATAACACTGGTACTCAAAAAATGCAGAACGTCTACTCCAACAGTAGGACCATACACCTAACAACTGCAAAAGTACATAAAAGTGATAATAACTCAGTCGTCCGAGTCATCTGAATGTGTACGTGGACGTGTGCGGCGCCGATGATGTCTCTCAGCATCACGAACATCTGGAGGCTGACTCGACCCAGCACTAGACCTATGGTGGTAATACATTTGCAAGTCCTGCACTCTCTTGCGCTCTGCCTCAACCTGGGCCTCTAAATGTGCCTGACGTTGTCGTGCCTCTCTGCAACACGACGCAGCTCACCATCATAGTAATCTAGGCTACGCCTATGCTCTACGTAACCCGTATGCCTAATCCCCATCTGCATGTCATACAGATCATGATATGATATCTGTGAAGGATCTGGGTAATCTTGATGGGCCGGAGGATGAAACACGTCAACGTAACGATCTGGTCCAATGGTGGGCACTGCCATGGTCCAACCAAAATGACTGGCGGCCGCCACATGATCAGCTGCACGAAAACTCTAACTGGGCTGGGTAACATCCTCGACAACAGGTGGACGTATGCCGTGTCGTATAGCAGATGGCCCTACTAAATCAATCGATGCTGCATGCGTAATCGTATCTGAGGACCCGGTGAAAAATCTACGCCAGAAGGTAAGGTAACACTCCCCGATAATAACAAAACTCTCAGCCGTCCACCAGCCTGCTGTCCTGGCTATATCTAGCTGCTCCGTCGGGTAAATCATACACCGATAAGTATGTGGGTGTGGATCATCCGGAATAGCATCGAAGTCATACAACTGTCTCCAGCACCTCTCACCAAGATACCAATAAGCACCTAGCGCCACGGGAGAAGATATAAGTGGAAATCTCCGTCCGGCAAGCATCCTAGCAATCTGTATGATCTCAAGATCGATGGATGTACTCTGCTCAAATGGATGCCATAGAATCTTATCCCTATACATCCTCAGCTCGATCTGGTTATGGGCAACGGGAAACACATGGCGTGACTCATTATCTCTGGGCCCCCGGTTGTCCGCAGTCCAAAAGCATATACGGGGGAAAAAGGTCGATGGGTCTGCAATACGGGTGATAAAATGAAAGTTCCTAGAGTACTCAAAGTACCAATACTGTAACAACTCCCAGAATCCAAATAAAGAAACCTGAGAATCAGTGATGGTGCACTGCATGTCGAGACATCTGTATAGGTATGCAAGGATAGGTGTGCCTCAATCATATAAAATCGCCCCATCGGCATTTATCTCAGCCGCGACCGCAAAAAACCCCATAGGAACGCTACTGCTCGAAGAACTAAAGAAAAGGTTACCCATAAGGTATAACACAAATAATCGAGCAAGCTCCAAGTCGTCATCAACAGAGTAGTGCTCGAGTATCCTATCCATAGCCGCACAGATCGCGCTCACTCTAATAGCACCTTCTGCCTGCTACGACGTAGTAGAAACATCCAAATGAGGCAGTAGATCATGAACAAGTGCACGATCATGCCATCGACCATCGTCATAAGGCAGTTGGGGATAAGCACTTACTCCAATGCTAATACCAGTAAGCATGGAGAAATCAAGCGGTGTAAGTCCTAACTCACCACAAGGAAAGTGAAATGTGTGGGTGGTTTTGTACCACCGTAGAGCAATGGCCGCACACAATTGGACATCGGCATTTATAACATGGTTTATTCCTAAAATAGCAAATCGCACAATAAGATAAAATATGACTACTAAATTATCCACTTATTTCATTAAAAGGTCTATAATATTACCTAGAAAAAATTGAAATCCAAGAGCATGTAACAGTCCTGCGACCCCCTTCTTACCCGCCAAGTGTGCATGATAATATCTAAGTGTGGTCGCTAACGAACCACGTGGACGTATATTCCGCGACTGTTAACGGTTCAACAAAATGTTATACCATCTACCCAATATATAACACTCAAAGAATACTATGTAAATAATACTAAAAATACTTACAGCCAAACTCGACTGCGTGCTAACATGTACTTCGTCATCTGGAAGAATGCGAAAGTTGGATAGCGCAGGAAGCTTCGCGGCGCTGAGGTTCATATCCACATAGCCATCGAGTTGGCCCTCTCTAGCGGCAACTGATCCAACACCCCTACGTGCCCTGCCTGCTCGTCCGCCTCTACGCCCGCCACGTCCCCGATGGCCGCCTCCCTGTTGCACCTCTGCTTCTTCGTTCTCCATGTTTTCGGCGGCTACAAGTAAGTCTTCTATTCCGAGCACTGGCTGTTGGCCACTACCACCTTCACCACTCCCGCCGGCGCCACGATCGTCGCCGTGCATGAATTTTTTGGCGAATTTTTTTAGTAATCTAGCCATATTTTCGAACTAATATCTCACACAAGCTAGTTAATTTGGTTAAAAACTGACGGATTGGTGAATTGGTGGAGAAAATTGGGTGAAAAATGGGGGAGTAATATGGGTTTTCGGGTTTGAACAAGGAGGAAAGGGAAATGGAGCAGAGGAGGGGAGGCGGCGAGGGTTTTGGGGGGGGGGTAACATTATAACGGCAAACATTTTGCCGTTATAATGTTATAACGGCAAAGTGTTTGCCGTTATAATATTACAACGGCAAAGACTTTGCCGTTGTAATATTATAACGGCAATATCTTTGCCGTTGTATCCCCACTCCTCAACCAGTCTGTGGCTGGTTCTCCCCTTCTGGGTGCTCGGCTCGTTGGACCAGTTTCAGAACATGAGAGAGAATAACTGAATAGAACGGATGGTTGGTTATGGTCTAATGACAGAGTAAGCCACATATGCATCTTGTCTAACCACTCGAGTAAAGTTGCTGGTACAAATTAATCATCTGAATCTTATAAGATTTCCACTGGTGAGTGTTGATCTTCAATATTTGAATTCGCCAAAATGTTAGGTTTAACGAAGACTACTGGTAGTAGGGGAGCAATAACTGCCGGTTGAAGACTCTCTGTCAAATTGGACTGAACCATGTTGAAAGATGAACCTTCCTCTTCTTGTTCAATTTTGACTGCCTTAAGTTTCTTTTGTTGCGGTGATGGCATTGGATCATGTTATTCAATTTTTACCATCCTAATTGATTGCTTCTCTTTTCCTTTGGGTGTTTCCTCCTTCTGGGAAGTTGCTCAACTCTACATTGTAAGAAAACAAAAAGCTAAGCAATAAATGAATGGACAAACTATATCATAAAATTCTGGTTAGCTTAAATATCATAAATTTTCCATTTTTGATCTTAGCATAATATGTAGTTATGTTTGGGAATTTTTTTTCCAGTAAATATATCCAAAAACCAATACGGAAGGAGATAGGAAAAAGTGAAGATGCAATGTTTCTTGATTTTGAAATTGCGTTGTTTGCTACATAACCCATTGGTTTTGTAACAATGCAAGGCAACTGTTTAACCACATACATTACTTGGAAAATATCATTAACTGCATGAAGATGCCGAGAATAATAATTGACAGGAAGATTTATTGCTCAATTTAAAAGTGGATAAATATAATAATACCGAATAATATATAATTAATTGATAATTGATCAATTAATTAGTCAATGATAAAATTAATAAATTTGCTGATGTCCACCTACATTAATTTGCTTCAACTTATATACAGACCAAGTGATTAAAATGGAGCCTATCTTTCCAAAAAAAATCATAGAATATACATTCCAACTTTTTAACTCATTAACCAACATGGGTTATAGAACCAATACCATTACATGATTCATTAAATGGTGTGAGCAGAAGTGAAAATGAGGAAAAAAATAATTGAATTCTATAAATAAGTAATCACCGCCAACATTCAGTTGTGAGACCAACCTGTTTTGCTCGAGTTATCACATTGGTCTTCGGTTAGCAGGCTGCTCGTGAAATATGAACATGCACAGCAAGGATGCGTGAATTGGAATACAAATCCTAGAAACAAAAGAGGTAAATTATAGTAAGAAAAAAGTTTTGAACGTTATAAACATTTAATTAGGACCGTTACAGTATGTGCTGATACAAAATATTGTATCTAAATAAAATAATTGTGGCATCCACTTTTGCCACCATAATGTTATAAAAGGGATAAAGTACAGTATTCAAAATATAAATAAAAATTCCTGTTAATTAAATTACTTTGGATTCTTAAAAGGGAAATAATGTGAAGTATTTTAGGAATCTAATTTGCAATCTATATATGATTCAACTATAAAAATAACAATAAATGTTAAATTTCCTAAAAGGAGAAACTAAAATAAATTTGCCTAGACCTTCCTGTTGTGATTTTTAGTCTATAATTAGTAGAACCAAGTTTCAAGCAGCAAAATATCTTCATGATCAATCTAATAAATCATTGAAGAAACATCTCCAGTACTAACACCGCCGGTCTAGCATCATGAACATCCATAGGGAAGATAAAGCATTATAATACCAATAAAGAAACATTGAGTAAACAATATTTGAGCAATTATAGACGGTCTAATGTTTGAAAAGGAAGACGGTAACAATGGTTAGATTGAAATATGTCATTAAATTTTGTACATATCGATCATTGCCTTTTATATACCAACTGGCATAACCATGACTAATAGTTTATTCCCACAATTATAAATTCAAATTCAAAAACAATTAAAATGTACTTAAAATAAATATCTAACTTTAGTCTGAAAATGAAAGGAATGCAGATCCGAAATTCAGGTGGCTATGCTTTGATGCAAAAAGAAGTTAGAGCGGTGTAGATCCGAAATTCAGGTGGCTATGCTTTAAAGCAAAAAGAAGTTTAGGTGGTGACCGCAATCATCATATGAAAGGAAACTTTTTATTTATCAAAAGTTAAATTTTGGCAGATGAATGATACATAGAGCATGCTTTCAGACAAAATGTATGGGTCATAAAAAAATTCATGATAGAAATGATGTAACTATCCTAATGATGTGGTTGAAGGAACCATAGTGTTTCTTGATTGAAATAACAACAACATTCATATGAAGGAGAAAAATTAGAAGGAAATCAAATAATTATTAGCAGAAATTAAAAAGAGATTTAATATGAGCTACTTACTGTACGGTAGTCTACATTACATATTATGGTATCAAGCAGGAAGAACATGTAAATATGAGAGGAGTAAATTTTCCCAAAGGTTTCCAGGTTATAGGAAACTGCATGGATACATCAAAAATGAAATTGATTAGAGTACACACTGGAAAATAGCTCTTATGCCACAGGTAGCACAGAGAAAACCGCAGGCAAGTAATGAAGAATGAAGCCCATTAACCACTGATGAGGTAAAGAAAAGATAGTTAAATTCCATCTGTAAATTTCAATTAGCTTAATGTAGTGGGAAATTCAGATGCACTCAATTAATAAGAAAATGACATGTCAATTTGTAGCTTTGGCCCCCTGTATATTGTTTAAGATGCACTAATTTTTCACTTTTAAGAAAAGATTTCCATATTAACTGATTGTGCTTTCCT
Organism: Allium sativum; assembly: GCA_030737875.1. Taxonomy (NCBI): domain Eukaryota; kingdom Viridiplantae; phylum Streptophyta; class Magnoliopsida; order Asparagales; family Amaryllidaceae; genus Allium; species Allium sativum. The sequence goes on along the minus strand of CM060925.1, from coordinate 142,761,793 downwards.
CTTTATACATGTTTAGCAGGTATCTTTCATAAATGATTCATCCACAAACTTAACTTAAGGATCATTAGTTTTTGTATTATTATTTTTTTCCTAATCACTTGCATTGTTTGGCAGTAAAAAAATAAAAAAAGAATTCTGAAATAAATGGATTGGTTCACAGAAAAGGAAAAAAAGGAAACAAAAGCGAAAGTATGAAATATTACAAAGGCTAAACCCATATAAACTTTCACGTACAACTGACAATCACCTGTTGAATGTGTTTCATCGTAAACATGAGATTCATTTTTTCCAGAAAAAAGTCACAAATATTTGCTAAATTTTGATTAATATATAATCGACTACAAATAAATTAGACTAACCGAGTTAGTGTGGGATCCATCGCATCGCTCATATGATACAACCTTCTTGATTTCCATGATTAACACCAAGATCTGCATTTCAGTATGCCCTAATTTCGGGTACTGTAGCAGCATACGTTGAAAGATTTAAGATTGAGGCCCCTTCAATATGGTGTAAACGTGGAGTTGGTGCTCAGAAATCAAAGGGACAGAATGGAAGAGAAACGTAATGTCGTTAAGAAAACTGATTATTTGTCGTGTGGAAAACTGATAATTATTTACTCGATTGTGAGATAAGTGGAACGGAAGTAGAAGGAGACCAAAATCGTGAGAGTAGTTATGGATTATGCGGTGTAAACGAAGGAGATCGTGGAAATAGATCTGTTTCAATCTGTTAATCAGAGCCATTCTTTATCTTTGGTGAGAATAAATCTCAGCCATTCTTTGTCTCCAAATAACCAACCAAGGCTTTTTGTTATATAGATAGTTTATGGTATATTTTATAATGTGAAAAAGGTAATTTGATTTTTAATAAAATAAAATCTATTTAAATTTTAAGTAAAAAGGCATGAAGTGATGTTTAACACATGAAAACAGGAAAGGTAGAAGTTTGATAATAAGCTTAAGTAACTTAAGTACATTTGCATTTAGCGCTTTGTATAATTTTGCTTTTACAATAAGACTGTAATGATCTTAAGAAGCAAATAGGCCTTCTGTTTTATAAATTCCTTCATTTTATTTATATTTTTTCGCTTTATATATAAGTATAAGTGTATAATTCTCCTTCTTCCTAATTTCACTTCTTTATCTTATTACCATGAATGTTTCTTATTCTCTAATTCTTTATGGCAGCAAGTTTCTTCTAATAAAAATAATAATAGAAAAACCACTACAAACCATATTATAGTTTGTTTCAAAACTGTAACATAAATATAATGAGTAAAAAAAAGCTAATAACTTTTCAAAATAAAAAACTCATGTATAATTATGAATCAAATTGCTTTTGGTTTATGTTGTTGTGTTCTTTGATATGGTTGAGTTTAGTGGTGTCTAAATTTGTTTTGAGGGTGCGTGGAGCAAGGTAGGGAGCCACGCCGCATAAGGCCTAATTAGGATTTTCTATTGTAAAGGGACTGGTCCATTTTTGGCCATTCGAAGGGTGGAATGAAGTTCAGGAGACCAAAAAAAATCAAGGGTGAAATTTTGTTGTGATTAGTGCTAAAAGTGGTCGCACGCTTTCTCGGCTACAAGAGGAGGTCATCAGGATGGGTTTCGAAACAAGGCGCTGGAGGTTGTGCAGTGGGATGTTTGTGTGAAGAGAAGTGTGATAGTGATCTCAGTTCTGGTGATTGAAGGGCCGAGGGTGGTGTCATGTGCACCATTAAACGCGTGCAATGAGCACAGGTATTTTGAAAAATGGAAGAAGGAGGAAGGAAAAAAAGGAAGGATAGAGGGTACAGGTTGATATTGGGCTCGACCCATTTGGGTTACGGTATGTAATGGGTATAGATAATTTGAAACGTGGAAGAAGAAGGGATAAGAGGAAGGGTATGGGGTGCAGGTTGATATCGAGCTCGACCCATTTGGGTTATGGTGAGATAACTTAATTGTTTTACATAAGAGATTTAACTAATTAATTGTTCCAGTAATAGGGATTGGACTCGTTTAATTAATTATAAATGTTTTTTCAAAAAAGTTAACCAAATTATTTAAAATTAGGTTTGGGTTTAAATGAATCATTTTTACTTGTGGAAATAAGGGCTTACTAGGCGAGCCTTATTTTTTTGTAGGACAAGGGATTGAAATAATTATTTTCTACGACAAAATTCAAGCGCACGTTTTCAAGTTCTTAAAAATTAATTTTTGAAATCAGATTCTTGTCGAAATTACGTCAAAATTAAGACGTAATTTCTTCTACAATGAAAGCAATCGTATATTTTTTGGGAAAAATTAGGCGTTATTTATTTCTGAGATCAAAATCGACTTTAATTCTTGAAATCGTGAGGCGATTTTGTTCTTCTGGATAGGCTAATCGATTTTCTCTGTTGGATTTGTATAACTGATGTTAATTAACTTATTTTATTACAAAATACATTTTCTAAACCATTTTGTAAGAAAACGAGTGCAGTAGATGGAAAAGGTAAATATATTGACAAAACAGGTCAACCGTTTTATCACGAAATTACTTTTAGATCCATTATGTAGTAATATCTTATTCCCAATATTTGGAAATTAACATTGGAGTCTCCTTGAACTAGATTTCGTAGAGTGCACTTAGAAACACTACGACTCAATATACTTAACCACAAGACTTTATCAGAAATATTAAAAATTAACTATGAAATTTATGTGATGATTGTCTTGTTATAACTGGTTTTATCTTTTTTTTTAAATTGTATTTAAAATAAAAAAGATAAATGGTTATGTGTGCTTCAATGGCAAATAACAGGAGTGAAAAAGATAACTGGTTAGTAGTCAAAAAGTTCTTGTATAATTTTGTTTTTCATTCAACATCATAATAGGAGTGACAAAGATAACTGGTTATATCTTTATGTAAAATTTCTTACAAAAAGGTTAAAATTGTATAGTTATTAACTTATTTATGTGACGGCCCGCCCCGCACCAGCCGACATTTCCAATGAAAGTGCGTTGCGCCGATGTGCAACCAGCACGGGACGGTCGCCAAAGAAAGGAAAAGAATGGGAATTGAAGTTAAAACTAGCAAAGGAACCTGTAGAAAGTCTCATAGCGCATGGAATAAAATATAATAATAACATACTTGACATAAAACAGGCGAGACAATGCATAAGCTGAAGACTAAACCATCATAGCAGCGGAAAATCCAAAATACAGCTTATGTTCCACATCATCATTATTACAACTTTTAAAACTGTCTCCAAAGAAAAAATAAGAAAGGTACACTACTAATGCCTAAAGTAGTGACCAGCAGCGACACAGGGAGAATATATGTAGATAATACGCGAGAGCCTCCTGCTCGTCTCTGGATCAGCTACTCGTGCATAACCAACTAACCTGTCTCTATTCTGCTCTTTTAAGAGCACCCAAAGTAATAATAAGAGACATAAAACTCTGGGTTAGAAAAAGTCTGGTATGAGCGATAAGCAGCAAAACAGAACAATAACAGGTATACTAAACCATACCTAAACCTGGACCTGCAACCAAAGAGTTAGCACAACAGGATGTACAATACTCTAAGGTGACACTAACATATGGTGAAAAGATACGGGGGTGGGGGTCTACATGTCATTATGACGGCAAACAATCAAGCATAACAACCATCCTCACATCTCTCACTCAGTGCGTAAAGCATACGATATCCATCGCTTTGATTACCCAAATCTTTGCTATGATCACTCTGCTCTACGGAGTCATGGCGACTCCACTGCACTGATCCATAGCCGCTAGTCCTTGCTGTGTTCACTCTGCCCCATGAAGTCATGACGACTTCACTGCACTGGCTCATAGCCATGCTACGATCACTCTGCCCCATGGAGTAATAACTACCCCACTACACTGATCCGTAGCCTAACATCCATCTTGGTGGTGAATCAAAGTTATGGACGTCGATGACCCCTTAGCATACGTCCCGCAGCAAAGCCCAACTCATGAAGTTACCTCGTTGGTTCCCATCTGGATCCTGAGTACAAACTTCTCCTTTGGACTACCTTTGCATCTCGGGTTTTGGTCTCCTCCTGGTCGTGATCTCTAATCGGTTCGGTTTGTGGCATACTTTGGTTCATGACCCCCATTCGGGGTGCCAGGAGTTTGGAGGAGTGGTCCGGTTCGGTCGTGATCACCCATCGGGTCAGATCATGGCCATAGCATCAGATCGGTTCGTGGCATACTCCAAGTCAGGTCGAGTATCGTGGCACTCCGGTTTGGTCCTCCTCTTCAAGCATCGGGTCGTGGCTTGCTTCCTCAGGCGGTTCGTGGCACACTCCAGGAGAACGGGTCGGTTCGTGGGACCTTGTCCAGGTTGGGTCGGAGAAATTCAGATACGAGCAGATCGGCTCATGAGTGGGTGCGACGATCGGGTCGAGCGATCCTATCCGTCCATTTTCCTGCACTGTTTCTTGCAACTTTTCCAGCAACTGTTTACGCCTCATGACGGCGTTTTCGACCATTCTAACTTTTCTAATCAATCACAAAGCATACCATACAGTCATAGCAACATGTATAATCAACCACAAACACCAAAACACCAATATGATATGTCAAAACGGATCAAACATACCCAAAACCCATATTTTCACCTTAAGCATGTTTAAGCAAATCTAGTGATAGGATTAGCAAAGCTTAACCAAATTAACCCAAACTTCTAACAGGAGTCTAAAAAGGTGTTTAAGAATTTCTAAATATTTTTCCAAATTTTATTAATACATAAATTCGCTAATTAACACTAATTACCCCTAATTAAACTAATTAGTGAGGAACTATGCAAATCACTCACCTTGACCACAAATAAATCTTAGATCTGAAAATATCTCTGATTTGGGTTGAATCTCTATGCAACACAGCATCTCTATTCCCAATTTGATGCTAATTTGCCTTGATTAGATGTAGATTAGGCTAAAACTTGATTAAATGGTGATTAGAAGGTGATTTGGGTGTTGGAGGCCATTGTTAGGGTTAGGGAAATGTTTTACGTGGCTGAGAAAATGAAAATAGATCGTTTCCTAACTGATTTCGGCCTCCCCATAATCCTAATCCCGAAATGGGTTTTGGGCCTAGCTGCTAATCACCCTAATTAGGCCGGTTAAGCTGTTTTTCACCATCTAAATCTTGTTTCAGCCATATCTTCCAAACGGTGAGCCCGTTTGGCTAACGTGACCATTCTACGGAATTGTAAACCACCATCTAAATCCAATGGAAGTGGTTTCAGGTCAAAACCCCTTACTAATCAAAAATTATAGCCAAAATAAGATCAGTCAGGGGCAAAACGGTCTTTTAAAAATCGGCAAAAATCGTGAACATGGGAAATGACCCCAATAGTCGTTCCACAAAGTTACACGACTATACGATCTCATATGAAAATAAAATAAAATAAATATTGTACGATCCTCCGATGCGTAAAATGCGGGTCGTTACAATTTATGTTTTGAATTGCAGGTCTGGTATATCTGTGATGGTTGTATGGTTTAAATTGAAGCTAAAAAATCATTTATGTTGTGTTATGTTAAATCATTATTTGATTATTTTGTTCTTTCGACAACAAAGGTTTGAAAAGATAATTGTATTTACATTTTCATGTAAAGGCAATATTTTAAGTTTGTTATATGTATTAAATTTAATAGGTTGATTTTGTCTGAGTATGTATGTTCTATAAGGTAATTTTGTTTCATTACATTAGAAATTAATTGCACAATTACTTCCCTGTTAACTTATTATATTATTTGGTTTCATGATAAAAAAAGATAAATATTTTTATATTTTTAATTTATATTTTGCTAATAAAAGTAGTTAATTAATTATTGATATGATTACAATTCTGATATGAAATAATCATACACACTAACAAAATCCAACAATTAATCATATACAACAACATAATTGTTAGACCGAAATTTGGGCCTAACACCCAAATGCTATGTGAAAACCTCACAATCACAGATCAATGCAGAAAAAGCAGTAAAATAAGAGGAGACACACGAGATTTTTATAGTGGTTCGGCTCAAACCAAGCCTACGTCCACTTTATAGTTTCTTAAATCCTAAGAAGCTATTACAATACTGTTTGCTTGCGGCTTATACACGAAATCCTCGTGTTTACAATGAAGAAGAGGAGATTAGAGAATGAATTTATACACGAATTCCTCGTGTTAAAGTGATGAGCAATGTCCTTGCTTGGTTGTAAAGGAGACCAAGTGTTGGAGTCGCCAAAAGCCCCTTGTAATGGCGGAAGATAAGAGTTGGGAATGGTCGAACTCCGAAGATCCCTTGAAATGTCCATCTCATGGTGTATTTATAGGCATAGAGGAGCCTTGCATAGCCCTGGAGCGGTCCGGTTCGAAGGCGCCACGTGGAGGGTGGTGAGGCCATCTCGGAAGTAGTGGAGAAGTGGACTTCAGATCGTGCTAGGACAGGTGGAGCTCGATCCATGAGAGTAGGAGGTATTGGTTCCTTAAGAATAGGTCACATCTGAAGTGTAGCAGCAGGTCACTAGGGGTCGGATCGGTTCGGGTCCGATCCGAACCGAGGTGGAATCTCCGATCCGAAGGCTGGAAGCACTTCTGTGCAGGATACTTCAGGCGGGTCGGTTCGGGTCCGATCCGAACCAAGTTGGTGTCCTCAATCCGAAGACTCTGTGTCCAATGCTTCGAAGGTGGAGTGGATCGGGTATGCTCCCTCCGATCCGATCCGTGCTGATGTGAATGCGAAGAGCAAGTGCCAAGTTGTCCATTTTAAGGAAGCGTACGATCCGAACAGGCTTGTCCGATCCGATCCGAGGATCTATTCAATGCTAAATTCCAGGTTTCCGGTTCTGCATGCGTTCACGGAAACGGGCGTAACTTTCAAACCGTAAGTCCGATTGAGCCAAACCAAAGCTCAAACTGAAGCTGATTCAGAGATCTACAAGAGTTACAAAACGTAACTTTGTAATCGCTGTTTTCGGGCCCAAAAAAGGTCATCTGGTAGGAGTTCCGGGCCTTTCTTTGTTTGTGATGCGATTCCGACCAAATCGCTGCCTGTCTTCTGACGATGTTTCCAATACTCTAGCGTGTTGTTTATCAGAGATTCCATATGTGACTGCTTTGACTAAAAAGCGGGTCAACATTTTGCCCCCCAGAACATATCTTGCTGGTTGAAGGAAGATGTGTTCTGGATAATCCAAGTCCACGCCGGGCCTGCCAGCTGCAAGTATAATCCATACCTGCGAAGAAGAGAAAGCAAACAGGTATGTCAAAACCTAACAAAACCGATTACACTTTCAAGCATAAACCATGCTTGGGCGTTTGTTTGAGCATAAACCATACTCAAGACACGTTCGAATCATCCTGCCGAAACCTGATGAGGGACCTAACCTTCCGGGTATAAGCCATACCAGGAAGTTCAAACTGAGTATAAACCATACTCGAGTTTTATTGAGTTCCTTTCCCAGATCCTGACAAAACAATAAGCCGTTCCAGAGTACAATCCATACTTAAGAATCATAGTGAGTACAATCCATACTCATGTCGGGATAGAGCTATACTTGCCAAAATCTGACAAGACAGCCTGTCCCTAGGCATAATCCATGCCCAGGGGCCGAGATAAGTATAAGCCATACTTTAGTTGAGATTGAGAATCCTGCCATAATCTCACAAGATACTTACATTGCCAAACATAATCCATGCTCGGAAAGTCCTTCCTTATTCAATTCAAAGTACAAAACCAAAGCAAATCCTGATTGGTTTGTTATCGAGTGCAGCGCACGCTTTGGAGCTAAATCCTAACCCCGAACGTGTGTACTCCGATTTAGCCAATCGGAAAACCTAAAGAAAGAAAAGAAGCATATCTTAAATCGTAAGAAATGCAGGAAATCCAGGCTGATCTCATCCAGATCAGTTGATGATGAGCCCGCGAGAGCTCGATCCAGGGTCATTCCCTCTCCGGGGAGCAGGTGGTGGTAGCAGAGGTGCTGGCGACGCGCGTTGTTTCACATACTCGGGTAGCTCTCCACGTCTAACCTGTTCCTCAATCAGATCTCGCAAGTGTCTACAGTCATTTGTGTCATGACCGTCCATATCGTGAAACATGCAGTATTTCCCAGAATCGCGTTCTCTTTGCGATGGCTCCCTCCTGGGAGGCTTTGGATAGGAGATATCACCGTTTGTGTTCACGTAGATGTCGGTTAGTGACGAATTGAGCTCTGTGTACTTTTCATATCTGAGACCTCTCCGGGGCTGAGCATTGCGGTCATTCTTGACGGCAGCTTTTCTTTTGCCTTTATCAGAATCAGACAGTTCTCCGTCTTTGAGCATGTTAACATCAAGAACTTTCTTCTCAGAGGTTGCGTCTTCCTCACGCAAAAACCTATCTGATTCAAGGTAGAACTCGTTGAGATTCCATGGTGGATCTCGGTACAAGGATTTTTTGAACTCCGAATTGTCCAGAACGCCGGATACTGCCGCCATCAATACCATAGATGGCTCAGGTCGATCAACTGATGCTGCTGCAACGTTGAACCTTTCCAAAAATGATCGCAGAGTTTCTTTAGGCCTCTGCTTTATTGTAGTTAGTGACATTACATTCTTGGGTCGAGCGATATGGACCCGAAACTGTTCAATAAAGCGAGCGACCAACATGTTCCAGCTATTGATCGATTCAGATTCCAGCTGCCGAATCCACATAGCAGCAATATCAGTCAAAAAGAGGGGAAAGCATTTAGCCATGATGTTTTCCGACGCCGATTGAACTTCCATATGCCGTTTATAGCGCATTAGGTGCACGGTAGGATCTGTCCTGCCGTTGTAGGGCTCCAATTGTGGAAGTTTGAAATCTTGTGGATTGCGGGAATTCCTGATTTCCTAAGTGAATGGGTTGCGATTGACATCATCCATGTCACTCTGATAGGTGCGGCCTCTCGAGAGGCGTTCAATGAGATTGGCGAGCCGATCGCCTTCAAAGAGCTGTTGCAAGCTGCTAAGGTCAGAGCTAGTGCCCGCATCGTTGAATCCAGCAGAGTGTGGAAGTGTATGGGGAGCTTGGAGAGATGTCCGGTTCGGATCGGGTGTAGCAGGGCCGAACCGAACCTGTTCTCGTGCCCCCATCAGAGGCAACTCATGCTGAAGCCGCGCAGGTCCTGATGCTTGAGTATCGAACCGAACCGGAGCTGATGTCGGCCGCGCTCGAGTTGAGTTTCCTGAGACGCCTTCATCTAAAGCGTTGTGTGGTGGAGCTGCACGCTGCGGAGGGGGATTGCCCCCGAGTTCTCTCGGAGCTTGCTCATCGGTTCGGATCGGGTCCGAACCGATCCGGTTCTCTACTCCTGCTGGGGCTGATTCAATGTTATTTCCAGCGAGTTGTGCGTAGCCGCTCGGCCTTCCTTCCATCCGAGTGAAGAATTGGTCGATCATCTCCTGTTATTTGCGGAGGAGATCATCTTGCCTTACCATCTGGGTTCTCAATTCAGCGAGAACGCCATCCATCTCTTCTCGCGTCAAATATGCTGACGGGTTTTCATGTGAGGAAGCTTCATGACTTGCTTCGTTTCTCGTGCTTTCGCCTTCAACACGGGAAATCTTTCGCTTAGCCATCGATCCAATAGCCAAATAATCCAAGCAGAAGTTGAAGTTGTCGTGTGCGCCCCTTCCTGGCACGCCAAAATGTTAGACCGAAATTTGGGCCTAACACCCAAATGCTATGTGAAAACCTCACAATCATAGATCAATGCAGAAAAAGCAGTAAAATAAAAGGAGACACTCGAGATTTTTATAGTGGTTCGGCTCAAACCAAGCCTACATCCACTTTATAGTTTCTTAAATCCTAAGAAGCTATTACAATACTGTTTGCTTGCGGCTTATACACGAAATCCTCGTGTTTACAATGAAGAAGAGGAGATTAGAGAATGAATTTATACACGAATTCCTCGTGTTAAAGTGATGAGCAATTTCCTTGCTTGGTTGTAAAGGAGACCAAGTGTTGGAGTCGCCAAAAGCCCCTTGTAATGGTGGAAGATAAGAGTTGGGAATGGTCGAACTACGAAGATCCCTTGAAATGTCCATCTCATGGTGTATTTATAGGCGTAGAGGAGCCTTGCATAGCCCTGGAGCGGTCCGGTTCGGAGGCGCCACGTGGAGGGTGGTGAGGCCATCTCAGAAGTAGTGGAGAAATGGTCTTCAGATCATGCTAGGACAGGTGGAGCTCGATCCATGAGAGTAGGAGGTATTGGCTCCTTAAGAATAGGTCAGATCCGAAGTGTAGCAGCAGGTCACTAGGGGTCGGATCGGTTCAGGTCCGATCCGAACCGAGGTGGAATCTCCGATCCGAAGGCTGGAAGCACTTCTGTGCATGACACTTCAAGCGGGTCGGTTCGGGTTCGATCCGAACCGAGTTGGTGTCCTCAATCCGAAGACTCTGTGTCCAATGCTTCGAAGGTGGAGCAGATCGGGTATGCTCCCTCTGATCCGATCCGTGCTGATGTGAATGCGAAGAGAAAGTGCCAAGTTGTCCATTTTAAGGCAGCGTCCGATTCGAACATGCTTGTCCGATCCGAGGATCTATTCAATGCTAAATTCCAGGTTTCTGGTTTTGCATGCATTCACGGAAACGGGCGTAACTTTCAAACCGTAAGTCCGATTGAGCCAAACCAAAGCTCAAATTGAAGCTGATTCAGTGATCTACAAGAGTTTTAAAGCTTAGCTCCGTAATCGTTGTTTTCGGGCCCAAAAAAGGTCATCTGGTAGGAGTTCCGGGCCTTTCTTTGTTTGTGATGCGATTTCGACCAAATCGCTGCCTGTCTTCTGACGATGTTTCCAATACTCTAGTGTGTTGTTTATCAGAGATTCCATATGTGACTGCTTTGACTAAAAACCGGGTCAACAATAATCATAACAGATATACAAATAGTATATGACATATCTGAAAAAGATATATGGTTTTACATTTTTAGCAAAACACAGTCTAATCTTTAGTTTTGCTGTTACATACTAATTTTTCGTCATTTTAGTGACAAGATCAAATTATATAAGAGAAAAATAATATGTATACATGCTGTTGACTCTGTACATGTTCTTACTATCAAGAATACAAACAAAATTAACACATTTGTTACTGTCACTATGTACTGGATATTATGTTTGATAGAACCATTTCTTCTACACAGTTTTGTCTTCTTGCTTCACTATATCATAACAGTTGGGCAATACATCCCATGGTACTGGTCGCACAGGAGATCGATAGCCTCTACAATCAGGGTCGTAGCATTTCTGGTAGTAGCCACCTCTTTGGAAATCAATAATGTACATAACATGATTACTTTTATGTTCTCTTCCAATTCTATCACAATATCGACTTTTGGACATGCTATAAATTATATAGCCATGTGTAGAAAACCAGTACCATTTTCTGATTTTACCCAAAACATTTCCATGAAATGCTAATGATGAAATTTTTTCATCCAATTATGGGAAGGGAGATTTTCCTGAATTATAGGACTTAGGTACATTGCAAGAGTAAACATTTACTGACTTTTCACTTTGGATGTATTTGTTGTTATCATTCTCCTCAGTTTTAAAATGAATATTTTTGTAAGATTTCAAATCCATTTCACACTCTAATAGCTTATCTAAGTTATCTTCTACATTGCATATAAGTTATTTTGTAAACACTTGTTCATCATTAAGATTGTTACAACCAAAGCGTCTGCTTGGCAGTAATATAGAATTTTTCCCTGCTTTTGTTGAGAATGGAAGACGAAAACAACGATTACGGGTATAAACATCAATGAATATACTCTATGTATTTTCTGATGAGCTTAAATCTTTCTTGATGTAAAGTTTTTCAAACTGTTAATCAGTTAATCTTGAATTTTTTATACACGAGCATACCTTAGAGATGAATCCTCCAACATGCAAGTTGTCTTTGAATGCAATATTTGGGATACGAATTATCAATTGTCGAGAGAACTTGTCTTTAATAGATGAATCAAGTTCTTTAACCCAATCTTCATTTCCCATTATTTTGTATATGTCATTCAGAGTTTTGAATGTGATGGAAATCAAAATATTTACCATTTCATCGCCATTTTGTATACTGTTAATATTTTTGTTGAACTCCAGATCATAGTACAAGTGGCAATGCATTCCAACTTGAATAATCTCATAATGGTGGCGTAGTTTAGGATTCATGATCTTGTACCTTCTCCAAAATTCCTCATATGTAGAAACTAGGAACCTTCTTTGTCCAGTCAAATGATCTTGGTAGCAAAAAATGTTAGTGTTTGCATGTGTTTGGACAAATATTAAAGCTTCTTCTTGTCTAGGAAAAGTTGCCCATATTGCATTTGTTTGTTGAGTAAAAAAAATGGAATTAGAATACATATTACGTATAAATGGTAAACAAAAGATAAAAGGATTTATTTTTTTATACATAATAGTAGAAAAATGTATTGAATGACAATTTAAGTAAAAGTAAAAATCATCATGTTCATAAGCAAAGTCAAATTTACTGTCTAAAAAGTTAAGCAATACAAATAATTAAAATATTGTTATAGTCCGTTAGAAATTAATCACCAACTGTAATATCTAACTGTTAGAATCAATTATTACAAATTCTGAAATTTTGTGTTAGTTTAAACATTTTTAAGAGCTGGACCAGAGCTGCAAAAAATTTCAATTGTCCAACAGTATGGTTCATCACTGAGAATATCTGCAGCTATTTTTGCTCTGAAGCAATAACATCTTTAGCAGTAATATTTGATGTACTCTGCAGTCCATGTGCAATTTTTTCCATGAACATCATCACATAAATTCCACAATCGTACCTAAAATTATGAAATTTAGTACTTTGCATCTAAAGATAAAGCATATTATCTTTTATTATTATTATAATGAATTGTAATATGTTTCTTCTATATCTTAATGTGTATCATGAAATTGTATATTACATTATTATCTATTTGTATAATTACCCATTGGTTTGTTGAGTACAATCAACATTCACAAGCCGTGTCTTCTTATTTACAATTGTTTTGTGACCTTCTTGTTTTAGCTCGTCATTTAGGTTATTCACTGCTGTTTTCTGCAAAAAAATCAGTGTATGTTAGAATAAATATAAACAAATATATGAAATATAATTTTTGAGAATATTTATTTACCACATTAATGACAAAATTTGTATGTCCACTTCTGCGGGATTTAGATCTTGTGGTTAAATATAGTGAGTCGTAGTGTTTCCAAGTGCACACTATGACATCTAGTTCAAGGAGGCTATAATGATTATTTCCATGTATTGGGAATAAGTGGTTGATACATATTGGATCTAAAAATAATTTTTTGATAAAAGGGTTGAACTTTTTTCTCAATATATTTTCCCAGTTTCCATTTGTTGCACTTGTCTGTAAAAAAAAATGGTTTAGAAAATGTATTTTGTAAAAAAATTAGTTTATTTGAGAATATAATTCACTTACTGTCATTGTTGTGTTAATGTACATAATGTTATTGCTTTGATCAAGTTGCTTTGCTTTCCAATACCAAAACCAATCAATGATCTACATTTGAAAAATAATACGGGTAAAGTACACAATTTATACTAAAGGAAAGTTTTATTTTTTTATACTTACTTGACCAAAAGTATTCTGTTCATATAGGAGATCTTCTATCATGTTTTTTGTTATGGTGATGTTGTTTTCATCATCACAACTAAATGCTTCGTCGCTAAAAAAATTAGATGTTTGCATTTATTATATCTTTTGTTAATACATATATAATATGTAAATAAGTTTTTTGTATGTAAACATAATTACTAAAATAGCAACTATCTTTAAAAACTTATTTTATTATCTTTTAATAATTAAGTAAAATATTAAAAGATAAATGCATTTATCTTTTATAAATTTTAATATTGATAAAATTTAATTATGAAATATTACTTTTGAAAATAGCATATCGTATATTTCAAAAAGCCATATAACGAAATAATCATTCAACAAAAGTAGTAATTGCATAATTTAAAATAAAAAGATAAAGTTGAATATCTTTTTAATCTCCTAAACCATAGAATATAAGAAAACCTAAACTTTCATAATTTCAATCACTTGTTAACTTTCATATTTAAAACAATACTTTAATCAACAGCTTGCTTATGGTAGTGTAATACCACACAATGTATCGTAACAAAGTAATAAGTATAAAATTTAGCTGAACTACACAGGGTTTTCTGAAAAAAGTAATGTTTCAATACTTGTTATCTCCAACAACCTTGATGAAAACTTTGCCATCTTGTTGCCGTTTCTTTGAAAGATGCTTCAGTAGTGGGCATTTTTCAATATTTTTTGGATTTTTCCTTTTTTTTTTTGGTTCTTCAATAATGACATCTTCAACACAAATAGGAATTTCAACAACATGTTCTTTAGTAAATTCTTCGATGTCTTCAGATTTTTAACTTTCTTTAATCTATAATTAAATCTTGAGTATCAAACAAATCAAAACAAGGAAAATTAGCAGAACAATTTATATGTACCATACCAACTATTTTTCCTTGCTTGAAATGTTTTTCAAGTTCAATAGTATTGGCCACGTTTTGATGTTCAAAAGTTTTCACTTTTTGAAGTATCATTTCAATTTCTTTGAGTCTTTCATCATTTTTTGTCTTAAAATCTTCTTATCGTCCAGTTGTTTTAGTACACTAACCATCTCATTACTCAAAAATCTGACTTTTGTCTCTAACTCTTTCAGCCTTTCTAATTCTTCGTTTTCAGTCAATTTTCTTTTTTTGGTCTTTCATCTTCTCGTAGTGGTTGTATTAATTTTTTTGAAAGAAAATCTTTCTCCTCTGAAGTTATATTTGATTTTTTTTTCAAAATCTGCATGAATGATATTCGTAATTAAATATTATTACATATCATTAAATAATCCTATAATCAATTCAGTGTTATATATATATTTGATTGTATAGTTTAAAAAGATAAATGTATTTATATTTTAACGTAAATGATTTATTGACACATTGAACTTAATTTGTTTTCTGTCTATTATACTATCAAGATTATAACTTATTTCAGAAGTCTTATTACTAATATTATGTATTATTTAAGTAACTATTGATTTAATCATTAATGTGCCTTGTAAACTTGAAAGATAAAAACATATATCTTTTAAATAAAAGAAATAGTAAAGTAATACATTTATACCTTAGTGTTGTCAGCTGCCGTAAGATCCATGTCCTTCAAGTTAGACAAGTCCCACTTTATCATCCTTGGGAAATTTTTCTTCAGATTTTCATTTTCTTGTATTACTTTTGTCTTCTCACAAAACCAATACTGTAATAAAAAGATATATACAACTTTTGTAATAATGAGATATTAGATAAGTGTAAGAAATCTAACAAGTAAAACCATAGTACAACAAGGTCTGTTTCTTGGATCAGTATGATATTTTTGAACATTTTTGCAAACATTCTCACATATTGCTCTTGGACAAGAAATAGAACTTAGTTTTTTTTCAAATTGAGGATCTTAGGAAGAAATCCCCACTGCATGTTGTTCGGAAATAAGAATGTTATGATCAACAGCAAAAATAATAGTTTTACTAAATCAACGCTACCATCTTTGTTTTCTATTATTTTATTCAATCTTTTTGTCACTGATTTTTGACTTATAATGTCTTCTTCTTCAAAGTTCTTTGTCCAAAAATCTGAGAAATTTTCCATTGGTGTAGCTTTATTTGAGACAGGTATTGGAAATAAATCCTTCCAAATATAAGACTAACTTCTTCCTGTTTCAATTTAATCAATTTTATTACCAATTCAGAAAGCTTGTTCTGTGGTATTATAAGAGGTTATTATGTCATCCAAATTTGCTGCATTCTTTCTCAAATCTTGCCTTGATATAGAATTTTTGAGAAAAACATTGAAAAAGTGTTTGAAAGGTGATTTTTCCAAGTATCTTTTTGCATCAGCAGAGAGGATTTTTTTCTTTCTGAATTGTTTTCATTATTTTGAAAACAACATCTAAATTACATCTATACGTCCCTGAATATTGGATTTGTATTGACTTCTTCGATATTTGTTGGATTTCGTAGTTATTGGCTTCATCTGTATCAGTAGATTCTCCATCATATTCTTGTGTCTCTGTCCTTTTTTCATCAGAATTTTCTACTTTGTTATCTTCTGTTCCAATAGGTGATATATTGTTTGTTGACACATAATTTTCCTATTTTGGTAACAATTAACATGAGAGAAATTTAATTTAGTAAGTCCAAATTATAAAGATATTTAATTTGCAAATTATTATAACTAGTAATATAACTTGTATAATTATTATGCAAAAAATTATAAAGATAAGTCTGTTTATATTTTTTGAATAGTGTGTTAAAATTTAATCTTTCATGTAATATTTTTTGCTATATTTATTTAAATAAGGTCCGGTATACAGATAATAATGTTTCTAAAATATTTAATTACACAATGCTCATACTTCATGAAAAAGATAAGTATATTTATTTTTTTATTAAAATAGAGGTACATATAATAAATGTTGAAAAATTGTCATGATTGAAATATAATATAATAAAGATTTATGTATTATAATTATACTAACAAAACATAGATAAAGAAAAATTTACCAATGGAGTTATTGATAACAATCTTGATTGGCTATGCTCTTCACAGTATGGACTTGATATTGGTCTGAAATTTATGCATTGATGTCCTCCTTGATTGAAAAAATGCATAGTGGTTGTTTTTTAAACAATCTAGAGGTTCTTTTTGGTTTCATATTTTATCATGTGTTAAAAAGATAAATATACTTATATGTTAATAAACATGTACATACAATTAGCAATTTAAGAATTTTTTTCAAGCAATATCAGCAACAAATAGTAAATCCTAAGTATTACAAAACACGATTTATTGAGTGATAAAAATTACTTGGTATTTATCTAAACAGATAATTGAAAATAATAGCAATTATTAATTTATTACAGTTATTAGAAAAAAATAAATTAAAAAGATAATAATATTTATCTTTTTCATCCCGTAAATCACATAATATAATAATTTAACATCGAAAGCATTGTGCAATTATTTACTAATTTATCGAAAAAAAAATGTTATATAACACACATACTCAAACAACATCAACCTATTAAATTTAGTACATACAACAAAGTTAAAATACTGTCTTTACATGAAAATATTAATACAATTATCTTTTCAAACCTTTGCTGTCGAAAAAACTAAGCAATCAAATAATTACCCAACATAACACAACATAAATTTCAGAAGGACATATAACCTATTAATCAGTCAACATAAGAAGAAGTTGCATAATATAAAATAAAAAGATATAATTGAATATCTTTTCAAACCTTTGTTGTCGAAAAAACAAAGTAATCAAATAATTACCCAACATAACACAACATAAAATTCAGAAGGCCATATAACCAATTAATCAGTCAACATATATAACCAATTAATCAGTCAACATATGATCAAGTTGCGTAATATAAAATAAAAGACATAATTGAATATCTTTTCAAACCTTTGCTATCGAAAAAACCAAGTAACCAAACAATTATCCAGCATAACACAACATAAATTTCAAAAGGCCATATAACCAATTAATCGGTCTACATACGAACAAGTTGCATAATATAAAATAAAAAGATATAATTGAATATCTTTTTAATCACCTAAACCACAACATATAACAAAACGTAAACATAAACTTATCCTAGGTATAAGAAAACTTACTCGTCTAGTAATCGATGGAAGAAGATGATTTCGTCTACCAAGCAATGTTATGGTTGATAACCAGATCCAAAGTTAAACGTAGATTAAGTAAAAAACAATTAGAATAAGATTCAATAAAAATCCGAAAAATCGACCAGAGTATGGTAATAAAATGCATTGCAGCAAAATTGAAGGGAAATTGATTGTTTTTGGTAATACCCGTTTTGCGATTATTTCAAATTTTTGAATGAAAAATGGCGGAAACAGAAATGAATCGAGACGTATCATTGTAAAATGGCGGGAAAACGACGTGTCGTGTACAAATTATTTCCGTAAAAAATGTCCTCGAAAAAAATTATTTAACGGATGTGTCCTAGAAATTAATTGTATAAGGTAAATAAGCCCTTATAGTAAAAAAAAAACCTTTTTACTTAATATATTCAAGAGAAATAGTTGTTATAGTTAATTAATTTATTAATTAACAAAAGTTCAAGTTAATTCAATTAACTTAGGAGAAAGATTTAAATTTTACTTTTGGAGTTTAAATTTGATTTTGAAGCTAATAAGTTGCTTATGACAAAGGAATTGACTTAGATGAAATTAATCAAGTAAAGTATGTTATGAAATTTGAAAGTAAAGGAAAAATGGGTTTGAGAACTTGTTTTGGGAATGGATTAACTTAATTGTAGACATTTAGAACTTGCGATAGTAGACTTGTATTATTACAAATATAAAGGTGTTAAGGTCCGAAATGTAAATAAAATACCCCAACTCGAATAGCTTTATTTTTATCTAAGAAACAATATTAGTTTAAGATCGAAGGTTTGTTTTGGAAATTAAATCGATATTTTCCATAAATTATTTGTACTTAAAACATAAGCTCTTTGGAGTTAAATGAAATGATTTAGGTTCAAGTAACCATTCAATGCAAAGATTCGCGGTTGCACTTAAAACACAAGGTCTTAACATAAAGCAGCCACGTTAGGGATAGCTGCTTAGTAGAAAAGAACGCAACACTTCAATGCAAAGATCCGTAGTTACACAATCAAAATAGGAGACTTGTCATATAATGAGTCATCTGTACTTTCTTTGGCTAAAAATCACAAAGCTTCAAAAATCAACTGAACTAAGTTTGCGTAAGCTCCTGGCCGTCAAGTTGACACGAAAAATCAACTTTATCCACTGAATGATTGGGAAAATTGATCCCCTCCTTCTGAGAACCAACATTACATAGGTAATGTTAGGATGTCCAAAATATCCTTTAGCTTTCAGAATGATGGAACCGTATTCCAATAAGCTCAAATCGGGACAAGCAATGCATGAGATAAATAAAAGCGATTAGGGGATGAATAACGCTCGAAGATATATTATAATAAGAGAAGCCCATAGCCTAGAAAGCCAAACTATAGGTCTATAGAAATATAAACTGGGTATGATCAATTTATTAATGTCGGCTTCAGAAGTATCTAACTTTAACCATGGGATCAGAAGTAGAAAAGCACAATGTTTGGAATAATCTTGCATAAATACTAGTTAATAAAGATAAAAGCACTCCTGCAAATAGACTAAGAGTAACTAAAGAAGTTTCTTAGAGTATTCGGTCTTTTGACAAGTTCTTAAAAAACATTTTGAAGTAGGGGCAAATGCACTAATAGAAATTCGTAATGAGCTTGGATATGCAAATATTGAAACAGCCGCGGAGTTTGTTAAACCAAGTTACACCATAGTTCATTTAAGTCTAAAGGAGTATTTGGAATAAAGTTTTGGTAAATAAGCATATAATACTTTTTGCATGCATAAAGTGGGAAACAAGAACACAACACAAAAAATGATATATGTTGGAGTTCCTAAAGTTTAAATAAAATATACTTGTCCCACATTGCTCAATTTAAAGTAATATCTTAGAATATATATCATACTCTCCATTTCTATATTATCCCATAGCATCAGGTAATTTTGGACGAGGGTGAGGACGTATATCTCATGAAGTAAACACGCGCCTGCGTGAGCGCCGCCCACCCATCTCGTACCGAACCGAGTCGGGCTCGGGTCTAAGATGATGTCTTACTTTTTCCCCAAAAAACGCGGCTCTTTTCTATGAAGAGATGCAACACGATGTTTTTAGATTCCGACAGGCGTGGTAGCCAAAGCAACTATTCGGAAGCAGGCACAGATTGTCTGAAGTAGTGCGACTTCCAAAAGCAGACGTGGTTTTTGGTGGATGACAGCAAAATAATCTACAACAGGCGTGATTTCGAAAGCAGTGTGGCATGTCAATACGGACGTGATTGTTCGAAGAGGTGCGGATGAAAATATCAATAGGGGAGAATATTGATCACTCTCTCAATCCGATTTTTTTGTCTTCTTCCTTCTCTCTTCTTCACTGTTGCATCTATTATCAAACACAGAGTTGATGTGCTCATTACAATCTCATGCAGAAATATTCTATTGTATCTTGCGAAACTTTGCAAATAAAAGTTTTAAGGAAATTGTTAAGGCAAACCTCAGAATCCCATTTCTTTAAAAAAATCAATGAATCATTGTGATTTATTCGCTACTGTACTGCAATTTTTATACTTGCAATTGCATTATTTCCCCGTCTATAACATCTTAAAACTTTCCAAAAATTGTTCAGGAGTAAAACGAACACAACCGAGAGATTGGATGAGAAGGGAATCAATACTTCGTAAAGCTTATTGTCTAAATATAAAATAAAGGCCGACGGTTCAAGATGAAATAATTCACCAATTAGCCAAGTAAATCCGATTAGTTTTAACTAGGGAAAGTTCAAGTGAAATATCTACTTGTCCACGATAAAACTTTATTATGTATGTACTATGTGATATTCCACTTTGTATGGTGGAAAGTATACTATTATTTATGTGAAGAATTGTTGGAGTTCCTAAAGTTTAAATAAAATATACTTGTCCCACATCACCCAATTTAAAGTAAAATCTTAGAATATATACCATACTCTCCATTTCTATATTGGCCCTTAGGGTCAGGTAATTTTGTACGAGGAGGGGGCGCATATCTCATGAACCAAACATATGCGTGCGTGCATGCCTTTCGGCCGTCCCATACCTAACCGAGCCGAACTCGGGTTCGGGTCTAAGATGATGTCTTACTTTTTCCAAAAAAATGTGATTCTTTTCTATGAAGACGCGACGTTTTCAGATTCTCACTGGTGTGTCGGTTGAAGCAACTGTTTAGAAGCAGGGGCGGTTTGTCTGAAGAGGTGCGATTTCCAAAAGCAGATGTGGTTTTTGGTTGATGGCAACAAATAATCTACAGCAGGCGCGGTTTTTGAATTAGTGTGTCCTGTCAATACGACGCGATTATTCGAAGAGATGCAGACGAAAATATAAATATGGGAGAATACTGAATACATTTTTAATCCAATTTTTTTGTCTTCTTCCTTACCTCTTTTTCACTACTTCCTCTATTATCAACACAAAATTAACGTGCTCATTACAATCTCATGTTGCCTCAATTAATTCATGGAGTTTTTGACTCATGACAAGAAAAGAGAGAAGATAAAGAAGAATGCTATGCAAGTTCACAAGTGTATGATTATTTATTTAACTTTGTCTCTGATGTGTTATAGTATGTTAAAATCTATCCTCAAATATTACTAGACACTAACTAGTTGAATAGTCATTTTTTACCTAGTTGACTAGTAGTCCCAATTATCATATTTTGTCAAAAGACACTTCCTTAAATAGTTAGCTAGTCGTTTTTTCTACTAGTTGGCTAGTATTCCAAACTATCATATTTCAACGAAAATACACTTTATTAACTAGTTGGCTAGTCATTTTTTTATTAGTTGACTTGTAGTCCCAACCGTCATATTTTAGCAAAAAGACCTTTTTTTAACTAGTTGACTAGTCATTTTTTTTACTAGTTGACCAGTAGTCCCAACTGTCATATTTCAGTGAAAATACACTTCCTTTCATTAAGAGTTTCAATCCAAATCCAAGAGAAATAGACACCTCCTTTGATTGAATCTCTTTGCAAATTGTAACACCCCGTAGTTCTGTAACACTAAGATTTACAAATCAAGGAAGAATTAAAAGTTAAAATCAAAATCAAGGGAAACGGGCTGTGCCATTGCGTTCGTCTCGGAATTCTGCATGAAAACGAGTCCGAGTTTGCGTAAATCGGAGTCCGTATGAGGAAGATATGGCCTCCGGAAGATTCAGCGAAATTCAAATTTCAAAATCGGGACGGATTGGCCAGGGCGGGAATTTCCCGCCCAAGACACCCAGGTCGACTGGGTAGTCGACCTGGGGCACCCAGGTCGACTACATAGTCGACCTGGGGGTCGACCCCCCTGTTTTTCCAGCTTTCTGCACCTTGTTCGTTCTGATGTATTTGGTCGCGTTTTCTGACCAGGTTCGTCCACCTAACACTATATAAACAGCCCTAGTCTTCTTCTCTATTCACAATTCTTTTCTACCCTTATGCTGCAAAGATTATTGGCGAACATGGCTTCTTCTCCTCCTCTTAATTAAATAATAGAATAAGTAATATATAAAATAAATCAAGACGAGGAAATGCTGCTCAAGAAGAGGTTCAAGTCAAGCTAGAATTCAAGTGAAGATTCAAACGACTGCAACGACTGTTTTTCTACGAATCATAGCAACGCCATCTTTCTATTCTAATCTAATCTCTGTAAGTCAGTTATTTCTAGATTTGAACGTTTCTCTTTTCGTGACATGAAATTAAAGGAATAAAAGAGTATGCCAATTCTTTCTATTGAATCAGTGCCTATTTCTTCGGACCAAATTAAGAACTGTTATGATTCGAGGACAAATAAGACTGTGACTATGAAACTATGGACCTCAGAACCATATGCCTCTTTGACTATGAACATTGCCTATGACTATGAACATTGCCTAAGACTATGAACATTGCCTATGACTATGGACATTGCCTATGACTGTGACTGTGACTATGAGAATTATTTCCATGACTATGAACACAAGCCTATACCTTTGATTAGGAAGCAAAACTATTATCTATGACATAAATGGGACAACTGTGATTAAGCACCTGTGGTTCACGACTAGGAAAGTGTTTAAGTCTTGTGACTGTGAACCCGATTATCTATCCTGTCTGTTTTTTGTTTTCTTTGGTTTTAGACCTGGGAATCTACCTATTAAGTTAGGTCTACCCATGTTCTTGAACCTACGCCTTTATTCTGTCTATTCTTGATTTTAGACCTTGGGAATTTACCTATTAAGTTATGTCTACCCATGTTCTTGAACCGACATCGTTATTCAACCCTCTTTATGCCAGTTAGTATGTCTATCTTTTGCATAGAATCTTTGGTTCATTCCCTAT
This sequence comes from Allium sativum, assembly GCA_030737875.1. Classification (NCBI taxonomy): domain Eukaryota; kingdom Viridiplantae; phylum Streptophyta; class Magnoliopsida; order Asparagales; family Amaryllidaceae; genus Allium; species Allium sativum. The sequence goes on along the minus strand of CM060925.1, from coordinate 142,738,719 downwards.
TTTCTACGAACCTAGCTTTATTTATAATCTAGACTGAATCACGATTATACGAACGGTGGGAATGCGGTTTGGGCAAAATATGAAATTTACTAAAAACATAGTTTAACTTGGAAATTGGCATAAATTGGGAACATTTATTATGGCATGTTCATAGAAATGCAAGTTGGATAAATTTGACATGAATTATAAGATGTGTAATTGGAATCTAATATTGACGTGTAAATCTAGCATTTACATGAATAGTGAACTAGAGTAATAAGTCTAGAATTAGAATGTTGAATCGCAATTGGATTAGCTAATTTGGCATGGTAAGTATATTGGCATAAATGTGAAATTGGCCATAATTGGGAGTAATTGGCAGGTTTAGCAAAATCATGGTTAGTGACACTTAATTTGGTATGGTCCACATACCAAAAAGCATAAATATGATTTAGAAGGGGAAATGGGCCATAAGAATGAATGTAGACAATTTACATTAAAAGAGTAATTAGGAAATAAGTAAATTAGAAATAATTTACTTATAGAATTTGGCCTGAATGAGAAATGTAAATTTAGACAAATTAAAGATTTGTTAACGACATCTCTTTTAATGAAACACCAGAAAGTTCTAGGGTGACAGAGAGGATAGTGTCTAGGCTTGGGTTTGGAAAATACAAGTTTCCTGCTCTCCCTGGCTATCCCTAACTGATCCGACGAACGGGAGGGTTACTTTCAAAACTTGATTTGAAAATAAATTGAAACCCTTTGAACTTAGAAAACACGAATATGCCTAGCCCGAGGTTAGACTGAGCTGCGATGTAAACCTGCCCTGAACCAACCGACACATCCAGTAGTCGCAACAATACCTGTCTAATGTGAGTGGTAGCGGCTTTAATTTATTTAGTTAAAGCTAGAACAAGAATGGTAGGGTTAAGTTAACTAAGACACTTAACCAGTTCAACATGATAACTAGACTGATGGGTGGGGTTAGGTTCAGACTGACACTTAACACAGTTAAGCTAGAATGGGAGGGTTAAGTCCATAGGAACACTTAACCAACTTAACACAGTTAAGCTAGAATGGGAGGGTTAAGTCCATAGGAACACTTAACCAACTTAACACAGTTAAGCTAGAATGGGAGGGCTAAGTCCATAGAGACACTTAACCAAACTCAAGGTAGAAAAACGAGACTTGTAGGGGTTAAGTAAAGTTAATACGCTTAGCCAAATTAATATGTTAACTAGACTAGAGGTTGGGGTTAAGTAAAATCTAATACACTTAGCCAATTTTGATATGCTAGCTGGGCTAGACAGTAGGGTTAAGTAAACCTGAACACTTAACCATCAGGTTGTGATAAAGGAATGAGGTTAAGTCTAAAACATGAAGGGATAATACTTAACCAATATAACTTGATTTGTGGTAGGATTAAGTCAACATGAGTTACTGATACCACTTAACCAGTTTAACAGGGTAAATGAGGAGGGTTAAGTTGGCTTGAATTGACTAATGACACTTAACCAATCCAAATTGACGGGAAAAGGGAACTAAGTAGTAAACCTTAGTTAAGAAAACAACGATTCTGGAAACTAAGTGGTAAATCTTAGTTAGTAAAACTAAGTAGTAATTCTTAGTATAACACGGGAAGGAGCGAATGTCCGTCTGAGTAGAAAGAAGGCTCCAACGAGTTGGGTTACGAAGCCCGAGGCTTCGAGGGGACGTGAGGGTACTCTTGGTATCCCTCTGTGAGGCTGCAGATGATCCGCCTGGGCCCACAGAGGTTAAGGTCTGCGTAGAAGTACCAGGGGTATGCCTTGGTTGCAATATATGGCAACCTAAAGACTAGGATGGACCAACGTGATTCGGCGAAAAAACGGTAGCCCTGTGATAGCAACTCGTCGTCTACCATCCATCTTGAGTCAATCGAGATACATGAAGCGGAAAGGCGGAGAACTCCAAAAGACCATATACTTGCTATCTAGTTATGGGTGAGGATGGCCATAGGATAGTGGGGCACCAGGGGCCTGCGTATAGTTCTCATTTTTCAAGGTGTGCCTTTCATTAGTTGAGGGAGGGTCAAGTGGGACCATAGCCACTGAAATAAAAACAGACCTTAGCATCTGCATCGGCAGATATCTGAAAAACTCCCGACCGAGTTCTGTATTCCTTGATTTGCCCTGACACAGGACTCGGGTCGCACATTACGGGACATGTGCATCTTGACAAGCGACAATGATTCGCGATACATGCGTGGGGAAATATAGGAACATATACCACTCTAGGTAGTGTGTCCTAGACTTGGGGGCATCGTTCGACAGGTAGCATAATTCCTAGTTGAACTAGGTGGCATAAATCCTGAATCCGAGAAGCATTCAGCAGATAGCGTAAACTTTAGTTGAATCTAAAAAGCACTGGATAGAAAACCCTAGATTAGATCTAGGTAATAAATAATAAATGGATGCTCGAAGGCAATGGAAAATACAGGGATTGGGATCACGTTATCGTTACTAGTTGGGACACTAGCTAGGTGGTGCAGAGATATAGAAACCAGTATAACAAGGAAATAACGAAGCGGCGAAAGTATTAGAGCGTATCCAGTTTATCTTATCTTTGCATATCTTGTGATTACCTTGTCTAATCTTGTTGACCCTATCGTCATGGTGTAATCTTGTATTCAGTTAATTCATGTCGTTTTGTTTTTCCTTGTTCTCATGCTAGAAGTTACTGAACTTACTCAGGCTTTATGTCTGATTCTGTTTTTCTTTCGTTCTCTCTTCTTCCGTTTCCCCCCAGGTAGCAAAGGAGGGAATAGTTCAGCTCAGGTTAATTTGGACTGTCATCCTTTCCAGCTTGAAGATTTGTCGAAGTTTGCTTGGATTCTCTTTTCAGATGCTATGGCTGGCTCTTGCTAGAATCGGGGAATATAAATGTTGTTTTTATGCTTCTTTATTTTGTAAGACAGATGATACTCTGATATTGTAAAGAAACCATTGTACAAACTATTTTATCAATAAAGCAAAGTTTTATTTTCCGCTGTTTAATTTCTGTCTGTCTTGTAATTTATCTGCATCTTTTACCCCAAATGCTCCACCGAACTTAGTGCATCCCCTTTGTGAGTGACACTAACGGATGTGGGGTGTTACACGTGGTATCAGAGCTAAAGGTTACCAGATCAGATAAAGGATTTGAAAATTTATTTTCAAAACGTTTTTTTTTAAAAGAAGCATTTTCAAGAGAAAAGATTTGTTTTAAAGACATATTCCCCAAAGCCATACGCACTTTCTTCTCTTCCTCTGTTTAAATTCTTGTCTTCTTCTTTCTTGAGTCTCTGGGGCTCCTGGCTTTCTGGGAGGTAACCTCATCGAAGGGCAAAGTAGTGCCCGGCTTCCATCCATAGCCGTAGTTGTTTCATCTACGGGTAGTTTTCTTTCGAAGCTTATAGGGTTTTCCGGACGATGGAGGCAGTTTTCGAGAGATTTGTCAACATGACTACACACGGAAGGGGATGAGGAGTTTGGCCAAGGAGCATAACCCTAGGATGAGGAATTCATGGATGTAGACTTAGCACACGAAGGAGGAAGAAATTATAAAACCTAAGACAAGAGGAAGTATTTATACTAGGGTATGATAGGGCATATACTTAAGGACAAGGGCAAGAACGAGGACGAGATTTTCAGAAGGACAAGTACATGCTTTCGCCACCAAGCGTACCTAGGAGAAAGGTAGTCCGGTTGGAAGAGTCTAGTTTTTTGTTCGTACTATTTCCTTAGGTTCTAGCGCTTCTCATTTGTTCATATCCACTTCCATAGTTTGGTCTCTGCACCATAGTACTTGTATAGTGGAAAGATCCCACTAGAGTCTCAAATCCAATTGGTGGTCCGACCAGTTTATTTTTGGTTAGTAGGGATTTGAGAATAGCTATTGAGTTTGCTTATATCATCTCACGTAGATCGTCTAAATTCGGGGAAAATATTCCTTGGGTGCTTGTTTGATATTGGTTTAGGCCTTTGGGGCTTGTACTTGAGGAATGTCGAGTTCGGTTTGGATGGTTTGCGTGAGAGATGAATAGTTGTGGCAGGCACTCCAAAGAGCACGTAGTGACCTTTCGACTCTTATAGTTATGGCATGGCGGATAAGAGGGAAACCTCTAATCATCTTAGTACGTATACCTGGTACCGTGATTGACATCTGTTTATTTTGGAAATGGAGATCCGGAACTTCACAATCATGGAGTTAAATTAGTTAAGATACAGTGGAGTAAAGCTCAAGAAGGCTAGATACTAGCATCATACCCTTTTCCTTGAGGGTGCATCCTTGATTTCTTTGTTTTAGGAGCTTTACACATAATTGTTTCTCTCTTTCCAAAGTATATCACCTAGGTCGTATCTTCGATCCTTAGGTAGAAGCCAATGAATGTAAACATGTATTTGAAACATGTTATGGTTGATGGTTGCAAGTGGTTGCTAATGGTTGCTTGTGAATGCATATGCATACGTATTAGGCACTAGATCAGTTCAGACGCTTTCATATTGCATTTACAGATATGTATTTGTTTGTAAATTGAACTTGATATGTTATCATATGGGTGTTGCATATGGATGAATGGCCGTGCACGCATATAGTATTTACATAACTAGGGATGCTTGCATACATGATTGGACGCATGGCACTGACATGATTCGCATTAAGGTGGTCAACTGAATCAGTAGACCGCCTGATTTTGCATTAGATAAAGACATATACACACACTATGCATATAAACATGAAAGCATTAGAAAACTTTTAAGGACAGTGAATGCCTGTGATTGGATGGTTGAGTAAATGGGTGATTGGATCGTAGGACACATTCTTCCTAACCTGAAGATTTCGGGGACGAAATCCTTTTAAGTAGGGGAGAATATAACACCCCGTAGTTCTGTAACACTAAGATTTACAAATCAAGGAAGAACTAAAAATTAAAGTCAAAATCAAGGGAAACGGCCTGCGCCATTGCGTTCGTCTCGAAATTCTGCATGAAAACGAGTCCGAGTTTGCGTAAATCGGAGTCCGTATGAGGAAGATATGACCTCCGGAAGATTCAGCGAAATTCAAATTTCAAAATCGGGTCGGATTGGCCAGGGCGGGAATTTTCCCGCCCAAGACACCCAGGTCGACTGGGTAGTCGACCTGAGGCACCCAGGTCGACTACATAGTCGACCTGGGGGTCGACCCCCCCTGTTTTTCTAGCTTTCTGCACCTTGTTCGTTTTGATGTATTTGGTCGCGTTTTCTGACCAGGTTCGTCCACCTAACACTATATAAACAGCCCTAGTCTTCTTCTCTATTCACAATTCTTTTCTACCCTTATGCTGCAAAGATTATTGGCGAACATGGCTCCTTCTCCTCCTCTTAATTAAATAATAGAATAAGTAATATATAAAATAAATCAAGACGAGGAAATGCTGCTCAAGAAGAGGTTCAAGTCAAGCTAGAATTCAAGTGAAGATTTGAACGACTGCAACGACTGTTTTTCTACGAATCATAGCAACGCCATCTTTCTATTCTAATCTAATCTCTGTAAGTCAGTTATTTCTAGATTTAACGTTTCTCTTTTCGTGACATGAAATTAAAGGAATAAAAGAGTATACCAATTCTTTCTATTGAATCAGTGCCTATTTCTTTGGACCAAATTAAGAACTGTTATGATTCAAGGACAAATAAGGCTGTGACTATAAAACTATGGACCTCAGAACCATATGCCTCTTTGACTATGAACATTGCCTATGACTATGAACATTGCCTAAGACTATGAACATTGCCTATGACTATGGACATTGCCTATGACTGTGACTGTGACTATGAGAATTATTTCCATGACTATAAACACAAGCCTATACCTTTGATTAGGAAGCAAAACTATTGTCTATGACATAAATGGGACAACTGTGATTAAGCACCTGTGGTTCATGACTAGGAAAGTGTTTAAGTCTTGTGACTGTGAACCCGATTATCTATCATGTCTGTTCTTTGTTTTCTTTGGTTTTAGACCTTGGGAATTTACCTATTAAGTTTGGTCTACCCATGTTCTTGAACCTACGCCTTTATTCTGTCTATTCTTGGTTTTAGACCTTAGGAATTTACCTATTAAGTTAGGTCTACCCATGTTCTTGAACCGACATCGTTATTAAACCCTCTTCATGCCAGTTAGTATGTCTAACTTTTGCATAGCATCTTTGGTTCATTCCCTATTTTCTACGAACATAGCTTTATTTATAATCTTGACTGAATCACGATTATACGAACGGTGGGAATGCGGTTTGGGCGAAATATGAAATTTACTAAAAACATAGTTTAACTTGGAAATTGGCATAAATTGGGAACACTTATTACGGCATGTTCATAGAAATGCAAGTTGGATAAATTTGACATGAATTATAAGATGTGTAATTGGAATCTAATATTGACGTGTAAATCTAGCATTTACATGAATAGTGAACTAGAGTAATAAGTCTAGAATTAGAATGTTGAATCGGAATTGGATTAGCTAATTTGGCACGGTAAGTATATTGGCATAAATGTGAAATTGGCCATAATTGGGAGTAATTGGCAGGTTTAGCAAAATCATGGTTAGTGACACTTAATTTGGTATGGTCCACATACCAAAAAGCATAAATATGATTTAGAAAGGGAAATGGGCCATAAGAATGAATGTAGACAATTTACATTAAAAGAGTAATTAGGAAATAAGTAAATTAGAAATAATTTACTTATAAAATTTGGCCTGAATGAGAAATGTAAATTTAGACAAATTAAAGATTTATTAACGACATCTCTTTTAATGAAACACCAGAAAGTTCTAGGGTGACAGAGAGGATAGTGTCTAGGCTTGGGTTTGGAAAATACAAGTTTCTTGCTCTCCCTGGCTATCCCTAACTGATCCGACGAACGGGAGGGTTACTTTCAAAACTTGATTTGAAAATAAATTGAAACCCTTTGAACTTAGAAAACACGAATATGCCTAGCCCGAGGTTAGACTGAGCTGCGATGTAAACCTGCCCGGAACCAACCGACACATCCAGTAGTCGCAACAATACCTGTCTAATGTGAGTGGTAGCGGCTTTAATTTATTTAGTTAAAGCTAGAATAAGAATGGTAGGGTTAAGTTAACTAAGACACTTAACCAGTTCAACATGATAACTAGACTGATGGGTGGGGTTAGGTTCAGACTGACACTTAACACAGTTAAGCTAGAATGGGAGGGTTAAGTCCATAGGAACACTTAACCAACTTAACACAGTTAAGCTAGAATGGGAGGGTTAAGTCCATAGGAACACTTAACCAACTTAACATAGTTAAGCTAGAATGGGAGGGATAAGTCCATAGAGACACTTAACCAAACTCAAGGTAGCAAAACGAGACTTGTAGGGGTTAAGTAAAGTTAATACGCTTAGCCAAATTAATATGTTAACTAGACTAGAGGTTGGGGTTAAGTAAAATCTAATACACTTAGCCAATTTTGATATGCTAGCTGGGCTAGACAGTAGGGTTAAGTAAACCTGAACACTTAACCATCAGGTTGTGATAAAGGAATGAGGTTAAGTCTAAAACATGAAGGGATAATACTTAACCAATATAACTATATTTGTGGTAGGGTTAAGTCAACATGAGTTACTGATAACACTTAACCAGTTTAACAGGGTAAATGAGGAGGGTTAAGTTGGCTTGAATTGACTAACGACACTTAACCAATCCAAATTGACGGGAAAGGGAACTAAGTAGTAAACCTTAGTTAAGAAAACAACGATTCTGGAAACTAAGTGGTAAATCTTAGTTAGTAAAACTAAGTAGTAATTCTTAGTATAACACTGGAAGGAGCGAATGTCCGTCTGAGTAGAAAGAAGGCTCCAACGAGTTGGGTTACGAAGCCCGAGGCTTCGAGGGGACGTGAGGGTACTCTTGGTATCCCTCTGTGAGGCTGCAGATGATCCTCCTGGGCCCACAGAGGTTAAGGTCTGCGTAGAAGAACCAGGGGTATGCCTTGGTTGCAATATATGGCAACCTAAAGACTAGGATGGACCAGCGTGATTCGGCGAAAAAACGGTAGCCCTGTGATAGCAACTCGTCGTCTACCATCCATCTTGAGTAAATTGAGATACGTGAAGCGGAAAGGCGGAGAACTCCAAAAGACCATATACTTGCTATCTAGTTATGGGTGAGGATGGCCATAGGATAGTGGGGGCACCAGGGGCCTTCGTATAGTTCTCATTTTTCAAGGTGTGCCTTTCATTAGTTGAGGGAGGGGTCAAGTGGGACCATAGCCACTGAAATAAAAACAGACCTTAGCATCTGCATCGACAGATATCTGAAAAGCTCCCGACTGAGTTCTGTATTCCTTGATTTGCCCTTACACAGGACTCGGGTCGCACATTACGGGACATGTGCATCTAGACAAGCGACAACGATTCGCGATATATGCGTGGGGAAGTATAGGAACATATACCACTCTAGGTAGTGTGTCCTAGACTTGGGGGCATCGTTCGACAGGTAGCATAATTCCTAGTTGAACTAGGTGGCATAAATCCTGAATCCGAGAAGCATTCAGCAGATAGCATAAACTTTAGTTAAATCTAGAAAGCACTGGATAGAAAACCCTAGATTAGATCTAGGTAATAAATAATAAATGGATGCTCGAAGGCAATGGAAAATACAGGGATTGGGATCACGTTATCGTTACTAGTTGGGACACTAGTTAGGTGGTGCAGAGATATAGAAACCAGTATAACAAGGAAATAGCGAAGCGGCGAAAGTATTAGAGCGTATCCAGTTTATCTTATCTTAGCATATCTTGTGATTACCTTGTCTAATCTTGTTGACCCTATCATCATGGTGTAATCTTGTATTCAGTTAATTCATGTCGTTTTGTTTTTCCGTGTTCACATTCTAGAAGTTACTGAACTTACTCAGGCTTTATGTCTGACTCTGTTTTTCTTTCGTCCTCTCTTCTTCCGTTTCCCCCCCAGGTAGCAAAGGAGGGAATAGTTCAGCTCAGGTTAAGTTGGACTGTCATCCTTTCCAGCTTGAAGATTTATCGAAGTTTTCTTGGATTCTCTTTTCAGATGCTATAGCTGGCTCTTGCTAGAATCGGGGAATATAAATGTTGTTTTTATGCTTCTTTATTTTGTAAGACAGATGATACTCTGATATTGTAAAGAAACCATTGTACAAACTATTTTATCAATAAAGCAAAGTTTTATTTTCCGCTGTTTAATTTTTGTCTGTCTTGTAATTTATCTGCATCTTTTACCCCAAATGCTCCACAGAACTTAGTGCATCCCCTTTGTGAGTGACACTAACGGATGTGGGGTGTTACACAAATGATTACTACTCTTCATACACTATTTAAACACTTCAATATCACTTTCCAAATCACCAGTTCTTGCTTTAAAGTCTGTAACTAATCTTTTTATATTCTATGCATTCAAAATCTTTCAAAACATCTTCCATCGCTTCAATCTTTGATTTCATACTCATACATCTTGATTCAAAAGAGATTCTACTTCCTTAAAATCTTCACATACACTTCATATATTTGAGGATAAGATTATAGGAAGGGTGTACACAAAGTGTGGCTAACCGTGTTACTTAGGACACATATATAGTTAAAGCTACTGTTGTATTTGTGAATTCCTATTCTGTTGCTCAGGTAAGACGTCCTCTTCGACTGGTGAGGCGAAATCCCATTCAGTCGCTCGGGTGTGTGTAAACCTATTCCTCTGGGTGTAGTGAGGGTATTGCTAAGTGAAATTACAAAAGGAGTCTGGGACTGGACGTAGAACGGTGCTTCGAACCAGTATAAAAATTCCTAGTGTCGTTTATTTTTACTTACTGCATTTATATATTACTTATCTGTGATATCTCAGTATTTATCTCATTAAATATTTACTTCTATAACTATATCGAATATAGTATATCACATTATCTAAGCTTCCGCACATGCATTTGATTCCATATTACTTGATCTTACTCTAGCACTCTTTTCAATACTTTGTTTTGAGAAATGAAAATATCTTAGCTACTTTGTTTAATTGGGAAACCAAGGAAGTATTTCAGTTCACTTACGAAGCTCATTTCAAATTTATCCTGCATGAACTTGCTATTGTCATCTAATGCCACACTTCCACCTTTATATTTTTCTAGGCTAAGGAACAGTGAATTGTCACATGTTTGAAGCAATTATTATAACTATTGGAACGTGATTAAAAAGCAAAAGAAATCTAGGTTCCAAAAGGTTATTTTATCCGTAATGCTTCAGTCACTAATACTCCTAAACCTAAGAGCTTCTCTAGGTCATTCTCTTCTTTTCTTGTGTAGGTTTGTTGGTGGTCTAAGGAGCAATGGAAATGGTATTTGGACTCGGGTTGCTCCAAACATATGACAGGTGGCAATTTCCTATTCCCTAGCCTAGAAAAATATAAAGGTGGGAGTGTGACATTGGGAGACAATAGCAAGTGTAAGATTATTGGTAAAGGTAAAGTAGGTAACTATACTTTTACTTTAACAAATATTTTATACGTTGACAATTTACATCACAATCTCATCTCTATAAGCCAACTATGTGATAAAGGTATGAATATGGTTTTTGATAGTGAGATTGGCAAAATCATTGAATCATTCACTGGTAACACTGTCTTCACAGGCAAAAGAAAGGGAAATGTTTACACACTTTAATTTGAAGATCTAACTCTTCCCATTTGGTAGCCAAAGAAGAAGAGACAATTTTGTGGCATAGAAGACTAGCATATGCTGGTATGTGTCTCTTGGAAAAACTTGAAGAAAAAGAACTTGTTAGAGGTCTACCACATCGGAAATTTAAAAATAACAAAGTGTGTAAAACATGTTCCATGGGTAAATTTAGTCGTTCATCATTTCGTCCTAAAAATATTGTTAGCATTTCATGGGGTCTTGGGTTAATCCATATTGATTTGTTTGGACCAAACAATATTGTGAGCTTAAAAGGAAAACGTTATTGTTATGTATAGGTTGATGATTTTCTAGATTCACATGGGTTTATTTTCTATCCAAAAAGTTTGAAACTTTTGATTATTTTTTGAAGTTTTCAAAACATGTTCAAAATGAAAAAGTTGTTTCAATTAAAACTTTGAGAATTGATCGTGGAGATGAATTTAAAAATTTAGACTTTGAAAGGTTTGTGAATGAAATGGTTTTAAATACAAATTTTCCGCCCCATGAACACCTCAACAAAATGAGGGTAGTCAAAGCGAAAAAATGTACATTGCAAGAATTGGCTAGATCCATGTTGAGTGGTATAAATTGCCTTTAACCTTCTGGGCCGAGGAGGTTAATACTTCTTGTTATGTAATGAATACAGTCATGATTAAACCAATACTTAACAAATCTTCATATGAATTCTGGTTAGATAAATAGCCTAACATCTCACATTTTAGAGTATTTGGATGCCCATTTATGTTCTTAACACAGAAGATCAACTTGGAAATTTTGAATCAAAAGCTAATGAAAGCAAAGCTTATAGAGTCTTTAATAAGTGATCAAAAACAATTATTGAAACCATTAATGTGAAGTTTGATGAATCCGACATCAAGATGGCTTGTGGAAAGGAAAAGGACGATGGTGTTTTGAAATAAAGCGAAAAGGAAAGTAATGAAATTGAAGCTCGCAGTAACGAAGTCACAGAAGCAATAGTTGAAGGAAATTTAGACCTAATCATCCTCCAGAATTAGTCACTGGAAGTCCAACGGCAGGTGTTCGCACTCGTTCTTCTTTTAATAAGAATGTTTGTTCTTTTTACATCCACAATGCTTTCGTTTCTGAAATTGAACCAAGTTCTATGATGTTGCTCTTAATGATGAATGTTGGATTTTAGCAATGCAAGATGAACTCAATCAATTTGAGAGGAATAAGGTCTGGAAATTGGTTCCTATGCCAAATGACTATCCAATTGTTGGAACAAAATGGGTCTTTAAAAATAAACTTGATGAATCTAGAAATGTAATTAGAAATAAAGCTAGGTTGGTCGCAAAAGTATATAATCAAATAGAAGGCATTTTAATGAAACATTTGCTCCATTTGCTTGTCTAGAAGCAATTAGAATTTTGCTAAATTTTGCATGTTTTAAGGGTTTCAAACTTAAGCAAATGGATGTAAAGTGCCTTTCTACATGGAGAGCTAAAAGAAGAAGTTTTTATTGAATAACCCCTTGGTTGTGAAAGTTACGAGTTTCTAAATCATGCGTATAAACTTGAAAAACATTGTATGGTCTTAAGCAAACTCCTAGAGCTTGGTATGACTGTCTTTGTACATATCTTTTGGAAAACGATTTTAAAAAGGGATGTGCTGACACAACTTTGTTTCTATTACATAATGGTGATGATTTTTTTATTTTTCAGATTTATGTTGATGATATCATTTATGGTGCTACTAGTGAATGTTTGTGTGAGAAATTTGAAAAAAAAATCATGTAGGATAAATTTGAAATGAGCTTGGTAGGTGAACTGAAATACTTTCTTGGATTCCAAATCAAGCAAAGTAGAAAAGGGATTTTCATTTCTCAAACAAAACACGTGATGGAATTGTTGAAAAGATTTGGAGTTGAAAATTCAAAGCCACTAAGAACGCCAATGTGCCAGTCAACCAAGCTTGACAAAGATGAAAAAGGACTTTCTATTAATCAGAAAAAATATTGTGGGATAATCGGTCCACTTCCCTAACTCTCAACTTCTAGACCCGATATTATGTTTTTTGTCTGTTTATGTGCTCGTTTTCAATCTAACTCGAAAGAATCTCATTTAAAAGGCTCAACACGAATTTTCAGATATTTGTTGCATACACAAAAACTTGGTTTATGGTATCCCTCTTGTGATAACTTTGATTTAGTTGGGTTTTCAGATGCTGATTATGCTGGTTCACTCCTTAATAGGAAAAGCACTAGTGGAACTTGTTTCATGCTACGACATTCTCTAGTTTCATGGTCAAGTCGAAAACAAAATTATGTCGCATTGTCCACTATAAAAGCTGAATATATTGCTTTAGGAAGTTGTGCACAGATTCTATGGATGATGCAAAATCTCTTTGATTTTAGCATAATCTATAAACAAGTACCAATGAAATGCGACAGTAAAAGTGCAATAGACCTATCAAATAACCTTGTTCATCATTCGCACGCTTCATTAGAGATCATATTTCTAGAGAAGACATTTGCATTGAATTTATTCCTATTGAATCTCAACTTGCTAACATTTTTACAAAACCCCTTCCCGACGATAGATTCTCCAGATTACACTTGGATTTGGGGATTATATAAATTGATTAATCAATCTGCATTTTTTGTTTAAAAATACTCTTGAATGTTTGTTCTCTAATTCATTTTCTGATAAGACAAACCATTTTTTTTGGAAACCATAAAAAGTACAATTTTTTGAAAATTAGTGATGGAAATGTGAGTAAACTATTTTTCAAAATAAGGGAGAGCTGAAAATTTTCAAAAACCCTGATATGTCTGAACAAATTTCATAATATGATTAATTTAGAGATTTATTTCACCACCATCACTATTTCTACCATATTTCTATCATTCATTATGGTTTTACATTACAAGGGGATTTTTATATAATAAGTGCTAGTCTACTCTCATTTGAAAAACCTATACGGTCATGCATGGTTAGAGAATGCTTATAATTTAAGTTACTACCGACCTCATTTAAAATTCCTTATGGTTATGCGTGGTTAGTGAGCTCTTAAAAAAAGGGAAAAAAGAGGGAGGAAATAAAAAGAAAATAAAATAAAATAAGGAAATGAAGAATATATATATATATATATATATGAAATCCTCCTCGTTATGTAAAAACCGACCGTGTTACTACTTTATGAAATATTATGATTTTTTGTTTGATTGTTTTGGGATTTGCTATATTTATTTTGTCTCTTTATTTGAATTTATAATTATAGTCCAAATCCATCACTATTTTCCAATTCTGTAAATCTGTTGATGATAACAAAAAGGGAGAAGCGTTAAGATTTTGATAAGTGCGCAAACATCTATAGAATATTGTTTTAGATATACTACGTGTTTAATAAATTTTTATATTTATCAAATCTCATACAAATTTGTTAAGTGTTTTTCAGTTGTAGGGGAGCATATGTAGGGGAAGTTCAGTTGTAGGCAGAGCATGCAAATAAGGGGAGTTTTCATACTTCACATTCAAACACATTTATTTTATTCAAAATCTTAAGTGTATGTTTGTCATCATAAAAAATGGGGTGATTGTTGAATATAACAGTATGATTTTTTGTTTGATGATAACAAACATATATTATTCCATAAATGTGTTTGTAATTGTACTATTCTATATTTCATCTCATACAGAAATAAATATTAATATTGAATAATAATACTATTGCACATAATTTAAATATTCAAACAATATTTATTATTCAATAAAATATTTTATTTCAAATAAACAGGGTATTACTACTTTCAGAACTCTTTTCTGTACATATCACTGATCACATTCATATATATTGTATTCCTCACTACCGTTCACTCATTTCACTCAGACATACATACACTCTCTCACATACGTTCATACACACTCGCTGAGTCTTCATGTGTTTCATACCCTATCCAGTCACCTGTATACCTATCACAGAAACACAAGTAAAATGGAACAAAAATAGATTTAATTTCCTGAAAATATAAATTTATTTTAAATTTTATTTGCCTCTAAATTTTTGGTGTGTTTCTCATCATTTTTTTAGACTTGGTCTGATATATACATTTATTTAAGTCTACATTGCTTGTGATGCTCACAATATTTCAGTATAAGTACCACAAGGTAGACTGATTTTCTAGTGTCCGCAAACTAGCCTCAACTCAGTTACAATGGTCTACTGATCATGACCAGCCTCAACTCATATATGTGGTCTTTTGATCTTGACCAGACTCAATACAACCATAACTGGTTTGTTGGATTAGAAATAATAAATATAAGTGTATGCACAAAGGCAATTTTCCAGGTGAACAAGGGAGATATGGTCAAACACAACTTAGTACTGCACATGTACAAGGCAGGTCACAAGTCAACACAACAAGCCATCAACACAAATGGTTCAACTCAGGCTACCTTGAATGGAACAACACTATGGTTGCACAACAAAGAACACCGACATAGGCAGAGCAGCATGCATGAGCAACATGTCAATGAACAAGGGAAAGTGTACACATGAACGCGTGCAAGCAGAGTGGAACTAAACCATTGTGATGCAGCATGACACGGAGTTTCAAATGTGAAGCAACATAGTGTATAAGGGGAAAGCACAAAATCAAATAAGCAAAGGCGTGCACAACAATTTTCAGAAAAGCATGGAAACAAAACAAACTCAGGTCAGGTATATATGCATAACCAAGAAGATTCAAGGCTCATGGAACTGCATAACCAATGCAAATTTCAACAAATGTATTGCACCAGAGTTCAAACTCAAGTAACAAAGCATCACTTTCAAGACACAAATAGAACAACACTAAAGGGTGCACACAAGCACAGATGAAAAATGGCAATGAACAATAGCTTCAAGACTGGTCAGCAAAATTGAGTACAAAACAATGATACAAGTGTAATTCTATAATGCCCCACCCCGAGACCCACATTAACAAAGAGAATTACATAGTAATTCTATCTGCTAATGCAGAGAATTGGGTTGGTTAGGGGTGACTAACTATAACCTTGTCTTAACAATCTATTGAATATGTCGACAAGTTCTCTCTTTTTTTAAACTCAAATGGATCGACAAACTCAATAAATCGTTAATGCAAAGCCATGGATAGCTATGGATCTATTAGAACAAAACACGATCTAATGATCATCTCAACATAGAACAGTACACATATGCATGTACATGCTTACATATACAACGATACACTCAATATAACACGAATACTACAACAAAGTGGTATGACGACCACCCAATATACGAAAGGCAAGGAATAAGAACTCAACTATATCTCAAAGAAATGCTAAACAATCTCAAGAGAGTGACTCGATCCTGCAAGGAAGCATCAAGAGACTGCTATGTCCAAAGAGAAGCTAAAACCTGAAACAAACTCAGTCTGACATGAGTTAAAAAACATGGGTCAGGCAGTTAAACTTATCAGTAAAACATAGCACTCAATAAGGTTAAGTAAATGAAAGATGTGATATCCTTCTACTTAAAGGATACCATGTCATAACAGGGTTACTTCCTTCTAAGGAAGAATGATATCTCTTCTTTGGAAGTAAAAGTGGTAATTGGAATTAGGCTACACTCAAGTGGCAAAACTACACTTAATAATAAAACGTATATGAGCTAAGTCTTAAAGGTAAGGCTTAAATAACATAGCTTCCACCTCATATTATGGACATTGTGAATTAAACATCGATAAAGACTTCAAAGGAAAGGAACATCTCCATGAAGGAGGAATTAGCATAACTATACATCCAAGTATATACCCCTCATATAAAGACGAACACATACATATATGCCTCTTCTCATTGGCATATACTAAAATCTCAAATATCATTCAACATATCATAAAAATAATCTATAGAATATTATTAATTATTTATACCTCTTTTCATTGGTACAAATATAGAAACATCTTAAATCTATCACTAAACTCATTATAAACAAATCTCATAATGATTTATACCTCATTTCATCGGTATAAATATAAATTCATCTTGCATCCATCATTAAAACTCACTTCAAAAGAATTACCATAATTTATACCTCATCTGATTGGTATAAATATAAATATATTCTAAATCTATCATTAAAATTCAACATAAAAGAATCTCCATAAATTATACCTCATCTCATCGGTACAATCATAAATATATCTCAAATCCATCTTAATAAAATCCAAAGGAGTTTAAAACATCATATAAGAAACCGCCATAAGACATGCATACAAATAAGCCTTTTTCTTATATAAGGCAATGATAAAGTATCATCATCGAATTAATGGAATCAAAACATCAAGAACTCTTCAAGAAATACAGCATGTGCATAGATTTTGACTAGTACTAAATTTTGATACCATACATCGTGATGACTTAGGGTCACATAACATCGTGATTGACTATAGTCGAAAACATCGCGATGACACCTAGTCACAAAAACTCGAGTAATAACATCGTGATGATTGGAGTCGAGTAATAACATCGTAATCATCATGATGACTCCAATTGAGTACTCGGTCAATAGTACTAGTAACATCGTGAATGTGCCTTGACTTCTCGGATAGAAACCCATAAGGCATGAACTATGTCCCATACCATACTTTTGTACCCAACGGTTTACTAGCCGTTAGTTGATACCACATCAAAAACATCATGAAACATATATATTACGCCTCATATCATCAGCCTAAATACAATACCCTGCTCGTCTCAACTCATTGACGGGTACTATTAACATCGTGACGTGTCTCATCTCATCTCATCTCACCGGCGTTCATAACATACATCTAAAAATGGTTCCCCATCGAGTATACACATAAATGGTTTCTCTCGAACCATATAACTTTATCCAAAATTTTGTAACATCGTAAATTATCTCAAATAATTCATCAAAAGGATTTCGATTGTGTAAGTCAGATATTAAACGATAAACCAAATCCATATATCCCATACATATGTTTTACTTTACCGTTTAATTTTCTTTCTCATATGTCCAAAATACATAAAAATAAATAATAAACAATTCTCCTTAGAAGTACAATTCCAAACCATGATAAATAAAATGCCATATAATAGAAGATTACATCAGTAGAAAGGAAAAATAAGATTTCTGTAATTGAACCTCCAAAGTTGATACTGGCAATCGACCTTTGTCATGTGAGCCTAATGGGGGCAAGGAAGAAAGAGAATGGGTTAGACATAAAGTTATATGAATGAAGTAATTAGTGGCATTATTAAGAAATATAAAGATAACAGACTTAGTAACAGTTCTATTATCGTAAGGCAATGTGTACATACACAATTAAAAATGGTTTCTAAGGAAATTAGGTTATCTATCTAGCTCAAGCTAAAACAAATGTTTGATTGTATGCACTATTCTGCTACTATGAAAATCTGATTAGGATAAATTTTCCTAATTATACCCATCGATTAACATTTTTAACTTACCAATGGTAGTTTGTCATTGTGAACCTGCATCTGTAGCAAAAGACATGAATGAGCGCATAAATGAAGTAGCAAATTATTTACCCTATTCGATGTCTAGCACACACGGTCATCGTTGGTACATATTATCTTATCGTCCCAACTCTTTGACCTTTTATTTACCTAATCCCACATAAGCGTGCCTGATCTTCCTGAGATCATCAATTCTCGATTGAAAGGGAATGTGGCCGATATAAGTCCTGTCAACCAATATTCTAATTGCACTCCCATCATATTCTTGTTAACTATTCTTTTGACCTCTTGTTTACCTACGCTCTCATAAGCATGCCGATATTTTTAAGATCATCGGTTCTTGACCAAAAGGGAATGCGGCTAGTACATGTCCTATCTGATAATCTATGTTTCTTTACTTAGCCCAATCCCAGATCTGAGCCCAACCTATTGACCAAGTCCATGACCCAAGCTTATGATATCCAACTTTTATAATAATATGTTTTTTTTTTAATGTTCTAACATGCCACTATAGTTCTCATTTTTCATAATAATCTATTCATTTTTCTTGCTTCTTAAATTATAGCACTTGTCATAATTTATTGTAAATTCCTACAAATTTGTCTAATTCAGTATAATCCCTTTTTAATACAGATCTATAATTCATATGAATGATTTTTGTAAATTTAGTATTCGTTTATTTAATCCATGTTTGGAAAGTATACACTTTTTACATTATTTTACGTGCACATAAAGGGGATTTAATCTATGTCTTTAAGCTTTGATTTGCTGATCTACGCATTTTTAAGAACAAATATAAATACCTGCAGAAAACTATAAACAACTATAAGGGAAAAGGCTGATAATCAAACTTATAGAAATTAGCTAAAACTATAGGAAAAGGAAAAAAATACTTATAGAAAATAACTTAAAACTGTAAGAAAAATTGCAACTATTAAGAACCCTATTTCTTTAAATTTCTTAAGAATCTGAATAATTACAACACTCACTTGTAGTCCTTAGCTCTTATTCGCGGCCTTCCTAGATCTTATCCTTAAGTTGATTATATGTTTATATTTTTACAAATATTTTCCCATAAATATTTAATTTTTAGGGCTCTACCTCATGCAAAAGGAATCAAAAGGGAAAAGATTTGTTTATGAGCGAATAGTTAGGTCTAGTGTCTTTTTATAGTGGAGCTTGAGGATCAGAGGCCATCTAATTAGCTAATTAATTCTGATCCAGACACATCACATAAACAAATTTAATCGTAAGATCGCAACCAATGCTCGAATTTTCACGACTTTAAGTTTTGCAATCACCGACTTTGTGCCTGGACTCATTTGCGCCTAGGAAACTAGTTGGGCCGACCAGCACCCATTGGGGGTCGACCTAACCTATTATATACTTTTCTTGTTCTTGTTTGAACCTAATTTTCTGCTTTGTGAAATGTTTAATAACTCTTTCGTGTGAGCTCGGATTTTGACAAGTTATATATGAAAATTGTCAAGAAAATTGCAACGGACACAATGGAAAAGTGTTCATAGCCAAATTTGGGCATATGTAAAAGTTTTTTGTTTAACTTCTTTCTATATTTACATTTAATCTCTTCTTAATAAATTCATTTTTCTGTATTAATGTTATTATTATTATTAAATTATCGGGTTGTTACATTTACAGGATTAAATCGGGCTTAATCTAATGCTCAAGATTACTCCTCTAAGCCTAAAAATGGATTTAGCCCTAAGACGTAGAAATCCTCTCATTCTTTCTTTACTCTCCATTTTCCTCTTTCTTCTCCATTCTTCTCTCTTTTGTAAATTCAAAATAAAATAAAATAAAACAAGATAAGTGAATACCATACTAGCGAAAGAGATATTCATAGGAAAACTTAAGGTAGAGTTAATAACCAAAGGTGAGTAAGAAATTTAAACTCCATTTGAATCAGAATGGTTAGTCGTTAGGTCTTAGGTTCCCTCTAGTACAGATCTGGAATCATATATATGGGAAGGCAACGTGCAGCATAACTACCCCCTCGATCCCATGACAACCAAAGCCTCCACCTAATCCACTCACTACTTCATTATCATCGAAGTCGGTTGTGCCATCCTACGCCCAAGCCGGAGCCAAAAGGACATTGCCAACAGAGGTTGTAAGCAATAGCTCTCTCCATTTCGTTAAACAGCCAGCAAGCTATATTTTCATCCTTGAAAACATATTCAGATCTTCTGCATAATCTTGGCATGACACAATTGCACTTCATCGTGTAGATTTCAAGTTATCAGTGATGAAACTCAAAGAATATATTAAAAAAGCAAGGAAACCAATAGGGAAATATCTAGTTTATATAGCTCATGGTCATCATTATAACGTTCAGTTCAAGCAGCTATATGATTGCAAGTCAGTTTTTCAATTATCAACTTATTAATATTTTGGAAAATTACTAATGGTAGATAAGTGGCAACTGGGACATGATTTTGAGAAATTTAATGCAATAAAAGTCCAAGTTATTTTTATTGAACTTTATAACTTAGATATGGACATCTAGTCAACACATGCTCTTTCTATGATTAACAATTACACTGGCTTGCCCATTCGAGTAGATGATAATACCACCAACAAAAAAAACAGCAAATATGCAATAGTTCTTATTGATATTGCAATTGACTTTATTATTAAAATACCAATATGGTTGCATAACGGTGTTAAAAGGTAGATTTTAGCTTGATATGAATTCATACTTGCTCGGTTTGACAAAGGAAAAATTCGGTCATAAGACAATGGTTCATGATGTCAACAATAATCCAAAATAGATGCCAAAGAATCCAGTTGGTGTGCCTTCTACATCCACTACCTCCGATGGAATAGTTGATTCAACCACACAAGATATTCAAAGGATATAACAACTACAGATGTGCAAAAAACTGACGACCAATTAGAATTTTTGAATCCTAAGCCATAAGAAAATATTGTACCTGATCACATGCAACATATTGCCAAAACTTGAACAAATACGTACAGATAATGAACAATGTGATGTTTCCGTGTGTCAAAAAAACAAGGATTAACCAGCCAATCTTAAAGGCAAAATTAAGGTAACATCATCCGTTCTACATAAAAGGAAGTTAAGGAGCAAATTGTCGATTAAATGATTTTAATGTCGTGGAACATTAGAAGTATGAACACATCATCATGACGTGATCTCATTTCTGACTAAATTTGAACCAAAAATCGTTGGTTTGGTAGAAAATAGACTAAATTCCATGAATTTAACGTCATTTAATAAACAAATCCCAAGAAATTGGGATTTTTCCTCTTCTTCCTACTCAGTGTACAAGTAGGATACTACTACTAAGGAGAAATTAGAATGTTTGGTCAACCAGTATCGTTTCGGAATCCAATTAGCACTTGATGGTTCATGCAACTAATGGGGAATTTTAGCTTATTCTTTACGGTGATTCATGCTAGTAACAAGTTTCAAAAGATGAATTTTATGACAGAAACTAGCAGAAGACGCGACTTTTATAAGTGATGAATGGGTACTAATCGGTGATTTCAACAACTCTTCCTTTCCTTTTGACAAGATGTTGGAGGGTTACAATCCTTTTTTCAGCAGTTTAGGGCTTTGAACAATTGTTTGACATGGTCTGGTTTAATAGTGATTAAAGCCGTCGGGTATATTTACAATTAGAGGAGGAGAGGTATTGCAAATAACATTGATAAAATATCACAGTTACATAGAAAATTTTCAATTAGGCTATTATGACCTTATAATTAGAGGTCTTTAAGTCATCGTTTGGGTTTTTTCAAGTTAAAATTTTCAAGGCAAATTGCATGCATGTAAGACCATAACCAACCATCCGTTCTGTTCAGTTATTCTCTCTCATGTTCTGAAACTGGTCCAACGAGCCGAGCACCCAGAAGGGGAGAACCAGCCACGGACTGGTTGGGAGTAGTGGATACGACGGCAAAGATATTGCCGTTATAAATATTACAACGGCAAAGTCTTTGCCGTTGTAATATTATAACGGCAAACACTTTGCCGTTATAACATTATAACGGCAAAGTGTTTGCCGTTATAATGTCCCCCCCTCAAAACCCTCGCCGCCACCCCCCTCAGCTTCATTTCTCCTTCCCCTTCTTCAAACCCGAAAACTCATTTCCCTCCCCCATTTTTCACCCAATTTTCTCCACCAATTCACCAATCCGTCAGTTTTTAACCAAATTAACTAGCTTGTGTGAGATATTAGTTCGAAAATATGGCTAGATTACTAAAAAAATTCGCCAAAAAATTCATGCATGGCGACGATCGTGGCGCCGGCGGGAGTGGTGAAGGTGGTAGTGGCCAACAGCCAGTGCTCGGAATAGAAGACTTACTTGTAGCCGCCGAAAACATGGAGAACGAAGAAGCAGAGGTGCAACAGGGAGGCGGTCATCGGGGACGTGGCGGGCGTAGAGGCGGACGAGCAGGCAGGGCACGTAGGGGTGTTGGATCAGTTGCCGCTAGAGAGGGCCAACTCGATGGCTATGTGGATATGAACCTCAGCGCCGCGAAGCTTCCTGCGCTATCCAACTTTCGCATTCTTCCAGATGACGAAGTACACGTTAGCACGCAGTCGAGTTTGGCTGTAAGTATTTTTAATATTATTTACATAGTATTCTTTGAGTGTTATATATTGGGTAGATGGTATAACATTTTGTTGAACCGTTAACAGTCGCGGAATATACGTCCACGTGTTTCGTTAGCGACCACACTTAGATATTATCATGCACACTTGGCGGTTAAGGAGGGGGTCGCAGGACTGTTACATGCTCTTGGATTTCAATTTTTTCTAGGTAATATTATAGACCTTTTAATGAAATAAGTGGATAATTTAGTAGTCATATTTTATCTTATTGTGCGATTTGCTATTTTAGGAATAAACCATGTTATAAATGCCGATGTCCAATTGTGTGCGGCCATTGCTCTACGGTGGTACAAAACCACCCACACATTTCACTTTCCTTGTGGTGAGTTAGGACTTACACCGCTTGATTTCTCCATGCTTACTGGTATTAGCATTGGAGTAAGTGCTTATCCCCAACTGCCTTATGACGATGGTCGATGGCGTGATCGTGCACTTGTTCATGATCTACTGCCTCATTTGGATGTTTCTGCTACGTCGTATCAGGCAGAAGGCGCTATTAGAGTGAGCGCGATCCGTGCGGCTATGGACAGGATACTCGAGCACTACTCTGTTGATGACGACTTGGAGCTTGCTCGATTATTTGTGTTATACCTTATGGGTAACCTTTTCTTTAGTTCTTCGAGCAGTAGCGTTCCTGTGGGGTTTTTTGCGGTCGCGGCTGAGATAGATGCCGATGGGGCGATTTTATATGATTGGGGCACACCTATCCTTGCATACCTATACAGATGTCTCGACATGCAGTGCACCATCACTGATTCTCAGGTTTCTTTATTTGGATTCTGGGAGTTGTTACAGTATTGGTACTTTGAGTACTCTAGGAACTTTCATTTTATCACCCGTATTGCTGACCCATCGACCTTTTTCCCCCGTATATGCTTTTGGACTGCGGACAACCGGGGGCCCAGAGATAATGAGTCACGCCATGTGTTTCCCGTTGCCCATAACCAGATTGAGCTGAGGATGTATAGGGATCAGATTCTATGGCATCCATTTGAGCAGAGTACATCCATCGATCTTGAGATCATACAGATTGCTAGGATGCTTGCCGGACGGAGATTTCCACTTATATCTTGTCCCGTGGCGCTAGGTGCTTATTGGTATCTTGGTGAGAGGTGCTGGAGACAGTTGTATGACTTCGATGCTATTCCGGATGATCCACACCCACATACTTATCGGTGTATGATTTACCCGACGGAGCAGCTAGATATAGCCAGGACAGCAGGCTGGTGGACGGCTGAGAGCTTTGTTATTATCGGGGAGTGTTACCTTACCTTCTGGCGTAGATTTTTCACCGGGTCCTCAGATACGATTACGCATGCAGCATCGATTGATTTAGTAGGGCCATCTGCTATACGACACGGCATACGTCCACCTGTTGTCGAGGATGTTACCCAGTCCAGTCAGAGTTTTCGTGCAGCTGATCATGTGGCGGCCGCCAGTCATTTTGGATGGACCATGGCAGTGCCCACCATTGGACCGGATCGTTACATTGACGTGTTTCATCCTCCTGCCCATCACGATTACCCGGATCCTACACAGGTATCATATCATGATCTGTATGATATGCAGATGAGGATTAGGCATACGGGCTATATAGATCATAGGCGTAGCCTAGATTACTATGATGGTGAGCTACGTCGTGTTGCAGAGGAGGCACGACAGCAGCAGGCGCATTTAGAGGCCCAGCTTGAGGCAGAGCGCAAGAGACTTCAGGACTTGCAGATGTATTACCACCATAGGTCTAGTGCTGGGTCCAGTCAGCCTCCAGATGTTGGTGATCATGAGAGACGTCATCGGCGCCGCACACGTCCACGTACACATTCAGATGACTCGGACGAGTGAGTTACTATCACTTTTATGCACTTTCACAGTTGTCAGGTGTGTGGTCCTACTGTTGGAGTAGACATTCTGCATTTTTTGAGTACCAGTGTTATGTACCAGTGTTATGTACTTTTGTTGTATTACCACTGTTATGCATTTTTTGGTCCTACTGTTATGTACTTTTGTTGTTCTACGTATTCCTAGTTGATAGTTGTCTGTTTTTGTTGTTTGAGTAGACGTTCTTGTATTTGTTCACTACCATGATTATGTACTTTCGATGTTTTACGTTTTCGCAGTTGTCAGTTGTATGTTCCTATTGTTTGAGTATGCGTTCTGTATTTGTTGACTACCGCTATTATGTGCTTTCGACGTATTTTGTGTACGTTTTGATTATGTTTCTGTGTAGAGACTACATTTGGTTATGTGTAGACACTGTATTTATGTGTAGAGAATGTTTTTGTGTAGAGCCGGTATCTTCTGTTGTTCTAGTTCCTGTAAGAGTTATTTGGAATGTAATAACGTTTGAATTTGATGTTGAACAAGGTTTCCCTCTTCTCGTGTAGAAATGCAAAATTCTTAAACAGCACGCCAACATAACAAGGTTTACATATAACTCCATATTCTACGCACAAACAGCAAAGTAAATAGACAGTAAAACAACAATAAAATCACAATACCATAAGCCTACTCAGTTCCATAGCGGGTCAACCAACTGTAGCGTAGTTTATACGCTTCGTAACCAACGAACTCCTCACCATACTCGAAAAGGTAACGAGAATCATATGTTGCTTGATTTGTTTTAAATATGTTCTCGTCTTCAACAGTTTCGATAATCTTTGTGTACCGATCACAAGCGTCTGCAAAATGACGATTAGCCATTTGGATTTCAACCGATGTTCGTGTAGTGGGCCGGGAACGATGGTTGTTGTATAGCCTCGTGATCATTGCCCATCTTTCTTCATATGTTAAACCCCCTCCACTTTGCATTAGCAACTCATCTCTCTTTTCAACCTCAATATAGGATTTTACGAGGGCCAGCAAATCCTTAGACGAAAAATCTGGAGTAGGAGAATTATTACAAGCACTATTACTAGGTCGTTGATTTACTGGAGAAGGACGCGGAGCTGTAACCGCTCGATGCTGAATCGCGACGGGCACCTCTTCAACTTGTGTATCATGAACTAAACCCTTTTCGTTATCGTTCACTAAGTTTCGTTCGTACTCATCAAAAATCCTTCCCATTTCTTCATCACTTATTTTTGAATTGTCCATGTAACCTGTGCATCAGTAGAATTAGTAGAGTAACTAGAAGTACGAATTTTGTTGATAATAAACGTTACCTTTAAGAAAACAAGAAAATAAATTTTCTCCCTTTACTCTACAACGGTGCTGCTTGAAGCTGTAGAAGGTATGAGATGGATTATCAGATATGGAGTACTTATAAGGGCAATGTACGACCAACATTTACAATTCAACATACTTGAATACGGTTTACAGGGTTCTCGTGTTATTATGGTTGATTCTGTACAATGTCCGGTCACATCATTGCAATTAAGCTCTCAGTCTGTAGCCACAGGGGGTCGTCCTCGATACACTTTATCACTAAAAAGCAGATTCCCTACAGTGTTCCCTACAGTCGTACCAGTGACCGGTTACATCAGTATTTTGTTTGTTTACCTACACAAGCTTTGAAAATCGCAAAGTGTAGCTAGTGACCATTCACACCATAACTAATATTGCAGCTATATATACATTTGTTACTTAGTCACAACTTACCGCACTCAAACACCTTCGTTCTCATTCTTAGAGCACATCCTTCTATTAGAACTCACTGAAGATGTCTTCGTGGTCATCTTCTATAGACTCCGAGGAACAGGCGTACAACGAAATGAGGCTACAGGAGCTTCAAGACGAATTTCAGTTCCTAAACCAAATTAGACCGCAAACTGAACCGTCGTACGAACAGCTGAACGTTCAACCTCCATATGAAACTCAAGTCCCACCTGTTCAAGTATCATCTGAACAAGTTGTCACTCAGTCAACTCAGGAAGCAGAGTTCTTTCGTGTACCACTGCAGGAACAAATAGTTGATTCCTATCCAGTTCATTGCTACTGCGGGTACGCGGTTGAAGTTGTGGTTCAAGCAGAGGGAAACAATATAGGTCGGCGCATTCAGCGATGCCCAGCCTTTCCAAATGGTTGCAATTACACGGAATGGATAGACCAACCTTTGTGTCCTCGGGGAATAGCATATTGTAACGAACTCGAACGGGAAAATAGACGTGTTCGAAGTGATAATGAGCAATTGCGATTGAACATCAGGCGACGCCCGTAAGACTAAACGTAAAATGCATTTTAATGAAGTTACTAATTCCTACTCCATGCTTTGATTGAGCTAGTTCGCATGTACTATCGTCAGTTGTTGTGTCTGTATGAACTATTTCAATGGTGCCATCACATGAAATGTTGGCATTTACTATTAATCTCATGATATTACGTTAGATTCCCTACAGTGTCCGGTCACATCATTGCAGCACGATAAATGGTGCCATCACAAGAAATGTTGGCATGTACTATTAACCTCGTGATATTATGTTAGATTCTCTACATTGTCCAGTCACATCATTGCAGAACGAAAAATGGTGCCATTACTATTAATTTCGTATACTGTTGTCATTTAATTCGAAAGAGACTACCAGCACCAAAAAAAGGGTCGTCCACCAATGCTTTAACCATTTCAATTCACGAAATGGTTACGAAAAATGGGCCGTTCCCAGGTGCCTTATTTCTGCTTGCGACATAATGAAAACAACTATAATATCATGACAACTAGTAGAACTATTGACAAACCATAATCATACAAACTTCAACAACTAGTACAACTATTGAGCAATTGAAACAACTGGAACAATGACAACTAGTAGAACAGAAGGAAATGCCAAACCATAATCATACAAACTACAACAACTGAGCACACCAGCATCAAATTCAAACACGTACACCTACCATGGTTTAGGGAAAGGACCATCTCTTGTCTTACCGGCATTAATCTTGCTCAAGCGTCTTATTTCTGCTTGTGCTTCGAGTGCATACTGACGTCCACGTTCGCAAATGGGAGGGTCAATCCACTCCTTAAAGCAACAACAATCAATGGCATCAGGATAATTCATGTGGTCGTTGAAGGCTTCACAACCGAAAAATCGACGACCGGCATTTGTTTCGGTCTCGTCAACAACAACGACCGACACTTGTCCACAATAGCAAACAGGGTTGGATCCAATCGTCCCTAGTGGCTCGGAAACCTTCCCTTCGCGTACAATTTCTGTTCCAGCTCTTTGATAAACAGAATGAGCATCGTCATTTGAATACTGTTGGTGTTGGGATAGGGGTTTCTTGCTTACACCTTTTTTTCCGCTTCGCTTGGGTGCAGAAGAAGACATTTTTTGGGTTGTACAACTTGAAGTTGAAAAGGTAGTGTGTTAGTGTGGAAGAAGGAGGAGGTAGGTTGATATATAATGGGAGGGATTGCGACCGTTTAAGTAGCCGTTGGGGCGCAACGGCTATAAAATAAAAAAGCAAATAGTTTGCCGTTATATTTTTATAACGGCAAACAATTTGCCGTTATATTTTTATAACGGCAAACTCCTTTATGCATTGGTAACTGCATCTCCTCCTACATATATCGAATGTCGTTTCACTAAAACCCTATCCATCTACTTAGAGCGTAGTCATGCCAATTTCTTATCCATCTTCTTACAATTACACGGACCTTATTTCTGGACCATCAAATCCTAATCCGTCCGCATCTAGAGAACCAACCGAGTGGTATATTGAAATGGAAGAGCGACACAATGACGAGGTGCGACAATTAGAGCTCGAAGCAGGAATGCACGAAATGGAAATAAGCAATCAGCAAGACAATCCAGCACGACAACATGACCGTAGGGCTAACCTTGTAATTCCTCGTGTAAGAGCCACGGTTGAAGAAGGCGAGGTGCAATCCGCAAATATTGTATGCTTTTGTGGTTTTGAAGCACCCCAATTAGTCGTCCGTCATGGAAAAGACGTTGGACGACGATATTATACTTGTCCAGTACGAAACAACGGATGCGAGTTCGGACAGTGGATAGATGATCGCTTTCCCCGTCGAGCAATTACGTATGCTTTGGAACTAGAGGAAGAAATAAGAAAGCTGCGAAATCAAGTTAACGACCTAAGTAATTCAAATTATCGACTCCAACGTGGATTAAATTAGGATTTAAATATTTTATGTTATGCTAATATGTACTGTATCGTTACGCATCCTATCACTTGTATCGTATCGCTTGTATCGTATCACTTGTATCGTTATTTGATGTTACTATGTTCTGCTGTTCTAGTTCCTGTATGTGTTGTTTGAAATGTATTAACGTTTCGTAACCATCTGTAGTTGGTCGACGGACTGTAGCACATTGACTGGTCACGTCTTGCACAGTTCGCATAGTGCAGTCATCTTTTATGTGACAGTGGCGTCATGTCACTCTTTGTCGAGAGTTATTGGAATATAGTCCAGCTCTCAGTCTGTAGCCACAGGGGGTCGTCCTCGATACACTTTATCACTAAAAAGCAGATTCCCTACAGTGTTCCCTACAGTCGTACCAGTGACCGGTTACATCAGTATTTTGTTTGTTTACCTACACAAGCTTTGAAAATCACAAAGTGTAGCTAGTGACCATTCACACCATAACTAATATTGCAGCTATATATACATATGTTACTTAGTCACAACATACCGCACTCAAACACCTTCGAAAAATTATGAAATTTGCCACGCTCACATATTGATTCGAAAAATTATGAAATTTGAAATCTAGCAATAACTTGACATCACGGATCCAACAAAAGTGGTTTCGTCGAAATCCGAGGTCATTTGCAAAATTTTCATTTTTAAGGGCCTGAATTCCATAGCGACTGTTAAGAATTTTCAATTGGACATATCTTTTGATTCCCGCTATGAAATCTTGATTTTTCGGATTCGTTGGAAAGATATTCTCGATTAGATCCTAATGTTTTTGGTTTCACTAAAATCCAGATTGTTTTGCACCCGGTACATTCAATTGAAGTTTGAAATCGAATTATCGAACTACCGCGCCATTTTCAATTCTATTTATAATTATATATAATTATTTATATTCTAACGACGACGTATATAATATATACGTTCGAATTATATTCAAAATAAATTTCTCGTCGATATTATTTAAAATATTCTATTTTAAATGTCCAAAATTCACATCACAACAACTGGCCGAATTGACTACTCAATGGCAGAGCCATTATTGGCAACCAATTAGTGCCAACCTTTCACATCACAACAACAGTCCGAATTGAGTACTCAATGACAGAACCATTATTGCCAACCATTTAGTGCCAACCTTTCACATCACAACAACTATCCGAATTGACTACTCAATGACAGAACCATCATGTTGGAACCATTATTGCCACCCATTATTGCCTACATGTACTCTATGTCAGAGATATTTAGTTTACCATCCCTGCTTATATATATCTCTCGTTCGGATACGCTTAGAGATAACAACGAAACTCAACTTATAAAAAAGCAAGCAATGGATCCATATCTATACTACCATTACTACAAAAACAAGAAGAATCAAACATATAATTCCGAACTAGAAGTGGAGCAAGAGACGGAGGAGGAGCTGGAACAGCACGCAATGGTTGCGTATTCCAATTATTTCGCTGAAGGCTCAACTAGCAACCATCGGGGTAGCATGCATGGCCGGATTGACCGACGGTATAAGAGAGACTACAAGGATGGACATGAAAGACTAATGAGGGATTACTTCATCGACAATCCAACCTTTGATATAACTTTGTTCCGCCGTCGTTACCGTATGAGTCCGGCTATTTTCTCAAAAATATATCTTAAACTTCACCAGTCAAATCCATATTTCACTTATAGACTGAACGGAGCACAAGAAATCGGCCATTCACCACACATCAAAATCACCTCGGCGTTGAGGATGTTAAGCTATGGAACATCTGGCGATCAAATGGATGAATATTTCAGAATCGCAGCATCAACAGCAATAGAGTGTCTGAAAGAATTCTGTAAAACAGTTGTTGCAGAGTTTGGGAAGGAGTATCTACGGACGCCTGGACCTAACGATATAACCAGGATACTACGCAGGGCAGAAGTCAGAGGATTTCCAGGTATGATTGGAAGTTTAGATTGCATGCATTGGGCTTGGAAAAACTGCCCAACGGGATGGAAAGGAATGTTCACCGGACATAAGAAAGTGCCATCAATGATCCTTGAAGCAGTAGCAACAGACGATTTATGGGTTTGGCATGCTTTTTTTGGAGTCCCAGGTTCATTGAATGATATAAATGTTTTAAAACAATCATATCTTTTCACAGAACTTGCTAACGGATTGTCAACAGATGTTTCATATAAACTTGGTAATATCGAACACAAAACTGGGTACTACCTAGTCGATGGAATATACCCAAAGTGGAGAACTTTGATGCAAGGGTACAAAGTTCCATCAAATGATAAAGAAAGGTATTTCACTGAAAAAGTAGCTAGCTATAGAAAGGACATCGAACGTACGTTTGGTGTTTTACAAGCCCGATTTCATATTTTACGAAATCCTACTCGTTTTCATGATGCAAGAGTGCTTTCAGAAATCATGTATGCTTGTATAATAATACATAACATGATTGTGGAGTCTGAAAGAGGCGGATATAAGAATCAAAAGTCTAATTATCCTGACATGTTTACGGGCTCAAATGCAAAACCCCATAAAGATGTAAACTCAATGGAAGAATATGTTGATATGGTTCAACACATTGAAGATCAAGCTGCACACTTCCAATTGCGTGACCAGTTGGTGGAACATTTGTGGGCGCATAAAGGAAGGAATAGTCGGAATCAGTAGTTGGTACTAGAACTATGTATCAGTGTGTAGTCGTGTACTATGTATCATTTGAACTATCTATCAGTGCGTACTTGAGTCAATAAATGTGGTTTCCAATCATATTGTAGATTGTATCATTATTTCAACTCAACCCAACATATACAGCTCGTACATAAACAACAACTACTACATTAATACTAGAAACAGGTCACAATCATATTACAACTCACCCCAACATATATAGCTAGTACATAAACACCCACCAGCACATAAATACTACAAACAGTTCACAATCATATTACAACTTAACCCAACATACATAGCTAGTCCATATACGAGCCACTAACGCTTCCGCTTCTGCTTCCTTTGTTTTTTCTATACTCTCCAATCTGCTCGGCTACTAGTTCTTGCTGTAGAGGGGTAAGCTTACTAAAATCACATGTAATCATTTTAACATAATTATTCTCTCGCGCCAAAGCTTTCTGCTCCTCCAGCTTCTTTTCTTCCATGGCTTGTTTCTCCGCATGTTCTTGTCTGCGGAGCTCTCGATCATCCCTAACTGCCTTTTGGAAATCTTCGTCGCTACGGTTTCTTTCCACCGAAAATCGAGCTCTATGCTCTTTTGTTGCCTTAGATGAACTCTCCATTGTTTCCATAAATCTAGCAAACTCTACACCTCGTTGCTCCAGCTGAATTGCCTTGGATCTGCCGACAGGTCGTCCATCACTACTTCCAAATAAAGGGTTTCTTTCTTGCGAACTCGGGCCACTTCCTGGACTAGAATCAGAGTAGTTCATCCTTCTAGCTTTGTTCTGCTGCTCAAACATGAAGTTGCTGGGGTTCTTCCACTTCGGCAACCTAGATAGAAGCTCATAACAGTCTTGGAATTTAAATGGATGACCATACTTTTGCTGGTAGGCCTTTCGTGACTCTTCAATCTGTAACACAAAGTGGATATTGTATGAGCGTATGTCATTTCTAACTAATCAATCATAGTATAGTAAGTTATTTTTCAAAGTAATCTACGCTACTTACAACGTCATAAGGTGCAGCACCGCTTTGCTGTCTGTTCTCCAAGGCTGTCAGTATTGCAAGATAGTTCTGACACGCGGCATTCATAACTCTATAACCGCCTCTAAGTGATGCCCATGTTCTATTCCTCGCTTCCAACGAATTGTAGAACTCTGCTACTCTTTCCCAAAATTTCTCACCTTTCATATTATTTCCAACAATGCTGTCTTGTGAAATGCGTATCCACGATTTAGCAAGTGAAACGTACTGCTCGGAAGTAAACTTACATTGTTTTCTTCTTCCATCCGCTGGTATATCTTCCCCTTCAGCATTATCATCCTCAATATCTTCTATTCCGTGATTCGGCTCCGATTCAACTTCGGTTTGGTGTCGTTTACTGAAAATGCTCCTTAAAGACTTCACCTTCTTCTTCTTCTTTTGGTTATATTCGGGACTGATAGGTGCAACGTATTCTTCATTCAATTCTTCAGAATTTGTAACATTTACTTCCTCATTTGCATCTTCCTCCTCCTCCTCCGTAGAAGTCCCAACATTTTCTTCGGTAGTAGGAGAGACATACCCATACGAAAACTGTCTTTGCAGATTTTGCATCGCTTCGCGGTCACGAACCTCGGTCTGTTGCGGAGTTAGGTGAGGTTGTTGACTTTGCTCGGTCTGCATCATCATTGACATATACGACGAATGATCGTCGTACACGCCTACCCCGGGCCGTCGTTGGTAAAACTGTGGCGGGACGGACGACTGGATGGGAGAAAAATTAGGATGATCGAGCGGTTGGTACGGTGGACGGTATGGATAATTTGAATACGGCGAGTAGCCATATTCGTGAGATGGCTGCAACGATTGCTGTTGTTGGATTGACCGTTGCATCGCATACGATGACGAGTGCGGTTGGGACATGAGTTTCTTGTTTATGGTTTTTTTCCCGCTTCGCTTGGGTGCAGACGAAGACATTTTGTTGATGAAGAAGTTGGGAAGGTGGAGTGGTTGTGTGGAGGAGGAAGAAGAAGGAGATAGGGTGGTTTATAGGGAGGAAGTGAACTAGCCGTTTGGTTGCAACGGCTAGTTCTTATAACGGCAAATTGTGTGCCGTTATAAGATTATAACGGCAAACACTTTGTCGTTATAATCTTATAACGGCAAAGTGTTTGCCGTTATAATCTTATAACGGCAAACAGTTTGCCGTTATAAGAACCAGCCTCTGTTGGGTGAACCAGCCACGGAGGAGCTCAAAACTAGCCACAGACCAGCCACGGGTGAGTGAACAAGCCACACCTGGTTGCTCCGTGTCTTGTTTAGTAAGTGAACAAGCCATTGTTGGTTGTGCTCTAAAGTTGAGTTTAAAAGGTGGATTTAGTTTAGGCCATAGGATGATGCACTTTGTTAAAAGCTGAACAAACATTCAATGATCTTGAGATAGCATGTGATCATGACTAAGAAAATTAAACTTTGTATGAAGAAATGCTTGAATCAAAGCATGATTTAATTCTACAAAAACAAATAAAATACTGGAGCTACAAGCAAAATTAATTGTTTTCATGTTTACAAAAAGGGTGACATGAACTCAAAAAAAATTGTTTAGAGATGTCTACACGTGGACATTCCAATAATATCACAACTTTAATTAGTAATTATGGGGACTTGCTTTATAAAAACGGGTAAGTGAAAAAAGCCACTGAATATTTCTCTGCTTAATTTAATGACCCAACTACCACTGAGTTCTCAATTTTCAGTCCACGTCAACTATTAACCAGAGGGGTCACCAACTTCTATTACAAGTTATTACATTAGAGGAGGTTAAAAGGGCAGTCTACTCAGTGCACGATAATTCTAGTCCTAGATCCGATGGGATTGACTCCAGATTTTTCAAGTTACATTGGGATGATTTAAAGGAAGATTTACTAGCAGCCATACAAGATATTTTCAATTCTACTAAGCTTCCATAGGGGTGTAACCACACACTTATTAATCTAATTCCCAAGACTGAGAGACCTACTGACATATCACAGTATCAACACATCTCCTACTACAACATGTACTATGAAATTTTCAATAAAATTATGTGTAACAGAAAATCCTTTCCGCTGCATCTTGTTTCCCTAAACCAGTGTGCTTTTATTCCAGGACGATATATTAAAGATAATATACTACTTGCATATGAATTATTGAGGGATTTTAAGAAATGAGTGGAACTGGAACTGACCGTGCTTACGTAAATAAAAAAACCTACATGAACGATGGAAGATATGTCCATCAGCAATCTCACTTAATGTATTTGTGAAGTAGCAAAGGAGAAAATATATAATTACAAGAGTTCTACTACAATGACCAGCCTTCTACCAGCAGGGAAATAAGGATTTAAAATCATACAGTAGGAGAAAATCAAGAGAGCATGATCCTATGCTGCCGATTGACCCCATATGCAGTCGGTTGTAGTTTAAGTGGTTGAAGTAGCATTGTTGTATTTAAAAATCATAACATATGTGTTTTTTATTATTTATTTTATATCTATTATGTTAAATTAAGTATAACTAATTTCTGGATGATTACTTTGTGCGTCTATGTTTACTTAGTGCCTTATTATATCGTTGTATTTTAACAGGAGCTTTAAGATTTTGTAACTACTTTATACCTGTGTTCGTTGTTTTACCAATTTCTAGATGTATTCAAGAGTTTTATCACTTTATACCTCAAATCCATGTTAACATTCTGGATATAGGGATCACTTTATACCTGAAATCATGGAGTATATGTCATTATTCTTGGTCAGCCCATTTTAAATTAATATTGTTACATGCATTTATTACAGCATATGTTACTACTATTTAATTGATGTCTTCAAAATCTAAGACCATATCTAGATTTATTTATATCTGTTCCTTTCAAATTGAGTTACATTCTTGCTTTCAGCAATAAAATTTGAGTACGATTAGCTAATGATCTTTGGTTTAACTCAAAAGAGTAAAGAGTCCAAAGATTCATGTATAATGTTTCTCAAAATTTTTGTATTATTTTATTTGCTTTCAACGATTTGATGCATGACCAAGCAACCAAGATTCAAAATATTGACAAAATAACATAGCAGACTATCACTAAAACTACAATTTGCATTTATTCATAATCTGACTTATGAATTATTACTATTTTAACATGATTTGCTGTAACATCCAGATTTTTCTACTAAAAAACATGGATCTATTATATCGGTTTAGATTATAAATTATGTCGTGCAAAAGCTTAGACACCTATTATTGTACACGGATTTAACCCGCTCAATCAAGCAACTGTAAATCATGGAGGAGCATATCCACTTTTGCTCCTCAAACAATAATTACATCAAATAATACTACATTCTTCCTGTGTGTGAAACACGGGTCACTCACTGGTTATTGAGGGATTTTAAGAAATGTAGAGTTAGTAAGTTTTTTGTAGAAGTCGATTTACACAAAGATTATGATATGATTGATAGAGAATTCAGTAAAAGTAAATGGATATTCTCGGGAATGTTCATTTAACATTACTTCCCCGTTATTACAGCCCAATTTTCATTGATAATGGGCTAAGCCCATATTTGTCTAAATGTAATTATATAAGGAGCTTTAGTCTCCAATTGTACGATTATTCAGTATTCAATACTTTCAGAGATTAATAAAAATTTCCCTTTCAAGTTTAAACTCATATCATCGTTTAACTTGAAGATTATTCATAAAATTCAACTTGGTATCGGAGCAGATCATTAGCTTGACAGCATTGATCCTGGAAATTCTGATAAATCTGTTTCAAGATTGATCAGATTGCTTTGTCCATCAGGAAAACTTCATCATTTGGACTCCTTTCATCCAAGATCGAAGATCTTTTCCTCTGAAAGTTGTTGCCATCTCTGATAAACTGTGCCACGCCTAGAACATCACTCTGGCTGCATCAGTTTACAAGAGAATAGCCTGTTTAGAAGAGAAAATTCAAAATCAAATCAGAAAACCAATCAAGAAATTCAAGAAAAACAGCAGTTGAAGAATTGTGCAGTCAAAGAAACTCATCAGATTCTTGTATCTGTTCTCTGTTAGGAAATTTGCAAATTTTTCATCACCTGAGTTTCTTGATAGCATCATAATTCCCACCTGATTTTTCTTTAAGACTCAATTCAAGGATTTCTGCGTAGAATTCTCTCTTCAAATTTTAGGGTCTCTGTGTTTTGATCACCATGACGGGAGAAGGAGATGTTACACCAGTTGGATCTGTTACCAGAAGTTCAACTGGTACTTCATCCAGTGATCCCATTAATGACTTGATGAAGGCCATTATTAAACCACAAAGTCAGATTGTTTCTGTTCAGCTTGATGAAACCAACTTCTTGCTTTGGAAACTGCAAATAGAAACTGCAGTCAGAGGATATGGATTGGAAGATTTTATTCATGGTACAAAGATGATTCCACAAAAGTTTATTCAAGATAAAGATAATCAACTTGTTCCAAATCCAGAATATACAGTTCATCAAAGACAAGATAGTCTTGTATGTGCTTGGATGATGTCATCCATAAGTTCTAATATTCTACCTCAATTAATTGGATGTAAAACTGCTCAAGAAGTTTGGTCAGCAATTGAGAGGAATTTTACCTCTCAATCTTCTGCTAGGATAATGCATCATAGAAGGCAGTTACAAACTATGAGAAAGAATGATATGAGTATGAATGAATACTTACTTAAGGTAAAGAATCTGTGTGATCAGTTGGCTTCTGCAGGTCATAAAGTTTCAGATTCAGAACATGTGTTGTATATAATCAGTGGGCTAGATCATGAATATGAAGCTGTTGTTGCAATTATATCAACTATGGATCCTACTCCCTCTTTACAGTTTGTGTATTCTACTCTTCTTTCACATGAAGGAAGAATAGAACACAACAAAATACTAAATCCTGATATGGATGTGAACTACACTTACAACAAAGGGAAACAGCAAGAAAGAAATCAAAATCAAGGTTCAAGAAGTCAATTTAATAATAATCAGAGGGGTGGATCCACAAATAGAGGAGGCAGAAGAGGTGGTAGAAGTGGCAACAACACAAATAGAGTCAAATGTCAGATTTGTGAAAAATTTGGTCACACTGCCAATAAATGCTATTTCAGATATAATTCTAATTACAATCCTTCTCAACAAGGCAGCAGTACCAATGTGAACATGGTCAATATGCAGAAAGATGGAAATAAAAGTCAACCTGAAGTGTTAAACACAGAGCCAAATTCAACAGATGATGGTAATGATGATTGCTGGTATCCAGACTCAGGAGCAACAAATCATATCACAAACAATTTGGCCAATTTAAACTTGGGCAACAAGGAATACAAAGGTATGCAAAACTTATCTGTTGGTAATGGTAATATTGCTTATATATCACACACTGGAAATGCAAGTTTACATGGACCTAAAGAATTAATTCTAAAAAATCTTCTAAGGGTCCCTTCTATTAAGAAGAATTTAATGAGTGTTTCCCAATTTGCAAAAGATAATAATGTTTATTTTGAATTTTATCCAAATACTTGCATTGTCAAAGATATACTGACTCATGAAATCATTTTGCAGGGTAAAGAATGTAATGGACTGTACAGATTTGATTTGAATCATAAAAATTCAGTTTGTAATAATAAAAACTGCATGATGACATTTGTTAATGATTCTGAGTATTCTAGTAAATTTGATCTGTGGCATTGCAAGTTAGGACATCCTAGTAGCAAAATTGTGAAAGAAGTATTGCTCAATAATAATATTTCAATTGATAAAGTTCCTGATTCATATATATGTTCATCTTGTCAAATGGGAAAGAGTCATAAACTTGCATTTCCATACTCACACACAAATTATTCTAGACCACTTGAACTTGTTGCAACTGATTTATGGGGTCCAGCATCTATCAGTTCTGATTATGGGTATAAATATTACATATCTTTCATTGATGCATATTCCAGGTTCACCTGGATTTATATGTTAAAATCTAAGTCTGAGGCTTGTAATATTGTTATTCAGTTTATTAATAAGGCTGAAAATATGACTGGACAACATGTGAGTATTATACAAACTGATGGTGGAAGAGAATTTTTTCCATTAAAATCTTACTTTGAAAAAAGGGGGATTAGTCATAAAACTACTTGTCCATATACCTCTGAACAAAATGGTCTAATTGAAAGGAAACATAGACATATAGTTGAAACTGGATTGACTTTACTTGCTCAAGCTTCTATGCCTCTAAAGTTTTGGCCAGAAGCATTCTATACTGCTGTTCACTTGATAAATTTATTACCAACTAAGGTTTTAAATTTAAAGTGTCCACAGGAAGTTTTATTTAAAGTCAAACCAGACTATGAACATTTAAAGGTGTTTGGATGTCAATGTTTTCCTTGTCTAAGACCTTATAATACTCACAAGTTGAGCTTCAGATCAAGTCCATGTACCTTTCTTGGATATTGTAATAGTCAAAAGGGGTACAGATGCTTAGATAGTTCAGGCAGAATATATATATCTAGGCATGTTAAATTCAATGAAAAAGTATTTCCTTTCAGTTCTGAAAAATAAAAACTACTAAAAAGGTAGTAAATCCAAGAATTATCATACCTGATATCCCTGAAGAAATACAAGTGATGGTGCCATCTCAACAAATTGTGAAAGACACCATCACTAGCCCTCAACTCACAGTGCCTTCAAGAAGGCCAGGTCAAGAGCAAAGAATTGATGACAGTGTTGATAACCAGAATCAGTCAGAACAAACTACTAGTAATGCAAGAGGTGATCAATCACCTGCCACAGATTCATCAGAGAATGTAAGCCAAGGCAGAGTAGTTGATGAAAATGCAAACAAGCATCCTATGATGACAAGAGCTAAATGTGGTATTTTTAAACCCAAAAATATTAATACTGTTGTTGTGCAGGATGAACCAGTTACTTTTTATGAAGCATCTAAATCTGAAAATTGGAAACAAGCTATGCAAGAAGAATATGATGCTTTAATCAAAAAAGGAACCTGGTCATTGGTTGAAAAACCAGTTAATAAAAATATAATTGGGTGTAAATGGGTTTTCAAATTAAAAAGAAATTCTGATGGTTCAATTTCTAAGTACAAGGCAAGGTTAGTTGCAAAAGGATATGCACAACAGTATGGATTTGATTTTTCTGAGACCTTTTCACCTGTTGTGAAACCTTCATCTATTAGAATAATTTTATCCATTGCCTTGAGTAGAAATTGGAACATTAGACAATTGGATGTAAATAATGCATTCCTTAATGGCATTTTGCAGGAAGAAGTGTTCATGCAACAACCTGAAGGATTTCAGGATAAGAGTAACACAAAATTGGTGTGCAAGCTCAACAAAGCAATTTATGGGTTGAAGCAGGCACCTAGAGTTTGGTTTGATAAGTTGAAATCAACACTTGTCAACTATGGCTATATGCCTACAAAATCTGATAACTCAATATTTACAAAATTTACTAATACTGCTACTACTTTTATTCTTATTTATGTTGATGATCTTATTGTTACAGGTAGTAGCAGTTCAGAAATTGAGTTCATCATAGGGAGATTAAATGCAGAATTCTCAATCAAAGATTTAGGGGATCTAAATTATTTCCTTGGCATTGAAGTTAAGAGAACATCTCAGTCAGAAATACACCTTAGCCAGAGGAAATATATTTCTGAAATTCTCCAAAAGGCAAAAATGGACAAGGCCAATTCTCTCAACTCCAATGATTACAAGTAATCAGCTTTCAAAACATAATGGTGAGGCAATACAAGATGCAAGGTTCTACAGAAGTATCATTGGAGCACTACAATATGCTACTATAACAAGGCCAGACATCTCCTATAGTGTGAACAAGGCAAGTCAGTATATGCAGAACCCTTTGGATACACATTGGAAAGCAGTAAAAAGAATTTTAAGATATCTAAAGGGAACAATTGATCATGGACTTATATTTAAAGCTAGCAACTCTCTAAATGTCAATGCATATGCTGATGCAGACTGGGGAACAGACTTGGATGATAGAAAATCAACATCAGGTTATTGTATATACCTTGGCAAAAATCCTGTATCATGGAGTGCTAGAAAACAAAGTACAGTATCTAGATCTAGCACAGAAGCAGAATTCAGATGTGTTGCTAGTGCTGCAGCAGAAGTTCTATGGATTAAATCATTATTGGAAGAACTTAAAATAAAATTAAACAAGAAACCAGTGATTTGGTGTGATAATGTTAGTGCAATCTCACTAACTTCGAATCCTGTTCTTCATTCAAAAACAAAGCACATAGAGCTCGACATGTATTTTATCAGAGAACAAGTTATACAAGGAAAACTGAGAGTAGGGTATATACCATCGTTTCATCAAAAGGCTGACATACTTACAAAACCTCTCTCAGGACCAAATTTCAGTAGATTAAAGGAAGAACTCAACATTGATTCTTCAGATCCAAAGTCAAGGTCAAGCAGAATCATCTACATACCTGATTAACTTCTCCTGTCACTCGAATCAGTGTTGGATCTATAATGTTCAGCTAGGGTTTCCTAACAGACTCGAAAACAAATCTGTTTAGGGTTTCGTAAACAGACGTGAAATCGAATCTGTTTT
The DNA here is from genome assembly GCA_030737875.1 of Allium sativum. Classification (NCBI taxonomy): domain Eukaryota; kingdom Viridiplantae; phylum Streptophyta; class Magnoliopsida; order Asparagales; family Amaryllidaceae; genus Allium; species Allium sativum. The sequence continues at coordinate 142,697,505 of CM060925.1, read as the reverse complement.
AAACCTACAATTTAACCTCTCTCAATGGATCTGAAGCCTTCTGAAGCTCGAGAGCTAGAGTTACTTCATCATCCATCTGTCGTGGAGGCCTGACAAGAAGATTCCGTCACCGATTGGAGTGTTTTCTTCATTTTGAAGCCGCCATTTATTTTTCCGTAGAAACCAGATTAGGGTTAGGTTTCAGGGGGGGAGTAAAAGTAAATGGATATTCTCGGGAATGTTCATTTAACATTACTTCCCCGTTATTACAGCCCAATTTACATTGATAATGGGCTAAGCCCATATTTGTCTAAATGTAATTATATAAGGAGCTTTAGTCTCCAATTGTACGATTATTCAGTATTCAATACTTTCGGAGATTAATAAAAATTTCCCTTTCAAGTTTAAACTCATATCATCGTTTAACTTGAAGATTATTCATAAAATTCAACTAATTCATTTGTCATGTAATGATGATGATGGGGTTCCCTGTACACTTCATCAACATCATTTATGAATGCATCTCAACTATTTCCTTTTCTATTTTAATTCAGGGTACCCTAAGAGGCTTTATTACATCAAATAGGGGGATTTGACAAAGATATCCCTATCCCCCTATCTTTTTTCAATGGAGATGGAGTATTTCACCTATTGTTTGAATGATGCTACTACCCAAAATCCTTTTTTACTCATACAAAACTTTTGACCTAGTCATTGCACATTTGCTATGTGCTGGAGACCTAACGGTTTTTAGTGAGGGTACTTACCGTGTCTACTTTGGAATTTATATTTTCAAATTTGAGTAAATACAGTGGATTGAATGTAAGTGCTTTCAAGACAAAAATATATTTTAGCTCTACTACATGTCAAATAAGAGACATCACTGATACTTTTGACTACCAAATTGATCAACTGCCTGTAAAATGTACGGGTGTTCCATTATTAGCCCACTATATTCACTAAAAAGGATGTTTGTCTCTTCTACACCGAATTCAAAAAAGACTCCAATCATAGGAAGTTAACTACTTAATTTGTAGGTAGATTGTAATTAATTCAATCAGTCATCACTCCTACTATATTGCACTCCCTCCGATTCATAATATAAGTCGTAGTGTGAAGTTTTTTGTTTTTCAAAATATAAGACGTTTTCACTCATAATAAATTGTATCTACTTTATTGACTTGTCATGGAGTACTTCTATTGGCTCATGTGAGTAGGTGGCTTCCTGGAAAAACCCAACAACCACTTTTTTGTACTTGGAAATAGAGAAAGTATACTTTCTTAATTTTGCATGAAAAAAGGTGTCAATCCACCAAAAAGAAGCGTTTGAATTTTTTCTTAATTCCCGTGCAAATTACTAAAACGACTTATATTATGAACCGGAGGGAGTACTAGTTGTTCGTCTATCAACTTCTGAAATATATAGTTGAGAAGCTATATATTATGTGCTCAAATTTCTTTTAGGGTGGTGCAAACATAAAGTAAGGTAGGATAAAGTTTGTAAACCCAAAAATAAATGATGACTTAGACCATAACCAACAATCCGTTTTGTTCAGTTATTCTTTCTCTTGTTTTACAACTGGTCCAACGAGCCGAGCAATCAGAAGGGGGAAGCAGCCACGGGCTTGACCAAGGGGAGGTTTACAACGGCAAATAGTATGTCGTTATAAGGTTACAATGGCAAACTCTTTGCCGTTGTAATTAACATTATAACGGCAAACACTTTGTCGTTATAACTTTATAACGGCAAAGTGTTTGTCGTTATAAACCAAACCCCAGAAAACCCACGCTGTCACCCCTCATCTTCACCAAATATCAAACTCGAAAAACCCATATCATCCCTCATTTTTCACCCAAATTTTTCCACCAATTCATCAATCCATCAGCTTTTGACCAAATTAACAACCGTATTTGAGATATTCGTTCAAAAATATGACTAAATTACTAAAAAAATCGCCAAAAAATTCATGCACGGCGACGATGGTGGCACCGGGGGTAGTGGCGCAGGCGGGAGTGCTGCAGGGGGTAGTGGCACAGGCGGGAGTGGTGTAGGGGGTAGTGGCGAACAACCAGTGCTCGGAATAGAAGACTTGCTTGCAGTCGCCGAAAACATGGAGAACCAAGACGTAGGGGCGCACGAGGAAGGCGGTCGTCGTGGACGCGACAGCCGTAGGGGCGGACGAGCAGGTAGGGCACGCAGGGGTGCACTACAAGAAAATGAGGTCTTTACCTACCAATTGTAAGCATAGGTAAAACTAACATAATGGTGGATAATATATTTTAGCTACCAATATTGAATTGGTAGAAATTGGGTAGGTAAAGCTTAGTAGAGAAAGATATTTACCTACACTTATTGATATTGGTAGGTAAAAGAATAAATGGACCCCACTACCTTAGACTCGAATAATGAGTCACCAACTGATTTGTTTGATGATGTGTCATCCAAGATGGTTGTTGACGTGGCTGGTGATGTGTCATCCTACATGAATGCTGACATGGTTGTCGTAATAGTACACACATGGCATATATTAATGTCGACACTTGGCATTTAATGGTTGGTTCGTGTGTCAAACAATAATTTGTCCATGTGTCATCATTTGATTAGTGCATATGACATCATTTTTTAGGCCATATGGCATTATTTGCTATAAATAAATATTTACACGAATTGAATATTTACACATAATTTATTTTTAAGAAAATAACAAATATTTATACAATTAAATATTTATTACACTTTCGTATTGTACACATATTGTTTCCTCACTATTATACAATCACTTATACATACACTTCCTCGCTACATTTCACTCGTATACATTAGCTCCTTACTACATACTAATTCACTCATATACATGTACATAGTCAGTCACTCGTACTCTCACTCTAGTTTTAATCATCGGCTTCATGATCCAGAATTTGTCCAGTCGTCTATCGTACCTGTCATAATAAAATAGCATTGTAAATTGAAAAGAAACAATTTAATTCGCAAATATAATTTAGATATAAATTTATTTACCTTAGTAAGTTGGGTTGTTTCTCACAATTTTTCTAGACAGGGTGAAACGAGTGTGTGTACCTATCATAATAGATTTATTAGCTTTTTCCTTCCAATATAAGGCAAAACATAAATATAAGCTTTAAAATCCAATCAATTATTTTTATACCAAATAAAATCAGAGATTAGTAGAAAGTTATCAAATGAGATCAACATCAAATCAAATTAAATTAGCATTGAAAATGAAACAAATATATGAGAATTAATTAACATTAATACGAATCAGATATTAAATAGTAACATATTAACGTTAATATATACAAGTATGAAATAAATCAACACAAATGTTAATATGTTACCATTTATTCCATACTTGTTTTAACGTTAACTAACATTAAATGGTAACATGTTAATTTACGTTAATTTATACAAGTATGAAGTTGAGTAACGTTAATTTATACAAGTGCAAGCAGTTATTAACGTTAATAAATGCTATAATATAACCATTTATACAAATAATATGTTACCATGTAAGAAATGATGCCATATTTATTTACGTTAGTTTATATGTAAATTAACATGGTACCATTTAGTATGTAAATTAATGTAAACTAACATGGTACCATGCAATGTTAACCATTTATTTAATAAATTAATTTATACAAATGTTACCATTTATAAATGCTACCTTGTATAAACTAACGTTAATCAACTGTAATTAATTTATACAAGTATGAAATAAATTAGTACAAATGTTAATATATCTTCAATTATCACTAATCAGTTTTCTATGGATGCCAAGATGAGCCCATATTATAACTTTAAGTAGCTCTTCTAATGTTCCACAACCACCTGGGAATGTAGTAGAATAATATCAGAAAATATAAAACGAAGGAAAGATAAAATAAAATTTGTAACATAACGGATAAAAATTAACCAGATAATGTAATGAATGCATCATAGTGCTTAGCCATTTCTGCCTTTCTTTGATGCATGTCGCTCACTTCTTTAACTACCACATACGTTTCTCCAATTAACTACATAATAAACCAAATATAAGAATGAAACCCTTGACTTTTATCAGATATGAATTTTAAGTCAAGATCACCTCTTTAGCCATTAGAGTCCTTGGTATGATCCTAATGTTTCCACACATAAAATAAAGAAAATTGATTGAGGTAAGAAATTTGTAAAACAGGAAAAGAAAAAAGGGATGTAAAAAATATAAGTTAATTACCCAGTAGCATGACCATTAGCATTGTAAATAGATTCAGAAACTGAATCCATGACCCCAATGCTATCATCCCCATAAACCAGATCCATTTTTCTAGCCATCTGTAAATAAATAAATAGATAACGTAAGATAGGAAGGAAGGAAGGAAAAAAAGGAAAAAAATAAATTACCTCAAGGGATGAAAATAAAAGGTTTTCTACGCATTAAAATTGTGGTGAATACTAGCGTCAGTAAGCAGTTATTAACGTTAATAAATGCTACCATGTAACCATTTATACAAATAATATGTTATCATGTAAAAAATGGTACCATATTAGTTTATGTTAATTTATATGTAAATTAACATGGTACCATTTAATATGTAAATTAACTTGGTACCATGTAATGTTAACCACTTATTTAATAAATTAATTTATACAAATTTTACCATTTATAAATGCTACCATGTATAAATTAACGTTAATCAATTGCAATTAATTTATATAGGTATGAAATAAATTAACACAAATGTTAATATGTTGCCATTTATATCAAGTATTGAGTCTATCATGTATAAATTAATCAACGTTAATATGTTACCATCTATTTCATACAAACGTTAAATGGTAACTCTTGATAAATTAACACAAATGTTAAGCAAGGCTAATGACAACCATGTTTTAACAAAACAAATATAAAATAAATGTAAAAGGAATCAAAGAAAGAAGATGTACATTAATTAACATAAACTCTTGATATATACATATATACTTATATACATATATACATACAAACAAAATTGAATTGATTCATTTGTCTGTAAATATAGATCTAAAATTAAAATGGAATTGAATGTATATTATGTTACTCAAACATCATGTGTAAGAATAGCAGAGAATAAAAGAAAAGAAGATTAAGAGGATATACATGATGTAATTAATTCCCTTATATGAATGAATCTCTTTCTTATATCATTGAATCTATTTGTTATATGCATGAATGTAATTGATTTGAACAGTTATTTTGGAGCTGGAGCTAGAAAATATACTAATTTGGCATGTAGAATACACAGATGCAAATTTATCAGATGCCCACATCATTATTATTTTGTTATTTTATTGTTATTGTGCAGATTCATGTGTAAATAAAAAGGTTGAAAAGATATAGTTATTAGGGAATTTCATGAAATATGTTTTTAGAAAGAGAAGAAAATCAATTAAGTTTTAAATTAAGAATGTCTCACTTGTTTTATAAAGGGATGTAAACATAGCATTTATAATAAATAGTTGTCATCAAGATTATTTGTAGTGGCAGTTTTGGTGTTTTATATTGTGGCCAATCAGAAGAGACTATGCGGATTGAGGCTACAAAAGAGATCACGTGGATTGAAATTTGTGCCATTAGATTTAATTTAAAATAAGCCATTAAATTTATAGTCGGAGAGGATGATATAAATTGTGTCTTTGCAATAAACTAGAGAAAATATGTTTTGGTCATTTCAAATGATGACATATTTGCGTGAAATTGTGAAGCATTTGCGAAAAATTTAAAGTTAATCTAATGTTTGGAAAAAATTAAGAATGTATGATAAGTTATTAACGAATGATTATTTAATATTAATTATTTTTTATCAATTTATTAACTGTTAATTATTTCATATTTCAAAATAATTATTAATAATTAATAAAGAAATTATTTTACAAAAAACATTGTTAGGATATATAAGCGAAATCTTCAATTCAATTTTTTTTTTACTAGAATGTACTTTTTTGACACATCATCGAACGACTCAGCATCATTTTTAATGAAAGTTTAAAGTAATATGAGAAAAATGTAGGGGTTAATCGCAAAAAAAAATCCCCTTCTGTATATGTGTAGATTATACATTTTACCTACCTATAATTACTGGTAGATAATCATGCTTTAACAATTTTATAAAATTGACAGCATTTACCTACCAATGAATTTTACCATTAAATATTGGTAGATAAAGGTTCTCTTTACCTACCTATATCTATTGGTAGGTAAAATATTGGTAGATGAAGGTCACATTTCTTGTTGTGGTGTGGGATCGGTTTCCGCTAGACAGGCCGATCTCTATGGTTTTCTGGATCCGAACCTCAGCGCTGCGAAGCTTCCTATGCTATCCAACTTTCGCATTCTTCCAGAAGGCGAAGAACACGTTAGCATGCAGTCGAGTTTGGCTGTAAGTATTTTTAGTATTATTTAAATAATATTCTTTGAGTATTAGATATTGGGTAGATATTATAACATTCTGTTGAACTGTTGGCAATCGCAGAATATACATTCACGTGGTTCGTTAGCGACCACACTTAGATATTATCGTGCATAGTTGGCGGGTAAGGAGGGGGTCGTAGCACTGTTACATGCTCTTGGATTTCATTTTTTCTAATTAATATTAAAGACCTTTTAATGAAACAAGTGGATAATTTATTAGTCCTAGCTTATCTCATTGTGTGCTTTACAATTTTATGAATAAACCATGTTATAAATGCTGATGTTCAATTGTGTGCGGCCATTGCGCTACAGTGGTACACAACCACCCATACATTTCACTTTCCTTGTGGTGAGTTAGGACTTACACCGCTTGATTTCTCCATGCTTACTGGTATTAGTATTGGAGTAGATGATTATCCCCCACTGCCTTTTGATGATGGTCGATGGCGCGATCGTGCACTTCTTCATGATCTACTGCCTCATTTTGACGTTTATAATGCGTCGTATCAGGCAGAAGGCGCTATGAGAGTGAGCGCCATCCGTGCAGCCATGGATAGCATACTCGCTCAGTACTCTGTTGTTGACGACTTGGAGCTTGCTCGATTATTTGTGTTATACCTTATGGGTAACCTATTCTTCAGTTATACGAGCAGTAGTTTGCCTGTCGGGTTTGTTGCGGTCCCGACTGAGTTAAATGCCGATGGGGCAATTTTATATGATTGGGGCACACCAATCCTTGCATACCTATACAGATGTCTCGACATGCAGTGAACCATCTCTAATTATCAGGTTTCTTTATATGGATTCTTGGAGTTGTTACAGTACTGGTATTTGGAGTACTCTAGGAACTTTCATTTTGCCACTCATACTTTAGACCCATCGACCTTTTTACCCCGTATATGATTTTGGACTGCGGACAACCTGGGGTCCAGGGATAATGAGTCAAGCCATGTGTATCCAGTTGCCAACAACCAGATCCAGCTGAGGAAGTATAAGGATCAGATTATATGGTATCCATTTGAGCAGAGTACATCATTTGGTCTTGATATCATACAGATTGTTATGTTGCTTGCCGGACGGAGATTTCCATTTATATCTTATCCCTCGATGGTAGGTGCTTATTGGTTTCTTGGTGAGAGGTGCTGGAGACAGTTGTATGACTTCGACGCTATTCTTGATGATCCACACCCACGTACTTATCGATGTATGATTTACCCGTCGGAGCAGCTAGATATAGCCAGGGCAGCAGGCTGGTGGACGACCGAGAGCTTTGTTATTACCGGGGAGTCATACCTTGCCTTCTAGTGCAGATTTTTCACCGGGACTTCAGACACAATTACACATGCAGCATCGATTGATTTAGTAGGGCCATCTGCTATACGACACGGCATACGTCCACCTGTTGTCGAGGATATTACCCAACTCAACCAGAGTTTTCGTGCAGCTGATCATGTGGCGTCCGCCAGTCATTTTGGTTGGACCATGGCAATGCCCACTATTGGACCAGATCGTTACGTCAACGTGTATCATCCTCCGGCCCATCACGATTACCCAGATCCTACATAGATATTATATCATGATCTGTATGATATGCAGATGGGGATTAGGCATATGGGCTACGTAGAGCATAGGCGTAGCCTATATTACTATGATGGTGAGCTGTGTCGTGTTGCAGAGGAGGCATGACAACATCAGGCGCATTTAGAGGCCCAGCTTGAGGCAGAGTGCAAGAGATTTCAGGACTTGCAGATGTATTACCACCATAGGTCTAGTGCTGGGTCGAGTCAGCCTCCAGATGTTGGTGATGATGAGAGACCTCATCGGCGCCGCACGCGTCCACGTCCACGTTTAGATGACTTGGACGACTAACTTACTACCACTTTTATGTACTTTCACAGTTATCAGTTGTATGCTCCTATTGTTTGAGTAGACGTTCTGCATTTGTTGACTACCAATATTATATACTTTTGATGTATTACGTTTTCCTAGTTGTTAGTTGTATGTTCCTATTGTTTGAGTTGGCGTTCTGTATTTGTTGACTACCACTGTTATGTACTTTCGATGTATTATGTTTTCATAGTTGTTAGCTATATGGTCCTGTTGTTTGAGTAGACGTTATGTATTTGTTCACTACCACTATTATGTACTTTCGATGCATTACGTTTTCGCATTTGTCAGTTGTATGTTCCTATTGTTTGAGGAGGCATCCTGTATTTGTTGACTACCACTATTATGTATTTTCGATGTATTTTGTGTACGTTTTGATTATGTTTCTGTGTAGAGACTGTATTTGGTTCTATGTAGAGACTGTATTTCTGTGTAGAGACTGTTTTTATGTAGAGCTGGTATGTTCTGTTGTTCTAGTTCCTGTAAGTGTTGTTTGGAATGTATTAACGTTTGAATTTGACATTGAACAAGATTGCCCACTTCTCGTCTAGAAACGTAAAATTCTTAAATAGCACACAGAGGAGTTAAGATAAATGGGTCGTTCCCAGGTGCTTTACATAGCTTAGAAGCTTACTTAACTTGACAATTATAACAACTACAACAATTGAGCAATTATAACAACTGCAACAACGACAACTAGAACAACAGAAATAAATACCAAACCATAATCATACAAACTACAACAGCTGAGCACACAAGCATCAAATTCAAACACATACACCTACCACGGCCTAGGGAAAGGGCCATCTCTAGTTTCACCGGCAACAATCTTGCTCAAGCGTCTTATTTCGACTTACGCTTCCGGTGCATACTAACGTCCACGTTCGGACATGGGAGGGTCAATCCACTGCTTAAAGCAACAACAATCAATTTCATCAGGATAATTCTAGTGGTCGTTGTAGGCTTGACAGCCAAAAAATCGACGACCGACATTTGTTTTGGTCTCGTCAACAACTACGGCTGATTCTTGTCTACAATGGAAAATAGGTTTGGATCCAATCGTCCGTAGTGGCTCGGAAACCTTCCCTTCAAGTACAATTTCTTTTCCAGATCTTTGATTAACGGAAGGGGCATCGTCATTTGAATACGGCGAGTATCCATATTCGTGAGATGGCTGAAACGATTGCTGGAGTTGGACTGGACGTTGCAAGGCATATGATGACGAGTGCGCTTGGGACATGGGTTTCTTGCTTGCAGCTTTTTTCCGGTTCGCTTGGGTGCAGAAGAAGACATTTTTTGGGTTATACAAGTTGAAGTTGACAAGATGGTGTGGTTGTGTGGAAGAAGGAGGAGGTAGGTTGGTATATAAGGGAGGAAATGCGACCGTTTAAGTAGCGATTGTGATGCAACGGCTAAAAAATATAATAGCAAACAATTTTCCATTATATTATTATAACGGAAAACTCTTTTCGTAGAGTGTAGTCATGTCACTCTTTTTCTACAGTTTTAGGACCAGAGTGTAGTCCTTAGTCCATTGTCTTGTTTGGGTCATCGTCAATATACTAATCATGTTACTCCTATTTCTAAAGTTAAGAACGCATTTTCCAACGTAGCTACAGGATACAGTGCACAATATACAATGGATAGTATACAGTAAACAATGTACAGTATTCCGTAAATAGTGCACAATATACAGTAAACATTACCCGTTCTCAATTGGTCTTCACATTCCTTGTATTTTGAAAACGGGAGTAATTTCCTTATGCAGTGGTAACTAAATCTCTTCCTATATATATATATCTAATATTGTTTCATTAATACCCGATCCATATAGAGTCAAAAATATATCTTAACTAAGAAAAATGCCAATTTCGTATCAATCTTCTTACAATTACACGGACCATCTCTCTGGACCATCAAATCCTAATCCGTCCACACCTAAAGAACCAACTGATTGGTATATCGAAATGGAAGAGCGAAACAATGACGAGGTGCGACAATTAGAACTTGAAGTAGGAATGCATGAAATGGAAATACGACATTAGCAAGACAATCGAACTCGACAACGTGACCGCAGGTCTAACCTTGTAATTCCTCGTGTTAGAGCCACGGTTGAAGAAGGCGAGGTGCAATCCGTATGTATTGTATGCTTTTGTGGTTTTGAAGCACTGCAATTAGTCGTCCGTCATGGAAACGACGTTGGACGTCGATATTATACTTGCCCAGTACATACCAATGGATGCGAGTTCGGATAGTGGATAAATGATCGCTTTCCCCGTCGAGCAATTACGTATGCTTTGGAACTAGAGGAAGAAATAAGAAAGCTGCGAAATTGATCTTGCTATGTTCTGTTGTTATGTTTTGTAGACAGTGGATAGGTTTGTGTTTGATGTTGTTGTGTTCTATTGTTCTGGTTCTTGTAACTGTTGTTTTGAATGTATTAACGTTGGAATTTGATCTTGTAACAACCCAGATTCCGACGGACCGATTTTTTTTCAAAAATCCAATCCCCTGAAACCTGAGTTGGTTGCTCTGGTATCCTGCAGAAAGAAGACAGAGAAAAGAGATATGTCAGAGTTCGGAAAACACCTCACAGCAGAAGGAGTAAAATATAATATATTTAAAACATAGCTTTACCTTAATCACAATACTGCTAAATCAGTATTCCCAAAGCTATAAGTCTCTGTCTAACCTGCGAATGTTATGAGTAGGGGGTCAGAACATAAGTTCTATGTGAATGAATTTAAACTACACTTCTTGAATAATCCTACATATATCGTTCAATTACACTTTCTTATTTATTAGGTTATACGTGTTATTAGCACTCAAATCTTACACACACGTTGCACCCATCTACCCCCTAGTAGATTAACCTAATATAGTGTATATGTAGCTACCCCCAAAAAGAGGTACACCCCATGATACCCCACTCGCACGGTCTCCTCCGTATCGCCACAGTAATATGCGTAGTCCATCATCCTATGTCATAGTAACGTACAACGCTACATCCGCATAGAACCACTATCGCTGTGCTACGTAAGCGCACTGACTGCTATCCTCGAACTATTCGATCGAGTTTGGTTCCATCATCGAATAAGGCCCTCTAGTCTACGATACACCACCCAGAGTAGACATGGTTGTACCTACACTTTCCCACGTACGTATCATCAATCGTACTCGATGTTTCTACTGCACATAACCTCTACTTGTGCACCCAAGTTCCATGGTAGGGCTACACCAGAAAACATGGAACTCGGTCGGGAGCTAACCTATATCTGTACAGGCCCGCCTCTAAGAGTGTCCAATGTACAAATATCCCTCGGGTCTGGTTTTTCTGTGGTGGCTATGGCCCCACCTCAGCCCATCCCTCAACTAGTAAAGACCACACGAGCTAAGCGACCACCCCTAACAAGCAAACAATCTAAACATCCATGTGTGGTCTCCCCGCACCAGTCCCTTGATAGCAAAGGTTAACGATCTTTAGGGGTTAGCTCTTATCTTTTCGCATTCCTTAGGATGCTGGTGACAGGCGTCCGACGATCTTGTTATCGTTTGGTCTTGACCCTCCACCTCCGCTTGAGTCAATCGCCGAACCACCCTTAATGCCACCGCGTACAGCATTCTGACTGCCCCCTACTTGTGTAGTCAAGGCCCACCCACCTGGTAGTTCTGAGCAGACCCAACCTCTGTAATCCTAGCCCGAAGCTAAACCACTATAGAGGACTACCAGGAGCACCTTTAACGCCTCAGGAAGCTGCGTGCTTCCCCTTCCAGTCCGTTAGAGCCGCCAAAATAGCGAATGTGCGCTCTCCTCGTGACTTATGACACCATCATGATCTACCTCGTTGGATTATTCATCCTACAATGTACGAACTGCTTCAAGCGCCTTAGTTTTATATGTCATTAGACCCTAAGTCTAACCATTTATTTCATGCTTGTGCCACCTCGTCAACTTTCTCATTTAACTTGGTTATTCACATTAGCTTCCCTTTTTTTCGTGTTCACCAAGTTACCCTTGCTTATTAATTCAATTTATACTTAACCCACTTAAGTCCATTAATAAGCCCACAACATGTTTTTTTCCAACATCGTAAATTATTCCCTTCTTGGGTTACAACAACATGTTATACTTAATTCATAGTTAAGTATGCCTTATCCCACATACATACTGATTAGAAGAATAACCCTCTAAACACCAGCCCCGAAGACCGAAATCAACATCAGACTGGAACCTAGAGAATTACTCAACCCAACCAACATATATGATTCGAATTTACTTCTTTTTCACTCATATAACTTATATCATTTTTAATTTCGCATTTCTCCTTTCCAAACCACTTAATTTAAGTATATCTTTAAATATAAGTTATCTTGTCTTCCTTATCGTTTCATATAACTTATCTTGTCCCATAAGTTATAATTTCCACCTATTATCCTTTCTTGCCTTATTCAATTTTATTCATAATAGGTTATTTATCATTCCCCATTTCTTGTCATTAATTTTAGATTTAATTTATTTCATAGTATAAGTCGTCCCACCCATCAAGTCTTGTATTACATCTTAAGTCATAACCTCCCCTTGTCCCTATGACAAGTTTGCCTATTATTTAATTTTACATCACCGCAACTCAAGTTTATAATAGGTAATTATCATTCCCCCATTACTGTGTCATTAATTTTAGATTTGACTTAACCCGTCCTTTGACTTAACCTGTTACTTAAACTTTACCCAATTCAATTAATTTATGATACCGTTACGGGTCCCATTTGGTTAAGCATATCTAAATTCTGTTTCGCATGTCACACGTGTCCCACTTAACCCCCTTTTTATTACAGTTTCCATGTCTTACACATGTTTTACTATGGTTAAGTTTACCTAGGTTATGTCTTACATCACATGTCTCACAACGGTTAAGTCCACATTAGTTACGCTTTACATGTCATTTGTATCACCCACTTAACCCTCTAACCATACCCATGTCACCCACATGTCTTATTACGGTTAGTATTTCTTAATTTATTTATAATGTCGTAACGATATATGACCTCTCACATTAGACGTCCGTTCGCGGCCGCTGGATTTGTCGGGCGGCTCCGGGCAGTCTTACACCACAAACGCGCCTAACCTCGTGTCATAAACCGTTACGCCTCTAGTTCTTGCTGTTGACCTCTCACATTAGATGTTTGCTTGTGGTTGCTGGATTTGCCGGGCGGTTCCGGGCAGTCTTACACCACAAACGCGTCTAACCTCGTGTCATAGGCGTTCATTAACAATCGTCTTTCACCCAAACCCCAAATTCATGTCATATGTTCCAAATTCAACTTAATTACATTTCATTTTTACGCCTATTTCCAATTTGTCATTCACTACACCAATTACATAATAGTTAGCCAAATTTCATATTACCTAAATTATCCATTTATAGCCAAATTCACTAATTCCATGTTATTCATACCCAATCCAATTATACCCAATTTTATATAATCAATATTTTCCCAATATATATATATATATATATATATATATATATATATCCCAACATTCCCACATTCATACATATAATCTAATTCACCCTCTAGGCTTACTTTTCAAGTCACGAATAAATTTCACCAATCCATGTTATCCAATTACATGTTGTTAATATTGAATTATACCAATTCCATATCCAATGACAATTATGTCAAACTTACATAAATTCAACATTATAGATTATATTCCTCGACTACATAAAATAGATTATGCCCAATATATGCAATAACAATTGTTATGCCACAAACCCCAAAATTACAGATTATATTCCAATATCCCCATATTCCAATCGTGCGTATTGTATAATAAGATTTCGTCTAGGTTCGAGATAACCTAGATCCAAAAATAAAAAGGGGAAAGGATAAAAAGGAGATAACTCAAACGTAGGCATAAATAAAATAACAGATCTTATTAAATTAACATCATATTCATTATGGGGAATGGTAAACGATAGAAGCAACATTATACAACAAATATAGTTCAAATCCACTTACCTTGACTGGATTAGAGAAATTAGCGATTTGTTGTTGATGTAGAACGCTGATTTAATCTTCTTATTTGATTATTGGTGAAGAGCATGAATTGTTGATGAAGAACTTTGCTACTTGATTTGATTAAACTCCAAAGTTGATGAAGAACTTGCAAATTAATTTAGGGTTTTGAGGCGGCGGCCATGTTTGGTTGAAGTTTAGCGGCATGGAAGCGTTAAAAGGAATTGTTTATGAATTAGGTTAGGTCTAGGCACTATTTTATAGGTGTAAAGAGTGTTTTAGAGCCATTAGATCGCCCTAGAAGCCATCCGGTCCGTCCAGCACATCAAAAATCGTCACTGCCCATATCTGGAAAAATCAGGGGGGAGGTCGAAACTAAGGTCGACCCCTAGGTCGACCTCCCTGGGTAGGTCGACCCCCAGATCAACCTGCCTGGGTGTTTTCCTATGTAAATTCTGAATTTTTGTTGAATGTTCCAAAGGCCGTAACTCTTTCATACGGAGTCCGATTTTCGAAAACTTGGACTCTATTCCAAGCAGAATTCCGAGACGAACGCAATAGTGATGTCCGTTTTTCTTAATTCCTGATATTTAAATTAAGTATCATTATTTTATTGTCTTCTCTGTTACGTACACTGTTATCGAATTAATTTTTCCTTCTCTTCCATATATTAATAAATTTTTCATTATACATCACCATTATTTACCTATCTATGCATATACACATATTTTTAATTATATTAAAAATGCGGGGTGTTACAGATCTTGAACAAGATTGTCGTCTTCTCGTATAAAAATGCAAAAGTCTTAAATAACACACCGACGTAACAAGGTCTGTAGATAACTCCATATTCTACATACGAACGTCAAATTAAATAGACATCTATAGAGGAGTTTATACACTTTGTAACCAACTGTAGCGGGTCCACCAACTGTAGCGCATTGACTGATCAAGTCTTGCGTAGTTCGCATGGTGCAGTCATGTTTTCTGGAAGAGTGGAGTCATGTCACTCTTTTTTCAGAGTTTTCGGATTATAGTGCAGTCCTTAGTCCTTTGTCCTAGTTGGGTCGTCCTTGATATCATTCAAAAGCAAATTCCATATAGTGTTCCCTATAGTCGTACCAGTGACCGGTTACATCATTCTTCTTTTTCGCTGCCGACACAAGCTTTGAAAATCACAAAACGTAAATCCAAGTGTAGCTAGTGACCCTTCACACCATTACCAATCTTGCAGCTATATATACATATGGTAAATTACTCACACCTTCCCACACTCAAATAACTTTGTTCCCATTCTTACAGCACATCCTTCTATTAGTATTCACTGAAAATGTCTTCGTGGTCATCATTTACAGATTCCGAGGAACAGGCGTACGAAGACATGAGGCTATAGAAGCTTGAAGACTAATTCCAGTTCCTAAACCAAATGGGACCGCAAACTGAACCGTCGTTCAAATAGATGAACGTTCATCCTCCACATGAAACGCCAGTACCACCTGTTCAAGTATCATTTGAACATGCGATCACTCAGTCAACGCAAGAAGTAGAGTTCTTCCGTGTACCACTGCATAAACATATAATTGATTCCTACCCAGTTCATTGCTACTGCGGGTGTGGGGTTGAAGTTGTGGTTCGAGCTGAAGGCAATAATATAGGTCGGCACATGTAGCGATGTCCAGCCTATCCAAATGGTTGCAATTACATGGAATGGATAGACCAACCTTTGTGCCCTCGGGGAATAGCCTATGCTAACGAACTCAAACGAGTGAATAGACGTGTTCGAAGTGATAATGACCAGCTGTGGTTGAACATCATGCGACTTCCTTAAGACTAAACATAAAATGTAGGTTACTGAAGTTGCTAATTCCTACTTCATGCTTTAAATGAGCTACTTTGCACATACCGTTGGCATTCACTATTAATCTCGTGATATTATGTTAGATTCCCTGCAAAGACCGTTCACGTCACAATAAATGTTGCCATGTAGTATTAATTTCGTATACTGTTGTCATTTATGTCGGAATTGACTACTCAATGCAGTCCGTGCATGATGGAGACGTTTACTGGAATCCCAGCTATGAATGAAGGAGACACTTACGACCATATTGAAGGACATACAATTACCTTACTTACAGCTGAAAATAACAAAGTTATTATCCCAAACATTCTTGCCTATATATATCTTTCCTACCTCTACACTCCGGGAGAACAACGAAACTAAATATATAAAAAGCAAGCAATGGATTCAAATCTATACTGCCATTACTACGAAGTCATCAATCAAACCGACGATGCCGAACTAGAAATGGAGGAAGAGACGGAGGAGGAGCGGGAAAAATACGCAATGGTTGGGTATTCCAATTTTTTTGCTGAAGGCTCAATGAACAACCGTGGAGGTAGTGTGCATGGTCGGATTGACCGGCGATATAAGAGAGACCACAAGGATGGACATGAAAGACTACTGAGGGATTACTTCATCGACAATCCAACCTACGATATTACTTTGTTCCGTCGTTGTTTTCGTATGAGTTTGGCAATTTTCTCAAAAATTTATATTAAACTTCATCAGTCAAACCTATATTTCACTTATAGACTAAACGGAGCACAATAAATCGGCCACTCACCCCACATCAAAATTTCATCAGCATTGAGGATGTTAAGCTATGGAACATCTGGTGACCAAATGGATGAATATTACAAAATCGCTGCATCAAAAGCAATAGAGTGTCTGAAAGAATTTTGTAAAACAGTTGTTGAACAGTTCGGGGACGAGTATCTACGGACGCCTGGACCAAACGATACAAGCAGGATACTACATATGGGAGAAGCTAGAGTATTTCCAGGTATGATTGGAAGTTTAGATTGCATGCATTGGTCTTGGAAAAACTGCCCAACGGAATGGAAAGGAATGTTCACCGAACATAAAAAAGTGTCGTAATGATCCTTGAAGCAGTAGCAACAGACGATTTATGGGTTTGGCATGCTTTTTTGGATTCACAGGTTCATTGAATGATATAAATGTTTTAAAACAATCATATCTTTTCACAGAACTTGCTAACGGACTGTCAACATATGTTTCATATAAAGTTGGTAATATCGAACACAAAACTGGATACTACCTAGTGGATGGAATATACCCAAAGTGGAGAACTTTGATGCAAGGATACAGAGTACCATCAAATGACAAAGAAAGTTATTTCACTAAAAATGTAGCTAGCTATAGAAAGGACATCGAACGTACGTTTGGTGTTTTACAAGCCCGATTTCATATTTTACGAAATCCTACTCATTTCCATGATGCAAGAGTGCTTTTAGAAATCATGTATGCCTGTATAATAATACATAACATGATTGTGGAGTCTGAAAGAGGCGGATATAAGAATCAAAGGTCTAATTATCCTGACATGTTTACGAGGTCAAATGCAAAACCCCATAAAGATGTAAACTCAATGGGAGAATATGTTGATATGGTTCAATACATTGAAGATCAATCTGCGCACTTCCAATTGCGTGACCAATTGGTGGAACATTTGTGGGCGCATAAAGGAAGGAATAGTCGGAATCATTAGTTGGTGCTAGAACTTAACTATTAACTTAAATATCTCCTCAGTGTTGGGTCAATTCAAGTCGTGAGTTATGTATCAGTGTGTAGTCGTGTACTATGAATCAGAGTACTATGTATCAGTGTGTAGTCGTGTACTATGAATCGGAGTACTATGTATCAGTGTGTAGTTGGGTCAATAAATCTAGTTTCCAATCATATTGTAGATTGTATCATTATTTCAACAACTAGTACATAAATACTAAAAACAGGTCACAATCATATTACAACTCAACCCAACATATATAACTAGTACATAAACACCAACCAGTACATAAATACTACAAATAGTTCACAATCATATTACAACTTAACCCAACATACATAACTAGTCCTTATACGAGCCACTACCGCTTCTGCTTCCTTTATTTTTTCTGTACTCTCCAAGTTGCTCGGTTAATAGTTCTTGCTGTAGAGGGGAAAGCTTACTAAAATCACATGTAATAATTTTAATATAATTCTTCTCTCGCAGCATAGCTTTCATATCCTCTAGCTTCTCTAATACCATTGCTTTCTTCTCCTCATGCTTCTCTCGTAGCATGACTTGTCTCCTTAGCTTAATTCTCCATTGTTTCCATAAATCTAGTTAACTCTACAACGTGTTGCTCCAGCTGAACTAACTTGGCTCTGCCAATAGGTCGTTCGTCACTAGTTCCAAATAAAGGGTTTCTTTCTTGCGAACTCGGGTCACTTCCTGGACTAGAATCAAAGAAGTTCATCCTTCTAGCTTTGTTCTGCTACTCAAACATGAAGTTGCTTGGGTTCTTCCACTTCAACAAACTAGATAGAAGCTTGAAACAGTCATGAAATTTAAATGGAAGTCCATACTTTTGTTGAAAGGCCTTTCGTGACTTCAATCTGTAACACAAAGTCGAAATTGTATGAGTGTATGACATTTCTAACTAATCAATCATAGTATAGTAAGTTATTTTTTAAAGTAATCTATGGTACTTACAATGTCATAAGGTGCAGCACCGCTTTGCTGCCTATTCTGCAAGCTTGTCAGTATTGCCAGATAGTCCTGACATGCAGCATTCATAACTCTATAACCGCCTCTAAGTGATCCCTATGTCCTATTCCTCGCTTCCAATGAATTGTAAAACTCTGGAACTCTTTCCCAAAATTTCTGACCTTTCATATTATTCCCAACAATGCTGTCTTATGAAATGTGTATCCACGATTTAGAAAGTGAAACGTACTGCTTGGAAGTAAACTTACATGGTTTTTTTTCTTCCATCCGCTGTTGTTCCTTCCCCTTCAGCGTGTTCATCCTCAATATCTTCTATTCCGGGATCCGGCTCCGATTCAACTTCGGTTTGGTGTCGTTTACTGAAAATGCCGCTTAAAGACTTCCACTTTGTCTTCATTTGGTTATATTCGGGACTGATATGTGCAACGTATACTTGATTACATTCTTCAAAATTTGTAACATTCGCATCCTCATTTGCATTTTCCTCCTCCGCCTCCTCCGTTGAAGTTTCAACATTTTCTTTGTTAGTAGGAGAGAAATACCCATACGAAAAATGGCTTTGCAGATTTTGCAGATTTTGCATACATTTGCGGTCACGAACCTCGGTCTGTTACGGAGTTAGGTGAGGTCGTTGACTTTGATCGGTCTGCATCATCATTGACATATACGATGAATGATCGTCGTACACGCCTACCACGGGTGGTCATTGGTAAAACTGTGTCGGGGCGGTAGAATGGATGGGAGAAAAATTAGGAGGAGCGAGCGGTTAGCATGGTGGTCAGATGGATAATTCGAATACGGTGAGTAGCCATATTCGTACACTGAGTAGCCATATTCGTGAGATGGCTGCAACAATTGTTGCTGTTGGATTGACCGTTGCATGGCATATGATGATGAGTGCGGTTTGAACATGGTTTTCTTGTTTGCAGGTTTTTTTCCAGTTCGCTTGGGTGCAGAAGAAGACATTTTTGTTGTTGAAGAAGTTGAAGTTGAGAAGGTGGAGTGGTGGTGTGGAATAAGAAGGAGGTAGGTTGGTATATAGGGGAGGAAATGCACCAGCCATTGGGTGCAACGGCTATGTAATATAACGGCAGAGTGTTTTCCGTTATAAGTTTATAATGGCAAACTCTTTGTCGTTATAAACTTATAATGGCAAAGAGTTTACCGTTGTAAACTTATAACGGCAAACACTCTGTCGTTATATCCACCAACCCTTATCCAGTACACCAGCCACGAACGAGCTCCAAAGCAGCCACAGACTAGCCACGGGTGACTGAACAAGCCACACCTGGTTGCTCCATGGCTTGTTTAGTAACTGAACAAGCCATTGTTGGTTGTGCTCTTAGACTTAAATTATTTTCATAGTTAAAGGAAGCTGCATATATGAAGTTAGTGGGGATTTTTTAGTAAAAACAAGTATATGGAGTAAGTGGATGACAAGGAAGTAATGCTTTGGCAAACTTTTTTTTGGGGACATGCATATTCACAATAGTTCTTCCTGTACATATAAGTTGATTTTGTAGGTACGAACACAAAGTATATAATTATTCAACAAGGTAATATCCTTTAGTTCAAACACTTTACTATGGTTCGAACTGTGGAATGTGGATTGATTGCAAATGCCTAGTAGTCCTATTTGGTACTAGCAGTTTTTAAGCAATTAGCAAGCAAAACGAAATATTGTTTTCCATAATTCAATATGGAGGACTTAACTATACTTTTCTTGAAGCAAATAGAGAGGATTCTCAATATATTCAGCAAGTTGTTATTAATCCTAACGAGGCAAAAAATGACAATGAATGTGGTGAAGGAGGGGAATTCTCTTTTCATAAAGCATAGGAAAAGGTCAAGTAAAACAACCAGTAAAAGATCAGTTCAAAATTATTTGGCATATAAAAACTCAAAGAGAATGGCTTTCCTCATCTAGTTGGGTGTTATTGATGGATTAAACATCAAGGATTGCTTAGAAAAATTCAGTATTTTGAATGGAAATTGTTGTCTTCTATGTGATAAAAGTGAGGAATTTGCCAGTCACCTATTTTTCCTATGTGATTATTCCATGTTTATTAGTGTTCGATCGAAATTAACCTAGCCATTTACCAAACACTTTTGGCTTTATTTATGAAGAAGCTCGTGCTTTCAAGGAAAAAAGATCAATTAAGGGATTAACTTATGTGGCATATACTACTACAGTATATTATATTTGGAAAGAACGAAACATGAGGCTTTTTAGTAATCGACGCATAACAAATGAAACCAAACTAAAATTCATTGAAAAGGAAGTAAGCTACTTATTAAAGATAATGGAAGCAAGACTAAACGTGTGCTAGAAAATGCGGAATTTTTGAGGTGATAGGGCATAGATCTAGTTGATGTAAGATGATAAATGTTTTGCGGAAGATAATATACATTAAGAAGCAGGATCTGGTTTAACACGTGGGCTGGACCTAAACTGGTGGTTATTACTTTTGTATTGTATTCCTTTGTTTATTGTTATGTTATTTTCTATTTGGTTATACTGTTAATATATGGAATTTATATGTTTCTTTTCCCTTGCCAACACCCCTATTTAGATAAAGGGGTTTACAAGGTTTTGATAGGCATATAAAGAAAGTATAGGATTGGTATTTAGTAATGAAACATACCAATTTTCAATATATATAATTGGCCTTATTTGTAAATTATGGATTGACTTAGGTTTAAATGTGAACCTAACAGTAAAATAAAGGCTTATATGTAAATATGGACTAAATTGAAAAATCCAAACTTATTTGTAAAACCCAATTTATCCTGTAAACGCGGAACCTAAAATTTGAGTTGATGACTGTGTAGTTTGTGTTGGGCTGTAGGGTTGTATGCAGTGTGATTACGTCGATTGTATTCTTTTGGAGTTTGGAGATAGGACATGTTACCAAGTTGTTAGGCAGCTCTGGTACGATGTGGAATAGTAGTTAGGCGAGCTGCTGAGGTCCTATGGCATGTTCTTCATCGTGTAACTGCTGGTGTTGCATCTTCGTTTGTCATCAGGGCCAAAGTTTGTCGTTCGTGTGATTGTACATGCCATGCCACTTCTCTTGCTTGTGAATCTGTGTTGGAGAAGTGAAGTGATGGGATGTTATCTTTTTCTCACTATGGATTCTTCAGTGTTCTAGTGAGCTAGCTTGGCTTGTTTGGCTCTATGTAATATGTACTTCGTGTATTTTCTATAAGTCTACATGATTTTGTATTTCTTTTCGAACGTTATTTGAAATATGTACCCCCGCATGGTGTGCATAGTCATATTATGATCAATTTTCCCTGTGTGGAGATTGAAACTGTACTCTAAAACCTTATGTTTAGCTCCATCTCTGTAAGACAGTATAGTATATAGTCGTTGTCCACTTTAAAAACAGTCGGAGATGGACAGTTTACCTTAAAAACCTATTATGTAGGTTGGTGAGCTGTCAACCTTCTGTAATATTTGTTATTATTGTTTGTCATATTAATAAGTGTTTGCGGTCACTTTAAACAGGTCGGTTTTGCCAAAAACTAAATATTGTAAGTAGATCCATAATGTTGAATTAAAGATTACAAAAAAAATACTGGACTTAAAACAAGCTTGGTATTGGTATATGTGAATTATATCTTCAGCCTAGGTTATAATAAAAGTTATATGAACAAAGATATGAAGTAATAGATTGTCATTAACATGACTAAAGACAATGCATACTAGATGGCCTATAATTGATGATTTACTTCGTTAATTTTGGTTTATGGGAGGAGGGAAGCTTTGACATCCCTCCTAAATTCCTAATTAAAATTAACTAGTTGAAGGTCATCATAATGACATTGGACACACACATTGGATTGGAAAATAAAAAGCCAAGGGTCAAACTCAATAGGGACTGAGTTTGAGAACGCATCTCAAATAGTTTGTAACGACCTTGAAATTCAGATATTTTGAAAATATGCATTTTTATAAAATTTGGAATAATTGCACATGGTTTTAGATACACACACTCATTTATAAATATGAATTTGAAAAGTATAACGATTAAATAAGATAGTTATACCAGTTTCACTAACTTATCATATTTAATGATTTGCCTTATATCGTCAAAAATAAGAATTTAACATTTTCCCAAACATTGTAAATTTAGGAACTTTTAATATTATTCAGACACAATTTTTAAATAATGAATGATATTTGAAAACATTTCATAATAATAGTTAAAATATAATAATGGTTCGATAATCAATTTGAAAAATATCAAAATTTGATGTATTCGGTTGATTTTGTCAATTAGGTCAAAAACTGTATAAGTTGAATTTATGTTATACAACTTTATGATATGAGTAGATGTGTTTTAATAAGGAAGTAGGAAATCCATTTTGCATATTTGTTCACATAAAAAGATAGTATAAATAAAACATCAAAATATGACCATTAATTGTTTTTATTGAAAATCAACATCGTAACCAAAATAAGTTGTACAAACTTTTTTCAACGTGAATAGTAACATATGAATATGTTAACAAAGTATTAAACCTTTCTTATATTAATATAAATATATTTATTAAGTTAATGGAGAGATTTTCCTTAAACTAATCCATGATTTGACATTTAGCCATTATTAACAAAATCATCGTTACAACTGTCCCACTTTTCAATGCGACAAGACATGCTTACATGCAAAAGGAGGAAGGGAAAGTGTAACTATTTCTTAACCTTCTCTTCACCATTAATGCCTATGTCATGTCACTTATGGAAAAAGAAGCAAAGGTTATTTTATAAATTAAAAGATTAAAAAAAATTAGGCAAAACATTATATTAAGGACACAAACCCTCTTTTCCTCCATTAATGCAAATCAAATCAAGCCTAGAACCTTCCATTTGAAAGTAAAGTTAAGAAAATAAGAAAAGTAACAATTTCCTTCCTTTAACATTGCCATTAATTTTCTCTCTTTTCATGCACAAGTATGAGCAACGAAAAGGTTAGTATGGTCATTTGCCTACCAAAACTCAAGCATAAATAAGTCTCTACTTTCACTTTATTTAGCACAAAATCATTTTTACCTTTCTCTTTACTTTCCTTAAGTTTTTTTTGAATAAAAGGGTACTTAAATTATAGAGAAAGAGTTGCAGAAGAGGGGTTGAGCTGGTACAAGTACAACACACACACACACAAAAAAGAATACTATACGTCATATATATAAACCAGCTCAAACCCAAAGACCCTGATACAAATACAAAGCACAGCAAAAAGCTAGAGACTATCAAAATATTACACAAATAAAAAACCACATATTAAAATCCCAACCATAGAAACAGAACTGCCCTAAGAAAAGCACCAGGGCTCACAGCTTCAGTAAACTCCAGAAAAGAAAGCCCAAAATGCTCATAGAAGCCCCGCAAGCTGATAAGACTCCAAAAATCTGCTTGAAGAGCCAAATAAATAGAGAAGCACTAAAACTCATGCAAGTTAAAATTCAGCACCACGCAGACAGGACTAAAGTTCAAGAAACTCAAATAACCAAGCAAAACCAGTGAAAGCCACTACTGCAATGCACAAGCTACCAATCTATCTAAATTACTAAAGAACAGAACCACTATGCAGCATGAAACAAACTACAAATCCCATGATGTACTATTGCAAAAACATCAAATAATAAGAACAGAGACAAAACTACGAAGTCACCCTGCTTAAAATAGTTCACAGCAAAAAGGTCCAAGCAGAAAAAGAAACTAAAGCAACTGAACCACAAACAACAATCAAAGATAAAAGCCAACAAGCAATCTCTACTCACCATCATCTACAAACGAAAAGATTACTTTTTAGAAATCCCTCAATATAATACACCCCCAGGTCCTACTTCCTTTGATTTTTTAGACTTTGACCTAGTTTGGATTTGCGACATAAATTTATTCCATTCCGGGTTGGGTTCAACTAAAGGGTCGCCATTTAACATCTTATTTCCACCTGTAATCTTACATGTCTTGGTTCTACTTCTCCTTCTTTTAATACAATTAAAACTACTAGTTTAGCTATCTGAATCATCCATCAATGAGTCATGAGCCTTATGATTATTTGAATATTGCTGATTAAGAATAAGAGGAGTGCTAACCTTTGTTTGAACTATAGGAACTTCAAGAATATCTGAAGCAGAATGTAATGTTTCTTTATCATTATTGACTGCAGCATCTCTAATAGTTACCCCATCCAGAAGCTCTTTATTAACCATATTACCTTCATTATTAAACCTGTCAGACTTCCCAACTGCCTCAGCGTGTGCTTCCTCAGAAGCTTCTTGCATATAAGCATTATTTTCTTCTAGAACCTAAAAAGATTAATGTCTTTATCTACATTATCTTTAGTAAGATTAAAGTCTTCTTTAGATTGCTTATCTATTTCAGTAATCCCCGCGTTTCTTGTGTTATCCTTCTCTACATTCAGAAATGTGTTTATTCTAATTTTTCATGTTATTATCTATATCCATCCCACACTGAACTAGAGTTCCCTTTAGGAATCCAGACCTTAAATGCTTTGCATGCAGTACTTTAATGTCCAAAAACTTTACAATTAGAGCATAAATCTGGAAACTAATCATGTATAATTTTTTGCTATACTATTTCTCCATTATAACATAGAATAGGAATTTTCTCAGGGAATTTGAAATAACAGTTAATTTCCACCAAGACTCTAGCATAAGATAGTCGGATTAAACCTTCAGTGAAACTATCTAATTTTAAGGGGTGCCTAAGACTGAAACAATTCTACTTATAGCCTCGATTGTAACAACCCATAATTTTAACAACACTAAAGAGGACAAATTAAAGAATAATTAATATAGTATTCAGAATTAAGGGAAACAGACTGCGCCATTGCGTTCGTCTCAGAATTCTAGTCAAGATAGACACCTGGTTTGCATAAAACGGACACCGTATGAAGAAGTTATGAAGGTTTGAAGTTTGTATACGCGCAAGGGAATTATTTATATATATATATATATACACACACACACAATTAATCAAAAATTCAAAAGTCGATTCAAAAATAAAAATTTCCATGAGCGGCAAAAATCCCGCTTAGGGGTGTCGACCCCTCAAGGGGGGTGTCGACCCCCTCAAGGGGGGTGTCGACCCATGGGTTGGCCCCCTCTGCGGCAGATGAGGCATATTAGGGTTTTTGGTTCGACTATAAATATGACCTCATTTCTCATGTTTTTGCACACCAACAATAATGGGGAACTAGATGATGCCTCTGCCCATATCAAATCAAGTCTTTTCTTCTTCTGCAATCAAGTTATTCAAGCTTAGGGATATGTGATTCAACGCTAGTAATCCCTTCTCTATTTTTCTAGATCCAAACATTGTGAGTCCATGTTAATTTTAGATCTAAATAATTAAAAAGTAAAACTTGGTATGACTATAACTTGGATCTATTCCTGTGAATGCTTGAATCATGTCAGATATGTTATAACTTGTGTATCTATGATATTTCGACATGACTATGACTTAGATCTTAACCTTTATCATGTCAGATCTTCTTTTGATTGTAGATCTAATTCACTGTCTAGATCACCTTATACATGTTTTATTATGTTTACGGCCAAATCAGATCTGTTTTTAGTTGGACATTTAAATCATTGTTTAGATCACATCATGCTTATCCCTATTATGTTAGAATCAGTCCTATTTTCATATGTTCATTAGATCTGTTCCTATATGCCTACCTTGTCATTATGCCATTATATGTTTTATGCCTGTTTCTGCCATTATATGACCTTCATGTTAGTATGTTCATATCTGTTCTATTCCCTCTATCTTTTCTCTTTTATTTTTACATAGCCAGGCTACTTCGAGCCAAGACATGCCGCTGAAATATGAGAATGCGTTAGATTGGGAACGAGGGGAAAACGTTGAATTGGAGCTTCACTTGTAATTGGGAATTTGGGCATAATTTAAGCAAAGTGTAATAATATTAATTTGGGGCATATGGTTCATTATGAACATAACTTGGGAAATCGGCATGAAAACCTATAACTACATAGGTATAATTGATTAATAATGGAAATGCCTTGGATTACAGTAATTAGAAACGATAACCGCGCCTAGACACGAGGTTAGATTACACTTGTGGTGGAAGACTACCCTGAACTACCCGGTATATCCAGCGACCACAAGTGGTGAATCTATTGTGAGGGGTCTAGGTGCACAAACACTAGACGTGCTAAGACACGAGGTTAAGCCCGACTTGTAGAAGAAATCTATCCAGAACCGACCGGCATATCCAACATCCACAAGTGGTAGGCTTAATGTGGGAGGTCTAGCATATTATAACCATAAATGGACATGGTAATGAATTGGAATACTTAACCTAGTTGAATCCATAGGGATTGTATGAACATGAACCTGATTAGGGGTTAAGTAAACTTGTTTGAAACAGTGGTTGGGTTAAGTAAATCTAGGGTGGGTGGGTAATATTTATATATATAGGCCCACAAACTTAACCTATTGGGATTATGCAATTTTATGACACCAGTAGATATGCATGATCTGTGGAAAACCTAGTAGTGGGGATGCAAGACAAAGGGCAGAGCTTGCATCATCTTGTGTGTGGGACCCGTTTCAGTCAGTAACCCATATATATGTATCAAACGAGTACTCCAAACTAGGTCGGAGTTGGGCACGTTCACTCGGCTGATTGTAAATGATCCAAAAAGTGGGGATGGTGTCCGACGGCGCGTTCCATCGGGGTCATGTGCGTGCATGACTCCGCTTGTTCGAGAAAATAAGACGTTGTGACATCAGTAAATATGGTTATGCACATCCGAAAAATGAAGGGTTGCCACTTTAGGAATTGATACATCCTACCATAGGGCCAAAATAGGGTATCTACGGAGTAGGCAACCGATCGATTAGGGTAGTAATTAGGGTACATTTAGATTCTGGTACGTTTAGTAGCCCGTTATTACCCTCAGAGGTGATTCCGGAATGTTGGGCTGCATATTGACTGTATGGGGGTGAAAACCTCTCACTGGAAGTATGCCTAAGTCTACCATATTACAGTTGTTGGGATCATCTCATTCTGGTTATACTAGTATTGGTGCAGAGAAATCATTAGAGAAGCGTATACACTCTATCATGTTTATCTTGTCATACCTGCTTTTTATGTTGTTACCTTTCTTATCCACTTTATATGTCTATCATGATACTTTTACTTATTTGTTTGCTAAAAGTAACTGGACTCGCCAGAGTTTATGTCTGACCCATTTTGTTTCCTCTTCTTTCTCTTCTGTTCCTCCCCCCCTAAGGTTCTCAGGGTGGGAATACTCAAGATTGATCAGGATTCTGCTTTCATTTTACCGGAGCTGCTTAGATGTATTTCTCAAGTTCTTCTCTTTGCTACTATGGCTGTGTTTCTTTTGGGGATTATGCTTCTTTTGTTATTGTACTCTGATATTTCAAGTGCAAGACAGAAGTTTTAATAATGTACTGGGTTTATGCATTTTCAAACATATGATGTTTTGAACCACGATGCTTTATTATTAATAAAGTTTTAATTTGGTTGCTATTTTATATTTGTCTTGTAATGTTTATGTTTCTGTTTACCTATAACGCTTTAGAAACTTAATGCATTCTCTTAACGAGTGACATTAACGGACGTGGGGTGTCACATCGATAGTTCAAAAGTATAAATCTAGGTCAAGCAATCATATCAAGTTTGGTAAGAAATGAAGGGATTCACAAGTTAATTTTATTCCCAATTTCCATTTCCTCATAAATATTAGTTTTTTGTTAAAATAGTATGGCCCAAAAGAAAGAACTTTATCACAATCCTCAACATTGTCAAATTTAACTATGAGGAATCCATTTTCCTTTGAAAATAGTTGATAGTTTCCTTTTAATCCCCAAGTCTTGTCTATGTAATCTTTGAAATTTTTCTAATGTGGTTTACTCCCTAACACATAAAAGATTATAGAATTAAACCATTTTCCTCTAGCCCTATTTGTCAATTCTTCATCTATAACAGCAAGTTTGAGATCATCTTTACTTCTGATTCATAAAACTTAAGTTGGACAGAATTTAAGTGATGTTTATTCTCAGAAACCATATATATCCATGCCTTCGAGTTATTATAACTAACCTTATTAGGGTCTTGATCCTTCAACACAAGATCTGGAAAATCAGATTTCGAGGAAAGATCTGGAAAATTGGAAGTACCTCGAATCGGAGAATAGTCCTTCTCTGCATGTTGCGAAGGAGGTCGGAGATCAGGAGGAATAACAGAACGTGGATCTGAATCATAGATTAAGGCGAAATTAATTTGATAATGAGTGGATTTTGAAATTGTGGTCGCCATTGCCGATATTTTTTGCCCTTTTTCATCTTCTACATTCCTTATGTTCTTCCACCACTATTTTCATGGTTTCCCACCTCTTCCTTTAAGCCAACACAACTCCAAACCTTCTACACTATGGTCATTTCCTCTTTCGTCCATACTTGAGCCAGACACCCCACCTACACCTCATACAAGCCTCTTCTACACCAAACCCAAGACCACACAACCCCTACCCACGACCCAAACTCCATCCTTCATGACCTCTAAAGCCCGCACCCTCCTTCCAAAGCTCACACAGTCGTACACCCTCCTAGGCCGTACAATTCCATGTTTAAAATCAATACACCCAATCTCCACATGCAAAGGCCTTATTACCTCTATATAAAAAAAGGAAAAATTAGAAAGGAAAATAACAGAGAGGAGAAAAGTAGAAAAGGAAAAGCGTGGGAAAAGAAAGAGGTAGAGATGTTAGTCGCGCGCGGAGAAAGAGAGCGCATTCCAACTATAAAGAATGGCAGAGTGGAAATCAAATGTGAGATAAAACCTCACAGCCATAGTAGTTGTTAACGTGGAAAAATGGCAACTCTTGCACGCCAACTCCCAAATATAAGTTTAATAGAAAATCTGCAATCCAAATATCCAAAGTACGAGAAACATAAAGGGACGTACAACTTTTATAGTGGTTCAGCACTAACGCCTACGTCCACTTTATAGTAACCATTCATCATGTTTTTGTCGATTACAATGTTTATCCAAGTTCGGACAATTTAAATGTACAAAATTGTACAATGGAATAACAAAGGTCATGTTAATTCATAACTTTGACCAAAACACCCTTCTTGTTCTTCGTTGAGTCAAAATGTGTTGGGATGAACAACATAGTCCAAAGAGAAGCTTCAATGTCTAATATTATTCATGAACGTTCAAGAGATATCAAAAGTCCAACTGAATGCCTAAAAGTCGTAGGCACACTTCTATGTGAAGTTTACAAGTCCAAGATGAAGTCCAAAGCCATGGGAATTACCATAGAAGCCATTAATGAGCTCCAAAGAGAGTAACCCGTTAGCCTAAATGATAGCCAAAGTCCAAAATTATCAACCCTTTGAATTCTAAGTACGGGGGTATTTATAGGTAAGGTTTGTAGGCCACGGTAGAAATTTCGTATCCCAGCAGGATGTGAAATTCATATCCCCGGACCTAGCCAAAGAGTGGTGTTACTCTGGAAAAATTTTCATCCTGGAGAAAGTTGTCAAGAAACAATGATCACAACGAGGTGATCACGTCAAAACAGCTCATATGCTCGTGTTAGGCGGCCTTGCCCCTTTACCAAACCAGAAATCGTACCCCCGTGCCAGATTTCGACTTTGCTATTTCGCATTCGAACCGCGAGTTGCACCAAATTCTGGAGCATTCCTGTGTTATTTGTATCCAATCCCATGTCAGATCCTTCGCATCCCCATGCCCACTTCGGGTTCCCAGATGCGATGTGATCAAGTGAAAAAAGCGGATCTGCCTGATGCGCTCATGCAACTTCAAATTGCCAGATACGAAGCAAGGATATTTCGAATCCCCTGCTGTTGAATGCCAAGCAGTGAAATCACGATGCACACCCAAGAGAATACGTGATTGGGCTGGAGCGCTCAAATCTTTTCTGATTTGCCAAAATCCTTATCCATCGTATCCCTTAAAGGGATACAAAATACGATGTTTTCGTATCCCGCATAGGATACGAAAGCCATATGTTTGTATCCTTAGGGGATACAAACACACTGAAGTCGTGCCATGTTCGGGGAGTTTCCGGGCCTGGTGCACACACGCGAATTCAAGTGATCGCACCGTGTTGATCACAATATTTTGTGATACCGAGCCAATGTGCTAGATCCAAGCCATGCGATGATCGCGTTGAGGTACGTGAGGTGATAAGTTTGATCGAACCATGTCGATCATGAGATTTTGGGGTGCTGAACTATGAATTCGTAAATGCGGCTGATCTGATAGCTTGCGAGTTTGTGCAAGCAATTTTAGGTGATCGACATGAGGTGCTAAAACCTTTTTCAGTGATCGACACACGTTTTCCACAAGTAATTGAGTCGATGCAGATTCCAAGAATGAACTATATTTTATATAACGCCCCGTATTTTCTGTAAACATTAAAGTAACGAATTAAAGAATACTTAATTTTTAGAAGAAGAATTAAGGGAAACGGGTTATTCCATTGCGTTCGTCTCAGAATTCTTCTTGGAGTAGAGTCCAAGTTTGCGCAAACTGGACTTCGTATGAAGAAGTTATGGCCTTCGGAAGATTCAACAAAAATTCAGAATTTACATAGGAAAATACCTAGGCAGGTCGACCTGGGGGTTGACCTACCCAGGGAGGTCGACCTACCCAGGGAGGTCGACCTAGGGGTCGATCTACCCCCAGATCTGGGCAGAATTCATTTTCTGCACCTGGACGCGATTTCTGACTTCGTACGTTGATCAAACACCTATTTAAACACCCTTGAACCTCCCTTTCTCTCCACACAGAACCATTGTAAAACTATGCTGCCACAATTCTAATTAAAATAAATCAATGGCTTCGCTACTCTGCTGAAACCTAAGCTAGAACAAGTGCTCCTTCTTCTTCCAATCTGAATAGGATTAAAAGAGAACAACTATAACCCCTTTTTCTTTTAGAATCCAACCAAGGTGAGTACAGTTATTTTCAGATATGAAATTTAATTATGATCTTGACATGGTTATAAATATGAATTGGAGATTATGTATCAGATCTGTTTTTCTATGTAGATTTATCTAATTCCTGTTTATCAGATCCGTTTTTCTGTGTAGATCAATCTTATTCCTGTTTATCAGATCTGTTTTTCTATGTAGATCTATCTTATTAATATCATTGTAACTATTTTATATTTCTTCCTTCCTTCTGTTCTATAGCCAGGCTACCACGAGCCTGAGCCAAATCTCATAAGAGATTGACGCACGAACACTAAATTTGGGGAAAACAGTTAATGACGCATAATTGGACATGACTGATTTGTGACTGATTTAAGAACACAACATAAGTTATAATTTAGATCTAGATCTGGGCATACTATATATATATATGATAGTTTGTGATTTGGAAGAAGGAGAATTATTTTGTATATGACTTAGGCGTAAAGATCTATATTATAATAGGATAACTATTAAATGTGAGTACGCCTAAACGGGGATTTTTTTGGATATTTAGGATGCAATTTGAGGTAATTTGACATATTGAACCTAGAATTGGCATGAACGACAAAGTATGAAATTGGCATATAAATCAAGTTTTGGGCATAATTGTTATTGTTGCGAATTTGGGGGTTTTGGAGAATATTCTGTACTGTGTAAGTTTAACAAAGTTTGGGGCATATGTTATGTTGTGAGTTATGACCATAATTCGAGCATGTAAAATTAGGCTTAATTTTATAATTAGGTGAGGTATGTCAATGGAATTTCTAGTGGATGATTAAATCTGTTAGTTGCCTAATCTGCTAAATCTGTAACTGAATACGGTAATTTGGGTATGAAATCTATAGGCTCGATCTAAAATTGAGCAATACATGTTAATAGAACTTTGAATAATCTGCTGTAACTTGTAGAGAAGTTAATTTGTTGACTTGGCATAATTAGTTAGATATTGGCATAATATGTGAATGAATACTTTAACTAATATAAGAATGCTGAGACACGAGGTTAGACTCCATCTGCGGTAGAAGCCTGACCGAATCCAACCGGCCTAACCAGCAACCGCAGACTGTCAGTCTAATGTGAGAGGTCCTAGGCATAACTAAAAGATGCTTAGACACGAGGTTAGGTCTGGTTTGTGGCAAAAGTCTGCCCGGAACCGCCCGGCACATCCAGCGGCCACAAGCTACTGACTTAATGTGAGAAGTCTATGCATTAATAATTAATTAATGCAAATCTAAGATAAATATGATGCCTAAAACGTGTTGGGTAGATAGGGTTAAATCAACTGAACTGATGAATCTAATAAACCTGTTTCATGAATCTGTAAGCCCAATACAAGGTTAGGTGAAACAATCTGTAAGTCTATTAATCTGTACATCTGATCCGTTAGTCTGAAAACTTGTTAACATGTATGTCTGATCTGAGAACTAGTAATCTGAACTCTGTACCTCTGGAATCTGTAAACAAGTTAATCTGAAATCTGTTAGTCTGGGGACACAAGGTTAGGAGGGGTAATTACTTGTGTCAACTGTTGTGTGGGACCCATATTAGTCAGCAACTCTTTTCTGGTATCAGAACTATGACCCAACACTTGGTAAGGTCCGGGCACGCTTACTGAACTAATTGTAAGAGATTCATTTATGATAATGCGAGGGGTGTTGATGACGCATTCCAACCGGGTCATGTGTGTGCATGGATCCGGTCTGCTCTAGAGCAGTTAAGACGCTGTGACATCTGTAAATAGGTTTGTGTCTCTCCGTAGGTTTCCACTTAAGGGAGTGATACACCCTTCTGTGTGGAAGCCAAAAGTGAGAAAAAAGAAGAAAAGATCGAAGGACCATAGAACAAGAAAGCGTGGCCCAAAAAGGAAACACAAAAGAAGGATGAAAAGTCTGAAGATAAGAAGGAAAAAAGTGCTTTACTTGTGGAAGCTTGACTCATCTGAACAAGGATTGTAGAAAAAGGAAGGGCGCTTGCTTCAACTGTGGTGAAATGGGACACTTCACTAGGGACTACCCGAAGAAACGAGGGCAAGGGCAGAGGACAAAACCCACTTCTAAAGGATAGGTGAACACTCTCGAGGCTAGTGGATAGGATAGAAATAGGAAAATTTCTGTAGAAGGTTTAATTTCCTTATCTGATTATGGAGTTAAAACTCTTTTTGATTCTGGCATTTTGATTCTATAATTGAGACTCTGCATTTTGGTACTAGTCCTATTTCTGATCCCGC
Source organism: Allium sativum (assembly GCA_030737875.1). NCBI lineage: Eukaryota > Viridiplantae > Streptophyta > Magnoliopsida > Asparagales > Amaryllidaceae > Allium > Allium sativum. The sequence continues at coordinate 142,663,338 of CM060925.1, read as the reverse complement.
TATAGTTACGACTCGTCTGTTTGTGAAAAGTTGGGTTTAAGGGTATCCATGTTAGGCGTTAAGTTGACTATGACGCATACATTCTGGGTTTTGTGGAATATGGTGGGGTTTTATCATGCTTTGTTTCCTAAGAATCGTTTGATAATCTGATCTGTACTAGTAGTCTGTAAGTATCTGAATATTTCTGAAAAGGATAGGTGTTTTTACTCGAAGCGTGAATTAGATTTCCAGTTTTCACATTGTTTAATGGGAGTAATTCTCTGAGTGTCAATCTGATGTTGATTTCGGTCTTCGGGGTTGATACTTAGGGAATTATTCTCTAACTGATGCCTAAGGGGAACAGAGCTTTTGTTTTAATTGTACTTGCTTCTATCACTCGGCTGTATCATATCAATCGAGTCTTCGACCTTTAGGTAGAAACTAATGGGTGTAAACATGTGTTTGAGACATGTTATGTTTGATGGTTGCAAGTGGATGCAAGTGGTTGCTAGTGGTTGCTCGTGGATGCATATACACACAATAGGCACTAGATCGGCTCAAAAACACACTCATACTGCATATGAAAGTGTGTGCATTTTTCAATTTTTGTGGATGCAAAATGATTGACTCATCATATGGATGTTGCATTTGGATGAATGGTTATGCACTCATATAGAAATGATGTGTATCAAATAGGATTTCTTGCATACATAATTCGACTCATGGCACTAACATAATTCGCATTGAGGTGGTCAACTGAATCAGTAGACCGCCTGATCTTTGCATTAGATAAGAGACATATACACACACTTTCGCATATGTTCATACAACATTAGAAGTTTTCTAAGGACAATGGATGCTTGTGGATGATGATTGAGTAGATGGGTGATTGGATGGTAGGACACATTCTTCTTAACTTGAAGATTTCGGGGACGAAATCCTTTAAGGAGGGGAAAATGTAACACCCCGTATTTTCTGTAAACATTGAAGTAAAGAATTAAAAAATACTTAATTTCTTGAAGAAGAATTAATGGAAACGAGTTACGCCATTGCGTTGTCTCGGAATTCTGCTGGGAATAGAGTCCAAATTTGCGTAAATCGGACTTCGTATGAAGAAGTTATGGCCTTCAGAAGATTCAACAAAAATTCAGAATTTACATAGGAAAATACCCAGGCAGGTCGACGTAGGGGTCGTCCTACCCAGGGAGGTCGACCTGTGGGTCGACCTGGGGTTCGACCTGGGGTTCGACCTACCCAGGGAGGTCGTCCTGTGGGTCAACCTAGGGGTCGACCTACCCAGGGAGGGCGACCTAGGGGTCGACCTGGGGGGTGACCTACCCTCAGATCTTGGAAGAATTCATTTTCTGCACCTGGATGCGATTTCTGACTTCGTATGTTGATCAAACACCTATTTAAACACCCCCAAACCTCCCTTTCTCTCCATACAAAACCATTGTAAAGCTATGTTGCCTCAATTCTAATTAAAATAAATCAACGACGTTGCTACTCTGCTGAAACCTAAGCTAGAACAAGTGCTCCTTCTTCTTCCAATCTGAATAGGATTAAAAGAGAACAACTACAACCCCTTTTTCTTTTAGAATCCAACCAAGGTGAGTACAATTTTTTTCAGATATGAAATTTAATTATGATCTTGACATGGTCATAAATCTGAATTGGAGATTATGTATCAGATCTGTTTTTCTGTGTGGATCTATCTTATTCCTGTTTATGAGATCCGTTTTTCTGTGTAGATCTATCTTATTCCTGTTTATCATATTTGTTTTTCTGTGTAGATCTATCTTATTAATATCATTGTAACTATTCTGTATCTCTTCCATTCTTCTGTTCTATAGCCAGGCTACCACGAGCCTGAGCCAAATCTCACAAGAGATTGACGCACGAACGCTAAATTTGGGGAAAATAGTGAATGATGCATAATTGGACATGACTGATTTGTGACTGATTTAAGAACACAATATAAGCTGTAATTTAGATCTAGATCTGGGCATACTATATATATATATATATATATATATATATGATAGTTTGTGATTTGGAAGAAGGAGAATTATTTTGTATATGACTTAGGCCTAAAGATCTATATCATAATAGGATAACTATTAAATGTGAGTATGCCTAAACGGGGATTTTTGGGATATTTACCATACGCTGAAATCAAAGGCTATAATTTGGAACATGTAGTATGGTATGATTGTTAGGATGCAATTTGGGGTAATTTGACATATAGAATATGTAATTTGACATATTGAATCTAGAATTGGCACAAACAAAAAAGTATGAAATTGGCATATAAATCAAGTTTTGGGCATAATTGTTATTTTTGCGAATTTGGGGTTTTTGGAGAATATTCTGTACCGTGTTAGCTTAACAAAGTTTGGGGCATATGTTATGCTGTGAGTTATGACCATAATTCGGGCATGTAAAATTAGGCTTAATTTTATAATTAGGCAAGGTATGTCAATGGAATTTTTACGGGATGATCAAATCTGTTATTTGCCAAATCTGTTAAATCTGTAACCGAATAAGGTAATTTGGGTATGAAATTTGTAAGCTCGATCTAAAATTGAGCAAAACATGTTAATAGAACTTTCAATAATCTGTTGTAACTTGTAAAAAAGTTAATTTGTTGAATTGGCATAATTAGTCTGATATTGGCATAATCTGTGAATGAATATTTTAACTAATATAAGAATGCTGAGACACGAGGTTAGACTCTGTCTACGGTAGAAGCCTGCCCGAATCCAACCGGCCCAACCAGCAACCGCAGATTGTCAGTCTAATGTGAGAGGTCGTAGGCATAACTAAAAGATGCTTAGACGATGTTAGGTCTGGCTTATGGCAGAAGTCTTCCCGGATCCGCCCGGCACATCCAGTGGCTACAAGCTACTGACCTAATGTGAGAGGTCTGTGCATTAATAATTAATTAATGCAAATCTAAGATAAATATGATGCCTAAAACGTGTTGGGTGGATAGGGTTAAATCAACTGAACTGATGAATCTAATAAACCTGTTTCATGAATCTATAAGCCCAATACAAGGTTAGGTGAAACAATCTGTAAGTCTGTTAATCTGTACATCTGATCCGTTAGTCTGAAAACTTGTTAACATGTATGTCCGATCTGAGAACTAGTTATCTGAACTCTGTACCTCTGGAATATGTAAACAAGTTAATCTAAAATCTGTTAGTCTGGGGACACAAGGTTATGAGGGGTAATTACTTGTGTCATCTGTTGTGTGGGACCCATATCAGTCAGTAACCCTTTTCTGGTATCAAAACTATGACCCAACACTTGGAAGGGTCTGGGCTCGCTTACTAAACTAATTGTAAGAGGTTCATTTCTGATAATGGCGAGGGGTGTTGATGACGCATTCCAACCGGGTCATGTGCGTGCATGGATCCGGTCTGCTCTGGGGAAGTTAAGTCGCCGTGACATCTGTAATTATGTATGTGTCTCTCCGTAGGTTTCCACTTTAGGGAGTGATACACCTTTTTGTGGGGCCGGCATAGGGTATTTATGTATTAGGGAGCCGGTCGCTTGGGGTAGAATTTAGGGTACACCTAGTTCTGTCTGTTTCTATTAGGGTACCGTCTGTTTCTATTGGGGCGGTAACACCTGTCTGTTTCTACGTGGTACCGTCTGTTGGGGTGGTAAAGGTCCATTAGTTGGTGTGGTAAAGGCCCATTATTAGCATTTTGTTTCTATATTGTCTGTCTCTGTTCGGGTGGTAAAGGCCCATTACAAACGCCGTGTTTCTATAGAGATTATTCTGTTTCAGTTTAGGCATTAGGGTAACACCTAATCCTGTTATACTAGTGTTAGTGCAGAGAAGTGAAAACTAAGTAAGAAGCTTAGCTTAGCCTATATCGTTCTGTTTCTTCTGTTATCCTGCTATTCCTGTTACGGTTATCTCTCATCCAGTTTTATTTACATGTCATGATACTATTATCTGTTTATATGCTGAAAGTCACTGGACTCACCAGACTTATGTCTGACCTAGTTTGCTTCGCCTCTTTTCTTTCCTTTTTCCCCCAGGTGCTCAGGATGGAAACGTAGGAGCTTGATTCAGATTCTCTCTGCTTGAAGTGTTTGAGGTATTTCTTGCCTTTGACTCTATCTTTTCATGGCAGTTTATGTTGGGTATTATGGCTTTAAAAATTATGCATTCTGAAGGCTTTTGTACAAGACTGATATTTATGTACTTGAATTCTGATATTGTGGTTTTGAAATATGTAACCAAACTTATTTCTGTTTCTGTTGTAATAAGTTATAAATTTTTCAAGTACTACTTTATCTGTCTTGTAATATTCTGTTCTGCTTACTTATAATGCTTCATGGAAGTTAATGCATTCCCTTTGTGAGTGACATTAACAGACATGGGGTGTTACACTTGGTATCAGAGCTGAAGGTTACCGGATTTGATAAAAAAAGCTTTTGAGAACTATTTTCAAAAAGGTTTTTAAAAGGAAGTATTTTCAAAAGTAGAGTTTATTTTGAAAAACATAATCTCCAAAGACATATGCCTATCTTTCTATCCTTTGTTTTAAATCTTTCCTTTTTCGTCTCAGCATGTCTAGGGAACTTAACCTTCCATAGGGTATACCGGTACCTGGCTGGTTCAGAAGGTACCTAGAGGATAGGGCTAATGACGCAGGTCCAGCAGACATTCCTCCTCCCCCAGCTGCAGCAGTTCCTCCTCCTCCGCGCGTGAATACTTTCCTAAAGGTATGTAGAGACTTCCAAGCTATGGGTGGAAAGAACTTTAATGGAACAGAATCATTCGTGGAAGCAAGAAACTGGCTTAAGGAAACAGAAGATTTGTTCGTTATCTTCGAATTAGACGATAGGCAGAAGATACAGTTGGTTGTGTGGTTACTTAAGGACGAAGTCTCATTCTGGTGAGAGGTCACGAATGGAGAACGAGCGGTGGAGACTTGGATGGATTTCAGGCGTAGCTTCGAGATGAAATTTCTCTCACGAGTAGAAGAGAATTTATACATGGAGAGGTTCTTGGCGTTGAAGCAAGGGAATTTATCAGTCAAAGAGTCCGTCAACAAGTTCAATCAGTTGGTGAGATTCGGCTTAGACTTGGTGAACACACCTGAGAAGAAGGCTCTGAGATTCGTTAAAGGTTTGAATGAGCCGCTATACGGGTTAGCTATGACCCACATTCCTATGGGATCTACCTTCGAGAAATTGGTTGACATGGCGTTAATGCATGAAGAGGAAGCCAAAAGTGAGAAAAAAGAAGAAAAGATCGAAGGACCATAGAACAAGAAAGCGTGGCCCAAAAAGGAAACACAAAAGAAGGATGAAAAGTCTGAAGATAAGAAGGAGAAAAAGTGCTTTACTTGTGGAAGCTTGACTCATCTGAACAAGGATTGTAGAAAAAGGAAGGGTGCTTGCTTCAACTGTGGTGAAATGGGACACTTCACTAGGGACTACCCGAAGAAACGAGGGCAAGGGCAGAGGACAGAACCCACTACTAAAGGATAGGTGAACACTCTCGAGGCTAGTGGATAGGATAGAAATAGGAAAATTTCTGTAGAAGGTTTAATTTGCTTATCTGATTATGGAGTTAAAACTCCTTTTGATTCTGGCATTTTGATTCTGTAATTGAGACTCTGCACTTTAGTACTAGTCCTATTTCTGATCCCGCTATAGTTACGACTCGTCTGTTTGTGAAAAGTTTGGTTTGATGGTATCCATGTTAGTCGTTAAGTTGGCTATGACACATACATTCTGGGTTTTGTGGAATATGGTGGGGTTTTATCATGCTTTTTTTCCTAATAATCGTTTGATAATCTGATCTGTACTAGTAATCTGTAAGTATCTGAATATTTCTAAAAAGGATAAGGGTTTTTACTCGAAGCGTGAATTAGATTTCCAGTTTTCACATTGTTTAATGGGAGTAATTCTCTGAGTGTCAATCTGATGTTGATTTCGGTCTTCGGGGTTGGTACTTAGGGAATTATTCTCTAACCGATGCCTAAGGGGAACAGAGCTTTTGTTTTAATTGTACTTGCTTCTATCACTCGGCTGTATCCTATCAATCGAGTCTTCGACCTTTAGGTAGAAACTAATGGGTGTAAACATGTGTTTGAGACATGTTATGGTTGATGGTTGCAAGTGGATGCAAGTGGTTGCTAGTGGTTGCTCGTGGATGCATATACACACAATAGGCACTAGATCGGCTCAAAAACACACTCATACTACATATGAATGTGTCTGCATTTTTCAATTTTTGTGGATGCCAAATGATTGACTCATCACATGGATGTTGCATTTGGATGAATGGTTATGCACTCATATAGAAATGATGTGTATCAAATAGGATTTCTTGCATACATAATTCGACTCATGGCACTAACATAATTCGCATTGAGGTGGTCAACTGAATCAGTAGACCGCCTGATCTTTACATTAGATAAGAGACATATACACACACTTTCGCATATGTTCATACAACATTAGAAGTTTTCTAAGGACAATGGATGCTTATGGATGATGATTGAGTAGATGGGTGATTGGATGGTAGGACACATTCTTCTTAACTTGAAGATTTCGGGGACGAAATCCTTTAAGGAGGGGATAATTAACACCCCGTATTTTCTGTAAACATTGAAGTAACGAATTAAAGAATACTTAATTTCTTGAAGAAGAATTAATGGAAACGGGTTACGCCATTGCGTTGTCTCGGAATTCTGCTGGGAATAGAGTCCAAGTTTGCGTAAATCGGACTTCGTATGAAGAAGTTATGGCCTTCAGAAGATTCAACAAAAAATCAGAATTTACATAGGAAAATACCCAGGCAAGTCGACGTAGGGGTCGTCCTACCCAGGGAGGTCAACCTGGGGGTCGACCTACCCAGGGAGGGCGACCTAGGGGTCGACCTGGGGGTCGACCTACCCCCAGATCTAGGCAGAATTCATTTTCTGCACCTGGACGCGATTTTTGACTTTGTATGTTGATCAAACACCTATTTAAACACCCCCAAACCTCCCTTTCTCTCCATACAAAACCATTGTAAAGCTATGTTGCCTTAATTCTAATTAATATAAATCAATGGCGTCGCTACTCTGCTGAAACCTAAGCTAGAACAAGTGCTCCTTCTTCTTCCAATCTGAATAGGATTAAAAGAGAACAACTACAACCCCTTTTGCTTTTAGAATCCAACCAAGGTGAGTACAATTATTTTCAGATATGAAATTTAATTATGATCTTGACATTGTCATAAATCTGAATTGGAGATTATGTTTCAAAACTATTTTTCTGTGTGGATCTATCTTATTCCTATTTATGAGATCCGTTTTTCTATGTAGATCTATCTTATTCCTGTTTATCAGATCTGTTTTTCTGTGTAGATCTATCTTATTAATATCATTGTAACTATTCTGTATCTCTTCCTTTCTTCTGTTCTATAGCCAGGCTACCACGAGCCTGAGCCAAATCTCACAAGAGATTGACGCACGAACTCTAAATTTGGGGAAAATAGTGAATGATGCATAATTGGACATGACTGATTTGTGACTGATTTAAGAACACAACATAAGTTGTAATTTAGATCTAGATCTGGGCATACTATATATATATATATATATATATATATATGATAGTTTGTGATTTGGAAGAAGGAGAAATATTTTGTATATGACTTAGGCCTAAAGATCTATATTATAATAGGATAACTATTAAATGTGAGTATGCCTAAACGGGGATTTTTGGGATATTTAGCATACGCTGAAATCAAAGGCTATAATTTGGAACATGTAGTATGGTATGATTGTTGGGATGCAATTTTGGGTAATTTGACATATAGAATATGTAATTTGACATATTGAACCTAGAATTGGCACGAACGAAAAAGTATGAAATTGGCATATAAATCAAGTTTTGGGCATAATTGTTATTATTGTGAATTTGGGGTTTTTTGAGAATATTCTGTACCGTGTAAGTTTTACAAAGTTTGTGGCATATGTTATGCTGTGAGTTATGACCATAATTCGGGCATGTAAAATTAGGCTTAATTTTATAATTAGGCAATGTATGTCAATGGAATTTTTAGCGAATGATTAAATCTGTTAGTTGCCAAATTTGCTAAATCTGTAACTGAATATGGTAATTTGGGTATGAAATCTGTAGGCTCGATCTAAAATTGAGCAAAACATGTTAATAGAACTTTGTATAATCTGTTGTAACTTGTAAAGAAGTTAATTTGTTGAATTGGCATAATTAGTCTGATATTGGCATAATCTGTGAATGAATACTTTAACTAATATAAGAATGCTGAGACACGAGGTTAGACTCTGACTATGGTAGAAGCCTGCCCGAATCCAACCAGCCCAACCAGCAACCATGGACTGTCAGTCTAATGTGAGAGGTCGTAGGCATAACTAAAAGATGCTTAGACACGAGGTTAGGTTTGGCTTGTGGCAGAAGTCTTCCCGGATCCGCCCGGCACATCCAGCGGCTACAAGCTACTGGCCTAATGTGAGAGGTCTGTGCATTAATAATTAACTAATGCAAATCTAAGATAAATATGATGCCTAAATCGTGTTGGGTGGATAGGGTTAAATCAACTGAACTAATGAATCTAATAAACCCGTTTCAAGAATCTGTAAGCCCAATACAAGGTTAGGTAAAACAATCTGTAAGTCTATTAATCTGTACATCTGATCCGTTAGTCTGAAAACATGTTAACATGTATGTCTGATCTGAGAACTAGTTATCTAAACTCTATACCTCTGGAATATGTAAACAAGTTAATCTAAAATCTGTTAGTCTGGGGACACAAGGTTAGGAGGGGTAATTACTTGTGTCATCTGTTGTGTAGGACCCATATTAGTCGGTAACCCTTTTATAGTATCAAAACTATGACCCAACACTAGATAGGGTCCGGGCACGCTTACTAAACTAATTGTAAGAGGTTCATTTCTGATAATGGCGAGGGGTGTTGATGACGCATTCCAACCGGGTCATGTGCGTGCATGGATTCGGTCTGCTCTAGGGAAGTTAAGACGCCGTGACATCTGTAATTATGTATGTGTCTCTCCATAGGTTTCCACTTTAGGGAGTGATACACCCTTATGTAGGGCCGGCACAGGGTATCTATGTATTAGGGAGCAGATCGCTTGGGGTAGAATTTAGGGTACACCTAGTTCTGTCTGTTTCTGTTAGGGTACCGTCTGTTTCTGTTGGAGTGGTAACACCTGTCTGTTTCTACATGGTACCGTCTGTTGGGGTGGTAAAGGCCCATTATTAGCATTCTGTTTCTGTACTATCTGTCTCTGTTCCATTACTAACGTCGTGCTTCTGTAGAGATTATTCTGTTTCAATTTAGACATTAGGGTAACACCTAATCCTGTTATACTAGTATTAGTGCAGAGAAGTGAAAACTAAGTAAGAAGCTTAGCTTAGCCTATATCGTTCTGTTTCTTTTGTAAACCTGCTATTCCTGTTACGGTTATCTCTCATCCAGTTTTATTTACATGTCTGAAAGTCACTGGACTCACCAGACTTATGTCCGATCTAGTTTGCTTCACCTCTTTTCTTTCCGTTTCCCCCTAGGTGCTCAGGGTGGAAACGTAGGAGCTTGATTCAGATTCTCTCTGCTTGAAGTGTTTGAAGTATGGCTTGGCTTTGACTCTATCTTTTCATGGTAGTTTATGTTGAGGCTTATGGCTTTAAAAATTATTCTTTCTAAAGGCTTTTGTACAAGACTGATATTTATGTACTTGAATTCCGATGTTGTGGTTTTGAAAGATGTAACCAAACTTATTCCTGTTTCTGTTGTAATAAAGTTATAAAATTTTCAAGTACTACTTTATCTGTCTTGTAATATTCTGTTCTGCTTACTTATAATGCTTCATGGAAGTTAATGCATTCCCTTTGTGATTGACATTAACGGACATGGGGTGTTACACTTGGTATCAGAGCTGAAGGTTACCGGATTTGATAAAAAAGCTTTTGAGAACTATTTTCAAAAAGGTTTTAAAAAGGAAGTATTTTCAAAAGTAGAGTTTATTTTGAAAAACATAATCCCCAAAGACATATGCCTATCTTTCTATCCTTTGTTTTAAATCTTTCCTTTTTCGTCTCAGCATGTCTAGGGATCTTAACCTTCCAAAGGGTATACCGATACCTGGCTGGTTCAGAAGGTACCTAGAGGCTAGGGCTAATGACGCAGGTCCAGCAGACATTCCTCTTCCCCCGGCTGCAGCAGTTCCTCCTCCTCCTCCGCGCGTGAATACTTTCCCAAAGGTATGTAGAGACTTCCGAGCTATGGGTGGAAAGAACTTTAATTGAACAGAATCATTCGTGGAAGCAAGAAACTAGCTTAAGGAAACAGAAGATTTGTTTGTTATCTTCGAATTGGACGATAGGCAGAAGATACAGTTGGTTGTGTGGTTACTTAAGGACGAAGCCTCATTCTGGTGGGAGGTCACAAATGGAGAACGAGCGCTGGAGACTTGGATGTATTCCAGGTGTAGGTTCGAGATGAAATTTCTCTCACGAGTAGAAGAGAATTTATACATGGAGAGGTTCTTGGCGTTGAAGCAAGGGAATTTATCAGTCAAAGAGTACGTCAACAAGTTCAATCAGTTGGCGAGATTCGGCTTAGACTTGGTGAACACACCTGAGAAGAAGGCTCTGAGATTCGTTAAAGGTTTGAATGAGCCGCTACACGGGTTGGCTATGACCCACATTCCTATGGGGGCTACCTCCGAGAAATTGGTTGACATGGCGTTAATGCATGAAGGGAAGCCAAAAGTGAGAAAAAAGAAGAAAAGCTCAAAGGACCACAGAACAAGAAAGCGTGGCCCAAAAAGGAAACACAAACGAAGGATGAAAAGTCTGATGATAAGAAGGAGAAAAAGTGCTTTACTTGTGGATGCTTGACTCATCTGAACAAGGATTGTAGAAAAAGGAAGGGCGCTTGCTTCAACTGTGGTGAAATAGGACACTTCACTCGGGACTGCCCAATGAAACGAGGGCAAACGCAGAGGACAGGACCCACTTCTAAAGGACAGGCGAAAACTCTCGTGGCTAGTGGATAGGATAGAAATAGGAAAATTTCTGTAGAAGGTTTAATTTCCTTATCTGATTATGGAGATAAAACTCTTTTTGATTCTGGCATTTTAATTCTATAATTGAGACTCTGCACTTTAATACTAGTCTTGTTTCTGATCACGCTATAGTTATGACTCGTCTGTTTGTGATAACTTGAGGTTTGAGGGTATCCGTGTTAGGCGTTAAGTTGACTATGATGCATACATTCTGGGTTTTGTGGAATATGGTGGGGTTTTATCATGCTTATTTCCTAAGAATTATTTGATAATCTGATTTGTACCAGTAGTCTGTAAGTATCTGAATATTTCTGAAAATGATAGGGGTTTTTACTCGAAGCGTGAATTAGATTTCCAGTTTTCACATTGTTTAATGGGAGTAATTCTCTTAGTGTCAATCTGATGTTGATTTCGGTCTTCGGGGTTGATACTTAGGGAATTATTCTCTTAACCGATGCCTAAGGGGAACAGAGCTTTTGTTTTGATTGTACTTGCTTCTATCACTCGGCTGTATCCTACCAATCAAGTCTTTGACCTTTAGGTAGAAACTAATGGGTGTAAACTTGTGTTTGAGACATGTTATGTTTGATGGTTGCAAGTGGATGCAAGTGGTTGCTCGTGGATGCATATACACTCACTAGGCACTAGATCGGCACAAAAACACTCTCATACTGCATATGGATGTGTGTGCATTTTTCAATTTTTGTGGATGCAAAATGATTGACTCATTACATGGATGTTGCATTTGGATGAATGGTTATTCACTCATATAGAAATGATGTGTATCAAATAGGATTTCTTGCATACATAATTGGACTCATGGCACTAACATAATTCGCATTGAGGAGGTCAACTGAATCAGTAGACCGGCTGATCTTTGCATTAAATAAGAGGCATATACACACACTTTTGCATATGTTCATACAACATTAGAAGTTTTTTAAGGACAATGGATGCTTGTGGATGATGATTGAGTAGATGGGTGATTGGATGGTAGGACACATTCTTCTTAACTTGAAGATTTCGGGGATGAAATCCTTCAAGGAGGGGAGAATGTAACACCCTGTATTTTCTGTAAACATTAAAGTAACGAATTACAGAATACTTAATTTTTAGATGAAGAATTAATGGAAACGGGTTACGCCATTGCGTTCTTCTCGGAATTCTGCTAGGAATAGAGTCCAAGTTTGCGTAAATCGGACTTCGTATGAAGAAGTTATGGCCTTCGGATGATTCAACAAAAATTCAGAATTTACATAGGAAAATACCCAGGCAGGTCGACCTACCCAGGGAGGTCGACCTGGGGGTCGACCATCCCAGGAGGCCGACCTGGGGGTCGACCTACCCCCAGATCTGTTTTTCTGTGTATATCTATCTTATTCTGTTCAGATCTATCTTATTTCTGTTTATCAGATCTGTTTTTCTGTGTAGATCTATCTTATTAATATCATTGTAACTATTCTGTATCTCTTCCTTCCTTCTGTTCTATAGTCAAGCTACCACGAGCCTGAGCCAAATCTCATAAGAGATTGACGCATGAACGCTAAATTTGGGGAAAATAGTGAATGATGCATAATTGGACATAACTGATTTGTGACTAATTTAAGAACACAACATAAGTTGTAATTTAGATCTAGATCTGGGCATATTATATATATATATATATGACAGTTTGTGATTTGGAAGAAGGAGAATTATTTTATATTTGGCTTAGGCGTAAAGATCTATATTATAAAAGGATAACTATTAAATGTGAGTACGCCTAAACGGGGATTTTTTTGGATATTTAGCATACGCTGAAATCAAAGGCTATAATTTGGAACATGTAGTATGGCATGATTGTTAGGATGCAATTCGGGGTAATTTGACATATAGAGTATGTAATTTGACAAATTGAACCTAGAATTGGCATGAACGACAAAGTATGAATTTGGCATATAAATCAAGTTTTGGGCATAATTGTTATTGTTGCAAATTTGGGGTTTTTGGAGAATATTCTGTATTGTGTAAGTTTAACAAAGTTTGGGGCATATGTTATGCTGTGAGTTATGACCATAATTCGGGCATGTAAAATTAGGCTTAATTTTATAATTAGGCGAGGTATGTCAATGGAATTTTTAGGGGATGATTAAATCTGTTAGTTACCTAATCTGCTAAATCTGTAACTGAATACGGTAATTTGGGTATAAAATCTGTAGGCTCGATCTAAAATTGAGCAAAACATGATCTAAAATTGAGCAAAACATGTTAATAGAACTTTGAATAATCTGCTGTAACTTGTAAAGAAGTTAATTTGTTGAATTGGTATAATTAGTCTGATATTGGCATAATTTGTGAATAAATACTTTAACTAATATAAGAATGTTGAGACACGAGGTTAGACTAAGTCTGTGGTAGAAGCCTGACCAGATCCAACCGGCCTAACCAACAACCACAGACTGTCAGTCTAATGTGAGAGGTCGTAGGTATAACTAAAAGATGCTTAGACACGAGGTTAGGTCAGGCTTGTGGCAGAAGTCTGCCCGGAACCGCCCGGCACATCCAGCGGCCACAAGCTACTGACCTAATGTGAGAGGTCTGTGCATTAATAATTAATTAAAGCAAATCTAAGATAAATATGATGCCTAAAACGTGTTGGGTGGATAAGGTTAAATCAACTGAACTGATGAATCTAATAAACCCGTTTCATGAATCTGTAAGCCCAATACAAGGTTAGGTGAAACAATCTGCAAGTCTGTTAATCTGTACATCTGATCCGTTAGTCTGAAAACTTGTTAAAATGTATGTCTGATCTGAGAACTAGTTATCTGAACTCTGTATCTCTTGAATCTGTAAACAAGTTAATCCAAAATCTGTTAGTCTGGGGACACAAGGTTAGGAGGAGTAATTACTTGTGTCATCTGTTGTGTGGGACCCATATTAATCAGTAACCCTTTTCTGGTATCAAAACTATGACCCAACACTAGGTAGGGTCCGGGCACGCTTACTGAACTAATTGTAAGAGGTTCATTTCTGATAATGGCGAGGGGTGTTGATGGCACATTCCAACCGGGTCATGTGTGTGCATGGATCCGGTCTGCTCTGGGGAAGTCAAGACGCCGTGACATTTGTAAATAGGTCTGTGTCTCTCCGTAGGTTGCCACTTTAGGGAGTGATACACCCTTCTGTGGGGCCGACACAGGGTATTTATGTATTAGGGAGCCGATAGCTTAGGGTAGAATTTAGGGTACACCTAGTTCTATCTGTTTCTGTTGGGGTACCGTCTGTTTCTGTTGGGGTGGTAACACCTGTTTGTTTCTACGTGGTACCGTCTGTTGGGGTGGTAAAGGCCCATTATTAGCATTCTGTTTCTGTACTGTCTGTCTCTGTTTGGGTGGTAAAGGCCCATTACAAACGTCGTGTTTCTGTAGAGATTATTTTGTTTCAGTTTAGGCATTTGGGTAACACCTAATCCTGTTATACTAGTGTTAGTGCAGAGAAGTGAAAACTAAGTAAGAAGCTTAGCTTAACCTATATCATTCTGTTTTCTTCTGTTAACCTGCTATTCCTGTTACGGTTATCTCTCATCCAGTTTTATTTACATGTCATGATACTATTATCTGTTTATATGCTGAAAGTCACTGGACTCACCAGAATTATGTCTGACCTAGTTTGCTTCGCCTCTTTTCTTTCCTTTTTCCCCCAGGTGCTCAGGATGGAAACGTAGGAGCTTGATTCAGATTCTCTCTGCTTGAAGTGTTTGAGGTATTGCTTGCCTTTGACTCTATCTTTTCATGGCAGTTTATGTTGGGGATTATGGCTTTAAAAATTATGCATTCTGAAGGCTTTTGTACAAGACTGATATTTATGTACTTGAATTCTGATATTGTGGTTTTGAAATATGTAACCAAAATTATTTCTGTTTCTGTTGTAATAAGTTATAAATTTTTCAAGTACTACTTTATCTGTCTTGTAATATTTTGTTCTGCTTACTTATAATGCTTCATGGAAGTTAATGCATTCCCTTTGTGAGTGACATTAACAGACATGGTACACCTGTCTATTTCCACGTGGTACCGTCTGTTGGGATGGTAAAGGCCTATTTGTTGGGGGTGGTAAAGGCCCATTATTAACATTCTATTTCTGTACTGTCTATCTCTATTCGGGTGGTAAAGGCTTATTACTAATGTCGTGTTTCTTTAGAGATTATTCTGTTTCTATTTTTGTTTTAGTTTAGACATTAGGGTAACACCTAATCCTGTTATACTAGTATTAGTGCAGAGAAGTGAAAACTAAGTAAGAAGCTTAGCTTAGCCTATATCATTCTGTTTCTTCTGTTAACCTGCTATTCCTGTTACGGTTATCTCTCATCCAGTTTTATTTACATGTCATGATACTATTATATGTTTATATGCTCAAAGTCACTGGACTCGCCAGACTTATGTCTGACCTAGTTTTCTTCGCCTCTTTTTTCCCGCCCCCCCCCCCCCCAGGTGCTCAGGGCGGAAATGTAGGAGCTTGATTCAGATTCCCTCTACTTGAAGTGTTTGAAGTATTGTTTGGCTTTGACTCTATCTTTTCATGACAGTTTATGTTGGGGATTATGGCTTTAAAAATTATGCATTCTGAAGGCTTTTGTACAAGACTGATATTTATGTACTTGAATTCTGATATTGTGGTTTTGAAAGATGTAACCAAACTTATTTCTGTTTCTGTTGTAATAAAGTTATAAATTTTTCAAGTACTACTTTATCTGTCTTGTAATATTCTGTTCTGCTTACTTATAATGCTTCATGGAAGTTAATGCATTCCCTTTGTGAGTGACATTAACGGACATGGGGTGTTGCATTTTACTTGACTCTGAGCGCGTCGCAGCTTTGACTGAATTGCTTTGTGTTGTCTGATGATGTTTCGAGATTCAAGCATGTCGCTAACCATAATCTTGACATATGACTGCTTTGCTAAAAAGCGGGTCAACATTTTGTCCCCCAAAACATGTCTTTCCTAATCGAAGGAAGATGTGTTTTGCCAGTGGTTTGGATGTCTGTAAATCGGTGAGCTGAGATTTGAGAGAAGTCTGACAATCGCTGAGATCATAAAAGAATATAAATCCAATGACCATTGAGATCGTAATACAATATAATTTCGACGACCATTAGAATAGTATTCTGGCAGACTGTCGAGTCCGAGATGCATGGGATCTAGAAAACCAAAAGCCATGGACTTGTTAGGCCCTGCCAGAGCAAGTATGTACCTGTAAAAGGTCTTAGTACTTGACAGACCAAGTTATGAGATATTGTGTACTTGACGAGCTAGGTAGTTAAAATTCCTGTGCTAGAAGGGTTAAGATAAGGAATTTCCGTACTTGATGTGCCAAGTCATAAAGTCCTTATGATTGGCGAACCCAATTGGAGAATCTTAACACCTGGTAGCCCAAGTATTCAAAAGTTGTGGATCAGAGTCTAGAGGCTACAAACCGGAGTTCGTGGATCAGAGTCGGTGGATCTAAATCCAAGAGCTTTGTGAACCTAAGTCCGAGGATTTGAATCCAAAGTTATGAAACGGAGTTCGGATTTTATACATAGCTAACAAACTATGGGACCAAGTTCGAATTTTATACTTGACTAATCAAGTGGGAACCGGAGTCCGAATTTTATACTTTACTGATCAAGTGGGGTTCGGAATCCTAATTTTATACTTTGTGGACTAAGTAGGGACCAGCTTCCTAGTTTTATATACTTGGTAGACCAAGTGTGGGATCGGAGTCCTAATTTTATACTTGGCAGACCAAGTGGGGACCGGAGCCATTAGTTTTATACTTGGCAGACCATGTGTGGGATCGGAGTCCTAAAGTAGTCTTTTAATAACACTGAAGAGGTGTAACGGTCAATAATCCAACTCAGAGCGCGATTGGAGACCATATGTCAGTTCCGTGCGCGTGTGAGCTGACGTAGCCACTTTGATTATAAGTAGGGAAAATCAAAAAGCGAAAGGTCGCTAACATCAATAACAAATATAAGTAACGGACCGGAGTCCAGAAAGCTAAAAGGATCCGTAGGGCTGAATCAGTTGATTATGCTGCCATTGCGGTCGCATCCCAACTTGCCCCTATCTTGAGATGTTGAGAGGGCAGAATGTGTGGTGTTGTTGTTGGCAAATTCCTGTCATATTGTAGTATCTTGCCATGCCTGACACGTGCCTTGGTCTGATCGCTAAGCTATCTGGAATTGTCAAAGTCATGACATGGAAATTCATGGAAAAGACTGAACTTATTGAAGCTCACATGTATTTTAGTCGGGTCCCTCTTGGAAGGCTTTTGGGAAAGAGAAATTCCATATGTGTTGAGACAAATCCTTTCCATGTTGTGAGTGAGTTCAGTGTATGTTGGGAACATTAGCTTGATGTGAGGTCGTGTGTTTCGATCGTCCTAAGATTTACCCTTTCCTCTTTCGAGCGCGAATGACCCTCCGTTTATTGTCGAGTTGACCTGATGAGTTGGTTTTTCATTACGGAAGTCCTCCTCCCTCATAAATATTTCTTCTTTATAGTAGAATTCGGCGAGATCCCTTGGCGGGTCCCGTCGCAATGAGATTTTTAAATCAATTTTGTAAAAATTGCGAGAGTCAGTAGCATCTAGAACCATAAATGGATCCAGCCTATCGACAGAGGCCATCACTGCGTTGAATTTTTCCAAGAACTTGCGTAAAGTCTCTCCCGTCCTTTGTTTAACTGTTGTTAGAGTCATAACATCTTTAGGATGAGCGATATGAACCTTGAACTGCTCGAAAAAACCTTCCCACCAAGAGGTTCTAACAATTGATAGATTCGGGTTCCAACTGCCTGAACCACAAGGCAGCAATGTCTATGAGATAGAGTAGAAAGCACTTTTCCATATCATTGTCTGAAGCCACAAGAACTTCCATATGGCGCATATAGTGCATCAGATGAATTGTAGGATCCATCCTACCATCGTAAGATTCTCACGCCAGTAGCTTGAAATCCGGTGGGTTTTGAGAATTCCTGATGTCTTAAGAGAAGGGGATGCGAGTAAAACAATCCAATCTCGCATAGGGTGCCCCGCCCCAGGGTAAAGCATCGAATAACATCGACAACTTGAATTTCACTACCTGCACCAAACAACTATCTCCAGTCGTTTAAACCAAAATTGGTGCCCCCAACGACAAGTCCACAGTTAGTGAATTGTTGAGCCCCAATCGGAACATTGGGCTCAATCCTAACTTAAGGTGCCTTGACTGGCACAAACCCAACATTTGGAACTATGGGAGTTCCTGCTCCAAGCTGCGCGCGTCGGCACTTGAACAACATTACCAACACCTGAACCTAAAGCCTTATTAACCACAACCTGAGCTGAGCCTTGAATGGGATTGGGGGTAGTTCCCCCGAGCCTAACCGATCCGGTAGCTGACTGCGGATTAGTGTCAATATGGGGTTGTTCTTCGAGAATTTTTCCCAAGTCCCATGTTAATCCTTGCGGAACATTAGCACTTGTTCCAATCATGTTACCATGGTCCGATGGCCTCGAGATTTCTTTTAGTCAAGCTGGAAAAGTATTCATAGTAGATTCCTGTTGACGGAAATGTTCTTCTTCTTGCTTAAGAAGTAAAATCCTTAGTTAAATCTTTGGCGACTCTGTCGATGCTGTCGCGGCTAATGTAGTTCGATGGATGTATAGTCGGAGAAATTTCCTGACATTCCTCTATAATTGCTCCTTCAGAGAAAGTTAAGCTTATTTGCTTCCTTTTATCCATAATGAAAAGTGAGCAAACCCTATTTTCAAAACAAAGTCAAAGCCCAAAATCCAAAGTGAAAAGTCGAAAAAAAGTTGAGAACTAAGGCCGAGAATCGAGACTGAAGCCGAAGTCAAAGTTGTTGAGCCCCCTTCTTGGCTCGCTAATGTGTTGATGTGGAAAAGTGGCAACTCTCGCATGCCAACCCCCAAATATAAGTTTAATAGTAAATTCGCAATCCAAATATCCGACGTACGAGAAATGTAAAAGGATGCACAATTTTTATATTGGTTCGGCACTAACGCCTACGTCCACTTTATAGTTGTAGTCACCATAGTTTTGTCGATTACAATGTTTATCTAAGTTCGGAAAATTTGAATGTACAAAGTCATACAATAGAATAACAAATGTCCTGTTAATTCAGAACTTTTACCAAAATGTCCTTCTTCTTCGTTGAGTCAAAGTGTGTTGGGACGAACAACAATGCCCAAAGAGAAGCTTTAATATCCAAGAGTAATCATGAATGTCCAAGAGATGTCCAAAAGTCGTAATGGATGCCAAAAGTTATAGGCAAACTTCTATGTGAAGTTTACAAGTCCGAGATGAAGTGCAAAGCCATGGGAATCACCCTAGAAGCCATTAATGACTCCAAAGAGAGCAGTCCGACAGCCTAAATGATAGCTAAAGTCCAAAAGTGTCAACCCCTTTGAATGCTAAGCAAGGGGGTATTTATAGGTGAGGTTCATAGGTGTTAGATCCAGAAATGGTTCTAGCACTCAATCTAACAATGATTTCTAATGAAATGAAATAAAAAGGAAAGATAACACACAATTTATAGTTGTTCGGCTTTAAAGAGCCTACGTCCACTTTCTATTCTTTGGATTGGTGATTTGAATACAAACACAACAGTAATTCTCACTCAATTTCACTCATATAATACATGGATTCACTCAATCTCTTCTGAAATCTACTTTAAAAGATGATTGTAATTTGAATATAATGATGAAAATCGGTCTACAAGAGAGTTTAAGTTCTCAAAATGCCAAAAAATCCCTTCAAATGGCCCTTGATGGTCTATTTTTAGGTGGAAAACGCCTCTGAAATGGCTTCGGTTCGGGTCCACGTGGCGCCCATCCCACAAGTGTCGAGTTCGGATTTCCTTTAGTGGAAACAGCGCATCGAGGTAGTGGGTGAACGTGGGGAGCAACTACTCCGAGTATTCAGGGAACATGGGTTATAACTGCTACAGATTTGATTCCGGATCGGATGTGCAAAGATTGGGGGAGCGGGTCGAGCTACTCCGAACTGATCCGGTTCAGCCTGTATGTAACAACCCGTATTTTCAATAAACTGTTATAACATAAATCGAGGCAGAATTTAATTCAAAAATCAGAATCAGGGGAAACGGGCTATGCCATTGCGATCGTCTCGGAAAAATACGCGAAATAGAGTCCGAGTTTTCGAAAATCGGAGTCCGTATGACCCAGTTAAGGCCCATTGAAGTTTTCAGAAATTTCTATGCTAAAGACAGATTTAAATTTCAAATTAAAATCAAGATTAGGGCTAAGCAGGGTTAGGCGGGAAAATTCCCGCCAGGGGGCCCCATGTCGACAGGCATGTCGACAGGGCACCCAGGGTGTCGACTGCCCTGTCGACAGCCCTGTCGACAGGGGGTGCCCAGGCAGTTCAGCCTGGTGCACCATTTCTAATTTGGGTTGGGTCATGAGGCTTGGTTCTGGAGAATTCTAAGATCTGACGGGCCAAACCTAATCTAGGGTTAATCTTAGGGCCTAAAACACTCTAATTCTCTATAAATATACCCCTAATCCTACCCTAAAGCCTCATTAATCAATCTAGCAACTAAACTATGTCAATTTGAATCCTCAAATGGCCTCCACCTAAAACCTAGCCTCCACCTTCCTCAAAGTTAAATCCTATGAAGATATGATGATCATACAACCTTTTCTATGTTGTATGAATGCTTAATAACTTGCATACTTCATTAAGTAGCAAGTTTGATTTGCTAAGTTTGTGTTTTTGGGATCTTGCAAAAGGGTTTTCTTATTTGAGGCTTTGTCTTGAGTTTTTAAAAGGGCTTCTTCATCTTATTTGGTGGATTTGTGGCTTGTTTATATTTGTAAGCCCTCTTACCTTCACTTTAAAAACTCTAAAGTTAATGTTTGGTGAAAGTTGAGATTTATGTGAGTTTAGTTGATTATGCATGCTTATGCGAACTCACTATGTCATGTTTTATATGATTCATAAGTTATGCATGCTTATGCGAACTCATTATACCATGTTTTACATGTTTCATAAGTTATGCATGCATATGCGAGATTACTATGCCATGTTTTACATGTTTCACAAGTTATGCATGCATATGCGAGATTACTATGCCATGTTTTACATGTTTCACAAGTTATGCATGCTTATGCGAGTTTATTATGTCATGTTCTACATGTTTCATGGGTTATGCATGCTTATGCAAGTTCACCTTACCATGTTATGCAAGTTTAATGGATTATGCATGTTCACCTTACCATGTTATGCATATTTAATAAGCTAAGCATGTTTATGCGAATTCACCATGACATGATTTGCAAGTTTAACATGTATGCATGTTTATTATGACATGTGAAGTTCACTATGTATGTTATGCCAAGTTACCTTTTATACCCTTATACGTTATGACGAATATGTAAGCGAGATAATGACGTTGGGAGGGTTTGGGTAAACTTAAAAATACATGAAACTAAAAGATTGGGAATTTACCTATTAAGTTAGGTCTACCCCTTGGGAATTTACCTATTAAGTTAGGTCTACCCAAGTATATGTTAACTTGTAAATATGTTCTAAAGTGGACATGACATTAGATAACATGATATGGCCAACTCGAGGTTAGACCTAGTTGTGGTGTAAATCTTCCCAGGTAACCACAACGTGGGATCTAATGTGGGTAGTTGGTCATGTTGCACCATAAGACCCGAGGTTAGACCTAGACGTGGTGTAAATCTTCCCAGGTAACCACGGATGTCTAATGTGAGAGGTCGGGTGCATTAAGTAATTAATGCCTCATGATTAGGGTTAAGTCATGGCCCACTAATACTTAACCAATAATGGGGATGCGAGGATTAGATGGGGTTAAGTGGTTACACTTAACTAATTTAATCCAGGATTAGTGAGGGGTTAAAACCACACTTAACCCTCTTAGAAACCCTAGCAACGTGGTCTGTTCCAGCAGTAATCCCAGTTTGGTATCATTCACAACCCTAGGGGCTAGGCTAGGGCGGGGCACGATTACTGGACTGATGTAAGCGACCAAAGCGACGGCTGAGTGGTACAGCGGTGCGGGTCCGGCGGGCTACGGACGTGCACGTAGCCCGATGTTGGACAAACTCGAGGCACGGGTACCAGTAGGTTTAGACTGTGCATTATTGCTTAGGTGTCTGGGGTTGACACCCGAGGGCTTGATACACCCAAAGGTGGACCCAGCGCAGTCTGACTACATCCATGTGGGCCGTATGGACACCAACACTCGACGTGTTAGGTTTATAGGAAGCCGATCGACTAGACCATTGGGCTGGGCCTTATACTAAGGTCACTTCATGTTATTGGGCCAAAGTTGGGCTAAGGGATCAAGATCTGTTTTGTGGGTTTGCTAGTACACTGTGGTGCAAAGTTTAATCTCGTCTATGTGATGTCACCTTTATCTATTGCCAGTATGTTCATCTCAGTTTCCATCATACTGTTAACTTTATTAGTTTATAGATTGATCGTAGTAGGGCTTACCAGTCTTTTTGACTGACCTGTTTTCTTTTGCTTCTTTTCTTCCGTTTCCCCCCCCCACAGGTTCTCAGGGAGGGGCTACATCTGCTTAGTGGATCTTTGACTTGCTTGTTGGATAGCTCATGTATGGATCTGAGCTAGCTGTGGCTTATCTTTTATTTCTGGGGATTAGTACTGATGTTTTACCATGTATTTTGTTATCACGTATCTAGACTTATGTTGTATTTTGGATTATGACTTTTTGATGGTATGTACTTGACTGTGTTGGTTTTCTGAGA
Organism: Allium sativum; assembly: GCA_030737875.1. Taxonomy (NCBI): domain Eukaryota; kingdom Viridiplantae; phylum Streptophyta; class Magnoliopsida; order Asparagales; family Amaryllidaceae; genus Allium; species Allium sativum. The sequence goes on along the minus strand of CM060925.1, from coordinate 142,640,481 downwards.
TGATGAGGATGGGTTTTTATCTGCTACCGCTGCTTTACTTATATTTATTTTTATATATTCTGTCTTGTGATATCTCTGTGCAAGTTTACCTTCACAATAACGCCCCTCCAAAGCTAGTACATTCTAAGGAGTGATCCTAGTGGAGGTGGGGTGTTACATTTGGTATCAGAGCACAAGGTTAACAAGATTGAACAAAACTTTTGAAAAAAAAAACCCTTTTGAAAAACTATTTTCAAAAACCTACTAAGTATTTTCCAAAATAAAGTCTAGATTATTTTAAGGCTAATCCCCAAAAGCCATCAGCGTTATCCTTCGTTCCCTTGACCTAATCTTATCTTATCTTTTGTTTCAGTATGGCTGAGAAACTTGACATCCCAGATGGAGTGAACGTACCACTCTGGTATAGGAGACTCCTAGAAGCTAGGGCGGCAGCTGGTCCCGCCAACCCTACTCCCACTCCTCCTCCTGTAGTTGAGAATCCTATCCCTAATATCCCTCCTCCGGTGGTCCCTGCTCCCCCTCCTCCAGCAGTTAATATTCCCCCTCCCGTTGCTAATGTTCCTCCTCCTCCCGTTGCTGAGGCTCCTCTTCCTCCTCCTCCCCCTCAGCATCCTCAGATTGAGTTTACAAAGGTGTGTAAAGACTTCAAGGCAATGGGGGGCAAGAATTTCCTAGGCACAGAATCTTTCGTTGAAGCTAGGAATTGGCTGAAGGACACGGAGGACTTGTTTGCCATCTTTGGGATAGATGACGAGAGGAAGATCTTATTGACCGTATGGCTTTTGAAGGATGAGGCGGCCTATTGGTGGGAGGTCACCAATGGGACGAGGCCCGTTGAGACTTGGGCCGATTTGAGGGCTAGATTTGTGACCAAGTTTCTATCTTCAGCCGAGGCGAACTTACAAATGGAGAAGTTCATTTCATTAAAGCAAGGTGATATGTCTATCAAGGAGTATGTGAACAAGTTTAATCAGCTGGCCCGCTTTGGTATGGATATAGTGAACACCCCGGAGAAGAAGGCTCTTCGATTTGCCAGAGGATTGAATGAGCCGCTACAGGGCTTGGCGATGTCACATATTCCGCATGGAGCCACTTTCGAGAGTTTGGTCAATATGGCTCTGCTTCAGGGAGAGGGAAAGAAGGAAGTCAAGTCGGGCGATACTCAAGCGAAGAAGGCTGATTCTCAAGGCAAAGGCAACCAAGGTCAAAGCAGTCAAGGAAATCAGAATAAGAACAAGAAGGGCAACAACAAAGGCAAGGGGAAGTGCAATTACTGTGGCATAGCTGGGCATTTTGCTAAGGATTGCAGGAAGAAGAAAAGGAAGCTTAGTGGTGGATGCTTTTCTTGTGGAGAGACTGGGCACTTCAGCAAAGAATGCCCAAAGAAGAAAGGACAGGCGGGATCTTCAGGAGGGCAAGTTCATGCTCTCAATGCCGCTTCAGTTCCCGAGAGAGGTAGTGTTTCTGTTGAGAACCTTGTTTATATCTCTGATCTTCCAGTACGTACCTTGTTTGATTCCGGTGCATCACATAGCTTTATTTCATATGATCTAGTTGATAGCTTGCACCTCAGTACTAGCTTAGTGGATGATCCCGTTTGTGTTTCGAATCCCATTGGGGGTTCTGCTCATCTATCTATGATATGTGAGGATCTAAGGATCTCTATACTCAGTGTTGAGTTCTTGTGTAGTGCATATGTTCTAGGTTTCAGGGGATACGGATTGATCTTGGGCATGGATTGGCTGTCTAGATATGGAGCCATTCTGGATTGTGAGCATAGGGTTGTAAGGCTTGTGACTCGCCTGGGCAACACCTTAGAGATTTCATGCAATCCGAAGAATCCCGTCATGTTATGCTATCTAGAATCTCTCGACTCATCAGAGGAGGCCCTTCAGTTTGTAAGGGTGGTCCGAGATTATCCAGATGTGTTTGAAGAAGTTAAGGGGTTGCCCCCTAAACGAGAGATTGACTTTCGCATCTATCTGGTAGATAATGCTAAGCCTGTTTCTTTGCCCGTTCGGCATATGGCTCCGCGTGAGAGACGGGAGCTGAGCAAACAAGTGAAAGAATTGCTTGAGAAGGGCCTCATCAGAAGGAGTATATCCGAATGGGGAGCGCCTGTGGTGTTTGCAACTAAGGCAGATGGCTCTCTTCGACTCTGTGTGGATTATAGAGAATTGAATAAGCTGACTAAGAAGAACCGACACCCGTTACCAAGGATCGATGATCTCTTTGATCAACTTGTTGGTGCTTCTGTTTTCTCTCAGCTTGACCTTGCTACGGGTTTTCATCAGCTCAGAGTGGCTGAAGACAGTATAGACAAGACTGCATTCAGAACTCCAGACGGATTCTTTGAATGGCTTGTTATGCCGTTCGGTTTGACGAATGCACCCGCGTATTTTGTGGATTTGATGAGTAGGGTGTTTCGGGAGTTCTTGAATAAGTTTGTCGTGGTTTTTGTTGATGATATTCTGGTCTTCTCCAAGAATGAGGAAGAGCATGCGAGGCACCTAGTAGAGGTGATGGATACACTCAGAGCGTACCAGTTAAAAGCCAAGTTCTCCAAGTGCCACTTTTGGAGAAGGGAAGTCAGATTTCTTGGGCATATCGTATCCAAGCAAGGCTTAGCGGTGGATCCCGCTAAGGTGGTTGCAGTTCAGGATTGGAAGACTCCAAGGAATGCAACCGAGGTGAGAAGCTTTCTGGGTCTTGCGGGTTTCTATCGGAAGTTCATTAAGGACTTCGCAAAGATATCCGCTCCTCTTACTAAGTTGACGAAGAAGAACTTAGTCTTTGCTTGGGATATGGATTGTGAGCTTGCTTTTCAGAGACTCAAAAGAGCCCTTACCTCCGCACCAGTTCTAGCCTTACCCGATGGTGGTAAGATATTTACCGTGTACACTGATGCTTGTGGCACGGGATTGGGTGTCGTTCTGATGCAAGAGGGCAGAGTTATATGTTTTGGTGGGAGGCAACTTAAGGTGCATGAGAGGAATTATCCCACTCATGATCTAGAGCTGGCAGCGATTGTATATGCGCTCAAAGCATGGCGTCATTATCTTCTGGGAGAGAGATTTGAGTTATATACTGATCATAAGTCTTTGAAGTATCTCTTTTCGCAGAAAGATCTGAACTTAAGACAGCAGAGATGGATGGAATTTTTGGCTTCCTATGATTTTGAGATATCCTATACCCCTGGCAAGGGGAATGTTGTAGCGGATGCGTTGAGTAGGAAAAAGTTGACACTAAGTCCTCTATTTGTTGAGATGAAGAATTTAGAGTTCTTAGCGACCTTTGATTTCTCTTTGGCAATGGAGTCGGTGACCGGTTCCTTGGCATCTTTAGAGCTCAGGCCTACCCTCCTAGATCAAGTTGGGGCTTCGCAAAAGGAAGACCCTCAGATAATTGAGATCTTGGATAAGCTGGTTCGAGGGGAGACATCTAGTCACCTTGCTCGATATTCTATAGACGATAAGGGTTGGCTGAGGAGAGATGGAAGGCTTTGTGTCCCGATGGTAGAAGGCTTGGTGAGGAAAGTTCTTGAGGAAGCACATCGCTCAAAGATGACTATACATCCAGGTGGTGATAAGATGTATAAGGACATGAAGCGCGTTTTCTTCTGGCCTGGAATGAAAAAGGATGTGGCAGAGTTTGTCTCGAGATGTGTTATTTGTCAAAGAGTAAAAGCTGAGTCGAAGAAGCCCGGTGGACTATTACATCCGCTAGAGGTCCTGCTATGGAAGTGGGAGAGCATTTCTATGGACTTTATTGATGGGCTTCCAAGGTCCAGGAAGGGGAATACGAGCATATGGGTCATTGTGGATAGGCTCACGAAGAGTGCTCACTTTATCCCAGTAAAGAGCAAAAGGACCGCATCTGGACTAGCATCAGTATATCTTCGTGAGATAGTGCGACTACATGGAGTCCCTTCCAGCATAGTCAGTGACCGAGACCCCATCTTTACTAGTCAGTTCTGGAACAGCTTGCAGGAGGCTATGGGCACGAAATTGAACCTGAGTACGGCCTATCACCCACAAACAGACGGCCAGACAGAAAGGGTGAATAGGGTACTTGAGGACTTGTTGAGGCTTTGCATTCTGGATTTTGGTGGTGCTTGGGAAGACCATCTTCCTCTTGTCGAGTTTGCATACAACAACAGTTATCAGGCGAGCATAGGGATGGCACCCTTTGAGGCTCTATATGGGAGGCCGTGCAAGTCACCTACATGTTGGTGGGAATCCACAGATAAGCTTATACTTGGACCCGACATGATTAGGGATACATCCGAGAAGGTTGAGTTAATTAGAAGACGGATGAAAGCGGCCCAAGACCGGCAGAAATCCTATGCTGACAGGGGAAGGTCCGAATTGGAGTTTGAGGTTGGGGACAAGGTTTTCGTGAAGGTTTCTCCTTTGCGGAATGTGGTCCGATTTGGAGCTGTTGGGAAGCTAGCACCGAGATTTGTTGGACCCTTCCCCATCATTGAGAGAATTGGGAAGATGGCTTATAGAGTGCAATTGCCCGAGAAGTTGTCCGGAGTACATAATGTCTTTCATGTCTCGCATCTCCGAAAGTGCCTGCATGAGTCCGCTGAGGTGGTTGAGCCTAGCATGCTTGAAGACGTGGAGGTAGAGAAAGAAGCAACTTTAAGGAAAGCTCCGATTCGTATCTTGGGGACAGAGACCAAGAAGCTAAGGAATCGCGAGGTCAGGTTAGTGAAAGTTCAATGGGGAGAAGCCGAAGAGGACGCAACTTGGGAAACCGAGGAGAAGATGCGTGGGCTTTATCCATTCCTGTTTGAGGGTACACTCTCAATCACTTTCCTTTGTTAGTATATCTTTCTCTTTGCTATCCATGATTATCTAGTCATCGTGCAAATCTTGTCATAAGAACCTTAGGTAGAAACCCTTTGGATGAAACATGTGTTTGAAACATGTTATGTTTGATGGTTGCAAGTGGTTGCAAGTGTTTGCAAGTGGTTACTCGTGGATGCATGATACACATTAGGCACTAGATCGGCTCGCACACTCTTCATATTGCATGTGCATGAGTGTTTATGCTTATTCTTGAATGAAATTTGTATGCAATCACATGGATGTTGCATATGGGTGTATGGTTGAGCACGCATATAGATATTATACATTATGATAGGGATTTGCATACATATGGATACATTTCACTAACATATTTTGCATTGATCATTGCATTAGGTAGGTACATATACACACACTTTTGCATATGTTCATACAGCATTTAGAATCCTTTAAGGACAATGGTTGCTCGTGGATGATGTTTTGAGTAGATGGATGTTGGATGGTAGGATATGTTCTTCCTAACTTGAAGATTTCGGGGACGAAATCCTTTAAGGAGGGGAGAATGTAACAACCCGTATTTTCAATAAACTGTTATAACATAAATCGAGGCAGAATTTAATTCAAAAATCAGAATCAGGGGAAACGGGCTATGCCATTGCGATCGTCTCGGAAAAATACGCGAAATAGAGTCCGAGTTTTCGAAAATCGGAGTCCGTATGACCCAGTTAAGGCCCATTGAAGTTTTCAGAAATTTCTATGCTAAAGACAGATTTAAATTTCAAATTAAAATCAAGATTAGGGCTAAGCAGGGTTAGGCGGGGAAATTCCCGCCAGGGGGCCCCATGTCGACAGGCATGTCGACAGGGCACCCAGGGTGTCGACTGCCCTGTCGACAGCCCTGTCGACAGGGGGTGCCCAGGCAGTTCAGCCTGGTGCACCATTTCTGATTTGGGTTGGGTCATGAGGCTTGGTTCTGGAGAATTCTAAGATCTGACGGGCCAAACCTAATCTAGGGTTAATCCTAGGGCCTAAAACACTCTAATTCTCTATAAATATACCCCTAATCCTACCCTAAAGCCTCATTAATCAATCTAGCAACTAAACTATGTCAATTTGAATCCTCAAATGGCCTCCACCTAAAACCTAGCCTCCACCTTCCTCAAAGTTAAATCCTATGAAGATATGATGATCATACAACCTTTTCTATGTTGTATGAATGCTTAATAACTTGCATACTTCATTAAGTAGCAAGTTTGATTTGCTAAGTTTGTGTTTTTGGGATCTTGCAAAAGGGTTTTCTTATTTGAGGCTTTGTCTTGAGTTTTTAAAAGGGCTTCTTCATCTTATTTGGTGGATTTGTGGCTTGTTTATATTTGTAAGCCCTCTTACCTTCACTTTAAAAACTCTAAAGTTAATGTTTGGTGAAAGTTGAGATTTATGTGAGTTTAGTTGATTATGCATGCTTATGCGAACTCACTATGTCATGTTTTATATGATTCATAAGTTATGCATGCTTATGCGAACTCATTATACCATGTTTTACATGTTTCATAAGTTATGCATGCATATGCGAGATTACTATGCCATATTTTACATGTTTCACAAGTTATGCATGCATATGCGAGATTACTATGCCATGTTTTACATGTTTCACAAGTTATGCATGCTTATGCGAGTTTATTATGTCATGTTCTACATGTTTCATGGGTTATGCATGCTTATGCAAGTTCACCTTACCATGTTATGCAAGTTTAATGGATTATGCATGTTCACCTTACCATGTTATGCATATTTAATAAGCTAAGCATGTTTATGCGAATTCACCATGACATGATTTGCAAGTTTAACATGTATGCATGTTTATTATGACATGTGAAGTTCACTATGTATGTTATGCCAAGTTACCTTTTATACCCTTATACGTTATGACGAATATGTAAGCGAGATAATGACGTTGGGAGGGTTTGGGTAAACTTAAAAATACATGAAACTAAAAGATTGGGAATTTACCTATTAAGTTAGGTCTACCCCTTGGGAATTTACCTATTAAGTTAGGTCTACCCAAGTATATGTTAACTTGTAAATATGTTCTAAAGTGGACATGACATTAGATAACATGATATGGCCAACTCGAGGTTAGACCTAGTTGTGGTGTAAATCTTCCCAGGTAACCACAACGTGGGATCTAATGTGGGTAGTTGGTCATGTTGCACCATAAGACCCGAGGTTAGACCTAGACGTGGTGTAAATCTTCCCAGGTAACCACGGATGTCTAATGTGAGAGGTCGGGTGCATTAAGTAATTAATGCCTCATGATTAGGGTTAAGTCATGGCCCACTAATACTTAACCAATAATGGGGATGCGAGGATTAGATGGGGTTAAGTGGTTACACTTAACTAATTTAATCCAGGATTAGTGAGGGGTTAAAACCACACTTAACCCTCTTAGAAACCCTAGCAACGTGGTCTGTTCCAGCAGTAATCCCAGTTTGGTATCATTCACAACCCTAGGGGCTAGGCTAGGGCGGGGCACGATTACTGGACTGATGTAAGCGACCAAAGCGACGGCTGAGTGGTACAGCGGTGCGGGTCCGGCGGGCTACGGACGTGCACGTAGCCCGATGTTGGACAAACTCGAGGCACGGGTACCAGTAGGTTTAGACTGTGCATTATTGCTTAGGTGTCTGGGGTTGACACCCGAGGGCTTGATACACCCAAAGGTGGACCCAGCGCAGTCTGACTACATCCATGTGGGCCGTATGGACACCAACACTCGACGTGTTAGGTTTATAGGAAGCCGATCGACTAGACCATTGGGCTGGGCCTTATACTAAGGTCACTTCATGTTATTGGGCCAAAGTTGGGCTAAGGGATCAAGATCTGTTTTGTGGGTTTGCTAGTACACTGTGGTGCAAAGTTTAATCTCGTCTATGTGATGTCACCTTTATCTATTGCCAGTATGTTCATCTCAGTTTCCATCATACTGTTAACTTTATTAGTTTATAGATTGATCGTAGTAGGGCTTACCAGTCTTTTTGACTGACCTGTTTTCTTTCGCTTCTTTTCTTCCGTTTCCCCCCCCCCACAGGTTCTCAGGGAGGGGCTACATCTGCTTAGTGGATCTTTGACTTGCTTGTTGGATAGCTCATGTATGGATCTGAGCTAGCTGTGGCTTATCTTTTATTTCTGGGGATTAGTACTGATGTTTTACCATGTATTTTGTTATCACGTATCTAGACTTATGTTGTATTTTGGATTATGACATTTTGATGGTATGTACTTGACTATGTTGGTTTTCTGAGATGATGAGGATGGGTTTTTATCTGCTACCGCTGCTTTACTTATATTTATTTTTATATATTCTGTCTTGTGATATCTCTGTGCAAGTTTACCTTCACAATAACGCCCCTCCAAAGCTAGTACATTCTAAGGAGTGATCCTAGTGGAGGTGGGGTGTTACACTGTAATTCTTCCTTCTCTGTTCTGCATTGTTCTGCCTTGGTCAAGAAATTTCGATCTGATCCGGTCTTTGAGGGAATATTCTTCACTAACTGATCTTCCAACTTTATGCAGCCTAGTACACAAAGTAGGCTAACATTTTCCCCCTCGAAGGACGCTTCTATTGAAGATAGAGGGTGCTTCAACATTACTTATCCATTGGTTCCTAAATTTGGATCGTTGAGTAGTCGCTTCCATTTTGCTCGCAGGGTTGTGTCGCTTCGTAAAGTCACATCTCTTGTTGTCTATATATACACGAGATAATGCACAAATCACTTCTGTTGTACAAAATAACTCCAAGAAATTTGCTTGAAGTCTTAGTAGCTTTTCAAGTATGCTCATATAATGCACCTTCACAAATTCTTTTCTTTTCTTTGAATTTATCTCACACGCTGAACTGGCATCATTAGATGTGCTTCGGATCGGATTAAGCTTATCCATCTTGGGCCATGTTTCAAATTTCACCGCATAAGCGGGCTGGGTGATCATACATGGGCTTGGTCTCCATGTTGAGCGGGTCGGTATTTAGCGCCGGCGGACCCACAAGAAATATGAAGAGCCCCTTATTTTCATATATATTTGCAAAATCCCTCTTCCCCCTTTCATTTGCCTTCGCCTTTTTCTCTGTCAACTCAACGTAAACCCTAATCCCCAAATCTCTAGAACTCCTTTTAACCTTCAAATCAGGTTAATAGGTAAGTCGATTACTCTGATTAACTCCGCTTTAATTGATTCTAACTTGAATTTTGGGAATAATTTGAGTGATTTGAGTTCCATGTTACATCAAGCTTGGCGTGGTGCCTTCCATCACCTCGCCATCTTCGTTGGTGGTCTCACCGCCATCTCATGGCGTTTGCGGAGGAGGTTCGACCTGGTGGTGAGCATTTTGGTTTATGGGTGTTGCGCTATGATGGACTTATCGAAAATGAATGAGTCTTTGGAAGGAGATGGGTTTGGTGTTGATGGGGAAATGGAGAAGGTGGAAAAGAAGAGGAGAAAGAGGAATGGGATCGGTTCGAAATGGGAGGCACAAAAGGTAGGAGAAAGGGATTCATCCAATCAGGTCGGGTTGGAAGGTGAAGCATGTGGACGAAGGAGACATAGGTTCAGCATGGCTCTCGGATCGTAATGTATCAGTGGAAAGTGCTGATCTTTAGCATCTCAAATGACTTTATCTGATCCGAGTCGAAATGCTTAGAGTGCCAATTCTCGACCCAAACCGACTTGTCCATAAGGCATAAACTGTTATTCCGAACCACATGAGGCCTTAACTTTTGACCTTAATTCTTTGACTAACGGATGTCCGATCCGAACCGATCATATAACTCAAAGCATAAACATAATTAATGCAATCTAACCGAAATTAAGTATTATTTGCCAATTCAGGGACAGTTAGGATAGAGCCCCTTTCGCTGGACTTTTTGGACTGCTCATACATACACAATTGCATTGTCCATCTTTGCGCTCCATTTCTTTACTCGGCTATTTCATGTTATTGTATTCACACTTGTACACTTTAGCTTACACAAAAGCACGGGGGGACACGGGCAACTTTACTCTAACTCCCATTCTTGCTTCTTCAATAGCTTATCAGACATGACTAAAAGACGCTCGTCTAGACTAGTAGAAAGAAGAGAAGCTGCAGGAACATCTGAAAATCCTGTCGTTGAAGATGTATCTTCTACTTCTAATTCAGATTGGAATAGCGGGGCCCCAGATTATGAGATGGAAACCCACAATAGTGAAGTATCCTTTGGAGGTGATGTCTCTCTTGTTAAGGAAGAAGAAGGAGGGGTAGGAGATAGCCGTGCCCCCGATGAATTTAGGGATGCAGTTATCTTGGAATCACCTAAAGACTTGATTGAATCGACGATTGATAATGATAGACTTGTCGGGGTATGCTTAAAACATGGGATTCTCCGAAGAGATACTGAGGTGCCATCCAAAACAGATCGCCCTCATAATCCACCGAAGGTTATATGGCCATTGCCAGACTAATGTGTCTTGTTGGAGCAATACCTCCATTCCCACCATTTATCATCGATTTTTTGAGACAATTAAGGATTGCCCCCATGCAGCTTCTTCCCAACTCTTACGCCTATTTGTATACTCTGTATATAGCTTATAAGGTAATTCTTGGCGAAGAGTTGACTTTCGAAGATGTTCATTTCTTTTACTACTTCAAGCATCGAAACAATGACACCCCGTCCATTGTATATTTCGAATCGGTGCCAGAAAAAAAATTATCACTGTCTCGTTTAGTAGTAATGCTTTGGATCCAAAACCCCAATGGTTTTATATCAAGCAACAGCCCGGGTGTGCCAGAAGATGGATCAAATCAAGTAGGGACTTAGATTTTTTCGAGTTTCGGTTCCAGCTTTTATCTTACATTTATTAAGCGCTGCTTGTTTTCTCTTTGCAGTTCCTAATCCTTCACAAGAGAAGCTTCCAATACAATTCGATCGTTTGAATCGATTACTTAATGGTGACCAAAAATTCTTGACCATCAAGGATTGTTTGGCGGATGAATATCTGCATCGGCACCGTCTGCTTGCCATAATCCGTAGCATAGGACATAGGGAAGGCCCTTACGTGTACATACCCCCAGTTGATATTATTCCTAAGATGGAAGATAGCTAGAAAAATCCAACAGTACCCCTTAGGGACTCTCCTTCTCCTCCTTCGACTCAGGATGACGAACTGGCGAAAATAGCTGAAAAGGACAGAGATAAATATATCACTCATGAAGACGTAGCTACTCCTGAGAGGCCAATTTCTCCAAAGGAGTTACCATCAGTTATTCTTTTAGGGGATAAGACTACAGTTGATGACCCTATATATCGGGATTTAGCAGATCTTCCCTTGCCCGAGACTTTTTATACTGCAGATGATTTTGCAACTAATCCTCTTACTCTCACTTCAGAGGAATAAGTTACTCCCGTGTAGTCCAGGGAGACTACTACACATACCGGCCTCAGTCCGGGCTCTTATCTGTTTGGGGGAACCACCACTTTAGGAAACACACTGCACTTTAGTACTACACGTCACAGCACTTGAGTTTTATGTTGATGTTGAATCTAATATTCCTTCATTTCTTCTTATAGGTCAAATGGTGAGGCAGCGATATTATATGCGAGATGTTCGTTCGAGTATGCCCCCAATGGATCTCGACGAGAGGCATGATCGTTATGAGAGTAGGGGCAGAGATGACAGGAGGGATCGACCTCCAAGGCCTTATCGGCCTTCCCGCTCTCGATCTCCACACCACAAAGACTCAGACAAATGCAAGAATCAACCTTCACATCATGAGAAGGACAAGTACAGCGCTAAGCCTCCTGCTCCATCTAAGGGAAAGACTCCTCAAGATGGTTCCTCAAAAAGGGTTCCTGGTCCAAAGGAGAAACAACCAGAATCGGGAAAGGACGCAATAAAGAGCCAACCCACCGCAAAGCTATCTTGTCGTACTATTGACATAACCACCACAAGACCGGTTATTCTTAATGACGAGAACCGTGCCAGACTGGAAGTTTTGAGGCAGCAATTTCCTGAACACCATTTCAGGCATATGCACTTGTCCCAAAACTCGTACCGATAAAACTTGATTGGGCCAATGATGTCAAGGCTACTATAGACTTTGTAGATGAGCAATATAGGGAGATGAAAAAGTATGCAAAGACTCTCTCCAAAATTATTAGCGATCTGGTGGCAGATGTAAAAACTATGGTTGATGTAGCCGAGTACGATGCAAGGGCTATTGAAAATTCTGAGAAAGACCTAGAGAATGCCAAAGATAAGCTTGCTCTCGCACAACGTGATGAGATAACTATAAGGGGTAACTAGAAGAACTTCAAAAGCGCTATCACTCCGAGCTTGAGTCCCATAGTCAAGAGCGAATTGATTTAAAGAAGCAGGCTGAGGATGCTAAATCTGAGAGTACTCATCTCGCCCAAGAGAAAGCAGATTTAGACAAAAAGACAGCAGAGCTTGAGGCTAAGCTACTGGAAGCTGAAACTAGGGCGGCTCTTGCTGAAGGAAATGTAAATACAGCTTTGCAGCAGGTTGAGGGAGTCAACAGACAGCTTAAAGACGCTCAAAGGGAGCTAGATGAGGGCGGTGAAACCATGGTTGGATTTTTTGCTCAGGTGATTCGTTACCGAAACCTTGCTTGGCTCAGGGACTATACTCTTCCCCTCATGTATGCATGGGACCAATTGGTCGAGTGGGAAAAAGCAGAACTTGGGGTTGACTCAATTGATGAGGACAAGCTGATGGAGAAGTACTTAAGAGGAGAAGAAACAACCCGCTTAGCTGAAGGGCAAAAACTTATTGTCACCGCCATGGAGGAGGAAAGACATCAAGCCAAGGGAAAGGATACCATTGAAACTGGTTCTCCTTCTACCACAGTCGACACTGCTGTAGTAGAGGGTATGACCCAGAAAGGCCAGAGATCCCCAAGGCTTCTTCCCTACCTTCTACTGCTGGATTGACTCCCGAAGTCCCTACTGCTTAAGTTGAGTAATCTGCTGAGGGTATTTCTACTTTTTCACCTTAATTTTCCAAAGCTATCTCGACCTTTCATCACATTATTGGACACACAATTGAAAGTCCCGCGTTTTCTCCTCAGTTAATAACTATTACTTCTCGTCCCGTAGGTACCAAGTCATTCGATAAAATCGGTGACTCACAGAAGACAACCCTAGGTGAAGGGTCTACTGGAGAAACTCGAGAGAAGCGAGATGAAGTCACTATCCCCAAATCTAGATGAGGAGTCGAGGACAAGAAAGAGGAGGTTACCGACAAAGCTCCCGTGCCCCCCATCACCGAGACTTCTGACCATGGGGAGATGGTAGATGCTCTGATAGAAGATGATGGTGATAAGGGACATGAAGAGGAGGATGATGTTGTTATGACTGGAGCTTCGGGGAATGCCGATGACATGACTTTGGCTGAGATAAAGGCCAAATAGGACAAGCGCATATAGATGAAAATCGAAGAAACAGACCCCGAAAGTCTCAAGCCTCTCGCTGTGGTGCCTCTTGGATCAAGGTTAGTTGTCAAACTTCCAACTATATCAATAACGGAGGAACTTGCTAAAAAAATTCTATTGATCCCAGTGCTCCAATTCTTGGGAAGAAATCCATAGACTCCAGCACCCCAATTTCGGAGAAGAAGAAGAAGTAAAAACATATCATTAGTGAAGCTGACAAAGAGGAGAAAGAAAAGCTTAAGTCTACCAAGAAGGCAAAGTCTACTCCAAAGCCTAAATGAATAGTGGCTTTGTCCTTTCTTTTGTTTTATCTCATGGTCCGTTGTTGTTGTAGCGAGCGTGGCCCTCACATTTTTTGTCTAGCTTTCCTGTGTAAATCCACGTACTTGTGAATAAAGTAATTTATTTCCTGCAACATCAAATGTCTGCAAATTCATTATTTAAGTATGAATGAAGATAAATAAAATGTCATATTATAATTGTACAATAAAGTCATCATCACTAAATAGTAGACAATGTACATTGGGGATATGTGTGTTATGCCCCTAATTAATCTTGAATAGAATGATTAGCCAAGGCTTGTTCGAGATTGATTAAACTTGGCGTTCAATTGCCCCTGGCTCTCTGTTAGGGCAAACTTTCCTTTGCCGTTGATGCTTGTCCTCTTAGCATCTTTATACTCTCCTGTCGCATAACCAAGTTAGAGTAACATTGAGGCGGTCTCTTATCGGGGTGTACCTTCATGCCTCAAGGGACGTCGTCTTCCCGTCCTTTATACTCTCTCTCTCGTTTCCTGAGAGTTAGAGTTAGGAACGTTGTCTTCCCATTCCTTTCAACCTATTATACAAACGGTCGTTTCGTTTGCTCCTGCACGTGAATTGCTCTCGATTTTTTTTAATCTTAATTTAATGTTTAGCATTTTCATAATAAGAACAAAACAATCACAGAACATAAGACTAGTGCAGGAAAATAAATGACACATGATGTTTTTATAGTGGTTCAGCTAAGTCGTAGCCTACATCCACTTTATAATCCTTTGTTCATAAAAATAGACTTTTCAAGGCAAGTCGTGCCTCTTTACATAGTTCATAAAAAAAATCAATACATATTTAACTCAGATATCGCCGCAAATGCTGAGTACTCCAAGCTCTGGGAATCTCTTCGCCATCCACGGTCGTTAGCTTGAAGGTTCACGTATTAAGCTTCCGTTGGATGGCATAAGGTCCTTCCCCCTTCGAACCCAATTTGGTTGGAGGCTGGAAGACTCGTTTCAGCATTAAGTCACCCGGTTCGAAGGTCCTAGTATGAACCTTTCTATCATAATAACTTGCCACTTGGCATCGATGCCTTAAAGCACGCAAGTCCGCTTCATCTCTTTTTTCTTAAACCATGTCAAGGGACTTTAGTAGGAGTGCTCTATTCGTCATTGGATCATAATATGTTACCCTATGAGAGGGGACTTCAAGCTCCACCAGGATTACTCCCTCCGATCCGAAAGAGAGTGAAAAAGGAGTATGGCCAGTTGTCGTCTTAAAGGTTGTTCTGTAGGCCCACAAAGCTATTGGTAACTCATCCACCCACTTGGCTTTGGCCCGCTCCAACCGCTTCTTAAGAATAGATTTAATAACTTTATTTATTGCTTCAACCTGTCCATTTGACTGCGGGTGAGCTAAAGCGGTATACCTTTTATCAATCTTGTATTTCTGACAAAAGATTTTAAATTCAACACTGTCGAATTGTGTTCCATTATTAGTCATGATGCTTTTCGGTATCCCAAATCGGCAAATAATGTTTCTAACCACAAAACTTATCACCTTCCTTGTCGTAATTGTGGTTAAGGATTCGGCTTCCACCCACTTCGTGAAATAATTCACCAGGACGATTGCATACTTTGCTCCTCCTTTGGCGATGGGAAAACTCCAATAATATCAATTCCCCACATGGAAAACGACCATGGGCTTACCATTGACTTAAGCTGAGTCGGAGGTGCTCTAGGAATTTTAGCGAACCTTTGACATTTGTCACAGCGTCATGAGTAATCAGTCGTGTCTTTATTCACGGTAGGCCAAAAATATCTGTATCGCAATACTTTCTTTGCTAAGGTTTGACTCCCGGTGTGGTCCCCACACTCACCATCATGTACTTCTTGCAGTACACGCTTGATGTCGTCATGTGCTATACCGTAATAGGGGCATAGAAAACCCTTAGCGATAAAGGACGTCGTCCTATAAAACGTATCTCACAACTTTACGTGTTATAGCTCATCTTTCGCTCTTCTTCGATGGGAGAATTCCGCTCTTTAGGAAGTTCTTGATTAGTGTCATCCATGACTCCCTCTCTGGCTGAGTTTCCAAGGCTAGTTCAATTTCCATTAAGTCAAAGCTTGGCGATTCTAGTATCTCTATCGGAACCATCTCAGTTTCCTCTGGGTTGCCAGAACTCGCTAGCTTAGCCAGTCGATCCGCCTTCTGATTTTCCGCTCTTGGAATGTGTGTTATATTGTAATGTTCCAAGCTGCCTAGTAGCTCTTCCACTTTTCCAAGATAAGTAACAAGCCGAGGTCCCTTGGTCACAAATTCCTTCTGAACTTGGCAGACAACTATCCTGGAGTCACGGAATATTTCCAGTGTTCTTACTCCTAACTCGTTAGTGAGTTTCAGCCCGGCAATCAGGGCCTCAAACTCGAAATCGTTATTAGTGGCAGAAAACTCCAATCGCAGGGCATAGTAAATGGATTGTCCTTCAGGAGTGATTAAAACAACTCCGGCACCAGATCTTCAATCATTTTTAGCCCCGTCCGTATATAGCTTCCACGGACTAAGCTCTAACTCGTGTTCAGAAGAAGCAACCTTGACATCCACCATTTCTTCTGCGAGGATCGTGAAGTCTGCTATGAAATCAGCTAATGCCTGCCCCCTTATTGATCTCCACGGTTGAAAATTCAAATCGAATTGGCTTAACTCGATATTCCACTTAAGTAATCACCCCGATGCTTTGGGTCTTTGTAACACTTGCCTTAAAGGTTGATCAGTGTATACAACTATCGGATGAGCTTGAAAGTAATGATGGAGCTTTCGGGAAGCAATCAGGAGGCTATAAGAAAGCTTTTCTATTCTTGGATGATTACGCTCTGCAGCGGCTAGCTTCTTGCTTACGTAGTATACAGGCCTCTGGACTGTATCTTCTTCACGCACCAATGTTATGCTGACAGCATGAGACGACACCGCCAGATAGACGAACAAATCCAAATGTTCCATAAGTTTTGACAATATCAGAGACTTCTCTAATAAGTCTAATAGATTTTGTAAAGCCTCCACACAATCGGGAGTCCACTCGAAGTTACGTTTCCCCCTTTTATCAAATCGAAGAAAGGGACACACTTATCTGTGGCTTGGGGGATAAACCTGCTTAATGCGGCAACTTTTCCTGCCAGGCTTTGAACGTCCTTAATCTTCCGTGGTTCTTCAATATTCCTTATTGCTGCTATCTGAATAGGATTTATCTCAATCCCACAAAAACTCACGATGAACCCGAGGAATTTCCCAGATGTGACCCCAAACGAACATTTTAGAGGGTTCAAATTCATCCCATACCTTCGTGGAATGCCAAACATCTCTGCTAAGTCTTTTGTACGATCGGGAGACTGTCTAGACTTCACAAGCATGTCGTCCACATAGAATTCCATGGTTTTTCCGATTTGATTATAGAACATGTGGTTGACCAAGCACTGATATGTGGCTCCTTCTTTCTTTAATCCAAATGGCATTACCACATAGTAATATAACCCCAAGTCTATGATGAAACTTGTGTGCTCCTGATCTAGTTTATGCATGGGAATTTGATTGTATCTCGAATATGCATCCATAAAGGATAGGAGCTCATGTCCGGCCATCAAGTCCACCAGTTGATCAATCCTGGGAAGAGGAAAGTTGTCTTTCGGACAAGCCTTGTTTAAGTGTAACACCCCGTAATTCTGTAACACTAAGATTCACAAATCAAGATTTAATTAATTCAAAATGGAAGAATTAAGGGAAACGGGTGGCGCCATTGCATTCGTCTCGAAATTCTGCTTGAAAACGAGTCCGAGTTTGCGAGAATCGGAGTCCGTATGAGGGAGATATGACCCTCCGAAGTTTCAGGAATTTTCAGAATAGAAAACAGCTCGAAATTCGAATTCAAACCCAGAAGCGGGCTGGGCGGTAAAATTCCCGCCCAGAACCCAGGTCGACTGGGTAGTCGACCCCCCCCCCCTGACCAGGTCGACTTCCCAGTCAACATGGGTGTCGACCTGGGTGCAAAAAACCACTTTTGGGCCTGGGTGCATTCTGATGTATCTGGTCTCGTTTACTGCCTAGGTTCGTCCGCCTAATCCAATATAAATAGCCCCTAGTCTCCTTCTCTATTCACAATTCTTCTCTAACCTTATGCTGCAAAGATTCTTGGTGGACATGGCCTCTTCTCCTCCTCTAAATTAAATAATAAATAAAATAATATGTAAAATAAATCAAGACGAGGAAATGTTGCTCAAGACTTTCAAGAGGAGATTCAAAATAAGCTAGGATTCAAGTGAAGATTCAAACGACTTCAACGACTGTTTTTCTACGAATCTAATATAATCTCTGTAAGTGTGTTACTTTTTATTTCTCTATTCATGACATGAAATTAAAGGAATAAAAGAATATGCCAAATCTTTCTGTTCAAACCAGTGCTTATATCCTTGGACCTAATTAAGAACTGTTATGATTCGATGACTAATAAGACTGTGACTATGAAACTATGGACCTTAAAACCATATGCTTCTTTGACTATGAACATTTCCTATGAACATTGCATATGACTGTGACTCATGACTGTGAGAATTATTTTCCTTTGACTATGAACATCGCCTATGACTGTGATTCATTAACTGTGAGGATTTATTGCCTATGACTATGGATATAAGGTTATTATTTATGCCCATGACACTGTAGTTACAAAACCATGTTGTACCCCAAACTGGCATTATATTGGATCTAGGCTTGACTTTCTATTTCTAGTTATCCTTGGATGTTGATCTTGGGAATTTACCTATTAAGTTTGGTCTACCATGTTCTTGAACCTATACTATTCAACCCTTTTCATATCATAATATTACCAGATCTATATGCCTGTGAATTATCATCTTATGCCAGTTATTATGTCTATTCTTTCATGGCATTTTGGTTCATTCCGTTTTTTCCACGAATCTAGATTTATTTATAATCTAGGTTGAATAACGATTTTACGAACGATGGGAATACGTTTTGGGGAAAACATGAAATTGACTAAACTTGGAAATTGGCATAATTTGGGAACATGCATTATAGCATGACTATTAAGATGAAAATTAGAATAACAAGTCTAGTTTTGACATGAGCTGAAATTAGAATATTAAATCAGAATTGGGTGGCTAAATTAAGCATGATAAGTATATTCGCATAATTGTGAATAATTTACATACATTGGGCGTAAATGGTAAATGGTTTAAATGGGCCACAAAGTAGGTAGTTGGTATGCAAATTAAGTTTTGGGCATAAACGGTGAACTAGAATATGAAATCTAGTTTGGCATAAACTGTAAACTAGAATATAAAATCTAGTTTTTGGCATGAACTGTAAATGAGGACGTTGGATCTAAATTGCTATAAACTGTAAGATAGGCAAATCAAGATTTGGGCCTAGAATATAAGTCCATTGGCGGGCATGGCAAATGTATATGGTATAGGCCAAATTTATTTATAAAGGGAAAATGGACTTTGAGGATAAATGGTTAAACTTTGAGGATAAATTGTTAACAATTTATATATATACAAAAGAAAGGTTTATTAATGACATCTCTTTTAATAATACATACACCAGAAAGTTCTAGGGTGACACAGAGGATAGTGTCTAGGCTTGGGTTTGGAAAATATAAGTTTCCTGCTCTCCCTGGCTATCCCTAACTGATCCGACGGACGGGATGGTTACTTTCAAAACCTGATTTGAAAATTAATCAAAACCCTTTGAACTTAGAAAACACGAATATGCCTAACCCGAGGTTAGACTGAGTTGCGATGTAAACCTGCCCGGAACCAACCGACACATCCAGTATTCGCAACAATATCTGTCTAATGTGAGTGGTCGCGGCTTTAATTTATTTAGTTAAAGCTAGAACAATAATGGTAGGGTTAAGTTAACTAAGACACTTAACCAATTCAACATGATAACCAAACCGATGGGTGGGGTTAGGTTCATACAGACACTCAACACAGTTAAGCTAGAATGGGAGGGTTAAGTCCATAGGAACACTTAACCAACTTAACACAGTTAAGCTAGAATGGGAGGGTTAAGTCCATAGGGACACTTAACCAAACTTAACATCGTAACAAGACAAGAATTGTAGGGGTTAAGTAACTAAGAAAATACTTATCCAAATTAACATGTTAACTAGACTAGAAGGTGGGGTTAAGTAAAGTTAATACACTTAGCCAAATTAACATGTTAACTAGACTAGAAGGTGGGGTTAAGTAAAGTTAATACACTTAGCCAAATTAACATGTTAACTAGACTAGAGGTTGGGGTTAAGTAAAATTTAATACACTTAGCCAATTTGATATGTTAGCTGGACTAGACCGTAGGGTTAAGTAAACTTGAACACTTAACCATCAGATTGTGATAAATGAATAGGGTTAAGTCTAAAACAAGAAGGGATAATACTTAACCATTAATAAAGTGTTAGTTAAAACAGATGGGGAAGGTTAAGTTAAAAAGGAACACTTAACCAATACAGGATGAATGAACAAGGTTAAGTATTAAGAAATACTTAACCAATATAACTTGGTTTGTGGTAGGGTTAAGTCAACACAAATTATTGATAACACTTAACTAGTTTATCAGGATAAATGAAGAGGGTTAAGTTAGCTTGAATTGACTAAGGACACTTAACCAATCCAAATTGACGAGAAAGAGAACTAAGTAGTAAACCTTAGTTAAAAGGAGCTAAGTAGTAAACCTTAGTTAAGAAAACAATGATTCTGGAAACTAAGTGGTAAATCTTAGTTAACAAAACTAAGTAGTAATTCTTAGTATAACACGAGAAGGAGCGAACGTCCATCTAATTTTAATGAAAGCTCCAACGAATTGGGTTACGAAGCCCGAGGCTTCGATGGGACATAAGGGTACTCTTGGTATCCCTCTGTGAGGCTGCAGATGATCCTCCTGGGCTCACAGAGGTTAAGGTCTGCGTTAGAAGAACCAAGGGTATGCCTTGGTTGCAAAGTATGGCAACCTAAAGACTAGGAGGGACCAGCGTGATTCAGCGAGAAACCGGTAGCCCTGTGATAGCAACTCGTCGTCTACCATCCATCTTCAGTCAATCGAGATACGTGAAGCGGGAAGGCGGAGAACTCCTACGGACCATATACTTGCTATCTAGTTATGGTTGCGGTTGTGGATGGCCATAGATTAGTGGGGGCATAGGGGGCCTGCGTATAGTTCTCATTTTTCAAGGTGTGCCCTTCATTAGTTGAGGGAGGGGTCAAGTGGGAACATAGCCACTGGAATAAAAACAAACCTTAGCATCTGCATCGGCAGATATCTGAAAGCTCCCGACCGAGTTCTATGTTTCTTGATTTACCCTGCCACAGGACTCGGGCCGCACATTACAGGACATGTGCATCTAGACAAGCGATAACGATTCGCGATACATGCGTGGGGAAGTCTAGGAACATATACCACTCTAGGTAGTGTGTCCTAGACCTGGGGGCATCGTTCGACAGGTAGCATAATCCCTAGTTGGACAAGTGGCATAAACCCTGAATCCGAGAAGCGTTCAGCAGATAGCGTAAACTCTAGTTGAATATAGAAAGCACTTGATAGAAAACCCTAGATTAGATCTAGGTAATAAATAATAAATGTATGCCTAAAGGCAACGGAAACTACAGGGATTGGGATCACGTTATTGTTACTAGTTGGGACACTAGTTAGGTGGTGCAGAGATATAGAAACTAGTATAACAAGGAAATAGCGAAGCGGCGAAAGTATTAGAGCATATCCAGTTTATCTTATCTTAGCATATCTTGTGTTAATCTTGTCTAATCTTACTGACCCTATCATCATGGTGTTATCTTGTATTCAGTTAATTCATGTCGTTTTGTTTTTCAATGTTCACATGCTAGAAGTAACTGATCTTACTCAGGCTTTATGTCTGACTCTGTTTTTCTTTCGTCTTCTTTTCTTCCGTCCCCCCCCCAGGTAGTAAAGGAGGGAATAGTATAGCCCAGGTTAAGTTGGACTATCACTCTTTCCCAGCTTGAAGATTTGTCGAAGTTTTGCTTGGATTCTCTTTTCAGATGCTATGGCTAGCTCTTGCTACATTGTGGAATATAAAATGTTGTTTTATGCTTCTTTATTTTGTAGGACAGATGATACTCTAATGTTGTAAAGAAATCGTTGTACAAACTATTTTATCAATAAAGCAAAGTTTTATTTTCCGTTGTTTTAACTTTTGTCTGTCTTGTAATTCATCTGCATCTTTTACATTAAAATGCTCCACGGAACTTAGTGCATTCCCTTTGTGAGTGACACTAACGGATGTGGGGTGTTACACGTGGTATCAGAGCTGAAGGTTACCAGATCAGATAAAGGATTTGAAAATTTATTTTCAAAACGGTTTTAAAAGAAGCATTTTCAAGAGAAAAGATTTGTTTTAAAGGCATATTCCCCAAAGCCATATGCACTATCTTCTCTTCCTCTGTTTGAATTTTTGTCTCCTTCTTTCTTGATTTTCTGGGGCTCCTGGCTTTCTGGGAGGTAACCTCATCGATGGGCGAAGTCGTGCCTGGCTTCCATCCGTAGCCATAGTTGTTTCACCTACGGCCAGTTTTCTTTCAAGCTTAGTAGGGTTTTCTGTACGATGGAAGCAGCTTTCGAGAGATTTGTCAACATGACTACACACGGAAGAGGATGAGGAATTCATGGATGTAGATTTAGCTCACAAAGAAGGAAGGAATTATAAAACCTAAGACAAGAGGAAGTATCTTTACTAAGGTGTAATAGGGCATGTAATTAAGGGCAAAGGACAAGATTTTCAGAAGGGCAAAGGACAAGATTTTCAGAAGGGCAAGTACCTACTTTCGCCACCAAGCGTACCTAGGAGAAAGGTAGTAAAGTTCTATTGGAAGAGTCTAGTTTTGATGTTCGTACTCTTTCCTTTGGTTTTAGCGCTACGCAATTGTTCATATCCACTTCCATAGTTGAGTCTCTGCACCATAGTACTTGTATAGTAGAAAGATCCCACTAGAGTCTCAAATCCAATTGGTGGTCCGACCAGTTTATTTTTGGTTAGTAGGGATTTGAGAATAGCTATCGAGTTTGCTTATATCATCTCACGTAGATCGTCTAAATTCGGAGGAGATATTCCTTGGGTGCTTTCTGATATTGGTTTAGGCCTTTGGGGCTTGTACTTGAGGAATGTCGAGTTCGACTAGAATGGTTTGCGTGAGAGACGAATAGTTGTGGCAGACACTCTAAAAAGCACGTAGTGACCTTTCGACCCTTATAGTTATGGTATGGTGGATAAGAGGGAGACCTCTAATCATCTTAGTACATAAACTTGGTACCGTGATTGACATCTATTTATTTTGGAAATGGAGGTCAGAAACTTCACAATCGTGAAGTTAAATTAGTTAAGATACAGTGGAGTAAAGCTCAAGAAGGCTAGATACTAGCATCATACCCTTTTCCTTAAGGGTGCATCCTTGATCTTTTTTTTTTTTGTAGGAGCTTTACGCATAATTGTTTCTCTCTTTCCAAAGTATATCCTCTAGGTCGTATCTTCGATCCTTAGGAAGAAACTCTTTTGGGTGTAAACATGTATTTGAAACATGTTATGGTTGATGGTTGCGAGTGGTTGCCGATGGTTGCTCGTGAATGCATATACATACGTATTGGGCACTAGATCAGTTCAGACGCTTTCATACTGCATTTACAGATATGTATTTGTTTGTAAATTGAACTTGATATGTTATCATATGGATGTTGCATATGGATGAATGGTTATGCACACATGTAGTATTTACATAACTAGGGATGCTTGCATACATGATTGGACGCATGGCACTGACATGATTCGCATTAAGGAGGTCAACTGAATCAGTAGACCGCCTGATTTTGCATTAGATAAAGACATATACACACACTATGCTTATGATCATGATAGCATTAGAAATCTTATAAGGACAATGAATGCCTTTGATTGAATGGGTGATTAAATGGATGATGGGATGGTAGGACACATTCTTCCTAACTTGAAGATTTCGGGGACGAAATCCTTTTAAGTGGGGGAGAATGTAACACCTCGTAATTCTGTAACACTAAGATTCACAAATCAAGGTTTAATTAATTCAAATTGGAAGAATTAAGGGAAACGGGTGGCGCCATTGCGTTCATCTCAAAATTCTGCTTGAAAACGAGTCCGAGTTTGCGAGAATCGGAGTCCGTATGAGGGAGATATGACCCTCCGAAGTTTTAGGAATTTTCAGAACAGAAAACAGCTCGAAATTCGAATTCGAAATTCGAATTCACACCCAGAAGCGGACTGGGTGGGAAATTTCCCGCCCAGAACCCAGGTCGAATGGGGAGTCGACTGGGTAGTCAAACCCCCCTGACCAGGTCGACTGCCCAGTCGACATGGGTGTCGACCTGGGTGCAAAAACCCACTTTTGGGCCTAGGTGCATTCTGATGTACCTGGTCTCGTTTTCTGCCTAGATTCGTCCGCCTAATCTTATATAAACAGCCCCTAGTCTCCTTCTCTATTCACAATTCTTCTCTAACCTTATGCTGCAAAGATTCTTGGTGGACATGGCTTCTTCTCCTCCTCTAAATTAAATAATAAATAAAATAATATGTAAAATAAATCAAGACGAGGAAATGCTGCTCAAGACTTTCAAGAGGAGATTCAAAACAAGCTAGGATTCAAGTGAAGATTCAAATGACTTCAACGACTGTTTTTCTACGAATCTAATATAATCTCTGTAAGTCGATTACTTTTTAGATTTGAACGTTTTCTCTATTCGTGACATGAAATTAAAGGAATAAAAGAATATGCCAAATCTTTTTGTTCGAACCAGTGCTTATATTCTTGGACCTAATTAAGAACTGTTATGACTCGATGACCAATAAGACTGTGACTATGAAACTATGGACCTTAAAACCATATGCTTCTTTGACTATGACATTGCCTATGACTGTGACTCATGACTGTGAGAATTATTTTCCTTTGACTATGAACATCGCCTATGACTGTGATTCATTAACTGTGAGGATTTATTGCCTATGACTATGGATATAAGGTTATTATTAATGCCCATGACACTGTAGTTACAAAACCATGTTGTACCCCAAACTGGCATTATACTGGATCTAGGCTTGACTTTCTATTTCTAGTTATCCTTGGATCTTGATCTAGGGAATTTACCTATTAAGTTAGGTCTACCCATGTTCTTGAACCTATACTATTCAACCCTTTTCATGTCGTAATATTACCAGATCTATATGCCTGTGAATTATCATCTTATGCCAGTTATTATGTTTATTCTTTCATGGCATTTTGGTTCATTCCCTTTTTTCCACGAATCTAGATTTATTTATAATCTAGGTTGAATCACGATTTTACGAACGATGGGAATACGTTTTGGGAAAAACATGAAATTGACTAAACTTGGAAATTGGCATAATTTGGGAACATGCATTATAGCATGACTATTAAGATGAAAATTAGAATAACAAGTCTAGTTTTGACAAAAACTGAAATTAGAATATTAAATCAGAATTGGGTGGCTAAATTAAGCATGATAAGTATATTCGCATAATTGTGAATAATTTACATACATTGGGCGTAAATGGTAAATGGCTAAATGGGCCACAAAGTAGGTAGTTGGTATGCAAACTAAGTTTTGGGCATAAACGGTGAACTAGAATATGAAATATAGTTTGGCATAAACTGTAAACTAGAATATAAAATCTAGTTTTTGGAATGAACTGTAAATGAGGATGTTGGATCTAAATTGCTATAAACTGTAAGATAGGCAAATCAAGATTTGGGCCAAGAATATAAGTCCATTGGCGGGCATGGCAAATGTATATGGTATAGGCCAAATTTATTTATAAAGGGAAAATGGACTTTGAGGATAAATGGTTAAACTTTGAGGATAAATTGTTAACAATTTATATATATACATAAGAAAGGTTTATTAATGACATCTCTTTTAATAATACATACACCAGAAAATTCTAGGGTGACAGAGAGGATAGTGTCTAGGCTTGGGTTTGGAAAATATAAGTTTCCTGCTCTCCTTGGCTATCCCTAAATGATCCGACGGACGGGATGGTTACTTTCAAAACCTGATTTGAAAATTAATCAAAACCCTTTGAACTTAGAAAACACGAATATGCCTAACTCGAGGTTAGACTGAGTTGCGATGTAAACCTGCCCGGAACCAACCGGCACATCCAGTATTCACAACAATATCTGTCTAATGTGAGTGGTCGCGGCTTTAATTTATTTAGTTAAAGCTAGAACAAGAATGGTAGGGTTAAGTTAACTAAGACACTTAACCAATTCAACATGATAACCAAACCGATGGGTGGGGTTAATTTCATACAGACACTCAACACAGTTAAGCTAGAATGAGAGGGTTAAGTCCATAGGAACACTTAACCAACTTAACAAAGTTAAGCTAGAATGGGAGGGTTAAGTCCATAGGGACACTTAACCAAACTTAACATCGTAACAAGACAAGATTTGTAGGGGTTAAGTAACTAAGAAAACACTTATCCAAATTAACACGTTAACTAGACTAGAAGGTAGGGTTAAGTAAAGTTAATACACTTAGCCAAATTAACATGTTAACTAGACTAGAAGGTGGGGTTAAGTAAAGTTAATACACTTAGCCAAATTAACATGTTAACTAGATTATAGGTTGGGGTTAAGTAAAATTTAATACACTTAGCCAATTTGATATGTTAGTTGGATTAAACCGTAGGGTTAAGTAAACTTGAACACTTAACCATCAGATTATGATAAATGAATAGGGTTGTAACAACCCACGTCCATTAATGTCACTCACAAAGGGAATGCATTAACTTCCATGGAGGTTATAAGTGAATATAGAACAGAAAAATTACAACAAGACAGATAATAAATAGTACTTGGAAATCTAAAACTTCATTTTATTGCAGTGGAAATTAAACATGTTTGTTACATCGTAAAACCATAGATCATAACCAAGTATAATATCCATCTTCAAAAAAACAAAATACATAATCGCATTACATAAATAGCCATTAAAAAGATAACAAGCTGGACTTTACTTCAACGGTCCAAGCTTTCCCAAGAGAGATGAAGCAATTCAATCAAACTCCACTAGAGATGGGCCCAACCTGAGGACCTGGAGGGGGAAAAAGGATAGAAATAGAGGGGGTCAGACATAAAGTCTGGCAAGTATGATAATTCTACCAATACTATTATCAAAATAACTAGACTAAGGCATAAGATGGAAGACAAGTAAACGTCTATGAACTATTAGGTATGGGATGAGCAGTGAAAGATAACGTCAAAGGCACACCTAATTACTAACGAATGATTGCTACACTGCACCGCACATTACTACACTGCACCGCACATTACTACACTGCACCACACCAGTCACCCTAAAGGTTGATCCCACTTGCTTCACACAGAAACTTTATAAATAGCCTTGCGTACCTCTAGCTGACTACATAGGTGTCGTATGCCCCTATCTCCACTAGGTGCACCCCACTACCCACTTTCGATCGGCTCCCTACTCGTAGATACCCATGCTGGCCCCACAGTGGGGTGTATCACTCCCCTAAAGTGGCAACCCGATACAACTTGAGAATGCACGACTTATACCTACACAATGCAACAACGTCTTATCTACCAGCCCGGGTCCACACACGCATACGAAACCCGTTGGACTTGCGTTGCCACCACTCTCCATTTTGGCCTCTTACAGTCAAACCCAGCATGCGTGTCCCGTCCTCGACTTGGGTCGAGCCCACAAAGATACGTTTGGGATACTGGTCGAAATGGGCCCCCACAAGCTACCCACCTAAGCTTGTCACTAGTATATCCCACTTAACCCTCTTAGTCATGTTCATTTACATGTGTGTTTGGTTAAGTCTTACTAATCGTATTTCACATGCCACTAAGGGCACCCCCTAGATTCCTCGTGCCACCCAAGGCACCTACTTAACCCTCATGTCCCACTTTACATGTTTATCTGGTTAAGTATTTCTTAATTCATTCAGGTCATAACCTCATACAGACCTCTCACATTAGACTGGCATTTATGGCAGCTGGATTTGTCGGGCGGGTCCGGGCAGTCTTACACCATAAAAGAGTCTAACATCGTGTCTTTACAACTGTTATGTTTTAGTTTAGGCCTAGGACCTCTCACATTGGGCTGACATTTGTGACCACTGGATTTGCCGGGCGGGTCCGAGCAGGTTTACATCACAAACGAGTCCAACCTCGTGTCCTAAGCATTGATTAACACTTAAAATCTTTTACCCCAGTTTTAATAATTCCCTATTCAAATTATTAATTAAGTCAACTTTTAATGATGTCCATAATTGACTCAATTATGGCCATCCACTTATGGCATGAAAAATCATATCAATTGCACCCCAACTTTTTAATATTAAATCCTTAATATTACCCCTACCCCACGTTTATACGTTCGCTTATTCAACGCATAATATAGGCTAGACTTGTATAGTCTAACACCTAGCACAAAGATAAATTATCACAACATATAGACAATTAAAATAAATCTAATCATAATAGGGGTGAAACTTGCATAAACTACACATGTTAAGGATCAAAAGGTGTCAACTTATTAAATGTCTCAATTTACATGATATGATCATAGCCCAAATCTATACATAAACTTGCATATGGGGTTTTTAGGCAACATAATGATGGTGTGAACTAGCATAGGATATCACATATGTCATAGCATAATTCTAGATGTCATAATAGATGTCTTGGCATATGTTCATAACTTTTCTAATCAATCTAACTTGCATATGTGACTTGTCATATAGATCAACATAACCCAAACATGATGATTTAATTAATATGAACTAACTAGCATAGATGGTAACATCATGGCCTTTTTAACATGTATGATTCATCACAACTTAGCATAGAAACTTTCAACATACATAACATCATCATAGCATGATTAACAACATATAAGATATCATCATCACATAACATTGGATTTACAATATACATGATAGCAAAAGGGGTTTACAACAACATATATGATAATTCAGATCATCTACTCATAATCCATTCATAACTCAACCTAATTAAAATGATAATAATTTTGTTAAGATCATCATACTCACAATTTAGAGAAGAAAAGAGAGAGTTTTGCTTTAGGGTTGAGAGAATTAGAATTGAATTTGCTTTTCTTCTTTCTTAGTTGGCGGCGGCTCCATTGATTTCCATGGCGATGGTATGACGGTAACTATTCTATTTTAATTAGGTTTAGGTTAGCATTAGGATGTATTTATAGGTGTAGGAAGTTATTTAGGACCATTAGATTAACCCTGAACCATGAGAACCAATCAAATGCAAAATCTGCATTTGAGCGAATGGACCCACGGGTTGACAGCCAAACACCCTGGATTAACCCCTAGTCGACCCAGCGGGGCTTGGGTCGACCTCAAAAATGGGCCGGTTCGGTTATTTCCCCTCCCAATTCGCTGTTTTGAACTTTTTCGCATATTTATTTATTTAATTTTTTATTTTTATATATATATATCAATATATATATATATATATATATATTTCTCTGCGCAACCCATTTCACTTAATTCTTTTCTAAAAATTAAGTACACTTTAATTTGTGAATTTTAATGTTATAAAATTATGGGGTGTTACATTCTCCCCTCCTTAAAGGATATCGTCCCCGAAATCTCAAAGTCAAGAAGAATGTATATCCTACCATCTTATCGTCCATCTACTCAACCATCAAACACCAGCATCCATTGTCCTTAAAAGACTTCTAATGCTTTAATGTTTATATGCACAGTGTGTGTATATGTCCATATCTAATGCAAAATTAGGCGGTCTACTGATTCAGTCGACCTCCTTAGTGCAATTCATGATAGTGCCATGCGTCCAATATGTATGCAAAAGATTCCTAATGATACATATTAATTCTATATGCGTGCACAACCATCCACCCGAATGCAGCAACTATATGATAATACAACCATTATACATCCATTTTACTAAATACATCCATATATATGCAATATGAAATATGAAGTGACTGAGCCGATCTGGTGCCTAATAGTGTGTGTATATGCATCCACGAGCAACCACTAGCAAACACTTGCATCCACTTTGCATCCACCATACATAACATGTCTCAAACACATGTTTCAACCATAGGATTATCCTAACTAAAGATCAAAGATACTAGCTAGAGGATATACTAAAGATAAGATAAGTACAAGCTAAGCGATAAAGGAGAAATTAAAGGACATACCCTCAAAAAGAAAAGGGTATCGTGAATGCATCTTCTCTTCCGTCTCCCAAGTAGCGTTGCTCTCATCATCTCCCCATTGCACTTTGACTAGTCTGACCTCTCGATTCCTCAACCTCTTGATCTCCGACCCAAGAATGCGCGTAGGAGCTCGTCGAATTGTCGCATCACGCTCTATCTTCACCTCTCTAAGAAAGCTCGGCTCTACCACTTCCGTGGTATCGTGCAAGCACTTCCTCAAATGTGACACATGGAATACGTCATGTACACCACCATGTCTCTCGGGCAACTCCACTCTATACGCCATCTGTCCAATTTTCTCCTTAATAGGAAACGGCCCTACAAACCTTGGTGCTAATTTCCCAATGGACCCAAAGCAAAAAACGTTTCGTAATGGAGACACTTTGACAAAGACCATGTCCCCAACTTCAAACTCGAGATCTGTCCTCCTCTTATCCGCATAAGATTTCTGCCTATCTTGCGCTGCTTTCATCCTCCTTCGAATCAAGTCGATCTTCTCCGAAGTCTCCCTAATCATATCGGGCCCAAGTAAGATCTTATTCGTAGATTCCCACCAACATGTAGGTGAACGACAAGGTCGTCTATATAGAGCTTCGAATGGTGCCATACCAATGTTGGACTGAAAGCTGTTATTATATGCGAACTCCACCAATGGAAGATGCTCTTCCCACGTACCCCCAAAGTCTAGGATACATAGCCTCAACAGATCCTCTAGAATGCGATTCACCCTCTCGGTCTGGCCGTCCGTCTGAGGATGATATGCGGTGCCCAAACATAACTGAGTCCCTACCGCCTCTTGTAAGCTTCTCCAAAATTCGCTAGTGAAAATAGGATCGCGGTCGCTCACTATGCTAGAAGGAACACCGTGTAAACAAACTATTTCTCGGACATATACAGAAGCTAACCATGGGGCAGTCCTCTTACTCTTCACGGGAATGAAATGGGCGCTCTTAGTAAGTCTATCTACTATAACCCAAATCCCCGTATTACCCCTCCACGATCGCGGTAATCCATCCACAAAATCCATCGAGACACTCTCCCACTTCCATAGTGGAACCTCCAATGGGTGAAGCAACCCACCGGGTTTCTTTTGCTCCGCTTTTACTTGTTGGCACACCAAGCATCTAGCGACATACTCGGCCACGTCTTTCTTCATGCCGGCCCAAAAGTAAACTCTCTTCATGTCTTTGTACATCTTGTCCCCGCCGGGATGAATGGTCATCTTCGAATGATGTGCTTCGTCAAGAATAGTCTTCCTTAGGTCATCGTCTTTTGGTACACAAAGTCTATCGTCCCTATGTAACCAACCCTTATCGTCTAGGGTATACCTACGGAGATGTCTTGATGACTCCCTACCTTTGAGTTTTTCTACTAACTCAACCAACTGCGGGTCGTCTCACTGTGCCTCGCCAATCCGTCCCAAAAGCGTAGGTCTGACCTCCAAGGATGCTAGCAAACCGGGTACGAAGTCAACGGAAGGTCTAAAGTCAAACATCGAAATGAATTCTAAACTTCGCCGCTCAACAAACAAAGGACTTAAGGATAATCTTTTTCTACTTAAGGCATCGGCCACCACGTTACCCTTGCCAGGGGTATATGCTATCTCAAAGTCGTAGGACGCCAAGAACTCCATCCACCTTTGCTGCCTTAAGTTCAAGTCCTTCTGAGAGAATAAGTATTTTAAAGATTTGTGGCCAGTGAATAGTTCGAATTTCTCGCCAAGAAGATAATGACGCCAAGACTTAAGCGCGAAAACAATAGCAGCCAACTCTAGGTCATGTGTGGGGTAATTCTTCTCATGCGCTCTCAACTGCCTTCCACCATAGGCTATTACCCTGCCCTCTTGCATTAAGACTGCGCCTAGTCCTGTCCCACAAGCGTCAGTATAAACGGTAAATGACTTACTCCCGTCTGGCAATACTAAGACTGGGGCTGAAGTCAAAGCTCTCTTCAAACGTTGGATAGCATCATCACAATCTACGTCCCATGTGAAAAATAGGTTCTTCTTCGTCAAGCGTGTCAATGGAGCTGATATCTTTGCAAAGTCTTTGATAAACTTCCTATAGTAGCCAGCCAACCCCAAGAAACTTCTCACTTCGGTAGCATTTTTAGGGACCTTCCAATCTTGGATGGCCACCACCTTCGCGGGATCCACGGCTATCCCTTCTTTGGAAACCACGTGCCCCAATAACCGTACTTCCTTCCTCCAGAAATGACACTTAGAAAATTTAGCCTTAAGGCTATGCGCCCGTAGGGTCTCCAACACTTCCCTAAGATGTAGGGCATGCTCTTCTTCATCCTTAGAAAAGATCAAGATGTCATCTACAAAGACTACCACGAATTTGTTAAGGTACTCCCTAAACACCCTACTCATCAAATCAACAAAGTATGCGGGGGCGTTTGTCAAACCGAAGGGCATCACTAGCCATTCATAGAAACCGTCCGGAGTCCTAAAGGCAGTCTTGTCTATGCTATCCTCAGCCACTCTCAACTGATGGAACCCAGTGGCTAAGTCCAACAACGAAAACATTGAGGCGCCAACTAACTGATCGAAGAGATCGTCAATCCTCGGCAGTGGGTGTCTGTTCTTCTTAGTAAGCTTATTAAGTTCTCTATAGTCCACACAAAGTCTAAGGGACCCATCCGCCTTCGTGGCAAATACTACTGGAGCACCCCACTCTGATATACTTCGTCTTATGAACCCCTTCTCAAGCAACTCCTTCACTTGCTTACCGAGTTCCCTCCTTTCACGTGGAGCCATGTGGCGTACTGGAAAAGATACTGGTTTCGCATTATCCACAAGATATATTCGAAAATCTATCTCCCGCTTCGGAGGCAAGCCCTTCACCTCCTCAAACACATCCGAATATTCTCGGACCACTCTAACAGATCGTAGATTTTCCTCAGACGCGTAAAGCGATTCTAGATAACTTAGCATAACCGAATTTACGGGATTACAAAAGATTTCGAGAGTGTTGCCAAGGCGAGTCACGAGCCTAACTACTCTCCTTTCACAATCAAGAACGGCCCCATTTCTGGATAACCAATCCATTCCTAAAATTAGCCCATAGCCCGTGAAGCCCAACACATAAGCATCACATCTAAATTCAACGCTAAGTATGGAAATTTTCAAATCCAAACACATCATAGACAAATAAGCTGAGCCCCCAATTGGATTTGAAACAACTAAGGGATCCTCTACTAAACTGGTGTTTAAGTGCAGTGATTCAACTAATGATGTAGAGATAAACGAATGTGATGCGCCCGAATCGAATAAGGTACGGACAGGATGATTAAACAGAAAAACTAAGCTTTCAACAGAAATGGTTCTACCTCGTTCTTGCAGCGGTGGGACCGCGAGAGCCTGAACTTGTCCCCTTGCCTGCCCTGGTGCCATAAGAGCCTGCACATGTCCTCCCGAGGTAGCTCCTGCCCTCTGCCCCTTCTTTGGGCATTCCTTCACTAAATGTCCCGCATCGCCACAATGAAATAGTCTCTCTTCTTTTTCTTTTGGCAATCCTTGCTGAGATAGCCTGGTGTCCCACAGTTAAAACATTTCTTCTTTCCCTTGCCGTTATTGTCTTAACCACCCTTCTTGTTTTGCTGTTGTGGTTTCTTCTGATCCCCCTTCTTCTCGGGTGCCTTATCAGCTTTAGCGCTTTTCTCCTCATGCATAAACGCCATTTCTACTAACTTCTCAAAGGTGGCCCCCATCGGGATGTGGGTCATAGCCAACCCTTGCAATGGTTCATTCAAGCCATTCACGAACCTTAGAGCCTTCTTCTCCGGCGTGTTTACTAAGTCCAAGCCAAACCTTGCTAACTGATTAAATTTATTGACATATTCTTTCACTGATGAGCTTCCTTGCTTCAATGTCAAGAACCTTTCCATATATAGATTTTCTTCCGCCCTTGAGAGAAACTTCGCCTCGAACCTACGTCTGAAATCCGCCCAAGAGTCAACAGGACGCTCCCCATTAGTGACCTCCCACCAAAACGAGGCCTCTCCCTTCATCAACCAAGCTGCTAATCGAACTCTCCTCCCTTCTTCTACTTCAAAGATTTCTAGCAATTCTTCCACCTCCTTAAGCCAATCTCTAGCTTCCACAAACGTTTCTGACCCTTGAAATGGTTTTCCACCCATAGCCTTGAATTCCTTGCACGTCTTTGCAAAAGTATCTACGCGAGGAGGAGGAGGAACGGGTGCAACTGGTGGTGGAGGAACATTGGCTGGACCTGCAGTGGCCCTAGCCTCTAATAACCTCCTATACCATCCTGGTATCGTTACACCGTCGGGTAGATTAAGATCTTCAGCCATGCTGAAACGAAAAAGGAAAGATTCAGAATGGAGAATTCGAAAGATAAAGATATGGGCTATTGGGGATTATGTTTTTTTTTCTTAAAAACTTTTCTCTTTAAATTTCTCATTAAAACATGTTTTTGAAAACACTTCTTCCAAAAATAACTATTTTTCCAAAGTATTTTTATCTGTTCTGGTAACCTTAAGCTCTGATACCACGTGTAACACCCCACGTCCATTAATGTCACTCACATAGGGAATGCATTAACTTCCGTGGAGGTTATAAGTGAATATAGAACAGAAAAACTACAACAAGACAGATAATAAATAGTACTTGGAAATCTAAAACTTCATTTTATTGCAGCGGAAATTAAACATGTTTGTTACATCATAAAACCATAGATCATAACCAAGTACAATATCCATCTTCATAAAAACAAAATACATAACCCCATTACATAAATAGCCATTAAAAAGATAACAAGCTGGACTTTACTTCAACGGTCCAAGCTTTCCAAAGAGAGATGAAGCAATTCAATCAAACTCCACTAGAGCTGGGCCCAACCTGAGGACCTGGAGGGGGAAAAGGATAGAAATAGAGGGGGTCAGACATAAAGTCTGGCAAGTATGATAATTCTAACAATACTATTATCAAAATAACTAGACTAAGGCATAAGCTGGAAGACAAGTAAACGTCTATGAACTATTAGGTATGGGATGAGCAGTGAAAGATAACGTCAAAGGCACACCTAATTACTAACGAATGATTGCTACACTGCACCGCACATTACTACACTGCACTGCACATTACTACACTGCACCACACCAGTCACCCTAAAGGTTGATCCCACTTGCTTCACACAGAAATTTTATAAATAGCCTTGTGTACCCCTAGCTGACTACATAGGTGTCGTATGCCCCTATCTCCACTAGGTGCACCCCACTACCCACTTTCGATCGGCTCCCTACTCGTAGATACCCATGCTGGCCCCACAGTGGGGTGTATCACTCCCCTAAAGTGGCAACCCGATACAACTTGAGAATGCACGACTTATACCTACACAATGCAACAACGTCTTATCTACCAGCCCGGGTCCACACACGCATACGAAACCCGTTGGACTTGCGTTGCCACCACTCTCCATTTTGGCCTCTTACAGTCAAACCCAGCATGCGTGTCCCGTCCTCGACTTGGGTCGAGCCCACAAAGATACGTTTGGGATACTGGTCGAAATGGGCCCCCACAAGCTACCCACCTAAGCTTGTCACTAGTATATCCCACTTAACCCTCTTAGTCATGTTCATTTACATGTGTGTTTGGTTAAGTCTTACTAATCGTATTTCACATGCCACTAAGGGCGCCCCCTAGATTCCTCATGCCACCCAAGGCACCTACTTAACCCCCATGTCCCACTTTACATGTTTATCTGGTTAAGTATTTCTTAATTCATTCAGGCCATAACCTCATAAAGACCTCTCACATTAGACTGGCATTTATGGCAGCTGGATTTGCCGGGCGGGTCCGGGCAGTCTTACACCATAAAAGAGTCTAACCTCGTGTCTTTACAACTGTTATGCTTTAGTTTAGGCCTAGGACCTCTCACATTGGGCTGACATTTGTGACCACTGGATTTGCCGGGCGGGTCCGGGCAGGTTTACATCACAAACGAGTCCAACCTCGTGTCCTAAGCATTGATTAACACTTAAAATCTTTTACCCCAGTTTTAATAATTCCCTATTCAAATTATTAATTAAGTCAACTTTTAATGATGTCCATAATTGACTCAATTATGGCCATCCACTTATGGCATGCAAAATCATATCAATTGCACCCCAACTTTTTAATATTAAATCCTTAATATTACCCCTACCCCACGTTTGTACGCTCGCTTATTCAACGCATAATATAGGCTAGACTTGTATAGTCTAACACCTAGCACAAAGATAAATTATCACAACATATAGACAATTAAAATAAATCTAATCATAATAGGGGTGAAACTTGCATAAACTACACATGTTAAGGATCAAAAGGTGTCAACTTGTTAAATGTCTCAATTTACATGATATGATCATAGCCCAAATCTATACATAAACTTGCATATGGGGTTTTTAGGCAACATAATGATGGTGTGAACTAGCATAGGATATCACATATGTCATGGCATAATTCTAGATGTCATAATAGATGTCTTGGCATATGTTCATAACTTTTCTAATCAATCAAACTTGCATATGTGACTTGTCATATAGATCAATATAACCCAAACATGATGATTTAATTAATATGAACTAACTAGCATAGATGGTAACATCATGGCCTTTTTAACATGAATGATTCATCACAACTTAGCATAGAAACTTTCAACATACATAACATCATCATAGCATGATTTACAACATATAAGACATCATCATCACATAACATTGGATTTACAATATACATGATAGCAAAAGGGGTTTACAACAACATATATGATAATTCACATCATCTACTCATAATCCATTCATAACTCAACCTAATTAAAATGATAATAATCTTGTTAAGATCATCATACTCACAATTTAGAGAAGAAAAGAGAGAGTTTTGCTTTGCTTTAGGGTTGAGAGAATTAGAATTGAATTTGCTTTTCTTCTTTCTTAGTTGGCGGCGGCTCCATTGATTTCCATGGCGATGGTATGACGGTAACTATTCTATTTTAATTAGGTTTAGGGTTAGCATTAGGATGTATTTATAGGTGTAGGAAGTTATTTAGGACCATTAGATTAACCCTGAACCATGAGAACCAATCAAATACAAAATCTGCATTTGAGCGAATCGGCCCATGGGTTGACAGCCAAACACCCTGGATTAACCCCTAGTCGACCCAGCGGGGCTTGGGTCGACCTCAAAAATGGGCCGGTTCGGTTATTTCCCCTCCCAATTCGCTGTTTTGAACTTTTTCGCATATTTATTTATTTATTTAGTTTTTAATTTATATATATATATATATCAATATATATATATATTTCTCTGCGCAACCCATTTCACTTAATTCTTTTCTAAAAATTAAGTATACTTTAATTTGTGAATTTTAATGTTATAAAATTACGGGGTATTACAAGGGTTAAGTCTAAAACATGAAGGGATAATACTTAACCATTAATAAAGTGTTAGTTAAAACAGATGGGCAAGGTTAAGTTAAAATGGAACACTTAACCAATACAGGATGAATGAACAGGGTTAAGTAATAAGAAATACTTAACCAATATAACTTGGTTTGTGGTAGGGTTAAGTCAACACAAATTATTGATAACACTTAACCAATTTATCAGGATAAATGAAGAGGGTTAAGTTAGCTTGAATTGACTAAGGACACTTAATCAATCCAAATTGACGAGAAAGAGAACTAAGTAGTAAACCTTAGTTAAAAGGAGTTAAGTAGTAAACCTTAGTTAAGAAAAAAACAATTCTGGAAACTAAGTGGTAAATCTTAGTTAACAAAACTAAGTAGTAATTCTTAGTATAACACGAGAAGGAGCGAACGTCCATCTAATTTTAATGAAAGCTCCAACGAATTGGGTTACGAAGCCCGAGGCTTCGAGGGGACGTAAGGGTACTCTTGGTATCCCTCTGTGAGGCTGCAGATGATCCTCCTGGGCTCACAGAGGTTAAGGTCTGCGTTAGAAGAACCAAGGGTATGCCTTGGTTGCAAAGTATGGCAACCTAAAGACTAGGATGGACCAGCGTGATTCGGCGAGAAACCGGTAGCCCTGTGATAGCAACTCGTCGTCTACCATCCATCTTCAGTCAATCGAGATACGTGAAGCGGGAAGGCGGAGAACTCCTACGGACCATATACTTGCTATCTAATTATGGTTGCGGTTGTGGATGGCCATAGATTAGTGGGGCATAGGGGGCCTGCGTATAGTTCTCATTTTTCAAGGTGTGCCTTTCATAAGTTGAGGGAGGGATCAAGTGGGACCATAGCCACTGGAATAAAAACAGACCTTAGCATCTGCATCGGTAGATATCTGAAAGCTCCCGACCGAGTTCTGTGTTTCTTGATTTACCCTGCCACAGGACTCGGGCCGCACATTACAGGACATGTGCATCTAGACAAGCGATAACGATTCGCGATACATGCATGGGGAAGTCTAGGAACATATACCACTCTAGGTAGTGTTTCCTAGACCTGGGGGCATCGTTCGACAGGTAGCATAATCCCTAGTTGGACTAGGTGGCATAAACCCTGAATCCGAGAACCGTTCAGCAGATAGCGTAAACTCTAGTTGAATCTAGAAAGCACTTGATAGAAAACCCTAGATTAGATCTAGGTAATAAATAATAAATGTATGCCTAAATGCAACGGAAACTACAGGGATTGGGATCACGTTATCGTTACTAGTTGGGACACTAGTTAGGTGGTGCAGAGATATAGAAACCTAAATAACAAGGAAATAGCGAAGCGGCGAAAGTATTAGAGCATATCCAGTTTATCTTATCTTAGCACATCTTGTGTTAATCTTGTCTAATCTTGCTGACCCTATCATCATGGTGTTATCTTGTATTCAGTTAATTCATGTCGTTTTGTTTTTCCATGTTCACATGCTAGAAGTAACTGAACTTACTCAGGCTTTATGTCTGACTCTGTTTTT
Organism: Allium sativum; assembly: GCA_030737875.1. Taxonomy (NCBI): domain Eukaryota; kingdom Viridiplantae; phylum Streptophyta; class Magnoliopsida; order Asparagales; family Amaryllidaceae; genus Allium; species Allium sativum. Next base: position 142,601,641 of record CM060925.1, on the reverse strand, counting down.
CTTTCGTCTTCTTTTCTTCCGTCCCCCCCCCCTCAGGTAGTAAAGGAGGGAATAGTATAGCTCAGGTTAAGTTGGACTATCACTCTTTCCTAGCTTGAAGATTTGTCGAAGTTTTGCTTGGATTCTCTTTTCAGATGCTATGGCTGGCTCTTGCTACATTGGGGAATATAAAATGTTGTTTTATGCTTCTTTATTTTGTAGAACAGATGATACTCTGATATTGTAAAGAAATCGTTGTACAAACTATTTTATCAATAAAGCAAAGTTTTATTTTCCGCTGTTTTAACTTTTGTCTGTCTTGTAATTCATCTGCATCTTTTACCTTAAAATGCTCCACGGAACTTAGTGCATTCCCTTTGTGAGTGACACTAACGGATGTGGGGTGTTACATTAAGTCAGATAAGTCAATGCATGTTCGCCACTTCCCATTAGATTTTTTGACCAGGACATGATTCGATATCCAGACGGGATATTTCTAGTCCTTGATGAATCCATTGTCCTTTAATTTCTCCACTTCTTCCTTCAAGGTTGCTGACTGCTCCGGACCTAACATCTACCTCTTCTTTTGACCAGTGGGTGTTTTGGGTGATACTCAAAGAATTGCTCATAATAGCAGGCGATATCCTACACATGTTAGCGTGAGTCTAGGCAAACACATCCAGATTTTCCTTCAAAAGTCAGCCAACTCTTTCACTTGAATTGGATCTAGCGGACATCCAATCTTCAATACTTTTGTCGAATCCACATCATCAATGGAGATGTCCACTATCGTTTCATTGGGAGTCGCCTTTCGGTCCTCTGGTTCCCAATCCTCTCTGAGATCTATATCCTCGAGTGCATCTCCAGGCGACTCTCTTAGGGCTGGACACCTTAATTGTTATGCTGAATTTTCCTTCGAAGGGGGAGAAGTACCTTGGGGTTCTATATTTAACCCCTTCATTAGCATCTTCAACTCAGTCATGTAGCAAGCTTGTCCCGTAACTTGATCACCTCTCATCACCCCTACTCCTGCATTAGTTGGGAATTTAAGCAGTAAGCACCAAAGTGCAATACTTGCCCTAAACTCTAGGGTGACTCAACATTCAAAACTACAAATGGTAGGATTCTCACTCTCTGGCGATTTCCTTGTCCTAACGTCACTGGTAATTCTACATATCCCATTGGAGTCGTCGATGCCGCATTGAAGCCCCGTATCCATCCTTCGATGGGCTTTAAGTCTTTCGCTTCGAGCCTCATTTGTTCAAAGGCTTTCTTAAAGAGGATATTAACCGAGCTTCCGTCATCCACCAACACCTTATGGACTAAAGCGGGGTCGATGGCTGTGGTAAATACCAGCGGGTCTTCAGTGGGTGATTGAATTCCGATATCATCTCTACCACGAAATATGACGTCGTTTGACATCATCCTTTGTTGTTTCACTGAAGCGATGTCTTCGAAGTTACTACATTCTCCTACTTCAAAGTGCTTGGCGGCATTAATGTACTGATCCATTGCTTTGAAATTATGGCTAGCTAGATAGGGCCCGCCTACAATGGTATTGATAACGATCCCTTTACCTTTCTATTGGGCTGTAGGTTTGGAAGTAGGCTGATTTTGGTTCGGAGCCTGCCCTACTTGTCCCCTGTCCCGTGAGGCAACCTTATACTCGTTTAGCTTCCCTTCCCGCAGCAATTTCTCAACTACATCTCTCATATGACGGCATTCGTTGGTAGAATGACCGTGGGTTCCATGGAACAAACAAAACTTTCCCGTAGCGATCTCTTTTTCGGTTGAGTCTCTGGGTGGTGGTTTTTTATATTGCAATACGTTGTATGTATCCAGATAAATGTCTTCCAATGTGTCACTCAATGGAGAATAGTTCTCAAAAGTTTGGAATCGAGGTCTTTTGCTGGCGTTGTTCCCTCGATTTTTATTCCTCCTATTGTCGTTTCCATTTCTGTTGTTATTACCTTCGTTCTTGTTGCCGGTGTTCACCTCGACTCTTCCTGAGCTGTCGCCAGATTGTTTTACTGCAACATTGCTTTGAATATCTTCCTTAGAAGCCCCTTTAGTTTTTCTTTTTCTATTTGCATGGGCTTCCTCTCATCTCAAGCGTATATTGGCTTTTTCGTAGAACAATTCTTTAGTAGGGGCGGTTTTCCAGACAAGTAATCCTCGAATTCTGTGTCAGGGTCGACTCCCTCTATTAAGGCTATCAAAATGGTAGGTTCATGAGGGTCGCTGACTTCGGTAATAGCCAGATTGAAATGGTCTAAATATGACTTTAAAGATTCACCTGGAGCTTGTTTAATCCTTGACAATTCAATGACGCTTTTAGATTTTCGAGCATGAAGCCGAAACTGGTTCATAAAGTGCTTACTTAGTTCTTTAAAGGTTGATATCGACCGAGGAGGGAGCCGGGTGAACCACATCAGAGCCACATCTTCTAGATAAATTGGGAAGGCTTTGCATTTTACAGCATATGAGCTGTTGCGGCATTCATGAACCATGCATATCTCATCAGATGTTGTCCTGGGTCAGTTCTCCCTGAATACCTATCCATTTATGGCAAGTTAAATCGCTGAGGGAATTGGAAGCCCAATATATCATCCGTAAAGGGGGTGTGACTTCGTTCAACGCCCCAGTCCTCATTGGTGTAGTGTCGACTTTCAGACATGATTTGGCGCACCATTGCCCATACAGTAGCATTTGTTAAGGTAGGCTCGGGCTCTCTGGCCCTAATGTTCGGATTACCCCTATGCTCCTGATTAGGGGATGTCCTCCTATTTCTAGCTGCAGTTGCTCTACTCCGTTCCCTACGTTCCCGGTCAATCTCGGGAGATAGGGGTTGGAGGAGTTGTCCTTTTGTGGGATTAATAATATTAGGATCCCTTGGTAGAACGTGAGATCCATGCATGGGCAGCAGCATAAGTTCTCTCAGACTTGGGCCATCAGGTCCAAACACACAAGCAACATCTACACGGGATTCCAAAGATCCAAAAGTCAACCGATCAAGATTTTGAGGTCGCTCAAGTGGCCTTCTTTCACGAGGGTGCTCTTCATCTGAAGATGATGACTGGTCTGCTGCAAGGCAGCGAGTTGGAGAGGGTGTCTTCTGCCTACGAAGCTCATTGATTTCCCTACTAGTAGTGATAATGTTCTCTTGCATATGAAGATTGTCACGCTTGTAAGCTTCCAAAGCATCCCTAGTATTTTCAAGCATATCAAGGAGGCATGAAAAGTTTCTGTGTGTAACTGGTGCAGATGGAATGGGTTGTTCACTAGTTGTCGCGGTTGGTATCGGAGCATTGGTGGGTGCTTGAGTAGAGGTACCAGCTTCAGCCATGCTCGGATCGGATCAGAGTAGGGAAGTGGAATCGGTTCAGTTCAGAAGGGGGTTCGAGCAGCATCAGCGTTTCTGCTTCGGTTCGGGGTCGAGCCATCCATTCTGTTCGGAGCAACCGGATCGGATCGACCTGCATCGACGCTCTGCCCTCGTGACCTCGTTACAATCATGGCTTGCGAATCTTCATTAGCTTCATTCTCCCGAGCGCCTTGCACTTCTTTTCCTTTTCCTTTAGCCATAATGTCCAATTCTTCAGTGATTAATCAGCAAATACTTGAAAATGTTGGAAATTGAGGATTAACTTCTTTGAACTTGAGGGTCCAAATAGTAGAACGATAATCCCAAAAAGCAGAGAATTCAAAGACTTCTCAGTGAAAGCACCAAAATGCTAGATCCAGAAATGACTCTAACACTCAATTTAACAATGATTTTTAATGAAATGAAATAAAAAGGAAAGAAAACACACAATTTATAGTGGTTCGGCTTTAAAGAGCCTACATCCACTTTGTATTCTTCGGATATGATTTGAATGCAAATACAACAGTAATTCTCACTCAATTTCACTCATACAATACATGGATTCACTTAATCTCTTCTAAAATCTACTTTAAAAGATGATTGTAATCTGAATAAAATGATGAAAATCGGTCTACAAGAGAGTTTAAGTTCTCAAAATGCCAAAAGATCCCTTCAAATGGCCCTAGATAGTCTATTTATAGGTGAAAAAGCCCTGTGAAATGGCTTCGGTTCGGGTCCACGTGGCGCCCATCCTACAAGTGTCGGGTTCGGATTTCCTCTAGTGGTGACAGCGCATCGAGTTAGTGGGTGAACGTGGGGAGAACTGGTGAGCAACCACTCCTAGTATTCAAGGAACGTGGGTTATAACTACTACAGATTTGATTCCGGATCGGATGTGCTAAAGATTGGGGGAGCGGGTCGAGCTACTCCGAACCGATCCGGTTCAGCCTGCAATTCTTTCTTCTCTGTTCTGCATTGTTCTGCCTTAGTCAAGAAATTTCGATCCGATCCGATCTTTGAGGGAATATTCTTAACTAACCAATCTTCCAACTTTGTGCAGCCTAGTTCACAAAGTAGTCTAACAATAGGATCAGCAGAAATTTCGTATTTAGGGGATGCAAAATTTGCATCCCCATAACTTAGCCAAAAAGTGATGTTTCTGTGGAAAATTTCACATCCTCGAGAAAGTTGTCAAAGAGCAATGATCACCACGAGGTGATCACGTTAAAAAAGTTGATCTGCTTGTGTCAGGCGGCCTTGCCACTTTGCCAAACAAGAAATCATATTCCCATGTTATATTTCAACTCTAATATTTTATATCTAAACCTCGAGTCATGCACGTGATCTTCGGACCGATCCCTGAGCATTTCTGTGTTTTTCATATCAGATCCCATGCCAGATCCTTTGCATCCCTAAGCCAACTTCGAGTTCCCGGATCCCATGCGATCAAGTGAAAAAAGTGTATCTGTTTGATGCGCTCAGGCAACTTTGAAGTTCTAGGTATGAAGCTAGGATATTTTGAATCCTAAAATGTTGAATGCCAAGAAGTGAAATCCGATGCGCATCTTGGAGAATACGCGATCGGGCTGGAGCGCTCAGCTCTTTTCCCGGTTGCCAAAATCCTTATCCATCGTATCCCCGAGGGATAAGAAATACGATGTTTTTGTATCCCGTATGGGATACGAAAACCGTATGTTTGTATCCCCGAGGGATACGAATATCTTGAAGTCGTGCCATGTTTGGGGACTTCCTAGGCTGGTGCGCACATGTGAATTAAAGTGATCGCACCATGTTGATCATGATATTTTGCGATGCCAGGCCAATATTCCAAATCTGAGCCATGCGGCGATCACGCTGAGGTGCGCGAGCTTATTTGCTTGGCCGAGCCGTGTCGATCACAAGATTCTAGGGTACCGAACTATGAATTCGCTAAAGTGGCTGATCTAATGGCCTGCGAGTTTGCATAGGCAGTTTTAGGTGATCGACATGAGGTGCTCAATCATTTTTTAGTGATCGACACGCATTTGTCACATGCGATTGAGTCAATGCTGATTCAAAGAATGAACTATATTTTAACTCGATTCTGAGCACGACACAACCTTGACTAAATCACTTTGTGCTTTCCGATGACGTTCTCGAGATTCGAGCACGTCGCTAACCATAGTCTTAATGTGTGACTGCTTTGCCAAAAACGGGTCAGTGGTAGTTACTCACCTTTAAAATATATGTTTGCCAAGTAATTACATCTTATTTGGTTGTTTATATGGTTTCTTATCATATTGGTGATAACTGTTGCACGTATGAGTAGTGATTTCATGTAAAAAAACAGTAAATGTTAGGTTGAATGGACGATTTAATGGTAGTTTGGATGTTGACATTTGTCATGTTAAATTTAGGTAATGACGCCTTTTATAAACATGAGAGACACACAGATTTAGTTTAAATCTCCACTTGAAAAAGTTAATTATGATCAAGTTAGAAAAAAATATAATAGATCCAATTTTGGAATTATAACATGAAAGTTAGCAGTTTTGAGATTAAACGAAATTAGAGTTCAAAAACGAAAACGGAATTAAATTTGGTGTTAAAATGGATAGTAAACCGAGAATCAAAGTTAGGAATGAATAATAAATTATAATTGAAGTTGAGTTAGACATATAGATAAAGGTTTAAATGTAACTAGAAAGCATCAATAACCTTACTTTATTTTTAAATTGAATTTTGGGATTCAAATATATAGAAGAGTAATTTGGATTTCATAGATATGATCTACTTGTATCTGATATAAAATTCCGTAGAGGAAATACGTCCTATTGGTGGAATTTAGAAGGTTATCTCACCGTTTGCCCACATCACTTGTTGAGTACAAACTTTGATACTTAGTAAATTTAGAGGAATTTATGTGATCCTTATTTCTCCAACAATATATTATAAAGAATGAATTAGAATTACTTTCCAAACAAAGGAAATAAATATGATTAATAATTATTTAGGAAAAGAGAACGAAACATCAAAACTGGATCAATTAAAAATGTATTTTAATGATTAAAGAAGTGTTTAACGAATGATTTGAAATGTTACTAATCGAGTACAATTTGCGAGTGTTAATTTATTGATCGAGGAATGGAACTAATCGAAGGGAAAGCCTAGATGCTCTATAAATTAAAGTAGAGAAATAATAAGGGTTTAGAATCGATAAATAACTTGACCTCCTTCTGGGTGACAGAGAGATACCAACTATGCTTGGATTTGGAAAACTAGTTTCTTACTCTCCTAGGCTATCTTGACTTGCCCAGTGGAGGGAATGATAAATTTGATTTATTCAGTTCAAATTATAAGCTGGAGTTAAAGATTAGGGAATGGGTTAAAGGTATGAAGACAAATCATTTAATTGAAGGAATTTTCGTAAGGAATTGAATATATAAACTAGGAAGGTTTAGACGATGGTTAGGAAAATATAAAGAGAAATTATTTTTTTAAGAAGAATAGAATTATTTTTCGAATAAAGGAACGAATAGGATTTATAATGAATTAGGAAACGAATCATTAAAAACTGGATTAGATTATGTTGAGAAGAATTTTCTAAGGAATTGAAGATATAAACCTGGTAGGATTAAATGGAGATTTGGGAAAATATAAAGGAAAATCCTTTGATTAGAGAGAACAAGGTAATTCAGAATTGATTTATCAATAAATCCTTTTATTTTAAACAATAATTGAATTTTGAAGGAGCCGGGGTCGGGTATGGTTGTTACCTATCCGAAAACCACTTCGAACCAATTTACATTACGAAGTATTGAATGATATAAATGAAGACCTATAAAGGCAATTATTATTAAAGATCGAGGGTCTACACATTGAAGGGAATGCTTTTTGACTTTCTCTATATCATTACCCATTATAAGATTGTTGTAGTATTGGGCCTGACGTATTTGGAATCTTCAGATTGTAAGGGCTTTTTGCCTGCTAATGGCCGAGGAAAAGCGCTTTCAGTTTTTTTCAGATGTAGATTGAACTTGCATGGATGTTTGTCCGGCTGTTACATTTTTATGATTATGAACATTGGTTTTTACAAACGTACATTTGTTGGTGACAAAGATGGCAACTTCTCTTTGCATTAACACCCTTCCTTGAAACGTATGAGCTCAAGGGTCATATTTTTTTCAAGGCATTTAGTAGTCAATGGGAATGACAATGTGACATTCAAATATGATGATGATTGATAAGGAAAACGGTAAATCATTAACCCTTTTGTGCCTTGCAACCCAGTAAATGAGCAAAACAGGGTATATAGGGCAAGGTTACTAGGTCGCTGTAACACCCCATAATTTTAGAGAACATTAATAAACTAAGGGATACTTAATTAAATGGCAGGAATTAAGTAAAATGCATTTTACCATTGCGTTCGTCTCGGAATTCTGGTTCAAATAGACTTTGAGTTTGCGAAAACGGGTGTCGTATGAGGAAGATATAAATGTTAGAAGTTTGTATACATGTATGAAGGATATATGTAAATCTAATTCAAAATAAACGAAGCGGGAAACGAAGGCAGCAAGGGCGGGAACCAGACCCGTTGTGGGTCGACCCACGCCTGGTCTGGGTCGACCCAAGGTCAACCAGGTGGGGTCGACACACTCACGATCTAACGACGTTCATTTTTCTGTTTCTGGAATTCTTTGTTAAACAGGTTCATTATTTTACTGAACGGATTGGATTTAAAAATAGAGATCTGATGGTTAAGGATTTTCATGTAAACTATATATAAAGGCATGCACTACTATCAAATCAATTACACTTCTTCATACTTCTTCCTCAAACCTCTATTCTAAAAATTTAAGATCAAGATGGGGAGATGCTGCCGAAACTTGGATTGAATCAAGAAAATTCTTATCTAACTTATACAAGAATCCCTTCTCCAACATCATTATATTATCCTATGTTCTTTAAATCCAATCTCTGTGAGTTCATGTTACTTTTAAATATAAAATTTAATAGTAATCTTAACATGTTAATAAACTTGGATCTGAGCCTGTGCCTGTTAATAAACTGATTTACATCTAAATAGTTTTCTGTAATTACATATATTTTTCTGTACCCCTGTTTTGTTGTTCATTTATTATTATATGCCTATTTCTATTCATCTCCCTCTCTTTTCCCCTTTTTATTTTATATGTCTAGACTACCTTCGAGCCTAGGCCATTCTCGTAAGAGACATACATATAAACGAAATTAGGACAATTGAGGAATGTTTGGGAATGAAACTAAAAGAGGGAAATTTGGGGCATATCTTGTACTGTGGCATATGACTGAAATTTTGGGGTGTATGAACATGTAAATCTATAGGCTTAATTCAAAGATTAAGTGTAACATGTTAGTGAAACTATATATTACCTATTAATCTGTAACTCGTTAGATCTCTAGGGTTAAGTAAATCTGTTAAAACTATGGGGTTAAATAAACTTGTCACATCTGTTGGGGATATATGAACCTGTTAACCTGTAAAACTTAACCCGTTAAATCTATGGGGTGTTATTTTAACTTATTAATATGTAACCTTTAAAATTTGTGGGGTTATGCTATAAGACTTAACCTGTTAAAATCTAGTTAATTGGGGACACAAGTTTTAGGGGTTTGGCTTGTGTCATCTGCTCTGTGGGGCCCATATCAGTCATAACCCATTCTGTATTAAACGGGGACCCCGCACTAGGTAGGGGTTAGGGCACGCATATTGAAATGATAGTAAGAGGTTCATCTGAAAAGAGGGTGTATACGAGAGCATTCCAATGGAGTCATGAGCGTGCATGGGTCCGGTATGTGGGGGGAAATAAGTCTATGTAGCACCAATTAATTGGTCTGGGTCCTTCTGTAGGTTGCCACTTTAGGAAGTAATACACCCTACTGTGGGGAAGACACGGGGTATTTACAGATTAGGGAGGCGATCGCTTGGGGGTAATAATTAGGTTACATCTAGTTCTGCCTGTTTCTGATGAGGTACCCATTATTTCTGTTTGGGGTAACACCCGTTATTTCTGTTGAGGTACCTGTTATTTCTGTTTGGGATAAAACCTGTTACGTAACTAGAGTACACCTAAAACTACCATTATGTTTCTGTTGGGATCATTTTGTTTCTGTAATATTAGGGAACACCTAATCATGTCATAAATTCTGTATACCAGTATTGGTGCAGAGAAAAGTAATAGCTTGGTACGTATTACTCTGTTTATTCTACTTATCATGTTCATCTTATTTATACCTATTGTATGTTACTGTTACCTCTCATCCAGTTTGTTCGCCTGTCTTGATACTTTTACTTCTTTATACACTAAAAGTCATTGTACTCGCCATACTTTATGTCTGATCCTTTTTGTTTCCCTTTCTCTCCTTCCTTCCCCCCTCCCCCAGGTTCTCAGGGTAGGAACGCTCGGTCGTGATTAGGACCCTCTCCCTCTCTCTGTTTCTGCTTTGATTCATCGCTTCAGCTACTTGTCTACTTTGTTTTGGCTATTATTGGGGATTTTGATTTTACATTTTGTACTTTTGTGGTCTTTAGTGCAAGACAGGTGTTTTGGTTTGATGTATTTGATTTCAGTATTTTAGCCTGCTGTTGTAGCTGGTTTCGAGACTATGATGTTTTTCTACTGAACAATGAAGTTTTAAATTTCCGTTTCTATTTTTGTATCTATCTTATGAGATTCTATTTCTGTTTACCTATAACGCTTAATGGAACTTAATGCATTCTGATAAAGAGTGGCATTAACGGACGTGGGGTGTCACATTTGGTATCAGAGCTGAAGGTTGCAAGATCGGATGAAAGTCCTGAAAATTATTTTCAAAAATAAAGAATTTTCAAAGAAAAGACTATTTTAGAAAAACATATTCCCCAAAGTCATATAAAATATTTTTTCGATTCTCTGTTTGAATCCTTTATCCTTTTCTTTTCAACATATGTCTAGGGAACATAATCTTTCATAGGGCGTTCAGATACCGGTTTGGTTCCGTATATCTCTTGAGGCTATGGCACCTGCCAGAGCCAAGGAAATTCCCCTCCAACTACAACAGTTGTTGTTCCTCCACCTCCGCAAGTAGATAATTTCTCTCAAATATGCAAGGACTTCTATGTTATGGGAGGAAAACTATTCCGTGGAACTGAAAGCTTTGTGGAACCACGGAATTGGTTGCGAGAGACAAAGAACTTATTTGGACTTTTTGAGGTCGACGACCGTAGAAAGACACAGTTGGCTACATGGAAGCTTAAGGATGAGGCTTCGTTTTGGTGGGAGGTGACACAGGCAGGGCGTTTGGTAGATACTTAGGCTGATTTCCGATAGAGATTCAAGATGAAGTTTCTTTCTTAGGCAGAAGAGAATATGTAGATTGAGAGATTCTTGGCACTTAAGCAAGGAAGTATGTCTATTAAAGAGTATGTCAATAAGTTCAATCAGTTGGCAAGGTTTGGTATGGAATTGGTGAATACCCCGCACAAGAAAGCTTTAAGGTTTGCGAGAGTATTAAATCAACCTCTCCAAGCATTGGCATTGTCTCATATACCGATGGGGGCAACATTTGAAATACTTGTTGACATGGCATTGATGCACGAAGAGGGTAAGGATGAGAAGAAAAAGGCTAAGACCGATGAGACGCAAAACAAGAAAGTGTGTCCCAAGAAAGAAACCAAAAGAAGGGCTGAGAGAACGACAAGGCTCAGAACAAGAAGAAATGTCATGGTTAGGCAGGTTGGGTCGTCTGGTCAAGGATTGCAGAAAAAGGAAGAATGCTTGCTTAAAATGTGGTGAGATTGGACACTATACTGGGGAATGCCCGATGAAGCAAGGATAGGGGCAAAGGGAAGGACCTTCTGGAGGGCAGGTGCATGCTCTCAAGGCAGTGGACTAGACAGAGGTAGGAAAGTTTATGTTGAAGGTTTGATTTCCCTTTTCAATCATCCAGTTAGGACTCTTTTTTATTCTGGCGCTTCTCATTCTTTTATATCTGATTCCGTGGTTGAGTCTCTGCACTTAGTACTAGTATTGTTTCTGATCCCGTTATCGTCTCAAACCCCATTGGGGCACTGCTCATCTATCTATGATATGTCGGGATTTGAGGATATCTGTGTTAGGCGTCGAGTTCGAGTGTGACGCGTATGTGCTTGGTTTTTCGGGCTATGGTCTGATTCTAGCAATGGATTGGCTAGCCATGTATGGTGCCATCCTAGACCATGAGAGGAGAGTCATTAGACTTTTGACTTGCTGAGAGAGGACTCTCGAGATTTCCTGTGACCCAAAGGGGTTTGTCACCAAGAATCACTTGATGCTTCTGTTGATGAATTGCGATCTGTACCTATAGTCTATGAGTACCCGGATGTTTTTGATAAGGTTCGTGGCTTACCTCCGAGGCGTTAGATTGATTTCTGGATATACCTGGTGAATAATACGACGCTAGTCACATTGCCTGTGCACCACATGGCTCATAGGAAGAGGAGGGAGCTTAGTAAGCAAGTAGGGTAGCTACTTGAGAAGGGGTTTATTAGGTGAAGTATATTAGAATGGGGTGCTCCATTCGCCTTCTCAACCAAGGCGGATGGCTCACTTTGTCTATGTGTAAATTACAGGGAGTTGAATAAGCTCACCAAGAAGAATAGGTACCCACTCCCAAGGATTGACGATCTATGTGACCAGCTTGTTGGCGCATCTATTTTATCACAGTTAGATCTGGCCATAGGATTTCATCAGTTGAGGGTGGCCGAGGATAGTATAGACAAGAACTCTTTCAAAACTCCAGATGGATTCTTTGAGTGGTTAGTCATGCCTTTTGGGTTGACAATTGCACCTGCGTATTTTGTGGATCTGATGAGTAAGGTGTTTAAGGAGTTTCTGAACAAGTTTGTGGTGTTCTTTGTGGATGACATCCTGATTTTCTCGAAGAGAGAGGAAGAGCATGCCCTACATTTAGGAGAGGTTTTGAGGACTCTCAGAGCACACCAGCTTAAGGCGAAATTCTCCAAGTGTTACTTTTGGAGAAAGGATGTATGATTTCTAGGGCATATGGCCTCCAAGGATGGGATAGCGGTGGATCCCGCGAAAGTAGTTGCAGTTCAAGATTGGAAGGTTCCAAAGAATGCAACTGAGGTGAAAAGTATTCTTGGTTTAGCGGGATATTATAGGAAGTTTATCAAGGACTTCGCAAAGATGTCAGCCCTACTCACCAGACTGATGAAGAAGAATCTGACCTTTTCTTGGATTATTGATTATGATGATGCTTTCCAACGGTTAAAGAGGGCACTGACAACTGCCCCAGTTTTAACATTGCCTGAGGGGAACAAGGTGTTCACAGTGTACACTGATGCATGTGGTACAGGGCTTGGTGTTGTCTTGATGCAAGAGGGAAGGGTAGTATGCTATGGTAGTAGACAGTTGAGAGTTCATGAGAGGAACTACCCTACCCATGATTTGGAGTAGGCTACTATAGTGTTCGCACTTAAAACTTGGCGGCATTTTCTCCTTGGTGAATGGTTCAAGTTATACACGAACCATAAGTCGCTCAAGTATCTGTTCTCGCAGACGAATCTCAATTTGTGGCAGCAGAGATAGATCGAGTTCCTAGCATCCAATGACTCTGAGATTGCTTATACCCTCACAAGGGTAATGTAGTAGCGGACGCATTGAGTAGGCAGAGGATGACCTCGAGTCCTCTACTCATAGAAAGGAGGAGTTTGGAGTACTTATAGACCTTCAATTTTAGGCAATCTACGGATCTTACACCTAGTTTGTTGGCATCTTTAGAAGTGTGACCTACTCTTATGGACCGAACAGGATCTTCGTAGTGAGAGGACCCACAGATAGCAGACATCTTAGAGAGGCTTAGTAGAGGGGAGATTTCTAATTACCTTAGTAAATATTCCACGATGAAAAAGGGTGGATACAACGAGATGGGAGGCATTGTGTTCCCCGAGTTGGAGATTTGTTGAGGACAGTCCTTGAGGAAGCCCATCATTCTAGGATGATTATCCATCTGGGCAGCGATAAGATGTACTGAGACATGAAGAGGATTTTCTTTTGGGCCGGGATGAAGAAAGATGTAGCGGAATTTGTACCTCAATGTTTAGTTTGCCAGCAAGTAAAAGCTGAACAGAAGAAGCCTGGCTGTTTGCTTCGTCCTTTGGATGTTCCATAATGGAAGTGGGAGAGCGTCTCTATGGATTTCATCGATGGTTTGCCTAGATCGATGAAAGGCAACACCATTATATGGGTTATAGTAGACAGGCTTACTAAGAGCGCTCATTTCATTCTTGTTAAGAGCAAGAGAACGGTAGCATGGTTAGCATCAGTTTATCTTCGTGAGACAGTCCGTCTATACGGAGTACCTTCTGGCATAGTGAGTGATCGTGATCCCATCTTCACTAGCGAGTTCTGCAAGAGCTTGCAAGAAGCACTAGGTACACAGTTATGTTTGAGCAATGCGTATCACCCTCAGACCGATGGACATAGTGAGAGGGTGAATAGAGTTCTTGAGGATCTTTTGAGGCTGTGTATCCTGGACTTCGGAGGAGCATCTCCCATTGGTGGAGTTCCCCTACAACAATAGTTATCGGGCTAGTATAGGCATGGCACCTTCGAGGCATTATATGGGCGACCTTGCAGATCACCGACCTGTTAGTGGGGTCTACGGATAGGCTTCTACTTGGACCTGAGATGATTAGAGAGACTTCAGAAAAGATTGATCTTATCCGCCGACGTGTGAAGACATCTCAGGGCAGGAAGAAGTCTTACGCAGATAAGAGAAGGACTGACAATGAATTTAAGGTAGGAGACATGGTCTTCATCAAAGTATCACCTCTGAGGAATGTGATTCACTTTGGATCTGTAGGGAAATTGATGCCAAAGTTTGTACGGCCATTTCCCATAGTGGAGAGGATAGGTCAGATGGCATATAGGGTGGGATTACCAAAGAGATTGGCTGGTGTTCATGATGTTTTCCTTTTTTCCCATTTGCAGAAATATCTTTACGATATAACAGAGGTGGTTGACCCAAGCATGCTTAAGGAAGTGGAGATTGAAAAGGAGGCAACAGTTTGACGGGTTCCTACCCGAGTACTGGGATCAGCGGTTAAGAAACTGCGCAACAGAGAGGTTAAGTTAATAAAAGAGTTGGCTAGTTTTTGAACCAAGGCACCAAGAGTACAAGTATTCACAGTCAATCAAGAAGAAGAATTATATATGTTCAAGCTTAGAGACGAATGCACCATGACCTTTGAAGCCCAGGATCCTGCTCGTGACTGACTTTCTCTTCCCGCTCGTGACACACCAAGGTCGACCTGTTCGAGAGGGATAACCACGGCCCACTCGTGAAGAGCCGTCATGACCCATCCATAGGCTCAGCAGATGATGATGAATGCGACTTAGTCCTTCGCGATCTGTTTGTGGAATAAGGGCCACGACCCGACCCTGTAACCAGAGAATGTTGGCTAAGACTTGATCATTCACGAGCCACAAGATTAGGATCTGATGACATCTGTCCATAACCGTCATATTGACCATTTCTCCTTCAAGCCACGATCTAGTCCGAGATCCTTGGGATCGGTGACACGTGTCCTCACGAACCACCTGCAGATATCACCTATAAATATCCCTACACTTGGCATTTTTAAGGATCTTTTGGCAGTTCTAAGTATTATTTCCACCATTATTGTTTCTCCATTATTTCTTATCAGTATTATCTCGTAATCACTGGGTGAATCATCATTGTAAAAGTGAGATTGAGAGAAATCATTGATTGTACTTGCATTTAACGTATAATCAAAGACATATAAAGTGGATGTAGGCTCGTTAACGCCGAACCAATATAAATCTGGTGTGTTTGCTGTGTTTTCTTTCATTTTTAGTTATTACTCTCTGCAATTCTAGACAATTTGGGTGTTAAATCCATAATTTGGTCTAACATTTTGGTTCTTTCGCCGAGAATCGAAATCTCAGCATAATGGATTATTGCTCTACTATTTGGATATTCAAGTCCGAAGAAAGTAGTCTGAACTTCCACTGTTTCAATTTCTAAAGATTTTAGCAAAGTCAAGACATCATGGATGGAAAGAAATCCAAGGATTCGTGGACGTCCCAAGCAAATGAAGCTAATGAAGAAAGTAATCAGGAGCAGGTTGAGGTGAGCTCCCCCTCTCGTGGCTCGCAGGGAGTCACGACCTGCTCGCAAATGATCTTCACGAGTCGAACAGTTAAAGTCCTCATGAGCCACCCTACAGAGCTCACCATGAACCAGCCTCAGGATCTGATCACGAGACGTCCCCAGAGATCCTCCACGAGCTAGGAAATTGAAGAAGCCACGAACCGGGCATCATAGGGGGTCACGAACCGCCCTTCCCATAGGACCGCAACTCGGCCCGGAAAGGAAATTATGGCTCGTTCTGCTGCTTCTGCTCGACCTGTCTCAAGTTCTTTATGCATGAGATCGAATGCTGATGATTAGTTACACGCCTCTGCCCCAACAACTGAAGGAGATCTCTCTCGCATCCTCGATATGTTGGATAGGACGAATGATGAGTTAGCGGCCCAAAGGCAAAAGAGTTCCTTGTTACAACAGAATATTACTGCAATGGGCAGAAGAATTGATGATCTACAAAGGCAGAGAACACCTCCACCATTCTGTCCTCTTACTCAGAATACTCATCTTCGTCTGAGGAGCCTCCAAGACATCCACAACGACCATTGGAAAGGGCTGAAAATGTGGAGCAGCTCCGATTTGGATCAGTTCCTTCTCGGGAAGAGGCGGCCCTCAACCTGGAACCTGACCATCATAACTTGAATGATCTTGCTCTGCTATCTAGGAATGGAGGCGTTGTCGACCCTATTCGAAATCAACCATTACCACCCCCTCGCCACGTGATTGACCGTAGCAACAGGGGACAGGGAAGTTCTGCTCAAGCTTCGGACTTCGCGGCAGCATGTCAGAGAGACGATGGTGGGCCTCGCAGGCCAAGGAGTGTCGATCCTGGATCTACATTGACCCATGCTAATGTTGAATCAATGGTTAGGCAAATCATGGTAGACAGTCGCGGGTAGAGGAATGAGGATTGGGGTATAGGCCGCAGTCATACGCCCTTTACAGATGATATATTAGATGTCTGTTTTCCAAGGAAATTCAACATGCCATCTATGAACCGCTATACGGGTAGGACGGATCCAGTACAGCATCTGATGAGGTATTCGTGGTACATGAACACTGCCGCTACCCAGACGCAGTAAAATGTAAAGCATTCCCGTTATTCCTGGAGGATGTAGCATTAATGTGGTTTACCTGCTTGCCAGCACGATCGATCTCCAATTTCTGGGAATTGAGTGAACAATTCGTAAATCAATTCTGACTTTATGGTCAGAGGTCTAAGAATGTCATTGAGTTATCTCTCATTAAGCAACGCCCTGATGAATCTTTGAGGTCCTATCTTGACCGTTTTAACTTAGAAGTCATGGAGGTTAGAGATCATCACGAACAGACTGTCCTGATGGCCCTAATTGACGGAGTGAAGAAGGATACTGAGTTTGGAAGATACTTAGCCGGCAAGCCGCCGCTGACTAGAGAAATATTCTATGAAAAAGCTAACATCCGCTTACATCAGGAAGAAATATATGCCAACCGAAAGAGAAAAGCTACCAATAAAGAAGATATACAGAGTAACGTGGCCATCAAACAATCTGGCGACAGTTCAGGAAAGGCAGAGGTCAACATTGGGAACAAAAACTAGGGGAGTGGTCGCCAGTCCGGGAATGACAACAAGAGAAGGAATCAAGGAAACAACTCACAAAAGAGGCATTGATTCAAGCCATTTGAAAACTTTACGTCGTTGAATGATACATTAGAAAACATTTTCCTGGATACCTCCAATGTCCTTCATTATAAGAGGCCTCCACCGAGAGATTCAACAGAAAAAGAGCGTGAGACAGGAAAGTTTTGCCTTTTCCATCAAACCTATGGTCATTCCACCAATGAATGTCGTCATTTGAGAGACGTCATTGAGGAGCTACTCTATGAAGAAAAGTTGGACGAATACAAGGCTGCTCCGAGAGACATGAGGCAAGCTCGGCAGGCCCCGAACCAAAACCAACCCGCTGCTAGGCCGACTGCTCAACAGAAAGGAAAGAACATGGTCATCAATACCATAGTAGGAGGACCTCACCCTGCTGGACACAGTTTTAGGGCAATGGATTAGTATGTGAATGCAGCCAAGCACCTTGAAGTAGGAGAATGCAGTAATCCTGAAATTGCAACCCTGGTAAAGAAGCACAAAACAATGTTTGACGACATCATCTTTTGTGATAGAGATTTTATTGGAGTTCACGCCCCTACCGAAGATCCTTTAGTGATCACGGCAACCATCGGTCCCGCATTGGTCCACAAGATTTTGATAGACAATGGAAGTTCAGTAAACATTTTATTTAAGAAAGCATTTGACTAAATGAAGCTTGAAGCGAAGGATTTGAAGCTTTGTGAGGGATGGATATGTGGCTTCAATGGAGCCTCTACATCCCCAACCGGGTATGTGGAATTGTCAGTAACTTTGGGAGAAGGAGATCGTCGGAGAGTGAGAATTCTTCCATTTGTGGTATTAGATATCGAGTCACCTTATAACGCCTTCTTAGGCCGACCGGCCTTAGCAGAATTCAGAGCTTGTATTGCACCTGATGCCTATTGTTAAAATTCTCGACCGACGCATGAGTGGGAGTAGTCAGAGGTGACCAAGTCGTAGGACGAGCCTGCTACATAGCAGAGTTGAAGTTGTTGCTCAAAGGGTTAAATATGGAACCAAAGGGCACTCCTCCGCCCGCAAAGGAGGATGCAGCGTAGCAATTAAAGATAGCCCCGAAGAAGCCGCCCAGAGAACTGCCCGAGGATATAGATCCCAAAGAGGACGAGGAACCTAAGGGCAGAACGGCGACTCCAAATGAAACGACTGTGGATGTTCCAATCGATGATGATAACCCAACGAAGGTCTTAAAAATTGGATCCCAGTTAGACCCTCTTCGTGCAAATGAATTGGCCAACTTCCTAAAGGCCAACCTGGATGTGTGTAACGACCCACATTTTACGCATCGGAGGATCGTAGAATATTTCTTTCTTTTTCGCATGAGGTCGTATAGTCATGTAACTTTGGGGAACGACTATTGGGGTCATTTCCCATGTTCACGATTTTCGCCGATTTTTAAATGACCATTTTGCCCCTAGCTGATCTTGTTTTGGCCATAACTTTTGATTAGTAAGAAGTTTTGACTTGAAACCACTTCCATTAGATTCGAATGATGGTTTACCTTTCCGTAGAGTGGTCACATTAGCCAAACGGATTCACTGTTTGGGAGATATAGCTGAAACAAGGTTTGGAAGGTGAAAAACAACTTAACCAGGCATAATTAGGGTGATTAGCGAGAGGGCCTATAACCATTTCGGGATTACGGTTATAGGGAGGCTTAGAACAGTTAGGAAACGATTTTTATTTCATTCTTCAGCCGCCTAAAACATTTCCCTAACCCTAGCAATGACCTCCAACACCCAAATCACCTTCTAATCACCATTTAATCAAGTTTTGCCTAATCTACATCTAATCAAGGAAAATTAGCATCAAATTGGGAATAAAACTGCTGTATTGCATAGAGATTCAATCCAAATCAGAGATATTTTCATATCTAAGATTTATTTGTGGCTAAGGTGAGTGATTTGCATTGTTTTTCACTAATTACGTCTAATTAGGGGTGATTAGTGATAATTAGCGAAATTATAACTCAAAAAAAATTGGAAAAATATTTAGAAATTCTTAAATATTATTTTAAGCCTCTGTTAGAAATTTGGGTTAGTTTGGTTAAGTTTTGCTAATCCTATCATTAGATTTGCTTAAACATGCTTAAGGGGAAAATATGGGTTTTGGGTATGTTTGATCCGTTTTGACATATCAAATTGTTGTTTTGGTGTTTGTGGTATATTTTATTTGTTGCTATGACTGTATGGTATTCTTTGTGATTGATTAGAACAGTTATAATGGTCGAAAACGCCGTCATATGATGTAAATCAGTCGCTGGAAAAGTTGTAGAAAACTGTGCAGGAGCCAGATCGGATCGCATTACCCGCTCGTGGAGCATTCCACGACCCGAACCGCTCACCAGGAGAACTCCACGAGTCGCCGCTCGAGCTAAGAGGACTGACCTAAACCATTTGGTATCCGCTAACTGATGTATTAACTCTGAACTGGAGCACCATAAGGGGACCAAACCAGAGCACCCGACCCGAATGACCTTTCAAGACCCGAATCGACGTACTACGAACTGGACTGGGCGAAGACCACGAGCCGACCCGGAGGAGGAACCCGACCTGGAGGGGAGATCATGATCCGAACTCACAAGAAGATCACAAATCGACCTGGATGGAGCATCACGACCGAACTGAACCAAGGAGCTTGGACGTGAGACATGAGCTATGAACCAAATGAAGACCGATCCAAAGGAGACCAAAACCCGAGATGCAAAGGTAGTCCAAATGAGAGGTTGTAACTCAGGATCCAGATGGGAACCAATGAGTTAACTTCATGAGTTGGACTTTGCTGCGGGACGTGTGTAAAGGGTTTATCGGCGTCTATAGCTTTGATCCACCACTGAGAGACGGATATTGGCGACGGATCAGTGCAGTGAAGTCATCATGGCTTCATGAGGCAGAATGATCGTAGCAAAGCTATGAGCCAGTGCAGTGGAGTTGTTATGACTCCATGGGGCAGAGTGGACATAGGAAAGGATTAGTGGCTATGGATCAGTGCAGTGGAGTTGTTATGACTCCATGGGGCAGAGTGATCGTAGCAAGGATTTGGGTGATCAAAGCGGTGGATATCGTATGATTTACGCACTTAGTGAGAGATGTGAGGATGGTTGCTATACTTGATTGTTTGCCATCATAATGACATGCACACCCCTACCACGTATCTTTACATCATATGTTAGTATCACCTTAGAGTATTGTACATTCTGTTGTGCTAACTCTTTGGTTGCAGGTCTAGGTTCAGGTATGGTTTAGTATACCTGTTATTGTTCTGTTTTGCTGCTTATCGCTCATACCAGCCTTTTGTCTGACCTAGAGTTTTATATCTCTTCTTATTACTCTGGGTACTCTTAAATGGGTAGATTAGGGACAGGTTAGCTGGTTGTGCATGATTAGCTGATCTGGAGACGAGCAGGAGGCTCTCACGTATTATCTACATATATTCTCCCTGTGTCGCTGCTGGTCACTACTTTGGGCATTAGTAGTGTACCTTTCTTATTTTCCTTTGGAGACAGTTTTAAAAGTTGTAATAATGATGATATGGAACATAAGCTGTATTTAGGATTTTCCGCTGCTATGATGGTTTAGTTTCCAGCTTATGCATTGTCTCACCTGTTTTATGTCAAAGTTATGTTATTATTATTATATTTTGTTCCTTGCACTATGAGATATACTACAGATTCCTTGCTAGTTCAAATTCCTTTCTTTTCCTTTCTTTGGCGACTGTCCCGTGCTAGTTGGACATCGGCACAGCGCACTTCCATTTGAAATGTCGGTTGGTGCGGGGCGGGCCGTCGCACTTGGTATCAGAGCTCTAGGTTGCGTAGTTAACCTAGGGGAAGACACCAGGGAGAGATAGTATGTATATGAGAGTGTGTATTTGTTATATTTTGGTTTTCAAAAGTTATATATATATATACTATTAGTATATCTAAGGATGGTGTTGCACTGCACTGGCACCACTGAAGAGATGGTTACTCATTTTCTCCTTACAGATTAAACGATGAGCCGATACACGAGGGGTACTGGTAGGGGAGCTAATAATGGGAATGCTCCTGATATGAGGATGATGTTCATTGACTTCATGAGAGAGATGCTTTGGGATGTTCAGAGTGCAGTTCCTAATGCTACAAATGGTGGTGGTGCAGCGGTGTAGGCGCCTAGGGCCGATTTCGCCAAGCTATGCAAGGATTACACTAGTCTTGGTGGGAAGTCGTTCCACGGAACGGAATCGGCTACAAAAGTTCAGGATTGATTGGATAGCTGTGAGCGTATCTTCGAAGACTTGGGTACCGAGGATGAGATGAAAAGGAAGCTAGCATCCCGTCAGCTGCAAGGACTGACAATGAATTGGTGGAATGCTATTAAGGCAGCTACCCCTGAAGATCAAGTTACTTGGGATCAGTTCAAGGCCTGATTCAGTGATAAGTTTATCCCAGCTGCCCAGAAGTCAGAGTTGTTTAGGAAGTTCTTGGAGCTTAAGCAGAATGGTAGGGCAGTCTCGGAGTATATTGCTGAGTTCGATACTTTATCCAAGTATGGATTATCTCTTATTGCCACTCCTGAGAAGAAGAATGAGAAGTTCATAACAGGCTTAGATCAATACTTGGGGGAAAGACTTATAAACCATATTGATGAGACTTTTGAATCGATTGTTGGGAAAGCATTGAGGTCAGAGAGCCTTTATCCTAAACCCAAGACTGAAGTCGTTTTTGCATCAGTAGAGGGGCCAAAGCCGCAAGCAAGCAATGGAGGCAAGAATAATTCTTAGAACAAAAGGAAGCAGAACCAAGCTAAGGATGGTTAGAAGAAGAGCAAGAAATATGTTGAGTGCTTTAGCTTTGGAAAGAAGGGACATTATGCCAAAGAATGTCGAGCAAAGCCTGCGGACAAGAAGTGCTTCAATTGTGGCCAAGTGGGACATCACAAGGATAAATGTCCGCAACCCCCCTAAAGAGAAGCAGATTGTGAAAACATATGCTATTAATGTTGTTCCTTCTTCGTCGAATGCCCCAATTGCGGCAGAGAAAGGAAAGAATGTTGTCATTCAAGGTATGCTTTCTTTTTATGATGTTCCTGTTCAAGTGCTGTTTGATACCGAAGTTTCCCGTTCCTTCGTATCTAGTGACCTGGTAGATAGGTTGGGATTTGAACCCGAGATAGTCGATAGACCTTTAACGGTGACGAACCCGATTGGTGGTTCGACTAGCCTTAGTATGATTTGTCGAACTTTGGTCTTATCGAGTCATGGATGTTTGTGATTGCTTTGTTTTGGGCTTTACTGGGCTTGGCATTATTTTGGGAGTCGATTGGCTCCAAAGGTACGGGGTGGTGGTAGACTGTGAGGGTTTTTTGGTGACAGTTAGAGCGAATGATGTGCGGAGGGTAGTGTTTGGTGGTCTACATAGTGATGGGGTAATGGCTAGTTTTCTAAACTCCCTCGACATCCCGCATGATGAGTTGTCAGAAGTGCCCGTGGCTGGCCAGTATCCGGACGTCTTCGAGGAAGTAACCGGACTTCCACCACACCGAGAGATTGAGTTTCGTATTGATTTAGTGAAAGATGCCAGACCTATAGTGATGCCACTTCGTCGTATGGAACCAAGGGAGCAGCGAGAGCTTGGGGTGCAAGTAAGCGGTCTTTTGAAGAAGGGATTTATTAGAAGAAGTGTTACTGAGTGGGGAGCACCAGTTGTATTTGCTACCAAGGAAGATGGTTCCCTTCGTTTATGTATGGACTACCACGAGTTGAATAAGGTCACAAAGAAGAATAAGTATCCTCTACCGCGGATAGATGATTTGTTTGATAAGTTGAGTGACGCGAGAGTGTTCTCCCAGTTGGATCTCGCAGGTTTTCATCAGCTTAGGATGGAAGCTGAGAGTATAGCTAAAATGGCCTTTCGGACGCCGTCTGGATTCTATGAGTGGTTGGTCATGCCATTCAATTTGACCAATGCAACAGCATATTTTGTGGATCTTATGAATAGGATATTCAGAGATCAATTGAATAAGTTTGTTCTTGTGTTCGTAGACGATATCTTGGTTTATTCAAGGACAGAGGAAGAACACAAGGAACATTTGAGGATAGTGATGGAGGTGTTGAGAAAACACCAATTGAAAGCAAAGTACTTTAAGTGTCATTTCTGGAGGAGGAAAGTGAGATTCTTGGGCCATGTTGTTTCAGAGAATGGTATTGCCATGGTCCCTACAAAGGTGGCTACGGTATAAGATTGGTCTACGCCCAAGAATGCAACAGACATAAGAAGTTTCTTGGGGTTAGCTGGGTATTATCGTAAGTTTATCCAAGACTTCTCCAAGATAACAGCACCGTTGACTCAGTTGACCAAGAAGAATCAAGCTTTTGTTTGGGACGAAAAGTGCGAGAATGCGTTCAAGATTCTAAAGGAGAAGTTGACATGTGCACCAGTGTTAGTCATTACTAAGGGGAATGAAGAGATGACAGTATATAAAGATGCATGTGGTGCTGGACTACGTGTTGTATTGATGCAAGGATAGGGTTATAGCTTATGCTAGTCGGCAACTGAAACCGCATGAGAAAAGATATCCTACCGACGATTTGGAATTGGCAGCGATCGTGGTCGCATTGAAGATGTAGAGACATTATCTCTTGGGAGAAAGATTCGAGTTGTTTACCGATCATAAATCATTAAAATATCTTTTCTCCCAGAAGGATCTAAATCTCTGATAACAGAGATTGTTAGAATTCTTAGCTTCCGATGATTTCGATATCGCATATACACCAGGAAAGGGCAATGCAGTAGCTGATGCATTGAGTAGAAGACATGCCAGTTTAGGGGCTATGTTTCTGGAATGGAAGCAACTGGAGTACATCGCGGAGTATGATTTCAGACCAAAGTGCGAATTGGATCCAGAAGTATTAGCAAGTTTGACAATCAGACCCACTTTGATTGAGCGGATTGGTTCCAGTTAGAAGGACGATCCTAACTTATTGGAAATCATCTCCAAGTTAGAGATGGGTATCGACGAGGAGATGAAAAAGTACGGCTTGATCGAGATGGATGGCTTAGAAAGAATGGTAGACTGGTTGTACCCAATGTCAATGGATTGACATATGAAGCGCTAAGATAATGTCATCACTCGAAACTGACTATACACCTCGGTGGTAACAAAATGTATCTAGACATGAAGCAGACCTACTACTGGGAAGGGTTGAAAAGAGACTTGGGAAGTTCATATCCAAATGCATGAACTGCTAGTTAGTTAAAGATGAACAAAAGAAACCTAGTGGGTTGTTGCAACCATTAGAAATTCCAGAATGGAAATGGGAACAAGTCTCAATGGATTTCATTGATGGGTTACCAAGGACTAGATCGGGCCATGATAGCATTTGGGTGATTGTGGACCGATTGACCAAGAGTGCAAGGTTTATACCCGTCAAGTCGAATAGAACAACAACTAAGTTAGAAGAACTGTATATGAAGTGGGTAGTGAGATTTCATGGAGTACCTAAAGGCATTGTAAGTGACCGAGATCCGTTGTTCACTATTGGATTTTGGAAGAGCTTACAAGAGCCGTTAGGATCAAAATTGCATCTCAGTACCGCGTACCATCCTCAAACCGACGGTCAGACAGAGAGGGTGAATCGAGTATTAGAAGACCTCTTGAGAGCTTGTGTATTGGATTTTGGTGGATCATGGGATGACCATTTGCATCTAGTAGAGTTTGCATATAATAACAGTTATCAATCCAGTATTGGTATGGCTCCATTTGAAGCTTTGTACGGAAGACCGTGCAACTCACCGTAATGTTGGTTAGAAACCGGTGAGAAATTTGTGCTTGGGCCAGATGTGATAAGAGAAACTTCAGGCAAGATTAAGGTTAATCAACAGCGAATGAAGGCTGCTCAGGATAGGCAGAAGAGTTATGCTGATAAGAGGAGAAGGGATTTAAATTTCTCCATTGGCGACATGGTGTTTGTCAAGATTTCTCCGCTAAAGAGCATGATTTGATTTGGCAGGAAAGGCAAGTTAACACCAAGATTTGTTGGTCCATTCCCAGCTCTCGAACAAGTTGGGAATTTGGCATATAAAGTTGAGTTGTCAGATAAGATGGCGGGAGTTCATAACATATTTCATGTTTCCCAGTTAAGGAAATTCGTGCACGACCCAAATGTGGCTATTTCACCTGATCAGTTGGATGATATCGAAGTAGAACCTGAGGTTGTTGAGAACCGCAAGCCGATTCATATTGTCGAGCAAGATACGAAGCAACTTCGAAGGAAAGCGGTGAATCTAGTCAAGGTTCAGTGAGGCGAGGATGAGAATGGGTGTACTTGGGAGACAGAGGAAAGCATTAAGGAGATGTATCCAAAACTCTTTGCCTGGTAAGGTTTTCATTTCGATTTAGTCTTTTCGCATGCTAGGATAGGTTTGTTTTGTTTGTTTCGTGTGTTTGATTGTTTGTGAATGACTGATAGGCATGCGGAACACCTTTGTATGTTTTTAGTTAAGGAAATTTGGGGGTGAAATTTCTTAAGGGGGGAGAGTGTAAAGACCCGCATTATACGCATCGGAGGATCGTAGAATATTTATTTCTTTTTCATATGCGATCGTATAGTCGTGTAACTTTGGGGAACGACTATTGGGGCCATTTCCCATGTTCACGATTTTTGCCAATTTTTAAATGACCGTTTTGCCCCTAGCTGACCTTGTTTTGGCCATAACTTTTGATTAGTAAGGAGTTTTGACCTGAAACCACTTCAATTAGATCCGGATGATGGTTTACCTTTCCGTAGAGTGGTCACATTAGCCAAACGGACTCATCGTTTGGGAGATATGGCTGAAACAAAGTTTAAAAGGTGAAAAACAGCTTAACCGGGCCTAATTAGGGTGATTAGCGAGAGGGCCCATAACCCATTTCGGGATTAGGGTTATGGGGAGGCTGAGAACAGTGAGGAAATGATTTTTATTTCATTCTTCAGCCGCCTAAAACATTTCTCTAACCCTAGCAATGACCTCCAACACCCAAATCACCTTCTAATCACCATTTAATCAAGTTTTAGCCTAATCTACATCTAATCAAGGCAAATTAGCATCAAATTGGGAATAGAGATGCTGTGTTGCATAGAGATTCATCCTAAGTCAGAGATATTTCCAGATCTAAGATTTATTTGGGACTAAGGTGAGTGATTTGCATTGTTTTTCGCTAATTACGGCTAATTAGGGGTGATTAGTGATAATTAGTGAAATTATAACTCAGAAAAATTTGGAAATGTTCAGAAATTCTTAAATATTATTTTAAGCCTCTGTTATAAATTTGGGTTAATTTGGTTAATTTTTGCTAATCCTATCATTAGATTTGCTTAAACATGCTTAAGGGGAAAATATGGGTTTTGGGTATGTTTGATCCGTTTTGACATATCAAATTATTGTTTTGGGGTTTGTGTTCAATCCTATATGTTGCTATGACTCTATAGTATGCTTTGTGATTGATTAGAACAGTTAGAATGGTCGAAAACGCCGTCGTATGGCATAAAACAGTCATTGGAAAAGTTGTAGAAAACTATGCAGGAACCGGATCGGATCGCCCTACCCGCTTGTGGAGCATTCCACGACCCGACCCGCTCACAGGGAGAACTCCACGAGTCGCCGCTCGAGCCAAGAGGACTGAACCGAACCGTTTGGTGTCCATGAACCGATGTATTAACTCCGAACTGGAGCACCACGAGGGGACCAAACCGGAGCACCCGACTCGGATGACCTTTCACGAAACCAAATCGATGTACTACGAACTGGACTGGGCGGAGACCACGAGCCGAACCGGAGGAGGAACCCGACCTGATCTGAAGGGGAGATGACGATCCGAACTCACAAGAAGATCACTAGTCGGCCTGGATGGAGCATCACGACCAAACTGAACCAAGGAGCTTGGATGCGAATCACGAGCTATGAACCAAATGAAGACCGATCTAAAGGAGACCAAAACCCGAGATGCAAAGGTAGCCCAAATGAGAGGTTGTAACACAGGATTCAAATGGGTACCAACGAGTTAACTTCTTGAGTTGGACTTTGCTACGGGACGTGTCCAAAGGGGTTATCGACGTCTATAGCTTTGATCCACCACTGAGAGACGGGTATTGGCTACGAATCAGTGCAGTGAAGTCATCATGGCTTCATGGGGCAGAGTGATCGTAGCAAGGCTATGAGCCAATGCAGTGGAGTTGTTATGACTCCATGGGGCAGAGCGGACATAGCAAAGGATTAGTAGCTATGGATCAGTGCAGTGGAGTTGTTATGACTCCATGGGGTAGAGTGATCGTAACAAGGATTTGGGTGATCAAAGCAGTGGATATTGTATGCTTTACGTACTGAGTGAGAGATGTGAGGATGGTTGTTATACTTGATTGTTTGCCATCACAATGACATGCACACCCCCACCCCGTATCTTTACATCATATGTTAGAATCACCTTAGAGTATTGTACATCCTGTTGTGCTAACTCTTTGGTTGCAGGTCCAGTTTCAGGTATGGTTTAGTATACCTATTATTGGTATGTTTTGCTACTTATCGCCCATACCAGATTTTTGTCTGACCCAGAGTTTTTTGTCTCTATTTATTACTCTGGGTGCTCTTAAACGGGCAGACTAGGGACAATTTAGCTGGTTATGCACGAGTAGCTGATCCGGAGACGAGCAGGAGGCTCTCACGTATTATCTACATATATTCTCCATGTGTCGCTGTTGGTCACTACTTCTGGCATTAGTAGTGTACCTTTCTTATTTTCCATTGGAGACAGTTTTAAAAGTTGTAATAATGATGATGTGGAACATAAGCTGTATTTTGGATTTTCCGCTGCTATGATGGTTTAGTTTCCATCTTATGCACTGTCTCACCTGTTTTATGTCAAAATTATATTATTATTATTATTATATTTTGTTCCATGCGCTGTGAGATATACTACAGGTTCCTTGCTAGTTCAAATTCCTTTCTTTTCTTTTCTTTGGCGACCGTCCCGTGCTGGTTAGACATCAGCACAGCGCACTTTCATTTGAAATGTCGGCTGGTGCGGAGCGGGCCGTCACAATGTGTTTGCTGGACCATGCTGACATGTGTGGGATTATCCCCATCAATTATGTGCCTCTCATTTAGCATCCACCTGTTAAGCAGAAAAGGCGAATGCTTGGCCCAGAAAGGTTAGCTGCCCTAAAGAAAGAAGTTGAAAAATTGAGAAGCAATGGGTTCATTAGATATTTAACTTACCCGGAATGGATTTCAAACCCGGTTTTGGTGAAGAAGACCAATGGGAAATGGCGCAGCTGCATTGATTTTTCAGATTTGAACAAAGCTTGTCCGAAAGACAGTTTCCCACTTCCTAGAATTGATCAATTGATGGATTTGACGGCGGGCCACGAACTCCTCTCCTTTATGGATGCATATTCCGGATATAACCAGATTCCCATGAATGTCCCGGACTAGGAGCATACCAGCTTCATCACAGATTTGGGATTGTACTATCATGTAGTGATGCCTTTTGGCTTAAAGAACGCTGGAGCTACATATCAACGACTGGTAAACCGGATGTTCTACAGTCAGATTGGGAAGGCGATGGAAGTGTATATTGATGATATGCTTGTGAAGTCCAGACAATCATCCAACCATACAACCGATTTAGCAGAAATGTTTGACATCCTTAGGCAATACGGGATGAAGCTCAACCCTCTAAAGTGTTCATTTGGAGTAGCCTCTGGAAAATTCTTAGGCTTTATTGTTAGCTCGCGTGGAATTGAAATTAATCCAGATCAGATCGCAGCAATCAGGAATATTCAAGAACCAAGGCAAATCAAAGATGTGCAAATCCTTGCTGGGAAAGTAGCAGCGTTAATTAGATTCATTTCCAAAGCTATAGATAAGTGCATTCCATTTTTTGATTTGATAAAGTGAAGGAAACACAATTTCAAATGGACTCCTGATTGTGTAGAAGCATTCCAGAACCTTCTGAATCATCTGGAAAAACCTCCGATATTGTCCTAGCCAGTAGATCACGAGGATCTGTTCGTGTACTTGGAAGTATCATCCCACGCAATAAGTTCAGCCCTGGTGAGGGAAGAAGATAAAGTCCAGAGACCTGTGTACTATGTAAGTAAGAAGCTAGCGGCAGCGGAGCGGAATTACCCAAAGATAGAAAAGCTAGCGTACAGTTTGCTAATCGCATCTAGAAAGCTCCGCCACTATTTTCAAGCTCAACCCATCACTGCATACACTGATCATCCGCTCCGACAAATATTACAAAGACCAGAGGCATCGGGAAGGCTACTCAAGTTGAATATCAAATTGAGTCAGTTTGACCTGTACTTTCAGCCCCGAAGATCGATAAGGGGCAAGCATTGGCGGATTTTATAACAGAGTTTACCACCCCAGAGGACGATGTGGTGAGTGAAGAAGTTGATCCTCCAAAACAACCTATTGACCCTAACGCCTGGAAACTATATACTGATGGGACTAAGAATGATAGAAGATCGGGCGTAGGAGTTGTACTTGTGACCCCCGATATAACAGTCGATATACTACACTCTCAGATTGGATTTTCAAGCCATGAATAATGATTCGGAGTACGAAGCCCTAATTTTTGGGCTAAGGCTCGCGAAGGAGTTGGGAATAACAAAGTTGGAAATCTTTTGCGACTCCAAAATAGTTGTGAACCCGGTTAATGAGGAGTTTCAGGCTAAAGGTCCGAGACTGATATCATATTTGAAAGAGGTGAGAAAGTTGCTCGATGGCTTTGATCACTATAGTATAGCCCATATTCCTCGATCGTAGAATCAGAAGGCGGACAAGTTAGCTAAGATGGCTAGCTCTGACAACCCTGGGGACACAGGTATGGTCCCGATAGAGGTATTACAGTCTCCGAGTATCGATCAGATGGAAATTGATCCTGTACCGCAGACTGAACCGGAAAAAGGAATCGTGGATGACACCCTTAAAGAACTTCCTAATGAACGGGACACTTCCCACCAAAAAGAGCGAAAGGCGTCATTCGCAAGGCCTCCAGATATGTCATGCAAGGCAAAGTTCTATACCGACAGGGGTTCTCAATGCTGTTCCTCCGGTGTATAGCCCATGACGATATAGAAAGAGTGTTGAGAGAAGTCCACGAAGGTGAATGTGGTGACCACACCAAAAGATACTACAATACGGCTATTTCTGGCCTACGGTGAATAAAGATGCGGCTAAGTATGCACGGCGTTGTGATGTATGCCAGAAATTCTCAAAAATCCACAGGGCACCACCTAGCCAGTTAAAGACAATGATGAGTCTGTGGCCCTTCGCTGTGTGGGGAATTGATATCATTGGAAGCCTCCCCATAGCGAAGGGCGGAGCAAAGTTTGCCATCGTAGCAGTGGATTATTTCACGAAGTGGGTTGAAGCGGAACCACTGACCACGATCACAACTAAGAGGGTAATCAACTTCGTCGTGAGAAATATCATCTGTCGATTTGGAATTCTGAAAGTCATCATAACAGATAATAGGACCAATTTGACAGTACCGAGTTCAGGGATTTCTGCCAGAGATATCACATCGAGAAGAGATTCACAGTTGTGGCACATCCACAGTCAAATAGATAGGTAGAAGCGGCCAACAAAGTAATCAAGTCCATTTTGAAGAAGCGACTGAAACGGGCCAAGGCCATGTGGGTCGACGAGCTACCTTTGGCATTGTGGGCCTACAAAACAACCTTTAAATCAGCCACCGGACATACCCTTTTCCCTTGCTTTCGGATCTGAAGCAGTCATCCCGATTGAGTTAAAGTTGTCATCCCATAGAGTCAGTTACTACGACCCAATGACTAACAATGAACTGCTCCTTGAATCCCTGTAAATGGTAGAAGAAAAAAGGGACGAAGCAGATCTACATGCCTTAAGGCACAAACAGCAAGTCGCTTAGTATTACAACAGAAGGGTCCGAGCTCGAACCTTTGAACCCGGAGACTTGGTTCTAAATCATGTCTTTCCACCCCCAGTACATTTGGGCCCGAAATGGGAAGGACCCTATACCATCCTACGGAGGCTTGATAATGGATCTTTCAAGCTAGCGACCGTGGATGGAAGTGAAATCCCCAGAGTGTGGAATACCCAGCATTTGCGGCACTACTTGACATGAAATTGTCATTTTTACTCTTGTTTTTTAGGACCATGTAAAAAGGCACGACTTGCCTAGAATAGTCTAGTTATATAAATAAAAGATTATAAAGTGGACGTAGGTCATGATTCGACCGAACCACTATAAAATATCTTGTGTCATTTACTTTTATCGCACCATATATTATTTACTTTATCATTATTTACTCACATGAATCATTATAATCTTTCAAAATTTGTTATGACCCTTGCAACAATCTCGAAGCACGTAACTTAAAGTGCCTTCTATCAGATCAGAAGGTTAACAGTATGCAAAGCATTGAGGGTGCAATAAGGTAAACGACACATCAACCGATACTCTAGTTCTCATGACTTGAGAAAAAGTACAAAGGACAGGAAAATGGATTGTCCATAAGACATGAAGGTGCACCAAGATTATAAAGACTATCTCGATTACACTATACCCTTGGTATTCGATGGGAGAGTATAAAGGCGCCAGAGACTAAGCGCCGCGAAAGAACTTCTACCCCGCTGAAGGAACGAAAGGCAAATTGAAAGCTGAGTTCGAACTCAATCCTGGGCATACAACAGGAGAGTATAAAGGCATTTTGACTAAATGCCACTACAAGGCTCCTATCCTGCTGTAGAATCAGGAGCGAGAATGAAAGCTGAGCCCGACCCCCTCATTTCCGGGCAGGGGGTAGCACTTATATATGGCTCTAATCAATCCTCAATAAGCCCTGGCCAGGCATTACATTAACAGTTGATTGGGGACATACTCACACACACACTTATCCATGATGCAGGAATTTTTTGTTTCCATTGCACATGATTTTAACATAGTTATAATTCGGATGTTTGTGATTGAGAATGATAAACTTGTAGGTACGCAATGATGCAAAAGAAACAGATTTTCATTTACTAAATGCAGTTTTACAAGACTAAACAAAATATGAGGGTCATACTCACAGCTACATCATAAGTCCAGTGGAACAACTAAAAAGAGAAAAGACATAAATAAACTGGCTCTACTTGGGCCTTGGGGACGACCTTGGCCTCTTCTCCTTCTTTTGCTTCTCCGGCTCCTCCTTGTCGGCATCAGATTTATCCTGCTTTTTTCTTTTCTTCTTGTCCAAAGGAGGATCTTGTGGGGAGTTAGAAGATTGGGATGCAAGCTGTGTAGTTATCGATTTAGCAGACAGCTTTATGATTAATCCAGATTTGGGATCAGCTGCGGAGATAGGTAGCACATTTAGGGGCCCTTGTTCCTCTATTTTTAAGGCCAGTTGTTTATCCTTTTTGGCCTTTGTGTTGGCAAAGGTCATGTTGTCATCATTCCTGGTCTCCCCTGTGATAGCAAGCTCTTCCTCATCATCCCCGTGATCGCCAGCGATGTCATCCAAGGCTATGATAACTTCGGCATCCTTAGGAACATCAGTGCCTGATAATGCGATGGTTTTCTCGGATGCCTTGACCTCAGTCTGCTCAGGAGCTTCATGGACGACCTTGGTGCTTGGTGATACATTGACCTTCTCAACCTCTGCTTGTTTTTCTGCATCCTTCTCTGTCGGTTTGGCACCTATATTATGAGAAGTAACTGCTACTATTTTTGGAGAAAATGTGGTCTTCTCGATTGTTTGCTCCACAATGCGACGACAAGTCACAATCGCTTTGACAGATTGTGGAGAAAATATGGAGATACCTTCAGTTGACTCCTCGCCTGAAGTCGCAGTGGAAACCCCAACTGCGGGAGGTACTAGAACCTCAGAGATCAAGGGATCGTCTGGGTTATAGTCCTCAACCTTAGAAGTTTTAGGCTTCGGTGCTAAGCTCGAACCTTCGTCAATTTTGTTCTTGCCCTTAAGCTCAAGCCTCTCTTTCTCCATAGCCTCCTGAATTTGACATCTGCCTTCCGCTAAAGCCCTAGGCTCTCCACCTTTGAGGAAAGTCTGCATGAGTTGGTCCTCATCGACTTCCTCGACCTTCAAGCGCTGCTTCTCGCTCTCAACAATTTGATACCATACAGTAACCAAAGTGGTAGGATAGTTACTGATCCAAGAAATATCTCGAGTCCAGATGATTTGAACAAATAAGTCCATTAGCAGTTCGTCGAACTCCCCCATCTCTTTTTCGGCCGCAGCAAGTTTGGCAGTAGTAGTGGAGGCCGACTGAGAGCCGCATTTACATTGCCTTCAGCAAGGGCTGCCCGTTCCTCAGCATGAGCAAGTTTTCCGTTTAAATTCGCATTTTCCTTTTCAACGCAAGCAAGATTATCCTTAAAGCTTGCTTTCTCCTTTTCCTAAGCAGCCCTCTCTATGGAAAGAAGATCCTCCAACGCCTTTAGCTCAGCGTTAACCATCTTAAGATCCTCTATCTCTTTCTTCAAAGCCACCCGCTATTGGCTGTTTGAATCAAGATCGAGATGGAAACGTTTCTTGCCGTTGTCTAATTCAGTTTTGTAATTTTCAGCATCCCACTGAGCTAAGGAAAGCTGATCTTGTGCATCCTCAAGATCTTTCTCTGCCTTACTCCTGGCCTTAGCATCGTGATTGATCTTCACCCTGGCCCTGGCAGCATCTACTTCTAAACGGCGGATAACATCTGACAAATTCTTGGCATGTTTTTTCATTGCTCTATATTGTTTAGCCACGTGATCGATTTGGCCTACAACCTCTACATCCCATTCATCGGGAACTAGTTCAAGATCTAGGATGAAATGCAACCTTTCAAAATAGATATTGGGGAATTCTTTTCGCAAGCGCTCCAACTTTGCCTGAGAGAAGTAACGGCACCCTCCTGTACCACGGTAGTATCCAAGTGGTGTTGAGCAGAAGGAACCAAAATTGCCTTCTCTTTTTCCAAATTCTTGCTTGGATCTTTGTCTTTGGGTTCGTGATGCTTTTTGGAAGACTTGCCCTGATAGGTGTGCTCTTCAGAGGAGTTAGAGCTTTAGGAAGTTGTTTGCCTCCCGCCTGTGGCACTTGACGAGTATATTACTTCCCAGGATCCTGCTCTGAGGGAGCACTACTACAAAAGTGGGTATATTTGACACAAGTTTTATGTGGCCTTAGATCGAAAAAGTGTTGCATTTTCCCCTTTTTCAAATAGGCAATACCGGAAGGGCGTGGCATCCGCGGCCGTTGCTTTAGCCATCTAAGGCAATGCTTTTGCACATCTACTGCCACAGAAAGAAAGTGTTGCATTATAAATGTAATGCAACAGTATTTGCATGTAATGCAACAATATTCAGCGTTGCTTGAAAATTAGTTAGATCCTGGCTACCAGGTCACGATAGCGGCGGCCACGTCAGCTTTCCATGTCAGCTGCCTACATGTCACACGACACGTTAGCTCTCCACGTCAGCTGCACACGTGTGGCATGCCACATCAGTTGTGGCATCTACGTGCCATATGGACTTACTACTGTTTTATGTAATGCAACACCATTGTATTATGGAATGCAACACCATATCCTAAAATACAACATCAGGAAAAAAAGCAAATGCAACGCTTTAATTATAAATTTTGCAATATCAGTTTTGTACATAGAAAAAACACATCCGTTACATTCATCATCACATTCAAACCTTCAATATATACCACCTTCAATACATACGATCAAATACGTAATTCAACGCTTTAAATATATAACACATCTGATCAAATACATAATTTAAAAGTAGCAAAAGTGCCAACACATACCACCTTCAATACAAGTGCCAACAAATACGATTAGTTTGCATTCTACAAAGTAGCAATGCCATGAACTAGAAACTGTATCTCCCCATATCATTTCAGGTCCTCCACTTGTCGGCTGTATATCTCCTCGTCATTTCAGATCCTGCAATTTGAATTTACAAGTTATTCGATAAGTGCATATGTGTTGTGTGCATATGTGCATTTGGCCATCTAATTAACTTATAAATCTAAGCGAGTTACGCATACAATTATAACAGTTGACCATTCACCATTGGTAAATCGTGCCACCTCAGAATTGAGTATGCTTTGTCTTTTGTGCAAGCATTTCCAGTTCACATATTTACCTGACACAATCCATCGGGTCCCTCGCACATCCTTTCAAGCTTTAGATCAACATCATCATCTCCATATCCCCTAAACCCAAATCTTTAAAAGTAAAAAAAAGAATTAATGGAGGACTCGTCTCTATACATCACTGCCACTGTTCTTAAGGGACATTGGAATTTCGAAGTTGTGCATACGTTCTTAAGGTGACTCTCAATCATAATTCATGGGCTATACGGGTAATACCCAATAACTCTTTTCTAGTATCATGCCCATCGTACAATAAGTGTGATCTTGCGCTAATGTTGAAAGTTTTTACAAAACCTGGTGGTGCTACTTACCTGCAAGCATGGTCTGATGAAGAATTTGAGCCTGAACCAGCTTTAGAAGTGGAATCATGGGCTAAAGTCGATGGCTTTCCCGAGTTCCTAAAGAGTAATGTCCCTGCTATTGAAGAAATAATGAAGCCAATGGGACGTGTGCTTGCAACTGACGACTGCAAATGGTCTCAGTATGACCATACATCTTTCTACCTGAAAATGCAATTTTATGACGGTATTGGCAATATCAATATTTTTGCTGCTTAATTCAACAACAAAGTTTACCTCATTAAGGTTCAACGCTGTACCAATGCTCATCCTGGAACAAGGCTTGAACTTCTTTTTGTGAGCAATAGGGAGGAACAGGTGGTTCCATGTTTGCATCATTACGGATGGGAATGGGAAATGGATTCAGATGAAAGATTTCACGCAATGATACAAGAAGCTGCTGTTCTACCCCCTTGCCAAGCTTATTTCCGGAAGCCACCCATGAGATACATGTTGATAACCAAGCCCCAACGAACCTGAGGAATGATCAGTGGGTAAATATAGAAGTTGATGAGGAATTTGACTGGCCAAACTACCTCACCCCTTGTCTTGATGTTGCGGGTCCAACACATGCTACTGGTCCATGGCATGCGGCTGCTCACTTCAGACTGGCTCTCCCACAGCCGCAAAGCCCTAACGAATCAGTAGGAAGTTCCACAGCCCCGCCAAGTCCTGATCTGGTATGAACTTATGCTATTATAATGTCATTTTTTGGATGTGTATGTATTAAGTTAACTTTATGATACTTTTGGATGTGGATGCGTGTGTTATTTTTTGGATGTGTATGGTATGAACTGATCGATGGTGCCTTATGATACTTGTGCGTATATGGTATGAACTGATGTGTATTGTATGGACTGATGCTGCCTTATGATACTTGTGCGTGTATACTTGTGTGTGCATGGTATGAACTGATGTGTATTGTATGGACTGATGTTGCCTGATGATACTTGTGCATGTGTTTTAGATACGGGTATTTGTATCACAAAACCTCAATGCACACCGTAGTGCTACACATTTATTTGTACGAACTTTATGGTGCAAACACACCGTAGTGCTACACATGTATTTGTATCACAAAACCTCAAGCATACAATTGTATGTCATTTTTTGGATGTGTATGGTATGAACTGATGCAGTGCCTTATGATACTTTTTTATATGACTGCTTTATGATACGTAGTATATGCATACCTGTGTGTGTTAGATAGGGGTGCATGTTAGATACGGGTGAACGACTCGTCCGAATCGGGAAATTGGTAGCCTCAAGCACACCGCAGTGCTACACATGTATCTGCATCACAAAACCTCAAGCATACAATTATATGTCAATGTAAATGAACGCGAAGTGCAAATCAATTTCGACGGTAAAGTCCCCATTCCTTAACTAGAGTCTAGCTCGACCTCTACAATAAACCAATGTCTTTTTCATGCCAATAGCCTGGTTCTCATGGCCCAAATCCTAGTGGCAAACCCAAATCCTGGTGGCAAACCCACCAGCGCCATCTCCATTTTTGGTTTATTGCTGGGTATAATTTTCGAATAAACCTTAGCACAATCCCAAATCAATGGTCAAAGCGCAACTAATTACTCATAATTTAATCTTTCACCGACTAATCACTCATAAGCGAACGGGGTTTTCCTAAGTTTGGGATGTCCAAGCAACTAATTACTCATAAGCGAATGGGTTTTCCAAAATGTAACAAATGAACTACTTACTAATTACTCATAATCCAATTTATAATAAGCGCAACTAATTCACAGTGCTGTACAAAGTGAACCTGAGGGAAAAAACTGGCGATATCAAGTTAACGCCCTGAGCAATCAAAGCTAGAAAGCATTTCAAAGCTTCAACCTTTTCGAAATAAAATTTGTTGTCCAGGAGAGGAGCGATACTGACGTGAATTTAGGTTTAAATTTTTTTCAATAGTAAAAAGGGGGAAAACGATTAGATGATAAAGAAGAAAACGATTTGTGACCAGAATGATTTTACATTATTTCGTTAAGGGAGAAGATCATGCCAAAATTTCATCAAAAGAATGCAACGACGTGGCTGTCAATTATTGGATGATGGCTAACGTTTAGAATCATCAGACCCATAGATGGTTTGGACCGTTGGATTAATCTTGCATCTACGGTTGGGGTTTTTATATGTTGATAACGCGGATCGCTGCGCTGGATTATATATACGTAATGCTATGCTCTTAACTGGTGTTGCACGTCAAAACACTAGAATTCCCACTGCAACAGTGCATTCACGTATAATGCAACAACATATGAATATTGTTGCAGAAGATCAAAGAAATCATAGCTTTCGCCACACTTTTCATGCAACACACACAAATTAGTGTCGAATAGGCCCACTTTTGTAGTAGTGGAGAGCGAGACCGCATAGAATGAGGCTGATAAGAATCACGGGGTCGTTGACTATCTCTTCCTCGACTTTCACTGTCGTCATGTTCAGATATGGGATTAAGGCTAGGAGTGCACCCACGAAGTTCACGATGAGAATATGTGTGACGACGAGACATTTTTCCTACAAAGAACGACAAACAAATATGAGACCCATGAATACAAATAGCACATGAGTGGTGTGGCTAGTGGTGCATGTGATTTGTGTATCCCGTGTAATCTCCCCTAACAGACCAAGGCCCGAAGCTAGGCTCATCTGTGCAGTATCTTTTGTCTTTGATGGGAATGTTCTCTTCCTTAGAGACAGGGAAGAATGGTTCCCCTCCAAAGTCCTAAGGTGTGTAGATGTTATTTGGCAGAGGGATTTTATCTAACTACCCGAATATCTGCTCCTCGGTTAATGTATCATCAGTAGTAGGCCCTACTAGTGGTGGAGTCCTAGAGGGAGATTGTCCCTTGGGCACTGAAGCCTCCTTTGTGTAATGTCCCGTATTTTTACGGTATAATAATTAATTTATTTAATTGTTTAAATAATGATTTAGAGATTTGAATGGTCATTTAATTAAATAATATTAAATATTTAATTAATATAAATAATAGAATAATATGTTTTATTTTCGAAATAATCGAAAATAACAGAATTCACAATATCGTGTGAATTGGACAACTTAAAATATATAATTCAGTTTAGAATTGAATTATATTAACGAATTTATTTATAAATGTCTGTTGAATGTATAATTTATATTATAATTATAATCGAGCTCGAAATGGCGCGACAGTTCGTAATTTGGCTATTCGAACTTTAAATGAATATACAGAATCCGTTTTAAATCGGATTTCCGTGAAACAAGAAACATTTAGAGCTGGTGAAGTATATTTTTCTAATGGAAGAGAAAAATCGGGATTTTGTTGGTTAGATTTTGATTTATGTCCAAATCAAATTTTTGAAAAGTCGTTATGGAATTCCTTTATAACATTTTATTTATATTTAAATGGATTTTTAATATAAATTGAATATCGATATAATCTGGAATTTTGAAATATCGAGTTATAAATCCCGATATATTTATTTTGGAGTTATATGATATTGTATGTGAAAATATACGATAATATTAATTTATTAATATTAAATTTAATTGTTTTTGAATATATTAATATTTAAATTGGTTTATTTAAAGCTTTAAAAATAACCATTTTTACAAATGACCTCCGTTTTCGATGAAACTAATTTTGTTGGATCCGGCATATTAAATTATTGTTAGATTTCAATTTTCGTGATTTTTGGAGTCAGTATGTGGGCCATACAGGATTTTAATGTGAAAAACAATCAATAATTTGACTTTAAAAATGCGCTGTGCGAGCAGACGAAGTCGAAATTCGACAAAACAAGTTTCTTCGGGTCCGTAATGTCGAACTGTAGCTGCATGCCCATTTTCATGATTTTTGGGTATCGTGTGTGATCATACGGATTTTTAGATGACAAATACAATTAATGATATGATATAAAATAATAAATTAATATAGGATAGCTTATCCTACAAGCTAACCAACCATTCTATAAATACACCGATGCTTTTGTAACCCTAAGCGTATTTCTCCAGCGGTCAAAAGTCTAGCCGCCACCATTCTTCTAAAGTTCATACTTTGAAAATTTTCTATGAAATGGAATAAAAATCCATAAATATATAACGAGGCGTAATCGGATTTCCGCGGAGTCTCTCTATGCTTGTACATGGTTTATACGAAATCCGAACTTCCTTTTTATCACTGGAATAAACAACGCGAGCTTTAGTGAGTTTTAGGGTTCAATGTTTTGGGTTCATGAAGCACCGATTCGTGGATTCAATGTTATATCTGGGTTGAGGAGAAGAAACCGCATGTTTATGCGGAGATCTAGCTAATAACGCGACAAAAAGTGTTGTTACTTTGTGTTGACTATAAAGACTGGACTGTGCGTTGTGATAGTTGGGGTGAACTCGAGCTTGGCGAAATGGGTACAGGGTGCTGCGGTTTTAAATGGGGAGTAGTTTGGTGGTCTTTGCGTTGGAACCCGTGGAGTATGGTAGAAGAATGGATGATGGGAGGTGCGGTTGTAGCTGGGCGACATGATCCAGGTTGATGGTTCAAATTAAACAAGAATGATATGATAAAGAAGAGGAGAGGATGAGGAGAAGGATAGTGAAATTTGTTTGTGATTTAATGGAGTGAAAGGGGAGATGTGAAGCAAGAATTATCGACCTGGTTTGGGAAAGCTTTAGGAGTTGGAGTACAGAATGCTGCGTAGAGAAAGAAAAGGAAGTGGAAAGCGGGCTGGGTTTTAAACATGGGTGGGCTGAGATTTCTAGGTAAAGCCCACATTTATAAAAAGGAAATTAAGTTTAATTTATATAAAATGGTATACAATCTTGTAAATTAAATATCTCGATCATACATCATCAGAATTGCGAACAGTCTGATCCATTATGATCGTATGAAGGAGGGCTACACAATGGAACTGACTAGGAGTGGATTAGAGCTTGTTACAATTTACAGCGAAATAAATTGTCCGATCTGAATCGAGATCGATTATCGTTATTCAACGATGATCGTCTAATGTGAGTAAATCTCACTAACTCTGTACAGTTTATATTTTTATAAATATAATATAGTATTAATAAATGATGATTGATTGTTGTGTGTTGATTGTTTGGTTTAATTGCTGATTTATTGGTTGAAATTGTAGATAACGATATATATATATTGTTAATCAAATATTGATTCTGTTTATCAGAATATTTCATATTGAAATGAAATCGATGTCATTTATATTGTTTAACATATGTGGATGCAGGGAGACAGGTTGGAGGGATCCAACTGGATTCCTTAATATTTATAATACTGTTTGTTTTCATATATTGTGATATATGATGTGATATATAATGTGTGATTGATTATGATGACAGTGGTCATGTTATTTGGTATTTTAAATACCATATGAAATACTAGAATGCAAAAACGAAAATTTCAAAGTGAATATTGAAAATGAAATATTTTTATATACAATGGATAGAATTATATAAAAGGATTTTTATAAAATGGATAGAATTATATAAAAGGATTTATATAAAATGGGTAGAATTATATAAAAGGATTTATATAGAGTAAATATAATTATATAAAGGGAATTATAAATGGGATTATAAGTGTTAGAAGAATAAAATGAGATTTTATATGAATAATTCTATATTAGAAGTATAAATAGAAATTGGATTTGGGATATTATTTTTAAATACGAAATCAAACCGCTTTGATTGCAAAGAAGAAATATTATTCACATTTAATGTGAATAAAGAATTTAAGTAAATATTTTGCAAATAAAATATTATAAAGGAATTTGGGGTTTGAATTAGGAATTTAAATGGAATTACTGAAATTAGAAACTGACTGGAAATCAATGAGTTGAATGGCTTTCTGGGTATCGATCTGATGTTGGTTTCGGCCTTCGGGGTTTATACTTGGGAAGTTGTTCTCTTACTAGTTTGCAGTTAGAGACTGATATATGTGAGAAGATAGTGATGCGTGAATTAGAAATAGAAACGTTTTCCAAAGTTAATAACGTATATTTTCTAAAATTAGATAATAAGGATTTGATGAATATATGGAAACAAGAAATGGGGAAATGAATAAATGTTGATTGATGATTGATCAATAGAATTTCCATTTGGAACTAATATCGGTGTTTGCACACATGTTTTTCTTTGATAGTTAAATCACCGACTATCAAAGTTCTTAACCATTTTTTCGTCGTCAATACGAAGAGACCGGGATCAAATTCATTATCTGAAAACCACTCTGTATGGGCGTTTGCGTTGCGATCAAATATGATGAAGATAATTGAAGGTGGAGTTATGCAAGGGCTGTCCTATTTATAGAATAGTACCTTCGGTCTGTCCAGTCCCAGGGCGACCTGTATGGAAGAATGTCTGATAGAGTACATTTAATAGATCGCGTATGTTGGTCTCTTCAAACTATTTACGTTTGGTGGCGGAGGAATTCGTTTCTCTTAGCTATATACCCGTGGTATGTTTGGAGAAATCAATTTGGGATTTGGCGGGTATGACGATGTGACATTCAAAGTGAATAAATGTGTGATCTGTCAAAGATAAGCATGGCCTCTAGCCAACCAGGAAATGGTATAAAATCGGGTAGGTCGCATGGCTAAGAGGTTACTGCCAATTAGGGTGTATTGTCACCTGGTCTAGAGAAATTCCATTTACTTCTATAATCTATTTCGATGTTGTCCCTTTCGGGAAACGGTTGTTGATCCCAATCGTTGGTGATAATACATTCGGTACACTCAAGCGAAATGAGTGACCGGTCATGTTTAGCCTGGGTTATAAGATGTTCTTGTTGAACCCAGTGTATTCCCCTCTAGAGATACATTGTCGGAAGGTGGTCTCATACCTTGCCAGTTGGAATCCATTACCCAATAACCTCCTGCGGTTTTTGATTGTATGTTATATATGTGGAACGTGAGATGAAAGCGTTCTGCTGGATGATTATTATATTGTGGTTGATAGACATTATTATAATATCAAATGAGTTTTGATATAAATATTATCGTTTCTTTCAAAAGGATTTTGAATGATAAATAAAGTGTTTTGGATTCTCATAAAGGAAAAACCCATTCCGTGTTATATGGCGTAGTCTTATGAGATATCGTTTATTTTCTCAAACTGTTTTAAATTGTTTACTCATACCAGTCTCATGACTGACCCGGAGTTTACTTTGTTT
Source organism: Allium sativum (assembly GCA_030737875.1). Taxonomy (NCBI): domain Eukaryota; kingdom Viridiplantae; phylum Streptophyta; class Magnoliopsida; order Asparagales; family Amaryllidaceae; genus Allium; species Allium sativum. Next base: position 142,558,807 of record CM060925.1, on the reverse strand, counting down.
CGTATTCCCTAAACTCTTGGGTGCCCAATTTGTATGGGCAGTCAAGTAGTCGGGATTTTACAGATACTGAGAGCTTGGAGCAGGAGGCTTTAGGATTATATATCAAATGTTTATTTGCGCTGTGTTGTAGGTGTTGTACTTTGATGATAACATGTATATTCAAGTACAGATATATTTCAAAGTTATGTTTTATATAATATTTTTTTTTGTTCCACTGTGAGATTCATGTTACTCTGATTCTGTTGTTGTGATCTTCTTCTTCTTATATTATAATTTTCTATCTTATCTATTTTCACCCTCTAACTTCTTTCATTAACTATCTGGTATTTCCGATGCTTGGGTAGTCGACATTGAGTTTATGTCGATAACCAGGATTGCGAAAACCCGGGTCGTTATACTTTGGCTCATCATCTCAATTTCATCTCCTTTGTATACATTCAAATCCTCATCATCCTGGTTAACCATTGGCGAAGGACTCTTAAGAAATTCGGTCTTTTTTGTAGCTTCGTGGTCACTGGCCCCTCAGCTGGGGCATGCTGCTAGATTCCGCAACTGTTTGAGTAGGGGGCACGTATTTATAAGGCTTGCCACCCAATCCGAGACCAAATCTTACATCCAGAAGATGGTGTTTGTGAAGGCTCTCATTGGTTATACACTTCTTGATTCCACAGAAGTCTGATTTGCTTGCTAAAAGGCGGGATAATCGATCCTCGTATACCGAACCCTTTATTTTTTCAAAGTTGTGAACTGTATAGAAAGAAGAACACATTAGTATTTTAATTATGCAATTGGAGCATGCGCTGAAGGATCTAGAACTCACTTGACTGTAGCTACCTCCTCGCACATCCAGCCTGATGTTTTATGTAAAACCAATCAGACTTAGCGTCTCCTAAATTGCTATGACCATCCGATAATACCTTCCTGGAGGGGATCATTCAAAGAAAATGAAGTTCAGAGTCCCAGTGGAATGGTGCTTGAAATAATAATAGAAGTTTAAATCTTTGGAGGTAAGCACGGTCCCCAATTTTTTTGCATATGTTATATACAACGTGTATAAAGCAGCATAAGCATTGGGATGGAGTTGCATGGGGGCAATGCGTAGTCATCTTAGAAGATCAACAACAATCGGAGGAAACATAGGGATAACGCCTACCCAGCACATGATCCTACTGATAGTCATGTACCTTTCCGGAGCAGAATGGGGCTTATCTCCTTCCTCCAGAGTTTTCACATCGACCCAGGGAATCCCGTATCTCAAGCAAATTTTCTTTAACTTTACATCGTCCAACTTGGAGGTTATAGAGTCACTCGGTTTCTCTACTTCTTTGACACCTTCTATTTCGTCAGAAGCTCGATCACCATCCTCTTCCTCAAGTGATGTGCTCTCAGAATATGCTGATTCTGTCTCAAGATCTATTTCATAATCGGAATCAGAGTTACTCCAATCTGAATCTGACGGGAGAACATCGGGATTATGGTAGTTTGACGACTCGGGATCTGTACTCTTCTTTGATATTCTTGCTGAGCACCTATCAGACATGGCTGTGTTGGCGAGTAAACATAAGTTATTAGATCATAACTACCCGTGAACCCTGTATGTGCATGCAAGTGTCGGTGTATGCAAGTGTGTACGGTGCTGAAAAAGGAAAGCGTAGAGTTAATCAAGTAAGCATAAAATGGGTCGTTGTATATTGTTAAGTAGTCGTCCGGTCCAAGAACTTTGTCTCGAAGGCTCTAAACTTATTGTCCATTAATGTGTTAAAGTTGCATCAAAATTCAGTCAAAGTATATGACGAGTCGCTGACTATGTTGGTTAGTTAAGTTTTAAAACACAGGGTCGTGACAAAGGGACCGATTCATTATAAAGGAATTCGGCTTGTAACATGGAATTGGTTCGTGAATGAGAAATCGGCTCGTGACCAAGGTGCAATTCGCGATGGAGTACCCAACTGGGCACGGCATCGGCTCGCCCAAGTAGCGGTTTGTGATAGAGAACGACTCACGAAGGAAAGCCCGGCTTGTGATTTCATAGGGTTCATGATAGAGCGCTCATCCACGTGCCGTGATGGCTCACGAGACACTGCCACAACCCATCTCGTCCGCTCCCTTCTATGAACTGATATTCTACTCCTCACCACAGTCCAATCTGGATTTTAACTCTTCTTCACGACCTGCTTCAACGCCACCGCGTCCCACGATCCGAACTGCTGAAGTTGAAGTTCCTCCTTAGCCCTCTGTCCTCTTGCCCCACAAACGGACCTCTCTTCACCCTACAATCACTCAGCCTTCCTCCCTTCCAAATCTTAACTCGCTGAGCCTAGCCACCATCACCAGCGTCGGCGATGGTCTCGAAACAAGCAGCAAACCCATTAGAATCAAGAAAAACAAAAGGAAAACCCATGGAAGCAAAACCAAATCCGAATCGAAAATAAAAGGAAAAGAGAAATTGTAATTGGAATAGTTGTTGTTACTACCTATTCAGAGTGATTGGATGATCTCGAAGTTTTGTGGGCTGGAAGAGGTTGCAATTTAGGGTTTGGAGATGTAGGAACTTAGGTGGCGGCAGTGAAAGATACAAAAAGGTGGAAGGAAGAGGGGAGATTGGCATAAATAACCCTTGTAAAAAAAACCTCGTCTTCCCTCTTTTGTTTTATTAGGGTTGGTCTGGCCCAACGGACCGTGAACACATGAACAAGTCCATCATTGTTTGCAAGAGGGCCTGATGCACCATCGATCCGTGATATATACTTAACGCCACGGGCCATGGCATGATAAATTTCCTTAAAATGTTTATAAAATCTTGGAACTTACCTTCGAAAATAACCGCAATGTACTCAGAAATTCCGGAAATCATAGATGATCAACAAATGGAAGATAATGACTGGAAATTTAGCCTGATATTTATACTTGTCAAAAAACACGACTATTCAAAACATCGCAACCATGAAAGCAGATGCAACTGTTGATTCACATCCTTCCGGGAAAAGATACTTCAGCAATTTCGAAGCATGTTCCATCCTCGATAAAACATACTTCGAGGGGGCACCGAAGGAGAGTTTTGTTTCCAGATATATATAACAATTAGTGTACAAAATGAGAGTTTTGTTTCCAGATGCACCGAAGGAGAGTTTCCTATTGCCTTTGTGCAATTCCTAGTTTTTTAGCAAACTAGGAGCTTGCTAAGATAACTAATTCTATCAAACCCGGGAATTAAGGGTAGAATTATGTTAGAACGATGTAAACTAGGGATGAGCATGGTGCGGTTTGGTGCGGTTTTGGCTTAAAACCGCACCCAGAATCGCTAGGGTGCGGTTTCTAAAAGTAGGAACCGGAACCGGACCAAAAACCGTTGGTGCGGTTTCGGTTCCAAAACCGTTTGACCAAAAAAAAAACATTTTCCCCTAACCTGCTCACACAAAACAACACCATTATATACACGCATAGGAAACTCATGCTTTACTACATACAATCATGCACCACACAAAAACATACACAACAACAGCATGAACATAACGCTAGCATATATAAACACAACCCAGTCGCAACAATCAATATTTGCCTAAAAATATAACCTCTACCAGTCTCATATTTACTTACTGAAATGCTATCAGTATTATAGTCTGGGATTGAGCCACTCCCACTATAATTCGTTATTGTAATATTCATGTTGATTTAGTAATTAAACATGCAGATTACAATAAAGAATTGATACTTGCACGCTTGCAGCATAAAAGCAACAAAAATGAGGGCACACATCTACATACAAATGCATGCACCACTGTAAAAACACACACACAACTTCACATATGTTAATGCAAGTACGCAAAAAATGCAAGGTAACATTAAAATTTATATATAAATAATATTCGGTGCGGTTTCGGTTTTGCGGTTTGAAAAAGGATAGAAACCGAAACCGGACCGTACTAATGATGCGGTTTCATCGGTTTTGCGGTTTTACTTCGGTGCGGTTTTTTAAGATGCGGTTTTCATCGGTTTTTTGCAGTTTCGGTTCGGTTTCGGTTTGTAATCGGTTTTTCTACTCATCCCTAATGTAAACCCCATAGAAATGTGAAAGATTGTACTTTCTATGAATTACACCGTTAGAATTTAAATTCGTTTAATTTAACAAAAAAATGTTCGGACCCTCTAGCAGCTTCAAGGTAGCAATGTAAAAATGCGTTTCCGTGTAAGTTAACGGAACACCAATTAAAGGACGAAACCGCTGAGAAAGCACAACTTTGCTACCATACGTCGAGATCCATAACCACGTCATCAATCCGTGCAATACAATGACGTACCGATCTAACCGTTAAGTATCGAAATATCCAACGGTTGTAGACTACAGATAGCCATCACCGTGGCTTCTGGGACCTTATAAATATCGACCCAAACCCCGGTCTGCCTCATCGAATTACATAATCATCGTACTACTCAGAAAATCCCCAAATTAATTTTTAGGGCTTCACAATGTCAGGAAGAGGAAAAGGAGGTAAGGGTCTAGGAAAGGGCGGTGCCAAGCGCCATCGCAAGGTCCTCCGGGACAATATTCAGGGAATCACCAAGCCTGCTATCCGCCGTCTCGCCAGAAGAGGAGGCGTCAAGAGAATCAGCGGTTTGATTTACGAAGAAACCAGAGGCGTTCTGAAAATATTCCTAGAAAACGTGATCCGTGATGCTGTCACTTACACCGAACATGCAAGGAGGAAGACGGTCACTGCCATGGATGTTGTTTATGCTTTGAAGAGGCAGGGAAGAACCCTCTATGGATTCGGAGGCTAAAGTTTCGATTTTGTTTGAATGTTCCATGTTTTAGGGTTCCCTTAAAAGTCTTGCTGTCAAGAAATTATCAAAATTCTTGATCTTTTTGTTTCTTGCTATGGTTTTCTTAGCGTTGTTTGTGAGTAACGGGGAAATGGATGTAGCGACGGTATTAGTAATTAAATTATTTTTATGGTATTTCCGTTTGTTCAATTCTTGTTTTTTCCTTTTTGGTTTCATTTTGACATTGAACTGCAATGAACTCTCGTTGTTGAATGTAGATTTCCAGAGTTAGTCAAATTAACTTATAAGATAAGAATACGATGCTCTACGACTATGTATCATTTCTTTATCAAAGATCCATTTATATAGCTTTATGCCTACTCTAGTCAGTAAAGTGGACTTCAATGAGATTCACCATATTGTAGTCTTTGATGGTCATTTGTTAAGTAACATGGCCAAATATAAGGGTAAAGTGAGATGTAATTTTGATCAATAGTTCTGGAACGACTGTGCTTTTTGCTGTGGGAAGGAAATTAACCATTAGGTTTGGATTCAAATTCCACCCTCTTGGTATTCAAATTATAAGATATCCTTTACTCCAATGCCTACCAGTCTAGCTTTTCTCGGCTTTGAATCATGATTGGGAAATATAGTTCCTGTTGGTTTAAGAAATTGGAGAAGACTGGGATAAGGCAGGTCATGTTACTGTGCTGAGCATTGAATGATAGGATTTTTGATAGTACTTTAAAGCTAATTTTTGATAGAAACTGCACCATCTGATTTCCAAAAACCCACCCAGTACCACCTGTTAGATCGATTTCAATGAATTTCGAGGTTCAGTAGCATTCTCCATTAAATGAGCAGTCCAAACATATCAAACATATCAAACCCTGATTTCGCAGCATCGAATAATCTTGCCGACTCTGATCTCATTGTACCAAACTACCTTGCTGCCTTACGGTTCAAATTTTGGTGGTGTTTGGATTTTGATGTTAATAAAGCCCTATTCTGCTGCATACATTTCAAATTTTAAATAGTTTGAAAATTCAAGCTTCAGAATTTGCAGAGTATGAGGAAGTTGTCCTTTGAATTCATAAAATAACCAAGTTTGTGGATTTGCAAGTAATTTATTGTTTAGAAGTTTGCAAGTAAGTGGAAGTTTGTGGCTTTGCCATACTATGACAGTAGAGGTTCAAAATTAACGTTGAAAATAACAAAACCTTTCTTACGATTCTATTTTCAAAAGAAAGAAAATAGAATTGTGTTAATAGTGTTAAAAAAGTGCTTAAGAATATATGACATCGGTGGGACATTTCATAATGTTGAAAAATATCATATAATTTTATTTCTTTTCATAATGTTGAAAGACTATTATTAAATGCATTAATGTTGATTTGTTTTGCATAACGAACAACCATCGATTAACCTTATTTTCAATGGTCGTTAAATGCTCAGGTATAATATTTCGTTGATTGATGATCGTAAGAAACGACGTCGATCAACGATAGTTTGCCATGGAAAATGAATTTGCTGGCATATGAAAATGTTTATTTTAATGTATTTACTATTTTTATTCATAAGCATTTTTCTAGATGTCTTGAGACCACATAAAATTATAAAGTGTTAAGTGCTATCTAGTGTGTGCATGTTATAATGTTGTCACATTTGTCTTTCGATGTGATTTTTTTAGTTACTAGATTATCCAATATTTCATGTTTGTTCTATTATATATAAAAATTCTAATATATGATTTTTCATTATTTGATCTCATATCCCTTTCAAGCTCTGAATTCTCACTTGCTCGAAGTTCTTTATTTTAATTTTGCACTTTCGTTTATTTCATTTTTTGTTTTCAGACATTAGATTGGTGTATTAATTATGTCCTTCAACTTATCTCTTTCCTTGTCAGCTTCTTTATCATATTCATAAAATCTTTGCTTGCTTTGCCAAACAACGCTCTACTTCTAAGCTTAATTTAGTAATCAATGCAATTATTACTCAATTTTATTTATTTTTTAGACCTAATGTTTTTACCTTTTTCAATTTTACGAATGAAATTAAAGTAATATGTATTCTTTCATTGTAATAGGGTAATGGTTCTTAAAAGGACAGTTAAGTTCCTCTTATTTGTTTATTTTCATTTCCATAAATTTTGAACTTTGATAGTGATTTGAATTTTAGTTTTTTTTTCTTTTCAATTGCAACCTTTTCACGTGTACATGTGATAATATAGTATATTGAAGTAGCTCGATTTAGTTATTACTTAATGATGCACGATAATATGAGGGTTTTAACTTCATCTTTTTTAGGTTCAATTTGTATATAGATGAACAGTTTCATTTTATTTATAATGCTTTTTGACTTAAGTTGATATATTAATTTAGACAAAAATGCATATATCAACTGATAAATGATTTGAAATGCTCTATGTTGATTAATGTTAAATCCATACAATGTTATCTTATTATACTGTACATTTGAAAGGATGCATAGTGCAAATATGTTTAAAAGCCTATGCACATATATAGCATGCATATTGAAGATTTGCTTTCATTGATTTCTAGTTTTTTCAATGATATTATAATAATATATAGCATCCAAAAAATTATAGAATATAGCTGAAATGTTTGCATCTCACATTCCAGCATAATAGGTATAAAATCAAGTCCGAAGACGGTGTTGGATTGGTTCCAACCATGAAGGAGTAAGAGTCTGCCAGTTGAATCCGCACACCTCTAAGTAAAACGTACAGACGACTACAATATGTTGCACCTCGGCCATTCAGGATAGGTTGTACCCCTTACTCGATTGCGCCAAGTGTTATCACTCCAGGTTGCAGATAAACGACAAAAAATAGGCCTCGAAGCACATATAAATATCAACTCTAAATCTAGGCCATGAATATATCATAATGGGAGCGACATACATTATCCTGCTGCATGCCCTTGCATTATTTATTTATCGGGTGTGAGGCCTTCGAAATAACGATTATCTGATCACTCCTAGTGATTCCCACTTGAGATGAAAACATTGCACTTCTGACAAAAATGCAATGCCAGCATTCATCCGTACAAGTTTGTTTTGGCTCTGACTTAGGGTGTAAACGGATCGGATCAGATGAAGGTGTGTCCAAGCTCTGTCCTATAAGAGATTCGGACGAACACGGGCCGGAAAAGTATTAAATTCGAACACTGCTCGTACGAGCCGGACAACAGACGGACAATAGAAAAACATCAAATATTTTGGATCGGACTGGACACTGGTATGTCCAAGCTCTGTCCTATAAGAGAATTGGACGGACACGGACCAGACACCTTACAGCTTCGAAATGAGCCAGACAACGAACTGTCCTGTCCGATATACAGCCCTAGCTCTGACCGAAATTGAAGGCACAACCTCCGCTACATCCATTTGGGAATCACTCCCCTAAGATCTATAGCAACTATTCCTTGCATCACAAAGAGCTCCATCTTGAATTCATCATCAAGATGTCTTCTATTTCGAATGCTTCAACTAGATTGAAGTGGTTTTCAGATATCTAAATCTGATTCCAATCTATATAAAACGTTAGAGCGGAGTTCGCCTCCTAACCATTTAAATGAACGCCCTATCATTAGTCTTATATATTTTTAGGGCTAAAATTGACCAAAATCGATATTCAGTTATTTAACTACCAATTACATTGTCAACAACCCCCATATATTTAGCTTTCCTATAGTAATCACTAAGCTTTATTTTTAAAATAGATCTTCTATTTGCAAAATGTCTTTTTTAGAATAATCATTTGATATTCATATACTTATTTTACTGGCATAAGTATATTTACAACACATTTTGAACATTTCATATTGCTAATCATATTAAGTGTAACGACCGTCATACACCACCGGTGCCTATATAATCTGTACAAGCACCTAATCGATGTATAACGGTTGTCAGTAGGGTTGTCAATGGATACTTTCGAATATGGATAGTGCTATATTCGTATTTGTATCCGAAATCATTTTCGGATATTGGATATCCATATCCGTAGATACAAAGAAATATCAGGTAATTATCCTATTCGTTATCGATCGATAAATCAAGAAATACAAATGATTTTTTTTTAGTTTAACATAAATGTTTTTCAATTCCATAGATCACAAAAGTGTTCAAAATAAACATATACGATGAAATTAAATAGATTTGAGTAGCTAATATGCATGTAGTGCATATAATATAAATCTTCGACTTAGTAAAGCAATAAATAAATCTCATTCATCATACTAAAATGCATATAATTCTGAGATTAATGTTAAAAAAATCGGATGGATAATTTTTGGATGTGGATATCCATGTATCCGCATCCTTTTTTTGGATATTAGATATTTATCCGCTTTTTGGATACAGATGCAGACAGATTTTAGATTTTTTTTTGGGTATCCATTGACAACCCTAGTTGTCAGGAGAAAGGAATAGTGGAAACGAAGGGAAAAAAGAAAGAAAAATAAGAGAGGAGAAGAAGAGAACATAAACATGCAATCACAGAACCTGTCATATATCTCATAGCGCATCAGATAACATTTAATAATACAAAATAGGCGAGACAGTAATAAATATATAAACCACATAATCAGAGTACATAGGGGTATACAGTTATACAATACAACAAAATAGGCTATACATGTAACAACCCACCCGGAATTGGCCTAAATTTCGACCCAGAAAAGGCCCATCAAAACTTAGAGCCGTTCTAAACGGGTCGTTGGACATTTGCACAGATAACAATAACATATACTTCAAATGGAAATCTCACACAGCAGAAAGTGAAAATATATTATTCAAATAAGATGTACCATTATTTCAAAAATCTCAGAAATACATAGTCACAGTTACATTTATTCAAGAGGTACATCAAATAGTTCAATCTCATGAGATTCCAAAAGAAGCAAAGCAATAACAGCTAATAATATCATAATAACTTCGTCTTCTCCATCGGCTTCATTCATGACTTCATCCATGGCTCTATCCCATCTATTGACCTGTTGGATGTTAAGGATAGGAGGTCAGAACATAAAGTTTAGTGTGAATGAAATATAGTTTTACTTAATGTCCATACCCTATATTTTTAGCAGGTTACATATGTCAAGGTATGTCTATGCGACACATAAGATTCACACAAACATAAATATCAAACAAATGGGGGCAGATATCCAAGTCGCTCATTAGCGTTTTTAGGGTAAAGACCTAACGAGGTGGCATTCTCGGTCACTTATGGCCCTATTAAAGGTGGATTCTTACAATCTCTTATTACCTTGAGGCGAACCCCTAGCCCTTTTAAAGCCCCGTTCTAGTACGTTAACATTCTTAAGTCTATTATCTCATTAATAATATGAGAAGTAGTATTGCGAACGTTGTTACTTAACTGATATTACCCGGTAGGACACCTACACTACAACAGAAATAATCTTTTATAGCGGCATATAGCCGCTATTAAATAATACTATAGCGGCCCGAAAAGCGCTATATATCGACATGTTAAAAAAAACAGTTGAATAATTATAACATAAAAACTGCCGCTATAAAAGAGTGATTTTATAGCGGTTATTTGCCGTTATGATACATAAGGATAATAGCTCGCTATTGCCGCTATAAAACATGTCAGTCTTCATGAAAATAACGAATTTCTATAACATTGTATAGCTGTTATAAAATATCAACTCATTAACGGATTTATCGCGCTATAACACTGTATAGCTCCTGTATTACATTATCTTTTATAATGCTTTTCATTTTATTATAATAATAGCAATCAAATGAATCTTCATAATAGTTTCAAAAGCAATATATGACGCAAAATTATAGTACTCAATAAATGTAACACATATTCATGATAGCAAAATAAAGGATCAACTAACAAAAAATAAGTTTAATATATATGTTTACAATTTCATATTAATGTCAATTTAAGTTAACAAAAAATAAAACATAGTTCAAATTTGAAGTCTACAATAAAACCTCAACCAACCGCTCTTCTCCATCAAACTTCCATAACCATGCTACCCACCCGATCTCTACTCCACACATTCACTGTCCAACCGCACAAGTCGAAGACCATCACCATTGCAATATCACTGCATGTACATCCATATATGAGCTGAAAGCATATTTAACATGCAGAACTTCAAATGTAATCATGCAGCCTTGTAATTTACAGTGCACATAATGATTTATTATTTTAGCAATAACCACTAATCTAAATCTCTTCTAAGTTCTTCAACAAGAACATACATCCAATCCAATATACAGTGAATGTATATGCATGTATAACAAGAAATGACATGTTGTAAACTGCGTTTAAACTTGTGTGCATTGGCAGAAGAAGCAGCTCCTATGATTTCAGCTTCAGTAGCTTCATCTTCTTTTCTATAGGCGATATTTGCTCGAATTGTGTCATTAAATAAAGTTGGTTCTTGACTAACAAGATCCATTTGTCGCCTTAACCATTTGACACTGTACTTTGGAAGCTCGATCTCACCAATGAGTATTTGACTTGAGTCTGGATCATAAAATCGTTGTAACAAGGCAATCACAGTTGATGTGCCACTTCCACTCTCTCCTACCAAGGTAAAAGTCTGGAAATAAAATCCAGGTTATTTTATACAAATGCTCGTCCATACATGATTTTATACTAAAAAAACAAAAGTTTTTTTTTTTGGGTGTTGTTGGCATATTGGTACCTTTCCAGCCTGAATTGACAAGCGGAAATCCTGGAAAATTAGGACATCTGGCCTACTAGGATACTTGATACTCACATGCATAAACTCAATATCACCGTTTTTCCTACCTTCTTTCATCCCAGAATCTTCTCTGTCATCTATCACACACTCATGATCCAGAATAACTAACATTACAACATGCTTTGATGAAATTTGGTGCCAAGGAGCTTGACTGTGATACTCCGATTGTCGCCACTGAAAGAGCAAAGAATACCTACCATTACAACATGCTGGATACAACATTTTGATAAATGATATAAACTTATACTGTGAGCACATGTATTCCATAATCTTAATTGTATATTTACTTGCTCGGATTTTTTTTTCCAAAAGAAGTTTTCCCATCTTGAATGAGGAGCGCGCCAGCATAGAAATTGACTGCAAAAAACCGAATAGAAGGAAGAAAGATGATCCAACGCCAATACCACTAACCAATCCTCGCTTGATTCCCATTCTCATAGGTCCTTCACATTTCTTTTTGTACAACCATATGTATTTGATTTTAGGTTGCAGGGTTTAATGATCAAATTGAAAAATAAAGAGAGCCAAGAACAATTTTCTTTTTGATGTTAAGTTATTGCTTACAACTTAATGATGTTAAGACGTTATCTGTGTTTTGGTAATCCTTTGGCTTTCACCAATGATCTGTCCAAGAGCCATCTTTGTCTGAACCTTTCTGCTTATTCATTCTCACCCTGGCCTTTTCCTGCCATTTTTTTATAACAACACATTAGGTACAAAACAGTAGTGTTCTAACTTTATTGACGATTTCACTACCATCTAGACATATGTGTTGCTATACCGATTAAGATCAACAAGATTATGTAGAGAGCAATGCTCAAGGTAAAAAAAATAATCTGAATTTTCAGGTAGTCGAGATATCACGGAGACGGTCACCAGATTAAAAATTAAGAATGGTTAAAGGCAGATTCAGCAACGCTTGCCTTGTGGGAAAAAGCATAAAAAATGCATGTTTCAGGATGATGCAAATGCAAAAACAATGAAATAAATAAATACTTTATTTGTCTTCCCTAAATAAACGCAAGTGACAAGACTCATTACTAAGGGATCAATAAGGCTAAATAAGTCCAGTGCCCAACCTAAACTACTTAAATTCTAATGTATATATTATATTAATATTAAAATTTAATAATAGACCATTGCTGAGATGATATTGCCATAGCTAGTTTAGTAAAATAAATTATGAAGCCAGTATTAACTCTGACCACACAACTACTACTTTAATAACTGCCTTTTATTCACTTTCCCTTCCTTATTCAGTAAATTTCAAATTTTCCCTTATATCCAAATCCCTCATCAAAGTATGTAGACTCCCAATTTCTTAAAAAATGTTCAATCTAATATGTTCCATATCAATGTATATGGAATAAGATTGGTTTCAAAATTAAAATTTTGAGCATTTAATTTATTTTGATGGAATGAAAAAAGTGTATCATTTATGGAAATTATGAAGTTGTTAAATGTATTCCTTATATTACCTTTTTCTTTCTTTCTGTCATAGATCTCCTTCCTATTTATCCCTATACAAGAAACTACTTACAAGGACAAACGGTATTAATATTTTATCCATAAGGACACGCGCTTAAAATTTTATCCAAAAGGACATAACCCTAAAAATTTCTGTCGCCCCTTTATTCTCTGATTTCTTCTTTCGCTCCTTTCTCTCTTCTCAGATTTCTTCTCCCATGAAATCAGCAAATCAAAATTAATGAAATCATCTCAACTGGAAATCGAATCAAATCAAATCCGCCTACTATCTTACAATCGATCCTCAAACATAAGCAAAATCTAGGGCACGAAATCGATCTGAAGAATCAACCTCGGTTGAATTTTTTTTATTGCTATAATCATTATAATTTAATGTTCATTTCTGCCGATTAGGACTTTTAATTTCGCAAGGTGATTCATGGTTTTTTTTTTGTTCTTCAATTTTAATGTTCAACTTGTCAGCAGTTGGGTATCATTTTTATATATTTCTAGGCATAATTTTTGTTTATTTATCACTGTTTTATATTCGTTTGATGTGTTTTTAATATTGTATTTATTTTGTAGTTGTATTGTTTCATTATCTATGTATTACAGTTGAACCTATTTCATTTAAAAAAAATCAAATTGTGATGAAAACATTTTTTGCATTAATTTTTCTTTAAAACATTGCAGCAATTTTAAGCTATCATTTTTATATTTTTTAAGGTATCAGTTTTATTGTATTAATAGTGTTATGCTGTTCTATTTATAGTTTTGGTGCTATTTTACTTTTGTTCTTGTACTGATGCATCAGTTTTGCTACTCAAACGAATTTATTTCATTTTAAACAATCAAATTGTGATTCGAACATTTTCTGTATTACTTTTGTTGTTAAAATATTAAAGCAGTTTTAAAGTATCATTTTTATATTTTTTTTAAGGTATCAGTTTTATATTTTCTTGTTGAATTTACATTATAGCAGTTTTTACGTATCATTTTTATATTTTTTTAGTTATCAGTTTTATATTTTCTTGTTTATTTTACATCATAGCAGCTTTTAGGTAGATTTGTGTTGTTTGCTTTGGCAATTGACTTTTTTTGATACACAACACTAATTTTAACTGATAACCACTGATAAAAAATAATAACACCCACCTACTCAATTCAAATCTCACAAAAATAATATTTTATTCTCAATAATACCTACTGATTAAAAAAATAATAGTAATCAATTCAATTCACTTGTTACAAAAATGAGATTATTCTTAGTAATACACAATAATACCCACTTGTATCATATGATACCTACAATGATACATAACTGATTTAATATGATACATTTTTTTCCTACACAATCTAAGTACATAGAACACTGCTCCCCATTCCAAGCATGCATTCATGCATTTACTTTTACTTGTATGCAATCCAGTCTTGAATTCAAGTAATATCCAGCGACATGCAGCATCTGTAAGTATTTCATACACAATCAAAACTTATACCAACATAATACTGGAAATTAAACTAGAAAATATAAAACTGATATCTAAAAAAATTATAAAAACGATACCTAAAAACTGCTATGATGTAAATTCATGTTAAAAATATAAAACTGATACCTAAAAAAATATAAAAATGATACCTAAAAACTGCTATGATGTAAATTCATGTTGAAAATATAAAACTGATACCTAAAAAAAATATAAAAATGATACCTAAAAACTGCTATGATGTAAACTCATATTGAAAATATAAAACTGATACCTAAAAATATATAAAAATGATACCTAAAAACTGCTTTGATATTTTAAAGGAAAACTAATGAATAAAAATGTTTACATCCCACTTTGATTGATTAAAATGACATAATTTCGATTGAATTGCAAAGTTAATGCAACAATACAAGTGCAAAACTAATATATCACGATAATAAATTAACACAGAAGCATAACACTGTAATAACAAGAAAAATGATACCTTAAAAAATGGGAAAATGATACCTACGAACTGCTACTACATTCACCATTCAAAAAAGTAACTTCCGTCGTTCATCTCTCTCATTCGATTTTCTATGACGAATTCACAAAATCAAAATCACGAAATCATTTTTACTGCCTATCAAATCGAAATCAAAATCCGTGGTACTTTAGACGGATGTCGAGATCAGATCTGATCGAGAGATCAATACGCTCGAGAGTGATTTTGCAATTTGAATCAGAAGAAAAAAACGCGCTGGAGAAGAAAAAAAAATGCGCTGGAGAAGAGAATTAGAGATCGAGAGAAAAAAACTACGTTCGAGGAAAATAGAACGAGAAACTCGCGAGATAGGAGCGTCGAAGATGAAACAGGCACGTGATTTAGGGAATTAAACTATAATTAGTGTATTGTCATTATGAGTAAAATTTTAGTGGACTATCCTTATGAATAAAAAAGCCCTTAATTTTTTCCTTGTCGTATTTTATTTCATTTGCGTAAATCATGCCCTTGAATCATCAACATGACAAGTTTTATAACTGTTGACCATATTATACCTTTTTAGTAATAAAATGCAACAGAACATAAAGTAATAAACTGCCAATTAACAGATCTGTAGTTGGAGTCATATGGGAGCTTGATGTAAATGCGGCTTCAGGCAAATTAGCACTACATGAGACAAGATGTGCAAATTTTAATTCTAATCTTATTTTTTTGGTAGTAAACATCTACATAAATCATAATTATAATATTATTTTTGTTGAAAGTTTGACAAACACACGCACAACTCATCCTTATTTCTTTTGTATTTTTTTGATCTTTGTACCGAAACTGTTTTGCAATGACGAATTATAATTTACCACAATTGTCATTTTAATATTGCTATATAGTATCAAATAACGAACTACTCTAAAACTTTCTTGAATCTATAACCTATTGGCTTGAAAGCTAGCTTAGCCATGGCAAGTGCTTACCGAAGCTTATGAAAAATGCAGGGAAATAGAAGTTCGATAATGGTTGTAGTCGGGACTAAAGAAATCGAGTTACAATTGGTTAGGACTTAATTTGGTGGTGAATTGCACTATGTAGAAAATTGTGCTTCCATATTACATAAATCAGTATTCCTGCTAATAGGTAAAGCCATTGTTCTACATATTTAATTTTATTTAGTCCATGTATTTTCTATATCATATTTGTTGCATGTCCAGAAGCAACTAGATATCCATGTGTAAATGTTAAAATCAAACTTTCATATTGCTTGGTATTTTATATTTATTAATTAATTATATACATGCATTAATTGTTCTATTAATATCAATTCTTTTACACATAGAAAGTACGTTACTTGTTTTGTGCTCCATTAACTTATTTATAATTCTGACGAAGCATTCGTTTTGTAACTCATTGAAACAAAATAATAATAATTAATGTCTTAAACATTTCTCACAATAAATGAATGAATTTAATTGATACCATCTATTTACTTTTACTAAATTAGTATGCACTAAGGACACTCATTTACTTCACTTATTTATTGTACACGATCATCCTCTAATGTAATTATAAAATTAAATCAACAAACATCATATATTCTATTTCAAAATAATTAGATAATCATTAAACAAATTTTCATGTTTATAACTAAAAGTAAACATGTAGTAATGCAAAAAGATGTACAAGAGAAGTCACTCGTTTACTTCTAAAATTTTCGAACCTGAATAATGTATTCATGCTTTCAGAACCTATACAGTATATTTTTTGCTATATGAATGCATAGTTCTTTACGACAAAGTTTCTAAATTTGAGTGAAGTTTTAATTGGCAGTTTTCTCATTGTAAACTAAGTTAAAAATGCAGAAAATGATGGGCCAAATATTTTTTAACATTGAAAATCCTTTGAATTGCGCACTTGCACTAAAATACCTTGATAGTTTAAATCATATTAAACATAAGCTAAGTAATCTACAACAATTTCTTGATGGAAATTTGTAAATTTGGCAAATATGTTTAAAGCGTTGATGCAAATAAAATGATTTAAATAATAAAGTAAGTTTTAAGAAAATCCCACGCAGCCATGATCTCAATGATGAACATGCAAGCTATTTTGCAATAAAAAAAAAAGATAGTGAACCAAATTTGACCCATTTTTTTATACAAGTGAAGCTACATCAGAACGTAAGATAGTGACACATGCAAAGAATACTAGTTCAGCTTCAACATACTAGTATTTATAATAATCTTTACTATTTATAACAAAAAATCATTACTTTCAACCTGTTACTTACAACAGTATTATTTTATAAATTAAAGCTACATACAAAAGAAACTAATGAAAAACAAAATATAAATGTGAGTGCAAGAATTGATGAAATGTGAGCCATCTAATGACCTATGTCATATACAGGTCTAAGGTTATTTGTCAGTGACAGATATTAATGACTTTATGATGGAGTTCATTTTCAGTTTATATCATTTCCTTGAGTAAAAATAATAAAAAGATGGATCATACGCTTAAGCTGGTGACTTTCTTATCTATGCTACAACACATTTTTTTTGTTCATTTCATTCTTAATCTGCTTGCTATAGCTTCATTTATTCTTTTTGAACCATTTTTAATTATATTTCTCTTATCACGCAGGCGATCGAGATATCCAAAAGTTTGGATCCCTTGTCATTTTGTAGATTCGTGATGCTAAAGACAGGATGGGTATAGCATGGATGAATGATCACCTGATAAAAATAGTATTTGATACTAGGGATTGATTGAACCACCCAATGCTTGTACTGACCTTATTTAACTTTCTAGCAGCGATGAGCACAAGGCCTGATCTCCAAATGATGCAATGCCAAAAACAAAACAAAAAACGAACACGAACCTTAAAGACAACAAACTTTGGACTCCTCCAGAAAATAGGACTCCTGAAATCGCACCTTATTGGCATCATTCAACCTATGTTCAGACGAATGACATGTTAAACTATTAACACAAATGTCGGTGAATATGGTACAGAAAACTTACAAATTTGCAAAGAAGCAAGACACATAAGAAAGATACCTCCATGGGACCAAGACAAAGGTTTACAAAATTTCCCAAATCTTTTGCTTTTTATACCACAACGTGAAGCAAGTATAGCTGCTCTCATAAGAATATATAATGCAGACTTGTATGTTATGTGTTTGATTAATAGCGTTGATGGTCCTCCAATTGCCCCAACAACTAATAATCTCCAGCCTGCAGTCCTAAAGCAAAAGGCAGCAAAACATGCCTTTTATGTCACATGATAATGCAAATAAGGTATCCATAATATGAATATGAAAAGCAAATCATTATCTGCAATAACAAATTTCTTCCTGGTTCCAGCTATAAAGCAATTCCGCTTGCAAATAAGCTATAAAACTGTTTGCTTTTCCCAAACCTATAATCTAATCATATGATAAAAGCAATTATTCTTAGTAGTGTTAAAATAAACTATTGGAGGTACCAATTTATCTAAAAAATGTACATATAGATCTAGAATATTCTATCACACAGATCTGCATTCCCAGGTATATCCCCAAATATGGAATTTTATTTTTTCTAGCAAATTTTGCAGCCAATATCATTCCTTGAACACCACGATCACCAAAACCTCCGGTTACCAAAACGCATGAGCAACTCTATACATTTTGGCAAAACATTTGACATATCTTCAATAAGAGAAAGCAATACATGCTAATGTTGTAATGCAGTGTCAATTGCACAAACCACGTTTGATTATCCTGAAGTGCATCTATAACTTCCCAGGTCATAATTTGGAAAATTGACATCCATAATACCCACAACCACACTTAATTATAATATTATATCTCAATGTGTTGTTACTAACAAAAAAAATTCAGAAATTAATATAAAACAAAATCATAAACATTCAAATAGGAGTTTTGTGCAATAAACTTTATAAATGAGTAATCGTAACTATTACTTTTAAAGTTTCCCATGCCTTTGCATGAGCTTCCGGTGTCTTGCTTGAAAATTATAGGTTAAAATCCTGACAAAAAAATTGATCAAAGCAATTAATAAAAGGACTAACGAAGTCTTTACCCCATGTGCACTTTCATCTTCTAGATCTGTTGCAGATATCAATTCAACCGACGATTTCAAAGAGCAAGCATGTAGAAAAGCCTAAAAAGGTAAAATACAGAATGATGTGATGGAATTTAAACAAACAAAAAACAAACGAGGATACCCTTAACAATAAAATCGATTGGTAGGTTAATGAAGATATCGAAATCCAGTAATAGGGATACGGAGAACACTGCTTACCAGAATCGAAATCGAAGATTAGGGTTTTGTAAACGTAAAGGAATGAACCACTTTTTGGAGGGAAGCGAAATTATTTTGGAGGGAGGGGGAAAAGAATTCACGAAGTTGGAGGGAGACGAAACGAGGGTTAGAAAATGTGAGCTTACATGGTACGATTAAAACAAAATGAGTTGGAAAGTAAATAGTTAAATGTTAATAATAACACTTCAGTATAACGTATTATTAAATGGCGTTATAAATATCATATTTTGTTATAGTGCTATTTCGTTTAAGACTTCCCTTAGACAGTTGGTGAGCATGCGATGACCACATATCCTTTAATTTACCAATTTGCCCCTAGTTAAGCCCTTATAAGCTCTAGAGGAAGTGGACATCCCCGTGAACTACCCTACTCCGTTAACCATTTTATGCTTAACCATTTTTAAAGAAGGAGGACCCAAAGACTTACCATAATACTAATAAGGGTGGGTCCTATGACTTGGGTTCCTCTCCAAGGAATAAACCTTCAGAGGGATATCCTAGTCCTAACCACTTAAGACCCAAATTAAATAAAAAGGCGAGTCAGCCACTTAAGACCTTCTTAAGGCATAGTAAGCCAATTTGTTTTCACACATCAACTTATATATATATATAGCTATATATATACACAAAGTAGATCTCTTACATTAAACCATATACTTGTAGATGCTGGATATGTCAGTCGGTTCCAGGCAGACTTCTACTACAAGTCGGTTTAACCTCGTGTTTAGTGTACTAATTTTGTGAATGGCCCATGGCACCTAGACATCTCACATTAGTTAGGCCCACTTGTGGTTGCTAGATATGTCGGTCGGTTCCGGGCAGACTTCTACCACAAATGGCAACTAACTTCGTGTCTACATGTCATTTATTTATATATATTTAAGCCATTTTATATATATGCACACACAAGCAAACAAATATATAGATGTATATTTGTTAAGGGGACATTTCAAATTCAAACTCTAGCCTAATCCCATTTAATACGCTAATATAATGTTGATTACGTTTAAATAATAAATAATAGTAATAGCGCCTAATTAATGTAACATTCGTATAAACGGGGAAACGTTGTAATCGGGGTGGCAATTGTGATTTATCCAAATTAAGGCATACAAGTTTAGGTTTTTCCATATTTTACCGCTACAACATAACATGATGGCACAACGAACATATAGCAAATAGCAGTAATGGAAAACATACATATTCATAACAATTACAACTTGTATCCTAGGCATGTAGAAAAGGTTTCAATATTAAATTAAAAGTAGAGTAATTCATACATTCAAACATGTATGTTTACAGTCGATATTTCACCTAATTCACCCTTTTTGTGGTGCTATACAACCAAAAATGTCTACATTTGACTCATTCCAATTTATGAACGCGTTTACACCCAAACTAGGATCCAAACCCAATTCAACTATGAAACAATTCAAATCCAAACCTTTTTAGGCTTAAATCAAACGATAATAACAGTGAATTGCATAAAATATAAATAATAATACAACACTCATATTTACCATTAATCCAATACAAAAACCACAATTCCACAAAACAATTTCAACATGATAATTTCCTACGTGATTACAAAGTAGAAGATTTGGGGATTTTTCATGTTATATTATCGCATAACCAAATCTTCATAGGCATAACAATTCATATAGCAAACCGATAATAATATGAATATGCCTTTAAGCAAAACTAGATTCCACTCACTAATTAGGTGGATATGGGATAGAAATTCAAGATCTGCGAGGGTTCTCAACGTTCAAGAGAACTCTGATTGATCTTCTAACAATATACATATAAGAAACATATAATTAGATTCTTATATATATTGTTTGTTCTAAATTACAAATTCCTAAACTTATATAAATTGAAATAGAGAGACGTAGAATGGAGGTAGAGAAATGGAAGAAACGTTCACCCTTTTTCTCTTTATTTTTCTATATAATTCAGCAGCATGGAGGCAGAGGTTTAGAATAATTAGGGATTCTAGTGTGGGGTTTTAGGGGTTATTTATACTTTCTCGTGTGAGCATGAGCCGTCGGATTAAAAGAATTTAATCCGGGTCTTCCATATAAACGCAACCTCTTAGAAAACCCTATTTATACAGCCTCATTGGGTTGTTCCAACCACCGGGGGGTCGACCCCTAACGGTCGACTGCCTATCGACACCCCTTGGGGGGGTGGGGGAGGTTGACCCCTTCGGGCTGGAATGTCCTATTTGGCTTGTTTGCTGAGTTTTTATTTTATTTGATTATGTTTTTAATTTGATTCATTCTTTTCCATATATTCAATATATGCTGTCCCTTAAACCTTATCTCAAGTTTCAAATTTTGAATTTCCCTCCTTTTATTTTAGATTATTATTTGGAAAATATATATAATATTTACACAATTATATATATATATATATATATATATATATATATATATATATTCTGCCTAAACCGTCCAAATTCATTTGTTCATAACTTCTTCATGCGTTAATCGTTTTTAGCATATTATATATGAAAACTATGTAGAATTTCGCTACGAATCTAAATAAAATATTTTTGTAGCCAAATTTCTAAAGCTGCAAAAATTCCATTTTCCAGCCATATCATTTAATTACTTGTTTTTAATTATTTAATTTATTATTTATACTTACGAATTTTATGGGGTGTTACATTCCCCTCCCCTTAAAATAGATTTCGTCCCGAAATCTGTTTAAGGGGCGAAAAATAAAACTCGCTCGAAACATGCATGTTGTACACCCATGTTATTTATAATTCATCCACAAGCATCCATGACTCGTAGTGATTATGAACTGCAAACTCACTAAAGTGAGCTCTACCCTAGCATGTAGGTGTAATAAGTGATGCAACATGTATGCAAATAACCTAGATATGCATATGTTTCTATACGAGTACGCTGTGCAACGATGTCGCAACCATTCCCTAACATCCAATCTAGCAATCACGATGCATCCATAAATGGAAATTAGAGGGAAAACTTAACCGTGAAAAGTTTTGGGTGAGTCTACCTCATCTTATCCTCGGTCTTCCTTGTTATTTCCGCAGGGTCATTCCCCTATTGTACTCAGACGATGCGAACAGTTTTGTTGCGGAGCCTCTTGATTTTGTGCTCTACAATTCTTGCGGTGGCACAAGGTACCCTGGACTCCAACTCGAGTTTCTCTATGTCCCCAATTTCGTTAAGCTCGAGTCTGATAGCAGAATCATGAAGGCATTTCCTTATATGAGAACCATGAGATACATGAAAAACATTATGGATTCCCGACAAACGCTCTGGGAGATCCACTCGATAAGCCAAAGATCTTATCTTCTAGACAATACTAAAAGTCACAATAATCCCGGGAGCTAACTTCCTAGTCTTTCCAAACAGAACATTTTTCTTAAGAGGGGCTACTTTCACGAACACTAAGTCCCTAACATCAAATTCTAGTTCCCCCCTTCGCTTACCGGGATACGATTTCTAACGGTCTTGGGCTGCCTTCATTCTCTGCCTAATCAAAGATACCTTCTCCGTGGATTTACGGATGAAGCCTGGTCCGAGTATAACCTTGTTGGTAGTTTCCCACCAACAAGTTGGCGATTTGCATGGCCATCTGTATAGCACTTCAAAAGGGGCCATACCAATCGTCACTTGAAAATTATTATTATACGTGAACTCCACAAGCGATAGATGTTGCTCCCAAACTTCTCTAAAGTCGATAATACAAGCTCTGAGCAAGTCTTTTAAGATTCTGTTTACTCTCTCTATCTGTCAGTTGGTCTGCGGATGATAAGTTGTGCTTAAGTTGAGGGTTATCCCCAATGTTGCTTGTAAGCTTCTCCAAAATTCGCTTGTGAATAAGGGATCTCTATCACTCACGATACTTGATGAAATACCATGGAGTATGACTATATCTTTGACATATAATTGGGCTAACGAGGCTACATTCCTTGTCTTTTTGACTGGCATGAAATGAGCACTTTTGGTTAAACAGTCCACCACAACCCAAATGACCTCATTCCCTTTTTGGCTTCTAGGAAGACCATCTATAAAGTCCATGGAAATATGCTCCCACTTCCACATGGGGATCTCTAAAGTTAACAACAATCCTTCTGGCTTCCCTTGCTTTGGCTTGACTTTTTGGCATGTTAAGCATTTAGCTATGAACTCGGCTATGTCTCTCTTCTTTCCTTCCCAATGGAGATTCCTCTTCATATCCTTGTACATTTTATCACCACCGGGGTGTATGGTCAGTTTTGACCTCTTCAAAGTAAACTCCCATCATTGTTAATCGAATATCTAACCGAATGAGGAAAGGTCTCTCTCTTTACCACTTTCTCTTTTAATCCTCTTAACTCTTCGTCAATGTCTTGTGCACTTCAGGCTGTTTCCCTCAGGGTGTGTCTAATTACCATAGCCCTAAGAAAACCATTGGAAGTGGTTGGTGAGGGTTGTAAATTAAAATTTGCGAGGAACTCTAATTGTTTCCATTTCGTTATCGCATTCAATGTCGCATGTTTCCTACTTAAAGCATCTGCCACAACATTCCCCTTGCATGGGGTATACCGAATCGTAAAGTCAAATGGGGCAATATATTCCATCCATCTTTGTTTTCTCAAGTTTAAGTCATGTTGAGAAAATAAATACTTAAGGGATTTATGGTCGGTAAACAATTCAAATTCCCCCCTTAAGAGATAATGCCTCCACATCTTAAGGCGAACACCACTATGGCTAACTCAAGGTCATGCATTGGATATCTTTTCTATGGATCCTTGAGTTGTCTACTAGCATATGCAACTACTCTTCCTTCTTGCATAAGGACTACTCCTAAACCGGTCCCACGTACGTCAGTGTAAACGGTAAATGATTTTGAACCATCGGGTATAACTAGGACTGGTGCGCTAGTTAATGCTTCCTTTAATTTCTTAAAGGCTGTATCACTTTTATTACTCCAAGTGAATACCAATTTTTTCTCGTTAATTGGGTTAATAGATTAGCAATCTTTGCGAAGTCTTTAATAAGTTTCCTATAATATCCGGCCAATCCAAGGAAACTTCTTACCTCAGTAGCATTTCGAGTTATCCTCCATTCCTTGATTGCCTCGATCTTCGCGGGGTCTACGGCCAAGCTTTTACTCGACACAATTTGTCCTAAAAATCTTACTTTTTCCCTCTAGAAATTGTACTTCGAGAATTGTGCTTTCAGTTGGTTCTTCCTTAATATCCCTGACACTTGTCTCAAGTGTTTTTCATGTTCTTCGTGATCTTTGGAAAATGTAAGGATATTATCTATGAAACCTACCACAATTCAATTTAGGATTCCCCTAAACACTCTACTCATGAGGTCTACAAAGAAGGCGGTGCATTCGTTAATCCGAATGGCATAACTTCCCATTGGAACAGTCCATCTGACGTCCTAAATGGAGTCATGTACTTTCTGTCCTCCGCAATTCTCAACTGGTGAAATCCAGTAGCAAGGTCTAGTTGGAAAAATACATGGGCCCCTACCAAGTGGTCAAAAAGGTTATCGATTCTTGGTAAAGGGTACCTGTTCTTTTTGGTCAATTTATTAAGTTCTCTATAGTCCACACAAAGTCTCAAAGATCCATCTGACTTGGTGGAAAATACAATAGGTGCACCCCATTCTGAGGTACTTCGACGAATAAAACCTTTTTGTAACAACTCTAAAATCTGCTTATTTAACTCCCTTCTTTCCTTGGACGCCATATGCCTCAAGGGCAGTGCTACAGGTCTAGCGTCCTTCTCTAGGCCAATGCGAAAGGAGAATTCTCTGTGGGGTGGAAGCCCTGTGACCTCCTCAAAAATGTCCAAGAATTCACAAACTATAGGGACCGAAAATGGTCCTTCAGAATTAGGAGATAAGGAATATAAAATGGCTTTGTCCTTGTTTCTAACATTATAAGGAATATTTAGGTTGCGTCCTCCTCGGCTCCACGAACGAGACCTTTATCGCAATCTAGGACGGCCCCATAAAACGATAGCCAGTCCATACCTAAGATAAGGTCATACCCCATACAATCCAACGCATATGCTTCGCAATGGAACTTGACAATGTCGACCTCTAATACTAGGTCTTTACACAACAGATCAAGATACTTAGATCCTCCGATAGGGTTGACTACCTCAGTCGGACTATCTGAGATAGATATGGAAAGGTTCAACAGATACACTAATCGCTTCGAGATAAAAGAATGGGTAGCTCCGGAATCAAACAAGGTTTATGACGAATTTCCTAAAATAGAGATTATACCTTTAAGTGCGGGCTTCCCTTGGTCTCTTGAGGGTCAACTTTGAATTGGGGTTGCTTCAATTGCATAGTTCTGGCCACTTTTGGTAGCTTTGGGTTTTGGGTAGTCTTTGGGCATGTGTCCTTCTTCGTGGTAGTTCTAACATTTTCCCTTGAACTCCTTTTTCGCCAATGAGACCCTACAATCTTTGGCCTCATGGCCCTTGCACTTGCACCTCGCACAAGTCCTTGCGTTATTTTTGAAGTTCTTATTCTTCTTGTTTTTCCACCATTCCTTCTTCTTGTTTTTGTTGGAGCTTTCTCCTTTCTCATCCTCCTTAGATCTTTCAATCATGCAAAGGGTAGCTGTCTAAACAAGAGTCTCAAAAGTTGCCCCAAATGCTACTTGGGCTAATAAGGTTTCCTTTAACAGGGATTTCAGTCCTTTCATAAACCTCTCGGCTTTGTTCATGGGGTGTCTACCAATCCTCTACCAAACTTACATAACTCAATAAATTTGGATATGTATTCTTGCAGACTCAAGCTTTCTTGCTTGAGGTGGATGAATTTCTCTAGCTGGATAGTCATTTTAGCCCTTGGCAAAAATTTCTCTTCAAAACGGGTCTTGAATTCGGCCCATGTGAAGATCTGGCCCTCGTTCTCCATTGATATCAAGTTCCACCACTCTAGGGCTGCATCCTTCAAATGCCTAGCCGCTATCCTTCTTTTTATTTCATCGGGTTACGCAATAGCCTCAAAGATTCTTTCACAGTCCATAACCCAATATTGAGTACTAGCAAAGCCTCCCTTTCCAGAAAACGGTTTCCCTCCAAAATTCGTAAATACCTTGCAAAAGCGAGAAAAATCAAAGGCCACATCAGTGGCAGGAGCTGTGGGAGCTGCCGGGGCAGGATTAGCTGTAGGGACCTGCTCCATAGTATGGAGGTACTGCTGGAACCATTCTGGAAAGTAGCGGGGTCTTTCCTGGTTGCCCTGCTCATTAGGATTTTCAACCATTCTACTATCTGAAAAGAAAAGGAAGAATCCCTTAGTGGATACTCCTAAGATAGTATTTAAGCTGAAAGAAAGAAGAAATGATAAAGGTGTCTAGTATACATGCGTACGCTTATTGGGGTAAACATATTATATATATAGTTTGAAAAATCTTTTTCAAATCACAAATATGCCTCTGATACGTATATTTCCCTTATAATCGAGTAACATATGCTCTGATACCAAATGTAACAACTAGTCCGAAATGGGTCTAAATTTCGACCCAGAATAGGCCCATCGAAACTTAGATCCATTCTAAATGGGTCATTAGTTCCTGTAAGGATTACATTTGCACAGATAATAATAACATATACTTCGAATGGAAATCTCACATAGCGGAAAGAGAAAATATAATATTCAAATAAGATGTACCATTATTTCAAAAATCATAGAAATACATAGTCCAGTTACATTTATTCAAGAGGTACATCAAATAGTTCAATCTCATGAGATTCCAAAAGAAACAAAGAAATAACAGCTAATAATATCATAATAACTTCGTCTTCTCCATCGGCTTCATTGATGACTTCATCCATGGCTCTACCCCATCTATTGAACTGTTGGATGTTAAGGAGAAAGGGGGGGGGAGGGTCAGAACATAAAGTTCTGTGTGACTGAAATATAGTTTTACTTAATGTCCATACCCTATATTTTTAGTAGGTTACATATGTCAAGGTATGTCTATGCGACACACAAGATCCACACAAACATAAATATCTAACCAATGGGGTGGATATCTACGTCAATTTGCCCATTAGTGTTTTTAGGGTAAAGACCTAACGAGGTGGCATTCACGGTTAATTATGGCCCTATTAAAGGTGGATCCTTACAATTTCTTATTACCCCTAGGCAGACCCCTAGCCCTTTTAAATCCCCGTCCTAGTACATTAACGTTCTTAAGTCTGTTCTCTCATTCATTATATGAGAAGTAGTATTGCGAATGTTGCTACTTAACTGATATTACCCGATAGGACACCCATGTCACTTAAGACTTCCCTTAGACAGTTGGTGAGCATGCAATGGCCACATATCCTTCAATTTACCAAAATTTCCCTAGTTGAGCCCTTACAAGCTTCTAGAGAAAGTGGACATCCCCGTGAACTACCCTACTCTTTTAACCACTTTATGCTTAACCATCTTTAAAGGAGGAGGACCCAAAGACTTACCTTAATACTAATAAGGGTGGGTCCCATGACTTGGGTTCCTCTCCAAGGAATAACCCTTCGGAGGGATCCTAGTCCTAACCAGTTAAGACCCAAATTAGATAAAAAGGCGAATCAGCCACATAAGGCCTTCTTAAGGCGTAGTAAGCCTATTTGTTTTCGCACATCAACTTGAACCATACACACACACACACACACACACTAGATCTCTCACATTAAACCATATACTTGTAAATGCTGGATATGTCGATCGGTTTCAGGCAGGCTTCTACTACAAATCGATTTAACCTCGTGTTTAGTGTACTAAGTTTATGAATAGCCCATGGAACCTAGACATCTCACATTAGTTGGACCCACTTGTGGTTTCTAGATATGTCGATCGGTTCCGGGCAGGCTTCTACCACAAATGACAGCTAACCTTGTATTTATGTGTCATTCATTTATATATATTTAAGCCATTATATATACGCACACACAAGCTGTAACAACCCGTATTTCGATAACACGATTAAGACGAGAATCAAGGCAGAATTTAATTTTAAATTCTGAATCAGGTGAAACGGGCTATGCCATTGCGTTCTTCTCGGAAAAATACGCGAAATAGAGTCCGAGTTTTCGAAAATCGGAGTCCGTATGACCAAGATATGGCCTCGCGAAGTTTCACGAAAAATTCCCAAATTAAAGGATACTTAATTAAGTGAAATGGGTTGCGCAAAGAAATATATATATATTGATATATATATATATATTGATATATATATATATATATATAATTGAAAATTAAATAAATAAATATGCAAAAATGTTCAAAACAGCGAATTGGGAGAGGGGAATAACCGAACCGGCCGATTTTTGAGGTCGACCCGAGCTCGCTGGGTCGACTAGGGGTTAATCCAGGGTGTTTGGCTGTCAACCCGTGGGCCGATTCGCTCAAATGCAGATTTTGCATTTGGATGGTTCTCATGATTCATCTTTAATCTAAAGGCCCTAGATGGTTCCTACACTTGACTTCTTCCCCAAGACATACTTTGATGGCTTGGATTGAATCTAGGTTTAATCCTATGGCCTAAAACACTTGCCTAATCTATAAATAAGCCCCTAACCTACCCCTAAACCCTCATTATTCATTCATGCAACTAAACTATGGCAAAATTGCTACTCTCATGGCCTCCACTCAACTATCCTAGCCTCCACTTCATTTCTACGAGAGGTTTCATGATCATGAGAGTATTAGAGAGTCCCTATGTTAGTATGAGAGCTTCTCAAGTTGATTTCAAGGAAAAAGCTTTGATCTTTGTTCATAAAGATGGTATTTTTGTTGATTTGGAGTGTTCATCTTTGGGTTTTTCGGTGATGGCATGCATAGGCTTCATCACAATCTTTGTTTTGCATTTCGATTTGTGCCTTCATAGCTATGTAAGCCCTTCCCTACTCTTATATATTAACTATGAAGTTAAATGTCCATGTTGAAAGTTTGGGTTTGATTAATTAGAATGATGCATGCTATCATGTTATGCAAGTTTATGAAGTCATTATCTTGATCTTATGAACTAAAAGCCACAACCTTTATGTTGAAATGTTGCATTATGCAACATGAGAATCTTCATAATCATTATGTCAACTTGCATATGAAGTCATAATCCTTATATGATGATATATGCGAGTTTCTAGCCATCATTCCATGTCTTTTGTCACCATGATTCGCTTATGTACCAAGTTTGGGTTGATGCATGTTTTTAAGGCTTAAGAATGTAACATGCAAGCTAATGAACACATTTGTGCCTCATTTGACACCATGATTAACTTGTGGCTTAATACCCATTTTTGCCATTCCTTTGCCAAGTCTCTTCTTTTAATCCATCACGTTGTTGCGAACGTATATGCTAGTTTAAAAAGCGTTGGGGTCACATTATGGGGAAACATAATGACATGAATATGACTTGGGTAAATGGGTATAAACATGACAACATGTAACGTTAAATATGACATGTGTTTATACTTGAAAACATGACTTGAAGTATAACATGGAAGTTGACATGTAAGTATGCATAAAAACATAAGCTTGGGAATTTACCTATTAAGTTAGGTCTACCCATTGGGAATTTACCTATTAAGTTAGGTCTACCCAATTGCTTGAAAACTTGACTATGAACATGACACTAGACTAAACATGAAAGTGGCCAACTCGAGGTTGGGTTGAGTTTGCAACGTAAAACTACCCGGAACCGACCGGCCTAACTAGTAGTTGCAAACAATAGGACCCAATGTGAGAAGTTGGTCGTGTTGTGCTTGAACCCGAGGTTAGACCAAGTTGTGGTGTAAAGCTACCCGGAACCGACCGGCTTAACTAGTAACCACAACAAAGTCTAATGTGAGAGGTTGGGGTGCATTAAGTAATTAATGCCACATGATAGGGTTAAGTTAATTTGATTAATGACTCTTAACCAAATATGACATGGGTAAATGGGTTAAGTAAATAGGTTAGGCTAATGATACTTAACAAAACATGACAAGGTTGGGTAGGTTAAGTGATTTGATTTGCCTAATGACGCTTAACCATTTTTATACGACTAGTGGACGGGGATTAAGTTAACCAACACTTAATCAATCCAACATGATAATTTGGCAAGGTTAAGTAAGTTTTCTTAATGACACTTAACCATACAAGATGATTAGGGGATGGGGTTAAGTAATTTGCACCTAACTAATCCGACACGGTAATTAGATGGGGTTAAGTAATCCACACTTAACTAATCTAAACACGGTAATTCGATGGGGTTAAGTTAAACACTTAACCAATTTAAACTCGGTAATTCAATGAGGTTAAGTAACCAATACTTAACCAACTTAACGTGATAATTTAATGGGGTTAAGCAACTTATACTTAACCAATTATACATGATGATTTGATGGGGTTAAGTAACTTACACTTAACCAATCTAATACGCGGACCTGATAAGGTTAAGTCACAAGACCTTTTTAGAATATACATAACCATTGTAGTACGATTAGAGGATGGGGTTAAGTCAACCTATACTTAACCAATCCGACTCGATAATTTGATGGGATTAAGATAATCTATGCTTAATCGATCTAGCAAGATAATCCGATAGGATTAAGGTAAGCTAGTACTTGACCAATTTGACTTGATAGGGTTAAGTCATGAGCCTCTGGGTACACTTAACCAACTTGTGGGACTAAGTCTTGAACTTAAATACTTAGCCAATCTTTGACGTGATTCGTGGGCGGGTTAAGTCATGGACTTGAATGATAACACTTAACCCAATAGACAAACCCTAGCTAGAAGAACTAGGTAGAAAACCGTGGTTAATCAAGGATAACGGGAAAGGAAGCTAAGTGGTAAACCTTAGTTAAGGGTAACTAAGTAATAATTCTTAGCTAAGGACATAGGACTAATTCTCAAAACGATGAGTAACCTGATACGGTAGGTCATCACTTAGTATACGAGGGGGAGCAAGTTATCTGACTTGGATAAAAGCTCCAGCGCACTGGGTGCCGAAGTGGAAGCTTCGGGGGACGTGAGGATATTC
The DNA here is from genome assembly GCA_030737875.1 of Allium sativum. Taxonomy (NCBI): domain Eukaryota; kingdom Viridiplantae; phylum Streptophyta; class Magnoliopsida; order Asparagales; family Amaryllidaceae; genus Allium; species Allium sativum. The sequence goes on along the minus strand of CM060925.1, from coordinate 142,527,494 downwards.
TTGGGATCCCTCTGTGGGCTGCCAGGTAATTATACTAGGCCCATGAGAGGTTAAGGTCTGCGTTAGAAGGACCAAGAGTATGCCTTGGTTGCTATGCGAGCAACCTAAAGACTGGGATGGATTAGCGTGGAGTCGACGATTCTTGTTTTTGCCCTGGATAGCGCATCGCCGACTACCTACCATCTTTAGTCAATCGTGTACGTGCGGAAAGGTAAGGAACCCCCAATAGACCATGTGCTTGCTATCGAGTCATGGGTGAGGTTGGCCCGTAGGAAAGTGGGCTATAGTGGGGCCGTGGAGTGGTTCTTATACATGATTTTTCTTGGATTGCCTTTTTTCAGTAGTTGAGGGAGGGGTCACGTGGGACCATAGCCACGGGTACAAAAACAGACCTTGATATCTGCATCGGCAGACGATTTAAAGCTCCCGACCGAGTTCCGTATTTCTTGATTTGCCCTGGCACGGAACTCGGATGGCACATTGGGGAACATGTGCATCTAGACATGGAAACGATTCACGATACATACGTGGGATCAAGGGCGCGGTTGACGGGTGGCGTAATCCCTAGTGGTCCTAGGTGGCCAAAACCCAAACCGAGACACGGAAACGTTCATTAGGTAGCATAATCCCTAGCGGTCCTAGGTGGCATAAATCCTAAGTGGACGCGCGATAGTTCATGGTAAGGAAACACAACTAGATCAAGGGTTGCAGTCCAAAACAACTTCAAGGATAAACCGTTTACATGGGAAAGCCCGTACAGCCTACGGCAAAGGACTGAACTTATACATGGAAAGAAACATATGAGTTGAGTAACCTATATATGCGGCATATTAGGTTGACATGGACCATTACACGACTTTTGAGTAAGGGTCATTCACGGATAACACGTAATACAGTTGGGGTACTAGTACGGTAGGTGCAGAGCAGATATATAGGATAGATGCCATGGGACGTTATACGCGATAGATATCTTGGGATATTATACTTGATAGAAACCTGACAATGTGATACCTTGTTTTATCTTGACACCGTAGTTTATCACGACAACCTAGTTTATCTGAGTTCAGTAGTTCATCCTGTTATTTTGATTTAGCTTATCTATCTTGTTATCATGCTTATGTTCATCTCAGTTTCTCATGTCAGTTAACTTTACTAGTTTTTATACTAATAGTAGATAGGGCTTACTCAGTCTTTTTGACTGACCCGTTTTGTTTCGCCTCTTTTCTTCCGTTTCCCCCCAGGTTACAGGGAGGAAACACTGCTGTTTAGTTCGGACTTCTTCTGCTTGAAGGTCATCATGGATGGCTTGGACTTTTCCTGGCTATGGCTACTTTACAGTTTTTATTTGGGGAATAATTTATGAAAAAGTCTTTATGCTTCTTTACTATTGCAAGACAGGTTTTGATGTACTCTGATGTAAAAGGCTTTAGACCTTATGTATTCATGTTTATGAAAGTTCGATTTTACTTCCGCTATTTTATATGTTCTGTCTTGTGATATTTCTGTGCATGTTTACCAATAATGCCCCTCTAAAGCTAGTGCATTCCTTTGCGAGTGATCCTAGCGGAGGCGGGGTGTTACACAAGCAAACAAATATATTGATTTATATTTGTTAAGTGGACATTTCAAATTTAAACTCTAACCTAATCGCATTTAATATGCTAATATAATGTTGATTACGTTAATTACATTTAAATAAGTAATATAATAAAACTCCTAATTAACGTAACATTCGTATAAACGGGGAAACGTTCTAATCGGAATGGCAATTGTCATTTATCCAAATTAAGGCATACAAGTTTAGGTTTTTCCATATTTTACTGCTATAACATAACATGATGGCATAATGTACATATAACAAATAGCAGTAATGGAAAACATACATATTCGTAACAATTACAACTTGTATCCTAGGCATGTAGAAAAGGTTTCAATATTAAATTAAAAGTATAATAAATTCACACATGTACGTTTACAATCTATATTTCATCCAATTCACCCTTTTTGTGGTGTTATACAACCAAAAATGTCTACATTTGACTCATTCCAATTTATGAATACGTTTACACCCAAATTAGGATCCAAACCCAATTCAACTATGAAACAATTCAAATCGGAACCTTTTTAGGCTTAAATCAAATGATAATAACAGTGAATTGCATAAAATATAAATAATAATACAACACCCATATTTACAATTAATCCAATACAAAAACCACAATTCCACAAAATAATTTCAATATGATAATTTCCTACGTGATTACAAAGTAGAAGATTTGGGGTTTTTTCATGTTGTATTATCGCATAACCAAATCTTCATAGGCATAACAATTCATATAGCAAATCGATAATAATATGAATATGCCTTTAAGAAAAAGTAGATTTCACTCACTAATTAGGTGGAGATGTGGTAGAAATTCAAGATCTGCGACGGTTCTTAATGTTCAAGCGAGCTCTGATTGATCTCCTAACAATATACATATAAGAAACATATAATTAGATTCTTATATATATTATTCGTGCTAAATTCCAAATTCCTAAACTAATATAATTTGAAATAGAAAGATATAGAATGGAGGTAGAGAGATATAAGAAATCTTCACCCTTTTTCTCTTTATTTTTCTATGGAATTCAGAAGCATGGAGGAAGAGGTTTAGAATAAGTAGGGTTTCTAGTGTGGGGTTTGAGGGGTTATTTATACTTTCTCGTGTGAGCATGAGCTGTCGGATTGATAGAATTTAATTCGGGCCTTCCATATAAACACAACCTCTTAGAAAACCCTAATCACATAGCCTTATTGATACATTCCAACTGCTAGGGGGGTCGACCCCTTCATGCTGGAACTTCTAATTTGGCTCGTTTGCTGACCTGTTTATTTAATTTAATTACGTTCTTAATTTGATTCATTCTTTTCCATATATTCAATAAACGCTGTCCCCTAAACCTTGTCTCCAATTTCAAATTTTGAATTTACCTCTTTTTATTTTAGATTATTATTTGGAAAATATATATAATATTTACACAATTATATATATACATATATATTTTCTACGTACAGTATCCAAATTCATTTGTTCATAACTTCTTCATACGTTAACTGTTTTCAGCATATTATATATGAAAATGATGTAGAATTTCGCCATAAATCCAAATAAAAGAATTTCGTAGCCAAATTCATAAAGCTGCAAAAATTCCATTTTCCAACCATATCATTTAATTGCTTGTTTTTAATTATTTAATTTATTATTGATACTTACGAATTTTACGGGGTGTTACAATACATGTGGTACACAAACTCTGTAACGACCCACCTTTCTTCCCGACTCGACTCGGTGATTAAACAGACACAAACCGTTCTCAAAGACAGATGGTTAGGGATATTTACACATTAGAACTAAAGAAAAGAACTTTTTCATTATGATAACAATAATTTTTAACAATAGAGTACAACATATATCAGTGTACAGCGGAAAATACACAATGTCAGATCCATATCCATACAAGTTTGTTCTGGGACTTAACGAAACCAAAGTCACTTTATTCCTCATCCAATAAAGGAAAAAAGCTCTTGCAAATTCGAAAATTCTCCAAATACGTCCGGACATACCGCTAAATAAAAATCTCAATACTGGAGCAACTACGTGAAGAGACAATCAACAGGCATTTCTTTCGATGTGAAGATTTCTGGTCTTCAACACCATCTTTAGTATCTTTGATTTCTCAATAATGTCGTACAATTATTTGGAATGGTTTTCTTGGACCAAATTATGAATTCCAGCCTTTTCAAATAATAATCACTATTTTAAAACTACATAAAAATAAAGGATACTAAGTCGCTCTTCCATTTTGATTGGTTAATAAAAACTTAATTATGGAAATTATTCATTCTTTTTATATCCTGGAACAACTCTGTAAAATCGCTTCGTTTGATTTTTCAAATCAAAGTTTATAAATTTAACCAAAGCGACCTCTTTTATTGATTATCAGAAATCAATTCCGTGTGCATTTTCTTATCTTAAACAAAGATTTACTTAAACATAATCAAAGATCTATTCTTAACTTAACTTCGGAAAACTATATTAAATCTTATTTGTTATTATTTCCCTTCCAAATTATATCTTTAAACAAAGATTGATCTTCCCCATGGTTCCTTTAGATATTCATATTCCAAAAATTCATTTAATAATTTTATCTTCAAAACCTATGCTTTTAAATCAACGATATTTTAGCCATAAAATCCTAATAATCATTCTAAATTAAGATTCATTAGTTCTTTATCCTTTTACTTTCCTCTTTAAAACTCATCTCTAAATTAAGATCATTAAGCATTATCTTCATTAGCCTTTTAAAAGATCTTAATCCATTTTTAAATTTCAAATCATACTCGATCTTGGGTTAAAGAATGATGTCATTTAAAACAACGTCCACAACAAACCCAAACATCAGTTGGTAATAAATATAAGGTTTGAATAAAATTTATATTAGCAGATATCCAATACCAATCCTAACAATCAACTAATATTATAAGTGAAATAACAGTATAAATTTCTTTCAAATTACCTGAATAGTATAGCTTGAACATGAGTTCTAATATCAAATTTCTAAAAATTATTTCCATTAAATTTTCAATATCCATAACCACTTATATTGGGTATAATAATTAAACAGAAATTGTATCATCCTATATTCAATTTAAATTTCTGTATTCAACACATACTATAGATGGAATAACGACATATTTACCTTTCAAATTCCGTAAATAATATAAGTTTCATCTATAGAATTTAGTATCAAATTTCCGAAGATTATTCCTAATTTATAATTTTTCGAAAATCTCTTTAATTCTTTAGTAAACTCAAATTACTTAAATTAATTTCCATTTAAATGTTTAAATCTTCCTAAAACATTTATTTAATCATTTAAAAATAATTACTTAAGTCATAGATGAAAATAAAAGAGTTTAGAACTTTTATATAAACAATTGTTGTAAAATGTTGTAACAATGTTACAAAAAGCATTACAAAAAGGCTCATATTAGATAGCTTAATCAAAACGATTTTTATATTATCCAGAACTTCACATTATCAATTCAAACACCTTTAAATGATTTATAATGATTTTACAATTTTTTCTGTATATAAAAATAGTCACTTACCGTTACGGACAACGAATTGCAATTATAACGACCTTTTCAAAAATAGTTTTACACATAACTTGAAATCTACACATTGAATTTTCAAAATTTCTTTTCCAATAGAAAACTATTATCGTTAGGAAGAAAAAGTTTTCATCTCAACAAAATTTGATTTAAATTGCTCCCGTTATAAGCATTCGAAGTTTATAGTGAAAATTCGCGAACTATCACAGCGCGAATAGTCCTACTCAGACCGTATTTTAAATTTGAATTCAAAACTCATTCAGTTTATCTGAAATATGATTATAATCTTTATAAAACACATTTAAACTTATTTGAAAATAATATTTCAAAATTTGACCTTAAAATTCAAATATTCATATCAAATGAATATTATATTAATATTTTATTATTAAATAATATTATTTTTCAAATTTATCCTTTCAAACCCAAATTTCCTGAAATCCATTTAAAAATAATATAAGATAGTCGGAACAATAAATTTGAGTTTTCAACATCAATTATATATCAAATTGAACTTAACTTTTTGAAATTACTATTCATAAAAGATTTCAAATTTGAACACACCATATATACTTGAAATTATTTTCAATTAAATTTCCACCTTTACAAAAGTTACTCGTAATTACAATTTCATTTCCAAATCGTTTCGGGTGCAAAGTTTCAACTTTTATTTTTACCTATTATTTACTTGCATATAATAATCAATTATATTATCGAAATGAATTGAGACTTAACCAATACCCATATCCTTCCATATATGTGTGTGTAGTGAACATATTATCACTATTAACCATTAAAATAATATTAACCAACATTATAACAACCATTCACACATAACGTATATATGTTTGTGTGTGTATACATAGTGTACGTATATATACAACATATGAACATATGGTATAAGTGTTAGATAATTAACGCTTATATTTCGTTAATTAACTAATTAATCACTGTTTCACATCCATCAACCAATCACAAGCATACACGATAATTGTATGTATATATTACAACAATATATATATATATATATATATATATGTATATATATAACTAGTGTTTCTCGTCATACACAGAAAACCCTAATGGCGACCTCTCCTGGAAACGAAAATCAAAAAATAAGCTAATGCGAATGCAAACGAATGGAAGGAGGTTCGTAATAGGAAGAAATTTCCACTTAGTAATGCAAAAAATAAGGGAATAGAGGTGGATACAAAAAATTGGGGCAGATTTACTTATTTGACGGTGGAAAAGAAATCTTTCCCTTTGAATATTGAATCTACTTCTAGAACTTGGGCAGCTACTGCAGGTAATACAAAAATCGATGGAGGCATGGAAACATGTGAATGGGCTAAATATGAAGAGGGCATTTATGCGGATTTGGATGATCCAGTATTTGATGAAGCTAATAAGATATGGAACAACTCCGTATTAGTTTATTTGACTGGAAAGAGACAATATTATATACATTGAAATGCTTATATCAAGAGAGAGTGGAAATCGACGGGTACTTGGGAGTTATTTGCATGTGAAAATAGTTTTTAGTTGATAAAATTTTCGAATGAATTTGATTGTAAAGGAGATCTAGACACTGGTCCATGGTTCATGGATTCAAAATTAATTTTTATAAAGAAGTGGGAACCGAATTTAAATCTTAAAAGAGATATGCTTTAATCGCACCCAACATGGGTTAAATTTCCTAACCTTGACTTGGCATTGTGGAATGCTAGAGGAATCAGTAAACTTGCTAGTTTGTTGGGAACACCATTGACTATGGATGATTGTACTAGAAACTCTAAGCGTCTAAAGTACGCTAGGGTACTAGTAGAAATGAAAGCATGTGATGAATTTAAAAAATAGGTGAGAGCGAAGGACAAACATGGTCACACTTATGTGCAAGACACTGAGTATGAATTCATACCGACTATGTGTAAGCATTGCTAGTGCTTTGGACATGCTGATGAGCAGTGTGGTTTTATACCTAAAGTTAAATAGGTGTGGAGAATTAAAGAACCAACTACACAAAACGAGCCAACAGTGGTATTATAACGCCCTACCCCGAGGCCCACCTTAATAAAGAGCATTATTAGGTAATGTTGTCTATTAGAGCGGAGAATATGGCTAGTTAAGGGAAACCACTTGTAGATTTGCATTAGCAAGTCTTTTGCACGTCAAAAAAGTATTCGTAAATTTTCTTTCAAGAGGCTTGACATACTTAATCCTTACGTAATAAAATTCCACAATGGCTACAGGATCAACTCAGAACACAGTACATATAAAAACACAACCACAGTCCATAGAACAGTTACACAATATTACATCGTTAGAGTACAACCAATACATGTGCCACGATAAGAATAGATACAACTCACTCACTTACAATATGATACAACAATTAAAAAAAAACTCTACTACTCGAACTCGACTAGAAGCTGCTATAGAAAGGATATCCCAAGGAAAAACTACTAACCCCAAGCACGATAACCACACCTGAAACTTCTCGTTCTGACTCGAGGAATACACACACGGGTCAGTCTAGTTTACAAATCAGTATAAGAAATAAAAAAGCATAATATATACAACTCTTTACCTTAAGAGTTGTGAATATGATGACATAAAGCGGGTCAATTGATTTTAGATCACATATCGTGACACAAGGGATAAATGTACAAGTCTCATGAACTTTTATTAGGTTAAGTACATCGCCGTACTCGAGCCACAATGAAAACAAAACACCAAAATCATTGAAATCATCATACACATCTCAAGTGAGTTAAATTATTATTGAAGGGAGTACCCCACTCCAAAGCATCTAAGTCTCAAAATACGATGGATTAGAAAACCAAATGCTCTTTGCAAATATACGATCATCCCGACTGAGTTAAAATCATTAAACCCAAATCACAAAAGAAATCATAAGAAATGTGATCATGCCATAATAATAAATCCCATCCCGAGCTATAATGTTGCTTATCCCAAGCAATAACCAAATATTAGCAAATGAAAATCACCAACATCAAATCATAACATGAAATCACCATAAATAATGTGCACGTGCTATTAATTAAATTATAGCCCACCCCGAGCTATAGTATTTCTCATCCCGATCAATAGCAAATACTTATACGTATTCAAATTTAGGCGTCTTTCACTGTGACTACCCCAGCCAAGTGTATCTTGACCATCCCGATCAAGTGAGTATGTATATAAGACTTATCTCGAGTCTCGACTTCAGCCCGAAGCTAGTACTGACTTAAGACAGCACCAGATACGTCATTGACTCTCAGTCCGTAACCCAAAAAGTGATAATAGTGCGTCCCATACCACACGTTCTTATTGCTTGGTTTACTAGTTGCTTGCCAACTTCCGCACCAGAAAACATAGAAATCAATGAATCATCATCAATAAAACATCGACTCCAATCAGACTATACTAGAATCAACCAATTTCGTATCCCTTCGTGTCTCATACCACGGGGTTTACGATATCGCTTAACATCCAGTATGTCATCTCGAAGGGTGCAAAATAGTGTGGTGTTAATATAAGAAAACACTTGATTTCCAAACAAGTTATGAAACGTTTTATGAAACCAATAGTTCTCTTTATGAAATCCATATATTTATGAAACTGTATACTATTATTTTGAGGCCATTTAACATTAAAAATAAAAATATAAAACTCATTTAGCCTCAAAACTATAACTAACATGTTATTTATACATATATTTGTAAAACTAGTTTAAAACGTGTAATGTGTGCTCAAAACTCATCAAAACTCAACCACTAAATTCATAAAACCCAAACTATGTATTAGTGATAATTTAGGCTTCTCCATTATTAAAGTAAGCCAAAATATAACACCAAAAAGCATGGTTTAAAACAAGATCAAGAAAAGCATGAAAATACTTAAGAAGAGACATCCAAATCTACATTAAGGCTTGAAATATGCCCATAAATCAATAAGGGTTGCAACTTTCAGAATTGTTTCAAATAACCAAATGATCTCCGAATGGTCTAAAATTGGATAGCACAAACTAGAAAGACCCGTCTTTCTAATGAAAAAGGATTCACTAAATTCGGACATCGCATGAAAATGATACAGGGATCCAAACTTGGACTTTGGACTGAATTTCAGTCTGGGCTGAAATCACTTCTAGGTCCAACTTTGGGACCAGGTTTAGTCATCCAAACAATCTCGAATTGGCCTAAAGTTTTGCAGACTTATAGACATAATCCCGTCCTTCGAAACAAAAAAGAATCACTCAATTCCGATCAACAACGAAGGAGATACAGCACCCAGAAGTTGGACCTGGGCGCTGTTTTGTTCCAGGTTGATATCCCAGCGAAACCCCAACTATGGTGACATGTTTACCCACCCAAATCAGCTCAGAATGGCCCCAAAATTGGCATATATACTCACAAGATAGTAGACAACAACATGCAAAAAGAATACCACAAAAACACTTAAGACTCATAAAGTTATGAAGGATCAAACATGGGGTGTTGCTGTGATTTTAGCACAACAACAAAATGATCAATATGACTCAGAAAAGCTATGTATTTTATACGGACAACAAATCGATTCAAAAAATAAAACTAAAATAATGTAAACTAGAAAGTGTGAGTTCACCAACTCACCTTGATTGGATCATAGCGAGATTCCTCTTGATTTGGAGCTTTTGGATGCTTAAAAGTTGAAGAAACCTAGCAACAAAGCAGAACCCGCAACCTAATCCTATGATTTACTTCACTGGACATGAAATTAGAATTTTAATTGGCTATAGAATGAACTAGAGAGTGCTATATTCAATTTGCTTTTGAGATTTTTAGCATGCATCAACCCAAACATTCCCTTGAAAAAAAATTGCATTTTTGACCTCGGTGCAGCAAAGATTTGGCATAACAACCTTAATTATTTTCCTTTGAAATTTTTATAGAAGGTGTGCTAATGAGTTGAGAATAACATATCCAAATTTCTAAATTTTTATATTTTTACAGAATTAGTTATGAGTTTTTTACTGATCTTCGTTTCTGCTCAGATCTGACCCAAAAATTGCTTGATGAAAGAAGATGTTTGATGCCTTAAAACTAAACCAAATACCACAAAAAATGGAGGAGAAGTGCTGGAATGTTCTGCGATAACATATCCAAATTTGAGAATTTTTGGAAATTTATTTGATTATTCATGAATTTTGAAAACGATGTCATTTCTAGGTTTTCACCATGATGAAGAAGAAAGAGGATGAAGAAAAGTGTCATACCTTTTCTCTAGTGATATCCAAAAACATATTAAGGAAAGGAAATGGGCTAACTACCCAATTAAAGCCCAAATTAGTTAACTAAACATAATGACACCACCTTTTAAACCCTTAAACACACAATTAGGTTAATAAAACATGTTTTACACCAATATCTTACACTATTACCACTTAATAACGATGGATTAATCACAATAAGGCTAAATAAATTTTGTTAATAATATTTTAATACACAAATTTTATTATTTAAATATTATACGAGTTGGTCTCACAACTCATGTCACCAACATATTGTCTTAAGAATCACAAAACACAATGAATCTGTATTTTCCGGTTACTTGAAAGTCTGGGTTGTTACAGGCATCAAGCACTACTACTAATAATTTATAGGATAATTTACATCAGGAATTGGGTAAAGCGAGTGACAAAATTGATTCCCATGATAACCCAGTTGTATTAGAATATAATTTACATAATAAAGAGGAAGTGAACTTGCAGTCATCTACTTCGGAAGGCCAAATGGAAAATGAGTTGAATCATCTGAAGGATTTGGCTGATCAATCATCTTCGGCAGCTAAGGATGAGAATCATCAGGCCGTGGGATCTGGTCTGGCGGATAGTCCTGGACAAGGTAATAATCAAATTGAAAATGAGATGCCCACAAATGCAGAACAATAAAAAGACATGAATATCAATTTAGAAAATGTTGAGGAGAATAATGAAAGCAACAAGGAATACATTAAATCAAATGCAGAATATGCAAAACAATTTAACAATGAAGAAGTGGGTAAAAGCAAGGCGAATAAAGCGCATGGAATAACTCCTAGGAATTTGAGGAGCAACTCCTCTAATTCTAAATGTCCATAGTTAGTTGGAATGTTAGAGGTTTAGATGGAGATACTCGCCAATTAGACCTCTATAATTTTAGAAGGATGTATGCGCCTTCTATCATGAGTATATAGGAGAACAAGTTTAGTGATGATAATCTAAAATTTTCATGTCTAGGATGGGTGATGAGTGGAAATTTGAGCATAACAACGACATGGGTGGTAAAGGCAGAATTTTAATACTGTGGTGTAAGTCAATATGGGACATGCAAATCATTGATAAAGACTATAAACAAATTACTGTGTGTGCACATAATTCTGGGGGTTTAAATTTATATATTACTTGTGTGTATGCAAGTAACTTGCTTCCTATAGAAGTGATTTGTGGGAGAAAATTAAACAGCTTTCAAAATTTATTGATATTCCTTGGATTATCATGGGCGACATCAATGCAGTTTTAAAAGCAGATGAGAAAACAGGTGGACTTACCATTCGAGTTTCCTAGTTAGAAGAATATAACAATTGCGTTGTAGGTGCTGGATTGTTGGAGCCAATCCACTCCAGCCTGAAATATACATGGAAAAGTGGAGAAAATAAGAAAATATCTTGTAAACTTGAGAGAGTTTTGGTTAACGAGGCATGTATCAAGGCTTTTCCTGAGATTAAAATTAATATTCTACATAAATCTACTAGTGACCGTAGTCCTTTGCTTGTGAATTTGCTGGAAAGAGATGCAAATGAAAACGGGAAGCCTTTTCGATATGTCAACGACTGGTTCATGAAGGAGGGTTATCAAAAGGCAATGAATTTGGATGATTTTGTACTTGTACCTAGTTGCAAGTCACATATTTTACTACAACTTCTCAAATTTGCTAAAGCTAGACTGAAACTTTGGAACAAAGAAAGATAAAAAGACCACAATCAAGTTATCAAACTGGAAACAAGAATCACTGAACTTCTACAACAAATTGATGATGTATCTGCTTTAAATAAATCTTGGCAAGAATATCGTGCTATGCAAAATAAACTTAAAGAGCTACTCAAAGCCAAAGCAATTGAGTTAAAACAAAAATCTAAAGAGAAATGGATTAATGAAGGAGATGAATGCACAATTTTTTTTACATCAAGATGGCTATTCGAACTCAAATGAACACTAATTACCAGCTAATTAACTTAGATGGTTCTTGGTCGAATGATAAAATAAAAATGGAACAGGAAGCATTAAAATACTATTGTGAATTGTATAATGGTGTATATGAAACTAACTTATCCTGCATTTTGTGCAGACATGTTGTCAATGATAGTCAAATGCTGTTTGCTGTTGTTAGTGTCCACGAAGTTTGGGAAGCTGTTAACTCTATTCCCGATGATGCCAATCCTGGCCCTGATGGTTTGGGTGCTTGCTTCTACAAAAGGCACTAGAATTTCCTACAAAATCATGTAGTGGCATCAATACAAGAATCTCTGGACATTTGGAAATTTTTGAAAGAAATCAACCATACTTTTATTTATCTCATTCCTATTATTAAGAGTCCAAAGAGAATTGAAGAATATAGACCAATTACATGCTGTAATGTTATCTATAATATACTTAGCAAGGTTCTGTGCAGCAGAATGAAAAATATATTCCCAGACATCATTGCTGAGTGTCAGAGTGCATTTATCAAAGGCAAAAGCACTTCAGAGAATTCTCTTTTGGCACATAAGATGGTTAGAAATTTCAATAAGCATGGTGCTGATAAATTTTGTTTAAAAGTGGACCTCCACAAAGCATATAAAAAAATTAATTGAAACTTCATAATTCATATGCTTATGGCTATGGGGTTTCCCAAAAAAATTGTGAATCGTATTAAAGAGCGTATTATCACTCCTACCTTTTCCATTTTGATTAATGGTGTCTCGAAAGGTCATATAGATCCAATCGTGGTATCAGGCAAGGAGATCCTCTCTCTCCTTTCCTTTCCACCATTTCCATGGAATACTTCTCTCCGCATATGGAGCTTGCTGAGCATAACAAATGCTATCAAACGGTGTACAGTTTCCAACCTAGTTTTAATCACCTTCTATATGTAGATGACATGATAATTCGAATTAAAGCTTATGATAAGGCTGCAAATGCTATTAAAGATTTGTTTGGTGATCTTGAGAAATATGTGGGCCTTAAGATGAATGAACATAATTCGAAGTGTTACTTTAACAAATTTTGTAAATCTAAATAAGTGGTAAAGAACATTTTGGGAGTAGTGGAAGGAGAATTGCTAAATAATTACTTGGGAGTTCCTCTATCAATAAACAAAGTTACTTATAGAGAATGTGCTACTCTAGTATCTAACATTAGAGAAAAATTGCAAGGTTGGAGCTCAAAATTACCCGCTTTTGCTTGTAGAGTGGAACTAATTCATACTGCGATTCAACCAAAAGTTAATTTTTGGATGCAAACTTTTCAAATTCCAGAAGCATCTATTAAGAAGATTGAAAGACTATGCGCTGATTTTTTTTTATAGAAGGGAGGCATGCATCATATAAGATACAGTGATCTATGCATGCCTAAAGAAGAAGGTGGAGTTGGATTTGGAAATTTAAGAGACATGTGACAAGTGTTCATTCTGAAAAAAGGGTGGAAAATTGTACAATCTGACACACTACAGGAAAAATGGATGAGAGGTAGATATTTAAAAGGTAAATTTTAGCAATTGAGAATAGAAAATAATGCTTCTGCAATCTGGAACGCTATCATAGGAGAAAGAAAGGCTTGGGCCAAAAATTATGAAAGAGTGTTTGCAAATGGTAAAGAAACAGATTTATGGTTGGATCCATGGATTGATGGTGAATCATTAGTAGATAATTTAAGATGGGATACTTTCTCTGCTTATGGGTGTCCTAATTCAAAAGTGGATATTTTGGTTGAAAACAATGCATGGAAATGTGATATGCTTCCTGTAACAACCCGGAAAATCTGAACCAATTTAAAATTTTTATTTTGAAAATTTTAATGAATTTTGAATATTTAAAATGATTATTTTAAATAATGACGACAAGAAATTTATTTTGAATAGAATTAGAATGTATATATTTATTTGAATCGACGTTAGAATATAAATATTTATTTTAATTATAAAAGGAATTGAAAATGGCGCGGTAGTTTGAAAATTCGATTTCAAATTTCAAATGAATGTACAGGATTCAAAATAAACCAGATTTTAGCGAAATCAAAAATACTAGAATCTATTTGAAAATATCTTTCCAATGAATCCGAAAAATTGAAATTTCATTGCGGGAATAAAAAGTTATGCCCAGTTGAAAATTCAGAATAGTCGTTATGGAAATATAGCCCTTAAAAATAGCCATTTTGCAAACGACCACCATTTTCGATGAGACCACTTTTGTTGGATCCGGAATGTCAAATTATTGTTAGATTCCAAAATTCATAATTTTCTGAATCAATATGTGAGCGTGGCAAAAAAAACGTGTTTTGACAGTTTCAATTAATTTGGATCGACCAGAAAATGGCCATTTTTCAAATGGTCTCCAAATTCGATGAAATTTGTTTTGTTAGGACCGTATCATCTAAACATAACCAGATTTATTTATTTTGGAATTTTTGGAGTCCGTATGGCCTCGGTAAATTGAAATGCGGGTTCAAATTCAATATATAGATTTATATTTTTGATTTTGATGAAAACTAATCGAAATGATAGAACTGGCTTACGAAACATATCCCATTGTGTTCGAAATGGGGATAATTAGCTGGGGACGACAGTCGATGGGTTCGATTTGGGGTTCAAATGAAAAAGTAACTTTTAGGAATAAAATAAAATAATAATATATAAATTATATAACCTTCTACCCTCCTCTCTCTCTTCATTTTATATCGAAATAAAAAAATAAAAGAAAAAAAACCCGAAGCACCGATACCCCTCTACCTCGCGCGCCGTGGCGCGTTGCCACCATCTGCCACCGCGGCCTCAGCTGCGATGGCCCCCCTGCCGCTCCTCTCTCCCCTCCAGCTCTCCTCCTTCTCTTCCCCCCTTCGGACGGCCGAACCCAAAAAACAACCCTTTCACCCAAAGATTGCCGCACTCGAACCCAAAGCGCCGCCTCCTGCTTTCACCCTCCGCCGCAGATTTGCGGGGTCCGACCCCCACTTCCTGTAAGTTTTAATTTTTTTTATTTACATGATTAAATTAGTTTTTTATATATATTTTAAAAATAAGAAAAATCAGTTTTATATATATTGTAGCATTAAAAAGAAACGATTTCTAATAATAAAAAGAGAGGATTTTTATATGATAAAATATATGATTTTTAAAACTAAAAATATACGATTTTTATTAGTTTAAAGGAGAGATCTTTATTTGTTTAAAGATTTGATTTTTATTAGAAAAGATTATATTTTTATATAGAGTAAAGATTATATTTTTCTATAATAGAAAAGATTATATTTTTATTAGAGAAAAGGTTTGATTTTTATATATGCGCATAGCGAATGAAGAAAGGATTTTTATAGTATGAACAACGTTATAAAAATAAGATTTTTATCTATGAAGTAGAGTTATAAAAATTTGATTTTTATATATTCATGTAGCGAGAAAAATTCGATTTTTATATATGTATAAAAAGATAGGATTTTTATTTATATTTCCAACGAATAAAAATATGATTTTTATTTGTACGGTTATAGTATAAAAATTTGATTTTTATATAAACGGTGATATGATTAAAGTGACATCTTTATATATGTATTAACATGGTGAAAATATATTTTTTATACGAGTAGCAAATTAAAAATATGATTTTTAGTGAAGTAAAAATACGATTTTTATAATGTTTTCATTATGATAAAGATACGATCTTTATATGGATATCATTAAGATAAAAATTCTATTTTTACTATACATGAAGCGAAATAAAAATTCAATCTTTATATAAGAATTAGAGATATAAAAATATATTTTTTATATAGAAAGGAGTGTTGTAAAAATATATGAAGTAGAAATAAAAATATGATTTTTATTTATTGGAATAAAGCAATAAAAATATTATTTTTACTATGAACATCGTGAAAAGAATTGCGATGGAACTGGTGGAAAACAAATCCAATTCTGAACCGTTCAGAATTAAAGAATGATAGAGTGGATCCCAAAGGTGAGAACTTCTCACTTTAATTTTATTTTCTAGTTAAAATATATACTAGGATGCAGACGGTGCTTAGCAGCACCCGATACCCGTCGTCCACAAACCATGTACGAATTGTTTGTTTGTTTGATTGTGTTGTGGAAATTGATTGTGTGATGTGGAATGAAGTAAAATATTTTATAGTGCAAAATATAATTTTTAACGTGTATATGAATAAAATAAATATTCATAAACAAATCGGATGATTTGTATATGTACACACATTTGATTGACATTGATTGGGACGATATATTTTACACATCGCCCAACTGCACAAATAAATCTGTGTTTGTTGTTTGAAAACCCCATACGGGTATTGGGATGATATTGGACATACACTAATCCCAATATCTAGTTGTATGTCAATCGATTCATTGACACGCTGTTATAAGCGTTGATTATTTATATTTAACGCTTATACAGTTGTGTAATGCACTATGGATGATGGTTGATTGTGTTTGATTATTATCGTGTACATGCGTGTATGAAATCCATATAAATCAAATTATATGGTAATTGACGGTGTCTGATTACAGTTCATAAATACTGAATATTTAAAAATAATATTCAGTAAAAGATCAAAATTTGATTTTGATGTCCGATTTTGGATGGACACGAAAATATTACAATATATAAAGCCGTGTTGATTAGATTAACGCCATTTTGATGTGAACGATAGTTATATCGATTTTATTCATTTTTATAATGAACACCGAAAAGGAAATGATTTCAAAATTTAAGGTTTTGAAAATACTATCATTTATATATCGATGAGAAGGAATATTCAATTTTGATTTGAAATTGAATATGAAGTTGAAATCGTTTTGAAAACGAATTTAAAACGATTTATAAAATACGTTTTAAATGGAAATCGATGAAATATATATATATATATATAATATAATATAATATATATATATAATGGCCTGAATAGAACGCGCCGCGCTGCGGCAGTTCGCGAATTTTGACCATTGACTTTGAACGGGCATTACGGGAGATCCGACCGTCGGATTCTCCTAAAACCAGAACCGTAGGATTCGTATCGAAAAGGGCTTTGTAATGAATATGAGAGATTTGAAATCTAACGGTTGGAATTATGTCCAAATAAAATTTGAAAAAGGTCGCTGTAAGTGCAGTTCGATGACCGTTTAAGGAAATCGACTGTACGGGCCTTGATAAAATTATTAAAAATATCAATAATTTGTGTAAAATCATTAAAAATGATTTAGAAAGAATTGGGATGAGAAATTCCCTATTTTATAGGATAAAAATATATTTTTATCGAAATGAACTAGTTATGAACTAGAATTAGAAATCCAATATTTTTAAAATAAATAAATTGGGTTTGAAATGGTTTTAAAAATAACCAGAATTTCCAATATGTGAACTGAAATGGATTTGAATCGAAATTATCTTCGGAATATTTCGATATTGGATTGCCTGATTATACAGATATTGTGGAGGAATTTGGAAGATATATGTATCGTTATTCCAATACGATATTTATTGGTTTCAGAATTTGATATTGAATATAAGCCGATATATTTTCTATTCAGAGCCTTGTATTTAATATCAAATTGGATTTTGGGTTTGTCTTGAATGTATCTTTAATAATACTGTTCTTGAACCAAATGGAGTTGAGAAAATTAGAATATGACTGGAGATTACCTAAGTTGAATGGTTTCCTGGGTCTTGATCTGATGTTGGTATCGACCTTTGGGGTTAAAACTTAGGGAATTGTTCTCTTACTAATTTACGGTTAGAGACTGATGGGATTTTTGGTTTGTAGTGAACTGCATTTTAAATGGCACTGTTCTTAAACCCAGCATGAAAAGAATAAATCTTTTAATTAAGGTTTGAAGAAGAATTACCAGTCAATTAACATTTAATTGGAACTGAAAATAGAATGTGAATTGGGTTTATTGTGAACTGTGTTTTTAACGACATTCGTTCTTTAACCCGATTTATGGTGAAATGTGATTTGGAATTTATAAATCTTTTTACTAAGATTTAACGGGAATTTTCCAAAGTAACGATTTTCCATTTTAATATACTAAATTGGAATTGAATGGAATTCGATTGATAATAATCGAAGTGAACTTCTGTGGAGGAAGACTAATAATACATATGGAATTTAAAAGGCTTTGCCATTATTCCATTTATATTATTAATCGGATACAGAAATTGATATCGATTATATATTGATTTGTTTTTCCGTGAAGATTCCATAATTAATGGTATGTGATTTGGGTTTACTGTGAATGGTGTTTTTAAATGACATTAGTTCTTTAACCCAGTTAAAGGCAGGATTACATGTCTGTCATTGTATTTCAAACTGTATGGTTGATCTCTGCTAAATATACATCTGTTTGGTGACGGAGAATTTATTCTCTTTCTTAACACCCTTCTCTGAGACGTACGAGCTCAGAGGTTATATATCGGTAGAAATCAATAATACGGTGTAGATTGTCAATGCGACATGTTTGTGTTTCCAAAGTTAAATAATCATTAATATTGATTTTTAGGAAGATTAAAACTAAGTGGAGTTTTAATGAATCTTTAATTATATTTAAATGAGAATTGATTATTTAAATTATCAAATTTGGGAAATGATAGAGAATGGAGTATCTCCAGTTTTACTCCTAGTGATAGTTAAATCTTTAATTAGATTTGAACGTGAAATGGTAATTAAATTTACCAATAACACCGTGGTATTAGATATGGATATGATCAGTTTTGCTCCATGGGATGAATAGGTTGGGATTGGGAAATAAATTTAATGATTGCTTCGGTGCGGTTTGCTAATCCCGACCAGTTTGGGAAACCTTAGCATGGTTTGAATTGACATCCAAAGGAAGATTAAAGAATAAATTTAAAAGAATTTATCTTTGATAAAATTAATGGAAACAAATCCCTAAGGATGTGAATATTTGAGTAAAAGAATATTCTAGATTGGAATGAGGCGTATGTTGTGTTTGTGTGACACTTGTTTGTTATATATGCGAGTTATTCGGAAGGCCGGGTTTGTACCCATTTTGAATAACGGATTCGATGATAAGTCGACGATGAAGCCGGTGGTTAAAGACCGGAGGTCTTCACATCGTTTGGATGATTACTGATATCTTGATTGGGCTCGACACCCAAGACGAGGTAATGAGTGGAGATCGTCCAGAAGTACTTGGAGATCGACGGATATGCGAGGGCCTCTCTCCTGTATTGGACATACGGGACGAGGAATAAGGTGCCTTCGGTTTCGTTCAGACCCAGAACGAACTTGTAAATGGAAGTTTATCTGACACTGGATTTTATTCTGTGTTGATTGATTTCTATTAAATATATCTATTTGGCGGCGGATAATTTATTCTCTTGCTTAACGCCCTTCTCTGAGACGTACGAGCTCAGAGGTTATATATCGATAGACATCAGTTGCATGGCTTGAATTGCCTGTGTGGCATGCTGAGATGCAGTGATCAAGGCTTCTGTTGAAAAGCAGAGTCTTGTGGTTGATGATCAAAGCACGACTTTAATACAGCGTAGCTTTGTGTATAGCGTTAATTCGCGAGCCTCACACCTCGGTATGAGTCAAAAAAGGGATCGTACCGTTGGGAGAACATGACGTTTCTTTCTAGCTATGGGCGGTGTCAGCGTTTTACATGTCCTGACACTTATATTATTTTTACCTATGTGGTTGTTGGATTGCGAGGCGCCTTGGATATATCGGTCTCTTCGGAGCCGATGGATATGGGTCCGATAGAACCGGGAAACGTGTGTTCGGGAATTGCCAATCCTCAAATGTAACGGAGGACCGGCCCAACCGATCCAGGGTTACCCAGAGTGTGTAGTCCTGAGACATTTGCTAGAATTTCTCGAAGCGGTGAGGAGCCATACCTGGCCTCGTCTCATGGCGAAAATCCAATTTTCAATACGTGACATTTCGGTTTTATTTGTAGAGCCTAGTAGGGCGACATAGTGGGATGGGGCACTATGCCGTCTATGATTGACACATTTATATTTGAAGTTGTTTTCATACACTTTACACTATAATAGTATCAAAATGATTTGTTTTAAACGTACCAAGCATGTTTGGCTATTATAAGATAAAACTCTATCCTCCGGCATGCGTTGCATTGTGTGATGGGACCTAGGTCTTATAATAGCTTCATTTTTCCAAAAAACATTGCGTTGTTTATTCTATGCACTAGTATTCTTGGGAGGAATCCCGTTCCGTGTTATACAGCGTGGTCACTTGATTTACTTTATTTTTAAAGTAAATATTTATTAACTATTTTAGTTCTCACACCAGGCACATGACTGACCTGGAGTTTATTGTTTTAACCTAAACTCTGGGTGCCCCTATTTTCAACACAGGCAGCTAGTAGTTTTGGTTTTGCAGATTTATTCTTACAGGATCCTGGTTTACAGCCGGAATTATACTCGGAAAGCTCTGTATCCGTGTATTTCTTTCAGTTGTGTTTTGTATTATTTTTCCGCTGCTATGTATTTAAATGTAATTTTAAATCTCTGATATTTATCGAATGTATGATATTTATTTATACTCTGTTATATTCTTGTATTCTGATGGAATTGTTGTAATAAGCAGTGAAATATTCTTCTATTTGTGTTCTGATTCGTCTTGTCCTCAACGCAATCCAAGCTTTCCTTTATGGGGAAGTTCGGGTTGCTATATTTGGTATCAGAGCTTTGGTTTATAGAGCTCGAGAACAAGGCACATTAGAACCGAACGAAAGAATTCATCAGAGATTGGATTAGTAATATCCAATGAGAATGACTCGTTAGAGATAGGATCAGTAGTATCCTAGAACGAGTGTGAAGAGTAATGTTTTTAAAATAAAATTGAAAACAAACTTTGTTTTGAAAATTTTAAACAATTTTATACGTATCTAAATATTTATTTTATATTGAATTTGGATAATCCAATATATAAAGATTTCTCATATACGCCTTGCAAACGTGTATTTGAAATTTTAATATACTAGATAGATATAGAATCGCACTCTAGTCGCCCGGAGATGATTCTGATGATCGCTGCAGCATCATCAGCATCTATGTTCGAATTTCGAAAGTGAGATATCTGTATATTTCCAATTGACTGGTGTGAGAACCTAAACTAGATAGGGCTTATTGTTGTGATTTGGCATCAAAAACATGATTTTCTGTATATGTATCAAAATTCTGAATTTGAAACGTTAATTCACTAATTGATTGATGGTTGTGTTGTATGATTATTTGTTATCTAATAAAAGCATTATGTGAAAGAACAGTACATATAACCAAATTGTATCAAATATTAAACTGACTTGAAAATTGTTTGAAATTGCAGGCATATACATGTACATACATTGAACAGGTCACAGCAAGGAGGCTAGAGAAGAGGAATAAAAATTGTATGCCCGACAAATAGGAACATGTTTACTAATTTCTTGGGTTTGGATGATTTTATGAGTCGATTGGCTAGCCGCTTGGCTTTTTCTTTTTGAGATGAGAGGGCTTATGTGGCGGTTTGGGGATTTTACCGGTGCTCCCATACAAAGGAGGTTATGGTTTCGAAAATTTAGGGTGTTAGCCAAATTTTTGAAGAATTTGAAAATTCTTAGAAACTGAAAAGTTGAAGAATGAAAGCCAAACTGAAAGTTGAGTTGAGTAGTTAAACAACTTTCAACTCCGTTCCTTTTCGAGGATGAAAAGATTTTAAGTGAGGGAGATTATAACAACCCGGAAAATCTGAACCAATTTAAAAATTTTATTTTGATAATTTTAATGAATTTTGAATATTTAAAATGATTATTTTAAATAATGACGACAAGAAATTTATTTTGAATAGAATTAGAACGTATATATTTATTTGAATCGACGTTAGAATATAAATATTTATTTTAATTATAAAAGGAATTGAAAATGGCACGATAGTTTGAAAATTCGATTTCAAATATCAAATGAATGTATAGGATTCAAAATAAATCGGATTTTAGCAAAACCAAAAATATTAGAATCTATTTGAAAATATCTTTCCAACGAATCCGAAAAATTGAAATTTCATAGCGGGAATAAAAAGTTATGCCCAGTTGAAAATTCAGAATAGTCGCTATGGGAATATAACCCTTAAAAATAGCCATTTTGCAAATGACCTCCGTTTTTGATGAGACTACTTTTGTTGGATTCAGAATGTCAAATTATTGTTAGATTCCAAAATTCATAATTTTCTGAATCAATATGTGAGCGTGCAAAAGAAAACGTGTTTTGACAGTTTAAGTCAATTTGGATCAACCCGAAAATGGTCTTTTTTCAAACGGTCTCCAAATTCGATGAAATTAGTTTTATTAGGACTGTATCATCAAAACATAACCATATTTATTTTTCTGAAATTTTTGGAGTCCGTATGTGGCCCCGGTAAATTGAAATGCGCGTTCAAATTTGATATATAGATTTATATTTTTGATTTTGATGAAAACTGATCGAAATGATAGAATTGGCATACGAAACATATCCCGTTGTGTTCAGAATGAGGGTGATTAGCTAGGGACGATAGTCGGTGGGTTCGATTTGGGGTTCAAATGAAAAGGTAACTTTTAGGAATAAAATAAATTAAGAATATATAAATTATATAACCTTCTACCCTCCTCTCTCTCTTCATTTTATATCGAAATAAAAAAAAGAAAAAAACCCAAAGCTCCGATACCCCTCGACCTTGTGCGCCGCCGCGCGTTGCCACCATCCGCCGCTGCGGCCTCAGCCGCGATGCCCCCCCGGTTGTGCCTCTCTCCCCTCCAGCTCTCCTCCTTCTCCTTCCCCCCTTCTAAAGACCGACCCCCCCCCCAAAAAAAAAACCTTTCACCCAAAGATTGCTGCACCCGACCCCAGAGCGTCGTCTCCTGCTTTCACCCTCCGCCATAGATCCGCGGGCTCCGATCCCCACCTCCTGTAAGTTTTAATTTTTTTGTTTATTTACATGATTAAATTAGGTTTTTTTATTATTTTTTTGGAAATAAGAAAAATCAGTTTTTTATATATTGTAGCGTTAAAAAGAAATGATTTTTAATAATAAAAAGAGAGGATTTTTATATGATAAAATATATGATTTTAAAAACTGAAAATATACGATTTTTATTAGTTTAAAGGCGAGATCATTATTTGTTTCAAGATTTGATTTTTATTAGAAAAGATTATATTTTTATATAGAGTAAAGATTATATTTTTATATAATAGAAAAGATTATATTTTTATTAGAGAAAAGGTTTGATTTTTATATATGCGCATAGCGCATGAAGAAAGGATTTTTATAGTATGAACAACATTATAAAAATAAGATTTTTATCTATGAAGTAGAGTTATAGAAATTGAATTTTATATATTCATGTAGCTAAGAAAAATTCGATTTTTATGTATGCATGAAAAGATAGGATTTTTATTTATATTTCTAGCGAATAAACATATGATTTTTATTTATACAGTTATAGTATAAAAATTTGATTTTTATATAAATAGTGATATGATTAAAGTGACATCTTTATATATGTATTAACATGGTGAAAATATAATTCTTATATGAGTAGCAAATTAAAAATATGATTTTTAGTGAAGTAAAAATATGATTTTTATAATGTTTTCATTATGATAAAGACACGATCTTTATATGGATATCATTAAGATAAAAATTCGATTTTTATTATATATGAAGCGAAATAAAAATTCGATCTTTATATAAGAAGTAGAGATATAAAAATATAATTTTTATATAGAAAGGAGCGTTGTAAAAATATATGAAGTAGAAATAAAAATATGATTTTTATTTATTGGAAGGAAGCGATAAAAATATGATTTTTACTATGAACAGCGTGAAAAGAATTGCGATGGAACTGGTGGAAAACAAATCCAAATCTGAACCATTCAGAATTAAAGAATGATGGAGTGGATCCCAAAAGTGAGAACTTCTCACTTTAATTTTATTTTCTAGTTAAAATATATACTAGGATGCAGACGGTGCTTAGCAGCACCCGACACCCGTCGTCCACAGACCATGGACGACTTGTTTGTTTGTTTGATTGTGTTGTGAAAATTGATTGTGTGATGTGGAATGGAGTAAAATATTTTATAGTTAAAAATATAATTTTTAACGTGTATATGAATAAAATAAATATTCATAAACAAATCGGACGATTTGTATATGTACACACATTTGACTGAGATTGATTGGGACGATATATTTTACACATCGTCCAACTGTACAAATAAATCTGTGTTTGTTGTTTGAAAACCCCACACGGGTATTGGGATGATATTGAACATACACTAATCCCAATATTTAGTTGTATGTCAATCGATTCGTTGACAGACTGTTATAAGCGTTGATTATTTATATTTAACGCTTATACAGTTGTGTAATGCACTATGGATGATGGTTGATTGTGTTTGATTATTATTGTGTACATGCGCGTATGAAATCCATATAAATCAAATTATATGGTAATTGACTGTGTTTGATTCCAGTTCATAAATAATGAATATTTAAAAATAATATTCAGTAAAAGATCAAAATTTGATTTTGATGTCCGATTTTGGATGGACACGAAAATATTACAATATATAAAGCCGTGTTGATTAGATTAACGCCATTTTGACGTGAAAGATAGTTATATCGATTTTATTCATTTTTATAATGAATATCGAAATGGAAATGATTTTAAAATTTAAGGTTTTGAAAATACTGTCATTTATATATCGATGAGATGGAATATTCAATTTTGATTTGAAATTGAATATGAAGTTGAAATCGTTTTGAAAATGAATTTAAAACGATTTATAAAATACGTTTTAAATGGAAATCGACGATATATATATATATATATAATATACATATATACATATATAATGGCCTGAATAGAACGCGCCGCGCCGCGGCAGTTCGCGAATTTCGACCATTGACTTCGAACGGACGTTACGGGAGATCCGACCGTCGAATTCTCAAAAAACCGGAATCGTATGGTTCGTATTGAAAAGGGCTTCCTAACGTATATGAGAGATTTTAAATCTAATGGTTGGATTTGGAATTATGTCCAAATAAAATTTGGAAAAGGTCGCTGTAAGTGCAGTTCGATGACCGTTTATGGAAATCGACTGTACAGGCCTTGATAAAATTATTAAAAATATCAATAATTTGTGTAAAATCATAATAAATGATTTGTAAAGAATTGGGATGAGAAATTCCCTATTTGAAAGGATAAAAATACAATTTTATCGAAATGAACTAGTTATGAACTAGAATTAGAAATCCAATATTTTTAAAATAAATAAATTGGGTTTGAAATGGTTTTAAAAATAACCAGAATTTCCAATATATGAATTGGAATGGATTTGAATCGAAATTATCTTCGGAATATTTCGATATTGGATTTCGTGATTATACTGATATTGTGGAGGAATTTGGAAGATATATATATATCATTATTCCAATATGAAATTTGTTGTTTTCAGAATTTGATATTGAATATAAGCCGATATATTTTCTATTCAGAGCCTTGTTTTTAATATCAAATTGGATTTTGGGTTTGTCGTGAATGGTATCTTTAATAATACAGTTCTTGAACCCAATGGAGTTAAGAAAATTAGAATATGACTGGAGATTAGCTAAGTTGAATGGTTTCCTGGGTCTTGATATGATGTTGGTTTTGGCCTTCGGGGTTAATACTTAGGGAATTTTCTCTTACTAATTTACAATTAGAGACTGATGGGATTTTTGGTTTGTCGTGAACTGTGTTTTAAATGGCACTGTTCTTAAACCCAGGGTGAAAAGAATAAATCTTTTAATTAAGGTTTGAAGAAGAATTACCAATTAATTAACATTTAATTGGAACTGAAAATAGAATGTGAATTGGGTTTATTGTGAACTGTGTTTTTAACGACATTTGTTCTTTAACCCGATTTACGGTGAAATGTGATTTGGAATTTATAAATCTTTTTATTAAGATTTAATGGGAATTTTCCAAAGTAACGGTTTTCCAATTTAATATATTAAATTGGAATTGAATGGAATTCGATTGATAATAATCGAAGTGAACTTCTGTGGAGGAAGACTGTTAATACATATGGAATTTAAAAGGCTTTGCCGTTATTTCATTTATATTATTAGTCGGATACAGAAATTGATATCGATTATATATTGATTTGTTTTTCCGTGAAGAATCCATAATTAATGGAATGTGATTTGGGTTTATCGTGAACGATTTTTTTAAATAACATTAGTTCTTTAACTTAGTTAAAGGCAGGATTACATGTCTGTCATTGTATTTCGAACTGTATGGTTGATCTCTGCTAAATATACATCTGTTTGGTGGCGGAGAATTTTTTCTCTTGCTTAACACTTTTTCTGAGACGTACGAGCTCAGAGGTTATATATCGGTAGAAATCAATAGTATGGTGTAGATTGTCGATGCGACATGTTTGTGTTTCCAAAGTTGAATCATCATTAATATTGATTTTTGGGAAGATTAAAACTAAGTGGAGTTTTAATGAATCTTTAATTAGATTGAAATGAGAATTGATAATTTAAATTATCAAATTTAGGAAATGATCGAGAATGGAGTATCGCCAGTTTTACTCCTAGCGATAGTTAAATCTTTAATTAAATTTAAACGTGAAATGGTAATTAAATTTGCCGATAACATCGTGGTGTTAGATATGGAGTATGATCAGTTTTGCTCCATGGGATGAATAGGTTGGGACTGAGAAATAAAATAAATGATTACTTCGGTGTGGTTCGCTAATCCCGACTAGTTTGAAAAACCTTAACATGGTTTGAATTGACATCCAAAGGAAGATTAAAGAATAAGTTTAAAAGAATTTATCTTTGATAAAATTAATGGGAACAAATCCCTAAGGATGTGAATATTTGAATAAAAGAATATTCTGGATTGGAATGAGGCATATGTTGTGTTTGTGTAACACTTGTTTATTATATACGCGAGTTATTCGAAAAGGCCGGGTTTATACCCATTCTGAATAACGGATTGAACGATAAGTCAACGATGAAGATGGTGGATGAAGACCAAAGGTCTTCACATCGTTTGGATGATTACTGATGTCTTGATTGGGTTGTATACTCAAGACGAGGTAATAAGTGGTGATCGCCCAGACGTACTTGGAGATCGACGGATATGCAAGGGCCTCTCCCCTGTATTGGACATACGGGACGAGGAATAAGGTGCCTCCGGTTTCGTTCAGACCCAGAACGAACTTGTAAATGGATGTGTGTCTGACATTGGATTTTATTCTGTGTTGATTGATTTCTATTATATATATATCTGTTTGGCGGCGGAGAATTTATTCTCTTTCTTAACGGCCTTCTCTGAGATGTACGAGCTCAGAGGTTATATATAGATAAACATCAGTTGCATGGCGTGAATTGCGTGTGTGGCATGCTGAGATGTAGTGATCAAGGCTTCTGTTGAAAAGCAGAGTCTTGTGGTTGATGATCAAAGCACGACTTTAATACAGCGTAGCTTTGCGTATATTGTTAATACGCGAGTCTCACACCTCGGTATGAGTCAAAAACGGGATTGGACCGTTGGGAGAACATGACGTTTATTTCTAGCTATGGGTGGTGTCAGCGTTTTACATGCCCTGAATTTATATTATTTTTACCTATGTGGTTGTTGGATTGTGAGGCGCCTCGGATATATCGGTCTCTTCGAAGCCGATGGATATAGGTCCGATAGGACCGGGAAACGTGTGTTCAGGAATTGCCAATCCTCAAACGTAACGGAGGATCGACCCAACCGATCCAGGGTTACCCAGAGTGTGTAGTCCTGAGACATTTGCTAGAGTGTCTCGAAGCGGTGAGGAGCCATCCCTGGCCTTGACTCATGATGGAAATCCAATTTCCAATACGTGACATTTCAGTTTTATTTGTAGAGCCTAGTTGGGATGGGACACTATGCCGTCTATGATTGATACATTTATATTTGAAGTTGTTTTCATACACTTTACACTATAATTGTATCAAAATGATTTTTTTTAAATGTACCAAGCATGTTTGGCTATTATAAGGTAAAACTCTATCCTCCGGCTTGTGTTCCATTGTGTGATGGGACCTGGGTCTTATAATAGCTTCATTTTTCCAGAAAGCATTGCGTTGTTTATTCTATACACTAGTATTCTTGGGAGGAAACCCGTTCCGTGTTATACGGCGTGGTCCCTTGATTTACTTTATTTTTAAAGTAAAGATTTAATAACTATTTTAGTTCTCACACCAGTCACATGACTGACCTGGAGTTTATTGTTTTAACCTAAACTCTGGGTGCCCCTATTTTCCACATGAGCAGCTAGTAGTTTTGGTTTTGCAGATTTATTCTTACAGGATCCTGGTTTACAGCTGGAATTATACTCGGAAGGCTCTGTATCCGTGTATTTCTTTCAGTTGTGTTTTGTATTATTTTTCCGCTGCTATGTATTTAAATGTAATTTTAAATCCCTGATATTTATTGAATGAATGATATTTATTTATACTCTGCTATATTCTTTTATTCTAATGGAATTGTTGTAATAAGCAATGAAATGTTCTTCTGTTTGTGTTCTGATTCGTCTTGTCCTCAAAGCAATCTGGGCTTTCCTTTACGGGGAAGTTCGGGTCGCTACACTTCCATGTAACATAGAGGTTAAATCAAAGATTAAGGCAATGCCTCTGTTCTTTGACAAAGAATTTCAAATATGCAAATGGAAACATTCCCCTGATGGTTTTACGACCAAATCAGCATGGCAAGATAACAGAAACAAAAGTACATTTTTGAATTGGCACAAAGTGGTATGGGATCGTGCAATATGTTCTAAAATGTCTAACACTGTTTATAAAGCTGTTTTGCATCGACTGCCTATAAGAGATAGACTATCCAATTTGGGGATAACTGATGACACTTGCTATGTATTATGCAATTCGAATACGTAGAGTCATGAACATTTGTTCTTCGAATGTAATTACCCTAAGCACGTACTACAACGTTGCTGCAATTTCTTTGAATTCAACAATGACAAAATAAAGTTATGGGAAATAATAGAATACTTGGCCATCAAGCAACATGTTATGCACTTGAAATCCAAACTCCACATATCTACCATCGCGACAACTGTTTGGGCGATTTGCAAAGAGAGGAACCAAAGAAATTTTGATGGGAAGAGCATAGACATGACTACTGTTAGTAAACTTACGGTGTCTGAAATTGAATTAATGAGCAAAAAGGTAAAAGGTATTACTGATAACTGGAAATATATACGATGTGTGTCTGGAGCAGCGGATCGCCAACGGGCAAAGGAAGAAATAATCGACACCAGCTATGAAAACGCGGAGCATTATCGTCCGCCATGAGTAGATGCTGAAGCCTCTAGTGGAGACAAGAGGGCAAAACTGAATGGGTAACAAATTGTTTTGAATGGAGCAACTTAATTTTGATTTTGGCAAATAGTTATGTAACTTAGCATGTGTTATGTAGTTAGTGTGCACGTATTGACTGATTAGTGGCTTAGAGCCAAATTGTACATATTTGGTTGCTTAATAAAATTTACCTAGTTCAAAAAAAAGTATTTCTCACTGTTGGGTTCCACTCCACCAGACTTTGACTGAACCATCGAGAAGCGTAACCGCGTCTCGCATTATTTTCTCTCTACCCAAATATACATACATACATATATATATACACATATAATATACATATCCTTCTTCTATTTCTCTTTTTTTGTAAAGTGGAGGCACAAGGAGAAGGAGGGGAAGGAGGTGGCTCACGGCCAAAGAAGGAGGGGAGGAGGAGAGAGGACTTGGAATTCATGGCTACCAAGCTTAGGAAGAAGGAGAAAGAAGAAAATGAAGTGGAATGAATGAAAATGAAGGAAGTGTCCATCTTTTATAGAAAAAGGGAGTAAACGAGATGGTGACACATCATTGGACATGTGCATTCCATTCCTTGAAACCATGGGTTTGAGCACCTTGTTTTGTGTAGAGCATAAGTGGAAACTACTTTAGGATATATCTAAGGGGTTGTCACACTTTTTGTCACACTTTTCCCAAGTGTTCTAGATTGTTATGATGCTAATTTTTACTATGGAACAAACCTAACCTAATATTTGACAATTCCAATCAAACGACAAAATTTGACGACTTTTGTTGACAAAATTTGATGATCCTTTGCTGCTTAATAATTCAAAAATAAGTATTTCATTCAATGATCTATATAAAAAAGATCATACTTAAAATGATTTTGTCAGTACGAATATAAACAATCCATTTTGACAAAAGCCGATACTTTTTTATCAACATATTTCACTGCTATTTTATAATTCTGGACAACTGTTTATTAATTAAAAATCCAACTTAGCTTTATTAAATTAAAATTCTCAAATGTTTAAATCAACTTAAATTTATCAAGTTATAAAATCTTGTTTTTGACAAATTTTTAATATTCGATCAAAACCAATTTTGACAAAAGATGACATACTTTATCAATGTATTTTACGGTCGAATTCCATCATTTTAAACAATTTATTTTATTACTCACAACTCATTTGAAATTTAATTTAAAATCAATTAAATCCAGATTCCCAAATGATTAAATCAATTGAATTTTGACTAATTACATAATTATTAGTTTGACACAAATCCTTTTTTTGACAAATTTGTTAATCATTATAATTTAGAAAAAAGTTAGCCTTAATATCGAATTTAACTTATCATATCTTTGAAATCACATTCTTCCCTCCTTAAAGAAATTTCGTTCTTGAAATTTGATCGAAAATGTGTATAAGCTCATAATTATACAATGCTGTATTAATACTTGTACATAGATTCAAATATCTTATCTAAATAGCTCAATTTAGATAACCCTTTAAGTTAACTATCAAATATTCTGTAGTTAGATCATGAAACTTATTCATATGATATTCAAACTGCTTTTACCTATCCAAATATAGTTATCTTTATTCCAACATAAATCAAAATTTATTGATTATCCAAAATTGTCAATAATTCTGACTTTTTATCTCAACTCGAAATACTTTAATAGGTTAACTTAAGTTCTTCCCAAGTTCTCTAGTTCCAACAGAATATCCT
The DNA here is from genome assembly GCA_030737875.1 of Allium sativum. Taxonomy (NCBI): domain Eukaryota; kingdom Viridiplantae; phylum Streptophyta; class Magnoliopsida; order Asparagales; family Amaryllidaceae; genus Allium; species Allium sativum. The sequence continues at coordinate 142,495,974 of CM060925.1, read as the reverse complement.
ATAAATGTACTTAGATTATTTATTCCTATTAATAATCGCTGATTACAACTCCATATGAACATCTTAAGTCAAACTGTGAAATTCTATTCATAAGATGTCCGTATTCAAACTTAACAAATCTTGATTAACCAATTATTCAAAAAAAAAAAAAAGAATAATGTAAATTCCAAAATATATTCTTGTAGTTATCTTAAATTCTTAAGTTATGAACTTATCCCCCCAAAAGATTTTTTTATAGGAAAAAGTTATACTTTCGCATGATCTGGCTTATCTAAGTATCTTAGTTTAGATAACTTCCGACTTCTTATTGCCTTCAATTACCAAATACCTTTTGGTCAAATAGAGAAACTTAATTCACAAGGTATTTGTAACTACTTATACATTTTATTTTCTTACCTAACAGGTTTCAGAACTTTATCAACTATCCAAAATCGTTGATAATTTTAATTTCTAGTCCAAATTCTTTATAATTACCATAAGAAATCTTTTTATATTATAAATACAACTTTTCAAAATCCATTTTTATATTGCAATCATGCTCTTTTATATAATTAATACTCTGAACTCATTTTAGGGAAGTACAAACACCATCTCTAATCAGTCTTTCTACTAGGATATTACTAATCCTAGCTCCGATGAGTCATTTCCTCATGTTCTAATGAGATGTACCCCAATGCTTTGAATAAACCAAAGCTTTGATATCACTTCTATAACGACCCGCCTTTCATCCCATCTCGACTCGGTAATTAAACCGACTCAAACCGTTCTCAAAAAACGGATGGTTAATGGTACTTACACATAGGAGCTGAACAAAAGAACTTTTTCATTATCACAATAACAATTTTTACATCAGAGTACAACAAAAAATACATGTACACAACAGAAATAACTATGCTCAGCGGAAGAAATAAATTGCTCTGGACATAGCTTCAGATTTAATCCAGAACCTACTCTAAAATGACTCCAAGACTAAATCTGCAATACCGTAACTACTAGGTTTTCCATGTGGAAAATATGGACACTCGGAGTTTTCGGTGGAAGAACAATAAACTTCAGGTCAGTCATGGGATTGGCGTGAGAAACAAAATAGTTATACTTTATAAAGAAGGGTAATTTATAAGACCACGCCATATAAACACGGAATGAGTTTTTCCTTATGAATACCAGTGCATAAAATCTCATAATGCTTTTTGAAAATGAAGTTACCATAAGGTCTCTCGGCACACACATCATGCAAATGCAAACTTGGGAGAGGTTTCTCCTTATTATAACCAAACATGCTTGATACACGAAAATCATTTTACATTATTATTAGCGTATAAATGTGGAAATCACTTTCGCAAATAAATGTATCAATCCTAGCCAGCATAGGTACCAAATATTATGTTGACATATAGGTTTACAACTAAAACCATACAAACTCATTGTGAAGAATGGATTTCCTACAAATGATTAGGCTAAGGAACATCCTTACCGATGGATACATCTCTAGGGGAATGTCCCGAGAACAACTGAGTATATCACAAGATAAACTCCAGGTCAGTCCCCTACCAACACAAGACCAGGATCTCCCTACTTGGATCACACCTGAGTATATCATCTCTCGGTCATTACCGATCGTAAACTAGGCACCTGTAACCTCAACAACCACAAAAAGTATAAGTCGCCACATAAGTTGTAACAGCCGGCATTTTACATATTGGAGGGTAGTAAAATATTTTTATTTAACTCCGTAAGGGTTGGATCATTCTCATATTTTAATATGTTGTTTATGGGGATGTGAGGCATGTCCATATTTTTTACCAATTTTATTTGTGACCATTTTTCCCTTATCAGTCTTGTATAGTGCATAACTTTTGACTCAGATCGAATCAGGTGCTGAGATTGGTCTCATTGGAAAAGAAATGATGTTTCCCATTCCGTAGAGTGGTCACATTAAAGATTTGGTTCAGCGGTTTGTGTGGAATCGCTGTTTTAGTGTTTTACAGTTTGGTGTTTGGGTTTTTAGAGCCTTAATGGGAAGATTTGGAGAGGCCCATTAGTGGACTGGTAGGAGGCTATAAATAGGGGTTAAAGGTATGGAGAGAGGGTTTCTTGTGATTGTCCCTTTCTAAAACAAAACACCTTTCCACCATTAAAATTCTAGATCTACATAAGAGAACGAAGATCTACATCGTTTGAAGCTAAATCTACATCGAGTAAAGATTGATTTCATCAAACTGGAAATTTTGGAGAACATTCTTTGCTGTCCGGCATCGAGATTCATCGTTTTTGTTTTATTTTTTGGTGAGTAATATGCATCTCTCACATGGATTCAGTCAAGTATATGGGTTGTTTGATATCATGTTCATCATTTCAAGTTTTTTTGCATAGATTTAATCGATGTAATTATGGTTTTAACTCAAATCACCATAGGATCTAATTAGAAACTTAAATTGGTAGGTTTTCTATGTAATTTCGATGATAATAGTTGTTTTAATGCTTGATTGATGATTATTTGCGTGAATTTTTGTTAGTTTGTTGGTTGAATTATTGTTTACAAAAGTGTTGAAATCGAGCTGGATTCGGGCATGAAATCGAGTAAAGTTCAAGTTCGGATCTAGTAGATTTTTAGCGTATGAGATTTGTTTTGAAATTCTAATAGATCTAGTCACTTTTGGCGGGAAAGTGGATGGGTCATGTATTGGAGCACAAGTCATAGAGGATCGGCCGAAGACATGGATCGGACCAGCTCAGAGTCGATGGATCGGCCTCGTTCCCGGCCTTGGTTCGCTATAGCTCCGTGATGATGTGGCAAGGGGATGGGTCGGTTGAGAAACTGGGGATGGGAAGCATGGACCGTGCAAGTCAAAGTATGGATCGGTCGGGTTCAAAAGCATGGATTGGTCAGAGTTTGAAGGGGGTGGATCGGTCACTTGAATCTGGCACGGATCGGTCAGTAGTTGGGTCGTTCGATGGATGGATCAGATCACTCAATGGATCGGACGTGAAGTCTGGGCTATGGTCGGTAGCAATGCAGAGTTATTGGTCAGTAGCATTCAGGAGCTATGTGTTTGCATGATTTCTGGAGACGGGTTGGTCATGGATTCCTTTAGATGGATCGGTCTATCTTAGTGATGGATTGGTAGCGGGTATATGCTATGGATCAGCCGCTTCAAATGGATGGATCGACATGGGGTTTGGATATGGATCGGTATATCCGACCCATAGTGGATCGATATGTTCGATCCATAGTGGGTCGACTTGTCCGATCCATAACGAATCAGTTTGTACATGACAGCGCTTTGAAACGCTATGGTTGATGGCATAAACGCTCTGGTTTGTTTCCGTAGTGAATGAATGGACGCTATGGATTGATGTTGAACCTTATATTTGTGACGACTGCCTCGTACTATTAGACATTTCGCCGAAATGCATTGTGCCAATGCCCGACTAGCATGGGACAATCGTCAAAAGGGTTGAAACGATGAATTACCAAAGAACCTGTAGTACATCTCACAAAGCATGGAATAAAATATAATAATAATATAATATAAAACAGGCGAGACAGTACATAAGCTGAAAACTAAATTATATCCATCAGAGTGGCAAAATACAGCTTCATATCCAATTATTAGAACTTTAAAATACTGTCTCAAAAAGGAAATAAAAGAGGTACACTACCAATGCCCAAAGCAATGACCGACAACAACACATGGAGAATATGTATAAAGTACGTTGAAGCCTCCTGCTCGTCTCCGGACAGCTACTCGTGTATAACCACCTAACCTACCTCTAGTCTTCTTGTTTCGGAGCACCCAGAGTAATAAGAAGAGACATAAAACTCTAGGTCAGACGAAATTCTGGTGTGAGCGATAGCAAATCTATAACTGGATAAAGCAATAACAGGTATAAATAATTATACCTGACCTGGACTTGCAACCAAAGAGTTAGCATAACAAGATATACAATACTCTAAGGTAACACTAACATAGAGTGTAAAATGGAAGTGTGCGTGTCATGGTGATAGCAAACATCAAACATAACAATCATCCTCACTTCTCTCACTCAGTGCGTAAAGCATACGATATTCACTGCTTTGATCACCAAATCCATTGGGGCCATGACAGGTCCACATCGCCCTGGACTCCGTACAACTATTACTATGACCACACCACCCTGGTATATAGTCAATAACCCTACCCAGTCCACACCGCCCTGGCTCTGTGGTACAGGCTAACCAGTCCACACTGCCTTGCCTCTGGGGTACACCCTCCCTCAATGGTGAACCAATGTTATAGATATCGATAAACTCCTTTGAACACGTCCCGCAGCAAAACCCAACTCTATAAGTTAACTCGTTGGTTCCCATCTGGATCCTGAGCGATCACTTCCCACTTGGACTTCCTTTGCATCTCAGGCCTTGATTGAATTGGAGTTGGTCTTCAGAAGAGTTCACGATCATCGTCGCGTGGTAGAAGCTCAAATCCGGTTCGGTTTGGCTTCCTTCCCCTGGTTCTGTTCGAATATATAGTGCTCAAGTTCCTTATTCGGCTCGGCCATTTCTGTTTGGTTCGAACAGAAATGCCAGCCCTGTTCGGATTTCCCTCGTCTTGGTCCGGTCCGATGCTCCTCCATTTCGGTTCGGTTCTGTGCTCCACTCCAACCCTATGCAATTGGCCTTCCTTTTTGCCATGCTCCAATCTGGTTCGGTCCGTCTTATCCAATCCGATCCCCCCTATCTGATCCGAACCAGATCAGTGCAGAATTTCCAACAAGCATTTTTTTGCCGAACGACGGCGTTTTCAGCCATTCTAACTTTTCTATGCAATCATAAAACATACCATACGACAGTAGTAACATGTAGAATCGATAAAAAAACATCAAAACAACGATTTCACATGTTAATTTAGATCAAGCATACCCAAATCCATGATTTTCCCCTTAATCCCCTAAATTCCGAGATTAACAAAATAAATCCAAATCATTCCAATTTCATATATGTGACATAAAATATGATTTTATAATTTTTACATATTTTTCCAGAATTTTTAGGTGTATAATTTCGCTAATTATCACTAATCACCCCTGATTAGCCATAATTAGTGAATAAATATGCTAATCGCTCACCTTAGCCAATAATAAATGATAGATTTGAAACTTTTACTGGTTTGGCTCGGATTCCAATATGGTGCAACAACTCTACCTCGAATTTGGTGTTAATCCGACTTGATTTGATGTAGATTTGATTAATTTGCGATTAGAGAGAGATTTAGAAGATGAAAGCCATGATTAGGGTTTGAGAAAGGTTTGTGCCTGCTGGAAAAATGAAAGGAGATGATTCTCTAACTCATTTCAGCCCTCCCATAACCCTAATCCGGAATTGGGTTATAGGCCTAGCTTCTAATCACTTAATTAAGCCCGATTAGAATGTTTTTCCATCTTCAAATCTTATTTCAGTCCCAAACGGTAAGTCTGTTTGATTAATATGACCACTCTACAGAATGGGAAATCATCATCCAAATGTAATGGAAGTGATTTCAAGTCAAAATTCCTTACCAATCAAAAGTTATAGCCGAAACAAGATTCACCAAGGGTAAAATGGTCATTTTAAAATCCAGCAAAAACCGTGAATGTGGGAAATGACCCTAATAGTCGTTTCCCAAAGTTACACAACCATATGACTTCGTATGAAAATAAAATAAATATTCTACAATTCTTCGATATGTAGAATACGGGCCGTTACACTCTCCCCTCTTAAGAAATTTCGCCCCCGAAATTCCTTAACCAAGAAAACATACAATAGTGTCCCACATGACTATCAACCATTTACAAACAATCAAACATATATACTAAACACAACAAGCCTATCCTAGCATGCGGTTTACAAAAAAGGGAATAACTATATCGCGATTAAAATCTTACCCGGTAAAGAGCTCGGGATACGACTTCCTTATGCTTCCTAAGTTTCCTAAGTACAGTCATTCTCATTATCACTCCCCTAGACCTTAACTAGTTTCACCGTCTTTACTTCAAAGTTGTTTCGTATCATGCCTGACAACACGAATCGGTCAGCGGCTTTCAACTGCCACGAATTCTACCTCGATATCATCCAACTGATCTGGTGAAATAGTTATATCAAAATCGTGTACGAACATCCTTAACTGAGAAACATGAAATACTATGCACGTTTCCACGATCTTTTCAGGTAATCCAACTTTATACACTAAATTCCCAACTTGCTCGAGAACTGGAAATGGACCAACAAACCTTGGTGCCAACTTACCTCTCCTACCAAACCGAATCATACTCTTCAACGGAGAGATCTTGACGAATACCAAGTCGTTAACGGAGAATTTCAAATCTTTTCGTCTTTTATCAGCATAACTCTTCTTCTTATCTTGGGCAACCTTCATTCGTTGTTGGATAACCTTGATCTTATCTGAAGTTTCTCTTATTACATCTAGCCCAAGCACAAATTTCTCACCTGTTTCCAACCAACATGATGGTGAGTTGCAAGGTCTACCGTACAAAGATTCAAAGGGAGCCATACCAATATTGGACTGATTACTATTATTATATGCGAACTCAACCAGATGCAAATAGTCATCCCATGACCCCCCAAAATCCAATATACAAGCTCTTGAAAGATCCTCTAATACGCGATTCACCCTCTCTGTTTGACCGTCGGTTTGAGGATGGTACATGGTGCTGAGATGTAATTCTGACCCTACGGCCTCTTGTCAGCTCTTCCAAAACCCACTAGAAAATAATGGATCTCTGTCACTCACAATACCTTTAGGTACTCCATGAAGTCTCACTACCCACTTTATAAACAGTTCCGCTAACTTAGCTGTCGTTCTATTCGACTTGGCTGGTATAAACCTTGCACTCTTGGCCAATGGATCCACAATCACCCAAATGGTATCATGACCCGATCTAGTCCTTGGTACACCATCAATGAAATTCATTGAGACTTGTTTCTATTTCCATTCTGGAATTTCCAGCGGTTGTAACAAACCACTAGGCTTCTTTTGCTCAGCTTTAACTAACTGGCAGTTCATGCACTTGGATATAAACTTCCCAACATCTCTCTTCATCCCTTCCCAGTAGTAGGCCTGCTTCATGCCTTGATACACTTTGTTACCACCGGGATGTATAATCAATTTCGTGTGATGACACTCTCTAAGCACTTTATCCCTCAATCCATTAACATTTGATACAACTAGTCTCCCATTATTTCGAAGCCATCCTTCTCGATTAAGTCCGTACTTGTTCATTCCCCCACCATCGATACCCACCTTTACCTTGGAGATGATTTCCAATAGTTTAGGATCGTCCCTCTGACTGGAACCGATCCGCTCAATCAAAGTCGGTCTGATCGTCAAACTTGCTAACATCTCTGGACCTAATATACACTTAGGTCTGAAATCATATCCCGCAATATACTCTAGTTGTTTCCATTCAAGAAACATAGCCCCCAAACTGGAATTTCTCCTACTCAATGCATCAGCTACCGCATTGCCCTTCCCGGGTGTGTATGCGATATTGAAATCATTTAAAGCCAAGAACTCTAACCATCTTTGCTGACGAAGATTTAAATCCTTTTGAGAGAAAAGATACGTTAATGACTAATGATCGGTAAACAACTCGAATCTTTCTCCTAAGAGATAGCGTCTTCACATCTTCAACGCAAACATGATCGCTGCCAATTCCAAGTCACGAGTAGTATATCTTTTCTCATGTGATTTCAATTGCCAAGTAGCATAAGCTACAACCTACCTCTATGACACCTCATGTCCGTTAATGTCACTCAATAAGAGAATACATTAAGTTTCGTGAAGCGTTATAGATAAACAAGAAAATGAATATCACAAGACAGACATATAAAAATGACAGAGGAATTTAAAACTTTATTTAAAAGAAAACATCATGGTCCAAAACTCAATTACATCATAATTCTGAATACTGAATACCAGTTACATAAAACATCTGTCTTGTACTTAAATCATCATAGTACAGTACTATAAAATCATAATCCCAAAAAGAGCCATAAGAGAGAAGAAGAATAACCAAAGCGGTACATCAAAACAAATCCAAGATCCAAGCTAAAGAAAGAGAAAGAATCCTAATAAAGCCTGAGCACTCCCACCTTGAAAACCTTTTGGGGGGAAGGGAGGAAAGAGAGAAAAGGAACAAAAAAGGTCAGCCATAAAGTCTGGCGAGTCCAGTTACTTTTAACATATAAATAAGTAAAAGTATCATGATAGGTATATAAACTGGATGAACAGGTTAACAATATACAAGGCAGGTATATCAGACTGAGTATGATAAGCAAGATAAACTGAACATGATATATTGCGCTTCTTAAGTACTTTGCTCTGCACCACTACTAGTATAACTATAACATGATGATCCCAACAAGAACAAGATGGTAGACTTAGTTGTACTTCTAGTGAGTGGTTTTCACCCCTATACAATCATAACAGGTAGCCCTACATGACAAGTGTCATCTCCAACTATAATGACAAGCTCCTAAACAAGAAATACTAGATGTACCCAATTTACTACCCCCAATAGATCGGCTCCCTAACTCATAGATGCCCTGTGCTCGACCCATTTTTAGGGTGTATCCCTCCCTAAGGTGGTAGCCCCGATACAAACAAGATGCACAACTATATCTGCAGATGACACGACGTCTTATTATCCCCTCCAAGAATCCGGACCCGTGCACGCACACGACCCCGTCGAAATGCATCCCCCATGTTGCCCCTTAGATGTACCTCTTACAACTAACTCGGTAAGCCTGCACTAACCCCGACCTAGTTCGGGGTTCTCCATTTGATTCCAAGATAGGTTACTGACTGATAGGGTCCCACACACAAAAGATGATGCAAGCTCTCCCCTTTTTCTTGCATCCCCACTACTAGGATTTCAACAGGTTACGCCTAACGGTTTAACAAGATTACATAACCCCACAGGTTAAGTTTGTGGGCCTATATATAAATATTACCCACCGCCTCAAGGTTTACTTAACCCACCCACTGTTTCAAGCAAGTTTACTCAGCCCCTACTCAAGTTAACAGGTTCACGTAATCCTTATGGATTCAAACATGTTAAGTATACTAGTTCAACTTCATTTATTTATGTTTACAATGAGCTAAACCTCCCATATTAAGTCTACCACTTGTGGATGCTGGATATGTCGGTCGGGTCCGGGCAGAATTCTTCCACTTCGTTGCTTAGCACCGTCACATGTACATTTATGCACTTAGACCCCTCACATTAGATTCACTACTCATGGTCGTTGGATCTGCCAGTCGGTTCCGGGCAGGCTTCTATCATAAGTGTAATCTAACCTCGTGTCTAAGCGCGGTTACAGTTTCTAATTACTGTAATTCTAGGCATTTTTATTATTAACCAATTTTCTCTATTTCATTATAGGTTTTCATGCCCCTTTGTCTCAAGTTATATTCATCATGTGCCGCATGCCCCAAATTAAGATCTTTAATCACAGTTTGGTATATGCCCCAGATTCATATTTATGTATTCAACTCAAGTTATGCCCAAATTTCCCAATACAAGTTATGCCCCAATTTTAATGTTTCCCCCATTCCCAATTTCGCGCGTTCGCATATTTCAGCGGCAAGCCTAGGCTCGATGGTAGCCAGACTATAAAAATGAAATGAAAAGAAGGAGGAAAGAGAACAGAAATAAGCATAATAATAAGATAGACGTATAATGGTAGAAATAGGCATTGCAACTGAATAGACATATAGTGATAGAATTGGACATAATGACAAGATATGCATAAGGTGACATGATTAGGCAAATAGCATGATAGAGATGTCATAAATAGGCATGGTGAGATCTAAACAGTATACAAGTAACGACAGATCTGGTGTGATTCAATTAGTCGTAGGCTAAGATCCAATTTATAAACATGTCAAGATTACATTTTATGTCTTTATATATGAAAATAACGTACACTCACAGAGAATGGATCTAAGAAAACAGAGGAAAGCGTGTTGATGTTGAATCAACGATCTTTGAATACGTATGAATAGATGTTGTTGAAGAAAAGGCTAATTCAATCTAAGTTGGAGTAGCATCTCGTTGTCGCCATTTATTTAGATGAATAAAATAATGGGTATAGGGTCCTATTTATAGCATAAGATCAACGAATCTAGCCAAGAATTCAGTCCATATATGTAGGAATTAATCTGGTTCGGATCTAGGGGTGTCGACCTAGGTGTCGACATGGGTGTCGACACCCCATTATGGTGTCGACCCATGGGTCGACACCCATAGGGCTGGTGTCGACCCCCAACGGGCCTGATTCCCGCGTTATCCCGCCTTCGATTTTTGATTTTCTAGAATGTTTATTTATATATAATTAGCTTATATATGTGCAAACTTGAAACCTTAATATCTTCTTCATATGATGTCTGTTTTATGCAAACTCAGAGTCTATCTTAAGCATAATTCTGAGACGAACGCAATGGTGTAGTCCATTTTACTAAATTCCCAATATTTATTTAAGTATTCTTAATTTATTGTTAATGGTGTATTTTAAATTATAGGGCATTATATTCTCCCCTACTTAAAGGATTTCGTCCCCGAAATCTCCAAGTTAAGAAGAATGTATATCCTAACATTCATTATCCATCTACTCATCCACCATTTACAGGCATCCGTTGTCCTTACAAGATTTCTAATGCTTATACGAACATATGTAAAAGTGTGTGTATATGTCCTTATACTAATGCGAAAGATCAGGTGGTCTACTGATTCAGTCAACTTCCTTAATGCAATGTATGTTAGTGCCATGAGTCCTGTAACGACCCAGATTTTTAGCGACTTTGGTTATCGACATAAGCACGATGTCGATAACCAAAACGTCGAAAAATCCCGGTAATTAACGAAAGAAATTAGAGGGTGAGGATAGATAAGATAGAAACTTAGAATAGAAGAAGAAGAAGAACACAACATCAGAGTAACACGAACCTCACAGCGGAACGAATAACATATAATATATAACACAACTTTGAAATATAACAGTTATGTATACAATAGCACTTATCAGAGTACAGCACTTACAACACAGCGGAAATAAACTATAGCTATATGATCCAGAAGCCTCCTACTCCAGCTCTTTAAGTATATCTGTAAATCCCGACTACTTGACTGGCCGTACAAATTTAGGCACCCAAGAGTTTAGGGAAAACAACAAAGTAAACTCCGGGTCAGTCATGGGACTGGTGTGAGTAAAATAGTTTAACACAGTTTAACATATATATGATATCTCATAAGACCACGCCGTGAATACGGAACGGGTTTTTCCCGTATGATAATCCAACATCTTTGACAAGCAATATCATTCTGATATTATAATAATGTCTAAGTACAAATATATATCAATCTAGCAGAAACGCTTTCATCTCACGTTATATATATATAGTATACAATCAAAATTTCAAGCACGTATTGGATAATGGATTTCCAACTATGACAAGGTATGGAACCACCTTCTGCTAGTGTACCTCTAGAGAGGAATACACTGGGTTCAACAAGAACATCTTGCAACCCGGCCACACATGACCGACCACTCATTTCGCTTGAGTGTATCGAATGTATATCACCAACGGTTGGGATCAGCAACCGTTTCCCGAATAGGACAACATCAACAATAGATTTTTAGAAATAAATGAAACTCTAGATCAGGTGATTATACACCCTAATAGGTGCAACCTACATAGCCATGCTACCTGCCCGATTTCTGTCATTTACCGGATGTGAGGCTAGAAGCTACACTTATCTTCACATCAGATTCACTTTAAATGCCACATCATCAAATCCATCCAATCACCGATTTACGTCCTCAACAATACATTATGTGTTAGCTAAAAGAAGTTTCCTTCTCCGCTTCCACTCTTGGTACGGTTGGTGAAATCAAGGTACATGACCTTTCTGGAAATACTCTGTCAGACATTCATCTTCATTCACTTAAAATGTCACATTGTCGTACCCGCCAAATCACAAATTGATTTCCTCAAAGATACAACGGGTATACAGCTAAGAGAAACGAATTCCTCCGCCACCAACGTATATACGTTTGAAGAGATCAACTTACGCGATCCATTGGATATACTCTGTCAGACCTTCGTCCATACAAGTTGTCCTGGGACTGGACAAACCGAAGGCACTATTCAGTATATCCATCTTAGTCACTGTTAACTAAGACTTATACAATAGCCCTTGCACTTTACTCCGTCTTCAATTATCTTTGGCATAAATGATTCACAACGCTTGTGCCAATAAAGAGTGGTTCTTTGGATAATAATCCAACCGGTCTCTCCATATTAACAACGTTAAAATGGTCAAAAACTTCGATAGTCGATGAGTTTACTATCAAAGAAAAACAAGTGTGCAAACAACGATATTATTTCCAGATGGAAATTATATCGATCAAACATCATTTAACATTTATCTCCTTAGTTCACTTTTCATCTCTTGTTTCCCTATATTCAACATTTTCTTATTTTCCAAATTTAGAAAATATATGTTATTAACACTGGAAAACATTTCCATTTCTTGTTTTCTATATTAGAAAACATTTCTGGTTCTTACTGGAAACATTTCCAAAACTCCTACGTTTGGATTAACTCTATTTACTTAACTCTATTTGATTTACTCTATTGGATTTACTCTATTCACTTAACTCCTGTCGAATGACTATATTCGATAACTCCTCTAACTTTATTTGAATAAACTATATTCGATTAACTCCTCCAACTCTATTCGAATAAACTATATTCGATTAACTCCTCCAACTCTATTCGAATAAACTATATTCGATTAACTCCTTTGATTTAACTCTAATCGATTAACTCCATCGAATAAACTATATTCGATAACTCCTTCGATTTAACTAATATTCTATAACTCACTTCGATTAACTAATAATCGATAACTCCTTCGATTTAACTAATATTCTATAATTCACTTCGATTAACTAATAATCGATAACTCCTTCGATTTAACTAATATACTATAACTCACTTCGATTAACTAATAATCTCCTTCGAATAACTATATTCGATAATCTCTTCTCCAATAAACGATATTCGATAACCTTCCCTTTCGATTTAACAAATCGATAACTCCTTTTCGAATAACTAAATTTGACAACTCCTTTCGATTTAACTAATCGATAACTCCTTTCGATTAAACTATAATCGATAACTCCCTTCGATGAAACTAACATCGATACTCCTTTCGATGAAATTAACATCGATTAACTCCTTTCGATGAAACTAACATCGATTAATTTAACTCATGAACTTAACTCGATTAACTTAACTCGACTCACTTATCTCGAAAATCTAACTCAAGAACTTAACTCGATTAACTTATCTCGATAATCTAACTTAAGAACTTAACTCGATTAACTTATCCGATAATCTAACTCAAGAACTTAACTCGAATAACTTATCTCGATAATCTAACTCAAGAACTTAACTCGACTAACTTATCTCGATAATCTAACTCAAGAACTTAACTCGATTAACTTATCTCGATAATCTAACTCAAGAACTTAACTCCTATCGAATAACTAATATTCGGTTTAACTCCATTCGCTTGACTCTAGATCGCAGCGGTCACAATGGTTACGCCTGACTCCCTCAGGAAACATCCGACCACCGTAGGCTATTTACAGCCCTGCGAATTACGCTAGCAGTCGTACGAGATGGCAACTTATCTTGAATAACTCTGTTTGACTAACTCTATATCAAATAACTATATTTGATAACTTCTACTTCGAATAAGTGGTATTCGATAACTTAACTCGATTATCAACTCGAAAATCTTAACTCAAATCGATTAACTCCAACTGATTAACTCTGCCTGGTCAACCCTAACTGATTAACTCTACTGATTAACTCTAACTGGTTTTACTTGGTTTGACTAACTCAATTGATTAACTCGACTGACTAATTCAACTCGATTAACCTAGCTTGATTTTTCTCTTCCACTAGAGAGATATACTCCACCAGCTCCACACGTTTCTTGTTTCACAGAAATCCGGCTTAAAACGAATCCTGTACATTCAGTTGAAGTTCGAATCGCCAATTTACGAACTACAGCGCCATTTCAAGCTCGATTTTAATTATAATATAATTATACGTTCAAATTGCCATTATTTAAATATATTCGTTATTCAAATTCAATTCCAAGCTGAATTAAATATCACGGGTGATCCAGTTCACACCGTATCGTCATTTCAGCCAATTCTGATTATTTCAGAATTAAATATATTATTTAATTTATTATTTTAATTAAATATTCGCCATTATTTAATTCAACGACCATTATATCCTTTTAATCACCTTTTAAATAATTAAATAAATTAATTATTATGCCACTGAAAATGCGGGTCATTACATTCTTTCCCACTTAAAATAATTTCGTCCTCGAAACTGCTAAGTTAGAGGACGACCCTATCTATTGGAACTCCTAAGATTTGTTTACCCCTTATTTCTGATTTCAACTGAACTAATTAATATCGACTAAAATATTATTTCCTTCCGACTAACTAAAATTTTCAAAATTTTCTAACACTTTAAATTTTCGGAAAATTTCGCCATAACCTCCTTTGTACAGCCCTATCGGTAAAACCACAACTCGCCTCTCTAGGCCTTCTCCAACCCAAAAGAAAATCAAACAGCCAAGCGGCTTGCCAATCCGGCTCATAAATCTCATGCTTATATCGAATATAAACTTGTACCTTTTTGTTGGTCATATCAACTCTATCACTTTTACCTGCTGTCAATTCAGCATATACCAATGTTATACCAATCAAACTCCAATCTATTTTTATCCACAAATCCAACCATTCGCTTATACCTAACTCGAATTAAATCAAAATTCCATTCTCGATTTCAATTTCTTATCAATCCAACTTACTTGATATCATCCTAATCAAATCCAGTTACCACTTAACTGACTTTATTTTAATCTCAATTTGTTTTCACAAATTCTTATTAAATTTGTTTTTAATTCAAACAGTCTTTTCCCTAGGAGTTTCAAATAGCTTATCTTTTCCCAAAATCAAATATCCTTTCCTGGAATTTCAAACCAACTTGTTTTTCTTAAAACAATTCAAAAACAAAATCTTTGGTAGTAATCCGTCACTTACACACTCGAAAATGAACACCGATGATGTCATGATCAACATCGAAATCTATTTTCCAACTACCGAAGTGAGTTCAATACTATAGCACTTTCAAAACCCATTTTTAAACAATTCCACCTTGAAATCAATTCCAAATATCCTTTTACAATGTTGTAAACAAATTCAAATTCTCCCAGGATCTTAAAATTCACATATATTAAATCCAGATTCATTTACAAACACCTTTCCCATTTCTGGGATTTTAAATTCCAATTCTGATTTTAATTTCAGATTTATTTCATCTTATTTCATATATTATACTTATATGAATTCTGATCGATTATTTACATAACCATTATATTTATAATCTTATTTGATTATAATAACAACCAATATATCTTATATATTATAAATTCAATATATATCAAATATACTTTGGGTAAAATTATTTCATTTACCCTCTTTTCAAAACATACCATGACGGTTCATCGTATTCGAGTGTTTAGAAACCCCTACCAATACAGTGGATCAAACTGATCGACCAGAACTCATAAAAAACTCAGCCAATGAATCTCCTCAATATAAAACAATTTTTACATCAAATACAAATACGCACTCGTATATATACACTCAAACTCAATCTAGGGTATTACTAACCCTATCTCTACCGAGTCATGCCACAGAGCCAAGGTAATTCTTAACTTAAGCTCTGATACCAACTGTAACGACCCAGATTTTTAGCGACTTTGGTTATTGACATTAGCACGATGTCGATAACCAAAACGTCGAAAAATCCCGGTAATTAATGAAAGAAATTAGAGGGTGAGGATAGATAAGATAGAAACTTAGAATAGAAGAAGAAGAACACAACATCAGAGTAACACGAACCTCATAGTGGAACGAATAACATATAATATATAACATAACTTTGAAATATAACAGTTATGTATACAATAGCACTTATCAGAGTACAGCACTTACAACACAGCGGAAATAAACTATAGCTATATGATCCAGAAGCCTCCTGCTCCAGCTCTTCAAGTATATCTGTAAATCCCGACTACTTGACTGCCCGTACAAATTTAGGCACCCAAGAGTTTAGGGAAAACAACAAAGTAAACTCCAGGTCAGTCAGGGGACTGGTGTGAGTAAAATAGTTTAACACAATTTAACATATATATGATATCTCATAAGACCACACCGTGAATACAGAACGGGTTTTCCCCTTATGAGAATCCAACATCTTTGACAAGCAATATCATTCTGATATTATAATAATGTCTAAGTACAAATATATATCAATCTAGCAGAAACGCTTTCATCTCACGTTCTATATATATAGTATACAATCAAAATCGCAAGCACGTATTGGATAATGGATTTCCAATTATGACAAGGTATGGAACCACCTTCTGCTAGTGTACCTCTAGAGAGGAATACAAAGGGTTCAACAAGAACATCTTGCAACCCGGCCACACATGACCGACCACTCATTTCGCTTGAGTGTATCGAATGTATATCACCAACGGTTGGGATCAGCAACCGTTTCCCGAATGGGACAGCATCAACAATAGATTTTTAGAAATAAATGAAACTCTAGATCAGGTGATTATACACCCTAATAGGTGCGACCTACATAGCCATGCTACCTGCCCGATTTCTGTCATTTACCGGATGTGAGGCTAGAAGCTACGCTTATCTTCACATCAGATTCACTTTAAATGCCACATCATCAAATCCATCAATTCACCGATTGATGTCCTCAACAATACATTATGTGTTAGCTAAAAGAAGTTTCCTTCTCCGCTTCCACTCTTGGTACGGTTGGAGAAATCAATGTACGTGACCTTTCTGGAAATACTCTGTCAGACATTCATCTTCATTCACTTAAAATGTCACATTGTCATACCCGCCAAATCACAAATTGATTTCCACAAAGATACAACGGGTATACAGCTAAGAGAAATGAATTCCTCTGCCACCAACGTTTATACGTTTGAAGAGATCAACTTACGTGATCCATTGGATATACTCTGTCAGACCTTCGTCCATACAAGTTGTCCTGAGACTGGACAAACCGAAGGCACTATTCAGTATATCCATCTTAGTCACTGTTAACTAAGACTTATACAATAGCCCTTGCACTTTACTCCGTCTTCAATTATCTTTGGCATAAATGATTCACAACGCTTGTGCCAATACAGAGTGGTTCTTTGGATAATAATCCAACCGGTCTCTCCATATTAACAACGTTAAAATGGTCAAAAACTTCGATAGTCGATGAGTTTACTATCAAAGAAAAACAAGTGTGCAGACAATGATATTATTTCCAGATGGAAATTATATCGATCAAACATCATTTAACATTTATCTCCTTAGTTCACTTTTCATCTCTTGTTTCCCTATATTCAACATTTTCTTATTTTCCAAATTTAGAAAATATATGTTATTAACACTGGAAAACATTTCCATTTCTTGTTTTCTATATTAGAAAACATTTCTGGTTCTTACTGGAAACATTTCCATAACTCCTACGTTTGGATTAACTCTATTTACTTAACTCTATTTGATTTACTCTATTGGATTTACTCTATTCACTTAACTCCTGTCGAATGACAATATTCGATAACTCCTCTAACTTTATTTGAATAAATTTTTTTCGATTAACTCCTCCAACTCTATTCGAATAAACTATATTCGATTAACTCCTCCAACTCTATTCGAATAAACTATATTCGATTAACTCCTCCAACTCTATTCGAATAAACTATATTCGATTAACTCCTTTGATTTAACTCTAATCGATTAACTCCATCGAATAAACTATATTCGATAACTCCTTCGATTTAACTAATATTCTATAACTCACTTCGATTAACTAATAATCGATAACTCCTTCGATTTAACTAATATTCTATAACTCACTTCGATTAACTAATAATCGATAACTCCTTCGATTTAACTAATATTCTATAACTCACTTCGATTAACTAATAATCGATAACTCCTTCGAATAACTATATTCGATAATCTCCTCTCCAATAAACGATATTCGATAACCTTCCCTTTCGATTTAACAAATCGATAACTCCTTTTCGAATAACTAAATTTGACAACTCCTTTCGATTTAACTAATCGATAACTCCTTTCGATTAAACTATAATCGATAACTCCCTTCGATGAAACTAACATCGATACTCCTTTCGATGAAATTAACATCGATTAACTCATTTCGATGAAACTAACATCAATTAATTTAACTCGACGAACTTAACTCGACTCACTTATCTCGAAAATCTAACTCAAGAACTTAACTCGATTAACTTATCTCGATAATCTAACTCAAGAACTTAACTCGATTAACTTATCTCGATAATCTAACTCAGGAACTTAACTCGATTAACTTATCTCGATAATCTAACTCAAGAACTTAACTCGATTAACTTATCTCGATAATCTAACTCAAGAATTTAACTCCTATCGAATAACTAATATTCGATTTAACTCCATTCGCTTGACTCTAGATCGCAGCGATCACAATGGTTACGCCTGACTCCCTCAGGAAACATCCGACCACCGTAGGCTATTTACAGCCCTGCGAATTACGCTAGCAGTCGTACGAGATGGCAACTTATCTTGAATAACTCTGTTTGACTAACTCTATCTCAAATAACTATATTTGATAACTTCTACTTCGAATAAGTGGTATTCGATAACTTAACTCGATTATCAACTCGAAAATCTTAACTCAAATCGATTAACTCCAACTGATTAACTCTTCCTGGTCAACCCTAACTGATTAACTCTACTGATTAACTCTAACTGGTTTTACTTGGTTTGACTAACTCAATTGATTAACTCGACTGACTAATTCAACTCGATTAACCTAGCTTGATTTTTCTCTTCCACTAGAAAGATATACTCCACCAGCTCCACACGTTTCTTGTTTCACAGAAATCCGGCTTAAAACGAATCATATACATTCAACTGAAGTTCGAATCGCCAATTTACGAACTGCAGCGCCATTTCAAGCTCGATTTTAATTATAATATAATTATACGTTCAAACTGCCATTATTTAAATATATTCGTTATTCAAATTCAATTCTAAGCTGAATTAAATATCACGGCTGATCCAGTTCACACCATATCGTCATTTCAGCCAATTCTGATTATTTCAGAATTAAATATATTATTTAATTTATTATTTTAATTAAATATTCGCCATTATTTAATTCAACGACCATTATATCCTTTTAATCACCTTTTAAATAATTAAATAAATTAATTATTATGTCGTTGAAAATGCGGGTCATTACAAGTCCAACGTGTATGGAAATAACCCTATTATAACATGAAAGTTCTATATGTGTGCACAATCATTAATTCAAATGCAACATCCACGTGATGGTAAACCTATTTTCATCCATAAAAAGAAGAAAAATGCACACACATCCATATGCATTATGAGAGTGATTGAGCCGATCTAGTGCCTAATGTTTGTGTATATGCATTACGAGAAACCACTAACAAACACTTGCATCCATCACGCATAACATGTCTCAAACACATGTTTACATCCATGGAATTTCTACCTAAAGGTCGACGGTTCGATCGATAGGATATACTAAAATGATAGAAACAAGCATGAACAAAAGCTTTGGAAAAAGAAGTTAAGAACGTACTCTTAAAAAGGGAAGGATATAAGGCGCGAATCTTGTCTTCAGTTTCCCAAGTTGCATTCTCGTGGTCCTCTCCCCATTGCACTTTTACTAACTTAACCTCCTTGTTGCGCAGTTTCTTAATCTCCCATTCAAGTATGTGGGTAGGTACTTGTCTAATCGTTGCTTCCCTTTCTGCCTCTACTTCCTCCAATAAGCTCGGCTCTACCACTTCTGCAGTGTCATGCAAGTACTTCCGCAAATGAGAAACGTGGAAAACATCATGAACACTAGGTAGTCTGTCTGGTAGCTTTACCCTATAGGCCATTTGGCCAATCTTTTCTGTTATGGGAAATGGTCATACAAATGTTGGTGCCAATTTCCCTACAGATCCAAAGCGAACCACATTTCTCAAAGGTGATACTTTAATGAGAACCATGTCTCCCACTTCAAACTCAATACTAGTCCTTCTCCTATCTGTGTAGGATTTCTGTTGGTCCTGAGCTGTCTTTATGCGTCTGCGGATAAGATCGACCTTTTCTGACATTTCTCTAATCATCTTTGGTCCAAGTAGAAGTTTGTCTGTAGACTCCCACCAACAAGTCGGCGATCCACAAGATCGTCTGTATAATGCCTTGAAGGGTGCCATGCCAATACTAGTCTGATAACTATTGTTGTAAGTGAACTCTACTAAAGGAAGATGCTCTTCCCAAGTCCCTCCGAAGTCTAGGGTACACAGCCTTAAAGATTCGATAGAACACTGTTCACCCTCTCCATCTGTCCATCGATCTGAGGATTATATGCGGTGCTCAAACATAACCGTGTACCAAGTGCCGCTTGCAAACTCTTTTAGAACTCACTGGTGAATATAGGATCTGGATCACTTACTATGTTGGAAGGTACTCCATGTAGACTAACTATCTCACGAAGATAAACCAATGCCAACCATGTTGCCATTCTCTTACTCTTAACCAGAATAAAATGAGCGCTCTTAGTAAGCCTGTCAACTATAACCCAAATACTGGTGTTTCCCTTTCTCCATCTAGGCAAACCATCAATGAAATCCATCGAGAAGCTCTCCCACTTCTACTGTGGGACTTCTAAAGGATGAAGTAAACCATCGGGCTTCTTTTGCTCAGCTTTGACTTGCTGGTAAACCAAATATTAAGAAACAAACTCTGCCACGCCTTTCTTTATCCCAGCCCAAAAGAAAACCCTCTTAATATCCTTGTACATTTTATCACCACCTAGTTGAATAGTCATCCTAGAATGATGGGCTTCCTCAAGGACTGTCTTTAACAAACTCCCCACTCGGGGAACACAAAGTCTTCCATCTCGTCGTAACCACCCTTTATCATCCATGGAATATCTACTGAGGTGACTAGAAGTCTCCCCTCTGCTAAGCCTATCAAAGATATCAGATATCTGTGGGTCCTCTCGCTGTGAAGTCCTTATCTGGTCCAGCAGAGTAGGTTGCACCTCTAATGATGCCAATAAACCTGGTATAAACTAGGTGGAGGGTCTAAAATCAAAAGTTGATATGTACTCCAAGCTCTGCCTCTCTACAAATAAAGGACTCATGGCCATCCTTTGCCTACTCAGTGCGTCTGCCACCACATTACCCTTTCCAAGGGTATAAGCAATCTCAGAATCATAGGATGCTAGGAACTCCATCCATCTCATTTGCCTCAGATTGAGATCTTTCTGCGAGAACAAGTACTTAAGAGATTCATGATCGGTGTACAACTCAAACTTCTCTCCAAGTAGGTAATGGCGCCAAGTCTTAAGCGCAAATACTATGGTTGCCAACTCCAAGTCATGGGTAGGGTAGTTCTTCTCATGAACCCTTATCCGTTTTCCCTCATAACACACTACCCTTCCCTTTTGCATCAAAGCTGCACCAAGCCCTTTACCACATACATCAGTGCATACTGTGAACACTTTGTTCGCATTCGGCAAAGTCAAGACTGGGGCTGTTGTCAGTGCCCTCTTTAGTCGCTGAAAAGCATCCTCACAGTCTATACCTCAAGAAAATGTCAGATTCTTCTTCGTCAGCCTGGTGAGTGAGACTGATATCTTCGCGAAGTCCTTAATGAACTTCCTATAATAGCCTGCTAGACCAAGAAAACTCCTCACCTCTGTTGCATTATTTGGAACTTGCCAATCTTGAACTACAACTACTTTCACGGGATCTACTGCTATCTCATCTTTAGAGACCACAATTATGTCATTTCCTCTTGTCTTGGGATTTGTCGTTCTTCCCACCATTCTTTTGCTGTTGTTGTCCTTTCTTGGGCCACACTTTCTTATTTTGCGTTTCCTCAACCTTAGCCCCTTTCTTTTCACCATTATCTTCTTCGTGGATCAATGCCATATCAATGAGCTTCTAAAAAGTTGTTCCCATCGGAATATGAGACATGGCCAACCCATGAAGGGGTTCATTCAATCCTCTAGCAAAACTCAAAGCTTTCTTGGGCGGAGTATTCAGTAGCTCCAAACCAAACCTCTCCAATTGATTGAATTTATTAACATAATCTTTGATAGACATGCTTCCTTGCTTAAGCGCCAAAAACCTTTCTATTTGCATACTTTGCTCGGCTTGAGAAAGAAAATTCATTTCAAATCTCTATCGGAAATCATCCCAAGTCTCCATGGGACATCCTGCTTGAGTCACTTCCCGCTAGAATGAAGCTTCATCTTTCAGCTGCCAAACAACCAATTGAATCTTCCTACAGTCGTCAACCACGAAAATCCAAAACATGTTCTTCGTCTCCTTGAGCCAATTCCTTGCTTCTACAAAAGTCTCAATTCCTCAGAATGGCTTTCCTCCCATAGCACAGAAATCCTTGCATATCTTAGAGAAATTATCAGCTCGCTGAGGAGAAGGAGGAACAACGGCTTGAGCTGGGGGAGGGGCATCTGCTTGGCCTCCGGCGGGTGCCGTAGCGTCAAATACCTACGAAACCAAGCCGGGTATCTGTATGCCCTCTGGAATATTTGGTTCCTCAGACAAGCTGAAAAGAAAAAGGGAAAAGGTATTAAACAGAGAATCAAAAAGAAACCTTATGGCTTTGGGGATTATGCTTTCAAAAACAAACTTTTTCCTTGGAAAATACTTTGTTTTTGAAACTGTTTGAAAACAATTTTCAAAATCTTTTATCCGATCTTGTAACCTAGCTCTGATACCAAGTGTGAAACCCCATGTCCGTTAATGTCACTCATTAAGAGAATGCATTAAGTTTCATGAAGCGTTATAGGTAAATAAGAACATGAATATCACAAGACAGACATATAAAAATGACAGCAAAATTTAAACCTTTATTTAAAAGAGAACATCATGGTCCAAAACTTAGTTACATCATAATTATGAATACTGAATACTAGTTACATAAAACATCTGCCTTGTACTCAAGTCATCAGAGTACAATAATATAAAATCATAATCCCAAAAAGAGCCATAACAGAGAAGAAGAATAACCAAAGCGGTACATCAAAGAAAATCCAGGATCCAAGCTAAAGCAAGAGAAAGAATCCTAATCAAGCCTGAGCACTCCCACCTTCAGAACCTGGGGTGAGGGGGGAGGGGAGAAGGGAAGAGAGAGAAAAGGAAACAAAAAATGTCAGACATAAAGTCTGGCGAGTCCAGTTAGTTTTAGCATATAAATAAGTAAAATTATCAAGACAGGTATATAAACTAGATGAACAAAATAACAGTATGCAAGGCAGGTATATCAAACTGAGTATGATAAGCAAGATAAACTGAACATGATATATTGCGCTTCTCAAGTACTTTGCTCTGCACCACTACTAGTATAAGTATAACATTATGATCCCAACAAGAACAAGATGGTAGACTTAGGTGTACTTCTAGTGAGAGCTTTTCACCCCATACAATCACAACAGGTAGCCCCACATAACAAGTGTCTTCTCCAACTATAATGACAGGCTCCTAAGCAAGCAAGACTGGATGTACCCTATTTACTAACCCCAATCGATCGGCTCCCTTACTATAGATACCCTGTGCTAGCCCCAATCTTAGGGTGTATCACTCCCTAAGGTGGCAACCCCGATACAAACAAGATGCACAACTATATCTACAGATTCCAAGGTGTCTTATTATCCCCTCCAAGAATCCAGACCTGTGCACGCACACAATCCCGTTGGAATGCACCGCCTACACCGCCCTTTAGATGGACCTCTTACAACTAACACAGTAAGCGTGCCCTAACTCCGACCTAGTTCGGGGTTCTCCGTTTGATACCAAGATAGGTTACTGACTGATACGGGTCCCACACACAAGATGATGCAAGCTCTCCCCCTTATCTGGCATCCCCACTACTAGGATTTCAACAGGTTACACCTAACAGTTTAACAAGATTGCATAACCTAACAGGTTAAGTTTATGGGCTTATATATAAATATTACCCACCGCCTTAAGATTTACTTAACCGACCCACTGTTTTAAGTTAGTTTACTTAAACCGTACTCAAGTTAATAGGTTCATGTAATCCTTATGGATTCAAATAGGTTGAGTATTACTATTTCAACTTCATTCATTCATTTATGGTTACAATGCGCTAGACCTCCAACATTAAGTCTACCACTTGTGGATGCTGGATATGTCGGTCGGGTCTGAGCAGACTTATTCCTCAAGTCGGACTTAACCTTGTGTCTTAGCACCATCACGTGTACATTTATGCGCTTATACCCCTCACATTAGATTCACCACTTATGGTCGCTGGATCTTCCGGTCGTTTCCGGGAAGGCTACCATAAGTGTAATCTAACCTCGTGTCCAAGCGCGGTTATAGTTTCTAATTACTGTAATTCCAGGCATTTTCATTATTAACCAATTTTTCCCTATCTCATTATAGGTTTTCATGCCCCTTTGTCTCAAGTCATATTCATCATGTGCCGCATGCCCCAAATTAAGATCTTTAATCACGGTTTGGTTTATGCCCCTAAATTCATATTGTAACGACCCGGGTTTTCGTGATCCTGGTTATCGACATAAACTCAATGTCGACTATCTAAGCATCGGAAATACCGAATAGTTAATAGAAAGAAGTTAGAGGGTGAGAATAAATAAGATAGAAAATTGGAATAGAAGAAGAAGAAGATCACAACAACAAAATCAGAGTAACACGAATCTCACAGTGGAACGGATAAAATATAACATAACTTTGAAATGAAACCAGTATATGTATACAATAACATTTATCAGAGTACAACACTTACAACACAGTAGAAATAAACTATTGCTATATAATCCTGAAGCCTCCTGCTCCAAGCTCTCAGTATATATGTAAAACCTGAATACTTGACAACCCGTACAAATTTGGGAACCTAAGCGTTTAGGGAAAACAAAACATAATAAACTCTGGGTCAGTTATGAGACTGGTATGAGTAAAACCATTTAAAACAGTTTGAGTAATTAAACGATATCTCATAAGACCACACCGTATAACAGAACGGGTTTTTCCCTTATGAGAATCCAAACACATGGTCCAACATTTAAAAACCTCTCGAAAGGAACAATAATCTTTATATCAAACTCATTTGATATTATAATAATGTCTATCAACCACAATATAATAATCATCTAGCAGAACGCTTTCATCTAACGTTCCATATACATAATATATAATAAAAAACCGCAGGTGCTTATTGGTTAATGAATTCGAACTAGCAAGGTATGGGACCACCTTCCGATAGAGTATCTCTGGAGAGGAATACACCGGGTTCAACAAGAACTTCTTGTAACCCAGGCTAAATATGACCGGTCACTCATTTCGCTTGAGCGTACCGAATGTATTTTTTTTTTGAAACAAAAATGTGTGATCTTCTGAAGAGAAGAGAGCACACATATATATATATATATAATAAAATCAAAGATACAGAGTCCGACTATAGTACATAAGAATACAAGATAAAACCTAACACAGCTCTAGGGATGTAAGGATCGTAGATAGATGAGCTCCGGATAAACCACTGCCCATCTACTCCAATATCGAATTCCGGCAAGGCCACCACCCGATATTGAAGTATATCTACTCCAATACAATAACCCATACTCTCTATGTAATATCAAAAATAATGAAGAACAATAACAAAACAATAAAAAAAATCTCTAACAATAAGCCCAAATGAATTGCGAATCATCAATCCAAACTACAATCCTCTAAGCTCCACAGTAATATCCATCAACCTGAATAGCGTACCGAATGTATTATCACCACCGGTTGGGATCAACAACCATTTCCCGAAAGGGACAACATCGAAATAGATTAAAGAAGCAAACGGAATTTCTATAAATCAGGTGATAACACACCTTAATTGGCACCTACCCGATTTTGTACCATTCTCGGTTGTGAGGCTAGAGGCAATACGTATTCGTTGACAACCCACATCTTCATTCACTTTGAATGTCACATCGTCATACCTGCCAAATCACAAATTGATTCCCCCAAACATACCATGGGTAAACAGCTAAGAGAAACGAATTCCTCCACCACCAAATGTAAATATGTTTGACGAGATCAACTTAAGCGATCTATTCAATATACTCTGTCGGACATTCTTCCATACAGGTTGTCCTGGGACTGGACAAAGCGAAGCCACTATTCTGTAAACAGGCCAGCCCTTGCATAACTCCGTCTTCAATTATCTTCATCACATTTGATTCGCAATGCTAACGTCCACACAGAGTGGTTTTCATATAATGAATTTGATCCCAGTCTCTCCATATTAACGACGGAAAAATGGTCAAAAACTTTGATAGTCGGTGAGTTAATTATCAAAGAAAAACACATGTGCAAACAACGATATTATTTCCAGATGGAAATTCTATCGATCAATCATCATTTAACATTTATCTCTTTTGTTCCTTAATTTACTCATTTTTCATTTCCTATTTCCATATATTCATCATTCCTTATTTTCTAAATTTAGAAAATATACGTTATTAATCATTAGAAAACATTTCCATCTCTTTTTCACGTATCACTGTCATTCCAGTATTCTTTATCGTCAACATTTCATTTTCTATGCTTAGAAATTATCTCTGATTATATTTGGAAAATGTTTCCAAAACTCATTTATATGTATTTCAAATGACCGTCATGTAATTATCGTTACGACTGCTCAATCCATTTATCGTTTATCACTTCACTGTACTTCTAATCAATCTTCGCTATCGAACTTCAACTATTCCTTAGTTAATTCTAAAGTCAATCAAGTTGGGGTATAATTACCTCTCAGACCTTAACTGAACAACGTCCTTAACCTCGCAACAGATAAAACTCAACACTCAACTTTTAACAACCATTGCTTATGCAAATTCTCGGATTCAGTTTACAATACCATTTCTTTTCTGAAAAACATTTATTATAACGATAACGTTATAATTCGTACTTCTGAAATATCTAACTTAACAATATAACTTTTATTCCTTGATTTGTATAAATAAATAAAACAACTAATTTATAAACGAGTCAATCTTGATTTAAAAACTGGAAAGTAAATAATACTTTCCCTAATTCGATATAATCGAATTCAACGTATAAATCTCCTTCGAGAAATCTCGATTCGATTAACTCTCCTTCAAATAACTAATATTCGATTAACTCTCCTTCAAATAACTAATATTCGATTATCTCTCTTCGAATAATTGTATTCGATTATCTCACTTTGAATAACTTATATTCGATTATCTCTCTTCGAATAACTTATATTCGATTATCTCTCTTCGAATAACTTATATTCGATAACTCTATTCGATTAACTCATTTCGATTTACTCTTATTCGATTAACTCTTTTTCGAATAACTAATATTCGATTAACTCTAATTCGACTAACTCTATTCGATTAACTCTATTTCGAATAACTATATTTGATTTAACTCTATTTCTTTCACATTCAAATTCCCCTTTGAATTTCTACTTCAAATCCGATCTTCTTTATAAATGTTTTTATTTTCAAAACATTTATTTAATCTATTATTCATATAAAATATGAATAACATTTCTTTTATAATCTTCTTCTTCGCAAAATGCTTGCCTTAATCCATTATTCATATTCAATATGAATAACATATTCTTTATATAATTAAAACAGTTTGGTTTTGTATTTAAAATAATATATTATTTTAAATATTCTATTTATACTTTTATTTATAAACAATTCATATAAAATCTTATTTTATATTCAACACTTTAATAATTCCATCTAAAATTCTAGTTGACACTACGTTCATATTCAGTTTCAAATATCGATGTTAAAATCGATTCTTACTTCTCTATATAATTTATGACTTATATATTCCATTTATCCACTAATAAATAATTAACCTAATTTATAAAATATTATTTATAAATTAATCTGCTCCCTTTATTTGTTTTAATTCTTTATATAAGTTCAGACTTATATATCTTTATTTATCCAATGATAAATACTTTCCTTAATTTAAAAATATTATTTATAAATTATTCTTCTCAATTCATCTATTAAAAACATATTTTTATTTAATATCTAATTTAAATAAATCATCTCAAATTTCTTTTATGATTTGAAATCCCCTTTTTATAATTCTATATTTATTTCCCAAATATTTCCTTTTACAAATTCTTATTTATTATATAAATAATTCCTTTTATAAAACTCTATTCATTTTAAAAATATTTCTTTTTATAAAATCCTTTGATTTTATAAATATCGCTTTTTATAAAATCCTGTGATTTTATATATATCTCTTTTTCAATATAACATTGAAAATTCCCTTTTTATATTCCCGTATTTCTAATGGTATTTAAAATACCAAATTACAATGATCAATATCATTCTAACACACATCATCAACAACAGATTATATATCACATCATATATCACCATATATGAAAAACAGTAAAATAATTGTTGAGGAATCCAGTTGGATTCCTCCGACCTGTTTCCCTGCATCCACAGATGTTAAATAATATAATTAACATCGATTTCATTTCAATATGAAATATTCTGCTAAACAAAATCAATATTTGATTAACTATATATATATATATATCGTTATCTACAATTTCAGCTAATAAATCAGCAATTTAACCAAATAATCAACACACAACAATCAATCATCATTTATCAATACTAGATTATATTTATAAAAATATAAACTGGTAGAGTTAGTGAGTATTACTCACATTGGACGATCATCGTTAAATAACGATAATTGTCATTGATTCAGATTGGACAATTTATTTCGCTATAAATTGTAACGAGCTCCAATTCACTCCTAGTCAGTTCCATGGTGATGCCGTTGTCTATACGATCCCATAGGATCTGACCATTCCCAAAACTCGTAACATATGAGAAAGATGTTGTAATTACAAGAGAATACACTATTTAAAATAAATAAAACTTAGATTTTTAATTCTAATGGGCCTTACCCTTATCTTGGCCCATCTAAAACTGGATAATACCCAGACCCCTATATATTTGCCTCATCCTTCTCCTCTGTATGTTTTCAATAATCGAACAGCAAAAACATGGCCATTTCTGAATCTCTAACTCCATTCTCTCTCTCGTTTCTCCACCATTCAACTCGAAACCAACTCCATTATACTCCTCATTCAAATCTCATCTTCCGCGACCTCACCGTTGTAAACTCGCACTCTGGAAGAAAGATGCGTCGACCAGGGTGTTTACCCACTGTACAGACATCGCGCGTCACTTTCCATCTTCAGATCCCACAAAAGTTTGCATACAAACCCCAAATCCTATCACGAACTCGAATATACTAACCAATCCTCAAACAAGCTACTACCCTGATCAAAATCTTGTGCCCTAGTTGCTGTACCAAAGAGGACAGCGAACGGAAAGCATTTCGAATAAACCCGAATTCATATGAAACTGAAGAGCGAGTTCCATAGGTTGCAATATACTAGCTACATGATTTATAGAATTTTACTTTGTTTTCCTTTTATTTTTGAAGGATTGATTTTCCTGTTGGGAATAAGAACCTAGAGGCAGAAAAATCGTTGACCACTGAATGAAGTGTTTTAGTGTTAGACATAGTTTTATGGGTATTTATAGGGTAGTATTAATATTTTTATATTCGAATATTTTCAATATAATATGCTACCGCTGTCTGTATTTGACTTCTAAAAATCCGTATGATCACATACGATATCCAAATCTAATGAAAATGGACATACACCTACAGTTCGACATTACGGACCCAACAAAACTTGTTTCATCGAATTCCGAGTCCGTTTGCTCACACAATGTATTTTTAAAGTCAAATTGTCGACTGTTTTTCACATTAAAATCCCATACGGCCACATACTAACTCCAGAAATCACGAAAATCGAAATCTAGCGTTAATTTAATATTTTGGATCCAAGAAAATTAGTTTCGTCGAAAACGGAGTTCGTTTGCAAAAACAGTTATTTTACAGCTCAAAAAAACCCATTTAAATATTAATATATTACAAATAATTAAACTAAATATAAATAATTAAATATTATCGTATATATTCATATAGAATATCATACAGCTCCAAAATATTCCTGTCTGAATTTATAACTCGATATTTCAAATCCGGGTTAAATCGATATTCCATATATATTGAAAATCCATTCATAATATAAATAAATCGTCATAATTATAAAGTAATTCCATAGCGACCTTTTTGAAAATTTGATTTGGAAACA
The DNA here is from genome assembly GCA_030737875.1 of Allium sativum. NCBI lineage: Eukaryota > Viridiplantae > Streptophyta > Magnoliopsida > Asparagales > Amaryllidaceae > Allium > Allium sativum. The sequence continues at coordinate 142,465,460 of CM060925.1, read as the reverse complement.
ACTCAAAATCTACATGATGAAGTCCCAATTTTTCTCTTTCATTAGAAAAATATACTTCACCAGCTCCGAACGTTTCTTGTTTCACAAAAATCCGGCTTAAAACAGATTCTGTATATTCGTTTAAAGTTCAAATCGCCAAATTTCGAACTGCCGCGCCATTTCGAGCTCAATTAAAATTATAATTTAAATCAAACGTTCAGACTTTGTTTAAACAATAAATTTGTTATTATAATTAAATTCTAAACTGAATTAAATCAGTTAAATGATTCAATTCACACAATATTGTAAATTCAGCTAATTCCGACTATTTCAGAATTAAATATATTATTATATTATTTATATTAGTTAAATATTCAATATTATTTAATTAAACAACTATTTTATATTACCAAACCATTATTTAATAATTAAATAAAATAATTATTTAACTGTTAAAATGCGGGACGTTACATTCTTTCCCTTAAAATAATTTCGTCCTCGAAATTTCTAAGATAGAAAACAAACCTTATTAACTAGTTAAAAATTATTTGTTTACTTCTTTAACTTCAGTTTCAACTGAACCAATTTATTTCAACTAAAATATTAATTTATTCTATTAACGAAAATTCTGAAAATTTGCTAACACTCGAAATTTTCGAAAAATTTCGCCAACATCTCCTTTATACGGCTCAATCGGTACAACTACAACTTGCCTCTCTAGGCATTCTCCAACCCAAAAGAAAATCAAACAGCCAAGCGGCGTGCCAATTCGGCTCATAAATCTCATATCCAATAGAAATATAAACTTGTACCTTTTTGTCGGGCATATCATTATATCCTTTGCATCTGTTACCAATTCAACATATATCAATGTCATTCCATTCAATCTCCGACCAATTTTATCCTCAACACACCTATTCGCTTATACAAGCCAAATTCCTTTTCAAACCAAAGTTCCATTCTTGATTCCAAATCTTAATTTACTAAACTAATTATATTTCTTATCTCACAAATCCAATTTGTCTCGATATTATTCTAATCCAATTCAATTTCAATTTCAATTACCACTTAACTGACTTTATTTTAATTCCAATTTGCTTTCCCAAATTTCTATTTAATTTGTTTTTATTTCAAACAATTTTTACCTGGGAGTTTCAAATAGCTTACCTTTTCCAGAAATCAAATATCCTTTTCTGGAATTCCAAAACTACTTGTTTTTCTCAAAACAATTCAAAAACAATCTTTTTGGTAATAATCCGTCACTTAAAACTCGAAAATGAACACCAATGATGTCCGGATCATCATCGGAATTATTTTCCAGCGACCGAAGTGAGTTCAATACTATATCACTTTCAAAACCATTTCTAAACACTTCTACTGTAACACCCCACGTCCATTAATGTCAGTCACAAAGGGAATGCATTAACTTCTATGGAGCGTTTTAAGTAAGTATAGAACAGAAACTTAACAACAAGACAGATATAAACAGTACTTGAAAATTAAAACTTTATTTCATTACAGTGGATAAACCCATATGTTTGATTACATCATCAAAAACCAGAGTCAAAGTACATAATATCCATCTTGACTACCAAAAGTACATAAATTGAAAGACGTAATCCCCAATACAAAATAGCCATAAATAAAAGAGAAGCTGAAATTTACTTCAGCGATCCAAGCAATCTTCTAAAAGCAGTCCAAAATCAAGCTCCACTGGTTCTAGTTCCAACCTGAGCACCTGGGGGGGGGGGGGGAGGGAGAAAAGAGGAGGAAACAAAGGGGGTCAGACATAAAGTCTGGCGAGTGCGATAACTTTAACAATATAATTAACAAAGTAAATAGGCTAAGGCATAAGTTGGAAAATAAGGAAATGACCATGAACCATTGAGTATGACAGGGTAAATAAGAAAACAAGATGAACAACAATATCGTTAAAGCGCACCTAACCCACTAAGATAATTACTAGGCTACCCCAACACTATAGGATAATTGCTATACTGCACCACCACTAGTCACCTTAAGGTTGATCCCGCCTATAGACTTAATAATGATATTGGTAGTTTCGTGTACCCCTAGCTGCCATCATATGTGTCGTCTGCCCCTATCTCCACTAGGTGTACCCACTACCCCCAAGCGATCGGCTCCCTAACTCGTAGATACCCGTGCAAGCCCCACAGTGGGGTGTATCACCCCCAAAGTGGCAACCCGATACCACCAAGAATGCACGGCTTATACCTACATGATGCAACAACGTCTTACCTACCAGCCCGGGTCCACACACGCATATGAACCCGTTGGACTTGCGTTGCCACCGCTAACCCGGTTTGGCCTCTTACAGTTAAGCCCAGTATGCGTGTCCCGTCCTCGACTTGGGTCGAGCCCACAAAGATACGTATGGGTTACTGGTTGAAACGGGCCCCCATTACTTGACACAAGCTATCCACCTAAGCTTGGTCCCCTCTAGTACATCCCACTTAACCCAATTCTTATTTATGTTTCAATTACATGTTTCAATTTTTGGTTAAGTGTTTCTAATCGTATTTCAAATGCCACCCAAGGCACCCACTAGATTCCACATGCACCCAAGGCACCCACTTAACCCCCTCATGCCCCACTACATGCTTATCTGGTTAAGTGTTTCTTAATTCATTAAGATCGTAACCTCATAAAGACCTCTCACATTAGACTTGCATTTGTGGCAGCTGGATTTGCCGGGCAGGTCCGGGAAGTCTTACACCACAAAAGAGTCTAACCTCGTGTCTTTACAATTGTTACGTATTTAATTTATGCCTAAGACCTCTCACATTAGACTGACATTTGTGGCAGCTGGATTTGCCGGGCGGGTCCGAGCAGTTACACCACAAAAGAGCCTAACCTCGTGTCTTAGACGATTAATTACTCCTAATTAATCATTCCCCAATTTGAATTACTTTCCCTATTCAAATTATCAATCAATTCCAAATTTAACGATGTCCATAATTGACTCAATTATGTCCATCCATTTATGGTATGTAAAATCATACCAATTTTTACCACAATTATATTTTATGCCTTTTAAGGCATTTATGCCAATTAAATCTTTTAATATTATCCCCTTTACCCCACGTTGTACGTTTGTTCGTTTAACGTAAAATATACGTTAGACTCGAATAGTCTAACTCATGGAATAAAGAGAAAACATCACAATATACACATAATTAAAACATAAATCTAAACATAGGGGTGAACTTGCATGTGTGAATGATGTTCTACATATAAAACTTGCATAGGCCAAAGTTACAACTTGCATAAACAACATATGTCATAAATCCAAATCTAAAGGTGTTAACTTTCATAGGAAATACCCCTAAACTTGCATAACATGATTCATATTCTAAACTCATATATTTATACAACTTACATATGTGATTTATGCATCATAACAAGGGTGTAAACTTGCATCTAACATGTAAAGTATCATGTAAAATTTAGCATAAACTCACACATGTCATAGCCTAACTTTTAATCAAATTATCACATGAACTAGATGTCATAACCATGTAAGGTCACATATAATTTTACCCAACTTGTATAGGATTCATGTTTAAATCAAAATCTAAACTTGCATATATATGATTTATCATATGAATCAACATAACCAAACTAACATATGAAACATGATGATTCAAATAGACATAAGCTAATCATAGGATTATAACATGGGTGATAACATCATACCTTTACATCGTAAATGATAGCATCATAACGTAATATCATAGAAATTACAACACAATTCTACAACATAATTACAACATGCAGTCAATAATTCATATCATATCCAAATTATCCGCATTATAACTCAATCCAATTCATTTACTAATTATTTTGTTAAATCTATCGAACTCACTACTCAAAAGCGGTCTTGTGTTCTGAATTCTGATTTCTGGAGTTGTATTAGCTCTCCTTTGAAGAAGATTCACTATTAGGGTTGAATAGGACTGATTTGATTTGCTGTTCTTCCTCTTAAATTTGTGGTGGCTACTCTTGGGTTCAAGACGACATCATGACGGCCATAGTTTCAATTTTAATTCTGATTTAGGGTTTGAGTCTATGGGTCTTTTTATAGAGTTTTGAATTAATTTAAGCCGTCAGATGATCTTAGGGTTAATCAAAACCATTCAGTCATGATAGGGTGACACCTCAGCCCTAATGACTCAGCAAGGAGTCAGAAAGGACTCAGCAACATGGGTCAGTCTGAACCAGAAAGCTGTGCAGGCCTGCTGCCTCGGCCTGGGCGCACTTGGCAGGCGCGCCAGTGCAAATTTGTACTGGCGCACTTCCCAAGTGCGCCAGTGCAATCTATTTTTTTATCTTTTGCCACCAAACTTCGTTCGTCCATAACTCCTTCATCCGGTATCCGTTTCCCGCAAACTCGGACTCTATTTCAACCAGAATTCCAAGACGAACACAATGGCGCAACCCCATTCCTTTAATTCTCATGTCTAAGATTAATTATTCTTTATTTTAGTTAATTCGATTATTCAAAAATCTGGGGTGTTACATTCTCCCTTCCTTAAAGGATTTCGTCCCCGAAATCTCCATGTTAAGTAGAATGCATATCCTACCATCCAAACAACCATCTACTCAATCATCAAACACGGGCATCCATTGTCCTTATGCAATTTCTAATGTTGTATGAATATATGCAAGAAGTGTGTGTATATGTTCCTTATCTAATGCAAAATCAGGCGGTCTACTGATTCAGTTGACCTCCTTAATGCAAACCATGATAGTGCCATGCGTCCATTATGTATGCGAAAGAACCTTATCGATACATATCATTTCTACATGTGTGCACAACCATTCACCAAAATGCAACATCCATATGATGGTACAACCATTATTTATCCATTAACTTAAATATGTACACACATTTATATGCAATATGCAATATGAAGTGACTGAGCCGATCTAGTGCCTAATGTGTGTGTATATGCATCCACGAGCAACCACTAGCAAACACTTGCATCCACATGCATCCGTCATACATAACATGTCTCAAACACATGTTTCAACCATAGGACTACCCTATCTAAAAGTCAAAGATACTAGCGAGAGGACATACTAAAGATAAGATAAGTACAAGGTAAGCGATAAAGGAGAAATTAAAAGACATACCCTCGAAAAGAAAAGGGTATAATGAACGCATCTTCGCTTCCGTCTCCCAAGTAGCGTTGCTCTCATCATCTCCCCATTGCACTTTGACTAGTTTGACCTCTCGATTCCTCAACTTTTTAATCTCCGACCCAAGAATGCGCGCAGGAGCTCGTCGAATCGTCGAATCGCGCTCAATCTCCACCTCCCTAAGCAAGCTCGGCTCTACCACTTCCGCGGTCTCGTGCAAGCACTTCCTCAAATGTGATACATGGAATACGTCATGTACACCACTAAGTCTCTCGGGCAACTCCACTCTATATGCCATCTGCCCAATCCTTTCCTTAATAGGAAACGACCCTACGAACCTTGGTGCTAACTTCCCAATGGACCCAAAGAAAACGACGTTCCGTAATGGAGACACCTTGACAAAGACCATGTCCCCAATATCAAACTCAAGATCTGACCTCCCCTTGTCCGCATAAGATTTCTGTCTATCTTGCGCTATCTTCATCCTCCTTCGAATCAAATCGATCTTTTCCGAAGTCTCTCTAATCATATTGGGTCCAAGCAAGATCTTATTTGTAGACTCCCACCAACATGTAGGCGAACGACACGGCCGTCCATAAAGAGCCTCAAACGGTGCCATGCCAATGCTAGACTGAAAGCTATTATTATATGTGAACTCTACCAACGGAAGATGTTCCTCCCATGTACCTCCGAAATCTAAGACACACAACCTCAGTAAGTCCTCTAGAATACGATTCACCCTCTCGGTCTGGCCGTCCGTCTGAGGATGATATGCGGTGCTTAAACAAAACTGAGTCCCTACCGCCTCTTGTAAGCTTTTCCAAAATTCCCTAGTGAAGATAGGATCGCGGTCGCTCACTATGCTAGAAGGAACACCGTGCAAACGAACTATCTCTCGAATGTATACGGAGGCTAACCATGGAGCAGTCTTCTTACTCTTCACGGGAATGAAATGGGCGCTCTTAGTAAGTCTGTCTACCACGACCCAAATTCCCGTATTACCCTTCCTCGATCTCGGTAATCCGTCAACAAAGTCCGTCGAAACACTTTCCCACTTCCATTGTGGGACCTCCAATGGGTGAAGCAATCCACTGGGCTTCTTTTGCTCCGCTTTCACTTGTTGGCACACCAAGCATCTAGCGACATACTCAGCCACATTTTTCTTCATGCCGGCCCAAAATTAAACTCGTCTCATGTCCATGTACATCTTGTCCCCGCCGGGATGAATGGTCATCTTCGAACGATGTTCATCATAAAGAATGGTCTTCCTCAGATTCTCGTCCCGTGGTACACAAAGCCTACCGTCCCTACGCAATCAACCCTTATCATCTAGGGTATACCTTGGGATGGCAAAAAAATCTGTACCCATGGCTACCCGCGGATAAAATCTGTCATGGGTATGAAACGGATAGCTAAATGGGTACCCGTGGATAAAATAAATGGGTTTCTTTAATATCCATTAATTAATGAGGAGGGTACGGATAGTAAGATATCCATGTCCGTGGGTACCGATGCCCGTATTTCGTATTTTTTTCCAATGCATAAATCATTATTGTTGGCTTTTGCGTATTTGTGCAGATTTTTTTATTGAAAAATTTAACTCATCCTGCAAAAGTTCTTGCTTGACTCCTCCTCACTACTTTATATCAATATGTTGCTAAATCCATGCAAAGCGTTGCCAAACTACAAGCTAGGTCTAATTTGTATTTTTATTGGATGTATTTTTAAACAATTTCAATAGACGGTTAAAAAAGGAACTTAATAAAATATTATTATGGATACCCGCGGGTACCCACGAACACCCGCAACTTTTTTTAAAACCCGTTTAATAGATACCCGTGCGGGTATGCGGCGGGCATGGGGCAAAAAATTACCAAATGGGGCGAGTGATGGGGGGATACTACCCGTGCCCGCCCCGCCCCATTGCCATGCCTAGGTATACCTACGGAGATGGCTCAATGACTCCCCTCCTTTGAGCTTTTCTACTAACTCAACCAACTGTGGGTCATCTTGCTGTGCCTCACCAATCCGCCCCAAAAGCGTAGGTCTGACCTCTAAGGATGCTAGTAAACCGGGTACGAAGTCAATGGAAGGTCTAAAGTCAAACGTAGAGATGAACTCTAAGCTTCTCCGCTCAACAAACAACGGACTCAAGGACAACCTTTTTCTACTCAAGGCATCTGCCACCACGTTACTCTTGCCAGGGGTATATGCTATTTCGAAATCATAGGACGCTAAGAATTTCATCCACCTTTGCTGCCTTAAGTTCAAGTCCTTCTGAGAGAATAAGTACTTTAGCGATTTGTGGTCAGTGAACAATTCAAATTTCTCGCCAAGAAGATAATGACGCCAAGACTTAAGCATGAAGACAATAGCGGCCAACTCTAGGTCATGTGTAGGGTAATTTCTCTCATGCACTCTCAACTGCCTTCCACCATAGGCTATTACCCTTCCCTCTTGCATTAAGACTGCGCCTAGTCCTATCCCACAAGCGTCGGTATAAACGGTAAATGGTTTACTCCCATCTGGAAACACTAAGACTGGGGCTGTGGTCAAAGCTCTCTTCAAATGTTGGAACGCATCATCACAATCTACGTCCTACGTAAAAACTAGATTCTTCTTCGTCAAGCGTGTTAATGGGGCTGATATTTTTGCGAAGTCTTTGACGAACTTCCTATAGTATCCAGCCAACCCTAAGAAACTCCGCACCTCGGTAGCATTTTTAGGAACCTTCCAATCTTGGATGGCCACTATCTTCGCGGGATCCACGGCTATCCCTTCTTTGGAAACTACGTGCCCTAAGAATCGCACTTCCTTCTTCCAAAAGTGACATTTAGAAAATTTTGCTTTAAGGCTATGCGCTCGAAGAGTCTCCAACACTTCCCTAAGATGTAGGGCATGCTCTTCCTCGCTCTTAGAAAAGACCAAGATGTCATCTACAAAGACTACCATGAATTTATTAAGGTACTCCCTAAACACCCTACTCATCAAGTAAACAAAGTATGCGGGGGCATTTGTCAAACCGCAGAGCATCACAAGCCACTCGAAGAAACCGTCTGGAGTCCTAAAGGCAGTCTTGTCTATGCTATCCTCAGCCACTCTCAACTGATCGAAACCAGTGGCTAAGTCCAACTGCGAAAACACTGAGGCGCCAACTGACTGATCGAAGAGATCTTCAATCCTCGGCAGTGGGTGTCTATTCTTCTTAGTAAGCTTATTAAGTTCTCTATAATCCAAAAAAAGTCTAAGGGACCCATCCGCCTTCGTGGAAAACACTACTGGAGCACCCCACTCCGATATACTACGTCTGATGAACCCCTTCTCAAACAATTCTTTCACTTGCTTAGTGAGTTCTCTTCTCTCTCTTGGAGCCATGTGGCGCACTGGAAATGCAACTGGCTTTGCATTGTCCACTAGATATATTCGAAAGTCTATCTCACGTTTTGGGGGTAAACCCCTCACCTCATCGAAGACATCAGCATATTCACGGACTATGGGAACAGAATGTAAATCATCATCGGATGCGTCAAGGGATTCTAGGTAACTAAGCATTACTGGACCTCTAGGGTCACAAGAAATATCAAGGGTCTTTCCAGAATGAGTCAATAATCTAACTACCATTCTTTCACAATCTAGGATGGCCTCATATCTAGTTAGCCAATCCATACCTAGAATCAAGCCGTAGCCCATGAAGCCAAGAACAAAAGCGTTGCACTCAAACTCAACGCCCAAGATAAACGCTCTCAAATCCCGACAAATCATAGAAAGATGAGCCGAACCACCAATAGGATTTGAGACTACTAAGGGATCAGTAATTAGACTAGTATCAAGGTGCAGTGTTTCAATTAATGATGTAGAAATAAACGAATGTGATGCGCCAGAATCGAATAAAGTATGGACAAGATGATCAAACAGGAAAACTAAACTTTCAACGGAAATTGCTCTACCTCGTTCTTGCAGCGGTGGGACCACGAGAGCCTGAACTTGTCCCCTTGCCTGGCCTGGTGCCATAAGAGCTTGCACCTGTCCTCCCGAGGTAGACCCTGCCCTCTGCCCTTTCTTTGGGCAGTCCTTAATAAGATGTCCCGCTTCGCCACAGTGGAAACAACCAGTCTTCTTTTTCTTCCTACAATCTTTGCTTAGATGGCCTGGTGTCCCACAGTTAAAGCATTTCTTCTTCCCCTTAGTATTGTTGCCTTTGCCACCTTTCTTGTTCTGTTGTTGCTGTTGCGGCTTCTTTTGATCCCCTTTCTTCTCAGGTGCCTTATTAGCATTGGCGCCCTTCTCCTCTTCATGCATAAGCGCCATGTAAACTAATCTCTCAAAGGTAGCTCCCATGGGAATGTGGGTCATAGCTAACCCATGAAGCGACTCGTTTAAAACCTTAACAAATCTTAGAGCCTTTTTTTCTGGAGTATTCACCAAGTCCAAGCCAAACCTTGCCAATTGGTTGAATTTGTTGACGTACTCTTTTACCGATAGATTCCCTTTCTTCAGTGGCAAAAACCTTTCCATGTATAGATTCTCTTCAGCCCACGAGAGAAACTTCGCCTCAAACCTCTGCCTAAAATCTGGCCATGTATCGACTGGACGTCCCCATTAGTGACCTCCCACCAAAACCAGGCCTCATCCTTCATTAGCCAGGCAGCCAACTGGACTTTTCTTCCATCATCCACTTCAAAGATTCCAAACAATTCTTCCACCTCCTTTAGCCAATTACGAGCTTCAACAAATGTCTCCGTCCCGTGAAAAGGTTTTCCACCCATTGCTCTAAAGTCCTTACATATCTTTACGAAATTATCGACACGAGGAGAAGGAGGAGGAGCATTTGCTGGACCTGCGGTGGCGGCCTTAGCCTCGAGACATTGACGAAACCAACTGGGTACATGAACACCCTCTGGTATCTCAGATGCTCCAGACATACCGAAACGAAAAAGGAAAGATTCTATACAAAAAGGACTAAAGGAAAGATATGTGGCTCTTGGGGTTATGCTTTTTAAAATATACTTTTCTCTTGAAAATACTTTCCTTAAAACAGACTTTTGAAAGTACTTCTTTACAAAAGTGGTTTTGAAAAATAGTTTTTCAAAATTCATATCTGTTCTGGTAACCTTCAGCTCTGATACCACGTGTAACACCCCACGTCCATTAATGTCACTCACAAAGGGAATGCATTAACTTCTATGGAGCGTTTTAAGTAAGTATAGAATAGAAACTTAACAACAAGACAGATATAAACAGTACTTGAAATTAAAACTTTATTTCATTGCAGCGGATAAACCCATATGTTTGATTACATCATCGAAAACCAGAGTCAAAGTACATAATATCCATCTTGACTACCAAAAGTACATAAATTAAAAGACATAACCCCCAATACAAAATAGCCATAAATAAAAGAGAAGCTGAACTTTACTTCAGCGTTCCAAGCAATCTTCTAAAAGTAGTCCAAAATCAAGCTCCACTGGTGCTAGTTCCAACCTGAGCACCTGGGGGGGGGGGAGAAAAAAGGAGGAAACAAAGGGGGTCAGACATAAAGTCTGGCGAGTGCGATAACTTTAACAATATAATTAACAAAGTAACTAGGCTAAGGCATAAGTTGGGAAATAAGGAAATGACCATAACCATTGAGTATGACAGGGTAAATAAGGAAACAAGATGAACAACGATATCGTTAAAGCACACCTAACCCACTAAGATAATTACTAAGCTACCCCAACACTATAGGGTAATTGCTATACTGCACCACCACTAGTCACCCTAAGGTTGATCCCACCTACAGACTTAATAATGATATTGGTAGTTTCGTGTACCCCTAGCTGCCATCATAGGTGCCGTCTGCCCCTATCTCCACTAGGTGTACCCACTACCCCCAAGCGATCAGCTCCCTAACTCGTAGATACCCGTGTTGGCCCCACAGTGGGGTGTATCACCCCCCAAAGTGGCAACCCGATACCACCAAGAATGCACGGATTATACCTACACGATGCAACAACGTCTTACCTACCAGCCCGGGTCCACACACGCATATGAACCCGTTGGACTTGCGTTGCCACCGCTAACCCGGTTTGGCCTCTTACAGTCAAGCCCAGTATGCGTGCCCCGTCCTCGACTTGGGTCGAGCCCACAAAGATACGTATGGGTTACTGGTTGAAACGGGCCCCCATTAGTTGGCACAAGCTATCCACCTAAGCTTGGTCCCCTCTAGTACATCCCACTTAACCCACTTCTTATTCATGTTTCAATTACATATTTCAATTTTTGGTTAAGTGTTTCTAATCGTATTTCAAATGCCACCCAAGGCACCCACTAGATTCCACATGCCACCCAAGGCACCCACTTAACCCCCTCATGCCCCACTACATGCTTATCTGGTTAAGTGTTTCTTAATTCATTAAGACTGTAACCTCATAAAGACCTCTCACATTAGACTGGCATTTGTGGCAGCTAGATTTGCCGGGCGGGGCCGGGCAGTCTTACACCACAAAAGAGTCTAACCTCGTGTCTTTACAATTGTTACGTATTTAATTTATGCCTAAGACCTGTCACATTAGACTGACATTTGTGGCAGCTGGATTTGCCGGGCGGGTCCGGGCAGTCTTACACCACAAAAGAGCCTAACCTCGTGTCTTAAATGATTAATTACTCCTAATTAATCATTCCCCAATTTGAATTACTTTCCCTATTCAAATTATCAATCAATTCCAAATTTAGCGATGTCCATAATTGACTCAATTATGTCCATCCATTTATGGTATGTAAAATCATACCAATTTTCACCACAATTATATTTTATGCCTTTTAAGGCATTTATGCCAATTAAATCTTTTAATATTATCCCCTTTACCCCACGTTGTACGCTTGTTCGTTTAACGTAAAATATACGTTAGACTCGAATAGTCTAACTCATGGAATAAAGAGAAAACATCACAATATACACATAATTAAAACATAAATCTAAACATAGGGGTGAACTTGCATGTGTGAATGATGTTCTACATATAAAACTTGCATAGGCCAAAGTTACAACTTGCATAAACAACATATGTCATAAATCCAAATCTAAAGGTGTTAACTTGCATAGGCAATACCGCTAAACTTGCATAACATGATTCATATTCTAAACTCATATATTTATACAACTTACATATGTGATTTATGCATCATAACAAGGGTGTAAACTTGCATCTAACATGTAAAGTATCATGTAAAATTTAACATAAACTCACACATGTCATAGCCTAACTTTTAATCAAATTTTCACATGAACTAGATGTCATAACCATGTAAGGTCACATATAATTTTACCCAACTTGTATATGATTCATGTTTAAATCAAAATCTAAACTTGCATATATATGATTTATCATATGAATCAACATAACCAAACTAACATATGAAACATGATGATTCAACTAGACATAAGCTAATCATAGGATTATAACATGGGTGATAACATCATAACTTTACATCGTAAATGATAGCATCATAACATAATATCATAGAAATTACAACACAATTCTACAACATAATTACAACATGCAGTCAATAATTCATATCATATCCAAATTATCCGCATTATAACTCAATCCAATTCATTTACTAATTATTTTGTTAAAACTATCGAACTCACTACTCAAAAGCGGTTTTGAGTTCTGAATTCTGATTTCTGGAGTTGTATTAGCTCTCCTTTGAAGAAGATTCGCTGTTAGGGTTGAATAGGACTGATTTGATTTGCTGTTCTTCCTCTTAAATTTGTGGCGGCTACTCTAGGGTTCAAGACGACAGCATGACGGCCATAGTTTCAATTTTAATTCTGATTTAGGGTTTGAGTCTATGGGTCTTTTTATAGAATTTTGAATTAATTTAAGTCGTCAGATGATCTTAGGGTTAATCAAAACCATTCTGTCTTGATAGGGTGACACCTCAGCCCTAATGATTCAGGAAGGAGTCAGAAAGGACTCAACAACATGGGTCAGTCTGAACCAGAAAGCTGTGCAGGCCTGCTGCCTCGGCCTGGGCGCACTTGGCAGGTGCGCCAGTGCAAATTTGTATTGGTGCACTTCCCAAGTGCGTCAGTGCAATCTATTTTTTTCTCTTTTGCCACCAAACTTCGTTCGTCCATAACTTCTTCATCCGGTATCCGTTTCCCGCAAACTCGGACTCTATTTCAACCAGAATTCCCAGACGAACACAATGGCGCAACCCCATTCCTTTAATTCCCACATCTGAGATTTATTATTCTTTATTTTAGTTAATTTGATTATTCAAAAATCCGGGGTGTTACATCTACTTTGAAATACAATTCAAAATACCCTTCACAATGTCCGTAAAACAATTTAAAATCTCCCAAGATTTTAAAATTCTTATATATTTAATCCAAATTCATTTACAACATTTCTCTAAATTTCCAGAGTTTTAATTTCAATTTTGATTTAAATTCAGATTTAATTCATTTCGTAACAATTATACGAATTTTGATTGACTATTTACATAACCGTTTCAATTATAGTCTTATCTGATTATAATCACAACCAACGCATCCAATATACTATAATATTTCAAATATCTATACTTTGTTTATATCAAAATATAATTTGGGTAAAATTATCTCATTTACCCTATTTTCAAAACATACAGTGTCGGTTCATCGTATTTGAGTGTTTATAAACCCTTACCGATATAGTGGATCAAACTGATCGACTAAAACCCATAAACAACTCAACCAATAAATCTCCACAGTATAAAACCATTTTTATATCAAATAACAAATATGTTCACTTGTATATATACACTTAATTTAATCTAGGGTATTACTGACCCCATCTCTACTGAGTTATGCCACAGAGCCAAGGTAATTACTTAACCTCGCTCTGATACCGCTTTAACGACCCGGCGATTTCGGTAGGCTTTTCAACCATCCCTCAACCCCCAAGCAACAGGATAATATCCCACCGTGGCTTACACTAGTACCTCAGAACTGCTTTTACGACTAGCCTCGCGACTAGACCAACCCCCCATTTTCGGGACATGTAGGGGTAAGAGTCTCCCATTCGCCACCTAACGCAAAGAAAGAACCCCCTATCATGCGTACCAATTAAGTAACCAGCTCTGATACCACTATAAGGGCCTGGGGTTTCGCGATCTTGGTTATCGGCATAAACTCAATGTCGACTAACCAAGCATCGGAAATACCGGATAGTTAATAGAAATAAGTTAGAGGGTGAGAATATATAAGATAGAAAATTATAATAGAAGAAGAAGAAAATCACAACAACAAAATCAGAGTAACATGAATCTCACAGCGGAACGGATAAAATATAACATAACTTTGAAATAAAACCAGTATATGTACACAATAACAGTTATCAGAGTACAACACTTACAACACATCAGAAATAAACAATTGCCATATAATCCTGAAGTCTCCTACTCCAAGCTCTCGGTATATCTGTAAAACCTGGCTACTTGACTGCCCGTACAAATTTGGGCACCCAAGTGTTTAGGGAAAACAAAATAAAATAAACTCTGGGTCAGTCATGGGACTGGTATGAGTGAAACCATTTAAAATAGTTTGAGCAATTAAATGATATCTCATAAGACCACGCTGTATAACGGAACGGATTTTTCCCTTATGAGAATCCAAACACTTGGTCCAACTTTCAAAAACCTTTTGAAAGGAACGATAATCTTTATATCAAACTCATTTGATATTATAATAATGTCTATCAACCATAATATAATAATCATCTAGCAGAACGCTTTCATCTCATGTTCCACATACATAATATATAATCAAAAACCGCAAGTGCTTATTGGTTAACGAATTCCAACTGGCAAGGTATGGGACCACCTTCCGATAGTGTATCTCTAGAGAGGAATACACCGGGTTCAATAATAACATATTGTAACCCAGGCTAACATGACCGGTCACTCATTTCGCTTGAGTGTACCGAATGTATTATCACCAATAGTTGGGATCAGTAATCGTTTCCCGAAAGGGACAACATCGAAATAGATTAAAGAAGCAAATGGAATTTCTCTAGATCAGGTGAAAACACACCCTAATTGGCAGCCAACCACTTAGCCATGCGACCTACCCGATTTTTTTACCATTCTGGGTTGTGAGGCTAGAGGCCATACATATTTGTTGACAACCCACATCTTCATTCACTTTGAATGTCACATCGTCATACCCGCCAAATCACAAATTGATTCCCCCAAACATACCACGGGTAAACAGCTAAGAGAAACGAATTTCTCTGACACCAAACGTAAATACGTTTGACGAGATCAACTTACGCGATCTATTCAATATACTCTATTAGACATTCTTCTATACAAGTTGTCCTGGGAATGGACAAACCGAAGGCACTATTATGTAAACAAAACAACCTTTGCATAACTCCGTCTTCAATTATCTTCATCATATTTGATTCGTAATGCTAACGCCCATACAGAGTGGTTTTCAGATAATGAATCTGATCCCGGTCTCTCCATTTTGATGACGAAAAAGGGTCAAAAACTTTGATAGTCGGTGAGTTAACTATCAAAGAAAAACACATGTGTAAACAACGATATTATTTCCAGACGGAAATTCTATCGATCAATCATCATTTAATATTTATCTCTTTAGTTCCTTAATTTATTCATTTTTAATTTCCTGTTTCCATATATTCAACATTCCTTATTTTCTAAATTTAGAAAATATACATTATTAATCATTAGAAAACATTTCCATCTCTTTTTCACATATCACTGTCATTCCAGTATTCTTTATCATCAACATTTCATTTTCTATGCTTAGGAAATATCTCTGACTATATTTGGAAAATGTTTCCAAAACTCATTTATATGTATTTCAAATGAACGTTATGTAATTATCGTTACGCCTGCTCAATCCATTTATCGTTTATCACTTCATTGTATTCCTAATCAATCTTCGCTATCAAACTTTAACTATTCCTTAGTTAATTCTAAAGTCAATCAAGCTAGGGTATAATTACCTCTCAGACCTTAACTGAACAACGTCCTTAACCTCGCAACAGATAAAGCTCAACACTCAATTTTTGACAACCATTGCTTATGCAAATTCTCGGATTCAGTTTACAATTCCATTTCTTTTCTGAAAAACATTTATTATAATGATAACGTTATAATTCGTACTTCTGAAATATCTAACTTAACAATATAACTTTTATTCCTTGATTTATATTAATAAATAAAATAACTAATATATAAATAAGTCAATCTTGATTTAAAAATTTGAAAGTAAATAATACTTTCCCTAATTCGATATATTCGAATTCAACATATAACTCTCCTTCGAGAAATCTCTATTCGATTAACTTTCCTTCGAATAACTAATATTCGATTATCTCTCTTCGAATAATTATATTTGATTATCTCACTTCGAATAACTTATATTTGATTATCTCACTTTGAATAACTTATATTCAATCATCTCTCTTCGAATAACTTATATTCAATTATCTCTCTTCGAATAACTTATATTCGATAACTCTATTCAATTAACTCATTTCGATTTACTCTTATTCGATTAACTCTTTTTCGAATAACTAATATTCGATTAACTAATATTCAATTAACTCTAATTCGACTAATCTATTTGATTAACTCTATTTCGAATAACTATATTTGATTTAACTCTATTTCTGTCTCATTCAAATTCTCCTTTGAATTTCAACTTCAAATCCGATCTTCTTTATAAATGTTTTTATTTTCAAAACATTTATTTAATCTATTATTCATATAAAATATGAATAACATTTCTTTTATAATCTTCTTCTTCGCAAAATGCTTGCCTTAATCCAATATTCATATTCAATACGAATAACATATTCTTTATGTAATTAAAATAGTTTGGTTTTGTATTTAAAATAATATCTTATTTTAAATATTCTATTTATACTTCTATTTCTAAACAATTCATATAAAATCTTATTTTATATTCAACACTTTAATAATTCCATCTAAAATTCTCGTTAACACTACGTTCATATTCAGTTTCAAATATCGATGTTAAAATCAATTCTTACTTCTCTATATAAGTTATGAATTGTATATTCCATTTATCCACTGATAAATAATTAACTTAATTTATAAAAAATTATTTATAAATTAATCCGCTCCCTTTATCTGTTTTACTTCTTTATATAAGTTCAGGCTTATATATCTTTATTTATCTAATGATAAATATTTTCCTTGATTTAACAATATTATTTATAAATTATTCTTTTCAATTCATCTGTTAAAAACATATTTTTATTTAATATCTAATTTAAATAAATCATCTCAAATTTCTTTTATAATTCAAAATTCCCTTTTTATTATTCTATATTTATTTCCCAAATATTTCCTTTATAAAATCTTATTTATTATATAAATAATTCCTTTTATAAAATTCTATTCATTTTAAAAATGTTTCTTTTTATAAAATCCTTTGATTTTATAAATATCTCTTTTTATAAAATACTTTAATTTTATGTATATTTCTTTTTCAATATAACATTGAAAATTCCCTTTTCATATTCCAGTATTTCTTATGGTATTTAAAATACCAAATTACAATGATCAATATCATTCTAACACACATCATCAACATCAGATTATATATCACATCATATATCACGATATATGAAAAACAGTAAAATAAATGTTGAGGAATCTAGTTGGATTCCTCCGACCTGTTTCCCTGCATCCACAGATGTTAAAAAATATAATTAACATCGATTTCATTTCAATATGAAATATTCTGATAAACAGAATCAATATTTGATTAACTATTTTTATATATATATATATATATCGTTATCTACAATTTCAACCAATAAATCAGCAATTCAACCAAACAATCAACACACAATAATCAATCATCATTTATCAATACTAGATTATATTTATAAAAATATAAACTGGCAAAGTGAGTTTTACTCACATTGGACGATCATAGTTAAATAACGATAATTGTCGTTGATTCAGATCGAACAATTTATTTCGCTATAAATTGTAACGAGCTCCAATTCACTCCCAGTCAGTTCCATGGTGTAGCCGCCATCCATACGATCCCATAGGATCTGACCATTCCCAAAATTGGTAATGCATGAGAAAGATGTTGTAATTACAAGAGAATACACTATTTAAAATAAACAAAACTTAGATTTTTAATTCTAATGGGCCTCACCCTTATCTTGGCCCATCTAAAACTGGATAATACCCAATCCCGTATATATTTGCCTCCTCCTTCTCCTCTGTATGTCTTCAATAATCAAACAGCAAAAACATGGCCATTTATGAATCTTTTAACTCCATTCTCTCTCTCGTTTCTCCACCATTCAACTCGAAACCAAATCCATTACACTCCTCATTCAAATCTCATCTTCCCCGACCTTACCGTTGTAAACTCGCACGCTGGAAGCGAGATGCGTCGATCAGGGTGTTTACCCATTGTACAGACATCGCGCGTCACTTTCCATCTTCAAATCCCACAAAAGTTTGCATACAAACCCCTAATCCTATCACGAACTCGAATATACTAGCCAATCCTCAAACAAGCTACTACCCTGATCAAAATCTCATGCCCTAGCCGCTATACCAAAGAGGACAGCGAACGGAAAGCATTTCGAATAGACCCAAATTCATATGAAACTGAAGAGCAAGTTCCATAGGTTGCAAATATACTAACTACAGGATTTATAGAATTTTACTTTGATTTCCTTTGATTTTCGAAGGATCGATTTTCCTGTTTGGAATAAGAACCCAACGGGGGAAAAATCGTTGACTACTAAATGTAATTTTTTAGGCTTGGGCATAGTTTTGGGGGTATTTATACGGTAGTATTAATATTTTTATATTCGAATATTTTCAATATAATAAGCTACCGCTATCTGTATTTGACTTCTAAAAATCGTATGATCACATATGATATCCAAATCCGATGAAAATGGTCATACACCTACAGTTCAACATTACGGACTCAACGAAACTTGTTTCATTGAATTCCGAGTTCGTTTGCGCACACAGCGTATTTTAAAGTCAAATTATCGTCTGTTTTTCACATTAAAATCCCGTATGGCCACATACCGACTCCAAAAATCACGAAAATTGAAATCTTGCAATAATTTAATATTCTAGATCCAACAAAAATAGTTTCATCAGAAACGGAGTTCGTTTGCAAGAACGACTATTTTTATAGCTCAAAATAAACCCATTTAAATAGTAATATTTTTAAAGATAATTAAATTAAATATAAATAATTAAATATTATCGTATATATTCACATAGAAAATCATACAGCTCCAAAATATTCGTATCTTAATTTATAACTCGATATTTCAAATTCGGGTTAAATCGATTCCATTTATATTGAAAATCCATTTATAATATAAATAAATCGTTATAAATTATAAAGGAATTCCATAGCGACCTTTTTGAAAATTTGATTTGGACACAACTCAAAATCTAGACAACGAAGTCCCGATTTTTCTCCTCCATTAGAAAAATATACTTCACTAGCTCGGAACGTTTCTTGTTTCACAAAAATCCGGCTTAAAACAGACTCTGTATATTCGTTTAAATTTTGAATCGCCAAATTTCAAACTGCTGTGCCATTTCGAGCCCGGTTATAATTATAATTTAAATCATACTTTCAAACTTTGTTTAAACAATTAATTCGTTATTATAATTAAATTCTAAACTGAATTAAATCATTTAAATGATTCAATTCACACAATATTGTGAATTCAGCTAATTCCGACTATTTCAGAATTAAATATATTATTCTATTATTTATATTAATTAAATATTCAATATTATTTAATTAAACAACTATTTTATATTACCAAACCATTATTTAATAATTAAATAAATTAATTATTTAACTATTAAAATGCATGATGTTACACATATTCATGTATTCAACACAAGTTATGCCCTAATTTTAGTGTTTCCCACGTTCGCAATTTCGCGTGTTCGCATATTTCAGCGGCATGTCTAGGCTCGAAGGTAGCCTGACTATAAATAAAAAGGGAAAGAAGGAGGAAGGAGATCAAAAATAAGCATAATAACATGATAGACATATAATGGCAGAAATATGCATAGCAACTGAATAGGCATATAGTGACAGAATTGGACATAATGACAAGATAGGCATAAGGTGACATGATTAGGCAACTAGCATGATAGAAATATCATAAACATGCATGGTGAGATCTATACAGTATACAAGTAATGGCAGACCTGGTGTGATTCAATTAGTCAAAGGCTTAGATCCAATTTCTAAACATGTCAAGATTACATTTTAGGTGTTTATATCTAAAAATAACGTAGACTCACAGAGAATGGATCTAAGAAACAGAGAAAAGCGTGTTGATGTTGAATCATCGATCTTTGAATACGTATGAATCGTTGTTGCTGAAGAAAATGCTAAATCAATATGAGTTGGAGCAGGATCTCGTTGTCTCTATTGATTTAGATGAATAAAACAATGGGTATAGGGTCCTATTTATAGCATAGGATCAATGAATCTAGCCAAGAATTCAGTCCACGTATGCAGGAATTAATCTGGTCCGAATCTGGGGGTGTCGACCTGGGTGTCGACACCCCCTTATGGTGTCGGCCCATGGGTCGACACCCATAGGGCTGGGGTCGACCCCTAATAGGCCTGATTCCTGCGTTGTCCCCTCTTCGATTTCTGATTTTCTGGAATGTTTATTTATATATAATTAGCTTATATATGTGCAAACTTCAAACCTTAATATCATTTTCATACAGTGTCCGTTTTACGCAAACTCGGAGTCTATATTAAGAAGAATTCCGAGACGAACGCAATGGCGCAGTCCTTTTACTTAATTCCCAATATTTATTTAAGTACTATTAATTTACTGTTAATAGTGTATTTTAAATTACGGGGTGTTACAACCTCCTTGCATCAGTACAACACCTAGTCCGGTGCCACAAGCATCCGTGTATACCGTCATCTCTTCTTTCCCCTTAAGAATAACTAACACTGATGCACATGTTAACTTCTCCTTTTGACTTTAAACGCATTCTCACACCTTTCGTCCCAAACCAAAGCTTGATTCTTCTTGGTCAACTGAGTTAATGGTGCAACTATCTTGGAGAAGTCTTGAATAAACTTACGATAATATCTAGCTAATCCCAAGAAACTTCTTACGTCCATTGCATTCTTGGGCATAGATCAATCTTGCACCGTAGCACCTTCACAGGGTCCACAACAATACCACTCTCTGAAACAACATGGCCCAAGAATCTCACTTCCCTCCTCCAGAAGTGACATTTAGAAAATTTCACTTTCAATTGGTGTTTCCTCAACACCTCCATCACTACCCTCAAATGTTCCTTGTATTCTTCCTCTGTCCTCGAGTAAAACAAGAAATCATCCAGGAACACAAGTACAAACTGGTATAATTGATCCCTGAAAACCCTATTCATAAGATCCACAAAGTATGCGGGCGCATTGGTCCACCCGAATTGCATGACCAACCACTTATAAAATCCAGACGGCATCCAAAATGTCATTTTAGGTATTCTCTCAGCTGCTACTCAGAGCTGATGAAATCCTATCATGAGATCCAACTGGGAAAACACTCTTGCTCCATTTAATTGATCGAACAAACCATCTATCCATGGAAGAGGATACTTATTCTTCCTAGTTACCTTGTTCAACTTGCGGTAGTCCTCACATATGCGAAGGGAACCATCGACCTAGGTAGCAAATACAACTGGTGCTCCCCAGCAATAGGCACATCTGATAACTCATCATGCGGTATGTCGAGGGAATTTAGAAAAGTAGCCATCACCCCGTCACTAGGTAGGCAACCCAATACCACCCTCCACCCACCACCCGCTCTAATGGTCATCGAAGACCCCTCACAGTCTACCACTACCCCATACTTTTGGAGCCAATTGACTCCCAAATAATGCCAAACCCAGTAAATCCCAAAACAAAGCAATCACAAGCAAACATACATCCATGAATCGATAAGACCAAATTATGACAAATCATACAAAGGCTAGTCGAACCACCGATCGGGTTCGTCACAACTAAAGGTCTATCAACAATCTTGGGTTCCAATTCCTACTTATCTACTAGGTCACTAGATACAAAGGAATGGGAAGCCCCGGTATCAAACAATATTCTAACAGGAACATCATAAATAGAAAGCATACCTTGAATAATGACACCCTTTCCCTTCTCCTCCACAGTTGGGGCATTAGACAAAGAAGGAACAGTGTTGATAACATATGCTTTCACGATCTGCTTCTCCTTAGGGGGTTGTGGACATTTATTCTTGAAATGTCCCACCTGGTCACAGTTGAAGCACTTCCTCTCCCCTGGCTTCACCCGACAATCTTTGATATAGTTACCCTTCTAGCTGCAGCCAAAGCACTCGTTATCTTTCTTATTCTCCTTTTTCTGACTATCCTTGGTTTGGTTCTGTTTTGTCTTATTCTGGGATTTCTTATTGCCTTCACCGCTTACCTGCGGTTTTGTCTCCTCTACAGATGTAATAACAACCTCGGTTTTTGTTTTAGGGTAAAGGCTCTCCGATATCAATGCTTTCCCCACAATTGATTCGAAAGTCTCATCGATATGATTTATAAGTCTTTTCCCCAGGTACTCATCTAGGACAGTTATGAACTTCTCGTTCTTCTTCTCGGCAGTATCGATAAGAGATAATCCATATTTCAATAAGGTATCGAATTCAGCAATATATTCCGAGACTGCCCTACCATTCTGCTTAAATTCCAAAAATTTCCGGAATTATTTTGATTTCTAAGCAGTTGAAATAAACTTGTCACTAAAGCGAGTCTTAAACTGATTCCAAGTAACTTGATCTTCAGAGTAGCAGCTTTAATAGCATTCCACCAATTCATTGCCCATCCTTGAAGCTAACGCGATGCTAGCTTTCTCTTCATTGCATCATTGATCCCTAAATCCTCGAAGATTCGCTTACAACTATTAAGCCAATCCAGAACCTCCATAGCCGATTCCGTTCCATGGAACGACTTCCTACCAAGACTAGTATAATCCTTGTTAAGCTTGGAGAAATTGGCTGTACGCGCCTGCACTACTGCACCACCACCATTAGCAGCGTTAGGAACTGCTCCCTGAGCATCCCTAATCATCTCTCGCATGAAGGTAGTAAACATCGTCCTTATATCGGGGACATTCCAATTGTTGGCCCCTAAACCCGCTCCCTCTTCAACTCCGGATGCGGAGTTCCTCACTGTACTCCTCGTATTTCGGTTCATCGTTCAATCTGTAAAGAGAAAACGATTAACCATCTCCTTGGTAGTGTCAGTGCAGTGCGACTTCATCCTTAGATATACTCATAGTATATATATAGTTTTTGAAAACCAAAATACCACAATTACGCGCTCTTATATACGTATACTATCTCTCCCTGATATCTTCCTCTAGGTTAAATTACACAGCCTGGCTCTGATACCAAGTGTGACGGCTGCCCCGTACCATCTGACCTTTCCCTGAAATGCGTTGTGCCAATGCCCGACTAGCACGGGACGATCATCAAAAGGGTTGAAACGATGAATTACTAAAGAACCTGTAGTATATTTCACAGTGCATGGAATAAAATATAATAATAACATAACTTGATATAAAACAGGCGAGACAGTACATAAGTTGAAAACTAAACCATATCTATCGAAGTAGCAAAATACAGCTTCATATCCAATTATTACAACTTTAAAATACTGTCTCAAAAAGGAAATAAAAGAGGTACACTACTAATGCCCAAAGCAGTGACCAGCAACAACGCAAGGAGAATATGTATAATGTACATGGAAGCCTCCTACTCATCTCCGGATAGCTACTTGTGTATAACCATCTAACTTGCCTCTAGTCTGCTCGTTTAGGAGCACCCAAAATAACAAGAAGAGACATAAAACTCTGGGTCAGACGAAAGTCTGGTGTGAGCGATAGCAAATCTATAACTGGATAAAGCAATAACAGGTATAAATAATAATACCTGACTTGGACCTGCAACCAAAGAGTTAGCACAACAAGATGTACAATACTCTAAGGTAACACTAACATAGAGTGTAAAATGGAAGTGTGCGCGTCATGGTGATAGCAAACATCAAACATAGCAATCATCCTCACATCTCTCACTTAGTGCGTAAAGCATACAATATCCACTCCTATGATCACCAAATCCATTGGGGCCATGACGGGTCCACACTGCCATGGACTCCTTATAACTATTGCTATGACCAAACCACCCTGGTCAATAGTCAATAACCCTACCCAGTCCACACCGCCCTGGCTCTGGGGTATAGGCCAACCAGTCCACACTGCCCTGCCTCTGGTTCGTCTACATGCCCCCTCCCTCAATGGTGAACCAATGTTATAGATATCGATAACTTCTTTGAACACGTCCCGCAGCAAAGCCCAACTCTAGAAGTTAACTTGGGTGTTCCCATCTGGATCCCGAGCGATAACTTCCCACTTGGACTTCCTTTGCATCTCGGGTTTTGGTTGAATTGGAGTTATTCTTCAGAAGAGTTCACGATCATCGTCGCGTGGTAGTGGTAGAAGCTCAAATCTGGTTCGGTTCAGTTCCCTAGTTCAGTTCATCTTCCTTCCTCCGGTTTGGTTCGAATATATGGGGCTCAATTTCCTTGTTCGGCTCGGCCATTTCTGTTCGGTTCGAACAGAAATGCCAGCCCGGTTTGGATCCCCCTCGTCTCGGTTCGGTCCGATGCTCCTCCATTTCGGTTCAGTTCGGTGCTCCACTCCTACTCCAATCCTATGCAAGTGGCCTTCCTTTTTTCCATGCTCCAATCCGGTTCAATCCGTCCTTGTTCGGCTCGGCCATTTCTGTTCGGTTCGAACAGAAATGCCAGCCCGGTTTGGATCCCCCTCGTCTCGGTTCGGTCCGATGCTCCTCCATTTCGGTTCAGTTCGGTGCTCCACTCCTACTCCAATCCTATGCAAGTGGCCTTCCTTTTTTCCATGCTCCAATCCGGTTCAATCCGTCTTATCCGATCCGATCACCCTTATCCGATCCGATCACCCTTATCCGATCCGAACCATATCCCTGCAGAATTTCCAATAAGCTACTTTTCGCCAAACGACAGCGTTTTCAACCATTCTAACTTTTCTATGCAATCATAAAACATACCATACGGCAGTAGTAATATGTAGAATCAACCAAAAACATCAGAACAACGATTTCACTTGTTAATTTAGATAAAACATACCCAAATCCATGATTTTCCCCTTAATCCCCTAAATTCCGGAATTAACAAAATAAATCCAAATCAACCCAATTTCATATATGTGACATAATATACGATTTTATAATTTTTACATATTTTCCCAGAATTTTCAGGTGTATAATTTTGCTAACTATCACTAATCACCCCTAATTAGTCATAATTAATGAATAAACATGCTAATCACTCACCTTAGTCAATAATAAATGATAGATCTAAAACTTTTACTGATTTGGCTCGGATTCCAATATGGTGCAACAGCTCTACCTCGAATTTGTTGTTAATCCGGCTTGATTTGATGTAGATTTGATTAATTTGCAATTAGAGAGAGATTTAGAAGATGGAAGCCATGATTAGGATTTGAGAAAGGTTTGTGGTGGCTATAAAAATGAAAGGAGATGATTCTCTAACCCCTTTCAGCCCTCCCACAACCCTAATACCGAATTGGGTTATGGGCCTACTTGCTAATCACTTAATTAAGCTCGATTAGGCTGTTTTTCCATCTTCAAATCTTATTTCAGCCGTATCTCCCAAACGATGAGTCCGTTTGATTAATGTGATCACTCTACGGAAATGGGAACCACCCTCCAAATATAATGAAAGTGGTTATAGGTCAGAACTCCTTACCAATCAAAAGTTATAGGCGAAACAAGATTCGCTAGGGCCGAAATGGTCATTTTAAAATTCGCCAAAAACGTGAATGTGGGAAATGACCCCATTAGTCATTTCCCAAAGTTACATGACCATATGACTTCGTATGAAAATAAAATAAATATTCTACGATCCTCTGATACGTAGAATACAGGTCGTTACAATATTGATGTTGTTTGGTTCATTGATATTGTGACTTCGAGTTATATCTAGGTGGGAATGCTCGAAGTATGTAATGTGTTCGTTGATCGGTGTAAAGCAACGAATGTGAAGACAACTCAAGGGTGTTTAGTTGTGGATAATTGCTACTTGAGGGGGACTTGTGTTTGAGAATGGTCATCGGGATTGACGGCTAGAGATGTGAAGGCTGGGAGATTATCATTGTCGTCAGTTCTAGCGGACTCGAAGCAGGAGTACTCTGGGCAGTCATGAAGGGCCTTGTACCTTAGGAATTTGTGAAGGGCCTAGTTTCGAGATCTGAGAAGACAAACATACGAATCGTGAAGGCGTATGCAGTTTTTGCTAGAACTGGGGTTTATCATTAGCCCTTGACATATGGAGGAAGCCCGTCATACAATTAATGATGGTTTCAATGTAGGATTGGCAGTGATAGAGTCAGTCATGAATGTTGGATGTTTGGTTGTTTTGTTTTCGTCTCACGTAGATCGTCTAACATCGGAGGAGATGTTTCTTGGGTGCTTGTCTGATATTGGTTTAGGCCTCTGGGGCTTGTGCTTAAGGGATGTTGAGCTTGATTAGGATGGTTTACATGAGATATATAATTTGGTTGCTATGATTGTTATTGCTTGGTTACTTCTGATTGCCATGAATGGATGGTTGTTCGGGTTTCCATGGATGTATGGTTGAAATGATTGCATGTAAAGGTTATCACTGTCAGATGTGGGGAAGACGGATGTTGGTTCTTCTCTGGAGTTTTGGGTAGATTGGTTTGTTTGTCTACCTATTCTCATTTACTTTATTGATGATGTTAAATAGTTGTTTTATCGCTCACTAAGACTATTGTCTAACTCAAGGTTTTATGTTTCTCTCTTATTACCTAGGGTTGTTCATCCGATTTTGGATGTGCAGACTAAGTGGCAGGTGATAGGTGATTGGTGAGATGATGTTGTTGTACGATAATGAATAGGAGACTGGCGTATTACTTTGCTATTACCAAGTATCTTTGTTATAGCTGTTCGATGAGTGTTGTAGTGAGGCTTCATGTACAAACTTTGATGTTATATCCAATTGATGTATGGATGATCTTTCAAGATGTTATGAAAGTTTAGAAGTTTGTTATATGATGCTCCGCTATTATTGCCTATTGTATATGTTCTACTATACTTTATCCTTATGTTGTGAGTTATACGGCAGGTTTCGCTTGTCCTTACCTACTCTGATGATCGTCCATGCTTGTCTGGCACACCTTTCAGCATATTATTCCTCTTGTTTAGTGCAGAGGTTATGAGGGGTCGTCACATTTGGTATCAGAGCTCTGGTTATCGATTTTAGCCAAAGTTCGAAGATGTAATTACGTATGAGAGACGTATTTATAGATTTCTGATGGATGTATACTATATAGTATAGTAGCATTTGAACTCCATTAGCAATTTTTCTTTTAAATGGCTAATCATTCTGAATTGTAGATTTAGAATGAGTCGACGAACTTCAAGACATACTCCTAGGGAGGATGTTGTGCCTGGAAGGGGAAATGGCAGTACACCAGATTACCCAGCCATGTTTGAGGGCATGATGGAAGCATTCATGAGAAGGGTATTGGCTCCAGTGGCAGCCACGGTAGATGTAGGTGTGCAGGTGCCTAGGATTGTGGATTTTGCGAAGCTGTGTAAAGACTTCACATCTCTAGGGGAAACCAAAGGAACGGAGCCGACTGAAGAGGTTCAGAGGTGGTTAGACGCTTATATTCGCATTTTTGGAGACTTGGGGTATAGATGATGTAACTAAGAGAAAGATTGCGTTAAGGCAGTTGCAGGGCAGGGCCATGGAGTGGTGGAATTTTGTTACGGTTGAGACTTCGGAAGAAGAGATAACTTGGGAGCAGTTCAAAGTTAAGTTTGAGACAAAGTTTATCTCTACTACTCAGAAGTCTGTTCTATTCAAGAAATTTGTATATCTGAAACTGAATGGTCGGCCAGTGCTTGATTATGTTTCTAATTTTGAGGCCTTGTCGAAGTATGCTCATTCATATGTGGATACTCCTTATCAAAAGAACGGGAAGTTAGTTATGGGTTTGGACACCTACAAAGGGAGACCATTGGTGGATCATCTTGATGATCCATATTAGAAGATTGTGGAAAAAGCTGTAAGACATGAAAGCTTATTTCCTAAGGAAGGAACTGTTGTTGCAACCAAGAAGCACAGAAACCACAGCCGGGTGGTAATAACAATAAGAAGAGAAAGTAGCAACAGTAGAAAGGAAAGGATGGCAAGAAGAAGCATAAGAGTGAGGTGGTTTGCTTTAACTACCAATAGAAAGGTCATTTTGCTAATGAGTGCAATAACCCAAAGGTTCATAGGAAGTGTCATAACTGTGGCAAGTCTGGGCTTCTCAAGAAGGACTGTCCAGAACCGGCTAAGGGAAAGCAGATAGTGAAAGCTTATGCTTTGGAAACCGTACCATCGTCTTCAAGAGTTCCTACTATAGAGGAGAAGGGAAAGCGTGTCGTTGTTCAAGGTACTCTTTCAATTAGAGGTCATGGTCTCATGTTATCGAGTTATGGTTGCTCTTTTGTATGTGATTGCTCTGTTTTAAACTTCGTTGGGTTTGGGATCATCTTGGGCATGGATTGGCTCAATAGGTATGTGGCAAGAGTGAATTGAGAGAAGCTAGAGGTGAGAGTCGGGGTTATGGAAGGGCGAATGGGGTTGATTCAATGTAAGCCTGAAGACGAGGTCTTTGCGAGCTATTTGTATTCGCTTGTGATTCCACAAGAAGACTTGTCATCTGTGCTGATCGCGAATGAGTTTGAGGATGTCTTTGACGAGGTCATAGGGTTGCCACCGCGTAGTGAGATTGAGTTCAGAATTGATTTGGTCGAGGGTGATAGACCTATCCTTATGCCTCTTAGACGAATGGCGCCTAAGGAACAACGAGAGTTAGAGGTGCAGGTTTGTGACCTTTTGGGAAAATGATTCATTTGGAGAAGTGTTTCCGAATGGGGTGCACCAGTTGTGTTTGCAACCAAGGCTAATGGCTCATTGAGAATATGTGTGGACTATCGTGAGTTGAACAAGGTTACCAAGAAGAAAAAGTATCCGTTGTCGTGGATAAATGACTTGTTCGATCAACTTCACGAAGCCAAAGTGTTTTCTCAGATGGATTTGGCAACAAGATTCCACCAGTTGAGGGTGGCAAAGGATAGTGTGTCAAAGACTACTTTTACGACACCATCCGGTTTCTTCGAATGGTTGGTGATGCCATTGGGGTTGACTAACGCACCAACATATTTTGTGTATCTTATGAATAGGATGTTCAGAGATCAGTTGAACAAGTACATGCTTGTGTTCGTGGATGATGTTCTGGTTTACTTCCGGAATGAGGAAGAGCATAAGACACCCTTTAGAGTTGTTTTGGAAATCCTGTGAAAGCATCATCTGAAAGCTAAGCTTTCAAAGTGTCACTTCTGGAAGAGCGAATTGAGATTCTTAGGTCATGTTGTTTCTGGGAATAGGATAGCGGTTGACCACGCTAAAGTGACAGCAATTGTAACACCCCACTCCCGCTATGGTCACTCACTAAGGGAATGCCATAGCATCGGTGGAGTATTTTAGTGAATATAGAACAGAAAAATTACAACAAGACAGATATAAATAGTACTTGAAATTTAAAACATCATCTCATAACAGCGGAAGTAAAACATGTCTGGTTACATCATAAAACCACAATAAAAGTCAAGTACAATATCCATCAAAATAAAGAAGTGCATAATCCCACTCTCATACAATAGCCATGACAAAAGAAAAGATAACTGGGTAACTAGAGCTTTACATCTATCCAAGCTCCTAAAGACTGGAACAGCAATCCGATCAAGCTCCACTACTGCTAGGATCCACCGTAGGACCTAAGGGTTGGGAAAAAGATAAAAACAACGGGGTCAGACATAAGTCTGAGCGAGTCCTATAACTTTAACAATACAATCGTTAAAGTAACCAGAGAAGACATAAACTGATATACGGTAACTAATGGGGATGAATGGCTACACTAAGCAGTCAACTAAACTAAGATAAAAGATAAAGACGCATCTACCCTTCCAAAGGTAAATTACTAAACTGCACCACACCAGTCATTCCTAACTTAAAGGTTGATCCCACCCATGGACTTATAAAATTAACTTAATAGTTCTCGCGTACCCCTAGGTGACTAAGTAGACGCCACGGGGCCCTACAATCCACTAGGTGTACACACTACTCCCCATTCGATCGGCTCCCTAACGTAGATACCCGTGCTGGCCCCACCGTGGGGTGTACCATTCCCCAACGTGGCAACCTGATAAAACTAACGGTGCACGGCTTATATCTACACGATGCAACAACGTCTTATTTACCAGCCCGGGTCCACACACGCATATGAAACCCGTTGGTCATGCGTTGCCACCGCTAACCCATTTTGGCCTCTTATAGTCAAGCCCAGTATGCGTGTCCCGTCCTCGACATGGGTCGAGCCCACTAAGATACGTATGGGTTACTGGTTGAAATGGGCCCCCAGCACAAGCCATCCCCCTAAGCTTGGCCCACACACTAGTGTTTCCCACTTAACCCTTTAATCATGTTTAATTACGTGTTTCATCTTGGTTAAGTATTTTATCATATTTTCTATTGGGAACCACTAGCAATTTCCACATACCACCCAAGGTACCCACTTAACCCCCATGCCCCACTACATGCTTATCTGGTTAAGTGTTTCTTAATTGATTAACACCGTAACCGTGTAAAGGACCCCTCACATTGGACCGTCATTTGTAGATGCCTGGTTAAGCCGGTAAACTCCGGGCAGTCTTACACTACAAACGGGTCCAACCTCGTGTCATTTACCCTTGTTACGTATTTAATTTATGATTAAGACCCCTCACATTGGACCGTCATTTGTAGATGCCTGGTTAAGCCGGTAAACTCTGGGCAGTCTTACACTACAAACGGGTCCAACCTCGTGTCTTAATCGATTAATTACTCCTAATTAATCACCCCCATAATTTGTGTTAATTATCCTATTTATTTTAGGAATATGGGTGCACCTAACTTAATAGGCAAATTCCCAACTCCAAAGTGTGGGTACACCTAACTTAATAGGCAAATTCCAAACACATAGTATGGGTACACCTAACTTAATAGGCAAATTCCCATACTATGTTCATTTATTTTATGTTATGCATAATTATATTAATTTCACACAATCTTATTAACATATGCATTTAATTAACCCCATCGTTCCCACGTAATTTCGTTCTCATGACATAACACATATAAAAGGTGTCAACTTGCATATGTATGAACATGTTTCAAAGGTGCCATCTTGCATATTAACAAACACATAACTTGCATATGAACTTGCATAACATGTCACATAACTTGCATATAATCTTGTATAACATATCACATAACTTGCATATAATCTTGTATAACATGTCACATAACTTGCATATAATCTTGTATAACATGTCACATAACTTGCATATTAACTTGCATAACATGTTACATAAACTTACATATTAACAAATACATGACTTGCATATGAACTTGCATAATATGTCACATAGCTTGCATATGAACTTGCATAACATGTTACTTAACTTGCATATGAACTCATAAACTTGCATATGAACTTGCATAACATGTTACATACTTGCATATGAACTCATAAACTTGCATATGAACTTGCATAACATGTTACATACTTGCATATGAACTCATAAACTTGCATATGAAGAAACATACAACTTGCATAATTATCATACATGTAACTTGCATATTATCATACATGTAACTTGCATATTAACATATGATCACAAAGCACAAAACTTGCATAACCCACATACATTAGCAAACTAACATCA
The DNA here is from genome assembly GCA_030737875.1 of Allium sativum. NCBI lineage: Eukaryota > Viridiplantae > Streptophyta > Magnoliopsida > Asparagales > Amaryllidaceae > Allium > Allium sativum. Next base: position 142,433,313 of record CM060925.1, on the reverse strand, counting down.
TGTCATATGACTTAAAACCCATTAATCCACAAATAAAACCATATGATCTCATCATATCTCATCTACTTAGTTTAGCAATTGATCATTAGAGTGATAGAAACTCACAACTAGCCAATTTGCACTCCAAATGAAGAAGATTAAGATGCTTAGAATGGATTAGAGGTTGATTAGAGAGTGATTAGCTTGCAACCCTCTTCATAAATTAGTGGAGGCTCCTTCTAAGATTTAATTTGGCGGCATGTAGCCCTCAATTCTATTTTTAGTATGGATTAGGGTAGGTTTAGGGTGTATTTATAGATTAGGTGAGTGTTTTAGGCCCTTAGATTAACCTTAAATTAGATTAGGACCCTTAGATTTCAGAACCTTCCAGAAACCAGCCCTAAGACCAAGCCCAAACCCCAAACTGGTGCACCCAACCACAGAACTCTCTAGAAACTGTGCAGGTTTCCTGTCCCGACATGGGTGCACTTCCCAAGTGCGCCAGTGTATTTTTGTACTGGCGCACTTCACAAGTGCGCCAGTGCATTTCTGGCCTGTTTCGGGTTTTCTGCCTAACTTCGTTCGTCCATATCTCTTTCATACGGTACCCGTTTTACGCAAACTCGGACTCTATTTCGCGTATTTTTCCGAGACGAACGCAATGACGCAGCCCGTTTCCCCTGATTCTCATATCTGAGATTAATTATACTTTAATTACTAACCATTAGTGTTAATTGAAATTCGGGGTGTTACATTCTCCCCTACTTAAAGGATTTCGTCCTCGAAATCTCTAAGTCAAGAAGAACGTATCCTACCAACCAAACAACCATCTACTAAACCATCAACCACAAGCAACCATTATCCTTAGAAACTTCTAATGATGTATGAACATATGCAGAAAGTGTGTGTATATGTCCGTATACTAATGCAAAATCAGGCGGTCTACTGATTCAGTCGACCTCCTTAATGCAAACCATGATAGTGTCATCCAATATGTATGCGAAACCCTATTGACACATACAATTTCTATATGCGTGCACAACCATACACAAAAATGCATCATCCACATGATAACACAGCCATGATACATCCATCAATCCATTTATGCGATATGCAACATGAAGTGACTGAGCCGATCTAGTGCCTAATGTGTGTGTATATGCATCCACGAGCAACCACTAGCAAACAATTGCATCCACATGCATCCATCAACCATAACATGTTTCAAACACATGTTTCAACCATAGGCTTTACCCTATCTAAAGGTCATAGGTACTAGCGAGAGGATATACTAAAGATAAGATAAGTACTAGACAAGCGATAAAGGAGAAGTTAAAAGACATACTCTCAAAAAGAAATGGGTACAAAGAACGCATCTTCGCTTCCGTCTCCCAAGTAGCATTGCTTTCGTCATCTCCCCATTGCACTTTAACTAGCTGAACTTCTCTGTTCCTCAACTTCCTAGTTTCTGACCCAAGGATGCGAGTAGGAGCTCGTCGAATCGTTGCATCACGCTCTACCTCTACATCTCTAAGCAAGCTCGGCTCTACCACCTCTGCGGTCTCATGTAAGCACTTCCTCAAATGTGATACATGGAATACATCATGAACACCACTAAGTCTGTCGGGCAACTCCACCCTATATGCCATCCGTCCAATCCTTTCCTTAATAGGAAACGGCCCAACAAACCTCGGTGCTAACTTCCCAACGGACCCAAAGCGAACAACATTTCTCAACGGAGATACTTTGACAAAAACCATGTCCCCAACCTCAAACTCAAGATCCGTCCTTCTCCGATCCGCATAAGATTTCTGTCTATCTTGCGCTGCCTTCATCCTTCTTCGAATCAAATCAATCTTCTCTGAAGTCTCTCTAACCATATCTGGCCCAAGCAAGATCTTATCCGTAGATTCCCACCAACATGTAGGAGATCGACAAGGCCTTCCATAAAGAGCTTCGAAAGGTGCCATGCCAATACTAGACTGAAAGCTGTTATTGTATGCGAACTCCACCAAAGGAAGATGTTCTTCCCATGTACCTCCAAAATCCAAGATACAAAGCCTCAAGAGATCTTCTAAGATACGGTTCACCCTCTCGGTCTGACCGTCCGTCTGAGGATGATATGCGGTGCTCAAACACAACTGAGTCCCTACCGCCTCTTGCAAACTTCTCCAAAACTCACTAGTGAAGATAGGATCTCGATCACTCACAATGCTGGATGGTACGCCATGCAATCTAACAATCTCTCTAACATAGACTGAAGAAAGCCATGGAGCGGTCCTCTTACTCTTCACGGGTATAAAATGGGCACTCTTGGTAAGTCTGTCTACCACAACCCAAATTCCCGTATTGCCCTTCCTCGATCTCGGTAACCCATCGATGAAATCCATCGAGACACTATCCCACTTCCATTGCGGAACTTCCAATGGGTGTAGCAACCCACCGGGTTTCCTTTGCTCTGCTTTAACTTGTTGGCACACTAAGCATCTAGCCACATACTCGGCCACATCTTTCTTCATACCGGCCCAGAAGAAAACTCTCTTCATGTCTTGGTACATTTTGTCTCCACCGGGATGAATAGTCATCCTTGAACGATGTGCATCATCCAAAATAGCCTTCTTCAAACCCTCATCTTGCGGTACACAAAGTCTACCGTCTATATGCAACCATCCCCTATCATCTATGGTGTATCTACCCAAATGGCTGGACGACTCCCCCCTTATAAGCTTCTCTACCAACTCAACCAACTGTGGGTCGTCTCGCTGAGCCTCGCCAATCCGTCCCAAAAGAGTAGGTCTAACCTCCAAGGATGCTAACAAACCAGGTACAAAGTCAACAGAAGGTCTGAAGTCGAACAAAGAAAGAAACTCCAAGCTTCGCCGTTCCACGAACAATGGACTCAAAGATAGCCTTTTTCTACTCAAGGCGTCCGCCACCACGTTACCCTTGCCAGGGGTATACGCTATCTCGAAATCATAGGATGCTAAGAACTCCATCCACCTTTGCTGTCTTAAGTTTAAATCCTTCTGAGAGAATAAGTACTTCAATGATTTATGGTCAGTGAACAACTCGAATCTCTCACCAAGAAGATAATGGCGCCAAGACTTAAGTGCGAAAACAATCGCGGCCAACTCTAGATCATGGGTAGGGTAATTCTTCTCATGCACTCTCAATTGCCTCCCTCCATAGGCTATTACCCTTCCCTCCTGCATCAAGACTGCGCCTAATCCTGTCCCACAAGCATCGGTATAAACAACAAACGGCTTACTCCCATCTGGAAGCACTAAAACTGGAGCGGTGGTCAAAGCTCTCTTTAATCGTCGGAAAGCATCATCACAATCTACGTCCCATGAGAAAACCAGATTCTTCTTCGTCAAGCGGGTTAATGGGGCTGATATCCTCGCGAAGTCTTTGATGAACTTCCTATAATATCCTGCCAACCCCAAGAAACTTCTTACTTCGGTAGCATTTCTAGGAACTTTCCAATCCTGGATAGATACTATCTTTGCGGGATCCACAACTATCCCTTCCTTAGAGACCACATACCCTAAGAATCGCACTTCTCTTCTCCAAAAATGACATTTATAGAATTTAGCTTTAAGACTATGTTTTCGAAGAGTCTCCAATACTTCTCTGAGATGTAAGGCATGCTCTTCTTCACTCTTGGAAAAGACCAAGATGTCATCCACAAAGACCACTACAAACTTATTCAGATACTCTCTGAACACTCTACTCATCAGATCAACAAAGTATGCCGGGGCGTTTGTCAACCCAAATGGCATCACAAGCCACTCATAAAAACCATCCGGAGTCCGGAAAGCAGTCTTCTCTATACTGTCCTCCGCCACTCTCAACTGATGAAACCCTGTAGCTAAGTCCATCTGCGAAAACACTGAGGCGCCAACCAACTGATCAAAGAGATCATCTATCCTCGGTAATGGGTGTCTATTCTTCTTCGTGATCTTATTAAGTTCTCTATAATCCACATAAAGTCTGAGGGACCCATCCGCCTTTGTGGCAAACACTACTGGAGCTCCCCACTCCGATATACTTCGCCTTATGAACCCCTTCTCAAGCAACTCCCCTACTTGCTTATGAAGTTCTCTTCTCTCACGAGGAGCCATGTGGCGCACTGGCAAAGACACTGGTTTGGCATTATCCACCAAATAAATTCGGAAATCTATCTCCCGCTTCGGAGGCAAACCCTTCACCTCTTCAAACACATCCGGATATTCCCGGACCACTCTGACAGAACGCAAACTCTCGACCGAAGCATCGAGCGATTCAAGATAACTTAGCAAAACAGATTCCATGGGATTACAAGAGATCTCGAGAGTATTACCCAAGCGGGTCATAAGCCTGAAAACTCTCCTTTCACAATCAAGAACGGCACCATTACTGGATAACCAGTCCATGCCCAAAATCAACCCATAGCCCGTGAAGCCCAATACAAAAGCATCACATCCAAACTCAACGCTAAGTATAGAAATCTTCAAACCCAAACATATCATAGACAGATATATGGATCCCCCAATTGGGTTTGAAACAACCAAGGGATCATCAACTAGACTGGTGTCTAAGTGCAGTGACTCAATTAACGATGATGAGATAAAAGAATGCGATGCGCCAGAGTCAAACAAAGTACGAACTGGATGATCAAACAGAAAAACCAGACTTTCAACGGAAATAGTTCTACCTCTCTGCTGAATCGGTGGAACTGAGAGAGCCTGAACTTGCCCCTCTGCCTGAGCTGGTGCCATAAGAGCTTGCACCTGACCTCCTGAGGTAGACCCCGTCTTCTGCCCCTTCTTTGGGCAGTCCTTCACAAGATGTCCTGCTTCACCACAATGAAAGCAACCGGTCTTCTTCTTTTTGCGACAATCCTTGCTGAGGTGGCCTGGGGTCCCACAATTGAAGCACTTCTTCTTCTTCTTCTTCCCCTTGTCACCATTGCCTTTTTCCACCCTTGCCTTGTTGTTGTTGTTGCGGTTTCTTCTGATCCCCCTTCTTCTCTGGTGCCTTAGAACTCTTATCATCCTCATGCATAAGTGCCATGTAGACAAGCTTCTCAAAGGTGGCCCCCATAGGAATGTGAGTCATAGCTATTCCTTGCAATGGTTTGTTCAAGCCTCTAACGAACCTCAAAGCCTTCTTCTCCGGTGTATTCACCAACTCTATGCCAAACCTTGCTAATTGATTGAATTTGTTGACATATTTTTTCACCGTGAGATTCCCTTGCTTCAAATTCAAGAACTTCTCCATAAACAGATTCTCTTCCGCCCTTGAGAGAAACTTATCCCCAAACCTTTGCTTGAAATCTGCCCAAGAGTCAACAGGGCGTTCTCCATTAGTGACCTCCCACCAGAATGAGGCGTCTCCCTTCATTAACCAAGCCGCCAACTTGACTTTCTTTCCCTCTTCCACTTCAAAGATATCTAGCAACTCTTCCACTTCCTTAAGCCAATCTCTAGCCTCTACGAAAGTCTCTTAACCTAGAAAAGGTTTTCCTCCTATAGCCTTGAACTCCTTGCAAATCTTAGCAAAATTATCCGCTCTAGGCTGAGGAGGAGGAGCGGTTGCCTCTGGTGTAGTAGCATTGGCTGGACCCGCAGCCGCGGCCCTAGCCTCTTGTAACCTCCTATACCATAGTGGTATAACTAAGCCCTCCGGGATGTTAAGATCTTCAGCCATGCTGAAACGAAAGAGGAAAGATTCAAAAAGGAGATTCCGAAAGATAAAGATATGGCTATTGGGGATTATGCTTTTCTTTTTCAAAAACTTTTCTCTTAAAAGACATGTTTTTGAAAATACTTTTTCCAAAAATAATACCTTTACTATTTAAAAAAAAAAGTATTTTTCTCGAAAATTTATCTGTTCCGGTAACCTTCAACTCTGATACCACGTGTAACACCCCACTCCCACTATGGTCACTCACTAAGGGAATGCCATAGCATCGGTGGAGTATTTTAGTGAATATAGAACAGAAAAATTACAACAAGACAGATATAAATAGTACTTGAAATTTAAAACATCATCTCATAACAGCGGAAGTAAAACATGTCTGGTTACATCATAAAACCACAATAAAAGTCAAGTACAATATCCATCAAAATAAAGAAGTACATAATCCCACTCTCATACAATAGCCATGACAAAAGAAAAGATAACTGGGTAACTGGAGCTTTACATCTATCCAAGCTCCTAAAGACTGGAACAACAATCCGATCAAGCTCCACTACTGCTAGGATCCACCGTAGGACCTGAGGGTTGGGAAAAAGATAAAAACAACGGGGTCAGACATAAGTCTGAGCGAGTCCTATAACTTTAACAATACAATCGTTAAAGTAACCAGAGAAGACATAAACTGATATACGGTAACTAATGGGGATGAATGGCTACACTAAGCAGTCAACTAAACTAAGATAAAAGATAAAGACGCATCTACCCTTCCAAAGGTAAATTACTAAACTGCACCACACCAGTCATTCCTAACTTAAAGGTTGATCCCACCCACGGACTTATAAAATTAACTTAATAGTTCTCGCGTACCCCTAGGTGACTAAGTAGACGCCACGGGGCCCTACAATCCACTAGGTGTACACACTACTCCCCATTCGATCGGCTCCCTAACGTAGATACCCGTGCTGGCCCCACCGTGGGGTGTACCGTTCCCCAACGTGGCAACCTGATAAAACTAACGGTGCACGGCTTATATCTACACGATGCAACAACGTCTTATTTACCAGCCCGGGTCCACACACGCATATGAAACCCGTTGGTCATGCGTTGCCACCGCTAACCCATTTTGGCCTCTTATAGTCAAGCCCAGTATGCGTGTCCCGTCCTCGACATGGGTCGAGCCCACTAAGATACGTATGGGTTACTGGTTGAAATGGGCCCCAGCACAAGCCATCCCCCTAAGCTTGGCCCACACACTAGTGTTTCCCACTTAACCCTTTAATCATGTTTAATTACATGTTTCATCTTGGTTAAGTATTTTATCATATTTTCTATTGGGAACCACTAGCAATTTCCACATACCACCCAAGGTACCCACTTAACCCCCATGCCCCACTACATGCTTATCTGGTTAAGTGTTTCTTAATTGATTAACACCGTAACCGTGTAAAGGACCCCTCACATTGGACCGTCATTTGTAGATGCTTGGTTAAGCCGGTAAACTCCGGGCAGTCTTACACTACAAACGGGTCCAACCTCGTGTCATTTACCCTTGTTACGTATTTAATTTATGATTAAGACCCCTCACATTGGACCGTCATTTGTAGATGCCTGGTTAAGCCGGTAAACTCCGGGCAGTCTTACACTACAAACGGGTCCAACCTCGTGTCTTAATCGATTAATTACTCCTAATTAATCACCCCCATAATTTGTGTTAATTATCCTGTTTATTTTAGGAATATAGGTGCACCTAACTTAATAGGCAAATTCCAACCTCCAAAGTGTGGGTACACCTAACTTAATAGGCAAATTCCCAACACATAGTATGGGTACACCTAACTTAATAGGCAAATTCCCATACTATGTTCATTTATTTTATGTTATGCATAATTATATTAATTTCACACAATCTTATTAACATATGCATTTAATTAACCCCATCGTTCCCATGTAATTTCGTTCTCATGACATAACACATATAAAAGGTGTCAACTTGCATATGTATGAACATGTTTCAAAGGTGCCATCTTGCATATTAACAAACACATAACTTGCATATGAACTTGCATAACATGTCACATAACTTGCATATAATCTTGTATAACATGTCACATAACTTGCATATAATCTTGTATAACATGTCACATAACTTGCATATAATCTTGTATAACATGTCACATAACTTGCATATTAACTTGCATAACATGTTACATAAACTTACATATTAACAAATACATGACTTGCATATGAACTTGCATAATATGTCACATAACTTGCATAAGAACTTGCATAACATGTTACTTAACTTGCATATGAACTCATAAACTTGCATATGAACTTGCATAACATGTTACATACTTGCATATGAACTCATAAACTTGCATATGAACTTGCATAACATGTTACATACTTGCATATGAACTCATAAACTTGCATATGAAGAAACATACAACTTGCATAATTATCATACATGTAACTTGCATATTATCATACATGTAACTTGCATATTAACATATGATCACAAAGCACAAAACTTGCATAACCCACATACATTAGCAAACTAACATCATGTCATATGACTTAAAACCCATTAATCCACAAATAAAACCATATGATCTCATCATATCTCATCTACTTAGTTTAGCAATTGATCATTAGAGTGATAGAAACTCACAACTAGCCAATTTGCACTCCAAATGAAGAAGATTAAGATGCTTAGAATGGATTAGAGGTTGATTAGAGAGTGATTAGCATGCAACCCTCTTCATAAATTAGTGGAGGCTCCTTCTAAGATTTAATTTGGCGGCATGTAGCCCTCAATTCTATTTTTAGTATGGATTAGGGTAGGTTTAGGGTGTATTTATAGATTAGGTGAGTGTTTTAGGCCCTTAGATTAACCTTAAATTAGATTAGGACCCTTAGATTTCGGAACCTTCCAGAAACCAGCCCTAAGACCAAGCCCAAACCCCAAACTGGTGCACCCAACCACAGAACTCTCTAGAAACTGTGCAGGTTTCCTGTCCCGACATGGGCGCACTTCCCAAGTGCGCCAGTGTATTTTTGTACTGGCGCACTTCACAAGTGCGCCAGTGCATTTCTGGCCTGTTTCGGGTTTTTCTGCCTAACTTCGTTCGTCCATATCTCTTTCATACGGTACCCGTTTTACGCAAATTCGGACTCTATTTCGCGTATTTTTCCGAGACGAACGCAATGACGCAGCCCATTTCCCCTGATTCTCATATCTGAGATTAATTATACTTTAATTACTAACCATTAGTGTTAATTGAAATTCGGGGTGTTACAGCAATCCAAGACTGGGATAAACCTAAGAATATGACGGACATAAGAAGTTTCCCTGGGTTGGCTGGTTATTACCGACGATTCATCAATGATTTCTCCAAGATAACTACATCGTTAACATGAGTGACGAGAAAGAATTCGGTTTTCACATGGGATACAAAGTGTGAGAAAGATTTCATAATCATGAAATAGAGACTGATGAGTGCTCTTGTTTTGACCATTCTGAGTGGGGAATGAAGAGATAGTGGTGTACACCAATTCAAGTGGTACTGTACTTGGAGCAGTGCTAATGCACAAGGATACGGTTGTGACACATGCGAGTCGATAGATGAAACCGCATGAAAGGAATTACCCAACTCATGATTTAGAGTTGGCAACAATTGTGTTTGCTCTAAAGATGTGGAGACATTACTTGTTAGGAGTTCGATTCGAGTTATTTATAGATCACAAGTCGTTAAAGTATCTTTCGTCCCAGAAGGATTTGAATCTTCAACAGCAAAGGTGGTTAGAGTTTCTGGCATCGTATGATTTTGGTATAGCCTACACTCTCGGTAAAGGTAACTCAGTTGCAGATGCGTTGAGTCGAAGACATGATGGATTGAGAGCAATGTTTTTCGAGTGGAAGAGCCTCGAGTTTTTGGCAGGATTTGATTTCAGACCAAGGTGTGAGTTGGAATCTGAAATGTTAGCAAGCATATCGATAGGACCTACTCTTATTGAAAGGATATGTGAGAGCCATAAGCGAGATGCAAAGCTTGTCGAGTTTATCCAGATGTTGGAAGCAGAGGTTAAAGAGTTCGGGGTCGATCGGGAGGGTTGGCTTCGAAAGAAAGGACGACCGGTTGTTCCTGATATGGACGGACTGAGGGATGTGGTTCTGAGGGAATGTCATCACTCGAAGTTTGCGATTCATCCTGGTATTAATAAGATGTATTAGGACATGAAGCGATCTTACTACTGGGAAGGGATGAAAAGAGATATTGGAAAGTTCATTTCCAAGTGTATGCACTGTTAGTTGGTTAAAGCTGAACAGAAGAAACCCAGTGGATTGCATCAGCCATTGGAAGTTCCTACATGGAAGTGGGAGCATATATCATTGGACTTTATTGATGGACTACCCAGAACCAAGGCACCAAACGAAGGAATTTGGGTCATCGTGGATCACTTGACCAAACGTGCAAGGTTTATTCCTGTCAGATCGACTAGGGCAACATCGAAGTTGGCTGAGCTTTATGTTAAATGGATAGTTCGATTCGATGGTATCCCAAAGAGCATAGTAAGTGACTGTGATCCATTGTTCACGAGAGGATTTTGGAAGAGTTTGCAAGAGGCTTTGGGAACCGAGTTGTGTTTGAATACGGCTTGTCTTCCACAGATTGATGGTCAAACCGAGAGGGTTTATCGAGTTTTGGAAGATCTTCTACGAGCTTTTGTATTAAACTTCGGAGGATTATGGGAGGATCATCTATATCTAGTTGAGTTCGCATATAATAATAGCTACCGGTCAAGTATTTGGATGGCACCATATGAGGCGTTGTGTAGTAGACCATATAATTCTCCGGTATGTTGGTTAGAAACCGAAGATGAGTTGATACTTAGGCCAGAGATGATCAGGGAGACATCGTATTATATCGAGATCGTTCGACAGCGAATGATAGCAGCCCAAGACCGTCAGAAGAGTTATGCCGATAAACATCGAAAAGATTTGAAATTCGACGTTGGTGATATGGTTTTCATGAAGATTTCGTCGATGCACGTTGTTCGGTTTGGAAGATAAGGAAATTTAGCTCTAATATTTGTTGGACCATTTTCGATAATCGAGCGAATTGGAAAGCTCACATATAGATTGGAGTTACCCGAGAAGATGTTGAGCATGCATAATGCTTTCTATGTGTCATTTCATCGGAAATGTGTGCATGATTCGAATGTAGGAGTACCTCCGAAGCAGTACGAAAACCTAGAAGTTGAGTCTGTAGTTATGAGACCTCGTAAGCCGCTTCGTGTTGTGGGGAATGACACGAAACAACTTAGTAGGAAGACTGTTAAGCTAGTCGAGGTACAATGGAATGAGGATGGCAACAATTGTACGTAGGATACACAAGAGGGTATGAAGATGACCCATCCAGAACTCTTCGTCGATATAACCCATTGATATCGTATCATCGTTACATCATTGTAACTTGTGCTATTGTTGTAGTTATTGCTGCTTAGAATTCCACGTGCTATGATAAGGCTAAGGATGCATGGCTTGTTGGCCGCTAGTTTGGATGATAGAATTGGATGCTCATGGATGATAGGCATGCCGTAATGTTTTGTTTTCTTATGGTTGCTTATGGTTATTGGGATTTTGGGGGAGAAATTTTTAAGGGGGGAGAATGTAATAACCCGCATTTTATGTATCAAAGGATCATAAAATATTTTTATTTAATTCACTAAGGGTTGGATCATTCTCATATTTTAATATGTTGTTTATGGGGATGTAAGACATGTCCATAATTTTTACCAATTTTATTTGTGACCGTTTTACCCTTCTTGGTCTTGTACAAGGCATAACTTTTGGCTCAGATCAAACCAGGTGCTAAGATTGGTCTCATTGGAAAAGAAATGATGTTTCTCATTCTGTAGAGTAGTCACATTAAAGATTTGGTTCAGCGGTTTGGGAGGAATCGCTGTTTTAGTGTTTCACAATTTACTATTCAGGTTTTTAGAGCCTTAATGGGTTGATTTGGAGAGGTCTATTAATGGGCTGGTGGGAGGCTATAAACAGGGGGTTAGAGGTATGAAGAGAGTGTTACTTTCTTCATTCTCTCATTTGGTTTAGCTTGTGATTGTACCTTGCTCAGATAAAAACACCTTCCACCATTAAAATTCTAGATCTACATAAGAGAATTGAAGATCTACATCATTTGAAGCTAGATCTACGTCGAGTGAAGATTGATTTCATTAAATTGGAAATTTTGGAGAACATACTTAGCTGTCGGAATTTAGATTCATCGTTTTTGTGTTATTCTTGAGATTTGGTGAATGATATGCATCTCTCGCATGAATTCAATCAAGCATATGGTTGTTTGATATCATGTTCATCATTTCAAGTTGTTTTTGCATAGATCTAATCGATGTAAGTTTGATTTTAAGTAAAAATCACCATAGGATATAATTAGCAACTTAAATTGGTAAGTTTTCTATGTAATTTCTATGATAATAGTTGTTTTAATGCTTGACTGATGATTATTTGCGTGAATTGTTATTAGTGTGTTGGTTGAATTATTGTTTACAAGAGTGTTGAAATCGAGTTGGATTCGTGCATGAAATCGAGTAAAGTTCAAGTACGGATCTAATAGAGTTTTGGCGTACGAGATTTGGTTTGAAATTCAAAAGTAGATATAGTCACTTTTGGCAAGAAAGTGGATGGATCATGTATTGGAGCACAAGACATAGAGGATCGGCCGAAGACATGGATCAGACCAGCTCAAAATTGATGGATCGGCCTCGTTCTCGGCCTTGGGTTGCTACAGCTCCAGGATGATGTGGCAAGGGGATGGGTCGGTCGAGAAACTGGGGATGGGAAGCATGGACCGTGAAAGTCAAAGTATGGATTGGTCAGATTCGAAAGCATGGATCGATCAAAGTTTGAAAGGGATGGATCAGTCATTTGAATCTGGCATGGATCAATCAGTAGATGGGTCGGTCGATGGATGGATCAAATCACTCAATCGATGGATCAGACGTGAAGTCTGGGCTATGGGTCAGTAGCAATGCATAGCTATGGGTCGGTAGCATTCAAAAGCTATGGGTCTGCATGATTTCTGGAGATGGGCCGACCATGGATTTCTTTAGATGGATCAGTCTGTTTTTGTGATGGATTGGTAGCGGGTATATGTTATGGATCGGTCGCTTCAAATGGATGGATCGACAAGGGGTCTGGATATGGATCTGTATGTCCGATCGATAGTGGATCGGTATGTTCGATCCATAGTGGGTCGACATGTCTGATCAATAGTGGATCAACATGTTCATGACAGCGCTTTGAAACGCTATGGTTGATGGCATAGACGCTGTGGTTTGTTTCCGTAGTGAATGACTGGACCTATTGATTGATGGTGAACCTTATATTGATGTTGTTTGGTTCAGTGATATTGTGACTTCGAGGTATATCTACATGGTAATGCTTTAAGTAATGTAATGTGTTTGTTGATTGGTGTAAAGCAACGAATGTGAAGACAACTCAAGGGTGTTGAGTTCAGGATAACGACTACTCGAGGGGGGATTGAGTTTGAGAATGGTCATCGGGGTTGATGGCTGGAGATGTGAAGGCTGATGGATTATCGTTGTCGTAAGTTCTAGCGGACTCAAAGCAAGGGTATTTTGGGCAGTCGTGAAGGGCTTCATACCTTGGGCAGTCGAGAAGGGCCTAGTTGTCGAGGTTTGAGAAGACAAACATATGAGTCGTGAAGGTGTATGGAGTTTTTGCTAGAACCGAGATTTACAATTAGCCCTTGACATATGGCAGGAGACCATCATACGATTAACGATGGTTTCAAAGCAGGATTGGCAGTGATAGCCTGAGTCAGTCATGTATGTTGGATGTTTGGTTGTTTTGTTTGTATCGTCTCACGTAGATCGTCTGACATCGAAGGAGATGTTTCTTGGGTGCTTGTCTGATATTGGTTTAAACCTCTGGGGATTGTACTTGAGGGATGTTGAGCTTGATTAGGATGGTTTACGTGAGATATATAATTTGGTTGCTATGATTTCTATTGCTTGATTACTTTTGATTTCCATGAATGGATGGTTGTTCTTGTTTCCATGGATGTATGGTTGAAATGATTGCATGTAAAGGCTATCCCTGTGAGATGTGGGGAAGACGGATGTGGTTCTTCTCTGGTGTTTTGGGTAGATTGGTTTATTAGTCTGTCTATTCTCATATACTTTATTGATGATGTTAGATAACTGTTTTATTGCTCATTAAGACGGTTGTCTGACTCAAGGTTTTATGTTTCCCTCTTATTACCTTGGGCTATTCATCCGATTTTGGATGGGCATGCTCGATGGTAGGTGATAGGTGATTGGTGAGATGATGCTGCTGTGCGATGACGAGCATGATGCTGGCGTATTACTTTGCTATTACCTAGTATCTTTGTTTCCGCTATTTGGTGGGTGTTGTAGTGAGGCTTCATGTACAGACTTTGATGTTATATCCAGTTGATGTATGGATGATATTTTAGGATGTTATGAAAGTTTAAACGTTTGTTATATGATGCTTCACTATGATTTCTTGTTATATTTGTTCTATTATACTTTATCCTTGCGCTATGAGTTATACGATAGGTTCCACTTGTGTTTACCTACTCTAATGATTGTCCATAGCAGTCTGGTTAACCTTTCAGCGCATTATTCCTTTTGTGTAGTGCAGAGGTTATAGGCGGTCATCACATTTGGTACCAGAGCTCTAGTTATCGAATATAGCTAAAGTTCGAAGACGTAATTACGTATGAGAGACATATTTGTAGATTTCTAATAGATGTATACTATATTATACTATATATTATAGTAGCGTTTGAACTCCATTAGCAATTTTTCTTATAAGTGGCTAATCATTCTGAATTGCAGATTTAGCATGAGTCGACGAACTTCAAGACATACTGCTTGGGGGGAGGCGGTGCTTGGAGGGGGGAAGAGCGGTACACTAGATTAGCCAGCCATGTTTGAGGCTATGAAGGAAGCATTCATGAGAAGGGTAAAGACTTCACATCTTTAGGGGGAAAACCATTCATAGGAAGGAAGCCAACTAAAGAGTTTCAGAGGTGGTTAGATGCTTGTATTCGCATTTTTGGAGACTTGCGTATAGTTGATGCAACAAAGATAAAGCTTGCGTCAAGGCAGCTGTAGGGCAGGGCCATGGAGTGGTGGAATTATGTTACGCTTGAGACTTTGGAAGAAGAGATAACTTAAGAGCATTTCCAAGTTAAGTTTGAGACAAATTTTATCTCCACTACTCAGAAGTCTGTTCTATTTAAGAAATTTTTAGAGCTGAAACAGAATAGTCGGCCAATGTTTGATTATGTTTCTGATTTTGAGGCTTTATTGAAGTATGCTCGTTCATATGTGATACTCCTTATCAAAAGAACGAAAGTTTATTATGGGTTTGGACACTTACATAGGGAGACCATTGGTGGATCATCTTGACGATCCATATGAGAAGATTATGGAAACAACTGTAAGACATGAAAGCTTGTTTCCAAAGGAAGGAATTTTTGTTGCTGCAACGAAGGAAGCATAGAAACCACAGCCGGGTGGTAATAACAATAAGAAGAGAAAGTAGCAACAATAGAAAGAAAAGGACGGTAAGAGGAAGCCTAAGAGTGAGGTGGTTTTCTTTAACTACCAATAGAATAGTCATTTTGCTAATGAGTGCAAGAACCCAAAGGTTCAGAGGAAGTGTCATAACTGTGGCAAGTTTGGGCATCTCAAGAAGGACTGTCCAGAATCGGCTAAGTGAAAGCAGATAGTGCAGGCTTTTTCTTTCGAAGCAGTACCATCATCTTCAAGAGCTTCTACTTTATAGGAGAAGGGTAAGGATTTCGTTGTTCAAGGTACTCTTTCAGTTATATGTGTTTCAGTTTGAGTGTTGTTTGATACTGGAGCATCGCATTCATTCATTGTAATGAGCTTGTGTGCCGCTTGGGTTTAGAAACCAAGAATTATGATAAACCTTTGGTTGTGACTAACCCAGTAGGGGGTTCGTCTAGTCTTTGTATGCTTTGTCGTGGTCTCGTGTTATCAAGTCATGGATGCTCTTTTGTATTTGATTGCTTTGTTTTGAACTTCGCTGGGGTTGGGATCATCTTGGGCATGGATTGGCTCAAGAGGTATGCGGCAAGAGTGAATTCTGAGAAGCTAGTCGGGAATGTGGAACGGTGAAAGGTGTTGATTCAATGTAAGCCCGAAGATGGGGTCTTCACGAGCTATTTGTATTCGCTTGTGATTCCGTAAAAAGACTAGTTATCTGTGCTGATCGCAAATGAGTTTGAGGATGTCTTTGACGAGGTCAAAGGGTTGCCACCATATCGTGAGATTGAGTTCAACATCGATTTTGTAGAGGGTGCTAGAGCTATCGTTGTACCTCTTAGGAGGATAGCACCTAAGGAACAACGAGAGTTAGAGGTGCAGGTTTGTAACCTTTTGGGAAAAGGATTCATTCAGAGAAGTGTTTTCGAATGGGGTGCACCAGTTGTGTTTGCAACTGAGGCTGATGGCTCGTTGAGATTGTGTGGACTATCGTGAGCTGAACAATGTGACTAAGAAGAACAAGTATCCTTTGCCGAGGATAAATGAGTTGTTCGATCAGCTTCACAAAGCCAAAGTGTTTTCTCAGATGGATTTGGCAATTTGATTCCACCAGTTGAGCATGGCAAAGGATAGCATGTCGAAGACTGCATTTAGGACACTATACGGTTTCTTCAAATGGTTGGTGATGTCATTCGGGCTAACTAATGCGCTAACATATTTTGTGGATCTTATGAATAGGGTGTTCAGAGATCAGTTGAAGAAGTTCGTGCTTGTGTTCGTGGATGATCTTCTGGTTTACTCCCAGAATAAGGAAGACCATAAGACACCCTTGAGATTTGTTTTGGAAATCTTGCGAAAGCATCAGCTAAAAGCTAAGTTTTTGAAGTGTCACTTCTGGAAGAGCGAAGTGAGATTCTTAGGCCATGTTGTTTCTGGAAATGGGATAGCGGTTGACCCCCCTAAAGTGGCAGCAATCTAAGACTGGGATAAACCTAAGAATGTGACGGACATGAGAATTTTCCCTAGGTTGGCTAGTTATTACCGACGATTCATCAAGGATTTCTCTAAGATAATCGCATCGTTAACAGGAGTGATGAGAAAGAATCTGGTGTTCACATGGGATGCAAAGTGTGAGAAAGAATTCAGAATCATGAAAGAGGGACTGATGAGTGCTCCTGTTTTGACCATACCGAGTGGGAATGAAGAGATGGTGGTGTACACCGATGCACGTGGTACAGGACTAGGAGCAGTGCTAATGTAGAAGGATAAGGTTGTGGCATACGCAAGTCAACAGCTGAAGCTGCATGAAAGGAATTATCCAACTCATGATTTGGAGATGGCTGCGATTGTGTTTGCTCTGAAGATGTGGAGACATTACCAGTTGGGAGTTTGATTTGAGTTGTTTACAGGGCACAAGTCGTTGTATAGCCTACACTCCCGGTAAAGGTAACGCAGTTGCTCATGCGTTGAGTCGAAGACATGCAGGATTGGGAGCAATGTTTTTGGAGTGGAAGAGCCTCGAGCTTTTGGCAGGATTTGATTTCAGACCAAGATGTGAGTTGGAACCTGAATTGTTGGCAAGCTTATCAATAAGACCTACTCTTATTGTAAGGATAGGCTAGAGCCAAAAGTGAGATGCAAAGATTTTCGAGTTTATCTAGAAGTTGGAACTAGAGGATAAATAGTTCGAGGTCGATCGAGAGGGTTGGCTTCGAAAAAAATGACGACTGGTTGTTCCTGATATGGACAGACTAAGGGATGAGGTTCTAATGGAATGTCATCACTCAAATTTGATGATTCATCTTGGTGGTAATAAGATGTATCATGACATGGAGCGATCATACTATTGGAAAGGGATGAAAAGAGATATTGGAAAGTTCATTTCCAGGTGTATGAACTCTCAGTTGGTGAAAGCTGAACAGAAGAAGCCCAGTGGATTGCTTCAGTCGTTGGAAGTTCCTAAATGGAAGTGGGAGCATATATCTATGGACTACCTAGAACCACGACATGAAATGAAGGAATTTGGGTCATCATGGATCGCTTGACCAAATGTGCAAGGTTTACTCTTGTCAAATCTATTAGTACAGCATCAAAGTTGGCTGAGATTTATGTTAAATGGATAGTTCGATTCCATGGTATCCCAAAGAGCATAGTAAGTGACCATGATCCATTGTTCACGAGCGGATTTAGAAGAGTTTGCAAGAAGCTTTGGGACCGAGTTTTGTCTTTGAGTACGGCTTATCATCCCCAGACTGATGGTTAAACCGAGAGGGTTAATCGAGTTCTGGAGGATCTTCTACGAGATTGTGTATAAGACTTCGGAGGATCGTGGGAGGACCATCTACATCTAGTTGAGTTCGCATATAATAATAGCTACCAGCCAAGCATTGGGATGGCACCATACAGGGCGTGGTATGGTAGACCATGTAATTCTTCGGCATGTTGGTTAGAAATTGGAGATAAGTTGATACTTGGGACAGAGATGATCAGGGAGACATCAGATTATATCGAGATCATTTGGCAATGAAAGAAAGCAGCGCAAGACCGTAAGAAGAGTTATGCCGATAAGCATCGAAAAGATTTGGAATTCGACATTGGTGATATAGTTTTCATGAAGATTTCGCAATTGAAGCACATTGTTCGGTTTGGGAGAAAAGGAAAGTTAGCTCCAAGATTTGTTGGACCATTTTCGATAATCGAGCGAATTAGAAAGTTCGCGTATAGGTTGGATTTACCCGAGAAGATGTTGAGCATGCATAATGTTTTCCGTGTGTCGTTTCTTTGGAAATGTGTGCATGATTCGAATGTGGTAGTATCTCCAGAGCAGTATAAAGACTTAGAAGTTGAGTCCGTAGTTACGAGACCTCGTAAGCTGCTTCATGTTGTGGAGAATGACTCGAAACAACTTAGGAGGAAGACAGCTATGCTAGTCAAGGTACAATTGAGTGAGGATTGCGACGATTGTACGTAGGAAACAGAAGAGAGTATGAAGACGACCCATCCTGAACTCTTCGTCGGTATGACCCATTGATATTGTGTCATCATTACATCATTGTAACTTGTGCTATTGTTGTTGTTGTTGTTGCTTAGAATTCCGCGTGCTAGGATAAGGCTATGGATGCATGGCTTGTAGGCTGCTAGTCTCGGTGATAGAATTGGCTGCTCATGGATGATAGGCATGCAGAACTATTTTGTTTGCTTGTGGTTGCTGATGGTTGTTGGAATTTTGGAGGCGATATTTTTAAGGGGAGAATGTAACAACCTGCATTTTACGTATTGGTGGATCGTAAAATATTTTTATTTATTTCACTATTGGTTGGATCATTCTCATATTTTATTATGTTATTTTTGGGGATGTGAGACATGTCCATATTTTTTACCAATTTTATTTGTGACCATTTTGCCCTTGTTAGTCTTGTACAGGGAATAACTTTTGACTCGGATCGATTCAGGTGCTGAGATTGGTCTCATTGGAAAGGAAATAATGTTTTCCATTCCGTAGAGTGGTCACATTAAAGATTTGGTTTAGCGGTTTGGGAGGAATCACTGTTTTAGTTTTTCACAGTTTGTTGTTCAGGTTTTTAGAGACTTAATGGGCAGATTTGGAGAGGTCCCTTAGTGGGCTGGTGGGAGGCTATAAACATGGGGTTAGAGGTATGGAGAGAGGGTTACTTTCTTCATTCTCTCATTTGGTTGAGCTTGTGATTGTTCCTTGTTCAAACAAAAACACCTTTCCACCATTAAACTTCTAGATCTACACAGGAGAATCGAATATCTACATCGTTTGAAGCTAAATCTACGTCAAGTGAAGATTGATTTCATCAAATTGGAAATTTTGGAGAACATTCTTATCTATTCGGAATTGAGATTCATCATTTTTGTGTTGTTTTGGAGATTTGGTGACTGATATCATCTCTCGCACGGATTCAAATAAGTATATGGGTTGTTTGATATCGTATGCATCATTTCATGTTGTTTATGCATAGATCTAATCGATGTAAGTATGGTTTTAACTAAAATCACCATAGGATCTAATTAGCAACATAAATTTATAAGTTTTCTAGGTAATTTACATGATAAATAGTTGTTTTAATGCTTAATTGATGATTATTTGCATGAATTGTTGTTAGTTTGTTGGTTGAATTATTGTTTACAAAAGTGTTGAAATCGAGTTGGATTTGGGCATGAAATCGAGTAAAATTCAAGTACGGATCTAGAAGAGTTTTTGGCATACAAGATTTGGTTTGAAATTCAAAGGAAGATCTAGTCACTTTTGGTGGGAAAGTGGATGGATCGTGTATTGGAGCACAAGTCATAGAGGATCGGCCGAAGACACGGATCAGACCAACTCAAAGTCGATGGATCGACCTCGTTCTCGGCATTGGGTCGCTACAGCTCCATGATGACATGTCAAAGGGATGGGTCGGTCGAGAAGCTGGGGATAGGAAGCATGGGCCATGCACATCAAAGTATGGATTGGTCAGGTTCGATAGCATGGATCAGTCAGAGTTTGAAGGGGATGGATCGGTCACTTGAATCTAGCATGGATCGGTTAGTAAATGGGTCGGTCGATGGATGGATCAGATCACTCAATCGATGGATCAGACATGAAGTCTGGGCTATGGTTCGGTAGCAATGTAGAGCTATAGATCGATAGCATTCAGGAGTTATGGGTCTACATGGTTTCTGGAGATGGGTCGGTCATGGATTCCTTTAGATGGATCAGTCTATTTTAATGATGGATTGAGATGACCCTCCTATTCATCCTCTTATATATGTATTTCCATACTTGAAAGTAAGTTGGTATGCTAGTTTTGTTTTTTACAAGTAATTCCCTGGGTCACCTTCTCAAAATGGAATTTTCCCTCATTTTAAACGTATTAGCCCTTATCAAGGATTTCCTCTTTACCAATATGGAAATATTAGTTTACATATTGATAGCCTATATACTTTCTTAGTTGAATGAGCGGAGGCTTTTAGCGAAAATCATTAATCAGAGTTAGTGCAGAATTATTTTCTTACATCATTGACCTGAAGATTCAGTAAAACAGAGTAATTATATGGTTCTAGAACCCTGTATGTAAACGAAGATTTTCTGTGATTTAGAATTTTACTGGGATTTCCTAATTTATTTGATATTCATTTACCTAAAGTTTCAGTGTAACGCTTTTTGTCATGCTCTAATCCGTTGCTAATGCATTCTAGTACAAACAGAAAGGATACAACCCATTGTTATCAATTCTACTACTACTATATGGATTCTATTGCTCTAATTTCTTCTTGAATAAATACCAGAATAAGATGTTTGAACAAACCCCACTTTTGTAGGCAGTTTAAATGTACTTATAAAAATTAGGGGAAACTCAGACAAGACATTATTTCTAACTGCTCTAAAAGTACTTTCAGGTTGACTCAAAAGTCTTTTAAAAACTATATTTTATACTGGGTATCCACAAATACTGGTGCATTTTTAAAGGGTTACTTTAGCCCAGGTATTCATAAAATAATGCATACACTATAGACACTGAAATGTCAACTTGAATACTACACAAACAAGTATGAAGCTGGCACCCAGTAGCCACATATAATGTTGATCATAAAATGCATATTTTATGAATACATTATATACACGAGTGCAATCATAATCAGATTTCTTATAGAACTGAATTTAGTTAACCCCGGCATCCTTAAGGACATCCAGTGTTTACTTCTATTCCTTGATAACTTCATTCGTGTCTAACTAATACTAAAACATTAGAACAGTATCATCATCAGTAAATTAGGCAGAAATTACATCATTGTTTTCCCATCATTAAAAAATAGCCACCAACCACTCAATACAATAACATAACAGCCATTTTAACTTGGTTTTTCTTCTGCCTTTATTGGCTACTACAAACTGAAACTAAGCAAAGTAATTCAGCTATGTTTTCACTTCTTTACTCCTCTATTCCTCTTGAATTCTAGCATTAGCTATTCGAGCCACCTCACCATAAAGGAAACACCCCAATTAGCATCAAAGCCAAAAAGGTCATACTTAAGTTAGGTATAAACATTTGCTATATATATATATAGTATTAAATAAATACTGGTCCTGATCCATATTCCTTTTGTACCAAGGCTACTAGCAGTGTATATATCAATGGTGATTTTTCATGTCTTTCATCTGGGTTAATGTTCTATTTAGCATATGTACAAGTAATATATACATACATGCATATATATATACATACACACACACACACACACACACATATATATATATATATATATATAGTCATATACATCATGCATAACTACCCAAAATAAGCACCGTAATTCAGTATACCATTTATATCACATATTCCAGCCTTAAACAAACATATCTCATCCTACATTAACGCACCTACCATGCTAGTCCGTAGGCCTATGTCATCAGTTAATCATTTTGGTGACTTATCAAGATCAAAGCATTACTTGAATACAATAGTACACATTGTTTGGTCCACACATTTCACCAAACATTCGGATCCCTGGGCTTATTCAAGCTATGTGTAAACTTGCATTATATCCTATGCCAAGTTAATCGAGCACTCATCAGATGTAAGCCTTTCATTTGTTTGTATATTTTATTCTTGAATTCTTTATGGTTTTACCACTTTAACCATAAGGGTTTCAATAACCATCCTAAAATAACCCTTAACTAATTATCCATATTCAACATCCACTCACCATACAAGCATCCAATATTTCAATCATCCAACACACATTTCATGTAAGCCTACAAGGCTTGGTTGAGGGCTCCAAATTAAATTATATAAGAATATAATTTTGGGCAATGAATACCCCTGTCTCCCTAGAAAGTGTATTAAATAAACTTCATTTGAATTCAAGAGCTTGCCTAATCCACAGTGTATACAAGGGGAGATCATTAAAGGAAATTGAGGTTTAGCACATGTAAACATTGCACCTCTTATTCCTTATTTTATAAAGATACTGGTCCTAAGCTAGGGTGCTCTTCTGCAGCCCAATACATTCACTTCTTCTAAACTATATCCAATAATAATAATATGAGGAAACCATATATATTTATGTTACCATTTTCTTGTGGTATAATTTTCAGAGTTTCCTGCAACTGAAACATTAGTATAAGGCAAACATATGTGCATTAATACATCCTTCATCTTAGCATTCATAATATCTCATATCATTATTAAACTAGCAGATAAGGTTTTAACGTAAATATGCTTTATATTATTTCACAATACTAACATAAGTTAATCAGGCTGCCATTCATGGTCTTATTGCCAATACTTAGTAAAGTGAATATTAGGCTCACGTCCCTATTTTGAAACTTAATTAGGCTCACATCCGGTCATAAACTTATTGTAAATTAGGTCCCTGTTTTCAAAACTTATAAAATAATAATTTAAAAAAAAATAAAAAAATTCATAAATTAGTAATAAAATATATTACGCATTATAAAAAAAATTCAGTTCAAAAAACAACAAAAATAATGTCAGAAAGAAGAAAACAGCAAAAAAACAGAAAAAACTGCAGTTAAATGCATAATATTATGCACCTTTTTGATTTTATTGCATGCATATATGCAATTATTGCAGTTCTTCCAGCGGATATATTTAACATAATTTTTCAGTTCATTTTTATTTGCATCCAAATGTGCAAATTTCTCAAAAAAATGCACACATGTGTGCAACATTTTTATAGGATAAAAAGTAGGGACCTAATTTATAAAAAAAAAACAAAGTTCTGAAAATTTTTAAACCCGCCCCCTATTTTATTTTTTCCGCCTTTTTGTATTTTTTTTTTAAAAATGTGCGTACGTTCATAAAAAAAAATTCTAAAATATGGAAATAATGTCAGGAATCCACGGAAATCGAAAAAAAATAGTTGCATACATTTATGCAATTATTACTGATAATTGCATATATGTATGCAACTTTTCTGTAAGCTGTTTTCAGATTAAAATCTGAAAATAAACCTGCACAAATGTATGCAAGTATTTGAAATTTTTGCGCACATGTATGCATTTATTTGCATGAATAAAAATCAACGAAGATGTATGTAGTGAAAAATATGCACGGATGTATGCAGGAAAGTGATATATGTGCATACTATTATGCATTTAACTGGAAATTTCGATTTTTTTTTTGTTTTTTTGATTTTTGACGCCTTCGTTGATGGTTTTTTGTTCTGAATTTTTTAATGTTTACATGTTTTATTTAAATACGAATTTACGTGATTTTTTTTATATTTTTTATCACTTTTCAAAAAATAGGGACCTAATTTACAATAAGTTTATGACCGGTTTTTTTTTATATTTTGAAACTTAATAGGGACCTCTAAAAAACGCACCCTTTAGTAAATGCTTACCAATACTTTTGCTTTTCCTAAACCGTCAAATATTCAACAAACCTCAATCCCTATATACCTGGAGCTTCCTTGCTTCTATTGCTTTAATATCAAAATTGTAGCAGTCTAGATCACTGATAACTGCTCCTATTTAAGCAAGCTCATTTTAGGGTTTTGGGCCTACCTATTGTCTAAAACACCCTGCCCCCATGTTATGTTTTCCTAAATTCACAAAGATAGTACCCACTTGTTTACCATATGAACTTTTCCAAATTAATAATAAGAAAATAGGCTGTGAAGTAACTTGGTCATAATACTTTATGAAAACTGATTTACATGTTGCTTTTCTATCCTTGATCACACTATTTACACATATTCCTATGGCTAAAGATTTAAGTAGGATCATGTGTAATATATTTTATCCTTTTCTAGTAAGTTCGCAGCCTTTTCTAGATGAACCTTTTTATACATAATTAAATTTTTCTATAGCAACTTGTTACTTAACATATTTTCCTCTACTAGCCTTTCTTACTTAATCAAAGTAGAGCTATTATATACTAAGCCATACTCCATGTTTAATTATTATATTTATAACCTCTTAAACTGATCAAATGTTTATCATTCTTGAAACCACAAAGTAACTGAATGCCTCTTTCAAATAATTTATCAATGCACAACCAAAGTAAAAGCGATAATCCACCTTACTTGTCATGATATTTCAGTGTATAGTTATACATGGGTATTACATACTTCCCCTCTTTTAGGAATTGTGTCCCACGATTTCATTCGTGCTAAAAAAAATTCTAGTTTTTTAACTAGAAAGAAAAGGATCAATTAATTGCATAATCTAATCAAACAATGTCACACACCGTCGTATCATGCAATCAAAAATGCAACAGTCAGTTTAAGCCTATCAGACCTCAGTAACAGCATCAATTTGCAAACAATTGCAGGTAATTTGCTTTGACTTTGTCTTCCACCTCCTAGGTACAATCATTAGGGTTTAAGCTCCATTGAACTTTTACCAACTTAATTACTTTGTTTCTTAGCTTTTTCTCTTCCTTAGCTACAATGCCAATAGGTTCCTTCTCCTCAACCATATCTGGTTTAATTCTTACCTAGGTTGGTCATTCTAATATGTCATCCTTATTATGCACCCATCTTCTTAACTGTGGTACATGAAAAACATCATATACTACTTGTATTTCTTCAGGTAATCTTAATTTGTATGCTAAAGTACCTATTCTCTTCACAATTTCATAGGGTCCTATATATCTTGGGGTTAGTTCCCCTTTCTTCCCAAATCTGAGAATTCTTTTCATGGGTGAAACTTTAATAAATAAAAAATCTCCAACCTTATATTCTATAGCCTTCCTCTTCTTGTCAGCATATTTCTTTTGCCTATCTTAAGCAGTAGCCATTCTCTTTCTTATCTGTAACACCCTAAATTTTTAAGGACATAAAAGAGAATAAATTAAATAATAATTAATTTAATGTTTAGAATTAGAGGAAACAGACTACACCATTGCGTCCGTCTAGAAACTCTGGTTAAGATAGACATTTGGTTTGCGTAAAACGGCTTCTGGTAAATATCGTTCACGTTAAAATGGCGTCAATCTAATCAACACGGCTTCATATATTTCTATTTTCAAATATTCTATTTCAAATATTTCTATTTTCAAATATTCTGTTTCAAATATTTCTTTTTCAAATATTTCTATTTTCAAATATTCTATTTCAAATATTTCTTTTTCAAATATTTCTATTTTCAAATATTCTATTTCAAATATTTCTTTTTCAAATATTTCTATTTTCAAATATTCTATTTCAAATATTTCTTTTTCAAATATTCTATTTCAAAACTGGAATGAGGCCCAATCAATTACCATATAATGTTAATTATATGGATTTTCTACCACACGTATCTAACAGCAACGATAAATCATCAACCATCATCCAAAGTGCGTTCTACACTGTATAAGCATCAAATATAAATATTTAACGCTTATAACAGTCTGTCAATCAATCGATCGACATACAGCTAATTATTGGGATTAGTGTATGTCATATATCATCCCAATACCCGTGTGGGGTTTCAAACAATCAAACACAGATTTTGTTTGTGCAGTTGGGCGATGTGTAAAATTTATCGTCCCAATCAATATCAGTCAAATGTGTGTATATAAACAAATCGTTCGATTTGTTTATATTAATTTATTTCATTTCGTATACACGTTAAAAATTCTATTTTTAACTATAAAATATTTTTAACAATATAAATATTTTATTTCATTTCACATCACATCACACAATCAACTACACATCAAAATCATACAAATAAACATACAAGCCGTCCATGGTCTGTGGACGACGGGTGTCGGGTGCTACTAAACACCGTCTGCATCCTAGTATATATTTATAACTAGAAATTTAAATTAAAAGTAAGAAGTTCTCACAGAGGGTTCCACTCCTCCATTCTATCTTTCTGAACGGTTCAGATTGAGATTTGATTTCAGTCGATTCCAATTCAATCTTTTCCACGCTGTAAATAGTAAAAATCACATTTTTATCTCTCTCTATATATATAATAAAAAATTAGATTTTTGTTTTGCAACATATATAAAGATAATATTTTTATATTCTCTACTATATAAAAAATTATATTTTTAACCTTTCTATAATATAAAAATTATATTTTTTATATTTCCCATATGATAAAAATCATACTTTTATTTTGTCTACTTCCTAGTAAAGATCATATTTTTAAGTTGCTACCTCCTACATAAAAATCATATCTTTACTATTTTAAAAATCTAATCTTTCCTATATAAACATATAAACTTTCCTATTATAAAAATATAAACTTTATCATATAAAAATCATTTATTTTACTATATAAAAACCTTTATTTTATTTCAAACATTCTATACAAAAATCCATATTTTATTTCAACACAATATTTAAATAAGAATTTCAGATTTTAAAATTATAATATATATAAAATTTCAGATTTTATTAACCTAATAGCATAAAAAAAGTAAACTAAGGCTCATTGTTATTTTTTTGGACCTCACGTTAACCTTCTTCCCTATCGTTCAAAGAATCTAGAGCTCGAACCCATCAGCGTCGCCATTCCCCTCTCTGTCACGGCCTCCCTAGTGCACCGGACCACCATCAGATTTCGCCATTCTGACGCCCCAACCACCGCCTTCCTACCCAGGCTTTGGGGCCCACTCGCGCGTCCAATGAGGGCAGGAAACGCCTCTCAACTCCACTGCTTCCAGGCGGGATTCTGACCCCTTCGACGGTCGACAGTCGATCAAACCCACCCCCTATCCAAGCTCTCTTCTCGCTCTTCCCCTTAGGCTTTATTGATTTCGGAAATCATAATGCGGATTTGGATGAATTTGAGGGAGAAAGGGGGAGGATCGCTGTCGTCGATAGTGAAATGGGGGCGGGCCTTTTCCGTTGACCACGAAACGAGTATGAAGGGGGTTTTGACCAATGAAGAAATTTCCTAGGGTTTTATATTAAATTTAAATACTATTTAATTCAAAATCTTTTCCAAAGTGAGTTTCGCATCTGAACTTCAAATCAAACCCAACGAGTGCCGCCCCCTAGCTAATTACCCCCATTTCGAACACAATGGGATATGCCCCGCAAGCCAATTTTATCGTTTCGATCAGTTTCCATCAGAATTAAAATATAAATCAATATATATTGAATTCAAACGCACATTTTAATTTACCGGGACCACATACGGACTCTAAAAATTTCCGAAAAATATTTTCTAGCTTCGTATTGATGATAGGGTCCTAACAAAACTAATTTCATCAAATTCTGAGAACGTTTGAAAAATGGCCATTTTCCAGTCGATTAAAATCAACTGAAACTACCAAACACGTTTTCCTTTGCCACACTCACATATTAATTCGAAAAATTACGAATTTTGAAACCTAGCAATAATTTAACATCGCGGATCCATCAAAAGTGGGTTCGTCAAAATCCGAGGTCGTTTGCAAAATGGCCATTTTCAATTCCTTTTATAATTATAAATAATTATTTATATTCTAACGTCGAGCTATATAAATATATACATTCGAATTCTATTCAAAATAAATTTCTTGTCGATATTATTTAAAATAATTCATTTTAAATAATCAAGATTCGCTAAATTTGCCAAAATAAAATTTTTAAATTGGCCCAGATTTCCGGGTTATTACAGTGAACTCCCATCACATGGGACCACAAGTTCCCGTGGGTTGAGTTCATCGACCACCATTTACTTTTGATCCGACCCCATCACAATACTCCGATCATCCTATGGATAATGATCTTAACGACTCAGTCAATGCATACGATCTTAGCGGTACATTGATAGCCTAGCCTATTGTTTATCCACCTGATCACATGGTTGCTGGTATTGTTGAATATGTGATTATTTTTGTTTGATGATAACAAACATATTTTATTTTACAAATGTGTTTTAAGTTATATTGTTCTCTATTACACATCATACAGAAAAAAAATATTTTTTTGACCGATAATACTTCTACACATAATTTAAATATTCACACAAGTATTTATCATTCAAAAATAAATTTCATTTCACAAACAGAATAGTACATCTTTTAAGAACTCTCATATATACAATCAATCATTACATTCAGTTATTACAATGTTCCTCACTACAATTTCTCTCTTACTTAGTTACACTCCCCCACTCACATACAGTTGTTCACTCTTACACTATATCTTCACATTCTTCTGGTCTTGCCCCATCATTTGCAAAACCTATCACAGAAACAAACACAAGGTAGACTGGAACTAAACAAATATACATATGAGAAAATATAAATTTAGTTTAAATTTTTTATTTGCCTCAGAATATTTTTGGTGTGTTTCTCATCGTTTTTCTTACTTGGTCTGTTTTATATGTACATTCATCTGTGTCTAGACTTCTTATGATATTCAAAGTGATTCATTGTAAATACCACAAGACAAACAATTCCTCTAGTGCTCACATATATAAACTGTCTGTACGCAATATATGTATACACATATACGTATGTATATGCACATTTTTTTCCAGCCATACATGGGTAAAGTCGATCAAAATTCAATCTTAGCTTGGCATAGAACATTTCTGGCAAATATGTACCGATTCTCTGGTGCTTCTTCCATTGTAACTTTATCATGTCTTAGACAATGGTATCGATACCAAGCTTGTTGATCTCGATAACACTCTGCTTGCCTCCTATCTCACTGTTGGCTTCATATTTCTCTTGTGGTGTTGGTTTCATCTTCCCTGTTCTTCATCTGTGGTATTGCTTCTACTAATGTCGATACCTACTTAGATTACTTGGTTCTACTCCTTTATTTAATGCATTAGCTTTCGGTATCGCCTTCATGCTTTAACCCTGCTCCATTGGTGTTGACTTTGGCTTCTACTTTCTTTTCTTTGATATCGAAACCAGCACTGCAAGAAAAGCAGTAATTAACTGCAGATTTTAGCAGCAGAAAATTCCATCATTAAATTAGCGACGAATTTTCGTGGATTTTGTAAGAGATAATATTTTGGATTTTATATGTCAACTTATTTTGAATTATTACCGTCGAATCTTATTTCTATTGCTAAATCACTGGAAATTGCAGCACTTTACCGTCATCATAAATTTAATGCTAATTTCCATTGCAAATAGAGGTTGTTTATCGTCGTAAGCATTTTAAAGCTATTTTGCAGCAGTTTTTCAAGTGATTTGCAAAGGACTTTTATATTTGTTATTTATAAAATGTTTTACATTGTGTTTTTATTTGGTAATTAATAAGTAAATATAAATTTTAATAATTAATATTAATAATATACTAATAATAAATAATAAATAATTACTATTAAAAGTAAATAATATTCAACAAATAGTATTGATTAATTATTATAAAATATAAATAAGAGGTAATAATAATTAATAAAATATATTTATATTCGTTGATAATCAATGATTAATAAGTAATCTTTAATACGACTAAAAAAATTACTATTGAGAAATTATTAATAATTATTTACTTTTAAGAAATTGATTGATATGTATTAATTGATAAATAATTAGTAATTAAGAAAACAAAATGTTCAAAGCTTAAAATTAAGAAATTGAATAAATATTAAAGAATTTCAAAATTCAAAAAATTCAAACATTACCATACAAGTTATTATTTTCATGCATATTAATGTACTATAAATAATTAATAATTGATATGTTGTTGTTAATATTAAATATATACTAGTTAGTAATTAATATCTACTATTAAAAATTAGCTATTGGTAATCTATAATTAAAAATAAATATTTGATAAATGACAAATTACAGCTAAGCAAAAGTTATTGGTAAAATAACGTTAATAATTTGTCTATTATCCCGCTTGCAAATATAAGCAAAAGTCAATAATTTGTGCTGCTTGCAAAATAACATTGCCGAAAAAATTATCTCGCATCGTTTTTTTCCTTTAACCCGCCTGCTAGTCTATTATCCCGCCTCTTCACACATAGAAACCTATACGTTTTTTTGTATCTCCTCGTTTTTATTATGCCTCCCTTTCCAATAAAACCCACGTCACTCTTCATTGCGCTACCCTGTTCGACAATCGCACATCCCTAGTCACCATCGCCTTCATCAATTAACGTAGCTACTATTGATGATTTCTCCATTTGCTTTACTCAGATAATGGAAGTTTTACTGAGTTTAATTCAAAACTACAATTTTGTTATTCTATTTTTGTTGATTCTATTAAAACTACGGTTTGGTAATCCGATTGGGCTATTTTAGTTATGATGATTTCTGTAACAACCCGGATTTTTACAACATGCTAAGACGAGAATCAAGGCAGAATTTAATTATAAAATCTGAATCAAGGAAAACGGGCTGTGCCATTGCGTTCGTCTCAGAAAAATACGCGAAATAGAGTTCGAGTTTTCGAAAAACGGAGTCCGTATGACCAAGTTATGGCCCAACAAAGTTTCAGAAAATTCCAAGTCCGAAAAACAGTTCAAAATTCAAATCTGGAGTCGAAAAGACTGGGCGGGAAAATTTCCCGCCCAGTACCCAAGTCGACATGGGTGTCGACTTGGGTGTCGACACACCCAAGGTGGTGTCGACTTGCAAGTCGACGCCCCTGTCGACCTGGGTGGTCGAGCCCAGGCCACCTGGGTGCACCTGCTTGTGTCTCTGGTCCTGTTCTGGAAGCTTCCGACGGAATTTGATGGCTCAGATCTGGAGCCGGAAGCGACCTTTTCCAAATTTTATTTGAACATAATTCCAAATCCAACCGTTAGATTTCTAATTTCTAATATTCGTTAGAAAGCTCTTTTCGATACGAACCCAACGGTTCTGGTTTTAGGAGAATCCGACGGTCGGATCTCCCGCAATATCCATTTGAAGTCAATGGTCGAAATTCACGAACTACCGCAGCGCGACGTGTTCTATTCAGGCCATTATATTATATATATAGTATATACTTCGTCGATTTCCTTTTAAAACGTATTATATAAATTGTTTTAAATTCGTTTTCAAAACGATTTCAACTTCTTTTCAAATTCAAATCAAAATTGAAATTTTCCTTATAAATTCGATTTAAATTCATTTCAAATTGATTTCAATTCAAATTGATTTCTAATTCAATTTCAGTTCGTTTTCAATTCAATTTCAATTCGAATTCATTTCTATTCAATTTCAATTCGAATTCATTTCTATTCAATTTCAATTCGAATTCATTTCTATTCAGTTTCAATTCGAATTTCAATTCTTTTCAAAATATCAGATTTTGAAATCATTTTCGATATTCATTATAAAATGAATAAAATCGATATAAATATCGTTCACGTTAAAATGGCGTCAATCTAATCAACACGGCTTCATATATTTCTATTTTCAAATATTCTATTTCAAATATTTCTATTTTCAAATATTCTGTTTCAAATATTTCTTTTTCAAATATTCTATTTCAAAAATTTCTTTTTCAAATATTTCTATTTTCAAATATTCTATTTCAAATATTTCTTTTTCAAATATTTCTATTTTCAAATATTCTATTTCAAATATTTCTTTTTCAAATATTCTATTTCAAAACTGGAATGAGGCCCAATCAATTACCATATAATGTTAATTATATGGATTTTCTACCACACGTATCTAACAGCAACGATAAATCATCAACCATCATCCAAAGTGCGTTCTACACTGTATAAGCATCAAATATAAATATTTAACGCTTATAACAGTCTGTCAATCAATCGATCGACATACAGCTAATTATTGGGATTAGTGTATGTCATATATCATCCCAATACCCGTGTGGGGTTTCAAACAATCAAACACAGATTTTGTTTGTGCAGTTGGGCGATGTGTAAAATTTATCGTCCCAATCAATATCAGTCAAATGTGTGTATATAAACAAATCGTTCGATTTGTTTATATTAATTTATTTCATTTCGTATACACGTTAAAAATTCTATTTTTAACTATAAAATATTTTTAACAATATAAATATTTTATTTCATTTCACATCACATCACACAATCAACTACACATCAAAATCATACAAATAAACATACAAGCCGTCCATGGTCTGTGGACGACGGGTGTCGGGTGCTACTAAACACCGTCTGCATCCTAGTATATATTTATAACTAGAAATTTAAATTAAAAGTAAGAAGTTCTCACAGAGGGTTCCACTCCTCCATTCTATCTTTCTGAACGGTTCAGATTGAGATTTGATTTCAGTCGATTCCAATTCAATCTTTTCCACGCTGTAAATAGTAAAAATCACATTTTTATCTCTCTCTATATATATAATAAAAAATTAGATTTTTATTTTGCAACATATATAAAGATAATATTTTTATATTCTCTACTATATAAAAAATTATATTTTTAACCTTTCTATAATATAAAAATTATATTTTTTATATTTCCCATATGATAAAAATCATACTTTTATTTTGTCTACTTCCTAGTAAAGATCATATTTTTAAGTTGCTACCTCCTACATAAAAATCATATCTTTACTATTTTAAAAATCTAATCTTTCCTATATAAACATATAAACTTTCCTATTATAAAAATATAAACTTTATCATATAAAAATCATTTATTTTACTATATTAAAACCTTTATTTTATTTCAAACATTCTATACAAAAATCCATATTTTATTTCAACACAATATTTAAATAAGAATTTCAGATTTTAAAATTATAATATATATAAAATTTCAGATTTTATTAACCTAATAGCATAAAAAAAGTAAACTAAGGCTCATTGTTATTTTTTTGGACCTCACGTTAACCTTCTTCCCTATCGTTCAAAGAATCTAGAGCTCGAACCCATCAGCGTCGCCATTCCCCTCTCTGTCACAGCCTCCCTAGTGCACCGGACCACCATCAGATTTCGCCATTCCGACGCCCCAACCACCGCCTTCCTACCCCAGGCTTTGGGGCCCACTCGCGCGTCCAATGAGGGCAGGAAACGCCTCTAAACTCCACTGCTTCCAGGCGGGATTCTGACCCCTTCGACGGTCGATCAAACCCACCCCCTATCCAAGCTCTCTTCTCGCTCTTCCCCTTAGGCTTTATCGATTTCGGAAATCATAATGCGGATTTGGATGAATTTGAGGGAGAAAGGGGGAGGATCGCTGTCGTCGATAGTGAAATGGGGGCGGGCCTTTTCCGTTGACCACGAAACGAGTATGAAGGGGGTTTTGACCAATGAAGAAATTTCCTAGGGTTTTATATTAAATTTAAATACTATTTAATTCAAAATCTTTTCCAAAGTGAGTTTCGCATCTGAACTTCAAATCAAACCCAACGAGTGCCGCCCCCTAGCTAATTACCCCCATTTCGAACACAATGGGATATGCCCCGCAAGCCAATTTTATCGTTTCGATCAGTTTCCATCAGAATTAAAATATAAATCAATATATATTGAATTCAAACGCACATTTTAATTTACCGGGACCACATACGGACTCTAAAAATTCCCGAAAAATATTTTCTAGCTTCGTATTGATGATAGGGTCCTAACAAAACTAATTTCATCAAATTCTGAGAACGTTTGAAAAATGGCCATTTTCCAGTCGATTAAAATCAACTGAAACTGCCAAACACGTTTTCCTTTGCCACACTCACATATTAATTCGAAAAATTACGAATTTTGAAACCTAGCAATAATTTAACATCGCGGATCCATCAAAAGTGGGTTCGTCAAAATCCGAGGTCGTTTGCAAAATGGCCATTTTCAATTCCTTTTATAATTATAAATAATTATTTATATTCTAACGTCGAGCTATATAAATATATACATTCGAATTCTATTCAAAATAAATTTCTTGTCGATATTATTTAAAATAATTCATTTTAAATAATCAAGATTCGCTAAATTTGCCAAAATAAATTTTTTTAATTGGCCCAGATTTCCGGGTTATTACAGTGAACTCCCATCACATGGGACCACAAGTTCCCGTGGGTTGAGTTCATCGACCACCATTTACTTTTGATCCGACCCCATCACAATACTCCGATCATCCTATGGATAATGATCTTAACGACTCAGTCAATGCATACGATCTTAGCGGTACATTGATAGCCTAGCCTATTGTTTATCCACCTGATCACATGGTTGCTGGTATTGTTGAATATGTGATTATTTTTGTTTGATGATAACAAACATATTTTATTTTACAAATGTGTTTTAAGTTATATTGTTCTCTATTACACATCATACAGAAAAAAAATATTTTTTTGACCGATAATACTTCTACACATAATTTAAATATTCACACAAGTATTTATCATTCAAAAATAAATTTCATTTCACAAACAGAATAGTACATCTTTTAAGAACTCTCATATATACAATCAATCATTACATTCAGTTATTACAATGTTCCTCACTACAATTTCTCTCTTACTTAGTTACACTCCCCCACTCACATACAGTTGTTCACTCTTACACTATATCTTCACATTCTTCTGGTCTTGCCCCATCATTTGCAAAACCTATCACAGAAACAAACACAAGGTAGACTGGAACTAAACAAATATACATATGAGAAAATATAAATTTAGTTTAAATTTTTTATTTGCCTCAGAATATTTTTGGTGTGTTTCTCATCGTTTTTCTTACTTGGTCTGTTTTATATGTACATTCATCTGTGTCTAGACTTCTTATGATATTCAAAGTGATTCATTGTAAATACCACAAGACAAACAATTCCTCTAGTGCTCACATATATAAACTGTCTGTACGCAATATATGTATACACATATACGTATGTATATGCACATTTTTTTCCAGCCATACATGGGTAAAGTCGATCAAAATTCAATCTTAGCTTGGCATAGAACATTTCTGGCAAATATGTACCGATTCTCTGGTGCTTCTTCCATTGTAACTTTATCATGTCTTAGACAATGGTATCGATACCAAGCTTGTTGATCTCGATAACACTCTGCTTGCCTCCTATCTCACTGTTGGCTTCATATTTGTCTTGTGGTGTTGGTATCGTCTTCCCTGTTCTTCATCTGTGGTATTGCTTCTACTAATGTCGATACTTACTTAGATTACTTGGTTCTACTCCTTTATTTAATGCATTAGCTTTCGGTATCGCCTTCATGCTTTAACCCTGCTCCATTGGTGTTGACTTTGGCTTCTACTTTCTTTTCTTTGATATCGAAACCAGCACTGCAAGAAAAGCAGTAATTAACTGCAGATTTTAGCAGCAGAAAATTCCATCATTAAATTAGCGATGAATTTTCGTGGATTTTGTAAGAGATAATATTTTGGATTTTATATGTCAACTTATTTTGAATTATTACCGTCGAATCTTATTTCTATTGCTAAATCACTGGAAATTGCAGCACTTTACCGTCATCATAAATTTAATGCTAATTTCCATTGCAAATAGAGGTTGTTTATCGTCGTAAGCATTTTAAAGCTATTTTGCAGCAGTTTTTCAAGTGATTTGCAAAGGACTTTTATATTTGTTATTTATAAAATGTTTTACATTGTGTTTTTATTTGGTAATTAATAAGTAAATATAAATTTTAATAATTAATATTAATAATATACTAATAATAAATAATAAATAATTACTATTAAAAGTAAATAATATTCAACAAATAGTATTGATTAATTATTATAAAATATAAATAAGAGGTAATAATAATTAATAAAATATATTTATATTCGTTGATAATCAATGATTAATAAGTAATCTTTAATACGACTAAAAAAATTACTATTGAGAAATTATTAATAATTATTTACTTTTAAGAAATTGATTGATATGTATTAATTGATAAATAATTAGTAATTAAGAAAACAAAATGTTCAAAGCTTAAAATTAAGAAATTGAATAAATATTAAAGAATTTCAAAATTCAAAAAATTCAAACATTACCATACAAGTTATTATTTTCATGCATATTAATGTACTATAAATAATTAATAATTGATATGTTGTTGTTAATATTAAATATATACTAGTTAGTAATTAATATCTACTATTAAAAATTAGCTATTGGTAATCTATAATTAAAAATAAATATTTGATAAATGACAAATTACAGCTAAGCAAAAGTTATTGGTAAAATAACGTTAATAATTTGTCTATTATCCCGCTTGCAAATATAAGCAAAAGTCAATAATTTGTGCTGCTTGCAAAATAACATTGCCGAAAAAATTATCTCGCATCGTTTTTTTCCTTTAACCCGCATGCTAGTCTATTATCCCGCCTCTTCACACATAGAAACCTATACGTTTTTTTGTATCTCCTCGTTTTTATTATGCCTCCCTTTCCAATAAAACCCACGTCACTCTTCATTGCGCTACCCTGTTCGACAATCGCACAACCCTAGTCACCATCGCCTTCATCAATTAACGTAGCTACTATCGATGATTTCTCCATTTGCTTTACTCAGATAATGGAAGTTTTACTGAGTTTAATTCAAAACTACAATTTTGTTATTCTATTTTTGTTGATTCTATTAAAACTACGGTTTGGTAATCCGATTGGGCTATTTTAGTTATGATGATTTCTGTAACAACCCGGATTTTTACAACATGCTAAGACGAGAATCAAGGCAGAATTTAATTATAAAATCTGAATCAAGGGCCCAACGAAGTTTCAGAAAATTCCAAGTCCGAAAAACAGTTCAAAATTCAAATCTGGAGCCGGAAAGACTGGGCGGGAAAGTTTCCCACCCAGCACCCAAGTCGACATGGGTGTCGACTTGGGTGTCGACACATCCAAGGTGGTGTCGACTTGCAAGTCGACGCCCCTGTCGACCTGGGTGGTCGAGCCCAGGCCACCTGGGTGCACCTGCTTGTGTCTCTGGTCCTGTTCTGGAAGCTTCCGACGGAATTTGATGGCTCGGATCTGATTTGGGGTTAATCCTATGGTTTAAACTACCCCTAATCTCTATAAAAAGACCCCTAGACCTAGCCTAAACCCTCATTAATTCATTCCTACAACGAAGTTATGCCAAAATGCTCCCTCACCATGGCCTCCACCTTCATATCATGGCCTCCATCTTCATCTCCAAAGGCTTGAGCATCCAAAGCTAGATCCATGAAGAAGGTGCAAGCTTTCTACACCAAATCGAGGAGGGACCAACGTTGCTATGCAATTTTCATGAAGATTCTTCAACAAAGGAGCCACCTTTCTTCGTCATGATGATGCATAATCCTTCCCTAAGCCTCGCTATGTAAGTTCTAGCTACTTGTAGATTCGAACGGTGGTCCTAATGTGACATGGGATAAAATGCGATGAAACATAAGTATGCTAGCTTATGTGAAACTAGTTTTGCCCTTTTCTATGATCTATGACCTTGGGCTAAGTTGTAGTGACTTAATCATGCCACTCATGTTATGTTTAACCTAGTACATCTTGCAAGTTTGAATCTTTATCTATGGAATGTTAGCATGAACCTTTGGGAACCACTTGACTTGTGAAACATGGGCAAAGACTTGACTTTGGGGCTTATGCATGTAAATGAACCCAAACCTCTTATGTATCATGCATGTTTGTGGCCAAATTCACTTATGATACTATGCATGTTTATGGCCAAATTCCCTTATGAAACTATGCATGTTTGTGGCCAAATTCCCTTATGATACTATGCATGCTTGTGGCCAAATTTCCTTATGATACTATGCATGTTTATGGCCAAATTCCCTTACGATACTATGCATGTTTGTGGCCAATATGTTGGCATAATACCCTACTATGTGACTCGCTTCCACTTGGGTTGGAAATACGTTTGGGTAGTTTAGGAAAAACGTGGGTATGACATGAAAAACTTGACATGGGGTTTACATGAGAACATGACATTCATGATACATTTAATTATGGTCATGACATGTGGGAAAACATGGAACTTGAACTAGACATGGGTGGGTTGTAAGTGTAATAAGACACTAGACCAAACATGAAGGTGGCCAACTCGAGGTTGGGTTGAGTTTGTAGCATAAATCTACCCGGACCCGCCCGGCTTAACTAGTGGCTACAAACAATAGGACCCAATGTGAGTAGTTGGTCACATAGCACTTAAAACCCGAGGTTAGACTAGGTTGTGGTGTAAATCTACCCGGACCCGCCCGTCTTAACTAGTAACCACAACAAAGTCTAATGTGAGAGGTTGGGGTGCATTAATCTAATTAATGCCATATGAAAAGGTTAAGTAATTTTGACTAATGACACTTAACCGATATGACACGAATGGGTAGGTTAAGTGGAACCGGACTTGATTTCTTAATGACACTTAACCATATAAGACAATTAGGGGGTGAGGTTAAGTAGTTTACACTTAACTAATCCGACTTGGTAATTAGATGGGGTTAAGTAACCTACACTTAACTAATCTAAACACGGTACCTAGATGGGGTTAAGTAATCCATACTTAACTAATCTAACACGGTAAATTCGATGGGGTTAAGTAACTTAGACTTAACTAATCTAAAACACGGTAATTAGATGGGGTTAAGTAACCTTCACTTAACTAATCCAAACACGGTAATTCGATGGGGTTAAGTTAAACACTTAACCAATCTAAACTTTTTAAATTCAATGAGGTTAAGTAACCAATACTTAACCAACTTAACATGATAATTTAATGGGGTTAAGTAACTCATACTTAACCAAATGTACATGATGATTTGATGAGGTTAAGTAACCTATACTTAACCAATCTAACATGCGGACCTGATAGGGTTAAGTCACAAGACCTTTTGAATATACTTAACCATTGTAATACGATTAGTGGATGAGGTTAAGCTAACCCATACTTAACCAATCCGACTCGATGATCTGATGGGATTAAGACAATCTATGCTTAATCAATCTAACACGATAATCTGATAGGGTTAAAACAAACAAATACCTAACCAATTTGACTTGATAGGGTTAAGTCATGCGCTTCTAGGTATACTTAACCAACTTGTAGGGCTAAGCCTTGAACTTAAATACTTAGCCAATCTTGACATGATCCGTAGGCGGGTTAAGTCATGAACCTGAATAATAACACTTAACCCAGTAGACAAAACCCTAGTTGAGGAACTAGGTAGAAAAACGTAGTTAATCAAGGATAACGGGAAAAGAAGCTAAGTGGTAAACCTTAGTTCAGAATAACTAAGTAATAATTCTTAGCCAAGGACATGGGACTAGTTCATGAATAGATGAGTAACCTGATACGGTAGGTCATCGCTTAGTATACGAGGAGGAGCAACTTATCTGACTTGGATTAAAAGCTCCAGCGAACTGGGTGACGAAGCGGTAGCTTTGGGGGACGTGAGGATACTCTTGGTATCCCTCCGTGAGGTGGCAGGTGGTCCATGAAACCCGGCCTCACAGAGGTTAAGGTCTGCGGTAGAAGAGCCAAGGGTATGCCTTGGTTGCTGTGCGAGCAACCTAAAGACGGGGATGGATTAGCGTGGAGTCGTTGATTCTTGTTTTTGCCTTGGATAGCGCGTCGTCGACTACCTACCATCTTTAGTCAATTGTGTACGAACGGAAAGGCAGAGAACTCCCAACAGACCATGTTCTTGCTATCGAGTCATGGGTGAGGTTGGCCCATAGGAAAGTGGGGCTATAGTGGGGCAGGGATGTAGTTCTCATACATGATTTTTTCTTGGATTGCCTTTCAGTAGTTGAGGGAGGGGTCACGTGGGACCATAGCCACGGATACAAAAACAGACCTTGATATCTGCATCAGCAGACGACTTAAAGCTCCCGACCGAGTTTTGTATTTCTCGATTTGCCCTGGCACGGAACTCAGATGGCACATTGAGATACATGTGCGTTTAGACATGGAAAACGATTCACGATACGTACGTGGGATAAAGGGCGTGGTTGACGGGTGGCATAATCCCTAGTGGCCCTAGGTGGCTTGAACCCAAACCGAGACACGGAAACGTTTATTAGGTAGCATAATCCCTAGTGGTCCTAGGTGGCATAAATCCTAAGTGAGCACGCGATAGTTCATGGTAAGAAAACATAACCAGATCAAGGGCAGCAGTCCAAAACA
Source organism: Allium sativum (assembly GCA_030737875.1). Taxonomy (NCBI): domain Eukaryota; kingdom Viridiplantae; phylum Streptophyta; class Magnoliopsida; order Asparagales; family Amaryllidaceae; genus Allium; species Allium sativum. Next base: position 142,392,643 of record CM060925.1, on the reverse strand, counting down.
ACATCAAGGATAAAATGGTACTACGTTGAGGTGGTATGGATTTACATGGGAAAGCCCGTACGGCCTACGGCAAAGGACTGAACTTATACATGGAAAGAAACATACGAGTTGGGAAAACCTACATATGCTATATATTAGGTTGACATGGACCATTACATGACATTGGGCAAGGGACATTCATAGTTAACACATGACGCGGGTTGGGATACTAGTACGAGAGGTGCAGAGCAAATATACATGATAGATACCGTGGGATGTTATACATGATAGATACCTTGGGATAGTATACTTGATAGAAACATGACGATGTGATACCTTGATTTATCTTGACACCGTAGTTTATCATGATACCTTAGTTTATCTTGCTACAGTAGTTCATCCAGTTGTCTTGGTTTAGCTTACCCATCTTGTCGTCATCCTTATGTTTACCTTCAGTTTATGCATGTCATGTTACCTTTACCTGTTTTTATGCTGGAAGTAGATAGGACTTACCAGTCTTCATGACTGACCCCGTTTTCTTTCGCCTCTTTGTCTTCCATTCCCCCCCCCCCCAGGTTTTTAGGGAGGAAACACTGTTATTTAGTTCGGACTTCCTCTGCTTGAAGATCATCGTGCATGGCTTGGACTTTTCTTGGCTATGGCTGCCTTACTGTTTTATTTGGGGAATAATTTATGAAAAGGGTTTTATGCTTCTTTACTATTGCAAGACAGGTTTTGATGTATTCTGATGTAAAAGGCTTTAGACCTTATTTTATAAGGTAATGAAATTTGTTTTACTTCCGCTGTTTTATATATATGTTCTGTCTTGTAATATTTCTGTGCATGTTTACCTCGATAATGCTTCACCAAACCTAGTGCATTCCCTTTGTGAGTGACTCTAGCGGAGGTGGGGTGTTTCATTTGGTATCAGAGCAGAAGGTTACCAGACTGGGCAAAAGTTTTTTAAAACCTTCTGAAAACTATTTGAGAAACCGTTTACAAAGAAGCATTTTTCAAGGAATGTTTTTTTTAAGGCTATTCCCCAAAAGCCATTAGCACTATCGTTTGTTTCCTTGATTGAACCTCTTTTCCTTTCTTTCCTCCATCTGTAGTCACAGTAGTTTTAACTGCGACTAATCCTTGCCTAACTACGTGAGTGTTTCCCCGTGCGATGGAGGAAGTTCTCGAGAGACCTGTTACCGAAGTTATAAGAAGGGATAATAAGAGCAAGGACAAAGGACACGAGCTTAAGAATAAGCAACTTGTTGGTATGGCTTGATCCACAAAGGAAGATAAGGACAAGATCAGCGAGAGGGAAATTGTATGTTCTCATTTCTAGCGTACCTAAGAGGAATGGTACCATTTCTGTTAAAGGCTTAGCCTTTCTTTTCTATCATCCCGTCTAGACTTTGTTTTGATCATCGCATCATTTAAGTCTACTTCGATAGTTAAGACAATGCACCATAGTACTAGCATGGTAGAAGATCCCATTTTAGTCCCAAAATCTGGTTGGAGAGTCGGTCCATTTATTCATGACTTGTTTGGATTTGAGAACGTCTATGCCAAGTGTTGAGATTAGAAGCAATGCTTGTATTATCGAGCTATGAATGGATTCTAGGGGTGAAGTGGTTATCCAGAAAGGGATGCCATTCTCGGTTTTGAAAGGAGGGTAGTTAAACTCTTAACTTGCCTTGGTAATACCCTCGAAGTCTCGTGTAACCTTTTGGGTTCTGTCATGGTTAGTTACCTAGAATCTCTTGCTGCATTTATCGGAAATCTCTGATCCGATCGAGTAACGTTCGCCAGTAAGGCGGATGGTTCATTCCTCTTAAGCATGGGTTATAGGAATCACCCTAGTAAGTGCACGTGGTAACATGGATTGGCATCGGTAAACGAGATCCAGAATTCACTAGTGAATTTTGGAGAGCTTGCATGAGTACGCAGATATGGTTGAACCAAGTATACTAGGGAAAAGAATAAGTGAAAGTGGAACGAGAGGCGATAGTGAAATGAGTTCCAACTCATACCTTGGAAATAGGAATCAAGGAGCTACGAAATCATGAAGTCAAAGGCGGTCAAGGCACAATGGAATTAAGCTCATGGAAATGCGGCTTAGATGCGCACATCATGTCTCTTTTTAAGAGTATATCTTTGATCCTTGGTTCACCTATAGAGCTTACTTGCATGCTATCGCTTGGTGGATATCCTCTCGGTCCTGTTTCTGTTACAAACCCCGTAAGGAGTTTGTCTTGTTTATCTCCTCGATCTTATCTTGGGAACCTTAGATAGAACTCTATGGATGTAAACATGTACTTGAAACATGTTATGATTGATATGGTTGCAAGTGGTTGCTCGGGGATGCGCGAATACACATTAGATACTAAATCGACGCACTCACATTTCGTATTGCATACGTACGAGTATTTATACTTGTTTATGGATGAAATTGAATGTGTTTTCATGCGAATGTTGCATATGGATGAATGTTTGTGCACACATATAGTGTTTATATGACTAGGACTATTTGCATACATGTTGGATTCATGGCACTAAACAAATTCTGCATGTAGAAGATCATTCAGGTCTGATCATTAGCATTAGCTAAGAAACATTCACACACACTTTCTGCATGTGTACATAAAGCATTAGAAGTCTCTTAAGGAAAATGGTTGCCTGTGGATGATGTTTTGAGTAGATGGATGATGGATGGTAGGATACGTTCTTCCTAACTTGGAGATTTCGGGGGCGAAATCCTTTAAGTTGGGGAGGATGTAACAACCTGGATTTTTACAACATGCTAAGACGAGAATCAAGGCAGAATTTAATTATAAAATCTGAATCAAGGGAAACAGGTTGTGCCATTGCGTTCGTCTCGGAAAAATACACGAAATAGAGTTCGAGTTTTCGAAAAACGGAGTCCGTATGACCAAGTTATGGCCCAACGAAGTTTCAGAAAATTCCAAGTCCGAAAAACAGTTCAAAATTCAAATCTGGAGCCGAAAAGACTGGACGGGAAAATTTCCCGCCCAACACCCAAGTCGACATGGGTGTCGACTTGGGTGTCGACACACCCAAGGTGGTGTCGACTTGCAAGTCGACACCCCTGTCGACCTGGGTGGTCGAGCCCAGGCCACCTGGGTGCACCTGCTTGTGTCTCTGGTCCTGTTCTGGAAGCTTCCGATGGAATTTGATGGCTCAGATCTAATTTGGGGTTAATCCTATGGTTTAAACTACCCCTAATCTCTATAAAAAGACCCCTAGACCTAGCCTAAACCCTCATTAATTCATTCCTACAACGAAATTATGCCAAAATGCTCCCTCACCATGGCCTCCACCTTCATATCATGGCCTCCATCTTCATCTCCAAAGGCTTGAGCATCCAAAGCTAGATCCATGAAGAAGGTGCAAGCTTTCTACACCAAATCGAGGAGGGACCAACGTTGCTACGCAAGTTTCATGAAGATTCTTCAACAAAGGAGCCACCTTTCTTCTTCATGATGATGTATAATCCTTCCCTAAGCCTCGCTATGTAAGTTCTAGCCACTTGTAGATTCTAACGGTGGTTCTAATGTGACATGGGATAAAATGCGATGAAACATAAGTATGCTAGCTTATGTGAAACTAGTTTTGCCCTTTTCTATGATCTATGACCTTGGGCTAAGTTGTAGCGACTTAATCATGCCACTCATGTTATGTTTAACCTAGTACATCTTGCAAGTTTGAATCTTTATCTATGGAATGTTAGCATGAACCTTTGGGAACCACTTGACTTGTGAAACATGGGCAAAGACTTGACTTTGGGGCTTATGCATGTAAATGAACCCAAACCTCTTATGTATCATGCATGTTTGTGGCCAAATTCACTTATTATACTATGCATGTTTATGGCCAAATTCCCTTATGAAACTATGCATGTTTGTGGCCAAATTCCCTTATGATACTATGCATGCTTGTGGCCAAATTTCCTTATGATACTATGCATGTTTATGGCCAAATTCCCTTATGATACTATGCATGTTTGTGGCCAATATGTTGGCATAATACCCTACTATGTGACTCGCTTCCACTTGGGTTGGAAATACGTTTGGGTAGTTTAGGAAAAACGTGGGTATGACATGAAAAACTTGACATGGGGTTTACATGAGAACATGACATTCATGATACATTTAATTATGGTCATGACATGTGGGAAAACATGGAACTTGAACTAGACATGGGTGGGTTGTAAGTGTAATAAGACACTAGACCAAACATGAAGGTGGCCAACTCGAGGTTGGGTTGAGTTTGTAGCATAAATCTACCCGGACCCGCCCGGCTTAACTAGTGGCTACAAACAATAGGACCCAATGTGAGTAGTTGGTCACATAGCACTTAAAACCCGAGGTTAGACTAGGTTGTGGTGTAAATCTACCCGGACCCGCCCGGCTTAACTAGTAACCACAACAAAGTCTAATGTGAGAGGTTGGGGTGCATTAATCTAATTAATGCCATATGAAAAGGTTAAGTAATTTTGACTAATGACACTTAACCGATATGACACGAATGAGTAGGTTAAGTGGAACCGGACTTGATTTCTTAATGACACTTAACCATATAAGACAATTAGTGGGTGAGGTTAAGTAGTTTACACTTAACTAATCTGACTTGGTAATTAGATGGGGTTAAGTAACCTACACTTAACTAATCTAAACACGGTACCTAGATGGGGTTAAGTAATCCATACTTAACTAATCTAACACGGTAAATTCGATGGGGTTAAGTAACTTAGACTTAACTAATCTAAAACACGGTAATTAGATGGGGTTAAGTAACCTTCACTTAACTAATCCAAATACGATAATTCGATGGGGTTAAGTTAAACACTTAACCAATCTAAACTTGGAAATTCAATGAGGTTAAGTAACCAATACTTAACCAACTTAACATGATAATTTAATGGGGTTAAGTAACTCATACTTAACCAATTGTACATGATGATTTGATGAGGTTAAGTAACCTATACTTAACCAATCTAACATGCGGACCTGATAGGGTTAAGTCACAAGACCTTTTGAATATACTTAACCATTGTAATACGATTAGTGGATGAGGTTAAGCTAACCCATACTTAACCAATCCGACTCGATGATCTGATGGGATTAAGACAATCTATGCTTAATCAATCTAACACGATAATCTGATAGGGTTAAAACAAACAAATACCTAACCAATTTGACTTGATAGGGTTAAGTCATGCGCTTCTTGGTATACTTAACCAACTTGTAGGGCTAAGCCTTGAACTTAAATACTTAGCCAATCTTGACATGATCCGTAGGCGGGTTAAGTCATGAACCTGAATAACAACACTTAACCCAGACAAAACCCTAGTTGAGGAACTAGGTAGAAAATCATAGTTAATCAAGGATAACGGGAAAAGAAGCTAAGTGGTAAACCTTAGTTCAGAATAACTAAGTAATAATTCTTAGCCAAGGACATGGGACTAGTTCATAAATAGATGAGTAACCTGATACGGTAGGTCATCGCTTAGTATACGAGGAGGAGCAACTTATCTGACTTGGATTAAAAGCTCCAGCGAACTGGGTGACGAAGCGGTAGCTTTGGGGGACGTGAGGGTACTCTTGGTATCCCTCTGTGAGGTGGCAGGTGGTCCATGAAACCCGGCCTCATAGAGGTTAAGGTCTGCGGTAGAAGAGCCAAGGGTATGCCTTGGTTGCTGTGCGAGCAACCTAAAGACGGGGATGGATTAGCGTGGAGTCGTCGATTCTTGTTTTTGCCCTGGATAGCGCGTCGTCGACTACCTACCATCTTTAGTCAATCGTGTACGAACAGAAAGGCGGAGAACTCCCAACCGACCATGTTCTTGCTATCGAGTCATGGGTGAGGTTGGCCCATAGGAAAGTGGGGCTATAGTGGGGCCGGGATGTAGTTTTCATACATGATTTTTTATTGGATTGCCTTTCAGTAGTTGAGGGAGGGGTCACGTGGGACCATAGCCACGGATACAAAAACAGACCTTGATATCTGCATCAGCAGACGACTTAAAGCTCCCGACCGAGTTCCGTATTTCTCGATTTGCCCTGGCACGGAACTCGGATGGCACATTAAGATACATGTGCGTTTAGACATGGAAAACGATTCACGATACGTACGTGGGATAAAGGGCGTGGTTGACGGGTGGCATAATCCCTAGTGGCCCTAGGTGGCTTGAACCCAAACCGAGACACGGAAACGTTTATTAGGTAGCATAATCCCTAGTGGTCCTAGGTGGCATAAATCCTTAGTGAGCACGCGATAGTTCATGGTAAGAAAACATAACCAGATCAAGGGCAGCAGTCCAAAACAACATCAAGGATAAAATGGTACTACGTTGAGGTGGTATGTATTTACATGGGAAAGCCCGTACGGCCTACGGCAAAGGACTGAACTTATACATGGAAAGAAACATACGAGTTGGGAAAACCTACATATGCTATATATTAGGTTGACATGGACCATTACATGACATTAGGCAAGGGACATTCATAGTTAACACATGATGCGGGTTGGGATACTAGTACGAGAGGTGCAGAGCAAATATACATGATAGATACCGTGGGATGTTATACATGATAGATACCTTGGGATAGTATACTTGATAGAAACCTGACGATGTGATACCTTGATTTATCTTGACACCGTAGTTTATCATGATACCTTAGTTTATCTTGCTACAGTAGTTTATCCAGTTGTCTTGGTTTAGCTTACCTATCTTGTCGTCATCCTTATGTTTACCTTCAGTTTATGCATGTCATGTTACCTTTACCTGTTTTTATGCTGGAAGTAGATAGGACTTACCAGTCTTCATGACTGACCCCATTTTCTTTCGCCTCTTTGTCTTCCGTTCCCCCCCCCTAGGTTTTCAGGGAGGAAACACTGTTATTTAGTTCGGACTTCCTCTGCTTGAAGGTCATCATGCATGGCTTGGACTTTTCTTGGCTATGGCTGCCTTACTGTTTTATTTGGGGAATAATTTATGAAAAGGGTTTTATGCTTCTTTACTATTGCAAGACAGGTTTTGATGTATTCTGATGTAAAAGGCTTTAGACCTTATTTTATAAGGTAATGAAATTTGTTTTACTTCCGCTGTTTTATATATATGTTCTGTCTTGTAATATTTCTGTGCATGTTTACCTCGATAATGCTTCACCAAACCTAGTGCATTCCCTTTGTGAGTGACTCTAGCGGAGGTGGGGTGTTACAATTTCTTTCTTTCATCTTTAGGTCTAACGATTTATTGCAGTAATGAAATCAGGGTTTTGTCATATTTTAGATATAACGATTTTATGTTTTAGATGTAACGATTTCAGTCAAAATTAGGGTCTTGTGATAACATGCAACAAATTTTATTATATAAAGTTCTCTATAGTGCTTTTTTCTATTATGTTACTAATCGCATGTAGTAACTTTTGTGATAACATGTAGTCAAAATTAGTGTTTTGTCAAGTTTTAGATTTAACAATTTCTGTCATGTTAAAATTTAATTAGCTGAGCTTCCTCTTCCATATATGTTCGTCTTAGCTGAAATTCGATGAGAATGTTTGGTCAAATTAGTTGATATTTGCGTACGGTAGTTTAAGTTGCATGTATGTACTAAAATTTAACAAATAAACCCCAAATTCATTCTTTCTAAACTTGTTGTAGTGACTGGAGTTAACTAAGTACTGAAGGTATGCAATTTTATGAATTGAACATAGTTAACTTATTTTCATATGGGTTAACTAAGTAACTGGAGTTGGAATATAATTTAACTAGGCATGGACAAGTTATTTTCAGGTCATAATGATTCTTTTGAAATCATTGTAAAAATTACCAGTTTTTATGAACCAAAACGAGATATGATTGTATAATCTCATTACTATTTATATAGCATAAAATTTATTATTTGGTGAAAAATAATAGAAGTTTTCAGAGATTGTTTTTGACCAAGAATATGGCTTGTTAGAAGTGTGTGCTAACTGTTAAGTATTATTTGGAAGTTGTCACTATCATGTTGCTCCATTGTTTGAGGTATATGATCCTATAAAGGTAGAGTTAAATTGTTTGGTCTATGTTTGTTTTATCCAATTGATAACTAGTAAGTTTGTAGATAGAAAATATCATGTATAAAAGACTAGAAGTCAGGAATATGCTATAAAAAGATTATATATGTGTTGTTTAGAAACACGTAATCTCGTACACTGGCAATAGACTAATAGCTCACTACGACCAGTTATATTTAAGAAGAGATCCTTCTCACAAAATTAGTTTAAGTATCTTGGATACATACACACAATCACTTCAATTCATTCCACTTATTTGGTCAGTTAATTATGCAACAATGAACATTGAAGATTGTATGGAAACATGTGATTGAGGATAGACGATCCCATACCTTGTGTTATGTGTTCATTACTTTATAACTTTTCCAACACTTGTTTAACTATAGCATCTAATTTCATTATCGTCGTCAATGCACACCTCATTTATGCACCCTTAAATGAACTGAATTCATTGTAAGAATAAAGCTATGAAATCAATTAATTTAACAATATTTATCTCTCAATATCTCATATTTATTACTTTTTTCAGATCCGTAAATGTACATTTTAAGAATATACAAATTGAAAACAAGGTGTTTTTATCTAATCAGTAGTGGGCGCGATGCCATTTTATTATTAATTACTGGAGAAACTCATGCCCACACCTGAATAGCACTATATAATACATGCTAATTAATTAAAATATTCTGAATTGACAAGCAAATTACCTTTGCTTTCCAGTTGGAAATTCACAGCAGTATCACCACAAAGTATGATATTACACTACGACAAAACAAAAATATTACAACTATTCCTTTGCAACTTACACAAATTGGCAGTCGTAATAATTACTTTATAACAATTATTCAATTTTAAAAGTTGTAATAGATGAACATTTAACTACTATTATTTGAGCAGTAGTTTGAATACAATGAATATTAGGCTCAGGTCCAGTTTAGGTTTTGAAATACACAAAAAACCCATGTCTTACAACATTGTAATTTATATCTTTATTTTTCGTAAAATCATCAAAAAAAATCATGAAAAATCATAATTAAATTCAACACATAATCATCATCGTTTGCATGCATTAAAACTACCAAAAAATGAATCAAAACAAAAAAACAAAAAAATCACGTAGCTCCTGTATATTGCAACAAAATGCAATTGTTGCTGATAATTCAGCAACAATTGCAATTAGTTACATCACATATACAACTATTGTTGATATGTATCAGCAATCTAAAGCAATAATTGCATATTTTGCTGCAATTTTTCATTCGCCCTTCGTTAACTCAGTTTTACATCAAGTAAATTATACTTGCTGATATATCAGCAAAAATACACTTTTATTACTGATATATCAACAAGTATTCATCAACTTGCTCGTATATCAGTAATGATACACAATTATTGTTGATATATCAACAATATTTCACATTGCAACAATTTTTAACATTGTTGCTGATATATCAGCAATTACAGTGAATTAATGCTGATATATCAACAATTATTCACTATAATTACTGATTTTGGTTTTGATTTTTTTTTAAGATTACTAACATGGATATTTGCAATTTTTTGATACTTTTTATACAGCAGCGCCAAAAAAATGAGAAAAAACACATGACTTCAAAAATAGGGACATGGTTTATAATAAGTTTACGGGACGATGTCGTTCAAATGAAACTTTGAAAGGAGGACGTGTGCCTAATAGGGTGGGAATTTAGACCTGACCCGATGGAACCAAACCCGACCCACCATGTCTCGGTTCTAGGCGAGTCAGGTTTTATCGGGTCTAAACTATACATTTCTAAAATCTGGACCCGACCCGAGCTTTGGTTCGGGATGGGTCGGGCCGGTTCGGTTGAATAATAACACGAAAAATACATATATTTCAATGCTTTTTGGTCGGGTCTTTCGTATCGGGTCAACTCAGGTCGGGTTTGATTGGGTCTAAATTGTATTTTTCATCACCTACCCGACCCTAGACCCATCGAGTGCGGTTCAGGTTCGGGTATTGTCAGGTCGGTTTGGTTCGGGTTTTCGGTTCTCGATTCTTATTGCCAGCCCTAGAGCCTAACTTACCCTTAAATATATGTGTGTAGCAAGTATGGCGGATTCTATTAACACCCTTATTCTTGCCTTTGCCACCCATTGAAAACTAAAAAAAATGACAAATGTAACCTTGTATATTATTCAAGTTATTTTAGTTACTTTCCATTAATTATAAAAAATACAATGTTACTAATATATTTTGAAAAGACAAATAATTCCGATGAAAAAATAATGTTTTTCCAAGAAAATGGTGTTTATTTTAAATTTACTCTTTTTCCAACTTTTATATCTTTTTTCTTAATTTTGTTTGATTTTATGATTTCTAATGTAATATATACTTAAATTATTTTTTAATTAAACTGAAATGTAACTTTTTTAGATTGTAAGATGAATAAAAATAAATAAATCTTTATTAATGTTTTGTCGTTTTTGGATCTATCTTTTTTTTTTCATGTTAATGTACTTTTATTTGTTTGTGAAAATATAAACTGAATGGTAGTTATGGTAACTTTTGGGGTGTGAAAAGCAAAAAGTGAGGAAATTCGTTTTTTAAACGACGGGGTGTGAAATGCAAAATGTGAGGTGTAAATAGATTTGACAAACAAGTATTTGCTCGTCACATTTGTAATATATGCCTCCCTTATTTCTTTCAGTCGCTAATTGTATTGAAGTAAAAAAAAAAAACCTGGTCGCCATGTCTCTAAATCAAAACCCTAACCTCATCCTGCTACTTTCTTCCATCCACCAATCTATACCTGGATCGCTAAAATCAACGTTACCCCCTTGCAAACCCCAGCCAGCTACTCTCCACCAACTGCTCGCCTTCGTCGTTACATGCGTTTGCTCGCTTCGATCACTGGTCACCTTCGTGAAATGGATATCCGCGATCGTTTTCTTTACTGATATGCGGTATTTTTCCATATAACTTATGATATATAAAACTTGGTTTTGAATTGGGGTTTTGAAAATTCGAAATTTGAGTGCTTCTACAAGGTCAATTGTTTTTTCTATTATAGTTTCAATTACTTATCTTACGCTTGTGCTAAGGAATTCATCTTTAGGTTAGATAGTGGAGTGTTTCCCATGAGTTTATCATTTTTCCTTTTTTTTATTATTTTAGGGGATGGCTTTGCTTTGGACTTGGATGTGCTTATTTCTATTTCTTCTTTTTTTTAAATTGTAAATAGGGATGGCAATTAGAACCAAGAATTGAAGACCCAAACCGAACCGATCCGACAAGACCCAAACCCGATCCGAACCTGATGGGTCTAGGGTCGCGTCTAGGTAATGAAAAATACAATTTAGACTTGATCAAACCCGACCCGAACTGACCCGACCAAAAAGCACTGAATTGTATGTATTTTTAGCGTTACTATTCAACAGAATCTGAACCAACCCGAACCGAAGCTCAGGTCGGGTCCAGCTTTTAGAAATGTATAGTTCGGACCTGACAAAACCCGACCTGCCTAGAATCGAGACCCGACGGGTCGGGTCCAGGTCCATCGAGTTGGGTCTAATTGTCACCCCAGACTGTAAAATATTATACAAACTACTGAAATATCATGCTGATGCCAAAAATTTATATTTTGTTTTTCTCTTTATCCATATGGCATAAAACTACAGCTTTTATATGTTCCAGTAAAATTAATTTTCCCTTATTTCAAAAAAAAATTCCTAGTAATTCAATTTGTTCAACTTTATGTTTGGTTAGAAGGAATGCCTTTTAATTTAAATGATTTAAGGAAATTTTATTTGGATAATAAATATAATATTTTCTTCTGTTATATTCTATATGAAGACAAATTCCATAATTACACTACTTTCATCTTAATTCATACTATCCCGGTTGGACCAGTCTTATAGACGTTTTCTGAGAATTTGGGAGAGCATTTCGAACATCAGAAAGACTTAATGAAAAACGTAGATAAATTGTAAAAAGAATATGTTTTTGGCGGTTATTTGGTTTTAACATTTATGCTTTTCTATTATTCGTTTGTTGCTTTCTGTTGTTAGTTCGTTGTGTTTTTAACTTAGAAGTTAGAAATAATACATATTATCTTTTGATCTATCTGAAAATTAAACTATCCAGTTATTTGCATTGTTTGCTCTCAGTCTGTAATGACCTTTTAACAGTGGAATGTGCAGTATGCTGCAGTAATATTTTAATCGTCTGGGAAAATAAGCTGCTGATTTTTGAAAATTCAGTTTCTTAAGTTAAAATTAGCATTTGGTTGGGATTATTGTGCGCGTTTAGGATATACAATCTCTCTGGTTTGTGTGCATTCAGCCTCTATGTGAATGGTTTCTTTGCTTGATTTTGCATCCTTATGTGCATTATGTTTCAAACTCAGTTATATCGTTATTTAAATTTGCATGCATGATTATTCTATGCATTTATTTTTTCAGAAACAATTTCTTTAGTACCTTTCAATTGCATGTGTTAATCATGTTAGAATCATATTGGTCACATGCTATAAAGAAAATGGGATTAAATATCAACCTGTTAAAGTATTTATATAGTTTGAGTTTTGCTTCTATAAATCTTTTTGGCATAAATATAATCTAGTATCACCTTATATCTTGATTGTGTATCTAGTGAATTTGCATCCCATGCAAGTACCTTTTTCGCATGTAACTAAATGATAAACTATTATTTGTTGATGAAATACATGTAAAGATGAGGCTATTAAAACATACTAGTTTCTTTTGTCATTGTAGTTAATAGTTTCTTTTGTATGTGCAGCCAATCGTATTCACACAAAATATAGACAAAACATGGGTCAATCTGCCAATGTTGATCATTTAGTTAAAGAAGCTTGAACTTTAGGAACTTTAATCGACTCTATACAGAACGAGTACATTATACGAAGTTATCCATCAATCATTATAGCACACAAAATGATAATAACGCCAAGAGAAAAATCTTCTTTCACTTCCTAAGCATTCTCCTTTTCCCATATATTCTTAGAGTTAAACATAGGATTAACAGAAGTAAAAATGGGGTCTATATTTATATGGTTGTGTAGAGAAATATAAATGGTTATCTTTTAGTTATTAATTCAAACAAGTAGGAGAATATTCCCAAGAGAAGATGAATCTAATTATTATAAGATTTGCAAAAGTTTGCACTTCTTTAATAATTTAAATGTTTTCTCATTACTGAAACTTCAAAAAAATAAAACTAGAAAATATGTATCCGCCAGCAATAACAAAAATGGTGAAGTATTAAATGGGACTATGATTATATATACAACATTTTATTATTGATAGACCATTTTCTATTTATATTAAAAGGCTAGCGAGCCACTTATTAATGGAATGTAGTAAACACATCTATAGGCGGAATATACAGCATGCTAGTTAAAAACGTAAATAGGAGGTGTTATACCTTTCACAATTTAAAATTTACTAGCTAAGTTAAAAGAAATTGCAGAAAGTAAACATGCTTGGAAGGGGTTTGTTGGGGAGGGGGGGGGGGGGTGAGGAGTACGTGCGTGCGTATATCACTACAAGAAAACTTCACATAGACATTGACTGAAATATGATGTCTTCATTTTTCTGGAGTGATGTTTTTGTCGGTGATGTCTAAAGTACCCCTTTTTTTACTTTAGTTAAAGAACGATGTTGAAAAAACTTTAAGACACCATAAATTAATTAATTAACTGTTGTAATAAGTATTTTACCATATCAACTTTTGACTGATGTCTATGATGGCTTTATATTGATGTCTATGATGGCTTGTTTATGTTGTTTTCTCATCTCTTATATAGAAATAAATATTTATTAAATGAAATACTATTGCACAGAATTTAATATTCAAACAGTATTCTTATTTAATTAAATATTTTATTTCAACATATGAAATAACATAAATTTCTAAATCCAACTATTTTACCTTCACATTTCTCATACATAATTCAATACATTACACAATCAGTTTTACATTGCCACCTCGCTACAACACTCATCACTCTAGCTAACTTAATCTTGAATTTCATTGTCTAGCTTGTGCTCCAATTCAGTCCAGTCACCTGTGTGAAGCCATTGAGAAAGAATTCATGGTGCTGGGTTGCTGTATGAAGAAGGCAAAACTACTTGCTTTGTTCTATATTTTCTACAATGTTGCTCCTACAAATTTCTAGGACCAGAAGGAACTTTCTGCATCTGATCATCCTGTAATTTTATCACATTTTTGCAATCATAAAGAATACAAGTGAGTAATATATGTGATTTCTTGAAAATGCATACATATAGATGTCAAAGTAGGAGGCTAAAAATGAGGGCAAACATGTAGGATATGCTGATAAAGCCATGGCGATGGATTCTGATTTCCAATTGTCTGTTGTTCATATTAAACCTACATACAGTGTACAAGAGAGATAAAAAAGTTTCCTTGATGCTAACAAAAACGAAGACATGAACAATAAAGTAGAAACAAACCTGCATTAAATTGTCTGGATGTAACCTCGGTTGATTGTTTATATGATAATGCTGCTAGTCAATGTGCAAGTTGAACCGTTTATCGAAGGTTAGTTCATTCGAATTCAAATCTTCTTGAACAAAGGACATAAAAACGATCAATGGGTTATATGGTTGAAGAAATATACACAAACATAAAGGAAAAGGAGTTGATACAAGTAAGCTAACCATGAGATTAATGCATCCATGTCTACATGATTAGTATAATCTTTACTAATTAATTGACATAATTAGTCATTATCAGAATTGTAGGAATTAAACAAAGTCGTTATCAGAATAATTTTTTAAATGTAACTATGCTTTACACTGAAACCATACCAAAGCTGATAGAATTCAGTCAAGTACATGAATATATATACAAAGCCAAAAGTTATTGTTTAGCATATGTATGACACTCTTTTTAGTCACCACTTAACCTTAATTCATAAACCTATTTAACTTTTGAATTGTACAAAGGATGTGTTGCCACCTAGTTTAAGTACCAGGTGACATGGCTTTTCAATATGTATATTTTATATTACCCAGAATTACTGTATAGAGGTTGGTCTATACCCGAGCCTTCTTCCATACAAAGAATTTGCATACTTTAAAATACATTAAAATATATAATACAGGTGGGATTACTCACAGCATTACCAATTTTTCTTTTCAGTTATAAGGGTAAAACATATCACGCCATTCTCATACTTTCTTTCATAAATCCGTGCATAGGTTTTACTACTTAGCTTCCTCAAACCTCTTTGTATTTACGCATATTATCCAAGTATGTTCATATTATTTCAAGTGCCAAATAAATATTGTTTCAATGCTAAGATGTTAACACCTAAGTTTAGACAAAGATCCAAATTTCATTAAAACAGGCTCATTTCAAGTTTTGGTTACAAAGACCAAAACATTCTCAAAATCTTACCCTTTCAATACTGGCTTCACAGAAAATTAATAGAACGGGATTTCCTTTTAGCTCAATAAGATTGTCATTGCTTACCACTATGGGATATTAATTTATAAATAATGAATCTTCCCTTCCACTATTTCTTGCAGCAAACAGACCAAGCCTGGCATTTTATAAGGTTTTATCACTAAAATATGGTTGATACACTTTCGTATGTGCACTTATTCAATATACATGAAAACATAAATCACCTCAGTATTTATATTAGGAATATCTACATTCTGTTTTATTTACATGACATGATTAAACATAACACTCTTTCTTTCTATCCTGAAGTGTTCATGCGTGTTCTTGTATAAAAGCGTATACCTAATTTCCATCTAAGTTACCATCTACAACTTCAACTCAACAACCAGTTTCATATATAAAAGCATATCCATTCTCAAATTCCATCTCAGTTACAAGTTAAGAACAGATAATACTTGTAGCATCATCAATCAAATGAATTATCGATTATCATCGATCTAACTATCTAAGTTTAAATTTTAATAAACAGGCCAGAAGCCAACAAATATTAATCGAAATAGGGGGAAAAAATTACAAAACTGAAATAATGTCAATAAGACAATAATTGTCGTTTTATCAACGATAAGCGATTAACGAAGGTACGAAGGAGGGTTGATTATAAAACTTGAAAGAGGATGGCTCGAAGCTTGCTGATGTTCAGTGAAGAAAGGGGAAGGGAATCGCGATTTGGAATGGGAAAGAAATGGATTTGGTCTGTGTCGAGGAATAAAACGCGAATGGGTGAAAGGTGAAGCGGGAGTGTTTAAACGTAAAGAGGGAAATTGCTGATGACGTGGGGTTGATTGGAGGGTTTTGATGGTTGCGGATTATGAGAAGTTATCAACGACTAGATATAGGAATTTATGGGTGATGCAGATTGATAAGGAAAGCAATTATGAGACCTTTAACATCATGCATGAAGCTGACACAAATGATGCATAGAAACTGATGTTAAAGCACATTTCAATTTATTTATTAATGTAAGATATAATTTTACTATAAAATATAATTAATAAATGTTAACTATAATTTACTTATTATAATATTAATATAATTAATAAATATTAACTATAATTACTAAAAAAAATTAAGTATAATTTACTGATTGTAATATAATTAATAAACATTATCTTTAATTACTAAAAAAATATTAACTATAATTTACTAATTATAATGCTAACTATAATTAGTAATTATTAACTATAATATATTAACTATAATTTACTAATTGTAATATAAATAATAAATATTAACTATACTTACTAAAAAATATTTACTATAATTTACTAATTACAATATAATTAATAAATATTGACTATAATTACTAAAAATAACTATAATTTACTAATTATAATATTAACTATAATTAATAAATATGAACTATAATTACTAAAAAAATATTAACTACAATTTACTAATTATAATATAATTAATAAATATTAATTATAATTACTAAAAAAAATTAACTATAATTTACTAATTATAATATTAACTATATCTAATAAATATTAACTATAATTAGTAAAAAATATTTACTATAATTTACTAATTATGATATTACCTATGATTAATAAATATTTATTGTAATTACTAAAAAATATTAACTATAATTTGCTAATTATACTATAATTAGTAAATATTAACTATAATTACTAAAAAAATATTAACTATAATTTACTAATTATAATATTAACTATAATTAATAAATATTAACTATAATTACTAAAAATATTAATTATAATTTACTAATTATAATGTAATTAATAAATATTAACTATAATTAATAAATACTAACTATAATTACTAAAAAATATTAACTATAATTTACTAATTATAATATTAACTATAATTAATAAATTTTGACTATAATTAGTAAATATTAACTATAATTACTAAAAAAATATTAACTATAATTTACTAATTATAATATTAACTATAATTAATAAATATTAACTATAATTACTAAAAATATTAATTATAATTTACTAATTATAATGTAATTAATAAATATTAACTATAATTAATAAATACTAACTATAATTACTAAAAAATATTAACTATAATTTACTAATTATAATATTAACTATAATTAATAAATTTTGACTATAGTTACCAAAAAATATTAACTATAATTTACTAATTATATTATAATTAATAAATATTAACTATAATTACTAAAAAATATTAACTATAAAATATAATTAATAAATATTACCTATAATTTACTAATTATTAATCATTAACAATAATACATTTAACAAGTGATGTAATAGACAACAACTATTTTAATAAGTGATGTAATCATGGTTATCATGGCGGTAAGTCGAGTCGAGTCGACGGAGGTCCAATTAGTCGACTAGTGGACTAGTCGTAGACTAGTCGAGACTAGTCGATAAATAAATAAATATATACATATGCATAAAAATTCAAACATGTGCATAAAAATTTAAACATGTAGTAACCATAGTTTTAAAAACCATGCCGTTAGTTAAACCGTGGAAGCTCAAGGTCGGAGGTTTTGATGGTCGGACCGGTCGAACCGTTAGAACCGTAGACATACACATACCAATATGCAGCTAACATGAATAGTTTTGAGCAAAGTTGAGTTGTATCAGTCCCACATTTCAAAATAATGTGGGTACTCTTCCATTTTCGTGTATAAGTATGTCCCATCTTGGTTCAAAACTAAAGCAGCTGGCTTCAATGCATTGCATGTGCTGCTGTGTCCACAAAATTTAAGTATTTATTATAAAATATCCAATTCTTGGCTTGATTTCTGGTTCAGAATTACAGGTTTTCTGACATGTTTATTTTTTTTTGGGTTTTGGGCCCAAATTTGGAACCAGTCGGTTAAGTCGACCGCTAGTCGACTGACTAGTCGCGACTAGTCGCTCCTTGTCAATCAAGTCGACCGACATATTGACAAATTTCATGTCGACGGTCCTAGTCCATGATCCTAGTCGATGACTTAGGACCGACTGACCGACTAGTCGACGACTAGTCGCGACTAGTCGGTCGCCGTGATAACAATGGATGTAATAGCCAAGATTTTTGGTATGGCCTAAGTTCAATTTTTTAAAAGTGTATTTAAAACATCTATCGTTCAATAAATCAATGTCTGAGAAACCAACAAAATCACTTTAAAAATTAGCGATGTTAAAAATTGTTTTGACATCGGCAGAATTTACGAGCGATGTTAAAACTGTGATGTCTATTCTACTTTTTCTTGTAGTGTATATACATATACATATACATATGTATATACATATACATATACATATGTATATATATATATATATATATATATATACACACACACACACATATACATATATACACATATATATTATAACAAGCATTTCAAATTTCTCGTTTTGTTGTCTTGTTCTTTCTCCATTTGATGTATGTTTTATATAATCCAAGATTTGATATTGCAGTGTCCTATAATGACTCAATTCCAAGTACAATACCTAAGTTATAAAACTGTTAGGTAAAGCATGTAGTGCCAATCTATGTACTTTGTTCCATTGTATATTACATTATATGATATAGATTTCGATTTAGATATATCCTTCCGCGTTCTAAATAACAGGCAGTGGTTGATAACCATGTTAAATCCAAATCAATGATTAAGCATGTTAAATGGTTATTACTCCTGTTACATAAAATAAGGATTGATATATGCATTTGATTGTTAAAAAAGGGAATCTAGTGCTAAACAAAAGTTTAGCTATGAAGACAAAATTGTTTTAGTCTCAAATTCATAAATTTTTCAGCATATATTTAATTAGATGTTTGAGGTATTTATGACTAAAAAAGATAGCTCAACTCATTGACCGTCAGTTAATAGTTACAACAGACAGGCTTTTTAATTATACTTGTTGGTACTGGATCTTATTTATCGGTTGCATATTTCATTTGAACTCCGTTTTGATTGTTGCCTTGTGTAGCCTAGGCACATTTAGTGCATCAGCGTGTCCCGAAAGAAAATAGAATCAAACTATTGTTTTTGGGTGTTATAAGTTGGTGCTAGAGTTATGGCTTTTAATTTACATCATTCGTGGTGAATGATCAAGCCAAGAACCCAATTGAATGAAATGTGGCCTATGCTACGATGGAGTTATAGTACTTCAATTTTTGGAATATATACCAACTTCTGGTGATGTTTTAAATATTTTTGATAAGTCGATTGAGTAGATATTAAAGTCTGTTAATATAATTGATGGCTGAACTGACACTTCATTTATGACTTTTAATTCACTTCCATTTCTTTGTCAAATCTGTTTGCTGTTTTGATAATATTCACGATATCACCTAGTCCGGTTTGTTGTTTTGAGACAATGTTACATGATAATCATAAAGTGAAATTTGTTTGCATGATAATATTACATGATAATATCACCTAGACTTTGTTCAAATCTGTTCCTAAAGTGTAATCTGTTTGCTGTTCTGAGACAATTTTACATGATAATCACATAAGACACGTTCCCTGAAATCAATACACATAAATGAATAAACAGTTATTTGCGACTAGATCAGTGATTGCATTTGATAATAACTGATAGAAATCGTGTACCTTTTGAGTGAAATTAAGAATATCTGTAGGTAAAACAACATCAATATAACACAAAGTTAACCTTGCATGCAGGTTTTATTAATTGTCGTTGCTATAAAGTGGAATTAATTGAATATTTATGATTATTTTTTTGCAGTCACATTGGAGCAGCAACAACATCACAAATATTAGTAATATGCAGGTTAAGAATCAGTTTAGACTAGCGGTTGGGAGCGGTTGGAATGACTATTCTTTGGCACAAGAAGTTTATCTCTTTTGTTTAGTATGTATATGTACACTTGCTAATATATGTTATGGATTTTGTTTGGTAATTACCAGTTAAAAAACTCATGCCCACACTTGAAAAACAGTGTATAATATATGCTAATTAATTAATATATTCTGATTTGAAAATTCACAGCAGTATCTTCACAAAGTATGATATTGTTGTGACACAAAGTATTGTATATCACTGAAATGGTGGTCATGTCCACTGAAATTGTGGTTATGTTCACTGAATTTGCAGTATTAATGCCTTAATTTTACTTTTACAATGCAGCTTCCATCGTCTTCTCAGCAATCAAATCTTCATTTTGTCGGCAATGAAGATGACGTCCTCGAGCTACAAAAAACTGTTGAGGAGATGCGCATCAAGCTTGAGAATGGGAGAGTAGAACGAGCAAGACTCTCAAAACAATAGAAGGCAGATAAGAAGAGCTTTGAAGCACAACTGGCAAAGGTGATGACAATACTTAAGAGTCTAGATAGAGTTTCATGTTGGCCTTCACTTTCGATTTCTCGTTCGCTTACGCCTTCACCGTCATCATCCGCGTAGCTTGATCGGTATGTCATGACTTATTTTGTAGTGATGTGGTTGTAGTATAATTATGGATGATATGTTTGTTATTTTGGTAGTTATGTGGTTTTAGTACTGTTGTACATGGTATTTGTCTCTATGTCTACCAACTGAATAATTTTGTTATTCATAATTCAGCTTGGTGCACAAAATGAAGAATTATGGATGTTTTTTTATATGAAATATTAATATTATTCTTGTTGCGTTGTTGCTTATGATATAAAGTTATTTTTAAGTGGAAGACAAGCTTATATTGTTTTTTGATTAGCTTTTTATATCAGTATTTATAGTCGAATAATATTAGTTCGTAAAGATGAAACGAGAGATGATAAAAACGTTTATTGCCATATGGAATAGCAACATATTAGTAGCAAAAAAGGAAAGCTAAATAAAACGTTGACAATGTTCCGTCGTTAATTCCTGGCTTAATTAGAAAGCGTTTACCATCAAATTACCAACAAATAAAGTGAGGTTAAGTTTACCCCAGTTTAACTTCCGTCGTTAATTCTTTACTGAGTTGTAAGTGTTTTTCGACAAAATACCCAACAATTTTTTTAGTCAATTTTTTTTGTTGCTAATCCCTTGGCAATTAGTAAGGGTTTACCAACGCCTTTTATAAATAATAATTTATTATAAGTTACTTATCCATCGGTAAATAGTCGGTAAATAAATTAGAATTAAATTAATAAATAAAATAAGGATTTTTTTTTTTAAATGACAAACTTTACAAAAAAATTGGTGAAAAGTATGGAAAGTTTTTAAAATAGAGATAAGGACAAATTTACACTAAAAATGGAATTCAGGAGGCTCACTATCTTTTCTCCGTTTACACTAACATTTGTCATTCTCACTAAATACTAAACTTTCCATACTTTTTCCATCAATTTTTTTGTTACGTTTGTCATTCTCCCTATTTTCCACAAATTTAAAAATATATTTTTATTATATAAATATTATAATGATGGAAAAATGTCAAAAAACTCACGCTAAATTCCGTCGTCGAAATTTGACATAACTTCCGTCATGGTTTTTACTGACAACAGTGTTATACAAAAAATCCGTCGGCAGAGCGCCCTTTTGGCTTTTGCTTTGGTATCAATCTTTTCATTGTACCCCTTCGACTCTTTGCTTTTGGTCTCGAATTTTTGCAGTAACATCAACATTGCTTCAATATGAAATTTTGAATTCAGATTAAATTCATTTTTCGTTTCCCTGTCGTATTTCTTGCATCCAATAAGCAGAATTTTTTTTTTTTTTTTTTTTTTTTAAAGATTGATGTGAAGAGAATGGTCACTATGTACAATTTGTGCTTTGGGCGTACCATAGAGTCTAGTGGCTGGCGGAAACGTAGTTGCGACTTGAGTTCAAAAAATCAGTAAGCGGGATTTGCGTTGTGCCATGCAGGCAAAAATGAAATGTTTGTATCTTGACCGAATTCCTTTGTATTTAAATTAGATCTCCTTGGTTCTCTTCGAAATTTTTGAGTTTGGCTCCCACTGTTGTTTTTTTATATATAAATGTCAATGTTTGTGACTGGAAGAACATATGTAACACGCAATTTGGGGTGGAAAACTGAATGCTCATTGTTTTGTCCAGTTTTAAAGATCCAACCCAATCTCGCTACAGCCACAGTAAATCTTCAACCTTAAAGTGCTACGGTTCTGAAAATAAAATAACCTTGTGCGTGCATGAACCGCGGTCCAACCTCAAAACCCTGAAAAAACATCTAGACTAACCTTTTTGAACCTCACAGTTCTTTAAATTTAAGAAAAAACCATCATTTCGTTTTTTATTTCTTCACATAACTAATTTAACTAACAACCAGTGTGAGTTACTATTGTAAATTTTACGAATCGTTGTTCAACTGAGCCGCTTTCATATTCACAAATAAGAAAATTTACAATTTTGAGCAAATGAATCAATATAAAATTAATTTGACTAATATTTTTTATGAATTGCTCAAAACTACTTGCATTAAAATGAAATGTATTTACAGTAATTACTTAATTTTTTTACTTTAATTGAAATAATTTTGCATTTAAATTGAAAAAAAATAAAGAAAAAAAATCAACCAACAAGGATATCGCGGTCTAACAGGTTCAACCACTAAAACCTTTAAGTTTTCACCAATACGGTCCAGCTCACGGTCTGGTCTTCGAAACTATGGTTTGTTATGCCTGTTGGGATGTACATTTAATTGACAACATCTAGGTAATTCCTATTTATTTTATAATTAGTTAGTACCAAGGAACTGAGTAACGTACGATATCATATTTTGTCAGAGTACATGAGCAACATTTAAACAAGGAAAACTAATTAAAAGAAATATAATTAGTAAAAGAAATTATTTAGTTCGTGTATGTGTATGAGAAGGTTAGCTGCACCTATACAAGTTTAGAGTACGTACAGAATCTTATTAGTAACAAATTATTACTATTTTCATTAAAGGTATACATACTGTATATTTGAATTCATCTTGAACATAATTACTGGGCAGATATATGTCTTTAAATGTGATAGAAAGCACCGGTTAAAAGAAATATAATTAAATTATTAACCAAAATAAAAAAACTGGGTTGTGCATCTGCCTGATAAGGTTATCAGCGCATGTACAAGCTTAATTGGAGTATATTCAGAATCTTATCAGTAACAAGTTCAGATTTGAATTCATCTTAGATCAAGTACTGAGCATTTTTATGTCAATACTAAGCTTAAATCAGATTTTATTAGCCTATAAATAGATGCACCCCTAACTCCTGAGCATCAGTTACCTTCAACTTGTTTTTTTTAGTTGCATTACTTTTGGTTGGCCGAAGGGTTAGTTCTTACACAACTGAAATTACATTTATAGATTGCACCTTTGACTTAAGCTAATAAAGATTTCCTTTTGATTCTTTCTATAGATGAGATCTGCAACCCTTTTGGTTTTGACATGGCTGGCATTAATCAGTTTGGTTAACGGAGGAAAAATATACGATGTGGCTAACTATGGAGCAGTCGGAGATGGTGAAACTGATAACAGCGAAGTAAGAGCATTCGATCGTTTTATGTCGCGCCAAATTTTGTACATTTATAGTTGGAAAAACTTTCAAACCATGATTATTAATACTGATTTTTTGCCCAGGCATTTTTGAAAGCTTGGAAAGAAGCTTGTGCTGATGCAAATGAGCCAACATTTATACTAGCATCAGAGGGAAAAACATATTTGACCAGCAATGTCGATTTTTCAGGACCTTGCAAATCTGGGATACAAGTCAAGGTACATTTTGGTTATCTTATTTTACACACGCACATACATACATTTTGGTGGATATATACTCATGTAAATGCACACATCGTCGTCGTCACTGTCATATATATGATGGTAACATTATCGTTGTTTCCTTCATTTCGGTTTGTTAGATTATTGGAAATTTGGTGACACCAAAAGGGTTCTGGACAAAGAAACAGGAGACGTGGATAATTTTCAAAAACATTGATGGGCTTAGGATTGATGGTGGTGGAAGTATGGAAGGCAGAGGTGCTACTTGGTGGCCTTGTGTCTCCAAAAGGGTAGGCTATATTACAGTGATTGTCCCCTAACTCTTAGTCTCCATTCTAAACTTAATACAACGTAAAATGATCCTCCTGTTTTTCTTTTCGTTTGCAGAAATGCAAAGGAGCTCCTTATGTGAGTACTGTTATCGTTTTTGCTCTTTAAATGTACAGTTTACTTTATTCCTTCGTTAAACGTTGTGCTTGCATCCATACAGACTATGGAAATCATGGGATGCAATGATCTTCAGTTGAATAATTTAAGATTTAAAAATAGCCCAGGAAAGAACCTAGCAATATACAAATGTAGCCAGGTTAATATATATGACCTTACTATAAAGGCTCCAGGAAATAGTCCGAACACCGACGGCATCATGGTGGCAGAATCAAGCGATGTTCGAATTTGGTCATGCAACATTGGAGTGGGTACTGGATTCGTATTAATTATAAATTTGCAGCAAAACCATTTTTTTTAATTATAAGTATATATAGTGCGCACTTTCTCTGTAAATAATATAAAGAGCTTGTATATGTATTATGCAGGTGATGATTGCATAACAATTTCAAATGGTTGCTCTAGCGTGAATGTCAGCAGGATCACTTGTGGACCTGGCCATGGTCTTAGGTAATGAAATTCATAGTTCATACAATGTGAATATCTTATCATATATTTTACATTTTAAAGACTCATATGTAAATGTAGATTTTTTGTAAATTATTTATGAGTGGTCAACGACACTTTTTCATCCGAAAAAGAAATTAAAATGCAAAGTCCAATGACATATACATGTGTTTTAAGATTTCATCAACTGTGCTTACTTTCATAATCGCAGCGTTGGAAGTTTAAAGGAAAACACAAGGGTGGAGGATATCATGATTTCCAATAGTAAGGTTTCTGGAACTTTAACTGGTGCAAGGATCAAGACATGGCAGGTATTTAGGATGGTTAATCCTTTAAGTGAAGACTATGCATTTCAATGAAAGCAAACAATACACACACATACATACAAATATTCTAATTAAATCAACATATGTGCATGTAGGGAGGATCTGGCTATGCAAAGAACATACTGTTCCAAGACATAACCTTCTCTGCAGTTAAAAAACCAATTGAAGTCAGTCAGTTCTACTGTCCAGGTGGAGGTTGTGCTAATGAGGTAGCTAGCTTCTGTGTACTTATGTTAGTTTGTTACATCCATTTTCCTTTTCTTATGTTTTTGAAATACGTGTAAATAATACTTCAATTTTATTGTTCATATGTTGTGTCGAAGCCATCAGCAGTAGCTCTAAGCCAGGTAACATTACGGAATCTGAAG
This sequence comes from Allium sativum, assembly GCA_030737875.1. Lineage (NCBI taxonomy): Eukaryota > Viridiplantae > Streptophyta > Magnoliopsida > Asparagales > Amaryllidaceae > Allium > Allium sativum. Next base: position 142,366,851 of record CM060925.1, on the reverse strand, counting down.
GGTACGTCAACCCAACCAATTGCCATTACTTTGGACTGCAGCAAAAACATGCCGTGCACCGGAATTGTGATGGATGATATCGACATTACATATGAAGGCAAAGGCGGTGCCAAATCAATATGTAATAATGCTGTTGGAAAAATAATTGGAGTAGTTGCGCCTCGGCTTCCATGTCTTGGTAAGAAATCAGAATATCATTTCACCAGTGCACGCGGCTTCGATTTGAGCGAAAACCAGGATGAGCAAGTTGAAGATAGTCTTACTCCTACTGATGAAGAAATTGAAATTTAAAGCTATTTTAGTGAGTAACATCTCTATGAAGCGGAGAATACGTATTTTGATTAAATTAGCAATAGTGTAATTCTCAAATTCTTGAGTAAAACACAAAGTTCTTTTCTATTAACGTAGGAAGCCTTAAATCATCATTCGTGTTGGCTTGTGAGTGCTTGCTTATATGTTACACTGGTGCCTCTCTGTGCTTGATTTATTTGACATAATGACCAAAATAAAATGTATCATTTTGCAAGGCAGTGTCATTATGATCTTTTATTAAAAATAGTTCTCATTTGCTTTCTTGTGGTAATCCAATTTTTGTTTGATTTATTTGACATGGTAACCAAAATATATATTCTTTTCTTTTACTTTTATAGCAATGACAACACTACAACAATGGTTTCGGTTAGCGATGACTAAAAACAGTTGGCGTTCGTCGCGTTAATCGCTAGTCATCGTCAAAGGACACGAAAAATTATCGCTATACAACCTAATGCTAAAAAAATACCGACGTCTCTAGCGTCGGCTTTCGTTGCCAGTTTAGCTAGGCTGGCGACGACTAGGGGGGCACATGACAAATTGTGGACTTTTTGGGTTGGTCGTTGCCAACCGTAACAGGTAACAAATCTAGAAATAAAGTCTATAGCTAGTCTGTCAACCGTAGCTTGGAAATATAATCGACATTAGCCATCGTCAACAGACACCCAACATGACCAATAAGTCGTCGCAAAACTGAAACTGATTCTCAACATTTTTGTTCTCTCATTGCCCTGCAGCTACACATATTCGTAATACTCATATTCAATCATTCTACAAATCATATACACTTAATTCCACAACACATTTTCATATCCAATAATCCAATATATTATATACAAAGGTATGAGGTATTGTTCGATACCCCGAAATTCGGAGTTACAGTACCAATACCAGTAGTTATCGATCCAGAATCGAGCATATAACTCGGTTCCGGTGAAGGTTTAAAAAAAATTGAAATCAAAATCGAACAACTTACCAAAGCTTGAAATTGATAAATAACTTGTGTCTAACTAGTATATCGATCGAAACAATAGATTTACTCTAAATTTGTAGATTTCAGCAAAGCTTCGTTCGGTAGTACTAATTGAAACAGTAGAATGTGTATCTGACTAGTAGATTCATGCCTAGTTGAAGCAAAATAAAGACGAGATGAAGATGAAGCGAGTTAAAGCAATTTCCTTCTTCATCTAGTCGACATCAACTTCTGTTTGCTTCCATCGAAGTGAAGCCAAGATAAAAGAGGAAGGCTGGTTCTATTTCCGCCCCTCACTTTTCCTTTTCCACCCATCGAATTAATCGACATTTCTACCCTTATAGAAGCTAGGTTGGAATGATAAATATAGCAGCAACCATCAGTATATGTTTGACAATGTGTTAGTAAATATAACAACAATGTTTGTTTGTGTTTAACGACGTTTCAATAGATATATTTAACAGTGTTAAGCATTATTTAACAATCCGAGAATAACAAATGTTTCATTTCAGCAATATGCAATGTCTCAACGAAGAAAAACTTAGGTTTTCATGAGTAGTATACGTGATAAATGAAAACTTAAAATAAAATAGAATGATATTGTTTGTGTTTGAGTCTGATCAACTTCTTCGTTGCTTCTTCATCAAGTTAACCGTTTTTTTCTTTTAAAAAAGAACGATATGCATAACAGTCTGGCGGATATATAATAAAAGTAGTAAGAAAGGGTGTTTCTGAAATATTTTGGGGTGTGAAAAGAAATAAATAGGGTGTTTTTTCTTAAGTATGTGGGGTGGGAAAGGTAAAAAGGGGTGCTAATAGAATTAGTCAAAAAAGAAATATTATGGAATTAGAAATTAATGAGATTAGGGCTACTTACTGGGTTGACATACTAATTGGATCTTCTTTGTCAGTTTTGTGATAATCTTTACTGGGCTTACATTTAATTTCCTGGACTTACATATCAAACTAAATTTAAGTGGAGCAAATATACTATTCATTCTAATTTTGATCTGCTTTGTTAAGTTAGTTCGGTTATAATGTTTAATTCTAATCTACGGTTAACTGCTAAATTATAATATATGGTGTAATTTTGATTGATATGTTAATATTTTTTCCATCAAAAAAAAAAAAAAAAAAAAAAAATCAAAATCAGGACTGAAATCGAAACATCCTAAATCAATCGAAACCATATAAATTTCAAATGACCGAAACCGAGAATGAAAACGTGTTCTCAAACTTGATATATACTCAATTTCACAACATATATCCATGAAAATCTCAACAAACAAACAAATATAGCACAAAATAACATATATACTATAAATACTAATATAGCACATTCACATACTAAATTGAAATATCCACAACAACCCGTACATACAAAAAAACATCCATATATCAATATTTCAACAATATGTTTATATTTACAAATAATAAAATGACAAAAAAAACAAGTACCTACTCGTCGTCCACATCATCCTCGTCCTCCATCCCATCATGATCCCCAGATATCCTCCAATGCACATATGGATATTCGCGATCCACTCATCAATCATGCTAGTCAGTTCACACTTCTGCCAATCTTGAAGCTTGGTCATTTGTTGACGAAGCATAGAAATCTCCTCCTACTGCTGGGATCTCCTGTAAGCTGCCTGAATCGTCGCTACCTGTAATTTATTTTATTCGGTGTTTAAATTTAGAATTCTAGACTAAATATAATTTATAGTTTAGTTAATAAACCACTTTACTTCTATAATGCCGAAGCCATGCTGCCTATTCCTAGTAAGCAGGTCAATGATGGCGTCTTACATACAGTTGTACTCCTCTAGGGTCAGGCCGTGACATGAGGACTACGACACTCGAGCGACTCCAGCCTAATATCTCTCTTGCGATAGCGAACAGTGAATACACGATAAATATTCAATTTCAAATTTATCGATTATGAAATGAAAATATAAGAATGGTTACCACCGCACACTCGGACTTAGCGTCCATCCAAGTATAGGATTTATTACCCTCATCGTAGATCTGCTCAAAGACGTAAGTCTAGGTAAACACCTCATCAAGTGTAGGCTTCCACTCTAGAGTTGACATTTGAAGTTGTACAAATGAACAATGTTACCAATATGATTAAGTATGATTAAACATTGCTACAACTATTATAAGTGCAATTTATATACATATCAATTCCCGTTGATGCTGTTGGAAGTACTTAGAGCCACCTCGGTGCAAAGTAGGATTTTAATTCTTGTTTGTTAGGTTTGCTTTGAAACCTTCTATAAATTTAAATATACGATTAACTTAATTGATAAATGAAACTGAAACAACTCTCGTTAGCTTAATTGATAAATTTAAATATACGGTAACTCTCGCAGTCCTCTGAGTTGGCTTCAGGTACAACTCTCGTTTGGCCAAAAAGACCTTACAGTTTGAAAGTTTCTCCCGTTTTCGTGAGCGTGTGCAGAAGTTTGCATCGCCCTATACATGTTCGGGTCACCCTATACATGTTCGCATCACATCGCACCGCACCGCATTCTCCATCAGCTCGCATCACCCCTACTGCATCGCATCCTCCATCAGCTTGCATCAATAACATCGCGTCACATCCCTCTACATTGCCATAGTTTGCATCCCTCAAGGATGCGAAAATTCGCATCCCTCGGATGCAAGTTTTTGTATCCCTCGGATGTGAGTTTTCGCATCCTTCTTATGCGAAAATTTGCATCCCTCGGATGCGAATTTTCTCATCCAAATGCGTAGGCTCGCACCCCTCCAAGATTCGAATTTCACATCCCTCGTGATGCGAAATTTGCATCCCCTAGGAGGGATGCAAAATTTCATGAAATGCGAGATTTTGGGGACCACGATGCAATTTTTCACTTCACCAAGGCTTGGATGCGACTTTTTTGTTGCGAGAAAGGTATGATGCGATTTTCCATATCTAAACATAATGTTGGATGCGATTTTTCATGTGTGGGCTATGTAGGATGCAATTTTCTGACAGTGGACCCTAAATCTCACCTACTCCTACCTAACTCACTCATCTATAAATACTCCAAAGCAGCATTAATGGCTTCCATCTTCTTCTCTAAGACTTTTGTACATACTTGGACCATTAAAACGTTGCACAAATGTTTTCCGTCAACTTTTGGACACTCACAAGGACATTTACACTGTTTTTGGACTATTTTGGACATTTTTAGATTTCTCGAACATTGAAGCTACCTTTTGGATACTATTGACCAAGTCAACACATTTTTCACTCAACGAAGAAGAAGGGCATTTTAGTCAAAGCCTAGAATTAACAAACATTTTGTTATTCTATTGTATCGCTTTGTACTCAAATATTGTCCGAACTTATGCAACTTTGTAATCGAATATTATATAATGAATGATTACTATGAAGTGGACGTAGGCGCTAGTGTCGAACCACTATAAAAAGCTTTGTCCTCCAGCGTTACTTTATTTTGGATTTGGATTTGGATTATTGTGTTCATAACACAAATACATTCGAGAGTTGGCGTGTGCTGAATTCATGACAATTCCCCATGTTATTATCTGTGGCGCGCTAGGAAGGGGACGCACAACTTTAACTTTTTCTTCGGATTGGATTCACGGATTTGTCTTTGGATTTCGACTTTGGTTTTCGACTACGACTTAGTTACTCGCTTCTCGTCATGGTTAAGCGCAAGAAGCTCGACGTTATTACCGAAGCTCAAGGTACAGAAGGAGGAGGAAGTCAAGAACTTTTCTCGACTAGAGTTCCATCGAACTACGTCACTCGAGAAGACGTCGATGGAATGATTAAGAATTTGTCTATGGGTTTGAATGCTCAACTCGAGCGTCGGGAAGAAGCTTTTAACACCTTTCCTGACCGGAGTAAAGAAAGTATAAGGAATTCTTCGAGGTCGACTGGCCTGAACGGCATTATTGGAACTAGTACCAACATTCCTTAACCTACGATTTGGGACTTGGGGGCAATCCCACAAAATAATCAGTAGGCCGATGCCGATCCCCGGACCAGTGTTGGTCCCGCTACACTCAGGGGTACCCCTAATCTCGACATCTCTTATCCCGTGACGCTTTGGTAGGTCAGGTTGCAGGCTCCGGTATTGATAACGTTGCTCAAACGCCAGTGCACGCGGCTTTGGATGGTAGTGCTTCCATAGTTCCGGGAGTCAGGATTGTGCCCGATGTGGCTCCTCAGGTTGGGATTCAACCAGATATTCTTCTCATTAACCAACCAATTCCTAATCTGGACTTAAACACTGGGGGCACCAGTGTCGCTTTGGATAATCTTAACCAATTGTTTACTTTTAGCACATACTTGGATTATATGACTCGTAGGCTGTTTTCTTTGGATTTTAAGAATTCTCGTAACCCACCGGATTTCAAGCTACTGGTTCTGGAACCTTATGATGGTCAACAGGATCCGACTGCCACTTGATGATATATATTCGTCATATGGAGGTTCTCTCTACTTCGTAAAACGTCATTGCCAAGTGCTTTTCACTAGGACTGCACATAACCCATATCCATTCCGAACCAACCAACCCACATAAACCCAACACAACCCTTCCTAGTTCGGGACGGATATGGGTTACAATTTTTAACCCATACTATATACGGATCGGGTTTGATATTTTGTTCAATCCAACCTTATTTTAACCCAACCCAACCCAATATTATAAAATTAATTTAATATCAGTCCACCTAAAATTAGAGTAGCATAATCCTAGAATAATGTTTTTGTATTATATAGTAAATATACAAAAAATCATATTTCATGTCAATTCAAAACAGATAGAATTTGGGAAATATATTTCAAAGGGCATCTAAATGTATTTTAAAATGAAACACTTGTTCTACTATGTAGTAAATTAATCTTATATTATGTGTTTTACAATGAAATTTTAGTAAAATATGTCTTATAATGAATTAGTTATTTTAAACGCATTATGCTAGCTAAAATCTGATATATTATGCTGAAATTTTAATATTATTTTAAAAAAATTCCTTATATTCTCATTTTTTTATTATATTCAAGCAACCCAACACAACCCTACTAAACCCGACCTAACCCATACTTCAACCCAACCCACATCCAACCTCATATAGGGTCGAATATAGGTTGAAATACCTTAAACCCATACCCATGTGGGTCGGATGAAGTATTTGGTCTAACCCGACCTAACCCATCCTTTGTGCAGCCCTACTTTTCATTTTATTTAACAGATATAGCTGCAATATGGTTCAGGCAGCTGGAGGCGGACTCCGTTAATTCTTGGAATACTATGGTTGTGAAGTTTGTGGAACAGTTTAAGGTCAACATCACTCGTATGAAAAAGCGTAATGACTTTTAATGGAATTAAATCGAAGTTCGGTAAGACTTTGCGGAAATTCTTGAAACGGTTTAATGTTGCGGTAGCTTCGGTCGACAAACACGATTCTTCTATGGTTTTGATGGCCATAGTATCTGGAGTTTTGGAAAAGTCTGACTTTAAGACATTATTACGTCGGGACCTGCCAAGGGATCTTGGCGAGTTCCATTTTGAGGCTGAAAGATTCCTTCGGGAAGAGGATGCGGGAACCGACAAAAAGGTTTGCGAGGCAAATGTTGATAAGGGCGGGAAACCGTCTGACTTTGAAAAGGCTAAAGTTTCTGTTGTTAGTAAACCCTCATCGGGGAACGATTGTAACAAGGCCTAGGGGCAACCTTAGTTCACGACTTACTCAGAACTTACTCATACCCTCAAGGAGATTTATCAAGACATCAATCCCACTACTTCTTTTAGAAAGCCTCCCGCAAGGGAGTCAGCCCAGAGAGAAAGGGATACTGCTCGACATTGCATATTTCACGATATTGATGGTTATGATACAAATGAGTGTCGACATCTCAAGGATATGATAGAAGAACGTGTCAGGCATGGAGAGCTAGCATGATTTGTTCGTAACCGGGTTGTGGTGCCAGGACATGCACAGTCCCCTTCATGGAAATCAGGATAGGCCTGGGACTAGCACGCGTCCTAATGGCATTGTTATCAGTTAAACCTCTTACTGGCTCTGATGTCCCGGATGTAAGCCTCATTGGCATCAGTATCTTATGGCTTATGGCTCGTTGTTTTGATCTTTCGGCTTTGAGGATATTTTGGTTATTTGGTCTTGGATTTGCTTGGTATTCTAGATTTGGAGCTGACTCTTGTGGATGTTTGATCTTGGCTTTTGTGGTGTCTCGGTTTTGGTTCTTGTGGATTTTTGGTTTTGGTTTTCACTAGACTCTTGGATTTGGGTTTTGTCGCCTTCGGTGCTTAGGCTTTGGATGTGGCTTTATTTGGATTCTTGGCTTCTACGTTTTGTGGTTCTTGGATAATGAGCTCCTAACTTATGGCTGTCTCATTTATGGTTCTTTGGATTGTGGATATTGCAAATTTTCTGAACTTATGGTTAGGATCACTTGTCTTTCTTGGATTTGTTTGTTCGAGCTTCGGCCCAAGGTTTTGGCTTTTAGGACTTCAGTCCTCTAGATGTATCCTCTTTTGGTTATCTTGGTTGTAAGATGGTCGAGCCAGCCTACCCATGTACGGGAGATGTTATAATTCTTGGGCATGCTCTTTGCTCGACAACACACCGTCACCCCATCTTCTTATTATGAAAGGTTTAATCTTCCCAGCTTTGTATTTTGAATGGTTAAGTTTGTTTACCCATGTTACAGGAATCAACGAGATTCTATGCATGCTCTTCACAAATGATAAACCACTCACTTACGTTCACGAATGAATTTGAAATAAAAAAGGGCTATGTTTTCCTACCCATGTACTGGAACAGGCATCCTAAGCATCCTCTTTATGGATGATAAACTGTTAGATCTTCCTTTGGCTTTACTAAAAAAATCATTAACTTTTATAACTTTAAAAAATTTACTTCGTAAAGTAAGGATGATTGCTTGTGGAGTATGAAATCGACAACAGGATTGCAAGCTCTAGTAATTGTCTAGCTATCTTGGCCTCTTGTCCTACTTCAATAAGATTACCTTGACTACTCACTAGATATTGGATTAAATCGGGTGGACTTAACAATGACGCGACAAGATTATCCACTCGTGGCTATCTTGGCCTATTGGCCTACTTCGACAAGATTGCCTTGACTTGTGGCGAGCCTTGGATCTCATGCATCCGGTCGATGGGTCCTGCTCGTTTGGATTATTGAGTCATCCTCACACAGCAATTCATATGGATATATGGCTAAACGGTTATTGGCTATTCTAGATTTACGTATTTAAGGTATATCCTAACTTCCTGGCTATGGATTTTTTGGTTATTTAGGTTATCAGACGCCTACAGTTCTCCGATTATTCTGGCTATTCTAGTAATCTTTAAAAGATTTGAAATAATCATCGGCTTTCATCTGATTTCAGGTTTTCTGGTTAATGGATAATACGGCCCGAAGCGATCATGGATTTCTGGTTTATCGGCTTTGGATTCCTGGATTAATACAATCTGGTGCGATCGTGGCTATTCAGTTTTATGGTTATGGATGTTCACTCCGGGATTCTCCTGGCTTTTGTTTTTCTGGTTTCCACGCGAACACATCTTCCTTCGACAAGCAAGACATGTTTTGGGGGAAAATGTTGACACACTTTTTGGGTAAAGCTGCCACATGTCAAGATTCTGGTCAGCAACGCACTCAAGCATCAACAACATCGTCAGAAAACACAAAGCGATTTGGTCAAAGTCGCGGCGTAACATGCAAACGGCCTGAAACCCCCTTTAGATGACCTCTTTTGGGCCCAAAAATATGGATTAAGGTGCTTTGCACGGTAATTCTTATAGCCCTCTGAGTTTACTTCAGGTATAACTTTCGTTTGGCCAAAAGGCCTTATAGTTTGAAAAATGCCCATTTTCGTGAGCGTGAGCAGAAGTTCGCATCACCCTGTACATGTTTGCATCACACCGCATCACATCACCCCCACAGCATCGCATCCTCCATTAGCTCACATCACCAACATCGCGTCGCATCCCTTCACGTAGCCACAGTTCGCATCCCTCAGGGATGCGAAATTTCACATCCCTCGGATGTGAGTTTTCGCATCCGAATGCGTAGGCTCGCATCCCTCCGGGATGCGAATTGTGCATCCCTCCTGATGCGAAATTCACGTCCCTATGAGGGATGCGAAATTTCCTGAATGCAAGATTTTAGGGACCAAGATGTGACTTTTCACTTCACCAAGGATCGGATGCGACTTTTCATGTCTAAACATGATGTTGGATACTATTTTTCGTGTGTGGGCTATGTAGGATGCGATTTTTTGACAGTGAACCTCAAAACTCATATACTTTTACCTAACCCACTAATCTATCAATACCCCTAAGCTTGGCATTCAAATGGATCTTTTTTCCCTTGGATTTTTGGACTTCTTGAAGCTCTTAAGAACCATTAATGGATTCCATCTTCTTTTCCAAGACTATTGGACATAGCTTGGATCATTAAAACGTTTGTTAAACAAAAGTATCCAAATCTTGTTGGAAACGTTTTCTAAACCACCCTCAAATCAAAGCGTAAGTATAGTTTGTGGTAACCCTTCAGGTCCCGTGAATGGTTCCTGTAGTGTCATCACCAGAATGGCATGTTTTCGGATGATGCGCTTAAGTCGCGCCAAAGAAGCATCGTTGTCGATACCACGAATATTCTAGAAATGAACGTTCACCGTGAAAACGAAAGGAAAAGACACAGATTCAAAAAAATGAACGAGCAAAGAGATGGCTCATATCAGATAAAGAGTGCGGCGAGTTGAGCTAACAATATGTTTCGCCGCTGTAAGCGAACGGGTGCATATGGTGCGAGGGATACGAGGCATGTCCAAGTACCTCTATGTGTCGCTCAGAAAGAAGTTGGAACTAAAGAGCGGCTAGAAAAGGTGTAGTATGTTGGCACAAGTGAATCCTGCCTACTACAGAGGATGAAAGGGAAACACCACAAGTCTTGTTGATATGGGCCAATTGAGACGAATGTGTGTTACAAGCAATACGATCTAACCGCTCGTTGATACCCCTAATCTTGTCAAGGCTAAGAAGAGAAATATAATGAGGGAAGGAAGTGGACATAGAAGCAGATAAGAGAAATGCTTATACCAGGCATTATAACTTGTTGTAAGAGTTCAGCTTTAGCAGACTTGTCATCAGATTGACAAATCTGCAAAGAAGTGAATACCCTCCACTAGGACGAAACTAACCATTTAGAAAACTGTCGATTCCCCCTAAGCATAAATGAAGAAAAGACCAGTACAGTGATAACATCAGCAAGTTGATATAAGGAAACCAATATCCTCGTCTGCACACCTATTCCTGCTAGAAAAGAAGCCACATCGACCAAAAAAGAGAGGATAAAAACAAAAATACCCTCGAATCGACAACCAGACAACTCAACTCCCAAACATGTCATTAATCGGCATGTTGTGAGTAGAAAGCCCACCAAAAACCCGAGAAAACCACCAACCCGCAGTGTCCCCAAAATCCCCAAAAACAAACAACCGAGACCCGCAAAAGGATGAGATAATATATAGAAACCAAGACAGATTGCCAAAGCAATTTCTTAGCCCCATCAATCCATCGAGCAAATACAACCCAAAATGAGTCTGACACAGAAAGCCAACAAAACAAGTAAAAATCCAAAGAAGAAACCACAACAACGGCCAAGGGAAGGAGCCACAACACATCCTACCAACAAGACTGATGCCAAACCGGACCAAAAAGAGCAGAGAGGAAACAAGGCAAGGTAGAAGGTGGAACACCCTTCAAAAACCTAACCGAAAAAGTACCAACGACCAAAACATTAGTAGTACTGAATAATTGGCAAACCCAAAGCTGCCCGATAAGAATCGAAGGCAACCCAACAGACAACCGACCAACTCTCTCTGTAAAGCACATATTGCCGAGTACATACACAGGGGAAAAAAATATGTCCACCGATATCGGCGAATTGATAGGGATAGCAACCTCACACACCAAAGGGGAACACAACAACCTCAAATCAGATATGGAAACAAAACAAAAATTTAAACAAAAAGAAAAAGGCGGAACCTGCAAAGATGTCGCACAGACGCATGAACCATCCTCTACAGTAACCTCCACCACTCCTACTTCTCCACACACTAATGCCTCACCAGATGGTCCAACCATCGACTGCATTCGTTGTGGAGAAGAAAATCACTCCAACTCGTCACTCTTCCTAGACAATGCAAACCAACGCCAAAGAATGCTACCCTTAACCCAATCGTGACAAGGCCAAGGAAAGTCGGCCTTTGGTGGGAGTACACTAGCAAGCTCAGGCTGCTCCTCAACCAATTCAAGCAATCTAAACTGATTGGACATTTTAAGGGGAGGTCCTCTAGCTCAGTAACTTTACCAAGAAAACCACTTACCACTAGACCATCTTTCTACAATGAATGAGTACCGAATGCCTCGCCAAGTGATGATACCGGCTGCATTCGATGTGACGAGACATCCCATCTCTTACCTTCATCCAAAACCACAGCCTCATGCCAATGCCTAAATTTACTACCCTTAAACCAAGCACACTTAAGCTCAGAAGGAACAACCTCAACATTGGAATCAACCATCTCCTGAACACAATCAACAAACTCCACAAGAAGAGTAGAGGCATTGCCCGAAGAAAGAAGGGTAGGTCTGCGAGTCACCACACTTCCAAAAGCAAAATTCCTATCGTCCTTCTTGTAAGATCGAGAGTGGGAAGTTTTGGATCCTTTCAAAGATAACGACCGTTGTTTCATTGACCACTTACTACGACGAGGGAACCTAACCACCTCTCTAGAAGTTCCCAGCGCTAGCCAAGATAAGTAAGGCAAAGAATAATAAGAAATTCATTTTGGTATGAAGCAAATCGGGGGGATCAATTCCCCAATCGCACTTCCTACAAACGAACCAGCAATAATGTTGGTGTAACAAAGAGGAACAGGCCGAACACCATCCACAACCGAAACCATCGAAGCAGAGACAGTACTGCCCCATCGCAACGAAGCGCTCAGAAAACAACCCAACACTGTTTTGGGGAAGAAACGAGTAGGGGGATCAATTCCCCTAGTCCTCCTCCCATACAACAGCCATGCAAATAATCACTGATAAGACCAGCTCTGTCACCACTCGAACGAGGGCCAGAAGAGGAAAAAGACTGCAAATATCTCATAAAAGGGACCATCGAAGGAAACCAAATTAGTTCCACTTTGAGAAAAAATCCACCCATAATAATAATCTTGTGACGAGTTAGAATCTCAAATTCCCATAAGGAAGAAACTCGAACTAACAGATGTGATACACCCACTAAAAACAGACCCACTAGAACCCAGCTGAAGCACAAACCACCTCAGGAACCATATCAACAGTTGGACTGGACCCAGAAAACGATCCCAAAGCATAAAAAGGGAACCTTTCCCGAGCTTCCCCATAAACCCTAGAAATAGGAGAAGGAAACAAATGGGACAACTGAAACGAAGTAGCAGAGAAAAGCTTGACAAAGCATGCGCTCACGGGAACCGAAGAACTAAGGAAAAAACGACGAGAAAAATATAATCGCAATTTAGAGGGAGAAGGAGGAAGCCATTGAAGAAGACAAATAGTCCTTGCCAATGTCTATAATGTTTCCATAGTAGCCAGAAAAGTGTAGGTTACTTTTACATTTAGGTTCTAACTTAGGTAAAGACCATTGAATAAGAAACATGCCAGTAAGGCATGTTGTGGATGATGGATGCTAGCAAATGTATTGGGATGTATTGTTCGGATTGTACTCTTTTACATGTCTAGGATGGTATATCCTCTTGGTAGAAGGCACACATTCACATTATCTTTTATTTACTTTCCAACTATTTAGAAAAGATATATATTGATGTTATCTTATTGGGTATGATGTACATGGATGATATGGTTGTGCATACATGTAGAACTGCAAGTTTACTCATTTAGGATGCAACATACATTTGGATGCATGACATGAGCTTTGCATGATAAAAGGTCAAATGAATTAATAAACGACATACCTTTTTAGATTAATATAGGTTCACACACTTTCCACATCACACATATATGTACATATTGCATTAAAAAACTTCTAAGACAATGATTGCCATAGATGATGATGAATAGATGGTTGTAGCTATTGAATAATGTGTGAATAAGTTACATTTATCAGTTTTTTGATATTTCGATGGTGAAATACATTTAAGTGTTGAAAATGTAACACCTTATAAATTTAACCGAAGTTCAAAAGGAAATTTACCAAGAACTTAATAAGAAAAATAAGGACTTAAAAGGAAGTATCCACATAGGTTCGAATTTGACTATAATACTTGCAGGCATTTGTGCTAATTTTATAAATAATTTTCATATATAACACTTTGTATTTGGGTTAGTTTGAAGAAGTCACGGGCATTAAAATATTTGATATAATGAATTAAGGAAGGAATTTTTATTTTATTTTTGGCCTCATTTTGAAAATTTATTATGCAAATAGTCCGATTTCAAAAATAATTACATTTATAGTTCGGTTTTGGCTGACTCGGCACCGAGTTGACCAAAATACACTGGCGCAATTTGAAATTACGCCAGTATTTTTTTTACACTGACTCTATTTTAAATCATGCCAATGCAAACAATTTTTTTCCTTGATGTTATTTCAGTTGGCGCTAGTATAAAATAAAATTACACTGGCGCAATTTGAAATTACAGCAGTGTAATATGGCCAAATCAGCGTTGAGTTGGTCAAAACCGGGCTATAAATATAATTATTTTCAAAACCAGACTAATTACATAATAAAATTTCAAAATGAGGTCAGATGAGAAAAAATCAATTAAGGAAAGGTATATGGGTTGACCATTGGGACGGCACAGTTTATCCGAATAGGTCAACTATGGGCCTTCTTGAATTGATCACGAGGCCTGAAAAAAGTAGAAATGTAGAGCCTTTTTTGACATGCTTGGATTGTTGTTTTGCGACCAAGATTTTATGAACCCGTAAGAGGCTAGCATATATTCTCAAGCCGAAATAGACGCCCTAAATGCATTCTTAATCCCTATAAATTCTAACTTGGCTAAGCTTAATGCTAAATCCTGCAGAACTATTTACAGTAACTAGACTGGACCCATGCTCCGCACACGGGTATTGACATAAAAATGTTGGTAGTTCAGATGAAAGATTGATATAGGTAATAATCATGTGGTGGACATTCCTTTTTATCTATATTTGTTTGTGATAGGCTAATACGAAAACATGAAGATGCTGGGCATATTGATTGGAAAAGATAGAAAAATGTGAATCAAGGAGATGAAATAAAGTAGTATGCAGAGGACACAAATAGTAGTTGGCAATTTAAACAACTTGTTCGAGTTGTTCCATATGCAGATTAGTAGTTGAATCAAAACAGCTTTGTTTTTCCATAAGTAGAGGATATCTAATTTAAAAACAAGCTCTAGTACAAACATTAAAAAGGTCCTCCTTTATTTTTCATCAAGCTACGTATGAAAAAGGAAAAGATGGTATGAAAACAACAATTTTGGAATAGTTGCCACATAAATGCACATGCTGGTCCTAACAAAGTAATTTGAACATTCGACCAACTATTGCACAGATTGCTATCAGGTGTATTAACATCAGGAAATAACCAGAAAGATACTTAAACATCAGTAGGTTAAGTTGATGTAATAAAAGGACATAATCAAATTTAATAAGGGTACTGGTGTGGATGTAATTTGTTATCGACAACCTATAGATATGCGAAAATGTGAAACAACATGCTTAGTTTGTCATCCATGTATGGGTTCACTGTCAGATCGCAAAAAGTAAAAGTGAATTATACACACTCCCATTGTAATATTGATCAACTCAAAACCTTATGAACCACATCTCAAACCGAATGTAAAATTAGTTATAGTTCCATGCTTGTTACAGTTTCTGACAACAGAGCAAGCAAAACTACTTATACATCATGTCACATTGCATTGTAGCAATGCATATGTAAGCATGCAGGCCTGGCCCAACGGCAAGTTTGTCAAGACAATCATCTAGGGCAATGTCGCCAGAGGCGGCAGCGGGGTGCAGCAGCCGGCAGCCAAAGCTTTAGAAAAAATCATAGTTGTTTATTTGATAGGGCAGTAAGTAACAAAGTATGATGCAACTTGGTTGTGTAATCTTTGGTTTCCTTGCGAAGCGGACTGAGTTCAATCCTTGACAGTTGCATATTTCATTCACTTCTCTTCTTTTTACCTACTTTACCTCTGAGCTGCCTAGGGCAACAAATGCAGGTGGGCCAAAACTATAAGCATGTAATTATCATCTTTGCCATCTTCATTCTTAAAATGGAAAATTTTAGTACCTTTGCGGGTGTTGCTTGACTGAAGCTTTGTTCCCTACCTTCCAATTTATAGGACCGACCAATTTTGCTCATATTGTCTGCTGTGACAGACTGTTAGCAATGCCTCAGCTTTTGCCTCCATATGTTTGTGATTTTCTTGAAGTAATTTATGCTCGTAAAGGTTTTATTTCCTTCGCTGCAGATTATCAAGAAAATTACTGTAAATATAAATAACAAAAACATAAATGCAATATAACATACATGGATAGAGTAAAACAGGTTGTTTCTTTACTGGGAAACATTCCAAATGTTACTTTAATTTATCAGTTTGCAGTACAAAATTACTAATGCAAACAATTTTTTTATCATAATTAATGAAATAAAAATATCTTTCCTTATTATATAAATCAATATACATCAATGTCTGCCCTTTTTCTATCAAGCTTTGCTTATGGGAAGTGTATGGAAGAAAATTTGTAATATATCGGTGTTCATATTCAAAGTTTGTACAATAACTTATGACGATCATAAAATACATATAAAACCTTAAAAAATGGTTAGAAAGGTTTAGTAAATGGTATAAATTTGTGTTGCACATGCTATCATGTTGCTGTATCCGTTGCCTTGCTCACGTTTCCTGTGTTTTCAAATGAAGGAGAATGTTATTGAGGGGATATAATTTCATAACATTCAAGAATGGACATGTTAAGTTATTTGGACAGTTTGTTTGATATGATTATGGAAACACAGCTGCTGGGACCACAAATAATGATGATAAGATACTTGCTAACGTCCATGGACATTTCTTGATATAATTGGGTAAAAGAAAATATGCAGGGGCTGGAAATTTATTGTCAACAACAGAGAAATTGTAAGAAAAGAATGCGGTAAGCAGCTTGAAACTTGATGTATTTGACGATCGGACCTACAGTATAGTTGAAGCAGTTTCGTTAAATAGTCTGACTGAAAAATTATTCTTAGACACAGCAAAATTGCAATAGCGAAATGAGCTAAATAAAATAAAGTATGACATATTTGAGAACTACACATCATTTGCATTTGAACCAGACACGTTAAAATAGTCTGAAGTATGGAAGAGGTAGGCATAGGCAAAATATATTTTTTAACATAAATGCAAGCACCATCTGTTGCTTAAAATAATAAAAATAATAAAACAGGTCAAATAAGTAAGTGCTTCAAAGTAAAAAGATAGGATAAAAGGTAGAAACTAACAAATCCAACAACTGATGTCACTCTATCTCCAATTGAAGGTTGAACAAATAAAAGAAATCAAAATAACAGAAGTCTACCATGAAGTTTACCATTTTAGCAGTAGTTGGTCTTAGGGATTGTTCGTGCACTCTTGTAGCTCTTAACGTTCACCACATAATATCTTCAGACATAAGACTTCATACTTTAAGCCGAACCCGGGTCAAGTCTGACCAGCTGATGTGACCTAGATCAACATCAATATATAGGCATATAAAAGTGTAACATGTGGTATAATCATGTACATCACAACTGGAAGTAATAAAAATAATATCAACATATAAACCGACATGCATGTACTGAAACGTGGAATATAGTTGAACTCAAGGCAACCTAGCAGTTGGAAGAAAGCAAAACTGTATGACAAATGATAAGCAGTTTTTTCACACAGTTAATATGATATAGTGAAAATACCAGGTTTTAAAATGTAAATGGTTAAAGTGTAAATGATACGGTGAAAATATATAGTTATCGATTTTAATTTGGGTATTAGACGAATTTAATCCCGTTGAATTGACTGTGTAATTGTATATCCATTTCTCATGCGGTTCGTAGAAACAATTATTGTTTCTTGCTACGCTGGTGGATTTGATGAGCCTTTGCTAATTTTCTGTTGTTTGATTATTTATAGTCTGCAGAAATGATAAAACATAACATGGAAAGTCATCTGAGGTTTTTGACAAATTATTTGAACTTGTACGTAATACGATATTAATATGTTCTCAGTTCGTAGAAATTAAATCAATACCATCACTGTAACACCCCGAATTTTCTGTTAACATTAAATTAACAAATTAAAGTATAATTAATTCTAAATGGTAGAATTAAGGGAATCGGGTTACGCCATTGCGTTCGTCTCGGAATTCTTCTTGAGATAGAGTCCAAGTTTGCGTAAATCGAACTCCGTATGAAGGAGTTATGACCTCCGGAAGTTTCAGAATTCGATTTAAAATTCAAATAGCCCGAAAACAAGTTCAAAATTCAAAACTGGACCAGAACTGGGCTGGGTAGGAATTTTCCCGCCCAGGACCCAAGTCGACTAGGGGGTCGATCTGGGTACCCAAGTCGACCATGTAGTCGACCTGCTTGGTCGACCTGACCTGCTTGGTCTGGTCCTGGCTCGGTTTCTGGGGCTTGGCTGTGTCACTAGGGCTGACCACTTTCTGATTGGCTTCTCTTGAGACGGATGGCCTTGATTAACTCTACCTTCATCGACGGCTCTAATTAGTTTGAAATTCTATATAAACAACCTTAGTCTCCAACCTAAATTCACACAAATAAAATAGAGCTAGAGCCGTCATGCTGCTGGAAGGAAGCCATGAGTAGCCTCCACTTGAAGAAAGCTTAGAGACGAGCAAAACTAAAGTAAAAATAAGATTCAAACAACGTTTATCTACCCAAAGGAAAGCATTGCAAATTCAGAACTCAGAATCCAGAATTCAAGTTCGTCGTTTGTTGTAAGTATAGTGATTTTTCCGATGGGAATAAAATTAAGATTTGATTCGATGTAAAATGGAAATGGAATTGTGCTATTGTATAACGACGATGTTAATTCATATCTATGTGTTGCAATGATTGTGTTGTGAATGGTATTGGATGTTTGTGGTATAATTGACTTGATGTTGGATCCATTAGAATGTTTGTGGATTAATCTAGTTGATGTTGGATCTATTCAAATTCACATACAAGTTATTTGGTTCATATCTACACCTATATGTTTATGTGATTATATAGGTTGT
Source organism: Allium sativum (assembly GCA_030737875.1). Classification (NCBI taxonomy): domain Eukaryota; kingdom Viridiplantae; phylum Streptophyta; class Magnoliopsida; order Asparagales; family Amaryllidaceae; genus Allium; species Allium sativum. The sequence goes on along the minus strand of CM060925.1, from coordinate 142,348,202 downwards.
ATGTGATTAAGATCTCATGTATATACTTTATGCTAAACCTCTATGCCTAAATGATTAAGTTCATATACATGCTCATATGTTTATACAAAAGTTGCAAGTTCATAATTGGATCCATGTCAAGATCCATTTTAATACAAGTTTCATGTTATAGTAGTAAACATGATTGGATCTAGTTCACACATGTGATAAAATTATACATACTTTATGGACATGTCATATTCTTGTCATATGCTAGTGATGTTCGATGTTATGCTTAGATCTAAATATGTTTAGGCTTATGTTGTCTAAATCATATGCTAATTCATGTGACACCTATTTAGTTAGATCCCTATTTCAATGCTAGTTCACATATATGTAAGTTGATTTAGTCTATGTTGCAAATTCACATATATGTATGTTGATTTAGTCTACGTTGCAAGTTCACACCTATGATATTCATGTTGACTATTTTGCAAGTTCACACCTATTATGTTCATATTGACTATGCCGAAAATGCCAAGTTTACACCTATGTCATGTTTACGTTAATGAATTTCTTTATGTCAATTTTGTGTACGCTAAATTAGGCTAAGTTTTTAGCCTAATATTATATGTTAAAAATCATGCGGACGAAAAATTAGGCTAAGATTGTTATCCTAATATTTAGACGGGGTAACGTTGGGAAAAAATGGTAATTATAGGAAACTTGACATAAATTGGTGAAAAATATATATATTGGCATGTTTGGCACATGCCAATAATTGGTGGCACTTAAATGGTATAAAATTCTTATACCAAAAATGATGAACTTGGAAGTGGGCCACAACATTTAATTGTTAACAAATTTACATATAACAAGTAATGGAGACAAATATGTAAATTTAGAAAATACGAGTATGCTTAACCCGAGGTTGGATTGAGTTGTGATGTAAACCTGCCCGGACCCGCCCGAATGTCCAGTAATCACAACAATAATTATCCAATGTGAGAGGTTAAGCATTGAGCCCAATAAGGACCCGAGGTTAGACTGAGTTACGGTGTAAACCTGTCCGGAACCGACCGGCACATCCAGTAACCGTAACAACACCTGTCTAATGTGAGTGGTCGGTGCTTTAAAAAGCTAAGGACAGACAAGTCAGGATGGTAAGGTTAAGTTAACTAAAACACTTAACCAATTCAACATGTTGATTAAACTGATGGGTGGGGTTAGGTAAATACAGACACTTAACCACTTAACATGTTTGACTAGAAAACCCTAGTAACGGGGACCCATTTCAGCAGTAACCCAATTAGGTATCATGGTACCCTGAAACTAGGCAGGGTGGGGCACGATTACTGGGTTGATTGTAAGCGGTCAAAAGCGACGACGGTTTGTGCAACAGTGTGGGTTCTAACGGAGTGCGGACGTGCACACACTTCGGAGCAGACAAACAGGGCACTGGGCACCAATAGTATAATCTATGCATTCTAGGATTGTGTCGGGCCGCCACTATGGGACTTGATACACCCCATGGTGGGGCCAGCATAGGTATCTACAATCATTGGGGGCCGTATGACACATATGATTTTGCGAGTAGGAGCCGATCTTTAGAAAGGGGATCACTTCACCCCGATCATGGGGTGCCAGTTGAGACAATGCAAGTAGGTGCAGAGATATAGTGTGGGGTGCGATAGTATATTCGGTTCAAACTGCTTTATCTTAGTTTATGATACTTTCCTATTTCCAGTTTATACCTATCATGCCCTTTTTCTTATTCTCATACTGAAGAGTCACTAGACTTACCAGGCTTTATGTATGACTTTATTTTTCTTTCGTCTTCTTTTCTTCCGTCCCCCCCCCCCCCCCAAGGTCCACATGGAGGAAACAACCCAGCTTAGTCAGACTCTTTGCAAGCTTCAAGATAGTAGATGTATGGTTTGGACTCTCTTTCCTTGGCTATGGCTTTTGGACACGTTCTATGGGGATTTATGCAGCTTTTATTATATTTTATGCTTCTTTATTTAATAATCAAGACAGAAATGATGATGTAATGTTTTGGAAGTTATTATGAGACAATTATGGAAATGTTTTGTATGAACACGTATTTATGAAATAAAAGTATGTTTGTTTTCCGCTGCTTATACATATGTGTTTATATCTGTCTTGTGTTTTATCTGTGACTTTTACTTATAAACCTTCACTGAAGTTAAGGCATTCCCTTTGTGAGTGACCTCAATGGAGGTGGGGTGTTTCACTTGGTATCAAATCACGGGTTTACCAGATTAGATAAAGGTTTTTGAAACTATTTTCAAAAAGAAGTTTAAAGAAGCATTTTTTTTAAGAAAAAGCGTTGTTTTTAAAATGCATAATTCCCCAAAGCCATATGCACTATCTCTCTATCCTTTTTGTCTTGAATACTTTCCTTTTTGTTCCAGCATGTCTGGAGATCTTAACCTTCCAGAAGGAGTACCAATACCTGGTTGGTTCCGAAGGTACCTAGAGGCTAGGGCCAATGGTGCAGGCTAAGCATACATTCCTCCTCCCACAGTGGCAGCGGTTCCTCCTCCTCCTCGTGGAAATACTTTCGCTAAGATGTGTAGAGACTTCAAGGCTATGGGTGCAAAGGACTTTTATGGAACTGAATCCTTTGTGGTTGCAAGGAACTGGCTGAAGGAGACCGAAGATTTGTTCGTCATCTTCGAAGTTGACGACAGGCAAAAGATACAGCTAGCAGTGTGGTTGCTTAAAGATGAAGCTTCCTATTGGTGGGAAGTTACCCATACTGAGAGGCCAGTGGAAACTTGGGAAGATTTCAGGATGAGGTTTGAGATGAAATTCCTCTCCAAACTGAAAGAAGCCTGCAGATGGAGAAGTTCCTAACTCTTAAACAAGGAAGTATGACGATCAGGGAGTACGTCAATCAGTTTAATCAGTTGGCCAGATTTGGGCTGGATTTAATAAACACCCAACACAAGAAGGCCCTTCGCTTCGTCAAAGGTCTGAATGAGCCTCTACACAGCCTTGCTATGACCCATATACCCATGGGAGCGACTTATGAAAGCTTGGTGGACATGGCGTTGCTACACGAGGAAGATAAAGGCAAGAAAGGGGCAAAAGCTGAAGTGCCTCAAGACAAGAAGGGGGAAGAGTCACAGAACAAGAAGGCTGATTCAAAGAAAGGCGGGAAGAACAACAAACCCCGTGAAAAAAGAAAGTGTAATTTCTGTGGCATTGTTGGACATGTAGTGAAAGACTGCAGAAAGAAGAAGGCGAAGATGAATGGTGGATGTTTCCATTGCAGCGAGACTGTACACATGGCTAAGGACTGCCCAAAGAAGCGGGGGCAGGGACAGAGAACTGGATCCACTTCAGGGGGACAGGTTCACGCGCTGGTGGCACCTCCGCAGGAACAAGGTAGAAATATTTCTGTAGAAAGCTTAGTTTATCTCTATGATCATCCAGTTCGAACTCTCTTTGATTCTGGTGCATCACACTCCTTTATTTCATCTGCTTTAGTAGAATCTCTGCACCTAGACACTAGTATGGTAGAAGATCTCTTGGTCGTTTCAAATCCAATTGGGGGCTCAGCTTATTTGTCAATGGTTTGTGTGGATTTGAAAATCTCTATTCTAAGCGTTGAGTTTAGATGTAGTGCCTTTGTTTTGGGTTTCTCGGGATATGGACTGATTTTAGGCATGGACTGGTTATCCAGTAATGGTACCATTCTTGATTGTGAGAAGGGAGTGGTTAGACTCTTGACTCGGCTCGGTAACACTCTAGAAATTTCTTGTAATCCCTTGAATGCTATTATGCTTAGTTATCTAGAGTCGCTTGATGCTCCTGTTGAGAATTTGCAGTCGGTTAGAGTAGTCCGGGAATATCCGGATGTCTTTTAAGAGGTGAAGGGCTTACCTCCGAAGTGGGAAATTGACTTCCTCATATATCTTGTTGATAATGCAAAGCCCGTAGCTTTACCTGTTAGACACATGGTTCCAAAGGAGAGAAAGGAGCTCAGTAAGCAAGTTAAAGAGCTTCTCGAGAAGGGGTTTATAAGGCGGAGTATCTCGGAATGAGGTGCTCCAGTGGTGTTCGCCACCAAAGTAGATGGCTCACTACGTCTTTGTGTGGACTATAGGGAGCTAAACAAGCTGACTAAAAAGAATAGACACCCACTTCCCCGAATAGACAATTTGTTTGATCAGCTTGTAGGTGCGTCCGTCTTCTCCCAACTTGATCTGGCTACTGGGTTCCATCAGCTAAGGGTAGCTGAATATAGCATTGATAAGATGGCGTTCAGAACCCCAGACGGTTTCTTCGAGTGGCTTGTCATGCCTTTCAGTTTGACAAACGCACCCACTTATTTCGTGGACCTAAAGAGCAGGGTGTTCAGAGAATTCCTCAACAAGTTTGTGGTTGTCTTCGTAGACGATATTTTGATCTTCTCAAAGAATGAGGAAGAACATGCTCAGCATCTAAAGGAGAACATGGAAACTCTTCGAGTTCATCAGCTAAAAGCCAAATTCTCCAAGTGCCACTTTTGGAGAGAAGAAGTAAGGTTTCTTGTACATATAGTGTCCAAAGAAGGGTTAGCTGTGGACCCCGCGAAAGTGGTGGCAGTGCAAGATTGGAAGACACCAAGAAATGCAACCGAAGTCCGAAGCTTTCTCGGGCTAGCAGGTTTCTACCGAAAGTTCATTAGAGATTTCGCAAAAATCTCATCCCCACTAACAAGGCTAACAAAGAAGAATCTAGCGTTCGCTTGGGATTTGGATTGCGAGTTTGCTTTCCAACGATTGAAAAGGGCTCTCACAACAGCCCCAGTTCTTACATTGCCAGATGGAAGCAAGATGTTCACAGTATACACGGATGCTTATAGCACGAGACTAGGCTCTGTTCTGATGCAAGAAGGGAAGGTAGTAGCTTATGGTGGAAGATAATTGAAAGTTCATGAAAAGAACTACCCAACCCACGATCTTGAGTTGGCTGCCATCGTCTTTGTGCTTAAGTCTTGGCACCATTATCTCCTAGGTGAGAAGTTCGAATTGTATACTGACCATAAATCGTTGAAGTATCTTTTCTCGCAAAAAGATCTTCACTTGAGGCAGCAAAGGTGGATGGAGTTCCTTGCCTCGTATGATTTTGAGATTTCCTATACTCCTGACAAGGGAAACGTAGTAGCAGACGCCTTGAGTAGAAAGAAGCTGACCTTAAGCCCTCTCTTTGTAGAAAGGCAAAGCTTGGAGTATATAGCCAGTTTCGACTTTAGGCCCTCCTCTGATTTTGTACCTGGCTTGTTGGCATCACTAGAAGTACGACCCACTCTTTTAGACTCAATAGGGGCCGCACAACGTGAAGACCCTCAGCTTTTGGATGTGATTGATAAGCTAATTAGGGGTGAAACTTCCAGTCACCTCAATAGGTACTCCATCGATGATAAGGGTTGGCTGGGGCGAGATGGAAGATTATGCGTCCCTCAAGCAAGGGTTTTGGTAAAGATGGTTCTCGAGGAATAACACCATTCCAAGATGACAATACACCCAGGTGGAGACAAGATGTACAAGAACGTAAAGAGAGTTTTCTTTTGGAGCGGCATGAAGAAGGATGTGGAAGATTTCGTTTCTAAATGCATGATATGCCAACAGGTCAAGGCGGAACAAAAAAAGCCTGGAGGATTGCTTCATCCTCTAGAAGTCCCGCAATGGAAGTGGGATAGCATTTCAATGGACTTCATTGATGGGTTGCCTAGGTCAAGAAGGGGCAATACTAGCATTTGGGTAATAGTGGACAGGCTCACAAAAAGCACCCACTTTATACCCGTCAAGAGTAGAAGGACTGCCTCATCCCTAGCATCTCTTAATCTCAAGGAAATAGTTCGACTCCATGGAATACCCTCTAGCATAGTGAGTGACCGAGATCACATCTTTACGAGTGAATTTTGGCGGAGTCTGCAAGAAGCTGTACGCACACAGTTATGCTTGAGCGCGGCCTATCACCCCCAAACCGATAGTCAGACGGAAAGGGTGAACAGAGTATTAGAAGATATTTTGAGACTGTGCGTACTAGACTTTGGAGGGACATGGGAGGATCATCTTCCTTTAGTGGAATTCGCCTACAACAACAATTACCAAGCCACCATCGGCATGGCGCCCTTTGAAGCTTTGTATGGAAGACTGTGTCGATCACCAACTTGTTGGGTGGAGTCTATAGACAAGCTTATACTTGGGCCAGACATGATTAGAGAGACTTCAGAAAAAGTGGACTTGATACGAAGGAGAATGAAGACTGCCCAAGATAGACAGAAATCCTACGCAGACAAAAGAAGGACCGACCTTGAGTTTGAAGTTGGGGACAGGGTTTTCCCTAAGGTATCTCCCTTAAGGAATGTCGTTCGCTTTGGATCTGCAGGAAAGCTAGCACCAAGATTTGTAGGACCGTTCCCTATCATCGAGAAGATTGGGAAGATGGATTATAGAGTAGAGATGCCCGAAAGGTTGGCTGGAATTCACAATGTCTTTCACGTTTCTCATCTCCAGAAATGTTTACATGAATCTGCGGAAGTGGTGGAGCCAAGCATTCTAGAAGAAGCCAAAGTGGAACGCGAAGCAACTGTGAGGAGAGTTCCAACCCGCATCCTAGGAACTGAAGTGAAAAAGCTACGCAACCGCGAAGTCAAGCTTGTCAAAGTTCAGTGGAGCGACGCCGAGGAAGACGCCACTTGGGAAATTGAGGACAGAATACGTGCAGCCTACCCTTTTCTTTTTGAGGGTACATCTTTGATTTCTCTTTTTCCTTAAGTTGTGCTTGTATATATCTTTTTAGATATATCTCCTCGATATTATCCTTTATCCTTAGGTAGAAACCACTTTGGATGTAAACATGTAATTGAAACATGTTATGATTGATGGCTGCAAGTGGTTACAAGTGGTTGCTCGTGGATGCATATACACACACAACCTAGGTTTTAGATCGGCTCAGTCACTTCATATTGCATATGCATATATGTATTCATATTTGTATGTGGTTGAAACTTGATATGTTGTCATATGGATGTCGCATTTGTATGAATGATTGCGCACTCATGTAGAATTATGAGTAGGGAAAATTTGCATACATAATGGATTCATGACACTTACATGATTCGCATTAAGGAGGTCAACTGAATCAGTAGACCGCCTAATTTTTGCGTTAGATAAGGACATATACACACACTATGCATATGATCATGAAGCATTAGAAGTCTTTTAAGGACAATGGACGCCTGTGTTTGTTGGTTGAGTAGATGGACAATTGGATGTTAGGATATACGTTCTTCTAGACTTGAAGATTTCGGGGACGAAATCCTTTAAGGAGGGGAGAATGTAACACCCCGAATTTTCTATTAACAGTAAATTAACAAATTAAAGTATAATTAATTCTAAATTGTAGAATTAAGGGAAACAGGTTACGCCATTGCGTTCGTCTCGGAATTCTGCTTGAGATAGAGTCCGAGTTTGCGTAAATCGGACTCCGTATGAAGGAGTTATGACCTCCGGAAGTTTCAGAATTCGATTTAAAATTCAAACAGCCTGAAAACAAGTTCAAAATTCAAAACTGGACCAGAACTGGGCTGGACGGGAATTTTCCCGCCTAGGACCCAGGTCGACCAGGGGGTCGACCTGGGTACCCAGGTCAACCATGTAGTCGACCTGGGGGTCGACCTGCTTGGTCGACCTGACCTACTTGGTCTGGTCCTGGCTCGGTTTCTGGGGCTTGGCTGTGTCACTAGGGCTGATTTGTCACTTTCTGATTGGCTTCTCTTGAGACGAATGGCCTTGATTAACTCTAGCTTCAGCGACGGCTCTAATTAGTTTGAAATTTTATATAAACAACCCTAGTCTCCAACCTAAATTCACACAAATAAAATAGAGCTAGAGCCATCATGTTGTTGGAAGGAAGCCAAGAGTAGCCTCCACCTGAAGAAAGCTTAGAGACGAGCAAAACTAAAGTAAAAACAAGATTCAAACAACGTTTATCTACCCAAAGGAAAGCATTGCAAATTCAGAATTCAGAATCCAGAATTCAAGTTCGTCGTTTGTTGTAAGTATAGTGATTTTTCCGATGGGAATAAAATTAAGATTTGATTTGATGTAAAATGGAAATGGAATTGTGCTATTGTATAACAACGATGTTAGTTCATATCTATGTGTTGTAATGATTGTGTTGTGAATGGTATTGGATGTTTGTGGTTTAATTGACTTGATGTTGGATCCATTAGAATGTTTGTGGGTTAATCTAGTTGATGTTGGATCTATTCAAATTCACATACAAGTTATTTGGTTCATATCTACACCTATATTTTATGTGATTATATAGGTTGTATGCGATTAAGATCTCATGTATATACTTTATGCTAAACCTCTATGCCTAAATGATTAAGTTCATATACATGCTCATATGTTTATACAAAAGTTGCAAGTTCACAATTGGATCCATGCCAAGATCCATTTTAATACAAGTTTCATGTTATAGTAGTAAACATGATTGGATCTAGTTCACACATGTGATAAAATTATACATACTTTATGGACATGTCATATTCTTGTCATATGCTAGTGATGTTCGATGTTATGCTTAGATCTAAACATGTTTAGGCTTATGTTGTCTAAATCATATGCTAATTCATGTGACACCTATTTAGTTAGATCCCTATTTCAATGCAAGTTCACATATATGTAAGTTGATTTAGTCTATGTTGCAAATTCACATATATGTATGTTGATTTAGTCTACGTTGCAAGTTCACACCTATGATATTCATGTTGACTATTTTGCAAGTTCACACCTATTATGTTCATATTGACTATGCCGAAAATGCCAAGTTTACACCTATGTCATGTTTACGTTAATGAATTTCTTTATGCCAATTTTGTGTACGCTAAATTAGGCTAAGTTTTTAGCCTATTATTATATGTTAAAAATCATGCGGATGAAAAATTAGGCTAAGATTGTTATCCTAATATTTAGACGGGGTAACATTGGGAAAAATTGGTAATTATAGGAAACTTGACATAAATTGGTGAAAAATATATGTATTGGCATGTTTGGCACATGCCAATAATTGGTGGCACTTAAATGGTATAAAATTATAATACCAAAAATGATGAACTTGGAAAGTGGGCCACAACATTTAATTGTTAACAAATTTACATATAACAAGTAATGGAGACAAATATGTAAATTTAGAAAATACAAGTATGCTTAACCCGAGGTTGGATTGAGTTGTGATGTAAACCTGCCCGGACCCGTCCGGCTGTCCAGTAATCACAACAATACCTATCCAATGTGAGAGGTTAAGCATTGAGCCCAATAAGGACCTGAGGTTAGACTGAGTTAAGGTGTAAACCTGCCCGGAACCGACCGGCACATCCAGTAACCGTAACAATACCTGTCTAATGTGAGTGGTCGGTGCTTTAAAAAGCTAAGGACAGACAAGTCAGGATGGTTGGGTTAAGTTAACTAAAACACTTAACCAATTCAACATGTTAATTAAACTGATGGGTGGGGTTAGGTAAATACAGACACTTAACCACTTAACATGTTTGACTAGAAAACCCTAGTAACAGGGACCCATTTCAGCAGTAACCCAATTAGGTATCATGGTACCCTAAAACTAGGCAGGGTAGGGCACGATTACTGGGTTGATTGTAAGCGGTCAAAAGCGACGGCGGTTGTTGCAGCAGTGTGGGTTCTAACGGAGTGCGGGCGTGCACACACTTCGGAGCAGACAAACAGGGCACTGGGCACCAGTAGTATAACCTATGCATTCTAGGATTGTGTCGGGCCGCCACTCTGGGACTTGATACACCCCATGGTGGGACCAGCATAGGTATCTACAATCATTGGGGGTCGTATGACACATATGATTTTGCGAGTAGGAGCCGATCTTTAGAAAGGGGATCACTTCACCCAGATCATGGGGTGCCAGTTGAGACAATGCAAGTAGGTGCAGAGATATAGTGTGGGGTGCGATAGTATATTCGGTTCAAACTGCTTTATCTTAGTTTATGATACTTTCCTATTTCCAGTTTATGCCTATCATGCCCTTTTTCTTATTCTCATACTGAAGAGTCACTAGACTTACCAGGCTTTATGTCTGACTCTATTTTTCTTTCGTCTTCTTTTCTTCCATTCCCCCCCCCAGGTCCATAGGGAGGAAACAACCCAGCTTAGTCAGACTCTTTGCAAGCTTCAAGATAGTAGATGTATGGTTTGGACTCTCTTTCCTTGGCTATGGCTTTTGGACACATTCTATGGGGATTTATGCAGCTTTTATTATGTTTTATGCTTCTTTATTTAATAATCAAGACAGAAATGATGATGTAATGTTTTGGAAGTTATTATGAGACAATTATGGAAATGTTTTGTATGAACACGTATTTATGAAATGAAAGTCTGTTTTTTTCCGCTGCTTATACATATGTGTTTATATCTGTCTTGTGTTTTATCTGTGACTTTTACTTATAAACCTCCACCGAAGTTAAGGCATTCCCTTTGTGAGTGATCTCAATGGAGGTAGGGTGTTTCAATCACTTTTACAATTGAATGCCTTATAAGTTATAAAATCGTTATAGATAGCAAGAAGGCATTTGAGAAAGCATTGTTATTTTATGTGCTAAGTTAAAAAATAGGTTTTTTATCTCCTCTTTTCATTCTGTTAAATACTCCTGGAAATTTAGGAAAATAATTTAAGTTGAGCTTACTATGTTTCTATACTATCATACAATAATTTAGGATTATAAAACAATAATTTGTTACCCTTTATGGGAAGCTTAATTCCTTTTTTAAAATTAAGAAAATATCACATGTAGTCAAAATGCAAAGTAGGTAAATAGGTAGATTGCTTGAGTAAAGTAGGCCCCTGAATTCCTCTTTTTGCACTAAAATTTGTCCTTATGGATAAAATTATACCCCATTGTCCTTATTGAACAATTTTTTATTCATTTTTCCTTGAGGCTAAAACCCCCAACAAATATTACTAAATAATGGCAACCTCGTGTCTGGAATTGTAAATAAAATCAAATAATAAATATTCATGTTTCATTACATTTCATTCAATATTAGTGTATTTATTATTTGATTAGGAAACCATCTAAATGTTAAGAATAAATCTTAGTTTAATGATCAATGAAGATAATAAATTCCATTAAAAGTATCTGATTTAGACTACTTGCGATAGCATTTTAGATCTTTTAAGTGAAGTTGTGCTAAGATATTCTTGCTTAACTCTCTCTCTCTCTCTCTCTTATGTAAAAAAAAAGGAGAAAAAGTAAAAAAGAAAAGAACGTGTGTATATATATATAATAATCCAAGGGTATCCAACATTGCTAGTACATCTAACGTTCGTGTGCAAACTCGCCAAGCTCTCTACTAACTCTCGTGTAAGCCGTAATGCAGTGCGTTAGTTATAACTTGGTCTCATTTCATGAGTTGGAAGCCTAGGGATTACCGACCCTTACTTAAGTCGTAATGTAGTGTAGGGGTAGTATACATAGGTGTTTGTAGATAATAATAATGTAAACATTTTTCATAGTTGAGAGAGTAAGCACTTGAAATCCAAGCACTATCTTCACTTATTTGACCTAACTTGTTAACCAAAAGGAAACGGAGATGTCATTTTACGATTGTAAATATGGATTATAGAACTCATTTCATATTTGCACTGTGTTTCTACCAAAATAACTGGCCAAGCTGTGACACCCCACGTCCATGAATGTCACTCACTAAGGGGATGCATTAAGTTTACTGAAGTGTTATACGTAAACAGAAACGGAAATATTACAAGACAGATATAAAAGAACAACGAAATTTAAATTTTTATTACAAACATAAATCATAACATCGTGATCCAAAATACCATAAGTCTGAAACTACATAAAACCCATTACAATAATATAACTTCTATCTTGTACCATCAGAGTACATAAATACTTAAAAAGCATAATTCCCCAAAAAGAGACAAAGCCATGGTAGAGACAAGAACTTGAGCAATACTTCAGAAGCTGCTCCAAGTAAGATGATAACCGAGTCCTGACTAAGCCTCAGAATTCCCTCCCTGAGAACCTACGGGGAATGGAAGAAAGAAGAGGAAACAAAAAGGGTCAGACATAAAGTCTGACGAGTCCAGTTACTTTTAGAAAGTAAATAAATAAAAGTAGCTTGATAGGCATATAAAGTGGATAAGAGAGAAAACTATAAAAAAATTCAGGTACGACTAGGTAAATAGGATAACGTATATATGCTTCCTTAATGATTACTTTGCACTACAACTAGTACATCCAGAATGAGATGATCCCCAACATGTATGAAATGGTAGACTTAGGTGTACTTCTGATGAGAGGTTTTAACCCTATACAATCCACAGGCCGCCCCAATAACGGACTCCTAAACTTACCGGAGTCCAGATGTACCCTAACTAGTACCCTAATCGATCGGCTCCCTACTCCGTAGATACCCTGTGCTGGTCCCACGGTAGGATGTATCACTTCCTAAAGTGGAAACCCTTCATTTTCAAGATGTGCACAACCATATCTACTGATGTCACATCATCTTAATTCCCATAGCAAGCCGGACTCATGCATGCACATGACTCCATTGGTTTCCTACATTGTTGACACCGCCCCTTCTTTTTGGATCTCTTAAAATCAGCCCAGTAAGCGTGCCCCTACTCCGACCTAGTTCGGAGTACTCGTTTGATACCTAGATGGGTTAATGACTGAAACGAGTCCCACACACAAGATGATACAAGATCCCCCTAGGCTTGCATCCCCACTACTAGGATTTCAACTGGTTATGCCTAACAGTCCAACATGTAAAACAGGTTAAGTTGTCGGGCCTATATATGTAAAAATTACCCTACCGCCACAAGATTTACTTAACCCTCACCGATCCAAGCAAGTTTACTTAACAAAGTTGCATAACCCCAAAGTATAAAATAGGTTAAGTTAGTGGGCCTATATATATAAATATTACCCACCGCCACAAGATTTACTTAACCCACCCACTGTTTCAACCAAGTTTATTTGACACCTGTTCAAGTTAACATGTTCATACAATCCGAATGGATTCAACTAGGTTAAGTATTCCAATTCGTTACCATGTCCATTTATGGTTATAATGAGCTAGACCTCCCACATTAGGCCTACAACTTGTGGATGCTGGATATGCCGGTCTGGTCCGGGAAGACTTCTTCTACGAGTTCGGCCTAACCTCGTGTCTTAGCATGTCTCGTATTCGTGCACTTAGATACCTCACATTAGATTCAACATTTGTGGTTGCTGGATATGTTGGTCGGGTCCGGGAAGACTTCCACCACAAATGCAGTCTAACTTCGTGTCATAAGTGCCATTACAGTTTTCTAATTACTGTAATCCTAGGCATTTTAATTATTAACCAATTAATTATACCTATGTATTTATAGGTGTTCATGCCCATTTACCCAATTATATTCATAATGGATTATATGTCCAAATTCATATTCGTCATTCAAGTTATGCCAATTCTAATGTTTTCCCCCATTCCCTAACTAACACATTCACATATATTTGGCGTCATGTCTAGGCTAGAAAGTAGCCTAGCCATAAACAATAAAAGGGAAAGATGACAATAGTGATTATTTTAACAAAAGCGACAAACATGTAATTGGCATAATGATAAGGTGGACATATAAAAATAGATATAGTGAGCGATAATAAAACTAGATCTAGCATACTAAGGATGTCATAATAGGCATGCATAAATAAGGATTCGTATGTCCAATTAATGACAGATCTAAATTAGCCACAACATGATAAGTACCAAATGATCTAACAAGAATTAGATCCATAAGTAGATGTGACATGATAAATTAACCACAAGCAAATTAGATCTATAAAGGTAGATCTAGCATGATAATATTCATGATCCACAATTGTGACATGATAAATTAACCACAAGCGAATTAGATCTATTAAGGTAGATCTAGCATGATAATAATTAAGATCCACAATTGTGACCAGATAAATTAACCACAAGTGAATTAGATCTATAATAAGATCCATAATTGTAATATGATAAATTAACCACAAGTGAATTAGATCTATAAAGGTAGATCTAGCATGATAAAGTTTAAGATCCACATCATAATTATGTCATAGATTCAAAAGTTCCAATAGATCTGATATGATAAAGATTTAGATCCAAGTCACAGAATATTATAGATTCACAAATTATGATAGATCCAATATGATTCAATCACAGACATATATCCAAATCATAGTTATATCATGTTTACTTTTAATCATTTAAATATAAAAGTAACTAACTCACAGTGTTTGGATTTTAGAAGACAGAAAAGAATTTGTTAGTGTTGAATCTTAGATTTATTCTTGAAACACTTGAATCTTTAAACTTGATTTGTAGAAGAAGAAAGTATTAGACTTAGTTCAGGCACTGACAACATTTGGCCTCCATTGTTTTTAGTATGAGAAAACAAGATATATAAGGGTATATTTATAGCTGCCAGTCTCTAGAATTTGAATGCCACCTCAGCCCTAGGGGGAATCGGGCTATGGGTCGACACCCACTTGGGTCCGGAAGCCCAAAAACTACTATGAGCGCACTTCGCAGGTGAACCATCGTAAAAATGCCTTGCCGCACTTGTCAAGTGCGCCAGTTATCCCTGTTTTAATCATCATGCTTCTATCATTTATAACTTCTTCATACGTTATCCGTTTTACGCAAACCGAGTGTCTACCTTGACCAGAATTTCGAGAAGACGCAATGATGTAGTCCATTTCCCATAATTCTTAATATTAAATTAATTATCCTTTAATTTATCCTCTTTAGTGTAGTTGAAATACAGGGTGCTACATTCTGCCCTACTCAAAGGATTTCGTCCCCGAAATCTCCAAGCTAAGAAGAATGTATCCTACCATCCATCATCCATCTACTCATCCACCAATCACAGGCATCCATTATCCTTAAAATTTTCTAATGCTTATATGAGCATATGCATAAGTGTGTGTGTGTATGTCCCAACACTAATGTGAAAGATCAGGCGGTCTACTAATTCAGTCGACCTCCTTAATGCAGTGTATGTTAGTGTCATGAATCCAACATGTATGCAAATAATCCTATTATAACAGGTAAGTTCTATATGTGTGCACAATCATCCATCCAAATGCAACATCCATATGATGATACAACCATTTTTATCCATAAAAAGAAAGAAAAATGCACACACATCCATATGCAGTATGAGAGTGATTGAGCCAATTTAGTGCCTAATGTGTGTGTGTATGAATCCACGAGCAACCACTAGCAACCACTTGCATCCACTTGCATTCATCAAACAAAACATGTCTCAAACACATGTTTACAATCAAGGGATTTCCTACCTAAAGGTCGAAGATTCGATCGATATGATATACTTAGATGATAGAGGCAAGTGCGAATAAAAGCTTTGGAAAAAGAAGTTGATAACATAGTCCTAAAAAGGAAAGTGTATGAAGCGTGATCTTATTCTTCAGTCTCCCAAGTCACATCCTCGCTATCTTCTCCCATTCCACTTTTATTAACCTAACCTCTCTGTTGCGCAGCTTCTTAATCTCTGAACCAAGAATACAGGTAGGAACTTGTCTAATTGTCGCCTCCCGTTCTACCTCTACTTCCTCACGCATGTTCGGCTCAACTACCTCTGGTGTATCGTGTAGATACTTCGATGATTAAGAAATGAGAAAAAACATCATGAATATCCACACATATGCATAGCGAGCTATACGCCTTAGTTGCGAATACCACCGGAGCACCCCATTTAGAAATGCTTCGCTGACTAATCCTTTCTCAAGTAGCTCCCCTACTTGTTTACTGATCGCCTTCCTTTCTCTTGGAGCCATATGGCGCACGGGGAATGCTACTGGCTTTGCATTGTCCACCAAATATATGCGGAAATCGATCTCGCGCCTTGGAGGTAAACCCCGAACCTCCTCAAAAACATATGCATACTCACGGACTACCACTACATACCGTAGATCATCGGTAGATGCATCAAGAGATTCTAGGAAACTAAGCATGACAAACCCTTTTGGATGACAAGAAATCTCGAGGGCCCTCCTATGGCAAGTCAAAAGTCTAACAAACCTCCCCTCACAATCGAGAATGGCACCATACGTAGCTAGCCAATCCATCCCTAGAATCAAACCATAGCCCATAAAACCGAGCTCATACGCGTCGCACTCGAACTCGATGCCCAATATAGATATTCTAAAACCTCGACAAATCATGGTTAAATGAGCCGAACCACCAATGGGGTTTGAGACAACAACAGGATCCACTGCCATACTAGTATTTAAGTGCAGAGATTCAACCACAGAACTAGATATAAATGAATGTGAAGCACTAGAATCAAAAATAGTTCTTATAGGATGATTGGAAAGAGAAATTAAACCTTCCACAGAAACTGTCCTACCTCGATCTGGAGCACCGATCACGAGAGCATGCACTTGCCCTCCAGAAGCTCCTGCCCTTTGACCTTGTCCTTATTTTTTCGAGCAATCCTTAATAAGATGCTCGACCTCTCCACAATGGAAATAAGTGTTCTTCCTTCTTCTGAAATCTTTGCTTACATGACCCACGCATCCACAATTAAAACATTTCCTCTTGTCTCGAGCTTTGTCGTTCTTTCCTCCCTTCTTTGGTGTCTCCTCAACCTTAGCTTCTTTCTTTTCAGCTTTATCTTCCTCATGCATTAATGCCATATCAATGAGTCTTTCAAAAGTAGCTCCCATTGGAATATGGAACATAGATAACCCATGAAGGGGTTCATTTAGTCCTTTAACAAACGCAAGGCCTTCTTATGTGGAGTCTCTACTAGTTCCAAACCGAATCTAGCTCGTTGGTTGAATCTGTTCACATATTCCTTAACAATCATGTCTCCTTGTTTGAGCCCCAAGAACCGTTCCATTTGCATGCTTTTCTCAGTTTGAGAAAGAAACTTCATTTCAAACCTCTGTCTAAATTCATCCCAAGTTTCCACTGGATGCCCCGCTTGGGTTACTTCTCACCAGAACGAAGCTTCATCCGTCAGTAGCCAAACAGCCAACTGAATCTTCCTTCGATCTTCCACTTTAAAGATTACAAACAAGTCCTCGGTCTCCTTGAGCCAATTCATTGCCTCTATGAATGTCTTGGTTCTATGGAATGGCTTTCCTCCCATAGCACGGAAATCTTTGCTGATCTTGGAAAAATTGTCTGCACACGGAGGAGGAGGAGGAACAACGGGTGCAACTCGGGGAGAAACATTTCCTTGGCCTTCGGCAAGCATCGTGGCCTCCAGATACCTACGGAACCAGCCTAGTATCGTAACACCCTCTGGGATATTAGGTTCCCCAGACATGCTAAAAAGAAAAGGAAAGAGATTTGGACAAAGGATCGAAGGATATTACATATGGCTTTGGGGAATATGTTTTTCAAAACAGACTTTTCTTTTTGAAAAATGCTTTCTTTTAAAACCTTTTGAAAATAATTTTCAAAAACTTTTATCCAACCTAGTAGCCTTTAGCTCTGATACCAAGTGTGACACCCCACGCCTGTTAATGTCACTCACTAAGGGAATGCATTGAGTTTCGTGAAGCGTTATAAGTAAACAAAAACATAAATATTACAAGATGGATATAAAAGCAACAATGGAATTTAAATTTTTATTTCAAACATTAATCATAACATCGTGGTCTAAAATACCATAAGTTTTAAACCACATAAAACCCATTACAATAATATAACTTATGTGTTGTACCATCAGAGTACATAAATACTTAAAAAGAATAATTCCCCAAAAAGAGACAAAGCCATAGTAGAGAAAAGAACTTTAGCAATACTTCAGAAGCTGCTCCAAGTAAGATAATAACCGAGTTCTGACTAAGACTA
This sequence comes from Allium sativum, assembly GCA_030737875.1. Taxonomy (NCBI): domain Eukaryota; kingdom Viridiplantae; phylum Streptophyta; class Magnoliopsida; order Asparagales; family Amaryllidaceae; genus Allium; species Allium sativum. Next base: position 142,330,305 of record CM060925.1, on the reverse strand, counting down.
AAATTTCCCTACTTGATATCCTTGGAGGGGGGGAACGTAAGAAAGAAGAGGAAACAAAAATGGTCAGACATAAAGTCTGGCGAGTCAAGTTACTTTTAGCAAGTAAATAAATAAAAGAAGCATGACAGGCATATATAGTGGATAAGAGAGATAACTACAAAAAAGGCAGGTATGACTAGGTAAATAGGATAGGGTGTATACGCTTCCTTAGTGATTATTCTGCACTACTACTAGTATATCCAGAATGAAATGATCCCCAACATGTATGAAATGGTAGACTTAGGCGTACTTCTGGTGAGAGGTTTTAACCCCATACATTCTACAGATAACCCCAATAATGGACTCCTAAACTTACCATAGTCTAGATGTACCCTAACTACTACCTTAATCGATCATCTCCCTAGTCCTTAGATACCCTGTGCTGGCCCCACAATAGGATGTATCACTTCATAAAGTGGCAACCCTTCATTTTCAAGATGTGCACAACCATATCTATTGATGTCACGGTGTCTTAATTCCCATAGCAAGCCGAACCCATGCACGCACATAACTCCATTGGTTTCCTGCGTTGTTGACATCGCTCCTTCATTTTGGACCTCTTATAATCAGCCCAATAAGCATGCCCCTACTCCAACCTAGTTCGGAGTACTCGTTTTACACCTAGATGGGTTACTAACTGAAATGGGTCCCACACACAAGATGATACAAGCTCTGCCTAGGCTTGGATCCCCACTACTAGGATTTCAACTGGTTTTGCCTAACGGTCCAACATGTAAAACAGGTTAAGTTATCGGGCCTATATATGTTAATATTACCCCATCGCCACAAGATTTACTTAACCCTCAGTGATCCAAGCAAGTTTACTTAACAAAGTTGCATAACCCCAAAGTATAAAATAAGTTAAGTTTGTGGGCCTATATATATATATTATGTATATATATATATATATATACATATATATTACCCACCGCCACAAGATTTACTTAACCCACCCACTGTTTCAGCCAAGTTTACTTAACCCCTATTCAAGTTAACATGTTCGTACAATCCCAATGGATTCAACTGGGTTAAGTATTCCAATTCATTACCATGTCCATTTATGGTTATAATGGGCTAGACCTTCCACATTAAGCCTACAACTTGTAGATGCTGGATATGCCGGTCGGGTCCAGGCAGACTTCTTCCATAAGTTGGGCCTAACCTCATGTCTTAGCCTGTCTCATATTTGTGCACTTAGACCCCTCACATTAGATTCAACATTTTTGGTTGCTGGATATGCCGGTCGGGTCCGGGCAGACTTCCACCACAAATGCAATCTAACCTCGTGTCATAAGTGCCATTACAGTTTTCTAATTACTGTAATCCTAGGCATTTTAATTATTAACCAATTAATTATACCTATGTATTTATAGGTGTTAATGCCCATTTACCTAATTATATTCATAATGGATTATATGTCCAAATTCATATTCGTCATTCAAGTTATGCCAATTCTAATGTTTTCCCCCATTCCCTAACTAACACATTCGCATATATTTGGCGTCATGTCTAGGCTAGAAAGTAGCCTAGCCATAAACAATAAAAGGGAAAGATGACAATAGTGATTATTTTAACAAAAGTGACATAAACATGTAATTGGCACAATGATAAGGTGGACATATAAAAATAGATCTAGTGAGCATATGATAATAAAACTAGATCTACCATACTAAGGATGTCATAACATGCATGAATAAATAAGGATTCATATGTCCAATTAATGACAGATCTAAATTAGCCACAACATGATAAGTACCAAATGATCTAACAAGAATTAGATCCATAAGTAGATGTGACATGATAAATTAACCACAAGCGAATTAGATCTATAAAGGTAGATCTAGCATGATAATAATATCCACAATTGTGACATGATAAATTAACCACAAGCGAATTGGATCTATAAAGGTAGATCTAGCATGATAATAATTAAGATCCACAATTGTGACATGATAAGTTAACCAGAAGCGAATTAGATCTATAAAGGTAGATCTAGCATGATAATATTTAAGATCCACAACTATGACATGATAAATTAACCACAAGCGAGTTAGATCTATAAAGGTAGATCTAGCACGATAATATTTAAGATCCACAATTGTGACATGATAAATTAACCACAAGCGAATTAGATCTATAAAGGTAGATTTAGCATGATAAATTTTAAGATCCATATCATAGTTATGTCATAGATTTAAAAGTCCTAATAGATCTGATATGATAAAGATTTAGATCCAAGTCATAGAATATTATAGATTCACAAATTATGATAGATCCAATATGATTCAGTCATAGGCATATATCCAAATCACAGTCATATCACGAAATCATTTAAATCTAAAAGTAATTAACTCACAGTGTTTGGATTTTAGAAGATAGAAAAGAATTTGTTGGTGTTGAATCTTAGATTTATTCTTGAAACACTTGAATCTTTAAACCTCGTTTGTGGAAGAAGAAAGGATTAAACTCAATTCAGACACTGACAACATTTGGCCTCCATTGTGTTAATATGAGAAAACAAGAGATATGAGGGTATATTTATAGCTACCAGCCTCCAGAATTCGAATGCCACCTCAGCCCTAGGGGGAATCGGGCTATGGGTCGACACCCACTTGGGTCCGGAAGCCCTAAACTACTATGGGCGCACTTGGCAGGTGCACCAGTGTAAAAATGCCTTGGCACACTTGTCAAGTGCACTAGTTATCCCTGTTTTAATCGTCAAACTTCTATCGTTCATAACTTCTTCATACATTACCCATTTTACGCAAGCCAGGTTTCTATCTTGACCAGAATTTCGAGACGGATGCAATGACGTATTCATTTCCCCTAATTCTTAATATTAAATTAATTATCCTTCAATTCATCATTTTTAGTGTAGTTGAAATACAGGGTGCTATACAAACTAGAGGAGTTTGTGATGCTAACCTGACTTTTGTTAAAAGTTTTGATTGGTAACAGACTCAAATTTCATAGTGACGACCCAAACTTGTGTTTATTATTCATGTCAAATCTGAAAGTAAATTACCCATTTGTAAATATTCTTTTTGAAAACTTGCATTCATCTTGTAAGTATTTCCGAATCTTGCATTTTGTAAATATTTTCTGTCTTTAACATTTGGATTTTGTGGGTAGTATCCACTGAAAACCCTCAGGAGACAACACTCGTCCTACTGGGGACACTCAGTGGTTTAACGACTTGTTGCATACGCTCAATGCAATCGTACTCCCTAGGAAAACATATTTATCTTAGTTTCTTCTACTTTATTTGAGAACGAATAAAAAGTTAAGTGTGTGAGTATTTGATATGCATGGAAATATGCACATTTATTCACATATTTATTCTTGTTTTAGTTAAATAAATAACATAAGTGGGCTATTTTTACATGTTTTAACAAAAAACCTAAAATTCTCAAATTATTATGCATACATCTCCATATTGAGGCAAAATGGTCATTTGTGCATGTATTTATTTTTTATAACATGTACTTATTCATTTTTCATGTTTTTTTGTAGGAATTTGGCTATAAATACAAGTGGTTTACTGAGAGATATGCATGCACAAGGTGGAAATCAATCAATGGAGAATTAATTCAGATAGAAGATTAGTGGAGGACCCCACCTACTCTCCCTCTTTCTTTAATGGAACAATTAGAGGCTAATATATTGGCAAGTGAAGACAAAAAGGGCTTCATAAAATTTTAATGAATCATTAGTAGCTAAAGACAAATGGAAGCTTCATAAATGGGCATTTTTGGCAGCACACTAAAAGTTGAATTAGGGTTTTACTCATATATAAATACCCCCTTTATGTTGATTTAAAGAGTCTCTGGAATTTAGTCAAGTTTAAAGGAAAAGCTCTCTTTTTCTTTCATGGCTTCTTAGCCATTTCCCTCTTATGTAATTTTCATTTTAATGCAATTTATTTCTTGTTATTTACTTTATGCATTAGTGTAGTTTAATTTTATGCAACTAGTTTAGTTTTATTTTGTTGTTGTTAATCAGTTTTTTTGTTTTATGTTTATGTTGAAACTTACATGTGTTGATTTGATAACACATATGAGTAGCTAAATCCCTACAATTTAGGGGTAATGAAGCTCTCTAATTTTATGTAAGTTCAACATTTGTATGATTTGTGTTTTCTCTAATTTTTACTTCATAGTAATGGATTTCGATGTAAGTTTATACATGTTGGTTTGATAGTTTATGTTGCATATGCAAATAAGCTATTCTTATTCAGTATAAACACAATTTACATCATTATTTGCTAAGCGGTTATTTATTTTGAAATGAAAGTAAGAACAAAATTTATGGTCTATAGTTCTAATTAATAGTTCATAAATCATACTTAAAATAATTTTTTCTTTGCTTTCATTTTCATGAGAATAATGAGTGATTTAATTGTTGTGTTATAGTTTGATATTTTATGTTATGTTAACTAATAACATAAATAAACTACACTTTTGATAAGTACAACATTTATGTCACTTAATCTTAAAAATAGAGATCATAGATCGTATGTTTTTTAACTTATGTAAATTGCTCTCTAAAAATAGAGGTAAATTCTCTCTCATATTTAGGTAAATTAACAAACATACGATCTATGATCTCTATTTTAAAGATTATGTGATATAAATGTTGCACTTATCAAAAGTGTAGTTTATTTATGTTATTAGTTAACATAACATAAACTATCAAACTATAACACAACAATTAAATCACTCATTGTTCTTATGAAAATAAAAGCAAAGCAAAAATTATTTTAAGTATGATCTATGAACTATTAATTAGAACTGTAACCATCAAATTTTGTTCTTACTTTCATTTCAAAATAATAACCGCTTAGCATTGATGTGAATTGTGTTTATATTGAATAAGAATAGCTTATTTACATATGTAACATAAACTATCAAATTCACTTGTATAAACGTACATCAAAATCCATTACCATGAAGCTCAAATTAGAGAGATCACAAATCATACAAATGTTGAACTTACATAAATTAGAGAGCTCCATTACCCCTAAATTGTAGGAATTTAGCTACTCATATGTGTTATCAAATCAACACATGTAAGTTTCAACATAAATATAAACAAAACAAAAGAAAGAAAGAAAACTAATTGACAATAACAAAATAAAACTAAACTACTTGTATTAAATTAAACTACACTAATGCATAAAGTAAATAACAAGAATTAAATGAACAAGAAATAAAATTGCATTTAAAATGAAAATTACATAAGAGGGAAATGACTAAGAATCCATGAAAGAAAAAGATAACTTTTCCTCTAAACTTGACTAACTTCCAACGAGTCTTTACATAAACATAAAGGAGGTATTTATACATGAGTAAAACCCTAATTCAACTTTTAGAGTGCTACCAAAAATTCGCCTTCATGAAGCTTCCATTTGTCCTTAGCTACTAATGATTCATTAAAGTTGTATGAAGCCTTTTTTGTCTCCACTTACCCATATATTTGCCTCTAATTGTTCCATTAAAGAAAGAAGGAGAGTGGATTGGGTCCTCCACTAATCTTCTGTGTGAATTAATTCCTTCTCCATTGATTGATTTTCTCTTTGTGCATGCATATCTCTCATTAAACCACATGTATTTATAGTCCTACAAAATAACATGAAAAATGAACAAGTAAATGTTATCAAAAATAAATACATGCACAAATGACCATTTTTCCACAATATGAAGATGTATGCATAATAATTTGAGAATTTTGGCTTTTTTTGTTAAAACATGTAAAAATAGCCCACTTATGTTATTTATTTAACTATAACAAGAATTAATATGTGAATAAATGTGCATATTTACGCGCATACATGTGACGACCGCCCATAACCCATGCACTAAACAAGAGGAATAATGCACTGAAAGGTGTGTCATGCAGCTATGGACAGTCATCAAGGTAAGGTAATAATCGCAGAACCTGTCATAAACTCACAGCGCAAGGATAAATTATAATAGAACATATACAACAGGTAGTGATAGTGATGCTGAAAACACTGAACTTCCATAACAACAAGAAAGTAATACCCATACAATGTGGATAACAACAATAGTGTTTGTACAATTTGCCTCACTACAACACTCAGAAAAGATAGCAAACAACGGAAAATAGAAAATTCTAGATAGTAGTAAAACTGATACGTAAGCCTCCAACTCGTCATTGATTAGCATCATCGTCCTCACTAAGGCATCACCTGCCACCTGCTACTTAGTCTGTCCATCCAACAATCGGATGAACAGCCCAAGGTAATAAGAGGAAACATAAAACCTTGAGTCAGACGGCAGTCTTAATGAGCGATAAAATAACTAACAGACTTCATCAATAAAGTATATGAGAATGGATAAATAAATGAACTAATCTACCCAGCTTCAGAGAAGATCTTACACCTGCCTTCCCCACACCTGACAGTGATAGACTTTACAATCCATAAATCTAAAGGGACAACAATCCGGCCATGGCAATTAGAACAACCATTCATATATGGCAAAATCAACTCATACATCATCTAGTTATATCTCGCGAAAACCACCCCAACTGAACTTGGCATCCTTCAAGTACAAGCCCCAGAGGCCGGAACCAATATCAGACAAGCACCCAAAGAACACTTCATTCGAAGTCAGGTAATCCCCGTGAGATGGTACAACCAAAGCAACCAAGCATCCATGACTGACTCTGGCTATCACCGCCAACCTTGCTTCGAAATCATCGTTAATCGTATGACTGGATAAATAATTTGCCATCAGATGTCAAGGACCATACACGATGCCCCGGTTCTAGAAAAACCCCACACGCTATACACAACACGTGTCTAGGCCATACACGATGCCCAGGGCACTTGACCTACAACCGGTCTTCAACTGTACCCTTGCTTTGAGTTCGCTTGAACCTACGACAACGATAATTTCTCGGCCTCCTCATCTCTAATCGTTATTAATTATGACTATTCTAGGCTTAGAACACTTTAGATCCACCACTCCATACAAACTCATTACACCCTTGAGTCGTCTCTACATTCGTTGCATACAACGAACGAATCACATTGCTTCGAACATCCTCATCTGGACTCTCGTTAAAGCCATCACACCGTTGAACAGAACAATGATACATATAAGATTCAATATCAACCATCGAGCCATCATTAACTGACCCTACCCGTTATGACCGACTGACCTATTCTCCACCAGGCCGACCGACCCAAATCACCAGAACCGACGCATCACTTTGAGCTTGACCCTCTCTCTTTACAACTTGACCAACCTGTTCATACATAGGCGACCGACCCGGACTTAATCAACCGACCCGGTTCCTTTGTATATGACCAACCCGTCAGTTTCTACCCTGCACAAACCAAAGAAGACCGACCCTTCCTTGTACATGAGATCGACCGACCACCTTTTCTCCTGACCGACCCGACCAACTTCCAAGTGACCGACCCGACTAGCTTCCAGGTGACCGACCCATTCCAACGTTGCACAACCACTGACCTACCAGGTAAGGAACGACCGACCCCAAAATGAGACCGACCCATCTCCTTACTTGCTCCCCAAGACATGATTTTCCCCCGACCGACCCACACATGACCGACCCAAAACATGCATATTGCAATTCAACTCCGATTTCGACCAAAACTTCGCCAAACGATAGATTCGACGAAACCAACTCGTCCATATCATCAAATATGACCACAAACATGATATGAGTTCACTAACAACATTAAATAAATGTTTTTCACCAAAATTATGGAAATTACTCTAAAATCACGGTGAATGATCATGTGAACAGAATTATAGTTCCAACTTGCATAAACGTATGAAATAGCATAAGACTTGCCGGTTTAAACTTGCTAAATTAGATCTTAAGGTGATTCATATGAAAATGGACTTACCAATGTGTAGATCTAAAGAAAACGGATTATATTTGATGAAAAATATGATCAAACACTCATACACTTGATTGAATCCATGTGAGAGATGTAAACCACTCACCAGTTCTCCAAAACAAAGCAAAATGGTGAATTATGAATCTGGACAGTGGAGATCTTCCTTCAATCCGCTCGATTTGTTGAATTCACTCTTGAAACGATGTAGATCTAGTCTACAATGGTGTAGATCTTCGATTTCCCAAACCAAGATATCCATTTTAATGGTGGAAAGGTTTTAGATGAAGGAGGAATATAGGCCACCAAATGAGAGAATAGAGAAACTAAAACTATTTTCCATATCCCTTACCCCCTATTTATAGTTTCCACCAACCCACTAATGATCCTCCACAAATCAGCCTATTAAGGCTTTAAAATCCTGAACCACCAACTAGAAAACCTTAAAACATCGATTCCACCCAAACCGTTGAGCCAAATCCTTAATATAACCACTCGACGGAAAGGTAATCATAATTTCCTTTCCAATGGCATAGGTCTCACACTCTAATTCGACCTGAGTCAAAAGTTATGCCCTGTACAAGACTAACAGGGGCAAAATGGTCATAAACAAAATTGGTAAAAATTATGGACATGTCCCACATCCCCATAAGTAACATATTAAAATATGATAATGATCCAACACTTATGGAATAAAATAAAAATATTTTACGATCCTTCGGTACGTAAAATGTGAGCTGTTACATTCTCACCCCTTAAGAATTTCGCCACCGAAATTCCAAGCAAACACATGTAACCACAACAATTCTACATGTCTATCATCCATGATAAGCCAATTCTATTATCCAAACTAGCAACTATCAAGCCATGCATCCATAGCCTTATCCTAGCACGCAGAATTCTATCAAACAACAATAAGATATAACGATACAACGATGATACATATCAAAGGGCCCTAGCGACAAAGAGTTCTAGATGAGTCGCCTTCATGCTCTCTTCCGTCTCCCATGTACAATCGTTTCCTTCCTCACTCCATTGTACCTTGATTAGCTTCACAGTCTTCCTCCTAAGCTGTTTCGTGTCATTTCCCACAGCACGAAGCGGCTTACGAGATCTAGCAACTACGATCTCTACCTTTAGGTCTTCGTACTGCTCTGGAGATACCACCGCATTCGAATCATGCACGAACTTCCATAGAAACGATATATGGAACACATTATTCACACTCAATATCTTCTCAGATAACTCCAATCTATGTGCGTGCTTTCCAATTCGCTCGATTATTAGAAATGGTCCAACAAACCTTGGAGAAAACTTTCCCTTACTTCCGACTCGAACTACATGTTTCAACGGAGAAATCTTCACGAAAGCCATATCACCAACGTTAAATTCCAAATCTTTTCGACGCTTATCGACATAACACTTTTGACGATCTTGGGCTGCCTTCGTTCGTTGTCGAACGATCTCGATACAATCTGAGGTTTCTCTAATCATCTCAGGCCCAAATATCAACTTATCTCCAGTCTCTAACCAACAAGCTGGAGAATTGCACGGCCGCACATACAACGCCTTTTATGGTGCCATCCCAATTCTCGATTGGTAGCTGTTGTTATAAGCAAACTCAACCAGACGTAGATGGTCTTCCCATGATCCTCCGAAGTCTAACACACAAGCCCTCGGGAGATCTTCCAAAACTCAGTTAACCCTTTCGGTCTGACCATCAGTTTGGGGATGATAAGCCGTACTTAAGCACAACTCGGTTCAAAGCTTCTTGCAGACTCTTCAAAAATCCACTCATAAATAATGGATCTCGGTCACTCACTATACTCTTTGGGACACGATGGAATTGAACTATCCATTTCACATAAAGTTCAGCCAATTTCGACGTCGTTCTAGTCGATTTGACAGAAATGAACCTTGCACTTTTGGTCAAGCGATCCATGATGACCCAAATTCCTTCGTTTCCTTCCCTGGTTCCGGGTAACCTATCGATAAAATACATCGATATTTGCTCCCACTTCCACGTAGGAACTTCCAATGTCTAAAGCAAACCACTCGGCTTCTTCTGTTTAGCTTTCACCAAGTGACAGTTCATGCACTCCGAAATGAACTTTCCAATATTTCAATTCATCCCTTCCCAGTAGTAAACTCGCTTTATGTCCTGATACATCTTATTGCCACCGGGATGAATCATCAACTTCGAGTGATGACATCCCCTCAAAACCTCATCTCTCAATCCGTCGATATCAGGAACAACTAATCTCCCTTGCTTTCGAAGCCAACCTTCCCACTCAACTTCGAACTCCTTATCTTCTGGCTCCAATTTCTGGATAAACTCGATAAGATTTACATCTTGCTTTTGGCTCTCTCCAATCCTTTCAATAAGAGTAGGTCTTATTGATAAGCTTGTCAACATTTCCGGTTCCAATTCACACCTTGGCATGAAATCAAATCTTGCCAAATACTCAAGGCTCTTCCATTCTGAAAACATCGCTTCCAAACTTGCGTGTCTTCGACTCAGTGCATCTGCAACTGTGTTACCCTTGCCAGGAGTATAGGCTATACCAAAATCATATGATGCCAGAAACTCCAACCACCATTGTTGCCGAATATTTAAATCCCTTTGGAAGAAAAGATACTTCAACGACTTGTGATCCGTGAACAACTCGAATCGAACTCCCAACAGGCAATGTCTCCACATCTTCATAGCAAACACAATTGCCACCAACTCCAAATCATGAGTTGGATAATTCTTCTCATGCGGCTTTAGCTGTCGACTCGCGTAGGCCACAACCTTATCCTTCTACATCAGTACTGCTCCAAGCCCAGTACCAAATGCATTGGTGTATACCACCATCTCTTCATTCCCACTTGGAATGGTCAAAACAGGAACACTCGTCAATCTCTCCTTCAGAATCCCGAACGCTTGCTCACACTTGGAATCCCATGTGAACACTTGGTTCTTCTTCACCAACCCTGTCAATGGTGCAACTATCTTGGATAATTTCTTGATAAACCATCGGTAATAACTGACCAACCCAAGGAAACTCCGAACATCCGTGGCATTCCTAGGCCGATCCCAATCCTGGATCGCTTCCACCTTAGCGGGGTCAACGACTATCTCATTTCCAGAAACTACATGGCCAGAGAACCTCACTTCACTCTTCCAGAAGTGACAATTTGAAAACTTATCTCTCAAATGATGCTTTTGCAAGATTTCCAACACAACTCTCAAGTGCGTCTTGTGTTCTTCCTCATTCTGTGAGTAAAACAAAATATCATCCAAGAACAGAAGCACGAACTTGTTCAACTAATCTATGAAAAATCTATTCATAAGATCCACAAAGCACGTTGTGCATTGGCCAACCCGTATGGCATCACCAACCATTCAAAAAACCCGAATGGTGTCCTAAAAGCAGTCTTCGACACACTATCCTTTGTCACTCTCAACTGGTGAAATCCCGTTGCCAAATCCATCTGAGAAAACACTTTGTCTTCATAAAGTTGATCGAACACGTCATCTATCCTAGGCAACTGATACTTGTTCTTCTTGGTCGCCCTGTTCAGCTTATGTTAGTCCACATACAATATCAATGAGCCATATGCCTTGGTTGCAAACACGACTAGTGCACCCCATTTGTTTGCGAACAAATTAAACTTTTGTAAACAACAGTAAAATCCGTTCGGCTTTACTAAACAACAAGGATTGTTGTAGAGGGTGTCGAACTCTGGGACCAAAAATATTTTAATTAATAAATCCAATCAAGTTATTTCAGGAATTTGATTGATTGAAAAACACAGAAAATAAAAGCAATTGAATAAAAAGAGAGATTTATATAATAAGAGAAAGCAATTAGGGGATAATGACATAGATTGGATTCATACTCATCAATAGCCAACAAATAAATATAGATCTAATTCATGTTTCTGTCACACACATGAATCAACGATAATTAGGTTTTTAGAAACAGATAAGTAAATAACGTCAAGCATAGCCTATGCAGCAGCTGACCTCTTAAACAAACATAGACTATCAGGACATATTTACTAATTAATTTCTAAAACCCTAAAATTAGATCTAAATCTGATAATTGTTAGATCAAACACGAATATACCCTGTGAAGGAGCATAGCTCTTAAACGACACAGAATATGAAGGTTCAGATTTGAACCTTAATTCAGATCCAGATCTACATGTATAAAGTCATCATCTATTGGCTATGTGATTCATGTTGAACCATATCTATTAGCGTCATCACCCCCTAATCAAAGGGGATTAGCTAGACATAGCTAAAGAAGAAGAGAAAAAGAATATAAATAACATGAACATAAATAAAATAAAATAACAACTGAGAGAAAGGGAGAAGAAGAGTTTTATTCCAAGAAGAGAATTACATAATAAAACTAAGTGTGTTTTTACATGAATAAGATACAAGGTATTTATAGTTGTATTGGCCAAGGCTAAGTGGCTCATTACACAATATGGGACAAAATCCCTTTTTCAAAAATAACCAAGTAGCTAAGTGTGAACGCATGTGAATGGAAGGCCTTTCAAATGAGCCAATGTGAACGCAGCATGAGAGAGATGCCTTGCAAATGAGCTAATGTGAACACGTATGAATAGATTTGCAATCGTAATAGCTTGCGGGCATCAAATGGCATCAATTTCAATGGTTTTGAGCATGAATAGGAACTCCATAACATCTGCAACAAGCTATCTTTATGAAAATGCATCGGATTATTAAAATATGCGGCAGAAGGTGGTTGAACAACAACATTTCTTCAAGCTTTAATCTAACTCTCAAAATCAACACTCTTCATACACCAATTCTTCAAGCTTTTCAACAATTACGTGCATTGATCCATTCATCATAAATATTCTGAAAACACAATTATAAATACACAATATCAAATATTTTAAATATAAAATAAGATAAATAAGCGGATAAAATATATACATTTACGTGTATATCAAATACCCCCACACTTATCTTTTTATTCGTCCTCGAATAAACTAAACTAAGACATGTCACACTTTCGTAGGAAACACGATTGCATTTAGCGTATGCAACAAGCCGTTAAACCCCTTGGTGTCCCTAATAGGACGAGTGTTGTCTCGTGAGGGTTTTCAGCGGATACTACCCACAAAATCCAAAATGTCTTATGTACGCGGATTAATCAAACAATATATTTAAGATCTTTCACATTCCAAGGATTTCACCTAACTTCAATAATAACGGTTTAGTCCCAAATTGTCCATCCCATAATTGGTGCAAAAATGAATAAAAAATTTCAAGTTGAATCGTAATTTCTTGATAACACTGTAATTGTCTTGAAGGTTAAGAGTGTGGTGTCAACCAAAGTTCTACACATCGACAATGTGCACCCAATCATTTATTCACTCTTTTTTTTTGAATAATTTTGCACCAGTGTAACTGTAATGTATTGGATGTGAGTTATGCATAGATGAAGGAGAATTTTTTTTTTTTTTAAGTTCTAAAAGTATTCTAGATAAGAGGGCAAGTGTATTAGTTAAACTTCAGGCTACAAAAGATAAAGTAATACTAAGGCACATATGAACATTTTTATTTCCTTTGATCTCCTTTACTACAATCCTTGCTTCCAAGTACGGTATGATGGATGTGGATGGAATGGAACTGAATGCTTTATAGTCAAGAATGATGAATGACTATTTTATTCTGAGAGACTCTCTCTTTATTTCTTTTTTTTTCTTTTTTCTTTCTTTTTTTTCTTTTGCATGATGAATGATGATGGAATGGAATGATAGCGTACATTATTTCATTTGATTCCTCCTCTGCTAAGCGAATCAAAACCAACACTTCATGAAAGGAAAGTTTTGTGCCCTAGTTACTCTACTTCTATAACCCTAATTCAACACACAAGTCCGGATTGATGTTATTAAAAAGCTAAAAGGAGAGATAAGCAAAGTTTCGTAAGATAGATAACCCATATAAAATAAGATGTGGTCTATGGTTATCCTACCTTAAAACAAGTACGGAGTAATAGTGTAATATTGGTATAAAAAGTGACGTTTTTGAACCTTTGAAAATAAATCAGTACAAGGTTCTTAAGTATACCAATATAAGAAAAACTTGTCGAAACATGGATGTAATTAGACTAAAACTTGGGTTTGAATAATATGGGGTATCGAAGAAGAACGCTACATTGAGTCATTTCTCCTTAATTGGGCCAAGTGGATTTTAGAACTTACGATTTTGAAAATTTGAGTGGAAAAGAAAATATTATGCATGAAAACGAACTCAGAAAATCCAACAAATGTAGGTGCAAAATCATTTTTTTTTGTTTTTTGATTATTTTTACTTGCACATTCTAATATGTGTAGCAAAGGTTGACACGCTTACTCCAGAACATGACTAACGTCTGCACAGTCTCAAGCTATCATCTTAAAAAGACACATTACGACTCAATGAATAAATAATGTTCATTCCCATCACCCAACAATTCAACTTATCAAACAAGAACCAAGGTGTTATTTATGAATTTAAGTTAATCTTTGTGCAATGAATGACCTAGTTCATAAAATCTGATTGCTGATGTAATGTACATTCCCCCCCACACTTGAGTGTGACTGTGTCCTCACAGTCATTAATCAAACATATCTTAGTGAAAGGAAAAAACAAATATGAGAATATTTACATATGTACAAAAGAGGTTTAGTGCGTCTTACCGAATGTAATGTGGCTCATGGAGGACCATGAGCTCTTCCTCTTGGTTGGGTATTAGTTCCAAGTAAGGTTTAAGGCGTTGACCATTGACCTTATAGGATGATCAATCAGTTGGATTCTCAATTTCTACCGTACCATACGAAAAAACAGTCCGTACAGTGTAAGGTCCTGTCCATCTAGATTTTAACTTACCCGGAAATATATGTAATCTTGAGTCATATAACAAAACTTTTTGACCTGGCATGAAAGTTTTACGTAAAATTGATTTATCATGAAAAACTTTCGTTCTATCCTTGTAAATTCTTTCATTTTCATAGGCATCATTCTCAATTTCATCAAGTTCATTAAGTTGAAGCTTCCTATGTTCTCCTGCTTACTCTAAATCAAGATTCAAAGTTTTTATTGCCCATAACGCCCTATGTTCTAGTTCAACTGGCAAGTGACATGGCTTACCAAAAATCAACCGATAAGGGGACATACCTAAGTTTTTTTTGAAAGTGGTGCGGTAATCACAAAGAGCGTCGGTTAACTTTTGGGACCAATCTTTACAATTTCGATTCATAGTTTTCTCAAGGATTTGTTTAATCTGCCTATTCGATACTTCAACTTGCCCACAAATTTAAGGATGGTAAGGAGTGGATGCTTGTGGGTTATCGAATACTTTCTCATGAGAGCTTCAAAAGAACGATTACAGAAGTGTGTGCCATTATCACTGATTATTGTGCGAGGTGTGCCAAACCTAGAAAATATGTTTTCTTTCAAGAAGCACACAACAACCTTGTTATCGTTTGTTTCACATGGAACAGCTTCGACCCATTTGGAAACATAATCAACAGCTAAGAGAATGTAAAGGTTCCCAAAATAATTAGGGAAGGGTCCCATGAAGTCTATACCCCACACATCAAAAACTTCGACTTCTTGAATTGGATTTAGGGGCATCATATTCCGTTTAGAAATTTTCCCTAAGAATTGACATCGATCACAAGTTTTGCAGAATTCGTAAGCGTCTTTGAAAAGGTTGGGCCAATAGAAACCCGATTGGAGAACCTTTTCGGTTGTCTTTTTGGGACCGAAGTGACCACCACAGGCTTGGTCCTGACAGAAAGAGAGGACACTGTGAGTTTCAGTGTCGGGAACACACCTTCGAATGATTTGGTTGGGACAATACTTGAAAAGATAAGGGTCGTCCCAATAAAAATGTTTCACTTGGGAAAAGAATTTGTGTTTATCCTGCATAGACCAAAAAGAAGGGGTCTGCTTGGTGACTGAGTAGTTGACAATGTCAGCGAACCAAGGATCAGTGGATAGAGAAAATAGTTGTTCATCAGGGAAATTCTCATTGATCGGAAGAGGAGAAGACGGGGCATTTGGAAGACGAGACAAGTGGTCTGCAATAACATTGTCGGATCCCTTTTTATCCTTAATGGTAAGGTCGAATTCTTGAAGTAGAAGGATCCAACGAATGAGACGAGCCTTAGCATCCTTTTTAGAGAAAAGATACCTAAGTGCGGAATGATCGGTATAAACCGTGATGTGTGAGCCAACTAGATAACGCCTGAATTTTTCTAGAGAGAAAACAACTGCCAAAAGTTCTTTTTCAGTGGTCGTATAATTGATTTGGGCATCGTTCAAAGTCTTACTCGCGTAGTAAATAACATGAAGAATTTTATCGATGCGTTGTCCTAAGACAGTGCCAACCGCGAAATTTGAGGCATCACACATGATTTCAAAAGGCAGCTTCTAGTTGGGAGAGCAGATGATCGGGGCAGAGACAAGTTCATTTTTAAGATGCTCAAAAGATGAAATGCAATCAGAATTGAAGTGCAAAGGAACATCCTTACCAAGAAGACTGGTTAAAGGTCGAGTGATTTTGCTAAAATCCTTTATAAAGCGACGATAGAAACCAGCATGACCCAAAAAGGATTGGATGTCCTTAACGGATTTGGGAATGGGAAGATTCGAGATAACCTCAATTTTGGCTTTGTCTACTTCAATTTCTTTATTAGAGATGACATGTCCTAAAACAATGCCATGTTTAACCATGAAGGGACACTTTTCCCAATTAAGCGTTAAGTGTTTATCTTTGCAACGGTTAAGAATAAGATCCAGGTGATGTAAACACTCAGTGTAGGAATCCCCGAAGATGGAAAAATCATCCATGAACACTTCCAAAAATCGCTCGATCATATCAGAAAAAAAGCTACTCATGCACCTCTGAAAGGTTGCAAGTGCATTACAGAGATCAAAAGGCATACGACGGTACGTAAATGTACCAAATGGACAGGTGAAAGTGGTTTTCTCTTGGTCCTCAAGAGCGATAGGGATTTGATTATAGCCCGAGTACCCGTCAAGGAAACAATAGTACTCATGACCAGCTAGTCGTTCTAACATTTGATCGATAAATGGCAGAGGGAAATGATCCTTACATGTTGCAGCATTAAGTTTCCTATAGTTAATGCAAACACGCCAACCGGTCTGGGTGCGGGTTGGGATAAGCTCGTTAGCTTCATTTTGGATCATGGTAATCCCTGATTTCTTAGGTATGACATGAATCAGACTAACCCATTGACTATCGAAAATTGGGTAGATGCTTCCATTGTCAAGACATTTAAGGATTTCAGCACGAACTACTTCTTTCATGATAGGGTTTAGTCGACGCTGGCGATCGCGATTAGGCTTGGCATCATTTATAAGGTGGATTCGATGTTGGACTATCGAAGGACTATTCCCCTTAATATCAGCCATGGACCAACCAATTGCTTCCTTATTTTTCTTAAGGATGGGAAGGAGCAATTGTTCCTGCTCTAAAGTAAGGTCAGAAGCGATACTGACAGGAAAAGTTTCATTGTCTCCTAAGTAAGCTTACTTAAGATGACCGGGCAACACTTTGAGTTCAGATTTTGGGGACGACTCAATTGAAGAAACTGGTTGAGGGACAGACTCAATTGTGAGTGGCTCGACAGGAATCGAATCAAAGACATTTTCGGGACTATCTTGAAACAAAGTTTCGTAATTTGATTCAATTTCGTTATTCAGATGGTCGAGCTCAGATTCATTATTGTGGACAGCATGGATTTCAAAAAACTGGTCCACATAAGAGTTAGGAGAGTTTTCGGTTCTAAAGATGTTTAGCTCGACAGTCATGTTACCGAAAGAAAGTTTCATAGACCCATTTCTACAGTTGATAAGCGCATTAGAAGTTGCTAAGAAGGGTCGTCCTAAAATCAAAGGGATCTGGTTCGCAGGATTGCTTACCTGTTGAGTTTCTAGGACAATGAAATCGACTGGAAAGATGAATTCGCCTATTTTGATCAATACATCCTCGATTTCACCCATAGGTTTCTTAATTGAACGGTCAGCAAGCTGAAGGGTAACCTTGGTGGGTTTCAGTTCTCCTAGCCCTAATTGGCGATAGACAGAATATGGAAGCAAGTTAACACTAGCACCTAAGTCTAGCAGGCATCTATCGATTTTCTTGTCCCCAATAGTACATGATATTGTGGGGCAGCCAGGATCTTTGTATTTCACTGGCATTGACTGGGACAAGACTTCGCTTAGAGTTGCCGCTAGAAACACTTTCTTAGGTACATGTGTATGACGTTTTTGAGTGCACAAATCTTTTAGAAATTTCGCGTACTGTTGAACTTGTTGTATAATATCTAAAAGAGGAATGTTCACTTTAACTTGCTTAAATATTTCAAGGATCTTTTCTAGCTGATCCGTCTTTTTCCTAGGTCGGCGTCTATGAGGAAATGGGGCAGACAACTCAGTAGGTTGGGCTACTTGAGTTTGAGGATGGCCTCTGTCAGAAATTGGCTTAATGTTTTGACCTGAGTTGGTCGAATTTTCGAGAGGGTTTGGAAGATCGTCCGGTAAAGCATTCGGGTTGACCACATGGTTTTCAATCTTTTTGCCAGATCTAAGACTCGTGACAACATTCAATTGACTAACATTTGAATCCTGAATGATGTGAATTTGGTTGGGGTTTGAATTTTGTCCTCTAGGGTTTTGAATGGGTTGACTTGGAAAAGTACCCTTTTCCCTTTCACTTAATCTAGCATTAAGTTGAGACATTTGTTTTTGAAGTTCATCCATTTGTTGATTCGTGTTTTGCATATATGATTGCAAGGAGTTGTCTAACTTGTTTTGATTTTCAACACTTTGCTTAGTCAGTTGCGCTAATAGGTTGTTCACCTCAGATAAATTCCCCTCAATCGTAGAAAGGCATTTTTCATATTGGGGTGCAACCGTTTGATTGTGGAAAGGCGCCTGGTTCGAAGTGTACTGATTTTGCCTAAGAGGAGGGTTCATAACATTGTTCGGAAATGCTCGATTCGAAGGTCTGTTCATCAGAGGGTTATTCGGACCATAAGAAAGATTTGGGTGGTTGTTGGGTCTGTTGAAAGCGTTTACTTGCTCAAGGGACTGGGGACAGTCATCAGCCATGTGATTAGTGTCAAGACATATGTGACACATAGCTTGGGAAACGTTATTAGACTGAGTGTGTGTTCTAACAACATTCAGGATGGCATCAACAAGAGTATTAGAAGAAGAAGAAGAGGATTCAACAGAATTACTACTGGCTCGCGAATAGAGAGATTTTTCATTCGTTTGTTCCCATTGTTTCGATTTTTCTGCTAACTCATCAAGAAATTCCAAAGCTTCTACATCAGTCTGCTTTAGAAAATTGCCCTGACACATGGATTCTAACATTTGTCTGGAACTATTATCGAGTCCATCGTAAACAGTTTGACATAACGACCATGTTTCATAACCATGATGGGGACAACTTAACAACAGTTCTTTAAATCTTTCGAAGTATTGCCAAATTGATTCACCCCCTTTTTGGTGGAAATTGGGGATTTCATTTCTGACTCTAGCTGTTTTTTCTAGAGGGTAGAACTTTTTAAGGAAAACTGCTGTAAATTCATCCCATTTTTTAATCGAATTTGGGGGCAAGCTGCGAAACCATTTTTCTGCGGAGTCAGTTTGTGCGAATGGAATCAAACGAAGTTTAATACCATCCTCACATAACTGTTGTAATTTGAAGGTTGCACAAGCATATTCAAATTTCATTAAGAAGCTACATGGTTCATCATGAGAAAAATTTCCGAATTTGGGAAGGATGTTTATCTGACTCGACCGGATTTCAAAGTGATTACCCACAGGATTGGGTAACTGAATGCAAGAAGGGATAGAAACTCTACCGGGAAGGATTCTGTCCATCAGGGTACAAGGTGCGGGTTCGTTACCCATTTCTAAGGGTTGTTCGGGAAAACTGGTTGTTGAAGAAGGGGAAGGTGGTCTGATTCGAACTAAACGATGAGATTCTTGGTCATGGGTCCAAGTTTGCTTGCACTAGAAAGAAGAAGAAGAGAGTTCGTCAAGGAAATTTAGACAATGGAGGAGTTCGGAAAGAGGTGAGAAGGAAAAAAGTTTTGAAAATGGGAGCTTATTTTTTTTTGGAGAAGTACGACCTACAGACTAGCGAGGTTTAAAAGAAAAAGGAAAAAATGTTAATTTTTTTTATTTGTTTTTGTTTTTCAAATTTTTATTTGTTTTTGAGGAATTTTGATTTTTTTTTCACAAAACAGTCACACACAGAAATTAGCTACAATGAAATTTTCTGTCCTTAATGGCTCCTAACCCAAAATTATATAGTGACACGTTTCATTACTTAGATCAAAAGATTTCTCAGCCAGTTAACAGACAGGAGTTATCGGTGCACCAGGAATCACCCTAGCAATGCAGCCGAAGGTTTAAGTACCTTCAGAGTAACAACCGATATAATATTTACGAATCACTGTAATATTTATAAATGGTTATTTCTCTGCCGTAGTCTAGACACTAAGAAATAATTCGTTCCACATGAATTAACTATCAAAATACAATTAAGCCCAAGATGAGCCCGCGACTCCCTTAATTCCAATGTCTAACCGTTATTATTAGTCAGATTCTACGATGAAATGCAATTTGTGGGCTGAGGAATGGGTGATGAAATCCCTCACCTTATGTGAATTGGGGTATTGCCCTTAACATAATGAATACAGAGGCAGAAATAATAATTGCAGAAATTAAAAGATTTTACAAGCAAGCCGCTGCCCCTGCAGAAGATTTTTACAAGCAATGTCTATATTTTTTTATTTGCAGCAGCAGTCCCTGTAGAGTTAGAAAATACTCACCTAGATCGGCAGGCCGCCCAGTGCAATTGAGTCGCGCTAGCGCGTTCACACCCCACTTGGTGTGCAACCGCTCCAACCTGTCTGAATCGTCCGCAGATTTATTGTTGTTTCGCCTTCTATTAATTGTTTTCGAAAAATTTTCTCCTTTTTTTTCTTTTTTTTAAAAAAATGCAAACAAAAGCCAAAACCAAACTACTTTTTTTCTTTTGAAAAGAGAATTAAAAACAATAATAAACCAACAAAAACACTCGAATGCAAATGGAACTAAACCACAACTCTCAAGAAAAAAAATTAGCAGATCACTTTCACGAAGGCCCAAGCCCAAGCCAAGTATAAGGCACAATGCAATGCCAGTAAAGAAATCCTTTAAGGCCGACTATTCAGTATTCAGAGCCTTCATTTAGGTCAAAGTCGAATTGAAATTAGAAATTGAAATCACAAAATCAAATTAAAAAAAATTAAGCTCAAATCGATGGCTGCGGATTCTGGTTGGTAAAGGAAGTCACGATGGAGGGATGAGCAACTGATTTTGGGAGTTCTGCGATTTAATGTTCGTGGGTTCGGGAATTTGGTTATGGATTTGCGCGAAGCGAGGTTCAGGGGTTTCTCAACTGTGGATTTGTGGATAGGTGTTTTAGACGTGAGTAGGGAGAGCGATGATGGAGTATTGCAGTGGGTTGCGTGGTGAACGTTTGTGTTGAGTTCGGTGGACTGTGGTGTAATCAGGAGAAGAACGTGGCACTTTGGTTTGTGATGAGGAGTTGGTTTGGAAGCTTTGTGGAGGGTGAGTTTTTGAAGAGGGATTGATCTATGCGGGTGGCAAGAAAAAGTGGTTCGAATGAGGCGAGGGAAAGGGACTGGGGCGAGGCCAACAGTAGTGGATTTTGGGGGTTTGATTGTCGGTGGAGGTCTGTGAAGACTGGCTCCGCTTGTTGTTGTTTGGAGTATGCTGTAAGAAGATGATGCACGTGGTGCAATTTTCAAGTAATGAAGGGGAGATTTGGTCTGCTATGCTTGGTTAGAGTCGAGATTATTGGGTTTTGTTTAATGTGGTAAGTGAAGATGGTTGCGGGACAGTGAAAATGTGGTGAAGGCTGAACTGGGACGTGATGATGTTTGGAGAAGGGAGGGGTATTGTTTGTGTTCGGAATTGTTGAAGTGGTGAAGTTCGGATTGCGTCAAGGATGGTGATAAGCTTGTTCTGTGTAGCTTTTGTGGAAGGTGGACTGTCGAACTGGAGTTGAGGTTTGTAAAGGGGGAGTATGGGCTGGTTTGGGGAACTTGTGATGTATAAGGAGGGAAGAGCGACAGTAGGTGTGCGATGTATAAGGAGGGTTGCGTGGTATGTAGGATTGTTGTCTTTGATTTTTGCGTTTGGGTAGGACAATTGGGTTGAGATTGAAGCAAGGGTGTGGAGTTGGAAGGGGATGGAGTAAACGAGTTGGCCGAGGGTTGGAAGGGGACTGATTTTGGTCTGTCTGGAGATGAAAGGGAATGTTTGAACAGTTCTAATGGCAAGGCTCCTTTGACACAAATTAGTATGGTCTGTCTGTGGTGGATTTGATTGGAAATATGGTGTGGGTATAAGGTGGCAAGTGAGCAGGGGTTTGCAGTGAGTATTGTTTTGGGTTGTGGAAGAAGGTCTGTGAAGGATGTTTGTGGAGGAATAGAAGTTGGCAATAAAGTTTGATGAGGGTGTATGGTTTGTGTTCTTTCCAGGAGATGGGTTTGTGGTATTTGTTTTGGCAGATCAAAAAGATGAGATTGCGTGGTGTAGTTTATGGTGATTGTGTAAAAGTGTGGTGTTTGGGAAGGAGATGTGAAGGCAGTACTGGTGATGGAGCGTCTGAATATGGTAGATGCAATGATGGAAATAGAGAATAATGACACAAAGAAAATTTGTTTCCTAGTTTTCTTTATTTGCAGAAAGAAAAGAAAGGCAATATGTAAAGGGAAAGAAATCAAAAAGAAAAGTGCAAAATTTTCTTTTTATTAAAAGGAAAGCAATTGTAATAATATCACGAAAAAGAGATCATAGAAATTTCAAAGGATATGGAAAAGAGGAAAGGAATCACGAACAATGGGAAAAAATTGAAAGGAAAAAATGGCAGGATTTTTTTTTAAAAGAATTAATATCAAAACGTCTAAATAAGATTTTCTTTTTTTTTCTATATATAAAAAAACAAAACAAAACAACAGTAAGAAATAAAATAAAAATATAACCTGAAGGTTTTACTAATAAAAAATATTTTGGTCCCCAGCAACGGCGCCAAAGTTTGTTTGCGAACAAATTAAACTGTTGTAAACAACTGTAAAATCCGTTCGGCTTTCCTAAACAACAAGAATTATTGTAGAGGGTGTCGAACTCTGGGACCAAAAATATTTTAATTAATAAATCCAATCAAGTTATTTCAGGATTTTGATTGATTGAAAAACACAGAAAATAACAGCAATTAAATAAAAAGAGAGATTTATATAATAAGAGAAAGAAATTAGGGGATAATGACATAGATTGGATTCATACTCATCAATAGCCAACAAATAAATATAGATCTAATTCATGTTTCTGTCATACACATGAATCAACGATAATTAGGTTCTTAGAAACAAATAAGTAAATAACGACAAGCATAGCCTATGCATGAGCTGACCTCTTAAACAACCATAGACTATCAGGACAGATTCACTTATTAATTTCTAAAACCCTAAAATTAGATCTAAATCTGATAATTGTTAGATCAAACACGAATATACCCTGTGAAGGAGCATAGCTCTTAAACGACACAGAATATGAAGGTTCAGATCTAACCCTTGATTCAGATCCAGATCTACATGTATAAAGTCCTCATCTATTGGCTATGTGATTCATGTTGAATCATATCTAATAGCGTCATCACCCCCTAATCAAAGGGGATTAGCTAGACATAGCTAAAGAAGAAGAGAAAAAGAATATAAATAACATGAACATAAATAAAATAAAATAACAACTGAGAGAAAGGGAGAAGAAGAGTTTTATTCCAAGAAGAGAATTACATAATAAAACTAAGTGTGTTTTTACATGAATAAGATACAAGGTATTTATAGTTGTATTGGCCAAGGCTAAGTGGCTCATTACACAATGTGGGACAAAATCCCTTTTTCAAAAATAACCAAGTAGCTAAGTGTGAACGCATGTGAATGGAAGGCCTTTCAAATGAGCCAATGTGAACGCAGCATGAGAGAGATGCCTTGCAAATGAGCTAATGTGAACACGTATGAATAGATTTGCAATCGTAATAGCTTGCGGGCATCAAATGGCATCAATTTCAATGGTTTTGAGCATGAATAGGAACTCCATAACATCTGCAACAAGCTATCTTTATGAAAAGGCATCGGATTATTAAAATATGCGGCAGAAGGTGGTTGAACAACAACATTTCTTCAAGCTTTAATTTAACTCTCAAAATCAACACTCTTCATACACCAATTCTTCAAGCTTTTCAACAATTACGTGCATTGATCCATTCATCATAAATAATCTGAAAACATAATTATAAATACACAGTATCAATTATTTTAAATATAAAATAAGATAAATAAGCGGATTAAATATACACATTTACGTGTATATCACCATTCGGAAACACTTCTCCAAATGAATCCCTTCCCTAGAAGATCTCGAACTTACACCTCCAACTCTCGCTGTTCCTTAGGCGCCATTCACCTAAGAGGCATAACGATTGGTCTAGCACCCTTGACCAAATCAATTCGAAACTCGATCTCAAGATGCGGTGGTAACCCTTTGACCTTGTCAAAGACATCCTCAAACTCTTTTGCGATTAACACAAATGACAAGTCTTCTCATGGAATCTCAAGCGAATATAGATAACTAACGAAGAAACCCTCTTCGCGCGTACAACGTATCAGCATTCGCCCTTCCACATCCCCGACTCTCACCTCTATATCCTCACCATTCACCCTTTCCTCTTACCACTTGAGCAAATCCATGCCCAAGATGATCCCAAACCCAACGAAGTTAAGAATAAAGCAATCACACACTAAAGAGCAACCATGACTCGACAACACTAGAACACGACACAACATGCACAAACTGGACGAACTCTGTAACACCCCAAGTTTTTAATGACATTAAATAATAATTAATTTAATATCCATAATTAAGGGAAACAGATTAATTCATTGCGTCCGTCTCGAAATTATGGTCAAGATAGACACCTAGTTTGCATAAAACGGATAACATATGAAGAAGTTACGGACGATAGAAAGTTGAAAATCAGAACCAGATATAACTGGTGCACTTGCCAAGTGCGCCAAGGCAATTTTGCACTGGCGCACCTGTAAAGTGTGCCCAGAACAGTTTCTAGGTATTCGGGCCTTTTTCGAGTGAGTGATGACCCGTGACCTAACCCAATTCCATTAGGGCTGAGGTGGCATCCGAATTCTGTAACCCAGCGGCTATAAATATATCTCATATCCTTTATTTTCTTCACAAAGAAACAATGCTGGCTGGACTCTGCTAGATTCTGAATTAAACTAGGGTCTCTCATGTTCTTCTAAAGCATATCAAATTCTGAGATTCAAGCATAGACTCAACACCTTTTCTATCATCTTAGCAATCCAATCATAGTGAGTTCTAGTTGCTTTTAGGTTTAGATAAATAATAGTGAATTATGAAAGACTGTTATTTGGATACGTTGCAAACCTTGAATCTATGTTATTGTTAGATCTTATGCTATGTCATGATAGATCTATTTCTTTGGATCCAATTCAATTGTTCTACTATGTTATTATTATGGATCTTGGTTTGTAACTTTTATGATATGCTATGATGCGGATGTATGTAGATCTATTCTATGTGATCTAAAATTGTCACCTTATGATTCATGTTAGATCTATTCTATGTGATCTAAAATTGTCACCTTATGATTCATGTTAAATCTATTCTACATGATCTAAAATTGTCACCTTATGATTCATGTTAGTGAAATGGAGGAATTTATAAAAATTATTCAACAGACTCTAGAAGGAATTCCTGGAGGACCTTATGAGAATTTAGAAGTCCGACGTTTTGATAAAGCGAAAAATTCTGAATGGAAAAGTTTTGAATATAGATTTATTACTAAAAAACTTTCACCATCTATTCTATGTGATCTAAAATTTTCACCTTATGATTCATGTTAGATCAATTATATGTGATCTAAAATTGCGACCTTATGATTCATGTTAGATCTATCCTATGTGATCTAAAATTGTCACCTTATGATCCATGTTAGATCTATTCTATGTGATCTAAAATTATCACATTATGTTAACATGTTAGATCTATTTTATGTAATATAAATTATCACCTTATGTTAACATGTTAGATATATTTTATGTTATCTAAATTGTCACCTTATGTTAACATGTTAGATATATTTTATGTGATCTAAATTATCACCTTATGTTATCATGTTAGATCTAAACTGATTGGACATCTAAATTGCTAATTTAGATATTGTGACATCATAGTTCATTAGTTTTATGTCCACCTTGTTATGATGATAATTTCATGTCCATGCTAGTATGTATGTTCACCTTACTATCATGCAAGTTTATGTTTATGCCAAGATGATCATCTTAGTTATATCCCCATTATTTTCCTTATTAGCGTTTATGATTAGGTTATTGTCTAGCCTAGGCATGTTGCCAATTTTGTGAGGGCGCTAGTTAAGGAACGGGGGAAAAAGGGTTTAAAATGGCATAATTTGAATATGAACATTTATGGACATGTAATTCAAATTATTGGGTAAAATAGGCATTGACACCTATAAAAGGAAAGGATTAATTAATTGATTAATTAATTAAAAATGGAATGTCTAATAATAACAATTAGGAACTGTAATTGTACTTATGACACGAGGTTAGGTTGCATAAGTGGTGGAAGTCTGCCCGGACCCGACAAGCATATCCACCAGCCACTAATGGTAAACCTAATGTGGGAGGTCTAGGTACGTAAATACGAATTAGGTTATGACACGAGGTTAGGGCCAACTATGGAATAAGTCTGCCCGGACTCGACCGACATATCCAACATCCACATGTTGTAGGCTTAATGTGGGAAGTCTGGCCCATTATAAAACCATAAATGGACATGGTAAATAATTGGACTACTTAACCTAAGTTAATCCATAGGGATTGTATGAACTTAAATTTAAGTTGGGGGTTAAGTAAACATGGTTGAGGGGTGGGTTAAGTAAATCCGAAGATGAGATGGGTAATATTCACATATAGGCCCACAAACTTAACCCGTTAAGGTTATGTAATTAAAGACACCTAGTGGTATACATAATCACTGGAAATAATAAGGGTATATAATTAATGACACCTAGTGGTATACATAATCGGTGGAAATAATAAAATTATGTAATTAAAGATACCTTTTAGGGTAAACATGACTTGTAGAGGTGATAGGGTTATGTAATTAAAGACACCTATAGGTAAGCATAACCGGTTGGAAGATTAGGGGTTATGTATTAAAGACACCTGTAGGTAAGCATAACTGGTAGTCATAAACAAGGCTATGTAATTAAAGACACCTAGGGGGTATACATAGTAATTGAAAACCTAGTGGGGGATACAAGACAAAGGGGAGAGCTTGTATCATATTGTGTGGGACTCATTTCAGTCAGTAACCCGGAGTAGGTATCAAATAAAGTACTCCGTACTAAGCGGAGAAGGGGCACACATACTGACTGATTGTAAGAGATCCAAACGTGGAGGACGGTGTGGGCGGCGGAAACCGACCGGGCCATATGCGTGCATGGGTCGGGCAGAAGGGGATAAGACGACCGTGACACCTATAGATATGGTTGTGCACATTGTTACGATGAGGGGTTGCCACTTTAGGAAGTGAGACCTCCTATTGTGGGGCTAGCACAAGGTATCTACGAGGGTTAGGGAGGCGATCGATCAGGGTAGTAGTTAGGATACATTTGGACGTATACCTAAGTCTACCTCCTTATAGTTGAAGGGATCATCTCTTTCTGGATATACTAGTAACAGTGCAGAGTAATCATTAGTGAGGCATGTACACCTTATCTTTCTTACCTTGTCACACCTGCCATTTATGTAGTGATCTCTCTCTTATCCACTTTATGTGCCTACCATGTTACTTTTGTTTATCTACCGGCTAAAAGTCGCATCCTCTTCAGTTGGCAAATACTCGAGCTCAGGGGCAGTCCCCCACCTATCCTTTCGCCAGCTTACTCATCGCAGAACCTGAGGAAGATCCCCACCAGCTCCCACGCTGGCATTTCCATCACCACAACCTTCGGAACAACCATTCTAAAGAGGAACATACACCTTGCCATGAGGATGATCCAGACCCAAAAGCTCGGGTCTTAGAAACTTCTAACCTCCCGCCAATACTAGGCAGGTCGGGCATAGAGGCCCAAATCGAAAGACGGGGGAGCTACACAATCACTAGTTCCCCGAGAAACATGGGAATTTAGACAAGTTCTCAACATGATAAATAAAAAATTCATATCTCGATGCAAGTTCTGGAGTTTCCACGGCCGGTTCATCGGGTTACCAAAGTATATGTGCCTTGCCAGCAAGCTCATACTTAAACGCAACGTGAAGTTTACATCTTCCAACCTACAAGCGCATCGAAACATGGTGACGACATCTAGTTTTAATAAGTATGGCAGTGATTCCCAGTAACCATCAACACTGCTCTCAGGTCGGAAAAGGGTTACAACATAATTGGGCTGGAACTAACGACTCAACCGTATGTTTACATCTTATGTGCATATTCGAGTAGTCAGCCCGAATAAGTTCATCTCCATAATCATTCGCCAGCGAGTTGTGTTACGTTCAACTTCAATTACAAACCAAACACGAAACATTGAGCAATAATCCGAACTTGCTAGCTCGTCCCTGACATCGAGCAAAACCTAGCAGATACCCGGGCTTGGGGGCATCCCTCTACCGATTATCGCACCAACCTGGCAGCCTCAAGACCCGATCAGATCCCCTTTAGCCCCTACGCTGGCATCATCTTCACAGCATCCCTTGGAGCCACCATCTTGAGAGCGCCTTCACCTAGCAACGAAGGTAATCCAGAGGTAGAGTCCAGGCCCTGGAGGCTTTCCTTCAGCACCCAGACTCCACAAAAAGTAGACATTCTGGAACATGATGGCAACCTTTAGCCTTAACAACTAACGCCATGGCCATCACCAACAGCCAGTGCAAAGCCTGAGTCAAGATGCAACTGCGTCGTGGTTGGGTTATTGATCGGATCCCAGGACTAACACCTCAACTGTGTGTCGACATCCTCCATACGCATTCGAGCCGACAGTCCATTCCTCGAGGACCGCGTCACAAGACCAAAAATCACTGATCACTGTCTGCTCATCGCGCACCATGCAAATGTTTAATTTTACTAGCCCAAGCTTGGAGCCAAGACCAAGTCATCAGAATGCGAAGTTATGCATCGTCCTCCCACGCACTTGCTAGATTATCACGTCCCTCAAATCAATTTTGATCTCTTGAGAAACCAGAAGGGTTCATTAAGTGTCCGGGATACAAAGCCCAATCCCGCATTCATGCATTCTTGGCGACCTTTGACCGAATTCCCAATTCTGTTCCCTAAGATCTGCTGCTCCACGTTCAAAGTGCAAAAGAAATATTTTGGTATCCTCTATGCCTCAAGCTGATTTTCTGACCGGAGAAGAGAAGAAAGGAAGCAACTACCATCAGAGGATCAGCACACCCTAAACGAATGTTCCGGGATCGGGATCGTACACCAAGCTACGATCATATTTCGAAGCTCTAACTACCAAGTCAGTCACTACTCGGCGACCACTTGTGCGCTCACCAAGTGCTCAATCATCAAAGTGCATGAGCCCAACATTTGGGTTGACCTCGCCTCAAAGGAAAACCCATATGAATACATGCCACGACATGTGACAAGTATTGTCCTAAGACGGGCATTGCGATATGAGTTATCGAAATTTTGATCGATTGAACTAGCTCGGAAGATTGAACGGCCTTAGGTTCACAAATCCAAGTGATTTAGCCGATCCTAAAACATTTTGAAAGCTAAAATTGCGCAATCGCAAACCCAGGACGTACAATTCACCTTCATGTTACCTATTCTAGCTCAGATCGCATTACACAAAACCACGTGCAAACTCGTGGTTGCATGCACGATTACGACTCGATAATAGGCCGTTTGCACTTCGATGCAACCGGGAGTCGGCCACTAACATTTATGGTCTTTAATCCACAGGAACTAAATGCCTTGGACAGGTTCCAACCCAAGCCGCAAGACTCAAACGAGGCAAAGCTCTTAGCCTTATTGAACTCTAAGCTTATACCAGCATATTCCAACAAGGCGTTCCAACAGCTCCAAAGCAGTGTGCTCTCAGCATACAACTCGAGAGGATGGTCATAACCAATCACTAAGCACCGCATGGAGATGTTTGCGCTCATACTAGACTCATCTCACTTCAAAGCACGTCCCGTTAACACAAAATATACTTTTAGGGAGGGAAATGTTAACCGGCTTTTTGGTCTGGTTCCCAAGAGTGCATTAGACACGCTCAACTTAGCGTATCGCATGAAGCGAAGGCCGAAAAGGGACGTTTAGGAATAAAGGAAACATGATCAAGAAGGGACTACACCGCTCGTAACCAAACTACACCGCTAGTGTAACACCCCACTTCCGTTAAGGTCACTCGCAAAGGAAATGCCTTAACTTCGGTGGAACGTTATAAGTAAACAGAACAGAAATTTACAAGACAGATATGTAAAGTAGTACTTTGAAAAATTTATAACTTTATTACAGCAGAAACAGAAATAAGTTTGATTACATCACAATACCAAAACCCAAGTACACAAATATTAGTCTTATACAAAATCCTTCAGAATGCATAATTTTAAAGCCATAATCCCCAAAAGAGAATGCCATAAATAGGTAGAATCAAAGCCAAACAATATTTTAAGCACTTCTAGCACTTCAAGCAGTTGGAACCTGAATCAAGCTCCTATGTTTCCACCCTGAGAACCTGGGGGGAACGGAAGAAAAGAGGCGAAACAAACTAGGTCAGACATAAGTCTGGTGAGTCCAGTGACTTTCAGCATATAAATAGATAACAATATCATGACATGTAAATAAAACTCAATGAGAGATAACCATAACAGCAGTAGCAAGTTAACAGAAGAGACAGAATGAGATAGGCTAAACTAAGCTTCTTACTTGGTTTTCACTTCTCTGCACTAATACTAGTATAACAGAATTAGGTGTTGTCCTAATGTCTAAACAGAAAACATAATGATCTCTTCAGAAACACGATGCTAGAAATGGCCTTTATCACCCTAACAGAGACAGACGTTCAGAAACAGAATGCTAGTAATGGGCCTTTACCACCCGAACAGAGACAGAAACAGAATAACCCATACGGAAACAGAATATTAGAATTAGGTGTACACTAGTAATGGGCCTTTACCACCCCAACAGACGGTACCACACAGAAACAAACAGGTGTCACCACCCCAACAGAAACAGACAGAACTAAGTGTACCCTAAATTCTACCCGAAGCGATCGGCTCCCTAATACATAAATACTGTGTGCCGGTCCCACAGAAGGGTGTATCACTCCCTAAAGTGGCAACCTATAGACACAGACATATTTACAGATGTCACGGTGTCTTACATCCCCAGATCAGACCAGATCCACGCACGCACATGACCCGGTTGGAATGCGCCATCAACACCCCTCGCCATTATCAGAGTGAACCGCTTACAATTAGTTCAGTAAGCATGCCCTGAACCCCTACCTAGTGTTGGGTCATAATTTTGATACTAGAAAGGGTTACTGACTAATATAGGTCCCAAACAGTAGATGACACAAGCAATTACCCCTCCTAACCTTGTGTCCCCAGACTAACAGATTTCAGATTAACTTGCTTATAAATTTCAGGTGTACAAAGTCCAGATTAACTAGTTCTCAGATCAGACATACATGTTAACAAGTTTTCAGACTAACGGATCAGATATACAGATTAACAAGTTTTCAAACTAACATATCAAATATACAGATTAACAAGTTTTCAGACTAACGGATCATATATACAGATTAACAGACTTACATATTGTTTCACCTAACCTTGTATTGGGCCTACAGATTTTCAAATGGGTTTATTAGATTCATCAGTCCAGTTGATTTAACCTTATCCACCGAACACGTTTTAGGCATCCTATTTATCCGAGATTTGCATTAATTAATTACAAATGCACAGACCTCTCACATTAGGTTGGTAGCTTGTGGCCGCTGGATGTGCCGGGCATTTCCGGGCAGACTTCTGCCACAAGCCAGACCTAACCTTGTGTCTAAGCGTATTTATGCCTATGACCTCCCACATTAGACTGACAGTTTGCGGTTGCTGGTTAAGCCGGTTGGTTTCGAGCAGGCTTCTACCGCAAACAGAGTCTAACCTCGTGTCTCAGCATTCTTATTTTTAGCTAAGTATTCATTCACAGATTATGCCAATATCAGACTAATTATGCCAATTCAACAAACTAACTTCTTTACAAGTTACAACAGATTACCCAAAGTTCTATTAACATGTTTTGCTCAATTTTAGATCGAGCCTACAGATTTTCATACCCCAAATTACCGTATTCAGTTTCAATAGATTTAGCAAATTAGGCAATTTAACATATTTAATCATCCCTTAAAATTCCATTGACATAGCTCGCTTAATCATAAAATTAAGCCTAATTTTACATGCTTAAATTATGGTCATGATTCATAATATAACAAATGCCCCAAATTTTTAGTTAAATTTACATAGTACAGAATATTCTCCAAAAAACCCCAAATCATGATATACAATACGAATTATGGCAAATTATAGCCTTTGATTTTAGCGTATGCCAAATATCCAAAATCCCCATTTAGGCGTGTTCACGTTTAATAGTTATCCTATTTCAATATAGATCTTACGCCTAAGTCATATACAAAATAATTCTCCTTCTTCCAAATCACAGACTATCGTATATAGTATGCCCAGATCTAGATCTTAAATTACAACATATGCTCTTTTCTCAAATTAGTCACAAATCAGTCATGTCTAATTATGCATCATTCACTATTTTCCCCAAATTTAGCGTTCGTGTGTCAATCTCTTATGAGATTTGGCTCAGGATCGTGGTAGCCTGGCTGTAGAACAGAAGTAGGGAAGAGATACAGAATAGTTACAATAATATTAATAAGATAGATCTACACAAAAAAACAGATCTGATAAATAGGAATAAGATAGATCTACACAGAAAAACAGATCAGATAAATAAGAATATGCATAATCTCCAATTCAGATTTATAACCATGTCAAGATCATAATTAAATTTCATATCTGAAAATAACTGTACTCGCCTTGGTTGGATTCTAAAAGAAAAAGGGTTGTAGTTGTTCTCTTTTAAACTTATTCAGATTGGAAGAAGAAGAAGAAGCACTAGTTCTAGCTTAGGTTTCAGCAGAGTAGCGACGCCATTGATTTATTTTAGTATGAATTAGGGCAGAGTATAGGCGTAATGAAATTGTGTGGAGAGAAAGTGAGGTTTGGTGGTGTTTAAATAGCTAAGGAGCAAAGAATCTAGTCAGATGGGCGTCTAAATACAGAAAAACGAATCTGTCTACGGATCTGGAAATAGGGGGGAGGTCGACCCCCAGGTCGACCCCATGGTCGACCCGTTCTACCCAGGTCGACCTGGGTCTTGGGCGGGAAATTTCCAGCCCAGCCCGGGTATGTGTTTTGAATTTTGAACTTTTAAAATTTGAATTCGGGCTGGTTTTTATTTTAAATTCCAGAAACTTCTAAGTGCCATAACATCTTCATACGAAGTCCGATTTACGCAAACTCGGACTCTATCTCAAGCAGAATTCCGAGATGAACGCAATGGCATAACCCATTTCCCTTAATTATTCTCTTAAAAATTAAGTATACTTTGTTTTGTTACTTTATGTTCACGGAAATTTCGGGGTGTTACAGCTCGTAACCTCACGGCATTCATAAAACAACCGCGAGCCAAGGCCTCGAACCCCGAGGGAGTTACGAGCCTCAAGCGCCTGATCCCGGGATCCTCGCGCCTCTCGGAAGGACTTCGCATTGGGCATGGCGCGAAATTCGCACCCAGCCGGGTGCGAAATTTTGCACCCATGCCTGGGTTCGAAATTCCGCACCCCTGCCTGGGTTCAAAATTTCGAACCCAGCGGGTGCGAAATTTTGCACCCTTGCCTGGGTTCGAAAATTCGAACCCAGTGGGTGTGAAATTTCGCACCCATGCTTGGATTCGAAATTTCAAGCCCAGTGGGTGCGAAATTTTGCACCCATGCCCGAGTTCGAAATTCTGAGGCGTGCAGGTGGCGGGTTCGAAATTCTGCTAGTGGTCCCCTATTTCTACCTACTCTTACCTAATCGTACCTACCCCCACTCCTATAAATAGCCCCATGGCCTCACACTTCAAAGGGGTTGGATTTTCTTCACTTGAGACCTTCCTAGACCTCATTAATGGCATCTCCTATTTGAGGAAGAAGGAGAATTAAATATTCATTTTCCCAAATACTTAGCATATGGCAATTATGAAAGAAAATGTAATGAGCATGGCTCTACCTTGTAATTCTAGAGTGATTAATGAAATTCCAACATCCTTCCAAAGTGGACGTAGGCCTAATCCGCGGTCGAACCACTATTAATTCTTGTGTCATTTACCGCTTTCTCTTACTTAGTCTTGCGACCAAATTAACTATTCCTAGTAATAGGAATCCTTAGTGTTTACGACATTTGTTGCCGTCAATAATAATGGTAAATCACTTTTAACTTTCCCAAATCATATCTTGGCGCAAAATCGTACTTGCGATTTCTTGTTCACATCATTAGGGAAAACCATTTGTTTACTAGAATTGGTTCTCGATTGCA
Source organism: Allium sativum (assembly GCA_030737875.1). Taxonomy (NCBI): domain Eukaryota; kingdom Viridiplantae; phylum Streptophyta; class Magnoliopsida; order Asparagales; family Amaryllidaceae; genus Allium; species Allium sativum. Next base: position 142,295,519 of record CM060925.1, on the reverse strand, counting down.
CAATGCCATGAGGATAATGTATCAAGTGTATGATCCTGAAGGCCTAAACCAACATTATATCAAACACCCAGAAGATCACCCAACTCAACGATAAACCATCGAGTTCCAACTTCTTTTTTAAATCTTTATATTCAAATTATATAAAGATTTCATTTCAACTAATCTCAAAAATCATATTCTCCTTTAATTTGGTGAAAGTACATTGTTATTGAAGACACCATTCACGAAAAACCCAAACTCGACTGATATTAAATATAAGATTTAAATAGAATTTATATCCACTTGTATTTAACACCAATTTTCGTAATCAATGAATACATAAGTGGAATAACGATGTAAAACATCTTCCAAATTCCCCAAAATAGTAAACGTCTACACAACGGTAATCAACACCAAATATTCGAAGATCGTTTTTATTCAAATCCAATTTTATTCAAATTTGATTTGCACATATTTCGAGAAATAATCGTTGGATCTTTTAACTTCCCTTTTCATTTGAAAAATCTTTTCATTACAAACTAAACCTTTTTCATTTAAGGAGAATTTGATGGTCGAATCTCCCGGTACGTCAATTTTATGTCAACGGTTAACGTCATGAACTGTCGCTGTGTGACTAGTCCTATTTAGACCATATTCTGAATTATGTTTTAAAAATCTAGTCGAATTTTCCTATTTAGACCATACTTCAGATTATATTTAAAAATCAAGTCAAATTAATTTCCAAATGATTTATTCATTTTATAAACTATATGTAATAGCTTTTAAAAACTACATATTCCGTATTTAACTTTAAACATCAAAAAATAGCATTTACCGTATTCAACAAGTTAGGATGAAAAACAAAAATATCGAAATATAGTTCAAAACTTCACATTTCTTTTCCAAATCACTTATTACGATTTATCATAATTTTTCCATATTTTTAATAATTTGAAAATAACCCATTTCATTAAAATCCAGTTTCGGACCATCAACAACACTAGCGCTGTTTTTCTTCAAATTTGATTTGAGCTTTTCTTAAAATCTAACCACTGGATTTTAAAACTTTACAAGTCATTTGAAAGCTCTTTTCATTTTGAACCAAACGTTTTTCGTTTTAGGAAAATCCAATGATCGAATCTCCGGGTATGTCAATCTGAAGTCAATGGTCGAAATTTGCGAATGGTCACTACGCGACACGTCCTATTCAAAACATATTATTATTTAAAATAAAATTTGTCGACTTAGTTCAAATGTATTTTATAAAAATATAAATTCGTTTAAAAACAATTCAAACTTCAAATTCAATTATATATCAAAATTGAATATTCCATATTATTATAATATTAAAACAATAATATTTTCAAATATAATTATTTGAAATCCAAACTTTCCTATAATGCATTATAAAAATAAATAAGAATATTGGAACAATCCATTCGAGTTAAAATATCGTTTATATACCTAACTCGAATTCACTTTTTGAATTTATTATTCAAATTCTAATTTGAATTAAAACAAGTCATTTTTAACCCAAATCTCTTTCAAATCCATTTCAACCTTTTCAAAGGTTATTTGAAATTATTTTAACTTCATTTCCAAATTGTTTTGGATTTTAAAAATCCAATTTCCATTTTTACGTCTTATTTTATTTAAATGAATATAATATTCATTTAAAGTCTTAATGGAACTCGACTCAATCAATTCCTAAATAATTTCATATTCGTTGTGTCAATTGTGTGAACAATAATAATAATAAGCACTACTGGTCATCATCCATCAATCAGTAGTCATAAGATAAGAGTTTCGACAAGTGATGGCTTTGATGTCTTCATCGGCATCGGCGTGTGTCATCTAAGAGTCTGCTTGGATTCAGATCTCCCTTTTGTCCTGGTCTTGTTTGTCTATTTTATTTATATCTGCTGCATCTACTGTTTATTTTGGCTTGTGCTTGATTATATGTGTGCATAGATTATGTATCGATTTCTACATAATCTATTTTTGTGAGCTATTGGAGAATGACTAGATTCTCCTTTTTGTTATATATATATATATATATTGCAAATAAAAGCATTTATAATTATTAATGCTTAAATGTACATAAATAGTATATATAAAATTGAAATAAGCGTTCATCATCCATGAAGTAACCACTGCAATCAATATATAATCAGATAAGATTATAATAACTTATAAATCAGTTGTGGGAGTTCTCACCTTGATTTTTTGAACATCATTATTACAATCACTTTTGGATTAAATTAAATGTAGATTTAATTAAACCCAAAATTTAAACTTGCCCCAAATCGTTAACTAGCTAAAAGCTCATTCAAACTAACTAAGGAACACTAGAAGTGCAAAACATTCAAACCTTGCTCCAGCCTCCATCGGGTCGATCGAGCACCGTAGCTAATAGTGGGTCGAGCAATCCTCACCAGGCACATCAAAAGCATCCCCAGTCGAGCAGCTTCACCTGGGCATTGCTGGTTGCGCACATCAATGCCACGTGGGGGCGAGCAGCCCACATTTACGGGTAGGGTCGAGCATCTCAATGAGGGGTCGAGCGGTTTCCATCAAGCAGGGTGAGATTGCGTGGTCGAGCAACATGCTCCAACACCACGTCACGGTCGAGAAGTCCTCTTCAAGGAATTGGACGAGCAGGTTTATGTAAAAGGGATGGATAGCATACTTGTAAATATAAATCCCCCTCTAGTTCAGCAAAGTACAAAAGAAGAAAATGGCAATTCCGTAATTGTTGAACCCCAATTTGTACAGTGCAATAATGCGATGGCAAGCTTGTAATTATGGTTCCCCACTTTTGAATAAAACAAGATAGCAAGAGTGTTAAAATAGTGGAACACGCACGTGATTCCAGCTAGGCACGTAGCTGCTTCGAGAATTATACGGACTCGCTCGATCATCCATGCAAAGGCTCGCTCTTTCATTATTGATAGTGGGCCACTCATTTAGTATAGAAAGTGGGTCTCTTGTTCATATGTTATACTGGGTCGCTCGTGTAAGCTGGTGACATCCTGACACCAGCTATAAAGTAGATCTCACCAGCTGTCTAGTGGCAGTTTTGTAAATACACCAATAAACGACCCTTACCCTATTCACCATAATTACAGCTTTGCCACCTGGTCCAAACTTCTCCTATAAATACCCCTCTTCACAACCATTCAAGGGACCGATCCAAGCCACCCCGAAGGGTTGACATTTCGGTTTTCCACCATTCTCAAGATCCTTAAGCTCCGTTAATGGCTTCCTAAGCTCACACCTTATTACTCCACGAATTCAAGTGAGATCTAAAGCGGAAAGAGAGTAAAAAGCGGGAAATCATTACAAAGAGAGAGAGACTAAATGATATAAGTGAAATGTATGAGATGATACACTTTGTAAATTTCTCCATGATAATGAAATCGCCTTCAAAGTGGACGTAGATCTATTTTAGATCGAACCACTATAAAAGTTTCTTGTGTTTACTGCTTTTTTACTTGCATTTGCATTTATGGCCCCATTTTCTATTGCATACCTTTTGGTGAAGTACGATTTACGTACCTTTGGGGTTTGAACCATTTTTGATTCAAACATTTGGCGCCCACCGTAGGGCCACGCTCGCACTTCTCTCAATCTTAAGAGCCTACCATTGAAGTTTTAAGCCTACTTCTACCATAGATTCTCCAATCTACTACGATCCAAGTCATCTGACGAATCCTCTCCCACAAGGTTGAGGCCCTTGTCCGAAATAATGGACAAATCTAAGAAGACCACAAGCAAAACCATTGGAGAAAATGACAACATTGCTAACAACAAAGTTGCACCACTTACTAATCATTTTGAAGTTGGCAAAAACTCGATAGGTGAAGATGGTGTGACTAAGAGTGAGTTGGATGCCGCTATTGTCAACATGAACCAACGGATGGATACTTCCACTAAGGCTATAATGGAAAAACTTAATGATATCTTCAATACTCGACCAAATACACCGCCTCTAAAGGTCCATGTTGATCTCGAAGAGAATGCCAATTCATCTGCTTCTGACCATGACCGCATCGACAACATGGAAGGTGATAATGAATGGTTGAGCGATAAAGACGAAGCTAACGTCGAAAACTCAAAGGCAAAAGTTACAAATCATTCCAATCGAAATACTCGGAAGGTTGTTAGTCCCGCACAAGGGGCACCACCTAGATCGTTAAACCGTAATGTGTTGCCAAGGCGAACATTCGGTAAAGAGATCGAAGTTGACCCCGCGGAACGACATAACACCGAAGAGTACATCTCGGATATGATAGAACAAATCATGAAGAGGAATCAAGCTCTCAACGACGATGAAAGAGAATGGGATTTTTCTCCTGATAGGACTCCATTTACCAAGAAAATTCGAGAAACAAAGTGCCCGAAGAAATTCAATCCTCCAACCTTGCCTCCGTACAATGGCCTTGTTGATCCAAACTACTTTCCATTCAAATACGAATGGCATATGAGTGTAGCAAAGGCAACAAATGAGATGAGATGCTTATATTTCCCTCTCTACCTAGAAGGTGCTGCATCACTATGGTTCATAAAGCTACCACCTAAGTCCGTAGACGGATTCTCTGACTTGACCAAAAGGTTCAAGGAGCAATTCCGCCTATATGCTACTAAAGCCATGGATGCTATTACACTTTCAGCGATGAAGTAGAATCCAGGGAAATCTATTAAAGCTTTTCTCAGTCGATTAAATGTTGCTTTGTCCGAAGTAAGAAATCCAGAACCTCGCATAATCCTCATGTTTCTAATAGGCGCCATAGATGAGAAGAGCGAATCCGGTAGATGGATTAAAATGAAAGAATCAAACACGCTTGAGAAATTCCATAAAAAAGCCGAGGAGTATATGAGAGTGGACTATAATCCTGTGCCTCTTTGGATTATTGATGTTAACCAACTTCTCGAAGCCCCTAAAAACGTTGCTACTCAGTATAATCAGAAGAATACTCAAGGACAGAAGTGAGCCAATGACGGGAACGACAACAAGGCTAATAAGAAGTCTCGCCTCTTCAACTCATCAGAGCTGACACCTTTGAATGACACTCTGTAAAATATCTATCTTGCAACAAAGAATTCTGAAGAGTATGCAGAGCTAAATCTGATAAGGATACGCGACAAAGCAGCAAACTCGGTAAAATTCTCCAAGTTTCACAACCAGCCAGGTCATAACACTAATGAGTGTCGACACCTGAAGAACCTCATCAAGGAATTAATCAAGAAGAATAGGCTGCAACAGTATGTAAAGAATCGGCAAGTCGCGAATCCTTCTGCAACTCCCTAAGGGCATGGGGCATCAAATGATCAGTCTGGACTCCTGCTCAAACCAATCCAAGGTTGATCGTCAACTGATAACCGTTGATGGTGCTCCAATTTCAGTGGCTCAGAATAAGCGATCAACATCGCCACTACTTTATTTCATGCTCTATTTCTTGCTTTAGTTCGTGCTTTACTTCATGTTTTACTTTCAGTTATATTCAAGACTTTTTGTAAACGATCTGTAACAATCTGCAAGTGATACACTAAACATTAGCTCTACAACTAAGAGCATACCTGTCTGAATGAATTTCGTGCTTACAAAATTTTATGTCAAATCAAAGCTTGCTTAAAAGTTGATTTCATATTGTAGGCCATCTATCGAGCGCTTGTTCCTGTGAAATCCGACGAAACGTGGCGACCCCAACAATGCTAATTCAAGTGCCAAATGCTGTAAATATTAACATGTGTAAATGCAAAAATAGAGAAGCACTGCCTTGAAAAGTGAATGGGAAGAGTCATAAAGATTCAAACAGCGAGCAAGCGCCACGACAAACGGACGAGAGAGTTGTAGCTTTTATCGAAGGGGTACTTCTCCAAGTGACAGTTTCAAAGCACCAGTTTCTAAATGGAAATAGCTTGTCAAGTCAAGAATCCGATAAAGAAACTGATGGTTGCCCCGTGAAATGATATAATAGCTGCCCAATTCATTTGCGTAGCATCTAAAGAATCTTATATGTGAAGAATGACTAAACCATTTGCATAGCATCTGGAATCCCCAGATGTGAAGAATGTAAACCATTTGCGTAACATCTGAAAATATCAGATATGAAGAATGAAATCCATTTTTATAGCATCTGAAAATATCAGAAGTGGAGAATGAAATCCATTTGCGTAACATCTGAAAAATCTCAGATGTGAAGAATGTAAACCATTTGCATAACATCTGAAAATATCATATATGAAAAATGAAATCCATTTGCGTAGCATTTGAAAATATCAGATGTGGAGAATGAAATCCATTTGCGTAGCATCAGAAAAATCTCAAACGTGAAGAATGACTAAACCATTTGCGTAGCATCTGGAATCCCCGGATGTGAAGAATGTAAACCATTTGCGTAACATTTGAAAATATCAGATGTGAAGAATGAAATCCATTTGTGTAGCATCTGGAATCCCTAGATGTGAAGAATGAAAATCCATTTGCGTAATATTTGAAAAATCTCATATCTGAAGAATGACTAAACCATTTGTGTAACATCTAGAATCCCCAGATGTGAAGAATGAAAATCCATTTGTGTAACATCTGAAAAATCTTAGATGTGAAGAATGACAAAACCATTTGCGTAGCATCTAGAATCCCCAGATGTGAAGAATGTAAACCATTTGTGTAACATCTGAAAAACCTCAGATGTGAAGAATGACTAAACCATTTGCGTAGCATTTGGAATCCCCAGATGTAAAGAATGTAAACCATTTGCGTAGCATTTGGAATCCCCAGATGTAAAGAATGTAAACCATTTGCGTAACATATGGAATCCCCAGATGTGAAGAATGTAAACCATTTGCATAACATCTGAAAGTATCATATGTAAAGAATGAAATCCATTTGCGTAGCATCTGGAATCCCCAGATGTGAAGAATGAAAATCCATTTGCGTAACATTTGAAAAATCTCAGATGTGAAGAATGACTAAACCATTTGCGTAGCATCTGGAATCCCCAGATATGAAAAATGAAAATCCATTTGCGTAACGTCAAAAAATCTCAAATGTGAAGAATGACTAAACCATTTGCATAGCATCTGGAATCGCCAGATGTGAAGAATGTAAACCATTTGCGTAACATCTGGAATCCTCGGATGTGAAGAATGACTGAACCATTTGCACAGCATCTGGAATCCCCAGATGTGAAGAATGTAAACCATTTGCGTAACATCTGGAATCCCTAGATGTGAAGAACTAAATCCATTTGCATAGCATCTAAAATATCAGGTGTGAAGTATAAAAATCCAAAGACCTCCCCGAGCGGGGGTACTAAACCTAAAGTCCTCTCCTAGCGAGGACACATTATATAAGTCGTTCCTTAAAGAGGACACGGAAATATAGAAACTTCTCCAAGTAGAAGCACTAAATCACTCAGTAAAGTCGGAATTCCGATTGGATTGACAAGTTTAGAGGTTCTACGCATAATTGGCAATTTTAAATAACTTTAGCCAACAAAGTAGAAACTTCTAGCGCATCAACCACAATCAAGGAAACTCGACAAACTGATCACATCGAGCTCTTGAGAATCGTGATGACCTACGGTACTAAGGCAGCGCAACCACAAAAGAGTTGAATAATCCCCGCAAAAATACCACAGGTCCATAGAGATATTGCAACGAGCCAGAAATCAATATATTCCCGTCAAAAGAGCCAATACACCTGGCTTAATCTTGCCTTCAAAATGGGGCATTTTAAAAGTTCGACAAAGTCGATATGTTGATAAAACTCAATCCGCCGATAAGGTTCAACTTGGGAAACCCAATTAGAATCTCTTAGCACAAAGGCTCCCTTGTTTGCAAAGCTCCGATTGAGCAATAATCATGTGTAGGGGTAAGTTGTCGCGAAACGGAGATTCAAAATTCTACGTATCCCAGGATAATCCATGGTGTCAAAGAAAATCCAAAATTATGAATCCATCCAAAGGCTCCAATCGCTCTACCTCGGAAACTCAAATCGAAGTTCTAATCTGAATGGGTACACGTTTCATAAAACGTAAACCGTCATACAAGATCATATAAGCCTTTAGAAAGGCAAAACTTGAAATCTGTAATCAATATACATATCGATTAGCATAACTCAAGTATCGTTGTGAATTCAAATTCGAGTACCGTATCTATGCAAACAACGTTTAACGAATTCTAAATAGTTAAACAAAATAGTTCTGCATAGGCACGTCAATCAATTCGCCATAAGTCATTCTAACCTGTTATTGATGTGGACGATCAATAACCAAGTATAAGTCCAAAATCGTGCAAGTGCTTGTTTTCATTACAGAACAGGTAGCATGAAGCACATGAATTCAACCAACAAATTATGTGCTTGGATCATTTGGAATCAACAAGTCAAAGCATCCAATCATGATTTGCCAAAGCAAACAAATAGCTGTGACTGGATTTCAATGCAAGTTGTATTATCAATGTTCAGTTCGAAGCTTGCATTTCTCTCAAGCAAAAAATACAAACTTCGAGGGGCAAACTAGCTAAAAGCTCGTTCAAACATTCTGACGAACACTACAAGTGCAAAACATTCAAACTTTGCTCTAGTCTCCATCGGGTCGGTCGAGCACCGAAGCTAACAGTGGGTCGAGTAGTCCTCACCAGGCGCATCAAACGCATCCCCGACTGAGTAGCTTCACCTGGGCATTGCTGGTCGCGCACATCCATGCCACGTAGGGGCGAGCATGCCACATTTACAGGTAGGGTCGAGCATCTCAATGAGGGGTTGAACGGTTTCCATCGAGCAGGGTGAGATTGCGTGGTCGAGCAGCATGCTCCAACACCACGTCACGGTCGAGCAGTTCTCTTCAAAGACTTGGACGAGCAGGTTTATGTAAAAGGGATGGATGGCATACTTGTAAATATCAATCCCCATTTAGTTCAGCAAAGTATAAAAGAAGCAAATGGCAATTCCGTAATTGTTGAACCCCAATTTGTACAATGCAATAATACGATGGCAAGCTTGTAATTCTGGTTCCCCACTTTTGAATAAAACAAGATGGCAAGAGTGCTAAAATAGTGGAACACGCACGTGATTCCAGCTAGGCACGTAGCTGCTTCGAGAATTATACGGACTCGCTCGATCATCCATGCAAAGGCTCGCTCTTTCATTATTGATAGTGGGTCGTTCATTAAGGATAAAAAGTGGGTTGCTCGTTTATATGTTATACTGGGTCGCTCATGTAAGCTTGTGACAGCCTGGCACCAGCTGTGAAGTAGATCTCACCAGCTGTCCAGTGGCAGTTTTGTAAATACACTAACGAACGACCCTTACCCTATTCACCATAATTACAACTTTGCCACCTGGTCCAAACTTCTCCTATAAATACCCCTCTTCACAACCATTCAGGGGACCAATCTAAGCCACCTCGAAAGGCTATCATTTCGGTTTTCCACCATTCTCAAGCTCCTTAAGGTCCATTAATGGCTTCCTAAGCTCACTCCTGATTACTCCACGAATTCAAGTGAGATATAAAGCGGAAAGAGAGAAAAAAGCGGGAAATCTTTATAAAGAGAGAGAATAAATGATATAAGTGAAATGTATGAGATGATACACTTTGTAAATTTCTCCATGATAATGAAATCGCCTTCAAAGTAAACGTAGATCTATTTTAGATCGAACCACTATAAAAGTTTCTTGTGTTTTTTACTTTTTTACTTGCATTTGCATTTGTGGCTCCATTTTCTATTGCATACCTTTTGGTGAAGTACGATTTATGTACCTTTGGTGTTTGAACCATTTTTGATTCAAACACCAACCAAATCAGTTTTATTGTGAAGCTCTCAATTCCACGTTTCCAGCGGATCCAGTCTTGTAAGATTCTGAGTTTATATGAGAGAGATATACATGTTTACACATTCAATACATTAATTAAATAAATTAAATTTAACTATTCGTTCATCTTCCTCACATTCATCTTGCTCCACCACTTTGGATTGGCTGTCGCCGCTACCACAGTTCCCCTAACGACCAGGCGGCTCCACCACCTGGGTGCACCAACCGCTGCAAAAACCCATAGGACCACCACCCACATTTCTGGCTCCACAGGCTGCGTCTGACCTCTAATGATCACCAAAATTAACCACCAACAAAGGCTCGACATTCTGAGGGACTTTCCAGTTAGGCACTTCGCCTGGAAACGCACCCTTCACCTCAAAAAATGTGAAATACAAAAAATGCAACCAAAAACAGCCCGCCTCCGATCATGTCCATTTTGCCGCCACCATGGCCACTTTCGGACCAAACCCCTAACTATAAAGTTGTAGCACTCTCTCCCCTCACCAACTTCCTAGTTGGTGACTTTGGCTACTTCTCAACCATTTGCCTCCAAAACACTTAAAACGGAAGTCATCTCGCTGCCTTGCGGTCCAGATCCCGACCACCTCCTTCCTCCAAACGCCTCCAAAATTTTACAATAGCTAGCTCTCAACATGATATACAACTTTCATTAGGCATTTTGGCTAGTTCTCGATGGTTTGGGAGATAAAAATTAAATTAAGAGGTGCTAGTTTGGAGGTGCATTTATAGGGAAGAGATTAGCATATACGAGAAGTTTTGTTTATTATCTTACTAGTTTTTATTCAATTGTTGTCTCCTATCATCGTTTAAAAATTCACATGGACACATACGAATTCCGTTTGGGGTGTAAATTGACATGTAGCTATGTTTTATCATTACGGTCCTAATGAAACTTGTTTCGTCGAATTCCAAGTCTGTTTGCTGAAAAGCGCTTGTTCAAGCTCAAATTATTGATCGGTTCACATCTTAATTACGCACGGTCACAAAACAACTTCGATTGACGCAAAATTCAGAATCTTACAATAATTTACTATTCTGAATCCAATAAAATTGGTTTCGTCGAAAGTAAATATTGTTTGCAAAAATACTATTTTTATGGCTTTAATAAAACCAATAAAATATTAATAAATTAAAAAACAATTCAATTTAATAATAATAAATTAATATTATTGTGCATATCCAAATAAAATATCATACAGTTCCAAAATAAACATACTTGGTTTTATAACTCGATATCTCATTTTTAAGCTAAAACGATATTCATTTTATAATAAAATTCCTTTTATTTTAATAAATAATCGTTATGATTTATTATCGATTCCATAGCGACTATTTGAAAATTTGATTTGGACATAACTTACAATTTATAAGATAAAATCTCGAATTTTCACCTTCTTTAGAAAGATATAGTTAAATAGATTCTAACGTTTCTTGTTCCAACAAATTTTGACATATAACGAATCCTATATAGTCGTTTAAAGTTCAAAAAGTAATACTACGAACTACCGCACCGCTGTGAGCTCGTTTTTAATTTTATTATAAATTTTACATTCAAACCTTATTTTAAGTAACTTTCAAGTTGTAATCCTTAAACTAATTTGTTTTAAATATTTAATATCCATTAAATATTTCTTGACAAAATCTGGGTTGTTACAAGAATTCACCAAGGTCCCTCGGTGGATCTCATTGAAGTGAGATCCTTTTTTTAGTAACATGGGGAACCTAACCCCACGCCATGTGTCTACACCGCTTTGTTTAGTCATCGCACACGGGTGCTTAACATCTAGCTTCCAAAGTGGTTTGTAGTGAGATTCGAACCTGCCCGCACACAGTGTTTTGATTCCTATCTCCTGACTCCCAAACCACTCGAGCCACAAATGGAGGGTGTTGAAGTGAGATCTTGAAATCCATCTTCTCTAAGACACCTGAAACAACAGCCATCAAAACCGTCGATGGGTCCGGTCGATCGACTAACGCCACGACTATGTTAAAACTTTCTAGAAACTTTTGCAAAGTCTCGCTGGTCCTTTTCTTAATCGCCGTAAGAATCATCACTTTCTCGGGTCAAGCAATTTGAATCTTGAATTGTTCGATGAATTTTCCAACCAACAGATTCCATCTATTCACCGATTCATTCTCCAACTGCCTGAATCACATGACACTAATATCCGTAAGATAGAGTGGGAAGCACTTCGCCATAACATTCTCCAATGCCGAAAGCACTTGTGGCACATGTAATGAATCAAGTGAACGGTAGGGTCCTTCCTTCCGTCAAAATCCTACAACACCGACAATTTAAAATCCAATAGGTTCTGAGAATTCGGAATATCCTGAGTGAACGGACCATGAGTAACGTAATTCAAATACGAAAGAGAGGACTCACCTCGAGCATATCATCAAATCACATCGGCAATTTTACTGCCTCTACCATTTCCTAGCAATCGGCTCCGGTCGTTCAATCCCACACTGGTGCCTCTGGTATCAACTTCATAATCAGCAAACTGTTGAGCCCCAACAAGAATATCTAGCTTTATCCTAACCTAAGGTACCGCCACCAGCACACACCTAACTTCTAGAACAATGGGAGTTCCTATATCCGCACCTACGCTTGAGCAACATTTGCAACATTTTCGGTTCCAATACCTAAAACCAAAGCCTCTTGAGCATTACTTCCATCGGGAATTGGGGTGGTGCCTCGAAATCTAAATGATCCGGTAACGATTTACAGATTCGTGTCGACATGGTGTTGATCTTCAGGAATTGCCCCCAAGTCCCGAGCTAAACCTTGAGGAACACTAACACTTGTTCCTGCAATATTTCCTAGGCCTGACGGCCCTCTGAAACCTTCTATCCTAGTCAGAAAGTATTCATAGTCGCTTCGTGCCTACGGAAATGCTCTTCGTGCCTTTTCAAATGCGAAATCAAATCCTTAATTACTCCGTCGATCTCTTCTTTGGTAATGTAATTCAACGGATGACCAGTAGAGGATACTTCCTGACTTTTATCTATCCCCGCTCCTTCTAAACGAGCTAACGAGATTTGTATCCTTTTAACCATCCTTAGAATTCCGAGCAATCCGTTCCCATATCATGCAATCTAAAGTTGTGTTTTCCCCTTCTTGATGTGCTAAATGTTGAGGAGGGGAATTGGTTAACACTCGCCAACACCTGATTGTTAACGGGCTACACAACTAATCCAAATGTAAAGTGCTAAAAAGTAAATAACACCAAATTTTATAGTGGTTCAGCAAATCGTGCCTACGTCTAGTATGAGGTATCTTTATATATTATGATACAAGTATAGTCCTTCTTCCACTTCTTATGTTTACAAAGTTTGAATCGAGAATAGCAAAGTCCTTGCTAATTCTCTATCAAATCCAAAAGTCCAAGAGAAAACCTTCTATGTCCAAGGAGATGAAGCTAGGCTTCCAAGCAAGCTTCGATGTCTAAATATGTCCAAAAGAGCAAGCTAAGTGCCAAAGTGTTGAAGGGAATCTTCTATGTGAAGCTCACAAGTCCAAAAAAGTGCCCAAAGTCCATAAATCCATATAGGAAGCCATTAAAGAGCTCCAAGCCTTGCTTTCTCGTGTGTAGAATGATCAGTCAAAAGATCCTGAAATAAGCCAAGTGCAGGGCTATTTGTAGGAGAGAGGACACGAGCATTCATATCCTCAAAATTTCGTATCACGGAGTCTGTACCGATCCAGGGATCGGTGCCGAACCCGGGAGATAGCCAAAACCCGTGCTTCTTCGAAGCACCTTGATCCAGAACCAGACTAGCTCTTTCACCTTCCGTGATACATATTGCACTTTTCTACTTCGAGAGCTAGAGGAATCTAAGCCAAAACCACCTCCCATTTTGTATCCTCTGATTTCTTACTCTCTTGGATACAAAATCAAGTTGCTGAAGGGGGACATGAAATTTTTAGAGCCGAACCAAAGAGTTGAAGTGCCATTACCAATTCCTTCAATACGAAGCACCATTTCGCCTCCTATGCCTTAACCAAATAATCAGATGCTAAGCCATCTTTCATATTCCCCCATTTTGTATCCGACATGGGGTTACGAAATTATGAGCGTAGAGCGGGATTCGAAAATTTCTAAGTCAAAGGCGGGGTACGAAAATCCCTAAGTCAAAGGCGGGATACAAAAGTTCCAATACAAAGACCGGGTACAAAAATTACAGATAACCATCAATACTGATCCTAAATGTTAACCACATTTACAACCTTTCTGAATACTTCGCAATTCCGACCAAGTCGCTTCGTACTTTTGTGAGGTCGTATTTTAGTCTCGAATACTACGGTAGCCAATAATCTATGTGTGTCTGCCTTGTCAAAAAGGCGGGTCAACACTTATAATTTGCATATATGTGCTCTATGTTGGAGAAGAGAAGATGAAGAAGAAGAGAGCAAGATTAATATTGTACAAATAATGGTGTATGTAAAGTAATTTTATAAGTATGAAGTTTGTTATACTTTTGATGCATGCTAAGCAATTAATAGTGTGGGTATAGAATTACTCTTAGATATTTAATCGTTGATTCACATAATTATTTAATGATTTTCTCATTCCTTTTAAAAATTAATACAACACGAGATCCCTTCTTTTAGCACATTCTCTTTCAAACACTTACACTACTAACCAAAAGTTATCCATAATGGATTTCACCATCAATGCTGCTGCACATAAATCATCAGCTAGCAAATCTTATATATTATTTGATCTTCATCAGAATTTAGATCATCAACCTGTTGATTATCTTTATATATGATTGCATCATTATTTACCTCCATGTTATTAATTCAAGTTCTATCTATATCATCTGCATAAATTACTTGCATGTTATAATTGTATTTCTCTACTATTTGCATTGTTAACACAATAATAGTCATCATCCGCAGCAGCAACAACACGAGTCATAAATGCTTCTTCCTTTTGATTCATTTGGAAAAGACAAGTACAAAAAATAAGGATAATAGTAAAATACATGAAGGTAAATCAAAAAGAAAATACTACAATAAAACCAATATTCATTTAGTAACTTTTTAAGATTGGTTTGGAATATTATAGGTCGAATATGCAAAGTTATGATCCATATATTGAGCTTAACTAGACGATCCTTCAACTATTTTGTTATGCCTATTTGATAAATTTGTAAACTCTCCACATGATGAGTTGTCATATAAGAAGAAAGTATCGAACATTGCATTTTTTAAAACTGTACAATAGGTGAAGGCTCTTCTATTGATATTGCGAAATGATGTGTTTTTATGACATTCATGTTTCTTTTTCAAAACAAAAGTCCTACATTCTCATTCCATATAATAACGTAAAATTCATATTATTATCATTTTCCACATCAATAGGGGATGAACTTTCATCTGTAGCTTATTTAAACCACTATTTCCATATTCGAAAGCATTGATTTTCCTCACTTTAGATATGCATTGTATAAACTCTCTAAAAATACAATACTTCTTAATTTTTGAAATTCTCCATTTACCATCAATATATCTAGGTTTTCTATCTTCATCAATGTAACACCCCTCTCGAAAAGCTAACACAAAGATCATTTTAACACAGTGGTTAGTGCGTGGTGTTGCTTTCCGGGAGGCCGGGGGTTCGAATCCCGTGGTTGTCACATTTGGTATCAGAGCCTATACCCAGCCGGAATTGTGTGTGTAATGCTGCGGATGTCAGTCGGTGTGGTACTAATGCGGGTTACATGCACAATGCCTGGGTGGTGATAGATATGAGCCAATGAGGACGTTGGGCTCTTTAAGGGGGGTAGTCTGTAACACCCCTCTCGAAAAGCTAACACAAAGATCTTTTAGCACAGTGGTTAGTGCGTGGTGTTGCTTTCCGGGAGGTCGGGGGTTCGAATCCCGTGGTTGTCACAATCAACCAACAATTCTCCATAGCAATAAAACATGTTTGAAACTATTGAAATTATCTAAAAAAAGTAAAATACTAAATTCAAACTCTTCATCTGTGAAAAACTCTAGAATATTTTAAAAAAATACGTTGTTTTCAAAGGAAGATGTTGTTTCCTTGGACAATCTTCAACCAAAAGCAACTTTATTTATTGAAACATCTATATTATTTAATAAGATTAAAGAGTATAAGAAATCAAGTAGGAAATAAATTAAGTTATGTGAAATGGAAAGAGTAGAAGGAAAATGAGACTTGTTGATTATTTCTATCTCAAAATTATAAAGGTGCATTTTGAAATGCACAAACATATTTAAAATTAAAAGTGGTACGCTGCTAAGAGTAGTCAATGGTTGACTACCGTAATATGATATCTGTTTTTGTTTGGCGGTAGCTTTTGACATATTGGGGGGGGGGGCAACCTAAAAATGATAGGTGAAATTTTCTTCACAAACAATACATTGTAGGATACTTTTGTTTTCACTCCGTTTTCTTTTTTTTCCCACCACGTTCAACTGTAAAAGATCATCACTCCCCGGTTTTTCCTTTTCACCCCTTGATTTATACCTAAAACGTGATCATGTTTTTTAAATCCTGTATAAACATGACGTGGTTGGTTCACAAATATTGTCTATTTCAAACTAGGCTATCATACAAATCTCGTTCGATCCTAGAAAGGTTATAATGCAAAACTAGTTTGGTTGAAGTGATGTTAGTACACGAACCTTGCTCAGACTGAATGAGAATTTTACATAAATCAAGTTACATTCAAACTTGTTTCCATAATTATTTATTTTGAATGTGATATGTTGTGATTTGAAGGCTGGACAATATCAGAATATAAAAAGTTTATAAATTAGTGAGATGTGGAAAGGAATAAAAGGGAATGCAAATAGAACCAACCCACATTGTATTGCTAAAGACACTAGGCTAAATGTTAGGGATTACCAGCTTGATGCTTGATCGACACATAACTATCCACCAAATAAGTGTTTGTCATAAGATTGTCCATCCAAATTTATTGGCAACTGTCCATTGAGCAAAGACATGTCCCTCGTCCTGTGTCTTTTGCAACCCTCAAAACATAATTGGGCTGTAAATTTTGTATGAATGTCTGTTTACGTCCGTGATCGAAAAACATCCGTCCAACTCCATTCGATTTTCGTTTAAGGCACGAGTTATGATAGCAAAATTTGTATAAGAAAAGAAATCACATTCGCTCCATGTTCGTTCAAATTCCTAGTAATTCGGTATATAGTTAAGAGAAAATCTAATAAAATGTATAAAATCTGGTATAAACAGCCATTTTCGACCGGTTCGCTCGTGTCCATATAAAAAAAAACGTATGTCCATGTTCGTCCAATTATATTTAAGACACGAGATAGAATAACAAAATGGCTAATTCTATTTTCACCTTGTTTTTCTCCTTTTACACCCCACTACTTTATTAATTTTTTGATTTTTCAAAATTATCTCTATTTGCTAACATAATAGATTATGTTTGAAAAGAACAATCACGTATTTAACACTAGTGTAGCATATTTCTATAAGAACCTCGCTCGCTCTTAAGAATGACAATGAGGCGGGTTGGGACGAGTTTCTCGTGCTCCAGACCCGCCCAAGGTTTTTAAACCTCTCCTCAGATTTGCTCTGTAGACCCGGTGCAGATCCGGAATTTTGCCCCGTATTCGAAACCCGTATGGGTCAGAGTAGACTCGACCGTCCCACGACCCAGTGAAATTATGTTTCAATGTATAAAAATTTATATACATATATTTTTTATCTCAAAAAGATACCCAGTGAAATTGTGTTTCAGTGTATAAAAATTTATATACATATATTTTTTATCTCAAAAAGATAAATTATATACAAATAATAATGTATCTACAATGATAAGAAAATATAATAAAATGAGTTATTATATAATAGTACAAAATGTATGCATTTGTTATTATTGTATGATTATCATTGATACAACTTAATATTATGAAAAAGTTACATCTTGTTGATTGAAAGAATATAATAATATTTAAGTCATAAGCACGAATACTGTTGACGTCAAAAGTTGGTCACTAGTGACAATCAACCCCTAATCATGTAGACAGCACACGAATAATGATTATAAGATGCAGAAATAATAAAGAAAATAGGGAGCACACACAGAATTTTTATAGTGGTTCGGCAAATACAGTGCCTACGTCCACTTTATATATACATATTTCTTCTGCTTTTTATTACAAGTACAATGCTTTTTCTATTTGAAGAAAGGAGAGGAGATAGTTATTTTATGATAGCTGTGAGAATTGGAAGTCTTGGGGAAGAACAGAGCCTTCGAAAAAAGTCCTTTTCCTCTTTGAGCTTTAGGATATTTATAGGTGGAGATGGCGGCTTGGGCTGTTGTGACGTGGCCCGTCCTTTTCGGGAAAGCTTGGACGCATGAAGTCCATCCCTTGGTTAGAAAAGCGGCTGGAGGACTGATTCCACTATTCATAAACAGTATCATCGGAAGGTGTGGCTTACATGGCATCCACAGTGAGGTGTATCGAAAGTAGAGTTTTGTCTGGAGATGATTGACCACTTTTATTGCCTTGAAAGTCGGGATGAGCATTTGAATGGCTCAGCTAGATATTTCCATGCAGATCTGAGATATTCGGTCGATACGCCCGATATGAGAGCTGTTCTCTTGGTCGACTGGGAGAACGATTCTTCTGGAGTGAGTCATCAGTTGATGAGAATTGGCTTTGGGCCAATATGCGACTGTTCCGGGCTGAGCTTCTGCTGGGCTTCCTGAAGCATGATTTATCTGATTCGACTGATTGCGCGTTAGGGCTTCGATCTGGCCCGTCACGGCTTTCGCCAAAAAGAGGGTTAACACTTTGCCCCTCAGAATGCATCTTCTTCGGTAGAAGGAGGTGTGTTCTGAAATATGAATCGAAGCACAATCGCTCGAGCAGATATAGTCGCGTCGGACCATATTAAGGCCAGAAATCTGACGGCCCCGATGTTGTATTAAGGCCAGAAAACCGATGACCGGACTAGGTCGTATTAAGGACGGAAAACCGACAACTATCGGGAACCGTATTAAGGTCGAGATAATGATCATCGTCTGCATGAGAATTAGTTACTGCAAAGACAAAATAAGCCACTCTCGTTCTGGAGGAGGCTGATGGGTCGAGCATTTTATTTCACTTGGCTTTGTGGGGTGGCGAGCATTAACCATACTCGGCTTTGTAGCGAGCATTAACCATACTCGGCTTGGTGCAAGTGTTTTTTATGCTCGATTCATGTAAAATTAGTATATCCAGCGAGCAGTAAATGCTCGCGATGCAAATAAAAGGGTGAGTATAATCCATACTCGGTTTAAGATTTTTACCATACTCGGCTGGTGGAGTAGGTTTCTTTTTTTTAGAAATAGTGGTGGGCTTTCGCACGGACCATATTAAAGGAAGGGGGCGAGCATCAGCCATGCTCGGCTTAGAGTTTCCAGATATGATCCATGTTTGCAAAAGAAAATTCATAGCAACTAAAGAATTATTACAAAGAAAAGAAATTCTAAGAGGACAACGGTTGATTCCAGAGCATGCCTAGGAGCAAAATCCTAACCCTATACATGTATACATCAAGGTGCCTTTTCTATTGAGAGAAATACATTAAAATGAGAAAAAAAATCTAATTAATGATAATGCCGCGAGTGCTAGTCTCCTTTTCGTTTCTAGGAGCTCGAGAACCGACCTGAGGAGCTTGGGCAGAAGATCGCGACGGCGTGGCCGGGGCTTGCTTCTTAACATACTCAGGAAGCTCCCCTCGCCTGACTCGTTCCTTGATGAGATCGCGCATATGTTGGCATTCATCGGTGCTATGTCCAGCTACATTGTGGAATACACAATGTTTGTCGAAATCGAGTTCCATTTGGGTTGGTTCTCGTCGAGGTGGTCTCGGAGTAGGAAGGGACCCTCGTATGTCAAGGTAGATATCGAGCAGAGAGGAATTGAGCTCGGTGTACTGGTCGTACTTATTTACGTTTCGAGATCGTACGCTGCGCTCATTCTTTCCTGAGGCCTTTCCTCTTCCTTTATTCTGGTCGTTGCTGTTGAATGGACCTTGTTGTTTGGCTGCTAGGACCTCAAGGCTCTCCATCTCAATGCTGGCGTCTTCTTGTCGGAGGAATCGCTCGACCTTGGAATAGAAGTCATCTATATCCTTATGGGGATCTCTGGTTAAAGAGATTGAGAATTCTGATCGGTTCTGGACTCCTGCGATGGCGGCCATAAGTACCATCGATGGCCCGGGCTGATTGATTGACGCTACGGCCGCATTGAATCTTTCGAGGAAGGATTTGAGCGTCTCCCTTGATCGCTACTTGATAGTAGATAGGAACATAATGCTCTTTGGTCGAGAGATATGTACTCTGAATTGCTCGATGAAGTGGGTGACCAGCGTGTTGCACCTGCTGATCGACTCCGTTGTCAGCTGCCGAAACCACATGCCAACTATGTCTGTGAGAGAGAGTGGGAAACATTTGGCCATGACGTTGGTCGATGCGCCAAGCACTTCCATATGTCACGTGTATCACATAAGGTGGATGGTCGGATTAGTGCAACCATTGTATGGTTCGATAGCTGAGAACTTGAAGTCCGGAGGGTTTCGGAGTTTCTGATTTCCCTAGTAAAGGGGCTGCGATTGACATTGTCTATATCGTGCTGTGAAAACGTGCCCTGAGTAAAACGTCGGATGGCGCTTGCAAGCTGGTTTCCATCTCCGAGGAGTCGTTGCCATGAATTTAGCCCTGCATTTGGGAGAGCTTCGGTGCGAGGATCTGGCAAAAGCATGCTCGGAAGGGTGGCCGTTGGCTGGGCTCGGCCTTCGAGAGTTGAGTGAAGGTGAGAGTGAGGGTGAGCTTCGGTAGGCGGTTCTGAGAAGAATGGTCCCTCTTGAACCTGAGGAGTATTGGACGAGCCATACCCATGACAATGGGTCTAGGATGATCCAACATAGCATGTGATGTTCGGAGCTCAGGGTTGCCTCCGATTGGAGCGAGGTTAGGAGGGTTTACAGTAGCATCATCTTTCGCCACGGTGAGGACCGGTATGGCAGGGTGACCTCTCTTGTTCGGAGGGAAGGCTGCACCAGCTCTTCGTTGAAGGGGAAGAGCGGTTAGAGTGGTCTATGGTAAGATTCCGGGCTGTAATGGGAATGGCATTGATTCTGATGGGCCCGGTGATAGCTCAACTGGCGTGAGAGGTCGAGTTGTTTTGCAGAGTGGAGGCAAAGTGTTCGACCGACCTAGATCTTAATCGCGAGCCTCTTGGGGTTCTGCTGCTGCAACTGCGCTGGTCGCTGGAAGCGATACTCCTGGCTGTGAATGGTTGGTTGGTGGGACCAAACCGGGATGAAATAAAGGTGTAGCCTGATCAGTGGCCTGATTCTGCGCAGACCGAAGATCAGTTGTTGCCCCAGCCCAGGTCGGTGGAGGAATTGATGTTGAAGCGTTCAATCCCATCTCCACTCGACCGAGAAGGTGATCCATCAACTACTGTTGTCGTTCGAGGAGTTTACCTTGAGATGTCATATGGTCTCTTAACTCGACCATGATTTTATCCATGTCGTCTCGAGTAATGAGTCGAGACATATCTTCATCAGAGGAAGCTTCATTGCTTGCCTCTGGAGCATTGGTTTCGGCTGCGTCGGTGTTCGCATGACGAGAGGATGTTGTATCTTTCTTTCGCTTGTTCGCCTTGGATTGAAATAAGCAGAATCTCGGAAGGAATGTCGGTGCTCTTCCCCTTCCTGGCACGCTAAGATGTTGACGTCAAAAGTTGGTCACTAGTGACAATCAACCCCAATCGTGTGGAGAGCACACGAATAATGATTATAAGATGCAGAAATAATAAAGAAAATGGGTAGCACACACAGAATTTTTATAGTGGTTCAGCAAATATAGTGCCTACGTCCACTTTATATATATATTTCTTCTGCTTTTTATTACAAGTACAATACTTTTTCTGTTTGAAGAAATGAGAGGAGATAGCTATTTTATGATAGCTGTGAGAATCGGAAGTCTTGGGGAAGAACAAAACCTTCGAAAAAGGTCCTTTTCCTCTTTGAGCTTTGGGATATTTATAGGTGGAGATGGTGGCTTGGGCTGTTGTGACGTGGCCCGGCCTTTTCGAGAAAGCTTGGACGCGTGGAGTCCATCCCTTGGTTAGAAAAGTGGCTGGAGGACTGATTCCACTATTCACAAATAGTATCCTCGGAAGTTGTGGCTTACGTGGCGTCCACATTGAGTTGTATCAAAAGTAGTTTTGTCCGGATATGGTTGACCACTTTTATTGCCTTGAAAGTCAGGTTGAGCATTTGAATGGCTCATCTAGATATTTCCATGTAGATCCGAGATATTCGGTCGATACGCCCGATATAAGAGCGGTTCTCTCGGTCGACTGGGAGAACGATTCTTCTGGAGCGAGTCATCAGTTGATGAGAATTGGCTTTGGGCCAATATGCGACTGTTCTGCGCCGAGCTTCCGCCGGGCTTCCAAAAGCATGATTTATCTAATTTGACTGATTGCGCGTTTGGGCTTCGATCTGGCCCGTCGCGGCTTTCGCCAAAAAGATGGTTAACAAATACCTAAGAAGATTAACAAACAGTCATTATAGTTATAAAAAATTCTAATGTTGTTTCAATAATGCGGGTCGGGTTGGGACGGGTTAGTCATGCCCCAGACCCGACCTTAGACCCGGTCTTTCAAAAGCGGGTCGCAGGTCTATCCGCTTCGAAGATCCATTGAGGGTCAAAACAGGTTAAAACTGGGGTGAGTCAATCGGGTTTGGACCCTAGACCCGTCCCATTGTCATCCCTACTCGCTCCAAGCGAAGTCCATACAATAACCTAGTTCAAACTGAATAAGGTTCATACAACAACTAGTTCGTGTCAAACTAGGTTTATATGATAACCTAGTTCGTTCCAAACGTGGTTCGTTTGAACGTGATTTAAAATAAATTAAGGTATTTTCGGGAAAAAAATGTGGGGTGAAAAGGAAAACGTGGGGTGCCGACATTTTTTAAAACCAAGTAGGTTGGGAAAGGAGAAAGCAAGGGTGTGAATAGACGTGGCATAACACAATTTGTCATCCATTCCGTGTGTACAAATTTTATTCATGATTACTAAATGCAAAACAAAATTACTCAATGTAAATCGAGGAAATTACACACCTTTTATATGCAGATGATATGCTTCTGTTCTTAAAAGCAGATAAAAGTAGTGCTATTGCTGTTCACAAAATATTAGACAATATGGAAAAATATGCTGGCCTTGCTGTTAATTTAAGAAAAAGCAAGGTTTATTTCAGCAAAGGTGTTCTTATTAAGGATGAGATTTTAAATCTTCTGAAATTCAAAGAAGGTAATCTCCCTGTTAAGTATCTAGGACTACCACTAAGCATCAATCAGATTAATGACAGGGACTGCATAAGACTGTTAGACATGATTCAAAATAAACTGGAGGGTGGTCTGGTAAGCTTCTTTCTCTAGCTGGTAGGATGGAGTTAACACACACTGTCATCACTGCTATGGTTATTTATTGGGTCCAATCTCACAACATTCCTAATAGTGTCATTTGCAAAATTGAAAAAATGTGCTCTAATTTTATTTGGAGAGGAAAATATCATAAAGTTGCATGGGACATAATATGTAAGCCTAAAAAATTTGGAGGACTTGGGCTTAGGAAAATTAATGATATTGCTGAAGTTAGTAAATATAAACTCTTTTGGAAATTTCTGGGTGGTAAATCTCTTTGGTCAAGATGGATGAGAGCAAAATATTTAAATAATAATAAAAATTTCTGGATTGCTAGAAAAGAATTGCACCATTCATATGTTTGGAAAAATATTCTTGATTGCAGAGATATAGGTAGAAAATTTCTGCATAGAAAATTAAAAGATGGCAGTCAAACCAGCTTATGGTTTGATCCATGGATTAGTGGCAATTCACTAATCAACCTTCTGGGTTGGAATAATTTATATATATTAGGGGGGAGAAATGATAAAGTGCAGAGCATTATTTCTAATAACTGTTGGAGCTTTCATAATAACCCTGCTGCCAGTATTTTTAAAAACTCTATATTGGGTATTCAAATAGATCAGGATTGTTATAAGGATCATTGGAATTGGAACTTGTGTTCCAAGGATAAATTCTCTTTCAAAAAGGTGTGGGAGTTTTTATAAGGGAATGAAGTTGAGGTCAATTGGCATAAAATAATTTGGTGTAAATCAAATTGTCCTAAAATGGCTTATTGTGCTTATTTTGCTTTGTTAAATAAGCTCCCAACTAGAGAAAAATGCTGTAAATGGTATAAAAATTCGGAAAACCTTTGTCTTTTTTGTAAAAAAGAGGTTGAAACCTCCAATCACTTATTTTTTGACTGTAGTTTTTCCCAATACATTTGGTTTAATGCCAAATGCACTTTGGGTTTCAGTCACACTCATGCTACTCTGAACATAAGGGATAGTATTGAATATATATCAAAATTTTTTAAGCCCAAGTTCTACAAATTCAATAGAGCATGTGTTTTACTAACTGCATCTGTTTATTACATTTGGAGAGAAAGAAACCAGAGACTTCATACTGGTAAGGAAACTACTTGCACCCAAATCTGGAACACTATCCTTCATGATAGTGATATCATCATGAAAAAAGCTAATAGATTTGGGAATGATAATATGCATAATTATAAGTCTAATAAAGAAAATGCAGATGGAGATAAAGAAGTTGAAGAATTTTTAATAAATGGCAAGCAGCTCTCTAATAAAAAGCTCTCAAGCCTTCACACTGGTGAAAGAAGTCCTTGTCATACAAATAGCTTCCAGCACTGTAAAGGGAGGAACCATAGCATTATTGATAGTCATCCTCTAAATTTAAAAAATAGGAGCAATAATACCATGTCCTTACCTATTGCAGGAAGCAAAGAATTTCTTCACATCAGCAAAGATGCTTTGATTAGATCTGACGTCCTCACTAGGGCTTCCACTAACCCTGCAATCAATTATAATGTTAGAAAGGGAAGTAGACAATTTTCTGATTCAAGAGTGTGTGGTTTTTTGAACAATTCACATAGTAATCAAATGTTTTTACCTGTGACAGAGCGTGGTTCCTCCAGCAGTGATCCAGATCTCGCAAAGCATCTAAATATGAAGAATTCAGATGAAAAGTTCAGATTTTTACATAGAATCGGGGATAATCACTACAAGAGCGAGTTGAACAACCGAATTTATCACTTATCTGTTTGGACTGAAGGAGAAAGCAGCTTTAACAACTCGGAGAACAACAACAGAGAATTATTTGGACTAAAGAGAAGCTTTGGGAGCATGAAAAGTTCAGATCTTAAAGATATAAACTCAACAACTCACACAGAGCTTCTAGATCTACCTTCGAGAAAGCATTATACGCGTCAGGGACGTTTCGAAGTCGTTTGTAAGCTGGATTCGAGCAATCATAGCGGGGATACCAACGAAGAGATGGTGTGGAAGCCGCCATGAAGTCATCGGACTTAATTTTCTCAGAGGAGCCGCCATTTACGAGTGTTTGTAAGATAAGAGAGAATTGATAATGTTGGCTAGGGTTTCAATCCCACCGATGTTTTGTTTGTGGGTCTGGGCTTGTACCAGTTTTCGTTTGGGCCTTGGGCCAAACTATGTTTTTTAACCTATTCAAAAAAAAAAAAAAAAAAAAAAAAAAGAAATGCGCAATCATAACAGTCCTAGAATGGCCTAGTCATAAACTTGACCCTAATTTTCTTCTCGACATCGCCATGATTCTCATTCTAATTTGTATGTGATTTAACGGGATATTCTCGTAGAGAAATGGAGGACGGGAATTTGTCGAATGTTTATATTGGGGTTATCAAGGACGTGGTTAACAAAGTTAGCGATGACTTCATAAATTCTGAGGCTGGCGAGGAGGTCCTTAACGAGCTTCAAGCGGTAACTTTTTATGTGATTAGTTTTTGTTTTGTCTAAGTTTGAGGGTTTTAACTCATTGTAGATGTTTACTAGATCGTTTTAGGTTGATGACCGTCATAAGAGCAAATCCAACAAATAGTTACATATCAGAATTTATGAAATCTACACCCAAATTCACGTTTAACAGGGTACAGATTTTACCCAAAGTGTGGATTTCGGGGGGGGGGGGGGGGGGGGGGGGGAAGTTCCGGAATATGCAACTGGTTAGGCGTTTTGTTCAACAAGCGCCTGGTTTCAAGCGTCTATTGAACAAGAACTTGGTTTCAGGCGTTTGTTCAACAAACGCCTGGCTATTATCAAAAATGTTTCACACCGCTGCTTCTCTTCCAAAACCGTGATTTTATAAAATCAGTATCATACGAAATTCTTAACTAAAATTTTGAAAATGAATTTCACTCATCTCATATTAGGGAGGGCTTCAATCTAATATATATTTTTATTGGGTTCGTTTGTGAATTCCGTCGCTGGTTTGAAGACAGCGGAATCTAGGGTTGATAAATGTTGATGTTTTGTAGTTGCAATTCGTGAATTGAAGACTGTATTCTTGTTTGTGGCAATGAGCAGTTTAGGTTTTGATTTTTGTGAGCAATTCCGATCGAAAAAGTGACGTGAGATGTTGGGGATCTATGAAAGAAAACATCGGCAAAGAGCAGCTCAAGTTTTGTTTAAATGAGCAAGATGCTGAGCTTCAATAGGTAGGAAAATGGAGGTTCTTTGAGATGTTGGGGATAGAACTCCATATTTGTTTTACCAAATGGGTTGCAGTACCAAATTGATTGCAGTACCAAATGAGTTTGACTTCTTCTTTTCTGCTATAGCATGGCTCCGTGATTATAAAACTGGTTGGAATTAATACCGCATTCGTTGTTACTGGAGAAGAAGAAAGCTTTTTGTTGTTAATTGGAATTAATAATACCGCATTTAATTTTGTGTGTGGTCCACTGAAATTCTGGGCGTTTGTTCAACAAACGCATGCTTTTAAGCTGTTGGGATATTTCATCATTTCGATTATTCGGAGTGTGGAAAATTGAATTTCCACACCCGATTTGTTGGAGTTGCTCTAAGAGTTTGTAATTCCGAACCTTGGTCCATGAAGATAAGCTTATGTAATGTATGTGGTAGATTAACTGTTTGGGAACTGATGGCCAAATGAAATGTTTGAAAAATGCAAGCATTAGACCATCTCCAACCCTTGCATAATGTGGTGTGCTTGAGATATCTATGTGACATGAGTTATTAGACAATGTAAAATGAATCTGACCAAAATCTATTACTGGATCACAATAAAATTATTCTTTACTTTAATGCAAACATATTTAAGGCTTAAATTTTGCTTATGTGGCAGAATGGTAGTAAAATTAACCACTTGATATGTCGGCAAATATATAAAATTAAAGTTGCATTTCACTATCTCTATTACAGAATGAACTACCACATCATATTACATTTATCATAAAAAAAAGAAGTTAAACAACATATAGGTTAGCTAGGTGACGTTCATTTTGCATCACAAACACATAAGGCCGGTTTTGGGGCTAGGCAGGCTAGGCGGTACGACAGGGTAGATGATCGAGGTGGTGGTGATCAACTATTTTTATGTTTTAAAATAATCACCAAATCACCAATAGCTATTCTCAATGGTGTAAGTAGTTGGGTTGGTTGTGCTTTGGCTTTTCAAGTCTTATGTGCATAGTTCAGTGTTGGTGCCATGATGCAAAAAAATTTCACCTTCCTGCTTGCAGCATGTTCAGGGCAACACAACGCAAAAAAGATATTTTTTTCCTCCGCTTGTATGCCTAGGGCAACCCAACACTTCAATCCGGCTCTGTAAACACATGTGGGTCAAAAATGCCCTAACGGTGTTTGAAAAAAAACGAGTAACTTCATGGATCATGTACCATATGTGCCAAGCCACATTAACCGAAAACAAATGGAGCATCCGAAGGATTCTTAATTTCTACTCTCTATTTTGTATGCCAAGATGGGTATCACTCATAATTATTGATGATGCACAACACAAAACCTTCATGACATCTTGGCGTACAATGTGGAAAATGGGATAGCCTTTTGATTTCCACATCATAATTAACTAAAAAGACCAATATAATTTATATTTTCTAATAATAGATTTTAAAAAAATTCAAATCATTTTGCAATAATATTATGAATTAATCTCTTAAGCATGGTCTATCATTTAATTATATTACATTGTTCAGTATTAAATCATCTAAGTACAAATTAAATTTTGAATTAAGAGCTTACGACTATTGTTTAGCGGTTTAGTTAATTTTAATCTCATTGTTGATTTTGTATGCTTTAAGCGGAAAAAAAATGAAGAGATATATTTAATTATAATTTTCTTTGTGTGGCGTTATTTTGGTAAATTGATTTTATGTTATCTCATAAGTTTATTTGTATTGCATTTTTTACTTTATAACTATGTAGCAATTAGTTGTTATATTCTGATCAAATCAAACAATAAAAAGCTATGAATCAACTCTTACATTTATCTATCATATTGTTGTACAAATAAATATATAATACATCCAATGATCAATATTAGTTTGTGCATGCATAATCAATATTTTATGTGTCATGTGCCAAAATAGAAATAAACATATCAATAACCATTTGCATTTGTCTTCATGCAAAGACAATTTACAAAAAAAGAAAGATAAATCCAACAATATTGAATATTAATTTTTATGCATGGATAATGAAGATAGTAAAAATAATAAATTAAGAAGGCTTGACTTTTCGCCATATGAGTCCTTTAGCGCGTCTTCTCATATGCACCACGCTGTGTGGGTCAAAAGATGCAATCACTCATCGTGCTATCCCTTTGGCTTATACCTTGCCTTACCTTGCCTTGCGTAATTATGTGCTTTTAATGAAACTACCGTACTCTTGTATTTCATAACTTTTCATCAATGGGACAATTAATGCCCCTTTAATCCTTAACTCCCACACTAAATAATGAATGGATCACATTATCTGTGTCATGGTGACAAGGTAAGATATTTTAATAATGAGCAATATTACAAAGGTAGTGTATGCCGAATGAGTCATGACGCACATAACAATCATATGATACTCCAACTCCCAGTTTATTGCGAGAGCTAAGGGATTAAAGGAGCATTTCATTAATCCATTGAGAGAGGATAATGGAATACCAAGGATTCATCGGTCTGTATGACAGCTTGTGTTGGCACCAATGTTGTAAAATTCGCTACGTGGATGCTAGGCGGTAAACACGAACTAGAGATTAATCGTTGAGGCGAGGATTGATTGGAGTTTGGCGTTTTCAATAAACTCATGCATTTTGGATAACATTTTAGTATTTTGTTTAGTATTAACTTATCCACCGTTGTATATCGTGGATTTTATTGGATCTTCTAGCAACCATTGAAACAAAATCGCTAGAAACAGACATTTTGATGTTTATTAGAGGTATCAAACCTAAATTGGTGCATAGATGGTGCCCATAAACGACCAATTTAATGTAGTGAGTGTCATCCAGTGTTATTAATGGCGCACGGCGCAAACCCTCTCTGGAGCCTTGGCGCACGCCTTTTTAATTTACTACGCATGTTTATTTATTTTTAATATAATTAATATTTTAACAAAAGATTTTAAAAAATATCTATTTTTTGCTAAAATACATGGAACAATATTTTTTATGTATTTTACAAAAAAAAAAACATAAAGCATAAAATTTCAAGCACAATAGTTTTCAAATCAAAAATAATAATACACATTAAAGATGAGCTAAAAAACTGAATCTCTCCACTCTTGATGCTCTAGCAGCAACACACCAAGTCAGGTCATCCTCATCGTCGAACACAAACTCATCTTCAATATCGGCCATATATTCAGTTAACCATTAATTACAATCATCAATATCATTCAAAGATACTGGACCAACAGTGTCACGAATATTATACATTCTTTTTAATGCTCGATTGTATTTAACAAACACCAAATCATGAAATATTTTTATGTTACAGACAAATCGTACAAAGACATTGGACATATTTACGTATATGCAAAAATAAAATAAAATCCAAGAGTATGTTTCAGAGCTGCTAGAATGCTTATCTTATGAGAATATTTTTTCTTCCTCCAAAATTGCTCCTCTTGATATATCATTCACAGCTTCAGAGTTTCATTCATTTACTTTTGCATCAATGTTAGATAATATTTTATGATCTTTTATACATTAAATTATATACTTCTGACAATATTAAAAGGAATCTAAACTAAATCGGATAATAAAACATATGTCAGTTCTAAATATCGGCATGCTAAGATCAGCCAATTACATAATTGTAAGGTTATTGACTCGCTGATGATAATCGTATAGGAAATAATGATGATTTAATTATGTTTTCATATAATTAAAAAAAAGATATTAACAAATTTTTTCATATTTCATATCATTATGATAATAATAGTGATAGTAGTTGTGATGGTGGTTGTAGTGATGGTAAGAGTATTTGTAGTAATAGTTATAGCAGTTTGAAATGCGAAAAAAAACCATAAAATAAAGAAAAGACATGCCATTTTTGCGCCGTGTGCCTTTTATGCGCTGCGCGCCATTTGCGTCATTTGGTGCGCCTTTTCATATGCGCCGCGCCGTAAACAAAAATGGCGCAAACGCTGCGCCTCGCCGCGCCGTGCGCCATGGCGCGCGCCGCGGCACGCCTTTCATAACTATGGTGTCATCTAGGCAGATTTGTCAAGAACCAAGTCAATGAGGCTGGCCTACGCCCAGGCGGAGCCTAAGGAATTTTCACAACACTGGTTGGCACCCCTCTTGACATACGTGAAAATGTGTATTCTTCGGTTGCACTATTTAGGTGTTAAGTTGTCTTGGTTTCATCATCATCATCAATAGTCATGCTTCTTAAATAGTTAAAACTTGTTGGACACAATTGGTTTGTATTTTTAAGCACTAAAAACTTACATTTGGTAATGCATCATTAAAACAGTTGTTGCCAAGATTGTCAAAATGAGATGGAAATTGTAAAGTTCAAACTTTTGATCGTAATGAGTACAAATCGTAAATCCAAATGGTCCTTATTCCAAGCTTTGTAATAATTGCAATGTTTTAATGTTTGAACTTCTGCATTTAAACTTAGAGAACTCAGTTTTCTCTCTTATTCCTTTTTTATTTTATTTAGTAAACACTGGAATTGGAATTGTGAATTCAAGTAAGCACATTAAATGCGTAAGTATGGATTCCATGGCTCCCACCCCCTCGTTTTACCGTGATTTAAAGAAAAAAGTTGGAATGTAAATCAATCTGGAATGAGAGAGTTCTAATCCGAAACAGATTTAAGTTGTAAAAGTTTAAGATTTTTGATAACAATGTTCGCTGCTTTAAAGCTGATTTGTACACATGAAGTAGCAGAGTTTGATGTTGAATTATGAAATGATGGTCTTTTTCTGTAACTGATTTTCTTGTCTGAAATGTTACTTTCTAACTGTTAAATGAGAATTTGATGTTGAATGTCAAAAGTAAGATTGGGAAGAAGGATCATAAGAAGTGGCGCCTTGTGCCAGGTTTTAAAATAGAATTTGATAAAAAATAGAAAACAGACATGAATGAGAAACAGCTCTAGATGATGGTACATGAAGAATTTGTATTGATCACCTGGCCAATCCTGTTTATACCCGTACAATTATTCGTTTAGATTCAGGCAAAAGATGATTACATTATTATTATTGTTATTGGCTTATACTTGGCTACAATTGAAACTAAATGTTTTCCTCTCTACTCTCTAGAATATGGTAAATTGATGAGACTACCGATGGACACGTTATTGGCAATTCATTGTTGAGACTAGAAGCATGCTTATTTTTTTGGTAAGTAAAAGTTGAGACGAACATATGTTTCTTGGCTAACTTTCCTCTTCTAATTTAGACATGGGAAGAGAAAATGCTTCAATGTGGGGCAGTCTCAAATAAACCTCCTTCCAGAAGATCTATTACACCCTTTGTGCATTCAGTTGATGATCAAAGTGCTCCGTATGAAGGCCTTACTGAGAAATGTAAGACTCCAGCGAAGGTACTTTTTCCTCTAGCACGCAAAGCTACCTAGTCAATGTTTGTTTATTTATTTATTTTTCCTTTTATCGTTGATTGTTGTAAACATTTTGAATGCATTGTTTCTTTAAATGATATTTACCTTCGAGCTATAAATTGCATTTTTCGCATCTTTAGTTTTTTATAGACTATTTGTTGATTGCTTTCATGCGTGTGACCGTGTAAAGGTCTTGTGGTTATTGTAAGGGTACAAAGCATAACTTGTTGATACAGATGTGCTGCATGACATATTTCAAAGTTAGTAAACAAAATATGTTGATTTACTCATATTTTAATCCTCCACCTTTTTAAGTTTTATCAGCACATTTATTTGATTTTCCTTTTTGTTATGCTGGCTTCATTGTAGATTTCAGTGCAAACTTCATTACATGGTGACCATGGAACATTTAATTTAGGAACCGTTCAATCCAATTACATGCTTAGCCCAATTAATGACAGCAAAAGTATTCCTGGTGTTGAACTTTTCCGGCACAATCCTTGCATGGTACGATTTGTATTTGGTTATTAACTATGTAATATTAGATGAAAGGAAAGGCGACCAATATGATACTGTTTAATGAGCCCAAGCACGGGTTAGTAGATTTGTAGATCTAAATAGAAATAATACTTGGATACATGATTTCCAACTTTCAGGCTTTTGATTGTACATTTTACATTAAGCATGCAAATAAAACTACAGATCAAACAGGCTAACCCCCCCCCCCCCCCCCCCAATAAAGAAAAAACGACAACAAAAGGAATGTGAACAGCAGCACTACTTGGTGTACAAAAATAATTCCAAAGTTATATGTGATTTAACGGAATCTTCTCGTAACACACACACACACTCTCTCTCTCTCTCACACACACACACACTCTCTCTCTCTCTCTCTCTCTCTCTCTCTTTTACTCATTCTTTTTTTTTTCCTCTCTCTCTCTCACTCATTCTTTTTTCTCTCTCTCTATCTCGCGCGCACACACACGTGAGCGTGTGCGTACACACACATACATATTAGCTTTTGGCATAGAGAAATGGATGACAGGAATTTGTCGAATGTTTATATTGGGGTTATGAAGGTCGTGGTTAGTAAAATTAGAAAGGACTTCGTGAATTTTGAGGCTGGGAGGAGGTCCTTAATGAGCTTCAAGCGGTAACTTATTTTTGTACTTATAACTTGTTTTATTTAAGTTTGAGGGTTTTAACTTATGTATATGTTAATTAGGTCGTTTGATTTTGTGTCCTTTGATATGTTTATTTATATTGCATTTTTTACTTTATGGCAATTTTGCGGTTAGTTATTATATATTTTGATCAAATCAAACAATAGAAGTCTATAAATTAAATCTTATGTTTATTTATCTTGTTGTAAGTAAATATATAATACATTCATATATCAGTATTACTTTGTGCATGCAAAATCATTGTTATATATGTCAAAAAAGGAAAAATCATATCAGTAACTATTTGCATTTGTCTTCATGCAAAGAGAATTCACCCAAAAAAAGAAGAAATAAAAAACATTCTTTAGAACCTAAAAAACAAATCAATTTATAAGTGCAATTGCGTATTGAATACTTATTTTGATGCATTTTTGGATTGAGAAAATAGTAAAAATGATAAATTAAAAAGGTTTATCATTGCTTGAGTCCAGGGACGGAACTACCCTCAGCTTGGGGCGGGCGGTTGCCCAGGTCAAGATTTGGAAACGCGTTAAATTTTTCACAGATGAAATTTACATGCCATCTCAAACAAAAAAAAAAAAAGAAAAAAAAGAAAAGAAAAAAAAGAGGAGCGATCAGCGGATCTTCAAACACAAAAACAGGGAGCGATTCTTCCTTCTGGAATCACGATTCACGCAGTATTCGCTTCTTCGTTCAATTCTGGAAACTCACGGCATCCGCTTCTTTGTTCAATTCTGGAAAGTGGAAACTTGATTCACAACATCCACTTCTTCTTCTTCGTTTAATTCTGGAATCACGGTTCACATCACGGCATCGACTTCTCCTGGAACCTTTGAATCACGAAATTGAAGTGAGTAATTACCGTCTTCTCCTTTTTTTAGTTGAAATAATAAATATTGTGTGTAATTAGGTCATGTATGTTACTGTAAATTGGGGATTTTGTTAATTTAGTATCCTGATTATGAAAA
Organism: Allium sativum; assembly: GCA_030737875.1. Taxonomy (NCBI): domain Eukaryota; kingdom Viridiplantae; phylum Streptophyta; class Magnoliopsida; order Asparagales; family Amaryllidaceae; genus Allium; species Allium sativum. The sequence continues at coordinate 142,261,513 of CM060925.1, read as the reverse complement.
TTGATATCCTGATGTCCTAATATAAAATTTGTTTTACTGTTTGAAGCTATGTCTAATAGACAAACACAAAATTTGTTCTCATTCTACTCAAAAAAATCAGATGTTAGTGGAACATCATCTTCAACTCCTTTAAATCCAGACTTAGATAACTTGGATGCAACAAATGAACCACATCATCCAAACAAAGTTCAAAAAATTGAGGATATTGTGAAAGCATGATCCTGGATTACGTCAAGCTATATGGATGTATAATCATAAAGAACATGACGACATTCGTCGCCGTTATATTACAATGGGTCCTTGTCAACCTGATTTGAAAGAGAAATTCAAAAGAAATGAAGATGGTCGGCGTATGCGATTTGAATGGTTTAAAAATCGTAAATGGCTTGAATATTCTGAAACAACTGATAAAGCTTATTGTTTCCCTTGCTTTCTCTTTGATAAAAATATTTCTCAACACCACAAACAAGATACATGGATTTCTGGCGGATTTAATAATTGGAAAAGAATTGGCGGAAAAGATTGTTGTTTCAAAACACATGAAGGAGGTCCAAATTCACTACATTCGAATAATGTAATTTTATTGGATTGTTTGAGTAATCCTTCACAAAATATTGAGAAGCGATTAATTTTACAATCCGAAGTTGAAATTAAAAAAAATCGACTACGAATCATTACTTCGGTGAAAGCTATCTTGTGGTTAGCATGTCAAGGTTGTGCTCTAAGAGGAAATGATGAATCAATTGATTCATTTAATCGTGGGAATTTTCTTGAATTAATTAAGTATTCGGCTTCACTTTCACCAGAAGTTGAAGAAGTGACATTGCATAATGCTCCTGGAAACGCATCATACATTTCGCCAAAGATTCAAAATGATATTATGGAAATTATTGGTGATTTGGTTAGAAGAAAAATTTGTGAAGAAATTGGTGAATCTAAATTTTGCATTCTTGTCGACGAGTCACAAGATGAATCAAATGTTGAGCAAATGGCGATAGTTATTAGATTTGTCGATGATGAAGGTTGTATACGTGAACGGTTCTTTGATGTTGTTGGCGTTGAAGATACCACTGCACAAACTTTGAAAAACGCTTGTTCAAATGTGTTAGATCAAAATGGATTGCTTGTTCAAAATATGCGAGGTCAAGGATACGATGGTGCAAGTAACATGAGGGGTGCTTGGGGTGGTCTACAAGCCCTATTTTTAAAAGAATGTCCATATGCATATTATGTACATTGCTTTGCTCATCGTTTGCAACTTGCACTAGTTGGAGCTTCTGGTGAACTATGTGAAATAGAGTTATTCTTTCAAACGTTGAATTGTATTGTGAACTTAGTAAGTTCATCTCCTAAACGAAATCAACAACTAAGAGCCGCTATAAGAAAAGAAGTCGAAGATATGATGTCAAGTGGAACATCGCATAAAGGTACTGGTGCAAATCAAAAAACCACTTTACGTAGACCCAGTTCTACTCGTTGGAGTTCACATTACTCTTCGGCTTGTAGCTTGCTTAGCTTGTATAAACCTGTGCATGAAGTTCTCGAAATTATAAAAAAAGAAGGTTTAAACAGAAAAATGCGTGCTGAAGCAAATGATGCTTTACTTGCGATGAATTCTTTTAATTTCGTCTTCATATTGCACTTGATGATTGAAGTAATGGGAATTACCGAAGTCCTTTGTCAAGCATTTCAAAAAAAAATCTCAAGATATCTTGAATGGGATCCATTCACTTTCGATCACAAAGACTCTTCTTTGCAATATGAAAAATGATGATAAATGGCAAATGCTTTTGAATAGTGTCATGTCCTTTTGTGTTAGCAATTTAGTTGCAATGCCTGATATGAGCTCTCGTTATTTTGAAGGGACAAGACGTTCTTGTCAACAACGTGATGAAATAACCATGGAGCACCATTATCGTTATGATATATTGAATGAAACTATTGACACACAAATAATGGAGCTAAATACAAGATTTTTGGATACGTCTATTGTTCTTTTAAGTTTGAGCTCGGTTTTAGAGCCAAAAAATAATTTTGAAGCACTAAAAATTGATGATGCATGCTTGTTAGCAAAAGAATACTACCCTGAAGATTTTAGTGAGTTGGATATTAATTTTCAGCTAAGACACCAGTTGCAACATTATGCGCAAGATGTACGCAATGATCCTCATTTTTCTAATGTTGCCACGCTCTCGGAATTAAATATGGCGCTAGTCAAGACAAAAAAAGCTGAAAGATATCATCTTGTTCATAGATTGATTTGTCTTGTCTTAACTCTTCCTGTATCAACTGCTACCACCGAACGTGCTTTTTCAGCTATGAAATTGATCAAGACACCATTACGCAATAAAATGGGTGATAGTCTGCTCGGAAATCATATGATAACATTTATTGAAAGAGAGATAGCCAGAAATATCGATATTGAGGCAATTGTGGATGAATTTGATTTTCGTGAAGTTCGTAGGGCACGACTTAAGTAAAATGATTAGTAGTATATGTTATTTTGGATGTGAATGTTTGTAATACTTTTGTTTGTAAATATACTTTATTAATTTTGGTTATTTTGATATGCATCGATGTGATAAAGTTATGTTTTTTTTTAATCACTCGTATAATCCGCCCACCCCAAGTTAAATTCCTGGTTACGTCACTGCTTGAGTCATTTAGTGTGTCTTCTCGTATGGACTACACTAATGGGGTCAAAAGATGCAATAGCTCGTTGTGCTAGCCCTTTGGGGCATGCCATGTTATAACTTACTTAATTATGTTATGAGCACATGCTTTTAATGAAACCACCATATCCTAGTATTTCATAGCTCTTTATCAATGGGATAATTAATGTCCCTTCAATCTTTAACTCCCACAATAAATAGTGAATGGATTACGTAATGGTTGTGTCTAGGGCTGTCAATGGATACCCGAAAAATCTGAAATCCGTCCGCATCCGTATCCGAAAAGCGGATAAATATCCGATATCCGAAAAAGCGGATGCGGATATAGGCATATCCGCATCCGAAAATTATCCGTCCGCTTTTTTTCACAATTATTGCTTAAATTATGTGTATTTTAATATAATTAAATATACTAATTTATTATTTTGTAAAATTGAAAGTCTATTAAATGCACATTAATTGCTCAAAATTATATATTATCATCATATTTATTAGTTTTTAGCACTTTTGTAATCAATTGGGTTGAAAAAGCTTAATATTTAGCTTTAAAAAATCTTTTATGTTCATTGATTTATTGACCGTTGGCGGAGCGGATAATTATCCGATATCCGTCCGTATCCGCGGATGCGGATATCCGATATCCGAAAATGGTTTCGGATGCGGATACGGATATGGCACTATCCGTATCCGAAAGTATCCGTTGACAGCCCTAGTTGTGTCATAGTGATAAGGTAAGATATTTTAATCGTGAACAATGTTATGAAGGTTGTATATATCTTATGACACACATAACCATTGTATGATACTCCAACTCTCAATTTATTGCGTGAGTTAAGGGATTAAAAGAGCATTCAATTAAACCACTAAGGGTGGTTATAAAATTTCAAGGTTCCCTCAGTCTCTATGACAGCTTGTGTTGTATCCATCTTGACATACATGAAAATGTGGATTCTTGGGTTGCACTATCTAGGCGTTAAGCTATCATGGCTTCATCATCATCATCATCATCATCATCATCATCAATAGTCATGCTTCTTAAACAGTTAAAAATTGTCATACACAACTAGTTATTTTGTATTGTTTAAGCACTAAAAACTTACATTTGGTTATGTAACTTCAAAGCAGTCGATGCCAAGCTTTTCAAAATGAGATGCAAATCATAGTGTTCAAATCTTAGATCTTAACAGGAATGAATTGTAAATCCAAAAGGTCCAAATTTCAAGCTTTGTAATATTTATGATATTTGAACTTCTGCATTCAAACTCAGTTCTCTTTCTTATTCCTTCCTTATTTTATCTAGTAAACGCTGGAATTGGAGTTGTAAATTCAAATAAGCACATTAAATATGTAAGCATGGATGGAATGATTTTTTTATACAGCGATTTTAAAAAAGTTCAAGTTAGAATGTAAATCGAATTGGAATGGGAATTGGAATGGATCTGAACCATGAGTCGTAAAAGTTTGAAATTTTTGATGACAATGTTTGCTGCTATATTAGAGCTGATTCTGTTCATTGAGTTGTATATTTAAGCTGTAAATTATGAAATGATGGTCTTTTGCTGTAATTATTTTTTCTTTGTTTGAAATTACTTTCTATACTAAACTGTTAAATGAGAATTTGGCATGTTGAATGTCAAATGCAAGATTGGGAAGGAGGATCATAAGAACTTAAGAAGTGGTGCGTGGTGCGTGGTGCCAGGTTATATAAAAGAATTTGATTAAAACATATCTGAATGACAAACAGTTTTCGATGATGGTACTTTTGTGTGTGTGTGTGTGTGTGTGTGTGTGTGTGTGTGTGTGAATGCATATGTGCGGCTTTTGATAAATTGATGAGACTACCGGTGGACATACCATTGGCAGTTGATTCTTGAGATTTAGAAGCATGCTTATTTTTCGCTAAGTAAAAGTTGAGACGAATATATGTTTCTTGGCTAACTTTCCTCTTCTAATTTAGTTGTGGGAAGAGAAAACGCTTCAGTCTGGGGTAATCTCAAATAAACCACCTTCCAGAAGATCTATTACACCCTTTGTGCATTCAGTTGATGATCAAAATGCTACGTATGAAGGCCTCACTGAGAAATATGAGACTTTGGCGGAGACACTTTTTCCTCCAGTATGCAAGCTACCTTGTCAACAATTTTTATTTTATTCCTTTTCTCGTTAATTGTTTTGACGTTTTGAATACGTTGTTTATTTAAATAATATTTACCATCAATCTATAAATTGCTTTTTTTTTACATCTTTAGTTTTATAGGGACTACTTGTTGGTTGCTTTCATACACGTGACCGTGTAAAGGTCCAGTGATTATTGTAAGGGTATAAAGTACGCTTCCCCAGAGCCCGTAAACAGCCTTGGCGCAACGGTAAGGTCATTTGGTTAATGATCTGGGCGCCTAGGTTCGAGTCCGCAAACAACCTCTTCGCAGTGCGAGGGAAATGTTGCGTACAATCGACCTCCCCAGAGCCCGCTATTGCGCGGGAGCCTCATGAACTGAGTTCCACCTTTATAAAGTACGACTTGTTTATACAAATGAGCTACATGACACATTTCGAATTTAGTAAACGAAAGATGTTGATTTATTTACATTTTAATTGTCTGCCTTTAAGTTTATCAGCACATTTATCTAATTTCCTTTTTGTTATGTGGACTTCATTACATATTGGGGAACATATGATTTAGGAACTAGTCAATCCAATTACGTGCTCGGCCCAATTAATGACAGCAAAAGTATGTTGATTTATTTACATTTTAATTGTCTGCCTTTAAGTTTATCAGCACATTTATCTAATTTCCTTTTTGTTATGTGGACTTCATTACATACCGGGGAACATATGATTTAGGAACTAGTCAATCCAATTACGTGCTCGGCCCAATTAATGACAGCAAAAGTATTCCTAGTAATGAAATTTGGAGGCACAATCCTTACATGGGACAATTTATATTGGGTTGTTAACTGTGTAACATTAAACGAAAGGAAAGGCGACCAATATGGTCATGTTTAATGAGCCCAAGCATTGCTTAGTATAATAATTTTAGGCTTTTGACTATACATTATGCATGCAATAAGGATTAAACAAACTATCAAAAATAAAAACAAAACAAAACAAAAGGATATGAACAGCAATACTTGGTATTTCAGTGGTCGAAGTTTAAGGCCACAACTTTAGTTATATAACTAAGCCTCAATTATCTATTTAGATATTGGGTTGTTAACTGTGTAACATTAGATGAAAGGAAAGGCGACCAATATGGTCTTGTTTAATGAGCCCAAGCATTGCTTAGTATAATAATACTTGTACATGATTTTCAACTTTTAGGCTTTTGACTATACATTATGCATGCAATAAGGATTAAACAAACTATCAAAAATAAAGACAAAACAAAACAAAAGGATATGAACAGCAATACTTGCTATTGCGCGGGATCCTCATGCACTGGATTCCATCTTTATAAAGAGCTAAGAGAAGTGATTATTGCTAATGCACTTTAAAATGCATAAATTATAAAATTGCATTCATTGAATTTTAGTGTTTACTTGTGGCGAACAAAAATAATTCCTTTTCCAATCCGTTCTGTATTTTTCATCATGCAGCAACATTCTCATTCAACGAATAAACAACAAGCTTTGGGTGTGGACATTAATGTTGGTATGTGAAACAAAAATAATAAATATGTTATCTCCATGGTGTGTTTTGTGCATTCTGAACTTCTGTGCATACCACCTGGTTTCCAGCAGAAACATCTTATTGATAGCAATTATGTTGGCATGCTTTTCTTCTTGTAGCTGATGAGGAAAACCATCACCATGAAGATATTGGAGATTCTAACCAGGCACTGGCTCAGGGTTATATTCATTTTTCCATCATATTGCAAATTCCATTTTGTTAATAAGGCGTTTACTTCTAATCATTGAAATGTATATTTTTCTTTTACAAAACAAATACTTCATGTCTATATTTATTGGGTGATATCATGGCTTCATACGAAAGAAAAGTGAGCTGGCAGATAAAAACCGAGGCTTTACCTAGTTTTTTTTTTTTTTTTTTTTTCTGTTTCCTTTTTTTCCCCCTTTTTGTATACAGGAAATTTTTGTTATGCCATCAAGGAAGCGAAAAAAAAATGACAATCCTGCTCCTGTATCTCTCGGCTGTCAAATGCTTGAAGACGATGGGAGCGGAGATGTGACCATTGAGTTTATACTTCCTAAGGTGCTAATTTACACGTCTCCTTCCAGCGAAGCTTATATTTTTATTTGACTGTTCCGTAGGTACTTCAGAATACATAGTCTTTTTGTTACACATCCCCCTCCCCCCCCCCCCCCCTTCCTTTTCTTTTTTTCTCGATTTCTGAATTACATCTGCTAACAAAATGTTTTTGCTTGGAAAATAAATGTATTCTCGAAGGTTCAATTACGTGCCTCCTAAATTTGAATTTTTCTATGCTATATTGAATAGATGATTATATTCACTTCATTTGTTTGCATATATAATAAGGTCATATCAACAATTTTCCAATTGAATGCAGACTAACAACTGAAAAACCAAAATCTAGACGTATAACCAAAAGACATCCTTATCAATGAAACAAAATGCAAATATATTATAAGAGCGTCATATGGAATATACTGGCGTCCTAACATCCATGACATGTGTATGGAATGGCAAAATTTTGGTTTGAACATAAACTTGTTGGACACGGTGGAGAGAAGAGCATATAAAATTGGTGCAGGGCATTTGAAATAAATGGAGAGAAGGTTGTAGAAGGAAATAACTTTATAGCAAAATTGTGTCATCAAAGGTTTGGACCATAGAGTTTTGATCATAAGCAGTAGATTTTGTAGAGATTAGAGTAGGTGGAATAAGATACGCAAGTGTGAAAATTATTTGTCCATATGCGACAAACGGATTTCAAAACCAGACAATAAATATTGCTTCCGATTACCTAGAATTGGTTAGATATTTCATTTAGCCTCCGTTTGAGAATATTATACCATTGGTTATGAGAGGTTTTCAAAGTACCGTTTTTGAACGTCGATGATCGTAGCGGTTTTGATTGTATTGTATGAAGCGTTGTTATATTGATCAATACATGGTTGAGTATTTAATGTACACCGGTTTTAAAAGTTGTCCAGTAAAGTAACATTACATATATCATTATATTTATTCTCTAGTTTTTTTTTTTTTTAGAAATCAATTTTCCAATATGATTAGCAAGAGCGTAATTGAAAAAAAAAATGGCTAGAACTTCTCAAAATATGTAATTTTGAAGGGTTGAAAATTACTATCAAAACAGCATTACACTGGTTTTGATCCATTTATAACCAACGGTAATCAATTTAGGAAAAATAAAGCTTGCAAGCAAGAGTTATGGTAACATTTAAAATACACAGTTATACAAAACTAGTTGAAACCGCAGCTGAGCCTCAGTTCACCTATTTAGGATGCACTTGTTGATACGTAACACATCTCATAGCCAAATTTAATATGACTTACAATTTTTCATTATGTAGACTCGTGTTTACATCTAGGCGTGGAATTGTTTTCCATGTGAATTTTTTAGAGTACGCAAATGTGTGACAGATGATTACAACCATCATAAGGTTGTGAAATTTAAGTCTTGATTCATAAGTTGAGTACGGAAAAGATTAACTTCTCTGCATAATCAGTACTACAGTTTTTTTTTCCAGCTTCTCTTATTGCAAATATAAAGTACAACATACTTGCTAACGATTTAACATATAAAAATGTTGAAATGGATGTACTGGAGACGAAAGGAAACTTAGCTAGTTTGATAAATTGGTAATGATTGAGTAATATTCTATTATTTGAACACTGAGATGAAGTGAAGCTGTTTGTTTTAAATTATCATGACAAGAAGTAAAAAAAAAAAAATGTCTGGGGGTTGCTATATAGAAAACAAACCGAGTAGTTTCTTGTGAACCCATATTAAAAACCATGTAAAGAAGAAAAGTAAACCGGTGGATATCGATGCATATTTCAAGTGAGATTCAAATATTTCAAGGATATGAGTGCGAAATGAGATATGAATGATATTGTTACGTCTCGTCTAAGTGCGAAAAGAAGATATCAAAGAAGGTCTCCAACAAGATATAAAATATTAAAATCATGAGTCTTATTACAAATGATTTATTTGGTCAATTTTGTTAGTTGCTGAAATTAAATATTCATGGTAGAACTCTTCAATTGTACAACCAAGCAATACAAAGTTACCGTCCGATCGAAATATTCATCTAACGGAGTACAAATTGTAAAAGGATGGTTTCTCGTGATTGAGTCATTTATTCTTGTATCTCTCCTCCATCTGTGTGTGATTTTTTGAAATAAAAAAGAAACTTGAAATATCAATGTAAACGTGAAAATTCTAATTTGAGCATGGCTGGTTCACTACAAACTCCTCATCTTCCTCTAAATGTTACAAGAGTAGATGTAATGATTAAGAAAGGACACAACTGAGCAATGGTTGAAAAGGAAACATAAACCGTTTTCTTCATTAATAGTGATATATATATATATATATATATATATATATATATATATATATATATATATATATATATATAACAAAGTGAGGCCGAACAAGTTGAAAATATAACCTTTTTTCCAATCTATATTGCTACTTTATCTTTGAAGTTGTGCTCTAACAGCTAAATAAACAAAAGACATCTAGATAGTATGTTCAAAAGATTGATGATATTGTTTTGGATATCATTAAATTTAGCGGCTTTATGAGTTTACTTGTATGCTGATTGAATAACAATGGTGTCCTCTGAACACAACATAAAGAAAATACTGTGTAAGAAAACAGGGTTCAATAAGCGACTAACAACCAACACAGCACAAAACATCAAAGATAGAATGAGCCGCTTTAACTTTAAATTGTTTCACAGCATCATACTCAGGAGCAATCAAAGTTGTCAAGAATTTTCAAATTTACAATGGTCGATCAATGCAGCCACGTTACTTGAGCTTCTTTTGTTTCTCAGTCTTCCTTTTATTTTCAAGCCTTGCTCATGCTTGCTGAAATTCTTCTTCAGTCGGTTCTGGCGGTGCTTCTGCATTGCAATTGGCCATTACAGAAAAAAAATAAGGAGTTGAACCTTTCTTTCCTCTCATTTTGCCGATGAGCAATTAATGCAACTAAATCACTCTCTTCATTCTTCCTTTTTTTTTTATCTTTACAAAACATATTATTTCAGCATACAAAAACGTGTAAATTGGAAAGAGGGAACAAAGAAAAAAGATTTTACTTTGATCTTCACACAAGTGGATCGGTAGGTGGTTGGATTTCAGATATTATTTTGGCCCATTTTCTGTGTGCTTTTTTGTTTTTGTTTTGAGCTCTCCTATTAAGCAAAACATCAATGAGACAAATTAAGGGAAAAATAACAGAGGACAAAACTGAAAATCAACCATTAAGAAGCCTTGGTTTCTAGAATCAATGCAAGCTGTAAATGTTTAGGTTTGGTTCGTTGCTGAAGCAAGCATCAATTTTGAAATGAAACAATCTTTGGAATCAACATCAGTAATACAAGGACAAAAGTTAGAAATGAGTAGACTAATTTAGAAATGAGTAATACCGAATTGTTGTTGAGTCTCTTCTCGAGTATACAATCATATGGACACGATTCTCATGAATAAATCTCTTTATTTCTTGAATCTTTGATACATGATTTCATCCTCTTACGTTCCATACAGCTGTGTTTTGCACTATTAGGAATTTGAAGTGGGATCTGATGGGGAAAACGGAATTGGCACAGTGCGGGAGTTCGGAAGCTCTGAAGAGGAGGACATGTTGTTGGTGCTATATTTTCTTTAGTGCATGAGTGCCCTTTGTCACGATCTCTGGATTGGCTTCTAGTTTTCTTGAACGACAAGTTAAGCGCTATTTACATGGTCGGGGTTTCGAGTTTGTGGGGGGGGGGGGGGGGTGTGTGGAAGGTCTAGTTCGATTTGAGTGGGGCTCTAGGGAATGTGATAGGTTGGTTTTGGTGTGGGTGATTTGGTCCTATGTCAGTGTAATGATAGCCTCAGCATGTTCTATGGAAGTAGGTATGGAGTTCGAATGGGGTTGGCCATGGTTGCTGGGAGGAGAAGCATGAAGTGTGGATAACGAGTTTACATTCATTGTTGTAGCCCCCTTGTTCAAAGTTGAACCGTTAGACGTGTCATGCTCTAATAGCTCAAATTTGAGCCGTTGGAGCCACGACTCATCTCCTCTATATATTTCTCCCTCCTCTTCATTTCTTCACCAAATGAGATAATCTAAAGTGGGTCTGAACATCGTGGAACGAAGTGCTTCAAATTTCAGGTAGTGTATGAGATGTTGTTCACGGCCGCCTCGATGGCTCAGACAAATGGTGGAGCGGTCATGTCCGCTTGTATCAGAGGTTCAGGAGAAATTCACCTCCGAAGTTTCGATAGCAGGATGAGCTTTTCGGGGGTTGCATAGGGAAAGGTACCTGGAGGTACGAGATTCCTGCATCACCACAACCGTTTATTGCTCCCGATACACTATGTATCGTGATATTTTAAGTGGAGGGATCCCACTACCAGTTCAGTTTACATGCAGACAAACGTCGCACGGTACGTCTAATGACAAACTACCGAACGCCTGTTGTTCAAACGGATCGTTTCACGGTCGCGATGGACCGTTGCTTTTCTCTTATGTCTGTCATTACTAGCGTTGAGAAGTGGGAGATTATTGAGATTTTTCGCATCGATCCATCAGTCTTGGATGTGATGGAGGTACTATCTGACCAAAACTTGCTTGGGTTATATAAGTTATCAATCGAAAAATTTCCGTCGTCGTTAGTAGTGGCTTGTATTTCTCCATTTTATTAGTTTCTGTAATATCATCATGTAGTGGACCGTTCTATTTGGTTTACTGTGTTATTCTACTTTAATGATGTTCTGTTTTAAACGTAAATTAGTTAAATTAAAAAACAAAAATAAAATGGTCCGCTTAAAGCTGCAAACGCATTCTCCGCTAAGTAAAATATCCCGTTAAAATATCCTGCTTTCGCTACCCTCAAACATACCCTAAATACATATCTTTTATTTTATTAAAATACACGTAATATAAAAGTATAATTTTTTAAAATCCAAACAAATATTTTTAGGTGCACGTCTTTCTGTTTTAATTTTTGGATATCGAATATTTATCTACTTTTCAAATATGGATGTAGAAGATTTTTGGATTTTTCGAATATCCATTAATAGTCTTACACTAAACTTTTAAATTTAGTATTTTCAAAATATTTGGTTCATTGAACCCACACCTTTGATGCCTATAATGCACATTTTAATCAATGAAAATACTGCTTTTTTAAGTTACTAATTTTGTACTTTTTTTTACTTAATATTATTGTAGGTCCATAATTTTCAAAACATGATTACCGATAATACAAGATTGGATGTTAATTTAGGTGTTCCTATCTACACTATTGTCATGGACACCGGGAAGAGATTTTGAATTGGATCACTAATTTAAACATGAGCTAGGTGGAAGGGCTTCATAATTACATATTATAGCAGAAGGATATGTTTTGAAAACCCTTTTTTGGAGACATCGTTATCTCATCTTGCACCTCCTGTTGAATGTATGTCCAATCAAAATTTTTGCACATTCTATTAGGAAAATAGATTGATGTTCTTTGATCGCAAAAGCTTTATCAAAAATGTATGTGTATGTGTATGATATTGTATTTATGTAAATATATTTAATAGCGTGTATGTAGATTTATAATATCAACAATAACCTCTTTAATTCATTTAATTCGTAAAATACTGTGAAATAAAAGAAAACTAAAAATTTAAGTATAGCAAAGTTTATTTAGTTGGAGCGATAACAAATAAATAAATGATCTCTGAAAGGGATAACAAAATATTATTTGAGTGAAATAGCAAGAAACCAAAATATTTCAAAAATACGATAAAGCATCAGTTCAAAATCAGTTCTCATACTTCTTGAATCAATTCTAAAAAAATATTTAATAGTATTACAAAAAAAAATGTATTTGGTTAAGGAAGCTACATTTTAAGTTAATCAAAATCAATGAAAAAAACATGTAATCTACGATCAAGATGAAGATATCACATATTCTTTTAGGTAAAAATAACGCAAGCTAGTCCAGCATAATTAATGTTCATGCTGTATATTAGTCTATACATAGTTGAACTTATGTTGTACTGTAATGAGCAAACCAAAAATTGTGGTCACTAAGATTACCTGCTTTGCAACTAGACCTGTCAAATAGGTTGCATCTAATCAGAAAAAGATTCAGTGAGAATTGACCCATTCCACTTGTAACTCATCTCATTTGACTCGTTTAATATAAAGGTCAATCTGATCCAACCCGCTTGATGTATGGATTACCCATTTAATTCATTGGATTTGAATTTGATTTAACTAATAGATTTGGTAAGAAATAAATAAAAATTTCAAATCCTGTTTTTTTACTTTTTGAATTCATAAAATAATCAAATTTAGAATTTAAATTCTACTCCTCATCATAATTCTAGTTTTCGTATATTCAATTTCTAGATTTTATTACACATATTCAAATTTTTGAATATAAACTCAAACTTTCAAAATTGAAATTTTAGAAATAAGTTGTTATTAATAAATTTCTTCATGACCATCCAATAATTTAAAGATGAATGATTCACTGAAGATTGTTCAAATCAAAGTATAGGTCGAGAGTGCAGTCTATTATTTAGTACAACGGTTAGTTATCATGAAGACTATAACATACATCCAGAATGTGAAATACTCGAATGTTTTATACTATTCGTAATTTGAATACGATTTCACTGGTCAAAGTCTCGCTGAACTTAGAATTAGTATAAAGAAGTTATTGCGGTTTGAGGGAAAAAGATAGGGACTTCTTCCTAGAAGTACAAATTTTTAGAATCCAAATTATTACAAGTGAATTTCCGCTTGACATTCCAATGACTTAGAGATAATGAATTATTGAAATATTGTTTGAATCAACTTAGTTGTTGGGATGTAGCTTGTTATTTGCTATTTAAAACATTCGGTCATAGCAAAGAACTACAATGTATGTTCAAAATATGAAGTATTCGAATATTTTGTATTGTCTTTAATCTAGATCTGAGTTTATTGGTCAAAGTCTCGCATGATTCTGAGATGGTAAAAAGTAGTTGCAGTTTGAATATAAAAAACCGTGAATTCTATCTAGTCGTTCGGGTTAAGAATTTGAAAACAAACATTGTTCATATTTAAATATTTAAAATTCACTCTTTAAATTTTCATTTTGAATTTTTTGATAAATGACTAATGACTTGCTCATTTGTGACCTCTTTTTAAAAAAGGTCTTAAATGGTTACAACCCTTTCAAGGATCGTGTATGGAGATCAACCCATTTATGAGGAGGATTAATTGATTGAGTCGTATTCTGATAAATCTGCATAATCGCAACTACCATGACCCCAAGTCTAATGCAAATATATTTGCGAAACTCAAATTTTGATTATTTTGTTAACAAACTTAAAAATTCCAACCAAAATTACTATCTTAGTGGTTAGGTGTTTTGACTTTGGTGCGAGGTCACAAATTTGAAACTTTCAAGCGTGGTTCGAACATACGTTGACATAGACTTGTAGTACTAATATGTATTACCATCTAAAGCACTCAATTTCCTTAAAAAAACTTCAAAATTCTACTCAACTAGGCCTTAAAAATCATAATTATGGCTAGCACAGAAGTGTCTAATTTATGCATTATAGGATGTTGAAAAAGGCCATTATATGACCTGTATATTGGGCATATCAAAGATATATTTATGTCTAACGTATATGTTTGCGTTATCAGTGGTCCAACAAGGTTATATTGTATTATGTCAGATATGTCAAAGAAACTGACCAAGCTCTTTATCACTCCTAGAACCGACATGTAGAAAGTACAGAGGCGTGTTTGATATTATCATTCCACATCGTTGGCTCTACAGAAAATTTGCATGAGATGGTATGCTTGATGGATCTAGAGAATCTTAATTTCATGGATAGTTCATCCATAGTGATATGTGAGAGAGAGAGGGGGGGGGGGGGGGGGGAGGGAGGTGGAGGGAGAGAGAGGGAGAGAGAGGGAGAGAGAGAGAGCACAAATCTCAATGTCTCATCTTTGTTTCGTCTTATGAATAAACTTCCTATTTTCCTATTCATCCATAGTTCTTCGATGTAGAGATCATTGAACAACGTCTCAGCGCAAGTCCATCGCCTGTTTTATTGAACATTTTGGATGGTAGAATCAAATACATATAACAATTAATTATTAACTTTATTAATAATTAATAGTCAAGTTAATTAAATAATATATATATTTTTGAAAATGGTTAATTGATGTTTATAGGACTCGATCCCAAATCAAACAATCAAGAGATACATCACTAATTCCTAATGGACATCTATATCAATAAATTACCGTAAGATTAATATATAGGTAATAATTAATAATTAAAACTATTAATAATCAATATACAATAAATTATATATTTTCTGTTGAACAAGTAACAAAAATAAATTTCATTATTGCGGTTTTTTCACTTAACATAAAAATTAAAAAAATTAAAGGCTAAGGAAAAAAAAAAAAAAACATCTCACACAGTCAATTGAAACTGTACACATGAATAAGGATGGGGATCACGCTTTCTTCAAACTGATTATGACACTTGGATATGGTGTAAGAGGTCACGGGTTCGATTCCCGTCTTGACAACACTTGGTGTATAATCCAGTCCAAATTGGTCGAGCTTGACAACACTCTAGTAGCAAAGGCATAACAAATTGCGACAATCGTCTAGGAGTTTCATAGTGATTAAACCTATTAATAATCCATGATACACCAATAAAAGGAGCATGAACAAGATTAGCGATAGGAACCTTACATCTTACATTTCATCGGATGTTCTCTTAACATAGAAATATCGCATTGTGCACTACACATCTTAGCACTGAATTTAACATCTTCTAATGCACAAAATTTGTTCTAGAAAGAACTATTTGTAGGATAAAAAATCCAGTATTGAGGCTTGCATTTGCTACGTCCAATCTTACTTCGAACATGAGCCTTACATTTGTCATAAACTCTTCGAAATTTATCATTTGAATGCACCCCAATCAATCACAAATGTAAGACTTGTCTTTTAAGCACGTTGTTTTAAGTCGAACTTATTCCATCTCTGGTTAGTTGAATGGTGCATCTTAAGTGTCCAAAATGGAGCCTTGGTCATCTAGTCCGTGCTCCATGGTCAATTATAAATCCAGTTCATATACGCAGACTACATTAGTAGGAACTGCTATTTTTAATAAACTTATACTGAAATTTTATTTCATTGAGAATGGACAAAGGGATCTACACTGACAAGAGAAGCTGATTTTTTTCAAAATCATTTCGAGAACGCTTTCTTTGTAATTCAAACTCTTAATAATTATCTTTTTATTATCTGATATATAACGTCAAAGATCACTAAATCAAGTGGTAAGGTGCTCTACGTTGAGGTTCTAAGGTATTTGAGTTCGAGCCACTAAGACATCAAAATGAAAATTCTACCAGAATAAAATACCACCTGTATTTTGAAATTTTTGGATGTATAACATAAATTAAAAAAAGATAATGGAGTCGGAATAAAAGAGAAGAAAGTTGTGCGTGGTTTATGACATCAATGATAATGACTCAGAAGATTAAGTCTGTGGGGGATGATACTGGTCATTCTGTTTTATATAAATCTGGAATGATTGTTGATGTGATTTGAATGAGACTGGATTAATTATATTTTGTAGGTTGGATTATGAGTATTTGCCTTAGATAACTAGGAGGAAAACACTACGATAAACTTCTTGATTACATAGTGATTTAGAAGGGTGAATTCTGACTTCCAACGTTGAAAGCTAACCAAACGGCTTTCAAACCATCTAACATGCTATTAACAATTACAACATCATTTAGATTACTACACATTAAACATGTTAAGCAGTTGTGTCTTCTTTTTTCCACAATTTGGTTTCAATGGAATTGAAATATCTTCATCGCAAGTCATGGATTAATGGTTGTGTAATCAATTTTGACCAGTAGCAGATTACAATTCCTTTCATTAAAAATTATAAATTTATATTGCTAAAATGCTTATACACAGGTTGGTTAATGTTGACCCTTACCGGTATTACATCCAAAATCATGTTGAATATAAGTTCAGTTTGACAGCTTGTTGCAATTTGTTTTCAGAGAAGCCATTTCAACATGAAAGGAACTGATGTAACTCCATTCGTCTCCCCCAGGGCTGTATCAGTGGCTTCACTACATCCTGAAGAGGATCATGTATTTGAACAGGCTATATTAATATACATTTTCAGCTCTGTTTCTTCTATCTATTGTCTTTCTAACCATCACCATTTCCCTCTCTGAAGCTTGCTTTCCATGGAGTCGCTGATGTAGATCACAACGCACTTACTGACCAGGGTAATGCATATTTCGCACTTATTTATCTTCTGATCTCACAAGCTGTTTTTATTCGAGTACCTGCTATATTGTTAGTTACGATATTGCCAATGTTAGTGACATTAAGTTGACATCTGATGCAATTTTCAGTGGAAGAAGTTAAATATTATCATTTTGTAAGTTAGTACATATATCTTGTGTTTCAGTATAACTTAAGTATGTTTGCAAATTCTTTATTTAGTTAAATTATCAAATTATATTCCAGTTGATTTATGGTGCTTAGAGGGGAATCCGCATCATTTGCTTTAGAAAATAACATATTTCTAAGAAGGATCCACGCCAAAAAAAAATGTAGGAACGTTGTCAAACTATACCGCAGTTGCGGTAAACTGCATTATTTTGTATGATAGTTTACCTCTTTTCTTTAACATCATTTTGCATGATAAGTCCAATAAAATCAGGCTATTAATGCTACTGATTGTTGCAGGCCAATGGGGGGATTGAGCTTTCATCTTAACCATGGACCGATTCCATCAATTATTTTCTTTGATTTGGTGGAGTTGGCATAACTGTTTCAAAAAAAATATGTGAATCTATGAATTGGCCGCCATGGGCTGCTAATTTTTTGCACCTGATTGCAAGCTAACTTTAACATTTTGCAACTTAGATCTCTTTTCCTCTGTTTGTTTACTGATTTGGTTAGTGGATTTTCCAGACTGTATATATGTAAATAGTGAAGTATACAGCCCTATCTTTGCCACCATTGTCGGAAATTTTGTTTAAATTGCAGAGCAATCATTCACAATAGCTAATGATTGATGGATCTACAATTTCGATCAAACATATGGCAAATGCCATCAGTCATTAAAAGAGAGTGTTTAATTAACTAGCAAGTACATGGTACAATGAAAAGGAAATTACTTAGACGGAAAGTTTGGTGTCCTGGTGTGTTGGACCAGTCAATCCACTTTTTTTTTTTTTTTTTTTTTTTTTTTAAGAAAAAAAAAATGTTGGTGAATATGTCAACATGGTATGATTCAAACTACTGATCTCTTATCAAGTAGGTGTACGTAATTTCCACTATGCCATACTATGTTGGTTAGATACCAAATCTTGATCTAGATGATTTGTTCCAAACCTTTGTCGACTTGGAATTTTTTTCTGTGTAATCATGTTGATGACACAAAACTTTATGTTTATGCATTGGATCGAGAATGCATCAACTAGAACTGGTAATTCATTGACTGGGGCAACTAATTGCACGTTTTGTGATGATTTTTGAACTATGGAACTTCTTACTGTGATAATCGTAGCATCTCAGCACTTTTATTTACATTCCAACATTTCATATGAATTTCATGTGAGGAGATGCAAAGAAACATGAAAATTTTGATTTGATAAGATGTTTTGTGTTTGAGGTGTTTTTTAATCACAAATGAAACTAGGTTATCAAGAGCTTTAACCGTGAGAGATAAACTACAAAATTTAAAAGGATTATTGTTTGAATTTGAATGACAACGAGGAGAAATGAGAGATGAATGTTGGGGAAAACACACGATTGAGGCCACTCAATCCAATTCCGGAAAACAGGCTAAATCGTGCTGGATAGTGCACAGACAACTAATCTATGATCAAACCTACCTCGAATTATTCGAATCCAATCACCAACACAAAACAAGCAATATAAAAGAATCGTAACAATAAACTAAATCACACCACGATTTATTGTGATTCCACCAACGATTAGTTAGTGTACATCCACTTTGAGAGTGAGCTTTATTGTCATCAAATGTGAAAAGTATAAGAGATTAATTACAATGATCCAATATTCAATAGAGAATACATGTTTATGGAGATTAGAATTGAAAATACTATTAGGATTGTCAAACCCTAATTAATGGAGGACTAAACCCTTACTTTGGTGGATTAATCATTCATCTTCTTTTAAATCTGAAAAATAGCTAATATACTTGTGTAGAAACCTCAGGCAAACGTCCAAAACGCCGTTGTAGATTCACAAATCAACACCAGACTTCCCAGACCCGAAATCAGCCTGGGTCCCGTTCCAAACGTCTGGCCCTGAATTCCAGACGTTTGGAAACACTTTCAGTATACTCCCTGACTCATTTCAGATGTTTGGGTTTCATCCCAGATGTCTGGATGGCTTCCCAAACGTTTGGAATTCTTCCCAGACGTCTGAATGGCTTCTCGGGTTATGCACAGGCATATTTCGGACGTCTGGCACCTCCTCCCAAACGTTTGAAACTACACCCAGATTAACACTTCCTACTTCTTTCGCCATATTTTCCACATATGAGCTCCAATTTGCAAACCATCTTCTCTTACATGAAACTACTTCCATCTTCTTCAATTCTACCATATTGTGTCACCATCTAACACTCCATCTCGACATTATATCTATCTCCAACACCACTGGTATCATACCATCATCTACAATCGATAGCACCAATTGTCACCACTTCTATCTTCACCCAAGCTTAAATGATTTCCCAATGAGGTCTGGCAAAGCCACCCCCTATTGCACTTCATTGATGAGTTCAGGCAAAGCCCCCACCCACTAATAAAGTGTTGAAAGCACT
This sequence comes from Allium sativum, assembly GCA_030737875.1. Classification (NCBI taxonomy): domain Eukaryota; kingdom Viridiplantae; phylum Streptophyta; class Magnoliopsida; order Asparagales; family Amaryllidaceae; genus Allium; species Allium sativum. Next base: position 142,241,763 of record CM060925.1, on the reverse strand, counting down.
CAACTCCAAAACCGTCTCAACCAAAGACTAAAGTACTTAGGAGTGTCAACTAGGACTTGCAAGAAGGTAGAAATTTAATCTTGCACCACTACCTTTCTCATAAAATTAAGCTCCTCTCACCCGTACCACCTAGTGACACCTAGCACTTCTCCAACCAAATCAAGTTCGAGCAATGCTCGAACTTCCCAACCGATAATGTCTTAGTGAACGTATTGACCACATTGTCATTTATGTGCACTTTCGAAGATATACTTGCTTATCATCATCCATTACTACCAAGAGCGACACTCTTACTTCTATATGCTTAATTCGTGAGTTAAACGCTAAGTTCTCCGCCAAATGGATAGTGCTTTGGCTATCACAATGAACATCGATGCTATCGTGTTCAAACCCCAAGTCACACGACAAACCATTCAAATAAAGTTTCTCCTTTGTCGCCTCCGCCGGGCTACCAACTCCGCCTCCGTAGTGGATAAAGAAACTACGGTTTGTAATCTCAATCTCCAAGTTATGGCCATGCCACCAAATGTGAAGACATATCCGGAAGTTGACTTTCTTCAGCCCTAAACACCGACGTAGTTTGAGTCGCAATAACCAACCAAATTGCAACGCTTTTCCTTACTACCCCTAAAGACAAGTCCATGAGATACTGCACCTTCCAGGTATCTCAAAATAAGCTTGACCAACTTCCCAATGCGATTTTCTCGGATTAGCCATGAACCGACTAACCACTCTGACGGCACTTGCAATATCGGGTCGTGTGCACACCATGACATACATCAAATTTCCAACCACACTTTCATATGGCATCGTTGCTATATAAGCCGTGTCTCTCTCTTCGATGGTTATCCTTGACTCGAAAGCTTCACATGTAAAGGTAAAGGTGTATTCGACGCATTTGCATTCTCCATGCTAAACCGACAATGCACTTTGTTTATGTGCTCCTTTTGAGTCAATTTCAACTCAAAACGCTTTCGGTCCCTTTCAATTTCCATGCCCAATACCTTCTTAGCTTAAGGTCTTTCATTTCGAATTCCGCTTTCAATCTCAGTTTTAACTTGCTGGTTTCTGTCTTGTCCTTTGAAGCTATGAGCATATCGTCCACGTACAAAAGCAAATGCACCCAAGAATCATTTTCCAACTTCTTGAAATATACAAGCATCTTTGATGCTTCGATGGAAGTCACTTTCAAGCATGAAATGATCAAATCTCTTGTACCATTGCCGAGGAGATTGCTTCAACCCATATAGCGATTTCTTTAACTTGCACACCAAGTTTGACTTTCCATCTACAATAAACCCTTCTGGTTTCTCCACGTAGACGTCTTCATCCAAGTCACCATCCAAGAAGGCGGTTTTCACATCAAGTTGTTCCAACTTCAAGTCTTGATTAACAAATATAGCAAGTAATATCAGGATAGAAGTATGGCGCAGAACCAGTGTGAATATCTCACAATACTCCCTTCCCTTCCTTTGTGCAAACCCATTTGCCACTAGCCTAGATTTGTATCTTCCATCATCCTTCACTTTGTATATCCCTTTGTGCCCAATTGCCCGATTTCCTTTAGGAAGTGGAACCAACTCTCAAGTTTTGTTCATCAACGATTGTATCTCTTCCTTCTTGGCACAAATCCATTTCGAGTTACCACTCGATTTCATGACAATCATCAAGGTCCATCGATTCATCTTGGACTACATGAAGCGCGTAGTCCAACCTATCACAAAAACTTATGTAGTTCCAATCATCATATCTATCAGGTGGCATTGTAGCATGACGGCCAGCCCGAGTAGCGATCCCATCACCCGGACTTCTTTCGGCTCCGCCTTGAGTCGAATCCTCTCTAGGCTCATGTACATCACCAACACTATTAGAGGCACCATGTGGACTGTGATGTTCCATTAACCACTTCTTCCCTACAAGCATCTCCATTCTACTCTCATTTCTCCTTGGACAAAATGTGGTAATGATCTCCTTCCCCTTTGATTCACCATGAACCAAATCCAAAACGTCTGATGTGTCATCATTCTACTTGAACATAGCCAACTCATCAAAACTAACACGACGAGATAATCTAACCTTCTTCGTTTTCGGATTCCAAATCCGATAGCCTTTCACTCCATCTTCATAATCAAGCAAAATCTCCTTGAAAGCTCTAGGTTCAAGTTTATCACTCAGATCATGCACATACACGGGACATCCAAAGACACGAAGATAACTCATGTCAATGCTCTTTCCCTTCCATACTTCCTTCAGAATTTTGTTATCAATAGCCGAGCATGGAATTCAATTCACAATATGCACCGCGGTTGACAATGCTTTGACTCAAATTCCCTTAGACAAGCCCGACGTCAATCTCAAGCATCGAGCTCTCTCAAGTAGAGTTCGGTTCATCCTCCCCACAACCCCATTTGATTGTGGATCTCCCGGTGTAATAAAATGCCTCTGAATACCATGATGCTTGTAATAATCCAAGAATTCTTCGGAAACATACCCCCCGCCATTGTCGGACCTAAGAACCTTCAGAGACCTACCACTCTCATTCTCAATAAGAGCTCTCCATTCTTTGAACTTAGCAAATGCCTCCGACTTGGCCTTCATTACATACTCCCAAGAAGCTACCAGTGCTGACCCCAAAACATCTATGTCAACATACTCAAGATTTCCTCTCAGATCATGTTTTCCTTCACCGAATGTTACTTTAGTTTTATTCCCCATGACACACTCTTCGCAAAAGTCCAACTTGTTAAAATTTTCTCCATCAGTCATCTCCCTTTTCCAAAGAATATTCAAACTCTTCTCTGAGACATTACCCAATCTCAAATGCCACAACCTTATAACACCTCACACTCCTTAACGTCACCCATATGAGGATACATTAAGGTTTATGAAGCGCTTAGGTATAAAGTAACAATAAAAAAACTAAAATTCACAAGATAGGATAATAAAACACAGCAGAAACTTCAAATCATTTATTAAATAAGCAAGTCAAATCACAACACTTATATCATTTCAAAATACCAGATAGTCATCATAAAACAAACATACCGTCTTGTGGAAAATATCAGAGTACATAAGTAAAACCATAAAAACTATCCCTCTAATAAATCGATACAATGATCAGATAGTAAGAAGTGAACCAATACACGAGTCTGAATCCATGCTGAACCAAATAATCAAGAATCACTACTGAGACCCTCCACTCTACGAACCTTCGGGGGAGGTAGGAAGAGAGAAGAAGAAAACAAACTAGGTCATCCATACGTTTAGGGAGTTCTAGTAATTTCTAGCATGAGCATAAGATATGGAAGCATATAGACAGATGAATATTTTAAAAGCAATAGGCATAAAAGCATAAATGAAATAACATGTAAGATAAACACGAAGAAAGATAGGCTTCTCATTCATATTCGAAAATTGTTGCACTAACTACTAAGATATCATAATTAGGATTTACCAAAATTTTATTCGTCGATCGGCTCCTAAATCCAAAGTGTGATAACCTATGCCAGCTATGGAATTGAGGATTATCAATCCCGAACCCATCAACTAAAAAAGACATAGTCGTTAATCATAGGCGTTACAGCGGCTTGGCTTCCCCAATCAGAAAGATGCACGCTCATCGATCTACCGGAATGCGCCTGTACCCATCTCGTTTGAACCTCTTACTATCCACTTCAGTAAAACGTGCCCTAGCTTCTACCTGTTATGAGACTCTGTTATAACAAAGGGATACTGATTGATACGGGTTCCCAACCAAAAATGCAATTGACATAAGTCACCTCTAGACTTGGTCCACATTTATTATTTTATTAGACCTCTTATTTTCCCCCAATCATCCCCACGCTGTCGGAACGGACCTAAACTAGGATATCAATATACTATTAGGCCTCTTATCTTCCCCAATAATCCCCATGTTGTTAGAATAGACCTAATCTACGAGCCACTTATCTTCCCCAATTAGCCTCACGCTGCCGTAACGGACTCCCTCTATCTTAGCTTATTAATTTCATCAACTTTAATTTAACACAATTTAAGTTTATTAATAAGCCCAATATAACCACGTGTTACATCCCTAGATTTTATTAACATATCTAATTAATGTTGTTCTTTTTGTATAATCCATCCCTACCTTACTTAATGTCCAATTAAGCTCAATTTATTCCAGTTTACATATTCTCCAATTACATGTTAAGGTTTTATCATGAATTTACTATCCAATATGATTACAATACTTAATTAGTTCCAATATGCCCAAAAATCCTTTTTATTCAATTTCAACATTATTCCAATTTGACGCATAAATAACGATACAGGCCTAGGCTCTTTTCAGGCCTAGGCTTAGCGTTAAAAGAAAAGGAGAAATGGTCTAGGCTACTCGTAAGGCCTAGACTCGAAATAAACAAAACAAAATAAAATAGGCATAAGCATAACTCTAATAAAATATAACAAAGAAGGGAATAAGAAGAAGGAGAATTACTTATAAATAATAAATAACTAGAAACAAATAGGTATAGAAAGTAAATAAATTACAGTAACTTACAGAAAAACTAAGCATATAAATATTGTAAATACTGTAAACATAAAACTTGCAAATTAAAACTACTTAACTGTCTAAACATTCCTACGCAAATAACTAATCTTAAAATTACGTAAAAACTCACAGATCTGGTGATCCAAACTTCCCCGTGGCCTTCTTCTAAATCTAGAAGAACCACCACCTCAGAAGTGTTTACAAAAAAATAATATAAAAAACTTAAGAACTTCACCCCGTAAAAATTTAATTATGTGTCCTTTTTTAATTTTAAGGATAAGCCTAGGGAAGAAGAAGAGAGAATGAATGTAAAGAAATGAGAGAGACTCTGCTAGTCTACTAAAAAGAATTACTGGATTCCCTCAACCGTTCAAATCTAAGATTAGATCTGGTCCAGTCATGTCATTGGACCAATAAGAAAGCACCACATCAGCCTATGGTTTAAAATAAACCAATAAAACAATGCCAACTCAGCAAACTATTAGTGTAAATAATAATAAACATCGCTGCTTTGCGTGCAGGCCAAGGCACACTAATATCCTCACCTAAGTCGACCCACCCGCTTACTTGGGTCGACATAGGGGTCGACCCACATGGGCTGGGTCATCCAGTAACTGTTGGTTTCACCTACTTTTTTTTCTTTTGAATTCTTCTTTAATTCATAACAAACTCATTTTAACTCCTATTTTTGCAAACCAAGTGTCCATTTTGATCAGAAAATTACAACAGATTCAATTGTGCTAGCCCCGTTGTCCAATTCTGAATATTATTTTAATCAATATTTATTTTATTAACCTTTTATATTTAATTATTATTTATTTAAATTCAGGGTGTTACATTCTGTCCTCCTTAAAGGATTTCGTCCCTGAAATCTCTAAGGCTAGGAGAACGCTATAAACTACACCCATCTACTCAACCATTGACATCCATTGTACTTAGATTTTCTAATTCTTTTCATGAACATATGCAAAGGTGTTGTGTATATATATCCCTAAGCTAATGCAAAAATCAGGTGGTCTACTGGTTCATTTGACCTTCCAAATGCAATTCATGTCTTTGTTATGCATCCAATATGTATGCAGAGGAATCCTAATGGTACACATAAAACTTTATATGAGTGCAACAACCATTCAACAAAATGCAACATCCAATGGTACACATAAAACTTTATATGAGTGCAACAACCATTCATCAAAATGCAACATCCAAGTGATGATTCAACTATTTTTCATCCATATAAAATAAAAAATGCACATGCATCCATTTGCAATTATGTAAGTGTCCTAGTTTAACCGATCTTTAACTAGTTGCTAGTGTGTGTTTATGCATCCACTGCATCCACTAGCAAATACTTGCATCCACATGAATCCATTCAACCATAAAACGTTCTATTAACATGTTTCAAACCATTTCCTACCATTCATACGCTGCTACCTAAGACTTATGATTCAAACTATAGGAAAAATAGATTCAAGTTCAAAGCTTCAGAAAGAATCAAGAGCGTACTCTCAAAGAGAAACGAAAAGGAAATGCAAATCCTATCCTTTGGTTCCCAAGTCGTGTCGTCGCTATCTACTCCCTACCGAATCTTAACAAGCTTGATCTCTTTATTCAGTAGCTTCTTTACCTTAGATCCTAGTATCCGAGTAGGAACTCTCCCGACTGATGTCTCCCTCTCTACCTCAGTATCCTCTAGAGTACTCGGCTCAAGTACTACCACTGAATCATTTAAGCTCTTTCAATATAATTCCTTTAAAATTTTGATTTTTTACAACAAATGCATTTACGAAGTCCCATTCACAAATTCATTTAAGATCTTATTATTTAAACTTGGATTTATTACTAAATTCTATATACAAATCCATTTGGCATTTGCCTTTGCATTCTTGAGACTCTTCTCCTTTTAATTTTACTTAATTCCATTATCAAGTAAATGCTTAAAAATCATCGCATCAACTTTAGACCGTTTTTATAAACCATTGTTTATAAAACTTGGATTTACTTTTAAAATTCTTTTCCAATACCCCTGATAACATTCAATTAAATCTCATTACAACATTGATAACTTCCTAAATGAATATGCATTCAAAAAGGTATCTGTTGGATCTCGCAATATGGCGTTTTGATTATGACAACTATACATGTACATATATATTATTATCGACTAATTCTATGTTGCAGGAAGATATTTTTGACAATCAGATTCAAGAACACAAAACGAAGATCACTTATATGTTGTAAGAGTCTGTTAGTCCTAGATTTATATGTTAAAGTCTTCCTTGATGATTACACACACACGTTTTATATATATAGTTTTCTAATTTAAAATAAGGCAAGGAATAGGCAAGAAACAGAAAACAGACGTCTGGTCTGAAAAATTCAGACGTCTGTTTGCTGAAACAGAATGTTTTTAAATACAATATTCAGACGTCTGGTTGATATATTTCAGACATCTGAAATGCCCCCGAAATACACTATTTCCTTTCTGACTTGATTTTTAAAATAAACAGACATCTGAATTTTATTTTCAGACATCTGAATTCCGAAGAGTTGCATCCTTTAAGAAGAGACACAACTATTTAATCCATATCTCTTCATCAAAACTCTTCACGATCTGTTGTATCTTTTTATATATTATAAATAGGGAATTGCTTAGATGATCGAATCACCGAATTTTATTCTAATTCTCTCTATCTTATTCAAAGCTCTCTAAGTTCTAAAAAGCTATTTAGTTTTATACTTGAGACTTTTAAACTTCCATATTCCTTCACGCACTTCACGATTATCATCAAGGAAAGGCTATAGGAAGGGTGTACTTAATATTCGACAATTCGTGTTATCAAGAACACAAAAGAGTCAACAATTATTCTGTATTAGTGAAGACCTCTTCAGTGGTTGAGGCAAGAAATCCCGTTCAGTGGTTCGGGTAATTGTGAACCTATTCCTCCGGGTGAAGTGAGGGTTTTAGTGTTAGTGAAATTTCAGAAGTGAGTCTGGGACTGGACGTAGGACAGTGGTCCGAACCAGTATAAATCGACTGTGTGATTTACTGCTTACTATTCTATTATATACTCTACATCATATTCTCCATACTACACGATCCTATACCGCTGCATAGCCTCTTTCAGTAACTACTTTAATTACTATTAATTGAAATAATAATTAACTTTGACGTCAATTGAAATAAAAATAGTTCAATGCATTATCAGTTAAAAAAATAGTTTTTTTTAAATCTTATTAAGATATAAATTAACTTCATTAAAAATAAACAACTCAATAACTATCTCTTAACATCGTTAATTAATGGATTAATTAACATTTAAAGCGAACTTATTAAATTAAAACAACTATTTGCCAAACTATTTTCATTAAATTAACTTGAGACAATTAATCTAATAATTAATTTCAATTGACACGATTGACATAGTCAACCTGAAAGCATTAGCTAACTGATGAACTGGTTATAACTAATCCTCCATCTTAAATTAATCAATAATATAGTTGACTTAAAAATGCCACTTAATTATTTCATGGAAACAATTATTCTGAATTATTAACCCGTAGGCTAATTATTGACTTATATGCTTACACAACTTATTAAAATAAAACATAAGAATTTGCTATGTAAATAATTTAATAATATTTTGTAAAACCAATTATAAATATTTATTTATAAAACTTCTATTTTATACAACTTATAAAAATAATTAAAAATCTTTCTTCATTTGTAAAATATATATTTTATAACTTAAGTTACATCAACTTGCCTGACGACAAATCAACGTCCTAAAACGATGGATTTTTGGCCATCTGCCGCCAATCACTTAATCAATAATGTCTATTTTGTATCTGCCATTTGATCCAATAGCGTTCCGTTAGATAGAAAGAGATTTAATAAATACTAATAACTCTCGGATGGAGTATTAGAACAGAAAGATCCATTAGATAATGAACTATTGGCTCTATGCCATCTCTGGTGATGAATCAACATTCTAAGTGCTTTTCTTGCGTATTCTTGATGAACCGGTGTCTAGATATAGATGTAGAAGAATTTGTTTAGGAAGTAATAAGCCGCTTTGACATCTATTCATCTGCAAAGAATTCTTGATGTGAAAACATAGAGGCAAAGGGCTGATCTTTGAATAGGAAAAAGAATGGATCTGCAGAGTCGATAATATCACATCAACGCTGAATTGTTATTCAACAGTCAACATCAAATTTACCAACCAACATCCATGCAGGATTTAACGTTACTTGAGATAAACAATTCATATATAAATAATATGAAAAACAAGTAACATACAATTATTTGACGAATCCAGTTGGATCCCTCCAACCTATTTTTCTCTGCATCACAACTTACAACGAGAATTAATAACTTCATATGAGATGAGTGAAAGAGGCTATGCAGTGGTATAGGATCGTGTAGTATGGAGAATATGATGTAGAGTATATAATAGAATAGTAAGTAGTAAATCACACAGTCGATTTATACTGGTTCGGACCACTGTCCTACGTCCAGTCCCAGACTCACTTCTGGAATTTCACTAACACTAAAACCCTCACTTCACCCGGAGGAATAGGTTCACAATTACCCGAACCACTGAACGGGATTTCTTTCCTCAACCACTGAAGAGGTCTTCACTAATACAGAATAATTGTTGACTCTTTTGTATTCTTGATAACACGGATTGTCGAATATTAAGTACACCCTTTCTATAGCCTTTCCTTGATGATAATCATGAAGTGCGTGAAGGAATATGGAAGTTTAAAAGTCTCAAGTATAAAAGTAAATAGCTTTTGAGAACTTAGAGAGCTTTGAATAAGATAGAGAGAATTGGAATAAAATTCGGTGACTAGATCATCTAAGCAATTCTCTATTTATAATATATAAAAAGATACAACTGATCGTCGTGTGAATACCGTGAATGTATTCTTAAAATATTGCATACGTTTACAAAACACCACTACACTTAAACAGTCTTGTCAACTTTTCACGAAATAATATTAAGCCACTCAATCTATTCAATGGCCACAAAGTCAATTCAATATATATACTACCTCGCCGCGCTTAGCTACTTCTCACAATCCATTTTAATGGTTTAACATTATCTTAATACCTATATTTTCATTAATCATTCATTATACTACCTAAAACAGCATGTTCATATATTTCGCAATTGTTTTTAAGAAATTCCTATCGATAATGTTGATCAGACATACCGACCAGAATTCTTAAATTACTCAAAGGAAAATTTGATGCAATTACAAAATTTCCCCTTTGGTTGTATTTATTTTGTTATCACCAATGCACTTATTTTGATTTAAATAAGTACTACCCATCAATTAATTTCCCTTGCATAGATCATCAAATTAAGTGCTCGACCAAAACATTCTATTAGTTTCCTCTGCTTACTTTGATTAATTTAAATTATTTACATTTATTCCTGTTAAAGGTTCTATTTTATCATCCTGGTTATTAGTTCATCATCTCGAGGATACCACTCACAAGGCTGATCATGATGAGTGAGATCTCAATCTAGTTTCGAAACATTGACAAAACGATTCCTTAAACTAGAACAAATCACTATATCAACGTTAAAACATGAGAAACTTATATGGGAATAGATTGTGATATTTTAATTGGATTAAGCTCTTAGTTTCACAAGAATTCCTCGGGTTTCTAATTCTCTTGATAGAAATCTTTGTGGGAGGATGATGCTCGATATAAGTATTACAAGTATGATTGATATGGTACTCAATTTCCTGCTTGGGTTGTAAACCCGAAACAAGTCCAAGCACAAAGGAAGATTGACAACTATAGGAATCCAAGATATGTCATCATAATCTCGAGATTCAAGGAAGTATATAAGATCTTCACAATTACAATCGAAATCTCGAAATACAAGATATATAAATAAGGATACCGTGATACACAATTCTTAAGATCTCATCTCCATCTTGAATGAACCGATTCATTCCCAAAAATTATCCTGTAACCAAGATAGGGAGTTGCATGCTGATTTGCACAGAAAGAGAGATATAAGAAAATAATTCATCGTCCTTTCAAAATGATCTAAGTGTTACAACTTTTCAAATATGTTTTACAATAACAGAAGTAACTGCCAAACAACTACTCTCAAGGATACACTATTTGCAAGTTCTTTCAATATGGATGAGTACGACTTATCTTATCGAAAAGAACTTGAATAAAGCCATCATAAAATGAAATAAAACCTTGAAAGAGAAGAAAGGGTAACTCCTAGCTACGAAAGTCATCCAGAAGTATTTACAATAATGAATTTCCCAGAATAATACTTCTTCAAATTTTTAAGAGATGATGAGGACTAATGTCCCTTTTTCTTGCAGCGATGGCAAGTAAGGGGCTTAGCACACTCTTTGGCCAAATGATCATAAGATTTACAGTTGTAACATACCTTTTATCTACAGAATTCCACTCTATAAGAGCAGCTAGGACCAATATGCTTTTTCTTCTTGTTATACGGAAGGGAGTTTCATGTATAGGAAGGAAAACTCCTTTTGTTCAAACTTTGAACTACTTACTCATCATTATTCTCTATCTCTTTTCCTTTCTCAATGGCTTCTAAGCAAAGAGTCTAGTTAGATATTTCCTCAAAAGAAATTTTAAGATGTAAGGTCACCTCCTTCTCATGTGAAGGAGATGAATAAGCAGAGGGTGGAAGCTATGTACCACAAAATAGCTCCATAAATGGCCTAATGGACAAATGAACATTATCTGCAAGTGGGTTGTTGGATTGTCCAACACCATAGTTGCCATCATTTCCTTTTTTAGACATACAATGAAAGGATAATACAAAACGATATCATTCATAGAGGTAGATAATATTAGTTTTAATTCAATATGGAATACTATGGAATTTAAAATTGTAGTCAAAGACATATTCGAACTTATGTCTGCCCAAAAGATATGAAAATGTTATGGACATGACAAAAGGCAACTTTGATTGGTGACGATGTTAACACGCATATTGTACTGCAACATATATATTGTTTTGTTTTTATCATGTTTTGTTCTGGATCCCTCTCTGATATCAATTGGTAACACCCCACCCTAATGCCTATATTAGTAAAGAGCATTAACATGTAATGTCGTCTGCCAATACAAATAATATGGTTGGTTAACAAGTAGACGTCGATATAACGCTTACTTTTTTCTTACCTCAACCGGATCAATATATTTAATTCTTTCCTAATAAATACTACAGTGGCTAATGGATTAGTCCAAAACAAAACACAATAATATTAAATAGTATAGATCACAAAATGATAAACACAAGCATATAAATATATATATCATGTACAATACATAGTAACATACATATGTGGTTAAAAAACCCAAAATATATATACAACATCATATCCCATAAAGATTATATACACATAGCCAAGTACACAACAAAACAACAAGGTCACTAGTACAAAATATTCCTTAACATCAAATTCTGATAAGTCGTCCATAGAAAAAGATGAATTAGATGGTATCTACAACAGAGTTATCTTGAAATGATTCGGTCAAACAGAGTGAGTAGATCATATCAGATAAATATAGCATCTTAAGAGATAACACTTCTCGAGTAAAGAGAGAGTAGGTTCAACTCGATACAATATAGAATTCATGAGATAGAGTGTAACTAAATTTCATATAAGGGTCTAATGAATGGTGTTACTTACAACATGTAAAGGGGATAAGCATAAGGAGCTATGCATTTGTAAATTAGAAACCTCTATCTTAATGGAACAACATGATTAACAAAACATCAAAGTACGGAATACATATAAGTGCTTAAAAACATCAAAATGAAATCTCTATATGTTAAAGGTACATAAATGCATCAACATAAACAATAATGATTGCATATTAAATTGGATCCGAAGAATAAATAGAGGCAGAATCATCGATATTAACAAAAGTGGATCCAAACAAAAATTTACATCAAAAGTGGATCCAAGCAACAAATAGTACCAAACTGGATCCAAGCAACAAACAATGTCAAAATTGGATCCAAAACAACAAATAACATTAAAAACAGATCTAAAACAACAAATAGCACGTGCATTAAATATATAGACACCCTCCGAACTTTGCCAAGTACGGTATACATATTCAAGCGCCCATCACATTGGCTCTTTGGACCGAGTGTAATTTGATCCCCCCACCCTGGCCAAGTGAATATGTATATATAAGACTCGCCTCAAACCTAGATCCCTCCGAGCAAGTACTGGCAACAACAAACAATAATAACGTGTTACAGACTTCCAAACTGTAACAAGAAAAGCAAAAACTATGAATCCTAAATTGCATATTTTACTAATCAGTTTACTACTAGTCAGGCTATACCACACTTAGAAATAGCTTCAGTCAACGAGTCTGAAGTAACCAATATAAGTAATCTAAGTTTCTCATACTGAAACACCTCATACCCCTTAACGTCACTCATATGAGTGTGTGCTAAGGTTTATGAAGCGCTTAGGAATAAAGTAACAACACAGAGGCTAAAATTCATAAGGCAAAAATATAAAACACAACGGAAACTTTAAAACATTATCTACTAAAGCAAGTCAAATCTCATTACTTATAACATTTCATAAATACTAAATAGTCATCAACATAAAAACAAATACACTATCTCATGGAAAACCATAATATCATAGTACACCAAAATAGCTATCCCTCTCAAATGTCAATACAGTAACCAGAAAACAAGAAGTGAACCAATATAGGAGTCTGAATCCAAGCTAAATAGAAAAGTCAAGAATCACTACTGAGATCCTCCACACTGTGAACATGGGGGAAAAGGAAGAGAGAAGGAGAAAACAAACTAAGTTAGACATATGTCTGGTTAGTTCTAGTCATTTTTAGCATGGGCATAAATTAAGGAAGCATTAGACAGATGAAGTTTTTAAGGACATAAGGCATAACGGTATAAAAGCAGCAAACAAAGTTAAGCACGAATAAAGATTGGCTTCTCATTCATATCCAAGATTTCTGCACCAACTTACCAAGATAACACGATTAGGCTTTACCTAATTTCTACACATCGATCAGCTCCTATAACCACAATGTGATAACCTATATCAGCTATGGAATTCGAGGTTATCAATCCTGAATCCATCAACTAAAAGGACATAGCCATTATTTGCAGGTGCTATAATGGCTTGTCTTCCCCAATCAACACGATCACGCTCATCGTCCGCTGAAACGGGCCCGTACCCACCTCGTTTGGACCTCTTATTATCCAGCGCAATAAAGCATGCCCTCACATCTACCTATTGTGAGACCTTCGTAGATAATAAAAGGGATATTGCCTGAAACAGGTCCTAATTGAATATGCAATTGACACAAGTCACCCTCTAGATTTAGTCCCCATTTACTCTATTAGGCCACTTAGTTCCTCAATCAGACCCGCGTTGCTGGAACGGACTTAAGCTAGGATTTTTTTTTCATTTTATTAGGCCTCTTATTTTTCCCAATCAACCCTATGCTGCTGGAATGGACCTACGAGCCAATCAGCCCCATATTGATAGAACAGACTCCCTCTACAATTTCATTATTTTATTAGGCCTCTTATTTTCTCCAGTCAGCCTCATGCTGCCAGAATGGACATACAAGCCACTTTTTTCCCTAATCTTCCCTTGTGCTACTGGAACGAACTCTGCTATCTTAGCTTATCAATTTCATCTCCAATGTAACTTAACACAATTCAAGTTTATTAATAAGACCCAATATAATCTCATGTTATAATCGTAGGTTGTATTAGACATTTTCAATCCATGTTTATCTTTTTATACAACCCAACCCTACGTTACTTAGCATCAAACTAAGTTAATCCTATTCTAGTTTACATGTTCCCCAATTACATGTAAAGTTTATACCCAATTTATAGTCCAATTCTGATTATAATACTTAATTAGTTCCAACATGTTTAAAAATCCCTTTATATTCAATTCTAACATTATTCCAATTTCACACGAAAATAACGATGAAGGCCTAGGATCTCTTCACGCCTAGGTTCAGCATTAAAATAAAAGAAAAATGGTTTAGGCTACTCGGAAGGCATAGACTCAAAAATAAATAAACAAATAAAATAAGGCATAAGAATAACTGTAAATAAAGCTACAACAAAGAAGGGGATAGAAGAAGGAGAAATAATTATAAACAATAAATAACTGAAAAGAAATATATAGTAAATAAATTACAATAACTTTAATAAAACTAAACATTTAAATACTCTAAATAACTTTAAACATTAAACTTAAGAACTTAAAACTATTTAACTTTCTAACATTTCCTACACAATTTTACTAATCTAAAAATTACATAAACACTAACATATCTGATAAAGAAAGCTTCCTCCGTGGCCTTTCTCTAATCTAGTAGAACCTCCACCTCCAGAAGCATTTACAAAAATAAATATTTAAAATAATTACATAAAAATAATTACGTAAAAAGTTCAATTATTTCTCCCTTCCTAATTTTGAGGATAAGCCTAGGGAAGAAGAAGAAGGGAGAAGAGGGAATGGATGTGAAGAAATGAGAGAGACTTAGCTAGTCTATTTATAGGGTTTACTGGATGCCCTCAACTGTCCAATTTTAAGATTTGATTTGGATCATCCATGTCATAGGACAAACCAGAAAGCGCCTTGTTAGTCTTCGGTTCAAAATAAATTAATAAAACAATGTCACATCAACAAAAATAATGTTGGAATGAAATAAAACATTCACTGGAAATACGTGCGTACCAGGGCACATCATATGCACACCCTAGTTCGGCCCACCCGCGCCTTGGATTGACCCAGAGTCAATCCAACTTGGCTTGGGTCGTCACAATGTCGACCTAAGTGGGAGTTGGTAACCCAGGTGACTATTGCTTTTATATCATTATATATATTTTATGATTTTCTAGTTAACTTGTTTAGTTCATAAGTAATTCATTTTAACTCCGATTTCAGCAAACAAATGTCTATTTTAATCAGAATATTACAACAGACCCAATAGTGCTAGTCCCGTTGTCTAGTTCCAAAGTTTATTCTAATTAATATCAAATTTATTACCCTTTTATATTTAATTATTATTTATTAAAATTTGGGGTGTTACATTCTCCCCTCCTTAGAGTATTTCACCCCCGAAATCTCTAAGGCTAGAAGAATGGTATATACGTGTTATCAACTATTATCTACACCCATCTACTCAACCATTAATTACTAGCATCCATTTTCCTTAGATTTTCTAATGCTTTTCATGAACATATGCAAAAGGTGTGGTGTATATGTCCCTAAACTAATGCAAAAACCAAGTGGTCCACGATTCAGTTGACCGCCTTAAAGCAACTTCATGTTCAAGCCATGCATCCAATATGTATGCAAAGGAATCCTAAAAATAATACATGTAATTCTATATGCGTGCAACAACCATACACCAAAATGCAACATCCAAATGATGATTCAACCATTTTTCATCCATATTTTAAAATATTAAAAATTGCACACACATCCATATGTGATTATGTAAGTGTCCTAGTTTTCCAATCTCTAATAGTGCCTTGTGTGTGTATATGTATTCACTACATCCAATAGCAAACATTTGCAATTATGTAAGTGTCATAGTTTGCCGATCTCTAACTAGTGCCTAACGTGTTTATATGTATTCACTGTATCCACTAGCATACATTTGCATCCATGTGAATCCATTCAACCATAACATGTCATACTAACACGTTTTAAACCATTCCCTAACATCCATAGGCTTCTACTTAAGACTTATGATTCAAATAATGGGGAAAATAGATTCAAATTCAAAACTCAGGAAAGGATAAGAATGTACTATCAAAGAGAAACTAAAAAGAAGCGTGAACCCAATCCTCCGGCTTCCAAGTTGCATTATCGCTATCCGCTCCCCACTAGATCTTAACAAGCTTAATCTCTTTATTCCGTAAATTTCTCACCACAAATCCTAGTATCCGTGTAGGAACTCTCTTGACTGATGCCTCCCTCTCTGCCTTAATCCCCTCTAGATCACTTACAACTGTGGAATCATATAAGCACTTTCGCAAGTGTGAAACATGGAATACATCATGAACTCCAGCCAATCTCTCCAGTAGTCTAACCCTATACGCCATCTAACCTATCCTCTCCACTGTAGGGAATGGCCCTATGAACATTGGCTTCAACTTCCCTGCTGAGCCGAACTGAACAACACGCCTCGAAGGTGACACCTTAATGAAAACCAAGTCTCCCACCTTGAAATTTAGGTCTAAGCTCCACTGATCTACAAACGACTTATGCATGTCCTGAGCTGCCCTCATCCGTTTCCGAATCAAGTCTATCTTTTATTAGGTCTCCCTAACCATCCAAGGCCCAAGTAGAAGTCTATCCGTCGACTCTTACAAACAAGTAGGTAATCTACAGGGTTGTCCATGTAATGCTTAGAAGGTAGCCATACCTATACTCATCTAATAGATGTAATTATACGCGAACCCTACCAACCGAAAGATGTTCCTCCCTCCTAAGTCTAAGATACACAGCCGTAATAGATCCTCAAGAATCTTATTAACCCTCTACGTCTGTCGATCTATCGGAGGGCAGTAGGCAGTGCTAAGTCATAGTTGTGTCCCCAATACCTCCTTCAGGCTCCAACAGAACCAGCTCATAAATATGGGGCTTTATCACTAACAATACTAGAAGGAACTCCATGAAGTCGGACGATCTCTCTAAGATACACTGATGCCAACCAAGATGTTGTCTTCTTATTCTTAACCAGGATAAAGTGAACGCTCTTAGTCAACCTATCGACTATAACCCAAATACTAGTGTTTTCCTTGCTCGATCTAGGCAACCCATCTGTGAAGTCCATCGAGATGCTCTCCCACTTCCACCGTGGCACATTCAGGAGCTGAAGCAATCCACCAGGATTCCTCTGCTCAACCTTCACTCTCTGACAAGTCATACATCTTGCCACATACTCTGCCACGTCCTTCTTCATCCTAATCGAATAAAACCCTCCTTAGGTCCCTATACATATTATTACCTCCCTGATGGATGGTCATCTGAGAATGTTGGGCTTCCTCTAAAAGCGATCTCAACAAATCATCATCTCGAAGAATACATTATCGTCCATCGCGATGTAGACACCTTCTCTTGTCCACGGAATACCTAGCAAGGTGACTAAAAGTCTCTCCTCTACCGAGTCGGTCCATGGTATCTGCTAACTGATGATCCTCACGTAGACTTGACCCGATGTTCTCTAAGATAGTAGGTCACATCTCCAACGATGTCAATAATCCTGGAGTATAATTCGTAAACGGTCTAAAATCAAACGATGAGATAAACTCCAAACTTTGCCACTCTAGAACAATGGACTCAAAGTCATTATCTATCTACTCAATGCATACACCACTACATTCTTGTTCTTCGGGGTATATGCTATCTCAAAATCATATGATGCAAGACACTCCATCCAGCGCTGCTGTCACAGATTAAGATCCTTTTGCGAGAACAAGTACTTAAGAGACTTATGATCTATGTACAGCTCAAATCTCTCACCTAATAAATAGTGTCTCCAAGACTTAAGCACAAACACTATCGTCGCTAGCTCCAAATCATGGGTGGGGTAATTCCTCTCATGTATCCTCAACTACCTACTCCATAGAAGACAACCCTATAATCCTGCATAAGCACTGCAGCTAAACACATGCCGTAAGCATCTGTTATATGGTGAACATCTTCGTATCATCAAGAAAAGTCAATATTGGAGCTGAAGTGAGAGCCTTCTTCAATCTCAAGAATGAATCCTCACAATCCACATCCTATGCAAATACTAGGTTTTTCTTCGTAAGGAGGGTAAGCGGAGATCCTGGCAAAATCCTTAATGAACTTCCAATCGTAACTTACCAAACCTAGAAAGCTCTTTGCTTCTATGGCATTTTTAGGGGCTTTCCAATCTTGAACTACGATAACCTAAGCAAGATCCACCGTTATACCTGTAGGATCTAGATTAACCCTAGAGGGGGTTGAATATGGTTTATTGCAGTTTTGAAGAATATAAAAATTATCACAACACAGATCACAGTAGATTAAATAAATGCAGAAAATAAACGAAATAAATTTTATCAGCCTTTGGGAAATCTCTTCCTACTGCTGCATTCCCCAAGATTTCTACTATAATTAAAACAATCTATACACTTACAATTCCCGTTAAACTCACGACACCCACTCCTAACTGTTCTAATTCTACGCTCATAACCTTGCACTGATCTTTATCACCTAAATCAGATTTTTCTCTGAATTGCAAACTTGTAACTCGACTTCCTAGCTTAGAAAACTAGAAAACATTGAAATGATTACAAAAATAAAAACATTTAAAAGAACAAAACCAAAAACCCCTTAAAAAAAGTAAAAGAAAGGTCAGCCACTTTTACATTTGATTTTCCACTTAAATAAAAAAATGCCAGCTTCTTCTTTTTGTTCAATGGCACCTGATTAAGAGAAATTAGAATTTTGGCTATTCCTCAAAATCGTGACTCTTGGAAATTTGATGAAGTTACTTCTCTGATGCCTCGAATGTTTATTGCACTCTGGTCGTTTGATTTGGCTTTGGGATGATTGAAAATTTTCGTGAATAATTCTAATTAAATTTTTATTACTCTCAAATAGTTTTCTCTTGTTGATTTTTCGATAAATTGCCTGTGATGAATCATTGGCTTTATACAGTTTAGAAACCCTTTAATCTCTCTAATTTCATACGTATTGGTTTGATCTTAATTATGTTGATTCTTGCGTGATTGATGCTTGATGAATTCTCTTGTGTGTGTGTAATTGTTTCTGGAAATATCTGCTTGATTTTCTTGGCTAAAAGACCGCACTTGATTTTCTAGAAACATTGAATTATTATTTATTTGCCAAAAATTGCATGCCAAAAAAAACATATTTAATTTCTAGAAACTATTGCATGATGATCTCTGGACTTTCCTCTTTCCAAAAATACTTTTTCAAATTGAAACCTTTCCCAATGTTTAACGTAACGACCCAAGGATTTTCGGCCCGAAAATCAACATAAATACACTTTCATATCCTATGTCGATCTTCCAACACTGAAAACACTGGATAATTATTAGAAAGAATTTAGAGGGTGAGATAAGAAAGAAAGAGATATAAGAATAGAAGAAGAAGAAGAACCAACATAACACAGAATCTCACTTCGCAGCGGAACAAAATATAATGCCAAATATTAAACTTTATTGAGAGATTTAAATAATACTTATGATATCAGAGTACATCAACACATCTGGACAGTTAAAATAACCTGTCCTCATATACCATACACAACGGAATACACATTATATATATAATACGTCTGAACTTCTCCAGCTCGTTTCTGGACTTCGCAGCATCTGATAACCTGGACCTGTGCACCCTGGGCTAACTCGAGCATTTACAAAACACCGGGTCAGTCTGGTGAACTAGAGTAATAAAAACTCACAAAGTTTAAGGTATCACACAACTTGATTTTAAAGTTCAAAACCTTTTCAAAAGAAAAGGATAATCGTAAGACCAAATCCACACATAAATACGGATGGTTTTTACCTTACGATAACCCAAAACATTTTGAAATCAATATCTTCTCTGATATTATAATAGTGTTTAAATACAAACAAATATCAATCTAGCAGAACGCTTGCATCTCACGCTCCACATACATAGTATAAAATCAAAACCGCGGGCGCTTATTGGAGATTGGATTCCGACTATGACAAGGTATGGGACCACCTGCCGATAGTGTATCTCTAGAGGTGAATACACTGGGTTCAACAAGAACGTCTTGCAACCCGGCCCTGACATGAACGACCACTCATTTCGCTTGAGTGTATCGAATGTATATCACCAACGGTTGAGATCAGCAACCGTTTCCCGAAAAAGGGACAACATCGAAATAGATTAAAGAAATAAATTGATTTTCTCTAGATAGGCGATTATACACCCTAATAGGAGCGACCCACATAGCCATGCTGCCTGCCCGATTTTTGTCATTTCCCGGTTGTGAGGCTTGAGGTTTGAATTTCCTTTTAGAACATATGGTCATCATTTACTTTGAATGCCACATTGTCAGATCCGCCAGATATCACTAATTGACATCCACGAAAATACTCTAGTGGTTAGGATAAGAAAACCGTCGTCCTCCACCACCAACTATGGTACGTTTGAAGAAATCAACGTACGTGATCCTTTCTGAAATACTCTATTAGACATTCGTCCATACAAGTCATCCAGGAACAGGATGAACCGAAGGCACTCTCCTACTGTATCCAAGGAATTACCCTATAGATCAGTAGCGAGTAGTCCTTGCAATCCGTAGATTCCAACCACGATCGAATCACAGTTATCTCTGCTTGCAAGGCAGAGAATATTAGTGGTTCTTTCGTTTATGGTAATCTACGGTCTTCAATGCTTCATCTCGATCATCTTCTAATATCTTCACGTATTTGTTGGTCGGAATGGTTTTCGAATATAAATTCGATCCCGCTCTTTCCGTACTAACAATCATATTGGACCGATTTGATAGTCGGTGATTTAACTATCAAAATAAATAGTGATTCAATCATGGATATCAAATTAGTGCACTGGTTCAGTATTCAACATCAATTGGCCTTTTAATTTAAAACAAAATGTAAATTTAAAACTCTTAAATTTTCAATATTATAAATATAGTTTCCTCCTCTTATTTAACATAAGATTTTTATTTAAACAAATTCATTTTTATACATCCAGTTTCCTAATTTCACTTTCAAAACATTTACCACGTTATTATCTAATATTGGGAAATCTGTTCGACTTATTACTCGTAAAACAACATTACGAAATATCTTTTATTAATTACTTGAAAACACTAATCCATGCTTATTCTAGAACTCGACTTTACGTCTCCTTTCTAACTCGAAGATACCGTTACACAACCCCTTTTTATTTCCCTCTTCACTTTGGAATTCTCATTCTATAATTTCCAAATTTACACCAAGGTTGCATTATTATTTCTTTAATGGAAATAATAAATTATCTCTAACCCCTTTTACCATTACAACTAATATCATCCTCGGATAATCCTGTGCCGTTCAAGTTGGGGTATTTTAGTTACCTCTCAGACCTTGATCAACAACGTTCATATCTTAAGATAGATACAAGTTGTAATCCAAAAACCAAATATTTCATTCTAATATCAATACAAATTCCATTTCTATTTTATTGAAAATAGGGTTTCATAAACCTGCTTATCATTTTGAAAATCTTTTTCTCTGATATACCATTATTTATTAATTTAATTAAGTACTCCTTTATAACAAACCACTTTTTAACCTCTACCTCTTTGAACCAATTCATTTTATGATTCGGATTTGGTTACCAAATCCTACGACTCGCTTCTTTACCAACTTCACTTTCACCAATTCCTTTTCAAATCCATTCAGCCATTTCTCGCTTTGAAACTTTTATTCCAATCTCCCACTTTTACTTAATCACACTCTTAAATAATGTTAATTTAGAATTAACGATATAACACCTCAAATCTCTTTTATATATACTCTGGTTTATCATAAAACTTTTTTTAATCTAAATTTATTTTTAGTTAATTCAATTAATTAAGTAACATTTAAATTTAAGTTATCGCCTTCGCTTAAAATTCTCTTTATAACTTTGTTATAAAAAAATTCAAGTTTTAAATATAAATCTATGCGTAAACTTCTTTCACCCTTCAACTGGGTTTCATTACGATTTCGATTAGTGTTAAATAAATTTCAATTTAAAAGTAATTCCCTAAATTATAATCATAATTTACTTCGATAGTTAACTACTTTCGTAGTTAATTCCTTTATTTACTAAAATAAATATTAGTTCCCCTTTAAATATCTTATTAAAATTAAGACAATATTCATTAAACTATTTTATTAGATTCATTCAAACCAACTAATTTAATAATCAATTCCAGATAAAACAGTCAACTTAGTTACTCAAAACACGGTTATCTCGTTAACCGATTTCCAATTCGTTTTTCCCTTTTAAATTAATTAATAGTATGATTAATTTAAATAATTCCATTTAATTTTTTCTTAACAAAACAATTATCCAAATTTAACCTATTAGGTTAATTTCTATTCACTTACTTATAAATCTGATTAACAACAGAATGGTCTTTATAAGATCAATTAATAATAAATTATAAACTTAATTATTAAATAATAATATTTATTTCCTTTTAATAAACCTTTATTCAAAATATATATTTCAAAATCTATCTTTAGTTATAAAATAAATTTTATAATTTTAGTTCTTTCAATTTACCTGACGGTAAATCGATAGAAATAAAACAGTTTACTTTTAGGCCATTTACTGTCGATTACTCAATCAATACTGCCCATTGGTTAAAACCAAACATAGGTTGAATTTCCAATAAATGATCAATACTCAAATCAATCACCCAAACATGACAGTTCATAAGATAATATGGGAATAAATAATATATTTGAGGAATCCCGTTGGACCCCTCCAACCTGTTCTTTCCTGTATTCAAATGGTTATTTCCAAATAGATCATACAATTCCATTTAACTGATATATAATAGTAAATAACAACTATTTCACATCAACTAATTAACAAAACAATTCAGTCAGATCCAACAATTCAAACCATTAAACACGTTTATTTTATAAACGTGACCAACAAGGTAAGTTACCTTTATTGGATCCAATCGTTAAAATAACGATTTGGTATTTCACTGAAATTAAACACAGTTTAATTTCATTAGATAAATCAACAAATAAATATATAATTAGCAAACAGTCAACCATTAGCAAGCCGAGTGCACAAAAATAAACCCATTTTGTATAAAATATAAATGGGAAAAACTGAGTGAGTTTAACTCACCTTGATTCATTTTCGGTTCGGTTTCTAGTTAAATTAAACAGGTGTTTAATTTAACAGAAAAATCATGTTGATTCCAATCTTGTCTAGACCCATTCCATGGTGTTGAGCTCGTCGCCACGATTACAACATAACTTGTTTGATTCCATTCTGGTCATGGAGTAAGAAGTTATTAACATTAACATCTAGTCTAAACGGTTTAATTAAAATTAAATAAACGTTTTAATTACAAAAAATTATTAACTAATTACGTTTGTTAAACTAATTATCCAATTATATAACCTAATCAATTCAGTTATTAGATTTTATAAGCTTAAACTAATTATATCAAATATGACTCCTTAACGATAGTTTAAAAATAAAAAATTATGGTTTATAACTAATTACTTCTTTTATATTTTAGTTAGGCCGATACTTTATCCTTCTACACTCCATTACTCCTGCTACCATGTTTGAATTTCACGCATTTTCTTTGGTTTAAGATCTGGCCAATTTTCGAATAAAACCCAAGCCGACATGTTTCCATTCCAATCTTCCCATTGTTCATTGGTCTGAAACGAAACAAGTATACCCAACCTTAATTAACACATGTCTTTTATCAAATTTAATATCAGTTATATAAGTAATAATTTAATTACGCTGTAATGAAATTTTTGGGTTGATTTCCATTATGTGTTTCACGCATCAGTTCAGCTTTCTCATTCCAAGCCTTGTTCAAACGTGATACCCGAAAATACTCCTGCGCCAAATCAATGTTTTAATTACAAATTAGTTATCTTCATTAAAGTTAGAAAAACTTAATTTTAATTAAATACGTAATCACCCTTTACTTTGGAATAAATAGACCAAATTGATTCCTTCCAGGTCCTCTCCGTTTTCATCAGTTCCAAGCATCCGGACTGATGCTCCATCCCAACGTCAACCCGCCGCGACCTACACTGGCGATCGAACTCGGATCAGAGGGTTCCATTACGACCGCATAAAGCTCCTCTGTCATTGCCTGAAATGGTTCATCTCACGGTTATGCCAGTCGCCGTCCATTCCCCGCAAAAGCTAAGCCCCGTCGGTTCGTTTTCCGACCACCACAGCTAGCTAACACACATCACCACCGGTAGGATGCTAAACCTTGCTGAGCGTCGAAATATAGGGTGGAGGCGGACTAAATTCCAGTTGACTACTCACGCAAATAACCTAGGGTTTGACTCATTGGAATGGATATATATAGGGTGCTCAAATTAATATAATAATATTTACGAAACTTCAACATGAAGTAACACGCAGAAACCACCACAAACGACTTCCGTTTTCTGATAAAAAAACTAACCCTAGCATAAAAAATATATTACGGACCTGATAGGACAGGTTTCGTCGAGATCTGAGGTTGTTGGTGAAAGTTCCTTTGTAAATCCCAAGCGGAACACGCATTTAAATTTTCCACGATCACTAAATAAATCCAATCAACTTGAAACTTTGAAATTCTACAATTATTAACTATTATGAATCCAACGGCACTAGTTTCGTAGCATTCCGAGACTGCTTCTCGGTACGGTATTTTTATACGCACCGCATTGCTATTTTGGACACCAAATTACCTAGTCTTCAAAAATAACAAACTATATACCTATCTTGACTCTAATCGCCGATACGAACTCAACGGAACTGGTTTCGCAGCCTAATTTGATCGTTTGTTCAAGTTATACCCAAATATCCCTTTATTAAATTAATTTAATTAAATTTCACGTTATAGAAAATAATTGGGCGTTTACGACTACCGTGGTCACATACGACATCGGTTTGCCATGCAATTAAACACCATACAATAATTTAACGTTACGGTTCTAATGAAACTGATTTCATCGAAAATAGAGACTGTTTGGAAAATGGCTATTTTAAAGGCCTATAATTAAATAACGAATTTCCATAGCGATTATTTTAAAATTTGATTTGGCCATAACTGACAATTTATAACACAAAATCTGGATTTTTCTCTTTCGTATGAAAATTATAATCAACACGGTTCCAACGTTTCTTGTTTCATGGAAATCCGACTTATATCGGATCCTGTATATCGAATTGAAGTCCAAAACTCCATATTACCAACTGTCACGCGATTTCAAGCTCGATTTATAATTATATAAATATATAACGTTCAAACTTCATTTTAATATAACGAATTAAATATTAAAATCCATTAATATTTAAAATAATAAATTAAATTAAATATTTGACTACAAAAAATACGGGACGTTACATTTAACCATTCAATAAAAGAAAAACTTTTCCTTTATAATCATCTGAATATCTTGCATATCCATTGCAATATTACACCAGTTGTGTTACAACTTGCATGTGTTGTTTTGGTTCTCTCTTGAGTTCCAAATCAAATTAGCATGTTCATGTGCATTACTGCAAATCTTTGCTTTTGCTATCCATACTTGTGCACATTGTATTATTGACCTTGTTCTGTGTTTAGAACATCTTGTGCCTGCTGCCATGTTCCTGTGTTCTTAAACTTGTGTTGAACACTGATCTGGACCATGTCTTTTTTTAGATAAGAACTGACACTATACTTGAGTATTTGAACAGATGCTATCAACATATATGTAAAAATAAATATGAAAACCCTTTTGTGCCTTGTGCATGCTGAAACATGCCATTCTTGTGTACACAATCATTCATCTTGCTTGTAGCCTAATACTTGAGAAACGAATTGCTAGCTACGCACTTGTTTAATTTGTGCTTGACTTGTTTGAGGTTAAATTTGATCTATGCATTGAGTGGTACTACACCTAATGTACATGTCTGGTTTGTTGTTCCATTTCAGGCTAGCTGCCTTGAACCACGCAAATCTTGGTGTTGAATTTTACTGTAATTATTGTTGCAATTTACTTTGTTCATAGTATTGGCTAGTGGTAATGGTCATGTTGATTTCCTCTTTTGTTACTATGCTTACATGCGCTTGCTTCACCTTGACAGGTGCTTGCTTCACCTTGTTCTGTGCACACTTGCTTCTAATCTGGGAATGATTTTTAGTTGTTGCTTGCTTGCTCATTCTACCTTACTTATGCGCTATCCATGCACTTGAGTTCTCGACCACATATTGCCCGGTTTTTTAGGCTACTGTAGCTTTTGCATTTGCTCGTGCACTATGCTGTTGCGCTTTTGTTGTGTCCATGTTGAATGTTGTGTACTCCTATGTGTTTGTTAGGTCGCTTGGCACAATGCACTTTACTGTTGTTATGAACTATTTTGTTGTTTTCATCTGTGTATAAATGTACAAGCCTTCTTGCATCTGCCATGCTTCATGCTCATCCATTTGCCTGATATTCGACCATAACTTGTGATAGTCTTGTGTTATTTTGCACCCATTTCCATACTTTGGTTTGACCTGGTGCCTGCCATATAATTGATTGTGGTTGTTTCTAAGTTGACCAGATTTGAGTAGTCTCATTCCTGACTTGAACTTGAGCATGTTGCATTTTACATTTGTCGGTTGGCCATTTTGATTTGCTGGTGCACATGAAATTGCTTGAATCATTTATGCACTCATGCATGCAGCACTGCTTTATATACATACATGTGCGTGTGTGTGTGTGTATATATATATACACAGTCACATGTGTATATATATATGTATGTATGTGTGTTTGTATAAGTGTTGCTTCACATTGTTGCCTGAATTATTTGAGTACGTGCCAACCTCAAATATATTTAAGCAAATTACTCATATACATATATTTATTATTTCTAATCCAGCAAACCAGTTATGGTTGTGTTGAGACGGGTCAAGATCAGCAGACTACATATGTGAGTTTAGACTGGTCTTGATCAGCAGACCACTGTAACCGAGTTATGCCTGGTTTGTAGGCACAAGAAAATCAGTCTATCTTGTGGTATTTACAGTGAATCACTGTAAATATCATAAGCAGTATATACTTAAATACGTATAGACACATATCAGTCCAAGTATAGAAATATGATGAGAAAACACCAAAATTCTAAGGCAAATAAAATTTAAAAATCTGTTTATACTTGTCTACAGATAATTAAATTTTGTTCCAGTTTACTGTGTGTGTTTCTATGACAGGTATGCAGGTGACTGGACTGATGGATGTATATAAGTCTATATGTGTAAACTGAGCAATACTAAGTGAACCCTGAGTGTTGTAGTGAGGATTGAACGTAATAAAAAAAAACTGAATGCATTATATCATAGTGACATGTACAGTAGTGGAGTCAATAGATTGTACTATTCAAATGTTGAAATAAAATATTTTTTTGAATAAAAATATTGTTTGAATATTATATTCTGTGCATTAGCATTTTATTCAATAAATATTTATTTCTGTTGAGATGATATAGAGTAGTACAATTACAAACACATTTATATAAGAGTACATTTGTTTGTTATCATCAAACAAAAATCATATTGGTATATACAGCAATCTCACCCTTTTGATGATGACATACATATAAGATTTTGAAAGTGATAAATGTGTTTGCCAATGAAGTGTAAAACTCCCCTTGTTTATATGCTCCCCTACAACTGAACTCCCCTATATATGTGCATATGAGTGAGAATAAAAACTGAATTTCCAATATTAAAAATATTCATGAATTATTCACTCATCAATCAAAATCTTAACCATTCTCCTCATTTTATTATCATCAAAAGGATATAGGAATTGAAATAGTGATGAATATGGACTAGAAATATAAATTCAAATCAAGAGAGAGAATAGATATCATAAACCTCATTTAATCAAACAAAAATCATAATATTCTTCAAACTAGAAACAAATTTTACATTTTAGAATGATGGATTTACAATGGATTTTCTAAAATGGAGAGACTTATAAACCATGTGAATTCAAATTATTTTCAAATAAACTTAACAAACTACACACAAAATAACAAAGGACTTGGACTACAATTATAGATTCAAGTTAAGGAAAAAAAATCAGATTATCGCAAATCTTAAAGCTATCAATAAACAAAATCATAATATATCATAAAATAGAAACACATTTCACAAATCAGAAAATGGATTGATAGGTCGATTTTTACATAATGAGGAGGATTTCATTATATATTTTTTATTCTTTTTTTAAGAGCACACTAACCATGCATAACCATAAGGGCTTTTAAATGAGATCATTCGCAACTTAAATTATAAGCATTGTCTAACCATGCATGACCATATTTGGGTTTTTTAAATGAGATTAGAGAAACACCTATTATATAAAAATCTCCTCAGTATATAAAACCAGATGAATGAAAGAAATAGGGTGCGAATAAAGATGGTCGTGAAATAATTTTCTAAATTAATTATATTATGAAATATGTTCGACCATACTGGGATTATTAAAAAAATTCAGCTCTTTCTCATTTTGAAAAATAGTATAGTCACATTTCCATATCATATTTCGAAACTGTACTTTCTTTAATGATATAAAAATT
This sequence comes from Allium sativum, assembly GCA_030737875.1. Taxonomy (NCBI): domain Eukaryota; kingdom Viridiplantae; phylum Streptophyta; class Magnoliopsida; order Asparagales; family Amaryllidaceae; genus Allium; species Allium sativum. The sequence goes on along the minus strand of CM060925.1, from coordinate 142,212,827 downwards.
AAACTCTCCACATCATATAAAACCATAATGAATGATAGAAAGATGGTTGAAAAAGAAGATGATCATGAAATAAGCAACAATTCAAAGATATTATAAAATCTTTCCAATCATCATGAAAATTAAATAAAATATCATCTTGTTATGAAATATACTATAGTCACAACTCAACACAAACTCATATATCTAATAATAATTTTGATGAGTTTCAAGAATATTTCAATTAGTAAATAATTTCAATTTTTGAACGAATAACCAAAAATAATTTAAATTTGAAAATATCAATTTCAAGACGGATTCTGAAAGAACTATACAAATTGAAAATCTGTTTCAAGAACCGAACAGTTGAATGCGGAAATTTTTCAATACTTCTAAAAACTGATATCACTTGTAGGCCCTAATTCCCATAATTACAGTGTATCCAAGCCCAAGCAGACAAATCTAACAATTCAATTCATTATATCAGAGCAGTAGAAAAACCAGTTTCAAAGAAAGATTCCAGGTGGATTTTTCACAATATTTACATCAAGCACAAGTGAAAATCAATGATTCAAGATTAAAACAGTCCAAATTCAAAATAGTCAAGCTAGGCCAAAAACTAGTCAAATTATCACAACTTATCAAAAAGGTTTTCAAGTAGTGTGTTGTAATGAGTGCATTTTTTCAAGTCTTTCCAAGATGAATTAGAAGAAACTCAAAATAGTAAAAATGTGTGAAATTTCATTAGCTTTTCAGAACATTAAGAATTTTAGAATTTTGAGAAACAATGTTCAAGATATGTGCAAGAGACTACAGTACTGTCAGAAATTCAGGAATTAGTCAAAAAAATTAAACTTCAAAAGAATTGCTGAATATTTGCAATTCTAAATCTGGAAATCATTGAAACATGAAAGTTTTAGATAAACGAATCTAATTTCCAGAAAATAAAAAAATCAATTTGAAGTTAAGAAACTCAAGTAATGTCAAAAATGGTGTCACTTTAAATCAGCATAAACAGAAAAGAAGAATAATGGGAAGAATAAGAGATAAAATGAAAAATAAAAAAGAAATACTAGTTTAGAATACCCAACTCACCATTTACGTTGTGGATCTCCAACTCTATAATCTTGGCTAAGAAACATTGAAGAATTTAGCTCAATTTTTTTTTTTTGGAACAACCTTAATTCTATCTCTCTTGAAGTTGCTCCTTAGCCATCTTCATACCTAGTTGTTTATAGGATCAAGTGGTCTAACAAAAGTTGTGAAATCACTCCTAGCTTCATTCACACGTTTTGATACCCAAACTTGTTTCTACAACAATCCATTATCATCCCCAGTGTACCCTTAGGAACCCAAATCCACTTGATCTTATTCAAATTTATTTTATTTCCTTTTAGGATCCAATTTTGTTTAATTGAATTGTTACTAAACACGTTCTCATCTCGTTTATGATTTAAAAACCCTTTTAATTTTTTAGAGTCCAAATTTTCAATTTGATCTTTTCCAAAGCAATTTGAAGGATTATTAATAACATTTGAATTCAGCTTTTCCAAATCATCAATTTTCCTAAAGCCGAGAACACTCTTATTTCAAGAAGAAAATTGGTTTTTCAACAACATATTCAACGATTTTCTCCATTAGACAATTTATCCAAAGTTGATTCAAGTCATTGAATTTTAAATTTAAGATCACTATTTTCTTTTATTAAATTTGAACAATGATTTGTAATGATCTTCTTTTCAGGATCAGTTAGTTTCCAAACCAAATTTTCATTTTCAAGCAATTTAATTTTGGTTCTTTGACTCAGAAATCACAGATCCAAAATATTTTTGCTTTTCAATCTCAAGTTTTTTAAATTTCTTGAATTTTTCAATTTCTTTTTCAATCTCATTTAAATTGATTCAGTTTTCAGCAAATTTTTTTTCTCGAAATATTCATATTTGGAATTTTTCATCTTAAAATTTTCCACCTCCTTTTGCAAAACACTATTTTTATAAATTAGCTCATCCTCGTAATTTTTCAAAATCAAAATTTTGTTTTTAAGATTATTAAAATTTTCATAAAGGTGAGCTAGATTGTTTTCCAAATTCAAACATTTTTTGCAATCAAAGTTTGAAAATTTTCTGTTTTCAAGTTTCAGGTCCAGATCATGATTTTTCTTTCAAGTTTTTATTTTTCGACTTGAGATTACCAACAACTTTGGTTAAATCATTACAAAATGAACTAAATCTTCATAAGAAAATCTCTTATCTCATTGTCTATTAAATCTGCATGGCTATTGTCATCTGATTCTTTAAGTCTATTCAAGCATATTTCTGAACTTGAGTTGACCTTCGAGGGTTATGAGCTACTTGGGCCATTTTCACCGTACATTGAGTCGAGAGTACACCAAATATCCTGTGTAGATAAACAATGAGATATATGGTTAAACTGTTCAATACTCAGATAAAAATATATGATATTCATAGCATGAGCATTGATAACAATATTTTTCTTATGTAACATATCACCCATGTTTTCAATAATATTCCAATATTCAGAATTAACATATTTTAAATAGAATTCAATTTTTGATTTCCAATTCAAAAAATCTATTCCAATAGATATAGCTGGAATGTATTAGACTAATTCTCGCTAGTATGACAACTAAAACAATCACTATTTGAGAGATCCACACCTCTAGAGTTTTTTTAAATACCTACTTTAATACCGCTTGCGTAGGACCAAGATTAACCCTGGAGGGGGTTAATAGGGTTAGTTGAAGTTTTGAAGAATATAAAAATCATCACAACACAGATCACCACAGAGTAAATAAATGTAGAAAATAAACGACACATATTTTACCCAGCTTCGGCAAACCGTGCCTACTGCTGCATTCCTCTAGGTCTCTGCTAGAATTAAAATAATCTCTATATTTACAATTCTCTACAAACTTGCGACACCCGTTCCTAACTGTTCTAATCCTATGCTCAAAACCCTGCACAGATCTGTATCCCTAAGATCGGAATTTTCCCTGAATTACAAACCCGTAAATCGACTACCTAGTTTAGAAAACTAAAAAACATTCAAATGATTACAAAAATAAGAACACTTAAAAGGAAAAAAAACCTTAAACAAATAAAAGAAAGGTCAGCTCCTTTTGCATTTTCTTTACCAGTTGAATAAAAAAATGACAGCTTCTTTTTGTTCAATGGCACCCGATTAAAAGAAATCAGGATTTTGGCTATTCCCCCAAATTGTGACTCTTGGAAATTTGATGAACTTGCTTCTGTGACGCCTCGAATTTTTTTTGCACTCTGGTCATTCAGTTTGGCTTTGGGATGATCGAAAAATCTCGGAAGTGATTCTAATTCAGTTCAGTTATTCTCAAATAGATTTTGTTTGTAGATTTTTCGATAAATTTCCTATGATGAACCAATGGCATTTATAGGGTCTAGAAACCCTTTAATCTCTCATATTTCATACGTATTGATTTGGTCTTGATTACATTGATTCTTCCTTGATTGCTGCTTTATGAATTGCCATGTGTGTAATTGGCTTTTGCGAATATTTGCTTGATTTTCTTGGCTAAAAGATTGCTTTTGATTTTCTGGAAACATTGAATTAATTTTTTACTCAAAATTGCTTGCCAAAAAAACAGATTTAATTTCTGGAAACTATTACATGATGATCTTTGGACTTTTCTCTTACCAAATATACTTTTGCAAATTGGAACCTTTCCTAATGTTTAACTAGTCAATAAAAGAAAAAACTTTTCCTTTATACTTATCTGAATGTCTTGCATATCCATTGCAATGTTACACCGGTTGAGTTACCGCTTGCATGTGTTGTTTTGGTTCTCTCTTGAGTTCCAAATCAGATTGGCATGTTCATGTGCATTGATGTAACTTTTTGCTATTGTTGTCCATACCTTGGCACATTGTATTCTTGTGAGCTTGTTCTGTGTTTAGAACATCTTGTGCGTGCTGGTATGTTCTTGTGTTCTTGAACTTGTGTTGAACACTGATCTGGACGATGTCTTTGTTTAGATAAGAACCGATACTATACTTGAGTATTTGAACAAAAGTTATCCATATATATGTACAAATAAATATGAAAACCCTTTTGTGCCTTGTGCATGCTGAAACATGTAATTTTTGTGTACACAATCATTCACCTTGCTTGTAGCCTTATACTTGAGAAATGAATTGCTAGATACACACTTGTTTAATTTGTGCTTGACTTATTTGAGCTTAAATTTGTTCTTTGCCTTGATGATACTGCATTTGATGTAGATGTCTAGTTTGTTATTCCATTTTGGGCATGTTGTCTTGAACCTAGTAAATCTTGGTGTTGAACTTGACTGTAATTATTGTTGCCATTTACTTTGTTCATAGTATTGACTTGTGCTACTGGTCATGTTCCATTTCCTCTTTTGTTATTGTGCTTGCATGTTCTTGCTTCACCTTCATCGGTGCTTGCTTCACCTTGTTCTGTGCACACTTGCATTTAATATGTGCATGACTTTTAGTTGTTGCTTGCTTGCTGATTCTACCTTGTTTATGTGTTATCTATGCACTTGAGTTCTCGGCTACATACTGTCCAGTTTTTTAGGCTGCTGTATCTTTTGCATTTGCTTGTGCACTATGATGTTGCACTTTTGTTGTGTCCATGTTGAACGTAATGTACTCCTATATGTCTGCTGGGTCACTTAGCACAATGTACGAAACTATTGTTATGTACCATTGTGTTGCTCCCATATGTGTGTGTATGTTCATACCTTCTTGCATCTGCCATGAATCATGCTCATCCATTTGCCAGATATTCTACCATAATTTGTGACACTTGTGTTATCTTGCACCCATTCCCATACTAAAGTTTGACCAGATGTCTGCCATATACTTGATTATGGTTGTTTTTGAGTTGACCAAATTTGAGTAGTTTCATTTCAGACTTGAACTTGAGCATGTTGCATTTGACATTTGTTGGTTAGCCATTTCTTTTCTTGTCACATAAAATTGCTTGAATCATTTGTGCACTCATGCATGCAGCACTGCCTTATACACATACATTTGTATATATACACCTATTTGTGTGTGGTGTGTGTGTGTCTGTATAAGTGTTGCTTCACATGTGTTGTTTGATTAAGTGCCAAGCCGAAGTGTTTTTGACCTAATTGTCCCTGTTCACTTGAAAATTTTGCTTTTGTGCATATACATATATTTATTATTTCTAATCCAGCAAACCAGTCATGGTTGTGTCGAGGCTGGCCAATCAACATACCATATATGTGAGTTAAGGATGGTCTTGATCAGTAGACCATTATAACAGAGTTGTGGCTAGTTTGCGAGCACAAGAAAATCAGTCTACCTTGTGGTATTTACAGTGAATCGCTGTAAATATCACAAGTAGTATAAACTTAAATATATATATACACACACACATCAGACCAAGTCTAGAAATATTATGAGAAACATACCAAAATTCTAAGGCAAATAAAATTTAAAAATATATTTATACTTATCTAAAAATAATTCAATTTTGTTCCACTTTACAATGTGTATTTTTGTGATATGTATGCAGGTGACTGGACTGAATCTGAAGCATGAGTCTAAATGTGTAAACTGAGTGAATCCTAAGTGTTATTGTGAGGACTAAATGTAATAAAAGAAACTGAATGTATTATATCACAGCGAGATATACAATAGTGGAGTCAAAAGTTTGTATTGTTCAATGTTGAAATAAAATATTTATTTGAATAAAAACACTATTTGAATTCACTAATCCCTTTATTTCATATCCCCATGTCTGCTTACATCTTTCTCTCTATTTGTTGATCCATTGGATCAAATCCTTGTGTGGTGGCATGGATTGCCTCTACTAATGTCTTGGATCTACTTTCCCTACAACGAAACTGGAAATAGCTTATTTGGGATAGATTCGGTGTTGATCTTCTGGTGGATATTTTGTGTTAACTGACAGTGTATCTGTCATTGGTTTGCAACTTATAGTGCTCTAAAAGATGTTTGTGTGATCTGGACTTTTCTGGTTGGAGTGGAATCTATGGAGTTGATTGGCCTTCGCCATCAACCTCTGCAGCATTGTTCTTATTTTGATCTTGCTTGCTAATCAACTCCATGCTGTTTGCTTTTGGTTTCTTTGTGATATTCATGATTTTGCAAATATTCAACACCTAAATCGTTGCGGTCCACATGGCTCTTCCTTGGCATGATGACTTTTCCCAAAACTGACAGATTTGATTGCTACCCCCTTTCAGTTCTTGTATCGGGTTTCAAATCAATCCTTAACACTAATGTGTCTCACGAAGTTTCTAAGCGAGTGCGCTCTATTTTTTGCTTAGTGATATGTCACGTGAGGTTTGGCTTTTGTCAGGTGTCAAGGATCGGGGTGTTATTTATGGTGCTCCTGAGTAGATTTAGCAAACGGATTTCAACAATTTCTTGGTGGAGTTCAACTTAATTAGGGGGTGGTTGTTCAATTCTACTGCGGAGTCTGTAGTGCCACTATCTGGCTTACATTATTGATTTATTTTGCGACTTCTCTCACTTTATATGGGTTGCTTATGTCCTTTTATACCAAGTATGCAATGTGTATCTGCTCTAACTTGGTGAGCTAATGGTGGAGTTGGCACTTGGATGGCGAGAGTTTTTTTTGGGCTTGTTGTTTTGTCTGCTAGATGGTGTAGATGCTAATAGTAGTCTTGTTATAGCTGTTTATTGTATGTAGTTTGTTGGGTCTTGAGTGTATGCCAGGTGAAGCTTGTGCTTGTTTTCATGTTGATTAGATTTGTGGTTACTTTGCCTTGTAATTGACTACAAAGTTAGTTTTCCCTTCTTGCATTTATGCCTTATCAATGCTTGATATGGCGTGATTCAGTACTCGTGCATTCATCATTTACATAGCTTCATTGATGTTATGCTATGGACTTGCGGAATTCTTCCATGTTTGATGGATATGGTTACTTTTAATCTTGTAATCTTCTCTTCATTGAGCTTTCTAGTAATCTAAGTCTACATCTCAGTGTGATGATCTATGATGATCATTTTGAGTGTGATAATGTTTAGAATGAAATAATCTGTTCGCATTCTATTTCTAAGAGTATTAAGAGGCCTTATTCTGCTGAGTATGATAATATGTATGAGGGTTGAATGCATTATGTTGGTCAAGATGTTCTATCTACATGTGAGTCTGGATTGTAGCCTTTGTATTGCAACCAGTTTATTTGCGTCTGGTTTCTTTGATGAAGTTTTGCAATTAGTAAGCTACATGCATTGGTCGAGCAATTAGTACTGATTAGTGTGATGAAGTTTTGCAATTAGCAGGCTACTGTATGTTTGGTTGGAATCATTCTTGGCCCATTTTTAAGTGTGCTGATTAGTACTGTTCTGATGGCTTTAAATGATGGAGATTTATTCATGGTTGATGCTGGTTATAGCAATTTGGCATTTCAAGGTTGATGTAGTTTTGTATTCTACATCAAATATCATTTTTTTGGTTCTAAAATCTTCAACTTGGAAATTACTCAATAATGTTATTCTACTATGCAATGTTATTCTATACTGTAATTTGGTAGTTAGTCTTCAATGATGATGCAGATTATCAATATTTGGTTCTGAAGGATGCTTGGAAATTTAGTTGATTTCGTGATTCTTGTTTTTAATTTGTAGCTTAATGTCTTCTAATTCGTAGCTGGTATTTGAAACACTTAGGTTTGGATACTTGTGATTATATATTGGAGATGTAAATGTATATTGTAATATTGTTGTTGTGAATAAAAAATTTCATGTTGCCTTTCAAAAAGCATTGTTTGAATATTATATTCTGTGCAATAGCATTTTATTCAATAAATATTTATTTCTGTGTGAGATGAAATAGAATAGTACAATTAAGCACCTTTATATAATAGTATATATGTTTGTTATCATCAAATAAAATACAACAATACCATCACTAGAGACAACATGCCCTAAGTACCTCACCTCCTTCCGCCAAAAGTGGCACATAGAAAACTTTGCCTATAACTGATGTGCACAGAGAGTATGAAGGACCTCTACCAAGTGCAAGGCATGCTCCTTCTCACTCTTCGAGAACTCTAAAATATCATTGACAAATTCCACCACGAACTTGTTTAGGAACTCCCTAAATACCCAGCTCATCAAATCCACAAAATATGTTGGTGCATTAAAAGACATAACCAGCCACTCTAAAAGTCCGCCTGAAGTGCTAAAGGCAGTCTTATCTATGCTATCATCCGCCACCCTAAGCTGATGAAGACCTATAGCCAAATCCAAGTGCGAGAAAAATAAAGCGCTCACCAACTGGTCAAACAAGTCATCTATCCATGGGAGTGGGTGTCTATTATTCTTCGTGAGCTTGTTCGATTCTCTATAATCCACATATAGACGGAGAGAGTCGTACGCCATAGGTGCGAAGACGACTGGTGCTCCCCACTCAGAAATACTCTGTCTAATAAACCCTCTCTCAAATAACTCACCTACTTGCTTACTAAGCTCCTACCTCTCCCTCGGAGCCATGTGGCACACTGGAAATGCAACATGCTTAGCATTTTCCACAAAGTACATTTGGAAATCAATCTCAAGTCTCAGAGGCAGCCCTCTCACATACTCAAATATGCCAGAAAAGTCTTTAATTATGGGTGCCAAACTAAGATCGTCTACAAAGCATCTAGGGAATCCAAGAAACTGAGCATGACTGACCTTCATGGGTCACAAAAAATCTCGAGAGTCCTACCATGGCACGTCAAAAGTCTAACAACTCTCCTCATAGTCAAGAATGGCACCATATATGGCCAGCCAATCCATCCCTAGGATAAGCACGTACTCTATGAAACCTAGTACATACGAGTCACACTCAAACTCGACACCACGAATATATATCCTCAAACTCTTACACATCATAGATAGGTGAGTCGTACCTACTATGGGATTTGAGGCAACTACTGGACCAAAAATTATAGAAGTATCTAGGTGCAAACTATCAATAACAGAACTGGATGTGAAAGAATGAGAAGCACTGGAATCGAACAAGGTCCTAAGGGGAAAGTCAAATAGAGAAATCAAACCTTCTATAGTGACCTTTCTAATTCTATCCTGGCTACGACCCCCGGTCTGAGTTGCCTCAAGCGCATGAACCTTTGCTCTGGATGAACCTGCTTCCTATCCCTGCTATTGAGAGTACCGTCTTCTTTAATGTCTCATCTGCCCGCACTGAAAGCAAGCACCCTTCTTAGTTGTCTTCTTGCAATATCTGACGAAGTGCCTTATCATACCACATCCATGACATTTTATTTCCGTCTTAATCTGTGCTTTATCTGGTCTTTCTCCCTTTTTCTTTCCACCTTTCTTGGGTCACTACTTTTTCTTCATAAAACCTGTCTTGGCCACCTTAGTCTTATCCTCCTGAGTACTCTCCTTTCCATCATCATGCATAAGAGTCATCTCCACTAAAGAGTCAAAAGTTGCACCCATCGGAATGTCTGTCAATGCTAGCCTTTGGAGGGGTTGGTTCAGCCCTCTCGCAAATCTCAATGCCTTCTTATGTGTAGTATTAACAGGATCCAAGCCAAATCCCTCCAACTCATCGAAGTTATTCACATACTCCTTAATCGGCATATCACCCAGTGTCAGACTAAAGAATTTTTCGAACTGCATCCCTTATTCGGCTTTCAATAAGAACTTCTTCTCGAACTTATCATTGAACTCATCCCATGTCCTCATGGCCCACTCTGCCTCAGCTACATCCCACCAATATGAAGCCTCTCCTTTCATTTTCCAAGTGGCCAACTGAATCCTCCTCCTGTCATCGAGCTATAATAATCCAAATACATGATCGGTCTCTCTAAGTCAATTAGGAGCATTAACAAAACTCTCCGATCTAAGAAATGGCTTGCCGCCTATAGCAGAAAGATCCTTACAGAGCTTAGAGAAATGAGTGTTTAGTGGATTTTATAAATTCCTTTAAACCTCTTTTAGTTATTCAGAATGAAATGCAAATTATAGATATGAGAGGATCACATAATCAAACATGGATATAAGTAATAATAAATAAAAAGCGTTAAAACGAAAGAACAAATCGAAATTTTATGCTGGTTCAAATTACCCTACATCCAGTCCGACACAACTCTGGGTTGATGTGGATTTGTTTTCAATAATAATATTCAAATTACAATCCCCGATTTCAAGGCCACGAGGTACACCTCTTTCCGGAGTACAGTGAGACTAAATTGATTTCTGATCTACAATCACACCCAGTCGATTTGAATGGGCTACAACAACTCCTAGATGATTGGAACGGGCTACGACCACAACTTTTCAATATCAATTTTGGTAGATAGACCCGATATAACTTGACTTAGCGATCTTTCATTACAAAAACCCTATAACTCTTCAGAAAAACTTGAATCATTGAGAGAGAGTGGTAAAGAATCAAATTAGAAAGAGATTGATGTGATTCTCTTTGGAATTTAGAAGAATATAAGTATATAATTCAAGAAATTAAGATTTTTGATGAAGAGAAGATAAAGGAGGAAGAAAATAATGAAATTAGTTTTCAAATTCAGAAGCCTATTTATAGTCTCCCAATAGTCAAAACCTTTCAGGAAAGATTTAAAATCAAAAGACACAAGTTTTCAAAATTTGCATTTCAGATCCAACAGCCACCATGTCGACATGAGGGGTTACACATGTCGACATCCTTCATGAATTTTGAAAAATAAAATTTTCAAATCAAGGCATGTATTGTTTAAGTAAATTGTGATGAATCTTGAGTTAAAGCAAACTATTTTCCTATATATTAAAATAAAGTATTTGAAGTAAAAATTTATATTAAACACACACATGAAAATGATTTTAAAACATATATATAACTATGAATATAAATTTAAGAAATACTTTAAAACTTAAGATGTAAATATAAGTAAAAGGATTTAGAACCTAAATAACTATATTCAAAATTAATATAAAATTAATAACAATTATATAAATAATAAATCATTGATTCAGGAATTAGATTGTTTTTTAAGAAACAAAAATATATTTTTAAAATCAGGAGTTAAAATAAATTTAAAAATTAAGAAATATGGATTTGAAATAGGGAAGTAATTTTGAAATCGTTTTGAAAAATAAGGTATGAATATTAAAAATACTGAGAAAGATTGAAATAAGGATTTAGTGCTATTTCAGTGTTTTAGCAAGAAATCTAGACTCTACTACTTTTTATTTCTTGAAATCTTGAACTCTTATACTCATGAGTTTTCTATCTTGAACTCTTCTTTTTTGTAATCTTGAATCTTTAAACTGTACTGTCTTCAATAATCAATACCTGAATACATTCCTATATACACACACAAAGACATATATATATATATATATATATATATATGTGTGTGTGTGTGTGTGTGTGTATGTGTATGTGTGTATATACATACATTCTGGAGAGTAGTGTTAGTATATATATTATAACAATAATAGTTAAAACAAGGTTGTTGTCATCAATCATCATCGCCACCATCTCAATCCCTAACATGTCATCCTACGTACTCTAAAAATTCACACCTATCTAAAGAAAGTTTCTTAATATTCAAATGCAGTCAATACAAAATCAACATTCAAAATAGTTACACATTAGCTCTCAAATACATGATTCTAGTATATAATAGGGATTTTGCTAATATGGAATTCAAACACTTATAGTCCTAACGTAGTAACTGATATTGCCCATAGTCACAAATGATAATTAAATAAAGATAGGGCTTTAGTGAGTAAGTGTCAAAGTATACCACCAAATCCAAGTCACATCAAATGGAATTGTACTCGTATGGTATTATCTTAACCTCAAAGCTAACATGGATGTTATGCGTTCAATCCTTGATAACCTAGGAACAAAATTCAATATTTGTCACAGCAGATAGGAAAAGCGAATAATGGACAGTCATCACAATCCAACGATTCAAAACTAAAGGATAATACTAATGTACACAAACATCTACCAGGTTCCATTCATAGGCATAACAACCACCATAAGGCCAAATCAATAATGACTCGCTAATAAGGAACTTTTGATGTCCCAGCATGCTGTCATTCGGTTCATAAGCCACATCCATTAGGAAACACAAAGTATCAATCCAATACCGCCAAAATCTTGAATAACATGCACGTAATCAAATATGCACACACAAAGTAGCAACCAATTAATAACAAATAGGCAACAAACAATGATCAAATAATTGCAACAAGGATAAACAACAATAACTGGCATATAGATTATCAAACGTCCAAATCAACAATTGAAAAAAATTCAAACAATAATATAGTCATTCAGTTGCAAGATCAAACTACAAAAAACATCGTCTAATCAAGCAACTAAACATAAGGGGTAACAATAATGGCAAGCAACAATCTATAACAAAAAAAAAAAAGCAATGACAAGCACAAAAAATAGCAAATGTCAAGCACTACCAAACAGCAAGAAATATCAAGCAACAAATAAGGATACAAACAATGAAACATTATAAGAGTCTATACTAACATGTGTGTTCTCCATCAAGAGTCAAACACGCATGTCAAACTATAAGCTCCTATTAGTCCATCCGTCATTCAAAAGGAATAAACACCAAGGCAATATAACTTCTTTCATGAACATAATACATGAAAGACTATTGCACCTCATGCTATGAAAAAGGAAAATCTATATAATATGCAAGACCATCGAGTCTTGAACAAATAAATCCAATAATTAAGTACTTATCCCTTTCTTTTAACCAAAACTCATCTTGAAGAAAAGAAAATTTATACTAATTAAATCATCATTGAATGAAGATTAACTATTGTCTGAGTTTTCTCACATTCAAATCCATCTTGAATGCATAATGTTAGCAAAGATAATGTATTAAGTACATTATCATGCTCATCTAGGAGAGTTCACTACATCACTTAAAAAATATTTAGCTGAATCTCCATAAAACTAGTCAAGAAATTCTTCTTTGAACTATCCTACATAATATTTGGACTGTACTAAAATTAATGATAACTAAAGATCATTCCAAATGAAATAATTTCTATTCTAACCCTTCATTTGCTCGCAAGTTCTTTTTTTATTTAGGTCAACCACCTAACTCCGTTTGTGCAAACACGATCTAGTTACTTGATCTGACTACTGAATTCACCTGGCATGAAAGGTTGTGTTTCGGAAATAACACAACTGTCCCTAAATCCAACTCAAGTGCATTTCTATCAAAATCAAGTGAAAATCCATATTTCGACCAGTGCAAATCACCTGGGAACTCTATGCTAGAACTGCAGGTTAAGAACTAGCACCTGAATGGAAAAATGTATATCAAATATCCTTTTCAACATATGGGATTACTCCCATCATCTGAGGCTAAACAACACAAAAAATTACAACATGAATAACTATAAACAAAAGCCTATTATGAAAAGTGCCTAGTCTAACCTGTCTGCGAGTAACTTGCAACTGATTGAAATATACTGCTCAAGTGTTAGGAAGGAATATAAGTGAGTTTTCAAAAAAGATGAAGCATACACATTACATAAAGTCCTTCCAATTTCATGAGTTGTAAGCCTGATAGGACCCCGTAATGCCTGGGAGGCATAAGTCATCATCACTTACATACCACCTTCTTCAAACAATTAAGTCGATCGTTGATGAAATACTAATGCTTCAGTCTAGCTATATGACACTTTGTCACAAAATGCCTCCCATATTTCGTGGAAGTGACATACTCAACCATCTTTTCTATTCAAACAAGTTTAATTTTCCTTGTACCAAGGTTGATGTGCTTCGACTGGATTTTTCATTGCTTTCCAGCTTTTCTACTATAGCGGTACCTAATGATCATTCCCACTAAGGAGAAAAATCCCAATGAGATGTTCAAAAATGGTACCTAATAGAGATAAGGCTAAGCAACAAATAGTCAATCAAGCCCCAAAAATAAAAGGTTGAACAAGTTAATTCTCCTTCATCGATGAGCAATCATGCTCAGGATGGGTGGAATAATCAAGCTACACAATCCCCTTGGTCTCAAAAATAAACCAAGAATTAAAAATGATGCTTGAGCAAGTTTTGAATCACAGGTATGTTTATCAGCCACATAGACACTGCATCCTATCTGACTAAAGTCTCTTTTCCCAAAATGCAGAGAAATAATTTTAAGGTTAGCCTCTCAAATAAACTAACCCTAAAAAGTGTAATGTAAAGGTAATAGACAATATCTCTCCCACAAAAAAAGCAAGAACCCCTATCATGCGGAGCATAGGCCAAATCATGATCTAATCCCTAGATTTTCAATGGAAGCTTTCCCATGCATATGGCCAAGATCTCTGCAACAATCTCAGAAGCCAGAGGAAATTCTAAGGGTCTAAAGTTAGTAGAACTTGAATTACTGATGCCCAAAGGGGCACACAATCTTTTTTGCTAACCTAATCAACTAGAAATCTTCACTAAACACTGAACATCTTTACGGTAGCCAAATAATCATTGAATTAACTAGACATCCCAAACTGCCTATGTATAATAGCTTATATATTACATCTGTTCATATGGATAGCCTAATAAAAATGCCTTAGCAACTAGTGGTTCGAAAAATCAAATCTAGAAGACAAGTGGTGCATATGATATTATATAGTAGAAAAATGAAAATATGCTCTCTCTGTGTATCTCCTTCCGCTAGATTGATTAGCTCAAATTGGTCACGTTGTCCGAGTGTTGAGCCAAAGCATTAATACCAAATGTAACGACCTTACCTTTATGATACATAGATGTAGCAACCCTGGTTTTGTGATTAAAATGTAAACAAATTATAACAATGTTTATAATTTGTTAATTGAGAAAATAAACATAAATTTGGATAAGATAATTTATATAGCCCTATAGGTTGAATACACCACGAGATTCATGTTAATTTGAGTGATAAAGAGTAAGTGTGTTAGGTTTGAGGTTGAACTGAATTAAATAAAATTACAAAGGAATTCAATCCAATAATAATTTGGTGAATAAAATTATATTTAAAGAGAAATAAGTTTTTGAAAACTTTATAATGATAATTTGTAGTGAAAGTAAGTTTTAAAAGTTTTCATGCGCCAAAATGAAATAATTTTATAAATTATTGCTAATGGTGAACTAAGTGTATTTTTAAATTTAATTAGGTTGCAATCAAAAAATATAACAAGTGAAATATTTATCAAAAATTAATATTTGAGTGTTATAATATTTCAAGGTAGTTTGTACATTTTGTTTGGAAAAACAATGAATTTTGTGTAATTTTAGTATTAATAGTGTAAATATTAAATAAATAAAAATGTAAAATAAACATTTAATTAAAAATGTTTATTTATTGTCCTTATAGTAAAAACTGTGTCTGAATTGTTTAAAATGACTACAGACATGTAATAATTTTTGTAAATTTAAAACATATGAGAACTGTAAAAAAATTGATATGAATATGTGTGTTTTATATTAAAATATGCTAAATAAGGTTAAGCATGTGTAAATCGATATTACATGGCATAATTAAACCTAAATTAAACATATTTAGCTTAATGGGTAAATTTTAGACCCATACCCAAAATGCTAATTTAGATCAGGCAAAGAAGGAAAAGTCTGAAATACATACGTACTTCACCCTCTAGCTTCTTTCTTCTCCCTGTAAACTAAAAACCTAAGAAATAGAAATCTCCTCTCCAATTAGCGATTCAAGTATTTTTCAAGGAAAGGCTAAAAAATAATGTAAACCTATAGTTATCCAATCAAAATCAAACATTTAATCAACTATTTTTGGATTATAAGAAAAATTATTTACCGTACGTTTCTCTGTGTCTTGCATGTCTACTACCTTTCTTCTAACAGCCAATCGAAGCCTTTTTGAAGACATCTTGCAAGATAATTCAAGTTAAATCACTACAAATCCAGTAAGCTTTCACTCACTCTTCTTGTTTAATCCAAGTTGAATGTCTTTGTTTCTTTGATTTCGTGCTTACTGTAAAAAAAACCGAGATTGAATTTTTATAGTAAGAATATGAGTTGTGTCTTCTTTTGACAGCCTTTTTCTTACTCGTTATGTGTTGAATTCATTCCAAAAAATTCAAGAATGTTGTCCGAGTATTGTCCTATGTGCATACTTGAAACCAAGATTTAATTCGATTTGAATTTGTCTCAAAAGCTTATCCAATGTTCGAAATGAAGCAGGAAAATTTCCCTTTAGGAAATGCATAGCAATGTTTGACCATAGACCTTGAATGGTTGACCTACAGGTTGGCCATGACATCATACAGGTTGACGCTAAGGTCGACCTTGGCACTATGACAGGTCGACTCAGGTGCGGAGTTTGCTACACCATGTCGAGCCTATTTGTGTGTTTCTTTTGTGTTTTGGTCTTTTATTTCTTGAGTTTTTTGCTACATATTATGATGTATTTTGTTCTTTGTTAGAGCTGATTTCAAAAGGCTAATTCATACAAATAGGAAAGCCGATATTAAATCGATTCATATTTCGAATTAACAAGTTTTATGTGAATTTTCATACACGGCTTTGTAGAAATTTCTATTGATTTGACAGATTTCATGCTTGCGTTTTATAAACCAATTTCTAAAGAATTTTTGATTCATAATCAACTATTGTAACAAATATTTATAAAAATAGAATGGTCTCAAAAACTACTATAAAGAGACTTTTTAAGAAATCTATTTCCAAATTGTTTTCGAAAATTCGTTTTGAAACTTCATTCTTAAAGTATATATTTTCTTTATAAAATCACATGTTTTTGCACTCTTTGGGAGAATAAGGTAGCGATTTAAACGATATAATAAACCATGCGGTAGGGAACACGTATGTAACACCCCATATTTTAATAAACGATAATTATATAAAGAAAATAATAAAATGAATATTAATTAACAAAATGTTAAAAATTATATACAACAGACTTTACCGTTGAGTTCATTACGAAATTTTAGTTCAGATAGACTATTGGTTTTCATGAATCGGATTAAGTATGAAAAGTTATGAACTAAAGAAGATTGAACTAAAAAGTATATAATATATATTATAATTTGAAATAACTGAACGCAGAAAACAACGGTTACGGGGTGACCCAACAGCACATGGGTCAACCCAAGTGTCGACCTAGCGCCGACCCGTAGGTCGACCCATGCTAGAAGTGGGTCGCCCCATCTTAAAGCAGGAAAGATTCCCACAACTGAATCTGAACTAATTTGTGTGCTATATACATTACTGACTCAGCTTGAGGTGTATGGTTTGATTTAGTAACCTAATATCCTATGGTTTAGATTTATCCTAACTAATCTATAAATAGCTTAGCAACCTTACCATTTTCTTCCACACAAACATATCATCATCTTATACCTCCTCCAAGCTATTTCTGAATAAATTAAGAAATTGTCGGGTGCTGCCAATACATAGATAATTCTTGCGTTTTCATCTACAACAACTATTTCAAAGGCGATTTCTGGATCTACAACAATATTGAGTGAGTATTATTGTGATTTTCAGATTTCTTCTAAGATAAAGTTAAAGCAGAAACAATAGTTGTTGTAGTAATCTAAATAAAAAGAATTATGACAGTAATTATATATTGGAACTAAAAAGTAACAGTGTTTATAAGTTTATTCTTATATGTTATTTTTCTTTTAATTACTTTCAATTACCTGTTCATTTTCAGTGATTATCTATTTATATGTACATCTCTCTTCCTTATCCCCTTTTTGTCATTGTTTCATTTACAGTCTTATTATGCATATATCATTTGAGTCGCATAGAATTGGAATAATATGAAATTACATTAAAAAGGGAAATTGGCCATATTATAATTTGTACTGTAAACTGGAATTATTATAAGGAAGAATACAAAAACATGACTAGGTTCTTATACTAAGAAGACATATCATTTGCAAACATATATCTAACATTAATCCGTAGACATATTGAATGGCCCAGATTTTTAACCACTTTAATAAATATTTAAATGTGGTTTAAATATTGTTTAGGAATCTAATTAGCTTGAATTCAATAATTTTGAATATTTTAATAATATAAATAATAAAACAATAATTTAAATTTCGGAATGGTCGGGATTTGTTGGATTTGAAATATAATGCGAACTGGCAACTTAAATGGATTTAATGGTGTTTGTTTTAAAAAATATTAATGAATTCGTTTATTAAACGACGTTTGAACGTTTAATTTATAATTTGATTATAAAACGAGATACAGCGGCACAGTAGTTCGTAATATTACGTTTTCAACTTTAATTGGTTGTACATGATCCAAAATAAGTCGGATTTCTTCGAAATAAGAAACGTCTGAATTTATTGGATAATAATTTTCTAATGGAAGAGAAAAACCGAGTTTTCATATTGTAAATTTTGTTTTATGTCCAACTAAAGTTTTCAAATAGTTGTTATGTAATTCATTTATAATTTATAATTAATAATCTTTAGTCTTTTCAAATATTTATAATTTATAACAATTTCTTTTATAAATAAAAGGGTTTTAAATATTTTTAATATCGTTTTGGCTTAGAATTCAACCCGGGGTATTTTATTTTGAAAATATATGAAATTCTGGTAAAGCATGACCGATTATAATATTTTAATATTACTATATTGAGGTATTTTAAAATTGTTTTATTTCAATTTAATCTGGACCCTTAAAAATGGACTTTATTCTAACGACCTCCGTTTTTAATGAAACAAATGTTATTAAGACCGCAATAGCTAATTATAGCCAGATTTCAAGTTTTGCGCCAACTGGAGTTATTCGGTGAGCGTAGCAAAATAAAATGTAAATAAATAGACCATTTGGACTCGAGTTAGCGCCGTTTTCACAAGCAGACACGGTTTTCAAAGAAACAAGTTTTATTAGGACCATAACATCAAAATATAGCTTTATGTCCATTTTTAACACAATCGGATTTCGTATGTAATGACATGAATAAATAAACGTTGAATAAACTTGGAAATATACACGAACTAATAAAAAAATCATTTGTCGCTTTCGGGATAAAAATCTAAATCTTTAGTCTTTTCCTAATAAATCTTAGCTGACCTACTACCATAATCACTGAACGCACATGCCTGAGACTTGTGTTGATATCAACTTTTCCCATATATAAAATATATATCTCATTCTGTCTATTTCAGACGACATTCAAAGCATTTTTAAAAAGAAAAATATATTGTTTGTCCTGGAGTAGACATCTGTCACTAGCACCTCTATTTAAAACCCTTCAATCTAGAAAAGAGAACGAGCATTTTCATTCATGAAACAACAGACTCGAAAAGATAAACACCTACCTCATTTTCTAGGATCTACATGCAAATATAAATAAGGCTATTCTTTTCCCTTAAAAGATGCAACCACAAAAAACAATCAACACCTTAATCTTTTTCTGAAACCAAACTGAACGAACAAGGAGCTGGGCAATCATGGCAGGTCGGTTTTCATGGATGGACACAGCTTATGGTGATGGAGATCAGGGCGGAATTGGTGGAGTACGTACTGACGTGGAACGATGGTGTGGAGGATTTGGGCATGAGCTGTTTTCACATGTTGAGGGAGTTCGAGCAAATGAAGTTGCGGCTTTCAGTTTGTGCTGTGTGAAGAAAGTCAGAGACCTAGGGGAGGATCTCGTCGGTTGTTGGGGAAGGCGTGTTGAAGGACTGGTGCGGAGAGGAGTTACGTATGGAGCAGGGCATGTGTTCTTTACATGGGTTTAAGTGGGCACAATATAATAAGGAGGAGGCGATAGGATTTAAGGTAGCAGTTGGGTATTGGGTTTGTTGTTGTAGTCATGGACGTGCTGGAGAATGCAAGTGAAAGGGGTGAGTTGAACGCGAGTGGTTGGAGGAGGAAGTCCGGTTAGTGGCAGTCACGATGAGGGGGTATGAGTTGGGGCGGTTTAGGCGGTTGGGGTGCGGTGGCTTCTGGATGTGCAGATCGTCGACAGTGGCTTTGGGAAGGTAGCGGTTTTGTTTAATGAGATGTCAAGTTTTTTTTATTGAAGGTTGGGAAGAAAGAATGATCAGGTTAAGGATGCTTGCTTCAGGGAAAGCACGTGAATTATTCTTGCGTTATGACATGGATAATCTTTTAGTTAAGGTAATTATCACATTAGAAATTATTTAATAATTAATTAATTGTATTATAATTCATAATATACGTTATAACTTGAAACCGCGATAACCAATTCATTCGTGCACGGTATTCAATGAAACATGATCCGTTGGGATTATGACGACAAAGGCTACGCATACAAGCTGGTTTGGTCAGAAATAGAAGCAGACGGAAATTCGTGTAATTTTAAACGCCTGTTTAAAAGTATACGAAACAACACACGAACCTTCAATCAAAATAAAAGTGAGTTAACTCTCACACTTTTCTGGAATACTATGATGTGCTAAATTCGTAAAACTAAAATTTAACTGTTGATAATATTTTGGTTGGTTGGATGCCTTGAATGCTTATGATTAATTTAACGGTTGATATTAATTATATATCGTCGTTTAAATTATTAGATGTTGTTGTGAAATATTATAATAACATGTGATGCAGGTAATGACAGGTTGGAGGGATCCAACCAATTCCTCAGATAATTGTATGTTATTTATTTTCCATGTTGTTTATATATGAATTGTTTACCATAAATGATGTTATATCCTGATTGATGTTGATGATTGAATGGATGTTGATCGTTAAATTTAAATTCGACGATTGTTGGATTTTAATCAATTAACAACATTGGTTAAGTGATTGGCAGTAGATGACCTAAAATTTATGGTTTTAAGACGCCATTTTACTATTAGGTGAATTGACATTGTTTAAGTTATAAAAATTTATTTTTATAACTGAATTGAATTTTTCAGGTTTTTTATATAGTTATTTTAGAAATTTTATAAATATTTCTACATTTATAATCTTGTTTTAAAAAAGAAATCATAAATGATGTATTTAATGGATTCCTATGTTTTTAAGAAGTTCTTATGAACAGAAACCCAACAAATGTTCTTCAAAGTTAATTAGTTCTTAGTTAACTATGGTTTTTTAAGTGAATATTGAGTTGTTTATCATTAATAAAATTACATATTATTTAATAATCCTTTAAAATTGCTTGATTATACTATTTTTAGTTAACAATGATATATATTACCTTTAGTTGATAAATATTGGAATGAATTATTAAAGCTTTCATCTTTTAAATGGAGTTCAATTGGAAATATTGAATTGCAATAGATTTTGTTTAAATTGTGGAAAGAGTTGGTATATGTATTTTACGTAATAATGATTCCAAATGTGATAAACAAAAGTATGAAATATATTAATATTGATGTGTAAGATTTTTACTTAATTATTGGAGTAAGTAAACCATTGTGATCGAAATGATGTTTTCAAATGGAAGTAAAGGGATTGCAAATGTAAGAATGGTTCATAAAACCCGAATTTTAAATCAAAATGGAAAATAAGATTTTTGAGACAGTTTAATATGGTTTTTGAGTTACAAGATTTTACCAATCTTAAGATAAGGACATTTTCGATCAAGGTCTGAGAGGTAATTAGAATATCCTAACTTGAACGGCTTCACTATTATCGAGAGATGATACTAGTTTGTAATGATAAAAGATGTCAGAAACGATTTATTATAAGAATAATGTTGCAACATTGATTTGCAAAGAAATTTGGAATCTAGTAAAACCATTTGGTTTTATAAGAACGATACATTATTTGAAGATATTTTACCCACATAAGATCTGGTAATGAAATGACATTGATTGGTTAGGTGATTACAAAGAAAAAGGGAATATATAAAGAGATTTAGTAATTTATATAGGGATATTTCCAACGTAAAGGAAGTAGAGAAGAGATTTGGCAAATATTCTATTATTAAAATATAAGTTTATGGTTACATTTCGAAGTAACGAAACGAAATAGATTTGTCCGGATAAGAATATAGAATCGATTTTATCGATGAAATGTTTTTAGTGAAATGTTTTAATATAAGGGACCTGAGCTGCCAATGTACTTAGCTATATTGTCGGATTTGATAGTTAATTAACCGACTATCAAATGATATTCATTGGACCTTTTTGACGAGTTGTTTCGAATAGACCGGGATGAGAACTAGACCCAAAACCACTTCGAATCAACGTTGCGTACGAAATTAATATGTAAGGATATGTACAAAGATGGAGCATTGAAGACTGCAAATCTTCATGAGCGGAAGAACTAATTGTTGAATTTCTCTAGTTGATCCCTAGAAATATTTCGGTAGTGATTCTATCGTGATTGAAATCTACGGATTTCAAGGACTTCTCTCTATTGATCCTTTAGTGATTCCTAGGACGCAGTAGGAGGGTGCCTTCGGTTCATCCTATTCCTGGATGACTTGTATGGACGAATGTCTGGCAGAGTATTTTCGTAGGAATTACGTACGTTGATTTTTACAAATATACCAAGTTTGGTGGCGGAGAAATTCTCTTACTTAAAACCCATAGTATATTTGTGGACGTCAATCAGTGATTTGATGAATCAGACGACGTAGCATTCAAATTGAATATGATACGAGGATTCAAGAAAAGTAAATCGTGACCCCTAGCCTCATCAACCAGGTAATTGCAAAAATCGGGTAGGTCGCTTGGCTAGTTGGGTCGCCCCTATGCAGGGTGTATTGTCACCATCTAGATAAATTTCATTTCCTTCTTTAATCTTTCGATGTTGTCCCACGGGAATGGTGGTTAGCTCCCACCTTGGGTGACAATTACATTCGGTCCACACAAGCTAAATGAATGACTGGTCATGTTTAGCCTGGGTTGCAAGATGTTCTTGTTGAATCCCATTATATCCCCCTCTAGAGTGCACTGATCGGGAAGGTGGTCCCATACCTTGCCACAGATGGACTCCAATCTCCAATAAGTGCTATGAGGTTTTTGATTATGTAATGAATATGTAGAGCGTGAGACGCAAGCGTTCTGCTAGATGGTTATTTATTTATGATTTGATAGACACTGTTATAATATCACTGGACTTTGATATATCAAAAATGTTTTGTACTACAGTAAGGTAAAAACCGTCCATGTTTATGTGTGGACTGGTCTTACTATTATCATTTTCTTTCAAAATGATATTTCAATGCTAAGAAAATTGTTTGTGTTATGAATTTATCACTGAAAGTATTCCAGACTGATCCGGGTGAATTTTGCTTTGCTTCAAATGTGCTCGGGTCAGACCGAGTATATTATTGGGTTAGGTTTTTACTTGGAGTCTAGGAGTTGGAAGCGGGAGGCAACACCGTTAGTTATATAAAGTTTACCACTGTGACTGATGTATGTTGTACTCTGATAAATGGGATGTACATAAATATTGTTTCTTTAAAGTTATGTTGAAGTATTATATTTTACTCGTTCCGCTATGAGATTCTGATGTGTTGTTCTTCTTTTTCTTCTATTCTAACATTTCTTTCTTACTACTTCTCATCATCTAGTTTCTTTCTATCAAAGATTCATAATTTCATGCAATTTAGGTTGGACGTGGTTTGTAATTTGTCTGCTCAAAGGGTACGGATTTACGGGCCTTTACTGTTGGTGTCAGAGTTATTGGTTTAGTGATAACCTTGGCTCTGTGGCGTAACTCAATAGAGATGGGATTAGTAACATCCTAGATTGAGTTTGAGTGTGTGTGTGTATATATATATGAGAGTGTGTATTTGTAATTAGATATATTTTTTTTAAATTTTTTTTGCCAATATATTTTATAAACAAGTTAAGTTTTAATTTTCTTATAATATTATTAGTGTTGATTTGGATCAGAATTCAATTTGATTATGGAATTAGAATGATTTCAAATATGGAAGGTATGAATGAAATTTTAAATAATTAAGTTAACTTATGAATTGAAATGAATCTCATAAGTCATAATTGAAATTGAAATAAAATTTGATGTAAGTCAATGCAAGTAATGAATCAAATGTTTGAAAATCTGGTTGATTGCATGGTCGTATAGATTAAACTTTATGGGAAGCTATCTCGAATCGAATGGATTCAAGATAATAAAATTAGATCATGTAAGAAATTGTTTGGAATGGACAGCTAGAATGTTTTAATCTAACTTGATGGTTGTCAAACTAATGAATCTCATCTAAGTTGAGAACAGATGCATAGCTTATATTGATTTAATTTTGGAGATGGCTGAATCCAGTTGAGTGGAGCTATAAAATAATTGAGAAAGCTCGAGTATAGCTTATCGCATAATAACGCTCACAAAAAGGTATGCCTATTCAAAATATAAATTTTGGTTTTGAATTGGATTTTCCGACCATGTGGTCGATGAAGTTATTTTTGTTCCTGCAATATTGCATAAGTCACTCCGTACAGAGGAGACTCTGCCAATTTTTTTCCAAAATTTATGGTGTTATAAAAATTTCCATTCTTTTGAATTTTTTTTGGAATTGTTTTCCTATTAAAAATTAACTGTTATGGAAAGTGAAAGTGAAGTTTTAATTGGATTTATGAAAATAGCTGAGTTTGTAGCATTATTCCTTCCTTGGCAATTTCGGGGACGAAATTCTTTTAAGGGGACAGAATGTAATGGCCTAGATTTTTAACGGCTTTATTTAATATTTAAATATGGTATAAATATTGTTTTGGAATTTAATGAGCTTGAATTCAATAATTTTGAATTTTTTATTAATATAAATAATAAAATAATAATTTAAATTTCAGAATGGTTGGAATTTGTTGGATTTGAAATATAATGCGAACTGGCAATTCAAATGGGTTTAATGGTGTTTGGTTTTAAAATATATTAACGAATTCATTTATTAAATGACGTTTGAACATTTAATTTATAATTTAATTATAAAATGAGCTGCAGCGATGCGTTAGTTAGTAGTATTATGTTTTCAACTTTAGTTGGTTATACAAGATCCAAAATAAGTCGGATTTCTTCAAAATAAGAAACGTCCGAATCTATTGGATAATATTTTTTTAATGGACGAAAAAAAATCGAGTTTTCATATTGTAAATTTTGTTTTATATCCAAATCAAATTTTCAAATAGTCGCTATGGAATTTATTTATAATTTATAATGATTTATTTTATAAGTAAAAAGGTTTTAAATATTTTTAATATTGTTTTGGCTTGGAATTCAACCTGGAGTATTTTATTTTGAAAATATATGAAATTCTGGTCAAGCATGACCGATTATAATATTTTAATATTATTATACTGAGGTATTTTAAAATTGTTTTATTTTAATTTAATTTGGACCCTTAAAAAGATACTTTATTCAAATGACCTTTGTTTTCAACGAAACAAATTTTATTAAGAACGCAATAGCTAATTATTGCTAGATTTCAAGTTTCGTGCAAATTGGCGGTGAGCGTAGCAAAATAAAATTTAAATAAGACGACCATTTGGACTTGAATTAGTGCTGTTTTCACAAGACGACGCGGTTTTTAATGAAACAAGTTTCATTGGGACCGTAATGTCAAAATATAGCTTTATGTCCATTTTTAATGCAATCGGATTTCGTATGTGATAACATGAATAAGTAAACGTTGAATACACTTGGCTATAGACATGAACTAATAAAAAAATCATTGGTCACTTTCGGGATAAAAATCTTTAATCTTTTCGTAATAAATCTCAGCCGACCTACTACCCTAATTACTGAACGCACATGCTTGAGACTTGCGTTGAAAGTAACTTTGCCCGTATATAAAAATATACGTCTATTTCAACCGACATTCTAAGCATTTTTGAAATGAAAAATATCTTGCATGTCCTGGAGCAGACAACTGTCACCATCACCTCTATTTAAAACCCTTCGATCCAGAAAAGAGAACGAGCATTTTCGTTCGTGAAACAACAGACTCAAAAAAATAAACACCTACCTCATTTTCTTGGACCTACATGCAAATATAAATAGCGCTATTCTCTTCCCCTTTAAAAGACGCGACTACATAAAACAAGCAGCACCTCATTCTTTTTCCGACACCAAACTGAATGGAGAAGGAGATGGGAAATCATGGTAGGTCAGTTTTCATGGATGGACGCGGCTTATGGTGACGAAGATCAGGAAGGAATTGGTGGAGTACGTACTGACGTGGCATGATGGTGTGGAG
Organism: Allium sativum; assembly: GCA_030737875.1. Lineage (NCBI taxonomy): Eukaryota > Viridiplantae > Streptophyta > Magnoliopsida > Asparagales > Amaryllidaceae > Allium > Allium sativum. The sequence goes on along the minus strand of CM060925.1, from coordinate 142,186,684 downwards.
GATTTGTACGTGAGCTGTTTTCGTGTACTGTGGGAGTTCGAGCAAATGAAGTTGTGGCTTTCATTTTGTGTTGTGTGAAGAAGGTCAGAGACCTAGGGGTGGAGCTCGTCGGTTTTTGGGGGCGGTGTGTTGAAGGATTGGCATAGAGAGGAGTTACGTGGGGAGCAGGGCATGTATTCTATACATGGGTTTAAGTGGGTACAATAAAACAAGGAGGAGGCTACATGATTTAAGGTAGCAGTTGGGTATAGGGTTTGTTGTTGTAGCCATGAACGTGCTGGAGAACGCAAGTGAAAGGGGTGAGTTGAACACGAGTGGTTGGAGGAGGATGTCTGGTTGGTGGCAGTCCCGATGGAGAGGGTCTGAGTTGGGGCGGTTCAGGAGGTTGGGGTGCGACGGCTACTGGATGTGTAGATCGTCCGCGGTGGCTATGGGAAGGTGGCGGTTTTGTTTATGGAGATATCGAGTTTTTTTTGTTGAAAGTGGGGAAGAAAGAACGATTGGGTTGAGGATGCTTGCTCCAGGGAAAGCATGTGAATTATTCTTGGTTTCTGACGTGGACAATCTTTTAGTTAAGGTAATTATTTGATTAGAAATTATTTAGTAATTAATTAATTAGTATACAGTTTTAATATACGTTATAACCTGAAACCACGATAACAAATTTGTTTGTGCACGGAATTCAATGAAACAAGATCCATTGGGATCGTGGCGATGGAGGCTACACATACAAGCTGGTTTGGTTAGAAATGGAAGCAGTTTGAATTTTGTGTAATTTTAAATGTCTATTTAAAATTATACGAAAAGCACGCAAACCGTCAATCAAAATAAAAGTGAGTTAACTTTCATACTTTTCTGAAAACTATGATGTGCTAAATTCGTAAAACTAAAATTTAACTGTTGATAATTTTTATGGGTTATTGGACGCCTTGAATGCTTATAGTTGATTTAATGGTTGATATTAATTATATTATCGTCGTTTAAATTATTAGATGTTGTTGTAAAATATTATAATGATCAGTGATGCAGGGAATGACAGGTTGGAGGGATTCAACCGGATTCCTCAAATAATTGTATATTATTTATTTTTCATGTTGTTTATATATGAATTGTTTACCCTAAATGACATTATATCCTGATTAGATGTTGATGATTGAATGGACGTTGATCGTTGAATTTAAACTCGACCATTGTTGGAATTTAACCAATAAACAACATTGATTAAGTGATTGGCAGCGAATGACCTAAAATTTATCGTTTTAAGGCATCGCTTTGCCGTTAGGCGAATTTACAATGTTTAAGTTATAAAAAATTATTTTTATAACTGAATTGAAGTTTTCTAGTCTATTTTTTATAGTTATTTTAGAAATTCTATAAATATTTCTATATTTATAATCTTGTTTTACAAAAGAAATCATTAACGATGTATTTAATGGATTCCTATGTTTTAAGAAGTTCTTATGAACAGAAACCCAACAAATGTTCTTCAAAGTTAATTAGTTCTTAATTAACTATGGTTTTAATTGAACTTCGAGTTGTTTGTTGTTAATAAAATTACTTATTATTTAATAATACTTTAAAATGGATTGATTATACTATTTTTTGTTAACAATGAAATATATTGCCTTTAGTTGATGATATTGGAATGAATTATTAAAGCTTTCATCTTTTAAATGGAATTTAATTGGAAATAACTGAATTGCGATAAGATTGTATTTAAATTGCGGAAAGGGTTAGTATATGTATTTTATGTAATAACGATTCCAAATGCGATAAACAAAAGTATGAAATATACAAATATTAATGTGGAAGATTTTTACTTAATTATTAGAGCAAGTAAACCATTATGATCGAACTGATGTTTTTAAGTGGAAGTAAAGGGATTGCAAATGTAAGAATGGTTCATAAAACCCGAATTTGAAATCAAAATGGAAAGTAAGATTTTTAAGATAGTTTAATATTGGATTTTGAGTTACAAGCTTTTATCTATCTTAAGATAAGAACGCTGTCGGTCAAGGTCTAAGAGGTAATTAGAATACCGCAACTTGAAAGACTTCACTATTATCGAGAGATGATACTAGTTTGTAATGGTAAAAGATGTTAGAAACGATTTATTATAAGAATAATGTTGCAACAATGATTTAAAAAGAAATTTGAAATCCAGTAAAACCATTGGGTTTTATAAGAATGATATATCATTTGATGATATTTTACCCATGTAAGATCTGGTAATGAAATGACATCGATTGGCTAACTGATTCCAAAGAAAAAGGGAATACATAAAGAGATTTAGTAATTTATATGGATATTACCGAAGTATAGGAAACGGAGAAGAGATTTGGCAGATATTCCATTATTAAAATATAAGTTTATGGTTTCGTTTTGAAGTCACGAAAGGAAATAGATTTGTCGGGATAAGAATATAGAACCAATTTTATCGATGAAATGTTTTTAGTGAAATATTTTAATATAAGGGACTTGAGTTGTCAATGTACTTAGCTATACTTTTGGATTTGATAGTTAAATAACCGACTATCAAATGAATATTCATTGGACCTTTTTGACGAGTTGTTTCGAAGAGATCGGGATAGGAACTAGACCCAAAACCACTTTGAATCAATGTTGCGTAGGAAACTAATATGTAGGGATATGTATAAAGATGGAGCATTGAAGACCATAAATCTTCATGATCGGAAGAACTACTTGTTGAATTTCTCTAGCTGATCCCTAGAAATATTTCAGCAGTGATTCTATCGTGATTGAAATCTACAGATTGCAAGGACTTCTCACTATTGATCCTTTGAGTGATTCCTAGGATGCGGTAAGAGGGTGCCCTCAGTTCATCTTGTTCCTGGATGACTTTTATGGATTAATGTATGACAGAGTACTTCCGTAAGAATCACGTACGTTGATTTTTACAAATATACCAAGTTAGGTGGCGGAGAAATTCTCTTACTTAAAACCCAGAGTATATTTGTGGACATCAATTAGTGATTTGACGGATCTGATGATGTGACATTCAAATTGAATATGATGCGATGATTCAGGGAAAGTAAAACGTGACCTCAAGCCCCTTCAACCGGGAAATGACAAAAATCGGGTAGGTTGCATTCATGTTAATTCAAGAAACATGGTAATTAGGCATTCATGTTAATTGGCATTAATTAGGGAGAATATGTTAATCGGAGAAAACATATAATTTGTCATTTATATTCAACTTAACTGAGGAAAATAGGTCACCTATGTTCATTTCATGTTAATTTGGGAAAAACATATCAATTAGACATTTATATTAATTTAAAGTGAACTTGGGAAAAAATGTTAATTAGACATTTATGTTAAGATGGGAAAACATGTTAATGTTAATTTAATAGGGTAAACATGGCATTGATATTGGAATCACATGTTAATTGATACTAATCTGTAAACATGATAATTTGGCATCAATATCGGAAAACATGAAATTTGCCATTTTACATTAAAATAGAAAACACTTTCATTCAACGTTAATTTGGAAAGTACGTTAGTTTGACGTTAATACGAAAAACTCGTTAATTGTACTTAATATGACATTAAGTAACCTTATTGGGAGAATGTGTTAATCAAAAGGAGTTATACTAGGTAATCTGTATGGGAAAACATGTTAATTGGAATTAATGGTACTTAATTGGAAATTAACATGCAAATGGAAAACATATGAATTGTACTTAATTTAATATTAAGTAAATATGTCATGAAAGATATTTGAATCGGATGTAATTAAGTAAAACATGTAACTTAATCCATAAACATCTGAGCAGGTGCCTGTACGATTTGGGGAAGGGTTGTTACATTTAATAGGAAATGTCAATTACAACCATGCTTATAAATGAACATAAACCTGCTAAGTTGAACCTGTTAATTAATAATCTAAGAGTTTCCACGTCTACTGTTTATATCCGGTTTTGGGACTCTTAAAATCCTAGTTTACTTGGAGAGCTAAGCCAAGGGGATGGCTTGTGTCAATTCTGCCGTTTGGAACCCGTATCAGTCAGTATCCCTGTTGGTATCATATTGAGGCCTCACACTATGTAGGGGATCAGGGCATGCTTTACTAATCTGGATTGTAAGAGGTTCAAAATCTTGGAGGTGGGTATGTGTGCGTTCCGGCGGATTCATGAGCGTGCACAGGTCGGATGGGAAAACTAAGACGCTGTAACACTAGCGAATAGTGTTGCGTCTTTAAAGTTGATGGTTAGGGGCTGATATCCCATACTACCTTGGCAAGCATAGGCTATCTGTGTCTGTAGGGAGCCAATCAAGGGTAGCATTTGGAAAAATCCTTCCTAATTACTTGTTTCAGTCTGAATTTGTAGAAGTGCAGAGCAGTCAATCTGCCTAATCTGATTACTATTATTATTGTTATCATCATTGTCTTTTTGTAAGAATAGCCAGTCCTTAATATCAATTCATATCAGTTATTGTTCACCTTTATATATGTACAGACACTTACCGTTTATGACACTAGAACCACTATTTATCTATTTTACTTAACTTAGTAAGTCTAGCTGGTGATCACAACAGCTCACCAGGCTTTATGTCTGACCCATTTTCTTTCTTTGTCTTTTCTTTCCCCCAGGCTTACAGAAAGAAAGTACATAATTCAGATTTCTTTGTTAGCTGTGTAATGATGGATTTCTGCAAGTTGGATTACTTCATGTTCTCTTTCCAAGGTTAGGTTGTATCTTTTTTACTATATTTAGGGGATAATATTATTTTACTCTGATGTTGTTTTGATTGACGTTTTCAGACATGACATTTTGTAATTGTTTGGTTTAATAAAACAAAGATGTTTTTGTATTTTATAAAATAGAAGTATCTTCTTCCGATGTAGATTTATTATTTTATGTCTTGTGAAATCTTAGTCTCTGTGATATTTTATGTTTTTATACCAACAATGCTTCATAGTTTCTTAATGAAATCCTCATACGGGTGGTATTAAGAAAGTGAGGTGTTACATTTGGTATTAGAGCCTAAGGTTACCAAGATCATTAAAGTTTTGTTTTGAAAGAAAGTATTTTCAAAAGAAAACGCATTTTTTTAGAAATCAAAAGTTACTTTTGAAAATAAAATATCCCCTATAGTTTGTTACAACTTTCCTTTTGAGTCCTTTTAAATCCTTATCTTTTAATTGAGTTATAAGGCATTCTAACTTAGCTTTCCTTTATAGGTAGAAATTTCATTAATGGACAAACCCATTTTGTTCAGTAGTTAGGAAAGATTGAGGTTAGAAAGGAACTTGTTGTTTGAAAGATACTAAAGATGGTTGATTATGGATATAAAAGGTTACCATGTATTTCTACTTTATCGCTTAATTCTCATTCTTATATGCCGAAATTCAGAAGAATAAGCTAAAATTTTAATATATATATATATATGTGTTAGCTTATTCTTCTAAATTTTGGCGTATAAGAATGAGAATTTGGAAGATAAGGATTACTTAGATTGATTAGTTAAGAAAAAGGGATGTCTCTCCATAGCTGGGTTTGAAATTAACATAGAAACGTCATTGCAAGAATGAATGGATTAGTGTGAAATAAGGATTTTACCGTATTACGCACTATTCTCTAACTTAAAGATAATTAAAAAGCAATATCTTGCAATTACGGATTTCTATTAAATAGATTGTCTTATAATGTGGAAGCAGATTTTTATAACATTTTTGGTAACCAATTAATTAGGGAACTTCCAAAAAGGTGAAATTAAGGATGACAAGTAAAAGGTCAACATGAGTATACTAATGACAAAAGAATTATAGGGAACATATAAGCAGTAATAAATTGGACATTAAGAGAGAAATGGTAAAAGGCAAGGATTGGTGGAAGAAAGAATGTTACCTATCTTTAGTTCTTGCTAGTTTTTTTTTTGGAATATTTTGACCCTTTTACTTTAATATATTGGTTAAGGTGGATGCGTGGGGCCATGGCTAGGATAAGTTGGGTCTTGTGTAGCGTCTGTATTGTAGGCTTACTAGAGTGATCCTTTACATATATAGTAAACCCTCGAGGGTATGATGATAGCACTAGTGACTGTTTTGCACTTAGTCCCAGTAGTAGTTTATGAACCACTAGGGATCAACTTGATTATCTATTTACCTGTGGTAAGTTAGGGTTGAAACTAAAATCTTGATGTTTGGGGTATTTTCAGTTATGGATTAGGTTGCCATGATTAGGCCACATATGAAATATGGACTTATAGGGTAAAGTTACGGGACTAATATCTATTAAGTATTTCTGAGGGCTATTTTGACTGTAAGAAGAAAATAGTCGAGATTGGAATAATTTTTGATTTCTTGCAACCCAAAGAGCCGGTTAGGTTGACATTCCTATATTTCTCAATGCACGTCTAGGAAGTATCAATTCAGTTATCATTGGGCTATATATTCCAAATAATAAGTGATTGAAAGATTATCTCAGACACAGAGAGAGAGAGAGAGAGAGAGAGATTAGTGTTCCGATCAGTATTTGTGGCAATGCTGAATTTGTGGCATTTTTGGATAAAGCACATGGTGTATGTGAGAATTAAGTTTCAAGTTTTGGACTGGAATCTTTCCTAGCTATGGGAATATACCCTCAATGGATGGGTTTGAAACTAAGGCAAGCTATCAGTATAATAAGTCGTCGTAGATGTTGGAAGGAAAGTTGGTTTCCTTTGGTGTACTTGAACTCAAGTGTTGACCTGTGAATGATTAGTTGGATTGGAATATTTTACTCCCTAAACCCTATCTTTTAAAAACAATGGTCTGACTCTTATGTTAGAGCATTCCACATAAGGAAGTAGTTGGACTTCAGTTGTAATGGAAAAAGTTTTCGGAAAAAACTAAGTAAACGGATTTTTTTGAAATAATTGTGTTCCTAGGCAAAAGTGTAACAAGGAGGTATTTTAAGGAAATTTATAGAACCATTTTGAGTCAAAACCTCATACGTATAAAGTTTTAATAAATGGAAGTTTTTGAAAGACTTTTGATATGAAAATTGTATTTTCGGAATTTCATAAAAGCAACTATATATGTTTCAAAAAAAGAAAAATATTGCACCTAAAATTTTGTCTCATTAATATTATTTTTTTCTCAAATAAGGTTTTGGAAAATTATATGTATAAAAAGTGGGTAGGAAATAAGTCTTTATGGGGTTGGGGAATATAAGTGGATTAAGCCAAGGAGCATAAGATGGGTAAAATAAAGACCAGAAATGTGGAAAGCAGGAAGAGTGTAACTTTACTTGTAAGATTAAGGTAAGCTTTTGGATTAGTTCACTTGAGAGTTTTTCCCCGAAGTAACTAAGATGAGTGAGATGAAAGAACTCCACCGAGGGATCCAAATTTCTTACCCGCATTCTTTTGACAAGTATTTCCTCTTTAATATTATATCTATCGCTTCTTCCTTTGATTAGGGGTTTTCCTTTAGTATATCCTTAGGAAGTGCGGATCTTATGATTTGAGCTTACAGATGATATGATATGGCTGAAACATGTGTTTGTAACATGTTATATTTGATGGTTGCAAATGGATGCAAGTGTTTGCTAGTGGTTGCCAGTGGACGCATATACACACGTTAAGCACTAGATTGGCTCAAGCACTAACATATTGCATATCGATGTGTGTGCATTTATAATTTTCAATGGATGAAAATGGTTGAATCATTACATGGATGTTGCATTTTGATGAACGGTTGGGCACACATATAGGATTTATATGTACTATTATGATTCTTTTGCATACATATTGGATACATGCCATATATTGTATTTTGGAGGTCAACTGAATCAGTGGACCGCTTTATTTTCGCATTAGTTTAGGGATATACACACAACACCTTTGCAATTTGCATATGTTCATACAAAAGCATTATAAATTTTAAGGACAATGGATGCCAGTGGATGATGGATGAGTAGATGCGTGTAGGTTTTAATTAATAACATTCTTCTTAACTTGCATATTTCGGAGATGAAATCCTTTAAGGAGGGAAAAATGTAACACCCTATATTTTGATAAACGATAATTATATAAAGTAAATAATAAAATGAATATTTAGAATATTCATAACTAGATAAAACAGACTCTACCGTTGCGTTAGTTATTAAATTTTGGTTTAGACAGACTCTTGTTTTTCGTAAATCGGATTAAGTATGAAAAAGTTATAAACTAAAGAAGATTGATCTAAAAAGTATAATATATATTATAATTTAAAATAACTGAACGCATAAAACAATGGCCACTGGGTGACCCAACAACACATGGGTCGACCCATGTTGGAGCTATGCCGACCCATCTTCAAGCATGGCAGATTCCTATGACTGAATCTGGACTATTTTGTGTGCTATATACATATGCCGACTCAGCTTGGGTGTACGGTTTGATTTAATAACCTAATATCCTATAGTTTAGATTTATCATAAATAGTCTATAAATAGGCTAGTAGCCTCACCATTTTCTTACACACAAACATATCTTCATATTCTTCCTCCTCCAAGCTATTTCTAAATAAATTAAGAAATTATCGGGTGTTGCCAATACATAGATAATTCTTGCGCTTTCTTCTACAACAACTATTTCAAAGACCTTTTCTGAATCTACAACAATATTGAGTGAGTGTTATTGTATTTTCAGATTTCTTCTAAGTTAAAGTTAAGCAGATACAGTAGTTGTTGTAGTAATCCAAATAAAAAGAATTTTGACAGTAATTATATATTGGATCTAAAAAGTAACAATGTTTATAAGTTTATTCTTATATGTTATTGTTCATTTAATTATTGTCAATTACCTATTTATTTTCAGTGATTATCTGTTTATCTGTACATTTTTCTTCCTTATCCTCCTTATGTTATTTGTTTTATTTACAGTCTTATTATGCCTTTACCACTTGAGTTGAATAGAATTGGAATAATATGAATTAATGTAAAAAAGGTAAATTGGGCATATTAGAATTTGTACTGTAAATTGGAATTATTATTAGGAAGAATACATAAACATGAATAGGTTACACTTATACTAAGAAGACATGTCATTTGTAAACATGTTTTTGACAGTAATCTATAGACTATTAATATGGCATTGACTAGGTGAACATGCGTTTTACATTAATTTGTAGACATGTTAAAATGACATTGATTGGAAAACGTGTAATTAACATTAATCTGTATATATGTTTATGTTAATTCGAGAAACATGGTAATTAGGCATTCATGTTAATTGACTTTAATTACGAAGAATATGTTAATTGGAGAAAAACATGTAATTTATCATTTATGTTCAATTTAATTGAGGAAAATAGGTCACATATGTTCATTTCATGTTAATTTTGGAAAAATATGTCAATTAGACATTTATGTTCATTTCATGTTAATTTAGGAGAAACTTGTCAGTTAGACATTTATGTTAATTTGAAGAAAAAATGTTAATTAAACATTTACGTTCATTTGATGTTGAGATGGGAAAAACATGTTAATGTTAATTTAATAGGATAAACATGACATAGATATTGGAATCACATGTTAATTGGCACTGATTTGTAAACATGATAATTTGGCATCAATATCGAAAAACATGTAATTTGTCATTTGACGTTGAAATTGGAAACATGTTCATTCAATGTTAACTTGGAAAGTACGTTAATTTGATGTTAATACGGAAAACACATTAGTTGTACTTAATATGACATTATGTAACCTTATTGGAAGAATGTGTTAATCAAAATGGGTTATACTAGGTAATCTGTATGGGAAAACATGTTAATTGGCATTAATGGCATTTAATTGGAAATTAACATGCAAATGGAAAACATGTGAATTATACTTAATTTAATATTAAGTAAATATGTCATGAAAGATATGAGAATTGGATGTAATTAAGTAAATCATGTAACTTTATATATATATCTAAGCAGATGACTATACGATTTGGAGAAGAGTTGTCACATTTAATAGGAAATGTCAATTACAACCATGCTTATTACTGAACTTAAACTTGCTAAGTTAAACCTATTAATTAATAAGCTAAGAGGTTCCATGTATGATGTTTATATCTAATTTTTGGACTCTTCAAATCCTAGTTTACTTGGGGGACCAAGCCCAAAGGGTGGATTGTGTCAATTCTGCTGTTTGGAACCTGTATCAGTCAATATCTCTATTGGTATCGTATCAGGGCCTCACATTAGTAGGGGTCAGCGCATGCTTTACTGATCTGGATTATAAGAGGTTAAAAATCTTGGAGGTAGGTACGGACGCGTCCGGGCGGAGTCATGAGCATGCATGGGTCTGATGGAGGAAACTAAGACGTTGTGTGACGGCCCGCCCCGCACCAACCGACATTTACTCCAAAGGTGCGCTGTACACATGTCCAGTTAGCACGGAACGGGTCGCCAGAAGGAAAAGAAAGAAGGAAATGAACATACAAAGAACCTGTAGAATGTCTCACAGCGCATAGAACAAAATATAATAATAACATACTTGACATAAAACAGGAGAGACAGTGCATAAGCTGAAAATCAGAACTAAACATCATAGCAGCGGAAATCCAAAATACAGCTTATTACAACTTTCAAACTGTCTCAAAGCAAAAAGTAAGATAAATGAGGTACACTACTAATGCCCAAGTAGCAACCACCAACGACACAGGGAGAATGTGTATATATATATCATACGTGGAAGCCTCCTGCCCGCCTCCGAACCAGCTACTCGCGCATCACCAGCTAACCTGTCTCTAGTCTGCTCGTGTGAGCACCCAGAGTAATAAGAGGAGACATAAAACTCTGGGTCAGACATAAAGCCTGGTATGAGCGATAAGCATCTAAAGTGAACAATAACAGGTAGACTAAAACATACCTGAACCTGGACCTGCAACCAAAGAGTTAGCACTACATACTGTACAACACTCTAAGGTATCATATCAATCAATATAAAGATACGGAGGTGGGGGAGGTGTGCATGTCATAATGATAGCAAACAATCAAGCATAGCATCCATCCTCACATCTCTCACTCAGTGCGTAAAGCATACGATATTCACCACTTCGATCACCCAACATACCTTGCTACGATCACTTTGCCCCATGAAGTCATAAATGGCTTCATTGCACTGATAACGTAGCCACTAATCCTTTGCTATGTCCACTTTGCCCCATGGAGTCACAAGAACCCCACTGCACTGGCTCATAGCCTTACTAATCCTTACTATGTCCACTTGCCCCATGGAGTTATTCACCCCATCTGCGCTGGCAAATAGTCTTACTACGCATCACCTTGCCCCTCAGGTCATAATGACCCTACTGCACTGATAACGTAGTCTTGCTACCACCACTTTGCCCCTCAGGTCATAATGACCCTACTGCACTGATAAGTAGCCCATCATTCTTAGTGGTGAATCGAAGTTATGAACGTCGACAACTCCTTAGCACACGTCCCACAGCAAAGTCCAACCATGAAGTGAACTCATTGGTTCCCAACTGGTTCCGGGATCCTGAGCTCTAACTCCCATATGGACTACCTTTGCATCTCGGGTTATTGGCCATCACCATCGAATCGGATCGGATCAGCCTTCACACTCTTCATCGGATCGGGTCAGCCTTAGGCATTTGGATCGGGTCGCGCCTCCTACATCGGATCGGGTCGTGGTCCTCCAGGTGATCGGATCGCCCTCCTCCATGATCTCATGAATCCAGTCTCCATCGGATCGGGTCTCCCCCTTCTAGTCGGATCGTGAACTCCCTACGGATCGCGTTCCAACGGGTCGGATCGTGCTACATGGATCGGGTCGTGACTTCCCATCAGTTCGTGAGGCTGGTCGATTCGTGGAAGGACGAGGCGGATTGCATAACAACTCCTCATATCGGATCATGATCATCTGGTTCGGATCGGGGTGCGAAGCGCGAGTGCGGATCGTGGACATGACATGCGATCCGATCCGATCCCTGCATACTTCCTGCAGCTGTTCCAGCGAGTTGTTTACGCCTCTCGACGGCGTTTTCGACCATTCCAACTATTCTAATCAGTCACAAAGCATTTTATACAGTCATAGCAACATACATAACCAACCACAACCATCAAAACATCAATATGATAAGTAGAAATGGATCAAACATACCCAAAATCCCATATTTTCCCTTTAAGCATGTTTAGGTGAAACCAACGATAGGACTAACAAAACTTAACCAAATTAACCCAAATTCATATCAGAGGTCTAAAACATCATTTCGAATTTTATAAACATTTTTCCAGAATTTTATCATGTTTAAATTCGCTAGTTAACACTAATCACCCCTAATTAGCCATAATTAGTGCAAAATTATGCAAATCACTCACCTTAGCCACAAAATAAACTAAGATACGAAATAAATCTCTGGTTTGATGTGAATCTCTATGCTAAACAGCAGCCCCAAGTTGCTTTAGTGAAGATCTTCCTTGATTAGGGGTTGCTAAGCCAAATCCTTGACCAAAAGATGATTTGGAGGTGATTTAGAGGTTGGAGGCCAGTTTTAGGGTTCCTTGGTAATAAGTGGAGGCTAGAAAACTGAAATGGAATGATTCTCCATCTCATTTCAGCCCTCTCATAACCCTAATCTCGAAATGGGTTATGGGCCTACTCACTAATCACCCTATTTGGCCCGGTTAAGCAGTTTTTCACCCTCCAAACCTTGTTTCAGCCATATCTCCCAAACGGTAAGTCCGTTTGACTATTATGACCACTCTACGGAAAGAGAAACCATCAAATGAATCAAATGGAAGTGGTTTCAGGTCAAAATTCTTTTCCAATCAAAAGTTATGGCCAAAACAGTACCGACTAGGGGCAAAATGATCATTTAAAAATCAACAAAAATCATGAACATGGGAAATGACTCTAATGGATGTTTCCCAAAGTTACATGACCATACAACTTCATACGGGAAGGAAATAAATATTCTACAATCCTATGATGTGTAGAATACGGGTCGTTACACTCTCCCCCCCTTAAGAAATTTCGCCCCCGAAATTCCCTAATCCAAACACACATAAAGGTCCCGCATGCCTATCAATCATAAAACAACAATCAACATGCAAAACAAGTCTACCCTAGCATGCGGAAAACTAAATCGCAAAGTAAATCTTACCAGGCAAAGAGTTCTGGATATGCCTTCCTAATGCTTTCTTCTGTCTCCCAAGTACAATCATTCTCGTCCTCGTCCCACTGAACCTTGACTAGCTTCACCGACTTCCTTCGAAGTTGCTTTGTATCGTGCCCCACAATACGAATCGGCTTGCGGCTCCCAACCGCCTCGGGTTCTACTTCGAAGTCCTCTAACTGATCAGGTGAAATAGTCACATTTGAGTCATGAACGAACTTCCTTAGTTGGGAAACATGAAACACATTGTGAACTCCTGCCATCTTCTCTGGTAAGCCAACTCTATTCGCCAAATTCCCGACTAGTTCACGAACGGGGAACGGGCCAACAAATCTTGGTGCCAACTTGCCTCTCCTGCCAAATCGTATCACGCTCTTCAACGGAGAGATCTTAACAAACACTAAGTCACCAACGGAGAATTTCAAATCTCTTCTCCTCTTATCAGCATAACTCTTCTGCCTATCTTGGGCAGCTTTCATTCGTTGCTGAATGATTTTAATCTTATCAGAAGTTTCTCTCACCACATCTGGTCTAAGCACAAACTTCTCGCCAGTCTCTATCCAACATGATGGTGAGTTGCACGGTCTTCCGTACAAAGCTTCATATGGAGCCATACCGATACTGGATTGGTAGCTATTATTATATGCAAACTCTACTAGATGCAAATGGTCATCCCATGATCCACCAAAATCCAATATACACGCTCTCAAGAGATCTTCCAATATACGATTCACCCTCTCCGTCTGACCGTCGGTCTGAGGATGATATGCGGTACTGAGATGTAATCCTGACCCTAGAGCCTCTTGTAAGCTCTTCCAAAACCCACTAGTGAACAACGGGTCTCGGTCACTCACAATGCTTTTGGGTACTCCATGAAATCTCACTACCCACTTCATATACAATTCTGCCAACTTGGCTGCCGTTCTGGTCGATTTGACGGGTATAAATCTTGCGCTTTTAGTCAATCGATCCACAATTACCCAAATGCTATCATATCCCGATCTAGTCCTTGGTAAACCATCGATGAAATCCATCGAGACTTGCTCCTATTTCCATTCGGGAATTTCTAATGGTTGCAACAGCCCACTAGGCTTCTTTTGCTCGGCTTTAACTAGCTGGCAATTCATGCATTTGGATATAAACTTCCCAACGTCTCTTTTCATCCCTTCCCAGTAGTAAGTCTGTCTCATGTCTCGATACATCTTATTACCACCGGGATGTAAAGTCAGTTTTGAGTGATGACATTCTCTAAGCACTTCATCACTCAAACCATTCACGTTGGGCACAACTAGTCTTCCATTCTTTCGAAGCCATCCATCTCGATCAAGCCCATACACATTCATCTCCTCATCAATACCCATCTCTAACTTGGAGATGATTTCCAATAGGTTAGGATCGTCCCTCTGATTAAAACCAATCCTCTCTATCAAAGTGGGTATGATCGTCAAACTAGCTAGCATAACTGGATCCAATTCGCACCTTGGTCTGAAATCAAACCCCGCGATATACTCCAGTTGCTTCCATTCAAGAAACATTGCCCCTAAGCTGGCATGTCTCCTACTCAAGGCATCGGCTACCGCATTACCCTTCCCAGGTGTATACGCGATATCAAAATCATACGAAGCCAAGAACTCTAACCATCTATGCTGACGGAGATTCAGATCTTTCTGAGAGAAGAGATACTTTAATGGTTTATGATCGGTAAACAACTCAAATCTTTCTCCCAAGAGATAGTGTCTCCACATCTTCAGCGCAAATACAATCGCTGCCAATTCCAAATCATGGGTAGGATACTTCTTCTCATGCGGCTTTAGCTGACGACTAGCATAAGCTACAACCCTACCTCCTTGCATCAATACTGCACCTAGTCCGGTACCACAAGCATCCGTGTATACCGTCATTTCTTCATTCCCTTTAGGAATGACTAACACTGGCGCACACGTCAACCTCTCCTTTAGACTTTTGAAGGCATCCTCACACACTCCGTCCCAGACGAAGGACTGATTCTTCTTAGTCAACTGAGTCAACGGTGCTGCAATCTTGGAGAAGTCCTGGATAAACTTACGATAATATCCGGCTAATCCCAAGAAACTTCTTACATCCGTAGCATTCTTGGGCGTAGGCCAATCTTGTACCGTAGCCACCTTCGCAGGGTCCACGGCAATACCACAATCTGAAACAACATGACCCAAGAATCTTACTTCCCTTCTCCAAAAATGACACTTAGAGAATTTCGCTTTCAATTGGTGTTTCCTCAACACCTCCATCACTATCCTCAAGTGCCCCTTGTGTTCCTCCTCTGTCCTTGAATAAACAAGGATATCATCCACGAACACAAGAACAAACTTATTCAACTGATCTCTGAATACTCGATTCATAAGATCCACAAAATAGGCTGGTGCATTGGTCAACCCAAACGGCATGACCAACCACTCATAAAATCCAGACGGCGTCCTAAATGCCGTTTTCGGAACACTCTCATCCGCTACTCGAAGCTGATGAAATCCTGTCGCGAGGTCCAACTGGGAGAACACTCTTGCTCCTTCCAGTTGATCAAACAAATCATCTATCCGCGGTAGAGGATACTTATTCTTCCTCGTCACCTTATTCAACTCGCGATAGTCCACACACAAACGAAGGGAACCATCTGCCTTAGTGGCAAACACAACTGGTGCTCCCCACTCGGAGACACTTCTTCTAATAAGTCCCTTCTTCAAAAGATTGCTGACTTGCACCCCGAGCTCTCGCTGCTCTCTTGGTGCCATACGACGAAGTGGCATCACTATAGGTCTGGCATCTTTCACTAAATCAATACGGAACTCAATCTCTCGGTGTGGTGGAAGCCCGGTCACCTCCTCGAAGACGTCTGGATACTGGCCAACCACGGGCACATCTGACAACTCATCCTGCGGGATGTCGAGGGAATTTACAAAACTAGCCATAACCCCATCACTAGGTAGACTACCAAATACTACCCTCCGCCCATCATCCGCCCTCACTGTCACCAAAAAGCCCTCACGGTCTACCACCACCCCGTATCTTTGGAGCCAATCGACTCCCAATATAATGCCATACCCAGTAAAGCCCAAAACAAAGCAATCACATACAAACATACATCCATGACTCGATAAGACCAAATTCCTGCAAATCATACTAAGGCTAGTCGAACCACCAATCGGGTTCGTCACAACCAATGGTCTATCGACTATCTCGGGTTCTAGTCCCAACCTATCTACCAGGTCACTAGATATGAAGGAACGGGAAGCCCCGGTATCAAACAAAACTCGAATTGGTACATCATAAATAGAAAGCATACCTTGAATAACAACATTCTTCCCTTTCTCCGCCGCAGTTGGGGCATTCGACGAAGAAGGAATAGCATCAAGAGCATATGCTTTCACAATCTGCTTCTCCTTAAGAGGTTGCGGGCACTTATCCTTCTGATGTCCCACTTGACCATAGTTGTAGCACTTCCTTTCCGCTGGCTTGGCCCGACATTCTTTAGCATAATGGCCCTTCTTTCCACAGCTGAAGCACTCAACATCCTTCTTGCTCTTTTTCTGGCCACCTTTTGATTGGTCCTGCTTCCTCTTATTCTGAGAGTTATTCTTGCCTCCACCGCCTGCTTGCGGCTTTGGCCCTTCTGCAAATGCAGCTTCAGTCTTTGACTTAGGGTAAAGACTCTCTGATCTCAAAGCCTTCCCCGCGATCGATTCAAAAGTCTCATCGATGTGGTTGATAAGCCTTTCCCCCAAGTACCCATCCAAACCTGTAATGAACTTCTCATTCTTCTTCTCAGGAGTATCGATAAGAGACAGTCCATACTTCGACAAAGTGTCGAACTCAGCAATATAATCAGAAACTTCCCTCCCATTCTGCTTGAGTTCCAAGAACCTCTTGAACAACACTGACTTCTGGGCAGCTGGAATGAACTTCTCGCTAAAGCGAGCCTTGAACTGAACCCAAGTAACCTGGTCCTCTGGAGTAGCTGTTCTAATAGCATTCCACCAATTCATCGCTCGCCCTTGCAGCTGGCGAGACGCTAGCCTTCTCTTCATCGCATCCTCAAGACCCAAGTCATCAAAGATACGGTCACAGCTATCCATCCAATCTTGAACATCTGTGGCCGACTCCGTTCCGTGGAACGGCTTCCCACCAAGATTAGTGTAATCTTTGCACAACTTGGCGAAATCGACCCTAGGCGCCTGCACTACTGGGCCAACACCAACTCCGGGATTGGGAACTGCCCCTTGCACTTCTCTAAGCATGTCTCTCATGAGGTTGGTAAACATCGCCCTCATGTCAGCGGCATTCCCATTATTGGCCCCTCTACCGGTACCTCTAACATGTCGGCTCATCGTCAATCTGTAAAAGGGAAACGATTAACGACCCCATAGTGGTACTAATGCAGTGCAACTTCATTTTTATACTACTAATAGTATATATATACATAGCTTTTGAAAACCAAAGTAATCACAAATACGCGCTCTCATATACGTACTAACTCTCCCTAGTGTCTTTCCCTAGGTTAACTACGCAACCTAGAGCTCTGATACCAAGTGTGACGGCCCGCCCCGCACCAACCGACATTTACTCCAAAGGTGCGTTGTACACATGTCCAGTTAGCACGGAACGGGTCGCCAGAAGGAAAAGGAAGAAGGAAATGAACATACAAAGAACCTGTAGAATGTCTCACAGCACATAGAACAAAATATAATAATAACATACTTGACATAAAACAGGAGAGACAGTGCATAAGCTGAAAATCAGAACTAAACATCATAGCAGCGGAAATCCAAAATACAGCTTATTACAACTTTCAAACTGTCTCAAAGCAAAAAGTAAGATAAATGAGGTACACTACTAATGCCCAAGTAGCAACCACCAACGACACAGGGAGAATGTGTAAATATATATCATACGTGGAAGCCTCCTGCCCGCCTCCGAACCAGCTACTCGCGCATCACCAGTTAACCTGTCTCTAGTCTGCTCGTGTGAGCACCCAGAGTAATAAGAGGAGACATAAAACTCTGGGTCAGACATAAAGCCTGGTATGAGCGATAAGCATCTAAAGTGAACAATAACAGGTAGACTAAAACATACCTGAACCTGGACCTGCAACCAAAGAGTTAGCACTACATACTGTACAACACTCTAAGGTACCATATCAATCAATATAAAGATACAGAGGTGGGGGAGGTGTGCATGTCATAATGATAGCAAACAATCAAGCATAGCATCCATCCTCACATCTCTCACTCAGTGTGTAAAGCATACGATATTCACCACTTCGATCACCCAACATACCTTGCTACGATCACTTTGCCCCATGAAGTCATAAATGGCTTCATTGCACTGATAACGTAGCCACTAATCCTTTGCTATGTCCACTTTGCCCCATGGAGTCACAAGAACCCCACTGCACTGGCTCATAGCCTTACTAATCCTTACTATGTCCACTTGCCCCATGGAGTTATTCACCCCATCTGCGTTGGCTCATAGTCTTACTACGCATCACCTTGCCCCTCAGGTCATAATGACCCTACTGCACTGATAACGTAGTCTTGCTACCATCACTTTGCCCCTCAGGTCATAATGACCCTACTGCACTGATAAGTAGCCCATCATTCTTAGTGGTGAATCGAAGTTATGAACGTCGACAACTCCTTAGCACACGTCCCGCAGCAAAGTCCAACCATGAAGTGAACTCATTGGTTCCCAACTGGTTCCGGGATCCTGAGCTCTAACTCCCATATGGACTACCTTTGCATCTCGGGTTATTGGCCATCACCATCGAATCGGATCGGATCAGCCTTCACACTCTTCATCGGATCGGATCGGCCTTAGGCATTCGGATCGGGTCGCGCCTCCTACATCGGATCGGGTCGTGGTCCTCCTGGTGATCAGATCGCCCTCCTCCATGGTCTCGTGAATCCAGTCTCCATCGGATCGGGTCTCCCCCTTCTAGTCGGATCGTGAACTCCCTACGGATCGCGTTCCAACGGGTCGGATCGTGCTACATGGATCGGGTCGTGACTTCCCATCAGTTCGTGAGGCTGGTCGATTCGTGGAAGGACGAGGCGGATCGCATAACAACTCCTCATATCGGATTGTGATCATCTGGTTCGGATCGGGGTGCGAAGCGCGAGTGCGGATCGTGGACATGACATGCGATCCGATCCGATCCCTGCATACTTCCTGTAGCTGTTCCAGCGAGTTGTTTACGCCTCTCGACGGCGTTTTCGACCGTTCCAACTATTCTAATCAGTCACAAAGCATTTTATGCAGTCATAGCAACATACATAATCAACCACAACCATCAAAACATCAATATGATAAGTAGAAATGGATCAAACAAACCCAAAATCCCATATTTTCCCTTTAAGCATGTTTAGGTGAAACCAACGATAGGACTAACAAAACTTAACCAAATTAACCCAAATTCATATCAGAGGTCTAAAACATCATTCCGAATTTTATAAACATTTTTCCAGAATTTTATCATGTTTAAATTCGCTAGTTAACACTAATCACCCCTAATTAGCCATAATTAGTGCAAAATTATGCAAATCACTCACCTTAGCCACAAAATAAACTAAGATCCGAAATAAATCTCTGGTTTGATGTGAATCTCTATGCTAAACAGCAGCCCCAAGTTGCTTTAGTGAAGATCTTCCTTGATTAGGGGTTGCTAAGCCAAATCCTTGACCAAAAGATGATTTGGAGGTGATTTAGAAGTTGGAGGCCATTTTTAGGGTTCCTTGGTAATAAGTGGAGGCTAGAAAACTGAAATGGAATGATTCTCCATCTCATTTCAGCCCTCCCATAACCCTAATCCCGAAATGGGTTATGGGCCTACTCACTAATCACCCTATTTGGCCCGGTTAAGCAGTTTTTCACCCTACAAACCTTGTTTCAGCCATATCTCCCAAACGGTAAGTCCGTTTGACTATTATGACCACTCTACGGAAAGAGAAACCATCAAACGAATCAAATGGAAGTGGTTTCAGGTCAAAATTCTTTTCCAATCAAAAGTTATGGCCAAAACAGTACCGACTAGGGGCAAAATGATCATTTAAAAATCAACAAAAATCATGAACATGGGAAATGACTCTAATGGATGTTTCCCAAAGTTACATGACCATACAACTTCATACGGGAAGGAAATAAATATTCTACAATCCTATGATGTGTAGAATACGGGTCGTTACACGTTGTAACACCAGTGGATAGGGATGTGTCTTTAAAGTTGACGGGTTAGGGATTGATATCCCATGCTGTTGTGGCTGGTGAAGGCTATTTGTGTGTGTAAGGAGCCGATCAATGGATAACATTAGGAAAAATCCTTCCTTATTACTTGTTTCTGTCTGAATCTGTAGAAGTGCAAAACAGTCAGTCTGCTTGATCCGATTACTATTATTACTGTTATCATCATTGTCTTTTTATAAGAATAGTCAGTCCTTATTATCAGTTCATATCAGTTAGTGTTCACCTTTACATATGTACAGACACTTACCTTTTGTGACACTAGAACCACTATTTACTTGCTTTACTTAACTTAGTAAGTCGAGCTGGTAATCACAGCAGCTCAGCAGGCTTTATGTTTGACTCATTTCGTTTCTTCGTTTCTCTTTTCTTCCCCCCAAGCTTACAGGGAGAAAGTACATAGTTAAGATTTCTTTGTTAGCTTTGTCATGATGGATTTCTGCAAGTTGGATTACTTCATGTTCTCTTTCCAATGTTAGGTTGTATTTTTTGACTATATTTGGGAGATTATATTATTTAACTCTAATCTTGTTTTTGACTGAGATTTTAAGACATGGAATTTTGTAATTGTTTGGTTAAATGAAACAAAGATGGTTTTGTATTTTATAAAATGAAAGTTTCTTCTTCCGCTGTAAATTTATTATTTTATGTCTTATGGAATATTTATCTCTGTGATGTTTTATGTCTTTATACCTACAATGCTCCATACTTTCTTAATGAAATCCTCATACGGGTGATATTAAGAAATGTGGGGTGTTACAACGTAAACTTGCTATATCAGTTAATTACGGACTTGTTCGATTGAAGCTACACCTATGTAAAATTGACAGACTTGTAGTAAACCGATAAGTGGGAACGCATAGCATTGTCTGGGTTACTATTGGGAAGTTTGTGACACATTTCTATGTGTATGTAAGTATTAGACCTTTGGGTCATCTGTATGGACTATAGAAGATCTTCATATCATTCTTGTGGATTGTGTGAGCCTTCGACTAATCTGTGTGGAGCGCATAATATGTGAATAATACTTAGCATGTTTCGGCCATTTCTGTGTAGTGCACGTGCAGGCATAGCTTAGACTCACCTTATTTGGATCCAGAATGTATGGTATTTTCTAGATTCGTTATTTCTTGGTTTCTAGAATTTGTGATTTTATAATATTTTCACCAATTTGCGAATGTTGGATTTTTATACTTAGCCTCTGAGCTATTTGATAACCTATCATATGCTGATTACATTTCTATGTGGTAAACTCTTAATCGAGTTTTGTGTCTTGAGATTTTGTGATTTCCATCTTATATTTCTATGTGATTTGAGATTTCTATACATACCTTAGCCTTGAGCTTCGGTTATTTGGGTCGATGGAAACATCTGTGTTGTGTGGATATCATCTTACATGAGAATCTTAGTTGTGAATTAGTGGATTATCTCATGTATATCATATTGATGTGGGATTATAGTATTCCTTCTCTAAAGATAGGAATAATCCCTTATGTGCCTTACCCTTCACCCATCAACACTAATTATTTTATTTAAGCTAGATTGATCCGTGAATTTTATGTACTCGAGTCAAACAGAGTTGTTACTGGTTAACCACTTTCAGTAGATTCCCACTTCGATTGCCTTCACTATGAACTATCCTTTTCGGATGCTAGTGAATGTGTCGTGTAGTCTTTTTTTTTGTACTATGTATATTCTTTTGCATACTCATCTGTATATGGTTCATAAGGACCAATCACTTATATGACTCGTGTATGTTGTACTATGATGTATTTGTGTGTGTGTGTGTATATATATATATATATGTATGTTTATTGTCCTATGACCGAATTATGTGATATTTTTATTTTTTATTCTAGATAGGTACTTAGCAACTGTAGCTTTGTATTAAACAAAAATCGAGTATGTCGATTCTCATAAGGTAAGGAAAAAAATTTGGAGCACTCAATCGATGATTCGATACTTGTTTAAGACAAAGCTTATGGATGGTCGCTCCTAAACAGTCATATTCTCTGCACTAGCAGAAGGCATTACTCTGTTATATACTTTGTTAATGTAGGTCTCAGTGTTGGGCATCACAATAGAAGTTAGTGCCTTACAACATGGCATTAATTTTTAATACCATAAAAGATTCATTATTGGATAAAACTAGAACAAAACACTAAACCAAGGCATTATCAAGATCTCACAACGCCATTACAACATGTAATCTATGTGAACAAAAATAAAATAACAATATAACCGCACTAAAGGAAGAAACTAACAAATGAATATTAGTATATAATAGTCAAAATATATTAACTCTAAAAAATATGGAGTTATGGACAAATATCTGATACAATAGTCTCTAATATAAATAATATATCAGTCACGTACAATAAAATAATGAGTATATATAAAAACATCGATGCCAATCCGAATGCTACAGTTGCACTTTGATAGAATATCCCCAAAAGCACCTAACTTCAAAATTACTCAATCGAGTATAAGAGAGTTATCATGATATAAGCAGACAAAGACAAAACGCGAGTAAGACATAAAGCCTAGTGCGAGGGGAATTATCTCAAAATACTATGTACGAAAACTATATACAAATAAACATGAATTACTAAATCATAGACGACTACCTCCACAAACATGGCTTAGGGGAGATCCCTATCTATAAACAAGTATAGTAAATCCATCTCAAAGATACCATAACTTGCTCTTCTCCTACAACAAATTAGCACAAATATCAAATTGCGCTGCACTATCCCAAACTAATAATAACACAGTACTTATGTACCATGATCACTGTTTTAGATATCGAAAATATCGCCCGAGATCTCGTCTGAGATCTCATTTTGAGCTACTTTCGAGATGAAACAACAAATATCACTGTAGATCTCCTTTCGAATATATCACCCAAGATATTGCAATATCGAACGATATATCGACCGAGACGAGATACTGGAATATCGTCTGAGATTTTGGTTTTTCTAGTTAAAATTTAAATATGTGTCTGAACCAGAACAATAATTAGAAAACTCAAATCTAGCCACGATAATCTTCTGCAATTTAACATTTTGCATGTTAAATGACCATATCGTATGTTCATATATGTTCTACAATGCTTATGATTTTCATATTCGTTCTTTTTTACATACATGTTATCTATGAAATTATGCATTTTATGTTTTGCTTATGCTTAACTTTTTAATGTTTTGGATCTTTTTTATGTTTTATGTCTAACAATAATTCGTGTTCATGGATCATGTGTTGTAAGCACTAATCTATTTGCATTGTGTTATATTTCTATTTTAAGCATATTACGATTTAAAGTATGAACGATCTTTCGTAAATTAAGAATAATGAAGTGATTTTGCAATTCAAGTTTAAGTTCTATGTTAATAATAACATTCATAAAAGTCTTTATGTAAGAATATCATTTTTTAACATATCATGTACCCTGAGATTATTCCGATATGAATTTCAGACCCGAGATGGAAATCCGAGATAAACCACCGAGTTAGACTCATTTCATCCGAGATCCCCCCGATACGAGATCAAGTCTCTAAAATCCCCGAGAAGAAATGTGATCGATATCCGAGATTTAAAACCTTGACCATGATTATCCCATACTTCTAAAACAACGATCATTACTACTAAGATCGATAATATACGCCCTTATGTGTAAGGTAACTACTATAAAATCAAAATAGTATGCCATAACGCGTATAGTCACTATATAAGACTAAATCATAGATGACTCGCTACTAGAAAACTGGGAAATACCATTTCCCAGCCAGCTATCATTAAAATCGTAGATAACTCACTATGGAGAAACTCTGACTCTCAACCCGCTATCATCAAAATCCTAGGTGAATAGCTATCAAGGAACTCTAAATCTTAGCCTGCAATAACCAAAATCATGGATGACCAGCTACTAGGGAACACAATGTCCTAATATGTTATCATCTAATTTGCATATGACTCGCTATTGAGGAACTCCATGTCTCAGCTCGCTATCATTAAAATCGTATATGATCGCCACGTATGGCTCCAGTCGCCACATCCTAAAACCCATCCAACAACTCTTACAAAATCATACTTACCATTACTGTATTTCAAATCGAACGCACGACCCCAATGTCATAATACTCTTCCAATATAATCTCCTAGTCTACCTCAAAATCTATGTCTTGGAATACGTGTCGGCTGGGTTCCATGTGGGTCCTAATACTTCAAAACCTACCAAACTTTTCTAGACAGCATCCCTCGAAAAATGGTAAACAATGACTCAAATAATGCGTCTATCTGACTCAGTATGCGATAGTTATCTCATTTTGAATTATTGGTCGAACTAGACAATCAACCGTAGGCCAAACTTTTGTAAATTGACATTCGAACATCAAAAACCTTACCCAAACATATGAGCCATAGGTTCTATGTACGGTAATGTACCATGGGATACACCCTTTGAACATTTCTGACACGAACTTATGCCCTCGTTAAAGTTCATTCGACGAAGGAAGAGCTTAGTACTTGATTACACTCATTAAAATGATTTTTTGGAAAGTAGATCGTCTCACAACCACACATAACACTTAACAATTCACATTTCGGACTTCATCGGAGCGATTACTCGATCCAGTGGACTCTCATGCAACTCAGGGTATACAGTTGTGGCTATTGCTACATGAAATGCCTATATACTACAACAATTTTATACCTATATAAACAAGTAAATATATAACAATTCTAACTAGCATTCAATATTGGTTTCAATTGTCATCCAAATGCACATACATGTATACATGCTCATGCATATATACACACATTGTTACTCCAATGAGCGAATCAACCATTTTTAGATCAAATTTTGCTTCTACTTACTAATCTTTCTAATGGGAGTGAAACAACGCTTTTTATCATTATATAAGTTCTAAATAACAGTAATTGGTTCGCCCATCATTTTTAATGATGTGTCTAGAACTCCTAAATCACTTAATTAGTTTACTAACCATTTTATAATCTATTCAAATTGATTACTTAGTTAGTGCTAATGACATGCACATCATTAGATTATATAATTAACCCCAAATCAAACTATAACATCACAAGCCATCACTCAGTTAGTCCAAATCAATGCTAGGGCTTACTAACTGTTAGATCAAAATTTGGACCTAACACCCAAATCGTTATAATATACAGAGAATTATATGTAGAGAATATAGACAAATGAAGAAACACACAGGATTTATAGTGGTTCGGCGTTAACGAGCCTACGTCCACTTTATATATTATTGATTATACCTTGAATGCTAGTACAATCAATGATTTCTCTCAAACTCACTCTTACAATTATGATTTCTCTCAGTAATCTCGAAGTAAAACTGATAAGAGATAGTGGTATGACAGTAATGGTGGAATCAATACTCAATACTGCCAAAAGATCCCGAAAAATGCCAATCTCTGGGCTATTTATAGCTGATTCTGTCAGGCGGATCGCGGTCACACGTGGCGCAAATCCCGAGAATATCGGATCGGATCGAGACTAGATGAAGAATTGGTCAATATGACAGTTGTGGACAAGTGGCGCGAGATCCATACATCTCGGATCACTGAAGACCAGTTCGGGGTAACCGTTGCGTCTTCTGGGCTCAGACCGGATTGGGTCGCGACGAGGTGGACGGATCAGTTCGCAACAGCTTGTGGCGATCCGATGGGGGCGCGATGAGGTAGACGGATCGGCTCGCACCAGCTCGTGGCGATCCGATGGGAGCGTGGCGATCCGAAAGCTGGCGAATGACCGCGATCGAGTTTTCTCTAGATTAAAGGCACGAAGCTTTATACTCTTTTCTCATGTGTGAACCTTGGTGGCTCGGCCAAAAAGCTAGCCAACATTTTGCCCCCTCGGAGTATGTTTTATCGAGGATGGAACATGCTTCGAAATTGCAGAGATATCTTTTCACCGAACGGTGTGAATCAATGGTCGCATCTGTCTGAAATGCCGTGTTTCTCAGGAAAGTTGCGTTCTTTGACCGCTATAAATATCAGTATAACTCGTCCATCGTTTCTTCGTTCATTGGGTAGTTCTCATTTCTGGAATCTTTGAAGACTTCATTCCTCAATTTGCCGGGTAAACTTCTATATATATATATATATATTATGAATCATTGGCTCGGATCGCATATTCGTGTCACGATCCGAGGGATGAAATGTTCATCTCGAGTTTTTTGGTGAGCATTCGGATTTGTTCACGGAGCGCAACAGGCTTCTCTTCGGAACGTGGTGGGCTTTGGTTGGCGGAGCGGGCTTCATCACGAATCGCGTTGGGCTTCGATCCACGGCCCATCTACTTTCACGGCTCGAGTAAAACAAAAAAGGGGAGACCTACAGTCGCCTCCCGGTCTATATAAACCGAACCCCCTTTACTTTTTCCTTTTCTTCTTCGTTCCTCGTTGCGCCGCCAGACCTCCTGAAAGAAAACCCTAATTTCTTTTTCAATCTCCAAAAACCCACTCGCTTTCCCAATCTTTAAGAAAGGTAATTATGTTAAAAGCTTTCTCTCTCGTGATTTCTGAGTTTTTTGACTGATTTGATGAAGGAATGAGCGGAATTCGGTGGTTTTTGAGGTGTTGGAGGTCGGGGAGACGCCATGAATCTCATCGTTCGAGCTCGGAGGTGAGGCAGAGAAGCGGGAGAAAGGAGGAGATCGAATCGGATCGTGGCGATGTAACGAGAATACGGATCGCTATGAGCTCATAGCGACCCGATCCGGAACACTCTCATGGGCTAGCGCCCCCGCTGCGGATCCATACTTGCTTCACGATCCAGATTCATGCCGCGATCCGAATGCCACCACACACGATCCGGAGATGTATCACGATCTAGATGGCGAACGACCCAACGAACTTGTAAAATGAGCAATCTACCTTAACCCCGGTACATTGAATGGACAGTTAGGCTAGAACCTTGGAAACGGACTTCCCGGACTGAACAAAAGCATAACTTGACCGCATATGACGATTAATACTTCGATGATCTTGACAACCTTTATGCTTTTTCTTTAAGACATGCACAAGCACACACTTGCACTCACACACACGGGGGACGGGTAATTATATTCTTATTTCTCATGTTTACTCGCCTAAACAGTAATGTCGGATAATCGTTCCCCTTCAAGATCTGATACAGAGACGGATCCCGAGGTGTATGAGCATCACAACCCCGAGGTTCTTCCAACTAATCCAGAGGGTGCGGATTCTGGATCCGAATATGAGGCAGAAACAGAATCGAATCCGTTCGAGAGTACCTCGCTTGATGAGGAGTCCGAAGTAGACGGCCGAGCTCCCGACGAAATTCCTGGTGCAATAGAAATAGAGAAATTCACTGACTCTTTAGCTTCCAAACTTGATGACATAAAGCTTAAGAGAATTTGCTTGAGACACGGGATCCCCTGGGATGATGTGAGGACACCCGGCAGCGAAGATAGACCTCATTTGGCTCCGGAGGGGTATATGACAGTTAGCCGACTCATGTGCTGGGTAGGCGCTATTCCTCCGTTTCCTCCAATCGTCACTGAGACCCTAAAACGATTGGGTATTGCTCCAATGCAGCTTCATCCCAATGCCTACGCAGCTCTATACACTCTATACATCGCATACGCGGAAATCCTGCATACCGAGCTCACGTTTAAAGATTTGAAATTCTTTTACCTTTTCAAGCATCGCTCCTCGGCAACCCCAAATTTCTCTTTCTTCGAATCGGTAGCAAATAGGAAGGTTTTGTCTGACGGATACAGCTACATAGGGGATCCCAAGGCCGATTGGTTATATATAAAGAGACAGGCTGGGTGTTCAAGAAGATGGCTTAAATCAAGTAAACTTTAAACTTTTGATTGAATAACTTGTTTAAGAAATCGAAGCATTAACATGCTTCTTTTCTCTAAGTAGCTCACGCCTTTCCCAAGATGGAAGGCTCGGTATACAATAATCGACTGTCCCTTCTTCTGCAAAGCAAATCCGATTTCCTAAAGATCAAGAAGTGCATTACTGACGAGAATCTTCACAAGCACCGCCTTCTGGATATAAGGTTTGGACTTGGTGCAGGCGACAAACCCTACAAATACGTACCCCCGACTGAAGGAGAAGGAACGTCACGGGCAGCAGAAACAACTAAATTTCGTAAGAGTCCTTCGCCGATAATCATCCAGGACGACGAAGACCTAAACATATATAGAGGAGATAAGGCCCGTGCTGATAAGTCTAAGGAAATCCCAGTCTCTCCGGGGGGTTTCCCCTCAAGGGCCTCTCTATCGGTTGAACCTGCTGCTCCCGATGATTTAACAGAAGAGCAGCTATTTAAAGAACTGAGCAAAATTCCTTTGCCTGATGATGTATATACACAGGGAGACTTCGAAGAGGAGCCATTTTTTCCTATTTCTGAGGAAACAACTGTTCCAGTTGGAGAATGAGAAACTACTCAGATGAGCCTGACTTCGGGCCCTGGTCTGTTAGGGGGAATTATATGGGATGCACAAATCACACGCACTGCCTGACCCCACACTTTTATATCAACAGTATTCAAGGTTTTAATATGTTCTTGTTTCTTTTGCAGGAAAGATGTCTCGCAGACGATCTTATTCCTATCGCTCTCTCCGTAAAGGCACACCTAGCCTTCATCCAAATCCTGAGCGTGCTCGTGGTCATTCTCACAAGCCTACTTCTTCACAATCCAGGTCTCCATCAAAACCAACCTTTGGTAAGCCTTCCAGTCATTCGGTGCCGCCTACAGGGGGAAAAAAACTTCCCAAAGACTTAACCCCTCCGAAGAGTGCACCCTCTCACAGCAGATCATCAAAAAGGCACCACGAGCCCAAGGATAAAAGCAAGGATCCAAACAAGGATTCTGAGAAGGAGAAAATTGACATTGTCCCTTCCAACCAACAAGGTTTGATTGGCCCCGGGTCACGAGATTATATCCATGGTCCTGAGACTTAGGCTAAGCTGGAAAAGTTGCGAGAACAATTCCCCGATATCTTCTTCGAAAGGATGATGTTTGTTCCAACCTTGGAACCAGTCCCTAGGAACTGGGATACTGAAGTCATCGGGCACATTCGCCATGTAGCCAAGCAGTATGAGGCGATGAAGAAACATGCTGTCAATCTTTCAGACGTCATCCGAACGCTTGAGATGGAAGCGCATAGATCCAAAGTGAAGATAGATAACAATGAAAGGGCCAGGGCAAAAATGGAGAAGGACTTAGAGGATGCACAATCTTTGCTTGCCTTGGCTCAACGAGACGCTAAAGCTTACAAAACAGAGCTGGAGGAGGCCAGGCAACGTTTCCATAATGAGCTTGATTCTAATAGCAAAGAGCGAGCGTTATTGAAGCAAGAGGTGGAAGATCTCAGGATGGCCAACACCGAACTGAAAATAGCACAGGATCACTTCGAGGCCGAAAGAGCTGCTTGGGAGAAAGAAAAGGCAAGTTTGAAAGATAGCTTAGCTCTGGCCGAAAAGGAGAAGGTGATTCTGAATGATCAACTCGCGCGTGCAGAGAAGCGCGCTATTCTTGCTGAAAATAATGTGGAGAGTGCCATTGAAATGACCACTGTTTCTAATGAAAAGCTCCTCGAGAGAGAGAAGGAGATGGAAGGATTTGAAGAAATGTTGTTCGATTTTCTCGGTCAGGTCATCAAGACCCGTAACATCTCCTGGATCCCAGACTACCATGTCACTCTAGCCAACATATGGGATGCAATCATTGAGAGCGAGAAACAGCGATTAGGAGTTGACGAGATTGATGAGAATGAGTTGATGCGGACCATTCTTAGGGATAATGAGCCTGAGGATTTATAGAAAGGCAGACGCCTACTCCAAGAAGAAATTGAAAAAGAGAAAACTCAGGCGAAGGGCAAAGAGAAAATGGAAGAAGGCCCGAGCTCAGCTGCAGAGCCCAAGGCTTCCGAAATTGAGGAATACAATCCAGATTATCCATTGATTCCTCTGGGTCCAACTCCTCCAACTGTCGGGGGTTCTGCTGCTAGCTTGGATGGAGGATCGGCGGAAGGTATCTCTATATTTTCTCCGCAACTTGCCAAAGCAATTGTCACTTGTCGTCGTCTTGTCGGACAATCAACTGAGCAAACCGCATTTTCTCCCAAAATAACATTTGTTTCTCATGATACAGGTGGCAGGCCAGTTGACAAGGATGCTGAAAAGAAGGCAGAGGCAGAGAAGATTGACATCCTGCCAAGTTTTGGTGCCGATGTCCCCCCCAGATGCTGAACCCATTGAGGCTTTGAAAGACATGGACGGACGCCACGATGACGTTGAAGAGGAAGTCGCCATTACCAAAGAGAGCATAGGCGATGATGAGGAAACCATGGCTGAACAACCGGCCGAAGAGGAGGAGCAGTTGCTCCTTATGAGAGGGGGACAGTTTCCAGTATATGTGCCCCCTATTTCCGAGATCGACCCCAAAACTGGGTTGGTCGTAAGATTTTCCTCCCGATCAATAACTTCACAACTAGCCTCTCAATCCTCTAGTTCTTCACCGGAGCCTCTTGTTGATAAGAGGAAGAGGAAAAAAGGTGGTCGTTCGGATGTTGACAAGGAGGAGTCGGGGAAGCAGAAAAAGAGCAAGAAGCCTACATAGCCCCCTCCCCTCAGCATAAGTAGGATGCAGATATCAATTCATATTTTGTCTTTAGGATTTTTAGGCTTTCCACTGGCCATGAAATGTAATTGTGAGAATGGCCCCCGCTTTTGTTTAGGTTCCTCTTTTATCTTGTAGGTTTGCAGTTTATGAATGAAAGTTTATTTCTTTTGCGACATCGTGTACCTGCAGTCAATAAACTCTTCATACTTAGTCACAAGTCATTTGGCTATAACCAAACTAAAATTATATCACAAATCATTCAAGCAACAGAAAGAATTTAACAATTTCTATGCATGTTGCCCCCTATATTTGAGCACGGGGGACTTGAAATTTTTTAGTAGAATTATAGTCCCTGAGGCGCCGAATCTCCGGTGCCTCTATGCTTTCCCGATCCATCAGCGGGTTAAAGTTCGAACTCGTATCATGATCTGCTCACCGATCCTTTAACGGAGCAGGAATTCTGGGGATGCCGAGTCTCCAGCATCCTTGTCAGGGCTTAATTGCAGATGTTTTTATACTCTCCTGGCAGTCGCCAAGGTTTGAGTTCGAGCTCGACTGTTCAGTCACCCCCCGATCCTTCAGCGGGGTAAGAGCTCTTTCTCAGCGCTCTATCATGGACGCTTTTATACTCTCCTGGCGGTCACCAAGGTTAGAGTTCGAGCTCGGCTGTTCAGTCGCCCCCCGATCCTTCAGTGGGGTAAGAGCTCTTTCTCAGCGCTCAATCATGGACGCTTTTATACTCTCCTGGCGGTCGCCCAGGTTAGAGTTCGAGCTCGGTTGTTCAGTCGCCTCCCGATCCTTCAGCGGGGTAAGAGCTCTTTCTCAGCGCTCAATCATGGACGCTTTTATACTCTCCTGGCGGTCGCCCAGGTTAGAGTTCTGTCAATGATGTGATTCATTTCATTGTATCTTCAAAGTTCTAGCTGTGGATTGCTCTCCATCCTGATGGAAGGCACCTGGAGTTACATGTTCCTATGATTGCCGCATAGTTTACAGCAAATTTTATAAAGATAAAAAAGCGGATAAATAATAGTGCAATAAAGGTAAACGACACACAGTATTTTTATAGTGGTTCGGTCAGATCGTAACCTACGTCCACTTTATAATATTTTGCTTAAAAAATAGGACTATTCTAGGCAAGTCGTGCCTTTTACATGGTCCTATGAAACAAAAGAATAAATACGACATCCTTATGTCAGATAAGGCCGCAAATGTTGGGCATTCCACACTCTGGGGATTTCCTCTCCATCCACTGTAGCTAGCTTGAAGGTTCCATTATCAAGCTTTCGTAGAATGGAGTACGGTCCTTCCCACTTCGCACCCATATGAGTCGAGGGTGGAAAGACACGCTTCAGAACCAAGTCTTCGGGTTCAAAGGTTCGAGCTCGAACCTTTTTGTTGTAGTATCGGGTGACCTGTTGCTTGTGTCTCAAGGCACGCAAGTCTGCTTCATCCCTCTTCTCTTCTATTGAATCTAGGGATTCGAGGAGCAACTCGTTATTAGTCATTGGATCGTAATAAGTAACTCGGTGAGATGGTACTTTTAGCTCAACCAGGATGACCGCTTCCGCTCCAAAAGCAAGGGAGAAGGGGGTATGGCCTGTTGCCGATTTATATGTCGTCCTATAGGCCCATAATGCCAAGGGTAACTCATAGACCCGCATAGCTTTGGCCCACTTCAATCTTCTTTTGATAATGGACTTAATCACTTTATTTGCTGCTTCGATCTGTCCGTTCGACTGCGGATGCGCCACAGAGGTGTATCGTTTCTCAATGTGGTATTTCTGGCAGAAGTTCCTGAATTCGCTGCTGTCAAATTGGGTTCCATTGTCAGTTATGACGATCTTCGGAATCCCGAACCGGCAAATAATGTTCTTAACAACGAAATTGATCACTCGCTTGGTTGTAATTGCAGTCAACGGTTCGGCCTCAACCCACTTGGTGAAGTAGTCTACAGCTACAATGGCGAACTTTGCTCCGCCTTTTGCTATAGGGAGGGTTCCAATGATACCAATTCCCCACATAGCGAAAGGCCACGGACTTGTCATTGTTTTTAACTGACCAGGAGGTGCCCTGGGAACCCTCGAAAATCTTTGGCAAGCATCGCAACGTCGCGCGTACTTTGTTGCGTCTTTGTTTATGGTAGGCCAGAAATAACCATACCGCAACATCTTTTTTGCCAAAGCTTGTCCTCCCGTGTGATCGCCACATTCACCCTCATGCACTTCCCGCAGTACACGTTTGATGTCGTTATGGGCTATACACCGAAGGAGAGGCATCGAAAATCCCTGTCTATACAGGACTCCGTCTTGCAGAACATATCGGAAGCTTTACGAATTACTTTACGCCTCTCTCTCTTCTTGGTCGGAAGGGTTCCATTCATTAGGAAATTCTTTAGTGGGGTCATCCATGATTCCCTTTCTGGCTCAGTTTCTAGTACCAGATCAATTTCCATCTGATCTATACTAGGGAACCGAAGCACTTCAACTGGGGCTAGTCTGATCTCTTCAGGATCATCGGAACTAGCCATCTTGGCTAATTTATCTGCCTGTTGGTTCTCTGACCGCCGAATATGAGAGATACTGTAGTGACCAAAACCTATCAGCAACTCCTTTACTTTCTCCAAATACGAAATCAATCTTGGGCTCTTAGCTCGAAATTTTCCAGAAACCTGATTTACAACCAACTTGGAGTCACAAAATATGTCCAGCTTCGCGATCTTTAATTCTTTTGCGATCCTTAACCCGGCTATCAGGGCTTCATATTCGGAGTCGTTGTTAGTGGCGTGAAATTCCAGCCGGATAGCATAAGATATCAGTCTTTTCTCAGGAGTTTCAAACACCACTCCGGCACCAGATCGTTTATCATTCCTAGCGCCATCAATATATAATTTCCATGCACTAGGATCGAGAAGTAACTTTGGTGGGTCAGTCCCTTCGTTTACCATGTCGTCCTCCGAGGCAGTAAATTTTGCTATGAAATCTGCCAGCACTTGCCCCCGTATTGACCGTCGGGGCTGAAAATTTAAATCAAATTGACTCAGTTCAATGTTCCACTTAAGCAACCTTCCAGAAGCTTCTGATCTCTGTAGAACTTGCTTGAGCGGATAATCTGTGTACACGGTGATAGGATGAGCTTGGAAATAATGTCGGAGTTTCCTAGATGCAATCAATAAACTGTACGCCAGCTTTTCGATCCTCGGATAATTGCGTTCAGCTGCCGCCAATTTTTTACTCACGTAGTACACTGGCCTTTGAATCTTGTCTTCTTATCTCACTAACGCTGAGATGATCGCGTGGGATGACACTGCTAAGTACACGAATAAATCCTCGTGATCCACCGGCTTAGACAGTATCGGAGGTCTCTCCAGATGATTCAGCAGGTTCTGGAATGCTTCAATGCAATCAGGAGTCCACTTAAAATTGCGTTTTCCTCGCTTTATCAATTCAAAGAACGGGATGCATTTGTCTGTCGCTCTAGAGATGAATCTGCTTAATGCCGCTACTTTACCCGCAAGGCTCTGCACATCTTTGATTTGTCTAGGCTCCTGAATGTCACTGATGGCTGCAATCTGGTCTGGATTAATTTCAATCCCGCGCGAGCTGACAATGAATCCCAAGAATTTCCCGGATGCAACTCCAAATGAGCATTTTGTTGGGTTGAGTTTCATCCCATACTTTCGAAGAATGCCAAACATCTCTGCCAAGTTTGTAGTGTGATCGGACGATTGTCTGGACTTAACCAACATGTCGTCAACATACACCTCCATCGTTTTCCCAATCTAGTTATAGAACATTCTGTTCACTAACCGTTGATATGTAGCACCCTGAATAAGCATCCATGAAAGAGAGAAGCTCATGACCTGCCGTTGAATCTACCAATTGATCAATTCTGGGTAACGGAAAGCTATCTTTTGGGCAGGCTTTATTCAAATCCGAAAAATCAATACACGTACGCCACTTTCCATTGGCTTTCTTTACCAAAACTGGATTTGAAATCCAATCTGGGTAGGTTGAATCTCTGATGAACCCGTTATTCCTTAACTTTTCAACTTCTTCTTTTAAGGCTGCGGACCTCTCTGGGCCCAGCATTCGCCTTTTTTGTTTTACAGGGGGGTGCTTTGGGTTAATGTTCAACGAATGGCTCGTGATTGATGGAGATATCCCACACATGTCCGCGTGGGTCCAAGCAAATACGTCCAAGTTACCTTTCAGGAAATCCGTCAGTTCTTTAGCTCGAACTGGATCCAACTGGGATCCAATCTTCGGGACCTTCTCTGGGTCGCTATCATCGATTGGTACATCCACAGTCGTTTCGTTGGGAGCCGCCATTCTGCCCCCAGTCTTTTCGTCCTCTCTGGGATCTATATCCTCGGGCAGTTCTCTGGGCGACTCACCTATAGTGATT
This sequence comes from Allium sativum, assembly GCA_030737875.1. Classification (NCBI taxonomy): domain Eukaryota; kingdom Viridiplantae; phylum Streptophyta; class Magnoliopsida; order Asparagales; family Amaryllidaceae; genus Allium; species Allium sativum. The sequence continues at coordinate 142,151,233 of CM060925.1, read as the reverse complement.
CTCTTTAATTGCTATGACGTCTCCTCCCTTGTGGGGGAAGAAGCGTCTTTAATCTCAATATCTTTTCCTTTACGGAGTAGTTTTAGCTCTGCAATGTAACATGCACTTGCAGCAACCTGATCTCCTCTGACTATGCCAACACCAGCTTCTGTAGGAAACTTCAATAACAAGCACCAGGGGGCTATACAAGCTCTAAACTTTGCTAGGGTCGGTCGGCCCAAGAAGGCATTATAAGGCGATTCAATATCCAAAACTACGAAGGGAAGAATTCTCACTCTCTGGCGTTCTCCTTCCCCAAGTGTCACTGGCAGTTCTACATATCCCATTGGAGTAGTTGATGCCCCATTAAATCCACGGATCCATCCTTCACATGGCTTTAAATCTTTCAATTCAAGGTTCATTAGATCGAACGTCTTTTTGAATAGAATGTTGACTGAACTCCCGTTATCCACTAAAACTTTATGGACAGTGGCCGGGCCAATAGGAACTATGATTACAAATGGATCTTCGGTCGGAGCGTGGACTCCAATACTCTCTCGGTTGCGGAAAATGACGTCATCTGACATCGTCTTTTGTTGTTTTGCCGGGACATTGTCCTCAGGGTTGTTGCACTCTCCTGCCTCAAGATGATGCTTTGTTGCGTTTACGTACTGGTCCATCGCCTTGAAACTATGCCCGGCTAGGTGAAGCCCTCCGATTATGGTATTGATAACAAGGTCCTTTCCTTTTTGTTGGGCAGTTGGCCTGGCGGTAGGTTGATTCTGGTTTTGGTTCGGGGTCTGAATAGCTTGCCCCCTGTCTCTAGGAGTCACTCGGTACTCATCCAACTTCCCTTCTTGGAGCAACCTCTCAACTACGTCTCTCAGATGGCGGCATTCATTTGTAGAGTGGCCATGAGTCTGATGGAAGAGACAAAACTTCCCCGTCTCACGTTCTTTCTCTGTCGAATCTCTTGGAGGAGGCCTTTTATGTTGGAGAACGTTGTACGAATCGACGAATATATTCTCCAAAGTATCATTTATTGGCGTATAATTTTCGAAAGACCTGGGACGGGTCCTTCTCTGGGAATCGTTCCCCCGATTTCTCTTCCGATTATTGCCATTACTGTTGTTACCATTGTTTCCTGACTGGCGGCCGCCACCCTGGTTTCGGTTTCCAACGTTGACTTCAACCTTTCCCGAGCTGTCTCCGGTTTGCTTGATGGCGACATTACTTTGGATTTCCTCCTTATTTGCCTTTTTCATCTCTCGGTTAGCATATACCTCCTCCGGACGTAAGCGTACGTTTGCTTTCTCATAAAACAATTCTCTAATATGAGGTGGTTTACCGGCCAGGTATCTCCCAAATTCAGTATCTTTATCTACCCCATCAATTAGGGCTGCTACAACGATCGGCTCATGGGGATCCTTCACTTCGGTGGCGGCTAGGTTGAAACGATCCAGATACCCCCTCAAACTCTCACCTGGTCGTTGTTTGACAAGGAACAGGTCAATCACACTTTTCGATCTTTGAGCGTAGATGCGGAACTGTTCTACGAACTTTCCACTCAATTCCCTGAAACTGGAAATTGATCTTGCTGGTAAGCGAGTAAACCATAATAACACTACATCCTCCAGGAATATAGGGAATGCTTTGCACTTTACAGCGTCGGAGGCTGCGACAGCGGTCATTGACCAAGAATATCTCATTAGATGTTGGATTGGATCAGATCTACCCGCGTAACGGTTCATTTGAGGCATGTTGAAGCGCCTAGGGAATGTTACATCTAGAATGTCGTCGGTAAAAGGGGTGTGGCTGCGATCAATTCCCCAGTCTTCATTCCTTTGTCCACGGCTATCCGCCAGGATTTGATGGACCATAGCTGCAACATTTGCACTGGTCATCGGAGGCTCGGGGTCAGCGCTTCTAGCTCGGTGGAATTCTCCGATCTCACTTCTAGGAACATCCACGAAGTCCGAAGCTCGGATTGGGCTTCGCTTCCCCCTGTTACTATGAGTATTTGCATGGCGGAGGAGCTGAGGTGGTATATTCTCAACAGGATTATTCACAACTCGAGCTCTAGGAGTTGCAGCATGATTATTCAAGTTGCAGTTTGAGGGTCCCTCACCAAGTATCTCTTCCTCCCGTGATGGCATGATTCCAAATCGGAGCTGCTCTATGTTTTCAGCCCGCTCATACGGTCGCCGCGGAGGTCTTGGCGATTCTTCCGATGAAGAAGAATATTCTGGGGTGAGCGGACGGACTGGAGGAGGTATTCTTTGCCTTACAAGATCATCCAGACGTCTATCCATAGCAGTCAAATTCTGTCGCAGCATGGAGTTTTCCTGCCTTTGAGCAGCTATTTCATCAAACAGCCTATCCCACATTTCAACGAAGCGAGAGAGATCTCCTTCAGTAACTGGAGCAGAGGGGTCATACTGATCATCAACATTCTCCCTTATGCGCAGAGAGCTTAAGCCAGGTCGAACAGAGGGACCAGGATGGGAAGAGCGAGCTATAGGCTCCTTTCCAGGTCGAGTTGTAATCCGGTCATCACCTCGGATCGTGGTGGATCGGTGTCGGCGGCTCGCAGCACCCCCCTGGGATCGGATCGTGGTAACATTGGGAGGGGGGTTCGTGGTGTTATCACGGGACCGGGTGACAACCCCTTCAATGGTTCGGTTCGGATCGCCCTCCACGGTTCGGTTTGCCATCTCCGTTCCGCGATCCGAGGGTCTTTTGTTGACTTGTTCATGCATGCTTTCTTCAATCGCTTCATTCGCAGCTTCACTCGCCTGTGAAGCTCGCACTTCCTTAGACTTCTTTCCAGCCATGCTATCAGATATTGTTGAAATCTTCAAAAGTCTGAACAGTAAGGTTTCGGGACTGTTTTCTTCGGACTTGAATATCCAAACAACGGAGAAACAATCCAATATCCTAGGTTCTATTCTCAGTGAAAGCACCAAAATGTTAGATCAAAATTTGGACCTAACACCCAAATCGTTATAATATACAGAGAATTATATGTAGAGAATATAGACAAATGAAGAAACACACATGATTTATAGTGGTTCGGCGTTAACGAGCCTACGCCCACTTTATATATTATTGATTATACCTTGAATGCTAGTACAATCAATGATTTCTCTCAAACTCACTCTTACAATTATGATTTCTCTCAGTAATCTCGAAGTAAAACTGATAAGAGATAGTGGTATGACAGTAATGGTGGAATCAATACTCAATACTGCCAAAAGATCCCCAAAAATGCCAATCTCTGGGCTATTTATAGTTGATTCTGTCAGGCGGATCGCGGTCACACGTGGCGCAAATCCCGAGAATATCGGATCGGATCGAGGCTAGATGAAGAATTGGTCAATATGACAGTTGTGGACAGGTGGCGCGAGATCCATACATCTCGGATCACTGAAGACCAGTTCGTGGTAACCGTTGCGTCTTCTGGGCTCAGACCGGATCGGGTCGCGACAAGGTGGACGGATCGGTTCGCACCAGCTTGTGGCGATCCGATGGGGGCGCGATGAGGTAGACGGATCGGCTCGCACCAGCTCGTGGCGATCCGATGGGAGCGTGGCGATCCGAAAGCTGGCGAATGACCGCGATCGAGTTTTCTCTGGATTAAAGGCACGAAGCTTTATACTCTTTTCTCATGAGTGAACCTTGGTGGCTTGGCCAAAAAGCTAGCCAACACTAACTATTCTCAAAATATAGCATTAGGGTCTAAAAGGACTAATTAGGCAAGGGAAACATGTTTACAATATGAATACAAGCTTGAACGTAGCATAAATCTCCAAATCACTCCATAATACTTCATAATTACAAATGAACAAATTAATGAAGTACAATACACAAATTAAATGTCCGCAACAGTAGCCCAACGGTTAAGGACTTTGTGTCATGGTAACAGTGGCGTGAGTTACAAACCCGGGAATGACGTGCTAAGAGCTTACCATGTGCATATGCTAAGATCAGCCACTTATGTGGTGCTCGCGGACCAGGCAAGCTGTACTAGGGAGGGTTTTACGACTTCAGTCGGTTTTCCTCCTGAACAAATTCAGAAAAATATACAAATAGGAAAATCATCTCACTCACCTCTTCTTCTCCAAATCCAAATCACTAGAACTCATTCTTTTCGCTCTCTTGAAAGTTGAAATCTCCCACGAAAAAATAATTGAAAGCTAATTCCTTCAAGGGTTTGTAGACAATGAAAAAAGAAGATTATAATGATTTTTATTTGATTTTAGGAAATTTATTTGAGATTAAGGGGTGATTAGGAGGTCATTAGTGGAGATGAGGGTGATTATGTTGAAATCAAAGTGAATGAGAATTATGAGAAGAGGTTAGCGTCATCTAGGTGGACTTAGCCCAATCCTCTCCATCCAACACCATTCATTTTCGAAAATTCCTAACTCAAACATATCAAATCACTCAAAAAATCTAAGTGTAGTCCAAATAATTCCGTACCATGACGTATCTGCGATAGTAGTAATTAGTGAAAAAAGAATACTTATACAAACCAATGAAGTGATTCCATCTCCAATAGTCCCAGATTCAATGAAAAAGGTTTTAAGACCTAATTCCATCGTATGCTAAGTCAGCTTTTTGGTTCGATTTATGAGTCGACTGCAGACTACTAACGAAACTTATGTCTGTCAAAATATATTGATGCTTATACCCAAAAATGTTCGCACCATCGATTCTAAGTGGTCATAAGTCATAATTCGAATGTTTGCAAATATTGAGTACAAAAAGCAATCAACAACTTAACAATTGAATATTTTAATAATTCATTTAAATATTCGATCATTAAATTATGGGTTGTTACATTCCCATTATCAGCGTTCCACTTCGATTGACTCATCAATAACTCATATAGTTCAATAATAAATACCACTGTGGTTTTTTAGCATTGTTTTCTCTTGCAAAAAGCTTTATAAATTCTTTGTTCACCATTCTTTTTTGATAATAATAAAAGAAAATCAATCTATAGAAATTTATATTCTAACAAATTAATGAAATCAGGACACATACCAAATGATCTTAGCTTCTCATTCCACTAGAATTAGCTTTCTTTATTGAATAAATTTATGATTCATAAACTGAGTATGTTGATTGATTTTTCTGAATCAATCTTGAATCGTCGACAAAGAAGTGTGCTTTCAAGATGCTTAATATTAAAGGTATTCATTGTTTTCTTTCAAAACTTATTGTTGCTTTGATCAATACCCCTTATTGAGTCTTTCATATAATGAGAGTAAGAGCATCTCCAACAGTGTTACGGGCCGTAACGTTACGGCCCGTAACATTACGGGAGATATCTTTGATATCTCCCAACGGGCGCGAGCCGATTTTATCGGCTCGCGCCTGTCCCGAGCCTATATATGGCTCGGGAGGGGGGGTGGGGTTTGTTATATTAGTTTAATTTTAATTTCCTCCTTTTTAATTTCTTTTTAACTCCTTTGTATATACGTTTAAATAACACGGGTTAGTGGACGACCCTAGTTTTAAACTCCTTTATAACTCCTTCGGGTGCTTAAATGTTTACATTATGAGGATAAGTGGATGACCCTCCTTTTAAACCCCTTTTGAACTCCTTTTTATATACGTGTAAATATCACGGGTTAGTGGACGACCCTAGTTTTAAACTCCTTCGGGTGCTTAAATGTTTACATTATGAGGATAAGTGGACGACCCTCCTTTTAAACTCCTTTTGAACTCCTTTTTATATACGTGTAAATATCACGGGTTAGTGGACGACCCTAGTTTTAAACTCCTTTTTAACTCCTTCGCGTGCTTAAATGTTTACATTATGCAGATAAGTGGACGACCCTCCTTTTAAAATCCTTTTTAACTCCTTCTTACATACGTGTAAAGAGACACTCAAACCAATAAAGAGACACTCAGACCAATAAACGATTCCAATAAAGAGACACTCAAACCAATAAAGAGACACTCAGACCAATGAAGGATTCCGATAAACATACACTCAAACCAATAAAGAGACACACAAACCAATAAAGAGACACTCAGACCAATAAACGATTCCAATAAAGAGACACTCAGACCAATAAAGAGACACTCAAACCAATAAAGAGACACTCAGACCAATAAAGGATTCCAATAAAGAGACACTCAAATCAAACCTTATATATAACAGCAACATTGCAGTACATATCTCAAATCAAAACTTACTCAAAATAATAAATGGATTCCAGTTTTACAAAATGTTTACTGGCTTTTGCTAGCGATTTGGAGGAAGATGAAATCCTTCAAGAGGAAGAAGAAGAAATACAAGAAATACGGGACCTATACCGTGAAGCGTACGGTTCATCGTCCACAACTAGGGGGGATCGGTTCCTGGAAGGAGGTTTATACACCGAAATCATGCTAAATACCACAAGTCTTTGATGCAAGATTACTTCGATGACGATTGCACTTACGGGCCTGATATATTTCGCCGAAGATTCAGGATGCGGAGAAACCTATTTCTTCGGATATTGGCTGGTATTCAAGGTAACAATGATTACTTTAAGTACAAACAAAATGCATCGAAGACACAGGGGTTGTCCGATGAACAAAAAATGACGGCAGCTATGAGAATGTTAGCTTATGCCACACCAGCCGATGCTTTGGACGATGCATACCGCATAGCAGAGAGCACGGCACTAGAAACACTTGAAACTTTCTGTCAAGCAGTTGTGGACGTCTACGGAGAAGAATACTTACGGTCTCCGAACGAAGCAGATATAGTGCGAATCAGAGAGATGCACGAAAGCAGGGGTTGGCCGGGAATGTTAGGAAGTCTGGACTGTATGCACTGGGAATGGAAGAACTGTCCTAAGGGATTACAAGGTGCGTACAACGGCAAGGAAAGATGACCAACCATCATTTTGGAAGCTGTGGCATCGGACGATCTGTGGATATGGCACGCTTTCTTCGGAATGCCCGGGTCTAATAACGACTTAAATGTTGTAGAAAGATCTCATCTGTTCAATGATCTTGCTCAAGGCCAGGTACCTCCTTTAACATTTACCCTATGCCAAAATACTTACAACCATGGCTATTACCTAGGTGACGGCATTTACCCGAAATGGAGCACCATAGTTAAAACATGTCCAAATCCATTAACTCCTAAACAAGTCATGTTCGCGGCGATGCAAGAGGGACAAAGGAAAGACGTGGAACGTGCTTTCGGTGTTTTACAATCGAGATTTGCAATGATAAGTAATCCATGTAAGCTGTGGTCTAGGAGAAAGATGTCTACAATCATGTTTGCTTGCATCGTTCTTCACAACATGATTATAGAAGATGAAAGAGATATGGATGAAGAGCAACGCCACTACGATTACGAGGGTGCTTCGCAACCACCTCCAATATTCCGACAAAACCAACCAATAACAGAGGAGGATTTCAACATTCATTTGAGCCGTCAAGTTATCTACAGAGATGCAGAACTTCATAACCGGCTGCAGAAGGATCTTATGAATCATTTATGGAACCACTACGGCGATACCTAGTTATGAAGAACCATTATCTGAATTTGTGTTTTATTTTATGTTTGTCCGAACTTATCAATCATGTATGCAGTAAAGATGTTGTCATTTTCTATTGTACCAACTCGTTCTCTTGTATTCGTAAGAGTTATTAATCATATATTATTATGTTTCTAAGTTTATGGTACGAAATAAATATCGGTTATGTTTTTGTATATGACAAACTAGGGTAAAACGTAAAAAAAAAAAAAAAAAATGATTTTTCTCTTAGTAATCATGTATTATTATTACGTTTCGGAGTTTATTTTATAAAAAAATTAATGGGTTTGGTTTTGTATATGGTAAAATATGGTAAAATATGGTAAAAATAGTTCGGGAAAAAAAAATAGCCAAGAGCCGATTTTATCGGCTCCTGAAGTCGCGAGCCGATAAAATCGGCTCGCGACATCACAAGCCGATAAAATCGGCTCGCGCGCCCCCATTCAGGACTCTGAATTGAGCCCGTAACATTTCCCTTCATATTACACCCCGTAACAACTGTTAGATGCAAAAATAAGCGAAATTACACCCCTTAACATGAATTTCCTCCACTGTTGGAGTTGCTCTAAGTATTGCATGGGGCGAAGACCTTGTCGCTTCACCGTAAGTTGGATGAAAGTTGGCTCTGAGGAGTACAGTGGTGTTGTTCGTTATCATCTTCGAAAGCATAGCTTAGAAAGTGCGAATAATGCATGAACTCTCTGAATGATGAAGGCACTATGAAGATTGGTTTTGATTTAGAAATAACGTGGTTTAGAAGACCGGAGATTGGAGAATTTAATGTGATTACTGGAGACTAAAGTGTGGTTTTTGTGGTTGGATGAATGCTTGGCTTGAATGCCTACTTCATAGATGCTCATGCCTATAACGCTTATTTAATAGATGCACTTGGTCAATTCACAATACTGCCCAATATTAAAGGTAACATGTGCTCAGTGAACTATCTGTCCCCTTTCATATTAAGGTTGAATTGGGCATCGTTGGAAATGCTCCAACAATTTTTTAAGCAATGATAGCAAGCAAGCATGAACACCTAAAAGGAAGAAGAATATATATATATATATATATATATATATATATATATATATATATATATATATATATATATATATAGAATTGATGCTTCAACCGTTCATTGAATTCAAAATTTTACATTAGTTTCATATTATTTCGCTCATACATATCCTTATCTCTTTCATAAAGAATATGGAACGGTCGGTATAAGACACTCTAGAACACAAATAATACATCATCAACAGAAAATAAATCAGTACCTTTTTCGCCAGGCATGCCACTGCAGCTTCAACTGAAACCACAGCGGCGACACTCCAGCAACTCCCTTCCTCAACCTCGAATCAAAAACATCAAAACCGCACCTCCTAATCGAATCCAGCAAAACCTGAGCAGGCACAGCAGGAAGCAGCACCGGCACAGCTTCTTTAGGCACCGTGTTCGACAGTGCTCGCGCTTTCTCTAAATGGGCGTTCGCTACGGACGCAATTTCAAACACTGCTTCGTTCATCTCCTCCCCACACCTACTCTTAACCTCTCTCGGTATATACATGGCATTTCCGGTTCGATTCAAATGGTAAGGTATCGACTTCAGCAGCAGCGCAAGCCCACTCGCTTTGCCTATATGAGATGCTGCATGATCGGCCTGAGTGGAATTAATGCCTCCGGCCTGGAGGGTATTGTACAGAATTGTAGATAAAGTGTCTTCTGCATAGCTTTCCAAATCTGAGACTTTTTCTATGATGGAGCTTGGTTCACGGTTTGCGTCGTTTATGCGAGCTGAAACGGATTTCTTAAGCCACGTTTTGTTGATTTTGTGGGAGGATATGATTGAAGAGAGGGCTGTTGCGGTTGGGTGTGAGACGAGGATCCCTGAGTAGATTTTGTCGATTGCGTCTTGCCACCAAAGAAGGCGCATGAGGCCTATTTTGGGGTCGGAGGCTACGTCCATTGCACGTGCAATTTCAATGTTGAAAGCACGGAGGGCGAAAGCGGGTTTTCGCATGGGTAGGGGGAGGTGGAGTAGACAGAGGTAGTGGTGGTAGTCGTAGTTTCTTACCTGCTGCACGCAGTGTGAGAATGCTGCTTTGATGTTGTTGCTTGATTTTGCTGCGCCATTCATTATTTCTTTGGAAGTATGACCTCTGTGACACCGATGATGTTATCTGTAGTAAAACAGAACTGATATTGTTATTACCATACACAGTCAATCATTATATGATCTACAAATACACATTCATGTACAGAAATCACTGGCTTGTATCCTAGTATATATAAAGAGGAATATATTTCCATGTATGAGCTATATCCAATATACAAAAGTTAAGTGGTTTCTGAAGCTATTTCATTTTCCCTCTTATATTATAAGGATGCACTAGCACTGTCAGCTACCACGCTAAGACTTCAAGGGAAAAGGGCTATTTCTTCAAAGTATTCCTTAATCTTTCAAACATACAAAGACTGTTCTCAATCATTTTTATTGCTAAAAGGAAGGGGAAAAAAAGTAAAAATGCATGATAGAATATTGCGATAGTACAATAAATGATGTCTTCTATTGTGTAGATAGGCTGGATGTTGTAAATTGAGAGAGTATCAATATTACACAATGATACGCACAAGAAAGTACACCATAAAATGTACGCAAAATATACAAAAACTATGTCCAAATGATGGTTTACAAGCTTATCAACGGACATACATGGAGTATGTACGCCACCTGAAAATTTGATCAGAGCAAATCATTTGTTCAACTGACAATTTAAATCAAACGTTACATGGTCGCAAGAGCATCTATAAACGTGAAGTTGCTTAGCAACTTAAAATGTATACTTAGGCACTAATCTCATCAATAGCTAATCAAGAATTAGGTTACTGGTCAACTGATGGGAAATCACATACATTAGTAGATATACATATAAGAACCATCCAGCATCAAACTGACGCTTCAACAGTCGAGCTAATCAAATTTGAGAAAATTTTGAAGTTGAAATGTAGAATCGACATAATTACCTGCAATCAGAAAGAACTCTAGCCGCGGAATTGAAAGACTGAAATTTTATCATAAAACTGAATGCCTAGGATTTCGAGTATTTGAATCGACGGTTCAGATGAAAACAAGTTACCCGGTCCGGAGGAAAGGAAGATTTGGGGGTGGATGCAAAATTAAAAGTCTGTGTGCTATAGTATGTTAAAAAATAAAAAGCAAAAGAAAGATGAGAGAGAACCCATCTTTATTCATTTTCATTTTTTGCCGGTACAATGAACTCCTCGTAGTTTCTACAAACATTAAAAATTACAATAACACCTTTAGACATTTAGCATATTCACCCTTATATTAAAATATATAACAACATTACTCATTGAATATGCATATGAAAAGATTATAAACGAGATTGCCTCATTACAAAATTTGTTATGAAAAACCTAGTAGAAAAAATAATAATCAAATAAAAGAGTGGAACTTAAATTCATTTTTATGTAACATATTCTATAATGTTATTATGAAGGTTGATACTTCTGAATCAAGATAGTGTCCCATTAAAACTTTACTAATAAGATCCCAATAGCAAAAATATCAGCGAAAGAAAAACAGTAAATTATAACACACTTTCATATGTTTCCGTTGATTAATCACGCATTATTCAATTAGTTTGTTGATGCAGCCGATGCATACCAATCTTATACACCGTCTTCTAAAACGTCAATTTTGGAAGTGCCTTTTTAAAAATAACTGCTAGATTCTCTTGTAATTGAATTTGTTTCATCTCTATCTTATTATCCTTTTTTAAGTTCATGTGTAACGAAAAATTAAGAAATGTTTTTCGTTCTATCATCCTGAATGTAATGTGCATGAATCTGAGACACAAACTTCATTATCTTCATAAATAATAGTTGACAGTTATGCAACCAAGGGGATTACTATGAATATTCTCAATTAGTAATTCAACCAAATACATTCTCGACTTGCTCCATGTAGTGTTATGGTATTTCAAAGTGATTGGATGATATTACAACCAATGCTTGCTTTATAGGCCGGCGTGAGGTAGTTGCATTACTATTATTAAAAACATACTCAGTTTGTAATCTTTCTTTACGTGAGTCAGAAGAATATCCTATATCGGCGTATCCAAATAGATCGGATTACTGCATACGTTAGAAGAAAACAAACCTAAATTTATCGTTTCAAGGAGAGATATCTCATAATATCTTTTATACTATTCCAATATCTTTTTGTTGGTTCTAAACCGTATCTTGCTAGAAGATTTACTAAGAATGCAATATCTGGTATCAAGTAATTGACCAAATATACTAATGCACCAATGGCGCTAAGATATGGTACGTCTACCCAAGTATATTTTTATCATTTTCTTTTGACTGTTGACGGTCCTTTTTAATATCTAAAAACCTAACAACCATATAAGTATTAAGAGGTTATGCTTTGTCCATTTGAAAATACTTCAGGATTTTCTAACTGTAGTTTTACTGATGGATTAGTATGTTATTACTATTATGCTCAATCTATAAATGGAGACAGTATTTAATTTTGCCACGATTTTTAATTTCAAATTTCTTCTTTAGATAATTTATTATTTCATCAATATCTTCTGGAATTCCAACCAAATTTATATCATCAACATGAACTGCTAAAATAGTAAATCTCTTTACAAGTTCTTCCAAACTGTTTCAAACCATATTGTGATTGTCTCGGTGTTAATGAGTATATAGATTTTGATTTCGCTTCAAGCCATTTATATCATTATAAAATTTTCATGTAAATATCGATATCTAATTCACTATAAAGATAAGTTGTCACTACGTCAGTTAATCTAATATTAAATTTTTCAGAAACTACAAGGTTTATCAGATAACGAAATGTTATGATATCCATAATAGACGTTATGTTTCTTTAAAGTTAAAACCCCTATCATTGTAGGAAACATTGTGCGACAAGTCGTGCTTTCGATCTCACGACTTCATTTCTATCATTTCGTTTTCTAAAGAAAACTCATCTATGACCTACTGATCTACCATTTGCTGGTATTTTGTATATCGGTCTACATACACCATGTTTTTGAAGTGAATCTAGCTGAACTTGGATAACATCTTCCCATTTTGACCAATCGTGTTTTTTCGACATTCACTTATGCTACTTAGTTCATTATCATTACCCTCATTATAGTATTGACTTTCATTTATTTCAGTAGCTAGCGCAAATAAAAATGTCATCAAATACTACTTCAGTTCGATCTCAGATCTCTCCATATCTTGTATAAAATATTTAAGGCTCATTATTAATATGTCATTTTATTTTTTGAAAGCTTCTAGTACTTTTTTTTTATAAATAATAGTTTCTTCAACATTTTCAGGAGAATTAGAATTTTTATTTAAGTGATCTTTTTGGATCATTTGTAACTTCTTCGAAAGGTTTGTCAATTGATGATTTTTCATTTGTCTTTCTTTTCTAAACATCAAGTCTTTTGAACCTATGGATCTTCCACGTTTTAGTCTTGATTTAGATTCGTCTGCTGATAACGCTCCTTCTGGTACTTCAATTCTAACTGGAGCATTTATTGTTAGAATGTGAGGTTTAGTTATTTTTGTTGCATCAATGAATACATCTGCCATTTGATTTGCAATATCCTAATGTGAAATTCTTTATACCTCATATTGACATTGTTTGGTACATTAATCCAAATAAGATATAAATGGATTGTTCCATGATATTTCATACTGATCTACTGGGCTGGGTTTTTTCTCCGCCCCCTCCCCTCGGTGGAAAAATGTCTCATCGAACTTACAATCTGAAAATTTCGCAATGACAATATCACCTGTGAAAGGTTCAAGATAATGAATTATCGAAGGTGAATCAAATTCCACATAAATTATTAACCTACGTTGATGACTCATCTCAGTACGAAGTGGGGGATCAATAGATACATACATGGTGCAACCAAATTTCTATAAATGTAAAAAATTTGGTTGAGATCCAGTTATAAGTTGTAATGGTGAAATTTGATGATAAGTTGTTGGTCTAATTTTAACAATTTTAATGCATGCAGAACTGCATGTTTTAAAACTGAAACGGGTAATTTAGATTGCATAAGCAGTGGTCTTGTAGTAAGTCGCAAATGTTTGATTAATGGTTTTGTCAAACCATTTTGAGTATGAACAAGAACTACTGGATGTTCAACTTCAATTCCCAAAGATTTACAATAAATATCAAATATTTAAGAAGTAATAATCCTACATTATCCAGTCGAATTGATTTAACAAGACAATCTGCGAAATGTGCTCTTAATTTGATTACCTAAGCAAGTAATTTGACAAATATCACGTTTCTTGTAGAAAGCAAACATACATGTGACCAATGAGTTAATGCATTAATTAAGACCATAAAATATTGAAATGGTCCACATGCAGGGTGCACTGGACCATATATATCACCTTGATTTTCAGAAGTGATTTTACCGTACGAAGGTCGTGTGATTAATTTTCCTTATGCACACAGGGAACATAAGCAATCATTTGGTAAATCCAACTGGTTTGATAAATCATACCCATTTGAATTTTTAGCGATTTTAAGCATCATAGTTGACCTAGAATGACCCAAGCGGTCATGCCAAAGAATCATTGTTTTTCTATCTATGAGCTTCCGGCTCATGTTTATAGAATGTGATTCAACCATGTCCATTTTCATGAAATATAATCCAATTGAAATTGTACTAGATTTTATTTAATTTTATTAAAGTAAGCTTTTGGTTTTCAAGTCTAGAGATAATACAAAGATATTTTTGTTGTTTTCATTTATGGTTCCAATATGATAATCATTTATTCTTATATTCTAAAACATAAGAGACTTCTTTTAGAATTGTTGGAGTAGTGTATTTTGAATGAAGATATGTGTATCATTTGGTAATATTATATGGGCTCTTCCGAATCCTTTAATTATATTAGCAGATCTAATTATTGAAAATTTTAACTTAAATATTTTCAGATTGTTTCGAAAAAACTTCTGGCTTTTCAAAATTGTATGAGTAGTTGCACCATCTAATATGCATATATCACCACTCAAATATTAGCGGTTCATATCTTAAGAATTAGAAACAATATAATTGGTCTATTAAGAACAGTGTTATTAATGGCGCACGGCGCAAAAAGGCGCAAACCCTCTCTGAAGCCTTGGCGCACGGCGCGGCAAACGGCGCGCTATTTTAATTTACTGCGCATGTTTATTTTTTTAATATAATTAATATTTTAATAAAAGATTTTAAAAAAATCTATTTTTTGCTAAAATATACACAACAATTTTTTTATAAATTAAAAAAAAACATAATGCATAAAATTTCAAGCACAATAGTTTTCAAATCAAAAATAATAATACACATTAAAGATGAGCTAAAAAATTGAATCTCTCCCCTCTTGCTACTCTAGCAGCAACACACCAAGTCAGGTCATCCTCATCGTCGAACACAAGCTCATCTTCAATATCGGTCATATATTCAGTTAACCATTAATTACAATCATCAACATCATTCAAAAATACTGAAAAAACAGTGTCACGAATATTATACATTCTTTTTTAATGCTCGATTGTATTTAAAAAATAACAAATCATGAAATATTTTTATGTTACAGACAAATCATATAAAGACACTGGAAATATTTACGTATATGCAAAAATAAAATAAAATCCAAGGAAATGTTTCAGAGCTGCATGAATGCTTATCTTATGAGAATATTTTTTTCTTCCTCCAAAATTGCTTCTCTTGATATATCGTTCACGGCTTCAGAGTTTCAGTCATTTGCTTTTGCATCAATGTTGGACAATATTTTATTATCTTTTATACATTAAATTATATACTTCTGACAATATTAAAATGAATTTAAACTAAGCTGAATAATAAAACATATGTCGGTTCTAAATATCAGCATGCTAAGATCAGCCAATTATATAATTGTAAGGTTATTAACTTGCTGACGATAATCGTATTTGAAATAATGATGATGTAATTATATTTTCATATAACTAAAAAAAAGATATTAACAAAAAAAATTCATATTTCATATCATTACGATAATAATAGTAATAGTAGCTGTGATGGTGGTTGTAGTGATGGTAAGAGTATTTGTAGTAGTAGTTATAGCAGTTTGAAATACGAAAAAAAAAAACCATAAAATAAAGAAAAGGCGCGTCATTTCGCGCCGTGCGCCATTTATGCGTCGCGCGCCATTTGGGCCATTTGGTGCGCCTTTTCATATGCGCCGCGCCGCAAACAAAAATGGCGCAACCGCCACGCCTTGCCGTGCGCCATGGCGCGCCTTTCAGAACTATGATTAAGAATAAGTTAATGCTAGTAGTTTCTAAAAATCTTAGAAGGATTTCAAGACAAACCACTGACTAAAATCAAATCCATCACACGTTATTTTGAATGGTTCTGAACGAAAAAACAAACAAACACAGAGAACAATATAAGTAAAAGGAAAATCACACAACAATCTTGTTTCTAGTTGATCAAGTCGATCATATCATTGATTAAAGCATTTGGACTTTCATTACCAATTGTGACGATCGTCCTACACTACCAGTGCTCATATAAACCAATAATGTGTCGTACATATAAACCAATAATGTGTCGTACATGCACCCAAACGATGTAGGACGGTTATCAAGGAAAAGAAGAGAAATGGAAAGAGGAGAAAGAAAAGGAAAGAAACACCAAACACGAACACAGAACATGTGGTGCAAGAGGTCATGGATCTGATTTCTATCTTGCGGGATCGAAGTCACATGTCATGTAGTATGTTATATACTACATAAACTTGTATATAAAGTACCTTATTTATAAAAATAAAAAATTGGAGAAATCGTCCAACATTAGGTTAGTATTATTAGACAATTCTTTTGCATTATTTACCTCAACATTCCAAGTGTTGATATTTTCCAATCATTTTATTGATGATCTGCATGTGTGTGACCAATGATAAGAGCATCTGCGTCTATAACAAACTTCATAACGTCTTCTATTTTCTGAAGTTGAATCGTTATTCTTTTCAAGCTCAGTTTTCTTTTATGGCTTTTTAAAATTGGAAGATTTGTTACATCGGAACCACCATAGCCCTTTTTGCTAGAGTTATTTCTACATCTAAAAAGCCTATAACCAGGTCCTCTACCTCTTTCAAAGTGAGCGAAGTTAGCATTAACTTCTGATAATGCTGCAGAATCAATTAGTCTTGAGGAGTGATTTTTAATAAGTAAATCATTATATTGTTCAACAATTAATAGACGTTCAATGAGTTTAGAATATTTTATAAAATGATGCTTTTAATATTTTTGTTGTAGAAACGTACTCTAGGCATAAAATGTTGAATGATTATTTTAAGCATTTGAGCATCATTTACCTTTTCCCCATATAATTTCAGTTTATAAGTAATATAAATATAGCGGAATTGCATTTCCTTACAGATTTAAAATTTTGAAACCTCGTGTTCAACAACTCTTGTTTGGTATTTAGAAGTATGACCGTCTTCTAGCGGTAATAACACTACTTCAGTGAGTTCTATAAGTGGCATGGTTCCTCTTCAATTAAATATTTTATTTTTCGAAGGTCGTGGATATGAGTATTATCATTTTTAGTATGATTTTCTAAGCGTTGAGATTGTAAGCAGGTCTCGGCATCAAATGTCAATGGTAAGTAGTAGTCACCACATATATCTAAAGCTTTGAATTAAAGCTTGATGTTGTTTGCCATTTACCGAACTATACACAAAACAAATTGCACAAGATAAAAATTCATAGAGCAACATAAATTAATTTAAGATATTATATGATTTGTTCTGTAGCATAAATGCAAAGTACACAACATATTCATTTGAGTTTACGCAAAGTTTAGCTTATTGACAGAAAAGATAAATCGTGTTAAAGTAAATGGTACATTATAGTAAAATGAACTTTGCACGCTATAGTGCACATATGGATCAACCTGTAGCCATATTAAAAAAAGGGTACAAAAGATAAAATAAAAATCAGCTCGTATGCTTGATAGTGTTTCGTTGCTTTCAAGCATTTTGTTATTTAAATATACAAGAACAACGATAATAATTTATCCATGCGTATTATTTGCATGCTTTAAATCGAAAGCAAAAGGTATGTTATGCTAGCAATTTATACTGGCTGTTGATCTTGAGATGCAAAAACCTCCCATACATGCAAAAAATAAAAATAAACAAAAATCATTGAAGTACATCACTAATATATCATAGATAAAGTCAAAAATCACATGATGTAGTCAGATCATTTTACATATAAAAAGGTATTTCAGTGCTTAATAAAAGCAAATGAATGAGATACTAGTAATTGAAAAGCTTTTAATACTTTAAAAAAATTCCAACTATAAAGCCAGGTGCTTTGAAGAAAAAAAAACGAACTGATCACTGACGGTAATAAAATATAGCAGCCGGTTACTTTATAAAACGTACTAGGAACCTTGTTTGCTGCTTAAAGAAATGGAGTGGAAACGAGAATAATGAATTAATGCAAGAATGATGGAGATAGGTACAAAGGTATGTGCTTGGTGAAATAAACTTGCTCTAAGGAACCGAATTAGCTTGGTAAATATATGTAATAGAATTTGAGTTGGAACAGCCTCAGAAACGCAATAGACAAAGTCATAAATGTTTAGTAAATGTATGTGCCATTTTGAATTTGATGATTAATAGTATTTGATCACTTGATTAAAATTTATTTCAAGAAAAACTAAAAAGTTTTGCATCTACATAAGCCAACTAATGTTATCAAACGACATACGACATACTATTAAAAGTGACGTTATCAAAGCACATTATATTACAATAGTATTAAAAAATTCCAATCGATCAATGCACTGACTAAAACGTTTTATAAAGCCACAACCAACATCTATTTGATAGATGCTTTTATTAATGTAAAAAAAGCAGACATAAACACATCGTATTTTGTATTTAAAATATTTCTTGTGTATAATTTCAATGGAAATAAAATGTGACTGGTTCATACAATGTAAAAGATATAAACATTCCACATAAAACAAAATTGTAAAATAATAATCAAATTTAATAAAATAAGAGTATTTAGCGCCGCAAGTGTAAAAAACAGAAAGCATTAGAAAGAAAACCTTTTTATTCAATTTTTTTTTTACTAGTACAATGAACCCTCTATTTATAGATTGCACAAGAATTATGTACCGTTTGATTTTCAAATTGCCCAGTCTACATTCGCATCCGGGTCGGAAGCGTCAGAAGTGGAACCCAGCCTATTTGCCCCTTCCAGCCGAACGCTTGCAAATGAATTGTTCGTTGCCCGTTTTAGCTTTTACACCCATTTTCTGTCCATTTGCCCCTTTGGTGTGCCCCTTCCGGATAAAATAAAAATGCATATCCCTTTCATCAATTTTCCCCTTCTTAACCCCTTCCAAATACCCCTTTCTGTTCAAAATCAAACGCACCCTTGGAAATTACAATAACGTCTTTAGACATTTAGCATATTCAACCTTATATTAAGATATATTACAACATTACCAAAAAAAAATTAAACAGGCTAATTAGCACATTATTTATTGTCTTTTCCACTCAATCAGTTCATTCAAAAAATAACATACCTCTCACTTTTCCTCAAAAAATATTCCTTAAACCATAGCTAGCACCTCAAATCACATAAGCCAAAAATAAAATTCTTCAGTCAATTTGTTGATTTGAATGAGGGACAAGTAAGATCTAAACCAAGGTTTAAGGTATCAGACGGCACCACGAAATTTCGGTGGTACCGTACCGGCATCGACCACAACCGAGCCGAAACCCAAGGCAAAAATGGGTTTCGATTATGGTTTAAAAAAAATCGAAATCAAAAATCCATTTAAATCTGCATACTCTACCTCAATTCTAGCATCGCCGATTCAAATTTCTTCCTTGCCTTAGCATCTCTGAGTCCATTTTGAAAGCAGCAGCTTCGTCTTCGGCTATACAGCAGCTCGCGACATTCGATTTTGGGAGTGACAGTTGTTTTAAGAGCGATGTTGAGAACGAATTTCTTTTTTCCCTAAAGATTTGACAGTCAAGATTTCGAGAGCGAGAGAGCAGCTGTTTGTGCTATGTTCGATTGGGCTGTTTTTCGAGAGGCAGTGATTTATTAGTATGTTTTGATTGGGCTGGTTTTTGTAAAGTTGGGCTTAGAGTTTTTTGGTGGGCTGTACCTTTTATTATTAGGTTTTAAGTTTTTGTTTGATTAAACCAATTTTGTTATTAAATTGAATCTAAAGAAAATTTTAGTTGAATAGAATTTAGTTATGTTTAATTATTTTTATTTTTGTTTTTATTTTAAGGAAACTTACTTTAATATTATTGGTGCTATTTATATTGGGTTTGTTATATACTGATATAACAAGTTCCTACAAGTTCTTGATTAAACCATTGTAATTGGTTGAACTTGTGGTCTTTGTTTGCGTTACTTGTGATTTCTAACCATCTAGCATTTTGTTACAGCTTACCAGATTGGTGTTATGTACATGTAGCACTTTGTTTCGATGGATTGCACCAGTTTTTTTTTCCCCCTTTTAACTCAGCATTGGTGACCACGTTATAAATGAATTGTATTGCTAAAAGCACCAAGAAAGCGTTTCCTAATACCTTGGATAAAAATAATCAATCCAATAAATTTTATGTGCTTCCAAACGTCAAACTCATTTCATACGACAATCAATCACGGTGCAAAACTGTTTTGCATGGCGAACAACCGTTGACCAACATCGTTTCCCACTTTCATTAACCATCGAACTACTATTATTCGGTGATTGATCACCGTAGAGAACGATGTTGGTCGGCGGTTGTTCGTCGTGTGAAAAATAATGAATTTGGTAGCCTTTAAAATGACTAATATTATGAAGTGTGTGGCCTAAATTTTTATGATACATTTTAGTAATGGTGTTAGGAATCACTTTTTCGGGATCTTTTAGCAACACACTAAATGAACGAGGGAAGTACGATCCCGACATTAAAGCATTTCTGGTATGACACAACGTAGTATCTAATGGACAGACCCATCCTAAAGGCAAGGCGAGTTAGGCTTTTGCCTAGGGCAATACCACCAACTACGGCAAAGGAGGGAAATAAATTTTGTAGCTGCCTTTAATTAAAACCGAGATACTAAAGCAATAGTGCAACAAAATAAATGAAATATAGCTGGTTCTAACTCAACATTATTTCCCTCAATCCAGTTCAACTCCTGCGTCCACACCTTGATAATTTTTCTACTTTTTCCCTTCTAATATTTGTGGATTTCGGCTAGGGCAACATTGTTGGTTAGACCGGCACTGCTGACAGAAACCACGCTTATTTCTAGCGTGGAATATAATGAATAACACGTCCCTTCTAAGTGTTCATTTCTATAGAGAAAGGGTACAATTGTCTATTATTAATTTTAAAACTAGCATGCAACCCTGCTTTGCACATGATTAGCTTTTTCTTAGTTTAATGACACTTTTAGTATTATAATGAAATACTATATCAGCAATAAAAAGACTGCAGTACACTGTAACTTTAACATCAAAAACCAAAATTTACCTGATATAAAATTGAAATGTCAAAAATTGGAAGAATAATAAATGTTGGGTCTAGCTACAAAGTAGGTATTACTATCGTTGGCGGTAGAATAATTAACATTAGCAACACAAATAATGAAGTAATTATCATAAACAATATTGGGTGTATGATGCTTTTATCCATCTATCTATATAATAATTCCCACTAATCATAAATTTATGGATTTCCAATTATATCCCTGATTCGTTTAATTATTTCATCCAATCAAGGTCATTTAATTATTCCCACTAATTAAGGTCATTTATGTGTATCACAAAAGGAAATTGTTTTTGTCATTTTAAATTCTTACTTCCGCATTTTCGATTTCCATTCTCATTTTAATCTTTCTACGTTACCATCATATTTTCTTCTTCAAGCTTTCCTACATATTTTCTCTTGAAAACTATCCTGCTGCTATTATCAAAATATATTCAACAAACTTGCAATCAACTATGGGTGAAAATCAATTTACTGCTGAAGTTGGAGAAAATACTTATTATACAGGTTTGTTCTCTTATTTCCATCGTCAAATTTATTATAAGTAAAGAAAAATAAGTTTATATATGTGTGTGGTTTTGTACTGAATAAATTTGTATTGTTATATTATTATTTGTTTCATAGTACAACATGGACCTAATGTGTAGGTTAGATTGATGAAACAAGTAAGATTGATTTTACATTGTTAAAGAGAATGGTTTGTAAAGAAAACCTTAAATATAAAAAAGATCTAAATTGTATTTTTTGTTGAAAAACATTGCGTAAGTGTGAAATATGCTTCAATGTTATGTCAGAGTTGTGATAGGGTCCTTTAACATATTAACCGCGGGGCTATTGGAGTTAGGGTTTTGTTAGATTAGGGTTTTTTATATTACTATGTTAGTAGGGTTTAGCCTATGTTTTTAACACTCCCGCCGTTCCTTTTGTTTTTAATTAATAAATACGATAAAGTTTATCAATTAAAAGAAATGGAAACTTGGGTTAATCTGAAAGGTGACGCAACCAACATTTTAAGTTTTAGTTTTTTTTTAATGATTAGCATGCACATGGTCACAGAACTAAATTGTAACAACACAGAAATTCTGAACCAATTTAAAAATTTTATTTTAATTTTTTTAATGGATTTTAAATAGTTAAAATGATTTATTTTAAATAATAACGATTAAAAATTTATTTAAATCGAAGTTAAAATGAATATATTTATTTTAATTATAAAAGGAGTTAGAAATAGCGCGGTAGTTTCAAAATTTGAATTTGAACTTTGACTGACCGTACGGGAAGCAAAATAAATCGGATTTTAGTGAAACCAAAAATATTAGAATCTATTTAAAAATATCTTTTGAATGAATCCGAAAAATCGAAATTTCATAACGGAAATCAAAAGTTATGGCCAGTTTAAAATTCAAAATAGTCGCTGTAGAATTTATATATATTTTTTAATATTAAAAATAGTCATTTTGCAAATAACCTCCGTTTTCGACGAAACCACTTTTGTTGGAAGCGGAATGTCAAATTATTGCTAGTTTCAATTTTCATAATTTTTAGAATTAATATGCAAGCGTAGCGAAAGAAAATGTGTTTTGCCAATTTCAGTCAAATTCGATCGACCAGAAAATGGTCATTTTTCAAACGGTCTCAGAATTCGATGAAATTAGTTTTGTTAGGACCATATAGTCAAAACATAACTAGAAATAATTTTTCTGGAATTTTTAGAGTATGTATGTGGCCCCGGTAAATTTGAATGTATATTCAAATTAAATAATTAAATGTTTTATTATTTTAAATTTAAGAAAAACATATCGTAACAGCCGAATTGGGTTACGAAATATATTCCAATGTATCCAAAATAGGGGTGTTTGGCTAAGGGAAATATTCATTGGGTTCGATTCAGTGTTAGTATCAACGAACAAATATTTTCTTGAATTAAATAGTTAAATAAATAATGTAATATGGAAAATACACCGTATAAATACACCATACACCGTATTCCCCTAACCCTAATTTTAAATCTAAGGCTGCCACCGTTCTATTTCTTTAATGGTCAGAAACAAACCAAAGCAATTCGTTAAATTCTTCCAACAGGGATCGAATTAATCCGTCGTTCCAAAACGAAATCAAAGAGAATTTCATGGCCTTTAAATTCATACGGTTATGATCTAATTTCGTGGAGTGTTTGCTGTGATTCAAGAGCTCAAACCCGTCGCGTTCGCAGCAGTCTTCGAGGCCCTAGGCGAGCTCGAGTTGGCCGAAATTCTTGGAGGAAGTCGGCGGCGTGTAGCTCTTCAGCGTGGAGTGGTTCGATTCAGATCCGATGGCGTCTAGATGTAACGACCCGGAAAATCTGAACCAACTTAAAAAAATTTAATTGGCTAAAATAATGGATTTTAAGTATTTAAAATAAATATTTTAAATAGTAGCGATGAAAAGTAAGTTTGAATCGACGTTTGAAAACGAATATAATTAATTATAATTATAAACAAGGCCTGAAAAGGCGTTGCAGTTTCAAAATTTGAATCAAACTTTGTCGGACTGTACCGGGTGCAAAACAAAATGGATTTGAGTGAAACCAAAAATATTTAAATCTGTTAGTGAATACCTTTCTAACGAATCTGAAAAATCGAATTTTCATAGCGGAATGCAAAAGTTATGGCCAAATGAATTTTCAGAAAGGTCGCTATGGAATTTATATAGCCCGTGAAATTGGCCATTTTACATACGACCTCGCAATTCGACGAAACCACTTTTGTTGGATCCGGGATGTGAAGTTATTGCTAGGTTTCAAATTTCATAATTTTTGAAGCTAGTATGTGAGCGTGGCAAAGGAAAATGTGTTTTGGTCAATTACAGTTAAATTGGATCGACCAGAAATGGGCCTTTTTGCAAACGGTCTCAGAATTCGACGAAACTAGTTTTGTTGGGACCATATCGTCAAAACATAGCCAGATTTATTTTTCTGGAATTTTTCGAATCAGTTTGTGGCCCCGGCAAATTGAAATGTACGTTCAAATCGAATATTGAATGTTATATATTTTAAATTGAATGGAAACTGACTGAAACAATCGAATGGGCCTACGAAACACATTCCATTGTGTTCGGAATGGGGGTAAAACGCTGAGGACGACAGTCATTGGGTTTAAATTGGTGGTAGTGTCAGAAAACCCCTTTAAAACCCACCGACCAATCATAATTTTTATAAAAAGAAAAATCTTCTTTTCTCTCTCCCCGATCGAAGGCAGAAACCGCTTGAGATCTTCCCTCTCATTTTCCGATCAATCCACGCCGAATTAGCTCGTGCCACAGTTGAACTTTTTGAAGATCTTCTCGAGATCTTCAAATCCATATGAAGTTTGGAATTTTTCGTGGCCTGTGGAGGGAGAATTGACGCCTAGAAGTCGACGACTTCAATTCGCCGCCGCCGCCGCCTGGGACCACCGAGCTGGACCCCACCTCCTAAGAACCAGCGCCTCTCCTCCCCCTTCGACACTGCAAAGGCCGATCGACGAATAACTACAAGGATTTCGAGATAAATCCAAACCTAGTTTTGAACCTTTCAGCTGAGGTATGGCTTGTTTTATTTTCAACTGTTTTAACACCTTTAAACCGTTGCAAACTTTGAAAAATCATATCTTTTTCGTTTCTTGACGAAATTCGATGAAACAGGAAACATCTTGACCGTGTGGACGTCTTCTACATTTTAGAAGAGACCGCATATTTTTCTGAGCCTTCTGCTATTTTTGGTGGAGTGGAACCCAATGTGAGATTTCTAATTTATAAACGAAATGGAAAACGACGATGTATAAATTATATAGTCGATGTATGAGTTATATAAGCATTGTACACCTCTTGTATAAGCGTTGTATAAGTTGTACGTTCGATGTATAAGTTATATATGCGTTGTAAAAGTTATATCTGTGTTGAAATAGAAGTGAATTGCTATATATAAATATAAATATAAATATATATATATATACGCCCCTCGTCCACAAACCATGGACGATATTTATTGGTTGTGATTGGTGTGAAAATTGATTGATAGCGAATGGTTGATTGGAATTGTTTGTGGTTGATAGTGATTGATTGTGGTTGAAAAATACCCATTTGTGGTTAAGAAATATTTGGTTGAAACCACATCCGCCTGCGTGCGAATTAGATGCATGATCCCCATTGTCAAAAACCGCGAGGTTTTAAGGTAGAGCGAGGAGCCGTACTAGGGACGGTCCCGGTTTTAACTATCCTGCCGTTATACTGCCGAAATTTTGAATAATATTCATGTGTTTGAATTATTTTCATTTGTTGAAACTATATTTATTCGTTGAATAGAAAACCTTCATGTGTTGAATCGATATTCATTCGTTGAATTGAAATTCATGCGTTGAATGGTATTCCTGTTTTAAATATAAAAATCACATTTTTATCTATATATATAAACTATAGAAAACTTTCATGTGTTGAATCAATATTCATTCGTTGAATTGAAATTCATGTGTTGAATGGTATTCGTGTTTTAAATATAAAAATCACCTTTTTATCGATTTATATAAACTATAGAAAACCTTCATGTGTTGAATCGACATTCATTCGTTGGATAGAAATTCATGTGTTGAATGGTATTCATATTTTGAAAGAAATTGTTTTACAATAAAAATCATATTTTTATTACCTATATGAACTATATAAAATAATAGTGTTTTGAAGTGAATTGTTTTACAATAAAAATCACATTTTTACTATATACATGAATTGTTAAATATAGTGAAGTGTTGAAATAGAAGACAGTTAGATAAAAATATCATTTTTATCAAATGTATGAAAAGAATGTAGCTTTGAAATCGAAGAATCGATATATATATATATATATATAAATAGAATTAAAATATATCGAATAACGACGCTGCAGTTCGTATTTTGAAACCGTTATTTCAAACGATTATACCGGGAGATCCGACCATCGGATTTTCCTGAAATCGCAACTGTTGGGTTCGCTTTGGAAATATCTTTCCAACGGCACCAACTTTGTAAAAATCCAACGGTTGGATTGTCTGGAATGTTTAATTCAAATCTGAATAAAAACAGCGCCAGAATCGATTAGATTTATATATATATATATATATAATTACATTTAATCGAATAACGACGCTGTAGTTCGTATTTTGAAATCGAAACTTCAAACGATTATACCGGGAGATCCAACCGTCGGAATTTCCCAAAACTGGAACCGTTGGATTCGTTTTGAAAAGATATTTCTAATAATGTAAATTTTGTGAAGATCCAACGGTTAGCTTTTCAGATATGTGTAAATCAAATCTGAAGAAAAACAGCGCCACGGTCGCGTTATGGCCCGAAGCGTCGTTTTGAATAAAATGGCTATTTTAAAATAAATTAAAATAGCGATAAATCGTTATAAAATATTATAAACGATATGGATGTGATTTAGAAATTAACTGAAGGTTGGCTAAGTTGAATGGTTTCCTGGGTGTTAATCTGATGTTGGTTTCGACCTCCGGGGTTAATATTTGGAAATCGTTCTCTTACTGATTGACGGTTAGTGACTAATGAATTGAAATGATGCGTGTATATGTTAGTGTTACACTTGTTTATTATATACGCGAGTTGCCCAGAAAGACCGGGTTTATCCCATTCTGAATAACTGAATCGACGATAAGAAATCGAAGATGAAGACAGTGGTCGAAGACCGGAGATCTTCACCTCGTTTGGATGGTAACCGAGGTCCTGATTGGGAGGCATCCCGAAATATGGATAATGAGTGGTGATCGTCCAGACGTACGTGGTGATCGATGGGTTTGTGAGGTATATAGTGCCTCCGGTTTCGTTCAGACCCAGAACGGACTTGTAAATGGACTGTGTGTCTGACATTGGATTTTATTCTATGTTGATTGATCTCTGTTAAATATACATCTGTTTGGCAGCGGAGAATTTATTCTTTTGCTTAACGCCCTTCTCTGAAACGCACGAGCTCAGAGGTAGTATATCGATGGACATCAGTCGCATGGCATGAATTCTAGTGTGGCATGCCTAAGTGGCAAATGAACGGGGCTTCTGTTGAAAAGCAAGGTCTTGTGGAGATGATCAAAACACCGCCTGTGTGGCGTAGCTTTGTGTATAATGTGAAATCGCGAGCCTCACACCCCGGTATGAACCAGAAACGGGAGAAGGACCTCTGGGAGGGCATACGTTTCT
Organism: Allium sativum; assembly: GCA_030737875.1. Lineage (NCBI taxonomy): Eukaryota > Viridiplantae > Streptophyta > Magnoliopsida > Asparagales > Amaryllidaceae > Allium > Allium sativum. Next base: position 142,123,889 of record CM060925.1, on the reverse strand, counting down.
TTCTAGTTAGAAGTGGCGTCAGTGGTTTTACACGCCCTGACGAGTTTGACTTATGTGGTTGTTACTGTTGCGAGGCGCCTCGGTCAGATCGGACGATCCGGGTTCGATGGAGTCATTCGTTGGCTCATTGACGCCCCAAAGGGCGGGGAAACGTATTGTTCAGGCATAATAATCCACCTCGGTGGACCGGCCCTGACGATCTAAAGGGTTGATGCGTTCTGATCCTGAGACACGGACTAGAGCGTCTCGAATTCGGTAAGGACTATCTTTTGACTTGGTTCATGACGGAAATCCAATTTCCAAATACGTGACTGTGCGAATTTGATTGTATACCTATATATGGCGACATAGTGGTATTGGGCATTAATGCCATTTATGATTGATAGTTATGATTTGAAATTGTTTTCAAAACATATAAACACTAGCAATAATATCAAATGCCTTTGTTTTATTCGTATCAAGCATATTTTGGCCGTTATAAGGTAAAAACTCTATCCTCCAGTTTGCGTTGCATTGTGTGATGGGAACTGAGTCTTATAATGGCTTCATTTAAATAAAAAGCATTGCGATGTTTAAAAGAAAGATTTGTTTTTAAAGCACTGGCATTCCAATGGAGTAAACCCGTTCCACGAAAGTGGCGTGGTCCTGTGATTAGCCATATTTTAAATGTGTTGAGTAGATTTCTCATACCAGTCCCATGACTGACTCGTAGTTTGTTTCACTTTCAAACTCGGGTGCCCCTTTTTCTACACGGGCAGCCTTGTATTCGGGTTTAGTTGGTTCTTTCTGGATAGCTGGAGCTGAAGATGGATTCTATCATTTATCTCTTTTTATGCTGTTCAGCTCCTATTGTACGTATTTTGTTTGTTTTTCCGCTGTAGACATTTATGTATAGCTGAACTGTATTTGTACTAAGTATGATCCTGTATATTGTGTAACTCTGATGATTACGTTTATCCAGTGTATTCTATTGTACATTATCTGGTGTGTTTATTAAATTCTGTTCTGCTATTATCTGTTTATGTGTTATATTCCAAGGATTACCCTCGCCACCGTCAGTACGGGGTTTGGGGTCGTCTCATTTGGTATCAGAGCTTTGTTAAGCTTAGTTCTGGAATATAACATATGAACGAACTCGTCAGAAATAAAACCAGTAGTGTTCTAGGACGGGTAACTCTATACAGATAGGATCAGTAATATCCTAGTGTGAGTAAAGCAGAATGAAAATACACCCCAGTAGACACATTTACGTTGAAGTATTTGTCTCTATATTTTGAAATATCTTTTCTGTTGACCTGACACTTTGTCTGCTAATTGCAGACACACTAGAAAATGAGTGACAGGAACAGAAGAAATATTCGTATGGCTCGACCAGCTAATGAGCCAGTTGTGCTCCCGCAGCCAGAATCAGATACAGAAGTTATATTCAAGAGATTTCGAAATATGGGTGGATCGCCATTCTTAGGCAAAAAGTCCATTATGGAAACACAAGCTTGGATTCATTCTGCAGAGAAAATCTTTGAGGGTTTAAAGCTGAGAGACGATCAGAAAAGATTACTGGTGTCTTGGGCACTCAAAGAAGAAGCTTTGTTTTGGTGGGATTCAGTTATTAAAGATAATCCAGAAGGTGATATCACCTGGGAAAGATTCAAAGTGATTTTCTTAGAAAGATTTACTCCTCCCGAAGCAACCGAGCGATTATGTGATGAATTTTCTTATTTGATACAAGGTGATATGACCATCCCAGAATATCATAAGAAATTCAACGAACTTTCTCACTTTGCTCATCATTTGATTCAAGATCCAAAGAGGAAGAATCTGAGATTTATTTATGGCCTGCAAAGAAAATATCAGAACAGTGTAATGAGGAATGTGAAGCTCCCCTTTTCTGAAATGATATATATGTCTTACCAGTACGAAGATCTCGACAAGAAAGGTATGTTGCCTTACGAAGAAGAGGTCAGCTCTAGTAAGAAATTTGACTCAGAAACTGATCTTCCGGGGGCCTGTACGATGTTTGAGGTCAGTAAGAAGCCCAGTGCCAAAAGAAAAAGGGCTAAATCTGAGAAAGGGCCAGTAGCGACAACTGTATGCTCTAACTGCAATAGGCAAGGACATCTCTCGATAAATTGCGGACCCTTAAAGAAACGAATCAAGAGTGGGTCTAAATCAGAGAAGAATTTTCAAGAGAAAAGAGGTTGCAACAAATGCCATTAGACTGGTCATCTTGCAAAGGATTGCTGGCTCTTAAAGAAGCCTGAAGTAGTTCAAGTGAATGAATTGGCAGAAACTTCTGAGCCCTCAGCTAGGCAGGAAAGGTCGGATGTTTTAGAAGGCACGCTAACTGTCAAAGATATTCCAGTTAAAGTACTGTTTGACACAAGCGCTTCACGAAGCTTCATTGCCAAGAATGCAGCTAAGAAACTGGATTTAAATTTGAAGAAGCTCAAAGAACCAATGACCGTCCAGAATCCGGTTGGGGATTCCATTGATCTCAGTTGGGTTTGTGGAGTGCCGGTTTCTTTTTCTCGTTATCGGTTTCCTACCATCGCAGTCGTCATGAATTTTAAAGAGTTTGATCTTATCTTGGGGTTAGATTGGTTGACCAAATATGAAGCTGAAGTTAAATGCGCCGACAGAGTCGTAAAGGCGAAGATAAAATCAGGTGAATATATAACCATTCCCTATGAAGGTCAGAATGCTAATAGAAAAGACTTCTGGGCAGCTCTTGATGTTTCTCCTGCTCAAATGGAAAATGTCCCTGAAGTCACAGAGAATGTTCCTGACCTAGTGAAAGATATTCCTGTCGTCAAAAACTATGCGGATGTGTTCGAAGAAGTTGTTCGCTTGCCTCCGCAGAGGGAAATTGATTTCAAAATTGCTTTAATTCCGAATGCAAGGCCGGTAGTTCACGCTATTCGAAGAATGTCCTTAAAAGAGAAAGAGGAATTATACAATCAAACAAGACAGCTAGTATGGAAGTGTCTGATCAGGCCTAGTTTCTCTGATTGGGGCGCAGCAGTAGTGTTTGTCCCAAAATATGATGGTACTCTGCGTAGATTATCGTGATTTGAACAAGCAGACGATAAAGAACAAATATCCATTGCCGCGGATCGATGATTTATTGGATCGTCTGAATGGAGAACAATTATTCTCAAGGATGGACCTAGCTACAGGCTTCCATCAACTTCGAATTGCCGAAGAATGTGTTCCAATGACGGCATTCAGAGGTCCCGACTTATTCTACGAGTGGTTAGTAATGCCGTTCGGCTTATGTAACGCTCCAGCTTACTTCGTCGATCTAATGAATAGAGTGTTCAGAGGGGTTTTGAATAAATTTGTTCTGGTTTTCATTGACGATATTCTAATCTTCTCTAAATCAAAGGCCGAACACGAAAAGCATTTGGAACAGGTTCTGGAAATCCTCAGAAGGAATGTATTAAAAGCCAAACTATCCAAATGTATATTCTGGCAAGAAGAAGTCAAATTTCTAGGCCATGTTGTATCGAAAGAAGGAATTGCTGTGGATCCAAGTAAAATCACAGCTATTCAAAATTGGAAACAGCCCAGTACCCCTACAGAAGTCTGCAGTTTTCTCGGATTGGCTAGTTATTACTGGAAGTTCGTTAAAAACTTTTCGAAGATATCTGGTCACTTAACGAAGCTTCCAAAGAAGCACTCTAAATTCAAATGGACTCCAGAAAGTGAAGAGGCTTTTGAAGAGCTAAAGTTAAGGTTAACAACTGCTCCAGTGTTAACCATCATTGATGGCAATCAGGATTTAAAAGTCTGGACTGATGCTTCTAGAGAAGGCCTTGGCGCAGTGTTAATGCAAAGAGGTCAAGTGATTGCTTATGCTAGCCGTCAGCTGAAGCCGCATGAGAAAAAACTATGTAACTCATGATCTTGAGTTATTGGCTATAGTATTCGCCTTGAAAATCTGGAGACACTATCTTCTGGGTGAGAGATTTGAATTGTTTACAGATCACCAGTCGCTAAAGTATCTATTCATCCAGAAGGACTTGAATCTGAGGCAGCAACGTTGGCTGGAGTTTCTTGCAGCATATGACTTTGAAATTATATACACTCCAGGGAAAGCCAATGTCGTGGCCGATGCGCTGAGCCGAAAGAATGTAATGATCGCCGGTTTTATTATTACGTCTTCCTTGATTGACAAAATATCTATTCTTCAGAAAGAGGATAACTTTATTAAGGATATGATCAAAAGGATTCAAAAAGGCGAACCCTCGTGTTTTCAAATAGATAACGGCGAGACCCTAAGATTGAAAGGAAGGATTTGTGTTCCCGACGTCCCAGAGTTAAAAAGGGAAGTGTTAGACGAGTGTCACAAGTCCAAGCTGAGTATCCATCCTGGTGTAGCCAAAATGTATAACAATCTCAAGCGAACATTCTGGTGGAAGGCTATGAAAGGGACGTTTCAATATATGTTAGCCGATGCCCTACTTGCCAACTAGTCAAGAGCGACCAACAGAAACTGGCTGGATTATTACAACCGCTAGACGTTCCTGGTTGGAAGTGGGAACATATTTCTATGGATTTCATAGATGGTCTGCCCAGAACCAGAAAAGGGAATGACAGTATTTGGGTGATCGTAGATCGCTTCATGAAGACCGCCCATTTCATACCTATCAAATCAAACAGAACTGCTCAGAGTCTAGCGCAGATATATTTCAAGGAAATTGTTAGACTACATGGAGTGCCGCTCAGTATAGTCAGTGATAGAGACACAATATTTACTAGTAAATTCTGGGAGGCATTTCAAGTCGAGCTGGGAACGAAGTTGAACTTGAGCACCGCTTATGATCCTCAGACAGACGGTCAAACTGAGAGGGTGAATCGTATTTTAGAAGATCTATTATGGGCCTGTGTTCTAGATTTCGGTGGATCATGGGAAGACCATCTACATTTGGCTGAATTCTCATATAACAACAGCTACCAGGCGAGCCTGACAATGTCGTCATTCGAAGCATTGTATGGTAGACCGTGCCGATCTCCTGCTTGTTGGGTCGAACCCGGTAATAGACTTGTGTTGGGGCCAGATATGATCCGAGAAGCTGCCGACAAAGTCGATTTTATTAAGAAGCGATTACTCGCCGCTCAAAGCCGACAAAAGAGCTATGACGATAGAAGAAGAAGAGATATATCCTTTGCTGTTGGCGACTATGTATATTTGAAAGTATCGCCGATGAGAGGAGTTATCCGGTTCGGTAAAACTGGAAAGTTGGCGCCCAAATTCATTGGTCCGTTTCCTATTCTGGAACGGATCGGAACTCTCGCTTATAGGGTTAAATTGCCTGATTGGTTGCTTGGAGTGCATGATGTATTTCATATATCTCAACTTCGAAAGTACGTTCATGATCCAGACTTGATCGTGGAAGAAGCAGCTCAACAGGACATTGAAATTACCCCAGAATTAGCTGTGAGAAGAGAGCCGCTAAAGATCATCGGCAAAGAAACCAAAGAACTAAGGAACAAGAAGGTTCACTTAGTCAAAGTGCAATGGAGTGGAGATCCATGAGATTGTACTTGGGAAACTGAGGAGAGCATTCAGAAAGCCTATCCTAGGTGCCGAGTGGATATCTCTGATTGACTCCGGTGCAAGGTACATTTACCATACTTTGCATTACCAATTAGTTCTCTATTCTGTTGTTATTTTCTTTCCATGGATGTGCACTTTTAATTCTATAGTCTGGATGATTTTAAAGGAATATAGAAATTGATTTGTATGATTTTGAAGAGTTAAAAACAAATTGATTGCTGTTTGTGTTGTGTGATAGTAGATTTGATTAATTAAAATTGTTGAAACAATAGTTAATTTAATTAATAAGAGAATAATGGTATAATTTATTCATTTAAATCACACATTGAATTGATTAGAAAATAGTTAGAAATATATACTTGTGCATTATATATGTTTGAACAGGAAATTGGATAGCTGTTGAGTAAAGATTTTATTTGCGTGCCCGACAAATAGGTAAACCTTAATGAGTTTGATGCGAAATATTATTATATCAACTCCTGTGAATGCCATTGGATGCGGAGTGCTGGTTGTTCTGTGTGAAATAATAAATGTCGCCATAGGATAGTAACAATTAATTTTGAACTACATTACATGGCATACTTCTGGAAGATAGGCATACTTCATCATATACCACATAAGCATTTGGTGCTTGTGTGATGAGGTGGAAGATTCACCATACGAGCGAGAGGCTTGTATGGCGATGACAATATTTTACAGGTTGAACTGACGACTGATATGGACTATTTGAATTATAACGATAAAATTGCCAGATTAATAAAAACCCCACACGGGTCTGGAGTTGACAATAATCACGTCTCTCTAGTTAGTAGATATGGCACATGGACTATTTATTTCCCACACGGGACGAGGTGACGAGGATTTATCCTCTGGAGCATTTAAAATACACACTCCCTCAGGCTTTGACAGGGTGACGAGAATTTATTCTCTGGAGTTATTAACAATACACGCTCCCCTGTAAACACTAGAATATATCACTATAAATATGTGTATGCTTATTAGGATTTATTGGGTACCTAATACGGCCCAATAAATTTCCAAACCTCTCCCCGTACAAAGGAGGTTATGGCGAAATTTTTCGAAAAATCCGGGTGTTAGCCAAATTTTTGAAGAATTTGAAAATTCTCATAAACTGAAACATTGGAGAATGGAAGCCGGATTGAACGTAGAGTTGATTAGTCAAACCACTTTCGATTTTGTTCCTTTTCGGGGACGAAAAGTTTTAAGTGGGGGAGATTGTAACGACCCGGAAAATCTGAACCAATTTAAAATTTTTAAATTGGCTAAAATAATGGATTTTAAATATTTTAAATAGTAGCGATGAAAAGTAAGTTTGAATCGACGTTTGAAAACGAATATAATTAATTATATTTATAAACAAGGCCTGAAAAGGTGCTGAAGTTTCAAAAATTGAATCAAACTTTGTCGGACTGTACCGGGTGCAAAACAAAATGGATTTGAGTGAAACCAAAAATATTTAAATTTGTTAGTGAATACCTTTCTAACGAATCTGAAAAATTGAATTTTCATAGCGGAAAGCAAAATTTATGGCCAAATGAATTTTCAAAAAGGTCGCTATGGAATTTATATAGCCCGTGAAATTGGCCATTTTGCATACGACCTCGGAATTTGACGAAACCACTTTTGTTGGATCCGGGATGTGAAGTTACTGCTAAGTTTCAAATTTCATAATTTTTGAAGCCAGTATGTGAGCGTGGCAAAGGAAAATGTGTTTTGGTCAATTATAGTTAAATTGGATCGACCAGAAATGGGCCTTTTTGCAAACGGTCTCAGAATTCGACGAAACTAGTTTTTTTGGGACCATATCGTCAAAACATAGCCAGATTTATTTTTCTGGAATTTTTCGAATCAGTTTGTGGCCCCGGCAAATTGAAATGTACGTTCAAATCGAATATTGAATGTTATATATTTTATATTGGATGGAAACTGGCTGAAATAATCGAATGGGCCTACGAAACATATTCCATTGTGTTCGGAATGGGGGTAAAACGATAGGGACGACAGTTGTTGGGTTTAGATTGGTGGTCGTGTCAGAAAACCCCTTTAAAACCCACCGGCCAATCATAATTTTTATAAAAAGAAAAATCTTCTTTTCTCTCTCCCCGATCGAAGGCGGAAACCGCTTGAAGTCTTCCCCCTCATTTTCCGATCAATCCACGCCGAATTAGCTCGTGACACAGTTGAACTTTTTGAAGATCTTCTCGAGATCTTCAAATCCATATAAAGTTTGGAATTTTTCGTGGTCTGTGGACGGAGAAGTCGACGACTTCAATTCACCGCCGCCACCGCCTGGGACCACCGAGCTGGACCCCACCTCCGGCAAACCAGCGCCTCTCCTTCCCCTTTGATGTTGCGAAGGCCGATCGACGAATAGCTACACGGATTTCGAGATAAATCCAAACCTAGTTTTGAACCTTTCAGCTGAGGTACGGCTTGTTTTATTTTCAACTGTTTTAACACCTTTAAACCGTTTCAAACTTTGAAAAATCATATCTTTTTCGTTTCTTGACGAAATTCGATGAAACAGGAAACATCGTGACCTTGTGGACGTCTTCTACATTTTAGAAGAGACCGCATATTTTTTTGAGCCTTCTGCTATTTTTGGTGGAGTGGAACCCAATGTGAGATTTCTAATTTATAAACGAAATGGAAAACGACGATGTATAAATTATATAGTCGATGTATGAGTTATATAAGCGTTGTACACCTCTTGTATAAGCGTTGTATAAGTTGTACGTTCGATGTATAAGTTATATATGCGTTGTAAAAATTATATCTGTGTTGAAATAGAAGTGAATTGCTATATATAAATATATATATATATATATACGCCCCTCGTCCACAAACCATGGACGATATTTATTGGTTGTGATTGGTGTGAAAATTGATTGATAGCGAATGGTTGATTGGAATTGTTTGTGGTTGATATTGATTGGTTGTGGTTGAAAAATACCCATTTGTGGTTGAGAAATATTTGGTTGAAATCACATAGGATTAGTTTGTGGAAATGAAATAAATATACATGTCGCCTGCGTGCGAACTAGATGCATGATCCCCATTGTCAAAAACCGCGAGGTTTTAAGGTAGAGCGAGGAGCCGTACTAGGGACGGTCCCGGTTTTAACTACCCTGCCGTTATGCTGCCGAAATTTTGAATAATATTCATGTGTTTGAATTATTTTCATTTGTTGAAACTATATTTATTCGTTGAATAGAAAACCTTCATGTGTTGAATCGATATTCATTCGTTGAATTGAAATTCATGTGTTGAATGGTATTCCTGTTTTAAATATAAAAATCACATTTTTATCTATATATATAAACTATAGAAAACCTTCATGTGTTGAATCAATATTCATTCGTTGAATTGAAATTCATGTGTTGAATGGTATTCGTGTTTTAAATATAAAAATCACCTTTTTATCGATTTATATAAACTATAGAAAACCTTCATGTGTTGAATCGATATTCATTCGTTGGATAGAAATTCATGTGTTGAATGGTATTCATATTTTGAAAGAAATTGTTTTACAATAAAAATCCTATTTTTATTACCTATATGAACTATATAAAATAATAGTGTTTTGAAATGAATTGTTTTACAAAAAAATCACATTTTTATTATATACATGAATTTTTAAATATAGTGAAGTGTTGAAATAGAAGGCAGTTAGATAAAAATATCATTTTTATCAAATGTATGAAAAGAATGTAGCTTTGAAATCGAAGAATCGATATATATATATATAAATAGAATTAAAATATATCGAATAACGACGCTGCAGTTCGTATTTTGAAACCGTGATTTCAAACGATTATACCGGGAGATCCGACCATCGGATTTTCCTGAAATCGCAACCGTTGGGTTCGCTTTGGAAATATCTTTCCAACGGCACCAACTTTGTAAAAATCCAACAGTTGGATTGTCTGGAATGTTTAATTCAAATCTGAAGAAAAACAACGCCAGAATCGATTATATTTATATATTTAAATATAATTATATATATATATATATATATATTTATATTTAATCGAATAACGACGCTGCAGTTCGTATTTTGAAATCGAAACTTCAAACAATTATACCGGGAGATCCGACTGTCGGAATTTCCCGAAACTGGAATCGTTGGACTCGTTTTGAAAAGATCTTATTAATGATGTAAATTTTGTGAAGATCCAATGGTTAGCTTTTCAGATATGTGTAAATCAAATCTGAAGAAAAACAGCGCCACGGTCGCGTTATGGCCCGAAGCGTCGTTTTGAATAAAATGGCTATTTTACAATAAATGAAAATAGCAATAAATCGTTATAAAATATTATAAACGATATGGATGTGAGTTAGAAATTAACTGAAGGTTGGCTAAGTCGAATGGTTTCCTGGGTGTTGATCTGATGTTGGTTTCGGCCTTCGGGGTTAATATTTGGAAATCGTTCTCTTACTGATTGACGGTTAGTGACTAATGAATTGAAATGATGCGTGTATATGTTAGTGTTGCACTTGTTTATTATATACACGAGTTGCTCAGAAAGACCGGGTTTATCCCATTCTAAATAACTGAATCGACGATAAGAAATCGAAGATGAAGACAGTGGTTGAAGACCGGAGATCTTCACCTCGTTTGGATGGTAACCGAGGTCCTGATTGGGAGGCATCCCGAAATATGGATAATGAGTGGTGATCGTCCAGACGTACGTGGTGATCGATGGGTTTGCGAGGTATATAGTGCCTCCGGTTTCGTTCAGACCCAGAACGGACTTGTAAATGGACTATGTGTCTGACATTGGATTTTATTCTGTGTTGATTGATCTCTGTTAAATATACATCTGTTTGGCGGTGGAGAATTTATTCTTTTGCTTAACGCCCTTCTCTGAAACGCACGATCTCAGAGGTTGTATATCGATGGACATCAGTCGCATGGCATGAATTGCTAGTGTGGCATGCCTAAGTGGCAAATGAACAGGGCTTCTGTTGAAAAGCAAGGTCTTGTGGAGATGATCAAAGCACCGCCTGTGTGGCGTAGCTTTGTGTATAACGTTAAATCGCGAGCTTCACACCCCGGTATGAACCAGAAACGGGAGAAGGACCTTAGGGAGGGCATGCGTTTCTTTCTAGTTAGAAGTGGCGTCAGTGGTTTTACACGCCATGACGAGTTTGACTTATGTGGTTGTTATTGTTGCGAGGCGCCTCGGTTAGATCGGACGATCCGGGTCCGATGGAGTCATTCGTTGGCTCGTTGACGCCCCAAAGGGCGGGGAAACGTATTGTTCAGGCATAATAATCCACCTCGGTGGACCGGCCCTGATGATCTAAAGGATTGATGCGTTCTGATCCTGAGACACGGACTAGAGCGTCTCGAATTCGGTAAGGACTATCTTTTGCCTTGGTTGATGACGGAAATCCAATTTCCAAATACGTGACTGTGCGAATTTGATTGTATACCTATATATGGCGACATAGTGGTATGGGGCATTAATGCCGTCTATGATTGATAGTTATGATTTGAAATTGTTTTCAAAACATATAAACACTAGCAATAATATCAAATGGCTTTGTTTTATTCGTATCAAGCATATTTTGGCCGTTATAAGGTAAAAACTCTATCCTCCGGTTTGCGTTGCATTGTGTGATGGGAACTGAGTCTTATAATGGCTTCATTTAAATAAAAAGCATTGCGATGTTTAAAAGAAAGATTTGTTTTTAAAGCACTGGCAATCCAATGGAGTAAACCCGTTCCACGAAAGTGGCGTGGTCCTGTGATTAACCATATTTTAAATGTGTTGAGTAGATTTCTCATACCAGTCCCATGACTGACTCGTAGTTTGTTTCACTTTCAAACTCGGGTGCCCCTTTTTCTACACGGGCGGCCTTGTATTCAGGTTTAGCTGGTTCTTTCTGGATAGCTGGAGCTGAAGATGGATTCTATCATTTATCTCTTTTTATGCTGTTCAGCTCCTATTGTACATATTTTGTTTGTTTTTCCACTGTAGACATTTATGTATAGCTGAACTGTATTTGTACTAAGTATGATCCTGTATACTGTGTAACTCTGATGATTACGTTTATCCAGTGTATTCTATTGTACATTATCTGGTGTGTTTATTAAATTCTGTTATGCTATTATCTGTTTCTGTGTTATATTCCAAGGATTACCCTTGCCACCGTCAGTACGGGGTTTGGGGTCGTCTCACTGGAGCGGTCAACGGTGAAGCCCTAGGGGAGCTGTTGGGTTCGGTTTCTATTGTTATGACCTGGAACGAATTAACAGACAGAGGTAGGAGAAAGGTGATTAAGGGAAATGATTAATTAACTTAATTAATTATATATATAAATTGTTTAAAAGTTTAAAAATTGATAACTTTCTTATGGATGATCGGAATTCAGAAATTCTGAAAGCCTTAGAATCATGGATACGAGATCTACATCATGAAACTGATCAAAATGGAAAATGATCAGATTTGAATTTCAGGCTAATTAAAATCAAAACAACACAGAATCCAGAAGAAGTAAATCGATGTGAGATTTCTAATTTTTAAATAATTAATCGATTTAATTATTTTACTCGTTATGTAATGATGGTATGTATATGATTTAGATCTGCTATGTTCTGAAATTTTGGATGACTGATCTATTGATTGGTGATGAATAATTATAGACCTGTATGTGTTAGTTAAATTAAAATACATCATGTTTGTCAGTATTTCATTGAATAATTTATATTAAACAAAAATGGATTGTCATATTTATTGAATTGAATTTACTTGTCAATTCAATTAAAAGTATCATTTTTGTTATATTATTGAATGGATTTAGATTTTTCAATTCAATAAAAAAATCACCTAGTTTATGTTATTGAATTGAGTTGAATTTTCAATTCAACATAAAATACATCACTTTTGTGTTAATTGATAAAAACACCACCTTTGTTGTGGTTTGATTATAGTAGAAAAAGATTACATTTTTATTTATTTGCATATTTAGATGCAAATAAACACCGTAGAAAAAGATCACATTTTTACTTGCATATTTAGATGCAAATAAACCCCATAGAAAAAGATCACATTTTTATTTGCATATTTAGATGCAAATAAATACCGTAGAAAAAGATTATATTTTTATTTGCATTTTAAATGCAAACATAAAACATGAAATAAAAATTACATTTTTATTTGCATTCTTTGATGCAAATAAAACATGAAATTAAAAATTGAATTTTTATTTGCATTCTTTGATGCAAATAAAACATGAATTAAAAAGGTTACCTTTTTGTTTGCATTTTAGATGCAGATAAAAGCCTAGTTTAAGAAGTTACATTTTTCACTTGCATTTTTGATACAAAAATAAGAATGGAAGAAAGGTTATATTTTTCACTTACATTTTTGATGCAAAAGAAAGAATAGTATAAAATATGCATTAGAAATAAAATAGCATTTTTGTTTAAAAATGTGACATTGGAGAAAATAACATTTTGTGATAAAATGGTACATTAGGTTAAAATAACAATTTTGTTAAGAAAGATTAAAATAACATTTTTGTTAAGAAATGTTCATTAGAATAAATATGGCATGTTAGTTAAAAATGGTTTATTAGAATAAAAATGTCACATTTGCTAGAAATGTTACATTAGAATAAATATGTCATTTTAGTTAAAAATGTTACATTAGAATTAAATTGTCATATGTTTAGATATGTTCATGTTACATCAATCAGTTCATTTTAATATGAAAATATCCTTTTTACTTAGAATCATGTCATGTAGATAAAGATAGCATTTTGTTTAGAATCATGATATGTAAATAAAAAGAACAATCATTTACAAATGTCATTTATTTAGAAACGTCATTTATTTACAAATGTCATTTATTTAGAAATGTCATTTATTTACAAATGTCATTTATTTAGAAACGTCATTTATTTAGAAATGTCATTCATTTAGAAATGTCACTTATTTAGAAATGTCATGTTAAAATAATAATGTCATCTTGTTAGACAAGAATAACAATAATTACCTGTCAAGATATATGTTTTGTTGAAATTAAATTGTAAACATCCGTTCATAATTTAAGCAGTGAAAATTTGTCAAATAGGAAATAATTCAGATAGAATTATAATTGGTTAAATTTATTAACCAATAATCTATTTAGATGAACTGCTGTTGTTTGAAAACCCCACACGGGTGTTGGAATGACAAATATTAGTCCCAATATTTAGTTGTACGTCAATTGATAGATTGAAAGTCTGTGATGAGCGTTATTTATTTATTTTAATGCTCACACAGTTATAAATTTCACTCTGGATGTGAATGGATTGTTTAATGATTATTTATCATTATTGTTATATACATATGCAATGTATGAAATCCATATAACTGAATTTATATGGTAATTGAATGAGTCGCATTCCGATTCAGAATGAAGAACATTTTTAAAAGAATATTTTAGAATATAAGAATATTCTAAAATAAAGAATATTTTTAACAAAACAATATTTAAAGATAATATTCAGTGAAGAATATAATTATGAAGCCGCGTTAAGTAGAAATGCTATTTTTAACCCGAACGGGTTTATCGACCGATTTTATTCATTTTATTCATTTTAAATTGAATATCGAAAAGGAGTGATTTAAAAGATAATATTTTGAAAATATTATTATTTTAATATAATACAGATATAGAACATTCAATTTTGCTTTAAAATTGAAAATGAAGTTAAAATCATTTTAAAATGAATTTATAAATATTTTATAAATACGTTTTAAATAGAAATCGATGATATATATATTATATATAATATATATTTATATAATGACCTTAGTAGAACGCGCCGCGCAGCGATCGTTTGCGATTTTCGACCATTAACTTCAAATTGGCGTAACGGAATATCCGACTATCGGATTCTTCTAAACCGGAATCGTTGGGTTCGTATCGAAAAGAGCTTTTCAATGAAAATAAGAGTTTTGAAATCTAACGGTTAGATTTGGAATTATGTCCAAATCAATTTCAGAAAAGGTCGCTGTAAGTGCAGTTCGGTGGCCGTTATTGGAAACTGACTGTACAGGCCTAAATAAAATTATTAAAAATATGGAAAAATTATGTATAATCATAATAAATGACTTGGAAAGAGTTTGGGTGAAAAATTCCATATTTGAAAAGATAAGAATATATTTTTATCGAATTGAACTAGTTATTAACTAGAATAAATCTTTAAAATAAGATTTAATGAAGCTTTCCAATTAATTGATATTTAATTGGAATTAAATAGGATGAATTGGATTTGTGGGTTTGTCGTGATTGGTGTTTTAAACGACATTTATTCTTGAACCCCGTATGATAGAATAAATCTTTTAATTAAGATTATTAGAGTTTCTAATTATATTTAGTAATTGGAATAAAATGGAATGTGAATTGGATTTATTATGAACTGTGTTTTAAACGACATTTGTTCTTTAACCCAATTAACAGTGAAAATATCATTTGGAATTTATAAATCTTTTTATTAAGATTTAATGGAAATTTTCCAAAAGTAAAGTTTTCCAATTTAATGTATTAAATTGGAATTGAATGGAATTCGATTTAATAATAATCGAGATGAGATTCTATAAAAGAAGATCATTACTATATATGGAATTTAAGAGGCTTTGCCATTATTTCATTTATATTATGGGTCTGATACAGAAATTTATATCGATTATATATTGATCTGATTTCTGTGAAAATTCCATATTTTATGGAAGATGATTTTGGGTTCATCGTGGACTGTGTTTTAAATGACATTGGTTCTTTAACCCAGTTGAAGACAAGATTTATTTCTTAATCTGAATAATCATTAAGTAATGAATTTCGATATTAAAACCAAATTGGGGTTTTAATGAATCTTTAGAAAGAAAATTAATGGATAAATTTAAAGAATTTATCTTTGATAAAACTAATGGGAACCTTTCCCTAATGTTGTGAATATTTATTTAAAGAATATTCTGAATTGGAGTGAGGCGTATAATGTGTTCTTATAGCACTTGATTTTTAATTATAAAATACGCGAGTTATTCAGGAAGATTGGGTTTAACCCATTCTGAATAATTACTACGATGATTAAAAGTCGAAGATGAAGACGTCTATTGAAGACCGACAATCTTCACATCGAATGGACGGCTA
Source organism: Allium sativum (assembly GCA_030737875.1). Taxonomy (NCBI): domain Eukaryota; kingdom Viridiplantae; phylum Streptophyta; class Magnoliopsida; order Asparagales; family Amaryllidaceae; genus Allium; species Allium sativum. Next base: position 142,108,160 of record CM060925.1, on the reverse strand, counting down.
CTGATGTCTTTGATTGGAGTTGCTACCTTGAGAGGGTTCCAGTGGTAGTTGTCCGGACGTATTGTTGATTGTTCGAATATGCGAGGTATAAGGTGCCTCCAGTTTCGTTCAGACCCAGAACGGACTTGTAAATGGATTGTATGTCTAACGTTGTATTTCTTTATACTGTATTCGTTGTTCTCTGCTAAATATATATCTATGGTGGCAGAGAATTTATTCTCTTGCTTAACACCCTTCTCTGAGACGTACAAGCTTAGAGGTTATATATCGGCATATATCAATAGTATGGTATGGATTGACAACGTGGCATGCCAAGATGCAAATGATCAAGGCTTTTGTTGAAAAGTAGAGCCTTGTGGTTGATGATCAAAGCACAACTTTAAATAGCATAGCTTTGTGTATAACGTTACTTCGTGAGCCTCACATCCCGGTATGGACCAGAAATGGGAGTAAGGACTGCAGGGAGGACATACGTTTCTTTCTAGCTAGAAATGGTGTCATGGTTTTTATAAGGCCTGACATTTTTTACTTATGTGGATGATGGAATGAGGCTCCTCGGTTATTTGAGTCCCTAGTAGCTCTATTTACACCCCCATAGGGCGGGGAAATGTATTGTTCAGGCATTACTAATTCAACCATTGCACTTTGGTGGACCGGCCCTGAAGATCCAAGGGACGATGCGTTCTATTCCAAAGACATAGACTAGATTGTCTCGAATTTGGTAAGGACTATCTCTTGCCTTGGTTCATGATGGAAATCCAACTTCCAATACGACCCATGCGGTTTTGATTGTATTACTAGTACGACGACATAGTATATGGTAGCTATGCCGTCTATGATTGATATTATGATTGAAATGTTTTTAAAACATATATACAATAATAATAATATCAAATCCGTTTTATCGTATCAAGCATTTTTAGCCATCATAAGGTAAAACTCTATCCTCCGGTTTGCGTTGCATTATGTGATGGGACTTGAGCCTTATAATGGTTCCATTTTTCTAAAAAAAACATTGCGTTATTTATCGTTTTACTTTATTTATGCACTGGCAATCCAATGGAGTAAACCCGTTCCGCATTAGCAGTGTGATCTTATGATTAGCCTCATTATTAGATAAGTTAAGTAAGATTTCTCATACCAGTCCCATGACTGACCTGCAGTTTGTCTCACTTGCAAACTCGGGTGCCCTCTCTTCCACATAGGCAGTCGAGTACCTTATTTTGCAGATATATTGAGCAGGATTCTGAACTGAAGCTTAAAGTTGTGTCTACAGCAATGATAGTCTTCCGCTGTGTAGTGTATTTATTATAAATTTAATCTTCCACTGTAATATGATTCGATGTACTATGATATTCTGTACTCTGATGTAACATTACTGTGATGTTTATAAAAGTCTTCTGTTATTTGTTCTGATGTGTTGTATTCCTAGAGTTAAAGTATTCGTGGATTTCCAACTTTTGGATCAGACCTGTGTGGTTTATGGTCGACTCTAAGGACGGGGATTTACGGGTCTTTACATAAATTGTGTATATGTTATTTACACTTTACAGTCCTAATATTGCATACACAATTTTCTACAAGTATTTATTGCATACACAATTTTCTACAAGTATTTATTGCATACACAATTTTCTACAAGTATTTATTGCAACTCATTATGACTGTTGTTTTCTACAAGTACACAATTTTCTACAAGTATTTATTGCAACTCATTATGACTATTGTTTTCTATAAGTACATAATTTTCTACAAGTATTTATTGCATACACAATTTTCTACAAGTATTTATTGCATACACAATTTTCTACAAGTATTTATTACAACTCATTATGACTGTTGTTTTCTACAACTATTTATTGCATGCACAATTTTCTACAAGTATTTATTGCATACACAATTTACTGCATACACAATTTTCTACAAATATTTATTGCATACACAATTTTCTATAAGTATTTATTGCAACTCATTATGACTGTTGTTTTCTATAAAAATGAAAGAAAAGAGGTTACCTTTTGATATTTTTTAAAATTAGTGTATCCCCGAGTGTTTTCAAAAATATCTCATTGCAGTGATCGTCGCTAATCTATGAATTAGAAAAGCGCGATATTTGTAATAAAATTCTGCAAGCGCACAGGTGTGTAGCATACAGGTCGAACACAGGGAGGTAAATTAAAATCAAATTATTTATCTAATCTCTTGGGCGAGTTAGACGAAGCCTGGAGATTTTGTTGAAATAAAAACAAACTGAAATTGCGAACTTAGGATTATCGTTGAATCTAATCAACGATTAATCACTAAAGAAAGTAAATTGCAAAACAAGAACAATAATGCAGAAAATAAAAGTGCAGAATAAAAAGAACAACAAAAATAAAATTAGGATTGTCGTTGAAACTAATCAAACGACTAATCACTAATGAAACAAATGTAAAATACAATTGGTGCTCTTCCAAAACTAATTGTGAAGACAACACCTATTGCTAAGAAAGAAAAATGCAGAAATAGTAAAAAGGAAGAACTTTTATTAATGGAGAAGAGAATACAAAATAATGGATGGTGGCTACAATGACATTACAAGGGTATTTATAGGATAGATAGCCAAACCCTAACCCTAACCCTAATACAATGATAAATGGGCCTTAGAGAATTCACAAAAGAGTTTACAATGAGAGTTTCAAATGGGCCTTAGTTAAATCTATTAAATTTTTGGCCTTTCTTCTTTTCCTCTTGGTTCTTTGACAAGCTTCCCCTGATTTGAGAAATTCTTGGTCTTTCTACCAATCATTTTCTTGTCCAACAGCAACTAGATGTGAGATCTTCATCTACAATTCTTCAAAATGTAAATATATACCAATTTGATCTCCATTTCTCTATTTTTCTGGTTGCATGCGGACTGTGTTGGAATATCTGTAAAAGTAACAAAACAATACCCAAGTAATATTTATTTATATACAAAAGATAAGAAATAAGAGCATAAAATAAACACATTTCTATGTCAATCATGCAGCATCTTTGTTAATAAAGCAAATATATTTAGTCTTGTGAATATATCATTTATTAATATATAATTGGCGATATAACCATGCATTAAGTCATATAAAAGGTAAAAAAAATGATAAAATTATGTTAGAGAAGGAAAAAATATATTTGATGCACCAATATTCAAAATACTTGACTGCAATTTCCCTCCTAAAGTTCCCATCACTTTTATTTTATTGTTTTCTCTCTCTTCTACGTTATCATTTCTCTTCCCCTTTGATTTTACGTCTATTCATGTCACTTTTCTTCATTACTGTATTCAAAATTGTTCATATTCTAGAATGTTCAATATTTTACCAGTTACATCTTATCTTATAATTACCTATTTTTACATTATAATAATTTATATTGTAATATTTTTTTACTTTAATTTATTATTTTACTAATCTCACTTATGTATTAAATATTCATATAAGGTTACTTATAAAATGGATATAAAAATCTGTCATAGTGTCACTTCCAATTTTAGTAGTTAATTACTTCATAATCCTAACCTTAACATTAGCAACTAATCAATTAAATTAAATTATAGATGTGTCTTTCAATTTTATTTAAAAATATAAAATGAATATCGACCATCATGTTTGACCAGCTAAAAAGATTGTACATAGCACAATATCAATCACTTTTGTCCCTGCTTCTCCATATTGTAACACCCTCCTCATCTCCAGGCCTCTCTGTATTCTTAGGTTAGTACTTCTAAAACCTATCAATATCGCACATATACATATAATATCTCTTTTATTTATTTTCATCCATATGTCATTGATTATCGAAACTAAGCTAATATTATTTTCCATAGGAACTCATATCACCGACATATATGGAAAGATTTGATAGCTTAAGCTTTCTAAAACCTATTGATAATAAATATGACTGGAAAATCTGAGTTTGAGTTATTAGAATCTAGGAAAGCTACAGCAGTAAAGGTGACAAGGAATATCTAGGAAGAAATCTTCTATTGTTAGATGACAAGGTAAATAATTATATTTAAACAGTTTATTATATATATATATATATATATATATATTGCAATCTCATAATTGTTCATTTTTTCAAATGTTTTTTGTTGCATAACATAGCATACCCGAATTCATGCTTTTATATGGGCAAATCATGTTGAATACTTGAAGGACAAGTTGGAAGAAGGACAAATATACATTCTTAGCAATTTGTTGTCAAATCCTACAAACCAGAATCTATAAAACCTATCCGCAACGATATACAGATTTGGTTAACAAGATGTACCAAGGTAACCAAATTATTGAATTATGAGATGATGATACGAGAGAATGAATTTGATTTCTTTGATATTGCTGATGTGAAAGAATTATCACTAGAGAAAGACTAAGCTCAATTATTAGGTATGATCTAAGGTACTTTAGACATAAATACACATCTGTTTTACAATAAGTATCAAGTTTCATTTATTTATTATTATTTATCATATTTTATTGGAGTGCTCAAGTATAAATATTATGATATTTTAAAAGATGGTTTAAATGAGTTTGTGAATGCAAATGACAAAGAGCAATGCAATTTTATATTTGAACTTACAGATGGGAGGTATGTATATATAGCACTTTAAATATTATGGAATTTAAATCTTTACTTTGTTATATGCATAAACAATATTTTGCTTCCCATTTTTATGTTTTGACAGTTCTATTATGAAATTTTGTTTCTGGGATGATTTTGCCAAATTGTTTGCTACCGCTTTAAAAGAAGCTACTGAAAAACCAGTTATCATCATTGTGGCAAGTTGTAGGTTGAATTCATTTAATGGTACAATTTTAGTATGACTTTTATGTTATTCATAATTGAGAAAAATTATTAAAATATGTTTTGGTAGGATTTACCCTTTTTTCTCCATCAGTCTAGCTCAATTCTCTCATCCATCGGTCCAATTATGCTATCGACTATCAATTACTTTAATGTGTGAAAATTTAATAACATGACGTTTCTTATATTATAGAGCAACCTAATATGACCAATATTGGTGCAACACGGTTCTTCATCAACTATAATCATCATAGTGTTATTAAAATGAGAAAGAGCTAAATTTGAGTTTTGTTGAAATATAATATATTTTTTAAATATAATATATATCAAAATTTAAACCTATAAAATATGTAGGTTGGATATTATTGATTTCAATGAAGGAAAAGTTGATGTTAATGATATGATTACCGGAGATTATCAAATATTGAATATTGGTGAGATAAGGAATTGAAATCTGAATATATTGAGGTATACTCCCTAGACTTTAAAAAAAATTATTTTTAATTTGTCGTTCATATTTAAGTACCTAAAGTTACTATATATTATAAATTTCAGAAAGAAATTATTTTTCAAGTAATCGTTAGGAATGTAAAAGAGGACCAAACTTGGTATCAATATGCTTGCTTAGCATGTAGTGATCAAGAAGTTGAGGAGAAAGATGGGAAGTATAAATATCCTAATTGTAAAAGAAGCGTACCCTATCCAAACATGAGGTAATTTTCTGTAATGCTAGAGAAAAATTTACATACTTTCCTACTAATAGTTTTTATACGCGTGTGTGTGTGTGTTTGTGTGCAGATTTAGATTATGTGTTATTGTTGAAGATAATAGTGGCAGTGCTGCAATAATTTTGCAAGACCGTGAAGTTTACAGAATAGTTAAGAAAAATATTTATGACGTAATGGGAGATCAAGAAAAGGTATGTATAACTCCAAATATTCTAACAGAAAATTTTAATACTTTATTATTTGACAGAATTAAATAAATTATAATATTCTTTCTAGCAAGGAAAGAAAAATGAATTTCCAATGATTTTGAAGTGTTTGGAGGGAAGGCAGTATACAATTACTATACGTGTACAATTACTATACGTGTTGGTGAGAATAATGTACACAGAGGTTCAAGCATGTACACGGCCACAGTCATATTTGAAGGTTTTGAGTTAATTGGGAATTATATGATAGAAAGTGAAGACGGTGCAGTTGCGTTACAAAGTTCACAGGTATTTTGTTGTCTCTTACACACACACACACGCACACGCACACACATATATATAGTCATGTTCATTGCACCAAGTTATTTTATTTCATTTGTATGCATATGTCTATACCAAGTTTCAGCATTGAATCTAAAACTGACATCAATATACAAAGTCCCGGTACTGAAAAATCTACAAACACTAATAGTTTGAAGAGGAAAAGCAAAGAGATTGATAACGATGTCCAGCTGCTTTATATTTTTGACGACTTTAAGGATTAAAAGATGATGAAAATGGATTTATTTCAAAACTGAAAGCAATTAAAAAAGAAAAAGTAAGTTATATATATTTGATGGTTATTTTATGTACGGTGTACATATTATTATTATTTTGGTAAGGAATGACTAATTAATATTGTGCATCTATTCAAATGTTTATTGCACTGCAGGAATGAAAAATATTCGAAAAAGTGAAAGTTATGAAGTTATGTTGGGAACAAGATTGGACTTGAACATAATTTCATGTTTACTTTGTTTGGAATGGAAACTATTCATGTCTTATATTTATTTTGCTCTAATTTTCATATTTATTTTGTTTGGAATGAAAACTACTCATGATCTTATATTTATTTTGCTCATGAAAACTACTCATGATCTTGTATTTTTTTTGTTATGGATGTTTATTTTTATTTTGTAATTTGAAATTCTAGTTAGAATGCCTCTTATACATATACAAATATATTTAAAACTTAATAACAAAGCATACATTGTGGGATTCATGAATATGTGGAATGTACAGCATGTTCCTACCAAAGTCAAGATTCACATGTGGATCATCATGCATAACCGATTAAATACAGTTAGCACTCTTAGACGTAAAGGCTTAAATGTGACTGGTGGCTGTGTTTTTTGCTCTGGGGTTAAGGAGGATTATCTGCATCTTTTTTGGCCTGTGATTTTGCATTTTACGTGTTTACTAAATGTTTGGTATCACTAGACATTGACCTGGACTGGAGAGACTTTATTAAGGATCGACTTTGTTTCTGGCAGCACACCCTCCCCTCTTTAGCTGTTTCTCTTAAACGGGACCTATTTATTTTGCTAAACTTTGCATATGTGTGAATTTTATGGCATGAAAGAAACTCGAGGAAATTCAAATTTAAAATGAAAACACCCAATCAAATTATTTACAGCATTCTTAAATTTGTTTTCTCATGGACAGGCACTAGCACTTGGAGGTTCACTTATTCCATTGCTGCTTGCGTCCAAGATCGTGCACAAGGAAGAAGTGGAAATGCTTGATGACTGAAGTCACCATCATGGATGCTTACAACGTTGGCTATTTCTCTTTATGATCCTTTTTGTATGTTTCTTATGTAATATGTATCCATGCTAGTATGTATTTTGCTGTACTACGTTTTACTTTCAGTATGTAGGCTCTGGCTAAAAGCTCTATAAATGTGGTGTAAATATACAGACGATGTATGCTCTTTTGCTTTTAATATATGAAGGCGTGAATCATCTTGATTCACTACCTTTTTCATCAAAAAAAAAAGCATACATTGCATCATATTATATATATATATATATATAATGACATCGTATATACTTTTTTGCTTCATCAAAAAAAGTTAACATACTGTAGTTTGTATATAATTTATATAATATTACTTGAGTTGTATCACTTATATAATTCTAATGATTATTTGTTCAATTTTTCATATTTAAAGATCACAAAATAAATTTAAATTGTAATGAATTAAGAACTTGTTTTCAGAATAAAATCACAAATAATCATTTTTTTATATCTATGCCAAAAAATAACCCTTCATAACAAAAAATTTAGATGGATAACAGAATAATCAATCAAATAATCGTCCACGGCAAAATTATTGTTGGGTGAAGAGCATGACAATTAATTATTGTTACTGCATAAATTATTAGATGGATAATAGAACAACTAATCAAAATAATCATCCATGATAAAATTATTTTTATATGAACAACAGAACAATTTATTATTGTTGCATAAATTATAATATTTAAAAATATATATAACTATTTAATATTAATTTCAATACTTGATTTTTCTTTTATTTTTGATATTTAATCATTACAATTTTTTGTTAAAAACATAAATTTTAATGCACAACAAAGCGGGCAAAAAATACTAGTGTTTAATAATACGTAAAATTTATTGCAGAGTACATAAATTTTAACCATGGATGTTTGAGGTCAAGTAACTAACTATTACTTCTTAAATGACATGAATGATTGCACCTTAACATAAGCAATGCATAAGGATTTAGTTTTACATCTCGTTCATAAAAGCCACCATCTTTGTATACTTGTCTGAACAACTTGCCTATCTTAATGGGCTGCTGATAAAGGAAATTACTTTTGATTTTTGAGAAACTATAGAAGTAAATTAAAGTGTTACATATTAATGCGCATCAATACAAAATTTTAATTGTAACTTCTTAGTGTACTTTTATATTTAAATAATATCAGGAGGAACTTTTAATAAATCAAAAAACAATTAAAATTATTGATAAAAACTACTGAATAATAATTCAAAAAAGCATTAAGAGATTACTATTTTGTTTGTTTAAAATAAGTAATTTCAAATAAGTAATCGTTACTTTTCTGATCACTTATTACGCTACAGTTTCGATAATAGCCCCATGTTGCACAAAGTTCGTAATTCTTTCAATCATAATTTCATTAATTCATAATTTCTCTTACTAGGTTAGATAATTAAACATCATCAAACATAACTTCAATTTTGTTTTAAGTTTCATCTCTTTCCAAAGTTCTGTCTCATTCCACATTGAGGTGAATTTTTGGTATATTTAGATTTTAGTTTTTGCTTTATGGTTTCCAAACAGTGGAAACAAATATATGGAAAAAAATTAAAGTTAAAAAAAAGTGATGAGAACCTACTGGAAAGTTTGAATGCAATTTTAAGTTAACATACGATGATGTCTAAATTGCCACATTTAAACACCTGTGCTTCACAAACCATCATTATAATATTCCCATTTTTTAAAATCTATCATTTTTAATGTCCAAAGTTACGACTTGCTTTTCTTCAAAGGTGGAATATTTATAAATATTTGAAATGTGCAATATTTTAAGTTACTTAAGTAACTTAAATTTTAAATTCACTTATAAATTATAAACATACAATGTTTTGAATATTTAAATTTATGTTTACTTTCAAGAAGGTTCATGAATTTGATTATTTTTTCTTCACGACTATAGATTTTATTTAAATTAGGTTCATAGCTCTAACACATGCTAATTATGTATATATTGGCTTGACGTAAGCACTAAGACATGCTTACTTTTGTCGTCATCACTATGTTAACCAAAGAAACTTTTGTATCATTCAAACGTTAATGGAAAAAGTTTTTTTGCCCATATATAAAACATAATAACAAAATTTTTGACAGTCAACACTAAATCATGTATGCCTCAGATTTGTATTATGGCAAAATTTCATTCAGATCACAAATTATCTAGAATTTCAATGTAAAACGGCAAAAATACTACTTGTTAGACATTGGTATTTGTGAAATTCTTAACAAAGGGTAGTTTGAAAGAAAAAGAAAAGACTTCTCGTTAAGTTGTTAATTATGAAGTATTAATGTAATCTACATTGTTATAAATATAGTCAATATAATACCTTATTTACGATTTAGGGAAAAATATGCAATACCTTGTTCTATTTTATAAAATAACCATTTCTTTTTTAGCAATCTGTTTATTTGATTCAACCAGAGCTTCAGTAACTAAGAAATACCCTTTTTTACAACAAAAACATATGGACATTATGTAACGACCCGGATTTTTAGTCGTTGAATTATGAATATTTAAATTTGATTTAAATATTTTATTTGAATTACATATAAGAATTTATAAGGAATTTATTTAATGAAACAATATTTGAGTGTAACCTGAGAAGACGATCGAATTAGGCCGCGAAACCAATTTCGTTGAGTTCGTATCATCGATTAGAGTCAGAATAGGTATATAGTTTATTATTTTTGGAGATCGTGTAATTTGGTGTTCGAAATGGTATTGCGGTGCACGTAAAAATGCCTACCGGGAGAACAGTCTCAGAATGCGACGAAACTGGTGCCGTTGGGTTCGTATCGATAAATTATTGTAAGATTTCAAAGTTTCAAGTTGTTTTGATTTATCTGGTGATCGTGAAAAATTTAAACACCTGTTTATTTCTGGTTTTATAAAGGAATTTTTTTCAAACGATGTCGGAATTCGACGAAACTTGTCCCATTGGGTTCAGAATACCTTTTTACACCAAGATTAGCCTTTTTTATCAGTAAACAGAAGTCGACTGTGATTTGTTTTACTTGATACTTCACCGCGAAGTTTCGTTATAATATTAAATTTATATATGTATATATACGCACAGTTGTTCTATTCTGTCTTCTAAGTTACACTAATATTTCTTTTGCATCCTAAATGGACGTTCACTCCTGATATGTAAGACTAAACCAACAGGGGAGTACGAATTAAATATGATTTACAATCTATGTCAGGGACCAGTAAGAATCGGCTACCATGTAAGAAATCGACAGTGTTTATTATAAACAAAGAAAGAACAACGTGAGGGCCAATCTTTAGACGGCGTGTTCTCCACGATTTCAATTCCGTGATGCCCAAACCAACTACTGCCGTGCATACCAAGGTATTGGTTTGCCGTGACCACCAAATTTTCATCTCTTTTAAATACTGGTGTCCTTTTTGCTCTCCAATTTTCTCAGATCCAAACCAAATTCCCAATTCTCATTTCAATTTCTCGTTATTTCAAATACAACCCAGAATTTCGATGAGAGAAATATTTTTATAAAATCGAAATTCAATATCCAAATCTTAGAAAGAAAAATTCAATACAGAACAAAATCACGAAAAGGTGGAACTGGGCATCGGCTTATCGTTGCCAAGGGCGGAACTGGGTGATCTCGCGACCGGCATAGGGTTCGAGTTAGTTGCGATAGTGATACGGGGTTCGGGTTCCTACCTGGTTGTTCAAGTCTAGGGATAAGGGAGGGGTTCCGAGTGCTCATGGAGCTGAAGAATGTAGTGATGAATTTTGTATTGAGGGGTTTCGAGTTTATGAGGGCACGCTCTGGTACTTGCTGCATGAAGTAGGGTCAACGCGACGGAGTTTGGTGTGGAGTTTGGTGTGACTAAATGGAGTGAGGAAGGGATGGGAGTTCGGTCATTTGAGTGGGCATGAAATTGAATATATGTACTGGGAGTTCCAAAGGAAGGGGATGAACGATTGGCGAGATGAAAGTGTGAAATGGAATTTGTAGAAGCAGTTTGTGGAGATGAAATAATTAGAGATGGTTTAGTTTGGTCTGGTGAAGGAAGTATTTGGCAAATGGTTTTTAAGTGGAGAAGAAGTTTAAAAGGAGAATATGTTGATGGGAAGTTAGCGTTAATTAATTTTGGTCATTAGCGAAGACATTTATAACTGAGAATGGTGACTAAGAGAGAGGATAAGAGGTGTTGATAGTTATTTAGATTTGCTGAAGTCAGTGGGAACATCGACCATGGGTGTTTACCAGGAAGATGGGATTATAAATTGGATTCATTTGTGTGGTCTGTTATGGTGGACAAGGTGATGAAAGGTGACGGACAGTAGGGTTTTCGTTCATCTGAGTTGGACAGTACAAGAGCTGCTTTTATTTATGCTGGGTTCATTCATGTTCCGTCAAAGGGGGAAATCGAAACATTGCAAGTTCACAGTGGAGAAACAACTATTATAGTTGGTAAGAAACAGAAGTTTATATCGAGGAAGGAACATTAAAATGGGCAAATCATGATTTAAGAATAATTAAGAATTCAACAAAATCGGTCACATTGGGATTGTTACAACGAGATCGACATTTTGGAACTAATGTGGCTGAGAACGGAGCTGTTGTATTTTAGTGATAAAATCAAACATCTGTTTGATTTTAAAATAGAATGAAAGCAGAGACATCAACGACGAACCAAGGTGAGTAAACTCGCTAACTCTGCTTCGTTTATATTTTTTTATATAAACGTATTTTAAATTTATTTTATACTGTATGATGGTTGCTTTGTTGAATAGTTGATAAAACTGCTTCATAGGATTACATCGTTGATCGATCTTTAGTTTGACATTTCATATTGATGTGAAATAATATTATTGATGTTATTAACATCTGTGGATGCAGGGAAACAGGTTGGAGGGACCCAACTGGGTTCCTCAATATTTATATTACTGTTTTTCCTTGGTTGTGATGTATGATATGATATATATAACCAGTAATTGACTTTGTTGTGTTTAAACTACCCTGACCTAGAGTATTGGTATTTAAGTACTACAAAATATTTTCAGGTATCGAAAAGGAAATTGGAGTGTTAAAAAGGAAACTTATTTTCAAAAATAGAGATTTAATTTTGAATAGAGATGAAAATAGAAAACGTGTTCAGATGAATGAATCAAGGATTTGTTTATGAATGAGAAAATATATTAATTGAATTATTTATCATTGGATATATTGAAATATAAATTCAAATTTGAATTTATATGGAGAAGTGGAAATCGGTTTTAAAGCCAATAGTTGAAATGAGATTTAAAACTTAGCTATTATCAAGAATAAGTTAAACGAGATTTTAAATGATTAAAATAAAAAGGAATGAGACTTATGTGAGTCATTCTAAATAAAGGTTATAAATAGATGAAGATATTATTTTTAAGTATAAAAATCAAACTGATTTGATTTTATATAAAAGGAATATATTTACGATTAAAAGTAAATAATGGGTCAAAGAAAGTATTTTGCAAATGAATTATCTACAAAGGAAATTCAGATTGGAAATTTAAATCTAAGTTGGAACTTGAATGAGAAAGGGAGAAATGAGTAATCGCTTTAAAAGAAAGTGATGTGTTTTATCTCAAATGGGATTAGAAATCGAATATAGATTATTCGAGAGAAAGTTGTTTATTGGAATTCGATTTTATCGAATTAAGGGAAGTAGTCACTTTTACTTCCGTTTCGAATCAAATTTAGTTATTTAATTATTTGATTATTTACTTATTAATTAAATTAATAAGTACAAGTATATTTTTATATAAATCAAATAATTGAAAACACAGCGATTATAATGCTGCTATAATAAATGTTTTGAAAATTCTAGATAGTGATTTTAACGCTACCGCTATAATAAGTGTTGGTAAATTCTAGACAGCGATTTTAACGCTGTAGTTATAAAAGATGTTTTGAAAATCTTAACAGCGATCTTAATGCTATTGCTATAATAAATGTTCTAAAATTTTAGACAGCGGTTGTAACGTTGTTGTTAAAAGCAATGTTTTATAAATCAAATATTTAGAGACAGCGATTATAACGCTACCGTTATAATCAACATTTTTCTGTAAAGGAAGAGTGTTCTTATATTAGAATCCGAGAGTTACATAAGAAGTTGTTAAAGATTTAAAAGATAAACTTTGACCATTTCAAAGTTAAAACGTTGTTCAGTTAAGGTCTGAGGTAATTATACCCCAACTTGATTGACTTCCTTCTTAACTAAGGAATGGTAAGGTTTGATCGTGAAGGAGTTTTGGAAATGTTTTCCAAACGAAAATTCAGAAATGTTTTTCTGATAATAGAAATAGGAATTTAGAATATATAGAAACATGAGATAAGTAAATTTATGAACTAAATAGATAAATGTTAAATGATGATTGATCGATAAAATTTCCATTTGGAAATGATATCGTTGTTTGCACACTTGTTTTTCTTTGATAGTTAACTCACCGATTATCGAAGTTTTTGACCATTTTGACGTTGTTAATATGGAGAGACCGGTTGGATTATTATCCAAAGAACCACTCTATATTGGCATAAGCGTTGCAAATCATATATGTCAAAGATAATTGAAGACAGAGTAAGGTGCAAGGCTATTGTATAAGTCTTAGATAACAGTGCCTAAGATGGATGTACGGAATAGTGCCTTCGGTTTGTCCAGTCCCAGGACAACGTGAATGGACGAATGTCTGACAGAGTATATCTAACGGATCGCGTAAGTTGATCTCTTCAAACGTACTTACGTTTGGTGGCGGAGGAATTCGTTTCTCTTAGCTTTATACCCGTGGTATTTTTGGGAAAATCAATTTGTGATTTTACGGGTATGACGATGTGGCATTCAAAGTGAATGGTGGCCAGATGTTCTGGAAGATAATTCAAACCTCAGGCCTCACAACCCGGAATTGGACAAAAATCGGGCAGGCAACATGGCTATGTGGGTCGCTCCCATTAGGGTGTGTAACCACCTATCTAGAGAAATTCCTTTTGCTTCTTAAATCTATCGATGCTGTCCCTTTTCGGGAGGTGGTTGCTGATCCCAACCGTCGGTGGTATACATTCGATACACTCAAGCGAAATGAGTGGTCGGTCATGTGTGGGCCGGGTTGCAAGATGTTCTTGTTGAACCCAGTGTATTCGTCTCTAGAGATACACTATCGGCAGGTGGTCCCATACCTTGTCATGTTGGAAATCCAATCTCCAATAAGCGCCCTGCGGTTTTTGATTTTATATTATATATGGAGCGTGAGATGCAAGCGTTCCGCTAGATTCTAATTACTTGTATTTAGACATTATTCTAATATCAGAATAAGATATTGATTTCAAAAATATTTTTGGTTATCGTAAGGTAAAAACCATCTGTGTTTATGTGTGGATTGGTCTTACGATTACCATTTCTTTTGAAAGGATTTGAAAGTTAAACCAATGGTTGGAGTTTACTCACACCAGTTCCATGACTGACCTAGAGTTTATTTTGTTTATTTTCCCTAAACTCTTCGGTGCCCAAATTTGTACGGGCAGTTAAGTAGTCGGGAGATTTCAGATTTCACTTGAAGGAGCTCGAAGCAGGAGGCTTCACCAGTTAGCTATAGACTATCATATTTTTCCGCTGTGTACTATGTTGTATTTGGAAACAGGTGTTGATAACTCTTCCAGCGATAACTGTTGTGCTCTGATAATGGTATGTATATATATACAGTTACTGATTTGTATTTCAAAGTTTATGTATTTAATATATTTTTATTCATTCCGCTGTGAGTTTCCGATCTTCGTTTTCTTCTATTCTAATATTTCTTTCTTTCTATTTCTCATCCTCTAACTTCTTTCTTATAATGATCCGTATTTCTGTGCAATTTGAGTTGGACGTGTGGTGTTATTAGTCAATTCGAAGGGTACGGATTCGCGGGTCGTTACAGTTGGTATCAGAGCTGAAGGTTAAGTGATTACCTTGGCTCTGTGGCGTAACTCAATAGAGATGGGGTTAGTAATACCCTAGATTGAGTGTGAGTGTATATATATGAGCGCGTATTTGTAGATTTGAGATAAAATTGTTTTATATTGTGTTGGCTGGTTTGTTGAGTGATTTATGAATTCTGGTCGATACAGGATGTATAACTGTATCAATAGGTGTTTCTAAACTCTCGAACAGAACAATTTGACACAGTATTGTTTTAATGATGGGTAAGTGAAATAACTTTGCCCAAAAGATATTTTTGATATAAAAGGGATAATTTTCTGAAATTATTGAGTTGGTTGGTTGTTATTATAATCAAATGAAATTATAATACCGAAATGGTTATATAAAACCAAATTGAATTTGTATATGAATGAGATATACAAATAAGCTAGATTGGAATTGGATTCAAACCATAAATTGGAAATTAAATCCTGGATATTTGAAAATATTCCTTGAAGTATTTTAAAGGTAATATAACATTGGTTTGAAGAAAATTTTGAATTAGAATGGTTTAAATGGATTTTAAAAGCGATTAAGCATTGAAATCACTTCAGGGAGTGAGGAAATAGTACTGATAATGGGTCGCGACATTATCAGTATTCATTTTCAAGTTTTTGAGTGACGGATTGCTACCATAGTAATTTGAAAATGAAAATTTGTTTGAAAAGGACAAGATGATTTAGAAATTCAAATGTTTTGATTTGATTTGATTATAAATATATGTACATATATATGATTTCAAACTAGTTGAAATAAAACCCGGGAATTTGAATTCTGAAATTAAAATTTTAACTTGTATAAGTTGAATGGATCAAAATGGTAAAAATGTACCAAATGAATTGAAATTTAACTTAAGTTAAATAAAATTGGATGGGATTATAAATAATTCCGAATGAAATTAAATAAAGAGAAATGATGAGATTCAAATTATGAAGTCGATATATGAATAAACAAGTTGAATATATATATTGGATACTGTTGGTTGGAATTAAACTGTGATGGAATTGGACTCAAGCAGAATAAGAAGGATGATTTTTGGAAATAGAACTCAGTTTGGATTAGAGAATGGAAATGAACTAATCAAAAGTTGGTTAGAGATTTCAAACTTTGAAGTGGGATCGATTTGAAACCAGCTGGAAATGGGTATATGTATGTTGAGCAGGTATTGAATTGAAGCAAATGCAAGGGATAGAATTATGCCCGACAAAAAGGTACATGTTTACAATATTACTTGGGTTTGATGATTTGATGAGCCTATGAAGCAAGCCGCTTGGCTTTTTGATTTTCTTTTGGATTGGGAAAGGCTTAGAAAGGCGAGTTGTGATTGTGCCGATTGAGCCGTGCAGAGGAGATGCTGCCGAAATTTTTCAGAATTTAAAATGTTAGAAAAATTTCAGAATTTTTGAAATTTTTCGTTAGTAAGAATAAATAAATATTTTAATTAAAATAAATTGGTCCAGTTAAACTGAAGTTAAGAAATTGAACAAAAAGGATTTTGGATCTAGTTAATAGAGTATGTAGCATCTTTTCCTACCTTAGCAATTTCGAGGACGAAATTATTTTAAGGGCGAAGGAATGTAACGACCCGGATTTTTAGTCGTTGAATTATGAATATTTAAATTTGATTTAAATATTTTATTTGAATTACATATAAGAATTTATAAGGAATTTATTTAATGAAACAATATTTGAGTGTAACCTGAGCAGACGATCGAATTAGGCCGCGAAACCAATTTCGTTGAGTTCGTATCATCGATTAGAGTCAGAATAGGTATATAGTTTGTTATTTTTGGAGATCGTGTAATTTGGTGTTCGAAATGGTATTGCGGTGCACGTAAAAATGCCTACCGGGAGAACAGTCTCAGAATGCGACGAAACTGGTGCCATTGGGTTCGTATCGATAAATTATTGTAAGATTTCAAAGTTTCAAGTTGTTTTGATTTATCTGGTGATCGTGAAAAATTTAAACGCCTGTTTATTTCTGGTTTTATAAAGGAATTTTTTTCAAACGATGTCGGAATTCGACGAAACTTGTCCCATTGGGTTCAGAATACCTTTTTACACCAAGATTAGCCTTTTTATCAGTAAACAGAAGTCGACTGTGATTTGTTTTACTTGATATTTCACCGCGAAGTTTCGTTATAATATTAAATTTATATATGTATATATACGCATAGTTGTTCTATTCTGTCTTCTAAGTTACACTAATATTTCTTTTGCATCCTAAATGGACGTTCACTCCTGATATGTAAGACTAAACCAACAGGGGAGTACGAATTAAATATGATTTACAACCTATGTCAGGGACCAGTAAGAATCGGCTACCATGTAAGAAATCAACAGTGTTTATTATAAACAAAGAAAGAACAACGTGAGGGCCAATCTTTAGACGGCGTGTTCTCCACGATTTCAATTCCGTGATGCCCAAACCAACTACTGCCGTGCATACCAAGGTATTGGTTTGCCGTGACCACCAAACTTTCATCTCTTTTAAATACTGGTGTCCTTTTTGCTCTCCAATTTTCTCAGATCCAAACCAAATTCCCAATTCTCATTTCAATTTCTCGTTATTTCAAATACTACCCAGAATTTCGATGAGAGAAATATTTTTATAAAATCGAAATTCAATATCCAAATCTTAGAAAGCAAAATTCAATACAGAACAAAATCACGAAAAGGTGGAACTGGGCATCGGCTTATCGTTGGCAAGGGCGGAACTGGGTGATCTCACGACCGGCATAGGGTTCGAGTTAGTTGCGATAGTGATACGGGGTTCGGGTTCCTACCTGGTTGTTCAAGTCTAGGGATAAGGGAGGGGTTCCGAGTGCTCATGGAGCTGAAGAATGTAGTGATGAATTTTGTATTGAGGGGTTTCGAGTTTATGAGGGCACGCTCTGGTACTTGCTGCATGAAGTAGGGTCAACGCGAAGGAGTTTGGTGTGGAGTTTGGTGTGACTAAATGGAGTGAGGAAGGGATGGGAGTTCGGTCATTTGAGTGGGCGTGAAATTGAATATATGTACTAGGAGTTCCAAAGGAAGGGGATGAATGATTGGCGAGATGAAAGTGTGAAATGGAATTTGTAGAAGCAGTTTGTGGAGATGAAATAATTAGAGATGGTTTAGTTTGGTCTGGTGAAGGAAGTATTTGGCAAATGGTTTTTAAATGGAGAAGAAGTTTAAAAGGAGAATATGTTGATGGGAAGTTAGCGTTAATTAATTTTGGTCATTAGCGAAGACATTTATAACTGAGAATGGTGACTAACAGAGAGGATAAGAGGTGTTGATAGTTATTTAAATTTGCTAAAGTCAGTGGGAACATCAACCGTGGGTGTTTACCAGGAAGATGGGATTATAAATTGGATTCATTTGTGTGGTCTGTTATGGTGGACAAGGTGATGAAAGGTGACGGACAGTAGGGTTTTCGTTCATCTGAGTTGGACAGTACAAGAGCTGCTTTTATTTATGCTGGGTTCATTCATGTTCCGTCAAAGGGGGAAATCGAAACATTGTAAGTTCACAGTGGAGAAACAACTATTATAGTTGGTAAGAAACAGAAGTTTATATCGAGGAAGGAACATTAAAATGGGCAAATCATGATTTAAGAATAATTAAGAATTCAACAAAATCGGTCACATTGGGATTGTTACAACGAGATCGACATTTTGGAACTAACGTGGCTGAGAACGGAGCTGTTGTATTTTAGTGATAAAATCAAACATCTGTTTGATTTTAAAATAGAATGAAAGCAGAGACATCAACTGTGAACCAAGGTGAGTAAACTCGCTAACTCTGCTTCGTTTATATTTTTTTATATAAACGTATTTTAAATTTATTTTATACTGTATGATGGTTGCTTTGTTGAATAGTTGATAAAACTGCTTCATAGGATTACATCGTTGATCGATCTTTAGTTTGACATTTCATATTGATGTGAAATAATATTATTAATGTTGTTAACATCTGTGGATGCAGGGAAACAGGTTGGAGGGTCCCAACTGGGTTCCTCAATATTTATATTACTGTTTTTCCTTGGTTGTGATGTATGATATGATATATATAACCAGTAATTGACTTTGTTGTGTTTAAACTACCCTGACCTAGAGTATTGGTATTTAAGTACTACAAAATATTTTCAGGTATCGAAAAGGAAATTGGAGTGTTAAAAAGGAAACTTATTTTCAAAAATAGAGATTTAATTTTGAATAGAGATGAAAATAGAAAACGTGTTCAGATGAATGAATCAAGGATTTGTTTATGAATGAGAAAATATATTAATTGAATTATTTATCATTGGATATATTGAAATATAAATTCAAATTTGAATTTATATGGAGAAGTGGAAATCGGTTTTAAAGCCAATAGTTGAAATGAGATTTAAAACTTAGCTATTATCAAGAATAAGTTAAACGAGATTTTAAATGATTAAAATAAAAAGGAATGAGACTTATGTGAGTCATTCTAAATAAAGGTTATAAATAGATGAAGATATTATTTTTAAGTATAAAAATCAAACTGATTTGATTTTATATAAAAGGAATATATTTACGATTAAAAGTGAATAATGGGTCAAAGAAAGTATTTTGCAAATGAATTATCTACAAAGGAAATTCAGATTGGAAATTTAAATCTAAGTTGGAACTTGAATGAGAAAGGGAGAAATGAGTAATCACTTTAAAAGAAAGTGATGTGTTTTATCTCAAATGGGATTAGAAATCGAATATAGATTATTCGAGAGAAAGTTGTTTATTGGAATTCGATTTTATCGAATTAAGGGAAGTAGTCACTTTTACTTCCGTTTCGAATCAAATTTAGTTATTTAATTATTTGATTATTTACTTATTAATTAAATTAATAAGTACAAGTATATTTTTATATAGATCAAATAATTGAAAACACAGCGATTATAATGCTGCTATAATAAATGTTTTGAAAATTCTAGATAGTGATTTTAACGCTACCGCTATAATAAGTGTTGGTAAATTCTAGACAGCGATTTTAACGCTGTTGTTATAAAAGATGTTTTGAAAATCTTAACAGCGATCTTAATGCTATTGCTATAATAAATGTTCTAAAATTTTAGACAGCGGTTGTAACGCTGTTGTTAAAAGCAATGTTTTATAAATCAAATATTTAGAGATAGTGATTATAACGCTACCGTTATAATCAACATTTTTCTGTAAAGGAAGAGTGTTCTTATATTAGAATCCGAGAGTTACTTAAGAAGTTGTTAAGGATTTAAAAGATAAATTTTGACCATTTCAAAGTTAAAACGTTGTTCAGTTAAGGTCTGAGAGGTAATTATACCCCAACTTGATTGACTTCCTTCTTAACTAAGGAATGGTATGATTTGATCGTGAAGGATTTTTGGAAATGTTTTCCAAACGAAAATTCAGAAATGTTTTTCTGATAATAGAAATAGGAATTTAGAATATATAGAAACATGAGATAAGTAAATTTATGAACAAAAGAGATAAATGTTAAATGATGATTGATCGATAAAATTTCCATTTGGAAATGATATCGTTGTTTGCACACTTGTTTTTCTTTGATAGTTAACTCACCGACTATCGAAGTTTTTGACCATTTTGACGTTGTTAATATGGAGAGACCGGTTGGATTATTATCCAAAGAACCACTCTGTATTGGCATAAGCGTTGCAAATCATATATGTTAAAGATAATTGAAGACGGAGTAAGGTGCAAGGGCTATTGTATAAGTCTTAGATAACAGTGCCTAAGATGGATGTACGGAATAGTGCCTTAGGTTTGTCCAGTCCCAGGACAACGTGAATGGATGAATGTTTGACAGAGTATATCTAACGGATCGCGTAAGTTGATCACTTCAAACGTACTTACGTTTGGTGGCGGAGGAATTCGTTTCTCTTAGCTTTATACCCGTGGTATTTTTGGGAAAATCAATTTGTGATTTGGCGGGTATGACGATGTGGCATTCAAAGTGAATGGTGGCCAGATGTTCTGGAAGATAATTCAAACCTCAGGCCTCACAACCCGGAATTGGACAAAAATCGGGCAGGCAACATGGCTATGTGGGTCGCTCCCATTAGGGTGTATAACCACCTATCTAGAGAAATTCCTTTTGCTTCTTAAATCTATCGATGCTGTCCCTTTTCGGGAGGCGGTTGCTGATCCCAACCGTCGGTGGTATACATTCGATACACTCAAGCGAAATGAGTGGTCGGTCATGTGTGGGCCGGGTTGCAAGATGTTCTTGTTGAACCCAGTGTATTCGTCTCTAGAGATACACTATCGGCAGGTGGTCCCATACCTTGTCATGTTGAAAATCCAATCTCCAATAAGCGCCCTGCAGTTTTTGATTTTATATTATATATGGAGCGTGAGATGCAAGCGTTCCGCTAGATTCTAATTACTTGTATTTAGACATTATTCTAATATCAGAATAAGATATTGATTTCAAAAATATTTTTGGTTATCGTAAGGTAAAAACCATCCGTGTTTATGTGTGGATTGGTCTTACGATTACCATTTCTTTTGAAAGGATTTGAAAGTTAAACCAATGGTTGGAGTTTACTCACACCAGTTCCATGACTGACCCAGAGTTTATTTTGTTTGTTTTCCCTAAACTCTTGGGTACCCAAATTTGTACGGGCAGTCAAGTAGTCGGAAGATTTCAGATTTCACTTGAAGGAGCTCAAAGTAGGAGGCTTCACCAGTTAGCTATAGACTATCATATTTTTCCGCTATGTACTATGTTGTATTTGGAAACAGGTGTTGATAACTGTTCCAGCGATAACTGTTGTGCTCTGATAATGGTATGTATATATATACAGTTACTGATTTGTATTTCAAAGTTTATGTATTTAATATATTTTTATTCGTTCCGCTGTGAGTTTTTGATCTTCGTTTTCTTCTATTCTAATATTTCTTTCTTTCTATTTCTCATCCTCTAACTTCTTTCTTATAATGATCCGTATTTCTGTGCAATTTGAGTTGGACGTGTGGTGTTATTAGTCAACTCGAAGGGTAAGGATTCGCGGGTCGTTACACATTATTCTTACTAAAAACAAAAAATGATATCATATGTAGAAAATAAAAATATTGCAACTATAAAATGTACATGTGCGGGGTTATTGTAGAGTTGAATATATCTTCCACTTTTTAGTCCTTATCTTTTCCTTCCCAAATTTGCATGGGTATTTCAAAATTAAAAAGCAAGTTGTTGAATTTAGATCATTTTAAATTGTTCTGGGAATAGATAAGAATGAAATTCTATAAGAATTAAAATTGAATTGAACCAAAATATGTTTACCATTTTAAAGGCCTTATACTTTCCATATAACAAATGATGTTTACCGTTTCAAAGGACTTATACTTTCCATATGACAAATGAAGAAAATGGAATTGAAATATAATTATTTGTTCAATCTTTTCATACCAGCAGAGAACAGATAAGAGGTCGGAAACTTAACATGAGGTAGAAGTGGAAGTATAATTACTATAACTTGACAAGAGTTGGAAGTGAAAGTACAATTACTATCTCTGGTTAAAATAATTATCAGATAAAAAAGGTAAAAGACTGCAACAATCAATTCAAAAAAAGGATACTATTCCAACTACTATAAATTTGACATAGTGAATTTATAAACTATAATCCAAGTCGCAAACTTATTAATAGTGTGGTGCTAAGGGCACCCCAATTTACTCTTCCTATTACCGCTACTAAAAAATACCACAAGAATTACCATTACACTCTTCTTAATACCTCACATAAAAGATAGGGGCTACCGCACCACCGTTACCTTATTTCCCTCTCTTCTCTTATTCGTTCCTCTTTCATTCCATTTTAAAACCCTAGTTCTTCAATCGATCAATCGACAATAAATTGTTCGACGTTGCAGCAATGCCGAGAAAGAAAAAAGCTGTAGATACATCGTTGTTTCAACTCCATTCAACTCAATCAAGTAAGTTTAGGACTTCAAACAGTAAAAATTTGAATTTTCCCGTAGGAATGATGAAGTAGACAGCGATTGCTGTTGATTAGGATTTTCATATTAGAGCTGACTACGTGATTATTTCGGCAAATACTGGTTGAGTGAGAGATTGGAATGGGGAGGTAATGTGGTATTAGGAAGCATACAAAATTTAATGAGTTTTATTTTTTTAATTGCGGTATTAGGAAGAGGATATTGGGGTGCTCTTAGCACCACACTAATAATAAAATCCGAAACACAAATTCGCAAATTTGAAATTGAAATCTGAGTAGTCAACGCGAAATGAATATGAGGGAACGTCTAAATCAAAATAGAGATATTACCTGCTACCTAATTTGGGCGAGGTTGAGTCAAAACAGAGCTTCATATGAGAGGTTAAATACTTAGCAGAGCTTCATATGAGGGGTTAAATAGTTAGCAAAATCGCATTAAGTGCTTTGATATTTTAAGAGGACGCATTTAATATTAGGAGAAAATAATTTGATTGGTTCAAAATTTCTAAAGAGTGAGAGGAAGGAAGAATGGTGTTGTTTGGGAAAGTAATTCGGATTCGGGGTAAACGGGTTGCACGTTTACTTTAAATTTTGCAAATGGAAAAAGGTTTCATACGAGAGATGGTTTGAGTATAAGACTATGTTAAATTTCAGAATACATCAAATATTCTTGCTAAAATGACATGTAAGTTAGATCTTTAAAATTAAAGTACCAAATAATTGCAATTATTTAGTTAATATCTACAGACATTTATGTAATTATATCAAAAAAATTCATATATTTTCACAATTATTCAATAGAAATTTATGTAAATTTCCATAATTATTCATCAAAAAATTACAGAAATTCCTCATTTGTTTACTAAAAAATTATGAAAATATCCATAATTACTTACTAAATAATTGCATAATTATATGCAATTGCTCAGTAACTAAATTATAAATATCTATTTTACAATCTTTTTTTGAAAGAGTTTTCATGTATTAAAAATTGATTTTAAGGACTTAAACCAAATATTCATTTTATTGAATATAGGATAGATTTAACGGGGTGAGAAAGATAACAATATTTGTGTCAATATAATTTTACACTGAAACATTATTTTATTTTAATGTTTGTGAGTTTTGTTTGGTCCAGACTGCTGAAAATGCTCGCAAATGACACCCAAAATTAGTAAATAAAATAAAATTGATATATTTACTAGTACAAATCATTCTTACATGGTTATCAACAATCGAATTCGATTTGCACATTAAACAACCATTGTTCAACACAATTTTTCATCCTTCAGCCAATGAACTCAAATAGTGCGGTATTTGATGATCATGGAAAATTATATTGGTCGACATTTGTTTGAAGTGGAAAAAAGTTTGAAATAGATTCATTTGATTACCCGTTATGTGACGATCCCAAAACCCCATTACACGGTGTTAAGGATAATCATTGGAATATAACACATTAATCATCATTAGCAGATCACAGATAATAGCATAAACAGAAAATAGAATAATTTACACACATATGATAGCGGAATCATATAGATATCATCACATCAGAGAAGCACAATACAGGATACTACTTAGTGCATAATGATACATAGTCAGTCACCATCGCCTGAGGCGGAATCATACATAAAGAGTACACAAAATAAATATCAGTCTACATCGCCAATGGCGGAATCATAATATAGATACAATAATGGCGGAGAAAATCCAAGTCAGCACGGTGTAGTCAAGCCTCGCCATGAGCCAAAAGTGCGTCAGAAACCTGTAACTAGGCTGCCCGTGTGAAGATGAGGGCACCCGAGTTTGCAAGGTGAAACAAACTACGAGTCAGTCATGGGACTGGTATGAGAAATCTACATAACTTATTAACAACAATAATAAGGCAAATCAAAGGACCACGTCACTTTCGTGAAACGGGTTTACTCCAATGAGTGCTAGTGCATGAAATAAAGTAAATGGTTAAATCATCGCAATGCTTTTTATAAAATGAAGCCATTATAAGACTCAGGTCCCATCACACAATGCAACGCAAGCCGGAGGATAGAGTTTTACCTTATAATGGCCAAAAATGCTTCATACGTATACAACAAAAGTGTTTGATATTATTACTAGTGCATATATGTTTGAAAAGCAAATTCAATCATAAATATCAATCCTAGACGGCATGGGTACCATATATCATGTCACCATACTAGTAATACAATCACATTCACATATTTCGTATTGGAAATTGGGTTCCTTCATGAGTCAAGGCAAGGGGCAAGCTCCTCTTCGTTCGAGACACTCTAGCAAATGTCCCAGGACCCCACTATGATCCTTGGAATCGGCTGGGCCGGTCCTCTCTTACTTTTGAGGATTGGCAATTCCGGAACACACGTTTCCCAGTCCTTACAGACCTATAATCGAGGCGCCTGGCATTCCAACAACCACACAGGTGAAAAGTATATATAATGTCAGGGCTGGTCACTGACACCACCATAGCTAGAAAGAAACGTCGTGCTCTCCCAGCGGTCCGTCTCCCGTTTTTGACTCATACCGGGGTGTGAGGCACGCGAATTCACGTCATACACAAAGCTACGTCACACAGACCATGCTTTGATCATCAACCACAAGACTTTTCTTTGCAACAGAAGCCTTGATCATATGCCACTTAGGCGTGCCACACAGGCAATCCACTCCATGCGACTGATTTCTATCAATACATAACCCCTGAGCTCGTACGTCTCAGAGAAGGGCGTTAAGCAAGAGAATAAATTCTCCGCCGCCAAACAGATATATATTTAACAGAGATCAATCAGCACAGAACAAAATCCAATGTCAGACACACAGTCCATTTACAAGTCCGTTGTGGGTCTGAACGAAACCGGAGGCACCAATTCCTCGCATATCCGTACAATCAACAGTATGTTTGGACGGCTACTACTTCAGTTCCTTCATGGTAGCTACTCCAATCACGAGCATCAGTAGCGCCCATCCATCCAATGTGAAGATCGTCGGTCTTCAACCATCTTCGACTCTTCGACTTCTCAACGTCGATCGATTATTTGAAATGAGAAGAACTCGGCCTTTTCAAATAATCCACGTATATTTAGATTTTCAAATCATTTTATCACATGGTTGGACTATTCAACATTCACATTTCAGTTCTTTAGTTATAATTCTCATGTTAAATACATTCAACCATCACATATCAAGCAAACACGACGAAATTGGTTTATTTCCACTCTATATCGTCTATAGTATTTTATAACGATATATCGCCATTTTTATTTAATTTAAAACAGCCAAATTTAATTAAACGACGTTTCAGGTCGTGTCGATGCACTGGCGCTGTTTTTCACTAATTTTGTTTACACATATCTGAAAATCTAACCGTTGGATCTTCACAAATTTTATATCATTAGGAAGGTCTTTTCAAAACGAATCCATCGGTTTCAGTTTTGGGAAAATCCGACGGTCGGATCTCCCACACTAGCCATTTGAAGTTACAATTTCAATTTACGAACTGCAGCGTCGTTATTCGATTTAATTTAATTATATTTATATATATATATATAAATATAATCGTTTCTGGCGCTGTTTTTCTTCAGATTTGAATTAAACATTCCAGACAATCCAACAGTCGGATCTTCACAAAGTTGGTGCCGTTGGAAAGATATTTCCAAGGCGAACCCAACGGTTGTGGTTTCGGGAAAATCCAATGGTCGGATTTCCCGTACTAGTCGTTTGAGGTCACGGTTTCAAAATACGAACTGCACGGCCACGTTTCGTTTTGATTTTATTTATATTTATATATTTATATAAATATAGTTCATTCAAAAATTCCTATATCGTTTCCCCTTCAATTATTTCACTAGCGCCTTTAAATTTCAGAAAATTTCGCCATAACCTCCATTGTACGGGAGGGGCTGGGAAAATTCCCAAATAGCCACACGGGCGTCTCATGTCAAAAAGAAAAAGAAAAAGCCAAGCGACTAGCCAACAGGCTCATAAAATCATCACCCAAACAAAACAGTAAATGTGTACCTATTTGTCGGGCACAAAATTTTATTCCTCTTCTCTAACCCCTTTGCTATAACCTGTTCAATAGATATGCATGTACATATATACAATTTCTGTCACTTATCATTTTCCATTCAACTTCATATTTGATTTACTTTGGTTTAAAAACACCATTCATTCTAATGTTGCATGCATAGGCTAAAATCATATCATTAGCTAATTAATGTATATTTCAACTCATGCACATTTATTTGAATAAGTGGCTATTTTTAACACTTCACATTTCAAAGATGGTAATTTTGGCGAACTAAAATAGATTTCAACACATGACTATTTTATTTAGTTCCTATGCATGTTAAAAATAATATTTCTTCACCAATATTTATTTCAACGTCCGCATATCTCTAGCATATCACATACGTGATAAAAATGATATTTTTATCATTTAAAATATTTATTCGATAAATGGATGTTTTCAACACTTCATAGTTTCAATAAAAATGTAATTTTTATTGTTCGATCTTTTTATTCAACACATGAACTTTTCCACTACACGCACTTCTCAACATGTGAGCATTTCCACACATGGATATTTTATTTATGTTGTTCATATAAGAAAGATAGGATTTTTATTGTTAAAACTATTTATATATAAGGCGAATATTTTTCATACTTCATATATATTATAAAAACGTGATTTTTATTGTTTAAACACTTCATTCATTCACAAATGAATTTAATTTTCACACATCACTTTTCAACACATGAACATTTCTACACATGGATATAGTTTCAACATATGGCTTTAATTTCAACGCATGAAGATAATTTCAACATGTGAAAATAATTCTAACACACAAAGATTATTCAAAATTTCGGCAGCATAACGGCAGGGTAGTTAAAACCGGCACCGTCCCTAGTACGGCTCCTCGCTCTACCTTAAAACCTCGCGGTTTTTGACAATGGGGATTCATGCATCTAATTCGCACGCAGGTGGCATGTTTATTTTTATTTCCACAAATATTTCCAATTCATTTCAATTACCAATGGGTATTTTTCAACCACAACCAAACAATATCAACCACAAACAATTATTCAACCATTCGTATTTTTCATCCAATATTTCACACCAATTCACCACAATATATATCGTCCATGGTTTGTGGACGAGGGGAGTGTATATATATATAATTGCTATATTTCACTTGCATTTCAACACATATATCAATTATTCTATGCATGTATAATTCATTCTTCGCTCATATAGCTTACACCACGCATGTACATGAGGTATACAACACGTGTGTAATTTATATTTCGCTAATATAATTTATACACGTCATTTTCCATTCAAATTTATTTAATTTAGATTTCTTACATTGGTTTTCGGAGTGCTAAAAATCGTAGATGACTCAGAAAAATCCGCGGCTTCTTCTATTAGGTAGAGAGCTTCCTTGCGGTCCCGATGTTTCCTATTTCATCGAATTTCGTCAACACACCAAAAAGATATGATTTTTCAAAGTGCAAACATCAAAAAGAACTCACCTTTCACGAAGGTTCAAAACTAGGTTTGCGGTTTTCGCGATAACCGTGGCACGAGAGGATGATCGGCGAGTTGGACGTGGAAGAGCTTCAACAGGGCTACAGGCACGCGGCGGTTTGGTGGCGTTCGGTGGGGCCCAGAGCTCGCGGCGGCGGTTTAAAGGTCGGAACTTTGGAGGGAGATATCTCGACATAGAAGCAACGATAGGGCTAGCTCCTTATATGGATTTGAAGAGGGGAAGGAGAACTACAAAAAGTTGAACTGGGGGAGGGGTTGATTTGGGCTGTGGCGATCGGAAATCGCCAGGGAAGGGGGGAAGCTTTTCCGTCGTCGATGTCGGGGGTCGGGGGGTTTTCTGATGTTTTCTTTATGAATGGAGAAATATGATTGGTCGATGGTTTATTAAATTTTTAAATAGTGTTTTCTCAAACGAACTCCTTTTCAAACCCAACGACTGTCGCCCCTAGCTAAATACCCTCATTCCGGACACAATGGGATATGTTTCGTAGGCCAATTCGACTGTTACAGTCAGTTATTTTTCAAATTAAAGTATAAAACATTTAATTTTTAACTCTGAACGCACATTTCAATTTGCTAGGGCCACAAACTGATTCGAAAAATTCCAGAAAAATAAATCTAGCTATGTTTTGACGCTACGGTCCCAACAAAACTAGTTTCGTCGAATTCTGAGATCGTTTGAAAAATGGCCATTTTCTGGTCGATCCAATTTAACAGAAACTGACCAAACACATTTTCTTTTGCCACGCTCACATACTAGCTTCAAAAATTATGAAATTTGAAACCTAGCAATAGTTTGACATCCCGGACCCAACAAAAGTGGTTTCGTCGAATTCCGAGGTCGTATGCAAAATATCAATTTTCCAGGGCTATATATTCTATATAGCGACCATTCTGAAAATTCATTCGGCCATAACTTTTGATTCCCGTTATGAAACTTCGATTTTTCAGATTAGTTAGAAAGGTATTGACTAACAGATTTAAATATTTTTGGTTTCACTAAAATCCGATATATTTTCCACCCTGCACAGTCAGTCAAAGTTTGAATTCAAATTTTCAAACTGACTCACTATTTCTAACTCACTATTTTATTGAAATATTCTATTTCAATTGTTAAAATTCCTTTGAAATCACCAATTTAAAAATTTTAAATTGGCTCGTATTTTCCGGATTATTGCAATCTCCCCCACTTAAAATTTTCGTCCTCGAAAAGGAAACAACAGTAAAGTAGGAAACAAAATGTAAATGCAAAGTATTGTAAAGGTACCTTGCACCGGAGTTAGTCAGAGATATCCACTCTGCATTTGGGGTAAGCTTGCTTAATGCTTTCCTCGGTTTTCCAAGTACAGTCTCTAGGATCACTGCTCCACTGCACTTTAACTAAATGAACCTTTTTGCTTCTTAGTTCTCTAGTTTCTTTGCCAACAATCTTTAATGCTGTTGCGCTGCTTCTTCTACAACAAGATCCGGATCATGCACATGTCTTCTAAGTTGAGATACGTGAAATACATCGTGCACTCCAGGCAACCAATCAGGTAATTGAACCCTATAAGCAAGAGTTCCAATTCGTTCAAATATAGGAAAGGGACCAATAAATCTCGGTGCCAACTTCCCAGTTTTGCCAAATCTGATTACTCCTCTCATCGGAGAAACTTTCAAATAAACATGATCACCAATAGCAAATGTCAAATCTCTCCTTCTAGAATCTGCATAACTTTTCTGTCGGCTTTGGGCGGTTCTCAAACGCTTTTTGATGAAGTCGACTTTATCGGATGCTTCTCTAATCATATCGGGTCCTAACACAAGTCTGTTGCCAGGTTCTACCCAACATGCTGGAGATCTGCACGGTCTGCCATATAATGCTTCTAATGGCGACATTCCCAAACTTGCTTGATAGCTATTGTTATATGAGAATTCTGCCAAATGCAAGTGATCTTCCCATGACCCACCAAAGTCAATTATACAAGCCCGCAATAAATCTTCTAGAATTCTATTCACCCGCTCAGTTTGGCCATCTGTTTGAGGGTGATAAGCGGTGCTCATATTCAGTTTTGTTCCCAATTCTTTTTGGAAAGCCTCCCAGAATTTGCTAGCAAATATCGGGTCTCTATCACTGACTATGCTGATGGGAATTCCATGCAGCTTAACGATTTCTTTGAAATATATCTGCGCTAGATTTTGAGCGGTTCTATTGGATCTGACAGGTATAAAATGGGCAGTCTTTGTGAAGCGATCTACGATTACCCAAATGCTGTCATTACCTTTCCTGGTTCGCGGCAAGCCATCTATGAAATCCATGGAAATCTGTTCCCATTTCCAACTTGGGACTTCCAACGGTTGCAACAATCCAGCTAGCTTCTGTTGGTCGCTCTTGACTAATTGACAAGTAGGGCATCTGCTACCATACAAAGAAATATCCCTTTTCATTGCCTTCCACCAGAAAGTGCGTTTGTTATCGTTGTACATTTTACTCACACCAGGATGGATGCAAAATTTGGATTTATGGCTTTCGTCTAACACTTCTCTCTTGAGCTCAGGAAGGTTGGGAACACATATTCTCCCATTCAGTCTCAGAACTTCTTTTTTATCTACCTGAAAACTTGAGGGCTCTCCCTTCTGGATTCTCCCTTTGATCCTTTGAATGAAATAATCATTCCTCTGGAGAGCACATATCTTATCGATCAAGCTAGGGGTAATTATAAGATGGGCAACGATTGCGGTTTTCCTACTAAGCGCATCCACCACAACGTTAGCCTTCCCCGGCGTATACAGGATATCAAGATCATACGCTGCAAGAAATTCTAGCCAACGCTGCTGTCTCAAATTCAGATCTTTCTGGGTATATAAATACTTCAATGATTGATGATCTGTGTACAGTATAAATTTCTCGCCCAATAAATAATGCCTCCAGATTTTCAATGCAAAAACAATGGCTAACAACTCAAGATCATGAGTCACATAATTCCTCTCATGTGGTTTCAGTTGGCGGCTTGCATAAGCGACTACTTGGCCTCTTTGCATTAACACTGCACCAAGACCTCTAATAGAAGCATCTGTCCAAACCGTTAAATCCTGATTGCCATCAATAATGGTTAACACTGGAGCAATTGTCAATTTTGATTTCAATTCCTAGAAAGCTTCTTCACAGTCGGAAGTCCACTTGAACTTCTCATGTTTCTTTGTGAGCTTCGTTAACGAACCGGATATCTTCGAAAAATCCTTAACGAACTTTCGATAATAACTAGC
Source organism: Allium sativum (assembly GCA_030737875.1). Classification (NCBI taxonomy): domain Eukaryota; kingdom Viridiplantae; phylum Streptophyta; class Magnoliopsida; order Asparagales; family Amaryllidaceae; genus Allium; species Allium sativum. Next base: position 142,076,038 of record CM060925.1, on the reverse strand, counting down.
CAACCCCATAAAACTTCTAACTTCTGTGGGAGTAGTGGGTTGTTTCCTGTCTTGAATCGCTGTTATTTTGCTTGGGTCAACAGAAATCCCTTTCTCTGACACGACATGGCCAAGAAACTTGACTTCTTCTTGCCAGAAGACACATTTAGAGAATTTGGCTTTGAAGACGTTCTTCATTAGAATCTCCAATACTTGTTCTAAGTGTTTTCATGCTCGGGTTTTGATTTGGAGTAGATTAAAATATCATCGATGAATACGAGGACAAATTTATTCAGAACTCCCCTGAACACTCTATTCATTAGATCGACAAAGTATGCTGGAGCGTTACATAGGCCAAACGGCATTACTAACCATTCATAAAATATGTCTGGACCACTGAAAGCTGTCAAAGGAACACACTCTTCTGCTATTCTCAATTGGTGAAAACCTGTAGCTAGGTCCATTCGGGAAAATACTTTTGCCCCATTCAATTGGTCTAGCAAATCATCAATGCGGGGTAATGGATACTTATTTTTTAGCGTCTGTTTGTTGAGGTCTCGGTAATCAATGCATAATCGAAGAGTACCGTCTGACTTTGGGACAAACACAACAGCTGCACCCCAATTAAAAAAACTAGGTCTGATTAGACCCTTCCACAATAGTTGGCGAGTTTGATTGCCTAATTCTTCTTTTTCCTTCGGAGTCATTATGCGAATTGGATGTACCACTGGTCTGGCATTGGGAATTAGATCGATTCGGAATTCTATTTCTCTTTGCGGAGGTAAGTTTTCAACTTCTTCAAACACGTCCGCATAGTTTCTAACAATAGGAATCTTTTCTATGGAAGTGGGGATAATTTCTAATGCTGACCAAAATTCTTCTCTATTTGGATTCGAACCAGGACAAGGTATATATATATGTCCAAGCTCCGTTTGAATTTTAACGATTCTTTCCGCACACTTTACCTCAGCTTCATATTTCGTTAACCAATCTAGCCCAAGGATGATATCGAATTCGGGAAAATCCATAACGATCAAATCAAAGGGAAATTTGTATCGAGAAAAAGAAACATGTACTTTACAATATGAACTGAGAATTAGAGATCCTCCTATCGGATTATGTACTTCAACCGATTCTTTGAGCTTTCGCTGTTTTAACTTTAATTTGTGCATTGTGTTTCTAGCAATAAAACTACGTGATGCACCTGTGTCAAACAATACAGAAACAGGAATATTTTTAATTGTAAGGGTACCTCCCAACACATCGGGTTTACCTGCTCCATCGGAAGCAGCTGGCGGGCTCGACCCGTCATAGACGTGAGCTACTGTAGCTTTCTTCAGCAAAGGACAGTCCTTAACAAGATGATCTGTCTTCCGACAGTTAAAGCACGAGCGAGGGTTCTGGGAGCCTTGGCTCGAGCCTTGAGAATTGGTTCTCTGCCTTTTAGGAGCTGTGCAGACATTTGAGTAGTGCCCCGGCTTGCCACAGTTAAAGCAGTTACCTCTTGGCGGCTTACTGGTTTGTGGATTCGAAGATGCCACTTGGCTTGACTCGCTTTGATTTACAGCAGGCTTGCGCTTATTCCCGGCTTGACTTTTAGCGCGATCCTGATCCAGATGCCTTTGATCAAGGTCTTCATAGTTACATGTCATTTCCACCAGTTCGTTGAATTCCAGCTTGACATGGGCCATGGCTCTATCATGATATTGTCGTCGTAGTCCAAGGATAAACCTATTATTTTTGGATTTCGCAGTGGCGACGAGCTCCGGAGCATAGGGCGACAACAGTGTAAATTTATTCAGATAATCCTGCACGGAAAGATCCCCCCGCTGGAGGTTGGCGAAGTCATCGTGCATTCTCTCTAGAGCTTGTTCTGGGACATATTTCTCCTTGAAGAGTTCTTTGAATCCATCCCATGTTCTTCTAGCTTCTCTATTCCCGGCTGTGAGAGATTCCACCATAGTTCAGCTTGTTCCTGCATAAGCCAGGCGACCATAATAGCTTTATCCTCCTCTCCAAGCCTTAGGCCTTCAAGAATTTTCTCGCATGTTTTGAGCCATGCAAGGGCCTCTATTACGGTGCCAGTTCCCGAGAAGGTCTTGCCTACTAAGTTCTTATATCTCTTAGCTACACGGTCTAGCTCGAAGTATTAAGCAGCCGGAGGTTGTATCAAAGGTCCTTCTTGAACTGGGGCTTCTCCCCTACCTCGGCCGACACGGCCTCCTCTAGCGGCGGCTGCTCTGGTAGCCATTTGTCAAATTCTATATAAGCAAGAAAAGAGTCAGCTAACAGAAATGATAGTCTATTGCATGATTAAGTAGAAAATTTACGGAAAGATAACGATGGACTTATCAAATTGATTTTGCTATTCTGCTCGGCTCATTCTAGGACTTTACTAGTCCTATATCTAATGAGCGACTCACCTTAGAATACTACTAATTCTATTTTTACGAAGTGTTTAATGTGTTAGACTCCAGAACTAAGGTTAACCAAAGCTCTGATACCAGCTGTGACGATCCCAAAACCCCGTTACACGGTGTTAAGGATAATCATTGGAATATAACACATTAATCATCATTAGCAGATCACAGATAATAGCATAAACAGAAAATAGAATAATTTACACACATATGACAGCGGAATCATATAGATATCATCACATCAGAGAAGCACAGTACAGGAAACTACTTAGTGCATAATGATACATAGTCAGTCACCATCGCCTGAGGCGGAATCATACATAAAGAGTACACAAAATAAATATCAGTTTACATCGCCAATGGCGGAATCATAATATAGATACAATAATGGCGGAGAAAATCCAAGTCAGCACGGTGTAGTCAAGCCTCGCCATGAGCCAAAAGTGCGTCAGAAACCTGTAATTAGGCTGCCCGTGTGAAGATGAGGGCACCCAGGTTTGCAAGGTGAAACAAACTATGAGTCAGTCATCGGACTGGTATGAGAAATCTACATAACTTATTAACAACAATAATAAGGCAAATCAAAGGACCATGCCACTTTCGCGGAACGGGTTTACTCCAATGAGTGCTAGTGCATGAAATAAAGTAAATGGTTAAATCATCGCAATGCTTTTTATAAAATGAAGCCATTATAAGACTCAGGTCCCATCACACAATGCAACGCAAGCCGGAGGATAGAGTTTTACCTTATAATGGCCAAAAATGCTTCATACGTATACAACAAAAGTGTTTGATATTATTACTAGTGCATATATGTTTGAAAAGCAAATTCAATCATAAATATCAATCCTAGACGGCATGAGTACCATATATCATGTCGCCATACTAGTAATACAATCACATTCGCATATTTCATATTGGAAATTGGGTTCCTTCATGAGTCGAGGCAAGGGGCAAGCTCCTCTCCGTTCGAGACACTCTAGCAAATGTCCCAGGACCCCACTATGATCCTTGGAATCGGCTGGGCCGGTCCTCTCTTACTTTTGAGGATTGGCAATTCCTGAACACACGTTTCCCGGTCCTTACAGACCTATAATCGAGGCGCCTCGCATTCCAACAACCATACAGGTGAAAAGTATATATAATGTCAGGGCTGGTAGGTCACTGACACCACCATAGCTAGAAAGAAACGTCGTGCTCTCCCAGCGGTCCGTCTCCCGTTTTTGACTCATACTGGGGTGTGAGGCTCGCGAATTCACGTCATACACAAAGCTACGTCACACAGACCATGCTTTGATCATCAACCACAAGACTTTGCTTTGCAACAGAAGCCTTGATCATATGCCACTTAGGTGAGCCACACAGGCAATCCACTCCATGCGACTGATTTCTATCAATACATAACCCCTAAGCTCGTACGTCTCAGATAAGGGCGTTAAGCAAGAGAATAAATTCTCCGCCGCCAAACAGATATATATTTAACAGAGATCAATCAGCACAGAACAAAATCCAATGTCAGACACACAGTCCATTTACAAGTCCGTTGTGGGTCTGAACGAAACCGGAGGCACCAATTCCTCGCATATCCGTACAATCAACAGCATGTTTGGACGGCTACTACTTCAGTTCCTTCATGGTAGCTACTCCAATCACGAGCATCAGTAGCGCCCATCCATCCAATGTGAAGATCGTCAGTCTTCAACCATCTTCGACTCTTCGACTTCTCAACGTCGATCGATTATTTGAAATGAGATGAACTCGGCCTTTTCAAATAATCCACGTATATTTAGATTTTCAAATCATTTTATCACATGGTTGGACTATTCAACATTCACATTTCAGTTCTTTAGTTATAATTCTCATGTTAAATACATTCAACCATCACATATCAAGCAAACACGACGAAATTGGTTTATTTCCACTCTATATCATCTATAGTATTTTATAACGATATATCGCCATTTTTATTTAATTTAAAACGGCCAAATTTAATTAAACGACGTTTCAGGTCGTGTCGATGCACTGGCGCTGTTTTTCACTAATTTTGTTTTACACATATCTGAAAATCTAACCGTTGGATCTTCACAATTTTTATATCATTAGGAAGGTCATTTCAAAACGAATCCATCGGTTTCAGTTTTGGGAAAATCCGACGGTCGGATCTCCCACACTAGCCATTTGAAGTTACGATTTCAATTTACGAACTGCAGCGTCATTATTCGATTTAATTTAATTATATTTATATATATAAAAATATAATCGTTTCTGGCGCTGTTTTTCTTCAGATTTGAATTAAACATTGTTGATACTAATATTTTTTGTTTGATGATAACAAATAGATTTTTGTTACTGGAGTGTTTGATTGTGGAATATCTAGTATTATTGGAAAAATAAAATAACACAGAATTTACACAGAATAAAGAAAAATCAAATACATTTTATTTCCAATAATATTATTTATTTTACAATTCATTTACACACAAATCACTGTACAAGTAATTTCAGTACATACAATTTTTTTTACAAGCACTTCATTTTTTTTTTTCTCATTTCTTGCTGGATTATTCTTGTTGAAAACACCTTAGCTGTCCAAAGCATCATCCTGTAACCTGTCACAAAAGAAAGAAAAATACACAGTACACTGGAACTAAAACAATTTTTTTTTACAAAAATGTTTTTCTGTGTGATTGATTCATTTTGTCTCAGCTTTCTGTGTGTTTTTCTCATCATATTTCAGACTTAAACAGCCACATCAAAACCATACTGGTTTGCTGATCAGAACCCACTGATTCTGACCAGCCTCAACACAGTACAGTTTGACTGCTATTTTCTTTTAATGTTTCAGGGTCACAAGACAAGATCAAAAGACCAAATGCAAAATGATGGCTCAAGTACAGAGTCAGGCACAAGACTAAACATGATCGAGAGTAACACAAAAGCAAGGCTCAAGTTCATGTTTCAGCAAATAATCAAATCAGTGATGAAATGGAAAATCCCAAGTGCCAAGTACAAAGACAAGGCATATGCAGGTGATCAGTGCAGTGTCATATGTGCATAGTGGAACTCAAGTACACAGCAAGATATTCAAATCAAACAAGTCAAGGCAGCTCGACTTCAAGCTAACTGGTGCAAACATGTATGGCTGAAGCTACATGCAACATTCAAGTACAAGTGTCATGGGAAATGTACACAGTGCAAACAAGGGTGTTCAAGAACAGCAAATACATCAAGACAGTGGGAGCAAATGTGAATTCAAGCAGCATGATCGAGCATGGTCAAACAAGAAGAAAACAGGTGCAGCATGGAGCAGCAAGTGACTCAGTGATGGATATGCAAGTATTAATGCAATACTTCATTAAACACATCTGCTCAAATACAAGAATGAGCCAGAAATGCAGCTACAATGATGTTGTAGGATAAAATATGGTGTAACTCATATGTTCACAGCAGAAAGCAAGGTACACAAATCAAAGATATGACAAAGACAAGCTAGTGCTCACAAGTTCACACAGCTGCATGTTTAAAAACAGCAAGCTCAAATATGACATGCAATTCTATGAACATGTTTTGACTCTCGAATGGTTCAGCATTACTCAAAGACAGGTGGTGATGTACATTCATGGTTTCACAGCAAATATGAACACAGCAGCTACATGTATGCCAACAATAAACCAAATGGTGCATGGGTATAAACAGATCAGAAAACATAAATATCTTTGGCAAGTAAAATTAGTTTCCAGATATGGAAATTCAAAGGAGCATTTTTCTGTTTGGACTGCATTCCAAATTGCCAAAAAAAAAAAAAATTCACTGTTTTAATTCGGCAAAGGTTTAAAAATAGGCAAAACATATATGGAAGTTCAATCAACAATTCCAAAAATGGCAGTGAGAATTCAAGGCAGTTTTAAAACTGTTTTCAATCAAATAAATCAGAGAAAAAGTATGGCAACAAATAAACAATTCAATGCCAAGAATTCGCAGCAACCAATTTAAGGTCAAGCAAATTCAAAAGAGGAAATTGAGCAAAAGACAGCAAGGTGATATATCAGGCAATAAACCATGTCAAAGGGGAAAGTATTTTCCAGAAATCAGATTTGTGTTTTTGGGCAATAAAACTGCTAATTTTGTTTCTAACATTTCCAGAACTAAATCAATGGAATTCACGACAGATTTTTGTCAATCAAGGCTCGTTTTTAAATAAAGCCATAAAATCACCAAAGCAATATATGGAAAGAAATCATTTTTTAGCTTAAATAGTTTTGATTTCTTTGTGTGAATCATTCAGTGCTCAATCAACAAATCGAAGTCATGGAAATGAGTCACGACATCAGCTAAGTCGAAGAACTAAAAGAGGAAACCATGGAAACATCAATCACGCAAGTGAATTTATCAGCAAAATCAAATCGGGCAAGTCTTCAATGGAAATCAGAGTACAAGGGTTTCGAAAACCCTATATAAGCACACGAATTCATCATCGACATCATGGGATTTACACACAAAAAGAAATCCGAAACCCTAAATTGCAAAAATTGATAAAACTTACTCAGATCGATCGCAAGGACGAAGGAGATACCCTGGAGAAGCAAAGCAAGCTTCCAAAGAACCAGTACACACAGCATCGACAATAATTTAGGGAGAAATCACTGAAACCCTAAATCGCAGCCGCCATTTTTGTTTCAGAGAGAAAGAAAGGCTCGGGCTAAAGGAAATACAAAGGAGCACCGCAAAAAATAAAGTGGCTCGACCACTTTGAACTAATGCAAAAGAAAAGGGGATGACCCCCTCCTTTTAAATCCTTGTCTTATTTTATTTTTAGTCTTTTTATTGTCTTTTTTTAATTTCTTTTCTAGTTTTATTGTAAAAACTAGTGAGCACAGAATAGTGAAGTATAATCTGAGAAAATCTAGTCTAGGGTATACAGACTAGTCTAAGATTTTGAGCTTAGGGATAAACAGGAGCAGGAGTTGCAAGTTTGCATAGGATTGTAAGCGGGATCTGTTTGTATCTCCTAATAAAAATCTTAGAAAGGCAGCAGTAGGCACAGTTTGCCGAAGCTGGGTATATCCGCGTGTGATTTTATTTTTACTGTATTTCTTTATTACTGTGTTTAGTTTAAATTTATTGTTAAAAACCCTATTCACCCCCCCTCTAGGGTTATTATCGATCCTACAATTGGTATCAGAGCCAGTGTTTGAACCCTAGAATCATGACTTCAATGAACAATGCTTTTTCTGAAGGTCAATCTATTGCTAGACCACCAATGTTCAATGGTAGTGATTACGCGTATTGGAAAGCTAGGATGAAAATTTATCTAGTGTCTGTTGATTATGATGTCTGGGATATCATTGAAACTGGATATACACCTCCAACTGAAACTGTTAATGGTATTGTAACACCTAAACCAAAAAGTAGGTGGGATGCAAATGATAAGAAATTATATTCTATAGATTCTAAAGCTATGAATGCTTTGATTTGTGCTCTTGATAAAACAGAATATAACAGAATTTCTCATTGTAATACAGCCCAGGAAATTTGGCATACTTTGGAAGTTACACACGAAGGAACTTCTCAGGTTAAAGAATCTCGTCTTGCCATGTTCAGTAATGAATATGAAAACTTCAACATGCAGAAGGACGAGAGCATCAAAGACATGTATGGACGCTTCTCCGTACTAGTCTACAACGCCAGAGCCCTTGGGAAGGTCTATACAGAAGTGGAACTTGTGAGGAAAATTCTGCGTGTTCTGCCCATGAACTTTGAAGCAAAAGTCACAGCCATTCAAGAATCCAAAGATCTGAGCAAGCTGAGCATGGAAGAGCTTATCGGAAATCTGATGACATATGAAATGGAGCTGAAAGCAAGAGAAGATCGCAACAACTCAGATCTGAAAAAGAAGTCAATAGCTTTGTCCAACACCGTCACCAGCGATAGTGAAGATCCTATTGAACAGCTTGCCATGGCAGTCAGACAGCTCACGAAGTGGAGAAAATTCAAACCTCGAAGAAATAAACCGAAGACCAACAATTCAGAAGATGAACCACTCTGCTACAACTGTCAAAAGCCTGGGCACATAAAACCAAATTGTCCACTTCTCCAAAGAAACAAGAAGAAAAAGAAAGCTTTTGCTGTAACTTGGGATGACGAGGAAGGAGAAGAAGATTCAGACAGCAGTGAGGAGGAAACCAACTTGTGCTTCATGGCAAAATCAGACCTTGAAGATACTGACGAAGAAACCACTGAGGTATACAGTTATGACGATCTAGTTTCAATGTGTAAACATCTTTCTGAAATTATTGACATGTTAGAATCAGACGCAGAGAAACTGAAAGCGGAAAATTTCAACCTTGTTCACAATAATAAGAAGTTGGAATCTGAGATTAAAAATGCTTCAAAAACCAATAATCTAGATTGTGAAATGTGTAAAGATGTGAATCTAGAAATTTTAACACTCGAAAGCACCATTAAGAATCTTGAAAAAGAAAACTTGACTCTAAAAGTTGAAGATGACACTAAAAGGAAGAACTACATTAAACGATGCACTTCACTTGTGAATGAGAACACAATCTTAAAAACAAGAGTCCAAGATCTAGAAGCCACATTGAACAAATTCTCAATCGGTCAAACATCTTTTAAAATGTTACTTGGAAACCAATTGGTTGGGAATAATAGAAAAGGACTTGGTTTTGGGAAGATACAAGAAATAACTGGAAGTGACAATGCTAAAGGTAAAAGTATTTTTCCCAAATGTGTAAAATGTGGGGTGATTGGTCACAGTCATGAAAATTGCAAGATTAGCAGTAAAATTCAGAAGTTCAAAAAGGTATGGGTCCCTAAACACTTAGCACACAATTATCACAAAGATTGGAACACAAAGAAAAATCAAATTTGGATTCTAAAAGAATCTTATGACTATCATTCTTCTACTACTGATATGATTAGGCCTAGAAGCTTCTCTAGGTCATCTCCTTCTTTGTTTGTGTAGGTATGTTGGCGGGCTAAGGAGCAACAAAAATGGTACTTGGATTCAGGTTGCTCCAGACATATGACGGGTGATAAAAGACTGTTCCTTAGCCTGGAAAAACATAAAGGTGGAAATGTGACGTTAGGTGACAACAGCAAATGTAAAATTATTGGTAAAGGAAAAGTAGGTAACAGTATCTTTGCCTTAACTGATGTTTTATATGTTGATAATCTTTTTCACAATCTTATCTCCATCAGTCAGCTTTGTGATAAAGGAATGAATGTTGTGTTTGATAGTAATAGTTGTAAAATCATTGAGAACTCCTCTGGAAAGGTTGTGTTTACAGGGAAAAGAAAAGGAAATGTCTATACTCTCTCTTTCGATGATGTAACAGTATCTAGGTGTTTGGTAGCAACAGAAGAGGAGGCAATCTTATGGCACAGAAGATTAGCACATGCAAGTATGGGACTTCTTGAAAGACTAAAAACAAATGAACTTGTCAGGGGTTTACCACATCAGAATTTCAAAAATAACAAAGTATGTAAAGCTTGTACCATGGGAAAACTTAGTCGTTCATCCTTCCGTCCAAAAAATGTTGTTAGCACTTCACGAGTGCTTGAATTGATTCATATGGACTTGTTTGGACCTACTGATACTGCTAGTTTAAATGGTAAACGTTTTTGTTATGTATTGGTTGATGATTACTCTAGGTACACATGGGTTTACTTTCTAGCCAAAAAGTCTGAAGCTTTTGATTATTTTTTAAAGTTTTCAAAACTTGTCCAAAATGAAAAAGGGGTTTCAATTAAAACTTTAAGAAGTGATCATGGAGGTGAATTTGAAAACTTGGACTTTGAAAATCTTTGTGAAGAAAATGGTTTCAAACATGAATTTTCCGCTCCACGAACACCTCAACAGAATGGGGTGGTTGAAAGGAAAAATCGTACATTACAAGAAATGGCTAGATCTATGTTATGTGAATATCAATTGCCTCAAACCTTCTGGGCTGAGGCAGTTAATACTTCGTGCTATGTAATGAACAGAGTTATGATTAGACCAATACTTAATAAAACGTCATATGAACTGTGGTCTAACAAAAGGCCTAACATCTCATATTTTAAAGTGTTTGGATGTCCTTGTTATATTTTGAACACAGGTGAACAGCTTGGGAAATTTGAGTCAAAAACGGTTGATGGAATCTTCATGGGTTATTCATCAAGAAGTAAGGCTTACAGAATCTTCAATAAACAGTCAAGAACAATCGTGGAAACCGTCAACGTAAAGTTCAATGAATCAGATATGGATACGATACCTGAAGATGATAAAGATGATGCTGGTGCACAAGAAATTGAACAAGAAAACAATGATCTTGAGACAAACAATGAAAAAGTCACTGAAGCAGCAACAGATATCGAAAAACTAAAATTCAAACCAAGTCATCCTCCAGATTTGGTAATTGGAAGTCCAACTGCTGGTGTTCGTACACGATCCTCTCTCAATAGGGAAGTTTGTACCCTTTGTATTCATAATGCCTTTGTATCTGAAATAGAACCAAGTTCTTATGATGTTGCTCTTAATGATGAATTTTGGTTGTTAGCTATGCAGGAGGAACTTAACCAGTTTGAGAGAAACAGAGTCTGGAACTTGGTACCCAGACCAAAAGACTATCCAGTTGTAGGAACAAAATGGGTATTCAAAAATAAGCTTGACGAATCTGGAAACGTAACAAGAAACAAAGCTAGGTTGGTCGCTAAGGGATACAATCAAATAGAAGGTGTTGACTTTGATGAAACTTTTGCCCCAGTTGCTAGGCTTGAAGCAATCAGAATTTTGTTAAGTTTTGCGTGCTTTAAGGGGTTCAAATTAAAGCAAATGGATGTGAAGAGTGCTTTTCTGAATGGAGAACTGAAAGAAGAAGTGTATGTTGAACAACCCCCTGGTTTTGAGAGTCACGATTATCCAAATCATGTATACAAACTGAAAAAAGCATTATATGGCCTTAAGCAAGCTCCTCGAGCTTGGTATGACTGTCTGTGTACATATCTCTTGGAAAATGGTTTTAAAAAGGGAAGTGCTGACACAACCTTGTTTTTATCTCATGATGGTGATGATTTTTTAATTGTCCAAATTTATGTTGATGATATCATATATGGTGCTACTAATGATATATTGTGTGAAAAATTTGAAAAAGTTATGCAGGGCAAATTTGAGATGAGTTTGGTTGGAGAGCTGAAATTCTTCCTTGGTTTCCAAATCAAACAAAGTAGCAAAGGGATCTTTATCTCTCAAACAAAGTACGTGATGGAGTTGTTAAAGAGATTTGGGGTTCAAAATGCAAAGCCAATGAAAACACCGATGAGTCCAACAACCAAACTTGACAAAGATGAAAAAGGCGTTGCTGTGGATCAAAAGAAATATCGCGGTATTATCGGTTCACTTCTTTATCTTTCTGCCTCTAGACCCGATATTATGTTTTCTGTTTGTTTGTGTGCTCGTTTTCAATCAAATCCCAAGGAATCTCATCTAAAAGCCACAAAACGGATTCTAAGATATTTGTTACACACACCAAATTTGGGCTTATGGTATCCTTCTTGTGATAACTTTAATTTAGTTGGGTTCACTGATGCTGATTATGCTGGTTCACTCACCGATAGAAAAAGTACTAGTGGAACGTGTTTCATGCTAGGTCATTCACTTGTGTCGTGGTCAAGTAGAAAACAAAACTGTGTTGCTTTATCCACCACTGAGGCTGAATATATTGCTTTAGGAAGTTGCTGTGCACAGATTTTATGGATGATGCAGACTTTATCTGATTTTGGACTTTGTTATAAACGAGTTCCTTTAAAATGTGACAGTAAGAGTGCAATTGACTTATCAAATAATCCAGTACATCACTCACGCACAAAACACATTGATGTAAGACACCACTTTCTTAGAGATCATATTGCTTGTGAAGATATTTGTATAGAATTTATTCCAACCGAATCTCAACTTGCTGATATTTTTACAAAACCCCTTCCTGAAGACAGATTTTGCAGATTACGTTTGGATTTGGGAATTATAGAAATAAATTAATCTCTTAGCATTTTTGGATAAATTTTCTCTTAAGATGTTCTGTTGGCAATTATCTTTCTGACAAATAATCCATGCTTCAAATCATCAAGAAAAGACCAGTTTGTTTTTGGACATTTATGATAAATTTGTGACTGTGTAAATTTTCAGAATATGAGATGTTTGAAAATTTGTAGCTCTGATACGATCAAATATGCTTTATAATATGAGTAATTGAAGAACTTTTTGTTCACTTTCATCTTCTGTCTCTATCACCCTTCTATCAATCATTATTATTGTATATATATCAAAGGGATTAAAAAAAAAAAAAAAAAAAAAAAAAAAAAAAATTAAAAAAAAAGAGGGTATTTCTCTAACCTCATTTAAAAATCCAAGCTCTGGTCATGCATGGTTATGAGAATACTTATTTTTCATGCTATTACTGATTCCATTTAAAAATCCAAGATCTGGTTATGCGTGGTCAGTATAGTACTGAATTTGTTTCATGTTGCAGCTAATTCCATTTAAAAATCCAAGCTATGGTCATGCGTGGTTAGTTTGCTATTGAAATGTCCCTGATATATATTAAATATTTCATCATTCCATCTTCTGTCTTGTGAAATGTGTTCTTCTTTTACAGATTATTCTAATGTTTTTTGTTTGATTGTTCGGAGTGTCTGAATCTGATAATGTCAAATGACTTGATTACTATTTACAGTCCATACTTTTTAAAATGTCCAGGATTGTTATTCTTTTGATGATTACAAAGGGGGAGAAGATGTTAAGATTTTGTGTTGTTTACTGACGTCTATAGATTTTATTTTGCCATTAATGCTAAGTGCTTAATTTTTTTTTCTTCATTTTCAATTTTTTTACTCATGTCTGTTTACAACTGATAGGGGGAGCTCAAATGTAGGGGGAGCCTTTTGTTCAAACACATCTCGTTATTTACAAAAATCTTAAATCTGTTTGTCATCATCAAAAGGGGGAGTTTGTTGATACTAATATTTTTTGTTTGATGATAACAAATAGATTTTTGTTACTGGAGTGTTTGATTGTGGAATATCTAGTATTATTGGAAAAATAAAATAACACAGAATTTACACAGAATAAAGAAAAATCAAATACATTTTATTTCCAATAATATTATTTATTTTACAATTCATTTACACACAAATCACTGTACAAGTAATTTCAGTACATACAATTTTTTTTACAAGCACTTCATTTTTTTTTTTCTCATTTCTTGCTGGATTATTCTTGTTGAAAACACCTTAGCTGTCCAAAGCATCATCCTGTAACCTGTCACAAAAGAAAGAAAAATACACAGTACACTGGAACTAAAACAATTTTTTTTTACAAAAATGTTTTTCTGTGTGATTGATTCATTTTGTCTCAGCTTTCTGTGTGTTTTTCTCATCATATTTCAGACTTAAACAGCCACATCAAAACCATACTGGTTTGCTGATCAGAACCCACTGATTCTGACCAGCCTCAACACAGTACAGTTTGACTGCTATTTTCTTTTAATGTTTCAGGGTCACAAGACAAGATCAAAAGACCAAATGCAAAATGATGGCTCAAGTACAGAGTCAGGCACAAGACTAAACATGATCGAGAGTAACACAAAAGCAAGGCTCAAGTTCATGTTTCAGCAAATAATCAAATCAGTGATGAAATGGAAAATCCCAAGTGCCAAGTACAAAGACAAGGCATATGCAGGTGATCAGTGCAGTGTCATATGTGCATAGTGGAACTCAAGTACACAGCAAGATATTCAAATCAAACAAGTCAAGGCAGCTCGACTTCAAGCTAACTGGTGCAAACATGTATGGCTGAAGCTACATGCAACATTCAAGTACAAGTGTCATGGGAAATGTACACAGTGCAAACAAGGGTGTTCAAGAACAGCAAATACATCAAGACAGTGGGAGCAAATGTGAATTCAAGCAGCATGATCGAGCATGGTCAAACAAGAAGAAAACAGGTGCAGCATGGAGCAGCAAGTGACTCAGTGATGGATATGCAAGTATTAATGCAATACTTCATTAAACACATCTGCTCAAATACAAGAATGAGCCAGAAATGCAGCTACAATGATGTTGTAGGATAAAATATGGTGTAACTCATATGTTCACAGCAGAAAGCAAGGTACACAAATCAAAGATATGACAAAGACAAGCTAGTGCTCACAAGTTCACACAGCTGCATGTTTAAAAACAGCAAGCTCAAATATGACATGCAATTCTATGAACATGTTTTGACTCTCGAATGGTTCAGCATTACTCAAAGACAGGTGGTGATGTACATTCATGGTTTCACAGCAAATATGAACACAGCAGCTACATGTATGCCAACAATAAACCAAATGGTGCATGGGTATAAACAGATCAGAAAACATAAATATCTTTGGCAAGTAAAATTAGTTTCCAGATATGGAAATTCAAAGGAGCATTTTTCTGTTTGGACTGCATTCCAAATTGCCAAAAAAAAAAAAATTCACTGTTTTAATTCGGCAAAGGTTTAAAAATAGGCAAAACATATATGGAAGTTCAATCAACAATTCCAAAAATGGCAGTGAGAATTCAAGGCAGTTTTAAAACTGTTTTCAATCAAATAAATCAGAGAAAAAGTATGGCAACAAATAAACAATTCAATGCCAAGAATTCGCAGCAACCAATTTAAGGTCAAGCAAATTCAAAAGAGGAAATTGAGCAAAAGACAGCAAGGTGATATATCAGGCAATAAACCATGTCAAAGGGGAAAGTATTTTCCAGAAATCAGATTTGTGTTTTTGGGCAATAAAACTGCTAATTTTGTTTCTAACATTTCCAGAACTAAATCAATGGAATTCACGACAGATTTTTGTCAATCAAGGCTCGTTTTTAAATAAAGCCATAAAATCACCAAAGCAATATATGGAAAGAAATCATTTTTTAGCTTAAATAGTTTTGATTTCTTTGTGTGAATCATTCAGTGCTCAATCAACAAATCGAAGTCATGGAAATGAGTCACGACATCAGCTAAGTCGAAGAACTAAAAGAGGAAACCATGGAAACATCAATCACGCAAGTGAATTTATCAGCAAAATCAAATCGGGCAAGTCTTCAATGGAAATCAGAGTACAAGGGTTTCGAAAACCCTATATAAGCACACGAATTCATCATCGACATCATGGGATTTACACACAAAAAGAAATCCGAAACCCTAAATTGCAAAAATTGATAAAACTTACTCAGATCGATCGCAAGGACGAAGGAGATACCCTGGAGAAGCAAAGCAAGCTTCCAAAGAACCAGTACACACAGCATCGACAATAATTTAGGGAGAAATCACTGAAACCCTAAATCGCAGCCGCCATTTTTGTTTCAGAGAGAAAGAAAGGCTCGGGCTAAAGGAAATACAAAGGAGCACCGCAAAAAATAAAGTGGCTCGACCACTTTGAACTAATGCAAAAGAAAAGGGGATGACCCCCTCCTTTTAAATCCTTGTCTTATTTTATTTTTAGTCTTTTTATTGTCTTTTTTTAATTTCTTTTCTAGTTTTATTGTAAAAACTAGTGAGCACAGAATAGTGAAGTATAATCTGAGAAAATCTAGTCTAGGGTATACAGACTAGTCTAAGATTTTGAGCTTAGGGATAAACAGGAGCAGGAGTTGCAAGTTTGCATAGGATTGTAAGCGGGATCTGTTTGTATCTCCTAATAAAAATCTTAGAAAGGCAGCAGTAGGCACAGTTTGCCGAAGCTGGGTATATCCGCGTGTGATTTTATTTTTACTGTATTTCTTTATTACTGTGTTTAGTTTAAATTTATTGTTAAAAACCCTATTCACCCCCCCTCTAGGGTTATTATCGATCCTACAAACATTTCAGACAATCCAACCGTCGGATCTTCACAAAGTTGGTGCCGTTGGAAAGATATTTCCAAGGCGAACCCAACGGTTGCGGTTTCGGGAAAATCCAATGGTCGGATTTCCTGCACTAGTCGTTTGAGGTCACGGTTTCAAAATACGAACTGCACGACCACGTTTCGTTTTAATTTTATTTATATTTATATATTTATATAAATATAGTTCATTCAAAAATTCCTATATCGTTTCCACTTCAATTATTTCACTAACACCTTTAAATTTCGGAAAATTTCGCCATAACCTCCTTTGTACGGGAGGGGCTGGGAAAATTCCCAAATAGCCACACGGGCGTCTCATGTCAAAAAGAAAAAGAAAAAGCCAAGCGGCTAGCCAACAGGCTCATAAAATCATCACCCAAACAAAATAGTAAATGTGTACCTATTTGTCAGGCACAAAATTTTATTCCTCTTCTCTAGCCCCTTTGCTATAACCTGTTCAATAGATATGCATGTACATATATACAATTTCTATCACTTATCATTTTCCATTCAACTTCATATTTGATTTACTTTGGTTTAAAAACACCATTCATTCTAATGTTGCATGCATAGGCTAAAATCATATCATTAGCTAATTAATGTATATTTCAACTCATGCACATTTATTTGAACAAGTGGCTATTTTTAACACTTCACATTTCAAAGATGGTAATTTTGGCGAACTAAAATAGATTTCAACACATGACTATTTTATTTAGTTCCTATGCATGTTAAAAATAATATTTCTTCACCAATATTTATTTCAACGTCCGCATATCTCTAGCATATCACATATGTGATAAAAATGATATTTTTATCATTTAAAATATTTATTCGATAAATGGATGTTTTCAACACTTCATAGTTTCAATAAAAATGTAATTTTTATTGTTCGATCTTTTTATTCAACGCATGAACTTTTCCACTACATGCACTTCTCAACACGTGAGCATTTCCACACATGGATATTTTATTTATGTTGTTCATATAAGAAAGATAGGATTTTTACTGTTAAAACTATTTATATATAAGGCGAATATTTTTCATACTTCATATATATTATAAAAATGTGATTTTTATTGTTTAAACACTTCATTCATTCACAAATGAATTTAATTTTCACACATCACTTTTCAACACATGAACATTTCCACACATGGATATAGTTTCAACATATGGCTTTAATTTCAACGCATGAAGATAATTTCAACATGTGAAAATAATTCTAACACACAAAGATTATTCAAAATTTCGGCAGCATAACGGCAGGGTAGTTAAAACCGGCACCGTCCCTAGTACGGCTCCTCGCTCTACCTTAAAACCTCACGGTTTTTGACAATGGGGATTCATGCATCTAATTCGCACGCAGGCGGCATGTTTATTTTTATTTCCACAAATATTTCCAATTCATTTCAATTACCAATGGGTATTTTTCAACCACAACCAAACAATATCAACCACAAACAATTATTCAACCATTCGTATTTTTCATCCAATATTTCACACCAATTCACCACAATAAATATCGTCCATGGTTTGTGGACGAGGGGAGTATATATATATATATATATATATATATATATATATATATATATATATATATATATATATATATATATATAATTGCTATATTTCACTTGCATTTCAACACATATATCAATTATTCTATGCATGTATAATTCATACTTCGCTCATATAGCTTACACCACACATGTACATGAGGTATACAACACGTGTGTAATTTATATTTCGCTAATATAATTTATACACGTCATTTTCCATTCAAATTTATTTAATTTAGATTTCTCACATTGGTTTTTGGAGTGCTAAAAATCGTAGATGACTCAGAAAAATCCGCGGCTTCTTCTATTGGGTAGAGAGCTTCCTTGCAGTCCCGATGTTTCCTGTTTCATCGAATTTCGTCAATACACCAAAAATATATGATTTTTCAAAGTGCAAACATCAAAAAGAACTCACCTTTCACGAAGGTTCAAAACTAGGTTTGCGGTTTTTGCGAGAACCGTGGCCCGAGGGGATGATCGGCGAGTTGGACGTGGAAGAGCTTCAAGAGGGCTATAGGCGCGCGGCGGTTTGGTGGTGTTCGGTGGGGCCCAGAGCTCGCGGCGGCGGTTTAAAGGTTGGAACTTTGGAGGGAGATATCTCGACGTAGAAGCAACGATAGGGGGAGCTCCTTATATGGATTTGAAGAAGGGAAGGAGAACTACAAAAAGTTGAACTGGGGGAGGGGCTGATTTGGGCTGTGGCGATCGGAAATCGCCAGGGAAGGGGGGAAGCTTTTCCGTTGTCGATGTCGGGGGTCGGGGGGTTTTCTGATGTTTTTTTTATATTTATGAATGGAGAAATATGATTGGTCGATGGTTTTATTAAATTTTTAAATAGTGTTTTCTCAAACGAACTCCTTTTCAAACCCAACGACTGTCGCCCCTAGCTAAATACCCCCATTCCGGACACAATGGGATATGTTTCATAGGCCAATTCGACTGTTACAGTCAGTTATTTTTCAAATTAAAGTATAAAACATTTAATTTTTAACTCTGAACGCACATTTAATTCCGGACACAATGGGATATGTTTCATAGGCCAATTCGACAACAAAGATGGTTAGAATTCTTAGCTTCCTATGATTTCGATATCGCATACACATCAGGAAAGGGCAATGCGGTAGCTGATGCATTGAGTAGAAGACATGCCAGTTTAGGGGCTATGTTTCTAGAATGGAAGCAACTAGAGTACATTCCTGGGTATGATTTCAGACCAAAGTGCGAATTGGATCCAGAAATGTTAGCAAGTTTGACGATTAGACCCACTTTGATTGAGCGGATTTGTTCCAGTCAGAGGAACGATCCTGACCTATTGGAAATCACCTCAAAGTTAGAGATAGGAATCGACGGAGAGATGAACAAGTATGGGCTTGATCGAGATGGATGGCTTAGAAAGAATGGAAGACTAGTTGTACCCAATGTCAATGGATTGAGAGATGAAGTGCTTAGAGAATGTCATCACTCAAAACTGACTATACACCCCGGTGGTAACAAGATGTATCGAGACATGAAGCAGACCTACTACTGGGAAGGGATGAAAAGAGACGTTGGGACATTTATATCCAAATGCATGAACTGCCAGCTAGTTAAAGCTGAGCAAAAGAAGCCTAGTGGTTTGTTACAACCATCAGAAATTCCAGAATGGAAATGGGAACAAGTGTCAATGGATTTCATTGATGGGTTACCAAGGACTAAATCGGGCCATGATAGCATTTGGGTGATTGTGGACTGATTGACCAAAAGTGCAAGATTTATACCCGTCAAGTCGAATAGAACGGCAGCTAAGTTAGCTGAACTATATGTAAAGTGGGTAGTGAGATTTCATGGAATACCTAAGGGCATTGTGAGTGACCGAGATCCGTTGTTCACTAGTGGATTTTGGAAGAGCTTACAAGAGGCATTGAGATCAGAGCTACATCTCAGTACTGCGTATCATCCTCAAACCGACGGACAGAGAGAGAGAGAGGGTGAATAGTATATTAGAAGACCTCTTGAGAGCTTATGTATTGGATTTTGGTGGATCATGGGAAGACCATTTGCATCTAGTAGAGTTTGCATATAATAATAGTTATCAATCCAGTATTGGTATGGCTCCGTTTGAAGCTTTGTACGGAAGACCATGCAACTCACCGTCATGTTGGGTAGAAACTGGTGAGAAGTTTGTGCTTGGACCCGATGTGATAAGAGAAACTTCAGCTAAGATTAAGATTATCCAATAGCGAATGAAGGCTGCCCAAGATAGGCAGAAGAGTTATGCTGATAAGAGGAGAAGAGAATTAAAGTTCTCCATTGGCGACTTGGTGTTTGTCAAGATTTCTTCGTTGAAGAGCGTAATACAATTTGGCAGGAGAGGCAAGTTAGCACCAAGATTTGTTGGTCCATTCCTAGTTCTTGAGCAAATTGGGAATTTGGCATATAAAGTTGAATTACCAGAGAAGATGGCAGGAGTTCACAACATATTTCATGTTTCCCAGTTAAGGAAGTTCATGCACGACCCAGATATGACTATTTCACCTGATTTATTGGATGATATCGAAGTTGAACCCGAGGCGGTTGGGAACCGCAAGCCTATATGTATTGTTGGGAACGATACGAAGCAACTTCGAAGGAAAGCTGTGAATCTAGTCAAAGTTCAATGGGGGCAAGAATGAGAATGACTGTACTTGGGAGACAGAGGAGAGCATTAGGAAGACATATCCAGAACT
Source organism: Allium sativum (assembly GCA_030737875.1). Lineage (NCBI taxonomy): Eukaryota > Viridiplantae > Streptophyta > Magnoliopsida > Asparagales > Amaryllidaceae > Allium > Allium sativum. Next base: position 142,055,471 of record CM060925.1, on the reverse strand, counting down.
CTTCGCCTGGTAGGATTTTAACTTCGATTTAGTCTTTCCGCATGCTAGGATAGGCTTGTTTTGTTTGTTTTGCATGTCTGATTGTTGTATATGATTGGTAGGCATGCGAGATCCTTTGTATGTTTTGGGTTAAGGAATTTCGGGGACGAAATTTCTTAAAGGGGGGAAAGGGGGGGGAGAGTGTAACGACCCGCATTCTACGCATCGCAGAATCATAGGATATTTATTTCTTTCAAATACGAAGTCGTATGGTCATGTAACTTTGTGAGACGACTATTGGGGTCATTTCCCATGTTTATGATTTTTGCCAATTTTTAAGTGACCGTTTTGCCCCTAGCTGCTCTTGTTTTGACCATAACTTTTGACTAGAAAGGAATTTTGATTTGAAACCACTTCCATTGGCTCCGGATGATGGTTTACAATTCTGTAGAGTGGTCACATTAGCCAAACAGACTCACCGTTTGGGAGATATGGTTGAAACAAGTTTCAGAAGGTGAAAAACTGCTTAACCGGGCCAAATAAGGTGATTAGTAAATGGGCCCATAACCCATTTCGGGATTAGGGTTATGGGGAGGCTGAAATGAGTTAGGTTTTCATTTCATTTCAGTTTTCCAGCAGCCTCAAACCCTCTCTTCAACCTAACAATGGCTTCCAACATCTAAATACACCTCTAATCACTTCTTAATCAAGTTTTGGCTTAAACTACACCAAATTAAGGAGGAATAACACCAAAGTAAGGTTAGAGCTGCTGTGTTGCATTGGGAACAGCGCCAAATAGAGATTCATTTTAGGTTTGGTATTTTATTTATGGCCAAGGTGAGTGATTTGCAAAGTTTCTCACTAATTATGGTTAATTAGGGGTAATTAGTGTTGATTAGGGAATTTATACATTAATAAATTCTGAAAAAATATTTATAAAATTTGAAATATTGTTTATACCTTTGTTAGAAATTTGGGTTGATTTGGTTAAGTTTTGTTAATCCTATGATTAGTTTTGCCTAAACATGCTTAAGGGAAAATATGGGGTTTTGGCTATGTTTAATCCGTTTTAGCCTATCAAATTGTTGTTTTGATGTTTGTGAATGATTATACATGTTGCTATGACTGTATGGTATGCTTTGTGATTGTCTAGAAGTGTTAGACTGGTCGAAAACCTCGTCGAATGGCGTAAAACAGTTGTTGGAGAAGTTGCCGGAATTTGACCCGGATCGGATCGGATCGCAGGAGGGAGCCACGATCCGACCCGCTCGCCTGGAAGCTCCACGATCTGACCCGCTGGTGAGAAGGAGCTCCGATCCGAACCGATGCAGATGGTCACGAACAGAACCACTCCAGAAGCCACAACCCGACATGCTCGCGTCAGAGGACTCCGCACCATGAAGCTTACCATTCCGCCTTTGCTTGATAACCACGGCCCGAAAAGCATGAGCCGATCCACCATGAATTGATGAAGGCTGGTTTCACGAGGTGATGGAGAAGTGTGACCCGACCCGAAGCTTGGCCACGACCCGAACCGATGGAGCTGGAGGACCACGAGCTGATGGCGCGACCCGATCCGAATGGAGGAACACGACCCAAACCAGTGTGGTGACTGCAGACTGAATCAGGAAGCTTGAACGCGAGATATGAGCTATGGACTGAATGAAGACCGATCCGGAGAAGAAGGTGACGATCAAAACCCGAGATGTAAAGGTAGTCCAAGTGGGAAGTTTGTACTCAGGATCCAGCTGGGAACCAATGAGTTAACTTCATGATTGGGCTTTGCTGCGGGACGTGTGCTAAGGGTTTGTCGATGTCTGTAACTTTGGATCACTATGTGTAGGGGGTACGTGAACGGATTCAGGGCCACAATGGCTTAGGTACGACTAAAGAGCTATAGACCAATGAAGTGGGGTCATTTGTAAAGATTTGGTCATGACTCCATGTGGTAAGCTTGGTAGTAGCAGTAGTTGTACAAGTCGAACTCTGTCACTACTTCGATGGGTCTAGTGATTGACATTGGTGGACATCGTATGCTTTACCCACTAAGTGAGAGATGTGAGGATGGTTGCTATGTTTGATTTGTTTTCCATCATTATGACATGCACACCCCCACCTCCGTTATCTTTACACTATCTGTTCAGTGGCACCTTAAAGTATTGTACGGTATGTAGTGCTAACTCTTTGGTTGCAGGTCCAGGTTCAGGTATGGTTTAGTATACCTGTTATTGTTCTGTTTAGCTGCTTATCGCTCATACTAGACTTTTTGTCTGACCCAGAGTTTTATGTCTCTTCTTATTACTCTGGGCGCTCTCACGAGCAGACTAGAGACATGTTAGGTGGTATGCACGAGTAGCTGTACCGAGGACGAGCAGGAGGCTTCCACGTATGATATATAGATATTCTCCCTATGTTGCTGCGGTCACTACTTTGGGCATTAGTGGTGTACCTTTCTTTCTTTTGTTTAGAGACGGTAATTTGGAAAGTTGTAATAAGATGTATTTGGATTTCCGTTGCTCTGATGATGATGTTGATGTTGGTTTTAGTTATCAGCTTATGCACTGTCTCACCTGTTTTATGTCAAGTATATTATTATTATATTTTGTTCCATGCACTGTGAGACATTCTACAGGCTTTCGATTAGTTCATTCTCTTCTTTCCTTTCTTTGGCGACCGTTCCGTGCTAGTCGGGCATGTCTACAATGCACTTTCGGAGGAAATGCCGGCTGGTGCGGGGTGGCCCGTCACAATCTACATCAATTGGGGGTAACGATTCATCGGGTCAAGGTTTTTGGTGTGAAGTGCTTGCTGACCGAATTCATATTCCTTTGAGTTTTGCTTGTTTGGATGGATTGGTGAGTGATATGCATCTCCCACATGGATTCAATAAAGCATATGAGTGTTTGTTCATGTTTTTCATCATATGCAAGTGTTTTTCCATAAATTTATGCATTGGTAAGTCCATTTTCATATAAATCATCCTATGATCTGATTTAGCAAGTTTAGATAGGAAATTTCTATGATATTATATGTGAATATGCAAGTTAGATCAATAGATTTGTTCATATGCACAATTATGGTGATTTTGGTGAATTTTACATAATTATTGATGAAAATTGTCATATTGATGTTATCGTTGACTTCATATCATGCTTGTGGTCATATTGGATGAGTTTGTTTTGTCGAACGAATCATTTTGGTGAAGTTTTGGTTGAAATTGGAGTTGCATTGGAGGATGCAGGTTTTGGGTCGTGCGAGCCAGGGTCGGGTCGAGCATGGTGCGTCGGTCGGTCCTAGAATGTGTCTTGAATTAAAAATTCAGAAATCATGCACTGGTCGGTCGGTCTCATTTGGGTCGGGTCGGTCTTGGTGAGGGTCAGTCGTACAGTTCTGAGAGTTCTGGTTTTGGAGGGTCGGTCTTGATGAGGGTCTGTTGGTCCTATCGGGGTCGGTTGTTCGTTCGAAAAGCACGGGGGTGAAGTGGACAGGTTGGGTCGGGCACTCCTGGTCGGGTTGGTCACTTCGGGTCAGTTGGACTTAGTCATGAAGGCCTGGATGAGGTGGGTCGAGCACACATGTTGTTGGATCGAGCGAGCCATAGGGGGTCGATCGAGCAGGGTCTTGCACACATGTAGTCATACTTCCAGGATAGGGTCGGTCAAGCTGGGAGTGAGGGTCGGTCGTGATGGTTTCAGCAGTGTTTTAAATGCTGTGGTGGATGGCGTAAGTGCTATGGTTTGACTTCTTTAGCAAGTTGATGTGATGCTATTGATTATTTTGGACCTCAAGATTGATGTTCTTCTTTGGTTCGAAAGTAGTGATAACTTCGAGGAGAATTCAAGTGGGAATATTCGAATTGAATGGGTTCGTTGATCGGTGTAGACCAACGAGGAAGGTGGCAACTCAAAGGTCGTATGCTGGTGGATAATGGTTGCTCGAGAAGGTTGCAAGAGCTATTAAGAGTCATCAGGTTGGATGACTAGAGATGAGAAGGCCGAGAGATTATCATTGTCGTAAGTTCTAGCAGGCTTGATGCAAGGGTACAATAGGGGCACCTAAAAGGCTGGAAGGTTGCTGGTCGAGTACCCTGGGTCTTGTAGAAAGGCCTAGTTGTCAAGATTGGACATTGTCAAGGTTATACATATGGAGTTTATGCTAGAACTAGGGTTACCATTAGCCCTTGACATATGTCAAGGTTGGCCGTCATACGATTAACGATGGTTTCAGAGCAGGATTGGCGGTGATAGCCAGAGTCAGTCATGGATGATTGGATGCTCCGTTTGTACCACCTCACGTGGATCGTCCAACGTCAAGGGAGATGTTCCTTGAGTGCTTGACTGATATTGGTTTAGGTATCTAGGGAGAGTGCTTGAGGGATGTTGAACTCGACTAGGATTGTCTACGTGAGACCTATGTGATCTGGATGCTATGAATGTTATTGATAGTTGTTCAGACTGCCTTGGATGAATTGTTGCTACCTTGGATGCTATAGGTTATAAAGGCTATCACTGTCGGGTGTGGGGAAGACAGGTGTGAGTACTTCTCTGGAGTGGGGCAGTCGACCCATTCTCATATACTTTATTGATGAAGTTTGTTAGCTGTTTTATTGCTTACTAAGACTGTTGTCTAACTCAAGGTTTTATGTTTCCTCTTATTACCTTGGGTTGTTCATCCGGTTGTGGATGGGCAAACTGAGTAGTAGGTGACAGGTGATGCTTTAATGAGGACGATGATGCTGATCGATGGCGAACAGGAGGCTAACGTACCAGTTTTATTACTATCTAGTATTTTCTGTTCCGCTGATTCTATATACTATAAGGGATGTAGTGAGGACCTTTGTACAGAAATATTATCCTAAGTTGTATGGATCTTGGTTCTGTTAAGCGTTTTCAGATTCTATGCAATTGGATTTGACTATTATTACCTATTGTATATGTTATAATATATTTTGTCCTTGCATTGTGAGTTCTATGGCAGGTTCTGCTTATGTACCTTACCTTGATGATCGTCCGTAGCTTCCTGGAACGCCTTTCAGCGCATTATCCCTCTTGTTTAGTGCGGGGGCTATGGGCGGTCACCACAAATTGTCCCTTTTTCTTTGATGTATTGGATGGGGTGGCTGCGTGGGGCCCATAGCCACGTTGAGATGAATTGAGTCATGTGGAGCATCTGTATTGTAGGTCTACTGAAGCTGTCCTTTACATATATAGTAAATCCTCGTGGGTGTGATGATAGCACTAGTTGACTGTTTTGTACTTAGGCCTAGTAGTAGTTTCTGAATCCTATAGGGAGATCTTTTTGATTATCTATGGTGAGTCGGGGTTGAAACTAGAAATTTGATTTAGGAGATATTTGGGGCATTTCCGGATATGGGTTAACATTGGGTCTAGATAGATCAACCATATAATTGGTTATCCTAGATTTTTGCACTAGTAGTAGAGTTCAATTGAGGTGCTTATATTCTAAGGTTTTCAAGAAGGAAAATTTAGAGGATGGATTAATTAGCTGATTATGGGCTATTTTGACCGCAAGAAGAAAATAGTCGGGCTAGGTTATGCGATGGACTAATTTTTGAGACTTTTTGCAACCCGAAGGGTCAGTTATGTTGATATTCCTATTTTTCTTAGTGCATCTCTAGGAATTATCGATTCAGTTCTCTCTGTGCTACATATTCCAAATATGATAAGCAGTTGAAAGATTATCTCTAGGAGAGAGATTGATTTCCATATCTATATTTGTGACAATGCTAAATTTGCAACATTTTGGATAAAACACGTGGTTTCGGCGGGTGTAAGTGAGAATTGAGTTCCATGGTTATGACTGGAAACTTTTCTAGCTAGGGAATCTTGATGTCGATGGATGGGTTTGGAGTTTTGACAAGTTATACGTATAATGAGCCATCTTCGATATTGGAAGGGAAGTGATTTTCTTGGGGGTACGTATTGCAGGCGAACCCGGGTGTTGACCTGTGAAGGAAGTCGTTGAACTTCAGTTGCAGTGAAAGGATTTTGGGGAAAAGCCAAATAGGGTACTTTTTAAAAATGATTAATGAAAGTAAGCGTTTTTGGATTAGAAGTGTCATTCGTCTTTATTTCAAAGATGGATAGTTACCTTAGTTTAGCATTAGTCAAAAGTGAAATTGTGTGGAAATGAACATTTCTCTTAACTCGTAAGGACAGTCTTTCTGGAATGATCAAAGGCCAGATTTTCCCTTAGTTAGATTTCATTGCTTGGAATTTCCGACAAAGTTCTAAGTAGTGGTAAAAGAAATATAGGAATGAAGGGTATTAGCAGAACATCTAACGGATTTTTGAAGTAGTTGTCGTACCTTTTTGACTACCTAAGCCTAATTATTAACTTATGTAATAAGACAATTGGTAAAGTCTATGACATGTTGGTCTGAGACAGAATGGGAAAACCTTTTTCAGATTAATGCTTTAGTACCGATTTCATTAAAATAACATTGTTAAGAAAACCTGTAAGGGTAGTTATCTTAGATTAACTACCTTTAGTTTGTTATGAGAGAGGGACCATTACCTAGTATAGGAGAAGTCTGAATTTTCAGTGACCATAGGTTGTTGGTCAGTTGTTTCCTTACTACGAATTAGGGCTTTAAGACAAGGAAAATATATCGAATTTGAGTGTCTGATAATTTTTAAAATTTCCTTGAAAGAGAAAAAAATGATAAGGATGTAGTTAACAATTTTTGGCTTTTTTAAGGGTTCATGTAATATCACTGGGAATATTTTGTAGGCCCAAAAGATTTAACCCGAGATTGTATTCTAAAATTGGATAGGAATTTACCATTTGTTAAGATATATTATTGAGATTTGATGCTTACCAGGATTTTGTTATTTGGGCAAAAGAGGTAGATTTAAGGAGTTCCGACTAAATCCTTATATGACCATATAATTGAGGCAAGCAACAAGTTTGTTTAATGAATAAGTGAATAAAGAGAATATGAGATTTCAAACAGATAATTGTGTTCCAATACAAGAGTGTAACAAGGAAGTGTTTTATGAAAATTTGTAGAACCACTTTGAGTCGAAACCCAATATGTATAAAATTTTAGAAATGGGAATTCTGAAGGACAGATGTATTTTGGATATGAAATTTGTATTTTGGGAATTTCATAAAAATAACTACATACATATATATATATATATATTACAAAAAGAAATTTTTGTAACTGAAAATTTGCCTCACTAAGATTTTTCAAATAAGGTTTTGGAAAATTATATGGAAAGTAGGGCGATAGATAATCCCTTACGGGGTTGGACAATATAATTGGAACAAACTAAGGGACACAAGATGAGCAAAGTAAATAATAGAAATTAAAAGGTGGAAAAGAGAAGAAGTATGACTTTACTTCGTAAGTTTAAGGTAAGCTTTTGGATTATTTAACTTGAGATATTTCTTCCTAAAGTAATTAGGGTTAATAAGATGGAAGAACTATATCGAGGGATCAATAAAAACAATAAAAATAAATAGAAAGAGTATGAGTTAGTAGTAAGGCATGGCGCGGTGGGATACTATCAGATTCAACCATAAAATCTTTTATCTCATAGGGAGAATCCAAGTTTTTTAACCATGTTCTTTTGGCAAGTATTTCGTCTTTGGTATTATATCATTAACTTCTTCCTTGGTTAGGTAATTCCTTTTAAGATATCCTTGAGAAGGGTAGATCTTAAGATTTAAGCTTATAGATGATAGGTGTAACGACCCGGATTTTTGGTCGATTTATTTTAAATATTTAGTATGGTTTTAAATATTGAATTTATAATATAAATGGTATTTTATTGGGTTATCAATTAAATAATCGAGATACGATTTTTTTTTATAATCATTGTAATACGAGAATTTAAAATAATTCAATTCGAAGTTAGAATTAAATCAAAACAATTCAGATAATAATCATCGTATGTGAATATATTCGATAATAAATATAATAAATTATTATCGAGAAAGTGGTTAGTTCTAAATTTTAATTATATTATATCAATTTAATATGGTTATTTTATATACGTTCAAGTTCATCTATTTCGTTGAATTCAGAATAGTGTAATTACATTGGAACGATGGTCGGTACGCTAAAATAGCGGTTCACGATTTTTAATTATGAACCCTGAGATATTTGATTGTGGATAAGATCGAAATCAAATTGATATCTATTTAAAAAGAAATAAAAGGTTTGTTATGTACTTAGCCGACCACACATTTAAAACTCTGTACCATTATCTCCCTCTTCATCTATATAATCGCAAGCACCTCCCTTCCAAATTCTTCAGCTCAAAATCAACAGGACCAACCCCTCCTCTTTAATTCTCCTTTGAAGTTCCGCGAGTTCAATCGAGAGTGAACAGAAATGGCCGCACCCCATCTCCTCAAAACCCTTTCCGTTCGAAATTCAAGGACTCGATCATTTCAAAATCAAAACTCTTGCATCTAATCAAATCGCGATGGGGTCTGAAATCGCTGGAAGCTCGAGTTCGATTCTGAGGGGCTACGGGTGTTGTTGGAAGTCACGACAGGGGCGTTCAGGTTGAAGCAAGGAGGGGTTTCTGTAGGATCGATAATAACCCTAGAGGGGGGTGAATAGGGTTTTAACAAAAAATAAAACAAACACAGAGATATAAGATATGCAGTAAAAGAAAATCACACGCAGAGATACCCAGCTTCGGCAAACTGTGCCTACTGCTGCCTTTCTAAGATTTCTACTAGGAGTTACAAATAGATCCCGCTTACAATCCTATGTAAACTTGCAGCTCCTGCTCCTGTCTAACCCTAAGCTCAAAATCATAGACTGGCCTATGTACCCTAGACCAGATTTTCTCAGACTACAATTCAGCAATCTGTAATCCTAGTTTTACAAGAAACTAGAAAATGAAATATTTTAAAGAACAAAAAAAACACCAACAATTACAAGAGCAAATTCAAAAACAAAAAACAAAATAAAGGCATCCCCTTTATAAAAGACTTGGCTTAGCCAAGCGACCTAGGCTGGCTCCTTTTGTAATTGTTTCACCCGTTCATTTTTTTTTAGCCCGATCTCCTTCTTCTGGAAAATAAAGATGGCGGCTCAAATAAAAACTAGGGTTTTCTCTGTTGTCCCCAAATCGAATCACAAATAGATGGTTTGGATAAACTCTGAAGCTTGAATTCTTTGATGCCCTATCGTCGATTGATTTGGCAGTGGTTGCGTCCGAAAACACGTGAGTAATTTCTGATTTGAATCGATTTCTGCTCTTTGAAATTTGTGTGAATGTCCGATCCACTATTGATGATGAAGTGTGTGTATTTATAGGGTTTTTACAACCCTAATCTCTGATTTCGCTATGAAAGCTTACCCCTTTTGATTATTGGAATATTCAGATCTGATTGTTTGTGGTTTCCCCTTTTAGAATTTCCGGCTGAATTGAAATGAATTTTCTTGCGTGATTAAATGATGAAAAGAATGATCCCTTTTGAAAAATAAAAAAGGATTTGCTCGACTTGACTGAGAATGTCAATACTGGAAATACTTGGCCTTGATTTAATATGATTTTCAATTTTTGTCTTCTTGGCTTGAATATGAAATTCCTTGGATAGCTCCTTAATTAAATGAATGCGTGGCCATTGAATTACTTCTGGAATGAATTTGGATATGTTGCCTTGTATGATTTGTTTGATAGAATCCAAACATATCAAACCGATTTTCTGCCCTTTTTGAAATTCACCTCTGGACCAATGCTTGTCATAAACTGAAATGTTAAAATAGGAAACATTTGCATGCTTGAAAAAACTGTATCTGTTTTCTTGCATTCGAAATTCCCCTCTTTTTTTTTTCTAAAAAAACTTGCTGGAGAAAAAAAATTGTTTCCAAACAAGAACCCTGATTTTGAGTTGATCATTTAGAGAAATTATTTTGAAAACATATTTGTTTGTTTCTCTAAAATGACACAGCTGATTTTTCACTCATTGAATTTAGTAAAACTGGAAACATATTTGTTTTCATGTTTTGTGAAAACAATATCTGCTTTCTGGCTTGAACTTCATGCATGCGTGTTTGTGAACCATTTTAATATCCACTGTGCCATTGAGTTCATCACTGTTTCCTATATTTGCTCTGCCATGTTTATACTGATTAGCTTGTGCAGAATTGTGTCCATTTCTTTTTGCTGTGTGTGTTCACTGTGTAAAAAATGTTGCACCAAACTTGAACACATGAGCTCTGGCTCCTTCATGTTGCACCATGGTGTTGAGTTGCTCACTGCCCCTTTTACTTGTATATACATGAATTGAAATCTGACATGAGTCACATGACAAGCTGTAGCTTACACTTTCCTCCATCTTGTTGTTCTGATCTGCCGCCACTTAGATGTTGTTGTCTTGAGTTCCACTATGCATATCTGAATTTCACACTTGTTCGACCATTTCATCTAAACTAGTGCTGTAACACTTGAAACGTGCACCTGCTGCTTTTTTGTGGGACCATTTCATTGAAACATGCTCTTGATTGTGCTCGATCACATTTGCTTTATTGTGTACATGCTGAATCATGTGAACTGCCATGCACCAATATGTTTTCTTTATTTGTCTTAATGGTTGGACCTGCTAGCCTCATGCATATATACCAATCTGCTCGACATTGATCCAAGTGCATTGCTTATCAAATGTTACATATATGCTTGTTCACCTTTGCCTTGCTTGTGCTTATCTTCACTGATCAGTTTTGATGTTGTGCAATTTTACTTGCTGAGTAGATCACTTGACTGTTTACTGCCTTGTCTTGTTTGCGACCACATTTTGTTAGCTGTATACTTGCTGAACTGTGTATTTGCACACCATCTTGCTTCATACTGTTTTGAGTTTGTTAAAGTATACCCCATTTCTCTTTTGATTTTTACCTTGTCTTTTGACCCTGAAACAAAAGAAAGAAAATAGCAGTCAAACTGTACTATGTTGAGGCTGGTCAGAATCAGCTGGTTCTGATCAGCAAACCAGTATGGTTATGGCGTGGTTGTTCAAGCCTGAAAAATGATGAGAAAAAACACACAGAAAATTGAGACAAATAGAGAATCGAAAATCTATAAAGTTCTATTTATTTAGTGTTTATTTTAGTTCCAGTGTACTGTGTGTACTTTCTTTTATGAGACAGGTTTCAGGATGATGCAGCAGCAAAGGCAGAACAGAAAACTGGGACAGTAAGAGTGTATAGAGCAGAATTTGCCTAGCAGTGAGTTGTGTATGAAATGTAAAGAGAGTTGTAAAGTCATTTGTATTGAGTTCATTTGCAAAGTGAGTTGAAACGACATGTAAGTAAATGAGTGTTCCAATAGAAATTTGTAACTAATTGTTTTGTGAAATAAAATAAATGTTATTGAGTAACAAATGCTTGTGTAAATTTCCTGTATTCTGTGTAAAGCACTATTAAGCAATAATACTTATTATTCCACTATCAAACACATCAATAAAATCTATTTGTTATCATCAAACAAAAAATCATATATTCAACAAACTCCCCCTTTTGATGATGACAAACAGACTTAAGATTTTTGAGGATAACAGGATGTGTTTGAAATGAACTCCCCCTATATTTGTGCTCCCCCTACCAGTTGTAAACAGACATAAAATAAGAAGTTGGAAAAAAATAGAAAATAATTAAATGCTTAGCATTAATGGCAAAATAAAATCTATAGATGTCTGTAAACAACACAATATCTTAACTCCTTCTCCCCCTTTGTAATCATCAAAAGATGAAAAATTCTGAACATTTGCAAAAGACATGGACTATAGTTAGAAATCAAGTCATTTGACAGAAATAGAGCCGTAAACCCCAAGCAATCAAATAAAAAATCATAATAATTCATAAAGTAGGAACGCATTTCACAAAAACAGAGGATGGAATGGAAAGTTATTTAGTATATACCAGGGAGGATTTTATCAGATCTATATACAAAAAAATATATATACTTCAAGAGCACACTAACCACTCATAACCAGAGCTTGGATTTTTAAATGGGATTAGTTGCAACATGAAAATAAGTAAACTCTTAACCGTGCATGACCAGAGCTTGGATTTTTAAATGAGGTCAGAGAACTACTTATTATATATATATGTATTTTTAAATCCCCTTAATATATATATAAAACAATGATGGATGGTAGAAGAGTGATAGAGATAGAGATGATATGTGAAAAACAAATTCCTAAATTACTCATATTATAGAATATATTAGATCACATCGGTGTTGTAGACGAACTTTCAACCATCTCATATTCTGAAAAACTAACACAACCATAATTTTATCATAAATGTCCAAAAAATAAATACTGTTCTTTTCTTGATGGTTTGAAGGTTGGATTATTTGTCAGAAAATGAAATTGATAACAGAACATCTTAAGAGAAAATTTACCCAGAAGTGCAGAGAGATTAATTTATTTCTATAATTCCCAAATCCAATCGTAATCTGCAAAACCTATCTTCGGGAAGGGGTTTTGTGAAAATATCAGCAAGCTGAGATTCTGTTGGAATAAATTCAATACAAATGTCCTCACTAGCAATATGATCTCTAAGAAAGTGGTGTCTCACATCAATGTGTTTTGTGCGTGAGTGATGTATTAGATTGTTTGATAAATCAATCGCACTCTTACTGTCACATTTTAAAGGAACTCGTTTATAGCAAAAACCAAAATCAGATAGAGTCTGCATCATCCATAAAATCTGTGCACAACAACTTCCTAAAGCAATATATTCAGCCTTAGTGGTGGATAAAGCAACACAGTTTTGTTTACGACTTGACCAAGAAACAAGTGAATGCCCTAGCATGAAACAAGTTCCACTAGTGCTCTTCCTATCTGTGAGTGAGCCAGCATAATCAGCATCGATAAACCCAACTAAATTAAAGTTATCACAAGAAGGATACCATAGACCCAGATTTGGTGTGTGTACCAAATATCTCAAAATTCGTTTTGTGGCTTTTAAATGAGATTCTTTTGGATTAGATTGAAAACGAGCACACAAACAAACAGAAAACATAATATCGGGTCTAGAGGCAGAAAGATAAAGAAGTGAACCGATAATACCGCGATATTTTTTCTGATCAACAACAACACCTTTTTCATCTTTGTCAAGCTTGGTTGTTGGACTCATTGGTGTTTTCATCGGTTTTGCATCTTCAACTCCAAATTTCTTCAGTAACTCCATCACATACTTTGTTTGAGAGATAAAGATACCTTTGCTGCACTGTTTGATTTGAAAGCCAAGAAAATATTTCATTTCTCTCACCAAGCTCATCTCAAATTTGTCCCGCATAACTTTTTCAAATTTTCACACAAGACATCATTAGTAGCACCGTATATGATATCATCAACATAGATTTGAACAATCAAAAAATCATCACCGTCATGTAATAGAAACAGAGTTGTGTCAGCACACCCCTTCTTAAAACCGTTTTCCAAAAGATAAGTACAGAGACAGTCATACCAAGCTCGAGGAGCTTGCTTAAGGCCATACAATGCTTTTCTAGTTTATACACATGATTTGGAAAATCGTCACTCTCAAAACCTGGGGGTTGTTCAACATAAACCTCTTCTTTTAGTTCTCCATTCAGAAAACCACTTTTCACATCCATTTGTTTCAGTTTAAAACCTTTAAAACATGCAAAGCTCAACAAGATTCTAATTGCTTCTAACCTAGCAACTAGGGAAAACGTCTCATCAAAGTCAATGCCTTCGATCTGATTGTATCCCTTAGCAACCAACCTAGCTTTGTTTCTAGTTACATTTCCAGAATCGTCAAGCTTATTTTTAAACACCCACTTTGTTCCAACTACTGGATAGTCTTTTGGCCTGGGTACCAAGTTCCAGACTTTGTTTCTCTCAAGCTGGTTAAGTTCTTCTTGCATAGCTAACAACCAAAATTCATCATTAAGAGCAATATCATAAGAACCTGGTTCTATTTCAGATACAAAGGCATTATGAAAACAAAAAGTACAAACATCCTTATTGAGAGAGGAACGTGTACGAACATCAGCTGTTGGGCTTTCGATTACCAAATCTGGAGGATGACTGGGCTTGAATTTCAGTCTTTCAACATTTGCTGCTGCTTCAGTGGCTTTTTCGTTGTTTGCTTCAGTATCGTTGCTTTCTTGTTCAACTTCTTGTGCACCACCAACATCTTTATCATCTTCAGAGATCATATCCACATCTGATTCATTGAACTTTACATTGACAGTTTCCACAATTGTTCTTGATTGTTTATTGAAGATTCTGTAAGCTTTACTTCTTGAGGAATAACCCATGAAAATTCCATCAATTGTTTTTGGCTCAAATTTCCCAAGCTGTTCTCCTGTGTTCAAAATATAACAGGGACATCCAAACACTCTAAAGTATGAAATGTTAGGCTTTTTGTCAGACCAAAGTTCATATGACGTTTTATTAAGTATTGGTCTAATCATAACTCTGTTCATTACATAGCATGAAGTATTTACTGCCTCAGGCCAGAAGGTTTGAGGCAAATTATATTCACATAACATAGATCTATCCATTTCTTGTAATGTACAATTTTTCCTTTCAACCACACCATTTTGTTGAGGTGTTCGAGGAGCGGAAAATTCATGTTTAAAACCATTTTCTTCACAAAGTTTTTCAAAGTCTAAATTTTCAAATTCACCTCCATGATCACTTCTCAAAGTTTTAATTGAAACTCCCTTTTCATTTTGAACAAGTTTTGAAAACTTTGAAAAATAATCAAAAGCTTCAGACTTCTTGACTAGAAAGTAAACCCATGTAAATCTAGAGTAATCATCATCCAATACATAACAATAACGTTTACCATTTAAGCTAGCAGTGTCAGTAGGTCCAAACAAATCCATATGAATCAACTCAAGCACGCGTGAAGTACTAACAACATTTTTTGGACGAAAATATGAACGACTAAGTTTTCCCATGGTACAGGCTTTACACATTTTGTTATTTTTGAACTTCTGATGTGGTAAACCTCTGACAAGCTCATTTGTTGAGACGACCCCAAACCCCGTACGGACGGTGGCAAGGGTAATCCGTGGAATATAACACATAACAGATAATAGCAGAACAGAAATAAATAAATACACTAGATAATGAATAATAGAATATACTGGATAAACGTAATCATCAGAGTTACACAGTATACAGGATCATACTTAGTACAAATACAGTTCAGCTATACATAAATGTCTACAGCGAAAACAAACAAAATATGTACAATAGGAGCTGAACAGCATAAAAAGAGATAAATAATAGAATCCATCTTCAGCTCCAGCTATCCAGAAAGAACCAGTTAAACCTGAATACAAGGCTGCCCGTGTAGAAAATGGGGCCCCCGAGTTTGAAAGGGAAACAAACTACGAGTCAGTCATGAGACTGGTATGAGAAATCTACTCAACACATTTATAATATGGCTAATCACAGGACCACGCCATTTTCGCGGAACGGGTTTACTCCATTGGATTGCCAGTGCTTTAAAACAAATCATTCTTTTGAACATCGCAATGCTTTTTATAAAAATGAAGCCGTTATAAGACTCAGTTCCCATCACACAATGCAACGCAAACCGGAGGATAGAGTTTTACCTTATAATGGCCAAAATATTCTTGATATGAATAAAACAAAAGAATTTGATATTATTACTAGTGTTTATGGGTTTCAAAAACAATTCAATCATAACTATCAATCATAGACGGCATGGGTACCATATATCATGTCGTCGTATATCTATACAATCAAAACCGCACAGTCACGTATTTGGAAATTGGATTTCTGTCATGAACCAAGGCAAAATATATCCCTTACCGAATTCGAGACAATCTAGCCCATGTCTCAGGGCCCAGACTCAGGTGGGCCCTTGGAGCGACAGGGTCGGTCCACCGATGTGGATTAAAATTCCTGAACACTGCGTTTCTCCGCCCTATGGGGCGTAAACGAGCCAACGAATGGCTTCATCGGTCCCGGATCGACTGATATATCCGAGGCGCCTCGCTATCCATCATCCACATAAGTAAAATGTCGGGCCGTGCAAAAACACCGACACAACTCCTAGCTAGAAAGAAACGCATGCCCTCTCTGAGGTCCTTCTCCCGTTTTTGGTTCATACCGTGGAGTGAGGCTCACGAATTCACGTTATACACAAAGCTACGCCACACAGGCGGTGCTTTGATCATCACCACAAGACTTTGCTTTTCAATAGAAGCCCTGATCATTTTCCACTTAGGCATGCCATGCGACTGATGTCCATCGATATACAACCTCTGAGCTCGTGCATTTCAGAGAAGGGCGTTAAGAAAAAGAATAAATTCTCCGCTGCCAAACAGATGTATATTTAATAGAGATCAATCAACACAGAATAAAATCCAATGTCAGACACACAGTCCATTTACAAGTCCGTTCTGGGTCTGAACGAAACCGGAGGCACTATATACCTCGCAAACCCATCGACCACCACGTTCGTCTGGAAGATCACCACTCATTATCCATATTTCGGGATGCCTCCCAATCAGGACCTCGGTTACATTCCAAACGAGGTGAAGATCTCCGGTCTTCGACCACCTCTTCATCTTTGATTACTTATCGTCGATTCAGTTATTCAGAATGGGATAAACCTGGTCTTTCTGAGCAACTCGCGTATATAATAAACAAGTGCAACACTAACATACACACGCATCATTTCAATTCATTAGTCACTAACCGTCAATCAGTAAGAGAACGATTTCCCAAATATTAACCCCGAAGGCTGAAACCAACATCAGATCAACACCCAAGAAACCATTCGACTTAGCCAACCTTCAGTTAATTTCTAAATCACATCCATATCGTTTATAATATTTTATAATGATTTATCGCCATTTTTACTTATTTTAAAATAGCCAATTTATTCAAAACGACGCTTCGGGCCATAACGCGGCCGTGGCGTCGTTTTTCTTCAGATTTGATTTACACATATCTGAAGATCTAACCGTTGGATCTTCAAAAAATTTACATCATTAGAAATATCTTTTCGAAACGAATCCAACGGTTCCAGTTTCGGGAAAATCCGACGGTCGGATCTCCCGGTATAATCGTTTGAAGTTTCGATTTCAAAATACAAACTGCAGCGTCGTTATTCGACTAAATATAATTATATATATATAAATATAATCGATTCGGGCGCTGTTTTTCTTCAGATTTGAATTAAACATTCCAGACAATCCAACCGTTGGATTTTTACAAAGTTGGTGCCGTTGGAAAGATTTTTCGAAAGCGAACCCAACGGTTGCGATTTAAGGAAAATCCGATGGTCGGATCTCCCGTACTAATCGTTTGAAATCACGATTTAAAAATACAAACTGCAGTGTTGTTATTCGATATATTTCAATTCTATTTAAATATATATATTGATTCTTCGATTTCAAAACTATATTCATTTCATACATTTGATAAAAATGATATTTCTATCTAACTGTCTTCTATTTCAACACTTCACTATTTTTAACAATTCATTTATATAATAAAAATGTGATTTTTATTGTAAAACAATTTATTTCAAAACACTATTATTTTATATAGTTCATATAGGTAATAAAAATAGAATTTTTATTATAAAACAATTTCTTTCAAAACAGGATTATTTTATATAGTTCGTATAGATGATAAAAATGTGATTTTTATTATAAAATAATTTATTTCAAAATATGAATACCATTCAACACATGAATTTCAATTCAACGAATGAATATCGATTCAACACATGAAGGTTTTCTATAGTTTATATATATAGATAAAAATGTGATTTTTATATTTAAAACACGAATACCATTCAACACATGAATTGCTAATAAACGAATGAGTTTCAATTCAAAACATGAAGGTTTCCTATTCAACTAATAAATATAGTTTCAACAAATGAAAATAATTCAAACACATGAATATTATTCAAAATTTCGGCAGCATAACGGCAGGGTAGTTAAAACCGGGACCGTCCCTAGTACGGCTTTAAGGTAGAGCGAGGAGCCGTACTAGGGACGGTCCCGGTTTTAACTACCCTGTCGTTATGCTGTCGAAATTTTCTGAAATATTTATGTTTTAGAATAATTTTCATTCGTTGAAATAAATTGCATATATTATATCGAATATTCATGTGTTGAGTTGCAATTCATTCGTTGAGTTGAAATTCATGTGTTGAATATTATTTGAATTTAAACAAATAGCTTTAGCGATAAAAATCACATTTATATATATATACAAACTATATCGAATATTCATGTGTTGAGTTGCAATTCATTCATTGAGTTGAAATTCATGTGTTGAATATTATTTGAATTTAAACAAATAGCTTTAGCGATAAAAATCACATTTTTATATAGATACAAACTATATAGAATATTCATGTGTTGAGTTGCAATTCATTCGTTGAGTTGAAATTCATGTGTTGAATATTATTTGAATTTAAACAAATAGCTTTAGCGATAAAAATCACATTTTTATATAGATACAAACTATATAGAAAATTCATGTGTTGAGTTGCAATTCGTTCGTCGATTTGAAATTCATGTGTTGAATGTTATCGTATTTTAAAATAAATTGAATAGACAATAAAAACTACACCTTTATTGTAAATATGAAGTGTTAGAAACATTCACGTGTTGAATAAATATTTTTGACGATAAAAATATTTCTTTTATCATGTATATGCTTAGATAAAAATACACACGTGTTGAAATAAATAATAGTTGCTAGAAATATTATTATTAGCTTTGTTCTGCATATATATACATGTGTTGAACAGGAAAAATGGATTAACTGTAGAGTAAAGAAATTATTTGCGTGCCCGACAAATAGGTAAACCTTGATGAGTTGGCTGCGCAATTTTATTTATATATCAACTCATGTGAATGCCATTGGATGCGGAGTGCTGGTTATTCTGTGTGAAATAATAAACGTCGCCATAGGATAGTAACAATTAATTTTGAACTAAACTACATGGCATACTTCATGACGATAGGCATACTTCACCATATTCCACATAAGCAATTGGAGCTTGTGTGACGAGGTGGAAGATTTACCATACGAGCGAGAGGCTTGTATGGCGATGACTTTGTACTACAGGTTGAACTGATGACTGATATGGACTATATAAAATATAACGATAAATTGCCAGATTAATAAAAACCCCACACGGGTCTGGAGTTGACAATAATCACATCGCTGTAGTTATTAGATACGGCACATGGACTATTTATTTCCACACGGAAACGGGGTGACAAGAATTTATTCTCTGGAGTGATTATCTGTACATGCTCCCCCGTAAACACCAGAATATATCACTATAAATATGTGAATGGTTTTTAGGATTTATTGGGTACCTAATACGGCCCAATAAATTTCCAAACCCCTCCCCGTACAAAGGAGGTTATGGCGAAAATTTTCGAAATATTAAGGCGTTAGTGAAATATTTGAAGTGAAAACGAAGTTGAAAATATAGAATGAACTATAGTTGAAATAATAGAATGAACTATATTTATATATATATAAATATAATTAAAAGGAATAGAGGCCGTGCAGTTCGTGTTTCGGAATCGTAATTTGAAACGATTAGTGCGAGAAATCCGACCATCGGATTTTCCTGAAACCGCAACCGCTGGGTTCGCCTTGGGAATATCTTTCCAACGGCACCAACCTTGTAAAAATCCAACGGTTGGATTGTCCGGAATGTTTAATTCAAATCTGAAGAAAAACAGCGCCAGAATCGTTTATATTTATATATAAATATAAATATAATTAAATTAAATCGAATAACGACGCTGCAGTTCGAATTTTGAAACCGTAACTTCAAACGACTAGTGTGGAAGATCCGACCGTCGGATTCTCACGAAACTGGAACCGTTGGGTTCGCTTTGGAAATATCTTCCCACTGATGTAGACTTTGTAGAAATCCAACGGTTAGATTTTCCGATATGTGTAAAACAAATTAGGGGAAAAACAGCGCCAGTGCCACGGCACAACCTGAAACGTCGTTTAATTAAATATGGCCATTTTTAAATAAATAAAAATGGCGGAAAATCGTTATAAAATATTATAAGCAACATAGATTGCAAATAAACCAATTGGGCTTGAATTGTTTGATATTTTAGGGTTGTATGTGTTTGACACGAAAATAACACTAAAGAACTGAAAGATGGATGTCGAATAATATAACCATAGAAAGAATCGATTTAAATTCTAATTACGTTAACTATTTGAAAAGGCCGAGCTAACCCTCATTTCAAATAATTTATCGAGCGATTCGAATTGGAAAAGGAAAAGACAATTCAAGACCGACGATCTTCGTATCGGTTGGATGGGCGCTACTGAGGTTCCTGACCGGAGTAGCTACTGGAAAGGGACGGAAGTAGTAGCCGTCTAAACGTATGTGTTGATTGGACGGATATACGAGGAATTTGACGCCTCCGGTTTCGTTCAGACCCAGAACAGACTTGTAATTGGACTGTGTGTCTGACATTGGATTTTGTTCTGTACTAATTAATCTCTGTTAAATATATATCTATTTGGCGGCGGAGAATTTATTCTTTTGCTTAACGCCCTTCTCTGAGACGTACGAGCTTAGAGGTTATATATCGATGGAAATCAATCGTATGGAGTAGATTGCCTATGTGGCATGCCAAGATGCTGTGATCAAGGCTTCTGTTGCAAAGCAAAATCTTGTGGAAGATGATCAAAGCACGGTCTACGTGGCCTAGCTTTGTGTATTTCGTAGATTCGCGAGCCTCACACCCCGGTATAGGTTAAAAACGGGATAAGGACCCAAGGAGAGCATGACGTTTCTTTCTAGCTATGGTGGTGTTAGTGACTTACCAGCCCTGACATTTATATCTATTTTTCACCTATGTGGTTGTTGGAATGCGAGGCGCCTCGATTATAGGTCTGTAAGGACCAGGAAACGTATGTTCAGGAATAACTAATCCTCAAACGTAAGAGAGGACCGGCCTTGGAGGATCCAGGGTTACCCAGAGTGTGTAGTCCTGAGGCATTTTCTAGAGTGTCTCGAAGCGGAGAGGAGCTTTCCCCTTGCCTCGACTCATGACGGAAACCCAATTTCCAATACGAAATAACGGACTCGATTGTAGAACTAGTATGGCGACATAGTGGTATGGGGCACTTATGTCGTCTATGATTGATATTTATGATGTTATTCGTTTTTGAAACATATATGCACTAGTAATAATATCAAATGATTTTTCTTTATACGTATCAAGCATATTTGGCTATTATAAGGTAAAACTCTATCCTCCGGCTTGCGTTGCATTGTGTGATGGGACCTGAGTCTTATAATGGCTTCATTCTTTTTAAAAGCATTGCGTTGTTTTAAAAGAATTTACTTTGTTATAAATGCACTAGCAATCACTGGAGTAAACCCGTTCCGCGAAAGTGGCGTGGTCCTATGATTTGCTTATTACTGTTGTTTTACTGTTAAATAGATTCCTCATACCAGTCCCCATGACTGACTCGTTGTTTGTTTCACTTTGCAAACGCGGGTGCCCTTATTTTCACACGGGCAGCCTAGTTCACAGGTGACAGGTTGTTTTTGGCTCTACACTGTTGCATAGAGTGCATTTTTGGCTCATGGTGAGGCTGACTCCACAGAGACGACTTTGACTTTTTCCGCCATTACTGTACTTATATTATGATTCCGCCACGGGCGATGCGGACTGATTTACTTTCTGTATTTCTTATTATATGTATATGTATTCCGCCTCTGGCAATGATGACTGATCACTTTCCTTTTTATTTACTAAGTTATATCCTACGCTATGCTATTCTGATGTTATTACATGTTGTGATTCCGCTGTCATATCCATGTAAAAATTATTCTATTTATTGTTTCTGCTATTATCTGTACTCTGCTATGATGATTAATGTGTTATATTCCAATGATTATCCTTAATACCGCCCTTCGGATTTTGGGATCGTCACACTAAGTGTAGAAAATAAAAGAAGGCGAGATATAGAAATATTTTCAAAAAAATATAAGAGACCGAGATGATAATTGAAAATATTTGTTTAACAAATATTGATAAGGAAATGGAAAGGGTGATTTAATTAATGAATGGTAATCAAGGGGCCCTGTGATTGTTTGATTGTTTTGAATGGATGTTTGTTTTTCTTCGATAGTTAAATAACCTACTATCGAAGTATTTGCCAATATCGTTGTCAATATGGAGAGACCGGTTGGATTATTATCTGAGAGTCACTATGTATTGGCTGTAGCGTTGCGAATCAGATTATATGAAGATAATCGAAGACGGAGTAAATTGCAAGGGCTTTTTCTATTAATAGAATTGTGCCTTCAGTTTCGTTCAATCCCAAAACGAACATAAATGGACGAATGTCTAACAAAGTATTTCCAATGATCTAATGGGTTGGTCTGTATAAATATATATGGTTGCAATGGATTTATTCCCTTAGCATAATATCTATAATATTTGTTCAAATCAATAAATGATTAACGGACCTGACAATGTGGCATTCAAAGTAATTGTGCTGTCAATGAAGAGAAAAGTAATCGTAGCCTCAGGCCTCAACAATCGGGAAATGAAAAAAATCGGGCAGGCAACATGGCTATGTGGGTCACTCCTATTAGGATGTATTATCACCTATCTAGAGATTCATTTAAATTTCTTATTCTAGTCGATGCTGTCCCATCCGGGAAACGGTTGCTGATCCCAACCGTTGGTGATATACATTCGATACACTCAAGCGAAATGAGTGGTCGGTCATGTGTGGGCCGGGTTGCAAGATGTTCTTGTTGAACCCAGTGTATTCCTCTCTACAGATACACTAGCGGAAGGTGGTTCCATACCTTTCATGTTGTAAATCCAATCTCCAATAAGCACCCTGCGGTTTTTGATTTTATATTATATATGGAGCGTGAGATGCAAGCGTTCCGCTAGATTCTATTTATTTGATTAGACATTATTATAATATCACTGGATTTTTGTATCAAAGTGTTTTGGGTTATAGTAAGGTAAAAACCGTCCATGTTTATGTGTGGCTGGTCTTACTATTATCTTTTATTTCGAAAGTATTTTGAAAGTTAAACAATTGGTTGGAGTTTACTCACACCAGTCCCATGACTGACCCATAGTTTATTTTGTTTGTTTTCCCTAAACTCTTGGGTGCCCAAATTTGTACGGGCAGTCAAGTAGTCGGGATTTTCGGATTTACTTGGAAGAGCTGGAAGCAGGAGGCTTCACCAATTAGCTATAGACTATCATATATTCCGCTGTGAACCATGTTTGTATCTGGAAACAGGTGTTTATAACTGTTCCAGGAATAGCTGTTGTGCTCTGATGATGGTATGTATATAAAGTTACCGATCTGTATTTCAAAAGTTATGTTATATAATATATTTATTCGTTTCGCTATGAGATTTTTCTTCTTTGTTTCTTCTATTCTAATATTTCTTTCTTTCTATTTCTCACCCTCTAACTTCTTTCTAATAATGATTCGTATTTCTGTGCAATTTCGGTTGGACATATGGTATTATTAGTCAACTCAGATAGTACGGATTTGCGGGCCACTACAATTGGTATCAGAGCTTAGGTTGAGCGAATACCTAGGCTTATGTGACAGGTTCTCATTAGAGATAGGGTCAGTAGTACCCTAGAATGAGTTGAGTGTATATATACGAGAGAGCATATTTGTTAATTGATATAAAAAATTATTTTATATTTTGTTGGCTAGTCTGTTGAGTGGTTTATGAATTCTGGTCGAATCGTGGGACGCCACAACGTCGATAAGAGTTTGTAAATACTTGAGCAGAAGATTGAATACGATATTGTTTTAATGTGGGTGTTAGCCTACTTTGTGAACTAGGCAACACAAAGTCAAGAAACCAACCATTGAAGAATATTTCAAGATATAAGACTCCGGTTCGGATCGGAAGGAAACACCACAACTCAGATTGATAGCAGCATATCGGTTCGGATCGGGTAGGATTCTCTGTTCGGATCGGATGTCTCTTACTGGATAGATTGGCAAAGCATACCTGATCGGATCGGAAGGCCAATAAATCTCAAGTGGATCGGAAAGCCGTCTGCTTGCCACGACGCTGGAGCGGAGCGGAGTATGATTAGAGAAGAAGAGACGTCCAAGCTACTCCGGTTCGGATCGGGTATTCCGATCCGAGCCCCCGACCTGCACGTCTCCGACCCGCACCCATGATCCAGGAAAATCTCCTATAAAATAGCCTGGAGAACCGGACCGGCTATGACTGATTCCTACCCCTAACGTCCATTTCTTTGATGTGTTGTCAGCTCGATAGTTCATCCGAACCCGAAGAGAGTGCGATGGATGACACGTGTTCCGACCCGGATTGAATCTCAGGCAAATTCACACCTATAAATACCCCATCTAGAGACAAAGGGAAGGATCTTTTTCAGCACTTTTGAGAATCCAAGTACCTCCATCGTCCGAATTCCTTTACTCCCGGAAAATCCAAACCATCTTTCATTTCTTGTTTTAATCATTTGAGTGAACAAAAGTGAGTTGTGAGCGAATCTTACATTGCATTTGTAACTGAATTACTGAATATAGTGAAAACTAAGTGGACGTAGGCATTTATTCGCCGAACCACTATAAATCTTGTGTGTTCTTTTTTATCTCTGCTTTACTTTATCTTGTTTCTAATCAATTTGGGTGTTAGAACCACATTTGGGTCTAACATTTTGGTGCTTTCACTGAGAACCCTCATCTAAATTCTTTATTTTCCGGGATCTCTTTCTGCTTTTTGGACCGTTGAGTTCAAAGAAGTGAATCCTTAAGTTTCTCCACTTTTTTACATTCGTTGAAGTAATTGTCAAAGACTAATGGCCAAAGGAAAAGGCAAAGAAGTTCAGTCTGTTCAAGGAAATGGAGCTGGCGAAGATCAGCAACATGCTGTTGTAACAAGGTCTCGGGGGCAGAGTTCAGCAGCAGGGAGAATCAATGCAGGAAATCCGAACCGACAGCAAGGGGAGAGCTCTGATCCGATCCGGGTAGGAGACTCCGAAGCAGTGCACTCCCCCAGTCTGAACCGACCCGACTTGCTCGCTGCACACCGATCCGACCAGGCACCCCAGCTCCGATCCGACCCGACTTCCTACCTCCGATCCGACCCGATGCTTGGTGAAGCTGGAACATCTACTCGAGTCCCCGCGAATGCTCCAATTCCAGCTGCCAGGGTTGGAGACCAGGTCAATCCATCTGCTCCCATCACTCAAGGAGATTTCTCGCGCTTGCTTGATATGCTTGAGAGCACGAGGGAAGCTATGAGAGTTCATGAGCGCACTAATCTCATGATGCAGGAAAATATGAGGCTCATGAGTCGGGAGATCAATGAGCTCCGCCGGCAGAGAACTCCATCACCGGTTCGTCACACCCCCGTAGATCAATCTTCATCCTCCGAGGAAGAGAGGCCCCGTGAGCGAAGGCCACTCGAACGACCTCAGAACGTGGAGCAGCTAACGTTTGGATCTTTGGGATCTCGCGAGGATATCGCACGAGCATTAGGAAACGATAGCCCTACTCGGGGGCAAAGACTCCAATCCCCTCTTCCCGAGATCGACCGGGAACACAGGGAAAGGAATCGAGTAGAGGCAGCTCGAAGAAGAAGGGCATCTCCAGAGCAAGAGCCCCGAAGGAACTCGGACACTAGGGCCAGGGAACCTGAGCAGCCCCTAACTAGTGCCGATGTACAGGCAATGGTTCGCCGAATTATGTCCGAGAGCCGGAATTATACAAATGAAGACTATGGCATCGAGCGAAGCCATACCCCGTTCACTGACGATATCCTAGACTTCCAGTTTCCCCGACGCTTTAACTTGCCACAGATGGACAAGTATAACGGAAGGACTGATCCGGGACAGCATTTGATGCGGTATTCGTGGCTTATGAACGCCGCTGCTGCCCCTGATGAAGTAAAGTGCAAAGCATTCCCAATCTACCTGGAAGATGTGGCATTGTTCTGGTTTACCCGGCTTCCTCCTCGTTCAATTTCTAATTACAAAGAACTAAGTGAGCGTTTCATGAACCAGTTTCGACTACATGCCCGCAAGTCCAAGAGTGTTATTGAATTGTCGAGGATCAAACAGGCACCAGGAGAGTCTTTAAGGGCATATTTAGATCGTTTTAACCAAGCTGTAACTGAGGTCAGTGACCCGCATGAGCCCACTATTCTGATGGCATTGAAGGAAGGAGTCGATCCTGAATCTGAGTTTGGAGACTACCTTTCTGGGAAGACACCCTCCACAAGGGCGATATTCTACGAAAAAGCCGATATTTATCTAAGACGAGAGGAGGCCCGGGCAAACCGGAAAAGAAAGTCTGAGACAGCTTCAAAGGAGAATGTGCAGAGTAATATTGCCGTGAAGCAGTCTGGGGAAAGTTCCGGCAAGGTTGAAGTAAATGTAGGAAATAAGGGTGGAAACAGCAATACTGGAAATGGGGGAAACAACAACAACCGTAATTCGAACGGTAACAGGAGAAACAGGAATAGGGGAAGCGACCCTAACAAAAGGCCCCGATTCCAGAATTACGAGGACTATACACCATTGAATGACACCCTGGAAAATATTTACCTGGATACGTACAATGTGTTGCAGTACAAAAGACCGCCACCTCGTGATTCGACCGAGAAAGAAATGGCGACAGGGAAATTTTGCTTGTTTCACGGAACACATGGACATTCGACCAATGAGTGTCGGCATTTGAGGGATGTAATTGAAAAGTTGCTGCGTGAAGGAAAGTTGGATGAGTACAAGGTTGCCCCGAGGGACAGGGGGCAAGGAGAGCAGGCTCCAAAACAGATCCTACCTGCTCCTAAGCCTACCGCGCAGCAGAAAGGTAAAGGGATTGTCATCAACTCCATAGTAGGTGGACCACACCCGGCGATCCGAAGTTTTAGGTCAATGGACCAATATGTGAATGCTGCCAAGCATCTAGATGTGAATGAAGGTGACGATTTGGAAGATGTCACCCCTATAAAACAACAAAAAACCATGTTCGATGACGTGGTGTTTCGCAGCCGAGACAACACGGGGATACAATCTCCCACCAATGATCCGTTGGTTATTACTACCACCATTGGGCCGGCCTTGGTCCATAAGGTATTAGTAGACAACGGAAGTTCCGTTAATATTTTATTCAAGAAGTCATTTGATCAGATGAAGCTTGAGCCCGAAGATCTGAAACCTTGTGAAGGATGGATTAGAGGCTTCAACGGAGCGACGACAGCTCCCATGGGATATATAGAATTGCCCGTGACCCTAGGGCAAGGAGAACGTAGGAGAGTGCGAATGCTTCAGTTCGTAGTATTGGACGTAGATTCGCCATATAACGCATTTTTAGGGAGACCTGCCCTCGCTGAATTTAGAGTTTGTATCGCCCCTTGGTGCTTGTTACTAAAGTTCCCAACCGAAGCCGGGACTGGAGTAATAAGAGGGGATCAGGTTTCTGGACGGGCCTGCTATGTGGCCGAACTGAAGATGTTGATGAAAGGAGTTAATGCAGAGAGTAAGGATGCCCCGTCTCCCTCAAAGGGGGACTCGGCATAGCAATTAGAGAAATTGACC
The DNA here is from genome assembly GCA_030737875.1 of Allium sativum. Taxonomy (NCBI): domain Eukaryota; kingdom Viridiplantae; phylum Streptophyta; class Magnoliopsida; order Asparagales; family Amaryllidaceae; genus Allium; species Allium sativum. The sequence continues at coordinate 142,027,890 of CM060925.1, read as the reverse complement.
CCAAAGGAGTTGTCCAAAGGAACACCTGAAGACCTGGATCCTAGAAAAGACGAGGAACCAGAGGCTAGGAATGCAACTCCTAATGAAACGACAGTGGAGATTCCTGTTGATAAAGCTGATCCGACGAAAGTCTTGAAGATCGGTTCCCAATTGGATCCACGTCGTGCTGAAGAGCTGACGGACTTCTTGAAGGCGAACTTAGATGTGTTCGCCTGGACCCATGCTGACATGTGTGGGATATCGCCTTCCATTATTAGTCACAAATTGAATGTAAATCCGAAGCATCCGCCTGTGAAGCAAAAGAGACGCACGCTGGGCCCAGAGAGGTCGGCTGCCCTCAAAGAGGAAGTAGAGAAATTGAAGCAAAATGGATTTATTCGAGATTCGACCTATCCCGACTGGATATCGAATCCCGTCCTGGTAAAGAAGCCAAACGGAAAATGGCGAACTTGTATTGACTTTTCAGATTTAAATAAGGCTTGCCCGAAAGATAGTTTCCCACTTCCCAGGATTGACCAGCTTGTAGACTCGACAGCAGGTCATGAACTTCTCTCTTTCATGGATGCATACTCTGGATACAACCAAATTCCTATGCATGTACCAGACCAAGAGCATACAAGTTTCATAACGAATTTAGGGTTATATTGTTATGTTGTAATGCCGTTCGGATTAAAAAACGCTGGAGCTACATATCAGCGGTTGGTAAATAGAATGTTTTATGATCAAATAGGAAAAACTATGGAAGTCTATGTGGACGATATGCTTGTTAAATCAAAGCAGTCTTCCAATCATACGCAAGACTTAGCGGAAATGTTTGGTATCTTGCGAAAATACCGTATGAAATTGAATCCTTTAAAATGTTCATTTGGAGTGGCGTCGGGAAAGTTCCTTGGCTTCATTGTGAGTTCCCGAGGAATTGAGATCAACCCTATCCAGATAGCGGCGATTAGAAATATCGAGGAACCAAGAAGAATTAAAGACGTCCAAAGTCTGGCAGGAAAGGTAGCGGCGTTGAGTAGGTTCATCTCTAAAGCCACCGATAAATGTGTTCCCTTTTTTGATTTGATAAAAAGGGGAAAGAAGAACTTCCAGTGGACTCCCGATTGTGTCGAGGCCTTCCAAAATCTGTTGGAGCTGTTAGAGAAACCGCCAATCTTGTCAAAGCCCGTAGATCACGAAGAACTATTTGTTTATCTAGCAGTCTCGGCCCACGCTGTCAGCACAGCTCTGGTTCGAGAAGAAGACAAAGTACAAAGGCCAGTATACTATGTGAGTAAGAAATTGGCAGCGGCAGAGCGCAACTACCCTAAGATCGAGAAGCTTGCTTACAGCCTCCTGATTGCATCCCGAAAACTTCGTCACTACTTCCAAGCCCATCCAATAACCATATACACCGATCAGCCGTTAAGACAGGTGTTGCAGAGACCCGAAGCGTCGGGAAGGTTGATTAAATGGAACATAGAACTAAGCCAGTTTGATTTGAATTTTCAACCACGAAAGTCAATCAGGGGGCAAGCTCTAGCAGACTTTATTGCGGAGTTCACCATTCCAGAGGAAGAAATAATCAATGATCGAGTGGTTAAATCCGAGGATAAGCTAGAGATGAATCCGTGGAAACTATATACAGATGGAGCTAAAAATGACCGAAGATCCGGAGCTGGAATTGTCTTAGTCACTCCGGAGGGACGGTCGTTATATTACGCCCTGCGATTAGAATTTTCGGCAACAAACAATGACTCTGAGTATGAAGCCCTGATTGCCGGGCTGAAACTCGCTAAAGACCTCGGAGTAAAAGTGATGGACATATTTTGTGACTCTAAGATTGTTGTTTGTCAAGTGCGAGAGGAGTTCGCGGCTCGAGGACCTCGACTTGTCGCTTACCTCAAGAAAGTGAAAGAGCTATTAAGTAGCTTAGAACGGTACAACATAACACATATTCCCAGAATTGAAAACCAGAAAGCGGATAGACTGGCAAAACTGGCTAGTTCTGACAATCCAGAAGGGACTGAGATAATTCCAATTGAAACATTGGAATCGCCAAGCTTTGAGTCAATGGAAATTGAATTCGTTCTTGAAGCGGAACCAGAGAAGGAGTCATGGATGACTCCAATCAAGAGTTTTCTTAAGAATGGGACACTCCCATCGAAGAAAAGTGAGAAAAGAGCTGTAGTTCGCAAAGCTGCCAGATATGTTATGCAAGACGATACCCTCTATAGACAAGGATTTTCTATGCCCCTGTTACGATGTATCGCACACGACGACATCAAACGTGTACTGAGAGAAGTGCACGAAGGTGAGTGTGGAGATCATACAGGAGGTCAAACTTTAGCAAAGAAAATATTGCGGTATGGATACTTCTGGCCTACGATCAACAAGGATGCAGCTGATTATTCACGACGCTGCGATAAGTGCCAGAGATTCGCCAAAATCCCCAGGGCACCGTCAACCCAGCTTAAATCGATGGTGAGTCCTTGGCCATTTGCCACATGGGGAATCGATATCATTGGAGTTTTACCAATTGCTAAAGGAGGGGCTAAGTATGCCATAGTAGCCGTGGATTATTTCACGAAATGGGTGGAAGCTGAGCACTTAACCAAGATCACAGCAAGAAAAGTGATAAGTTTTGTGGTCAGAAATATTATATGCCGGTTCGGGATCCCAAGGACGATTATAACTGACAACGGAACCCAGTTTGATAGCTCTGAGTTCAGAAATTTTTGCCAGAAATATAAGATAGACAAGCGATATACTGCAGTCGCCTATCCACAATCGAATGGGCAAGTAGAAGCGGTAAACAAAGTTATAAAATCCATCCTCAAGAAACGGTTGGAGCGTGCAAAGGCAAAATGGGTTGATGAATTGCCCCTAGCTTTGTGGGCATATCGAACAACGTTTAAAACGGCTACCGGTCATACCCCTTTCTCTCTCTCCTTTGGCTCAGAAGCAGTAATTCCAGTTGAACTGGAAGTTCCTTCCCACAGGGTTACGTATTATGACCCGATGACGAATCGGGCACTTCTACTTGAGTCTCTTGATGAGGTCGAAGAGAAAAGGGACGAAGCAGACTTGCGTGCAGCAAGGCATCGGCGTCAGATGGCACGCTATTATGACAAAAAAGTTCGCCTCAGAACCTTTGAACCAGGGGATTTGGTGCTAAAGAGAGTTTTTCCATCTCTTCCTCACCTCGGCCCAAAATGGGAAGGACCCTTTGTCATCCAACGGAAACTTGATAAAGGAACATTCAAGTTAACGACCGTAGATGGCGAAGAAGTCCCTCGAGCATGGAATGCCCAACACTTAATGCGATATTTGGATTAGAAATGCTATACTTTTTGCTGTTCTTCCAGTAAACTCTGTAATAAGGCATGACTTGCCTTTGGAAAATATGACGATATGAATAAAGGACTATAAAGTGGATGTAGGCTATGACTTAGCTGAACCACTATAAAAATATTGTGTGTTATTTACTTTTATGCATTTACATTCGTTAGTTGTTCTGTTGTGATTATAAAATACAGGATAACTTAGAGCCTAAAAAGGTTGAAACAGTTTGGGCATAAAAAGAAGCACAATGATTATTTGTGCAATAAGACATAAAAGAATGAGAAAACGACATTCTTAACTCTAACTCTCCAGAGAAAGAGAGAGAGTATAAAAGCGTCTCAGACTGAGCGCTGAAAAAGAAATTCTATTCTGAACTCTAACTCTCCAGAGAAAGAGAGAGAGTATAAAAGCGTCTCCGACTGAGCGCTGAGAAAGAGGTTCAACTCCGAACTCTAACTTTCCAGAGAGAAAGAGAGTATAAAGGCGTCTCCGACCGAGCGCCGAGAAAGAAATCTTTTCCCGTTGAACGACCGGGGAATAAACAAATAACTGAACTCGAACTCTAACTCTCAAGAGAATGAGAAAGAGTATAAAAGAAATGCCAGGAAAAACAACAGATATTGATGACACAGGAAATGCTATCCCGTTAGAAAATCGGGAGCGTTCAGATTGCATGGTTAAGCATTGAATAACTTGTGGAGACTGACTGGGGACACATACACATACACATACACATAACTCCCCTCTTCACAACTTTGTTTCATAACTATAGATATGCATTTTTACATAGGTGCAGAACTGCTAACAAATAAACATGGCAAAAAGTGAATTATTTTTATTTACAAATGAATGAATTTGTACAGGGAAATAACTGGAAAAGAAAGTGCGGAGGCTGTTGGTGTAGCAGCACTTATTGGTTTATAAAGATGCTAAAAAGATACAGGGGAACCCACTATTTGGGTTTGGGATGAGCCTTCGACTTTTTGGCAGCTTTTTCCGCATCTTTTGCTTCCTTCTCGGCTTCAGTCAAGATCCGCTTTGATTTCTTTTTCCCTGAAGATGTAGTACTGGAGCCAGCAGACTTCTTCCCGGAGGGCGGGGCGCTGAAATCAAGAGAAGATTTTTTAGCAAGTTCTTCGGTAATAGATCTAGTTGAGAGCTTAACCACTAACCTTGAACCTGCATCCACCACTGCGAGGGGCTTGAGAACCTCAGGGTCTAATTCTTCAGCCTTTAATTGCAAGCGCTTGTCTTGATCAGCCTTCATGGCCGCCAAGGTAACGTCATCAGCGCTCTTTGACTCCCCGGTTATTGTAACCTCCGGTTCCTCATCATGCCCCTCGTCTCCTCCGTCGTCTTTTAAAGCTGCAATCATTTCTTCATCATGGAGAGTAGTGACCTTAATTGGCTCACTTCTTTCCCCCAGGTCTGTTGAAGCAGCCTTGTCTTCCCCTTCTTTGACCCTATCAGCGGGTTGTGTCCTAGCGGTAGCTCCTTGAGCTACATCTGTCTTCGTGGATGATTCAACGCCTACAAAATGAGGAACATTGGTTATCAACTCAGGCGAGAGCAAAGGATTTCTCATCGAACGTTCGGTTATGTAGCCAAAGGTAGTAGTAGCCTTGACAAATCGAGGAGAAAAGATAGGGATACCTTCTGAAGACTTTTCAGCAGGGGTAACTACTACCTCTGGAGTTATTTCAGGAATAGGAGATAGCAAAGTGGTTCGGGAAATTCCCGGGTTTTCGGGATCATACCCCTCTACTTCGGGAGTTACAGGAGCAGAAGAAGAAGAACCAGCTTCAGGAATGGTTTTCTGTTTAGACTTCCGCCTCTCTTCTTCCATGGCCTCAGCAATTAGACGGCGCCCTTCAGCTAGACGCTCCGGTTCGTCGTCTCTCAAGTACTTCTCCATCAGCTTATCTTCATCGAGGGAATCAACCTTAAGCTCTTCTTTTTCCCACTCGACGATTTGATTCCACACATGAACCAAAGTGGATGGATAGTCCTCGATCCAGGAAATGTTTCGACGACGAATAATGTGCGCGAAGAATTCGATCATTAGCTCGCTGAAGCCCTGAATATCGGCCTCAGCCTCTGATAGTTTTTTGCGGGTTTCCTCCGCAGATTTAATAGCGCATTCCACATTGCCCTCAGCCAGGGCAGCCCTGTTTTCCGCCTCCAACAATTTTGAAGCCAAGTCTGCGTTTTTCTTTTCTAACTCAGCACTCCTTTTTGTTAACTCGGCGTTTTTCTGCTCAAGCTCAGCATAAGAAAGACGCGTCTTAGCAGCCTCTGATTTGGCTTCGTCAGCTTGCTTCTTCAACTCAGAACGCTCCTGAGTGCGGGATTCTAGCAAATCATGATAGCGCTTTTGCATGTCCTCAAACTGTTGTTTGAAGTTGGAAGCGTTCTTCTGAGCGATAGCTAGTTGAGCTTGAGTATCTTCTAAATTTTTTCCTAAGGTTTTTAGGGCCTTAGCATCCTCCTCTGCAGTCTTTTGCATTGAGTTAGCATTTGTCGTTAGAGTGCGGATGATTCTAGAAAGAGTGCGGGAATACTTGAACATCTCGGTATATTGTTTTTCCACCAAATCAATCTTTGCTCTGGCCTCCTCTGCCCAATTAGAAGAAATAGGTTCAAGGGAAGGTAGAAAGGTCAGAGTCTCGAAGTAGTGCTCGGGAAATTGCTCCTTTAAATATGCCAGCCTTACTGCAGTTCCTGCATCTGGTGGAGGAGGGGCGAGGATTGTTAGTTCAGTGTCCCTTCCTGAAGAAGATTCTGTAGAACCCTTGTCTGTCCGAGGTCGCTTAGTGGCAGGGACTTTTTGCTTACTTCTAGACCCAGTTTCCTTTGGAGGCGTTTTCTCTCTACTCCGCTTTTCATGGGAGGAAGTGGAATCCCTAGATTGTGGTCTATCCTCCTCCCTACGACCTTGATAGCTTTTGTATTTTTCTTGTTCCGGTCGAACCGGTGAGCGGGAGCGTGAGGATCGAGATCGATAAGGATCATAGGGTCTTCTTCCCTCCCTACCACGGTCATCCCGGCGATCATACTCAACATCTTGAGGAGGATTGGACATGCTGCGGCGAAGCTTTCTTATATCATAAGAGGATCGAGACATTGTACCTGCACGATAAGTTAAATGAAGTTTAGAATCGACGAATCCATGGGGAAAGAAGTGCAATGAATGCCAGTGCTACGGTGTGAAGTGCATCCTAAGTGGTGTGTGTGTCCCCCCAACCAACCCGAGTCTGAAGCTAGACTGATGCGGGCAGGCTCTTTGGCCTTAGCAGGAGTAGTTTCTTCAGAAGAAGTGAAGACTAAAGGGTCCTTTCTGAAATCTTCTGAAGTATATATCGTCTCGGGTAAGGGGAGATCCCCTAAACCCTGAAATATGTGCTCGTCGGTGCTAGGAACATCCCCTTCGGAAGCGTGAAGTGGTGACCCTTGGGGAGATTTTGATTTGTCTAGCGAGGTGGTTTCCTCGGGGGCAATATACCCTTCACGATGTCTTTTGGCCAGATTAGCCAGTTCATCGTCTTGAGTGGAAGAGGGAGAGGGTGAAGTCTGAAGAGAAGCTGCAGGAATTCCCGAGCCTTCTCCTATTTCTGGGATTGTTTCCACTGGAGGAATGTACGCGTATGGAACCGTCCCATGTCCAATGCTGCGAAAAACAGATAGCAGCCCATGAAAGTGAAGGTATTCATCTTTAAGGACCTCGTCAATGGTAAGGAATTTTTGGTCGCCGTTGAGGAGACGGTGCATTCGATCAAAGAACGCTTGGTCTGATACCTGTTTGGGATTGTCGACTGCAAATAAAAAGGAAAACAGGTCAGGGTGATGATTCAAGTGTATAGAGTCCGGGTTCAGGAGATCAGTGCTTTACTTGATTTTGTCCATCTTCTGGCGCATCCAGACTGTTGCTTTATATAGAACCACTCTAGTCTGGAATCTCCAGCTTTGCTGCTAAACGGCGTAGAGATTATCTTCCTCTTTGGGACCGACTCAAAGTAACAGAAAGAAGGGGTTTCTCTAGTCCGATGTTTGAAATTATAGAAGAAATGAACATCGTCAAACGTAAGCTCCACGCCTAGAATTTCACGATATGCTATGAATAAGGTATGCAGATAGGCATATGAATTGGGATGCAGCTGCATGGGGGCAATCCGCATTTGTCTTAAGAAGTCGACGATGAAAGGCGAGAATGGAGGAATGGCGCCAACCATGCACATCAGACGGGTGACCGTCATATATCCTTCTGGAGGGTTATGGGGACGGTCAGAGCGTGAGGGCACTAAAGTGTCTCTCTTCATTATTCCATACTTCAAGCAAATTCTCACGAGTCGGTCATTGTCAATTGTTGATTCTACAGAATCTGGAGGTGATTCCAATATAATGGCTGAGTCAAATTCATCGGGTGCTCGATTGTCACCAATCCCCCCTTCCTCCTCAAAGCCTAGGGAAACTTCATTTTCTGAAGACATTTCATCGCTTTCCCGATGACCAACTCCGTAATCCGGACCCTCGCTGTCCCATTCTGGGTCAGATGAAGAAGATATATCCTCGAGAGTGGTTTTGTTGGAAGTTTCTGGAGTTTCTTTCCTCTCAGCTAAACGAGAAGAGCGTCTGGGCCTCATTGTCATGGAACTATTGAAGAAGCAATAGCACGGATTAGAGTGAATTATCCCGTGTTCCCTTTTTGTGTATGTGTGTGAACTAAAGTGTGTGCAACAAATGTGGGAAATACAAAATAGAAGTACAGCAATGTAAGACGAAGCTTTAAAGAGAAAGTAATGGTCAGAGTTGTCCTTGATTCTCGTTTATGTTCGCAAGGCACTATCCTAACTGTTCGCGAAGCATATTCGTTTAGAGTAAGCGTTAGTTGAATTGATTGGGTAGTCTTAATGTGCCAAGTTTGATATATTCGGTTCGGTTCGGATATACGTATGATGGCTGGCTCAATACAAATACAGATAGTAATCGGTTCGGATGCATCATTAAAGCAGGGCCAGTTCAAGACAAGGGAAGCAATGGGTTCGGAAGCAGGACTGATCTGATCGGATCAGATGGCCCGATCCGAACCGAAATAGCACCGCTCAGCCGATCCATTTACTTCAGCCTTCACTTCTCCGACCCGAACCGACGTTTTCTTTCCTCCCATCTCCACTTCCACGCTTCTTTACCCGAACCGGTTCCCCATAATCTTCTTCTTCCTCCTCCTTAACATCGAACCCACTTCCGTGTTAGGAGCCCCAATTGAAATTAAGTGCTCGTGTGTTCAAATATTCGACGAGTGCTCGTGTGTTCAGATATTCGACGAAGGACCCTAACACTCTCCATCGCTGCCTTGAGATGACGATTGATGCCATTAACGACGACGGTGGTGGGTGGAAGACGCCGCGATGTAAGAATTACGCAAATACCATGCTCATATCGTTCGATTTAACTACAAGTCCAAACCGAAAACAACTATAGCAAAGCGATTCGAGATTATAAAGCTACCTATGAATTTTGACTCGAGGATTAAAACGAGAGTTTTGGAGTTTTTTAAAGGTTAGGGTTTTGGTGCAGGTTTTCTTAGCCGAGAGCAATAAAGGAAAGGGAGAAAGAAGGAAAGAGGTAGCGAATTTATATGGGTTCAAGGCGACTCTTAGTATTCCTGGCCTCTGATTTTGTTCGGACCGGAATTGAAGCCCATATTGATAAATCAAGCCCATCCATTCGGTAACGATGGAGAAAGGAAAAAATTGTTTGGTCTGGTGGAGCTCACCCCATTGATTCTTGCTCTGTTCGGATCGGATATCGAGCCCGCCAACACATTCTGGCCTGTTGGACCAGCGCTAAACAATACAAAGGGAAAGCATGTTGGGCTCGGGTCCGAACCGAAAGGAACTAAACACAATGACTTGACATGCAAGTTGAATTTGAAGAAAAGTAAAGAAAAAAAAAGCTTACCTGGAAGAATCAGTGGACGTTAAATAAAAGCTATCAAAGTTGTTTGAAAATGAAGGAAGTAATTCATATCGATTATGATATATTAAGCAGCAAAAGCCACGATGTTATAAAGCGACACGGTACTATAAGTAGATGGAAGTGATCGTTCAACCGTTCTTATTCAAAGGATGTTTTGTAAAATGCTTCAAAGCACACTTTATCTTAAATAAGAGTGTACTTCGAGGGGGCAAAATGTTAGCCTACTTTGTGAACTAGGCAACACAAAGTCAAGAAACCAACCATTGAAGAATATTTCAAGATATAAGACTCCGGTTCGGATCGGAAGGAAACACCACAACTCAGATTGATAGCAGCATATCGGTTCGGATCGGGTAGGATTCTCTGTTCGGATCGGATGTCTCTTACTGGATAGATTGGCAAAGCATACCTGATCGGATCGGAAGGCCAATAAATCTCAAGTGGATCGGAAAGCCGTCTGCTTGCCACGACGCTGGAGCGGAGCGGAGTATGATTAGAGAAGAAGAGACGTCCAAGCTACTCCGGTTCGGATCGGGTATTCCGATCCGAGCCCCCGACCTGCACGTCTCCGACCCGCACCCATGATCCAGGAAAATCTCCTATAAAATAGCCTGGAGAACCGGACCGGCTATGACTGATTCCTACCCCTAACGTCCATTTCTTTGATGTGTTGTCAGCTCGATAGTTCATCCGAACCCGAAGAGAGTGCGATGGATGACACGTGTTCCGACCCGGATTGAATCTCAGGCAAATTCACACCTATAAATACCCCATCTAGAGACAAAGGGAAGGATCTTTTTCAGCACTTTTGAGAATCCAAGTACCTCCATCGTCCGAATTCCTTTACTCCCGGAAAATCCAAACCATCTTTCATTTCTTGTTTTAATCATTTGAGTGAACAAAAGTGAGTTGTGAGCGAATCTTACATTGCATTTGTAACTGAATTACTGAATATAGTGAAAACTAAGTGGACGTAGGCATTTATTCGCCGAACCACTATAAATCTTGTGTGTTCTTTTTTATCTCTGCTTTACTTTATCTTGTTTCTAATCAATTTGGGTGTTAGAACCACATTTGGGTCTAACAGTGGGTAAATAAAATAATTTTGCCCAAAATTACATTTTGATATAAAAAGGATAATTTGCTGAAATTATCGATGTGTTGGATGTTATCATTATAATCAGATGAGATTATAAAATTGGAATGGTTATATATAACCAAAACAGAGTTTGTATATGAATTAAATATACAAATGAGATGAATTAAAATTTAATTCAAATCAGAATTTGGAATTTAAATCCTGGGAAGTTTGAAAATATTTTCTGAAGTATATTAAAATAATATAGCCTTGTTTTGGAAGGATTTTGGAATCAAAACCATTTTAGATAGATATTGAAAGCGATAAAGCACTGAACTCACTTTAGTGGGTGGGAAATAATTCTGATGATGACTGCAGCTTCATCAGTGTTCATTTTCCAGTTTCTAAGTGATGAATTGCTACCTTGGAAAAGTTTTGATGGGAATCTGTTTGGAAGAAAACAAATTTAGTTAGAAGATTCAAATATTTTGAATTTGAAAAGATTATAAATATATGTAAATGTTTTCGTGATTTCAAAGGGATTTGAAATGAAAACCGTGGGATTTTGATTCTGAAATTGGAATTTAACTTAAGTTAGTTAGATGGTGTGATAACCCCAAACTTCCACTAGGTGAAAGTAAGGAATAATCATATGGAATACAACATAAATATAACAATACATATCACTGATACAACATAGCAGAGGAAATACCATAGAATAATAACATTATAGCAGCGGAAATATAATGTCATAAACCACAGAATCCAAATTATTACATCAAGTTTGCAGAAATGAAAATAAGTTCCAACTCCCAAAATAAGCAATACGAAATGAAACAAGTCTAATGACTGAACTTAAAGGTAGAAAAATGCAATAGAAGTAAATGATAGCTGTCCTCAAAGCTCTAAGTCATCACCTCTCCGCAAAAGCAAATCCCAGCAAAGATAATGAGCAACTCCAAGAAGACTCCAAGCAAAAAATGAACCTGTTTACTTGGCTGCCCGTGTAGAAAAGAGGGCACCCGAGTTTGCAAAAAGGTGAAACAAACTACGGGTCAGTCGTGGGACTGGTATGATAATTCATAACTAGTTTAGTAATAATAATATGACAAATCCAAAGACCACAACGCTAATGCGGAACGGGTTTACTCAATGGATTGTCGTGCATAATTTAAAGTGTCAGAACGTACAACATCGCAATGTTTTTTTAGAAAAATGGAATCACCATAAGACTCAAGTCCCATCACACAATGCAACGCACACCAGAGGATAGAGTTTTCCCTTATGGTGATTAAACATGCTAAATACGGCAAATACAAGTTTAATATTATTATTAGTGTATAATAAAAACATTTCAAAATAAATGTATCAATCCTAGGAAACATAGTACCCCATCCTACTATATCTCCATACTAGTAATACAATCAAAACCGCAGGGTCGTATTTGGAATTTGGATTTCCATCTGAGTCAAGGCTAGGGAGGAGCTCCTTACCGATTCAAGGCACTCTAGCAATGCCCCAGGATTGGTGCTCTGTCCAACCCTTGGATCCTGCAGGGCCGGTCCATACGTTAACGCTTAATGGATTGGCAATTCCTGAACACACGCTTCCCAGTCCTTTTGGATCTATAATACGGCCAGTGGCGACCGCATAAAACCGAGGCCTCGAAAAATCCAACAACCACAATGAATAAATGCCAGCGCTGGTAGGTCCCTGGCACCACTCTAGCTAGAAAGAAACGTGTGCACTCCCTGCGTTCCCTTCTCCCGTTTTAGACTCCGCCGGTGTGTGAGGCTCGTGAAGTCACGTCATACACAAAGCTATGCCTAAACAGGCTATGCTTTGATCATCCCACATGGCCTGCTTTTCAACAAGAAACCTTGATCATTGCATCTTAGTATGCCACACTGTCACTCCATACCATACCATTGCTTCTCCATCAATACATAAATGGGTGTTAAGTAGAGAATAAATTCTCCACCACCAATATTTATATATTAACAGAAAATCAACAATATGATATATAACGAAGTACGATGTCAGACACACCATCCATTTAAACTTATGCTCTGGGTCTGAACGAAAATCAAATCCGTGAAACCAACACGTACGTCTGGGCAATGACCTTGACCCATGAATTGGTAACAAGTCAATTCAGGGTCTCGATCGCTGTCCATTCGAGGGAAGATTTACGGTCTTCATGCGTCGTCTTCTTACTTCGATCTTTAACGCCGCTGGATTAATTTGGGATGAGAATATCTCGGACTTCCCAAACAATCCTCGTATATATATACATATATATATATATTGAAAATCCTTCTTATTTGTTAATAATATTTTTATTAACAATTCATTCTATTTTAATTATTTAAAATAGTCAAACTTCTTATTTAACGACGCATTCTCAAAATCATATTTTTATTTACATTAATTAAAATGTAAACTTTCATTACATATCGCATTGTTTTCTTTACATTTAATAAAATGTAAACTTGCAATTACATGTCACATTCTTACTTATTTACATTGAATAAAACGTAAACTTGCATTTACATGTCGCATTCTTACCTATTTACATTTAATAAAATGTAAACTCATCCTACGGTGGAATTCCTTTATTTTAACATTAAAATAATGTAAATTTTTCCCTATGGTATATACACTTTTTATATTAACATTTAGAATAATGTTAACTCATCCTACGATGCATATTTTCTTAATTTTAACATTAAAGATAATGTTGACTTATCCTATGGTTAAATTACCCTTTATTAACATTAAAAATAATGTTAATCATTCTACGGTTAAATTTACTATTTAATTTACATTGACAATAATGTAAATTCATACATGTGGTGAAATTACTCATTATTAACATAAAATGTTAATTTTATCCCACGGTAAAATTGTTTATTAATATTAACTTTAAAAAATGTTAATTACATCATACGTTATAATTTTTATAATATTAACATTAAAAATGTTAATTTCATCATACGGTGAACTTACTATTTAATTAACATTAAAAATGTTAATTTTTCATGCATTGTAAATTACCTATTATTAACACCAAAAATAATGTTAATTTCTCATACAATGTAAATTCCTATTTTAACATTAACAAAAATGTAAATTTATATTCTATCGTCCAATTCCTTCTTACATGTAAAATGTAATTTATAATTCATCGTTCTTAAGTACATATAAAAATATAAATTTTATTTACAATGTGAATCCTACTTCTTGTTTACATTATAAAAATGTAATCTTTATTTACAAAGTAAATCCATACATTCATTTCATAGAAAAAAAATGAAATTTCATTCATGCAGGTTAAGTTCATTCATAATTTACATAATAATATGTAATTTATGTCATACGATGAAAATTCATTCATAAATTACATATAAAAATGTAATTTACTTTATGCGGACTAATTTCATTCATAAAATAAAATGTAATTTATTTCATGCAATCTTAACTCATTCATAAAATGCATATACAAATGTATTTTATTTCATGCGATGTTAATTCATTCATAAAATACATATAAAAATGTAATTTATGTCATGTGGTCTAATTCATTCATAAAATACATATAAAAATGTATTTTATATTATGCGGGCTTCATTCATTCATAAATTACATAAATAAATGTAATTCTTTTTCCTACAGTGTATTTTTCTTTTTAATTAACATTAAAAAAATGATGTTACTCATCTTACGATCAAGTTCTCTTTTTATTTACATAATAAAATGATGTAAATTTTCTATGGTATAAATCCTTTTTATGATTACATAATAATATAATGTAAATTAATCCTACAGTTAACTCTTTTTATATTGACATTATAAATAATGTTAACTTAACATGCGGTGTATTTCAATTATATTACATTTATAAAATGATGTAAAATAGCATACGGTGGATTTTCTTTTTATTACATTAACAAAATGGAATTTTTTCCTACGATGGAAATCCTCTTTTTATTACATTAATAAATATGTTAATTTAACATACCGTGAATTTTCTTTTATTTTACATTGAAAATAATGTAATTTAACATACCGTGCATTTTCTTTTATTTAACATTGAAAATAATGTTAATTTAACATACCGTGCAATTTCTTTTATTTAACATTGAAAATAATGTTAATTTAACATACCGTGCAATTTCTTTTATATTACATTATAGACAATGTATATTCTAACATACGATGCATTTCTATATATTTACATTAAAGAAAATGTAAAATTTAACATACGGTGAAATTCTAATCATTTACATTAAAGAAAATGTATACTTTTCAATTACAATGTAAACACTACCTCTAATTCACATTGTAAAAATATAATTTCTAATTGCAATGTTATCCTACGGTGTAATTCCCTATATAATTTACATATAAAAATGTAAATCCTGACATACGATGAAATTCACCTTTTAATTACAAAGAAAAATGTAATTTTTAACATACCATATCATTTCACTTTATAATTTACATAAAAAAAAAAAAATTGACATACGATGGAATTTACCTTTTAGTTACAAAGAAAAATGTAATTTTTTCCTATACGGTGTAAATTCTTTAATATTAACATAAAAAAATAAATGTTAATGTCATCCTATGGTTAAACTTTTTTTATTATATTAACATTAAAAATGTTAATGTCATCATACGGTTGAATTTCTTTTAACATTAACATTAAAAATGTTAATTACATCCTATGGTGAAATTTCTTTTATTATATTAACATTAAAAATGTTAATTTCATCCGGTGAAAATACTATTTTATTTTTGTAAATAAAAAGTAGTTTTTATACATGTCACATTCCTACTTTACTTTTACAATTAAAAAGTAAATTTTGTCATACAGTGAATCTTCTCTTTTAAATACCATTGAAAATAATGTAACTTATCCTACGATGTAAACATAAATAAAATGTGCAATTCTCATACGGTGAAATCATTCTAATATTAACATAAAAAAATGTTAAATGTTCATACAGTAAATTTTCTTTTTATATCCACATAAATAAAATGTGAAATTCTCATACGGTGTATATTTCTCATCTTATGTACATTAAAGATAATGTACATTTATCCTACAGTTGAAGTTTTTATAATATTAACATTAAAATGTTAATTACATCTTACGGTTGAAATTTTATAAAACTAACATAAAAACTATGTTAAGTTATAAGTGTGGTGAAATTACCTTTTTATTAACATTTAAAAACAATGTTAATTTTCCATATGTCGCAAATACTTCTTATTTACATCAAAATAATGTTAATTTCTCTAACCATGTAAATTACTTATTGTTAACATCAAAATAAATGTTAATTTTTCATACAACGCAATTTTCTTATTATTAAACAAAAAGGTTAATATCTCATACGATGTAAATTTTTCATAATAAAATGTAAATTTCATGTCATTACATAACATCAGCATCCAACAATCCAACATGATCAAATCCAATGACTAATATCAAGGTAATTACAAAGTGATGTTTTAACTTGACATATGTACAATCAGCAAAGCATGATTAAATAAATTAACTCGTATTTAATTCTAATCAATCACCAATTCAGATTCAAACATTAAAAAAAAAATTAGATCTAATATCATGTCGTTATAGGCAATTCAGATTTAGCATCATATGGGATAAACAGTTCAGATCCATGTTTTAAATATCATGACATATAAGATCTAAATTAACAATCATAGAAATAATAATTAAATAAATTAAATTAAATTAAAAATAAAATTCTCACAGTGTTTGGTCAGAGAAGAAGATTCAGGTTCGATCAGATTTGATGTTCGAGTTCAAAACAATTGCGGATCTGGGACAATTCTAATGCAAATTCATAGGAAAAATCAAAATCAGCTTTTTACAACTGGCTGTGTAACGCTTAAAAGCGTGGGGAAATCTGAAATAAAATCTACCTTAGAACCCATGATTGTTCAAAAATTCAAATCCGATTTTCTGGAGTTGTAGTTGACGAAACGACGAGCCATTTGTTGGAGAAGGACCGGCTAGGAGAGATCTTTGATCGGCCTGAAGGTGGTGAGGTGCAGCAGCGGCGGTGGGGCCCAGGGGAGCCGACGGCGGCTGACTTTGTGGTGGTGGGGCGGTTTCGTCGAGGCACGGGGGCGGATGCTCCTTATCTAGAATCGAAGAGCTCGCGAAGAGCTTCGAAATGAGTACTCACACGCTAAATTTCGTTGAGAAATGGAGGAGAGATCGAAGAATGAAAATTCGGAGGCTATGGGTTATGGTGCGGCTGAAACTCACGGTGGAAGAAGAAGACCCCGTCACTTTATATAATATTAATATATTAGGGTATTTTAATTATTATTTAATTGGCCCGCTTAAGCCCGTTTTGGTCCGAACTTCGATTCAGGCCTGCTTACTGTCGTTCTTAAGGTTTTGAGGCCTTCTGAACGCAATGGAACATGTTACAGGACTCAATTCCGAAATTTATTATGAGTTCTGGAATAATTATATTATTTTATTAATATTTTAATGTATACCGTACATGAAAATTCACTGAGTCACAAATTAACTTCAAAAATTCTCGTAAAATATATTTAGCTATGTTTTGATGCTGTGGACCTAAGAAATTTAATTTCGTTCAATTCTGAGCCCGTATGAATTTTTAAAGTCAAAAATTTGCCCGTTTACACTGAAAAATCAATTATAATTATATTTTAATTCTAAAAATTACCAAAAAATCATTTTTAGCTTTGTTTTGATGATACGAATCCAACAAAATTTATTTTGTTGAATTCTGAGACATTTTGAAAAATGGCTATTTTTAAGGCCAGTATATTAATATTAAAAATACATTTTTAAACAAATAATTTTCGAAACTCGAAATATATAAGTGTTTATACTTTTTAAATGCAGAAACATCATTTCGGACTCAATGGAAGTGGTTTCGAGTCGAAATTCCTTTATATGCAAAAAGTAGCATTATTGACCTATGCAAATTACCTAGCGACCTTTCTAAAAATTGAATTGGCCATAACTTCTGATTTCCGCTATGAAATTTCGATTTTTCGGATTCGTTGGAAAGATATTTTTAAATAGATCCCAATATTTTTGGTTTCACTAAAATCCGTTAAATTTTGCGTCCTGTATGGTCAGTCAAAGTTCAAGTTTGACTTTTCAAACTACCGCGCTATTCCTAGCTCTTTTTATAATCAAAATTAATTTATTCATTCTAACTTCGATTTGAACCAAATTTGTGATCATTATTATTTAAAATAGATTATTCTAAATATCAAAACTCTTTTAAAATCACTTAAAATAAATTTTAAATTGGCCCCAAAATTCAGGGTTGTTACAGTCTCCCCCACTTAAAAACTTTTCGTCCTCGAAAAGAGAAAAGAAAAAGAAGAAAGAGGATAGGAGAGAGAGAAAGCCAAGAAACAGCTCATAAAATCAAAACTCAAAAGGAAATAAAAGCAACATGGGAGATGTAACTTATTCTAGGCGTACCTATAGAAACATCAGACTTCCCTCCTCCTTCAGTAGAAACTGGCACTGAAGAAGTTGGTCATTTCGGTCCTTCGTAAACATGTGCCACTTGAGTATCGCCACTTTCTTTAGTCTTCTTCGAATTTATGATCAAGGGAAGAGTCAAAACAACTGTAAAGGTGATTCTAAGAGATAGAAAAGATCGAAGGATGAATGAAAAGATGACGAAAGTGACTGGCTATTATGTATCACATGAAATGTTCGCCATAGAATATTGTGATTCTATGTAAACGAATTTGTTATAAATATGTCATATTCCAAAGCTAAGTTTAACCAAAGCTCTGATACCAACTGTGATAATCCCACTTCCACTAGGTGAAAGTAAGGAATAATCATATGGAATACAACATAAATATAACAATACATATCACTGATACAACATAGCAGAGGAAATACCATAGAATAATAACATTATAGCAGCGGAAATATAATGTCATAAACCACAGAATCCCAACAGTCACAGAATCCAAATTATTACATCAAGTTTGCAGAAATGAAAATAAGTTCCAACTCCCAAAATAAGCAATACGAAATGAAACAAGTCTAATGACTGAACTTAAAGGTAGAAAAATGCAATAGAAGTAAATGATAGCTGTCCTCAAAGCTCCAAGTCATCACCTCTCCGCAAAAGAAAATCCCAGCAAAGATAATGAGCAACTCCAAGAAGACTCCAAGCAAAAAATGAACCTGTTTACTTGGCTGCCCATGTAGAAAAGAGGGCACCCGAGTTTGCAAAAAGGTGAAACAAACTACGGGTCAGTCGTGGGACTGGTATGAGAATTCATAACTAGTTTAGTAATAATAATATGACAAATCCAAAGACCACGCCGCTAATGCGGAACGGGTTTACTCAATGGATTGTCGTGCATAATTTAAAGTGTTAGAACGTACAACATCGCAATGTTTTTTTAGAAAAATGGAATCACCATAAGACTCAAGTCCCATCACACAATGCAACGCACACCAGAGGATAGAGTTTTCCCTTATGGTGATTAAACATGCTAAATACGGCAAATACGAGTTTAATATTATTATTAGTGTATAATAAAAACATTTCAAAATAAATGTATCAATCCTAGGAAACATAGTACCCCATCCTACTATATCTCCATACTAGTAATACAATCAAAACCGCAGGGTCGTATTTGGAATTTGGATTTCCATCTGAGTCAAGGCTAGGGAGGAGCTCCTTACCGATTCGAGGCACTCTAGCAATGCCCCAGGATTGGTGCTCTGTCCAACCCTTGGATCCTGCAGGGCCGGTCCATACGTTAACGCTTAATGGATTGGCAATTCCTGAACACACGCTTCCCAGTCCTTTTGGACCTATAATACGGCCAGTGGCGACCGCATAAAACCGAGGCCTCGAAAAATCCAACAACCACAATGAATAAATGCCAGCGCTGGTAGGTCCCTGGCACCACTCTAGCTAGAAAGAAACGTGTGCACTCCCTGCGTTCCCTTCTCCCGTTTTAGACTCCGCCGGTGTGTGAGGCTCATGAAGTCACGTCATACACAAAGCTATGCCTAAACAGGCTATGCTTTGATCATCCCACAAGGCCTGCTTTTCAACAAGAAACCTTGATCATTGCATCTTAGTATGCCACACTGTCACTCCATACCATACCATTGCTTCTCCATCAATACATACATGGGTGTTAACTAGAGAATAAATTCTCCACCACCGATATTTATATATTAACAGAAAATCAACAATATGATATATAACGAAGTACGATGTCAGACACACCATCCATTTAAACTTATGCTCTGGGTCTGAACGAAAGTCAAATCCGTGAAACCAACACGTACGTCTGGGCAATGACCTTGACCCATGAATTGGTAGCAAGTCAATTCAGGGTCTCGATCGCTGTCCATTCGAGGGAAGATTTACGGTCTTCATGCGTCGTCTTCTTACTTCGATCTTTAACGCCGCTGGATTAATTTGGGATGAGAATATCTCGAACTTCCCAAACAATCCTCGTATATATATACATATATATATATATATTGAAAATCCTTCTTATTTGTTAATAATATTTTTATTAACAATTCATTCTATTTTAATTATTTAAAATAGTCAAACTTCTTATTTAACGACGCATTCTCAAAATCATATTTTTATTTACATTAATTAAAATGTAAACTTTCATTACATATCGCATTCTTGTTTTCTTTACATTTAATAAAATGTAAACTTGCAATTACATGTCACATTCTTACTTATTTACATTGAATAAAACGTAAACTTGCATTTACATGTCGCATTCTTACCTATTTACATTTAATAAAATGTAAACTCATCCTACGGTGGAATTCCTTTATTTTAACATTAAAATAATGTAAATTTTTCCCTATGGTATATACACTTTTTATATTAACATTTAGAATAATGTTAACTCATCCTACGATGCATATTTTCTTAATTTTAACATTAAAGATAATGTTGACTTATCCTATGGTTAAATTACCCTTTATTAACATTAAAAATAATGTTAATCATCCTACGGTTAAATTTACTATTTAATTTACATTGACAATAATGTAAATTCATACATGCGATGAAATTACTCATTATTAACATAAAATGTTAATTTTATCCCACGGTAAAATTGTTTATTAATATTAACTTTAAAAAATGTTAATTACATCATACGTTATAATTTTTGTAATATTAACATTAAAAATGTTAATTTCATCATACGGTGAACTTACTATTTAATTAACATTAAAAATGTTAATTTTTCATGCATTGTAAATTACCTATTATTAATACCAAAAATAATGTTAATTTCTCATACAATGTAAATTCCTATTTTAACATTAACAAAAATGTAAATTTATATTCTATCGTCCAATTCCTTCTTACATGTAAAATGTAATTTATAATTCATCGTTCTTAAGTACATATAAAAATATAAATTTTATTTACAATGTGAATCCTACTTCTTGTTTACATTATAAAAATGTAATCTTTATTTACAAAGTAAATCCATACATTCATTTCATAGAAAAAAATGAAATTTCATTCATGCGGGTTAAATTCATTCATAATTTACTTAATAATATGTAATTTATGTCATACGATGAAAATTCATTCATAAATTACATATAAAAATGTAATTTACTTTATGCGGACTAATTTCATTCATAAAATAAAATGTAATTTATTTCATGCAATCTTAACTCATTCATAAAATGCATATACAAATGTATTTTATTTCATGCGATGTTAATTCATTCATAAAGTACATATAAAAATGTAATTTATGTCATGTGGTCTAATTCATTCATAAAATACATATAAAATGTATTTTATATTATGCGGGCTTCATTCATAAATTACATAAATAAATGTATTTCTTTTTCCTACGGTGTATTTTTCTTTTTAATTAACATTAAAAAGATGATGTTACTCATCTTACGATCAAGTTCTCTTTTTATTTACATAATAAAATGATGTAAATTTTCTACGGTATAAATCCTTTTTATGATTACATAATAATATAATGTAAATTAATCCTACAGTTAATTCTTTTTATATTGACATTATAAATAATGTTAACTTAACATGCGGTGTATTTCAATTATATTACATTTATAAAATGATGTAAAATAGCATACGGTGGATTTTCTTTTTATTACATTAACAAAATGGAATTTTTTCCTACGATGGAAATCCTCTTTTTATTACATTAATAAATATGTTAATTTAACATACCGTGAATTTTCTTTTATTTTACATTGAAAATCATGTAATTTAACATACCGTGCATTTTCTTTTATTTAACATTGAAAATAATGTTAATTTAACATACCGTGCAATTTCTTTTATTTAACATTGAAAATAATGTTAATTTAACATACCGTGCAATTTCTTTTATATTACATATAGACAATGTATATTCTAACATACGATGCATTTCTATATATTTGCATTAAAGAAAATGTAAAATTTAACATACGGTGAAATTCTAATCATTTACATTAAAGAAAATGTATACTTTTCAATTACAATGTAAACACTACCTCTAATTCACATTGTAAAAATATAATTTCTAATTGCAATGTTATCCTACGGTGTAATTCCCTATATAATTTACATATAAAAATGTAAATCCTGACATACGATGAAATTCACCTTTTAATTACAAAGAAAAATGTAATTTTTAACATACCATATCATTTCACTTTATAATTTACATAAAAAAAAAATGACATACGATGGAATTTACCTTTTAATTACAAAGAAAAATGTAATTTTTTCCTATACGGTGTAAATTCTTTAATATTAACATAAAAAAATAAATGTTAATGTCATCCTACGGTTAAACTTCTTTTATTATATTAACATTAAAAATGTTAATGTCATCATACGGTTGAATTTCTTTTAATATTAACATTAAAAATGTTAATTACATCCTATGGTGAAATTTCTTTTATTATATTAATATTAAAAATGTTAATTTCATCATACGGTGAAAATACTATTTTATTTTTGTAAATAAAAAGTAGTTTTTATACATGTCACATTCCTACTTTACTTTTACAATTAAAAAGTAAATTTTGTCATACAGTGAATCTTCTCTTTTAAATACCATTGAAAATAATGTAACTTATCCTACGATGTAAACATAAATAAAATGTGCAATTCTCATACGGTGAAATCATTATAATATTAACATAAAAAAAATGTTAAATGTTCATACAGTAAATTTTCTTTTTATATCCACATAAATAAAATGTGAAATTCTCATACGGTGTATATTTCTCATCTTATGTACATTAAAGATAATGTACATTTATCCTACAGTTGAAGTTTTTATAATATTAACATTAAAATGTTAATTACATCTTACGGTTGAAATTTTATAAAACTAATATAAAAACTATGTTAAGTTATAAATGTGGTGAAATTACCTTTTTATTAACATTTAAAAACAATGTTAATTTTCCATATGTCGCAAATACTTCTTATTTACATCAAAATAATGTTAATTTCTCTAACCATGTAAATTACTTATTGTTAACATCAAAATAAATGTTAATTTTTCATACAACGCAATTTGCTTATTATTAAACAAAAAGGTTAATATCTCATACGATGTAAATTTTTCATAATAAAATGTAAATTTCATGTCATTACATAACATCAGCATCCAACAATCCAACATGATCAAATCCAATGACTAATATCAAGGTAATTACAAGGTGATGTTTTAACTTGACATATGTACAATCAGCAAAGCATGATTAAATAAATTAACTCGTATTTAATTCTAATCAATCACCAATTCAGATTCAAACATTAAAAAAAATTAGATCTAATATCATGTCGTTATAGGCAATTCGGATTTAGCATCATATGGGATAAACAGTTCAGATCCATGTTTTAAATATCATGACATATAAGATCTAAATTAACAATCATAGAAATAATAATTAAATAAATTAAATTAAATTAAAAATAAAATTCTCACAGTGTTTGGTCAGAGAAGAAGATTCAGGTTCGATCAGATTTGATGTTCAAGTTCAAAACAATTGCGGATCTGGGACAATTCTAATGCAAATTCATAGGAAAAATCAAAATCAGCTTTTTACAACTGGCTGTGTAACGCTTAAAAGCGTGGGGAAATCTGAAATAAAATCTACCTTAGAACCCATGATTGTTCAAAAATTCAAATCCGATTTTCTGGAGTTGTAGTTGACGAAACGACGAGCTGTTTGTTGGAGAAGGACCGGCTAGGAGAGATCTTTGATCGGCCGGAAGGTGGTGAGGTGCGGCGGCGGCGGTGGGGCCCAGGGGAGGCCGACGGCGGCTGACTTTGTGGTGGTGGGGCGGTTTCGTCGAGGCACGGGGGCGGATGCTCCTTATCTAGAATCGAAGAGCTCGCGAAGAGCTTCGAAATGAGTACTCACACGCTAAATTTCGTTGAGAAATGGAGGAGAGATCGAAGAATGAAAATTCGGAGGCTATGGGTTATGGTGCGGCTGAAACTCATGGTGGAAGAAGAAGACCCCGTCACTTTATATAATATTAATATATTAGGGTATTTTAATTATTATTTAATTGGCCCGCTTAAGCCCGTTTTGGTCCGAACTCCGATTCAGGCCTGCTTACTGTCGTTCTTAAGGTTTTGAGGCCTTCTGAACGCAATGGAACATGTTACAGGACCCAATTCCGAAATTTATTATGAGTTCTGGAATAATTATATTATTTTATTAATATTTTAATGTATACCGTACATGAAAATTCACCGAGGTCACAAATTAACTTCAAAAATTCTCGTAAAATATATTTAGCTATGTTTTGATGCTGTGGACCTATGAAAATTAATTTCGTTCAATTCTGAGCCCGTATGAATTTTTAAAGTCAAAAATTTGCCCGTTTACACTGAAAAATCAATTATAATTATATTTTAATTCTAAAAATTACCAAAAAATCATTTTTAGCTTTGTTTTGATGATACGAATCCAAAAAAATTTATTTCGTTGAATTCTGAGAAATTTTGAAAAATGGCTATTTTTAAGGCCAGTATATTAATATTAAAAATACATTTTTAAACAAATAATTTTCGAAACTCGAAATATATAAGTATTTATACTTTTTAAATGCAGAAACATCATTTCGGACTCAATGGAAGTGGTTTCGAGTCGAAATTCCTTTATATGCAAAAAGTAGCATTATTGACCTATGCAAATTACCTAGCGACCTTTCTAAAAATTGAATTGGCCATAACTTCTGATTTCCGCTATGAAATTTCGATTTTTCGGATTCGTTGGAAAGATATTTTTAAATAGATCCCAATATTTTTGGTTTCACTAAAATCCGTTAAATTTTGCGTCCTGTATGGTCAGTCAAAGTTCAAGTTTGACTTTTCAAACTACCGCGCTATTCCTAGCTCTTATTATAATCAAAATTAATTTATTCATTCTAACTTCGATTTGAACCAAATTTGTGATCATTATTATTTAAAATAGATTATTCTAAATATCAAAACTCTTTTAAAATCACTTAAAATAAATTTTAAATTGGCCCCAAAATTCAGGGTTGTTACAGTCTCCCCCATTTAAAAACTTTTCGTCCTCGAAAAGAGAAAAGAAAAAGAAGAAAGAGGATAGGAGAGAGAGAAAGCCAAGAAACAGCTCATAGAATCAAAACTCAAAAGGAAATAAAAGCAACATGGGAGATGTAACTTATTCTAGGCGTACCTATAGAAACACCAGACTTCCCTCCTCCTTCAGTAGAAACTGGCACTGAAGAAGTTGGTCATTTCGGTCCTTCGTAAACATGTGCCACTTGAGTATCACCACTTTCTTTAGTCTTCTTCGAATTTATGATCAAGGGAAGAGTCAAAACAACTGTAAAGGTGATTCTAAGAGATAGAAAAGATCGAAGGATGAATGAAAAGATGACGAAAGTGACTGGCTATTATGTATCACATGAAATGTTCGCCATAGAATATTGTGATTCTATGTAAACGAATTTGTTATAAATATGTCATATTCCAAAGCTAAGTTTAACCAAAGCTCTGATACCAACTGTGATAATCCCACTTCCACTAGGTGAAAGTAAGGAATAATCATATGGAATACAACATAAATATAACAATACATATCACTGATACAACATAGCAGAGGAAATACCATAGAATAATAACATTATAGCATCGGAAATATAATGTCATAAACCACAGAATCCCAACAGTCACAGAATCCAAATTATTACATCAAGTTTGCAGAAATGAAAATAAGTTCCAACTCCCAAAATAAGCAATACGAAATGAAACAAGTCTAATGACTGAACTTAAAGGTAGAAAAATGCAATAGAAGTAAATGATAGCTGTCCTCAAAGCTCCAAGTCATCACCTCTCCGCAAAAGCAAATCCCAGCAAAGATAATGAGCAACTCCAAGAAGACTCCAAGCAAAAAATGAACCTGTTTACTTGGCTGCCCATGTAGAAAAGAGGGCACCCGAGTTTGCAAAAAGGTGAAACAAACTACGGGTCAGTCGTGGGACTGGTATGAGAATTCATAACTAGTTTAGTAATAATAATATGACAAATCCAAAGACCACGCCGCTAATGCGGAACGGGTTTACTCAATGGATTGTCGTGCATAATTTAAAGTGTCAGAACGTACAACATCGCAATGTTTTTTTAGAAAAATGGAATCACCATAAGACTCAAGTCCCATCACACAATGCAACGCACACCAGAGGATAGAGTTTTCCCTTATGGTGATTAAACATGCTAAATACGGCAAATACGAGTTTAATATTATTATTAGTGTATAATAAAAACATTTCAAAATAAATGTATCAATCCTAGGAAACATAGTACCCCATCCTACTATATCTCCATACTAGTAATACAATCAAAACCGCAGGGTCGTATTTGGAATTTGGATTTCCATCTGAGTCAAGGCTAGGGAGGAGCTCCTTACCGATTCGAGGCACTCTAGCAATGCCCCAGGATTGGTGCTCTGTCCAACCCTTGGATCCTGCAGGGCCGGTCCATACGTTAACGCTTAATGGATTGGCAATTCCTGAACACACGCTTCCCAGTCCTTTTGGACCTATAATACGGCCAGTGGCGACCGCATAAAACCGAGGCCTCGAAAAATCCAACAACCACAATGAATAAATGCCAGCGCTGGTAGGTCCCTGGCACCACTCTAGCTAGAAAGAAACGTGTGCACTCCCTGCGTTCCCTTCTCCCGTTTTAGACTCCGCTGGTGTGTGAGGCTCGTGAAGTCACGTCATACACAAAGCTATGCCTAAACAGGCTATGCTTTGATCATCCCACAAGGCCTGCTTTTCAACAAGAAACCTTGATCATTGCATCTTAGTATGCCACATTGTCACTCCATACCATACCATTGCTTCTCCATCAATACATAAATGGGTGTTAAGTAGAGAATAAATTCTCCACCACCAATATTTATATATTAACAGAAAATCAACAATATGGTATATAACGAAGTACGATGTCAGACACACCATCCATTTAAACTTATGCTCTGGGTCTGAACGAAAGTCAAATCCGTGAAACCAACACGTATGTCTGGGCAATGACCTTGACCCATGAATTGGTAGCAAGTCAATTCAGGGTCTCGATCGCTGTCCATTCGAGGGAAGATTTACGGTCTTCATGCGCCGTCTTCGTACTTCGATCTTTAACGCCGCTGGATTAATTTGGGATGAGAATATCTCGGACTTCCCAAACAATCCTCGTATATATATACATATATATATATATTTTTTGAAAATCCTTCTTATTTGTTAATAATATTTTTATTAACAATTCATTCTATTTTAATTATTTAAAATAGTCAAACTTCTTATTTAACGACGCATTCTCAAAATCATATTTTTATTTACATTAATTAAAATGTAAACTTTTATTACATATCGCATTCTTGTTTTCTTTACATTTAATAAAATGTAAACTTGCAATTACATGTCACATTCTTACTTATTTACATTGAATAAAACGTAAACTTGCATTTACATGTCGTATTCTTACCTATTTACATTTAATAAAATGTAAACTCATCCTACGGTGGAATTCCTTTATTTTAACATTAAAATAATGTAAAATTTTCCCTATGGTATATACACTTTTTATATTAACATTTAGAATAACGTTAACTCATCCTACGATGCATATTTTCTTAATTTTAACATTAAAGATAATGTTGACTTATCCTATGGTTAAATTACCCTTTATTAACATTAAAAATAATGTTAATCATCCTACGGTTAAATTTACTATTTAATTTACATTGACAATAATGTAAATTCATACATGCGATGAAATTACTCATTATTAACATAAAATGTTAATTTTATCCCACGGTAAAATTGTTTATTAATATTAACTTTAAAAAATGTTAATTACATCATACGTTATAATTTTTATAATATTAACATTAAAAATGTTATTTTCATCATACGGTGAACTTACTATTTAATTAACATTAAAAATGTTAATTTTTCATGCATTGTAAATTACCTATTATTAATACCAAAAATAATGTTAATTTCTCATACAATGTAAATTCCTATTTTAACATTAACAAAAATGTAAATTTATATTCTATCGTCCAATTCCTTCTTACATGTAAAATGTAATTTATAATTCATCGTTCTTAAGTACATATAAAAATATAAATTTTATTTACAATGTGAATCCTACTTCTTGTTTACATTATAAAAATGTAATCTTTATTTAAAAAGTAAATCCATACATTCATTTCATAGAAAAAAATAAAATTTCATTCATGCGGGTTAAATTCATTCATAATTTACATAATAATATGTAATTTATGTCATACGATGAAAATTCATTCATAAATTACATATAAAAATGTAATTTACTTTATGCGGACTAATTTCATTCATAAAATAAAATGTAATTTATTTCATGCAATCTTAACTCATTCATAAAATGCATATACAAATGTATTTTATTTCATGCGATGTTAATTCATTCATAAAGTACATATAAAAATGTAATTTATGTCATGTGGTCTAATTCATTCATAAAATACATATAAAAATGTATTTTATATTATACGGGCTTCATTCATTCATAAATTACATAAATAAATGTATTTCTTTTTCCTACGGTGTATTTTTCTTTTTAATTAACATTAAAAAGATGATGTTACTCATCTTACGATCAAGTTCTCTTTTTATTTACATAATAAAATGATGTAAATTTTCTACGGTATAAATCCTTTTTATGATTACATAATAATATAATGTAAATTAATCCTACAGTTAATTCTTTTTATATTGACATTATAAATAATGTTAACTTAACATGCAGTGTATTTCAATTATATTACATTTATAAAATGATGTAAAATAGCATACGGTGGATTTTCTTTTTATTACATTAACAAAATGGAATTTTTTCCTACGATGGAAATCCTCTTTTTATTACATTAATAAATATGTTAATTTAACATACCGTGAATTTTCTTTTATTTTACATTGAAAATAATGTAATTTAACATACCGTGCAATTTCTTTTATTTAACATTGAAAATAATGTTAATTTAACATACCGTGCAATTTCTTTTATATTATATTATAGACAATGTATATTCTAACATACGATGCATTTATATATATTTACATTAAAGAAAATGTAAAATTTAACATACGGTGAAATTCTAATCATTTACATTAAAGAAAATGTATACTTTTCAATTACAATGTAAACACTACCTCTAATTCACATTGTAAAAATATAATTTCCAATTGCAATGTTATCCTGTGGTGTAATTCCCTATATAATTTACATATAAAAATGTAAATCCTGACATACGACGAAATTCACCTTTTAATTACAAAGAAAAATGTAATTTTTAACATACCATATCATTTCACTTTATAATTTACATAAAAAAAAAAATTGACATGCGATGGAATTTACCTTTTAATTACAAAGAAAAATGTAATTTTTTCGTATACGGTGTAAATTCTTTAATATTAACATAAAAAAATAAATGTTAATGTCATCCTACGGTTAAACTTCTTTTATTATATTAACATTAATAATGTTAATGTCATCATACGGTTGAATTTCTTTTAATATTAACATTAAAAATGTTAATTACATCCTATGGTGAAATTTCTTTTATTATATTAACATTAAAAATGTTAATTTCATCATACGGTGAAAATACTATTTTATTTTTGTAAATAAAAAGTAGTTTTTATACATGTCACATTCCTACTTTACTTTTACAATTAAAAAGTAAATTTTGTCATACAGTGAATCTTCTCTTTTAAATACCATTGAAAATAATGTAACTTATCCTACGATGTAAACATAAATAAAATGTGCAATTCTCATACGGTGAAATCATTCTAATATTAACATAAAAAAAATGTTAAATGTTCATACAGTAAATTTTCTTTTTATATCCACATAAATAAAATGTGAAATTCTCATACGGTGTATATTTCTCATCTTATGTACATTAAAGATAATGTACATTTATCCTACAGTTGAAGTTTTTATAATATTAACATTAAAATGTTAATTACATCTTACGGTTGAAATTTTATAAAACTAACATAAAAACTATGTTAAGTTATAAATGTGGTGAAATTACCTTTTTATTAACATTTAAAAACAATGTTAATTTTCCATATGTCGCAAATACTTCTTATTTACATCAAAATAATGTTAATTTCTCTAACCATGTAAATTACTTATTGTTAACATCAAAATAAATGTTAATTTTTCATACAACGCAATTTGCTTATTATTAAACAAAAAGGTTAATATCTCATACGATGTAAAATTTTCATAATAAAATGTAAATTTCATGTCATTACATAACATCAGCATCCAACAATCCAACATGATCAAATCCAATGACTAATATCAAGGTAATTACAAGGTGATGTTTTAACTTGACATATGTACAATCAGCAAAGCATGATTAAATAAATTAACTCGTATTTAATTCTAATCAATCACCAATTCAGATTCAAACATTAAAAAAAATTAGATCTAATATCATGTCGTTATAGGCAATTCAGATTTAGCATCATATGGGATAAACAGTTCAGATCCATGTTTTAAATATCATGACATATAAGATCTAAATTAACAATCATAGAAATAATAATTAAATAAATTAAATTAAATTAAAAATAAAATTCTCACAGTGTTTGGTCAGAGCAGAAGATTCAGGTTCGATCAGATTTGATGTTCGAGTTCAAAACAATTGCGGATCTGGGACAATTCTAATGCGAATTCATAGGAAAAATCAAAATCAGCTTTTTACAACTGGCTGTGTAACACTTAAAAGCGTGGGGAAATCTGAAATAAAATCTACCTTAGAACCCATGATTGTTCAAAAATTCAAATCTGATTTTCTGGAGTTGTAGTTGACGAAACGACGAGCCGTTTGTTGGAGAAGGACCGACTAGGAGAGATCTTTGATCGGCCTGAAGCTGGTGAGGTGCGGCGGCGGCGGTGGGGCCCAAGGGAGGCCGACGGCGGCTGACTTTGTGGTGGTGGGGCGGTTTCATCAAGGCACGGGGGCGGATGCTCCTTATCTAGAATCGAAGAGCTCGCGAAGAGCTTCGAAATGAGTACTCACACGCTAAATTTCGTTGAGAAATGGAGGAGAGATCGAAGAATGAAAATTCGGAGGCTATGGGTTTTGGTGCGGCTGAAACTCACGGTGGAAGAAGAAGACCCCGTCACTTTATATAATATTAATATATTAGGGTATTTTAATTATTATTTAATTGGCCCGCTTAAGCCCGTTTTGGTCCGAACTCCGATTCAGGCCTGCTTACTGTCGTTCTTAAGGTTTTGAGGCCTTCTGAACGCAATGGAACATGTTACAGGACCCAATTCCGAAATTTATTATGAGTTCTGGAATAATTATATTATTTTATTATTATTTTAATGTATACCGTACATGAAAATTCACCGAGGTCACAAATTAACTTCAAAAATTCTCGAAAAATATATTTAGCTATGTTTTGATGCTGTGGACCTATGAAAATTAATTTCGTTCAATTCTGAGCCCGTATGAATTTTTAAAGTCAAAAATTTGCCCGTTTACACTGAAAAATCAATTATAATTATATTTTAATTCTAAAAATTACCAAAAAATCATTTTTAGCTTTGTTTTGATGATACGAATCCAAAAAAATTTATTTCGTTGAATTCTGAGACATTTTGAAAATGGCTATTTTTAAGGTCAGTATATTAATATTAAAAATACATTTTTAAACAAATAATTTTCGAAACTCGAAATATATAAGTGTTTATGCTTTTTAAATGCAGAAACATCATTTCGGACTCAATGGAAGTGGTTTCGAGTCGAAATTCCTTTATATGCAAAAAGTAGCATTATTGACCTATGCAAATTACCTAGCGACCTTTCTAAAAATTGAATTGGCCATAACTTTTGATTTCCGCTATGAAATTTCGATTTTTCGGATTCGTTGGAAAGATATTTTTAAATAGATTCCAATATTTTTGGTTTCACTAAAATCCGTTAAATTTTGCGTCCTGTATGGTCAGTCAAAGTTCAAGTTTGACTTTTCAAACTACCGCGCTATTCCTAGCTCTTTTTATAATCAAAATTAATTTATTCATTCTAACTTCGATTTGAACCAAATTTGTGATCATTATTATTTAAAATAGATTATTCTAAATATCAAAACTCTTTTAAAATCACTTAAAATAAATTTTAAATTGGCCCCAAAATTCAGGGTTGTTACAGATGGATTGAAGTGAATCAATCGACTAGAATCAATTTGAATACGTTTATTGGAATATAGGCTGGATATAAATGGATTGATCGTAGATCATTTGAATTAAACGAAGGAAGACCAAAAGTTTTGGTGGAATTAAATTCGTTGAAATATGAGGAGTTAAGTTTCAACATAAAGGAGCTTTGAAAAGTTAACAGGTTTATAGTATTTTTCCTACCTTAGCAATTTCGAGGACGAAATTATTTTAAGGGGGGGAGAATGTAACGACCCAGATTTTTGGTAGATTTATTTTAAATATTTAGTATGGATTTAAATATTGAATTTATAATATAAATGGTATTTTATTGGGTTATCGATTAAATAATCGAGATACAATTTTTTTTGATAATCATCGTAATACGAGAATTTAAAATAATTCAATTCGAAGTTAGAATTAAATCAAAACAATTCAGATAATAATCATCGTATGTGAATATATTTGATAATAAATATAATAAATTATTATCGAGAAAGTGGTTAGTTCTGAATTTTAATTATATTATATCAATTTAATATGGTTATTTTATATACGTTCAAGTTCATCTATTTCGTTGAATTCTAAATAGTGTAATTACATTGGAACGATGGTCGGTACGCTAAAATAGCGGTTCACGATTTTTAATTATGAACCTTGAGATATTTGATTGTGGATTAGATCGAAATCAAATCGATATCTATTTAAAAAGAAATAAAAGGTTTGTTATGTACTTAGCCGACCACACATTTAAAACTCTATACCATTGTCTCCCTCTTCATCTATATAATCGCAAGCACCTCCCTTCCAAATTCTTCAGCTCAAAATCAACAGGACCGACCCCTCCTCTTTAATTCTCTTCTGAAGTTAAAGACGCGAGTTCAATCGAGAGTAAACAGAAATGGCCGCACCCCATCTCCTCAAAACGCTTTCCGTTCGAAATTCAAGGACTTGATCATTTCAAAATCAAAATTCGCGCACCTAATCAAATCGCGATGGGGTCTGAAATCGCTGGAAGCTCGAGTTCGATTCTGAGGGGCTACGGGTGTTGTTGGAAGTCGCGACAGGGGCATTCAGGTTGAAGCAAGGAGGGGTTGCGATGGAATCCATTTGGGATCGAATAAATGCAGCGAGGTTAGGGTTTTCAATTTTGACAAAACGTTGTTGATTTGGGGATTTTGATTCTTAAATCGCTGATTTAGGGTTCGGTATTTGGGAAGCAGGCGTTGTTGGATTTTGGCATGAAACAGGAGATGGAAAATAGTGTTCCGATGAAACCAATATCGCTCCACATTGCTGTAGAACAGTGGAGGGTTGGGGGAGATTAATTTTTCCTTGACGGTATTGAAGGCTGCGAGTTCCCTGTAGCATACGAATGATGGTGGAGCGGGTCAGTAGCCGACGAGATGACAGTGAAAAGAGAAGTAGTAGGCTTCAGTTTTGTAAAATGGTGGAATCCGAATTGGGGCTTCATTGTAAAGCAAATACACTGTCTGAAGTATTACTGTGAACACGGATTTTGAGGTAAGACAAATTTTAGTTATTTAAATTAATTTAGGATGTTTAATTTATATATAAATATATATTAGTTTAACCTAAAATGAAAACTGTTGTGAGAAAAGAAAACGGTATTCACTATTGATCTGGAAATTCGAAACTAAAAGGAAATTCTTTTATCTAGTAAACCATTTTATATAAAAAAAATTGATAGGTGGAAAAAGTAAGCATGAAATTGTTAGACTGTTTAAAAACTAAGTTTGGAAAGAAAGAAAATTAAATGTTCTTATATTTTTAACATATGACCCTGACTAGAAATTTCATTGGCTTATTTATAAAATTCGGGTTTTCTTAGGCAAGGAAAATCAAATAAAATCACTCATGTGGAGTTCGAGGACTCAGAAATCAATCAAATGGAATTGAAATTGATACAAGTGCGGATTAAAAATCGGTGAGTAAATCTCACTCACTTTTATTTAGAATTATTTTTATTCGTTAAAAATAATTGTTTGATGCTTGTTTGAATGCTTTCTAGTTGATTTAAATATATTAGTTATTTAGGGTTGACTATTATATATATATATATATTGGTTTGGTAATTGGATTGATTCCCGCAGTATCATTAGCGGATGCCCGCAGTATCATTAACGGATGACCCTACGCCTAGTATATAAGTGGATCCCCTTTTATACCGCGATATCCTACCTCGAAGCAAGATGGGTATTACTATGTTGACTAACGTTTGTGGATGCAGGAGAACAGGTTGGAGGAATTCAACTGGATTCCTCAAAAATATATTATCTGTTTGTTTATTTGTTTGCATATATACTGTCATATATGATGAGTTAGAAAAATAAATAAGTGGTTATTTGGTGTTTAAATATCACTGGGCCCAAATATTGATATTTAAAATATCATGAAAAGGAATTTCGCAGATTTAAAAGGAAATTCTATTTTTTTCTAAAATAGAATTTGAAATTTCAAAAAAAAGGGAATTCAAATAAAATTTGAATGTGAGAAATTCAAATAGAATTTTGAATATGAGTAATTCAATGGAATTTGAATATAGAAAATGCAAAGAGAATTTCCAAAATAAGATTTTGGTTTTAAATAGATTTCGAAATAGGCTTGTTTAAATAAAACAGGGTAATTTATAAAATAGTGTTTATAAATATAATGAATAAATTATCAAGAGATAAATTGAATATTTGAATTCAAAGGAATTGAAATAGAATTTGAATTCAAAGGAATTCAAATAGATTTGAATAAAGAAAGTTCAAATGAAATTTAAATATTGAATTTGGAAATAGAAGTGAAATGGAGTTAAATCTAGAAATTCAAATGTAATTTGAATATAGAATTCAAATAGAATTCAAATGGAATTTAAACAAAGGAAATTCAAATTTAGAATTTGAATGTAGAAATTTAAATGAAATTTGTTTATAGAAATTGAATGGAGTTTGGATATAGAAAATTCAAATATGAATTCAAATATTGAATTGGAATATAGTAATCCAAATGGAATTTGAATACAGAATTCAAATGGTTGGAATACGAAATTTGAATATAGAATTCAAATAGATTGAAATGGAATTCAAAAATAGAATTTCAAAATAGAATTTGAAATGGAATTTTAATATTAGAATTCGAATAGAGTTAAAATGGAGTTGAATTTATTTTAACGAAGTTTAAAAGTTTATATATATAAATATAAATTAAAACGAACTCGCCGCAATGCTGTAGTTCGTAAATTGGTGATTCGAACTTCAATTGAGTATACAGAACTCAATTGAAGTCAGAATTCTTTGAAACAAGAAACGTCAGGACCGATTTGATAAGAGTTTTCTAATAGAGAAGAAAAATCTGGATTTCGTTGAATAGATTTTGAGTTATATCAAAATCAAATTTTCAGAAAAGCAGCGCCATAATCATTTAAAAACCATAACGGTTTATTTAATTTTATAAAAGGATTTTAAGCAAATAAAATCCGAATTTCTATTTAGAAAATTTCAGATTTGAGTTGTAAATTATATGTGAACTCAAGTGGAGTAATAAATTGATTTTTGAAACAGAAACCAGATTTTTGATTATTGAGTAGAATTAACTAATTTGAATAATAATTAGTTAATGAGATATCGAATTGATATTGGGCTTTGAATAAATGAATTCGATTTGGAAATTTATATTCGAAATCGAAAAGGAATCTAGAATTGAAATTGAAATTCATTTTGGTTATGAGCAAATTAAATATTTTGTTTGTACATGTTATGCTCAAACAAAGAAGTGGAATAGGCAAAATACCTAATTAAAGAATCAATGAGCGAAATTGAATTCAAACGATTGGATAGTGTTGAATTGAATTGAAAACAGGTGAGCATGTGTTAGACAGGTATGGGATGAAGTATATGAAGATTTTAAATTTATGTGCCCAACAAAAAGGTACATGTTTAAATTCATATATGAGGTTTTATGCGCCGTATCGGTAAGCCGCTTGGCTTTTTCTTTTGGATTGGTGAGGGCCATGGGAGGCTATCTGAAATATCCCGATGCTCCCGGTACAAAGGAGGTTATGGCGAAATTTTCCGGAAATTTAAGGAGTTAGAATATTTTTAAGAAATTTTGATAGTTAGAAATCAGTATATCAATATATATAGAATTCGATAAGGAGACGAATTTAAGAATAGAATATTATAAACAAAAAGGAAATTGATAAGCTGGTAGTAGAAGAGAAACATATATACATTTAAAAATGAATAAATGGGTTTTTATAATGTTGATTATTCGGGGTAAGTGGTTTTGTCTTTTTTGAAGTTAAAGATGTTTTCAGTCAAGGTCTGAGAGGTAATTATACCCCAACATGATTGATTTCATTTTTAATTGATAAATAGCAAGATCCAGTCTCGAAGAGAAGTGTTTGAATAAGAGTTAGTTGAATAAAATATTTTGGGTTGTTGTGACGATGTTTTACACAGCATTTGTTTTAACCAAAGTGATGGAATTTTGGAAATATAAAAGTAAATATTTCCTGGGTATAATAAAAGTAGTCGGGAGGAGATAAGTGATTGAAATTGTTTCAATTTCAAATAGAATATATTTTCTAAGTGTAGAAAATAAAAGAAGGCGAGATATAGAAATGTTTTCAAAAAAATGTAAGAGACTGAGATAATAATTGAAAATATTTGTTTAACAAATATTGATAAGGAAATGGAAAGGGTGATTTAATTAATGAATGGTAATCAAGGGGCCCAGTGATTGTTTGATTGTTTTGAATGGATGTTTGTTTTTCTTCGATAGTTAAATAACTTACTATCGAAGTATTTGCCAATATCGTTGTCAATATGGAGAGACCGGTTGGATTATTATCCGAGAACCACTCTGTATTGGCAGTAGCGTTGTGAATCAGATTATATGAAGATAATCGAAGACGGAGTGAATTGCAAGGGCTTTTTCTATTAATAGAATTGTGCCTTCGGTTTCGTTCAATCCCAGAACGAACGTAAATGGACGAATGTTTGACAACGTATTTCCAATGATCTAATGGGTTGGTCTGTATAAATATATATGGTTGCAACAGATTTATTCCCTTAGCATAATATCTAGAATATTAGTGCAAATCAATAAATGATTAACGGATCTGACAATGTAGCATTCAAAGTAATTGTGCTGTCAATGAAGAGAAAAGTAATCGTAGCCTCAGGCCTCAACAACCGGGAAATGACAAAAATCGGGCAGGCAGCATGACTATGTGGGTCGCTCCCATTAGGATGTATTATCACCTATCTAGAGATTCATTTAAATTTCTTATTCTATTCGATGCTGTCCCATTCGAGAAACGGTTGCTGATCCCAACCGTTGGTGATATACATTCGATACACTCAAGCGAAATGAGTGGTCGGTCATGTATGGGCCGGGTTGCAAGATGTTCTTGTTGAACCCAGTGTATTCCTCTCTAGAGATACACTAGCGGAAGGTGGTTCCATACCTTGTCATGTTGGAAATCCAATCTCGAATAAGCACCCTGAGGTTTTTGATTTTATATTATATATGGAGCGTGATATGCAAGCGTTCCGCTAGATTCTATTTATTTGATTAGACATTATTATAATATCACTGGATTTTTGTATCAAAGTGTTTTGGGTTATAGTAAGGTAAAAACCGTCCATGTTTATGTGTGGCTGGTCTTACTATTATCTTTTCTTTCGAAAGGATTTTGAAAGTTAAACAATTGGTTGAAGCTTACTAACACCAGTCCCATGACTGACCCAGAGTTTATTTTGTTTGTTTTCCCTAAACTCTTGGGTGCCCAAATTTGTACGGGCAGTCAAGTAGTCGGGATTTTTCAGATTCACTTGGAAGAGCTGGAAGTAGGAGTGTAATGACCCGCATTGGCAGAGGTATTATAATTAATTAATTTAATTATTTATATAGTGAATTAGAGAATATAATGGTCATTGAATTTAATAATGGTGAATATTTAATTAAAATAATAATTAAATAATATATTCTGAAATAATGAGAATTGGTTGAAATGGCGATATGTGTGAATTGGGCAAATTCGAATTATATAATTCAGTTTAGAGTTTAATTATAGTAATGAATATATTCAATCGTCGACAGTTGAACGTATAGTTTATAATATAATTAAAATCGAGCTTGAGATGGCGCGGCAGTTCGTTAATTGGCGATTTGAACTTCAACTGAATGTACAGAGTTCGTTTTAAATCGGATTTCTATGAAACAAGAAACGTACGGAGCTAGTGGAGTATATCTTTCTAGTGGAAGAGAAAAATCAGAATTTCGTCATGTAGATTTTGAGATATGTACAAATCAAATTTTAAAATAGTCGTTATAGAATCGTTTATCGACCGTAACGGTTTATTCGATATAACAAGAGATCGGGTTTGAATTTAGACAAGCTTCTTTTGGGACATAGTGATAATTTAATTTTTAGAATTTTACTATAAAGAAACTTTTTGTTTGGAGTATTTTGCACCCTGTAATCAACATTTTGGGGTTTCACAGAATAAGCTAACCTACTGGTATTATTATATTTTTGGGACCGAGGAACATTGCTTGATACGAGCGCATACTTATTTCTATCCGTAGCAGTCAGACATGAATGAAATTTTATGTATCACGGTACTAAAACTAGAACCAAAGTATATGTTTATAAATGCTCCATGCCCTTCTTTTCTATCCACCAGTTCTTTGTGTCATTTAAACAAAGCCACGTTCATCTCAACGTGGAAACCGTCTTCACCATGAAAATAATATTCTTACATTATAAATAATCCTATAAGTTTTCTAAACCTAGTTTTCTACTTTTCTCCGGTCAAAATAAATGCGCCGCTAGTTCTTTCTTCCAGTAAAATGTCCTTGATCTTCTTTAATTCATATAAATCCATATAAAACCTTATAAATCGCAACATCTATATATTTCAATTCGTTGGATGATCCTCTTCATCGCTATACCCATTTCACACAGTGGATGATGTTCCCTGATGATCCAAAATTTGACCGCAGCACCTAGGGCACAAGTGTTTGGCAAAACTAGTTGGTCATTGGTGATTTGGAGGTCGGTTTCTTGGTCCTGAAGGAAGATGGCATCGGATAGCAAAGTCTGGATGGGTTCGGTTGGAAACTTGATCGCAACATGTACTGCAGTAGAGGAGGAGTTTCTGAAGTCGCATTTCTCAAATGCTTTTCGAGCTCGACGAAAATGGTTTAGGGTGAAAGGGTTTGAGATGAGGATCCGTTTGCATATTTTTAGTTGGGTTTTAAAGAAGTACAGAGGGAGATAAAGGAGGTTAAAATTGGTGAATGGCCATGGAAATACTGGAGTCAACATCGGGGATTTAATTCGGGGGAGAAAGGTGCGTTGAAAACGGGTATTGGGCTGGGTATAGGAGGTAAAGCCCAATTGTAGAAAGAGATTTAAATATATTTAATCTTAATAATTGTATAAACTTGTGTAAGTCATATCTTTGACATACGTTGTCAGAATCACGAACGGTCAGATCCGATGGGATCGCATGGACAACGACTACCAACTGGGACTGACTGGGAGTGGATTGGAGCTCATATGAATTTATGGAGAAATAAACTATTTGATTCAAATAAAACAACAGTTTTTCGTTCTTTAACGATGAACTGCCAATGTGAGTAAATCTCACTAACTCTGAACAGTTTATAATTTCATGTTGTATTTTTAGAACTATTAAATATTGGCTGATTGACTGTGTGTTGGCTGTTTGATTGAACTGCTAGTCAGTTAGTTGAATTTCTATATTGATTCTGTTTAACAAAATATATCATAGGGAACTGAAAGTAATGTTGATTTTATATTATATAACATCTGTGGATGCAGGGGGACAGGTTGGAGGAATCCGACTGGATTCCTCAACATTTATTTTATTGTTTTTCATATATTGTGATATATGATGTGATATATAATCTGTTGTCGATTATATGTGTTTGAACGATATTGGTCATCGTGATTTGATATGTTAAGTACCATAGAAATAACAGAATGGGAAAAAGAGATTTTCAAAGAATATTTTGAAAATAATTTACTTATATAAAATCACTGGATTTTATATATAAAAGAAAAAAGGATTTTTAGAAAAGGAAATAAGTATAAGAATCAAAAGGGTTAAAAGAATATATTTATCAAACAAATATAAAGGAAATGGTTTGGTAAAACAAATAAAAAGGGAATATTTGTAAATCATTTACAAATAGAATTGATAGGAAATATTTAGAAAAATAAAGAGTTAAAAAGGGAAAATTATTTATAATGGAATAGGATGTTATAAAAGGGAAAACGTTATAAAAAGGAAATTGTTATAAGAAGGAAATCATTTTAAAGTGGAGAACCGTTACTAAAAGTAAATCTTTAAAAATGAATAAACGTTGTAAAAAAGGAAATCTTTATAAAGCGAATAATGGAGTTATCGAATATTAGTTATTCGAATAGAGTTAAATAAATAAGGAGTTATCGAATATTAGTTATTCGAATAGAGTTAAATAAATAAGGATTTATCGAATATTAGTTATTCGAATAGAGTTAAATAAATAAGAGTTATTCGAATTAGTTATTCGAAAGGAGTTATCGATTATAGTTTAAATCGAAGGGAGTTATCGAATTAGTTATTCGAAAGGAGTTATCGATTATAGTTTAATCGTAGGGAGTTATCGAATTAGTTATTCGCAAGGAGTTGAGTAAGGAGTTAAGTAAAAAGAGTTAATCGATAGAGTTAAATAAATAGAGTTAATCGAATTTAGTTTATTCGAAGAAAGGTTTTCGAATCTAGTTATTCGTAAGAGAGAGATTATCAAATATAGTTATTCGAAGGGAGGAGTTATCGAATAGAGATATATTCGAACGAGAGTTACGTAAGGAAGTGTTAAAGAATTAAAAGGTGAACTTTGTCTATTTCAAGGTTAGAAACATTGTTCAGTTAAGGTCTGAGAGGTTGTATTACCCCAACTTGATTGACTTCATTTTTAACTAAGGAATGGTTAAGGTTCGATAGTGAAGGTGGGCTAAAGGAATTTAGTTAATAAGAGTAATGGTTTGAGTTGGCATCGCGATGGTTTGTTTAAACATCTGTCTAAGTCCAATGAAGGAGTTTTGGAAATGTTTTCCAACTAAGAACCAGAAACGTTTTCTGATATAGAAAACAAGAAATGAAATGTTTTCCAATGGTAATAACATATATTTTCTAAATTTAGAAAATAAGAAATGTTGAATATAGGGAAATAGGAGATAAGTGAATTTATGAAATAAAGAGACAAATGTTGAATGATGATTGATCGATATAATTTCCTCCTGGAAATAATGTCGTTGTGTAACACCCCACCTCTACTAGGTTCACTCACAAAGGGAATGCACTAGTTTTGGTGGAACATTATCTAGGTAAACATACACAGAGATATCACGAGACAGAACATAAATAAAGTAGCAGTAGAAATTAAAAAAACCAAATCTTATTGCTTTCAAGGAAAGAGTCAAAACCTCATATATCCAAAGTACAAGTTGCCTTTATTCCATTACATCAAGTTCTAAATAAATAAGCATAAACTTAAAATAACAAAAGTAAATTATTCCCCAAAAATAGCAGACGTGCAGCCATAGCATAGCTCAAGACCAAACCGTACATGAGCTGACAGAAAGCAAGCTAAATCCAAGCTAAGAGCTAGAGTTTCCTCCCTGAGAACCTGGGGGAAGAAACGAAAGAAAAAGAGGCGAAAGGAAACGGGTCAGTCATAAAGACTGGTAAGTCCAAGTGACTTTCATCATAAAAACAGGTAAAGGTAACATGACATGTACAAACTGAAAGTAAACATAAGTATGATGCCAAGATGGATAAGATAGACTAAGATAACATGATGAATCAAGTATAGGTCAAGTATAGCATCGCATGTTCCCAACCCATGTCAAGTATTAATCATGAAATGATCCCTGGGCCCAAAATCGTGAACGACCCATTATTGGGTCCAACGGAACGATCCACTAATCGATCGGCTCCCTACAAATTCTAGTTCGTTGTGTTTCTGTGTCATACGGCCCAATCACGAATGTAGTCACCTGTGCTAGGTCCACCATAGGGTGTATCAAGCCCTATGGTGCCAACCACCAACACGAATCAAGAATGCACAGATAAACCTACTGATGCCCAATGCCTGCTTTTTCTGCTCCGGAGTGTGTGCACGCCCGCACTCCGTTAGAACCTATACTGGCGCACCCACACAGTCGTCGTTCTGGTCGCTTACAATCAGCCCGATAATCGTGCCCCACCCTGCCTAGTCCTAGGGTACCATGATACATCCAGTGGGTTACTGCTGAAACGGACCGCGTAACTAGGGTTTCTATCCAATAGGTTAAGTTTTGTCATTTAAATTCGAGACTTAACCCTTATCAGTCTAGCATGTCAAATTGGCTAAGTGTTGTCATTTAAGTTCGTGACTTAGCCCTACAATTCACGTGTCAAATTGGTTAGGTGTTGTCGTTCAAGTTCATGACCTAACCCTACCAATCATATTTCAAGTTGGTTAAGTGTTGTCTTTCATGTTCAAGACTTAACCCTATCATGTGCCATTAATTCATTAATGCACCCTAACCTCTCACATCAGACCTGTTGTTGTGGTCACTGGATATAGTGTGGTTCCGGGCAAATTTACACCATAACTCAGTCTGACCTCGGGTTTCAAGCGCGATATGACCAACTACCCACATTGGATCCTATTGTTTGCAGTAACTAGATTTGCCGGGCGGTTCCGGGCAGATTTACACTGCAAACTCAACCCAACCTCGAGTTGGACATTTTCAAATTCATTCTAGTGTCATGACCATGTTCAAGTTTCATGTCATATTTTATGTTTCAACTTATGCTATTATCAAGTTCATGATTCATGTTTATAACCAGTTCATGTTTTTCCTAATCTACCCAAATCGTATTCCCATCACATGTAAACGTTAATCGATCTAAATTATAAGCAAATCTAAATCTAGAGATAAAGGGAATACATTAAAAATATGATAGGCAGAAGGGACAAGCATAAAGCGATAAAAGAGATGACAAGACTAGCATGATATAACTTGAGGTAATCGGTTACAACATCACTGGCATATAGAAATTAACAGGATTTTCAAATCTAGCAAAATAAGGCGATAGTGTAACAACCCGTATTTTTGAATAACATGTTATAACATAAATCAAGGCAGAATTAAACTATAAAATCTGAATCAAGGGAAACGGGCTGTACCATTGCGTTTGTCTCGGAAAAATACGCGAAATAGAGTCCGTGTTTTCGAAAATCGGAGCCCGTATGACCGAGATATGGCCTCGCGAAGTTTCACAAAAAATTCAAATTCAAAACAGATTCAAATTTCAGAAAATCAGGGTAGGCGGGAAAAATCCCGCCCAGACCAGGTCGACCTGGGTGTCGACCTGGGTGGGACCAGGTCGACTGGGGAGTCGACCCCAGGGTCGACCTGGGGGTCGACCTGCCTGGTCGGACCCAGGCAACTTGGTGCACCTATTTTGGCTGTTTTGACCTGTTTTGTTGGCTAGTGACGGGATTTGATGGCTCGGATTGAATTTAGGGTTAATCCTATGGCTAATACTATCCTAATCTTCTATAAAAAGACCCCTAAGCCAAGCCTAAATCACCATTATTCAATCCTACAACTAAACTATGTCAAATTTATTCCTCTCATGGCCTCCACTCTCATGCTAAAATTTCTAAGTTTATTTCTATGAGAGATTTTGAGTTCATACAAGTGTTTTCAAGCTTGTATGAGTGTTCTTAGTTTGCATTCAAGTCAAGTTGCAACATTTCTATTACAAAGCAAGGGTTTTTATTGATTTGGCTCAAGGGTTTTTCATTTGGAGCTTGCATATTTGGGTTTTTTGGTGATTGC
This sequence comes from Allium sativum, assembly GCA_030737875.1. Taxonomy (NCBI): domain Eukaryota; kingdom Viridiplantae; phylum Streptophyta; class Magnoliopsida; order Asparagales; family Amaryllidaceae; genus Allium; species Allium sativum. The sequence continues at coordinate 141,983,761 of CM060925.1, read as the reverse complement.
ATAAGGGCTTCGTCTCAATCTTTATAATAAATATTCATTTGTGTCTTCATAGCATTGTAAGCCCTTTTCTACTTTCTTTTCTTTGAACTCTAAAGTTAAATGAATGATGCAAGTTTGGGTTGATCATCATGATATGCAAGTTTGGTTGATCATTATGTTATGCAAGTTGGTTTAATCATGATGTATGACACATGTTGCTATGTTATGCAAGTTTGGGTTGGTCATTATACACATGTTATCATGTTATGCAAGTAAAACGTAAGTTTGTGAGCTTAAAGCTTCAAGCTTTATATTAAAGGTTGCATTTTGACAACATGGAAGTTATCATATCCCTTATGATAACTTGCATGTGAGGCTAAATGCGAACTTCTAGCAACTTCTACATGTCATTTATCACCATGCATCACTTATATGCTAAGTTTGGTTTTATGCATACTTTTGAAGCCTAATAATGCAATATGCAAGTATATGAACATATGTACATTTCATATGCCACCATGTTAAACTTGTGGCTTCAACACCTTTTTGTCATGATTATGCCAAGTTCCCTATTTTATCTTTTATGCGTTGTTGCGATTATGTAAACGATGGGATTACGTTGGGGTTGGGTAAAATTATGACATGAACATGGTTTTTATAACATGACGTGATATGTTAGCTTGTAATTATGTTTTGGAAACATAATGGACATGACACTTAGAAAATATGAGTATGGCCAACTCGAGGTTGGGTTGAGTTTGTAGCATAAATCTACTCGGACCAGCCCGGCTTAACTAGTGGCTACAAACAATAGGACCCAATGTGAGAAGTTGGTCATGTTGTGCTCGAACCCGAGGTTAGACCAAGTTGTGGTGTAAAGCTACCCGGACCCGCCCGGCTTAACTAGTAACCACAACAAGGTCTAATGTGAGAGGTTAAAGCACATTAAGTTAATTAATGCCTCCTGATTAGGGTTAAGTCATGGTCCACTTAATACTTAACCAATTTGGGCTTGATGGGTTAATCGGGGTTAAGTCATGAACCTTGGGTACACTTAACCAATTTAATCCACGTTTGGATCGGGTTAACCACATTTAACCCGTTAAGAAACCCTAGTTGTGTGGTCCTTTTCAGCAGTAACCCTCTTGATAGTATCATAAGACCCTAGGACTAGGCTAGGGTGGGGCACGATTACTGGGCTGACATGTAAGCGACCAAAACGACGGCTGAGTAGGTACGCCGGTGTAGGTCCAGGCGGACTATGGTCGTGCACATAGTCCGGAGTTGGATAATCAGGCACGGGTACCAGTAGATCTAGACTGTGCATACTTGATTGGTGTCCGAGGTTGACACCCTAGGACTTGATACACCCTAGGGTGGACCTAGCGCAGTTTAACTACATTGCATGTTTGGGCCGTATGACACCGACACTTGACGAGTTAGGCTTATAGGGAGCCGATCAACTAGACCGTGTAGTTGGACCTTGATTTAGGTCACCTCATGATGTTGGGCCAAGCTTGGGCCAAGGGATCAATTCTTGTTTTTACTTGACATGTTAGAATGCTAGTACACCCGTGGTGCAAAACTTAACCTTGATTATGCGATGACACCTGTATCTATCTTGTTAGTTAATCATCATGCCAATATGTTGTTATCCTTATATTCATCTCAGCTTCTCATGCCAGTTAACTTTACTAGTTCATGGACAGATAGTAGTTAGGGCTTACCAGTCTTTTTGACTGACCTGTTTTCTTTCGCCTCTTTTCTTCCGTTTCCCCCCCCCCCCTTCAGGTTCTCAGGGTGGGAACATTGGAGCTTAGCTTGGATCTTTATAGCTTGCTTATTGGATTTGCTCATGTATGGTTTTGGACATTGAGCTAGCTATGGTTTATCACTTCACTTTGGGGATAGTAGTTTATGTATTTCAGTTTTTCAGTTTATGCTAGACTTTGTTTGTTGGAAAACAATGATCAAGTACTTTGTTGTAACATGACTATGGTTTTGAAATGCTAGTTTGATCCGCTGCTTTATTTACTCTGTTTTACTTATATGTTCTGTCTTGTGATATCTGCATGCATGTTTACCTTGTTTAACGCCCCTTCAAAGCTAGTGTGCTTGCAAGAGTTACCCTGGCGGAGGTGGGGTGTTACATTTGGTATCAGAGCATAAGGTTTACAAGATTTGAGCAAAAGTGTTTTTAAAACTTACCTTTTGAAAAACTATTTTCAAAACCAATTAAGTATTTTCCAAGAAAAGTCTAGTTTATTTTAAAAGGCTATTCCCCAAAAGCCATTAGCACTATCCTTCGTTTCTTTGTTCTGAATCTATCTTTTTCTTCGTTTTAGTACAGCCGATCGCTTTAACATCCCGGAAGGCGTACAAGTACCCGTCTGGTTCCGGAGATTTATGGAGGTAAGGGTGAATGAAGCCGGCCCCGCGAACATTCCTCCTCCTTCCCCCGTCGCTAACATCTCTCCTCCTCCCGTAGCTGAGGTTCCTCCTCCCCCTCAGCATCCGCAAGAGGATTTCGCAAAAGTTTGCAAGGACTTTAAGGTGATGGGTGGCAAGAATTTTGTCGGGACGGAGACTTTTGTTGAGGCAAGAAATTGGTTGAAAGAAACTGAAGATCTCTTCGCCATCTTTGATGTGCAAGATCATAGAAAGGTTTTATTGGCAGCATGGTTATTAAAAGAAGAAGCTTCTTATTGGTGGGAGGTCACCAATGCTACGAGGCCTATAGAGACTTGGGCCGACTTTAGGACAAGATTTGGGCTTAAGTTTCTATCATCAGCTGAGGCGAATCTGCAATTGGAGAAGTTTATATCTTTGAAGCAAGGGGACATGACAGTGAGGGAGTATGTGAATGAGTTTAACAAGCTCGCCCGATTCGGTTTGGACATGGTTAATACTCCCCAGAAGAAGGCTTTACACTTTGCACGAGGGTTGAATGAGCCATTACAAGGTTTAGCCCTATCTCATATACCCATGGGGGCCACTTTTGAAGGACTAGTAGATATGGCATTGCTTCAAGGAGACGATAAGAATGGCAAGAAGGAAGTCAAGGCAAATGAGTCCCAAGACAAGAACAACAAGAAGGGGAACAAGGGCAACAACAATCGCTATAACAACAAGGCAAGAAAAACAAGGAAGTGCAAGTTCTGTGGGATTGTTGGGCACATAGCCAAAGATTGTAGGAAGAAGAAGAGGAAGTTGGGAGAATGCTTTCATTGTGGAGAGTCTGGACACTATAACAAGATTTGCCCGAAAAAGCGAGGACAAGGGAAAAGGCAAACTCAGCAAGCAGGACCCTCTGGAGGGCGATTGCAGGCTCTTCTCACTCTTGATCGAGGTAGTGTTTCTGGAAAAAAAAAGTCATGTTTACATTTCTGATTTCCCTGTTCATACCTTATTTGATTCCGGCGCATCGCATAGTTTTATTTCTGATCTTGTTGAAAGTTTGCACCTAAGTACTAGCCTAGTTGAGGATCTCGTTTGTGTTTCAAATCCAATTGGGGGTTCCGCCCATCTATCTATGATTTGTGTGGATTTGAAGATTTCTATCTTGACCGTAGAATTCACGTGTAATGCTTATGTTCTCGGGTTCACGGGATATGGGTTGATCTTGGGCATGGATTGGTTGTCCAGTTATGGAGCCATTCTCGATTGTGAACATAGGGTGGTGAGGCTCATGACTCGCCTCGGTAATATCCTAGAAATTTCTTGTAACCCTAGAGGTCCCGTCATGTTATGTTATCTTGAATCTCTCGACTCGTCCATCGATGATCTGCAATCTGTAAGGGTGGTCCGAGACTATCCTGATGTCTTTGAAGAAGTTAAGGGGTTACCCCCTAAACGCATTTATCTAGTCGATAATGCCAAGCCAGTATCATTGCCCGTTAGGCACATGGCCCCACGAGAAAGAAGAGAGCCCAGTAAGCAAATCAAGGATCTGCTTGAGAAGAATTTTATTAGACGAAGCATTTATGAATGGGGTGCTCCGGTGGTATTCGCTACTAAGGCGGATGGTTCGCTTCGTCTATGTGTTGATTATCGAGAGTTGAACAAGCTGACAAAGAAGAATAGGCACCCTTTACCGAGGATTGATGATCTCTTTGATCAACTGGTTGGTGCTTCTGTTTTCTCTCAGCTCGATCTAGCCACCGGATTCCATCGGCTTAGAGTAGCTGAGGATAGCATTGATAAAACTGCGTTTAGGACTCCAGATGGATTCTTTGAATGGCTTGTCATGCCATTCGGATTGACTAATGCACCCGCCTACTTCGTAGACTTGATGAGTAGGGTGTTCAGGGAGTTCCTCAACAAGTTTGTTGTTGTCTTCGTGGATGATATTCTGATCTTCTCAAAGGATGAGGAAGAGCATGCTAGGCATCTCAAGGAAGTGATGGATACGCTTAGAGCGCATCAGTTGAAAGCCAAGTTCTCCAAATGTCATTTTTGGAGAAGGGAAGTTCGGTTTCTTGGACATATAGTTTCTAAGCAAGGCATAGCGGTGGATCCCGCGAAAGTAGTTGTAGTTCAAGACTGGAAGACTCCTAGGAATGCAACCGAAGTAAGAAGCTTTCTCGGTCTGGCGGGCTACTATAGGAAGTTCATTAGGGACTTCGCTAAGATTTCGGCCCCTCTTACTAAGTTGACGAAGGAGAACTTAGTCTTTGCATGGGACTTGGAGTGTGAGCTTGCTTTTCAAAAGCTCAAAAGAGCCCTTACCTCAGCTCCAGTTTTGGCATTACTCGATAGTGGTAAGATGTTTACCGTGTACACAGATGCACGTGACATGGGATTAGGCGCGGTCCTAATGTAAGAAGAAAGAGTAATATGTTATGGGGTTAGGCAACTCAAAGTTTATGGGAAGAACTACCCCACGCATGATTTGGAGTCGGCGGCGATTGTCTTTGCGCTTAAATCATGGCACCATTATCTTTTGGGCAAGAGATTCGAGTTATATACCAATCACAAGTCGCTCAAGTATCTCTTCTTGCAAAAGGATATCTATGCTGAGTGTTGAGTTTGGAAGCAGGAATTATGTTTTTTGGGCTTTGGGTTAATTCTAGGGATGAAGTGGTTATCCAGTAGGGGTACCATCCTCGGTTTTGAAAGAAGGGTAGTTAGGCTCTTGACTTGCCTTGGTAATACCCTCGAAGTCTCGCGTAACCTTTAGTGTTCTGTCAGGATTAGTTACCTAGAATCTTTTGACCCATTTATTGGAAATTAATGATCTATTCGATTAGTGTTCGCGGATGGTTCATAGAAATCAGGTTAATAAGTGCATTTGGCCACATGGGTTGGTATTTATTTTCAAAGGAAGGTTCTTCTACGTGGAATACCTTACAGTGAATTTTGGGAAAGCTTGCATGACGTCACGAGTATACAGTTAAGTTAAGAACCGAGTATGCTAGAAAAAAATAAGAGAAAGTGAAACGAGAAGCGACAGTGAAATGAGTTCCAACCCACATTTCTGAAGTAGGAATTAAGAAGCTACGTAATTGAAAGGTTGAAAACGGTCAAAGCACAATGGAATTAAGTTCAAGAAAATGCGGCTTAGTAGGTTGAAGACTAGATACGCGCACCATATATCTTTTAGGAGTTTGCGTATAATAATAGCTATCAAGCCAGCATAGGGATGGCACCATTTGAAGCTTTGTATGGGAGGCCGTGTAGGTCACCATCTTGTTGGTGGGAGGCAACAGATAGACTTATACTTGGGCCCGATATGATACGGGACACATCCTAGAAAGTTGAATTAGTGAGAAGAAGGATGAAAGCGGCCTAAGATAGACAGAAATCCTATGCTGACAGGCAAAGGGCAGATTTAGAATTCGAAGTGGGAGACATGGTTTTCGTGAAGGTTTCTCCTTTGCGTAAAGTGGTACGTTTTGGAGCAGTTGGGAAGCTGGCACCAAGGTTCGTAGGACCCTTCCCTATCATAGAGAGAATTGGAAAGATGGCATATAAGGTGGAATTGCCCGAAAAGCTAGCCGGAGTGCATAATGTCTTTCATGTCTCGTATCTCAGAAAGTGCCTACATGAGTCCGCTGAAGTGGTTGAACCAAGCATTCTTGAAGACATTGAGGTAGAGAAAGAAGCAACCTTGAGAAAAGCTCTGATTCGTATCTTGGGAACGGAGATCAAGAAGCTAAGGAATCGAGAAGTCAAATTGGTGAAAGTTCAGTGGAGTGAAGACGATGAAGACGCAACTTGGGAAACAGAGGAGAAGATGCGTGGACTTTATCCATTCCTTTTTTAGGGTACATTCTCGACCTCTTTCCTAATTAGCATATCTTTCTTTTTATCCGTGTTTATCTTGTTATCTCGTTAATCATGTCATGAGAATCTTAGGTAGAAACCCTTTGGATGAAACATGTATTTGAAACATGTTATGCTTGATGGTTGCAAGTGGTTGCAGGTGTTTGCACGTGGATACTCGTGCATGCATGATACACGTTAGGCACTAAGATCGGCTCACACACTTTCATAACGCATATGCATGAGTGTTTATGCTTATTCATGGATGAAAACTTGTTATGCTATCATGTGGATGTTGCATATGGATGAATGTTATGTGCACTCATGTAGAGACTATGAGTTATGTTAGGAATTTGCATACATATGGACTCATTTAACTAACATACTTTGCATTAAGGAGGTTTACTATATCAGTAACCGCCTGATTTTTGCATTAGATAAGTACATATACACACACCTTTGCATATGATCATACAGCATTAAGAATCCTTTAAGGACAATGACTGCACGTGGATGATGTTTTGAGTAGATGGATGATGGATGGTAGGATACGTTCTTCCTAACTTGGAGATTTCGGGGACGAAATCCTTTAAGGAGGGGAGAATGTAACAACCCGTATTTTTGAATAACATGTTATAACATAAATCAAGGCAGAATTAAACTATAAAATCTGAATCAAGGGAAACGGGCTGTGCCATTGCGTTCGTCTCGGAAAAATACGCGAAATAGAGTCCGAGTTTTCGAAAATCGGAGCCCGTATGACCGAGATATGGCCTCGCGAAGTTTCACGAAAAATTCAAATTCAAAACAGATTCAAATTTCAGAAAATCAGGGTAGGCGGGAAAAATCCCGCCCAGACCAGGTCGACCTGGGGGTCGACCTGGGTGTCGACCTGGGTGGGACCAGGTCGACTGGGGAGTCGACCCCAGGGTCGACCTGGGGGTCGACCTGCCTGGTCGGACCCAGGCAACCTGGTGCACCTATTTTGGCTGTTTTGACCTGTTTTGTTGGCTAGTGACGGGATTTGATGGCTCGGATTGAATCTAGGGTTAATCCTATGGCTAATACTATCCTAATCTTCTATAAAAAGACCCCTAAGCCTAGCCTAAATCACCATTATTCAATCCTACAACTAAACTATGTCAAATTTATTCCTCTCATGGCCTCCACTCTCATGCTAAAATTTCTAAGTTTATTTCTATGAGAGATTTTGAGTTCATACAAGTGTTTTCAAGCTTGTATGAGTGTTCTTAGTTTGCATTCAAGTCAAGTTGCAACATTTCTATTACAAAGCAAGGGTTTTAATTGATTTGGCTCAAGGGTTTTTCATTTGGAGCTTGCATATTTGGGTTTTTTGGTGATTGCATAAGGGCTTCGTCTCAATCTTTATAATAAATATTCATTTGTGTCTTCATAGCATTGTAAGCCCTTTTCTACTTTCTTTTCTTTGAACTCTAAAGTTAAATGAATGATGCAAGTTTGGGCTGATCATCATGATATGCAAGTTTGGTTGATCATTATGTTATGCAAGTTGGTTTAATCATGATGTATGACACATGTTGCTATGTTATGCAAGTTTGGGTTGGTCATTATACACATGTTATCATGTTATGCAAGTAAAACGTAAGTTTGTGAGCTTAAAGCTTCAAGCTTTATATTAAAGGTTGCATTTTGACAACATGGAAGTTATCATATCCCTTATGATAACTTGCATGTGAGGCTAAATGCGAACTTCTAGCAACTTCTACATGTCATTTATCACCATGCATCATTTATACGCTAAGTTTGGTTTTATGCATACTTTTGAAGTCTAATAATGCAATATGCAAGTATATGAACATATGTACATTTCATATGCCACCATGTTAAACTTGTGGCTTCAACACCTTTTTGTCATGATAATGCCAAGTTCCCTATTTTATCCTTTATGCGTTGTTGCGATTATGTAAACGATGGGATTACGTTGGGGTTGGGTAAAATTATGACATGAACATGGTTTTTATAACATGACGTGATATGTTAGCTTGTAATTATGTTTTGGAAACGTAATGGACATGACACTTAGAAAATATGAGTATGGCCAACTCGAGGTTGGGTTGAGTTTGTAGCATAAATCTACTCGGACCAGCCCGGCTTAACTAGTAGCTACAAACAATAGGACCCAATGTGAGAAGTTGGTCATGTTGTGCTCGAACCCGAGGTTAGACCAAGTTGTGGTGTAAAGCTACCCGGACCCGCCCGGCTTAACTAGTAACCACAACAAGGTCTAATGTGAGAGGTTAAAGCACATTAAGTTAATTAATGCCTCCTGATTAGGGTTAAGTCATGGTCCACCTAATACTTAACCAATTTGGGCTTGATGGGTTAATCGGGGTTAAGTCATGAACCTTGGGTACACTTAACCAATTTAATCCACGTTTGGATCGGGTTAACCACATTTAACCCGTTAAGAAACCCTAGTTGCTTGGTCCTTTTCAGCAGTAACCCTCTTGATAGTATCATAAGACCCTAGGACTAGGCTAGGGTGGGGCACGATTACTGGGCTGACATGTAAGCGACCAAAACAACGGCTGAGTAGGTACGCCGGTGTAGGTCCAGGCGGACTATGGTCGTGCACATAGTCCGGAGTTGGAAAATCAGGCATGGGTACCAGTAGATCTAGACTGTGCATACTTGATTGGTGTCCGAGGTTGACACCCTAGGACTTGATACACCCTAGGGTGGACCTAGCGCAGTTTAACTACATTGCATGTTTGGGCCGTATGACACCGACACTTGACGAGTTAGGCTTATAGGGAGCCGATCAACTAGACCGTGTAGTTGGACCTTGATTTAGGTCACCTCATGATGTTGGGCCAAGCTTGGGCTAAGGGATCAATTCTTGTTTTTACTTGACATGTTAGAATGCTAGTACACCCGTGGTGCAAAACTTAACCTTGATTATGCGATGACACCTGTATCTATCTTGTTAGTTAATCATCATGCCAGTATGTTGTTATCCTTATATTCATCTCAACTTCTCATGCCAGTTAACTTTACTAGTTCATGGACAGATAGTAGTTAGGGCTTACCAGTCTTTTTGACTGACCTATTTTCTTTCGCCTCTTTTCTTCCGTTCCCCCCCCCCTCAGGTTCTCAGGGTGGGAACATTGGAGCTTAGCTTGGATCTTTATAGCTTGCTTACTGGATTTGGTCATGTACGGTTTTGGACATTGAGCTAGCTATGGTTTATCACTTCACTTTGGGGATAGTACTTTATGTATTTCAGTTTTTCAGTTTATGCTAGACTTTGTTTGTTGGAAAACAATGATCAAGTACTTTGTTGTAACATGACTATGGTTTTGAAATGCTAGTTTGATCCGCTGCTTTATTTACTCTGTTTTACTTATATGTTCTGTCTTGTGATATCTGCATGCATGTTTACCTTGTTTAACGCCCCTCCAAAGCTAGTGTGCTTGCAAGAGTTACCCTGGCGGAGGTGGGGTGTTACAAATAGTCCTGATAAAAACTTGACATAAAGAATAGGCATACAAAAGCAAGCCAAATACAAGGATAATGGATCCAATAGTTTTGGTGTACATAATAGCGAATAAACTAAGCAAGTCACACCCTAGGTATGAGATCCAACAAACTGCAAATTCGGTGTACAACATGGGTTTCAACTATAGGCATGAACAATCAACTATAATTGTTTCAGGTAATTAACCCCAATAGTCATAGTCATGGTCATAGGTAGAAATCTCATAATTAAGAACCATAAGCGATTAATCATAATAGTCATGGTTAATTATCCAAAATAGTTCTAGGCAATAGTCATAGGCAATTAACAGTAATAGTTTCAAAGTCATGGTCATAGATAATAGCCTTATGTTCATAATTATAGGTAATAATTCTCATAGTCAAGAGTCATAGGTGATTAGCCACCATTGTCCTTGTCATAGTCATACGCAATAGTCTTATGTTCACCGTCATAGGCATAGTCTTATGTTCACAGTCATAGGCATAATCTTATGTTCTCAGTCATAGGCATAGGCGTAGTCTTATGTTCACAGTCATAGTCCTTTTGCCATTAACATTAGTTTCAACGTCATAGGCATGTTAAGGTTATAGACACGAGAGAGTTTGATTTACAACATGAATAGGTCCAAAGCAATATTCACGAAAGTCAAGATCCAAGATGTACAAGAATAGATACGAATCAATTACCATACATAGATCCAATTCCAATTTACAACATGGATATTAAGTTTACAACTTTTATCTAAAAGTAACTTGAACTTACAGTGCGTGGATCGAGAATTAGAAAGCAGAATTTGATTGTTGAATCTCTATTTGATTGATCGTGTTCTAATTGAAATCCCCCAATTTGCAAATCTCTAAGCGTAGTCTTGATGGAGGAGGAGCAGTCCTTTTTCTTCCATTTTATCTTATTATTTTGATTATCTTGGAAGCAGCATAAGGACAGAATGAAATGGTGTGAAGAGAATGAGGCTAAGGGTGAGTTTATATAGGATTAGGCAGACGAATCTGGACAGAAAACGAGTCTAAATACATCAGGATGCATCTGGTTCAAGAAGTGGGTTCGGGAGGCAGGTCGACCCCCAGGTCGACTCCCCAGTCAACCTGGTCAGGGGGGGTCGACTCCCCAGTCGACCTGGTTGGGGGAGGGGGTCGACTCCCCAGTTGACCGGGGTATATGGGCGGGAATTTTCCCCCCAGCCTTCTCTGGGTTTGAATTTCGAATTTCTGGCTTTATTTTCGAGCTGTTTTATTTTATTTAAATTCCTGAAACTTCGAAGGGTCATATCTTGGTCATACGTACTCCGATTTTCGAAAACTCAAACACGATCTCATGCAGAAATCCGAGACGAACGCAATGGCGCAACCTGTTTCCCCTAATTCTTATTTTTTAATTTAATTTTGCCTTGATTTATGACTTTAACATGTTATAAAAATACGGGTTGTTACACGTTGTTTGCACATCTGTTTTTCTTTGATGGTTAAATCACAGACTATCGAAGTTTTTGACCATTTTAACGTTGTTAATATGGAGAGACCGGTTGTATTATTATCCAAAGAACCACTCTGTATTGGCATAAGCGTTGCGAATCATATATGCCAAAGAGTATTGAAGACGGAGTAAAGTGCAAGGGCTATTGTATAAGTCTTAGATAACAGTGCCTAAGATGGATGTACTGAATAGTACCTTCGGTTCATCCTGTTCCTAGATGACTTGTATGGATGAATGGCTAACAGAGTATTTCCAAAAAGGTCACGTACATTGATTTCTTCAACCATACCAAGAGTGGAAGCGGAGAAGGAAACTTCTTTAGCTAACACGTAATGTACTGTTGTAGACGTCAATTAGTGATTTTTCGATGGATCTGATAATGTGGCATTCGAACTGAATCTGATGTGGTGATAAAGCGTAGCTTCTAGCCTCACATCCGGTAAATGACAGAAATCGGGCAGGCAGCATAGCTAAGTCGGTCGCTCCGAAGTAGGGTGTATAATCACCTGATCTAGAGTTTCATTTACTTCTAAAAATCTATTGTTGATGCTGTCCCATTCGGGAAACGGTTGCTCATCCCAACCGTTGGTGATATACATTCGATACACTCAAGCGAAATGAGTGGTCGGTCATGTGTGGCCGGGTTGCAAGATGTTTTGTTGAACCCAGTGTATTCCTTTCTAGAGGTACACTAGCGAAAGGTGGTTCCATACCTTGTCATAGTTGGAAATCCATTACCCAATACGTGCTTGCGGTTTTGATTGTATACCATATATGTAGAATGTGAGATGAAAGCGTTTCTGCTAGATGATTAATATAATTGTGGTTGATAGACATTATTATAATATCAAAAAGTTTTTGATATAAAGATATTTTGGATTTTCATAAGGGAAAAACCCGTTTCGTTATACGGCGTGGTCTTATGAGATATCGTTTACCTGTTCGGACTGTTTAAACTATTTTACTCATACCAGTCCCATGACTGACCCGGAGTTTATTTTGTTGTTTTCCCTAAAATCTTGGGTGCCCAATTTTGTACGGGCAGTCAAGTAGTCAGGATTTACAGATATACTGGAAGAGCTTGGAGCAGGAGGCTTCATGATTATATAGCTATAGTTATTTCCGCTGAGTTGCAAGTGTTGTACTTTGATAATGATGTATATTCAAGTACAGATGTATATTTCAAGTTATGTTATATATATTATATGTTATTTGTTCCGCTGTGAGGTTCATGTTACTCTGATGTTGTGTTCTTCTTCTTCTTCTATTCTAAGTTTCTATCTTATCTTTCCTCACCCTTTATCTTCTTTCTATTAGTTTCCCGGTTTTCAGTATAGTTTGATTTGGGGTTGGACTTGTGTTATTTGGTCAGCTCAAATTGGACCGGATTTTCGGGTCATTACAGTTGGTATCAGAGCTTAAGTTAAGTGAATTACCTTGGCTCTGTGGCGTAACTCAGTAGAGATAGGGTTAGTAATACCCTAGATTGAGTTGAGTGTATATATACGAGTGAACATATTTGTTATTGATATAAAAATTTGTTTTATATTGTGGTGATTTATTGGTTGAGTTGTTTATGAGTTCTGGTCGATCAGTCTGATCCACTGTATCGGTAGGAGTTTATAAACACTCGAATACGATGGGTCGGCACGATATGTTTTGAAAAATGGTAAATTAAAATAAGTTTACCCAAGGTATATCTTGATATAAAGAAGATATAAATATCAAGATTATAATATATTGGATATATTGGTTGTGATTATAATCTAGTAAGATTATAAGTGAAATGGTTATGTAAATAACCAATCAGAATTCATATAAGTGAAATACGTGAAATCAGATGAGTTGAATCTCAAATTTTAAACCAGAAATTGAGTTAAAACTCTGGAAAATTGGATAAGTGTTTGTAAATGGATTTGGATTAAAAATAAGGAAAATTTAAGATCCTGGGAGATTTTAAATTGTTTTACAAGAAGTGTGAATTATATTTTGAAATGAATTTCAAAGTGGAAATGTTAGAAATGGTTTTATAGTATTGAACTCACTTCGATCGCTGGATAATAGATTCCGATGATGACAACTGCATCATCAGTATTCATTTTCGAGTTGTAAGTGACGAATTACTACCAGAGATACTGTTTTGAATTTGTTTTGGGAAAGTCAAGTTGTGTTGAATTTCAAACTAGGATTTATAATATAGAATTTAAATTGAAATAGAAATTGAATATAGAAATTCAAATGGAATTCAAATATAGAATTTGAATATAGAAAATATAAAGGAAATTCAAATATAGAATTTGAATATAGAAAGCGAAATGGAATTTAAATAGAGAATTCAAATAGAAATAAAAAGGAGTTTGAATATTTGAAATTCAAACAGAATCAAAAAGGAGTTGGAATATAGGATTTCAAATTGAAGTGAAATAGAATTTGAATAATAGAAGTGAAATAGATTTTAATAATAGAAGTGATATAAAATTTGAATAGAAATTGAATGGAATTAATTAAGCCGAAGAGGAATTAGTTAATCGAGTTTTGAATTTGAAGTCGAACTTTGAAAGGTGAATTGGATGTGTAAATGTATATTCGAAATCGTATATAGAACTTAGATTTGAAATTTGGATTCAAATTAGTTAATAAGAAAGTTAAAATATATTTGAACATGTCATGTTCAAATATAAAAGTGAAATAGACTAAAGAGTTAATTAACAAATTAATTAACGAATTGAGTAAAACGATCAGGTATAGTTAAAATAGATTGGGCAGGTATAAATATACATGAGATAGGTATGGATAAGGTATGAAGGTATATAAATAGAATGCTCGACGAAAAGGTATGTACTCAATTCATATATGAAATTTTATGTGCCGTATCGGCTAGCCGCTTGGCTTTTTCTTTTTCTTTTGGATTGGTGAGTGCCATGGGAGGCTATTTGAAATATCCCGATGCTCCTGGTACAAAGGAAGTTATGGCGAATTTTTCCGAGAATTTAAGGAGTTAGAATATTTTTAAGATAATTTGATAGTTAGAAATCAACATATCGATATATATATATATAGAAGTCGATAAGGAAACGAACTTAGAAATAGAATAGTAAAAATCAAAAAAAGAAGACTAAGAATAAAATCTAGTAAGAATAGAAAGAGGAAGCATATACATGTTTACAAGTGAATAAGTAGTTTTATGGTATTGATTATTCGAGTAAGTAGTCATATCTGTTTTGACGTTATAAATGTTATTCAGTCAAGGTCTGAGAGGTAGTTATACCCCAACTTGGTTGATTTCATTATTAACAAATAAATAGTAAGATTTCAGGCTCGAAGATCAATGTTGAATAAGAGTTAGTTGAATATAGTATTTGGGTTGTCGTAACGATGTTTTACACAACATCCGTTTTAACCCAAATAAGTGTAAGCTTGGAATTATAATAAAGAATATTTCCTAAGTATAGAAATAAACGAGATCGAAAAAGAGATAAGTAATTGGAATATTTTCGAATTATAAATAGCATATATTTTCTAAAGTTTAGAAGATAAAGGAAGGCGATATTCGGAAATGTTTTCCAAATAACATAAAAGGCCAATATGGTTATTGAAAATATTTGGTTAACACATATTGATAAAGAAATAGAGAAGTGATTTAACTAATGGAATATTAATTAAGGGCTCAATGACATGTTCAAAAGGAAAATTTGATTTTTGAAAAGAGTAAACTGTTTAAAAACTCATAGGGAAAGAATGTTTGAATTAAAAACAAATTTAATAGAAATTCGTGAAAGCAATTTGAATTAAAGTAAAGCCAATAAAGTGGTAACTGAGATGGAATTAGAAGGATATCAAGACAAATTGGATTGTGAGATTCAAATTTGAAGTGTAATGTGATAATTAAGTTAAGAGTTGGGAACCGAGAAGAAACTCGAGTTAAAATGATATTTGGCTCGGATATAAGCGAATGGTGGTGTTGTGGATAAAAGCAGATTGGAATTTGATTGGGATAACACTGGTATATGCTGAGTTGATAGCATATGGAAGTGATAGAGTTGATATGCCGACAAAAGGTACAAGTTTATATTTCATATGGTATGAGATTTTGATGAGCCAAATTGGCAAGCCGCTTGGCTGTTTGATTTTCTTTTGGGTTGGAGATGGCCCAGAGAGGCGAGTTGGAGTTTTACCGATAGGGCTGTACAAAGGAGGTTATGGCGAAATTTTTCGAAAAAAATTAAGGCATTAGAAAATTTTCAGGATTTTTGAAATTTTTTGTTGATAAGAATTAATTAATATTTAATTGAAATTAAATTGGTTCAGTTGAAACCGAAGTTAAGAAGTGAGCAAATATGTTCTAACCAGTCAATATGGTCGTTCTCCACCTTAGCAATTTCGAGGACGAAATTATTTTAAGTGGGAAGAATGTAACGACCCGCATTGGCAGAGGTATTATAATTAATTTATTTAATTATTTATATAGTGAATTAGAGAATATAATGGTCGTTGAATTTAATAATGGTGAATATTTAATTAAAATAATAATTAAATAATATATTCTGAAATAATCAGAATTGGCTGAAATGGCGATATGTGTGAATTGGGAAAATTCGAATTATATAATTCAGTTTAAAGTTGAATTATAGTAATGAATATATTCAATCGTCTAAAGTTGAACGTATAGTTTATAATATAATTAAAATCGAGCTTGAAATGGCGCGGTAGTTCGTTAATTGGCGATTTGAACTTCAACTGAATGTACAGAGTTCGTTTTAAATCGGATTTCTGTGAAACAAGAAATGTACGGAGCTGGTGGAGTATATCTCTCTAGTGGAAGAGAAAAATCAAAATTTCGTCGTGTAGATTTTGAGATATGTCCAAATCAAATTTTAAAATAGTCGCTATAGAATCGTTTATCGACCGTAACGGTTTATTCGATATAACTAGAGATCGGGTTTGAATTTAGACAAGCTTCTTTTGGGACATAGTGATAATTTAATTTTTAGAATTTTACTATAATTTTTAATTGATTAAATAAGCAACTTTTTGTTTGGATTATTTTGCAACCTGTAATCAACATTTCGGGGTTTCACAGAATAAGCTAACCTACTGGTATTATTATATTTTTAGGACCAAGGCACATCGCTCGATACGACCGTATACTTATTTCTGTCTGCAGCAGTCGGACATGAATGAAATTTTACGTATCATGGTACTAAAACTAGAACCAAAGTATATGTTTATAAATGCTCCACGCCCTTCTTTTCTATCCACCAGTTCTTTGTGTCATTTAAACAAAGTCACGTTTATCTCAACGTGGAAACCGTCTTCACCATGAAAATAATATTCTTACAATATAAATAATCCTTTAAGTTTTCTAAACCTAGTTTTCTACTTTTCTCCGGTCAAAATAAATGCGCCGCTAGTTCTTTCTTCCAGTAAAATGTCCCTGATCTTCTTTAATTCATATAAATCCGTATAAAACCTTATAAATCGCAACACCTATATATTTCAATTCGTTGGATGATCCTCTTCATCGCTATACCCATTTCACACAGTGCGATGATGTTCCATGATGATCCAAAATTTGACCGCAGCACCTAGGGCACAAGTGTTTGGCAAAACTAGTTGGTCGTTGATGATTTGGAGGTCGGTTTCTTGGTCCTGAAGGAAGATGGCATCAGGTAGCAAAGTCTAGATGGGTTCGGTTGGAAACTTGATCGCAACATGTACTGTAGCAGCGGAGGAGTTTCTGAAATCGCATTTCTCAAATGCTATTCGAGCCCGACGAAAATGGTTTAGGGTGAAAGGGTTTGAGATGAGGATCCGTTTGCATATTTTTGGTTGGGTTTTAAAGAAGTACGGAGGGAGATAAAGGAGGTTAAAATTGGTGAATGGCCATGGAAATACTGGAGCCGACATCGGGGATTTTATTCGGGGAGAAAGGTGCGGTGAAAACGGGTATTGGGCGGGGTGTAGGAGGTAAAGCCCAATTGTAGAAAGGGGTTTAAATTTATTTAATCTTAATAATTGTATAAACTTGCGTAAGTCATATCTTTGTCATACGTTGTCAGAATCACGAACGGTCAGATCCGATGGGATCGTATGGACGACGACTACCAACTGGGACTGACTGGGAGTGGATTGGAGCTCATATGAATTTATGGCAAAATAAACTGTTTGATTCAAATAAAACAACAGTTTATCATTCTTTAACGATGAACTACTAATATGAGTTAATCTCACTAACTCTGAACAGTTTATAATTTCATGTTGTATTTTTAGAACTGTTAAATATTGGCTGATTGACTGTGTGTTGGCTATTTGATTGAACTGCTAGTCAGTTAGTTGAATTTCTATATTGATTCTGTTTAACAGAATATATCATATCGAACTGAAAGTGATTTTGATTTTATATTATATAATATTTGTGGATGCATGGAGACAGGTTGGAGGAATCCGACTAGATTCCTCAACAGTTATTTTATTGTTTTTCATATATTGTGATATATAATCTGTTGTTGATTATACGTGTTTGAACGATATTGGTCATCGTGATTTGATGTGTTAATTACCATAGAAATACCGGAATGGGAAAAAGAGATTTTCAAAGAATATTCTGAAAATAATTTACTTATATAAAATCACTGGATTTTATATATAAAAGGAAAAAGGATTTTTAGAAAAGGAAATAAGTATAAGAATCAAAAGGGTTAAAAGAATATATTTTTCAAACAAATATAAAGGAAATGGTTTGGTAAAACAAATAAAAAGGGAATATTTGTAAATCATTTACAAATATAATTGATAAGAAATATTTAGAAAATAAGTAGAGTTAAAAAGGGAAAATTATTTATAACAGAATAGGACGTTATAAAAGGGAAAGAGTTATAAAAAGGAAACTGTTATAAGAAGGAAACCATTTTAAAGTGGAGAACCGTTACTAAAAGTAAATCTTTAAAAATGGATAAACATTGTTAAAAAGGAAATCTTTATAAAGCGAATAAAGGAGTTATCGAATATTAGTTATTCGAATAGAGTTAAATAAATAAGGAGTTATCGAATATTAGTTATTCGAATAGAGTTAAATAAATAAGGAGTTATCGAATATTAGTTATTCGAATAGAGTTAAATAAATAAGAGTTATTCGAATTAGTTATTCGAAAGGAGTTATCAATTATAGTTTAAATCGAAGGGAGTTATCGAACTAGTTATTCGAAAGGAGTTATTCGAATTAGTTATTCGAAAGGAGTTATCGATTATAGTTTAATCGAAGGGAGTTATCGAATTAGTTATTCGAAAGGAGTTGAGTAAGGAGTTAAGTAAAAAGAGTTAATCGATAGAGTTAAATAAATAGAGTTAATCGAATTTAGTTTATTCGAAGAAAGGTTTTCGAATCTAGTTATTCATAAGAGAGAGATTATCAAATATAGTTATTCGAAGGGAGGAGTTATCGAATAGAGATATATTCGAATGAGAGTTATGTAAGGAAGTGTTAAAGAATTAAAAGGTGAACTTTGTCTATTTCAAGGTTAGAAATGTTGTTCAGTTAAGGTCTGAGAGGTAGTATTACCCTAACTTGATTGACTTCATTTTTAACTAAGGAATGGTTAAGGTTCGTGTGAAAACCCGTAACTTCCCCTATGAAGGAAAGAGCGGATACTTTGAGAACAACACACGAATGAACGCAGACAGAAGAACATTTCATTGTATATTACAACAATGCGTCAGATTACAAGAATATACAGAGTATAAATGAATATTACACATAAATATCAGAGATTTAAATTACATTTAAATACATAGCAGCGGAAAATAATACAATACACAACTAGAAGTAGATATACGGATACAAAGCTTTCCGGATATCGTTCCAGCTGTAAACCAGGATCCTGTGAATATAAATCTGCAAAACCAAAACTACTAGCTGCCCGTGTCAAAATAAGGGCACCCAGAGTTTAGGTTAAAACAATAAACTCCAGGTCAATCATGTGACTGGTGTGAGAACTAAAACAGTTATTAATCTTTATTTTAAAATTAGGTAAATCAAGGGACCACACCGTATAACACGGAACGGGTTTCCTCCCAAGAATACTAGTGCATAAAACAACGGCGCAATGCTAAATAAAGAAAAATGAAGCTATTATAAGACCCAGGTCCTATCACACAATGCAACGCAAGCCGGGGGATAGGGTTTTTACCTTATAATAGCCAAGAATGCTTGATACGTTTAAAAGAAATCATTTTGATACTATTATAAGTGTATAGTGTATAAAACAACTTCAAATCATAAGTATCAATCATAGGCGGCATGAATGCCCCATACCACTATGTCGCCATATATAGGTTATACAATCAAAACCGCAATGTCGTATTGGAAGTTGGGTTATCATTTATGGTATGAACCGAGGCTAGGGGCAAGATCCTCACCGATTCGAGACTCTCTAGTCCGAGCCTCAGGACCCAGACTCAGGTGGGCCCTTGGATCGTCAGGGCCGGTCCACCGATGTGGATTAAAATGCCTGAACATGCGTTTCCCCGCCCTTTGGGCATAAGCCTGGCCCATCAGCCGACCAGAAGCATCGGCCGAAACCGATATCACGAGGCGCCTCGCTTTTCAGCAAGTAATAATAAGCAACACCCACATGAGTCAAACTCGTCAGCCAGTTCAAGCACTGACGCCACTACTAACTAGAAAGAAACGCATGTCCTCCCTGATGTCCGTCTCCCGTTTTTAGTTCATACCGGGTGTGATACTCGCGAATCAACGTTACACAAAGCTACGCCACACAAGGCCGTGCTTTGATCATCAACCACAATACTTTGCTTTTCAACAAAAGCCTTGATTCATGCAACTCAGCATGCCACATTGTCAGTCCATACTGTACCACTGATTTCTGCCAATATATAACCTCTAAGCTCGTACGTCTCAGAGAAGGGTGTATAGCAAGAGAATAAATTCTCTGCCACCAAACAGATATATATTTAGCAGAGATCACCAATACAGTATAAAGGAATACAACGTCAGACACACTATCCATTTACAAGTCCGTTCTGGGTCTGAACGAAACCGGAGGCACTTTCCTCGCATATCCATCCATCTCCAAGTACGTCTGGACGACCACCAACTATTTCCATCCTCTTGGGTGTACAGCCCAATCAGGATCGTCGGTAATTATCCAAACGATGTGAAGACTTCCGGTCTTCAACCACCGTCTTCATCTTCGACATATCGTCGAATCGGTTATTCAGAATGGGTATAAACCCGGCCTTTCCGAACAACCCGCGTATATTAAAAATAAATGTTACACAAACACAACATACGCCTCATTCCAATTCATTAGTTACTAACCGTAAATTAATCAAGAGAATAATTCCCCAATTATTAACCCCGAAGGCCGAAACCAACATCAGATCAATATCCAGAAAACCATTCTGCTTGGCTAACCGACAGTTAGTTTCTAAATTTCACATTCATAGGGAAAGGTTCCCATTAATTTTATCCAAGATAAATTTCTTGAATTTATTCTTTAATCTATTTTTGAATATCAATTCAAACTAGTCGGGATTAGCGAAACTTACCGAAGTAATCATTTGTTTTAATTTCTCAATCCCAACCTATTCATCCCATGAAGTAAAACTGGTTATACTTCATATCTAACACCACGGTGTTATCGGTAAATTCAATTACCATTTCTCGTTCAAATCTAATTAAAGATTTAACTATCGCCTGGAGCAAAACTGGTGGTACTCCCTTTTCGATCTTTTCAATCTAATTAAAGATTCATTAAAACTCCACTTAGTTTTAATCTTTAACTGGGTTAAAGAATCAGTGTCATTTAAAACATAGTTCACGATAAACCCAAAATCACATTCATTAATTATCGGGTTAAAGAACGAGTGTTATTTAAAACACTGTCCACGATAAACCCAAAAATCAATATCAATTCAATTCCAATTAAATATTATTTAATTGGTACCCTTCATTAAATCTAAATAAAAAGATTTAATCTTTTCTCAACTGGGTTCAAGAATAGTGTTAGTGAAGACACCATTCACGACAAACCCAAATCACATTTGATATTCAATACAAGGCTCTGAAATAGAAAATATATCGGCTTATATTCAATATCAAATTCTACGACTAACAAATGTCGTATTGGAAATAACGATATAAATATATATCTTTCAAATTTTCATAACAACATCTGTATAATCACGAATTCCAACATCGAAATATTCCGAAGACAATTTCGATTCAAATCCACTCTAATGCAATCATTGGAAATTCTGGTTATTTTTAAAACCCTTTTTAAATTCAATTTATTTATTTAAAAATAAATAGAATTATAATTCTAGTTCAAAACTAGTTTACTTCGATAAAAATCTATTTTTGAATATCAATTCTTATGGTTTTACACAAATTATTACTATTTTTAATAATTTTATCAAGGCCCGTACAGTCGATTTCCATCAACGGCCATCGAACTGCACTTACAGCGACCTTTTTCGAATTTGATTTGGACGTATCTCCAAATCCAACCGTTAGATTTCAAATTTCTAACATTCGTTAGAAAGCTCTTTTCGATACGAACCCAACGGTTCCGGTTTTAGGAGAATCCGACGGTCGGATCTCCCGTAATGTCCGTTTGAAATAAATGGTCGAAATTCACGAACTGCCGCGGCGCGGCGCATTCTATTCAGGCCATTATATTATATATATAATATATATAATATATATTTCGTCGATTTCTATTTAAAACGAATTATATAAATAGTTTTAAATTCGTTTCAAAAGCAATTTCAACTTCCATTTCAATTCAAATCAAAATTGAATTCTTCTTTATAAATTCGTTTTAAAATTCATTTCTATTCAATTCAAATTTCAATTCAATTTGAATTCATTTCAATTCGCTTTCAATTCAATTTGAATTCGTTTTCAATTTAATTCAATTCCAAAGACGTTTTCTATTCGATTCAATTCAAATTGGTTTTCTATTCGATTCAATTCAAATTGGTTTTCTATTCGATTCAATTCAAATTGGTTTTCTATTCGATTCAATTCAAATTGGTTTTCTATTCGATTCAATTCAAATTGGTTTTCTATTCGATTCAATTCAAATTGGTTTTCTATTCGATTCAATTCAAATTGGTTTTCTATTCGATTCAATTCAAATTGGTTTTCTATTTGAATCAAATTCAAATTGGTTTTCTATTTGAATCAAATTCATTATATATTCAATTGAAATCAAATTCGTTATATATTCAATTCGAATTCGTTTCCTATTCAATTTAATTCAAATTTCATTTCAAAATATGAGATTTCGAAATCACTTTTCAATATTCATTTTAAAATGAGTAAAATCGATATAAACATCATTCACGTCAAAATGGCGCATCTCTAATCAACACGGCTTCATATCATTCTATTTTCAAATATTCTATTTCAAATATTTCTTTTTCAAATATTTCCTATTCAAATATTTCTATATTAAAATATTTCGTTCAACAAATGACTTATCTCAACGGATGAGTACAGTCAACACATGAACCTTTATTTTATATTGATAAAGATGTAAATTTTATTATTAAAATATTTCGTTCAACACATGACTTATCTCAACGGATGAGTACAGTCAACACATGAACCTTTATTTTATAATATTCTTTATCTTCTAAATTGGAATGAGGCCCAATCAATCACCATATAATGTTAATTATATGGATTTTCCTACATCACACGTATATAATAGCATTGCAAAATAATCAACCATCAACCAAAGTGCACTACACTGTATAAGCATCAAATATAGATATCTAACGCTTATAACAGCCTGTCAATCAATCGATCGACATATTTAATCAATCAGGATGAGTGAACTTCAAATTTCATCCCAACACCCGTGTGGGGTTTCAAACAATCAAACACAGATTTTAGTTGTGCAGTTGGACGATGTGTAAAATCTATCGACCCAATCAATGTCCTTCAAATAGGTGTACATAAACAAACCGTCCGGTTTGTAAATGAATATTTTATTTTATTCACTTCCACGTTAAAACTATATTTTTAACGATAAAATATTTTATTTAACTTATGAATGTTCTATTCAGTTCATTCATTCAATAAAAATGATATTTTTATTTTTCTAACATATTTTAGAAAATTTCGGCGGCATAACGGCACGACACTAGAAACGGGACGAGGCCTAGCCTTATCCCCGGTCTAGTGAAGGCCCACGCCATTCACACATCAATCAATCCAATTTCATTTCATCAAACAACCAAATTTCAATCAAATACTCTAACTAATTTTTGCAATCAAACAAACAAGTCCATAGTCTGTGGACGATTGTGTCGGGTGCTACTAAACACCGTCTGCATCCTAGTATATATATAACTAGAAATAGAAATTGAAGAGTGAGAAATTCTCACCAAAAGCTATCCAATCATCTTGACTCTTCATTTATAGAAGTCTTCATCGTTATCGCATTTCTGTCATCTTCGTTGCCCGTAGCCACTATATATATAAAAATCACATTTTTACTTCGATGTTCAATATATACAAATCACATTTTTACTTCGATGTTCAATATATAAAAATCACATTTTTACTTCGATGTTCAATATATAAAAATCACATTTTTACTTCGATGTTCAATATATAAAAATCACATTTTTACTTCGATGTTCAATATATAAAAATCACATTTTTACTTCGATGTTCAATATATAAAAATCACATTTTTACTTCGATGTTCAATATATAAAAATCTCGCCTTTTCTAATTTAAAAAATCTCGCCTTTTCTAATTTAAAAATCTCGTCTTTTCTAATTTAAAAATCTCGCTTTTTCTAATTTAAAAATCTCGCCTTTTCTAATTTAAAAATCTCGCCTTTTCTAATTTAAAAATCTCGCCTTTTCTAATTTAAAAATCACGCCTTTTCTAATTTAAAAATCTCGCCTTTTCTAATTTAAAAATCTCGCCTTTTCTAATTTAAAAATCTAACTTTTCCTTTTGTAAAAATATAAACTTTCCTATAACAAAATAGGATCTTTCTAAACAATAAAAATTGTATTTTTATTAAATAAAAATCATATGTAAAATCTGAATTTAATCAAGGCTTATTTATGTATAAAATTGAAATTAAAATCAAAATTAACATTATTAAGTACCCTAAATAAAATAAAATAGGGAAACTTACTGTGTTCGTCTAAGAAAAGAGGGGGGGGCTGTTCGCCGGAGCTATGTCGAAGGCGCCAGGGGGGGCTGAAGCTCGCTGTGGGGCGCCGGAGTTGAGCGCGGCCTAAGGTTTTGGTGGTCGGGGATCTCGCAGGTAGTGGGTTGGGCTAGAGGGGAGGTTCGATCGTCGCTCGTGAGGAGGGGGAAGTGGGAGGATCGCTCGAGGGAGGGGAGCGAGTGGAGGAGGCGAAGGGTGGAGGCGCGTTGACAATGGAGAAGGCAGAGGGTGGAGGCGCGTTGACGATGGAGAAGGCAGAGGGTGGAGGCGCGATTTTAGAGTTAGTTTTTTTTTTCTTTAATTCGATCAGAAGAAGTAAAGGGGGGGGGGCTGACCTTGGATATAGGAGAGGATTGGTTGACTTTATTTTGTATATAAATATTTTTTATTTCAAAAAGGTAAATTTTTAATTGAACTCAAAATCAAACCCACCGACTGTCGTCCCTAGCGTTTTACCCCCATTTCGAACACAATGGGATATGTATCACAAGCTGATTCGACTGTTTCGAACAGTTTTCGTCAAATTTACATTTAAATCATTATATTGAATTTTAACCGTACATTTCAATTTACCGGGGTCACGTACTAACCCTAAAAATTCCAGAAAAATATTTTCTAGCTTCATATTGACGATACGGTCCTAACAAAACTAATTTCGTCGAATTCTGAGACCGTTTGAAAAATGGCCATTTTCCAGTTGATTAAAATCAACTGAAACTGGTCAAACGCGTTTTCCTTTGCCACGCTCACATACTGATTCGAAAAAATATGAAATTTGAAACCTAGCAATAACTTGACATCACGGATCCAACAAATGTGGTTTCATCGAAATCCGAGGTCGTTTGCAAAATTTCCATTTTTAAGGGCCTGAATTCCATAGCGACTATTCAGAATTTTCAACTGGACATATCTTTTGATTCCCGCTATCAAATTTCGATTTTTCGGATTCGTTGGAAAGATAGTCACAATTAGATCCCATTATTTTTGGTTTCACTAAAATCCGGTTTATTTTGCACCCGGTACATTCAATTGAAGTTTGAAATCGAATTATCGAACTACCGCGCCATTTTCAATTCCTTTTATAATTATATATAATTATTTATATTCTAACGACGACGTATATAATATATACATTCTAAATATATTCAAAATAAATTTTCTCATCGATATTATTTAAAATAATTCATTTTAAATATTCAAAATTCGCTAAAATTGCCAAAATAAAAATTTTAAATTCGCCCAGATTTTCGGGTTGTTACAATCTCCTCCACTTAAAACTTTTCGTCCCCGAAAAGGAACAAAGTCGAAAGTTGTTTAACAATTCAACTCAACTTCCATTGTTTTGATTACGGCTTAAGTTCTTCAACTTTTCAGTTTCTAAGAACTTTTCAAAATTTTGGCTAACACCCTAAATTTTCGAAAAATTTCGCCATAACCTCCCCTGCACCGGGAGCCACGGGAAAATCCCGAAATTTCCATATAGGCCTTCTGATCTCAAAAAGAAAAAGCCAAGCGGCTAGCCAATAGGCTCATAAAATCATCATCACCCAAACAAAACAGTAAATTATGTAGTAAACATGTACCTATTTGTCGGGCAAACTAATTTTATTCTCTGCTCTAGCCTCCTTGCTATGACCTGTTCAATGTAAGTATATGTATATGCAAGCAAATGCAACTAATTTTCAATACAATTCAATATTTGGTTCAATTAGGCATAATGGTTCAAAATTATCAAACAAATAAACAAACAACACAAACATCAATCAATTAGTGAATTTAACGTTTCAAATTCATAATTTTGATACATATTCTAAAAATCAGATTTTTGATGCCAAATCACAACAATAAGCCCTATCTAATTTTGGTTCTCACACCAGTCAATAGGAAATATATAGACGTCCCACCTTCGTCACTCGAACATAAATACTGATGATGCGATCGCTATCATCAGAATTATCCCCGAACGACTACAGTGCAATTCTATATCTATCCAGTATATTAAAATTTCAAATACACGTGGATCAGACGTATACGCAAAATCTTTATATACTGGACTGTCCAACTCAATATAAATAGATAATCAAATACGAATAATTGATTTAAATCTTCAAAACAAAAATTTGTTTTCACTTTAAAAATACACTCTTCACACTCGTTCTAGGATACTACTGATCCCATCTCTAACGAGTCATTCTCATTGGATATTACAAATCCAATATCTGATGAATTCTTTCGTATGGTTCTAATGTGTCTTGTTCTCTGAGCTTTGTAAACCAAAGCTCTGATACCAACTGTGAAAACCCGTAACTTCCCCTATGAAGGAAAGAGCGGATACTTTGAGAACAACACACAAATGAACGCAGACAGAAGAACATTTCATTGTATATTACAACAATGCATCAGATTACAAGAATATACAGAGTATAAATGAATATTACACAGAAATATCAGAGATTTAAATTACATTTAAATACATAGCAGCGGAAAATAATACAATACACAACTAGAAGTAGATATACGGATACAAAGCTTTCCGGATATCGTTCCATCTATAAACCAGGATCCTGTGAATATAAATCTGCAAAACCAAAACTACTAGCTGCCCGTGTCAAAATAAGGGCACCCAGAGTTTAGGTTAAAACAATAAACTCCAGGTCAGTCATGTGACTGGTGTGAGAACTAAAACAGTTATTAATCTTTATTTTAAAATTAGGTAAATCAAGGGACCACACCGTATAACACGGAACGGGTTTCCTCCTAAGAATACCAGTGCATAAAACAACGGCGCAATGCTAAATAAAGAAAAATGAAGCTATTATAAGACCCAGGTCCTATCACACAATGCAACGCAAGCCGGGGGATAGGGTTTTTACCTTATAATAGCCAAGAATGCTTGATACGTTTAAAAGAAATCATTTTGATACTATTATAAGTGTATAGTGTATAAAACAACTTCAAATCATAAGTATCAATCATAGGCGGCATGAATGCCCCATACCACTATGTCGCCATATATAGGTTATACAATCAAAACCGCAATGTCGTATTGGAAGTTGGGTTATCATTTATGGTATGAACCGAGGCTAGGGGCAAGATCCTCACCGATTCGAGACTCTCTAGTCCGAGCCTCAGGACCCAGACTCAGGTGGGCCCTTGGATCGTCAGGGCCGGTCCACCGATGTGGATTAAAATGCCTGAACATGCGTTTCCCCGCCCTTTGGGGCATAAGCCTAGCCCGTCAGCCGACCAGAAGCATCGGCCGAAACCGATATCACGAGGCGCCTCGCTTTTCAGCAAGTAATAATAAGCAACATCCACATGAGTCAAACTCGTCAGCCAGTTCAAGCACTGACGCCACTCCTAACTAGAAAGAAACGCATGTCCTCCCTGATGTCCGTCTCCCGTTTTTAGTTCATACCGGGTGTGATACTCGCGAATCAACGTTACACAAAGCTACGCCACACAAGGCCGTGCTTTGATCATCAACCACAAGACTTTGCTTTTCAACAAAAGCCTTGATTCATGCAACTCAGCATGCCACATTGTCAGTCCATACTGTACCACTGATTTCTGCCAATATATAACCTCTAAGCTCGTACATCTCAGAGAAGGGTGTATAGCAAGAGAATAAATTCTCTGCCACCAAACAGATATATATTTAGCAGAGATCACCAATACAGTATAAAGGAATACAACGTCAGACACACTATCCATTTACAAGTCCGTTCTGGGTCTGAACGAAATCGGAGGCACTTTCCTCGCATATCCATCCATCTCCAAGTATGTCTGGACGACCACCAACTATTTCCATCCTCTTGGGTGTACAGCCCAATCAGGATCGTCGGTAATTATCCAAACGATGTGAAGACTTCCGATCTTCAACCACCGTCTTCATCTTCGACATATCGTCGAATCGGTTATTCAGAATGGGTATAAACCCGGCCTTTCCGAACAACCCGCGTATATTAAAAATAAATGTTACACAAACACAACATACGCCTCATTCCAATTCATTAGTTACTAACCGTAAATTAATCAAGAGAATAATTCCCCAATTATTAACCCCGAAGGCCGAAACCAACATCAGATCAATATCCAGAAAACCATTCTGCTTGGCTAACCGACAGTTAGTTTCTAAATTTCACATTCATAGGGAAAGGTTCCCATTAATTTTATCCAAGATAAATTTCTTGAATTTATTCTTTAATCTATTTTTGAATATCAATTCAAACTAGTCGGGATTAGCGAACCTTACCGAAGTAATCATTTGTTTTAATTTCTCAATCCCAACCTATTCATCCCATGAAGTAAAACTGGTTATACTTCATATCTAACACCACGGTGTTATCGGTAAATTCAATTACCATTTCACGTTCAAATCTAATTAAAGATTTAACTATCGCTTGGAGCAAAACTGGTGGTACTCCCTTTTCGATCTTTTCAATCTAATTAAAGATTCATTAAAACTCCACTTAGTTTTAATCTTTAACTGGGTTAAAGAATCAGTGTCATTTAAAACACAGTTCACGATAAACCCAAAATCACATTCATTAATTATCGGGTTAAAGAACGAGTGTTATTTAAAACACTGTCCACGATAAACCCAAAAATCAATATCAATTCAATTCCAATTAAATATTATTTAATTGGTACCCTTCATTAAATCTAAATAAAAAGATTTAATCTTTTCTCAACTGGGTTCAAGAACAGTGCTAGTGAAGACACCATTCACGACAAACCCAAATCACATTTGATATTCAATACAAGGCTCTAAAATAGAAAATATATCGGCTTATATTCAATATCAAATTCTACGACTAACAAATGTCGTATTGGAAATAACGATATAAATATATATCTTTCAAATTTTCATAACAACATCTGTATAATCACGAATTCCAACATCGAAATATTCCGAAGACAATTTCGATTCAAATCCACTCTAATGCAATCATTGGAAATTCTGGTTATTTTTAAAACCCTTTTTAAATTCAATTTATTTATTTAAAAATAAATAGAATTATAATTCTAGTTCAAAACTAGTTTACTTCGATAAAAATCTATTTTTGAATATCAATTATTATGGTTTTACACAAATTATTACTATTTTTAATAATTTTATCAAGGCCCGTACAGTCGATTTCCATCAACGGCCATCGAACTGCACTTACAGCGACCTTTTTCGAATTTGATTTGGACGTATCTCCAAATCCAACCGTTAGATTTCAAATTTCTAACATTCGTTAGAAAGCTCTTTTCGATACGAACCTAACGGTTCCGGTTTTAGGAGAATCCGACGGTCGGATCTCCCGTAATGTCCGTTTGAAATAAATGGTCGAAATTCACGAACTGCCGCGGCGCGGCGCATTCTATTCAGGCCATTATATTATATATATAATATATATTTCGTCGATTTCTATTTAAAACGAATTATATAAATAGTTTTAAATTCGTTTCAAAAGCAATTTCAACTTCCATTTCAATTCAAATCAAAATTGAATTCTTCTTTATAAATTCGTTTTAAAATTCATTTCTATTCAATTCAAATTTCAATTCAATTTGAATTCATTTCAATTCGCTTTCAATTCAATTTGAATTCGTTTTCAATTTAATTCAATTCCAAAGTCGTTTTCTATTCGATTCAATTCAAATTGGTTTTCTATTCGATTCAATTCAAATTGGTTTTCTATTCGATTCAATTCAAATTGGTTTTCTATTCGATTCAATTCAAATTGGTTTTCTATTCGATTCAATTCAAATTGGTTTTCTATTCGATTCAATTCAAATTAGTTTTCTATTTGAATCAAATTCAAATTGGTTTTCTATTTGAATCAAATTCATTATATATTCAATTGAAATCAAATTCGTTATATATTCAATTCGAATTCGTTTCCTATTCAATTTAATTCAAATTTCATTTCAAAATATGAGATTTCGAAATCACTTTTCAATATTCATTTTAAAATGAGTAAAATCGATATAAACATCGTTCACGTCAAAATGGCGCATCTCTAATCAACACGGCTTCATATCATTCTATTTTCAAATATTCTATTTCAAATATTTCTTTTTCAAATATTTCCTATTCAAATATTTCTATATTAAAATATTTCGTTCAACACATGACTTATCTCAACGGATGAGTACAGTCAACACATGAACCTTTATTTTATATTGATAAAGATGTAAATTTTATTATTAAAATATTTCGTTCAACACATGACTTATCTCAACGGATGAGTACAGTCAACACATGAACCTTTATTTTATAATATTCTTTACCTTCTAAATTGGAATGAGGCCCAATCAATCACCATATAATGTTAATTATATGGGATTTCCTACATCACACGTATATAATAGCATTGCAAAATAATCAACCATCAACCAAAGTGCACTACACTGTATAAGCATCAAATATAGATATCTAACGCTTATAACAGCCTGTCAATCAATCGATCGACATATTTAATCAATCAAGATGAGTGAACTTCAAATTTCATCCCAACACCCGTGTGGGGTTTCAAACAATCAAACACAGATTTTAGTTGTGCAGTTGGACGATGTGTAAAATCTATCGACCCAATCAATGTCCTTCAAATAGGTGTACATAAACAAACCGTCCGGTTTGTAAATGAATATTTTATTTTATTCACTTCCACGTTAAAACTATATTTTTAACGATAAAATATTTTATTTAACTTATGAATGTTCTATTCAGTTCATTCATTCAATAAAATGATATTTTTATTTTTCTAACATATTTTAGAAAATTTCGGCGGCATAACGGCACGACACTAGAAACGGGACGAGGCCTAGCCTTATCCCCGGTCTAGTGAAGGCCCACGCCATTCACACATCAATCAATCCAATTTCATTTCATCAAACAACCAAATTTCAATCAAATACTCTAACTAATTTTTGCAATCAAACAAACAAGTCCATGGTCTGTGGACGATTGTGTCGGGTGCTACTAAACACCGTCTGCATCCTAGTATATATATAACTAGAAATAGAAATTGAAGAGTGAGAAATTCTCACCAAAAGCTATCCAATCATCTTGACTCTTCATTTATAGAAGTCTTCATCGTTATCGCATTTCTGTCATCTTCGTTGCCCGTAGCCACTATATATATAAAAATCACATTTTTACTTCGATGTTCAATATATAAAAATCACATTTTTACTTCGATGTTCAATATATAAAAATCACATTTTTACTTCGATGTTCAATATATAAAAATCACATTTTTACTTCAATGTTCAATATATAAAAATCACATTTTTACTTCGATGTTCAATATATAAAAATCACATTTTTACTTCAATGTTCAATATATAAAAATCACAATTTTACTTCGATGTTCAATATATAAAAATCACATTTTTACTTCGATGTTCAATATATAAAAATCACATTTTTACTTCGATGTTCAATATATAAAAATCTCGCCTTTTCTAATTTAAAAAATCTCGCCTTTTCTAATTTAAAAATCTCGCCTTTTCTAATTTAAAAATCTCGCTTTTTCTAATTTAAAAATATCGCCTTTTCTAATTTAAAAATCTCGCCTTTTCTAATTTAAAAATCTCGCCTTTTCTAATTTAAAAATTTCGCCTTTTCTAATTTAAAAATCTAACTTTTCCTTTTGTAAAAATATAAACTTTCCTATAACAAAATAGGATCTTTCTAAACAATAAAAATCGTATTTTTATTAAATAAAAATCATATGTAAAATCTGAATTTAATCAAGGCTTATTTATGTATAAAATTGAAATTAAAATCAAAATTAACATTATTAAGTACCCTAAATAAAATAAAATAGGTAAACTTACTGTGTTCGTCTAAGAAAAGAGGGGGGGGGCTGTTCGCTGGAGCTATGTCGAAGGCGCCAGGGGGGGCTGAAGCTCGCTGTGGGGCGCCGGAGTTGAGCGCGGCCTAGGGTTTTGGTGGTCGGGGATCTCGCGGGTAGTGGGTTGGGCTAGAGGGGAGGTTCGATCGTCTCTCGTGAGGAGGGGGAAGTGAGAGGATCGCTCGAGGGAAGGGAGCGAGTGGAGGAGGCGAAGGGTGGAGGCACGTTGACAATGGAGAAGGCAGAGGGTGGAGGCGCGTTGACGATGGAGAAGGCAGAGGGTGGAGGCGCGATTTTAGAGTTAGGTTTTTTTTCTTTAATTCGATCAGAAGAAGTAAAGGGGGGGGGCTGACCTTGGATATAGGAGAGGATTGGTTGACTTTATTTTGTATATAAATATATTTTTATTTCAAAAAGGTAAATTTTTAATTAAACTCAAAATCAAGCCCACCGACTGTCGTCCCTAGCGTTTTACCCCCATTCCGAACACAATGGGATATGTATCGCAAGCTGATTCGACTGTTTCGAACAATTTTCGTCAAATTTACATTTAAATCATTATATTGA
Organism: Allium sativum; assembly: GCA_030737875.1. NCBI lineage: Eukaryota > Viridiplantae > Streptophyta > Magnoliopsida > Asparagales > Amaryllidaceae > Allium > Allium sativum. The sequence continues at coordinate 141,950,867 of CM060925.1, read as the reverse complement.
ATTTTAAACGTACATTTCAATTTACCGGGGTTACATACTAACCCTAAAAATTCCAGAAAAATATTTTCTAGCTTCGTATTGACGATACAGTCCTAACAAAACTAATTTCGTCGAATTCTGAGACCGTTTGAAAAATGGCCATTTTCCAGTTGATTAAAATCAACTGAAACTGGTCAAACGCATTTTCCTTTGCCACGCTCACATACTGATTCGAAAAAATATGAAACTTGAAACCTAGCAATAACTTGATATCACGGATCCAACAAAAGTGGTTTTATCAAAATCCGAGGTCGTTTGCAAAATTTCCATTTTTATGGGCCTGAATTCCATAGCGACTATTCAGAATTTTCAACTGGACATATCTTTTGATTCCCGCTATCAAATTTCGATTTTTCGGATTCGTTGGAAAGATAGTCACAATTAGATCCCATTATTTTTGGTTTCACTAAAATCCGGTTTATTTTGCACCCGGTACATTCAATTGAAGTTTGAAATCGAATTATCGAACTACCGCGCCATTTTCAATTCCTTTTATAATTATATATAATTATTTATATTCTAACGACGACGTATATAATATATACGTTCTAAATATATTCAAAATAAATTTTCTCGTCGATATTATTTAAAATAATTCATTTTAAATATTCAAAATTCGCTAAAATTGCCAAAATAAATTTTTTAAATTGGCCCAGATTTTCGGGTTGTTACAGTTCGATAGTGAAGGTGGGTAATGGAATTAAGTTAATAAGAGTAATGGTTTGAGTTGGCATGGCGATGGTTTGTTTAAACATCTGTCTAAGTCCAATGAAGGAGTTTTGGAAATGTTTCCCAACTAAGTACCAGAAATGTTTTCTGATACAGAAAACAAGAAATGGAAATGTTTTCCAATGGTAATAACATATATTTTCTAAATTTAGAAAATAAGAAATGTTGAATATAGGGAAACAGGAGATAAGTAAATTTATGAAATAAAGAGATAAATGTTGAATGATGATTGATCGATATAATTTCCTCCTGGAAATAATGTCTTTGTTTGCACACCTGTTTTTCTTTGATGGTTAAATCACAGACTATCGAAGTTTTTGACCATTTTAACGTTGTTAATATGGAGAGACGGGTTGGATTATTATCCAAAGAACCACTCTTTATTGGCATAAGCGTTACGAATCATATATGCCAAAGATAATTGAAGACGGAGTAAAGTGCAAGGGCAATTGTATAAGGCTTAGATAACAGTGCCTAAGATGGATGTACTGAATAGTACCTTCGGTTCATCCTGTTCCTGGATGACTTGTATGGATGAATGCCTGACAGAGTATTTCCAGAAAGGTCACGTACATTGATTTCTTCAACCTTACCAAGAGTGGAAGCGGAGAAGGAAACTTCTTTAACTAACACGTAATGTACTGTTGTAGACGTCGATTAGTGATTTTTCGATGGATCTGACAATGTGGCATTCGAAGTGAATCTGATGTGGTGATAAAGCGTAGCTTCTAGCCTCACATCCGGTAAATGACAGATATCGGGCAGGCAACATGGCTAAGTCGGTCGCTCCGAAGTAGGGTGTATAATCACCTGATTTAGAGTTTCATTTACTTCTAAAAATCTATTGTTGATGCTGTCCCATTCGGGAAACGGTTGCTGATCCCAACCGTTGGTGATATACATTCGATACACTCAAGCGAAATGAGTGGTCGGTCATGTGTGGACGGGTTGCAAGATATTCTTGTTGAACCCAGTGTATTCCTTTCTAGAGGTACACTAGCGAAAGGTGGTTCCATACCTTGTCATAGTTGGAAATCCATTACCCAATACGTGCTTGCGGTTATTCAAGTACAAATGTATATTTCAAGTTATGTTATATATATTATATGTAATTCATTCCGCTGTGAGGTTCGTGTTACTCTGGTGTTCTTCTTCTTCTATTCTAAGTTTCTTTCTTATCTTTCCTCACCCTCTATCTTCTTTCTATTAATTTCCTGGTTTTCAGTACAATTTGGGGTTGGACTTGTGTTATTTGGTCAGCTCAAATTAGACCGGATTTTCGGGTCATTACAAGGAGGCTTCACCAGTTAGCTATAGACTATCATATATTCCGCTGTGAACCATGTTTGTATCTGGAAACAGGTGTTTATAACTGTTCCAGGAATAACTGTTGTGCTCCGATGATGGTATGTATATAAAGTTACCGATTTGTATTTCAAAAGTTATGTTATATAATATATTTTATTCGTTCTGCTGTGAGATTTGTCTTCTTTGTATCTTCTATTCTAATATTTCTTTCTTTCTATTTCTCACCCTCTAACTTCTTTATAATAATGATTCGTATTTCCGTGCACTTTGGGTTGGACGTTTGGTATTATTAGTCAACTCAGATAGTACGGATTTGCGGGCCACTACAATAGGATATGGTTGAAACATGTGTTTGAGGCATGTTATGTTTGATGTTTGCAAGTGGATGCAAGTGGATGTCGTGGATGCATATGCACACATTAGGCACCAAGATCGACTAAATAGGACACTTACATATGCATATGGATGTTTGTGTACTTTATTATTATTTCTATGGATGAAACATATAAATGCTATCATATGATTGTCTCATGTGGATGGTGGTTGATGCACACATATAAAGTTACAAGTATCCTTAGGACTGCTGCGTACATTTGGACACATGGCACAAACATAATTGCATAAAAAGGAGGTCAATTGAATCAGTAGACCGCCTAATATTTCACATTAGTTAGGGTTATACACACTACACTATTGCATAAGTACATTAATTGCTTTAGAAATAAACTAAGGACCATGGTTGTCAGTGGATGATGGTTGAGTAGATGGATGTAGAAAACAATTATATTATTCTTCCGCCTTGGAGATTTCGGGGGCGAAATCCTTTAAGGAGGGAAGAATGTAACAACCCGAATTTTTAACAAACAATAATTAATTAACGAATTAATTAGTTAAGGAATAAATCGAGGAAATAAATATTAATTAGAAAAATTTTGAGCATTGGGCAATGAAAGTTGCGTCATTGGGTCTGTTATGAATAGAAATTTGTTTGCTGAAAAAGGATTTAAAACGAAGAAGTTATAACTATTTAAAAATTAAAAACAAAAAATATAATCATGAAGGTGGGTCTACCCTCGGGTCAACCCAGGACTCAAGTCGGTCGACCCCTGTGTCACCCACATAAGGGGAGGGTCGACCCAGGTCGTGGCCTGGCAACGTTGTTTGCAAGGCATGATTTCGACCGCTCGGGCTTTGTTTTGGGTTTTTCTTCTAGATCATTCTTCTAATCTAATGGCCTAAAATCTAATGAATCTGGACACCCTAACTCTATTATAAATAGCCTTCAAAATCTAACCTAAACCTCACTATTCCATTTCTCTACCTCTCTCAAGTAACCCTCTTCTCAAATAAAATTTTAATGCAGTAGTGGGGCTTGGTTCAATACATATTTTTGAAGGATATTCGTAAATAGAAAGGATCTACCGAGGCTTATCGGATTTCCTCAAAATTTAGGAGTGTATTTCTATGATTATGAGATTTTTCCAGGTTGAGGTTAAAATTAATATAATAGTTGTTACAGTGTTACAGATCTGAATCTTTCTGTGGTTATACACAGATCTAGTTCATTTGTTGTTTATTTACAGATCCAACTATCTATAATTCTTTTAGATCTGATTTTTTTCTTGTTCTTCCTTTTTAACTTTTCAGTAAATCCATTTTGTAGTTTATTTCAGTCATATATACCTTTGTTCTTCATATAAAATTTCATTGCAGTTTTTAATTAGCCCTATTGTAATTTTAGATCTACTTCTGTCTATCTGAGCCTAGTCCATGCGAGAGCCTAGGCCATTTATTTATTTATTTTTGACATTGAGTTTAGGCCTTTTTAAGCCTAAACATTTCATCCTTTCTTATTTTGCACAAATTGAGTTAAAACATGAGATGGGGACAATAATAGCGCAATTGGATAATAATAAGAAGTATAAAAAGGAATAATCGGGGCTTAGTGAAATTTTTTACTAATGAAAATGAATATAAAAGAGGTCTGTTGAAATTTGATTAAAAGATATAATCAAGAAATGAACTACAATATTGGGAAAATGATGATGTTGGAGAAGAAGTATTGCAATCTACAGATGAACGGTAATTTGGAAGATAATGAAATTGAATCAAAAAGAGGAATTTGGGCATGTTAGGAACTGATGAATATTATATTCAAATATTGGATTGTAAATTGGGATAAATCTTAATTGAAGAATATTCATTTTTATGAATTGGAATAAAATGTACTTAATTGGACATTGAGTAACATGTAATTGGAAGAACATGTACTACTAGAATAGAATGAACATTAAATGACATGGGAAAGGTTGTATTAAAAGGTAACATTAATTAGAAATGTTAATACAACCTAGGAATATATCATGTGGCTATATTGGGCTTATTAATCAACATAAACATGTTAAGTTAAAATTGTGAGATAAATAAGCTAAGATATCTGGAGTCCGTTCCAATGGGATATAAGGGGCTCGTAGAAATAGAGAGTTTGTTCCGGTAGGACATAATGGGCTCGTAGAAATCCTAGTTATAAATTGGGGACCAAATTTGGGGATGACTTGTGTCAAGTGCATTTTTGTTTGGGAACCCGTATCAGTCTGTATACCTTGTTATCATGGCAATAGATAGAGGCTACGGCATGCTTTACTGAACTAGATAATAAGTGGTTCAAAACGAGGTGGGTATGGGCGCGTTCCAGTAGAATCATGAGCGTACATCGTTTCGAATGAGGAAGATAAGACGATGTAACATCTATGACTAATGTTGTGTCTTTTTAGTTGATGGGTTCGGGAATTGATAACCCCAAATTCCATAGCTGGCGCATGTTATTCACCTTTAGGTAAAGAAGCCGATCGATAAGTAGTATTAGGAAATTCCTTCCTAATTAGTTATTTCGGTTCGAAGTTATAGAAGTGAAAAATAGTTAGTCGGCGTTTATATGATCATTATTATCATTGTTGTCTTTTGGATAAGAATAGCTAATCCTTTTTGCCAATTCATATCAGTAATTTTTCACTTTCAAGTGTGCATGGACACTTTCCCTTTTATGATACTGGAACTACTATTTATCTATTTTTCCTTAACTTAGCAGTCGTGCTAGTAATCATAGCAGTAGCAGCTTTTCAAACTTTATGTCTGACCCATTTCCTTTCTCTTTTCTTCCCCCCTTAAAGCTTATAAGGAAGAAGTGTATAGTTCAAATTTCTTTATTGATTCAATCGTGAAGGATGTCTATAAAAGATGGATTACTTCATGTTTTCTTTTCTAGGTTAGGTTGTATCTTTTTGACTATTCGGGGGATGATATTATTTTGTACTCTGATGTTGTTTTGACTGAGATTTTGAGACATGACATTTTGTAACTATTTGATTAACTGAAATAAAGATGGTTTTGTATTTAAAATGAAGTTTTCTTCTTTTGCTATCAATTTATTATTTATGTCTTGTGAAATCTTAGTGTTTGTGATGTTTTATGTATTTATACCTACAATTAATACTCTATATTTTCTTAATGAAATCTTCATATAGGTGACATTAAGAAATGTCGGGTGTTACATCTAGTCTGCTCATCAACATCATTGTTGAGCACTCAAAGCAGTAACAGGGAAACAAAACATTGGGTCAAACAATAGTCTGGTGTGAGCAATAAATAGATTTCAAAGAACTGCAAAGGTCATAATAATATATATGACATATAAGGTATGAAAAAAAATCATGTCTTCAGTGCCCCTGCATCCATAGATTTAGCACATAACAATGCATATATGTTATACTATGATAAACATCGTATGAAGAAGGTGTTATGGATGTCTAAGTACTTAATGGTGATTAACATATAAACAACCATAATATCCATCATGCATCCTTACATTCACTTACTTGGTGCATTGGATATACCGTAATGCTTAGTTTTCATAATACTTGAATCTATGCCACTCAGTCGGTTAGGACCTAGATTGTACCGATGTGTACGCCTCTAGATAAGGACCCATCTTTGTCCAAGCTAATGGCATATGTCTCCCACCGATGAAAAAGGAGGACTCAGCTTGGTCCAAATTGACATTACACCCGCTACCCCGCCTTCTCGAGTAATTGCTAAAACCACCCATATTTATAATTCATTTGCATACGTCATTCGTAGTAAAGCCTGTTTTCAGAACTTCTCTTATGGCCCCTCACTTGGAGTCTCCTCGATTGAGACTAATGACAACCAACTTGTCGTCAAGCCCAATCAACTATTCTCAACCCTCTCCAGTAGCTTCCCTCCGACCCATCGTTACTACTCTGCATTCCGGAGTATCGCTATCCTTTGTCGAAGTCGTCTCTTTGCTTCTCTTCATGGAATCACAATCATTGAATAATGAACCATTGATCGAGAAGCCATTCTGTCAAAACCGCTGTCGAACGAACTATTGCATCATGTTCCTTGAAACCGCATCGTCATCGATAATTCCTTTGCATACCTCATTCCAATACTATTCCATCAATCGAATCCAACCACGCTCTCTGATGCACCTTCGAGAATTTAGCTTATCCATTCATGTATATCACCCTTGTGCATTCAATCAATATACCCCGACGTGTGCATTTAACTGATAGGCGCCCCATACTCAAACAAACAAGATTTCCTAACACTAGATCACCTACGTACGGCATTTTAAGCTAAACTAAACAAATATTACAAACACAAAATCAACAGTCATACAAATCCCTAAAATATCATATAAACATCCATATTAACACCAGAATTTGCATCGGCCAAATATAAAGAAGCAGAAGATCCGAAGCAACAAGGGCAAAGGGTTTCGGGCAACGAAATCTAAACCATGGAGAAAAGGACCTTGAAGGAGGCTAAGGCGCTAGAAGGGGCAAAGTACGAAAGTCAAAATCGACAGCAATAATGGTCAAGTTGTGGTCAGGCATTAACATCGAGTATTGCTGGAAAAGAGATGTCAAGCTCACATCCGCAACAAAAGGGAAGGTTCGAGAATCATAAATCCGGTACTCAAGCACAAGGGTATTGGTCCGACACAGACAACAAAAGAATATGAGAAGATACAATAATACTGTTAAACCAGAAGGAGGGATTTACTGGCAAGGCGGTACCGTTACCGAAGGAAATTAGTAAGGGTACAACTCAGAAAGCATACCATTTAAAACCATAAGCAAATAGAAGTGGGCAGCCAAGGACATATAAACATAAACTCAAAGCCATGAAAGGGAAGCGCTACATCAGTCAAGAGAAGGTAGATGGCTGTCGGCACTACTCAGATTAATACTGACACTAACATTAGAAGAAAGCCGATGAGTCATTCGAAAGGAGTCATGGGTAAAGCTATCGTGAGATCAAGACCGAAACCAAGGGGCTATTGGAAGAAGAACAGGGTGTCAACTCTAATATGCTTAGCTCCGATACCCATACTAACAAGCGAAGGTTACGGAGTTGAAAGTCAAGCTAAAAGGAAGCAAACGATTATCGAAACAGTTACCAGGAAACAACTTTAAAGTGACCGAGAGACATAAAAAAAGTGTACTATCACAAAATCAAGCTCCCAGGATTCGAGACCGAACTACCGAAAGAATAAAGCGATAATAATGTTCAATAAAGAATATAAAGGCGGCCGAAACCTTGTCTCCGCATCTGAAAGAGGCTTCTTTTGAGTTAACACCAAAAGGGGTCCAATATGCCTATTTATAAGACCCTAGGGGTCTCATTTTGGGGGACCTTTCTCATTCAAAAATCTTGTACTCATTCTAGAGAACTCAAACCCTAATTTGTAAATCAAATTGGGGATTCCTTATGTAACCTCCTCCATGAATAAAATCACCAAAGCCCTTAAAGTGGACGTAGGTTCAATCCGAACTGAACCACTATAAATTGTTGTGTTCTTACTATTTTCGCATATTATGTTGTGTTTTATTATACTTTTGATTGTGTTCTGTTATGCTTCTTAATTAACAAAATTCCCTTCTACAGACCGTTTAACTTCCTAACTTGTGTTGTGCTTAGGGAGCCCTTATCCCAAGGTAACTGTTGGTCCTTGAGTCTCGTAAGTGTGATACTCACCCCTTGAGGGAAGAGTAGCTAGTCCTCAGGCTTATGATCTAGGAAATAGCAGCTAACTCAAGCTTGTGGGGAATAAATAATCTCATTTCTCCCCTAGGTCCATTTCCTTAGAACTATCTCTGGTGTTGACAAAGAATATCGTTAATATTTTGGCACTAGAAAGAGGGCTTGAACCTCCGATCCTTTGGACAACCTAGCACATCCCTTGCATTTCCGTCTTAGATTGGACTAAACTTTGAAGAAGCAGGATTATAGATAGAGCCTCGACAAGGAGTTTCTGTATATCGAATGGCCAATTCAACATCATTTATCTAAGCTATTTGAAGAATAGTATAACCTTGAATCACTAAACTTATTTCCTACACTTTCTCCCTTGTTGTTAACCCTTATTTCTTCTACCTTCGTCCCTATCTTAAACCTTCCATTCTTAATCCCCCCTTTCGGCTAAAATGACTAATTAACTCAAGATAAGATTAATTTATATCGAAAGAAGTCTTCTACATATGTTATTCCTTAGTATATTTATGACTCTTTCACTCATATGGTTTCTCTGAGTAAACTTCTGAGGAACCCCAAATGATTTATGGTTGTTTGGTTACACTCAATGATGTATGGGATGTTTAACATTGCTTGGATGGATAATCCTTGGATGATTTATGATGTTCTCATTGAATGATCTTTGAGTGAACTTTATATAATTCATTTATGCTTATATTAAGGCATTTTACTTATAGCATTTTCTAATGATTTATGGTTTTAACTTACCCGAGCGTGAGTCTCAGGGTACTTATATGATTTATGGTTTCTACTTAAACGAGCGTGAGCCTCGGGGTTTCTATACGATTTATGATATCTACTTACCCGAATGTGAGTCTCAGTGTTTCTATATGATTCTTGGTTTCTACTTATCCGAGCGTGAGTCTCGGGGTTTCTATATGATTTCTTGGTTTCTACTTAGCCGAGCGTGAGTCTCGGGGTTTCTATATGATTTCTGGTTTTTACTTACTTGAGTTGGAGTCTTTGAGTTCCTGTGTGAGTTCTGATTTCCACTTACCTGAGTGTGAGTCTCTGGGTTTCTATATGATTTCTGGTTTTTACTTACCCGAATGTGAGTCTCAGGGTTTCTATATGATTCTTGGTTTATACTTACCCGAGTATGAGTCTTGGTGTTGTTATATAAATTTCTAACTTACCTGAATGTAAATCTCAGAGTTTTTATTATTTTTCAGATATGATATCTAACTTTCTATTTACCCAAGTGTGAGTCTCGGGGTTGTTATATGAATTTCTAATTTCCAACTTACCCAAGTGTGAGTCTCGGGGTTTCTTTTTGATATTTGGTTTCGATTAACCCGAATGAGAGTCTCGGAATTTCTATATGATTTCTAATTTCCAACTTACCCGAGTGTGAGTCTCGGGGTTTTCTATAAGATTTCTAACTTTCATTTACCCGAGTGTGAGTCTCGGGCTTTCTATATGATTTCTGATTTATGCTTTACCTTGTGTGAGTCTTGTGGTTTCTATGAAATTTATGATTTCTATTTTTCCAAGTGTAAGTCATGGATAACTACTACTTTCAAATAAAGATTTAGGGTTTTCTACCTTTACCGGATGCAAATCTTGGGATTCCTATTATAGATTTCTAGTTTTCTATTACATAAGTCCAAGTTTGAATCTTAGGTCCTTTTTCCTTATTATTCCAAGTAGTTATTTTTAACCTTACCAACTTTAGGAAAAATAGACTCTAGATCTGTTTTCTTCTAACAATCAGGTTTAATTATGAATTTTCTATGGTAGTTTCCAGATATAATGTTAATTTCCTTCTATCATGTTCACATATGGAGTTCGAATATACCATTATTATTCCAAGGTAAAGGTTCCTAAGTTAGAGCACAAGCATGTACTATGGACCTCCTATCTGAAGCCTTCCAACAAGGATTATGATCTCACAACACTTCGTATAGGAAGTTTTCTAAACTCATGGCAAACTTACTCATAATATTTGCTACTATGAATTGTGGTCAAAGATATGTTAAATACATCATAAATAAAATATCAGACAATGTGTAAGTCATATCACCCTTACTGACACGTTATGTTTGTCGATAAAGAATTTCTAGTTTTCTATCTAGACATGTCCAAATATAAGCTTTGGATTTCTTACCTCACATTTCCCAGAATAAATTCTTGGTAATTAAGTGACTAAGTAAGAATGTTAGGCTTCCCATTTAGTGTTGATAAGAGGGTGTTAAGCTATAAAATTGTAGGATTCCACATGGAAACATGTTTAAGCCTGAACATTATTCATGACTAAGTCCACAAAAAGTTCATAACTTGGAATTCATGTTCAGACCCTATTTGGTTAAGGAAAGTTTATGCTCCCCCCGCATCATCTCGGTTATACGAAATTAATACCAAAGATTTTTATAATGATTCTTGGCCTAAAGAACAAAAGCTTCTTTATACCGGGGGGTTAAATGTTAACACTAGAATTTGCATCGGCCAAATATAAAGAAACAGAAGATCCGAAGCAATAAGGGAAAAGGGTTTCGGGAAATGAAATCTAAACCATGGAGAAAAGGACCTTGAAGAAGGCTAAAGCGCTAGAAGGGGCAAAGTCCGAAAGTCAAAACCGACAACAAGAAGGGTCAAGTTGTGGTCAAGCATCAACATCGATTATTGCTAGAAAAGAGATGTCAGGCTCACATCCGCAATGAAAGGGAAGGCTCGAGAATCATAAATCTAGTACCCAAGCACAAGGGTGTTAGTTCGACACAGACAACAGAAGAATAGAGGAAAAAATAACAATATTGTTAAAGTAGAAGGAGGGATTTACCGGCAAGGTGGTACCGTTACCAAAGGAAATTAGCAAGGGTACAACTCCGAAAGCATACCATTTAAAACTATACGCAAATAGAAGTGGGCAACCAAGGACATATAAACCGAAACTCAAAGCCACAAAAGGAAAGCACTATATTAGGCAAGAGAAGGCAGAAGGTTGTCGACACTACTCAGATTAATACCGACACTAACATTTGGAGAAAGCCTATGAGTCATCCGAAAGGATCTTGGGTAAAGTTATCGTGAGATTGAGACCAAAACTAGAGGCTATCAGAAGAAGAACAGGGGTGTCTGCTCTAACATGCTTAGTTCCGATACCCATGCTGACAAGCAAAGGTTACGAAGCTAATAGTCAAGCTAAGAGGAAGTAAAGAACTATCGAAACCATCATCAGGAAACAACTTTAAACTCACCGAGAGACATATCAAAAGTGTGCTGTCACAAAATCAAGCTCCCAGGATCCGAGACCGAACTTCCAAAAGGATGAAGCGGTAACAATGTTCGATAAAGAATATAAAGGCAGCTAAAACCATATCTCTGCATCCGAAAGAGGCTTCTGCTGAGTTAACACCAATAGGTGGCCCGATATGTCTATAAATAAGACCCAAGGGTTCTCATTTTGGGGGACCTTTCTCGTTGAAAAATCTTGTACTCATTCTAGAGAGCTCAAACCCTAATTTGTAAATCAAATTGGGGATTTCTTATGTAACCTCCACAATGAATAAAATCACCAACGCCCTTAAAGTGGACGTAAGTTCAATCCAAACCGAACCACTATAAATTGTTGTGTTCTTACTATTTTCGCATATTATGTTGTGTTTTATTACACTTCTGATTGTGTTCTGTTTTGCTCCCTAGTTACCAAAATACCCTTCTATAGTCTGTTTAACTTCCTAACTTGTGTTGTGCTTAAGGATCCCTTATCCTAAGGTAACTGTTGGTCATTGAGTCTCATAAGCGTGATACTCACCCCTTGAGGGAAGTGTGGCTAATCTTCGGGATTAAGACCTTGATATCTAGGAAACGGTGAACTAACTCAAGCTTGTGGGAAATAAATAATCCCATTTCTCTCTTATGTCCATTTCCTTATACAACCAAAGTGAAATAAATCACCGAATAGCCTAAATCTAGCAGTATGGTCAAAATGGCATGCAATAGCATGTAAATGGGTAGATAAAATGCATAAGAGCGCACAAATAGGTAAAAGATGATAGTCATGATTAAAACTGCTTAAATAACTTAATAATATTTTTATTAATTATTTCCAGGTTCAATTATCCTAAATTTTACATTTTAGAATTATAAATCATTTAAAATGTTAATTTACACTATATGAACAAACACAATTCAGTGAGAGACAATACCAATCACCTCAACCAAATTAGTTCTAAAATGCAGAGCTCGCCGATATGAGTCTAATGAAGGAAACAACGTCCAAATCTGAGATCGTTCGCAAAAGTTATGAATGATATATGCTTGATAATTATTTAAATCATTAAATAAGCTAACATATGATTAACCAAAGTTAATTACCCCTGTAATTCTTTCTTTCCAAATTAGCTACTACAGCAGCGTGCATATCATCCCAAGTAAACCAAATCCACTTCTTACACAACTATTCTCTTCGATTCCGACATTGTTTCTTAATGGGTTCTTGAACCAATTTCACCAACAATTTTCTCTTCGAGTAATCTACGCGACCATCACCACCATATGAAACTCGATGCCACCATGGAAGATGGAACCTGATGGCTCACACACATCCAAGTTGAGAATGCACTTTGCTCCACTATAAGATGGGGCTTTAAATTTTGGGGAAAAGTACACTCTTCGAAGAGAAGACCATTGCAACAAACGTTGTAACCTCTCGTTGCTTAGTTCGACATAAAAGTGGAGTCTTAGTTCGGCCTAAAATTGTCGACCTCGGCCATGGAGTTTCGCAAAAAATGAAAGTGACATTGAGTCAGAGAAAATCGAAGAAAAAATCCAACAAATATAATCTCCTAATTTATCGTGAAAGGAATGATTTTATGTTGATTTTTGAATCGCCAAAGAGAAGCGGCCATTTACGACGAGTGAAACAATAAATGAAATTTGATAGAGAAAAGGGAATGCTAGTTTGGGCCTATTACTATAGCATGTGTTAGTTAGGTTTGTTATTATTTTATTTATTTATTCTCCAACAAATCCAAAAATCCGCTATCTCCAGTCTACGTATGTCGTTTGTCATCACTATGTAAAAAGACCTTCTGAAAACAATGGAACTAATCTCGAGACCAAATACGATTGTATACAAAAGTTAGCCTTCGAAATATGAATTACATAATTATCGATTCTTACAGAAATCGAAACATGTTTTATTTACGCACAACCAGATGGTACATCTGACCGCTACAAAACTTGACGATGTACAACAATTCTCTACTACAATTCCAAAAATATAAGTTTCATCGCAAACCAACACCGCGCATTCGAAATGATAGTTTTACGCGTATTTCGAGATCATTATCACCACCAATTTGTCTAAACTCAAAATATAGCGATCCATATATATTTTATCCATGTAACAAACTATCCAGACTAAATAGAACTAGTCTCGAGTCTTGATTCAATCGATTGTGAAAAATTATATTCTGGAACCGTCAATCGAATGATTAACGATTAATATTTAGATAAAATATTTAAATATCTAATCATTAAAAATATGGATCATTGCATACTTCCCTTCTTGAAGTATTTCGTCCTTCAAACTCCTCAAGAATGGAACAACACAACCAAACACTCTCGAACAAGTGAAGTCACAAAGGAAACCGTCACTTAACGCCCTCAAAAATCAACCATTGAAAGCAATCATAACAAAAGAAATAGACTTGGAATTTGACATGGAGCTAACATTCTCATTCCTAACCACAACCACCATCAAATTCGCGATCAATGTAGTTAAGCCAAACATCTAAGTTGTACACTTGATTTCCAAACGAATTGATAAAATAAAAATAAAAGTGACAAATCGCTAGTTGGAAGGCAACTCAACTTAGCATCTCATATTGAATTTCTCTCCAAATTTGATAAAATTCACAAAAAATTTCGATAGCATCTCCTTTGTGCTGCTCAATCCAGAAAAACTACTACTCGGTAAATATGGCACATCCAACAAAAGAAAATAAAAGCTTAAAATGGCTACCCATATTGGGCATAAAATCGTCAAAAATGAAACAATGGCAAAAACCACAACTCTACATCTACTACATACCTCTTTTTAAGAAAGCTTAGCATTTAGATGCAATTAAAAGCGAATAATCATAAAAACAATCAAAATTTGCTTCTGTGTACTAGGCATGTACTCAACAAAGAAAATTAGACACCATAGTAGAAATAGGCACAAGGGAACTAAGCATGTTAAATAAATTAATTTTATCTAACATAAGCATGTCATGTATGGAATTTATCTCAAATAAAGGACAACCCAGTAATATAGTTATCATGCATGCTTAACATCCATATAAGCATAAATACTCATGTCAACATCAATAATCCAAGATACATGGAAAAGCAACAACAATCATAAAAATGATATCCATATTCATTCTAACATGCAGGATATTGATCTAACTATTATGGCACACCGAATAATAGTTTCAATCCATATATGACTCGACAACTTAGTTGCTATTTCAGAAATAAGGAATGTTAATCTAGCATCTCTCGTCAACGAATCAGGTATGACTTGAGTGCTATCATAGCATTCCCAACACCACACGAACTCATCGATGGAAACCATCAACAATTATTCCTGCATCCACTTGGGAATCTCGATTAGTCATATAGAACTATTTGATTCATCTCATTCAGCTGTAGCTAGCTGATGTTGCATTCATCATGAAGCGAATACCCAACCATCCCCTTCTAATGATGTTGGGAACAGATAACACCTCTTCTATATGGAACCAACCACCTTGGTCGGGTCCACTCAATTTTACGTAAATTTATGGAATCATAACCAATAATAAACATGAGAGACACCCACAAATGGAATATCGCCCCTATACTGGTACATCCCCAACTCGAGACATAAGCAATTGAATTTCCCATACAAACATATGAGAAATAATAAAGTCATTGAGGTTAATAATTTCAACCGTTGCTGCTAGCGAAGGTTGAGATACCTCTCCGGAAAGAGAAATCCTGGTGATGTGACATCACCAAATGTCTCTAAGCCCTTTGCTAATAAATAGTACTTCCTAATCACCAAAGTGAAATTATATTGTCGTTGACTCTGAACCGAGAGTTGAATACTTCTTCTTATGCGGTTTTCATTTTCGGCTAGAACACGTTAACCTCCCACTTGAGAATAAACCATACTTTAACTATCCACACAACCAAGTGAGTACTATCAGCCCCTCATTCCTACTTGGAATGAGAAATTTGTATACTTATGGGTTAACTTCAACTTCCATGTCATTGGGATTCTCGTAGGACTTATAATGACATTCTATTCAAGATGACGTGACCCAAGCACTTCATTTCTCTATTCAAAAAGTGAAATGCCAACAAACCATCCACAAAATGGTGTTTTCCCAACACCAACGACACAAACACCAATTATGTCTTGCGCTCTCTTTTGGTCCATAGTAAAATGAAACAACTACCAGAGCACAATTTATCCATGTGATATCTCAGAAAATGATCCAAGAAACCAACAAGATATGTCGACTCGCTTGTTAGCCCAAAAAAACAACCAAACAATCAAAATCAAAGTAGCATATGAGGCTTTGTAATTGGCACACGCCAACCAACTTTCTATAATCGGTAAAATCCTATTGGTATTCCCAACTGAAAGAATATCCATAACCAGATTGATACGGTAATCGACTCAAATACGGTGGCAATCCGATCACTCATTAAATGTTTCCAGGTACTCTCAAGCTACAAGTCAAGTGACGACTCGCTGTTGGAGAACTGCCTTATCCCTCTATTGTCTAAGCATAAGCAACTTGCCTACTAAAGATCTAAGTCTCATCCCTCTACTGTTTAATCAAGAATGATTCACTGCTAAAAAGGATAATGTCCTAGCACACTATTGTCACTAACAACCTCTCACTACCATCGATATCTCGGTGTATCCTTCTAGCTAGTAAGCTACTAGACTCAAGTATTAAGTCTAGTTAAGTTCGATAATTAACACAAGAAAATAATTTAACAACCATTTAAACATGACTCGATGAGATTTAGGTTTTGACGAACTATGTATACAAACAAGTATTGACTATATATCCCATAACACTCACCCACCTCGAGATCCAAAATTAATCACTATGGATGCTGCAGTCACCATAGTATGCATTTCTAGTGACCATACAAGGGATGTTACAAACATATATAATATAATCGAGCCCTCGGCATAGTAGGTCATAATCAATGAAAGAAAACTGGTTATCATGATTCCCAATCTTGTTCCATCTTTCAAACCGCAAGGTTAGATGAAACGATGAAATCTTGATGCTAAACTAAAACACTTATGGAAATGCCATTGGTGGAAAACATGAATTGAGCATTTCACTTCCTTTTCATCAAGGGACCATTCGAAGAACACAAACGATGGTCTATACACATGTTTCCACAATTGGCCAACAAAGAAAGATCATTCACTTCCTTTTCATCAAGGGACCACTTGAAAAACTCACGATGGACTAGTCTCGAGTTAATCGATTTCGAGAACTCGAAATGATAAAGACTCTCGACCAATCCAGGCTCAACCATGGAGACTTTTAGGAGTAAACTCATAATCCATTCAACATCCATATCCAAGTCATCGAAGAAATCCCTTGAGAACCCAAATAGCCCTCGCACAACAACAATCGACTCCATTCCATGGAAAAGCTCGCCACATAGACACACAAGTGTCTATACAATGTGGCATAGTCGACTAACTGCACTTGAACGCCATAACTAATTACAGGTATTAGAGCATCCCAAATATTGGTTCATACTATTGCTGGAAATATAAACAGGTAAATCGAGGCTGATTGTTCTCGTTTCTGCTCGATTCACAGCTCCAGAGATGGAGTAATTAGCAGTATTTCTTGTTAGCAAGATCATCTCACTTAAAGTGGGATGATCAGTCGCTAATAGAGAAAATTATTCTGACGGCACTCATGTGCAAAACTGTCCATAATATACATACACGAATAATATATAGATTTGAAAACAATATATATACAAATATGTATTCTTCCTTACATATTAACTCTCAAATTAGATATTGCATAGCTTAAACAACACAACCTAAGCTCTGATACCAAACATGATGACTTCCCATACACGATCGGTGCTCATAACCAAAGATTGCATTACACAAGCATTTGATTGACGTAAAGCATTCATCAAGAGAGATGAATAGTTGAAAAGAAGAGAAAAGGAAAATAAAAGAAGAAAATAGAAGAGAAGAGAAGAGAAAGAAGGGAGTGTGGAATACAATTACAGAACCTGTCGTATATCTCACAACGTATAAGATAACAAATAATAGTAACAATCACATATATAAAACAAACGTGACAGTAATAACTATATGAACTACAGAATAAGAGTACATAGGTTTGTACAGTTACATTGTACAGTAATAGAGTCTATATAAGACATAAATAAACTTAAACTGATAAATTTTCTTTAATAAGAATACATAACACTACAAAGACTTCATAGTGTCACGCAGTGGAATAAACAATGATAATACAAGTATAAATAAAAAAGGCATTACCTACTATTAACCCATCTTCGCAGCTCCAAGTAATACTCATGCATGTTACCTGGTCTACTCATCAGCATTGTTGATGAGCAACCAAGGTAATAAAGGGAAATAAAACCTTGGGTCAGACAATAGTCCGGTGTGAGTAATAAACAAATCTCAAAGTATGTAAAAGTTGTAATAGCATATACGACACAGAGGGTATGGAGAATCATACCTATCTTGCCCCAACATCCACAAAGTTAGCACATAAAAATGGATATATGCTACACTATGAAAAACATCATATAAAGAAGGTGTGATAGATGTCTAAGTACTGAACGGTGATGGACAGATAAAAAACCATAGTATCCATCATCCATCCTCACATTCACTCACTCGGTGCATTTGATATACGATAACACAATGTTTTCATGATACTCGAATCCATGCCACTTAGTCGGTCAGAACCTAGGTTGTACTGATGTGTATACCCTAAGGTAAGGACCCAGCTTGGTCCAGGTGAATGTCGTAAGTCTCCTATTGATGAAAACAAGGAGGACCCAGCTTGGTCCAAATGGACACCATACCCACTACCGCTTCTTCTCGAGTAACTACTAAAATCATACATATCAATAATCCCTTTGCACACTTAATCCGTAGTAGAGCATGTCTTTGGAAGTACTCTTATGACCCCTAGCTTCAAGTCTCCTCGATTGGGACTAAGTATAGACAACCAACTTGTCGTCAAACCCAATTAACCATTCACACTCTCTCCAGTAGCTTCCTTCCGACCAATCATCACTACTCTACATTCTGGAGTGTATCTCTATCCTTTATCGAAGTCGTTGCTTTGCTTCCCATCCTGAAATCACCATCGTTGAATAATGAACCATTAATCGAGGGGTCATCACATTGAAACCACTATTGAACGAACAACATTGCATCCTGCTCCTCGAAATTGCATCATCGTCAATATCAAATTGGCTAAAAGGGCCAACAATAATAATAACCAGTATCGACCACTTCATATTGATTGGCACCAATCTCTATTGTTTCTCCTTCAAATTTGCCATCAAGTTCCAATGCTACTCCATCGTTGAATCCAACTACGTGCTCTGAAGCTCCTTCGAGAATTTATCTCGTCCGTTCGAGTCCATCATCCTTATGAGCTCAATCAATGTACATCGATGCATGTATTGAATCGATTAGCATCCTAAACTCTACTGAACGAGATTTCTTAATACTAGATTGCCTAAGAATGGCATTTTAAGCTAAACTAAACAAACAATTCAACCATGAAATCAATAGTCATACAAATCCCCAAATAAGCGTACAAACAATCTTAATAGCAATAATAACTCAAATAGGATCTACCTATAGCAATAAAGGTGAAATAAATAGCCAAATAGCCTAAAATTAGCAATATGGTAAAAATAGCATGCAATAGCACATAAATAGGTAAATAGTGCGTACAATAGCACACAACTAGGTAAAAGGTGATAGTTATGTAAAACTACTTAAATCACATATTAATCTTTTTATTATTTCTAGGTTCAACCATCTTTATTACATTTTATAATTAGAAATAATTTAAAACGTCATATCTACACCATAAAAACATATATAGTTCAGTGAAGACAATATCATCCCTTAACTAAATCAGCTCTAAAATATGGAGTTTGCATATACAAGTCCAACCGAAGAAACATCATCCAAATCCAACCTCGTACGCAAAAGTTATGAATGATATAAGCTTTACAATTATTTAAATTATTAAATAAGTTAACATATAATTAACCAAAGTTAATTACCCCTTTAATCTTTTTTTCCAATTAGCCACTACTATAACATGCATATAATTACAGGAAAACCAAACCCACTTATTACTCAATTTCTCTCTTCAATACCGGTCTTGTTTCTCAGTGGTTTTTCGAACCGATTTCACCGATGATCTCCTCTTCGAATAAGATATGCGACCATCACCCCAACATAAAACTCAATGACACCATGGTGGACATGACCTAATGGCCCACACGCATCCAAGCCAAGAACATACTTCGCTCCACTACACGATGGGCTCGAAATGTTAGGAAAAAGTGCACTCTTCGAAGAGAAGACCATTGCAACAAACGCTATGACCTATCACTTCTTGGATCGACATAAAAGTGGAGCCCTAGTTTGGACTAAAAATATCGATCTTAGCCATGGAGTTTTGCAGGAAATGAAAGTGACATGGGGTCGAAGAGGATCAAAACACGAAATTTAATGAAAATGATATCGTGATTTATCGTGAAAGGGATGATTTTAGGTTGATTTTTGAATCACCAAAAAGAAGCATCCATCTATAGTGAATGAAAAATTAAATGGGATTTGAGGGAGAAAATAAAATGTGGGTTTTGGCCTGTTATTATAGCATATGTTAGTTAGGTTTGTTATTATTGGATTAATTTATTCTCCAATAGACCCAAAAACCCGATATCTCCAATCGACACGTGCTATGTCGTTATCTGTGTAAAAAGGCCTCTTGAAAGAAATATAACTAGTTTCGACAGCAAATTCGATTGTACACAGAAGTTTGCTTTTAAAACTTGAATTATACAATTATCATTTCTTATAGAAATTAACAAGCGTTTCATTTACGCACGATCAAACGGTACATCCCATCGCTATAAAATTTGACGGCGTGGAACAACGCCCACCATGATTCCAAAATTATAAGTTTTATCGCGATCCGACAATGTGCTCCCAAAGTGATAATTTACGCGTATTTTGGGACCGTTAGGACCACCAATTGGTACAACTCGAAATATAGTGATGCACATACATTTTATCCATGTAACGAACTATCTAGACTCAATAGAACTTGTATCAAGTCCTGCTTCAATCATGTTTAGAAAGACCTCATTATGGAAATACGTCAATCAAATAATTAATGATTAGTATTAAAAAAATTAAATATCTAATCGTGAAAAATATGGGTCATTACAGTTATTAAAAAAGTTTTTCATATTAATTTTCATTAGAAGAGGTAAATCTATGCTCATTACATTAACTTAATGAAAAAATGGTTATAAAGTACATTTTTTAAAAAATATATAAATTTTTGTAGATAGCTGTCATGTGTGGTATCAATTTGTAGCGTATATTATCCAGAATTTTTTTCTTTCAAATTACTGAAATTTGATTGATCATTACTGAGTTTATTATAATATATTTTGGTTGTAAAATGCACTCATAAAAGAACATTTGGTTAAGTTCCAAAAAGGGTTTTTTCACTCAAAGCTAAATTTACATGTTATAATTATTGAACCAGAACAAGTAATCTTAAATATTGAACTAAATATGTATATTTGCTTGATTTAATTTACTCTAATTTAGTTCTAATTTCAATAAATTGAATTTTGTTCAAAACATAAAAAGCTAAATAAAAATGTTGTGTATAACATGGATAAAAGAATCAATGAACAATAAAAGTATAGTGAAGATAGGATAGCACATTT
Organism: Allium sativum; assembly: GCA_030737875.1. Taxonomy (NCBI): domain Eukaryota; kingdom Viridiplantae; phylum Streptophyta; class Magnoliopsida; order Asparagales; family Amaryllidaceae; genus Allium; species Allium sativum. Next base: position 141,929,660 of record CM060925.1, on the reverse strand, counting down.
TATCAAGTACTATTGGCTCAAGTAATATGTGGCATGATGGTCTAAACTAAGATTTTAAAGATAATAGGTTCCACCGAGACATCAAAATAAACGTTATGTTTGATTAAACTTAACAACCAATATTTCATTGTTTTAATTTGAGAATAGTCAACTGATTTTTAATGTTCAAAATGAGGGTTTTTATAATTGAAATACTTTATTCTATTTAATACTAAATGATGAAAAATTCATTTTTTTGATTTGGATTACAAAGATGTGGAGCTTAATGGAAAATAGAAAACACTACTAAAAGCTTTTTTCAAAAACGCTGACTATGGATCGTTTAAAATTTGTTTGCAATGTTTAAAATCCTAAAACATATGTTCTCATATATGTACTCATAATGTAGCAGATTAATATTAGGGAGATGATTAATTAGTTTAATAAAGCAGAGGTGTGATGTTAAATAATATTTAAGTAAAAGTTTAAAAATAAAAAGGAAACATAAGGCTTAAGTACATTTAAAATATGGTAAGGTACATACGTATGTTATATCATAAGCATGTAGGTGAAAAATAAGGGGGGAGGGGATATGAAGACATGGATGATAAGGAGGAGGGGAGGTGTAACAACCCAAACACCAACGAGTCTAGATTTTCTACAAAATGCTAAAATCCAAGTCTACTACAGTTCGAGTTGGGTACATGTTATCCTGCGAATAGGCAAAAATAAATATATCGGAGCACAGCCAGGAAACTAACAGTGGAAATAATGAAATTATAATTATATTAAATACTTACCAAAATATAAACATTTTCTAAACCAGTGTCTCTAAGCTGAATAATCTCTATCTGCTATCTAACTCGTGAATTGCTATGAATAGGTGGTCAAAACTAAAGTTCTGGAGAATGGACAAATTGTACACTTTTAAGTTCCACACTACATATACTATTCTATTATCATTTTTATTTATATCAGGTTATTTGGTTTTACAGTACTCTCGCCTCCATCCATGAATCATACACATATACCCCAAGTGAACCAAACCTAATAATCCATATATATGTAGTAATGTTTTTGAATCGACCATCACGGTCCTAGGTACCACCCATAGTACCTTTCGTTTCCTCATCGATAAGACTCTGTCATCTAACTATGAAAGAGTACTTCTACATTTGTAAAGGATAAATTTGTTAGGCCTATAATACAGATGTTCCATTATTTCATAAGAAAACATGAAACTGCATCCGCATCAGCTCGCTCAGCTGCTCGGACAACCACGATGTACCACCCAGTGCATACATTGAGGACCTACACGTAATCGTACTATCTACCACCTGAACTCTACTAACAAGGCCTACCCTTGTATAGAACTCAGTCGTGGATTTCTATATCTGTAAAGGTTGCTTCGTTAGGCCTATAATATATTTATTTTATTTGATCTGTCTCTTTCTCCATGGTTATGGCTCCATGCATCCCCCTCAACTAGTTGAAAGACCCATCAAGAGCTAAGTGACTGTGCCCTACTGCAAACAATCTAAACATCCAATTAGCATTGTCTCTTGTCTAATATCTCGATAATGAAAGATCTTTAGCCTATTGGTTTAGCTCTAGTCTTTCTTGTTCTTGTTCTGACTGATGATGGCCGGTATCCTTATGCGAACATCCATATGGGCCCTGCTCAATAAAATCCTACTCGCAAAGCCATGAGTCTAAGTGACATACAAATGGCCTCCTCCATCCATCAGTCTTCTGACTGCTTATAAAGGACAACTTCGTTAGGCCTACAATAACAATGTGGTAAAGGCATACTCTTTTGATGGAACTCCTATGAACTTGCCATTGGAGATGCAGCTTTGTTAGGCCAACCTTAGAGGATCATCCTAGAGTAGCCTCACGTTACATAGAAGTTTCATACTCCCTTCTAAACTCGCTAAACAACATGTTGGATGTGCTTCCACTACACCAAAGCATCTATGATGATCTGCTTCGTTAGGCACGTCATCGAAAATCCATTTGAACTGCTTCCAAACACACCTCATTATTTTATTAGATCCTATGTCCAATCTTTCTTTATTCATTTAGATTACCTTTTCTTAATTTATTACACTACTGATATGCATTATGTGCCATGTTTTATCTAATTTGGGTCTTATTTATTTTCTTATTATTAACTTAATCCAAGATCTAAGTTTTTACATAATAAGCCTCGTTTAGTTTCTCATTCTTCTTTTAAATTACAGCCTTCTTATTATAATTATACTTGCTAATATCCAGATTTTCCTAGATCTATTTGATTTCTTTTTAGTACAAATCTACAATTTGTACACATGTTTATCATAAATTTAGTTCTCATTTATTTAATACATGCTCGCAAAGTTACATATTTTGTTCTATTTTTTGCGTGTATAGAAAGTATTAAATATGTGCATTTTAACCAATATTTACATATTTGGACATTTTAAGAACATATAAAATTAATTACAAAAAAAAATCATAAAAAGCTGAATTATCAACTCTTGTCTATTACGTCTTTTTTTTCATTTATTACAGGTTTACTTACTTTACCGTTATTGTAAGTTTAATTCTAGGAGGTAGTCTTACCACACTTGGTTGGTTACAAAAACTTCGTTAAAACCTATTTCCTTATTTTGACATTAATATTATGAAGAGTAGCACATAATTGCAAGATATTTCTTATTTCTTTTCCTTTTTTTCTAATTTGTGCAAAATATAGTAAATCCCTATTTTACACTAATCCCATTTTTATTACTCTTATTCTTGTAGTTATATTTTCTATCTTTCCTATAATATTAAAATATGGAGATATATCTCCTTTTCTAACCAACCAACTAATGTAATACTAACTTCCAATCCAATTCATTCATTAGAATTCCCTTTTTCTCATATTATACCTAAGTTATGACATTTTACTGTAAACTTCTTCCTTTTGGGCTCATGTCTTTTTCCACAAACCACAATCTCAACATTACTTATAATCATTATTAGGTTTCATTCCGCAATACTAACAATTTTAACATAAGCACACTTTTGATATTTAATATTTAACTACGAATAACTTGCATAAAAAAATTCAATAATTTTTCCCAAATGAAACTTACATCAAATTAAATAGTTTAACGGGAATTTAACGATATTATATGACATTGACAAAAAATATATATAATTAAATTCCACTCGCTTGGAAAAAGTACTCTAAGCTCTAAATCTAATTTAGATTCAGTTTTATTATTCATAGTCTTTCCCTTTTGTAAACCTACTTGGATCTACCAACTGGAATTCACATGAATTTATAGATCTAGATCTAAAAGAAATAAAATAAACTATTTAAAAACCAGATCTGTAGAACTTACCTCATACGAACAGTGAAATTTGGACATCTACTTCCAAGATCTACCGTTAGTACCTCCAAATCTTGAATTAGAAAATCTATATATAATGTATATTTGATTTCTGAAGCATTGGAGGAGAAAAAAAATGGTAGGGCTTCTGTGTCCACTTAGAAAAATATGAGTTTTGAAACTAGCCATGCATGTTTATCTTTAGATGTCGAAACAAACTTTATCCATCCGATGCAAACGAATGAAATCCGTTCGTTCAAAAACAAAGTCTACGTGTCAAAATAACACATACGGGTCGACCACACTCCACATGGGTCGACCTAACCCTATATGGATCGACCTACGGGTCGACGTGTTTAGTGTGGGAGTTGATCCTTACACGTTCATTTTGGCCGTGTTATTTCCTAACGTTCGAAAATTTGAATGTTGTATATAAATGTTCATTTGTTTCTTTCAATTAGCGATTTAATTCCCTTTTATTAACGCATTTACTTTGAATCTTAAGAGTGTTATTTTTGAAAACTAATACGCTCATATATTTATAACATAAATATATTCACATACATTTACTTATATAACTATTTTTTGATACAGAATTTCGAACGTAACTATCTTTTCATAGGAACTTTGTTCAAAACATATTCCATATGCAAATTGATCATAAAATTACAATGACCGTAATGGTATAACTTTCATGCCAAACTCTGAAAATTCCAAAAATGATTATTTTCACTTTTCATTATTATTTCAATTATTTTATATTTTTCAGAAATGTGGGATGTTACATTCTTCCGCACTTAATATGTAAATTTTTTCCGCATTCATCACGTTCATAATGTGTACATCCAATTTTGCAATCATTCGTGTCTTTGTGCAAAGTGCAATACATCATGAAGTATATAAATGTTTATGAAATTTCTAAGCGGTACCTCCTATATAAACACTCTTTTCTTTTAAAATTTCTTTTTAAAACACAATGCACACAACCTAAATATTTTTACAATCTTTACATAAATGCAATATTTTAAAAATCTGAATATCATATCATCTAACTTTTCTCATACTTCTACAATATATAAGCATAGTTCAACCAATTTTGAATCCAAACCCTACCATCCAACTTTTAATACTTGAATTTCAGAAAATTCTAACTTCCAGAACTCAGTTTCTTATGTTAGAAAAAGGTAGAAAATGGAAGACCTCAAATTTCCCGCTTTACACTTACGCACCTTTTCTTTGTACTTAGAACTTATACTAAGGCTCAATTCAAAAAAAAGGTTTTTTTTTTCAAGTATCGTTTGCATAAGAAAAAATAATTTTTAAATTTATTCCCAGTTTACCATGGGAGAATTAATATTTTCTTTAACAGCTCTCATTTATTACAATTATCACATTTGTCACTTTCCTTAAATTTTGCCATTTACTTTTACGTTTTTCGTTTTCCTTATAGTCTTACACTTTCTTCACTTTATTTCTCATTAGTTACTTCCTATGTTTATTTCTTTTTAAAGAGATCACTAGAGTAATACAAAAAAAATAACATTATACTAAAAGTACTAGTTGCTCGACACCGAGTACAAATACCATCATAGAAGTATAAATCTTAAAGCTAAAAGAGAATACACAAATGTTGATACATAAGAATACCATATACATAGACACAACACTGAACTCAGCCATCATTTAGGGCTAGTAGGTCTAGCTCCCATTCCACATAACCAAAGAGATCCCTAATAAAATAATCAAATCCACTAAGACGCTCATCCCATTGTATAGTACTCTCAAAAGTTGCTTACAGTGCCTTGGACAATTGCTGATGCGCATGAACCATCTCCTGCTACAAACAAGCCGCATACTGTTGTGCTTGAGCCATATCTAACTACGTTTGAACCAACTCTCATTGTCCGTGCATGATCTCTTGGTGCTCGTATGTTAACTGATTCAGTCGCTCGGTCGTGACCCGTATATGTCCTTTCAAATCCACGGCTTGAATAACCCAGATTTTCGAAAAAGTCAAAATCACCGAAATACCCGTCCGTTATGAAACCAATAATGAAAAATACCAATTTCCTACACAATATTTGATTAATATTCGACATTACTAAATGTATAGGATATAATTATTGATTATACAAACTACCAGTGATCCTTCAATACATTAGGTGTGATATAATACAAAAAAACTTAAATAAATAATCTACCGCTACGCCACTATGATGAGATAGACAACAATAGCCACTCCTACAAACTCAACAAACAAATCAAATATGAAATAATATAGTAAGCAGGAAAGATACCACATCACAAGATAACAAACAACCAAAAAAAGAAGTGTTATGTTATTTTCGGGGTTGCATTACTACCGCTTATAATTGCCTACATACCCCTATCTAATTGGGTACCTAATTAGATACAGGATCGAACCAACGTAGTTCTCCTATTCATAAATAGGACTCATGAAGCCTGCGATACACAAACAACAATGCAACAAATCACTGAAATAATATATATATATATACATACATAGAAATAATATATAGATATATGCACTCATACACACCAGTACAAAGGCACGTCCGCTGGACATGTGCATAGATAGTCAAAGCAAAGATGAGTTATGTGCATAAGCGGGTGTAAAAGTAAGAACAAAAACCACCAAAAACATTGGCAACAACCTATATGCAAAATCAAAAAGACACAACATCAGACGCTAATAGGAAAACTGCACATATTTATACAAAGAAGTCTAACATCATACAACCGACAAAACAAAAAAATAATTATATGTTAACTACATAAAAAACCACTGCTTAGAATATAAACCACTAACAAAAGACATGTATCATCACAAACATAATTGTCAGAACTGATCATGCGCGACTCATTTAAGCATTGCTACTCTTCTATACTGAGAACAATTCTGTTTTCTATTCCAACCAAGTCACCTGAACAGATTCATGTTGCAGTTACTAGAAGTTAAAAAAAACGTATATCTATGTACAGTTTGGCCACACAATTTTATACATGACTGTTCTGCAATATCAAAGATTATATATTGTATTACGTACACATAGAAAAACAGTGTAAACTATCTTTATTACAAATACATATCCATAATAATTGTTATTTCTTACATAGATGTTTTTATACACGTTAATCACAACCATATTTAGCATAGACTATGATACACTATGCAATAATATTGTACCTTCTTTTGGATGATAATGGGCCAACAGCCAACACCAAAGCAACCAATATTTTAGAAACTGCAAATAAATGAAGAAAAGTAACTTAGTAGTCAAAGTCATGATTAATGGCAATAGTATAGTAATTTAATTATTAGGGGCTTTATAAAAAAATTCTTCATTTTTTGTATAAAAATGATCCATGTAACTGTATATGAATATGATCCTTTCTTTTTAATCGTAGGGCATAAACAGAAAAGCACAAAAATTTAGGTATATAATTGTCCTAAAATCTTGTAAACAAACATGAATATATTCTACCTTATTAATGATCTATATCACCTAACATAACTATTATAACTTAATTTGGAAGAAGGCAGTTTAGGAAAAAGAAATCATGTGACTATAATAACCATTAAGGGTCTACCCATCTGAAAAACCAAAACAGTAAAACAAAAACAAAGCTAAAAATACTCTAGCTATGTTGTAGAGGGATAAGATATATCTGATTCAATAAATGGAGGCAAACCAATAGCATTACCTTGTTTAAAATTGAGTATTTATCTGTAAACTACCTTGCCACTTCCAGTATCACCTCTTCAAAGTATTATGTACTTCCTTGGCTTGCCAAAAGAAGAAATACATTAGTTGTTGGTAATAACAAGTATAATTATGCTTGATATACAAAACATAGACGAAATTCCATTCACAATTGCCTTAAAATAAGGCTTAAAAGAAGAAAAACATTAGTCATTTTCAAAGCAAACTGCAAATATTACAATCTAGCTTTATAATACTATGGTGTTTTGGTGCTTGCAACATGATACATTTATTACTAGGGCTGTTATGGTAATGGTTACCATTACCATTTGACAAATACCGTTATCATACCATTTTCATTGGTAAGTCAGAATTACTTACCGTTACTGATCGACTGGTATACCAGAGACTGGTATATTGATAATTTGGTAACTGTTACACTGGTAATGGTAAATTACCATTTGTCCATCAAAGTTTATATCCTGACATATTTTTTGCACACAATGCATCTTTATTACACTATATGTAGTGTTAGTTTATAAAAAACATAAAAGAAAATAAGTGTACTTGAAATTATTTCTCCTGATTATTGAACTAAATATAATCATTTATTTGGTTCTAAATGCATGTAATAAAGCATATCATATGAATACACATGTGTCTTAAATTAACTGGTAAAATTACCATTACCGCGGGTATTGAAGAAATGTAATCGAAAATTTACCATTAAAAATGATAAATTTACCGTTACCATACCGTTTTAACTGGTATATCGATTTCAATTAAAAATGGTTACCGGTCGACTGGTAATGGTATGATAATGGTAAATTTACTGTTACCATAATAGCCCTATTTATTATCACTAGCTATGACTCGTGTGTCAAATTAGTTTGGTAACTTATCTACAACAGGAACATGACAAAAGTCCTTCTGATTTTCAATACACATAATCCTTCTACCTTATTAACTGATAACATGTTAGCAACGAAATAGAATCAAATTATTATAACGCTATAAAGTAGTATACTTAATATACTAATAATTATACTACAATCTTCCCAAACTTAAAACTCAATATATACCCACATCAAAACGCCTTTATGTGCCAATATCTCAGGATGACAACTTCATTAACAATGAAAATTCATACATAAATCCACTAAACAAAATCAAATTTGTAAAGCTTCAAAATCTATCACCTCTAAACTTTAGTCTAACAATTCATAAAAGGATCATATATAACATCATGTCAAGGCTGACCATGCAGACTCCTTTGACAGATACTTCTACTCTATAAGAAGTCGGAACATTTGAAACAATAATCAAAATTCAAAAGTCCTAACACTATGACCTGACAGAAATATGTAGCTGTGATTAGAAATATAACAATTGTAGCGGTTGTTATAGCTACGCAAATATATAACCCAATCACATATATATGTCCATATAACCAAAAGTACAACAAGATGTCTAATTAACAAACCTATAACGGCATGGGTGAAATACATATCTGAAGAGGAGACCCGTTGTTTGAATGCCATATCTGACAAACAAACCCTTTCTTCGGCCGGTAAAGGTTAACGTACAACAATTATAATGAATTAAGTATGACCATGACTACTAAGGATGGGAATATAAGACGATTTTACCACTCATCCTTTGTTCGAATGCCAGATCTGACAAACCATCATATCAGGATGGATTGCCATCGGCATATTCATGTGTCAACTGTATCAATATGTGTAACAGATGATGTTCCAGAGCTTGAATATGCATAAACGCTTAAATAGTTTAGCATGTTCATGTATCAGTACCTACTTTCTATATTTAGCCATCATATATCTAAGTCTGCATACATACAATACTCTATGTGCTGGAAAATAAGTTTTGGATTCTTTTAACAGTACTAACCGCATTCAACTATCACCTCAATTTGCTAAGACTTTTAGAAGCGCTCAAGTAAAGAATTCAAAATGAAAAAAATGCGCCTAAGCAAATAAGTGACAAACGGAAGAAGATTACGGTCATATATGTGCAAAGTAACAACTATTTGCAAATAAGTAAAAGCATTAATAGTAATCTTTGTTAATATTTGGTGGTTTACAATATGGAATATGGAGAAGATAAGTTTGTATTATCGTATTCTAGAACCATAAGATTGGCAATTCATGAAAGTTACATCATCAAGAAGAAAGAAACCAAGAGACTGGAATGAATAATAATAAAGTTCAATAGCATAATAATTTTTTCCGAAAATTAAATTTACCAAGTATATGCATATACCGTCTTTGTCAAATCAGTGAAAGAAACAAATATAGGCAATTAGTGAATATTTATGCCTACGAATAAATATGCTTATATAGGTACTAATGAAGTTTAGTGATAAGAATATATTATGATATGCAATGTTAACCATATAACTCTATTTATGTACCATCAATTAACCAGTGCAGTATGAAAAAAAAAAATTAGTTCCAAATAGGAATACATGTAAAGGGGGCATTTAGTTTAGTGAAGGAATGGTTAGGACATCAACTAATTGATAAATTATAAACTACAGTACGTGATACCATCGTTTTGTAGTGAACTAAACCTTTTTGTGACTCGTACAAAAAATATGCACAATAATATAATAGTAGGCGTCCTATAAACTCCAAATGCCAATGAATAAGAAACAAACTGTATAGAAAATAAAAAAAATATTCAGAAATTAGTTCAAATAAGTATACGTATAAAAGGAGCATCCAGTTTAGTGAAGGCATGGTTAAGACAACAACTAATTGATAAATTGTAAACTACAGTACGTGATATTATTGCTTTATAGTGAACTAAACCTTTTTGTGGCTCATACAAAAAATATGTAGAATAATATAATAGTAGGCACCCTATAAACTCCAAATGCCAATGAATAAGAAAAAAACTACATTAAAAATAAATAAGGAATAAGATACCCAAATTAAATCGTTGTAGGCACTAATCCATTTGTAGCTTCAAGTTATTACCTTTCAGTTTCTTCTTACTTCCTGCAAGATCTTGATGGTAGCTTAAACTATAAATATTTTATGAATGTAACGTCCCAGATTTTTGGTCATTTAAATTAGATTATTTAAGTTTGTTTTATATATTATATTGGAAATATAATGGATTTAATATCGAATTTTATTTATTAAAATGGAGTTCGAATATATATATATATATATAAATTAATTAATACGAGCCCGAAACACCGTGGTAATTTATAATTTTCGATTTGAACTTTAATTGAATATACAAAATCCAATATAAGTCGGATTTCTAAGAAACAAGAAACGTTTTAATTGATTTGATTATATTTTTCTAATAGAAGAGAAAAATGGAAATTTCAGCTTATAGATTGCAAGATATGTCCAATTCAAATTTCCAAATAGTCGCTATGAAATTTCGTTAATAAACGACAGCGTTTATTTAAAAGAAGTACTATATATATATATATATATATATTTAAACGGAATTTCTGAATATTGATTTTAAAATATATATTGGTTATTCCATTGGGATATGTACGATAATAATAATTTATTATTTATTTAAATAAGATTTGTTTTGGATTTAATTATATTTTATCGACCGTATATAGGCCTTAAAAATGTTTTCTTTTCAAATGACCTCCATTTTCGACGAAATAAATTTTATTGGAATGCGTATGGCTAATTATTGTTAAATTTTTAGTTTGGAGCCAAATAGAGTTATTTTATCGGTAGACAAAATTTAAGGGTTAACCGATAAATTAAAATAACGCCGTTTTGCAAACCGAATCCGTTTTCAGCGAAATTAGTTTCATTGAGACTGGAACATCAAGACGAAGCGGTTTATTTATTTTTGTTATTTTTGGAGTTTGTGGGTAGCCTCAAAAAATTTAAAAAAATGTGGATCAATGTTTAGCATATATACTTACACGGTTATTTATCAAAGCCAATCCAATTTTCTGCAGCCTTTTCTTATACTTGTGTTCCAAACAACTCTTTTCCTTGCATCCCACACCATTTTACCTTGCGCCCCAATCCATCGCAATGTCGTGCCAAGCACGATTTCGAAATCTCCACTACCCTATTTTTCCACTGCATACCTACACTCCCTAAAACGTGATGCCCACGTAGCTTTCTTCTATAAATAAAGGGAGCTTCATCTATATTTCTCCAGGCAAACTCATCCTCCCATAGAAGAAAATAACCCGCAAGCTCCATCTAAATTAAATGAAACCTTCCCTCTGCTATTATATAAAAACACGCAACAGACTATGGTTCCTTTCCGAAAATCCTCCTACCAAAATCAAAGTGGAAAAGGTACACGCCTATTACCAGTATACGCAACATCACGATGGAGTTGTTGTTCAGATCTATAGTTCTGGTGAAGGACAACAGTCTGGTGAAGGGGGCGGAAATGGTCGAACTTCCAATGATAATGCGACAAGGAACAGCATGGGTCTGGGATATCACGGTTAAAAAGGAACAGTGAGTTGCTTTGATACATGATGTAGCGCTGTTGGGTTGAAGAAGCGGAGAGAGGAGGGTCGAACACTGTCAAACGCCGGTGATGAGGGTTAGCAACGGTGATGGTGGCGCCGCATGATTTCAGTGAAGGTTTGCACGGAGAGTATGAGTATTAGTTAGTTTTAGAAGTAGGAGAAACAAAAAGAAAGACGTATAAGATGGAGGGAGGTAGCATGCGGTGAAAGGGAAGTTGGTTCAAAGAATTGAAGTGGGGCAGTCTAGGAAATTATTGTCAACGCATGTGTCAGTAAGGATGGGAGGAGTAAAGATGATGGCAAGGCGGTCAACTGCGGGGTCAGTTGGTGTCAGTGGGGTACTGGTTTTGAATCACAGTGGAAATAATCGGTGGCGGTTGATAAGGGTGTAACACCCCACTATTTTAAATATTAAAAATTAACGAATTTGAGAATGCTTAATTATTCAAGTGAGAATTAAGGGAAATGGGTTATGCCATTGCGTTTGACTTGGAATTCTGCTTGAGATAGAGTCTGAGTTTGCGTGAATTGGACTCCGTATGAAGAAGTTATGGCCTTCCGAAGTTTCAGAATTCAAATAAATTAAAAACAGTTCAAAAATTCAAATTCAAACAGGGGAGCAGACTAGGCGGGAATTCTCCCGCCCAAGAGCCAGGTCGACCAGGGGGTCAACCTGGAGGTCGTCCTATCCATACAGGTCGACCAGGGGGTCGACCTACCCCCTCCCCGGGCAGAACTGAAAGATGACGCTGTTTTGACTCAGTGCTGAGTCATTAGGGATGAGGTATCATTCTATCTTGACTGGACGCTCTTGATTGATTCTAGGTTAATTTGACGGCTCTTAATTAATTAAACTTCTATAAAAACACTCCCAAACTCTCAACCCTAATCACACTAATTCATACCAAGAGCCGCCATGCCGTCAACGGAGAACCTAAAGTAGCCGCCGTTTTCTTTCAACCTAAAAGCAAGATAGAAGCAAGAATCAAAATCAAATCAAATCTAAAATTAGAATAGCAATTAGTCTACATCAAAGGCGAGCAATTCAGTTTCAGAATACAGATCCCAGAAAGTCAAGACTATTCTTTTTGTTTGTGAGTACAATACCTCTCACAAAATAATTAATTAATTTAATTATGATAAGTTATAATTGGGATTATGAGAATATGACTTTGAATCATGTGATGTTGAATTATATGCATGTTTGTGATGTTGGATTACATGTTCTTATATAAATTATATGCAAGTTTGTGATGTTGGACTATATGTTCTTATATGAATCTTATGCAAGTTTGGGATATTGAGACATATATGAATCTTACGCAAGTTTGGGATATTAAGACATATATGAATCTTATGCAAGTTTGGGATGTTAAAACATATGTGAATCATGTAGATACATATGCTAGTTTATATGCAAACATGTGACATTAATCTTTATGTTTAGATCCATATGCAAGTTCACATCTTTATGTTTAGATCTATATGCAAGTTCACATCTTTATGTTTAGATCTATATTTAGATCCATGGCAGTACATATTTATGAAAAGTTTATGTTCTATATGCCCATTGTCTATGCTAGTTTTGTATGTGAATCATATGCTAGTTTGAATGAAATTCATATGCAAATTAGAGGAAAACCATATCCATATATGCAAGTTATTGGTTATGTATACTTATGTCATGATTCTTAGATCTATTTTATGTGTTATGCAAGTTGTGATGTTGCTTTTCTTTTTATAAGTTAGAGTATTTGCGAGTCTAACATATGTCATATTAAAACGTACGATTAGCGTGGGGACAATGGGAAATATTGAATATACATAATTGTGAAATGGCATAAAATGGCCTTAAAAGGCATATAATTAATTTGAGATATTGATTGGTCTAATTTATATACCTGGAATTTTTGGACATAATTTAGGTGACAATTATGGGCATAAATAAATTTGGAATTTATTGACAAATTTGAATAGGGATATTAATCCAATTTGGGGTCAAATATTTATGTGTAATTAATTGCCTAAGACACGAGGTTAGACTGTTTATGGTATAAGACTTCCCGGACCCGCCCGTCAAATCCAGCAACCACAAACGGTTGTCTAATGTGAGAGGTCAGGGGCACAAATTAAATGGGCAACGATTGTAACGACACGAGGTTAGGCTTGTTTGCGGTATAAGACTGCCCGGACCCACTGGCAAATCCAGCAACCGGTAGTCTAATGTGGGAGGTCTTTACAAGGTTATGGTTCTAATGAATTAAGTAACACTTAAACCAGATAAACATGTGGTGGGACATGGGGGTTAAGTGCGTGGCCTTGGTAGGCTTGTGACTTACGATTAGAAACACTTAACCAAGTTAAAACATGTAAGAAGACATGAATAAGAGTGGGGTTAAGTGGGAAACCTTAGTGGGGACCAAGCATAGGTGGAAAGCTTGTGTCAGGCATGGGGGCCCTTTTCAAACTTGTAACCAGTAAGTATCTTTGTGAGCTCGACCCAAGTCGAGGACGGGAAACGCTTACTGGGTTTGATTGTAAGAGGTCAAAACGGGTTAGCAGTGGCAAAGCAAGTCCAACGGCGTCATGTGCGTGCGTGGGCCCGGGGTGGTAGGTAAGACGTTGTTGCATCGTGTAGATATAAGCCGTGCATCTTTAGTGGTATCGGGTTGCCACTTATTGGGGAGTGATACACCCCACTGTGGGACTAGCACGGGTATCTACGAGTTAGGGAGCCGATCGCATGGGGGTAGTGGGTACAACTAGTGGAGATAGGGGCAGACGGCACCTATGAAGGCAGCTAGTAGTACACAAAACTACCATTATCATTATTATGTTCTGTAGGCGGGATCAACTTTTAGGGTGACTAGTAAAGGTGCAATATAGTAATTATCCTATAGTAATTAGGAACGAGATTAATGCCAGAATATTCCTCTTGTTTGCTTTGCCATGCCCACTTGTTTCACGGTCATACCTTGTTTTACTAGTTTATGCTTTATCCTAGTTACTTTAATAATTATATTGTTAAAGTTATTATACTCGTCAGACTTGATGTTTGAACCCCTTGTTTTCGCCTCTTTTCTTCCTTTCCCCCTGGTTCTCAAAGTGGGACTAGTTCTAGTGAAGCTTGATCAAGATCTTTCTCTCTCTTTTGGAAGTGGTTGGATTGCTCAAAGTAAAGTTTAGCTTATCTCTTTTATGGCTACTTACGTTGGGGTTATGCTTTTTATTTTATGTACTCAAAAATCAATTTGTTAAGATGGTTACTAAGTGTACTTGGTTTTTCTATTGGTTTATGATGTTGTTGTAATCAAACTATTTCTCCGCTGCAATAAATGTCATTTTGAAAATTTTCAAGTACCAATATATGTATCTGTCTTGTTATATTCTATTCTACTCACCAATAATACTCCATGAAGGTTAATGCATTCCCTTTGAGAATGACATTAATGGACGTGGGGTGTTACATGTGGTATCAGAGCTGAAGGTTAACAGAACAGGTAAGAGATTTTGAGAAACTGTTTTTCAAAAGCATTTTATAAAGAAATACTTTCAGAAGTATGTTTTAAGGAGAGTATTTTCAAGAGAAAAGTTTGTTTTAAAAACATAACCTCCAAGAGCCATATATCTTTCTTTTGAATTCTCCGTTTTGAATCTCTTCATTTTCTTTTCAGCATGTCTGGGTTACCTGGGATACCCAAGGGAATACCGATACCAACCTGGTTCAGAACGTATCTAGAGGCTAGGGCCTCCGCTGTAGGCCCAGCGGACATCCCTCCTCCCCCAACTGCAGCCGCTCCTCCTCCACCCCTTCCCCGTGTGGATACTTTTTCAAAGATATGCAAAGACTTTCGAGCAATGGGCGGAAAACCTTTTCATGGATCAGAGACGTTTTATGAAGCCCGAAATTGGCTTAAGGAGGTGGAAAATCAATTTGGTATTTTCGAGGTTGAAGATGGAAGGAAGGTCTAATTGGCTGGTTGGTTAATAAAGGACGAGGGCTCGTTTTGGTGGGAGGTTACGAATGGAGAGCGTCCGGTGGAGACATGGATGGATTTCAGGCATAGGTTCGAGATGAAATTTCTCTCACGAGCAGAAGAGAATTTATATATGGAGAGGTTCTTAACATTGAAGCAAGGAAATTTGTCAGTAAAGGAGTGCGTCAACAAGTTCAATCAGTTGGCGAGATTTGGCTTAGACTTGGTAAACACACTTGAGAAGAAGGCCCTGAGGTTCATTAAGGGTTTGAATGAGCCACTACATGGGTTGGCTATGACCCACATTCCGATGGGGGCTACCTTTGAGAAATTGGTTGACATGGCGCTTATGCATGAAGAGGAGAAAGGTGCTAATGCTAATAAGGCACCGAAGAAGCAAGGGGACCAAAAGAAACCACAACAGCAAAACAAGAAAGGCGGGAACAACAACAATAGCAAAGGAATAAAAAAGTGCTTTAATTGTGGAACACCAGGCCATCTGAGCAAGGACTGTAGGAAGAAGAAGAAGAAGACTGGCTTTTTCCACTGTGGTGAGGCGGGACATCTAGTTAAAGATTGTCCGAGGAAACAGGGGCAAGGGGAAAGAACAGGGTCTACTTCTGGAGGGCAGATTTAGGCTCTCATGGCGCCAGGGCAGGCAAGAGGGAAGATTCAAGCTCTCATGGCACCAGGACAGGAAAGAGGTAGAAACATTTCTGTTGAAAGTTTGGTTTTTCTGTTTGATCATCCTGTTCGTACTTTATTTGATTCTGGTGCTTCACACTCGCTTGTGTCTGCTTCGTTTGTTGAAACACTGCACCTAAATACTAGTCTAGTTACGTATCCCATAGTAGTCTCAAATCCTATTGGTGGTTTGTCTCATCTTTCAATGATTTGTCGGGATTTGAGAGTGTCTATCTTGAGCGTTGAGTTTGAATGCAACGCCTTCATTCTTGGATTCACGGGCTATGGATTGATTCTAGGCATGGATTGGTTATCCTGTAATGGTGCCATCCTCGATTGTGAATAGAGAGTGATTAGACTAATAACTCGCCTTGGCAACACTCTCAAAATCTCTTGTAACCCTATACATTCTGTTATGCTTAGTTACCTAGAATCTCTTGATGCGTCTATTGAAAACCTACAGTATGTTAGAGTAGTCCGTAAGTACTCAGATGTATTTGAAGAGGTGAAGGGCTTACCTCCAAAGCGGGAGATAGACTTCCGCATATACCTTGTTGATAATGCAAAACCCGTAGCTCTACCCGTTAGACACATGGCTCCTAGGGAGAGAAAAGAGCTCAGTAATCAAGTCAAAGAGCTGCTTGAAAAGGGGTTTATAAGGCAAAGTATTTCGAAATGGGGTGCTCCAGTAGTATTTGCAACCAAAGCGGATGGTTCACTTCGCCTATGCGTTGATTATAGGGAGCTAAACAAGCTGACCAAGAAGAATAGGCACCCACTTCCTAGAATAGATGACTTGTTTGATCAGCTTGTAGGTGCGTCTATTTTCTCCCAACTAGACTTGGCTACCGGATTCCATCAGCTAAGAGTGGCTGAAGACAGTATTGATAAGACCGCGTTCAGAACCCCGGATGGTTTCTTCGAATGGCTTGTCATGCCTTTCGGGTTGACAAACGCACCCGCTTACTTCGTTGACTTGATGAGTAAGGTGTTTAGAGAATTCCTTAATAATTTTGTGGCGATCTTCGTAGACGACATTTTGATCTTCTCGAAGAATGAAGAAGAGCATGCTTTGCATTTAAGAGAAATCATGGATACTCTTCGTACACATCAGCTGAAGGCCAAATTCTCCAAATGCCATTTCTGGAGAGAAGAAGTGAGGTTTCTTGGACATGTGGTGTCCAAAGAGGGGTTAGCCGTGGATCCCGCAAAAGTAGTTGCGGTGCAAGATTGGAAGGCTCCACGGAATGCAACTGAAGTCCGAAGTTTTTTTGAGCTAGCGGGCTTTTACCGAAAGTTCATTAAAGACTTTGCAAAAATCTCAGTCCCACTCACGAGATTAACGAAGAAGAACCTAACTTTCGCTTGGGATTTTGATTGCGATATTGCTTTCCAACGTTTGAAAAGGGCTCTAACAACAGCCCCAGTTATGACATTGCCGGATGGGAGCAAGATGTTTACCATATACACGGATGCATGTGGTACGGGACTAGGTGTTGTCTTGATGCAAGAAGGGAAGGTATTTGCTTATGGAGGCAGAAAATTGAAAGTACATGAGAAAAACTACCCAACCCACGATCTAGAGTTGGCTGCCATCGTCTTTGCACTTAAGTCTTGGCGCCATAATCTCCGAGGTGAGAAGTTTGAATTGTATACCGACCATAAATCGTTGAAGTACCTTTTCTCACAGAAAGATCTTAACTTAAGATAGCAAAGGTGGATGGAATTTCTGGCCTCTTATGATTTTGAGATTTCCTATACCCCAGGCAAGGGCAATGTGGTAGCAGATGCCTTAAGTAGGAAGTGGCTGACCTTTAGTCCTCTCTTTGTAGAAAGGCAAAGCTTGGAGTATATAGTAAACTTTAATTTTAGACCCTCCTCAGAAATTGTTCCTGGTCTGTTAGCATCACTGGAGGTGCAGCGTACTCTTTTGGACTCAATAGGAACCGCGCAACGAGAAGACCCTCATCTAGTTGATGTGATGGAAAAACTAGTTAGGGGTGAGACTTCTAGTCACCTCAATAGATACTCCATTAATGATAGGGGTTGGCTAAGACGGAATGGAAGGTTATGCGTCCCACAAGTAAGGGATTTAGTGAAAATGGTTCTCGAAGAGGCGCACCATTCCAAACTGACCATACACCCAGTCGAAGACAAGATGTATAAAGATATAAAAATGGTTTTCTTTTGGAATGGCATGAAGAGTGATGTAGCTGAGTTCATCACTAAGTGTTTGATATGTCAGCAAGTCAAAGCGGAGCAGAAGAAGCCCGGTGGTCTGCTTCATCCTCTCGAGGTCCCACAATGGAAGTGGGATAGCATTTCGATGGACTTTGTTGATGTGTTGCCTCGGTCAAGAAGGGGCAATACCAGTATTTGGATAATAGTGGACAGGCTCGCTAAAAGCGCTCACTTTATACCTGTTAAAAGTAGAAGGAATGCCTCGTCCCTAGCATCCATTTATCTCAAAGAAATAGTTCGACTCCATGGGATACCCTCCACCATAGTGAGCGATCGAGATCCTATCTTTACGAGCGAGTTTTGGAAGAGTTTGCAAGAAGCAGTAGGCGCCCAATTATGCTTAAGCACGGTCTATCACCCCCAAACCGATGTTCAGACTGAAAGTGTGAACAGAGTATTAGAAGACCTCTTGAGATTATGCATTCTTGACTTTGGATGGACATGGGAGGATCATCTGCCTTTGGTGGAATTCGCCTACAACAATAGCTACCAAGCCACCATAGGAATGGCGCCCTTCGAAGCTTTATATAGAAGACCATGTCGATCACCAACTTGTTGGTGGGAGTCTACAGACAAGCTCATACTTGGGCCAGACATGATTAGAGAGACCTCAGAAAAGGTGGAATTGATAAGAAGATGGATGAAGGCTGCACAAGATAGACAGAAGTCCTACGCAGACAAAAGAAGGACCGACCTCGAGTTTAAGGTTGGAGATAGGGTGTTCCTTAAAGTATCTCCTTTGAGGAATGTCATTCGCTTTGGGTCCGTAGGAAAGATAACAATAAGATTTGTAGGTCCATTTCCTATTATTGAAAGGATTGGGACGATGGCTTACAGAGTGGAGGTACCCGAGAGACTGGCTGGAGTTCATAATGTTTTTCATGTTTCTCAACTACAAAAATGCTTACATGAATCTGCGGAAGTGGTAGAACCAAGCATACTTGAGGAAGTAGAAGTGGAATGAGAAGCGATTGTGAGAAGTGTTCCAACTCGTATCTTGGGTACGGAAGTCAAAACGCTACGCAACCGTGAAGTCAAGCTTGTTAAAGTTCAATGGAGTGATGCTGAGGAAGATGCGACTTGGGAAATTGAGAGGAAAATACACGCAGCCTACCCTTTTCTCTTTGAGGGTACCTCCTTGATCTCTTTTTCCATAAGTTTATTCATGCTTAAATCTATCTTTCAAGTATATCTCCTCAGTCCTATTCTTTATCCTTAGGTAGAAACCGATGGATGTAAACATGTGTTTGAAACATGTTGTGATTGATGGTTGCGAGTGGCTACTAGTGGTTGCTCGTGGATGCATGTACACACACTTTAGGCACTAGAACGCCTCAATCACCTTCATATTGCATATAAACGTGTGTGCATATCTAGATAGGCTAGGCGGGAATTATCCCTCCCAAGAGCCAGGTCGACCTACCCCGCTCCCCCCCCCCCCCCCGCTTTGGGCAGATCTGAAAGATGATGCTGTTTTGACTCAATGCTGAGTCATTAGGGCTGAGGTGTCATTCTATCTTGACTGGATGGTCTTTATTGATTCTAGGATAATCTGACGGCTCTTAATTAATTAAACTTCTGTAAAAACACTCCCAAACCCTCAACCCTAATCACACTAATTCATACCAAAAGTCGTCGTGCCATCAATGGAAAACCTAGAGTAGCCGTCGTTTTATTTCAACCTAAAAGCAAGATAGAAGCAAGAATCAAAATCAAATCTAAATTAGAATAGCGATTAGTCTACATCAAATGCGAGCAATTCAGTTTCAGAATACATATCCTAGAAAGACAAGACTATTCTTTTTATTTGTGAGTATAATACCTTTCACAAATTAATTAATTAATTTAATTATGATAAGTTATAATTGGGATTATGAGAATATGACTTTGAATCATGTGATGTTGAATTATATGCAAGTTTGTGATGTTGGATTACATGTTCTTATATAAATTATATGCAAGTTTGTGATGTTGGACTATATGTTCTTATATGAATCTTATGCAAGTTTGGGATTGAGACATATATGAATCTTATGCAAGTTTGGGATATTAAGACATATGTGAATCTTATGCAAGATTGGGATGTTAAAACATATGTGAATCATGTAGATACATATGCTAGTTTATATGAAAACATGTGACATTAATCTTTATGTTTAGATCCATATGCAAGTTCACATCTTTATGTTTAGATCCATATGCAAGTTCACATCTTTATGTTTAGATCTATATTTAGATCCATGGCAGTACATATTTATGAAAAGTTTATGTTCTATATGCCCATTGTCTGTGCTAGTTTTGTATGTGAATCATATGCTAGTTTGAATGAAATTCATATGCAAGTTAGAGGAAAACCATATCCATATATGCAAGTTATTGGCTATGTATACTTTTGTCATGATTCTTAGATCTATTTTATGTGTTATGCAAGTTGTGATGTTGCTTTTCTTTTTATAAGTTAGACTATTTGCGAGTCTAACATATGTCATATTAAAACGTACGAATAGCGTGGGGACAATGGGAAAATATTGAATATACATAATTGTGAATTGGCATAAAATGGCCTTAAAAGACATATAATTAATTTGACACATTGATTGGTATAATTTATATAACTGGAATTTATGGACATAATTTAGGTGACAATTATGGACATAAATAAATTTGGAATTTATTGACAAATTTGAATAGGGATATTAATCCAATTTGCGATTAAATAATTATGTGTAATTAACCGCCTAAGACACGAGGTTAGACTCGTTAGTGGTATAAGACTGCCCGGACCCACTCGGCAAATCCAGCAACCACAAATGGTAGTCTAATGTGAGAGGTCAAGAGCACAAAATAAATGCGTAACGATTGTAAAGACACGAGGTTAGGCTCGTTTGCGGTATTAGACTGCCCGGACCTGCCTGGCAAATCCAACAACCGCAACCGGTAGTCTAATGTGGGAGGTCTTTACAAGGTTATGGTTCTAATGAATTAAGTAACACTTAAACCAGATAAACATGTGGTGGGACATGGCGGTTAAGTGGGTGGCCTTGGGTGGCTTGTGACGATTAGAAACACTTAACCAAGTTAAAACATGTAAGAAGACATGAATAAGAATGGGGTTAAGTGGGAAACCTTAGTGGGGACCAAGCATAGGTGGAAAGCTTATGTCAGGCATGGGGGCCCTTTTCAAACCAGTAACCCATTAAGTATCTTTGTGAGCTCGACCCAAGTCGAGGACGGGACACGCTCACTGGGTTTGATTGTAAGAGGTCAAAACGGGTTAGCGGTGGCAACACAAGTCCAACGGGGTCATGTGCGTGCATGGTCCCGGGCTGGTAGGTAAGACGTTGTTGCATCATGTAGATATAAGCCATGAATCTTTAGTGGTATCGGGTTGCCACTTTGGGGAGTGATACACCCCACTGTGGGACCAACACGGGTATCTACGAGTTAGGGAGCTGATCCCATGAGGCTAGTGGGTACAACTAGTGAAGATAGGGGCAGACGACACCTATGAAGGCAGCTAGTAGTACACTAAACTACATTATCATTATTATGTTCTGTAGGCGGGATCAACTTTTAGGGTGACTAGTAATGGTGCAGTATAGTAATTATCCTATAGTAATTAGGAACGAGATTAAGGCCAGAATATTCCTCTTGTTTCTTTGTCATGCCCACTTGTTTCACGGTCATACCTTGTTTTACCAATTTATGCCTTATCCTAGTTACTTTAATAATTATATTGTTAAAGTTATTAAACTCGCCAGACTTTATGTCTGACCCCTTGTTTTCGCCTCTTTTCTTCCTTCCCCCCTCCCCCCAAGATCTCAGGGTGGGACTAGTTTTAGTGGAGCTTGATCAAGATCTTTCTCTCTCTTTTGGAAGTGCTTGGATTGCTGAAAGTAAAGTTCAGCTCATCTCTTTTATGGCTACTTATGTTGGGGTTATGCTTTTTATTTTATGTACTCAGAAAACAATTTGTCAAGATGGTTACAAAGTGTACTTGGTTTTTCTATTGGTTTATGATGTTGTTGTAATCAAACTATTTCTCCGCTACAATAAATGTCGTTTCGAAAATTTTCAAGTACCAATATATGTATCTATCTTGTTATATTCTGTTTTACTCACCAATAATACTCCATGAAAGTTAATGCATTCCCTTTAAGAGTGACATTAATGGACGTGGGGTGTTACAAAGGGTGAGCAGCTAGTCCGTGTTGATGCGTAGACGGAGTGGCACTGGTAGCATGATCAGGTGTTGCGTGAACGTTGAGCAGCAATATGGGATCAAAATGAAAGAGACGAGGTGAGTATAAAACAAAAGTAGCAGCAGTAAAAATGGGATTACACCGGGGAAGGGAGTGTGCAAGTTTCAGTGAGGAGAGGCATACCGTGTGTTTCGAAGTAAGAAGCAATGGAACAAAATAGAGCAATTCAGAAACTGGATGGCAAAGAACGACAGTAACTCTTGGGTATGTTTAATGTTTTAGGTCTAATCTATGGTTTAATTATGCCAAATATTATTAAACTAAGTTGACGTAAGTAATATAAAAAAGGAAATTTTACCTTAAGCCTGAGTATGGAATTCAAAGTGACTAAGCCATGCCTAATGACAAATTTAAAAATAACCGTAAGTAACATTTAGTAATGCTTACTTAACTGTGTTTCATGTTGCTTAATTAAATCATAATATCGTGGCATGTAGGAATAGGTATGATGTGCCTAATAGGTTGATTAAAGTATGCTTAAGCCATTTCTCTATAACTTAAATCAAGAACTTGGAATTTAAAATAAAAGTTTTGAACAATATTAATTTTAAGGGTTGAATACCCTATTAAAATTACAATTGTGTCACACGGCAATAGGATCGAACGAACAGGTGACGTCGGGTCCGTAACGATGAACGCACCATTTTGAAGCTGGATTGACGGAGTTGATAGCAATGGGAATTTTTAGCTAAGTCAATCGCTGGTTTAATCTAACTGAAACGAAATGTTCTAACAACGGATGGAAATCCAAGGTGAGTTCAACTCACTCAGTTTATCCTGTTTATATTTTATAAGCCCGGTTTTTATTTTGTGTGCAATGATTGCTACTGGTTGATAAATGAATGATTGTTCGTATATAATGAATATTTTCAATATTCATTAACTAAATTAAACGTTTGTTTAATTTAATCTAATTATATCGTTATTTTAACGATTAAATTCCAAACGAGGTAACTTATCTTGTTGGTTACGTTTATAATAATATAAACGTATTAAATAAATAATTTGATGCTTGAATGGATGTTATAAATTGATTATTGACTGTTATTAGTTAAACTGTTTATTTCTGTTTACCGTGATAAATATATTGTCGTCTTGAATTTGAAGTAACCCATTGTGATGCAGGGAAGGACATGTTGGAGGGATCCAACCGGATTCCTCAAATATGTTGTTTATATTCATATGAACTATTTAACCAGTACGATTGAATGATTGATTCATTGTTAGCCGTTGAATTAATTAAAATTCAACAATTGTTTGTTATTAACCAATGGATGATATTGGTTAAATATTTGGCAACGGTTGGCCTAAAAATGAATCATTTTACGAATGTTGATTTACAGTCAGGAAAATCGACGAAGATATGGTTATAGGAATCTATTCGTAACCAAACCGGATTTGAAATCAATTTAATATAGATTATTTGAATAAAGGAAATAGATAATTATTTTTATCTAGAAAGTTATAAACTGAATATATAAGGCAAATTCTTATGTTGGTGAATTTTATAAGCAAATGAGCAAGGATTATCCAAATGGTTAAGGTTTGGATTAATTATCCCAATTTAATAATTAAATGTAATTATTTAATTAAATTGGATTGTTGATAAAATTAAATGGAATTATTTAAACTAAGTAAATTAAATTAATTTTGAAGAAGGGACTAAATGAATTGGTTAATGGATTAACCTTGTTTAGAGATAAGGAAGTCAACCGCTTGAACGAGAATTAATTGAAAAAAAAAATATTGGATTGTTAATTATTATTAAAGTAAATTATTATTTAAAAAAACAAACTTTATGGGGAAATTAACTATTTATTTATAATTAAGGATAAAGTAAACTTTTAAATGTAAAGGGGTTAAAGTTAATTATTTAATTACATCAAGGAATTGATCTAGTAACTGGAACCCGATAAATAGAGTCAAATATGGTATCAAGACCTTGTTTATAATTGAAAGGATTTATAATATGTTTTACTCATGTTTATGAGTTATATTCTTGACTTAATTCCTGAAAGAAATTGTATAAAAAAGAAATGTATTAAAAAAGATTCAATTTGAATTGAGCGGAAATAAGTAAATTGATTTTGATTATAAAAGTAAAAATCTAATAATAGAATCAAGAGACATATATTTTTGTTATGAAATGGAGTTTATTGAAAACAAACTGAGTAAAGTGGTTATAAAAGAGATTCTACGATAAGTGGAACTTTGGAATGGTTACTGGAATTGGAGATTTCGTTGATAAACTTCTAGTTATTCCGAAGATAAGAATGTTGTCATCTCAAGGTCTGAGAGGTAAATAAAATACCCGAACTTGTAACGACTTCATGATAATCTAAGAATGATATTAGTTTAGAAACGAGGATAATGGAAGTGATTAAAATAAGTATTTCCGTAAAGAATATCATGAACGATAATTCGAAGGATTATAAGTTTTCTGGGAATAAGTCAACGAGTATAATTTATTTTCTATTCTATGATCTTTAACCAACAGGAAGGGTTTATGACTATTTTGTTTAAACCCAAAGGTTTTGTTATCTTTTATAAACGAACAACTAAAGTGTGTGCGTCGCACACGGTAATTTATTCAGTTGTGACCGTCCTTCGTAAATAAACAATTAAAGCGTGTGCGTTGCACACGGTATTTTACTCCATTTGTCAGTTTGTTTATACGACATTTATTTGCAATTTATAACCTTTGTCACACTTTGTAAATTATTGTTTTATTTATAAGCCTATGCAATTCTATGCTTATGTGAATTAAAAATATGTTTGAATGCAAATTTCAAATGTTAAGTACCATTACTTGTATGAATATAACAAGATAAAATATGCAAATAAGTTTTTTAACTTATATTGACCATTTTCTATTTCAGAAAATATCATTGATTATATTTGGAGAATAATTCCGAAATCATTTACTTCGTTAGTTTGAATTAAACCTATTCAAACATATTATAAGTTGAATAAAAATTGGAAAGGCAGTAATCCAAATGTCAAAAGTTTTTAGAAATCAAATTAATGACTGTTTAACTAAAAAGGCCAACTGACGCTATATACTGGACCAGTGAATCCATTTTATTTCTCTATGGATGATGGTTGTTTATTCTGATAGTTAAAACACCGACAATCAAAATCTGGCCAACTCGATTGTTGGTATGGAAAGACCAGGATCAAATTTATATTCGAAAACCATTCCGACCGACAAATACGTAATGTGGAAAATGCTGGTAAAGATGAAGCAATTGAAGACAGTGGATCTTCATAAGCGGAAGCATTACTTGTCGAATATTCTCTGGATTGCAACCAGAGGTTGTTCTGACGTGATTCGGTCGTAAGTGAAATTTTACGAATTGCAAGGACTACTCGCTACTGATCCATAGGATAATTCAAGGATGTAGTAGGAGAGTGCCTTCGGTTTGTCCAATCACAGGACAACTTGTATGGACAGATGTCTGACAGAGTATTTCTAAAGGGCTCATGTACGTTGATTTCCTCAAATGTGTTTTTTGTGGTGGCGAGAAGACACCTTCTCCTAACTTAATAGCCCAAGTATTTTGTGGAAATCAATTAATGGTTTTGGGAGGATTTGATGATGTGACTTTCAAAGTGAATAGTGGCCAGGTGTTCCAAAAGATCGTTATAACCTCAAGCCTCATCAACCGGGAAATGACAAAAATCGGGCAGGTAGCATGGCTGTGTGGGTCGCACCCATTAGGGTGCACCTATCTAGAGAAATTCCATTTTCTTCTTTAATCTATCAATGCTGTCCCTTTTCGGGAAATGGTAGGTAGCTCCCAACCGTTGGTGATATACATTCGACACACTCAAGCAAAATGAGTGGTCGGTCATGTGTGGGTCGTGTTGCAAGACGTTCTTGTTGAACCCAATGTATTCACCTCTAGAGATACTATCGGCAGGTGGTTCCGTACCTTGTTATAGTCGGAATCCAATCTCCAATAAGCTTCCGCGGTTTTGATTGTATACTATATATGTGGAGCGTGAGATGCAAGCATTCCTCTAAATTGTTAGTTATTTGTATTTAGACACTATTATAATATCAGACGAGATATGATTTCAAAATGGTTTGGGTTATAGTAAGGTAAAAATCGTCCATGTTTATGTGTGGACTGGTCTTACTATTATCCTTCTCTTTCAAAATGATTTTTAAACTTTAAAATCATTATGGATGTTATATAAACTTAGCGAGTTTTTCTCACTCTGGTTCACCAGACTGACCCATCGTTTGTAATGTTCGGGTTAGCCCGGTTTACAGGTTTAGGTTATCGAATGCTGTGAAGCCCAGAAACGTGCTGGCGGAGTTCAGACTATAGTATTATCTAGTATTTTTCCACTGTGTGTTGTATATGACGACAGGTTATTATAACTGTTCAGATTATTGACTGTTGTATTCTGATGATTGTAAGTATTTTTATAAGCTCTCAATAATTGTTATTTCTATATTATATTTTGTTCCACTGCGATGTTAGACTTTGTGTTGTATTAGTTTGCAACAACCCGTATTTTTAATAACATGTTATAACATAAATCAAGGCAGAATTAAATGATAAAATCTGAATCAAGGGAAACGGGCTGTGCCATTGCGTCCATCTCGGAAAAATACGCGAAATAGAGCCCGAGTTTTCGAAAATCGGAGTCCGTATGACCCAGTTATGGCCCATAGAAGTTTTCAGAAAAATTCATGTTTAAAAACAGATTCAAATTCAAATCTGAATGTTTAAGTTTCAACTTAGACAGGCCAGGCGGGAAGATTCCCGCCAACCCCCATGTCGACTGGGGTGTCGACACACCCAGGGCCGTGTCGACTGCCCAGTCGACACGGGTGTCAACATGGTGGTTCGGCCAGTTTGGCCTGGGTGCACCTGACTTGTTCCTCAAGACATGTTTTAAGACTTGTGATGGATTTTAAAGGCTCAGCTCTGAATTAGGGTTAATCCTATGGCCTAAACTAACCTAAACTTCTATAAAAGGACCCTAATACCTAGCTTAAACCATCATAAATCAATCCTACAACTAGATTATGCCAAAATGTTTAATCATGGCCTCTACCCTCTTGTCATAGTCTCCATCTTCATTCATATGAGAGTTTCTAAGCTTGTTTGAGAGTTTCTAAGTTTGATTCAAGGCCAAAGTTCAATCTTTCTTCATCAAAGCAAGGATCTTCTTCTTATTTCTCAAGGGTTTTCATTGGAGCTTATTATTTGGGTTTTTTAGAGTTGCTAGCGGCTTCGTCTCAATCTTATTTTATTTTATAAGTCTTCATAGCATTGTAAGCCCTACTCTACTCTTAGATTCTAACTATGAAGTTAAATATGACATGTTGCAAGTTTGAGTTTGGGCCTAAGTATGATTTGTGCTTTGATTCTATCATGTTATGCATAGATTTATTTTATGCATGTTTGTAAAGCTATCACCTTGACTTTGTGCATAGAAAGCTATAAGCTTTGATTTGAAATGTTGCATAAAGCAACATAGAAACTCTCATAATCCTTATGTTATCTTGCATATGATGTTTTATGCGAGTCACTAGCTATCATCCTATGTCATTTATGA
This sequence comes from Allium sativum, assembly GCA_030737875.1. Lineage (NCBI taxonomy): Eukaryota > Viridiplantae > Streptophyta > Magnoliopsida > Asparagales > Amaryllidaceae > Allium > Allium sativum. The sequence continues at coordinate 141,901,349 of CM060925.1, read as the reverse complement.
CCATGTTTCACCTATTTTGCTAAAGTTTGATATCATGCATGTTTGAGGCCTATAATGTAATATGCAAGTTTATGAACACATTTGCCTCATATGCCACCATGTTTAACTTATGGCCAAACCTTATTAATTATGTCATGCTTCTAAGTTCCCTCTTTGAGATCTATTTGCGTTTATGCGAACTTATATGCGATGGGGTTATGTTATGGGTAAACTAAAATGACATAAAAACATGACTTGAAAAGATGACACAAAACATGACATGTGATTATGCTTGAAACATGAACATGAACTTGGACATGACTTCTAGAAAACATGAGAATGGCCAACTCGAGGTTGGGTTGAGTTTGTAGCATAAATCTATCTGGAACCGACCGGCTTAACTATTGGCTACAAGCAATAGGACCCAATGTGAGTAGTTGGTCATGTCACACTTGAAACCCGAGGTTAGACTAAGTTGTGGTGTAAAGCTACCCGGACCCGCCCGGCTTAACTAGTAACCACAACAAGGTCTAATGTGAGAGGTTGAGTGCATTAAATTAATTAATGCCACATGATAGATTTAAGTCATGGACCACTTGAATACTTAACCAATTAAACACGATGGGTTGATCGGGTTAAGTCATGAACCTTGGGTACACTTAAACAACTTGATACTTGATTGGATAGGGTTAACCACGCTTAACCCGTTAGAAACCCTAGTTACGTGGTCCTTTTCACCAGTAACCCTCTTGGTTGTATCATGATACCCTAGGGACTAGGCTAGGGTGGGGCACGATTACTGGGCTGACATGTAAGCGACCAAAACGACGACTGAGTAGGTGCGCCGGTGTAGGTTCAGGCGGACTATGGTCGTGCACATATTCCGGAGCTGAAAAAGCAGACACGGGCACCAGTAGGTTTAGACTGTGCATGCTTGATTTGTGTCCGTGGTTGGCACCCTAGGGCTTGATACACCCTAGGGTGGACCTAGCACAGTTTGACTACACTTCGTGATTGGGCCGTATGACACCGACACTTGACGAGTTAGGATTATAGGGAGCCGATCGACTAGACCATGTTGTTGGACCTTGATTTAGGTCATCTCGTGATATTGGGCCAAGATTGAGCCAAGGGATCACTTCTTGTTTATACTTGACATGGGTTGGAATACTAGTACACTTGGTGCAAAACTTAACCTTGTATATGCGATGCCATACTTGATCTATCTTGTTAACTTTTCACCATGCCAGTTATCATCCTATGTTTCATCTCTGTTTTACATGTCCAGTTAACTTTATTAGTTTTTATACTAATAGTAGGTAGGACTTACCAGTTTTTTGACTGACCCATTTTCTTTCGCCTCTTTTCTTTCGTTTCCTCCCCCCAGGTTTTCAGGGTGGAAACACTAGCACCTAGCTTGGATCTTTAGCTGCTTTTCTGGATAGCTCATGTACGGTTTGGACTTGAGCTTGCTATGGCTTCATTCTACTTTGGGGATAGCTACTTTATGTTTTTTTTCGGTTTCCAGTTTATGTTTCTAGACTTTGTTTTGTGGGAAAATAATGACCAAGTACTTTGATGTAACTTGACTATGGTTTGAAATGTTAGTTTTTTTCCCGCTGCTTTATTTACTCTGTTTTACTTATATGTTCTGTCTTGTGATATCTGTGCATGTTTACCTTGTTTAACGCCCCTCCAAAGCTAGTGTGCTTGCAAGAGCGACATTGGCGGAGGTGGGGGTGTTACATTTGTTATCAGAGCATAAGGTTTTACTAGACCGGACAGAAGTTTTAAAACCCTTTTGAAAAAAAACTATTTTCAAAACCAATTAAGTATTTTCCAAGAAAAGTCTAGTTTATTTTAAAAGGCTATTCCCCAAAAGCCATTAGCACTATCCTTTGTTTCCTCGTTCTAAATTCTATCTTTTCCCTTTATTCAGCATGGCCGATCTTAACCTTCCCGAGGGAGTAACCATTCCTGGATGGTTCCGGAGGTACTTGGAAGCTAGGGCCAACGATGTGGGCCCAGAAAACACTCCCACTGTAACTGAGGTTCCTCCTCCTCCTCCTCAGCGTCCACAAGCAGATTTCGCAAAGGTTTGCAAAGACTTTAAGGCGATGGGTGGCAAGAATTTTATTGGAATGGAGACTTTTGTTGAGGCAAGAAATTGGTTAAAAGAAACTGAAGACCTCTTCGCCATCTTTGATGTGGAAGACCGTAGAAAAGTTCTGTTGGCAGTATGGCTATTGAAAGAGGAAGCTGCTTATTGGTGGGAGGTCACCAACGCTACTAGGCCTATAGAGACTTGGGCCGACTTTAGGATGAGGTTTGGGCTTAAGTTCCTATCATCTGCTGAGGAGAATCTCCAAATGGAGAAGTTTATATCTTTAAAGCAAGGGGACATGACAGTGAGGGAGTATGTGAATAAATTTAACCAGTTTGCTCGATTCGGTTTGGACATGGTTAATACTCCCCAGAAGAAGGCTCTACGCTTTGCACGAGGGTTGAATGAGCCATTACAAGGTTTAGCCATGTCTCATATACCCATGGGGGCCACTTTTGAAAACCTAGTGGGCATGGCATTGCTTTAGGGAGAAGATAAGAATGGCAAGAAAGAAGTCAAGCCTAATGAGACTCAAACCAAGAAGGCGGACTCTAAGTGGGGAGGAAATCAGAGCAATCAGAACAACAAGGGTAATAAGGCCAACAACAACAAGGCAAAGGACCCAAGAAAGTGCAACTTCTGTGGGATTGTTGGGCACATAGCCAAAGATTGTAGGAAGAAGAAGAGAAAGTTGGGCGGATGCTTTCATTGTGGAGAGACTGGACACTTTAGCAAGGATTGCCCCAAGAAGCAAGGACAAGGGCAAGGGCAGACTCCGCGTGCAGGACCTTCTGGAGGGCAAGTGCATGCTCTCAACACTGCTCCAGCTCAGGACCGAGGTAGTATTTCTGTAGAAAGCCTTGTTTATATTTCTGATTTTCCTGTTTGCACTTTATTTGATTCTGGCGCATCGCATACCTTTATTTCTTCTGACATTGTTGAAAGTTTGCACCTAAGTACTAGTCTAGTTGAGGATCCCGTTAGTGTTTCAAATCCAATTGGGGGTTCCGCCCATCTATCTATGATTTGTATGGATTTGAGGATTTCTATCTTGACCGTAGAATTCACGTGCAATGCTTATGTTCTCGGGTTCATGGGATACGGGTTGATTTTGGGCATGGATTGGTTGTCCAGATATGGAGCCATTCTCGATTGTGAGCATAGGGTGGTGAGGCTCATGACTCGCCTCGGTAATACCTAGAGATTTCTTGCAACCCGCTGGATCCCGTCATGTTATGTTATCTTGAATCTCTTGACTCGTCCATCGATGATCTGCAATCTGTAAGGGTGGTCCGGGAATATCCTGATGTCTTTGAAGAGGTTAAGGGGTTACCCCCTAAACGAGAGATAGATTTCCGTATTTATCTTGTTGATAATGCCAAGCCAGTTTCATTGCCCGTTAGCCACATGGCCCCGCGAGAAAGAAGAGAGCCCAGTAAGCAAATCAAGGAGTTGCTTGAGAAGAATTTTATTAGGCGAAGCATTTCTGAATGGGGTGCTCATATGGTGTTCTCTACTAAGGCGGATGGTTCGCTTCGTCTATGTGTTGATTATCGAGAGTTGAACAAGCTGACAAAGAAGAATAGGCACCCGTTACCGAGGATTGATGACCTCTTTGACCAGCTTGTTGGTGCTTCTGTTTTCTCTCAGCTCGATCTAGCCACCGGATTCCATCAGCTTAGAGTGGCTGAGGATAGTATTGATAAGACTGCGTTTAGGACTCCAGATGGATTCTTTGAATGGCTTGTCATGCCATTCGGTTTGACTAATGCACCCGCCTACTTCGTAGATTTGATGAGTAGGGTGTTCAGGGAGTTCCTTAACAAGTTTGTGGTTGTCTTCGTGGATGATATTCTGATCTTCTCAAAGGATGAGGAAGAACATGCTAGACATCTCAAGGAAGTGATGGATACGCTTAGAGCTCATCAGTTGAAAGCCAAATTCTCCAAATGCCATTTTTAGAGAAGGGAAGTTCGGTTTCTTGGACATATAGTTTCTAAGCAAGGAATAGCTGTGGATCCCGCGAAAGTGGTTGCGGTTCAAGACTGGAAGACTCCTAGGAATGCAACCGAAGTAACAAGCTTTCTCGGTCTGGCAGGCTACTATAGGAAGTTCATTAAGGACTTCGCTAGGATTTCATCCCCTCTTACTAAGTTGACGAAGAAGAACTTAGTCTTTGCATGGGACTTAGAGTGTGAGCTTGCTTTTCAAAGGCTCAAGAAAGCCCTCACCACAGCTCCAGTTCTAGCATTACCCGATGGAGGTAAGATGTTTACCGTGTACACCGATGCATGTGGCACGGGGTTAGGTGCTGTTCTGATGCAAGAAGGAAGAGTGATATGCTTTGGGGGTAGGCAACTTAAAGTTCATGAGAAGAACTATCCCACTCATGATTTGGAGTTGGCGGCGATCGTCTTTGCACTCAAATCCTGGCACCATTATCTTCTGGGCGAAAGGTTTGAGTTATATACCGATCACAAGTCGCCCAAGTACCTCTTCTCACAGAAAGATCTGAATCAAAGGCAGCAAAGGTGGATGGAATTCTTGGCATCATATGACTTCGAGATAGCTTATACCCCTAGCAAGGGTAATGTTGTGGCAGATGCACTAAGCAGAAGAAGGTTGACTTTGAGTCCCTTGTTTGTTGAGATGAGGAGCCTAGATTTCTTGGCAACCTTTGATTTCACAACGGCTGTTGAGTCGATGACGGGTTCGTTAGCATCTCTTGAGCTTAGACCTACACTTCTTGATCAAGTAGGGACTTCGCAGAAGGAAGACCCGCAGATAGTCGAGATCATGGACAAGTTGATTCGGGGTGAGACGTCTAGTCACCTTGCTAGATATACCGTTGATGACAAGGGTTGGCAATGGAAGGCTATGCGTTCCACAAGTGGGAGACTTGGTGCATAAAGTTCTCGAAGAAGCGCATCACTCGAAGATGACTATACATCCTGGAGGAGATAAGATGTATAGGGATATGAAGCACATTTTCTTTTGGGCTGGAATGAAGAAGGATGTGGCAGAGTAAGTTTCAAAGTGCATGGTGTGCCAACAAGTGAAAGCCGAGTCGAAGAAACCCGGTGGGCTATTACATCCATTGGAGGTCCCGCAATGGAAGTGGGAAAGTATCTCTATGGATTTTGTGGATGGATTGCCTAGGTCAAGAAAAGGGAATACGAGCATATGGGTCATAGTTGATAGACTTACGAAGAGTGATCATTTCATTCCAGTGAAGAGCAAGAGGACCGCATCATGGCTAGCATCTGTTTATCTTCGAGAGATAGTGCGATTGCATGGAGTTCCTTCTAGCATAGTTAGCGATCGTGACCCAATCTTCACTAGCCAGTTCTGGAATAGTTTGCAAGAAGCGATGGGTACGCGATTGAATCTAAGTACAGCCTATCACCCCCAGACGGATGGCCAAACCGAAAGGGTGAATAGAGTGCTAGAAGATCTTTTGAGGCTTTGTGTTCTTGACTTTGGTGGTACTTGGGAAGACCACCTTCCTCTTGTAGAGTTTTCTTATAATAATAGCTATCAAGCTAGCATAGGGATGGCACCATTTGAAGCTTTGTATGGGAGGCCGTGTAGGTCACCATCTTGTTGGTGGGAGACAACGGATAGGCTTATACTTGGGCCCGATATGATACGGGACACATCCGAGAAAGTTGAATTGGTGATAAAACGGATGAAAACGTCCCAAGATAGACAGAAATCCTATGCTGACAAGCGAAGGACAAATTTGGAATTCGAAGTTGGAGATATGGTTTTCGTGAAGGTTTCTCCTTTGCGTAATGTGGTTCGTTTTGGAGCAGTTGGGAAGCTGGCACCAAGGTTCGTAGGACCCTTCCCTATCATAGAGAGAATTGGGAAGATGGCTTATAAGGTGGAATTGCCCGAGAAGCTGGCCGGAGTGCATAATGTCTTTCATGTCTCACATCTCCGAAAGTGCCTACATGAGTCCGCTGAGGTGGTTGAACCTAGCATTCTTGAAGACGTGGAGGTAGAGAAAGAGGCAACCTTGAGGAGAGCTCCGATTCGTATCTTGGGAACGGAGATCAAGAAGCTAAGGAATCGAGAAGTCAAATTGGTGAAGGTTCAGTGGAGTGAGGCCGAAGAGGATGCAACTTGGGAAACCGAGGAGAAGATGCGTGGGCTTTATCCATTTCTTTTTGAGGGTACATTCTCAATCTCTTTTCCTAGTTAGCATATCTCTCTTTTGCTATCCATGTTTATCTGGTTATCTCGTTAACCTTGTCATGAGAACCTTAGGTAGAAACCCTTTGGATGAAACATGTATTTGAAACATGTTATGTTTGATGTTTGCAAGTGGTTGCAAGTGTTTGCAAGTGGTTACTCGTGGATGCATGATACACGTTAGGCATAAGATCGGCTCACACACTTTCATGTTGCATTGGCATGAGTGCTCATACTTATTCATGGATGAAACTTGTTATTCTATCACGTGGATGTTGCATATGGATGAATGTTATGTGCACACATGTAGATATTATGAATCATGCTAGGAATTTGCATACATATGGACTCATTACACTAACATACATATGCATTAAGGAGGTTTACTGAATCAGTAACCACCTGATTTTCGCACTAGATAGGTACATATACACACACCTTTGCAAATGATCATATAGCATTTAGAATTTGTTAAGGACAAGGGTTACTTGTGGATGATGTTGTGAGTAGATGGATGATGGATGGTAGGAAACGTTCTTCCTAACTTAGAGATTTCGGGGACGAAATCCTTTAAGGAGGGGAGAATGTAACAACCCGTATTTTTAATAACATGTTATAACATAAATTAAGGCAGAATTAAATGATAAAATCTGAATCAAGGGAAACGGGCTGTTCCATTGCGTCCGTCTCGGAAAAATACGCGAAATAAAGTCCGAGTTTTCGAAAATCGGAGTCCGTATGACCCAGTTATGGCCCATAGAAGTTTTCAGAAAAATTCAAGTTTAAAAACAGATTCAAATTCAAATCCGAATGTTTAAGTTTCAACTCAGACAGGCCAGGCGGGAAGATTCCCGCCAACCCCCATGTCGACTGGGGTGTCGACACACCCAGGACCGTGTCGACTGCCCAGTCGACACGGGTGTCCACATGGTGGTTCGGCCAGTTTGGCCTGGGTGCACCTGACTTGTTCCTCAAGACATGTTTTAAGACTTGTGACGGATTTTAAAGGCTCAGATCTGAATTAGGGTTAATCCTATGGCCTAAACTAACCTAAACTTCTATAAAAGGACCCTAATACCTAGCCTAAACCATCATAAATCAATCCTACAACTAGATTATGCCAAAATGTTTAATCATGGCCTCCACCCTCTTGTCATAGTCTCCATCTTCATTCATATGAGAGTTTCTAAGCTTGTTTGAGAGTTTCTAAGTTTGATTCAAGGCCAAAGTTCAATCTTTCTTCATCAAAGCAAGGATCTTCTTCTTATTTCTCAAGGGTTTTCATTGGAGCTTATTATTTGGGTTTTTTAGAGTTGCTAGTGGCTTCGTCTCAATCTTATTTTATTTTATAAGTCTTCATAGCATTGTAAGCCCTACTCTACTCTTAGATTCTAACTATGAAGTTAAATATGACATGTTGCAAGTTTGAGTTTGGGCCTAAGTATGATTTGTGCTTTGATTCTATCATGTTATGCATAGATTTATTCTATGCATGTTTGTAAAGCTATCACCATGACTTTGTGCATAGAAAGCTATAAGCTTTGATTTGAAATGTTGCATAAAGCAACATAGAAACTCTCATAATCCTTATGTTATCTTGCATATGATGTTTTATGCGAGTCACTAGCTATCATCCTATGTCATTTATGACCATGTTTCACCTATTTTGCTAAAGTGGATATCATGCATGTATGAGGCCTATAACGTAATATGCAAGTTTATGAACACATTTGCCTCATATGCCACCATGTTTAACTTGTGGCCAAACCTTATTAATTATGTCATGCTTCTAAGTTCCCTCTTTGAGATCTATTTGCGTTTATGCGAACTTATATGCGATGGGGTTATGTTATGTGTAAACTAAAATAACATAAAAACATGACTTGAAAAGATGACACGAAATATGACATGTGATTATGCTTGAAACATGAACATGAACTTGGACATGACTTCTAGAAAACATGAGAATGGCCAACTCGAGGTTGGGTTGAGTTTGTAGCATAAATCTACCCGGAACCGATCGGCTTAACTAGTGGCTACAAGCAATAGGACCCAATGTGAGTAGTTGGTCATGTCGCACTTGAAACCCGAGGTTAGACTAAGTTGTGGTGTAAAGCTACTCGGACCCGCCCGGCTTAACTAGTAACGACAACAAGGTCTAATGTGAGAGGTTGGGTGCATTAAATTAATTAATGACACATGATAGGGTTAAGTCATGGACCACTTGAATACTTAACCAATTAAACACGATGGGTTGATCGGGTTAAGTCATGAACCTTGGGTACACTTAACCAACTTGATACTTGATTGGATAGGGTTAACCACGCTTAACCCGTTAGAAACCCTAGTTACGTGGTCCTTTTTACCAGTAACCCTCTTGGTTGTATCATGATACCCTAGGGACTAGGCTAGGGTGGGGCACGATTACTGGGCTGACATGTAAGCGACCAAAACGACGGCTGAGTAGGTGCGCCGGTGTAGGTTCAGGCGGACTATGGTCGTGCACATAGTCCGGAGTTGAAAAAGCAGACACGGGCACCAGTAGGTTTAGACTGTGCGTGCTTGATTTGTGTCCGTGGTTGGCACCCTAGGGCTTGATACACCCTAGGGTGGACCTAGCATAGTTTGACTACACTTCGTGATTGGGCCGTATGACACCGACACTTGACGAGTTAGGCTTTTAGGGAGCCGATCGACTAGACCGTGTTGTTGGACCTTGATTTAGGTCATCTCGTGATATTGGGCCAAGATTGAGCCAAGGGATCACTTCTTGTTTATACTTGACATGGGTTGGAATACTAGTACACTTGGTGCGAAACTTAACCTTGTATATGCGATGCCATACTTGATCTATCTTGTTAACTTTTCACCATGCCAGTTATCATCCTTTGTTTCATCTCTGTTTTACATGTCCAGTTAACTTTATTAGTTTTTATAATAATAGTAGGTAGGACTTACCAGTCTTTTGACTGACCCATTTTCTTTCGCCTCTTTTCTTTCGTCCCCCCCCCCTCCCCAGGTTTTCAGGGTGGAAACACTAGCACCTAGCTTGGATCTTTAGCTGCTTTTCTGGATAGCTTATGTACGGTTTGGACCTGAGCTTGCTATGGCTTCATTCTACTTTGGGGATAGCTACTTTATGCTTTTTTTTAGTTTCCAGTTTATGTTTCTAGATTTTGTTTTGTGGGAAAATAATGACCAAGTACTTTGATGTAACTTGACTATGGTTTGAAATGTTAGTTTTTTTCCCGCTGCTTTATTTACTCTGTTTTACTTATATGTTCTGTCTTGTGATATCTGTGCATGTTTACCTTGTTTAACGCCCCTTCAAAGCTAGTGTGCTTGCAAGAGTGACATTGGCGGAGGTGGAGTGTTGCACAGTTCTTCTTCTTTTCTAATATTTCTTTCTTACCTCACCCTCTAACTTCTTTCATTAACTTTCTGGATGTTCGGTACTTGTGTTTAGACACTAGATGTGTTTGTGTCGAAAATTCGAGCATCAAATTTTTTGGTTCGTTACAATGAATATAAAAGAAACACTTGATGAAGTGGCGATTCAAGTAACATAAATGAATTAAGATGAAAAAAAATTAAACTTGGATAGAATCTAAAAATCAATACTATAAGTGATGATGCTCTGGTGCACTATCAGATTCACTACAGTGGTCTTCAGCCGTGATAGTGCGATGAGAAAGCAGTGCATGTTAATGTGAGTATCGTAGCGATTTGTTGCTCTTTTCAAAAGGGGGAAGAGAAGCAAAGTGGTTTTCAATGGAGAAGAAAATGGGTTATGTGACCAAAACGTGGGATGGTGTATGGTAAAACGTGGATGAGCTGGTGCGAGAAAGACAGGTGTACACATATACCCCCTTTTCTTTTTGTTTTACATAGTTCTTTTAATTATGTAAATGGGCCATTTAGGAAGTACAAAAAATCTTCACCACAATTAAGTATTGGCATTATTAGTAGAGATATATATCTTTCATATCAAATCGTACTTCACTTCAGGAATTAAAAGCAAATCACTTTTGAAAATCTTCAATATTCTATAATAGAAACATATCAACGTATATGCAACCAGATCAGGAGTTTTCTTTCAATAACAAGGTCATTTGGTCCTACCCGTCATATAATAAATAAATAGTTCCCTAGATTACTTTAAAACAGACAATCTCCAAGGGTCCACCGTACCCATGCCTAGATTTTGGTCATGGGTTACCTGGATCTCCTGTAACGCAACAAATCATTTTGCATCCCAAAGTTATAAATCATTTCGCAATAATAAATACAAATATCTTCAAATAATATTATTATTCTTTTTAAAATCTTTTAAATATCGAGATTTAAGTCATTGAAATTCTCATTGTTTATAAAACATTTTTTTATAAGCCATTTATTATCTTCAAAACATTTATTTCTAAATATTTTCTATTTCATCAAAATCAATATTTGATTCAATATTCTTTTATGAAAATCATCTTTCACAATTATTCATTTAAGTTTACGTTCTTAAATTAAATGAATCATTATTGTCGCTAAACAACTTTTAGTCAAATCGTGAAATAAATCACAAGGTGTTAGCATATAAATAACTTCTGTCTGCAACATTAGCCCAGCGGATAAGGACTTTTGTCGAGGTTACAACGATGCGAGTTCGATACCCGGAATGGCATGCTAAGGGTTTGCTATGTGCATACGCTAAGATCAACAACTTATGTGGTACCCATGGACCGGGCTAGGTGCACTAGGGGGTTTTACGGCTCCAGCCGGTTTCCCCCTAAACGAATTAAAAAAAAATCTACCTAACTCAATGCTAAATAGAAATATATATTTTCTCATAAGCTGGTCGAGGCGATCAACACAATCAGTCAAGCTATAATAATCAACAATAAATGACAATGCAATATCTATCAATATTACTTAAAGATGTATAAAAAATGTCTAATTCAATAGCAGAACGGTGTTTGATTCTGCTAAGAGGTGTCACTATAAAATATGTCTTCATTTAATTATGTTAACCGTAATTAAATTCACAGCTAATATTTTGCCCATAATGTATACTTAACGAAATTTATCCAACAATTATACTAATGTATTCCATTCGTAATACGAATCTAACGTCATAATCCGCGGGTAGAATGGAATTTGTATGGGTGGGATGATCACTTTTAAAATTAATGCTTTTTAATTTACTAATAAAATTGAATTTCTAAATATTTAAAATGTTTGTTTATGAACCTTGAAACCATGGTGACTTTTTCGTTCTTCTTCCTCAACAATCTGTTCTTTCCTCGACAATTCTGCTCCACCATCCTTCTCTAATTCAAAAATGTCATACGCTTCGGCAGTCTCCACTACATCTCCTCAGGTTTCATCTTCTTCCGCCTTACCCTTTAAATCAGTCCCTAGATCCTTCAATAAACCGTGGATTTGGGACAAAAATAAACAAGATTTATGCTTTCGTTGTGGGGATCGATCTTTCAAAATAGCGAATTTCAGAGAGCCAACGAGCTTCTTTTCTTATGGTTTTTTTTGGGCATAAGAGGTTTCAATGTTCTCGTTTCTTTCCTTTTTATAGAGGTAATAAGGTTTTGATTAATCATTTTTTTTGCTTTTGTATTAATATTGTTTTGATTGGGAAACATTTATTTGATCTTAATTCATCTTGCTTAGCCACTGAAGGGGTTTACTTATGTGATAAGCTTACATAGCATTTTGATTTTTTACAAAATGTTATTCTGTTTGATCAATTTCCTTTGTCAATTTTGACAGATTCAAATGTTTTCCTCCTCTTCCTAACCATTAATCTCAAAGATCATTGTTATCGTTTTTATTTAACTTTCTTACCCCTGAAAAATATATTTTTTGAGATGTTTCCCTCATGTTTCTATCGATTTAAAGATGTTTGACGAAATTCTTTTTCACTTTGATGCTTTAAATTCCCATGTCATTTCTAAAAATGGTTTTCAATCCACTAATAATCCTTTGTTTGAGCCTTTGTGCTACTTTAATAATCTTGCTGGTGATCATGCAAAAGTTTTTTGTGTTTTTCCCTCATCCTCTAAAGACCAGTATTTTAAACCTGCTACCGAACTCACTTTAGGTAATCCAAAATCTGATGAGTTTCTACCTGTTAAGAAATCAACTCATTTGAAGCTGGATTTTACTAAAAGGGTGGTAACTTCCAATAGATATGATGCACTGTCGGGACTTGATGAGCCAGAAGATTTGATTCATGGGGAACCAGTTATCTTAGACGATGGAGAGTTAGATAACTATGTTCATGGTTTTTCGGATGTATTGGATTATTATGTTGATATAGATGGGGATTCCTCTCCGTTTTTTTTACAGTGGATCAGATTGTCACATTCGATTCTAAGGTGATTCCATTTAATAGATTCGAAACTCACTTGGATGATGAGGTAGATATTATTGTACTGCAGAATATTGTTTGGAGTTGTTTGATGAATACAGTGTATGTCAATACTAAAAAGTGGGCATATTCAACACTAATTTGTGTGTATTACATGAAAAGTGTGGCAAAAGCTATGAATTCTATGATCTTCTGCGACAATATTAATATGTTGTTGCATTAGACGTGAATGCACTGTTGCAGCGGGAATTTTATTATTTTGACATGCAACACCAGTTAAAAGCATAGCTTTACATATATACAATCCAGCTAGTGATCCACGTTATCAGCATAAACAAAACTCCAATTGTAGATGCATCATTAATCCAACAGTTCAAAGCAATCTATGGTTCTAATGATCTAAACATTAGCCATCATCAAATCAATGACAACCACCTCATTGCATTCTTTTGATGCAATTCTGGCGCGATCTTCCCCCTTTACGAAATAATGTAAAAATAATCTGGTCCTAAATCATTCTTCTTCTCTATCATCTAATCGTTCTTTCCCCCTTTTTACTATTGATAAAAATCTAAACCTAAATTCACGTCAGTATCGCTCCTCTCCTCGACAACAAATTTTATTCGGAAAAGGTTTAAGCTTTGAAACACTTTCTAGCTTTGATTGCTCAGGGCGTTGACATCGCCAGTTTTTTCCCTCAGGTTCAGTTTGGATAGCACTAGGAATTAGTTGCGCTCAATATAGATTAGATTATTAGTAATTAATAATTAGTTCATTTGTTACATTTTGGAAAACCCATTCGCTTATGAGTAATTAGTTGCATGGACATCCCAAACTTAGGAAAACCCATTCGCTTATAAGTGATTAGTTGGTGAAAGATTAGATTATCAGTAATTAGTTGTGCTTTGACCATTGATTTGGGATTATGATGAGGTTTATTCCACAATTATACCCAACAATAATCCAAAAAATGAAGATGGCACCACTGGGTTTGCCCCTAGGATTTAGGTCTCACCCAACTGACGAGGAGTTTGTTAATTATTATCTTAAACCTTTGAAGTAAGGGTATTTTTATATAAATGTAAATCACTTTACCATCAAAATTGATTTGCAACTTGGGTTCATTTACATTAACATATAATTGTATGTTTGAGGTTTTGTGATACAGATACATGTGTAGCACCGCGGTGTCTTTGTGTAGAGGCTTTGGAAACTACCAATTTCCCGATTCGGACGAGTTGTTCACCCGTATCTAATCCGCTACACGCACAGGTATTTTCCATTTGATTTTGGAAACTACCAATTTCATTGTTTCGATTTTGGAACGTATGCTCAGTTTTGCAAACTGATCTCACTTCAGGTATGCATCCATATTTCGCCTTACTACGTACCATATAGCAGTCATACAAAACTGAGCATACGTATCATAAGGCATATATATACAAAACTGAGCATCCATATTATGCCTTACTACCTATCATAAAGCAGTCATACAAAGTAGTCATACATATGTTAGCAAAAGTTATAGTAGTATTAGGGTAGCAAAAGTATCATAAGGCATCAAAATTTAACTTAATACATACATATATACACATCCAAAAAATGACATTATAGTAGCATCAATTCATACCGGATCAGGGTAGCAAAAGTTAACTTAATACATACATATTTTAGCAAAAGTTATAACAGTATCAGGGAAACAAAAGTATCATAAGGCAGCAGCAAAATTTAACTTAATACATACATATATACACATCCAAAAAATGACATTATAGTAGCATCAGTTCATACTAGATTAGGGCTTTTCGAGGCTGTGGAACTTCCAACAGATTCGTTAGGGCTCTGCGGCTGTGGGAGAGCAAGTCCGAAGTGAGCAGCCACATGTGACGGACCCGCAACATCAGGACAAGGATTGAGGTAGTTTGGCCAATCATATTCCTAATCAAATTCCAAATATACCCACTGATCATAATCCTCTGGTTCATTGGGGTTTGGTAATCAACATGTATGTCATGGCTGGCTTCAGAAAATAAGCTTGGCAAAGGAGGTAGCAAAGCAGCTTCATGTATCATTGTGTCAGATCTTTCATCAGAATCCATTTCCACCCCGTGATTACACAAACATGGAACCACCTGTTCCTCCTTATTGCTCACAAAAAGAAGTTCAGGCCTTGTTCCAGAATGAGCATGGGTACAACGCTGAACCTTAATGAGGTAAACCATGTTATTGAATTGAGCATCAAAAGTATTGATATAGCGAATGCCTTCATAAAATTGCATTTTCAATTAGAAAGATGTATGGTCATACTGAGACCAGTTACAGTCGTCAGTTGCACGCACACATTCCATTGGCTTCATTATTTCTTCAACAGCAGGAACATTACTCTTTAGGAACTCTGGAAAGCCATCAACTTTAGCCCATGATTCCACTTCTAACGCTGGTTCAAGCTCAAATTCTTCATCAGACCATGCTTGTAGGTAGATAGCACCACCGGCTTTTGTAAAAACTTTCAACATTAGCGCATGATCACGCTTACTGTAAGATGGGCATGATACTAGAAAAGAGTTATTATTAGGTATTACCCGCATAGGCCACGAATTATGATTCAGAGTCACCTGAAGCGTGTGATGCACAGCTTCAACATTCCAATGTCTCTTAAGAACAGTGGCAATGATGTATAGCGACGGGTCTTCCATTGTTTTTTTTTTTTGAACTTTCAAAGATTGGGGTTTGTGGGATATGGAGATGATGATTTTCTGAAGCTTGAAAGGATATACGAGGGACCCACTAGATGGTGTCAGGTAAATTTGCGAACTGGAAATGTTTGCACAGAAGACAAAGCATACTCAATTCTGAGGTGGCACGAGTGACTAATGGTGAATGGTCAACAGTTTTAATTGTATGCATAAGAATTTTATGTTAAGATGACTAAATGGTTAATTGCTATGATGCATAGATGCTGTAACACCCCGTATTTCTTGTGAATATTAAATTAACAAATTAAAGAGCACTTAATTTTAGAAGAAGAATTAAGTAAAACGGATTGTGCCGTTACGTTCATCTTGGAATTCTGCTTAAGATAGAGTCCGAGTTTGCGTAAATTGGACACTATATGAAGAAGCTATAAGCCTTAGAAGTTTGTATATGCCTAAGGAAGTGTATATATATAAAATAATTCCAGAAGTCAAAACAGGGTTCAAATCTCGAATTTGGGTCAAAGCAGGCTGAGCGGTAAATTTCCCGCTCAGGGGCGTCGACCCCCCCAAGGGGAGTCGACATAGGTATCGACCGCCCTATAGGGGTGTTGACATAGGTGTCGACCCCCTTATAGGGGAGTCGACCCCTACTGGTCCAGATCTGGCTGATGACGTGTTTCGCCACATGTCGCTTTCTGACTCGCTATATGACGTGGTATTCTGCTCTGGACGATTCTGATGACTTCTGGACTGATCTGAAGGCTCTAAATCTCCCTATACACCTATAAAAAGACCCCTAAACCTATTGTTTTATCCACACGAATTCATAGGCGTTTATATAATGCTAAAACCTGAAGTGACCTAGCATCCACCTTAATCAATCAAATTAGAGTTTTCAAGTTAATAATCAAAGTCTACAGCAAAGGAATAACTAATCAAATTTAGAAATCAGATCACAGGATTCAAGACCGTTTTGTAATTTGTAAGTCCATGTTTCTTTCAGAAATAAAATCTAATTGTGATTCTGACATTGTAATAAATCTGAATATGAGATTATGCCTATTTCTATCTGTCTTTCTACATCCACTGGATCTATCTCATTGATATTATTATGTCCATTCTTTATCTCTTCTTTCCTTCTTCCCTTTTTGTTTTATAGCCAGGCTACTGCGAGCCTGAGCCAAATCTCATAAGAGATGAACGTACGTCGGGAAAAATTGGACATAATATATGATTCGGACATGGCCAGCGCTAAAATTGGGAAAAGTATTAAATTATGTATAATTGGGCATAACTGGTTTGTAACGGATTTGAGGACATAACATATGTTGTATTTAAAACATAAAGTGTATCGAACATATGACTTGAGATTTGAGGCATAAAGTATATTGGACATATGACTTGGGATTTGGGGCGTAAATTGAACTGTGAATGTGTAAGGCATAGTACATGTTGTGGTTTAAGACCTAAAATTGGGGCATATATATATATATATATATGATAGTTTATGACTTGGAAGAAGGAGATTATTGTGTATAGTGATGTATGACTTAGGCATGAAAACCTATAGTAAGATAGGGATAACTGTTAAATGTGAACACGCCTAAATTGGGATTTTGGGTAATTGGCATGCACTGTAATTAAAGGCTATAATTTGGCATAATTTATACTGTGAATCATGAATAGGGGTTTTTGGAGAATATTTTGTATGGTGAAATATGACTAAACCTTAGGGCATGTGTTATGATTTTTTGGGGCATGACTATTATTGCAAATTTGGGAAAAGTGGGTGTAACCTATTTTAAGTAATAACTTGAATTTGAATTTGTGGGGCATAACTTGCAATCAGCTTTGTTGGGGTATAACTTGAGAATTGGAACGTGACTAGTTTTGTGAATTTGGGATAATTAGCATATAAAATCTAGACTTGGACATGTATGGTAAATATGCTAAAAAGATAAACATGCCTAACCCGAGGTTAGATTGAGTTGCGGTGTAAAACTTCCCGGAATCGCCCAGCACGTCCAATAACCGCAACAACACAGATCTAATGTGAGAGGTTAGCGCATTCAGCCCAAAATCCCGAGGTTAGAATGAGTTTGCAGTAGAAGTCTGCCCGGAACCGCCTGGCACATCCAGCAACCGCAAACAACAGTTCTAATATAAGAGGTTAAGGCGTTAATGAATGAATTAATGCTAATAAGCAAGACATGCTAGTAACTGAATGGTAGGGTTAAGTTAATTTAGGCAACACTTAACCAATATAGCATGTTAATTAAACAGGTGAGTAGGGTTAAGTTAATAAGAAACACTTAACCAATATAACATGATGCGTAGAAGGGTTAAGTTAAAACAAGAGAGCAACACTTAACCAATATAACATGATGCGTGGAAGGGTTAAGTTAAAACAAGAGAGTAACACTTAACCAATATAACATGATGAATGGGACGGGATAAGTTAACACAGGAAGGCAACACTTAACCAATGTAACACAACAAGTAGGTGGGTTAACCTAACTTGAATTGACTGATGACACTTAACTAATACAGCATGATGAACACATGGGGTTAAGTTAATAAGATATACTTAACCAATGTAACTTGATGAACAAATGGGGTTAAGTTAATGGGAAATACTTAACCAATGTAACATGATGAATGAACGGATTAAGTTAATAGGAAACGCTTAACCAATCCAACATGGCGAGTGAGAAGGGTTAATAAGAAACACTTAACCAACATGACACGATAAGTGGGTGGGTTAAGTTAACATGAATGGACAACACTTAACCAATATGGCATAATTTGTGGGAGGATTAAGTACATATTGGGTTGGTGGGTAATATTAGTAAATATAGGCCCACAAACTTAACCGTTAACTAAACATGTTTTGAATCAGTGGGAGGGTTAAGTACATCTCGTGTAGGTGGGTAATATTTGTATATATAAGCCCACAAACTTAACTAGTAGGAAACCCTAGTAACGGGGACCCATTTTAGCAGTAACCCACATAGATATATCATGGTACCCTGAACTAGGCAGGGTGGGACAGATTACTGGGCTGATTATAAGCGGTCAAAATAGCGGCAGGGGGGTACGTCAGTGTAGGTTCCGATGCGTTACGGGCATGCACGTACTCCGGAGTGGGAAAAAGCAGGCACTGGGTACCGGTAGTTATACACTGTGCATCTTGAATCGTGTCGGGTTGCTATCATAGGGACTGATACACCTTATGGTGGGACCAGTACAGAGTATCCACACGTAAGAGAGGGCCAATTGACACAGACACATGGAACATTAATACAAGTAGGGAGCCGATCGATAGGGTAGTAAGGGTACATCTAACATCTTCATGGCAATTAGGCTGATTGAGGTAAGATCCTCGTACTAGATGTACACCTGAAGGCTCCCACAATTGCGAGGATTGGGATCACGTTGTAATATTATCATTTTACACAGATTACTAGTTGGGACACTAGTTAGGTGGTGCAGAGATATAAAAATCAAAATAACAAGGTAGTAGCGAAACAGAGAAAGAGTAGAAGCGCATTTAGTTTATCATGCCTTATCATATCTATGCTAATCGTATGTTATCTTGTTATCCTTGTTATCACTGTATTGTCTTATATTCAGTTTATTCATGTCATTATGGTTTTGCCTGTTTTCATGCTGAAAGTCAATAGACTTACCAGACTTATGTCTGACCTAGTTTTTTTCGCCTCCTTTCTTCCGTCCCCCCCCCCTCAGGTTCATAGGGAGGAAATGTTACCACTTAGCTCAGTTTTCTTTCCAAGCTCGAAGATTGTCGATGTATTGCTTTGGACTCTCTCTCTTCTACTGCTATGGCTGGTTCATGCTTTATTGGGGAATATCATGGTTACTTTTATGCTTCTTTTGTACTTGGAAGTTTTTGAATCAAGACAGAAGTTCTATGTATTATTTTTAAGTATGATTGAGACAATTATTGTAAAAGCTTGACTGAACCACACTGTTTATAAAATGACTTTATTTTTCGCTGTTTATTTATCTGTCTTGTAATTTATCTGCATCTTTTACCTAAAACGCTCCATCGAAGTTAAGGCATTCCCTTTGTGAGTGACCTTAATGGAGGTAGGGTGTTACAGATGCACTTATCAAATAACTTGTAAAATCAAAATGCAGGATCTGAAAGACAAGGAGAGATACAATCGGCAAGTGGAGGACCTGAAATGACATGGAGAGATACAGTCACTGGTTCATGGCATTGCTACTTTGTAGAATGCACACTGTTCGTATTTGTTGGCACTTGCATTGAAGGTGGTATGTGTTGGCACTTGTGGTATGTAGAATATTTGAATTGTACTATTAAATTATGTATTTGATTGTATGTGTTATATATGAAGAATTGGTATGGTATATAGAATATTTTGGATGGTTTGAATGTGATGATGAATGTAACAGATGTGTTTCTTCTATATACAAACCTAGTATTGCAAAATTTATAATTAAAGGGTTGTATTTGCCTTCTTTTACTGTTGCATTTGCTTTTTTCCTGATGTTGTATTTCAAGATAATGGTGTTGCATTCCATAATACAGTGGTGTTGCATTACATAAAATACTAGTAATTCCACATGGCACGTAGACCCCACAGCTGACGTAGCATGTGACACATGTTCTGCTGATGTGGAGAGGTGACGTGTTGTGTGACATGTAGGCAGCTGACATAGCCCCGCTATCGTGACTTGTTAGCCAGGATCTAACTAATGTTCAAGCAACGCTAAATATTGTTGCATAACGTGCAAAAAGTGTTGCATTACGTCTATAATGCAAAACTTTATTTCCATGGTAGTAGATGGGCTAAAACGTTGCCTTAAAGGGCTAAAGCAATGGCCGCGGATGCCACGCCCTTCCGGTGTTGCCTATTTGAAAAAAGGGGAAAATGCGATGCTTTTTCGATCTATGGCCATATAAAACTTATGTCGAATTTGCCCACTTTTGTAGTAGTGTGTGCTTGGTCTCTCTATAAACTATGATTGTATATACCTTGTTATTATCATCCGCTATTTTGTCCCAATAAGAGGCATTTACTCCTTTAACGTGCAATGGGTGGATGATCAGATTTTGATCTTTACTTCATTATGGTCGTGCTTGGTAGATAAGGTCACCTCTAACATGTTTGGCTTAAGAAGTGTTGGTTTTGAGAGCAGGTTTGAGAATGATAGTACGGTGGATGATGTTCAAAAAGATGTTGGCGATGCTGAGGTTACTTCTGTTGTTCGAACTGAAACTGGTCCTGTTGATTGGGATGTATGGGTATGATGAACTTAAGGATGTTAATTGGTTTGCTCCTAGGCTGGTTAAGAAAAGCACTCAGGTTGTTTCTGGTAATATTAGTGACTTGAATATTGGTGATGCGCAAGATATTCAAATATTTTTGACTATCCAATCAGATGCTGATGTTGGTAATGTTGGTGAGAAGGTTTCTGATGTTGATTCTGTTGTTGGTGAGATACATTACAATATACATGTTGTTGGCAATGATGATGCTGAAGTGGGATGGTATTCAATGAGGTTTGTGATGGTAATAAAGCTAGTAATGGCTACGCTGCTACTGCAAAGGATTTTTTGGGTGAAAACTTGAGTGTTAAGGGACATTCATACAAAGATGAAGCATACCTAGTTCATTCAGTTTTAGTCAGTGATGATACTAGTCTTCAAATTGGTGCCAACGATAAGCATGCACATGTTAGCGTAAATACCGCTATTGGGAATAATTTGTTGGGTGAGAATTCGAGTGTTAAGGGGCATTCATTTGTTGATGAAGCATGTCCAATTCATGCAGTTTTGGTTAGTGGTGATCAAATTAGAGTTAATGACTTGCATGTTAGGGTTAATACTGCTATTGTGAATGATTTTTTGGGTGAAAGCTTGAGTATTAAGAGGCATTCGCATTTAGATGAAGCATATCCAATTCATGCAGTTTTGGCCATTGGTGATAGCAGTATTCAAATTGGAGCCAATGATGGGTATATTAATGTCATCATTGCTGTGAATGATAAGCTAGCTACTGATACCGCTGAGACCCCAGTTAGTGTTATGCCTTTCAGAGGTGATACAGTAATCAATACTGATATTGTTAGTGAGTCTGTTCATAACAGTATTGTCGATCATGATAGGTTATCTCACGATCATAATGGTGTAAATGTGGATCGAGATGGGGATTCTTCTATGGTGCAGTATGGAAATATGAAGAAAAGAGAAAAAGTAGTGTTAACGCTTGTATCTCAACATCCATGGCAGTACATTCTGATACTCCGAGTGTTGTGAGACATAGTGCTAGACTCAGCAGTAGATGTTCGAGTTCTCCATATAGCTCACAATCAGGTATGACTCTTCATCTTGGTAGTATTTATAGCCCTTCCACGCTATGTGATTTATCTTCTGTAGCTTTACACTTTTTAGCTAAAAATTATGCCTTTATTTTTTCTAATCCTGATATAGATTTAGATTTTATTAGAAATAAAGAACCTGAGAGGCTTAGAACTATTAATAAATGAATATCATTAGTTGGAACACCTAGATAAATGTTCTAAATTGAAATCTTTTTAAAGAATATTCAAAATATATAGTTTTAATGTAAGAATCAAAGCTAGAGTTTTCGGATTTTGGAACTTTTGGATGTTTAGGTGGTCTTTATATTAATAATTGGGATTTTTTACCTACTAGGGGTAGCGTGGGTGGTTTAACTATTGGTTGAAAAAATTCTTGTGTTAGACATCTTCAAACTATCACTAAAAATCATTATATTCATATTATTTTTTCTAATGTTAGTAATGATTTTATATTAAATATTTCTAATGTATTTTCCTTGTGATAAGTATATAGTAGGATACTTTAGAGTGAGTGTCTTGAGTTTAGATCACTTTGCTCCTGGTCCTTGGGTTTTACGTGGTGATTTCAATGTTATCAGATTCTTAGGAGAGAGAACTCCTAGAGAAGGAGATTTTTCTGCAATGGAAGAATTTGATCAATTTATTGTGAATAGTAATTTAATCGAAATCAAGCTTAATAACAGGTTATTCACTTGGTCTAGTGGGAGGGATATACCTTCCACGACCCTTTTAGATAGGTTCTTCATTAGTGATGAATTTGAAGATAAATACCCATCATGTAACGTTGTCGGATTACCTACTCTTCTATATAACGACCCGAAAAATCTGAACCAATTTAAAAATTTTAAATTGGCTAAAATAATGGATTTTAAATATTTAAAATAAATATTTTAAATAATAACGATGAAAATTAAGTTTGAATTGACAATTGAAAAGGAATATAATTAATTCTAATTATAAAAAAGGCCTGAAATGGCGTGGTAGTTTCAAAATTTGAATTCAAACTTTGACTGACTGTACCGGGTGCAAAACAAAACGGATTTGAGTGAAACCAAAAATATTTAAATCTGTTAGTGAATACCTTTCTAACGAATCTGAAAAATCGAAGTTTCATAGCGGAAAGCAAAAGTTATGGCCAAATGAATTTTCTGAAAGGTCGCTATGGAATTTATATAACCCGTGGAAATGGCCGTTTTGCAAACGACCTCGGAATTCGACGAAACCACTTTTGTTGGATCCGGGATGTCAAATTATTGCTAGGTTTCAAGTTTCATAAATTTTGAAGCTAGTATGTGAGCGTAGCAAAGGAAAATGTGTTTGGTCGATTTCTATTAAATTGGATCGACCAGAAAAGGGCCATTTTTCAAACTGTCTTAGAATTCGACGAAACTAGTTTTGTTGGGACCGTATCGTCAAAACATAGCTAGATTTATTTTTCTGGAATTTTTCGAATCAGTTTGTGGCCCTGGCAAATTGAAATGAACGTTCAAATCGAATACTGAATGTTATATATTTTAAATTGAAGGAAAACTGTAGCGACCCGAAACTTCCCCGGTCTCCGAAGAGATGAGAAAGAACGAATTACTGTGAGGACAAGACAAAACAGAACGCAGACGGAAGAACATTTCATTGTTATTACAACAATTCCATCAGATACAAGAATATACAGAGTATAAATGAATAAATTACATTCGATAAATATCAGAGATTACAATAAATTACATAGCAGTGGAAAAATAATACAAAGCACAACTGAAGGTGATATACGGATACAGAGCTTTCAGGATATCATTCCAGCTGTAAACCAGGATCCTGTGAATATAAATTTGCAAAACCAAAACTACTAGCTGCCCGTGCGGAAAATAGGGGCACCCAGAGTTTAGGTTAAAACAATAAACTCCAGGTCAGTCATGTGACTGGTGTGAGAACTAAAACAGTTATTAAAACTTTATTTTAAAAGAGAATAATTCAAGGGACCACGCCGTATAACACGGAACGGGTTTCCTCCCAAGAATACCAGTGCATAGAATAAACAACGCAATGCTTTTTCGAAAAATGAAGCTATTATAAGACCCAGGTCCCATCACACAATGCAACGCAAGCCGGAGGATAGGGTTTTCCCTTATAATAGCCAAACATGCTTGGTACGTTTAAAACAAATCATTTGATACTATAATAAGTGTATAGTGTCAAAACAATTTCAATCATAAATATAAATCATAGACGGCATGGGTACCATATATCATGTCGCCATACTAGTTCTACAATTAAAACCGCAATACACGTATTGGAAATTGGATTTCCGTCATGAGTCGAGGCAAGGGGCAAGCTCCTCTCCGCGTTCGAGACACTCTAGCAAATGTCCCAGGGTTACGCGCTCTGGGCAACCCTTGGATCTTCAGGGCCGGTCCTCACTTACGTTAGAGGATTGGAAATTCCTGAACACACGTTTCCCGGTCCTTACAGACCTATAATCGAGGCGCCTCGCATTCCAACAACCACAAAGGTGAAAAGTATATAAATGTCAGGGCTGGTAAGTCACTGACACCACCAAAGCTAGAAAGAAACGTCGTGCTCTCCCTGCAGTCCGTATCCCGTTTTTAACTCATACCGAGGTGTGAGGCTCGCGAATTCACGTTATACACAAAGCTGCCACGTAGGCGTGCTTTGATCATCAACCACAAGACTTTTCTTTTCAACAGAAGCCTTGATCATTGCATCTTAGCGTGCCACACAGGCAATTCATGCCATGCGACTGATGTCCATCGATATACAACCTCTGAGCTCGTACGTCTCAGAGAAGGGCGTTAAGCAAAAGAATAAATTCTCCGCCGCCAAACAGATGTATATTTAATAGAAATCAATCAACACAGAATAAAATCCAATGTCAGACACACAATCCATTTACAAGTCCGTTCTGGGTCAGAACGAAACCGGAGGCACTTTCCTCGCATATCCATCCATCTCCAAGTACGTCTGGACGACCACCAACTATTTCCATCCTCTTGGGTGTACAGCCCAATCAGGATCGTCAGTAATTATCCAAACGATGTGAAGACTTTCGGTCTTCGACCACCATCTTCGTCTTCGACATATCGTCGAATCGGTTATTCAGAATGGGTATAAACTCGGTCTTTCCGAACAATCCGCGTATATTAAAACAAATGTTAAACCAACACAACATACGCCTCATTCCAATTCAGAATATCCTTTTTATTCACGAAATCACATTCTTAGGGAAAGGTTCCCATTAATTTTATCCAGGATAAATTCTTTAAAATTTATCCTTTAATCTTCCTTTGGATGTCGTTCAAACCAAATTATGGTTTTCTAAACTAGTCGAGATTAGCGAACCGTAACGAAGTAATTATTTATTTTATTTCCCAATCCCAACCTATTCATCCCATGAAGCAAAACTGGTAATACTCCATATCTAACACCACAGTGTTATCGGTAAAATTAATTACCATCTCACGTTCAAATCTAATTAAAGATTTAACTATCGCTTTGGAGCAAAACTGGTGATACTCCATCCTCGCTTATTTGTCAAATTTGATAATTTAGATTATCAATTCGAATTTCAATCTAATTGCAGATTCATTAAAACTCCTTTTACTGGGTTAAAGAACTAGGTGTTATTTAAAACACAGTTCACGACAAACCCAAATCACATTCTATTTGTTATCGGGTTAAAGAACTAGTGTTATTTAAAACACCGTTCACGATAAACCCATTTCAAATCCAATCAAATATATTAGAAATTCCGATTATTTAAAACCCCTTTTTAAATCTAATTCATTTATTTAAAAATAATTGGGTTTTAAATTTAGTTCAAAACTAGTTCATTTCGATAAAAATCTATTTTTATCTTTTCAAATATGGAGTTTTTCATCCCAAATTTTCCCAAATCATTTCTTATGATTTTACACAAATTATTACTATTTTTAATAATTTTATCAAGGCCCGTACAGTCGATTTCCATCAACGGCCATCGAACTGCACTTACAGCGACCTTTTTCAAATTTGATTTGGACGTATCTCCAAATCCAACCGTTAGATTTCAAATTTCAAATATTCGTTAGAAAGCTCTTTTCGATACGAACCCAACGGTTTTGGTTTTAGGAGAATCCGACGGTCGGATCTCCCGTAATGTTCGTTTGAAATAAATGGTCGAAATTCACGAACTGCCGCGGCGCGGCGCGTTCTATTCAGGCCATTATATTATATATATTATATATATAATATATATTTCGTCGATTACTATTTAAAACGAATTATATAAATAGTTTTAAATTCGTTTCAAAAACAATTTCAACTTCCATTTCAATTCAAATCAAAATTGAATCTTTCCTTATAAATTCGTTTTAAAATTCATTTCTATTCAATTCAAGTTTCAATTCAATTTGAATTCATTTCAATTTGTTTCCAATTCAATTCGAATTCGTTTTCAATTCGAACTGGTTTTATATTCAATTCAATTCAAATTCGTTATCTATTCAATTCAATTCGAATTCGTTTCGTTTGCTATTCAATTGAAATCAAATTCGTTTTCCATTCAATTCGAATTCATTATATTTTCAATTCATTTCGAAATCGTTTTATATTCAATTCATTTCGAAATCGTTATATATTCAATTCATTTCGAAATCGTTATATATTCAATTCATTTCGAAATCGTTATATATTCAATTCATTTCGAAATCGATATATATTCATTCATTTCGAAATCGTTATATATTCAATTCATTTCGAAATCGTTATACATTCAATTCATTTCGAAATCGTTATATATTCAATTCATTTAAATTTCATTTCAAAATATGCGTTTTCGAAATCACTTTTCAATATGCATTTTAAAATGAATAAAATCGATATAAATATCGTTCACGTCAAAATGGCGTCAATCTAACCAACACGGCTTCATATATTTCTATTTTCAAATATTCTATTCAACAAATGAATATTTATTTTTGTCAACACACGACTAATCTCAACGAATGAGTACTGTCCATGTGTGACAATTTTTGTTAAATTATTTCGTTCAACACATGACTAATCTCAAAGGATGAGTACAGTCAACACATGAACCTTTATTTTATATTGATAAAGATGCAAATTTTATTATTAAAATATTTCGTTCAACACATGACTAATCTCAACGAATGAGTACAGTCAACACATGAACTTTTATGTTATAATATTCTTTATTTTCTAAATTGGAATGAGGCCCAATCAATCACCATATAATATTAATTATATGGATTTTCATACATCACACGCATATAATAGCATTGAAAAATAATCAACCATCAACCAAAGTGCACTACACTGTATAAGCATCAAATATAGATATATAACGCTTATAACAGCCTGTCAATCAATCGATCGACATATTTAATCAATCAGGATGAGTGAACTTCAAATTTCATCCCAACACCCGTGTGGGGTTTCAAAACAATCAAACATAGATTTTATTTGTGCAGTTGGGCGATGTGTGAAATTTATCGTCCCAATCAATGTCAGTCAAATCTGTGTACACAAACAAACCGTCCGGTTTGTAAATGAATATTTTATTTTATTCACTTCACGTTAAAAAATATATTTTTAACGATAAAAACATTTTATTTCAACATATGAATTTCTATTCAGTTCATTTATTAAATAAAATGCTATCTTTATTTTTCTAACTTATTTTAGAAAATTTCGGCGGCATAACAGCACGATACTAGAAACGGGACGAGGCCTAGCCTTATCCCCGGTCTAGTGAAGGCCCACGCCATTCACACATCAATCAAATTAATTTCAATTCACCCAACAGTCAAATTCAGCTCAAATAATCCAACTAATCTATGCAACCAAACAAACAAGTCCATGGTTTGTGGATGATTGTGTCGGGTGCTACTAAGCACCGTCTGCATCCTAGTGTATATATATATAACTAGAAAAAGAAATTGAAAGGTGAGAAATTCTCACTGATAGCTATCCCAATTCCATGACACTTCTAATGCAAGAAATCTTCATTGTTCTCGTCTCTTATCGCTTTTGTTGCCTGTAGCCACTACATATGTAAAAATCGAATTTTTACTTCGCTATTCAATATATAAAAATCGAATTTTTACTTCGAATTTTTATTATGCTATTCAATATATAAAAATCGAATTTTTATTATGCTATTCAATATATAAAAATCGAATTTTTATTATGCTATTCAATATATAAAAATTGAATTTTCACAACGATGTTATATAGATAAAAATTATATTTTTATCACGCTATTTTTCATATAAAGATTTCGCCTTTTTACATATAAAGATCTCGCCTTTTTACATATAAAGATTATATTTTTAATGTACCACTAGTATAAAAATTATATTTTTATTTTAAAAACATCTTTATAACAAATCAAAATCAAATCTTGCCTTTAATTAGATAAAAATCTCGTCTTTAAACATGTAGAAAATCACTTCTCTCTAATGTTAAAAATCTCACCTTTTTGTAGTGTTGTTTATATCAAAATCATGTATTTCTCTATGCTTTATATATTTCAAAGATCATAGCCTTCTATAAATTAACAATCCATTCTTTTTATAAACAAAAATCCGTTCTTTTTATAAACAAAAATCGGTTCTTTTTATAAACAAAAATCCGTTCTTTTTATATAAGTAAAATCAGTTTTTTCTCTATGCATAAAAATCAGTTTTTTTCCAACAACATTTTAATATATAAATAAATAAATAAAAATAAAAGAATAAAATAATTAAACAAGTAGGAACTTACTGCGTTGAAGGGAGGGGAAGTGGTGCGCCTGAGGTCGTGGAGGGGCAGCAGGAGGTCTCGACAGGCGGTGGGGCGTGGCATCAGGCGGTGGGCTGTACGGGTTCGCATGGGGGGTTTGGCTGTAATCGAGAGGAGGGAACGGAGGGGGGGTTGGTCGTGCTGCGGTGGGCAGAGGCTGGAGGCGGTTGGGGGGTGGCTCGGCATCGAGATCGACGGGGGGGGGGGGGGGGGGGGGGCTGTCGCGAGGTCGAAGTGGAAAGGGGGGGTTTCAGATGTGGCGGCGATCGATTGGGGGGTGGGAGGGGGGGCCAGCCTCTGGCGGCGGCGACAGGGGTTTCCCCCTTTTCCGTCGTCTCCCTTTTTTTTTTGAAAATTAAATTGAAAATATCGGGGGGGGGGGGGGCCTGGTTAAGGAGAAGGGGATTTTTTTTAATTTTTAATTATTTTATTTTGCAAATAGTTGACCTTTACATATGACCTCGAAATGAGGCCCACCGCCTGTCGTCCATAGCGTTTTACCCCCATTTCGAACACAATGGGATATGTATCGTAGGCTGATTCGATCGTCTCGATCAGTTTCCGTTAAAATCAACATATAACTCTATATATTGATTTTAAACGCGCATTTCAATTTACCGGGGTCACATACTAACTCTATAAATTGCAGAAAAATATTTTCTAGCTTCATATTGACGATACGGTCCTAACAAAACTAGTTTCGTCGAATTCTGAGACCGTTGGAAAAATGGCCAATTTCCAGTCGATTAAAATCAACTGAAACTGGTCAAACGCGTTTTCCTTTGCCACGCTCACATATTGATTCGAAAAATTATGAAATTTGGAATCTAGCAATAATTTGACACTACGGATACAACAAAAGTGGTTTCGTCGAAATCCGAGGTCGTTTGCAAAATTCCCATTTTTAAGGGCCTGAATTCCATAGCGACTATTCAGAATTTTCAACTGGACATATCTTTTGATTCCCATTATGAAATTTTGATTTTTCGGATTCGTTGGAAAGATATCATCAATTAGTTCCTAATGTTTTTGGTTTCACTAAAATCTGGATTGTTTTGCACCCGGTATGTTCAATTGAAGTTTGAAATCGAATTATCGAACTACCGCGCCATTTTCAATTCTATTTATAATTATATATAATTATTTATATTCTAACGACGGCGCGTATAAATATATACGTTCTAAATATATTCAAAATAAATTTTCTCGTCGATATTATTTAAAATAATTCATTTTAAATGTTCAAAATTCGCTAAAATTGCCAAAATAAAAATTTTAAACTGGCCCAGATTTTCGGGTTGTTACCAAAACTGACTGAAACAGTCGAATGGGCCTACGAAACATATTTCATTGTGTTCGGAATGGGGGTAAAACACTAGGAACGACAGTCGTTGGGTTTGAAAAGGAGTTCATTTGTGAAAACCCTAATTTTTGAAATATATATATTCCGGCCAATCAGAATTTTCCTTCATAAATTAATTTATTAAAAATATCAACCCCCCCCTCCGTTATCCGATATCGACGGCGGAACCCTCCCCTACCTTCCCACCCATTTTCCGGCCAATCCATCGAGAATCTGACCATGCCCCAGTTCAACTTTTTGTTGCTCCCATCACCCTCTTCGTATCAATACCTGTTAGGCTCCCTATCGCTGCGCCATCGAGGAGAACGAGCTCCCCAAAGTTCTGGTCTTTAAGCCGTCGCCGCCCTTTGTTTTGACCACCGAGTTGCGTCGAACTCCAGGCACAGGCGCGCCTCTCGACCCTCTTCCAGGTGGTGCGACTGGATCTTAACATCGTGTGACAGATTTTGTTAAAAACCGAAACCTAGTTTCGAAGGTTCGAGAAAGGTAATCGGCTGCGTATATTTAAATCAATTTTAACACTTTTAAACCGTTGCAAACTTGTAAAAATCATATCTTTTTCGTTTCTTGACGAAATTCAGTGAATCATGAGACAGTGGACTCATGTGGACGTCTTCTACATTCTAGAAGAGACCGCATATTTTTCTGAGCCTTCTGCTATTTTTGTTGGAGTGGAACCCAATGTGAGATTTCTAAATTATAAACGATATGGAAAACGACGATGTATAAATTATATAATCGATGTATGAGTTATATAAGCGTTGCACACCTCTTGTATAAGCGTTGTATAAGTTGTACGTTCGATGTATAAGTTATATATGCATTGTAAAAATTATATATGTGTTGAAATAGAAGTGAAATGCTATATATATATATGTATATACGCCCCTCGTCCACAAACCATGGACGATATTTATTGGTTGTGATTGGTGTGAAAATTGATTGATAGCGAATGGTTGATTGAAATTGTTTACGGTTGAAATTAATTGATTGTGGTTGAAAAATACCCGTTTGTGGTTGGGGAATATTTGGTTGAAACCACATAGGATTAGTTTGTGGAAATGAAAAAAATATACATGCCTCCTGCGTGCGAACTAGATGCATGATTCCCTATTGTCAAAAGTTGCGAGGCTTTAAGGTAAAGCGAGGAGCCGTACTAGAGACGGTCCCGGTTTTAACTACCCTGCCGTTATGCTGCCGAAATTTTGAATAATATTCATGTGTTAGAATTATTTTCCTGTGTTGAAACTATATTCGTCTATTGAATAAAAAACCTTCATGTTTTGAATAGAAATTCATTCGTTGAATCATATTCATGTGTTGAATGGTATTCGTGTTTTCAATATAAAAATCACATTTTTATCTATATATAAACTATAGAAAATCTTCATGTGTTGAATTGAAATTCATTCGTTGAATAGAAATTCATGTGTTGAATGGTATTCGTGTTTTAAATATAAAAATACCTTTTTATCTATATATGTAAACTATAGAAAACCTTCATGTGTTGAATCGAAATTCATTCGTTTAATTGAAATTCATGTGTTGAATGGTATTCATATTTTGAAACAAATTGTTTTATAATAAAAATCCTATTTTTATCATCAATATTAACTATACAAAATAATCTTGTTTTGAAATAAATTGTTTTATAAGAAAAATCCTATTTTTATCACCTATATTAACTATATAAAATAGTCGAGTTTTGAAATAAATTGTTTTACATTAAAAATCACATTTTTATTATATACATGAATTGTTAAAAATAGTGAAGTGTTGAAATAGAAGACAGATAAAAATATCATTTTTATCAAATGTATGAAAATTATATAGTTTTGTAATCGAAGAATCGATATATATATATAAATAGAAATATATCGAATAACGAAGCTGCAGTTCGTATTTTAAAACTGTGATTTCAAACAATTAGTGCGGAAGATCCGACCATCGGATTTTCCCGAAACCGCAACCGTTGGGTTCGCTTTGGAAATATCTTTCCAACGCCACCAACTTTGTAAAAATCCAACGGTTGGATTGTTTGGAATGTTTAATTCAAATCTCAAGAAAAACAGCGCCAGAATTGATTATATATATATATAATTATATTAAATCGAATAACGACGCTGTAGTTCGTATTTTGAAATCGAAACTTCAAACGATTATACCAGGAGATCCGACCGTCGGATTTTCCCGAAACTGGGTTGGATTCGTTTTGAAAAGATCTTTCTAAAGATGTAAATTTTGTGAAGATCCAACGGTTAGATTTTCAGATATGTGTAAATCAAATCTGAAGAAAAACAGCACCACAGCCGCGTTATGGCCCGAAGCGTCGTTTGAATAAATTGGCTATTTTAAAATAAATAAAAATGGCGATAAATCATTATAAAATATTATGGCCGATATGGATGTGAAATTTAGAAACTAACTGAAGGTTGGCTAAGTCGAATGGTTTCCTGGGTGTTGATCTGATGTTGGTTTCGGACTTCGGGGTTAATATTTGGGAAATCGTTCTCTTACTGA
This sequence comes from Allium sativum, assembly GCA_030737875.1. Classification (NCBI taxonomy): domain Eukaryota; kingdom Viridiplantae; phylum Streptophyta; class Magnoliopsida; order Asparagales; family Amaryllidaceae; genus Allium; species Allium sativum. Next base: position 141,868,950 of record CM060925.1, on the reverse strand, counting down.
TTTACGGTTAGCGACTAATGAATTGAAATGATGCGTATGAGTATTTGTGTTGCACTTGTCTATCATATACGTGAGTTGCTCAGAAAGACCGGGTTTATCCCATTCTGAATAACTGAATCTACGATAAGAAATCAAAGATGAAGACGGTGGTCGAAGACCGGAGATCTTCACCTCTTTTGGATGGTAACTGATGTCCTGATTGGGAGGCATCCCGAAATATGGATAATGAGTGGTGATCGTCCAGACGTACGTAGAGATTGCTGGGTTTGCGAGGTATATAGTGCCTCCGGTTTCGTTCAGACCCTGAACGGACTTGCAAATGGATAGTGTGTCTGACATTGGAATTTATTCTGTATGATTGATAGCTATCAGTTGCACGGTGTGAATTGCCTGTGTGGCATGCTAAGATGCAGTGATCAGGGCTTCTGTTGAAAAGCAAAGTCTTGTGGTGATGATCAAAGCACCGCCTGTGTGACGTAGCTATGTGTATAATGTGAAATCGCGAGCCTCACACCCCGGTATGAACCAGAAACGGGAGAGGACCTCAGGGGGGCGTGCGTTTTCTTTCTAGCTAGAAGTGGCGTCAGTTGTTTTACACGCCTTGACGAGTTTGACTTATGTGGTTGTTACTGTTGCGAGGCGCCTCGGTTATATCAGTCGATCCGGGACCGATGGAGTCATTCGTTGGCTCATTGACGCCCCAAAGGGCGGAGAAACGCATTGTTCAGGCATTATAATCCACTCCGTGTGGACCAACCCTGACGATCCAAGGTACGGTTGCGGCTGTGCCTGAGACACGGGCTAGAGCGTCTCGAATTCGGTAAGGACTATCTTTTGCCTTGGTTCAGGACGGAAATCCAATTTCCAAATACGAAATCGTGCGGTTTTGATTGTATATATATATGGCGACATGATATATGGTACCCATGTCGTCTATGATTGATAGTTATGATTGAAATTGTTTTCGAAACCTACAAACACTAGTAATAATATCAAATGCTTTTGTTTTATTCGTATCAAGCATATTTTGGGCATTATAAGATAAAACTCTATCCTCCGGTTTGTGTTGCATTGTGTGATGGGAACTGAGTCTTATAATGGCTTCATTTTGATAAAAAGCATTACGATGTTTAAAGGAATTATTTGTTTTAAAGCAGTGGCAATCCGATGGAGTAAATCCGTTCCACGAAAGTGGCATGGTCCTGTGATTAGCCATATTTTAAATGTGTTGAGTAGATTTCTCATACCAATCCCATGACTGACTCGTAGTTTGTTTCACTTTCAAACTCGGGTGCCCCTTTTTCTACACGGGCAGCATTGTGTTCAGGTTTAGCAGGCTTTTTCTGGATAGCTGGAGCTGAAGATGGATTCTATCATTTATCTCTTTTTATGTTGTTCAGCTCCTATTGTACATTATGTTTGTTTTTCCGCTGTAGACATATATGTATAGCTGAACTATATTTGTACTAAGTATGATCTTGTATACTGTGTAACTCTGATGATTACGTTTATCCGGTATATTATTTGTTCATTATCTGGTGTATTTATTTATTTCTGTTCTGTTATTATCTGTTTCTGTGTTATATTCCAACGATTACCCTTGCCGCCGTCAGTACGGGGTTTGGGGTCGTCTCATTTGGTATCATAGCTTTGGTTAAGCTTAGTGCTGGAATATAACATATTAACGAACTCGTCAGAAATAGAACCAGTAGTGTTCTAGGACGGGTAACTCTATACAGATAGGATCAGTAATATCCTAGTATGAGTAAAGCAGAATGAAATACACACCACTAGACACATTTACATTTGAAGTATATGTTTCTATGTTTTGAAATATCTTTTCTGTGACCTGACACTTGATCTGATGTTTGTAGAAGTACTAGAAAATGAGTGTCAGAAACAGAAGAAATGCAGAACCAGATCTAGAGGCTCTATTTAAGAGATACTGAAATCTGGGTGGAGCACAATTCTCGAGCAATGAATCTATTATTCAAACTCAAGCTTGGGTGAGCTCTGCAAAAAGAATATTTGAGCGTTTCCAGCTGAGAGATGACCAGAAAAGGTTAGTAGCATCTTGGGCACTCATAGAAGAAGCTTTAATCTGGTGGGAAATAATCATCAAAGATAATCCAGAAGGTGATATCACCTTGGATAGATTCAAGGAGATTTTCCTAGAAAGATTTACTCCTCCTGAGGTGACGGTGCGATTATGTGATGAATTTTCTTATCTGATACAAGGTGATATGACCATCCCAGAATATCATAAGAAATTCAACGAACTTTCTCACTTTGCTCCTCATCTGATTCAAGATCCAAAGAGGAAGAATCTGAGAATTATTCATGCCCTGTAAAGAAAATATCAGAATAGTGTGATGAGGAATGTGAAGCTTTATTTTTCTGAAATGATTTATATGGCTTGTGTTCTAGATTTCGGTGGATCATGGGAAGACCATCTGCATTTGGCTGAATTCTCATATAACAACAGCTACCAGGCGAGCCTGGCAATGTCTCCATTCGAAGCATTGTATGGTAGACCGTACCGATCTCCTGCTTGTTGGTTCGAACCTGGTAATGGCTTGTATTGGGACCTGATATGATCCGAGAAGTTGCCGACAAAGTCGATTTCGTTAAGAAATGATTACTTGCCGCTCAAAGCCGACAAAAGAGTTATGCCGATAAGAGAAGGAGAGATATATCATTTGCGGTTGACGACTATGTATATTTGAAAGTATCACCGATGAGAGGAGTTATCCGGTTCGGTAAAACTGGGAAGTTGGCGCCCAAATTCATTGGTCCATTTCCTATTCTTGAACGGATTGGAACTCTCACTTATAGGGTTCGATTGCCTGATCGGTTGCCTAGAGTACATGATGTATCTCACATATCTCAACTTCGAAAGCACGTTCATGATCCAGACTTGATCGTGGAAGAAGCAGCTCAACAGGATATTGAAATTACTCCAGAATTAGCTGTGAGAAGAGAGCCGCTAAAGATCATTGGCAAAGAAACCAAAGAGCTGAGGAACAAGAAAGTTCACTTAGTCAAAGTGCAATGGAGTGGGGATCCTCGAGATTGTACTTGGGAAACTGAGGAAAGCATTCAGAAAGCCTATCCTAAGTGTCGAGTGGATATCTCTGATTGACTCCGGTGCAAGGTACATTTACCATACTTTGCATTACCAATTAGTTCTCTACTCTGTTGTTATTTTCTTTCCATGGATGTTCACTTGTAACTCCATAGTCTGAAAGATTTTATAAGAGTATAGAAATTGTTTAGTATATTTTTGAAAAGTTAAAAACAAATTGCTTGTTGTTTGTGTTGTGTGATAGTAGATTTGATTAATTAAAATTATTGAAACGATAGTTAATTTAATCAATAATAGAATGAACGGTAGAATTTATTCGATTAAATCACACATTGAACTAATTAGAAAATAGATAGAAATATATACTTGTGCATTATATATGTTTGAACAGGTAATTGGATAGCTGTTGAGTAAAGAATTTATTTGTGTGTCCGACAAATAGGTAAACCTTAATGAGTTGGATGCGAAATATTATTGTATCAACTCCTGTGAATGCCACTGGATGCGGAGTGCTGGTTGTTCTGTGTGAAATAATAAATGTCGCCATAGGATAGTAACAATTAATTTTGAACTACATTACATGGCATACTTCTTGAAGATAGGCATACTTCATCATATACCACATAAGCATTTGGAGCTTATCTGACGAGGTGGAAGATTTACCATACGAGGGAGAGGCTTGTATGGCGATGACTATATTTTACAGGTTGAACTGATGACTGATATGACCATATAAAATTTGTAACGATAAATTTGCCAAATTTATAAAAACCCCACACGGGTCTGGAGTTGATAATAATCACGTCTCTCTAGTCATTAGACACGACACATGGACTATTTATTTCCCACACGGGACGAGGTGACGAAGATTTATCCTCTGGAGCAATTAAAATACACACGCCCTCAGGCTTTGACAGGGTGACGAGAATTTATTCTCTGGAGTTATTATCTATACACGCTCCCTTGTAAACACCAGATTATATCACTATAAATATGTGTATGCTTTATAGGATTTATTGGGTACCTAATACGGCCCAATAAATTTCCAAACCTCTCCCCGTACAAAGGAGGTTATGGCGAAATTTTTCAAAAATTCCAGGTGTTAGCCAAATTTTTTGAAGAATTTGAAAATTCTCAAAAACTGAAAAGTTGGAGAATGGAAGCCAGATCGAACGTAGAGTTGATTAATCAAACCACTTTCGACTTTGTTCCTTTCGGGGATGAAAAGTTTTAAGTGGGGGAGATTGTAACGACCCGAAAAATCTGAACCAATTTAAAAATTTTAAATTGGCTAAAATAATGGATTTTAAGTATTTAAAATAAATATTTTAAATAATAACGATGAAAAGTAAGTTTGAATCGACAATTGAAAAGGAATATAATAAATTCAAATTATAAACAAGGCCTGAAACGGCGCGGTAGTTTCAAAATTTGAATTCAAAATTTGACTGACTGTACCGGGTGCAAAATAAAACGGATTTGAGTGAAACCAAAAATATTTAAATCTGTTAGTGAATACCTTTCTAACGAATCTGAAAAATCGAAGTTTCATAGCGGAAAGCAAAAGTTATGGCCAAATGAATTTTGTGAAAGGTCGCTATGGAATTTATATAGCCCGTGAAAATGGCCATTTTGCAAACGACCTCGGAATTCGACGAAACCACTTTTGTTGGATCCGGGATGTCAAATTATTGCTAGGTTTCAAATTTCATAAATTTTGAAGCTAGTATGTGAGCGTAGCAAAGGAAAATGTGTTTGGTCGATTTTTATTAAATTGGATCGACCAGAAAAGGGCCATTTTTCAAACTATCTTAGAATTCGACGAAACTAGTTTTGTTGGGACCATATCGCCAAAACATAGCTAGATTTATTTTTCTGGAATTTTTCGAATCAGTTTGTGGCCCTGGCAAAATGAAATGTACGTTCAAATCGAGTATTGAATGTTATATATTTTAAATTGAAGGAAAACTGACTGAAACAGTCGAATGGGCCTACGAAACATATCCTATTGTGTTCGGAATGGGGGTAAAACGCTAGAGACGACAGTCTTTAGGTTTGAAAAGGAGTTCATTTGTGAAAACCCTAATTTTTGAAATATATATATTCCGGCCAATCAGAATTTTCCTTCATAAATTAATTTATTAAAAGCTCAACCCCCCCCCCCCCCCCCCCCGTTATCCGATATCGACGGCGGAACCCTCCCCTACCTTCCCACCCATTTTCCGGGCAATCCATTGAGAATCTGACCATGCCCTAGTTCAACTTTTTGTAGCTCTCATCACCCTCTTCAAATCAGTACCTGTTAGGCTCCCTATCGCTGCGCCATCGAGGAGAACGAGCTCCCCAAAGTTCCGGTCTTCAAGCCGCCGCCACCCTCTGTTCTGACCACCGAGTTGCGTCGAACTCCAGGCGCAGGCGCGCCTCTCAACCCTCTTCCAGGTGGTGCGACTGGATCTTAACATCGTGTGACGGATTTTGTTAAAAATCGAAACCTAGTTTCGAAGGTTCGAGAAAGGTAATCGGCTGATTATATTTAAATCAATTTTAACACTTTTAAACCGTTGCAAACTTGTAAAAATCATATCTTTTCGTTTCTTGACGAAATTTAGTGAAACAAGAGACAGTGGACTCGGGTGGATGTCTTCTACTTTCTAGAAGAGACCGCATATTTTTCTGAGCCTTCTGCTATTTTTGGTGGAGTGGAACCCAATGTGAGATTTCTAAATTATAAACGATATGGAAAACGACGATTTATAAATTATATAATCGATGTATGAGTTATATAAGCGTTGTACACCTCTTGTATAAGCGTTGTATAAGTTGTACGTTCGATGTATAAGTTATATATGCGTTGTAAAAATTATATATGTGTTGAAATAGAAGTGAAATGCTATATATATATATATATATACACGCCCTGTAACAACCCGGAAATGCGTGCCAGTTTAAAATTTTTATTTTGGCAATTTTAGCGAATTTTGAATATTTAAAATGAATTATTTTAAATAACATCGACGAGAAATTTATTTTGAATAGAATTAGAATGTATATATTCATATAGATCGTCGTTGGAATATAAATAATTATTTATAATTATAAAAGGAATTGAAAATGGCGGTAGCTCGATAATTCGATTTCAAAATTCAAATGAATGTACAGGATTCAAAATAAGCCGGATTTTGGCGAAACCAAAAATATTTGAATCAAATTGAGAATATCTTTCCAACAAATCCAAAAAATCAAAATTTCATAGCGGGAATCAGAAGATATGTCCAGTTGAAAATCCTGAATAGTCGCTATGGAATTCAGGCCCTTAAAAATGGGAATTTTGCAAACGACTTCGGATTTCGACGAAAGCACTTTTGTTGGATCCATGATGTCAAATTATTGCTAGATTCCAAATTTCATAATTTTTCGAATCAATGTGTGAGCGTGGCGGAGTTAAACGTGTTTTAACAGTTTCAATTAAATTCGGGTCGACCAGAAAATGGCCATTTTTCAAACTGACTCGGAATTTCGCCAATTTAGTTTTGTTAGGGCCGTATCGTCAATACGAAGCTAGAAATTATTTTTCTGGAATTTTTAAAGTTAGTATGTGGCCCCGGTAATTTGAAATTTGCGTTAAAATTGAATATATAAAGATTTATATTTTAAATTAAATAGAAACTGATTGTAACGGTCGAACTGGCCTGCGATACATATCCCATTGTGTTCAGAATGGGGGTAAAACGCTGGGGACGACAGTCGTCGGATTTGATTTCGAGTTCACATGAAAAGTCAACTTAGGAGAGAGAAAATAAATAAAAATAATAATAATTAAATCCCTCAACCCTTATTCTCTCTTAGACCCCCCCTCCCCCCCCCATTTCATTTGAACGAAGACAAAATAAAAAAAATGTAAAACCTAATCGCGCCCCCCTTCCCTCTTCGTCGACGACGCCGTCACCATGGGGGATCGCCGCCCGCGCCTCCCCATTTTGACCTCCGCCCCCTCTCTTCTTTCTCCTCCCTCTACCTTTCACTGTCGACTTTGCAACCCGCGCCCCCCTTTTTCAGCCAACTCCCCAAAACCCTACGCCGACGCCCTCCTCCACGTGAAAGCCCCTCTCTGACGCGTTCGAGCACCTCCCCAGACCCTCGCGCCATAACCCCCTTTCTCCCCCTCCCCCTTTGCTGGAAACAAAAACACTGTAAGTGTTTATATTTATTTACAATTAATTTTGTTCTCAGTTTAGCAATGAGGGATTTTCCATGATAGAAATGTATGATTTTTATAACGGATTGATTTTTATATAAAGTAAAAATATAGTTTTTTTATATGTAAAGGTTAAAAATATAGTTTTTGTTATATGTAAAGGTTAAAAATATAATTTTTCTTCAAGTAGAGAGATAAAAATATAATTTTTATTATATGTGAAGTAGAATAAAAACATGAACTTTAATTTTATCGTGAAGTAGTGAAGATAAAAATATGATTTTTATTTGTATAGCGAATTAAAAATGTGATTTTTAATATCGACTACGTGAAACAGATCTCGTTAGAAGAACGATGAAGACTTCCTACATAAGAAGAGTCGCGACGTTTGGATTAGCAATTGGTGAGAACTTCTCACTCTAAATTTCCTTTTTTAGTTAAAAATATATATACTAGGATGCAGACGGTGTTTAGTAGCACCCGACACCATCATCCACAGACCATGGACTTGTTTGTTTGGTTGTGTAGTTGGTTAGATTATTTGGTTTGTCTTGAATTGTTTGGTGAAATGGAATGGATTTGGTTGATATGGGTATGGCGTGGGCCATTATTAGACCGGGGATAAGGCTGTCATGTCCCGTTTCTAGTATCGTGCCGTTATGCCATCGAAATTTTCTAAAATAAGTTAGAAAAATAAAGATATCATTTTATTTAATAAATGAACCGAATAGAATATTCATAGGTTGAATAAAATAATTTGGTCGTTAAAAATATATTTTTTAACGTGAACGTGAATAAATAAATATTCATTTACAAACCGGACGTTTTGTTTATGTACACCTATTTGAAGGACATTGATTGGGACGATAAATTTTACACATCGCCCAACTGCACAAATAAAATCTATTTTTGTTTATTTGAAACCCCACACAGGTATTGGGATAATATATGACATACACTAATCCCAATAATTGGTTGTATGTCGATCGATGGATTGACAGACTGTTATAAGCGTTAGACATCTATATTTGATGCTTATACAGTGTAGTGCGCTTTGGATGATGGTTGATTATTTATCGTTGCTATTATATACATTTGTTGTATGGAATCCATATAATTAACTTTATATGGTAATTGATTGGGCCTCATTCCAATTTAGAAAATAAAGAATATTATAAAATAAAGGTTCATGTGTTGACCGTACTCATCCTTTGAGATTAGTCATGTGTTGAACGAAATATTTTAATAATAAAATTTAATCTTTATCATATATGAAATTAGAAACTAATTGGAAAATAGATAAGATGAGTGGTTTCCTGGATATTGATCTGATGTTGGTTTCGGCCTTCGGGGTTAATATTTAGGGAATCATTCTCTTACTAGTTTACGGTTGGAGTCTGATTTGAAATCAAACGAAAGATACCATAATTTTTATAAAATATATTAAATAACAAAAATATTCACATGTGGACAGTACTCATTCGTTGAGATTAGTCATGTGTTGAATAAAATATAGATTCACGTATTGAATTGGATACATATTCATTTGTTGAATAGAATAACAGAATTATTGAAATATATAAAGCCGTGTTGGTTAGAGATGCGCTATTTTGACGCGAACGATATTTATATCGATTATATTCGTTTTACAATGAATATTGAAAAGAGATTTAATATAACGAATTCGAATTGAATTGAATTTAAAACGAATTCGAATTGAATTGAATATATAACGAATTCGAATTGAATTGAATATAAAACGAATTCGAACTGAATTGAAAACGAATTGAAATAGAATAAAAATCAATTTGAAATGAATTCAAATTGAATTGGAATTTGAATTGAATCGAAATGAATTTAAAACGAATATATCAGGAAAAATTCAATTTTGATTTGAATTTGAAATGGAAGTTGAAATTGTTTTTGGAACAAATTTAAAACTATTTATAAAATTCGTTTTAAATAGAAATCGCCGAAGTATATATTATATATATTATATATATATAATATAATGGCCTGAATAGAACGCGCCGCGCCGCGGTAGTTCGCGATTTTCGACCATTGACTTCGAACGGACCTTGATAAAATTATTAAAAATAGTAATAATTTGTGTAAATCAAATTTGGAAAAGGTTGCTATAAGTGCAGTTCGATGGCCGTTGATGGAAATCGACTGTACGGGCCTTGATAAAATTATTAAAAATAGTAATAATTTGTGTAAAATCATAAGAAAAGATTTGGGAAAAAGTTGGGATGAAAACCCCATGTTTGAAAAGATAAAAATAGATTTTTATCGAAATGAACTGTTTTGAACTAAAATTAAAACCCATTTATTTTTAAACAAATAAATTTGATTTGAAATGCGTTTTAAATAGAATTGATTTGTGGGTTTATCGTGAAGGGTGTTTTAAATAACACTTGTTCTTTAACCCGATAATAAATAGAATGTGATTTGGGTTTATCGTGAACTGTGTTTTAAATGACATTAGTTCTTTAACGCAGTAAAAGGAGTTTTAATGAATCTGTAATTAGATTGAATTGTGAATTGATAATTTAAATTATCAAATTTAGAAAGTGAGCGAGAATGGAGTATCACCAGTTTTGCTCCAAAGCAATAGTCAAATCTTTAATTAGATTTGAACGTGAAATGGTAATTAATTTTACCGATAACACCGTGGTGTTAGATATGGAGTATTACCAGTTTTGCTTCATGGGATTGAATAGGTTGGGATTGGGAAATAAAATAAATAATTACTTCGGTATGGTTCGCTAATCCCGACTTGTTTGAAAAACCTTAACATGGTTTGAAATGATATCCAAAGGAAGATTAAAGAATAAATTAGAAGAATTTATCTTTGATAAAATTAATGGGAACCTTTCCCTAAGAATTGAAATTTAGACACTAGTTGTAGGTTAGTTAAGAAGAATGGTTTCCTGAGTATTGATCTTATGTTGGTTTCGGCCTTCGGGGTTAATATTTGGGGAATCGTTCTCTTACTGATTTACGGTTAGTGACTAATGAATTGGAATGAGGCGTATGTTGTGTTTGTGTAACATTTGGTTTTAATATACGCGGGTTGTTCGGAAAGGCCGGGTTTATACCCATTCTGAATAACCGATTCGACGATAAGTCGAAGATGAAGACGGTGGTTGAAGACCGGAAGTCTTCACATCGTTTGGGTGATTACTGATGATCTTGATTGGGCTGTACACCCAAGATGAGGGAATCAGTTGGTGATCGTCCAAACGTACTTGGAGATCGATGGATATGCGAGGAAAGTGCCTCCGGTTTCATTCAGACCCAGAACGAACTTGTAAATGGATTGTGTGTCTGACATTGGATTTTATTCTGTGTTGATTGATTTCTGTTAAATATATATCTGTTTGGCGGCGGAGAATTTATTCTCTTGCTTAACACCCTTCTCTGAGACGTACGAGCTTAGAGGTTATATATCGATAGATATCAATCGCATGGCATGAATCGCCTGTGTGGCACGTTGAGTCGCATGGATCAAGGCTTTTGTTGAAAAGAAAAGTCTTGTGGTTGATAATCAAAGCGCGGCCTTTGTGGCGTAGCTTTGTGTATAACGTGAATTCGTGAGCCTCACACCTCGGTATGAGTTAAAAACGGGATAAGGACTGCAGGGAGAGCCCGACGTTTCTTTCTAGCTTTGGTGGTGTTAGTGACTTACCAGCCCTGACATTTATATACTTTTCACCTATGTGGTTGTTGGATGAGGCGCCTCGATTTTAGGTCTGTAAGGACCGGGAAACGTGTGTTCAGGAATTGCCAATCCTCAAACGTAAGAGAGGGCCGGCCCTGAAGCATCCAGGGGTTACCCAGAGTGTGTAGTCCCGAGGCATTTGCTAGAGTGTCTCGAAGCGGAGAGGAGCTTGCCCCTTGCCTCGACTCATGACGGAAATCCAATTTCCAATACGAGATATTTTGGTTTTATTTGTAGAGCCTAGTATGGCGACATAGTGGGATGAGGCACTTATATCGTCTATGATTGATACTTATGATTTGAAGTTGTTTCATACACTATGCACTTACAATAGTATCAAATGATTTGTTTTAAACGTATCAAGCATTCTTGGCTATTATAAGGTAAAAACCCTATCCTCCGGCTTGCGTTGCATTGTGTGATGGGACCTGGGTCTTATAATAGCTTCATTTTTCGAAAAAGCATTGCTTTGTCTTTTCTATGCACTGGTATTCTTGGGAGGAAACCCGTTCCGTGTTATACGACGTGGTCCCTTGAATTACTCTCTTTTAAAGTAAAGTTTAAATAACTGTTTTAGTTCTCACACCAGTCACATGACTGACCTGGAGTTTATTGTTTTAACCTAAACTCTGGGTGCCCTTATTTTCGACATGGGAAGCTAGTAGTTTTGGTTTTGCAGATTTATATTCACAGGATCCTGATTTACAGCTGGAACGATGCTCGGAAAGCTCTGTATCCGTGCATTACTTTCAGTTGTGTTTTATATTGTTTTTCCGCTGCTATGTAATTTATTGTAATCTCTGATATTTATCGAATGTAATTTATTCATTTATACTCTGTATATTCTTGTATTCTGATGGAATTGTTGTAATAAACAATGAAATGTTCTTCTGTCTGCGTTCTGATTTGTCCTGTTCTCAAACAATCAGGGGTTTCAAACGGTCTTGGTCGGTTTAACGATCGATTCGGATCGAGCGAAATTCCTTGCCGTCACACGCCCCTCGTCCACAGACGATATTTATTGGTTGTGATTGGTGTGAAAATTGATTGATAGCGAATGGTTGATTGAAATTTTTTGTGGTTGAAATTGATTGATTGTGGTTGAAAAATACCCGTTTGTGGTTGGGGAATATTTGGTTGAAACCACATAGGATTAGTTTGTGGAAATGAAAAAAAATATACATGCCGCCTGCGTGCGAACTAGATGCATGATTCCCCATTGTCAAAAGCTGCGTGGCTTTAAGGTAGAGCGAGGAGCCATACTAGGGACGTTCCCGGTTTTAACTACCCTGCCGTTATGCTGCCGAAATTTTGAATAATATTCATGTGTTAGAATTATTTTCCTGTGTTGAAAATATATTCTTCCGTTGAATATAAAACCTTCATGTGTTGAATAGAAATTCATTTGTTGAATCATATTCATGTGTTGAATGGTATTCGTGTTTTAAATATTAAAATCACATTTTTATCTATATATATAAACTATAGAAAACCTTCATGTGTTGAATTGAAATTCATTCGTCGAATAGAAATTCATGTGTTGAATGGTATTCGTATTTTAAATATAAAAATCACCTTTTTATCTATATATATAAACTATAGAAAACCTTCATGTGTTGAATCGAAATTCATTCATTGAATTGAAATTCATGTGTTGAATTTTATTCATATTTTGAAAGAAACTGTTTTATAATAAAAATCCTATTTTTATCATCAATATGAGCTATACAAAATAATCCTGTTTTGAAATAAATTGTTTTACAATAAAAATTCTATTTTTATCACCTATATTAACTATAAAAAATAGTCGAGTTTTGAAATAAATTTTTTTACATTAAAAATCACATTTTTATTATATACATGAATTGTTAAAAATAGTGAAGTGTTGAAATAGAAGACAGATAAAAATATCATTTTTATCAAATGTATGAAAATTATATAGTTTTGAAATCGAAGAATCGATATATATATATATATATAAATAGAATTGAAATATATCGAATAACGAAGCTGCAGTTCGTATTTTGAAACTGTGATTTCAAATGATTAGTGCGGGAGATCCGACCATCGGATTTTCCCGAAACCGCAACCGTTGGGTTCGCTTTGGAAATATCTTTCCAACGCCACCAACTTTGTAAAAATCCAACGGTTGGATTGTCTGGAATGTTTAATTCAAATCTGAAGAAAAATAGCGCCAGAATCGATTATATTTATATATATATAATTATATTAAATCGAATAACGACGCTGCAATTCGTATTTTGAAATTGAAACTTCAAACGATTATACCGGGAGATCCGACCGTCGGATTTTCTCGAAACTGGAACAGTTGGATTCATTTTGAAAAGATCTTTCTAAAGATGTAAATTTCGTGAAGATCCAACGGTTAGATTTTCAGATATGTGTAAATCAAATCTGAAGAAAAACAGTGCCACGACCGCGTTATGGCCCGAAGCGTCGTTTGAATAAATTGGCTATTTTAAAATAAATAAAAATGGCGACAAATCATTATAAAATATTATAAACGATATGGATGTGAAATTTAGAAACTAACTGAAAGTTGGCTAAGTCGAATGGTTTCCTGGGTGTTGATCTGATGTTGGTTTCGGCCTTCGGGGTTAATATTTGGGAAATCATTCTCTTACTGATTTAAGGTTAGCGAATCATGAATTGAAATGATGTGTATGTGTATTTGTGTTGCACTTGTTTATCATATATGCGAGTTGCTCAGAAAGACCGGGTTTATCCCATTCTGAATAACTGAATCGATGACAAGAAATCGAAGATGAAGACGGTGGTCGAAGACCGGAGATCTTCACCTCGTTTGGATGGTAACTGATGTGCTGATTGGGAGGCATCCCGAAATATGGATAATGAGTGGTGATCGTCCAAACGTACGTAGAGATCGATGGGTTTGCGAGGTATATAGTGCCTCCGGTTTCGTTCAGACCCAGAACGGACTTGCAAATGGACAGTGTGTCTGACATTGGAATTTATTCTGTGTGATTGATAGCTATCAGTTGCACGGTGTGAATTGCCTGTGTGGCATGCTAAGATGCAGTGATCAGGGCTTCTGTTGAAAAGCAAAGTCTTGTGGTGATGATCAAAGCACCGCCTGTGTGGCGTAGCTTTGTGTATAATGTGAAATCGCGAGCCTCACACCCCGGTATGAACCAGAAACGGGGAGGACCTCAGGTGGGACGTGCGTTTTCTTTCTAGCTAGAAGTGGCGTCAGTGGTTTTACATGCCCTGACAAGTTTGACATATGTGGTTGTTACTGTTGCGAGGCGCCTCGGTTATATCGGTCGATCCGGGACAGATGGAGTCATTCGTTGGCTCATTGACGCCCCAAAGGGCGGAGAAACGTATTGTTCAGGCATTATAATCCACTCCGTGTGGATCGGCCCTAACGATACAAGGTACGGTTGCGGCTGTGCCTGAGACACGGGCTAGAGCGTCCCGAATTCGATAAGGACTATCTTTTGCCTTGGTTCAGGACGGAAATCCAATTTCCAAATACGAAATCGTGCGGTTTTGATTGTATATATATATGGCGACATGATATATGGTACCCATGCCGTCTATGATTGATAGTTATGATTGAAATTGTTTTCGAAACCTATAAGCACTAGTAATAATTTCAAATGCTTTTGTTTTATTCGTATCAAGCATATTTGGGTCATTATAAGGTAAAACTCTATCCTCCGGTTTGTGTTGCATTGTGTGATGGGAACTGAGTCTTATAATGGCTTCATTTTGATAAAAAGCATTACGATGTTTAAAGGAATTATTTGTTTAAAGCATTGGCAATCCGATGGAGTAAACCCGTTCCACGAAAGTGGCGTGGTCCTGTGATTAGCCATATTTTAAATGTGTTGAGTAGATTTCTCATACCAGTCCCACGACTGACTCGTAGTTTGTTTCACTTTCAAACTCGGGTGCCCCTTTTTCTACACGGGCAGCCTTGTGTTCAGGTTTAGCAGGCTTTTTCTGGATAGCTGGAGCTGAAGATGGATTCTATCATTTATCTCTTTTTATGTTGTTCAGCTCCTATTATACATTATGTTTGTTTTTCTGCTGTAGACATATATGTATAGCTGAACTGTATTTGTACTAAGTATGATCCTGTATACTGTGTAACTCTGATGATTACGTTTATCCAGTATATTATTTTTTTCATTATCTGGTGTATTTATTTATTTATGTTCTGCTATTATCTGTTTCTATGTTTACCCTTGCCGCCGTCAGTACGGGGTTTGGGATCATCTCATTCTACCAGACCATTGTGCCATTATTCTTTCATGTTCCATTTCTAGCTTTAACTTTAAATTGTTTAGATTTGAGAAAATGTGGTTACTTGAGAATAATTTTAAAGAATTAGTTTCTTATAAATGGCTTTCTATGGGTAATTACAATATTACTTTTTCTAATAATATTGCTAAAGTTTTGGTTTGTCAGTTTAAAGAACTTAGGTTTTTTTCTCAAAAAATGGAATCAAGATGTTTTTGGTAATATTAAACTTAAAAAAAGGAAAAAAAATCAAGTGATATCTTATGTTTAAATAAAATTGAAAAAACATATTATTAAATATTTTAAAGAAAAATGTCTTTATAATCTCAAAGAAGAATTTAACAAAATCCCGTTACAAGAGGAAATTATGTGGAAGCAAAGGTTTAGGGTTAATTGGATGGATGATGGAGATAAAAATACTAAATTCTTTCATAAAGTTGCTACTGGTAGAAAAGATGTAACACTATCAGTTCTATTTTTGTAAATGATGTTGAAATTTCAAATCAAGTAGATCTTAATAGAAAGTTTACTAATTATTATAAAGGTATTTCTGGTAAATCTAATTATCATAGAGTAAAGGCTAATGGGAGTTTATTGTATAATAAGGGTAATTTTGTTGATCTAAATTGTTTGGATAACCCCTTTACTGAATCTGAGATTTTAAAAGCTATTAAAGATATGCCCTTAGACAAAGCTCTCGGTCTTGATTGTTTTCCTATTTTGTTTTATATTACATTTTGGGATGTTTTAAAAGACGACTTGATCTCTCTTTTTAATGAGTTTTTTGATGGAAATTTGCAACTAGGTAGATTTAACTCTGCTAATGCTGTTTTAATTCATAAGAAAATTGAGGCTCATCTTTTAAAAGATTTTAGGCTTATATCTTCACTAAATTTGTTCTATTAAAATTATTTCTAAAGTTTTATAAAATAGATTAAGCTCTAAAATGAATGATTTAATTGGTAATTCTCAGTTTTCTTTTATTAAGTGTAGGAATATTACCGATGGAGTTGCTGCAGTGCAGGAATATATTAATTACTATTGTAAGAATAATGTGACATGTGCTGCTCTTAAACTTGATTTTGCTAAAGCTATTGATTCCATTGATTGGTATTTAGTAATATATGGATTGGATGGATGTGGTCTCTTTCAAAGTCAAGTAGTTCAAATATTCTTGTTAATGGTATCGTTGGAGGTAAAATCTAGTCTAAATGTGGCCTGGGGCAAGGAGATCCATTATCTCCTTATCAATTTAATTTAGCTACTTATGTTTTTTCTAATATTACTAAGCTTACCGCTAGTAATGGTGTGTTAGACCTTATTGGCAGAGGTATTACTTGTGAGGGTATTTCTCGGATGATATCTTGATTTCTCTTCTCATTTGCCTAAATCTATTATCTCTCTTAAATTCATTCTATATAGTTTTGAGTTGCTTTCTGGTTTAAAATTAAATTTTGATATAAGCTCAGTTTTTGTTCTTAATAACTATCATAGATGTGAAAATTTAGTGGCCAGTACTCTTAATTGCAATTTAATGAAATTTCCTATTGAGTATATTGGTTTTCTCATAAGGCCTCAAAAATTAAAACATGAAGATTGGAACACTATTATTGATAAGATCAGTAATAAACTATTTATATGGATTGTTGATTCCTTTCGAGAGCGGGTAGAGTAGTCTTAATTAACTCAATGTTGTCTTCTCTTTCCATTTATTAGATGTCATTTTATCGTTTCCCCGATTGGGTAATTGAGAAAATTGATAAGAATAGAAGAAATTTTCTTTGGTGCGGGGATAATTCTTTTTCCCGATCCAATTGTTTAATCCAGTGGAATAATGTTTGTAAACCTAAATGTGAGGGTGGATTAGGAGCCTTAAATTTATACAATCTTAATATTTCCCTGCTATGCAAATGGATGTGGAAATTTAATGATTGTAACCTAAATTGTTTAGGGAAAGAATTAGTTTCGAATCAATGATATAACGGTAATTTTAATCTTAATCTTGGTTCCTTTAATAATCCTAATAATGTTTCTCATTTTTGGAAATCAATAATTCAAAATTTCGAAATATATAAGATAGGTATTAGTTATATTGTACACTCAAGTAATAATGTTTCATTTTGGATGATTGTTGGATTTTTGCTATTCCCTTAAAAATTGAGTTTAAATAATTATATGACATTTGTAATTTTTAAAAGACATTGATTTTGGATATTTACAATCAAGGTCAAGCTTTCCCTTGGAATTTTAGTTTCAATCGTACTCTTGTTGGTATTACTCTTAGACAGTTTGCCTTACTTTGTACTAGACTTGATTTATATATGTTTGATAATGAGAAAGATGTTTATCATTGGAGTTGGAATATAAGTGGGTCTTATTTTTCTAAATCTCTCTATATTTTTGTTTTTGTTTTTCTGGGGTTAAAAATAGAATTTTCATTTACCTCTGGAAAGCCAATAGTCCTCCCAAAACCAAATTACATGTGTGGCTTATTTTACATGGTAAACTTAATACTATTGAATTATTAAAGCTGAAAAATATATTTATCAATAAAAATTGTTATATTTGTAATAATTGTTTAGAAGATATTGGCCATTTATATTTTGATAGTTCTATTACTAAGTTTATTTTATTTAGAGTTGTTAATCTTTTCAATTTTCCCTATAACGTGAACCACTTTGATTATGATTTTTATTGGAATTATTATAGGTTTTTTTAATGCTAACAACATATATTTATGTGATACTCTTTTTTTAATTATTTGCTAGTATTTCTAGTTTGAAAGGAATCAATATGCTTTCCATAATCATAATGTTAATATTAATAATTTGATTTATAGAAAAAATGTTTTAATTGTTTATCGAATCCATGTTATAAACTTAACAAGCTTAATGATTTTAATTTTTTTTTACTTAAATTAGATCTCGTATTTATATTTTCAATTCTAACTGGCTTTCCACTACCACTGCTATATCAGCGTCTGCTATTCTTAGTTAGTGATACCTGGTTATTGACATCTTATTTACTCTGTTGTTCTATAACATGCCACATTTATATATTTACATATACATATATACATATACATATACACATACATATAAATAAATATACATTTTGTTAGACCGAAAAGTGATACTAACACCCATAGTTTCAAATCTCGCAAATATCGCCCGAGATCTCCTCCGAAATCTCGTTTTGGGCTCCTTCTGAAACGAAACAGCAAATATCACTCTAAATCTCATTTCGAATATATCGCCCGAGAAATTGCAATATTGAACGATATATCAACCAAGACGAAATACTGGAATATCTTTTATAACTTATCATGTACCTCGAGATTGTTCCGATACGAACTTTCAGACCCAAGATGAAAATCCGAGACGAACTCCCGAGTTAGACTCATCTCATCTGAGATTTCCCCTGATACGAGACCGAGTCTATAGAATCCCCAAGACGAAACGCGACCGATATCCGAGATTTAAAACCTTACTAACACCAAATGCGGTGTGAAATCCTCACAAACAAATATCGCATAATGTAAATGCACAAGCATTACAATTTGTAAGATATAATTATACACAACATCCTTGTGTTGCAATGAAGAAGAGGAGAAAAGAGAATGAATTTATATACGAGATCCTCATGTTAGTTGTTGATTTTAGTGGAGACACAATGGCCTTGTGTTTGGAGAAATGTACAATGTTTTTGCGTTCCCAACAGAGGGTCAGTTTAGAGAGAAAAGTGTAACACCCAACACTTTTCTGAGCCCAATTTTCGATAAAAATCGAAACGTCAACACATCCAATCATGGAGCGTGTAAATCGGGTACATGCAAACAAATGGGCATGAACATAATCAGAGTACAATAAAAGAAACTCACAACGGAAAAAAATAGGATAGAATAGTGCAAACTCAAGTAACTACCTTTTCAAGTAAATCACTTTGCAAATACTTAGCATAAGAGAGAACGAGAACCGAAAGCCAAACCTAAACACCTATGAGAACCCGGCCTTCTCTAGAAAACCTGGGTGGTTGTAATGAGGATGGTGTTAGAACAACAAGATTCTGGTGAATAGGAAATGCATAACACAGATTATAATACACAGATGTATCTCGTTTGGTTCAACCCAAGATATATGCCTACAAAGGTAGTGATTCTAGCCTAACCTTGTAAATATTTACGCACGACACTAACTACCCTTCCCAAGGTAGTATACCAAAAAATTTACACCGAGATAGAACGTTTACGCATATCTTTATGAAGCCTTTATACTAGAACATGGCTGGTTATTTAATCGAGAGTGGACCCTTAATTAAGGAGTTCTTTATATATATACATATACATATATATATATATATTCATTTGCTCATCCTTTATCATTTAACGCCTCACTACCAATGATAAATAGGGTGGATCTTCCTGAACACTTCAGACCCTAGGAGGACCTGCTGGTCACTTAATACTCCTTGATGATTTATTCAACGTTAACATAAACTAGAAGGCACTAGCTACGGGGACCAACTAGTTGAGGCTTCCATCATTCATGCATACCCATACCCCTTGTAAGGTGAGAGAGGGTGTTTCGCTTTACCATCCAGCTCACCTTATTTGATAATCTCCTTAGTCGCTTACTACTTTCCGTAGGATAGGTAGTCATATCTGACAATTTTAGATTTGTAGGTTTGGGCAGGCCTCACACACACCATTTAAGACCCCTAAACTAAAAGACCTACTCCCAGGTGGATTCCTCGACCCAAGCCACTTAAGATCCAAGGAAGCGGACTATACACGAAGATTATTAAGTTTGTACCCCATTATCCATTAATGCTCTTCCTTTTGGGATAAAACGAGCTAAATTATTAAGTTATTCCCTTTTAGTTCACTACAACAAAAATGATCTATTACAACGGGCAAATGCCCTTTGTAATATCACTTTAACAGCGGCTGGCCTGCCCGTCGTTTTAGCCCATGTTGTAATTTGTTCTCTTTTACAGCGGGCAAAGAACGTGGTAACAGGCGGTTGTAATTGACTTTTTACAATGGTCTTATTATGTTGTTGTATGTTCATTTAGTGGAGTAAGGAATGGGTTATAATATTTTTTGCAATAGATTTTAACCGTTGTAATATCGTTTATAACAACGTTCTTTAACGTCGTAATTGCCTTTATTACTAGTGACTTTGCCCGCTGTAATTAATCTTATGCAACTGTTTTTGTCCGTTGTGTCATAATGCCATTCAATTCCATAATAGGTTCTAAAACGTATTATTTTCGTTGTGAAATTTAATTTAACAACTTAATTTGCCCATTGCAATATAATTACGAATAAAAAAAAATTGCTGTAGCAGCCAAGAACCATTAGCGTATACCATTCACATAGCACATACAGAAAAGAATAGATAAAACACCACATTCCAAAATATTTAGATAAGTTTCTGTAGTCATAATATTTACATCCCAAAAGACTTTGATAAGTTTACTTAAGTCATAACATTCACAAGCCAAAAGATCGGATAAGTTTCCACTACAGCCACACAAAACATTAACTGTCATAACAGTAGGAGCTACTAATATAACATATTACACGTACTATCATACTAGACTAAGGAGATGATGTCCTTATGCCATGCCACTGCTGATCCGACAGCCTCCTTGAAAGTGGCCATCTCTGAGTTTGGCCTAAACAGTAACGCGTCCGGTTCCACTGCAACATTCAGCCATACCTTCCAAGCATCTGCTCCAAGCTTAACGAAATGCACTAAAGCTCTGGATCAGTACTTGCTATCATCCCCTCTGCTACTACGTTCTTATGCCAGCTCAACAGCTTGCGATTCCTTTTCACCACATCTACAGCAACCGGATCAACTTGAATATGCAGACTGTTACTCGAGCGGCGCGACTGCAAGCAAAAAATTAAGCAGTTCGTAATAGTCATCCCACACTCAGCTTCCTTAACTAAATGCTTAAATGCAACTAGTTCAACAAATTGGCAGAAAGTGATTATAGTAGCAAAACAGTAATACTCATACTTTACGGTAACCCAAAATAAAAATCATATGATGCATTGGTCGGGTTTATTAGTGTAACCCAAACAAAAATTGAAGAGACTCGAACTTCCTCGGTCTCCGAAGAGAAGAGAAAGAACGAATTACTGTGAGGACAAGACAAATCAGAACGCAGACGGAAGAACATTTCATTGCATATTACAACAATTCCATCAGAATACAAGAATATACAGAGTATAAATCAATATTACACAGAAATATCAGAGATTTAAATTACATTTTAATACATCGCAGCGGAAATAATACAAAACACAACTGAAGGAGATATACGGATACAAAGCTTTCCGGATATCATTCCAGCTGTAAACCAGGATCCTATGAATATAAATCTGCAAAACCAAAACTACTAGCTGCCTGTGTCGAAAATAAAGGCACCCAGAGTTTAGGTTAAAACAATAAACTCCAGGTCAGTCATGGGACTGGTGTGAGAACTAAAACAGTTATTAATCTTTATTTTTAAAGTTAGGCAAATCAAGGGACCACGCCGTATAACATGGAACGGGTTTCCTCCCAAGAATACCAGTGCATAAACAAACAGCGCAATGCTAAATAAAGAAAAATGAAGTTCCCATCACACAATGCAACGCAAGCCGGGGGATAGGGTTTTCCCTTATAATAGCCAAACATACTTAGTACATTTAAAACAAATCATTTGATACTATTATAAGTGCATAGTGTATAAAACAACTTCAAATCATAAGTATCAATCATAGGCGGCATGGGTACCATATATCATGTCGCCATACTAGTTCTACAATTAAAACCGCAAAATCACGTATTTGGATGTTGGATTTCCATCTATGAACCGAGGCAAGGGATCGTCCTCTTCCGATTCGAGACTGTCTAGCCCGAGCCTCAGGAACAGCCGTAACTGCCCCTTGGATCGTCAGGGCCGGTCCACCGATGTGGATTATTATGCCTGAACAATACGTCTCCCCGCCCTATGGGGCGTAGGTGAGCCAACTAAATGACTCCATCGGACCCGGATCGTCCGATCAAA
Organism: Allium sativum; assembly: GCA_030737875.1. Lineage (NCBI taxonomy): Eukaryota > Viridiplantae > Streptophyta > Magnoliopsida > Asparagales > Amaryllidaceae > Allium > Allium sativum. The sequence continues at coordinate 141,846,591 of CM060925.1, read as the reverse complement.
CCGAGGCGCCTCGCAACAGCAACAACCACATAAGTCAAACTCGTCAGGGCGTGTAAAACCACTGACGCCACTTCTAGCTAGAAAGAAACGCATGTCCTCCCTGAGGTCCTCTCCCGTTTTTGGTTCATACCGGGTGTGAAACTCGCGAAGTAAACGTTACACAAAGCTACGCCACAAAGGCCGTGCTTCGATCATCAACCACAAGACTTTGCTTTTCAACAGAATCCTTTATCATTTGCCACTTAGGCATGCCACACAGGCAATTCACTCTATGTGTTTGATATCCATCAATATATAACCCCTGAGCTCGTACATCTCAGAGAAGGGCGTTAAGCAAGAGAATAAATTCTCCGCCGCCAAACAGATATATATTTAATAGAAATCAATCAAACAGACTGAAATCCAATGTCAGACACACAGTCCATTTACAAGTTCGTTCTGGGTCTGAACGAAACCAGAGGCACCTAGTACCCCGCATATCCATCGATCTCCAAATACGTCTAGACGATCACCAACTGTTTCCATCTTCTTGGGTGTACATCCCAATCAAGATCGTTAGTAATCACCCAAACGACTTGAAGACCTCCGGTCTTCAACCACCGTATTCATCTTCGACTTATCGTCGTATCAGTTATTCAGAATGGGATAAACCCGGTCTTTCCGAATAACTCGCGTATATTATAAACAAGTGTTACACAAACACAACATACGCCTTATTCCAATTCATCAGCCACTGACCGTAAATTAACAAGAGAATAACTCCCCAAATATTATCCCCGAAGGACGAAACCAACATCAGATCAATACCCAGGAAACCATTCTACGTAGCTAACCGACAGTTAGTTTCTAAACTTCACATTCTTAGGGAAAGGTTCCCATTAATTTTATCAAAGATAAATCCTTTAAATTTATTCTTTAATCTACTTTTGAATATCAATTCAAACTATTCGGGATTAACGAACCTTACCGAAGTAATCATTTGTTTTAATTTCCCAACCCCAACCTATTCATCCCATGAAGTAAAACTGGTTATACTTCTTATCTAACACCATGGTGTTATCGGTAAATTCAATTACAATTTCACTTTCAAATCTAATTAAAGATTCAACTACCGTTTGGAGTAAAACTGGTGATACTCCATTCTCGATCTTTTCAATCTAATTAAAGATTCATTATAACTCCACTTAGTTTTAATCTGTGACTGGGTTAAAGAATCAGTGTCATTTAAAACACGGTTCATGATAAACCCCAAAATCACATCACATTAATTGTCGGGTTAAAGAACAAGTGTTATTTAAAACACCGTTCAAGATAAACCCAAAAGTCAATACCAATCCAATTCCAATCAATTATTCTTTAATTGGTACACTTCATTAAATCTAAACGAAAAGATTTAATCTTTTTCTCCACTGGGCTTAAGAACAGTGTTAATGAAGACACCATTCACGGCAAACCCAAATCACATTTGATATTAAATACTAGGCTCTGAATAGAAAATAAATCGGCTTATGTTCAATATCAAATTCTACGACCAACAAATATTCTATTGGAAATAACGATATAAATATCTTTAAATTTCCATAATAATATCTGTATAATCACGAAATCCAACATCGAAATATTCCAAAGACAATTTCGATTCAAATCCATTCCAATTCAATTATTGAAAATTCTGGTTACTTTTAAAACCTCTTTAAAATTCAATTTATTTATTTTAAAAATAAATAAATTATTATTCTAGTTCAAAACCAGTTCAATTCGATAAAAATCTATTTTTATCTTTTCAAATATGGAGTTTTTCATCCTAATTCTTCACAAATCATTTCTTATGATTTTACACAAATTATTACTATTTTTAATAATTTTATCAAGGCCCGTACAGTCGATTTCCATCAACGGCCACCGAACTGACTTACAGCGACCTTTTCCAAATTTGATTTGGAAATAATTCCAAATCCAACCGTTAGATTTCAAATTTCTAATATTCGTTAGAAAGCTCTTTTCGATACTAACCCAACGGTTCCGGTTTTAGGAGAATCCGACGGTCGGATCTCCCGCAATATCCATTCGAAGTCATTGGTCGAAATTCACGAACTGCCGCAGCGCGGCGCGTTCTATTCAGGCCATTATATTATATATATAATATATATAATATATACTTCGTCGATTTCAATTCAAAGCGTGCTTTATAAATCGTTTTAAATTCATTTTCAAAACGGTTTCAACTTCATATTCAATTTCAAACCAAAATTGAATATTCCAATATAAATTCGTTTTAAATTCATTTCAAATCGATTTCAATTCAATTTGAATTTAATTCGAATTTCTTTTCAATTTCAATTTGAATTCAATTCCTTTCGATTTCAATTCGGCTTCAATTCTATTCAATTTAATTCGGATTTCAATTCTATTCGAATTTCAAATCATTTCAGTGTATTTCGAATTTCAAATCAATTCAGTGTATTTTGAATTTCAAATCAATTCAGTGTATTTCGAATTTCAAATCAATTCAGTTTAATTCGAATTTCAATTCACTTTAAATATAATTCGAATTTCAATTCATTTCAATATAATGCGAATTTCAAATCTATTCGATTTCAAATCTATTCAATTTAATTCGAATTTCAAATCTATTTCAATATTCATTGAAAAATGAATAAAATCGATATAAATATCGTTCACGTCAAAATGGCGTCAATCTAATCAACACGGCTTCATATATTTCTATTTTCAAATATTCTATTTCAAATATTTCTTTTTCAAAACTGGAATGAGGCCCAATCAATTACCATATAATGTTAATTATATGGATTTTCTACAACACATGTACACAATAACAACGATGAATAATCAACCATCATCCAAAGTGCATTCTACACTGTATAAGCATCGAATATAAATATTTAACGCTTATAACAGTCTGTCAATTAATCGATCGACATACAACTAAACAATCGGGATTAGTGTGCGTCAAATATCATCCCAATACCCGTGTGGGGTTTCAAACAACCAAACACAGATTTTATTTGTGCAGTTGGGCGATGTGTAAAATTTATCGTCCCAATCAATATCAGTCAAATGTGTCTATATAAACAAATCGTCCGATCTGTTTATTTTTATTTCCTTTCATATATACGTTAAAAATTCTATTTTTAACGATAAAATATTTTTAACTATATAAATATTTTATTTCATTTCACATCACATCACACAATCAACTACACATCAAAATCAAACAAACAAGCATACAAGCCGTCCATGGTCTGTGGACGACGGGTGTCGGGTGCTACTAAACACCGTCTGCATCCTAGTATATATTTTAACTAGAAAAACAAAATTAAAAGGTGAGAAGTTCTCACCGACTAGCTAATCCAACGCCACGACTCTTCTTATGTAGAACATCTTCACCGTGCTCGCCTTTCATCACTTTCGTCATCCGTATTCACTACATATATAAAAATCGAATTTTTACTTCGCTATTCAATATATAAAAATCGAATTTCTACTTTGCTATTCAATATATAAAAATCAAAATTTTACTTCGCTATTCAATATATAAAAATCGAATTTTTACTTTGCTATTCAATATATAAAAATCGAATTTTTACTTTGCTATTCAATATATAAAAATCGAATTTTTACTTCGCTATTCAATATATAAAAATCGAATTTTTACTTCGCTATTCAATATATAAAAATCGAATTTTTACTTCGCTATTCAATATATAAAAATCATATTTTTACTTCGCTATTCAATATATAAAAATCGAATATTTACTTTGCTATTCAATATATAAAAATCAAATTTTTACTTTGCTATTCAATATATAAAAATCGAATTTACTTCGCTATTCAATATATAAAAATCATATTTTTAATACTTCTACTTTATAAAAATTATATTTTTATCTAAATAAAAATCTAATCCTTAACATTGTAAAGATCTAATCTTTCTATTCTAAAAAAAATCATTTCTTTCTTGTTCTAAAAATCATTTCTTTATATCGCTAAATGTATGCGAAAGATCACATCTTTATATTTTCAAAAATTACAACTTTACATCTTCAAAAATTAGTGCTAATTTCAGTTTTAAAAACACTTTGATTTCAATAAATAAATAAGCTAAAAAAACTCACTGTATTCGTTTACCTGGAACTGTCATCCTCACCGCTCCGGATTCTGGTCTTCGATGGTCGATCAGCCCACGCCACTCGACAGCGTCGAGCCCCTCCCTCCTTCACCTGGGGTCACGCCATGCTCGAACAAGCCCTCCTTCCAAAATCGCATCACGAACGACGGCTGTTTCAGGAGTAGGCGCAGGCGGAGGGTGTGGATTTGGGTGGTGGCGTTGGTGGTTGGCTAGGGCATGGACGGACTGACTGGAGGGAAGGGGAGAGAAGGTGTAGCAGAGGAGAGTGGAGCGCGAGAGGGTAAGGTGGAGGGTGGCTAGCTCGAGCGGCGCGGCAGCGCCAGGAGGAGGGCGCGGTGACGGGAAATCTCGATTCAGGCGTGCGTTTTTTTTCTTTTCCTTTCGTCGATCTGAAATGAGAGAAAAAAGGGGGGTATATGTTAATTTATATATAAATTATTTTATTATTTTATATTACTAAAGGTTGACTTTTTCATTCGACCTCTAAACGAGGCCCACCGCCTGTCGTCCATGGCTAACTACCCTCATTCTGAACACAATGGGGTATGTATCATAAGCTGTTTCGATCAGTTTCCGTTAAAATCAAAATATAACTCTATATATTGAATTTGAATGCGTATTCAATTTACCGGGGTCACATACTAGCTCGAAAAATTCCCGAAAAATATTTTCTAGCTTCGTATTGACGATACGGTCCTAACAAAACTAATTTCGTCGAATTCTGAGACCGTTTGAAAAATGGCCATTTTCCAGTCGATTAAAATCAACTGAAACTGGTCAAACGCGTTTTCTTTTGCCACGCTCACATATTGATTCGAAAAATTATGAAATTTGAAACCAAGCAATAATTTGACATCACGGACACAACAAAAGTGGTTTCGTCGAAATCCGAGGTTGTTTGCAAAATGGTTATTTTCAATGTCCAGAATTCCATAGCGACTATTTCGAAATTTCAACTGGACATATCTTTTGACCACCGCTATGAAATCTTGATTTTTCGGATTCGTTGGAAAGATATTCTTAAATAGATTCTAATATTTTTGGTTTCAGTAAAATCCGGTTTGGTTTGCACCCGGTATGTTCAATTGAAGTTTGATATCGAATTATCGAACTACCGCGCCATTTTCAATTCCTTTTATAATTTAAAATAAATATTTATATTCTAACGACGATCTATATAATATATACGTTTGAATTCTATTCAAAATAAATTTTTTGTCGTTTTTATTTAAAATAATTCATTTTAAATAATCAAAATTCGCTAAAATTGCCAAAATAAAAATTTTAAATTGGCTCAGATTTCCGGGTTATTACAATCTCCTCCACTTAAAACTTTTCGTCCCCGAAAAGGAACGAAGCCGAAAGTTGTTTAACTAATCAAATCAACTTTCGTTATTTTCATTATGGCTTAAGTTCTTCAACTTTTCAGTTTCTAAGAACTTTTCAAATTTTTCAAAAATTTGGCTAACACCCTAAATTTTCGTAAAATTTCGCCATAACCTCCCCTGCACCGGGAGCACCGGGAAAATCCCGAAATTGCCATACAGGCCCTCTGATCTCAAAAAGAAAAAGAAAAAGCCAAGAGGCTAGCCAATCGGCTCATAAAATCATCATCACCCAAACAAAACAGTAAATTATGGTAAACATGTACCTATTTGTCAGGCAAACAATTTTATTCTTCTACTCTCGCCTCTTTGCTATGACCTGTTCAATGTAAGTACAAGTATATGCAAGCAAATGCGATCAAATTTCAATATAATTCACTTTTTGGTCTATTTGGCTAAAGGTTCAACATTTATTTAATCAAACTATAATCAAACAACACAATCAGCAATCAATTAGTGAATTATCATTTCAAATTCATAACTTTGATATATAGTCAAAAAATCACATTTTTGATGCTGATTCACAACAATAAGCCCTATCTAATTTGGGTTCTCACACCAGTCAATAGGAAATATATAGATATCACACGTTCGTCACTCGAATATGAATTCTGATGATGTCGCGACATCACCAGAATTATCCCCGAGCGACTACAGTGCGATTTAATATCTACCCGCTGTATTAAAACTTTGAATACCCGTGGATCAGACGTATATGCAAAATCTTTATATACTGGATTGTCCAAATCAATATAAATAAATAATCAAATACGAATAATTGATTTAAATTTTCAAAACAAAAATTGTTTTCATTTTTAAAAATATACTCTTCACACTCATTCTAGGATACTACTGGTTCCATCTCTAACGAGTCATTCCCATTGGATATTACTAATCCAATTTCTGATGAATTCTTTCGTATGGTTCTAATGTGTCTTGTTCTATGAGCTTTATAAACCAAAGGTCTGATACCAGCTGAAGAGACCCGAACTTCCCCGGTCTCCGAAGAGAAGAGAAAGAACGAATTACTGTGAGGACAAGACAAATCAGAACGCAGACGGAAGAACATTTCATTGCATATTACAACAATTCCATCAGAATACAAGAATATACAGAGTATAAATCAATATTACACAGAAATATCAGAGATTTAAATTACATTTAAATACATTGCAGCGGAAATAATACAAAACACAACTGAAGGAGATATACGGATACAAAGCTTTCCGGATATCATTCCAGCTGTAAACCAGGATCCTATGAATATAAATCTGCAAAATCAAAACTACTAGCTGCCCATGTCGAAAATAAGGGCACCCAGAGTTTAGGTTAAAACAATAAACTCCAGGTCAGTCATGGGACTGGTGTGAGAACTAAAACAGTTATTAATCTTTATTTTTAAAGTTAGGCAAATCAAGGGACCACGCCGTATAACACGGAACGGGTTTCCTCCCAAGAATACCAGTGCATAAACAAATAGCGCAATGCTAAATAAAGAAAAATGAAGCTATTATAAGACCCAGTTCCCATCACACAATGCAACGCAAGCCAGGGGATAGGGTTTTCCCTTATAATAGCCAAACATGCTTAGTACGTTTAAAACATATCATTTGATACTATTATAAGTGCATAGTGTATAAAACAACTTCAAATCATAAGTATCAATCATAGGCGGCATGGGTACCATATATCATGTCGCCATACTAGTTCTACAATTAAAACCACAAAATCATGTATTTGGAAATTGGATTTCCATCTATGAACCGAGGCAAGGGATCGTCCTCTACCGATTCGAGACGGTCTAGCCCGAGCCTCAGGAACAGCCGCAACTGCCCATTGGATCGTCAGGGCCGGTCCACCGATGTGGATTATTATGCCTGAACAATACGTCTCCCCGCCCTATGGGGCGTAGGTGAGCCAACTAAATGACCCCATCGGACGCGGATCGTCCGATCAAACCGAGGCGCCTTGCAACAGCAACAACCACATAAGTCGAACTTATCAGGGCATGTAAAACCACTGACGCCACTTCTAGCTAGAAAGAAATGCATGTCCTCCCTGAGGTCCTCTCCCGTTTTTGGTTCATACCGGGTGTGAAACTCGCGAAGTAAACGTTACACAAAGCTACGCCACAAAGGCCGTGCTTCGATCATCAACCACAAGACTTTGCTTTTAAACTGAAGCCTTGATCATTTGCCACTTAGGCATGCCACACAGGCAATTCACTCTATGCGTTTGATATCCATCAATATATAACCCCTGAGCTTGTACGTCTCAGAGAAGGGCGTTAAGCAAGAGAATAAATTCTCCACCGCCAAACAGATATATATTTAATAGAAATCAATCACACAGACTGAAATCCAATATCAGACACACAGTCCATTTACAAGTTCGTTCTGGGTCTGAACGAAACCGGAGGCACCTAGTACCCCGCATATCCATCGATCTCCAAATACGTCTGGACGATCACCAACTGTTTCAATCTTCTTGGGTGTACATCCCAATCAAGATCATCAGTAATCACCCAAACGACGTGAAAACCTCCGGTCTTCGATCACCGTCCATCTTCGACTTATCGTCGTATTAGTTATTCAGAATGCGATAAACCCGGTCTTTCCGAATAACTCGCGTATATTATAAACAAGTGTTACACAAACATAACATACGCCTCATTCCAATTCATCAGCCACTAACCGTAAATTAACAAGAGAATAAATCCCCAAATATTAACCCCGAAGGCCGAAACCAACATTAGATCAATACCCAGGAAACCATTCTGCTTAGCTAACCGACAGTTAGTTTCTAAACTTCACATTCTTAGGGAAAGGTTCCCATTAATTTTATCAAAGATAAATCCTTTAAATTTATTCTTTAATCTACTTTTGAATATCAATTCAAACTAGTCGGGATTAACGAACATTACTGAAGTAATCGTTTGTTTTAGTTTCCCAACCCCAACCTATTCATCCCATGAAGTAAAACTGGTTATACTTCTTATCTAACACCACGGTGTTATCGGTAAATTCAATTACCATTTCATGTTCAAATCTAATTAAAGATTCAACTACCGTTTGGAGTAAAACTGGTGATACTCCATTCTCGATCTTTTCAATCTAATTAAAGATTCATTAAAACTCCACTTAGTTTTAATCTGTGACTGGGTGAAAGAATCAGTGTCATTTAAAACACGGTTCACGATAAACCCCAAAATCACATCACATTAATTGTCGGGTTAATGAACAAGTGTTATTTAAAACACCATTCACGATAAACCCAAAAATCAATACCAATCCAATTCCAATTAATTATTCTTTAATTGGTACACTTCATTAAATCTAAACGAAAAGATTTAATCTTTTTCTCCACTGGGCTTAAGAACAGTATTAATGAAGACACCATTTACGGCAAACCCAAATCACATTCGATATTAAATACAAGGCTCTGAATAGAAAATATATCGGCTTATATTCAATATCAAATTCTACGACCAACAAATATTCTATTGGAAATAATGATATAAATATCTTTCAAATTTCCATAACAATATCTGTATAATCACGAAATCCAACATCGAAATATTCCAAAGACAATTTCGATTCAAATCCATTCCAATTCAATTATTGAAAATTCTGGTTACTTATAAAACCCCTTTCAAATTCAATTTATTTATTTTAAAAATAAATAAATTATTATTCTAGTTCAAAACCAGTTCAATTTGATAAAAATCTATTTTTATCTTTTCAAATATGGAGTTTTTCATCCCAATTCTTCACAAATCATTTCTTATGATTTTACACAAATTATTACTATTTTTAATAATTTTATCAAGGCCCGTACAATCGATTTCCATCAACGGCCACCGAACTGCACTTACAGCGACCTTTTCCAAATTTGATTTGGACATAATTCCAAATCCAACCGTTAGATTTCAAATTTCTAATATTCGTTAGAAAGCTCTTTTCGATACTAACCCAACGGTTCCGGTTTTAGGAGAATCCGACGGTCGGATCTCCCGCAATATCCATTCGAAGTCATTGGTCGAAATTCACGAACTACCGCAGCGCGGCGCGTTCTACTCGGGCCATTATATTATATACATAATATATACTTCGTCGATTTCAATTCAAAGCGTGCTTTATAAATCGTTTTAAATTCATTTTCAAAACGGTTTCAACTTCATATTCAATTTCAAACCAAAATTGAATATTTCAATATAAATTCGTTTTAAATTCATTTCAAATCGTTTTCAATTCAATTTGAATTTAATTCGAATTTCTTTTCAATTTCAATTTGAATTCATTTCCTTTCGATTTCAATTCGGATTCAATTCTATTCAATTTAATTCGGATTTCAATTCTATTCGAATTTCAAATCATTTCAGTGTATTTCGAATTTCAAATCAATTCAGTGTATTTTGAATTTCAAATCAATTCAGTGTATTTCGAATTTCAAATCAATTCAGTTTAATTCGAATTTCAATTCACTTTAAATATAATTCGAATTTCAATTCATTTCAATATAATGCGAATTTCAAATCTATTCGATTTCAAATCTATTCAATTTAATTCGAATTTCAAATCTATTTCAATATTTATTGAAAAATGAATAAAATCGATATAAATATCGTTCACGTCAAAATGGCATCAATCTAATCAACACGGCTTCATATATTTCTATTTTCAAATATTCTATTTCAAATATTTCTTTTTCAAAACTGGAATGAGGCCCAATCAATTACCATATAATGTTAATTATATGGATTTTCTACAACACATGTACACAATAACAACGATGAATAATCAACCATCATCCAAAGTGCATTATACACTGCATAAGCATCGAATATAAATATTTAACGCTTATAACAGTCTGTCAATCAATCGATCGACATACAACTAAACAATCGGGATTAGTGTACATCAAATATCATCCCAATACCCGTGTGGGGTTTCAAACAATCAAACACAGATTTTATTTGTGCAGTTGGGCGATGTGTAAAATTTATCGTCCCAATCAATATCAGTCAAATGTGTGTATATAAACAAATCGTCCGATCTGTTTATTTTTATTTCCTTTCATATATACGTTAAAAATTCTATTTTTAACGATAAAATATTTTTAACTATATAAATATTTTATTTCATTTCACATCACATCACACAATCAACTACACATCAAAATCAAACAAACAAGCATACAAGCCGTCCATGGTCTGTGGACGACGGGTGTCAGGTGCTACTAAACACCGTCTGCATCCTAGTATATATTTTAACTAGAAAAACAAAATTAAAAGGTGAGAAGTTCTCACCGACTAGCTAATCCAATGCCATGACTCTTCTTATGTAGAACATCTTCACCGTGCTCGCCTTTCATCACTTTCGTCATCCATATTCACTACATATATAAAAAACGAATTTTTACTTCGCTATTCAATATATAAAAATCGAATTTTTACTTTGCTATTCAATATATAAAAATCGAATTTTTACTTCGCTATTCAATATATAAAAATCGAATTTTTACTTCGCTATTCAATATATAAAAATCGAATTTTTACTTCGCTATTCAATATATAAAAATCATATTTTTACTTCGCTATTCGATATATAAAAATCGAATTTTTACTTCGCTATTCAATATATAAAACTCGAATTTTTACTTCGCTATTCAATATATAAAAATCATATTTTTACTTCGCTATTCAATATATAAAAATAGAATTTTTACTTTGCTATTCAATATATAAAAATCAAGTTTTTACTTCGCTATTCAATATATAAAAATCGAATTTTTACTTCGCTATTCAATATATAAAAATCATATTTTTAATACTTCTACTTTATAAAAATTATATTTTTATCTAAATAAAAATCTAATCCTTAACATTGTAAAGATCTAATCTTTCTATTCTAAAAAAAATCATTTCTTTCTTGTTCTAAAAATCATTTCTTTATATCACTAAATGTATGCGAAAGATCACATCTTTATATTTTCAAAAATTACAACTTTACATCTTCAAAAATTAGTGCTAATTTCATTTTTAAAAACACTTTGATTTCAGTAAATAAATAAGCTAAAAAAACTCACTGTATGCGTTTGCCTGGAACTGTCGTCCTCACCGCTCCAGATTCTGGTCTTCGATGGTCGATCAGCCCACGCCACTCGACAGCGTCGAGCCCCTTCCTTCTTCACCTCGGGTCACGCCATGCTCGAACAAGCCCTCCTTCCAAAATCGCATCACGAACGACGGCTGTTTCAGGAGTAGGCGCAGACGGAGGGTGTGGATTTGGGTGGTGGCGTTGGTGGTTGGCTAGGGCATGGACGGACTGACTGGAGGGAAGGGGAGAGGTGTAGCGGAGGAGAGTGGAGCGCGAGAGTGTAAGGTGGAGGGTGGCTAGCTCGAGCGGCGCGGCAGCGCCAGGAGGAGGGCGCGGTGACGGGAAATCTCGATTCAGGCATGCGTTTTTTTCCTTTTCCTTTCGTCGATCTGAAATGAGATAAAAAAGGGGGGTATATGTTAATTTATATATAAATTATTTTATTATTTTATATTACTAAAGGTTGACTTTTTCATTCGACCTCTAAACGAGGCCCACCGCCTGTCGTCCATACCTAATTACCCCCATTCCGAACACAATGTGGTATGTATCGTAAGCTGATTCGATCGTTTCGATCAGTTTCCATTAAAATCAAAATATAACTCTATATATTGAATTTGAACGCGTATTCAATTTACCGGGGTCACATACTAGCTCGAAAAATTCCCAAAAAATATTTTCTAGCTTCGTATTGACGATACGGTCCTAACAAAACTAATTTCATCGAATTCTGAGACCGTTTGAAAAATGGCCATTTTCCAGTCGATTAAAATCAACTGAAACTGGTCAAACGCATTTTCTTTTGCCACGCTCACATATTGATTTGAAAAATTATGAAATTTAAAACCTAGCAATAATTTGACATCACGGACCCAACAAAAGTGGTTTCGTCGAAATCCGAGGTCATTTGCAAAATGGCTATTTTCAATGGCCAGAATTCCATAGCGACTATTTCGAAATTTCAACTGGACATATCTTTTGACCACCGCTATGAAATCTTGATTTTTCATATTCGTTGGAAAGATATTCTTAAATAGATTCTAATATTTTTGGTTTCTGTAAAATCCGGTTTGGTTTGCACCCGGTATGTTCAATTGAAGTTTGAAATCGAATTATCGAACTTCTGCGCCATTTTCAATTCCTTTTATAATTTAAAATAAATATTTATATTCTAACGACGATCTATATAATATATACGTTTGAATTCTATTCAAAATAAATTTTTCATCGTTTTTATTTAAAATAATTCATTTTAAATAATCAAAATTCGCTAAAATTGCCAAATTAAAAATTTTAAATTGGCTCAGATTTCCAGGTTATTACAATCTCCCCTACATAAACTTTTCGTCCCCGAAAAGGAACGAAGCCAAGAGTTGTTTAACTAATCAACTCAACTTTCGTTATTTTCATTATGGCTTAAGTTCTTCAACTTTTCAGTTTCTAAGAACTTTTCAAAATTTTCAAAAATTTGGCTAATACCCTAAATTTCGCCATAACCTCCCCTGCACCGGGAGCACCGGGAAAATCCCGAAATTGCCATACAGGCCCTCTGATCTCAAAAAGAAAAAGAAAAAGCCAAGCGGCTAGCCAATCGGCTCATAAAATCATCATCACCCAAGCAAAACAGTAAATTATGGTAAACATGTACCTATTGGTCGGGCAAACAATTTTATTCTTCTGCTCTAGCCTCTTTGCTATGACCTGTTCAATGTAAGTACATGTATAAAGCAAATGCGATCAAATTTCAATATAATTCACTTTTTGGTCTATTTGGCTAAAGGTTCAACATTTAATTAATCAAACTATAATCAAACAACACAATCAGCAATCAATTAGTGAATTATCATTTCAAATTCATAACTTTGATATATAGTCAAAAAATCACATTTTTGATGCCAATTCACAACGATAAGCCCTATCTAATTTTGGTTCTCACACCAGTCAAAAGGAAATATATAGATATCACACGTTCGTCACTCGAATATAAATTCTGATGATGTCGCGACATCACCAGAATTATCCCCGAGCGACTACAGTGCGATTTTATATCTACCCACTATATTAAAACTTTGAATACCCGTGGATCAGACGTATATGCAAAATCTTTATATACTGGATTGTCCAAATCAATATAAATAAATAATCAAATACGAATAATTGATTTAAATTTTCGAAACAAAAATTTTCATTTTTAAAAATATACTCTTCACACTCGTTCTAGGATACTACTGATCCCATCTCTAACGAGTCATTCCCATTGGATATTACTAATCCAATTTCTGATGAATTCTTTCGTATGGTTCTAATGTGTCTTGTTCTCTGAGCTTTATAAACCAATGCTCTGATACCAACTGAAAAGACCCGAACTTCCCCGGTCTCCGAAGAGAAGAGAAAGAACTAATTACTGTGAGGACAAGACAAATCAGAACGCAGACGGAAGAACATTTCATTGCATATTACAACAATTCCATCAGAATACAAGAATATACAGAGTATAAATCAATATTACACAGAAATATCAGAGATTTAAATTACATTTTAATACATCGCAGTGGAAATAATACAAAACACAACTGAAGGAGATATACGGATACAAAGCTTTCCGGATATCATTCCAGCTGTAAACCAGGATCCTGTGAATATAAATCTGCAAAACCAAAACTACTAGCTTCCCATGTCGAAAATAAGGGCACCCAGAGTTTAGGTTAAAACAATAAACTCCAGGTCAGTCATGGGACTGGTGTGAGAACTAAAACAGTAATTAATCTTTATTTTTAAAGTTAGGCAAATCAAAGGACCACGCCGTATAACACGGAACGGGTTTCCTCCCAAGAATACCAGTGCATAAACAAACAGTGCAATGCTAAATAAAGAAAAATGAAGCTATTATAAGACCCAGTTCCCATCACACAATGCAACGCAAGCCGGGGGATATGGTTTTCCCTTATAATAGCCGAACATGCTTAGTACGTTTAAAACAAATCATTTGATACTATTATAAGTGCATAGTGTATAAAACAACTTCAAATCATAAGTATCAATCATAGGCGGCATGGGTACCATATATCATGTCGCCATACTAGTTCTACAATTAAAATCGCAAAATCACGTATTTGGAAGTTTGATTTCCATCTATGAACCGAGGCAAGGGATCGTCCTCTACCGATTCGAGATTGTCTAGCCCGAGCCTCAGGAACAGACGCAACTGCCTATTGGATCGTCAGGGCCGGTCCTCCGATGTGGATTATTATGCCTGAACAATACGTCTCCCCGCCCTATGGGGCGTAGGTGAGCCAACTAAATGACTCCATCGGACCAGGATCGTCCGATCAAACCGAGGCGCCTCGCAACAGCAACAACCACATAAGTCAAACTCGTCAGGGCATGTAAAACCACTGACGCCACTTCTAGCTAGAAAGAAACGCATGTCCTACCTGAGGTCCTCTCCCGTTTTTGGTTCATACCGGGTGTGAAACTCGCGAAGTAAACGTTACACAAAGCTACGCCACAAAGGCCGTGCTTCGATCATCAACCACAAGACTTTGCTTTTCAACAGAAGCCTTGATCATTTGACACTTAGGCATGCCACACAGGCAATTCACTCTATGCGTTTGATATCCATCAATATATAACCCCTGAGCTCGTACGTCTCAGAGAAGGGCGTTAAGCAAGAGAATAAATTCTCCGCCGCCTAACAGATATATATTTAATAGAAATCAATCACACAGACTGAAATCCAATGTCATACACACAGTCCATTTACAAGTTCGTTCTGCGTCTGAAAGAAACCGGAGGCACCTAGTACCCCGCATATCCATCGATCTCCAAATACGTCTGGACGACCACCAATTGTTTCAATCTTCTTGGGTGTACATCCCAATCAAGATAATCAGTAATCACCCAAACGACGTGAAGACCTCCGGTCTTCGACCACCGTCTTCATCTTCGACTTATCGTCATATCAGTTATTCAGAATGCGATAAACCCGGTCTTTCCGAATAACTCGCGTATATTATAAACAAGTGTTACACAAGCACAACATACGCCTCATTCCAATTCATCAGCCACTAACCGTAAATTAACAAGAGAATAACTCCCCAAATATTAACCCCGAAGGCCGAAACCAACATCAAATCAATACGCAGGAAACCATTCTGCTTAGCTAACCGACGGTTAGTTTCTAAACTTCACATTCTTAGGGAAAGGTTCCCATTAATTTTATCAAAGATAAATCCTTTAAATTTATTCTTTAATCTACATTTGAATATCAATTCAAACTAGTCGAGATTAACGAACCTTACCGAAGTAATCGTTTGTTTTAATTTCCCAACCCCAACCTATTCATCCCATGAAGTAAAACTGGTTATACTTCATATCTAACACCACGGTGTTATCGGTAAATTCAATTGCCATTTCACGTTCAAAACTAATTAAAGATTCAACTACCGTTTGGAGTAAAACTGGTGATACTCCATTCTCGATCTTTTCAATCTAATTAAAGATTCATTATAACTCCACTTAGTTTTAATCAGTGACTGGGTTAAAGAATCAGTGTCATTTAAAACACTGTTCAAGATAAACCCCAAAATCACATCACATTAATTGTCGGGTTAAAGAACAAGTGTTATTTAAAACACTGTTCACGATAAACCCAAAAATCAATACCAATCTAATTCCAATTAATTATTCTTTAATTGGTACACTTCATTAAATCTAAATGAAAAGATTTAATCTTTTACTCCACTGGGCTTAAGAACAGTGTTAATGAAGACATCATTCACGGCAAACCCAAATCACATTTGATATTAAATACAAGGCTCTGAATAGAAAATATATCGGCTTATATTCAATATCAAATTCTACGACCAACAAATATTCTATTGGAAATAACGATATAAATATCTTTCAAATTTCCATAACAATATCTGTATAATCACGAAATCCAACATTGAAATATTCCAAAGACAATTTCAATTCAAATCCATTCAAATTCAATTTTTGAAAATTCTGGTTACTTTTAAAACCCCTTTTAAATTCAATTTATTTATTTTAAAAATAAATAAATTATTATTCTAGTTAAAAACCAGATCAATTCGATAAAAATCTATTTTTATCTTTTCAAATATGGAGTTTTTCATCTCAATTCTTCATAAATCATTTCTTATGATTTTACACAAATTATTACTATTTTTAATAATTTTATCAAGGCCCGTACAGTCGATTTCCATCAACGGCCATTGAGCTGCACTTACAGCGACCTTTTCCAAATTTGATTTGGACATAATTCCAAATCCAACCGTTAGATTTCAAATTTTTAATATTCGTTAGAAAGCTCTTTTCGATACTAACCCAACGGTTCTGGTTTTAGGAGAATCCGACGGTCGGATCTTCCGCAATATCCATTCGAAGTCATTGGTCGAAATTCACAAACTGCCGCAGCGCGGCGCGTTCTATTCAGGCCATTATATTATATATATAATATATACTTCGTCGATTTCAATTCAAAACGTGCTTTATAAATCGTTTTAAATTCATTTTCAAAACGGTTTCAACTTCATATTCAATTTCAAACCAAAATTGAATATTCCAATATAAATTCGTTTTAAATTCATTTCAAATCGATTTTAATTCAATTTCAATTTAACTCGAATTTCTTTTCAATTTCAATTTGAATTCAGTTCCTTTCGATTTCAATTCGGATTCAATTCTATTCAATTTAATTCGGATTTCAATTCTATTCGAATTTCAAATCATTTCAGTGTATTTCGAATTTCAAATCAATTCAGTGTTTTTTGAATTTCAAATCAATTCAGTGTATTTCGAATTTCAAATCAATTCAGTTTAATTCGAATTTCAATTCACTTTAAATATAATTCGAATTTCAATTCATTTCAATATAATGCGAATTTCAAATCTATTCGATTTCAAATCTATTCAATTTAATTCGAATTTCAAATCTATTTCAATATTTATTGAAAAATGAATAAAATCGATATAAATATCGTTCACGTCAAAATGGCGTCAATCTAATCAACACGGCTTCATATATTTCTATTTTCAAATATTCTATTTCAAATATTTCTTTCTCAAAACTGGAATGAGGCCCAATCAATTACCATATAATGTTAATTATATGGATTTTCTACAACACATGTACACAATAACAACGATGAATAATCAACCATCATCCAAAGTGCATTCTACACTGTATAAGCATCGAATATAAATATTTAACGCTTATAACAGTCTGTCAATCAATCGATCGACATACAACTAAACAATCAGGATTAGTGTACGTCAAATATCATCCCAATACCCGTGTGGTGTTTTAAACAATCAAACACAGATTTTATTTGTGCAGTTGGGCGATGTGTAAAATTTATCGTCCCAATCAATATCAGTCAAATGGGTGTATATAAACAAATCGTCCGATCTATTTATTTTTATTTCCTTTCATATATATGTTAAAAATTCTATTTTTAATGATAAAATATTTTTAACTATATAAATATTTTATTTCATTTCACATCACATCACACAATCAACTACACATCAAAATCAAACAAATAAGCATACAAGTCGTCCATGGTCTGTGGACGACGGGTGTCGGGTGCTACTAAACACCGTCTGCATCCTAGTATATATTTTAACTAGAAAAACAAAATTAAAAGGTGAGAAGTTCTCACCGACTAGCTAATCCAACGCCACGACTCTTCTTATGTAGAACATCTTCACCGTGCTCGCCTTTCATCACTTTCGTCATCCGTATTCACTACATATATAAAAATCGAATTTTTACTTCGCTATTCAATATATAAAAATCGAATTTTTACTTTGCTATTCAATATATAAAAATCAAATTTTTTACTTCGCTATTCAATAGATAAAAATCAATTTTTTACTTAGCTATTCAATATATAAAAATCGAATTTTTACTTCGCTATTCAATATATAAAAATCGAATTTTTACTTCGCTATTCAATATATAAAATTCGAATTTTTACTTCGCTATTCAATATATAAAAATCGAATTTTTACTTCGCTATTCAATATATAAAAATTGAATTTTTACTTCGCTATTCAATATATAAAAATCGAATTTTTACTTCGCTATTCAATATATAAAAATCGAATTTTTACTTTGCAATTCAATATATAAAAATCAGATTTTTACTTCGCTATTCAATATATAAAAATCAAATTTTTTACTTCGCTATTCAATATTTAAAAATCATATTTTTAATACTTCTACTTTATAAAAATTATATTTTTATCTAAATAAAAATCTAATCCTTAACATTGTAAAGATCTAATCTTTCTATTCTAAAAAAAATCATTTCTTTCTTGTTCTAAAAATCATTTCTTTATATCGCTATATGTATGCGAAAGATCACATCTTTATATTTTCAAAAATTACAACTTTACATCTTCAAAAATTAGTGCTAATTTCAGTTTTAAAAACACTTTGATTTCAGTAACTAAATAAGCTAAAAAAAAAACTCACTGTATTCGTTTGCCTGGAACTGTCGTCTCACCGCTCCGGATTCTGGTCTTCGATGGTCGATCAGCCCACGCCACTCGACAGCGTCGAGCCCCTCCCTCCTTCACCTGGGGTCACGCCATGCTCGAACAAGCCCTCCTTCCAAAATCGCATCATGAACGACGGCTGTTTCAGGAGTAGGCACAGGCGGAGGGTGTGGATTTGGGTGGTGGCGTTGGTGGTTGGCTAGGGCATGGACGGACTGACTGGAGGGAAGGGGAGAGAAGGTGTAGCGGAGGAGAGTAGAGCGCGAGAGGGTAAGGTGGAGGGTGGCCAGCTCGAGCGGCGCGTCAGCGCCAGGAGGAGGGCGCGGTGATGGGAAATCTCGATTCAGGCGTGCGTTTTTTTCCTTTTCCTTTCGTCGATCTGAAATGAGAGAAAAAAGGGGGGGTATATGTTAATTTATATATAAATTATTTTATTATTTTATATTACTAAAGGTTGACTTTTTCATTCGACCTCTAAACGAGGCCCACCGCCTGTCGTCCATAGCTAATTACCCCCATTCCGAACACAATGGGGTATGTATCGTAAGCTGATTCGATCGTTTCGATCAGTTTCCGTTAAAATCAAAATATAACTCTATATATTGAATTTGAACGCGTATTCAATTTACCAGGGTCACATACTAGCTCGAAAAATTCCCGAAAAATATTTTCTAGCTTCGTATTGACGATACAATCCTAATAGAACTAATTTCTTCGAATTCTGAGACCGTTTGAAAAATGGCCATTTTCCAGTCGATTAAAATCAACTGAAACTGGTCAAACTCGTTTTCTTTTTCCACGCTCACATATTGATTCAGAAAATTATGAAATTTGAAAACTAGCAATAATTTGACATCACGGACCCAACAAAAGTGGTTTCGTCGAAATCCGAGGTCGTTTGCAAAATGGCTATTTTCAATGGCCAGAATTCCATAGCGACTATTCCGAAATTTCAACTGGACATATCTTTTGACCACCGCTATGAAATCTTGATTTATCCGATTCGTTGGAAAGATATTCTTAGATAGATTCTAATATTTTTTGTTTCACTAAAATCCGGTTTGGTTTGCACCCGGTATGTTCAATTAAAGTTTGAAATCGAATTATCGAACTACCGCGCCATTTTCATTTCCTTTTATAATTTAAAATAAATATTTATATTCTAACGACGATCTATATAATATATACATTTGAATTCTATTAAAAATAAATTTTTTGTCGTTTTTATTTAAAATAATTCATTTTAAATAATCAAAATTCGCTAAAATTGCCAAAATAAAAATTTTAAATTGGCTCAGATTTCCGGGTTATTACAAAAATCGTACATATGATCAATTATGTTGCCAGCATTAACTTGTTAATTTGGTGTTTAAGAATATGTTCTTGAAAATGGTGACCAGTAACAAGTTTTAGATAAGTAATCTGCAAAGGTCTACATCTTACACAAAAGAGATCTAGTCTCTCATAATTAATGGATGCTTTGCAGCAATTTTAACACTAGAGACAGAGAGGATAAACCATACTTCACAACATACCCAAAAGAAAAAAGTGACACTTACAAGTGATAAAATAATTATAAATTTAATTAGTGCCCTCATTAGATATGGCTGCGGTCGGCTGTATTTTTGATATTGCTTGTTTCATATATATAGACACATACATCGTTCTTCCCCCTTTTCGAGTTAACTGTCAGTGGATTTGATATTTGATTCATGTCTACTGGGAATGAAGGAAAGGCTGAATTAGTTAATTTCATGCAACAGGATCCTGAAACAACAGTAAGTTAATTCGAGGGATAATAGCCAGCAGTGTAGCCAGTTAACTAAATATTTAACCTGTCACATCACTCGTTACATTTTAATACTAAATAAGAAAAAAATAAGCAGTGATGATAATATTATTATATATGTGAGTAAGATTGCGGAGTCTTTGATATTTTGGAGCAGGTCTTGGTCTACCAACATGTGTACAGTTTTGACTCGCTTGAAGAAATTAAGGGGTTTATCATGTTTACTTGTTGACAGACATGGTCGAAACTAGATGTGGAAATCTTTCTACTTTTTACTTAACACCTGGCTGTGTACCTTCGTTCCCAGTATTGGTTCCAATTAGGCATGGTTTTATTTTCAACTCATCCTTTGACGCATTAATTAAGTGATTAGTTTTGATGCACACTCTTATATGCATTTAGCCGTATCCGCAACATCATTCAGAAACATAGAATGCTTTTTTTGAAACAAAGCGTGAGAAGAAATGATATCTATAGACTTTTGTGATAGTGGCAAGCATAATATTAAAATGGCACTATGGCCTTCTTGCACCAAACATGTGAACATAGTTTATTTTTCTAACAAATTACAAGATAAAATTATATATTCTAACCTGAGGAGTATGAGTACGAGGAGTATGAGTCTGAGGAGTTTGAGTATGAGTTTGACCATGAGTTTGAGTATGCCGAGTCCCCATTTCCACTATATTATCATCACTTCTTCTCTGTAAAAGTGCAAGAGATGATTTGATGATTCATGAGCACATATTGCATTTGCATTTTTAAATAATAGCTAATTAACTATATATAAACTTACTGTCATAACCAAATTAGCTAGCTCGTCTACTCCAGCCGACAAATGAGTTACTTGATTTTCCAATGCAATCACTTTTTTTGAATTACTCGAATAAATACCCACTCGAGATGGAAGTACACCAAAACCTAATCCTCTCACCCTTCCCCTATGTTCATTTCCAAAAACTTGAGATATCCCATCTCCACTTGCTGATGCTGTTCCTTGAGAGCTCTGAGCATTATCGTGGTGCTCTTTTATCTTAGCCTACAAATTAAAATATGCTATTTCAAGAAAAACAAAATATGAATAAACTATCACCCACCAATGTTCAACGGTGGTAAATGTATTGCCACTCAGCTCTTAGACATAAATCGGAGCATATCCAAAGTTCATGTATAAAAATATGATGCGAGTCAATAATAATAGTAAGAATTTGTTTCTAATCTATTCAAAGTTACAGATATCATTCAAGCTGTTACTACATTATAAGATGTAAACTTCTATTATATTCAACAGATTTTAATGGTAGAACCAAGGGGGAAAACTTATATGCACTCGGCAGCTATGGAATTCAATGGGATTCCATTTTTTGTATGGGTTTTGCACCATAGCTCGTCTCTGCTGATATCTATTACTCCACTTTCCTTTTTCTGCAAATAATAAAATAGTAAGTAGTACCAAAGAATAAATTATCACCGATGTATATGTATATGCTTTCTTACCATATCTTCTTCTAATCTCGCATAACCCTTTCTGCTCTAACTATGTGGAATTTTAATTTTACCTCTCATTGCTTTGAATTTTTTACTAGTTTCCTACATAGAAATACATTAATAAACTATAGTTTACCTTTATTTCATAATGAATACAATACAAACTTATTACCTCAAATTCTTCCGATAGCTTTTCCTTAACAAAGTCTTTCCACTCTTGAGCATTTTCTATTGTTTCTGGTCTTAGCATTGCTAATCTAGTGGAAGACTCGGGACGATTAGAAGCTAATTTAATAGAGGAAACTAATCTAGATTTTGCCTCTCTCCATCGTACTCCCACCATCTTAAGCAATAAGTCTTTGTTTGCTTCATCTACCGCGAATGTTGACTGCATAACAAAAATAACATGAAATAAACTTGACGTTCTCATAAAATTAACTGGCACATTGTTTGTATACAAAAATGTTACAATCCATTAAAACTGCGGAATTTAACGAGTGTTTTGTTCACTGGCACATTGTTTCTATACAAAACTGGTAACAAGTCCAATAAAACAGGATGTACTATATACACGGGTTACAAGTCCATTATACACATCTTTTGAAATGCAAATAGCATGCATTGGATCCAAATAGAGGAACAACTAATAAGTACCTCATTTTATAACTGTTTTGGATCCCTATTAAAACTAATAAGTACCTCATTTCATCCCTATTAAAACTATTTCAACATGTTTTTGTAATCCTATCACAAACTGTTTCATCCCTATCTAAAAATTGCTAACTGGAAGTCCATTAAAACTGTTTCATCCCTATCCCTATGCAAATAGCATGCTTTGGATTTGAATCCAAACTGTTTCAAGAAAAATCAAGTCCATTAAAACTCTACAAAATGTCAAGAAAAATCAAGCTTAATTATAAATAGTATAACAGTGGTATGATAGCATATTTCATACCTGAATACAAGTCCATATATCTTTCTTTAAGTTTGCATCGACTTTTTTCCAATCTGAAATTGTCAAAAGTACCATCTCCATTGCAACGATACAATATAGGATGACAAGTGCTTTAAGTTGGAGCCTACCGGTTGACCTCGATCGTTGAATTCAACTTTGGCCCTCTCGTTTGGCTTCAAAGTAAATGTAGTGTCCCGAAAGTCTGATACAATTTGAGCTGACCAAATAACACAAGTCCAACCCAAACTACACTGGAAACAAGAAAAACTAATAGAAAGAAATCAAAGGGTGAGAATAGATAAGATAGAAACTTAGAATAGAAGAAGAAGAAGAACATACAACATCATCAGAGTAACACGAAACTCACAGCGGAACGAACAATATATAATAGATAAGTAACTTTGAAATAAAACTAGTATACGTATACAGTAATATTATCAGAGTACAACACTTACAACACAGCGGAAATAACTATAGCTATATAATCCTGAAGCCTCCTGCTCCAAGCTCTCCAAGTATATCTGAAAAATCCTGACTACTTGACTGCACATACAAATTTGGGCACCTAAGAGTTTAGGGAAAACAAAACAAAACAAACTCTGGGTCAGTCATGAGACGGGTGTGAGTAAAACAGTTTGAGCAATTAAACGATATCTCATAAGACCATGCCGTATAACAGAACAGGGTTTTTCCCTAATGAGAATCCAAAATAATCTTTATATCAAAACTCTTTTGATATTATAATAGTGTCTATCAACCACAATATAATAATCATCTAGTATAAACGCTTTCATCTCACGTTCTACATATATAGTATACAATCAAAACCACGAGCACTTATTGGGTAATCGATTTCCAACTATGACAAGGTATGGAACCACCTCCTGATAGTGTACCTCTAGAGAGGAATACACTGGGTTCAACAAGAACATCTTGCAACCCGGCCACACATAACCAACCACTCATTTCGCTTGAATGTATCGAATGTATATCACCAACGGTTGGGATCAGCAACCGTTTCCCGAATGGGATAGCATCAAATAGATTAAAGAATGAAATTAATATCTCTAGATAGGTGATAATACACCCTAATTGGCAGCCAACCACTTAGCCATGCTGCCTGCCCAATTTTTGACATTTCCCGGTTGTGAGGCTAGAGACCACGCTTATCTCTGACAGATCACACATTTACTCACCTTGAATGTCACATCGTCATACCCGCCAAATCACAAATTGATTTCCCCAAAAATACCACGGGTATACAGCTAAGAGAAACGAATTCCTCTGCCACCAAACGTAAATACGTTTGAAGAGATCAACTTATGCGATCTATTAAATATACTCTATCAGACATTCTTCCATATAGGTCGTCCTAGGACTAGACGAGCCGACGACACTATTCTGTAAACATGACAGCCCTTGTATAACTCCGTCTTCAATTATCTTCATCATATTTGATTCGCAATGAAAATGCCATACGGAGTGGTTTCCAGATAATATATCTGATCCCGGTCTCTCCGTATTGACAACGGAAAAATGGTCAAAAACTTCGATAGTCGGTGAGTTAACTATCAAAGAAAAACACGTGTGTAAACAATGATATTATTTCCAGATGGAAATTATATCAATCAATCATCATTGAACATTTATCTCTTTAGTTCATTAATTTATTCATTTTTATTCATATCTTCTTACCATATATTCAACATTTCTTATTTTCTAAATTTGGAAAATATACGTTATTAACATTGGAAAACATTTCTGATTCTTATTTGGAAAACTTTTCCAAAACTCTTACAATTGGATTTAAACAATTATCTAAATAAAACATCACCATGCCAACTCAAAACATTACACTCATTAACGGAATTCACTTAACCAACCTTCACTATCGAACCTTAACCATTACTTAGTTAAAAATGAAGTCAATCAAGTTGGGGTATAACTACCTCTCAGACCTTAACTGAACAACATTTCTAACCTCGAAATAGACAAAGTTCACCTTTTAAATCTTTAACAACTTCCTTACGTAACTCTCGGATTCTATTTACGAATCCACTTCTTTATTGAAAACACTGATTATAACAATAGTGTGATAATTCCATGCTTCCGAACTATAATAACTTAATTATAACTTTTATTTGTTAATTTGGATAAACAAATAAACAACTAATTTATTAATAAAATAAATAAATCTTGATTAAAACGGAAAGTAAATGGTACTTTCCCGAATTTGATATAATCGAATTTCAACGTGTAACTCTCTTTCGAAAAATATCTATTCGATAACTCCTTTCGAATAAACGATATTCGATTAATTGATTTCGAATGAACTATATTCGATTAACTCCTTTCGAATAAACTATATTTGATATTCTCCTTTCGAATACATTATATTCGATAATCTCCGTTCGAATAAAATATATTCGATAACTCCTTTTCGAATAAACTATATTTGATAACTCCTTCTTCAATCAACTCTATTCGATTTACTCTATCGATTAACTCTATCAATTAACTCCATTTGATTAATTCTAATTCGATCAACTCTATTCAATTAACTCTATTCGATCAATCTAATCAATTAACTCGTTTCGATTAACTCCTTTTTGATTAACTCTATTTGATTCACTCTATTTAATTAACTCTATTCGAATAAACTATATTCGATTAACTCCTTTTGAATAAACTATATTCGATTAACTCCTTTTCGAATAACTAATATTCGATAACTCCTTTCGAATAACTAATATTCGATAACTCTACTTCGAATGAATCTTATTCAATTAATTCTCTTTCGGATAACTCTATTCGATAAATTCTTATCTTCGATTAGTTAATCAATGCTCGATGAACTCTATTCGATTAACTAACACTCGACTAACTCTAACTCGATTAACTAACACTCGACTAACTCTAACTAGATTAACTCTTATTTGAATAACTCTATTCGACTAACTAATATTCGATTAACTCAATTCGATTAACTCCTTTTGATTAACTCCTTTAATTCTATTCGAATAAACTATATTCTATTAACTCATTTTCGAATAAACTATGTTCGATAACCTTTCTTTAATTAACTCTATTCGATTAACTCTAATCGATATCCACTTTAAACAATCTTCTCATAACTCTTTTATATCTCGTTAATTCCCTTTTATAATCCTATTTATTTTCCAAATAAATATTCCTTTTATAAATTTATTTATTTAATAAATAATATTTCCTTTTCAATTCTATTTATTTAACAAATAAATATTTCCTTTTCTATTTGTTTTCACAAATATTTCCTTTTCTATTTGTTTCACAAGTATTTCCTTTTTTATTTGTTTCACAAATATTTCCTTTTCTATTTGTTTTCACAAATATTTCCTTTTCTATTTGTTTCACAAACATTTCCTTTTCTATTTGTTTCACAAATATTTACTCTTTCTATTTGTTTTACAAATATTTACTCTTTCTATTTGTTTTACAAATATATGTTCCTTTTATAAAATCATTTGATTTTGAAATCATTTTCTTTTATAAAATTCCTTGATTTTATAAATATTTCTTTTTCTATATAACATTGAAATTTTCCTTTTTAACATTTCAGTATTCCCTATGGTATATTAACATACCATATAACAATGATCAGTATCATTCAAACATACAAAATCAGCAACAGATTTCATATCACATCATATAACACAATATATGAAAACAGTTAAACAAAATGCTGAGGAATCCAGTTGGATTCTTCCGACCGGTTTCCCTGCATCCACAGATGTTACACAATATAATTCACATCGATTTCATTTCTATATGAAATATTCTGATAAGCAGCATCAATATATAATTAACGATTCATATATATCGTTATCTAAAATTTCAACCAATAAATCAGCAGTTCAACTAAACAGTCAGCACACAGAAATCAATCATCATTTATCAGTTCTAAAAATATGTTATAAAAATATGAACTGATAGAGCTGGTGAGTTTTACTCACATTGGACGGTTATCGTTAAATAACGAATAACTATCTTTGATTTGATTCCGACAATTTATTTCGCTATAAATTGTAACGAGCCCCATTTCACTCCTAGTCGTTTCCATTGTGTTGCTCTCGTCCATACGATCCCAACAGATCTTATTTTGCTGAATTCCGTTAATGCATGTAAAAGTTATACGTTTTTATAAGTTCGTGCATTATAAATGTCATTAACCAAATAATTAACTAAATATTTAAATCCTAATCCCTCGCTAATTACTTACTCGTTATCTTCTACTCCCAGGTATTTGAACGTACTGAATTCTCATGGCCGCACTCCCTTTAACATATCAAAACTCCTTCCTTCATGATTTCATAATCAAATAACACCATTGATCATCTATTCTCCCGCACATCCTTCTCCACCCAATAGGATCGAACTCGACCTTCCCCAAGGAAATCCATCGCCAGTTCTTACCGTACCATTTCAGACATTTGAAGGCCCCACCGCTCCTCCTTCTTTCGTTTTAAAATCAGACTAAAATTACCAAAAATCACCTCGTCTCCTCCTCTTCAACCACATACTATCCTCGTTCAACTCGCACACATGGATTGGAAACCGTCGATCGACTACTTCCAGCACTTCAACAAAACTTGCGGTAGTTTCATACTCCAAATCCCCTCAAATTTTGCAAATAACTTATAAATCATGCCCTCATTCCTAAAGTGATAATTAAAACAAGAATCGATGCTAAATTCCTTAAGGTTTCGCAAACCCTAGCTATTTGCTGTACACTGACTGCTTCAGAAATTTGAATCGCACTCCATGAAAATGACATAGAAATGAAGAGGATTATACAAGGAATTCAAAGAAATGAACGTGATGATTTTAGGTTTTTTTCCCCTTAATTGATTTCGATTTTCTATTATATGATCCTCACGTTTTACTGAGAAGATGGTGGCGGCATGATTTCATTGATCGTCAAATGGAGTAAATTAGGTTTAGGATATGGACTGTATTTATAGGATATTTTTATTATTTTTAAATTTGATTTTTTATTCCATTTTAATTGATTGCTACTTGTATTTTCCATTTAAAAATTCGTATGATCACATACAATATCCAATTTCGGTGAAAATGGACATACCACTATGGTTCGACATTACGGACCTAACGAAACTGGTTTAGTTGAATTCCGACTTCGTTTGCTCACACAACGTATTTTTAAAGTCGAATTATTGACTACTTTTCACATTAAAATCTTGTATGGCCACATACTGACTCCAAAAATCACGGAAGTTGAAATCTAGCAATAATTTAATCCTCCGGATCCAACAAAATTAGTTTCATCGAAAATGGAGGTCATTTGCAAAATCGGCTATTTTTAAAGCTCTAAATAACCCATTTAAATATATAGATATATTTAAAAATAATTAAATTAAATATAAATAAATTTATATTATCGTATATATTCACAATAGAATATCATACAGCTCCAACTGGATTTATAACTCGATATTCAAATCCCGGTTGAATCGATATTCAATTTATATTGAAAAATCCTTTTATAATATAAATAAATCGTTATAATTTATAAAGGAATCCCATAGCGACTTTTCGAAAATTTGATTTGGACATAACTCCCAATCTACACGACGAAATCTCGAATTTTCTCTTCCATTAGAAAAATATACTTCACCAGCTCCGAACGTTTCTTGTTTCATAGAAATCCGGCTTAAAACGGATTATGTATATTCAATTGAAGTTCGAATCGCCAAATAACGAACTGCCACGCCATTTCGAGCTCGATTTTAATTATAATATAATTATACGTTCAACTGACGTTATTTAAATAACTTTGTTAACATAATTCAATTCTAAACTGAATTATATATTTCCAATTTGTCCAGTTCACACGATATTGTCAATTCACTATTTCCGACTATTTCAGAATTAAATATATTATTCTATTATTTATGTTGATTAAATATTCCATATATTTTATTCAATGACCATTTAATTCTCTTAATCACTGTTTAAATAATTAAATTAATTAATTATGATACCGTAAAAATACGGGACATTACATTCTTCCCCCCTTAAAATAATTTCGTCCTCGAAATTGCTAAGGTAGAAAACAAACCTTATTGACTGGTTAGAACTTATTTGTTCACTTTTTAGTTTTAGTTTCAATTGAACCAAATTAATTTCAATTAAATATTAATTCCTTTTAATTAATGAAAATTTTCAAAAATCCACAAAAATTTCTAACACCTTAACTTTTCGAAAAATTCCACTAGCACCTCCTTTGTACTGGTCAATAGCTTAAACTCCAACTCGCCTCTCTAGGCCTTCTTTAACCTAAAAGAAAATCAAACAGCCAAGCGGCTTGTCGATTCGGCTCATAAAAATTTCAAACCCATATATAATATAAACTGGTACCTTTTTGTCGGGCATATCAATATATCCTTTCCTTGTCTTACCAATTTTGCATATACCAATGTCATCTCAACCAATTTCCAATCAATATTTTTTCAACACAGCTATTCATTTATATCCAAATCAAATTTTGTTTTTGACTCAGATTCCATTTTTGATTTCAACTCTTAACTTTCCAGTCCAATTCCATTTCGGATTATCTCTAATCCAATCTAATTCAATATTTTCTATCTCAATTCATTTTCCACTTAACTAGTTTCAATTCAATTTCTATCTCTATTTGCTTTTACAAAATCTAATTTAACTTGTTTTTAATTCAACAATCTTCCCCAGGGAATTTGAAACAGTTTACCATATCGAAAATCAAACTTTCCTTTTTAGGATTCAAATTAACTTGCTTTTCTCAAATCAATTCAAAAACAAAATCCTTGGTTGTAATCCATTACTTAGCAACTCGAAAATGAACATTAAAGACGCAGCTGTCATCATCAGAATTTATTTTCCAGCGATCGAAGTGAGTTCATTACTATATCACTTTTAAAACCGTTTCTAAGCACTTCCATTTTGAAATCTATTTCCAAAGTATCATTCACACTGCTTGCAAACAATTTAAAATCTCCCAGGATTTTAAAATTCTAATATATTCAATTCAATTCCATTTACAAACACTTTTCATGTTTTCAGAATTTCAAATTCCAAATTCTGATTTAAATTCAAATTTAATTCATTTCAATTTCATATATTTCACTTATATGAATTCTGATTGGTTATATATAAACATTTCACTTTTTATAATCTCATTTGATTATAATCACAACCAATATATCCAATATGCTATAATATATCAAATATGTATACTTTGTTTATATCAAAATATAATTTGGATAAAATTATTTCATTTACCCTCTTTTAAAACCATACTGTGTTGGCCCATCGTATTCAAGTGTTTATAAACCCCTACCGATACAGTGGATCAAACTGATCGGCCAGAACCGATAAACAACTCAATCGATAAATCTCCATAATGTAAAACAATTTTATATTGAATAACAAATACGCGCTCATATATATACACTCAACTCAATCTAGGGTATTGCTAACCCCATCTCTACCGAGCTACGCCATAGAGCCAAGGTAATTACTTAAGCTCTGATACCAACTGTAGTGTCCCAAAATCCCGGTGCAATTCGAGCTGACCAAATAACACAAGTCCAACCCAAATTACACTGGAAACCAGAAAAACTAATAGAAAGAAATCAGAGGGTGAGAATAGATAAGATAGAAACTTAGAATAGAAGAAGAAGAAGAACATACAACATCATCAGAGTAAAACGAAACTCATAGCGGAACGAACAATATACAATAGGTACATAACTTTGAAATAAAACTAGTGTATGTATACAGTAATATTATCAGAGTACAACACTTACAACACAACAGAAATAACTATGGCTATATAATCCTGAAGGCTCCTGCTCCAAGCTCTCCAAGTATATCTGAAAAATCCTGACTACTTGACTGCCCATACAAAATTGGGCACCCAAGAGTTTAGGCAAAACAAAACAAACTTTGGATCAGTCATGGGACCGGTGTGAGTAAAACAGTTTGAGCAATTAAATGATATCTCATAAGACCATGCCGTATAACGGAACGGGTTTTTCCGTTATGAGAATCCAAAATAATCTTTATATCAAAGCTCATTTGATATTATAATAGTGTCTAACAACCACAATATAACAATCATCTAGCAGAAACGCTTTCATCTCACGTTCTACATATATTGTAACGACCCGCATTCTACGTATCGAAGGATCGTAGAATATTTATTTCTTTCACATACGAAGTCGTATGGTCATGTAACTTTAGGAGACGACTATTGGGGTCATTTCCAATGTCCATGATTTTTGCCGATTTTTAAATGACCATTTTGCCCCTAGCTGATCTTGTTTCTGCCATAACTTTTGACTGGAAAGGAGCTTTTACCTGAAACCACTTCCATTAGATCCGGATGATGGTTTACCTTTCCGTAGAGTGGTCATATGTGAAAACAGACTTACCGTTTGGGAGATATGGCTGAAATAAGGTTTGGAAGATGAAAAACTGCATAACCGGGCCAAATGAGGTGATTAGTGAATGGGCCCATAACCCATTTCGGGATTAGGGTTATGGGGAGGCTGAAATGAGCTAGGTTTTCATTTCATTTCAGTTTTTTAGCCGCCACTTTCATTCTAGGAACCCTAACAATGGCCTCCAACATCTAGAATCACCTCTAATCACTTTCTAATCAAGTATTAGACTAATCTACGTCAAATCAAAGGGGAATAGCACCAAAGCAAGGTTAGAACTGCTATGTTGTCTTGGGAACAACGCCAAATCATAGGATAGTTCAGTTTTGAAAGTTTATTTGTGGCTAAGGTGAGTGATTTGCATAGTTCCTCACTAATTATGGTTAATTAAGGGTAATTAGTGTTAATTAGTGAATTTAAACATGCTTAAAATCTGGAAAATTATTTATAAATTTCGAAATATTGTTTTAGGCCTCTGTTAGAAAATTTGGTTATTTTGATTATGATTTGCTAATCCTATCATTTGATTTACTTAAACATGATTAAGGGAAAATATGGGGTTTTGGCTATGTTTGATCCGTTCTAACAGATCAAATTGTTGTTTTAGTGTTTGTGGCCAATTATACATGTTATTATGACTGTTTGGTATGCTTCGTGATTTCTTAGAAAAGTTAGATTGGTCGAAAACGCCGTCGAATGGCGTAAAACAGTCGCTGGAAAGAAGTGCAGGAAATTACCCGAACCGGATCAAATCGGAGGGGGAAAGCACAAACCGAACCGCCCCAAAATATTGCACCACGAATCGCCACAAGGTAAGAGCTCCCAACCCGCTCGCCCTGGAAGCTCCACAATCCGACCCGAATAGAGCACACCGAACTGATCCGCTTGATAGGAGGAGCCACGAGCTAGTCCACGTGCCACGACCCGATCCGACGGAGGAAGCACGAACTGATCCGATGTGATGACCACGAGTCGACTCGGAGTTCACGAACAGAAGGAAGGTAACCACGACCGATCCGAACCGCCCCAGGAGAACCGAACCGAATAGAGGCCAAACTAAGATGAAGACCCAACCCCGAGATGCAAAGGTAGTCCAAATGGGAAGTTTGTACCCAGGATCCAGTTGGGAACCAACGGGTCAACTTCATGAATTGGGCATTGCTGCGGGACGTGTGCAAAGGGGTTATCGACGTTCGTAGCTTTGACTCACCACCAAGACGGATGTTAGGCTACGTATCAGTGCAGTGGGGTAGTTATTACTCCATGGGGTAGAGTGATCGTAGCATGGCTATGAGCCAGTGCAGTGGAGTTGTCATGACTCCATGGGGCAGAGTGGACATAGCAAGGATTAGAGGCTATGGATCAGTGCAGTGGTGTCATTATGACTCCATAGGGCAGAGTGATCATTGCAAGGAATGGGTGGTCAGAGCGGTGGATATCGTATGCTTTACGCACTGAATGAGAGATGCGAGGATGGTTGTTATGCTTGATTGTATTCCATCACTATGACGTGCACACCCCCACCCCCGTATTCTTTACACCTTATGTTTAATGGCAACTTAGAGTATTGAGCGGTATGTTGTGCTAACTCTTTGGTTGAAGGTCCAGGTTCAGGTATGGTTTAGTATACCTGTTATTGTTCTGTTTTGATGATTATCGCTCATACCAGACTTTTGTCTGACCCAGAGTTTTATGACTCTTCTTATTACTCTGGGCGCTATTAAACGGGCAGACTAGAGACAGGTTAGGTGGTATGCACGGGTAGCTATACCGAAGATAAGCAGGAGGCTCCCACGTATGATATATATATATATATTCTCCCTGTGTCGCTGCTGGTCACTACTTTGGGCATTAGTAGTGTACCTTTCCTTTCTTTTGCTTTAGAGACAGTTTTAAAGTTGTAATAATGATGATGTGGAACATAAGCTGTAATAGGATTTTCCGCTGCTATGATGTTTAATTTTCAGCTTATGCATTGTCTCACCTTTTTTATGTCAAAGTATGTTATTATTATATCTTATCCCATGCGCTGTGAGATATTCTACAGGTTCTTTGTTAGTTCACCAGTAAGTTCTCTTCTTTTTCCTTTCTTTGGCGACCGTCCCGTGCTGGTTGGACATCGGCACAGCGCACTTTCATGGGAAATGTCGGCTGGTGCGAGGCGGGCCGTCACATATATAGTATACAATCAAAACCGCAAGCACTTATTGGGTAATGGATTTCCAACTATGATAAGGTGTGGAACCACCTTCCGATAGTGTACCTCTAGAGATGAATACACTGGGTTCAATAAGGACATCTTGCAACCCGGCCACACACGACCGACCACTCAATTCGCTTGAGTGTATCGAATGTATATCACCAACGGTTGGGATCAACAGCCGTTTCCCGAATGGGATAACATCGAATAGATTGAAGAATTCAATGACTATCTCTAAATAGGTGATAATACACCCTAATTGGCAGCCAACCACTTAGCCAAGTTGCCTGCCTAATTTTTTTCATTTCCCGGTTGTAAGGCTAGAGGCCACGCTTATCTATGACAGATCACACATTTATTCACTTTGAATGTCACATCGTCATACCTGCCAAATCACAAATTGATTTCCCCAAAAATACCATGGGTATACACCTAAGAGAAACGAATTCCTCCGCCACCAAACGTAAATACGTTTGATGAGATCAACTTACGCGATCTATTAGATATACTCTATCAGACATTCTTCCATATAGGT
Source organism: Allium sativum (assembly GCA_030737875.1). Taxonomy (NCBI): domain Eukaryota; kingdom Viridiplantae; phylum Streptophyta; class Magnoliopsida; order Asparagales; family Amaryllidaceae; genus Allium; species Allium sativum. The sequence goes on along the minus strand of CM060925.1, from coordinate 141,811,984 downwards.
CGTCCTAGGACTGGACGAACCGAAGGCACTATTCTGTAAACAGGACAACCCTTGCATAACTCCGTCTTCAATTATCTTCATCATATTTGATTTGCAACCTAATCTCATACGGACTGGTTTTCAGATAATATATCTGATCCCGGTCTCTCCGTATTGACAATGGAAAAATGGTTAAAAACTTCTATAGTCGGTGAGTTAACTATCAAAGAAAAACACATGTGCAAACAATGATACTATTTCCATATGGAAATTATATCGATCAATCATCATTGAACATTTATCTCTTTTGTTCGTTAACTTATTCATTTTTGTTCATATCTTGTTTCCATATATTCAACATTTCTTATTTTCTAAATTTGGAAATTATACGTTATTAACATTGGAAAACATTTCCATTTCTTATTTTCTGTATTACAAAACATTTCTGATTCTTATTTGGAAAACATTTCCAAAACTCCTACAATTGGATTTAAATAGATGTCTAAATAAAACATCGCCATGCCAACTCAAAACATTACACTCATTAACTGAATTCACTTAACCAACCTTCACTATCAAACCTTAACCATTCCTTAGTTAAAAATGGAGCCAATGAAGTTGGGGTTTAACTACCACTCAGACCTTAACTGAACAACATTTCTAACCTCAAAATAGACAAAGTTCACCTTTTAAATCTTTAACAACTTCCTTACATAACTCTTGGATTCTATTTACGAATCCACTTCTTTATTGAAAACACTGATTATAACAATAGTGTGATAATCCCATGCTTCCGAACTATAATAACTTAATTATAACTTTTATTTGTTAATTTGGATAAAAAACAAACAACCAATTTATTAATAAAATAAATAAATTTTGATTAAAACGGAAAGTAAATGGTACTTTCCCGAATTCGATATAATCGAATTTCAATGTATAACTCTCTTTCGAATAATCTCTATTCGATAACTCCTTTCGAATAAACGATATTCGATTAACTCATTTCGAACAAACTATATTCGATTAACTCCTTTTGAATAAACTATATTCGATAATTTCCTTTCGAATAAACTATATTCGATAATCTCCTTTCGAATAAACTATATTCAATAACTCCTTTTCGAATAAACTATATTTGATAACTCCTTCTTCAATTAGCTCTATTCGATTTACTCTATCGATTAACTCTATCAACTAACTCTATTTGGATAATTCTAATTGGATCAACTCTATTCAATTAACTCTATTCGATTAACTCCAACCGATTAACTCCTTTCGATTAACTCCTTTTGTATTAACTCTATTTGATTAACTCGATTTATTTAACTCTAATCAATTAACTCTATTTGAATAAACTATATTTAATTAACTCCTTTCGAATAAACTATATTTGATTAACTCCTTTTAGAACAACTAATATTCGATAACTCCTTTCGAATAACTAATATTCGGTAACTCTTCTTCGAATGACTCTTATTCGATTAATTCTCTTTCGGATAACTCTATTCGATAAATTCTTATCTTCGATCAATCAAGAATCGACGAACTCTATTCGATTAACTAACACTCGATTAACTCTAACTCGATTAACTAACACTCGACTAATTCTAACTCGATTAACTCTTATTTGAATTACTCTATTCAACTAACTGATTTTCTATTAACTCATTTCGAGTAACTCCTTTTGATTATTTAATTCTATTCGAATAAACTATATTCGATTAACTCATTTTCAAATAAACTATATTTGATAACTTTTCTTCAATTAACTCTATTCGATTAACTCTAATCGATATCCACTTTAAACAATCTTCTCATAACTCTTTTATTTCTTGTTAATTCCCTTTCATAATCCTATTTATTTTCCAAATGAATATTCCTTTTATAATTTTATTTATTTAACAAATAAATATTTCCTTTTCAATTCGATTTATTTAACAAATAAATATACCTTTTCAATTCTATTTATTTAACAAATAAATATTTCCTTTTCTATTTGTTTTCACAAATATTTCCTTTTCTATTTGTTTTTACAAATATTTCCTTTTCTATTTGTTTCACAAATATTTCCTTTTTATTTGTTTCACAAATATTTGTTTTTCTATTTGTTTCACAAATATTTGCTTTTCTATTTGTTTCACAAATATTTACTCTTTCTATTTGTTCTACAAATATTTACTCTTTCTATTTGTTCTACAAATATTTACTCTTTCTATTTGTTCTACAAATATTTACTCTTTCTATTTGTTTTACAAATATATGTTCCTTTTATAAAATCCTTTGATTTTAAAATCATTTTCTTTTATAAATTCCTTGATTTTATAAATATTTCATTTTCTATATAACACTGAATTTTTCCTTTTTAACATTTCAGTATTCCCTATGGTATATTAACGTATCGTATAACAATGATCAGTATCATTCAAACATACAAAATCAGCAACAAATTTCATATCACATCATTTAACACAATATATGAAAACAGTAAAATAAAATGTTGAGGAGTCCAGTTGGATTCCTCCGACCTATTTCCCTGCATCCGCAGATGTTACACAATATAATTCAAATCGATTTCATTTCTACATTAAATATTCTGATAAGCAGCATCAATATATAATTAACGATTCATATATATCGTTATCTAAAATTTCAACCAATAAATCAGTAGTTCAACCAAACAGTCAGCACACAGAAATCAATCATCATTTATCAGTTCTAAAAACACGTTATAAAAATATGAACTGATAGAGTTGGTGATTTTTACTCACATTGGACGGTTATCGTTAAATAACGAATAACTATCTTTGATTTGATTCCGACAATTTATTTCACTATAAATTGTAACGATCCCCATTTCACTCCTAGTCAGTTCCATTGTGTTGTTGTAACACCCCACCTCCGCTAGGGTCACTCGCAAAAGGGAATGCACTAGCTTTGGTGGAGCATTATCTAGGTAAACATACACAGAAATATTTCAAGACAGAACATATAAAACAGCGGAAGAAGAACCAAATTTTATTTCTTTAAAAATCTAGAAAGGACTGAAACCTTTTACATCAAAATGCTATTAAAAATCCATTACATCGAAATCTGTCTTGCAATTGTAAAGTAGCATAAGACCATAGTTATAAATCACTCCCCAATAAAGCAGCAAAGCAAGCCATAGCCAAGAGCAATCCAAGCCTTCATGAAGTAGCCTTGGAGCTTGGTAAGATCTGAACTAAGCTGTGTTCCCACCCAGTGAACCTGGGGGGGGGGGGGAATGGAAGAAAAAGAGGCAAAACAAACTGGGTCAGTCATAAAGACTGAGTAAGTCCTAGTGACTTTCAGCATAAAAACAGGTAAAGATAACATGACATGAATAAACTGAAAGTAAACATAAGTATGATGAAAAGACGAGTTACAGGCACGATAACTAAGAATAACATCATAGGATTTCTGTCATGTATAACATTGCAAGGTTCCCATTCAGGATGAACTAAGTATAGTTTCGCAAGATTTCTATCAAGCATCGCAAGATTTCTCTGCTTCGCCATTTAAAATGATATCTATTTGCTCTGATTTCCTAAATTCTCTGCACCAACTGTACTAGTATCCCAACCCGTATCAACCTTTCCATGTATATGTATAGTCCCTTGCCGTATATCGTACGGGTTTCATCACGTATTTCCATACTAATTCAACGTAGTGCCACCATTCTCGAAATTGTTGGAACCGCTACCCTTGTTCTGGCTAGGTTTCCTTATCATGAACTATCGCGTGTTCAACTAGGATTTGTGCCACCTAGGGCCACTAGGGATTATGCTATCTATTGAACGTTTTCTAGATTCGATTAGGATTTATGCCACCTAGGACCACTAGGGATTATGCTACCTAACGAATTCCACGTAACGATCTATTAATCGATCGGCTCCCTACAAGTCCTAGCTCGTTCATGTGTCTGTGTCATACGGCCCTATCCAGAAATGTAGTTACATGTGCTAGGTCCACCATAGGGTGTATCAAGTCCTATGGTGCCAACCACCGACACGAATCAAGCATGCACAGTGTAAATCTACGGGTGCCCAATGCCGCCTTTTTCAACTCCGGACTACATGCACGACCATAGCCCGTCTGATCCTACAATGGCGCACCTACTCGGCCGTCGTTCTGGTCGATTACAATCAGCCCAGTAATCGTGCCCCACCGTGCCTAGTTCGAGGGTACCATGATACATCTAGTGGGTTACTGCTGAAACGGACCGCGTAACTAGGGTTTCCGTCTAGTAGGTTAAGTGTTGTCATTTAAATTCGAGACTTAACCCCATCGGTCTAGCATGTCAAGTTGGTTAAGTGTTGTTATTCAAGTTCGTGACTTAACCCATCTATGTGTCATTTCAAATTAGCTAAGTGTTGTCATTTAAGTTCATGACTTAGCCCTACGAATAGTGTGTCAAGTTGGTTAAGTATATTCAAGCGGTTCAAGACTTAACCCTATCAAATCATCATGTTAAATTGGTTAAGTATATTCAAGCGGTTCAGGACTTAACCCTATCAAGTCATCATGTCAAATTGGTTAAGTATATTCAAGCGGTTCAGGACTTAACCCTGTCAAATCATCGTGTTAAATTGGTTAAGTATATTCAAGTGGTTCAGGACTTAACCCTATCAAATCATCGTGTTAAATTGGTTAAGTATATTCAAGCGGTTCAGGACTTAACCCTATCGAGTCATCGTGTCAAATTGGTTAAGTATATTCAAGCGGTTCATGACTTAACCCTATCATGTGGCATTAATTCATTAATGCACTTCAACCTCTCACATTAGACTAACTGTTGTGGTTACTGGATTTGCCGGGCGGTTCCGGGAAGATTTACACCATAACATAGTCTAACCTCGGGTTTTACGTGCGATATGACCAACTACCCATATTGGATCCTATTGTTTGCAGCCAATGGATTTGCCGGGCGGTTCCGGGAAGATTTACACTGCAAACTCAACCCAACCTCGAGTTGGCCATTTTCAAGTTTTTCTAATTGTCATGCCCACATTCAAGTTTTCATGTCAAAATTCATGTCGAGTTTTCATGTCATGTTTCATGTCAAATCGTGTCAAGTTTTCAAGGCAAGTTTTATATCAATCGATGTCAGGTTCGTGTCCATATCCAGGTTCAAGTTATAACAGCGTTCATGTTTCAAGTTTTGCCTATTATCGAGTTCATAATTCATGTTCATAACCAATTCATGTTTTTGCCTATTCTACCCAAATCGTATTCCCATCGCACGTGAACGTGAATCGTTCTATACTAAAAACAAATCCAAATCTCGAAATAGAGGGAATATCATCAAAACTATGATAGGCAAAAGAGACGAGCATAAAGCGATAAAAAGGGGGTTACAAGACTAGCATGACATAACTTGAGATAATTGGTTACCACATCACTGGCATATAGGATTCCAAATCTAGCAAGATAAGGCGATGGTCATGATAAACACCGACATAAAAGAATAGGCGTGCAAAAGCAAGCCAAATATAAGAATAATGGATCCAGTGGTTTTGGTGTACATAATTGCGAATAAACTAAGCAAGTCACACCCTAGGTATATGATTCAACAAAATGTCAATTCGGTGCACAACATGGTTTTCAACTATGGTGTCATGGGCATGAACAATCAACTATAATAGTCTTAGGAAATTAACCCAAACAGTCATAGGTACAAATCTCATAGCTATGAATCATAAGCCACTCATCACAATGATCATGGATAATTATCAAAAATAGTTCTAGGCAAATAGTCATGGACAATTAACAGTAATAGTTTCAAAGTCGTGGTCATAAATAATGGCCTTATGTTCATAATCACAGTTAATAATTCTCATAGTCAAGAGTCATAGTTGATTAGCCACAACTGTCCTTATCATAGTCATAGGCAACAGTCTTACGTTCACCGTCATAGGCATAGGCATAGTCTTATTAGTCATAGGCGGTCTTATGTTCACTGTCATAGTCACAGGCATAGTCATATTTGTCATAGGCAGTCTTACGTTCTCAGTCATAGTCCTTGTCCATTAACAATACATTCAACGTCATAGGCATGTTAAGGTTATAGACACGAGAGAGTTTGATTTACAACATGAATAGGTCCGAAAGTCAAGATCCAAGACGAACAAGAATAGATAAGAATCAATCACCATACATAGATCCAATTCCAATTTACAACATGGATATTAAGTTTACAGCTTTTATCTAAAAGTAACTTGAACTTACAGTGCGTGGATCGAGAATTAGAAAGCAAAATTTGACTGTTGAATCTCTATTTGATCGATCGTGTTCTAATTGAAATCCCCCCAATTTGCAAATCCCTAAGCGTAGTCTTGATGGAGAAGGAGCAGTCCTTTTTCTTCCTTCTTATCTTTTTATTTTGATTATCTTACAAGCAGCATAAGGGTAGAAAGAAATGGTGTGGAGAAAATCAGACTAGGGGGCCTGTTTATATAGGGTTGGGCAGACGAATCTGGTCAGAAAACGAGTCTAAATACGTCAGGACGCATCTGGTTCAGAAAAGTGGTTCGGGAGGCAGGTCGACCCCTAGGTCGACACTGTGGTCGACCTGGTCCCTGGGAGGTCGATACTATGGTCGACCCCCAGGTCGACTTGGTCCTTGGGCGGGAATTTTCTCGCCCAGCCTGTTCCGGGGTTTGAATTTGAATTTCGAATTTGAATTTCGAGCTGTTTTTTATTCCGAAAATTCCTGAAACTTCGGAGGGTCATATCTCCCTCATACGAACTCCAGTTTTCAAAAACTCGGATCTATTTAATGTAAAATTTCGAGACGAACGCAATGGCGTAACCCATTTCCCCTGATTCTGAATTTAGAATTTAATTATGCCTTGATTTCTTGTTTTAACATGTTATAGAAATACGGGTTGTTACATTCTCCCCTCCTTAAAGGATTTCGTCCCCGAAATCTTCAAGTTAAGAAGAATGTGTCCTACCATCCAATAATCAATCTACTCAATCATCAATCATAGGCATCCATTGTCCTTAAGAGATTTCTAATGCTGTATGAACATATGCAGAAAGTGTGTGTATATGTTCCTTATCTAATGCAAATGATCAGGCCTGGTTGATCTTCTTAATGCAAAATATGTTTAGTGCCATGAGTCCAACATGTATGCAAAATAGTCCTAGCCATATAAACACTATATGTGTGCACAAACATTCATCCATATGCAACATTCACATGATAACATATTCAATTTCATCCATGTACAAGTATAAACACTCATGCATATGCAATATGAAAATGTGTCTGAGCCGATCTAGTGCCTAATGTATGTTATGTAACCACGAGCAACCACTAGCAGCCACTTGCAACCACTTGCAACCATCAATCATAACATGTCTCAAACACACGTTTACACCCAATTATTCCTATCTAAAGATATAGTCTAACCATAGAAGCAAGTAAAACTTTGTGCCCATTAGGAAATGTCAACCCAACGGACACCCTCAAGCCCCAACATGTATTACTAATAGATAAATCATACTCCCTATGGGGTTTGCAACAGAAATAGGATTGAGAATAGGACCGAGAGGTTATACTTGAAAGATAACATACAAGTAAGATCTACAGGAAGAGAGGGATCAAGGATATACTCTTAAAAAGAGATATGATGCGCGTATCTAGTCTTTAATCTTCTAAGTCGTATTTCCTTGAGCTTAACTCCATTGTGCTCTGACCGTCTTTAACTTCACAATTTCGTAGTTCCTTAATTCTTGTTCCCAGAATATGAGTTAGAACTCATTCCACTATCGCCTCTCGTTCCACTTTCACTTATTCTCTTTCTAGTATACCCGATTCAAACATAACTGCGTACTCATGGTTTCGTGCAAGCTCTCCAAAATTCACTAGTGAATCTCGGATCTCGTTTACTTATTATAAGGTATTCCACGTAGAAGAACTATCTCTTGAAAACAAACAAATGCCAACCATGTTGCCAAATGTACTTACTAAAGTGATTTTCTATGACTCATGCATAACAGAAATGAACCATTTGCCTTAGTGGTGAACACTACTCGAGCGGATCGATAAATGTATCATGAACGGATCGATAAATGTATCAAGAGATTCTAGGTAACTAAACATGGCAGAACCCTATACTAGACTTCGAAGGCATTACCGGGGTAAGTCAAGAGTCTAACAACCGTCTTTTCATACTCGAGAATGGTATCATTTCTTGACAACCACTCCATCCCTAGAATCAACCCATAGCCCAAAAACATAAGCTTTACTTCTAAACTCAACACTTAGCATAGACATCCTCAAATCCAAACAAGTCGTGAATAAACGAGTCGATTCCCCAACAGGATTTGAGTCAAAAATGGGATCCTTTACTATGCTAGAACTAAGGTGTAGAGACTCAACTATCGAAGCAGAATTAAAAGGATGCGATGTACCAAAGACAAAGTTCCCACGGTATGGTAGAAAAGAAAAGCTAAACTTTTAACAGAAACGTTACCCCCTTTCTTAGGTATGCTAGTAGTGAGAGCATACAATTTCCCTCTCAACGACCTTGTTCTTTGCCTTTGTCCTTGTTCTATGATACTTAACTACATGTCCCTTTTTACCATACCAACGATGTTCTTTCTTCTTATTCTTTTACTTTGACCTCTTCCCTTTCACCTTTTCCTCCTTCATGGATTACGCCTTATCAACAAGTTTCTCATCCTTAGGCTTGTGTTCTTTATCCTTGTTCCTACTATCCTTGCATAGCTTGTTGACAAGTTTCTCGAAATCTATTCCATCGCACGGAAACCCTACAAAGCTTGAAATAAGATTAGTCGCAAGTAAAACTACTACGGCTACAGATGGAAGTTGGACACTACTTTGCCCTCCGACATGTGTCGCATGCCTACAAACTATGGTGAAAAAGAAAGAGAGAAGAGACTCAAGGAGAGAATCAAAAGATAATGCATATGGCTTTGGGGAATGTGCCTTTCATAAAACAAAACTTTTCTTGAAAAATGCTTCTTTGTAAATGGTTTTGAAAATAATTTCAAAAGGTTTTAAAAACTTTTGCCCAGTCTGGTAACCTTCTGCTCTGATACCAAATGTAACACCCCACCTCCGCTAGGGTCACTCGCAAAAGGGAATGCACTAGCTTTGGTGGAGCATTATCTAGGTAAACATACACAGAAATATTACAAGACAGAACATATAAAACAGCGGAAGAAGAACCAAATTTTATTTCTTTAAAAATCTAGAAAGGTCTGAAATCTTTTACATCAAAATGCTATTAAAAATCCATTACATCGAAATATGTCTTGCAATTGTAAAGAAGCATAAGACCATAGTTATAAATCATTCCCCAATAAAGCAGCAGAGCAAGCCATAGCCAAGAGTAATCCAAGCCTTCATGAAATAGCCTTGGAGCTTGGTAAGATCTGAACTAAGCTGTGTTCCCACCCTATGAACCTGGGAGAGGGGGGAACGGAAGAAAAAGAGGCGAAACAAACTGGGTCAGTCATAAAGACTGAGTAATTCCTAGTGACTTTCTGCAGAAAAACAGGTAAAGATAACATGGCATGAATAAAATGAAAGTAAACATAAGTATGATGAAAAGATGAGCTACAGGCACGATAACTAAGAATAACATCATAGGATTTCTTTCATGTATAACATTGCAAGGTTCCCATTCAGGATGAATTAAGTATAGTTTCACAAGATTTCTATCAAGCATCGCAAGACTTCTCTGCTTTGCCATTTAAAATGATATCTATTTGCTCTGATTTCCTAAATTCTCTGCACCAACTGTACTAGTATCCCAACCCGTATCATCCTTTCCATGTATATGTATAGTCCCTTGCCGTATATCGTACGGGTTTCATCACGTATTTCCATACTACTTCAACGTAGTGCTACCATTCTCGAAATCATTGGGACTGCCACCCTTGTTCTGGCTAGGTTTCCTTATCATGAACTATCGCGTGTTCAACTAGGATTTATGCCACCTAGGGCCACTAGGGATTATGCTACCTATTGAACGTTTTCTAGATTCGATTAGGATTTATGCCACCTAGGACCACTAGGGATTATGCTACCTAACGAATTCCACATAACGATCTATTAATCGATCAGCTCCCTACAAGTCCTAGCTCGTTCATGTGTCTGTGTCATACGGCCTTATCCAGAAATGTAGTTACCTGTGCTAGGTCCATCATAAGGTGTATCAAGTCCTATGGTGCCAACTACCGACACGAATCAAGCACGCACAGTGTAAATCTACGGGTGCCCAAACCCTGCTTTTTCAACTTCGGACTACGTGCACAACTATAGCCCGTCTGAACCTACAATGGTGCACCTACTCAGCCGTCGTTCTGGTCGCTTACATTCAGCCCAGTAATCGTGCCCCACCCTGCCTAGTTCCACGGTACCATGATACAACTAGTGGGTTACTGCTGAAACGGACCGCGTAACTAGGGTTTCCGTCTAGTAGGTTAAGTGTTGTCATTTAAATTCGAGACTTAACCCCATCGGTCTAGCATGTCAAGTTGTTTAAGTTTTGTCATTCAAGTTCGTGACTTAACCCGTCTACGTGTCATTTCAAATTGGCTAAGTGTTGTCATTTAAGTTCATGACTTAGCCCTATGAATCGTGTGTCAAGTTGGTTAAGTATATTCAAGCGGTTCATGACTTAACCCTATCAAATCATCGTGTTAAATGGTTAAGTATATTCAAGCGGTTCAGGACTTAACCCTATCAAGTCATCATGTCAAATTGGTTAAGTATATTCAAGCGGTTCAGGACTTAACCCTATCAAATCATCGTGTTAAATTGGTTAAGTATATTCAAGCGGTTCAGGACTTAACCCTATCAAATCATCGTGTTAAATTGGTTAAGTATATTCAAGCGGTTCAAGACTTAACCCTATCAAGTCATCGTGTCAAATTGATTAAGTATATTCAAGTGTTTCATGACTTGACCCTATCATGTGGCACTAATTCATTAATGCACTTCAACCTCTCACATTAGACTAACTGTTGTGGTTACTGGACTTGCCGGGCGGTTCCGGGCAGATTTACACCGCAACATAGTCTAACATTGGGTTTTACGTGCGATATGACCAACTACCCACAATTGGATCCTATTGTTTGCAGCCACTGGATTTGCCGGGCGGTTCCGGGCAGATTTACACTGCAAACTCAACCCAACCTCGAGTTGGCCATTTTCAAGTTTTTCTAATTGTCATGCCCACATTCAAGTTTTCATGTCAAAATTCATGTCGAGTTTTCATGTCATGTTTCATGTCAAATCGTGTCAAGTTTTCAAGGCAAGTTTCATATCAAGTCGATGTCAGGTTCGTGTCCATATCCAGGATCAAGTTATAACAGCGTTCATGTTTCAAGTTTTGCCTATTATCGAGTTCATAATTCATGTTCATAACCAATTCATGTTTTTGCCTGTTCTACCCAAATCGTATTCCCATCGCACGTGAACGTGAATCGTTCTAAACTACAAACAAATCCAAATCTCGAAATAGAGGGAATAGCATCAAAACTATGATAGGCAAAAGAGACGAGCATAAAGCGATAAAAAGGGGGTTACAAGACTAGCATGACATAACTTGAGATAATTGGTTACCACATCACTGGCATATAGGATTCCAAATCTAGCAAGATAAGGCGATGGCCATGATAAACACCGACATAAAAGAATAGGCGTGCAAAAGCAAGCCAAATACAAGAATAATGGGTCCAGTGGTTTTGGTGTACATAATTGCGAATAAACTAAGCAAGTCACACCCTAGGTATATGATTCAACAAAATGTCAATTCGGTACACAACATAGTTTTCAACTATGGTGTCATGGGCATGAACAATCAACTATAATAGTCTTAGGCAATTAACCCCAACAGTCATAGGTACAAATCTCATAGCTATGAATCATAAGCGACTCATCACAATGATCATGGATAATTATCAAAAATAGTTCTAGGCAAATAGTCATGGACAATTAACAGTAATAGTTTCAAAGTCGTGGTCATAGATAATGGCCTTATGTTCATAATCATAGTTAATAATTCTCACAGTCAAGAGTCATAGTTGATTAGCCACAATTGTCCTCGTCATAGTCATAGGCAACAGTCTTACGTTCACCGTTATAGGCATAAGCATAGTCCTATTAGTCATAGGCGGTCTTATGTTCACCGTCATAGTCACAGGCATAGTCATATTAGTCATAGGCAGTCTTATGTTATCAGTCATAGTCCTTGTCCATTAACAATACATTCAACGTCATAGGCATGTTAAGGATATAGACACGAGAGAGTTTGATTTACAACATGAATAGGTCCGAAAGTCAAGATCCAAGACGAGCAAGAATAGATAAGAATCAATCACCATACATAGATCCAATTCCAATTTACAACATGGATATTAAGTTTACAGCTTTTATCTAAAAGTAACTTGAACTTATAGTGCGTGGATTGAGAATTAGAAAGAAAAATTTGACTGTTGAATCTCTATTTGATCGATCGTGTTCTAATTGAAATCCCCCCAATTTGCAAATCCCTAAGCGTAGTCTTGATGGAGAAGGAGCAGTCCTTTTTCTTCCTACTTATCGTTTTATTTTGATTATCTTAGAAGCAGCATAAGGGTAGAAAGAAATGGTGTGGAGAAAATGAGACTAGAGGTGTTGTTTATATAGGGTTGAGTAGACGAATCTGGTCAGAAAACGAGTCTAAATACGTCAGGACACATCTGGTTTAGAAAAGTGGTTCAGGAGGCAGGTCGACCCCCAGGTTGACACTATGGTCGACCTGGTCCCTAGGAGGCCGACATTACGGTCGACCCCTTGGTCGACCTGGTCCCTGGGCGGGGATTTTCCCGCCCATCCTGTTCCGGGGTTTGAATTTTAATTTCGAATTCGAATTTCGAGCTGTTTTCAATTCCGAAAATTCCTGAAACTTCGGAGGGTCATATATCCCACATACGGACTCCGATTTTCGAAAAATCGGACTCTATTTCATGTAAAATTTTGATACGAACGCAATGACGTAACCCGTTTCCCCTGATTTTGAATTTAAAATTTAATTCTTCCTTGATTTCTTGTTTTAACATGTTATAGAAATACGGGTTGTTACAGTTGCTCTCGTCCATACGATCCCAACGGATCTTGTTTTGCTGAATTCTGTTAATGCATGTAAAAGTTATACATTTTTATAAGTTCGTGCATTATGAATGTCATTAACCAAATAATTAACTAAATATTTAAATCCTAATCACTCGCTAATTACTTACTCATTATCTTCTACTCCCAGGTATTTGAACGTACAGATTTCCCATGGCCGCACTCCCTTTAACATATCAAAACTCTTTCCCTTCATAATTCCACAAACAAATAACACCATTGATCATCTCTTCTCCCGCACATCCTTCTCCACCCAATAGGATCGAACTCGACCTTCCCCAAGGAAATCTGTCGCCAGTTCTTACTGTAACACCCCGAATTTTCAAATAACATTAAATTAACAAATTAAAGTATTCTTAATTCAAAATAAAAGAATTAAGGGAAACGGGTTATGCCATTGCGTTCATCTCGGAATTCTGCTTGAGATAGAGTTCAAGTTTGCATAAATCGGACTCCGTATGAAGGAGTTATGACCGTCCGAAGTTTCAGAATTCAATTTAAAATTCAAACAGTTCAAATTCAGTTCAAAAATTCGAAAAACAGACCTAAACTGGGTTGGGCGGGAATATTCCCGCCCAGGAACCAGGTCGACCAGGGGGTCGACCTGCCCAGTCGACCTAGTCAGGCCCTGGCTGGCCTGGTCGGTTCTGGTCGAATTCCTGAGCTCTGGTGTGTCAGTAGGGATTATTTGTCACTTTCTGATTAGCTCCTCTTTGTGTGTGTGGTCCGGATTCACTCTATGATCATCTGACAGCTCAAATCAATCTGAAATTCTATAAATATAACCCAACACTCAACCTAAATTCACACAAATAAAATAGAACTAGAGCCGTCATGCAGCCGGGAAGAAAAAGAGTAGCCGTCAGTTAGAAAAAGCTTAGAGATGAGCAAAACTAAAGTAAAATCAAGATTCAAACAACGTTTATCTACCCAAAGGAAAGCATTGCAAATTCAAAACTCAGAATCCAGAATTCAAGTTCGTCGTTTGTTGTAAGTATAGTGATTTTTCCGATGAGAATAAAAATTAAGACTTGATTTGATGTAAAGTGAAAATGGAATTTTACTGTTGTGTAACGACGATGCTAGTTCATATCTGTGTATTGCAATGATTGTATTGTGAATGGTATTGGGATGTTTGTGGTATAATTGATTTGATGTTAATCCTATTGTACATTTAGAATGAAAGCAACATCACATACTAGTATATGGTTAATGTTAGAATTTACACCTATATGTTTATATAGATTGTATACATTTTTCTAAGTCTAAGTTAAGACCTATATACACATGTTCTATGTTAAGACCATTATGCCTACATGATTAAATCCCATGTATATGTTATTATGTTCTTTGCAAGTTTGTAATTGGGTCCATGCCAAGTACCATTTAGTTTTACACTATTATTGCAAGTTTCATGTTATAAAAAGATACATGATTTGATCTAGTTCACGCTTTTGGGTTAATGTCAAAAATAGACATTTTTATGGACATGTAATAACTTTGTCACATGCTAGTTTGTGTTTGAAGTTATGCCTAGATAAAAATATGTTTAGGCTTATGTTTTATGCAAGTCTAAATTATGCCATTTCATGTGACACCTATTTAATTAGATTCTTATTTGAATGCAAGTTCACATGACAAGTTGAAACCCATGATTTATGTTAATTAGATCGCAAAGTTGCAAGTTCATATATCACACACCCTTTATGTTATTTAGAATACTTCATGTTCTTGGCTTTCTTTTCTATATTTATAAGTTGGTCTGAAATATCCAGCCCAACATTCATTATAATATTGTGAACGTACAAACGGGGGAATATCGTTGGGACTAAACATGAAAAATATATGTGTTGGCATGTTTGGCACATGCCAATGATTGGTGACATTTAAGTGGTATGAATTGCCATGCCTAAAAAGATAACGAACTTGAAAAATGGGCCACAACATTTACATATAACAAGTAAAAGAGACAAATATGTAAATTTAGAAAATACAAATATGCTTAACCCGAGGTTGGATTGAGTTGTGTTGTAAACCTGCCCGAACCCGCCCGACTGTCTAGTAATCACAACAATACCTATCCAATGTGGGAGGTTAAGGCATTAAGCCCAATAAAGACCCGAGGTTAGACTGAGTTGCGATGTAAACCTGCCCGAAACCGACCGGCTGTCCAGTAACCGCAACAATACCTGTCTAATGTGAGTGGTCGGTGCTTTAATGAATAGATTAAAGCTAGAATGAGGATGTTAGGGTTAAGTTAACTAAAACACTTAACCAATTCACCATGTTAATTAAACTGATGGGTGGGGTTAGGTTAATACAGACACTTAACCACTTAACATGTTTGACTAGAAAACCCTAGTAATGGGGACCCATTTCAGCAATAACCCAATTAGGTATCATGATATCCTGAAACTAGGCAGGGTGGGGCACTATTACTGGGATAAATGTAAGCGGTCAAAGGCGACGACGGTTGGTGCAACAGTGTGGGTTCTAACGGAGTGCGGGCGTGCACACACTTCGGAGCAGACAAACAGGGCATTGGACACCAGTAGTATTGTAACAACCCTGAATTTTGGGGCCAATTTAAAATTTTATTTTAAGCAATTTTAATGAGTTTTGATATTTAAAATAATCTATTTTAAATAATAATGATCACAAATTTGGTTCAAATCGAAGTTAGAATGAATAATTTAATTTTAATTATAAAAAGAGTTAGAAATAGCGCGGTAGTTTGAAAAGTCAAACTTGAACTTTGACTGACCGTAAAGGACGCAAAATTTAACGGATTTTAGTGAAACCAAAAATATTAGAATCTATTTAAAAATATCTTTCCAACGAATCCGAAAAATCGAAATTTCATAGCGGAAATCAAAAGTTATGGCCAATTCAATTTTTAGAAAGGTCGCTAGGTAATTTGCATAGGTCAAAAATGCTACTTTTTGCATATAAAGGAATTTCGACTCGAAACCACTTCCATTGAGTTCGAAATGATGTTTCTGCATTGAAAAACAGTAAACACTTATATATTTCGAGTTTCGAAAATTATTTGTTTAAAAATGTATTTTTAATATTAAATATATACGCCTTAAAAATGGAAATTTTGCAAACGACTTCCGTTTTTGACGAGACCACTTTTGTTGGATCCGGAATATTAAATTATTACTTGATTCCAAAATTCGTAATTTTTGGAGTCAGTATGTGGTCGTTATTAATTTTACAGTGAAAAACGGTCAATTTTCAGACTTTAAAAATTCATAATTTATTCATACGGACTCGGAATTTAACGAAACCAGTTTCTTTGAATCCTTAATGTCGAGAAATATTTATGTTTCAATTTTCATAAAAATTGGAATTCATAGGTGTTAACACGAATTTTTAGAATATGAAAATGGGTGCAAATTGTATAAATAAATACATAAAAGGGTAATTGGGCCTAATAACATTCTTAACCCCATATAAAATATCTTTTCCTCAGCCATTAGCTGAATCATAACCCTAAACCTACCAGCCACCTTCTCCTTCTTCATTTTCATGGCCTCCACTCTAAATAATTCTTTGCAAATAAGCCCTTGAAAACAAAACAATTTATAACTCTCAATCCAAACCAAATCAGACCAAAACCTTTCTGGGTTTTGTTCATCTTTTTATCCTCTATCTACCACGAAAAATTCAAGACCTATCGTCGCACGGGTTCGCCGGAATCTCAACCTAAAGGCAGCAGCCATATTTTCGTTTTTTGGCTATTGCGGGCCCCACGAAGAGAGTTAGCTCGAGCGACTTCAGGAGGAGGTAGAGGGGAACCATACGGTTCTTTTGGCGGTGGTGGCATGGTCTCAGGTGGTCGGAGTTGGCCGGAATGTCAATTTTATTGGAGGGGTGCTGAAAACAGGACAGTCGCAAAGATGAGCAATTTCCCGTCAATCCGTGCATTTTCAGGCGAGGTGACAAACAGAGAAGTTGTTCGGGAGGTCGAGGCCAAGCTACTGTAAAAATTTGGGGGCATTTAGAGCACCGAGGCGGCCGCAGCACCAAGATGAACGGAAACTGTACTTTTCCGTTCATCTGCAGATCGTGGGCCCCACGTGGCGAATTGGAGGGGGACCACCAGCCGTGGAAAGAGGGGGAGAAGCCGGAGAGAATGGCGCTGGTTTCGTGCAATTCCGACGTACGGTTTGGCCTTGGCGAGCATTTTAAGTTCAGGGTGTTGTTTGAAAAAAAAAGGTTAGGGGCTTAAACACGAAACATTTATGTTCTATGTTCGTAATGCAATATCTTTTACATACGAGATCGAAATTTGACGATTTCAGGTTTGCTGTGATCGTGGCGATGAGAGCTTCGCGTGGACACCAAATTTGTCCAATTTGAAAAAAATTGAAATTTTGGGTAATTTTTACAAATTTAAATATTATTTTAATCGATTTGTTAACTTCGCAAGTGCATAACTTTTTGTCACGTTATCGAAATTGCATGAAACTGAATCCGTTGAGATCGTTATATCAAGAGCTTAGAGCGAGCAGTAATTTTGTCCAATTTGGAGTAAGTTGGAAATTTGGGTAATTTTCATAATTTAAATTAATTATTTAATTATTACAAACTTCGAAAATTCATATCTTTTTGATACGAACTCGAAATCGTACGAAACAGGATTTGCTGCGATCAGTGAGTCGAGAGCTACGCATAGACACTAATTTCATCAAATTTGGAGCATGTTGAATTTTGGGCTAAAATTGGGCCCGAACAGTCATTTAAAGCCGACAAAGGTGAGAACTCTTTTCTCACTCATTTTTAATGTTCAGTAATTATTTATTTTATTAAATAATTATATTTTAATGCCTGTGATGATTTGTTGTGAATTAATTCCGTGTTATTCATAATTGGTTGTGAGTTAATGTTTGGGTTGTTGCGATATTTGGATTTGAAATTGTGTAATAGTGTAACGACACGGGTTTCGCTCGGACCTAATCGATCGCTAAACCGACCAAGACCGTTCGAATCCCGCATACGCTAACTTTGGGTATACAACACATCAGAACAAATAACAGAAGACTTCTATAAACATCATAATAATGTTACATCAGAGTACAGAATATCAGAGTATATCGAAATATAATACACAGCGGAAGATAAATCTACATAAATGTAAAACAGTGCACAGCGGAAATATAAACTACACAGCGGAAGACTGTAAATGCCTGGACACAGCTTAAAGCTTCAATCCAGAATCCTGCTTAATACATCTGCAAAATAAAACTACTCGACTGCCCGTGTGGAAAATAGGGGCACCCGAGTTCGCAAGGGAAAAGCAAACTACAGGTCAGTCATGGGACTGGTGTGAGAAACTCTAACAGTTATAATTAACTTATTTACTAAAATTGCATATCACGGGACCACGCCGCTAACACGGAACGGGTTTACCCCCATGAATACCAGTGTACAAACAATAATCAATATAGATATATGGATCTACTATGCATCAATCAACATGCAATATCCCAATCTACTCACTTAGATTAATCACTACACTTAGATTTTCTAAATCCAATTCAATTTACAGAAATTATTCCTTTGGATTTTATTCCCGATTTCTTATTTCAAATCATTTGAAATACATATCTAACTTTCTATATCAAAGTAGATTTCACTTCGGGATCTCAAATCAAATCATTTTGAAATGTGAATTCCAAAACATAACAATGCATACAAACAAGTATGCAACCAAATATCGTGCTCCCCGTCGACAAGGCAAAGGGTACGCACCTCGCAACTCGATATATATATGTGCACCTACCCCACGTAGGAGTAGGCTACATCGACGATGCACCTCCCACTCATGGAGAGCATACACCGCCCTCTCACCCATACTTTTAGTCTCAGGGTTACCCGAATCTTTAGCCACATACTAAATCATTTCATATCCCGAAGTAGGGAAAATCATTTCACAACGTAATAATCACAAGTACTTTCAATATATAGTACTTCACATCAGTAATTCACGCATATGATCAGTCACTATTAATCACATAACCTTTGAGCTCGTACGTCTCAAAGAAGGGTGTTAAGCAAGAGAATAAATTCTCCGCCACCAAACAGATACATCATCAATAGCAACTAATCGAATATGCGATGAACCACAATGTAACATATAATACATTTCTAAATCATTTTAGAAATCATCGGGTTATGGGCCTCGAAATCCTTTCTGTTTTATAAAACATTTTTATAAAACATTCCCTATCCAAAATCGGGAATACATTTCTTTTCACTTAAGAAAAATATCATTTCACAATCATTCATTAAATTTGAAATGAACACAACATCGCTAAACACCTTATCGTCAAATCGTGAAGTGTTTCACAAGGCGTTAGCACACAGATATTTTCAACCCAACCCAATGTTAAATGTAAAAGCATATTTTGCTCATAAACTGGTCGAGCACAATCCGAACCATCAATCAATCAAATTTGACATTAAATATAAGTTTTTGAATAAAGATAGTATCGACTTATATTCAACATCAAATCCTGAAACCAACATATATCATATCGGGAATAACGATATCGATATCTTCCAAATTCCCATCACAATATTTGTATAATCACGGAATCCAATATCGAAAATATCCATTGATAATTTCAATTCAAATCTAATCCAATTTATTTATTTATAACCATTGGATTATTTTTCTAGTTAATAACTAGGTCATTTCGTTAAAAATCTATTTTTATCTTTTCAAATATGGAGTTTTTCATCCCAATTCTTCACAAATCATTTCTTATGATTTTACACAAATTATTACTATTTTTAATAATTTTATCAAGGCCCGTACAGTCGATTTCCATCAACGGCCATCGAACTGCACTTACAGCGACCTTTTTCAAATTTGATTTGGACATAATTCCAAATCTAACCGTTAGATTTCTAATTTCTAATATTCGTTAGAAAGCTCTTTTCGATACGAACCCAACGGTTCCGGTTTTAGGAGAATCCGACGGTCGGATCTCCCGCAATGTCCGTTTGAAATAAATGGTCGAAATTCACGAACTGCCGCGGCGCGGCGCGTTCTATTCAGGCCATTATATTATATATATAATATATATTTCGTCGATTTCTATTTAAAACGAATTATATAAATAGTTTTGAATTCATTTCAAAAACAATTTCAATATATTTCAATTCAAATCAAAATTGAATTCTTCTTTATAAATTCGTTTTAAAATTCATTTCTATTCAATTCAAATTTCAATTCAATTTGAATTCATTTTCTATTCAGTTCAACTCGAATTCATTTTCTATTCAGTTCAATTCGAATTCATTTTCTATTCAGTTCAATTCTTTTCTATTTTAAAGTTCAATTCGAATATTTCATATACATCGTTTTCATTTCATATATATATATATATATACGATATTTTCACTTTCAATATATATGATATTTTCACTTTCAATATATATGATATTTTCACATTCGATATATACGATATTTTCAGTTTCAATATATACGATATTTTCTCTTTCAATATATATGATATTTTCACTTTCAACATATATGATATTTTCTCTTTCACTATATATATAAATTTCACTTTTCATATATATGTTATTTTCTCTTTCAACATATATGATATTTTCACTTTCAACATATATGATATTTTCTCTTTCACTATATATATAAATTTCACTTTTCATATATATGTTATTTTCTCTTTCAACATATATGATATTTTCTCTTTCACTATATATATAAATTTCACTTTTCATATATATGTTATTTCACTTTGCTATATATATAAATTATTTCACTTTCATATATATATTTCACTTTCATATATATATAAATTTTTTCACATCACGATCAATTTTCACACAGAACACAACCAAACAAACAAGTCGTCCATGGTCTGTGGACGACGGGGAACGGTTCAAATATGTAGTTATGAAATAAATAAGTGAACAGAAAATTTAAAGTGAGAGAATTCTCACCTTGGTCGGCTTTGAAATCGTTAAATATAACGATTGTTTTCTTTCTTTTTTTTTTTTTAAAACATTTAATCCATTTTTATTGCAAAAACCCTAATTTTATTCAATGTTGTAAAATTAACATTTACCAATACTCACCTGGTTCAAAAGTTTACACTGCCAACCCTTTTTCATCGTCCTCTTCTGTTCGCCGAAACCCATAACCCTTGACATCTAGGGTTTAAAATTCCTCCCCCATCAACGTGTTGGACGCCGATCGCATAGGCTCACGCGGAAGCCCTTCTGATGTGCTTCCCCCACTAGCGGCGGGGTTGAACTCGGTTACCCCCAGGCTCTGGAAATGAAGCACGAACTTCGGCTATTTAGGGCGCGGTGGTTTTTGTAGCGTTGACCGGGGGGTGCGATGAAGGACAGGTGATGCGATGGTGGGGGGAAGAGAAGTGGGTTCGGAGTTGGCGATCGCCCTGGGGGCGCGGCGGCTCGTCGGGGAAAGTGGAGGGGCGATGCGATTTCGATCTGCTTCTTTTTTTTTTCCTGAAATGAATCGAACGGGGGGGGGGGCCTGGGTAGTTAAGGGAAGGAAGAGTTTTTATTTTATTTTATTTTTATTATTTAATTATTTTATATTCTAAAAAGTTGACTTTTACATACGACCTCTAAACGAGGTCCACCGCCTGTCGTCCATAGCGTTTTACCCCCATTCCGAACCCAATGGGATATGTATCGCAAGCTGATTTGATCCTTTCTATCGGTTTCCGTTAAATTTACATTTAAATCATTATATTGAATTTTAAACGTACATTTCAAATTACCGGGGTCACATACTAACTCTAAAAATTCTCGAAAAATATTTTCTAGCTTCGTATTGACGATACGGTCCTAACAAAACTAGTTTCGTCGAATTCTGAGACCGTTTGAAAAATGGTCAATTTCCAGTCGATTAAAATCAACTGAAACTGGTCAAACGCGTTTTCCTTTGCCACGCTCACATATTGATTCGAAAAATTATGAAATTTGAAACCTAGCAATAATTTTACATCACGGACCCAACAAAACAGGTTTTGTTGAAATCCGAGGTCGTTTGCAAAATGTCCATTTTTAAGGGCCTGAATTCCATTGCGACTATTTAGAATTTTCAACTGGACATATCTTTTGATCCCCGCTATGAAATCTTGATTTGTCGGATTCGTTGGAAAGATATTATCAATTAGATCCTAATGTTTTTGGTTTCACTAAAATCCGGATTGTTTTGCACCCGGTACATTCAATTGAAGTTTGAAATCGAATTATCGAACTACCGCGCCATTTTCAATTCCTTTTATAATTATATATAAATATTTATATTCTAACGACGACGTATATAATATATACGTCCGAATTTTATTCAAAATAAAGTTTTCGTCGATATTATTTAAAATAATCTATTTTAAATATTCAAATCAGTTGAAATTGCTAAAATAAAAAATTCAAACTGGCTCGCATTTTCCGGGTTGTTACAATCTCCCCCACTTAAAACTTTTCGTCCCCGAAAAGGAACAAAGTCGAAAGTGGTTTGATTAATCAACTCTACGTTCGACCTGGCTTCCATTCTCCAAAATTTCAGTTTCTGAGAATTTTCAAATTCTTCAAAAATTTGGCTAACACCCTAAATTTTCGAAAAATTTCGCCATAACCTCCCCTGCAATGGGAGCATCGGGGAATTTCAAATAGCTTCCCCGGTCCTTCAGATCTCAAAAAGAAAAAGAAAAAGCCAAGCGGCTAGCCAATAGGCTCATAAAATCATCATCACCCAAACAAAACAGTAAATTATGTAGTAAACATGTACCTATTTGTCGGGCAAACAAATTTTATTCTCTGCTCTAGCCTCCTTGCTATGACCTGTTCAATGATATACATGTATATGCAAGCGAATGCGACCAATTTTCAATATAATTCAATATTTGGTTCAACTAGGCTAAATGGTTCACAATTATCAACCAAATAAACAAACAACACAAACATCAATCAATTAGTTGATTAGCTTTCAAATATATAATTTTATATATTTAAAATCATATTTTCTAAAACCAGATTATATATATAATCACAAATACGTTATTTATAAACAAATAACTCTCGACTCATTCTAGGGCATTTCTAACCCCATCTCTAACGAGTCACTCATTCTAGAATGCTACTGATTCTATCTCTAATGAGGATTCTTTTATAGGACATTACTAATCCTACCTCTGATGAGTCTTTTGTTCTGTTCTAACGAGTTGTACCCCAAAGATTTGAGTTAAACCAAAGCTCTGATACCAAGTGTAACGACACGGGTTTCGCTCGGACCTAATCGATCGCTAAACCGACCAAGACCGTTCGAATCCCGCATACGCTAACTTTGGGTATACAACACATCAGAACAAATAACAGAAGACTTCTATAAACATCATAATAATGTTACATCAGAGTACAGAATATCAGAGTATATCGAAATATAATACACAGCGGAAGATAAATCTACATAAATGTAAAACAGTGCACAGCGGAAATATAAACTACACAGCGGAAGACTGTAAATGCCTGGACACAGCTTAAAGCTTCAATCCAGAATCCTGCTCAATACATCTGCAAAATAAAACTACTCGACTGCCCGTGTGGAAAATAGGGGCACCCGAGTTCGCAAGGGAAAAGCAAACTACAGGTCAGTCATGGGACTGGTGTGAGAAACTCTAACAGTTATAATTAACTTATTTACAAAAATTGCATATCACGGGACCACGCCGCTAACACGAAACGGGTTTACCCCCATGAATACCAGTGTACAAACAATAATCAATATAGATATATGGATCTACTATGCATCAATCAACATGCAATATCCCAATCTACTCACTTAGATTAATCACTACACTTAGATTTTCTAAATCCAATTCAATTTACAGAAATTATTCCTTTGGATTTTATTCCCAATTTCTTATTTCAAATCATTTGAAATACATATCTAACTTTCTATATCAAAGTAGATTTCACTTCGGGATCTCAAATCAAATCATTTTGAATTGTGAATTCCAAAACATAACAATGCATACAAACAAGTATGCAACCAAATATCGTGCTCCCCATCGACAAGGAAAAGGGTACGCACCTCGCAACTCGATATATATATGTGCACCTACCCCACGTAGGAGTAGGCTACACCGACGATGCACCTCCCACTCATGGAGAGCATACACCGCCCTCTCACCCATACTTTTAGTCTTAGGGTTACCCGAATCTTTAGCCACATACTAAATCATTTCATATCCCGAAGTAGGGAAAATCATTTCACAACGTAATAATCACAAGTACTTTCAATATATAGTACTTCACATCAGTAATTCACGCATATGATCAGTCACTATTAATCACATAACCTTTGAGCTCGTACGTCTCAAAGAAGGGTGTTAAGCAAGAGAATAAATTCTCCGCCACCAAACAGATACATCATCAATAGCAACTAATCAAATATGCGATGAACCACAATGTAACATATAATACATTTCTAAATCATTTTAGAAATCATCGGGTTTTGGGCCTCGAAATCCTTTCTGTTTTATAAAACATTCCCTATCCAAAATCGGGAATACATTTCTTTTCACTTAAGAAAAATATCATTTCACAATCATTCATTAAATTTGAAATGAACACAACATCGCTAAACACCTTATCGTCAAATCGTGAAGTGTTTCACAAGGCGTTAGCACACAGATATTTTCAACCCAACCCAATGTTAAATGTAAAAGCATATTTTGCTCATAAACTGGTCGAGCACAATCCGAACCATCAATCAATCAAATTTGACATTAAATATAAGTTTTTGAATAAAGATAGTATCGACTTATATTCAACATCAAATCCTGAAACCAACATATATCATATCGGGAATAACGATATCGATATCTTCCAAATTCCCATCACAATATCTGTATAATCACGGAATCCAATATCGAAAATATCCATTGATAATTTCAATTCAAATCTAATCCAATTTATTTATTTATAACCATTGGATTATTTTTCTAGTTAATAACTAGTTCATTTCGATAAAAATCTATTTTTATCTTTTCAAATATGGAGTTTTTCATCCCAATTCTTCACAAATCATTTCTTATGATTTTACACAAATTATTACTATTTTTAATAATTTTATCAAGGCCCGTACAGTCGATTTCCATCAACGGCCATCGAACTGCACTTACAGCGACCTTTTTCAAATTTGATTTGGACATAATTCCAAATCCAACCGTTAGAATTCTAATTTCTAATATTCGTTAGAAAGCTCTTTTCGATACGAACCCAACGGTTCCGGTTTTAGGAGAATCCGACGGTCGGATCTCCCGCAATGTCCGTTTGAAATAAATGGTCGAAATTCACGAACTGCCGCGGCGCGGCGCGTTCTATTCAGGCCATTATATTATATATATAATATATATAATATATATTTCGTCGATTTCTATTTAAAACGAATTATATAAATAGTTTTGAATTCGTTTCAAAAACAATTTCAATATATTTCAATTCAAATCAAAATTGAATTCTTCTTTATAAATTCGTTTTAAAATTCATTTCTATTCAATTCAAATTTCAATTCAATTTGAATTCATTTTCTATTCAGTTCAACTCGAATTCATTTTCTATTCAGTTCAATTCGAATTCATTTTCTATTCAGTTCAATTCTTTTCTATTTTAAAGTTCAATTCGAATATTTCATATACATCGTTTTCATTTCATATATATATATATATATATATATATACGATATTTTCACTTTCAATATATATGATATTTTCACTTTCAATATATATGATATTTTCACATTCGATATATACGATATTTTCAGTTTCAATATATACGATATTTTCTCTTTCAATATATATGATATTTTCACTTTCAACATATATGATATTTTCTCTTTCACTATATATATAAATTTCACTTTTCATATATATGTTATTTTCTCTTTCAACATATATGATATTTTCACTTTCAACATATATGATATTTTCTCTTTCACTATATATATATATTTCACTTTTCATATATATGTTATTTTCTCTTTCAACATATATGATATTTTCTCTTTCACTATATATATAAATTTCACTTTTCATATATATGTTATTTCACTTTGCTATATATATAAATTATTTCACTTTCATATATATATTTCACTTTCATATATATATAAATTATTTCACATCACGATCAATTTTCACACAGAACACAATCAAACAAACAAGTCGTCCATGGTCTGTGGATGACGGGGAACAGTTCAAATATGTAGTTATGAAATAAATAAGTGAACAGAAAATTTAAAGTGAGAGAATTCTCACCTTGGTCGGCTTTGAAATCGTTAAATATAACGATTGTTTTCTTTATTTTTATTTTTTTAAAAACATTTATTCCATTTTTATTGCAAAAACCCTAATTTTATTCAATGTTGTAAAATTAACATTTACCAATACTCACCTGGTTCAAAAGTTTACACTGCCAACCCTTTTTCATCGTCCTCTTCTGTTCGCCGAAACCCATAACCCTTGACATCTAGGGTTTAAAATTCCTCCCCCATCAACGTGTTGGACGCCGATCGCATAGGCTCACGCGGAAGCCCTTCTGATGTGCTTCCCCCACTAGCGGCGGGGTTGAACTCGGTTACCCCCAGGCTCTGGAAATGAAGCACGAACTTCGGCTATTTAGGGCGCGGTGGTTTTTGTAGCGTTGACCGGGGGGGTGCGATGAAGGACAGGTGATGCGATGGGGGGGGGGAAGAGAAGTGGGTTCGGAGTTGGCGATCGCCCTGGGGGCGCGGCGGCTCGTCGGGGAAAAGGGAGGGGCGACGCGATTTCGATCTGCTTCTTTTTTTTTTCCTGAAATGAATCGAACGGGGGGGGGGGGGCCTGGGTAGTTAAGGGAAGGAAGAGTTTTTATTTTATTTTATTTTTATTATTTAATTATTTTATATTCTAAAAAGTTGACTTTTACATACGACCTCTAAACGAGGTCCACCGCCTGTCGTCCATAGCGTTTTACCCCCATTCCGAACCCAATGGGATATGTATCGCAAGCTGATTTGATCCTTTCTATCGGTTTCCGTTAAATTTACATTTAAATCATTATATTGAATTTTAAACGTACATTTCAAATTACCGGGGTCACATACTAACTCTAAAAATTCTCGAAAAATATTTTCTAGCTTCGTATTGACGATACGGTCCTAACAAAACTAGTTTCGTCGAATTCTGAGACCGTTTGAAAAATTGTCAATTTCCAGTCGATTAAAATCAACTAAAACCGGTCAAACGCGTTTTCCTTTGCCACGCTCACATATTGATTCGAAAAATTATGAAATTTGAAACCTAGCAATAATTTTACATCACGGACCCAACAAAACAGGTTTTGTTGAAATCCGAGGTCGTTTGCAAAATGTCCATTTTTAAGGGCCTGAATTCCATAGCGACTATTTAGAATTTTCAACTGGACATATCTTTTGATCCCCGCTATGAAATCTTGATTTGTCGGATTCGTTGGAAAGATATTATCAATTAGATCCTAATGTTTTTGGTTTCACTAAAATCCGGATTGTTTTGCACCCGGTACATTCAATTGAAGTTTGAAATCGAATTATCGAACTACCGCGCCATTTTCAATTCCTTTTATAATTATATATAATATATTCTAACGACGACATATATAATATATACATCCGAATTTTATTCAAAATAAAATTTTCGTCGATATTATTTAAAATAATCTATTTTAAATATTCAAATCAGTTGAAATTGCTAAAATAAAAAATTCAAACTGGCTCGCATTTTCCGGGTTGTTACAAATAGGCATGTAAATTTATTAACACTAATTATTAATAAATTATGTAACACAGCCATACACAAGTTACCTGACTTGTGTATGTTGATTGGGCCGTTATTTTCACACTAATCGCCCAAGTGCACAAACAATACATTGTTATTTGAATTTTGTTGTAATGATCATTATGTGTTGTTTGTATGTTAAATTTAATGTATATTGGTTTAATGTCAATTGCATGAATGATGAACGTCGATTGAATTATTGAAATGTAATTTTGTGATTGTTGGAATTAGCATATACCTTATTTTGAAAATGCGTTGTTTTGGAAATTCATGTTTTGAATGCATTGGTTGTGTCTCATTCCGATGAAAGAATTTTGAAACTTTTCAAACGATTTTCCGTTACAGAATTAATGTGGAATTTAATAACATTAAATGTAATTTAATGTGAATTAAGCTGTCTTGATAATTTCATGCTATCTTTGGCGAAAATGGTTAATAACATTAATTTCATTTATCATATAATAAATGATTCAAGTTTTGAAATTTGAAAATTATCACTTAACATTTATTTTAATAATTAAAATAAATAGGATATGCTTGACCCGAGGTTAGATTGAGTTGTGGTATAAGACTGCCCGGACACGCTCGGCATCTCCAGCAACCACAACAATATATATCTAATGTGAGAGGTTAATGCGATATTAATTAATTAATTAATATAAAGGTTTGAAATTCAAAAGGTCATACATTTTGAAAGATTTAATATAATGATAATAAATGCAGCATTAATGATGGATTAATAAAGAAGGAGAGTTTTTTTTTTCAAAATGTAACATTTCATTAAAAGTCTTATAAGAACGTTGAAAATGTTTAGTAATAAAAAGTCTAATCTTTTATTAAAGATTAGAACGCTGAAATATTAGTTAATAAAAGTTGTTTCTTTTATTAAAGTTATGAACGCTAAAACGTTTTTAATGATAAAAGTCTTCTTTTATTAATGTTAAGTACGTTAAATAGGTTTTGATAATAAAAGTTAATTCTTTTATTAAGATTAATAACGTTAGGTATGTTTAAATAATAAAAGGTATTCTTTTATTAATATTAATAACTTTAAGTATATTTTTGTTAACGTAAGTTATTAAGATTAAGAACTCTGAATTTATTTTGATATGTAAAGAAAGACATTAACATTAATTTTTGTTAATAAAAGAAAAGAAAGACATTAACATTGATTTTTATTTAAAAAGAAAATGATTTCATTTTGGTTAAAAGGAAAGATGGAATTTCACCGTCATTTTTGTTGAATTGAAAAGACACAAATTTTCACCGTCTTGTATTAATAATGAAATATACAAGAATTCCACTGTATGTAAATTTACATTATTTTATAATGTTAAAATTTAAGAAAATGCACCGTATGTTAGATTGACATTTTTGTTTAATGTTAAAAGAAAAGAAATCCACCGTATGCTATTTCACATTAATTTATAATGTAATATAATTGAAATACACCGCATGTTAAGTTAACATTATTTAAAATGTTAATATAAAGAAAATTAACTGTATGAAGTTAACATTATTTTTAATGTTAATAAATAGGAAATGCATTGTATGTAAATTTAACGTTATTTTTAATGTTAATAAATAGGAAATGCATTGTATGTAAATTTAACATTATTTTTAATGTTAATAAAAAGGAATTGAACCGTATGTAAGATTAACATTATTTATAATGTTAAACAAAAGAGAATTTACCTCGTAAGAAAAATGTACATTATTTATAAATGTATATGAAAAGGAAAGATTGATTTACATTATTCTAATGTAAATATTAAAAGAGAATGGACCATATGATTTATTAACATTATTTTAATGTTATATAAAAAGAAAAGATTGTTTAACATTATTTTTGATATTGATTAAAAAGAAGATTGCACCGTATGTATTAACACACTTTTATTAATGTATGTATAAAAAGAGAAATTTACATTGTAAGAGAAATTGACATTAACATTTATTTATAATGTTAATATTAGAGTATTTTCACCACATGATAAGATGTACACTTTTATTTGTAAAAGTAAGTTGGCATTTTCACTGTATGATAAGATTTACTTTTTATTTGTAAAATAAGGTAGGAATTCACCGCATGACAAGGTTTACTCTTTATTTTGTAAATATAAAGTAGGAATTTGCGATGTATCAAAATATACATTTTTCATGTGTAATGTAAAGATAGAAAAATTAACATTATTTTCAATGTTAATAAAAATAGAAAATGCATTGTATGTTAAGGTAACATTATAAAAAGAAAAACATACCGTAGGATAAAAATACATTATTTTTAATGTATATTAAAAGAGAATTTTTCATCGTAGGAAATGTACATTATTTATAATGTGAATAGAATGGAAATGTCGTCGTAAAATAAAATTACATTTTAGATGTAATTGAGATTGAGAATGCATTTAGAAAGAGAATGAGTATTTTATATATGTAAATGGAATCATAATATAATTGAAAGATGAAATGGAATAAATAGAGCGATGAATTATAATTTACATTTTAATGTAAATTATAATGATTTTAAAATAAAAATAAAATAAAAGGGAATTATTCACCGTCTAATTATAAATTACATTTTCATGTAAGATTAAGAAGTAGGAAAAAAAAGAATAAAAGAAAAGGGGAGATGTATGTAAGAACGATGAATTAAACGAATTATATATATATATATTTATATATATATAATTAAAATTAAACGAATCGAGAGCGGTAGTTCGCGTTTTGAAATCGAACTTTTAAACGACTATACCGGAAGATCCGACCGTCGAATTTTCCCGAAACTGAAACCGCTAGGACCGTCTTGGAAAGATCTTTCCAACGATATATAATACGTCAAAATTCAACGGTTAGATTTTGAGTTATGTGAAAATCAAAATTGGTTGAAAACAGCGCCAAAATCGCCATTGACCTGAATCGTCGTTGATTAAAGATTTAATTATTTTTAATTAAATAAAATAGAAAATAATCGTTATAAATTAGAAATAACGATAAGGAAGAGTTTTCAATATATTTACATATATATATATATATACGAAGATTATTTGGGAAGACCGAGTTAATCTCATTCCAAATAATCAAACGACGATGAGAATTGAAGAGGAAGACGACTAATGAAGACCGTCAATCTTCCCCTCAGGAGGACAGCGATTGAGACTTTGAATTGATTTGCTCCCAAGTCAAGGTCATGGTCGTCGTCCGAACGAACACGTTGATTGAACGGATTTGGCTTTCGCGCAGACCCAGAGCATAAGCTTATAAATGGATTGTGTGTCTGACATCGTACTCCATTATATATCATGTTATTAATCTTCTGTCGAATGTATGGATGTTTGGTGGCGGAGAATTTATTCTCTTGCTTAACACCCATTCATATATTTCGGCAAAGGATTGGTAGTGTGATATGGAGTGATGATGTGGCATGCTAAGATGCATATGATCAAGGCTTTGTTGAAAAGCAGGCCTTGTGGGATGATCAAAGCATAACCTGTTTAGGTATAGCTTTGTGTATGACGTGACTTCACGAGCCTCACACACCGGTGGAGTCTAAAACGGGAGAAGGGAACGCAGGGAGAGCAGCACGTTTCTTTCTAGCTAGAGTGGTGTCAGTGACCTACCAGCCCTGACATTTTACTTATGTGGATGATGGAATGAGGCGCCTCGGATAGGTCCTATAGGACCGGGGAACGTGTGCTTAGGAATTGCCAATCCTCTAAGCTGTATTTGAGGACCGGCCCTGCCATTTCCAAGGGTTAACTGCGGGTAATCCTGAGGCATTAGCTAGAGTGTCTCGAATCGGTAAGGAGCTCCTCCCTAGCCTTGACTCATGATGGAAACCAATTTCCAATACGCGCCATTCGGTTTTGATTGTATTACTAGTACGGAGGCATAGCATATGGTACCTATGCTTCCTAGGATTGATACATTATGATTGTAATTGTTTTTAAAACATATACACACTAATAATAATATCAAACTCGTATTTGCCATATTTATCATGTTTGATCACCATAAGGTAAAACTCTATCCTCTGGTGTGCGTTGCATTGTGTGATGGGACCTGAGTCTTATGGTGATTTCATTTTTCTAAAAAGCATTGCGTTGTTTTACGATTTACTTTAAGTTATGCACGGCAATCCATTAGAGTAAACTCGTTCCGCATTAGCGGCGTGGTCTTTGGATTTGCCCTATTAATAGTGATTTATTAGTTAAGAATTCTCACACCAGTCCCACGACTGACCCGTTGTTTGTTTCCACCTTTTTGCAAATTCGGGTGCCCTCTTCTCCACAAGGGCAGTCGAGCAGTTTGTCTACAGGTTTACCTCTTTAGCAGGATCCTGGATTGAAGCTTAAAGCTGTGTCCAGAACATTGGAAGCCTTCCGCTGCCTTAGTTATTTTATTTCCGCTGCACTGTATTAAATTTATTGTAAAATTTTCTTCCGCTGTATTTTAAATTTCGATGCACTCTGATATATTCTGTACTCTGATGTTATATTATCATGATGTAATAAAAGTCTGCTGTTATTGTTCTGATGTGTTGTATTCCCAAAGTTAACGTATGCGGATTTTGAATGGTCTTGGTCGATTTTGCGATCGATTAAGGTCGGGCGAAACCCGTGTCGTTACAAGTATACACTACGCATTCTAGAATTGTGTCGGGCCGCCACCATGGGACTTGATACACCCCATGGTGGGACCAGCATAGGTATCTACAATCATTGGGGGCCGTATGACTCATATGATTTTGCGAGTAGGAGCCGATCTTTAAAAAAGGGGATCACTTCACCCCGATCATGGGACGCCAATCGGAACAAATACAAGTAGGTGCAGAGATATAGTGTGGGGTGCGATAGTATATTCGGTTCAAAACTACTTTATCTTCGTTTATGATACTTTCTTGTTCCCAGTTTATACCTATCATGCCCTTTTTCTTATTCCCATACTGAAGAGTCACTAGACTTACCAGGCTTTATGTCTGACTCTATTTTTCTTTCGTCTTCTTTTCTTTCATTCCCCCAAGGTCCACAGGGAGGTAAAAACCTAGCTTAGTCATACTCTTTGCAAGCTTCAGGATAGTAGATGTATGGTTTGGACTCTCTTTCCTTGGCTATGGCTTTTGGACACGTTCTATGGGGATTTATGCAGCTTTAATTATGTTTTTATGCTTCTTTATTTAATAATCAAGGAAGAAATGACGATGTAATGCTTTGGAAGTTATTGTGAGACAATTATGGAAATGTTTTGTATGAACACGTATTTATGAAGTGAAAGTCTATTTGTTTTCCGCTGCTTATGTATATGTGTTTATATCTGTCTTGTGTTTATCAGTGACTTTTACTTATAAACCTCCACCGAAGTTAAGGCATTCCCTTTTGTGAGTGACCTTAATGAAGGTGGGGTGTTTCACTTGGTATCAGAGCACAGGTTTACCAGATTAGATAAAGGTTTTTGAAACTATTTTCAAAAAGAAGTTTAAAGAAGCATTTTTTTCAAGAAAAAGCGTTGTTTTTAAAAGGCATAATTCCCCAAATCCATATGCACTATCTCTCTATCCTTTTGTCTCGAATCTCTCCTTTCTGTTTCAGCATGTTTGGATATCTTAACCTTCCAGTAGGAGTACCGATACCTGGCTGGTTCCGGAGTTACCTAGAGGCTAGGGCCAATGATGCGGTCACAACAGACATTCCTCCTCCCATAGTGGTAGCGGTTCCTCCTCCTCCTCGTGGAAATACTTTCGCTAAGACATGTAGAGACTTCAAGGCTATGGGTGGAAAGGACTTTTATGGAACTGAATCCTTTGTGGTAGCAAGGAACTGGCTGAAGGAGACCGAAGATTTGTTCGTCATCTTCGAAGTTGACGACAGGCAAAAGATACAGCTAGCAGTATGGTTGCTTAAAGACGAAGCTTCTTATTGGTGGGAAGTTACCCATGCTGAGAGGCCAGTGGAAACTTGGGAAGATTTCAGGACGAGGTTTGAGATGAAATTCCTCTCCCAAGTTGAAAGAAGCCTGCAGATGGAGAAGTTCCTAACTTTCAAACAAGGAAGTATGACGATCAAGTAGTACGTCAATCGGTTTAATCAGCTGGCCAGATTTGGGATGGATTTAGTAAACGCCCAACACAAGAAGGCTCTTCGCTTTGTCAAAGGTCTGAATGAGCCTCTACACATCCTCGCTATGACCCATATACCCATGGGAGCGACTTATGAAAGCTTGGTGGACATGGCGCTGCTACACGAGGAAGATAAAGGCAAGAAAGAGGCAAAGGTGGAAGTGCCTCAAGAAAAGAAAGAGGGTTTACAGGCTAAGAAAATAGACTTCAAGAAAGGCAGGAAGAACAACAAATCCCGTGAAAAGAGAAAGTGCAATTTCTATGGCATTGTTGGACATATAGCGAAAGACTGCAGAAAGAAGAAGGCGAAGATGGATGTTGGTTGTTTCCATTGCGGTGAGACTGGACACATGGCTAAGGACCTCCCAAAGAAGTGGGGGAAGGGACAGAAGACTGGATCCACTTCAGGGGGACAGGTTCACGCGCTGGTAGCACCTCCGCAGGAACGAGGTAGAAATATTTCTGTAGAAAGCTTAGTTTATCTCTATGATCATCCAGTTCGCACTCTCTTTGATTCTGGCGCATCACACTCCTTTATTTCATCTGCTTTAGTAGAATCTCTGCACCTAGGCACTAGTATGGTAGAAGATCCCTTGGTTGTTTCAAATCCAATTGGGAGCTCAGCTTATTTGTCAATGGTTTGTTTGGATTTGAAAATCACTATTCTAAGTGTTGAGTTTAGATATAGTGCCTTTGTTTTGGGCTTCTCGGGGTTTGGATTGATCTTAGGTATAGACTGGTTATCCAGTAATGGTGGCATTCTTGATTGTGAGAAAAGAGTGGTTAGACTCTTGACTTGGCTCGGTAACACTCTAGAAATTTCTTCTAATCCCTTGAATGCTATTACGCTTAGTTATCTAGAGTCGCTTGATGCTTTTGTTCAGAATTTGCAGTCGGTTAGAGTGGTCCGTGAATATCCGAATGTCTTTGAGGAGGTGAACGGCTTACCTACGAGGCGGGAAATAGACTTCCGCATATATCTTGTTGATAATGCAAAACCAATAGCTTTACCTGTTAGACACATGCCTCCAAAGGAGAGAAATGAGCTCAGTAAGCAAGTTAAGGAGCTTCTCGAGAAGGGGTTTATAAGGCGGAGTATCTCGGAAAGGGTTGCTCCAGTG
The DNA here is from genome assembly GCA_030737875.1 of Allium sativum. Taxonomy (NCBI): domain Eukaryota; kingdom Viridiplantae; phylum Streptophyta; class Magnoliopsida; order Asparagales; family Amaryllidaceae; genus Allium; species Allium sativum. Next base: position 141,776,725 of record CM060925.1, on the reverse strand, counting down.
GTGTTCGCCACCAAAGCAGATGGCTCACTACATCTTTGTGTGGACTATAGAGAGCTAAACAAGCTGACTAAGAAGAATAGACACCCGCTTCCCAGAATAGACGATCTGTTTGATCAGCTTGTAGGAGCGTCGGTTTTCTCCCAACTTGATCTGGCTACTGGGTTCCATCAGCTAAGGGTAGCTGAAGATAGCATTGATAAGACGGCGTTCAGAACCCTAGACGGTTTCTTCGAGTGGCTTGTCATGCCTTTCGGCTTGACAAACGCACCCACTTATTTCGTAGACCTAATGAACAGGATATTCAGAGAATTCCTCAACAAGTTTGTGGTTGTCTTCGTAGACGATATTTTGATTTTCTCAAAGAATGAGGAAGAACATGCTCAGCATCTGAAAGAGATCATGGAAACTCTTCGAGTTCATCAGCTGAAAGCCAAATTCTTCAAAGCCACTTTTGGAGAGAAGAAGTAAGGTTTCTTGGGAATGCAGTATCCAAAGAGGGGTTAGCTGTGGACCCCGCGAAAATGGTGGCGGTGCAAGATTGGAAGACACCAAGAAATGCAACCGAAGTCCGAAGCTTTCTCGGGCTAGCAGGTTTTTACCGAAAGTTCATTAGAGATTTCGCGAAGATCTCAGCTTCACTCACAAGGCTAACAAAGAAGAACCTAGCGTTCGCTTGGGATCTGGATTGCGAGTTTGCTTTCCAACGATTGAAAAGGGCTCTCACAACAGCCCCAGTTCTTACATTGCTAGATGGAAGAAAGATGTTTACAGTATACACGGATGCATGCGGAACGGGACTAGGCGTTGTTTTGATGCAAGAAGGGAAGGTAGTGGCTTATGGTGGAATACATTTGAAAGTTCATGAAAAGAACTACCCAACGCACGATCTTGAGTTGGCCGCCATCATCTTTGCGCTTAAGTCTTGGCGCCATTATCTCCTAGGTGAGAAGTTCGAATTATATATTGACCATATATCGTTGAAGTATCTTTTCTCGTAGAAAGATCTTAACCTAAGATAGTAAAGGTGGATGGAGTTTCTTGCCTCATATGATTTTGAGATTTCCTATACTCCTGGCAAGGGCAATGTAGTAGCAGACGCCTTGAGCAGAAAGAAGCTTACCTTAAGCCCTCTCTTTGTAGAATGGTAAAGCTTGGAGTATATAGCCAGTTTTGACTTTAGGCTCTCCACTGACTTTGTACCCAGCCTGCTAGCAACATTAGAAGTGCGACCAACTCTATTAGGCTCAGTCAGGGCCGCACAACACGAAGACCCTCAGCTTGTTGATGTGATTGATAAGCTAATTAGGGGTGAAACTTCCAGTCACCTCAATAGGTACTCCATCGATGATAAGGGTTGGCTGAGGAGAGATGGAAGACTATGTGTCCCACAAGCAAGGGATTTGGTAAAGATGGTTCTCGAGGAAGCACACCATTCCAAGATGACAATACATCCAGGTGGAGACAAGATGTACAAAGACGTAAAGAGAGTTTTCTTTTGGAACGGCATGAAGAAGGACATGGCAGATTTCGTTTCTAAGTGCATGATATGATAATAGGTCAAGGCGGAACAAAAGAAGCCTGGAGGACTGCTTCATCCTCTAGAAGTCCCGCAATGGAAGTGGGATAGCATTTCAATGGACTTCATTGACGGGTTGCCTAGGTCAAGAAGGGGCAATACTAGCATTTAGGTAATAGTGCACAGGCTCACAAAAAGCGCCCACTTTATACCTGTCAAGAGAAGAAGGACTGCCTCATCTTTAGCATCTCTTTATCTCAAGGAAATAGTTCGACTCCATGGAATACCCTCCAGCATAGTGAGTGACCGAGATCATATCTTTACGAGCGAGTTTTTGTGGAGTCTGCAAGAAGCTGTGGGCACACAGTTATGCTTGAGCACGGCCTATCACCCCCAAACTAATGGTCAGACGGAATGGGTGAATAGAGTATTAGAAGATCTTTTGAGACTGTGCGTTCTTGACTTTGGAGAGACGTGGGAGGATCATCTTCCTTTAGTGGAATTCGCCTACAACAACAACTACCAAGCCACCATCGACATGGCGCCCTTCGAAGCTTTGTATGGAAGACCGTGCCGATCACCAACTTGTTGGTGGGAGTCTACAGACAAGCTTATACTTGGGCCAAACATGATTAGAGAGACTTCAGAAAAACTGGACTTGATACAAAGGAAAATGAAGACTGCCCAAGATAGACAAAAATCCTGCGCAGACAAAAGAAGGACCGACCTTGAGTTTGAGGTTGGGGACAGGGTTTCCCTTAAGGTATCTCCTTTAAGGAATGTCGTTCGCTTTTGATCCGTAGGAGAGCTAGCACCAAGATTCGTAGGATCGTTCCCTATCATCCGGAAGATTGGGAAAATGGCTTATAGAGTAGAGCTTCCCAAAAGGTTGGCTGGAATTCACAATGTCTTTCATGTTTCTCATCTCCGGAAATGTTTACATGAGTCTGCGGAAGTGGTGGAGCCAAGCATTCTAGAAGAAGTTGAAATAGAACGAGAAACAACTGTGAGAAAAGTTCTAACTCGAATCGTAGGAACTGAAATGAAAAAGCTACGCAACCGCGAAGTCAGGCTTGTTAAAGTTCAATGGAGCTCGATGCCGAGGAAGATGCGACTTGGGAAACTGAGGACAGAATACGCGCTGCCTACCCTTTTCTTTTCGAGGGTACATCTTTCACCTCTTTTTTCCATAAGTTTATGCTTGTATCTACCTTTTAGTGTATCTTATCGGTCCTTTTTCTCCTAACTCCTTAGGTAGAAACTAATGGATGCAAACATGTATTTGAAACATGTTATGATTGATGGCTGCAAGTGGTTGCAAGTGGTTGCTCGTGGATGCATATACACACACCCTAGGTATTAGATTGGCTCAGTCACTTCCATATTGCATACGCATATATGTATTCATACTTGTATGTGGTTGAAACTTGATGTGTTGTCATATGGATGTCGCATTTGTATGAATGGTTACACACTCATGTAGAATTATGAGTAGGGAAAAATTTGCATACATAATGGATTCATGACACTTACATGATTTGCATTAGGGAGGTCGACTGAATCAGCAGACCGCCTAATTTTTGCATTAGATAAGGACATATATACACACTATGCATATGATCATGAAGCATTAGAAGTCTTTTAAGCACAATGGATGCCTGTGTTTGTTGGTTGAGTAGATGGACGATTGGATGTTAGGATATACGTTCTTCCAAACTTGAAGATTTCGGGGACGAAATCCTTTAAGGAAGGGAGAATGTAACACCCCGAATTTTCAAATAACATTAAATTAACAAATTAAAGTATACTTAATTCAAAATCAAAGAATTAAGGGAAACGGGTTATGCCATTGTGTTCGTCTTGGAATTCTGCTTGAGATAGAGTCCGAGTTTGCGTAAATCGGACTCCGTATGAAGGAGTTATGACCGTCCGAAGTTTCAGAATTCAACTTAAAATTCAAACAGTTCAAATTCAGTTCAAAAATTCGAAAAACAGACCCAAACTGGGCTGGGCGGGAAAATTCCCGCCCAGGAACCAGGTCGACCAGGGGGTCGACCTGGTCAGGCCCTGGCTGGCCTGGTCGGGTTCTGGTAGAATACCTGAGCTCTAGTGTGTCACTAGGGCTGATTTGTCACTTTCTGATTGGCTCCTCTTTGAGTGTATGGTCTAGATTCACTCTATGATCATCTGACGGCTCAAATCAATCTGAACTCTATACATACAACCCAACACTCAACTTAAATTCACACAAATAAAATAGAACTAGAGTCGTCATGCTGCCGATAAGAAACTAAGAGTTGCTGTCAGTTAGAGAAAGCTTAGAGACGAGCAAAACTAAAGTAAAATCAAGATTCAAACAACGTTTATCTACCCAAAGGAAAGCAATGCAAATTCAGAACTCAAAATACAGAATTCAAGTTAGTCGTTTATTGTAAGTATAGTGATTTTTCCAACGAGAATAAAATTTAAGACTTGATTCGATGTAAAGTGGAAATGGAATTTTACTGTTATGTAACGACGATGCTAATTCATATCTGTGTATAGCAATGATTGTATTGGGAATAGTATTGGGATGTTTGTGGTATAATTGATTTGATGTTGATCCTATTGTACATTTAGAATGAAAGCAACATCAAATACAAGTACATGGTTAATGTTAGAATTTACACCTATATGTTTATATAGATTGTATACATTTTTCTAAGTCTAAGTTATGACTTATATACACATGTTCTATGTTAAGACCATTATGCCTACATGATTAAATCCCATGTATATGTTCTTATGTTCTTTGCAAGTTTGTAATTGGGTCCATGCCAAGTACCATTTAGCTTCACACTATTATTGCAAGTTTCATGTTATAAAAAGATACATGATTTGATCTAGTTCACGCTTTTGGGTTAATTTTAAAAATAGGCATTTTTATGGACATGTAATAACTTTGTCACATGCTAGTTTGTGTTTGAAGTTATGCCTAGATAAAATATGTTTAGGCTTATGTTTTATGCAAGTCTAATTATGCCATTTCATGTGACACCTATTTAATTAGATTCTTATTTGAATGCAAGTTCATATGACAAGTTGAAACCCATGATTTATGTTAATTAGATCGCAAAGTTGCAAGTTCATATGTCACACACCCTTTATGTTATTTAGAATACTTCATGTTCTTGGCTTTCCCTTCTATGTTTATAAGTTGGGCTGAAATATCCAGCCCAACATTCATTATAATCTTGTGAACGTACAAACGGGCGAATATCGTTGGGACTAAACATGAAAAATATATGTGTTGACATGTTTGACACATGCCAATGATTGGTGACATTTAAGTAGTATGAATTGCCATGTCTAAAAAGATAATGAACTTGGAAAATGGGCCATAACATTTACATATAACAAGTAAAAGAGACAAATATGTAAATTTAGAAAATACGAATATGCTTAACCCGAGGTTGGATTGAGTTATGATGTAAACCTACCCGGACCCGCCCGGCTGTCCAGTAATCACAACAATACCTATACAATGTGGGAGGTTAAGGCATCAAGCCCAATAAGTACCCGAGGTTAGACTGAGTTGCGGTGTAAACTTGCTCGGAACCGACCGACTGTCCTGTAACCGCAACAATACCTGTCTAATGTGAGTGGTTAGTACTTTGATGAATAGATTAAAGCTAGAATGAGGATGGTAGGGTTAAGTTAACTAAAACACTTAACCAATTCAACATGTTAATTAAACTGATCGGTGGGGTTAGGTTAATACAGACACTTAACCACTTAACATGTTTGACTAGAAAACCCTAGTAACGGGGACCCATTTCAGCAGTAACCCAATTAGGTATCATGGTACCCTGAAACTAGGCAGGGTGGGGCACGATTACTGGGCTGATTGTAAGCGGTTAAAGGCGACGACGGTTGGTGCAGCAGTGTGGGTTCTAATGGAGTGCGGGCGTGCAGACACTTCGGAGCAGACAAACAGGGCACTGGGCACCAGTAGTATACACTATGCATTCTAGAATTGTGTCGGGCCGCCACCATGGGACTTGATACACCCCATGGTGGGACCAACATAGGTATCTACAATCATTGGGGGTCGTATGACATATATGATTTTGCGAGTAGGAGCCGATCTTTAAAAAAAGGGATCACTTCACCCCAATCATGGGGCGCCAATCGGAACAAATACAAGTAGGTGCAGAGATATAGTGTGGGGTGCGATAGTATATTCGGTTCTAAACTGCTCTATCTTAGTTTATGATACTTTCATGTTCCCAGTTTATACCTATCATGCCCTTTTTCTTATTCTCATACTGAAGAGACACTAGACTTACCAGGCTTTATGTCTGACTCTATTTTTCTTTTGTCTTCTTTTCTTTCGTTCCCCCCCTCACCCCTGGTCCACAGGGAGGAAACAACCCAGCTTAGTCAGACTCTTTACAAGCTTCAAGATAGTAGATGTATGGTTTGGACTCTCTTTCCTTGGCTATGGCTTTTGGACACGTTCTATGGGGATTTATGCAGCTTTAATTATGTTTTTATGCTTCTTTATTTAATAATCAGGACAGAAATGATGATGTAATGTTTCGGAAGTTATTGTGAGACAATTATGGAAATGTTTTGTATGAACACGTATTTATGAAATGAAAGTCTGTTTGTTTTCCGCTGCTTATATATATGTGTTTATATCTGTCTTGTGTTTATCTGTGTCTTTTACTTATAAACCTCCACCGAAGTTAAGGCATTCCCTTTGTGAGTGACCTTAATGAAGGTGGGTGTTTCACTTGCCGTACCATTTCAGACATTTTTACCCCCCACCGCTCCTCCTTCTTTCATTTTAAAATCAGACTAAAATTACCAAAAATTACCTCGTCTCCTCCTCTTCAACCACATACTATCCTCGTTCAACTCGCATACATGGATTGGAAACCGTCGATCGACTGCTTCCAGCACATCAACAAAACTTGCTATAGTTTCATACTCCAAATCCACTCAAATTTTGCAAACAACTTCTAAATCATCCCCTCATTCCTAAAATGATAATTAAAACAAGAATCGATGCTAAATTCCTTAAGGTTTCGCAAACCCTAGCTATTCTTTGTACATTGACTACTTCAGAAATATGATTCGCACTCCATGAAAATGACATAGAAATGAAGGGGATTATACAAGGAATTCAAAGAAATGAACGTGATGGTTTTAGGTTTTTTCCCTTAATTGATTTCGATTTTCTATTATATGATCCTCACGTTTTACTGAGAAGATGGTGACGGCATGATTTCATTGACCGTCAAATGGAGTAAATTAGGTTTAGGATATGGACTATATTTATAGGATATTTTTATTATTTTTAAATTCGATATTATATTCCATTTTAATTGATCTCTACTTGTATTTTCCATTTAAAAATTCGTACGACCACATACAATATCCAATTTCGGTGAAAATGGACATACCACTATTGTTCGACATTACGGACCCAACGAAACTGGTTTCGTCAAATTTTGACTTCGTTTACTCACACAACATATTTTTAATGTCGAATTATTGACTACTTTTCACATTAAAATCTCGTACGGCCACATACTGACACCAAAAATCACGGAAATTGAAATATAGCAATAATTAAATACTCCGAATCCAACAAAATTAGTTTCATCGAAAACGGAGGTCGTTTGCAAAACTGGCTAGTTTCAAAGCTCTAAATAACCCATTTAAATATATAGATATATTTAAAAATAATTAAATTAAATATAAATAAATTTATATTATCGTATATATTCACAATAGAATATCATACAACTCCAATTGGATTTATAACTCGATATTCAAATCCCGTTTGAATCGATATTCAATTTATATTGAAAAATCCTTTTATAATATAAATAAATCGTTATAATTCATAAAGGAATTCCATAGTGACTTGTCGAAAATTTGATTTGGACATAACTCCCAATCTAGACGACGAAATTTCAATTTTTCTCTTCCATTAGAAAAATATACTTCACCAGCTCCGAACGTTTCTTGTTTCATAGAAATCTGGTGTGACGGCCCGCCCCGCACCAACCGTCATTTACTCCAAAGGTGTGCTGGACACATGTCCAGTTAGCGCGGAACGGGTCATGAGAAGGAAAAGAGAAGAAGGAAATGAACATACAAAGAACCTGTAGAATGTCTCACAGCGCATAGAATAAAATATAATAATAATATACTTGACATAAAACAGGAGAGACAGTACATAAGCTGAAAATCAGAACTAAACATCATAGCAGCGGAAATCCAAAATACAGCTTATTACAACTTTTCCAACTGTCTCAAAGCAAAAGTAAGATAAATGAGGTACACTACTAATGCCCAAGTAGCGACCACCAACGACCCAGGGAGAATGGGTATATATATATCATACGTGGAAGCCTCATGCCCGCCTCCGAATCAGCTACTCGTGCACCACCAGCTAACCTGTCTCTAGTCTGCTCGTGTGAGCACCCAGAGTAATAAGAGGAGACATAAAACTCTGGGTCAGACATAAAGCCTGGTATGAGCGATAAGCATCTAAAGTGAATAATAACAGGTAGACTAAAACACACCTGAACCTGGACCTGCAACCAAAGAGTTAGCACTACATACTGTACAACACTCTAAGGTGCCATATAAAACAATGTATAGATACGGAGGTGGGGGAGGTGTGCATGTCATAATGATGGCAAACAATCAAACATAGCATCCATCCTCACATCTCTCACTCAGTGCGTAAAGCATACGATATTCACCACTTCGATCACCCAACATACCTTGCTACGATCACTTTGCCCCATGAAGTCATAAATGTCTTCACTGCACTGATAACGTAGCCACAAATCCTTTGATATGTCCACTTTGCCCCATGGAGTCACAAGGACCCCACTGCACTGGCTCATAGCCTTACTAATCCTTACTATGTCCACTCTGCCCCATGGAGTCACAAGAACCCCACTGCACTGGCTCATAGTCTTACTACGCATCACCTTGCCCCTCAGGTCATAATGACCCTACTGCACTGATAACGTAGTCTTGCTACCATCACCTTGCCCCTCAGGTCATAATGACCCTACTGCACTGATAAGTAGCCCATCATCCATTTTCAGTGGTGAATCGAAGTTATGAACGTCGACAACTCCTTAGCACACGTCCCGCAGTAAAGCCCAACCATGAAGTGAACTCATTGGTTCCCAGCTGGTTCCGGGATCCTGAGCTCTAACTTCCATTTGGACTACCTTTGCATCTCGGGTTATTGGTCATCACCATCGAATCGGATCGGATCGGCCTTCAACATTCTTCATCGGATCGGATCGGCCTCATCTGGTTCGGAGTCCAGTTTTCCCTCGTCACCACGGTTCGGATCGAGTCACGCCATCTGGTCGTGGTCACCCATACGGATCGGGTCGTAGTCACCCTTTCGAATCGGGTCGTAGTCACCCATTCGGATCGGGTCATAGTCACCCATTCGGATCGGGCTGTGGTTCCTCCTTCACGTCAGTTCGTGTTTCCCCCACTGGTCGGGTCGGGTCGGGTGCATCTTCCGAGGTCGTCAGCTCGTGAGCTTCTGAAGTGGATCGGGTCGTGCTCCTCCCTTCGGATCATGGCGCCTCATCAAGCTGAATCGGATCGTGGAGAAGATCCGCGATCGGGGTGGCCACACGGATCGTTTTCTTCGGGTCAGATCGCCCCTATGCCCATCGATCCGGTCCGGTTCGGGCAGATTCCTGCAGTTCTTCCAGCGAGCAGTTTACGCCCCTCGACGACGTTTTCGACCATTCCAACTATTCTAACCAATCAAAAAGCATTTCATACAGTCATAGCAACATGCATCATCAACCACAAACATCAAAACAACAATATGATAGGTTAAAATGGATCAAACATAGCCAAAATTCCCTATTTTCCCTTAAGCATGTTTAGGTGAAACTTATGATATAATTAGCAAAACTTAACCAGATTAGCCCAAATTCATATCAGAGGTCTAAAACATCATTCCGAATTTTATAAACATTTTTCCAGAATTTTATCATGTTTAAATTCGCTAATTAACACTAATCACCCCTAATTAGCCATAATTAGTGCGAAACTATGCAAATCACTCACCTTAGCCACAAAATAAACTAAGATCTGAAATAAATCTCTGATTTGATGTGAATCTCTATGCTAAACAACAGCTCCAATGTTGATTTGGTGTAGATCTTCCTTGATTAGGGGTTGCTAAGCCAAATCCTTGACCAAAAGATGATTTGGAGGTGATTTAGAGGTTAGAGGCCATTTTTAGGGTTCCTTGGTGATAAGTGGAGGCTAGAAAATTAAAATGGAATGATCCTCTATCCCATTTCAGCCTCCCCATAACCCTAATCCCGAAATGGGTTATGGGCCTACTCACTAATCACCCGATTTGGCCCTGTTAAGCAGTTTTTCACCCTCCAAACCTTGTTTCAGCCATATCTCCCAAACGGTAAGTCCGTTTGGCTATTATGACCACTCTACGGAAAGGTAAACCATCAAAAGAATCCAATGGAAGTGGTTTCAGGTCAAAATTCCATTCCAATCAAAAGTTATTGCCAAAACAGTACCAACTAGAGGCAAAATGGTCATTTAAAAATCGACAAAAATCATGAACATGGGAAATGACTCTAATGGATGTTTCCCAAAGTTACATGACCATACGACTTCACATGGGAAAGAAATAAATATTCTACAATCCTGTGATGTGTAGAATACAGGTCGTTACACTCTCCCCCCTTAAGAAATTTCGCCCCCGAAATTCCCTAATCCAAACACACACAAAGGTCCCGCATGCCTGTCAATCATAGAACATCAATCAAACATGCAAAACAAGTAAAATAAGTCTACCCTAGCATGCGGAATAACTAAATCGCAAAGTAAATCTTACCAGGCAAAGAGTTCTGGATATGCGTTCCTAATGCTCTCCTCAGTCTCCCAAGTACAGTCATTCTCGTCCTCGCCCCACTGAACCTTGACTAGCTTTACCGACTTCCTTCGAAGTTGCTTCGTATCGTGCCCCACAATACGAATCGGCTTGCGGTTCCCAACCGCCTCGGGTTCTATTTCGAAGTCCTCTAACTGATCAGGTGAAATAGTCATCTCTGACTCGTGGACGAACTTCCTTAGTTGGGAAACATGAAACACATTGTGAACTCCCGCCATTTTCTCTGGTAAGCCAACTCTATATGCCAAATTCCCGACTAGTTCAAAAACAGGGAATGGGCCAACAAATCTTGGTGCTAATTTGCCTCTCTTGCCAAATCGTATCACGCTCTTTAACGGAGAAATCTTGACAAACACCAAGTCACCAACGGAGAACTTTAAGTCTCTTCTCCTCTTATCAGCATAACTCTTCTGCCTATCCTGGGCAGCTTTCATTCGTTGCTGAATGATCTTGATCTTATCGGAAGTCTCTCTCACCACATCTGGCCCAAACACAAACTTCTCGCCAGTCTCTATCCAACATGATGGTGAGTTGCACGGTCTTCCGTACAAAGCTTCATATGGAGCCATACCGATACTGGGTTGTTAGCTATTATTATATGCAAACTCTACTAGATGCAAATGGTCATCCCATGATCCACCAAAATCCAATATACAAGCTCTCAAGAGATCTTCCAATATACGATTCACCCTCTCCGTCTGACCGTCGTTCTGAGGATGATATGCGGTACGGAGATGTAATCCTGACCATAGAGCCTCTTGTAAGCTCTTCCAAAACCCACTAGTGAACAACGGGTCTCGGTCACTCACAATGCTTTTAGGTACTCCATGAAATCTCACTACCCACTTCATATACAATTCTGCCAACTTGGCTGCCGTTCTGGTCGATTTGACTGGTATAAATCTTGCACTTTTAGTCAATCGATCTACAATTACCCAAATGCTATCATGTCCCGATCTAGCCCTTGGTAAGCCATCGATGAAATCCATCGAGACTTGCTCCCATTTCCATTCGGGAATTTCTAATGGTTGCAACAAACCACTAGGCTTCTTTTGCTCGGCTTTAACTAGCTGGCAATTCATGCATTTGGATATAAACTTCCCAACATCTCTTTTCATCCCTTCCCAGTAGTAAGTCCATCTCATGTCTCGATACATCTTATTACCACCGGGATGTATAGTCAGTTTTGAGTGATGACACTCTCTAAGCACTTCATCTCTCAAACCATTCACGTTGGGCACAACTAGTCTTCCATTTCTTCTAAGCCATCCATCTCGATCAAGCCCATACACATTCATCTCCTCACCGTCGATGTTCATCTCTAACTTGGAGATGATTTTTAATAGATTAGGATCGTCTCTCTGACCAGAACCAATCCGCTCTATCAAAGTGGGTCTGATCGTCAAACTAGCTAGCATAACTGGGTCCAATTCGCACTTTGGTCTGAAATCAAACCCCGCGATATACTCCAATTGCTTCCACTCAAGAAACATTGCCCCTAAGCTGGCATGTCTCCTACTCAAGGCATCGGCTACCGCATTACCTTTCCCAGGTGTGTATGCGATATCAAAATCATACGAAGCCAAGAACTCTAACCATCTCTGCTGACGGAGATTCAGATCTTTCTGAGAGAAGAGATACTTTAACGATTTATGATCGGTAAACAACTCAAATCTTTCTCCCAAGAGATAGTGTCTCCACATCTTCAGCGCAAATACAATCGCTGCCAATTCCAAATCATGGGTAGGATACTTCTTCTCATGCGGCTTTAGATGTCGACTAGCATAAACCACAACCCTACCTCCTTGCATCAATACAACACCCAGTCCGGTACCACAAGCATCCGTGTATACTGTCATCTCTTCATTCCCTTTAGGAATGACTAACACTGGCGCACGCGTCAACTTCTCCTTTAGACTCTTGAAGGCATCCTCACACACTCCGTCCCAGACGAAGGACTGATTCTTCTTAGTCAGTTGAGTCAACGGTGCTGCTATCTTGGAGAAGTCCTGGATAAACTTACGATAATATCCAGCTAATCCCAAGAAACTTCTCACATCTGTTACATTCTTGGGCGTAGGCCAATCCTGTACCGTAGCCACCTTCGCAGGGTCCACGGCAATACCACTCTCTGAAACAACATGACCCAAGAATCTTACTTCCCTTCTCCAAAAATGACACTTTGAGAATTTCGCTTTCAATTGGTGTTTCCTCAACACCTCCATCACTATCCTCAAGTGTCCCTTGTGTTCCTCCTCTGTCCTTGAGTAAACAAGGATATCATCCACGAACACAAGAACAAACTTATTCAACTGATCTCTGAATACTCGATTCATGAGATCCACAAAGTAGGCTGGTGCATTGGTCAACCCAATGGCATGACCAACCACTCATAAAATCCAGACGGCGTCCTAAATGCCGTTTTCGGAACACTCTCATCCGCTACTCGAAGCTGATGAAATCCTGTCGCGAGGTCCAACTGGGAGAACACTCTTGCTCCTTCCAGTTGATCAAACAAATCATCTATCCGCGGTAGAGGATACTTATTCTTCCTCGTTACCTTATTCAACTCGCGATAGTCCACACACAAACGAAGGGAACCATCTGCCTTAGTGGCAAACACAACTGGTGCTCCCCACTCGGAGACACTCCTTCTAATAAATCCCTTCTTCAAAAGATTGCTGACTTGCACCCCGAGCTCTCGCTGCTCCCTTGGTGCCATACGACGAAGTGGCATCACTATAGGTCTGGCATCTTTCACTAAATCAATACGGAACTCAATCTCTCGGTGTGGTGGAAGCCCGGTCACCTCCTCGAAGACGTCCGGATACTGGCCAACCACGGGCACATCTGACAACTCATCCTGCGGGATGTCGAGGGAATTTACAAAACTAGCCATAACCCCATCACTGGGTAGACTACCAAACACTACCCTCCGCCCATCATCTGCCCTCACTGTCACCAAAAAGCCCTCACAGTCTACCACCACCCCGTATCTTTGGAGCCAATCGACTCCCAATATAATGCCATAACCAGTAAAGCCCAAAACAAAGCAATCACATACAAACATACATCCATGACTCGATAAGACCAAATTCCTGCAAATCATACTAAGGCTAGTCGAACCACCAATCGGGTTCGTCACAACCAATGGTCTATCGACTATCTCGGGTTCCAGTCCCGACCTATCTACCAGGTCACTAGATATGAAGGAACAGGAAGCCCCAGTATGAAACAAAACTCGAACTGGTATATCATAAATAGAAAGCATACCTTGAATAACAACATTCTTTCCTTTCTCCACCGCAGTTGGGGCATTTGACGAAGAAGGAACATCATTAATAGCATATTCTTTCACAATCTGCTTCTCCTTAAGAGGTTGCAGACACTTATCCTTCTGATGTCCCACTTGACCACAGTTGTAGCACTTCCTTTCCGCTGGCTTGGCCCGACATTCTTTAGTATAATGGCCTTTCTTTCCACAGCTGAAGCACTCAACATCCTTCTTGCTCTTTTTCTGGCCACCTTTAGATTGGTCCTGCTTCCTCTTATTCTGAGAGTTATTCTTGCCTCCACCGCCTACTTGCGGTTTTGGCCCCTCTGCAGACGCAGCCTCAGTCTTTGACTTAGGGTAAAGACTCTCTGATCTCAAAGCTTTCCCCACGATCGATTCAAAAGTCTCATCGATGTGGTTGATAAGCCTTTCCCCCAAGTATCCATCCAAACAAGTAATGAACTTCTCATTCTTCTTCTCAGGAGTGTCGATGAGAGACAGTCCATACTTTGACAAAGTGTCGAACTCAGCAATATAGTCAGAAACTGCCCTCCCATTCTGCTTGAGTTCCAAGAACCTCTTAAACAACACTGACTTTTGGGCAGCTGGGATAAACTTCTTGCTAAAGCGAGCCTTGAACTGATCCCAAGTAACCTGATCCTCTGGAGTAGCTGTTCTAATGGCATTCCACCAATTCATCGCTCGCCCTTGCAGCTGACGAGACGCTAGCCTTCTCTTCATCGCATCCTCAAGACCCAAGTCATCAAAGATACGATCACAGCTATCCATCCAATCTTGAACACCTGTGTCCGACTCCGTTCCGTGGAACGGCTTTCCACCAAGATTAGTGTAATCCTTGCACAACTTGGCGAAATCGACCCTAGGCGCCTGCACTACTGGGCCAACACCAACTCCGGGATTGGGAACTGCCCCTTGCACTTCTCTAAGCATGTCTCTCATGAGGTTAGTAAACATTGCCCTCATGTCAGCGGCATTCCCTTGGTTGGTCCCTCTACCAGCACCCCTCGTGTCTCGTCTCATCGTCAATCTGAAAAAGGGAAACGATTAACGACCTCATAGTGGTGCTAGTGCAATGCGACTTCATTTTTATACTACTAAAAGTATATAAATACATAGCTTTTGAAAACCAAAGTAATCACAAATACGCGCTCTCATATACGTACTAACTCTCCCTACTGTCTTTCCCTACGTGAACTACGCAACCTAGAGCTCTGATACCAAGTGTGACGGCGCGCCCCGCACCAACCGTCATTTACTCCAAAGGTGCGCTGGACACATGTCCAGTTAGCGCGGAATGGGTCATGAGAAGGAAAAGAGAAGAAGGAAATGAACATACAAAGAACCTGTAGAATGTCTCACAGCGCATAGAATAAAATATAATAATAATATACTTGACATAAAACAGGAGAGACAGTGCATAAGCTGAAAATCAGAACTAAACATCATAGCAGCGGAAATCCAAAATACAGCTTATTACAACTTTTCCAACTGTCTCAAAGCAAAAGTAAGATAAATGAGGTACACTACTAATGCCCAAGTAGCGACCACCAACGACCCAGGGAGAATGGGTATATATATATCATACGTGGAAGCCTCCTGCCCGCCTCCGAATCAGCTACTCGCGCACCACCAGCTAACCTGTCTCTAGTCTGCTCGTGTGAGCACCCAGAGTAATAAGAGGAGACATAATACTCTGGGTCAGACATAAAGCCTGGTATGAGCGATAAGCATCTAAAGTGAATAATAACAGGTAGACTAAAACATACCTGAACCTGGACCTGCAACCAAAGAGTTAGCACTACATACTGTACAACACTCTAAGGTGCCATATAAAACAATGTATAGATACGGAGGTGGGGGAGGTGTGCATGTCATAATGATGGCAAACAATCAAACATAGCATCCATCCTCACATCTCTCACTCAATGGGTAAAGCATACGATATTCACCACTTCGATCACCCAACATACCTTGCTACGATCACTTTGCCCCATGAAGTCATAAATGTCTTCACTGCACTGATAACGTAACCACAAATCCTTTGCTATGTCCACTTTGCCCCATGGAGTCACAAGGACCCACTGCACTGGCTCATAGCCTTACTAATCCTTACTATGTCCACTCTGCCCCATGGAGTCACAAGAACCCCACTGCACTGGCTCATAGTCTTACTACGCATTACCTTGCCCCTCAGGTCATAATGACCCTACTGCACTGATAACGTAGTCTTGCTACCATCACCTTGCGCCTCAGGTCATAATGACCCTACTGCACTGATAAGTAGCCCATCATCCATTTTCAGTGGTGAATCGAAGTTATGAACGTCGACAACTCCTTAGCACACGTCCCGCAGCAAAGCCCAACCATGAAGTGAACTCATTGGTTCCCAACTGGTTCCGGGATCCTGAGCTCTAACTTCCATTTGGACTACCTTTGCATCTCGGGTTATTGGTCATCACCATCGAATCGGATCGGATCGGCCTTCAACATTCTTCATCGGATCAGATCGGCCTCATCTGGTTCGGAGTCCAGTTTTCCCTCGTCACCACGGTTCGGATCGAGTAACGCCATCAGCTCGTGGTCACCCATACGGATCGGGTCGTAGTCACCCTTTCGAATCGGGTCGTAGTCACCATTCGGATCGGGTCGTAGTCACCCATTCGGATCGGGTTGTGGTTCCTCCTTCACGTTAGTTCGTGTTTCCCCCACTGGTCGGGTCGGGTGCATCATCCCAGGTCGTCAGCTCGTGAGCTTCTGAAGTTGATCGGGTCGTGCTCCTCCCTTCGGATCGTGGCGCCTCATCAAGCTGAATCGGATCGTGGAGAAGATCCGCGATCGGGGTGGCCACACGGATCGTTGTCTTCGGGTCGGATCGCCCCTATGCCCACCGATCCGGTCCGGTTCGGGCAGATTCCTGCAGTTCTTCCAGCGAGCAGTTTACGCCCCTCGACGGCGTTTTCGACCATTCCAACTATTTTAACCAATCACAAAGCATTTCATACAGTCATAGCAACATGCATCATCAATCACAAACATCAAAACAACAATATGATAGGTTAAAATGGATCAAACATAGCCAAAACCCCCTATTTTCTCTTAAGCATGTTTAGGTGAAACTTATGATATAATTAGCAAAACTTAACCAGATTAGCCAAAATTCATATCAGAGGTCTAAAACATCATTCCGAATTTTATAAACATTTTTCCAGAATTTTATCATGTTTAAATTCGCTAATTAACACTAATCACTCCTAATTAGCCATAATTAGTGCAAAACTATGCAAATCACTCACCTTAGCCACAAAATAAACTAAGATCTGAAATAAATCTCTGATTTGATGTGAATCTCTATGCTAAACAGCAGCTCCAATGTTGATTTGGTGTAGATCTTCCTTGATTAGGGGTTGCTAAGCCAAATCCTTGACCAAAAGATGATTTGGAGGTGATTTAGAGGTTGGAGGCCATTTTTAGGGTTCCTTGGTGATAAGTGGAGGCTAGAAAACTGAAATGGAATGATCCTCTATCCCATTTCAGCCTCCCCATAACCCCAATCCCGAAATGGGTTATGAGCCTACTCACTAATCACCCGATTTGGCCCTGTTAAGTAGTTTTTCACCCTCCAAATATTGTTTCAGCCATATCTCCCAAACGGTAAGTCCCTTTGGCTATTATGACCACTCTACGGAAAGGTAAACCATCAAACGAATCCAATGGAAGTGGTTTCAGGTCAAAATTCCTTTCCAATCAAAAGTTATGGCCAAAACAGTACCAACTAGAGGCAAAATGGTCATTTAAAAATCGACAAAAATCATGAACATGGGAAATGACTCTAATGGATGTTTCCCAAAGTTACATGACCATACGACTTCACATGGGAAAGAAGTAAATATTCTACAATCCTATGATGTGTAGAATACGGGTCGTTACATCTGGCTTAAAACAGATTCTGTATATTCAGTAGAAGTTCGAATCGCCAAATAACGAACTGTGTAACACCCCGTATTTCTATAACATGTTAAAACCATAAATCAAGGCAGAATTAAATTTTAAAGCAAGAACCAAGGGAAACGGGTTACGCCATTGCGTTCGTCTCGAAATTCTTATTGGAAAAAAGTCCGAGTTTTCGAGAAACGGAGTCCGTATGAGCGAGATATGACCCTCCAAAGTTTCAAAGATTTTCAGAATCGAAAACAGCTCGAAATTCGAATTCAAACGCCAGCGCAGACTGGGCGGGAATTTTCCCGCCCAGGACCAGGTCGACCTGGGGGTCGACACTATGGTCGGCCTCCCAGGGACCAGGTCGACCCTATGGTCGACCTGGGGGTCAACCTGGTGCCAGAACCCAGTTCTGAGCCTGGGTTCATTCTGATGTATCTGGTCACGTTTTCTGTCTAGATTCGTCCGCCTAATCCTATATAAACAGCCTCCTAGCCTCATTCTCTTTACACCATTTCATTCTCTCCTTATGCTGCCTCTGGAATAATTGAAATAAATTAATTAATTAAAATAAAACATGAAGACTATTCTTGAAGACTACGGCTAGGAATTTCAAATTGGAGATTCAAATCAAGTTAGAGCTTCAAGAAGGGAAGGAAAGGATAATTCAACGGCTTCGAGCAACGTTGCGCAAATCATAGCAAATCACCTCAACATTATCTTATTATCCTTTTCTAAAGCCGATCAATGTAAGTCAGTTACTTTTTAGATTTGAACGTCTAGATCTATTTGTGGCATGTAATTAAATGGGTATAAGAATATGCTTGATCCTCTCATTTGAATATGCCTATGACGTTGAAACTATTGTTAATAGCATATGTCTATGACTGTGAACATGAGACTATGCCTATGACTGTGAACATAAGACTATGCCTTTGCCTATGACCGTGAACATAAAACTATCGCCTATGACTATGACAAGGAAAATTGTGGCTAATCACCTATGACTCATGACTATGAGATTATTGCCTATGATTATAAGACTATTGTCCATGACCATGACTTTGAAATTATTACAGTTAATTGCCTATGACTATTTAGGGTAATTGCCTAGGACTATTTTGGTTAATTATCCATGACTATTGTGATTAATCGCCCATGATTCATAACTATGAAACCATGACTATGACTATTGTGGTTAATTGCCTAGGACTATTTTGTGGTTAATTGCCTAGGACTATTGTGGTTTATTGCCTTTGACCAGTATGGTTAGTTGCGTATGCCCATAACACTGTAGTTACAAATCATGTTGTACACCGAACTGGCATCATGTTGGACCAAATCACCTATGCCTATTCCCTAAATTATGTTGATCTTATATTTATGATGTAGCTTGTCTAGTTTATTCCTATTCACTTTTATGTACATCAAACTTATTGGAACCATTATCTTTGTATTTGGTTCGCTTTCGGATGCCTATTCTTTTATGTCAAATTCTCGTGCTTATCCCCTATTCCTTTTGCTAGTTTCATTTCATAAGTACTTAGAAACTTGTGAAATCGTGTTATATGTACGACTACGGCGGGGGAATTTGGGCGTAGCTTAATTTATAATTTGGCATAATAAACATGCTGATATAAATCTGAATTGGCTATAATAGTAAATATTACATGCATATTAGACTTGGGCGTATAATGGTAAATTGTTAATTGGCCGCAAAGTATGTTATTGGCATGTAAGCCAAGTTTTGGGCATAAACTGTAAACTAGAGTATCAAATCTAGTTTTGACATGAACTGTAAATGGGAATACTAGATCTAAATTGGCATAAAACTCTGGGTTGGGTTAAATGATAGGTAAATCAAGATTTGGGCCCAGAATACAGGTATGTTAGTAGGCATGACAAATGAATATGTTATAGGCCAAATTTGTTTAAAAGAGTTGTTAGCAATTTACATATAAACCTAAAAAGACAAATATGTAAATCTAGGGAAAGACGAATATGCCTAACCCGAGGTTAGATTGAGTTACGGTATAAGACTGCCCGGAACCACCCGGCAAATCCAGCAACCATAACAATACCTATCTAATGTGGGTGGTTAGAGCATTGAGCCCAAAAGGACCCGAGGTTAGACTGAGTTGTGATGCAAATCTGCCTGGAACCGACCGACACATCCAGTAACCACAACGATATCTGTCTAATGTGAGTTGTTGGTGCTTTAAAGAATAATTTGAAGCTAACAAACGGTTAAGCTAGAATGGGAGGGTTAAGTCCATAGGAACACTTAACCAACTTAACATGTTAACAAGACTTGTAGGGGTTAAATAACCATTATAAGATGTTAACTAGACTAGAAGGTGGGGTTAAGTAAAATACACTTAGCCAATTTTACATGTTAGCTAGAAGGTGGAGTTAAGTAAGCTTAGAACACTTAGCCATCATAGTGTGACAAACGAACAAGGTTAAGTTAAAAAGATGAAGGGGCAATACTTAACCATTAGAATATGTAAATCAAACAAATGTTAGGGTTAAGTTAACTAAGGGAACACTTAACCAATACAAGATAAAGGGGTGGGGTTAAGTAATAAGAAATACTTAACCAATATAACGTGATTTGTGGTAGGGTTAAGTCAACCTGAACTACTGATAACACTTAACCAGTTTATCATGACAAATGAATGCGTTAAGTTAACTTGAATTGACTAATGACACTCAACCAATCCAACTTGACGAGAAAAAGAACTAAGTAGTAAACCTTAGTTAAGAGGACTAAGTTGTAAACCTTAGTTAAGAAAACGACGATTCAGGGACTAAGTAGTAAACCTTAGTTAAGGGGACTAAGTACTAAACCTTAGTACAACACGAGAAGGAGCGAACGTCCATCTGATCTTAAAGAAGGCTCCAACAAACTGGGTTACGAAGCATGCGGCTTCGAGGGGACGTGAGGGTACTCTTGGTATCCCTCTGTGAAGCTGCAGATGATCCGCCTGGGCTCACAGAGGTTAAAGTCTGCATTAGAAGAACCAAGGGTATGCCTTGGTTGCAATATAAGGCAACCTAATGATGAGGATAGACCAGCGTGATTCGGCGAGACCAGTAGCCCTGTGATAGCAACTTATCGTCTATCTACCATCTTGAGTCAATCGAGATACGTGAAGCGGAAAGGCGGAGAACTCCAACAGACCATATACTTGCTATCTAGTTATGGGTGCGGATGGCCATAGGTTAGTGGGGGCATAAAGGGCCTGCGTATAGTTCTCATTTTTCAAGGTGTGCCTTTCATTAGTTGAGGGAGGGGTCAGGTGGGACCATAGCCACTGGAAAAACAGACCTCAGCATCTGCATCGGCAGATATCTGAAAGCTCCCGACCGAGTTCCGTGTTTCTTGATTTGCCCTGCCATGAGACTCGTGTCGCACATATAGAGGACATGTGCATCTAGACAGCAATAACAATCCACAACACATATGTGGGGAAAGTCTAGGAACATATACCACTCTGGGTAGTGTGTCCTAGATTAAGGGTGTTGTTCGATAGGTAGCATAATCCCTAGTCAGACCTAGGTCGCGTAAACCCTAAAATCCGAGAACCGTTCAATAGGTAGCATAAACCCCAGTAGCCCTGGGTAACGAAAAACCTGGTTGGATCTAGAATGTGCTCGATATAAAACCCTAAGTTAGACCTAGGTAATAAATGATAGATGTACACTTGAAACAACCAAAATTGTGGGAACTGGGATCACGTATCTGTTCTTATCAGTTTATACAGATTACTAGATAGGTAGTGTAGGGATATAGAAATTAGAATAACAAGGTAGTGGCAAAGCAGAGAAAGTATAGTAGTGCACCCAGTTTATCTTACCTTATCGTATCTTGTGCTAACCTTATGATTCCCGTTATCATGGTGTAGCCTTGTATACAGTTAATTCATGCCATGTTGCTTTTTACCTGTTCACATGCTGAAAGTTACTGAACTTACCAAACTTTATGTCTGACTCTGTTTTCTTTCGTTTTCTTGTATTCCCCCCCCCCCCCCCCCCAGGTTCGCAGGGAGGGAATATTACTACTAAGCCCAGTTTTCTTTCCAAGCTGAAGATTAGTCTAAGTTTTGCTTGGTTTCTCTTTTCCATTGGTATGGCTGGCTCACGCTACATTAGGGAATATAAATATTATTTTATGCTTCTTTATTTTGTAAGATAGATATTCTGGTATTGGAAAATAATTGTTGTACAAACTATTTTATCAATAAAGTGAAGTTTTTATTTACCGCTCCTTTAATTATATGTCTTGTAATTTATCTGCATCTTTTACCTTAAATGCTCCACAGAGCTTAGTGCATTCCCTTTTGTGAGTGACACTAACGGATGTGGAGTGTTACAAACTGCTGCGCCATTTTGAGCTCGATTTTAATTATAATATAATTATACGTTCAGCTGACGTTATTTAAATAACTTCATCCATATAATTCAATTCTTAACTAAATTATATATTTTAAATTTGTCCAGTTCACACGATATTGTCAATTCACTATTTCTAACTGTTTCAGAATTAAATATATTGTTTATATTAATTAAATATTCCATATAATTTAATTTAACGACCATTTAATTATCTTAGTCACTT
Organism: Allium sativum; assembly: GCA_030737875.1. Classification (NCBI taxonomy): domain Eukaryota; kingdom Viridiplantae; phylum Streptophyta; class Magnoliopsida; order Asparagales; family Amaryllidaceae; genus Allium; species Allium sativum. Next base: position 141,754,389 of record CM060925.1, on the reverse strand, counting down.
TTTAAATAATTAAATAAATTAATTATAATACTATAAAAATACGGGACATTACAGTAAATGTTGACATCATTGTCTTCCCTCTTTTCTTCCTTCTTGTTTCTTCTTGAATACAATCATTAGAATCTAGGTTGCTCGAAGGATCGATGGCGTTGAGTGGATCTATGTTCATGGGATTCGAAGTCTGGTTTATATCGGGTGGAGGCTGGTTTATATCGGGTGGAGGCTGGTTTTTATCAGGTGTGGAGTTTACATTTGAAGGCAGCTGTTTTTTATAGTGAAGAGGCTAATTTGTAACGGGCTGAGGCTAGATTTCAATACGCTTCCGAGGGGATCTTCTAAGATCAACACTTCCCGTAACATTTGGATATGCGGACAAACCAGTGCCAGGACTGAGATTTGAAGACTGGTTTTTATCCGGTGGAGGTTGGTTTTTATCGGGTGGAGGTTGGTTTTTATTGGGTGGAGGCTGGTTTTTATTGGGTGGAGGTTGGTTTAGAGTTGAAGGAAACTGATTTTTATACGGAAGAGGCTGGTTTTTAATGGGTTTAGGCTATTAGTCAGTCCTCTTCCGAGGGGATCTTCTAACATCAACACATCCGGTAACGTTGTTTTTTACACCAGCCACCTTATCCTTTGTCTATAAAGCTGTAACTGCAGCTAGAGATTGCTTCTTTGATGACAGTCTCATTGCTACCTTTGATACCTGAAACTGGCATACAAAGTAAAAAAAACATGATTTGCTTATTCCGTTTTCGCATACAATAAATATACACACACATAAATGTACCATAACGTGTTTGCAAGTTTGTGAATAAATATGCACACGCACAAATGTATATTCAGTCTTCTTAACCTTTTACATATAGATATAAATTTGACCATGAAATAAAAAGATACATTAGTAATGCGTAACTTCATAATGCTACTACATAATGCTTGTAGAAGATACATTAAAAATGAAATATTCACATCATTTAGTGTGATAGCTTAATTTTATATTTTATCTAATTATTCTGAAATTATTTATACCTTTTTTAGTGTAATTACTTCAATGTAAATATTATAATGATAACTATTTTTTTTCTTTTGTCCATTTAATTCATACTAAACATAGTAATATTGTTATTAAATTAAATATCATGCAATATTCAAGTAATAATCATAATTTCAAGATGTATTCACAAGATGATAATTCACAAGATGATATGTCCATGCATATTATAACAAAAAAACCAGTGTAAATAATTAAATAGTTGTAAATTGACAAATTTAATAAAATGAGCTGAAATTATATGATATAAAAAAGTAAACTCACGTATAGTAAAAAGATACATAATAACTAATATAATTTTATACATACAACATATGTAACAACCTTAAATAATCTTAACTAATGCTATCTTGGAAATATTATGCTAAAGTATATTATAAACAAAAGTAATATACATTAAAAAAATATAATGTTCTTATTGTCAGTTCTAATTCATTAAAAGCAGCATCATAAGAATCATTTGTCTATATAGATATTAAATCCATTCAGGGCACATACGATTTTGAAATTATCAAGGCGAAACCCACAACATCATTACGATAACACAAATACTTCAAGTTAACATTATGATAACACAAATACTTATGCATACACGCAGTTCCAAGCTAACTTGTGCAAAATATATTATGTAAACACACAGCATCATTATCCACAATATATGAAAATTTAGCATCAGAATCTCATTTTAAAGCATAATAGCAAATGGACGTCTAAAAACCCATAAACGAGAAAAAATTATTAACACTCAAAAGAAAGACATAATAGTCTTTATTCCAATGATTAAAAAGATGTAACAGACAATAAAGATGTGTGACATTTAATCAACAAGAGGAATTTAAAAAACAATGTTTGTAGAAAATTGATGACATCTTCTTGTTTCTTATAACCGAGACACTTCTTTATGTAACAACCCGAATTTTAATAACATGTTGAAACTAGAAATCAGGGTATAATTAAATTTTAAAATAAGAATCAAGGGAAACGGGTTACGCCATTGCGTTCGTCTTGGAATTCTTCTTGAAATAGAGTCCGAGTTTGCGTAAAATGGATACCATACGAAGAAGATATAGACGAACGAAGTTAGGTAGAAAAACCAGAAACCGGCTAGAATGCACTGACGCACTTGGGAAGTGCGCCAGAACAAAATTGCATTGGTGCACTTGGGAAGTGTGCCCATGCAATTTTGCATTGGCGCACTTGGCAGGGGCACCCAGGACGAGTAGAAAACCTGTTGGTCAGGCCCTGGCTGGCCTAGTCGGGTTCTGGTCGAATTTCTGAGCTCTGCTGTGTCACTAGGGCTAACTTGTCACTTTCTGGTTGGCTTCTCTTTAGATGGATGGCCTTGATTAACTCTAGCTTCATTGATGACTCAAATTAGTTTGAAACCCTATATAAATAGCCTCCAAGCCTCATTCTCTTTACACCATTCTTCTCTAACCTTATGCTGCTCAAACTCTTGATAATCATGACTTCTTCTCCTTCCTCTAAATTAAATTAAAAATAAAATGCGAAGATAATTTCTTGAAGACTACGGCTAGGAATAGGGGATTTGCTTCTACAATCAAATCAAGATTCAACGATTCAACAATTCAACGACAAATTTCTAGACTTGACTTCGGCATCTAAATTCCTTAGACCACGATCTGTAAGTTCAAGTTAGTTTTAGATAAAAGCTGTAAACTTAATATTCATGTTGTAAATTGGAATTGGATCTATGTACGGTAATTGATTCATATCTATTCTTGTTCATCTTGGATCTTGACTTCCGTGAATATTTCTTTAGGCCTGTTCATGTTGTAAATCAAACTCTCTCATGTCTATAACCTTAACATGCCTATGACGTTGAAACTATTGTTAATGGCCAATGACTATGACTGTGAACATAAGACTACGCCTATGCCTATGACTGAGAACATAAGACTATGCCTATGACTGTGAATATAAGACTATGCCTATGCCTGTGACGGTGAACATAAGACTATTGCGTATGACTATGACAAGGACAATGGTGGCTAATCACCTATGACTCTTGACTATGAGAATTATTACCTATGATTATGAACATAAGGCTATTATCTATGACCATGACTTTGAAATTATCACTGTTAATTGCCTATGACTATTTTCCTAGAACTATTTTGGATAATTATCCATGACTATTGTGATTATCACTTATGGTTCATAATTATGAGATTTCTGCCTATCACCATGACTATGATTGCTGGGGTTAATTGCCTAAGACTATTATAGTTGATTGTTCATGCCCATAGTTGAATCCCATGTTGTACACCGAATTTGCAGTTGTTGGATCTCATACCTAGGTTGTGACTTGCTTAGTTTATTCGCTATTATGTACACCAATGCCATTGGATCCATTATCCTTGTATTTGGCTTGCTCTTGCATGCCTATTCTTTTATATCAATTTTTCTCATGACTATCGCCTTATCTTGCTAGATTTGAAATCCTATATGCTAGTGAAGTTGTAACCAATTATCTCAAGTTTTATCATGCTAGTCTTGTAATCCCTTTTATCTCTTTATGCTCGTCCCTTTTGCCTAACATAGTTTTGATGTTATTCCCTTTATTTCGGGATTTGGATTTATTTGTAGTATGGATCGATTCACGTTTACGTGCGATGGGAATAGGATTTGGGTAGATTAGGCAAAACATGAATTGGTTATGAACATGAATTATGAACTTGATAATAGGCAAAACTTGAAACATGAACATTGTTATAACTTGAATCTGGATGTGGGCATGAAACTTATCCTTGAAACTTGACACGAACTTGACATGAATTTTGAACATGGACATGACACTAGAATGAACTTGAAAATGGCCAACTCGAGGTTGGGTTGAGTTTGCAGTGTAATTCTGCTCGGAACTGTAACACCCCACCTCCACTAGGATCACTCCTTAGAATGTACTAGCTTTGGAGGGGCGTTATTGTGAAGGTAAACATGCACAGAGATATCGCAAGACAGAATATATGAAAATAAATATAAGTAAAGCAGCGGTAGCAGATAAAAACCCATCATCATCATCTCAGAAAACCGACATAGTCAAGTACATAATATCAAAATGTCATGATCCAAAATACAACACAAGTCTAGATACGTGATAACAAAATACATGGTAAAACATCAGTACTAATCCCCAGAAATAAAAGATAAGCCACAGCTAGCTCAGATCCATACATGAGCTATCCAACAAGCAAGCCAAAGATCCACTAAGCAGATGTAGCCCCTCCCTGAGAACCTGTGGGGGGGGGGGAACGGAAGAAAAGAAGCGAAAGAAAACAGGTCAGTCAAAAAGACTGGTAAGCCCTAATACGATCAATCTATAAACTAATAAAGTTAACAGTATGATGGAAACTGAGATGAACATACTGGCAATAGATAAAGGTGACATCACATAGATGAGATTAAACTTTGCACCACAGTGTACTAGCAAACCCACAAAACAGATCTTGATCCCTTCGCCCAAACTTTGGCCCAATAACATGAAGTGACCTTAGTATAAGGTCCAGCCCAACGGTCTAGTCGATCGGCTCCCTATAAACCTAACACGTCAAGTGTTGGTGTCCATACGGCCCACATGGATGTAGTCAGACTGTGCTGGGTCCACCTTCGGGTGTATCAAGCCCTAAGGTGTCAACCCCAGACACCTAAGCAATAATGCACAGTCTAAGCCTACTGGTACCCGTGCCTCGAGTTTGTCCAACATCGGACTACGTGCACGTCCGTAGCCCGCCGGACCCGCACTGCTGTACCACTCAGCCGTCGCTTTGGTCGCTTACATCAGTCCAGTAATCGTGCCCCGCCCTAACCTAGCTGTAGGGTTGTAGTGATACCAAACTGGGATTACTGCTGGAACAGACCACGTTGCTAGGGTTTCTAAGAGGGTTAAGTGTGGTTTTAACCCCTCACTAATCATGGATTAAATTAGTTAAGTGTAACCACTTAACCCCATCTAATCCTCGCGTCCCCATTTTTGGTTAAGTATTAGTGGGCCATGACTTAACCCTAATCATGAGGCATTAATTACTTAACGCACCCAACCTCTCACATTAGACATCCGTGGTTACCTGGGAAGATTTACACCACGTCTAGGTCTAACCTCGGGTCTTATGGTACAACATGACCAACTACCCACATTAGACCCCACGTTGTGGTTACCTGGGAAGATTTACACCACAACTAGGTCTAACCTCGAGTTGGCCATATCATGTTATCTAATGTCATGTCCACTTTAAAACATATTTACAAGTTAACATATACTTGGGTAGACCTAACTTAATAGGTAAATTCCCAAGGGGTAGACCTAACTTAATAGGTAAATTCCCAATCTTTTAGTTTCATGTGTTTTTAAGTTTACCCAAACCCTCCCAACGTCATTATCTCGCTTACATATTCGTCATAACGCATAAGGGTATAAAAAGGTAACTTGGCATAACATACATGATGAACTTCACATATCATAATAAACATGCATACATGTTAAACTTGCAAATCATGTCATAGTGAACTAGCATAAACATGCATAGCTTATTAAATATGCATAACATGGTAAGGTGAACTTGCATAATCATGCATAACCCATTAAACTTGCATAACATGGTAAGGTGAACTTGCATAAATATGCATAACCCATAAAACATGTACAACATGATAAGGTGAACTTGCATAAGCATGCATAATCCATTAAACATGTAGAACATGGCATAGTAAACTCACATATGCATGCATAACTTATGAAACATGTAAAACATGGTATAGTGAGTTCGCATAAGCATGCATAACTTATGAAACATATAAAACATGACATAGTGAGTCCGCATAAGCATGCATAACTTATGAATCATATAAAACATGGCCTAGTGAGTTCGCATAAGCATGCATAATCAACTAAACTCACATAAATCTCAACTTTCACCACATATTAACTTTAGAGTTTGTAAAGTGAAGGTAAGAGGGCTTACAAATATAAACAAGTCACAAATCCACCAAATAAGATGAAGAAGCCCTTTAAAAACCCAAAACAAAGCTTCAAATAAGAAAACCCTTTTGCAAAATCCCAAAACACAAACTTTAGCAAATCAAACTTGCAACTTAATGAAGTATGCAAGTTATTAAGCATTCATACAACATAGAAAAGGTTGTATGATCATCATATCTTCATAGGATTTAACTTTGAGGAAGGTGAGGCTAGGGATTTTAGGTGGAGGCCATTTGAGGATTCAAATTGACATAGTTTAGTTGCTAGATTGATTAATGAGGCTTTAGGGTAGGATTAGGGGTATATTTATAGAAGATTAGAGTGTTTTTAGCCCTAGGATTAACCCTAGATTAGTTTAGGCCCGTCAGATCTCGGAACTCTCTAGAACCAAGCCACAAGACCCAACCCAAATCAGAAATGGTGCACCAGGCTAACTGCCCGGGCACCCCCTGTCGACAGGGCTGTCGACACCCTGGGGGCCCTGTCGACATGCCTGTCGACATGGGGCCCCTGGCGGGAATTTTCCCGCCTGACCCTGATTAGCCCTAATCCTTGTTTTTAATTTGAAATTTAAATCTGTTTTTAGCATAGAAATTTCTGAAAACTTCAATGGGCCTTAACCGGGTCATACAGACTCCGATTTTCGAAAACTCGGACTCTATTTCGCGTATTTTTCCGAGACGAACGCAATGGCATAGCCCGTTTCCCCTGATTCTGATTTTTGAATTAAATTCTGCCTTGATTTATGTTATAACAGTTTATTGAAAATACGGGTTGTTATATTCTCCCCTCCTTAAAGGATTTCGTCCCCGAAATCTTCAAGTTAGGAAGAACATATCCTACCATCCAACATCCATCTACTCAAAACATCATCCACGAGCAATCATTGTCCTTAAAGGATTCTAAATGCTGTATGAACACATGCAGAAGTGTGTGTATATGTACCTATCTAATGCAAAGATCAATGCAAAATATGTTAGTGAAATGTATCCATATGTATGCAAATCCCTAACATAATGTATAGTATCTACATGCGTGCTCAATCATACATCCATATGCAACATCCATGTGATTGCATACAAATTTCATCCAAGAATAAGCATAAACACTCATGCACATGCAATATGAGGAGTGTGTGAGCCGATCTAGTGCCTAATGTGTATCATGGATCCACGAGTAACCACTTGCAAACACTTGCAACCACTTGCAACCATCAAACATAACATGTCTCAAGCACATGTTTCATCCAAAAGGGTTTCTACCTAAGGTTCTCATGACAAGCTTAGCACGATAACTAGATAAACATGGATAGCAAAGAGAAAGATATACTATCAAAGGAAAGAGATTGAGAGTGTACCCTCAAAAAGGAATGGATAAAGCCCACGCATCTTCTCCTCGGTTTCCCAAGTTGCGTCTTCTTCGGCTTCACCCCATTGAACTTTCACTAACCTGACCTCACGATTCCTTAGCTTCTTGGTCTCTGTCCCCATGATACGAATCGGAGCTCTCCTTAAAGTTGCTTATTTCTCTACTTCCACGTCTTCAAGAATGCTAGGTTCAACCACCTCAGCGGACTCATGCAGGCACTTTCGGAGATGCGAGACATGAAAGACATTATGCACTCCGGACAACTTTTCGGGCAATTGCACTCTATAAGCCATCTTCCCAATTCTCTCTATGATAGGGAAGGGCCCAACAAATCTCGGTGCTAGCTTCCCAACAGCTCCAAATCGGACCACATTCCGCAAAGGAGAAACCTTTACGAAAACCTTGTCCCCAACCTCAAACTCCAAATCGGATCTCCGCTTATCAGCATAGGATTTCTGCCGGTCTTGGGCCGCTTTCATCCGTCTTCTAATCAACTCGACCTTCTCGGATGTATCCCTAATCATGTCGGGTCCAAGTATAAGCTTATCCGTGGTCTCCCACCAACATGTAGGTGACTTGCACGGCCTCCCATATAAAGCCTCAAATGGTGCCATCCCTATGCTCGCCTGATAACTGTTATTATATGCAAACTCAACAAGAGGAAGATGGTCTTCCCAAGCACCACCAAAATCCAGAATGCACAGCCTCAACAAGTCCTCAAGTACCCTATTCACCCTTTCTGTTTGACCGTCTGTTTGTGGGTGATAGGCCGTACTCAGGTTCAATCTCGTGCCCATAGCCTCCTGCAAACTGTTCCAGAACTGACTAGTAAAGATGGGGTCTCGGTCACTGACTATGCTGGAAGGGACTCCATGTAGTCGCACTATCTCACGAAGATATACTGATGCTAGTCCAGATGCGGTCCTTTTGCTCTTCACTGGGATAAAATGAGCACTCTTCGTGAGCCTATCCACAATGACCCATATGCTCGTATTCCCCTTCCTGGACCTTGGAAGCCCATCAATAAAGTCCATAGAAATGCTCTCCCACTTCCATAGCGGGACCTCTAGCGGATGTAATAGCCCACCGGGCTTCTTTGACTCAGCTTTTACTCTCTGACAAATAACACATCTCGAGACAAACTCCGCCACATCCTTCTTCATTCCAGGCCAGAAGAAAACGCGCTTCATGTCCTTATACATCTTATCACCACCTGGATGTATAGTCATCTTGGAGCGATGTGCTTCCTCAAGAACTTTCCTCACCAAGTCTTCTACCATCGGAACACAAAGCCTTCCGTCTCTCCTCAGCCGACCCTTATCGTCTATAGAATATCGAGCAAGGTGACTAGATGTCTCCCCTCGAACCAGCTTGTCCATGATCTCAATTATCTGAGGGTCTTCCTTCTGTGAAGCCCCAATTTGATCTAGAAGGGTAGGCCTGAGCTCTAAAGATGCCAAGGAACCGGTCACCGACTCCACTGCCAAAGAGAAATCAAAGGTCGCCAAGAACTCTAAATTCTTCATCTCAACAAATAGAGGACTTAGTGTCAACCTTTTCCTACTCAACGCATCCGCTACAACATTCCCCTTGCCAGGGGTATAGGATATCTCAAAATCATAGGAAGCCAAGAATTCCATCCATCTCTGCTGCCTTAAGTTCAGATCCTTCTGCGAAAAGAGATACTTCAAGGACTTATGATCAGTATATAGCTCAAATCTCTCTCCCAGAAGATAATGACGCCAAGCCTTGAGTGCATATACAATCGCTGCCAGCTCTAGATCATGAGTGGGATAATTCCTCTCATGCACCTTAAGTTGCCTCCCACCAAAACATATAACTCTGCCCTCTTGCATCAGAACGACACCCAATCCCGTGCCACAAGCATCAGTGTACACGGTAAATATCTTACCACCATCGGGTAAGGCTAGAACTGGTGCGGAGGTAAGGGCTCTCTTGAGTCTCTGAAAAGCAAGCTCACAATCCATATCCCAAGCAAAGACTAAGTTCTTCTTCGTCAACTTAGTAAGAGGAGCGGATATCTTCGCGAAGTCCTTGATGAACTTCCGATAGAAACCCGCAAGACCCAGAAAGCTTCTCACCTCGGTTGCATTCCTTGGCGTCTTCCAATCCTGAACTGCAACCACCTTAGCGGGATCCACCGCTAAGCCTTGCTTGGATACGATATGCCCAAGAAATCTGACTTCCCTTCTCCAAAAGTGGCACTTGGAGAACTTGGCTTTTAACTGGTGTGCTCTGAGTGTGTCCATCACCTCTACTAGGTGCCTCGCATGCTCTTCCTCATCCTTGGAGAAGACCAGAATATCATCCACAAAGACCACGACAAACTTATTCAAGAACTCCCGAAACACCCTACTCATCAAATCCACAAAATACGCGGGTGCATTCGTCAAACCGAACGGCATAACAAGCCATTCAAAGAATCCGTCTGGAGTTCTGAATGCAGTCTTGTCTATACTATCTTCCGCCACTCTGAGCTGATGGAAACCCGTAGCAAGGTCAAGCTGAGAGAAAACAGAAGCACCAACAAGTTGGTCAAAGAGATCATCGATCCTTGGTAACGGATGTCTGTTTTTCTTAGTCAGCTTATTCAATTCTCTATAATCCACACAGAGCCGAAGAGAACCATCTGCCTTAGTTGCAAACACCACAGGCGCTCCCCATTCGGATATACTCCTTCTGATGAAGTTCTTCTCAAGCAATTCTTTCACTTGCTTGCTCAGCTCCCGTCTCTCACGCGGAGCCATATGCCGAACGGGCAAAGAAACAGGCTTAGCATTATCTACCAGATAGATGCGAAAGTCAATCTCTCGTTTAGGGGGCAACCCCTTAACTTCTTCAAAAACATCTGGATAATCTCGGACCACCCTTACAGACTGAAGGGCCTCCTCTGATGAGTCGAGAGATTCTAGATAGCATAACATGACGGGATTCTTCGGATTGCATGAAATCTCTAAGGTGTTGCCCAGGCGAGTCACAAGCCTTACAACCCTATGCTCACAATCCAGAATGGCTCCATATCTAGACAGCCAATCCATGCCCAAGATCAATCCGTATCCCCTGAAACCTAGAACATACGCACTACACAAGAACTCTACGCTGAGTATAGAGATCCTCAGATCCTCACATATCATAGATAGATGAGCAGAACCCCCAATGGGATTCGAAACACAAACGGGATCATCCACTAAGCTAGTACTAAGGTGCAAGCTATCAACAAGATCAGATGAAATAAAGCTATGTGATGCACCGGAATCAAACAAGGTACGTACTGGAAGATCAGAGATATAAACAAGGTTCTCAACAGAAACACTACCTCGCTCGGGAACTGAAGCGGCATTGAGAGCATGAACTTGCCCTCCTGAAGATCCAGCCTGTCCTTTCTTCTTTGGGCATTCTTTGCTGAAGTGCCCAGTCTCCCCACAAGAAAAGCATCCACCACTAAGCTTCCTTTTCTTCTTCCTGCAATCCTTAGCAAAGTGCCCAGCTATGCCACAGTAATTGCACTTTCCCTTGCCTTTGTTGTTGCCCTTCTTGTTCTTGCCCTGATTCCCCTGGCTGCTTTGACCGCCTTGATTTCCTTTGCCTTGAGAATCGGTCTTCTTTACTTGAGTATCACTCGACTTGACTTCTTTCTTCCCATCTCCCTGAAGCAGAGCCATATTTACCAAACTCTCAAAAGTAGCTCCATGCGGAATATGTGACATCGCCAAGCCCTGTAGCGGCTCATTCAACCCTCTAGCAAATCGAAGAGCCTTCTTCTCCGGAGTGTTCACCATATCCAAACCAAAACGGGCCAGCTGATTAAACTTGTTCACATACTCCTTGACAGACATATCACCTTGCTTTAATGCAATGAACTTCTCCATTTGTAAACTCGCCTCAGCTGAAGATAGAAACTTGGTCACAAATCTAGCCCTCAAATCGGCCCAAGTCTCAACGGGCCTCGTCCCATTGGTGACCTCCCACCAATAAGCCGCCTCATCCTTCAAAAGCCATACTGTCAATAAGATCTTCCTCTCGTCATCAATCCCAAAGATAACAAACAAGTCCTCCGTGTCTTTCAGCCAATTCCTAGCTTCAACAAAAGATTCTGTGCCTAGGAAATTCTTGCCTCCCATTGCCTTGAAGTCTTTACAAACCTTTGTAAACTCAATCTGAGGATGCTGAGGGGGAGGAGGAGGAAGAGGAGCCTCAGCAACGGGAGGGGGAGGAACATTAGCAACGGGAGGGGGAATATTAACTGCTGGAGGAGGGGGAGCAGGAACCACCGGAGGAGGGATATTAGGGATAGGATTCTCAACTACAGGAGGAGGAGTGGGAGTAGGGTTGGCGGGACCAGCTGCCGCCCTAGCTTCTAGGAGTCTCCTATACCAGAGTGGTACGTTCACTCCATCTGGGATGTCAAGATTCTCAGCCATACTGAAACGAAAGATAAGATAAGATTAGGTCAAGGGAACGAAGGATAACGCTGATGGCTTTTGGGGATCAGCCTTAAAATAATCTAGACTTTATTTTGGAAAATACTTAGTAGGTTTTTGAAAATAGTTTTTCAAAAGGTTTTTTTTTTTCAAAAGTTTTGTTCAATCTTGTTAACCTTGTGCTCTGATACCAAATGTAACACCCCACCTCCACTAGGATCACTCCTTAGAATGTACTAGCTTTGGAGGGGCGTTATTGTGAAGGTAAACATGCACAGAGATATCGCAAGACAGAATATATGAAAATAAATATAAGTAAAGCAGCGGTAGCAGATAAAAACCCATCATCATCATCTCAGAAAACCGACATAGTCAAGTACATAATATCAAAATGTCATGATCCAAAATACAACACAAGTCTAGATACGTGATAACAAAATACATGGTAAAACATCAGTACTAATCCCCAGAAATAAAAGATAAGCCACAGCTAGCTCAGATCCATACATGAGCTATCCAACAAGCAAGCCAAAGATCCAATAAGCAGATGTAGCCCCTCCCTGAGAACCTGTGGGGGGGGGGGAACGGAAGAAAAGAAGCGAAAGAAAACAGGTCAGTCAAAAAGACTGGTAAGCCCTACTACGATCAATCTATAAACTAATAAAGTTAACAATATGATGGAAACTGAGATGAACATACTGGCAATAGATAAAGGTGACATCACATAAATGAGATTAAACTTTGCACCACAGTGTACTAGCAAACCCACAAAACAGATCTTGATCCCTTCGCCCAAACTTTGGCCCAATAACATGAAGTGACCTTAGTATAAGGTCCAGCCCAACGTTCTAGTCGATCGGCTCCCTATAAACCTAACACGTCAAGTGTTGGTGTCCATACGGCCCACATGGATGTAGTCAGACTGTGCTGGGTCCACCTTCGGGTGTATCAAGCCCTAAGGTGTCAACCCCAGACACCTAAGCAATAATGCACAGTCTAAGCCTACTGGTACCCGTGCCTCGAGTTTGTCCAACATCGGACTACGTGCACGTCCGTAGCCCGCCGGACCCGCACCGCTGTACCACTCAGCCGTCGCTTTGGTCGCTTACATCAGTCCAGTAATCGTGCCCCGCCCTAACCTAGCTGTAGGGTTGTAGTGATACCAAACTGGGATTACTGCTGGAACAGACCACGTTGCTAGGGTTTCTAAGAGGGTTAAGTGTGGTTTTAACCCCTCACTAATCATGGATTAAATTAGTTAAGTGTAACCACTTAACCCCATCTAATCCTCGCGTCCCCATTTTTGGTTAAGTATTAGTGGGCCATGACTTAACCCTAATCATGAGGCATTAATTACTTAACGCACCCAACCTCTCACATTAGACATCCGTGGTTACCTGGGAAGATTTACACCACGTCTAGGTCTAACCTCGGGTCTTATGGTGCAACATGACCAACTACCCACATTAGACCCCACGTTGTGGTTACCTGGGAAGATTTACACCACAACTAGGTCTAACCTCGAGTTGGCCATATCATGTTATCTAATGTCATGTCCACTTTAAAACATATTTACAAGTTAACATATACTTGGATAGACCTAACTTAATAGGTAAATTCCCAAGGGGTAGACCTAACTTAATAGGTAAATTCCCAATCTTTTAGTTTCATGTGTTTTTAAGTTTACCCAAACCCTCCCAACGTCATTATCTCGCTTACATATTCGTCATAACGCATAAGGGTATAAAAAGGTAACTTGGCATAACATACATGATGAACTTCACATATCATAATAAACATGCATACATGTTAAACTTGCAAATCATGTCATAGTGAACTAGCATAAACATGCATAGCTTATTAAATATGCATAACATGGTAAGGTGAACTTGCATAATCATGCATAACCCATTAAACTTGCATAACATGGTAAGGTGAACTTGCATAAATATGCATAACCCATAAAACATGTACAACATGATAAGGTGAACTTGCATAAGCATGCATAATCCATTAAACATGTAGAACATGGCATAGTAAACTCACATATGCATGCATAACTTATGAAACATGTAAAACATGGTATAGTGAGTTCGCATAAGCATGCATAACTTATGAAACATATAAAACATGACATAGTGAGTCCGCATAAGCATGCATAACTTATGAATCATATAAAACATGGCCTAGTGAGTTCGCATAAGCATGCATAATCAACTAAACTCACATAAATCTCAACTTTCACCACATATTAACTTTAGAGTTTGTAAAGTGAAGGTAAGAGGGCTTACAAATATATAAACAAGTCACAAATCCACCAAATAAGATGAAGAAGCCCTTTAAAAACCCAAAACAAAGCTTCAAATAAGAAAACCCTTTTGCAAAATCCCAAAACACAAACTTTAGCAAATCAAACTTGCAACTTAATGAAGTATGCAAGTTATTAAGCATTCATACAACATAGAAAAGGTTGTATGATCATCATATCTTCATAGGATTTAACTTTGAGGAAGGTGAGGCTAGGGATTTTAGGTGGAGGCCATTTGAGGATTCAAATTGACATAGTTTAGTTGCTAGATTGATTAATGAGGCTTTAGGGTAGGATTAGGGGTATATTTATAGAAGATTAGAGTGTTTTTAGCCCTAGGATTAACCCTAGATTAGTTTAGGCCCGTCAGATCTCGGAACTCTCTAGAACCAAGCCACAAGACCCAACCCAAATCAGAAATGGTGCACCAGGCTAACTGCCCGGGCACCCCCTGTCGACAGGGCTGTCGACAGGGCTGTCGACACCCTGGGGGCCCTGTCGACATGGGGCCCCTGGCGGGAATTTTCCCGCCTGACCCTGATTAGCCCTAATCCTTGTTTTTAATTTGAAATTTAAATCTGTTTTTAGCATAGAAATTTCTGAAAACTTCAATGGGCCTTAACTGGGTCATACAGACTCCGATTTTCGAAAACTCGGACTCTATTTCGCGTATTTTTCCGAGACGAACGCAATGGCATAGCCCGTTTCCCCTGATTCTGATTTTTGAATTAAATTCTGCCTCGATTTATGTTATAACAATTTATTGAAAATACGGGTTGTTATAGGAACCGCCCGACAAATCCAGTTACTGCAAACAATAGGATCCAATGTGGGTAGTTGGTCATATCGCACTTGAAAACCCGAGGTCAGACTGAGTTGTGGTGTAATTCTGCCCGGAACCGCCCGGCATATCCAGTGACCACAACAACAGGTCTGATGTGAGAGGTTGGGGTGCATTAATGAATTAATGCCACATGATAGGGTTAAGTCATGAACATGTAAGACAACACTTAACCAACTTGATACATGATTCGTAGGTGGGTTAAGTCACGAACTTGAATGACAACACTTAACCAACTTGACATGCTAGACTGATAAGGGTTAATTTACGAATTTAAATGACAACACTTAACCTATTGGACGGAAATCCTAGTTATGCGGTCCGTTTCAGCAGTAAACCACTAGATGTATCATGGTACCCTGGGACTAGGCAGGGTGGGGCACAATTACTGGGCTGATTGTAAGCGACCATAACGACGGCTGTGTTGGTGCGCCAATGTAGGTTCAGGCGGGCTATGGTCATGCACGTGGTCCGGAGTTGAAAAAGCAGGAATTGGGCATCAATAGGTTTATCTGTGCATTCTTGATTCATGTCGGTGGTTGGCACCATAGGGCTTGATACACCCTATGGTGGACCTAGCACAGGTGACTACATTCGTGATAGGGCCGTATGACACAGAGACACATGACGAGCTAGAACTTATAGGGAGCCGATCGAGTAGTGGATCATTCCGTTGGACCCTGTAATGGGTCATTCGTGGTATTGGGCCAAGGGATCATTTCATGATTAATATAAGACATGGGTTGGGATTCTAGTACAGTTGATGCAGCGAACCTTGAATACGTGATGTTATACTTGATTTATCATGTTATCTTAGTCTATCTTGCCTATCTTGTCATCATCCGTATGTTTACTTTCAGTTTATACATGTCATGTTACCTTTATCTGTTTTTATGCTGAAAGTCACATGGACTTACCAGTCTTTATGACTGACCCGTTTTCTTTCGCTTCTTTTTCTTTCGTCCCCCCCCCCCAGGTTCTCAGGGAGGAAACTCTAGCACTTAGCTTGGATTTCGCTTGCTTTTTGATTCAGCTCATGTACGGTTTGATCTTGGGCTATGCTATGGCTGCATTTTCTGCTACCTTTGGGGAATTAAGCTACTCTTGGCGTTTTAAGTTTATGCTTCTTTATTTATGCAAGACAGAATTTTTTTGTAATGGAAAACAATAACCTTGGCTATTTGATGTAAAATGTTTTGACTCTTTTTGAAAGTAATGAAATTTACCTTTTGATTCGTCCGTTGTTTT
Organism: Allium sativum; assembly: GCA_030737875.1. Classification (NCBI taxonomy): domain Eukaryota; kingdom Viridiplantae; phylum Streptophyta; class Magnoliopsida; order Asparagales; family Amaryllidaceae; genus Allium; species Allium sativum. The sequence continues at coordinate 141,738,132 of CM060925.1, read as the reverse complement.
ATCTATGTTTTATCTTGTAATATTTCTGTGTTTGTTTACCTCGATAACGCTCCTCCAAAACTAGTGCATTCCCTTTGTGAGTGACCCTAGCAGAGGTGGGGTGTTACATTTGGTATCAGAGCATAAGGTTACCAGACTGGGCAAAAGTTTTTAAAACCTTCTGAAAACTATTTTCAAAAACCGTTTACAAAGAAGCAATTTTCAAGAAAAGTCTTGTTTTATTTAAAAGGCCATTCCCCAAAAGCCATTAGCACTATCCTTTGTTTCCTTGTTCGAATCCCTTTTCCTTTCTTTTCTCCATCTGTAGCCGCAGTAGTTCCATCTGCGACTAATCTTGTTTCAAGCTTTGTTGGGTTGCCGTGCGATGGAGGTAGCTTTCGAGAAACTTGTCAACGAGCCTAAGGATGAGAAACTTGTTGATATGGATTAATCCACAAAGGAGGAAAAGGTAAAAGCACAATGGAGTTAAGCTCAAGGAAATGTGACATAGAAGATTGAAGACTAGATATGCACATCATATCTCTTTTTAAGAGTATATCCTTGATCCCTCTTTTCCTGTAAAGCTTACTTGCATGCTATCTTTTAAGTATACCCTCTCGGTCCTATTCTCATTCCTATTTCGGTTGCAAACCCCATAGGGAGTTTGACTCATCTGTTAGTAATACATGTTGGGGCTTGAGGGTGTCCGTTGGGTTGACTAAACTTTTTGGGTTTTATAGGATACGGGTTGGTTTTTAGGAAGAGAATCCATCATGCTTAGTTTTCTAGAAACATATGTATTGGTTGGGTTAAGAAATTCTTTGGGTATCAGTCTGATGTTGATTTTGGTCTTCAGGGCAGGTGCTTAGGGAGTTCTTCTCCTAATCAGTATATATGTGATGTAGATTTCCAGTTTTGGCATTGCCTAATGGGCACAAAGCTTTTACTCGCTTCTATCATTCGACTATATCTTTAGGTAGAACCATTTCGGATGTAAACATGTGATTGAAACATGTTATGGTTGATGTTTGAAAATGGTTGCAAGTTGGTTGCTTGTGGTTGCATAACACACATTAGGCATTAGATTGGCTCAGACACATTTTTATATTGCATATGCATGAGTGTTTATACTTGTTTATGGATGAAATTGAATGTGTTATCATGTGAATGTTGCATATGGATGAATGTTTGTGCACACATATAGTGTTTATGTGACTAGGACTATTTGCATACATGTTGGATTCATGGTACTAAATATATTTTGCATTAAGAAGATCAATCAGGCTAGATCATTTGCATTAGATAAGGAACATATACACACACTTTCTGCATATGTTCATACAGCATTAGAAATCTCTTAAGGACAATGGATGCCTGTGATTGATGATTGAGTAGATGGATGATTGGATGGTAGGACACCTTCTTCTTAACTTGAAGATTTCGGGGATGAAATCCTTTAAGGAGGGGAGAATGTAACAACCCGAATTTTAATAACATGTTAAAACTAGAAATCAGGGTGTAATTAAATTTTAAAATAAGAATCAAGGGAAACGGGTTATACCATTGTGTTCATGTCGGAATTCTGCTTGAAATAGAGTCCGAGTTTGCGTAAAACGGATACCTTACGAAGAAGATATGGACGAACGAAGTTAGGCAGAAAAAACAGAAACCGGCCAGAATGCACTGGCGCACTTGGGAAGTGCGCCAGAATAAAATTGCACTGGCACACTTGGGAAGTGCGCCCATGCAATTTTGCATTGGCGCACTTGGCAGGTGCGCCCAGGACGAGCAGAAAACCTACTGGTCAGGCCCTGGCTGGCCTGGTTGGGTTCTGGTCGAATTTCTGAGCTCTGCTGTGTCACTAGGGCTAACTTGTCACTTTCTGATTGGCTTCTCTTGAGATGGATGGCCTTGATTAACTCTAGCTTCATCGACGGCTCTAATTAGTTTGAAACTCTATATAAACAGCCTCCTAGCCTTATTCTCTTTACACCATTCTTCTCTAACCTTATGCTGCTCAAACTCTTGATAATCATGGCTTCTTCTCCTTCCTCTAAATTAAATTAAATTAAAAATAAAACGCGAAGATAATTTCTTGAAGACTACGGCTATGAATTGGGGATTTGCTTCTACAGTCAAAGCAAGATTCAACGATTCAACAATTCAACGACAAATTTCTAGACTTGACTTATGCATCTAAATTCCTTAGACCACGATTTGTAAGTTCAAGATACTTTTAGATAAAAGCTGTAAACTTAATATCCATGTTGTAAATTGGAATTGGATCTATGTATGGTAATTGATTCATATCTATTCTTGTTCATCTTGGATCTTGACTTTCGTGAATATTGCTTTGGGCCTATTCATGTTGTAAATCAAACTCTCTCATGTCCATAACCTTAACATGCCTATGATGTTGAAACTGTTGTTAATGGCCAATGACTATGACTGTGAACATAAAACTACGCCTATGCCTATGACTGAGAACATAAGACTATGCCTATGACTGTGAACATAAGACTATGCCTATGCCTATGACGGTGAACATAAGACTATTGCGTATGACTATGACAAGGACAATGGTGGCTAATCACCTATGACTCTTGACTATGAGAATTATTACCTATGATTATGAACATAAGGCTATTATCTATGACCATGACTTTGAAATTATTACTGTTAATTGCCTATGACTATTTGCCTAGAACTATTTTGGATAATTATCCATGACTATTATGATTAATCGCTTATGGTTCATAATTATGAGATTTCTGCCTACGACCATGACTATGACTACTGGGGTTGATTGCCTAAGACTATTATAGTTGATTGTTCATGCCCATAGTTGAATCCCATGTTGTACACCAAATTTGCAGTTGTTGGATCTCATACCTAGGGTGTGACTTGCTTAGTTTATTCGCTATTATGTACACCAAAGCCATTGGATCCATTATCCTTGTATTTGGCTTGCTCTTGCATGCCTATTCTTTTATGTCAACTTTTATCATGACTGTCGCCTTATCTTGCTAGATTTGAAATCCTATATGCTAGTGAAGTTGTAACCAATTATCTCAAGATATATCATGCCAGTCTTGTAATCCATTTTATCGCTTTATGCTCGTCCCTTTTGCCTAACATAGTTTTGATGTTATTCCCTTTATTTCGGGATTTGGATTTATTTTTAGTATAGATCGATTCACGTTTACATGCGATGGGAATACGATTTGGGTAGATTAGGAAAAACATGAATTAGTTATGAACATGAATTATGAACTTGATAATAGGCAAAACTTGAAACATGAACATTGTTATAACTTGAATATGGATGTGGGCATGAAACTTATCCTTGAAACTTGACACGAACTTGACATGAATCTTGAACATGGACATGACACTAGAATGAACTTGAAAATGGCAAACTCGAGGTTTAATTCTGCCCGGAACCGCTCGACAAATCCAGTTACTGCAAACAATAAGATCCAATGCGGGTAGTTGGTCATATCGCACTTGAAAACCCAAGGTCAGACTGAGTTGTGTTGTAATTCTTCCCGGAACCGCCCGACATATCCAGTGACCATAACAACAGGTCTGATGTGAGAGTTTGGGGTGCATTAATGAATTAATGCCACATGATAGGGTTAAGTCATGAACATGTAAGACAACACTTAACCAACTTGATACATGATTCGCAGGTGGGTTAAGTCACGAACTTGAATGACAACACTTAACCAACTTGACATGCTAGACTGATAGGGGTTAAGTCACGAATTTAAATGAAAACACTTAACCTGTTGGACGGAAACCCTAGTTACGCGGTCCGTTTCAGCAGTAACCCACTAGATGTATCATGGTACCCTGGGACTACGTAGGGTAGGGCATGATTACTGGGCTGATTGTAAGCGACCAAAACGATGGCTGTGTTAGTGCGCCAGTATAGGTTCAGGCGGGCTACGGTTGTGCACATGGTCCGGAGTTGAAAAAGCAGGCATTGGGCATCAGTAGGTTTATCTGTGCATTCTTGATTCGTGTCGGTTTTTGGCACCATAGGGCTTGATACACCCTATGGTGGACCTAGCACAGGTGACTACATTCGTGATAGGGCCGTATGACACTAAGACACATGACGAGCTAGAACTTGTAGGGAGCCGATCGAGTAGTGGATCGTTCCGTTGGACCCAATAATGGGTCATTCGTGATATTGGGCCAAGGGATCATTTCATGATTAATATAAGATATGGGTTGTGATTCTAGTACAGTTGATGCAGCGAACCTTGAATACGTGATGCTATACTTGATTTATACTTGATTTATCATGTTATCTTAGTCTATCTTGCCTATCTTGTCATCATCCGTATGTTTACTTTCAGTTTATACATGTCATGTTACCTTTATCTGTTTTTATGCTGAAAGTCACTTGGACTTACCAGTCTTTATGACTGACCCATTTTCTTTCGCCTCTTTTTCTTTCATCCCCCCCAGGTCCTCAGGGAGGAAACTCTAGCACTTAGCTTGGATTTCGCTTGCTTTTTGATTCAGCTCATGTACGGTTTGATCTTGGGTTATGCTATGGCTACATTTTCTGCTACCTTTAGGGAATCAAGCTACTCTTGGTGTTTTAAGTTTATGCTTCTTTATTTATGCAAGACAGAATTTGTTGTAATTGAAAATAATGACCTTAGCTATTTGATGTAAAAGGTTTTGACTCTTTTTGAAAGTAATGAAATTTACATTTTGATTCGTTCGTTGTTTTATCTATGTTCTGTCTTGTAATATTTTTGTGTTTGTTTACCTCGATAACGCTCCTCCAAAACTAGTGCATTCCCTTTGTGAGTGACCCTAGCGAAGGTGGGGTGTTACACTTTAGATGCTAGGATGATGAAAATTTCAACGCTAAAATTGTGTGGATATATAAAAAGGGCTTAAATCCATCTCTCATCAAGCAACAAAGAAAATACCTGCAGTAGCACGCATGATTCAGACTACCGTTAGATTTGTGGAGACGACAATTCCATGTTCCAGTTGAACCTTAATATGACCATGTTGTAATTGATAAACATAATTAAGAGGCCGAGATTAATAAAAGAAAATAATTAATTAAGTAGAGTAGAACTGACGATGTGCATGTTCATGTTTAATAAGGAATAAATAAGGAATAATAGATTTCATTGCCAAAAGTTTTAATAATTTACTTGTCCTTGATTCTGCTCAATTTTAATTATTGATGCTTCAAGTTACTATCTTTATTGATGGAGGAACCTGAAATATATATATATATATATATATATATGATCAGAACATCATATATGAATAAATGCAATAGGTGAGTAATGAGGTATGTTAACAAATAATGTAATGAAATTTTCATTCGATCACCAATTTTCTATTGCAACTTTGAAACAGACAACAATTGTTCTTTTTTCATGGTCTATGTTACACGCGTATTATTAATAAAGGATGTGTATATCATACAATATTTTGATTATATGGTAATTTTTTTGATTATATTGTTATAAAACTATGTTTTAACATAATCATTAATAAAGGTTGTGTATGTCATACCAAAATACCATCACAATCCCTTCTTATATAACTTTCATCTCCATCATCGATATCCCTATCATCAAGTAGTGACTCATCTACCGGTTTGCTAGTTGACTCATCCTCCTCATCATACATTTCCAACTCATGAAATCCTCTAGGAGGCGCTTTTAGCACAACATACCAATTTGAAGAACTACTTCCTCTATAAAAGAACACTTGTACGGCTTGCGTTGCTAAGATAAAAGGATCGCTAGCAAATTGATTTTGGAATTGAGTAAATTGACTAACGTAAACCCATCTTCAACCTTAACTGTAATAACCTGGAAATCTGAGCCAATTTAAAATTTTTATTTTGACAACTTAAATGAATTTTGAATATTTAAAATGAATTATTTTAAATAATGGCGACGAGAAATTTATTTTGAATAGAATTAGAACGGAAATATTTATTTGAATCGATGTTAGAATATAAATATTTATTTTTAATTATAAAAGGAATTGAAAATGGTGCGGTAGTTCAAAAATTCGATTTCAAATTTCAAATGAGTGTACAGGATTCAAAATAAACCGAATTTTGGCGAAACCAAAAATATTAGAATCTATTTAAAAATATCTTTCCAACTAATCCGGAAAATTGAAATTTCATAGCGGGAATAAAAAGTTATATCCAGTTGAAAATTCAGAATAGTCGCTATGGAATTCTGGCCCTCAAAAATGGAAATTTTGCAAACGACCTCTGTTTTCAATGAAACCACTTTTGTGGGATCCGGGATGTGGAGTTATTGCTAGATTCCAAAATTCATAATTTTCTGAATCAATAGGTGAGCGTGGCGAAGGAAAACGTGTTTGAACAGTTTTAGTCAATTTCGATCGAGCAGAAAATGGCCATTTTTCTGACGATCTCAGAATTTGACAAAATTAGTTTTGTTAGGACCGTATCATCAATACGAATATAGAAATAATCTTTCGGGAATTTTTAGGGTCAGTATGTGGCCCCGGTAAATTGAAATGTACATTTAAAATTGAATATATTGATTTTTATTTTAATTTAAAGCAAAACCGATCGTAAAGATTGAATCAACTTATGATACTTATCCCATTGTGTTCGAAATAGGGGTATTTAAATAGGGACGACAGTCGTTAGGTCCTGTTTGGGGTTCGGATGAAATTGAATCAATTAAATGAATTAAATATTAAAATAAATATGGTATATATACAATATACGGTCAAAACCCTTGACCCCAATTCTCATTACAGAAAACCGCCGCCCCTTTATCATTCAATGTCTGATTTTCTTTGAAATTTAAATCCCTAAATTCCCCCAATTCGTTTGATGATTTCAAGAGCAAATAGAAGGAAGATCGTAGATCTTCGTGAGCACTTCAAGTACATACGGGTCTGATGGAGTTTAGGGGTGTGTGGAGCATGAAACCGGGGCTCAAAGACCGCCGGTTCGAGGTGGATTTAAGGGAGGAGAGGGAGGCCGAGTTGGCCACGTGGCCAGGCAATGGTAGCGCACGAGGAGGCGCATCGAAGGGGGGGTTTCGATGGCGGTCCGGCACAAGGGTGGCAGAGCAAGGGGAAACCCTAGTTTTGAAGCAACTCGAAGTTGGCCCAGGCGCTATACAGAAGAGGGTGCAGTGTAATTTTTAAACCCATGTAATTATGTTTCAAAAGGGAAATAACATAGTTCTTTTCTTAAGTGATTATTTTTAATATAAGCACAATATTTAATAATAAAAATGGATTTTTACTTTATGCAACATTGTTTTATAAAGATCTGAATTTTTAGTATAAACAACAAGAATAAAAAATTATGATTTTGATTAGGCTAAAAGTTAATATTTTTAAAATAGAAAAGTTAATATTTTTAAAATAGAGAATACAATATTTTTTTAAATAGAAAAAGGTGACATATATAAAATAGGCTTTGATTTTGAAAATATAAAATAGAATATTTTATAAAGATAGAAATGGAATTTTTATCGTATGTTAGAAACATTTTTATGAGGATAAAAATAGGATTTTGTCATATATAAGAAAATACTTTTAGATCGATAAAAATGTAATTTTTATCATATGTATATTATTTATAAAATAATCATACTAAGAAATAATTAATGATAGACGAAAAATATGATTTTTAACATATGTATGTTATTTATGAAATAGACGCGCTGGAGTTCTAGGAGAAATCTAAAATTGACAACCAAAGAATGGAGGAGTGGAACCCAAGGTGAGACACTTAATTTGTTTTCTAGTTGAGATATATACTAGGATGGAGACGGTGCTTAGCAGCACCCGACACCCGTTGTTCACAGACCATGGACGACTTGTTTGTTTGTTGTTTGTGGTGTGAATATTGATTGTGTGATGTGGAATGGAATAAATTATTTTATGGTTAAAAATATAATTTTTAACGTGTATATAAAATAAATGTTTATAAACAAATCGGACGATTTTTTTATGTACACACATTAGATTGATATTGATTGGGACGATAAATTTTACACTTCGCCCAACTGCACAAATAAACCTGTATTTGATTGTTTGAAAACCCCACATGGGTATTGGGATGAAATTGGCCATACACTAGTCCCAATAATTAGCTGTATGTCGATCGATCGATTGACAGGCTGATATAAGCGTTAAATATTTATATTTGATGCTTATGCAGTGTAGAATGCACTTTGGGGGATGGCTGACTGTGTTTGATTGTTGTAGTGTACGTAAATGTATGAAATCCATATAAATCACATTGTATGGTAATTGACTATGTCTGATTCCAGTTCAGAAAGAATGAATATTTTAAAATAACGATTATTTTAAAATAACGAATATTTTTCAAATAATATTCAGAAGAGAATCAAAATATGATTTTGATGTCCGATTTGGGATGGACACGAATATATTTAAATATATAAAGCCGTGTTGATTAAATTGATGCCATTTTGACGTGAACGATATTTGTATCGATTTTATTCATTTTTATAATGAATATCGAAAAGGAATAGATTTAAAAATCTAATGTTTTGAAAATATTATCATTTATATATCGATGATATGGAATATTCAGTTTTGATTAGAAATTGAATATGAAGTTGAAATCATTTTGAAAACGAACTTAAAACGATTTATAAAATACGTTTTAAAAGGAAATCGACGAAATAATTAATATATATATATATTAAATATAATGGCCTGAATAGAACACGCCGCGCTGCGGCAGTTCTCGAATTTCGACCATTGACTTTGAATGGACATTACGGGAGATCCGATCGTCGGATTCTCATAAAACCGGAACCGTTGGGTTCGTATCGAAAAGAGCTTTCTAAAGAATATTAAAGATTTGAAATCTAACAGTTGGATTTGGAATTATGTCCAAATCAAATTTGGAAAAGGTCGCTGTAAGTGCAGTTCGATGGCCGTTGATGGAAATCGACTGTACGGGCCTTGATAAAATTATTAAAAATAGTAATAATTTGTGTGAAATAATAAGAAATGATTTGGAAAGAATTAGGATGAAAAATTCCATATTTGAAAAGATAAAAATAGTTTTTTATCGAAATGAACTAGTTTTGAACTAGAATTATAATTCAGTTATTTTAAAAATAAATAAATTGGATTTGAAAGGGTTTTAAAAGTAACCAGAATTTCCAATAATTGAATTGGAATGGATTTGAATCGAAATTGTCTTTGGGATATTTCGATGTTGGATTTCGTGATTATACAGATATTGTTATGGAAATTTGAAAGATATATTTATATCGTTATTTCCAATACGATATTTGTTGGTCGTAGAATTTGATATTGAATATAAGCTGATATATTTTCTATTCAGAGCCTTGTATTTAATAGAAAACGGGATTTGGGTTTGTCGTGAATGGTGTCTTCATTCACACTGTTCTTAAACCCAGTTGAGAAAAAGATTAAATCTTTTTATTTAGATTTAATGAAGTATACCAATTAAATGGTATTTAATTGGAATTGGATTTGAATTGATTTTTGGGTTTATCGTCAATGGTGTTTTAAATAACACTTGTTTTTTAACCCGATAATTAATGGAATGTGAATTGGGTTTACCGTGAACTGTGTTTTAACGACATTCGTTCTTTAACTCGATTTACAGTGTAATGTGATTTGGAATTTATAAATCTTTTTCTAAGATTTAAAGGAGATTTTCCAAAGTAAAGTTTTCCAATTTAATAAAATAAATTGGAATGGAATTCGATTTGGTAATAATCGAAGTGAATTTCTGTGGAGGAAGACAACTAATGTATATGGAATTTAAAAGGCTTTGCCGTTATTCCATTTATATAATTAGTCGGATATGGAAGTTTATATCGATTTGTTTTCCATGAAAATTCCATTGTAAATGGAATGTGATTTTGGGTTGTCGTGAACGGTATCTTTAATAATATTGTTCTTAGACCCAACGGAGTTAAGAAAATCAGAAGCTAACTGAAGATTAGTTAAGTTGAATGGTTTCCTGGGTATTGATCTGATGTTGGTTTCGGCCTTCGGGGTTATTACTTAGGGAATTGTTCACTTGCTAATTTACGGTTAAAGGCTGATGGAATGGATGTGATTTTGGGTTTATAGTGAACCGTGTTTTAAATGACATTGGTTCTTAAACCCAGTTAAAGACATGATATGGTTTCCCAGGTTAAACAATCATTAATATTGATTTTTGGGAAGATTAAAACCAAGTGGAGCTTTAATGAATCTTTAATTAGATTGAAATTATCGAGAATGGAGTATCACCAGTTTTGCTCCAGGCGATAGTTAAATCTTTAATTAGATTTGAACGCGAAATGATAATTGAATTTACCGATAACACCATGGTGTTAGTTATGAAGTATGACCAGTTTTACTTCATGGGATGAATAGGTTGGTGTTGGGAAAGTTAACAAGTGATTACTTCGGTAAGGTTCGCTAATTCCGACTAGTTTGGATAAACCATAATTTGGTTTGAATCGATATTCAAAAGAAGATTAAAGAATAAATTTAAAGAATTTATCTTTGATAAAATTAATGGGAACCTTTCCCAAAGTGTGAGAATATTGGAATAAAAAATATATTCTAAATTGGAATGAGGCGTATGTTGTGTTTGTGTAACACTTGTTTATTATATATGCGAGTTATTCGGAAAGGTCGGGTTTATCCCATTCTGAATAACTGATTCGGCGACGTGTCGAGGATGAAGACGGTGGTCGAAGATCGGAGGTCTTCACATCGTTTAGATAATTAGTGATGATCTTGATTGGGCTGTACACCCAAGAGGAGGGAATCAGTTGGTGATCGTCCAGACGTACTTGGAGATCGATGGATATGCGAGGTACAAGGTGCCTCCGGTTTCGTTCAGACCCAAAACGGACTTGTAAATGGACTGTGTGTCTGACATTGAATATCATTCTGTGTGATTGATGGATATCGGTTGCATGGAGTGGTTTTCCTGTGTGGCATGCTAAGATGCAAATGATCAAGGCTTTTGTTGAAAAGCAAAGTCTTGTGGTTGATGATAAAAGCACCGCCTGTGTAGCATAGCTTTGTGTAGCGTTAATTCGCGAGCCTCACACCCTGGTTGTGAACCAGAAACGGGGGAGGACTTCAGGGAGTGCATGCGTTTCCTTCTATCTAGGGTGGTGTCAGTGACTTACCAGCCCTGACATTTATATTATTTTCACCAGTGTGGTTGTTGGATTGCGAAGCGCCTCGGATATATCGGTGACTATGTGGAGCCGATGGAGTCATTTGGCTTATTGACGCCCCAAAGGACGGAGAAACGCAGTGTTCAGGCATTTTAATCCACATCGGAGGACCGACCCTGACATTCCAAGGGACGATGCGTTCTGTTCCTGAGACACAGGCTAGAGCATCTCGAATTCAGTAAGGACTATCTTTCGCCTTGGTTCACGGATGGAAATCCAACTTCCAATACGTCACAATTGCAGTTTTGATTGTAGAGCCTAGTATTGGCGACATGATATATGGTACCCATGCCGCCTAGGATTGGTACATTTAAATTTGAAGTTGTTTTATACACTATGCACTTATAATAGTATCAAATGATTTGTTTTAAACGTACCAAGCATGTTTGGCTATTATAAGGGAAAACCCTATCCTCCGGCTTGCGTTGCATTGTGTGATGGAACCTGGGTCTTATAATAGCTTCATTTTTCCAAAAGTTATTGCGCTGTTTTGTTATATGCACTAGTATTCTTGGGAGGAAACCCGTTTCATGTTATACGGCGTGGTCCCTTGATATATATATATGATTCAAAGTAAAGTTTTAAATAACTGTTTTAGTTCTCATACCAGTCACATGACTGACCTGGAGTTTATTGTTTTAACCTAAAATCTGGGTGCCCTTATTTTCGACACGGGCAGCTAGTAGTTTTGATTTTGCAGATTTATATGCACAGGATCCTGATTTACAGCTGGAACGATATTCGGAAAGCTCTGTATCTGTTTACCTCTTTCAGTTGTGTATTGTATTATTTTTCCGCTGCTATGTAATCTAGTGTAATCTTTGATATTTATCGAATGTATAATATTTATTCATACTCTGTATATTCTTGTATTCTGGTGAAATTGTTGTAATAAGCAATGAAATGTTCTTCTGTTTGTGTTCCGATGTGGCTTGTACTCAAAGCAATCCGGGCTTTCCTTCACGGGGAAGTTCGGGTCGTAACATTAACTCCATGATCAATATTTGCCCAATCATACTTAAACAAAGTAATGTGAAGCTGATGATAGTCTAACAACAAAATCTCGCTCTAAACACCATAATATATCACTTTCTCAATGGATCCATCTAAGCGAACAGTATTTGCCTCAATGGAAACACCACTATTTTGTGTAGATTTGTCATTGTCTCTAGTATGAAAACGTCTACCATTAATTATATAGCCAGTATAAGATATAACTTGTCTGGATTTCCCTTCCGTTCTGCATGCTCATATACAAACTTCCGAACAGCTTGCCTATACTCTTCAGACATTCTATGAACATAAAGAGATCGATAATCAACCCTAATGGTAACACGTATAAAATTGAAAATCAAAACTAACAAAACCTTGGCAGGTGGATCCATCTTTTGTCCATCTTGATAATCCTCTAATGTTGGAACCTAAAGAAAAGACGGTCGGCGGATAAGATTACTACATTTTGAAGGGTAGCAGCAGCCTTGGCAGTGCTGCCTCATAGCAAACGCCATTTGCTAATCAGTTTTCTGTTAGTTGTGCCCCGTGTTATAGGGATCGTGAGTGTAGGTAACACTCCTAGTATGTTATTATTTATTTTTCGCAGTTCCAAAAACACGATGATAAAATTGAAAATTAAAAAAGTAACAAAGATGTAGGATATAATTTATGGAAGGATCAAGGATGCGACCATCAATATTAAAATTTATCTATTTTTCTCTCTTTAATTTTCATTGATTTTTCCTACCAAAAAAACCTAATTTTAAAGCTCAAAAACTACGTAAAATTCAAGCTTTTTGGCATTGTAATTTGGGTGTGACAAATTTTAATTTTAAAAATGTGAAGGAAAAATGATATATTTCAAACTAGGTCTCATTTGAATATTTTTTTAAAATTTGTTCGGCGAGGAGACCGATTGAAGTTGTAAAACCTGCCTGGTGTACCTAGTCCGGTCTGCGAACACTACATAAATGACTGATCTTAGCATATGCAAATGGTAAGATCTTAGCGTGTCTTTCTGACTTTTGAATCCGCGCCGCTGTTACCACGACGTGAAGTTCTTAACCGCTAGGCTAATACTACGGACTATCTCATTTGAACTTATTATGAAAATACGTATCTTTTTCACTATTTAACCTATGCATACATTCACAATTTTAAAACACACATGGACAGATTTTTTTATGTTAAATTTACATGTGTAATTTGAATTTCCACATGTAAAAATTAAAAAAATTGTATGCTTATTTTTATAGTACGCATGAACATATCTTTCTATTTTAATAAAAAGTTTCAAATAAAACCTAAATTGAAAAAAAATTCCTTTTTTTAAGCCTTAGAACTAGAATGCAGACTAGACTAGGCTGAACCTGTAAAGTCTGTTTATGTAGTTAATTCTGACTGGATTGCCAGTCTGAGCATGGAAACAACTTGCTAATTATACAAGTTTTAACCACTTTTGCTATAATTAAATAAGGACGTATGGATCTAAGCAATGAATCAATCACATGGTTAGTTACCTCAGGGTAGCAACATGTATGAATTAAAAAAAGACTTCTAAACCATTAAAAAAACACAATTTAGCCAGAATAGATCACCATAAATTCGTGCATATTGTGCTATAATCCCCGCAATTTATTTAATTCAAAACCAAAAATTCTATTAAAGGATCTGTTGCAAAATTGAAACAACTATACATAGATTGCAAATTGTACAGTGATACAAATACAAATATATAGACCATCACTTAAAACTACCGATGTCTTTAGAAAAACCCAATATATATACACACACACACAAACTCACATACACAAATGTACTTCTTCCAACTGTTTAGGTTTTTGGTCAAATTTAGTCGAATCAAGTCATAAATATTATACGACACAAACATTGATGTGTAATGTGTAAAAAGTTGACGAATCAACAAAATTGTTTATAGTATGGTTTATTTGTTATTGCAAGTGCAAGTGTTGTGTAAATTAATTTTCAGGGGCCTTGCGTGTCAAACTTGAGTAATCGTCATAAAAAAGTGTAAGTTTTGGAGAATGGAAAAATGATAACGTTTGCAATAAACTTCCTTTTCAAATCCATTATAAAAGGTAGAATAGCTAAATCACAGTTGAAGCATGTTTAGTCTATCATGTTAAGTGAGTTTTAAAGGCCATCTTGTATATTTCATTAGTATAGAGAAATGAAATAATTTATGCAATAAACCATACTAATAGATTTTCAGACTACCTTCACATATAGTTTTTAGTTTCAAAGAGAAGATGTGCCATTGAATTCAATCACTCAAAAGTAAAATTAAATCAAAATACCTGCAAAATTGCTCCTAATCTAAATTGCCATTATTCTAAATCATTTGAAAGAAGCATTCAAATAATAAAATATTATTATTCAATATGGAAAGGAGAGTTCAATATTAAGTGAATAGATTGTTCAGTCTTCCAAATCAACTTATGTTCAGTTTAAAAGTTGGATATGTTCAATTTCAAATTGTTTTAAATTTTGAAACTGTTGTTAGTTCCAAATGGATATATTAGCTGGTCCTAAAACAACTATTTATATCGTGTTATACAAGTATACACCTGCATACGATGGCATTATTCATATATATTTCAACTATGATAAGGTTCATATTGAATTTTGTATATGATGTGCATGAAAGCAGGTTAAAAACATAATTAGTTTCACTGCAAAAGCAAACTACATCGTCCAGGGAAGATGTAGTTGATCTTGAAACTTGACTGGTCGAGACATATATACAATAATACATAACACATAACTAATGATCGATGAGTGTAGATTTAACAACACAACCAGATTTATACACAAATTTATATATATAATTATGTGACACAGTTATCTCAACCACTACATATATATACACATTAGGGTTATATGCGTGAATAAGAAGTCACTAAGTACAGTAACCAAATTTCAGTATAATTTTCTAGTACATGCAGATATCACTTACAGGCAGATGTCTGAAACATACAAGAATTACAAACAAAAAAGAGTTGAAATCATACCTATTCGCTCTTCAACAATTTTGATCCCTGAATTCCACCAATTCGACCTTCGACTTCATAGGCAAGCGTCTCGAATGGATTGGAGAACGATCTGGAGAACAATCCAACTGATGATTAGTTTTACCATACAATAATCGAACCCAAATTAGAACTACAAATAAAATAAAGTAGAAATCATACCTATTCGCAGTGGATTAGAGTTACAATAGAAAGAGGGAATTGAGATTAACTGAATAATGGATTTGCCCTAGATTTTTGTTGGAATATGATTTGCCCTATTTGTAGGGAGAACGATTGAGAAACTTAGCCATTTGCAAAATGAATTACGGAGAATACGAGGCGGTATATATTAAACGTTGCTTCAGAATTAGCCGTTTGCCTAATTTTGCACCAATCCGTTGTGTACACCAATCTTTTTCCAAACATTGTATATAAAATAATAGTTATTAATTTAATTCTTTAATACACAAATTATTATCCTATTAAATAAATTTACTACTGGAGTTTGATATTCAACAAAAATGCTAACAGCTATAGATATAATTAGTATGTTTTCAATTTTGATTTTTTTTATAACATGTTGGTTTTAACAAGATTTTTCAATTTTGAATATAAATTACATACTCACAACTACGGTACCAACAAACCTAAATGTTTTTGTTTTGAAAAAGTACTAATTAATGGATGTAGCTATTCGTGTTTCCAAGAGCAATCAAGGCAAAGTTTGAAAGGGATCTGCATTTGTTTGGGACTTAGTAATTTAAACAACAATCAATACCATAAACCCCATTTTATTTATTTTTATTCATATGTTTATTGCCCTTTATAATCGTAACGACCACATTTTCCTAAGGCAACAATTAATCTTTAGTTTCCTTTAATTTCCGTTGATTCTAATTAATGTCATTTATGAGCCTGACGGCCATAATTTTCCTAAGACATTAATTCACAATGAATATCTTAATCGTATCATTCCCGAAATATCTATTTGTTGTACCCAAACAGACATTGCTAATTTGATTTATTTATTTATTGTCTGTGATATATATATATATATATATATATATATATATATGTATGTATGTATGTATGTATGTATGTATGTATTTGTGCACTAGGCCTCTCACTTTAAGCTGATTACTTGTGGATGATGGATTTGCCGGTCGGTTCCGGGCAGACTTCTACCACAAGTTGAGCCTAATCTCATGTCTAAATGCAGTTATAAATCAAGTTTCCTAATAATGGTTTATAACATTAATCCTAACAAATCTTAGGAATTGTAACCATTAGACTTAATTACCCTATTCAATTCAATTCCCCTAAATCAACATTGGTTACAATTGTTATTTATTTATTTATGGTCCTATTTATAGCAACCAATCATATTAATTGCTACAATGGTCACCAAAAACATATTAATTTAATATGGATTACATTTAAATGTATAATTCCATAATTGAATACAGTTCAAACATCCAAACATTTAATGTAACGTATATTTCATCGTTTATGCAAATTCAGATGGATGATGTATATTTATTTATTTATTTTTTGTGTGATTAACGTAGTTATCTTCTTTTTATTATTATTATCGTTAATTTAATAATTGGGTTTAGCCAATAACCAATATTCCTTTTTGCATTCAATCTTGCCATAAGGTTTCCAATCTTTACAAAAGACCGTTAGCCACAGTTATTGTAAATTATGCCTGATTATTGGAACAAACATATTTCAAACCATAAGATATATATATATATATGTGTGTGTGTGTGTGTGTGTGTGTATGTGTGTGTGTGTGTGTGTGTGTTTATGTATGTATATTTTGGAATATTTGATGCAAACTACGAACAAATATGTATATTTATATGTTAATTTACACAACTTTTCCCTTTTTAAATCTTTTTTTTCATATCTCTCGTGAGTCCAAAATAATGTCTTTTTGCTTACAAAAGAAGAAAACGACATGTTTACAATAACTAAGCCAAAACCCCAACAACATTGAACACGAATAGGCATATTTCTTTTAAAATAAAAATCACATAATTCCTAAATTAACACTAAAACTAGAGATTTGAAATATAACTACATCTAAACGGTGTTTAATGGGACTGATTTCCAGATCTACAACGTTTTGCAACAACCACAATATATTTTCCAACATAATTGTAGGCAATATGTATAAACAATTGAGTAAACCTACAAATAATATTATTCATAAACACAAGCGTATACTTACAAGTTTTGACAATATTTATAAGCAGATATGATGAGTGTCATCTCAAATTCAACAATATTATGAACATATCTGATGATATTAGGCATATATTTTGAGATCTAATTCAAACGAGATAATTCGAATATTATAACTTTGTATGTAAATTTCTCACTCACCTGAAAGCATCCAAATCTGAAATCTGGATATTCTTTTAGGCCTAAAATTCCCAAATTCTTATAGATCTACAAATATTTAGAATAGGGGATACTTTCTGATCTGTAGTTTTGTAAGAAAATAGGAAAAGAGGGGAGAATCTGATGAAGAATAACTTAGACATCAATTCATACCCTTTTATATTTAAATCTGATAATCCCTTTCAAATCTATGTGATTTATATTTGATTGATTATATATGAATATATTTTTAATTAAGAAATTGATTTGAAGAGAAAGGGAGATAGCAGAGCTTCGCTACTGCCAACAGATTTGTGTGAAAAAGAACGAGGTCTTACCCCTTTATTTATAGTAGTAGAATTAGACATGAACTTTTAGATTTATATAAATAAACATTTGCCGGTTTATATTATCTTTACTAATAATACCAATACTTTTGTGTGGTGAAGCTTTTTTGGACTTTCCAATTTACTCATTCAGATGCTTATCAAAGAATTAAACAAAGAAAAAGAAAGGTGGGCGTCTATGTCTTTTCTCTTACCCCATGTTATGACCCCCACTACAACTTTGTCGATTACTCAAAATATTCTCTCCATGTCTTATTTTTCCTGTTGTTCTCACTTTCTCCTCCCGATGTTTTCTTCTCCAGTAACATACTCCCATCATGTAAATATCCTTTCACTAACTCTCCACTTGCCTTTTTGTCTTCAAACTAAATCCGTATGCTCTCCATATCCAAATATGGTTGTTTGAAAGAGAGTATTTATAGACCAAGCTCGGGAAACTTTGATAGCCAGAATGCGCTTTCTTCTTCTATGCCATGATGCTTCATAGTAGAATTAGAGCTATACCTCTAATCTATGGTGATTTTCTGATTGTATCTTCAATTTCGGGGTTTGAGGCGTAAATTGACAAGAGAGATGTCAGGCGTAAATTGACGAGAGAACGATGTCAGATAGGTAAACTAATTTTTTTGGGTTTGAGGTGATTTATTGGTTTAAAATACACACATGTGTTTATCTAATTGAACGCGTCTTTGTTCGGCAGATTACTACTCGGCCTGCGGATTCATGTGCTGATATTTCTTTTCGCTTAATGCGGTTTGCCTATTGAATATTTATGTTTTGTTGTAATACAACATGTGATGATGCATATACAACCTCAGTCTTTAAATGATGGTACAACATGAATTCGGTTTCAGGTTGTAAAGGATGTCTGTTGTTTCTGCATTGACCATGTTGTTGCCTGATGAGATTTTACTTTACCTCGCGTATTTATCCTACTTGGTTTCAAATATCATTCTTTTCTTCCAGTGCGTGATATCTCTAGAAATGTTAAAAATATATAACAACTAAGTTTTTTATTATTGGGATGCACTGCAATCCTGAATTGACAACAAAGTGATAGGAGTGCATCCAAATTTCCAAAATGATATTATCTATGGAAGAAAAGACCCAAAAGATGAAGCAATAAAGAAAATTTTATGCAACTAAAAGTTAAGAAATTCTTCAAGTAAGTTGACATAAATCACATTTTGTGAAATATGTTCCCTGTACATAACTACAAACCTGCAACAAGAATTTAATAATTTAGATATAATATAATAAAAGTTTAATTGAATTCTTTGATACCTGAAACAAAATTATTATTCTTTCTAAGTTATACGCCAGATTATTTATGTTCCATGTATAAGCTTTAGCAATGCTATTGGCAAGTACATTGGGGAACTCCACGCCTGTAAGTGAAAAAAAATAATGTATGTCTGCTACTATACCACTTCTCTGCTTTGTTGTCCTTTACACATTCTGCCCCGATACCCAAACTTTCTCCATTCATGATTTCATACATGTTTTCGCTACTACAATATATATGACAAGACAAAACTATTATACCTTTTTTCTTCTTCCAACTGTTGCCTTTGCACATGTTAACATTTCAACTGTAAAGGCCTCTCCCCATTGTCCAGTATATTGTCTCCTTTATCTTTACTTCTGTACACATACACGACATCACCAAACTATAGGTGTGGACTAATGTTGGCTTATCAAACTGTACACTTTACCATTCTCTCTTTCATTTATTTATAGTCAAATTCATCTATGTACACGTCCATCGAGCGTGCCTATGTACTGCTTTTCATTATAAAAACAAAGAAATCTAGTACACACAATCTTCGACTTTCAATCGAATGATGAACGCTGGCTCTGATGAAATGTGAGGAAAACAACCTAATGCAGTAGGTGATGATTGGACGAAACTCTAATCTTCATGAGGCATGGCATGGGTTTTGATAAGCGGCAGAGAAAAGTGCTACACGATCACGGAAAAGGTATATTCTCCAGTGATGATATTATTCTGAGGAGAATAAACACACTTATCTTTCTGCCTGCTATTTGTCAAGTAAACTGCTTCCAGCTCTCTTGATTTAACTTATGTTTCCCATTAATTTACATTTGTGATTAAAGATTTGTTCAATAACATAATTTGATATGTCACTGTATCGATTACCTCTATTATTTGATTTGAAATTTGGTTACATTTGGTTTATATTTTTCACGTTTATTCAGTTATTTACTTATATTTCACCATTAAGTTTGAATATGTTACTCCAATCTGATAATAGTAAATGTATTAGCTGCTAAGCTAACATCTGAAATAAGCTAGGCATTTAGTAAGCTCACAACTGCTGTATTTCTTCATACATACATCCTATATGTTTGTGCACATAATTATTTCATTAACGTCACTATTATATCAATCTCATGTTCACATTCTTACTTCATGTTAGTTAGCACTTGCCAAATCCGTGTATGTATGTATGTAGCATTCGTTACTTAACCTTTTTGACACCCCTGCTTAGATGCAGGTGATAATCTGTATGCAGTTTCTACTGTATTCCTAATTATTTAAAGTATGGAACATAGTTTTTTGACACAGTTGCATATTTCAAAAATTAGGTATTAATTTACTGCAATTTATACATTTTCTGCTTATGTAAATAGGTTTGCATATGTTCATATTTGTAACAACACAAACTGTAAAATTGGTTGTCTCCTTTAGATCTTAGGTTTACATTTTTCACATTTATTCAATTATTTACTTATATTTGTCAGTTAAATTTGCATATGTTGTTCAATTGTGACAATAGGTATCAATTCTCGGCAAGTTTTACATTTCCAGCTTATGTTAATAAATATGTGTGTTCAGCTTCAATTCAGTGAACCAATGAAATGGAGCTGAATACAACATACGCTTAATTTATGCCTCTTACCTCACTGCTTAATACTGTTTCTTTTATATGATAACATATATAAATTTTAAATATGACATATATCTTAGCTTACATTTGTACTTCATTATCGTTTCTTTTATATAGTACTGTTTCTTTGATATAATATTGTTTCCTTAATATGAAATTGTTTCTTTGTAAATGTACTTTATTTATGTCAGTTTGTAAATATTTAATGCTTACATATTGATATCGTTATCTTCCGCTGATTTTGTAGCCCTATGGACTTCAATATATAACCACACATGCTGATCGATTAAATTTGTAAAGAAGAAGCTAGACTAATGCTACAATTACATTAATGTTAGGTGGTGACTTCAGATTGCTACTATAAATAGCAGAATCAAATGAAAGAAGGTTCTTATGCAGTGTGAACTAATTTCCTAGGAGAGGAGTTGAGCCAACCAGTTGCTGAACGGAAGAATATTGTTTAGAGTGATGGAATTAGTTCAGGATGAAACTAGGATATGTAATAATCTTCGACCAACGGGTATCTGCCCAAAACGGCATGTAAATGAGTTGCTGACAGAACCAAACATGTTGGTGTGGATCTACAGGCAATCAACGATGCAAACATAAATGCAATGGCCTATGCAGGTATGGTTAACAAAATTTTCCATTTAGTAAATGCTTACATTATGAATCATGTCCATGCTTACATTATGAATCACGTTAACTTGGTTTTTAACTTTGCACTTTAAAACTAACTTTTAAACAATTTTAAACTGAGAAAATTTTTAGGCTCTTAGCTTAGTTTTTCACACGACTTCCTTTGGTTTCTTTTAGAATATTCTGTCTACATAAAAAAGAATACATGAAAAGCTTATGGTTGAATTGTCAAAATGCAATGTAGAATTAACATTTTTTTAGTGATTTGGGATCAGTCATCCTTTAGGCTGAATTGTTTAATCGTTTGATAACAAGTTGAAAGTCCGAAGTATTTAGCTTTTATAAAATGCTATAGAGTTGTTGGAATAAATTGAGTTTTGATGAGCAGCTTGAAGAAATAGGATGCTTATAATCATAAAGCCCTAAGTATTTAGTGAGATACAAGGGAATTTTAAAGAAAAACTATCATGTGAAATGTTTTGAATGTTGTTGTTTATATATATTGTTGAACTGAAAATTATCTACCAAAGATGCAAATCGACTTCACATATCATTTATTTTTCTATTTCTTTATACACACATAAAACTTTCCCATTTGGCGGTTTGATTGTTAAGATATCTAAAAGGGAACTTAATGAAAATGTTGCATATTTAGTGTACATTTAGCATGTAATCGTATTATAATTTTGTCATTAGTTTCGCAAGTTATTTTCACATGCTGTCACAATCAATATAACAATGAATGGATGGCCATGTAGCAGGTAAGAAGAGAAAGAAATTGATCAAGTTTTCGCTGAGCTTGAAAGCCGCCGTTCACGTTAATGCTGATGCTTATGCTGCTTCTGCTTCGCATTTTTCCCCTATCCATTTGTTTTTTAGACTCTGTCCTTTTTGTTATTTCTTTTCCAAAATAACATGTACTTCGTGATATGTACTCTGAATAATCTTCTACAACTTTTGTTATTCCATTCATTATGTTATACATTTATTATATTACTTCATTCCATAAACAAGCAAAAAAAAAATATTCATCTTTTGCACACTGTTTATACTTTCTACTGTACTGCTGCCCAATTTTGCAGACAACTTCACTGTACAGGTTTACTACATATCTTTTGCTTGCTTTATTACTTGCTTTCAACTTATTTAATATTCAGCCTGCTTCTGCTTCGAACATAATTTACATTTTTTTACCTACTTATGCAATTGTCATCATTTTCTTGAAGAGTCTATGCGCACGTCCAATGGACGTGCCTAAGCACTGGTGTAATATAACGATAATACCCTTCAAAACCTAGCTGTCACCGGGAATACAGGCCCGAAGTAGTCGACACTCCCTCTAAGGGCGGTCGAACGCCCTCTGGCCGATTTTTCCAGTGAGGGCTAGTCATATATGGGAAGATGTAATATATTTATTAAATTTATTTATTTTCATCCGTTTTTCGTTTTCGTCCATAACTTTTTCAGACGGACTCCGTTCGTGAAACATCAAACATGAAAGTTAACTAGAATTTTGAGACGAACACACTGGTTAAAGTTTCATGGTCAAATTCCATCGTTTGCAGAAATTCCTATTATTGAGATTCTAATAATTAATTCCTATTGTCAAAATTCCGGGTTGTTACAAAAAGTCCTCTTAAAATGTTGTGTTTCCATGTATTAATAGTCGTAGGCAGGCTGCGGGCCAAATGCCATGTGTCGACCATCTAGCAGATCTCGGGTGGTAGTTGATTGAGTGGAGAAAGCCTCTCTAGGTTATGGGTTGCTATGTGGAATCCAATCCATGTAAATAGGGTAGTGGAGCGAGTCAACAGGAGCACGTTCAGGTGCGGTAACCACTTCAGGCGGGTAGGGTCGGGTCCGTTTGGTTCGACGCAATGCAATTCTTGAGTGCCAAGCTCATTTGGTTGTGTGCGGTTGATGTAGGGTCGGGTCGAGTTCGACTTGGGATACTCGACCCGAATGGTGCGATCTGACCCGTGATCCTATGCATACAAAATTCAAGTTTTTCCAACATTTCGTCACTTCATTTAAGTGAATGACGATCAATGCAATTTTATACTCAAGTCCTGAGTAGTTCTGCTAATAGAATTTGAGTTGTGAGGTCTATGCATGCATGACTTCTCTCGAGTCTGAAAACACCGCGAAGACCTTTCTGCACATGTTTACGATAACTTTCAAACCATAAGGCTATTTGGGCCAAACGAAAGTTGCACCTGAAGTTAATAAGAGGGCTACAAAAGTTACGGTGCAAAACACCGTAATCCAGGTTTTTGAGACCAAAAGAGGTCATCTAAAGGGGTTTCTTTCCATTTTTATGCTTATGTCCTGACTTCGACCAAATCGCTTTGTGTTTTCCGACGATGTTCTCCATGCTTGAGCGCCTTGCTAACCAGAAACTTGATGTGTGACAGCTTTAACCAAAAAGCGGGTCAACATTTTGCCCCTTAGAACATATCTTTCTTGAAGAGGGAAGATGTGTTCTGGATAATCCAAGAAATCCATAGAAATCTAGAATGCCACGATCGCGCCGGATCATATTGAGGCCAAAAAAAACGACGATCGCTGAGGTTCGTATTAAGGCCAGAAATCCAAGAAAACCAGGGCCATGCTGGGACCTGTCAGCTGCGAGTATAATCCATGCTAGCAAAGAAAAGAAGGCAAATAAATGTGTCAAATCCTAACAATACTGCTTAACCTTTTCGAGCATAAATCATGCTTGGGCATCAATCTTAAGTTTAAAGCATACTCAGGTGACCTTCGAATCATCCCTCTAAATCCTGGCCAGGAGACCAATCTCTCAGGCATAATCTGTGCCTCGGAGTTCAAACTGAGCATAAACCGTACTCGAGTTTTATTGAGTTCATCTGTCAGATCCTGACAGGACAATTCGATGTTCCCGTGCATAATCCATACAAAGGAATACAATTGAGTTCAAATCATACCCATTTCAAGGTAGAGCTATACTTGCCACATCCTGACAAGATAGTTCGTCCTTTGGCATAATTCATACCAAGGATTTCAAAATAAGTATAAGCCATACTTAGGTTGGGATTGAGAATCTTGCCGCCAAATCCTTATAGGACACTTAAGGTTGCCAAACATAATCCATGCTCGAAAAGTTCATGTTATTCAATTTAAACGCGATTACAAGCAATTCCTGTTTGGTTTATCGCTGAATCCAGAGCATGTCTAGGGATTACATCCTAATCCCGTGCGTATGTACTTCAACTTAGCCATTCGGATGACTAAAAGGAAAGTAAACAGAAACATATCTTAAGTCCTAAGAAATGTAGAAAATGCAGAGTGATCTAATCCAGATCAGTTGATGATAATCTTGCAGAAACTCGATCCAGGATCATTCCCTCTCCATGGAGCAGGAGGTGGCAGTGTGGGTGTAGGCGTTGTTGGTTGTTTGACGTATTCGGGTAGCTCTCCACATCTAACCCGTTCCTCAATCACGTCTTTCAAATGCCTACAACCATTAGTGTTATGATTGTCCATCTCATGAAACATGCAATGTTTTCCAGAATCGTGCTCTCTTAGCACTGGCTCCCTCTTGGAAAGCTTTGGGTAGGGGATAACACTCCTCGTATCCATTTAGATGTCAACTGGTGAAGCACTAAGTTCAGTGTACTTATCATATCTAAACCCTCTCCAGAGGTTGAGCATTACGATCGTTCTTAGCAGAGGCTTTTCCTTAGCCCTTGTCGTTGCCTTTTCCAGAATCAGACGGTCCTACGTCCTTGACCATATTGTCATCAAAAATGTCCTTCTTGGAATTTGTATCTTCTTCACGTAGAAATTTGTCTGCTTCAATATAAAATTCACCAAGATCTCTCGGTGGATCTCGGTGCAGAGAAACTTTGAAGTCCAACTTGTCCAGAATGCTAGATACAGTTTCCATCAATACCATAGATGATTCAGGTCGATCAACTGACGCTACTACAACACTGAATCTTTCCATAAATGAACACAGGGTCTCGGTGGACCGCTGTTTGATTGATGTGAGTGACATGACGTTCTTGGATCTAGAAATGTGGACCCGAAACTGCTCGATGAAATGGGCGACAATCACGTTCCGATTCAGATTCCCGCTGCCAAAACCACATAGCAACTATATCAGTCAAGTAGAGGGAAAATCATTTAGCCATGATGTTGGTTGACGCCGATTAAACTTCCATGTGGTGAATATATCGCATCAGATGTACGATAGGATCTATCCTGCTCTTGTTTGGCTCCAAAGCTGGAAGCTTGAAGTTTGGAGAGTTGCGGGAATTCCTGATTTCCTATGTGAATGGACTGTGATTGATGTTATTCATGTCATCCTGAGAAGTTCAGCCTCTCGTGAAGCATCGATTATATAGCTAATGTGATTTCCATCAGTCAACAACTATTGACAGTTGCCAATCATGCGCTGGTGCGTTGAGTATATGTGATTGACTGGGAAGTACATGCTAGACTTCCTAGTGCGGGTCCAAAGTGGCTCTGGATCGTGGTTCAAATGGTTCGACCCGACCCGATCTCGAAATTTCGACTCGAGTGGCATCATGTTGAGGCTGAGTGAACCTGGTGCTCTAGAGTTCATTCGAACAGGAGAAGATGTAGGTCGTGCTAGGCCCGAGTTTCTAGTGGCTCCTGCTTTGTCAACCTTTTCATCCAAAACGTTAGGGGGGTTGCCCCTTGCTGTGTTCAGGTCCGTTGTTCCATTTGACCTGACCCGATGCGGTAGACACGTCCAAGCCAAATTTGTTGCTGTTTGAACATTGATAATGTTTTTCAGGCAAGTTAAGAGTTGTTGCTTGGCCTTCCATCCATCCAAGCGAAGAATTAGTTCATTATTTCCTGTTGCTTCTGAAGAAGCTCGTCTTACCATGCCATTTGAGTTCTCAATTCAGCAAGAACGACATCCATTTCTTCTCTAGTCAAGTATATCGATGGATCTCCACAAGAGTAAGCCTTCTGGCTACCCTCGTTCCTAGCGACTTCTGTGCCAACATCCTCAGCACAGGAGAATATTCTTCCCACTTAACCATTGAGTCGAAATATCAAGCAATCCGCTTCTTTGCAAGCTAGAATCAAAGTGATAGCGTTCCTCCCTTCCTGGCGTGCCAAAATGTTAGACCGAAAAGTGGTACTAACACCAAATGCAGTGTGAAATCCTCACAAACATAGATCACAGAATGTAAATGCAGTACATAACTAAGGGACATGTGATATTTTTATAGCGGTTCGGCAAAATCCCTGCTTATGTCCACTTTATAGCTTATTAAATCCTAAGAAGTTACAAGCATAAGCCTTACAATTTGTAAGATACAATTATACACAACATCCTTGTGTTACAATGAAGAAAAGGAGAAAAGAGAATGAATTTATACACGAGATCCTCGTGTTAATTGTATATTTCAGTGGAGGCACAATGACCTTGTGTTTGGAGAAATGCGCAATGTTCTTGCGTTCCCATTAGAGAATGCCGCCAGTTCAGAGAGAAAAGTCCTCTTGAAATGTTGTGTTTCCATGTATTTATAGCCACAGGGAAACTGCAGGTTGAATGCCATGTGTTGACCATCTACCAGATCTCAGAGCGGTAGTAGAATGAGTGGAGAAAGACTCTTTAGGTTATTGGTTGCCATGTGGAATCCGATCCGTGTAAATAGGATTGTGGAGCGAGTCAATAAGAGCATGTTCAGGTGCGGTAATCGCTTTAGGCAGGTCGGGTCAGTCTAGTTCGACCCGATGCAATGCTTAAGTGCCAAGCTCATTTGGTGTGCGTAGTCGATGTGGGGTCGGGTCGTGTTCGACCCAGATACTCGACCAGAATGGTGCAATCTGACCCGTGATCCCATGCATGCAAAATCCAAGTTTTTCCAACATTTTGTCACTTCGTCCAAGTGAATTCCGATCAATGCAAATTTATACTTAAGTCCTGAGTAGTTCTCCTGATAGAATTCGATTTGTGAGGTCTACGTGCACACATCTTCTCTCGGGTCTAAAAAGTCTGTGAAGACATTTCTGCACACCTTTACGGAAACAGGCATAACTATCAAACCGTTAGGTCGTATGGGCCAAAAAAAGTTATACCTGAAGCTAATTCAGAGGGCTACAAGAGTACGGTGCAAAGCAAAATAATCCATGTTTTTATTCTAAAAGAGAACATCTAAAGGAGTTTTTGGCCATTTTTATACTTATGTCGGGACTTCGACCAAATCGATTTGTATTTTTTGATGATGTTCTCAATGCTTAAGCGTGTTGCTAACCAGAAACTTGATGTGTGACAGCTTTGACAAAAAAAGTGTCAACATATATTTATATATACATATATACACACACAACATATATATATATATATACACACGAACATATGTGTGTATATATATATGTATTTATATGGTGTTGTTTGTGATCTCTGGTATAGTTTTTCTGATTACATATGTGATGGTTATTTTGTCTTTTTGTGTTTTCAGATTGTCTCTTGTCTCTCATTTTATATGTATGTATGTACGTACGTGTGTCTATATATATATATATATATATATATATATATATATATATATATATATAGTGCTGTTTGTGATCTCTGGTGTAGTTTTTCTGATTATGTCTGTGATGTTATTTTTTCTTTTTGTGTTTTTAGATAGTCTCTTGTCTCTCATTCTATCTGTGTTATCTTTTGATTTTTTTATTCTGTATTTGTTTATGTTATTCATCTTCTGTGAGCTTCCTTTTTGTAGTAACAGATTTAGGATAGTGTTTTATTTTTTATTTTTTCTTGTGGACTCTAGTTTTAGGTTTTTGTATGTTGTATTATTGTATATTTTATATTTGGACACTAGTACTTAGACTTGGGGGTTTCTTCTTCTTTTTTCCATTGTACGGGGTGTGTTACCTGTCAGACTTATTGACGGCTCTTTTTTAAGTGTTGAATAAAATTACAAGAGTGCTCTCCTATTTGTGAGGATCACTCATTTCTCTCAAAAAAATATTAATCAAATTAATTAAATTACAAAAAAATTCCTCACCTCCTGGCCCAGTGTAACAACCTGGAAAATCCGAACCAATTTAAAATTTTTATTTTGGCAATTTTAGTGAATTTTGAATATTTAAAATGAATTATTTTAAATAATAACGACGAGAAATTTATTTTGAATAGAATTAGAACGTATATATTTATTTGAATCGTCATTAGAATATAGAATATTTATTTTAATTATAAAAGGAATTGGAAATGGCGCGGTAGTTCGAAAATTCGTTTTCAAATTTCAAATGAATGTACAGGATTCAAAATAAACCGGATTTTAGCGAAACCAAAAATATTAGAATCTATTTGAGAATATCTTTCCAAAGAATTCAAAAAATTGAAATCTCATTGCGGAAATAAAAAGTTATGCCTAAATGAAAATACGGAATAGTCGCTATGGAATTTTAGCCCTTCAAAATGGAAACTTTGCAGACGACCTCCGTTTTCGACGAAACCACTTTTGTTTGATCCAGGATGTCAAGTTATTGCTAGATTCCAAAATTCATAATTTTTGGGATTAATATGTGAGCGGGACAAAGTAAAACGTGTTTTAACAGTTTCAGTCAGTTTGGATCGACCATAAAATGGTCATTTTTCAAACGGTCTCCAAATTTGACGAAATTAGCTTTGTTAGGACCGTATTGTCAATACGGAGCTAGAAAATATTTTTTGGGAATTTTTAGAGTCCGTATGCGGCCCCGATAAATTGAAATGTGCGTTCATATTCAATATATAGATTTGTATTTTGATTTTGACGAAAACTGATCGTAACAGCCAAATTGGGTTATGATACATATCCCGTTGTGTTTGAAATGGGGCTAATTAGCTAGGGACGACAGTTGGTGGGTTTGATTTTGAGTTTAAAATAAAAAGTTACTTTTAGGAATAAAATTAATTAAAATAAAAATATATAACCTATCCTCTCCTTCTCCACTTAGTCAAACCAGAGTAAAAAAAAAGAGAAACCTGATGGCCTTTTTCCCCGTCGCCCCCTCCTCCGAACTCCGCCTGCAGCCGCCACACCCCTCCCCCCCCACCCCCCGGCCTCCTCCCCTCTGCTCCAGCCCCTCCTTCTCTTTCCACTACAAGCCATAGCCCCATTGACCCAAAAACTGCCACCACCAGAACAACGCAGCACCTCCTCCGCCTGAGCGCTGACGAACAGCGCCCCCTTCCAGTCGACGTCTAAACCCATAAAGATGTGTTTTTATTTATTTACTTTTATATATTTTCTTTTATGCTTTTTAGATTAATGAAGACAGGATTTTTAAATTAATAAAAAATATGACCTTTTCAACATATAAAGATATGATTCTTAAAAACAAAAAGCTATGATTTTCATCGAAAAGTTGAGATTTTTTTTATACATGAAGTTGTGATTTTTAATCATAAAAAGAACGTATTTTTATTTGATAAAAGAACGGATTTTTATTTGATAAAAGAACGGATTTTTGTTTGATAAAAGAACGGATTTTTATTTGATAAAAGAACGGACTTTTAAGATATGAAAATATATGATTTTTCTACATGATAAAAATATGATTTTTATATTAGAGAGATAATAAAAATATGATTTCTATATTAGAGAGATGATAAAAATATGATTTTTATATTAGAGAGATAATAAAAATATAATCTTTAGAGAAATAAAAATATAATCTTTAGAGAAGTAAAAATATAATCTTTAGCGAAGAAAAAATATAAACTTTAGCGTAGTAAAAATATATCTTTATATAGAAAGTAGCGTTATTAAAATATAATTTTATAATGAAGTAGCGATGTAAAAATATGATTTTTATATAGAAAACTGAATAATAAAAAGGGGATTTTTACTATGAACAGAGTGAAATAGATTGCGATGGAACCGACGTTAATCAAAAAAAAATCGAACCATTCAGAAATAAAGGATGATGGAGTGGAACCCCAAGGTGAGAACTTCTCACTTTTATTTTATTTTTTAGTTAAAATATATACTAGGATGCAGACGGTGCTTAGCAGCACCCGACGCCCGTCGTCCACAGACCATGGCCACTTGTTTATTTGTTTGATTGTGTTGTGAAATTTTATTGTGCGATGTGGAATGGAATAAAATATTTTACAGTTAAAAATATAAATTTTAACGTGTATATGAATAAAATAAATATTTATAAACAAATCGGACGGTTTTTTTATGTACACACATTTGATTGATATTGATTGGGACTATAAATTTTACACATCACCCAACTGCACAAATAAATCTGTGTTTGTTGTTTGAAAACCCCATACGGGTATTGGGATGATATTTGACATACACTAATCCCAATAATTAGCTATATGTCGATCGATTGATTGACAGGCTGTTATAAGCATTGAATATTTATATTCGATGATTATGCAATGTAGAATGCACTCTGGATGATGGTTGACTGTGTTTGATTTTTGCTGTGTACTTATGGTGTATGAAATCCATATAATCATATTATATGGTAATTGACTATGTTTGTTTCCAGTTCATAAAGAATGAATATTTTAAAATAACGATTATTTTAAAATAACGAATATTTTTAAATAATATTCAGTAAAGAATCAAAATTTGATTTTGATGTCCAATTTGGGATGGACACGAAAATATTTAAATATATAAAGCTGTGTTGATTAGATTAATGCCATTTTGACGTGAACGCTATTTATATCTATTTTATTCGTTTTTATAATGAATATCGAAAAGGAATTGATTTCAAAATCTAACGTTTTGAAAATACTATCATTTATATATCGATGATATGGAATGTTCAAATTTGATTCGAAATTGAATATGAAGTTGAAATCGTTTTGAAAACGAATTTAAAATGATTTATAAATTATTTTTTAAATGGAAATCGACGAAATATATAATATATATATAATATAATGGCCTGAATAGAACGCGTCGCGCTGCGACATTTCGCATATTTCGACCGTTGACTTCGAACGGACATTACGGGAGATTCGACCATTGGATTCTCCTAAAACCGAAACTGTTGGGCTCGTATTGAAAAGAGATTTACAAAGAATATTAGAGATTTGAAATCTAATGGTTGGATTTGGAATTATGTCCAAATCGAGTTTGGAAAAGGTCGCTGTATGTGCAGTTCGATGGTCGTTTATGGAAATCGACTGTGCTGGCCCTGATAAATTATTAAAAATATCAATAATTAGTGTAAAATCATAAGCAATGATTTGGAAAGAAGTGGGATGAAAAATTCCATATTTGAAAAGATAAAAATAGATTTTTATCAAAATGAACTAGTTATGAACTAGAAAATTAACTTATTTATTTTTAGAAATAAATAAATTGGATTTGAAATGGTTTTATAAATAACCAGGATTTCCAATATATAAATCGGAAATGGATTTGAATCGAAATTGTCTTCGGAATAATTCGATGTTGGATTTCGTGATTATACATATATTGTTATGGAAATTTGAAAGATATATTTATATCGTTATTTCTAATACGATATTGGTTGGTTGTGGTATTTGATATTGAATATAAGCCGATATATTTTCTATTCAGAGCCTTGTATTTAATATCAAATTGGATTTTGGGTTGTCGTGAATGGTTTCTTTAATAATATTGTTCTTAAACCCAATGGAGTTAAGAAAATTAGAAACTGACTGGAGATTAGTTAAGTTGAATGGTTTCCTGGATTTTGATCTGATGTTGGTTTCGGCCTTCGGGGTTAATACTTAGGGAATTGTTCTCTTACTTATTTACGGTTAGAGACTGATGGAATGTGAATTGGGTTTATTGTGAATCGTGTTTTTAACGACATTCGTTCTTTAACCCGATTTACAGTGAAATGGGATTTGGAATTTATAAATCTTTTGTTAAGATTTAAAGGAGATTTTCCAAAGTAAAGATTTACAATTTAACATATTAAATTGGAATTCGATTTGATAATAATCGAAATGAAATTCTGTGGAGGAAGACTGCTAATACATATGGAATTTAAAAGGCGTTGCCGATATCCCATTTATATTATTGGCCGGATACTGAAACTAATATCGATTATATATTAATTTGTTCTTCCGCGAAGTTTCCATAATTAATCGAATGTGATTTGTGTTTGTCGTGAATGGTGTCTTTAATAATACTGTTCTTAGGCCCAATGGAGTTAAGAAAATCAGAAAACTTACTGGAGATTAGTTGAGTTGAATGGTTTCCTGGGTATTGATCTGATACTGGTTTCGGCCTTCGGGGTTAATACTTAGGGGATTGTTCACTTGCTACTTTACGGTTAGAGGCGATGAAATTGAATGTGATTTTAGTTTTATCGTGAACCGTATTTTAAATGACATTGGTTCTTAAACCCAGTAAAAGGCAGGATATGATTTCCCAAGTTAAACAATCGTTAATATTGATTTTTGGGAAGATTAAAACCAAGTGGAGTTTTAATGCATCTTTAATTAGATTGAAATGATATCCAAAAGAAGATTAAAGAATAAATTTAAAGAATTTATCTTTGAAAAAATTAATGGGAACCTTTCCTAAAGTATAAGAATATTTGAATAAAGCAATATTCTGGATTGGATTGAGGCGTATGTTGTATTTTTATAGCACTTGTTTATTATATACACGAGTTATTCAGAAAGACCGGGTTTATCTCATTCCGAATAACTGATTCGATGATGTGTCGAGGAAGAAGACGGTGGTTGAAGACCGAAGGTCTTCACATCGTTTAAATGTTTACTGATGTCTTGATTGGGCAGTACACCCAAGACGAGGTAATAAGTGGTGATCGTCCAGATGTACTTGGAGATCGATGGATATGCGAGGGCCTCTCCCCTGTATTGGACATATGGGGGAGGAATAAGGTGCCTCTGGTTTCATTCAAACCCAGAAAGAACTTGTAAATGGATGTGCTTCTGACATCGGAATTCATTCTGTGTGATTGATATCGGTTGCATAGCGTGAATTTCCTGTGTGGCATGCTGAGATGCAAATGATCAAGGATTCTGTTGAAAAGCAGAGTCTTGTGGTTGATGATCAAAGCACGATCTTTGTGGCATAGCTTTGTGTAGTGTTAATTCGCGAGCCTCACACCCCGGTGTGGACCAGAAATGGGAGAGGACTTCAGGGAGGACATGCGTTTCTTTCTAGCTAGGAGTGGTGTCAGTGTTTTACATGCTCTGACATTTTACATATGTGGATGATAGATAGCGAGGCGCCTCGGTTATATCGGTCGATCCGGGACCGATAGTTTGGTCGGATATGACCAGTTTACGCCCCATAGGGCAGGAAAACGTAGTGTTCAGGCATTTTAATCCACATTGAGTGGACCGGCCCTGACGATCCAAGTCTTGTTTGCGCGCTTGCCTAAGGCTCGGGCTAGAGAGTCCCGAAGCGATAAGGATGATCCCTTGCCTTGGTTCATAGATGGAAATCCAACTTCCAATACGTGACAATTGCGGTTTTGATTGTAGAGCCTAGTATTGGCGAAATGATATATGGTACCCATGCTGCCTAGGATTGATACATTTATATTTGAAGTTGTTTTATACACTATGCACTTATAATAGTATCAAATGATTTGTTTTAAAACGTACCAAGCATGTTTGGCTGTTATATGGGAAAACCCTATCCCCCGGATTACGTTGCATTGTGTGATAGGACCTGGGTCATATAATAGCTTCATTTTTGCAAAAAGCATTGCGCTGTTTTGCTATATGCACTGGTATTCTTGGGAAGAAACCCGTTTCGTGTTATAAGGCGTGGTCCCTTGATATATCTGATTTAAAGTAAAGTTTTAAATAACTGTTTTAGTTCTCACACCAGTCACATGACTGACCTGGAGTTTATTGTTTTTGTAACAACCTGCATTCTACGCATCGGAGGATCGTAGAATATTTCTTTCTTTCTTATATGAAGTCATATGGTCATGTGGCTTTGGGAAACGACCATTGGGGTCATTTCCCATGTTCATGATTTTTTCCGATTTTTAAATGACCGTTTTCCCCCTAGCTGATCTTGTTTCGGCCATAACTTTTGATTGGAAAGGAATTTTGACCTAAAACTGCTTCCATTGGCTTCGGATGATGATTTACCTTTCTTTAGAGTGGTCACATGTGGAAAACGGACTTACCGTTTAGGAGAAATGGCTGAAATAAGGTTTGGAAGGTGAAAAACTACTTAACTGGGCCAAATAGGGTGATTAGTGAATGGGCCCATAACTCATTTCGGGATTAGGGTTATGGGGTGGTTGAAAAGAATTAGGGTTTCACTCCTTTTCAGTTTTCTAGCCTCCACTTACCTCTTAGAAACTCTAAAAATGGCCTCCAACCTCTAAATCACCTCCAAATCACTTTCTAATCAAGGATTAAGCCTAGCAACATCAAATCAAGGGAGATCTTCACCAAATCAAGATTAGAGCTGTTGTTTAGCATTGGTATTCGCGCCATATCAGAGATTTATTTCAGATCTAAGGTTTATTTGTGGCCAAGGTGAGTGATTTGCATAGTTCCTCACTAAATATGGTTAATTAAGGGTAATTAGTGTTGATTAGCGAATTTATACACTAATAAATTCTGGAGAAATATTTATAAATTCTTAAATAATGTTTTAGAACTCTGTTAGAAATTTGGGTTAAGTTTTACTAATCATATCATTAGTTTTGCTTAAGCACGCTTAAGGGAAAATATGGGTTTTGGCTATGTTTGATCCATTTTAACCTATCATATTGTTGTTTTGATGTTTGTGGTTGATTATACATGTTGCTATGACTGTATGGTATGCTTTATGATTGATTAGAATAGATAGAATGGTCGAAAACGTCGTCGAATGACGTAAAACAGCTCGTTGGGCAAAATGCAGGAAATGGACAGGGACTGGATTGGATCGGATGGGGAGGTACGAACCGAACCATTCGTGTGGCCCATCCACGATCCGCCCCTTGCATCCGAAACGAGCCTGCATGCCACGAGCTGACTTGAAACTTGGAGGAGATCACGACCGGACCGATCCGCCTGGAGTTCTCCGACCCGATCCACCAGAAGCACACCGATCCGATCTGTTTGTGGAGATGGAGACCGATCCAACGTTGGGAGAAAAGAATGAAGCCTGTGCTTTGACCCGACCCGTATACCCACCTCTGAACCACCACGAGCTGGAACTTGGAGCACGACCCGAGCCCGATGGCACCCTCTGATCCGATCCGAAGAAGCTTGGCACGAATAGATCCAGTGGGGGATACTGAAGGCCGAACCGAACCAATGGCTGTGAGGAGATCTGAACCGACCCGGTGATGACCAATAACCCGAGATGCAAAGGTAGTCCAAATGGAAGTTAGAGCTCAGGATCCAGTTGGGAACCAATTAGTTCACTTCATGATTGGGCTTTGCTGCGGGACATGTGCTAAGGAGTTTCGACGTTCATAACTTCGATTCACTACTGAAAAGGAATGATGGGCTACGTATCAGTGCAGTAGAGTCATTATGACTCATGGGCAAAGTGATCGTAGCAGGACTACTTATCAGTCCAGTAGAGTCATCATGACTCGAGGGGCACAGTGATCGTAGTAAGACTATGAGCCAGTGCAGTAGGGCCATTGTGACTCCATGGGGCAGATTGGACATAGTAAAGGATTAGTAAGGCTATGAGCCAGTGCAGTGGGGTGTGTACGACTCCACGGGGCAAAGTCTACATAGCGAGGGATTAGTGGCTGTGGATCAGTGCAATGAAGCCGTTGTGACTTCATGGGGCAGAGTGATCATAGCAAAGTATTGGGTGATCGAAGTGGTGGGTATCGTATGCTTTACGCACTTAGTGAGAGATGTGAGGATGGTTGCTATGCTTGATTTTTTGCCATCACTATGACATGCACACCCCACCCCGTATGCTTGTACACCATATGTTAGTGGCACCTTAGGGTGTTGTACAGTATGTAGTGCTAACTCTTGGGTTGCAGGTCCAGGTTCAGGTATGGTTTAATATACCTGTTATTGTTCTGTTTAGCTGCTTATCGCTCATACCATACTTTTGTCTGACCCAGAGTTTTATGTCTCTTCTTATTACTCTGGGTGCTCCTAAACGAGCAGACTAGAGACAGGTTAGCTGGTGATGCACGAGTAGCCGATCCGGCGGCGAGCAGGAGGCTTCCACGTATGATATATATATATATATAGATGTTCTCCCCATGTCGTTGGTGGTCACTACTTGGGCATTAATAGTGTACCTTCCTTATCTTGCTTTTAGAGACAATTTTAAAAGTTGTAATAATGATGTTGTGGAACATAAGCTATATTTGGATTTTCCGCTGCTATGATAGTTTGTTTTCAGCTTATGCACTGTCTCACCTGTTTTGTGTCAAGTATATGTTATGATTATATTTTATTCCATGCGCTGTGAGACATATTTCAAGTTCTTTATTGATTCTTCATCTTCTTCCTTTTCTTCTGACGACCGTCCCGTGCTAACTGGACATGTGTAAAGCCCACTTTTGGAGTAAATGTCGGTTGGTGTAGGGCGGGCCATCACATTTGGTATCAGAGCTCTAGGTTGCGTAGTTAACCTAGGAAAAGACACTAGGGAGAGATTGCATGTATACGAGATTGCGTTTTTATGATTACTTTGGTTTTCAAAAGCTATATAAAAATACTATTAGTATAGCTAAGGATGAAGTCGTACTGCACTAGCACCACTATGGAGATGGTTAATCGTTTTCTCTTTACAGATTGAACGATGAGCCGATACGCAAGAGGTGCTGGTAGAGGAGCCAATAATGGGAATGTTGCTGACATGAGGACGATGTTTACTGACCTCATGAAAGAAATGTTGGGTGATGTGCAGGGGGCAGCTCCTAATGCCGGTAATGGTGGTGGCCCAGTAGTCCAGGCGCCTAGGGCCGATTTCGCCAAGCTGTGCAAGGATTATGCTAAACTTGGTGGGAAGCCATTCCACGGAACAGAGTCGGCCACGGATGTTCAGGATTGGTTGGATAGCTGTGATCATATCTTCGACGACTTGGGTATTGAGGATGTGATGAAGAGAAGGCTAGCGTCTCGTTAGCTGCAAGGGCGAGCGATGAATTGGTGGAATGCTATTAAGACAGCCACTCCAGAGGATCAGGTTACTTGGGATTAGTTTAAGGCTCGCTTTAGCGACAAGTTTATCCCAGCTGCTCAGAAGTCGGAATTGTTTAGGAAGTTCTTGGAGCTTAAGAGAATGGTAGGGCATTCTCGGACTATATTGCTGAGTTCGACACTTTGTCGAAGTATGGATTATCCCTTATCAATACTCCTGAGAAGAAGAATGAGAAGTTCATTAGTGGTTTGGATGGATACTTGGGGGAAAGGCTTATCAACCACGTCGATGAGACTTTTGAATCGATTGTGGGGAAAGCTTTGAGATCAGAGAGTCTTTACCCTAAGTCAAAGACTGAGGTTGCATCTGCAGAAGGGATGAAGCCGCAAGAAGGCGGTGGAGGCAAGAATAACACTCAGAACAAGAGGAAGTAGAACCAAACTAAGGATGGCCGGAAAAAGAGCAAGAAAGATGTTGAGTGCTTCAGCTGTAGCAAGAAGGGCCATTATGCAAAGAATGTCGGGCCAAGCCAGCGGATAGGCTACAACTGTGGCCAAGTGGGACATCATAAGGATAAATGTCCACAACCTCTTAAGGAGAAGCAGATTGTGAAAGCATATGCTATCAGTGCTATTCCTTCTTTGTCGAATGCCCCAACTGCGGTGGACAAAGGAAAGAATGTCGTCATTCAAGGTATGCTTTCTATTCTTGATGTACCTGTTCGAGTTTTGTTTGATACTGGGGCATCCTGTTCCTTCATATCTAGTGACCTCGTAGATAGGTTGGGACTGGAACCCGAGATAGTCGATAGACCGTTGGTTGTGATGAACCCGATTGGTGGTTCGACTAACCTTAGTATGATTTGCCGAAATTTGGTCTTATCGAGTCATGGATGTATGTTTGTTTGTGATTGCTTTGTTTTGGGCTTTACTGGGTACGACATTATATTGGGGGTCGATTGGCTCCAAAGATACGGGGTGGTGGTAGACTGTGAGGGCTTTTTGGTGACAGTTAGGGCGGATGATGGGCGGAGGGTAGTGTTTGGTAGTCTACCTAGTGATGGGGTAATGGCTAGTTTTATAAATTCCCTCGACATCCCGCACGATGAGTTGTCAGATGTGCCCGTGGTTGGCCAGTATCCGGACGTCTTCGAGGAAGTGACCAGACTTCCACCACACCGAGAGATTGAGTTCCGTATTGATTTAGTGAAAGATGCCAGACCTATAGTGATGCCACTTCGTCGTATGGCACCAAGGGAGCAACGAGAGCTCAGGGTACAAGTAAGTGATCTTTTGAAGAAGGCGTTTATTAGAAGAAGTGTCTCCGAGTGGGGAGCACCAGTTGTGTTTGCCACTAAGGCAGATAGTTCCCTTCGTTTGTGTGTGAACTATCGCGAGTTGAATAAGGGGACGAGGAAGAATAAGTATCCTCTGCCGCAGATAGATGATTTGTTTGATCAACTGAAAGGAGCAAGAGTGTTCTCCTAGTTGGACCTCGCGACAGGATTTCGTCAGCTCCGAGTAGCGGCTGAGACTGTTCCGAAAACGGCATTTAGGACGCCGTCTGGATTCTATGAGTGGCCGGTTGGTCATGCCATTTGGGTTGACCAATGCACCAGCATACTTCATGGATCTTATGAATCGGGTATTCAGAGATCAGTTGAATAAGTTTGTTCTTGTGTTCATAGACGACATCCTTGTCTATTCGAGGACAGAGGAAGAACACAAGGGACATTTAAGGATAGTGATGGAGGTGTTGAGAAAACACCAATTGAAAGCGAAATTTTCTAAGTGTCACTTCTGGAGGAGGGAAGTGAGATTCTTGGAGCCATGTTGTTTCAGAGAATGGTATTGCCAT
Source organism: Allium sativum (assembly GCA_030737875.1). Classification (NCBI taxonomy): domain Eukaryota; kingdom Viridiplantae; phylum Streptophyta; class Magnoliopsida; order Asparagales; family Amaryllidaceae; genus Allium; species Allium sativum. The sequence goes on along the minus strand of CM060925.1, from coordinate 141,698,672 downwards.
GGACCCTGCGAAGGTGGCTACGGTACAGAATTGGTCTATGCCCAAGAATGCAACAGACATAAGAAGCTTCTTGGGGTTAGCTGGATATAGGGCTGTAAATTTTGTACGAATGTCCGACGTCCGTTCGTGTCCGTGACCGAAATACGTCCGTCCGAGTCCGTACGATTTTCATTTAGGACACGAGTTAGGACAACAAAATTTGTACGAGAAAAAATCATGTCCGGTCCGAATTCGTTCGAATTCGTCCAATTTCCTTGTAATTTAATATATAGTTGATAGAAAACCTAATAAAAAGTATAAAATATGATATAAATAGCTATGTCCGACCGAGTCCGCTCGTGTCCGTGTCCGAAAAACAAATGTCCGTGTCCGACCGATTTTATTTAGGACACGAATTAGGACAAGAAGTTTTGTCCGAGAAATTTTTCCGTCCGGTCCGTGTTCGGTCCGAACTTTTTTAGGACAGAAACTGAACACACCTCCGTCTGGTCCGGTCCGACCGAATTACACCCCTAGCTGGATATTATCGTAAGTTTATCCAGGACTTCTCCAAGATAGCAGCACCATTGACTCAGTTGACTAAGAAGAATCAAGCCTTCGTTTGGGACGGAGTGTGTGAGAATGCATTCAAGAGACTAAAAGAGAAGTTGATGCATGCGCCAGTGTTAGTCATTCCTAAAGGGAATGAAGAGATGACGGTATACACGGATGCTTGTGGTACCGGACTAGGTGTTGTATTGATGCAAGGAGGTAGGGTTGTAGCTTATGCTAGTCGGCAACTAAAGCCGCATGAGAAAAGGTATCCTACCCATGATTTGGAACTGGCAGCGATCGTGTTGAAGATGTGGAGACATTATCTCTTGGGAGAGAGATTTGAGTTGTTTACCGATCATAAATCATTAAAGTATCTCTTCTCTTAGAAGGATCTGAATCTCCGTTAGCAGAGATGGTTAGAGTTCTTGGCTTTGTATGATTTTGATATCGCATATGCACCTGGGAAAGGCAATGCGGTAGCTGATGCCTTGAGTAGGAGACATGCCAGTTTAGGGGCTATGTTTCTTGAACGGAAGCAACTGGAGTATATCGCAGGGTATGATTTTAGACCAAAGTGCGAATTCGATCCAGATATGTTAGCTAGTTTGACGATCAGACCCACTTTGATTGAGCGGTTTGGTTCCAGTCAGAGGGACGATCCTAATCTATAAGAAATCATCTCCAAGTTAGAGATGAATATCGATGGTGAGGAGATGAATTTGTATGGGCTTGATCGAGAAAGATGGCTTCGAAAGAATGGAAGACTAGTTGTACCCAACGTGAATGGTTTGAGAGATGAAGTGCTTAGGGAATGTCATCACTCAAAACTGACTATACACCCCGGTGGTGATAAGATGTATCGAGACATGAAGCAGACTTACTACTGGGAAGGGATGAAAAGAGACGTTGGGAAGTTTATATCCAAGTGCATGAATTGCCAGCTAGTTAAAGCCAAGCAAAAGAAGCCTAGTGGTTTGTTGCAACCATTAGAAATTCCCGAATGGAAATGGGAGCAAGTCTCGATGGATTTCATTGATGGTTTACCAAGGACTAAATCGGGACATGATAGCATTTGGGTAATTGTGGATCGATTGACCAAGAGTGCAAGATTTATACCAGTCAAATCGACCAGAACAGCAGCTAAGTTAGCAGAACTGTATATGAAGTGGGTTGTGAGATTTCATGGAGTGCCTAAAAGCATTGTGAGTGACCGAGACCCGCTGTTTACTAGTGGGTTTTGGAAGATCTTACAAGAGGCTCTAGGGTCGGAATTACATCTCAGTACCGCGTATCATCCTCAAACCGACGGTCAGACAGAGAGGGTGAATCGTATATTGGAAGATCTCTTGAGAGCTTGTATATTGGATTTTGGTGGATAATGGGATGACCATTTGCATCTAGTAGAGTTTGCTTATAATAATAGCTACCAATCCAATATCTGTATGGATCCATATGAAGCTTTGTACGGAAGACCGTGCAACTCACCATCATGTTGGATAGAGACCAGTGAGAAGTTTGTGCTTGGACCAGATGTGGTAAGGAAAACTTCAGATAAAATTAAGATCATTCAACAACGGATGAAGGCTGCCCAGGATAGGCAGAACAGTTATGCTGATAAGAGGAGAAGAGACTTAAAATTCTCCGTTGGTGACTTGGTGTTTGTTAAGATTTCTCCGTTGAAGAGCGTGATACGATTTGGCAGGAGAGGCAAGTTGGCACCAAGATTTGTTGGCCCATTCCCAGTTCTCGAACAAGTTGGGAATTTGGCGTATAGAGTTGACTTACCCGAGAAGATGGCGGGAGTTCACAACGTATTTCATGTTTCCCAGCTAAGGAAGTTCGTGCACGACCCAGATATGACTATTTCACCTGATCAGTTAGAGGACTTCGAAGTGGAACCCGAGGCGGTTGGGAACCGCAAGCCGATTCATATTGTCGAGCACGATACGAAGCAACTTTGAAGGAAGGCGGTGAAGCTAGTCAAGATTCAGTGGGGCAAGAACGAGAATGACTGTACTTGGGAGACAAAGGAGAGCATTAGGAAGACGTATCCAGAACTCTTTGCCTGGTAAGATCTACTTTGCAATTTAGTTATTCCGCATGGTAGGATAGACTTATTTTGCTTGTTTTGCATGTTTGATTGTTGTTTTATGGCTAATAGGCATGCGGGACCCTTGTGTGTTTTGGTTAGGGAATTTCGGGGGCGAAATTTCTTAAGGAGTGGAGAATGTAACAACCCGCATTCTACGCATCTGAGGATCGTAGAATTTTTTTTATTAAGTCATATGGTCATGTGGCTTTGGGAAACAACCATTGGGGTCATTTCCCATGTTCATGATTTTTGCCGATTTTTAGATGACCGTTTTGCCCCTAGCTGGTCTTGTTTCGGCCATAACTTTTGATTGGAAAGGAATTTTCACCTGAAACCACTTCCGTTGGCTTCAGATGATGGTTTACCTTTCCGTAGAGTGGTCACATGTGGAAAACGAACTTACCGTTTGGGAGAAATGGCTGAAATAAGGTTTGGAAGGTGAAAAACTGCTTAACCGGGCCAAATAGGGTGATTAGTGAATGGGCCCATAACTCATTTCGGGATTAGGGTTATGGGGAGGCTGAACAGAGTTAGGGTTTCATTCCATTTCAGTTTTGTAACCTTCACTTACCTCTTAGAAACCCTAAAAATGGCCTCCAACCTCTAAATCACCTCCAAATCACTTTCTAATCAAGGATTAAGCCTAGCAACATCAAATCGAGGGAGATCTTCACCAAATCAAGATTAGAGCTGTTGTTTAGCAATGGTATTCGCGCCATATCAGAGATTAATTTCAGATCTAAGGTTTATATGTGACTAAGGTGAGTGATTTGCATAGTTCCTCACTAATTATGGTTGATTAAGGGTAATTAGTGTTGATTAGCGAATTTATACACTAATAAATTCTAGAAAAATATTTATAAATTCTTAAATAATGTTTTAGACCTCTGTTAGAAATTTGGGTTAATTTGATTAAGTTTTACTAATCATATCATTAGTTTTACTTAAGCACGCTTAAGGGAAAATATCAGTTTTGGCTATGTTTGATCCATTTTAACCTATCATGTTGTTGTTTTGCTGTTTTTGGTTGATTATACATGTTTCTATGACTGTATGGTATGCTTTGTGATTGATTTGAATAGATAGAATGGTCGAAAACGTCGTCGAATGGCGTAAAATAGCTCGTTGGACAAAATGCAGGAAATGGACAGGGACCGGATCGGATCGGATGGCGAGGTCTGAACCGAACCGTTCGTGTGGCCCATCCACGATCCGCCCCCTTGCATCCGAACCGAGCTTGCATGCCACGAGATGACTTGAAACTTGGAGGAGATCACGACCGGACCGATCCGCCTGGAGTTCTCCGACCCGATCCGCCAGAAGCACCCCGATCCGATCCGTTTGTGGAGATGGAGACCGATCCGACGTTGGGAGAAAAAAATGAAGCCTGAGCTCCGACCCGACCCATATACCCACCTCTGAATCACCATGAGCTGGAACATGGAGCATGACCCGAACCCGATGGCACCCTCCGATCCGATCCGAAGAAGCTTGGCACGAATCGATTCAGTGGGGGATACTGAAGGCCAAACCGAACCAATGGCTGTAAGGAGATCCGAGCCAATCCGGTGATGACCAATAACCCGAGATGCAAAGGTAGTCCAAATGGAAGTTAGAGCTCGGGATCCAGTTGGGAACAATGAGTTCACTTCATGATTGGGCTTTGCTGCGGGACGTGTGCTAAGGAGTTGTCGACGTTCATAACTTCGATTCACCACTAAAAAGGAATCATGGGCTACGTATCAGTGCAGTAGACTCATTATGACTCGAGGGGCAAAGTGATCGTAGCAGGACTACGTATCAGTGCAGTAGAGTCATTATGACTCGAGGGGCAAAGTGATCGTAGTAGGACTACGTATCAGTGCAGTAGAGTCATCATGACTCGAGGGGCAAAGTGATCACAGTAAGACTGTGAGCCAGTGCAGTGGGGCCATTGTGACTCCATGGGGCAGAGTGGACATAGTAAAGGATTAGTAAGGCTATGAGCCAGTGCAGTGGGGTGTGTACGACTCCATGGGGCAAAGTGGACATAGCGAGGGATTAGTGGCTGTGGATCAGTGCAATGAAGCCGTTGTGACTTCATGGGGCAGAGTGATCACAGCAAAGTATTAGGTGATCGAAGTGGTGGATATCGTATGCTTTACGCACTGAGTGAGAGATGTGAGGATGGTTGCTATGGTTGATTGTTTGCCATCACTATGACATGCACACGCCCACCCCCGTATGCTTGTACACCATATGTTAGTGGCACCTTAGGGTATTGTACAGTATGTAGTGCTAACTCTTTGGTTGCAGGTCCAGGTTCAAGTATTGTTTAGTGTACCTGTTATTGTTCTGTTTAGCTGCTTATCGCTCATACCAGACTTTTGTCTGACCCAGAGTTTTATGTCTCTTCTTATTACTCTGGGTGCTCCTAAACGAGCAGACTAGAGACAGGTTAGCTGGTGATGCACGAATAGCCGATCCGGAGGCAAGCAGGAGGCTTCCATGTATGATATATATATATATATATTCTCCCTGTGTCGTTGGTGGTCACTACATTGGCATTAGAAGTGCACCTTCCTTATCTTGCTTTTAGAGACAGTTTTAAAAGTTGTATTAATGATGTTGTGGAACATAAGCTACATTTGGATTTTCCGCTGCCATGATAGTTTGTTTTCAGCTTATGCACTGTCTCACCTGTTTTGTGTCAAGTATATGTTATGATTATATTTTATTCCATGCGCTGTGAGACATATTACAGGTTCTTTATTGATTCTTCGTCTTCTTCCTTTTATTCTAATGACTGTCCCGTGCTAACTGGACATGTGTACAGCGCACTTTTGGAGTAAATGTCGGTTGGTGCAGGGCGGGCCGTCACAGTTTTAACCTAAACTCTGGGTGCCCCTATTTTCCGCACGGGCAGCTAGTAGTTTTGGTTTTGCAGATATATATTCACAGGATCCTGGTTTACAGCTGGAATGATATTCGGAAAGCTTTGTTTCTGTGTTTCTCTTTCAGTTGTGTTTTGTATTATTTTCCGCTGCATTTTAACTTGTAAATCTCTGATATTTGTCGAATGTATAATATTTATTCATACTCTGTATATTCTTTGTATTTTGGTGAAATTGTTGTAATAAGCAATGAAATGTTCTTCTGTTTGTGTTCTGGTTTGTCTTGTCCTTAACTCGATCCGTGCTTTACATCACGGGGAAGTTCTGGTCGTTTCAACTTTGTATTAGAGCTCTGGTTACAGAGCTCGAGAACAAGACACATTAGAACCGAACGAAGGAATTCATCAGAGATTGGATTAGTAATATCTAATGAGAATGACTCGTTAGAGATGAGATCAGTAGTATCATAGAACGAGTGTGAAGAGTATATTTTTAAAATGAAAACAATTTTTGTTATGAAAATTTAAACCTTATTCAACGTATTTAAATATTTTATTTGTATTGAATTTGGACAATCCAATATATAAAGAATTTGCATATACGCCTTGCAAACGTATATTCGAAGTTTTAATATACTGGATAGATATAGAATCACACTCTAGTCGCCTGGAGATGGTTCTGATGATTGATCGATCATCATCAGAATTTGTGTTCGAGCTTCGAAAGTGGGATATCTATATATTTCCAATTGACTGGTGTGAGAACCAAAACTAGATAGGATATATTGTTGTGAATTGGCACCAAAAATGTGATTTTTGACCATATATCAAAATTATGAATTTGAAACGTTAATCCACTAATTGATTGATGGTTGTGTGGTGTGATTATTCATTTAAACCATTAGGTGAATGTAAGGTAAATTTAGCCAGTTTGAATCCAATATTGAACCGAATTGAAATTTGTTAGAATTGCATACATATACATGTGTATACATTGAACAGATCATTGCAAGGAGGTTAGAGCAAAGGAATAAAATTGTATGCCCAACAAATAGGTACATGTTTGCAAATTTAATGGGTTTGGATGATTTTATGGGCCGATTGACTAGCCGCTTGGCAGTTTCTTTTTCTTTTTGGATTAGAAAGGCCCGTATGGCGATTTTGAAATTTTCCCCGTGCTCCCGTATAGGGAAGGTTATAGCAAAAAATTTTGAAAATTTAGGTGTTAGCCAAATTTTTGAAAAAAATTGAAAAGTTCTTAGAAACTGAAAAGTTGAAGAACTTAAGCCATAATGAAAATAATGAAAGTTGAGTTGATTAGTAAAACAACTTTCAGCTCCGTTCCTTTTCGAGGACGGAAAGATTTTAAGTGGAGGAGATTGTAACAACCCGGAAAATCCGAACCAATTTAAATATTTTATTTTGGCAATTTTAGTGAATTTTGAATATTTAAAATGAATTATTTTAAATAATAACAACAAGAAATTTATTTTGAATAGAACTAGAACGTATATATTTATTTGAATCGTCGTTAGAATATAGAATATTTATTTTAATTATAAAAGGAATTGGAAATGGCGCGATAGTTCAAAAATTTGATTTCAAATTTCAAATGACTGTACAAGATTAAAAATAAACCAGATTTTAACGAAACCAAAAATATTAGAATCTATTTGAGAATATCTTTCCAATGAATTTGAAAAACTGAAATTTCATAGCGGGAATAAAAAGTTATGCCCAGATGAAAATTCAGAATAGTCGCTATGGAATTTTAGCCCATAAAAATGGTAATTTTGCAAACGACCTCCATTTTCGATGAAACCACTTTATTTGGATCCGGGATGTCAAGTTATTGCTAGATTCCAAAATTCATAATTTTTGGGATTAATATGTGAGCGTGGCGAAGTAAAACATGTTTTAACAGTTTCAGTCAATTTGGATCGACCAGAAAATGGCCATTTTTCAAATGGTCTCCAAATTGATGATCTTAGTTTTGTTAGGACCGTATTGTAATAACCCGGAAATCTAGGCCAGTTTAAATTTTTTATTTTGGCGATTTTAGCGAATTTTGAACATTTAAAATAGATTATTTTAAATAATTTCGATGAGAAATTTATTTTGAATATAATTCGACGTATATATTTATATACGTCATCGTTAGAATATAAATAATTATATATAATTATAAATAGAATTGAAAATGGCGCGGTAGTTCGATAATTCGATTTCAAACTTCAATTGAATGTACCGGGTGCAAAACAATCCGGATTTTAGCGAAACAAAAAACATTAGGATCTAATTGTGAATATCTTTCCAACGAATTCGAAAAATCAAAATTTCATAGCGGGAATCAAAAGATATGTCCAGTTGAAAATTCTGAATAGTCGCTATGGAATTCAGGCCCTTAAAAATGGGAATTTTGCAAACGACCTCGGATTTCGACGAAACCACTTTTGTTGGGTCCGTGATGTCATATTATTGCTAGGTTTCAAATTTCATAATTTTTCGAATCAATATGTGAGCGTGGCAAAGGAAAACGCATTTGACCAGTTTCAGTTGATTTTAATCGACTGGAAAATGGTCATTTTTCCAACGGTCTCAGAATTCGACGAAACTAGTTTTGTTAGGACCGTATCGTCAATACGAAGCCAGAAAATATTTTTCGAGAATTTATAGAGTTAGTATGTGACCCCGGTAAATTGAAATGTACGTTTAAAATTCAATATAATTATTTAATTGTAAATTTGATGGAAACTAATCGAAACAGCCGAATCAGCTGACGATACATATCCCATTGTATTCAGAATGGGGGTGAAACGCTATAGACGACAGGCGGTGGACCTCGTTTAGAGGTCGTAGGTAAAAGTCAACCTTTTTGAAATAAAATAATAAAATAAAATAAAAAACCTTTTTCTCCCCTTTAAACCCGTTGGCCCCCCCTTTCTTTTTTTTCTTTCTTCAGTTTTGTCTAAATAAAAAAAAAGAAGAAAAGGAGGCGGAGGAGCCGTCGCTCCTCCGATGGTGGCGCCGCCGCCCCCTCGCCCTGTCACCGCCGCGCCTCAGCCGCGAGACCCCCTCCCCTTCTCCTTCTCCTCCCGCTCCCTCTTTCTCCCACCGCGAGGACCCCCAGCGCCTGAAACCCAACCCTACACCTCCGCTACACCCAATTCGAGCCCCCCTTCCACCTCGAGTGCTGCGCCGCCCACCACCAGCCGCCACTCCCCTCGTCCCAGCCCTCCGTCGCCACCAAGGACGCGCCGCAACTTGCAGACCCGAACCCGCACCCCCCTTGGCCCTCAGCCGACCTCCGACAAACCTCCAATAGCCCAGCACCCCTCCTCCAAGTTAAAGGCAGAAAAATGTAAGTTTTTAATTATATTTTTATTTATAAAATCAGTTTTTATATACATGAATTAGCATTTATAAAATCTGAAAATAAAGTATAGAGAAAGATTTGTTTTTTTTAAATAGAAAAGACGATATTTTTAAAAGTGAAAAGACGTGATTTTTAAATATAAAAGGCGTGATTTTTAAAATATAAAAGAAGTGATCTTTAAACTATAAAAGATTAGATTTTTAAAATAGAAAAGATTAGATTTTTGAAATTGAAAAGGCGAAATCTTTATATGAAGAATAGCGGGATAAAAATAGAATTTTATCCATATAGCTGATTATAAAAATTCGATTTTTATATATTGAATAGCAAAGTAAAAATTCGATTTTTATATATTGAATAGCCAAGTAAAAATTCAATTTTTACATATGTAGTGAATACGGGCAACGAAAGTGAAGAAAGGCGAGACGGATGAAGATTTCTATCAATGAAGTGTCGAGGAGTTGGGATAGCTATCGGTGAGAACTTCTCACTCTAAACTTCCTTTTCTAGTTATATATATATATATATATATACTAGGATGCAGACGGTGCTTAGCAGCACCCAACACCCGTCATCCACAGACCATGGATGACTTGTTTATTAAATTGTTTGGTTGTGTAGTTGGTTAGTCTATTTGGTTTGAATTGAATTGTTTGGTGAAATGGAATGGATTTGATTGATGTGTGAATGGCGTGGGCCTTCACTAGACCGGGGATAAGGCTAGGCCTTGTCCCGTTTCTAGTATCGTGCCCTTATGCCGCCGAAATTTTCTAAAATATGTTAGAAAAATAAAAATATCATTTTTATGGTGTAAATGAACTAAATAGGAATTCATGTGTTGAAATAAAATATATTATCGTTAAAAATATAATTTTTAACGTGAAAGTGAATAAATAAAATATTCATTTACAAATCGGACGGTTTGTTTATGTACACTGATTTGACTGACATTGATTGGGTCGATAAATTTTACACATCGCCCAACTGCACAACTAAAATCTGTGTTTGATTGTTTGAAACCCCACACGGGTGTTGGGATGAAATTTGAAGTTCACTCATCCTGATTGATTAAATATGTCGATCGATTGATTGACAGGCTGTTATAAGCGTTAGATATCTACATTTGATGCTTATACAGTGTAGTGCACTTTGGTTGATGGTTGATTATTTTTCAATGCTATTATATACATGTGTTGTATGGAATCCATATAATTAACATTATATGGTGATTGATTGAGCCTCATTCCAATCGGGAAAATAATGAATGTTATAAAAGAAAATTCATGTGTTGAATATAAAAATAGTCATGTGTTGACGATGTTCATGTGTTGAAAATATTCGTGTGTTGAGTAAAATATTTTAAATAATAAAAATTACATCTTTATCATATTTAAAATTAGAACTACTTCCCAGTAGAAGTCTAATTAAAAATCAAACGATAGATACCATAGTTTTATAAAATATTTTACATAACGAAAATAGTGATGTGTTGACAGTACTCATGTGTTGAGATTAGTCGTGTGTTGAAAGAAATATAAATTCATGTGTTGAATAGAATAAATATTCATTTGTTGAATAGAATAACGAAGTGACTGAAATATATAAAGCCATGTTGATTAGAGTTGCGCTATTTTGACGTGAACGATATTTATATCGATTATATTCGTTTTTATAATGAATATAGAAAATAAGTGATTTCAAAATATAACGTTTTGAAAATATTATCATTTATATAGTAATGATATAAAATATTTAGTTTTGATTAGAAATTGAAATAGTGTTGAAATGGTTTTGAAACGAAGTTAAAACGATTTATAAAATACGTTTTAAAAGGAAATTGACGAAATATATATAATATATTTATATTATATATATAATGGCCTGAATAGAACGCGCCGCTCCGCGGCAGTTCGTGAATTTCGACCATTGACTTCGAATTGACGTTGCGGGAGATCCGACCGTCGGATTCTCCTAAAACCGGAACCGTTGGGTTCGTATCGAAAAGAGCTTTCCAATGAATATTAGAAATTTGAAATCTAACGGTTGGATTTGGAATTATGTCCAAATCAAATTTGAAAAAGGTCGCTGTAAGTGCAGTTCGATAGTCGTTGATGGAAATCGACTGTACGGGCCTTGATAAAATTATTAAAAATATTGATAATTTGTGTAAAATCATAATAGGTGAATTGGAAAGAACTGGGATGGAAAATTCCACATTTGAAATGATAAAAATAGATTTTTATCGAAATGAACTAGTTTTGAACTAGAATTAAAATCAATTTATTTTTGAAATAAATAAATTGAATTTGAAAGTGATTATAAAAATAATCAATATTCCCAATACGTGAATTGGACTGGAGTTGAATCGAAATTATCTTCGGAATATTTTGATGTTGAATTTCGTGACTATACAGATATTGTTATCGGAATTTGAAAGATATATTGTATATCGTTATTTCCAATACGATATTTGTTGGTTTCAGAATTTGATATTGAATATAAGCCGGTATATTTTCTATTCAGAGCCTTGTATTTAATATCAAATGTGATTTGGGTTTATCGTGAACCGTGTTTTAGAAGACATTCGTTCTTTAACCCAGTTAATTGCAGGATGTTGATTTTTGAAAAGATTAAAACTAAGTGGAGTTTTAATGAATCTTTAATTAGATTGACATGTGAATTGATAATTTAAATTATCAAATCTGAAAGGTGATCGAGAGTGGAGTACCACCAGTTTGGCTCCAAAGCGATAGTTAAATCTTTAATTAGATTTGAATGTGAAATGGTAATTAATTTTACCGATAACACCGTGGTGTTAGGAATGGAGTATCACCAGTTTTGCTCCATGGGATATATAGGTTGGGATTGGGAAATAAAATAAATAATTACTTCGGTGTGGTTCGCTAATCCCGACTAGTTTGAAATGATATCCAAAGGAAGATTAAAGAATAAATTTAGAAGAATTTATCTTGGATAAAACTAATGGGAACATTTCCCTAAGAATGTGATTTTGTGAATAAAAGAATATTCTGAATTGGAATGAGGCGTTTGTTGTGTTTGTGTAACATTTGTTTATCATATACGTGGGTTATTCAGGAAGGCCGGGTTTATACCCATTCTGAATAACCGATTCGACGAGATGTCGAAGATGAAGACGGTGGTTGAAGACCGGAAGTCTTCACATCGTTTGGGTGATTACTGATGATCTTGATTGGGCTGTATACCCAAGATGAGGGAAACAGTTGGTGATCGTCCAGACGTACCTGGAGATGGATGGATATGCGAGGAAAGTGCCTCCGGTTTCGTTCAGACCCAGAACGAACTTGTAAATGGATTGTGTGTCTGACATTGGATTTTATTCTGTGTTGATTGATCTCTATTAAATATACATCTGTTTGGCGGCAGAGAATTTATTCTCTTGCTTAACGCCCTTCTCTGAGACATACGAGCTCAGAGGTTGTATATCGATGGACATCAGTCGCATGGAGTGAATTGCCTGTGTGGCACGCATAAGTGGCAATTGATCAAGGCTTCTGTTGAAAAGCAAAGTCTTGTGGTTGATGATCAAAGCACGGCCTGTGTGGCGTAGCTTTGTGTATAACGTGAATTCGCGAGCCTCACACCTCGGTATGAGTCAAAAACGGGATAGTGACTGCAGGGAGAGCAAGACGTTTCTTTCTAGCTAGGGTGGTGTCAGTGACCTACCAGCCCTGACATTTATATACTTTTCACCCGTGTGGTTGTTGGATATGAGGCGCCTCGGATATAGGTCTGTAAGGACCGGGAAACGTGTGTTCAGGAATTGCCAATCCTCAAAAGTAAGAGAGGACCGGCCCTGAAGATCCAAGGATCATAGTGGGGTCCTGGGACATTTGCTAGAGTGTCTCGAACGCGGAGAGGAGCTTGCCCCTTGCCTCGACTCATGACGGAAATCCAATTTCCAATACGTGTATTGCGGTTTTAATTGTAGAACTAGTATGGCGACATGATATATGGTACCCATGCCGTCTATGATTTATATTTATGATTGAAATTGTTTTGACACTATACACTTATGATAGTATCAAATGATTTGTTTTAAACGTATCAAGCATGTTTGGCTATTATAAGGGAAAACCCTATCCTCCGGCTTGCGTTGCATTGTGTGATGGGACCTGGGTCTTATAATAGCTTCATTTTTCCAAAGAGCATTGCGCTGTTTTGTTATATGCACTAGTATTCTTGGGAGGAAACCCGTTCCGTGTTATACGACGTGGTCCCTTGAATTACTCTCTTTTAAAGTAAAAGCTTTAAATAACTGTTTTAGTTCTCACACCAGTCACATGACTGACCTGGATTTATTGTTTTAACCTAAACTCTGGGTGCCCCTATTTTCCGCACGGGCAGCTAGTAGTTTTGGTTTTGCAGATTTATATTCACTGGGTCCTGATTTACAGCTGGAACGATGCTCGGAAAGCTCTGTATCCGTGTATCACTTCTAGTTGTGTTTTGTATATTTTTCCGCTGCTATGTAATTTATTGTAATCTCTGATATTTGTCGAATGTAATTTATTCACTTATACTCTGTATATTCTTGTATCTGATGGAATTGTTGTAATAACAATGAAATGTTCTTCCGTTTGCGTTCTATTTTGTCTTGTTCTCAATTCAATCCGTGCTTTCCTTATCGGGGAAGTTCGGGTCGTCTCAGTTTGGTATCAGAGCTTTGGTTTACAGAGCTCGAGAACAAGACACATTAGAACCATACGAAAGAATTCATCAGATATTGGATTAGTAACATCCAAATAGAATGACTCGTTAGAGATAGGATCAGTAGTATCTTAGAACGAGTGTGAAGAGTATATTTTTCAAATGAAAACAATATTGTTTTAAAAATTCAATTCGCTTTATACGTATTTGATTATTTATTTATTTTGAATATGGACAATCCAATATATAAAGATTTCACGTATACGCGTCATGAACGTATATTCGAGGTTTTAATATACTAGATAGATATAGGGTCACATTCTAGACACCCGGGGATAATTCTGGTGATGTGGCCACATCATCAGTATTTATATTCGTGTTTCGAAGGTGTGATATCTATATATTTCCATTAGACTGGTGTGAGAACCAAAACTTATATAGATAGATTTATTGTTGTGAATTGGCATCAAAAACAAGATTTTCTGTATATATATCAAAATTATGAATTTGAAATTCTAATTCACTAATTGATTGATGTTTGTGTTGTTTGTTTATATGTTCGATAATTTTGAACCATTTAGCCTAATTGAACCGAATATTGAATTGTATTGAAAATTGGTCGCATATGCATGCATATACTTGTACTTACATTGAACAGGTCATAGCAAGGAGGCTAGAGCCGAAGAATAAAATTTGTTTGCCCGACAAATAGGTACATGTTTACATAATTTACTGTTTTATTGGGTGATGATGACTTTATGAGCCTATTGGCTTTTTCTTTTTCTTTTTGAGATCAGAAGGCCTATATGGCAATTTCGGGATTTTCCCGTGGCTCCCGGTGCAGGGGAGGTTATGGCGAAATTATTCGAAAATTTAGGGTGTTAGCCAAATTTTTGAAGAATTTGAAAATTCTCAAAAACTGAAAAGTTGGAGAACGAAAGCCAGATCGAACGTAGAGTTGATTAATCAAACCACTTTCGACTTTGTTCCTTTTCGGGGACGAAAAGTTTTAAGTGGGAGAGATTGTAATAACCCGGAAATCTGGGCCAGTTTAAAATTTTTATTTTGGCGATTTTAGCGAATTTTGAACATTTAAAATAGATTATTTTAAATAATTTCGACGAGAAATTTATTTTGAATATAATTCGACGTATATATTTATATACGTCGTCGTTAGAATATAAATAATTATATATAATTATAAATAGAATTGAAAATGGCGCGGTAGTTCGATAATTCGATTTCAAACTTCAATTGAATGTACCGGGTGCAAAACAATCCGGATTTTAGCGAAACAAAAAACATTAGGATCTAATTGTGAATATCTTTCCAACGAATTCGAAAAATCAAAATTTCATAGCGGGAATCAAAAGATATGTCCAGTTGAAAATTCTGAATAGTCGCTATGGAATTCAGGCCCTTAAAAATGGGAATTTTGCAAACGACCTCGGATTTCGACGAAACCACTTTTGTTGGGTCCGTGATGTCATATTATTGCTAGGTTTCAAATTTCATAATTTTTTGAATCAATATGTGAGTGTGGCAAAGGAAAACGCATTTGACCAGTTTCAGTTGATTTTAATCGACTGGAAAATGGCCATTTTTCCAACGGTCTCAGAATTCGACGAAACTAGTTTTGTTAGGACCGTATCATCAATACGAAGCCAGAAAATATTTTTCGAGAATTTATAGAGATAGTATGTGACCCCGGTAAATTGAAATGTACGTTTAAAATTCAATATAATTATTTAATTGTAAATTTGATGGAAACTAATCGAAACAGCCGAATCAGCTGACGATACATATCCCATTGTGTTCAGAATGGGGGTGAAACGCTATAGACGACAGGCGGTGGACCTCGTTTAGAGGTCGTAGGTAAAAGTCAACCTTTTTGAAATAAAATAATAAAATAAAATAAAAAAACCTTTTTCTCCCCTTTAAACCCGTTGGCCCCCCTTTCTTTTTTTTCTTTCTTCAGTTCTGTCTAAATAAAAAAAAAAGGAGGCGGAGGAGCCGTCGCTCCTCCGATGGTGGCGCCGCCGCCCCCTCGCCCTGTCACCGCCGCGCCTCAGCCGCGAGACCCCCTCCCCTTCTCCTTCTCCTCTCGCTCCCTCTTTCTCCCACCGCGAGGACCCCCAGCGCCTGAAACCCAACCCTACACCGCCGCTACACCCAATTCGAGCCCCCCCTTCCACCTCGAGTGCTGCGCCGCCCACCACCAGCCGCCACTCCCCTCGTCCCAGCCCTCCGTCGCCACCAAGGACGCGCCGCACCCCGCAGACCCGAACCCGCACCCCCCTTGGCCCTCAGCCGACCTCCGACGAACCTCCAATAGCCCAGCACCCCTCCTCCAAGTTAAAGGCAGAAAAATGTAAGTTTTTAATTATAGTTTTATTTATAAAATCAGTTTTTATATACATGAATTAGCATTTATAAAATCTGAAAATAAAGTATAGAGAAAGATTTGTTTTTTTTGAATAGAAAAGACGATATTTTTAAAAGTGAAAAGACGTGATTTTTAAATATAAAAGGCGTGATTTTTAAAATATAAAAGAAGTGATCTTTAAACTATAAAAGATTAGATTTTTAAAATAGAAAAGATTAGAGTTTTGAAATTGAAAAGGCGAAATCTTTATATGAAGAATAGCGGGATAAAAATAGAATTTTATCCATATAGCGTGATTATAAAAATTCGATTTTTATATATTGAATAGCAAAGTAAAAATTCGATTTTTATATATTGAATAGCCAAGTAAAAATTCAATTTTTACATATGTAGTAAATACGGGCAACGAAAGTGAAGAAAGGCGAGAAGGATGAAGATTTCTATCAATGAAGTGTCGAGGAGTTGGGATAGCTATCGGTGAGAACTTCTCACTCTAAACTTCCTTTTCTAGTTATATATATATATATATATATATATATATATATATATATATATATATATATATATATATATATACTAGGATGCAGACGGTGCTTAGCAGCACCCAACACCCGTCATCCACAGACCATGGATGACTTGTTTGTTAAATTGATTGGTTGTGTAGTTGGTTAGTCTATTTGGTTTGAATTGAATTGTTTGGTGAAATGGAATGGATTTGATTGATGTGTGAATGGCGTGGGCCTTCACTAGACCGGGGATAAGGCTAGGCTTGTCCCGTTTCTAGTATCGTGCCGTTATGCCGCCGAAATTTTCTAAAATATGTTAGAAAAATAAAAATATCATTTTTATGGTGTAAATGAACTAAATAGGAATTCATGTGTTGAAATAAAATATATTATCGTTAAAAATATAATTTTTAACGTGAAAGTGAATAAATAAAATATTCATTTACAAATCGGACGGTTTGTTTATGTACACTGATTTGACTGACATTGATTGGGTCGATAAATTTTACACATCGCCCAACTGCACAACTAAAATCTGTGTTTGATTGTTTGAAACCCCACACGGGTGTTGGGATGAAATTTGAAGTTCACTCATCCTGATTGATTAAATATGTCGATCGATTGATTGACAGGCTGTTATAAGCGTTAGATATCTACATTTGATGCTTATACAGTGTAGTGCACTTTGGTTGATGGTTGATTATTTTTCAATGCTATTATATACATGTGTTGTATGGAATCCATATAATTAACATTATATGGTGATTGATTGAGCCTCATTCCAATCGGGAAAATAATGAATGTTATAAAAGAAAATTCATGTGTTGGATATAAAAATAGTCATGTGTTGACGATGTTCATGTGTTGAAAATATTCGTGTGTTGAGTAAAATATTTTAAATAATAAAAATTACATCTTTATCATATTTAAAATTAGAACTACTTCCCAGTAGAAGTCTAATTAAAAATCAAACGATAGATACCATAGTTTTATAAAATATTTTACATAACGAAAATAGTGATGTGTTGACAGTACTCATGTGTTGAGATTAGTCGTGTGTTGAAAGAAATATAAATTCATGTGTTGAATAGAATAAATATTCATTTGTTGAATAGAATAACGAAGTGACTGAAATATATAAAGCCATGTTGATTAGAGTTGCGCTATTTTGACGTGAACGATATTTATATCGATTATATTCGTTTTTATAATGAATATAGAAACGAAGTGATTTCAAAATATAACGTTTTGAAAATATTATCATTTATATAGTAATGATATAAAATATTCAGTTTTGATTAGAAATTGAAATAGTGTTGAAATGGTTTTGAAACGAAGTTAAAACGATTTATAAAATACGTTTTAAAAGGAAATTGACGAAATATATATAATATATTTATATTATATATATAATGGCCTGAATAGAACGCGCCGCTCCGCGGCAGTTCGTGAATTTCGACCATTGACTTCGAATTGACGTTGCGGGAGATCCGACCGTCGGATTCTCCTAAAACCGGAACCGTTGGGTTCGTATCGAAAAGAGCTTTCCAATGAATATTAGAAATTTGAAATCTAACGGTTGGATTTGGAATTATGTCCAAATCAAATTTGAAAAAGGTCGCTATAAGTGCAGTTCGATAGCCGTTGATGGAAATCGACTGTACGGGCCTTGATAAAATTATTAAAAATATTGATAATTTGTGTAAAATCATAATAGGTGAATTGGAAAGAACTGGGATGGAAAATTCCACATTTGAAATGATAAAAATAGATTTTTATCGAAATGAACTAGTTTTGAACTAGAATTAAAATCAATTTATTTTTGAAATAAATAAATTGAATTTGAAAGTGATTTTAAAAATAATCAATATTCCCAATACGTGAATTGGACTGGAGTTGAATCGAAATTATCTTCGGAATATTTCGATGTTGAATTTCGTGACTATACAGATATTGTTATCGGAATTTGAAAGATATATTGTATATCGTTATTTCCAATACGATATTTGTTGGTTTCAGAATTTGATATTGAATATAAGCCGGTATATTTTCTATTCAGAGCCTTGTATTTAATATCAAATGTGATTTGGGTTTATCGTGAACCGTGTTTTAGAAGACATTGGTTCTTTAACCCAGTTAATTGCAGGATGTTGATTTTTGAAAAGATTAAAACTAAGTGGAGTTTTAATGAATCTTTAATTAGATTGAAATGTGAATTGATAATTTAAATTATCAAATCTGAAAGGTGATCGAGAGTGGAGTACCACCAGTTCGGCTCCAAAGCGATAGTTAAATCTTTAATTAGATTTGAACATGAAATGGTAATTAATTTTACTGATAACACCGTGGTGTTAGGAATGGAGTATCACCAGTTTTGCTCCATGGGATATATAGGTTGGGATTGGGAAATAAAATAAATAATTACTTCGGTGTGGTTCGCTAATCCCGACTAGTTTGAAATGATATCCAAAGGAAGATTAAAGAATAAATTTAGAAGAATTTATCTTGGATAAAATTAATGGGAACATTTCCCTAAGAATGTGATTTTGTGAATAAAAGAATATTCTGAATTGGAATGAGGCGTTTGTTGTGTTTGTGTAACATTTGTTTATGATATACATGGGTTATTCAGGAAGGCCGGGTTTATACCCATTCTGAATAACCGATTCGACGAGATGTCGAAGATGAAGACGGTGGTTGAAGACCGGAAGTCTTCACATCGTTTGGGTGATTACTGATGATCTTGATTGGGCTGTACACCCAAGATGAGGGAACAGTTGGTGATCGTCCAGACGTACCTGGAGATGGATGGATATGCGAGGAAAGTGCCTCCGGTTTCGTTCAGACCCAGAACGAACTTGTAAATGGATTGTGTGTCTGACATTGGATTTTATTCTGTGTTGATTGATCTCTATTAAATATACATCTGTTTGGCGGCAGAGAATTTATTCTCTTGCTTAACGCCCTTCTCTGAGACATACGAGCTCAGAGGTTGTATATCGATGGACATCAGTCGCATGGAGTGAATTGCCTGTGTGGCACGCATAAGTGGCAATTGATCAAGGCTTCTGTTGAAAAGCAAAGTCTTGTGGTTGATGATCAAAGCACGGCCTGTGTGGCGTAGCTTTGTGTATAACGTGAATTCGCGAGCCTCACACCTCGGTATGAGTCAAAAACGGGATAGTGATTGCAGGGAGAGCACGACGTTTCTTTCTAGCTAGGGTGGTGTCAGTGACCTACCAGCCCTGACATTTATATACTTTTCACCTGTGTGGTTGTTGGATATGAGGCGCCTCGGATATAGGTCTGTAAGGACCGGGAAATGTGTGTTCAGGAATTGCCAATCCTCAAAAGTAAGAGAGGACCGGCCCTGAAGATCCAAGGATCATAGTGGGGTCCTGGGACATTTGCTAGAGTGTCTCGAACGCGGAGAGGAGCTTGCCCCTTGCCTCGACTCATGACGGAAATCCAATTTCCAATACGTGTATTGCGGTTTTAATTGTAGAACTAGTATGGCGACATGATATATGGTACCCATGCCGTCTATGATTTATATTTATGATTGAAATTGTTTTGACACTATACACTTATGATAGTATCAAATGATTTGTTTTAAACGTACCAAGCATGTTTGGCTATTATAAGGGAAAACCCTATCCTCCGGCTTGCGTTGCATTGTGTGATGGGACCTGGGTCTTATAATAGCTTCATTTTTTCAAAGAGCATTGCGCTGTTTTGTTATATGCACTAGTATTCTTGGGAGGAAACCCGTTCCGTGTTATACGGCGTGGTCCCTTGAATTACTCTCTTTTAAAGTAAAAGCTTTAAATAACTGTTTTAGTTCTCACACCAGTCACATGACTGACCTGGAGTTTATTGTTTTAACCTAAACTCTGGGTGCCCCTATTTTCCGCACGGGCAGCTAGTAGTTTTGGTTTTGCAGATTTATATTCACAGGGTCCTGATTTACAGCTGGAACGATGCTCGGAAAGCTCTGTATCCGTGTATCACTTCTAGTTGTGTTTTGTATATTTTTCCACTGCTATGTAATTTATTGTAATCTCTGATATTTGTCGAATGTAATTTATTCACTTATACTCTGTATATTCTTGTATCTGATGGAATTGTTGTAATAACAATGAAATGTTCTTCCGTTTGCGTTCTATTTTGTCTTGTTCTCAATTCAATCCGTGCTTTCCTTATCGGGGAAGTTCGGGTCGTCTCACGTATCGTCAATATGAAGCTAGAAAATATTTTTTGGGAATTTTTAGAGTCGGTATGCGGCCCTGATAAATTGAAATGTGCGTTCAAATTCAATATATAGATTTATATTTTGATTTTGACGAAACCTGATCGTAACAACCGAATAGGGTTACGATACATATCCCATTGTGTTCGAAATGGGGGTAATTAGCTAGGGACGACAGTCGGTGGGTTCGAAATAAAAAGTTACTTTTAGGAATAAAATTAATTAAAATAAAAATATATAAACCTATCCTCTCCTTCTCCACTCAAACAAACCAAAGTCAAAAAAAGAAAGAGAAACCTGATGGCCCCGTTCCCCCGTCGCCCCCCCCCCCCTCCGACCTCCGCCTGCCGCCACCCCCCCTCTCCGACCTCCTCCCCTCGTCTCCAGCCCCTCCTTCTCTCTCCACTGCAAACCATAGCCCCATTGAGCCAAAAACCGCCGCCACCAGAACGGCGCAGCACCTCCTCCGCCTGAGAGCCGGCAAGCAGCGCACCCCCTTCCAGTCGACGTCCAAACCCATAAAGGTGTGTTTTTATTTATTTACTTTTATATATTTTCTTTTATGCTTTTTAGATTAATGAAGATAGGATTTTTAAGTTAATAAAAATCTGACCTTTTCAACATATAAAGATACGATTCTTAAAAACAAGAAGCTATGATTTTTATTTATAAAGAGTTGAGATTTTTTTTTTATACATGAAGTTGTGATTTTTAATCATAAAAAGAACGTATTTTAATTTGATAAAAGAACGGATTTTTATTTGATAAAAGAATGAATTTTTGTTTGATAAAAGAACGAATTTTTGTTTGATAAAAGAACGGACTTTTAAGATATGAAAATATATGATTTTTCTACATGATAAAAATATGATTTTTATATTAGAGAGATAATAAAAATATGATTTTCATATTAGAGAGATGATAAAAATATGATTTTTATATTAGTGGGATAATAAAAATATAATCTTTAGAGAAATAAAAATATAATCTTTAGAGAAGTAATAATATAATCTTTAGCGAAGTAAAAATATAAACTTTAGTGAAGTAAAAATATATCTTTATATAGAAAGTAGCGTTATAAAAATATAATTTTATAACGAAGTAGCGATGTAAAAATATGATTTTTATATAGAAAACTGAATAATAAAAAGGTGATTTTTACTATGAACAGAGTGAAATAAATTGTGATGGAACCAACATTAATCAAAACAAAATTCGAACCATTCAGAAATAAAATACTTTTTAAAGGAAATCAATGAAATATATATTATGTATACTATATATATATATATGTAGATATAAAATATAATGGCCTGAATAGAATGCGCCGCACTGCGGCAGTACGCGAATTTCGACCATTGACTTCAAACGGACATTACGGGAGATCCGACTGTCAGATTCTCCTAAAACCGGAACCGTTGGGTTCATATCGAAAAGAGCTTTCCAAAGAATATTAGTGATTTGAAATCTTACTGTTGTATTTGGAATTATGTTCGAATCAAATTTGGAAAAGGTTGATGTAAGTGCAGTTTGATGGCCGTTTATGGAAATCGACTGTACTAGCCCTGATAAAATTATTAAAAATATCAATAATTAGTGTAAAATCATAAGAAATGATTTGGAAAGAATTTTGATGGAAAATTCCACATTTGAAAAGATAAAAATAGATTTTTATCAAAATGAACTAGTTATGAACTAGAAAAATAACTTATTTATTTTTAGAAGTAAATAAATAGGATTTGAAATGGTTTTAAAAATAACCAGAATCTCCAATACATAAATTGGAAATGGATTTGAACCGAAATTGTCTTCGGAATAATTCGATGTTGGATTTCGTGATTATACAGATATTGTTATGGAAATTTTAAAGATATATTTATATCGTTATTTCGTATACGATATGGTTGGTTGTGGTATTTGATATTGAATATAAGCCGATATATTTTCTATTCAGAGCCATGTATTTAATATCAAATTGGATTTTGGGTTGTCGTGAATGGTATCTTTAATAATACTGTTCTTAAACCCAATGGAGTTAAAAAAATTAAAACTGACTGGAGATTAGTTAAGTTGAATGGTTTCCTGGGTATTGATCTGATGTTGGTTTCGGCCTTCAGGGTTAATACTTAGGGAATTGTTCTCTTACTTATTTACGGTTAGAGACTGATGGAATGTGAATTGGGTTTATTGTGAATTGTGTTTTTAACGACATTCGTTCTTTAACCCGATTTACAGTGAAATGGGATTTGGAATTTATAAATCTTTTGTTAAGATTTAAAGGAGATTTTCCAAAGTAAAGTTTTCCAATTTAACATATTAAATTGGAATTGAATGGAATTCGATTTGATAATAATCGAAATGAAATTCTATGGAGGAAGACTGTTAATACATATGGAATTCAAAAGGCGTTTTCGATATCCCATTTATATTATTGGTCGGATATGGAAATTGATATTGATTATATATTGATTTGTTCTTCCGTGAAGATTACATAATTAATGGAATGTGATTTTGGTTTGTCGTGAATGGTATCTTTAATAATAGGGTTCTTAGGCCCAATGGAGTTAAGAAAATCAGAAAACTAACTGGAGATTAGTTAAGTTGAATGGTTTCCTGCGTATTGATCTGATGTTGGTTTCGGCCTTCGGGGTTAATACTTAGGGGATTGTTCACTTGCTACTTTATGGTTAGAGGCCGATGAAATGAAATGTGATTTTGGGTTTATCGTGAACCGTATTTTAAATGACATTGGTTCTTTAACCTAGTTAAAGGCAGGATATGATTTCCCAAGTTAAACAATCGTTAATATTGATTGTTGGGAAGATTAAAACCAAGTGAAGTTTTTATGCATCTTTAATTAGATTGAAATGATATCCAAAAGAATATTAAAGAATAAATTTAAAGAATTTATCTTTAACAAAATTAATGGGAACCTTTCCCAAAGTATAAGAATATTTGAATAAAGGAATATTTTGGATTGGAATGAGGCGTATGTTGTGTTTTTATAGAACTTGTTTATTATATACGCGAATTATTCATAAAGACCGGGTTTACCCCATTCTGACTAACTGATTCGACGATGTGTCGAGGAAGAAGACGGTGGTTGAAGACCGGAGGTCTTCACATCGTTTGGATGATTACAGATGTCTTGATTGGGCTGTACACCCAAGACAATGTAATAAGTGGTGATCATCCAGACGTACTTGGAGATCGACGGATATGTGAGGGCCTCTCCCCTATATTGGACATATGAGGGAGGAATAAGGAGCCTCCGGTTTTGTTCAGACCCAGAACGAACTTGTAAATGGATGTGTGTCTGACATCGGATTTTATTCTGTTTGATTTATATCGGTTGCATAGCGTGAATTGCCTGTGTGGCATGTTGAGATGCAAATGATCAAGGCTTCTGTTGAAAAGCAGAGTCTTGTGGTTGATGATCAAAGCACGACCTTTGTGTCATAGCTTTGTGTAGCGCTAATTCGCGAGCCTCACACCCCGGTGTGGACCAGAAATGGGAGAGGACATCAGGGAGGACATGTGTTTCTTTCTAACTAGGAGTGGTGTCAGTGTTTTACATGATTTGGCATTTTACTTATGCGGATGATGGATAGCGAGGCGCCTCGGCTATATCGGTCGATCCGGGACCGATAGTTTGGTCGGTTATGACCAGTTTACGCACCATAGGCCTGGGAAACGTAGTGTTCAGGCATTTTAATCCACATCGAGTAGACCGGCCCTGATGATCCAAGGCTTGTCTGCGTGCTTGCCTGAGGCTCGGGCTAGAGAGTCTCGAAGCGGTAAGGACGATCCCTTGCCTTGGTTCACAGATGGAAATCCAACTTCCAATACGTGACAATTGCAGTTTTGATTGTAGATCCTAATATTAGCGACATGATATATGGTACCCATGCCGCCTAGGATTGATACATTTATATTTGAAGTTGTTTTATAAACTATGCACTTATAATAGTATCAAATGATTTGTTTTAAACGTACCAAGCATGTTTGGCTATTATAAGGGAAAACCCTATCCCCTAGCTTGCATTGCATTGTGTGATAGGAACTAGGTCTTATAATAGCTTCATTTTTTCAAAAAGCATTGCGCTGTTTTGTTATATGCACTGGTATTCTTGGGAAGAAACCCGTTCCGTGTTATACGGCGTGGTCCCTTGATATATCTTATTTAAAGTAAAGTTTTAAATAACTTTTTTAGTTCTCACACCAGTCACATGACTGACCTGGAGTTTGTTGGTTTAACCTAAACTCTGGGTGCCTCTATTTTCCACACGGTCAGCTAGTTGTTTTGGTTTTGCAGATTTATATTCATAGGATTCTGCTTTACAGCTGGAATGATATTCGGAAGCTCTGTTTCCGTGTATCTCTTTCAGTTGTGTTTTGTATTATTTTCCGCTGCATTGTAACTTGTAAATCTCTGATATTTGTCGAATGTATAATATTTATTCATACTCTATATATTCTTGTATTCTGTTGACATTGTTGTAATAAGCAATGAAATGTTCTTTTGTTTGTGTTTTGGTTTGTCTTGTCCTCAACTCAATTTGTGCTTTCCTTCATGGGGAAGTTCGGGTTGTGTCACCTGGCACGGCCGGGATGAATTGTTCTATACCCAAATTGGGTGTTCCCATGTGCCAGATCAATCTTAGCGACTGATTTGCACAAAATCTAATTGTTTTGAGTGGATTGTAGGACCCGTTCATTAGATTATTAATAATATGTGTGGTTGATGTGTGGTTGTGATTTTTCGGCCACACGGGAACACCCGAGTTGGGTACAGAAGAATTTACCCCAGCAGGCCCATGCATGCATCTCTTCCTGCGCATTTGTATGCATTTTCTTGTGACCATCCATGGCCAATTCCTTCCTCTCCTTATATTTCTCACATCTCTCCACCGAAATGCAAGCCTTTTTTTAGCAAACCCCGCTCCTTGTCCTCTTCATAATGTGCACCAACAAGTCAAGCTCAGTCGCCCCGATGAAACCCACGTACCCATTGCCCACATCAGCAATCTGGGCAACGGAACCTTTACACACAGCCATATGGTTTTTTTGTTGATGCTGGATTCTTCTTGTTTGCAAAAGAGAACTGGGTTCCCTGAGTTTTAGTTATTTTTTGGAAGAGAAACGAAAAAAGGGCAATGTTTCTTTTGCTGCAAGGTGGGAACACTTAATGCATGTAAAAATAATGAAGTGTTGTGTTGAGAATGAATTCATGCGCAAGAAATATATATGAAAGAGAATGCCTCTCCCTATTGTTTAATGCGCAAGCTATCTAAAAATGGAAGAGAAGTGAATGAAAATGATAAGTGGCTTGATGTGTGGAGAAAAATGAAGAGTTGCTATGTTTTCTTGGATATGTATGTATTGCCAAGGTGAAGTACGGGTAGAATGAAATGAACATGTATGTGTTACCAATCAATGCATGGTTTGTAATCAATGAAGATGTATGGTGAATTAAATGGAAGTAAGGTGCTTGTGAAGTGTATTAAAAGAAGCCATGTTTTAAAAACCCAACCCAACCTCCGTTCGATCATGGTTAACCTCCAACCTTGAAGCGCTACGGCTTTGGAAATGAGAAAACCTTGCCCGGGCCCGCGAACTAACCTCAAAACCACGAAAAAAACTCTAGACCAACCTCTTTGAACCTCACTGTTCTTCAAATTTGAGGAAAAGCTATCATTTCATTTTTTTTTCTTGCATAATCAATTTAACCAACAACCAATGTGCATTATTATTGTAAATTTTAAGAATCGCTATTGAACTGAACCACTTTCTGTTGAAAACAATGGTTCGGCTGAGTCGTGGACTAGGTCACTTTCTTGAAGACGTTTCGGCGATCTACTCAAATGTGCAAAGTAGTTTGTACTGTTCGCCACCACCTCTGGGATAAAACAGCCTCTTCCTTGTTTTTCTTTCTATATCGGATCATTTGCACATATGAAGCCGATTTTGCACATATGAAGCCGATTCTGTTTGCACTCAAAAAAATAATACTGCTGAAGTTTATTTTCTTTCTTTTCAGGAGGAAGAGAGAGTTTTTTTCTTTTCAGAAAGAGAGCCAGGAGAAGAAAAGTTCTATAGGTTTCTCTTTCTGTCTCGTTCTTTATATAGAAAAGATAAAGAATAACATATGCTGGTTTAGTAGGAGGAAAGTTGGATGTAAAAAATACCATTATTAAATCAGAGAAACGTACAAAAAACTTGCAGTCTTTAACATATAAATTTGCATGTTTCAAAAGAGATAAATGGTAATCAATTTTAATTGATTATCATTCATTGCAAGATTAAATACCATATATTAATTCTTTTGTAACAGCTCCAAAAATAAACGGTCACATGCATGTATGACTGTACTGTTCAATCAATAATGGCTCATTAATATTTACATATATGTAAATATAATTTCCATTATATTTTTCAAACAGCGCTTTGCATTAATTGCGTCACAATATATGTAAACATATTACCATTATAATTTTCAACCGCTCTATTGTATTAATTGCTCAATAATAAAATTTGGGTAATGCAATTAATTCTTTTTTCTTTAATAAATTCACAAAATGTTTCAACATTTCCCCACTTGAATTTCTTTGAAAATATTTTTGAGCAGTTCATTAAAAATACATAAGATTGTGCATAGACAAAGGTGTCATCCGACTTGAACCTTTGCATAGTGAATAAGATTCAGTTTTTACTGGAGTGACACGTAGTGTTGAACTCTATTCCTGACATCAAACCACACATATCCTTTTTAGAGTGAAATCAAATAAGTCCGTGCATTTATGGCCATGCATGTCTATCCCAGTTTAGTGAACGCTCTAGGAATCTTGCCCAGAACTCCATAGGAAACAGGCATATTTCCACATTCACAAAGGTGAGTCTATCAAGAGTACTCCTAAAGGTAGGTACTCCACTCCAAATAGAGTATAGATCTCATTAAGAGTTTCTATTACCTCATCCTCTAATCACTTCAGGAATACATACTTCTTGGTTTATTAAATAGCATGTTCAACTCCTATCACTACACAACTTGTTCTTACCCACTGAACATAGTTCTTGGGATCTCCAGTCATTTAGGTCGGGTTACCATTGTGCGTGACTTGTCAATCTAAGGGCAATAGTCTCGTTCTTTTAGATTCATTCAGGACTTTCATTCTGGTCAGTCCTTTCGTCAAAGGATCTGCCAAATTGTCATCACTTTATATGTGATGTTCTCTAATAATACTTTGCATACGACTGTCATTTCTTACTGTTTTAATATCGGTTATGTTCTTTTTTCAATAGTCGTCAAATTTTTCATCACTATACATGTGATGTTCTTTTACAGTATTATGCTTACGACTGTCGTTTTCTACCGTTGTAATAATGGTTCTATACTTTTTGCAATAGCCGCGGTACTATCGCAATCGATTACACCACTGGTGTCGATTTTTTTCTTTTTCATATAGGGATCTCAACTAGCAGATTTCTTTAGTTCTCTGCTTCTTCATTAGCTGTGGCTAGTGCTATTATCTCAGTTTCTATAGTAAACTGAGTCAAAATAACATGTTTCCTGAATTTTTCAAGAAACAACTTCTCTAGTAATGCTAAATATACAGCCACCGGTTGCTTTTAAATCATCATATAAAGTATTCTAGTCTGCATTGGAATAACCTTCTACAACAACTGGAAACTTTTCATATTGTAATCCAAGGTTCAAGGTTTATTATAGGTATCTCATAACCCTCTCAATAACATGTTAATGCTATATACTAGGTCTACAAGTAAACTTGCATAATAATCCCACAACATAGGAAATGTCTGGTCTAGTACAATTAGTGACATCCGAAGGCTGCCAATGATGCTCGCTTACTTTGACTGTCTTACACCTTCACCGGTGTTCTTAAATGTCTTTACACTGGGATCATATGGTGTACATACAGGTTTATAGTCAAAGTGATTGTCTTTCTTTAGAAACTTCTCAATATAATGAGAATGATCCAAAGAAAGTCCCCCTTTTTTGGACCTAGTAATTTTTAATACCAAGGATTACATTCGCTTCACCTAGATCTTTCATATCAAAGTTGGTACTTAATAAAGATTTTACCTTTTTTTATGGCATGAATATTTGACCCAAAAAACTGAGTAGGTCATTAATATAAAGATGTATTGTAACAACCCGGAAATTCTGAGACAATTTAAATTTTTTATTTTTGGCAATTTTAGTGAATTTTGGATATTTGAAATGAATTATTTTAAATAATAACAACGAGAAATTTATTTTGAATAGAATTCGAACGTATATATTTATTTGAATTGTCGTTAGAATATAATTATAAAAGGAATTGAAAATGGCGCGGTAGTTCGATAATTCGATTTCAAAGTTCAAATGAATGTACAGGATTCAAAATAAACCGGATTTTGGTGAAACCAAAAATATTGGAATCTAATTAAGAATACCATTCCAACAAATCCGAAAAATCAAAATTTCATAGCGGGAATCAAAAGTTATGCCCAGTTGAAAATGCAGAATAGTCGCTATGGAATTCTGGCCGTTAAAAATAGACATTTTGCAAACGACCTTGGTTTTCAACGAAACCACTTTTGTTGGATCCGGGATGTCAAGTTATTACTAGATTCCAAAATTCGTAATTTTTCGAATCAATATGTGAGCATGGCAAAGGGAAACGCGTTTGACCAGTTTTAGTTGATTTTAATCGACTGGAAAATGGCCCTTTTTCAAATAATCTCAGAACTTGATGAAATTAGTTTTTTTAGGACTGTATCGTCAATACGAAGCTAGAAAATATTTTTTGGGAATTTTTCTAGTTAGTATGTAGCCCGGTAAATTGAGATGCGCGTTCAAATTCAATATATTATTTATATTTTAATTTTAGTAGAAACTAATCGAAATGGTCGAATTGACTCACGAAATATATCCCATTGTGTTCGGAATAGGGGTAATTAGCTAGGGACGACAGTCGGTGGGTTCGGTTTGGAGTCCGTATTGGAAAGTTACTTTTTGGTGTTAATAATAATAAAATATATATATAATTTCCAACTCACCCTTTTTCTCTTTCCTACTGGGTCAACCCTCTAATATCCTCATCCCCATCGTTCGTTCAACTCACGATAATAGAAAGAATAAAAAAAGGGGGAACGATCCCCAAATAAGAAACCGCACCCCACCGCGATCCCCCCCCCACATCGGCGCCGCCACCGCCGGAGGGACCACCGCACCCCCCCTTTCGACGTTGCCATATCTCCTTCCCCCTTCTCTCCCATTCCAGGATCGAACCACCCCCCCCCAATTAGCCCCAAATCCGAATGTTAGCGCCACCACCTGGCCCGCAACAAACCACCGCGCGAGCTCCGACCCCCTCTCCCCGCGAAGACCAGCACCACCTACGACGGTGTTCCGAATCCGAACCGATACACTAGTCTTTTTACTGTAAGTTTTTCCCTTTTCGTTCTTTGTCCTTCTTTTATTTTAGTTTAGTGGATCTAGGATTTTCAGTTTAATGAAAATATGATTTTTCATTTTATATAAACAAAGTATAGATTTTTATATAATCAAAGAAGTGATTTATTTTTATTTATTTAAGGAAATGGGTTTTAAAGAGATAAACAAATCAGTTAATATATGACAAGTTATGGTTTTTTTTTATGAACAAGTTTTGATTTTTATTTAGAAAAGATCATATTTTTGTTATAGAAAAGATCATATTTTTGTTATAGAAAATATCATGTTTTGTTATAGGAAAGGTTTGATTTTTTTTAAATTAGAAAAGACAAGATTTTTATAGGGAAAAAGATATGAACTTTAAAATGGAAAAGCTATGATTTCTAAATATGGAAAAGACTTGATTTTGAATATAAAAAGATATGATTCTTGTTTGGAAAAAAATACGATCTTTATATTTATGTTGGCAATATAAAAGTAGAATTATTATCTATATAGTAGCGGTAGAAAAATATGATTTTTATCTTCATAGCGTAGAAATAAAAAAATAATTTCTATACAGAAAGTGGCGTTGTAAAGAAAATATGATCTTTATATAAGAAGTAGAAACATAAAAATATAATTTTTATATAGGGAGAAGCATTGTAAAAATATATGAAGTAGAAATAAAAATATGATTTTTATTTATTGAAATGAAGCAATAAAAATATAGTTTTTATTATGAACAGCGTGGTAAAGACTGAATTGGAATTTCAAACAGGTCCAGACATTTCAGCAGTTCAAAAGTAAAGCACGGCGGAGTGGAACCCTCTGTGAGAACTCCTCACCTTTAGTTTATTTCTAGTTTGAAATATATACTAGGATGCTGACGGTGCTTAGTAGCACCTGACACCCGTCGTCCACAGACCATGGATGACTTGTTTGTTTGATTGTTGTGTTGTGAAATTTGATTGTGTGATGTGAAATGAAATAAAATATTTTATAGTGGAAAATATTTTATAGTTAAAAATATAATTTTTAACGTGTGTATAAAATAAATAGTAATAAACAAATCGGAGATTTGTTTATATACACTGATTTGACTGATATTGATTAGGACGATAAATTTTACACATCGCCCAACTGCACAAATAAAAATATGCGTTTGTTGATTTGAAACCCCACACAGGTATTGGGATGATATTTGGCGTACACTAATCCCAATTATTTAGCTATATGTCGATCGATTGGTCGACAGACTATGTAAGCGTTAATTATTTATATTTAATGCTTATGCAGTTGTGTGGTGCACTTTGGATGATGGTTGATTATTTATCATTGCTGTTATGTACATGTGTTGTAGAAAATCCATATAATTAACATTTTATAGTAATTGATTGGGCCTCATTCCAATATAGAAAATAAATTCGTATGTTGAATTGAAAATAAATTCATGTGTTGAATAGAAAATAAATTCATGTGTTGACTAGAGTAAATATTCATTTGTTGGATAGAATAACGAAGATTGAAATATATAAAAGCCGTGTTGATTAGATTGATGCCATTTTGACGTGAACAATATTTATATCGATTTTATTCATTTTTATAATGAATATAGAAAATAAAGTGATCTCAAAATATATCGTTTTGAAAATATTATCATTTGTGTATCGATGGTGTAGAATATTCAATTTTGATTAGAAATTGAATATGAAGTTGAAATCGTTTTGAAACCGAATTTTAAACGATTTATAAAATACGTTTTAAAAGGAAATCGACGAAATATATATAATATATATATTATACATATATATATATAATAGCCTGAATAGAACGCACCGCGCTGCGGCAGTTCGCCAATTTCGACCATTGACTTCGAATGGATATTACGGGAGATCCGACCGTCGGATTCTCCTAAAACCCGAACCGTTGGGTTCATATCGAAAAGTGCTTTCTAATGAATATTGGAGATTTGAAATCTAACGGTTTGATTTGGAATTATGTCCAAATCAAATTTGGAAAAGGTCGCTGTAAGTGCAGTTTGATGGCCGTTGATGGAAATCGACTGCACGGGCCTGGATAAAATTACTAAAAATAGAAATAATTTGTGTAAAATCATAAGAAATGATTTGTGAAGAATAGTGATGCAAAATTCCAAATTTGAAAAGATAAAAATTGATTTTTATCGAAATGAACTAGTTTTGAACTAGAATTATAATTCTATTTATTTTTAAAATAAATAAAGTGGACTTGAAATGGTTTTAAAAGTAACCAGAATTTCCAATAATTGAAGTGGAATGGATTTGGATTGAAATTGTCTTTGGAATATTTCGATGATTGGATCTTGTGATGATACAGATATTATTATGGGAATTTGAAAGATATATTTATATCCTTATTTCCAATACGATATTTGTTGGTCGTAGAATTTGATACTGAATATAAGCCGATATATTTTCTATTCAGAGCCTTGTATTTAATATCAAATGTGATTTGGGTTTGTCGTGAATGGTGTCTTCAGTAACACTGTTCTTAAACCCAGTTGAGAAAGAGATTAAATCTTTTTATTTATATTTAATGAAGTGTACCAATCAAATGGTATTGAATTGGAATTGATTTTTGGGTTTATCGTGAACGGTGCTTTAAATAACACTTGTTCTTTAACCCGGCAATTAATGGAATGTGATTTTGGGTTTATCGTGAATCGTGTTTTAAATGACATTGATTCTTTAACGCAGTTAAAGACAGGAAGATTAAAACCAAGTGGAGTTTTAATGAATCTTTAATTAGATTGAAAAGATCGAGAATGGAGTATCACCAGTTTTGCTCTAGGCGATAGTTAAATCTTTAATTAGATTTGAATGTGAAATGGTAATGGAATTTACCGATAAAACCGTGGTGTTAGATATAAAGTATTACCAGTTTTACTTCATGGGATGAATAGGTTGGGAATAGGAAATTAAAACAAATGATTACTTCGGTAAGGTTCGTTAATCCCGACTAGTTTGATTTGATATTCAAAGGAAGATTAAAGAATAAATTTAAAAGAATTTATCTTTGATAAAATTAATGCGAACTTTTCCCTAAGAATGTGAAATTTAGAAACTAATTGTAGGTTTAGCTTAGAAGAATGGTTTCCTGGGTATTGATCTGATGTTGGTTTCGGCTTTCGGGGTTAATATTTGGGGAATTATTCCCTTACTAATTTACGGTTAGTGACTGATGAATTGGAATGAGGCGTATGTTGTGTTTGTGTAACACTTGTTTATTATATACGCGAGTTATTCAGAAAGACCGGGTTTATCCCATTATGAATAACTGATTCGACGTGGTGTCGTTGAGGAAGACGGTGGTTGAAGACCGGAGGTCTTCACGTCATTTGGGTGATTACTGATGATCTTGATTGGGCTGTACACCTAAGAGGAGGGAATCAGTTGGTGATCGTCCAGACGTACTTGGAGATCGATGGATACGCGAGGTACAAGGAGCCTGCGGTTTCGTTCAGACCCAGAACGGACTTGTAAATGGACTGTGTGTCTAACATTGGATATCATTCTGTGTGATTGATGGATATCGGTTGCATGGAGTGGTCTGCCTGTGTGGCATGATAAGATGCAAATGATCAAGGCTTCTGTTGAAAAGCAGAGTCTTGTGGTTGATGATCAAAGCTCAGCCTGCGTGGCACAACTTTGTGTAGCGTTGATTCGCGAGCCTCACACCCCGGTTGTGAACCAGAAACGGGAGAGGACATCAGGGAGGCATGCGTTTCCTTCTAGCTAGAAGTGGCGTCAGTGGTTTTACACGCCCTGACGAGTTTGACTTATATGGTTGTTGCTGTTGCGAGGCGCCTCAGATATATCGGTGACTATGTGAAGCCGATAGAGTCATTCGTTGACTCATTGACACCCCAAAGGGTGGGGAAATGCAGTGTTCAGGAAATTTAATCCACATCGGTGTACCGGCCCTAACGATCCAAGGGATGATGCATTCTGTTCCTAAGGGGCGGGCTAGAGCGTCTCGAATCGGTAGAGGACTATCTTTTGCCTTGGTTCACAGGTGGAAATCCAACTTCCAAATATGAGATTTTGGGGTTTTAATTGTAGAACTAGTATGGTACCCATGCCGCCTATGATTGATACTTATGATTGAAATTGTTTTGACACTATACACTTATAGTAACAATAAAAGATGAAATTTAGCGTATCAAGCATTCTTTGGCTATTATAAGGTAAAACCCTATCCTCCGGCTTGTGTTGCATTGTGTGATGGGACCTGGGTCTTATAATAGCTTCATTATTCTTTGTTTAGCATGCGCTGTTGTTTTATGCACTGGTGTTCTTGGGAGGAAACCCGTTCCATGTTATACAGCGTGGTTCCTTGATTTACCTAACTTTAAAATAAAGATTAATAACTGTTTTAGTTCTCACACCAGTCACATGACTGACCTGGAGTTTATTGTTTTAACCTAAACTCTGGGTGCCCTTATTTTGACAAGGGCAGCTAGTAGTTTTGGTTTTGCATATTAACATTCACAGGATCCTGATTTACAGCTGGAACGATACTCGGAAAGCTCTGTATCCTTGTATTACTTCTAGTTGTGTATTGTATTATTTTCCGTTGCTATGTAGTGTATTGTAATCTCTGATATTTTATACTGTGTAATATTTATTCATACTTTGTATATTCTTGTATTCTGATGGAATTGTTGTAATTAACAATGAAATGTTCTTCTGTCTGCGTTCTTTTGTGTGTTGCTCTCAAAGTATCCGCACTTTCCTTCCCGGGGAAGTTACGGGTCGTTTCATCGTGGTATCAGAGCTCTGGTTTACAGAGCTCAAGAACAAGACACATTAGAACCATACGAAAGAATTCATCAGAAATTGGATTAGCAATATCCAATAAGGATGACTCGTTAGAGATAGGATTAGTAGTATCCTAGAACGAGTGTGAAGAGTATATTTTTAAAATGAAAACAACTTTGTTTTGAAAATTTAAATCGTTTTATACGTATTTGAATATTTATTTGTATTGAATTTGGACAATCCAATATATAAAGATTTTGCACATATGCCTTGCAAACGTATATTCGAAGTTTTAATATACTGGATAGATATAGAATCACACTCTAGTCGCCCAGGGACAATTCTGATGATGATTGCAACATCACCAGTATTTGTGTTCGAGTATCGAAAGTGGGATGTCTATATATTTCCATCAGACTGGTGTGAGAACCAAAATATAGCTAGAATACATTGTTGTGATTTGGCATCAAAAATGTGATTTTTGACTATATATCAAAATTATGGGTTTGAAACGTTAATTCACTAATTGATTGATGGTTGTGTTGTATGATTATTTATTTAAACCATTATGTGAAAGAAAGGTAAATTTAGGCCAAATTGAACCAGATATTGAACTATATTGAAAATAATTTGCAAATGCATGCATGTATATATATGTGTGTGAATAGGTCATAGCAAGGAGGCTAGAGCAGAAGAATAAAATTGTTTGCCCAACAAATAGGTACATGTTTAATGTATTTCTTGGGTTTTGGATGATTTTATGAGCCGATTGGCTTTTTCTTTTCTTTTGGATTAAAGAAGGCCATGGGAGGCTATATGAAATATCCCGAATCTCCCGGTGCAGGGGAGGTTATGGCAAAAAATTTCGAAAATTTAGGGTGTTAGCCAAATTTTTGAAAAATTTGAAAAGTTCTTAGAAAATGAAAAGTTGAAGAACTTAAGCCGTAATGAAAATAGTGAAAGTTGAGTTGATTAGTAAAACAACTTTCAGCTTAGTTCCTTTTCGGGGACAAAAAGTTTTAAGTGGGGGAGATTGTAACAACCCGAAAATTCTGAGACAATTTAAAATTTTATTTTTGGCAATTTTTGCGAATTTTGGATATTTAAGATGAATTATTTTAAATAATAACAACGCGAAATTTATTTTGAATAGAATTCGAACGTATATATTTATTTGAATAGTCGTTAGAATATAATTATTTATTTATAATTATAAAAGGAATTGAAAATGCTGCGGTAGTTCGATAATTCGATTTTAAAGTTCAAATGAATGTACAGGATTCAAAATAAACCAGATTTTGGTGAAATTAAAAATATTAGAATCTTATTGAGAATACCTTTCCAAAGAATCCGAAAAATCAAAATTTCATAGCGGGAATCAAAAGTTATGCCCAGTCGAAAATTCAGAATAGTCGCTATGGAATTCTGGCCCTTAAAAATAGCCATTTTGCAAACGACCTCGATTTTCGACGAAACCACTTTTGTTGGATCCAAGATGTCAAGTTATTGCTAGATTCCAAAATTCGTAATTTTTCGAATCAATATGTGAGCGTGGCAAAGGAAAACACGTTTGACCAGTTTCAGTTGATTTTAATCGACTGGAAAATGGCCCCTTTTCAAACGGTCTCAAAATTTAACGAAATTAGTTTTGTTAGGACCGTATCGTCAATACAAAGCTAGAAAATATTTTTCGGGAATTTTTCTAGTCAGTATGTAGCCCCGGTAAATTGAGATGTGCGTTCAAATTCAATATATTATTTAAATTTTAGTTTTAGCAGAAACTGATCGAAATGCTCGAATTGGCTCACGAAACATATCCCATTGTGTTTGGAATAGGGGTAATTAGCTAGGGACGACAGTCGGTGGGTTCGGTTTGGAGTCCATATTGGAAAGTTACTTTTGGGTTTTAATAATATATATATATATATATATATATATAATTTCCAACTCACCCTTTTACTCTTTCCTACTGGGTCAACCCTCTAATATCCCTCCTCCCCATCGTTCGTTCAACTCACAATAACAGGAAAAAAAAGGGGAACGATCCCCAAATTAGAAACTGCACCCCACCGCTACCCCCCTCCCACATCGGCGCCGCCACCAACGGAGGGACCACCGCACCCCCCTTTCGACGCTGCCACCTCTCCTTCCCCCTTCTCTCCCCTTCCAGGATCGAACCACCCCCTCTCCCAATTAGCACCAAATCCGAACGTTAGCGCCACCACCTGGCCCGCAACAAACCACCGCGCGAGCTCCGACCCCCTCTCCCCGCGAAGACCAGCACCACCTATGACGGTGTTCTAAATCCGAATCGATACCCTAGTCTTTTTACTGTAAGTTTTCCCTTTTCATTCTTTGTCCTTCTTTGATTTTAGTCTAGTGGATCTAGGATTTTCAATTTAATGAAAATATGGTTTTTCATTTTATATAAACAAAGTATAGATTTTTATATAATCAAAGAAGTGATTTATTTTTATTTATTTAAGGAAATGGGTTTTAAAGAGATTAAAAAATTAGTTTATGTATGACAAGTTATGATTTTATTTTTATGAACAAGTTTTGATTTTTATTTAGAAAAGATCATAATTTTGTTATAGAAAAGATCATATTTTTGTTATAGAATAGATCATATTTTTGTTATAGAAAAGATCATGTTTTGTTATAGGAAAGGTTTGATTTTTTTTTAAAATTAGAAAAGACAAGATTTTTTATAGGGAAAAAGATATGATCCTTAAAATGGAAAAGCTATGATTTCTAAATATGGAAAAGACTTGGTTTTTGAATATAAAAGATATGATTCTTGTTTGGAAAGAAATGCGATCTTTATATTTATGTTGGCAAGATAAAAATAGAATTTTTATCTATATAGTAGCTGTAGAAAAATATGATTTTTATCTTCATAGCGTAGAAATAAAAATATAATTTCTATACAGAAAGTGGCATTGTAAAAAAAATATGGTCTTTATATAAGAAGTAGAAATATAAAAATATAATTTTTATATAGGGAGAAGAGTTGTAAAATATATGAAGTAGAAATAAAAATATGATTTTTATTTATTGAAATGAAGCAATAAAAATATAATTTTTATTATGAACAGCGTGGTAAAGACTGAATTGGAATTTCAAACAGGTCCAGACATTTCAGCAGTTCAAAGGTAAAGCACGGCGGAGTGGAACCCTCTATGAGAACTCCTCACCTTTAATTTATTTCTAGTTTGAAATATATACTAGGATGCAGACGGTGCTTAGTAGCACCCGACACCCGTCGTCCACAGACCATGGGTGACTTGTTTGTTTGATTGTTGTTTTGTGAAATTTGATTGTGTGATGTGAAATGAAATAAAATATTTTATAGTGGAAAATATTTTATAGTTAAAAATATAATTTTTAACGTGTATATAAAATAAATAGTAATAAAAAAATCAGAGATTTGTTTATATACACTGATTTGACTGATATTGATTGGGACGATAAATTTTACACATCGCCCAACTGCACAAATAAAAATATGCGTTTGTTGATTTGAAACCCCACACGGGTATTGGGATGATATTTGGCGTACACTAATCCCAATTATTTAACTGTATGTCGATCGATTGGTCGACAGACTGTGTAAGCGATAATTATTTATATTTAATGCTTATGCAGTTGTGTGGTGCACTTTGGATGATGGTTGATTATTTATCGTTGCTGTTATGTACATGTGTTGTAGAAAATCCATATAATTAACATTTTATGGTAATTGATTGGGCCTCATTCCAATATAGAAAATAAATTCATGTGTTGAATTGAAAATAAATTCATGTGTTGAATAGAAAATAAATTCATGTGTTGAATAGAGTAAATATTCATTTGTTGGATAGAATAACGAAGATTGAAATATATAAAAGCCGTGTTGATTAGATTGACGCCATTTTGACGTGAATGATATTTATATCGATTTTATTCATTTTTATAATGAATATAGAAAAGATAGTGATCTCAAAATATATCGTTTTGAAAATATTATCATTTGTGTATCGATGATGTGGAATATTCAATTTTGATTAGAAATTGAAATCGTTTTGAAACCGAATTTAAAACGACTTATAAAATACGTTTTAAAAGGAAATTGACGAAAAATATATAATATATATTATATATATAATGGCCTGAATAGAACGCGCTGCGCTGCGGCAGTTCGCGAATTTCGACCACTGACTTCGAATGGATATTACGGGAGATCCGACCGTCAGATTCTCCTAAAACCGGAACCGTTGGGTTCGTATCGAAAAGAGCTTTCTAATGAATATTGGAGATTTGAAATCTAATGGTTGGATTTGGAATTATGTCCAAATCAAATTTGGAAAAGGTCGTTGTAAGTGCAGTTCGCTGGTCGTTGATGGAAATCGACTGTACGGGCCTGGATAAAATTATTAAAAATAGTAATAATTTGTGTAAAATCATAGGAAATGATTTGTGAAGAATCAAGATGAAAAACTCCAAATTTGAAAAGATAAAAATCAATTTTTATCGAAATAAACTAGTTTTGAACTAGAATTATAATTCTATTTATTTTAAAATAAATAAAGTGGTTTTGAAATGGTATTAAAAGTAACCAGAATTTCCAATAATTAAAGTGGAATGGATTTGGATCGAAATTGTCTTTGTAATATTTCGATGATTGGATCTCGTGATGATACAGATATTGTTATGGGAATTTGAAAGATATATTTATATCGTTATTTCCAATACGATATTTGTTGGTCGTAGAATTTGATATTGAATATAAGCCGATATATTTTCTATTTAGAGCCTTGTATTTAATATCAAATGTGATTTGGGTTTGTCGTGAATGGTGTCTTCAGTAACACTGTTCTCAAACCCAGTTGAGAAAGAGATTAAATCTTTTTATTTAGATTTAATGAAGTGTACCAATCAAATGGTATTGAATTGGAATTGATTTTTGGGTTTATCATGAACGGTGCTTTAAATAACACTTGTTCTTTAACCCGACAATTAATGGAATGTGATTTTGGGTTTATCGTGAATCGTGTTTTAAACGACATTGATTCTTTAACGCAGTTAAAGACAGGAAGACTAAAACCAAGTGGAGTTTTAATGAATCTTTAATTAGATTGAAAAGATCGAGAATGGAGTATCACCAATTTTGCTCCAGGTGATAGTTAAATCTTTAATTAGATTTGAACGTGAAATGGTAATGGAATTTACCGATAACACCGTGGTGTTAGATATGAAGTATTACGAGTTTTACTTCATGGGATGAATAGGTTGGGATTGGGAAATTAAAACAAATGATTACTTCGGTAAGGTTCGTTAATCCCGACTAGTTTGATTTGATATTCAAAGGAAGATTAAAGAATAAATTTAAAAGAATTTATCTTTTATAAAATTAATGGGAACCTTTCCCTAAGAATGTGAAATTAGAAACTAATTGTAGGTTAGCTAAGAAGAATGGTTTACTGGGTATTGATCTGATGTTGGTTTCGGCATTCGAGGTTAATATTTGGGGAACTGTTCCGTTACTAATTTACGATTAGTGACTGATGAATTGGAATGAGGCATATGTTGTGTTTGTGTAACACTTGTTTATTATATACGCGAGTTATTCAGAGAGACCAGGTTTATCCCATTCTGAATAACTGATTCGACGTGGTGTCGAAGTGGAAGACGGTGGTTGAATACCGGAGATCTTCACGAAGTTTGGGTGATTATTGATGATCTTGATTGGGCTGTACACTCAAGAGGAGGGAATCAGTTGGTGATCATCCAGACGTACTTGGAGATCGATTGATATGTGAGGAACAAGGTGCCTCCAGTTTCGTTTAGACCCAGAACGGACTTGTAAATGGACCGTGTGTCTTACATTGGATATCATTCTGTGTGATTGATGGATATCGGTTGCATGGAGTGGTCTGCCTGTGTGACATGCTAAGATGCAAATGATCAAGGCTTCTGTTGAAAAGCAAAGTCTTGTGGTTTATGATCAAAGCACAACCTGTGTGGCACAGCTTTGTGTAGCATTGATTTGCGAGCCTCACACCCCGGTTGTGAACCAGAAACGGGAGAGGACATCAGGGAGGACATGCGTTTCTTTCTAGCTAGAAGTGGCGTCAGTGGTTTTACAC
This sequence comes from Allium sativum, assembly GCA_030737875.1. Classification (NCBI taxonomy): domain Eukaryota; kingdom Viridiplantae; phylum Streptophyta; class Magnoliopsida; order Asparagales; family Amaryllidaceae; genus Allium; species Allium sativum. The sequence goes on along the minus strand of CM060925.1, from coordinate 141,657,599 downwards.
GCCCTGATGAATTTGACTTATGTGGTTGTTGCTATTACGAGGTGCCTCGGATATATCGGTGACTATGTGAAGCCAATGGAGTCATTCGTTGACTCATTGACACCCCAAAGGGTGGGGAAACGCAGTGTTCAGGCATTTTAATCCACATCGGTGGACCGGCCCTGACGATCCAAGGGACGATGCATTCTGTTCCTGAGGGGCGGGCTAGAGCGTCTCGAATCGGTAGAGGGCTATCTTTTGCCTTGCTTCACAGGTGGAAATCCAACTTCCAAATACGAGATTTTGCGGTTTTAATTGTAGAACTAGTATGACGACATGATATATGGTACCCATGCCGCCTATGATTGATACTTATGATTGAAATTGTTTTGACACTATACACTTATAGTAATAATAAAAGATGAAATTTATCGTATCAAGCATTCTTTGGCTATTATAAGGTAAAACCCTATCCTACGGCTTGTGTTGCATTATGTGATGGGACCTGGGTCTTATAATAGCTTCATTGTTCTTTATTTAGCATGCGCTGTTGTTTTATGCACTGGTGTTCTAAGGGGGAAACTCGTTCCATGTTATACGGCGTGGTCCCTTGATTTACCTAACTTTAAAATAAAGATTAATAAATGTTTTAGTTCTCACACCAGTCACATGACTGACCTGGAGTTTATTGTTTTAACCTAAACTCTGGGTGCCCTTATTTTGACACGGGCAGCTAGTAGTTTTGGTTTTGCAGATTTACATTCACAGGATCCTGATTTACAGCCGGAACGATACCCGGAAAGCTCTGTATCCGTGTATTACTTCTAGTTGTGTATTGTATTATTTTCTGCTGCTATGTAATGTATTGTAATCTCTGATATTTTATACTGTGTAATATTTATTCATACTCTGTATATTTTTGTATTCTGATGGAATTATTGTAATTAACAATGAAATGTTCTTCTGTCTGCGTTCTTTTGTGTGTTGTTCTCAAAGTATCCGCACTTTCCTTCCCGGGGAAGTTACGGGTCGTTTCATCGTGGTTAATAGTACAAATGTCATTTTCAAATTTGTAATAAATGCATTGGTCACTTTCGTTAACTTTAAAATCATGTGAAATGATTATGTTATCAATTTTTTGTTTTTTTCATGCATTGTTTAGGCGCTAGTTTTAAACCATATAATAGTTTATCTCATTTCCATACTTTATGTTCTTGACCATGTACTATAAATCCTTCAGGTTGGTCCATATAAATTTCTTCTTCTAATTCACCGTTTAAAAATGCGGTTTTAACATCCATTTGGTGTATTAATAAATTATGATTGAAAGCAAGTGAGATTATTACCCGAATGGATGTAATTCTAGTTATGGGAGAAAAAGTGTTGAAGAAATATTTTTTTTTTTACTTAAAACCTTTAGCTACTAGTCATGCTTTATATTTATCAATAGCGCCATCAGGTTTTAATTTCTTTTAAGTACTCATTTACAGCCTATAGATTTACAACCAAGGGGTAAATCTACCAAGTGCCAAGTCTTATTGGATTCCAAGGAATCAATCTCATCATTTATAGCCTCTTGCCAAAAGTCGCCATCGAAAGACGACAAGGCCTCTTAGAGGTTTAAAGGATCCTCCTCTATAGTAAAAGCACAAAAATTCGAACCCAAATCTTTTACGGTTCTTGCTCTTTTACTACTTCTAGGTTCAGTTTCAGAATTTTCATTAAGTTATGTTCGAATAGGCATACTTGAAGTGCCCCTACTATTCCTTAATTTAAAAGGTTATTTGGTTTCAAAAAAAATTGACATCATTTGATTCAATTATATTATGTGTATTTAGGTCATAAAAACTATATGCTTTGCTATTAATGGCATAACCTATAAATACACATTCATACGCTCTACTTGCCAATTTTATTCTCTTAGGGTATAGAATGCGAACATATGCTAAATACCCTCTACTTGCCAATTTATTCTCTTAGGGTATAGAATGCGAACATATGCTAAATACCCCCAAGTTCTAAAGTATGACACATTGAGTTTATAATTCTTTAAAATTTCATAAGATGAAATTTTATTCTTAAATCTAGGGATTCTATTCAAAATATAGCAAACGGTTAATAATATATCCCCCACCAATGTTTTGCTGCACCAGAAATTAATACAATGGAAACTACTAATTCGGTAAAGGTCTTTTTTTTTGCTTTTCCATTCATATCATGTGAATAAGGTGCAGTTCTCCCATATATAAAGTCATGTAGTTTATAGTAATTCAGAATAAAATTAGATTCATATTCTATTCTTCTATTACTACGAAGTCCTTTATTTTTCTTGTTTGACTAATTTTCAACTTCACTTTGAATGTCTCAATCATTTCAAAAGCATCACTTTTATTTTTCATGAGAAATACAAATGTGAAATCAGAACAGCCGTTAATAAAAGTGATAAAATAGTGGTGTCCATATCTACTCAATGTTATTCGTTTTCACATAAAATACACCTATTGATAATTAAATCTACACCATTGTCATTTCTTAATGACATTCCAAAAAAATATTATGCATGTAATTAATGCCCATTTATAATGAAGGCATTTCCAAATTTGCATTCAACTAAACTCAATTTTAGTGACATTCCCTAAATTTATGCATATAAACTTTGTCAATTTATTTTGATGCAAAACATATTCATCCAATTAATGTCAATTCTCAATGACATTATCAAATAACATATGCATTCTATTAATATCAAATATTTTGTGACATTTTCAAATAATATATGCGTTCTATTAATGTCAACTTTTAATGACATTTCCAAATAATATATGCATTACCATAAGCAACCAAAAAAAAAATAACAGTGGCTCTCATAACCAATGACCACCGTACAAAGTCTTGCTTACATGCATCATAATATCATTCATTATTTTGCTTGTCAACAAGATATCTAGATGAGGATCTCCTTCTTCACTAAATAAAGAAATGGTTTGCATTTTGATTTTACCATTTGAACACAAAATTCGTGCTTTTGTATAAAACAAGGGTAATGACTATTCAATTTTGGACCATTAGGCACTGACCTAATTGTATACAGATCAAATAATGACTGTTTCTCTCAATTTTTTCATTAGAGATCCTAGTCCAAGCAATGTTATTTAACAAGCGACATAAGCAGATCTACCAAAGCAAACTGATCAAATAAATAGTTTATCACTTTTTTACACATTTAAATATATGTAAACAGTAATAATATGATAATGAAAATAGTACGTTTGTCATCTAGATTGGCCTTGAAATTTCCAAGGTCTTTGATGTCATAAAAATATTTTATATTCTGTTCATGACAGAAATATCTCTACATACCTTAGCGTTTTGTCCAAACTCTCTCTTGAAAATACCATTAGTCCCATGCCCGCAAACACAAAACAGTGATCACGTCTGTACCTTGAATCTTATCCATAATCAGTCTTGCGATAGTGCGAGCGTTGGATTCGGCGACAGTGAGAAACTCCAAAAGCACTACCGATCCTCTCTTGACAAGCGCGTACAATACAAAAATATTAAGGCTTTAGGAGCAGAGAAGGATCATCGTTGAAGCCATTGTTATAAAAAAAACTCGTCTTCAATTTGTTGAAAACAATGGTTCGGCTGAGTCATGGACTAGGTCACTTTCTTGAAGATGTTTCGGCGATCTACTCAAATGTGCAAAGTAGTTCGTACTGTTCGCCGCCGCCTCTGGGATAAAACAGTCTCTTCCTTGTTTTTCTTTCTATATCGGATCATTTGCACATATGAAGCCGATTCTGTTTGCACTAAAAAAAAAAATACTGCTCAAGTTTATTTTCTTTCTTTTCAAAAGGAAGAGAGAGAGTTTTTTTTCTTTTCAGAAAGAGAGCCAGGATAAGAAAATTTCTGTAGGTTGCTCTTTCTGTCTCATTCTTTATATAGAAAAGATAAAGAATAACATATGTTGGTTTAGTGGGATGAAAGTTGGATGTAATAAATACCTTTATTAAATCAGAGAAACATACAAAATCTTGCAGTCTTTAACATGTAAATTTGCATTTTTCAAAAGAGATAAATGGTAATCAATTTTAATTGATTATCATTCATTGCAAGATTAAATACCATATATTTGTTCTTTTGTAACAGCTCCAGAAATAAAAGGTCACATGCGTATATGATCGTTACTGTTCAATCAATAATGGCTCATTAATATTTACATATATGTAAATATAATTTCCATTATATTTTTCAAACAGCTCTTTGCATTAATTGCATCACAATATATGTAAACATATTACCGTTATAATTTTCAACGGTTCTATTGTATTAATTGATCAATAACAAAATTTGGGTAATGCAATTAATTCTTTTTTTAAATAAATTCACAAAATGTTTCAACACTTTCATATTCACAAATAAGAAAATTTACAATTTTGAGCAAACGTATTAATGTAAACTTAATTCAACTAATATTTTTTCAAGAATTGCTCAACACTAATTGCTTTAAAGTGAAATGTATTTACTATAATTACTTAATATTTTACCTTACTTGAAATAATTTACATTTGAATTGAAAACAAACAAAAAAAATCAACCAACACGGTCTAACTGGTTCAACTACCACTACAAGAAAAATATCTTATTGCAACTAGCTATTTGCAACTAGCGGCACACGACAGTTGCAATAAATGATATTTAGTAACAGACCTTTCGCAGCAGTTGCAATAGATGAGATTTGACAACATACCTTTCTTTCTATTGCGAAAAGCTTATTTTTAGCAACTGCGTTTCCCTTCCAGTTGCAATATCATATTTTTAGCAACTGCGCATTCATAACAGTTGCAATAAACATATTATTTGTAACTAAACATGTTGCAAGAAAATATCTTTAGCAACTATTTTCGTCACTTGTGATATAACTGTATTTTTTTTACAAGTGGTAAAGCCAGTTGTGAAAAGCATACTTTTTAAAATTAATTTTCCCTCCACCTTTGATAAACATAAATACTATTAAATACAAAAGTACGAAGTAATAAGTAATACTTAGTTATAATATAATAAGTTTTATGTAATAGTAATTACTTAATATGAATTAATATTTAATAATTATCATGGTTAGTCATAAAGTAACAAATAATAAATAATAATTTATATTTTAATCATTACAATTGAATAGTTAATATTTAATAAGTACTATTCAGAACTAATAATTAATACTTTATAAATTTTAAATATAGTAATTGATAATAAAATTAAATAATTATGAAGTAATATTTTTATGTAGCATTTAACTATAAATAATTTTTAATTAATAATGACCATTAAAAAACAATTTTTTAATAACTACACTCTCCCGTAAGTTGCGGTAAACATTTTTGCAGTAATTGTTTCTCTATCGCTTACGATTGCAATATTTAATAGTATATTCAATAATTAATGGTTAATAATTAATAAATATAAAAAGAAATATTCTATAATTGAATTTTAATTATTAATAATTATTAATAATTATTAATAACTTAATTTTATTAATACTTTTAATAATAAATATTTATTATTTAATAATTAATACTCAATTATATATACATAATAACTAACATTTAATATTAGTTGTAACGACCCAGAAAATCTAAACCAATTTAAAAATTTTAAATTGGCTAAAATAATGGATTTTAAATATTTAAAATAAATATTTTAAATAATAGCAATGAGAAGTGAGTTTGAATCGACGTTTGAAAACGAATATAATTAATTATAATTATAAACAAGGCCTGTAATGGCGCTGCAGTTTCAAAAATTGAATTCAAACTTTGTCGGACTGTACCGGGTGCAAAACAAAACGGATTTGAGTGAAACAAAAAATATTTAAATCTGTTAGTGAATACCTTTCTAACGAATCTGAAAAATCGAATTTTCATAGCGGAAAGCAAAAGTTATGGCCAAATGAATTTTCAGAAAGGTCGCTATGGAATTTATATAGCCCGTGAAATTGGCCATTTTGCATACGACCTCGGAATTCGACGAAACCACTTTTTTTGGATCCGAGATGTGAAGTTATTACTAGGTTTCAAATTTCATAATTTTTGAAGCTAGTATGTGAGCGTGGCAAAGGAAAACGTGTTTTGGTCAATTACAATTAAATTGGATCGACCAGAAATGGGCCTTTTTGTAAACGGTCTCAGAATTCGACGAAACTAGTTTTATTGGGACCGTATCGTCAAAACATAGCTAGATTTATTTTTCTGGAATTTTTCGTATTAATTTGTGGCCTTGGCAAATTGAAATGTACGTTCAAATTAAATATTAAATGTTTTATATTTCAATTTGAATGAAAACTGACTGAAACAGTCGAATGGGCCTACAAAACATATCCCATTGTGTTCGGAATGGGGGTAAAACACTAGGGACGACAGTCGTTGGGTTTGAATTGGTGTTCGTGTGTGACAAGGGGTATTTTAGAGATTTTAAAAATTATAAAATAAAATAAAAAAATTCTATTGGCCCATTATCTTTCTCTCTCCCCGTAGACCCTGCGACGCACGGAGGAATACGCTTGCCCCCTTCTCTCCTCGATTCCTCCTTCCACACTTAGTAAAATCAAGTGCTCCAGTTAAGGATTTTTCAGAGCACCTCTCAAGCTTCAAATCCATATAGGATTTGCATTTTTTCGAAGTGTATCTGAAGAGAACCGCGAGTGGGAAGTTCGGAGCTTTGAAGCTCCGCCGTGGCCACGTCAGACCACCAAAGTGGACCCCACTTCCGGTACCTGAGCGCCCCTCCTCCCCTTCAACCTCGCGCAACCCGATCGTTGAACCATTACACGGATTGATCGAAAAATCCAAACCTAGTTTTGAAACTTTCAACTGAGGTACGGCTATATATATTTTCAACAGTTTTAACACCTTTAAACCGTTGCAAACTTTGAAAAATCATATCTTTTTCGTGTGTTGACGAAATTCAGTGAAATAAGAGACAATGGACTCGTGTGGACGTCTTCTACCCTTCTAGAAGAGACCGCATATTTTTCTGAGCCTTCTGCTATTTTTGGTGGAGTGGAACCCAATGTGAGATTTCTAATTTATAAACGATGGGGAAAACGACGATGTATAAATTATATAGTCGATTTATGAGTTATATAAGCGTTGTACACCTCATGTATAAGCATTGTATAAGTTGTACGTTCGATGTATAAGTTGTATATGCGTTGTAAAAAATATATATGTGTTGAAATAGAAGTGAATTGCTATATATATATATATACACACGCCCCTCGTCCACAAACCATGGACTATATTTATTGGTTGTGATTGGTGTGAAAATTGATTGATAGCGAATGGTTGATTGGAATTGTTTGTGGTTGATATTGATTGATTGTGGTTGAAAAATACCCATTTGTGGTTGAGAAATATTTGGTTGAAACCACATAGGATTAGTTTGTGGAAATGAAATAAATATATACATGCCGCCTGCGTGCGAACTAGATGCATGATCCCCATTGTCAAAAACCGCGAGGTTTTAAGGTAGAGCGAGGAGCCGTACTAGGGACGGTCTCGGTTTTAACTACCCTGCCGTTATGCTACCGAAACTTTGAATAATATTCATGTGTTTGTATTATTTTCATTTGTTGAAACTATATTTATTCGTTGAATAGAAAACCTTCATGTGTTGAATCGATATTCATTCGTTGAATTGAAATTCATGTGTTGAATGGTATTCGTGTTTTAAATATAAAAATCACCTTTTTATCGATTTATATAAACTATAGAAAACCTTCATGTGTTGAATCGAAATTCATTCGTTGAATTGAAATTCATGTGTTGAATGGTATTCTTATTTTGAAAGAAATTGTTTTATAATAAAAATTCCATTTTTAACATCAATATGAAATGTATAAAATAATCTTGTTTTGAAATAAATTGTTTTATAATAAAAATCCTATTTTTATTACCTATATGAACTATATAAAATAATAGAGTTTTGAAATGAATTGTTTTACAATAAAAATCACATTTTTATCAAATGTATGAAAAGAATATAGTTTTGAAATCGAAGAATCGATATATATATATATATATATATATATATATATATATATATATATATAAATAGAATTAAAATATATCGAATAACGACGCTGCAGTTCGTATTTTGAAACCGTGATTTCAAACGATTATACCGGGAGATCCGACCATCGGATTTTCCTGAAATCGCAACCGTTGGGTTCGCTTTGGAAATATCTTTCACGACACTAACTTTGTAAAATCCAACGGTTGGATTGTCTGGAATGTTTAATTCAAATCTGAAGAAAAACAGCGCCAGAATCGATTATATATAAATATATATATATATATATTAATATTTAATCGAATAACGATGCTGCAGTTCGTATTTTGAAATCGAAACTTCAAACGATTATACCGGGAGATCCGACCGTCGGATTTTCCCAAAACTGGAACCGTTGGATTCGTTTTGAAAAGATCTTTCTAATGATGTAAATTTTGTGAAGATCCAACGGTTAGATTTTCAGATATGTGTAAATCAAATCTGAAGAAAAACAGCGCCACGGCCGCGTTATGGCCCGAAGCGTCGTTTTAAATAAATTGGCTATTTTAAAATAAATAAAAATAGCGATAAATCGTTATAAAATATTATAAACGATATGGATGTGAAATTTAGAAATTAACTGAAGGTTGGCTAAGTCGAATGGTTTCCTGGGTGTTGATCTGATGTTGGTTTCGGCCTTCGGGGTTAATATTTGGGAAATCGTTCTCTTACTGATTGACGGTTAGTGACTAATGAATTGAAATGATGCGTGTGTATGTTAGTGTTGCACTTGTTTATTATATACGCGAGTTGCTCAGAAAGACTGGGTTTATCCCATTCTGAATAACTAAATCGACGATAAGAAATCGAAGATGAAGACGGTGGTTGAAGACCGGAGATCTTCACCTCGTTTGGATGGTAACTGAGGTCCTGATTGGGAGGCATCCCGAAATATGGATAATGAGTGGTGATCGTCCAGACGTACGTGGTGATCGATGGGTTTGCGAGGTATTTAGTGCCTCCGGTTTCGTTCAGACCCAGAACGGACTAGCAAATGGACAGTGTGTTTGACATTGGAATATATTCTGTGTGATTGATAGCCATCAGTTGCACGGTGTGAATTGCCTGTGTGGCATGCTAAGATGCAGTGATCAGGGCTTCTGTTGAAAAGCAAAGTCTTGTGGTGATGATCAAAGCACCGCCTGTGTGGCGTAGCTTTGTGTATAACGTGAAATCGCGAGGCTCACACCCCGGTATGAACCAGAAACGGGAGAAAGGACCTCAAGGAGGGCCTGCGTTTCCTCCTAGCTAGAAGTGGCATCAGTGGTTTTACACGCCCTGACGAGTTTGACTTATGTGGTTGTTGCTGTTGCGAGGCACCTCGGTTAGATCGGACGATCCGGGTCCGATGGAGTCATTTGTTGGCTCGCTTACGCCCCAAAGGGCGGGGAAACGTAGTGTTCAGGCATTTTAATCCACTCCGTGTGGACCGGCCCTGACGATCCAAGGGTCACTCAAGCTCTGATCCTGAGACTCGGGCTAGGCAGTCTCGAATTCGGTAAGGACTAACTTTTTCCTTGGTTCAAGACGGAAATCCAATTTCCAAATACGTGACTGTGCGGTTTCGATTGTATATCTATATATGGCGACATAGTGGTATGGGGCATTAATGCCGCCTATGATTGATACTTATGATTTGAAATTGCTTTTGAAACATATGAACACTAGTAATAATATCAAATGCTTTTGTTTTATTCGTATCAAGCATATCTTGGCCAATATAAGGTAAAAACTCTATCCTCCGGTTTGCGTTGCATTATGTGATGGGAACTGAGTCTTATAATGGCTTCATTTTTAGAAAAGCATTGCGATGTTTAAAAGAATGATTTGTTTTAAAGCACTGGTAATCCAATGGAGTAAACCCATTCCACGAAAGTGGCGTGGTCCTGTGATTAGCCATATTATAAATGTGTTGAGTAGATTTCTCATACTAGTCCCATGACTGACTCGTAGTTTGTTTCACTTTCAAACTCGGGTGCCCCTTTTTCTACACGGGCAGCCTTGTATTCAGGTTTAGCTGGTTCTTTCTGGATAGCTGGAGCTGAAGATGGATGCTATCATTTATCTCTTTTTATGCTGTTCAGCTCCTATTGTACATATTTTGTTTGTTTTTCCGCTGTAGACATTTATGTATAGCTGAACTGTATTTGTACTAAGTATGATCCTGTATACTGTGTAACTCTGATGATTACGTTTATCCAGTGTATTCTATTGTGCATTATCTGGTGTGTTTATTATATTATATTCTGCTATTATCTGTTTCTGTGTTATATTCCAAGGATTACCCTTGCCACCGTCAGTACGGGGTTTGGGGTCGTCTCATTTTGGTATCAGAGCTTTGGTTAAGCTTAGTTCTGGAATATAACATATCAACGGACCCGTCAGAAATAGAACCAGTAGTGTTCTAGGATGGGTAACTCTATACAGATAGGATCAGTAATATCCTAGTATGAGTAATGCAGAATGAAAATACACCCCAGTAGACACATTTACGTTGAAGTATTTATCTCTATATTTTGAAATATCTTTTCTGTTGACCTGACACTTTGTCTGCTAATTGCAGACGCACTAGAAAATGAGTGACAGGAACAGAAGAAATAATCGTATGGCTCGACCAGCTAATGAGCCAGTTGTGCTCCCGCAGCCAGAATCAGATATAGAAGTTCTATTCAAGAGATTTCGAAATCTGGGTGCATCACCATTCTTAGGCAAAGAGTCCATTATGGAAACACAAGCTTGGATTCGTTCTGCAGAGAAAATCTTTGAGGGTTTAAAGCTGAGAGATGATCAGAAAAGATTACTGGCATCTTGGGCACTCAAAGAAGAAGCTTTGTTTTGGTGGGATTCAGTTGTTAAAGATAATCCAGAAGGTGATATCACCTGGGATAAATTCAAAGTAATTTTCTTAGAAAGATTTACTCCTCCCGAAGCAACCGAGCGATTATGTGACGAAATTTCTTATCTGATACAAGGAGATATGACCATCCCAGAATATCATAAGAAATTCAACGAACTTTCTCACTTTTCTCCTCATCTGATTCAAGATCCAAAGAGGAAGAATCTGAGATTTATTCATGGCCTGCAAAGAAAATATCAGAATAGTGTGATGAGGAATGTGAAACTTCCTTTCTCAAAAATGATTTATATGGCTTATCAGTATGAAGATCTCGACAAGAAAGGTATGTTACCTTACGAAGAAGGGGTCAGTTCTGGTAATGAAGATGAGCCTGAAACTGATAATCCCGAGGCCAGTGCGATATCTGAGGTGAGTAAGAAGCCCAAAGTCAATCGAAAAAGGGCCAGATCTGAAAAGGAACCATCCACGACGGCCACCTGCTCTAACTGCAAGAAACCAGGGCATTTGACCAGAAATTGTAAAACCTCGAAGAAACGAAAGAAGGGGTTTAATATCGATAAGAAGTTTCAAGAGAATAGAAAGTGTAGTCAGTGCCATCAGACCGGTCATCTTTCAAAGGCCTGCCCGCTATTCAGAAAACCTGAAATAGTTCAAGTGAATGAAGTAGCAGAAACTCCCGAGCCCTCAGCTATTCAAGAAAGGGCTGATGTTTTAGAAGGCACGCTTACTGTCAAAGACATTCCAGTTAAAGTACTGTTTAACACAGGCGCGTCACGAAGCTTCATTGCCAATAATGCAGCTAAGAAGCTGGATTTGAATTTGAAGAAGCTCAAGGAACCAATGACTGTCCAGAATCCGGTTGGGGGTTCCATTGATCTCAGTTGGGTTTGTGGAGTGCCGGTTTCCTTCTCTCGTTATCGGTTTCCTACCATCGCAGTCGTCATGAATTTTAAAGAGTTTGATCTTATCTTGGGGTTAGACTGGTTGACCAAATATGAAGCTGAAGTTAAATGCGCCGACAGAGTCGTAAAAGCGAAGATTAAAATAGGTGATTATATAACCATTCCCTGTGAAGGTCAGAATGCTAATAGAAAAGACTTCTGGGCAGCTCTCGATGTTTCTCCAGCCCAAATAGAAAATATCCCTGAAATCACAGAGAATATTCCCGACCTAGTGAAAGATATCCCTGTCATCAAGAACTATGCGAATGTGTTCGAAGAAGTTGTTCGCTTACCTCCACAGAGAGAAACAGATTTCAAAATTGCTTTAATTCCGAATGCAAGGCCGGTAGTTCACGCTATACGAAGAATGTCCTTGAAAGAGAAAGAGGAATTAGACAATCAAACACGACAGCTCATATGGAAGGGTCTGATCAGGCCTAGTTTCTCTGATTGGGGCGCAGCAGTGGTGTTTGTCCCAAAATCTGACGGTACTCTACGTTTGTGTGTGGATTATCGTGATTTGAACAAGTAGACCATAAAGAACAAATATCCATTGCCGCGGATTGATGATTTGTTGGATCGATTAAATGGCGCACAAGTATTTTCACGAATGGACCTAGCTATAGGTTTCCATCAGCTTCGTATCGCCGAGGAGTGTGTTCCTTTGACAGCACTCAGAGGTCCCGACCTATTCTACGAGTGGTTAGTAATGCCGTTCGACTTATGTAACGCTCCAGCCTATTTCGTCGATCTAATGAACAGAGTATTCAGAGGAGTATTGAATAAATTTGTTCTGGTTTTCATTGATGATATCCTAATCTTCTCTAAATCAAAGGCCGAACATGAAAAGCATCTGGAACAGGTTCTGGAAATCCTCCGAAGGAATGTATTGAAAGCCAAACTGTCCAAATGTATATTCTGGCAAGAAGAAGTAAAATTTCTGGGCCATGTCGTATCAAAAGAAGGAATTGTTGTGGATCCAAGTAAAATCAAAGCTATTCAACATTGGAAACAGCCCAGTACCCCTACAGAAGTCCGCAGTTTTCTCGGATTGGCTAGTTATTACCAGAAGTTCATTAAAAACTTTTCAAAGATATCTGGTCACTTAACGAAGCTTACAAAGAAGCACTCTAAATTCAAATGGACTCCAGAAAGTGAGGAGGCTTTTGAAGAGCTAAAGTTAAGATTAACGACTGTTCCAGTGTTAACCATCATCGATGGAAATCAGGATTTGAAAGTCTGGACTGATGCTTCTAGAGAAGGCCTTGGCGCAGTGTTAATGCAAAGAGGTCAAGTAATTGCTTATGCTAGCCGTCAGCTGAAGCCGCATGAGAAAAACTACATAACTCATGATCTTGAGTTATTGGCTATAGTATTCGCCTTGAAAATCTGGAGACACTATCTTTTGGGTGAGAGATTTGAACTGTTTACAGATCACCAGTCGTTAAAGTATTTGTTCACCCAGAAACACTTGAATCCGAGGCAGCAGCTTTGGCTGGAGTTCCTTGCAGCATACGATTTTGAGATTATATACACTCCAGGGAAAGCCAATGTCGTGGCCGATGCGCTGAGCCGAAAGAATGTAATGATCGCCAGCTTTATTATTACGACTTCCTTGATTGACAAAATATCTATTCTTCGAAAGGAGGATAACTTTATTAAGGATATGATCAAAAGGATTCAGAAAGGCGAACCCTCGTGTTTTCAAATAGATAACGATGGAATCTTGAGATTGAAAGGAAGGATTTGTGTTCCTGGCATCCCCGAGCTAAAAAGGGAAGTGTTAGACGAGTGTCACAAGTCCAAGCTGAGTATCCACCCTGGTGTGGCCAAAATGTACAATGATCTCAAGCGAACATTCTGGTGGAAGGCTATGAAAAGAGACGTTTCAATATATGTTAGTCGATGCCCTACTTGCCAGCTAGTCAAAAGCGACCAACAGAAACTAGTTGGATTATTGCAACCGCTAGACGTTCCTGGTTGGAAGTGGGAACATATTTCCATGGACTTCATTGATGGTTTGCCCAGAACCAGAAAAGGAAATGATAGTATTTGGGTGATCGTAGATCGCTTCACGAAGACCGCTCATTTCATACCTGTCAGATCAAATAGAACTGCTCAGAGTCTGGCGCAGATATATTTCAAGGAAATTGTTAGACTACATGGAGTGCCGCTCAGTATAGTCAGTGATAGAGACACAATATTCGCTAGCAAATTCTGGGAGGCATTTCAAGTCGAGCTGGGAACGAAGTTGAACTTGAGCACCGCTTATCATCCTTAGACAGACGGTCAGACTGAGAGGGTGAATCGTGTTTTAGAAGATCTATTGCGGGCTTGTGTTCTAGATTTTGGTGGATCGTGGGAAGACCATCTGCATTTGGCTAAATTCTCGTATAACAACAGCTACCAGGCGAGCCTGACAATGTCACCATTCGAAGCATTATATGGTAGACCGTGCCGATCTCCTGCTTGTTGGGTCGTACCTGGTAATAGAATTGTGTTAGGGCCAGACATGATTCGAGAAGTGTCGACAAAGTTGATTTTATTAAGAAACGATTACTGGCCGCTCAAAGCCAACAAAAGAGCTATGCCGATAGGAGAAGAAGAGATATATCTGTTGCTGTTGGCGACTATGTATATTTGAAAGTATCGCCGATGAGAGGAGTTATCCGGTTCGGTAAAACTGGAAAGTTGGCGCCCAAATTCATTGGTCCGTTTCCTATTCTGGAACGGATCGGAACTCTCGCTTATAGGGTTAAATTTCCTGATTGGTTGCCTGGAGTTCATGATGTATTTCACATATCTCAACTTCGAAAGCACGTTCATGATCCAGACTTGATCGTGGAAGAAGCAGCGCAACAGGATATTGAAATTACCCCTAAATTAGCTGCGAGAAGAGAGCCGCTAAAGATCATCGGCAAAGAAACCAAAGAGATGAGGAACAAGAAGGTTCACTTAGTCAAAGTGCAATAGAGTGGAGATCCACGAGATTGTACTTGGGAAACTGAGGAGAGCATTCAGAAAGCCTATCCTAGATGCCGAGTGGATATCTCTGATTGACTCCGGTGCAAGGTACATTTACCATACTTTGCATTACCAATTAGTTCTCTACTCTGTTGTTATTTTCTCTTCATGGATGTGCACTTTTAATTCTGTAGTCTGAATGAATTTAAGAGTATAGAAATTGATTAGTATATTTTTGAAAAGTTAAAAATAATTTGATTGTTGTTTGTGTTGTGTGATAGTAGATTGATTAATTAAATTATTAAAACAATAGTTAATTTAATCAACAATAGAATAATGATAGAATTTATTCATTTAAATCACACATTGAACTGATCAAAAATAGATAGAAATATATACATGTGTATTATATATGTTTGAACAGGTAAATGGATTAGCTGTTGAGTAAAGATTTTATTTGCGTGCCCGACAAATAGGTAAACCTTAATGAGTTGGATGCGAAATATTATTAAATCAACTCCTGTGAATGCCATTGGATGCGGAGTGCTGGTTATTCTGTGTATAAAAATAAATGTCGCCATAGGATAGTAACAATTAATTTTGAACTACATTACATGGCATACTACTGGAGATAGGCATACTTCATCATATACCACATAAGCATTTGGAGCTTGTGTGACGAGGTGGAAGATTTACCATATGAGCGAGAGGCTTGTATGGCGATGACTGTATTTTACAAGTTGAATTGATGACTGATATGGACTATTTAAATTGTAACGATAAAATTGCCAGATTAATAAAAACCCCACACGGGTCTGGAGTTGACAATAATCACGTCTCTCTAGTTATTAGATACGGCACATGGACTATTTATTTCCCACACGGGACGAGGTGACGAGGATTTATCCTCTGGAGCATTTAAAATACACACTCCCTCAGGCTTTGACAGGGTGACGAGAATTTATTCTCTGGAGTTATTATCAATACACGCTCCCCTGTAAACACCAGAATATTTCACTATAAATACGTGTATGCTTATTAAGATTTATTGGGTACCTAATACGGCCCAATAAATTTCCAAACCTCTCCCCGTACAAAGGAGGTTTGGCGAAATTTTTCGAAAATTCCGGGTATTAGCCAAATTTTTGAAGAATTTGAAAATTCTCAGAAACTGAAAAGTTGGAGAATTGAAGCTAGATCGAAGGTAGAGTTGATTAATCAAACCACTTTTGACTTTGTTCCTTTTCGGGGACGAAAAGTTTTAAATGGGGGAGGTTGTAACGACCCAGAAAATCTGAACCAATTTAAAATTCTTAAATTGGCTAAAATAATGGATTTTAAATATTTAAAATAAATATTTTAAATAATAGCAATGAGAAGTGAGTTTGAATCGACATTAGAAAACGAATATAATTAATTCTAATTATAAACAAGGCCTGTAATGGCGCTGCAGTTTCAAAAATTGAATTCAAACTTTGTCGGACTGTACCGGGTGCAAAACAAAACGGATTTGAGTGAAACTAAAAATATTTAAATCTGTTAGTGAATACCTTTCTAACAAATCTGAAAAATCGAATTTTCATAGCGGAAAGCAAAAGTTATGGCCAAATGAATTTTCAGAAAGGTTGCTATGGAATTTATATAGCCCGTGAAATTGGCCATTTTGCATACGACCTCGGAATTCGACGAAAACACTTTTGTTGAATCCGGGATGTGAAGTTATTGCTAGGTTTCAAATTTCATAATTTTTGAAGCTAGTATGTGAGCGTGGAAAAGGAAAACGTGTTTTGGTCAATTACAGTTAAATTGGATCGACCAGAAATGAGCCTTTTTGCAAACGGTCTCAGAATTCGATGAAACTAGTTTTGTTGGGACCGTATCGTCAAAACATAGCTAGATTTATTTTTCTGCAATTTTTCGAATTAATTTGTGGCCCTGGTAATTTGAAATGTACGTTCAAATTAAATATTGAATGTTTTATATTTCAATTTGAATGAAAACTGACTGAAAAAGTCGAATGGGCCTACGAAACATATCCCATTGTGTTCGGAATGGGGGTAAAACGCTAGGGACGACAGTCGTTGGGTTTGAATTGGTGTTCGTGTGTGACAAGGGGTATTTAAGAGATTTTAAAAATTATAAAAAAAAATAAAAAAAATCTATTGGCCCATTATCTATCTCTCTCCCCGTAGACCCTGCGACGCACGGCGGAATACGCTTGCCCCCTTCTCTTCTTGATTCCTCCTTCCACACTCAGTAAAATCAAGTGCTCCAGTTAAGGATTTTGCAGAGCACCTCTCAAGCTTCAAATCCATATAGGATTTGCATTTTTTCGAAGTGTATCTGAAGAGAACCGCGAGTGGGAAGTTCGGAGCTTTGAAGCTCTGCCGTGGCCACGTCAGATCACCGAAGTGGACCCCACTTCTGGTGCCTAAGCGCCCCTCCTCCCCCTTCAACCTCGCGCAACCCGATCGTGGAACCATTACACGGATTGATCAAAAAATCCAAACCTAGTTTTAAACCTTTCAGCTGAGGTACGACTATATATATTTTCAACAGTTTTAACACCTTTAAACCGTTGCAAACTTTGAAAAATCGTATCTTTTTCGTGTGTTGACGAAATTCAGTGAAACAAGAGACAGTGGACTCGTGTGGACGTCTTCTACCTTCTAGAAGAGACCGCATATTTTTCTGAGCCTTCTGTTATTTTTGATGGAGTGGAACCCAATGTGAGATTTCTAATTTATAAACGATGTGGAAAACGACAATGTATAAATTATATAGTCGATGTATGAGTTATATAAGCGTTGTACACCTCATGTATAAGCGTTGTATAAGTTGTACGTTCGATGTGTAAGTTGTATATGCGTTGTAAAAATTATATATGTGTTGAAATAGAACTGAATTGCTATATATAAATATAAATATATATATATATACGCCCCTCATCCACAAACCATGGACGATATTTATTGGTTGTGATTGGTGTGAAAATTGATTGATAGCGAATGGTTGATTGGAATTGTTTGTGGTTGATATTGATTGATTGTGGTTGAAAAATACCCATTTGTGGTTGAGAAATATTTGGTTGAAACCACATAGGATTAGCTTGTGGAAATGAAATAAATATATACATGTCGCCTGCGTGTAAACTAGATGCATGATCCCCATTATCAAAAACCGCGAGGTTTTAAGGTAGAGCGAGGAGCCGTATTAGGGACGGTCCCGGTTTTAACTACCCTGCTGTTATGCTGCCGAAATTTTGAATAATATTCATGTGTTTGAATTATTTTCATTTGTTGAAACTATATTTATTCGTTGACTAGAAAACCTTCATGTGTTGAATCGATATTCATTCGTTGAATTGAAATTCATGTGTTGAATGGTATTCGTGTTTTAAACATAAAAATCACCTTTTTATCGATTTATATAAACTATAAAAAACCTTCATGTGTTGAATCGAAATTCATTCGTTGAATTGAAATTCATGTGTTGAATGGTATTCATATTTTGAAAGAAATTGTTTTTGTAGCGACCCGAACTTCCCCGGTCTCCGAAGAGATGAGAATGAACGAATTACTGTGAGGACAAGACAAAACAGAACGCAGACGGAAGAACATTTCATTGCTATTACAACAATTCCATCAGATATAAGAATATACAGAGTATAATTGAATAAATTACATTCGATAAATATCAGAGATTACAATAAATAACATAGCAGCGGAAAATAGTACAAAGCACAACTGAAGGTGATATACGGATACAGAGCTTTCCGGATATCATTCCAGCTGTAAACCAGGATCCTGTGAATATAAATCTGCAAAACCAAAACTACTAGCTACCCGAGCGGAAAATAGGGGCACCCAGAGTTTAGGTTAAAACAATAAACTCTAGGTCAGTCATGTGACTGGTGTGAGAACTAAAACGGTTATTAATCTTTATTTTCAAAGTTAGGTAAATCAAGGGACCACGCCGTATAACACGGAACAGGTTTCCTCCCAAGAATACCAGTGCATAAAACAACAGCGCAATGCTAAATAAAGAAAAATGAAGCTGTTATAAGACCCAGGTCCTATCACACAATGCAACGCAAGCCGGGGGATAGGGTTTTCCCTTATAACAGCCAAAGCATGCTTGATACGTTTAAAACAAATCATTTGGTACTATAATAAGTGTATAGTGTCAAAACATTTCAATCATAAATATCAATCATAGGCGGCATAGCTATCATCTACTATGTCGCCATACTAGGCTCTACAAATAAAGCCGCAATACACGTATTGGAAATTGGATTTCCGTCATGAGTCGAGGCAAGGGGCAAGCTCCTCTCCGCGTTCGAGACACTCTAGCAAATGTCCCAGGGTTACGCACTCTGGGCAACCCCTGGATCTTCAGGGCCGGTCCTCACTTACGTTAGAGGATTGGCAATTCCTGAACACACGTTTCCCGGTCCTTACAGACCTAAAATCAAGGCAGCTCATTCCAACAACCACAAAGGTGAAAAGTATATAAATGTCAGGGCTAGTAAGTCACTGACACCACCAAAGCTAGAAAGAAACGTCGTGCTCTCCCTGCAGTCCGTATCCCGTTTTTAACTCATACCGAGGTGTGAGGCTCGCGAATTCACGTTATACACAAAGCTGCCACGTAGGCCGTGCTTTGATCATCAACCACAAGACTCTGCTTTTCAACAAAAGCCTTGATCTATTCAACTCAGCATGCCACACAGGCAATTCATGCCATGCGATTGATATCTATCGATATATAACCTCTAAGCTCGTACGTCTCAGAGAAGGGCGTTAAGCAAGAGAATAAATTCTCCGCCGCCAAACAGATATATATTTAACAGAAATCAATCAACACAGAATAAAATCCAATGTCAGACACACAATCCATTTACAAGTTCGTTCTGGGTCTGAACGAAACCGGAGGCACTTTCCTCGCATATCCATCGATCTCCAAGTACGTCTGGACGACCACCAACTATTTCCATCCTCTTGGGTGTACAGCCCAATCAGGATCGTCAGTAATAATCCAAACGATGTGAAGACTTCCGGTCTTCGACCACCGTCTTCATCTTCGACTTGTCGTCGAATCGGTTATTCAGAATGGGTGTAAACCCGGTCTTTCCGAACAACCCGCGTATATTAAAACAAATGTTAGACAAACACAACATACGCCTCATTCCAATTCAGAATATTCTTTTATTCACAAAATCACATTTTTAGGGAAGGGTTCCCATTAATTTTATCCAAGATAAATTCTTTAAAATTTATCCTTTAATCTTCCTTTGGATGTCGTTTCAAACCGAATTATGGTTTTCTAAACTAGTCGAGATTAGCGAACCACACCGAAGTAATTATTTATTTTATTTCCCAATCCCAACCTATTCATCCTATGAAGCAAAACTGGTAATACTCCATATCTAACACCACGGTGTTATTGGTAAAATTAATTACCATCTCACGTTCAAATCTAATTAAAGATTTAACTATCGCTTTGGAGCAAAACTGGTGATACTCCATTCTCGCTTATTTGTCAAATTTGATAATTTAGATTATCAATTCGAATTTCAATTTAATTGCAGATTCATTAAAACTCCTTTTACTGGGTTAAAGAACTAGGTGTTATTTAAAACATAGTTCACGACAAACCCAAATCACATTCTATTTATTTTCGGGTTAAAGAACTAGTGTTATTTAAAACACCGTTCACGATAAACCCATTTCAAATCCAATCAAATATATTAGAAATTCCGATTCATTTAAAACCCCTTTTTTAAATATAATTCATTTAATTAAAAATAATTGGGTTTTAAATTTAGTTCAAAACTAGTTCATTTCGATAAAAATCCATTTTTATCTTTTCAAATATGGAGTTTTTCACCCTAATTTTTCCCAAATCATTTCTTATGATTTTACACAAATTATTACTATTTTTAATAATTTTATCAAGGCCCGTACAGTCGATTTCCATCAACGGCCATCGAACTGCACTTACAGCAAACTTTTTCAAATTTGATTTGGACGTATCTCCAAATCCAACCGTTAGATTTCAAATTTCTAATATTCGTTAGAAAGCACTTTTCGATACGAACCCAACGGTTCCGGTTTTAGGAGAATCCGACGGTCGGATCTCCCGTAATGTCCGTTTGAAATAAATGGTCGAAATTCATGAACTGTCGCGGCGCGGCGCGTTCTATTCAGGCCATTATATTATATATATAATATATATAATATATATTTCGTCAATTTCTATTTAAAACGAATTATATAAATAGTTTTGAATTCGTTTCAAAAACAATTTCAACCTCCATTTCAATTCAAAGCAAAATTGAATTCTTCTTTATAAATTCGTTTTTTAAAATTCATTTCTATTCAATTCAATTTGAATTCATTTCAATTTGTTTCCAATTCAATTCGAATTCGTTTTCAATTCAATTCGAATTGGTTATATATTCAATTCAATTCAAATTCGTTATCTATTCAATTCAATTCGAATTCGTTATCTATTCAATTCAATTCGAATTCGTTATCTATTCAATTCAATTCGAATTCGTTTCGTTTGCTATTCAATTGAAATCAAATTCGTTTTCCATTCAATTCGAATTCATTATATATTCAATTCATTTCAAAATCGTTTTATATTCAATTCATTTCGAAATCGTTTTATATTCAATTCATTTCGAAATCTTTTATATTCAATTCATTTCGAAATCGTTATTTATTCAATTCAATTCGAATTCGATTCGTTTTCTATTCATTTCGAAATCGTTTTATATTCAATTCAATTCGAATTCGATTCGTTTTCTATTCATTTCGAAATCGTTTTATATTCAATTCATTTCGAAATCGTTTTATATTCAATTCATTTTCTATTCAAATCAAACTCATTATATATTCAATTCATTTCGAAATCGTTTTCAATTCATTTCATTTTGAAATCGTTTTCAATTCATTTCGAAATCGTTTTCAATTCATTTCGAAATCGTTTTCAATTCAATTCATTTTCTATTCAAATCAAACTCATTAT
This sequence comes from Allium sativum, assembly GCA_030737875.1. Lineage (NCBI taxonomy): Eukaryota > Viridiplantae > Streptophyta > Magnoliopsida > Asparagales > Amaryllidaceae > Allium > Allium sativum. The sequence continues at coordinate 141,635,717 of CM060925.1, read as the reverse complement.
TTATTCAATTCATTTCGAAATCGTTTTCAATTCATTTCATTTCGAAATCGTTTTCAATTCATTTCGAAATCGTTTTCAATTCATTTCGAAATCGTTTTCAATTCATTTCGAAATCGTTTTCAATTCATTTCATTTCAAAATATTCGATTTCGAAATCACTTTTCAATATTCATTTTAAAAGAATAAAATCGATATAAATATCGTTCACGTCAAAATGGCGTCAATCTAATCAACACGGCTTCATATACTTTTATTTTCAAATATTCTATTTCAAATGTTTCCTTTTTAAACATTTCTATTTCAAATATTTCGTTTTCAAATATTTCTACTTCAAATATTTCGTTTTCAAATATTTCGACTTCAAATATTTCGTTCAACACATGACTAATCTCAACGGATGAGTATGGTCAACACATGAACCTTTATTTTATATTGATAAGGATGTAAATTTTATTATTAAAATATTTCGTTTTCAAATATTTCTACTTCAAATATTTCGTTCAACACATGACTAATCTCAACGGATGAGTACAGTCAACACATGAACATTTATATTATATTGATAAAGATGTAAATTTTATTATTAAAATATTTCGTTCAACACGTGACTAATCTCAACGGATGAGTACAGTCAACACATGAACCTTTATACTATAATATTCTTTATTTTCTAAATTGGAATGAGGCCCAATCAATTACCATATAATGTTAATTATATGGATTTTCATACATCACACGTATATGATAGCATTGAAAAATAATCAACCATCAACCAAAGTGCACTACACTGTATAAGCATCAAATATAAATATCTAACGCTTATAACAGCCTGTCAATCAATCGATCAACAGCCTGTCAATCAATCGATCAACATATTTAATCAATCAGGATGAGTGAACTTCAAATTTCATCCCAACACCCGTGTGGGGTTTCAAACAATCAAACACAGATTTTATTTGTGCAGTTGGGCGATGTGTAAAATTTATCGTCCCAATCAATGTCCTTCAAATAGGTGTACATAAACAAACCGTCCGGTTTGTAAATGAATATTTTATTTTATTCACTTCACGTTAAAAATTATATTTTTAACGATAAAACATTTTATTTTAACATATGAGTTTATATTCAGTTCATTTACAAAATAAAATTGATATTTTTATTTTTCTAACTTATTTTAGAAAATTTCGGCGGCATAACGGCACGATACTAGAAACGGGACGAGGCCTAGCCATATCCACGGTCTAGTGAAGGCCCACGCCATTCACACATCAATCAAATTCAACAAACAACCAAATTCAAATCAAATCATCTAACTAATTTATACAACCAAACAAACAAGTCCATGGTCTGTGGACGATTGTGTCGGGTGCTGCTAAGCACCGTCTGCATCCTAGTATATATACATAACTAGAAAAGAAATTGAAAGGTGAGAAATTCTCACAGATAGCTATCCAATCATCTTGACTCTTCATTGATAGAAATCTTCATCGTTCTCGCCTTTTGTCGCTTTCGTTGCCCGTAGCCACTACATATATAAAAATCACCCATTTTTATATTGCTGTCTTTTTAAAATAACAATCACATTTTTATTTGTTTACTTTCAATTTTAAAAATCATATTTTTATAATCACTTCATACATTTAAAAATCGAATTTTCACTCCGCTATTCAATATATAAAAATCGAATTTTTATTTTGCTATTCCATATATAAAAATCGAATTTTTATTTCGCTATTCAATATATAAAAATCGAATTTTTATTATAACGCTATATGGATAAAAATTCTATTTTATCACGCTATTCTCTATATAAAGTTTCCGCCTTTTCAAAAATAGATCTTTCACCTTTTCTATAATAAAGATTTCGCCTTTTCTAAAATAAAGATTTCGCCTTTTCTAAAATAAAGATTTCGCCTTTCCTAAAATAAATTTTCGCCTTTATATTTTTTTCACTCTTTCTATAGAGAAATTATATTTCACTTCATTATAAAAATCAAATTTTTATTTTTCTACACATATAAAGATGACATTTTCAATATTCCTATCATGTAAAAATTATATTTTTAATTCTCTACATAAACAAAAATCATATTTATACAATTTCTATATAGTAAAGACTATATTTTTAATACTTTAAAAATATAAAAATCATATTTTTAATTCTCTACACAAACAAAAATCATATTTTTACACCTTCTATATAGTAAAGACTATATTTTTAATACTTTAAAAATATAAAAATCATATTTTTAATTCTCTACACAAACAAAAATCATATTTTTACACCTTCTATATAGTAAAGACTATATTTTTAATTTTCACTTACAATAAAAATTATGTTTTTATTCGATTAAAAAAAATCAGATCTTTTATCATATATTAAAAATATATAAAAACTGAATCTTTTCATGTTATAAAAATCTAATCTTTTCTATTTTAAAACATTATATTTTTATACTTCAAAAATCAGGTTTTTCCCTCTCATTAAAATCGGATAAAACGATATAAAAAAACAATACTTTAAGTAAATAAAAATATAAACAAAATAAAATAAAAATAAAACGTACTGGTCATCTTCGAACTGAGAGGAGGGGTCCACCTGCGGCGTCAGAGGTCGGGGAAGGTGGTTGTCGGGGTCTGCATCGCGGGTTGAATTCGAGGAGGGGGGTAGCAGAAGGAGAAGAGGGGATCGAGGTGGGGGTCGATGACTGCACAGGGATCGGAGGAGGAAAGGGAAGGCGCGGCGGTTGTGGGAGGCGTCATCGCGGTGGCTCGACGTCGACGAAGGCGGCTGGAGGTCGCGGTGGGTTTAGCGATGGGGGGGGGGGGGTTGATCAACGGAGAGAGGAGGAAGATGAGGAGGGGCGAGGCTGCGACCAACTCTGGCGGTGGTCCGACGAGGCCTAGAGAGGAGGCGATTAGGGCATAGGTTTCTCCTTTTTTTTTTCATTGGCCTGAGCGGGTTTAGGGAGGGAGAAAAAGGTAGGGGGCCTTTTATAAAAATTATTATATATAATATTCTATTTTATATTAATCCTCATAGTTGACTTTTCTTTCGAAGTCAAAATGAGACCCACCGACTGTCGTCCCTAGTGTTTTACCCCCATTCCGAACACAATGGGATATGTTCCGCAAGCCAATTCGACTGTTTCGATCAGTTTCCGTTAAATTTACATTTAAATCACTTTATTGAATTTTAAACGTACATTTCAATTTACCGGGGTCACATACTAACTCTATAAATCCCATAAAAATATTTTCTAGCTTCGTATTGACGATACGGTCCTAACTAAACCAGTTTCGTCGAATTCTGAGACCGTTGGAAAAATGGCCATTTTTCAGTCGATTAAAATCAACTGAAATGGTCAAACGCGTTTTCATTTGCCACGCTCACATATTGATTCGAAAAATTATGAAATTTGGAATCTAGCAATAATTTGACATCGCGGACCCAACAAAAGTGGTTTCGTCGAAATCCGAGGTCGATTGCAAAATGTCTATTTTTAAGGGCCTGAATTCCACAGCGACTATTCAGAATTTTCAACTGGACATATCTTTTGATTCCCGCTATGAAATTTTGATTTTTCGGATTCGCTGGAAAGATATTCTCAAATAGATCCTAACGTTTTTGGTTTCACTAATATCCGGATTGTTTTGCACCCGGTACATTCAATTGAAGTTTGAAATCGAATTATCGAACTACCGCGCCATTTTCAATTCTATTTATAATTATATATAAATATTTATATTCTAACGACGACGCGTATAATATATACGTTCGAAATATATTCAAAATAAATTTCTCGTCGATTTTATTTAAAATAATCTATTTTAAATATTCAAAATTCGCTAAATTGCCAAAATAAAAATTTTAAACTGGCCCAGATTTTCGGGTTGTTACAATCTCCCCCACTTAAAACTTTTCGTCCCCGAAAAGGAACAAAGTCGAAAGTGGTTTGATTAATCAACTCTACGTTCGATTTGGCTTTCATTCTCCAACTTTTCAGTTTCTGAGAATTTTCAAAATTTCAAAAATTTGGCTAACACCCTAAATTTTCGAAAAATTTCGCCATTACCTCCCCTGCACCGGGAGCCACGGGAAAATCCCGAAATTGCCATATAGGCCTTCTGATCTCAAAAAGAAAAAGAAAAACCCAAGCGGCTAGCCAATAGGCTCATAAAATCATCATCACCCAAACAAAACAGTAAATTATGTTGTAAACATGTACCTATTTGTCGGGCAAACAAATTTTATTCTCTGCTCTAGCCTCCTTGCTATGACCTGTTCAACGTAAGTATGTGTATATGCAAGCAAATGTAACCAATTTTCAATATAGTTCAATATTTGATGCAATTAGGCATAATGGTTCAGAATTATCAAACAAATAAACAAACAACACAAATATCAATCAATTAGTGAATTAACATTTCAAATTCATAATTTGATGCATATACAAAAATCACATTTTTGATGCCAATTCACAACAAAGTGTTCTAGCTATATTAGTTTTGGTTCTCACACCAGTCTAATGGAAATATATAGAAAATCACACCTTCGAAACACGAACATAAATATTGATGATGCGATCGCTATCATCAATATCATCTCCGAGCGACTATAGTGTAACCCTATATCTATCTAATATATTAAAACTTCGAATATACGTTCATGACGCGTATATACAAAACCTTTATATATTGGATTGTCCATATTCAATATAAATAAATAATCAAATACGTTTAAAACGATTTAAATTTTCAAAACAAAATTGTTTTCATTTGAAAAATATACTCTTCACACTCGTTCTAGGATACTACTGATCCTATCTCTAACGAGTCATTCTAATTGGATATTACTAATCCAATATCTGATGAATTCTTTCGTATGGTTCTAATGTGTCTTGTTCTCGAGCTCTGTAAACCAAAGCTCTGATACCAACTGTAGCGACCCGAACTTCCCCGGTCTCCGAAGAGATGAGAAAGAACGAATTACTGTGAGGACAAGACAAAACAGAACGCAGACGGAAGAACATTTCATTGCTATTACAACAATTCCATCAGAAATAAGAATATACAGAGTATAATTGAATAAATTACATTCGATAAATATCAGAGATTACAATAAATAACATAGCAGCGGAAAATAGTACAAAGCACAACTGAAGGTGATATACGGATACAGAGCTTTTCGGATATCATTCCAGCTGTAAACCAGGATCCTGTGAATATAAATCTGCAAAACCAAAACTACTAGCTGCCCGTGCGGAAAATAGGGGCACCCAGAGTTTAGGTTAAAACAATAAACTCCAGGTCAGTCATGTGACTGGTGTGAGAACTAAAACGGTTATTAATCTATATTTTCAAAGTTAGGTAAATCAAGGGACCACGCCGTATAACACGGAACGGGTTTCCTCCCAAGAATACCAGTGCATAAAACAACAGCGCAATGCTAAATAAAGAAAAATGAAGCTGTTATAAGACCCAGGTCCTATCACACAATGCAACGCAAGCCGGGGGATAGGGTTTTCCCTTATAACAGCCAAAGCATGCTTGATACGTTTAAAACAAATCATTTGATACTATAATAAGTGTATAGTGTCAAAACATTTCAATCATAAATATCAATCATAGGCAGCATAGCTACCATCTACTATGTCGCCATACTAGGCTCTACAAATAAAGCCGCAATACACGTATTGGAAATTGGATTTCCGTCATGAGTCGAGGCAAGGGGCACGCTCCTCTCCGTGTTCGAGACACTCTAGCAAATGTCCTAGGGTTACGCACTCTGGGCAACCCCTGGATCTTCAGGGCCGGTCCTCACTTACGTTAGAGGATTAGCAATTCCTGAACACACGTTTCCCGGTCCTTACAGACCTAAAATCGAGGCGCCTCATTCCAACAACCACAAAGGTGAAAAGTATATAAATGTCAGGGCTGGTAAGTCACTGACACCACCAAAGCTAGAAAGAAACGTCGTGCTCTCCCTGCAGTCCGTATCCCGTTTTTAACTAATACCGAGGTGTGAGGCTCGTGAATTCACGTTATACACAAAGCTGCCACGTAGGTCGTGCTTTGATCATCAACCACAAGACTCCGCTTTTCAACAAAAGCCTTGATCTATGCAACTCAGCATGCCACACAGGCAATTCATGCCATGCGATTGATATCTATCGATATATAACCTCTAAGCTCGTACGTCTCAGAGAAGGGCGTTAAGCAAGAGAATAAATTCTCTGCCGCCAAACAGATATATATTTAACAGAAATCAATCAACACAAAATAAAATCCAATGTCAGACACACAATCCATTTACAAGTTCGTTCTGGGTCTGAACGAAACCGGAGGCACTTTCCTCGCATATCCATCGATCTCCAAGTACGTCTGGACGACCACCAACTATTTCCATCCTCTTGGGTGTACAGCCCAATCAGGATTGTCAGTAATAATCCAAACGATGTGAAGACTTCCGGTCTTCGACCACCGTCTTCATCTTCGACTTGTCGTCGAATCGGTTATTCAGAATGGGTGTAAACCCGGTCTTTCCGAACAACCCGCGTATATTAAAACAAATGTTAGACAAACACAACATACGCCTCATTCCAATTCAGAATATTCTTTTATTCACAAAATCACATTTTTAGGGAAGGGTTCCCATTAATTTTATCCAAGATAAATTCTTTAAAATTTATCCTTTAATCTTCCTTTGGATGTCGTTTCAAACCAAATTATGGTTTTCTAAACTAGTCGAGATTAGCGAACCACACCGAAGTAATTATTTATTTTATTTCCCAATCCCAACCTATTCATCCTATGAAGCAAAACTGGTAATACTCCATATCTAACACCACGGTGTTATTGGTAAAATTAATTACCATCTCACGTTCAAATCTAATTAAAGATTTAACTATCGCTTTGGAGCAAAACTGGTGATACTCCATTCTCGCTTATTTGTCAAATTTGATAATTTAGATTATCAATTCGAATTTCAATTTAATTGCAGATTCATTAAAACTCCTTTTACTGGGTTAAAGAACTAGGTGTTATTTAAAACACAGTTCACGACAAACCCAAATCACATTCTATTTATTTTCGGGTTAAAGAACTAGTGTTATTTAAAACACCGTTCACGATAAACCCATTTCAAATCCAATCAAATATATTAGAAATTCCGATTCATTTAAAACCCCTTTTTTAAATCTAATTCATTTATTTAAAAATAATCGAGTTTTAAATTTAGTTCAAAACTAGTTCATTTCGATAAAAATCCATTTTTATCTTTTCAAATATGGAGTTTTTCACCCCAATTTTTCCCAAATCATTTCTTATGATTTTACACAAATTATTACTATTTTTAATAATTTTATCAAGGCCCGTACAGTCGATTTCCATCAACGGCCATCGAACTGCACTTACAGCGACCTTTTTCAAATTTGATTTGAACGTATCTCCAAATCCAACCGTTAGATTTCAAATTTCTAATATTCGTTAGAAAGCTCTTTTCGATACGAACCCAACGGTTCCAGTTTTAGGAGAATCCGACGGTCGGATCTCCCGTAATGTCCGTTTGAAATAAATGGTCGAAATTCACGAATTGCCGCGGCGCGTTCTATTCAGGCCATTATATTATATATATAATATATATTTCGTCGATTTCTATTTAAAACGAATTATATAAATAGTTTTGAATTCGTTTCAAAAACAATTTCAACCTCCATTTCAATTCAAAGCAAAATTGAATTCTTCTTTATAAATTCGTTTTTTAAAATTCATTTCTATTCAATTCAATTTGAATTCATTTCAATTTGTTTCCAATTCAATTCGAATTCGTTTTCAATTCAATTCGAATTGGTTTTATATTCAATTCAATTCAAATTCGTTATCTATTCAATTCAATTCGAATTCGTTATCTATTCAATTCAATTCGAATTCGTTATCTATTCAATTCAATTCGAATTCGTTTCGTTTGCTAATCAATTGAAATCAAATTCGTTTTCCACTCAATTCGAATTCATTATATATTCAATTCATTTCGAAATCGTTTTATATTCAATTCATTTCGAAATCGTTTTATATTCAATTCATTTCGAAATCGTTTTATATTCAATTCATTTCGAAATCGTTATTTATTCAATTCAATTCGAATTCGATTCGTTTTCTATTCATTTCGAAATCGTTTTATATTCAATTCAATTCGAAATCGATTCGTTTTCTATTCATTTCGAAATCGTTTTATATTCAATTCATTTCGAAATCGTTTTATATTCAATTCATTTTCTATTCAAATCAAACTCATTATATATTCAATTCATTTCGAAATCGTTTTCAATTCATTTCGAAATCGTTTTCAATCCATTTCGAAATCATTTTCAATTCATTTCGAAATTGTTTTCAATTCAATTCATTTTCTATTCAAATCAAACTCATTATATATTCAATTCATTTCGAAATCGTTTTCAATTCATTTCATTTCGAAATCGTTTTCAATTCATTTCGAAATCGTTTTCAATTCATTTCGAAATCGTTTTCAATTCATTTCATTTCAAAATATTCGATTTCGAAATCACTTTTCAATATTCATTTTAAAATGAATAAATTGATATAAATATCGTTCACGTCAAAATGGCGTCAATCTAATCAACACGGCTTCATATACTTTTATTTTCAAATATTATATTTCAAATGTTTCCTTTTTAAACATTTCTATTTCAAATATTTCGTTTTCAAATATTTCGTTTTCAAATATTTCTACTTCAAATATTTCGTTTTCAAATATTTCGACTTCAAATATTTCGTTCAACACATGACTAATCTCAACGGATGAGTACGGTCAACACATGAACCTTTATTTTATATTGATAAGGATGTAAATTTTATTATTAAAATATTTCGTTTTCAAATATTTCTACTTCAAATATTTCGTTCAACACATGACTAATCTCAACGGATGAGTACAGTCAACACATGAACCTTTATATTATATTGATAAAGATGTAAATTTTATTATTAAAATATTTCGTTCAACACATGACTAATCTCAACGGATGAGTACAGTCAACACGTGAACCTTTATATTATAATATTCTTTATTTTCTAAATTGGAATGAGGCCCAATCAATTACCATATAATGTTAATTATATGGATTTTCATACATCACACGTATATGATAGCATTGAAAAATAATCAACCATCAACCAAAGTGCACTACACTGTATAAGCATCAAATATAGATATCTAACGCTTATAACAGCCTGTCAATCAATCGATCGACATATTTAATCAATTAGGATGAGTGAACTTCAAATTTCATCCCAACACCCGTGTGGGGTTTCAAACAATCAAACAAAGATTTTATTTGTGCAGTTGGGCGATGTGTAAAATTTATCGTCCCAATCAATGTCCTTCAAATAGGTGTACATAAACAAACCGTCCGGTTTGTAAATGAATATTTTATTTTATTCACTTCACGTTAAAAATTATATTTTTAACGATAAAACATTTTATTTTAACATATGAGTTTCTATTCAGTTCATTTACAAAATAAAATTGATATTTTTATTTTTCTAACTTATTTTAGAAAATTTCGGCGGCATAACGGCACGATACTAGAAACGGGACGAGGCCTAGCCTTATCCCCGGTCTAGTGAAGGCCCACGCCATTCACACATCAATCAAATTCAACAAACAACCAAATTCAAATCAAATCATCTAACTAATTTATACAACCAAACAAACAAGTCCATGGTCTGTGGACGATTGTGTCGGGTGCTGCTAAGCACCGTCTGCATCCTAGTATATATACATAACTAGAAAAGAAATTGAAAGGTGAGAAATTCTCACAGATAGCTATCCAATCATCTTGACTCTTCATTGATAGAAATCTTCATCGTTCTCGCCTTTTGTCGCTTTCGTTGCCCGTAGCCACTACATATATAAAAATCACCCATTTTTATATTGCTGTCTTTTTAAAATAACAATCACATTTTTATTTGTTTACTTTCAATTTTAAAAATCATATTTTTATAATCACTTCATACATTTAAAAATCGAATTTTCACTCCGCTATTCAATATATAAAAATCGAATTTTTATTTTGCTATTCCATATATAAAAATCGAATTTTTATTTCGCTATTCAATATATAAAAATCGAATTTTTATTATGACGCTATATGGATAAAAATTCTATTTTATCACGCTATTCTCTATATAAAGTTTCCGCCTTTTCAAAAATAGATCTTTCACCTTTTCTATAATAAAGATTTCGCCTTTTCTAAAATAAAGATTTCGCCTTTTCTAAAATAAAGATTTCGCCTTTCCTAAAATAAAGTTTCGCCTTTATATTTTTTTCACTCTTTCTATAGAGAAATTATATTTCACTTCATTATAAAAATCAAATTTTTATTTTTCTACACATATAAAGATGACATTTTAAATATTCCTATCATGTAAAAATTATATTTTTAATTCTCTACATAAACAAAAATCATATTTTTACAACTTCTATATAGTAAAGACTATATTTTTAATACTTGAAAAATATAAAAATCATATTTTTAATTCTCTACACAAACAAAAATCATATTTTTACACCTTCTATATAGTAAAGACTATATTTTTAATACTTTAAAAATATAAAAATCATATTTTTAATTCTCTACACAAACAAAAATCATATTTTTACACCTTCTATATAGTAAAGACTATATTTTTAATTTTCACTTACAATAAAAATTATGTTTTTATTCGATTAAAAAAAAATAAGATCTTTTATCGTATATTAAAATTATATAAAAACCGAATCTTTTCATGTTATAAAAATCTAATCTTTTCTATTTTAAAACATTATATTTTTATACTTCAAAAATCAGGTTTTTCCCTCTCATTAAAATCGGATAAAACGATATAAAAAAAACAATACTTTAAGTAAATAAAAATATAAACAAAATAAAAAAAACAAAAAAAAAAACGTATTGGTCATCTTCGAACTGAGAGGAGGGGTCCACCTGCGTCGTCAGAGGTCGGGGAAGGTGGTTGTCGGGGTCTGCGTCGCGGGTTGAATTCGAGGAGGGGTGTAGCAGAAGGAGAAGAGGGGATCGAGGTGGGGGTCGATGACGGCACAGGGATCGGAGGAGGAAAGGGAAGGCGTGGTGGTTGTGGGAGGCGTCATCGCGGTGGCTCGACGTCGACGAAGGCGGCTGGAGGTCGCGGTGGGTTTAGCGATGGGGGGGGGGTTCGATCAGCGGAGAGAGGAGGAAGATGAGGAGGGGTGAGGCTGCGGCCAACTCTGGCGGTGGTCCGACGAGGCCTAGGGAGGAGGCGATTAGGGCATAGGTTTCTCCTTTTTTTTTTCATTGGCCTGAGCGGGTTTGGGGAGGGTGAAAAAGGTAGGGGGCCTTTTATAAAAATTATTATATATAATATTGTATTTTATATTAATCCTCATAGTTGACTTTTCTTTCGAAGTCGAAATGAGACCCACCGACTGTCGTCCCTAGTGTTTTACCCCCATTCCGAACACAATGGGATATGTTCTGCAAGCCAATTCGACTGTTTCGATCAGTTTCCGTAAAATTTACATTTAAATCACTTTATTGAATTTTAAACGTACATTTCAATTTACCGGGGTCACATACTAACTCTATAAATCCCATAAAAATATTTTCTAGCTTCGTATTGACGATACAGTCCTAACAAAACCAGTTTCGTCGAATTCTGAGACCGTTGGAAAAATGGCCATTTTTCAGTCGATTAAAATCAACTGAAATGGTCAAACGCGTTTTCCTTTTCCACGCTCACATATTGATTCGAAAAATTATGAAATTTGGAATCTAGCAATAAATTGACATCGCGGACCCAACAAAACTGGTTTCGTCGAAATCCGAGGTCGATTGCAAAATGTCTATTTTTAAGGGCCTGAATTCCACAGCGACTATTCAGAATTTTCAACTGGACATATCTTTTGATTCCCGCTATGAAATTTTGATTTTTCGGATTCGCTGGAAAGATATTCTCAAATAGATCCTAACGTTTTTGGATTCACTAAAATCCGGATTGTTTTGCACCCGGTACATTCAATTGAAGTTTGAAATCGAATTATCGAACTACCACGCCATTTTCAATTCTATTTATACTTATATATAAATATTTATATTCTAACGACGACGCGTATAATATATACGTTCGAAATATATTCAAAATAAATTTCTCTTCGATTTTATTTAAAATAATCTATTTTAAATATTCAAAATTCGCTAAATTGCCAAAATAAAAATTTTAAACTGGCCCAGATTTTCGGATTGTTACAGTTTTATAATAAAAATCCCATTTTTAACATCAATATGAAATGTATAAAATAATCTTGTTTTGAAATAAATTGTTTTATAATAAAAATCCTATTTTTATTACCTATATGAACTATATAAAATAATAGAGTTTGAAATGAATTGTTTTACAATAAAAATCACATTTTTATTATATACATGAATTGTTAAAAATAGTGAAATGTTGAAATAGAAGACAATTAGATAAAAATATCATTTTTATCAAATGTATGAAAAGAATATATTTTTGAAATCGAAGAATCGATATATATATATATATATATAGAATTAAAATATATCGAATAACGACGCTGTAGTTCGTATTTTGAAACCGTGATTTCAAACGATTATACCGGGAGATCCGACCATCGGATTTTCTTGAAATCGCAACCGTTGGGTTCGCTTTGGAAATATCTTTCCAACAACACCAACTTTGTAAAAATCTAACGGTTGGATTGTCTGGAATGTTTAACTCAAATCTAAAGAAAAACAGCGCCAGAATCGATTATATTTATATATATATAATTATATTTAATCGAATAACGACGCTGCAGTTCGTATTTTGAAATCGAAACTTCAAACGATTATACTGGGAGATCCGACCGTCGGATTTTCCCGAAACTGGAACCGTTGGATTCGTTTTGAAAAGATCTTTCTAATGATGTAAATTTTGTGAAGATCCAACAGTTAGATTTTCAGATATGTTTAAATCAAATCTGAAGAAAAACAGCGCCACGGCCGTGTTATGGCCCGAAGCGTCATTTTAAATAAATTGGCTATTCATAAATATATAAAAATAGTGATAAATCGTTATAAAATATTATAAACGATATGGATGTGAAATTTAGAAATTAACTGAAGGTTGGCTAAGTCGAATGGTTTCCTGGGTGTTGATCTGATGTTGGTTTCGGCCTTCGGGGTTAATATTTGGGAAATCGTTCTCTTACTGATTGATGGTTAGTGACTAATGAATTGAAATGATGCGTGTGTATGTTAGTGTTGTACTTGTTTATTATATACGCGAGTTGCTCAGAAAGACCGGGTTTATCCCATTCTGAATAACTAAATCGACGATAAGAAATCGAAGATGAAGACGGTGGTCGAAGACCGGAGATCTTCATCTCGTTTGGATGGTAACCGAGGTCCTGATTGGGAGGCATCCCGAAATATGGATAATGAGTGGTGATCGTCCAGACGTACGTGGTGATCGATGGGTTTGCAAGGTATTTAGTGCCTCCGGTTTCGTTCAGACCCAGAACGGACTAGCAAATGGACAGTGTGTTTGACATTGGAATTTATTCTGTGTGATTGATAGCCATCAGTTGCACGGTGTGAATTGCCTGTGTGGCATGCTAAGATGCAGTGATCAGGGCTTCTGTTGAAAAGCAAAGTCTTGTGGTGATGATCAAAGCACCGCTTGTGTGGCGTAGCTTTGTGTATAACGTGAAATCGCGAGCCTCACACCCCGGTATGAACCAGAAACGGGAGAAAGGACCTCAGGGAGGGCCTGCGTTTTCTCCTAGCTAGAAGTGGCGTAAGTGGTTTTACACGCCCTAACGAGTTTGACTTATGTGGTTGTCGCTGTTGCGAGGCGCCTCGGTTAGATCGTACGATCCGAGTCCGATGGAGTCATTTGTTGGCTTGCTTACACCCCAAAGGGTGGGGAAACGTAGTGTTCAGGCATTTTAATCCACTCCGTGTGGACCGGCCCTGACGATCCATGGGTCACTCGGACTCTGATCCTGAGACTCGGGCTAAGCAGTCTCGAATTCGATAAGGACTATCTTTTGCCTTGGTTCAAGACGGAAATCCAATTTCCAAATACGTGACTGTGCGGTTTCGATTGTATACCTATATATGGTGACATAGTGGTATGGGGCATTAATGCCGCCTATGATTGATACTTATGATTTGAAATTGCTTTTGAAACATATGAACACTAGTAATAATATCAAATGCTTTTGTTTTATTCGTATCAAGCATATCTTGGCCATTATAAGGTAAAAACTCTATCCTCCGGTTTGCGTTGCATTGTGTGATGAGAACTGAGTCTTATAATGGCTTCATTTTTAGAAAAAGCATTGCGATGTTTAAAAGAATGATTTGTTTTAAAGCACTGGTAATCCGATGGAGTAAACCCGTTCCACGAAAGTGGCGTGGTCCTGTGATTAGCCATATTATAAATGTGTTGAGTAGATTTCTCATACCAGTCCCATGACTGACTCGTAGTTTGTTTCACTTTCAAACTCGGGTGCCCTTTTTTCTACACGGGTAGCCTTGTATTCAGGTTTAGCTGGTTCTTTCTGGATAGCTGGAGCTGAAGATGGATTCTATCATTTATCTCTTTTTATGTTGTTCAGCTCCTATTGTACATATTTTGTTTGTTTTTCCGCTGTAGACATTTATGTATAGCTGATCTGTATTTGTACTAAGTATGATCTTGTATACTGTGTAACTCTGATGATTACGTTTATCCAGTGTATTCTATTGTACATTATCTGGTGTGTTTATTAAATTTTGTTCTGCTATTATCTGTTTCTATGTTATATTCCAAGGATTACCCTTACCACCGTTAGTACGGGGTTTGTGGTCGTCTCATTAATAAACTAATATTTAATAATCATAAACTAATATTTAATAATTAAGTTCTAATAATTATTAATTAAAATACTATTACATAATTTAAAAAAGTTAATAATTAAGACTTATACATTCGCGACCACTCGCTACTTTTCTAAGGTTTTTATTATGTATTAAACCAATATCTCGCATACAGCACCTATACACTCGCGACCACTCGCTAATTTTCTTATCCTACGGTCAAAATCCTGTGTTGATCTCAAACCCCGAGTTTAGATTTTTCCCTTACTACAATCCATGTAGCTAAAACCCTAGTTTAAAAAAACTAGAAGATTATTGCATGATTTAAAAAAATTAAAATATCTTAAAAAGAATGCGAAACTAAAAAAACCCTAGCTAAAAAATATTAAGCCCAAGACACTTTAAAAAATTAAACATTGTCGGCCTCCCTTGTCACTTGGAAAGTCGACTTCCTCCTTAATGTTTCAATGGTTGATGGCAATTAGGGTTTTGCCTTTCCAACTCCAAATCGCGACTTTAAAGAATTGATTGATTAGATACGTTGATGCTTCAAGGCAGTTGTTCTCTGGTTGACGATTTGTCACAACAGATGATCAAAACCCCGATAAAAGGTTGCGAATATTCTGATTTTTTTTCTCAATTGATTTGTTTGTGAATTTTGATACCTTGCCAGTGATGAACTTGGTAGGGTTTCCGAACCGATAACTTCTCCGATTTCAATCAATGATTCAGTCTTAATATTACATGATACCTATACAATTTTTGGAAATGTCTGAATTAATTTCTTGCCTAAAATTTCTATTTGATTCCCTGGAAAGAATTGAAATTGGTTTTCTTGCCGAATATACACTCTTGAGTGACTTCTGGAAATGTGGATTTATCCTCTTGCTGAAAAAACAAATTCTCCATGTATTAAAATTTTCAAACCAAGAAACTTTGATTCATACTTTTCCAAAAATCAACCTTTTGATTTTCTCCTTTTTGTTTGAATAACATTGATTGTTTCAATGCATGTCCGTATAAAACCTGCCCTCTTTTTATCGATATACACTGATAGGAATAAATGTTATATATGATCATTCAAATGGATGCTATACTTGAAACACTCCATTGAAAAATTCATCACTTTTTCACTGTTTCTTGGATGAACTTATGATAAGAACATATATTACTTTTGCTCATGTTTATTAATGCAGTTGCACACTACACCGCATGCTCATCTTTGACCATTTGAGCTGCTGTGTATATGAACTCGGCATGTATCATTTTCACTTCTGTATGTGTTTGAACACTCTGCATGTATTGCATCCATGTTGCTGCCTTATTCAAGTTGGACTCTTCTCTTCATTATTCTTGCCATTTCTGGTTTGTGTGAGTTTTGCTCCATTAGTTTGAGTATTATAACTTGATGTTGCTCCTTGAACACTGAGTTGCCTCACTCTTGAACCTTGATCATCATGACCTGAAAAACTTGCTCTTGTATATTGATTTGTATATGTGCATTTATCTCTTGCTCGAACTTGGAGCATTGTGGTTTGATCCGTGACCTTGGTCTTGCTATTTTATTCAAGTGTTGAAATTGTGAACACATGCAATATCCATGTATATTAACCTAAGTATCGTTGTTCCATTTGTATGCTGCTCTGTCTTTCTTTGTTTACATTTAACATGTATACTGGTACATTTCTACATATTTCTTCTAAGTTTTTGGCATGTACCCTTACACATACACACACACACACACACATATATATATATACACACACATACATACATACATACATATATATATCCATATGTGTTAGTTTGTGCATGTGTATGTTGCTTCTTTGTAGTTTGTTGATCAGACATGAGTAGATGCCTTCATGTGTATTTGCATTAGCACATTTTTGTTGTTGCTCGATGTGTCCTTGCTTTAATTTATTTGCTTCTTGTCTGGCTTGCTCTATTTCTTTAGCAGTTCTGATTTGTTGTATTGGCATTTGTGGACTGGTTATTGTGTGATGCTACTGTGCATTGCTATGACCCTTGGCTTTGGTCTTGTGCATATGTTACTCCATTTGTGATTCAATGCACATGCCTCTTGTGTTCTCTGTAATTCTTAACTTGCTCTTGCCCCTTGTATACTTATTGAATCCACTTCCATGTCACTCCTTGCACTACTCTTGTGTACTGTGCTTGTATAGCATTGTACTTGGCTTTTGGCATTGACATGAGATCTACCATGTACAAATGTATTTGTGCTTTCTTCCGTGGCTATCTTTCACTGACTTGTGTGTACATGTATTGTTGTTTTGCTGGACCATGTATATGTATGACCAATTGCCACTTTTATGTGTTGCTATGTACATATGAGTCCACTTGCATGTATTTGGAGCATTGTTTCTTGCTTGGCTGACTTGCACTTGCTCTGACTTGAAATAAACTTGAGTTGTTGTCACTTGACTATGCATGTCCTTATGAAATGAGCCTTGTCTTCTGGTCTCGTTCCGTTGCTTGCATATGCACAATAAACACACACACACACATATATATATTTATATATATACACTCACACACACATGTGTGTGTGTGTATGTTATGTTAAGTCTGCACTATTTGCATGTACTTAGCATCCCTGTGCCACTTAGCTATGCTTCATGTAAATGTGCACTATTGCATTGAGATGTTGGTCATTGTGAAACTTGATTAGTTGTAACCCATGCTTGAGTTTTGTACCTATTTACCTAAAAAATATCTGTATACAAGTGCAAAAATATTTCTATATAAATAGGCAGACCACTATACAATGTGTCGTGGCTAGTAAAGATCAGCAAACCACAAATGTGAGTTGATGCTGGTCTTAATCAGCAAACCACTATAGTTGTGTTAAGACTGATCTGCAGGCACTTGTTATTCAGTCTACCTTGTGGTATCTATGGTGAATCGCTGTGAATATCACAAGAAGTCTAGACTCAAATAGATGTGTGTATATATCAGCCCAAGTAAAGAAAAACGATGAGAAACACACCAAAAATTCTGAGGCAAATAAAATTTAAAATAAATTTATACTTGTCTATAGATAATTCTATTTTGTTCCAGATTACTGTGTGTGTTTCTATGACAGGTACGCAAGTGACTAGATAGGATCTGAAGCAGTCTGAAGACAAAGTGCATATCAGTGAATACATGTATGTAACTGACTGAAATGAGTGTTGTAGTGAGCAATCAATGTATATGAATGTAAATGTGAATTGAATGTATTATTTCACAGTGAAATGTGCAATAATGGAGTTAGGAATATGTACCAATTCAAATGTTGAAATAAAATATTTATTTGAATAAAAACACTGCTTGAATATTAAATTCTATTCAATAGTATTTTATTCAAAAATAAAAATTCATTTTTGTATGTGATGAAATATAGAATAGTACAGATACGAAAACATTTATATAATAATATACATGTTTGTTATCATCTAACAAAAATCATATTGTTATATTCAACAGAATCGTTTTGCGATCCTATGTCAGTTTACATCCGTTGTTCATTCTAGATAGCATGGTAAGATACAATGGCATCGATCATTGGTACTGAGAAAATTATTGCAACAGATGCGTTGCTTCCATCAACTTTTGATTTTAGCAAGGGATCTAATTTGAGGACTTTCTTGCCTGATATTGCCCACTATAATCATAGGTATGTTTTTTCTATAGATTCTTTATTATTTGGTTAGTGCAGATTCTAAATTTTGGAAACTGATATCTATATTCAACATTTGGAATTGTACCGATAAGCATAGCTCTATTATACTATACAGTTAAAATACTAAGCCCAAACTAGAAATATGACATAAATGTTGGACCAGCAATCTAAGTTTCATAAACAATCAACTCATATCCTAGCATTGACACATATACTTAATGGACTTATAGTCATTCATATATATAAAAAGTCAGGTTAATTGTTCACACATATAGTTTAGTTTTGGATTTGAGTCTCAAATGCAAAATAGCTTAATTTATGGTTATCTTCCTTTGCTTTCTTATGTGTTGCATATGGAGTTTTATTGTTCTTATTCCTTGCTTCAAAACATGTCTCTTAAATGTGTCTTGAAGCTAAATGATGATTCAATTTTTATTTGCAAATGCAAACCTCGTTGCTTTTGCTAATACACACTTTATTATCATTACTTTGGTTTTTTTGTTTATTTTATAACAACAAATATGCTTCAAAAATCTTTATCATCTACTTGTTTATGCTTATTGAATTTGAAATTGTAGATGTTGTTTTTGATAGATCTTGTTGAAATCTGACAATATTGCATTATGAATATAATGTTATATGGCTGAAATGGTTGTGAATAATGTATAATTTCTGGTGTTTACTAGCCATCAAATCTCCAAATATTTAAAGCTAATTAGCTTTTCTTAAACTTCATATGCGATCTAAAACTAATTGATTTCGTGTGTCAGTGATGTAAATAATATTCAAATGGATGTAATAAGACACTAGATATTCCATTTATTACCTGCTTTGCTAATGAATTTGTAAATCTACATGCAAGAATGAGTTCCTTCTAGAGTGAGGTACCTCTTTGCTTGGACAAAGATGGAGGTAACTTTAATTATTTTGCATTGACAAGGTTCAGTTTATTATATTATTGATGTTGTCAGTTCAAACAAATTACCATTTTCTATTTTCTATTTGTATCATTCATAGCTAAATTATTTTTCATCCTAGTTAATGCATTATACAATGATAGGAAACAACTCAGGTTGAGTTGTATTTTAACAATAGAAGGAAATCCAAATATATATATCACTGTTAGTAATTTATGTTCTTAAAATCCTCAGAAATGAACTATATGGATAGTGACCACAACATGTAGACTGGTATTATGGTGAGTTGAATCAGATCCAAAACATTGTTGAATACCTTTATTTTACCAACGCTATAAGCCATGGCTTCAAGATAGCCTGCATAGTCAAATTGGCATAATGCAGTTATAGAAATTAATCATTTTTTAGGAATGAATTTCAAACCATCCCTTCAAGCTGAAATATATTATTCCTACCCAGGATCTAAGTTTGTTAAAATATATAAATTAGTTCATGAAGCGAAAAAGAATCATAAGACGTTATCCAACATTTGATATTACTTGCAAAGCTATTCAAGTTGTATACAACACGTAGATTATAGGTAAATAGATAGGCCTGAAAATCTGCACCAGACATATTAGGGACTATAATTTTGTCACCGCTCTTTACATATATATACATATCTATTACACCGATAACAACTTGAAGCGGACATGAAAAATCCTTTGTAATGATTTTCATTTCCCTTTCCATTTAAGAAAACACAATATATGTAAACAAAAGGGAAGGTGGGTGTAAGCAATTTGAATCATAGTTTCAATCCTCATATGCTTAATTGCTGGAAAATGAGTATAGTTTTGATGCATGTCCTTGCTTAAGGCTTTTAGTTTGCCAACTACTTCCATAGATATAATTCAAAGTGGAAACTATTGTAACATCAAGATATGGAAGGTTGGGGCTTGGTTGGAAGGCATCATCTAGTGTTAAAACACAGACATTGAATTCCTTTATTGAATCATCCAAGACAATTGTCACCAAATTCATTATTTACATTTTACGAAATCTGGTATGTAATTTATGTTGTTATTTCAGTTTTCACACATTTATTGGTTAAGTGGTTGTGCATAATTTATGTAGCACCTAAATTCTAAGAGTTCTCAATGAAGAACTTGGAAAATATAAAGTTGAAGCTTATAGAGATGAGTTTCTTTCTTCTATTTTTTTACTTGTCTAGCAAAACATATTATATGCTTTACTATAACCTTTCACCTTTCAGGTTGGATGTGTGGTTAAGTCCGCGGACTATCATGCGAATAATTTGAAGAAATAGTCAACTCCAACAAAGGTGATTTTAACTTTTTAATTCATGTATCATAACTATATTTAAAAAAACAAAACATTATCTGTTATAGTCACTGTTTATTCAAAGTTGGCTTAAAATTGTAATTTCAGATTGAAACTCCTTTTGCTACTTTCCCGACAACATGCGTACTCATGCAAGAACCCCTTGGTGTTCTACTATCTTCTTGGAACTTTCCAATAGGTATTTACTTGATTTATTCTTCCATTTATTTAGGTGCTACTTTAATTGTTCACTAGTAATATACAAAAGAAGTAGATGAGTGTTGATTGATTTTAATTTATGATATGTTTAGTTAATAGAAACTAGCTTCTGTTTTTTTTTTATTTGGTCAATCTTCGCTAAATGCTTAAAGCTTCTGTCATGATTTGATGGTAGCTTGATTTTATTCTGCATGCATATTCTTTATAGGGCTTTCACTAGAACCTTTAACAGGGGTTGTGTCAGCTAGAAATGCATTAGTATTAAAACCTTCAGAACTTGCTCCAACTGCCTCATTATTTTTAGCTAACAGTATTCTTAAACATCTTGACAACCAAGCTGTAAAAGTTGTTTAAGGTGGCCCAAATGTTGGACAACAATTGCTAGAAGAGAAATGGGATAAAAAAAAACTTCACTGGTATGCTTACAATATGCTTATATATCTGTTTAGAGTAAAACTGTGTGCACACGAGCATGTGCACGTATACATGTATATGTTTGTGTTATGCATAAAGATGTTTCGGTAGTTAAACACTTGTAAATTTGTATGAAGGCAGTGCAAAAATTGGGAGAATAGTTATGAATGCAGATGCCTATACAGGTTATGACAGTCAAATGACAAATGCCTAGAGGCATTCCGGACATATTCCTCCATATAAAAAAGTTGTCCACATCTTTCATAAATTTAATTATCTTGCCTTAGCAATCATATGATTAGGTGAACTTTAAACTAGGGTTGGACTTTTGGACACTATGGGTTTACGTAGCCGTGGATCGTGAAGCTTTCCTACTAAAACCAAATTCAAAGATGTACACCATTCAAGAGATCGTTGATACAACCGTGGGTTGACACAAATACTTCATTTTGCTATAGTAGTATGTGCATTTTTAGCTTTATGGTTTTGTGTTGTATTGTATTTTTGAACCGTCACTATAGTATGTGCTAGGAAATAATGGTTGAGTCGTGGACTAGGTCGCTTTCATGAAGACGATTCGGCAATCTGGTCAGAGGTGCAAACCAGTTCGTACTTTTGCCACCGCCTCTAGGATAAAACAGCCTCTGAAAACAATAACTGATTTTCTTGCACAACAAATCAGTGTAGATTTGCACTTTGAAAACAAGCACTACTCGAAAATTTCTAAAAGGAAATTTTAATGGAGGAGGCAAGAAGAGAATATGTGATTCAGTGTATTTTTTCTCATCTGTAGATAACGACTATATATAGAACGAGAATTAGGGTTTTACTGAGTAGTGGGAGAAAAAATCGGATTTGTTGAAATTACGAAACAAAAGTTTACCATTGCATAAACATTATCTTTACATAAAAATTTCCAAAAAAAAAAAGGTTTGAAAAAAGCAATGTTTTTCTGGTCTAAAAAATATAAGTGTCCACACCACAAAGCCAAGGCCCAAGCCCAAGCCCAAACCGATCCGAACCGAACTGAACCGGACTGGACCGGGTCGGGTCGAGTCGAGTCGGTCATGCGCACGTATGTGGTAGTCATGATGCATGGTCTCCCTCCTCACAACAATGCATGTATTGGGAGCCCAAAGGTGCCAACATGACTTCTTAGAAACAAGTATAAATATTTGCTTCTTTCATATAGTCCCATGATGTGGGACTATTCACATATAGGAGCATTCATACACTTATTCCAACATTTTTAATAATTCACCTAATGTTTATAAAAAACATTTCCAACAATCCCCCCACTTGAATTTTTAAAAATATTTTCGAGCTGTTTCTAAGAAACATAAGATTGTGCATAAACAAAGGTGTCATCGGACTTGAACCTTTGCATAGTGAATAAGATTCAGTTTTTACTAGAGTGACACGTAGTCTTGAACTCTATTACTGACATCAAACCACACACAACCTTTTCTATAGTGCAATCAAATAAGCCCGTGCATTTATGGTCATGCACGTCTATCCTAGTTTAGTGAACACTCTAGAAGTTTTGCCCAAAATTCCATAGGAAACAGCAACATTTCCACATTCACAAAGGTGAGTCTATCAAGAGCACTCCTGAAGGTAAGTACTCCACTCCAAATAGAGTATAGATCTCAGTAAGAGTTTCTATTAACTCATCCTCTAATCACTTCAGGAATACATGCTTCTTGGTTTATTAAATAGCATGTTCAACACATATCACTACACCACTTGTTTTTACCCATTGAACCTAGTTCTTGGGATCTCCAGTCATTTAGGTCGGGTTACCATTGTGCGTGACTCAACAATCTAAAGGCAATAGTCCCGTTCTTTTAGAAGAATTATGGACTTTCTCTCTGGATAGTCCTTTCGTCAAAAGATCTGCCAAATTTTCATCACTACATACGTAATCCACTCAACGGTACCTATAGAAAGTAGTTCTATATCAGTGTTGTGCTTACGACGTGTATGTCGTCTCTTATCATTATAATAACGGTTCTGAACTTTTGCAATAGCCGCGGTACTATCACAAGGGATCAACACAACTAGTATCAGTTTTTCCTATAAGGGAATCTCAGCTACCAGATTTCTCAGATACTTTGCCTCTTCACTAGCTGTAGCTAGTGCTATCATCTCAGACTCCATAGTAGACTGAGCCAAAATAGTCTGTTTCTTGGATTTCCAAGAAACAGCTCCTCCAGCGATGCTAAATATATAGCCACTGGTCGCTTTAGAATCATCAGATATCGTATTCCAGTCTGCATCGAAATATCCTTCAAGTACAGCTGGAAATTGTTGACACACTATTTGGTCAAAGCTGTCACACATGGAAATCCTAGATAATGACACGCTCAAGCGGTGGAAACAACGTCAGAAGACATAGAGTGATTTGGTCGAAATCGCAACATCAACATAAACCGGCCCAAAACTCCTATCAGATGACCTCTTTTGGGACCGAAAACATCAAATACAAAGATTTTCTCCAGAACACTTGTAGCCCTCTGAATTAGCTTCAAGTAGAGCTTTCATTTGGCTAAAACGGACTTACGGTTTGAAAGTTACGCTTGTTTCCATGAATGGGTGTAAACTAGCATTGAAGACTCGGATCATTAGACCGGCTCGCCCCTCTTGAGCTCGCCCTTCCTCGGATCGTGGAGCCTCCTCGGCTCGTGAAGCACTCTTTTGCTACTCTGGACCATCTCCGGCTCGTGGAGCATATATGGGTCACGACCCCCATTACCACGACCCGACCATGGGCTCACCACACCCTGCTCACGATCCGCCTCCAGCTCACGACCAGACCTCGGCTCGTGAAGCCCACATCATGACCCAACTACCACCACAAACCACCTGTAGCTCTACACGCAATTGTGACCTATTCTCAAGGCTGTTCGCACTCCTACTTTCCCGGATCGGGTGCCATGTGCCTCAACACGAACAGTCATCCCAGAGGCTCGTCTACAGCTATAGCCTATAAATACACCTCTAAATGGAATTTTGAGAGGACTTTAGGTCATTCTTCTCCGCGGCTTCCACCAATACTGAAGTGCAAGGATTTTGCACCTTTCTACATCTAAATTATCCTCTTGTAATCTCAATAAACACACGGATTGTGTGTCCGCATGTAACTGATTCTTGTAATCTGTCAGTATAATAATAAGATTGTAAAGTGGACGTAGGCTACATCTACAGCCGAACCACTATAAAAACCTCGTGTGTTCCCTCTGATTTTACTATATTCTGCATTCTGTGATCTGCATTTGGGTCTTAGTGCCATTTTTTTGGTCTAACATTTTGGCGCGCCAAGTAGGGGGCACACGATACTACTTCAATTTCTAGCTCGGAAGGAATCGGATTGCTTGGCAATTGGATCAATGACAATCAAACGGAAGAAAACTAGAACTTCCTCTCATGCCGAGGATGTTGATGTTGAAAGCACTAGAAACGAGGCAAGCGAAGGGGCATCTTTTCATGGAGATCCTTCTAAATACTTGACCAGAAAAGAGATGGACGGCGTTCTCGCCGAATTGAGGACCCAAATGGCAAGGCAAGATGACCTCCTCAGGAAACAATAGGAGATGATCGATGGATTCTTCGCTCGGATGGATGGAAGGCCGAGCAACGATCAACACATTGGAAATGAGGCCCTAGAAGCGGCTCGCACATCATATGGACTTAGGGGCAACCCCCTCACTCTTGGAAACGTTCAGAATCGACCGACTTTAGCTCCAGTTTAGATGAACACTAGATCGTAAGCTCCCACTCAGCAGCAGCAGGAAGCGGCTCCTGATGGGGACCCACGATTGGGTCAGGTCGCCCCCTCGAACCGTGAGCCGACCTGCATGATCCTGCTTCACGAGCCGACCTTCATGCTCCTGGGTCACGAACCGACCTCCTCGAACCGTGAACCGCGAACCACGACCCGCTCCCAGTAGTTCACCAACAGCTTCCTCACTCTCCTGCACTCAACAATGGGGGCACCAGCTCTGATCTCGGCAATTTGCAACAACTTTTTGAAGGAAATCAGCTAGCACATCAGATTGAGCGCCTCTCGAGAGGCTTCACTTATCAGAATGACGTGGATGATGTCAATCACAACCCTTTCACATAGGAAATCAGGAATTCCCTCAATCCCATGGATTTCAAACTTCCATAACTGGAGCCCTACAGCGGCAGAACAGATCCTACCGTGCACCTGATGCGCTACAAACGGCATATGGAAGTTCGATCGACGTCGGAAAACGTCATGGCAAAATGTTTCCCCCTCTTTCTGACTGATATAACCGCTATGTGGATTCGGCAGCTAGAAATAGAATCGATCAGCAGTTGGAACATATTGGTCGCACGCTTCATTGAACAATTTCAGGTTCACATTGCACGTCCCAAGAATGTCATGTCCCTCACCACAATCAAGCAGAGATCCAGAGAAACTCTACGTTCATTTCTGGAAAGATTCAACGTTGCAGCAGCATCAATTGATCGCCCTGAACCGTCCGTGGTATTAATGGCAACAGTATCCGGCGTTCCAGATAACTCAGCGTTCAAAAATCCATGTACCGAGATCCACCACGAAATCTCGGCGAATTATACCTTGAATTAGATAGATTTCTGTGGGAAGAAGATGCAACTTCCGAGAAGCGCATTCTCGATGTCAACATGCTTAAAGACGGAGAATCGTCTGATTTTGGAATAGGCAAAGGAAAAGCCGATATCAAGAGTGACCGCAACACTCAGCCCCGGAAAGGGCCGAAATATGAAAGATACACTGAACTGAACGATACTCTGAGCAACATCTACATGGATACAGGCGGCGCTACCTCATATCCAAGGCCTCCCAAGAGGGAGCCAACGGTAGTACAGCGCAACTCCGGAAGGCATTGCATATTTCATGACATAGACGGTCACAACACTGATGACTGCAGACACTTGCGAGACCTCATTGAGGACCAGGTCAGACGAGGAGAGCTACCCGAGTACGTAACTCAACCAGCAGCACCTACAACTGCGCTGCCACCACCTATTCCCCAGAGAGGGAACGATCCTGGATCGAGCAATCATGGGATTATCATTCGCTGATCCCACTCAGTGGATCTCTTCAGCTTACTGGACTTCAGTCCATAGTTCATGTTTTTAGGCTTTAAGGCGACTTCTCGCCCCTCTTTGTTTTCTCTGCATGTAATAAGTGCGGTAACATTGGCCCATACGCACGGAACCGATCCGTATTCTCTAACCGTGTTCAGGGTTAGAATAACTGCCGCTTAGCTTTCATGAATCAATAAAGATCATTGATGAGATCCGGCTCCCAACTGGATCCGTCCAATATAATAAGACATGAGCTCCGGCTCCGAACTGGAACCGTCTAGTATAAACATTGAGATCCGGCTCCGAACTGGATCCATCTAGTATAAACATTGAGCTCCAGCTCCAAACTGGATCTGTCCAGTATAATCAGACATGAGCTCCGACTCCGAACTGGATCCGTCCAGTATAAAACATAGAGCTCCGGCTCCCAACTAGATCCGTCCAGTATAAACAAACCGCATTAGCATTTCCTCGGTCGTCTTACTCCGGTAAGGCCGTCTTGGAATCTCATTAGCTTTTCCTTAGCCGCCTTACCTCGGTAAGGCCGTCTTGGAACCCCATAACACTTCCTTGGTCGTCTTGCTCCAGTAAGGCTGTCTCGGAACCATTTTTCATTGTTTGCCTTGTCTTTTTGCAAGTATGGATTATGGATTTCACGGATTATCCAGAACACATCTTCCTTCAACCAGCAAGATATGTTCTGGGGGGCAAACTTGTTGACACACCATTTGTTCAAAGCTGTCACACATGGAAATCCTGGATAATGGCACGCTCAAGCGGTGGAAACAACGTCAGAAGACATAGAGTGATTTGGTTAAAATCGCAATATCAACATAAACTGGCCCGAAACTACAATCAGATGACCTCTTTTGGGCCCGAAAACATCAATTACAGAGCTTGGCTCCGTTTCTCTAGTAGCCCTTTGTATTAGCTTCAAGAAGAGCTTTCGTTTGGCTAAAACGGACTTACGGTTTGAAAGTTATGCTCGTTTCTATGAATGGGTGTAAACTAGCATCGAAGACTCAGATCATAAGACCGGCTCGCCCCCCTTGGGCTCATCCCTCCTCGACTCATGAAGCACTCTTCTGCTGCTCGTGGACCATCTCCGGCTCGTGGAGCATATATGGGTCATGACCCCCATTACCACGACTCGACCATGGGCTCACCACACCCTGCTCACGATCCGCCTCCAGCTCGCGACCAGACCTCGGCTCGTGAAGGCACATCACGACCCGAATACCACCGCGAACCACCTGTAGTTGCACACACAGTTGTGACCTATTCTCAAGGCTATTCACACTCCTACTTTCTCGGATCGGGTGTCACGTGCCTCATCATGAACCGGTCATCCCAAAGGCTCGCCTACAGCTATAAATACACCTCTACATAGAATTTTGAGAGGACTTTTGGTCATTCTTCTCCGCGGCTTCCACCATTATTGAAGTGCAAGGACTTTGCACCTTTCTACATCTAAATTATCCTCCTGTAATCTCAATAAACACACGGATTGTGTGTCTGCATGCAACCGATTCTTGTAATCTGTCAGTATAACAATAAGATTGTAAAGTGGACGTAGGCTACATCTACAGCCGAACCACTATAAAAACCTCATGTGTTCCCTCTGATTTTATTATTTTCTACATTTTGTGATTTGTGATCTGCATTTGGGTGTTAGTGCCATTTTTTTGGTCTAACATTTTGGCGCGCCAGGTAGGGGGCACACGATACTTCTTCAATTTCTAGCTCAGAAGGAATCGGATTGCTTGGCAATTGGATCAATGGAAATCAAACGGAAGAAAACTGGAACTTCCTCTTATGCTAAGGATGCTGATGTTGAAGGCACTAGAAACGAGGCAAGCCAAGGGGCATCTTTTCATGGAGATCCTTCTTAATTCTTGACCAGAAAAGAGATGGATGGCGTTCTCGCCGAATTGAGGACCTAGATGGCAAGGCAAGATGACCTCCTTAGGAAACAACAGGAGATGATCGATGGATTCTTCGCTCAGATGGATGGAAGGCCGAGCTACGATCAACGCATTGGAAATGAAGC
Source organism: Allium sativum (assembly GCA_030737875.1). NCBI lineage: Eukaryota > Viridiplantae > Streptophyta > Magnoliopsida > Asparagales > Amaryllidaceae > Allium > Allium sativum. Next base: position 141,607,088 of record CM060925.1, on the reverse strand, counting down.
CCTAGAAATGGCTCACACATCACATGGACTTGGGGGCAACCCCTTACTCTTGGAAATGTTCAGAATCGACTGAGTTTAGCTCCAGTTCAGACGAACACAGGATCGCAAGCTCCCACTCAGTAGCAGCAGGAAGCGTCTCGTGATGGGGACCGACGACTGGATCTGGTCGCCCCACTCAAACCGCGACCCGACCTGCACGATCCTGGTTCACGAGCGGACCTTCATGCTCCTGGCTCACGAACCAACCTCCTCAAACTGCCAGCCGCGACCTGCTCCCAGCAGTTCACCAACAGCTTCCTCACTCTCCTGCACTCAACACTAGGGGCACCGGCTCGGATATCGGCAATTTGCAACAACTTTTTGAAGGAAATCGGCTAGCAGATCTGATTGAGCGCCTCTCGAGAGGTCGCACTTATCAGAATGACGTGGATGACGTCAATCACAATCCGTTCACACAGGAAAACAGGAATTCCCGCAATCCCCGGATTTCAAACTTCCACAACTGGAGCCCTACAGCGGTAGGACAGATCCTACCATGCACCTGATGCACTACAAACGGCATATGGAAGTTCAATCGACATCGGAAAACGTCACGACAAAATGTTTTCCCCACTTTCTAACTGATATAACCGCTATGCGGATTGGCAGCTAGAAACAAAATCAATCAGCAGTTGGAACATGTTGGTCGCACGCTTCATTGAACAATTTCGGGTTCACACGGCACGTCCCAAGAACGTCATGTCCCTCACCACAATCAAGCAGAGGTCCAGAGAAACTCTGCATTCGTTCCTGGAAAGATTCAATGTTGCAGCAACATAAGTTGATCGCCCTGAACAGTCCATGGAATTGATGGAAGCAGTATCTGGCGTTCTAGATAACTCAGAGTTCAAAAAATCCTTGTACCGAGATCCACCACTAAATCTCGGCGAATTTCACCTTGAAGCAGATAGGTTTCTGCAGGAAGATGATGCAACTTCCAAGAAGTGCATTCTCGATGTCAACATGCTTAAAGATGGAGAACCGTCTGATTCGGGAATAGGCAAAGGAAAAGCCGATATCAAGAGTGACCGCAACACTCGGCCCCGAGGAGGGCTGAAATATGAAAGATACACTAAACCGAATGACAATCTGAGCAACATCTACATGGATACAGCCGCTCTACCTCATATCCAAGGCCTCCAAAGAGGGAGCCAACGCTAGCACAACGCAACTCCGGAAGGCATTGCATATTTCATGACATAGACGGTCACAACACTGATGACTGCAGACACTTGCGAGACCTCATTGAGGACCGGGTCAGACGAGGAGAGCTACCCGAGTATGTAACTCAACCAACAGCGCCCACACCTGCCCTGCCACCACCTATTCCCCGAAGAGGGAACGATCCTGCATCGACCAATCGCAAGATTATCATTCGCTAATCCCACTCAGTGGATCTCTTCAGTTTACCGGACTCCGGTCCATAGTTCAGGTTTTTAGGCTTTAAGGCGACTTCTCGCCCCTCTTTGTTTCTCTACATGTAATAAGTGCAGTAACAACGGCCCACACGCATGGAACCGACCCGTAGTCTGTATTCGTATTCAGAGTTAGAATAACTGTCGCTTAGTTTTCATGAATCAATAAAGATCATTGATGAGCTCCGGCTCCCAACTGGATCCATCCAGTATAATAAGACATGAGCTCCGGCTCCGAACTGGATCCGTCCAGTATAAACATTGAGATCTGGCTCCGAGCTGGATCCTTCCAGTATAAACATTGAGCTCCGGCTCCCAAGTAGATCCGTCCAATATAATCAGACATGAGCTCTGGCTCCGAACTGGATCCGTCCAGTATAAACATTAAGCTCCGGCTCCTAACTGGATCCGTCCAGTATAAACAAACCGCATTAGCATTTCCTCGGTCGTCTTACTCCGGGAAGGCCGTCTTGGATTCTCAATAGCTTTTCCATGGTCATCCTACTCCGGTAAGGCCATCTTGGAACCCCATAGCACTTCCTTGGTCGTCTTACTCCGGTAAGGCCGTCTCGAAACCATTTTTTCGTTGTTTGTCTTATCTTTTTGCAGGTACGGATTATGGATTTCACAGAATATCTAGAACACATCTTCCTTCAACCAGCAAGATATGTTCTGGGGGGCAAACTTGTTGACACACTATTTGGTCCAAGCTGTCACACATGGAAATCCTGGATAATGACACGCTCAACCGGTGGAAACAACGTCAGAAGACATATAGTGATTTGGTCGAAATCGCAACATCAATATAAACTGGATTGAAACTCCTATCAGATGACCTCTTTTGGGCCTGAAAACATCAACTACGGAGCTTTTCTCCGTGTCTCTTGTAGCCTTCTGAGTTAGCTTCAAGTAGAGCTTTCGTTTGGCTAAAACGGACTTACAGTTTGAAAGTTGCGCTCATTTCTGTGAACGGGTGTTAACTAGCATCGAAGACTCAGATCATAAAACCGGCTCGCCTCTTTTCGGCTCGTGGAGCCTACTTGGCTCGCGAAGCACTCTTTTGTGGCTCGTGGACCATCTCCAGCTCGTGGAGCATATATGGGTCACGACCCCCATTACCATGACCCGACCATGGGCTCACCACACCCTGCTCACAATCCGCCTCCAGTTCGCAACCAGACCTCGGCTCGTGAAGCCCACATCACGACCCGACTACCACCATGAACCACCTGTAGTTGCACACACAATTGTGGCCTATTGTCAAAGCTATTTGCACTCCTACTTTCCCGGATCGTGTGCCACGTGCATCATCACGAACAGGCCATCCTAGAGGCCTACAGCTATATATATACATTTCTTCATGGAATTTTGAGAGGACTTTCGGTCATTCTTCTCCGCGGCTTCCACCATTACTGAAGCGCAAGGACTTTGCACCTTTCTACATCTAAATTATCCTTTTGTAATCTCAATAAGCACACGGATTGTGTGTCTGCATGTAATTGATTCCTATAATTTGTCAGTATAACAATAAGATTGTAAAGTGGACGTAGGCTACATCTACAACCGAACCACTATAAAAACCTCGTGTGTTCCCTCTGATTTCACTATTTTCTGCATTTTGTGATCTGTGATCTGCATTTGGGTGTTAGTGCCATTTTTTGGGTCTAACATTTTGGCGCGCCAGGTGGGGGGCACACGATACTACTTCAATTTCTAGCTTGGAAGGAATCAGATTGCTTGGCAATTGGATCAATGGCAATCAAACGGAAGAAAACTGGAACTTCCTCTCATTCTGAGGATGCTGATGCTGAAGGCACTAGAAACGAGGCAAGCCAAAGGGCATCTCTTCATGGAGATCCTTCTGAATACTTGACTAGAAAAGAGATGGACGGCGTTCTCGCCGAATTGGGGACCTAGATGGCAAGGTAAGATGACCTCCTCAGGAAACAACAAGAGATGATCGATGGATTCTTCGCTCGGATGGATGGAAGGCCGAGCAATGGTCAACGCATCGGAAATGAGGTTCTAGAAGTGGCTCGCACATCACATGGACTTATGGGAACCCCTCACTCTTGGAAATGTTCAGAATCGACCGACTTCAGCTCCAGTTTAGACGAACACTGGATCGCAAGCTCCCACTTAGAAGTAGCAGGAATTAGCTCGTGATGGGGACCCACGATTAGGTTGGGTCACTCCCTCGAACCACGAGCTGACCTGCACGATCCTGGTTCATGAGCTGACCTTCATGCTTCTGGCTCACGAACCGACCTCCTCGAACCGCGACCCGCTCCCACCAGTTCACCAACAGCTTCCACACTCTCCTACACTCAACACTGGGGGTACCAACTTTGATATCGGCAATTTGCAACAACTTTTTGAAGGAAATCGGCTAGCAGATCTGATTGAGCGCCTCTCGAGAGGCTGCACTTATCAGAATGACGTGGATGACATCAATCACTACCCGTTCACACAGGAAATCAGAAATTCCCGCAATCCCCCAGATTTCAAACTTCCACAACTGGAGCCTACAACGGCAGGACAAATCCTACCATACACCTGATGCGCTACAAACGGCATATGGAAGTTCAATCAACGTCGGAAAACGTTATGGCAAAAATGTTTTCCCCTCTTTCTGACTGATATAGCCAATATGTGGATTCGGCAACTAGAAACAGAATCGATCAGCAGTTGGAACATGTTGGTCGCACGCTTCATTGAACAATTTCGGGCTCACATTGCACGTATCAAGAACGTCATGTCCCTCACCACAATCAAGCAGAGGTCCAGAGAAACTCTACGTTCATTCCTGCAAAGATTCAACGTTGTAGTAGCATCAGTTGATCACCCTAAATCCTCCATGGTATTAATGGCAGCAGTATCTGGCATTCTAGATAACTCAGAGTTCAAAAAATCTTTGTACCGAGATCCACCATGAAATCTCGGTGAATTCTACCTTGAAGCAGATAGATTTCTGCGGGAAGAAGACGCAACTTTCGAGAAGCGCATTCTCAATATCAACATGCTTAAAGATAGAGAACCATATGATTCTGGAAAAGGCAAGGGAAAAGCCGATGTCAAGAGTGACCGCAACACTCAGCCCCGGAGATGGCCGAAATATGAAAGATACACTGAATTAAACGGCACACTGAGCAACATCTACATGAATACAGTAGGAGCTACCTCATATCCAATGCCTCCCAAGTGGGAGCCAACTCTAGCATAGCGCAACTCCGGAAGGCATTGCATATTTCATGACATAGACAGTCACAACACTAATGACTGCAGACACTTGCGAGACCTCATTAAGGACCGGGTCAAACGAGGAGAGCTACCCGAGTATGTAACTCAACCAACAGCACCTACACCTGCGCTGCCAACACCTATTCACCGGAGAGGGAATGATCCTGGAACGAGCAATCGCGGGATTATCATTCACTGATCCCACTCAGTGGATCTCTTCGGTTTACCGGACTCCGGTCCATAGTTCATGTTTTTAGGCTTTAAGGCGACTTCTCGCCCCACTTTGTTTTCTCTGCATGTAATAAGCGCGGTAACATCGACCCACACGCATGGAACCAATCCGTAGTCTCTACTCACGTTCAGGGTTAGAATAACTGCCGCTTAGCTTTCATGAATCAATAAAGATCAATTATGAGCTCCGTCTCCCAATTGTATCCGTCCAGTATAATAAGACATGAGCTCCGGCTCCGAACTGGATCATCCAGTATAAACATTGAGATCTGGCTCCGAACTGGATCCGTCCAGTATAAACATTGAGCTTCAGCTCCCAACTGGATCCGTCCAGTATAATCAGACATGAGCTCCGGCTCCGAACTGGATCCGTCCAGTATAAACATTGAGCTCTGGCTCTTAACTGGATCCGTTCAGTATAAATAAACTGCCTTACTCCAGTAAGGCCGTCTTGGAATCTCATTAGCTTTTCCTTGGTCGTCTTACCCCGGTAAGGCTATCTCGGAACCCCATAGCACTTCCTTGGTCGTCTTACTCCGATAAGGCCGTCTCGGAACCATTTTTTCATTGGTTGTCTTATCTCTTTGCAGGCACGGATTATGGATTTCACAGATTATCCAGAAAACATCTTTCTTCAACTAGCAAGATAAGTTCTGGGGGGAAAACTTGTTGACACACCATTTGGTCAAAGCAGTCACACATGGAAATCCTAGATAATGACACGCTCAAGCGGTGGAAACAACGTCCGAAGACATAGAGTAATTTGGTCAAAATCGCAACATCAACATAAACTGGCCCGAAACTCCTATCAGATGTCCTCTTTTGGGCCCGAAAACACCAATTACAGAGCCTAGCCCCATAACTCTTGTAGCCCTATGAATTAGCTTCAAGTAGAGCTTTCATTTAGCTAAAACGGACTTACGATTTGAAGGTTACGCTCGTTTCCGTGAACGGGTGTAAACTAGCATCGAAGACTCATATCATAAGACCGGCTCGCACCCCTTGGGCTCTCCCCTCCCCGGCTCATGGAGCCTCCTCGGCTCGTGAAGCACTCTTTTGCTGCTCGTGGTCCATCTCCCGCTCGTGAAGCATATATGGGTCACGAGCCCCATTACCATGACCCGACCATGGGCTCACCACACCCTGCTCACGATCCGCCTCCAGCTCGCGACCAGACCTTGGCTCGTGAAGCCCACATCACGACCCAACTACCACCACAAACCACCTGTAGCTCCACACACAATTGTGACTTATTCTCAAGGCTATTCGCACTCCTACTTTCCCGGATCGGGTGCCACGTGCCTCATCACGAACCGGTCATCCCAGAGGCCGCCTACAGCTATAAATACACCTCTAAATCGAATTTTGAGAGGACTTTAGGTCATTCTTCTCCGCGGCTTCCACCATTACTGAAGTGCAAGGATTTTGCACCTTTCTACATCTAAATTATCCTCTTGTAATCTCAATAAACACACGGATTGTGTGTCTGCATGTAACTGATTCTTGTAATCTGTCAGTATAACAATAAGATTATAAAGTGGATGTAGGCTACATCTACAGTCGAACCACTATATAAACCTCATGTGTTCCCTCTAATTTTACTATTTTCTACATTCTATGATCTGTGATCTGCATTTTGGTGTTAGTGCCATTTTTTTAGTCTAACATTTTGGCGCGCCAGGTAGGGGGCACACGATATCACTTCAATTTCTAGCTCGAAAAGAATCATATTGCTTGGCAATTGGATCAATGGCAATCAAACGGAAGAAAACTTGAACTTCCTCTCATGCTGAGGATGTTGATGCTGAAGGCACTAGAACGAGGCAAGCCAAAGGGCATCTTTTCATGGAGATCCTTCTGAATACTTGACAAGAAAAGAGATGGATGACGTTCTCACCGAATTGAGGACCAGATAGCAAGGCAAGATGACCTCCTCAGGAAACAACAGGAGATGATCGATGGATTCTTCGCTCGGATGGATGGAAGGTCGAGCAACGATCAACGCATTAGGAATGAGGCCTTAGAAGTAGCTCGCACATCACATGGACTTGAGGGCAACCCCCTCACTTTTGGAAATGTTCAGAATCGACCGACTTCAGCTCTAGTTCAGACGAACACTTAATCGCAAGCTCCCACTCAGCAGCAGCAGGAAGCGACTCATGATGGGGACCCACGACTGGGTCAGATCGCCGCCTTGAACCGCGAGCCGACCTGCATAATCCTAGTTCACGAGCCGACCTTCATGCTTCTGGCTCACGAACCGACCTCCTCGAACCGCGAGCCGCGAACCGCGAACCACGACCCTCTCCCAGCAGTTCACCAACAGCTTCCTCACTCTCCTGCACTCAACACTGGAGCACTAGCTCTAATATCCGCAATTTGCAGCAACTTTTTGAAGGAAATCGACTAGCAGATCTGATTGAGCGCCTCTCGAGAGGCCGCACTTATCAGAATGATGTGGATGACGTCAATCACAACCCGTTCACATAGGAAATCAGGAATTCCCGCAATCCCCCGGATTTCAAACTTCCACGACTGGAGCCCTACATCGGCAGGATAGATCCTACCGTGCACCTGATGCACTACAAACGGCATATGGAAGTTCAATCTACATTGGAAAATGTCATGATAAAATGATTCCCCTCTTTCTGACTGATATAGCTGCTATGTGGATTCGGCAGCTAGAAACAGAATCGATCAGCAGTTGGAATATGTTGGTCGCATGCTTCATTGAACAATTTCGGGTTCACATTACACGTCCCAAGAACGTCATGTCCCTTACCACAATCAAGCAGAGGTCCAAAGAAACTATACGTTCGTTCCTGGAAAGATTCAATGTTGCAGCAGCATCAGTTGATCGCCCTAAACAGTCCATGGTATTAATGGCAGCAGTATCTGGTGTTTTAGATAACTCAGAGTTCGAAAAATCCTTGTACTGAGATCCACCACGAAATCTCGGTGAATTCTACCTTGAATTAGATAGATTTCTATGGGAAGAAGTTGCAACTTCCGAGAAGCGCATTCTCGATGTCAACATGCTTAAAGACGGAGAACCGTATGATTCTGGAAAAGGAAAAGGAAAAGCCGATGTCAAGCGTGACTGCAACACTCAGCCCTAGAGAGGGCCGAAATATGAAAGATACACTAAACTGAACGACACTCTGAGCAACATCTACATGGATACAGGCGGCTCAACCTCATATCCAAGGCCTCCCAAGAGGGAGGAAACGGTAGCACAACGCAACTCCGGAAGGCATTGCATATTTCATGACATAGTCGGTCACAACACTGATGACTGCAGACACTTGCGAGACCTAATTGACGATCGGGTCAGACGAGAAGAGCTACCCGAGTATGTAAGTCAACCAACAGCGCCACCACCTATTCCCCGGAGAAGGAATGATCCTGGATCGACCAATCGCGAGATTATCATTCGCTGATCCCACTCAGTGGATCTAGATCGACCAATCGCGAGAATGATCCTAGATCGACCAATCGCGAGATTATCATTCGCTGATCCCACTCAGTGGATCTAGATCGACCAATCGCGAGATTATCATTCGTTGATCCCACTCAGTGGATCTATTAAGTTTACCGGACTCCGGTCCATAGTTCAAGTTTTTAGGCTTTAAGGCGACTTCTCGCCCCGCTTTGTTTTCTCTACATGTAATAAGCACGGTAACATCGGCCCACATGCACGGAACCAACCCGTAGTCTCTAGTCGTGTTCGGAGTTAGAATAACTGCCGCTTAGTTTTCATGAAACAATAAAGATCATTGATGAGCTCAGGCTCCCAACTGGATCCATCCAGTATAATAAGATATGAGCTCTGGCTCTGAACTGGATCCGTCCAGTATAAACATTGAGACCCGGCTCCGAACTGGATCTGTCCAGTATAAACATTGAGCTCCGGCTCCCAACTGGATCCGTCCAGTATAATCAGACATGAGCTCCAGCTCCGAACGGGATCCATCCAATATAAACATTGAGCTCTGGCTCCTAACTGGATCCGTCCAGTATAAACAAACCGCATTAGCATTTCCTTGGTCATCTTACTCCGGTAAGGCCATCTTGAAATCTCATTAGCTTTTCCTTTTTCATCTTACCCCGATAAGGCCATCCTGGAACCCAATAGCACTTCCTTGGTCATCTTACTCCGGTAAGGCCATCTCGGAACCATTTTTTCCATTGTTTGTCTTATCTTTTTGCAGGTATGGATTATGGATTTCACAGATTATCCAGAACACATCTTCCTTCAACCAGCAAGATATGTTCTGGGGGGCAAACTTGTTGACACACTATTTGGTCAAAGCTGTCACACATGGAAATCCTGGATAATGACACGCTCAAGCGGTGGAAACAACGTCAGAAGACATAGAGTGGTTTGGTCGAAATCGCCACATCAACATAAACTGGCCTGAAATTCCTATCAGATGACCTCTTTAGGCCCGAAAACATTATTTACGGAGCTTTACTCCTTAACCCTTGTAGCCCTCTGAATTAGCTTCAAGTAGAGCTTTCGTTTGGGTAAAACGGACTTATGATTTGAAAGTTGCGCTTGTTTTCGTGAATGGGGGTAAACTAGCATCGAAAACTCAGATCATAAGACCAGCTCGTCCCCCTTGGGCTTGCCCCTCCTCGGCTCGTGAAGCAATCTTTTGCTGCTCGTGGACCATCTCCGGCTCATGGAGCATATATAGGTCACGATCCCCATTACCACGACCCGACCATGGGCTCACCACACCCTGCTCATGATCCGCCTCCAGCTCATGACCAAACCTCGGCTCGTGAAGCCCACATCACGACCCGACTACCACCACGAACTACCTGTAGCTGCACATACAATTGTGACCTATTCTCAGGGCTATTCGCACTCCTACTTTCCTGGATCGGGTGCCACATGCCTCATCACGAACCATCATCCCAGAGGCTCGCCTACAACTATAAATACACCTCTACATGGAATTTTGAGAGGACTTTTGGTCATTCTTCTCGCTGCTTCCATCATTACTAAAGTGCAAGGACTTTGCACCTTTCTACATCTAAATTATCCTCTTGTAATCTCAATTAACTCATGGATTATGTGTCTGCATGTAACTGATTCTTGTAATCTGTCAGTATAACAATAATATTATAAAGTGGACGTAGGCTACATCTACAGCCGAACCACTATAAAAACCTTGTGTGTTCCCTCTGATTTTACTATTTTCTGCATTCTGTGATCTGCATTTGGGTGTTAGTGTCATTTTTTGGTCTAAAAGAAACCTTTCATAATGTAATCCAAGGTTCATAGTTTGTTTAAAGTGTCTCATGACCCTTTTAGCATGCTAGTGCTCTATACTAGGTCTACTGGTAAACCTGCACGATAATCCCATGACATAGGCAATGTTGGGTGTAGCACAATCAGTGGCATACCGAAGGCTGCCAATGATGCTCGCATAATCAGACTGTCTTACACCTTCACCAGTGTTCTTAAATAACTTTACATTGTGATCATATGGTGTACTTGCAGGTTTATAGTCAAAGTAATTGTATATCTTTAGTATCTTCTCAATGTAATGAGATTGATCCAAAGAAAGTCCCTTTTCTGACCTAGTAATTTTAATACCAAGGTTTACACTCGCCTCACCTAGATCTTTCATATCAAAATTGGCACTTAATAAGGATTTGACTGAGTTTATGGCATGAATGTTTGACCCAAAAATGAGTAGGTCATCTACATAAAGGCATATAATAGTGCAAATGTCATTCTTAGATTTGTATTTAATGCATTTGTAACTTTTATTTACTTTAAAACCATGTGAAATTATTAAGTTATCAAATTTTTCATGCCATTGTTTAGGAGCTTGTTTTAAACCATATAACGATTTATCTAATTTGCATACTTTGTGTTCTTGACCATGTACTACAAATCCTTCAGGCTGGTCCATATAAATTTCTTTGTCTAATTCACCGTTTAAGAATGCGGTTTTCATATCCATTTGGTGTATTAATAAATTATGAATAGAGGCAAGTGAGATTAATACCCGAATGGATGTGATTCTAGTAACAGGTGAAAAAGTGTCGAAGAAATCTATATTTTCTTTTTGTTTAAAACCTTTAGCTACTAGTCGTGCTTTATATTTATCAATAGTACCATCAGGTTTTAATTTCTTTTTAAGCACCCATTTACAGCCTATAAATTTACAACCAAGGGGTAAATCTACCAAATGCCAAGTCTTATTGGATTCCAAAGAATCCATCTCATCATTTATAGCCTTTTGCCAAAAATCGGCATCTAAAAAAGATAAGGCCTCTTGGAGGTTCATGGGATCCTCCTCAATAGTAAAAGCGCAAAAATCTGAACCAAAATCTTTTATGGTTCTTGCTCTTTTACTTCTTCTAGGTTTAGCTTTAGAATTTTCATTAAGTTATGTTCTAATAGGCATACTTGAAGTGCCCCCACTATTCCTTAATTTAAAAAGGAAATTTTGTTTCATAAAAATCGACATCATTTGATTCAATTATATTATGTGCATTTATGTCATAAACACTGTATGCTTTGCTATTAATAGCATAACCTATAAATACACATTCATATGCTTTACTTGCCAATTTTATTCTCTTAGGGTCTGGAATGCGAACATATGCTAAACAACCCCAAGTTCTAAATTATGAGACATTGGGTTTATGATTCTTTAAAATTTCAAAAGGTGAAATTTTATTCTTAGACTTGGGGATTCTATTCAGAACATAGCATACAGTCAATAAAATATCCCCCCACCAATGTTTTGTTTCACCAGAATTTAATAGGATGGCAACTACTAACTCGGTAAAGGTCCTTTTTTTTTCTTTCAGCTTTACCGTTCATTTCATGAGAATAGGGTGCAGTTCTCTCATGTACTACACCATGTAGTTTATAAAAATCCAGAATTGAATTAGATTCATATTATGTTCCTCTATCACTACGAAGTCTCTTAATTTTCCTATTTTCTTGATTCTCAATCTTAGTTTTGAATGTTCTAAACATGTCAAAGGCATCATTTTTATTTTTCATAAGGTATACATATGTGAAATCAGAATAGTCATCAATAAAAGTGATAAAATAACGATGTCCATGTCTAGTCAAAGTACCATCAAGTTCACAGATGTCAGAATGAATCAAGACTAAGGGTTCAGAAACTCTATTGACAAATTTATGAGGTTTCTTTGTGATTTTAGCTTGTGTACAGAATTCACATTTATCAGGTTCAGATTCTGTCATTGTAGGAATCATATCTAGGGTGCTCATGTTATGAATTATTCGTTTATTAACATGACATAATTTAGAGTGCCAAATATTAAAATCACACAACATACAAGAAGAAGTAGTCACTTTATTAGTTTCAACATTCAATTTAAACTTACCCTCACAAGCATAACCCTTTCCCACAAAAGCTCCCTTATAAGTTAAGGTATACAAATCAGCTCCAATAACTTGAGTAAAACCAGCCCTATTAAGGAGAAAGCCAGAAACCAGATTCTTTCTTATCTCTGGAGTATGCATAACATCTTTTAGAATAACAGTATTTCCAGAGGTAAACTTGATTTCCATATTGCCAATCCCTGCAACTTTAGTGGTGTGAGAATCTCCCAACAACACTTTCTGATTTTCAGCAGCCGTGTATGTAAAGAACAAGTCACGATGATAGCAGACATGGCGAAAAGCACCAGTGTCTACCCACCAACCCTCTGATCCACCAACAAGGTGAATCTCGATAATCATAGCCGTAAGAGGCTCCTCAGTCAGGTTAGCCTATGGTGCAGAGCTTGGCATGTTCCGACACTTTCGTGCAGTATGACCTGGTTTTCCATAGTTGTAACATAGAAACAACTGTCTAGAATCATTCATTTGGGCTGGTTTTTGCTGTCCTTTTGGGTTTCCTTGCAAATTCACATTCTGTTTGTTGTTCCTGTTCCGATTCTTAAATGATTTCGGGTTAGGTTTCAGAACAGTAGGTTTGGTCTTTCTAGTGTTGTTGTTATTGACAATCAGCACCTCTTTTTTCTGGTTCTGCTTGCGTGCCTCCTCAATACAGAGGCATGTGATCGGGCTTTCTAAGGAAAATTCCTCAGTCTTATGTCGTAAGAAATTCTGAAAATCTTTCCAACCAGGGGTAATTTGTCAATGATAATAGCAATTTGAAATTGTTTGTCCAATGCCATACCTTCGAAGATGATCTCATGAGCTATTTTTTGAAGCTCATGAGACTGCATCTCTACTGATCTATCATCAGTCATCTGGTACTTTAGGTAGCGGCTTATAGCATATTTCTTTGCCCCTGCCTCCTCTATATCATACTTCTTCTTCAGTGCTTCCCAGATCTCCTTTTCTCTCTTTTCATCTGAGTTGTAGTAATCATACAAGTCATTCCTCGGTCCATTCAGAATAAAATTCTTGCATAGGTAATCATGTTCAATCCAGATCTGCAGTTGCTTTGACTGTTCAGTCTATGATGCCATCTTTGCTGCATCAGCCTCGTGAGGTCTATCTACTAGCAGCGGTTTAACAGTAGCCAGTGCAGCCACCACCTTTCTCATTGTTAGGAAGAAGTCCATCTTCTGACGACATCGCTTGAAATGCAAGCCTTCGAATCTGAACAGAGCAGCAGTCACGAGAGGAATCTGGAAAGTCGAGGGTGGAGCAGCATCGTCTACGGTTGAGTTTGAAGCCATTATTTCAGAATGTCTTCAATTTGTTGGGAAACAATGGATGAGTCGCGGACTAGGTCGCTTTCTTGAAGACGATTCGGCGATCTGGTCAGAGGCGCAAACCAGTTCGTACTTTCGCCGCCACCTCTAGGATAAAACAGCCTCTGAAAACAATAACTGATTTTCTTGCACAACAAATCAGTGCAGATTTGCAATTTCGAGAACAAGCACTGCTCGAAAATTTATGAAAGAAAATTTTAATGGCGGAGGCAAGAAGAGAATATGTAATTCGGTGTATTTTTTCTCATCTGTAGATAAAGACTATATATATTCGGGAATTAGGGATTATAGGACAAAAGTTGCATAAACATTACCGTTACATAAAAAAATTCATAAAAAAACGATTCGAAAAAAATAGTGTTTTTCCGGTCCAAAAAATATAAGTGTCTACACCACAAAGCCAAGGCCCAAGACCAAGCCCAAACCAAACCGAACCGGACCAGGCCGGGTCTAGTCGAGTCGGTCGGTTGTGCGCGCGTGTGTGGTGGTCATGATGCATGGTCTCCCTCCTCACAACAATGCATGTATTGGGAGTCCCGTGGCCCCAACACGACTTCTTAGAAACAAATATACTTGGTTCTTTCATATAGTCCCATGATGTGGGACTATTCACATATATGAGTCATTCATACACTTATTCCAACATTTTTAATAATTCACCTAATGTTTATAGAAAAAACATTTCAAACGGTATGCATTTAAATTATGTGTATGGATTATATTTTTTTAATATGGTAGAACTTTGAATGTACGTGTTGTAATGTCTGTTAAGAATTAACGAATCTATTTTTATTTGGAATGTACGTTTACTTATTTTTTGGTAATATATGTTTTCATTATTACATTATTAAATTATTAAATGCAGATGATGATGGATTATAGTAGGCAAATGTGTTTTTTGAATTTTGCAACTGTCATGTAGTGTTGCAAATAATCAAATTGCAATTGTCCTAAATAGTTATGGTTGAGTCATTTGCAGCTGTCAAAAATAATTGTAGTATCTCACTTTCCAAACGTCTATTTCAGGTTTGCAACTGACATTTGTTTTCGCAAAAGGTTCTATTGCAACTAGTTAAGAAAGTTGCAAAAAATTCTACTGCAACAGTTGTTCGCAAATGTCCTAAACAGTTGCGAAAAGTGACTAACCTATTGCAAGTTCGACTACCTAGACGGCAGCGCGTCTGTTGCAATTGGCCTAACTGCAACAGAAATTGCCAGTCGCAAAAAGGGTTTTTGTTTTAGTGCACCAGAACCTTTAACCTTTCACCAACACGGTTCAGCTCACAGTTCGGTCTTCGAGAAAATGAAAAGAAGTATAACATGAGTCCGATGTATCAATTAGAGGGATGATATGTTGTGTGCGAATAGTGTATCTTAGTTTTATGCACTTACTGCTATCGACAAACATAAAAATTCTGTCGTATCAAGCAATATGCCACAATCCCAAAATGATAACAAAATAAATAAGTTAATTTATTTTGTGAAATTCCAAAAATGCTGATATAGGGCATAAAATATTTGTTTATTTTCCAAAATAAAAATTACATAAAAATTCTATAAATTAAATTAAAAATATGTCATTAAAACTCTTGTCTAATTTGAAACCAATACTTTATTTTTAAAATCCAATTTGACGACTCAAAAATGAGAGTTATTACAATGGCTCATAGGGCTCTGGCTCGTTGAGTCATGCAACCACTATGTTGGCTCTACGGGACTAAAACCTCGTCCAAAATTAAAGCTATTAATTAATATACAAAAAAATTAAAATTAGTCTGCATCCGCATCCGAAAAGCGGATAAATATCCGATATTTGAAAAAATGGATGTGGATATAGGCACATCCAAATCAGAAAACTATCTGTATGCTTTTTCTTATGATTATAGCTTAAATTATGTGTATTTTAACATAATTAAATATATTAATTTATTATTTTGTAAAGTTGAAGGTCTACTAAACGCATGCTAATTGTTAGGTGTGGCTCACATTGGAATGGAGTGGGTGCATGGATTGAACGGACGATTAGTCCCACATCGCAAGAAATTAAGAAAGATTGTGGTGTATATATATAGTGTTGGTGGCATGAAACATTGGGGAATCCTTTTGTTACAATAAGTGCTTGCCAATACCAAATTATATGCTCGATGAGAGGCGGTAGGGGGATGTTCAATCGGGACACCGACGTAGGAGACTTCGACCGTTGACCTCGGGTAGACACAGTGAAGCGCGTACGGTATGCATGGAATGCCGAAACTCAACATCGTATCAGAGCTTCATGGTTCAAGTGGACCATTATGTGTAGCATGACCGAAGCATGGCTCCAAAGGGGCTTGAGCATGGGATGCTCGTCAAGGGGGAGATACGATTATAAGCAGTCTGCCTCCACCACTTCTTATGAGAACTCGAAGCAGCAGCCTGACCAACTGTGAAGAGAACTCAAGATGTAACTCCAAGGTGACTTGAGAAATGCTCGCCAAGGTGGAGATTATTGGGTGTGACTCGCACTAGAATGGAGTGGGTGTGTGGATTAAACGAACGATTAGTTCCATATCGCAAGAAATTAAGAAAGATCATGGTATATATATGGTGTCGGTGGCATGTAGCATTGGGGATTCATTTTGTTACAATAAGTGCTTGCCAATACCAAATTATATGCTCGATGAGAGGTGATGGGGGAGTGTTCAATCGGGACGCCGACATAAGAGACTTCGATCGTTGACCTCGGATAGACAAAGTGAAGTGCGTACAGTACACAGGGAATGCCAGTAACCAACCGTCTAATTTAAAGAAGTCAGTAACCAACCGTATGATTTTGCCGAAGATGTTTTTCACCATGCGGATGAGACATGGTACTTCAATAAAGGCACATATAAGCTTCTTCGATGACCTCATGATGAAGATGAAGACTGTTGACTTGAAAGTGGATAAGGAGCAAACAACAACGATTCTTTTGTGTTCTCTTCCGGAGCGATACAGAGGTTTCAGTATCAGTCTTATCTATGCCAGAGATACACTAACAGTAGATGATGTGAAGGCAGGTCTTCTATCTGAGGACTCGAGGGATCAGATGAAGGGGTTGAGTGAAGGTAGAGAAGGAAGTAGTATGGAAGCCTTATTAGCTGGTATGGAGAAAGGGGAGAAGAAGAAGAAAATAAAGTCAAGAGATGGGAAGTGCTACATTTGCAAGAAACCAGGCCATTGGAAGAGAGATTGTCCGAACTTGAAGGAAAAAACTGAAAATGGAAATTCATCAGTTGCGATGGAGATATTTTTGTCTCATGACTTGTTGACAGCGGTTGTATCTGATGTATCCCATTGGGGGCTAGATACGGGGGCGTCTTTTCATATGACACCTTACAAGAATTTTTTCAGTTCTTTTAAAAGAAAAGGAGGAAATTGATTCTTATGGGAAATGATGCTAGTTGTAGAATCATGGTTGAAGGTACTGTACATATTCTCATGTATGACGGGGTAATACAGACTTTGACAGGTGTCCGTTATGTTCCAGGTCTTTGGAAGTCAATGATATCTCTTGGCCAATTGGCATCCAAAGGATGCGATGCGTCTATTAATAAGGATAGTCTAAGGGTTTCTAAGGGTGCATTTGTAGTGATGAAGGAAGATATGCTTCATAATTTGTATGTCCTGAGGGGAAGCACTGTACTTGGAGAGTCAAGGGTTGGAGTCTACAGTTCTCGTGAAAAAGATATCAAAGCTAGGCATACGAGATGGGAGTTTGAGTTTCTGCATATGCAAAATATGATCAAAGAGGAAAGATTCAACAAGGTAGGATTCTGCCAGAAGGATGTGCTTGATGAGCGGAAGAAGGGATCTTCTGAACTTGGTCAGAGATCAAAGGAGAAAGAAGTGGCCACACGGTGGCACGGTGTGGGGAGAGAGTTGAAATGGTTCATGGAGACGTTTGTTTTCATGGTGAAGATTGAAAGGTCTTACAAGAAGGGGATACTTTGAACACTTTGTTGGCAGGCGGTGGCGTTGCCGGAGTTTGTTGACAAAGTGAAATGGGTGATGGCCAAGCCGAAGCTCATTGGGGAAAGTAACTATGGTGTCTTGTCCGAGAAGATGCTTAGAGAAACAGGATGTAGATGGAGTTTGTATGCTTTCAAGGAAATATAGTATCAAGGTGGAGATTGTTAGTTTTCATGATACAATATTTCCATTTGCAGAAGATTTGGAAGATATTATTGCTTATGGTGATACAATATTTCCATTTGGAGAAGATTTGGAAAATATTGTTAATTTGAGTAATATAATATTTCCAACTGCAGAAGATTTGGAAGATATCAGAAAATTTATTGGCTCTTTTGTAAAATTAGTCAGGACAATAAATTACCTACATAAGTGAAAAAATGTGAAGAAGTTTCTTTTGGGATATTGAAGTAAGGAATTAATTCTCTGCTTGGAGAATTAATTAGGCATTGATTTATAACCATAAATCAATTACTTCAACCCTAAGTATTAATCCTTATATTAGGATAGGGATCAGGTAAATGTATGGAACATCTCTCAAAGTTGTATTTCTTCTTCTACTTCTCTATTATCAATCTTGTAATATTTCCTGATTTAGAAAAGCAATAAAATCTCCTCTCCCCAAGTGGACATACACTAACAAGACGTTAGTGGAACCACGATAAATCTCTTGTGTTCTTTCTTTTATTGCTTGATTCGTGATTGTTTTGCTGGTGACTATCTGTTGTTTGTATTGCCTCGCCGTCAATTCATTCCATTTTTTTTTTCCGCAAGGTTGGGTTTTATTCCAAGGCCTTTTTCGGGAAACATTCCCCAACACTAATTGCTCAAAATTATATATTATCATAATATTTATTTGTTTTTAGCATTTTAGTAATCAGTTGGGTTGAAAAAAATAATAAATTTAAAAAATTCATTAATGTTCATTAATTTATCAACTATTAGCAGAGCGGATAAATATCTGATATCCGTCTGTATCTGCGGATGCGGATATCTGGTATCCGATATCCGAAAATGATTTCGGATGCGGATTTGACACTATTCGCGTCCAAAAGCATCAGTTGACAGCTCTATTCAAAAGACGTGGCTTAAAATACTAATGTGCCTAATATTGAGGAAGTGGCTCGAAATACTGCTATTGCTGCTCAGACTCAAACTAATGCTGCATCGGCTGTGGGATATCTACTTTGCTAACTCGATATGCATCCTCCTAAGGGTGGAGGAATCTATCATGGGGTGGGTTTGCTCGACAAAAATCTCATCTTCCATCCCCACCCTTACTTCCCTAAGTACCAAAATCCATAAGTGGCAAAAAGAAATTAAAGATCATTGACCGCTAGCTGCTGCTGCGTACTAGGCCACGATCTCCCTAGCCTGGTTCATCTGGATGTCTCCAAAAATGGCATATGTGGCATATCAAGCTATAGAGTAATTCTGATCAAAAATTCCCATCTTGGAGATAATCTTATACTAAAAAGGGTGTATAACCACTCAAGCTAAAAGGAATAGATATCTAATATCCCAAATCTGCTGCTGAGGGTCTATAAATATCTATCCTAAGATGGAAAATCTGTCAACTTAACCTGGCCAAACTCCAGGTTGTTCCCTCGAATACCTAACATAGCTTATAATTGGGTCTCCGTAAATGATACTCTAGTATTCTTAACCTCTAACTTGAAGGCTAACTCATCTCTAGTAGTACTTGTATGTAAGTTAACATCGAAAAGGCGTATTAATCTATGATATGATCTAAGCCCAAATGTCAAAAGGTTCAAAATCCAATGCAATCCACTGTCTAGAAAAGTTGCTCCAATGGTGTGTTAAGAAAGTCAGAAAACTTGACCGCACTTCCCTATAGAAACTGGTGAGTGGTCGTTTCCACATATGCCTGAATTGTCCTCCTATCACGCTGACACCAACCAATCTGTTGTGGTGTCAATTGGAAAAAAGGTTAACCAATGATTGCCTGGGAGGCATGGCCAAAACACTCAGATCTAGAGAAAATGACTATGTATTTTGATAGTTCTCATAGCACTCTTTGATTTCATAGTAATCTCAAGTGAAATGGAGGAGTTTAGAGGTAGTGAGGGGTATTAGAAGTAGTGGCTTGGATGGGTTTCTTGATGGTGATGAAGCCTTCAGGTAGGGAGAACAAATGAAGAAGCCTCTCGGTTGTGTCCTCTATAAGTTATGCAAAATATAAAATGGAAGGTCGACCTACAGGTTGACCCAACCTGGGTATATTATGACTATTATTCTAATTTTTTGGGCATTTCCCTTTATCGCTGAACCGTTTTAACCTACTACTATTCTGACAGTTTTGGGTCGGCTAAGTCACGGTCACGACTCTGGTTGTAAATCCTTAAGTTTTTTTCTACCCTCCAAATAGAGCCTTGACAACTTCTCTTTTATTAGACCCGTATACATACCAATCGTGTGCCTTTTCATTTTATGTTCGCAACTTTTTCCATACCCACTTATATCGTTCAACTCCATAACTTATTCACACCAACTATTTAAAAACAAACCTACCATTTTTTTTTTCAAAAATCTTTTTTAATGCAATTTTGCATAACTAAACACTTCAATTTCTAAAACTCTAAATTTTTAAATTCAGAACTTAGAAACTCTTCAAATATCTTTTTTTTCAAAATCATAAAAGTTTAATTATGAGGTTAGAATCAAAATGGGTTCTTAATTTCTGTTCCTTTTCAAATATTTCAAAAAAGCAATTTCTCTTAGTCCAAATTTTTTCTATCCAATTTCTTCCTATTATCCAAACCAAAACCAAATTTGTGTGTGTATACACACACACACACACACACACACACACATATATATATATATATATATGTATGTATGTATGTAATCTATTTCTTCTCTTATTCTTTTACAATTTCACTACAATAAAAATACCATATTGCAACTTTAGTTTTACAACTATCACAAAATGCCAAATGTAATAAAGGTTTTTTCGCAACTGCCATCTCCTGAAAGTTGTTATAAATATATTTTTAACAAGTTGCTAGTTGTAAAATATGCCTATTACAACCTTTAATTTTTGTCAGTTATAATATATCCTATTTTTAACAGATCTAATTTTTTACCTGTTGTAATAGATGTCTATTACAATCTTTCTTTTTTACCAGTTGTAATAGATGCATATTTTTAACAACTTTTTTGTCAGTTGTAATAGATGCATATTACAACTTTTATTTTTCTCTAGTTGTAATAAATGCTATGTAGTTAGAGCCCCGCAGTATCCCCGCTATAGCCCATAGCGCTCTTCAACCGCTACGCTATTTCAATTTAGCGTTGATGAACGATAGTTTCTATTTTAGCCCCGCTATTTTCCGTTGAATCCGCCAAATCGAGGCATTTTAGCATCCACTTTAGCAATATTAACATATAAAGCTAGATTTGACTACTTCTCCTTCTAAAATATTCAGTAAATTTAGCGTAAAGGGCTAAATTGATGGCATAAGTGCCTAATATATGGTAACAATCAATTACACTCATCAAATTTAGTATGCATAACAAAGATATTCATTGATTTTGTTATATAAGATTAATTAATATAAGTTTCTTGTACACATATAATGTGAGAAAGATGATTAATTAATTTTCAAATATTTGGTTTTACATCTAATGAACATTTTTGCCCCTCCGCTATATCCTAACTATTTCCCCGCTTTATCCCCACTACACCTTTTTGCACCTCCGTCGTTATTGAACCGCTATGCGCACTAACTGCACAGAATAGATGCTTGTTAACCTTTTTCATTTACCCATTTTAATAAAAAGTTAATAATTATAATTAAATAATGATACTCAATAATTAATAAATATTAATAATAAATTATAATCACTACTAAATAATAATAAGTAATATTAAAATTAATGTTCAATAATTAATAATAAATATAATAATAATGATTATTAAATAATACAAATTACTTTCAATAAATAAACAATAATCAATAAGCAATTTTTAATAACTAATATTAATAATTGAAATACTAAAAAAATTGGTAGAGCCGACCGGCTTTTAAAGCGACCGCAAACACTTATTATTATAACAAATAATGATTACAAGAGATTTTGGCAGATTATCAATCTACTACAGTTCGATTTTTTAGGTGGACCATTCACTCTAGACGTTATTAAAGTGGATCATACACTGCTATATACCTAGCTTATAGAAAAAAGCTTGCCTAAGTAACTAAACTACTATATAGTACCACACAGGGTACCCACTTACATGAAACAGAAACATTCCTAGTTACTAGCATATTACATACAGCAACAACTTACATTCAAAATTTATAGAGATAAACTGAAAACAAGTTTCCTAAGAAACTTTACAATAGTAAGTGTGCAAAGCTGATTAAACACCCTACAGGTACTTGTGCAACTAAGCACATCACACAACCCAACACCCTACATGAAAAAAGCCCAAGACTTCACTCTTCCAGCACACCCAACCCACATACATATCAACACAAAAATACCAAGTCGAATTCTAAGCTATAGAGCCAAACAATGTATGACAAACAGTCCCAACCCACGCCTATACTACACATCCAGTAGACTAAGAAAACTCTCCACTAGTTCACCAAGATAGAGCCATAGTTCTGCTTACGCCAGAGCAACTTGGTATAAATGAGAGGAAAACAGAGTTTACCAGAATAGAAAAATAGGAAAGTCGCGATATTGATCATGATATAAGGCCGGGATGCAGATCTGAAAACTCCACGATAAATTCGTGACTTCAAAAGCATAGCAAGCTGAACCATACCATAAGAAGCGTGCAACACCAAGATCAAAACCCATGTTGGTAAGCCTCATCAAACACCGTACTACCCGCGCTCCTGACTAAGATCAGACTATGTTGGAAAAAAATCCATCAGGCAATGGCTTTTGTTCAAACTCACCTGGATTCCTAGCGCAACACATTATAGGTTTTGGGAAAAAGGGAAGACGCGAAAGCATACCCAACACAGACAACAAGTTAGGTTTAGAGACCTGGGCAGGACGTCGCACTATGAAATGAAGGGAAAGTGTAAGAATTCAGGTACGAGGAAGAGACAAGGGTGACAGTGAAATACAGACATGAGGGTTAGAGGAGTCGAGGGTTCAAATCCGAAAAAAGTTAAGAGGTTTAAGCCCACGTATGCGAAATCAGAGCGGAGGAGATTTGGATCGACAAGTATGGTGAGGGAGATTACCAAATCAATGAAGAAAATGAAGAATGTTTAGAAATAAGGAAAGAGAATGCTCTATCGCCATTAACGGGCAAACAACCCCCTCTTTTTTGAATAATAAATATTTATTGTTATTAAATAATTGATAATTAATTTTTAAAAATTATTAATTAAGAACTAATCATTCATATTAATAATTAAGTAATCATGAAGTAAAATCTAGTATTTAATAATTAATTTTTGATAATCAATAATCAAAACATTTTTATTGGAATGTTGTATAAACTTATTTTCAACAGTTCTTTTTTCTACTTGTTATAATAGAGTCCTATTAAATATTAATAATAACTAATATTTAACAATTAATAATATTATTTAAGGATAATTAATATTCAATAATAAATTTACAAATTAATAATAATTAATAATTACTATTAAATAATTAATAAATAACATTTAATTTTTTAATAATTATTGTTGAGTATTTAATAGGTAATAACTTGTAACATATACATAATAACTAACTTTTAATGATTAATATTCAATTGTAAGTAAGAAGAAATAAGTAATAATTAATAATAACTATCATTACCAAGTAATATTCAATATTTTAATAAAAATTAATTCGTATGAAAACTATATTATATTTAATATAATATTTACGTATTAGTTATAACTTACAATATTTAATTGTACAAATTTTAATGTAATTTTTATTATGACATATGAAAAACTGGCGGTCATACTGATGCGAACGAATGAAATTTGGGTAGAAAAAGTGAAAATCTAGGACCAAATTAACTCATATTTTCTATTTCTACTCCCTTGCATGCGCCGATCTTTCCTTTGCTTTTGTTTAAATCAACATCGATCCCCAATTCTATTAGTGCAATAATAGGATGTTTTGATGATAACAATAACAGGTATTGGTATAAAATATATTTACAATTATTACTAACAATTATATATATAGTGTATATATAGCACATGCTTTATAACAGGTGTTCACAATCAAGACTGCATAGTAACAATACAGTCCATGATAATCTATTGAACTATTATGAAGATGTTGATCAAGACTGGTGATACAAATAAAGAATCATGAATTATCAGGAGTTCAAGAATTCAAAAATGATGAAGATATGTATTAGAGCCTCAATCGTATATGTTAAACTCGATTGAACTCATATGATCTCTTTTCTAATGATTTTCAAAGTAGTTTTTTATTTATTAAAGTACTATTCAAAGCATATGTAACGACCCACATTCTACGTATCGTATGATCGTAAAATGTTTATTTATTTCACATACGAAGTCGTATGGTCATGTAACTTTGGGAGACGACTATTGGGGTCATTTCCTATGTTCATGATTTTTGCCGATTTTTAAATGACCGTTTTTCCCCTAGCTAGTTTTCTTTTGGCCATAACTTTTGATTGGAAAGGAGTTTTAACCTGAAACCACTTCCATTGGCTTCGGATAATGGTTTACCTTTCCGTAGAGTGGTCATATTAGCCAAACGGACTCACCGTTTGGGAGATATGGTTGAAACAAGTTTCAGATGGGAAAAAACTGCTTAACCAGGCCAAATGAGGTGATTAGTAAATGGGCCCATAACCCATTTCGGGATTAGGGTTATGGGGAGGCTGAAATGAGCTAGGTTTTCATTTCATTTCAGTTTTCTAGCTACCACTTACCTCCTAAGAACCCTAATAATGGCCTCCAACCTCTAAAACATCCCCAAAATCACTTTCCAATCAAGGATTAAGCTTAGCAACATCAAATTAAGGAGAGAAAGCACCAAAGCAAGGTTAGAGCTGCTGTGTTGCATTGGGAACGGTGCCAAACAGAGAATCATTTCAAATTTGGTATTTTATTTGTGGCCAAGGTGATTGATTTGCATAGTTTTGCACTAATTACGGTTAATTAAGGGTAATTAGTGAATATTAACGAAATTAGACATGATAAAATTCTGGAAAATATTTATAAAATTCGAAAATAATGTTTTAGACATCTGTTAGAAATTTGGATTAATTTGATTAAATTTTGCTAATCCTATCATTAGTTTTGCTTAAACATGCTTAAGGGAAAATATGGGGTTTTGGCTATGTTTGATCCGTTTTAACTTATCAAATTGATGTTTTGGTGTTTGTAGTTGTTTCTACATGTTGCTATGACTGTATGGTATGCTTTGTGGTTGATTAGAATAGTTAGATTGGTCGAAAACGCCGTCGTATGGCGTTAAACAGCCGTTGGAAAGTTGCAAGAAATATGCAGGGTTTCAGACTGGATCGGATCGGATAGGAGAACCGGGCAGGTGGACCTGATTTGGATTGGAACTTAGCATAAGGGGCTTGGCGAGAAGGAAGGCCATTTGCTTAGAGTTGGAGTTGGGCAGGGGATCAGATCGGAGAGACCAACAGGGGATCAAATCGGAAGCAAGGGCGTGGAGATCGGATCGAACTAGAGCTTGGGAGCGGGATCGGATCGGAGGACCAAGCTTGGAGCTGGAGTTGGAGTTGGGGCGAAGCGCTGAATCGGATCGGGACATCTAGGAGGAGCAATCACCGAGCCAAACCCAGGAAGAGGCATCCGAACCGAACCGATGGAGGATCCGTACCGAACCAGACTTAAGCTACTTCTACTCGAAGATTCTTTTGAAGACCAACTCTAATTCGACCAAAACCTGAGATGCAAAGGAAGTCCAAGTAGGAAGTAGAGCTCAGGATCCAGTTGGGAACCAACGAGTTAACTTCATGAGTTGGGCTTTGCTGCGGGACGTGTGCTAAGGGGTTGTCGATGTCTATAACTTTGGATCACTATGTGTAGAGAGTACGTGAACGGATTCAGGGCCACAGTGGCCTAGGTACGACTAAAGAGCTATAGATCAATGTAGTGGGGTCATTTGTAAAGATTTGGTCATGACTCCATGTGGTGACCTTGGTAGTAGCAGTAGTTGTACAAGTCGAACTCTGTCACTACTTCGATGGGTCTAGTGATCAAAGTGATGGATATCGTATGCTTTACGCACTGAGTGAGAGATGTGAGGATGGTTGCTATGTTTGGTTTGTTTTCCATCATTATGACATGCACACACCCCCCCCCCCCCCCCCCCGTTATCTTTACACCATCTGTTCAGTGGCACCTTAGAGTATTGTACGGTATGTAGTGCTAACTCTTTGGTTGCAGGTCCAGGTTCAGGTATGGTTTAGTATACCTGTTATTGTTTTGTTTAGCTGCTTATCGCTCATACCAGACTTTTTGTCTGACCCAGAGTTTTATGTCTCTTCTTATTACTCTGGGTGCTCTCACGAGCAGACTAGAGACAGGTTAGGTGGTATGCACGAGGCTGTACCGGAGACGAGCAGGAGGCTTCCACGTATGATATATATATATAGACATTCTCCCTGTGTTGTTGCGGTCACTACTTTGGGCATTGGTGGTGTACCTTTCTTTATTTTGTTTAGATACAATAATTTGGAAAGTTGTAATAAGCTGTATTTGGATTTCCGCTGCTTTGATGATGATGATGATGTTGATGTTGGTTTTAGTTATCAACTTATACACTATCTCACCTGTTTTATGTCAAGTATATTATTATTATATTTTGTTCCATGCGCTGTGGGACATTCTATAGGTTTTCGATTAGTTCATTCTCTTCTTTCCTTTCTTTGGTGACCGTTCCGTGCTAGTCGGGCATGTGTACAGCGCACTTTCGGAGGAAATGGCGGTTGGTGCGTGGCGGACCGTCACACTTGGTATCAGAGCTCTAGGTTGTGTAGTTAACCTAGGGAAGTCATCAGGGAGAGATAGTATACGTATATGAGAGTGCGTATTTGTGATTATTTTGGTTTTCAAAAGCTATATATATATACTATTAGTATAGCTAAGGATGAAGTCGCACTGCACTAGCACCACTATGGAGATGGTTAATCGTTTTCTCTATACAGATTGAACGATGAGCCGATACGCAAGAGGTGCCAGTAGATGAGCCAATAATGGGAATGTTGCTGACATGAGGATGATGTTTACTGACCTCATGAGAGAGATGCTTAGGGATGTGCAGAGGGCAGCTCCCAATAATGGTAATGGTGGTGGTCCAATAATGCAAGCGCCTAGGGCCGATTTCGCCAAACTGAACAAGGACTATACTAGTCTTGGTGGGAAGCCGTTCCACGGAACGGAGCCGGCTACGGATGTTCAGGATTGGATTGGATAGCTGCGAGCGTATCTTCGAAGATTTGGGTATCGAGGATGCAATGAAGAGAAGGCTAGCATCCCATCAGCTACAAGGACGGGAAACGAATTGGTGGAATGCTATAAAGGCAGCTACTCCCAAGGATCAGATTACTTGGGAGCAGTTTAAGGCTCGCTTTAGCGATAAGTTCATTCCAGCTGCTCAGAAGTCAGTGCTGTTTAAGAAATTCTTGGAGCTCAAGAAGAATGGCAGAGCTGTCTCGGAGTATATTGCAGAATTCGATACTTTATAGAAGTATGGACTATCTCTTATTGATACTGCCGAGAGGAAGAATGATAAGTTCATAACTGGCATGGATGGATACTTGGGGGAAAGGCTTATTAACTACGTCAATGAGACGTTTGAGTCGATTGTGAGGAAAGCGTTGAGGTCAGAGAGTCTTTGCCCTAAGTCGAAGACTGAGGTTGCATCTACAGAGGAGCCAAAACCACAAGCAAGTGGTGGAGGCAAGAGTGGTCCTCAGAATAAGAGGAAGCAGAACCAGAATAAGGATGGCCAGAAAAAGAATAAGAAAGATGTTGAGTGCTTCAGCTGTGGTAAGAAGGGCCATTATGCTAGTAATTGTCGGGCCAAGCCAGCGGATAGAAAGTGCTTCAACTGTGGCCAAGTGGGACATCACAAGGACAAGTGTCTGCAACCCCCTAAAGAAAAGCAGATGGTGAAAGCATATGCCCTCAATGCCGTTCCTTCTTTGTCGAACGCCCCAACTGCGGCGGAGAAGGGAAAGAATGTCGTTATTCAAGGTATGCTTTCTGTTTATGATGTTCCTGTTAGAGTTTTGTTTGATATCCGGGCTTCCAGTTCTTTCATATCTAGTGACCTGGTAGATAGGTTGGGATTGGAGCCCGAGACTGTCAATAGGCCTTTAGTAGTGACGAACCCGATTGGTGGTTCGACTAACCTTAGCATGATTTGTCGTAATGTGGTCTTATCGAGTCATGGATGCATGTTTGGTTGTGACAGCTTTGTTTTGGGCTTTACTAGGTTTGGCATTATTTTGGGAGTCGATTGGCTACAAAGATACGGGGTGGTGGTAGACTGTGAGGGCTTTTTGGTGACAGCTAGAGCGATGATGGGCAGAGGGTAGTGTTTGGTGGTCTACCTAGTAATGGGGTAATGGCTAGTTTTCTAAATTCCCTCGACATCCCTCATAGTGAGTTGTCAGGGTTGCCCGTGGTTGGCCAGTATCTGGACGTCTTCGAGGAAGTGACCGGGCTTCCACCACACCAAGAGATTGAGTTTCGTATTGATTTAGTGAAAGATGCCAGACCTATAGTGATGCCACTTCGTCGTATGGCACCAAGGGAGCAGCGAGAGCTCGGGGTGCAAGTCAACGATCTTTTGAAGAAGGGATTTATCAAAAGGAGTGTTTCTGAATGGGGAGCACCAGTTGTGTTTGCTACCAAGGCAGATGGTTCCCTTCGTTTGTGTGTAGACTACCGCGAGTTGAATAAAGTGACGAGGAAGAATAAGTATCCTCTACCGCGAATAGATGATTTATTTGATCAGTTGAGTGGCACGATAGTATTCTCTCAGTTGGATCTTGCGACAGGTTTTCATCAGTTTAGAGTGGAAGCTGAGAGTATAGCTAAAACGACATTTCGGATGTCGTCTGGATTTTATGAGTGGTTGGTCATGCCATTCGGGCTAACCAATGCCCCAGCATACTTTGTGGATCTTATGAATAGGGTATTCAGAGATCAGTTGAATAAGTTTGTCCTTGTGTTTGTGGATGATATTTTGGTCTATTCGAGGACAGAGGAAGAACACAAGGAACATTTGAGGATAGTGATGAAGGTGTTGAGAAAACACCAGTTGAAAGCAAAATTCTCTAAGTGTCACTTCTGGAGGAGGGAAGTGAGATTCTTGGGCCATGTTGTTTCAGAGAATGGTATTGTCGTGGACCCTGCGAAGGTGGCTATGGTACAAGATTGGTCTTCGCCCAAGAATGCAATGGACATAAGAAGTTTCTTGGGTTTAGCTGGATATTATCGTAAGTTTATCCAAGACTTCTCCAAGATAGCAGCACCGTTGACTCAGTCGACCAAGAAGAATCAAGCTTTCATCTGGGACGAAAAGTGCGAGGATGCATTCAAGAGTCTAAAGGAAAAGTTGACACGCGCACCAGTGTTAGTCATTCCTAAGGGGAAATGAAGAGATGACGGTATACGCGGATGCACGTGGTACCGGACTAGGTGATGTATTGATGCAAGGAGGTAGGGTTGTAGCTTATGCAAGTCGGCAACTGAAACCGCATGAGAAAAGATACCCTACCCATGATTTGGAATTGGCAGCAATCGTGTTTGCATTGAAGATGTCGAGACATTATCTCTTGGGAGAAAGATTCGAGTTGTTTACCGATCATAAATCGTTATAGTATCTTTTCTCTCAAAAGAATCTAAATCTCCGACAGCAAAGATGGTTAGAATTCTTAGCTTTAGCGATAAGTTCATTCTAGCTGCTCAGAAGTCAGTGCTGTTTAAGAAATTCTTGGAGCTCAAGCAGAATGGAAGAGCTATCTCGGAGTATATTGCAGAATTCGATACTTTATCGAAGTATGGACTATCCCTCATTGACACTCCCGAGAAGAAAAATGAGAAGTTCATAACTGGCTTGGATCGGTACTTGGGGGAAAGGCTTATCAACCACATCGATGAGATGTTTGAATCGATTGTGGGGAAAGCATTGAGGTCCGAAAGTCTTTACCCTAAGTCGAAGACTGAGGTTGCATCTGCAAAGGAGCCAAAACCACAAGCAAGTGGTGGAGGAAAGAATGGTCCTCAGAATAAGAGGAAGCAGAACCAGAATAAGGATGGCTAGAAAAAGAATAAGAAAGATGTTGAGTGCTTCAGTTGTGGTAAGAAGGGCCATTATGCTAGTAATTGTCGGGCCAAGCCAGCGGATAGGGAGTGCTTCAACTGTGGCCAAGTGGGACATCACAAGGACAAGTGTCCGCAACTCCCTAAAGAAAAGTAGACGGTGAAAGCATATGCCCTTAATGTTGTTCCTTTTTCGTCGAATGCCCCAACTGCGGCGGAGAAGGGAAAGAATGTCGTTATTCAAGGTATGCTTTCTGTTTATGATGTTCATGTTAGAGTTATGTTTGATACCGGAGCTTCCAGTTCTTTCATATCTAGTGACCTAGTAGATAGGTTAGGATTGGAGCCCAAGATTGTCGATAGACCTTTAGTAGTGATGAACCCGATTGTTGGTTCAACTAACCTTAACATGATTTGCCGCAACATGGACTTATCGAGTCATGGATGCATGTTTGCTTGTGATTGCTTTGTTTTGGGCTTTACTGGGTTTGGCATTATTTTGGGAGTCGATTGGCTCCAAAGATACGGGGTGGTGGTAGACTGTGAGGGCTTTTTGGTGACAGCTAGAGCGATGATGGGCAGAGGGTAGTGTTTGGTGGTCTACCTAGTAATGGGGTAATGGCTAGTTTTCTAAATTCCCTCGACATCCCGCATAGTGAGTTGTCAGGTTTTCTCGTGGTTGGCCAGTATCCGGACATCTTCGAGGAAGTGACCGGGCTTCCACCACACCGAGAGATTGAGTTCCGTATTGATTTAGTGAAAGATGCCAGACCTATAGTGATGCCGCTTTGTCGTATGGCACCAAGGGAGCAGCGAGAGCTCGGGGTGCAAGTCAGCGATCTTTTTGAAGAAGGGATTTTTCAAAAGGAGTGTTTCTGAATGGGGAGCACCAGTTGTGTTTGCTACCAAGGCGGATGGTTCCCTTCGTTTGTGTGTAGACTACCGCGAGTTGAATAAAGTGACGAGGAAGAATAAGTATCCTCTACCGTGGATAGATGATTTGTTTGATCAGTTGAGTGGCGCGAGAGTATTCTCTCAGTTGGATCTCGTGACAGGTTTTCATCAGCTTAGAGTGGAAGCTAAGAGTATAGCTAAAACAACATTTCAGACGCCATCTGGATTTTATGAATGGTTGGTCATGCCATTTGGGTTGACCAATGCACTAGCATATTTTGTGGATCTTATGAATAGAGTATTCAGAGATCAGTTGAATAAGTTTGTCCTTGTGTTCGTGGATGATATTTTGGTCTATTCGAGGACAAAGGAAGAACACAAGGAACATTTGAGGATAGTGATGGAGGTGTTAAGAAAACACCAGTTGAAAGCAAAATTCTCTAAGTGTCACTTCTAGAGGAGGGAAGTGAGACTCTTGGGCCAGTTGTTTCAGAAAATGGTATTGTCGTGGATCCTACGAAGGTGGCTACCGTACAAGATTGGTCTACGCCCAAGAATGAAACGGACATAAGAAGTTTCTTGGGATTAGCTGGATATTATCGTAAGTTTATCCAAGACTTCTCCAAGATAGCAGCACCGTTGACTCAGTTGACCAAGAAGAATCAAGCCTTCGTCTGGGATGAAAAGTGCGAGAATGCATTTAAGAGCCTAAAGGAAAAGTTGACATGTGCACCAGTGTTAGTCATTCCTACGGGGAATGAAAAGATGACAGTATATACGGATGCATGTGACACAGGACTAGTTGCTGTATTGATGCAAGGAGGTAGGGTTGTAGCTTATGCAAGCCGGCAATTGAAACCGCATGAGAAAAGTTACCCTACCCATGATTTGGAATTGGCAGTGATCGTGTTCGCACTGAAGATGTGGAGACATTATCACTTGGGAGAAAGATTCGAGTTATTTACCGATCATAAATCGTTAAAGTATCTCTTCTCTCAGAAAGATCTAAATCTATGGCAGCAAAGATGGTTAGAATTCTTAACTTCCTATGATTTCGACATCGGATATACACCAGGAAAGGGCAACGCGGTAGCTGATGCATTGAGTAGAAGACATGCCAGTTTTGGGGCTATGTTTCTAGAATGGAAGTAACTGGAGTACATCGCTGGGTATGATTTCAGACCAAAGTGCGAATTGGATCCAGAAATGTTAGCAAGTTTGACGATCAGACCCACTTTGATTGAACGTATTGGTTCCAGTCAGAGGAACGATCCTAACCTATTGGAAATCATCTCAAAGTTAAAGATGGGAATTGTCGGAGAGATGAACAAGGATGGGCTTGATCGAGATGGATGGATTAGAAAGAACGGAAAACTAGTTGTACCCAATGTCAATGGATTGAGAGATGAAGTGCTTAGAGAATGTCATCACTCAAAACAGACTATACACCCTGGTGGTAACAAGATGTACCGAGACATGAAGCAGACCTACTACTGGGAAGGGATGAAAAGAGACATTGGGAAGTTTATATCCAAATGCATGAACTGCCAGCTAGTTAAAGCTGAGCAAAAGAAGCCTAGTGGTTTGCTACAACCATTAGAAATTCCATAATGGAAATGTGAACAAGTGTCAATGGATTTTATTGATGCGTTACCAAGGACTAGATCGGGCCATGATAGCATTTGGGTGATTGTGCACCGATAGACTAAGAGTGCAAGGTTTATACCTGTCAAGTCAAACAGAACGGCAGCTAAGCCAGCGGAACTGTATATAAAGTGGGTAGTGAGATTTCATGGAATACCCAAAGGCATTGTGAGTGACCGAGATCCGTTGTTCACTAGTGGATTTTGGAAGAGCTTACAAGAGGCATTAGGACCAAAACTACATCTAAGTACTGCGTATCATCCTCAAACCGACGGATAGATAGAGAGGTTGAACCGAGTGTTAGAAGATCTCTTGCGAGCTTGCATATTGGATTTTGGTGGATCATGGGATGACCATTTGCATCTAGTAGAGTTTGCATATAATAATAGTTATCAATCCAATATTGGTATGGCTCTGTCTGAAGCTTTGTACGTAAGACCGTGCAACTCACCGTCATGTTGGGTAGAAACTGGTGAGAAGTTTATGCTTGGACCCGATGTGATAAGAGAAACTTTAGACAAGATTAAGGTTATCCAACAATGAATGAAGGCTGCCCAAGATAGGCAGAGGAGTTATGCTGATAAAAGGAGAAGAGAATTAAAGTTCTCCATTGGCGACTTGGTGTTATATCAAGATTTCTCCGTTGAAGAGCGTGATACGATTTGGCAGGAGAGGCAAGTTAGCACCAAGATTTGTAGGTCCATTCCCAGTTCTTGAGTAGATTGGGATTTTGGCATACAAAGTTGAATTACCAGAGAAGATGGCAGGAATTCACAACGTATTTCATGTTTCCCAGTTAAGGAAGTTCGTGCACGACCCAGATGTGACTATTTCACCTGATCAGTTGGATGATAACAAAGTTGAACCCGAGGCGGTTGGGAACCGCAAGCCTATGCGTATTGTTGGGAACGATACGAAGCAACTTCGAAGGAAAGCGGTGAAGTTAGTCAAAGTTCAGTGGGGGCGAGAATGAAAAAGACTGTACTTGGGAGACAGAGGAGAGCATTAGGAAGACGTATCCAGAACTCTTCGCGTGGTAAGATTTTAACTTCGATTTAGTCTTTCTGCATGCTAGGATAGGCTTGTTTTGTTTGTTTTGCATGATTGATTGTTGTATATGGTTGGTAGGCATGCGAGATCCTTTGTATATTTTGGGTTAAGGAATTTCGGGGACGAAATTTCTTAAGGGGGGAAGAGTGTAACGACCCGCATTCTACGTAACGCATGATCGTAGAATATTTATTTCTTTCACATACGAAGTCGTATGGTCATGTAACTTTGCGAGACGACTATTGGGGTCATTTCCTATATTCATGATTTTTGTCGATTTTTAAATGACCATTTTTCCCCTAGCTAGTCTTGTTTTGGCCATAACTTTTGATTGGAAAGAAGTTTTGACCATAAACCACTTCCATTGGCTCCGGATGATGGTTTACCTTTCCGTAGAGTGATCACATTAGCCAAACGGACTCACCGTTTGGGAGATATGGCTGAAACAAGTTTCAGATGGTGAAAAACTGCTTAACCGGGCCAAATGAGGTGATTAGTAAATGGACCCATAACCCATTTCGGGATTAGGGTTATGGGGAGGCTGAAATGAGCTAGGTTTTCATTTCATTTCAGTTTTCTAGCCGCCACTTACCTCCTAAGAACCCTAATAATGGCCTCCAACCTCTAAAACATCCCCAAAATCACTTTCCAATCAAGGATTAAGCTTAGCAACATCTAATTAAGGAGAGAAAGTACCAAAGCAAGGTTAGAGCTGCAGTGTTGCATTGGGAACGGCGCCAAACAGAGAATCATTTCAGATTTGGTATTTTATTTGTGGCCAAGGTGAGTGATTTGCATAGTTTTGCACTAATTACGGTTAATTAAGGGTAATTAGTGAATGTTAACGAAATTAGACATGATAAAATTCTGGAAAATATTTATAAAATTCGAAAATAATGTTTTAGACCTCTGTTAGAAATTTGGATTAATTTGGTTAAGTTTTGCTAATCCTATCATTAGTTTTGCTTAAACATGCTTAAGGGAAAATATGAGGTTTTGGCTATGTTTGATCCATTTTAACTTATCAAATTGATGTTTTGGTGTTTATAGTTGTTTCTACATGTTGCTATGACTGTATGGTATGCTTTGTGGTTGATTAGAATAGTTAGATTGGTCGAAAAAGCCGTCGTATGGCGTAAAACAACCTCTAAAAAGTTGCAGGAAATATGCAGGGTTTCATACCGGATTGGATCGGATCATTGGGCTCGGATCGGATAGGAAAACCGGGTAGGTGGACCTGATTCGGATTGGAACTTAGCATAAAGGGCTTGGCGAGAAGGAAGGCCATTTGCTTAGAGTTGGAGTTGGGCAGGGGATCGGATCAAAGAGACCAACAGGGGATCGGATCGAAAGCAAGGGCGTGGAGATCGGATCGGACTAGAGCCAGGGAGCAGGATCGGATCGGAGGACCAAGCTTGGAGCTGGATTTGGGGTGAAGCACTGAATCGGATCGGGATATCTAGGAGGGAGTAATCACCGAGACGAACCGAGGAAGAGGCATCCGAACCGAACCGATGGAGGATCCGAATCGAACCAGACTTAAGCTACTTCTACTCGACGACTCTTTTGAAGACCAACTCCAATTCGACCAAAACCCGAGATGCAAAGGAAGTTCAAATAGGGAGTAGAGCTCAGGATCCAGTTGGGAACCAACGAGTTAACTTCATGAGTTGGGCTTTGCTGCGGGACGTGTGCTAAGGGGTTGTCGATGTCTATAACTTTGGATCACTATGTGTAGGGAGTACGTGAACGGATTCAGGGCCATAGTGGCCTAGGTACGACTAAAGAGCTATAGACCAATGAAGTGGGGTCATTTGTAAATATTTGGTCATGACTCCATGTGGTGAGCTTGGTAGTAGCGGTAGTTGTACAAGTCGAACTCCGTCACTACTTCGATGGGTCTAGTGATCAAAGTGGTGGATATCGTATGCTTTATGCACTGAGTGAGAGATGTGAGGATGGTTGTTATGTTTGATTTGTTTGCCATCATTATGACATGCACACCCCACCCCCGTTATCTTTACACCATCAGTTTAGTGGCACCTTAGAGTATTGTACGGTATATAGTGCTAACTCTTTGGTTGCAAGTCCAGGTTCAGGTATGGTTTAGTATACCTGTTATTGTTCTGTTTAGCTGCTTATCGCTCATACCAGACTTTTTGTCTGACCCAGAGTTTTATGTCTCTTCTTATTACTCTGGGTGCTCTCACGAGCAGACTAGAGACAGGTTAGGTGGTATGCACGAGTAGCTGTACCGGAGACGAGCAGGAGACTTCCACGTATGATATATATAGAAATTCTCCCTGTGTTGCTGCGGTCACTACTTTGGGCATTGGTGGTGTACCTTTCTTTCTTTTGTTTAGAGACGGTAATTTGGAAAGTTGTAATAAGCTGTAAATGGATTTCCGCTGCTCTGATGATGATGTTGATGTTGGTTTTAGTTATCAACTTATACACTGTCTCACCTGTTTTATGTCAAGTATATTATTATTATATTTTGTTCCATGCGCTGTGACCCATTCTACAGGTTTTCGATTAGTTCATTCTCTTCTTTCCTTTCTTTGGCGACCATTCCGTGCTAGTCGGGCATGTG
The DNA here is from genome assembly GCA_030737875.1 of Allium sativum. Classification (NCBI taxonomy): domain Eukaryota; kingdom Viridiplantae; phylum Streptophyta; class Magnoliopsida; order Asparagales; family Amaryllidaceae; genus Allium; species Allium sativum. The sequence continues at coordinate 141,570,981 of CM060925.1, read as the reverse complement.
TACAGCGCACTTTCGGAGGAAATGCCGGTTGGTGCGGGGCGGACCGTCACAGCATATATTATGATTGTTTTTAAGATTTATGTTTTAAATTAATTAATGTATTTTATGTTTCAAGTTTCAAATATATTTACTATTTCAATTTTAATTATATTTGATATTTAAGATATTTGATGTTATATTTTAATGTTTGATAACATATAATATATATTTGTAATTTTATACATTTGATATTATTTGTGCTTCATGTATTACTATTTTAATCTTTATTGCTTTGAGTATTCCATTTTGAATTTTAATTTTTCTTTATATATTGATTTTGATTATATAGTATATATTTAAGTTTAATTATTATTTTTGATAATTTTTCAGAAGTATTTTTATGTTTAAAACTCTCTTTAACTATGTGTAATAGTTTCCCAAAGTTTCGAATTAAATTTTATATTTTCAAAATAATGTTTAAAATAAGATTTTTAAAATTTACAAAGAACCATGTCGGCATGATGATTTATAGTATGGCGACATAACGGCCAGTTTTTTCAAATTTCAAATTTGTGTTGAAGTGTCTTTTTGTCATATCTTTACACAAATGGACATTTTTCTTCTATTATATAAATAGGGAGTTTTTATTTCCAAATTTAATTAACTATTATATCTTCTTCTTCACCCCTTCTTTTTTTCAGCGGGTTTAACCAAAATCCTCATCATCCTCCCTACAATATGTCAAGATTGGAGTGCAAATCAGAGTTATAGGGCTATTGTAATCACGATCACAAGATTAGGTTTGCATTCTTTTGTAAAATCTACACAGGTATACTCAAAAGGGTGTGACTTGTTGGCTTGTAAATCAAGTTGGTTTTGATCGTACTCGAAAAGCAATTGGGTGTGACTTGTTGGCTCGGAAATCAAGTTGGCTGAGGTCCAAAATCTAAAGGGTGTCTCCTTATAGCCTTAAAATCAAGGAGTGTAATAGATTCTGAGTTAATTAAAAATCTGCATAAGTATTTGTGCAGGACTGGATGTAGGGTAACTCCGAACCAGTATAAAATTCGGTGTGGTCCTTCCTTTACTTTACTACTTTTTACTTTTTTTTATTTCTTTGATTTTAGTGATAAATATATGATAATTTGCTTAAAGTTGAGGTAATTCAAAAAAGATTCACATAAATCCTACAAATACTATTCATTCGCTCTATTGTTAGGTTTCCTTAAGATCCACTTCTGTTGCACCCACAATTCATATCAGAGCATTGGTTTTCAAAAGTTTCATAATCTATTTTTTTTGAAAAAGTTTTAAAATGGGAATTTATGAAATGGTTATCGATTTTATTCTTGCAAGGATTTGTCACAAAATCATGTTAGCATTCTGTAAATTGCATATGTAGTTGTTAAAATGTTACTTAATCTAGTGAAAATGTATACTTTGCAGGAACAAACTTGTAACATGGCTATTGACGAACAAAAATCTGATAAAAAGGTACGACAAATTAAAAAGAATAAATGGATACTTGATAGTGGATGCTTAAGGCATATGACTGGAAATCTAGAGATATTTAGGGATATTGTCTATACAGATGGAGTTTATAAAGATGGAGTGTTCCTTAACTTTGGAGATAATTCAAAAGGAAACGTGATTGGAATCAGCAATGTTGTAAGCTCCTACTATTTCTAATGTTCCATAAGCACTACAAGAAAAAGTAGAATAGACATGACAGTTTTAACATCAATCGTAAATTCAGCCGATGTCAAAACGTTTTTTAACATCGATAATTTTTATAGTGATGTTGTTGGTTTCTCAGACATCGATTTATTGAATGGCTGATGTCCTAAATACACTTTTAAAAAATTGAACTTAGGCCATACCAAAAATCTTGGCTGTTACATCACTTATTAAAATAGCTGTTGTCTATTACATCACTTGTTCAATGTATTATTGTTAATGATTAATAATTAGTAAATTAAAGTTAATATTTATTAATTATATTTTATAGTTAATACTTTTTAGTAATTATAGTTAATATTTATTAATTACATTATAATTAGTAAATTATAGTTAATATTTTTTAGTAATTATAGTTAATATTTATTAATTATATTATAATTAGTAAATTATAGGTAATATTTATTTTTGTAATTATAGTTAATATTTTTCAGTAATTATAGTTAATATTTATTAATTATATTTTATAGTAAAATTATATCTTACATTAATAAATAAATTAAAATGTGCTTTAACCTCAATTTCTATGCATCATTTACATCAGCTTCATGCGTGATGTTAAAGGTCTCATAATTTACTTTCCTTATTAAAATCAGTAATTAAAATATTCGTTGTCTATTACATCACTTGTTAAACGTATTATTGTTAATGATTATTAATTAGTAAATTAGAGTTAATATTTATTAATTAGATTTTATAATAAAATTATGTATTATTGCTGAGATGGATCGTACCCAAAAAAATGGACGGCTGACGTCCCGGACGGATGGTATATCTTGTTTCTTAGCAAAATATTTCCTTTTACATTTATAAATAAATTAAAAGTGTTTTAACATCAGTTTCTATGCATCATTTACATCAGCTTCATGCGTGATGTTAATGGTCTCATGATCTGCATCCCAAAATCCGTTTCCATCCCGTCCACATGCTTATACGCATCTCCATCTAGCCATCCATTCTCACGATCCATGTTCATAGCAACTAGCCAATCCGTTTCTTCCACGTCGTAATTATTTCCCTCTTCACGTTTCGGCGCTCCCGCTTCTATTTCTCTTCCTCTTGTTCAAAATACTCAACCAAAATCATGTTCTCGCATCTACATCTCGTTCTCTGGAACTTCGTCCCTGGTGGTTTCAACCTAAAGGAGCTTAGTTAGCCTCTTCTTTTAGAACAAATCGGCCCAACATGATTACAATTATGGATCCATCAAATAATCCACAGCGCTCAAAATCGAAACTAAAGTAAATCCATTGCAGGTTTGTGATGTGGTTCCTATTTCCGCTTTCGCCGATAACGTTGATCTGTGTGGGCCTTCATTCCCTAGCTGTAAAATTAGGATCCCGCCTGCGTCAGCTTGATTGCATCGTCACCAGGGGAGAAACCCGACTCAGCCGATGGGAAGTTTAGCAGATGGACTATAGTGGTAATCATGGTTGGGGACTTTCTGATTTTGGTAGTGATTGGTCTAATGCTGTTTTGGTATTTTTGGGGGAAATTCGTGAAAAGAGGGAGCTCCATTAACAAGACTTCAAAAACCGTATATTCTACTTCAATGATGTATGGAAGAGGAGGTGGTGATGGTAGCAATGAATTTGGATTTGAGAGAGGGAAGATGGTGGTGTTTGATGGGAAGAAGAGGTTTGAGCGAGAGGATTTGTTGAAGGCAAGTGCGGAGATGTTAGGAAGAGGGGTGTATAGGACCAGTTATAAGGCAATGCTTGGAGATGGGAATGTGGTCGCTGTAAAGAGATCGAGGGAGGTTAATGGTGGTGGTGGAGTTCGGAAGAGAGAGTTTGAGAGTCGGATGGAGGTGATAGTGAGGTTGAAGCATGACAACTTGGTTGAGGTGAAAGCTTATTACTATGCTAGAGATGTGAAGCTGTTGGTTTATGAGTTCATGCCTGGTGGTAGCTTGTTTTTTCTTCTTCACAGTGAGCTTTTGTTGCCCTATCTGTGTGTTTTATTTGTTTGAGTTCATAATAAGCTGGAGGTTTCGCCATTGCTGATTCTTGGTTGGTAACATAACATGTATCTAAAAATTTTATGAACATAAGAAGAAAATGCATGCTTAATAGGTATGAATTCTTTACTGAACACTTTTGCATAAAAAATTTAGTAGTTTAAAACTAAATGTACCCATAAATTCTTGTCTTTGGCAACGATAAATTTGCAGTAGTAAATGCTTCTGTAATGGTCATTTACCTTTATGCTTTGTGTAACTAACTAACTATTGTGATACTGTTCATACTATGAAAGAATCCTTAGTTTTACACTAAATCATAAAACACCCTTTCACAGTCGAGGGTAAAGGTGTAGTTGATAAATATAATCCTCGTATGCATAATACCTTACAGATTCATCTCATAAAACAAGGTTTGTTGTCTGCTTGAAACACCATATAGTTCAAAATGATTTTTAGCTCATTTAGCATCAAATTCATAGAATAATCTCTTTGAACTACCAGATGAGCTGTTTCGGTATAGAATGATGCACTTTCTCCATGCTAATTCATTGATACCTACATTTTCTTTTTAATATCCTGTATGTCGAAATCCACTTGAGTAAAACCAATGATAATTTATAGGTCGCCTGCTTCTGAGTCTTACGGAGAAATCGACTCTTCCCCTTGCGTTTTTTATGACACTAAAACTATGGCAAATAGCTAAGGCTTTTCTTTTGGTTGGTTGATTTTTCAAAATTGTAGTTGGTATGCAATAATAGCGAAGAGGATGTAAATTGTGTTTTGCGGTATTTTTGGGTTTGATTCATAATGTTTTGAAGTAGGTAGTTCAAGTTGAGTTTTGTTGCTTATGTCCAAGTTAATCCTGCATAACCTTCAATGGTTGTTCGCGATGTTGTTGAAGGTGCTGGAGGTGAGTGATTATGGTTTGAAGAACAGGAAAATAATGGTGAAAGTGGGGGTGAATGGAGGCAGTGGATGAGGTCGTTTGAAGATTACGAAGTGGAGTGTGCCATGCTTGATGGACTTGAAGTGCAATAGATGAGGTGTAGTCGGAGTAGACAGTGGCAGGAGAAGTGGATAGCTGGTTGTGTAGTTTTGTTGGCTCGCGTAGGGGAATGATGGTGTTGATATGTTGATGGATATGTGTGATGATGGATAGGTAATTCGTTTGTAACTCGTTTGTGTAACTCGTTTTTAACTCATTTGTAACTCGTTTGCACTGTATCTGCTATGAAATATTAGAAATATGTATTTCTGTAACTTGTATACCATATTGTTAGATTTATCTTATGCTTAAAACAATATAACCATATAAGGAAAATGATGTAAACAAGCCAACAAAACATTAGAAATTTAATTTAAACTAATGTCTTGAAGCCATCATAGACATCGGTATAAAGCAATCATAGACATCAGTCAAAAACTGATACGTTAAAATACTTATTACAACAGTTAATTAATTAATTTATGATATCTTAAATCTGCTTTGACATCATTTTTTAACTGATGTAAAAAAGGGGTACTTTAGACATCTCCGACAAAGACATCGCTCCAGAAAAACGAGGACATCGTTTTTTAGCTGATGTCTTAGTGACTTTTTCCTGTAGTGTAGATAGGAATTTAAAACATAATCTGCTTAAAATTAATCAATTATGCAATAAAGCCATATAATTTGAAAAGGATAGGTGTTATATCGAAGATAATGTGTCAAACATTATCTTTGAAGGGAAATATTTATATACAAAGTATGAGAATTCCAAATCATGATTTATGTCTTTAAGCTTATATAAGTGACCCTTAGATCTAGCACAAAAGGTTTGATTCTATTAATTTTAGACTCTTATCAAAAAATTCTAAAAATAATATAGCTAGACGTCTCCCCAAAGTCAATTTTATAACAGAAATTCTATATGATGCTGTCCAAATAGGAAAACTTAGAAAAAGTGTAACGACCCACAAATCCGTAGTATCTGAGCTGACTAATACAACACACGTCCAACTCAAATAATACAGAAATACGAGTCATTAGGGTTAAAGAAAATAGAAAAGATAGAAGAAGAACAGAAATAACAATACAGAACCTCACAGCAGAACGAATAAAATATATTATGTAACATAACTTTGGAATACAAATCTGTTTTGTACATATATACATACTGTCATCAGAGTACAACATAACATTTGATATAGCGGAAATAACTCTAGATAACTAACGGTGAAGCCTCCAGCTTTAAGCTCCTCCAAGTGTATCTATAAAAGCCTGAAACACTTGACTGCCCGTACAAATTTGGGCACCCAAGAGTTTAGGAAAAAAACGAAACAAAATAAACTTTGGGTCAGTCGTGGGACTGGTTTGAGTAAACTCCAACCATATTGTTTAACTTTGAATAAAACCTTTTGAAAGAAAAGGATAATAGTAAGACCAGTCCACACATAAACACAGACGGTTTTTACCTTACTATAACCCAAACCATTTTTTTATATCAAATTCCAGTGATATTATAATAATGTCTAATCAAATAAATAACCAAATAGTTGAACGCTTGCATCTCACGCTCTATATATATAGTATAAAATCAAAAACCGCAGGGCGCTTATTGGAGATTGGATTCCAACTATGACGAGGTATGGGTGCCGCTAGTGTATCTCTAAAGGGGAATACACTGGGTTCAACAAGAACGTCTTGCAACCCGGCCCACACATGACCGACCACTCATTTTGCTTGAGTGTATCGAATGTATATCACCAACGGTTGGGCTCAAACCACCGTTTCCCGAAAAGGGATAACATCAAAATAGATTAAAGAAGTAAAAGGAATTTCTCTAGATAGGTGATTATACACCCTAATGGGAGCGACCCACATAGCCATGCTGCCTGCCCGATTTTTGTCGTTTCACGGTTGTGAGGCTTGAGGCTACGTCTAGCTTTTAGAACATCTGGCCACCATACACTTTGAATGCCACATCGTCAAATCCGTCAAATCACTAGTTGAACTTCCCAAAAATATTACGGGTATAAAAGCTAAGAGAAACAAATTTCTCTGCCACCAGACGTAATACCTTGGAAAGATCGTCTTATGTGACCGTTAGGAATACTCTATCAGACATTCGTCCATACAAGTTGTCCTGGGACTGCACAAACATAACAGCTCTTGAATTTCACTCCGCCTTCGATTATCTTCAGCATAATCTAATTTGCAACACCTATGCCAATACGGAGTGGTTTTAAGATATTAAATCCAACCGGTCTCTCTGTATCGACAATGATGGTAAAAATCTTTGATAGCCGGTGTTTTAACTATCAAAGGAAAAATAAACATCCATCAAACAATTTCACAATCACTGGCATTTTCTAATATTTTAAGTTTTCTTATTGAATTCTAAATATCGATATATCGATTTCTAATTATCCAAAACTTCTTAAAAATATTCTAACTCCTTAAATTTTCGGAAAATTTCGCCAGCAACTCCCCTGTACTTGTCAATCGTTCAAACCCCGACTCGCCTCTCTAGGCCTTTTCCATTCAAAAATAAAATAAAATAAAAGGCGGCTTGCCGATTCGGCGCATAAAACCTCATATGGAAATTGAAACATGTACCTTTTGTTGGGCGCTAATAATATTCTTCATTCTCTTCATTTCCTTTATCCCGTACCTGTTTAACCTATATTCAATCATTCCCGGTGCATTCCAATCAATCCAATCCTTTTTATTTAATCATGTTTCATTTGGCTAATTAGTTTCCTAATTGGTCCATTTGTTTAATTTAGTCCATTTGATTGATTCACTTCATTTTGAGTTCATCATTTTATCCCACGTCTCACTTGCTTATAAGCAAACCAAATCCAAATCTTACACGAGTGGTGTATTCGATTACAGATTTTTAATTCACAAATTTCTTTTACTTAACAAAGGTTAAATTTGATCCAAAAATCTATTTACTAATTCCCTTTGAAATTAGTTAACATTGTTCGATAAATAAAAATACGATTTTTGATCCAAAAATCAATCCATTTACTCGGCTCAAGTTCATATTTCCTTTATAACTCAAATCCGGATTTTTTACTAATGGAAACTCAGATTTTTATTCACCAAAAATCCTTTTATTCAGTTAAATAAACCATTACGGTTTAAAACGATTATGGCGCTGTTTTTCTAAAAATTTGATTTTGACATAACTCAAAATCTATACAACGAAATCTAGATTTTTCTCTTCCGTTAGAAAACTATCATTTAATAAGTCTAGACGTTTCTTGTTTCATCAAATTCCGACTTATATCGAGTTCTGTATGCTCAATTGAAGTTCGAATCGTTAAATTATGAACTACCGTGCCGCAGCGAGTTCGTTTTAATTATAGTTTATATATAAATGTTAACTTCGTTATAAATTTCAACTTCAATTCTAATATTTTAGAATAAACCTGATATCCAAATCGATTTCTCAAATTCGTTGATTATTTTATTCCATATTCATAACTCGGTTTAAACTCAAATTTCTATATTCAAGTCCAGTTTTCATAAATTATTTTATTACAGTTCGATATAATCGAATTCAAATATTAAATCTCCTTTTATGGAAATAATCCATAAATTCAACATCCTTCACCATTACAAACTAATATCATTTCTTGATAATAGTGAAGTCGTTCAAGTTGGGGTATTTTAATTACCTCTCAGACCTTGATCGACGACGTTCTTATCTTGAGATGAATAAAAGCTTGTAATATCAAAACTTGATTTAAATCTCACCTTCGATTCCATTTCATCCATTTGGAAATTTATTTCCAAATTTGCTCCCTGAAAGTTACTTCATCACATATATAAACCTTGTTTATAAGTTCACTTCTTTATTAGATTCGACTTCCATCTAAATAATCTATTGAAACTCGATTTCTATATTGGAATATTTGATTTCTCTTTTGAATCTCAAGTATATTTAAAATATTTAATTTCCATAACTTATATCTATAAAATCTATATTCATATTAAAACTTAAATTTACCTTTAATACAATTCCAATATCTTCTTAATTATAAATTTTATTCTATGTATTCGACATAATCGAGTTAAAATCATAAATCCGTGTGGATTTATTTAAATTCAGTTTACATTCTGAATATCGGAATAAATTTCATTGTTTCCTTTTGAAACGATATAAATCTCTTTTTAAATTCAAATTTGAATTTAAATGCTCAAATCATCTCATGATAATTATCCCCTTCATTTTATAAACATCGTTTATAAATTTTAACTTCTCGTTTTAAATATTAAAAGCAAGCTTGTATTTCATATTCTATTTGAGATCAAATTTCTACTTCGAAGGATAAATTTCCTTCTTTAAATCTCTTACCTGAAATCAAAGTTTAATATTATCAAATAAAAATATTTCTTTCTATTTATAAATAGCGTTTATAATTCCAGCAACTTGTTTTTATTTTAAAAACAAGTTAATATTTCCCAATTTATTCGAAATAGCGTTTCTATTTTGAAACGTACAATTTCCTTTCCTTTTCCATTTAAAAATCCCTTTTAAGTTCATACCTGGATTTAAATAAATTATCCAATAAAATTACCTTCTTTTATTTATGAAAATCATTTATAAATAACACTTCTTGTTATAAATAATACATAAAGTTTCTGATTTCAAATCCCATTTCTATTTTCGGAAAATAAATTTCCTTTTCCAAATTAACACTTGAGTTTGCATTTCAAAATTATCCAATGATAATTTTCCTGCTCAATTATAAACATCATTCATAAATTCAACTACTTATTTTTATTTCTAAAAACAAGTTAATAATTTCCTTGCCAAATCTAAAATTCAATTTCTATTCGAAAAAATATATTTTTCTTTTTTAATTCTAAAAATCCTTTTTTTTTCTGATATCTTTAAATGTAAATCTCTAGAGCTAGTTATATTCAAATACACAAATAAGCAAACCTTCAATCCAATCCAACACATCACACACATATAAACATGTAAATAGTAATAAATAAATTTGAGGAATCCAGTTGGATCCCTCCAACCTGTTTTCCCTGCATCCACAGATGTTAGTTACATAAATAATACCAATCCTGCTTCAAGGCAGGATATCGTGGTATAAAAGGGTATCCACTTATATATTGTGGGCGTAGGGTCATTCGCTAATGATACTGCAGGCATCCGCTGATAGTATTGCGGTAAATCCAATATATATAATAATAGTGACAACCACCAACCCTAAATAACTAATATATATTATATATAATAATCACGATAATTCAACAATTCATTCATGCACCCAAGCAACAACAATTTATTTTTAATGAGTAAAAATAAATTTAAAAATAAAACTTTGAGTGAGATTTACTCACCTGATTTTCATTTGTTGAATATCCATTTAAATTCAAACTTATGTAGCCAGCGAATCGTCTCGCCTTCCAATCTACGCGAATGAATCTCAATTAAAATATTTACCTATGATTATTTATCGATTTAACATTTATTTATTAAGTGATTAAACGATTGTTAAATAGATTAACTACTAACAAAAATAACTAAATATTCCTAAGTATTTTAAATTTAATATATACCTTATCACCTTGCAAAAACTCGATCAATTGATGAAGTATATCTCTGAACAAATTCCAAATTGAAACTGCCCCAAATTCCTATTCGAACCTGCCTGTGTCTCCTTTATCCCTCTTGACTATCCACTTTGACACTACTGAGCATCCCATTCCCAAAAACACTAAGTAACTACTGTCGATCACCCCATTTACCAAGTTCGAGCTTCACTGGCTCTTGAAATCGCACCCTAGAATGCCCCAAACTTCACCGCACTTTTGCTGCCACCACCAGAAAACCGAGTACCACCTCAATTCCCAACCATCGCACCCCATCCTCACGGAAACAACGTCTCACCCATCGAACTTCATCCGATATCACACTCCAGCAAAACCATGTCGCAAACAAGCAGCAATCTTCCGGGCGAGAATCTTCCCAAAATCCTCCATTGCGGTTTCAGGTAGACCTTCGCAAATCACGAATCCGCGATTTGGTTCGAATTCGAACATTAAAATCTTGCGTCGCACCCTCTTCCTACTGGAGACCATTGATTTTTGTTTTATTGAGGAAATTCGAAATAGGGCAGAAATCGATTTGTAGAAGAGAAATGGGAATTTTTTATTTCGTTTGTTGAGCTGAGGAACGGAAATGGACAGAAAGGGTGGAGAGCATTGGCTTCGCAAATGATTTGAAGGAGGAAAAAGGGAATTTCAATTTTAACAATTAAAAAGAGGAATCTATTTTGTTCGTGGAAAAGAGAATGAGGAATGAAGACTGGAAAAGACAAAGGAAAGAGGGGCAAGGGTGTATTTATAAAGAAAAATATAAATAAAATATTATCGTGAAACTTAAGCCCTAAGTAACGCGTTAAAACAAGCACAAACGAGCTTCAATCACGACGAAAATTGTACTCTTAAGGTAACTGAATATTTTGGACACGGTGGAACTGGTCTAATCGAATTCCGAGATGGTTTGAAATGGATTCTTTTCATATATCAATTTAAATCGAGAAAAATTATTATTTAAACTCGGAAAAAAATCAACTTCCCGATAATAAATTATTATTATCATCGTTTATATTTAAATAGAAAACTATATTGACCATCTGAATTATTTTGATTCAGTTTTATGTTCGAACTGAATTATTTCAGATTCTCGTATTACGATAATTATATATACATGAAATAAATCGTATTCCGATTATTAAATCGATAACCCAATATAAAAATCGGTTTATATTATCAACCCAATATTTAAAACCATATTAAATATTTAAAATATATTGATCAAAAATCTGGTTCGTTACAAAAAGTTCATAAGATATATTTTCAACTTCTCAACCCTTAGAAGTCTTACATCTTTTTGGTCCTTCGCAAATCCAATCTATAAATCATAATGGACACGTATTTTTCATAGTAGACCAATTTTCTTGATTTACTTGGATAATTTTTCTAAAGAATAAAAGTGATTCTTATGTACAATTTAAATTTTTCGATAAAAGAATAAAAAATCAACACTTATTAAAATTAAATACGAAGTTATCACGGAGGTGAATTCGAAAATAAGAATTTGGAAAAAAATTGTAATAAGAAAGGAATCATTCACAATTTTCTTTTCCAAAAACATCTCAACGAAATGAGGTTGTTGAACGTAAAGGCAGGGCTATTCAAGAGTGTGCTACAATAATGTTAAATTATAGTAAATTACTAAAGAATTTTTAGGCCGAAATAGTAGCCATAACTTGTTATATTTTAAACAGAATATTAATTAGACCATTAACCAACAAAACATCATATGAATTACTATACAACAAAAAAAATTTAAACTATCGTATTTTAAAGTTTCTGAGCGTAAATGCTATATTTTAAAATACTAAAGATAATTTAGGTAAATTTGATTTGAAATCTGATAAAGGAATCTTTATCGGATATTCAAATAGAAATACAACATATATAGTATACAAGACTAGAACTAAAACAGTTGAAGAAACTCTACATGTTTCACTTGATGAAAACCATAAAATTATAAATAATAATGATAAGACAATAAATTTCGATGAGGAAGAAAATTTTATGTAAGAACGAAAATAAAAAAAATTAGAAAACCACCTGAAGAAAAATAAACAAGGAAACAAGTATAAACAGAAGCACTCCATACAAGTATGTTAAAGCTCAAAGTTACTTAATAATCTCAAACATATCTAAGATTATAACCATATATTTTCAGGCAACAAAAAATAAAAACTCAAAAGTTACCTAGGGAAGTCTTCATATATTTTCAAGCATACTAAAGAATGCAAACTCAAAGCAATTTGGTAAAATAATCAACTGTAGCCTAATTGTAATGACCCGCATTTTCAGCGATATAATAATTAATTTATTTAATTATTTAAAAGGTGATTAAAAGGATTTCATGGTCGTTGAATTAAATAATGGTGAATATTTAATTAAAATAATAATTAAATAATATATTTAATTCTGAAATAATCAGAATTGGCGGAAATAGCGATTTGGTGTGAACTATGCAATTCAAAATACATAATTCAGTTTATAATTTTATTTGAATAACGAATATATTTAAATAACGGCAGTTTGAATGTATAATTATATTATAATTAAAATCGAGCTCGAAATGGCGCGGTAGTTCGCCATTTGGCGATTTGAACTTCAACTGGAAATACAGAATCCGTTATCCGTTTTAAGCCGGATTTCTGTGAAACAAGAAATGTTAGGAGCTGGTGAAGAATATTTTTCTAGTGGAAGAGAAAAATCGAGATTTCGTCGTGTAGATTTTGATTTATGTCTAAATCAAATTTTAGAAAAGTCACTGTGGAATTCCCTTTATAATTTATTTATATTTTAAAAGGATTTAAATATAAATCTAATACCGATACAACTCTGATGATGAAATATCGAGTTAGAAACCCATATAGGAATATTCTAGAGTTGTATGGTATTCCACTGTGAATATATACGATAATATTTATTTATAAATATTTAATTTAATTATATTTAAAAATATTTATATATTTAAATGGGTTATTTAGAGCTTTAAAAATAGCCACTTTTGCAAACGAAGTCGGAATTCGACGAAACTAATTTTGTTGGATCCGTAACATCAAATTATTATTAGAAGTCAAGTTTCGTGATTTTTAGAGTCAGTATGTGGCCGAACCGATTTTCAATGCGAGTAACAGTCGATATTTTGACGGTTAAAAATACACTGTGGAAGCATACGAAGTCGGAATTCGATGAAACCAATTTCGTTGGGACCGTAATGTCGAACTTTAGCTGCATGTCCAGTTTCATGATTTTTGGGTATCGTGTGTGATCGCAAGAATTTTAGAGAACGAGTACGAGCAGTAGTTGATTAAAAATAAATTAAAGTAATCAAATTAAAAATATCCTACAAATCACTGGACCAAAAATAGGGCCATGACTCCTCTATTCTCTGCCACACCATCACAGTAAAACGCGAGAACATATTTCTATCTCTTCACAAACCAAACGTAGCAAGAAAAATCCAAAGAAATCCAGCAAAATACTATAAATCGAGTTTTGTATATATTTGGATTCGAATCAGTCTATGCTTCGATCTGGGATGGTTTTATTAGGGTTCGATGGCGATTTCTGTCGCTGGATTTTCTATAGTGAAACCTGAGTTTCAAGGGTTTGGGTTTTGGGAGCCATGATGCTCGAATTCGATGCTAGTATGGAGTTCATCGGAAGGAGGAGCTTAGATTTTGATTTTTTTGGGGTTTGTTGAAGATAAAAACTGTCGCTCAGTTTTGGGGGTAATTCGCTGTTCGATGTCGGGTATTTAAATTGGGCGTGCGAGTTTGTAGTGGTGGTACCGGGAGGACTGATGTCTCGAAGTGGTAAAGGATGGTGGAATTTATTTGGGATTTCGTGAAGGCGTGGAGGAGCAGATGGATTGAAGAAATCGGCCATGACTGGGAGTTATACGAGCAGAGTGGATTTCGTTTCGGAAGAAAAGAAAGGAGCAGGGTATTAGGAGCTGATGACATGACTAAGGGGGGATTAGTTGAGATTAATTAACTATTAATTATTTGATTTGAAATGTTTAAATAGTTTTAACTTGTAAATTTGATAACTTGGTCATACGATTTCAGAATTTAGCAAAACGAGATCTATTGGGATCGTAGGGACGGTGGCTACACAGTGGAACTGATTGGGAGTGAATCCGAGCTCGTTACAATTTATAGCAAAATAAATTGTCCGTCTGAATCAATAGATGCAAATCGTTATTTAACGGTTAACGCGAAATGTGAGTAAAACTCACCAACTTTGAACAGTTCTATTTTTACAACGTATTCTTAGAACTAATAATTATCTGTTGATTGCTGTGTGTTAACTGTTTGGTTGAATTGTCTGTGTATTGATTGAAATTATAGATAATGATATATATACAAATCGTTAATCAAATATTGATTCTGTTTAGCAGAATATTTCATATTTAAATGAAATCGATGTTAATTATATTGTTTAACATCTGTGATACAGGGAAACAGGTTGGAGGAATCCAACTGGATTCCTCAACATTTGTTTTATTGTTTTTCATATATATTGTGTTATTTGATATGATATATAATCTGTTGATGATTATGTGCGTTCGGATGATATCGATAACCGTTGTTTGGTATTTCAAATACCGTAAGAAATACCAGGATGTAAAAAGAGAATTTCAAAGTGAATATTGAAAATAAACTATTTATAAAATCAAAGGATTTTATAAAAGAGAAGTTATTTAGTAAATAAATAGAATTAATAAAGGATTATTCATTTAGAAAATAAATAGAATAAAGGATTATTCATTTAGAAAATAAATAAAATAAAGGATTATTAATTTAGAAAATAAATAGAGTAAAGGGATATTTATTTAGAAAATGAATAGAATTAATAAAGGAATAATTATTTAGGAAATAAATAGAATAAAGGGATATTTATTTAGAAAGTAAATAGAATTATAAAAGGAACTTTTATTGGGAAAATAAACAGGATTTATAAAAAAAGGAAGTTGACGAGATGTAAAAGAGTTAATCGAATTTAGTTAATCAAATATGGTTAGCCGAATAGAGTTAGTCAAACATAGTTATTCAGGATAAGTTGCCATTTTGCACGACTGTTAGCGTAATTCGCAGGGCTGCAGATAGCCTACGGCGGTCGGATGTTTCCTGAGAGAATCAGGCGTAACCATTGTGATCGCTGCGATCTAGAGTTAAGCGAATTGTAACATCCCGGAAATTCTATAACTGTGGAATTAACAAATTAAAGTATAATCAAATTCAAATCAAAGAACTAAGGGAAACGGGATACGCCATTGCGTTCATCTCGGAAAAATACGCGAAATAGAGTCCGAGTTTTCAAAAAACGGAGTCCGTATGAAGAAGATATGGCCTTCGGAAGTTTTGAATTAAATTTAAAATTCAAACAGAATAAAATAATAATTGGAAATGGGGCCCAATGGGCCAGGCGGATAAAACACCCGCCTAGCCACCCAGGTCGACTGGGCTGTCGACCTGGGCTACCCATGTCGACAGGGCTGTCGACAGCCCTGTCGACAGGGGTATCGACCTGGTCGAGCCCAGTCAACCTGGCTGGCCAGGTCGGTGTGTGGTCGAATTTCTGTGGTCTGCTTTGTCATTAGGGCTAGGTGGCGGGTTTTTATTGGTCTCTCTTCCTAATGAATGGCTATGATCTAACCTAGCAACATCAAGGGTCCTAATCAATTCCTAACCTCTATATAAACAACCCTAGACTAAACCCTAATCTATTCATTCAAAATAAGATTATAGCCGCCATGTTGCTGAGGAACGACAAAGAATAGCCGTCGACTAGAGAGAGGATTAGGGAGAAAGTTCTAAAGCCTAAAGCAATTCAAGCAACCTAAAGCCAATCAATTCAACAAAGGAATCGTGTCTCTTAATTAGAGAATTCGCCGCAACCATTGTAAGTAGAGTATTACTTTGGTATTAATAAACAACTGTGTTGATGTGTATGCTTGAATTGTGGCAATGAAAGTAATTCATATTTGTGCAAAGTTATGTTATTCATTATAAAGAACTACATGCGGTAGTTCTATGCAAATAAACGTTTGGAATATTGCTCAAATTGCGTAATCTATATTGAAGCTACATGTATGTAGTTAATTGAAATTCATGCAAGTTTGGGGCTTTGTTATTATGCCATTATGATGTATATTTTTGTGCATAAATCATTTTGCAAGTAATTGAAACAAGTTTGGTTATTATAGTTCATATGAAACTATGTGGAATTTTGACACCATAATCCATGTATTAAGTCATGCTTTTGCAAACTTATGAATATGGCTAGGAATGATATTTGGCATAATTGAAATCCGTTATTAAGTCTATCTTGTTTTCAAAGGATTATATGATCACATGGCTAGGTTGGACTCAAAAATCCTTTTTTTTGGCAAGTTTAAAGCAAACACCATGTTTAGAAATATTTATGCATAAGTATGTTTATACCATCGTTATGTGATTAGGCTTAAATCATGATTAAGTTGAATTATGCTATGTTCATGCTAGAAGTATTTATGCCATGCTTATGTTTGACCATATGCCTATGCTAGAAGTATTTTATGCCATGCTTATGTTTGACAATATGCCATGCCTATGCAAGAAGTATTTTATGCCATGCTTATGTTTGACAATATGTCATGTTTATGCTAGAAGTATTTAGGCCATGCTTATGTTTGACATTATGCCTAAATAAGAATATAGGTTCATGTTAAACCTATGCAAGTTTACATGCCTTGATTTATGTCACCTATGTTTTATGACCAAAATATATGTCACCACTATGCAAGTACACCAATTTCTATTATGTATTTTCCAACGTCATATGCAAGTTCATGCGCTCACTTTCCCCTCTTTGTGTATACGCCATAAGCCTCCCCTTTTCGCATGGCTAAATTGGGCTTTAAAAGGCTAAGCCCAATATATATGAACGGACGTTTAAAACGGGGGAAAATAACGTTGGGTTAAAATTAATTAATGAATGAAAATATAAAATAGAAGGGCCCAAATTCAAGTATGGGATGGGCCCATGGTTGGTGTAACCTTTACACCATTAACATAATAATGGGCCGCAAATATTTACATATAAGAAGTAAAGAAGAATGACAAAATATGTAAATGTAGAAAAGACGATGTGTTTAACCCGAGGTTGGATTGAGTTGTGATGTAAACCTGCCCGGAACCGCCCGGCTGTCCAGTAGTCACAACAATACCTATCCAATGTGGGAGGTTAAACATGGAGCCCAGCAAGGACCCGAGGTTAGACTGAGTTGTGGCGTAAGACTGCCCGGAACCAACCGGCAACAGGCAGCCACAACAATACCTGTCTAATGTGAGAGGTCAGGGCCTTAATAAGACAATTAAGGCTGAGTCAGGATTGTTAGGATTAAGTGAACTAAAGACTTAATCAAAATGGAACATGCTAAACTAAACGGACTGGTGGGGTTAGGTTAGGAAACACTTAACCAACTTAGCATGTTGGCTAGAGATAGAAAACCTAGTAACGGGGGACCCTTTTCAGCAGTAACCCTAGAAGGTGTATCAGGATACCCTGAAACTAGGCAGGGTGGGGCACGATTACTGGGCTGATTGTAAGAGGTCAAATCGACGGCGGTGGTGTAGCAGTGTAGGTTCTAACGGTGTGCGGGCGTGCACGCACTCCGGCGCAGAAAAATAAAGCACTGGACACCAGTAGCATACCTTTGCACTCTAAGGTTGTGTCGGGTTGCCACTATGGGGCTTGATACACCCCATGGTGGGACCAGCATAGGTAACTACAGACATCGGGGGCCGTAAGACACATGTAACTATGCGAGTAGGAGCCGATCATCGTAGAATGGATCACATCACCCTGATTTTGGGGTGCAAATTGGAAACTAGTTTATATGGGTTCAGAGATTAACATGGGGTACGATAGTGTATTCGACCCTAGACAACTTAACCAAGTTATAATGCATGCCCACTTCTTGTTATTACTTATCATACCCAGTTCTTTATTCATAGACAAAGTAGTACTAGACTTACTCAGGCTTTATGTCTGACTCTACTTTTCTTTCGTCTTCTTTCTTCCGTTTCCCCCCCCAGGTCCTCAGGGAGGGAACACAGCAGCTTGACCTACCTCAACATCCAGCTTGAAGAAGAGAAATGTATTGCTTGGACTTTCCTGTTTTGAACTATGGCTTTGGACACACTCTATGGGGCTTTTGCAGTTTACTTATGTTTTATTTATGCTTCTTTAAATAATGTACTCAAGACAGATTATGAAAGTATTATGTTATGTTTTTGGAAAGGTTGTTGTTGTAACACATATTTGACTTTATGAAATAAAAGTTTGTTGTTCTTCCGCTGTTTGCAAAATATGTGTTCTTATATCTGTCTTGTATATCTGTGACTTGTACCTCGCATCTCCACCAAAATTAGGGCATTCCCTTTGAGAGTGACCCTAACGGAGGTGGGGTGTTTCACTTGGTATCAGAGCATAGGTTTACCAGATAAGATAAAAAGTTTTGAAAAAAAATATTTTCAAAAAGGAAATTTAAAGAAGCATTTTTAAAAGAAAAATATTATTTTATTTTAAAAAGGCAAAGTCCACTCCCCAAAGCCATAGGTATTATCTCTTATCCTTCGTTTTGAATCTATCCTTTTTTGTTTCAGCATGTCCCAAGAACTTAACTTGCCTGAAGGGGTACCCATACCTGGTTGGTTTAGACGTTTCTTAGAAGCAAGGGCCACTCAGCCAGGTCCTACCGTTCCTCCTCCTCCAGCTGAAGGGAATCATCCAGCCGCAGCAGCACCTTTTCCTCCACCTCCTCCACGGGGAAACACATTCGCTAAGATATGTAAAGATTTTAAAGCTATGGGAGGAAGGGATTTCCATGGAACCGAGTCCTTCGTAGCAGCTAGGAATTGGCTAAAAGAAACGGAGGACCTATTCATCATCTTTGAGGTAGAAGATAGACAAAAGGTACAACTAGCGGTGTGGCTATTGAAGGGCGAGGCTTCCTACTGGTGGGAAGTCACCAATGCTGAAAGACCAGTGGATACATGGGAGGACTTTAGGGCAAGGTTTGAGACTAAGTTTCTCTCAGATGCAGAAAGAAGTTTGCAGTTGGAAAAATTCTTATTTCTTAAGCAAGGAGACAAGACTGTCAGAGAGTATGCGAATCAGTTCGATGAGCTGGCTAGGTTTGGGCTTGACCTAGTCAACACCCCGCATAAGAAGGCTCTCCGTTTCGTCAAGGGGTTAAATGAGCCATTACATAGTTTGGCCATGACCCATATACCCATGGGAGCCACGTATGAAAGATTGGTGCAAATGGCATTGCTGAATGAAGAAGACAAGGGCAAGAAGGAGACCAAGGCAGAAAGCTCTCAAGGGAAGAAAGAGGGTTTGCAGCCTAAGAAGACAGACTTCAAGAAGGGCGGAAAGGGCAACAAAGAGAAGAGGAAGTGTAATTTCTGTGGCAAAGTGGGGCACTTAGTAAAGGACTGCCGGAAGAAGAAGGCTAAGGAGAATGGTGGGTGCTTTTCGTGCGGTCAGACAGGCCACAGGGCTAAGGACTGCCCAAGGAAACGAGGACAGGGGCAGGGCACTGGATCCACCCCAGGGGCACAGGTTCATGTGCTAGAAGCGCCACCATTGCAACAGCGAGGTATAAATACTTCTGTAGAAAGTGTAGTTTATCTTTATGATCACCCCATTCGTACTTTATTTGATTCTGGCGCATCACACTCCTTTATCTCGTCTGCTTTAGTAGAATCTCTGCACCTAAAAACTAGTATGGTAGAAGACCCCTTAATTGTTTCAAACCCAATTGGGGGCCCAGCTCATTTGTCTATGATCTGTTTGGGATTGAAAATTTCTATTCTAAGCGTAGAATTTCTATGTAGTGCCTTTGTTTTGGGCTTTTCGGGGTATGGTTTGATTTTGGGTATGGATTGGCTATCCAGTAATGGGGCCGTCCTTGATTGTGAGAAAAGGGTTGTTAGGCTCCTAACCCAGCTCGGTAATACTTTGGAAATTTCTTGTAATCCCTCGTATGCGGTTATGCTTAGTTATCTTGAATCGCTAGATGCCTCTGTTGAAAATTTGAAATCAGTTACAGTGGTCCGGGAATATCCGGATGTCTTTGAAGAGGTGAAGGGCTTACCTCCGAAGCGGGAAATAGACTTCCGCATATATCTTGTAGATAATGCTAAGCCCGTTGCGTTGCCCGTTAGACATATGGCTCCACGAGAAAGGAAAGAGCTCAGTAAACAGATTAAAGAGCTTCTAGAAAAGGGGTTCATTAGGAGGAGCATTTCAGAATGGGGCGCTCCAGTGGTGTTCGCTACAAAGGCGGATGGTTCACTCCGTCTATGTGTTGACTATAGGGAGCTCAACAAGCTAACGAAAAAGAATAGGCACCCTCTCCCTAGAATTGACGATTTATTTGACCAGCTTGTAGGAGCGTCTGTTTTCTCCCAACTCGATTTAGCAACCGGTTTTCATCAGCTAAGGGTGGCTGAAGATAGCATCGATAAAACGGCTTTCAGAACCCCAGACGGTTTCTTTGAATGGCTTGTCATGCCTTTCGGCTTGACAAATGCACCTGCTTACTTCGTGGACCTGATGAGTAGGGTATTTAGAGATTTCCTCAACAAATTCGTAGTGGTCTTCGTAGACGATATCCTTATCTTCTCAAAGAGTGAAGAGGAACATGCTCAACACTTAAGGGCAATCATGGAAACTTTGCGAGTCCATCAACTAAAAGCCAAATTCTCCAAGTGCCACTTTTGGAGAGAAGAGGTGAGGTTCCTTGGGCACATAGTATCCAAACAAGGGTTAGCGGTGGACCCTGCTAAGGTAGTGGCGGTACAAGATTGGAAGACACCAAGGAATGCAACTGAGGTCCGAAGCTTTCTAGGACTAGCAGGTTTCTATCGAAAATTCATAAGGGATTTTGCGAAAATTTCAGCTCCGCTCACGAAATTGACCAAGAAGAATCTAGTATTCAATTGGGATTTGGATTGCGAGTTTGCTTTCCAACGACTGAAGAGGGCTCTCACAACAGCCCCAGTTTTGACGCTGCCAGATGGGAGCAAGATGTTCACTGTTTATACGGATGCATGTGGGACAGGGCTAGGCGCCGTCTTAATGCAAGAAGGAAGGGTAGTAGCTTATGGCGGGAGGCAGTTGAAGGTGCACGAAAAGAACTACCCAACCCACGATCTAGAGATAGCCGCCATCGTCTTTGCACTCAAGTCTTGGCGACACTATCTCCTAGGTGAGAAGTTCGAACTTTACACTGACCATAAATCGTTGAAATATCTTTTCTCGCAGAAAGATCTTAACTTGAGGCAACAAAGATGGATGGAGTTTCTTGCCTCGTACGATTTCGAAATCTCCTACACTCCGGGCAAAGGCAACGTAGTGGCAGACGCGTTGAGCCGAAAGAAATTGACCCTAAGCCCGTTGTTTGTTGAAAGACAAAGCCTAGAGTTTATAGCCAGCTTCGACTTTAGGCCTTCCTCCGATTTCGTACCGGGCCTGCTAGCATCTCTCGAAGTGCGCCCAACTTTAGTGGATTCAGTAGGGACAACACAGCGCGAAGACCCTCAGCTTGTGGAAATAATTGATAGGTTAATTAGGGGTGAGACTTCAAGTCACCTCAACAGATACTCCATCGACGATAGGGGTTTGCTAAGGCGAGACGGAAGACTATGCGTCCCACAGACAAAAGATTTAATAAAGAAGGTTCTCGAGGAAGCACATCACTCCAAGATGACGATACACCCAGGCGGAGATAAAATGTACAAAGACATAAAAAGGACTTTCTTCTGGAACGGCATGAAAAAGGACGTGGCAGAATTCGTTTCTAAGTGTATGGTGTGCCAACAGGTTAAGGCGGAACAGAAAAAGCCTGGCGGACTACTACATCCTCTAGAGGTCCCGCAGTGGAAGTGGGATAGCATCTCAATGGACTTCATCGATGGGCTGCCTAGGTCTAGGAGAGGCAACACTAGTATTTGGGTAATAGTGGATAGGCTTACTAAAAGCGCCCACTTTTTACCTATCAAAAGTAAGAGAACTGCCTCATCCCTAGCATTACTTTACCTCAAGGAAATCGTGCGACTCCATGGAATACCATCTAGCATCGTTAGTGACCGAGACCCCATCTTCACCAGCGAGTTTTGGCGGAGTCTGCAAGAAGCAGTAGGAACGCAGTTATGCTTGAGCACGACCTATCATCCCCAAACCGACGGCCAAACAGAGAGAGTGAACAGAGTTTTGGAAGACCTTTTAAGGTTATGCGTCCTCGACTTCGGAGGGACATGGGAAGACCACCTTCCTTTGGTGGAATTTGCCTACAACAACAGCTATCAAGCAACCATCGGAATGGCGCCCTTCGAAGCTTTATATGGAAGACCGTGCCGATCGCCCACTTGTTGGTGGGAGTCCACGGATAAGCTCATACTTGGACCAGACATGATCCGAGAGACCTCAGAGAAAGTAGACTTAATACGAAGAAGGATGAAGACGGCCCAAGACAGACAAAAGTCCTATGCCGACAAGAGGAGGACCGACCTTGAATTTGAAGTTGGAGACAGAGTTTTTCTCAAGGTATCACCGCTAAGGAACGTTGTTCGTTTTGGAACCACAGGAAAGCTAGCACCAAGGTTCGTAGGGCCATTCCCTATCATCGAGAGGATTGGGAAAATGGCCTATAGACTAGAGCTACCCGAGAAGTTGGCTGGAGTCCACAACGTTTTTCACGTTTCACATCTCCGAAAATGTCTGCATGAGTCAGCTGAAGTGGTAGAGCCAAACATCCTCGAAGAGGCCGAAGTGGAACGCGAAGCAACCATAAGGAGAGTTCCTACCCGCATCTTAGGAACGGAAGTGAAGAGGCTACGCAACCGTGAAGTCAAGCTCGTCAAAGTCCAGTGGAGCGACGCCGAGGGAGACGCGACTTGGGAAACGGAAGCTAAAATTCGTACAGCCTACCCTTTTCTATTCGAGGGTACATCCTTGATCTTTCCTTTTCCTTAAGTTGCGCTTTTATCTATCTTTTTTGGTATATTTCCTCGACCTTATCCTTTAGGTAGAATCTTTTTGGATGAAAACATGTAGTTGAAACATGTTATGGATGATGGTTGCAAGTGATTGCTAGTGGTTGCTCGTGATTGCATATACACCCACAATCTAGGTTCTAGATCGGCTCAGTCACTTCATATTGCATATGCATATATGTTTGTATTCGTATGTGGTTGAACTATAATGTGTTGTCATGTGGATGTTGCATTTGTATTGAATGATTGTGCACTCATGTAGAATCAAGAATAGGGAAATTTGCATACATAATGGATTCATGGCACTTACATAATTCGCATTAAGGAGGTCAACTGAATCAGTAGACCGCCTGATTTTGCATTAGATAAGTACATGTACACACACACTTTGCATATGATCATGAAGCATTAGAAGTCTTTTAAGGACAATGGATGCTCGTGTTTGATGGATGAGTAGATGGATTATTGGATGTTAGGATTTACATTCCTCCTAACTTGAAGATTTCGGGGACGAAATCCTTTTAAGTGGGGGAGAATGTAACACCCCGGAAATTCTATAACTGTGGAATTAACAAATTAAAGTATAATCAAATTCAAATCAAAGAACTAAGGGAAACGGGATACGCCATTGCGTTCGTCTCGGAAAAATACGCGAAATAGAGTCCGAGTTTTCAAAAAACGGAGTCCGTGTGAAGAAGATATGGCCTTCGGAAGTTTTGAATTAAATTTAAAATTCAAACAGAATAAAATAATAATTGGAAATGGGGCCCAATGGGCCAGGCGGATAAAACACCCGCCTAGCCACCCAGGTCGACTGGGCTGTCGACCTGGGCTACCCATGTCGACAGGGCTGTCGACAGCCCTGTCGACAGGGGTATCGACCTGGTCGAGCCCAGTCAACCTGGCTGGCCAGGTCGGTGTGTGGTCGAATTTCTGTGGTCTGCTTTGTCATTAGGGCTAGGTGGCGGGTTTTTATTGGTCTCTCTTCCTAATGAATGGCTATGATCTAACCTAGCAACATCAAGGGTCCTAATCAATTCCTAACCTCTATATAAACAACCCTAGACTAAACCCTAATCTATTCATTCAAAATAAGATTATAGCCGCCATGTTGCTGAGGAACGACAAAGAATAGCCGTCGACTAGAGAGAGGATTAGGGAGAAAGTTCTAAAGCCTAAAGCAATTCAAGCAACCTAAAGCCAATCAATTCAACAAAGGAATCGTGTCTCTTAATTAGAGAATTCGCCGCAACCATTGTAAGTAGAGTATTACTTTGGTATTAATAAACAACTGTGTTGATGTGTATGCTTGAATTGTGGCAATGAAAGTAATTCATATTTGTGCAAAGTTATGTTATTCATTATAAAGAACTACATGCGGTAGTTCTATGCAAATAAACGTTTGGAATATTGCTCAAATTGCGTAATCTATATTGAAGCTACATGTATGTAGTTAATTGAAATTCATGCAAGTTTGGGGCTTTGTTATTATGCCATTATGATGTATATTTTTGTGCATAAATCATTTTGCAAGTAATTGAAACAAGTTTGGTTATTATAGTTCATATGAAACTATGTGGAATTTTGACACCATAATCCATGTATTAAGTCATGCTTTTGCAAACTTATGAATATGGCTAGGAATGATATTTGGCATAATTGAAATCCGTTATTAAGTCTATCTTGTTTTCAAAGGATTATATGATCACATGGCTAGGTTGGACTCAAAAATCCTTTTTTTTTGGCAAGTTTAAAGCAAACACCATGTTTAGAAATATTTATGCATAAGTATGTTTATACCATCGTTATGTGATTAGGCTTAAATCATGATTAAGTTGAATTATGCTATGTTCATGCTAGAAGTATTTATGCCATGCTTATGTTTGACCATATGCCTATGCTAGAAGTATTTTATGCCATGCTTATGTTTGACAATATGCCATGCCTATGCAAGAAGTATTTTATGCCATGCTTATGTTTGACAATATGTCATGTTTATGCTAGAAGTATTTAGGCCATGCTTATGTTTGACATTATGCCTAAATAAGAATATAGGTTCATGTTAAACCTATGCAAGTTTACATGCCTTGATTTATGTCACCTATGTTTTATGACCAAAATATATGTCACCACTATGCAAGTACACCAATTTCTATTATGTATTTTCCAACGTCATATGCAAGTTCATGCGCTCATTTTCCCCTCTTTGTGTATACGCCATAAGCCTCCCCTTTTCGCATGGCTAAATTGGGCTTTAAAAGGCTAAGCCCAATATATATGAACGGACGTTTAAAACGGGGGAAAATAACGTTGGGTTAAAATTAATTAATGAATGAAAATATAAAATAGAAGGGCCCAAATTCAAGTATGGGATGGGCCCATGGTTGGTGTAACCTTTACACCATTAACATAATAATGGGCCGCAAATATTTACATATAAGAAGTAAAGAAGAATGACAAAATATGTAAATGTAGAAAAGACGATGTGTTTAACCCGAGGTTGGATTAAGTTGTGATGTAAACCTGCCCGGAACCGCCCGGCTGTCCAGTAGTCACAACAATACCTATCCAATGTGGGAGGTTAAACATGGAGCCCAGCAAGGACCCGAGGTTAGACTTAGTTGTGGCGTAAGACTGCCCGGAACCAACCGGCAACAGGCAGCCACAACAATACCTGTCTAATGTGAGAGGTCAGGGCCTTAATAAGACAATTAAGGCTGAGTCAGGATTGTTAGGATTAAGTGAACTAAAGACTTAATCAAAATGGAACATGCTAAACTAAACGGACTGGTGGGGTTAGGTTAGGAAACACTTAACCAACTTAGCATGTTGGCTAGAGATAGAAAACCTAGTAACGGGGGACCCTTTTCAGCAGTAACCCTAGAAGGTGTATCAGGATACCCTGAAACTAGGCAGGGTGGGGCACGATTACTGGGCTGATTGTAAGAGGTCAAATCGACGGCGGTGGTGTAGCAGTGTAGGTTCTAACGGTGTGCGGGCGTGCACGCACTCCGGCGCAGAAAAATAAAGCACTGGACACCAGTAGCATACCTTTGCACTCTAAGGTTGTGTCGGGTTGCCACTATGGGGCTTGATACACCCCATGGTGGGACCAGCATAGGTAACTACAGACATCGGGGGCCGTAAGACACATGTAACTATGCGAGTAGGAGCCGATCATCGTAGAATGGATCACATCACCCTGATTTTGGGGTGCAAATTGGAAACTAGTTTATATGGGTTCAGAGATTAACATGGGGTACGATAGTGTATTCGACCCTAGACAACTTAACCAAGTTATAATGCATGCCCACTTCTTGTTATTACTTATCATACCCAGTTCTTTATTCATAGACAAAGTAGTACTAGACTTACTCAGGCTTTATGTCTGACTCTACTTTTCTTTCGTCTTCTTTCTTCCGTTCCCCCCCCCCAGGTCCTCAGGGAGGGAACACAGCAGCTTGACCTACCTCAACATCCAGCTTGAAGAAGAGAAATGTATTGCTTGGACTTTCCTGTTTTGAACTATGGCTTTGGACACACTCTATGGGGCTTTTGCAGTTTACTTATGTTTTATTTATGCTTCTTTAAATAATGTACTCAAGACAGATTATGAAAGTATTATGTTATGTTTTTGGAAAGGTTGTTGTTGTAACACATATTTGACTTTATGAAATAAAAGTTTGTTGTTCTTCCGCTGTTTGCAAAATATGTGTTCTTATATCTGTCTTGTATATCTGTGACTTGTACCTCGCATCTCCACCAAAATTAGGGCATTCCCTTTGAGAGTGACCCTAACGGAGGTGGGGTGTTTCACGAATGGAGTTAAATCAAATATTAGTTATTAGAATAAGAGTTAAGCAACTATAGTAAATCAAATATTAGTTATTCGAATAAGAGTTAAGCAAATAGAGTTATTCAATTAGAGTTAATCAAAATAGAGTTAAACAAGAATAGAAACTGACTAGAGATTAGTTAAGTTGAATAGTTTTCTGAGTATGGATCTGATGTTGGTTTCGGCCTTTAGGGTTTATACTTAGAGAATTGTTCTCCTACTAGTTTACGGTTAAGGACTAATAGTTGTGGAATGGTAGTGATGCGTGAATAAGCTATGGAAATGTTTCCAATGTTAATAACGTATATTTTCTAAACATAGAAAATAAGGAAATATGAATACATACGTACATACATACATACATATATATATATGTTTGATGATTGGATCGATAATTCCATTTGGAAATAAGATCGTTGTGTGTACACGGACATTTTTCATTTGATAGTTAAATCACCGACTATCAAAGTATTGACCATTTTAATGTTGTTAATATGGAGAGACCAGTTGGATTATTATCCGAAGAACCACTCCGTATTGGCATAAGCGTTGCGAATCAAGGATGCTGAATATATTGAAGATGGCGTAAAGTGCAAGGGATGTTGTATAAATCTTAGATAACAGTGCCTAAGATGGATATACTGAATAGTGCCTTCGGTTTGTCCAGTCCCAGGACAACTTGTATGGAAGAAGGTCTAACAGAGTATATCCAATAGGTCGTGTAAGTTGATCTCTTCAAATGTATTCACGTTTGGTGGCGGAGGAATTCGTTTCTCTTAGCTGTATACCCATATTATTTTTGGATAAACAATTTGTGATTTGGCGGGTATGAAGATGTGGCATTCTAAGTGAATGAAGATATGATATGTAAAAAGATAAGCGTAGCTTCTAGCCTCACATCCGGTAAATGACAGAAATTGGGCAGGCAGCATGGCTATGTAGGTCGCACCAATTAGGGTGTATAATCACCGGATCTAGAGTTTTATTTACTTCTAAAAATCTATTGTTGATGTTGTTCCATTCGGGAAATGGTTGCTGATCCCAACCGTTGGTGATATACATTTGATACACTCAAGCGAAATGAGTGGTCGGTCATGTGTGGCCGGGTTGCAAGATGTTCTTGTTGAACACAGTGTATTCCTTTCTAGAGGTACACTAGCGAAAGGTGTTTCCATACCTTGTCATAGTTGGAAATCCATTACCCAATATGTGCTTGTGGTTTTTGATTTGTATACTATATATGTAGAACGTGAGATGAAAGCGTTTCTGCTAGATGATTATTATATTGTGGTTGATAGACATTATTATAATATCAAAAGGTTTTTAATATAAAGATATTTTGGATTCTCATAAGGGAAAAACCCGTTCTGTTATACGGCGTGGTCTTATGAGATATCGTTTGCTTGTTCAAACTGTTTTAAACTGTTTTACTCATACCAGTCCCATGACTGACCCAGCTTCTATTTTGTTTTGTTTTCCCTAAACTCTTGGGTGCCCAATTTTATACGGGCTGTCAAGTAGTCAGGATTTACAGATATACTGGAAGAGCTTGGAGCAGGAGGCTTCAGGATTATATAGCTATAGTTATTTCCGCTGTGTTTTAAGTGTTGTACTATGATAATGTTATTGTATACATATACTGATTTTATTTCAAGGATATGTTATCTATTATATGTTGTTCGTTCCGCTGTGAGATTCGTGTTACTCTGATGATGATGTTCTTCTTCTTCTTCTATTCTATAAGTTCTATCTTATCTATTCTCACCCTCTAACTTCTTTCATTAACTTTTCGGTATTTTTCGATGTTTGGTTAGTCGTCATTGAGTTCATGGCGATAACCAAAGTCGACAAAAACCGGGTCATTACAGTTGGTATCAGAGCTTAAGGTTAAGTAATTACCTTGGCTCTGTGGTGTGACTCGGTAGAGATAGGGTTAGTAATGCCCTAGATTGAGTTTGAGTGTACATATATGAGCGCGTATTTGTTATTTGATATTAAAAAAATTGTTTTATATTATGGAGATTTATTGGTTGAGTTGTTTGTTAGTTCTGGTCGATCAGTTGATCCACTGTATCGATAGGAGTTTATAAACACTTGAATACGATGAACCGTCATGGTATGTTTTGAAAAGAGGGTAAATGAAATAATTTTTACCTAAAATATATTTTGATATAGAGAAAATATATATATATTGGAATTATAATATATTGGATATATTGGTTGTTATTATAATCGAGTAAGATTATAATAGAGATGGTTATATATATAACCAAATAAAATTCGTATAAGTATTACGAAGTGAATTAGATCTGAAATTTAAATCAAAATTAAAATTAAGACTCTGGAAATTTGAAAAAGTGTTTGTAAATGGATTTGGATTAAATATATGGGAATTTTAAGATCCTAGGAGATTTTAAATTGTTTACAAACATTGGAATGATATTATGAAGTGATTTCAAAATGGAAATGGTTTTGAAAATGTTATAGTATTGAACTTACTTTGATCGCTGGGAAATAAATTCCGATGGTGCATCATCGGTGTTTATTTTCGAGTTCTAAGTGACAGATTACTACCCAAGTTATTGTTTTTGAATGGTTTTGAGAGAAACAAGTTGTTTGAAATCCAAAAAGGGATATTTGGTTTTAGAAAAGCAAAGCTGTTTAAAACTCCCATGAAGAGACTATTTGAATTAAAAACAAATTTAAATAGAAATTTTGTGAAATCTAGCTGGAATTGAATTGAAACCAATTAAATGGGAAATTGAATTGGATATGAAATACCAAGTAGAATCAGATTTTGAATTGTGAGATAGAATCTGAAATGGTATTGGACTGATGAGTTAAGAATTTAAAAATCGAAAATGGAACTTTGATTTGATATTGAATTCGACTTAGGTATAAGCAAATGGTTGGATTTGTGGATAAAAACAGAATGGAAATTGATTGGGATGACCCTTGTACCTGCTGAATTGATAACAGCTGGAAAGGATATAATGATATGCCGACAAAAAGGTTCAAGTTTATATTTCTATTGGATATAAGTTTATGAGCCGAATTGGCAAGCCGCTTGGCTGTTTGATTTTCTTTTGGGTTGGAGATGGCCCAGAGTAGCGAGTTAGAGTTTGACCTATTGACCAGTACAAAGGAGGTGCCGAAATTTTTCGAAAAGTTAAGGTGTTAGATAATTTTCAAGATTTTTGAAAATTTTCGTTGATAAGAATTGATTAATATTTTAATTGAAATTAAATTGGTTCAGTTGAAACTGAAAATTTAGAAGTGAATAAATAAGTTTTAACCAGTCCATAGGGTTTGTTTTATAACTTAGCAATTTCGAGGACGAAATTATTTTAAGTGGGGAAGAATGTAATGGCCCGCAATTTCAACGATATAATAATTTGTTTATTTAATTATTTAAAAGGTGATTAAAAGGATTTCATGGTCGTTGAATTAAATAATGGTGAATATTTAATTAAAATAATAATTAAATAATATATTTAATTCTGAAATAATCAGAATTGGCAGAAATAGCGATATGGTGTGAACTGGGCAATTCAAAATACATAATTCAGTTTAGAATTTAATTTGAATAACAAATATATTTAAATAACGGCATTTTGAACGTATAATTATATTATAATTAAAATCGAGCTCGAAATGGCGCGGTAGTTCGCCATTTGGCAATTTGAACTTCAACTGGAAATACAGAATATGTTTTAAACCAGATTTCTGTGAAACAAGAAACAATAGGAGCTGGTAAAGTATATTTTTCTAGTGGAAGAGAAAAATCGAGATTTCTTCGTGTAGATTTTGATTTATGTCCAAATCAAATTTTTGAAAAGTCGCTGTGGAATTCCCTTTATAATTTATTTATATTTTAAAAGGATTTAAATATAAATCGAATATCGATATAACTCTGATGATGAAATATCGAGTTAGAAACCCATATAGGAATATTCTAGAGCTGTATGGTATTCCACTGTGAATATATACGATAATATTTATTTATAAATTTTTAATTTAATTATATTTAAAAATATTTATATATTTAAGTGGGTTATTTAGAGCTTTAAAAATAGCCACTTTTGCAAATGAAGTCGGAATTCGAAAAAACTAATTTTGTTGGATCTGCAACATTAAATTATTGTTAGATGTCAAGTTTCATGATTTTTAGAGTCAGTACGTGGCCATACCGATTTTTAATGTGAGAAACAGTCGATATTTTGACGGTTAAAAATACGTTGTGGAAGCATACAAAGTCGGAATTCGACGAAACCAGTTTCATTGGGACCGTAATGTCGAACTTTAGTTGCATGTCCAGTTTCGTGATTTATGGGTATCGTGTGTGATCGCAGGAATTTTAGAGAACGAGTACGAGCAGTAGTTGATTAAAAATAAAATAAAATAATCAAATTAAAAATATCCTACAAATCACTAGACCAAAAACAGGGCAACGACTCCTCTATTCTCAGCCACACCATCACAGTAAAACACGAGAACATATTTCTACCTCTTCAGAAACCAAGCGCAGCAAGAAAAATCCAAAGAAATCCAACAAAATACTATAAATCGAGGTTTGTATATATTTGGATTCGAATCAGTCTATGCTTTGATATAGGATGGTTTTCTTAGGGTTCGATGGCGATTTCCGTTGCTGGATTTTCTACAGCGAAACCTGAGTTTCACGGGTTTGAGTTTTGGGAGCCATGATGCTCGAATTCGATGCTAGTATGGAGTTCGTCGGGAGGAGGAGCTTAGATTGTGATTTTTTTGGGGTTTGTTGAAGATAAAAACTGTCGCTCAGTTTTGGGGGTCATTCGCTGTTCGATGTCGGGTATATAAATTGGACGTGCGAGTTTGTAGTGGTGGTACCAGGAGGATTGAGGTCTCGAAGTGGTGAAGGATGGTGGAATTTGTTTGGGATTTCGTGAAGGCGTGGAGGAGCAAATGGATTGAACAAATCTGCCATGACTGGGAGTTATACGGGCGGAGTGGATTTCGTTCAGGAAGAAAAGAAAGGAGCAGGGTATTAGGAGCTGATGACGTGGCTAAGGGGGGGATTAGTCGATGTTAATTAACTATAATTATTTGATTTGAAATGTTTAAACAATTTAACTTGTAAATTTGATAACTTGGTCATACGATTTCAGAATTTAGCAAAACGAGATCCGTTGGGATCGTAGGGACGGTGGCTACACACTGGAACTGATTGGGAGTGAATCCGAGCTCGTTACATTTAAAGAAAAATAAATTGTCCATCTGAATCAACAGACGCAAATCGTTATTTGACGGTTAACGCGAAATGTGAGTAAAATTCACCAACTCTAAACAGTTCTATTTTTACAACGTATTCTTAGAACTGATAATTATCTATTGATTGCTATGTGTTAACTGTTTGGTTGAATTGTCTGTGTATTGATTGAAATTATAGATGACGATATATATACAAATCGTTAATCAAATATTGATTCTGTTTAGCAGAATATTTCATATTTAAATGAAATCGATGTTAATTGTATTGTTTAACATTTGTGATACAGGGAAACAGGTTAGAGGAATCCAACTGGATTCCTCAACATTTATTTTACAGTTTTTCATATATATTGTGTTATATGATGTGATATATAATCTGTTGATGATTATGTGTGTTTGGATGATATCGATCACCGTTGTTTGGTATTTCAAATACCGTAACAAATACCGGGATGTAAAAAGAGAATTTCAAAGTTAATATTGAAAATAAACTATTTATAAAATCAAAGGATTTTATAAAAGAGAAGTTATTTAGGAAATAAATAGAATTAATACAGGATTATTCATTTAGAAAATAAATAGAATAAAGGATTATTCATTTAGAAAATAAATAGAATAAAGGGATATTTATTTAGAAAATGAATAGAATTAATAAAGTAATATTTATTTAGGAAATAAATAGAATAAAGGGATATTTATTTAGAAAGTAAATAGAATTATAAATTTAGAAAGTAAATAGAATTATAAAATATTGGGAAAATAAACAGGATTTATAAAAAAAGGAAGTTGATGAGATATAAAAGAGTTAATCGAATTTAGTTAATCAAATATGGTTAGCTGAATAGAGTTAATCAAACATAGTTATTCAGGATAAGTTGCCATTTTGCACGACTGCTAGCATAATTCGCAGGGCTGCAGATAGCCTACGGCGGTCGGATGTTTCCTGAGGGAATCAGGTGTAACCATTGTGATCGCTGCGATCTAGAGATAAGCGAATGGAGTTAAATCAAATATTAGTTATTCGAATAAGTGTTAAGCAACTAGAGTAAATCAAATATTAGTTATTCAAATAAGAGTTAAGAAAATAGAGTTATTCAATTAGAGTTAATCGAAATAGAGTTAAACAAGATTAGAAACTGACTAGAGATTAGTTAAGTTGAATAGTTTTTTGAGTATCGATATGATGTTGGTTTCGGCCTTCGGGGTTTATACTTAGAGAATTGTTCTCCTACTAGTTTACGGTTAGGGAATAATAGTTGTGGAATGGTAGTGATGCGTGAATAAGCTATGGAAATGTTCCAATGTTAATAATGTATATTTTCTAAATGTAGAAAATAAGGAAATATGAATACGTATATACATATGTTTGATGATTGGATCAATAATTCCATTTGGAAATAAGAACGTTGTGTGTACACGGACATTTTTCATTTGATAGTTAAATCACCGACTATCAAAGTATTGACCATTTTAACGTTGTCAATATGGAGAGACCGGTTGGATCATTATCTGAAGAACCACTCCGTATTGGCATAACCATTGCGAATCAAGGATGCTGAATATATTGAAGACGGAGTAAAATGCAAGGGCTGTTGTATAAATTTTAGATAACTGTGCCTAAGATGGATATACTGAATAGTGCCTTCGGTTTGTCCAGTCCCAGGACAACTTGTATGGAAGAAGGTCTGACAGAGTATATTCAATAGGTCGTGTAAGTTGATCTCTTCAAACGTATTCACGTTTGGTGGCGGAGGAATTCGTTTCTCTTAGCTGTATACCCATGTTATTTTTGGATAAATCAATTTGTGATTTGGCGGGTATGACGATGTAGCATTCTAAGTGAATGAAGATATGATATGTAAAAAGATAAGCGTAACATCTAGCCTCACATCCGATAAACGACAAAAATCGGGCAGGCAGCATGGCTATGTAGGTCGCACCTATTAGGGTGTATAATCACCTGATCTAGAGTTTCATTTACTTCTAAAAATATATTGTTGATGCTGTTCCATTCGGGAAACGGTTGCTGATCACAACCATTGGTGATATACATTCGATACACTCAAGCAAAATGAGTGGTCGGTCATGTGTGGCCGGGTTGCAAGATGTTCTTATTGAACCCAATGTATTCCTTTCTAGAGGTACACTAGAAAAAGGTGGTTCCATACCTTGTCATAGTTGGAAATCCATTACCCAATACGTGCTTGCGGTTTTTGATTTGTATACTATATATGTAGAACGTGAGATGAAAGCGCTTCTGCTAGATGATTATTATATTGTGGTTGATAGACATTATTATAATATCAAAAGGTTTTTGATATAAAGATATTTTGGATTCTCATAAGGGAAAACCCCATTTCGTTATACGGCGTGGTCTTATGAGATATCGTTTGCTTGTTCAAACTGTTTTAAACTGTTTTACTCATACTAGTCCCATGACTGACCCAGAGTTTATTTTGTTTTGTTTTCCCTAAACTCTTGGGTGCCCAATTTTATACGGGCAGTCAAGTAGTTAGGATTTATAGATATACTGGAAGATCTTGGAGCAAGAGGCTTCAGGATTATATAGCTATAGTTATTTCCGCTGTTTTGCAAGTGTTGTACTCTGATAATGTTATTGTATACATATACTGATTTTATTTCAAGGATATGTTATCTATTATATGTTGTTCGTTCCGCTATGAGATTTGTGTTACTCTGATGATGATGTTCTTCTTCTTCTTCTTCTATTCTATAAGTTCTATCTTATCTATTCTCACCCTCTAACTTCTTTCATTAACTTTTCGTTATTTCTCGATGTTTGGTTATTCGTCATTGAGTTTATGGCGATAACCAAAGTCGACAAAAACCGAGTTGTTACACTAATTCTAAGGTTTCAATCTCATAAATATATATTTCCTCATCGATGAGTCGCTTATGATTGTTATTATCATCACTCATAATATCAGCAGATGTCTTTACTAGTGGCATTATGGAAAAAAATAAAGACTCCAGCATATGCGACAGAGGCGAGCTTGCAGGTAATCCTTGCTTCGATGCAGGCCAATGAGTCGGAGTTCTCCTTCCTCATCGATGAGCGGAGGACTTTTTTTCGCTCCCTTTCTCATTAATTTGAGCCTTCATAGATGCAAGCTCGGTACATATTAGATTGAGGTTCATCTGAGGCAGTCGATATAGGAGGGCTTACGAGTTAGGCAGTTCCATACCCTTAATGAATATTAATAGTAGTATAAAGAGGCTAACAGATTACTACCCCACTTAAAGTTCCTCATCTTCATTAGCCCCTTGGTAGTATCTGTTGGGGCATCATGTAACTCTGACCATAGAGGATCCTGGGGATCTTGTATGTAAAAAAATTGCTACACATGTGCACCCAAGATAAAGACATCATTTAAATTCCATAACTTGCCCAGATTGACCAACGTAAACCCAAGTTTATCTACTTTGATGTCCTTGACCTTTTGAATCCAAACACATCTGAATATAGGTACATTAAAGTTTTAGTAGTCCACTTTCCAAATCTGTGTAATCTAATCGTAAGTAACCATATTCTTTACTATGGATTTTTATCCTTAACACTAAATACTTACATTACATATGCTTGTAAAAATATTTGATTGTTTTGAGCTGATCGAATGCCATCATGCTTCTTGGGAGTGAAGCCAACTCTATTAATTATGTATGCACTAAAGGTAGGCGCTTAATGGTTTGGACCTTTCAAAATCCACATCAACTCTTTTAAAATAGTATTTCTAGGATTCTTAAGTTGACCTTATACCTACAAAACAATATACACATTATGCACTAGATTTCAGTTAAAAAATTACATGTTGGAAGCACTTCATTAATTCATCAATTAATCAAAGACTTATTCTTTTCTTTAATCATGTCACAAACGTCTTGCTCTGTTTATCCTTCTACCATTTCTCTATTTTAGGGGTATCCTAGCATTTTCCAACCTCAGTATATCCAAGTGTTCGTTGGGTTAACATAAATTCAAACAAGTTAGACATATAAAAAACAATTATAATATAATGCACATATTCAAAAAAAAGTATAGTTAAGTAACATAAAACTTGTGCAAAGTAGGGACTTACATCATCCATATTATGTGGTTCACAAAGATGAAATTGATCAAACTCCTTTCTATAAACCTCTAAGTATGACTTGATTGGTCTACAACTTCGTGGAACCCCAACAATACTAGCATTTTGCTATGCACACCTTAGGATGTCGACAACTTTTCACCCATTATTTAAATACCTTCAGGTAGAGTAAGCCAAACGAAAATAATAGCACCACATAGCTTGGCATCTCGCATAAGATGAAGAGTCACATGAAATATAATATCAAAAATTGAAGAAGGGAAGTATTTCTCAAGCTAGCAAATTGTAACTACTAGGTAAACTAGCAAATTGTAACTACTAGGTAAGCGTATTTTTAAAACTCTAAATAACTTATTTAAATATATAAATATATTTAAATATAATAAAATTTAATATTTAAAAATAAATATTATCGTCTATATTCACAGAGGAATATCATACAGCTCAGAAAAATCCTATATGGGTTTCTAACTCGATATTTCATCATCAGAGTTATATCGATATTCGATTTATATTTAAATCCTTTTAAAATATAAATAAATTATAAAGGGAATTCCACAGTACTTTTTTGAAATTTGATTTGGTCATAAATCAAAATATACACGATGAAATCCGAATTTTTCTCTTCCACTAGAAAGATATACTTCACCAGCTCCTAATGTTTCTTGTTTCACATAAATCCGATTTAAAACGAACCTTGTACGTCCAGTTGAAGTTCAAATCGCCAAATCGCGAACTGCCGCGCCATTTCGAGCTCGATTTTAATTATAAATAATTCTACGTTCAAACTGTCGTTTATATAATATATTCGTCATTCAAATTCAATTCTAAACTGAATTATATAATTTGAATTGCCCAGTTCACACCATATCGCCATTTCAGCCAATTCTGATTATTTCAGAACTAAATATATTATTTTAATTAAATATTCCTTATAATTTAATTAAACGACCATTAAATTCTCTAAATCACTAAATAATTAAATTAATTAATTATTATATCGCTGGAAACACGGGTCATTACATTCTTCCCCACTTAAAATAATTTCGTCCTCGAAATTGCTAAGGTAGAAAAAAAAACCTATCGATTGGTTTAAAATTTATTTGTTCACTTCTTAAATTCAGTTTCAACTGAACCGATTTAATTTCAAATAAATTATTAATTAATTCTCATCAACGAAAATTTTCAAAAATTCTGAAAATTTTCTAACACCTTAACTTTTCGAAAAAAATCGCCAGCACCTCCATTGTACTGGTTAATAGGTCAAACTCCAACTTGCCTCTCTAGGCCTTCTCCAACCCAAAAGAAAATCAAATAGCCAAGTGGCTTGCCAATTCGGCTCATAAATCTCATACCCATATAAAATATAAACGGGTACCTTTTTGTCGGGCATATTGTTATATCCTTTACACCTGCTACCAATTTAGCATATACTAAAGTCCTTCCGGTCAAACTCCAATCACATTTATCTCAATACAACCAGTCGCTTTTAACTAAGCCAAATTCCATTTTCCACTCAATCGTTTGGTTTTATCCGAGCCAAACTTCATTTCAAATTCAAGTGTTATCCTTGGTTCCAAATTCTTATCAATCCAAAACTTGATATCATTCTAATCCAATTCAGTTACCACTTAACTGCCTTTATTTTTAATTCAATTTTCTTTCACAAATTTCTATTAAATTTATTTTTAATTCAAATAGTCTTTCCTGGGGTTTTAAACAGTTTACTATATCAAAAATCAAACATCCCTTTTCAGGATTCAAAACAACTTGTTTTTCTCAAAACAATTCAAATTGAAAATCTTTGGTAGTAATCCGTCACTAACAAACTCGAAAATGAACACTGATGATGTCGCGATTCATCATCAGGGTTATTTCCGAGCTATCGAAGTGAGTTCAATACTATATCGCTTTTCAAAATCATTTCTAACATTTCCACTTTGAAATTTATTTCAAAATATCCTTCCAATGTTTGTAAAACAATTTAAAATCACCCAGGATTTTAAAATTCTCATATACTTAATTTAACTCCATTTACAAACACCTTTCAAATTTCAGGGTTTAAATTTCAACTCTGATTTTAATTTCATATTTAATTCAATTCATTATGCTTATGTGAATTCTGATCGGTTATTTCCATAACCATTTCACATTTTTTTATAATCTTATTCAATTATAATAACAACCAATATATCCAATATATATTCATTCCAATATATATATATATATCTTCTCTATGACAAAATATAATTTGGGTAAAATTATTTCATTACCCTCTTTTCAAAACATATCGTGTCGACCCATTGTATTCGAGTGTTTAGAAACTCCTACCAATACAGTGGATCAAACTGATAGATCAGAACCCATAAACAACTCAACCAATAAATCTACACCATATAAAATCATTTTATATCAAATAACAAATACGTTCACTCGTATATATACACTCAAACTCAATCTAGGGTATTACTAATCCTATCTCTACCGAGTCACGCCACAGAGCCAAGGTAATAACTTAACCTTAAGCTCTGATACCAACTGTAACGACCCGGTTTTTATCGACTTTGGTTATTGCCATAAACTCAATGATGACTAATCAAGAATCGAAAATTACCGGTAGTTAATGAAAGAAATTAGAGGGTGAGGAAAGATAAGATAGAAACTTATAGAAAAAAAGAAGAAGAAGAAGAACATCATCATCAGAGTAACACGAATCTCACAGCGGAACGAATAAAATATAACATAACTTTTGAAATAAAAACAGTATATGTATACAGTAACATTATCAGAGTACAACACTTACAACACAGCAGAAATAAACAATTGCTATATAATCCTGAAGCCTCCTGCTCCAAGCTCTCCAGTATGTCTGTAAATCCCGACTACTTGATAGCCCGTACAAAATTGGGCACCCAAGAGTTTAGGGAAAACAAAACAAAATAAACTTCGGGTCAGTCATGGGACTGGTATGAGTAAAACAGTTTAAATAGTTCGAACAAGCAAACGATATCTCATAAGACCACGCCGTATAACGGAACGGGTTTTTCCTTTATGAGAATCCAAAATATCTTTATATCAAAAACCTTTTGATATTATAATAATGTCTATCAACCACAATATAATAATCATCTAGCAGAAACGCTTTCATCTCACGTTCTACATATATAGTATACAATCAAAACCGCAAGCACGTATTGGGTAATGGATTTCCAACTATGACAAGGTATGGAACCACCTTTCGCTAGTGTACCTCTAGAGAGGAATACACTGGGTTCAACAAGAACATCTTGCAACCCAGCCACACATGACCGACCACTCATTTCGCTTGAGTGTATCGAATGTATATCACCAACGGTTGGGATTAGCAACCGTTTCCCGAATGGGACACCATCAACAATAGATTTTTAGAAGTAAATGAAACTCTAGATCAGGTGATTATACACCCTAATAGGTGCAACCTACATAGCCATGCTGCCTGCCCAATTTCTGTCATTTCCCGGTTGTGAGGCTAGAGGCTACGCTTATCTTTGACAGATCACACTTTTATTCACTTTGAATGTCACATCGTCATACCCGCCAAATCACAAATTGATTTCCCCAAAAATAACACGGGTATACAACTAAGAGAAACGAATTCCTCCGCCACCAAACGTGAATACGTTTGAAGAGATCAACTTACGCGATCTATTAGGTATACTCTGTCAGATCTTCTTCCGTACAAGTTGTCCTAGGTCTGGACAAACCGAAGGAACTATTCAGTACATCCATCTTAGGCAATTGTTATCTAAGATTTATACAGCGGCCCTTGCACTTTACTCCGTCTTTAATTATCTTCAGCATACTTGATTCGCAACGCGTATGCCAATACGGAGTGGTTCTTCGGATAATAATCCAACCGGTCTCTCCATATTAACAACGTTAAAATGGTTAAAACTTTGATAGTCTGTGATTTAACTATCAAAGAAAAATACGTGTGCAAACAACGATATTATTTCCAGATGGAAATTTTATCGATCCAATCATTAAACATATATATATATATATTTCCTCATTTTCTATGTTTAGAAAATATACGTTATTAACACGGGAAAACATTTCCATGGCTTAATTACATATCACTATTCTTCCACAACTATCAGTCCTTGACTGTAAACTAGTATGGGAACAATTCCCTAAGTATTAATCCTGAAGGCCGAAACCAACATCAGATAGACACTTAGAAAACCATTCGATTTACTAATCTCTAGTCAGTTTCTAGTTTTTCTTAACTTTATTTGATTTACTCTATATTGAATAACTAATATTCGATAAACTCTATTACGAATAACTTTATATTCAATTAACTCTAATCGATTAATTCTAACTCGATTAATTCCTTTATATAATCCGTTACGTTTTTAACACTTAAGTCTTATTTAAAATTCCCTTTTATAACTCTATTTATTTCATAAATAAATCATTCCTTTTATAATCTTTATTTGTAAATGTTTTACAAATATTTCTCTTCCTATATTTCTCTATTTATTTTCTAAATAAATAATCCTCTTATACTTCTATTTATTTTCTAAATAAATATTCCATTTTAATTCTATTTATTTATCAAATAAATATTCCTTTTATAAAACTCTATTCGTTTTATAAATATTTCCCTTTTATCTTTATCCTGTTTATTTTCCCAATAAATATTCCCTTATGATATTCTATTGGTCTTATAAATAAATATCCTCCTTTATAAACTCCTATTTATTTTCTAAATAAATGTTCTCCTTTATTAAATCCTATGATTTTATAAATAATTTATTTTCAAAATATTTCCTTTTATAAAATCGATTGATTTTGTAAAATTCCTTTATTTCAATATACATTGAAATATTTCTTTTTTATATCCCAGGGTTTCTTATGATATTTAAAATAGCAAATCACAATGATCGATATCGTTTAAACACACATAATCAAACAGATTATATATCACATTATATATTACAATATATGAACAGAACAGTATCATAAATATCGAGGAGTCCAGTTGGACCCCTCCAACCTGTTTCCCTGCACCATAGACGTTAAACAACACAAATAACATGAATATAAAATATTCTGATGAACAGAATCAATATTCGATTAACGATATATATATATCGTTATCTATGATTTCGATCAATACACAAACAATTCAACCAAACAGTTAACACACAGCAATCAACAGATGATTAACAGTTCTAAAAATACGTTACCAAAATATAACTGTTCGGAGTTGGTGAGTTTTACTCACATTGGCAATTCATCGTTAAAGAACGATAAACTTTTTGTTTGATTTGAATCAAACAATTTATTTTGCCATAAATTCCAATGAGCTCCAATCCACTTACAGTCAGTTCCATTATGGAGTTCTCGTCCATACGATCCGAACGGATCTGACCTTTCGAAATTCTGAGGTCGTATGATCAAGATATAAAATTTACAATTGAACATACATTTATTTTAAATAAAAACTTGGCCTTTAATTCTAAGCGGGCTCACCCTTTTCATAAGGCCCATACCCCTTTTCAAAACTACCCAGGCCGACCATCGTCCTCACTGAAAAAATCGTGCTCCAGTTATCCAAGCGTGGCCATTACGGCAGCTTTAACTCTGAACCGCACCCTCCACTCTCCATGATTTCCGAAACCGAGATCAAAAAACTCCATCTCTTCTAAAACCACATCCACCCATACCCGTTGTGCTGAACTCGCACCAACCCTCCAAGGATTTGACGGAAACCCGAAACTGCACCTACAGTAAAACTTGCGATGGTTTTTATCTCCATAAATCCAAACAAATCCGTATACAAACTCGATTTCACCCTCTTAAACCATATACGAACTCAATTCCATCAATTACTGCTTAAATCTATTCAAAACCGTAACCCTAACATGCTGCGACCAAAACCCACGAACCAGAAAACTACTCGCACCCAACAAAAATCACATGAGGTTGAAGAGAATCCCCTTGCGAGTTTGCATATGTTAGTTTGGTAATTTGTGGGATTTTATATGGTTTTTTTCATGAATTAATGAAGATCGAAAATGTTTACAGGAAGAAAGAAATATCGGAGGCGCGATTTTGTTTCCTGTTGACCAGGAAAAGAATTCGGTTAGAGTTTAGGATGGGTAAGGGTATTTATAGTAAACTTTTATATATATTTTTATATTCAGTATTATATTTATTCATAAGCATCTGCTGTTTTTATTCGTCCTCTAAAATTCCTGTGATCACATTTGATACCCAAAAATCATGAAAATTGGCATGCAACTATGGTTCGACATTACGGTCCTAACGAAACTAGTTTCGTCGAATTCTGACTCTATATGCTCACACAGCGTACTTTTAAAGCTCTAAACAACCTATTTAAATATATAAATATATTTAAACATAATTAAATTTAATATTTAAAAATAAATATTATCGTCTATATTCACAGAGGAATACTATACAGCTTAGAAAAATCCTATATGGGTTTCTAACTCGATATTCCATCATCAGAGTTATATCGATATTCGATTTATATTTAAATCCTTTTAAAATATATATAAATTATAAAGGGAATTCCACAGTGGCTTTTCTGAAATTTGATTCAGACATAAATCAAAATCTGCACGATGAAATCCCAATTTTTCTCTTCCACTGGAAAGATATACTTCATCAGCTCCTAATGTATCTTGTTTCACAGAAACCCGATTTAAAATGAACCA
Organism: Allium sativum; assembly: GCA_030737875.1. Lineage (NCBI taxonomy): Eukaryota > Viridiplantae > Streptophyta > Magnoliopsida > Asparagales > Amaryllidaceae > Allium > Allium sativum. The sequence continues at coordinate 141,527,721 of CM060925.1, read as the reverse complement.
TGTACATCCAGTTGAAGTTCAAATTGCCAAATCGCGAACTGCTGCGCCATTTCGAGCTCGATTTTAATTATAATATAATTCTACGTTCAAACTGCCATTTATATAATATATTCGTTATTCAAATTCAATTCTAAACTGAATTATATAATTTGAATTGCCCAGTTCACACCATATCGCCATTTCAGCCAATTCTGATTATTTCAGAACTAAATATATTATTTAATTATTATTTTAATTAAATATTCCTTATAATTTAATTAAACGACCATTAAATTCTCTAAATCACTATTTAAATAATTAAATAAATTAATTATTATATCGTTGAAAACACGGGTCATTACATTCTTCCCAACTTAAAATAATTTCGTCCTCGAAATTGCTAAGGTAGAAAACAAACCCTATCGACTGGTTTAAAATTTATTTGTTCACTTCTTAAATTCACTTTCAACTGAACCGATTTAATTTCAATTAAATTATTAATTAATTCTCATCAACAAAAAATTCAAAAATTCTGAAAATTTTCTAACACCTTAACTTTTCGAAAAATTTCGCCAACACCTCCTTTGTACTGGTCAATAGGTCAAACTCCAACTTGCCTCTCTAGGCCTTCTCCAACCCAAAAGAAAATCAAACAGCCAAGCGGCTTGCCAATTCGGCTCATAAATCTCATATCCATATAAAATATAAACGGGTACCTTTTTGTCGGGCATATCGTTATATCCTTTACACCTGCTACCAATTTAGCATATACCAAAGTCCTTCTGATCAAACTCCAATCACTTTTATCTCAATACAACCATTCGCTTTTAACTAAGCCAAATTCCATTTTCAACTCAATCGTTTTGCTTTATCCGAGCCAAACTTCATTTCAAATTCAAGTCTTATCCTTGGTTCCAAATTCTTATCAATCCAACTTACTTGATATCATTCTAATCCAATTCAGTTACCACTTAACTGCCTTTATTTTTAATTCCAATTTGCTTTCACAAATTTCTGTTAAACTTGTTTTTAATTCAAACAGTCTTTCCTGGGGGTTTAAATAGTTTACTATATCAAAAATCAAACATCCCTTTTCAGGATTCAAAACAACTTGTTTTTCTCAAAACAATTCAAATTGAAAATCTTTGGTAATAATCCGTCACTAACAAACTCGAAAATGAACGCTGATGATGTTGCGATTCATCATCAGGGTTATTTTCCAGCTATCGAAGTGATTTCAATACTATATCGCTTTTCAAAACCATTTCTAACATTTCCACTTTGAAATTTATTTCAAAGTATCCTTCCAATGTTTGTAAAACAATTTAAATTCTCCCAGGATTTTAAAATTCTCATATACTTAATTTAACTCCATTTACAAACACCTTTCAAATTTCAGGGTTTAAATTTCAACTCTGATTTTAATTTCAGATTTAATTCAATTCATTATGCTTATCTGAATTCTGATCGGTTATTTCCAAAACAATTTCACATTTTTTTATAATCTTATTTGATTATAATAACAACCAATATATCCAATATATATTCATTCCAATATATATATATATATATATATATATATATATATATATATATATATATATCTTCTCTATATCAAAATATAATTTGGGTAAATTATTTCATCACCCTCTTTTCAAAACATATCGTGTCAACCCATCGTATTCGAGTGTTTGGTAACGCCTACCGATGCAGTGGATCAAACTGATCGATCGGAACCCATAAACAACTCAACCAATAAATCTAAACCATATAAAATCATTTTATATCAAATAACAAATAAGTTCACTCGTATATATACACTCAAACTCAATCTAGGTTATTACTAACTCTATCTCTACTGAGTCACACCGCAGAGCCAAGGTAATAACTTAACCTTAAGCTCTGATACCAACTGTAACGACCCGGTTTTTATCGACTTTAGTTATCGCCATAAACTCAATGATGACTAACCAAGCATCGAAAAATACCAGTAGTTATTGAAAGAAATTAGAGGGTGAGGAAAGATAAGATAGAAACTTACAGAAAAGAAGAAGAAGAACATCATCATCAGAGTAACACGAATCTCATAGCGGAACGAATAAAATATAACATAACTTTTGAAATACAAATAGTATATGTATACAGTAACATTATCAGAGTACAACACTTAAACACAGCGGAAATAAACAATTGCTATATAATCCTGAAGCCTCCTGCTCGAAGCTCTCCAGTATATCTGTAAATCCCGACTACTTGACTGCCCGTACAAAATTGGGCACCCAGGAGTTTAGGGAAAACAAAACAAAATAAACTCCGGGTCATTCATGGGACTGGTATGAGTAAAACAGTTTAAATAGTTTGAACAAGCAAACGATATCTCATAAGACCACGCCGTATAACGGAATGGGTTTTTCCCTTATGAGAATCCAAAATATCTTTATATCAAAAACCTTTTGATATTATAATAATGCCTATCAACCACAATATAATAATCATCTAGCAGAAGCGCTTTCATCTCATGTTCTACATATATAGTATACAATCAAAACCGCAAGCACGTATTGGGTAATGGATTTCCAACTATGACAAGGTATGAAACCACCTTTTGCTAGTGTACCTCTAGAGAGGAATACACTGGGTTCAACAAGAACATCTTGCAACCCGGCCACACATGACCGAACACTCATTTCGCTTGAATGTATCGAATGTATATCACCAACGGTTGGGATCAATAACCGTTTCCCTAATGGGACAGCATCAACAATAGATTTTTAGAAGTAAATGAAACTCTAGATCAGGTGATTATACACCCTAATAGGTGCGACCTACATAGCCATGTTGCCTGCCCGATTTTTATCATTTCCCGGTTGTGAGTCTAGAGGCTACGCTTATCTTTGACAGATCACACGTTTATTCACTTTGAATGTCACATCGTCATACCCGCCAAATCACAAATTGATTTCCCAAAAATAACACGAGTATACAGCTAAGAGAAACGAATTCCTCCGCCACATAATGTGAATTCATTTGAAGAGATCAATTTACGCGATCTATTAGATATACTCTTTCAGACCTACTTCCATACAAGTTGTCTTGGGACTGGACAAACCGAAGGCACTATTCAGTACATCCATCTTAGGCAATTGTTATCTAAGATTTATACAACAGCCCTTGTACTTTACTCCGTCTTTAATTATCTTCAGCATACTTGATTCGCAACGTGTATGCCAATACGGAGTGGTTCTTCGGATAATAATCCAACCGGTCTCTCCATATTAACAACGTTAAAATGGTCAAAACTTTGATAATCTATGATTTCACTATCAAAGAAAAATACATGTGCAGACAACGATATTATTTCCAAACGGAAATTTTATCGATCCAATCATCAAACATATATATATATATATCCTCATTTTATATGTTTAGAAAATATATGTTATTAACACTGGAAACCATTTCCATGGCTTAATTACGTATCACTATTCTTCCACAACTATCAGTCCATGACTGTAACTAGTATGAGAACAATTCCCTAAGTATTAATCCCGAAGGTCGAAACCAATATCAGATAGACACTTAGAAAACCATTCGATTTACTAATCTCTAGTCAGTTTCTAATTTTGCCTAACTTTATTTCACTTACTCTATTTCGAATAACTAATATTCGATAAACTCTATTTCGAATAAATTTATATTCAATTAACTATAATCGATTAATTCTAACTCGATTAATTCCTTTATATAATCCATTACATTTTTAACACTTAAATCTTATTTAAAATTCCCTTTTATAACTATATTTATTTCGTAAATAAATCATTCCTTTTATAACCATTATTTGTTAATGTTTTACAAATATTTCTCTTCATATATTTGTCTATTTATTTTCTAAATAAATAATCCTCTTATACTTCTATTTATTTTCTAAATAAATATTCCATTTTAATTCTATTTATTTATCAAATAAATATTCCTTTTATAAAACTCTATACGTTTTATAAATATTTCCCTTTTATCTTTATCCTGTTTATTTTCCCAATAAATATTCCCTTATGATATTCTATTGGTCTTATAAATAAATATCCTCCTTTATAAACTCTTATTTATTTTCTAAATAAATGTTCTCCTTTATAAAATACTATGATTTTATAAATACTTTTTTTTCAAAATATTCCCTTTTACAAAATCGATTGATTTTGTAAAATTCCTTTATTTCAATATACACTGAAATATTTCTTTTTTACATCCCAGGGTTTCTTATGATATTTAAAATAGCAAACCACAATGATCGATATCGTTTAAACACGTATAATCAAACAGATTATATATCACATTATATATTGCAATATATGAACAGAATAGTATCATAAATATTGAGGAGTCCAGTTGGACACCTCCAACCTGTTTCCCTGCATCACAGACATTAAACAACACAAATAACATGAATATATAATATTCTGATTAACAGAATCAATATTCGATTAACAATTTATATATACATATATGTATATCGTTATCTATGATTTCAATCAACACACAAACAATTCAACCAAACAGTTAACACACAACAATCAACAGATGATTAACAGTTCTAAAAATACGTTGTCAAAATATAACTGTTCAGAGTTGGTGAGTTTTACTCATATTGGTAGTTCTTCGTTAAAGAACGATAAACTGTTTGTTTGATTTGAATCAAACAATTTATTTTGCCATAAATTCCAATGACCTCCAATCCACTTCCAGTCAGTTCCATTGTGGATTTCTCGTCCATACGATCCTAACGGTTCTGACCGTTCGAAATTCTGAGATCGTATGATCAAGATATCAAATTTACAAGTGAACATACATTTATTTTAAATAAAACCTTGGCCTTTAATTCTAAGCGGGCTCACCCTTTTCATAAGGCCCATACCCCTTTTCAAAACTACCCAGGCTGACCATCTTCCTCACTGAAAAAATCGCGCTCCAGTTATCCAAGCATGGCCATTATGGTAGCTTCAACTCCGAACCGCACCCTCCACTCTCCATGATTTCTGAAACCGAGATCAACAAACTCCATCTCTTCTAAAACTGCATCCACCCATACCCGTTGTTCTGAACTCGCACCAACCCTCCAAGGATTTGACGGAAACCCGAAACTGCATCTACAGTAAAACTTGCGATGGTTTCTGTCTCCATAAATCCAAAAAAATCCGTATACAAACTCGATTTCACCCTCTTAAACCATATACGAACTCAATTCCATCAATTACTGCTTAAATCTATTCAAAACAGTAACCCTAACATGCTGCGACCAAAACCCACGAACCATAAAACTACTCGCACCCAACAAAAATCACATGAGGTTGAAGAGAATCCCCTTGCGAGTTTGCATATGTTAGTTTGATAATTTATGGGATTTTATATGGTTTTTTTTAATGAATTAATGAAGATCGAAAATGTTTACAGGAAGAAAGAAATATCGGAGGTGCGATTTTGTTTCCTGTTGACCAGGAAAAGAATTAGGTTAGAGTTTAGGATGGGTAAGGGTATTTATAGTAAATATATATATATATATTCAATATTATATTTATTTATAATCAACTGCTGTTTTTATTCGTCCTCTACAATTCCTGTGATCACATATGATACCCAAAAATCATGAAAATTGGCATGCAGCTACAGTTCGACATTATGATCCCAACGAAACTAGTTTCGTCGAATTCTGAATCTGTATGCTCACACAGCGTATTTTTAAAGCTCTAAATAACCTATCTATCTATATATATATATATATATATATATATAATTAAATTTAATATTTAAAAATAAATATTATCGTCTATATTCACAGAGAAATACCATAAAGCTCAGAAAAATCCTATATGGGTTTCTAACTCGATATTTCATCATCAGAGTTATATCGATATTTGATTTATATTTAAATCCTTTTAAAATATAAATAAATTATAAAGGGAATTCCACAGCGACTTTTCTGAAATTTGATTTGGACATAAATCAAAATCTACACGATGAAATCCCAATTTTTCTCTTCCACTAGAAAGATATACTTCACCAGCTCCTAACGTTTCTTGTTTCACAGAAATCCGATTTAAAATGAACCCTGTACATCCAGTTGAAGTTCAAATCGCCAAATTGCGAACTGCCGCGCCATTTCGAGCTCGATTTTAATTATAATATAATTCTACGTTCAAACTGTCGTTTATATAATATATTCGTTATTCAAATTCAATTCTAAACTGAATTATATAATTTGAATTGCCCAGTTCACACCATATTACCATTTCAGCCAATTTTGATTATTTCAGAACTAAATATATTATTTAATTATTATTTTAATTAAATATTCCTTATAATATATTATCGGGTCATTACAGGATTTCAAAGATGAAATTCCTTAAGGGAGAGAATCTAACACCTAGCATTTCATAGTAATTAACTAAAATGAAGTTAATTAATAATAAATTAGGAACAATAGAAAATTGACATTTTGCAAACATTGGAATTTGATTATAAAACTTTTATCATTATGTTTGTGGTGACTAATCAACTTTCATATATAATGTTTTTCGAACAGAGTTTAAACGTGAAAGTAATCAACATTTAAATTTTTAATGGAAATAATTATATTTGCAAATTTTGTAACTTAATTATTTAAGATTAATTAATTGCTATCATATATTTTCATTTAAACTAAATATCTAACGTGATTAATAAAAAGAGAAATGTTTTATAAGAAAATTAAGAGAGAAAAGTGAATCCCTCCTATTAATTAAAATATGAAATGTAAACACACAGGTAATGCAAATAATAATATTAATAATGCAATCAATTAATAGGGGATAATTAATTAACATTCAAAATTCATACTGAATATTATTTTTATAGTCAGCAATAAATAAATGGGATTACATAATGGAGGAAACTAACTCATAACATGTACAATTAATTGGGAAATAAATTAAGGGGGAAGCAAATTAATTAAATAATTAATGTTTGTTACAAAACAAAGAATTGTGCACGCACAAGGAAAAACTGGAAACGTATTGGATAAAATATGTTAAAGAAATGAAACCGACAAGCAAAATAAAAGAAAGAATATGCATAGATACAAATATACACGTACAAAATTGTGCATACACAGTCGTTGTGTTAACCAACAGCCAGCTGCAGGCGATCGACCGTTGATGGAGATGATCGACCTACACACAGACTAATAAATACAAATTTAGATTTGGAATATACGTATTCAAATTAGAGGAGGATATAATAGAAGAAAATAGAGAACTATACGTTGCTCCAAATCAAAAAGCTACGTCGAAAAGGTTAATCCTCAGATCTGGTTTTAATTACTTAGTTTGAGTCCAAATCTCTTCTCTTCTTAATCCAAACTTATATATATGCACAAATGTTGTTTGTAAATCTAAATAGAAACTTGTAAAGGGGAGAATACAAATAATAGGAACATATCTGGATTGAATCTGAAGACTCGACAAGCTTTTAAAATGAGTGGATAAGTTACATATTTTTATATAATGTTGGATATATCATTGTAAATCTATTTTATTTTGAATAAATGAAAGCATTGCAATTTTATTTTAGAATTTAATGAATAAAAACATAATAAGAGACGGAATTGCAATTGGAAATAAATGTAAGAATATTTCATCATTTGTTAGTCCTAAAATGTTCAATTTTGACTTTGATGGATGAAAGAAATATTAAATAACTTTTAATAGTAATACTGGGAAATATTTTAATTAACTTTGGATTTTAATGAATAGATAAAATGCTATTCTTTAATTCTAAAACATGAAATAGATGTAATTTATTTATTTGAGATTTGATTAATATTTTAGTTTATTGGAATTAACATTGTGCCAGGTAAATTTCCATATTTTATTAAAGTTAAATCTCTATAAATGTGACATGTGGGATAAGGAATGGTTTTCGCAAAAGAAAGAGAAGTGCGAATAAGGACAATTACCGTATTTTGTATTACATATTTCAATAAATAAAAAGGAGAATCCCTTGTAATTATAAACTTCGCACAAAGCCTCTCTTTTTGGGTAAAATATGAAAATAGACTATGTAATTAAGAGTAAAACTAAGTTCCAATTTATTAAAATGTGGTAAGTTCCAAAAATGGAAAGTTAGTAAAAAGGATAAATTAATAATTCTTACGTAACAATACTAGTAAAAAAGGGAAACATAGGCAAAAGAAGAAAATGGAATAAAAAGGAGAAGATGGAATAAAAAGAAAAAAAAATGATAATGATAAAAATAACCAATAAAAGTGAAAATTGCAAATAAAATTGGTTAAAATATAAGTTAAACACATAAAGGTGAAATTGTAGATCTAAATTATAAATAAAAAGGTACGAGGCAACAAAAAAAAGAAAGTATATACATAAAAGGGAGAGATTGTATATGTAGCCTCGTATATGCATTTAAAAATTTATTAGGATAAATTTGCAATGTAGGCAAAAAGATGATAACCTTTATAGAAAATATAGGAGAACAAGGAAGCTAATCCTAGTGATGGTATGATAAATATCATTGGTGCAAGAAATAAATGGGTAAGAATAGATATTAGGGAGTCTGTCCTAAGGCGTTACGATGAATATCAATGGCATAGGAAATAAAAGACTAAGAATGAATATTGGGAAGCCCATCCTAATAGTAGTATGACACATATTGTTAACCTAGGAAAAGATGGTTTAGTGCTCGGGGAGAGGATTATGATATAAGTATATTTTTGCATATGTATTTAACTGTAGGTTCCGTGGGACATGCGACCATGTGGGAAGGAATATCCAGGATAGTTTCCTTAAAGTAGTCTAGTAAAGAGGCGGTCCATTGGTGGTTTAAGTCTTTTTAGGGTATCCAGAGGTTTTTGCCTTGAATGCTCTAGATAATTTGATTGGCTTATGCATGGTTAGGTAATTATGAGACATAGGAGGTGCGACACTTGTTATCATTAAGGATATTTTCACATGGTTATTGGGTCATCATTGGTCATAATGGTTAAGCAGAGAAGGACATAGATTACACCTGCCGGGTGAAACGATCTTTTGGTCTCAGGACATTCAGATTGGATCATGCAATGCCACACGGATTTTACTATATCCTTCGATTAGGAGCAATGTTAGTAACATGTATCAAGATATACCTCCTAAACTAGAAATAAGTAGTTTAATGGAGCCACTTTGTTGAGAATTTGATGGATCGACTGAAGAAAAAAAACAACTGAATTTCCATACGACATAGGCAATGGAGTGCTCAGTCGCGGAATTCAGAGCATTCATAATAGAAAGGATACGTACGCACTCGTGATGGAAGTGTAACTTACTTGTATCATAGCATACAATGGCGGTATCATGATATGATAAGACAATATATACGGGCGAGGTGGCTGCGAAAGATGCTAGAGGATAATATCTAGGTTTGAGATATATAATTTATCAATCACTAGAAAATTATTCTAACCCTCTTCTTAAAACAATCCATGTGACAAATGGAAGACAAGTAAGAATATTTTGGGAAGGAGTGGACTTGATAAAGACACTTGATTTGAAAATGTCAATTTTATGATCAGTGCTCATTTTTTATTATTCTTTGAATTATTCCATTGCGATTTAATTACTTGAGCTCAGATAAACATCTTTGTTTATTTGTAGAATACCAAACAAACGATTCATGTTTCAATGAAACTGAGTTTCTGATTTTTGGAAATTTCATATCCAATTGGGCACAAAATGTCGTAGGGTGCCTAACTCACTAGTGCATATATCTATATTACTCATATGGCAATGGTATGGGTTTTGGCTCAAGTTCGATCAGAAACCCCTTGTTAATATAAATATGAGTTCTGCTTTAACTACCTAGGCCTGACCTGGTTATTGTTAGAACCAATTATAATTTTATTAAAACCCAATCCGATTTAGCCTAATCCAATTATTAGTTTTTCATAACATGGGCATTTTTGTAATTTGTTTACCATTTTTTTGTATGCATGTATATGTCTTTGCTTACTTTTATTGTTAAATTGATTATATCACTAACCCAATTTATATGTTAACATTGCCTGTGTATAAATTTTGCAAAAATTGAAAGTTTGAAGTATGATTTTAGCTTAAATATTATAAATAGTGTATTGCTAAAAGCACCCAAATTTCTTCTTCCTAATACCATGAGTGGTACTAGGAAGTGTAAAACTGGGTGCTTTTAGCACTGCACCACCACGTGATACTAAAAGCACCCAGTTTTACACTTCCTAATAACATTCATGGTATTAAGAAGAACAAATCTAGGTGCTTTTAGCAGCACTCTATAAATATAGGAGTATTATTCAAGGGCCTTGAAAAGCTAGACATATTTGACTAGGTTATTGGCTATGAAATATCATGTGGCTTCGGATCGAACTCGGTTTTTTATTATTGTAATCAAGCTCAGGTTTGGGATTTAAGACACTCAAACAGAAACTAACCAACTCAACACCCACCAAAGTTATTATAATACAAGTCATACCACTACATACTAATCAACCCTTATTAGTATATTTTCATGTATTCAATCTAATCTAATACAAATAATTTTTTTGAACATGATAAAAAGATACAAATGGACCAAAGCCGACCACAAAGCGGGTAAGAAAACACAAAAATTCAAGTACAAGCGACCCATATACAGACCAAAAGCCATTGAAAAGCTAACAGATTCTTGGAGCATCCACTTTAACTCAATAATGGTTACCGAGGAAACTCTGAAATACCGATTCTACTTGAAATGGGAATTTCAAGGGAATAGACAGCTCAAAGAGGCTACCAAAAAATATATTCACTTCTGAGTGACTCAAATCTATTATTCTTCTTCTCGAGAATGTCAGAAAACCAATGTTGACTTTCTGGAAGACGATTAGAATCATCAAATTTGAGTCTCTCCTTCCTTGAGTTGGGGAAGGGGAACGTAGTAGCAGATGCATTGAGTAGACAAGGGACGACTTTGAGTCCATTGTTCGTAGAGTGGTAGAGTTTGCAATTCATCTCATCATTCAATTTTAGACCATCTATGGATTTGACACCAGGATTACTGGCATCATTGGAGATGCAACTTACTCTCTTAGAGCTCATTGGATCCAGTCAGTGCGAGGATCAGTAGTTAGCAGAAATAATGGACCGAATAAGTAGAAGAGAGACCTCTAGTCACCTTGCTAGGTATTCTGCAGATGAGATAGGGTGGTTACATCGTGATGAGAGATTATGTTTTCCTCGAGTGGATGATTTGTTAAGATCGATTTTAGAGGAGGCTCATCATTCTTGGATGATTATCCATCCAGGAGGCGATAAGATGTATACAGACATGAGGAGAGTGGATTGGTATGAAAAAGTATGTGGCAGAGTATGTGGCTAGATGCATGACTTGTCAGAGAGTGAAGACTAGGAAGAGAAAACCTGGTGGATTGCTTCAGCCTCTAAACGTACCACAGTTGAAGTGGGAGAGTGTCTCGATGGATTATAGATTGTCCGACTTCATGGAGTTCCTTCTAATATGGTAAGTGATAGAGACCCCATCTTTACCAACAAGTTTTGGAGGAGCCTGCAAGAGGCATTGGGGACATAGCTATGACTTAGCACTGCCTATCACCTTAGACAAATGGACAAACAGAGAGGGTTAATAGAATTATTGAGGATTTATTGTGGTTGTGTATCTTAGATTTTGGAGGTGCTTGGGAGGAGCATCTTCCATTCGTAGAGTTTGTGTATAATAACAACTACTAGACAAGCATAGGTATAGCTCCCTACGAGGCATTGTATGGATGACCTTGCATATCACCTACTTGTTGGTAGGAATCCACGGATAGACCTCTACTTGGACCCGAGATGGTTAGGGAGACCTCAGAGAAGATAGAACAGATTCGGAAGCGGATGAAAGAAGATTAGGACAGATAGAAGTCGTATGCAGATCAATATAGGACAGACTTAGAGTTCGAGGTAGAAGACTTAGCTTTCGTTAAGGTGTCACCTTTGAGAAGCATGGTTCAGTTCGGCTCAGTGGGGAAGTTAGTGCTGAGGTTTGTAAGGTTATTCCCTATTGTGGAGAGGATAGGTCAGATGAGATACATTGTTATACTACTGGGGAGGTTGGCTGGAGTTCATGATGTATTCCATGTTTCGCACTTATGAAAGTGCTTACATGATTTCACAGAAGTAGTAGAGCCGAGTACTCTAAAGGAGATCGAGGTAGAAAGGGACGCATCAGTCAGGTGAGTTCCTACACGGATACTAGGATCTGAGGTGGATAAGTTGCAGAATAAAGAGATCAAGCTTGTTAAGATTCAGTGGGGAGAGGATAGCGACGACACGACTTGGGAACTAGAGGATAGGGTTCACACTTCTTTTCCGTTTCTCTTTGACAGTATGCTCTTATTCCTTTCCAAAGCTTTGAATTTAAATCTATTTTTCCTATCGTTTGAATTATAAATTTCAGGTAGAAGCCTATGGGTGGTAGGAAATGATTTAAAACATGTTATGGTTGAATGGATTCATGTAGACACAAGTGTTTGCTAGTGGATGTAGTGGATCTATACACACACACACACACTAGACATTAGTTAGAGATCGGCAAATTAGGACACTTACATACTTGCATATGAATGTGTGTGCATTTTAATTTATTTTAAAATGGTTGAATCATCGGTTGGATGTCGCATTTTGGTGAATGATCGTGCACACATATAGAATTATATGTATTATTAGGATTTCTATATGTAATATTGGATGCATAACACAGACATGAAATTGCATTAAGGAGGTCAACTGAATCAGTGGACAGCCTAAGACCTGCATTAGCTTTGCATATGTTCATAAAAAGCATTAGAAAATCTAAGGACACTGGATGCCGGTGGTTGATTGTTGAGTAGATGGGTGTAGATAATGGTTGATAATATTTATTACATTCTTCTAGCCTTGGAGATTTCGGGGACTAAATCCTTTAAGGAGGAGAGAATGTAACAACCCGAAAATTTAAAATAGAAAATTAATTAAAAGATTAATAAAGTAAATATTAATCAGAAAACATTGGGAAATGGGAAACGGGGATTGTGCCATTGAGTCCGTTACGAAACTCTGGCTAAGATAGACTTTTGGTTTATTAAAATCAGACTTAAAACGAAGAAAATATAAAAGAAACAAGTTTGAATTTCGAATTTTAAAACAGAGTAACGTTCAAAATAATCTAAACTAATTCGCAGCCCAAATCATGCACAGTTAGGACGACCCAGGGCTAAACTGGGTCAAGCAAGGGGTCGACCCAAACCCCAAGTGGGTCGACCCAGAGGCCGACCCACTCAGAGTGTGGGTCGACCTAACCTGGTAGCATGCACACTCAAGTGCGCACTATTTTGATCGTTTTGGGATGGCTTTTGGGTGCGTTCTTCTGGAGCGTTCTGAGATCTGATGGCCTAAAATCTTAACCTAAAATCTAACGCCTATAAGCTCCCTTACTTTATTATAAGTAGCCTCCAAAATATAATTAAATCTCACTACTCTATTTCTCTGCCTCCATCTCAAATAACCCTCTTCTCAGATAAAATTATAATAGAGTATTGAAGCTTGATTCTGCATATATATTTGGAAGATATTCATAGCTAGAGACTATCCACCAGGGCTTGATTTGGATTGCTTAGAAATTGGGAGTATATTTCAGTAATTACAAGATTCAGTAAAATTTGAGGTTTCTTCTGGATAATATAATAAGTTGTAAATTTCTATTCTTTTTTTGTTTAAATCTGAATTTATAGCTGCTCTCCTTCTATTTATTTTTTGTAAATCTATTACTATAGTTTTATTCAGTTGTCTATACCCTTGCTCCTCATATGTAATTTTGTTACAGTTCTGTATCAGCCCTATTATTATTTCAGATCTACTTTTGTCTATCTTAGCCTAGACTATGCGAGAGCCTACACCATTTCGTTTTTTCATTTTTGACATTGAGTTTAGGCCTTCTTGAGCCTAAACCTTTCATTCTATCTTATTTATGCGCAAATTGGGTTAAAACATGAGATTGGACAATAATAGTGCAATTGAAGAATAATAATAACAAATATGTATAAAAAGGATAAAATAGGCGTAATTGAAATTGAGAAATAAAGAGGCAAATTGAACTGTACCTTTGATGACTTAATAAAATTTGGATAGATGCAAATGATGGAGGTTGGGTTGTACAATTAAAATAAACAAAAGAGATGTTTATAGACAACTTGTAATGAAATGATAAAAAAGTTAAATAAAGGAAAGTAGGCTTATTAATAAACTTAAATTGGCGCTAGGTTTAATTAAATAAATTAATAAGCAGGTGTAGTTGGAGTCCGTTTCGACAGTGACGGCTGATTAGGGAAAATAAAAGGCTCATAGTATTGGACCGTTCTGGCAGTGAGAGTAAACTGATTAGGGAAAACAAGAGACCAATTAAATTTGGGGACTAAGTCTAGGGGTGACTTATGTTAAATTGCATATTTTTGGTTGGGTATTCGTATCATTCAATATTCATTTTTTTATCACTCTACACTGAGGTCTCACGAGGACACGAAGACACACTTATTGAACTGGGTAGTAAGAGGTCGAAAAGTGGTGGGTATGGGCGCGTTCCGGCGGGGCGGTGAGCGTGTGTTGCACTGACTATGGAAGATAAGATGTTATGACGCCAATGATATTCGTTATGTCCTTAGAGTTGAGTGGTCGGGTCTGGTAAACCCGGGGCCACGGTCGGCATAGGTTATCACAGTTATGGTTTAGGAACCAATCGATAGGTAGAATTAGGTTATATCCTAATTAACGAATTATAGAAATGGGTGCATAAATCGTATAATTTAACGATTGATTATCTTGTAGAAATATATTCTTATTCTTAATTACTATGTTGAGCTTCAATTTACTATCATGTCTAGTTTTCCTTTTTTCATTCATGCTAGTAATTACTGGACTCACCAGGCTTTATGTCAGACTAGATTTGTTTTTCTCTTCTCCATTCCTTTCCTCCCTAGGTTCTTAGGGTGGAGGATCTAGCGCTTGAGAGAGCTTTGACCCTGCTTAGTCCTTTGGAGATTATCATATGTCTTGTTCTGTGTGCTTACATGTGCCTTTCCACGATTTGTTTATTTTTTGTACATTTTGAGACACTTTTTATTTTGGTATTTTGAATTGTAGTTATTAAGTTAGCAATGGTTTTATGACTTGTGATGTAATGTTACTTCTTATTTGATTTTAAGTGAAAATTTTAAATTCCATTGTGTTTATTTATGTTGTCTTGTGAATTTTAGTCTCTGTGATGTTATTTATATATCTATACTCTTCGTTTTTTAATGAAATCCTCAAATGGGTCTCATTAAGAAATATAGGGGTGTTACATTTCTTAGCATCCCCTTTTTGATTATGGCCTCCTCAATTGTCGCTTCTACGCTAGTTATTACTTCTCTTGTTCTGGCTCTGGATGTTAGCCTGAACATTTCTCGAGTTCTCGCCATACTATGTCACTGCCGTGTTACTTTGAATGCCTTCATTCACCGTGTCACTGATTCTTCTTTTATGTGTCCTCTCCGCCTCCTCAATTCACAGAAAATGGTTGGTCTTCTCATAGAGTTGATCTAAAGTAAAGGGAGGCTTTCCAGTTAGCCATCTTCCAATCTCAGTGTCGTGGTCAATGCCATTAACCAATGCCATCAGCATGGTTTCATCGGTAGGTTTACTAACTTTGGTGAAAGCAATGTTGAAGCGCTAAAGATGAACCTTAAGTGACTCCCTATGAGTCTGGTTTACACGGTATAGGGTCATCACATGCTTAAAATTGGTGTTGTAAAGGCAGAACTGAGTCATAAACTTCCTGCTCAGATCCTCAAACGAAGTCACTGATCTCGGAGGCAATCTCGTAAACCATATAAGTGCCACTCCATCCAAATAGATAGTAAATGCCCTACGTTTGATAGCATCCGGAGCTGCTACTGAGTCCATATACTAAAAATATCTCATTAAATGACGGCCGAGAACGATCTTGCGCGAATAATGATTCATCTGAGGTAAGTTAAACCTTTGGGGGAACTCCGCTTGCAAGTTGTCGTCAGTAAACGAAGTATGACTATGGTCGACCCCCCGGTCTTCATTACTGTAGCCCTAGTTGTCGTTCATGATCCGCATAACTATGGTAGTTGGATCAAGAGGGTTGAGGAAAATTTTGGGCTCAGAACTATCGCCTCGTTTAACCTTTCTCGTTTCCACACTACAGGCAACATCGTCGGAACTGTTGTTCGGATGGTACTTCCTTAATTGGTCTTTATTGTCCCGGTAAAACATAGGACTTGAGGGAGGAAGCATAAGAGCGAGAGATGTCCCTGGAGCACTACGATCTCATAGAGGAAGAACACGGGTTGGTGAAGCAACATCCGTTTCGACATTGTTCGGCTCAGCATGTCAGACAAGAAGGTTACCGAACCAGAGTTCTTGCACATTATAAGGCTTGATGAATTGTTGTTGCGTTACCCCTCCGCTTCTAGCAGTTGAAAATGACTCTTCTGTCTGATGACGTGGTAGGGTAGGTGCTCTCTAACTCCTGAAAGTATTCTATTGTGTTGTCATCATGTTCATATCCTGCCTCAATGCTATGTTCTTGCGCATTTTCTTATTCAACATGGTAGATGTCTCGTTCAACTTCGACATGAGTTCTATGAAGTCGTCACGGGTCACGAACGTAGAAGTTAGAGCTTGAGCAGTGGGTGTAGCAATCGTCATTGGGTTACTTTCGATCTGTTTCGGCACGATCGAACCAGATTCTAGGCTAGCAGCAAGTTGAGTAGTTTCTTCTTGGGAACGGCTGAAAGGCTTGGAGAAAGTAGAGTTTGTCTTGGGCACTATTTTTTCAAATGAAAATGAGGGAAAGGATTTTCTCTTCGGACTTGACGATCCAAAGGTAGATTAAAAAACTTTGAATGCTGAAAATTCAAATCTCTCAATGAAAGCACCAAAATGTTTGCATTAAAATTTCCAAACACCCATAAATTCTAGTGAAGAGGATAAAATGAAGAAAACATTAGATGAAAATGAGGAGAACAATAATTTATAGTGGTTTGGCATGAATTGTCTATGTTCACTTTATAATATTTCTTAATTTTTAATTAAGATGGAGATTACAAGAGTTGGGAATGAAGAAATCTCGAATACAACACAATTACATCAAATAAAACGGCGTAATAGAAGTCAGAAAATCCATTTCTAGATACCTCAAGGGGCTATCTGTAGTTGAGGTACATATCCAGTTTGGCATGGAACGTGCACGGGAAAGTAGGAATGTTGGAACGAAAGGAATTAGTGGGTTATGTCATGTGTAACTGTCAATTCGGTTCAGCAAGGTCGAACCAGATGTTGGCTGAACCAGAATGTCCTTCAATTAGCTTTGTCGAACCGAGCTTTAGTCAATCTGAAACTTCACTCTTCTGCTTGGACGAATCGGATGTTGCTTCCAAGTTATTTGACAGATCCGGGGTTGGGTCGAAGCGGTTTTTGTGTTGAGTTGAAGTTGTTTCTGACTTAGAATAGCCTTGACTATGAATCTCCATGAGCTCCACGGCTTTGTCCAAAGGCATGTCAACAAGTGGTGAACAGAAAAGGGAATGAAAGTGGTAAGAGGGCTATGTACACAGCAATACACATTTATGAAAAAAAGTATATTGATTATCTTTGAATTTGTGATTTTTAATACTGATTTGTTATATTTGTTAAACAATGGCATTTTTGTCTAATATTTTGGGGGGGTAGATAATGCAATTAATGATGTATGAACACAGTCTGCCAAAGAATGGTGAATGTTTCATAGCTGCATTTTACTCACCAAGAAAAAGAAATAGCAGAAAATGAAAGAATAAGGTTTAGAAAATGATATGCTGCAGATAATGTGGGCGTAGAAGAAACAGGTAAAATAAAGTAGGGTGAGTTTGACCCGCAAAAGGACAAGAGTAGGTTAGTAATTGGGTTTAGTTGGTAAATTGAATCAACTTTTACACATCTACATGCATGGTAACGATTTATAACCTGAGTAACAAGGAGTTTTTACCATGCTAGACCTGTTTTAAAACATTATAACTTGATTAGCCATGTTTTAAAAGTAATACAAATATAGACCTGTTTTGGATTAACGAAGGCGAGTTTTGAAAATACGCACAAAGGCGCGTTTTGAAAACTCGCCCGTGTATTCTAACAATTATATACTATAGAATTATATATACTTAGGAACTATCACATTTGGACATGGCGACTTCCTTGAAATATGATTTGGACATAACTCGATATTTGTAATATAAAATTCCCATTTTTCTGTTTCATTACTGAAATATAGTTCTATAGATTCGAACGTTTTGTGTCTCAATGAAAACCGACGTATAACGATTCCTATATATTCAAATGAAGGTGTAAACGTTAAACTTCGAACTACCACGACATTTAAATAGTATATATAGCCTAACCAAACAACGTAAAACAAATACCAAATTCTAAAATTCAAATACAAGAGAGATACATAGTTCGGTTAAGGACAGATAAGTTCGAAACATAAGAAATACAGATACATGAAATGCAACACACTGACATCGCATCAACAAACATACATCTCCATTTTAAGCTACTGATGTACACCGCTTTCTGTTATGGCCCAACGATCCATATTTGTTGCACCTGTTTGTTTTGGGTGTTTGATGCTCGTCCATAACATTTTTGAACCTCGTTGATTTGGGTCGTCCAGCTAGTCTTCGGACATGCGGAGCGTGTATTAGTGGACCGTTGTACGGGTCCCAGTATTTCTTATCGCGTATAGGATTAAACTCTGGGTCGTATGTAGCTCTATAACTTTGGATGGAGTACCATTCAGAAGCGAAATCGTGATGTGCCAGATTACCACCAAAATCCTGTGCTGAACAAGCCGCCATCACATGAGCACATGGTATCTTCTGCAGAAGTGGGATTCTGCATGTACATGTGACATCAGAACTGTCGATCACAACATCATATTCATCGCTGTAACTGTTAATCACTTGCCATTTATATCGACCAAATCGAACCAGCCTACAATGCCATGCGTCAATAGCACGACCTTCAATTTTAGCTTCCCATTTTGGAGTAAGTTTCGAATTCAGACCCGCCCCTTTTTCTCGTCTCTTATAGAAATACTTAACTGATCGAAAGAACGTTCTTGCAACCAATGCCTTTATAGGCAAGGATCTGGCGCCTTTTAGTATGCCACTAAAACTTTCAGATGCGTTGGTCGTCATAATATGGAAGCGGTCGCCGTCGTCTTTGCAAAGAGCCCAGTTTTCTTCACAATTCCCTAGGCTTCGCTCAATCCAGTCATGTGCCTCCGGCTTAGTTGTCTTGATCTCTTCTCTAAGTTTATTGTATTCAACCACTTCTGAAGCACATACAGCAGCGTAAAACAAGCCTACAAGTCGCTTGTCTCGATGACCTGCAGCTTGAAAATTTGCTTTAAGATGCCTTGCACAGAACCTATGTTTGTGCGGTTGTCGCCATTTATCCTGCAAAGCACTTGGAATCCCTTTCATTATGTCAGATATAAATGTAATGTGTCGATTTTGTACGCTATAAATGAACTCACGCATGCATGAAAAGAACCATGCCCAACTATCATACTATTCGGACTCGACCACCCCATAAGCTAATGGGTAAAGGCAGTCGTCCGCATCTACAGCGGTAGCAACAAGCAGTATTCCTTTGTACTTACTATACAAATGTGTCCCGTCAATAGAGAGCACTGGACGGCAGTGTACATAACCTGCAATGGAAGGACCAAATGCCCAAAAAGCACGCTGAAATACCCCATACTCATTGTGTACTACATGTCCTAATGAACCTGGATTGCATCTTTTTATTTCCTCAAAATACTGAGGAAAATACGAATATGATTCGGCCCAGTCACCGTATATTTTTTCCAAAGCTTTGTTCAACGTTCGCCAAGCTTTCATGTAACTGATTTTGATAAAGAGTTGCTCGTCGACAAGCAATTGCACCATCCCAGCTGAGATATCCAAATTGGCTTTCACAAAAGTCATGATTTTGGATACAAGAAACGCAGAAGTGGCTTGCTTGTGGTTTGAATTAATCGTAGGGTTGACACAGTTATGTTCGTGAGGCAACTTTCTGATTTCCCACAATACGTTTTCTGATTTCTTCGACACTATAGCATGTATTCGCCATGGACAAGTATCGTCAACATAACATACAGCGGTATATATTGTTTTATTCGACTTGACTGCCTTGTATGAAACACCGTGCAGAATAGACCATTCCATAAGTTGATGGAGAAACTGTTCCTTGCTTTGGAATACCATCCCAACATCAAAACCATTTTGTACGCAGGCAGCCGAGAATTTTTTGCCAGAAAACTCTAGATTAGTCACTACGGATCTGGCCATCATTTGCGTCGTACAGAGATCATCGTCCATGGGTACTTCCATTTGAACCTCATCACCATCTTCTTCGGGATCTACTGTGTTTGTATCATAGTCATAGTTCAGTGGTTCGTTGTTGACTCCGGTCCAGCATGTATCATCAACTGTTGTCGTGGCAACCGCCATGCTGTCAATATGTTCGGCCTGTTGTGAAGGACATGCACCCCATTCTGCTTCGGCTTCTACAGTCAATCTTTTAATAAATGCATTTCAGTTAGATCTTACATTTCAATGGGTAGTTATAAAACTAACTTGATGTGGATTAACTACCTTTGGCTCATATCTAACAATTCTGACTGATCAGTCTGTTGTTCTTCTTGTTGTTGCTGCTGCTGTTGCTGCTGCTTAGCCACATTTGGTGGACAATACGGATTGGTGTATAAAGGAGAACTAAAGTTGACTGATGGATCATGAGTTTGCAACATTTCTATGAAATAACCGAAACCGCTACTCACTATAGGAGGTGTGATTATTTCTTCCACGATTTCTTTTGCTGTTTTTCCAACAAACAACTCAAACGATTTCTTCACAGTGGAAAACATTACTTGTACATCTTCATCGTCTGAAAGTGCTACGGCTCTCGACCCCGATTCAGTAGGCCAGTTGACCGACAACTCGATATCATATTCAAGAGGGTTAATTCTGGTTGCTTGGAAAACTGTGTCTTTCAAAGCACCAAGTGTGCAACCCCATCGAACTCTCCCTGGTTTGCATAATCCTCCCACATATCTTCCATTTTGGTGCCCATCCACGACAAACTCACCGTCGTAGTAGATAAGTGCAGTAATAAAAAGAGGCGCCATTGTTGACTGTGTTTATTTTTCTTTAAGTTATTTGAAGACAAGATTGAAGTGTATGAGAAATAGTGTGCTGAAGAGCTATGAAATAGGGAAACCAACTAAGCAACGTCACCATCAAATCAACTTTATTCAACTCAGTGTGCGGTCGTTGTCAAGTCAGAATTGACAGAGCTTTAATCATGACACCCATTTCAAAATAAAGCAGAATCAGAATTAATTGTCCTATGCTCGTCCTGATCACAAAAAACAAGCTATGTGTCAGAATTGAAAGATCGTACTGTACAGAAACAGACTGACCCAGCTTTACAGAATCAATTGTCCTATGCCTGTGTCTAGTCAAATCACCTGATTTATGACAGATCGTACTGTACAGAAACAGACTGACCCAGCTTTAATTTCTGGCAGCGAGTTGTCAATTCTTATTTATGTCATAATGTACACTGTACAAACCAGTAAACATACAAAGCTTTAATTCAAACTTCATAAGCATAAAATAATTCATTAGAAAAACAGAAACATCCAATACTTCGTACTGATCTTCCAACTCCTACAAACACACAAATAATAATTCAAACTAAACTTCAGAAACATACAACGACAATGGATAATACAATAATTCAAACTAAACTTCAGAAACATACAACGACAACGGATAATACAATAATTCAAACTAAACTTCAGAAACATACAACGACAACAGATAATACAATAATTCAAACTAAACTTCAGAAACATACAATGACAACGGATAATACAATAATTCAAACTAATCTTCAGAAACCTACAACGACGACGAATAATAGAAAAACTAGTGGTTAGATTTAAATTGCAAGTCCTCTAGGAGTTTTTTGAAACGTCTAATTTCTTGCTCCATCTCATTCGCATATGTTATGCCCCTGGGACAAAGCGGTTTGTCAATCCATTCTGAAAAATTGCATCCGTGAGGATAATTGGAACAAAGAATACTTCGACGACCAATGTTTTCGCCATCATCACAGACGACAACTTCAGCCATATATCCACAGTGGCAGCAAACTGGATACGAGTTAACCTCTTGCTCAACCATTGTTTGAGAAGACATTTTGAAAATATTCGGAGCTGTGAAGCTGTGGTTGAGTATGAATCAGAATTATGAGAAGAATGGTAAGTATATATAAAGTTTTGAGATTACCCCAAATACACAGGCGAGTTTTGAAAATGCGCACGAATGCGAGTTTTCAAAAGGCACCTATATCCCACCCTTGACAAAACAGGTCTATATTTGAAATTATTTCTGAAACATGGCTAATCATGTAATAAACTATTAAAACAGGCTTAAGATTGTAAAAAGTCCGAGTAACAATCTCCTTTATTTTTGAGCCACATATCAGCCAAAACATAATGAGATGTGAAAAATGACGAAGGCACTTAATTTGGTATTTTGACCCGCAAAAGGCAAAAGTTAGTGAGCCACTTAACTTGGTATTTTGACCCGCAAAAGGCAAAAGTTAATGAGCCACTTAACTTGTATTTTTTTCGCATCAGGGCAAATTTTAAAGAGTGGTATCATCATATTATGTAGGGATGGGCGTGGTTCAGTTCGGTGCGGTTTGGAGCTCAAACCGCTCCTGCATCGCATCAAACGATTGATCAAAAATACAAACCATTATACTAACCGTTCAAACGGTTCGGTTTCGGTTCGGTTTCGATATAATACGGTTCGGTTTTGGATCGGTTCGGTTTGAACCTGTATTAAATATGAAACAAGAGAATTACTTCCCTCAATAATCAATTTACGATTGTATGACATTGTGTCACCTGAAGGTTAAAATACATAGTGTTATCTTGAATTGATATAACTACAACGTACGCTGAAAACAGAATATATATCGATAAAATAAAAAGTTAGATAGAAATTGGTTAATTTTTTATTGTAACATTACCAGTGTTGCTATGCGGTTCGATTCGGTTTAATATGTTTTGATAATAGTCCAAACCACAACCGAACTGTATCGTTGCGAGTCGGTTCGGTTTGGGATGTTTTCTTTAAAAAGAAAATCTAATGCGGTTTTCCACACCGTTTTACGGTGCGGTCTGAGCGGTTTCCGCATTGCGGTGCGGTTTATGTCCACCCCTTGAACTCGACCCAAACAAAGATTAATTAAAAAAGAGTATATATAGCCATGACTTTGGATATAAGATAACATTAGGACAACGAAGAACAAGATAATCAACATAATAATTTTAACCAAATTATTCAGACAGTTGCAGTAATTATTATTATTTTTAGTACAACATCGCAGAGAACGCAAGCAAGGCTTTTCAAGAAATATAAGAATTATTTTTTAGTACAGAAGACTAGAATTAGTCTTCAAATTGAGAGTTTAATCGTTGAAATGTATATTTTTTTTGAAGTTCTTTCGTCATTACTCCCCAGTTCCTGAGCACCTACCGATCTCTCCCTATAAAATATCAAGTAACCTTAATCCTTCACCACAACTTAAAAACAAAACAGAAGATTAAAATAAAAGAAAAAAAAATGGCATCCAGAATTCCTTCTTCGACTCTTAATTCAAAGCATGAAATGCCAGTAATTGCATTTGGATCGGCGGCGTATCCACCCGTACCACCCGAGGTGTTCAGGCTTGCCATTCTGGATGCAGTCGCAGCTGGTTACAGGCACTTCGATACAGCATCTTTTTATGGTACAGAGGAGCGTTTGGGAAAAGCTTTAAACGAAGCAATTGCCCGAGGACTTGTCGAAAGCCGCGACGAGCTTTTCATCACCACCAAAGTTTGGCTGACGGATTGCCAACGGGAACGCGTTCTTCCAGCTCTTCGCCAATCTCTCAGGCATGAGGAATCTATTTTCATACACACATATCCATGCATAAATTTGAAATCATTATGATTGTGCAGACTTCTTCAGCAAGGATACGTCGATCTGTACCTCATACACTGGCCAGTAAGTCTGATCAACGAACGTCCCACACTTGATTCCAGTAAAGAAAATCTTCGTATATGAGCAAGGAGCAGGGCTCGTTTGCAAAAGCTTTAATAAAGGCAGAATGGTGGAGAATGCGAGCATCTTTGACTGGGAATTGAGCGAAGAAGAGCTGGAGGAGATAAGCGGAATTCCACAATGGAGGGGGTGTAGTGGCGAGTTCATAATCGCTGAGACTGGCCCGTTCAGGTCACTTCAAGACTTGTGGGATGATGAAGTCTAGTTTAGTTAGTTTTATGATCTGAGCTTTAGATTCTAATGGGGATTGTTAACGACACCTCATTTTCGGTTAAGGGGCGTCACGGATGCCAAATTTGCTTTTTTTTTACACTTTTTTACACTGTTTTCGGCCACCGGATACCGTTTTTCAAGCTTCTGTGACGCCCCTTAACCAAATCGGTGGTGTCATTAACAATCCCCATTCTAATAGCTCGGACACAAATATTCAATAAGGAGTTGTTCATGGAGCAGCTTTCAACTGATAATCAAGCATTGGTAACTAAAAATGTTTGGTCAATAAAAGATTTTGGATTGTTGTCCGACAAGTATTGTGTATTTTGCATATGAAAAAAATAAATAAAAGGAAATTAGTTTAAATAAAAACATTAAATAAATTTTATTTTTAAAGATGCAAGTTTTTTTTGTTTTTAGGACGCGCATTCTTTTCAGATCTAAAAAAACATTCAAACAAATTGCGAAATTAAACAAAAAATTCAGTTAAATTGCTTATTTAACGAAATCTTGATCAATGTCGGAAACAAGCTCATCGGCTTTTGAATCCGATGTTCCTTTGTCGAAATGGGTTTAAAAGCCTATTCCGCCGACCTCCATAAACCCTAATTACATAGCTCAACCTCCGGAAATGCAAAGAACAATGTGAAGATTTGCTAAATCGAGGGCCCAGAAACAAATAAAAAGGCAAATCGATGATGTTGAAGGGAGAGATAACAAGATTAACGACGTGGATGAAGCCATTCCACCAAAGGTATTGTTTACTGTATTAAACGCTTAAAATGACACACATAAATGGTTTTATTATTTCAAAAATAATATGCATACAGTGTTTCTAAATGATTTATCGATATATCATTTCGTTTCTCCAGCACAGTATGTTGCATTATGCTATATAAAATTACAAGTGCGAACCCGTGCTTCACACACGGGTTAGCGCAAATATTGAATGAAATTATGTTGTAGGCAAGATTAGCTATTTTTAATATACAGTTAAAATAAGTACGACAGTAGTTATATGTCTTCATTGTTGGCACAGTGTAGTCGATAACATGACACGGTGCAGTTGATGACGCTGGTTATTAATTTTTGATGTAATTGATGTGGTAGTTTTGTAATATGTTAGCATATAAGGTATATTGAATTGAAACGTTTACGTGTAGTAGGTGTTAAAGAAGTAAGGTATGAATGGATAAGTAAATTAAAGTGATAACAAAATTTAGGTGCATGAATTCTGGAAAAGTAGGTTAAAGTGATAACAAAATTTAAGTGCATGAATTCTGGAATTTATATTTTGAAGGCTGCATATATGACTTATCAGTTATATCACAAATGGTGTGGATTATATTTGAATTCGGGCATGCAGTGTAGAGGGAGGGAGAAAAAGGACAGAGGGTAAAAAAGTGCCATATAACACACTCAAGTATCTCACGACACTCTTACAGTTTTATTACAAACCGGAAGTAGCATAAAACATGACCTTTAAAAGAATTATATAATGTGCCATACGTCATTTGTGCGGCAGAATAAAAAAGACATAAAAGTGATAATACAAACAGAAGTCATCAAAATAAAGGAACAATTTAAAAAATTGCGATATGTAAATTGTACATATAGCAGCACGAACACAAAATTTAGAAATTGACAGCAAGCTTAGAAATTGACAGCAAGCAACAGGAATGTCATTACAAATTGCAGTTCAAGCAGTAGCCAAACTGTAATACAAACAGTATTACAAATAATATTTTGTTTCACGTCGGCTGTTCATTGCAGTTGGTAGCAAAAGGGTATAACCGAATTCCTTGTGGACAGGGGGTCCATGATACCTTATCTTCAATGATACATCCAAAAGTAAAGCTGAAGTTTTTATGTCTGCATAACCTCCACATTAAATTCTGCAATGCATATCACGTTTCAGTCAGATAATGTATTGTTCATGATTCAATTAAGATGAGAATACAGTGTAAGCTTCTCTATTAGGATTATGCATAGAAAACCATTCCAATAATTATGTTACACTGTATATATCTATACTTTAAAGTGTTGTATAGGAACCATTCCACTAATTTTCAGTTCAACACCATACAATTACATAATAATGTTCATTATGATTATTCAGTATTTGAGCTAAACTTTTTTATCTTGTATTTGACGGCAGACGTCAAAATATCCAATTCGTTTTAGACAGAACATGACTGGAACACATTTACTTACGTACATAAAAGTAGAAAACTGAGATGTCATTTAACAATAATAACTTGGCCAAGGAAAACTGCTGCAAATATTGAATTTTGTTATAGATGATATATTATGAAACAACATAAAATTTGGGCAATCAATCCAATCAGCTAATTTGATACAATAATTTTTGTATAAATGCTAATATATTACTATAAATGCTAATATATTCCTAAATTATCAAGATCAATACAATCTATTTAATCTATTAATCTGTTAATTTATTGCTGACACATCCCTATAAATACTTATGTTTCCTACATAAATACTAATATGTTTAAACATTGTTATTTAAAAAAAAAATTGTAATTGCTTTTGTTATATATAAACCCTAAATATTTTTAGAGTAATTAACCTGTGATGAATTAAGTTTTAGGAGCTACGAAGGAAAATGCTGGAATGCCTAATAGGGAAGGAAACACAAAACAGACCTATAATAGAAGGAAATACAGCGTTTTACCTTCATTGTCAGCGGAAGAAATTATACTGAAACTGGCAGACTTATCACGTTAATGTCAGAAAACAATTTCCATTTTATATTTTTGAAAAGACGGAAAAGACATATTCCAAACACCCAAAATTTCTTATGACTTGAAATAATATGGAGGAGATAGGAAACCTTATAAATTCAATTGAACATATGCATATGAAAAGAATTTTTTTACAGCAAAGTCAATTAAAGTAAGTAAATTTGAGGTATTATTCTATACTTAGAAGGTTGCATAAATGCATGATAAGTGATGTATTTTATTATAATACAACAATTTGCTATGTAATTTGATACCTCATTATCAGTATCTGTAGGACACTCTACTTGTTCTAATGTAACCGCTTTCATTTTGACTGTGAACGATTTTGACTGTGAACGGATGCTCCATTTATTTATTATTTTTTGAACAAATATTAGGATAATGTTTAATCTTAAATACTGAGATGATTGCCAACATGTGTCGGCAAAGATTAAAAAGATATAGGATTTTCACCTGGTCATTTAAAGATTCCGGAACAAATAGGCAAAACCTTTGGAAAGTCAAGTAGTCAGACAGTGCCAACTAAATTGTTGGAAAAAAGATTTTCTTATGCCTAATGAAATCAAATTTTACTATTATGACACCATCTCCAACAAAAACCAACCCTGAACTCTATGTTCACCACCTGAAACCACCACCTCAACCGTTCTTCAATGTCACACCCACCTCTTATGATTCCCGGTTACACAATTAAAACCCAAAAACAACAAATTATTATTGCAAAACGTAATTCGGAATTAAAGCACCTGAACCGCTTAGTTTCACCTGCATAACCAAGTCTTGCCTTCACTCTACATCACTGCAGATTGCAATCAGTTAAAATTAGCTTTGATTTGAATCGAACTAAGTTTCTGGCTGGGAAATCAATTTTGAATTGAAATCGGATTTTAGTAGAAATAATTTTGAATATGTGTTTCAATTTGAAGATGGGAATTGACATATCGAAAATTTAGATTTAGTTCCATTTGGTACCATCGCGGTGTAGAAAATTTGCACTAGAATTTTCAAACTGAGCAAACAATCTGTTATTTCAGCAATATCATATCAAGGAATCCGTATTTTATGTAGGAAGGATAGACACCCCGTCATCGTCAAAAATACATTAATTTCAGGTATACAATAAGCTTAGGGATGCCCAAAGAAACCGAAATAATAACGTCAAGTTGAGCTTAAACAACGGTGCGTAATTTTCTAACATTGTTCTTATTCTCGCACATGTTTAAGTGTTTGGACACACATACAGACAAAAGGTTCATACACTACAACTCAAAATTAGCATTGAAAATTACAGTATGTGCGTGTATATGTACGGACACATAGACATTCGTAGTTTATAATGTACACATCAAAGTCAGCAGTAGAAAATATAGTTCTTCATGTTTAAGGTTTTAAAAATGGCAAAAATCCTACATATTTGGGTAGGTTGCATAATACTGGGCATGTTAGTATGTGTAATTAAAAAAAATTACATAATCTAATGTCTGCTGTTAATACTGTCATAAACATGAAAATTCAGTGTAATAAAAAAAAAAATCAGATAGGAAGTTCAATGAAATCAATACGTGAAAATTAAGAAAGAAGTACAGCTGACGATAAAAATTGACCTAGATTTATTTCTTGTTAAATATCGAGTTCTTTAAATAAGAACCAACAGATAACAGGATCATTAAATAATTAAAAGTAAAATAAAACTGATAATTGGAGTTGTAGTAATAAATTTAAATAAAACAGACCATACTGCAGCGATGGTAAACATCGGCAATTTTCAGAGTAAACAAATAAATAATTCAACTGCAATGAAATGGAAAAGACAATCAGAAAAAGATGAATAGAACTTGTTGCAATCAAATAAAACATTAAATTTTCACACAAATAATTTCATCGTCCAATTCAATATGCATGGAAAAAGAAGCATTGAACAATGTGGCATTGTTGTGCACGTGTAGCAAGTTTCCACATCATTCATAAATTTATGATTTCTTATTTTCCTGATTTTTAAACATTAAATTGTTACCATGCAATTTTTTATTCCAGCAATAAATGTCAAGCCTTAAATTCATTTAATTGTAAAACACAAACATAATCATCCAATGCCTTAATTCACTGATGTTTTAAATTTAAAGATAAAATATTTAAAGACTTAAATTCACCAGGTGTAAAATCTAAACATATCATTCAGTGCCTTGATGCATTCAAGTTGGTTCAAACATAGATGTTCCAGGCCTTAATTCCATTCAGAGCTTCCATTTATGCACCATCCTTTTCAAAGTTTGAAATATTCTATTCAGATGCCATTCAAGCCTCAATTAAATTTTGCAAACCATACCCGTTTAAATAATATTTAAATATTATCGTTTCAAGCCATTATTTAAGCAATAATTCATTCAAGCAACGACTCCATCAAAGCACCCATTTATTCAAGCATTTGACTATAACGCTTTAAACATTATTTAATATCAATACAATTAAAATTCGACCAAGTATTCAATACAAATAGTAACACTACTGTAAGTATCCATTAACAACAATAGTTGATACAAATGTAAATAGCGATTCACAGTAGCTTTAAAAGTCAACATTAGAATAATATTATACCCTGCTGAAACTGTGGTAGAACTTAGCCTAGGTCATGCATACCTCAAATCATCTTTCTATTACTTTACACATATCGATAAACATTGAATTTAAGGCTATATTCACATATTAAAGGAGCATAAATAGAGTTTACTTAAGCTTGTTTTAATGGATGCTATGCTGCTATTACAGTAATATCTAAGTAGTGTTATTTTCTTATGCATGTATATTATGATTATATAAGTTATCCCATGCAGCATGCATAAATAACACTTAAAAATCGTAGTGTTTCTTGTGTTTTATATGCATTTAACTGAGGTAGCTATTGGATTTTTCATGGTAAATGAAGCGGATAGTTTATGGAAATTGTCACAAAAATTGGTGTAATACTATTGTTATATTATATTATGTTGTAAATTAATACCTCGCCTATTTTGCAGTACATACGATTTTATCAACATGGATAGTTTTAGCATATGTCTAGAGAGAGTCTTCCGTGATGAAGGGTAATCAATAAATTAGTCAACGCATTGTCGATGTGCCTTAAACTATATGAAGCCTGTGTACCAATATTTAGTTCATCTTTTTCTATTTCTAAAACGACAATTAATTTTAAATATATACTTCTTAAACAGGTCTATTTATTGATATATTTTTTCAGTCGATGGCAGATCTTTAATGAAAGCCTTAAATTATGCTATTAGTTAACACATTCAATTAACTTGTGTTTCTAGTGTGGAAATGAATTAATACCAACTTGCTTATGATTATACAAAAAACTTATAAAAATGGTAACATTAAACCAAACTTAATAAATGGTGTTGACAGAACCAAAGTGAGATTCAAAGAAAATTTAGTTCGTTAAAATAATACAGTGATCAATGGTGTAGGTCCATGATGAAAAACACACTTTGACAATAAGCTCTGATCATTGAAATATACTCTTGATTTAGTTTCTTTTTCCTTGTCTCAGTAACTATTTACTAATTCTAAATGATGAAGTCATGTATAGTTCATGTAAATTGGTACCATGGCAAACAACAATAGGCCTGGATAAGTTGATGAACTTCAAACACATAATAATAGATAACTTGTACCCTGTTTTCGGCACAATTAACCATAATTTTGAGGCATAAAATTGCATCGTCAGGTAGAAATTGACTTTTCAAACACTGAAAAGGGTTTCATCATCAAAATAATGACAGAAATTTGACATAAAGGAAGAAGCACTGTATGGGAAATACAATATTGTGAATCGTTTGTTACTTATCAATGCTTCAATACTATGTAAATTCAAACATGTAAACATTTTGAAACGGTGCATAAACAAAGAATAAAAGCATTTATCTTAGGAATATAATCAATGGCTTTTATGCCAAAGTAAAGCTCATACAAAATATGGCAAGTTAGCAGACAAAATAAGAACGGAAATTTTCAAAAAAATTAAAGATGCGAAAAAAGGGAATGACCTGAGTGTATTTGGTAGTGAAAAGATGAAACCTCCAATATCCATTTGTATATCCATCTTAGACTGATTTGAACTTACAGTTCATACTGTAGACAATATATGTACCAAACATGGAAAAAATAGAGTAATAAACATGGTATAAAAAAAATTAAAGCTATGATTTGTTTACAAAATATTCATTAGAAAAAAAAACAGATTTGATTCCGCAGTATTCATCAAAACTAAAATACATATAATTAGACATTACAATGTTTGACCGATTAAATTTTTTCAATAATATTGCTTTTTATTATAAATTCCACATATGGCTTAATAAGAAAATGACTGCAGTGACCGATAAAGTGTACACTGTTTTTTAAACTGACAACCCTGCAGCAAAAATTTGTTTATTGTTAGATGTGCTTTAGCATGATTGCACCTTTATTGCTTAGGCATGAACAAAAAACATGCAAAATTTTAAAAGATACATCATGAGAGTCATTACATTAGCTAGTTAGTACAATTGATAATTAGTGCTTTATTTTTAGTTATATCATGCTCAACCTAAGAATAAACTTGTGAAGCAGACATATATCAATTTCAACTGGAAATAAAGCTGCATTCCATCCATAATGATCAATCGATAAGAACCCAAAATATATGACACATGAATGGGAGTCATCTTCAAAATTCACGAAAAGAACAATTATTATCAACAAAAAGGAAGGGTGGAAAAAAAATATCCAAAAACATGAATACAGTGTCGTCAAAGATGCTCACAACCAAAGGTATGTCTAAATAGATTTCTAAAGGAAACATGAAACAAACTACTGAAAATACAAAACTTGTTGCTCAACTTATTTAATATCTTAGAAGAAAAAAAGTTGTTTTTGTTTTTAAGTTGAAGTATAATAGGCTGCTATCATTTATAAAATTCTATTTCAACATAACTACATACATATGGATAAATATGCTTCCAAATTATTACCAAAAAAGTATTCCACATGTTCCACCTTTGCTTTACGTTTCACATATAGTTGTTTGCTTAGGGTGAAATTCAAAATTAGCCACGACAACAAATGATTAATGCCTATGTCAGATACAAAAGCGTACGAAATGAAATTGCAAGGGTTATTAGGATACTTGGAACTATTGGCTTACTGAACATCTTATTTAATGGTTCTCTCTAAGCTAAATATGTAATATTAAACCATACTTGGTCTTGCTTAAACAAAATATGTATGTCATTTGCACTTTAAAAAAGTAACCAGTTCATAACTCATTAAGTATACTCATGTGATCTTGTAGATTTAAGTTGTCTGATACTGCCACAAAAAGAGGAAGAAAAAAACATTTATCCAGTTTTTTTTTTTTTTTTTTTTTTTTTTTTTTTTTTTTGGACAAATTTACAATTTATAAGGCACTAACAATGCAAGGAAGCTAGAATTTACACAACACAATTTAATATTGTTTATATTATGATAATTACAATAAAATTATAGGCCCTGGAACCTACAACAGTTCCAATTCTAATTTTTACTCATGACTGCAAGGGGCAAAAATTAACCTATTGAGTAAATGATTATCATCAACACTGTCTCAAAAATCAGAAAACTAAGAAACATTATATTGAAGTAGATTAACTTGAGGTCCAGGTAGTAAGAGCTTTCATCGTAATAACCAAGTCCTTCAAATTTACCTCCAAATTTTGTTCAAAAGTTGAACTTGACAGTTGTTTGTGAATAAATGGTTCAGATGATATCATAACCTTGTACTTTTCTTTGCTTAACTTAAACCGGGTTAAATGAGCAACCTTTATGGCGTAGCAACCTCTTTTTGATCTAATACTAATTTTGCATAATGAAAAATTGAATGATCATCTCTTCTAATGTAATCAAAACATGGTAAAATGGAGAGAAAAGAAATCACCTTTGCAAACCATGCTTGCAATCAGTGCTCACATGTAGTGTGTCATCTACAGATAAAAGGTAAACTATAGGTGTCAATAATCAAAGGGCCATCATTTCACGCTGAGAAAAGAAATAGAATGGAGAAGTGGGAAAGTTTGCATAGAAGTTTACCTGGCAACAGAATAATCTAGTGTTAGCAAATATCTGTTAACAGAGTGTGCCCAGAAATAAATAGCGAAAGTAAACCTTAGTTATGAAGGAATAAACCTACAGAGCAATGGGCCTGGTGTTGACAGCTTTGCATATTATTTCATCCACATCAAGAAGCTCCTCAAATGTATAATTTTCCTTGTCCAAAATGGAATTGGCCTGATAAGGGAATAGAGTAAAATGTTTCTTCCATATGACATAGAGAAACGCCAGTCTATGAAAAGAAATGCTTT
Source organism: Allium sativum (assembly GCA_030737875.1). NCBI lineage: Eukaryota > Viridiplantae > Streptophyta > Magnoliopsida > Asparagales > Amaryllidaceae > Allium > Allium sativum. The sequence goes on along the minus strand of CM060925.1, from coordinate 141,494,080 downwards.
AGTTTATGAAAGTAAAAGGTCAAAAATAATTAGGTGCAAATTCCTAAAAGCTACTGGTATTTTTCACTTAATATTATTGTCACTTTCAACCCAAAATTAAATTTTCATTGGACCCAACTTCATAATAGAAATAATCAAGGGCGAACTGATGATCAAGTATTATTGTAATTAAATTACATCAATCTCTTTTACATTAAGAAGCTGATGCATGTATAAATAATAACATGAATGGACTGAAATTTGGTTAAAAAAAGGTCAGCAGGCTCACAAAAGTTATCGCTGAAACTGTAAAAGAACGTACATATGGATAGAGGAAAAAATGGGGGAAAGTAAAAGCACTGTAAAGGCAATCGGAAAAGTAAAATAATATCTGAATCTACGTTATGAAAGCAAACATGCAACATACCAAGTTTTTTGACCTGAATACCATCATCTCACAAATCAAAAGTGGAAGATACATAAACCTGAAATCAAAATCGAAACCAAAATAAAAGTAGATAAAACAACTAACAAAAGCCCTAACCTAGAAAAACAGATCGAAATATAAAATGCTAACAATTAAACGAATCAAAAAACTATTTAAGGAAGATATCCACACCCAGATAACAAATCTGGGAAGAGTGTTTCAACAAATTACAACCAGAATAAATAGGAAGACACCACATCGTTCATTAACCATCGACAACATCTATGGCAGCGCCAAAAGACAAAAACTACTGTACAAATTAACGATCGAACCAGAAGGGATGGAGAGGAGTAGTTGCCTGGTGGTCATTTTGCTAATCCAATAGACGACGACATGGTAGTCAAACGCCAGCGAATTGATAGATCAACGTTGTCAGAGGACTTCAAGTTAGGGTTAGACATAATTGAGGGAGGAGGAAAGGATGACCATTAGAATTATTTCGAAATCAGGCTCAGGCGTTATTGGGTGAGTAGGAAAGTAGAAGTTCAAATTAGGTTTAGGCATTGCTGAATGAGACAGATCGTGCATAATAGGTATTTGTGGAGAAGAAACATGTTGAATTGACGAATTACGAAAGAGATATAGAATTTGGCGACTGTTGAGTTTTATATAACTTGACAAGGCCTGTGAGGTCCAAACTAAACTCTGTAATTATAATATAGCATAGATATGTAAATATGTCATTTTGTTTCTTCAACATAGTAAGATGTTTTATGCTATATAAATTGATATGTGTATATAGCATTTTGTTTCTGCAACACACTAGGTTGTTTTAGGTTATGTAAATGATATGTGGATATAGCATTTTGTTTCTGCAATACACTATGATGTTTTATGCTATGAAAATGATATGAGATAGAGCATTTTGAAACTGCCACTCACTAGGTTGTTTTACGCTATGTAAATAATATGTGGATATACTCCAACACAATAGGTTGTATTATGCTATATAAATGATATGTGGATACACCATTTTGTCTCCAACACAGCAAGTTGTATTATGCTATATAAAATGATATGTGGATATAGTATTTTGTTTCTTCAACACACTAGGAAGTATTATGCTATGTAAATGATATATAGATATACCATTTTGATTCTACAACACAGTAGTCTGTATTATGCTATGTATATGATATATAGATATATCGTTTTCTTTCTACAACACAGTAGACTTGTTATGCTATATAAATGATATGTTGATACATCATTTTGTTTCTGCTACATATTAGACTATTATTCTATACAAATGATATATGAATATATAATTATGTTTATGTGCCACATTAGACTGTATTGTGCTATAAAAATGATATGTATATATATTATGTTATTTATTCAACACATCAGACTGTGTTATGCAATAAAAATGATATGTGGATACTTGATGGTGGTGTAATTGGATAATGAGAGTGGTTATTTATTCCGGACGTCCTAGCATTTTCTAAATAAATTTCATGCATTTTCAGCAAAAATTAATGCTAATGTAACATAGCATTTTCTAAATAAAAAATTAACGTTAGTGTAACTGTAACGTCCCGGATTTTTCAGCGATATAATAATTTATTTATTTAATTAATATTATAATGGTTTGATAATTTAAAAGGTTTAAATTAAATATTTTTAATATTTAATTAACATAAATAATGGGATAATCGTATATTTATTTCCAAAATGGTAAGAAATAATAAAATTGACAATATTGTGTAAACTGAATAACATGGGATATTTAGTCGAAAGTTATATTCGAGTTATAATAACGAATATATATTTAATAAACGACCATTGAACGTATTAATTATAATAAATTATAATTCAAGCCCGTAACGCCGCGGTAGTTCGTAATATTGAGTTTTGAACTTCAACTGAGTGTACAGGGTCCGTTTTGAGTCGGATTTCCTTGAAACAAAAAACGTTTGAATCTGTTGAATTGTATTTTTCTAATGGCGGTGAAAAATCGATATTTCGTCGTATAGATTGTAAGTTATGTCCAAATCAAATTTTCAAATAGTCGTTGTGGAATCGTTTATAAACCATAACGATATATTTAATTTTAATTAAATATTGGTTTCAAATTTGGATAAGATTTTCAAGACGTAGTTATAATTTAATTTATAGAATTTTAATGTAATTTTTAATTTGGAAAATAAGCAACTTTTTATTTTGGAGTATTTTATACCTTATATCAACATTTTGGAATTTCACAAAGTAAGTCAACTTGTCTATTTTATTATATTTTTGGGATAGTGGTGTAATACTCGACACGACTGCATTTTTATTTTTGTTTGTAATGATCCATATGTGAACGGAGTTGTGCATAATAGGATAACTGTAATATAGAGTAGTGTTAACTTATATACAACTCTCCATAAACACATCAGTCTTGATCATCTTATCAGCTACGTGAATTTATCAAATCCTAAGGCAGCACCATGCTTGGACATTATGAGGACCAATGTCTATTCAGCAGCAAACCAGCAAAAACCTTTCTAAGGACGCACAACTTCTTTAAACCGTTGAACATTCAATTTAACCATCAAATATCAAAATCATCCATTCTTACATAGCTATTACTCGTTCATAGTTGTTTACCGTTATTTTCATAGAAGTAGAAGCAAATGAAGTTTTTGGAACATAAAGAAGAAGAAGAAAAAAGTCTGATGGGAGAATAATATCCTATTATGTTAAACAAAAAGATTAATTTCATATCATGTTGGTTTGGTTTTATACAATATGACTAAGTTGCACATGATGTTTCTACGATTTAGTGGTTTACCGTTTAAAGTAGACGAATGTTTTTGCAACTATATTTCTATGTCTTCGTACACCATCCTTTACATCGCGCAGACATGTTCAGCTATCCCAAATCTATACTATCCAAAGTAACAGCTAAGTCTACTTTGAAATTTGTCAACGCCTATCTTATACACCTTTATTTTCCCATTTATTAACTCGTACGACCATGCTCAATTATATACTTTGCAGTGAATCAACTACAAACCTTCCGATGCAAGCCAGGAGAAACTTGTCTATAAATACATGATCGCTCACTAATTGCTTGAGCTTCAAAAAAATGAAACAAAAAACCGAGAGAAAACTATGAAAATCAAATGAAAATACAGTTTTTAAAATGTCGTGACCAGTGCCACCACTGTTGTGCGAGGATACATTCGTTGCATGGAGTAAGTTGAGACTTGTAGAGTGGGGACGTGTGAAGTAGAGAGAAGCAAGGCTACATACACACGCGAGCAACAGGTAAGAAAAGTGGGAGTTCAAAGGTTACCGTGATGGGTTTAAAACATAGTAGCGAGTTCATAGTTGAGCTTAAGTAGAAGAACAGACCTTTGCGTGATTCTCTGGGGGTATTTCTGGGTGGACATTGCTCGCTACTTTGCACAGTAGCGTGGGTGTGAGCCTGGAAACCGACAGCTTGCAATGTGATCGAGTTCGACAGTGACAGGAGAGAAAGGTGTAGGTGTTGATTCAGTTCCAAAGTTTCGAAATGGCCATTTTAAATCCTCTGGAGCTTGCGTTATACAACATGAAGGAAGGAAGCATCGGGTATAGTATAATTGTGGGATGGGAGCTAAGACGTGTGCATGAAATTCAATATAGAAAAGGAAAAGGGCAATTAACGTATGAACTGGAAAGCTGGATGTAGGACTACGTTGGAAGCAGAAGAAGTGCGTGAGTTTTTTCCAGTAGGAGAGATGTTTCGGTGATGAATGAAATGAACATACTGGAGCGGCTTTTATTTTTCTTTTGGGGAAGAAAGGCGGATGCCCAGTTCACGTGGATATTGGGCCGGGGTTTATTTTTTGTATGGCCAAAAAAGGGAAAGAAAGGAATGAAATTGCATACATGGACGGGGACATAGCGTAGTATGGAGCATAGGGGGAATTAACGTAAAAGTAAGCCATGCATGAGGCTATTGCGTGAAACCGTTCAGGGCCAAGTAGAAATAGATATACAGGAGCAGGTTTGGTTTGGCGGGCGAGTTACAAGAAATGGGTGGGCCAAATATTTGGAATCACGAACGGTCTAACACGTTGGGATCGTATGGACGCAGGCTACATACTGGAACCAGCTTGAAGAGATTTGGAGATCGTTTCAAATTTATGGCAGAATTAAACATCTGATTTAACCAATCAACCGTAAATCGTTATTTAACGGTTAATGACTAAAGTGAGTAAACTCACTAACTCTGTCCAGTTTTGAAATTCTATAAACGTTATTTAATATTGATAAAAATGATTGAATGCTGTGTGTGATGGTTGCTTAGATGATTGCTTATGAACTGGTTGAAATTATATATATATATATATATATATATATATATATATATATATATATATATATAAACAGTTGATTGAATACTGATCTATTTATTTTAATACCTCGTATTGTTATAAAATTAGTGTTATTATTGTTGATTAACATTTGTGGATGTAGGGAAACAGGTTGGAGGAATCCAGTTGGGTTCCTCAACAATTTTATTGTTGATTTTCATATATTGCAGTATATGATGTGGAAATAATCTGTGATTGATTATTGTGTATTTTGGGACGTTGAATAACATTGACCCTGAGATAACTGGTATTTAAATACCATAAAATTTATTCGAATATATTTGAAAAGAAATCGTGGTTTTAAAATAGGTAATCTATTTAAATTAGAAATGAAATTTCGATTAGGCTAGAAAAAAATAAGTTGTTTTAATTATAATAAACAAGTGATTTGATTTATTAACGATGTCTATAAATGGGATGAAATAATGGCTATTAAATAAATTTGGAATATAAATCTAAGAATAAACTAAAAGGGAAGTGGGATTTGTTTTCAAAGGAAAGCGATGAAAGTATTTCGATGTTCGAAATGAAATAGGATTGAAATAAATCTGTAAGGATCTATAATTTTAATTCGACTATGTCGAATAATATAAAGATAATTTATTCTTATAAATTATATATATAATAAAATTCAGGATTTGACGAGATAATTAATATTTGGATTTGTTATCGAATAGGAAATCGAGATTTAAATTATAACTTAAAGTCAGTAGCCACCACCAACCGCCCGTGTGCGAAGCACGGGTCTCATCCTAGTTATAACTTATAAAATAAGTTTATGAAATGAAATATGAAATATGTGTTTATAAAATAACCAGATAAGTGGAATTTAAACTGTAACGATATTTGTTATTTAAATCAAGATTTGATTTAATAAAATGAGTCCAGATTTCGATAGAAAAAAATTATTCACGTTTAAAGCGAATAATGATTTAAAGCAAACGTTTAGCATATTTATAAGAAGTTAAGGAAATTAGAAACTGGCTGGAGACTAGTTAAGTTGAACGACTTTCTGAGTGTTGATCTGATGTTGGTTTCGGCCTTTGGGGTTAATATTTAGGGAGTTATTCTCTTACTGGTTTACGGTTAGAGACTGATGGACGTTGACGGATAGTGATGCGTGAGTATAAGAAATGGAAATGTTTTCCAATGCTAATAACGTATATTTTCTAAATGTAGAAAATAGGAAGTTGGGAATATATGGGAATTGTTTTCCGGGAATAGTGGGAAGTTAAAACAAGTTTTAAGAAATGGGAAATTGGGAAATGAATGAATTTATGATAAATTAATTAAAAAAAGGGTGAGTGTTGATTGATGATTGAATCAGTAAGATTTCCATTTGGAAATATGACCGTTGTTTGAATGTATATTTACCTTTGATAGTTAAATAACCGGCTATCAAAGTTTGACCATTTCCATTGTCAATACGGAGATACTGGGATCAGAATTATTATCTGAAAACCACTCCATATCGGCATTAGCGTTGTGAAACAAATATGATGAAGATAATTGAAGACGGAGTTTGTGCAAGGGCTTCTCTGGCAATCCTAGGTAGAAATTGCCTAAGATGGATTTACAGAATAGTGACTTTGGTTTGTCCAGTCTTAGGACAATATGTATGGATGAATGTCTAATAGAGTATACCCAATAGATCGCGTAAGTTGATCGCTTCAAATATATTTACTTTGGTGACGGAGGAATTCGTTTCTCTTAGCTTATACCTGTGGCATTTTTATGGAAATCAATTTGTGATTTGGCGGATATGATGATGTGGCATTTAGAGTAAATGAAGACGTAGTTTATATAATGATATGTTATAGCCTCCAGCCTCATCAACAGGAAAATGTCAAAAATCGGGCAGGCGGCATGGCTAAGTGGGTCGCACCCAATTAGCGTATATTGTCACCATCTAGAGAATATTCATATTTGTTACTTCTTTCGCTTCTGTATCTCCCGGGAATGGTTATGTTGGTATACCAACCGTAAGGTGATAATATATTCGGAACATTCAAGCGAAATGAATGGTCGGTCGTTTGTGGCCGTGTTACAAGATGTTCTTGTTGAACTTCAGTGTATCGCTTCTAGAGTACATTGATCGGAGGGTGGTTCCATACCTTTTCATAGTTGGAAATCCATTAACCAATAAGAACCCGCGGTTTTTGATTGTATATTATATATGTAGAATGTGAGATGAAAACGTTTGTGCTAGATTTCTATGTACTTGTATTAGACACTATTATAATATCAGAATAATATTGTTTTAGAAAATATTTTGGGTTATCGTAAGGTAAAAACCATCCATGTTTATGTGTGGATCGGTCTTACGATTATCATTGCTTTTGAAAAGGATTTGGAAAACTTAAACCAAGTGTTTGGAGTTTACTCACACCAGTCACATGACTGACCCAGAGTTTATTTTGTTTTGTTTTCCCTATGGGTGCCCAAATTTGTACGGGCAGTCAAGTAGTCGGGATTTTTCAGATATATTTGGAGGAGCTAGGAGCAAGAGGCTTCAACATTTGTTATATATAGTGTATTGCCTCTGTGATGTTATGAGTTATACCTTTTATGTATATACAATTATAGTTTTGTATTTCGAAAATTGTTATATAATATATTTAATCGTTCCGCTGTGAGATTCGTGTTTACTTCGATTTTGTTTTGCTGGGTTCTTCTTCTTTTTCTATTTTAATTTTCTTTCTTTCTATTTCTCACCCTCTAACTTCTTTCTATTAATGATCTGGTATTTCTGATGCTTGGATAGTCGACATCGTGTTTGTGTCGATTTTCAGGGTCGAAAATCATTGGGTCGTTACAGTAACCTAGCGTTTTCTAAATAAATGTCATACATACAAGAAAAATTAATGCTAATGTAACTAGCGTTTTCTAAATAAATTTCATACATGCAACATAAACTAATGCTAATGCAATCTAGCGTTTTCTAAATAAATTTCATACATGCAACCAAAATTAATGCTAATGCAATCTAGCATTTTCTAAATAACTTTCATATGTACAGTTAAAATTAATGCTAATGCAACCTAACATTTTCTAAATAACTTTCATACATGCAGTAAAACTTAATGCTAATATAACATAGCATTTTCTAAATAAATGTCATACATGCAACAAAAATTAATGTTAACGCTAAGTCAAGAGCTCGGTCATGGGCTCCAATGGCTTGGTCAAGAGCCCAATCATGGGCTTGGTCAAGGGATCGTTCATGGGCTCGGTATGTGCACGGTCAAGGGCTCAGTCAATAGCCCGACCATGGGATCGGTCAAGTGCTCAGCCATGGGCTCGGTCGAGGGCATGGTCATAAGCCCCGTCAAGTGCTCAATCATGTGCTCGACGGTCAAGGGCTTGGTCATGGGCTCGGTCATGAGCTCTATCAAGTGTTGGATCAAGGGCTCGATCAAGAGCCCAGTCAAGTGCTCGGTCTAGTGCTTGGTCATGAGCTCGGTCAAAGGCACGGTTGTTAGCTCAATCAAGGTCACAGTCATAGGCAAGTAATAAGATGATATATTTGTTTATCATTTTTTTTTTCAATTATATTTACTTATCATTCTACAATTATCCATCTAATATTTCTGTATGATGCATGCAACTAATAAGATGATATATTGAACTGTCATTTTACGATTATTCTTTATTTAAAAAAAATCATTACTAAAATGGTATATTAATAGAACATTATTGAGTATGCCAACAGGGTTTTGTGTTTATAACATTTAGTGTTTTGAGAAGTATTGACAAAAGTGAGATGTGTATATATAGAATGATAGACATACATATCACCGAAAAAATGATAGACAAACATAGCATGATATAATTACATTTGGATATGTTACTTTATTTGATTAATGTGTTATGTTGTAATGATAAATGATAGAGAAACATAACATTCGTTATTAATTAATACATAAGCGGTTCCTAAATACCCGTTTATATGCTTAGCTTATACGGTAAGCCACAATAAATAGTCAGATGGCAAACCCAATTGACATGTAAACAGAGCGTAAATGAAAGTCTGAAAGAACTTCTACACTAGCGTTTATATCTAAGCTTTTCATGAAGTAATTCCACAATAAATAAGCCCCTTAAACGTCAACAGGTGGGCGCAATTCAAAAGGTAATTCTACAATCATTCAATAAATACAAATATAATCAACTATGTATCTCCCAAAGTCTATTCTAACAGAAGAATATTACGTTAACAGTGAACTCATTTTCTACATTAAGCAAGCAAGTATTACATCTTGGAATAACAGGCAAAAACAAAATGAGTATTCCTCAATGATGGGAGATGCAATGCCCAAAATGCAAGCTATTTATGCCTCCTCAGTCAAACGTCAGCCCCAACTTCATCCTGATCCAAACAATTAAACATAGCTATAAAGAACATACATGATCATCTTTAAAAAAAAAGAGGAGTTAATAGTATAAAACTGCATAAACTGTATCGTATTTTAAATATTTAAATAACAAATTTTTTCATGGCTGTGTTGGACTATATATTTAATTCCAATCTCATATACCAAGTAAGTTGCAAGTTCGAGCATACCCCGTCTGTTAAGAAATAGACTGTTGAAGCTTTCGAATTTTATGTGGGGGGTCATCGAGAATCATAATGTCAAGTTTATACCCAACATAGCCCCTTTACGACGCTACATTTAGTGAAGATCAAAATGAAATGCTCAATAAACATGCATGACTTGGTAACGTATGTACTTGTATGGGCGATAACAGCTGTCATTCTATTCCAAATAAAAGGAAAAATTACATATAAAAAATTTCATTTCTCAATTAGATTTGATACACTGTACACAATATGAACAAATCATTCATCATCATTGATTTGCATTGTGTTCTCATTGTATATCCCTTCAAATTTGTATTCAAGCATTCTTTAGTTTCTCATGGCAATTTCTGAAGCAACTTATTCAGAATAGAACATTGCTAACAAAGGGTGGACTGGTCATTTAAAGTAATCAAGAACTGACATCAAATATACTATTTTAGTATATTAATCTAGAAAACATACTATATTGTTCATTTGGATTGTTATAATTTTCAACAGGCAGATACTCAGTGAGAATTTTATAGGGTTGTATTAATTTAAATAAGAAGTTAAATAAAATATTACAAATAATCTGCATATAGTATGGATTGCAAAATTGCAACTCATATCTAACCCAAAGAAGTTTGGGTGGAGTCGGGTTTATGTGGGTTGGATGGGGTTAGTGAGTTGGATCTAGTCGAGTATGGGTTGTGTGCACCCCTCAAAGAGAAAGATTGTTTTATTTGGATCATTGATATACCATTAAAAGCGACACCCAAAACGGGTGCAAATGATCAATTAATTCATTCAGACAGAAAGGAAATTCTAAAGCCAGATTAATCTGAAATTTTTAGTGAACGTATCTTTTTTAATAATTGGAATAAAAATACAATCTTTTTGTCCTACCACAAAGTTCTGAAAATACACTTATACGCAAACAAGATGTTAGAAATTCAAACCCTATAAAGAAAAAATATTAACATCTATCTTCAAATGGAAATACACTTATTGCAACACCCCTAATTTTATGATAATAATAGAATATTCAACTAGATAAATAAAATAAAACAATATAACTTGATGATGAGAATGGGATTTGATAAACTAAATAGGTCGAGTCATAATAACAAACTAATTAGATTTGATAAACTAAATAGGAATGATCACATTTCCTACATTTAAACCCTTGTACACTCACTCATCACCCCCACTTCATTTTCATCTAAACAAAATAGAACACAAGGAAGCCAACCATTATAGAAGGAATACAATGAACAAAAAGCTAGAGATTGAAAAATCAAGGCTAATGAAATTAAAACTACAAATCTCATCTTTTTTTCATTCTGATCAAGATGAACAACGATATTATCTCTTTGTTTGCCATGTTGATTCGGCTTTAGGGGTAAACCCAAATCATTTACGTTGCAGATGTTCATTTATGCCATGGTTGATTGATTAAATAATATTATATATACTTGATGATGATTTGTGTAAATCAATTATGAAATTATCATGCAGGTTCAACTTAGAAACCTTATCATATGACACCCACGGACCCACCCACTTGATTTGAAATTTAGTATGAAGTGAAAAACATTATTTTAGAAGTCGGTTTTTGGATTTCATAATTTTCTATGTTGATATGAATATTTGGTGAATTTTCTAAGTACTAACGCCTTGGTTTTGGGTTTTAATTATTTAAAATAATATATATATATATATATATATTTGGACCCGAAATTTTAGTATGACGTAAAAATTACAAAAGGCTAATCATTGTGATTTTTGGGTATTTTTATCATATTTTTATAAATTGATATGAATTCCTAAGCTAGAAAAGCTTAAGCGAGTAACTAGTTTATTAAGAATAATCAAGAGGTTGCAAATGTTTTGTATATTTAAATTTCATGTTTATTACACAAATCTGAAAAGTAATTGACAAACATATTTCTTAACCAATTATATTTTGACAAATAATAAAGAGCTGGTAGAAAGTATTAAATTCAGTTTTTTTTTTTCTTAATTTATGATTCCGCAATAGCCGAAACAGGCATGTCGCTTTGTTTTACATACATTGCCTTGCCTCCAATCGTTCCACCCTGCAAGGCTGCAAAGACATGCATGATATCAAAGAAAATTGACATGAAGCGTGTCCGTCTAGGATAAAGTGGGAAAGGAAAAGGTCGAGTCGACACACTTGTATGCAAAGCCGTTTTCGTATTGATCAATTTCCTTCGTCTGGTTTTGGTATCAACATATATAATGTCACCTCCACTTTTATCTAGTTACAAACTGGTTTCAAATTATACTTTAAACAAGTTGCTGCCATTATAAAAGGCCGACGCCTCTTAGATCGATGCACGTATTGTATCGTCTTGATTCTTTTAAGAAAGGCAAACTCGTATTTTAAACAAGTCCCTTTTTGGTTCGCCATAAAGCTTTTAGTTCATAAGTCTTCGTCGTTTATCTTATAAACGGAGGGTGAGTCAAGCGGATCGACAACCTGTGCCACCTTCTACTCTATGCCTAATTTTAAAGGATTTTGGCTTTAGAACTTAGAATTTTGAAATGTACCGACTTCTATATGTTAATTATTTTCATCAACAAATATTAATAAAGCACATATTTTGATATAATGATTTATCTAGTAAAAGATTATAAATTTTCCTTATTTAAAAGTTAAGTATAATGTTTAATAAAAAGGAGAAATATGATGAGGTTAAAATAGGGAAAAAATCACATTTCCTGCACTTGAACCCTTATATACTCATCACCTCACTTGATTCTCATACCAAACAAAATAGAACATCAAGAAGGCGGGACATTGTAGAAGAAAAAGCTAGAGATTGAGAAATCAAGGCTTAGGAAATCAAAACTACAACAAATCTAATCATTTCTCATTCTAATCAAGATGGACAACGATATTATCTCTTTGTTTGCCATGTTGATTTGGTTTCAGGGATAAATCTGAATCATTTACGTTGTTGATGTTCGTTTATGCCATGGTCGACTGGTTAAATGATTACATGTTGATGATTTATATGAATCAATTACAAAATTAGCATGTAAGTTCAAGTGAGATAGCTTATCATGACACCCAATTGATTCAAAATTTTGGTATGATGTGAACAACATTATTTTAGAAGTGGGTTTCGAATTTCATAATTTTCTAAGTTGATATGAATATTTTGGTTAATTTATAAGTTTGAAAACACCCTGGCTTCGAGTAGTAATTATTTAGAATAATAAATAATTTTTATGGATTCGGAATTTTATACAATGTAAAAGATATAAAAAGTGGACTATTGTAATTTTTAGAATTTTTTTTCATAATTTAATAACTTGATAAGAATTTCCTAAGCTATAAAACCTTAAGTGAATAATTAGGTTAGTAAAGATAATTAAGGGTTGCAAATGTTTTATTTAACATATTTAAATCTCGGATCTATGAAACAAATCTGAAAAATAATTACAAGGAGAATTCTCGATCAATTAGATTTTGATAAACAACAAACGGTTGGTGAAAATTATTACTTTAAATAGAGTAAAATCAATTTTTTTAATACAATTTCACCATACTTGAGACAGTCGTGTCGCTTCGCTTTACATGCGTCGCCTCGCCTCTAATCGTTCCGCATGCAAAGACGCGCATGATATCAATGGAAATTAGTATGAAATGTTTCGATCGGGGATGAAGCAGGAAAGAAAATGTTCTAGTCAACACACTTGCATTCGACACAGACGAATCCGCTTTCGTATTAATCCCTTCATCTAGTTTTGGAGTCGACATAGATTTCGCCTCCACTTTTATTTAATTATACATGAGTAATGTTAATGCCACTTCAAAAACGGTTAAGGGGGGTCTTTTTTTTTTTTTTAATTTCCTAGGACCATTTAATATAGGTCCCCCTTAACAATTTATAAAATATAGACCAAAATACCATTTTATTATTTTACTCTAGTTACATTTTACTGTTCGTTAAACCCTAATCATCTTCTTCTAATCATCTTCTTCTTCTCGAAGTAAACAATTAATCATTGTTTTCATGGAGAAACCAATTTCTAACAAAATTTCTAATTTTGAATTTAAAAAAAAAAGACAACAAGATTTTTACTCAAAAAAGTGAACGACATGTTGAATTTATTGAAGAAACCACCGAAAAGGTAACACTGGAAAAAACGAATGTCTGTTTCGACCATAAACGTTATATTCGTTGACAGCGACCCGAAGTTAAACAATTAAAACGACATGTACTTGCCGAATTTGGTGAACGCATAATGTCATGACAATGACACAAATTCGGCAATAGACCACCGAATAAAATCATGTTTTTCGATGTACTATCGACGAATATGAAGGATTTTAATTTTTCTTCAGTTAATCTATTTTCGACAAGTTATTTCTGAACTTTGTACTGAATTTTGGTATGTCCTTGTCGATTTTTACCGTGTTTTGTGTATTTGAATGGAGGATAATATCAGGTGGATTCTTCTATTTATTTTCCATTGTGTTTGCCCCCTTAACAATTTAGTTTTTAATGTAGTAAAAATAAAATATGTCCCTCTTTATCCATTTTTGAAGTGGCATTAACAATACTCTTATACATTGGTTTCGAACTATATTTTAAACAAGGTGCCGCCATTATAAAAGGCTGACACCACTTTAGATAGATGCAGAGTTTCGTATCACCCTGATTCTTTTAAGAAAGGCAAATACATATTTTAAATAGTTGTCAATACCATAGGGTGTGCAACTCCCTTTTTTTCGCCCTAAAGATTTTAATCCCTAAGGTTTCATCGTTTATCTTACAAACTGATGGTACAACCACCAGTACAACGCGCCCGTGCTACCTAAGGATTTTGACATAACGATTCGTCTAGTAAATGGTTATAAAATTTCATTGTATTAAAGATGGATTTCAAAGAATTGAAATATTTGTTAAGGCTTATATTTTAAAGGAAACATTAAGAGTATTTAACTCAATATTTTACAAAATGTATTAATGTTCTTATCACCATTAGTTTAACTTAACTCGAACGATAAGAAAATCAGATGGGACAGGTGTAGGATCACGCCATATACTTTAGCTATCGCTCTTAGCTTAAATAATTCGATTATTCTAGTGCGTAGAGTAGGGTTATGATAAGACTAAAAGTGTGATACACACAACTAGGAATACACAATAAGATAAGTTATTGGTAAAACCACAAAATTATTGGGTTCTTAGTCATCCTAGTAAAACTATGAGTTGGTAGAAAGTCATTAAAGAGTTATATTCGAACAAACCGTCCAGTTTTCTTTTAACATCGGTTAGATATTTACATATGGTAGACCCAAGTAAGCCGTATAGGTTTATGGTCATCATGATAAAACTAAAAAGTATAGACAAATCGTCAAAATTACTCATTTAGCATGCATGCATTAGTTTGATACGGTTATTATGTTTAATAACCATTGTGATTGCAGAAGCAAAATTTAATTAATATACTTAAGGATAGTAGTGAGGCGAAAACCCGTTCCACATAGCGATGTGATTTCGTTAGCTATTCATTTATCGGAATGACATATTATTATTCACACTAGACTAATTGTCTGACCCTCAAGTTCTGTTTTTGTCCTTTAGCTTTCGAATGCTCATTTAAGTAGATCGGGAGGTAAGGATTTCAGATTGGTATGTTTTGATGACTAAAGCTTCCGAGGACGTGAGCAGGCAACGCTAGCTATTAGTTATTTTTTGGAGTCTGTTGTGTTGTAATAACTGAAGGTTGAAATAACTTGTGTAAGTTAGTTATTAATACTATAATCAACCAATGGAGCATCTTCACATATCGCTTCAGAGTATTATGTGTTATTATATTTTGTCAGAATTTGGGCAACGTTCGAATTATGTAATGAATGTGAAATATCATCTTTTATAAAATGAGAAATAAGTTTGGAAATTTTATTTAAATTTGTTTAATACTCATATGCAATTGATATTGGTATAATTGACATACATGTAATGTCATATGGAATTAATACCATAGATGGCTGCAGCATTTGTGGAAGATGTTATAATCATAGATTCAAAACGCTACTCCAACGAATAAATTGTAATAATTCTTATATTTTTCAATTTATTTTATCAAAACTACAAAGAAATTTTAAATTTTATAAGTTTTTTTTAATATACTCTAGAAGAACCCAACGGACCAACAAATTCTTGAAGAAAATTAAGTTGTGCCCAACAACTTCAACTCATGACACCTACAAACTCGGATGTTATTTTTTGTAACACGTGTGCAAGGCAGTTAGGCAGGGTCAAACCTGGGTCTATTGCCAGACTTCGACACTCATTTTCATTACGCCGCATCTATGGACAATTTCATAAGAATTATTTTACATACATGTGAGTTGCATATATCATAAAATCTCGTATATGTTAAGAGATAGGTCTACTAATCCTCTGTTAATTTCCTTACACACCCGAGTCAAACCAATAAAATAGTATTACGGTTTTGCCCACGCTAAATAGTTAACCAAACGTATCAATTTTGTCATTTTTCCTCCTTTGAGTGAAAATTGAGAAACATTATGGTTCTTTTGAGAAGAATATTTCTTCTTAGGTAAAACACTTATTGATTTTCTTCATGTGCGCTTTTCTAAGTTGACGTCGTTTTTCAAAGAGATTACAAAGACACAAAATTCTTTATCCAATTTTTTTTATTTTTTTTAAGAATTTGAAGTTCTTCACGCTATAGCAAGGAGGGAAAGTAAATACATAAGAGGAAGGAGAAAGTAAAGACATTAAAAGGTTAACAACCAACATCTATCTCACTGCAGTTTATGGCTTCTAGCATTGCTATCTCTTTAAAAACATTACCTGGACAGAATTTCCCTTGCCATTGGTTCCAGATGCAACATTAGGCGTGCCTGAAAACCTGTGAAATAATGGAAATTAATGAAGCAATAATAAACGAATATTTCTAACCAGTTTTAATAGCATAAGATAGTATGAACCTAAGAGCTCTTGCTTTTCTCCTCTCTTCTTCTTCTTGAGGAACTTGTGTGGTTTTACCCCCAAACCTTTCTAAACGCGCCTTCTTTTTTGCTTCTTCATCTGCTTGTTTATCTCCTTGAATACCAAATCTGATCATAGAAGAGGCCTCAAATTAAAGCTAATTGGTTGAGTTCCATGATGCTAACATGAGAATAATTAGCATTACTCAGAAAAATAAAAACCTCTCTGCACGAGCCTTTTTTTTATCCTCCTCTAGTTTCTGCAAATCAGTTTTTCGCAATGATGACTTAATTCCGAACCTAACAGCAAATTAAGGGTAAGTATTCACGTTTGATTTTAAACATAGTGTTTTTATAAGATGACATAAATTAGCATTATTGGTGCATTTTATACTCATCAAATTTTTGCATTTAAGAATTTATAACATGAACCTAACTACTTTAGTATTTATTTTACATTTTATAGGTTGGTAGTTTTATGCTGCTAGTAGAACTATAATATAGTGGTAGTCATGGAATAGATATAAATGCAGGTTAAAGGCAAAAACTATGGAAAGAAGTCAACTCAGTTCTGTTTTATTCCAGCAACCGAATGATGAAGCAGGTTACCAGTTTTATATATGCATAATCAGTATTCATAATCGTAACTAACTATTGTTTAGCTTTTGTTTTTGAGATATACTTTTCATGATTATTGCAGTTGTATCCACAGACACATAAAAAAATAATGAAAAATACATGCCAAAAAAAGAAGCGTAACGATGGTGGCAGAGTGGAGAACAAACAAGTTGTCTCTGATCACTTAAAGATATGTTAGACGAATATGAGAATACCATACAAAACTAGTTCCAACTTTCATGAATCCTTCATTTAGTTTAAAATGGTTAGGATAGCTGAGGCATATGATTTTTCAAATATTTGCACTATTCGTTTTATTTTATTTATTTCTGAATCAAATAAGTTGTATATTGAATGAAAATTGCATGGCTGTATTAGTAAATTTTGTTCTGAATATAGAGATACTTAATATCTTCACTGCAAATTAAATGCTATAGGGATGGACTGTTCAGTCAATCTATGGACCCCCAGCATATATTAAGCATCTCAAACTGTCAAATTCATCGATATCTCAACTACAAATTACCAAATTTCTCACCATTCGCTCATGCCTCATCATCTGCTCATTGATTCCATTCTTTCTCATAGACGAATAATAGTATCTTCTATCGAACAACTATCCATTTTTTACAGCTAAATAGAAGCTTATGGCTCATATCAGGGCTACAAATGCAGCTAAATAGAAAGGGCTATTAATCCCAGCACTCCCCCCACCGTTCCTCCCCCCCCCCCCCCCCTTTTCCCCCTGCATGTATGCATATGACAAAGGATGGACCAGAATAACAGTTACAAAAGATATCAGAAAGCTGTAAATAAAACATATCATCTAAATTAACGTTTATGCTAATGGAGCTAAAAAGCAAAAGAAAAGCAATCATACATTCTTCTTCAACATAACTTCCCTCTCTTTCTAAACTGTCACTACCTTCTTCAACATAACTGCCCACTTCCCTAATCAATCCAATTTACTTTTTAACACTAAAAGAGCGAGAGCTTTTACCAACAACTATTAAATCATAATCCTACTATCTAAATTCCCCCTCAGTATATAAATCAAAATTTTAACTTGAAGTCTCACAAAACAAAGATCAACGGGCAGCTGTTGACATGGAAAAGAAGATATTGTGGTATAACTAATAACTGATGTTTCCTTGTTAATTTTAAATTTGAATTGTGTGAATCTGATCCATGTGGAAGTAATATGTTCAGCAAGGGTTCGGTTACTTGGAAAAATATCCTTTTTGGCTAGAAAAATAGAATATCGCTTTCTAAAACAATTGTTGTCTAAAGAACATGACTTTTCAATTCTTCTGTATTTTAGCCTGTATTCCCTAGCTCAGTGTTCTCGTCAGATTTCTACAGTCAACTTATATCCTGGAAATTCATGACAGTACAAGCTGCCAATGGAAATGACTTTTAATGGTCTTCAAGTTCATGTGAGAAGATAGCCATGTTATTCTTCTGTCATTAATTTTTACTGCTTTACATAAGGCTCCATATTCTACTATTTTACCAACATTTCTTACGTCCTTATTTTGATCATTATATTCAATGCAAAGTTTTAAAACGCGAAAGGCGTATATGAGGCGTTTTTAGGTCTACGAGGCGAGGCGTAAGCTTCGAAACGTTGAGGCGAAAGCTTTTCGGGTAAAAATAAAACGCAAAACAAATAAAGAAATTTTGACACTTTAAATTAATCAATGCAAAAAATGAAAAACAAATAATTTTAGATCCGACTTTTACCAAGTATATATTTTTATTATAGATTGAAAATAAATAATCGAAACTCATATGGTTCAAATTTTGATTTCTTAAAACTATTTGAAGATTACATCAAACTCCAATTTTGATATGTTCTATCAATTCAAATCAATTTGCAAAATTTATTTCGAGATTTAACAAAGATTATTGAAAAAACATTCTTTAAATAACAATGAGAAAATTCATTACATAGCTCATGATCATTATTTTATAAACAATCTTACCTGATCATGTCGATATTGAAATTGAAAAGTAAAAAATGCTAATTTTTATTATCTTTAATTTTATCTTTTTTTATTTTCATTAAATAATTAAAGTTTAATGACATTTATCTGTGTCAATATATGCAACTAAAGATTAAAAAGTTTTTAAGTCATATGCCTCAGGCATGCAAGGCGTACGCTTTATGCGTTTTGTATGCCTCAAGTTGTTGAAGCGTAAGCTTTAGAGGTAAAAAGCCTTTTGGAATAAGTTTCAAGGCGTTTTATCTCTTATTTTCTTGAGGCAAGCCTTGAGGCAAGTATCCAGACGGTTTTTTTTAAAACAATGATTCAATGTGTTATCATTGACATAAGACAGATGGTATAAGATGAAGAAGTTTCAAATGGTCATACATGGATCAATTTCAAATCGGTAATTTTCCATATAACATATATAGAAGTGTCCACCAAGCATCTTTTTATTTTGAAAATGTACGCAGAAACAAAATGTTAGTAGTTAGATTTGCTATCAATTGCCTTTGCTATCAATTGCCTACCCTACACCTTCCAGGTATTGTCGTTTTTCATCCCTATCTTTCCTTAAAGCTTATTTGTAGACCGACGCTGTACTTTCGAGAAATACAAAAATTTGTTTGGATTTATATCATTTTTCATTCCTCGCTTAGCTTAAAGCTTATTCATTTGTGTGATAGTACCTATTCACTTGCAGATTTTACTCACTATTTGGGTTTACCAGTTACCGAAGTACAAATAATGTAAAACAAAATCATTGGTTCAAACCTTTAGGTTCTCTTGGCAAATTGATGTTATTTGATTATGATTATAGTTAGATGGGCGTAATTTGTAGTATTAAGTTATTTCACTATCGTACCTAACTATCATACTAAACTTCGATAACTAATGTTTTTTTTTCTCAACAGTACTGCTGCATTATATGCCACATGAAGCGGCCTTGAATCTGTGTATAGTTTTGATCTTAAGTTAGAGAGATGCTTAATGTAACGGTTGTTTATGTTTGGAATTATATTATCTACCACATACGATATGCATAATATTTAGACATTCATTTTTCTATTGGCCTTCAACTTATTCTATATGTTTCTATTGATTTACATTGCACAGTTCAATACTGGATGCACAAATGAAGAACACTGAAGTTTATCATTGTCTAGGTCATGGATAATGTTTTTATGGATGTTAAACATCTTCAATCAAGTTTGATATAAATTTTGCATATCGATTTATCAACATTTTGTTAATAAAAATTGCTTTAATGCGACATTTCAAAATCTGAAATTGTTAAAATGGAGATTGCTTTAGGTTCTCTTGGCAAATTGATGTTATTTGATTATGATTATAGTTAGATGGGCGTAATTTGTAGTATTAAGTTGTTTCACTATCGTATCTAACTATCATACTAAACTTTGATAACTAATGTTTTTTTTCCTCAACAGTACTGCTGCATTATATGCCACATGAAGCGGCCTTGAATCTGTGTATAGTTTTGATCTTAAGTTAGAGAGATGCTTAATGTAACGGTTGTTTATGTTTGGAATTATATTACCTACCACATACGATATGCATAATATTTAGACATTCATTTTTCTATTGGCTTTAAACTTATTCTATATGTTTCTATTGATTTACATTGCACAGTTCAATACTGGATGCACAAATGAAGAACACTGAAGTTTATCATTGTCTAGGTCATGGATAATGTTTTTATGGATGTTAAACATCTTCAATCAAGTTTGATATAAATTTTACATATCGATTTATCAACATTTTGTTAATAAAAATTGCTTTAATGCGACATTTCAAAATCTGAAATTGTTAAAATGAAGATTGCTTTAATGTAGGCATTTCAAAATCCAAATGAAAACAAATGAATAGCCATAGTAAGAAATTGTTTAATGAATACTGCTTTTGATATTGGAGATTATATGATTAGCAAATGCTATGATTAATGGTTCTTCACAGATTACACTGTAGGAAAAAAGTAGCAGACTAGTCCTTGACTTAAACATTCATATTGTTAAACTTGATTGTTTTATTACTAATGATCATTCTTATCATACATTACTATTATTTTCGAAATTTATGTTGAATAAATAGTACGGTGGCAGATTAATATATGGTAGTGAATTTAAAAAAATGCTGTTGTTGGCACCAAAAAATCAACTGTCATCCACGTCTGACAGCAACAGTTCATCTACCTGCCTTCGAGGGAGTTGTGCATGTGCTAGTCCTCAAAAGAGTTTCAGACATGCCCAATGACACAGCTAGGTAGCAATTAGCATATATTATTAATTTGTTTATGCCATAAGAACCTTTTTTTGTGCACGGCATGTTCTGTGCTAAAATTGTCATACATGATTCACCAGGCTATGGTGGTTTTATTTGAAATGAATACGCTTAGAATACAGTGTAAACAAAGACCTAAGATGTGATCATTAAATATTTGAAAATTTCCAAAGTGAGCTGAGCATTTTATGTTCCTTTGATAAACATTGTGATTCTACTAGCTGCCTCATAACATATGACTTTATGAATTCGTTTCTATACACATTAACCTTTAGACCATTGACTTATATGGACAAAAGACTCCTTTCCTACAACATTAAGTATTTCTTAACAGATAACACAACACATCCATGATGTCAACAGGTTCTCAAAACCAAAAACATGAATCCTGGTAAGCATATGAAATTAGGATATCATTAAACCTCATGGACAAACATATAACAGTAAAGTCAAGATAACATCTTTTAAAGTCAGCAACACATAAACAATTACATGAACACGGTACAATGAATGTCGACCAACAAGTGAGGTGACACATTTACTAAATATTCACAAAGCACCATTTATTTTCCTTTCTTGACAATCAATGACGAAGGACTAAGTAAATCCATGAGTTAAGTTAGTTACCATAAATAATTAAATCAAATTCCACAAAATTTAATTAATTTTTTTTCTATGATGAATGCTGGCATTATTTTTACTATAACTGCATGAATTAAAATTGAAATCCATAAATCCAAATAATAAATGTTGCCTTGTTTATGCATACCATTTTCCTTTCTCCCCAGACAGAAATAATGTTCTAGCTACTACTATTGAATATATATTTTTCCTTCTTTTTTTTTGGTCCACTAACAACCACGAGCCAACGGAACTCGCTCTTTCATAAGTACATGGACGTATAATTCTTAATTACTCTTACTCCAAATAGCTTTTACAAATCTCATACTACAATCATTTGTAATGGTAGTAATTGACCGAAACTCTACTATGTTACATCTAGGCATATATGTAGCTGATGACACATACCTATACCTACGTAAAACAATTCTCATAGTGACTGTAATAATAGACACTAATGTCATAACATTTCTTTTTTTCAATGAAGGTATCTCACAATTAACATAAGCCCATGTGGAGCTTTCTAATTTGATGATAAAATTATATGTTAATTTTGGTAGTCGATAGAAGATGGTAAATTTGGAGCTACTCATTGAAAAATATATTTAAAAAAAAAGACTTCTAACCGGTATTTTATTCATTTTTCTTCATATTAATTATCTGCACCAAGTTCTGGATCCATCAATCTTCCCATCAGTGCAATGCGTAACTTCGTAAATTTTATACTAAAATAATGCATATCCTTGCCATCGGCATATGCTCCATACTGATGTATGCATATAGACACACACGCGCACACATAACTCTTCTTTCCCTTTAAAGCAAACCCCACCTAACCTGTTTTATTACAACTGCTTCTTCAGAAATATTTCTACTGGTAGAGTTAACAAACATAACTATATCACAAATGCATTTAAATAACCACTGTATGTAACCAATACACTAGTAATCAACATTACCTATTATACATTTTTTATCCCCAACCTATTTCAATATAGGAAAATCTGTTAAAATGGCCCACAAATCTGGCCCAACAGATCCTATAGACACCAACCAACAACCTGAGTATCTATCAAATAAACTTTTGATACTATGGCCTGTCAAAAACATATCTGGCATAACCAGACTTTTGTACCATAGTAATTAATACACATTCAAACCAATTATCTCTAAATTGAATCGCCAAGCATAAAAAATTATTGTTTAGCTTCTCAAGAGATGCAATAGTCGCATTATAAGCAATTATAAATGGATAAACATATTAACACTCCTTTTCATTTCCACACCCACGTCTGATTATAAGAAATCACTGTAACAAAAATGCCCCTGGGCAACCAAAACTGTATATCAAAGTACAAGCTATAGGTAGCACTCACCATGCTCTAAACATGCATGGTTCTCAAAAGAAACAAATGCCAAAGCATGGCTGTTTAATGAACCATGCAGCCTAGAAGCATAGTTCTTAAGTGACACTCTACTTTAGTGTAGTTCTTTCAGTGCTTACTGCATTGAAGAACCAGGCTCCAACGGAGAGTGGTTCACTAAAGATTAAAGAACCACGTTCTTGGTAAGTCTGGTTCTTCTATAAACCACACTAGCATGAAGAGTGTCCCATTGTGAACGCACCTAGTTGGAATGTGTTTTTTCGTTGCTTTTTACCATAAAAGAACACGCTCCAGTATAGGTGGTTCATTAAAGAATCACGCACTAGGAAAGTGTGACTCTTTAATGAACCACACTCCATATAAGTTTGGTCCTTTAATGAACTATGCTCTCTTTGAGTTTGAGTGTGATTCCATGTGTTAAATGATTTGAATGCAGAAAACTGTAAGTACTTCTGGCAGATGTTAAAAGGAAACTAACAGGAGTCCTTTGATTATTATTTTTTTTTTTTTTAACTTTTAATAGGTGTGGCGAGGGAAATAACCAAGGTGTTAACAGCCTTGCCCTATAAAGTTCATAATAAAAATAACAGATTTTGCTTATCCAGTGAAAAATGATTCCCGAGTGAACATGAGAATCTGAGATCTGCGAAACATATAAATCCCTTTATCAACCCCATTCATATAAACTAGCATAAAAAAGATAAAATCTTTCGTGTAAATGTACGAACATAAGATGCGTGCCATATATTGATATCCGAAAGAACAGCAGATAAACGAATATAAAAGTCAGTTCAAAGAAATATCCAGTTACCTCTCAGCTCTCGTGCTACGTTTCTCCTCCTCGGAAAGCTGAACCTGCACGCCAAATCGTTCGGCCCTCTTCTGTTTCTTCTCGATTTCAGACATTTTCGGGCTCAGGGGTTTGGCGTCTCTTGGATCTTCGTTGCCACGCTCAGAAGAACTCGACTGAGGCTGCGGCGGAGGAGAGGGATTGGTTGGGTCTTCTGGGCTTATGCTAGGGGTTTCGCTTTGGGAAGAAAGCTCCATTTTATCAATTCTTTAAGGGCAAAACTTTAATGGAAGTTCTTGCCTTTTTTGGATACTGCAGAGAACAGCTTGCCTAGTGGAAGGGTATTTCTGGTAATATCGCTATGGTGGTTGTTTGGAGAGAATTAAACAAGGCAAATTCTATTTCAACCCACTAATTTAGTTAGTAGCCCCCCAAATCATGAAATAGTTGGTAAACCCACAAATTTAGTTAGTAGCCCCCCCGTTTCTTAAAAAAAAAACCAAAAATACCCTTCCACGTAGGGAGACTACGTGGTTTTTCAGTGTACCTCGTAGCTGTTCTACGTGATTTGTCAAAGTACCACGTAGATGATCTCCGTGGTTCATTCATGGACCACGTAGGGTTACTACGAGTTTCGCCGAAAAACCACGTAGTACAACTACGAGGTATTCAAAAAACTGGAAAAAATTATAACGGAAAAAAGGTATTTTGGTCATCATATTTTTTTGATGAAATGGGGGGCTACTAACTAAATTTCTGGGTTGAAATAGAATTTGCCATTAAACAATAAAGCGGTAACGAAAAAATAATTTGGGCTATAAATCCGTTTCAGCCTTCCGCATTCAATCCCATTTAAAAAACGAGAAACACATGAGACAAAATTGTTCTCACTACGATAATAATTTTAAACCGCACTAATTTTGACTTGTTAATTTTCTTCTTACTCTTCAATCAGTCCGATATTGTTGTAATATATATATGAATGTTGTGAATATACTTTTATTAGTTCTCTATTTAGTCCTACATCATAGGAAAAAGTTAAACATCAGCTCCAAAGCCTATATATAAAGGAGCCAATGTAATAGAAAGAAAGACACATCTGAATGAATAGAAATGTTCTCTCCCCCTTATTTCTTCTGTTCTGTGTTCGTTTTATAACACGTTATCAGCACGAAGCTCTATTAGAGCTATTGTTTGAAATATTCTAGATCTATATCTATGGATCTATCATGTAAGTAATATTTATTTGAAGATATCAATTCATGAATTTATATATTTGTTATACAATTATTTTCTGTTTGAGAATATTAGATCAATGGATCTATGAATTTGTCATATCTTCAGTTCTTTTAGATCCGACTCAAATTTCTAGATCTCTTTTCCTATATTTTTTGTAGATCTAAATTATATTCTAATGGATCTAACTTTTTAGATCTAATTATTTTTGTTGATCCTAAATATGTGTAGATGTATTCCCTTATTTCTTTGCGGATCTACTTTTGAATTTTTCAAATCCAATTTGATGGAGGTTCGATTGTATACGTATTATTACATTATTGATGATGTAGAGGTAGATCTAGTTTTATCCTTTCTGATCTACTATTACTTCTTGTATGTGATTCTTTCGGATAGACTGAAAATAAAATATGTATGATTTTTTATGTACATCCAACAGAATTATGGGTATAAAATATGATGACATAGCATTTAAACTCAATAGCAATATTGATTTATCACTAGAAGTGAAATTGAAAACTCATGATGTAAACAAAATATGCAAATGAGGAACCTGAAGTTCATATGCAAATAGTATACAAATTTTGCAAATAAGGAACCTGAAGTTCATATGCAAATAAGGAATCTGAAGTTCATTTGCAAATAAGGAACCTGAAGTTCATATGCAAATGAGGAACCTAAAGTTCATATGCAAATGAAGAACCTGAAGTTCATATGTAAACGAGAAAAATGATATAAAAGCCTGAAGCTTTCTTAAAAGTTATGACATAAAAAGATTGTACTTCCACAAGAAGTTAAAAGAGACACACTATGTGACAAAAACACTAGATTCAATAGAAAATCTCTAAACATGTTTCATCTAACTGACATCTTTCATGTACAGTTCATATTGACTGAATATCCTGAAGATATAGTATGCATATTAATCTCTTGAAGAGATGTTTTAAAGATTTAATTTTATATAGCAAATCCAACATTCCAGAAGAGATGTTAGAGATTTTTTTGTTGCATTGCAATTACATAAATAAAAGATATGTTCCCTGAAGGAATATCATACACTCCAGAAGTAGTGATTTTTTTTCTCTCTTGAATCCTATTTTTTTTTATTGATGTATCTAATTTTGTTAATGCATTTAAGGTTTGAATGTATTTTTGTATATTGATATGACATTTCAATAGTTTGTATATATTTATCTCTGGAGGAGATAAGTTCATCCCAGAAGCAGTGATAACAAAATATATTTAGAGGATATTTGTATAGTTGAAAATGGTAAAATATCTCCAGAAGAGATTTCTACTATTAAAGGTGATAAAATATTTGTAGGAAAAGTTCATAAATTTTTCCTATAAAAAGGGGAAAATATGTATTAAAACTCCATAAATGGTGTTTATAAAATATCCCAGAAGCGATATTATATTTTGATATGCCTATAAAAGAATCTGCATTGAAATATTTTCAAATATCACAGATGATGATGCAAATTTAATGACTGAAGAAAATATGTATCTCGAATATCATATTAAGTTGAGATCTAAATGTTGATCTTAATTTTGCACACCGGAAGTGAATGCAAAAGTAATTTTTGTTATAAAAATGGAAAACTTAGAACCTGCAGTTTCTATGATGGTAAGAAGTAATTTTGATAAAAAAAGAAAGATCTATATATAGATAGTATAATTTGAAACATGTAAAAAAAAAATTTATGTTGTGAATTTTATGTATAGATCTGCAAGTTTATGGAATTATTCATATTAAAGAATGTAAAATTTTGGTTCTATAATTATGCACTTTTACTCGATTCTCGATTAAACATTATGCATATATATGGTATTTTAGAAAATATGATTATTGAGAATGTAGTACAACTATAAGTTGTTTGTCGTTGATCAATACTGTAGCTAGATCAAAATTTTATTCTGTTGATTTAAGTAAAATTTATTTATTTGATTCATATATTTAGACCGTACAATGGTTATTTCTGTTATTTTTATAATAAATGCATTATATGTATCGTTATGGTAATATATATTGTATTACCATATTATTATAAATGTATTAAAAGTATTGGCTATTGTAAGTTAAATGATGTATGTTTGTGTTTGGAATAAGAATAGACATATGTATTATTAGTCAATGTATTTGGCAACTAATATCTAATGTAATGGAAAAAGTTGTATAACTCAGATCTGAGACCTGAAGTCTTGGATTATGAAAAAAAAAAAAATTTGATGAAGTTTATAGTTTAAAATCTTGACAATTAGCAAGAATGTAAAAGCCTCTAAATTAAAAGTATGTTAAAAGATTAAGAACCAGTTCATCATAAATTTATAAAATTGATATACATATGTATGTGTATATATATGCATAGGAACTCGAAGTTCCTCAATCAATGAATTTGAAATACTTCATAATTTAAAAGCTTGAAGCTTTATTCAAACCATATGAAATAATAACATTACACTTCTTAAAGAATTTAAATCATATGCGACAATAATAATGCATCCAAAGATTGCACAATTTTCAAAATGAGTTGTATCTTGCTTATATATTTATATTTGCATATTGTATTGAAGAATAAATTTTAACAACTCGAAGTTGTTATATATTTTATTTGAACCAGAAGTTTAACACAGTGGAACCGGAAGTTCAATACAGTGGAACCAGAAGTTCAATACAGTGGAACCAGAAGTTCAACACAGTTGAACCAGAAGTTCAATACAGTTTAACAAACTTGAAATTGTTTATTTTGTTGTTTGAACTAGAAGTTCAATACAGTAGAACTTGAAGTTCAATACAGTTGAACCAGAAGTTCAATATAGATTAACAACTTGAAGTTGTTCATATATTTCATTTGAACTAGAAGTTCAATATAGTTCAAAATCAGATATTTTGGATATTATGAAACGATCTTTAAGATTCACGTTGACATTGCTTGATAAGCAAAAATTAATGATTGGAACATTTTAAACAATTTGTTCTAAAATCAATAACTTGAATGAGAGAGAATATGCGAATCAATTACATATGTAATACGTGGACGCACGTATATACACATATATGCAAAAAAAAAATTATTAACAACCTGAAGTTGTCATGAGCTCATATTATAAATTATGCATATATTATTTTATATTTCAGAAAGTCGATTGACATCAATATTGAATGACCTGAAGTCATGTGCATATGCAAATGATGGAAAATTCCTCCAAGTCATCAGATCAATGAAAGGGAATAAGCAATGCAATATGAATGCATCTTATCAACTAATAAGAGCATTATCCTCCTACAATTGAAATACATCTAATGTATTTGCTAACTATAATGCGATAATGGATCAAAAATGAGAATCCAAAGAAGGTTTATTATTTAAAGTGACAATGTTTGTCAACATTGAGGGGGAGGATAAAGGAATCATCAATGTTAAATATTTGCTAACATATAGAATTATACAAAGTATTAAGTAACTTTCATAAATTATAAATTATGTCCCTAATAGACTTTCTCCAATATACATTTGAATCCCCGAAGGATCAATAGGTGTAAATCACAACTGAAAATGTGGTATAAAAGTCAGTTCAAAATATCTGTGGAGTAAGTCATAAATATGCAAAATAAAGGAGGGGAGTGTTCCTGAAGAAACACTTAAGGGTACTTTGAAAGAAGCTCATGACATGATTGTCAAAATAACCCCAGAAGTGGTTTAGGTACCTAAAGCATGATAAGTTTTGAGATCTCAATAAACTAAGAATAGAACTGACAAGAAATAATCATCGATGATAAATTAATAAATAATAAAGCGCTTATATTTATAAATGGATTAAAAATCTCATATTAGAGAGAAACATGATTGGCCATCATGAAATTCTCCTAAATAAGATATATGGACCTGTAGTCCATAAGATATGAACCTGTAGTTCATAAGATAAATATATATATATATATATATATATATATATATATATATATATATATATATATATATAATGATTGAAGCACCATAAAGTGTCAACAACATATTAATGCCATGAGCATTGTATTTTCAGAGATAACTGAATTGATTAAAGTGGTGAAAGTGTTTAAAACACTTATAATACCCTGAAGGTATAAACAATGAAAGTATACAAATTCCAAAAGAATTTAAATAACTTTGGTAGTGATAAAGAGAAAGAAATGTAGATTACAACATTTTTTTAAGTATTGTGGTGATGAAAATCTTGAAATAATTCATGATGAGTAGATCACTTCCTGCTTTCAAGAATTGTTGTAATAAAACTCTTAATATTCATTGAAGTGGTAGTTGCGATATGCAAAACTTATTATAATATATAAGTTCCTGCAGAACATAAATAACATTTGTCATTATAAAGAATACCAAGAACATGAATGATAGATTGCAACATTCTTCAAAGTATTGTTGTATTGAAAATCTTGATATACTTCAAGATGAGTAGATTACTTCCTGCTTAGTAATGAAAGTTGTCTTATTCATCAAATATGTATTGCAACATGCCAGTCCGATTGAAATAGAAAATTATAAGCACCTGAAGTGTATTCATAAATGAATATTAGTATGATACAAATCACAAAAGGGAGGCATTTTAAATTAGAAAGCATACCTGAAGCATGAAAATGCACATGAAATTTTAAAAGAAAAAAAAACTCCATTAAGATGTATTTGTAAGCAATTTGAGTTACTGAAAGAAGAATACGAATTCAGAGGAAATTTAAAATCAGGGAGAGCATCCACAAGTATGATATAATGCACTCTTTTTCCTTAACTAAGTTTTTCCCCATTGGGTTTTCTTAGTAAGGTTTTAGTGAGGCATGGGTCATGATATAGAAGTATCAACCCAAAAGTAACATACAAAAATAAGTTATAATGTACTCTTTTTCCTTATTTAAGATTTTTCCTATTGGGTTTTTCTTAATAAGGTTTTAACGAGGCATAACATTGATCCAGAAGTATCATACTACTTTTGACGTAGTAAATATAACATTGTATGTTGTACTCGTTTTCCTTCACTATGATTTTTCCCATTGGGTTTTTCTTAGTAAGGTTTTGACGAGGCAACGTTTTGATCCAGAAGTATCAAACATATTTTGATGCAGTAAACTATTATTTATGAAGAAGACAAGGCAATTTACATGGCTCAGATTCAAGTGAATTATATCAAGTATGAAAGGATGGAGCACATTTCTTCTAAATTTCTCTTCACATATGCATGAAAGGATAACAAGAAAGAGGAGAAACAAATTCAGCTTCAAGAAAAGAGGGTAGATCCGTTCTTAAAGGAAATTTCCAAATCAACATTCCAGAAGATGATATACAAAATTGGCTTGCGTCGACTACATCAATAGACTAATTGAATAATGAGTTATAAATAAGGGGGAGCATATAAAATTATGCTGTAATGTACTCTTTTCCTTCACTAATATTTTTCCCACTGGGTTTTTGTTAGTAAGGTTTTTAATGAGACATCATCTTGATCTTGAAGTATCAACCCTTAATGTAACATTGTAAAACATGTTACCTAAAGATGAAATGAATTTGCACTCTTTTCCTTGTTTATGATTTTTCCCACAGGGTTTTTCATAAAAAGGTTTTTAATGAGGCATTGGTTTGATCCCAAAGAATCAAACTCCTTTAAGGAATATCATTTTAATATGATATTCAGATGTTGTACTCTTTTTCTCGTTCAAGGTTTTTCCCATTGGGTTTTCCTGATAGAGTTTTGAAGGCAACAGACAATAGTTGTATCAACTGAACGGATAATTATAAGGGGGAGCAGTCATCATATATGTTTTAAAAGGGACAACTTCAAATTAGCAGAGCATTCAAGATTTTGAAGACGCATATTCAAGGGGGAGTGTTGTAATATATATATGAATGTTGTGAATATACTTTTATTAGTTCTCTATTTAGTCCTACATCATGGGAAAAAGTTAAACATCAGCTCCAAAGCCTATATATAAAGGAGCCAATGTAATAGAAAGAAAGACACATCTGAATGAATAGAAATGTTCTCTCTCCCTTATTTCTTCTATTCTGTGTTCGTTTTATAACAGATATATTCTTTTTAGATTGAATTTCCGGTGTGTTTTTCCCTTTTTCTCCTTCTATTGCGTTTTCGTGCATTCATGTTCTTTGTCGATCTTGACTAAGCTTGGGTTTAATTTGTGAATTTGTTCGTTTATTTTTTTATTTTTTGGTCATCAGCTTTGTAACTTTATTTGAAAATTTATGATCATGTTTCGTGGTTTTGTTTCATATTCGGTTATTAACGACTTCTTTGGGCAATAGCAGCAGATTGATTTGTTTTCCTGTTATTGACAAAGAAAAGTTTTTTTAATCATTGATTTGAATGTTGTTTAGGTTTTTTTTCTTTTTTTGCATTTAGTTACACGATTTACACTAATTTTAATGAAATTGTATTGTTGTGTTTACTTTGCTTTATTTCAGTTTTTGGGTATTAGTTTTTGTTTTCTATGTATCATTTTAGTTTAAATTAAGAGTATAATTATTTTGGGCATTGTTATTGACACTTCAAATACTGTTAAGAGGAGGTCAAATTTTAAAAACACTCCAACCATAATAATAATGTTAAGGGGGTCACGTACCTAATATTTTACGTTCCCTTTTACCCTCGTAATAACGTTTGGTAATAACATCAGTTACCATCCCAAATCCAAATCAATTTCAAATGCAAAAAATCCAAATCCCTAAATTATTTGAAAACAAAAAAAAACCAATTGTTTGAGAAAAAATAATGGTATGAGCAAAGAACGTAATACCTTATTAAAAAAATAATTGCTCGATATATGTATATCTATTTCCTATCAATGATATTTTTTCATCTGATTTGACAAATGAAATTACTAATAATTTGATATAAAAATCTGCTGCAGTTCGACTAATATACCGTATAAATTTTTTTGCTTAACAAATAAGAAAGAGATTATTGTAAAGAAGACTAATTTGGTAAAATAAACTTTATTTGTTAAGGGGGTGCTCTCTCCATTGGTACTTCCCTTAACAAATTTTATTTAAAAAATAATTTGACCTCCCCTTAACAATATTTGGAGTGTCAATAACAACCCCCATTGTTTTAAATTTTGGGACTGTGGTTATTATATAATTCGTACTGTTGCATTCATCATAATCTTTTGAATGAAACTGATTCTTTTTTACTCAAACATTATATGATATAAAAAGCTTTTATAGTGGTTATGTATTATTTTTGTTTCATATAGCAGCAGTTTTTGGGTGTTAATTATATATTTTTTAGGTATCAATTTTGTATCTGTGGTATCAAATATGTACAATGTAGGTATCAATTTTATATTTGTGGGTACCAAAAATGTATAACGTAGATATCAGTTTTAAATAATTATTTTGCTGAATGCTTTTTTATTTGTTAAATTTGTTTTGCAGTGGTGACAATTGTCTTGTTGTTCTGTATGTATTCAATGATTTTTTTTAGCATTCGGTTGTTGGTGGATTACTCATTTTATGATTTTAAGGCTGAAATATATCGACATTGGTTTCAATTAACTCCTCTATCCATTGAGATTAGCTACGTGCTTAAGAACAAAATTATTAGCGTTGATATTAATTCTGATCTTCAGAGTATAGTTTGTTTCCAACTTCATAAGAAGAGTGTTTTCTTTCTTTTACTGTTAAGGTGAATAAGTCTCAATTGGAAAATAACGATGATGGTTCTATTTCAATTTCCTCTAATGTTTCAATATATTCATTGTCTAGTGGGTGTATATGTTCAAATATTGTTGTGCAAAGAAAATTTATTTAAAAGATATAATGAGGAGAGGTTCTACATTATCCATTTTCAATTTTATTGGTTTTTGTCTTAGAGGAGTTAATGATTTTAGAGAAGTTTTAATAGCATACCAAATTCAAAAAGAATATGAGTTCCTTTTTTTGAAGAATAATTCTTCTAGCATTACGGTGTTTGCTCTTCATTTTTAAATGGATATTCATTAAAAGTGTATGCTTCTTGTGATTTCGGACAACTTAATCGGTTTTTATTCGGAATTTAGTTAATGAGCATTCTTGTGGAGGTGACCTTAGAAGTTTGAATAATCCTCACCTTTTTAGTTCGTTTGTCAAAACTTTGGTAATTGATGAGAATCGAGATCATCCAGGTAAGAAGCTTAGAGATATCATAGATGATTTCTATAAAGAATATAATATTGAGTTACGTAACATCCCGCATTTTTAATATAATTAAAAATGCATATATATGCATAGATAGGTTAATAATGGTGATGTACAATGAAAATTACTTAACATAAAAGAGAAGGAAAGATAAATTCAATGGCAGTGTACGTAACGGAGAAGATAATAAAATAAGGATACTTAATTTAAATGTCAGGAATTAAGTAAAATGGACATCACCATTGCGTTCGTCTCGGAATTCTACATGAAATAGAGTCCAAGTTTTCGAAAATCGAACTCCGTATGAAAGAGTTATGACCTTCGGAAGATTCAAAACAGTTCGAAATTCGACCCAGGCAGCTGGGCGGGAAATTTCCCGCCCAGAACAGGGCAGGTCGACCTGGGGGTCAGGTCGACCAAGGGGTCGACCTACCCCTTAGGAGGTCGACCTGGGGGTCGACCTACCCCAGATCTGGGCAGTTTTTGTTCCTATGACGTGGTTTGACGTGCTGTACGGACCGGATGGCTTCTAGATCAATCCTAGGGCCCTAAAACGCTCTCTACACCTATAAAATAGTGCCTAGACCTAACCTAATTCATAAACAATTCCTTCCGATGCCTCCATTCTGTCAAACTTCAACCAAACATGGCCGCCGCCTCAAAACTTTAAACTAAATTGCAAGTTCTTCATCAACTTTGGAGTTTAATCAAATCAAGTGGCAAAGTTCTTCATCCACGATTCAAGCTCTTCACCAATAATTAAATAAGAAGATTAAATCAGCGTTCTACATCAACAACAAATCGCTTATTTCTCTAATCCAGTCAAAGTGAGTGGATTTGAATTATATTTGTTGTATAATGTTGCTTCTATCGTTTACCATTCCCCATAATGAATATGATGTTAATTTAATAAGATCTGTTATTTTATTTATGCCTACGTTTGAGTTCTCTCCTTTTTATCCTTTCCCTTTTTTATTTTTGGATCTACGTTATTTCTAACCTAGATGAAATCTTATTATACAATACGCACGATTGGAATATGGGGATATTGGAATATAATCTGTAATTTTGGGGTTTGTGGCATAACAATTGTTATTGCATATATTGGGCATAATCTATTTTATGCAGTCGAGGAATATAATTTATAATGTTGAATCTATGTATGTTTGACATAATTGTCATTGGATATGGAATTGGTATAATTTAATATTAACAACATATAATTGGATATCATGGGTTGGTGAAATTTATTTGTGACTTGGAAAATAAGCCTAGAGGGTGAATTAGATTATATGTACGAACATGGGAATGTTGGGATATATATATATATATATATATATATATATATTGGGAAAATATTGATTATATGAAATTGGGTATAATTGGATATTGAAAATTGGCATGTTTGGAATTGATGAATTTGGTTATAAATGGATAATTTGGTTAATATGGAATTTGACTAACTATTATGTAAATTGGTATAGTTAATGACAAATTTTAAGATAGGCATAAAAATATGAATTGGGATTAAGTTGAATTTGGACCACACGACATGAATTTGGGGTTTGGGTGAAAGACGAATGTCAATGAAAGCCCAAGACACGAGGTTAGACGCGTTTGTGGTGTAAGACTGCCCGGAACTGCCTGAAAAATCCGGCAACCACAAGCGGACGTCTAATGTGAGAGGTCAACGGCAAAAACTAGAGGCGTAACGGTTTATGACATGAGGTTAGGCGCGTTGTGGTATAAGTCTGCCCGGAACTGCCCGGCAAATCCAGCAGCCACGAACGGACGTCTAATATGAGAGGTCATACATCATTACGGCATTATAAATAAATTAAGAAATACTAACCATAATAAGACATGTAGGTGACATGGGTATGGTTAGAGGGTTAAGTGGGTGATATAAATGACATGTAAGGCATGACTAATGTGGACTTAACCGTTGTAAGACATGTGATGTAAGGCATAACCAAGGTAGACTTAACCATAGTAAAACATGTGTAATATATGGAAACTGTAATAAAAAGGGGGTTAAGTGGGACACGTGTGACATGTGAAACAGAATTTAGATATGCTTAACCAAATGGGACCCGTAACGGTATCATAAATTAACTGAATTGGGTAAAGTTTAAGTAACTGGTTAAGTAAAAGGAAGGGTTAAGTCAAATCTAAAATTAATGACACATTAATGGGGGAATGATAATTACCTATTATAAACTTGAGTTGCGGTGATGTAAAATTAAATAGTAGGCAAACTTGTCATAGGGACAAGGGAAGGTTATGACTTAAGATGTAATACAAGACTTGAAGGGTGGGACGACTTATACTATCAAATAAGTTAATCTAATATTAATGACAAGAAATGGGGAATGATAAATAACCTATTTTGAATAAACTTGAATAAGGCAAAAAAGAATAATAGGTTGAAATTATAACTTATGGGACAAGATAAGTTATAGGAAACGATAAGGAAGATGAGATAACTTATATGTAAAGATATACTTAAATTAAGTGGTTTGGAAAGGAGAAATGTAAAATTAAAAATGATATAAGTTATATGAGTGGAAAAGAAGTAAATTAGAATCATATATGTTGGTTGGGTTGAGTAATTCTCTAGGTGCCAGCCTGATGTTGATTTCGGTCTTCGGGGCTGGTGTTTAGAGGGTTATTCTCCTAATCAATATGTATGTGGGATAAGGCATACTTAACTATGAATTAAGTATAACATGTTGTAACCCAAAAAGGGAATAATTTATGAAATTGGAAAATAACATGTTGTGGGCTTGTTAATGGACTTAAGTGGGTTAAGTATAAATTGAATTAATAAGCAAGGGTAACTTAGTGAATACGAAAAAAAGAAAGCTAATGTGAATAACCAAGTTAAACGAGAAAGTTGATGAGGTGACACAAGCGTGAAATAAATAGTTAGACTTAGGGTCTAATGACATATAAAACTAAGGCGCTTGAAGCAGTCCATACGTTGTAGGATGAATAACCCAACGCGGTAGATCGTAATGGTGTCATAAGACACGAGGAGAGCGCACATCCGCTATTTTGGCAGCTCCAACGGACTGGAAGGGGAAGCACGCAGCTTCCTGAGACGTTAAAGGTGCTCCTGGTAGTCCTCTGTAGTGGTTTAGCTTCGGGCTAGGATTACAGAGGTTGGGTCTGCGCGGAACTACCAGGTGGGTAGGCCTTGATTACACAAGTAGGGGGCAGTCAGAATGTTGTACGTGGTGGCATTAAGGGTGGTTCGGTGATTGCCTCGGGTGGAGGTGGAGGGTTAAGACCAAACAATAGCAAGATCGTTGGACGCCTGTCACCAGCAGTCTAAGGAATGTGAAAAGACGAGCTAACCCCTAAAGATCGTTAACCTTTGCTATCAAGGGACGGGTGCGGGGAGACTCCACATGGATGTTTAGATTGTTTGCTTGTTATGGGTGGTCGCTTAGCTCGTGTGGTCTTTACTAGTTGAGGGAGGGGCTTAGGTGGGGCCATAGCCACCACAGAAAAACCAGACCCGAGGGATATATGTACATTGGACACTCTTAGAGGCGAGCCCGCACAGATATAGAAAAGCTCCCGACCGAGTTCCGTGTTTCCTGGTATAGCCCTGCCACGGAACTTGGATGCACAAGTAAAGGTTATGTGCAGTAGAAACATCGAGTACGATTGATGATACGTACGTGGGAAAGTCTAAGTACAACCATGTCTGCTCTGGGTGGTGTATCGTAGACTAGAGGGCATTATTCGGTGATGGAACCAAACTCGATCGAATAGTTCGAGGATAGTAGTCAATACGCTTACGTAATACAGCGATAGTAGTTCTATGCGGATGTAGCGTTGTACGTTACTATGGCATAGGATGAGGGACTACGCATATTACTATGGCGATACGGAGGAGACCATGCGAGTGGGGTATCACGGGGTGTACCTCAGTTTGGGGGTAGCTACATATACACTATATTAGGTTAATCTACTGGGAGGTAGATGGATGTGACGTGTGTGTAAGCTTTGAGTGCTAATAACATGTATAACATAATAAATAAGAAAGTGTAATTAGACGATATATGTAGGATTATTCAAGAAGTGTAGTTTAAATTCATTCACACAGGACTTATGTTCTGACCCCCTCCTCATAACATTCGCAGGTTAGACAGAGACTTATAGCTTTGGGAATACTGATTTAGCAGTATTGTGATTAAGGTAAAGCTACGTTTTAAATATATTATATTTTACTCCATCCGCTGTGAGGTGTTTTCCGAACTCTGACATATCTCTTTTCTCTGTCTTTTTCTGCAGGATACCAGAGCAACCAACTCGGGTTTCGGTTGATTGGATTTTTGAAAAGAAAACCGTCTGTCGGAATCCGGGTTGTTACATCTGGTATCAGAGCTTCGGTTTAGTGATCTTAGGGAGATATTGAGTGAACGTATTTGTATTTTATAAAATATAAATATACTATATATATAAACCTAAATCCATAAAGTAGCCCACTAGGTAGGGAAAGAGTTGGGATATTTAGTTTGTACACTAAAGTAATAAACATAGAAATTTTTGAGACCCTCAGGTGGTTTAGTTGGAAAGTGTACAATATGAATTGGTATTTGAGAAAGAAAGTATCCCATAGAATTAAAACTGGAATGTTATTTCAGAGTAGTGGGTTCGGAAGTGAAACCTTATAGATTGGAAAAGGTTAAGATGTGGAAAATGGATTAGGAATATATATAGTCGAGAGAATTGAATTTGCATAAGTGCCTAGGAAAGCCTAGTCGAGTTGAAGACCCGCTTTGAGTCTAACCCAATGATAAGCTTTTAAGAACTTGAATCTGCAAGAGAGTTTGTGGTATTTTTCCAAGTTTTGATCTTAAAAGTATTTTGATGCTTTTAGTGCATGATGGGTTTTAAAGTAAAGTGAGGTATATTGGGTAAAACAATGATTTCTTGTTTTAAAAGAATTCTCTCATGAAAAGGTGCATATTATGGAGCATAAATAGCTCGCTAGTTTTCATATATGAAAAGAAGTTTTGAAATCTCTATTCGGTTAACAATAAATTTTGATTATTATTTTTAAAAGAAATTTTGTTGGGTAAACAAAATAAGCGGTAGAGTGCAAGAATAGAGTAGATATTTGCGCCTTAGCAACCAAAGTTAACATTGTAAATAGGAACAGTGTAACTCATTAGTCATCCTTGCCTACTCCAGTTTGTGATTTGAAAAAAAAAATTTGCAATTTTACTTTGTAACATGTTTTTATGGTTTGGCAAAAGCAAGTTTTTGAGAAAAGAAAAAAAGTTCTACCACTTTAGTTTTTTTTTGAAAGAAGAATGTAATAAAAAGAAAGAAGGCCAAACCATGTTTTAAAAATGGAGTAGTTAAGGATTAAGGCCTAGAAAGAACGAGATAAAGTTAAAGCTATTAGAACCAATTGGGAATTGGTTGAGATGAGAAATTCTCTGAGTATCAATCTAATGTTGATTTCGGTCTTCGGGGTTGATACTTAGAGAGTTATTTTCTTCCAATTTACAGTCAGGGATTAGATAATATTAAACTAATGGAAAATTTCCCGTAGAATGCATAAGCATTGAGAAACCTAGGATTGTTGCTTGAGAAAAAGAAAAGGGATTGTTGCTTGAAAGAGAAGTATAGGCTAGTAATACAGAACATGGACTAGAGGTGACTACTAGGTAGTGAAGGGCAAGCAAGTGTATAGATCTTGTTGAGTGGACTCGTGACATAAGTCCTAAGATTCTTGGCCCATAGTAGTAGCTGTGTAGGATGCTGTTTGAGTTGAAAATGAAAAGGCTTATTTGAAAATAATAAACTTAAGTAATTTGATTAAGTCAAATAAGCTAAGAAAGAAACTAGCCTAACTAAAAAGAAAACAACAGAATCAATCAAGCAGCAAAATGAGACGGGAAAAGAAAATGGAAATCTTAAGAAAAAGATGAATAAATATGAAAATTTTCCAAGATAATTTGAAAAAGAGAAGAAATTTTCTTATGTGGTTGTGCTTGGATAGGAAAATAGGAAATCCTCATAGAATAGTCATATAAAAATCCAAGTACGATTAGAAAAGAAAAACGGAGGATGTGAATTTTTCCGTTTTACACCTTTTCGTAACATAAGAAATCGAATTTGGAAAATTAGATTTTTCTAAATTTCGAATTTAATGATGGTTGGTAGGATTATGGATGCGAAAATTGGATGAACTATGCTCTTACTCTGTAAGAGTGTAGGAAAATTTGGATGAAAAACATTTTGAGTTTTCAAAAATATTGCATTCATATAGAACTGCAAGTATATTTAGGATGTGAGCATCATGTTTTGAAAGAGTTTTAAGATTTGCATACATATAGGTGGATCCAAATTAGGCATACATACTTTAATATGATGTATCTCACTTTGCACATGTGCACAATGTTTGCAACAATTGGATGCACACTTGATGGACGGATGTTGCGAGGGATTATCTATTTTACTCTTATCGAATTTCAGGGGCGAAATTCTTTAAGGGTGGGAGAATGTAAGACCCCGCATTTTTAATATAATTAAAAATGCATATATATGCATAGATAGGTTAATAATGGTGATGTACAATGAAAATTACTTAACATGAAAGAGAAGGAAAGATTAATTCAATGGCAGTGTATGTAACGGAGAAGATAATAAAATAAGGATACTTAATTTAAATATCAGGAATTAAGTAAAATGGACATCACCATTGCATTCGTCTCAGAATTCTACATGAAATAGAGTCCAATCGGACTCCGTATGAAAGAGCTATGGCCTCCGGAAGATTCAAAATAGTTCGAAATTCGACCCAGGCACCTGGGCGGGAAATTTCCCGCCCAGAACAGGGAAGGTCATCCTGGGGGTTGACTTGGGGGTCAGGTCGACCAGGGGGTCGACCTACCCCCCAGGAGGTCGACCTGGGGGTCGACCTACCCCAGATCTGGGCAGTTTTTGTTCCTGTGACGTGGTTAGACATGTTGTACGGACCGGATGGCTTCTAGGTCAATCCTAAGGCCCTAAAATGCTTTCTACACCTATAAAATAGTGCCTAGACCTAATTTAATTCATAAACAATTCCTTCTGACGCCTCCATGCTGTCAAACTTCAACCAAACATGGCTGCCGCCTCAAAAGTCTAAACTAAATTGCAAGTTCTTCATCAACTTTGGAGTTTAATCAAATCAAGTGGCAAAGTTCTTCATCAACGATTCAAGCTCTTCACCAATAATTAAATAAGAAGATTAAATTAGCGTTCTACATCAACAACAAATCGCTTATTTCTCTAATCCAGTCAAAGTGAGTGGATTTGAACTATATTTGTTGTATAATGTTGCTTCTATCGTTTACCATTCCCCATAATGAATATGATGTTAATTTAATAAGATCTGTTATTTTATTCATGCCTACGTTTGAGTTCTCTCCTTTTTATCCTTTCCCCTTTTTATTTTTGGATCTAGGTTATCTCGAACCTAGACGAAATCTTATTATACAATACGCACGATTGGAATATGGGGATATTGGAATATAATCTGTAATTTTGGGGTTTGTGGCATAACAATTGTTATTGCATATATTGGGCATAATCTATTTTATGCAGTCGAGGAATATAATTTATAATGTTGAATTTACGTAAGTTTGACATAATTATCATTGGATATGGAATTGGTATAATTTAATATTAACAACATATAACTGGATATCATGGGTTGGTGAAATTTATTTGTGACTTGGAAAATAAGCCTAGAGGGTGAATTAGATTATATGTACGAACATGGGAATGTTGGGATATATATATATATATATGGAAAATATTAATTATATGAAATTGGGTATAACTGGATATTGAAAATTGGCATGTTTGGAATTGGTGAATTTGGCTATAAATGGATAATTAGGTAAATATGGAATTTGACTAACTATTACGTAAATTGGTATAATTAACGACAAATTTGAAGATAGGCATAAAAATATGAATTGGGATTAAGTTGAATTTGGACCACATGACATGAATTTGGGGTTTGGGTGAAAGACAAATGTCAATGAAAGCCTAAGACACGAGGTTAGACGTGTTTTTGGTGTAAGACTGCCCGGAACCGCCTGGCAAATCCAGCAACCACAAGCGGACATCTAATGTGAGAGGTCAATGGCAAGAACTAGAGGCGTAACGGTTTATGACACGAGGTTAGGCGCGTTGTGGTATAAGTCTGCCCGGAACCGCCCGACAAATCCAGCAGCCACGAACGGATGTCTAATGTGAGAGGTCATACATCGTTACGGCATTATAAATAAATTAAGAAATACTAACCATAATAAGACATGTGGGTGACATGGGTATGGTTAGAGGGTTAAGTGGGTGATACAAATGACATGTAAGGCATGACTAATGTGGACTTAACCATTGTAAGACATGTGATGTAAGACATAACCAAGGTAGACTTAACCGTAGTAAAACATGTGTAAGACATGGAAACTGTAATAAAAGGGGGTTAAGTGGGACACGTGTGACATATGAAACATAATTTAGATATGCTTAACCAAATGGGACCCGTAACGGTCTCATAAATTAATTGAATTGGGTAAAGTTTAAGTAACGGGTTAAGTAAAAGGAAGGGTTAAGTCAAATCTAAAATTAATGACACAGTAATGGGGGAATGATAATTGCCTATTATGTGCGGTGATGTAAAATTAAATAATAGGCAAACTTGTCATAGGGACAAGGGAAGGTTATGACTTAAGATGTAATACAAGACTTGAAGGGTGGGACGACTTATACTATGAAATAAGTTAATCTAATATTAATGACAAGAAATGGGGAATGATAAATAACCTATTATGAATAAACTAGAATAAGGCAAGAAAGGATAATAGGTGGAAATTATAACTTATGGGACAAGATAAGTTATAGGAAACGATAAGGAAGATGAGATAACTTATATGTAAAGATATACTTAAATTAAGTGGTTTGGAAAGGAGAAATGTGAAATTAAAAATGATATAAGTTATATGAGTGGAAAAGAAGTAAATTAGAATCATATATGTTGGTTGTGTTGAGTAATTCTCTGGGTGCCAGTCTGATGTTGATTTCGGTCTTCGGGGCTGGTGTTTAGAGGGTTATTCTCCTAATCAGTATGTATGTGGGATAAGGCATACTAAACTATGAATTAAGTATAACATGTTGTTGTAACCCAAAAAGGGAATAATTTATGAAATTGGAAAATAACATGTTGTGGGCTTGTTAATGGACTTAAGTGGGTTAAGTATAAATTGAATTAATAAGCAAGGGTAACTTGGTGAATACGAAAAAAAAGGAAGCTAATGTGAATAACCAAGTTAAATGAGAAAGTTGACGAGGTGGCACAAGCGTGAAATAAATAGTTAGACTTAGGGTCTAATGACATATAAAACTAAGGCGCTTGAAGCAGTCCGTACGTTGTAGGATGAATAACCCAACGCGATAGATCATGATGGTGTCATAAGGCACGAGGGGAGCGCATGTCCGCTATTTTGGCAGCTGCAACGGACTGGAAGGGGAAGCACGCAGCTTCCTGAGACGTTAAAGGTGCTCCTGTAAGTCCTCTGTAGTGGTTTAGGTTCGAGCTAGGATTATAGACGTTGAGTCTATGCGGAACTACCAGGTGGGTGGGCCTTGACTGCCAAGTAGGGGGCAGTCAGAATGTTGTACGCGGTGGCATTAAGGGTGGTTCGGCGATTGCCTCAGGCAGAGGTGGAGGGTCAAGACCAAACGATCGCAAGATCGTCGGACGCTTATCACCAGGAATGCGAAAAGACAAGAGCTAACCCCTAGAGATCGTTAACCTTTGCTATCAAGGGATGGGTGCGGGGAGACCCCACATGGATGTTTAGATTGTTTGCTTGTTAGGGGTGGTCGCTTAGCTCATGTGGTCTTTACTAGTTGACGGAGGGGCTGAGGTGGG
This sequence comes from Allium sativum, assembly GCA_030737875.1. NCBI lineage: Eukaryota > Viridiplantae > Streptophyta > Magnoliopsida > Asparagales > Amaryllidaceae > Allium > Allium sativum. Next base: position 141,450,642 of record CM060925.1, on the reverse strand, counting down.
GCCATAGCCACCATAGAAAATCCAGACCCGAGGGATATCTGTACATTGGACACTCTTAGAGGCGGGCCCGCACAGATATAGAAAAGCTCCCGACCGAGTTCCATGTTTCCTGGTGTAGCCCTGCCACGGAACTTGGTTGCACAAGTAGAGGTTATGTGCAATAGAAACATCGAGTACGATATTTGATACATATGTGGGAAAGTCTAGGTACAACCATGTCTGCTCTGGGTGGTGTATCGTATACTAAAGGGCATTATTCGGTGGTGGAATCAAACTCGATCGAATAGTTCGAGGATAGCAGTCAGTACGCTTACGTAACACAACGATAGTGGTTCTATGCGGATGTAGCGTTGTACGTTACTATGGCATAGGATGAGGGACTGCGCATATTACTGTGGCGATACGGAGGAGACAATGCGAGTGGGGTATCACGGGGTGTACCTCAGTTTGGGGGTAGCTACATATACACTATATTAGGTTAATCTACTAGGGGGTAGATGGGTGTGACGTGTGTGTAAGCTTTGAGTGCTAATAATACGTATAACCTAATAAATAAGAAAGTGTAATTGGAAGGTATATGTAGGATTATTCAAGAAGTGTAGTTTAAATTCATTCGCACAGGACTTATGTTATGACCCCCTCCTCATAACATTCGCAGGTTAGACAGAGACTTATAGCTTTGGGAATACTGATTTAGCAGTATTGTGATAAAGGTAAAGCTACGTTTTAAATATATTATATTTTACTCCTTCCGCTGTGAGGTGTTTTCCTAACTCTGACGTATCTCTTTTCTCTGTCTTTTTCTGCAGGATACTAGAGCAACCAACTCGAGTTTCGGTGGATTGGATTTTTGAAAAGAAAATCGGTCCGTCGGAATCTGGGTTGTTACAAGTTATCTTACTCTTTTGCGTATTGTGGAAAGTAACTTGCTTTAATAGATTTGCACTGTTATGGTGTCATGTCTTATAATGATTCGAGCTGGTATTTAGAGGCATTAAGCATAATCTATGTAGTTACGTTGACATGGATGTTAATGCCTCTACGAACCAATTTGAGAGAGTCTTTATTGGTCTAAGTGCTTGTATTATGGGTTCAAGTATTGTCGAGCTATGATTCTTCTAAATGCTACTCATTTAAAGCATGGTCATGTGTATTGATGGGAGCTCCTGCAAAGAATGATAATCAGTATATGGTTTTTTTATTTTTTTATTTAAGTTATGCTGTTATTTTTTCAACTGTTATGGTAAATCTTAGTATTAGTTTTAAGTATCCGACGGTATCATTTTTGGATTTCAAATATTACTGTGAGTATTATTTTGTGTTGCATACGTACTACGATATTTTGTTTGCTTTATTTTTCTTTTGATGTCTACATTTGCCAATATAAGTTATTGTCAATAATAGTATCATAATTATGTTTCCAATTTTTAGGTACTGGTTTTTAGCATCTAGTAGTAACAATTTTAGGTATCAGCTTTAAGTGTCTGATAGTATCAGTTTTTAGTTAAACCTATTAGATATCATTTTTTATGTTTGATAGTATCCGCGTTTAGGTATCGGTTTCTAGTTTTTAGTAGTACTAGTTTTATATTACAAAGTTTATTACGAGTACTATTTTGTATTTCGTATTTTCTATAAGATTTTGTTTTTTGTTTTTCTTTCCATGCTTACTTTTTGCAGCATCGACTACTGTTAACATCATTATTAGATTTATATTTCCAGTTTTTAGATATCGGTTTTTAGTTATTGGCAGCAAATTCTAGGTATCAGTTTTGTTATATGATCGTTAGTTTATCTCTGTTTTGATTTTTATTTTGGAATGTCATTTGCACGTTTTTTTTTCATCTTAGGCAATAGCTGTAGTGTCTGTTGAAAATGTGAATAACTGGAGATGGTTTTATGTCATTTAAAGGAAATGCTTCAAGAAAGTCATGAATTGGTTTTTATGTTAGATCGTCATCAATGTTTAATTATAGGTATTCGTGAAGTTTTTCCTAAGGCATTTCATGGTTATTGCTACCTACATATGGAACAAAATTTTCACTCAGCAGTTAAGTTGAAGAATGTTAATATTTATAATATTTACTTGTTTAAGAGTTGTTCTAGAGCTTCAAATGTGTATGAATTTGAAGATTCACGTTCTAGATTTTTGGAAATCGGCGGTGTTGCAGCTGTGAAGTTTTTGAAGGATAAACCGTTTGATAAGCGGAATGACTTTTTTCTGGATAAAAGACAAGGGGAATATTGGTTTAATGTGGTTGAAAGTTTTAACCATTGGAATTTAAACAAAAGGGCAATTCTATTACATTATGCTTAGATGGAATTCGTATTAATACTAGGGAAGTGTTTATTATTGAATAACATTCTTTGTCCTTTTATGGAGTGTCGCACTACAACATAATGTATCATTAATAACACTTTATTCTAAAGCATTATTATTCACACTTAATTGTTTACATCTCAAGTCAAATTGTTTTGACAATCACATGTAAAGCTAAACTCTTCATAAAAATTTGTCTCGCTCCAAAACCACAAATTCCTCTTCTAACTCCCTCCAAAACAATTTCGTCTCCCTCCAAAACCACAAATTCCTCCTCTACCTCCCTCCAAAACAATTTTATCTCCCTCCTAAAACATAATTATTCTTCTATTTTCGATCTCGAAAACCATTTTATCTCCCTCCAAAAATGGAAAACTTTACTCCAAAACTTTCTGGAAAGAAAGCAAACTTCGCTCGTCTTCATAATCTCCGCATCCAACTTGTAATGGTCATGGTGCTTCTCTACGTTTTGAAAGAAAGCAACTCAAAATAGCTGCCATCCCCAAAGTCATAACCCTCTTGTTCTCATAAAAGCAAAAAATCGAGCTAAAAAACATGAAGAAGCCTTTTTTTTAAATAAATTTTGGTTTTAGGGTTCAAGCTTACCTACCTGGTTTAGGTCTCGATTTTAATCAATCGATGTTGCAGTTTGCTTCTTGATGTTTGAAGAAGGAGGATGAAATCGAATTGGGTTTCGAGTTAGGGATTGGGGTTCGCGTATTTGATGGGTTACCATGGCATTTGCGAGGGTTTGCGATAGTCGGATTTTTGGATGTGGCATGGAGATTCCTTTGACCTTGGATCAGGTGAGGTTCCGGAGTTCGAATTCAAATTGTTTTTTTTAATTGTGCCTTTGGTACTGATCGTATTGCTTGGTTCTGCATGGTGGAGCAGCGCTTTTAGTGTGGTGTAGCAGCACTTTTAAGTGTTGCAACAGAGAGTGATTTTGCTAGAGATGATTTGGTCAGAGGGGGATTGTAACACCTCGTATTTTTAACAACACATTAAGATGATAAACTATAGAATCCTTAATTAAATATTCAGAAATAACTGAAATGGACTGGGACGTTGCGTTCATCTAGGAATTCTGGTCAAAATAGACACCTGGTTTGCATAAAAACGGACACCGTATGAAGAAGTTATTAAGGTTTGAAGTTTGTATACGCACCAGAGAAATATATATGAACAAAATAAGTCCAGAATTCAAAATAATTCAAAATCGAACAACTGGAAGGGGAGAGGGAAAATTCCCACTGATGGGTGTCGACCCCATCAAGGGGGTGTCGACCCCTGGATCGACACACCAAGGGGGGTCGACCCCCACGCAGATCTGGCCAGATTTCTGGTTTCGTACGTGAACTGATTTCTGTGCAAGATTCATTGGCTGATGGCTATAAATAACACCCCATTTCTCTTGTTTTTACACACAAAAACAATGGAGTACTAGATGCTGCCTCTGCCCATATTAAATTAGCCTTCTTCTTCTTCAACAAACAAGTCATTCAAGTTTAGAGATCTATGATTCAATATCTGCAAGTACTCTTCTATTTCTTAGATCCAATCACAGCGAGTCTACGTTATTTTTAGATCTAAATACTTAAAAGTTATTCTTGACATGACTATAAATTGGATAAGCCTATGACTATTTGAATCACATCAGATCTGCCATAACCTGTGTATCTAAGATATTCTGACATAACTATGAATTAGATCTAAGCCTATGACTATTGAATCATGCCAGATCTGTCATTATTTGTATATCTAATTCACTGATTAGATCTCATCATGCCTGTTTATGATCATGACACTATACCTAATAAGTTCTATTATCACATGTTCATCAGATCTGTTCCTAAATGCCTATCTTGTAACTATGCCCAATGTTGTCATTGTATGCTTATTAGTTGCTATGCCTATTTTTGCCATCATATGTCAATCTTTTTATTATGATTATTTATGTTCTCTTCCCTTCTTCTTTTCCCTTTTTATTTTATAACCAGGCTACCTTCGAGCCTAGGCATACCGCTGAAATATGCGAACGCGTGGAATTGGGAACGAGGGGAAAACGTTAAAATGAGGGCATAATCTATATTGGGAAATTTGGGCATAAATTGAATGAAACACATGAATATGGATTTGGGGCATAAATCAAATTGTGATTTAGATCTTAAATTTGGGCATATGGAATATGATAAACATGACTTGGAAAAGGGGCATGAAAACCTATAATGAAATAGAGATAATTGTTAAAGAAGGAAAATGCCTAGAATTACAGTAATTAGAAACTGTAACCGCGCTTATACATGAGGTTAGATTACACTTGTGGTAGAAGTCTGCCCGGACCCGCCCGGCATATCCAGCGACCACAAGTGGTGAATCTAATGCGAGGGGTCCAAGGGCATAAATGAACATGTAACGGTGCTAAGACATGTGGTTAAGTCTGACTTGTGGAAGAAGTCTACCCGGACCGAACTGGCATATCCAGCATCCACGTGTTGTAGACTTAGTGTGAGAGGTCTAATGCATAAACATATATATGAATATATGTATATAGAAGAATAGAGATAAATGGCAGTAATTGTAATTAATAGAAATGAACTGGGATAAACGGGGAATGAGAATAACCTATTGTAGTTAATTACATTAATGAGAATGTTACATAATAGGTAGGCTTGTCCTAGGGACAAGTGGAAATTATAACATATGGTATAATAAAAGGAACGAAAACTTATCAGTAAATCTTAATTAAGAGAACTAAGTTAATAAGTAAACAACGATGAGTTGTAGTGACATGTTAAACAGAAAACAGGTGAACTGAGATGAAGTATACTTAATTGAATATTAAGTAAAATATTTTATTGTAACTATGGAATTAGACAATGAATAATACAAAGGGATTGTAGATTACTTTCATTGATTACAACCCAGGGGTGAAAGATTGTAGATCACTTTCGTTAAATACAATCTAAAGAATAACATGTGATGGGGATTATTAATAAACTTAATAAGCGAGTAGACCCGTTTCAGTCAATAAGCGAGTGGAACTTGGCAACTTGAAAAGAAGTCAATGCGAATGGGGATAACCTGTTAACCTGTAGTACTTAACCCATTTGTATCCATAGGGATCACCTGAACATGTGAACTTGAGTAGGGGTTAAGTAAACTTGCTTGGAACAGTGGAAGGGTTAAGTATATCTTAGGGTGGTGGGTAATATTTATATATAGGCCCACAAACTTAACCTGTGGGGCTATGCAATCTTTTTACTCTAGTATGACATGCAATCTTTTTACTCTGGTATGGTATGCATTCTTTTTACTCTGGTATGGCATAACCTATGGAAAACCTAGTAGTGGGGATGCAAGCATAGGGGATGCTTGTATCATCTTGTATGTGGGACCCGTTTCAGTCAATAACCCATATATAGGTATCAAACGAGTACTCCGAACTAGGTCGGAGTCGGGGCATGCTTACTGGGCTGATTGTAAGAGATCCAAATGAAGGGGCAGTGTGAACGGCGCATTCCGACAGGGTCAGTGTGTGCATGGGTCCGGCAGAGGAGGCTGAGATGTCGTGACATCAGTAGATATGGTTGTGCGCATCCTGAAAATAAAGGGTTACCACTTTAGGAAGTGATACATCCTATTGTGGGGCCAGCATAGGGTATCTATGGAGTAGGGAGCTGATCGAATAGGGTAACAATTAGGGTACATCTAGACTTTGGTATGTTTAGGAGCCCGTTATTATCCTTAGGGGTAGCTCCGGTATGTTTAGTTGGGTTGTCTGTTATTATATGGGGTAAAACATCTCACTGGAAATATGCTTAATTCTACCATCTTATAATTGTTGGGGATCATCTTGTTCATACGACACTAGTATTGGTGCTGAGAGAAAGTACTAGAGAAGCACAATATATTCTATCATGTTTATCCTGTTTACCTTGTCACACCTGACTTATTGTGTTGTTATCTATCTCTCCAGTTTGTATGCCTATCATGATACTTTTACTTATTTATATTCTAAAAGTAACCAGACTCGCCAGACTTTATGTCTGACCCATTTTGTTTCCTCTTCTTTCTCTTTCGTTCCCCCCAGGTTCTCAGGGTGGGAATACTCGAGCTTGATCAGGATTCTGCTTCCATCCTGCTTGGAGCTGCTTAGATGTACTGCTTGATTTCTTATCTCTCTACTATGGCTACGTTTTTGGGGGGTTATGCTCTTTTCATGTTTATTGTACTCCGATGGTTTCAGTACAAGATAGAAGTTTAAAATTGATGTATTGGGTTTTATGCATTTCAGACTTATGATATAACTATTTTTTGAACCACGATGTTTTCTGCTTAATAAAAGTTTTAAATTCCGTTGCTATTTTATATTTGTCTTGTAATGTTTCTGTTTCTGTTTACCTATTATGCTTCATGAAACTTAATGCACTCTCTTAATGAGTGACATTAACGAACGTGGGGTGTAACATTTGGTATCAGAGCTAAAGGTTACCAGATTGGATAAAAGATTCTGAAAATTGTTTTCAAAAAGGTTTTAAAAGGAAGCATTTTTCAAAAGAAAAGTCTGTTTTGAAAAGCGTATTCCCCAATGCCATATGTAATATCTCTCGATTCTCCGCTTAATTCCTTTTTCCTTTTTTTTGGGGAAATCGATTCTTCCGGAAAGGTGTCCCCATTGCGGCATGGTTCCATAGGCATGTTAAAACTATGGCACATGTCGAAGGGAAATGGAGTGTCTAACCTCCATCTGTAGCTGCAGTAGCTTCACCTGTGGCTAATTTTCTGGAGAGCTTTGTAAGGATTTTCGTGCAATGGAGGCAACTTTCGAGAGACTTGTTAGCTTGTTGCACAAGGATGGTAAAAAGGAGAATGAGGGAGTTAGGGCCAAGGAGCACAGCCCAAGGATGAAAAAAATGATGGCCTAAGAAGGGACAACAACAACAAAAGAAGGGTGGAAAGAACGACAAGGCTAAGTATAAGAGGAAGTGCTATAATTGTGGACAAGAGGGTCACTTGACCAAGGACTGCAAAAGAAGGAAGAATGCTTGTTTCAATAGTGGAGAGGTCAAGCACTTTTCTAAGGAGTGCCCGAAGAAGCAAGGACAAGGTCAAAGGGAAGGAGCTTTTGGAGGGCAAGTGCATGCTCTCTTGACCAGTACTCCTGATAAAGGTAGGAAAGTTTCTGTTGAAGGTTTGATTTCTCTTTCCAGTCATCCAGTTAGGAAAGTTTCTGTTGAAGGTTTGATTTCTCTTTCCAGTCATCCAGTTAGAACTCTTTTTGATTATGACGCTTCGCATTCTTTTATATTTGATTCTGTGATTGAGTTCTGCACCTTAGTACTAGTATGGTTTTGGATCCTGTTGTTGTCTCAAACCCTATTGGGGGTACGGCTCATCTATCTATGATTTGTTGGGGTTTGAGAATATCTGTGTTATGTGTCGAATTTGAATGCGATGCATATGTGTTTGGTTTCATGGGCTATGGTTTGATTTTAAGGATGGTTGACTAGCCATATATGGTGCCATTTTGTATTGTGAAAGGAGGGTCATTAGACTTTTGACTTGCCATGGGAGTACCCTCGAGATTTCTTATGACCCAAAGGGGCCTGTCATGCTTAGTTTCCTAGAGTCACTTGATGCATCTATTGATGATATGCGATTTGTACCAGTAGACCGTGAGTATCCTAATGTTTTTGAGGAGGTTGGGGGCTTACCTCTGAGGCGCGAGATCGATTTCCGTATATGCTTGGTGGACAATGCAAAGCCAGTTGCATTGCCTGTGCGCCACACGGCTCCAAGAGAAAGGAAGGAGCTTAGCAAGCAAGCAGGGGAGCTACTTAAGAAAGGATTTATTAGGCGAAGCATATCTAAATGGGGTGCTCCGGTGGTATTCGCAACTAAGGCATATGGTTCGCTTCACTTATGTGTGGATTATAGAGAGTTGAATAAGATCACTATGAGAAATAGGCACCCAATTCCGAGGATAGATGATTTGTTTGACTAGCTTGTTGGTGCATCTGTTTTCTCTCAGTTAGACTTGGCCATGGGGTTTCATCAATTGAGGATGACCGAGGACAGCACATACAAGATCGCTTTTAGAACTCCAGATAGTTTCTTCGAGTGGCTCGTTATGCCTTTTGGGTTGACGAATGCACCAGCCTATTTTGTTGATTTGATGAGTAGGGTATTTCGGGAGTTTCTAAATAAGTTTGTCGTTGTCTTTGTTGATGACATCTTGATTTTCTCGAAGAGCGAGGAAGAGCATACCCAACATTTGAGGGAGGTTTTGAAAACTCTCTGTGCTCATCATCTTAAGGAGAAGTTCTCCAAATGTCATTTTTGGAGAAAAGAAGTGAGATTTCTAGGGCATGTTGTCTCTAAAGATGGGATAGTAGTAGATCCCGCAAAGGTAGCTGTAGTTCAAGATTGGTAGATCCTAAAAAATGCAACGGCGGTAAGAAGTTTTCTTGGTTTAGCGGGCTATTATAGGAAGTTTATTAAGGACTTCGCGAAGATATCAGCCCTACTCACCAAACTGACGAAGAAGAATTTGACCTTTAGAACATTGATTGTGAGGATTCTTTTCAACAACCAAAGACGTCTCTGGCAACAGCCCTAGTCTTGACCTTGCCCGATGGGAACAAAGTGTTCGCAGTATACACTGATGCATGTGGTATAGGGCTTGGTGCGGTTCTGATGCAAGTGGGAAGGGTAGTATGTTATGGGGGTAGACATTGGAGAGTCCATAAGAAGAACTACCTTACCCATGTTTTGGAATTAGCTGCTATAGTATTCACGCTTAAGACTTGGCGGCAGTATCTGCTTGGAGAGAGGTTCGAGTTATACTTGGACCATAAGTCGCACAAGTATCCATTCTCATAAAAGGATCTCAAATTGAGACAGTAGAGTTAGGCTTCTACTTGGACCTGAGACGATTAGAGAAACTTCAGGAAAGATTAATCTTATCCGTAGGCGCACAAAGTTAGCTCAGGACAAGAAGAAGTCATACGCAGATAAAGAAAGAATCAATATTGAGTTAAGGTGGGAGGGATGGTTTCATCAAGGTATCACCTCGGAGGGATGTGGTTCGTATTGGATCTGTAGGGAAACTGGTACCGAGGTTTGTAGGACCATTTTGCATAATGAAAAGAATTTAAATGGCTTATAGGGCAAAGCTACCAAAGAAATTAGCGGATGTTCATTTGCAGAAATGTTTGCACGATGCAGCAGAAGCAGTTGAGCCGAGTATGCTTGAGGAAGTAAAAGTGGAACGGGAGGGAACAATTAGACGAGTTCCTACTTGTATTCTTCGATCAGAAATTAAGAAGCTACGCAACCGAGAAGTCAAGTTGATGAAAGTTCAGTGGGGAGATAACCCAGAGGATGCAACTTGGGAGACCGAAGACAAGATTCACGCTTCGTACCCTTTTCTTTTCAAGGGCATGTTCTTAACTTCTTTTCCAAAGCTTTTATTCATGCTTGTTTCTATCATTAGGTATATCCTATCGATCGAATCTTCGACCTTTAGGTAGGAATCCCATGGATGTAAACATGTGTTTGAGACATGTTATGCTTGATGGATGCAAGTGTTTGCTAGTGGCTGCTCGTGGACGCATATGCACACACATTAGGCACTAGATCGGCTTAATCACTCTCATACTACATATGGATATGTGTGCGTTTTTCTTCTTTTAATGGCTGAAAGTGGGTGTATCATCATATGGATGTTGCATTTGGATGAATGACTGCGCACGCATATAGAACTTACATGTTATAATAGGATTATTTGCATATATATATATATATTGGATTAATGGCACTTACATACATTACACTAAGGAGGTCGAGTGAATCAGTAGACCGCCTGATCTTTTGCATTAGTATAGGTACATATACACACACATTTGCATATGTTCATATAAGCATTAGAAATCTTTAAGGATAGTGGATACCCGTGTTTGGTGGATTAGTAGATGGGTGATGGATGATAGGATATACATTCTTCTTAACTGCAGATTTCAGGGACGAAATCCTTTAAGTAGGTGAGAATGTAACACCCCGTAATTTTAACAACACATTAAGCTGATAAACTAAAGAATACTTAATTAAATATTCAGAATTAAGTGAAATGGACTGCGCCGGATTGTGGTCGTCTTGGAATTCTGGTCAAAATAGATACCTGGTTTGCATAAAACGAACATCATATGAAGAAGTTATTATGATTTGAAGTTTGTATATGCACAAGTGAAATATATATGAAAAAATAAGTCTGGAATTCAAAATAATTCAAAATCGAACAACTGGAAGGGGAGCGGGAAAAATTCTCGCCCATGGGTGGTGTCGACCAATGGGTCGACCTCATCAAGGGGGTGTCGACCCCTGGGTCGGCACACCCAGGGGGTCGACCCCTGGGTCGGCACACCCAGGGGGTCGACCCCCACTCAGATCTGGGAAGATTTCTGGTTTCGTACGTGGACTAGTTTCTGTGCAAGATTCGTTGGCTGATGGCTACAAATAAGACCCCATTTCTCTTGCTTTTACACACCAAAAACAATGGAGAACTAGATGTTGCCTCTATCCAGATTAAATTAGCCTTCTTCTTCTTCTTCAACAAACAAGTCATTCTAGTTTAGAGATATGTGATTCAAGATCTACAATTACTCTTCTATTTCTTAGATCCAATCATAGTGAGTCTACGTTATTTTTAGATCTAAATACTTAAAATTTATTATGACTATTTGAATCACATCAGATCTGCCATAACCTGTGTATCTAAGTTATTTTGACATAACTATGAATTAGATCTAAGCCTGTGACTATTGAATCATGTCAGATCTATCATTATTTGTATATCTAATTCACTGATTAGATCTCATCATGCCTGTTTATGATCATGACACTATGTCTAATCAGTTCTATTATCAAGTGTTCATCAGATCTATTCCTATATGCTTATCTTGTCACTATGCCCAATTTTGTCAATATGCTTATTAGTTGCTATGCCTATTTTTGTCGTCATGTGTCAATCTTGTTATTATGATTATTTATGTTCTCTTCCCTTCTTCTTTTCCCTTTTTATTTATAGCCAGGCTACCTTCGAGCCTAGGTATACCACTGAAATATGCGAACACATGAAATTGGGAATGAGGAGAAAACATTAAAATAAGGGCATAATCTGTATTGGGAAATTTGGGCATAAATTGAATGAAATACATGAATATGGGTTTGGGGCATAAATCAAGTTGTGATTTAGATCTTAAATTTGGGCATATGGAATATGATGAACATGACTTGGAAAAAGGGCATGAAAACTTATAATGAAATAGCGATATTGTTAAAGAAGGAAAATGCCTAGAATTATAGTAATTAGAAACTGTAACCGTGCTTAGACACGAGGTTAGATTACACTTGTGGTAGAAGTCTGTCCGAACCTGCCCGGCATATCTAGCGACCACAAGTGGTGAATCTAATGTGAGGGGTCCAAGTACATAAATGAACATGTAACGGTGCTAAGACACGAGTTAAGTCTGACTTATGGAAGAAGTCTGCCTGGACCCAACCGGCATATCCAACATCCACGAGTTGTAGACTTAATATGAGAGTTCTAATGCATAAACATATATATGAATATATGTATATAAAAGAATAGAGATAAATGACACTAATTGTAATGAATGGAAATGAATTGGGATAAATGGGGAATGAGAATAACCTATTGTAGTCAATTACATTAATGAGAATGTTATATAATAGGTAGGCTTGTCCTGGGGACAAATGGAAATTATAACATATATTATAATAAAAGGAAGGAAAACTTATCAGTAAACCTTAATTAAGAGAACTAAGTTAATAAGTAAACAACGACAAGTTGTAGTGACATGTTAAACAGAAAACAGGTGAACTGAGATGAAGTATACTTAATTACATATTAAATAAAACATGTTATTATAGCTATGGAATCAGGCAATGAATCATACAAAGGGATTGTAGATTACTTCCTTTGATTATGATCCAGGGGTGAAAGATTGTGGATCACTTTCATTAATTGCATTCTAAAGAATAACATGTGATGGGGCTTATTAATAAAATTAAATGGATTAATATATATATATATATATATATATATATATATATATATGAAATCAATAAGCGAGTGGAACTTGGCAACTTGAAAAGAAGTCAATGCGAATGGGGATAACCTGTTAATCTATAGTACTTAACATGTTTGAATCCATAGGGATTACCTGAACATGTTAACTTGAGTAGGGGTTAAATAAACTTGCTTGGAACGGTGGGAGGGTTAAGTATATCTTGGGGTGGTGGGTAATATTTATATATAGGCCCACAAACTTAACCTGTGGGGTTATGCAATCTTTTTACTCTGGTATGTCATGCAATCTTTTTACTCTTTTACTCTAGTATGGCATGCAATCTTTTTACTTGGTATGGCATGCAATCTTTTTACTCTGGTATGGCATAACATATGGAAAACCTAGTAGTGGGGATACAAGCATAGGGGGAAGCTTGTATCATCTTGTGTGTGGGACCCGTTTCAGTCAGTAACCCATATATAGGTGTCAAACGAGTACTCTGAACTTGGTCGGAGTGAGACATGCTTACAGGGCTGATTGTACGAGATCCAAATGAAGGGGCGGTGTGGACGGCGCATTCCGACGGGGTCATGTGCATGCACGGTCCGACAGAGGAAGCTAAGATGTTGTGATATCAGTAGATATCGTTGTGCGCATCCTGAAAATAAAGGGTTGCCACTTTAGGAAGTAATACATCCTACCATGGGGCCAACACAGGGTATCAACGGAGTAGGGAGCCGACCGATTGGGAGTAGCAATTATGGTACATTTAGACTCTGGTATGTTTAGGAGCCCGTTATTATACTTAGGAGTAACTCTGGTATGTTTAGTTGGGCTGCCTGTTATTGTATGGGGTGAAACCTCGAACTAGAAGCACGCCTAAGTCTACCATCTTATACTTATTGGGGATCGTTTTGTTCATATGACACTAGTATTGGTGCAGAGAGAAAGTATTAGAGAACCCCAATATATTCTATCATGTTTATCTTGTTTACCTTGTCATATCTGACGTATTTTGTTATTATCTATCTCTCCAGTTTATATTCCTGTCATGGTACTTTTACTTATTAATATGCTAAAAGAAAATGGACTCGCCAGACTTTATGCCTGACCCATTTTGTTTCTTCTTCTTTCTCTACCGCCCCCCCCCCCCCAAGGTTCTCAGGGTGGGAATACTCAAGCTTGATCAGGATTCTGCTTTCATCCTGCTTGGAGCTGCTTAGATGTACTGCTTGATTTCATGTCTCTCTACTATGGCTATGTTTTTGGGGATTATGCTCATTTCATGTTTATTGTACTCTGATGATTTAATTATAAGATAGAAGTTTAAAATTGATGTACTGGGTTTTATGCATTTCAGACTTATGATGTAACTATGTTTTGAACCACGATGTTTTCTGCTTAATAAAAGTTTTAAATTCCGCTGCTATTTTATATCTGTCTTGTAATGTTTCTATTTCTGTTTACTTATAACGCTTCACGAAACTTAATGCATTATCTTAATGAGTGACATTAACGGACGTGGAGTGTAAGACGGATTAATGAAAAGGTGGCTGGCTGTGGTGACTAGGCAAACTGGTGATGATAAGGATGAACAGAGGACTGTGACTATTGAGTAGTAGTTGCTTTTGAGGGTTCTTTCAAGCTGGAGTAGCAGTTTGTTGTGTCGCTACTGTTAAAGGGAGGACTGTCTCAGTTATGAGATGCAATTGTTCAAGAAGATGTGGAACATGGTTGGTGTGGCCATGAATATAAGGAAATTGATTGTGCTAATAAGGCAATACGGTTGAGCAATCTGCTGCATTGTAGTTTGTGGCAGTGCAGATGATTTTTGAGGAGGGTGTTAAAATATAATGAGGCTATCGTAGATGCTTGTCGGTACATTTTTGAGTTTGGGGATGACAGCTGTTTAGATAAGGGAAGGAGAGAAAGAGATGGCCAGAAGATGTGTATGAATAGAAAGGAGACAACACTAATTTTAATTTATTCTGTTAAATATACTCAGAAGAATTGACCATATTTTCACTATACCTGATTGTTTTATGGTTATACTTCCTTACTTCGTCATCTACGACTAGTACTTTTTTCAAACGTCCATCAAGCAGTTCACCTGGAATGGTTGTCGCGTTTATATTTGACTGGATCTGGAGATGCCATTTTCTTTTGTTCAGATCTGTTGAAATTTTATCTAAGAGTGATAAGCAAAAATATACATTTCTTTGTCATGGATTTTAGATTTTATTTTCCGTACTGATATTAACTATTTTGTTGTTATCTCGTAGAACACCAAATTTGCAATTTGGAATCTCACAATGCGTCCACTTTGAGTGGAGCATCTTATTTCCATGATGAGAAAGTATCTGATTGGCAGAGGATATAAGGCAAACACAAAAAGTAAAAAAATGAGTGGAGAAGAAGTTGTAGAAGAAGAAGATTCATAAATTTTCCATATCTCTTCCTATTACGTCGCTAGCTTATATAACTACTACGGTTGCATCAGTATCCCAACTAGTTTTCATTAAAGATAGTAAAGTTAGATTAATGGTTATATCCGATATGCTGAGAAATGCTCCTATGTTCAAAAGAATAGATGGTAGAATATAAGGAAATGGTTCAGCCTTTGGCATTGGCCGTGTAGCTTCCATGGATGGAAGGATTAGTTGCACAAATTTTGGAATAATTTCAGGGTCTAATAGGTATTACGTATCCTTATGTACGAAAGCCATGACATGCGACTCAAACTATGTGACGACCCCAAAACCCCGTACGACGATGGCAAGGGTAATCTTTGAAATATAACACATAAACAGATAACAACAGAATAGAAATAGATAAATACACCAGATAATGTACAATAGAATACACTGGATAAACATAATCATCAGAGTTACACAGTATACAGGATCATACTTTGTACAAAATACAGTTCAGCTATACATAAATATCTACGGCGTAAAACAAAACATAATATGTACAATAGGAGCTGAACATCATAAAAAGAGATAAATGATAGAATCCATTTTCAGCTCCAGCTATCCAGAAAGAGCCTGCTAAACCTGAATACAAGGATGCCCGTGTAGAAAAAGGGGCACCCGAGTTTGCAAGTGAAACAAACCACGAGTCAGTCATGGGACTGGTATGAGAAATCTACTTAACATATTTTATAATATGGCTAATCACAGGACCACACCACTTTCGCGGAACGGGTTTACTCCATTTGATTGTCAGTGCTTTAAAACAAGTAAACCTTTTAAACATCGTAATGCTTTTTATAAAAATGAAGCTATTATAAGACTCAGTTCCCATCACACAATGCAACGCAAACCGAAGGATAAAGTTTTTACCTTATAATGGCCAAAATATGCTTGATATGAATAAAACAAAAGCATTTGATATTATTACTAGTGTTTATATGTTTCAAAAACAATTTCAAATCATAAGTATCAATCATAGACGGCATTAATGCCCCATACCACTATGTTTCCATATATAGGTATACAATCAAAACCGCACATGTCGTATTTGGAAATTGGATTTCTATCATGAACCAAGGCAAAAGATAATCCTTACCGAATTCGAGACTCTCTAGCCCGAGCCTCAGGGCAAGTACTCAGTCAAAGTTTGAATTGAAATTTTGAAACTACCGCGCCATTTCAGGCCTTGTTTATAATTAAAAATAATTATATTTATTTTCAAACATCGATTCAAACATACTTTTCGTTGTTATTATTTAAAATAATTTATTTTAAATATCTAAAATCCACTAAAATAGCCAATTTAAAAATTTTAAATTGGCTCAGATTTTCCCGGTTGTTACAAACTATTAGCATTACAAGATCTGAAAAGTACTACATATTCCTTTACCCCAAGAACATTACAAGATCAAACCATGAGCTTCACATGACCTAGGGATCAAACTTAGTCCTGTAACACCCCATAATTTAAATACATTATAATTATATAATAAGAATAATAAAATGGATATTACTTAACTAAATATTCCCAACTTTATTATTGTGTCTGTTACGAATTTTGGTTCATATAGACTTGTTAGACCAAAAAGTGGTTCTAATACCCAAATTGACTAAAAATACGATAAAAACGAGATCAAAAACAGAAAAGAGACACAAGATTTATAGTGGTTCGGCGTTAAAGAGCCTACGTCCACTTTATATCACTTTGTTTGATGATGTAGACGAAAATACAACAAGATATTCACTCAATCTCACTCACTTTTCATATACATTCACTCAATTATCCTCAAAATATACTTTGAATGATGATTTGGATTGTTTGGGAGTGCTGGAATTTGGTTCTCAAAGATATTCAAACTCTCAGAATGCCAAAAAGATCCCTTCAAGTGAGCCTTAGAGGTCTATTTATAGATGCAAATTCTCCCAAAAACGGGTTTGGATCGGAGGTACGTGGCATCCATCCCTGGAGATGCGGGTTCGGAGCTCTCTAGATGGTGACAACGCATCAAGCGAGTGGGAGAACATGGGCAATTATGCATGTAACCGCTCCGCATCTTTAGGAGAACATGGGAATGAAGCAGCTTTCATTTTGTGCTCGGGTCGGATAGGCCAGGTAATGGGTTCGGATCGGAGCATCATATCCGATCCGAACCGGTTCGAGTTCTGTCTTTCCTCACTTTGTCTAGCATTGTTTTTCTTTGACTACATCCGATCCGATCTGGTTTCTAGGCAGATTATTCTCTAGTACTTGATCCTTTAGCTTTGTGTAGCCTATTTCACAAAGTAGGCTAACATTTTGCCCCCTCAAAGAATGCTTCTGTTGAAGACGAAGCGTGCTTTGATGTTATCTGCTCATTGGTCTTTGAATTTGATTTTGAATTGTTGAGAAGTCGTTTCTACTGACATATAAAGACACGTTGCTTCAGAAAGTTGCATCTCTTGATGTCTATATATACTTCGCATAGTATGTGAATCCCTTTCTTTATTTTCAAACAACTTGGAGAACTCTTGTTAATATCCAGTTATCCTTCCAGGTGATTTTCTTTTTGATTTTTCTTTGTATTTAATTCAATTCAGATGCTAAGTTAATACATGAAATTCCATTCGGTTCGGGTTCCGACCCGAACAGTCTCACCTCTTCTTTCGTTTGGTATCAAGTTAGCGGGCCAAACTACGTCACTGGGCTCTCATTCCGGTCCGAGCGGAAAAGTAGGCAGGAATACGAGTAGTCACCGTAACTCTATATAAGCCTGTCACCTTTTTCTTTCTTCCTCTCTTTCTTCTTATTTGCTTTTTCTCAGCCGATTGAACACAGAAACCCTAGCCCTCTAAAACTCAAAAACCTCTTTATTAATCATCAAATCGAATTCGTAAGTGAATCTTAAACTTGATTTTCTTGATAATAATCGATTTCGATTATGAATTATAGTCGGTTTGATCGATTTGTGCATGGGTTTGGTTCAATTTGCTAGTACAGCCTCCTCTTCCCTCACCATCGTCGTTGGTGGCTCGGTCGCCACTTCGAGGCGCTGGGAAGATGGGATTAGGGCTCGCCATAATGGATAAAACCAATGAAAACTTGATCTTGGTTGGGGCCATGAGTACGAAATTAGGTTCTAAGTTTGAAAAAGAGGAAGAAGAAAGAGGTTGCAGGGGATCGGTTTAGGTGATGGAGTGTGGATCATGGAGAAGAAGAAAGGGAAGAGAAGTTCACAAAATCGGATCAGGTCAGAGTAAAGAATCATGAAGAGAAGCTGGACTTACTCAATCGGATTGGGTCGGACTTGTAAACAAAAAGGGAGACAGGAATCACCTTATCGAATCAGATCGGGAATTGAAACAAAGGAAGTAAAAGGGGATGGCTGCTTAATCCGATCCGGACCATTTCAGAAGTCCTCCTCCGAACCGATCCGATTTTGATCCCTAGACACCAATACTGATTCTTAGATAAGATGAGGCCTTACCCTTCGATCCGATCCCAAAGCACACATTCGAATCGAACCGAAGAAAACAATCCAATTTAACACTTAAGAACTTGCTTAACTAGCCCATTCAATTCTTGACATGATCTTCGAACTTAATGGACAGTTAGGATAGTGCCTTACGAATCATAAACAAACGTCGAGAACTGTTATGAACATCATCGCTTCGTCAGAACTTTACATTACGCTTTCAAGTGTTCACTTTACATCTCCTGCACACACAGTTCACACATGTGCACAGGGGTACACGGGCTAATTTACTCTAATTTCTGTTATTACTTCTTCGATAGTTTAGTGATCATGGCCGAAAGACATTCTTCTAGACTGGCAGAAAAGAAAGAGATCCCAGAGAAATCCAATAAAATTACTCTTGACGACATATCTTCTTCCTCAGACCCTGAATGGGACGATGAGGGATCAGATTATGAAGTAGAGGCGCATAACAGCGAAACGCCTTATGACAGTGAAGTTTCTCTAGGCTGTGAAGAGGAAGGAGGGGTTGGAGATAATCGAGCTCCTGACGAATTTGAATCTTCCATCATATTGGAATCACCTCAAGATTCTGTTGAATCGACGATTGACAACGACAGACTTACTCGAATACGCTTAAAGCACAGGATACTGAAAAAGGATACCCTGGTGCCGTCGAAAACCGACCGTCCTCATAATCCTCTAGAGGGATTTATGGCAATCACTCAATTGATGTGCATGGTTGGAGCTATTCCACTGTTTTCTCCTTTTGTCGTCGATTTTCTAAGACAAATGCGGATTGCCCCCATGCAGCTGCATCCCAACTCCTATGCTTACCTGTATACCTTATATGTAGCATACCGCGAGATCTTAGGCATGGAGATCGCTTTTGATGACATTCATTTCTTTTATAACTTCAAGCATCGGACTCGAGAAACTCCTTCTTTCTCTTACTTTGAGTCTGTCCCAAAAAGAAAGATAATTTCGGCGCCATTCAACAACAAGGCCGGCAACTCCAAGCTGGAATGGTTTTATATAAGGTAACAGCCGGGGTGTGCTAGGAGATGGACAAAATCGAGTAAGGCACTGGTTTTTTGAATCTCAACTCTGAATGTCCACGCCACCACATTAATCCGTTTTCTTTTTGTTTGCAGTTGATAATCCAAAACAAATATCGGGTCAAGTGTATTTTGATCGGATGCATCAGCTCCTCAATGGTGACCAAAAATTTCTAACTATCAACGAGGTCCTCAAGGATGAATATCTTCATCACCATGGGCTGTTGTCCATTACCCGTAGCATAGGTCACGGGTTAGGCCCATATGTATATATCCCTCCGGTGGAAGTAATTCCAGAAACGGGCGAGAGCTCAAAAGGCCCCACAATATCGCTTCGAACTTCACCTTCTCCAACTTCAAGTCAAGACGATGAGTTGGCTAATATACCTGAAAAGCACCGAGAAGGGTACATCACTCCTGGGGATGTTATTTCTCCTGAGAAATCACCATCTCCTAAAGAACAGCCAAGAGGCGCTTCCCAAAGAGATGCCCCTACTGTTGATGATCCTACATTTCAGGGCTTGGGAGATCTCCCCCTTCCTGACACTATTTACACTTCCGAGGATTTTGGCACAAATCCTTTAGTTTTTACTTCTTCGGAGGAGGCTACTCCTGTTAAGGCCAAAGAGCCCACTCGCACTGGCTCGGCTTCAGACTCTGGTTTGTCAGAGGGGGGACACCACTTAGGATGCACTCTACATAATTGCACCCCACTTCACAGCACTTACTTCTTATGAGAATACTGATTCTGAATTCCACTTGCATTGTTGCGCAGGTACAATGTCTCGTGCTCAATATGACATCAGGAAACTACGCCGTAGCATGACCAAACCCCCTCATGATGTTGAGCATGACCGTCGCGAAAGCCGCGGTAGGGAGGATAGAAGGCCCTATGATTCTTATCAGTCGCGGACCTCGCGCTCTCGCTCTCCTGTTCGGTCGGATCCAGAGCGATATAAGGGCTACCAAGGTCGTCGAGAAGATGACAGGCCGCAGTCAAAAGACCCAATTTCTTCTCAAGAACAGCGCAGTAGGGAAAGGAGCCCGCCGAGAGATACTGACTCGCGAAGCAAGCGCAAGGTTCCTGCTAAGCGACCTAGAAAGGGTGAGGAGGCCATTGAGCCCTCCACACATAAGGATACCGAGCCGACATTCCCCGCACCTCCACCATTGGTCGCTGAAACTGCAATTAAGCAAGTATACCTGGAGGAGTAGTTCCCCGATCACTACTTCGAAAACTTGACTTTCTTACTTGCTCTTGAGCCTATTTCCTTGAGGTGGGCAGACGAGGCTAAAGCAAAAATTGATGCAGTCGAAAAACAATATTCGGAGATGTTCAAGTACCCGAGCAACCTCTCCAGAATTATCCGAACTCTAATCATGGATACTAACTCGATGAAGAAGACTGCAGAAGCTGACGCAAAGGCCTTGAAAAATTTAGGGAAAGACCTTGAGGATACACAGGCCTAACTTGCTATCGCTCAACGGGATGCTGCTAGCTTCAAGCAACAATTTGAAGATCTACAAAAAAGTTATCATGACTTGCTCGAGTCCCATAATCAAGAGCGTTCGGAGCTGAAAAAACAAGCAGAAGACGCCAAGTCGGATAACGCCAAAATGCAACTTACTTACGCTGCCCTTGAGCGAGAGAAGGCCGAGTTAGCGAAGAAAAATGCCGAATTGGAGAAGAAAAACGCTGACTTGGCTTCCAAGTTGATGGAGGCCGAGAACAGAGCTGCCCTGGCGGAGGGTAATGTTGAAAGTGTCATCAAATCGGCCGAAGAGTCCCGCAAGCAGTTGGCAGAGGCCCAGGAGGATGTATAGGGCTTTGATGAATTACTGATCGAATTTTTTGCACATATAATCCGTCACCGAAACATCTCTTGGATCGATGATTATCCGAATACCTTGGTCCATGTGTGGAGCCAAATTGTTGAATGGGAGAAAGAAGAACTCAAGGTAGATTCCATCGACGAGGACAAACTCATGGAAAAATATCTAAGAGATGACGAGCCGACAAGTCTGGCTGAAGGGCGTCGCCTGATTGTTGCTGCCATGGAGGAGGAAAAGCGGAAAAAGGACATCTTGGAGGCTGGTTCTTCTTCCACTGCCGCTGAAACTTCTGAAGTAGAGGGATATGACCCCGAAAACTCGGCGATCCCTCAGGCATCTCTTTTATGTCCTATTCCTGAGTCGGTTTCAGAGACGGCAGCTACTCCAGCTGAGAAATCATCGGAAGGTATTTCTACCTTTTCACCCCAATTCGTCAAAGCTGTCTCCACTTTCCATTGCATAGTCGGGCAATCGATGAAGGACCCTTTATTTTCTCCCGAGTTGATAACTATTGCTTCTCATTCCGCAGGTGCTGAACCGTCCGAGAAGGCAGACGTGCCTCAGGGAACCACTGTCGAAGCAAAGTCAGCGGAGAAGGCTGGAGAAGACAAGGGTAAGGCTGACGCTCCTCATGATGGCGAGATGATAGACGCCTTAAAGGATGACAGTGGCAATGAGGGACATGAGGAAGACCCTGAGGTGGCTATAGTTGGGGAGTCAGAAAGCGCTGATGACATCACTTTAGCTGCCTTGAAAGCCGAACAAGACAAGCGTATGCAGCTTAAAGTTGAAGACCTAGACCTCGAAAGCCTTAAGCCTCTCGCAGTAGTGGATGCTAGATCAAGGTTAGTTGTTAGGCTTTCGACTAGATATTTACAGAAGAACTTGCTAAAAAGTCTTCTCTTGATTCCAACGTTCCGACTCCCAGGAAAAAATCAACCGATTCCAGCACTTCAGTCTCAGGGAGGAAAAAACCAAAGAGCATCTTAACTGATGCTGAAAAAGAGGCGAAGGATGCTCAGAAGGCTGCTAAAAAATCCAAGTCCACTTCAAAGTCTAAGTGATGAAGTGTTTTGCTTTATTTTAGCATTTAATTGGCCCATAATTGTTGCAGCGAGTGTGGCCCTCGCATCTTCTTTTTTGCTTGTTTTCCTGTACAAACTCATACGTTTGTAAATAAAATTAATTCATTTCCTGCAATGCCTGTTAGTCGTTAGTTTAGTACTTATGTAAAAATGCAAATGCATGTTCTACTAAAGTTGTGTAATGGAGTCATAGTGGGTGGGGGGGGGGGGGGGGGGGAATATGTGTGTACATGTATGCCCCCAGTCCATCTTGAAAAACTTTTCAAGATTAAATTAAAAAGTCTGAATCTCCCCGATTCTCTGACGGGGGTCGCATTCCTTTCGTCATTGATGCCTGTTCTTTTCCGGCATCTTTTATACTCTCCTGTCTTATATCCAGGTTAGAGTTCATCCTGAGGCGGCCTCTCATCTGGGTGCACCTTCACGCCTCAAAGGACGTCATCTTCCCGTCCTTTATACTCTCTCTCAATTCTTGAGAGTTAGAGTTAAGAATGTCGTCTTCCCATTCTTTTATGTCTTATTGTATAGACAGTCGTTGTGTTTGTTCCTGCATATAAGCCATCTCCAACTTTCCAGATTTTAATTTAACATCTCGTATTCCACAGTCACAATAGAATAATAGTTGAAGATATAAATAATGCAGGAAAGTAAATGGCAAACGATATTTTTATAGTGGTTCGGCTAAGTCGTAGCCTACGTCCACTTTATAGTCCTTTGTTCGCATCAACAGACTTTTCTAAGGCAAGTCATGCCTTTTTACAGGGTTCATAAAAAAACAAAAGAAAATACAACATCCCTAATTCAAATATCGCATCAAGTGTTGGGCATTCCAAGCCTAGGCACTTCTTCGCCATCCACGGTCGTTAACTTGAAGGCTCCTGTCTCAAGTTTCCGTTGGACGACGAATGGTCCTTCCCACTTTGGAAGGGATGGAAAAACTCGCTTTAGCACCAAATCTCCTGGTTCAAAGGTTCTAAAACGAACTTTCTTGTCATAATAGCGTGTCATCTGACGTTGATGTCTTAACGCACGCAAGTCGGTCTCATCCCTTTTCTCTTCGACCTCATCAAGGGACTCGAGGAGGAGTGCCCGATTCGTGATCGGTTCATAATATGTCACCCTGTGAGAGGGAACTTCAAGCTCTACCGGGATTACTGCTTCTGAACCAAATGAGAGAGAGAAAGGAGTATGGCCGGTAGATGTCTTAAACGTTGTTCGATATGCCCATAGAGCCAAGGGCAATTCATCCACCCATTTTGCTTTTGCACATTCCAACCGCTTCTTGAGGATGGACTTTATGACTTTATTTATTGCTTCTACTTGCCCATTCGACTGTGGATGGGCGACTGCAGTGTACCGCTTGTCGATCTTGTATTTCTGGCAGAAATTTCTGAATTCGGTACTATCGAACTGGGTTCCATTATCGGTTATAATGGTCCTTGGAATCCCAAATCGGCATATGATATTTCTAACCACGAAACTTACCACCTTTCTCACTGTGATTTTGGTTAAGGGCTAAGCTTCCACCCACTTCGTAAAATAGTCCACGGTGACTATTGCATACTTCGCTTCTCCTTTGGCAATCGGTAGAACTCCGATGATGTCAATTCCTCACATGGAAAACGGCCACGGACTCGCCATCGACTTGAGCTGGGTCGGTGGTGCTCTGGGGATCTTGGCGAACCTCTGCCATTTGTCGCAGCGTCGTGAGTAATCAGCTGCATCTTTATTAATTATGGGCCAGAAATACCCATACCGCAATACCTTTTTTGCTAAAGTCTGACCCCCCGTATGATCTCCACACTCACCTTCGTGTACTTCCCTTAGTACACGCTTGACGTCGTCGTGCGCTATACATCGTAACAGGGGCATAGAAAATCCTTGCCGATAAAGGGTATCATCTTGAAGGATGTATCTGGTAGCTTTGCGAACTATGGCTCACCTCTCACTCTTCTTTGGCGAGAGTACACCATTTCTAAGGAAATTCTTGATTGGGGTCATCCACAACTCCCTTTCCAGTTTTGCTTCGAAAGCTAATTCAATTTCCATTAACTCAAAGCTTGGCGATCCCAACGCCTCAATTTGAACCATTTCGGTTTCCTCCGGATTGTCGGAACTTTCCAGCTTCGCTAGCCAGCCTGCCTTCTGGATTTCAGCTCTTAGGATATGCGTTATGTTATACCGTTCCAGGTTGCTCAACAGCTCCTTCACTTTTCCAAGATAAGTAATAAGTCGAGGTCCCCGGGCCACAAACTCCTTTCGCACTTGGCAGACGACTATTTTGGAATCACAGAATATATCCAATGCCTTTATTCCGAATTCCTTGGCAAGTTTCAGCCCGACAATCAGGGCTTCATATTCAGAGTCATTATTGGTCGCTGAAAATTCTAGTCGCAGAGCATAATATAACGATCGTCCTTCAGGAGTAACTAAAACGACTCCAGCTCCGGACCTACGGTCGTTCTTGGCTCCGTTTGTGTACAACTTCCATGGATCTAATTTTAATTCCTCCTCTGATTTGACCACCTTATCATCGATCGTCTCTTCCTCCGGAATTGTGAACTCTGCTATAAAGTCAGCCAGAGCTTGCCCCCTGACTGATCTCCGCGGCTGAAAATTTAAATCAAACTGACTTAATTCAATATTCCACTTGATCAACCGTCCTGATGCTTTGGGTCTTTGCAACACCTGTCTCAGAGGCTGATTAGTGTATATGATTATTGGGTGAGCTTGAAAATAATGGCGAAGTTTTCGGGAGGCGATCAGAAGGCTGTAAGCAAGCTTCTCAATCCTTGGGTAGTTACATTCTGCAGCTGCCAATTTCTTACATACGTAATATACCGGCCTTTGTACCTTGTCTTCTTCCCTGACCAAGGCGGTGCTAACGACGTGAGCCGATACTGCTAGATAAACAAACAGCTCTTCGTGATCCACCGGCTTCGACAAAATCGGTGGTCTCTCTAGTAAGTCCAATAGATTTCGAAAGGCCTCAACACAGTCCGGGGTCCATTCAAAATTTTTCTTTCCCCTTTTTATCAAGTCAAAAAATGGGACGCATTTGTCTGTTGCTTTGGAGATAAATCTACTCAACGCAGCCACTTTCCCCGCAAGACTTTGGACATCTTTGATTCTTCGTGGTTCCTCAATGTTCCTTATCGCTGCTATTTTACTGGGATTAATTTAAATTCCTCGAGAGCTCACGATGAAACCTAGAAACTTTCCAGATGCCACCCCAAACGAGCACTTCAAAGGATTAAGCTTCATCCGATACTTTCGCAGGATACCGAACATCTCTGCCAAGTCTTGTGTATGGCTAGAGGACTGTCTCGATTTAACAAGCATATCATCCACGTAAACCTTCATAGTCTTCCCTATTTGGTTATAAAACATCATGTTCACCAAGCGTTGGTAGGTAGCTCCAGCATTTTTCAGTCCGAAAGGCATGACCACATAGCAATACAACTCCAAATTTGTAATGAAGCTCGTGTGCTCTTGATCGGGCACATGCATGGGAATCTGGTTGTATCCGGAATATGCGTCCATAAAAGAAAGAAGTTCATGTCCCACCGTCGAATCCACAAGCTGCACTATTCTGGGGAGTGGGAAGCTATCTTTCGGACAGGCTTTGTTCAAGTCTTAAAAATCAATACACGTCCGCCACTTTCCGTTTGACTTCTTTACCAAAACAGGATTCGATATCCAGCCAGTGGGATATGTCGAATCTCTAATAAATCCGTTCTCTTTCAGCTTCTCCACTTCTTCTTTCAGAGCTGCCGACCTCTCTGGGCCCAGCACACGTCTCTTTTGCTCTACAGGCGGGTGTTTCGGGTTTATACTTAGCGAATGACTCATGATGGATGGTGATATCCCACACATTTCAGCGTGGGTCCAGGCAAACACATCCGGGTTTGCCTTCAGAAAGTTAGCCAGTTCTTTGGCTCGGTGCGGATCCAACTGGGATCCAATCTTCAAAACTTTTGCTGGATCAGCTTCATCAATGGGTATATCCATTGTCGTTTCGTTAGGAGTTGCTTTTCTATCCTCAGGCTCCTCATCTTCTCTGGGATGCAGGTCTTCAGGCATTCCCTTAGGCAACTCCTTCGGGGCTGATCCCTCTAATTGCTATGCTGAACCCTCCTTTGGAGGAGGTGAAGTATTTTTTGTCTCGATGTTGAGTCCCTTCATCAGCATCTTTAATTCAGCAATATAACAAGCTCGTCCGGAGACTTGATCTCCCCTCATTACTCCTGTTCCGGCTTCAGTTGGGAACTTTAGCAATAAGCACCATGGTGCAATACAAACCCTGAACTCTGCAAGGGCATGCCTTCCTAAAAATGCGTTGTAGGGCGAGTCTATATCTAGCACTACGAACTGAAGCACTCGTACTCTTCGACGATCCCCTTGTCCCAATGTTACGGGTAATTCTATATACCCCATTGGAGCTGTCGATGCCCCATTGAAGCCTCAGATCCAACCTTCACAGGGCTTCAAATCTCCAGACTCGAGTCTCATCTGATCAAACGACTTCTTAAACAAAATGTTGACAGAGCTTCCATTGTCTACTAGTACCTTATGAACCAGTGTCGGCCCAATAGTAGTGGTAATAACCAATGGATCTTCGGTAGGTGACTGGACTCCGGTGTCGTCTCTGCTACGAAACACCACATCATCGAACATTGTCCTCTGCTGTTTCACAGGGGTGATATCTTCCAAATCATTGCACTCGTCCACATCTATGTGCTTAACTGCATTAACGTATTGGTCCATTGCTCTGAAACTGTGGATAGCTGGATGGAGTCCACCTACTATGGTGTTAATGATAATCCCTTTGCCTTTTTGTTGCGCTGTAGGCTTGGGAGCAGACTGATTCTGGTTTGGGCCGTGCCCTCCTTGCCCCCTGTCCCTTGGGGCAGCCTTATACTCATCCAACTTACCTTCACGCAACAACTTCTCAACTACATCTCTCAAGTGTTGACATTCGTTCGTTGAATGTCCGTGAGTTCCGTGAAATAAACAAAATTTTCCGGTAGCAATTTCTTTCTCTGTCGAATCTCGTGGCGGTGGTTTCTTATATTGCAAAACATTATACATGTCCAAATAAATGTTTTCTAACGTATCATTCAACGGTGAATAATTTTCAAAGGTCTGGAACCGGGGTCTTTTGTCAGAATTACTTCCTCGGCTCCTGTTTCTCCTATTACCATTCCCATTACGGTTGTTGTTGCCTCCGTTTCCATTATTATTGTTTTCATTCTTGTTTCCAACATTCACTTCGACTTTCCTAGAGCTTTCTCCATACTGCTTTACGACAACATTACTCTGAACAGCTTCTTTTGAGGCCGCTTCGGACTTCCTCTTTCTATTTGCCCTTGCTTCCTCCCTTCTTAACTGAATATTGGCTTTCTCATAAAACAACTCTCTTGTGGGAGGTGACTTCCCAGAAAGATAATCTCCAAACTCTGACTCAGGATCAACTCCCTCCATTAAGGCCATCAAGATGGTAGGCTCATGAGGGTCGCTGACTTCTGTTACAGCTAAATTGAAACGGTCTAGATACGACTTCAAGGATTCACCCGGCGCTTGCTTAATTCTCGATAATTCAATATCAGTCTTAGACTTTCGGGTGTGAAGTCGGAATTGATTCATAAAATGTTCACTTAATTCTTTGAAATTCGATATCGATCGAGGAGGAAGTCGGGTAAACCATAGCAATGCTACGTCTTCTAAGTAAATTGGGAAAGCCTTACACTTCACAGCGTCAGGAGCAGCTGCTGCATTCATAAGCTATGCGTATCGCATCAGATGTTGTCCCGGGTCAGTTCTTCCGTTATATCTGTCCATCTACGGCAAATTAAACCGTCGGGGGAACTGAAAGTCAAGAATGTCATCAGTAAAGGGAGTATGGCTTCGCTCAATACCATAATCTTCATTGGTGTAGTTTCAACTCTCAGACATGATCTGGCGTACCATAGCCCATACATTAGCATTGGTCAAGGGCCGTTCAGGCTCCCTGGCTCTGATGTTCGGGTTTCCTCTAGGTTGCTGATCAGGGGACACCCTCCTTCTTCTAGCGGCTTCTGCTCTGCTTTGCTCCCTACGTTCCCAGTCGATCTTGGGAGGAAGGGGCTGAAGCATTTGTCCCTGAGTGGGGTTAGTGAGGTTAGGATCTCTAGGCAGAACATGGGATCCTCGCATTGGTAATAGCATAGGCTCTCTCAAGCTCGGGTCATCGGGTCCTAACACACGAGCAGCGTCTTCGCGGGATCCCAGAGATCCAAAAGTCATTTGTTCCAAATTCTGAGGTCGTTCGAGCGGCCTTCTTTTACGAGGCCGTTCTTCCTCAGAAGAAGAAGATTGATCCATTGCAGTGTGATGAATTGGGGAAGGGGTTCTCTACCTGCGAAGCTCGCCAATTTCCTTACTCATGATTCTCATATTCTCTTACATCATAAGGTTGGTGCGCTCGTGGATTCTCATAGCCTCCCTAGTGCTCTCAAGCATGTCGAGAAGGCACGAAAAATTTCTTTGGGTGACAGGCGCAGATGGATTGATCTGGTCATTGGTCCTGGTGGCTGGAGTCGGAGCATTTGGAGGGGCTCGAGTAGAGGTTCCAGCATCACCTAGAGTCGGATCGGATCGGAGCAAAGTGACATGGCTGGATCGGTTTGGGTTGAGGGAGCGTTCCTCTTCAACATCTTCTACTCGGTTCAGATCGGAGCTCTCCCTCTGCAATCGGTTCGGATTTCCTGAGCCAGTCCGATCCTCTCCCAAGCTTTGCCCACGAGACCTTGTCACGACCGGGTTTTGCTGATCTTCACCAACTTCGTTCCCTCGACTGGTTTGAACTTCCTTGCCTTTTCCTTTGGCCATAATTCTTCGACAATCAACCAACAAGTACTTAGAAGTGTCGAAAATCGGGGATTAACTTCTTTGAACTCAACAGTCCAAAAAGTAGAACGATAATCCAGAAAAACAGAGAATTCAAATTGTTCTCGGTGAAAGCACCAAAATGTTAGACCAAAAAGTGGTTCTAACACCCAAATTAACTAAAAATACGATAAAAACGAGATCAAAAACAGAAAAGAGACACAATATTTATAGTGGTTCGGCGTTAAAAGCCTACGTCCACTTTATATCACTTTGTTTGACGATGTAGACGAAAATACAACAAGATATTCACTCAATCTCACTCACTTTTCATATACATTCACTCAATTATCCTCAAAATATACTTTGAATGATGATTTGGATTGTTTGGGAGTGCTGGAATTCGGTTCTCAAAGATATTCAAACTCTCAGAATGCCAAAAAGATCCCTTTAAGTGAGCCTTAGAGGTCTATTTATAGGTGCAAATTCTCCCAAAAAATGGGTTCGGATCGGAGGTACGTGGCATCCATCCCTGGAGATGCGGGTTCGGAGCTCTCCAGATGGTGACAGCACATCAAGCGAGCGGGAGAACATGGGCAATCATGCATGTAACCGCTCCGCATCTTTAGGAGAACATGGGAATGAAGCAGCTTTCATTCTATGCTTGGGTCGGATAGGCCAAGTAATGGGGTTCGGATAGGAGCATCATATCCGATCCGGACCGGTTCGAGTTCTGTCTTTCCTCACTTTGTCTAGCTTTGTTTTTCTCTGACTACATCCGATCTGATCCGGTTTCTAGGCAGATTATTCTCTAATACTTGATCCTTTTGCTTTATGTAGCCTATTTCACAAAGTAGGCTAACAAGACTCTTAAATTTTGTAAATCTCGGAGTTAATATGAAGAAGTTATGGGCTTAATAAGATTTCACGAACAATACACCAAAAAGTGGATTTTGTAATGCTTAAAAGCATGACAAATTAATTTCGTAACGGTTATAACCGTGAATACAAGGTGTGTTGCATTTATTCGTTATGGAAATTGTAATGGTTATAACCGTTGCAAACAACAAATTTTGTAATGGTTATAACCGTTAGGAATGAAGATACACCAACGCTTATAACCGTGACAAATATAAAAACTACCACACTTTTTAACGTTGTTGGTAATATATTTATAATGCTTATAACCATTACAAAATGATAACTTGTAACGCTTATAACTTTTACTAATTTCCTGAAGCATATAACAATCAACATGCACAACAACATATAATGGTTCATTTTGTAAACCATACATACATGTAGCATTTCCATTTTCTGAAGCATATATATAGTAAATATAATAATTCGTTGCCTATAGAAAAATTAATTTTCAATAAACGTCAGAATTCCTCATATAACCATATGCTATAAATATGCTAACTCTAATGTATCACAACCTAGAAACGAATTAAGAAGATCAAATTAATAAGCTTATATATAAATTTAAAACATCAAAAGCTATTAAGTACTTGTTACTTGGAGGAGGAACGTCTACTTCGGTGCTTTCCATTTGTCTCGATAAACTGACATTTTACAGTATACAACCCCTGAAAGATATTAATAATATTTATTAAAGTAGATCCAAACAAGAATATTTAGATAAAATAGTAACAGTCATGAAAAAATAAACGATAAGAGTATTGTGGTATGATCTATATTGTGTAGGGTTAGCTGTAGATAAGAAATATGCAACAACTAATAGCTTTTTCCAACTAGTTCAGCTAACAAAAGGTAGAATACAAGATCAATTTTATTTTTTATATAATTGCAAATGTTAATATGGAAGAACTTATATTATGACATTTCATGGTCAAAATCAAAATTCCGTTAAATTATAGATAACAATGTGATTAATCATTTAAATTAATATTTTTCAATCCTAGACATCATTATAAACAATTACTTAATAAAATGGATTTTCAAACGAATTGATTATTTGATTTACCGAAATCTACATAATGCCACAACCACCTGACTTCAAAAGCTTTCGATTAACAGTTGCAAGCACAGCTTCAAAACTCGACTAGCTCAATTTTACAACTAAGCTCCGCTCAGTTTACAACTGAGCCCAGCTCACACAGACACAAGAAAAGGAGAAAAAAGACTACTTTTTAGCACTCAACAATAATGGTTTAGGGATATAAAATTAATTCCTCAGTGTTTAACATTAAAATATACTCATATAAGCATAACCATAAAAATGAGAGTAGGTAAACACTTATTGTACATTAACATATCTGTTATCTAAGTTTAAATTTAATATCCTAGAAGATAAAATCCATACTTGACAGGATGTGAAGCCTGTTTTCAACAACATGGGACTCAGCTGCTTTTCTCCATGATTGGATTAATCTTTTTTTTTATTTAAAAATAAACCTAAAATATCCATTAAGAGTTACAAATTAAACAACATAGACCAAAACCTACTTATGCGACAAATAAAACCACTGAAAATGCATATAATAAAGAAAAGGAAATATCATATTACAACTACACTTCAGATAAAGGCACCTTTTACTCAAATTGGAATCTATGACAAATTGTTGTCCGTTGCTCATATTATTTATCAAAACGACTATGTATGATTAATAATATTTATTATCTATAGAATTCATACATAAATACATAAATAGTATATCACCAATTAATTTCTTGGTTGTAACGGATTTAAAGTTCCTTCTAAACTTCATCTCCTTTCCTCATAGCATTTTTTTCAAGTAGCAATATTTTAATCGTTACATAAATTATCTAATAAATGAACATTTATGATCTTATTTAAGATAAATCAACATGTAATTTAATTTTGACATAGAAGAAAGAAAATAATGGATTTAAATAACAGGCATTAATCCATGTTTCGCTCATGGTACAATATAAAAGTTATACTAATACATTAGTAAAATGTACAAACTGATAGTTTTATGTAACTATAAAATTTGAACGACTTTTAAAATGTTGAAATGTATAAATGAATTTAAACTATCACCCATGTTTGTTGTCAAATACAAAATAAAGAAACAATAGACACCTACTATTTTTTAAATATTTTCTATGAAATTGGATGATACTTAAACCGATGTAATAATGATATTGGATTTTTTTTTGTGAGAATTAAAATGCTTGGGTTGAGTAACACATTATTGAATTTTTGCCCATAAAAGCATTACTAGATTTTTATGAATTTAAAAACCTTAACATGATTAATCAACAAACTTTTTCATAGTTAATGTATTAATGGCACATTAATGTATCATTTATGAGAATTTTTTGAGAATTAATGCAACACCTTTATGATAAATTAATGTTTGATAAATGAATTTACATGTACAACCATTTTATAGGGGCCTATCATTTATTTGTATGTTTCCAATAAAATTTATTTAGATATATAAATACCTTACTATACAATCTAACAAACACTCTCATTACGTTATAACATGTCAGCACTGAGTGACAGCTGAATCAAAAGAGCTTTACTTGGTTTTTTTCTTAATCAAGTTTGCTTGGTCTTTTTTAAGCAGAGTTATTTCATTTTTGGAACTCTTGGAAACAAAGTTTTCTCAGTTTTTCCAAAACATAACATTAATATTTTTCCTCAATCATATATTTGTTATAATTTGCTTAACAATGGACAAAGGTGTTTGCAATAAATGTTCAAATTCATTTTCTGCAGTTTACCTTGCTGACTACAAATGCGAACGTTAGTTGCATCATAAAGATTTTTCTGATATTAACTTAACAACGAAATGTTATACACTAACTTGGAAATGTATTCATCACTACTTTTGTAAAATTTAATATGTAATCCAAGAAGTTTAGCATGCTCAATAAGTTAAACCAAT
The DNA here is from genome assembly GCA_030737875.1 of Allium sativum. NCBI lineage: Eukaryota > Viridiplantae > Streptophyta > Magnoliopsida > Asparagales > Amaryllidaceae > Allium > Allium sativum. The sequence goes on along the minus strand of CM060925.1, from coordinate 141,417,575 downwards.
CAAAATAATTCATCACTAGTATTGCCAGACTTTGAGTAATTTTAATTTGTGGCATCTTCAACTTCTGTTTTTCCTTCATAACATTGAATGAATGAAACAAGTAATACGGACATTTCAATTCTATAAAAATTTTAAATTAATCATAGCAAGCTTGTTATGGTCCATATTGATAAAGACGATTGTGACTTTGCAAAACTAGGTTAGAAGAGATGTATACATGGTAAAAGCATCAATCTCTCCACTTTATTCAAAAAATAATGAATTAATTGGAAACTAACAATGAATTTGCATCAAATTAACTAAAAGTATAATTTAGATTATACTATAGCCAAAACATAGGATGAAGTCCAAAAATTGTTACTGACTTAAACAAGAAAATATAATTAACTAAAAACTAAATCAAAGTCAGACTTCAACTGGATTAACTAAAAGCTAATCTAAGTTTTGTATTACAATAAATTGAGATATACAAAACTAAGTTTGAGTTATTCTCAGTTATTTTGATCTGAGTAAATTTGAAAGACTTGCTACAAATGTATATGGAAAATATGTCTTTAAGACAATATGCGTTTGACAAAGTCAAACAATATACATCAAATAATTTGTGTAATATAAGTTTTAAATAGTGGTTTTCTGCTGATGTAATAAGAAGTATTTTCTTTGCCAATTTTGAACATAAATTCTCTCTTACTGTCAGTGTCATATGCCAAAGAACATTTCCAAACAAATTTCTAACTGGGATTGCACCAGCAAATGTCGTTCTTAGCTCCTTGAGAACTGCCATTAACTACTTTGTATGTCTCATTACATAACCAAACCCACTGAAATTATGATATTGTAGATCAGTGAGTCATATTAGATATTTGATTTATGAAACGACCCGAAACTTCCCCGTGAAGGAAAGCCTGGATTGCTTTGAGGACAAGACAAATCAGAACACAAACAGAAGAACATTTCATTGTTTATTACAACAATTTCATCAGAATACAAGAATATACAGAGTATGAATAAATATTTCACATTTATTAAATATCAGAGATTTACAAGTCACAATGCAGCGGAAAAATAATACAAAACACAACTGAAAAGAATATACGGATACAGAGCTTTCTGAAGCTGTAAACCAAGATCGTGCGAATATAAATCTGCAAAACCAAAACTACTACCTGCTCGTATGGAAAATAGGGGCACCCAGAGTTTAGGTTAAAACAATAAACTCCTGGTCAGTCATGTGACTGGTGTGAGAACTAAAACAGTTATTAATCTTTATTTTAAAGTTCGGTAAATCAAGGGACCATGCCGTATAACATGGAACGGGATTGCTCCCAAGAATACCAGTGCATAATACAAACAACACAATGCTAAATAAAGAACAATGAAGCTATTATAAGACTCAGGTCCCATCACACAATGCAACGTAAGCCGGAGGATAGAGTTTTACCTTATAATAGCCAAAAATGCTTGGTACGTGAAATTTCATATTTTACTATTACTATAAGTGCATAGTGTCAAAACAATTTCAATCATAAGTATCAATCAAAGACGACATAAGTGCCCCATACCACTATGTCGCCATACTAGGCTCTCTACTATCAAAATCGCAAAATGTCGTATTGGAAGTTGGATTTCCATCTGTGAACCAAGGCAAGGGATCGTCCTTACCGCTTCAAGACAATCTAGCACATGTCTCAGGAACATCCGCAACTGCACCTTGGATCTTCATGGTCTGTCCACACGGAGTGGATTAAAATTCCTGAACAATGCATTTTCCCGCCCTATAGGGCGTAAACTGGTCATATCCCGACCAAACTATCGGCTTCGGAACGACTGATATAACCGAGGCGCCTCGCTATCCATTATCCACATAAGTAAAATGTCAGGGCTTGCAAAACGCTGACACCACTCCTAGCTAGAAGGAAACACATGCCCTCCCTGCAGTCCTCTCTCGTTTCTGGTTCACACCGGGATGTGTGGCTCACGAATTAACGCTACACAAAGCTACGCTATATTAAAGCCGTGCTTTGATCATCAACCATAAAACTCTGCTTTTCAACAGAAGCCTTGATCATTTGCATCTCAGCATGCCACACAGGCAATTCACGCTATGCAACTGATGTATATCAGTCACACAGAATGAAATCCGATGTCAGACACACATCCATTTACAAGTTTGTTCTAGGTCTGAACAAAACCGGAGGCACCTTATTCCTCCCCCATGTGTCCAATACAGGGGAGAGGTCCTAGCATATCCGATCGATCTCCAAGTATGTCTGAACAATCACCACTTATTACCCTGTCTTGGGTGTACAACCAAATCAAGACATCAGTAATGATCCAAACGATGTGAAGACCTCCGGTCTTCAACCACCATCTTCATCCTCGACAAATCGTCGAATCAGTTATTCAGAATGGGGTAAACCCGGTCTTTCTGAATAACTCGCGTATATAATAAACAAGTGCTATAAAAACACAACATACACCTCATTCCAATCCAGAATATTCCTTTATTTAAATATTCTTATACTTTGGGAAAGGTTCCCATTAATTTTATTAAAGATAAATTCTTTAATCTTCCTTTGGATATCATTTCAATCTAATTAAAGATGCATTAAAACTCCACTTGGTTTTAATCTTCCCAAAAATCAATATTAACGATTGTTTAACTTGGGAAATCATATCCTCTCTTTAACTGGGTTAAAGAACCAATGTCATTTAAAACACGGTTCACGATAAACCTAAAATCACATTCCATTCCATCAGCCTTTAACCGTAAATTAGCAAGTGAACAATTCCCTAAGTATTAACCCCGAAGGCAGAAACCAACATCAGATCAATACCCAGTAAACCATTCAACTTAACTAATCTCCAGTTACTTTCTGATTTTCTTAACTCCATTGGGTCTAAGAACAATGTTATTAAAGATACCATTCACGACAACCCAAAATCTTATTTCTGTCTTTAACTGGGCTAAAGAACCAATGTCCTTTAAAACACGGTTCATGATAAACCCAAAATCACATTCCATTCCATCAGTCTATAACCGTAAATTAGCAAGTGAACAATTCCCTAAATATTAACCCTGAAGGCCGAAACCAACTTCAGATCAATACCCAGGAAACCATTCAACTTAACTAATCTCCAGTTAGTTTTTTTATTTTCTTAACTCCGTTGGGTCTAAAAATAGTATTATTAAAGATACGATTCACGACAACCCAAAATCACATTTAATATTAAATATAAGGCTCTGAATAGAAAATATATCAGCTTATATTCAATATCAAATTCTGGAATCAACAAATACCGTATTGAAATAACGATATATATATCTTCCAAATTCCTCCACAATATCCATATAATCACGGAATCCAATATCGAAATATTCCAAAGGTAATTTCAATTCAAATCCATTCCAATTCATATTTTGTAAATTCTGGTTATTTTTAAAACCACTTCAAATCCAATTTATTTATTTAAAAATATTGGATTTCATAATTCTAGTTCATAACTAGTTCATTTTGAAAAAAAAAAAATTTTAACTTTTCAAATATGTATTTTTTCATCCCAATGCATTCCAAATCATTTGTTATGATTTTACACTAATTATTAATATTTTTAATAATTTTATCAAGGCCCGTACAGTAGATTTCCATAAACGGCCATCAAACTGCACTTACAGCGACCTTTTCCAAATTTGATTAGGATATAATTCCAAATCTAACCATTAGATTTCTAATTTCTTGTATTCTTTTAGAAATCACTTTTCGATAAGAACCCAACGGTTCCGGTTTTAGGAGACTCCGACGGTCGGATCTCCCGTAATGTCCGTTCGAAGTCAATGGTCAAAATTCGCGAACTGCTACAGCGCGGCGCGTTCTATTCAGGCTATTATACATATTATATATATAATATATATATTAAATATATTTCGTCAACTTCTGTTTAAAACGTATTTTATAAATCATTTTAAATTCGTTTTCAAAACGATTTCAACTTCATATTCAATTTCAAATCAAAATTGAATATTCCATATCATCGATATATAAATGATAGTATTTTCAAAACATTTGATTTCGAAATCAATTCCTTTTCGATATTCATTATAAAAATAAATAAAATCGATATAAATATCGTTCACGTCAAAATGGCGTTATCTGATCAACACGACTATATATATTTAAATATATTCGTGTCCATCCCAAATCGGACATCAAAATCACATTTTTGATCCATTACTAAATATTATTTTAAAATACTTATTATTTTAAAATAATCATTATTTTAAAATATTCATTCCTTTCTGAACTGGAATAAGACACAATCAATTACCATATAATGTGATTATATGGATTTCATACACACATGTATACAACAACAATCACACAGTCAACCATCATCCAGAGTGCATTCTACACTGCATAAGCATCAAATATAAATATTTAACGCTTACAATAGCTTGTCAATCAATCGATCGACATACAACTAATTATTAGGATTAGTGTATGTCCAATTTCATCCCAATAACCGTGTAGGGTTTCAATCAACAAATAATGAATTTTATTTGTGCAGTTCGGCGATGTGTAAAATTTATCATCCCAATTAATATCAGTCAAATCAGTGTACATGAACAAATCATCTGATTTGTAAATGAATATTTATTTTGTTCATATACACGTTAAAAATTATATTTTTAACGATAAAACATTTTATTTCAACACAAGAATATTTTATTTATTCCATTCCACACCACACAATAAATTTCACAATACAATCAATCAAACAAACAAACCATCCATGGTTTGTGGACGACGGGTGTCGGGTGCTGCTAAGCACCGTCTACATCCTAGTATATATTTTAACTAGAAATAAAAATTAAAGTGAGAAGTTCTCACCTTTGGGTTCCACTCCGTCAGTCTTTTTTTTGAACTGTTTAGATTTGTTCGAAATTCCAACGCATCCTTTTCACGCTGTTCATATATAAAAATCATATTTTTATCGCTTCATTCCAATAAATAAAAATCATATTTTTATTTCTACTTCATATATTTTTACAACGCTTCTTTCTATATAAAGATTATATTTTTATATTTCTACTTCTTATATAAAGATCGAATTTTTATCTTAATGATATCCATATAAAGATCGTATCTTTATCATAATGAAAACATTATAAAAATTGTATTTTTATTTATAAAAATCACATTTTTATAATTCTTCTTACAAAATAAAAATTATACTTTTACTTCGCCCCTTCATATATAAAAATCAAATCTTTATCGCCATTCCATATATATATATAAATCGAATTTTTATATTATTACATACACACGATAAAATTTATATTTTTGTCTAACTAAAAATAATATTTTCGTATCGCTATTCAAATTATAAAAATCATATTTCTATTATCTCTATAATATAGAAATCATATTTTTATTATCTCTATAATATAAAAATCATATTTTTATTTCACTTTATATATATATAATTGTATTTTTATTTCAAAACCTTTCATATAAAAGTTAGATTTTTATTTCAAAACCTTTCATATAAAAATTGGATTTTTAATTCAAAACCTTTCATATAAAAATTGGATTTTTATCACTTATAAAAACCTAAATTTTATATTGCTACAACCATACAAGTTTTATAAATTTAAAACAACGCTTTATAATTAAATTAACCAAAATAAACCAAAGTAGAAATAAATAAATAAAAAAAAAAGTTACAGGTGAAGGGGGAAGGGCACAGGAGGGTCTGGTGGTCGGGGCGTGGCTTCATGGTGGTTGTGGGGTCTAGAACTGGCGGCGCGGAGAAGCTGAACGGGGAGGCGCGGTTTCTAATCGAGGAGGGGAGTGTGGCGGAGAAGAAAAGGGGGGGAATCAGAGGTGAGCTGCACGGCGAGGCCAGGGGGAGGGGAGCGTCGACGATGCAGCGGCGGAGGGTGGAGATGGAGGCAAGATGAGGGGTTAGGGCTACGACGCCTTTTTCTTTTATTTGCTTTTGATCGTGACTAAATAGTGGGAGAGGGTGTGTTAGAGAATATATATTTATTTATTTATATTTTCTCCCTCTAAAAGGTTGACTTTCCATTCAAACTCCAAACAAAACCCAACGACTGTCGTCCATAGCTAATTACCCCTATTCCAAACACAATAGGATATGTATTGTAAGACAATTCGACTTTTTCGATCAGTTTCCATCAAAATCAAAATATAAATCTATATATTGAATTTGAATGTACATTTCAATTTACCGGGGCCACATACGGACTCTAAAAAGTCCGGAAAAATTATTTCTAACTTCATATTGACGATATGGTCCTAATAAATCTAATTTCGTCAAATTTGAAGACCATTCGAAAAATGGTCATTTTCTGGTCGATCCAAATTGACTAAAACAGTCAAACACGTTTTACATCGCCACGCTCACATATTAATTCCAAAAATTATGAATTTTGGAATCAAGCAGTAATTTGACATCTCAGATCCAACAAAAGTGGTTTCGTCGAAAATGAAGGTCGTTTGCAAAATTTCCATTTTTAAGGGCTATATTTCCATAGCGACTATTCTGAATTTTCAACTGAGAATAACTTTTTATTCCTGCTATGAAATTTGGATTTTCAGATTCATTGGAAAGATATTTTTAAATAGATTCAAATATTTTTGGCTTCGCTAAATTCCGGTTTATTTTGAATCCTGTACATTCATTTGAAATTTGAAATCGAATTTTCAAACTACCGCGCCATTTTCAATTCCTTTTATAATTAAAATAAATATTTATATTCTAACGTCAATTCAATTAAATATATATGTTCCAATTCTATTCAAAATTAATTTCTTGTCATAATTATTTAAAATAATTCATTTTAAATATTCAAAATTCACTAAAAGGGCCAAAATAAAAATTTAAATTAGCTCTGATTTTCCGGGTTGTTACAATCTCCCCCACTTAAAATCTTTTCATCCTCGAAAAGGAACGGAGCTGAAAGTTGTTTTACAAACCAACTCAACTTTCATTATTTTCATTACGGCTTAAGTTCTTCAACTTTTCAATTTCTAAGAACTTTTCAAATTTTTCAAAAATTTGGCTAACGCCCTAAATTTTCGAAAAATTTCGCCATAACCTCCCCTGTACGGGAGCACCGGGAAAATCCCGAAATCACCATATAGGCCTCTCCAATCCGAAAAGAAAAAGAAACAGCCAAGCGGCTCATAAAATCATCAAAAACCCCAAGAAATAAAATAAACATGTACCTATTTGTCGGGCAAACAATTTTATTCCTCTTCTCTAGCCTCCTTGCTATGACCTGTTCAATGTATATACATGTAAATGCATGCATTTCCAAAAAAAAATCAGTTCATTTCAAAATTTGATTCAATTTGGCCTAATTCACCTTTCATTCACATGTTGGTTTAAATGAATAATCATACAACACAAACATCAATCAATTAGTGGATTAACGTTTCAAATTTATAGCTTTTATGTATCCAAAAATCATGTTTTTGATGCCAAATCACAACAGTAAACCCTATCTAGTTTTGGTTCTCACACCAGTCAATTGGAAATATATAGAAATCCCACTTTCAAAACCCGAATATAAATGTTGATGTTGCTCGAGCGATCATCAGAATCATCTCCGAGCGACTAGAGTGTGATCGTATATCCATCCCGTATATTTGAGGCTTCAATACATGTGGATCAGACATATATTAAAATCTCTATATACTCGATAGTCCAAATCGATTTAAAATAAATATTCAAATATGCATAAACATGTTTAAATTTTCAAAACAAAATTCATTTTCATTTTTATTTTAAAATATCACTCTTCACACTCGTTCTAGGATACTACTGATCCTATCTCTAACGAGTAATTCTCATTGAATATTACTAATCCAATCTCTGATGAATTCTTTCGTTTGGTTCTAACGTGTCTTGTTCTCCGAGCTCTGTAAACCAAAGCTCTGATACCAAACTGAAACGACCCGAAACTTTCTCGTGAAGGAAAGCCCGGATTGCTTTGAGGACAAGACAAATCAGAACACAAACAGAAGAACATTTCATTGCTTATTACAACAATTTCATCAGAATACAAGAATATACAGAGTATGAATAAATATTGCGCATTTACTAAATATCATAGATTTACAAGTTACAATGCAGCAGAAAAATAATACAAAACACAACTGAAAAGAATATACGGATACAGAGCTTTCTGAATATCATTCCAACTGTAAACCAGGATCCTGTGAATATAAATCTGCAAAACCAAATCTACTAGCTGCCCATATGGAAAATAGGGGCACCCAGAGTTTAGGTTAAAACAATAAACTCCAGGTCAGTCATGTGACTGGTGTGAAAACTAAATAGTTATTAATCTTTATTTTAAAGTTCAGTAAATTAAGGGACCATGCCGTATAACACGGAACGTGATTCCTCCCAAGAATACTAGTGCATAAAAAAAACAGCGCAATGCTATATAAAGAACAATGAAGCTATTATAAGACTCGGGTCCTATCACACAATGCAACGCAAGCCGAAGGATAGAGTTTTACCTTATAATAGCCAAAAATGCTTGGTACGTGAAATTTCATATTTTACTATTACTATAAGTGCATAGTGTCAAAATAATTTCAATCATAAGTATCAATCATAGACGGTATAAGTGCCCCATACCATTATGTCGCCATACTAGGCTCTACAATCAAAACCGCAAAATGCCATATTGGAAGCTGGATTTCCATCTGTGAACCAAGGCAAGGGATTGTCCTTACCGCTTCGAGACAATCTAGCCCATGTCTGAGGAACAGCCGCAACTGCACCTTGGATCTTCAGGGCCGGTCCACACGGAGTGGATTAAAATGGATGAACAATGCGTTTCCCTGCCCTATGGGGCATAAACTGGTCATATCCCGACCAAACTATCGGCCCTGGAATGACCGATATAACCGAGGCGCCTCGCTATCCATCATCCACATAAGTAAAATGTCAGGGCTTGCAAAACGCTGACACCACTCCTAGCTAGAAGGAAACACATGCCCTCCCTGTAGTCCTCTCTCGTTTTTGGTTCACACCGGGCTGTGAGGCTTGCGAATTAACGCTACACAAAGCTATGCTATATTAAAGTCGTTCTTTAATCATCAACCATAAGACTCTGCTTTTCAACAGAAGCCTTGATCATTTGCATCTCAGCATGACACACAGGCAATTCACGCTATGCAACCGATGTATATCAATCACACAGAATGAAATCCGATGTCAGACACACATCCATTTACAAGTTTGGTCTGGGTATAAATGAATCCGGAGGCACCTTATTCCTCCCCCATATGTCCAATACAGGGGAGAGGTCCTCGCATATCTGGTCGATCTCCAAGTACGTCTGGACGATCACCATTTATTACCTTGTCTTGGGTGTACAGCCCAATTAAGACATCAGTAATCATCCAAATGATGTGAAGACCTCCAGTCTTCAACCACTATCTTCATCCTCGACATATCTTCGAATCAGTTATTCAGAATGGGATAAACCCGGTCTTTCTGAATAACTCGCGTATATAATAAACAAGTGCTATAAAAACACAACATACGCCTCATTCCAATCCAGAATATTCCTTTATTCAAATATTCTTATACTTTGGGAAAGGTTCCCATTAATTTTATCAAAGATAAATTCTTTAAATTTATTCTTTAATCTTCCTTTGGATATCATTTCAATCTAATTAAAGATGCATTAAAACTCCACTTGGTTTTAATCTTCTCAAAAATCAATATTAATGATTGTAATCATATCCTGTCTTTAACTAGGTTAAAGAACCAATGTCATTTAAAGCACAGTTCATGATAAACCCAAAATCACATTCTATTCCATCAGCCTTTAACCGTAAATTAGCAAGGGAACAATTGCCTAAGTATTAACCCCGAAGGCCGAAACCAACATTAGATCAATACGCAGGAAACCATTCAACTTAACTAATCTCCAGTTAGTTTCTGATTTTCTTAACTCCATTGGGTCTAAGAACAGTATTATTAAAGATACCATTCACGACAACCCAAAATCTTTTTCCTGTCTTTAACTGGGTTAAAGAACCAATGTCCTTTAAAACACGGTTCACGATAAACCCAAAATCACATTCCATTCCATCTGCCTTTAACCATAAATTAGCAAGTGAACAATTCCCTAAGTATTAACCCCGAAGGCCGAAACCAACATCAGATCACTACACAGGAAACCACTGAACTTAACTAATCTCTAGTTAGTTTCTGATTTTCTTAACTCCATTGAGTCTAAGAACAGTATTATTAAAGATACCATTCACGACAACCCAGAATCGCATTTAATATTAAATACAAGGCTCTGAATATAGAATATATCGGCTTATATTCAATATCAAATTCTGGAATCAAAAAATATCGTATTGGAATAGCGATATATATATCTTGCAAATTCCTCTACAATATTCGTATAATCACGGAATCCAATATTGAAATATTCCGAAGGTAATTTGGATTCAAATCCATTCCAATCATATATTGGAAATTCTGGTTATTTTTAAAGCCACTTCAAATCCAATTTATTTATTTAAAAATATTGGATTTCATAATTCTAGTTCATAACTAGTTCATTTCGATATATATATTTTTATCTTTCCAAATATGGAATTTTTCATCTCAATTCTTTCCAAATCATTTGTTATGATTTTACACTAATTATTAGTATTTTTAATAATTTTATCAAGGCCCATACAGTCGATTTCCATAAACGGACATCGAACTGCACTTACAGCGACCTTTTACGAATTTGATTTGGACATAATTCCAAATCTAACCATTAGATTTCTAATTTCTTGTATTTGTTAGAAATCTCTTTTCGATACGAACCCAACGATTCCGGTTTTAGGAGAATTCGACGGTCGGATTTCCCGTAATGTTCGTTCGAAGTCAATGGTCGAAATTCGCGAACTGCCGCAGCGCAGCGCATTCTATTTAGGCCATTATATATATATATATATTATATTATATTTTGTCGATTTCTGTTAAAACATATTTTATAAATCATTTTAAATTCGTTTTCAAAACGATTTCAACTTCATATTCAATTTCAAATCAAAATTGAATATTCCATATCATCGATATATAAATGATAGTATTTTCGAAACATTATATTTCTAAATCAATTCCTTTTCGATATTCATAATAAAAATGAATAAAATCGATATAAATACCATTCACGTCAAAATGGCGTTATCTAATCAACATGGCTATATATATTTAAATATATTCGTGTCCATCCCAAATCGGACATCAAAATTACATTTTTGATCCATTATTGAATATTATTTTAAAATATTCATTATTCTAAAATAATCGTTATTTTAAAATATTCATTCCTTTCTGAACTGGAATCAGATACAGTCAATTACCATATAATGTGATTATATGGATTTCATACACACATGTATACAACAACAATCACACAGTCAACCATCATCCATAGTGCATTCTACACCGCATAAACATCAAATATAAATATTTAATGCTTACAATAGCTTGTCAATCAATCGATCAACATACAGCTAATTATTGGGATTAGTGTATGTCCAATTTCATCTTAATAACCAGTGGGGTTTCAATCAACAAATAACGAATTTTATTTGTGCAGTTGGGCGATATGTAAAATTTATCGTCCCAATCAATATCAGTCAAATCAGTGTACATAAACAAATTGTCTGATTTGTAAATGAATATTTATTTTATTCGTATACACGTTAAAAGTTATATTTTTAACGATAAAATATTTTATTTTAACACAAGAATATTTTATTTATTCCATTCCACACCACACAATAAAATTTCACAACACAATCAAACAAACAAACAAGTCATCCGTGGTCTGTGGACGACGGGTGTCGGGTGCTGCTAAGCACCGTCTGCATCCTAGTATATATTTTAACTAGAAATAAAAATTAAAGTGAGAAGTTCTCACCTTTGGGTTTCACTCCGTCAGTCTTTCTTTCTGAACTGTTTAGATTTATTCGAAATTCCAACGCATCCTTTTCACGTTGTTCATATATAAAAATCATATTTTTATTGCTTCATTCCAATAAATAAAAATCATTTTTTATTTCTACTTCATATATTTTTACAACGCTTCTTTCTATATAAAAATTATATTTTTATATTTCTACTTCTTATATAAAGATCGAATTTTTATCTTAATGATATCCATATAAAGATCGTATCTTTATCATAATGAAAACATTATAAAAATCATATTTTTATTTATAAGAAACACATTTTTATAATTCTTCTTACAGAATAAAAATTATACTTTTACTTCGCCACTTCATATATAAAAATCAAATCTTTATCGCCATTCCATATATATAAAAATCAAATTTTTATATTATTACATACACATGATAAATTTTATATTTTTATTTAACTAAAAATAATATTTTCATATCGCTATTCAAATTATAAAAATCATATTTTTATTATCTCTATAATATTAAAATCATATTTTTATTATCTCTATAATATAAAAATCATATTTTTATTTCACTTTATATATATAAAATTGTATTTTTATTTCAAAACCTTTCATATAAAAATTGGATTTTTATTTCAAAACCTTTCATATAAAAATTGGATTTTTATCACTTATAAAAACCTAAATTTTATATCGCTACAACCATACAAGTTTTATAAATTTAAAACAACGCTTTATAATTAAATTAACCAAAATAAGCCAAAGTAGAAATAAATAAATAAATAAAACTTACAGGTGAAGGGGGAAGGGTGCAGAAGGGTCTGGTGGTCGGGGCGTGGCTTCAGGGTGGCGGTGGGTTCTGGAACTGGCGGCGCGGAGAAGCTGAAGAGGGAGGCGCAGTTTCTAATCGAGGAGAGGAGTGTGGCAGAGAAGAAGGGAGAGGGGGAATCGGAGGTGAGCTGCGCGGCGAGGCCAGGGGGAAGGGAGCGTCGACGGAGGGTGGAGATGGAGGCGCGATGAGGGGTTAGGGCTACAGCGCCTTTTTCTTTTAATTGCTTTTGATTGTGACTGAATAGTGGGAGAGAGTGTGTAAGAGAATATATATATATGTTTATATTTTATTTTTATTTTCTCTCTCTAAAAAGTTGACTTTCCATTTAAACTCCAAAAGAAACCCAACGACCGTTGTCCATAGCTAACTACCCCCATTACAAACACAATGGGATATGTATCGTAAGCCAGTTCGGCTGTTTCGACCAGTCCGTCAAAATCAAAATATAAATCTATATATTGAATTTGAACGCATATTTCAATTTACCAGGGCCACATACAGACTCTAAATATTCCAGAATATTTTTTCCTAGCTTTGTATCGACGATACGGTCCTAACAAAACTAATTTCGTCAAATTGAAGACTGTTCGAAAAATGGTCATTTTCTGGTCGATCCAAATTGACTAAAACTATCAAAACACGTTTTATATCGCCACGCTCACATATTAATTCCAAAAATTATGAATTTTGGAATCAAGCAATAATTTGATATCTCGGATCCAACAAAAGTGGTTTCGTCGAAAACGGAGGTCGTTTGCAAAATTTTCATTTTTAAGGGCTATATTTCCATAGCGACTATTCTGAATTTTCAGTTGGGCATAACTTTTTATTCCCGCCATGAAATTTGAATTTTTTAGATTCGTTGGAAAGATATTTTCAAATAGATTCAAATATTTTTAGTTTTGCTAAAATCCAGTTTATTTTGAATCTTATACATTCATTTGAAATTTGAAATCGAATTTTTAAACTATCGCGCCATTTTCAATTACTTTTATAATTAAAATAAATATTTATATTCTAACGTCTATTCAGTTAAACATATACGTTCCAATTCTATTCAAAATAAATTTCTCGTCGTAATTATTTAAAATAATTCATTTTAAATATTCAAAATTCATTAAAAGGGCCAAAATAAGAATTTTAAATTGGCTCAGATTTTCCGGGTTGTTACAATTTATCTTATCCTAATTTATGCAAATACAAACATCTATTAACCTTTGATAAATTCGCCATCTAAATTCAAACTTGACAGTTTCCCATTACTATATTCACTATCTATTTTTTTGTTGGTCCAGAACCATATATCTATGTACAAGTAACCTTCAGTCACTTACAATAAAGAATTTGCGTTACTTGCAGTTGATACATGACAAAATTTTAGTTTTATGTTACAGCCTTCAAGTTCCTATAGGTCCCACTGAGAGATAAAAGAAGATTAAATATTTGATGGAAACTCTAGAATCACAGCATGAATACCCTACCGTTTAGTCGCATAACAGGAACACATCACTCGTTTGAACAAGTATGAATCAGTTTTGGTAAATTTGATTATCCACTCATTATACATTTTTTATAAATTCGATTAATTTACTTATTATAGTAGAATTCATCGTTTAATGGAATTTCTTCGCAGAGCAGTCTCAGTCAAAAAACATTTAGCGAAACAACGTAGATTTGATAATGGAGAAGATGAACATGAATAAACGAAAATAGTGAGCTTCCTCTTTTTTTTCCTATGTGAATATATATATATATATATATATAACACTCACATGGCTTCTTTCCTAAACCAAACTAAATTTTATAGTTAAACAAAATCGTTTCAACAAAACATAATAAATTGAAGCTTGTACAAAATGTTGAATGTTAATAAAAATTTCTGTACATTTTGGCAACCTCATGTACTTTCTCTCTCTCTCTCTCTCTCTCACACACACACACACACACATATATATATATATATATGTGTGTGTGTGTGTGTGTGTGTGTGCGTGTGTGTGTGTGCGTGTGTGTGTGTGTGTAATTAACATCACATCATGTTCTTAAATTGTAAATTTAAAAATTTTATTATTATTATTGTACACATACATTTTCTCCAAAAAAATGTTTTCTTTTAAAGTACTATATATATATATATTACAAAATCTTAATATACACTCATATTTATTCATAAAATAAATTAAAACTAAGTTTTAAGTTTTCTATTATAAATTTTGAATTTTAAAAAGGCTATTTAACAATTAAAACTATTATTTGAATAGTTAAATTAATTTCCTGCTGTAAACTATAATTTGAAAAGAAATTAACTGATTTAAACCATAAATCGAATATTTAAAATATATTAAACATCCATAAAATGAAAGTGATAAAATTTCGGGTTGTGCATTTTGTATGATTCTAACAGATGAGACAAGTTAGAAAGTCTTAGTTTTTTATGATGCAATGAATTATGGCAATGTTTTTGTGGACAAGACTTTATTTCATGCAATGAACACATGAAATGCAAATGTTAAGCCCAAATCTTATCTATGTTGTCTATAACAGTAACTCAATATCCAAGTAAAGCCAAAAATGTTTAATATAAAGATTAGATCATACCATGTTAGAAGGCTCAGCTATCCAGTACGAAATTTGACCTTTAGACATAGCAAAAGATTCACCTACAACTCAATAATGATATGAAAACTCCATTAATTATTTTTAACTGTACACTCCCCATAAAAAGTAATTTCAAGTCATTAAATTAAATGTGAAACAAAACCAAAAACTCTACTTACTAAGCATTAAATTATATTCTTTGCGCTGGGATCCATGGTCAATTACAGTAACAGAAGAATCTTTATCTCCCAAAACATTATTATATTTTTACATCTTATTTGAAGGCTGAAATATGTAGAAACTCTTCCATCTCTTTTAGTTGGGATTTTATTCAACATCATACAGTTGAATGAACATAGTTTGTAAGAACTAATTGTAGATTCCCTGCAACAGATTAAGAAAGAATAATGTTAGGTTAATATGAAACACGTATATCCTAAAATAAGTAGATATGGAGAAGATATTAGCACAGGCCGAGAGAAAGTAAACCGAGAAGGGACTGATGGTATTATTATCTTTTTTATTTTTTCCTTTTGCCATTTTTCTGCTATAGTCTACGCTCAGCACGTCCATATCTCTCCTCACCTGTATCATATATTGCTTTAAACTCTTCCTTCATTTCGCTCTTTCAATGCTCTATTGGTTGCCCTTACTTTTTATAAAACTTGGTCAAATTCCCTATTCCAACTTCCGTCGATCAGTTCCACATATCCTCCTGTAATGGCCATAGGCTTTTGAATATAAAATGAAAGCTTTTACACCTCTCTTCATCTTCAAATATTTCAATCAATATTAGTTCACGATAACTTGTAGAAAACTACAATATTTTAGCTGTAACACAAGGGAACTTGATATGAAATTCATAGTTGACAAACATTCTATCATGTATACACTTCTACAAACACAAATGGTGTACAAATCATAAAGGATTAGTCATTTTTTGTACTACACTCATGATAAAAAATCCAAGCATAAATATGTTATGTATGGAAATTAACAGTATCAAATGCTTTGACGATTTTCAAGAGACTATTCTTAGACCGCTAGTTTAATTAATAGCCAGTAATCAGATATCAAGAATATACATTTTTATAAAAAAGTGCGATGCTAAGGGCACCGCAATTTATGCTTCGGGGTATCAGCGGTACCGCCAAATGATTTCTTATTTTTTTGCCGTGTTCGGCGGTCTATCACTGACCGAACACGGTTCCAACGGTGGTACCACGAAAGCCCTTAGCATAAAGCGTGGTGCCCTTAGCACCACACTAAAAAAATGCAGTAGATACCCAAAAGGATGCACGAGAATGAAATAGTCCCTTAGCACCTGATGAAGGACATACAACTCAAAATTACACAACAATCAGCTTTGGATAATAGCAAGGGGACAATAATAAAAACACAAATAAGTGGTGCAAGGACACAATTTAAGAACATCTGAGCTCAAACTGAATATCTGGTATCAATAAGGGAAAATAAGACATGAAATCGACAAAAGACACCCATAAAACAACCAAGCTGAAAAGAGCGATAAGAAAACCCCTGCTTCAAAAGCCCTATATCAAAAGCCCTATATCAAAATTTGAAATAAGAAGAAACTAATACAAATCAAAATCAGTTAAAGATCCATGGAATTTGAATATACCTTGATCTCGATGTGAACAACAAATATCGAACCCTAGATCTGAACGCAAATAGTGACGCCGCCTCCAACCTTGGTTGTCAACGTGAAGCTCAGATCTGATTGCAAAGCCTAATTGTCGATGTGAACGATGTATCCCTAGACTGCGAACGAAAGGAAAGTCTAATTCCAGGAATTGCAAATAAGAGGAGCTATGAACATGGTAGAATGAGTTAGAAGTGGAGAAAAGACGGAGGGAGTAAAAGAAAAAAAAAAGGGTAATTACAGAGCTCTCCCCAGCGGTTCCAAATATTTACCAGATAACCATAAGTTATAACGGTTTTAAATGTGATTGCCATTTATCATGGTTATTTTTGTTATAAATTTATCATGGTTACAACTGTGATGAATTGTGAGAGGAAAAGTGTGACAAAACCTGCTATTTGGTGTTGTGGAAAATATATATACTAATAAAATAAACAACACTAGTAACGGTTATGGGGCGACCCAGTGGTCGACGCAGGTCATAGTGTGTAACGCCACACCCCGAGATCCACCCTAATAAAGAGAATTACTAGGTAACACTGTCTATTAGAGCGGATAATACGGCTGGTTTAGGGCGACCACTCGTAGATTTGCATTAACAAGTTATTAGCACATCTTCGAGGCGTGTTCAATGATCCATAGGTAATTACTATCTCTTTGTTTTCTGGACGTGTTCGATGAGGTTAAGGGATCACCTTCAAGGAACGAGATAGATTTTCGAATTTACTTAGTGGAGAATCCGAAGCAAGTAACTTTACCAGTGTGCCATATGTCTCCTAGGGATAGGAGGTAGCTCAGAAAACCAGTATGTGAGTTATTGGAGAAGGAATTTATTAGATAAAGCATTTCCGACTGGGGAGCTCTGGTCGCCTTTGCAACCAAGGCAGATGGCTCTCTTTGTCCATGCGTGGACTATCGAGAATTAAAAAAATTCACCAAGAAGAATAGGCATATACTTCCTAGGATTGATTACTTGTTTGACCAAATAATAAGCGCTTTGGTTTTCTCACAGTTGGATCTATCCATAGGATTTCATCAGCGTAGCACGGATGATAGTATTGACAAGACAATTTTCAGAACTCCAGACAGTTTGTGACGACTGCCCATAACTCCTGCAATAAACAAGAGGAATAATGCGCTGAAAGACATGTCAGGCAGCGATGGACGATCATCAGAGTTGAATAACACAATGCAGAACTTGTCGTATAACTCACAACGCAAGGATAAAATATAATAGAACATATACAACAGGCCATAATAGTGAAGCATGTATAAGTAGAACTCAAACTTTCATAACAACTAGAAAGAATATCCATACAACCTTCGATTGCAACATAAGTGTATGTACAATTTTGCTTCACTACACTCAGAGAAAACACCAATCATAACAGCAGAAACAACAAGTACTATATATTAGAAAAACTGATACGCAAGCCTCTTGCTCGTCATCGCTCTGCATCCTCGCCTCACTAAGTTCTGCTACCTATAACCTGCTTGTAACACCCCACCTCCGTTAATGTCACTCACAAAGGGAATGCCATAACTTCGGTGGAACGTTATAAGTAAACAGAACAGAATATTACAAGACAAATACATAAAGTAGTACTTGAAAATTTTATAACTTTATTACAGCAGGAACATAAATAAGTTTGGTTACATCTTTCAAAACCACAATACCAAAACTCAAGTACATAAATATCAGTCTTGTACAAAAGCCTTCAGAGTGCATAATTTTAAAGCCATAATCCCCAACAGAAAATGCCATAAATAAGCCGAATCAAAGCCAAGCAATACATCTTCAACTTTAAGCTGGAAGAAGGAGATATCAGAACTAAGCTTGCATATTTCCTCCCTGAGAACCTATGGGAGGGGGAAACAGAAGAAAAGAGGCGAAACAAACTAGGTCAGACATAAGCTTAGTGAGTCCAGTGACTTTCAGCATATAAACAGATAATAGTATCATGACATGTAAATAAAACTGGATGAGAGATAACCATAACAGGAGTAGCAAGTTAACAGAAGAGACAGAATGATATAGGCTAAACTAAGCTTCTTACTTGGTTTTCACTTCTCTGCACTAATACAGTATAATAGAATTAGGTGTTGTCCTAATGTCTAAATAGAAAATAGAACGATCTCTTCAGAAACATGATACTAGTAATGGGCCTTTACCACCCTAACAAAGACAGACGTACAGAAACAGAAGCAGGAACGAAATCAGAGACAGAAACAGAATGATCCCTACGGAAAAAGAGTATTAGAATTAGGTGTACACTAGTAATGGGCCTTTACCACCCCAACAGACGGTACCACATAGAAACAGATAGGTGTTACCACCCCAACAGAAACAGACGGTACCTCAACAGAAACAGACAGAACTAAGTGTACCCTAAATTCTACCCCAAGTGATTGGCTCCCTAATACATAAATACCCTGTGCTGGCCCCACATAAGGGTGTATCACTCCCTAAAGTGGCAACCTACAGAAAAACACAGACCTATTTACAGATGTCACGGCGTCTTACATCCTTAGAGCAGACTGGATCCATGCATGCACATGACCCGGTTGGAATGCACCATCAACATCCCTTGCCATTATCATAATGAACATCTTATAATTAGTTCAGTAAGCGTGCTCTGGACCCCTACCTAGTGTTGGGTCATAGTTTTGATACCAGAAAGGGTTACTGACTAATATAGGTCCCAAACAACAGAAAACACAAGTAATTACCCCTTCTAACCTTGTGTCCCCAGACTAACAGATTTCATATTTATTTGCTTATAGATTTCAGATGTACAAAGTCCAGATTAACTAGTTCTCAGATCAGACTTACAGGTTAACAAGTTTCCAGACTAATGGATCAGATAAACAGATTAACAAGTTTTCAGACTAACGGATCAAATATACAGATTAACAGACTTACAGATTGTTTCACCTAACCTTGTATTGGGCCTACAGATTTTCAAACGGGTTTATTAGATTCATCAGCCCAGTTGATTTAACCTTATCCACCCAACACGTTTTAAGCATCATATTTATCCTAGATTTGCAATAATTAAATATTAATGCATAGACCTCTCACATAAGGTCGGTAGCTTGTGGCCGCTGGATGTGCCGGGCGGTTCCAGGAAGACTTATGCCATAAGCCAGACCTAACCTCGTGTCTAAGCATCTTTATGCCTACGATCTCTCACATTAGACTGATAGTTTGCGGTTGCTGGTTAAGCCGGTTGGGTTCGAGCAGGCTTCTACCGCAAGCAGAGTCTAACCACGTGTCTCAGCATTCTTATTTTTAGCTAAAGTATTCATTCACAGATTATGCCAATATCAAACTAATTATTCCAATTCAACAAATCAACTTCTTTATAAGTTACAGCAGATTATCCAAAGTTCTATTAACATGTTTTGCTCAATTTTAGATCGAGCCTATAGATTTTCATACCCCAAATTACCAGATTTAGTTTCAACAGATTTAGAAGATTAGGCAATTTAACTGATTTAATCATCCCTTAAAATTCCATTGACATACCTCACCTAATCATAAAAATTAAGCCTAATTTTACATGCCCAAATTATGGTCATAATTCACAACATAACATATGTCCCAAATTTTAGTTAAATTTACATAGTACATAATATTCTCCAATTCAGCATATGTCAAATGTCTAAAAATCCCCATTTAGGCGAGTTCACGTTTAATAGTTATCATATTTTAATATAGATCTTTACACCTAAGTCATATACAAAATAATTCTCCTTCTTCCAAATCACAGACTATCATATATAGTATGCCCAGATCTAGATCTTATATTACAACATATGCTCTTTTCTCAAATTAGTCACAAATCAGTCATGTCTAATTATGCATCATTCACTATTTTCACCAAATTTACCGTTCGTGCGTCAATCTCTTATGAGATTTGGCTCAGGCTCGTGGTAGCCTGGATATAGAACGGAAGGAAGGAAGAGATACATAATAGTTACAATAATATTAATAAGATAGATCTACACAGAAAAACAGATCTAATAAACAAGAATAAGATAGATCTACACAGAAAAACAGATCTGATAAACAAGAATAAGATAGATCTACACAGAAAAACAGATCTGATAAACAAGAATATGCATAATCTCCAATTCAAATTTATAACCATGTCAAAATCATAATTAAATTTCATATATGAAAATAACTGTACTCACCTTGATTGGATTCTAAAAGAAAAAGGGTTGTAGTTGTTCTCTTTTAATCCTATTCAGATTGGAAGAAGAAGAAGCACTAGTTCTAGCTTAGGTTTCAGCAGAGTAGCGATGCCATTGATTTATTTTAATATGAATTGAGGCAGCATAGCATTACAATGGTTTGGTGTGGAGAGGAAGTGGGGTTTGGGGGTGTTTAAATAGCTTAAAAGCAACGAATCTGGTCAGAACGGGCGTCCAAATGCAGAAAAACGAATCTGTCCTCGGATTTGGAAATAGGAGAACCCCCAGGTCGACCCCCTGGTCGACCTATGTGACCCAGGTCGACCCCCTGGTCGACCTATGTGACCCAGGTCGACCCCCAGGTAGACCCCTGGTTGACCTAGGTCCTGGGCAGGAAATCTCCCGCCCAGCCCGGGTGTGTGTTTTGAATTTCGAACTTTGAATTTTGAATTCGGGCTGGTTTTTATTCTAAATCCCTGAAACTTCGAAGTGCCATAACTACTTTATACGGAGTCCGATTTACGCAAACTCGGACTCTATCTCAAGAAGAATTCCAAGACGAACGCAATGACGTAACCCGTTTTCCTTATTTCTTCTTTTAAAAAATAATTATACTTTGTTTTGTTACTTTTATTTTCACAGAAAATACGGGGTGTTACATTCTCCTCTCCTTAAAGGATTTCGTCCCCGAAATCTTCAAGTTAAGAAGAATGTGTCCTACCATCCAATCACCCATCTACTCAACCATCATCCACAAACATCCATTATCCTTATAAAACTTCTAATGTTGTATGTACATATGCAAAAGTATGTGTATATGTCTCTTATATAATGCAAAGATCAGGCAGTCCACTGATTCAGTTGACCTCCTTAATGCGAATTATGTTAGTGCCATGAGTCCAATTATGTATGCAAGAAATCCTATTTGATACACATCATTTCTATATGAGTGCATAACCACTCATCCAAATGCAATATCCATGTGACGAGTCAATCATTTTGCATCCACAAAAATTGAAAAATGCGCACACATCCATATGCAGTATGAGAGTGCTTTTGAGTCGACCTAGTGCCTAGTGTGTGTATATGCATCCACGAGCAACCACTTGCAACCATCAAACATAACATGTCTCAAACACATGTTTACACCCACTAGTTTCTACCTAAATGTCGAAGACTCGATCGATAGGATACAATCGAGAGATAGAAGCAAGTACAATTAAAACAAAAGTTCTGTTCCTATTAGACGTCGATTAAGAGAATAAATCTCTAAGCATCAATCCCGAAGACCGAAATCAACATCAGATTGACACTCAAAGAATTACTCCCATTAAACAATGTCAAAACTGGAAACCTACTTCACGCTTCGAGTAAAAACCCCTATCCTTTTCAGAAATATTCAGATACTTACAGACTACTGGTACAGATTAGATTATCAAAACCCAGAATGTATGCGTCATAGTCAACTTAACACCAAACACAGATACCTCCATCTTATCACAAACAGATGAGTCGTAACCCTTGGGGGGTTTGAGACTATAGTGGGATCAGAAACAAGGCTAGTATTAAAGTGTAGAGTCTCAATTACAGAATAAAATGCCAGAATCAAAAAGAGTTTTAACTCAATAACCAGATAAGGAAATTAAACCTTCTACAGAAATTTTCCTATCTCTATCCTATCCACCAACCACGTGAGCATTCACCTGCCCTTCAGAAGTAGGTCCTGTCCTCTGCCCTTGCCCTCGATTCTTCGGACAGTCCCTAGTGAAGTGTCCCATCTCACCACAGTTGAAGCAAGTGCCCTTCCTCTTTCTGAAATCCTTGTTCAGATGAGTCAAGCTTCTACAAGTAAAGCACTTTTCTCCTTCTTATCTTCAGACATTTCATCCTTCTTTTGTGTTTCCTTTTTGGGCCATGCTTTCTTGTTCTGTGGTCCTTCAAGCTTTTCCTCTATTTCTCACTTTTGGCTTCCTCTTCATGCATCAATGCCATGTCAACCAATTTCTAGAAGGTAGCCCCCATAGGAATGTGGGTCATAGCCAACCCGTGTAGCGGCTCATTCAAACCTTTAACGAATCTCAGGGCCTTCTTCTCAGGTGTGTTCACCAAGCTTAAGCCAAATCTCACCAACTGATTGAACTTGTTGATGTACTCCTTTACTAATAAATTCCCCTGCTTCAATGCCAAGAACCTTTCCATGTATAAATTCTCTTCTGCTCGTGAGAGAAATTTCATCTCGAACCTATGCCTAAAATCCATCCACGTCTTTACTGGACGCTCTCCACTCGTGACCTCCCACCAAAGCGAGGCTTCGTCCTTCATTAACCAAGCAGCTAATTGGACCTTCCTTCCATCTTCTATCTTGAAGATACCAAACAAATCTTCCACCTTCTTAAGCCAATTTCGAGCTTCAACAAACGTCTCTGACCCATGAAAAGGTTTTCTGCCCGTTGCCCGAAAGTCCTTACATATCTTCGAAAAAGTATCAACGTGGGGATGGGGAGGAGCGGCTGCAGCTGGGGGAGGAGGAACGTCTGCTGGGCCTACGGCAGTAGCCTTAGCCTCCAGATACCTTCTGAGCCAGGTTGGTATTGGTATGCCCTCGGGTATCTCGGGTACCCCAGACATGATAAAATGAAAAAGGAAGAGATTGAAGATGGAGAATCGAAAGACATATATATGGCTTTTGGGGATTATGTTTTTCAACATAAATTTTACTTTTGGAAATACTTCCTTTTTAAAACCTTTTTGAAAATAGTTTTCAAAAACTTTTTATCAAGGGGTTATGTGCTTTTCGCATTGGGTTAAGATAGGAACTAAGGTGGTGGTGAGGAATGGGTTGAATATCTCATTTTGGTACGACTGTTGGCTGCTGCCTATACCTTTGAAAGACGAATTGAGAGAGCTCTTTGATATTGCATGTAACAAAAATAGCTCAGTGGGAGACATGTATAACTCAGCGGCCACAAACTTTAAGTGGAGACTTTCTTTTTGTAGATTCGTTTTTGGAGCTGCTTTGCAACAACTATGTTAGTTATACTTGTGGTTACAAAATGTCCAGTTAACGGATGATAAAGATGAATTTGTATGGATGGCAGAGGGGGGCAAGGACGCTTTTCGGGTTAGAAGTGTTTACAAACTGATGAACTTTGCAGGAATACGACGACTGGAGTTTTAGAGAATGTGGGCGATTAAGGAAGTGCCGCTAAAAGTCAAGATACATATGTGGATTGTGATACACGATAGATTGAATACTGCTTGTAGCTTGAGACGTAAGGGTTTTGTTGTCAATGGTGGTTGTGTGTTTTGTGATGAGGTGGAGGAAGACTACAAGCATGTGTTCTGGAAATGTGACTATGCTTTCTATGTGTGGACGAAGTGCCTTGTTTTCCTTAACTTAGATCTAAATTGGAGGGACTTGATCAAGGACCAACACGATTTTTGGTTAAATATTTTACCAGGTCTAGATAACACACATAAAAGGAGTCCTTTTATTTTATTAAACTTCGCCTACACTTGGCTATTATGGCACGAGAGAAACTCTAGGAAGTTAAAATTCAAGATTAAATCGGCTGATAATACTATTTATGTCATTCTTAAGTATGTTCATCTGTGGGCAGCTATAGAGAAGGAGAAGTTCGTTGATACGATCACAGCACGTGTGCATGACCGCAGATGCAGACGCACTGGTGGTTAAGCTATGTATGCCGTATCTATATGATGTATCCTAAGTATGTTATGTATTGTTTTGGCTTATATTACCTGCCGTGTCAGGCTATGGTTGTTTTGGTTGGCTTGTAAATGATGTAATTATTATGTCTGTACTGAACTCCATGTTATAATATTTCTAGGCGTGAATCATTAGATTCACTACCTTTTGCTATCAAAAAAAAACTTTTTATCAAATCTGGTAACCTTCAGTTCTGATACCAAGTGTAACACCCCACCTCCGTTGATGTCACTCACAAAGGGAATGCCTTAAATTCGGTGGAACGTAATAAGTAAACAGAACATAATATTACAAAACAGATACATAAAGTAGTACTTGAAAAATTTATAACTTTATTACTGCAGGAACAAAAATAAGTTTGGTTACATCTTTCAAAACCACAATACCAAAACTCAATTACATAAATATCAGTCTTGTACAAAAGCCTTCAGAGTGCATAATTTTAAAGCCATAATCCCCAACAGAAAATGCCATAAATAAGTAGAATCAAAGCCAAGAAATACATCTTCAACTTCAAGCTGGAAGAAAGAGATATCAGAACTAAGCTTGCGTATTTACTGCCTGAGAACCTAAGGGGGAAACGGAAGAAAAGAGGCGAAACAAACTAGGTCAGACATAAATCTGGTGAGTCCAGTGACTTTCAGCATATAAACAGATAATAGTATCAGCACATGTAAATAAAACTGGATGAGAGATAACCGTAATAGCAGTAGCAAGTTAACAGAAGAGATAGAATGATATAGGCTAAACTAAACTTCTTACTTGGTTTTCACCTCTCTGCACTATTACTAGTATAACAGAATTAGGTGTTGTCCTAATGTCTAAACAAAAAACAGAACGATCTCTTCAGAAATACGATACTAGTAATGGGCCTTTACTACCCTAACAGAGATAGACGTACAGAAACAGAAGCAGGAACGAAATCAGAGACAGAAACAAAATAATCCCTATGGAAACAGAATATTAGAATTAGTTGTACACTAGTAATGGGCCTTTACCACCACAACATACTATACCACACAGAAACGGACAGGTGTTACCACCCCAACAGAAACAGACGGTAGCTCAACAGAAACAGACAGAAGTAAGTGTACCCTAAATTCTACCCCAAGCGATCGGCTCCCTAATACAAAAATACCCTGTGCCAGCCCCATAAAAGGGCGTATCACTCCCTAAAGTGACAACCTACAGAAAGACACAGACCTATTTACAGATATCACGGTGTCTTACATCCTCAGAGCAGACCGGATCCATGCACGCACATGACCCAGTTGGAATGCACCATCAACACCCCTCGCCATTATCAGAATTAACCTCTTATAATTAGTTCAGTAAGCGTGCCCTGGACCCCTACCTAGTGTTGGGTCATAGTTTTGATACCAGAAAGGGTTTCTGACTAATACGGGTCCCAAACAACAGATGACACAAGTAATTACCCCTCCTAACCTTGTGTCCCCAGACTAACAGATTTACTTGCTTATAGATTTTAGATGCACAAAGTCCAGATAACTAGTTCTCAGATTAGACATACAGGTTAACAAGTTTTCAAACTAACGGATCAGATATACAAATTAACAAGCTTTCAGACTAACGGATCAAATATACAGAATAACAGACTTACAGGTTGTTTCACCTAACCTTGTACTGGGCCTATAGATTTTCAAATGGGTTTATTAGATTCATCAGTCCAGTTGATTTAACCTTATCCACCCAACACGTTTTAGGCATCATATTTATCCTAGATTTGCATTAATTAAATATTAATGCACAGACCTCTCACATTAGGTCGGTAGCTTGTGGCCGCTGGATGTGTCGGGCGGTTCGGGGCAGACTTCTGCCACAAGCCAGACCTAACCTCGTGTCTAAGCATCTTTATGCCTACGACCTCTCACATTAGACTAACAGTTTGCGGTTGTTGGTTAAGCCGGTTGGGTCTAGGCAGGCTTCTACCGCAAACAGAGTTTAACCTCATGTCTCAGCATTCTTATTTTTAGCTAAAGTATTCATTCACAGATTATGCCAATATCAGACTAATTATGCCAATTCAACAAATTAACTTCTTTACAAGTTACAGCAGATTATCCAAAGTTCTATTAACATGTTTTGCTCAATTTTAGATCGAACCTATAGATTTTCATACCCCAAATTACCATATTCAGTTTCAACAGATTTAGCAGATTAGGCAATTTAACCGATTTAATCATCCCTTAAAATTCCATTGACATACCTCGCCTAATCATAAAATTAAGCCTAATTTTACATGCCCAAATTATGGTCATAATTCACAATATAACATATGTCCCAAATTTTAGTTAAATTTACACAGTACAGAATATTCTCCAAAAACCTCAAATCACGATATACAATACAAATTATGCCAAATTATAGCCTTTTATTTCAGCATATGTCAAATGTCCAAAAATCCTCATTTAGGCGAGTTCACGTTTAATAGTTATCATATTTTAACATAGATCTTTACGCCTAAGTCATATGCAAAATAATTCTCCTTCTTCCAAATCACAGACTATCATATATTGTATGCCCAGATCTCGATCTTAAATTACAACATATGCTCTTTTCTCAAATTAGTCACAAATCAGTCATGTCTAATTATGCATCATTCACTATTTTCCCCGAATTTAGCGTTCATGCGTCAATCACTTATGAGATTTGGCTCAGGCTCATGGTAGCCTAGCTATAGAACAGAAGGAAGGAGGAGATACAGAATAGTTACAATATTATTAATAAGATAGATCTACACAGAAAAACAGATATGACAAACAAGAATAAGATAGATCTACACAGAAAAACAGATCTGATAAAGAAGAATATGCATAATCTCCTACTCATATTTATAACCATGTCAAGATCATAATTAAATTTCATATATGAAAATAACTGTAGTCAGCTTGGTTGGATTCTAAAAGAAAAAGGGTTGTAGTTGTTCTTTTTTAATCCTATTCAGATTGGAAGAAGAAGAAGAAGCACTAGTTCTAGCTTAGGTTTCAACAGAGTAGCGACGCCATTGATTTATTTTAATATGAATTGAGGCAGCATAGCTTTACAATGGTTTGGTGTGGAGAGGAAGTGGGGTTTGGGGGGTGTTTATATAGCTTAGGAGCAACAAATCTGGTCAGAACGAGCGTCCAAATGCAGAAAAATGAATCTGTCCTTGGATCTGGAAATAGGGGGGAGGTCGACCCCCAGGTAGACCCCCTGGTCGACCTATGTGACCCAAGTCGACCCCCTGGTCGACCTGGGTCCTGGGCGGGAAATTTCCCGCCCAGCCCGGGTGTGTGTTTTGAATTTCGAACTTTGAATTCAGGCTGGTTTTTATTCTAAATCCCTGAAACTTCTAAGTGCCATAACTTCTTCATACGGAGTCTGATTTACGCAAACTCGGACTCTATCTCAAGCAGAATTCCAAGACGAATGCAATGAAGTAACTCGTTTTCCTTAATTCTTCTTTTAAAATTTAATTATAGTTTGTTTTGTTACTTTTATGTTCATAGAAAATACGGGGTGTTACACTGCTACTCAGTCTGCCTAGCCAAAACCGGATGAACAACCCAAGGTAATAAGAGGAAACATAAAACCTTAAGTCAGACAACCAATCAATCTACCAAAACTCCAGAGAAGAACCCAAACCCGTCTTCCCTACATCTGACAATGATAGCCTTTACAACTAAGCATTTAGAAACAACAGTGCATCCATATCAACCAGGAGTAACCAGACAATAGTAAATCATAGCAACCAGTTATATCTCATGTAAACCATCCTAATCGAGATCAACATTCCTCAAACACAAGCCCTAAAGGCCTAAACTAACATCAGACAAGCACCTAAGAAACATCTCCCTCGACGCCAGTCAACCTACGTGAGACGGTACAAGCAAACCAATCAACATCCATAACCCTGGCTATCACTGCCTATCCTGGTTCGAAACCATCGTTAATCACATGACGACCAACCTTGCCATATGTCAAGGGCTAATGGTAACCACGGTTCTAGTAAAAACTCCATGCGCCTTTCGTTGATACGTATCTAGGCCTTTCAACGATACCCAGGGTACTCGACTATTCAACCAATCTTTTAGACTTCCTTATTGTACCATTGCTTTGAGTCCGCTGGAACCTATGACAACGATAATCTCTCAACCTTCAATATCTTTATTCATCCTCTCTGACAGCTATTCATAGCTAAAGCAACCCTGTCGAGTAACCAATATCAACGAACTCAACACCCTTAGTCGTCTTCACATTCGTTGCTTTACGACGATCAACAAACACTTCACGCTGCTTTAGACATTCCTCCCTAAATTCATGTCAAAGCTATAACCATCATTGACTCAAAAACAAGCTTCTTTTGGTTGACATTCCTTAGGTCTTGAACTCCTTAGGTCTTAAAACAACCTAAAACTAACGACCTAAGACCTAACGACCTAATCCCAACGACCCAACCTTCATCCCTTTCTTAAGCAACAAGACACACGATCCAAACACTATGCCACGTGATCAACGACCTAAGAAAAACGACCTGGCTTCATATCTACCCAAAATAGCTCCAATCTTGACCAAATCATCACCAAATAACCACATCGATTCAAATAACTCATCCAAATCATCCAATTCCACAATCAACACTATATGAAACCATCAATATCATCAAAATGACAATTATTCATCAATAATCATATAAGATTCACTAAATCATGATAAATGAGTGAATAAAATAAAATAATGGATCTAACTTGCATAAACATATAATTAACATAAAAATTACCAGTTTTAAGTTGCTAGATTAGATCCTATGGTGATTCAAATGAAAATATACTTACCGTGATGTAGATCTAGGTGAAAACAACTTGAAAATGATGAAAATAAGAACAAACAACTCATATACTTGATTGAATCTATGTGAAAGGTGCTTATCACTCACCAATTCTCTGAACTAACACGAAATTGTTAAATTCTCAATTCAGACAGCGAAGAATATGCTTCAAACCTCTAGATTTTATGCGATCTCTCTTCACTTGACGTAGATCTAGCTTCAAACGATGTAGATCTTTGATTCTCTTATGTGGATCTAGAATTTTAATGGTGGAAAAGTGTATTTATAGCCTCTGACCCCTTATTTATAGCCTCCCATCAACCACTGATGGGCTACTCCAAATCAACCCATTATGTCTAGCCAAACCTAAATAGAAACTGTAAAACACTAAAACAACGATTCCTCCCAAACCACTGAATCAAATCTTTAATGTGACCACTCTATGGAATTGGCAACACCATTTCCTTTCCAATGAGACCGATCTTAGCACCTGATTCAATTCCAGTCAAAAGTTATGCCATGTAGAAGACTGATGGGGGAAAAATTGTCACAAATAAAATTGGTATAAAATATGGATATGTCTCACATCTCCATAACCAACATATCAAAATATGAGAATGATCCAACCCTCAGGAAATAAAATAAAAATATTTTTCAATCCTCCGATACATAAAATGCAGGTTGTTACCTTCTTACCACTTAGGAGTTTCGCCCCCGAAATCCCAAGAAAACATAAGCAACCAAACAATTTTGCGTGCCTATCATCCATGTGCAGCCAATTTACCATCCAAACTAGCATCCATCAAGCCATGCATCCATAGGCTTATCACACAGAATTATAATAATAACAACAATAACAATATTGCAAGTTACAATGGGGTAAGAATGACACGACACTTGTGGGTCATACCAACGAAGAGTTCTAGATGGGTCATATTCATATCTCTTCTGCCTCTTATGTACAATCATCATCATCCTCACTCCACTGTATCTCGACCAACTTAACTGTCTTCCTAATAAGCTATTTCGTGTCATTCCCCACAACACGAAGCGACTTACGAGGTTTCGTAACTATTGTCTCGACTTCTAGGTCTTCATACTGCTCCGGAGATACCACCACATTCGAATCATGCACACACTTCCAAAGAAACGACACATGGAAAGCATTGTGCACACTTGACATCTTCTCGGATAACTCCAACCTTTATGCCAGCTTTCCAATTCGCTCGATTATTGGAAATAGTCCAACAAACCTTGGATCTAACTTTCCTTTGCTTCTGGACTGGACAACGTGCTTTAATGGTGAAATCTTCACGAAAACCATGTCACTAACGTCGAACTCCAAATCTTTCCGACGCTTATCGACATAACTCTTCTGATGGTCTTCGACTGCCTTCATTCGTTGCTGAACGATCTCGATCCGATGTTTTCTTATCATCCCATGCCCAAGTATTAACTTATCTCTAGTTTCTAACCAATAAGCCAGAGAATTACAAGTCTTCCATGCAACACCTTGTATGGTACCATCCCAATGCTCGACTGGTAACTGTTATTTTATGCAAACACGACTAGATGTAGCGGTCCTCCCATGATCCTCTGAAGTCTAATACACATGCTCTTAGAAGATCTTCCAAAACTCGGTTAACCCACTCAGTTTAACCATCAGTTTGGGGATGATAAGTCGTACTCAAACACAATTCGGTTCCAAAATTCTCTTGCAAACTCTTCCAAAATCCACTTATGAACAATGGATATCGATCACTCACTATACTCTTCGGAATACCATGGAATCGAACTATCCATTTTATATAAAGCTCAGCCAACTTTGATGTTGTCCTAGTCGATCTGACAGAACAAATCTGGTGCTTTTAGTCAGGCGATCCACTATAACCTAAATTCCTTCGTTTCCTGCCCTGGTTCTAGGTAGTCCATCAATAAAATCCATTGATATCTGCTCCTACTTCCACGTAGGAACTTCCAATGGACGAAGCAATCCACTCGGCTTTTTCTGTTTAGCTTTCACTAACTAATAGTTCACGCACCTGGAAATATACTTTCCAATGTCCCTTTTCATCCCTTTCCAGTAGTAAGATCGCTTCATGTCTTAATACATCTTATTACCACTACGATTAATCGTCAACTTCGAGTGATGACATTCTCTCAGAACCTCATCCCTCAATCCGTCGATATTAGGAACAACCAATCGTCCTTGCTTTCGAAGCCGACCTTATCGATCGACCTCGAATTCTTTATCCTCTGGTTCCAAATTTGAGATAGACTCGACAAGCTTTGCATCTCACTTTTGGTTCTCGCCAATCCTTTCGAGGAGAGTAGGTCTTTTCGATAAGCTTGCTAACATTTCAGGTTCCAACTCACACCGTGGTCTGAAATCAAATCCCGCCAAATACTCGAAGCTCTTCCATTCTGAAAACATCGCTCCGAAACTTGCGTGTCTCCGATTTAACACATCTGCAATTGCTTTACCTTTACCAGGAGTATAGGCTATACCAAAATCATATGATGCCAGAAACTCTAACTACCGCTGTTGCCGAAGGTTCAAATCCTTTTGGAAGAAAAGGTACCTTAACGACTTGTGATCCGTAAACAACTCGAATCGAACTCCCAACAGATAATCTCTCCACGTCTTCAGAGCAAAAATGATCATTTCCAACTCCAAATCATGAGTTGGATAATTCCTCTTATGCGGCTTCAGTTATCGACTTGCATAGGCCACAACCTTATCCTTCTACATCAGCATTGCTCCAAGTCCAGTACCAAATGCATCGGTGTATACCACCATCTCTTCATTCCCAATTGGAATCGTCAAAATTGGAGCACTGTTCAGTCTCCCTTTCATGATTCCAAAAGCTTTCTCATACTTTGAGTCCCATGTGAACACTTAGTTCTTCTTCGTCAACCCTGTTAATGGTGCAGCCATCTTCGATAAATCCTTTATAAAACGGCGATAATATCCTGCTAACCTAAGGAAACTCCAAAAATCCGTCGTATTCTTAGGTCTATCCCAGTCCTGGATTGCTACAACTTTAGCGCGGTCAACTGCCATTCCATTTCTAGAAACTACATGGCCTAAGAACCTCACCTCGCTCTTCCAGAAGGGACACTTCAAAAACTTGGCCTTCAGCTGATGCTTTCGCAAGATTTCCAAAACAACTCTCAAGTGCGTCTTATGCTCTTCTTCGCTCCGAGAGTAAACCAGAATATCATCCATGAACACAAGCACGAACATGTTCAACTGGTCTTTGAAAATCTTATTCATAAGATCCACAAAATACACTTGCGCATTAGTCAACCCAAATGGAATCACCAACCATTCAAAGAAACCAGATGGTGTCCTAAAAGCAGTCTTTAGCACACTATCCTTTGCCACCCTCGACTGGTCGAATTCCGTTGCCAAATCCATCTGAGAAAACACTTAGGATTCATGAACCTAATCGAATAAGTCATCGATCCTCGGTAACAGATACTTGTTCTTCTTGGTCACCTTGTTCAACACATGGTAGTACACACACAATCTCAAAGATTCATCAATCATGGTTGCAAACACAACTGGTGCTCCCCATTAGTATGCACTTCTCCGAATGAATCCTTTTCCCAAAAGGTCACGAACTTGACCTCTAACTATCGTTGTTCCTTAGACGCTATCCGCCTAAGAGGCATAACGATAGGTCCAGCATCCTCGACCAAATCGATTCTGTACTCAATCTCACGATGCGGCTACAAGCCTTTGACTTCTTCAAAGACATCCTCAAACTCATTAGCGACCAGCAGAGATGACAAGTCTTCATGTGGAATAATAAGCGAATATAAAAAGCTCACGAAGACACCATCTTCGGGATTACATCGAATCAAAACCTTTCGCCCTTCTACATCCACGACTCTTACCTCAAGCTTCTCGCAATTCACTCTTGTCGCATACCTCTTGAGCCAATGCAAGCACAAGATGATCCCAAACCAGCGAAGTTCAAAATAAAGCAATCACACATAAAAGAGCAACAATGACTCGATAACACAAGACCATGACAAAGCATACAAAGGCTGGATGAACCCCCAACTGGATTAGTCACAACCAAAGGTCTATCACAAATCTCAGGTTCCAAACCTAAGCAGCCCACAAGCTCATCACAAATGAATGAATGCGATGCTCCAGTATCAAACAACGCACGAACTAAAACACCTTTAACTGAAAGAGTACCTTGAACGATGATGCCCTTCCCTTTCTCCTCTGTAGTAGGAGCTCTTGAAGAAGATGGTACAACTTCTAAAGCATAAGTCTTCACTATCTGCTTCCCTTTCGCTAGCTCCGGACAATCCTTCTTATTATGCCCATGCTTTCCACACTTGAAGCACTTCTTTTCAGCTTCTGGATTCTTACATTCATTAGAGAAATGGCCCTTCTGTTGATAGTTGTAGTGAACCACCTCACTGTTAGGTTTCTTCTTGCCATCCTTCCCTTTCTGCTATTGCTGCTTCCTCCTCTTATTGTTATTACCACCCTGCTGTGGTTTCGAAGCTTCCTAGGCTGCAGCTACAACATTTTCTTCTTTAGGAAACAAGCTTTCATGTCGAGCAACTTTATCCTCTATCTTCTCATATGGATCGTCAAGATGATTTGCCAATGGCTTCCCAATATAGGTATCCAAACCCATAACAAAATTTTCGTTCTTCTGATAAGGAGAGTCAATATACAATTGGGCATACTTGGACAAGGAATCAAAATCAGAAATATACTCAAGCACTGATCGACCATTCTGTTTCATCTCCACAAACTTTTTGAACAGAACTGACTTCTGAGAAGTAGAGATAAACTTCGTCTCAAACTTAACTTGGAATTGCTCCCATGTTATCGCTTCCTCCGGAGTCTCCAAAGTGATAGAGTTCCACCAATCCATGGCTCTACCTTGCAATTGTCTCGATGCAAGCTTCCTTTTCGTTGCATCGTTAAAGCCAAAATCTCCAAAAATATGTACACAAGCATATAAACACCTCTGAACCTCTTTAGTCGACTTTGTCCCCTTGAATGGCTTTCCTATTAGAGAAGTGAAGTCTTTGCATAGCTTAGCGAAGTCCACAGCCCTCGGTACCTGCACTTGAACTCCTACATCTATGAGCGGGTACCCTCCTCATGATCGCTGCCATCATGGCCTCGAACATAGCTGTGTAGTCTGGTATACCGCCATTTTCCCCTCCAGGAGCAGCCGCCTCCCTAGCAGCGTGTCTCAATGGTCGATGAATCAATCTAAATCTGTAATATATAATGATTAGCCACTTACGAGAAAACTGCTATGGAGTTCAAACGCTATTACTATACACTAAAATATATAGTAAGCATCATCGGAAATCTACAAGTGCATCTATCATACATTATTATGCCTTTGAACTTTGGCTAAAATCATTAACCAAAGCTCTGATACCAAATGTGACGACCGCTCATAACTTCTGCACTAAACAGGAGGAATAATGCGCTAAACCGGGAAGCTATGGACGATCATCAGAGTTGAGTAACACAATGCAGAACTTGTCGTACAACTCATAACACAAGGATAAAATATAACAAAATATGTACAACAGGCCAT
Source organism: Allium sativum (assembly GCA_030737875.1). NCBI lineage: Eukaryota > Viridiplantae > Streptophyta > Magnoliopsida > Asparagales > Amaryllidaceae > Allium > Allium sativum. Next base: position 141,382,135 of record CM060925.1, on the reverse strand, counting down.
AATAGTGAATCATGCCTAAATATAAACTTAAACTTTCATAACAACTAGAAAGAATATCCATACACGCTTGGATTATAACATAAGTGTATGTACAAATTTGCCTCACTACAACACTCAAAGAAAACAACAATCATAATAGTGGAAACAACAAGTACTAGATAGCAGAAAAACTGATACGTAAGCCTCTTGCTCGTCATCGTTCTGCATCATCGCCTCACTAAGTTCTGCTACCTGTAACCTACTACTCGGTCTTCCCATCCAAAACCGGATGAACAACCCGAGGTAAAAAGAGGAAAAATAAAATCTTGAGTCAAACATCAATCTTAATGAGAGATAAGACAGTTATTTAACATCATCAATAAAGTATTATGAGAATAGGAAGATTAACCAACCAATCTACCAAAACTCCATAGAAGAACCCAAAGCCGTCTTCCCCACATCTGACAGTGATAGTCTTTATAACTAAACATTTAGAAACAACAGTACATCCATAGCAATCAGGAGTAACCAGATAATAGCAAATCATAACAACTGGTGGTATCTCACGTAAACCATCCTAATCGAGATCAACGTTCCTCAAGCACAAGCCCCGAAGGCCTAAACCAACATCATACAAATACCCAAGAAACATCTCCCTCGACGCTAGACAACTTACGTGAGATGGTACAAGCAAAACAACCAACATCCATGACCCTGGCTATCACTACCTATCCTGCTTTGAAACCATCATTAATCATATAACGGCCAACCTTGCCATATGACAAGGGCTAATGGTAACCCTAGTTCTACCAAAAACTCCATACACCTTTCATCAATACGTATCTAGGCCTATCGACGTTACCCAAGGTACTCGACCATTCAACCGGTCTTTTAGACATCTCTATTGTACCCTTGCTATGAGTCCACTGGAACCTATGACAATGATAATCCCTCAGCTTTCGATATCTTTAGTAGTCCTCCCTGGCGGCTATTCATAGCTCAAGCAACCTTCTCGAGCAACCATTATCCATGAACTCAACACCCTTGAGTCGTCTTCACATTCGTTGCTTTATGATGATCAACGAACACTTCACTATGCTTCAGACATTCCTCTTTGAATTCGCGTCGAAGCTATAACCATCTTGACTGAAAAACAAGCTTTGTTTGATTGACATTCCTTAGGTCTTGAACTCCTTAGGTCTTACTCCTTAGTTCTTGCTCCTTAGGTCATGCTTCTTAGGTCTTAAAACGGCCTAAGACCTAAAATTAATGACCCGACCTTCAACCCTTTCTTCAGTAACAAGCCACATGACCCAAACCCCATGCCATGTCATCAACGACTTAAGAAAAAGGACCGGACTCCAAATCTAACCAAAATAGCTCCAATCTTGACCAAATCATCACCAAACGACCAAATTAATGCAAACAACTCATCCAAATCATCCAATTCTGCAATCAAAACTATATGAAACCATCAACATTATCAAAATGACAATTATTCATCAATAATAGTACAAGATTCACTAAATCATGATAAATGAATGAATAAACTAAAATAATGGATTTGACTTGCATAAACGTATGAATTAACATAAGAATATCGGTTTTCAGTTGTTAGATTAGATCCTATGGTGATTCAAATGAAAATGTACTTACCATGATGTAGATCTAGGTGAAAACAACTTGAAAATGATGAAAATAAGATCAAACAACCCACTACTTGATTGAGTCCGTGCGAGAGAAGCTTATCATTCACCAATCTTCGAATTAACTCGAAATCGTTAAATTCTCAATTCGAACGGAAAAGAATATGCTTCAAAATCTTGATTTGATGCGATCTCTCTTCACTTGACATAGATCTAGCTTCAAACGATGTAGATCTTCGATTCCCTTATGTAGATCTAGAATTTTAATGGTGGAAAGGTGTATTTGATTGAGCAAGGAGGATCAAGAGCCCATCTAAATGAGAGAATAGAGAAAAGTAACCCTCTCTCCATGCCTCTAACCCCTTATTTATATCCTCCCATCAGCCACTAATGGGACACTCCAAATCAGCCCATTATGGCTAGCCAAACCTAAACAGAAATTTTAAAGCACTGAGACAGCGATTCCTCTCAAACCGCTGAACCAAATCTTTAATGTGATGACTCTATGAAATTGGCAACACTATTTCCTTTCCATTGAGATCGATCTCAGCACCTGATTCGATCTCAGTCAAAAGTTATTCCCCGTACAAAACCGATAGGGGAATAATGGTCACAAATAAAATTGGTAAAACTTATGGACATGTCTCACATCTCCATAACCAACATATCAAAAATATGAGGATGATCCAACCCTGAGGGAATAAAATAAAAATATTTTACGATCCTCCGATATGTAAAATACTGGTTGTTACATGGTTTCTTTGAGTGGTTGGTCATGCCTTTTGGGCTGACTAATGCACCCGCATATTTCGTGGATTTAATGAGTCGGTTGTTTAGGGAGTATCTGAACAAGTTTGTAGGTGTTTTCGTGGATGACTTTTGATTTTCTCAAGGACCGAGGAAGAACATGCTGGCACTTAGAGGAGATTCTCCACATTCTTAGATTGCATTAGCTTAAGGCTAAATTTTCTAAGTGTCATTTCTGGAGAAAGGAAGTAAGGTTACTAGGGCATATAGTCTCTAATGATGGAATAGCGGTAGAGCCCACTAAAGTTGTCACAGTTCAAGATTGAAAAGCCGATAAGAATGTGATGGAGATAAGGAGTTTCCTTGGATTGGTGGGTTATTATAGAAAGTTCATCAAAGATTTTGTGCGGATCTTAGCTCCGCTCGCCTTTTTGACAAAGAAGAACATGGCTTTTGCTTGGAGCATTGAGTGCGAAGATGCATTTCAGAGATTAAAAAGGGCTCTGACAATAGCCTATGTTCTAACTCTTCCCGATGTTAGCAAAGTGTTTACAATCTGCACGAATGCTTATGGCACATGATTAAGCATTGTGTTGATGCAAGAAGGTAGGGTGGTCTACTATGGAAGTAGGCAATTGAGAGTTCATGAGAAGAACTGCCCCACCTATGACTTAGAGGTTACTGCAATAGTGTTCGCCATTAAGTCTTACCGACACTATCTACCTGGAGAGAGATTTGAACTCTACATGAATCATTAGTCGCTCAAATATTTATTCTCGTAAAAGGATCTCAACTTAAGGCATCAACAGTGGGTAGAGTTCCTTGCGTTCGACGATTTTGAGATAGCTTGTACCCCGGAAAGGGTAATACGATTGCAGACACATTGAGTAGGCAAAGGATGACCCTAAGTCCTTTTTTCGTAGAGAGGTAAAACTTGGAGTTTATCTCGACCTTTGATTTTCAGCCGTCTACGGATTTTACGCTTGGATTGTTTGCATCATTGGAGGTGCGACCTATTTTATGAAGCGCATTAGATTTATACAGCGAGAGGATCAGTAGTTAGTGGACATCTTGGATAGTCTAATAAAGGAGAAGCCTTTATTCACATAGCTATATATTCTGTGGACGAGAAAGGGTGTCTGAGATGAGATGGGAGATTGTATGTTCCCAGAATTGAAGATTTGCTAAGATCAGTTCTTGAGGAGGCTCATCACTCTCAAATGACTATCCATCCGGGCGGTGACAAGATGTACCGAGACATGAAGCGAGTTTTTCATTGGACCGACATGAAGAAAGATGTGGCAGAATTCGTGGCTCGATGTTTGACTTGTCAACAAGTCAAAGTTGAATAAAAGAAACCCCATGGATTACTTATACCCTTGTATGTCCCACAACGAAAATGGGAGAGCGTCTCTATGGACTTCATTGATAGACTGCCCCGATCAAGGAAGTGCAACATAAGCAAATGGGCGATAGTAGATAGATCTACTAAGAGCACTCATTTTATTCCAGTCAAGAGTAAGAGAACGGCTGCTTGGCTAGCATCAATATACCTTAAGGAGATAGTACGACTTCATAGGGCACTTCTAGTATGGTAAGTGACCATGATCGCATATTTACTAGTGCATTCTAGAGAAACTTGCAGGAGGCCCTTGATACACAGTTAGGACTTAGCACGGCTTATCACCGTCAAACCGATGGACATATTGAAAGGGTTAATAGATTTCTCGAGGATCTACTAAGACTGTGTATACTAGATTTCGGAGGAACTTAGGAGGAGAATCACCCATTGGTTGAGTTCGCCTACAATGGTAGTTACTAATCAAGCATAGGTCAAGGCACTTTATGGGCGACCATGCAGACTACCGATGTGTTGGTGGGTGTCTACGGATAGACTTCTACTTGGGCCAAAGATGGTGAAAGAGACTTCTAAAAAGATAGACCTTATTCGAAGAAGGATGAAAACAACTCAAGACAAGCAAAAGTCATATGCCGATAAGAGAAGTACTGACTTAGAATTCGAAGTAGGAAATATGGCCTTAATTAAAGTATTGCCTTTGAGGAACATTGTTCGATTTGGCTCGGTAGGGAAATTGGCACCAAGGTTCGTAGGACCATTTCCCATAGTTGAGAGGATAGGCTAAATGGCCTATAGAGTTAGACTACCGGAGAGGCTGGCGGGAGTTCACAACATGTTCCATGTTTTCCATTTTAGGAAATACCTACACAATTCAGCAGAGGTAGTAGAACCAAGTATGCATGAGGATATCGAAATCGAGAAGGAGGCATCAATTCAAAAAGTTCCTACTTGTATTCTTGAAACTAAAGTTAAGAGGCTACGCAACAAAGAGATAAGGTTAGTGAAGGTGCAATGGGGAGAAGACCGAGATGACGCGACATGGGAACCCGAAGACAAGATTCACGCTTCTTACCCATTTCTCTTTAAGAGTATGTTCTTGATTTCCTTTCTAAGTTTTGAATTTGTTTATCCCTATAATTTGAATTATCCATCCTTAGGAAGAAACCTATGTTTGGAAACATATGTTTGAGACATGTTATGTTTGATGATCACAAGTGGATGCAAGTATTTGCTAGTGGATTCCCGTGGATGCATACACACACACATTAGGCACTAGATCGACACAAGCACCTACATATTGCACATGGATGTGTGCATATTTTAAAATTTCAATGGATGAAAATGGTTGAATCATTACATGGATGTTTCATTTTGGTGAATGGTCGTGCACACATATAGAACTTATATGTAATATTAAGATTATTTGCATACATATTGGATATATGGCACAGACATACACTACACTAAGGAGGTTTACTAAATCAGTCGATCGCCTGATTTTCACATTAGTTTAGGAACATAAACACAACAATTTTGCATATGTTCATATAAGCATTAGAAATTTCAAGGACAATAAATTCCTATGGATGATGGATGAGTAGATGAGTGTAGGTTTAAATAATAACATTCTTCTGAACTTAGAGATTTAGGGGACGAAATCCTTTAAGGAGGGGAGAATGTAACACCCTATATTTTACATACACAAAATTATATAGTGGAGGTAATAAATTGAATATTAGTTAATTAAATATTCAATATTAGGTAAAACCGACTTTACCGTTGCGTCCACTACGGAATTTTGGTTCAGATAGACTCTTAGTTTTCATAAGTCGGATTTTATATGAAGAAGTAATGGACTTAAGAAGACTACATGAAAATGTATACATATTAATATATATATATATATATATAATAAACAGCGCAATAGAGCAACATTCACTAAGCGACCCGCCCATACCTAGGTTGAGCCATGTCTAAGGCAGGTCGACCTACTTGCATGTAGGGTGGGTTCCTGCAAACGTATTTGGACTGATTTATTCACCTGATCCTTGCGTTGACTCAGCATTGGGTGTACGGTTGGATTTGAAAACCTGAAATCTAAAGGTTAAGGATTATCCTAGGTAATCTATATAAAGGCTAGAAGTCTCATTGTTTTCTACACATAAACTATGCGTTATTTCTTCTTCCTCCAAGCCTTATTCTAAATTAAAAATACGAAGATGTTGCCTAAACATAGATTAGAGAGGACAATTTTTATTCTTCTACAGCAAATCTAAAGAAGACTTTGTTCAACAACAACATATAAAAGAGATATTTTTCTGAACTTCAATCCAACCACTGTGAGTTGAGTTATTTTCAGATTTGATAATTAGACATTATTATGACAGTAAATAAGTCTGAATATTTACATGTTTATATGTTATTATTTTACTATCACATTTCTATTCAGTTCCAGTTGTTTTGCTGTTACATGTATATCCTATTATCCGCTTTTCTGTTTTAGATCTATTATAGTCTTATGACTATTTTATTCACTTTATGTGTTTCTGAATCAGTTCTATGTTTTTATCCTTTTCCCTTTATATTTTGTGCTATACCTAGTCTATCTAATGCCTAGGCTATTCACATTAGAGTTGCGTAAATTGGGTAAAACTTGGAATAACTTAAAATGACAGTAAAAAGGAGAATTATGCATATTGAACATGTAATCAAATGACTGTAAAATTTGGGATAATATGCAAAACATGTCAGGCTAAGCTTAATAATTAGGCTGAACATGTTGGTGGCATCCGATGTAATTAAGTAAAATAGACAACTTAATATACATATACATCTGGGCAGGAACTTGTTTGGAGAAGGGGTTATACACCGAATAACATTTATAGGAAATGTCATTTACAACCATGCTTATTAATAAAAATTAAACCTGCTAAGTTATTACTTGTTGATGCATAAGCTAAGAGGTCTTGCACTCTTGTTGTTGGTATTCGGTTTTGGGACTCTTAAAATCCTAGGGTAGGGGCACAAGCGTAAGGGGGTGGCTTGTGTCAATATGTTGTATGGAACCCGCGTTAGTCAACATCCCTGTTAGTATCTTAGAGAGGGGCCTTGCACTAGGTAGGGGCCAGGACGCACTTTACCGATCTAGAATGTAAGAGGTTTAAGGTGGAAGGTGGGTATGGGCGCGTTCCGATGGAGTCGTGAGTATGCGTGAGTCCGATTAGGGGAAACTAAGCCGTTGTAAAACCAACAAATAGGTATGTGTCCTATAAGTCATTGGGTTAGGGACTGATACACCATACTACCGGGGCTGGTATAAGATATTTGTGTAGTAGGGAGCATATCGCATAGGTAGTAATTAGGGTAACACCTAATCTTATTAATTCTAGTAATTGGTGCAGTAAACTTATAACTGGGATATGAATGAGAAGTGTATATGATCTTTACCTTTATCTTATCATCTTGTTATCTTATTATCTCATTACCATGTTATATCGTACTTGTCAATTTTACTATAGATTCATGTTCATTATTATTTACATGTCTTGATACTTTTTATCTTATCCTATTGCTGAAAATCACTGAGCTCGCCAGACTTTATGTATGACCTATTTTGTTTCCTTTCTCTCTCTTCCTTTTCCCCCTTAGGTTCTCGGAGTGGTAGTGGATAGTAGCTGTGATCGTGATCTTATTATTGTCCTTGGACTTTCTCTAATTCATGTATTGCTTTAACTATTGCTCTATCTTGTTATGGCTTTTGAGGAGGGATATGATTTTACAATTTTGTACTATGATGTTTGGTGTTATGAGATAGATGGTTTTAATTGAGGTGTTTGGTATTTGAAACAATATGATGTTGTAACTGGTTTGAAACAATGTTTTTCTTTAATAATGAAAGTTAGTTTTTCCGCTGCATATTTACATTTGTCTTGTGAATTTTAGTTACCGTCGACCTATTGCGCTTCACGAAACTTAATGCATCCTCATATGGGTGACATTAACGGATGTGGGGTGTCACACCAAAATTAGGGACAAACGCCATAAGTAGACAACGACGCTAGCTAAGCCTTGCAGAAGACTTGCAAAATGCAGGAGAGCAATAATGGGTAGCGCAAGTAGAAGAAGAGGCAAAAAGAATATGAGATGCTCGAAAGATTAGAGAGATGTAGCCATTAAAGAGCAATGATTTGATTTTTTGGATACCATATAGAAATATTTAATGTGGATCAAATGTAGTTTATGAAAAGAAATAATTATTCAAGTAACATGCGGTAGTATGGGACTCAATTAGGTTATTTGTTTGATTATTCATTATTTATAAATGACAATAAAACGGGGACTACACTGATCACATATAGGAAATATTCATCAATGAGTATGTATTATTAGATATTGGCTTATAAAACCACATGTGCGCTTGTTGCTTAGGAATATCTAGCTATAAGGCATGAGTACTCTATAACCATCAACATTGTGTCCAATTTCCTGTATTTTAAGGAGTGAACCAGATGGGTTGCATCCTCCCTAGTGGCCTTATTGTTGGGTCGCATCCTAGAATTTTGACACCATTTTTTATATAGCCATGTGCTAACTTTATGTGCAAATATGCCTTTATTACATAAGCTAGTAGTATGTTACAAAGTCAAGTGCGAGGACGCGATCTACGCTACGTGTAGTAGGGTTATTGGTGGACCAGTCACAATGCCCGTTCAGGTAAATAGATGTAGCACCCCGTGAAATATACCCAAAATAAACATAGACAACTAAATTAAGAATAAACTATAATAAATTTATAAAATATTAATGGATTAAAAATAATAATTTTGGAAAATTAAGAATAGAGACATAAAAATATTATTGTTGTATTCATGGAGAGATTCTAGTCCGTTCTCACATTTAATTTATCGAAAATGGAGTCCGTATGAAAAAGTTATGAATAAAACAAGTTTGATAAGTAATATACACACTGGATTTGGAATTCAATTTGATCAAATATAAATCTGGAATAAAAACATATACTGATGGCATACTAGAATATTCCTTAGGAATTTGAATTTGTGTGTATATGTTTGTGTACAAGGGGTGATAAGAATAAAGAAATAACAGAAAGAATCAATCCCATTAATTAGCGTATTAAACAAAAGATAAACGACAAAGGAAACAATCCTCCTAGCGCACAACCCAAGAGGGAATCGACCTACCGGTCGACTGCCCTCCTATAGAGGAGGTTGACTGCCATCCTGGTCGAAGGTGATAGAGAGGAAGCTTTATGTTGACGTCAAAATGTGGTCCTTTCGCAAATAACCCCCAAATTCACAAACCAACACAAATGACAATTATAAAATGCAATAAATAAAGGAGACACACAAAGTTTTTATAGTGGTCAGCAATCGGGCCTGCGTCCACTTCGATAATCCATTGTTTATACTATTAGATTACAATACAATTCATTTTAATGAAACAAAAGTAGAGATAAGAAGGGTATTTCTCTCTCAAGCAATATCCTTGCTCAGTTTGGTAGAGATTCCACAGTTCGGTCCTTGTTTCTATCCAAGAATGGTGTATTTATTAGTAGGTCATGCGCTCGGTTCGACCACGACGCGTGGCTCCAGATCTGGACCGATAGGAGGTGGTAGAACAAGTCTTCAAGCAGCGAAAAACACTAAGTCGACTCAACCTGTAGTGCGTGGATGATGATCCAAAAAATTAGGAAATAGTTGACTATGTCTTTAGCCGATAGAATAGGTCAGAAGACGAAGACAGGACCCAGTTTGTTATGTTGACCCAGTGATAATCCCTTGCACCGCCTCATTCCTTAAGTCTAACCCAAGCATGATCGAGCTGAACTATACGATGGGAAGTGAAGTGGTGAACATCATCTATGCCAAGCCGAAGTATTCGAAGTTGAAGTCATTAATCCAAAAAGAGGCGATGAAGGTGGATTGATCTGAACCTTACCAATCCAAAATCCAAGTTTTCCATATACTTATGTTGAGTGTTTTGTCACTCAAATTAAGTAAGTCTAGGCACTTCTGAGACTTTGTCCAAGTCCTGAACATTCCGATAGCCGAAAATCCATGATGTGACTACCTTGCAAAAAGGTAGGTCAACACTTTTGCCCCTGAAACATATATTTCAGTGGAAGATGTGCTTTGAGTAATCTAAAAGTCTATAGGAATCCAATATCTAAAGACCAGAAATCCATAATTGCGCTAGATCGTAATATCAGAAAACCAGAAAAGCATGATCGTTCCTGATCGTATTAACAGAAAGCTAGAAATCCATGGTCTCTCCGTACCATATTATATAAAAAAACAATAATTCGAAGGAATCCAACGATCATTCAGGATCGAATTATAAGAGAAATTCACTTCCTTGGCCTTTTCGGGCTTTATCTAATATAAGCATAATGCATGCTCGTGTCGTAATCTAATACAAACCCATCCAGTCACATTCTAGTGAAGGAATTCATAGCTCGTCATTATGAGTCCATCCTACACTTTCCAGCAGTGGAACCCATAGGTCATCGATATGAGTCCATCTTATAGCTCTCATGCTATAGAACCTATAGTTCATTGATATGAGTTCATTCTATCGCTCTCCAACGATGGAACCCATAGTTCATGAGTCTATCCGATCACTCTCCGGTGAACGAACTCTATCTATATGAATGCATCCTATCACTCTCCGGTGATAGAGTTTGTAGTCCCTCGATATAAGTTCATCCCATCGCTCTTCGACGACGGAGGACAAATTTATGAGTTCATTTATCACTCTCCGTTGATGGAATTCATATTTACGAACTCATCCTATCACTTATCGATGATGGATTATGTAGTTCCTCATATGGATTCATCCTTTCATGCACGGTGAATGAAATTCATATTCAATACTTACTAGTCCATCCAGTCACCATCCGACAAATGAGAAGCAGTTAAATCACACGAACCCATCCTCATCTCTTCGATTGAAACAAAGATATCATTTATCTAATTATTAATTTTCGCTAAGGACGAGTCAAAGAAAAAACATAAACAAAACGCAAATGAAGGGGAATCAAATCAGGGGGAGCCGCTCCGGGTTCTACCATCACCACCTCTATCATGAGATAATGATGTGTCCTCGAGATCAAAAGTTTCCTCGATCTTGTGTTGCAGTCGGTTTCTCTCGCTCAGGCATCGCTACCTCTGTATAAACATAGTCTGGGATGATTCCGCTCTTGAAATGTTGTTCTATTTCATCTCGGAGGTGTCTGCATTCCAATGTGCCATGCCCTTTTAGTTCATGGAATAGGCAGTATTTTCCAGATCTCGTTTTCTTTTCAGCAGGTTCTCTGGGAGCTAGCTTTCTATATGGTATAAGTGTTCATGTATCCACATAAATCTTTTCTAGAGATGTATTCAGCTTCATGTAGGTGGAAAACTTCGGTCTATCTTTCTGTGAGTTATCATACAAATTTCCCGTCTCCCTTTTCCCGTCATCATGCTTGACTCCAGCTTCAAGCATCTCTTGATTATTCAGAGCATTGTTTAATGCTGATCAAATGTAGTTTATGAAAATTGAATAATTATTCAAGTAACATGCGGTAGTATGGGACATAATTATGTTATTTGTTTGATTATTCATTATTTGTAAATGACAATAAAACGGGGACTACAATCACATGTATAGGAAATACTCATCGGTGAGTATGTATTATTAGGTATTGGCTTATAAGAGCCATGTAAATGCTTGTTGCTTAGGATATATAGCTGTAAGGCATGAGTAATCTATAACCGTCGACATTATGTCTAATTTCTTGTATTTTAAGGAGTGAACCAGATGGGCTGCATGCTCCCTAGTGGCCTTATCATTGGGCCGAATCCTAGAATTCTGACACCTTTTTTTATATAGCCATGTGCTAGCTTTATGTGTGAATGTGCCTTTATCACATAAGCTAGTAGTATGTTATAATAAAGTAAGTATGAGGACGCGATCGAGACTACATGTAGTAGGGTTATTGGTGGATCAATCACAATGTCCATCAAGGTAAATAGATGTAACACCCCGTGAAATATACCTAAATAAACATAGATAACTGGATTAAGAATAAACTATAATAAATTAATAAAATATTAATGGGTTGAAAATAAGAATTTTGGAAAATTAAGAATAGGGTTATAAAAATATTATTGTTGTATTCGTGGCGAGATTCTAGTCCGTTTTCACATTTTTTTGTCGAAAACGGAGTCCATATGAAAAAATTATGAATAAAATAAGTTAGACGTAAGTAATATACATACCAGATTTGGAATTCAATTTGATCAAATATAAATCTGGAATAAAAACATATATTGACGACATTATAGAATATTCCTTGGGAATTTGAATTTATGTGTATATGTTTGTATAAAAGAGGTGACAAGAATAAACAAATAACGGAAAGAATCAATCCCATTAACTAGTAATAAGCAAAAAATAAACGACAAAGGAAACAATCCTCCTAGATCTCAACCCAAGAGGGGGTTGACTAGCCATTCGACCACCCTCCTAGAGGAGGTTGACTGTTATCCTGGTCGAGGGTGGTAGAGAGGAAGCTCTATATTGACATCAAAATATGGTCCTTTCACAGTCAACCCCCAAATTTACAAATCAACACAAATCATAATTATAAAATGCAATAAATAAAGGAGACACACAAAGTTTTTATAGTGGTTCGGCAATCGGGCCAACGTCCACTTCAATAATCTGTCGTTTATACTATTAGATTACAACACAGTTCGGTTCAATGAAACAAAAGTAGAGATAAGAAGTGTATTTCTCTCTCAAGCAATATCCTTGCTCGGTTTGGTAGAGATTCCAGAGTTCGATCCGTGTTTCTGTCCAAGAATGGTATATTTTATTGGTAGGTTATGTGCTCGGTTCGACCACGACACGTGGCTCCAGATCTGGACCGATAGGAGGTGGTAGAACGAATCTTTGAGCAGTGGAAACACCAAGTCGGCTCAACCTGTAGTGCGTGGATGACGATCCCAAAAAGTACGAAGTAGTTGACCACGTTTCTAGCCAATAGAATAGTTCAGAAGACAAATCCAGGACCAGGTTTGTTATGTCGACCCGACCCGGTTCGACATAGTCGATCCGACATGTCAAGCCGGTGATAATCCCTTGCACCACCTCATTCCTTAAGTCCAACCCAAGCATGATTGAGCTGAACCATATGATGGGAAGTGAAGTGGTGAACAATTCACTTGATCGACTATGCCGAGTTGAAGTATTCGAATTGAAGTCATTAATCTGAAAAGAGGTGATGAAGGTGGATCGACCCAACCCTTACTGATCCGAAATCCAAGTTTTCCATACACATGTACTGAGTGTTTTGTCACTCAAATTAAGTAAGTCCGGGTTCTTCTGAGACTTTGTCCAATTCCTAAACATTCTGATAGCAAAAAATACATGATTTGACTACCTTGCCAAAAGGCGGGTCAGCACTTTTCCCCTAAAACACTTCTTTCAATGGAATATGTGCTTTGAACAATCTACAAGTTTATAGGAATCCAATATATAAAGACCAAAATCCATAATCGTGTTAGATCGTAATATCAGAAAACCAGAAAACCACGATCGTTCCTAAACGTATTAACAGAAAGCTATAAATCCATGGTCTCTCTGGATATATTATATACAAAAAACTATGATTCCAAGGAATCCAACGATCATTCAGGATCGAATTTTAAGAGAAATCCACTTCCTTGGCTTTGCCGGGCATTATCTAATACGAGCATAATGCATACTCGTGTCGCAATCTGATACAAACCTATCCAATCACATTTTAATGAAGGAATTCGTAGCTCATCATTATGAATCCAACCTACGCTTTCTATCGATGGAACCCATAGATTATTGATATGAGTTCATCTTATCGCTCTCAGGCTACGGAACCCACGGTTCATCAATATGAGTTTGTTCTATCGCTCTCCAACGATGGAACCCATAGTTCTTGAGTCCATCCGATCACTCTCCGGTGACCGAACTCATCTATATGCACCCGTCCTACCAGTCTCCGGTGATAGAGTTTGTAGTCCCTTGATACAAGTTCATCCCATCACTCTTCAATGTTGGAGTCCGAATTTATGAGTTCATTTTATCACTCTCCGGTGATGGAATTCATCTATACGAACTCATCCTATCACTCACCGGTAATGGATTCTGTTGTTCCTCATATGAATTCATCTTTTCATCCCAGGTGAAAGAAATTCACGTTCAATACTTACCAGTCCATCCAGTCGCCATTCGACAAATGAGACTGGTAGTTAAATAACATGAACCCATCTAATCACGATCTAGTGAAAGGAGCTCGTGTGTGTGTGTATATATATATTGCTAGTTTATCTATTATGAGATCTGTGATGGTTTTAATTACTTCTTGTTCTAAATCATGTTATAGCCAGCATAATGTTGTATCTGATAAAGAATAAGAGTGTTGAACCACATGAAAAAAGCACTGATCGACATTTTTGATGTTTATTTAATATAAAAATCATGGTTTTTCTCGCTCCTAACTAGCCTTATTCTCCGCGTTAATAGGCGACATCACTTGTTAATATTCTTTACTAATTTAGGCCTCGGGGTGGGCGTCCTAGCTTGGTATTAGAGCCAAGTTCATAAAAAACGTGATTAACATGGAACTAAACATGAGCAAGTACATTACGTCGACATACAATATAAGTGTTAACATCAATACCTAGTGTCCTTATCCTGATTGAGACTGTGCCAAAATTGTTTCCTTTAGCTTTATCTTTGCTTGGGTAGATATAAAAGGGGAATACATCTAGGAAGGTAAAAAATTTAAAGTACCATGGTATTCCTTATAAGTAGAATGCTGGTAATAATATCTTACCCATATGTATAATCCTATCTTATCTTATCATTCAGCTAATGTTTGGGAGAGGCAGAGATCGAGCTTTGGGTGTTGGGCAGTCGAGTGGCTCACGCCCCGAAGAGAGAGTTGAGACGTCCAGTGGCTAACGCCCTGAAGCTGTAATAACCCGCATTCTATGCATCATAGGATCGTAGAATATTTAGTTCTTTCGCATACAAAGTCGTATGGTCATGTAACTTTGGGAGACGGCTATTGGGGTCATTTCCCATGTTCATGATTTTTGCCGATTTTTAAATGACCGTTTTGCCCCTATCTAATCTTGTTTTGGCCATAACTTTTGATTGGGAAGGAGTTTTGACCTGAAACCACTTCCATTGGCTTCAGATGATGGTTTACCTTTCCGTAGAGTGGTCATATGTGAAAAACGGACTTACCGCTTGGGAGATATGGCTGAAATAAGGTTTGGAGGGTGAAAAACTGCTTAACCGGGCCAAATAGGGTGATTAGTGAATGGGCCCATAACCCATTTCGGGATTAGGGTTATGGGGAGGATGAAATGAGTTAGGTTTTCATTCTATTTCAGTTTTCTAGCTGCCACTTACCTCTTAGAAACCCTAACAATGGCCTCCAACCTCTAAAACACCTCCAAATCACTTTCTAATCAAGGATTAAGCTTAGCAACATCAAATCAAGGTGGATTAGCACAAGAATCGAGGTAGAGCTGCTGTGTTGCATCGATATTCGCGCCCAAACAGTGGAGTTTCAGTTCTAAAGATTTTATTTGTGGCTAAGGTGAGTGATTTGCATATTTTTGCACTAATTACGGTTGATTAAGGGTAACTAGTGAAGATTAACGAAATTAAACATGATAAAATTCTAGAAAAATATTTATAAATTTGAAAATAATGTTTTAGACCTCTGTTAGAAATTTGGTTTGATTTGGTTAAGTTTTGTTAATCCTACGATTAGTCTTGCTTAAACATGCTTAAGGGAAAATATGGGGTTTTGGGTATGTTTGATCCATTTTACATGCTATGATTGTTGTTTTGTTGTTTGTGGATGATTATACATGTTGCTATGACTGTATGGTATGATTTGTGATTGTCTAGAAGTGTTAGATTGGTCGAAAATTCCGTCGAATGGCGTAAACAGCTTGTTGGACAAAGTGCAGAAAGACACCCGAACCGGATCAGATCGGTTAGGAAGACCCGAACCGAACCGTGTAAAGCCCTTCCCTACGATCTGCCTGTAGCTCCCCGACCCGATCCGCTTGTGGAGATGGAAACCGATCCGAAGTGGGGAAAAAGACTAAGGTGAAGCCAGTGCTCCGACAGTCCGACCCGACCCGGTGTGCCACCCGAACCCCTCCCACAATCTGAACCACGTCACCCGATCCGAACCGATACACCATGGGGGAGTTGAGGAGTTCGATCCGACCCGACGTGATGACCACAGCCGACCCGAACCGTTACGAGATGGGGGAGTGGATCCGAATCGAATGATCTTGGAGAGCACGATCCGGAGTGAAGAGAAGGGGAAGCCGAACCGATCTGGAGAAGAAGACCAATAACCCGAGACACAAAGGTAGTCCAAATGGGAGGTTTGTACTTAGGATCCAGTTGGGAACCAACGAGCGAACTTCATGATTGGACTTTGTTGCGGGACGTGCGCTAAGGGGTTGTCGATGTCTATAACTTTGGATCACTATGTGTAGGGGGTAAGTGAACGGGTTTAGGACCACAGTGGCCTAGGTACGACTAAAGAGCTAAAGACCAATGAAGTGGGGTCATTTGTAAAGGATTGGTCATGGCTCCATGTGGTAAGCTTGGTAGTAGCAGTAGTTGTACAAGTCGAACTCCGTCACTACTTCGATGGGTCTAGTGATTGACAGTGGTGGACATCGTATGCTTTACGCACTGAGTGAGAGATGTGAGGATGGTTGTTATGTTTGATTTGTTTGCCATCACTATGACATGCATACCCCCACCCCCGTTATCTTTACACGACCTGTTCAGTGGCACCTTAGAGTATTGTACGGTATGTAGTGCTAGCTCTTTGGTTGCAGGTCCAGGTTCAGGTATGGTTTAGTATACCTATTATTGTTCTGTTTAGCTGCTTATCGCTCATACCGGACTTTTTGTCTGACCCAGAGTTTTATGTCTCTTCTTATTACTCTAGGTGCTCTCACGAGCAGACTAGAGATAGGTTAGCTGGTGATGCACGAGTAGCCGTACCGGAGACGAGCAGGAGGCTTCCACGTATGATACATATATAGATATTCTGCCTGTGTCGCTGCTGGTCACTACTTTGGGCATTAGTAGTGCACTCTTCCTTTCTTTTGTTTAGAGATAGTAATTTGAAAAGTTGTAATAAGCTGTATTTAGACTTCCGCTACTCTGATGTTGATGTTGGTTTTAGTTATCAGCTTATGCACTGTCTCACCTGTTTTATGTCAAGTACATTATTATTATATTTTGTTCCATATGCTGTGAGACATTCTACAGGTTTTGATTAGTTCATTCTCTTCTTTCCTTTCTTTGGCGACCGTTCTGTGCTAGTTGGGCATGTGTATAACGCACTTTCGGAGGAAATGCCGGCTGGTGCGGGGCGGACCGTCACACTTGTTAACAGAGCTCTAGGTTGCATAGTTAACCTAGGGAAGTCATTAGGGAGAGATAGTATATGTATATAAGAGCGCGTATTTGTGATTATTTTGGTTTTCAAAAGCTATATATATATATACACACACTATTAGTATAGCTAAGGATGAAGTCGCACTGCACTAGCACCACTGTGGAGATGGTTAATCGTTTTCTCTTTACAGATTGAACGATGAGCCGATACGCAAGAGGTGCCGGTAGAGGAGCCAATAATGGGAATGCTGCTGACATGAGGACGATGTTTACTGACCTTGTGAGAGAGATGATTAGAGATGTTCAGAGGGCAGCTTCCAATGCTGGTATTGGTGGTGGTCCAATAGTGCATGCTCCTAGGGCCGATTTCGCCAAGTTGAATAAGGATTATACGAGTCATGGTGGGAAGCCGTTCCACGAAACGGAGTCGGCTACGGATGTTCAGGATTGGTTAGATAGCTGCGAGCGTATCTTCGAAGATTTGGGTTTCGAGGATGCGATGAAGAGAAGGCTAGCATCCCGTCAGCTGCAAGGACGGGCAACGAATTGGTGGAATGCTATAAAGGCAGCTACACCCGAGGATCAGATTACTTGGGATCAGTTTAAGGCTCGTTTTAGCGATAAGTTCATTCCAGCTGCTCAGAAGTCAGTGCTGTTTAAGAAATTCTTGGATCTCAAGCAAAATGGCAGAGCTGTCTCGGAGTATATTGCAGAATTCGATACTTTATCGAAGTATGGACCATCCCTCATTGACACTCCCGAGAAGAAGAATGAGAAGTTCATAACTGGCTTGGATCAGTACTTGGGGGAAAGGCTTATCAACCACATCGATGAGATGTTTGAATCGATTGTGGGGAAAGCATTGAGGTCCGAGAGTCTTTACCCTAAGTCGAAGACTGAGGTTGCATCTGCAGAGGAGCCAAAACCACAAGCAAGTGGTGGAGGCAAGAGTGGTCCTCAGAATAAGAGGAAGCAGAACCAGAATAAGGATTGCCAGAAAAAGAATAAGAAAGATGTTGAGTGTTTCAGCTGTGGTAAGAAGGGCCATTATGCTAGTAATTGTCGGGCCAAGCCAGCAGATAGAAAGTGCTTCAACTATGGCCAAGTGGGACATCACAAGGACAAGTGTCTGCAACCCCCTAAAGAAAAGCAGATGGTGAAAGCATATGCCCTTAATGTTGTTCCTTCTTCGTCGAACGCCCCAACTGCGGCGGAGAAAGGAAAGAATGTCGTTATTCAAGGTATGCTTTCTATTTATGATGTTCCTATTAGAGTTTTGTTTGATATCGGGGCTTCCAGTTCTTTCATATCTAGTGACCTGGTAGATAGGTTGGGATTGGAGCCCGAGATTGTCGATAGGCCTTTAGTAGTGACGAACCTGATTGGTGGTTCAACTAACCTTAGCATGATTTGTCGTAATGTGGTCTTATCGAGTCATGGATGCATGTTTGGTTGCGATTGCTTTGTTTTGGGCTTTACTGGGTTTAACATTATTTTGGGAGTCAATTGGCTCCAAAGATACGGGGTGGTGGTAGACTGCGAGGGCTTTTTGGTGACAGCTAGAGCAGATGATGGGTGGAGGGTAGTGTTTGGTGGTCTACTTGGTGATGGGCTAATGGTTAGTTTTCTAAATTCCCTCGACATCCCACATAATGAGTTGTCAGGGTTGCCCGTGGTTGGCCAGTATCTGGACGTCTTCGAGGAAGTGACCGGGCTTCCACCACACCGAGAGATTGAGTTCCGTATTGATTTAGTGAAAGATGTCAGAACTATAGTGATGCCACTTCGTCGTATGGCACCAAGGGAGCAGCGAGAGCTCGAGGTGCAAGTCAGCAATCTTTTGAAGAAGGAATTTATCAGAAGGAGTGTTTCTGAATGGGGAGCACCAGTTGTGTTTGCTACCAAGGCGGATGGTTCCCTTCATTTGTGTGTAGACTACCACGAGTTGAATAAAGTGACGAGGAAGAATAAGTATCCTCTACCGCGGATAGATGATTTATTTGATCAGTTGAGTGGCGCGAGAGTATTCTCTCAGTTGGATCTCGCGACAGGTTTTCATCAGCTTAGAGTGGAAGCTGAGAGTATAGCTAAAACGGCATTTCGGTCGCCGTCTGGATTTTATGAGTGGTTGGTCATGCCATTCGGGATGACCAATGCCCCAACATACTTTGTGGATCTTATGAATAGGGTATTCAGAGATCAGTTGAATAAGTTTGTCCTTGTGTTCGTGGATGATATTTTGGTCTATTCGAGGACAGAGGAAGAACACAAGGAACGTTTGAGGATAGTGATGGAGGTGTTGAGAAAACACCAGTTGAAAGCAAAATTCTCTAAGTGTCACTTCTGGAGGAGGGAAGTGAGATTATTGGGCCATGTTGTTTCAGAGAATGGTATTGCCGTAGACCCTGCGAAGGTGGCTACGGTACAAGATTGGTCTTCGCCCAAGAATGCAACAGACATAAGAAATTTCTTAGGGTTAGCTGGATATTATCGTAAGTTTATCCAAGACTTCTCCAAGATAGCAGCACCGTTGACTCAGTTGACCAAGAAGAATCAAGCTTTCGTTTGGGACGAGAAGTGCGAGGATGCATTCAAGAGTCTAAAGGAAAAGTTGACACGCGCACCAGTGAAAGTTATTCATTCCTAAGGGGAAATGAAGAGATGACGTTATACACGGATGCACGTGGTACCAGACTAGGTGATGTATTGATGCAAGGAGGTAGGGTTATAGCTTATGCAAGTCGGCAACTGAAACCGCATGAGAAAAGATACCCTACCCATGATTTGGAATTGGCAGTGATCGTCTTTGCATTGAAGATGTGGAGACATTATCTCTTGGGAGAAAGATTCGAGTTGTTTACCGATCATAAATCGTTAAAGTATCTTTTCTCTCAAAAGAATCTAAATCTCCGACAGCAAAGATGGTTAGAATTCTTAGCTTCCTATGATTTCGACATCGCATATACACCAGGAAAGGGTAATGCGGTGGCTGATGCATTGAGTAGAAGATATGCTAGTTTAAGGGCTACGTTTCTTGAATGGAAGCAACTGAAGTACATCGCTGGGTATGATTTCAGACCAAAGTGCAAATTGGATCCAGAGATGTTAGCAAGTTTGACGATCAGACCCACTTTGATTGAGCGGATTGGCTCCAGTCAGAGGAACGATCCTAACCTATTGGAAATCATCTCAAAGTTAAAGATGGGAATCGACGGAGATAGGAACAAGTATGGGCTTGATCGAGATGGATGGCTTAGAAAGAATGGAAGACTAGTTGTACCCAATGTCAATGGATTGAGAGATGAAGTTCTTAGAGAATGTCATCACTCAAAACTGACTATACACCCTGATGGTAACAAGATGTACCGAGACATGAAGCAAACCTACTACTGGGAAGGGATGAAAAGAGACATTGGGAAGTTTATATCCAAATGCATGAACTGCCAGCTAGTTAAAGCTGAGCAAAAGAAGCCTAGTGGTTTGCTACAACCATTAGAAATTCCAGAATGGAAATGGGAACAAGTGTCAGTGGATTTCATTGATGGGTTACCAAGGACTAGATCGGGCCATGATAGCATTTCGGTGATTGTGGACCGATTGACTAAGAGTGCATGGTTTATACCCGTCAAGTCAAACAGGATGGCAGCTAAGTTAGCGGAACTGTATATAAAGTGGGTAGTGAGATTTCATGGAATACCCAAAGGCATTGTGAGTGACCGAGATCCGTTGTTCACTAATGGATTTTGGAGGACCTTACAAGAGGCGTTAGGATCAGAACTACATCTCAGTACCGCGTATCATCCTCAAACCGACGGACAGATAGAGAGGGTGAATCGAGTATTAGAAGACCTCTTGAGAGCCTGTGTATTGGATTTTGGTGGATCATGGGATGACCATTTGCATCTAGTAGAGTTTGCATATAATAATAGTTATCAATCCAGTATTGGTATGGATCCGTTTGAAGCTTTGTACGGAAGACCGTGCAACTCACCGTCATGTTGGGTAGAAACTGGTGAGAAGTTTGTGCTTGGACCCAATGTGATAAGAGAAACTTCAGCTAAGATTAAGATTATCCAACAGCGAATGAAGGCTGCCCAAGATAGGCAGAAGAGTTATGCTGATAAAAGGAGAAGAGAATTAAAGTTCTCCATTGGCGACTTGGTGTTTATCATGATTTCTCCGTTGAAGAGCGTGATACGATTTGGCAGGAGAGGCAAGTTAGCACCAAGATTTGTTGGTCCATTCCTAGTTCTTGAGCAAATTGGGAATTTGGCATACAAAGTTGAGTTACCAGAGAAGATGGCAGGAGTTCACAACGTATTTCATGTTTCGCAGTTAAGAAAGTTCGTACACGATCCAAATGTGACTATTTCACCTGATCAGTTGGATGATATCGAAGTTGAACCCGAGGCGGTTGGGAACCGCAAGCCTATGCATATTGTTGGGAACGATACGAAGCAACTTCGAAAGAAAGCGGTGAAGTTAGTCAAAGTTCAGTGGGGCGAGAATGAGAATGACTGTACTTGGGAGACAGAGGAGAGCATTAGGGAGACATATCCAGAACTCTTCGCCTGGTAAGATTTTAACTTCGATTTAGTTTTTCCGCATGCTAGGATAGGCTTGTTTTGTTTGTTTGCATGATTGACTGTTGTATATTGTTGGTAGGCATGCAGGATCCTTTGTATGTTTTGGGTTAAGGAATTTCGGGGACGAAATTTCTTAAGGGGGGAGAGTGTAACGACCCGCATTCTATGCATCATAGGATCGTAGAATATTTATTTCTTTCTCATACAGAGTCGTATGGTCATGTAACTTTGGGAGACGACTACTGGGTTCATTTCCCATGTTCCTGATTTTTGCCGATTTTTAAATGACCATTTTGCCCCTAGCTGATTTTGTTTTGGCCATAACTTTTGATTGGGAAGGAGTTTTGACCTGAAACCACTTCCATTGGCTTCAGATGATGGTTTACCTTTCCGTAGAGTGGTCACATGCGAAAAACGGACTTATAGTTTGGGAGATATGGCTGAAATAAGGTTTGCAGGGTGAAAAACTGCTTAACCGGGCCAAATAGGGTGATTAGTGAATGGGCCCATAATCAATTTCGGGATTAGGGTTATGGGGAGGCTGAAATGAGTTAGGTTTTCATTCTATTTCAGTTTTCTAGCCGCCACTTACCTCTTAAAAACCCTAACAATGGCCTCCAACCTCTAAAACACCTCCAAATCACTTTCTAATCAAGGATTAAGCTTAGCAACATCAAATCAAGGCAGATTAGCACAAGAATCGAGGTAGAGCTGCTGTGTTGCATCGGTATTTGTGCCCAAACAGTGGAGTTTCGGTTCTAAAGGTTTTATTTGTGGTTAAGGTGAGTGATGTGCATAGTTTTGCGCTAATTACGGTTGATTAAGGGTAATTAGTGAAGATTAACGAAATTAAACATGATAAAATTCTGGAAAAATATTTATAAATTTGAAAATAATGTTTTAGGCCTCTGTTAGAAATTTGGTTTGATTTGGTTAAGTTTTGTTAATCCTACGATTAGTTTTGCTGAAACATGCTTAAGGGAGAATATGAGGTTTTGGGTATGTTTGATCCACTTTACATGCTATGATTGTTGTTTTGCTGTTTGTGGATGATTATACATGTTGCTATGACTGTATGGTATGATTTGTGATTGTCTAGAAGTGTTAGATTGGTCGAAAATGCCGTCGAATGGCGTAAACAGCTTGCTGGACAAAGTGCAGAAAGACACCCGAACCAGATCGGTTAGGAAGACCCGAACCGAACCGTGTAAAGCCCTTCCCTACGATCCGCCTGTAGCTCCCCGACCCGATCCGCTTGTGGAGATGGGGACCGATCCAAGGTGGGGAAAAAGACTAAGGTGAAGCCAGTGCTCCGACCCGACCCGGTGTGCCACCCGAACCCCTCCCACGATCTGAACCACGTCACCCGATCCGAACTGATACACCATGGAGGGAGTTGAGGAGTTCGATCCGACCCGACGTGATGACCACAGCCGATTCGAACCATTATGAGATGGGGGAGTGGATCCGAACCGAATGACCTTGGAGAGCACGATCCGGAGTGAAAAGAAGGGGAAGCCGAACCAATCTAAAGAAGAAGACCAATAACCCGAGATGCAAAGGTAGTCCAAATGGGAGGTTTGTACTCATGATCCAGTTGGGAACCAATGAGCGAACTTCATGATTGGACTTTGCTGCGGGACGTGTGCTAAGGGGTTGTCGATGTATATAACTTTGGATCACTATGTGTAGGGGGTACGTGAACGGATTTAGGGCCACAGTGGCCTAGGTATGACTAAAGAGCTATAGACCAATGAAGTGAGGTCATTTGTAAAGGATTGGTCATGACTCCATGTGGTAAGCTTGGTAGTAGCAGTAGTTATACAAGTCGAACTCCGTCACTACTTCGATAGGTCTAGTGATTGACAGTGGTGGACATTGTATGCTTTACGCACCGAGTGAGAGATGTGAGGATGGTTGTTATGTTTGATTTGTTTGCCATCGCTATGACATGCACACCCCCACCCCCGTTATCTTTACACCATCTGTTCAGTGGCACCTTAGAGTATTGTACGGTATGTAGTGCTTACTCTTTGGTTGCAGGTCCAGGTTCAGGTATGGTTTAGTATACCTATTATTGTTTTGTTTAGCTGCTTATCGCTCATACCAGACTTTTTGTCTGACCCAGAGTTTTATGTCTCTTCTTATTACTCTGGGTGCTCTCACAAGCAGACTAGAGACAGGTTAGCTGGTGATGCACGAGTATCCATATCGGAGACGAGCAGGAGGCTTCCACGTATGATATATATATATAGATATTCTCCCTATGTCGCTGCTGGTCACTACTTTGGGCATTAGTAGTGCACTCTTCCTTTCTTTTGTTTAGAGACAATAATTTGAAAAGTTGTAATAAGCTGTATTTAGACTTCCGCTACTCTGATGTTGATGTTGGTTTTAGTTATCAGCTTATGCACTATCTCGCCTGTTTTATGTCAAGTACGTTATTATTATATTTCTGTGAGACATTCTACAGGTTTTTGATTATTTCATTCTCTTCTTTCCTTTCTTTGGCGACCGTTCTGTGCTAGTTGGGCATGTGTACAGCGCACTTTCGGAGGAAATGCCGGCTGGTGCGGGGCGGGCCGTCACAGCAGTGTACATGTAGACTGACAATAACTTGGAGATCATCAGAAGCACCCAGCCTCTTACTCAACCTCGCTCTTCTCCATCCCAAACGTTGACGTTCACCCACATGTGCAGTGATTTTACCCCACTTTGGTGGAAAGCCTTTCAAAGGCTCAGAGTCTGACTTGAGGTACAGGAATGGATCCACACGTGCGAGCTTATATTTACTTGCATGGAGATTTCTGATTATCACCTTGTTCATGTCGCATCTAGTATGTTGTAAGAGCATGCGTTATATTGGTATGAGTTGCTTCTTGGTTGATGAGGCTTCTTTGGAATGGAAACAATGAAGAGAGCATTTCGAGATTATATTATCCCCTGAATCTGAGAAGTCCATTCTCGCTCGTCGCCTCCTCGAGCAAAAGCAAGGGAAGTCGACTATTTCTCAGTATGTTTCATCAATTGAGGCCTTATCCAAGTGCGGTCTCAAACATATCGGCACTTCATATCAGAATAATCTCAAATTTATCTCTGGGCTTAAGAAGTATTTGAAGAAGTCCCTTATGTTGAAGCTCAAATTATCTTTTGAAGAGCTTGTCGATGCGGCCCTTCATCTTAAGGCAATCGAGAACGAAAGGGAGAGTGGTGACGAAGTTGAGAACCATGAGAACCTGTGTAACGTCCCCACTATTGTACACAGTTTAGGAAAGGACATTACAAGTAACATTGTCTGCTAATCCAGAGGTAATACAAGGAAACACAATAAAAAAGCAATCTGAAACTCATGCAAGATACTCATAATCAATCGACCTGATCGAGGAAATACAAGGAAACAAGCAATCGACAATCAATTTCTATGATTACTGAGATTGAGAAAATTACATTCTTAATCCAATGGATTGAAGAACGATAAACATACGGTCATGCAGATCGAAGTCCCACATGCTCGATCTACGGGATCGAGGAACCATATATCTGATCCCAATAATCAAAGAAATAAAATTTCAACAATAATAAAGATAGTAGCAACCACAACTTTACTGCTCCATATTAATCATTATTTTATTTAAAATCTTTACTAACAAAAGTAGTCATAAAAGTCCAGTCTCTTAAACTAATAAATTTCTCGATCTTTTTTATATTTACAAGTTAGAAAAGAAATCCAGAAGTAACCTTCTAAATGATCTAGCACCCTCTGCCGCACACCAAAAGAAAGGGAACTCTAAAGTGTCAAATACTATCACCCACAGTAACCACTATAGTTTAACATAGATTCCCAACCATCTAGTGAAACACAAGTACTTACTGAGAATTAGTAAATTTCACTTATTACGGATATACCCGGAAAACCTGATTTATATTCTCTTACAGATCTAGCGACCACCTGTAGCACACCATAAAAGAATACAACCCTAAAGTGTTAATTACTGTATCAAAATCGATTATAAGAATCTAACTTGAGCATCCCTTACTACTCAGTTGGGTTCAAATATTCGGTCAAGGATTAGTAAATTCCACTTCAACATTCTATTCATTAGAATATACCATTTTCGACAAAATGTTTCACAAGAGCATATAAAACAATCAGTAACATTAAGTAGAAAATTAGCTCATTCTAGATTATAGAATTAAGATTCTCAAAACTATTATCTCTTTTGAGTTTCGTTGTTTAAAACACTTACTTAGTTGTTCACAAAACTATTTTATTTTTTCCAAAAGTTCATAATAAAGCTTCTCAGTTTTAAATTGCAATTTCAGTTTGCTTAAGCATATAATTTAACCAAACTTAATCCATAAAATTATAACAGAAACTCTTACCTTTCCAAAACATTAAAATTTATTAAATTCCGATAAGTAACTCAAAAGTTATGACCAAAACACTTTCTCATGTTTAAGTATTGACACAATTTCTCAACGAAAGGACAATGACAAACAAATGGGTTTTTCACCATTTAAACTCCAAAATCAAAAGAGGCACTAGAATTGTAGATTAATCTCTTAGCTTTTCAAAACATTAAGAATTATCAAATTCCAATAAGTGGCTCAAAAGTTATGACCAATTTTTTTTTCTCATTTTTAAGTATTTTCATGATTTCCTAACGACAGCCCAGCGACAAACAAATGAGTTTTTCACAATATAAACTTCAAAATCAACAGAAACACAATAAATGAAAGTTGTAGCTTATACTCTTAGCTTTCCATATTTAAAAAATTATCAAATTCCAATAAGTGCCTCAAAAGTTATGTCCATTTTAACACAGGCCTGAGCTACATGCTCAGTTTAAATCTCGGTTTTGGCCTCCTAAAAGGCATAATTTCAAAAAATGCCTAAAGGAAAAGTTGTAGCAAATTGAAATAGCTTTCTGCTGTAAAAAGGTTGAGCCAATTTGATAATTTAACTACAAGTTATCACTATTATATTATAGTGATATTTCCACCAAAATTTTCAGCATACAAAATCAAACAACCACTTTAATCCAAAACCATATTGCAACCCAATCATCATCAAATCAACCATATCTAAGATAAAATTTCTAACATGCAACAATTTTTCAGAGATAAATTGTATGAGTTGAACAAACCACTTTTAATGCTTCCAATAACTTGCTAATCTCTTATAAATCCTTGATACAGCCTTGCAATCTCTTTGCTAATCACCATAACATCCAAAGACTCAAAAACCTAAAACCAACCAGTAGCTCCAAGGTTAAAAACAAGATAAAAAATCATATTTTTATGACTCTAGCGAGTAGAAAAGATTTCCTAGCTTTGATTTCTACAAGTATCGACCAAAACCCCTTTGATTTGCACTAGATTTTGGGTGATTTAGAAGTTAGTGTTTTGATAGAGAAGAAGAAGACAAGTTTCACTAATTATTTTCAGGAATGAAAAAAATGAATTGTACATACACTTGTTTCTCCACTTAACTCATCTTTCTTGGGTCAAGAGGTTATAGGTTAGGAGCCCAAAAACTAATATTGTGAAAACTAGTAAAGTGTCCCTAATTTTCTTAAGTTACTAACTCCAAAGCATTATTATTATTATAACTTTTCACTTACCCCATATCTTACCAAAATCACAAATTTACTAACTTGTTGAAATTCTTATTTTGGAACAAAATATCCAAACCCAAACATTTATTTATTTTTAAAACTTTTTCCAGAACTATCTTAAGATTAACTAAAATAAACAATTGAATTATTCACAAAAATAATTTTAATTTCACCTTTAAATTCCGTAAATCACAATCTAGCATAAATTCTCTCTAATTAAATTAGTTGGTTAACAACTGGGTTGTTATAGGCTCCTTACCTGAAAAAAATTACGCCCTCGCAACTTGTTAACTGAAATAATCAATAAAAATTTCAACTTAACCATGATTTTATACATCAAAAAAATCTCATTAACTTACTTATCATCAACATTTAATTTTGATTAAAACCCCTTTAAAGTACCAACTTAAAACCACTTCATTCCCTTACTATTACGATTTTATTCTTTATAACTTTTAGGATTAAATTTCAACCATTTAGAAATACATTTCATTTTTACTTATATTATTCCATTCACAACTCTTAATAATTCACAAAATAGAATTTTCTTTCACTTTTGGTTTGCAAAACTTAATGTTTTGAATCCAATACCAATGTTTTTATCTGATTGTCAAATTTATAAATTTAAAATTCTTATAATTCCAGAAATAATATTAAACCATGAATTATTATGATCCACTTCACACTATAAAGTTGATTGCATAAGCTACCAACAATGTCTTCCCAAGCTCATCCATTTCACATAAATGTTTCATGGAAAAAATATTATTCCAATTTATTTTAACTCAAAACATTTCACCTTTTTTCCCTACTCATGTCAAAATATCACGTTCGAAGTTTAGGAACCTCTGTCGATAACATAGCATCCCATGTATCGACCAAAATCCTTAAACAACGTCCAGATAAGTCAACATGATGGGTTAACAAAAATTTAGATGTATTATTTTACTATCTCTAGCACCCATGCATCCAATTTTAAACAAGCCAGGAATAAAATTTCTAACATCCAAACACTAGGAAGTAGTCAAGCAAAAGTAGACAATTTACCCTTAAACTGAACATTAGGCAACCAAACAAAAGGAGAAAAATATTATTTTATCTTATAATTTTTCCTTTTAACTCAGATTCTTTTTCTCATTTTGTCCCTTTCCCCGTTTGATTAAAAATTTTGTATCTACTTCTCATTAGTTTCCATTTTTTTCATTAATTCCCTCCCAAGCGCACAATGACAGAGCGGAGAAAATTTAGGTCCAATGGGTTAGGCACCTACAACCTGAGTCTGTATTGTCCTAATCATTTCAGCTATTTGCTATGGAGTTAAAAATACTCCCACAACACTATGACCACTGGTTTCTCGCACATATGTCCTAAGTCTGCCTCTAGTCATAATACCAATCCTGCACATCCAATTCTAATACTACTTTAAATGTGTCTTCCTTACTAAAAAAAATAGATGCCTTACATTTATCCCAAAAAACTATGCTATACTTCCAACCCCATGTGGATAGCCATGTAAACTACATACACATTCTCTAGGGGACATGACTCTAAGTCTCACTAGGTCTCAGATCCGTGATTTGTATATGTAATATTGTTCTGACCATAACTCTGATATCAAACTATAATGTCCCCACTATTATACCCAGTTTAGCAAAGGACATTACAAGTAACATTGTCTGCTAATCCAGAGAATACAGCTTGATAGGGGCGATTGAATGTGAATATATCTTTATACTAACATTGACACGTCATTTATACCTTTTTACTTAATGTTTGATCTGAATTTGACGTGTTCAGTATTAATAAAAAGTAATAAACACACCAGTTCAACTTAATCAGGACAATATCTCAACCACATAACAATCAAGATCACACCAGAAAGCACATATCATAACATACTTACAGTAAGTCCACAAAATATACTTCTAATTTTACATTCTACACCATTCAAAATAAATCACTATCTTAACAAATACATCCTATAGTACATCAGGTGAGTATCCTACTAAAGATAAACTAGGGGTCTCAACATGTCTATCCATGGCTAGCTCACCTTTCCAAAAGTCTGAGCATCCTGTAAATCTAAAAATTCTGGTCTGACCCGAAAACACAAAATTCTGGATCAGTCTATCTCTAAATATCTGAAAAGTGAGATTCATATATATAACATATAAATAAACTTTAGTTCAACCACAAAATGATAATAGCACTACTTTATTGTTTCACAATGATGTGTGTTTGGTTTCCAATCATGGTTTAAACTCCATCAGAAGTTCATGTTATAAGCATAACAAGTTAACACAATTCATTCATGACCGACCTGATCAAGGAACTAATATAAGCATGACAAGTTAACATAATTCATTAATGACCGACCTGATTAAGGAACTCTTTCTCAGTTAAATGACCAAGGAAGAACAAGAGTCAACATATCAAACAAACAAACATACATTCCAAAATCCAGGATGGTCTGAGGCCTTGTGGGATCCCTCACACCAATCTGATATCAAAGATCGGGAACTCATGCACGATCACCAGGATCGAGGAACTCATATTCAATCGTTCTGATCGAGGAAATACAAGGAAACACAATAAAAAAAGTAATCCAAAAATCATGCACGATACTCATACTCAATCGGCCTGATCGAGGAAGTACAAGGAAACAAGCAATCAACAATCAATTTCTATAATAACTGAGATTGAGGAAATTACATTCTCAATCTAACCGATTGAGGAACCATAAACATACGATCATGCAGATCAAAGTTCCACATGCTCGATCTAGGGGATCGAGGAACCATATATCTGATCCCAATAATCAAAGAAATAAAATTTCAACAATCATAAAAATAGTGGTAACCACAACTTTACTACTCCATATTAATCATTATTTTATTTAAAATCTTTACTAACAAAAGTAGTCATAAAAGTCCAGTCTCCTAAAATAATGAATTTCTCAATCTTTTTATAATTACAAGTTAGAAAATAAATCCAGAAGTAACCTTCACAAGGATCTAGCAGCCTCTGTCGCACACCAAAAGAAAGGGAACTCTAAAGTGCCAAATACTATCACCCATAGTAACCATTATAGTTTAACATAGATGTCCCATACCATATAGTGAAGCACAAGTATTTAATGAGAATTAGTAAATTTCACTTATTATGGATATACCAGGAAAACCTGAATTATATTCTCTTACGGATCTAGAGACCACTTGTTGCACACCATAAAAGAATGAAACCTAAAGTGTTAAATACTATCTCAAAATCAATTATAAGAGTCTAACTTGAGCATCCCATACTACTCAGTTGGGTTCTAGTATTTGGTCAAGAACTAGTAAATTCCACTTCAACATTCTATTTGTTAGAATATACTATTTTCGATAAAATGTTTCACAGGAGCATAAAAAACAATTAGTAACATTAAGTGAAAATTAACTTATTCCAGATTATAAAATTAAGATTATCAAAACTATTATCTTTTTTGAATTCCATTGTTTAAAACACTTACTTAGTTGTTCACAAAACTATTCTATTGTTTCCAGAAGTTCATAATAAAGCTCTCAGTTTTAAATTGCAATTTCAGTTTGCTTAAGCATATAATTGAACAAAACTTAATTCATATAATTATAGAAAAAACTCTTAGCTTTCCAAAACATCAAAATTTATTAAATTTCGATAAGTAACTCAAAACTTATGACCAAAACAATTTCTCATGTTTAAGTATTGACACAATTTCTCAAAGACAGGACAATGACACACAAATGGGTTTTTCACCATTTAAACTCCAAAATCAAAAGAGCACCAAAAATGAAAGTTGTAGATTAATCTCTTAGCTTTACAGAACATTAAGAATTATCAAATTCCGATAAGTGGCTCAAAATTTATGACTAAAAAAATTTCCCAGTTTTAAGTATTTTCATGATTTCCTAACGACAGCCTAGCGACAAACAAATGGGTTTTTCACCATTTAAACTTCAAAATCAAAGAAATTCAACAAATCAAAATTGTATCTTATACTCTTAGCTTTCCATATACAAAAAAATTATCAAATTCCGATAACTGACTCAAAAGTTATATCCACTTTTCTAACTCTGATTTTAACACAGGACTGAGCTACATGCTCAGTTTAAAACTTGGCTTTGGCCTCCTAAAAGGCATAATTTTGAAAAATGCCTAAAGGAAAAAGTTGTAGCAAATTGAAATAGCTTTCAACTGCAAAAAGATTGAGTCAGTTTTATAATTTAACTACAAGTTATCACTGTTTTACAACAGTGATATTTCCACCAAAATTTTCAGCATACAAAATCAAACAACCACTTGAATCCAAAACCTTATTACAACCCAATCAATCATAAAATCAACAATATCTAAGCTAAAATTTCTAACATGCAACAAATTTTTTAGAGATAGTTTGTATGAGTTGAGCAGCTCACTTTTAATGCTTCCAATAGCTTGTTAATCTCTTATAAAGCCTTGCTATAACATTGCGATCTCTTTGCTAATCACCATAACACCCAAAGACTCAAAAATATAAAACCAACCAGCATCTCAAAGTTTAAAAAAGAGAAAAAAAATCATATTTTTATGACTCTAGAGAGTAGAGAAGATTACCTAGCTTTGATTTCTGCAAGTATTGACCAAAACCCTTTTGATCTGCACTAGATTTTGGATGACTTAGAAGCTAGGGTTTTGATAGAGAAGAGGAAGATGGTTTCACTAATTATTTTCAGAAATGAAGAAATGAATTATATGTACACTTGTTTCTCCACTTAACTCATCTTTCTTGGGCCAAGAGGTTATAGGTTAGGAGGTAAAAAACTAATATTGTGAAAACTAGTAAAGTGTCCCTAATTTTCTTAAGTTACTAACTCTAAAGCATTATTATTATTATAACTTTCCACTTACCCCATGTCTTACCAAAATGAAAAATTAATTAACTTGTTGAAATTCCTATTTTGGAACAAAATATCCAAAAACAAACATTTATTTATTTTTAAACCTTTTTCCAAAACTATCTTAGGACTAACTAAAATAAACAATTGAATTATTCACAAAAATAGTTTTAGTTTCACCATTAAATTCCATAAATCATAATCTAGTATAAATTCTCTCTAATTAAATTTAATTTAGTTAGGTGGTCAACCGGGTTGTTACAACCAGAGTAATAAAAGATTTCCTTTCCATAAGTGTAACGACCCGGAAATTTAACGATCTTAGTTATCCGATATACAACACATATCGAACATCTAAGGATTGGAAATAACCGAATAGTTAATGAAAGAAATTAGAGGGCGAGGAAAGATAAGATAGAAACTTAGAATAGAAGAAGAAGAAAAACACAACATCAGAGTAACACGAACCTCACAACGGAATGAATAACATATCTTTGAAATATAAATCTATACTTGAATATACATATCATTTTCAAAGTACAGCACTTACAACACAGTGGAAATAAACTATAGCTATATGATCCTAAAGCCTCCTGCTCCAGCTCTTCAAGTATCTGTAAATCCCGACTACTTGACTACCCGTACAAAATTGGGCACGCAAGAGTTTAGGGAAAACAAAACAAAATAAACTCCGGGTCAGTCATGGGACTTGTATGAGTAAAACAGTTTAAAACAGTTTAAGCAGGTAAATGATATCTCATAAGACCACGCCGTATAACGGAACAGGTTTTTCACTTATGAGAATCCAAAATATCTTTATATCAAAAACCTTTTGATATTATAATAATGTCTATCAACCACAATATAACAATCATCTAGCAGAAACGCTTTCATCTCACGTTCAACATATATAGTATACAATCAAAACCGCAAGCACGTATTGGGTAATGGATTTCCAACTATGACAAGGTATGGAACCACCCTTCGCTAGTGTACCTCTAGAGAGGAATACACTGGGTTCAACAAGAACATCTTGCAACCCGGCCACACATGACCGACCACTCATTTCGCTTGAGTGTATCGAATGTATATCACCAACGGTTGTTATCAGCAACCGTTTCCCGAATGGGACAACATCAACAATAGATTTTTTTGAAGTAAATGAAACTCTAGATCAGGTGATTATACACCCTACTTTGGAGCGACTGACTTAGCCGTGCTGCCTTCCCGATTTCTGTCATTTACCCGTTGATGAGGCTTGAGCTTACGCTTCATCATCGCATCAGATTCACTTCGAATGCCACATTGTCAGATCCATCGAAAATCACTAATTGACGTCTACAACAGTACATTACGTGTTAGCTAAAGAAGTTTCCTTCTCCGCTTCAACTCTTGGTACGGTTGAAGAAATCAATGTACGTGACCTTTCTGGAAATACTCCGTCAGACATTCATCCATACAAGTCATTCAGGAACAGGATGAACCGAAGGTACTATTCAGTATATCCATCTTAGGCACTGTTATCTAAGACTTATACAATAGCCCTTGCACTTTACTCCGTCTTCAATTTTCTTTGGCATATATGATTCGCAACGCTTATGCCAATATAGAGTGGTTCTTTGGATAATAATCCAACCGATTTCTCCATATTAACAATGTTAAAATGGTCAAAACTTCGATAGTCTGTGATTCAACCATCAAAGAAAAACAGGTGTGCAAACAACGATATTATTTCCAAATGGAAATTCTATCCATCAATCATCAATTATATCTATATATATATATATTTCCTTATTTTCTATGTTAGAAAATATATGTTATTAACACTGGAAAACATTTCCATTATTTATTTACATATCACTATCATTTCACAACTATCAGTCCCTGACTGTAAACTAGTAGGAGAACAATTCTCTAAATATAAACCCCGAAGGCCGAAACCAACATCAGATCGATACTCAGAAAACTATTCAACTTAACTAATCTCTAGTCAGTTTCTAATCTTGTTTAACTCTATTTGATTAACTCAAATTCGAATAACTAATATTCGATTAATTCTTTTTGATTTACTCTAACTGATTAATTCTAACTGATTTAACTCTTTTAACTCTAATTGATTAAACTATATTCGAATAACTCCCCTTTAACTCTATTTATTTAACAAATAAATATCTCCTTTTAATTCTATTTATTTATACAAATACATATCTCCTTATCTCATCCTATTTATTTTACAAATAAATAATCCATTATCTTATCTTATTTATTTACTAAATAAATAATTCACTTTATAAATATTCTATTTATAAAGATTTCCTTCATTTATAATTCCCACTTAAACGTATTTCCTATTTATAAATATTCCATTTATAAATATTCCTATTTATAAATATTCTATTTATAAATATTCTCTTTTATAAAATCCTTTGATTTTATAAATATTCTCTTTTCAGTATTCACTTTGACAAATTTCCCATTTCTCCAAATCCCGGTATGTTATAGTGTTTAACATATCAAATTTCGATGTCCAATATCGTCCATACACACACAATCAACAACAGGTTATAATTCACATCATATATAAAAATATATGAAAACAATAAAATAATTGTTGAGGAATCCAGTCGGATTCCTCCAACCTGTTTCCTTGCATCCACAGATGTTACACAATAAAATCAACATCACTTTCAGTTCCATATGATATATTCTATTAAACAGAATCAATATAGAAATTCAACTAATTGACTAGCAGTTCAATCAAATGGTCAACACATAGTCAATCAGCCAATGTTTAACAGTTATAAAAATACAACATGAAAATATAAACTGTTCAGAGTTAGTGAGATTTACTCACATTTGCAGTTCATCGTTAAAGAACGATAAACTATTTGTTTGGTTTGAATCAAACAATTTATTTCTCCATAAATTCAAACGAGCACCAATCCACTCCCATTTAGTTCCATGGTGTTGCCCTCGTCCATACGATCCTGACGGATCTGACCTTCGAAATTCTGATCACGTATGTTCAAGTTACACCGATTACAAGTTTATATACAATT
Source organism: Allium sativum (assembly GCA_030737875.1). Taxonomy (NCBI): domain Eukaryota; kingdom Viridiplantae; phylum Streptophyta; class Magnoliopsida; order Asparagales; family Amaryllidaceae; genus Allium; species Allium sativum. Next base: position 141,346,751 of record CM060925.1, on the reverse strand, counting down.
TAAATATAAATTAAAACTTAGAATTAACTCCCACTGGGCCTTACCCTTTAAACTCCTTGGCCCATCTCAAACCCATAAAAGCCCACCCGCTCACTTCCACTCCATCTTCCCCGACCGTTTCCAGTATTATCCCAACATCATAGCCGTGAATTCTCCAAGGCCAAACTCCATCATTTCTTCACTAAACCCAAAACAAAGACCACCGAACTACTCCTTGTTCCGACCTCATCCTTCCAGTACCCATAGCAGGCAACTCGCGCTACCTGGTAGGAAACCGACGACACCCTCAAACAGCAACTACAATACACCGCATGGCCAAAATCATGACCGGAATCCACCAACTCATCATAACAGGTGCGGTTTTGATCATCGAACCCAAATATAACACTTGTTTCTCCATTCACTGCTTCAATCTCCTACGATTCGGAACCCTAGATCACTGACTTTCGAGTACCAGAATTCTCCATCGCAACACTTAAGACCAACACAGAAATGAAGAGGAAGACTAAAGGAGTTAGATTATCCTTATTTGGTGATTTATAGGAATCGATTGGATTTTCTTTTAATTTTCAAAAGAGGAATTTTCATGTTTTCCTCAAGAATACTAGCGGCGGAAGTTGTGGTATGAAATTAGGTTATAAGGGTTAAGGGTGGTGTATTTATAGACAATTTAGATATTTTCCTATGGATTATTTTATTCTATTTATTAATCAAATGTTAATTATCCTTGTCTCTAAAAATTCATACAACCACATAAAATACCCAAAAATCATGAAAATGGTCATACAGCTAGAGTTCGACATTACGGTCCCAACAAAACTGGTTTCGTCAAATTCCGACTTCGTATGCTCACGCAAAGTATTTTTAACCGTCGAAATACTGACTGTTTCTCACTCTAAAAATCTGTACGGCCACACAGTGACTTCAAAAATCACGGAAACTGAACTCTAGCAATAATTTAATATTGTGTATCCAACAAAATTAGTTTCGTCGAATTCCGACTTCGTTCGCAAAAGTGGCTTATTTTTACAGCTCTGAATGACCCATTTAAATATATAAATATATTTAAATATAATTAAATTAAATATAAATAAGTTTATATTATCGTATATATTCACAGTGGAATACACAGCTCTAGAATATTCCTATATGAATTTCTAACTCGATATTCACTTCTGGGTCAACCCGATATACGATTTATATTGAAATTCCTTTTTAAAATATAAAAAATTCCTTTATAAATTATAAAGGAATTCCACAGCGACTTTTCTAAAATTTGATTTGGACATACATCAAAATCTACACGATGAAATCCCGATTTTTTCTCTTCCACTAGAAAGATATACTCCACCAGCTCCTAACGTTTCTTGTTTCACAGAAATCCGATTTAAAACGGCTTCTGTATATTCTGTTGAAGTTCAAATCGCCAATTTTCGAACTATAGCGCCATTTCGAGCTCGATTTTAATTATAATATAATTATACATTCAAATTGTCGTTCAAATAATATATTCGTTATTCTAATCCAATTCTAAACTGAATTAAATATCATAGATGATCCAGTTCACACCATATCGCCATTTCTGCCAATTCCGATTATTTCAGAATTAAATATATTATTTAAAATTATTATTTTCATTAAATATTCACCGTTATTAAATTCCACGACCATTAAATTCTCTAAACCACCATTTCAATAATTAAATAAATTATTTATTATGCCGCTGAAGATGCGGGTCATTACAATAAGTCTAAGTCATTTCAGAGTAAGAATTAGAAATCAGTTGGTTCCAGTTCTCTCAACCCAATGTAGCAGCTTCTGTTAAGAGATGATGCTATGATTAGGGTTCCAGTGATCATCTTATTCGGGATTTTCCTAAGCCGCAAATTTGTCGATATTGCAAAAAGGAAGGACATTTGTCCTCTTTTTTTCCTTCAACTCCCAAGTCTTTCAAGTCAGGCAAGCTTAATGTTATAAAGGCAAGTAGGGGTTCGTCTTAGCCTAGAGGTACTCCTTCTATTCTTAAGGGTTCCAAGTTGTTTCATGTTCACATTATTCGAGTTTTGTTCGATGCAGGTGCATCATTCGTATTGAATTAATTTGTTGATGCTTTTTCTTTGTATGTATCTTGCATGATGACTCTTTGACGATAGCGAATCCTATTAGGGGACCCGTCACCCTTATCCTTCTATGTGAGGACATAGAGATATTTGTTCGTAGGTTCCTTTTCATGTGAGTCTATATGTTGTCTATTCTCTTGAATTCGATATGATTCTTAGCATGTAGTGTCTCTTGCGATACAAGGTCAAGATTCTTTGTCTTGGTAGAATTTTATATCTTCGACATCCTGATTTGTCAGCGTAGCTTTATCTTATTCTTCGAGATGTCCATCATGACTCTGAAGCATCATTATTCTCTCTTGAATCGTGAGATCATGAATATGATGTGTATCATATTCCTGTTATATGCAACTTCTCCGATATATTTGAGCCGGTTTCGGGGTTGCCACCCAAACGGGCTATTGAATTCCATATTGATTTGTTTCCTGATGCACAGCCTGTTAGTCTGCCTCCGACTAGGATGTCGACTAAATATAGTGAGGGGAACTCGAGAAAGAAATTCTTGATCTTGAGTCCAAGTAGTTCATTCAGCCCAGCACTTCACCGTAGGGTGCCGCATTGGTATTCGTAAGGTAGTATGATGGAACTCTTAAGTTATGCGTCGATTGCTGCCATCTTAATGAGTTGACCATCAAGAATCGTTACCTATTGCTAGGATTGTTGATATGTTTGAAATGTTGAGTGGTACAATGGTCATCTCTCAATTAGACCTTACCACAGATTTTCATCAGCTTCAAATTGCGGAGGACAACATTCTTCTTGCAGCTTTTCGAAATCTATATGTTCTTATGAGTGGGTTGTCATTCTGTTTGGTTTGAAATTCTTCTACGTTCTTTGACGATCTTATGAATTGAGTATCTGGGAATATCTCGACAAATTTTTGGTTATATTCAATAATGATATCCTCTTTTATCCAAGTCCAAAGATGGCATGCTTATCATTTGCTGATTGTCTTGAATACCCTTCAACGTGATTAATTCAAAGCCAAATTATCCAAGTGACACTTTTGGGAGAAGCAAGTCAAATTCTTTGACCATGTTATATTAGCTAATCATTTGCAGATTGTTTTGAATACCCTTCAACGTCATTAACTCAAAGCCAAATTATCCAAGTGACACTTTTGGGAGAAGCAAGTCAAATTCTTTGACCATGTTGTATTAGCCGATGGTATCTTTGTTGATCCTTCCAAAATCGAAGCCATTCAAAATTGGAAGAGGCCTAACAATGTTTCTGAGGTCATTGCTTCTTGGGATTGATGGATTATTATTGTTGATTCATTAGAGATTTCTCGTGTATCATGCTTCCTTTCACTCGTTAGCAAGGGTGTTCGTTTTGTTTGGTCAGATCAGTGCAAAATCCTTTTCCAGTAATTAAAAGAGCGTCTCACACATGCTCTTATCTTTGTGGTTCTGAAGGGAACCAAGTTCGTGTTGTATACACTGACGCGACTCATAGTAGTCTTGGTGTTGTGCTTATGCAACATGATGTATTTTTTGCCAATGCTTCTAGACAACTGCGACCAAACAAGGTTCGATACACTACTTATGATTTTTAAATTGCTTATATTGGTCTTCGCTTTGAAGATTTGGCATCATTATTTGTTAGGAGAGCATTTCACTCTCTTTACAACCACAAATCTCTTAATTATATGTTTTCATAGAAAGAGATCAACATGTGGCAACAAAGTTGGCTTGAATTTCTCACAGCCTATGATTTTGATATCCAACATACTCAAGAAAGGGTAATCATGTTGCCGATGCCTTGAGTCCCAAGCAATCGGTCGTTGTTTCTATGTTGCTTACAGAATGGAAAGATTTAGAGTTTTTGTGTTTATGTGATATTCGTTATTATGCGACCACTTCAGATTCTCCTATCCTGTTATATAGCATAGATGCTTGTACTTCTTTATTGGATTGGATAGCCGAAGCTCAACAGCAAGATTCCAATATTTCATCTCTTATTCAGAAATGTGAGTCTAGATCCCACATTGATTTCGAGATGAGAGATTTCAGCATTGATTCTCGTGGATTCCTTCGCAAGAAAGGCAAATTGATTGTGCCGTCTATTTTTAAGCTTAGACAAGACATTCTAGCTAAATGTCATTATTCTAAGTATGCTAATCATCCGGGCGGTAGAAACATGTATGCTGACATGTGTCGCTTGTTTTATTAGGATGACATGAAACAAAATACGGCAGGTTATGTAAGCAATTGCATGAACTGTCAGCTCGTGAAAGCCGTGCATCAACGTTCAAGCGGTCTTCTTCAGCCTTTGGAGGTCTCAATGTCGAAGTGGTACCAAATCTCTGTGGATTTCATTGATGGCTTACCTAGGTTGGGACACAATAGCATTTAGGTTATTGTTGATCATTTCATGAAATCAACACACTTCGTTCTTATTAAATCTAATAGGACAACTCCTTTCTTATAGAGACTTTATATTAAGAAAGTCATGTGCAATGGTTGATTAGTCTCTAAGACTGATAATGGAACCATTTCAAGCAATTCCTAAGCAAGAAGAGCGCCATATCTCCGAAATGCATCAACAGAGGACCTCATCTTGTAAATTTCCGTAACTAAAGTCCCTTCTTTAGTTTAATGCGACCCCTGAAAGCCTAAAGTCAGGTTTCACTACCATTTCCGTGGATACACCATCTATCTCAATACCATTGCATGGTATCCCTAGTTTTATTGTATGCGATCGAGATTCACTTCTCCATAAGTCACTTTTGGCAAAGTATTTAGCAAGCTTTGGGGGCAATGCTCAATCTTAGCACTACTTATCACCCTTAGTCTATTGGATAGACTGAACGGGTTAATCATATATTAGATGCCTTACTTCGTGCTTGCACTCTTTAAGAGCCGGGAAGATCATATACCTTTGATGAATTTAATTATAATAATAGCTATAATCTTCTACTGACATGGATTCATTTTCAGTCTTATACAGTAGGCCATGTCATTCTCATTCATGTTGGCTTGAATCCAAGGAAAAGTTGATATTAGTCCCTGATACTATTCGAGAATCTTCTAAGAAGATTTCCCTTGTCTATACGGGAATGAAAGAGGTTCAGAGTTGTCAGAAGTCCTACGCGGATCACCATAGGAAGCCTCTTGAATTCTCTATTGGTGATTAGATCTATATTCGTGCGTCTTCATTAAAGGAGTATTATGCTTCAACAAAATTGGGAAATTGAAGCCATGATACATATGCATGTTTCCTATTATTGAGCGTATTGGCCTTGTAGCTTACCGCATAACACTTTGTAGTTCAATTTTCTGGTGATCACAATGTGTTCCATGTTTTGCAATTGCGAAAATGCCTTTGGGATTTCAATTATGCGCTTGTTTCTAGTGCATTGGAGAAGCTTGAGATCTCACTTGGTCTTCTTTTATGCAACATCTAGTGTGTATCCTTGCATTGCAAGTTAAGCACCTTCGGAACAAGAATGTGCCTCTTACGAAAGTTCAGTATCCTGATAATCCCTACGAATGTCCATGGGAAACTAAAGAATTTCTCGAGCAATCTTACCCTGCCTTTCTTTCTTCTCATGGCGGAGGTGAGAAAATATAAAATCAAGCTTATTTATCCTTTCATTATCTCTTGTGGATGGAACAAATCGGGTTGAACATGATTTATCCCTTAGGGAGTTGCAAGGATGTAATTTTTGTAAGAAGGAGTCTGTAATAACCCTAGTTTTTGACAATACCTGTTATAATTAATAATAACTTAGAATATGAATTATAATGTGATAATTAAGTTAAATAAGCCATCTAAATTGATAATTTGTTTAACTAGCTAAGTTGGTGTTTAAAAATGATTATTGGAATTTTATTATGGAGAAGAAGATATTTAATCATTTTAAATGATTCAATAGGAAGCTTAGTAGCAATTAAGTTGTAATTGTGGTATAAACGATAGAAAATACGATTTTAGAGGATTTTGTGTAAAATGGTGGAAATTAGTTAAATTTAAATATTAGGGCTTGAAAATTCATATATTTACTTGAAGTAAGATTTTGTTCCGAATATATACATGATTAGAATAAAATTTTGACTTCGCCAATAAATATAGTAGATGATAATAAATTTTAAGAATAAAATGCTTAAATACACTACATTATGCAAATCTTTCATTAAAAGCATATGTGTACGTGGTTTATTCCCTAATTGATATAACAAATAAATATGAGGGTAAATAATGAATTTCTGACACAAATGGAGTTTTTGGGGAAACTATGTGAGAATAAAAAGTATTAGAATAAATATAGTTGTAAAATATCTATATGTATAGAATATAATTTTTTATAAGCTTTTAGTAATTTGTGTATTAAAATAGGCCACTTGAATGATTTAATTCTTATGTTATAAAAATTACACAAGTTAAAATAAAATGTTAACACTTTGTTTAATTTGTACATTTAATAGCAAGTGTAAAAATAGTGATAAAAAGATTAAAAAGTGGTTTAAAAATATTGTTCGTAATTTTATTACTGTTTCATAATGGTAAAAGTTGTGTAGTATAAAGAGAAATGATGTATTAGGTGTTGATAATGTGAAAACAGGTTGTAAACTATGTTAATTGGCCTACTTATTCACTAATTGCTTTAAATTAGCTTAATGGGCCTTTAACAATGAGATTAGTAAGGAAGAATTTGGAGAAACACTTTTCCCTATGCATTGCTTCTCTTGGAAAATATTTTTTCCTTACTTTGGCCATTTATAGACAAAGAAAAATAAGAAAAATCTACAGCTAATAAAAACCCAAGCCTCTAAGATTCTCTAATTAGTAAAATCAGATTGTTAACATCCATTTGCGGTAGGTAATTATCCCAGGAACACAATTTAAATTCCGTCTAATTCTTTGTATAAGAAAATTTTACTGGACGTTCACAATCTTTGTTTGCATGCTGTTGTGGTTCCATTTTCAAGTGTCTAAGCTTCCATCTTCAAATAGTAAAACTTCAATTTTCTCTTATTTGCCAAATAAGTTCCTGGATTTGCATTTAAGATGAGTATAATCTCACACTTTCTGGTTACAAGGATTTTTTATCCATCTGCGTTGAATCAGTGTGTTATTCGTAAAAATGTGTAAATTTCTATTTATATTTTGTCCCCATTGTGCAAAACAACCAAAGGTGTCACTTTGAGCTGTAATATCTTATTGATTCTTTGATGAATTTGTCATGTTCTTATTATAACTCAAAGTAGAGCTTCCTATCATTGTATTTTTTGAGTTTCAGGTCATTACGACCATATTTACAACCTGCAATTTGTTGTCAAAGTTGTATACGGGCATTAGTTTTAGCTTGTAGAGCTTGCGTATTATGGGTCGACCTAGTTGTCGACCCAAGCACTAATGGTGTCAACCCAAGGGCCGACATACTCTATGGATGGGTCAAACCACATAAACAAAAATACGTAGGCAACTTCTGATGCCTGCTGTATGCCTTGTTTTAATTCATTATGCTTGCTTAGGTTGTTTCCCTGATGAATTCCATAACCTACTTCTTGTTGATTTTGATATGGCTTCATTCATGATAATATAAGCCTACATCTACTAGATCCGTACTCTAGATTAGATTATTTGCGATGAGTTCTATATTTTGTTTCATGATGAATTTTGATGGATTTCAAACACTTGCACGTTTTAGAAATGGTTTTATATAGTTATATACATGTTGATTTTCCTTATAGCTTTACAATAAATTATTTTCATTTTTTGGTTTTATAAATATAAATCGTCTTAAAGAAACAATACATAAATATTTTCGAAATTATAAAGGAATTTTAAGAATTAATTCATTTGGTTTCGAAATCGTTTTATAATCTCGTTTTCTCAAAACCAAGTTTTTCAATAAAGTGATTTCAATGACATAATCAATCATGTGGTATAGGACACGTACATTTATATAGGTTAATTCCTAATTCATTGATCGAAGTATTCTCTGATGTGAAGTAGACTAACTGGAAGTAATACGATAAGTGGAACATGTGGTATGAGACGTGTTTCTTTCACTTTTCGTGTTGTGCCAGTACTCACTTTAGGGGAAATTCAGGCCCGGAGGGAGTCACATATACATATTTACATGGCCGAGGAGGGGGGCCAAGTTACATGTGGTGGAGGGGTCACAGTGTTAGGCTCCAGAATTAAAATACATATATAGTACTTGGCCATGCTCGAGGGAGCTTATTTGCACGTGAAATATTATGTTGCTTCAGATCTGAATTGTTGCTTTAATGAACTTTGTTGTTTTGGATCCAAATATTGGTGCTTTGATGATTTTGATCTTATAATCATATTTTGGTGATATGTTATTATGGACTCTGAAACACCCCATACCCTTTAACATCACACATGTAAGGATGCACTAAAGTTTATGAAGCGCTTAGGTATAAAGTAACAACACAGAGACTAAAATTCACAAGACAGAAATATAAAACACAACGGATTTTTTTAAATAACATTTAATAAAGCAAGTCAAATCACAGTGATTATTATATTTCCAAAGTACCAAATAGTCATCAACATAAAAACCAAATAGACTATCTCATGGAAAACAATAATATTAGAGTACATAAGTAAAACCACCCCTCTCAATGTCAACATAATAACCAGAAAATGGGAAATGAACCAATTCATTAGTCTAAAATGAGTTCGAATCCAAGCTGAACTGAAAAATAAAAATCACCGATGAGACCCTCCACTCTGCAAACCTAGAGGGGGAAGAAAGAGAGAAGGAGAAAACAAATTAGGTCAGACATACATCTGGTGAGTTCTAGTCATTTCTAGCATGAACATAAAGTAAGGAAGCATTAGACAGATGAACAGTTCTAAGGACATAAGACATAAAAGTATAAAGGCAGTACAAAAAAGTTAAGTACGACTAAAGATTGACTTCTCATTCATATCCAAGATTGCTATACCAACTTACCAATGATATAACAATTAGGCTTTACCTAATTTCTACCCATCGATCGACTCTTATAATCACAAAGTGATAACCTATGCCAACTATGGAACTTGGGTTCTTCAATCCCGAGACCATAAACTAAAAGGACATAGCCGTTAATCACAGGCGTTACAGTGGCTTATTCTCCCCAATCGGCACGATGCATGCTCATCGTACTGCCGGAATGCATCTGTACCCACCTCATTTGGACCTCTTACTATCCAATGCAGTAAAGTGTGCCCTCTCCTTTACCAAGTGTGAAACCTCCATAGATGATAATAGGGATACTGCTTGATACAGATTCCCAAACAAATATGCAATTGACACAAGTCATCCCTGAACTTGGCCCCCGTTTATTTTTCTATTAAGCCACTTAGTTTCCCCAATCAACGCCATGCTGTCGGAACGGACCTAAACTACAAGCCATTTATTTTCCTTAATCAGCCCCATGGTAATGGAATGGACTCCCGCTACAATTTTTTATTTTATTAGGCCTCATATTTTTCCCAATCTGCCCCATGCCACAAGAAAAGACCTATCCTACGAGCCACTTATTTTTCCCAATCAGCCCCACGATGCCGCAACGGGCTCCACCACCTTAGCTTTTTAATTTTATCTTTAATTTAACTTAACACGAATTAAGTTTATTAATAAGCCCAACATAAAATCATGTTATATTCTTATATTTTATTAAGGAAAATTTTCTGAATTGAGCCAGTTTAGAAAACTTATAACAGAAATAAGCCACTTTTGAAACTAATTACAAAAATAGACCACTTTTTTCTTTTAACTGGTATTACCCCATATAACGGCAGTTATTTTTTTTTAAAATAAAGGCGACATCCTAGATCACATTGGTATCTAGGATAACGTTGGCGTTATCCCAGATAACGCTAGTTGGCATGATTTGGGATAATGCTCAGAGACTTTAGCCCCCTTTCTCCTAGATCCAATGTGCATTTGGTTTTCCATAATAGGGATAAATCTACTTGATACAAAATTATGGGAACATCAGGTTTTTCGGAGAAACGTGAAATGGCGACATTGAGGATTTTGTTGACGCCATCGTAGTCTACCTATGCTTGGATTCTATCGCCGCTTTTGAGGTTCAAATCTTGTTTTGATTGTCGTCATCGAAGTAAGCGGCGAAGATGGATTTGTTGGAGACTAGGTTTTTGATGTCGACGCCGCTGTGATTGTCATTTAAGTCGAAGAACTCAAAATCATGCACTGTGTCAAACTAGATGGAGAATTTGTGATCTGTAACATTACTGATGTTGTCCGCATTAAAAATGCCCAAGTACTGGCTAGGATGCACTCCCGCTAACTCTTTGGTAGGAGAGATGACGAAGGCAAAACCATGGCCACCGAGTTTAGGGTATTCAGGTACTACGGAGAAAATGAAGAAGTTGAGAAGGAGAGGGAGGAAGAAGTGTTGGAGGTTTTTAACATGATGGGGTTTGGATAGAAAGCATGGCCAAATAGCCTGGTTGTTTTATTTGTGAGCTTCAATATGCCCGAGGGTTCGATTTCTGCTATGCCGTTTAAGCTCAGATTTGTTGTTGCCGAATTGAAGCCCTTATAGAAGAATGAGTCCTGTTGAGAGAAGGTGGAGGTGAGGAAACTTGGAAGGTGAATAGGGAAGAAGGGGGCTGAAGGGAAGTCTCAAGGTGTTATCCCAGATAAAGCCAACTAGTGTTATTTAGGGTAACGCCGATGATATCCCAGATACCAGCGTTATCTGGGATGCCGCCTTTGTAAAAAAATTTATAACCGGCAATATCTAAGATAACGTCAGTTCAAAAATATGGCCTATTTATGTAGTAGTTTCAAAAGTGGCCTATTTCTATTATAAGTTTTCAAAACTGGTCCAAATGAAAAAAAATCCTTTTATTAAACATTTCTAATTAATGTTTATCCTTTTTATGCAACCTAAACCCATTTTACTTAGCGTCCAACTAAATTACCCATTCTAGTTTCTATGTTTGCATGTTCTCCAAATTTGTATTAAGTTTTATCCCCAATTTATAGTCCAATATTGATTATAATATTTAATCAGTTCTAACACACGCAATTATCCCTTTTCATTCAATTTATAGCTCCTATTTTAACGCAAAATAACTATAAAGCCCTAGGATCTTCTTAGGCCAAAGCTTAGCGCTAAAATAAAAGGGAAATGGTTTAGGTTACTAGCAAGGCCTAAGCTCAAAATAAACAATAAAATAAAATAAGGGAATCGCTTGAGCTGACATTAAACCACAACAGAGAAGGGGATAAGAGAAGGAGAATTACTTATAAACAGTAAATAACTAGAAAGAAATAGGCATAGACAGTAAATAAATTACAGTAACTTTACAGAAAAACTAAATGCATAAATATTGTAAACAACTGTAACTTAAAACTTGCAAATTAAAACTATTTAATCGTCTCAACTTTCCTACACAATTTACTAATCTAGATATCACATAAAAACACAGATTCGATGAAGAGAGCTTCTGTCATGGCCTTTCTTATTCTAGTAGAATCTTAGCCTCCAGAAGTATTTATAAAATAAATATTCGAAACTTTAAAGAACTTCTTTATCCCGTAAAAGTTCAATTGTTTGGCCATTCCTAATTTTGAGGATAGGTCTAGGGAAGTAGAAGAAGATAGAGAGAAAGAACGGATGTGAAGAAGCGAGAGGCACTACTGGTTTATTATAGGGTTTACTGGGCATCCTCAACTATTCAAATTTAGGATTAAATCTGGGCTAGACATGTCATTTGACTAATCAGAAAGTGCTACGTCTGCCTCTGGTTTAAAATCAGAAAAAACAAAACAAAGCCAACTTAGAAAATAATGTTCGAATAATATAAAACCTTTGGTGCAATACGTGCTTGCCAAGGCATGCTGAATTAGCGCCCTAGGTCGACCTACCCGCGCCATGTATTGACCCGGGGTCGACCCAAGTTGGCTTGGGTCGACACAGTCTCGATCCAAATGGGAGTGGATCATCCCAGCAACCGTTTACCTTATATATTTTTATATTTTGATTTTCCGATTTTCATCTTATATTCTTTAATTCAAAATTTATTCATATTAACTCTGTTTTCAGCAAACCAAGTGTTCAAATTTATCAGAAAATTATAATGGACCCAATGGTGCTTGTCCCATTGTCCAATTCTGAGTTTTATTCTGATTAATATTTAGTTTATTACCCTTTTCTATTTGATTATTGTTTATTAAAATTCAAGGTGTTACATTCTCCCCTCCCTAGAGGATTTCGTCCCTGAAATCTCCAAGTCTAGAAGAATGATATAAATATTTTCAACCATTATTCACACCTTTCTACTCAACCATCAATACTGGCATCCATTATCCTCATATTTTCAAATGCTTTACAAGAACATATGCAAATGTGTAGTGTATATTTCCCTAAGCTAATGCAAAAATCCGGCTGTCCACTGATTTAGTTGACTTGCTTAATGAAATTTCATGTATGTGTCATGGATGCAATATGCATGCAAAGGAATCCAAATAATACATGTAATTTTATATGTGTGCAACAACCATTCATCAAAATGAAACATCCAAGTGAACATTCAACAATTTTTCATCCATATTTAAAATAAATTAAAAAAGCACACACATCCATATGCAATTATGTAAGTGTCCAGGTTTGCCTATCACTAACTAGTTCCTAGTGTGTGTGTATATGTATCCACTGCATCCACCAGCAAACACTTCCATCCATGTGAATCCGCTAAACCATAACATGTTCTATTAACATGTTTTAAACCATTTCCTACCATCCATAGGCTTCTACCTAAGATTATAATTCAAACGATAGGAAAAATAGACTTAAATTCAAAGCTTAGGAAAGGAACAAGAGCGTACTATCAAAGAGAAATGAAAAAAAGCATGAATTCTATCCTCCGGTTCCCAAGTCGCGTCATCGTTGTATTCTCCCCACTGAATCTTAATAAGCTTGATCTCTTTATTCCGCAATTTCTTCACCTCAGATACTAGTATTTGTGTAGGAACTCCCTTGACCGATGCCTCCCTCTCTACCTCAACCTCCAACGGCTCCACCACTACCGCAGAATCATGTAAGCACTTTTGCAAGTGCAAAACATGGAATACATCATGAACTCCTGCCAATCTCTCTGGTAGTCTAACTCTATAAGCCGTCTGACCTATCCTCTCTACTTAAGGAATGGCCCTACGAACCTCGGCGCTGACTTGCCCACTAAGTCGAACCGAACCACACTCCTCAAGGGTGACACCTTAATGAAAACCATGTCCCTTACCTTGAACTCTAGGTCTGTCCTCCCCTGATTTGCATACGACTTATGTTCTTCCTGAACTGCCTTCATCCACCTACGAAACAAATTTATCTTATCTGATGTCTCCCTAACCATCTCAAGTCTAAGTAGAAGTCTATTCGTGGACTTCCACCAATAAGTAGATGATCTGCAGGGTTGCCCATATAATGCCTAGAAGGGAGCCATACCTATACTAGTTTGATAGCTGTTATTATACACGAGCTCTACCAATGGAAGATGCTCCATGAGTCCCTCTGAAGTCCAAGATACACATCTGTAATAAATCCTCAAGAATCCTATTAACCATCTCTGTCTATCCATCTGTCTGAGAGTGATAGGAAATGCTAAGTTGCAGCTGCGTCCCCAATGCCTTCTACATGCTCCTCCAAAACTCCCTGGTAAAGATAGGGTATCTATCACTAAAAATACTAGAGGGAACTCCATGAACTCGGACGATCTCACTAAGATACACTGATGCGAACTAAGTTGTCATCCGTTTACTTTTAACCGGGATGAAAAAAGCACTTCTAGTCAACCAATCGACTATAACCCAAATACTTGTGTGGTTTTTCCTCAATCTAGGCTACCCATCTTCATAGTCCATTGAGACGCTCTCCCGCTTCCACTATGACACATCTAAAGGCTAAAGCAATCGGCCAGGCTTCCTTTGCTCAGCCTTCACTCTCTGACAAGTCATACATCTAGCCGCGTACTCTTCCATATCCTTCTTTATCCTTATCCAATGAAAGGCCCTCCTCATGTCTCTATACATCTTATAACCTTCCAGGTGGATGGTAATCCAAGAGTGATGAGCCCCCTCTAAAACCATTCTCAATCAATCATCAACTCGAGGAACACATAATCTCCCATCACGACGTAGCACCCTCTCTCATCCACAGAGTACCTAGTAAGGTGACTAGAGATCTCTTCTCTACTGAGTCAGTCCATGATATTCGCTAGCTACTGATCCTCGCGCTGACGGGATCCAATGTGCTCAAAGAGGGTAGATTGCACCTCCAATGATGTTAGTAATCCTGGTGCATAATCCGTAGATGGTCTAAACTCAAATGACGATATAAAATCCGAACTCCGCCACTCTACAAACAAGGAACTCAAAGTCATCCTCTGCCGACTCAGTGCATCTACCACTACATTCCGCGGGGTATATGATGTCTCAAAGTCATAAAACGCAAGAAAATCCATCCATCCCTATTGTAGCAAAATAAGATCCGTTTACGAAAACGTGCACTTGAGAGACTTATGGTCGGTATATAGCTCAAACCTCTCACCCAATAGATAATATCTCTATGACTTAAGTGCAAACACTATTGATGCTAGCTTCAAATTGTGTGTAGGGTAATTCCTCCAGTGTATTCTCAGATGTCTACTCCCGTAGCATACAATCATACCCTCCTACATAATCACCGCACGTAAACCCGTGCCGCAAGCGTCCATATATATAGTGAACATCCTTGTACCATCTGGAAGAGTAAACAGTGGAGCTGAAGTGAGAGTCATCTTCAACCTCAAGAATGCATCCTCGTAATCCACATCTAAGGAAAATAATATGTTTTTTTCATAAGGTGTGTAAGCGGAGCTGAGATCTGCGCAAAATCCTTGATGATCATCTGATAGTATCTTGCCAAAGCTAGAAAGCTCCTCAGCGATTTCACAATCTTGGGGGCTTTCCAATCCTACACTGCGACAACCTTAGTAGGATCCACCGCTATATCATATCTAGAGACAACATGCCCTAAGAACCTTACCTCCTTTCACCAAAAGTGGCGCTTAGAGAACTTCGCCTTCAGCTGATGTGCATGGAGAGTACGGAGGACCTCTCCAAACTGCAAGGCATGCTCGCTCCTCGCTCCTCGAGAACATCAAGATATCATCAACAAACACTACCGCAAACTTATTTGGGAACTCCCTAAATACCCAACTTATCAAATCACCAAAATACGTCGGTGCATTGGTTAGCCCAAAAGGCATAACAAGCCACTCAAAGAATCCATCTACTATCCAAAAGACAGTCTTATCTATGCTATCATCCGCCACCCTAGGCTATTCAAAACCTATAGCCAAATCCGACTGCAACTGGTCGAACAAGTCATCTATCCGAGAGAGTGGATGTATATTCTTCTTCGTGAGCTTGGTCAATTCTCTATAATCCACACATAGACGAAGAGAGCCGTCTGCCTTAATAGTGAAGACGACCGGTGCTACCCACTCATAAATACTTCTTCTAATAAACCGTTTCTCAATCAACACACCCACTTGCTTACTAAGCTCCCTCCTCTCCCTCGGAGCCATGTGACGCACTAGCAATGCAACATATTTAATATTCTCCACCAAGTATATCCAGAAATCAATATTGCACTTAGAATTTAGCCCTCTCACCTCCTCAAATACGTTAGAAAAGTCTTTAATTACAGGCACCAAACAGAGATCGTCTACAGAAGCTTCTAGGGAATCCAAGAAATCGAGCATGACTAACCCCTGCAGGTCGCAAGAAATCTCGAGAGTCCTACCATAGCATGACAAAAGCCTCACAACTGTCCTCTCGTAGTCAAGAATGGAATCATATATGACCAGCCAATCCATCCCCAGGATAAGTCCGTAACCCATGAAACCCAGTACATAAGCCGATAAGCATCACAATCAAACTCGACGCCAAGAATAGAAATCCTCAAACCCTTACACATCATAGATAGGTGAGCCGTACCTCTTATGGAGTTTGAGACAACCACTAGATCAAAAACTATAAAAGTATTTAGGCGTAGACTACCAACAATAGAACTGGATACAAAAAACGAGAAGCACAAGAATCGAACAAGGTTCTAATGGGAAAGTCAAAACGAGAAATCAAACCTTCTACAGTGACCTTCCTACCTCTGTCCTAACTTCTACCACCGATCTGAGCCGCCTCAAACACATGAACCTTTGCTCTGGTTGAACCTGCTTCCTATCCCTACCTCTGAGGGCACTGCTTACTACAGTGTCTCGTTTGTCCGCACTGAAAGAAAGCTCTCTTCTTAGTTGTCTTATTTCAATCTTTGACGACGTTCCCCATCATGCCACACCCATGACACTTCACTTCCTTCTTGATCTATGCTTTATTCGGCTTCTCTCCCTTTTTTCCATCTTTCTCTTGGACACCACTTTTTCTTTCCAAAAACCATTTTGGCTACCTCGGTCTTAGCCTCTTGTGTACTCTTCTTTCCATCCTCTTACATAAGAGCCATCTCCACTATAGCATCAAAAGTCACTCCCACATGAATGTTTGTTAATGCTAGTCCTTGGAGGGGTTGGTTCATCCCCCTTACAAACCTTAATGCCTTCTTATGTGCAGTATTAACCAGATTTAAGCCAAATCTCACCAACTCATTAAAGTTATTCACGTACTCCTTAACTGACATATCGCCATATCTCAGACTCAAGAATCTTTCCAATTGAATCCCTTCTCCAGCTTGTGATAAAAAAAATCTTGAACTTATCCTTGAACTCATCCCATATCCGCATAGCCTGCTCTGCCCCCGCCACTTCCCACCAGTACGACGTCTCTCCTTTCCCGTCGTCAAGCTCTAATAATCCAAATACAAGATCGGTCTCTCTCAGCCAATTACAAGCATCAACGAAACTCTATGATCTATGAAATGGCCTGCCGCCTATAGCAAAAAATCCCTACAAATCCTAAAAAAATCAGCCGCTAGATTAGGTGGAAGTGCCGTGGCTGCAGTTGGAGTCTGGGCATTTCCTTTTCCTTCGGCAGTCGTCCTAGCTTCAATATACATACAAAACCATGTCGGGATGGGAATACCCTTTGGAAAGTTGGAAGTCCCAAACATGCTGAAAAGAAAAGAGACAAGGATTCAAAAAGAAATCAAGGGAATATTGTACTTGACTTGAAGGGATATTTTTCAAAAATAAGTTTTACTTGGAGATACTTTACTTTTGAAAACTCCTTTTCTGAAAAGAAAAAAAATCTGATCTTGTAACCTTAGACTCTAATACCAAATGAAACACCCCATACCTCTTAACGTCACCTGTATGAGAATGCGCTAAGGTTTATGAAGCGCTTAGGTATAAAGTAACAACATAAAGACAAAAATTCACAAGATAAAAATATAAAACAAGTGGAATTTTATAAAAAATATTTAATTAAGAAAGTCAAATCATAATGCTTATTACATTTTCAAAGTACCAAATAGTCATCGACATAAAAAGCAAATACCTTATCGTGGAAAACCATAATATCATAGTACATAAGTAAAACAATCCCTCTCATTGTCAACACAATAATCAAAAAATGAGAATTGAACCAGTACATGAGTGTGAAATGAGTCTGAATCCAAGCTGAACTGAAAAATTAAGAATCACTGCTGAGACCCTCCACCTTGCAAACCTGGAGGGGGGATACGAAGAAGGAAGGAGAAAACAGACTAGGTCAGACATACGTCTGGTGAGTTCTAATAATTTGTAGCATGAGCATAGAGCAAGGAAACATTACATAGATGAACTGTTCTAAGGACACAAGACATAAAAGTATAAAGGCAGTAAACAAAGTTAAGCATGAAGAAAGATTGACTTCTCATTCATATCCAAGATTGCTGCACCAACTTACTAAAGATATAACAATTAGGCTTTACCTAGTTTCTACCCGTCGATCGACTCCTATAACCACAATGTGATGACCAATGCCAGCTGTAGAACTCGGGATTATTAATCCCCAACCCTTCAACTAAAAGGACAGAGCCGATAACCATAGATGTTACAATAACTTATTTTCCCAAATAGGCACGATGCACGCTCTGGCCACCTTGTTTGTACCTCTTACTATCCATTGCAGCAAAGTGTGCCCTCGCCTCCACCAAATGTGAGACCTCTATAGATGATAATAGGGGTATCGCCTGATACGGATCCCCAACCAAATATGCAATTGACACAAGTCACCCCTAGACTTGGTCCCCATTTATTTTTCCATTAGGCCACTTAGTTTCCCTAATTATCCCCACACTTCTGGAACGGACCTAAACTACGAGCCACTTATTTTTTCCAATCAGCCCCGTGCTGTCGGAATATACTCCCGCTACAATTTTAATATTTTATTAGGCCTCTTATTTTCCCCAATCATCCTCACGCTTCCGAAATGGACTTGACCTATGAGCCACTTATTTTCCCCACTCAGCCCTACGCCGCCGGAATGGAATCCACTGCCTTAACTTGTTAATTTTATCTTAAATTTAACTTAACACAATTTAAATTTATTAATAATCCCAACATAACCTTATATTATATTCCTAGGTTATATTACACATTTCTAATTAATGTTTATCCTTTTTATACAACCCAAACCCACGTTACTAATGTCTTACTAAGTTACATGTTCCAGTTTATATGTTTGCATGTTCTCCAATTACGTATTAAGTTTTATCCCCAATTTGCAATCAAATATTGATTATAATATTTAATCGGTTATAACATGCCCAATTATCCCTTTTCATTCAATTTCAATATTGTCAGCCTAGGCTCAACGCCGAAATAAAGGGGAAATGGTCTAGGCTACTCGCAAGGCCTAAACTCAGAAACAAACAAAACAAATAACATAGGGCATAGCTGAAACTATAAATGAAACCACAACAGAGAAGGGGATAGGAGAAGGAGAATTACTTATAAATAGTAAATAACTGGAAAGAAATAGGCTTAGACAGTAAATAAATTACAGTACTTTACAATAAAACTAAATGCATAACTACAATAAATAACTGTAAACTTGCAAATTAAAACTATTTAACTGTCTAAGCTTTCCTACACAATCTACCAATATAGAAATCACATAAAAACTCACAGATCTGATGAAGAGAGCTTCCCCCGAGGCCTTTCTTGCTACGACCGCCTGTAACTCCTGCACTTAACAAGAGAAATAATGGGCTGAAAGACGTGCCAAGTGGCTATGGATGATCATTAGGATAGAATAACACAAGCAGAACTTGTTGTATAACTCACAGCACAAGGATAAAATATAATAGAACATATACAATAGGTAATAACAGTGAGACAGAAATTCAAACTTTCATATCATCATGAATTATCCAATCATCAAACTGGAATACATCAACAAAAATCTATACAATCAGCCTCACTACAAAATCACTCAGAGTATCATATCAACCATGATAGTGGAAATAGATAATACTATATAGGAAATAATACATCAGCCTCTTGCTCCTCGTCTCTCTACAGCATCATCCTCATCAAGATCTACTACCTGCTACTCAGTCTGCCCATCTAAAACATGGATGAACTGCCCAAGGTAATAAGACGGAGACATAAAACCTTAAGTCGGACAATAGTATTAATGAGCGATAAATAGCTATCTAACATCATCAATAAAGTATATGAGAAATAGGTAGGTTAAACATCCAATCTACCGACACATTATCAAAGAAGAACCCTAAACCTGTCTCCTTCACATCCGACAGTGATAGCCTTTACAATAATAGACCATAAGAAACAAACAGACATAGCAACTAGTTATCCTATGTAAACCATTCTAATCGACATCAATATCCCTGAAGCACAATCACCGAAGGCCTAAACCAACATCATACAAGCACCCAAGAGATATCTCCTTCGACGTTTGACTATCTACACAGGATGGTACAAGAAAAATAATCATTATCCATGACTCTGACTATCACCGCCAATCCTTCCTTGTAACCATCGTTAATCGTATGACGGCTACGACATGCCATTTGTCAAGGTCTAATGGTAACCCTGGTTCTAGCAAAACTCCATACGCCATACATGATCGTATGTTTATCTTCCCAAAAGACAACTTGGTCATTCACGTACCCAGGGTACTCGACTAGTCCAATTAGTTTTTAGGCGTCCCTATTATACCCCCGCTTTGAGTCCGCTAGAACTTCTGATTAATGATAATCCCTCGGCCTCCAATATCTCTAGTCGTCATCACTGGCGACTATCCACAAGCTCAGAAATCGTCTGTGATGTTGGGCCCACATTGTGGGGTCCACTAAAATCTGTAGCTTGGGTTTACGGAATCCTGTTGTGGGTCCCACATTCATCAATCTATGGCAACACTTTTACCATTCAAAGGCAATACTATATCATAGCTATGACAACATTTAACATCACATACTGCAACATTATATCATAGTTATGGCAACATTATATAACATACTGCAACATAACAACAATTAACATTACACACTGAAATTAACAAGGAATCTTTCATTTCAAATTAACCAGTAACACAGGTACTACTTAGTCAACTACAAAATAACAAAACATAGCCACTAAATTCAGTTTTACAGACAGTACTTACAAATACAGGCAATAATAATTCATGGTTACATCAAACTTAAAAGTTTCAAAATATAACGCAAGCCTCCGGTGCATTCAGTGCCTCTACTGCCTCCAGTACTTATAGTGCTTTTAGTAACAAGTTCTTGAACAACTTAATCGCTGCCTCCTTCACCTGCAAAATAAAGCATTTTCAAAAATCATACATTTCAGTTGCATATTTGAGTTACGTTTGCATTTCAGCACTAATTGAGTTTCATTTGCATTTCATTTGCATAACTGAGTGGCATAACCGAGTTGCATTTTATTTGCATTTCAGTTGCATAACCGAGTTTCATTTGAATTTCATTTGCATAACTGAGCAACATAACTAAGTTGCATTTTATTTGCATTTCAATTGCATAATTGAGTTCATTTGCATTTTATTTGCATTTCAGCACAAAGACATTTCGGTTGCATACTTCAATTTATGGCCTACATGCCTCAGTTGCAAATTGATGCAATGACTCAATTTGTTCAAAGCACGAACGATATCAAGGAATGCAATAATATGCCTTAATTACTGATACGTGCTTCAGTCTGATACAAGTGTATACTGAGCAAATGCCTTAATTACTAAATGTGGCAAAAAATATGGATATCCTATAATAGGGGAAAAATTCTGTAACAAAACTTCAAATTATACCTGAAAAACTGTCCATGCATGTTATTTCATGTTACTTCACTACACTACATTACCATAGCAACACACAAAAGAATTCCAAATATGATATAGGACATAGCTAAAGTTGTTACAAAGAATTTTTCTCCTTTCTTGTGTTTTCCACATTCAACGTGCATTATGGCCAACTCTTCTTTCATATCTGCCACATATTTGTCATCTTTTTCCCTCTTTTGCTTTTGCTTCATCAACTTTTCTTTAATTGTCTTCCTTTCCACGAGCAATTGCAATATAGTCTTTTCTTTTTCCATCAGTTTAATAGTAGTATCATCCAATTCAGCATTGTTATAGATTTCATACACTTTGTCATGCCACATAAAATACCCATAATCACCATTATGCACATATCTTAAAATTCTCGACTAAAACATCACTGAAAGATATGATATTTGACAAAGTAACCAAAAAAAACCTAATTTATATTTACCGGCCACATGGAGCAACCAATAAACTTCTCACCGCATTCGACCCTACCTTCATAGTCCTCATCTTGGTTGGAATTTTGTGCTGGTAGTTCTTTCTTGCAGCCGTTGTTGATGAATTTGAAGTAGAAATTGATTGAGTGGTCACTGAACTCGAATTAAATGAACAATTGAAGTGATATCACAAACTGCAAATGATTACGTATATATTCCATATCATAAACTTCAAGCAGTAGGCTTTCAGGCATGGATGTATTTCATGCATTTAGCATTTGTGTGCATAACCAAAACAAAACATACTTATATTTACTAGACAGTCTTACACAAACATATATACACACACGCGCGTACGCATGCACACACACACACACACACATATGTATGTATATATATAAATAGTTCTTAAAGCTCAAATAAACTTTTAGAAGCATCCATCATGAAGAAACAATCATCCATTAGTAGTTTATTTATCCATGTGTGCAAATATATCATTGGATGGCCTTTTAAGCATATCCAAGCATTACCTAAACAATGCTTGGTTAACTGGCATACAATGATGTCAATGGTGATGCACACATCAATGTACATCATGTGTAAACATTCATAGATGAAGTGAATTTGCACATAATTTCTAACTATGCATATAGATCTTATCTGATTGGGAACTAGGTGAAAAATCATGCATATGACATGCATGAAAATACTTAAGAAATGAATTATCATGTATATGTAAGCATACTTATGGCACCATTTTCATAAACCATTGTATATCTTATTAAAAAAAGCTAGCAGTATCATGTCTCAATCATCACCAGCAACAACAACCTAGGAAACCTGAGTAGTTGTTTAGATCATGCAACTCATACAAGGTCGACGATCTAATTGTTCACAATCACACTTCACTAGGAACTAAAGTTCTATGTTATTAAACTGATTAACAACCCAATAGCTTCTCAAAGAACGTTTCAGGGAATCAACATACAAAAGAACCACAAAATAACACCACCAACCAAACAAAATGATACACACGTTCTTCTAGTATGATATATGAACTATGAAATCACTGCAGATAACACCATTTACATGTCTAGTTTTATTAGTATACAACTTCAAACTGAAAAAAGTGTGGATTCATTGACAAATAACATGCAAGAACTGTTAACCACCTAACACCAATTATACTCATGGTGATAACAATTTGCGTTTCTCGATAGGCAAATTAATAGCGATGATTTAAAAACCAACAAAAACGTACATGAGAAACACAGGATAAAAAGCTAGCACCCTTCTTCTTGGACTGACTGTTGTTTGATGATGGGGAAGGGGAGAAGTGAGTGCGTTTGGAGTTGGAGTCGAGAACTAGCTAAAAGAAGTGGAGGACGCAGAGAGGGTTGGAGTGGAAGAAGTAGGTGAATAAAAATTAGGGATTAGAATTGGAAATTTGGGGGCGAGAACGAATAAACATAAGTTGAATTCCTATTTGTGGTGTAGGATTTTAACAAATTAGTGAGGTGTCAAATACAAATGTTGTTTTTAAAAGGTAAATTGACGGATATATATGTATGTTTTTATAGGTGCAGATTTATGATGTGGCAAATTAAACTTATAAGTTTATAACTATAGCTACCGCAACACAATTTAACATCTATGCTAATACACTGAAGAGTGCGTTGCAATAGGCAAAAATCAGCATAGCTGTGGCAAAATTTTAGCTGGCAACACCTTTGCTTTTTGTTGCAGCCGGCCATCTATGGCGTAGTGTCCATACAATACTTTTTGCCCAATCCATACAACGAAATTGCCCGATCCATACATATTTGCGCTCCAAAACTCCAACTAACCCATTCTTGAATTCAACTTGATTTTATACTCAAACCAATTCAATTTCAACGACCACAAACAATAATCCAACAATGAAATCAACGATCATCATTCAAGTATTAACACATCAAACAACATATGAAATCCATAAATTCAAATTAAATAATGATCAAACCAAATAATGGATCTAATCTTAATATTAGCATATGAATTACCGTTTATAAGTTGCTAGTTTGATCCTATGGTGATTTGAATTGAAACCGTACTTACGTCAATTAGACCTATCTGAAAACAACATGATATGTTGAACATAAGATCAAACAACCCATATACTTGATTGAATCCGTGCGAGAGATGCTTATCACTCACCAACACTCCAAATTAGCTTAAAAATCAAAGATCTCCAATTCCGTACAGCAGAGAACGATGAAGAACGACCTTCGAATCAACCAATTAGATGCGGTCTACCTTTCTTCGATGCTGATCTTCATCTTCTAATCTCGATCTACGATTTAATGAGGAGAGAGATATTTGATTGAGTAAGGGGGGTCACGAGCTCAACCAAATGAGAGAAATGATGAAGCTAAATGATTTTCCATGCCTCTACCCCCTATTTATAGCCCACAACCCAAGCCTTAGCGGGCCCCACAAATCAGCCCACTAATTGCCAGTTAGCCTGAACAGAAATTGGGTAACACTAAAACAGCGATTTCTCCCAAACCGCTAAACCAGATCTTTAATGTGCGCACTATACGGAATCAAAAACATCATTTCCTTTCCAATGAAATTGATCCCAACATCTAATTCGACCCCCGTCAAAAGTTATTCCCTGTACAAAGCTGATGGAGGAAAAATGGCCACAAATAAAATTGTAAAAAATTATGGACATGTCTCACATCCCCATAAACAACATCTCAAAATATGAGTATGATTCGACCCTCGGGGAATTAAATAAAAATATTTTACGATCCTCTGATACATAAAATGCGGGTCGTTACATTCTCCTCCTCATTAGGAATTTTTCCCTCGAAATTCCAAACAAACACAAGCAATTAAAGCTATTCTGCATGCCTATCATCCATAAGCAGCCAATTTACCATCCAAACTAGCATCCATCAAGTCATGCATCCATAGCCTTATCCTAGCACGTGGAATTCTAATGACAATAGTATAAGTTACAATTGTGTAAGGTGACACGGCATTAATGGGTCATATCAATGATGAGTTCAAGAAGAATTCATACTCTCTTCCATTTCCCACGTACAATTGTCATCATCCTCACTGTATTATACTTGACTAGCTTAACCGTCTTCCTCTTAAGATGTTTCGTGTTGTTCCCCATAATGCGAAGCGGCTTACGAGGCCTCGTAACTACGGACTCGACTTCAAGGTCTTCGTGCTGTTCCGGAGATACCACCACATTTGAATCGTGCACATTCGACATCTTCTTGGGTAAATCCAATCTATATGTGAGCTCTCCAATCCGCTCGACTATCAGAAATGGTCCAACGAACCTTGGTGCTAACTTTCCCTTACTTCCGAAGCCAACCATCTTGATCTACCTCGAATTCTTTTTCTTTTAGTTCCAGCTTCTAGATGATCTCAATAGTTTTTATATCACGCTTCTATTCCGAAAACATTGCTCCCAAACTTGTGTGTCTTCAACTCAATGCATCCGCCACTGCATTACCATTACCAGGAGTATAGGCTATGTCAAAATCATGCGATGATAGAAATTCTAACCATCGTTGTTGTCGAAGATTCAAATCCTTTTGAGAGAAAAGATACTTCAACGACTTGTGATCCATAAACAACTCGAATAGAACTCCCAACAGGTAATGTCTCCACATCTTCAGAGCAAACATGATCACTGCCAACTCTAAATCATGAGTCGGATAATTCCTTTCATGTGGCTTCAGCTATCGACTAGCGTAGGCCACAAATTTTTCCTTTTGCATCAACACTGCTCCAAGTCCAGTACCACATGCTTCGGTGTATACCACCAACTCTTCATTCCCACTTGGAATGAGCAAACAGGAGCACTTTTCAGTCTCTCTTTCAGGATTCCAAAGTATTTCTCATACTTCTTATCCCATGTGCACACTTGATTCTTCTTCATCAATCCCGTTAATGGTGCAACTATCTTGGAGAAATCCTTGATAAACTGGTGATAATATCCCATGAACCCAAGGAAATTCCTAACATATGTCACATTCTTAGGCCTATCCCAGTCCTGGATTACTGCCACCATAGCTGGGTCAACCACAATTCCATTTCCGGAAACAACATGGACTAAGAACCTCACTTCAAAAACTTAGCTCTCAGCTGATGCTTTCGCAAGATTTCCAAAATAACTCGCTAGTACGTCTTATGCTCTTCCTCATTCCGGGAGTAAACCAGAATATCATCCACGAACTCTTACACGAACTTGTTCAACTGATCCCTGAATACCCTATTCATAAGATCCACTAAATATGCTGGCGCGTTAGTCAACCCAAATGGCATCACCAACCATTCGAAGAAACCGGATGGTGTTCTAAAAGCAGTCTTTGGGACACTATCCATTGCCACCCTCAACTGGTGGAATCCCGTTGCCAAATCCATCTAAGAAAACACCTTGGCCTCGTGAAGCTGATTGAACAAGTCATCTATCCTCGGCAACGGATACTTGTTCTTCTTGGTCACCTTATTCATCTCACGATAGTCCACACACATTCTCAAATATCTATCAGCCCTGGTTACAAACACAACTGGCGCACCCCATTCAGATACACTTCTTTGAATAAACTCTTTTCTCAAAAGGTCGCGTACTTCTACCTCTAAGTCTCGTTGTTCCTTATGCCTCGTCCGCTTAAGATGCATGACGATAGGTCTAACACCCTCGACCATATCAATTCTGAACTCAATCTCGCAATGTGGCGACAACCCTTTGACCTCGTCAAAGACATCGTTAAACTCACTTGCGATCGGCACCGATGGAAAGTCTTCCCTTGGAATCACAAGTGAATATAAATAGCTCACGAAGACACCATCTTCAGGTTTACATCAGATCACAACCATTCTCCCTTCCACATTCCAGATTGTCACATCTAGCTTCTCACAATCCACTTTTGTCGCATGCCTCTTGAGCCTGTCCATACCCAAAATCATCCCAAACCCAGTGAAGTTCAAAACAAAGCAATCATACACAAAAGGAACAACCATGACTCGACAACACTAGACCATGAAAACACTAGGCCATGACAAATCATACACAAACTGGATGAACCCCCAATTGGATTAGCCACAACCAAACATCTATCACAAATCTCAAGTTCCAAATCCGAGCGACACACAAGCTCATGGTGAACTTCTCGTTCATATGGTAGGGAGACTCAACATACGAACGATCATACTTGGACAAATCTTCATAATCAGAAATGGAATCTAATACTACTCAACCATTCTATTTTAGCTTAACAAACTTCTTAGACAGAACCGACTTTCGAATGGTGGAAATATAATTTGTCTCAAACTTGACTTGGAACTGCTCCCATGAAATCTCATATTCTGGAGTCTCTAGAGTGACAGAGTTCCACCAATGCATAAATATGCCATGTAGCTGTCTCGATGCAAGCTTCCTCTTAGTCACATCATCAATTCCCAAGTCTCCAATAATTCGAATGCAAGTATCAAGCCACCGTTGAATATCTATAATCGGTTTTGTCCCCTTAAACGACTTCCCTTCTAGTGTAGTTAAATCTTTGCATAGCTTCACGAAGTCCATAACCCTAGGCACCTGCACCTGACCCACATCTACTGCAACTGTCTCTAGAGCGGGTACCCTCCTCGTGATCGCTGCCACTATGGCCTCAAACATAGCTGGGTAATCTGGTGCACCGCCATTTCCCCTTCCAGGAACAGACTCCTCCCTAGCAGTATATCTCGAAGATCGATGACTCATTCTAAATCTAAAAATAGAACGGTTAGTCCACACATGAGAAAACCGCAAATGGAGTTTAAGCGTTATTATACTTTACACTAATATATATAGTATACACCCATCAGAAATCTACAAATATGTATCTCATACGTTATTACGTCCTCAAACTTTAGTTAAAATTGGTTAACTAGAGCTCTGATGCCAAATGTGACAACCGCCCATAAATCCTGCACTTAACAAGAGGAGTAATGCGCTGAAAGACGTGTCAGGCGGCTATGGACGATCATCAGGATAGAATAACAAATGCAGAACCTGTCGTATAACTCATTGCGCATGGATAAAATATAATAGAACATATGCAATAGGTAATAATAGTGAGGCAAAATTCAAACTTTCATATTATCATAAATTATCCAAACATGAAACTGGAATACATAACAAAAATATGTACAATCAGCCTCACTACAAAATCACTCAGAGTACCATATCAACCATGACTGCGAAAAAAGATAATAGTATATAGGAAATAATACGTCAACCTCATGCTCATCATCGCTCTGCAATATCTTCCTCATCAAGATCTATTACTTGCTACTCAGTCTGTCCATCCAAAAATGGATGAACAACCCAAGATAATAAGAGGGAGACATAAAACCTTGAGCCAGACAATAGTCTTAATGAGCGATAAACAACTATCTAAGGTCATCAAAAAAGTATATGAGAAATAGGTAGATTAAACGTCAAATCTACCAACATATCATCAGAGAAGAACCCCAAACCCGTCTCTTCCACGTCCGACAACGATGGCCTTTACAACAATAATCCAGAAGAAACAGACATAGCAACTAGTTATCCTATGTAGACCATTCTAATCAACATCAACATCCCATAAGCACAAGCCCCGAAGGCCTAAACAAACAGCAGACAAGCACCCAAGAGATATCTCCTTCGACGTTTGATAATGTACACAGAATGGTACAAGCAAAACAATCATCATCCATTACTCTGGCTATCACCGCCAATCCTGCCTTGAAACCATCGTCAATCGGATGACGGCTACGACATGCCATTTGTCAAGGGCTAATGGTAACCCCAGCTCTAGCAAAACTCCATACGCCATACACGATCGTATGTTTGTCTTCCCAGAAGACAACTACGCAACTCACGTACCTAAGGTACTCGACTAGTCTAACTAGTCTTCAGGTGTCCCTATTATACCCCTGCTTTGAGTCCGCTAGAACCTCTGATTAACAACAATCCCTTGGCCTCCAATATCTCTAGTCGTCTTCATCGGCGACTATCCACAATCTCAGAAACCATCTTAGCAACCATTATCCACAAATTTAAATCACACTTGAGCCGTCTTCACATTCATTGCATCTCCCCGACCAACTAACACTTCACTACACTTCGAACATTTCAATTTGAATTCACTTCGAAGTTACAACCACCATCGAGCCAAAAACAAACATTATTTGGTCGATATTACATTTCATAGCATTTCCAGCTTCTTCGCTACAAAAAACTCAGCACAACATTTAAACTGCCTTTTACAACGTTTTGGAAACGCTACCAATCCATGCGTTCAAGTCTGGGCCTGCACTGGCATTTGGCACTGGCATTTGGTACTCTGGCATTTGGTACTCTAACACTTGGTACTCTGGCATTTAGCCCTATCCATGAACTAGTACTTGGTACTCTGGCATTTACCCTATCCAGAAAAGTGGTAGTGCCAAATCCAGAAAATCTCGTGAATCCCATGATGCGCGCCTTGCCAGATCCTCATTTTGCTCGTGCGGGCAAATGTGGTACTTCCCGATCCATACACTAGTACTTCCAGATTCATAAAACTGGTACTGCTAGACTCATTAAACTGGTACTGCCAAACTGGTACTTTGCCAAATCCTGAAATCTGTGTGATCCTTCGACACACACGGGCTGATCACCTATTCTACCGTGTTGCGCACATTGCCATAGCAAAAATATTTTTCTTGATCCATACACTTGGTTTTCCTCCGATCTATACAATACTTTTTGCTGATCCATACATGTTTGTGCGCCAAAACTCTAACTGACCCATTCTTGAATTTGACTTGATTTTGTACTCAAACCAATTAATTTCAACAATCACAAACAATAATCCAACAATTAAATCAACAATCATCATTCAAGTGTTAACACATCAAACAACATATGAATTCCATCAATTCATAATTAAATAATAATCAAACCAAATAGTGAATCTAAACATAAGATTAGCATATGAAATTACCATTTATAAGTTGCCAGATTAGATCCTATGGTGATTTGAATTGAAATCGTACTCACATCGATTAGATCTATGTGAAAACAACTTAATATGATGAACATAAGATCAAACAACCCATATTGTCGATTGAATCCGTACGAGAGATGCTTTTCACTCACCTTATCTTGAAATCAAGTTCTCCAATTCTAGACAGCGAAGAACAACCTTCGAATCAATCACTTTGATGTGATCGGCCTTTCTTCGATATTGATCTTTGATCTTCTAATCTCGATCTACGATTTAATGGAGGAGAGAGATATTTGATTGAGCAAGGAGGATCACGAGCTCTACTAAATGAGAGAAATAAAGAAACTAAACTATTCTCCATGCCTCTACCCCCTATTTATAGCCAACAACCCAAGCCTTAGCCGGCCCCACAAATCAACCCACTAATTGCCAATTAGCTTGGATAGAAATTGTGTAACACTAAAACAGTGATTTCTCCCGAACTGATGAACCAAATCTTTAATGTGATCACTCTACGGAATCGGAAACATCATTTTCTTTCCAGTGAAATCAACCCCAGCACCTGATTCGATCCCAATCAAAAGTTGTTACCTTTACAAAACCGATAGGGGCAAAATGGTCACAAATAAAATTGGTAAAAATTAAAGACATGTCTCACATCCCCATAAACAACATATCAAAATATGAGAATGATCTGACTCACGGGGAATTAAATAATAATAATATTTTATGATCCTCTGATACGTAAAATGAGAGTCGTTACATTTTTTACTCCAACAGAACCTTTGCCTCCAAAAGTATTTATAAAATAAATATTTAAAACTTTAAAGAACTTTTTTCCCCGTAAAAGTTTAATTGTTTGGACCTCCCTAATTTTGAGGATAGGCCTGGGGAAGATGAAGAAGATAGAGAGAAAGAATGGATGTGAAGAAATGAGAAAGGCTCTTCTGATTTACATGTAGGGTTTACTGGGCGTCCTCAACCATCCAAATATAGCATTAAATTTGGGCCAACTGAAACAACCCACCTCCGTTAGAGTCACTCTCAAAGGGAATGCCCTAATTTTGGTGGAGGTTTATAAGTATAAGTCACAGATATACAAGACAGATATAAGAACACATATTTGTAAACAGCGGAAAAACAAGAACTTTTATTTCATAAAAGCAAATACGTGTTACAACAACATCACCATAATTGTCTTACATCCTTTCCAAAAACATAACATAATACTTTCATAATCTGTCTTGATTACATTATTTAAAGAAGCATAAATAAAACATAGATAAACTGCAAAAGCCCCATAGTGGTTGTCCAAAGCCATAGTTCAAAATGAAAAGGTCCAAGCAATACATTTCTCTTCTTCAAGCTGGATGTTAAGACTGGTCAAGCTGCAGTGTTCCCTCCCTGTGGACCTGGGGGGGGGGGGGAACGGAAGAAAAGAAGACGAAAGAAAAGTAGAGTCAGACATAAAGCCTGAGTAAGTCTAGTACTATTCTGTCTATGAATAAAGAACTGGGTATGATAAGTATAAACAAGAAGTGGGAAAGCACTATAAACTTGGTTAAGTTGTCTAGGGTCGAATATACTATCGTACCCCATGGTAATCTCTGAACCCATATAAACTAGTTCCCAACTGGCACCCCATAACCAGGGTGATGTGATCCATTCTATGATGATCGGCTCCTACTCGCATAGTTACATGTGTCTTACGGCCCCCGATGTTGTAGTTACCTATGCTGGTCCCACCATGGGGTGTATCAAGTCCCATGGTGGCGGCTCGACACAATCCTAGAATGCACAGGTATGCTACTGGTGTCCAGTGCCTTATTTTTCTGCGCCGGAGTGTGTGCACGCCCGCACCCCGTTAGAACCTACACTGCTACACCACCGCCGTCGATTTGACCTCTTACAATCAGCCCTGTAATCGTGCCCCACCCTGCCTAGTTTTAGGGTATCATGATACACCTTTTAGGGTTACTGCTGAAAAGGGTCCCCCGTTACTAGGTTTTCTATCTCTAGCCAACATGCTAAGTTGGTTAAGTGTTTTCTAACCTAACCCCCATCGGTCCGTTTAGTTTAGCATGTTCCATTTTGATTAAGTCTTTAGTTCACTTAATCCTAACAATCCTGACTCAGCCTTAATTGTCTTATTAAGGCCCTGACCTCTCACATTAGACAGGTATTGTTGTGGCTGCCTGTTGCCGGTTGGTTCCGGGCAGTCTTACGCCACAACTCAGTCTAACCTCGGGTCCTTATTGGGCTCCATGTTTAACCTCCCACATTGGATAGGTATTGTTGTGACTACTGGACAGCCGGGCGGTTCCGGGCAGGTTTACATCACAACTCAATCCAACCTCGGGTTAAACACATCGTATGTTCTACATTTACATATTTTGTCTTTCTTCTTTATTTTTCTTATATGTAAATATTTGCGGCCCATTATTAAGTTAATGGTGTAAAGGTTACACCAATCATGGGCCCAACCCATACTTGAATTTGGGCCCTTCTACTTTATATTTTCATTTATTAATTAGTTTGGCCCAACGCTATTTTCCCCCGTTTAATACGTTCGTTTATCATAATATATGTTGGGCTTAGGCTTTTAAGCCCAACTTAGCCATGAGAAAAAGAAGGGAGGCTTAAAGCGTGATTTCATACACAAAAAAGGGGAATGTGAACGCATGAACTTGCAATGTGACGTTGGAACTACAAAATAGAAACTGGTGTACTTGCATAGTGGTAAGATATACTTTGGTCATAAAGCATAAGTGACATGAATCAAACCATGTAAACTTGTAGTTAAGTTAAGAATACCACTATCGACACATAGGCTTAACTACAACATAAACCTATATTTTATTTAGGCATAATATCAAACATAAGCAATTCATGTTTATAAGATTACTACATGTTTACAAAGGTGTTTACTTTTGTTACTAACACAAAAGTATAGTTCAAACTAATCATGATTTTAAATCTATTCACATGGCATAAATATTTCTAATATGAAATCATGATTTTTACTTTAGTCATGCAACTTGCAAAAAGGGATTTTTGAATCTAACCTAGCTATGTACCACATATGTCATCATATAATTCTTGTTAACAATATGGATTTCAATTATGCAAAATATCAATCATAGCCTAGTCATATTCATAAGTTTGCAATTAGGTTCTCTAGTACAAAAGCATGGCTTAATACATAGATCATGGTGCCAAAATTTCAACATAGTTTCATATGAACTATAATAACCCAAATTTGTTCCAATTACGTACAAAATGATTTATGTACAAAAATATACATCATGATGGCATAGTAGCAAAACCCCAAACTTGCATGAGTTTCATTTAAACAGCTACATACATGTAGCTTCAACATGGATTACATAATTTGCGAATATTCCAAACGTATACTTGCATAAAACTAC
This sequence comes from Allium sativum, assembly GCA_030737875.1. Classification (NCBI taxonomy): domain Eukaryota; kingdom Viridiplantae; phylum Streptophyta; class Magnoliopsida; order Asparagales; family Amaryllidaceae; genus Allium; species Allium sativum. The sequence continues at coordinate 141,313,463 of CM060925.1, read as the reverse complement.
CGCAAACATGTAGTTTTTATAATGAATAACATACTTTCCAATCGCTATACAATATTCCAAACCGATAGTAACGCACAAGTATGAATTATTTATCACCACAATCAAGTATACAAACCAACACAGTTATTTGTTCATACCAAAATAATACTCTACTTACAATTGTGTGGCGAATTCTCCAATTTAGGAATTTGGAGATGCGATTTGATTTGATTATGTTGCTTTATGCTTTTAGAATTTGCCTTCTTATCCTCTCTCCAATTGGTGGCTACTCTTAGTCGTTCCTCAGCAACATGGCGGCTTTGTTCTTATTTTTGAATGAATAGATTAGGGTTGAGTCTAGGGTCATTTTTATAGGGTTTATGAACTGATTAGGACCATTGATGTTGCTTGGTTTGATCGTAGCCATTCATCCTAAAGAGAGACCAATTAGAGCCTGCCACCTAGCCCTAATGACAAAGCAGACTGCAGAAAATCGACCAACATAGAATAGGCCAGCCAGGTTGGACTGGGTTCGACCTGGCTCTGGACCAGGTCGACATGCCTGTCGACAGCCCTGTCGACCTGGCTAGACCAGGTCGACAGCCCAGTCGACTTGGGTGCGTTAGGCGGGTGTTTTTCCGCCCTGGCCCATTGGGCCCCATTTTGGAATTTAAATTTGATTTTCTGAGCTATTTTATTCTGTTTGAATTTTAAACTTAATTTAAAAACTTCCGAAGGCCATATCTTCTTCATACGGACTCCATTTTTCGAAAACTCGGACTCTATTTCGCGTATTTTTCCGAGACGAACGCAATGGCGTATCCCGTTTCCCTTAGTTCTTTGATTTCAGATTAATTATACTTTAATTTGTGAATTTCATAGTTATAGAATTCGCGGGGTGTTACATTCTCCCCCACTTAAAAGGATTTCGTCCCCGAAATCTTCAAGTTAGGAGGAATGTATATCCTAACATCCAATCATCCATCTACTCATCCATCAAACACGAGCATCCATTGTCCTTAAGAGACTTCTAATGCTTCATGATCATATGCGAAGTGTGTGTGTACATGTACTTATCTAATGCAAAATCAGGCGGTCTACTGATTCAGTTGACCTCCTTAATGCGAATTATGTAAGTGTCATGAATCCATTATGTATGCAAATTTTCCTATTCATGATTCTACATGGGTGCACAATCATTCAATACAAATGCGACATCCATGTGACAACACATTAAAGTTCAACCATATACGAAGGCAAACATATATGCATATGCAATATGAAGTGACTGAGCCGATCTAAAACCTAGATTGTGTGTGTATATGCAACCACGAGCAACCACTAACAATCACTTGCAACCACTTGCAACCATCATCCATAACATGTTTCAATTACATGTTTCCATCCAAAGGGGTTTCCACCTAAAAGATAAGGTCGAGGAAATATACCTAAAAAGATAGATAAAAGCGCAACTTAAGGAAAAGGAAAGATCAAGGATGTACCCTCGAACAGAAAAGGGTAGGCAGTGCGTATTCTAGCTTCAGTTTCCCAAGTCGCGTCTCCCTCGGCGTCGCTCCACTGAACTTTGACGAGCTTGATTTCGCGGTTGCGTAGCTTCTTCACTTCCGTTCCTAATATGCGTGTTGGAACTTTTCTTATGGTTGCTTCGCGTTCCACTTCGGCCTCTTCGAGGATATTTGGCTCTACCACTTCAGCAGACTCATGTAGACATTTTCGGAGATGTGAAACGTGAAAAACGTTGTGAACTCCGGCCAATTTCTCGGGTAGCTCTAATCTATAGGCCATTTTCCCAATTTTCTCGATGATAGGGAATGGCCCTACGAACCTTGGTGCTAGCTTTCCTGTGGTTCCAAAACGAACAACGTTTCTTAGTGGTGATACCTTGAGAAAAACTCTGTCTCCAACCTCAAATTCAAGGTCGGTTCTTCTCTTGTCGGCGTAGGACTTTTGTCTGTCTTGGGCCATCTTCATCCTTCTTCGTATTAAGTCTACTTTCTCTGAAGTCTCTCGGATCATATCTGGTCCAAGTATGAGCTTGTCCGTAGTCTCCCACCAACAAGTGGGCGATCGGCACGGTCTTCCATATAAAGCTTCGAAGGGCGCCATTCCGATGGTTGCTTGATAGCTGGCTTTGTAGGCAAATTCCACCAAAGGAAGGTGGTCTTCCCATGTCCCTCCGAAGTCAAGGACGCATAGCCTTAAGAGGTCTTCCAAAACTCTGTTCACTCTCTCTGTTTGGCCGTCGGTTTGGGGATGATAGGCCGTGCTCAAGCATAACTGCGTTCCTACTGCTTCTTGCAGACTCCGCCAAAACTCGCTAGTGAAGATGGGGTCTCGGTCACTAACAATGCTAGATGGTATTCCATGGAGTCGAACGATTTCCTTGAGGTAAAGTGATGCTAGGGATGAGGCAGTTCTTTTACTTTTGACAGGTAAAAAGTGGGCGCTTTTAGTAAGCCTATCCACTATTACCCAAATGCTAGTGTTGCCTCTCCTAGACCTAGGCAGCCCATCGATGAAGTCCATTGAGATGCTATCCCACTTCCACTGCGGGACCTCCAGAGGATGTAGCAGTCCGCCAGGCTTTTTCTGTTCCGCCTTAACCTGTTGGCACACCATGCACTTAGAAACGAATTCTGCCACGTCCTTTTTCATGCCGTTCCAGAAGAAAGTCCTTTTTGTATCTTTGTACATTTTATCTCCGCCTGGGTGTATCGTCATCTTGGAGTGATGTGCTTCCTCGAGAACCTTCTTTATTAAATCTTTTATCTGTGGGACGCATAGTCTTCCGTCTCGCCTTAGCAAACCCTTGTCGTCGATGGAGTATCTGTTGAGGTGACTTGAAGTCTCACCCCTAATTAGCCTATCAATTGTTTCCACAAGCTGAGGGTCTTCGCGTTGTGCTGTCCCTACTGAATCCACTAAAGTTGGGCGCACTTCGAGAGATGCTAGCAAGCCTGGTACGAAATCGGAGGAAGGCCTAAAGTCGAAGCTGGCTATAAACTCTAGGCTTTGTCTTTCAACAAACAACGGGCTTAGGGTCAATTTCTTTCGGCTCAACGCGTCTGCCACTACGTTGCCTTTGCCCGGAGTGTAGGAGATTTCGAAATCGTACGAGGCAAGAAACTCCATCCATCTTTGTTGCCTCAAGTTAAGATCCTTCTGCGAGAAAAGATATTTTAACGATTTATGGTCAGTGTAAAGTTCGAACTTCTCACCTAGGAGATAGTGTCGCCAAGACTTGAGTGCAAAGACGATGGCGGCTAACTCAAGATCGTGGGTTGGGTAGTTCTTTTCGTGTACTTTCAACTGCCTCCCGCCATAAGCTACTACCCTTCCTTCTTGCATTAAGACGGCGCCCAGCCCTGTCCCACATGCATCCGTATAAACAGTGAACATCTTGCTCCCATCTGGCAGTGTCAAAACTGGGGCTGTTGTGAGAGCCCTTTTCAGTCGTTGGAAAGCAAATTCGCAATCCAAATCCCAATTGAACACTAGATTCTTCTTAGTCAATTTCGTGAGCGGAGCTGAGATTTTCGCAAAATCCCTTATAAATTTTCGATAGAAACCTGCTAGTCCTAGAAAGCTTCGGACCTCAGTTGCATTCCTTGGTGTCTTCCAATCCTGTACCGCCACTACCTTAGCAGGGTCCACTGCTAACCCTTGTTTGGATAATATGTGCCCAAGGAACCTCACCTCTTCTCTCCAAAAGTGGCATTTGGAGAATTTGGCTTTTAGTTGATGGACTCGCAAAGTTTCCATGATTGCCCTTAAGTGTTGAGCATGTTCCTCTTCACTCTTTGAGAAGATAAGGATATCATCTACGAAGACCACTACGGATTTGTTGAGGAAATATCTAAATACCTTACTCATCAGGTCCACGAAGTAAGCAGGTGCATTTGTCAAGCCGAAAGGCATGACAAGCCATTCAAAGAAGCCGTCTGGGGTTCTGAACGCCGTTTTATCGATGCTATCTTCAGCCACCCTTAGCTGATGAAAACCGGTTGCTAAATCGAGTTGGGAGAAAATAGACGCTCCTACAAGCTGGTCAAATAAATCGTCAATTCTAGGGAGAGGGTGCCTATTCTTTTTCGTTAGCTTGTTGAGCTCCCTATAGTCAACACATAGACGGAGTGAACCATCCGCCTTTGTAGCGAACACCACTGGAGCGCCCCATTCTGAAATACTTCTCCTAATGAACCCCTTTTCTAGAAGCTCTTTAATCTGTTTACTAAGCTCTTTCCTTTCCCGTGGAGCCATGTGTCTAACGGGTAATGCAACGGGCTTTGCATTATCTACAAGATATATGCGGAAGTCTATTTCCCGCTTCGGAGGCAAGCCCTTCACCTCTTCGAAGACATCCGGATATTCCCGGACCACTCTAACTGATTGCAAATTTTCAACAGAGGCATCTAGCGATTCAAGATAACTAAGCATAACCGCATACGAGGGACTACAAGAAATTCCAAAGTATTACCGAGCTGGGTTAGGAGCCTAACAACCCTTTTCTCACAATCAAGGATGGCCCCATTACTGGATAGCCAATCCATACCCAAAATCAAACCATACCCCGAAAAGCCCAAAACAAAGGCACTACATTGAAATTCTACACTTAGAATAGAAATTTTCAATCCCAAACAGATCATAGACAAATGAGCTGGGCCCCCAATTGGGTTTGAAACAATTAAGGGGTCCTCTACCATACTAGTTTTTAGGTGCAGAGATTCTACTAAAGCAGACGAGATAAAGGAGTGTGATGCGCCAGAATCAAATAAAGTGCGAACGGGGTGGTCACAAAGATAAACTACACTTTCTACAGAAGTATTTATACCTCGCTGTTGCAGAGGTGGCGCTTCCAGCACATGAACCTGTGCCCCCGGGGTGGATCCAGCCCTCTGCCCCTGTCCTCGTTTCTTCGGGCAGTCCTTAGCCCTGTGGCCTGTCTCACCGCAAGAAAAGCACCCACCATTCTCCTTGGCCTTCTTTTTCCGGCAGTCCTTTACTAAGTGCCCCACTTTGCAACAGAAATTGCACTTTCTCTTCTCTTTGTTGCCTTTCCCGCCTTTCTTAAAGTCTGTCTTCTTAGGCTGCAAACCCTCTTTCTTCCCTTGAGAGCTTTCTGCCTTTGTCTCCTTCTTGCCCTTATCCTCTTCATTCAGCAATGCCATTTGCACTAATCTTTCATACGTGGCTCCCATGGGTATATGGGTCATGGCCAAACTGTGTAATGGCTCATTCAACCCTTTGACGAAACAGAGAGCCTTCTTGTGCGGGGTGTTGACTAGGTCAAGCCCAAACCTAGCCAGCTCATCGAACTGATTCACATACTCTCTGACTGTCTTGTCCCCTTGCTTAAGAAATAAGAATTTTTCCAACTGCAAACTTCTTTCCGCATCTGAGAGAAATTTAGTCTCAAACCTTGCCCTAAAGTCCTCCCATGTCTCCACTGGTCTTTCAGCATTAGTGACTTCCCACCAGTAGGAAGCCTCACCCTTCAATAGCCACACTGCCAATTGTACTTTTTGTCTATTCTCTACCTCAAAGATGATGAATAGGTCCTCAGTTTCTTTCAGCCAATTCCTAGCTGCCACGAAGGATTCAGTTCCATGGAAATCCTTTCCTCCCATAGCTTTAAAATCTTTACATATCTTAGCAAATGTGTTTCCCCGTGGAGGAGGTGGAGGAAAAGGTGCTGCTGCAGCTGGATGATTTCCTTCAGCTGGGGGAGGAGGAACGGTAGGACCTGGCTGAGTGGCCCTTGCTTCTAAGAACCGTCTAAACCAACTAGGTATTGGCACCCCTTCCGGCAAGTTAAGTTCTTGGGACATGCTGAAACAAAAAAGGATAGATTCAAAACGAAGGATAAGAGATAGTACCTAAGGCTTTGGGGGGGGGGACTTTGCCTTTTTAAAATAAAATAGTATTTTTCTTTTAAAAATGCTTCTTTAAATTTCCTTTTTGAAAATAAATTTTTAGAACTTTTTATCTTATCTGGTAAACCTATGCTCTGATACCAAGTGAAACACCCCACCTCCGTTAGAGTCACTCTCAAAGGGAATGCCCTAATTTTGGTGGAGGTTTATAAGTATAAGTCACAGATATACAAGACAGATATAAGAACACATATTTGTAAACAGCGGAAAAACAAGAACTTTTATTTCATAAAAGCAAATACGTGTTACAACAACATCACCATAATTGTCTTACATCCTTTCCAAAAACATAACATAATACTTTCATAATCTGTCTTGATTACATTATTTAAAGAAGCATAAATAAAACATAGATAAACTGCAAAAGCCCCATAGTGGTTGTCCAAAGCCATAGTTCAAAACGAAAAGGTCCAAGCAATACATTTCTCTTCTTCAAGCTGGATGTTAAGACTGGTCAAGCTGCAGTGTTCCCTCCCTGTGGACCTGGGGGGGGGGGGAACGGAAGAAAAGAAGACGAAAGAAAAGTAGAGTCAGACATAAAGCCTGAGTAAGTCTAGTACTATTCTGTCTATGAATAAAGAACTGGGTATGATAAGTATAAACAAGAAGTGGGAAAGCACTATAAACTTGGTTAAGTTGTCTAGGGTCGAATATACTATCGTACCCCATGGTAATCTCTGAACCCATATAAACTAGTTCCCAACTGGCACCCCATAACCAGGGTGATGTGATCCATTCTATGATGATCGGCTCCTACTCGCATAGTTACATGTGTCTTACGGCCCCCGATGTTGTAGTTACCTATGCTGGTCCCACCATGGGGTGTATCAAGTCCCATGGTGGCGGCTCGACACAATCCTAGAATGCACAGGTATGCTACTGGTGTCCAGTGCCTTATTTTTCTGCGCCGGAGTGTGTGCACGCCCGCACCCCGTTAGAACCTACACTGCTACACCACCGCCGTCGATTTGACCTCTTACAATCATCCCAGTAATCGTGCCCCACCCTGCCTAGTTTCAGGGTATCATGATACACCTTTTAGGGTTACTGCTGAAAAGGGTCCCCCGTTACTAGGTTTTCTATCTCTAGCCAACATGCTAAGTTTGTTAAGTGTTTTCTAACCTAACCCCCATCGGTCCGTTTAGTTTAGCATGTTCCATTTTGATTAAGTCTTTAGTTCACTTAATCCTAACAATCCTGACTCAGCCTTAATTGTCTTATTAAGGCCCTGACCTCTCACATTAGACAGGTATTGTTGTGGCTGCCTGTTGCCGGTTGGTTCCGGGCAGTCTTACGCCACAACTCAGTCTAACCTCGGGTCCTTATTGGGCTCCATGTTTAACCTCCCACATTGGATAGGTATTGTTGTGACTACTGGACAGCCGGGCGGTTCCGGGCAGGTTTACATCACAACTCAATCCAACCTCGGGTTAAACACATCGTATGTTCTACATTTACATATTTTGTCTTTCTTCTTTATTTTTCTTATATGTAAATATTTGCGGCCCATTATTAAGTTAATGGTGTAAAGGTTACACCAATCATGGGCCCAACCCATACTTGAATTTGGGCCCTTCTACTTTATATTTTCATTTATTAATTAGTTTGGCCCAACGCTATTTTCCCCCGTTTAATACGTTCGTTTATCATAATATATGTTTGGCTTAGGCTTTTAAGCCCAACTTAGCCATGAGAAAAAGAAGGGAGGCTTAAAGCGTGATTTCATACACAAAAAAGGGGAATGTGAACGCATGAACTTGCAATGTGACGTTGGAACTACAAAATAGAAACTGGTGTACTTGCATAGTGGTAAGATATACTTTGGTCATAAAGCATAAGTGACATGAATCAAACCATGTAAACTTGTAGTTAAGTTAAGAATACCACTATCGACACATAGGCTTAACTACAACATAAACCTATATTTTATTTATGCATAATATCAAACATAAGCAATTCATGTTTATAAGATTACTACATGTTTACAAAGGTGTTTACTTTTGTTACTAACACAAAAGTATAGTTCAAACTAATCATGATTTTAAATCTATTCACATGGCATAAATATTTCTAATATGAAATCATGATTTTTACTTTAGTCATGCAACTTGCAAAAAGGGATTTTTGAATCTAACCTAGCTATGTACCACATATGTCATCATATAATTCTTGTTAACAATATGGATTTCAATTATGCAAAATATCAATCATAGCCTAGTCATATTCATAAGTTTGCAATTAGGTTCTCTAGTACAAAAGCATGGCTTAATACATAGATCATGGTGCCAAAATTTCAACATAGTTTCATATGAACTATAATAACCCAAATTTGTTCCAATTACGTACAAAATGATTTATGTACAAAAATATACATCATGATGGCATAGTAGCAAAACCCCAAACTTGCATGAGTTTCATTTAAACAGCTACATACATGTAGCTTCAACATGGATTACATAATTTGCGAATATTCCAAACGTATACTTGCATAAAACTACCGCAAACATGTAGTTTTTATAATGAATAACATACTTTCCAATCGCTATACAATATTCCAAACCGATAGTAACGCACAAGTATGAATTATTTATCACCACAATCAAGTATACAAACCAACACAGTTATTTGTTCATACCAAAATAATACTCTACTTACAATTGTGTGGCGAATTCTCCAATTTAGGAATTTGGAGACGCGATTTGATTTGATTATGTTGCTTTATGCTTTTAGAATTTGCCTTCTTATCCTCTCTCCAATTGGTGGCTACTCTTAGTCGTTCCTCAGCAACATGGCGGCTTTGTTCTTATTTTTGAATGAATAGATTAGGGTTGAGTCTAGGGTCATTTTTATAGGGTTTATGAACTGATTAGGACCATTGATGTTGCTTGGTTTGATCGTAGCCATTCATCCTAAAGAGAGACCAATTAGAGCCTGCCACCTAGCCCTAATGACAAAGCAGACTGCAGAAAATCGACCAACATAGAATAGGCCAGCCAGGTTGGGCTGGGTTCGACCTGGCTCTGGACCAGGTCGACATGCCTGTCGACAGCCCTGTCGATAGCCCTATCGACCTGGCTAGACCAGGTCGACAGCCCAGTCGACCTGGGTGCGTTAGGCGGGTGTTTTTCCGCCCTGGCCCATTGGGCCCCATTTTGGAATTTAAATTTGATTTTCTGAGCTATTTTATTCTGTTTGAATTTTAAACTTAATTTAAAAACTTCCGAAGGCCATATCTTCTTCATACGGACTCCGTTTTTCGAAAACTCGGACTCTATTTCGCGTATTTTTCCGAGACGAACGCAATGGCGTATCCCGTTTCCCTTAGTTCTTTGATTTCAGATTAATTATACTTTAATTTGTGAATTTCATAGTTATAGAATTCGCGGGGTGTTACACCAACCATGTCATTGGACCAATTAGATAGCACCATATCAGCCTCAGGTTCCAAATTAAACCAAGGAAACTAAGCCAACTCAGAAAATAATGTTTGAATAGTATAAAACATTCGCTGCGATACGTGTGCACGCTGAATTAACATCATGGGTCGACACACCCGCGCCTTGTGTCAACCCAAGATTGACACAAGTTATTTTTGGTCGACACAGTGTCAACCTAATTGGGAGTTGGTCATCCTAATGACTATTTACCCAATATATTTTTATATTTTTATTTTTTGATTTTTAGCTTATCTTCTTTAATTCATAACTTATTCATATTCACTCTGTTGTCAGCATACCAAGTGTGTAAATTTATCAGAAGATTACAACTAACCAAATGGTGCTAGTCCCATTGTCCTATTCTGAGTTTTATTCTTATTAATTTTTAATGTATTACCCTTTTCTATATAATTATTGTTTATTAAAAAAGTTTTATAGACCCACATCCATATATTATGATGATTTCGTGTTGCTTGTTGTTTGTGACCCTTTTAGAGCTATTCAAGCTCTTTTGAGTTTATGGTTGTCATCATTGGATGAATTCTCATGTTGGACTTCGACGTTTATTTGGTGGTGATAGTAATACTTAGCTCAAGGCTTAGAACTTATTGTAGATGGACATTTCACCCTTTTGGCTAGATAGAACCAGTGATCTAAAGTTACTCTTGTAATACATTTACTCGATATTCTCGGTCAAGAAGTGTCTTTTCCTTTTTACTACTTATGTTAATATTATATACTCACTATTAAAATAGATTGATCTGTGTGTGCTAATGCTCGGGTCAGGTTGAGCTTCCTGGTTGCTTATGTTGTAGATACCCAAGTTCCTGCTTCTACTCTAGATCTATTATCGTCTCTTGGGCCTCATAGCTAGTGTTGTTTTGTGTAGATATTTTTAGACTGGTCCATATACTTTGATATATGTACCTTATAATTTTTACTTGGTGTACATATTGTGGTTGGATGCCACTATTTTTTAGACTCTATGTATTGTATGATAGTTGTATTTGTATATATTGTTGGGTTATCTATTATGAAATCTATGATGGTTTAATTAATTACTTCATGTTCTGAATCATGTTATAACTACCAGAGTATTGTATTAGATAAAGATTAAGAGTGTTGAACAACATGGAAAAAAGGAGCACTAATCGAAACTCTTGATGTTTATTTAATGAAAAACTCATGGTTGGTCTCTCCTAACCAGACCGATTCTCCGCATTAGAAGACAACATTACTTATAAATGCTCTTTGCTAATGTGGGTCTCGGTGTGAGGCATCACAGTTACAACTATAAGGGTTACTATTGGAAAGTCTATGACACAAATGTAAGGAACTGTGTAGGACCTTCGGGTCACCTCTTATTGTTTTTTATTTACCAGTATTAGACTATGACGCGTCAATTATGTAGACCAAAGGGTCTACCTGTCTAGTGGTGGTTGTGTAATGCTTACAAGCTAATATGCTTATGTGGAGAACTACGTAGGGTGCTAATACTGTGTGGTTAGTACCTGTTGGCTTCAGCCGTTGTGTTTAGCACGTGAGGGCATGACTGAGGCTCGTCTTTCTCTTATATCCAATGCTGTGTGGCTTGATGTTTCTCAATTCCCCGAGAGACTGTGTGGCATGTTAACATGTAGCGTAATGTATTTTCTAGATTTTAGTGTCTTTGATTTCTATAATTCTATGATGCTTCATAATGATTCATCGTCTTATGTACATTGAGTTTTATACATTGCTATGTGCTATTTGATGTTGATTTTATGGTAATTATACTACTGTGTCGCGAACTTTTAGTCGAGTTCAACATGTCGTATTTATGTGAATTCCACCATATTTTCTATTTGTTTAAGATTTCCCTACACCATCATATCCATGGCCTTTGGTCATTTGAACAATGGCTATAGTTGTAGTATGTTGTGTTTTATGCCTTTCATAAGATCCTGGAGAATGAGCTAGTGGGCCTATCTCACGTATCATATGTTATTTGTGTATTGATCATATTCCTACTTCCTTATGAGGAAATATTCCTTATATGGTATTACCCTTCAATTATCAAGGGCTAACTGACATGTTTAGGCTAAACTGACTTGTGTCTTTTATACTTAGGTCAGACCATTTTGTTTCAAGTCCATAGCTCGTAGTTGATTCGTGTTTAGCTATTTCACCTTGGAAAATCTCTCTTAAAGCTATTATCCAAGCGTATTCATATCATGTGTATAATTATTCCTTTTAATCATGATGTGTATGTTTTTGGTTCATATGAAATCGTTCGAGTATTTTGCAATTTGCAGTTGTATCTCTATGTATTATGTTCTATGATTTTCTTTCTATTTGTGTTGTAACTTGTTTTGAATATGATCCTTAGCCATTGTAGTTTTATATCATATGAATCTAATATGTCGATCCTCTTGAGATAAGAATAAAAATTATACATAAAAGTTATGCACCCGTTTGACGATTTGAGACTTGTCTAATACAAGATTATGGATGGTCGCCGTCAACTAGCCTTATTCTCTTCCCTAATATACGATATTATTCGGTAATGCTCCTTATTAGGGTGGTCTCGGGGTGGGGCTTACATTTTGGTACGAGAGCAAGGTTCTGAACAAAGTATGATAAATACATAATAGAACCAGTATAGTACATGTGTTACAACATGGAAGGATAACACTTTTGTTTGCTTTAACTACATCCATTGTTATCCTTAACCCATGTTTCTTATCATCTGAGTTGCGAGTAAATCTTTGTTTTGGAAATACATTTAGGAATGTATTTAATTTTGATTATTCCATGAGTTGTATCCTATTACCTGTCGTTTATCTTCACAGAAATTTTGATCCTCTTAAATCCTTTTGGTGTTTAAATCTTATATTTTTGATGAAATTTAAATCCTATCATATTGAATCTAGTTGATTGTCGAGTTAAATAAAATAAATTAGGACCTTTAAATTAATTAAATCCAAGATAAAATAAGTCAAATTTATATTAGGGCAAAAGAGTTCTAAACTGAAATAAGCAGGAGTTACGCAGTTGAAACAAATGAACTGTTTTAGATGTATAACATTTAATAAATATGTATGTTGGATAAAGAGATTGTAAATATTAATTATTAAGTGTTAATTTGGTAGTGAATATAATCAAGTGAATAACAAGTGAAATTTAGTGTTGGGTTGTTTTTATTTGAAATAAAGTAAGATTATTTGTGATAATAAATAATTAAGAAAACCACGTATGAATCAAAAAAATGTGATTATCTATTATGTTGAATTTTCCATTGGATAATTTAAGAGTTTGGTCGGTACATCTAATTAATTTTATCGATAGGAATCTCTTAAACACTTAAACGAGACAATCAAGCATAATACTATGAGTAATAAAATAAATCTTGAGAAAGAATAGTGTAAAATATTCATGTGAGAACAGTGTTAAACCACAATATGAGAAGAGAAATGTAGAAAAGATGGCGAGGCAATAGCGACATTATTTCGATTTGGTAGCCAAGTAATGAGAAAAAGCATTATAAATTTGGTGGTTTAATATTTTTTGAAATGAGTTAATAAAGCATTAAGTGAAAATTTACGCTTCATGAAAATTAAGGAAATAAATATAAAGTGTTTTGAGTATAAAGAGTTGTTGAAAATGAGTAATTGTCCGGAACATAGGGAATATTTTTTAAATACGCTATTGTAATTGAGTTTAAAAGACGGTTGCAACCATCAAGTTGGCTGTAATAAACGATAAATGGCGAGGCTGTTTGATATTATAATCAAAATCGTAACCATTGTTTGGGAAATTAGAACAAATTTGATAACAAGGCAGCGTTAAGTATTGATAGGAAATTGGGATGTAATAAGTATATTTTAAAGATATGCTTTGTGAAGGATAAGTTATAATAACTTTAGTCTTATGTGTATATTATTTGAAATGATAATTGAGACCATTCTAAAATAAGTATTTGGAATTTCAAATTTTGTTGTTCCAACAATAATAAATTTGTAAATTAAATCGATTTGAGTAAGTGTGTTCGATAAATTAAACTAAACTCTTCAAAAGTTGAAATATACTTGAGATGAGTTATTAGAAAGAAAAACATACATATACAAAAGTGTTAACAAAAGTCAATTGCGAGGTTGTAAATTCTTTAAGAAGGGACTCCTAACAACAAGGGTTTTGGGTATTTATGGTAAACAGATTATAGTGTTTTTTTTATTTTTAAAACTAAGAAGAATAAAATATGAGTTCAGGAGCCTAACTCATATATTAATTTAAGATGAAAAATAAATAATTTGTGATTTATAGGGAAATTATGTTGGAATAAATCAAATTCATTTAGTATAATAAGAGAATTTATTTCAATGAATCTAATCTATGCTTGTTGATTAATATTTGGATGATTCAATGAATATTGACAATATAAAATATTGATTAACAATCAAATATATAAGTTAAAATATATTTTCAATATGAAGTGTTATGTTGTTTTAACAAGATAGTTAATAAATTATAAATTTGTTATTAAAGTGAATTTTAGTGAAAAATAGTATTTGTTGATGAGTATAAATAAAAACATAAAAGTGTAAATATTGATTAAAGATTAATATTTAAGCGCATTGAAATACTTCAATCAGGCTTGATGTGTAACTACCCGTATTTTTATAACATGTTAAAACAAGAAATCAAGGCAGAATTAAATTTTAAATTCAGAATCAGGGGAAACGGGTTATGCCATTGCGTTTGTCTCGAAATTTTACATGAAATAGAGTCCGAGTTTTGGAAAACGGAGTCCGGATGAAGAAGTTATGGCCTGTACAAGTTTCAGCAGTTTTCAGGCAGCACTAGACCAGGGGGTCGACCATAGGGTCGACCTACCCTCCTCCCTCATGTCGACCATAGGGTCGACCTACCCCCCAGGTCGACCATAGTGTCGACCTCCCCCCTTACAGGTCGACCTGGTCGACCTGTTTTGACCCAGAACTCATTTTTGAAGCATGAGACATGTTTTGACGGTCCGGATTGATTCTAGGGTTAATCTAAGGGCCTAAACTAGTTGCTACACCTATAAAAACACTCTTAGACCTAACCTAATTCATATCAAATCATTCTTACACCATTATGCTGCTAAAATACCTCTTGAACCATGGCCGCCGTCTCCAAATCAAAGTACAAACATCAAACTCAAATCAATTCAAAGAACAAAGCTTCAACAATGATTCAAGACAATAAATCAACAACGCCGCAACATTTGTACAATAAATTCAGTTCCTAATTCACTAGCCATGCTTTGTAAGTTCTAGTTGTTTTTAGATTTAATCATTTAATTATAATGTGGCCATGGAATAAAGTGGAATTGGATTTAAGTATGTTTATCGGTTCTGATCTATTTCTGTTGCTCCTTTAATCTTGTGTTTCGGGACTTGTCTATCTTTATGCTCATGACAAGTTTATGATCTATTCAGCAGTTTTCTTGATTCGTAATGACGTTATCATCAAGTTGTAATATTTATGCCTAAGATGATGTTTTCCTCTGGTCTCATTTTTATTCAATTTCTATCTCCCCCAATTTATTTTCTTTCATGAACCTTGGTCAATTTCGGACCTTGGCCTTAAATCGCGATTTGCATACAATATGTATACGGGGGAATTATGGGATTATTGCCTATATGAATACGATGTAATAATTGGCAACATAAAATTGGATATTATCATTGTATTTGCAAGTTTGGGCGTGATTTGTAAATTTTGGTATAATCTTGTTATGAAAAATTTGCATAAATATTATATACATGGAATTTGGCACAAATAGGATCTATGTAATGTAACATGAGATTTGGTATATATAACATGTAAATAATTTGGCATAAACATGTATTACGAACTTGGGCAACTGACATGTACTGTAATAAAAAGATTATAGTTTGGGATAACTACATCATGAATAATGATTTGGGTTTATTGAGTATGAAACTTGATACATGTAATTTTGGCTAGAACTTGACATGGTAAAATGGCATAAAATTGGCATACATGTAAAACGACATAAATTGAACATATGTAAATTTGGTATGAATTGGGCATATGTAAAATTTACATGTAATTTAGAACTTGGGCATATGTTAATTATGTAAAATTTGGAGTTGAAACATATGTGAAAATTTATGACTTGGAGAAAGTTTAATATGAACACGCCTAAGTTGGGTTTTGGGTAGTTGGTATGTATTGGAAATCTAGAAGGCACGTAAACATGCTTATGATCTTGAAACATGAATTGGTTATGAATATGAATCATTAACTTGATAATAGGCATAAGTGAAAACATGAAACTTGACATGAAACTCGCCATGAAACTAGACACGAATTTGACATGAAACTTGAACATGGACATGACATTAGAATAAACATGAAAATGACCAACTCGAGGTTGGGTTGAGTTTGTAGTGTAAATCTGCCCGGAACCGCCCGACAAATCCAGTTACTACAAACAATAGGATCCAATGTGGGTAGTTGGTCATATCGCGCTTGAAACCCTAGGTCAGACTGAGTTGTGGTGTAAATCTGCCCGGAACCGCCCGACATATCCAGTGACCACAACAACAGGTCTGATGTGAGAGGTTGGGTGCATTAATGAATTAATGCCACATGATAGGGTTAAGTCATGAACCGCTTGAATATACTTAACCAATTTGATACGATGATTTGATAGGGTTAAGTCATGAACCGCTTGAATATACTTAACCAATTTGATACGATGATTTGATAGGGTTAAGTCATGAACCGCTTGAATATACTTAACCAATTTGACACGATGATTTGATAGGGTTAAGTCATGAACCGCTTGAATATACTTTAACCAATTTGACACGATGATTTGATAGGGTTAAGTCATGAACCGGTTGAATATACTTAACCAATTTGACACGATGATTTGATAGGGTTAAGTCATGAACCGCTTGAATATACTTAACCAATTGGACACGATGATTTGATAGGGTTAAGTCATGAACCGACTGAATATACTTAACCAACTTGACAGATGATTCGTAGGGCTAAGTCATGAACTTGAACGACAACACTTAGCCAATTTGACATGACACGTTGGCGGGTTAAGTCACGAACTTGAATGACAACACTTAACCAACTTGATATGCTAGACTGATGGGGTTAAGTCTCGAATTTAAATGACAACACTTAACCTACTGGACGGAAACCCTAGTTGCGCGGTCCTTTTCAGCAGTAACCCACTAGATGTATCATGGTACCCTGGAACTAGGCAGGGTGGGGCACGATTACTGGGCTGATTGTAAGCGACCAGAACGACGGCTGTGTTGGTGCGCCATTGTAGGTTCAGGCCGACTATGGTCGTGCACGTAGTCCGGAGTTGAAAAAGCAGGCATTGGGCACCAATAGGTTTACACTGTGCGTGCTTGATTCGTGTCGGTGGTTGGCACCCTAGGGCTTGATACACCCTATGGTGGACCAAGCACAGGTGACTACATTTCGTGATTGGGCCGTATGACACAGACACATGAACGAGCTAGGACTTGTAGGGAGCCAATCGATTAATAGATCGTTACGTGGAATTCGTTAGGAGCATAATCCCTATTGGTCGTAGGTGGCATAAACCCTATTCGAATCTAGAAAACGTTCAGTAGGTAGCATAATCCCTAGGGTCCTAGGTGGCATAAATCCTAGTTGAACACGCGATAGTTCATGATAAGGAAACCTAGCCAGAACAAGGGTGGCGGTCCAAACGATTTCAAGAATGGTGGCACTACGTTAAAGTAGTATTGAAATATGTGATGAAACCCGTACGATATACGGCAAGGGACTGTACATATACATGGAAAGGATGATACAGGTTGGGGTACTAGCACAGTTGGAGCAGAGAATATAGGAAATCAAAGAAAATAGTGGCTTAGAAATCTTGTGATGTTATACTTAATAGAAACCTTGCAATGTTATACTTGATTCATCGTGCTTGTAGCTTACCTTGTCATCATGCTTATGTTTTCTTTCAGTTTATTCATGCCATATTATCTTCACCTGTTTTTATGCTAAAAGCCACTAGGACTTACTCAGTCTTTATGACTGACCCAGTTTGTTTTGCCTCTTTTTCTTTCTTCACCCCTCCCCCCCCCAGGTTCGCAGGGTGGGAATACAGCTTAGTTCGGATCTTACCAAGCTCCAAGGCTCTTTCATGTACTGCTTGGATTTCTCTTGGCTATGGCTTGCTTTGCTGCTTTATTGGGGAATACTACAATTTATTTTCATGCTTCTTTGTTTTTGAGCAAGACAGATTTCGATGTAATGGATTTAGTAGCATTTTGATGTAAAAGGCTTTAGACCTTTCTAGATTTTAAAGCAATGAAATTTGGTTCTTCTTCCGCTGTTTTGTATGTTCTGTCTTGTAATATTTCTGTGTATGTTTACCTAGATAATGCTCCACCAAAGCTAGTGCATTCTCTTTGTGAGTGACCCTAGCGAAGGTGGGGTGTTACATTTGGTATCAGAGCAGAAGGTTACCAGACTGGGCAAAAGTTTATAAAACCTTTTGAAATTATTTTCAAAACCATTTACAAAGAAGCATTTTTCAAGAAAAGGTTCGATTTATGAAAGGCATATTCCCCAAAGCCATATGCACTATCTTTTAATTCTCTCCTTGAGTCTTTCTCTCTTTCTTTTTCACCATAGTTTGTAGGCATGCGACACATGTCGGAGGGCAAAGTAGTGTCCAACCTCCATCTGTAGTCGCAGTAGTTTTACTTGCGACTAATTTTATCTCAAGCTTTGTAGGGTTGTCGTGCGATGGAAGTAGCTTTCGAGAAACTTGTCAACAAGCTATACAAGGATAGTAAGAACGAGGATAAAGAACACAAGCCTAAGGATGAGAAACTTGTTGATAAGGCGTAATCCACGAAGGAGGAAAAGGTGAAAGGGAAGAGGTCAAAGTAAAAGAATAATAAAACCCATGATAAGAAAGAACATCGTTGGTATGGTAAAAAGGGACATGTAGTTAAGTATCATAGGACAAGGACAAGGGCAAAGAACAAGATCGTCGAGAGGGCAATTGTATGCTCTCATTACTAGCATACCTAAGAGAGGTGGTAACGTTTCTGTTAAAAGTTTAGCTTCTCTTTTCTATCATACCATGGGAACTTTGTTTTTATACATCGCATCCTTTTAATTCTGCCTCGATAGTTGAGTCTCTGCACCTTAGTACTAGTGTAGTAGAGGATCCCATTTTTGCCTCAAATTATGTTGGGGAATCGGCTCATTTATTCTTGACTTTTTTGGATTTGAGAATGGCTATGCTAAGTGTTGAGTTTAGAAGTAAAGCTTATGTTTTTGGGCTATGGGTTGATTCTAGGGATGGAGTGGTTGTCCAGAAATGGTACCATTCTCGAGTATGAAAAGAGGGTAGTTAGACGCTTGACTTGCCTTGGTAATGCCCTCGAAGTCTAGTGTAACCCTTAGGGTTCTGCCATGTTTAGTTACCTAGAATCTCTTGATACATTTATTGATCCGCTCGAGTAGTGTTCGCCACTAAGGCGGATGGTTCATTTCGCTTATGAATGAGTTATAGAAAATCACCTTAGTAAGTACACTTGGCAACATGGTTGGCATTTGTTCATTTTCAAGAGATACATCATTTATGTGGAATACCTTCTAGTAAGTGAATGAGATCCAAGATTCACTAGTGAATTTTGGAGAGCTTGCATGAAACCATGAGTACACAGTTATGTTTGAATCGGGTATACTAGAAAGAGAATAAGCGAAAGTGGAACGAGAGGCGACAGTGGAATGAGTTCCAACTCATATTCTAGGAACAAGAATTAAGGAACTACGAAATTGTGAAGTTAAAGACGGTCAAAGCACAATGGAGTTAAGCTCAAGGAAATACGACTTAGAAGATTGAAGACTAGATATGCGCATCATATCTCTTTTTAAGAGTATATCCTTGATTCCTCTTTTCCTGTAGAGCTTACTTGCATGCTATCTTTTAAGTATAACCTCTCGGTCCTATTCTCAATCCTATTTCTGTTGCAAACCCCATAGGGAGTATGACTTATCTGTTAGTAATACATGTTGGGGCTTGAGGGTGTCCGTTGGGTTGACTAAACTTTTTGGGTTTTATAGGATATGGGCCGGTGCTTAGGGAGTTCTTCTCCTATTCAGTATATATGTGACGCAGATTTCCAGCTTTGACATTGCCTAATGGGCACAAAGTTTTTACTTGCTTCTATCATTCGGCTATATCCTTAGGTAGGAACAATTGGGTGAAACATGTGTTTGAGACATGTTATGATTGATGGTTGCAAGTGGTTGCAAGTGGTCGCAAGTGGTTGCTCGTGGTTGCGTAACACACATTAGGCACTAGATCGGCTCAGACACATTTTCATATTGCATATGCATGAGTGTTTATGCTTGTTTATGGATGAAATTGGATGTGTTATCATATGGATGATGCATATGGACGGACGTTTGTACACACATATAGTGTTTATGTGATTAGGGCTATTTGCATAAATGTTGGATTCATGGCACTCAACATATTTTGCATTAAGAAGATCAATCAGGCCTGATCATTTGCATTAGATAAGGAACATATACACACACTTTCTGCATATGTTCATACAACATTAGAAATCTCTTAAGGACAATGGATGCCTGTGATTGATGATTGAGTAGATGGATGATTCGATGGTAGGACACATTCTTCTTAACTTGAAGATTTCGGGGATGAAATCCTTTAAGGAGGGGAGAATGTAACAACCCGTATTTTAATAATAGGTTAAAACAAGAAATCAAGGCAGAATTAAATTTTAAATTCAGAATCAGGGGAAACGGGTTACGCCATTGCGTTCTTCTCGAAATTTTACATGAAATAGAGTCCGAGTTTTCGAAAATCGGAGTCCGGATGAAGAAGTTATGGCCTGTACAGTTTCAGCAGTTTCCAGGCAGCACTGGACCAGGGGGTCGTCCATAAGGTCGACCTACCCCCCAAGGTCGACCATAGGGTCGACCTACCCCCCAGGTCGACCATAGTGTCGACCTCCCCCCTTACAGGTCGACCTGGTCGGCCTGTTTTGACCCAGAACTCATTTTTGAAGCCTGAGACGTGTTTTGACGGCCCGGATTGATTCTAGGGTTAATATAAGGGCCTAAACTAGTTGCTACACCTATAAAAACACCCTTAGACCTAACCTAATTCATATCAAATCATTCTTACACCATTATGCTGCTAAAATACCTCTTGAACCATGGCCGCCGTCTCCAAATCAAAGTAAAAACATTCAAACTCAAATCAATTCAAAGAACAAAGCTTTAACAATGATTCAAGACAATAAATCAACAACGCCGCAACATTTGTACAACAAATTCAGTTCCTAATTCACTAGCCATGCTCTGTAAGTTCTAGTTGTTTTTAGATTTAAACATTTAATTATAATGTGGCCATGGAATAAAGTGGAATTGGATTTAAGTATGTTTATCGATTCTGATCTATTTTTGTTGCTCCTTTAATCTTGTGTTTTGGGACTTGTCTATCTTTATGCTCATGACAAGTTTATGATCTATTCAGCAGTTTTCTTGATTCATAATGAAGTTATAATCAAGTTCTAATATTTATGCCTATGATGATGTTTTCCTCTGATCTCATTTTTATTCAATTTCTATCTCCCCCAATTTATTTTCTTTCATGAACCTTGGTCAATTTCGGACCTTGACCTAAAATCGCGATTTGCGTACGATATGTATACGGGGGAATTATGGGATTATTTCCTATATGAATATGATGTAATAATTGGCAACATGAAATTGGATATTATCATTGTATTTGCAAGTTTGGGCGTGATCAATAAATTTTGGTATAATCTTGTTATGAAAAATTTGCATAAATATTATATACATGGAATTTGGCACAAATAGGATCTATGTAATATAACATGAGATTTGGTATATATAACATGTAAATAATTTGGCATAAACATGTATTACGAACTTGGGCAACTGACATGTACTGTAATAAAAAGGTTATAGTTTGGGATAACTACATCATGAATCATATTTGGGTTTATTGGGTATGAAACTTGATACATGTAATTTTGGCTAGAACTTGACATGGTAAAATGGCATAAAATTGGCATACATGTAAAACGACATAAATTGAACATATGTAAATTTGGTACGAATTGGGCATATGTAAAATTTACATGTAATCTAGAACTTGGGCATATGTTAATTTTGTAAAATTTGGAGTTGAAACATATGTGAAAATTTATGACTTGGAGAAAGTTTAATATGAACACGCCTAAGTTGGGTTTTGGGTAGTTGGTATGTATTGGACATCTAGAAGGCACGTAAGCATGCTTATGAACTTGAAACATGAGTTGGTTATGAATATGAATCATTAACTTGATAATAGGCATAAGTGAAAACATGAAACTCGCCATGAAACTAGACACGAACTTGGTATGAAACTTGAACATGGACATGACATTAGAATAAACATGAAAATGGCCAACTCGAGGTTGGGTTGAGTTAGCAGTGTAAATCTGCCCGGAATCGCCCGGCAAATCCAATTACTGCAAACAATAGGATCCAATGTGGGTAGTTGGTCATATCGCGCTTGAAACCCGAGGTCAGACTGAGTTGTGGTGTAAATTTGCCCGGAACCGCCCGGCATATCCGGTGACCACAACAACAGGTCTGATGTGAGAGGTTGGGGTGCATTAATGAATTAATGCCACATGATAGGGTTAAGTCATGAACCGCTTGAATATACATAACCAATTTGATATGATAATTTGATAGTACGATGATTTGATAGGGTTAAGTCATGAACCGCTTGAATATACTTAACCAATTTGACACGATGATTTGATAGGGTTAAGTCATGAACCGCTTGAATATACTTAACCAATTTGACACAATGATTTGATAGGGTTAAGTCATGAACCACTTGAATATACTTAACCAATTTGACACGATGATTTGATAGGGTTAAGTCAGAACCGCTTGAATATACTTAACCAATTGGACACGATGATTTGATAGGGTTAAGTCATGAACCGATTGAACATACTTAACCAACTTGACAGATGATTCATAGGGCTAAGTCATGAACTTGAACGACAACACTTAGCCAATTTGACATGACACGTTGGCGGGTTAAGTCACGAACTTGAATGACAACACTTAACCAACTTGACATGCTAGACTGATGGGGTTAAGTCACGAATTTAAATGACAATACTTAACCTACTGGACGGAAACCCTAGTTGCGCGGTCCTTTTCAGCAGTAACCCACTAGATGTATCACGGTACCCTGGAACTAGGCAGGGTGGGGCACGATTACTGGGCTGATTGTAAGCGACCAGAACGACAGCTGAGTTGGTGCACCATTGTAGGTTCAGGCGGACTATGGTCGTGCACGTAGTCCGGAGTTGAAAAAGCAGGCATTGGGCACCAGTAGGTTTACATTGTGCGTGCTTGATTTGTGTCGGTGATTGGCACCCTAGGGCTTGATACACCCTATGGTGGACCTAGCACAGGTGACTACATTTCGTGATTGGGCCGTATGACACAAACACATGAACGAGCTAGGACTTGTAGGGAGCCGATCGATTAATAGATGGTTGCGTGGAATTCGTTAGGTAGCATAATCCCTAGTGGTCCTAGGTGGCGTAAACCCCAATCGAATCTAGAAAACGTTCAATAGGTAGCATAATCCCTAGTGGTCCTAGGTGGCATAAATCCTAGTTGAACACGCGATAGTTCATGATAAGGAAACCTAGCCAGAACAAGGGTGGCGGTCCAAACGATTTCAAGATTGATGGCACTACGTTGAAGTAGTATTGAAATACGTGATGAAACCCGTACGATATACGACAAGGGACTGTACATATACCTGGAAAGGATGATACGTGTAACGACCCGGAAAAATGCGATCTTGGTTATCCGATATTCAACACATATCGAACATCCAAGGATCAAAAATAACCGAATAGTTAATGAAAGAAATTAGAAGGTGAGGAAAGATAAGATAGAAACTTAGAATAGAAGAAGAAGAAGAACACAACATCAGAGTAACACGAACCTCACAGCGGAACGAATAACATATAATAGATAACATAACTTTGAAATATAACAGTTATTTATACAATAGCACTTATCAGAGTACAACACTTACAACACAGCGGAAATAAACTATAGCTATATGATCCAGAAGCCTCCTGCTCCAGCTCTTCAAATATATCTGTAAAACCCGACTACTTGACTGCCCGTACAAATTTAGGCACCCAAGAGTTTAGGGAAAACAACAAAGTAAACTCCGGGTCAGTCATGGGACTGGTGTGAGTAAAACAGTTTAAACAGGTATATGAACAAGTAAACGATATCTCATAAGACCACGCCGCAGAACGGAATGGGTTTTTCCCTTATGAGAATCCAAAATATCTCTATATCAAAAACCTTTTGATATTATAATAATGTCTATGTACAAATAGATATCAGCTAGCAGAAACGCTTTCATCTCACGTTCTACATATATAGTATACAATCAAAATCGCAAGCACGTATTGGATAATGGATTTCCAACTATGACAAGGTATGGAACCACCTTCCGATCAGTGTACTCTAGGAACGATACACTGGAGTTCAACAAGAACATCTTGTAACTCAGCCACACATGACCGACCACTCATTTTGCTTGAGTGTATCGAATGTATATCACCAACGGTTGGGATCAGCAACCGTTCCCGTATATATATATGGGACAGCATTGATAGATTTAAGAAACAAATGAATATTCTCTAGATAGGTGATTATACACCCTACTTCGGTGCGACCGACTTAGCCATGCTGCCTGCCCGATTTCTGTCATTTACCGGTTGATGAGGCTAAAAGCTACGCTTTATCATTACATCAGATTCACTTCGAATGCTACATTGTCAAATCCATCGAAAATCACTAATTGACGTCTACAACCCTACATTACGTGTCAGCTAAAAGAAGTTTCCTTCTCCGCTTCCACTCTTGGTACGGTTGAAGAAATCAATGTACGTGACCTCTCTGGAAATACTCTGTCAGACATTCATCAACACAAGTCATCCTCATTCACTTAGAATGTCACATCGTCATACCCGCCAAATCACAAATTGACTTATCCAAAAATAACACGGGTATACAGCCAAGAGAAACGAATTCCTCCGCCACCAAACGTGAATACGTTTGAACAGATCAACTTACGCGATCCATTGGATATACTCTGTCAGACCTTCGTCCATACAAGTTGTCCTGGGACTGGACAAACCGAAGGCACTATTCAGTACATCCATCTTAGTCACTGTTATCTAAGACTTATACAACAACCCTTGCATTTTACTCCGTCTTCAATTATCTTTGGCATAAATGATTCGCAACGCTTGTGCCAATACAGAGTGGTTCTTTGGATAATAATCCAACCGGTCTCTCTATATTAACAACGTTAAAATGGTCAAAACTTCGATAGTTTGTGAGTTAACTATCAAAGAAAAACAAGTGTGCAAACAACGATATTATTTCCAGATGGAAATTTTATCGAACAAACATCATTTAACATTAATCTCTTTAGTTCATTTATTTACTTATCTCCCGTTTCCCTATATTCTAAATTCTTATTTTCTTTTATCAGAAAACATTTCTAATTCTTGTTTGGAAAACATTTCCAAAACTCCTTTACGATCAAACCTTACCATTTCTTAGTTAAGAAGGAAGTCACTCAAGTTGGAGTATAATTACCTCTCAGACCTTAACTGAACAACGATATAACTTCAAAATGGTCAAAGTTTATCTTTTAACCTTTAACAACTTCTTTATGCCTTTCTCGGATCCAATTTTACTAATCTACTTCTATATTTAAAACATTGGTTATAACGATAACGTTATAATCCCTACTTTCGAATTATCTAACTTTAATTATAACTTCTATTCTTATTAGTGAATAATTAACCTAACACTTATTTATTTATAAATAAATAAATCTCTATTTAAATACTGGAAAGTATAAGTACTTTCCCGAATTCGATATAATCGAATTCGCTGATTAACTCTCTTCGAGAAATCTCTATTTGATTAACTCTTCTTCGAATAACCTATATTCGATTAACTCCTTCTCGAATAAACGATATTCGATAATCTCTCTCTTCGAATAACTAATATTCGATAACTCTTCCCTTTCAAATATCTCCTATTCGAAAATCTCACTTCGATTAAACTATAATCGATAACTCCCTTCGATGAAACTAACATCGATAACTCCTTTCGATGAAACTAACATCGATAACTACTTTCGATGAAACTAACATCGATAACTCCTTTCGATGAAACTAACATCGATTTATTTAACTCGACGAACTTAACTCAACTAACTTAATTTAACTCGACTAACTCGACTTACTTGGTTCGACCAATTCGATTCGATTAACTAGGCTCGACTAACTTGACTAACTTAACTCGACTAACTTGACTAACTTAACTCGACTAACTTAGTTCGACCAATTCGATTCGATTAACTAGGCTCGACTAACTTGACTAACTTAACTCGACTAACTTGACTAACTTAACTCGACTAACTTAGTTCGACCAATTCGATTCGATTAACTAGGCTCGACTAACTTGGTCGAACCACCCGATCAACTCAACTTATTTAACTTAACTTATTTCTCAACTCGATCAACTCGATTAACTCCTATCGAATAACTAATATTCGATTAAACTCCATTCGCTTGACTCTAGATCGCAGCGATCACAATGGTTACGCCTGACTCCCTCAGGAAACATCCGACCGCCGTAGGCTATTTACAGCCCTGCGAATTACGCTAGCAGTCGTACAAGATGGCAACTTACCCTGAATACTATGTTTGACTAACTCTGTCTCAAATAACTATATTTGATTAACTCTAGTTCGTTTTAACTCTAATCGATTAACTCTAACTAATTAACTCCAACTGGTTAACTCTATTTGACTAACTCGACTTGACTAACCCCTTTCGAATAACATATTCGATTAACCAACTTTCGAATACCATATTCGATTAACTAACTTCGAATACCATATTCGATTTCTCCTTTCGAATGTCTATATTCGATTAACTAACTTCGAATACCATATTCGATTTCTCCTTTCGAATGTCTATATTCGATTAACTAACTTCGAATACCATATTCGATTAACTAACTTTGAATACCATATTCGATTAACTAACTTCGAATACCATATTCGATTTCTCCTTTCGAATGTCTATATTCGATTAACTTTATTCACTTAATAAAGATTTCCTTTTTAACAACGTTTTATTCATTTGAAAAGATTTACTTTTAAATAACGGTTCTACACTTTAAAAATGATTTCCTTTTTATAACGTTCCCTTTTCAATTCTATTTGTAAATGGTTTACAAATATTTCCTTTTCAAATTTATTCTTGAAATATTCTAACTCCTTAAATTTTCGGGAAAATTCGCCATAACCTCCTTTGTATCGGGAGCATCGGGAAAATCCCCAAACTCGCCACACAGGCCTTTCCATTCAAAAAGAAATGTTTTGAATTTATTTCCTTTTCAAATATCTCCTATTTATAAATATTCCAATTTATAAACATTTCTTATTTATAAATATTCCACTTTATAAATATCTCTTATTTATAAATATCCCATTTTATAAATATGCTATTTTCAATATCACTTTGAAAATTCCCTTATCTACATTCCGGTATGTTATGGTATTTTAACATATCAAATTACGATGTCTAATCTCGTCCATACACACACAATCAACAACAGGTTATAATTCACATCATATATTAAAACATATGAAAAACAATAAAACAACTGTTGAGGAATCCAGTCGGATTCCTCCAACCTGTTTCCCTGCATCACAGATGTTAGACAATATAGATAACATCACTTTCAGTTCCATATGATATATTCTGTTAAACAGAATCAATATAGAAATTTAACTAACTGACTAGCAGTTCAATCAAACAATCAACACATAGTAAATCAGACAATTTCTAACAGTTCTAAAGATACAACATGAAATTATAAACTGGTTAGAGTTGGTGAGATTTACTCACTTTGGCGCGTTAACCGTTATATAATCGGTTTGCGTTCTTTGACTCAGTTGGACAATTTATTTCGCCATAAATTGTAACGAGCTCGGATTCACTCCTGGTCAGTCTCATTGTGTTGCTCTCGTCCATACGATGCCAACACAACTTACGGTTCGTGATTCTGATTTCATATGAATAAGTTATGAATTTACGAAGTTCATACATTATTCGAATTAAATTAAAACCAAACTTTTTTAAACAAAAAATTGGGCTCACCCAATTTTCCTAAGGCCCAACTACACCCGTTAAAAGCCCACAATGCAATTCCTTTCTTCACTCCAGGATTGAACCCGTAACCTGTTGTGCTCCTCACCCATTCAAGGCCGACGGTCTCCCACCTCCTCCTCCATCAACTCACCACCGTTCCACAAACGAACCACACCACAGTTTATCTCCTTCCAATCTCCACCTCCCCATGTACCTTTTATCAAACTCGGTCCTTAATCCCTAAATGCGTTCGACGGCCCTGTATAGTTTCGATCGACAACAATCTATGTCGAATTCCCTCAAGTTGTGCCAATCGACTCCTCTTCTAGCCCCGAGTTCACTGCCACCATCCGCTTCGTCTATCGACCACCATGTTCCTCCTTGGCTTCAGCCCTAGCTTTCACTGCAAAAATCTCGACCTCCTGAATCACGTCGCACAGTTCCAGATGTACATCAACGCGGAGCTCTTATCCTCACGATTCCAAAGATATATCTCTTATGATTAATAGAATTTTATTTGAATTTTGTTGTGGATTTTTCTCTTCTGCTGTTTTAGGTTATTTATACAGTTTTTGTGGAGACGTGGGACTGTGTTTGCCATTCTTATGTAGTGGCGGAGAAACCAGGTCGCGTGGGCTGTTGGTGATCATAGAAAAATGGTGGGATATTTTAAATTTGATTTTCTATTTTATTTTATCGATTTTATGCTCTTCTCTGGTCCTTAAAAATCACTGCGACTGCATATGATACCCAAAAAATCACCAAACTGGACGTGTATCTAGAGTTTGACATTGTGGTCCCAACGAAACTGGTTTCGTCGAATTCCGACTTTGTATGCTCACACAGCGTATTTTTAACTGTCAAAATACTGACTGTTTTCACTCTAAAAATCCGTACGGCCACACACTGATTCTAAAAATCACGAAACTGGAAATCTAACAACTATTTGATATTGCGGATCCAACAAAACTGGTTTCGTCGAATTCTGACTTCGTATGCAAAAGTGGCTATTTTTAAAGCTCTGAATGACCCATTTTAATATATAAATATATTTAAATTAAATTAAATTAAATATAAATAAATATATATATTCTCGTATATATTCACCGAGGAATATCATACAGCTCCAGTATATTTGAATACTCGCTATTCCGAGTCCAGATTGATTCGATATTCAAATTACATTGAAAATCCCTTTAATAACGTATATAAAGCGTTACGAATTATAAAGGAATTCCACAGCGACTTTTCTGAAATTTGATTTGGACGTAAATCAGAATCTACACGACGAAATCCCGATTTTTCTCTTCCACTAGAAAGATATACTCCACCAGCTCCACACGTTTCTTGTTTCACTGAAATCCGGCTTAAAACGAATCTTGTACATTCAGTTGAAGTTCGAATCGCTAGTTTACGAACTGCAGCGCCATTTCAAGCTCGATTTTAATTATAATATAATTATACGTTCAAACTGTCTTCGATTGAATATATTCGTTAATATAATTCAACTCTAAGCTGAATTAAATCTAAGGGATGACCCCTTTCACAGAATATTGTGATTTCCAATATTTTTGATTATTTCTGAATTAATATATTATTTAATTAAATTAATTATTCCATATTATTTAATTAAATCTCTATTTAATTCACTACATCACGATATATATAATTAAATAAATTAATTATAATACCCCTGACAGTGCGGGTCATTACATTCTTCCCCACTTAAAATAATTTTGTCCTCGAAATTGCTAAGTTAGAGGACGACCCTATCTATTTGGTAAAAGCTTATCGGTTTACCCCTTATCTCTGGTTTCAACTGAACCAACTAATATCGATTTCAATATTAATTCCTTCCGACTAACTAAAATTTTCAAAAATCATGAAAATTTTCTAACGCCTTATCTTTTCGAAAAATTTCGCCAGCGTCTCCTTTGTACCGGCATATACGTCAAACCACAACTCGCCTCTCTAGGCCTTCTCCAACCCAAAAGAAAATCAAATAGCCAAGCGGCTTGCCAATTCGGCTCATAAATCTCATGCTTATATCAAATATAAACTTGTACCTTTTTGTTGGGTATATCAACTTTATCCCTTTCACCTGCTGTCAATTCAGCATATACCAATGTATTTCCAATCAAACTCCAACCAAGTTATTCTTAACACAACCATTCGCTTATTCAAGCCAAATTCAATTTCAAATTCGAGTTTCAAATTCCAAACTCTTAACTTATCATTTCAAATCCAAATCCAGATTATCCGCTAATCAATTCCATGTTCATTTAACTTAGTCAAGGTTAAATTCTAATTTATTATTCACTTTCACCATTTAAATCCATTTAACTTCATAAGTTAAATTTAAATTTCAAATTTCAAATTCCTGAGTTCATTTGAAATTAATTTGAAATCACAATACCAATTCAAAACATTTGAATTTCTAAACACCTTGTTTTCTCAAAACAATTCAAATCAAAATCTTTGGTAGTAATCCACCACTTAGAACTCGAAAATCACACCAATGATACTGCGCAGTCATCATCGGAATTATTTTCCAACGACCTAAGTGATTTCAATACTATATCATTTTCAAAACCATTACTAAATACTTCCATTTTGAAAACATCTCAAAATCTCCCAGGAACTTAAAATTTCCTTATTTTAATTCCAAATCTGATTTAAATCCATATTTAATTCATCTTATTTCATATACTTTACTTATATGAATTCTGCTTGGTTATATATAACCATTTCTCATGTTATAATCTTACTCGATTATAATCACAACCTATATATGATAATATATCACATATCCATACTGTGTCGGTCCATCGTATTCAAGTATTTATTTACTCCTACCGATACAGTGGATCAAACTGATCGACCAGAACTCATAAACAACTCAGCCGATGAATCTCCACAATAAAAATCATTTTTATATCAAATACAAATACGCACTCGTATATATACACTCAACTCAATCTTGGGTGTTACTAACCCTATCTCTACCGAGTCACGCCACAGAGCCAAGGTAATTCTTAACTTAAGCTCTGATACCAACTGTAACGACCCGGAAAAATGCGATCTTGGTTATCCGATATTCAACACATATCGAACATCCAAGGATCGAAAATAACCGAATAGTTAATGAAAGAAATTAGAAGGTGAGGAAAGATAAGATAGAAACTTAGAATAGAAGAAGAAGAAGAACACAACATCAGAGTAACACGAACCTCACAGCGGAACGAATAACATATAATAGATAACATAACTTTGAAATATAACAGTTATGTATACAATAGCACTTATCAGAGTACAACACTTACAACACAGCGGAAATAAACTGTAGGTATATGATCCAGAAGCCTCCTGCTCCAGCTCTTCAAATATATCTGTAAAACCCAACTACTTGACTGCCCGTACAAATTTAGGCACCCAAGAGTTTAGGGAAAACAACAAAGTAAACTCCGGGTCAGTCATGGGACTGGTGTGAGTAAAACAGTTTAAACAGGTATATGAACAAGTAAACGATATCTCATAAGACCATGCCGCAGAACGGAATGGGTTTTTCCCTTATGAGAATCCAAAATATCTTTATATCAAAAACCTTTTGATATTATAATAATGTCTATGTACAAATAGATATCAGCTAGCAGAAACGCTTTCATCTCACGTTCTACATATATAGTATACAATCAAAATCGCAAGCACGTATTGGATAATGGATTTCCAACTATGACAAGGTATGGAACCACCTTCCGATCAGTGTACTCTAGGAACGATACACTGGAGTTCAACAAGAACATCTTGTAACTCAGCCACACATGACCGACCACTCATTTTGCTTGAGTGTATCGAATGTATATCACCAACGGTTGGGATCAGCAACCGTTCCCGTATATATATATATATGGGACAACATTGATAGATTTAAGAAACAAATGAATATTCTCTAGATAGGTGATTATACACCCTACTTCGGTGCGACCGACTTAGCCATGCTGCCTGCCCGATTTCTGTCATTTACCGGTTGATGAGGCTAGAAGCTACGCTTTATCATTACATCAGATTCACTTCGAATGCTACATTCTCAAATCCATCGAAAATCACTAATTGACGTCTACAACCCTACATTACGTGTCAGCTAAAAGAAGTTTCCTTCTCCGCTTCCACTCTTGGTACGGTTGAAGAAATCAATGTACGTGACCTCTCTGGAAATACTCTGTCAGACATTCATCAACACAAGTCATCCTCATTCACTTAGAATGTCACATCGTCATACCCGCCAAATCACAAATTGACTTATCCAAAAATAACACGGGTATACAGCCAAGAGAAACGAATTCCTCCGCCACCAAACGTGAATACGTTTGAACAGATCAACTTACACGATCCATTGGATATACTCTGTCAGACCTTCGTCCATACAAGTTGTCCTGGGACTGGACAAACCGAAGGCACTATTTAGTACATCCATCTTAGTCACTGTTATCTAAGACTTATACAACAGCCCATGCATTTTACTCCGTCTTCAATTATCTTTGGCATAAATGATTCGCAACGCTTATGCCAATACAGATTGGTTCTTTGGATAATAATCCAACCGATCTCTCCATATTAACAACGTTAAAATGGTCAAAACTTCGATAGTCTGTGAGTTAATTATCAAAGAAAAACAAGTGTGCAAACAACGATATTATTTCCAGATGGAAATTTTATCGAACAAACATCATTTAACATTAATCTCTTTAGTTCATTTATTTACTTATCTCCTGTTTCCCTATATTCTAAATTCTTATTTTCTTTTATCAGAAAACATTTCTGATTCTCGTTTGGAAAACATTTCCAAAACTCCTTTACGATCAAACCTTACCATTTCTTAGTTAAGAAGGAAGTCACTCAAGTTGGAGTATAATTACCTCTCAGACCTTAACTGAACAACGTTATAACTTCAAAATGGTCAAAGTTTATCTTTAACAACTTCTTTACGCCTTTCTCGGATCCAATTTTACTAATCTACTTCTATATTTAAAACATTGGTTATAACGATAACGTTATAATCCCTACTTTCGAATTATCTAACTTTAATTATAACTTCTATTCTTATTAGTAAATAATTAAACTAACACTTATTTATTTATAAATAAATAAATCTCTATTTAAACACTGGAAAGTACAAGTACTTTCCCGAATTCGATATAATCGAATTCGCCGATTAACTCTCTTCGAGAAATCTCTATTTGATTAACTCTTCTTCGAATAACCTATATTCGATTAACTCCTCGAATAAACGATATTCGATAATCTCTCTCTTCGAATAACTAATATTCGATAACTCTTCCCTTTCAAATATCTCCTATTTGAAAATCTCACTTCGATTAAACTATAATCGATAACTCCCTTCGATGAAACTAACATCGATAACTCCTTTCGATGAAACTAACATTGATAACTCCTTTCAATGAAACTAACATCGATAACTCCTTTCGATGAAACTAACATCGATTTATTTAACTCGACGAACATAACTCGACTAACTTAACTTAACTCGACTAACTCGACTTACTTGGTTCGACCAATTCGATTCGATTAACTAGGCTCGACTAACTTGACTAACTTAACTCGACTAACTTGACTAACTTAACTCGACTAACTTAGTTCGACCAATTCGATTCGATTAACTAGGCTCGACTAACTTGACTAACTTAACTCGACTAACTTGACTAACTTAACTCGACTAACTTAGTTCGACCAATTCGATTCGATTAACTAGGCTCGACTAACTTAGTCGAACCACCCGATCAACTCAACTTATTTAACTTAACTTATTTCTCAACTCGATCAACTCGATTAACTCCTATCGAATAACTAATATTCGATTAAACTCCATTCGCTTGACTCTAGATCGCAGCGATCACAATGGTTACGCCTGACTCCCTCAGGAAACATCCGACCGCTGTAGGCTATTTACAGCCCTGCGAATTACGCTAGCAGTCGTACAAGATGGCAACTTACCCTGGATACTATGTTTGACTAACTCTGTCTCAAATAACTATATTTGATTAACTCTAGTTCGTTTTAACTCTAATCGATTAACTCTAACTAATTAACTCCAACTGCCTAACTCTATTTGACTAACTCGACTTGACTAACCCCTTTCGAATAACATATTCGATTAACCAACTTTTGAATACCATATTCGATTAACTAACTTCGAATACCATATTCGATTTCTCCTTTCGAATGTCTATATTCGATTAACTAACTTCGAATACCATATTTGATTTCTCCTTTCGAATGTCTATATTCGATTAACTAACTTCGAATACCATATTCGATTAACTAACTTCGAATACCATATTCGATTAACTAACTTCGAATACCATATTCGATTTCTCCTTTCGAATGTCTATATTCGATTAACTTTATTCACTTAATAAAGATTTCCTTTTTAACAACGTTTTATTCATTTGAAAAGATTTACTTTTAAATAACGGTTCTACACTTTAAAAATGATTTCCTTTTTATAACGTTTCCTTTTCAATTCTATTTGTAAATGGTTTACAAATATTTCCTTTTCAAATTTATTCTTGAAATATTCTAACTCCTTAAATTTTCGGGAAAATTCGCCATAACCTCCTTTGTATCGGGAGCATCGGGAAAATCCCCAAACTCGCCACACAGGCCTTTCCATTCAAAAAGAAATGTTTTGAATTTATTTCCTTTTCAAATATCTCCTATTTATAAATATTCCAATTTATAAACATTTCTTATTTATAAATATTCCACTTTATAAATATCTCTTATTTATAAATATCCCATTTTATAAATATGCTATTTTCAATATCACTTTGAAAATTCCCTTATCTACATTCCGGTATGTTATGGTATTTTAACATATCAAATTACGATGTCTAATCTCGTCCATACACACACAATCAACAACAGGTTATAATTCACATCATATATTAAAACATATGAAAAACAATAAAACAACTGTTGAGGAATCCAGTCGGATTCCTCCAACCTGTTTCCCTGCATCACAGATGTTAGACAATATAGATAACATCACTTTCAGTTCCATATGATATATTCTGTTAAACAGAATCAATATAGAAATTTAACTAACTGACTAGCAGTTCAATCAAACAATCAACACATAGTAAATTAGACAATTTCTAACAGTTGTAAAGATACAACATGAAATTATAAACTGTTTAGAGTTGGTGAGATTTACTCACTTTGGCGCGTTAACCGTTGTATAATCAGTTTGCGTTCTTTGACTCAGTTGGACAATTTATTTCGCCATAAATTGTAACGAGCTCGGATTCACTCCCGGTCGGTCTCATTGTGTTGCTCCCGTCCATATGATCCCAACACAACTTACGGTTCGTGATTCTGATTTCATATGAATAAGTTATGAATTTACGAAGTTCATACATTATTCGAATTAAATTAAAACCAAACTTTTTTAAACAAAAAATTGGGCTCACCCAATTTTCCTAAGGCCCAACTACACCCGTTAAAAGCCCACAACGCAATTCCTTTCTTCACTCCAGGATTGAACCCGTAACCTGCTGTGCTCCTCACCCATTCAAGGCCGACGGTCTCCCACCTCCTCCTCCATCAACTCACCACCGTTCCACAAACGAACCACACCACAGTTTATCTCCTTCCAATCTCTACCTCCCCATGTACCTTTTATCGAACTCGGTCCTTAATCCCCAAATGCGTTTGACGGCCCTGTATAGTTTCGATCGACAACAATCTATGTCGAATTCCCTCAAGTTGTGCCAATCGACTCCTCTTCTAGCCCCGAGTTCACTGCCACCATCCGCTTCGTCTATCGACCACCGTGTTCCTCCTTGGCTTCAGCCTTAGCTTTCACTGCAAAAATCTCGACCTCCTGAATCACGTCGCATAGTTCCAGATGTACATCAACGCGGAGCTCTTCTCCTCACGATTCCAAAGATATATCTCTTATGATTAATAGAATTTTATTTGAATTTTGTTGTGGATTTTTCTTTTCTGCTGTTTTAGGTTATTTATACAGTTTTTGTGGAGACGTGGGACTGTGTTTGCCATTCTTATGTAGTGGCGGAGAAACCAGGTCGCGTGGGTTGTTGGTGATCATAGAAAAATGGTGGGATATTTTAAATTTGATTTTTTATTTTATCGATTTTATACTCTTCTCTGGTCCTTAAAAATCACTGCGACTGCATATGATACCCAAAAAATCACCAAACTGGACGTGTAGCTAGAGTTTGACATTATGGTCCCAACGAAACTGGTTTCGTCGAATTTCGACTTCGTATGCTCACACAGCGTATTTTTAACTGTCAAAATACTGACTGTTTTCACTCTAAAAATCTGTACGGCAACACACTGATTCTAAAAATCACGAAACTGGAAATCTAACAACTATTTGATTTGCGGATCCAACAAAACTGGTTTCGTCGAATTCTGACTTCGTATGCAAAAGTGGCTATTTTTAAAGCTCTGAATGACCCATTTTAATATATAAATATATTTAAATTAAATTAAATTAAATATAAATAAATATATATATTCTCGTATATATTCACCGAGGAATTTCATACAGCTCCAGTATATTTGTATACTCGCTATTCCGAGTCTAGATTGATTCGATATTCAAATTACATTGAAAATCCCTTTAATAACGTATATAAAGCGTTACGAATTATAAAGGAATTCCACAGCGACTTTTCTGAAATTTGATTTGGACGTAAATCAAAATCTACACGACGAAATCCCGATTTTTCTCTTCCACTAGAAAGATATACTCCACCAGCTCCACACGTTTCTTTTTTCACTGAAATCCGGCTTAAAACGAATCATGTACATTCAATTGAAGTTCGAATCGCTAGTTTACGAACTGCAGCGCCATTTCAAGCTCGATTTTAATTATAATATAATTATACGTTCAAACTGTCGTCGATTGAATATATTCGTCAATATAATTCAACTCTAAGCTGAATTAAATCTAAGGGATGACCTCGTTCACAGAATATTGTGATTTCCAATATTTTGATTATTTCTGAATTAAATATATTATTTAATTAAATTAATTATTCCATATTATTTAATTAAATCTCTATTTAATTCACTACATCACGATATATATAATTAAATAAATTAATTATAATACCCCTGACAGTGCGGGTAATTACAATACGGGTTGGGGTAATAGTACATTTGGTGCAGAGAATATAGGAAATCAAAGAAAATAGTGGAATAGTGAAGCTTAGAAATCTTGCGATGTTATACTTAATAGAAACCTTGCAATGTTATACTTGATTCATCGTGCCTGTAGCTTACCTTGTCATCATGCTTATGTTTACTTTCAGTTTATTCATGCCATATTATCTTCACCTGTTTTTATGCTGAAAGCCACTAGGACTTACTCAGTCTTTATGACTGACCCAGTTTGTTTCGCCTCTTTTTCTTTCTTCCCCCCTCCCCCCCAGGTTCGCAGTGTGGGAATACAGCTTAGTTCGGATCTTACCAAGCTCCAAGGCTCTTTCATGTACTGCTTGGATTTCTCTTGGCTATGGCTTGCTTTGCTGCTTTATTGGGGAATACTACAATTTATTTTCATGCTTCTTTGTTTTTGAGCAAGACAGATTTCGATGTAATGGATTTAGTAGCATTTTGATGTAAAAGGCTTTAGACCTTTCTAGATTTTAAAGCAATGAAATTTGGTTCTTCTTCTGCTGTTTTGTATGTTCTGTCTTGTAATATTTCTGTGTATGTTTACCTAGATAATGCTCCACCAAAGCTAGTGCATTCTCTTTGTGAGTGACCCTAGTGGAGGTGGGGTGTTACATGATGTTTATTCTGTTGAATTATTTTTTTTTTAAAAAAAACTTTACTCTAGAGATAAAGCTAGTGAACTCTACTGTCCGCCACATAGGCTCCTCTTTTAATGGCAGTCCAATAAAGAGTATCAATCCCCACCCGTTTTGTAGGTATATCCTCAATTATACCAATTAAACGGGTGAGGATTGATACTTCTTGCTTTGCTAGCATTAAAATAGGAGTTTATATGGTGGACAATAGAGTTCCCTACATTTACTCTTCAGAGTAAAGTTTTTTCTTTTAACAAAAATATAAAATGGGAATTTTTGTAAAAATATGAATTTTAGTATGTGTTGTACATTTTTAGAGTTTAAAAGTAATTAAACATGTATGTTTGAAATTTTATAAATAAAACACAATATTGTATTATTTGTTTAACTGATCCTATTTAGTATAATTATGTTACAATTGGGCTTAATGGGTCAGTTTAGCCCATTTATCAATTTTAGTTAATTTCCTGGTGAGTGAGAAAAGAGGAATACGTAATATTCAATATCTACTTCTTCTCTTTCCTTTAAAAATATATTATAGGGAAGATAATTGAATACTTCCCCTCTCATTCCTCAAATCTAAACAAAATGCAAATAAGAAGCTAGAAAGAAGTTACTAAGCATCATCTCTATAGGTATTAACATCAAAAATTTAGTTTAATCCAAAATTTATCTATGATTTGTGAATTTGTGTTTATTGAGACATTTTCTCTGTCACATGATGTGAAGTTATAACTCTCAGCGGATTTAATGCGGGAAAAATGCAAAATGTTGTAGCGGAGATAAAGCTAGGAAATAGCGGATAACTCTAAAATAGCATATTGAACTTGCACTTAATGCTTGTATAAATATATGCATGGTAAATAAATGAAACATTAACATTTTGTTTATTTATTATTAGTACATTCTTAATTCTTAATAAAAGCATGTGAATGTATATGTAAATAAATGTAAACTTTTATTTAGCTATAGAATATTATAGTCTTTTTTATTTAGAAAAAACTACATTAAAAAATTCAATAGAAAAAACTAAATGTACGTTTTTTATATGTAAAAATGTCATTTTTAAATCATTTTTATGGAAGATATAGCAGAAATGGCTGAAATAATAAGATATAACGGGAATATTAGAGTATAGTAGGGCTTAAATTGGAAAGGATATTTGGAAATAGCGTAGCAGTATAAATCCATTTTTAGGATATAACTTAGATATAGCCGGGTAATAGCGGAGCATTGACTACATAGTTTGCATGTCACTGTAAATAGAATTCTCAGGTGTTTGAAGCTTTTCAGTGGTCAAAGCTCCTTCTTCCCTTGCAAAGTCTACTACAAATCGCTACAATTAATAAGGAGAGTTTGTAAAACTCACAAAATTCTAGCTTGCATGAAGTTTATTTTGATTTTTGAATGTTTTGGATGAAAATTGTTCTCTTTAATTTAAAAAAGTTTTAGATGTTTCTCTATGCCAAAACCTGCGTCAGGGTCAATGTGTGATGATCCATATGTCCTTCATTAGTTATCGAATTTTCTTGATTCCTTTTTCAATTCATAGCCTATACGCAGTAGTTAATGCCTGTATATTTTCAGCTCAATCTGAGCTTGTAAGCCTGAGAAAAGCCATGTTTGAAGTTGCAACCGGTGAAGGATAGGCATAGGAAAATTTCTCATTCCCAAGTCAACCCAAGGAAGCATTGTGGTCGAGCCTAAGGCCGACCATACTCACTCTTGGTTGGACCTAGGAAAAACCAAAAATTGGTGCGTCCCAGGCCATCATGTTACGTGTTTAGCGCTTAGACCCAGTTTATGTTACTTTGTTTTGATGACCACTATATGCTAAATTTTGATGATTTGCATGGCATATCTTTGAGTTTATGATTAGGCTATTTCCGATAATTTGAAACAACCTATATTTCTATGAATCTGAATACCAGATTGTTTTTTAAATATGATTTCCTGAGTATTCCACGATTTCGTGAATTTAAACTCATGTTTTAAAAATTATCTTTAAAAGAAGTTCTTATACATATATATGCACATATATATATATATATGTATATGTAAGGGAATTCCTATTTCGACACAAATTTAGACACAAGCAGTGTAGCGACTCGGGAATTTCGACACTAGAATCTAGACATTTATACATTCCTTGTCCAACCCAAGTATCGAAAACCCAGAAAGCTAGGAGAAAGAAGTTAGAGGGTGAGATAGGAAAGAAAGAAATATTAGAATAGAAGAATAAGAAGAAGAACTAATACATCACAGAGTCTCACATCGCAGCGGAACAAAATATAATATATAAACAAACTTTATTGAGAACTTGAAATAATACTTACAACATCATAGTACTTCAATACATCTAGACGGTTATAATAGTCTGTCCTCATATATATCGCATAGCGGAATAATAACGGTATAACATCATACGTTTGAACTCCTTCAGCTCGTCTTTGGACTTCACGGTATCATATAACCTAAACCTATACAACCCAGTCTAACCCGAGCGTTTACAAAAATACCGGGTCAGTCTGGTGAACTAGAGTGAGAAAACTTGCTAAGTTTATAATATCATCCATATTGATTTTAAGTCAAAAATCCTTTTTGAAAGAAAAGAATAATAGTAAGACCAGCCCACACATAAACACGGACGGTTTTTACCTTGCTATAACCCAAAATATTTAGAAATCAATATCTTATTCTAATATTATAATTGTCTAAATACAAATACATAGAATCTAGTAGAACGCTTGCATCTCACGCTCCACATATATAGTATACAAACAAAACCGCAGGCGCTTATTGGAGACTGGATTCCGACTATGACAAGGTATGGAACCACCTGCTGATAGTGTATCTCTAGAGGGGAATACGCTGGGCTCAACAAGAACGTCTTACAACCCGACCCACATGACCGACCACTCATTTCGCTTGAGTGTATAGAATGTATATCACCAACAGTTGGGCTAAAACCACCGTTTCCCGAAAGGGATAGCAACGAATAGAATAAAGAAGGAAAATGAATTTTCTCTAGATAGGTGATTATACACCCCAATGGGAGCGACCCACATTATGATAACCCGTAACTTCCCCGATAAGGAAAGCCCGGATACTTCGAGAACAACACACAAAAGAACGCAGACAGAAGAATATTTCATTGCTTACAACAATTCATCAGAATACAAGAATATACAGAGTATTAACAAATAATATACATTAAAAAATGCCAGAGATTACAATACATTACATAGCAGCGGAAAATAATACAATACACAACTAGAAGTAATACACGGATACTGTAATGACCCGCAGATTCGTAATATCAGTGTTGACTATATATATCATACGTCCAACCCAAATATCACGAAAATACGAAACATTTTTTTTAGAAGAAAAAGATAGAAGAAGAACAGAAACAACAACACAGAATCTCACATCGCAGCGGAACAAAATATAATATATCATATCTTTGAAATACAAAATCTTAACTGTATAACATACACTTATCAGAGTACAACACTTACAACACAGCGGAACAAAACTCTATATAACTAACGTTGAAGCCTCCTGCTCCAAGCTCCTTTAGATAGATCTGTAAAATTCTGAACTACTTGACTGCCCGTACAAATTTAGGCACCCAAGAGTTTAGGTAAAACAAAACAAATAAACTCCGGGTCAGTCATGGGACTGGTATGAGTAAACAGTTTAAAAACAGTTTCAGAAAACTAAATGATATCTCATAAGACCACGCCGTATAACACGTAACGGGTTTTTCCCTTATGCGAATCCAAACACTTGATTTATCTTTCAAAATCCCTTTTGAAAGGAACGATAATCTTTGTATCAAAACTCTTTTGATATTATAATAATGTCTAAATCAAGTAATTAACAATCTAGTGGAACGTTTTCATCTCACGTTCCACATATAATATACAGTCAAAACCGCAAACACATATTGGGTAATGGATTTCCAACTATGACAAGGTATGG
This sequence comes from Allium sativum, assembly GCA_030737875.1. NCBI lineage: Eukaryota > Viridiplantae > Streptophyta > Magnoliopsida > Asparagales > Amaryllidaceae > Allium > Allium sativum. The sequence continues at coordinate 141,271,884 of CM060925.1, read as the reverse complement.
AACCACCTTCCGCTGGTATATCTCTAGAGGAGAATACACCGAGTTCAACAAGAACATCTTGCAACTCAGCCACACATGACAGACCACTCATTTCGCTTGTATCGAATGTATATCACCAACGGTTGGGATCAGCAACCGTTTCCCGAATGGGACAGCATCGACAATAGATTTTTAGAAGTAAATGAAACTCTAGATCAGGTGATTATACACCCTAATAGGTGCGACCTACATAGCCATGCTGCCTGCCCGATTTCTGTCATTTACCGGTTGATGAGGCTAGAAGCTATGCTTTATCATCACATCAGATTCACTTTGAATGCCACATTGTTAGATCCATCGACAATCACTAATTGACGTCTACAACAGTACATTACGTGTTAGCTAAAGAAGTTTCCTTCTCCGCTTCCACTCCTGGTACGGTTGAAGAAATCAATGTACGTGACCTTTCTGGAAATACTCTGTCAGACATTCATCCATAAAAGTCACTCAGGAACAGGATGAACCGAAGGCACTATTTCTATAAATAGAAAAAGTCCTTGCACTCTACTCCATCTTCGATTATCTTCATATAATCTGATTCGCAACGCTACTGCCAATATGGAGTGGTTCTTCGGATAATAATCCAACCGGTCTCTCCATATTGACAACGATGGTCAAAAACTTCGATAGTCTGTGATTTAACTATCGAATAAAAACAAGTGTTTCGGTAGTCGATGATTTAACTATCGAAGAAAACAAGTGTTCATCCAATTATCAAACAATCACTGAGCCCTTAATTAATATTCCATTAATTAAATCAATTCTCTATTTCTTTATCAATATTTTTTAACCAAATATTTTCAATAACCATATTGGCCTTATACGTTATTTGGAAAACATCTCCATATATCGCCTTCCTTTATTTTCTAAACTTTAGAAAATATATACTATTTATAATTGGAAAATATTCCAATTACTTATCTCTTTTCCGGTCTCGTTTATTTCTATACTTAGGAAATATTTAACATCTATTTCCAAGCTTACATTTATTTGGGTTAAAACGGATGTTGTGTAAAACATCGTTACGACAACCCAAATACTATATTCAATTAACTCTTATTCAACATTGATGTTCGAGCCTGAAATCTTACTATTTATTTGTTAATAATGAAATCAATCAAGTTGGGGTATAACTACCTCTCAGACCTTGACTGAATAACATTTATAACGTCAAAACAGATAAGACTACTGACTCGAATAATCAATACCATACAACTACTTATTCACTTTTAAACATGTATACACCTTCTCTTTCTATTCTTTTGAGATTTTATTCCTAGTCTTCTTTTTTTATTATACTATTATATTTCTAAGTTCGCTTCCTTATCAACTTCTATATATATTGATACGTTGATTTCTAACTATCAAATTATCATAAAAATATTCTAACTCCTTAAATTCCTGGAAAAATTCGCCATAACCTCCTTTGTACCGGGAGTATCGGGATATTTCAAATAGCCTCCCATGGCCCTTACCAACCCAAAAAGAAAAAGAAAAGCCAAGCGGCTAGCCGATACGGCGCATAAAATCTCATATATGAATTAAATACATACCTTTTTGTCGAGCACTCTATCTATTTCACTTCTATACTTTATCCCAAACCTGTCTCCTGTATATCTATACCTGCCCAACTATACCCGATCGTTTTAACTCAATTTGTTAATTAATTTGTTAATTAATTTGTTAATTAACTCTTTAGTCTATTTCACTTTTATTTATCCAAATCTATTTCACTTCTATTTATCCAAATCTATTTCACTTCTATTTATCCAAATTCTATATTATAAATCCCATTTTAATTTCTATATTCAAATTCTATATTATAAATCCCATTTGAATTTCTATATTCAAATCTATACTATAAATCCCATTTGAATTTCTATATTCAAATCTATTCCAATTCTATTTGAATTCTCTTTAATTAAATTTCATTTCAATTCTATGCCTTATTTATAAACAACGTTTATAACTTCACTTAAAATCCCTCATTATATATTTATAAACAAAGTTTATAAATTCAATTCAAATCCCACATTTTCATTTATAAACAAAGTTTACAAATTCAATTCAAATCCCACATTTTCATTTATAAACAAAGCTTATAAATTCAATTCAAATCCCACATTTTCATTTATAAACAAAGTTTATAAATCAATTCAAATCCCACATTTTCATTCATAAATAGAGTTTATAAATTCAATTACTTGTTTTATATATCTTCAAAACAAGTTAATATTTTCTATAGTTTATTTAAAATTCAAATTCTATTTATAAAAATAGAATTCCCTTTTTAAATCTCAAATACCCTTTCAGGGTATTTTATAAATCAATATTCCAAGCCCCAGTGATAATTTAAACAATCAAATCAACCAATTTTTAATCATTTGATTTTTAACACATCATATATGAATATATATGAAATCAAACAAACAACAACAGATAATATATTTTTTGAGGAATCCAGTTGGATTCCTCCAACCTGTTTTCTTGCATCCACAGACGTTAGCACATAAATAATACCCATCCTGCTTCGAGGTAGGATATCGCGGTATGAAGGTCATCCACTATCATAGTGTGGGGCATATAGGGTAATCATCCGCTAATGGTACCGCGGGCATAGACTAATGAGACTGCGGGAATCCAACCAATCGTCAACCCAATATATATATATAATAGTCAACCAATCCTAGATAACTAATATATTTTAAATCAACCAAACAACATTTAAACAAGCGATAACAATTATTTTAAAAGAATAAAAATAATTCTAATTGAGGTGAGTGAGAATTTACTCACCAGGGTTTTTAATTGCCAATCCATTTCAATTCCAGTTTTAATTCATGATTATAAGGCTTGCAATTTATGAATCCTACTTTATGATCTCCACCTCGTATCAATTTAAACATTTCGTTATAAGATTTTTGATTGTATAAAAATTAAACAATTTAAATAAATAAATTGTTAAAGTTAATTACCTTCTAATCCCCGGTCCACGCTAAAAAATCCCCAATTTGATTTCTTTATCAAAATTTGCTTTTTCCAGTATCACATTCAAAGCCTGTGAACTGCTCTTGCATCACAGTCACTCACAGTTAGCAAAACACTCAACAATATTCTACGTTTCCATCCACATCGGTGAACAATTTTAGCACCTCAATCTCTTGTCTGCCACCAGATTTTCCAACTTGGCATCCCCTTTCCATTGCCTTACTGACTGCCACCAACGTTGACTGGCAATCCCACGACCATCCCCTGGCATCGCCTCCTTCCAAAGCTTCCTGGCGATGTCATCCATGTCACCATACTGACAAGAACGAGGCCCCAAAAATGTTCGATCCTACTTGCGTCGAAATTCCAAAATCGATTACCAGGACTTTACTGCTCATCGCTTCCAGAACCGTCTTCTATCTTATCGCGAGGTCAAAACCTATCGCGACTCCGACCTTCGAGTGACGAGCCACCACCAGCGATGAACACTGCTCCCCTACCTGCGATTCTGAATAGCTCCCCTGCCTCTACACTCACTATTTACAAGTCACTCGATCCCTTTTTCATCGAATAAGACTCCAGAATTTAAGGGCTCGGGACCTTTGTTTTTCTTTCGAAGGATTACAACAAAACTCGACTTCGATTCCCCCGTAAAGAGGAAGAGGACAAAGGCCATTTTTGATTTTGTTTGAAGCTTTGATTTTATTTGTAAACACAGTGGGGCGTGGTTTTTATAAGATGAGGAGTGGAAGAGAAAAGGGAATAGTGTTGATTTTATTTCCACACAAAATTTCTGATGCTAAGGAGGCCAAGGCTATTGTCTGTTGGCAAAAGGAAATCCACTAATATATATTTATTTATTTTAGTTTTTAATTTACGGTACGATTAAAATTAATTAAATTAATCCCACGAGTTTTGAACTCCTTTCTGAACCCGACAACTGACATTCCTAGGGTAAAACCGCTAATCTGAACACACTGGGACAGGTATCGAAGCTCAATTCGATCATCTTGAGACGATATTAATTTAAATCAACATAAATTAAATTTAGACAATTTACTCTTCGATAATAAATTAATATTATTCTTCTAATTCAAACAGGAGTTTGAATTGATTTTCTGAACTGTTTCTAATTCAGTTTTCATCTTCTCGAACTGACGTATTACTATAATTTAATATATTCGATATTAAATCAAAATTGATTATTAAATTGATAACTTAATATAAAAATTCCATTTATATTTATCCACCCAATATTTAAATCCATATTAAATATTTAAAATTAACCCATAAGAATCCGGGTCATTACAATCTTCCCCACTTAAAATAATTTCGTCCTCGAAATTGCTAAGGTAGAAAAAGTGCTACAAACCCATTTATCTTTTCAAAACTTATTTATGTTGATACTCAACATTTCAAACTTCCTTACGTAACTCTCTTTCGAATAAATCCCTATTCGATAACTCCTCCCTTCGAATAACTATATTCGATAATCTCTCTATCGAATAACTAGATTCGAAAACCTTTCTTCGAATAAACTATATTCGATTTACTCTATTCAATTTACTCTTATCAGTTAACCCTATTTGATTTGCTCTTATCGATTTACCCTATTTGATTTGCTCTTTTCACTTAACTCCTTCCGAATAAGCTATATTCGATAACTCCTTTAATTCTATTCGAATAAACTATATTTGATAACTCCTTTTAACTTTATTCGAATAACTAATATTTGATTTAACTCCATTCGCTTGACTCTAGATCACAGCGATCACAATGGTTACGCCTGATTCCCTCAGGAAACATCCGACCGCCCTAGGCTATCTGCAGCCCTGCGAATTACGCTAGCAGTCGTATGAAATGGCAACTTATCCTGAGTAACTATGTTTGACTAACTCTATCTCAATAAATATATTCAATCAACTTTAATTGAATAACTAACATTCAATTAAATCCTAATTCGAATAACTATGTTCAATTAACTCTATCTGGTTAACTCTTAATTTGAATAACAAATATTCGATAAATTTTAATTGAATAACTAATATTCAATTAACTCTACGGATTAACCCTAACTGATTAACTCTAACTGGTTAATTCTTACTCTAATCGATTTATTCTAACTCTAATCGATTATTTCTAACTCTATTCAACTTCTCCTATTCGAATAACTCCTATTGGATAACGTTTATTCATTTATAAAGATTTACTTTTAGTAACGGTTCTTCACTTTATAAATGTTCTCTTTAATAACGTTACTTCACTTGTACAAGTGTTGTGTACCCCTTCTATTTAAAACTATCGGTGTTAAAAACCAATATCTCTTCTCTATATAAGTTCAGACTTATATATTCCATTTATCGAATGATAAATATTTAATTTAATTTATAAACTGTTATTTATAAATTAAATCTTTTCTATTTATCTGTTAAAAACAGATTTCCATTTTCTGTTCATCTTCTAAATATTCCTTTGATTAAATCCTATTTATTTAACAAATAAATATCTCATTTATAACATTCTATTTATTTTCTATAAATAAATATTTCCATTTAATCTATTTGTAAATGTTTTACACATATTTCCTTTTAAATTCTGTTTGTAAATGTTTTTACAAATATTTCTCCTTCTATTTGTTTGCACATAAATTCCTTTGTATTTGTGTTACAAATATAACTCCTTTATAATTGTTTTACAAATATATTTTCTTTTTAACTCTTTTGGTTTTTCCTTTATTCACACCCAATTCATATTTCATTCACATTGATTTTACTCAATTTATTCATTTCGATCCATTTAACTTAGTTAAGTTAAATTTAATTTCAATCATTCACATTCCCAGGGTTTTATTTCAAAACTCCTTTGAAGTAATATAAATATATACATATATTTATATCCATCTCAAATTCAAAACATTTGAATTTTCAAACAAATTGTTTTCTTTTTCAAACAAGTTTCCATCAAAACTTTTCTAAGGCACAATTCATCACTTAGAAACTCGAAAATGAACACTGATGATGTTGCGATCATCATCAGAATTATTTCCCAACCACTGAAGTGAGTTCAGTGCTTTATCATATTCAAAATCCATTCAAATGATTTTTATTCAAAAATCCTTCCAAAATAAATTTATATTATTTTAATAAAATTTGGAAAATATTTTCCAACTTCTCAGGATTTTTAATTTTGAATTCTGGTTGGAATTCAATTTCAATTTATCACATTTGTATATTTGATTTCATATACAAATTCCATTGGTTATATATATATATAACTATTTTAGTTTTTATAATCTAATTCGATTATAATCCTAACAATCAACTCAACTACTTAAAAACAATATCGTGTCCAATCTTCTGTTCAAGTGTTTATAAACTCCTATCGACGTCATGGCGTCCCACGATTCGATCAGAATTCATAATTCACTCAACAGACTAGTCAACACAATATAAAACAGATTTTATATCAAATAACAAATACGCTCTCTCGTATATATATATATGCACTCAACTCATTCTAGGGTACTACTGACCCTATCTCTAATGAGCACATTCCCCAAAGCCTAGGTATTCGTTCAACCTAAGCTCTGATACCAATTGTAATGACCCGCAGATCCGTAATATCAGAGTTGACTATATATATCATACGTCCAACCCAAATATCACGAAAATACGAATCTTTTTTTTTTAGAAAAAAAAGATAGAAGAAGAAAAGAAACAACAACACAGAATCTCACATCGCAGCGGAACAAAATATAATATACCATATCTTTGAAATACAAAATCTTAACTGTATAACATACACTTATCAGAGTACAACACTTACAACACAGCGGAACAAAACTTTATATAACTAACGTTGAAGCCTCCTGCTCCAAGCTCCTTTAGATAGATCTGTAAAATCCTGAACTACTTGACTGCCCGTACAAATTTAGGCACCCAAGAGTTTAGGTAAAACAAAACAAATAAAGGTATGGAACCACCTTTCGCTAGTGTATCGAATGTATATCACCAACGGTTGGGATCAGCAACCGTTTCCCGAATGGGACAACATCAACAATAGATTTTTAGAAGTAAATGAAACTCTAGATCAGGTGATTATATCGTGGTTGATAGACATTATTATAATATCAAAAGGTTTTTGATATAAAGATAATTTGGATTCTCATAAGGGAAAAACCCGTTCCATTATACGACGTGGTCTTATGAGATATCGATTACCTGCTTGAACTGTTTTAAACTGTTTTACTCATACTAGTCCCATGACTGACCTGGAGTTTATTTTGTTGTTTTCCCTAAACTCTTAGGTGCCCAATTTTGTATGGGCAGTCAAGTAGTCGGGATTTACAGATATATTGGAAGAGATTGGAGCAGGAGGCTTCAGGATTATATAGCTATAGTTATTTCCGCTGTGTTGTAAGTGCTGTACTTTGATAATGATATGTATATTCAAGTTTAGATTTGTATTTCAAAGTTATGTCATGAAATATATTTATTCGTTCCGCTGTGAGATTCGTGTTACTCTGATGTTGTGTTCTTCTTCTTCCTCTATTCTAAGTTTCTATCTTATCTTTCATCACCCTCTAATTTCTTTCATTAATGATCGGTATTTTTCGATGTTTGGTTAGTCATCAGCGAGTTTATGGTAATAACCAAAGTCGACAAAATCCCGGGTCATTACAGTTGGCGCAACATGGACTGGTATGAGTAAACAGTTTAAAAACAGTTTCAGAAAACTAAATGATATCTCATAAGACCACGTCGTATAACAGGAACGGGTTTTTCCCTTATGAGAATCCAAACACTTGATTTAACTTTCAAAATCCCTTTTGAAAGGAACGATAATCTTTATATCAAAACACTTTTGATATTATAATAATGTCTAAATCAAGTAATTAACAATCTAGTGGAACGTTTGCATCTCACGTTCCACATATAATATACAATCAAAACCGCAAACACGTATTGGATAATGGATTTCCAACTATGACAAGGTATGGAACCACCTTCCGCTGGTATATCTCTAGAGGAGAATACACCGAGTTCAACAAGAACATCTTGCAACTCAGCCACACATGACCGACCACTCATTTCGCTTGAGTGTATCAAATGTATATCACCAACGGTTGGGATCAGCAACCGTTTCCCGAATGGGACAGCATCGACAATAGATTTTTAGAAGTAAATGAAACTCTAGATCAGGTGACTATACACCCTAATAGGTGCGACCTACATAGCCATGATGCCTGCCCGATTTCTGTCATTTACCGGTTGATGAGGCTAGAAGCTACGCTTTATCATCACATCAGATTCACTTTGAATGCCACATTGTTAGATCCTTCGACAATCACTAATTGACGTCTACAACAGTACATTACGTGTTAGCTAAAGAAGTTTCCTTCTCCGCTTCCACTCTTGGTACGGTTGAAGAAATCAATGTACGTGACCTTTCTGGAAATACTCTGTCAGACATTCATCCATACAAGTCACCCAGGAACAGGATGAACTGAAGGCACTATTTCTATAAATAGAAAAAGTCCTTGCACTCTACTCCATCTTCGATTATCTTCATATAATTTGATTCGCAACGCTACTGCCAATATGGAGTGGTTCTTCGGATAATAATCCAACCGGTCTCTCCATATTGACAACGATGGTCAAAAACTTCGATAGTATGTGATTTAACTATCGAATAAAAACAAGTGTTTCGATAGTCGATGATTTAACTATCGAAGAAAACAAGTGTTCATCCAATTATCAAACAATCACTGAGCCCTTAATTAATATTCCATTAATTAAATCAATTCTGTATTTCTTTATCAATATTTGTTAACCAAATATTTTCAATAACCATATTGGCCTTATACGTTATTTGGAAAACATTTCCATATATCGCCTTCCTTTATTTTCTAAACTTTAGAAAATATATGCTATTTATAATTGGAAAATATTCCAATTACTTGTCTCTTTTCCGATCTCGTTTATTTCAATACTTAGGAAATATTTAACATCTATTTCCAAGCTTACATTTATTTGGGTTAAAACGGATGTTGTGTAAAACATCGTTACGACAACCCAAATACTATATTCAATTAACTCTTATTCAACATTGATCTTCGAGCCTGAAATCTTACTATTTATTTGTTAATAATGAAATCAATCAAGTTGGGGTATAACTACCTCTCAGACCTTGACTGAATAACATTTATAACGTCAAAACAGATAAGACTACTTACTCGAATAATCAATACCATACAACTACTTATTCACTTTTAAACATGTATACACCTTCTCTTTCTATTCTTTCGAGATTTTATTCCTAGTCTTCTTTTTTTATTATACTATTCTATTTCTAAGTTCGCTTCCTTATCTACTTCTATATATATTGATACGTTGATTTCTAACTATCAAATTATCATAAAAATATTCTAACTTCTTAAATTCCTGGAAAAATTCGCCATAACCTCCTTTGTACCGGGAGCATCGAGATATTTCAAATAGCCTCCCATGGCCCTTACCAATCCAAAAAGAAAAAGAAAAGCCAAGCGTCTAGCCGATATGGTGCATAAAATCTCATATATGAATTAAATACATACCTTTTTGTCAAGCACTCTATCTATTTCACTTCTGTACTTTACCCCAAACATGTCTCCTGTATATCTATACCTGCCCAACTATACCCGATCGTTTTAACTCAATTCGTTAATTAATTTGTTAATTAACTCTTTAGTCTATTTCACTTTTATTTATCCAAATCTATTTCACTTCTATTTATCCAAATCTTTTTCACTTCTATTTATCCAAATTCTATATTATAAATCCCATTTGAATTTCTATATTCAAATTCTATATTATAAATCCCATTTGAATTTCTATATTCAAATCTATACTATAAATCCCATTTGAATTTCTATATTCAAATCTATTCCAATTCTATTTGAATTCTCTTTAATTAAATTTCATTTCAATTCTATGCCTAATTTATAAACAACGTTTATAACTTCACTTAAAATCCCCCATTATATATTTATAAACAAAGTTTATAAATTCAATTCAAATCCCACATTTTCGTTTATAAACAAAGCTTATAAATTCAATTCAAATCCCACATTTTCATTTATAAACAAAGTTTATAAATTCAATTCAAATCCCATATTTTCATTTATAAACAGAGTTTATAAATTCAATTACTTGTTTTCTATATCTTCAAAACAAGTTAATATTTTCTATAGTTTATTTAAAATTCAAATTCTATTTATAAAAATAGAATCCCCTTTTTAAATCTCAAATACCCTTTCAGGGTATTTTATAAATCAATATTCCAAGCCCCAGTGATAATTTAAACAATCAAATCAACCAATTTTCAATCATTTGATTTTTAACACATCATATATGAATATATATGAAATCAAACAAACAACAACAGATAATATATTTTTTGAGGAATCCAGTTGGATTCCTCTAACCTGTTTTCCTGCATCCACAGACGTTAGCACAAAAATAATACCCGTCCTGCTTCGAGGCAGGATATCGCGGTATGAAGGTCATCCACTATCATAGCGTGGGGCGTATAGGGTAATCATCCGCTAATGGTACCGCGGGCATCCGCTAATGAGACTGCGGGAATCCAACCAATCATCAACCCAATATATATATAACAGTCAACCAATCCTAGATAACTAATATATTTTAAATCAACCAAACAACATTCAAACAAGCAACAATAATTATTTTTAACGAATAAAAATAATTCTAATTGAGGTGAGTGAGAATTTACTCACCAGGGTTTTTAATTGCCGATCCATTTCAATTCCAGTTTTAATTCATGATTATAAGGCTTGCAATTTATGAATCCTACTTTACGATCTCCACCTTGTATCAATTTAAACATTTCGTTATAAGATTTTTGATTGTATAAAAATTAAACAATTTAAATAAATAAATTGTTAAAGTTAATTACCTTCTAATCTCCGGTCCACGCTCAAAAATCCCCAATTTGATTTCTTTATCAAAATTTGCTGTTTCCAGTATCACATTCAAAGCCTGCGAACTACTCTTGCATAACAGTCACTCAGAGTTAGCAAAACACTCACCAATACTCTATGTTTCCATCCACATCGGTGAACAATTTTAGCACCTCAACCTCTTGTCTGCCACCAGATTTTCCAACTCGGCATCCCCTTTCCATTGCCTCACTAACTGCCACCAACGTTGACTGGAAATCCCACGACCATCCCCTGACATCGCCTCCTTCCAAAGCTTCCTGGTGATGTCATCCATGTCACCATACTGACAAGAACGAGGCCCCAAAAATGTTCGATCCTACTTGCGTCGAAATTCCAAAATCGATTACCAGGACTTTACTGCTCATCGCTTCCAGAACCGTCTTCTATCTTATCGCGAGGTCAAAACCTATCGTGACTCCGACCTTCGAGTGGCAAACCACCACCAGCGATGAACGCTGCTCCCCCTACCTACGATTCTGAATAGCTCCCCTGCCTCTACACTCACTATTTACAAGTCACTCGATCCCTTTTTCATCGAACAAGACTCCAGAATTTAAGGGCTCGGGCCCTTTGTTTTTCTTTCGAAGGATTGCAACAAAACTCGACTTTGATTCCCCCGTAAAGAGGAAGAGGACAACGGCCATTTTCTATTTTGTCTGAAGCTTTGATTCGATTTGTAAACAAAAGAGGGGCGTGGTTTTTATAAGATGAGGAGTGTAAGAGAAAAGGGAACGGTGTTGATTTTATTTCCACACAAAATTTCTGATGCTAAGGAGGCCAAGGCTATTGTCTGTTGGCAAAAGGAAATCCACTAATATATATTTATTTATTTTAGTTTTTAATTTATGGTACGATTAAAATTAATTAAATTAATCCCACGAGTTCCGAACTCCTTTCTGAACCCGACAACTGACATTCCTAGGGTAAAACCGCTATTATGAACACACTGGGACAGGTATCGAAGCTCAATTCAATCATCTTGAGACGATATTAATTTAAATCAACATAAATTAAATTTAGACAATTTATTCTTCGATAATAAATTAATATTATTTTTCTAATTCAAACAGGAGTTTGAATTGATTTTCTGAACTGTTTCTAATTCAGTTTTCAACTTCTCGAACTGACGTATTACTATAATTTAATATATTCGATATTAAATAAAAATTGATTATTAAATTGATAACTTAATATAAAAATTCCATTTATATTTATCCACCCAATATTTAAATCTATATAAAATATTTAAAATTAACCCATAAGAATCCGGGTCATTACAGATACAGAGCTTTCCGGGTTTCGTTGCAGCTGTAAATCAGGATCCTGTGAATATAAATCTGCAAAACCAAAACTACTAGCTGCCCGTGTCAAAATAAGGGGACCCAGAGTTTAGGTTAAAACAATAAACTTCAGGTCAGTCATGTGACTGGTGTGAGAACTAAAACAGTTATTTAAAACTTTATTTTAAATTAGATATATCAAGGGACCACGCCGTATAACACGGAATGGGTTTCCTCCCAAGAATACCAGTGCATAAAACAATAGCGCAATGCTAAATAAAGAAAAATGAAGCTATTATAAGACCCAGGTCCCATCACACAATGCAACGCAAGCCGCAGGATAGGGTTTTTACCTTATAATAGCCAAAGGATGCTTGATACGCTAAAAACAAATCATTTGATAGTATTATAAGTGCATAGTGTATAAAAGAATTTCAATCATAAGTATCAATCACAGATGGCATAAGTTCCCCATACCACTATGTCGCCATACTAGGCTCTACAAATAAAACCGCAAAGTCACGTATTGGAAGTTGGATTTCCATCTGTGAACCGAGGCAAAAGATAGTCCTCTACCGATTCGAGACTCTCTAGCCCGAGCCTCAGGACAAGTACTCAGTCAAGCCCTTGGATCGTCATGGCCGGTCCACCGATGTGGATTAAAATGCCTGAACACTGCGTTTCCCCACCCTTTGGGGGCATAAATGAGCCAAATGACTCCATCGGCTCCACACAATCATCGATATATCCGAGGCGCCTCGCAACAGCAACAACCACACATATGAAAATAATATAAATGTCAGCCAGTTTAACCACCGACACCACCTCTAGCTAGAAGGAAACGCATGCCCTCCCTGAGGTCCTCTCCCATTTTTGGTTCACAACCGGGGTGTGAGGCTCGCGCATCAACGCTACACAAAGCTATGCCACACATGCCGTGCTTTAATCATCAACCACAATGCTTTTCTTTTCAACAGAAGCCTTGATCATTTGCCACTTAGGCATGCCACACAGGCAATTCACTCCATGTGTTTGATATCCATCAATATATAACCGCTGAGCTCGTACATCTTAGAGAAGGGCATTAATCAAGAGAATAAATTCTCCACCGCCAAACAGATATATATTTAATAGAAATCAATCACACAGAATAAAATCCAATGTTAGTGTAACAACCCGAATTTTAACAACATGTTAAAATCATAAATCAAGGTAGAATTAAATTTTAAGATCAGAATCAAGGGAAACGGGTTGCGCCATTGCGTCCGTCTCGAAATTCTTCTTGGAAACGAGTCCGAGTTTGCGATAATCGGAGTCCGTATGAGGGAGATATAACCCTCCGAAGTTTCAGGAATTTTCAAAGTTCAAAACAGCTCGAATTCGAGTTCAAAATTCGAATTTCAAAACCCAGACAGACTGGGCGGGAAATTTCCCGCCCAGTACCCAGGTCGACTGGGGAATCGACTGGGCAGTCGACACCCCCAAGACCAGGTCGACTGTGCAGTCGACTTGGGTGTCTACCTGATCCCCGAATCTACTTTTGGGCCTGGATGCATTCTGATGTACCTGGTCTCGTTTTCTGCCTAGGTTCGTCCGCCTAATCCTATATAAACAGCCTCTCACCTCATTCTCTCTACACCATTTCATTCTGTCCTTATGCTGCCTCTGAGAAAATGAATAAAATAATACATAAGTCTGAGACGAGGATATGCTGTTCAAGTCTTTCAAGAGGAGATTCAAATCTAGTTAGGATTCAAGTAAAGATTCAACGGCTTCAAGCAACGACGCCTAGACCATATTGAATCAAATCAGAAGATTAATCAAGTTAGACGTTTCAACGCGACAACGAATCGATTTGTCCTCTCTTAGTCAATTAATGTAAGTTCTAGTTACTTTTTAGATTGAAATGCTTAATTATAATATGGCCATGGAATAAAGTGTAATTGAATGTAAGCATGTTCATCGGTTCAAGTCTATTTCTGATTCCTCTTGAATCTTGAGTTTTGGGCTTTTCTATCTTTATTCTTTTGTCAAGTTCATGATCTATTCAGCCTGTTGTAAATTAGTTCACGTTAATGTTATTCTCAAGATCTATCTTTTATGCCTGAGATGACGTTTTTATGCCAGTTTCCTCTCTATACCTATTGTTATACAAATTCTACCTTCCCCTATTTATTTTCTTTGATGAACCTAGATCAATTTCGGATCTAGGCCTAAACCGCGATTTGCGTACGATTGAATACGGGGGAATCTTGGGATAATACCTATTTAGATATATGTGTTTGGTGGAATTGATGGCATAACATAAAAATTGAATATTTGGGTATTATCATTATAAGAGTAATTGCAAGAATGGGGATTGGCATATATAATTTGACATGGATTTTGATATATGTAATATGACATGGATCTTGATATATGTAATTTGGCTAGAACTCGTTATGGGTAAATTGGTGTAAACATGTTATACATGTAATTTTGGGTATAAAACGGGATCTATGTAAATTGAGCATAGCTTTGTAAACATGAAAATCATGAATCTTGACATATGTAAAACAACATGAATTGAACATATGTAAATCTGGTATGAATTGGGCATATGTAAAAACTGACATGTAACATAGGACTTGGGCATATGTTAATTATGTAAAATTTGGAGTAGAAACATATATGATAATTTATGACTTGGAGAAAGTTTAATATGAACGCGCCTAAGTTGGGTTCTGGGTAGTTGGTATGTATTGGACATCTAGAAGGCACGTAAACATGCTTATGAACTTGAAACATGAATTGGATATGAATATGAATCATTAACTTGATAATAGGCATAAGTGAAAACATGAAACTTGGCATGAAACTCGCCATGAAACTAGACACAAACTTGACATGAAACTTGAACATGGACATGACATTTAGAATGAACTAGAAAATGGCCATCTCGAGGTTGGGTTGAGTTTGCAGTGTAATTCTGCCCGGAACCGCCCGGCAAATCCAGTTACTGCAAACAATAGGATCCAATGCGGGTAGTTGGTCATATTGCACTTGAAAACCCGAGGTCAGACTGAGTTGTGGTGTAATTCTGCCCGGAACCGCCCGGCATATCCAGTGACCACAACAACAGGTCTGATGTGAGAGGTTGGGGTGCGTAAATGAATTAATGACTTGATAGGGTTAAGTCATGAACCGCTTGAATATACTTAACCAATTTGACACGATGACTTGATAGGGTTAAGTCACGAACCGCTTGAATATACTTAACCAATTTGACATGATGGTTTGGTAGGGTTAAGTCACGAACCGCTTGAACATACTTAACCAACTTGACACATGATTCGTAGGGCCAAGTCATGAACTTGAACTACAACACTTAGCCAATTTGACATGACACGTAGACGGGTTAAGTCACGAACTTGAATGACCACACTTAACCAACTTGACATGCTAGACTGATGGGGTTAAGTCTCGAATTTAAATGACAACACTTAACCTACTGGACGGAAACCCTAGTTACGCGGTCCTTTTCAGCAGTAACCCACTAGATGTATCATGGTACCCTGGAACTAGGCAGGGTGGGGCACGATTACTGGGCTGATTGTAAGCGACCAGAACGACGGCTGAGTTGGTGCGCCATTGTAGGTTCAGGCGGACTACGGTCGTGCACGTAGTCCGGAGTTGAAAAAGTAGGCATTGGGCACCAGTAGGTTTACACTGTGCATGCTTGATTCGTGTTGGTGGTTGGCACCCTAGGGATTGATACACCCTATGGTGGACCTAGCACAGGTGACTACATTCGTGATAGGGCCGTATGACACAAACACATGAATGAGATAGGACTTGTAGGGAGCCGAACGATTGATAGATCGTTTCGTGAGACCAAGTAATGGATCATTTCATGACATTGGGCAAGGGATCATTTTATAGTCAACACATGACACGGGTTGAGATACTAGTACGGTTGGTGCAGATCAAATAGATATCATAGAAATATTTTAATGGTAAAGCAGAGAAATCTTGCGATGCTTGATAGAAATCTTGCGAAATTATACTTAGTTTATCTTGAATGGAAACCTGGTGATGTTATACTTGACAAAAACCATATGAGGTTATTCTTAGTTATCTTTCCTGTAGCTTATCTTGTCATCATGCTTATGTTTACTTTCAGTTTATTCATGCCATGTTATCTTTACCTGTTTTTATGCTGAAAGTCACTAGGACTTACTCAGTCTTTATGACTGACCCGTTTTGTTTCGCCTCTTTTTCTTCCGTTTCCCCTCCCCCCCCTAGGTTCGCAGGGTGGGAATACAGCTTAGTTCGGATCTTACCAAGCTCTAAAGCTCTTTCATGTACGGCTTGGATTTCTCTTGGCTATGGATTGCTTTGCTTTATTGGGGAATGATTTATAACTATGGTTTTATGCTTCTTTACTATTGCAAGACAGATTTCGATGTAATTGACTTAATAGCATTTTGATGTAAAAGGCTTTAGACCTTACTAGATTTTAAAGCAATGAAATTAGGGTTTTCCTTCCGCTGTTTTATTTATGTTCTGTCTTGTAATATTTCTGTGTATGTTTACCTAGATAATACTCCACCAAAGCTAGTGCATTCCCTTTGTGAGTGACCCTAGCGGAGGTGGGGTGTTACAGTTAGACACACGGTCCATTTACAAGTTTATTCTGTGTAATGACCCGCATTAGCAGAGGTATTATAATTAATTTATTTAATTTTTTAAAAGGTGATCAAGAGAATTTAATGGTTGTGGAATTAAATAATGATGAATATTTAATTAAAATAATAAATTAAATAATATCTTTAATTCTGAAATAATCAGAATTGGCTGAAATGGCGATATGGTGTGAACTGGATCATCTGTGATATTTAATTCAGCTTGGTATTGAATTTGAAAAACGAATATATTCAATCGACATCAGTTTGAACGTAGAATTTTAATATAATTAAAATAGAGTGTGTAACGACGCGGCCGTTTGCTATTTGGCGATTTGAACTTCAACTGAATATGAAGAAGCCGTTTTAAACCGGATTTCTGTGAAACAAGAAACGTGTGGAGCTGGTGGAGTATATCTTTCTAGTGGAAGAGAAAAATCGGGATTTCGTCGTGTATATTTTGATTCACGTCCAAATCAAATTTCAGAAAAGTCGCTGTGGAATTCCTTTATAATTTGCGACGCTTTAATTACGTTGTAAATGGATTTTCGATATAAAAACTGAAAATCGATTTATCTGGAATTCTGAAATATCATGATATAAGTCTTGTATGATAATCTGGGGCTGTACGATATCGTATACGAATATATACGATAATATTAATTTATTAATATTATATTTAATCATGTTTAAATATATTTATATATTTAAATGGTCTATTCAGAGCTTTAAAAATAGCCGGTTTTGCAAACGAAGTCGGAATTCGACGAAACTAATTTTGTTCGATCAGCAATGTCAAATAGTTGTTAGATTTCCAGTTTCGTGATTTGTAGGGTCACTGTGTGGCCATACGGATTTTTAGAGTGGAAAACAGTCAGTATTTTGACAGTTAAAAATACACTATGTGAGCATACGAAGTTGGAATTCGACGAAACCAGTTTCGTTGGGACCGTAATGTCGAACTGTAGCTTCATGTCCAGTTTCGTGATTTTTGGGTATCACGTGTGATCATAGGAATTTTAGAGGACAAATATATATAGCGTTTGATTATAAATAAATATTATAATCGAATATAATATTATAAAATCCTCTATAAATACCCAAACCAAATTTCCTTAAACCCTAAAAATCATTCCACGGTCAATAGGATTTTCCGCCGCTGGTCATAATATTCACAGCGTGAAATTTCAATCTTTCAAAATTCAAAAACAAAGTAAAGAAAAATCTATAAATCTTTATACATATATTTTCCCAACCCTCATTAGATGCTCTTCAATTCGACACCATTTTTGTAGCATGCGATTTGGTTTCCGTCGTGATCAATTTGGAATAGTAGATTCTAGGGTTGGCGATTTTTGGTTATTGGAGAATCGATGCAAAGTTTGGAGTGTATGTTGTTGTTTGTGAGGAAGTTTGGGTTCGGTTGTGATTTTTCTGGTGAGGATTGAATGAAAAAATGTCGCAGCGGTCATTGCTTGGTCGAGATACAGCCGACGACGCAACTTCAATGTTGAGCTCGAGTTGAGCATCGTTAGCATGAGGAGGAAGAGCTGGAGACGAAGAGTTGATTGGAGGTTTCGGTGTTGGAAACTGTGGAAGAATGAAGGGGGTTGGGAGGAGGATTATCGGCAGTGTTTATACTGGAGACGGAGACTTTGAGTTAGGGGAAGAAGGATTTTTTTGGGTGGGCTTTGATAATGGGACGCCATGGTTTAAAAGGTTAAGGCCTTTGTTTTATTTAAAGCTTAGTCTATTTAAATTCAAATAAGTGGATTAAATTGTAATTATGATATCTCATCCATACGAGGTCAGAATCGAGAACCGTAAGTTGCGTTAGGATCGTTTGAATGGACACTACACGATGGGACTGACTGGAAGTCCATCGGAGCTTGTTACAATTTATGGCAAAATAAATTGTCCGATCTGAATCAACGACAATTATCGTTAATTAACGATGATAGTCCAATGTGAGCAAATCTCACTAACTCTGAACAGTTTATAATTTCATGTTGTATTTTTAGAACTGTTAAATATTGGCTAATTGACTGTGTGTTGACTGTTTGATTGAACTGCTAGTCAGTTAGTTGAATTTCTATATTGATTCTGTTTAACAGAATATATCATATGGGACTGAAAGTGATGTTATCTATATCGTTTAACATCTATGATGCAGGGAAACAGGTTGGAGGAATCCAACTGGATTCCTCAACGTTTATTTTACTGTTTTTCATATATTGTGATATATGATGTGATATATAATCTGTTGTTGATTTTATGTGTTTGGACGATACTGATCATCGTGATTTGATATGTTGAATACCATAACATAACGAAATGTTGATAAGGGAATATTTTCAAAGTGATATTTGAAAATAAAATATTTATAAATGGAATATTTATAAATAAGAAATATTTATAAATTGGAATATTTATAAATAGGAGATATTTAGAAAATGAATAAATGTTATAAAATTGAAATTGTTATAAGAAGGAAATCATTTGTAAAGTGAAGAACCATTACTAAAAGTAAATCTTTAAAAATGAATAGTTTAATCAAGTTAAAAGGAGTTAATCGATGTTAGTTTAATCGAGTTAAAAGGAGTTAATCGATATTAGTTAAAAGGAGTTAATCGATGTTAGTTTAATCGTTTAGAGTTAAAGCAAATGAGTAAATCGAATATAGTATATTCGAATAGAGTAAAATGAGTAAATCGAATATATAGTTTATTCGAATAGAGTAAAAAGAGTTAATCGAATATATAGTTTATTCGAATAGAGTAAAAGGAGTTAATCGAATATATAGTTTATTCAAATAGAATAAAGGAGTTAATCGGATATTGTTTATTCGAATAGAGTAAAAGGAGTTAATCGAATATATAGTTTATTCAAGTAGAATTAAAAGAGTTATCGAATATAGTTTATTCGATAGGAGTTAAGTGAATAGAGTTAAAGTTAAATCATAGGAGTTAAGTGAATAGAATAAATTGAATAGAGTTATCGAATATACCTTATCGAAGGAAAGAATTTTCGAATAGAAAAGATTTGAAAGAGAGTTACATAAGGAAGTTTGTTAAAGAATTAGAAGGGTGAACTTTTTCTATTTCAAGGTTAGAAACGTTGTTCAGTTAAGGTCTGAGAGGTAGTATTACCCCAACTTGATTGACTTCATTTTTAACTAAGGAATGGTTAAGGTTCGATAGTAAAGGATGGTTAAGTGAATTTAGTAATTTAAGGAAATGGTTTGAGTTGGCATCGCGATGGTTTGTTTAAACATCTGTCTAAGTACAATGAAGAAGCTTTGGAAATGTTTTCCAAATAAGAAACCAGAAATGTTTTCTAACAAAGAAAACAAGAAATGGAAATGTTTTCCATTGTTAATAACGTATATTTTCCAAATTTAGAAAATAAGAAATATTGAATATAGGGAAACAGGAGATAAGTAAATTAATGAAATAAAGAGATAAATGTTGATTGATGTTTGATCGATATAAATTTCCATTTGGAAATAATATCGTTGTTTGCACACCTGTTTTTCTTCGATAGTTAAATCACAGACTATAGAAGTTTTGACCATTTTAACGTTGTTAATATGGAGAGATCGGATGGATTATTATCCAAAGAACCACTCTGTATTGGCATAAGCGTTGCGAATCATATATGCCAAAGGAAATTGAAGACGGGGTTATGCAAGGGCTATCCTGTTTACAGAATAGTGCCTTCGGTTCATCCTGTTCCTGGATGACTTGTATGGACGGATGTCTGATAGAGTATTTCCAGATGATCACGTATATTGATTTCTCCAACCGTACCAAGAGTGGAAGTGGAGAAGGAAACTTCTTTTAGCTAACACATAATGTATGGTTGAGGATGTCAATCGGTGATTTGATGGATTTGACGATGTGGCATTCAAAGTGAATCTGGTGTGATGATAAAGCGTAGCTTCTAGTCTCACATCCGGTAAATGACAGAAATCGGGCAGGCAACATGGCTAAGTCGATCGCACCGAAGTAGGGTGTATAATCACCTGATCTAGAGTTTCATTTACATCTATAAAACTATTGTTGATGCTGCCCCATTCGGGAAACGGTTGCTGATCCCAACCGTTGGTGATATACATTCGATACACTCAAGCGAAATGAGTGGTCGGTCATGTGTGGCCGGGTTGCAAGATGTTCTTGTTGAACCCAGTGTATTCCTCTCTAGAGGTACACTAGTGAAAGGTGGTTCCATACCTTGTCATAGTTGGAAATCCATTACCCAATACGTGCTTGCGGTTTTGATTGTATATATATTTATATATGTAGAACGTGAGATGAAAGCGTTTCTGCTAGATGATTATTATATTGTGTTGATAGACATTATTATAATATCAAAAGGTTTTTGATATAAAGATATTTTGGATTCTCATAAGGGAAAAACCCGTTCCGTTATACGGCGTGGTCTTATGAGATATCGTTTACTTGTTGAACTATTTTAAACTATTTTACTCATACCAGTCCCATGACTGACCCGTAATTTATTTTGTTGTTTTCCCTAAACTCTTGGGTGCCCAATTTTGTACGGGCAGTCAAGTAGTCAGGATTTACAGATATACTGGAAGAGCTTGGAGTAGGAGGCTTCATGATTATATAGCTATAGTTATTTCCGTTGTGTTGTAAGTGTTGTACTTTGATAATGATGTATATTCAAGTACAGATGTATATTTCAAGTTATGTTATATATATTATATGTTATTCGTTCTGCTGTGAGGTTCGTGTTACTCTGATGTTGTGTTCTTCTTCTTCTTCTATTCTAAGTTTCTATCTTATCTTTCCTCACCCTCTAATTTCTTCCATTAATGACCGTTATTTTTCGACGTTTGGTTAGTCATCATTGAGTTTATGGCGATAACCAAAGTCAACAAAAACCCGGGTCATTACAGTTGGTATCAGAGCTTAAGTTAAGTGAATTACCTTGGCTCTGTGGCGTGACTCAGTAGAGATAGGGTTAGCAATACCCTAGATTGAGTTGAGTGTATATATACGAGTGAGCGTATTTGTTATTGATATAAAAATTGTTTTATATTGTGGGGATTCATTGGTTGAGTTGTTTATGAGTTCTGGTCGATCAGTTTGATCCACTGTATCGGTATGAGTTTATAAACTCTCGAATACGATGGGTCGACACGATATGTTTTGAAAAGAGGGTAAATTAAAATAAGTTTACCCAAGGTATATCTTGATATAGAGAAGATATATATATCAAAATTATAAAATAATGGATATATTGGTTGTTATTATAATCGAGTAAGATTATAAATTAAATGGTTATGTAAATAACCAATCATAATTCATATAAGTAAAATACGTGAAATCAGATGAGTTAAATCTGAAATTTAAACCAGAAATTTAATTAAAATTCTGGAAAATTGGATAAGTGTTTGTAAATGAATTTGGATTAAAACTAAGGAAAATTTAAGATCCTGGGAGATTTTAAATTGTTTTACAAGCAGTGTGAATTATATTTTGAAATGAATTTCAAAGTGGAAATGTTTAGAAATGGTTTTATAGTATTGAACTCACTTCGATCGCTGGAAAATAGATTCTGATGATGACAGCTGCATCATCAGTATTCATTTTCAAGTTGTAAGTGACGAATTACTACCAGAAATACTGTTTTGAATTTGTTTTGGAAAAGACAAGTTGTGTTGAATTTCAAAATGGGATTTATAATATAGAATTTGAATATATGAAATTCAATGGAATTGAAATAGAATTGAATATAGGAATTCAAAGGGAGTTTGAATATATGAAATTCAATGGAAGCGATATAGAATTTGAATATAGAAATTCAAATGGGGTTTGAATATAGAAATTCAAATGGAATTCAAATATAGAATTAGAATATAGAAAATATAAAGGAATTCAAATATAGGATTTGAATCTATAGAATTTGAATATAGAATTCAAATGGAATTTGAACTATAGAATTTGATATATAGAATTTGAATAATAGAAGTAATATAAAATTTGAATAGAAATTGAATAGAATTAACTAAGTCGAAGAGGAATTAGTTAATCGAGTTTTGAATTTGAAGTTAAACTTTGAAAGGTGAATTGGATTTCTAAATGGATATTCAAAATCGAATATAGAACTTAAATTTGAAATTTGGATTCAAATTAGTTAATAAGCAAGTTAAAATATATTTGAACATGTCATGTTCAAATATAAAAGTGAAATAGACTACAGAGTTAATTAACAAATTAATTAACGAATTGAGTTAAAACGATCAGGTATAGTTAAAATAGATTGAGCAGGTATAAATGTACATGAGATAAATATGGATAAGGTATGAAGGTATATAAATAGAATGCTCGACGAAAAGGTATGTATTTAATTCATATATGAGATTTTATGCGCCGTACCGGCTAGCAGCTTGGCTTTTTCTTTTTCTTTTGGATTGGTGAGGGCCATGGGAGGCTATTTGAAATATCCCGATGTTCCCGGTACAAAGGAGGTTATGGCGAATTTTTCCGGAAATTTAAGGAGTTAGAATATTTTTTAAGATAATTTGATAGTTAGAAATCAACGTATCGATATATATATATATATAGAAGTCGATAAGGAAACGAACTTAGAAATAGAATAGTAAAATCAAAATGGAAGACTAAGAATAAAATCTAGTAAGAATAGAAAGGGGAAGCGTATACGTGTTTAAAAGTGAATAAGTAGTTGTATGGTATTGATTATTCGAGTATGTAGTCATATCTATTTTGACGTTATAAATGTTATTCAGTCAAGGTCTGAGAGTTAGTTATACCCCAACTTGATTGATTTCATTATTAACAAATAAATAGTAAGATTTCAGGCTCGAAGATCAATGTTGAACAAAAGTTAGTTGAATATAGTATTTGGGTTGTCGTAACGATGTTTTACACAACATCCGTTTTAACCCAAATAAGTGTAAGCTTGGAAATATAATAAAGAATATTTCCTAAGTATAGAAATAAACGAGATCGGAAAAGAGATAAGTAATTGGAATATTTTCCAATTATAAATAGCATATATTTTCTAAAGTTTAGAAAATAAAGGAAGGCGATATTCGAAAATGTTTTCCAAATAACATAAAAGGCCAATATGGTTATTGAAAATATTTGGTTAACAAATATTGATAAAGAAATAGAGAAGTGATTTAACTCATGGAATATTAATTAAGGGCTCGGTGGCATGTTCAAAAGGAAAATTTGATTTTTGAAAAGAGTAAACTGTTTAAAAACTCCCAAGGAAAGACTGTTTGAATTAAAAACAAATTTAACAGAAATTTGTGAAAGCAAAATTGAATTAAAGTAAAGCCAGTAAAGTGGTAACTGAGGTTGAATTAGAATGATATCAAGACAAATTGGATTGTGAGAATCAAATTTGAAGTGTAATGGGATAATCAAGTTAAGAGTTGGGAATCGAGAAGAAACTCGAGTTAAAATGATATTTGGCTCGGATATAAATGAATGGTTGTGTGGTGGATAAAAGCAGATTGGAATTTTGATTGGGATGACCCTTGTATCCGCTGAATTGACAGCAAGTGAAAGTGATAGAGTTGATATGCCCGACAAAAGGTACAAGTTTATATTTCCATTGGATATAAGATTTATGAGCCGAATTGGCAAGCCGCTTGGCTGTTTGATTTTCTTTTGGGTTGGAGATGGCCCAGAGAGGCGAGTTGGAGTTTGTAATATTGACTAGTACAAAGGAGGTCTGGAAAAAAATTTCAAAAAAATTAAGGCGTTAGAAAATTTTCAAGATTTTTGAAAATTTTCGTTGATAAGAAGTAATTAATAATTTAACTGAAATTAAATTGGTTCAGTTGAAACTGAAGTTAAGAAGTAAACAAATATGTTCTAACCAGTCGATAGGGTTGTCCTCTACCTTTTAGCAATTTCGAGGACGAAATTATTTTAAGTGGGAAAGATTGTAATGACCCGCATTGGCAGAGGTATTATAATTAATTTATTTAATTTTTTAAAAGGTGATCAAGAGAATTTAATGGTTGTGGAATTAAATAATGATGAATATTTAATTAAAATAATAAATTAAATAATATATTTAATTCTGAAATAATCAGAATTGGCTGAAATGGCGATATGGTGTGAACTGGATCATCCGTGATATTTAATTCAGCTTGGTATTGAATTTGAATAACGAATATATTCAATCGACATCAGTTTGAACGTAGAATTTTAATATAATTAAAATAGAGCGTGTAACGACGCGGCAGTTTGCTATTTGGCGATTTGAACTTCAACTGAATATACAGAAGCCGTTTTAAACCGGATTTCTATGAAACAAGAAACGTGTGGAGCTGGTGAGTATATCTTTCTAGTGGAAGAGAAAAATCGGGATTTCGTCGTGTATATTTTGATTCATGTCCAAATCAAATTTCAGAAAAGTCTCTGTGGAATTCCTTTATAATTTGCGACGCTTTAATTACGTTGTAAATGGATTTTCGATATAAAAACTGAAAATCGATTTATCTGGAATTCTGAAATATCATGATAGAAGTCTGGTATGATAATCTGGGGCTGTACGATATCATATACGAATATATACGATAATATTAATTTATTAATATTATATTTAATCATATTTAAATATATTTATATATTGAGATGGTCTATTCAGAGCTTTAAAAATAGCCGGTTTTGCAAACGAAGTCGGAATTCGACAAAACTAATTTTGTTGGATCCGCAATGTCAAATAGTTGTTAGATTTACATTTTCGTTATTTTTAGGGTCACTGTGTGGCCGTACGGATTTTTAGAGTGGAAAACAGTCAGTATTTTGACAGTCAAAAATACATTGTGTGAGCATACGAAATCGGAATTCGACGAAACCAATTTCGTTGGGACCGTAATGTCTAACTGTAGCTGCATGTCCAGTTTGGTGATGTTTGGGTATCACGTGTGATCATAGGAATTTTAGAGGAAAAATATTTATAGCGTTTGATTATAAATAAATATTATAATCGAATATAATATTATAAAATCCTCTAAAAATACCCAAACCAAATTTCCTTAAACCCTAAAAATCATTCCACGGTCAATAGGATTTTCCGCCGCTGGTCTTAATATTCATAGCGTGAAATTTCAATCTTTCAAAATTCAAAAACAAAGTAAAGAAAAATCTATAAATCTTTATACATATATTTTCCTAACCCTCATCAGATGCTCTTCAATTCGACACCAGTTTTGTAGCATGCAATTTGGTTTCTGTCGTGCTCAATTTGGAACAGTAGATTCTAGGGTTGGCGATTTTTGGTTATTGGAGAATCGATGCAAAGTTTGGAGTGTATGTTGTTGTTTGGGAGGAAGTTTGGGTTCGGTTGTGATTTTCTGGTGAGGATTGAATGAAAAAAATGTCGCAGCAGTCATTGCTTGGTCGAGATACAGTCGACGACGCAACTTCAATGTTGAGCTCGAGTTGAGCATCTTTAGCATGAGGAGGAAGAGCTGGAGATGAAGAGTTGATTGGGGGTTTCGGTGTTGGAAACCGTGGAAGAATGAAGGGGGTTGAGAGGAGGATTATCGGCAGTGTTTTTACTGGAGACGGAGACTTTGATTCAGGGAAGAAGGATTTTGTTGGGTGGGCTTTGATAATGGGCCGCCGTGGTATAAAAGGTTAAGGCCTTTGTTTTTTTTAAAGCTTAGTCTATTTAAATTCAAATAAGTGGATTAAATTGTAATTATGATATCTCATCCATAGGAGGTCAGAATCGAGAAACGTAAGTTGCGTTAGGATCGTATGAATGGACACTACACGATGGGACTGACTGGAAGTCCATCGGAGCTCGTTACAATTTATGGAAAAATAAATTATCCGATCTGAATCAACGACAATTATCGTTAATTAACGATGACAGTCCAATGTGAGTGAATCTCACTAACTCTGAACAGTTTATAATTTCATGTTGTATTTTTAGAACTGTTAAATATTGGCTGATTGACTGTGTGTTGACTGTTTGATTGAACTGCTAGTCAGTTAGTTGAATTTCTATATTGATTCTGTTTAACAGAATATAACATATGGGACTGAAAGTGATGTTATCTATATTGTTTAACATCTGTAATGCAGGGAAACAGGTTGGAGGAATCCAACTGGATTCCTCAACATTTATTTTACTGTTTTTCATATATTGTGATATATGATGTGATATATAATCTGTTGTCGATTTTATGTGTTTGGACGATACTGATCATCGTGATTTGATATGTTGAATACCATAACATAACGAAATGTTGATAAGGGAATATTTTCAAAGTGATATTTGAAAATAAAATATTTATAAATGGAATATTTATAAACAAGAAATATTTATAAATTGGAATATTTATAAATAGGAGATATTTAGAAAATGAATAAACGTTATAAAATGGAAACTGTTATAAGAAGGAAATCATTTGTAAAGTGAAGAACCGTTACTAAAAGTAAATCTTTATAAATGAATAGTTTAATCAAGTTAAAAGGAGTTAATCGATGTTAGTTTAATCGAGTTAAAAGGAGTTAATCGATGTTAGTTAAAAGGAGTTAATCGATGTTAATTTAATCGATTAGAGTTAGAGCAAATGAGTAAATCGAATATAGTTTATTCGAATAGAGTAAAATGAGTAAATCGAATATATAGGTTATTCGAATAGAGTAAAAAGAGTTAATCGAATATATAGTTTATTCGAATAGAGTAAAAGGAGTTAATCGAATATATAGTTTATTCAAATAGAATAAAGGAGTTAATCAGATATAGTTTATTTGAATATAGTAAAAGGAGTTAGTCGAATATATAGTTTATTCAAATAGAATTAAAAGAGTTATCGAATATAGTCTATTCGATAGGAGTTAAGTGAATACAGTTAAAGTTAAATCATAGGAGTTAAGTGAATAGAATAAATTGAATAGAGTTATCGAATATACATTATCGAAGGAAAGAATTTTCGAATAGAAAAGATTTGAAAGAGAGTTACGTAAGGAAGTTTGTTAAAGAATTAGAAGGGTGAACTTTGTCTATTTCAAGGTTAGAAACGTTGTTCAGTTAAGGTCTGAGAGGTAGTATTACCCCAACTTGATTGACTTCATTTTTAACTAAGGAATGGTTAAGGTTCGATAGTAAAGGATGGTTAAGTGAATTTAGTAATTTAAGGAAATGGTTTGAGTTGGCATCGCGATGGTTTGTTTAAACATCTGTCTAAGTCCAATGAAGAAGCTTTGGAAATGTTTTCCAAATAAGAAACCAGAAATGTTTCGTAACAAAGAAAACAAGAAATGGAAATGTTTTCCATTGTTAATAACGTATATTTTCCAAATTTAGAAAATAAGAAATATTGAATATAGGGAAACAGGAGATAAGTAATTTAATGAAATAAAGAGATAAATGTTGAATGATGTTTGATCGATATAAATTTCCATTTGGAAATAATATCGTTGTTTGCACACCTGTTTTTCTTCGATAGTTAAATCACAGACTATCGAAGTTTTGACCATTTTAACCTTGTTAATATGGAGAGACCGGTTGGATTATTATCCAAAGAACCACTCTGTATTGGCATAAGCGTTGCGAATCGTATATGCTAAAGGAAATTGAAGACGGAGTTATGCAAGGGCTATCCTGTTTATAGAATAGTGCCTTTGGTTCATCCTGTTCTTGGATGACTTGTATGGACGGATGTCTGACAGAGTATTTCCGGACGATCACGTATATTGATTTCTCCAACCATACCAAGAGTGGAAGCGGAGAAGAGCTAACACATAATGTATGGTTGAGGACGTCAATCGGTGATTTGATGGATTTGACGATGTGGCATTCAAAGTGAATCTGGTGTGATGATAAAGCGTAGCTTCTAGCCTCACATCCGGTAAATGACAGAAATCGGGCAGGCAGCATGGCTAAGTCGATCGCACCGAAGTAGGGTGTATAATCACCTGATCTAGAGTTTCAATTACTTCTAAAAATCTATTGTTGATGCTATCCCATTCAGGAAACGATTGTTGATCCCAACTGTTGGTGATATACATTCGATACACTCAAGCGAAATGAGTGGTCGGTCATGTGTGGCCGGGTTGCAAGATGTTCTTGTTGAACCCAATGTATTCCTCTCTAGAGGTACACTAGTGAAAGGTGGTTCCATACCTTGTCATAGTTGGAAATCCATTACCCAATACGTGCTTGCGGTTTTGATTGTATATATATGTAGAACGTGAGATGAAAGCGTTTCTGCTAGATGATCATTATATTATGTTGATAGACATTATTATAATATCAAAAGGTTTTTGATATAAAGATATTTTGGATTCTCATAAGGGAAAAGTCCGTTCCGTTATACGGCGTGGTCTTATGAGATATCGTTTACTTGTTGAACTGTTTTAAACTGTTTTACTCATACCAGTCCCATGACTGACCCGGAGTTTATTTTGTTGTTTTCCCTAAACTCTTGGGTGCCCAATTTTGTACGGACAGTCAAGTAGTCAGGATTTACAGATATACTGGAAGAGCTTGGAGCAGGAGGCTTCAGGATTATATAGCTATAGTTATTTCCGCTGTGTTGTAAGTGTTGTACTTTGATAATGATGTATATTCAAGTACAGATGTATATTTCAAGTTATGTTATATATATATTATATGTTATTCGTTCCGCTGTGAGGTTCGTGTTACTCTGATGTTGTGTTCTTCTTCTTCTTCTTCTTCTATTCTAAGTTTCTATCTTATCTTTCCTCACCCACTAATTTTTTCAATTAATGACCGGTATTTTTCGACGTTTGGTTAGTCGTCATTGAGTTTATGGCGATAACCAAAGTCGACAAAAACCCGGGTCGCTACATTCTGGGTCTGAACAAAACCGGAGGCATCTTGTACCTCGCATATCCATCGATCTCCATGTACGTCTAGACGATCACAAACTGAATCTCTCCTCTTGGGTGTACAGCCCAATCAAGATCATCAGTAATCACCCAAACGATGTGAAGACGTCTGGTCTTCGACCACCGTCTTCATCCTCGACATCACGTCGAATCAGTTATTCAGAATGGGATAAACCCGGTCTTTCTGAATAACTCGCGTATATAATAAACAAGTGTTACACAGACACAACATATGCCTCATTCCAATTCAGAATATTCTTTTATTAAAATATTCTTACACTTTGAGAAAGGTTCCCATTAATTTTATCAAAGATAAATTCTTTAAATTTATTCTTTAATCTTCCTTTGAATATCAATTCAAACTAGTCGGGATTAGCGAACCACACCGAAGTAATCATTTATTTTATTTCCCAATCCCAACCTATTCATCCCATGAAGTAAAACTGGTAATACTTCATATCTAACACCACGGTGTTATCGGTAAATTCAATTACCATTTCACGTTCAAATCTAATTAAAGATTTAACTATCGCCTGGAGCAAAACTGGTGATACTCCATTCTCGACCATTCCAATCTAATTAAAGATTCATTAAAACTCCACTTGGTTTTAATCTTCCCAAAAATCAATATCAATGATTATTTAACTTGGGAAATCACATCCTCTTTAACTGGGTTAAAGAACCAATGTCATTTAAAAGACGGTTCACTATAAACCCAAAATCACATTCCATTAATTATCGGGTTAAAGAACAAGTGTTATTTAAAACACCGTTCATGATAAACCCAAAAATCAATTCAAATTCAATTCCAATTAAATTCCATTTAATTGGTACACATCATTAAATCTAAATAAAAAGATTTAATTTTTTTCTCTACTGGGTTTAAGAACAGTGTTAATGAAGACACCATTCACGACAAACCCAAATCCCATTTGATATTAAATACAAGGCTCTGAATAGAAAATATATCGGCTTATATTCAATATCAAATTCTACGACCAACAAATATCGTAGTGGAAACAACGATATAAATATATCTTTCAAATTTCCATAACAATATCTGTATAATCACGAAATCCAACATCGAAATATTCCAAAGATAATTTCGATTCCAATCTATTGCAATTCAATTATTGGAAATTATGTTTATTTTCAAAACCATTTCAAATCCACTTTATTTGTTTTAAAAATAAATAGAATTATAATTCTAGTTCAAAACTAGTTTATTTCAATAAAAAATCAATTTTTATCTTTTCAAATTTGGAGTTTTTCATCCCAATTCTTCAAAAATCATTTCTTATGATTTTACACAAATTATTACTATTTTTGATGATTTTATCAAGGCCCGTACAGTCGATTTCCATCAACGGCCATTGAACTGCACTTACAACGACCTTTTCCAAATTTGATTTGGACATAATTCCAAATCCAACCGTTAGATTTCAAATCTCTAATATTCGTTAGAAAGCTCTTTTCAATACGAACCCAACGGTTCCGGTTTTAGGAGAATCCGACGGTCGGATCTCCCGTAATATCCATTCGAATCCAATGGTCGAAATTCGTGAACTGTTGTGGCACGGCTCGTTCTATTCAGGCCATTATATATATAATATATACATATATTATATATTTTGTCGATTTCCTTTTAAAACGTATTATATAAATTGTTTTAAATTCGTTTTCAAAACGATTTCAACTTCATATTCAATTTCAAATCAAAATTGAATATTCCACATCATCGATATACAAATGATAATATTTTCAAAACGTTTTATTTTGAAATCACTTTCTTTTCTATATTCATTATAAAAATGAATAAAATCGATATAAATACCGTTCACGTCAAAATGGCGTCAATCTAATCAACATGGCTTTTATTCAACACATGAATGTTTATTCTATTCAACACATGAATATTTATTCTATTCAACACACGAATTTTCTTCTATTCAACACATGAATATATATTTCTATTTAACACATGAATTTATTCCTATTCAACACATGAATTTATTTCTATTCAACACATGAATTTATTTTTATTCAACACATGAATATATATTTCTTATTTTCCAAATTGGAATGAGACCCAATCAATTACCATATAACGTTAATTATATGGATTCCCTACAACACATGTATATAACAACAACGATAAATCATCAACCATCATCCAGAGTGCACCACACAACTGCATAAGCATTAAATATAACTAATTAACGCTTACACAGTCTGTCAATCCATCGATTGACATACAACTAAACAATCGGGATTAGTGTATGTCAAATCTCATCCCAATACATGTGTGGGGTTTCAAATCAACCAACACAGATTTTATTTGTGCAGTTGGGCAATGTGTAAAATTTATCGTCCCAATCAATATCATTCAAATCAGTGTATATAAACAAATCAACCGATTTGTTTATAAATATTTATTTTATATACACATTAAAAATTATATTTTTAACTATAAAATATTTTCCACTATAAAATATTTTATTTCATTCCACATTCCACAATCAAATTTCACAACAAAGCAATCAAACAAACAAGTCAGCCATGGTCTGTGGACGACGGATGTCGGGTGCTACTAAGCACCGTCTGCATCCTAGCATATATTTTAACTAGAAAACAACATAAAAGTGAGGAGTTCTCACCGACTAGCTAAACCAAACGCCACGACTCTTCATATGTAGAAATCTTTGTTGTGCTCGCCTATTGTCAATTTCATTGTCCGTAGCCACTACATATATAAAAATCACATTTTTATATTGTTGGTATGTATATAAAAATCACATTTTTATAATCACACTCTATGGGTAAAAATTCTATTTTTATACCGCTACTATATAGATAAAAATTCTATTTTTACAACGGTGCTCATATAATAAAGATTATATTTTTATATCGCCACTCATATAAAAATCTCATCTTTGCTCCTTCTACATAATAAAGATCGAATTTTAATACTTCTATAATATAAAAATCATATTTTTTTATTATCTCTATTATATAAAAATTATATTTTCCTACATACATGGAAAAATTATATTTTTCTTCGCTACTTCATACGATTGAAAATCCCACCTTTTCACGATTAAAAATCGAATCTTTTTAATGATAAAAATCTAATCTTTACTATGTTAAAAATCATAACTTTCATCAATAAAAATCCTATCTTTTCACGATTAAAAATCGAATCTTTTTAATGATAAAAATCTAACCTTTTTATTTCTAATATCACATATAAAAATCCTACCTTTCTTTGCTAATATCACATATAAAAATCCGACCTTTCTCATGTGGCTAACTGTATAAAAATCCGACCTTTATACTAGCATAAAAATCATATTTTTATTTTACTTCTCATGTAAAAAAAATCATATTTTTATTATGTTATTCATATAAAAATCCCAACTTCATACAAAAAAAAATCTTTACTTTATGAATTAAAAATCATGGTTTAATCTTACCAATTTGTATATAAGAAAATCCATCTTCATAAGCTAACACATATAAAGTAAATCAAAATTTTAATTACAAAAATAAATAAAAACTTACTTTGTTCATCCGAGATGAGGGGAGGGGTTGTTTTTCACAAAACGAAGAGGAGGAGGGGGTGCTTGGCTGGAGTGGCGACGCTGCGCCTGTGGTGGGCCATAGGGCGGTAGTTTTGGGGACACAAGGGGGCGCGGCTCTCGATTTTCTCCTGGAATAGGAGGGCGCGAGGGGGGGAGAGAAGAGAGGGGAGGAACAGAGGGGGGTGGCGCATCGCCTGAGGAGGGGAAAGAAAAAGGCGGAGGTAGCGCTGCCACCATGGGGGGGGGCGCGATCGATTTAGTTTTTTTTTTAATTTTCTCTCTGAAATCTAACGATAAAAGAAAGGGGGAGAGAGGGTTAAGGCGTTGACCGGAGATAAAGGGGAAAGGGAGAGAGAGATTTTAATTTAATTTAATTTAATTATTTCTCAAAAAAACAACTTTTTATTTCGACCTCGAAACGAGACCCACCGCCTGTCATCCATAGCTAATTACCCCCATTTCGAACACAATGGGATATGTATCGTAGGTTGATTCGATCAGTTTTCATCAAAATCCATACATAACTCTATATATTGAATTTGAACGCACATTTCAATTTACTGGGCCACATACTAACTAGAAAAATTCCCGAAAAATATTTTCTAGCTTCGTATTGATGATAAGGCCCTAACAACACTAATTTTGTCAAATTCCGAGACCGTTTGAAAAATGGCCATTTTCTAGTCAATTAAAATCAACTGAAACTGGTCAAATGCGTTTTCCTTCGCCATGCTCACATATTGATTTGAAAAATTACGAATTTTAAAACCTAGCAATAACTTGACATCACGGATCCAATAAAAGTGGTTTCGTCGAAAACCGAGGTCGTTTGCAAAATGGCTATTTTTAAGGGCCGAAATTCCGTAGCGACTATTCTGAAATTTCAACTGGGAATAACTTTTTATCCCCGCTATGAAATTTCAATTTTTCGGATTCGTTGGAAAGATATTCTCAAATAAATACCAAAATTTTTGGTTACACTAAAATTCGGTTTATTTTGAATCCTGCACATTCATTTGAACTTTGAAATCGAATTTTCAGACTACCGCGCCATTTTCAATTCCTCATATAATTTCAAATAAAATATTTATATTCTAACGACGATCTATATAAATATATACGTTCTATTCCTATTCAAAATAAATTTCTCGTCGTTATTATTTAAAATAATCATTTTAAATATTCAAAATTGCCAAAATAAAAATTTTAAATTGGCTCAGATTTTCGGGTTATTACAATCTCCCCCACATAAAACTTTTCGTCCCCGAAAAGGAACGAAGCCGAAAGTTGTTTTACAAACCAACTCAACATTCATTATTTTCTTTACGGCTTAAGTTCTTCAACTTTTCAGTTTCTAAGAATTTTTCAATTTTTTCAAAAATTTGGCTAACACCCTAAATTTTCGAAAAATTTCTCCATAACCTCCCCTGCACCGGGGACTTCGGGGTATTTCAAATAGCCTCCCATGGCCCTCACCAATCCAAAAAGAAAAAGAAACAGCTAAGCGGCTAGCCAATTGGCTCATAAAATCATCCAAACCCAAAGAAATACAATAAACATGTACCTATTTGTCGGGCAAACAATTTTATTCTTCTGCTCTAGCCTCCTTGCTATGACCTGTTCAATGTAAGTACATGTATATGCATGCAAATGCGATAAATTTTCAATACAATTCACTATTTGTTTCAGTTTGGCTAAAGGTTCCACATTTAATTAATCAAACAATAATCAAGCAACACAACCAACAATCAATTAATTGATTTGCTTTTCAAATTCATAACTTTGATATGTAGCCAAAAATCACATTTTTGGTGCCAAATCACAACAATAAGCCCTATCTAATTTTGGTTCTCACACCAGTCAATTTGAAATATATAGAAATGCCACTTTCGTCACTCGAACATAAATACTGGTGATGGTATATACTTCATCATCAGGACCATGTCCGGGCGACTAGAGTGTGATTCTATATCTATCCAGTATATTAAAACTTCGAATACACGTGGATCAGACGTATATGCAAAATCTTTATATACTGGATTGTCCAAATTCAATATAAGTAAATAATCAAATACGAATAATTGATTTAAATTTTCAAAACAAAACTTGTTTTCATTTTAAAAATGTACTCTTCACACTCGTTCTAGGATACTACTGATCCTATCTCTAAAGAATCATTCTCATTGGATATTACTGATCCAATCTCTGATGAATTCTTTCGTTTGGTTCTAACGTCACTTATTCTCCGAGCTCTGTAAACCAAAGCTCCGATACTAACTGTGATAACCAGTAACTTCCCCGATAAGGAAAGCCCGGATACTTCGAGAACAACACACAAAAGAACGCAGACAGAAGAACATTTCATTGCTTATTACAACAGTTCATCAGAATACAAGAATATGCAGAGTATTAACAAATAATATACATTAAAAAATATCAGAGATTACAATACATTACATAGCAGCAGAAAATAATACAATACACAACTAGAAGTAATACACGGATGCAGAGCTTTCCGGGTATCGTTCCAGCTGTAAATCAGGATCCTGTGAATATAAATCTTCAAAACCAAAACTACTAGCTGCCCGTGTCAAAATAAGGGCACCCAGATTTTATGTTAAAACCATAAACTCCAGGTCAGTCATGTGATTGGTGTGAGAACTAAAACAGTTATTTAAAACTTTATTTTAAATCAGATATATCAAGGGACCACGCCGTATAACACGGAACGGGTTTCCTCCCAAGAATACCAGTGCATAAAACAACAATGCAATGCTAAATAAAGAAAAAAATGAAGCTATTATAAGACCCAAGTCCCATCACACAATGCAACGCAAGCCGGAGGATAGGGTTTTTACCTTATAATGGCCAAAGGATGCTTGATACGCTAAAAACAAATCATTTTATACTATTATAAGTGTATAGTGTATAAAACAATTTCAACCATGAGTATCAATCATAGACGGCATAAGTGCCCCATACCACTATGTCGCCATACTAGGCTCTACAAATAAAACCGCAAAGTCACGTATTGGAAGTTGGATTTCCATCTGTGAACCGAGGAAAAAGATAGTCCTCTACCGATTCGAGACTCTCTAGCCCGAGCCTCGGGACAAGTACTCAGTCAATCCCTTGGATCGTCAGGGTCGGTCCACCGGTGTGGATTAAAATGCCTGAAC
Organism: Allium sativum; assembly: GCA_030737875.1. Taxonomy (NCBI): domain Eukaryota; kingdom Viridiplantae; phylum Streptophyta; class Magnoliopsida; order Asparagales; family Amaryllidaceae; genus Allium; species Allium sativum. Next base: position 141,235,270 of record CM060925.1, on the reverse strand, counting down.
ACTGCGTTTCCCCACCCTTTGGGGCGTAAATGAGCCAAATGACTCCATCGGCTCCACACAGTCACCGATATATCCGAGGCGCCTCGCAACAACAACAACCACGCAGGTGAAAATGATATAAATGTTAGCCAGTTTAAGCACCGACACCACCTCTAGCTAGAAGGAAACGCATGCCCTCCCAGAGGTCCTCTCCCGTTTTTGGTTCACAACCGGGGTGTGAGGCTCGCACATCAACGCTACACAAAGCTATGCTACACAGGCCGTGCTTTGATCATCAACCACAAGACTTTGCTTTTCAACAGAAGCCTTGATCATTTTCCACTTAGGCATGCCACACAGGCAATTCACTCCATGCGTTTGATATCCATCAATATATAACCTTTGAGCTCGTACGTATCAGAGAAGGGCGTCAAGCAAGAGAATAAATTCTCCGCCGCCAAACAAATATATATTTAATATAAATCAATCACACAGAATAAAATCCAATGTCAGACACACAGTCCATTTACAAGCCCGTTCTGGGTCTGAACGAAACCGGAGGCACCTTGTACCTCGCATATCCATCGATCTCCAAGTACGTCTGGACGATCACCAACTGATTCCCTCCTCTTGGGTGTACAGCCCAATCAAGATCATCAGTAATCACCGAAACGATGTGAAGACCTCTGGTCTTCTACCACCGTCTTCATCCTCGACATCACGTCGAATCAGTTATTCAGAATGGGATAAACCCGGTCTTTCTGAATGACTCGCGTATATAATAAACAAGTGTTACACAAACACAACATACGCCTCATTCCAATTCAGAATATTCTTTTATTAAAATATTCTTACACTTTGAGAAAAGTTCCCATTAATTTTATCAAAGATAAATTCTTTAAGTTTATTCTTTAATCTTCCTTTGAATATCAATTCAAACTAGTCGGGATTAGCGAACCACACCGAAGTAATCATTTATTTTATTTCCCAATCCCAACCTATTCATCCCATGAAGTAAAACAGGTAATACTTCATATCTAACACCACGGTGTTATCGGTAAATTCAATTACCATTTCACGTTCAAATCTAATTAAAGATTTAACTATCGCCTGGAGCAAAACTGGTGATACTCCATTCTTGACTATTCCAATCTAATTAAAGATTCATTAAAACTTCACTTGGTTTTAATCTTCCCAAAAATCAATATCAATGATTATTTAACTTGGGAAATCACATCCTATCTTTAACTGGGTTAAAGAACCAATGTCATTTAAAAGACGGTTCACTATAAACCCAAAATCACATTCCATTAATTATCAGGTTAAAGAACAAGTGTTATTTAAAACACCGTTCACGATAAACCCAAAAATCAATTCAATTCCAATTAAGTTCCATTTAATTTGTACACTTCATTAAATCTAAATAAAAAGATTTAATCTTTTTCTCAACTGGGTTTAAGAACGGTGTTAATGAAGACACCATTTACGACAAACCCAAATCCTATTTGATATTAAATACAAGGCTCTGAATAGAAAATATATCGGCTTATATTCAATATCAAATTCTACGACCAACAAATATCGTATTGGAAATAACGATATAAATATAACTTTCAAATTTCCATAACAATATATGTATAATCATGAAATCCAACATCGAAATATTCCAAAGATAATTTCGATTCCAATCCATTCCAATTCAATTATTGGAAATTCTGTTTATTTTCAAAACCATTTCAAATCCACTTTATTTATTTTAAAAATAAATAGAATTATAATTCTAGTTCAAAACTAGTTCATTTCGATAAAAAATCAATTTTTATATTTTCAGATTTGGAGTTTTTCATCCCAATTCTTCACAAATCATTTCTAATGATTTTACACAAATTATTACTATTTTTAATGATTTTATCAAGGCCCGTACAGTCGATTTTCATCAACGGCCATCGAACTGCACTTACAGCGACCTTTTCCAAATTTGATTTGGACATAATTCCAAATCCAGCCATTAGATTTCAAATCTCTAATATTCTTAGAAATCTCTTTTCGATACGAACCCAACGGTTCCAGTTTTAGGAGAATCCGATGGTTGGATCTCCCGTAATATCCATTCGAAGCCAATGGTCGAAATTCGCGAACTTCCGTGGCGCGGCGCGTTCTATTCAGGCCATTATATATATAACATATATATAATATATTTCGTCGATTTCCTTTTAAAACATATTATATAAAATGTTTTAAATTCGTTTTCAAAACGATTTCAACTTCATATTCAATTTCAAATCAAAATTGAATATTCCACATCATCGATATACAAATGATAATATTTTCAAAACGTTTTATTTTGAAATCACTTTCTTTTCTATATTCATTATAAAAATGAATAAAATCGATATAAATATCGTTCACGTCAAAATGGCGTCAATCAAATCAACACGGCTTTTATTCAATACATGAATGTTTATTCTATTCAACACATGAATATTTATTCTATTCAACACATGAATTTTCTTCTATTCAACGCATGAATATATATTTCTATTCAACACATGAATTTATTTCTATTCAACACATGAATTTCTTTCTATTCAACACATGAATTTATTTTTATTCAACATATGAATTTTCTTCTATTCAACACATGAATATATATTTCTTATTTTCCAAATTGGAATGAGACCCAATCAATTACCATATAACGTTAATTATATGGATTCCCTACAACACATGTATATAACATCAATGATAAATCATCAACCATCATCCAGAGTGCACCACACAACTGCATAAGCATTAAATATAACTAATTAACGCTTACACAGTCTGTCAATCCATCGATTGACATACAACTAAACAATCGGGATTAGTGTACGTCAAATCTCATCCCAATACCCGTGTGGGTTTTCAAATTAACCAACACAAATTTTATTTGTGCAGTTGGGCGATGTGTAAAATTTATCGTCCCAATCAATATCAGTCAAATCAGTGTATATAAACAAATCGACCGATTTGTTTATAAATATTTATTTTATACACACATTAAAAATTATATTTTTAACTATAAAATATTTTCCACTATAAAATATTTTATTTCATTCCACATCACACATTCAAATTTCACAACAAAGCAATCAAACAAACAAGTCATCCATGGTCTGTGGACGACGGGTGTCGGGTGCTACTAAGCACCGTCTGCATCCTAGCATATATTTTAACTAGAAAACAACATAAAAGTGAGGAGTTCTCACCGACTAGCTAAACCAAACGTCACGACTCTTCATATGTAGAAATCTTTGTCGTGCTCGCCTATTGTCAATTTCATTGTCCGTAGCCACTACATATATAAAAATCACATTTTTATATTGTTGGTATGTATATAAAAATCACATTTTTATAATCACACTCTATGGGTAAAAATTCTATTTTTCTACCGCTACTATATAGATAAAAATTCTATTTTTATAACGGTGCTCATATAATAAAAAATATATTTTTATATCGCCACTAATATAAAAATCTCATCTTTGCCCCTTCTACATAATAAAGATTGAATTTTAATACTTCTATAAAATAAAAATCATATTTTTTTATTGTCTCTACTATATAAAAATTATATTTTGCTACATATATGGAAAAATTATATTTTTCTTCGCTACTTCACACGATTAAAAATCCCACCTTTTCACGATTAAAAATCGAATCTTTTTAATGATAAAAATCTAATCTTTCCTATGTTAAAAATCATAGCATTCATCAATAAAAATCCCATCTTTTCATGATTAAAAATCGAATCTGTTTAATGATAAAAATCTAACCTTTTTATTTCTAATATCACATATAAAAATCCGACCTTTCTTTGCTAATATCACATATAAAAATCCAACCTTTCTTTGCTAATATCACATATAAAAATCCGACCTTTCTGATGTGGCTAACTATATAAAAATACGACCTTTATACTAGCATAAAAATCGTATTTTTATTTTAATTCTCATGTAATAAAAATCATATTTTTATTATGTTATTCATATAAAAATCCCAACTTCATACGAATGCAAATCTTTACTTTATGAATTAAAAATCATGGTTTAATCTTACCAATTTATATATAAGAAAATCCATCTTCATAAGCTAACACATATAAAGTAAATCAAAATTTTAATTACAAAAATATATAAAAACTTACTTTGTTCATCCGAGATGAGGGGAGGGGCTGTTTTTCGCAAAACGAAGAGGAGGACGGGGTGCTTGGCCGGAGTGGCGGCGCTGCGCCTGTGGTGGGCCATAGGGCGGCGGTTTTGGGGACATAAGGGGGGCGCAACTCTCGATTTGCTCGTGGAAGAGGAGGGCGCGATGGGGGAGAAGAGAGGGAAGGAACGGAGGGGGTGCGGCGCATCGCCTTAGGAGGGGGAAGAAGAAGGCGGAGGCGGCGGTGCCACCGCTGGGGGAGGGGGGAGGGGGTGGCGCGATCGATTTAGGGTTTTTGTTTTCTCTCTAAAATCGAACGATAAAAGAAAGGGGGAGAGGGGGTTAAGGCGTTGACCGGAGATAAAGGGGAAAGGAAGAGAGAGATTTTTATTTAATTTAATTATTTCTCAAAAAAACAAATTTTTATTTCGACCTCGAAATGAGACCCACCGCCTGTCGTCCATAGCTAATTACCCCCATTCCGAACACAATGGGATATGTATCGTAGGTTGATTCGATCGTTTCGATCAGTTTTCGTCAAAATCCATATATAACTCTATATATTGAATTTGAACGCACATTTCAATTTACTAGGGCCACATACTAACTAGAAAAATTCCCGAAAAATATTTTCTAGCTTCGTATTGACGATACGGTCCTAACAAAACTAATTTCGTCAAATTCCGAGACCGTTTGAAAAATGGCCATTTTACAGTCGATTAAAATCAATTGAAACTGGTCAAACGCGTTTTTCTTCGCCACGCTCACATATTGATTCAAAAAATTATGAATTTTGAAATCTACCAATAACTTGACATCACGGATCCAACAAAAGTGGTTTCATCGAAAACCGAGGTCGTTTGATAAATGGCTATTTTTAAGGGCCGAAATTCCATAGCGACTATTCTGAAATTTCAACTGGGCATAACTTTTTATCCCCGCTATGAAATTTTGATTTTTCGGATTCGTTGGAAAGATATTCTCAAATAGATTCCAATATTTTTGGTTTCGCTAAAATTCGGTTTATTTTGAATCTTGTACATTCATTTGAACTTTGAAATCGAATTTTCTAACTGCCGCGCCATTTTCAGTTCCTTATACAATTTAAAATAAAATATTTATATTCTAACGACGATCTATATAAATATATACATTCTATTCCTATTCAAAATAAATTTCTCGTCGTTATTATTTAAAATAATCATTTTAAATACTCAAAATTCATCAAAATTGCCAAAATAAAAATTTTAAATTGGCTCAGATTTCCGGGTTATTACACACATAGCCATGCTGCCTGCCCGATTTTTGTCCTTTCCTAGTTGATGTGGCTTAAGGTTATAATTGACTTTTGTAACATCTGGTTACCATTCGCTTTGAATGTCACATCGTTAGATCCTCCAGTTATCGCTAATTGAAGTCCACAAAAATACTAGTCGTTAAGTTAAGAGAAGGTGTCTTCTCCGCCACCAACAGAGATACGTTTGAGGAAATCAATGTGCGTGATTCCTTTGGAAATACTCTGTCAAACACTCGTACATACAAGTTGTCCTGGGACTGGACAAACCGAAGGCACCATCCTACTACATCCTTGAATTACCCTATGGATCAGTAGCGAGTAGTCCTTGCAATCCGTAGATTTCAATCACGACAGAATCACTATCGAATACCTCTAGGGATCAGCTAGAGAAATCCAACAACAGTTCTTTCATTCATGAAGATATACGGCCTTCAATTGCTCCATCTCAATCAGCTTTAGATATCTTCTTCGTTTACGTATTCATTGGTTCGGAATGGTTTTCGAATATAAATTCGATCCCAGTCATTCCGTACCAACAACATTGGGTCAGATTTTGATAGTCGGTTATTTAACTATCAAAATAAACAATCGATAAAATAAGATAAATCCTTTGGTATTTACACAGCGTCACTTGGCCAATAAAATAATATATTAGTTGTAATATGTTGATATTCTCAAACCATTTATTTATATACTTAGAAAATACCTTAAATCATATTCAATTCTCGTTAACTTCCATTTGCTATAACATTCCTTATTATTTAATAATTGGGAATCAATTTAACTTATTATTCGTCAAACAATTGTTACGATATCTCCTTTGTTTCATTATTTGAATACAATAATTGTCACTTACCTTTATAGAATAAATTCATTCCAAATTCCATCTTCTTACTTTTTGAAAATATCATTATATTTTTACAAATCTCCTTTTATTTCACTTACTATGGAAATATCACTTCATATTCTCAAACCCTCTATATTTCCTTTTATTTTCGAATCCCATTATATATATATATTTCCAAATTCTTCCAATAACGTTACCTTATCATTTCGCATAATAAATCACTTTTAACACCTTCAACACTACAACTAATATCATCCTCCGACAATCCTATCATTGTTCAAGTTGGGGTATTTTAATTACCTTTCAGACCTTGATCAACAACATTCTTATCTTAAGATAGTGTCAGTTGCAATACCCAAAACCTATATTTATTCCCAATATCAAACAAATACCATTTTAATTCTACCTTGATGAAACATCATCTTTTATTTAAAACCACAGATCTATATTTCATCTTTATAAATCCACTCATTTAACTATTATAATTTAACTCGGGTTTTCGTTTGATTTCCATTTCAGTAACCCATTTCTAATAACTCTTTACAATAATATTCACTAAACTCGGGTTTGTAATTTCGTCAATATCTTAGATTTCATAAATCTGATTAAATAGAATCTCAAATACGAATTTGCTTTAAATCACAATTTAAACTTAACTTATATTACAATTAATATGATTTTCTTTAAAATATAACTTTATTATAAATAAGCCTTCTCATTTCATATACCTAAATTAATACCTTCTTGAATCCCATGATTTACCACTTCGATTATTATTAAACAAATATCAACCTGAAGCGACCCGAACTTCCCCGGTCTCCGAAGAGATGAGAAAGAACGAATTACTGTGAGGACAAGACAAATCAGAACGCAGACGGGAGAACATTTCATTGTTATTACAAAAATTCCATCAGATTACAAGAATATACAGAGTATAAATGAATATTACACAGAAATATCAGAGATTTAAATTACATTTAAATACATAGCAGCGGAAAATAATACAATACACAACTGAAGGAGATATACGGATACAAAGCTTTCCGGATATCATTCCAGCTGTAACCAGGATCCTGTGAACATAAATCTGCAAAACCAAAACTACAAGCTGCCCATGTCAAAATAAGGGCACCCAGAGTTTAGGTTAAAACAATAAACTCCAGGTCAGTCATGGGACTGGTGTGAGAACTAAAACAGTTATTAATCTTTATTTTTAAAGTTAGGTAAATCAAGGGACCACGCCGTATAACACGGAATGGGTTTCCTCCCAAGAACACCAGTGCATAAAACAAACAGCGCAATGCTAAATAAGGAAAAATGAAGCTATTATAAGACCCAGTTCCCATCACACAATGCAACGCAAGCCGGAGGATAGGGTTTTTTTTCCCTATAATAGCCAAGAATGCTTGATACGTTTAAAACAAATCATTTGATACTATCATAAGTGCATAGTGTATAAAACAACTTCAAATCATAAGTATCAATCATAGACGGCATAAGCGCCCCATCCCACTATGTCGCCATACTAGGCTCTACAAATAAAACCGCACATGTCACGTATTTGGAAATTGGATTTTCCGTCTATGAACCGAGGCAAAAGATAGTCCTCAACCGATTCGAGACGCTCAAGCCCGTGTCTCAGGAACAGCTGCAACTGCCCCTTGGATCGTCAGGGCCGGTCCACCGATGTGGATTATTATGCCTGAACACTACGTCTCCCCACCCTATGGGGTGTCAATGAGTCCAATGACTCCATCGGTCCCGGATCGACCGATATATCTGAGGCGCCTCGCAACAACAACAACCACATAAGTCAAACTCGTCAGGGTGTGTAAAACCACTGACGCCACTTCTAGCTAGAAGGAAACGCATGCCCTCCCTGAGGTCCGTCTCCCGTTTTTGGTTCATACCGGGTGTGAAACTCGCGAAACAACGCTACACAAAGCTACGCCACAAAGGCCGTGCTTTGATCATCACCACAAGACTTTGCTTTTCAACAGAAGCCTTGATCAATTGCCACTTAGGCATGCAACACAGGCAATTCACTCCATGCGTTTAATATCCATCAGTATATAACCCCTGAGCTCGTACGTCTCAGAGAAGGGCGTTAAGCAAGAGAATAAATTCTCCGCCGCCAAACAGATATATATTTAATAGAAATCAATCACACAGACTAAAATCCAATGTCAGACACACAGTCCATTTACAAGTTCGTTCTGGGTCTGAACGAAACCGGAGGCACCTAGTACCCCGCATATCCATCGATCTCCAAGTACGTCTGGACGATCACTAACTGTTTCCATCTTCTTGGGTGTACATCCCAATCAAGATCATCAGTAATCACCCAAACGACGTGAAGACCTCCGGTCTTCAACCACCGTCTTCATCCTCGACACCACGTCGAATCAGTTGTTCAGAATGGGATAAACCCGGTCTTTCTGAATAACTCGCGTATATAATCAACAAGCGTTACACAAACACGACATACACCTTATTCCAATTCAGAATATTCGTTTATTCAAATATTCTTCTACTTTGGGAAAGGTTCCCATTAATTTTATCAAAGATAAATCCTTTAAATTTATTCTTTAACCTTCTTTGAATATCAATTCAAACTAGTCGGGATTAGCGAACCACACCGAAGTAATCATTTATTTTAATTTCCCAATCCCAACCTATTCATCCCATGAAGTAAAACTGGTAATACTTCATATCTAACACCACGGTGTTATCGGTAAATTCAATTACCATTTCACGTTCAAATCTAATTAAAGATTTAACTATCGCCTGGAGTAAAACTGGTGATACTCCATTCTAACACCTTTTCAATCTAATTAAAGATTCATTAAAACTCCACTTAGTTTTAATCTTTAACTGGGTTAAAGAATCGGTGTCATTTAAAACACGGTTCATGATAAACCCAAAATCACATTCCATTAATTATCGGGTTAAAGAACAAGTGTTATTTAAAACACTATTCACGATAAACCCAAAAATCAATATCAATTAAATATTATTTAATTGGTACACTTCATTAAATCTAAATAAAAAGATTTAATCTTTTCTCAACTGGGCTTAAGAACAGTGTTAATGAAAACATCATTCACGACAAACCCAAATCACATTTGATAGTAAATACAAGGCTCTGAATAGAAAATATATCGGCTTATATTCAACATCAAATTCTACGACCAACAAATATCGTATTGGAAATAGCGATATATATATATATATATCTTTCAAATTTCCATAACAACATCTGTATAATCACGAAATCCAACATCGAAATATCCCGAAGACAATTTCGATTCAAATCCATTCCAATATAATTATTGGAAATTCTGGTTATTTTCAAAACCATTTCAAATCCCGTTTATTTATTTAAAAATAAATAAAATTATCATTCTAGTTCAAAACTAGTTCATTTCGATAAAAATCTATTTTTATCTTTTCAAATATGGAGTTTTTCATACCAATCCTTCACAAATCATTTCTTATGATTTTACGCAAATTATTACTATTTTTTAATAATTTTATCAAGGCCCTTACAGTCGATTTCCACCAATGGCCATCGAACTGCACTTACAGTGACCTTTTTCAAATTTGATTTGGACATAATTCCAAATCCAACTGATAGATTTCAAATTTCTAATATTCATTAGAAAGCTCTTTTCGATACGAACCCAACGGTTCCGGTTTTAGGAGAATCCGATGGTCGGATCTCCCGTAATGTCCGTTCGAAGTTAATGGTCGAAATTCGTCAACTGCCGCAGCGCGGTGCGTTCTATTCAGGCCATTATATTATATACATATAATATATACCTCGTCGATTTCAATTCAAAACGTGCTTTATAAATCGTTTTAAATTCATTTTCAAAACGGTTTCAACTTCATTTCAAATTCAAATCAAAATTAAAATTTTCCAATATAAATTCGTTTTAAATTCATTTCAAATTGATCTCAGTTCAAATTGATTTCTAATTCAATTTCAGTTCGTTTTCAATTCAATTCAATTTCAATTCGATTTCAATTCGAATTCATTTCTATTTAGTTTCAATTCGAATTCATTTCTATTCAATTTCAATTTGATTTCAGTTCTATTCAATTTCAATTTGAATTCAATTCTATTCAATTTCAATTTGAACTCAGTTTTATTCAATTTCAATTTGAATTCAATTCTATTCAATTTCAATTTGAATTCATTTCTATTCAATTTCAATTCGAATTCATTTCTATTCAATTTCAATTTGAATTCATTTCTATTCAATTTCAATTTGAATTCAGTTCTATTCAATTTCAATTTGAATTCAGTTTTATTCAATTTCAATTTCGATTATTTTCAATATAATTCAAATTTCGAAATCATTTTCAATTATACATTGAAATTTGAATAAAATCGATATAAATATCGTTCATGTCAAAATGGCGTCAATCTAATCAACACGGCTTCATATATTTCTATTTTCAAATATTCTATTTCAAATATTTCTTTTTCAAAACTGGAATGAGGCCCAATCAATTACCATATAATGTTAATTATATGGATTTTCTACAACACATGTATACAATCACAACGATGAATAATCAACCATCATCCAAAGTGCATTCTACACTGTATAAGCATCAAATATAAATATTTAACGCTCATGACAGTCTGTCAATCAATCGATCGACATACAACTAATTATTGGGATTAGGGTATGTCCTATATCATCCCAATACCCGTGTGGGGTTTTCAAACAATCAAACACAGTTTTTATTTGTGCAGTTGGGCGATTTGTAAAATTTATCGTCCCAATCAATATCAGTCAAATGTGTGTATATAAACAAATCGTCCGATCTGTTTATTTTTATTTCATTTCATATACACGTTAAAAATTCTATTTTTAGCTATAAAATATTTTCAACTATATAAATATTTTATTTCATTTCACATCACATCCCACAATCAACTACACATCAAAATCAAACAAACAAGCATACAAGCCGTCCATTGTCTGTGGACGACGGGTGTCGGGTGCTACTAAACACCGTCTACATCCTAGTATATATCTATAACTAGAAAAATAAAATTAAAAGGTGAGAAGTTCTCACAGACAAGCTAAACCAACGCCACGACTCTTCCTATGCAGAAATCTTCGTCATGCTCGCCTTTCATCAATTTCGTTGTCTGTGGCCACTACATATATAAAAATCACATTTTTACACCGCTATTCAATATATAAAAATCGAATTTTTACTTTGCTCTTCAATATATAAAAATCGAATTTTTACTTTGCTATTCAATATATAAAAATCGAATTTTTACTTTGCTATTCAATATATAAAAATCGAATTTTTTACTTTGCTATTCAATATATAAAAATCGAATTTTTACTTTGCTATTCAATATATAAAAATCGAATTTTTACTTTGCTATTTAATATATAAAAATCGCATTTTTATATCGCCACTTCGCTAAAAACCATATTCTTTTCTAACAAGAATGTAATCTTTTTCTTTCCCATCGTATTGTCTAAACAAAATCAAATCTTTTTCTCATGACATTTTCTATAAAGATCTTATTTTTAAAACGATTTTATTTCTATAAAGATCATATTTTAAAATGATTTTATTTACATAAAAAAATTCTTTTTATACATGCTACATATATAATAAAACCCAATTTTTGTTAAAGCTTATTCATAACGAAAACCAGATTTTTAAAATTCTATTTATACTAAAACTGAAAATTAAACAAATGTTTAAATAAATAAATAAAAATAAAAAAACTCACTGCGTTACATTCTGGGGTTGGAGGAGACTCGAGGGAGGGGCTGGAAGCGGCGCCAGAGCTTCAGGGGGGTTTCGGTTTGGGGATTCGCGGTCGGGGGGGAGATCGGCTAGGGCTGGAAGGGGGTGGAGTAAAGGGGGCGGTTCGAAGTCGAACGGAGGAGGGGGGAAGGGAAGAGGTGCGGTCTTCGACGTAGAAGGGGGGAAGGCGATGGCAGCGGCGTCGTGGGGAGGGGCGGCGGTCCTCCGCTCTTCTCTTTTTTTTTCGATCGAACGGACATTACGGGGAGGGGGGGTCTGATAGTATAGAGAGAGGGGAGAGGAGAGAGAGTTTTATTTTTTATATTATTTTATTTCAAAAAAAGTTGACTTTTTATTTCGACCTCGAAACGAGGCCCATCGCCTGTCATCCATAGCTAATTACCCCCATTCCGAACACAATGGGATATGTATCGTAAGCTGATTCGACTATTTCGATCAGTTTCCGTCAAAATCAACATATAACTCTATATATTGAATTTGAACGTGCATTTCAATTTACCGGAGTCACATACGAACTCGGAAAATTCCCAAAAAATATTTTCTAGTTTTGTGTTGACGATATGGTCCTAACCAAACTAGTTTCGTTGAATTCTGAGACTGTTTGAAAAATGGCCATTTTCCAGTCGATTGAAATCAACTGAAACTGGTCAAACGCGTTTTCCTTTGCCATGCTCACATATTGATTCGAAAAATTATGAAATTTGGAATCTAGCAATAATTTGACATCACGGATCCAACAAAAGTGGTTTCGTCGAAATTCGAGGTCGTTTACAAAATTTCCATTTTTAAGGGCCTGAATTCTATAGCGACTATTCAGAATTTTCAACTGGACATAACTTTTGATTCCCGCTATGAAATTTTGATTTCTCGGATTCGTTGGAAAGATATTATCAATTAGATTCAAATATTTTTTGTTTCACTAAAATCCGGTTTATTTGGAATCCTGTACATTCATTTGAAGTTTGAAATCGAATTATCGAACTACCGCGCCATTTTCAATTCCTTTTATAATTTAAAATAAATATTTATATTCTAACGACGATCTATATAATATATACGTTTGAATTCTTTTCAAATGAACTTCTCGTCGTTATAATTTAAAATATTTCATTTTAAATAATCAAAATTCGCTAAAATAGCCAAAATAAAATTTTTAAATTGGCCCAGATTTTCGGGTTATTACAATCTCCCCCACTTAAAACTTTTCGTCCCCGAAAAGGAACGAAGCCGAAAGTTGTTTAACTAATCAACTCAACTTTCATTATTTTCATTACGGCTTAAATTCTTCAACTTTTCTGTTTCTAAGAACTTTTCAAATGTTTCAAAAATTTGGCTAACACCCTAAATTTTCGAAAAATTTCGCCATAACCTCCTCTGCACCGGGAGCACCGGGAAAATCCCGAAATTGCCATACAGGCCCTCTGATCTCAAAAAGAAAAAGAAAAAGCCAATCGGCTCATGAAATCATCATCACCCAAACAAAACAGTAAATTATGATAAACATGTACCTATTTGTCGGGCAAACAAATTTTATTCTTCTGCTCTAGCCTCCTTGCTATGACCTGTTCAATGTAAGTACAAGTATATGCAAGCAAATGCGACCAAATTTCAATACAATTCACTTTTTGATTCAATTTGGCTATAAGGTACAAATTTTAATTAATCAACCAATAATCAACAACACAACCATCAATCAATTAGTTGATTAGCTTTTCAAATTCATAACTTTGATACATAGTCAAAAAATCAGATTTTTGATGCCAAATCACTACAATAGGCCCTATCTAATTTTGGTTCTCACACTAGTCAATAGGAAATAGATAGACGTCCCACCTTCGTCACTCGAACATAAATACTGATGATGTCATGACAATCATCAGTACCATCTCCGGGCGACTAGAGTGTAATTCTATATCTATCCAGTATATTAAAACTTCAAATACACGTGGATCAGACGTATACGCAAAGTCTATATATACTGGACTGTCCAAATCAATATAAATAAATATTCAAATACGTATAATTGATTTAAATTTCAAAACAAAACTTGTTTTCATTTTAGAAATATACTCTTCACACTCGTTCTAGGATATTAATGATCCCATCTCTAACGAGTCATTCCATTGGATGTTACTAATCCAATATCTGATGAATTCTTTCGTATGGTTCTAATGTGCCTTGTTCTCTGAGCTTTGTAGACCAAAGCTCTGATACCAACTGAAGCGACCCGAACTTCCCCGGTCTCCGAAGAGATGAGAAAGAACGAATTACTGTGAGGACAAGACAAATCAGAACGCAGACGGGAGAACATTTCATTGTTATTACAAAAATTCCATCAGATTACAAGAATATACAGAGTATAAATGAATATTACACAGAAATATCAGAGATTTAAATTACATTTAAATACATAGCAGCGGAAAATAATACAATACACAACTGAAGGAGATATACGGATACAAAGCTTTCCGGATATCATTCCAGCTGTAACCAGGATCCTGTGAACATAAATCTGCAAAACCAAAACTACAAGCTGCCCATGTCAAAATAAGGGCACCCAGAGTTTAGGTTAAAGCAATAAACTCCAGGTCAGTCATGGGACTGGTGTGAGAACTAAAACAGTTATTAATCTTTATTTTTAAAGTTAGGTAAATCAAGGGACCACGCCGTATAACACGGAATGGGTTTCCTCCCAAGAACACCAGTGCATAAAACAAACAGCGCAATGCTAAATAAGGAAAAATGAAGCTATTATAAGACCCAGTTCCCATCACACAATGCAACGCAAGCCGGAGGATAGGGTTTTTTTTCCCTATAATAGCCAAGAATGCTTGATACGTTTAAAACAAATCATTTGATACTATCATAAGTGCATAGTGTATAAAACAACTTCAAATCATAAGTATCAATCATAGACGGCATAAGCGCCCCATCCCACTATGTCGCCATACTAGGCTCTACAAATAAAACCGCACATGTCACGTATTTGGAAATTGGATTTTCCGTCTATGAACCGAGGCAAAAGATAGTCCTCAACCGATTCGAGACGCTCTAGCCCGTGTCTCAGGAACAGCTGCAACTGCCCCTTGGATCGTCAGGGCCGGTCCACCGATGTGGATTATTATGCCTGAACACTACGTCTCCCCACCCTATGGGGTGTCAATGAGTCCAATGACTCCATCGGTCCCGGATCGACCGATATATCTGAGGCGCCTCGCAACAACAACAACCACATAAGTCAAACTCGTCAGGGTGTGTAAAACCACTGACGCCACTTCTAGCTAGAAGGAAACGCATGCCCTCCCTGAGGTCCGTCTCCCGTTTTTGGTTCATACCGGGTGTGAAACTCGCGAAACAACGCTACACAAAGCTACGCCACAAAGGCCGTGCTTTGATCATCACCACAAGACTTTGCTTTTCAACAGAAGCCTTGATCAATTGCCACTTAGGCATGCAACACAGGCAATTCACTCCATGCGTTTAATATCCATCAGTATATAACCCCTGAGCTCGTACGTCTCAGAGAAGGGCGTTAAGCAAGAGAATAAATTCTCCGCCGCCAAACAGATATATATTTAATAGAAATCAATCACACAGACTAAAATCCAATGTCAGACACACAGTCCATTTACAAGTTCGTTCTGGGTCTGAACGAAACCGGAGGCACCTAGTACCCCGCATATCCATCGATCTCCAAGTACGTCTGGACGATCACTAACTGTTTCCATCTTCTTGGGTGTACATCCCAATCAAGATCATCAGTAATCACCCAAACGACGTGAAGACCTCCGGTCTTCAACCACCGTCTTCATCCTCGACACCACGTCGAATCAGTTGTTCAGAATGGGATAAACCCGGTCTTTCTGAATAACTCGCGTATATAATCAACAAGCGTTACACAAACACGACATACACCTTATTCCAATTCAGAATATTCGTTTATTCAAATATTCTTCTACTTTGGGAAAGGTTCCCATTAATTTTATCAAAGATAAATCCTTTAAATTTATTCTTTAACCTTCTTTGAATATCAATTCAAACTAGTCGGGATTAGCGAACCACACCGAAGTAATCATTTATTTTAATTTCCCAATCCCAACCTATTCATCCCATGAAGTAAAACTGGTAATACTTCATATCTAACACCACGGTGTTATCGGTAAATTCAATTACCATTTCACGTTCAAATCTAATTAAAGATTTAACTATCGCCTGGAGTAAAACTGGTGATACTCCATTCTAACACCTTTTCAATCTAATTAAAGATTCATTAAAACTCCACTTAGTTTTAATCTTTAACTGGGTTAAAGAATCGGTGTCATTTAAAACACGGTTCATGATAAACCCAAAATCACATTCCATTAATTATCGGGTTAAAGAACAAGTGTTATTTAAAACACTATTCACGATAAACCCAAAAATCAATATCAATTCAATTAAATATTATTTAATTGGTACACTTCAATAAATCTAAATAAAAAGATTTAATCTTTTCTCTACTGGGCTTAAGAACAGTGTTAATGAAAACATCATTCACGACAAACCCAAATCACATTTGATAGTAAATACAAGGCTCTGAATAGAAAATATATTGGCTTATATTCAACATTAAATTCTACGACCAACAAAATCGTATTGGAAATAGCGATATATATATATCTTTCAAATTTCCATAACAACATCTGTATAATCACGAAATCCAACATTGAAATATCCCGAAGACAATTTCGATTCAAATCCATTCCAATATAATTACTGGAAATTCTGGTTATTTTCAAAACCATTTCAAATCCCATTTATTTATTTAAAAATAATTAAAATTATCATTCTAGTTCAAAACTAGTTCATTTCGATAAAAAACTATTTTTATCTTTTCAAATATGGATTTTTTCATCCCAATCCTTCATAAATCATTTTTTATGATTTTACACAAATTACTACTATTTTTAATAATTTTATCAAGGCCCGTACAGTCGATTTCCACCATTGGCCATCGAACTGCACTTACAGCGACCTTTTTCAAATTTGATTTGGACATAATTCCAAATCCAACTGTTAGATTTCAAATTTCTAATATTCATTAGAAAGCTCATTTCGATACGAACCCAACAGTTCCGGTTTTAGGAGAATCCGACGGTCGGATCTCCCGTAATGTCCGTTCGAAGTTAATGGTCGAAATTCGTGAACTGCCGCAGCGCGGCGCGTTCTATTCAGGCCATTATATTATATATAATATATATACTTCGTCGATTTCAATTCAAAACGTGCTTTATAAATCATTTTAAATTCATTTTCAAAACGGTTTCAACTTCATTTCAAATTCAAATCAAAATTGAATTTTTCCATTATGAATTCGTTTTAAATTCATTTCAAATTGATCTCAATTCAAATTGATTTCTAATTCAATTTCAGTTCGTTTTCAATTCAATTCAATTTCAATTCGAATTCATTTCTATTCGATTTCAATTCGAATTCATTTCTATTCAGTTTCAATTCGAATTCATTTCTATTCTGTTTCAATTTGAGTTCAATTCTATTCAATTTCAATTTGAATTCAATTCTATTCAATTTGAATTTGAATTCAGTTCTATTCAATTTCAATTTGAATTCAATTCTATTCAATTTGAATTTGAATTCATTTCTATTCGGTTTCAATTCGAATTCATTTCTATTCAATTTGAATTCAATTCTATTCAATTTCAATTTGAATTCAGTTCTATTCAATTTCAATTTGAATTCAATTCTGTTCAATTTCAATTTGAATTTTGATTATTTTCAATATAATTCAAATTTCGAAATCATTTTCAATTATACATTGAAATTTGAATAAAATCGATATAAATATCGTTCACGTCAAAATGGCGTCAATCTAATCAACACGGCTTCATATATTTCTATTTTCAAATATTCTATTTCAAATATTTCTTTTTCAAAACTGGAATGAGGCCCAATCAATTACCATATAATGTTAATTATATGGATTTTCTACAACACATGTATACAATCACAACGATGAATAATCAACCATCATCCAAAGTGCATTCTACACTGTATAAGCATCAAATATAAATATTTAACGCTCATGATAGTCTGTCAATCAATCGATCGACGTACAACTAATTATTGGGATTAGGGTATGTCCTATATCATCCCAATACCCGTGTGGGGTTTTCAAACAATCAAACACAGATTTTATTTGTGCAGTTGGGCGATGTGTAAAATTTATCGTCCCAATCAATATCAGTCAAATGTGTGTATATAAACAAATCGTCCGATCTGTTTATTTTTATTTCAATTCATATACACGTTAAAAATTCTATTTTTAGCTATAAAATATTTTCAACTATATAAATATTTTATTTCATTTCACATCACATCCCACAATCAACTACACATCAAAATCAAACAAACAAGCATACAAGCCGTCCATGGTCTGTGGACGACGGGTGTCAGGTGCTACTGAACACCGTCTACATCCTAGTATATATTTATAACTAGAAAAATAAAATTAAAAGGTGAGAAGTTCTCACAGACTAGCTAAACCAACGCCATGACTCCTCCTATGCAGAAATCTTCGTCGTGCTCGCCTTTCATCAATTTCGTTGTTTGTGGCCACTACATATATAAAAATCACATTTTTACACCGCTATTCAATATATAAAAATCGAATTTTTACTTTGCTCTTCAATATATAAAAATCGAATTTTTACTTTGCTATTCAATATATAAAAATCGAATTTTTACTTTGCTATTCAATATATAAAAATCGAATTTTTACTTTGCTATTCAATATATAAAAATCGCATTTTTATATCGCCACTTCACTAAAAACCATATTCTTTTCTAACAAGAATGTAATCTTTTTCTTTCCCATCGTATTGTCTAAACAAAATCAAATCTTTTTCTCATGACATTTTCTATAAAGATCTTAATTTTAAAACGATTTTATTTCTATAAAGATCATATTTTAAAATGATTTTATTTACATAAAAAAAATCTTTTTATACATGCTACATATATAATAAAACCCAATTTTTGTTAAAGCTTGTTCATAACGAAAACCAGATTTTTAAAATTCTATTTATACTAAAACTGAAAATTAAACAAATGTTTAAATAAATAAAAATACAAAAAAAACTCACTGCGTTACATTCTGGGGTTGGAGGAGACTCGAGGGAGGGGCTGGAAGCGGCGCCGGAGCTTCAGGGGGGTTTCGGTTTGGCGATTCGCGGTCAGGGGGGAAGATCGGCTAGGGCTGGAAGGGGGTGGAGTAAAGGGGGCGGTTCAAAGTCGAAGGAGGAGGGGGGGAAGAGGTGCGGTCTTCGACGTAGAAGGGGGGAAAGGCGGTGGCAGCGGCGTCGTGCGGAGGGGCGGCGGTCCTCCGCTGTTCTCTTTTTTTTTCAATCGAACGGACATTACGGGGGGGGGGGGGGGGGGGGGTCTGATAATATAGAGAGAGGAGAGAGAGAGTTTTATTTTTTATATTATTTTATTTCAAAAAAAGTTGACATTTTATTTCGACCTCGAAACGAGGCCCACCGCCTGTCGTCCATAGCTAATTACCCCCATTCCGAACACAATGGGATATGTATCGTAAGCTGATTCGACTATTTCGATCAGTTTCCGTCAAAATCAACATATAACTCTATATATTGAATTTGAACGCGCATTTCAATTTACCGGGGTCACATACGAACTCGGAAAATTCCCGAAAAATATTTTCTAGTTTCGTATTGACAATACGGTCCTAACCAAACTAGTTTCGTTGAATTCTGAGACCGTTTGAAAAATGGCCATTTTCCAGTCAATTAAAATCAACTGAAACTGGTCAAACGCGTTTTCCTTTGCCACGCTCACATATTGATTCGAAAAATTATGAAATTTGGAATCTAGCAATAATTTGATATCACGGATCCAACAAAAGTGGTTTCGTCGAAATCCGAGGTCGTTTGCAAAATTTCCATTTTTAAGGCCTGAATTCCATAGCTACTATTCAGAATTTTCAACTGGACGTAACTTTTGATTCCCGCTATGAAATTTTGATTTCTCGGATTCGTTGGAAAGATATTATCAATTAGATTCAAATATTTTTTGTTTCACTAAAATTCGGTTTATTTTGAATCCTGTACATTCATTTGAAGTTTGAAATCGAATTATCGAACTACCGCACCATTTTCAATTCCTTTTATAATTTAAAATAAATATTTATATTCTAACGACGATCTATATAATATATACGTTCGAATTCTTTTCAAATGAACTTCTCGTCGTTATTGTTTAAAATATTTCATTTTAAATAATCAAAATTCGCTAAAATAGCCAAAATAAAAATTTTAAATTGGCCCAGATTTTCGGGTTATTACACAACAACCTAACTATTAAATAAATAAATTAAATTAATAAATCCCTTTCAGTTGCTACAGTTGACGTAGTCAACTCCAAGCATGATTAATTCGTTAATCAGATCTTAATCAATCTTTCCATTTAAATTAATTACAAATTAAATTAATTTAAATAATCCCATTATCTCATTTAATTGTTACTTAAAAACAATTAATCCCTGTTATAAATCGTTATATTAATTCTTGTCACGTGCTTATCCATCTTGGCTTTATAAACCATTTAATAATGATGAGGCACGTGCTTCGCGCACGGTAGATTTTGGTACAAAAATAGTGATTTGTGGTTCAAACAATCAATCCAAATATGGTTGGTTTATTTTCTTTTTAAAAACACAATTAAATAATATATTAAAAAAATCTATATTCAGTCATAAAAATTAATTTTCGTAACTTCATTTCTATCGATTTACCTGACGATAAATCAATTTTTATAAACCCATTTGTATTTTGGCCATCTGCTATACATTCCTCAACCAATATCACCTATTGGTTAAGAACTAAACAAATGTGGAATTTGGGTTTAACAATCAATAACCAATTCATTAATCCAATCATATGGGTTCAACAGGTCATATAATGATCATATGAAAATAAACAATAATCAATTCAACTGATAGTGGTCAATCAACAATAATTCAAGCATCTAAATTAATTTAAATACGTTTAAATTATTATAAACGTAACCAATGAGGTAAATTACCTCTATTGTTAACGATGGCATTGCATTTAAATTAAACAACGTTTAATTTAAATTATCGATATAGCAATATTTAACAATGTCCAAACAATCATCAAATCAACCAATAATTAGCAACCGTAGCATTAAAATAATAAACCCAACTTATATAAATATAAGTGGGAGAACTGAGTGAGTTTAACTCACCTTTGTTTTTGTTTGTCGCTAAGCGATTTGTTTTAATTAAATGAATCCAGAGTTTAATTTAATTAAATCTCCAGTAGTCTCTAGTTCTGTCCAAGTCAATTCCCAAAATGTCATGCTTACTAATACAGTTCCCTGGCAATTTGTCTAGTCTGATTCTGTCCACATATGCAAAGGTTATACTATTTAGAACATATACGATTGACTTAAAATAATAATTTTGCATTTGTAACACCCCATATCCATTAATGTCACTCACAAAGGGAATGCATCAATGTCCATGAAGCGTGATTGTTGTATAGAACACATAAATTACAAGAATAAATAAATAAAACAACACAGCGGAAGTTAAAACTTATTTCATAGCATCATAACTCAAAACCAGTTTATATAAGTAGTCTCCAAAACCATTACATCAGGATCAATAGTCTTTTCTAAAAACTTCAAAGTACATAAAGAAGCAAATACTTAAATAACATAAATGCATAAACCCCCACTGAGCATAAGCAAAGCCATAAAGATGAGAGAGTCCCAAGCGATACATCTACTCTCTTCAAGCAACTGAAAGAAATCGGCACTAAGCTGTAGTATTCCCTCATTGCAAATCTGAGGGGGGAAAAAGGAAGAAAAGAGGTGGAAAGAAAAGGGGGTCAGACATAAAGTCTGGCGAGTGCGATAACTTTAACAATATAATTATCAAAATAACTAGGCTAAGGCATAAGATGGAAAAAAGGAAATGACTGTGAACAATTGGGAATGACAGGGAAATAAGATGAACAAAGATAACGTTAAAGGCGCCCCTAATCACTATAAGATAATTACTATACTACACCACTACTAGCTACCTCCATAGGTGTCGTTTGCCCCTATCTCCACTAGGTGTACCCACTACCCCCATTCGATCGGCTCCCTAACTCATCGATACCCGTGCTAGCCCCATAGTGGGGTGTATCACTCCCCAAAGTGGCAACCCGATACAACCAAAAATGCACGGCTTATATCTACACGATGCAACAACGTCTTACCTACCAGCCCGGGCCCACACACGTATATGAACCCACTGGACTTAGGATGCCACCGCTGACCCGTTTTGACCTCCTACAATCAAATCCAGTACGCGTGTCCCGTCCTCGACTTGGGTCGAGCCCACAAAGATACTTAATGGGTTACTGGTTTGAAAAGGGCCCCCATGCATGACACAAGCTTTCCACCTATGCTTGGTCTCCTCTAAGATTTTTCCCACTTAACCCCATTCTTATTCATGTCTTCTTACATGTTTCAATCTTGGTTGCATCTAATCGTATTTCAAATGCCACCCAAGGCACCCATAAATTCAACATGCCACCCCAGGCACCCACTTAACCCCCTCATGTCCCACTACATGTTTATCTGGTTAAGTGTTTCTCAATTCATTAAGACCGTAACCTTGTATAGACCTCCCACATTAAACTGGCATTTATGGCAGCTGGATTTGAGAGCGGGTCCGGGCAGTCTTACACCACAAACGAGCTTAACCTCGTGTCTTTACAACTGTTACGCATTTAATTTATGCCTAAGACCTCCCACATTAGATTGGCATTTGTGGCTGCTGGATTTGCCGGACGGGTCCGGGTAGTCTTACACCACAAAAGAGTCTAACCTCGTGTCTTAGGCGATTAATTACATAATTAATTATTCCCAATTTGAATTAATTTCCCTATTCAAATTGTCAATCAATTACAAATTTAACTATGTCCATAATTAACACCTTAATTATGTCCTTCTATTTATGGTATATAAAATTATACCAATTAACATCATATTTAAGGCATTTATGCCAATTCTCAATATTAAATCTTTTAATATTATCCCATTGCCCCACGTTGTGCGTTCGTTCGTTTAACGTGAAATATACGTTAGACTCGAATAGTTTAACTTATGGAATAAAGAGAAAGCATCACAACATGCATAGAACAAAAAACTAGATCTAAACATAAGGGGTGAACTTGCATGTGGGAATAAGGTTTTTCATCTAAAACTTGCATAGGTCAAAGTCACAAACTTGCATAAACTATGGATGTCCTAGATCTAATTATAAGGTGTAAACTTGCATAGGCAATAGTCACAAACTTGCATAAACTATGGATGTCATAGATCTAATCATAAGGTGTAAACTTGCATAGGCAATAGTCACAAACTTACATTACATGATTCATACTCCAATATGTTTATACTTGCATATGTGATTTATGCAACATAAACTATGGTGTAAACTTGCATCTAAACATGTAAATTAAGATCTACATGTAAACCAGCATATAGAATTTTGTATACTAGCATATAACTCACACATGTCTTAGCCTAAACTTTTGATCCAAGCTTACACATAAAATAGATGTCATGAAACATGTAAGGTGGTATGTGATTCTCATTAACTTGCATATGATTCATATATAAATTAACATCCAGACTTGTGTATAGAATTATCAAGTTAAACTTACATATGATTTAACATATGAATTAGTCCCAACAAACATAACCAATCTAGCATACGAAGCATCATTTTGAATTGATTGTACATAAGCCAACAATTAACATAGATTTTCAACATAGATAATAACATCAAAACTTTACAACATAGATAATAACATCATAGATTTAGAACATAGATAATTACATAACGATCAATGATTCACAACATAACCATATAACCCAAATCATAACTCAACCTAATTAAATTGTTAATTATCTTATTAAAGAAATCAAACTCACAACTCAAAGAAGGTCTTGCGTTCTGAAATCTGAGTTCTGAAATTGATTTAGCTTTCCTTTGAAGAAGACAAATTCGTTGTTGTTTAGATTTGAGTTGAATAGAATTGAGTTGATTAGCTTTTCTTTCTCCTAAATGGTGGCGGCTACTCTAGGTTGCAAGGTGACACCATGGCGGCCATGGTTCTAAATTTTTATTTGATTTTAGGCTTGAGTCTACATGTGTTTATATAGAATTTAGGATTAATTTAGGCCATTGGATCTCACAAGAGCCATCACCACCGTCAAGACTAGATAGAGTTATCCTATTGACTCAGCAACAGGTCAGGGATGGCTCAACAAATGTATTAATAAACTTCTATTTGTACTAAATGTTCATCTTTTACTGATTTACATATTTATGGTTTTATATGTAAATCATTCACAATAACATTAATTACGTTCCTAATTAATGGTATACCAATTACCCAAATTCACCCAAAACTAGTCATGTTCCTATTTTTCAAGTTATGCCCAAAACTAGATTTATATGCAAAATTTCATACTTTGTCATTCATGCCAATTACTCCAAATTATAACTTAACAATCATGCCATGATACATTTTCCCAAATTATGCTTACTTAATATATATATATATATATATATATTCCTTTTAATTAATATCAATGACAAATTAACACTCATCTACAAATCAATCTATTCATGTTTACATTAACTGCCCATATTAGGAGGGGAAGATTTATGCATAATAGATATGTATGTATGTATGTACGTAACTTCATTATGCATTAATTTTGCATGTTGCAAGGAAAGTAGAAAAAAAGGGGAAATTAAATTATATACTCGATTTCCTTTTTTTTAGGTAAGCAATCAATTTTCATTATTTTTCAACAATAGAATTTATGAATAGGTGCGCATATATATATATATATATTCAATATATGTATTTAATTTTCTTTTTATCTATCTTACCAATTAACCATTTTCACACTAAACCACTTTTGAACCGCGTTCACACTAAGCCGCTTTTTAGCCATTCCCCTAAAACAAAAATATGGCGTTGGCGGGGATCGAAATCTGTACCTCTTGTATGCAAGTCACATGTTCTAATCAAACAAGCTACTAATTCTTTTGCTTACAATCCTTAGAACAATGCTTAATATTATTCTTTTCTCATTCCTCTTTTTCCATGTTTTGCTGCAATATGTAATTTAAGGATATCTTTTTCATACGGAGTCCAATTTACGCAAACTCTGACTCTATCTCAAGCAGAATTCCGAGACGAACGCAATGGTGCAACCCGTTTCTCCTAACTCTTTTTCTAAAAATTAATTATACCTTGATTTGTTATTTTTTTTATGTTCACAGAAAATACGGGGTGTTACATTCTCCCCTCCTTAAAGGATTTCGTCCCCGAAATCTTCAAGTTGGGAAGAATGTGTCCTACCATCCAATCATCCATCTACTCAACCAACAGGCACAGGCATCCATTGTCCTTAAGAGACTTCTAATGCTTTCATGTTTACATGCATAGTGTATGTACATGTCCTTATCCAATGCAAAAATCAGGAGGTCTACTGTCCTTAATGCGAACCATGATAGTGCCATGGGTCCATTATGTATGCAAAAGATTCCTAATGATACATATTATTTCTACATGCGTGCACAACCATTCATCCGAATGTAGCATACATATGATAATACAACCATTATACATCCATTAATTTAAATATGCACACATATCAATATGCAATATGAGAGTGATTGAGCCGATCTAGTGCCTACTGTGTGTGTAAATGCATCCACGAGCAACCACTAGCAAACACTTGCATCCACTTGCATTAACCAAACATAACATGTCTCAAACACATGTTTACACCCATTAGTTTATACCTAAAGGTTGAAGACTCGATCGATAGGATACATCCGAGTGATAGAGCGAGTAAAACAAAAACTTTGTTCCCATTAGACATCGGTTAAGAGAATAATTCCCTAAGTATCAACCCCGAAGACCGAAATCAACATCAGATTGAGACTCAGAGAATTGCCCCCATTAACAAATGTCAAAACTGGAAATCTATTTCATGCTTCGAGTAAAAACCCCTATCCTTTTCAGAAATATTCAGATTGGTACAGATCAGATTATCAAATGATTCTTAAGAAACTAAGCATGATAAAACCCCACCATATCCCACAAAACCGAGAATGTATGCATCATATTGGAGCGATGTGAGTCTTTAAGAATCGTCTTCCTCAAGCTCTCGTCTTGCGGTACGCAAAGTCTCTTATTTCTACGTAACCAGCCTCTCTCATCTATAGCATATCTACAAAGATGGCTCGAAGACTCCCATCTGGCAAAACTAAAACTGGAGCTGTCGTCAAAGCCCTCTTCAAACGCTCGGTTGCGTTCTTAGAAATCTTCCAATCTAGGATTGCCACCACCTTCGCGGGATCCGCAGCTATCCCTTCCTTAGAGACTACGTGCCTTAAGAATCTCACCTTCTTCCTCAAAAGAAATGGCATCGACATAGGGTCCTAAACAATCCATTACTTCACATCTTTCTCGAGTCCACTCGAGTCATCTCATAACCCTATTGAGTCTAACTCGGGGCAGTCCATACCATCGAATAGTCTTATCATGTCACGGCTGCCTATCACTCTTCGAGTAAACCAAGATATTCATGCAATGAAAAATCACCACAGCTTTTTATCTCTCACACAAACCATCCTAGTCGAACTCGACATCCTCCAAGTACAAGCCCCAAAGGCCTAAACCAATATCAGACAAGCACCCAAGGAATACCTCCTTCGAATTCGTACAATCTACGTGAGATGATACTAGCAAAACAACCAAACAATTGAGTACCCCATTCCGAAATGCTTCTTCTTATGAACCCCTTTTCAAGCTACTATTTCACTTGCTTACTGAGTTCTCTATTCTCTCTCAGAGCCATGTGGCGCACTGGTAATGCAACTGGCTTTGCATTATCCACTAGGTTTATACGAAAGTCTATCTCGTGCCTCGGGGGTAAACCCCGAACTTCATCGAAGACGTCACCATACTTACGGACCCTACAAACAGATTCCAAATCAACGTTGGACGAGCCAAGAGATTCTAGGTAGCTAAGCATCATTGGACCATTAGGGTCACAAGAAATATCAAGGGTCTTTCCACTACGAGTCAACCATTTTACTACCCTTCGTTCACAATCTAGGATGACACCATATCTGGCTAGCCAATCCATCCCTAGAATCAACCCATAGCCCATGAAACCAAGCACAAAAGCATTACATTCAAAACCAACGCCTAAGATTGACAATCTCAAATCCCTACAGACCATGGATAAATAAGCCGACCCACCAATAGGATTTCAGACTACAATGGGATCCACAACAAGACTAGTATTTAAGTGCAGTGTCCCAACTAATAATGTAGAGATAAACGAATGTGATGCGCCAGAATCGAATAAAGTACGGACAGGATGATCAAACAGAAAAACTAAACTCTCAATGGAAATGTTTCTACCTCGTTCTTGCAGCGGTGGGACCGCGAGAGTCTGGACCTGCTCCCTTGCCTGCCCCGGTGCCACGAGAGCCTGAAGCTGCCCTCCAGAAGTTCTTTGCCCTTGTCCCAGTTTCCTTGGGCAGTCCTTAACTAGATGATAGCCTCTCCACAGTGGAAACAACCAGTCTTCTTCTTTTTCCTACAGTCTTTACTCAGATGGCCTGGTGTCCCACAATTAAAGCACTTCTTCTTTCCTTTGCCATTATTGTTCTTCCTGCCCTTCTTGTTTTATTGTTGTGGTTTCTTTTGATCTCCTTTCTTCTCAGGTGCCTTATTAGCATTGGCGCCTTTCTCCTCTTCATGCATAAGCGCCATATCAACTAGCCTCTCAAAGGTGGCCCCCATAGGGATGTAGGTCATAGTTAACCCATGTAGTGGCTCGTTCAAACCCTTAACAAATCTCAGGGCCTTCTTTTCGGGTGTATTCACTAAGTCCAAGCCAAATCTCGCCAACTGATTGAACTTGTTGACGTATTCTTTCACTGATAGATTCCCTTGCTTCAACGCCAAAAATCTTTCCATATATAAATTCACTTCAGCCCATGAGAGAAACTTTGCCTTAAACCTACGCCTGAAATTTGGCCATGTATCAACTGGACGCTCTCCATTAGTGACCTCCCACCAAAACGAAGCTTCGTCCTTCATCAACCAAGCAGCCAATTGGACCTTCTTACAATCGTCCAAATCGAAAATGCCAAACAGATCCTCCACTTCTTTCAACCAATTTCTAGCTTCAATGAATATTTCAGACCCACTAAAAGATTTTCCACTCATCAAACGAAAGTCTTTACATATCTTGGACAAAGTATCTCCACGCGGAGGAATGACTGGGGCAGGGGGAGAAGGAACGTTGGTCGGTCCCGCGGAAGCGGCCCTAGCCTCGAGATATTGATGAAACCAACCGGGTACATGAACACCCTCTGGTATCTCAGATGCTCCAGACATGCTGAAAAGAAAAAGAAAGAGTTTTAAAACAAGGGAAGCGAAAGAGAGATGTATGGCTTGCGAGGATTATGCTCTTTAAAGTTAACTTTCCTTGAAAATAGCTTCTTTAAAACAATTATTTAAAAATACTTTCTAGGAAAATAATACTTTTGAAAACATTTTTCAAAACTTTTTATCTATTCTTGTAACCATAGCTCCGATACCACGTGTAACACCCCATGTCCATTAATGTCTCTCACAAAGGGAATGCATCAATGTCCATGAAGCATGATTGTTGTATAGAACAGATAAATTACAAGAATAAATAAATAAAACAACACAGTGGAAGTTAAAAATTATTTCATAGCATCATAACTCAAAACGAGTTTACATAAGTAGTCCCCAAAACCATTACATCAGGATCAATAGTCTTTTCTAAAAACGTCAAAGTACATAAAGAAGCAAATACTTAAATAACATAAATGCATAAATCACCACTGAGCATAAGCAAAGCCATAAAGATGAGAGAGTCCCAAGCAATACATCTACTCTCTTCAAGCAACTGAAAGAAATCGGCACTAAGTTGTAGTATTCCCTCCTTGCAAACCTGAGGGGGGGAAAGGAAGAAAAGAGGTGGAAAGAAATAGGGGTCAGACATAAAGTCTGGCGAGTGCGATAACTTTAACAATATAATTATCAAAATAACTAGGCTAAGGCATAAGCTGGAAAATAAGGAAATGACTATGAACAATTGGGTATGACAAGGAAATAAGACGAACAAAGATAACGTTAAAGGCGCCCCTAATCACTATAAGGTAATTACTATACTGCACCACTACTAGTCACCCTAAAGGTTGATCCCGCCTACAGAACATAATACTGCTAATGGTAGTTTCATGTACCCCTAGCTACCTCCATAGGTGTCGTTTGCCCCTATCTCCACTAGGTGTACCCACTACCCCCATTCGATCGGCTCCCTAACTCATCGATACCCGTGCTAGCCCCATAGTGGGGTGTATCACTCCCCAAAGTGGCAACCCGATACAACCAAAAATGCACGGCTTATATCTACACGATGCAACAACGTCTTACCTACCAGCCCGGGCCCACACACGCAAATGAACCCGTTGGACTTGCGTTGCCACCGCTGACCCGTTTTGACCTCTTACAATCAAATCCAGTATGCGTGTCCCGTCCTCGACTTGGGTCGAGCCCACAAAGATACTTAATGGGTTACTGGTTTGAAAAGGGTCCCCATGCATGACACAAGCTTTCCACCTATGCTTGGTCTCCTCTAAGTTTTTCCCCACTTAACCCCATTCTTATTCATGTCTTCTTACATGTTTCAATCTTGGTTAAGTGCAACTAATCGTATTTCAAATGCCACCCGAGGCACCCACTAAATTCCACATGCCACCCAAGGCACCCAATTAACACCCTCATGTCCCACTACATGTTTATCTGGTTAAGTGTTTCTTAATTCATTAAGACCGTAACCTTGTATAGACCTCCCATATTAGACTGGCATTTGTGGCAGCTGGATTTGCCGGGCGGGTCCGGGCAGTCTTACACCAAAAATGAGCCTAACATCGTGTCTTTACAACTGTTATGCATTTAATTTATGCCTAAGACCTCCCACATTAGACTGGCATTTGTGGCTGCTGGATTTGCCGGGCGGGTCCGGGCAGTCTTACACCACAAATGAGTCTAACCTCGTGTCTTAGGCGATTAATTACATAATTAATTATCCCCAATTTGAATTAATTTCCCTATTCAAATTGTCAATCAATTACAAATTTAACTATGTCCATAATTAACACCTTAATTATGTCCATCTATTTATGGTATATAAAATTATACCAATTAACATCACATTTAAGGCATTTATGCCAATTCTCAATATTAAATTTTCCCATTTCCCCACGTTGTACGTTCATTCGTTTAACGTGAAATATACGTTAGACTCGAATAGTCTAACTTATGGAATAAAGAGAAAACATCACAACATGCATAGAATAAAAAACTAGATCAAAACATAAGGGGTGTACTTGCATGTGTGAATAAGGTTTTTCATCTAAAACTTGCATAGGCCAAAGACACAAACTTGCATAAACTATGGATGTCATAGATCTAATCATAAGGTGTAAACTTGCATAGGCAATAGTCACAAACTTGCATAAACTATGGATGTCATAGATCTAATCATAAGGTGTAAACTTGCATAGGCAATAGTCCCAAACTTACATTACATGATTCATACTCCAATATATATATATATATATATATATATATATATATATATATATACTTACTTGCATATGTGATTTATGCAACATAAACTATGGTGTAAACTTGCATCTAAACATGTAAATTAAGATCTACATGTAAACTAGCATATAGAATTTTGTATACTAGCATATAACTCACACATGTCTTAGCCTAAACTTTAGATCCAAGCTTACAAATAAAATAGATGTCATGAAACATGTAAGGTGGTATGTGATTCTCATTAACTTGCATATGATTCATATCTAAATTAACATCCATACTTGCATATAGAATTATCAAGTTAAGCTTACATATGATTTAACATGTGAATTAGTCCCAACAAACATAACCAAACTAGTATATGAAGCATCATTATGAATTGATTGTACATGAGCCAACAATTAACATAGATTTTCAACATAGATAATAACATCACATCTTTACAACATAGATAATAACATCATCGATTTACAACATAGATAATAACATAACGGTCAATGATTCACAACATAACCATATAACCCAAATCATAACTCAACCTAATTAAATTGTTAATTATCTTATTAAAGAAATTGTACTCACAACTCAAAGAAGGTCTTGCATTCTAAAATCTAAGTTCTGAAATTGATTTAGCTTTCCTTTGAAGAAGACAAATTCGTTGTTGTTTAGATTTGAGTTGAATAGAATTGAGTTGATTAGCTTTTCTTTCTCCTAAATGGTGGCGGCTACTCTAGGTTGCAAGGTGACACCATGGCGGCCATGGTTTTAAATTTTTATTTGATTTTAGGGGTTGAGTCTACATGTGTTTATATAGAATTTAGGATTAATTTAGGCCATTGGATCTCTCAGGAGCCATCACCACCGTCAAGACTAGATAGAGTTATCCAATTGACTCAGCAACAGGTCAGGGATGACTCAACAAATGTATTAATAAACTTCTATTTGTACTAAATGTTCATCTTTTACTGATTTACATATTTATGGTTTTATATGTAAATCATTCACAATAACATTAATTATGTTCCTAATTAATGGTATACCAATTATACTGCTTCATACCAATTACCCAAATAAACCCAAAACTAGTCATGTTCCTATTTCTCGAGTTATGCCCAAAACTAGATTTATATGCTAAATTTCATACTTTGTCATTCATGCCAATTACTCCAAATCATAACTTAACAATCATGCCATGATACATGTTCCCAAATTATGCCCACTTAATACAAATACATACATACATACATATATATATATATATATATATATATGTATGTATTTCCTTTTAATTAATATCAATGACAATTTAACACTCGTCTACAAATTAATCTATTCATGTTTACATTAACAGCCTATATATATATATATATATATATATATAAACACACACATATATATATATACACACATATATACACACGCGCACCTATTCATAAATTCTAATGTTGACAAATAATGCAAATTGATTGCTTACCTAAAAAAAAGGAAATCGAGTATATAATTTAATTTACCCCTTTTTTTCAACTTTCCCTGCAGCATGCAAAATCAATGCATAATGAAGTTACCTACATACATACATATCTATTATGCATAAATCTTCCCCTCCAAATAAATTGACTGTATTTATCTTCTCAGTTATATATATATCTATATATATATATATATATATATCTATATATATATATATATATAATTTACTTTTATCTATCTTCCCAATTAACCATTTTCACACTAAACCACTTTTTGAACCGCGTTCACACTAAGCCGCTTTTTAGCCATTCCCCTAAAACAAAAATATGGCGTTGGCAGGGATCGAACTCTGTACCTCTTGTATGCAAGTCACATGTTCTAACCAAACAAGCTACTAAGTCTTTTGCTTACAATCCTTAGAACAATGCTAAACATTATTCTTTTCTCAGTCCTATTTTTCCATGTTTCGCTGTAATATTTAATTTAAGGATATCTTTTTCATATGGAGATTTACGCAAACTCGGACTCTATCTCAAGTAGAATTCCGAGACGAACGCAATGGCGCAACCCGTTTCACCTAAATCATTTTCTAAAAATTAATTATACCTTGATTTGTTATTTTTTTTATGTTCATAGAAAATATGGGGTGTTACAGCGTTAAGTAAATATTATAAAGTTAATTACTTTGTTTTAAACCTCGACCAGTTTTCTCTGCTTCCCTTCTCCTCCGTTCGCACATACCCAGCTTTGTAAATTCCGATTGCTAATTGTAGACCAAACCTTAACCTAGTTTTTTTTAAAAAAAATAATTAATGATCACCATTTAATAATTAATAATGTAAGCAAGTAATTACTTAAATATAAATCTATTTTTTTATTTACTCTGGTTAGGCATGAATTGGTCAGCCAAATCCTTTGTCTACTTCTTTTCCAGTTCGTTCATGTTTACGCGACTCTGCTTCCTGCAACATCCCAAAGAACGATTTCATTAACTAAACTATCCCTTAACTTAATTATAATTAAAGTAATTAATTACGTTACCATTATGGTTACCCAAGTCAAACTGTTTTTCATTCGTCCCCGTGTTCTCCTTTCAGTACCGCTACTTCACCTTTGCTCATGCGTCCTCCAGTTGTATAACAGGCTGACCTCTTAATATATGTAATATATTTTCTTAGTTGAAGCACGGAAAGCCCAAGGCCCAACACCCCTAAATTCTTCTCTCCTATCAAATCCTTTTCCACGTTAAATTCCAACCTGAAGGCTCCTTTTATTCCCATATTTTCCAATGCAAACTACAGCTCCGATTTGAACCATTTTCAGTTTCGCACTCAATTCAAAATACCTTCCTACCCATCTCTTCTTTTGTATAATACAAACCCCACTCCATTCTTTGAAACCCACCAACGTGTCCCCCCTTTTCACATGGACGGTTCCTCCCTGGTTTTTTTCACGTTCCCTCCAAGCTACATTTCAATTGAGCCCATTTCATTTTTTTTATATCAGGGCCCAAAGCCCAATGCGTCACCAGCTCCCTTATACTCGAATAGCCCAATACCATCCTTCACTACTTCTTCTGCCCCATCTTAAAAGCCACGATGTCTAAAGCTTTTCCAAACCACGGCTGTGGTTCCTTCCTCGCCAAATTCTCATGACTCGCCATGGTTTTTAAAACCGTTAACACAGTCGAACGCCTCATCCCAAGTTCTACTCACTCGCCTCCGCTATGTCGCACTCGAACGCGTCGTTCCCATCGCGATTTACCGCGTCTCCACTCTGCTACAAGGTTGACAGTGACCCATATCTTCACCAAACTCCTCAGAAATTAGACTGCAATCTCGTTTTCCCTTCCTCAATTCCAGAACAACCTTCGTTTATCACATGGAGGATTCATTCAGACCATATACGAATCCTAGGCGCACAAGAGCTAAAACCCACGAGCGACATTGGACTCGAACCCCACAAGATTCGCCCAGAAGTGAAGAGAAACTTCATACAAACTCATCCTCGTGTATTTTATTGCTTATACATTATTAATCTGGTGGGTTGGAAATTTTAAAGTGATCAAAAACTTTTCTTTTTGCTGCTTATTTGATTTCTGAGAACGAAAATGAAATACTGGGTCCGTATTTATACTTAGAAGATCCTTGGCCATCAAGGAATTTAGGCCTTGGCTGTCACGGTTCGATGCTTTGGAGCGCAATTAATAGGGTTATAGGGTGATGTAGAATAGCTGTTGTTGATGGAGATGGCCTTGTGCCTTTTCTTCTTTTGGTTTCGCATGGGTTCAGAGTCTTCAGATAGCTACAAAAGAAAGAAACTAGGGTGTACAGTTTTGAGGATAGGCATGTGCAGTAATATGTTTTGCAGATAGATAAGAGCTATTTCCTTTTTAATACAGTTGATTCACAACTTCATTAGGTAGATTGCTATGTCCGTCTACTACTGCAAATTTTACTACTGCCACACATTGTGTAGTTGCTACTCCTTGTTGCTGCTGGAGTGCATTCTGATGTCTTCGTTACATGGGATTAAATGACTTTAGAAAATAGTGTATTTTAATATCTATTTGTTTTCTGAATAACGTTTTTGATAGAATAGGCTTAATTATATCCTTGGTAATATGTAATTATAGTATGATTACATGTTAATATGTAATTACTCATATTTTATACTTATATAGGCATATTATATTCTGTTAATACAGTAATAGTCAGTAGTGTACAATTGCTTTCATATGCATACTCATAGTGTATATAATGTATAGTTAAACATAATATGACCCAGTAGGATGTCTTCACTAATTTACACATTATCCTGAAAAGCTAAAATGGGAAGTTCTGTACATATTTTGTTTTTTTTCACTAGAGTGTTCAGGTAGACGGGTCATTTGGTAGCTTCCTTAGAAATGAAGAGATAGGTGTGTTATTTCACTGTACACCTCTTTTACCTTTTTACCGAAGGCAAGTGTAAACTCTGCTAGCATGACCAGCAGATTGATGGAGACAAATTAATGCATGTAGCTCGAGTAGGAGAGGTTTGTAGTGTTTCTAATAGTTAAGTGACGTAATATTTTCATGTGCAGTGATGGGATTACTTTTTAAAAAAAAAGGTCAGTCTGTGCTTTCTTGTCCAATTGCTTAACCGCAAAGACACAATACGTTTCTATTTCTGAAGTTGGACACATGGTGCGTACGAAAGGAACCGACACGATGAAAATAATTGATGCAGCGAAAGATAAGAGATACTTGTAGAGAAAAGATGGTACGATATTTTGATGAGTTGACTGAACGATACATTTTTAACGTACGACGCTCGATCTTTTAAAATTTGCATTGTCAAATACGAGCTTCAAATCTAACCAAAATGGAATTATAACTCAATATTGACATTTCCGAGTTAAACGATATTCAAATTATATCAAAAATTCATATTTAAATAATTAAAAAAACGATATAATTTATAAACGATTTCCATAGCGACTGTTTTAAAATTTGATTTGGACATAACTAACAACATATAAGTCGAAATCCCAATTTTTTTCTTTCATTAGAACATTATAAGCAAATGGGTTCAAACGTTCTTGTTTTACCAAATTATGACTTAAAACGGATTATGTATATTCAGTTGATGTTCAAATCCCAATATTACGAACTACCGCGCCATTTCGAGCTTGTTTTACTTATATATAAACTATACGTTCAATCGTTGTTTTATTAACGAATTAAATATTAAATTCATTAATATTATAAATACAATATTTAAACCCAATTTAAATATTCGAATTCAAATGGTCGAAAAATCCGGGTCGTTACAAGCAATCTTAACCACTGTATCTCCCCCCTGAATTCCACCTTCCACATAAAGGCAAACAAATTCTATGGTCCAGAGTTTGTATCCCTAATTCTATGTTTAATTTTGTGCCCCAATAGTCGTTCCCTATAAATATATATGTATATATTTATGTATATTCGATTTCATTTTAAGTAAATGACTTACCGTGTTTTATAAACTATTATTACTTTGAAAAATACAATGTATAAATATTCAATATTATTAGGGATTTTGCAAAATCATTGGTTTTCAAATATTACCCGAAATCATTTTAGAAAATCCCTATTTTTTGAAGTATATTTTCTTATATAAAACTACACATTAATATTTGATATTATTAGGGATTCAGCGACTTAAACGATCATGGCATGAGATATGAAGGTATATTATATCGGTTAATTCCAGACTCATTAATTGAAGCCATTTTGTGGAGTTGACTAACTTGGAGTAAACGATAAGTGAGAACGTATGGTATGAGATGTATTGTTATCATTGTTCGGGTTATTGTTCGAAAGTCTATGACACATACCCACGGAACTGTGCGGGGACTATGGGTTACCTCTTGTTGCTTGTTGTTTACTGGTATTAGGCCATGACGTGCCAATTATTTAGGCCAGAGGGTCTATTCATGTGGGGTCGCTATATAAGGCTTACAAGACAACTATACTAATGTGGAGAACTGTGTAGAGCGCCAAAACTATGTGGTTAGTACAAGACATAAGATCTAAATAAATATACAATTTATGTTATGTTCTTTTAATATACGAATTTCTATTATATTTTTTGCTAATTAGTTGGTTATTAAAACTTTCAACATACTCATGCCAAGCTACTTTTAAGCTCCTTGCAAAAATGCCAAATTATCTGCTCTGCACATGAAAAACAATAATTAGTACAAATGTCAAACACCCAGTAAATGAATAATAAACTAGAAATTGGAAACTTAAAAGCTTAAATGACAACTGTTGAAAAATAATATCAAGTTCAATATATATAAATATGTATAGACGTTAACATATTATGACATTTCAAAACATATTAAACATTGTAGCAACGGTGGCTCGGACACGAATGCAGTCAGTGACAGGAAGAAATATACACGAAGCACAGGCGGGGGATAAGGAAACGAGAAGTATAAGTCTTGATGAACCAGATTGAACAAACGAATAAGGACTATGTTGTTTCTAGACCGAAGGTAGCGCAGCTGACGTTGGTGTGAAATAACTCCGCCTCTCTGGCTCATGCCAATAGGCAACCGAAGGTGCTTGCCTACTTTGGTATCTCCCATCTTCGCATGAAGGTCAATGGAATAAACATCATGGAGTAAAAAGGTGATCTAAATAATAGTTTGTAACTCACAACATCAACCAAACCATTAAGCGTAACAACTATCATCCTTTTTATTAAATTTAGTTTTAGCTTTCCATTGTTTATTAAAGTGGAAACTAATTTAATTAGAAAACATCTATGAATGGATTTAAGAGTCACTTCAAAAATTTGTTTTAGATTGAGTATATTGATTGTATAAAATAGTAGGTGGAACCAAAAAACAAATTTACACGAAACATTAAAACTTTACATGATGTATGGTCTATTCTCAATTTGATAAAACAATTGATAAATCTTTTGACAAAGGATATATAATTAATAGTGATTTCGAGAAAATTGTATTCTAAATTAGAAAACCATGTAAAAACAACACACATACAAATATATATACACACACAAAGTTGATTTTAAATTGTAATATCTTTTTTCAAATAACTTGTAGTTAGAAAAATTCAATTGTCATACCAAATGTTTTAAAAATGATTTTAGTAGACTAAAATACCTATGTTTTCGCACATCAAATGGTTATTTTCCATGAAGTATGGTTAAATAAAAGGATAAAAGGTTATCCCTACTTAGGTATGGAATAAATTAAAAATCATAAACATTTTTGATACTGAAAATGAAAAGGAAAATGAAATAAAAACGACAACAATGTGTAAAATATTATCATTGCTGAGATTCGAACGAACAACCTTACTTGTATTGTAATCTTTCCAAGCAAAAATAGAGATTAATTCTAGTTGTTATCAAAATTTGAACTTGTAACATATTGTAAGGATATTCCAAGAATTTCCCAATGTAATCAAAAAAATTATTTTGTACACATCCCTTGAAGCTCCTCATCTTTATAGACCTTAGATTTAACTGAACTGTCTGTGATTTATAAATTTTCACAATGTTAAAGATGGTATATGTGACAAGAATAACATTTCTAGTAAACTTTAGTGGAAGTTGAGATCTACATAGATAAAATTAACAATGGGGAGTCTATAATATTAAATATGGCCTATACGACTTATAGATTTACACAATAAACCCAAATCCAAATAATTCTGAATTGAACTTCCCCTTCTTCTATAAGGACTAGGGTTCCCCGCTGGTGTAACGTCCCATATTTGCGAACATTTATTCTGAATATTTAAATACGTTTTAAATATTGATTTGGTGATATTAATGGACTTTATATCGAAATTATTTATCAGAAAATGGTGTTTGAATATATATATATATATATATATATAATAAAACGAGCTCGAAACGACGCGGTAGTTCGTAATTTACGATTTAAACTTTAATTGAATATACATAATCCAATATAAGTCGGAATTCTGTGAAAACAGAAACGTTTGAATCTACTTGATTATATTTTTCTAATGAAAGAGAAAATTTGAGATTCTAACTTATAAATCGTAAGTTATGTCCAATTCAAATTTTCAAATAGTCGCTATGGAAATCATTTATAAATTATAACGATTTAATTAATAAATATAAGGAATTTTATATAGATTTGAATATTGTTTAATTCGAGAATGATCTATATTGGTCTATTTTGAAGCTATATAAGATTTTAGCTGGAGATATATGATAATAATTTAGTACTATTATTGTTTTGAAATTTAATTATATTTTATCGATAATATATAGGCCTTAGAAATAACTTTCTTTTCAAATGACCTCTGTTTTCGATGAAACGAATTTTATTGGAATACGTATAATTTATTATTGCTAGATTTTTGATTTGGAGCCAAATGGAATTGTATTGTCAGTAGATGAAATATAAATGTGAATCGATAAATAAATTAGAAATAAAATAATGTCGCTTTTGCAAATGGAGTCTGCTTTCAGCGAAATTAATTTTGTTGGGACCCAAACATCGAGACATAGCGGTATATTTATTTTCGTTGAATTTGGAGTTGGTGTTTAGCATTGTGTATATTTAAAGGTAACGTAAATTTGCGGTACCCTATAAAAATTAATTCTACCCATATAACAGCTACCCCATATAAGCCCTTCCTTAGATGTTTTTTCTGTAATGCCTACCTAAATATTTCTAAGCGTACCACTGCTATCCTATCTTTTTTCTTTTCTGAACTGACCTATGACTGTCCTTTTCTGCCATGACAACTGCATGCTAACTTACCATACGTAGACCTATGCGCGTACCACATTGAGAGATGTTGCTCTCATCTCCACTTCGCTCTTCTATAAATAGCATCTATAATCTTCATTCCAGCAACAAAAAATGAAATCGTACTCCTTTCTTCCATATACACAAAACTCCCACCTAATCAAAACCCTTCTCTCATACAATCTCATGCGCCATTAAAATACATAGGATTGGGCCATGTAGCCATGGGTGGAAGTTGTACGAACGGGAGTGGTCGGAGCTGAGTGGTCGCAGTTTAAGGGAGGTGTGCTTGTGGCGTAGGTGGAGTTGGATGGTCGGAAACGCTTTTCGGTGGCCGAGGTTTGGAATTGACGTGGGGCTCCGGTCTGACATTAATGTGCATGATGGGTCGGAAAGGGGAGGTGCCAGTACACTGGTGACGGTGGTCGGAGACTTTGGGGGCAGTGGAGTTGAACAGTACGTGGAGATGAAGGGAGGGCAAGTTGGCGTGTGATGCTTTCTTGCATGGGAAGCCTTACAGTACCGGAGGGGTTCGAATAGAATGTTTACGTGAGGGATGCGTGGGTTAACAAGAATGGTGTGCGTTCTTTTGAGTATGGGGTGGCTGACCTAGAACTGTGTGTGTTCTTTTGAGCATATATGGAGTGGTGCTTTTTCTGGGGTACTTGAGGATGGCCAAGAGTGGCGAACAGATGGACAGCTTGACGTGAGGTAGAGTTGCGTTGAGGGGACAGTTTGGTGAAGGAGCCGCTGAAAGGAAGAAGTGCGGTTTCGAAAGCAGGTGAGTGGAAGGACGCGAAGAAGAAAGATAGAGGGGAACGGATGGGCTGGAACGCGCATGGGCTTTGGCCTTGTAAACAAAAAGAATGGGCCAGTATTTTTTTCGTTGCAAAGCGAGAGGGCAAGAGGGAATCAGGTATGTTATTCGTATAGCAAGGAACAAAGAAGTAAAACATATGGGCAGTTTGTTTTCATTTCAAAATTGAAGAGGATCTGAATTGGTCACAAACAGTTGAACGCATGTCCATGTTATTAAATGGTGATATTAGTTTTAACGTAAGAAATTAGTTTAAATTTAAAATATAAAATATTAATTGATTAATTAATTTAATCGTACTATTTAAAATAATTATCTCTTGTGCCTTTGATAACAGAATGGAGCGACGCCGGATCATATTTCCGAACACCGCATTCTGGAAACAGTCAGACAGATTTGGAAATAGCAATATTTTTCGGTTATATTAAATGTTTGTTTAATTTAACTGAAAAACAGACCGTCTGAACGATAAACGAAATCAAGATGAGTTCAACTCACCTAGTTTATCCCGCTTAGATTTTTATAAGCCGGGTTTTTATTTTGTGTGCAATGTTTGCTAATGATTGATGATTACTTACATGGATGCTGAATATATTTTTATTCGTTGATTAAATTAAACATTTGTTTAACTTAACTGAATTAAATCGTTATTTTAGCGATTATATTCCAAACGAGGTAGCTTACCTTATTGGTCACATTTATAATAATATAAACGTATTTAATAAATAATTGGGTGCTTGAATGGATGTTGTTGATTGATTATTGACCGTTATTAGTTAAACTGTTTATCTCTGTTTATTATGATAAATATATTGTTGTACTGAAATTGAGATAACTCATTGTGATGCAAGGATGAACAGGTTGGAGGAATCCAACCGAATTCCTCACTGTTATTGATAATGTTTATCAATATGATTTTATGTTGTTATTGAATGTGGAATTAATTGAATTTCAGGGTTTGATATTTTAGTAGACATTTGCCTCTTTAGTACCATGGATAAAAATAAAGATTTTCGAAATAGATATTAAATCGATTCAGAACATTTTCGAATTTATGTTCATATATGAATTTGAAATATGATTTTGTTGAAACACCAAAGTTAATTATCTATAATCATTTAAATTTATAAGTAAGCAATGACCTGAGTGGAATTTATTTAAATTAATGATATTGGATAATTTAAAAAGACTAATTAGAATTGGTAACAAATTAATCATGCCTTGAGTTAACTAAGTCAACTGTTTTAACTAGAATCGATTATTTAATAAATTATTGAATCATTAATTATTATTGAAGTCGAGTATTATTTTTGATGATCTTTAAAACCAAGCTTTACTATTTTAATAATAGTAAATAATAGAGTAAAATAATTTTGATTTCTAAAAATATTGGAATTTGATTAGTGCTTGATTAATAAAATTCAAAGTGAGAATCTTGGAACTTAATTCATTTAATGGAAATTTATGAAGTCGTGAGATCTTATGCGTGTTAAATGGAACGTTAAGTAAAATTATAGTAATATAGATTAAAAGTTTAAGATGAATTCTTGGTAAGAATTCTATAGGCCGAATTTGTACAAAATCCAAACTGGGCTAATATAAAGCCAAGTTATAAATGGATAAATATTGTAAATGGTTTTAAGAGTCAAATGAGTGAAAAAAGGGATTTGTAATCTAGGGAAAGTAAATGAAGTGAGTTTGTAACGACCACGGGATTTTCGACTCCGAAAATCGACACAAAACCCAGCGTCGACTGTTCAGACATCGAAAATACCGAATCATTAATAGAAAGAAATTAGAGGGTGAGATAGAAAAGATAGAACTAATAGAATAGAAGAAGAAGAACACAACTGAGCATAATCAAAGTAAACACGAATCTAACAGCGGAACGAATAAAATATATTATATAACATAAGCTTTGAAATACAAATCTGTTTTGTACATATATACATACCAACATCAGAGTACAACATAACATTTGATACAGCGGAAATAACTCTAAAATAACTAGCGGTGAAGACTCCTGCTTCCAGCTCCTTCAAGGGTATCTGTAAAAGCCCGAAACACTTGACTGTCCGTACAAATTTGGGCACCCAAGAGTTTAGGAAAAACAAAACAAAACAAACTCTGGGTCAGTCATGGGACTGGTGTGAGTAAACTCCAACCATATGGTTTAACTTCAAAGATCTTTCGAAAGAATAGGATAATAGTAAGACCAGTCCACACATAAATACGGATGGTTTTTACCTTACTATAACCCAAACCATTTTTGATATCAAAATCCAGTGATATTATAATAATGCCTACATCAAATAAATAACCAAATAGCAGAACGCTTGCATCTCACGTTCCACATATATAGTATAAAATCAAAAACCGCATGGCGTTTATTGGAGATTGGATTTCCAACATGACAAGGTATGGGACCACCTTCCGCTAGTGTATCTCTAGAGAGGAATACCCTGGGTTCAACAAGAACATCTTGCAACCCGGCCCACACATGACCGACCACTCATTTCGCTTGAGTGTATCGAATGTATATCACCAGCGGTTGGGATCAGCAACCGCCTCCCGACTGGGACAGCATCGAATAGAATAAGAAATTAAATGAATCCCTAGATAGGTGATTATACATCCTAATGGGTGCGACCCACATAGCCATGCTGCCTGCCCGATTGTTGTCCTTTCCCGGTTGTTGAGGCCTGAGGCTACGAATACTTACCATTCATTGATAGCACAATCACTTTGAATGCCACATTGTCAGATCCGTTAATCACTAGCTGAGTTTGCACAAATATTCTGGATATTATGCTAAGGGATAAATCCGTTGCAACCATATATATTCATACAGACCAATCCATTTGATAATTGGAAATACTCTGTCAGACATTCGTCCATTTACGTTCGTTCTGGGATTGAACGAAACCGAAGGCACTATTTCTATTTAATAGAAAGAGTCCTTGCACTTTACTCCGTCTTCAATATATTCAGCATACTTGGTTCGCAACGCTTATGCCGATACGGAGTGGTTCTTCGGATAATAATCCAACCGGTCTCTCCATATTGACAACGATGGTCAAAAACTTCGATAGTTTGTGATTTAACTATCGAATAAAAACAAGTGTTCATCCAAACATATCAAACAAATCACTGGGCTCTTTAATATTTCATTAATTAAATCTCTTCTCCATTTCCTTATCAATATTTGTTAACCAAATATTTACAAGTATCGCCTCCTTTTATTTTCTATAGTTAGAAAATATTTTCGATTTTATTTGGAAAACATTCCAATCACTTATCTCTTCCACGAACTCATTTAGTTCTATACTTAGAAAACATTTGTTATTTTATTTCCAAGTTTACATTTATTTGGGTTAAAACGGATGTTGTGTAAAACATCGTTACGACAACCCAAATATATACATTCAACTAAATCTCTTTAAACGCTGATCTTCGAGACTGAGTTTTGCTATTTATCGGTTGTTAATGAAACCAATCAAGTTGGGTTATAATTACCTCTCAGACCTTGACTGAATAACATTCATAACGTCAAAACAGACAAGACTACTTACTTGAATAATCAATACTATACAAACCAATTATCTATTTTTAAAACATGTATACATTTCCCTTGTTATTTATAACAAATCTAAGTTATAGTTTCCTTCTTGTTTCAAATATCCTATTTAAATTTGTTTCATTATCTAATTCTCTATAT
Source organism: Allium sativum (assembly GCA_030737875.1). Lineage (NCBI taxonomy): Eukaryota > Viridiplantae > Streptophyta > Magnoliopsida > Asparagales > Amaryllidaceae > Allium > Allium sativum. The sequence continues at coordinate 141,191,058 of CM060925.1, read as the reverse complement.
ATATCGATATATGGATTTCTAGTTATCAAATTTTCTTAAAAATATTCTAACTCCTTAAATTTTCGGAAAAATTCGCCATAACCTCCCCTGTATCGGGAGCATCGGGAAATTTCAAATAGCTTCCCGGTAACTTCTCATCTCAAAAAGAAAAGAAAAAGCCAAGCGGCTTGCCGATACGGCGCATAAAATCTCATATATGAATTAAACATGTACCTTATTGTCGAGCACACTAATTATATGCCTTCATCACTTTATCCCATAACTGTCTCCGGTATATCTATACCTGTACAATTCATTTCAACTTCATACACTCGTTTTGACTCAATTCGTTAAAGTAACTCTTTAACTAACTCTTTGCCCATTTCGCTTGTATATATGAATATAACACGTTTCAAATATATTTCAACTTACTTATCAACTAATTGAATTCAAATTTCAAATTAAGTTCTATATTCGATTTCGAATATATATTTACAATTCCAAATTCACTTTTCAAAGTTTGACTTCAATTCAACACTCGATTAACTAATTCTTCTTTGATTTAGTTAATTTTATTCAATAATCAAAAATATGATTATTGTTTCAAAATCATCTTCTTTACTTCACTTGAGTTCACATTTATTTTCTAACTCAAGTCTAGATTTTTAAATGGAAATTCAGATTTTTATTTGCTTAAAAATCCCTATATTTATATATAAAATCCATTATGGTTTTAATGGTTTCTGGCGCTGCACTTTTAAAAATTTGATTTTGACATAACTCAAAATCTATTCGACGAAATCCAGATTTTTCTCCTTCATTAGAAAACTATTATCAAATTGGTCCTAATGTTTCTTGTTTCAAAGAATTCCGACTTCATTTGAGTTCTATATACCCAGTTGAAGTTCGAAACGCCAATTTACGAACTACCGCGCCGCGGCGAGTTCGTTATATATATATATATATATACACTTTTAAAACTTTGTTTTAAAATAAATTCAACTCTATTTTTTTTTAATATATATCAAATCCATAATTTAAATTCCATTTGAATTCTATATTCAAATTTCATAATTTTAAATTCCATTTGAATTCTATATTCAAATCCCATAGTTAATTCTATTCCGAGTTCTATTTGAAATTCTATTTTCAAAATTTTATTTCAAGTTCTACTTTGAAATTCTATATTTGAATTTCCCTTATTCAAATCCCATTTTCAATCTCCATTTAAATTTCTATATTCAAATCTATTTTCATTCTTTTTGAATTTCAAATCCCATATTAAACTTCACTTTGAATTCAAATACCATATTTAATTTTCTCTTGAATTCAAATTCTATATTTATATCTCTTTGGATTCAAATTCTAATTTGTATCTCTTGAATTCCAAATTCTGGATTTAAACTCCATTTTCAAATCTGTTTGAAATTCCTATATTTAAAGTCTATTTGAATTCTCGAATATCCCAACTCCATTTTAATTCTATTTGAAATTCAAATATTCAAACTCTATTTAAATTCTATTTGAAATTCTAATTGTTTCAAATTCCATTTTCTCTTATTTGAAATTCCCAATATTTCAAATTACATTTTCTTTTATTTGAAATTCCATTTTTGAATTTCCTTTATTCCAATCCCATTTGAATTCCTTTGAATTCAAATTCTATTTCAATTCCCTTGAATTCAAATCCCATATTTAAATTCCTTTGAATTCAAATCCTATATTTAAATTCCTTTTGAATTTCTATAGTCAAATTCTCTTTCAATTATATTTGAATTCAAATTTCATTGCAATTCTATTTTTGAAATTCTATTTTCAAAGTCTATTTCAAATTCTCTTTTGAAAATTCTATTTTGAAAATCTATTTCAAATTCTATTTGGAAATTCTATTTCAAATTCTCTATATCCAAACTCCATTTGAAAGTTCTATATTCAAATTTTATATTTAAAATTTCTTCCTTCAAATTCCATTTCACTTTCTATGTTCATATTCTATGTTTGAATTTCCTTCCTATTTTCTCTATTCTATATCTGAATTCCCATATTTCACATCTATTTGCATTTCAAATATTCGACTCCATTTGAATTTTCCTTATTCAACTCCATTTGAATTTCTATTATCAAATTCTATAGTTAAACCCCGTTTGAATTTCTAATTTCAAATTCTATTTTATTCGAATTCTCTTTCAAATTCAATTCTATTCGAATTCTCTTTTCACATTCAATTCTATTCTAGAAAAATAGATTTTTCTTCTAAATCTCAAATATCCTTTTTCATGATATTTTTAAATATCATTACTTAAGCCCAGTGATATTTAAACACACAAAGCAACCAATAATTTATTTTTCTAACACATCGTATATAACAATATATATGCAAACAAATAAACAAACAAATAATATATTTTTGAGGAATCCAGTTGGATTCCTCCAACCTGTTTCCCTGCATCCACATATGTTAGCACATAAATAATACCCATTCTGCTTCGTGGCAGAATATCGTGGTATAGAAGGTCATCCACTAATCATAGCGTGGGGCGTATAGGGTAATCATCCGTTAATGAAACTGCGGGCATCCGCTAATGAGACTGGGGGAATCCAACCAATCATCAACCCAATATATATATAATAGCCTAAATAACTAATATATATTTAAAGCAATCAGAAAGCATTCAACAAGCAACAAACAATTATTTTTAACAAATAAAAATAATTCTATTTTAACAGGTGAGTGAGATTTACTCACCTTATGTTTGCGCTGAATATCTTGTTAATTCCTGTATTGTTGCATGGCGAATCATCTCGAATTGCCTAACTAGCACCTTAATCCCGGCGTGAGACCCTTCTACCCCAAATTCCAACAATAAGCAACTGCCTTCAGATCTAATTTTTCCCCCAAAATCCACCTATAACACCACTGATCCACTGTAGCATTCCATCGAACACCTGCTGCCCCTCTCACTGTCAATGACCGAATTGCCAACAACCTACCATACTGCCTCAACACAACTCCCTTTCCTCTATAGGTTCATGCTTTGAACTCGCTCATCAAACCTCATTTCGAAATTGCCGTTCAACATTACTAGTTTATCATTTTCTGACCCTGGTCCCCTCGTTCACCCTCTGACATCACATCGTTCAACCTTGAACTCAAACCACCCTACAGACATCGCATCCAAAACGTCGGCCTCTACTACAGATCCGCCCAAAACCAACGATCCTTAATTCACGTTGTTCCTCCCCAAACCCCAGTTCGTATTTCAGTCGCCACTCTAATACCATCGTATACCTCAGAACCCCCTCAGCAATTTCAGCACGATTTCTGATAACCCCAACTTCCTAAATCACGAGTGCCTCCGGTCTCGATTCGAGCTGTAGGGTGTGACGCGATTGGATTTCGAGCTTCCATGAACTACTGGCATAAATTGCCATTCGCGATTTCTCTTTTTTTTTAATTTATCGGACATTCGATTTGGAATGAATGGGGAAGAGAAATAGAAAGGCAGAGGACTTCGCTAGTTTTAGATGGGAAGGAAATGTTGAGGCACAGTTCTGTTTTATAGGCGCAGGGAGGAGACAATCGTACGAGACCATTTAAATCGTTGTTTTCCTTCATAGCGAAGGAGGAAGACAGTTTTGTTGGCTCGAGGGAAATAAGTCTGAATGTTTTCAGTTTTAGGGTAGCGCTATAAAGGTAGGTCGGCTGAAGTTAAAAGAAATTGGTTTTGAACTGACCTTTTAATTTTTATAACTCAAAATATCTCATGGTCCCCGAACCGTTATTTTAACCGTAACGACTGATATTCACTATTCTGAATTCAACGAAATAGATTATACAATTTAATTTGAACGTATATTTAAAATAGCCATATTAAATCAATTTAAATTCAAAACAAATAAATTCTTCAACAATAAATTTATATTATCGTTGTTCATATTTAAATAGTATATATTGATCATCTGAACTGTTTCGATTCAGTTTTATCTTCGAATTGAATTATTTCAAACTTCTCGTATTTCGATAATTATCAAAATAAATCGTATTTCGATTATTTAATCGATAACCCAATAAAATACCATTTATATTATAAATTCAATATTTAAAACCATACTAAATATTTAAAATAAACTGTTCAAAAATATGGGTCGTTACATTCTTCCCCCTTAAAATAATTTCGTCCTCGAAATTGCTAAGGTAGGAAAAATAGTACAAATCTATTACTTTTCAAAAATTCACTTATGTTGAAACTCAACTCCTCATATTTCAACAAATTAGCTCCAACCAAAACTTTTGGTCTTCACACATTTAATTCGAATGATCTACGATCAATCCATTTATATCCAATCTATATTCCATTAAACCTATTCAAATTGATTCTAGTTAATTGATTCACTTCAATCCATTTAACTAGCTTAAGTTAAATTCCACTTCCAGAATCCAAATCCCAGGGTTATCATTTCAAATCCTTTTGAAATCACTTAAACATGTACATATATTTATAATCTTTTCAAATTCAAAATATTTGAATTTTTCAACTAAACTTGTTTTCTTTCAAACCAATTTCCATAAAAATATTTCTAAGGTAGCAATCCATCACTTAGAAACTCGAAAATGAACACTGATGATGCTGCAGTCATCATCAGAATTATATTCCAGCCACTGAAGTGAGTTCAGTGCTTTATCTATTTCAAAATCCATTCAAATATGATTTTTTTTTATTCAAACGGTCTTTTCAAAACAAGCTATATTATTCTAATATACTTCAGAAAATATTTCAAACTTCCCAGGATTTAAATTCTGAATTCTGTGTTGAATTCAATTTAATTCATCTCATTTTTATATCTTATTCATATACAAGTTCTATTTGGTTCTATATAACCATTTCATTTCTTATAATCTCGTTTGATTATAATTTTAACAACCAACACATCCATATATTATAATTATTTCAAAAATTATTCTTTCTATATCAAAAGTAGAATTTTGGGTAAAATTATTTCATTTACCCACTTTAAAACAATACTGTGTCCAATCTTCTATTCAAGTATTTACAAAATCTTATCGATATCGTGGCATCCCACGATTCGATCAGAATTCATAAACCACTCAACAGACTAGCCAACACAATATAAAACAATTTTTATATCAACTAACAAATACGATCTCTCGTATATATATACACTCAACTCATTCTAGGGTACTACTGACCCTATCTCTAATGAGCACATGCCACACAAGCCTAGGTGTTCGCTCAACCTAAGCTCTGATACCACTGTAACGACCATGGGATTTTCGACTCCGAAAATCGACACAAAACCCAGCGTCGACTGTTCAGACATCGAAAATACCGAATCATTAATAGAAAGAAATTAGAGGGTGAGATAGAAAAGATAGAACTAATAGAATAGAAGAAGAAGAACACAACTGAGCATAATCAAAGTAAACACGAATCTCACAGCGGAACGAATAAAATATATTATATAACATAAGCTTTGAAATACAAATCTGTTTTGTACATATATACATACCAACATCAGAGTACAACATAACATTTGATACAGCGGAAATAACTCTAAAATAACTAGCGGTGAAGCCTCCTGCTTCCAGCTCCTTCAAGGGTATCTGTAAAAGCCCGAAACACTTGACTGCCCGTACAATTTTGGGCACCCAAGAGTTTAGGAAAAACAAAACAAAACAAACTCTGGGTCAGTCATGGGACTGGTGTGAGTAAACTCCAACCATATGGTTTAACTTCAAAGATCTTTCGAAAGAATAGGATAATAGTAAGACCAGTCCACACATAAATACGGATGGTTTTTACCTTACTATAACCCAAACCATTTTTGATATCAAAATCCAGTGATATTATAATAATGCCTACATCAAATAAATAACCAAATAGCAGAACGCTTGCATCTCACGTTCCACATATATAGTATAAAATCAAAAACCGCATGGCGTTTATTGGAGATTGGATTTCCAACATGACAAGGTATGAGACCACCTTCCGCTAGTGTATCTCTAGAGAGGAATACCCTGGGTTTAACAAGAACATCTTGCAACCCGGCCCACACATGACCGACCACTCATTTCGCTTGAGTGTATCGAATGTATATCACCAGTGGTTGGGATCAGCAACCGCCTCCCGACTGGGACAGCATCGAATAGAATAAGAAATTAAATGAACCTATAGATAGGTGATTATACATCCTAATGGGTGCGACCCACATAGCCATGCTGCCTGCCCGATTTTTGTCCTTTCCCGGTTGTTGAGGCCTGAGGCTACGAATACTTACCATTCATTGATAGCACAATCACTTTGAATGCCACATTGTCAGATCCGTTAATCACTAGCTGAGTTTGCACAAATATTCTGGATATTATGCTAAGGGATAAATCCGTTGCAACCATATATATTCATACAGACCAACCCATTTGATCATTGGAAATACTCTGTCAGACATTCGTCCATTTACGTTCGTTCTGGGATTGAACGAAACCGAAGGCACTATTTCTATTTAATAGAAAGAGTCCTTGCACTTTACTCCGTCTTCAATATATTCAGCATACTTGGTTCGCAACGCTTATGCCGATACGGAGTGGTTCTTCGGATAATAATCCAACCGGTCTCTCCATATTGACAACGATGGTCAAAAACTTCGATAGTCTGTGATTTAACTATCGAATAAAAACAAGTGTTCATCCAAACATATCAAACAAATCACTGGGCTCTTTAATATTTCATTAATTAAATCTCTTCTCCATTTCCTTATCAATATTTGTTAACCAAATATTTACAAGTATCGCCTCCTTTTATTTTCTATAGTTAGAAAATATTTTCGATTTTAATTGGAAAACATTCCAATCACTTATCTCTTCCACGAACTCATTTAGTTCTATACTTAGAAAACATTTGTTATTTTATTTCCAAGTTTACATTTATTTGGGTTAAAACGGATGTTGTGTAAAACATCGTTACGACAACCCAAATATATACATTCAACTAAATCTCTTTAAACGTTGATCTTCGAGACTGAGTTTTGCTATTTATCGGTTGTTAATGAAACCAATCAAGTTGGGGTATAATTACCTCTCAGACCTTGACTGAATAACATTCATAACGTCAAAACAGACAAGACTACTTACTCGAATAATCAATACTATACAAACCAATCATCTATTTTTAAAACACGTATACATTTCCCTTGTTATTTTTAACAAATCTAAGTTATAGTTTCCTTCTTGTTTCAAATATCCTATTTAAATTTGTTTCATTATCTAATTCTCTATATATATCGATATATGGATTTCTAGTTATCAAATTTTCTTAAAAATATTCTAACTCCTTAAATTTTCGGAAAAATTCGCCATAACCTCCCCTGTATCGGGAGCATCGGGAAATTTCAAATAGCTTCCCGGTAACTTCTCATCTCAAAAAGAAAAGAAAAAGCCAAGCGGCTTGCCGATACGGCGCATAAAATCTCATATATGAATTAAACATGTACCTTATTGTCGAGCACACTAATTATATGCCTTCATCACTTTATCCCATAACTGTCTCCGGTATATCTATACCTGTACAATTCATTTCAACTTCATACACTCGTTTTGACTCAATTCGTTAAAGTAACTCTTTAACTAACTCTTTGCCCATTTCGCTTGTATATATGAATATAACACGTTTCAGATATATTTCAACTTACTTATCAACTAATTGAATTCAAATTTCAAATTAAGTTCTATATTCGATTTCGAATATATATTTACAATTCCAAATTCACTTTTCAAAGTTTGACTTCAATTCAACACTCGATTAACTAATTCTTCTTTGATTTAGTTAATTTTATTCAATAATCAAAAATATGATTATTGTTTCAAAATCATCTTCTTTACTTCACTTGAGTTCACATTTATTTTCTAACTCAAGTCTAGGTTTTTAAATGGAAATTCAGATTTTTATTTGCTTAAAAATCCCTATATTTATATATAAAATCCATTATGGTTTTAATGGTTTCTGGCGCTGCACTTTTAAAATTTTGATTTTGACATAACTCAAAATCTATTCGACGAAATCCAGATTTTTCTCCTTTATTAGAAAACTATTATCAAATTGGTCCTAATGTTTCTTGTTTCAAAGAATTCCGACTTCATTTGAGTTCTATATACCCAGTTGAAGTTCGAAACGCCAATTTACGAACTACCGCGCCGCGGCGAGTTCGTTATATATATATATATATATATATATATACACTTTTAAAACTTTGTTTTAAAATAAATTCAATTTTTTTTTATTTTTTAATATATATCAAATCCATAATTTAAATTCCATTTGAATTCTATATTCAAATTTCATAATTTTAAATTCCATTTGAATTCTATATTCAAATCCCATAGTTAATTCTATTCCGAGTTCTATTTGAAATTCTATTTTCAAAATTTTATTTCAAGTTCTACTTTGAAATTCTATATTTGAATTTCCCTTATTCAAATCCCATTTTCAATCTCCATTTAAATTTCTATATTCAAATCTATTTTCATTCTTTTTGAATTTCAAATCCCATATTAAACTTCACTTTGAATTCAAATACCATATTTAATTTTCTCTTGAATTCAAATTCTATATTTATTTCTCTTTGGATTCAAATTCTAATTTGTATCTCTTGAATTCCAAATTCTGGATTTAAACTCCATTTTCAAATCTGTTTGAAATTCCTATATTTAAAGTCTATTTGAATTCTCGAATATCCCAACTCCATTTTAATTCTATTTGAAATTCAAATATTCAAACTCCATTTAAATTCTATTTGAAATTCTAAATGTTTCAAATTCCATTTTCTCTTATTTGAAATTCCCAATATTTCAAATTACATTTTCTTTTATTTGAAATTCCATTTTTGAATTTCCTTTATTCCAATCCCATTTGAATTCCTTTGAATTCAAATTCTATTTCAATTCCCTTGAATTCAAATCCCATATTTAAATTCCTTTGAATTCAAATCCTATATTTAAATTCCTTTTGAATTTCTATAGTCAAATTCTCTTTCAATTATATTTGAATTCAAATTTCATTGCAATTCTATTTTTGAAATTCTATTTTCAAAGTCTATTTCAAATTCTCTTTTGAAAATTCTATTTTGAAAATCTATTTCAAATTCTATTTGGAAATTCTATTTCAAATTCTCTATATCTAAACTCCATTTGAAAGTTCTATATTCAAATTTTATATTTAAAATTTCTTCCTTCAAATTCCATTTCACTTTCTATGTTCATATTCTATGTTTGAATTTCCTTCCTATTTTCTCTATTCTATATCTGAATTCCCATATTTCACATCTATATGCATTTCAAATATTCGACTCCATTTGAATTTTCCTTATTCAACTCCATTTGAATTTCTATTATCAAATTCTATAGTTAAACCCCGTTTGAATTTCTAATTTCAAATTCTATTTTATTCGAATTCTCTTTCAAATTCAATTCTATTCGAATTCTCTTTTCACATTCAATTCTATTCTAGAAAAATAGAATTTTCTTCTAAATTCCAAATATCCTTTTTCATGATATTTTTAAATATCATTACTTAAGCCCAGTGATATTTAAACACACAAAGCAACCAATTATTTATTTTTCTAACACATCATATATAACAATATATATGCAAACAAATAAACAAACAAATAATATATTTTTGAGGAATCCAGTTGGATTCCTCCAACCTGTTTTCCTGCATCCACATATGTTAGCACATAAATAATACTCATTCTGCTTCGTGGCAGAATATCGTGGTATAGAAGGTCATCCACTAATCATAGCGTGGGGCGTATAGGGTAATCATCCACTAATGAAACTGCGGGCATCCGCTAATGAGACTGCGGGAATCCAACCAATCATCAACCCAATATATATATAATAGCCTAAATAACTAATATATATTTAAAGCAATCAGAAAGCATTCAACAAGCAACAAACAATTATTTTTAACAAATAAAAATAATTCTATTTTAACAGGTGAGTGAGATTTACTCACCTTATGTTTGCGCTGAATATCTTGTTAATTCCTGTATTGTTGCATGGCGAATCATCACGAATTGCCTAACTAGCACCTTAATCCCGGCGTGAGACCCTTCTACCCCAAATTCCAACAATAAGCAACTGCCTTCAGATCTAATTTTTCCCCCAAAATCCACCTATAACACCACTGATCCACTGTAGCATTCCATCGAACACCTGCTGCCCCTCTCACTGTCAATGACCGAATTGCCAACAACCTACCATACTGCCTCAACACCACTCCCTTTCCTCTACAGGTTCATGCTTTGAACTCGCTCATCAAACCTCATTTCGAAATTGCCGTTCAACATTACTAGTTTATCATTTTCTGACCCTGGTCCCCTCGTTCACCCTCTGACATCACATCGTTCAACCTTGAACTCAAACCACCCTACAGACATCGCATCCAAAACGTCGGCCTCTACTACAGATCCGCCCAAAACCAACGATCCTTAATTCACGTTGTTCCTCCCCAAACCCCAGTTCGTATTTCAGTCGCCACTCTAATACCATCGTATACCTCAGAACCCCCTCAGCAATTTCAGCACGATTTCCGATAACCCCAACTTCCTAAATCACGAGTGCCTCCGGTCTCGATTCGAGCTGTAGGGTGTGACGCGATTGGATTTCGAGCTTCCATGAACTACTGGCATAAATTGCCATTCGCGATTTCTCTTTTTTTTTAATTTATCGGACATTCGATTTGGAATGAATGGGGAAGAGAAATAGAAAGGCAGAGGACTTCGCTAGTTTTAGATGGGAAAGAAATGCTGAGGCACAGTTCTGTTTTATAGGCGCAGGGAGGAGACAATCGTACGAGACCATTTAAATCGTTGTTTTCCTTCATAGCGAAGGAGGAAGACAGTTTTGTTGGCTCGAGGGAAATAAGTCTGAATGTTTTCAGTTTTAGGGTAGCGCTATAAAGGTAGGTCGGCTGAAGTTAAAAGAAATTGGTTTTGAACTGACCTTTTAATTTTTATAACTCAAAATATCTCATGGTCCCCGAACCGTTATTTTAACCGTAACGACTGATATTCACTATTCTGAATTCAACGAAATAGATTATACAATTTAATTTGAACGTATATTTAAAATAGCCATATTAAATCAATTTAAATTCAAAACAAATAAATTCTTCAACAATAAATTTCTATTATCGTTGTTCATATTTAAATAGTATATATTGATCATCTGAACTGTTTCGATTCAGTTTTATCTTCGAATTGAATTATTTCAAACTTCTCGTATTTCGATAATTATCAAAATAAATCGTATTTCGATTATTTAATCGATAACCCAATAAAATACCATTTATATTATAAATTCAATATTTAAAACCATACTAAATATTTAAAATAAACTGTTCAAAAATATGGGTCGTTACAGAGTTAATGAGTGTAATGATTTTAAAGACCATGTTTTAAATTGAATAGTAAAATAGAAATGGAAATGTTCTGAAGGTGGAAAGATTTAAAGATCTTAGAAGTTTAATAAACCGATGATTAATTAAAGAGGCCAAATGATACTAGATATCGAATCAGTGAATTCATTTTCTTTTTATGGATGAATGGTTGTTTTATTTTGATGGTAAAATAACCGACTATCAAAATCTGGCCCAATGAGCTGTTGATACGGAAAGACCGGGATCGAATTGGAATTTGTAAACAATTTCGACCAGCAAATACGAAAACGTGGAAGATGCTGATCAATATGGAGCAATTGAAGACCGTGGATCTTCATATACGGAAGGATTACTTGTCGAATATTCTTTGGGTTGCAACCAGAGGTATCCTGACGTGATTCGTTCGTAAGTGGGATTTTACAGATTTGCATGAACTTCTCGCTACTGATTCCTTGGATGTGGTAAGAGAGTGCCTTCGGTTTGTCCAGTCCCAGGACAACTTGTATGGATGAATGTCTGACAAAGTAGGCCCAACAAATCACGTATGGTTGATATCTTAAAGGTATTACGTTTAGTGGAGGAGGAATTCGTTTCTCTTAGCTTTTCATACAAGTAATATTTTTAGGAAATCAATTAGTGGTTTGACGGGTTTGACGATGTGACATTCAAAGTAAATGGTGGACATATGTTCTAAAAAGTAAAAGTAGCCTCAAGCTTCACAACTGAGAAATGACAAAAATCGGGCAGGCAGCATGGCTAGTTGGGTCGCACCCAAGCAGGGTGTATTATCACTAATCTAGAGAAATTCTTTATTTGTTCTTCTTTCGCTTCTGTATCTCCGTGGGTGGATGGTGGGCCCTTAAAACCATCGGGTGATAATATATTCTCTACACTCAAGCTAAATGAGTGGGCGGTCATGTGTGGCCGGATTGCAAGATGTTCTTGTTGAACCCCATTGTATCTCCTCTAGAGTACATTAATCGGAAGGTGGTCCCATACCTTGTCATAGTTGGGATCCAATATACAATAAGAGCCCCACGGTTTTTTTATTATATACTATGTATGTGGAGCGTGAGATGCAAGCGTTCTGCTATGTGATTATTTATTTGATATAGACACTATTATAATATCATCGAATTTTCGTATCAAAAATGGTTTGGGTTATAGTAAGGTAAAAAATCGTTCATGTTAGGTGTGGGCTGATCTTACTATTATCCTTTTCTTTCAAAAGGATTTTCTTAAGTTAAGAAATATGGATGTTATGTAAACTTAGCGAGTTTTCTCATGTTGGTTCACCAAACTGATCCATGTCATTTGTAATGCTTGGGTCAGGCTGAGTTTTACAGGTTCAAGATAAGATGATATGGACTTCAGAAGGCGAGCTGGAGGAGTTCAGACGTATGATATTATTTAGAATTTATTCCGCTATGTGATGTATGTGAGGACATGTCATTATAACTGTCCAGATATATTGATGTACTTTGATGATGTAAGTATTTATAAAAGTTATTCATAAAAGATTATTTTTATATTTTATGTTATTCCGCTGCGATGTGAGACTCTGTGTGGTGCTGGTTCTTCTTTTATTCTTCTATTTTAATTTTTCTTCCTTATCTTTCTCTCACCCTCTAACTTTTTTCTCTTAACTTTCTGCTTTTCTGTATAACTTGGGTTGACTGTGATAGTTAAACGTTGGCTTAAATTGTACGGAAAAGTGGGACATTACAGCTGCCTCCTATATTTTTTCTTTCGCTTCTTTTATATCTTCGTTATCGCTCTTCCCATGTGCTCTATTTACTTCTGCTTCTCCCAGTTCTTCTTTCGATCTATTATTTTCTACCCTAGCTTTTCCCTTGTGGTTTTGGTTCCTCTACCTCCTCTTCCAGTAATCCGCCGCTCAATTCTCCAACTTCTCTTGATTACCGTGTTTTCTCCACATCTTCTTAATCGTTGTAACCTTGCCAAATTCAGGTTTGTTGTAGCCCGTATTTTCTCTAGCAATCCCTTTGCGCCCTCTCTCTTCCTCTTGTCATAGCCCGCTTAAGTTTCTCACGTTCCCGCAGTCTCTGTTCCTCTCTCGGGCTTGTTCAATCACGCACTAAAACTGAAAGGAAGACCAATTCCATTCTCGTGAATTTGGAATTTTGACGTGGATCAAGAAATCGACGCGTTGGTTGCTTGACTGGTTTGCCTTTCTCTTTGGTTTGAGCAATTGGTGTTTTTTGGATTGCCATATCTAGGGCTGTCGGATGCGGATAGTGTCATATCCACATCCGAAATCATTTTCGGATATCCGCATCCGCGGATACAGACGGATATCGGATAATTATCCGCTCCGCAAATAGCCGATAAATCAATAAACATTAATGAATTTTTTTAGTTTAATATTAAGGTTTTTTTCAGTCCAGTTGATTGCTAAAATGCTAAAAATAAATAAATTTGATGATAATATATAATTTTGAGCGATTATCATGCATTTAGTAGACCTTCAACTTTACAAAATAATAAATTATTAGATTTAATTATATTAAAACACATATAATTTAAGCTATAATCATTAAAAAAATGAACGGATAATTTTCGAATGTGGATATGCCCATATTCGCGTCTATTTTTCCGAATATCAGATATTTATCCGTTTTTCGAATGCGGACGAATTTCGGATTTTCCGGGTATCTATTGACATCCATAACCATACCATTACCATGCTAACGGAAAATTTATCATTACCATATCATTATCAGTCAATCGATTATCATTTTAAAGTGAAATCGATATACGAGTTTAATTAGTAAGATAACCATAAATCCGCTATTTTTTATGATAATCATTGGCAACATTTCAATAATATTAGCGATAATGGTAATTTCACATGTCATTTAATTACACATGCATATTAACATGGCATGCTATATTACAGTATATAAAACCAAACAAAGTATTACATTTTGGGGTTGTTATGGTAATGGTAACCGTTACCGATACGAGAAAACCATTACCATACCGATACTACTGGTAAACCAAAAATCAATACCGATAATTTACCATTACCACTGGTAAAATGTTCATTGAAATCCCGATAAACTGGTAAACCGTTGACTGGTAATGGTAAATTTACCGATACATAAAGCTATTAAAACATTAACACATTAAATTTTTGATAATCATAGAAAGTAAATATTTTTTACTAATACTAACTCCATTACTGTTTATATAAATATTTAAATTTATTTTAATTGGCATAGAAAATTTGCATAGGCTATCACAAGATATTTACAACAATATATGAAATAATAATTTTGTTAATCTTAAACTTTGAGATTAATAATGCCAAAATAAATTACCATCCTAAATAAATCTCTAAGCATGTACATAATATGAAAAACTTTCAAAAAAAATAAAGGTTGGAATTCATTAAAATAGTGAAAAAACAAAATTAATATGACTGATAAATTTACCGTTGTCATTGGTATTGACATTTCTTTACCGCTATTTTACCGTTAATAATGGTAAAACTTACCGTTACCATATCCAAAGCATTGGTATACCGATGCAACTCGATATTGATTACCACTGGTTTGGTACTGGTATGGTAATGGTAAATTTACCCTTACCATAACAGCCCTATTACATGTAGTTCAACAGTGAAATGAAATAACATCAAATATATTTCTTTTTATATCTTTTTATCAAGTAAGACTATATTCTATAATTAAGTAGCATTATAGTTTGAATACACATCAAATAACTAACATTTTATGCACAAATGGTAATTTACCATCATCATTGGAACATATTATGGATTCTTCTATGTTACAGTATATTAATAACAATAATCAATTCTAACTTATTCATTTTAATTTTGACTTATCAGTAAAATTGATTGGATAATGGTATTTAAAAAATGGTAATGGTAACTATTATCACAACATCAGGACAGAAACTTTCAACAAGCAGCTTGCAAAAGTAGGTCAAAGGTAGAAATTGGAGAGGCAAATAAAATTTCATGAGTAATTTTGACCAAGCAAACAGCTAAAATAACCTTCTGCTTTCTAATTTACAATGGAAATGCTATCATTTGAAATTCATCACAGTCCAGTTAGCCAATACATTACGTCCATTAGCTATAACTCATTGAGCCACACCAAATTTAACTTATTTTTACCTAAAAAATAAAATTGGCATGTTTTTACTTACCGTTTAAAACTGCAGTTCAGGAGATTTAAAATAAGCTGCTGGTAACCACGCCTGTCAAGAGCATCAACGATATTCATAGATAGGCCTAACTATTAGACCCGACAAGATAAACCCAAAATCAACAACGGTTCATTCTTCAGGTTTTGTCAATCCAAACTACACATTCTTCATTCTTCAGGTTTTGTCAATCCAAACTACACAATCTGAAAACCTAGACCTGAACCGATCCGAACTTCAATACAGGTTGGGTCGAATCAGCTTGGATCCGGCTGAATACTATCACTAAAAATGCATTTATTTCAATGTTTCAGGATTGGGCATATTGGATCTGATCGGATTTGATTGAGTCGTTATTGTATTTTTCATCTTCCCATCCGAAACCCTTAAGTTGCTACGCAGGAATCAGTTCAAAAGTGGAGAAACATAATCACTGCAGTGGTACCGGTTGGAGTGGATTGAATATTATGGATCATATTGGTTGTATTTCTTTTTCCAGAATTTCCATTGACAGTTTACAAGTAAACCTGACAGTTAACTCCCTCCATTTAGCAAATAAAAGAGATACATTTATTAATATTAGCATGATTTAAATGTAAGGGAGATTAGATATTCTTCGTAACAATGCTGTATAACATAATCTCATCCTAAAGGGTAATAGCAATTGTAATGCTTTGTTGACATAATCATCATTTACCACAATGCATCTTATGGGATTACATGCCGTACCTGTCAGAACAAGAGAACTCAAATAGTTAAGGAAAAACAAAATCCAGATGCAATCAAACTAAATGTATATACTGAACAGGTCCTACTTTGATGCCAAGATACAGATTTATAATGTATTCAAAGACTGATTAAGGGCAAGACCTCAATACTACTACCCCAACTAAAAATGCTATTATTACTAGACAATATACGTATACAGCTATAAATAAATTTCTCCAGCAAAAGATATTAATATCATGCAATCTACATTTATGATAACAAGGATGTGCAGTGAACTTTTAGAAGATATATGTCTTGCTGCCATAATCTTGTGTTAACAGTCACCAGCAAATTTATGAGCATATGCAGTCAACAGACATAAGAGTACAAGAAAAGCTCAGAGCTGCTGTTACCTATCGACAGAACGATCAGAGAACGATTTCAGCTCAACCATCTTTTCCACAATGAGAGTCAGAGGTATCAAGCTTTCCACTGTGTGTATGTATATAAGTTTAAATATCAGAATTAAGATCAATCCCTGCCTCGCTAGATTCAGCAGCAGCGTCTTTTTTTGACTTTTTTGAGTTCTTCGACGAAGATGTACCATCATCTTCAAAATCTTCTTCATCTCGATCCCTATGCAAGTAAACCCACAGCTTCCTTTCTTGATCAAAGTGTATACATGGATCGTTATCTGAATGCAGTCTATCTAAAGCACCACTTACAACCTGGTTAAGTTGTGCAGTCGATATGTCTTCAACTATGTACTGTGAATCCCTTAACAATGTGCAAACATCTGCACGTGTGCCAATACTTCCAGGTAACCTAGCTGCTGCATCTCTGACAACACATCTAACTGTAACATAAGGTGGTCGATCGAGCTTAAGCATGTAATGGTCTCGAGCCTTTGATGCAGGCTTCCCACCACCTCTTGTTATTGGCGCAACACTGGACTTCTTACCATCAAAAGCAATGTATGAGAAAGCTCTATCGGGAAGTGAGTATCTTAGATACTCCTCCTTACGGAAATATGCTCTTTGTTCTTCGGTGCTTTCACTTATGGTTGTTGGGTTCTTCTGAGTTTTTAAATCTTTGAACCTTTCCTTCTCATCCAAGGTAGAAACAAGACTAGGAGGAGGTGGTAAGCTTCCTAACTGTTTAAGTGCTTCTTGGCTGTTATTCAACCAATTGGCATAAGCATTGACCAGTGATAAAAGCATTTTGTATGGTATACCCCAAGCTTCTGGTGAAGTTTCCTCTTCGATGCTAGTAGAAGACATAGGACCCACCCATAACCAAGATTTCTTTGATTTCTCATATGTCACCAATGGTTTCCAGTTTTTAGCACCCAAGGGTGCAGTTTTTGATGCAAATGTTTTCAAAGCCCCTCGAACTAAATCGTGCAACGGCTCCTGGGTTTCAAGAATACGAGGATCTCCGGGATTCAGTTTTACACGATTACTGATCTCCTGGACTGTGATACATTGTCCATTACTAACTTCAGGATTAACCATTACCTTACGGATGGCAGTAAGGAGATGAATGACTGAAAATAGGAAGTTATTGTGAACGGTAGGAGCAATTGGAATGTATTTTTTCTTCGGAGGTGGGGCAGCAACCTCGTTGTCTTTTGTTTCATTTCCTGGCATGTTTTCTTGGGTATCATCAGTCATTAAACTAGCTGCCATGCGCTTCTTGTTCATGCTATTGCATCCAAGTAATGGGACATACGATTCCGCAGAATCAGCATTGGGAGATTGGATTCTTGAGTTAATGGCACCAATATATGATCTAGCAGCAGCCATTTTGTGAACCTTCTCCATCTGAAAATTACTGTAAGCTTGATTGTAGTTTGTCTGGAAAGGATTGGGATCGTTCAGTTTAACCTTTTTCTTCAAATAAGGTTCCATAAACTGTGTGGTATTCTTTGCTTCACTCTTTGGAGCAAGAATATTGATCTTCTTACCATTTTTAGAATTTTCTTTGAAGTTTACAGGAGCATATACGGATTTAGCAGTTCTAGGTTGATGAAAAGGGCTGACTCCGTCTAGATCGGAGTATTCATATTTCTCATCTTGATCTGATGTATCAGACTCGATCTCTTCAATTTTCTGGATTATGGCTCTACCCCTCGAGTATCCTATATCCATACTCGCTGGTTGAACGACTCGTGTATTGACGTTTTTCTGCTTCATACTTTTCAATGCTTGATCAGAGTAAAAAGAAGGATCAGAACCAGGCATATTACCATAACCATTAAACTCATTCTGCATTTTCAACTTCTTGCTGCTGACATTAGTTCCATCAGACTTCAAAGGATATTGTGTTGGTAAATACTGGCGTTCAGCTTCTGTAGATGACATCCAATTTTTATCATAAAATTTGCTCTTCTTAATTCTATCGTTTGCATCATAAGAATAAGAAGCTATAGTGACCTCGTTTGCAATCTTTTTCTTTCCAACGACAAGTTCATTATACTTTTCCACAGTTTGTATTTCCTCATCACCAATAATCCTACTTACATCATTCTTCTCTTCGCCAACGTCCAGTGGATAACTATTATCCGAATCACTCCTGCTTTTCATGGCATTAATAATTTGAAGCCGTTCTTCTAGATCACAACCCTTATGTTTCTCCCAGACATCTTTAACCATATGTAATCTGTTAATCATAGAATCATGATACTGCCTGATCATATGATAATATTTCCTCTTCCTAAAAGAACTTGAACTTTTACGATACACACTAACACCTGGCTCAAACAAACCACCCTTCAACTTTTTGAAGAAATCAACTAACGGGCTACCAAAATGAATATCTTTACCCGACAGAAGTTCAGCCAAACCTTTTGACACCATTTCCTTTTCCATATCAGGTAAATACTTGCACAAACCAAACCTCTCGTTTTCAGACAGCAACTCATTCCAATTAGCGATATTTATAATATCGTTTAGAGTTTCAAGATCAAATAATTCAACCGGAACCGTAAGTCTTACATCGCCAAACTGAATCTCCTCGGTTTTGGATTCCAAATGATCCTGGCCACTCATATCCATCTGAGAACAACCCGAATCGCCCGCGGACGACACTCCGCCGCGTGCGAAAGTGATACTAGGGTTAGGGTTTGAAACCCTATGTTGGAAGTTACTATTCTGAAAAATCGCCACAGCAATTTTTGGGGGAAAACACAAATTCAACCTAAAAATGGATAATTTGAGTAAGAAACCCTAATTTTGATGTGGAATTAATACGAAGGTACCAGAATCTACAGTGTAGAAGACTGAAAATAACCTGGGTCCTTGCCTTGGGAAGGAAGGAGTTGAACAGCGATGGGTAAAAGCGAGAGGCCGTTTCGTAATTTGGGCGAGGGGATGAGTACGAATGGTATTTATGGTAAGACGTAGAAAGAGAAACAGAGGAGAGGAAGACGAAGATGGGAAGTGGAAAGAGAGAGGAGAGAGAAAGTGACATTGTTTTTTGTTTTTTTGGTTGCATTAAGATTCCCGCTAAAGAATGATGGTTTTGTTGGGCTTTTAATCGGGCTTTTGACGGCAGTTTGTTGCGTGCACTATCACCACTACAATCTTGTTTGCTTAGAGTTATCAGTTGGAACGAACTGTTGAAGGAGAACCGTTCGCGTTCGACACGTCGGACAGGAAAGATTTTCCTTAACGGTCAAATTTCCAATTTTTCTATATATTACAACTTCTTCTATCACTCTATTCACTTAAAAATTTCTTTAAATTTCTAAATCCAAGCATTAGTTGTAACAACATCGTATACTAATAATTTAATATCGTTTTTTGTTCATTCCTTGTCTTTTTTTTTTACCTCTTTCCTCGCTCACTTCTAACATTTTTGTTTCAGAAATGACCGATCAGAATGTACGGAAAACTTCTCGTCATAGATTAAGTTTGGTCAGTTTATGCAAATTCTGCATTTTCTCGAATAGTTGCTGAAGCTTATCAAGCCGTCGGACAATCCAAAAAGAAATTCATAAAAAGATAATGGCAGAACTGAACGAAGTTTTAGTGGGTGTTCCGAACGAATTACCATTCACTGTTGAACAAGTTACAGCCAAATATGAAGCATTGAAGAAGAAATGAGGAGTTTGGCAAAAACTGAGAAATAAAACAGGCGTAGGATGGGATAATGTTTAAGGAACGATTAGTGGTTGCGAACTTTTGTGGATCGAGCGCGCGGGGTAATACATTTTATCTTCGGTTTATGTTTCTAATTTATCGCAACTAATTTAGGTTTCTTTTTAATTTTAGGAGTGCAACTTGGTTTCGAAGTATAGGAGACACCTGATAGAACATTTAAATGAACTCGAACTGATTTTTGGTAACAGTATAGCAACCAGTGTCGATGCTTTCACTCCTGTCCTGACAATACCGAAGGTTTCAACCCTCAACAGTCACCCTGTTCTCATCCACCAGAAGACGCCTCACATATGTATTTTGAGTCTTTGACCGAACACGGGATACAGATAGTTTTCAAGTCATACTTGAAGACATCAACACGCGACATCCGTTTCAATAGCTTACACAAAAGGGTAGCATAGGTTCTTCTTTTAAGGGTCGATCGAGCAGAGGAAGACGGATGGAGAACGAGAAAAAAAAAGCAATTTTTTGATATGATGTATGAAAAACATAAAAGCAAGAAATACTGTTCTTCAACAGATAGTCCATCCTTTAATCCATCCACTAATGTTAGTAGCTCCCCTTATTCTAATGCAAGCCCATGGTCCACTACTCCAAAATGGAATTTGAAGTCCGCAATTGAGCATGTGAAACAATTTGAAGTTATTCAACTTTCCATATCAATTTCACTACTCCAAATCAAGGAGAACTGAGATACGCTCATTTTTCTGGAAGACAACGATGCCCGAGAATGATTGTTGTACGAGATCGATAAATGCAATCATACAATGAGATACCAGTAGTATACGATATCCATGCCACCACCTGCCTTCCATCAAGCTTTGCACAGACATTTTCACCGAACTTTCCACCTACCTTATATGACCCATATTTTAACGATTAGGTATTTAATTTTTTATTTGAACATTGATTGTTAATTATTCAATTGACAATTCTGAAAGGTGATTTTTCACAAACGATCGAATCAGAACTCAAGGCCAGTTTCTTTGAGTTCGTATGATTTTTTACGTTGATAAAAAGTATAAGGATTGCTATATTTCGAGATTCGAATATTTTAGGGTTAAAATCGTCTCCAAATACACGTAAAATTATCATTCCGAGCAACAGTCTCAGATTTCGATGAAACTTATACCTAGTTTCGTATCGTTATAGTGATGCATGCCGTGAAGTTTGCAGCGTTTGGATAAGTCGCTTGATCGGGGGGGGGGGGGGGGGAGGGGTGAGGGGAGGGTAAAACGTGTATTGATTTCTTTTAAATTGAAATGAAATAAACAATGCTTGGATAAAATAATAACTTTTTATACCAGGAACTATTCACTTTCCTCTTAGAAACCACTTTACTGATCCATCGAAATAAAACCCATGGCCGCCCTTTATCATTTTATTTCAAAAGTTATAATCTCCCAATCCGTTCACCTAAAAATCGCAAAATATATATATATATATATATATATATATATATATATATATATATATATATATATAGGAAGTCTGTTTAGACACAAAACTTTGACACAATTGGTGATACAATTAATTTGCACCGTTGGATCATCCCATGAATTCCACTCCTCCATATAAAGACAAAAGGATCTAACAGTCTAGGCTTTGTGTCTTTCTTTTTGTGTTTCTTTTTGTATTCAAATAGTCGCACCCTATATATAGATATATATTAAAAATTATATATATATATCACCCATTTATTGTACGTGGATGATGTGATGATTTTCATAACAGCTACTACAGCGAATGCACCGCACATGAACAATATATTTGAACTGGTGAAAGGTACGGTGGGTCTAATGACAAATCAAGGAAAATCGTAGGTGTTTTTCAGTAAAGATGTGGCCATAAAGCAATAAATATGCAATATACTTTACATAGAGGAGCACAACTTACCAGTGAAATACCTCGGGTGCCTCTGACTTCAGATTACATCCATGCAGCCCACTTTATTCCCCTGTTAAATAGAGTAATGTGACAACAAGGAATTTCGCTCGATCCGAATCAGTCGCTAAACCAATCTAGACCGTTCGAAATGCCTGATTGTTTTGAGAACACGACAAAATAGAACGCAGACGGAAGAACATTTCACTGTTTATTACAACAATTCCATCAGAATACAAGAATATACAGAGTATGAATAAATAAATATTACACAGAAAATATCAGAGATTACAATACATTACATAGCAGCGGAAAATAATACAATACACAACTAGAAGAGATATACGGATACAAAGCTTTCCGGATATCGTTCCCGCTGTAAACCAGGATCCTGTGAATATAAATCAGCAAAACCAAAACTACTAGCTGCCCGTGTCAAAATAAGGGCACCCAGAGTTTAGGTTAAAACAATAAACTCCAGGTCAGTCATGGGACTGGTGTGAGAACTAAAACAGTTATTTAAAACTTTACTTTAAAAGAGAGTAATTCAAGGGACCACGCCGTATAACACGGAACGGGTTTCCTCCCAAGAATACCAGTGCATATAACAAAACAGCGCGATGCTTTTTGAAAAAATGAAGCTATTATAAGACACAGGTCCTATCACACAATGCAACACAAGCCGAGGGATAGGGTTTTCCCTTATAATAGCCAAACATGCTTAGTACGTTTAAAACAAATCATTTGATACTATTATAAGTGCATAGTGTATAAAACAACTTCAAATCATAGGTATCAATCATAGAAGACATGAATACCATATATCATGTCGCCATACTAGTTCTACAATTAAAACCGCAAAATCACGTATTTGGAAGTTGGATTTCCATCTATGAACCAAGGCAAAAGATAGTCCTCAACCGATTCGAGACTCTCTAGCCCGAGCCTCAGGTCAGAGCTCGAGTGACCTTGGAGCGACAGGGCTGGTACACCGATGTGGATTAAAATTCCTGAACACTGCGTTTCCCCGCCCTTTGGGGCGTAAGTCTGGTCCGTCTGCCGACCAGAATGCATCGGCCGAAACCGATATAATCGAGGCGCCTCGCAACAGCAACAACCACATAAGTCAAACTCGTCAGGGCATGTAAAATCACTGATGTCACTTCTATCTAGAAAGAAACGCATGTCCTCCCTGAGGTCCGTCTCCCATTTTTGGTTCATTCCGAGTGTGAAACTCGCGATGTAAACGTTACACAAAGCTACGCCAGAAAGGTCGTGCTTCGATCATCAACCACAAGACTTTGCTTTTCAACAGAAGCCTTGATCATTCACCCCTTAGGCATGCCACACAGGCAATTCACTCTATGCGTTTGATATCCATCAGTATATAACCCCTGAGCTCGTACGTCTCAGAGAAGGGCATTAAGCAAGAGAATAAATTCTCCGCCGCCAAACAGATATATATTTAATATAAATCAATCACACAGACTAAAATCCAATGTCAGGCACACAGTCCATTTACAAGTTCGTTCTGGGTCTGAACGAAACCGGAGGCACCTAGTACCCCGCATATCCATCGATCTCCAAGTACGTCTGGACGATCACCAACTGTTTCCATCTTCATGGGTGTACAGCCCAATCAAGATCATCACTAATCACCCAAATGACGTGAAAACCTCCGGTCTTCGACCACCGTCTTCATCTTCGACTTATCGTCGTATCAGTTATTCAGAATGGGATAAACCCGGTCTTTGCGAATAACTCGCGTATATTATAAACAAGTGTTACACAAACACAACATACGCCTCATTCCAATTCATCAGTCACTAACCGTAAATTAACAAGAGAATAATTCCCCAAATATTAACCCCGAAGGCCGAAACCAACATCAGATCAATATCCAGAAAACCATTCTGCTTAGCTAACCGACAGTTAGTTTCTAAATTTCACATTCGTAGGGAAAGGTTCCCATTAATTTTATCAAAGACAAATCCTTCAAATTTATTCTTTAATCTACTTTTGAATATCAATTCAAACTAGTCGGGATTAGCGAACCTTACCGAAGTAATCATTAATTTTATTTTCCAATCCCAACCTATTCATCCCATGAAGTAAAACTGGTAATACTTCATATCTAACACATGGTGTTATCGATAAATTCAATTACCATTTCACGTTCAAATCTAATTAAAGATCTAACTATCGCCTGGAGCAAAACTGGTGATACTTCATTCTCGATCTTTTCAATCTAATTAAAGATTCATTAAAACTCCACTTAGTTTTAATCTTTAACTGGGTTAAAGAATCAATGTCATTTAAAACACGATTCACGATAAACCCAAAATCACATCACATTTCAATCAGTCCCTAACTGTAAATTAGCAAGTGAGCAATTCCCTAAGTATTAACCCCGAAGGCCGAAACCAACATCAAATCAATACCTCTGAAACCATTCAACTTAACTAATCTCCAGTCAGTTTCTGATTTTCTTAACTCCTTTGGGTCTAAGAACAGTATTATTGAAGATATCGTTCACGACAACCCAAAATCACATTTCATTGATTATCGGGTTAAAGAACAAGTGTTATTTAAAACACTGTTCACGATAAACCCAAAAATCAATACCAATTCAATCCCAATTAAATATTATTTAATTGGTACACTTCATTAAATCTAAATAAAAAGATTCAATCTTTTTCTCAACTGGGCTTAAGAACAGTGCTAATGAAGACACCATTCACGACAAACCCAAATCACATTTGACGTTTCAATACAAGACTTTGAATAGAAAATATACCGGCTTATATTCAATATCAAATTCTACGACCAACAAATATCGTATTGGAAATAATGATATAAATATATCTTTCAAATTTCCAAAACAATATCTGTGTAATCACGAAATCCAACATCGAAATAATTCAAAGACAATTTCGATTCAAATCCATTCCAATTCAATTATTGGAAATTCTGGTTACTTTTAAAACCCTTTTCAAATCCAATTTATTTATTTAAAAATAAATAGAATTTTTATTCTAGTTCAAAACTAGTTCATTTCGATAAAACTCTATTTTTATCTTTTCAAATATGGAGTTTTTCACCCCAATTTCTTCCAAATCATTTCTTATGATTTTACACAAATTATTACTATTTTTAATAATTTTATCAAGGCCCGTATAGTCGATTTCCATCAATGGTCATCGAACTGCACTTACAGCGACCTTTTCCAAATTTGATTTGGACATAATTCCAAATCCAACCGTTAGATTTCTAATTTCTAATATTCGTTAGAAAGCTCTTTTCTATACGAACCCAACGGTTCTGGTTTTAGGAGAATGCGACGGTCGGATCTCCCGCAATATCCATTTGAAGTCAATGGTCGAAATTCACGAACTACCGCAGTGCGGCGCATTCTATTCAGGCCATTATATTATATATATAATATATACTTCGTCGATTTCCTTTTAAAACGTATTTTATAAATCGTTTTAAATTCATTTTCAAAATGGTTTCAACTTCCTTTTCAAATTCAAAATTGAATTTTCCAATATAAATCCGTTTTAAATTCATTTTAATTTTATTTCAATTCAAATTGATTTCTAATTCAATTTCAGTTCTAATTCAATTCAATTCGAATTCATTTCTATTCAATTTCAATTCGAATTCATTTCTATTCAATTTCAATTCGAATTCATTTCTATTCAATTTAATTCGAATTTCAATTCTTTTCCAAATATCAGATTTTGAAATCACTTTCGATATTCGTTATAAAAGGAATAAAATTGATATAAATATCGTTCACGTCAAAATGGCATCAATCTAACCAACACGGCTTTCAAATATTTGTACTTTCAAATATTATTTTTCAAATATTCTTTTTTTTTAATATTTCTACTTTCAAATATTCTATTTCAAATATTCTATTTCTAAACTGGAATGAGGCCCAATCACTTACCATATAATGTTAATTATATGGATTTTCTACAACACATGTATACAATAACAACGATGAATAATCAACCATCATCCAAAGTGCATTCTACACTGTATAAGCATCAAATATAAATATTTAATGCTCATAACAGTCTGTCCATCAATCGATCGACATACAACTAATTATTGGGACTACTGTATGTCATATATCATCCGAATATCCATGTGGGGTTTTCAAACAATCAAACACAGATTTTATTTGTGTAGTTGGGCGATGTGTAAAATTTATCATCCCAATCAATATCAGTCAAATGTGTGTATATAAACAAATCGTCCGATTTGTTTATTTTTATTTCCTTTCGTATACACGTTAAAATTCTATTTTTAACTATAAAATATTTTTAACTATATAAATATTTTATTTCATTTCACATCACATCACACAATCAACTACACATCAAAATCAAACAAACAAGCATACAAGCCGTCCATGGTCTGTGGACGACGGGTGTCGGGTGCTACTAAACACCGTCTGCATCCTAGTATATATTTTAACTAGAAAAATTAAATTAAAGGTGAGAAGTTCTCACCGACTAGTTGATCCAAACGCCACGACTCTTCATATGTAGGAAATCTTCACCTTTTCGTCTTTTGTCACTTTCGTTGTCCGTATTCACTACATATATAAAAATCACATTTTTATATTCTCTTTACTTCACGATAAAGTAAAGTTCATATTTTTATTTCACTTCATATATTTACAACGCTTCTCCTATATAAAAATTATATTTTTATATTCCTACTTCTTATATAAAGATTGAATTTTTACTTTACTACACATATAAAAATTATATTTTTATATCTCTACATATATAAAAATTATATTTTTAACCTTCCTATAATATAAAAATTATATTTTTAACCTTTTTATAATATAAAAATTATATTTTTAACTTCATACTTATATAAAAATTATATTTTTATATCGTTCTTCTTCTAATAAAGATCATATTTTTACAAATCACTTTGTATAAAAATTATATTTTTATAAATCTCTTATATAAATCAGTTTTATAAACCAGTTTTCAATCAACATTAATTAATATACTAACTAAATTAATTAAATTTACCTGCACTGTCTCTTTTTTGTTAACTCAAGCCGAAGGGGGTCTACCAACGTTCGGAGCGGCGGTCTGGGGTCTGCAGCGGTCGGAGGCGTGGCTCAGGGGCGGTGGCGGCACTGCTTCGGGCTAGGGTTCCTCGGTGGAGAGGCTAGGGGGCTCAGGACGTTCGAAGAAGCAAGGGGGAGGCGCAGTGGAGGGTTGCGGTGGAGGTGGGGGTTCCTGGCGACGATGGGAAGGGCACGGTGGCGCGTCGTGAGTGGGGGAGCGATTCCGCCCCTTCTCGATTTCGTTTTTTTTTGTTTTTTTTAAAGCTGAAGTCAACGCAAGGAGGAAGAGAAAGGTAGGGGGCTTTTATATAAATATTTATATATTTTATTATTTTTAAATTTTAAAAAGTAACTTTTTCATTCGAACTCAAAACGAGACCCATCGCTTGTCGTCCATAGCTAATTACCCTTATTTCGAACACAATGGGATTTGTGTCGTAAGCTGATTCGATCGTTTCGATCAGTTTTCGTCAAATCAACATATAACTCTGTATATTGAATTTGAACGCGCATTTCAATTTACTGGGGTCACATACTAACTCTAAAAGTTACAAAAAATATATTTCTAGCTTCGTATTGACGATACGGTCCTAACAAAACTAGTTTTGTCAAATTCTGAGACCGTTTGTAAAATGGCCAATTTCCAATTGATTAAAATCAACTAAAACTGGTCAAACGCGTTTTCCTTTGCCACGCTCACATATTGATTCGAAAAATTACGAAATTCGAAACCTAGCAATAACTTGACATCACGGACCCAACAAAACTGGTTTCGTCGAAATCCGAGGTTGTTTGCAAAATGGCTATTTTTAAGGGCCGAAATTCCATAGCGACTATTCTGAATTTTCAACTAGGCATAACTTTTTATCCCCGCTATGAAATTTCAATTTTTCTAATTCGTTGGAAAGATATTCTCAATTAGATTCAAATATTTTTAGTTTCACTAAAATCCGGTTTATTTTGAATCCTGTGCATTCATTTGAATTTTGAAATCGAATTATCGAACTACCGCGCCATTTTCGATTCCTTTATAATTAAAATAAATTTTTTATATTCTAACGACGACATATATAAATATATTCGTTCTAATTCTATTCAAAATAATTTTTCGTCGATATTATTTAAAATAATTCATTTTAAATAATCAAAATTCAATAAAATTTGCCAAAATAAAATTTTTAAATTGGCCCAAATTTCTGGGTTATTACAATCTCCCCCACTTAAAACTTTTTGTCCCCGAAAAGGAACGAAGCCGAAAGTTGTTTCATTAATCAACTCAACTTTCCATATTTTCATTACGGCTTAAGTTCTTCAACTTTTCAGTTTCTAGGAACTTTTCAAATTTTTCAAAAATTTGGCTAACACCCTAAATTTTCAAAAAAATTCGCCATAACCTCCCCTGCACCGGGAGCACCGGGAAAATCCTGAAATTGCCATATAGGCCCTCTGATCTCAAAAAGAAAAAGAAAAAGCAAAGCGGCTAGCCAATCGGCTCATAAAATCATCATCACCCAAACAAAACAGTAAAATATGGTAAACATGTACCTATTTGTCGGGCAAACAATTTTATTCTTCTGTTCTAGCCTCTTTGCTATGACCTGTTCAATGTAAGTACATGCATATGCCTACAAATGCGACAAATTTCAATACAATTCACTTTTTGGTCAATTTGGCTAAATGGTTAAAAAAAAATTAATTAATCAAGCCATAATCAAACAACACAACCATCAATCAATTAGTTGGTTATCATTTCAAATGCATAACTTTGACATATAGTCAAAAATCACATTTTTGATGTCAAATCACAACAATAAGCCCTATCTAGTTTCGGTTATCACACCAGTCAATTGGAAATATATAGAAATCTCACTTTCGAAACTCAAAAATAAATACTGGCGATGGTGCCCCGTCACCAGAATTATCCCCGGCCACTAGAGTGTGATTCTATAACTATCAAATACATTAAAACTTTGAATACACGTTTGCAAGACATATATGCAAAATCTCTATATATTGGATTGTCCTAATTCAATATAAAATAAATAATCAACTACGAATAATTGATTTAAATTTCAAAACAAAAATCGTTTTCATTTTAAAAACATACTCTTCACACTCGTTCTAGGATACTACTGATCCCATCTCTAACGAGTCATTCTCATTGGATTTTACTAATCCAATTTCTGATGAATCCTTTCGTATGGTTCTAATGTGTCTTGTTCTCTAAGCTTTGTAAACCAAAGCTCTGATACCAACTGTGACAACAAGGAATTTCGCTCGACCCGAATCAGTCGCTAAACCGATCTAGACCATTCGAAACGCCTGATTGTTTTGAGAACACGACAAAATAGAACGCGGACGGAAGAACATTTCATTGTTTATTACAACAATTCCATCAGAATACAAGAATATACAGAGTATGAATAAATAAATATTACACAGAAAATATCAGAGATTACAATACATTACATAGCAGCGGAAAATAATACAATACACAACTAGAAGAGATATACGGATACAAAGCTTTCCGGATATCGTTCCCGCTGTAAACCAGGATCCTGTGAATATAAATCAGCAAAACCAAAACTACTAGCTGCCCGTGTCAAAATAAGGGCACCCAGAGTTTAGGTTAAAACAATAAACTCCAGGTCAGTCATGGGACTGGTGTGAGAACTAAAACAGTTATTTAAAACTTTACTTTAAAAGAGAGTAATTCAAGGGACCACGCCGTATAACACGGAACAGGTTTCCTCCCAAGAATACCAGTGCATATAACAAAACAGCGCGATGCTTTTTGGAAAAATGAAGCTATTATAAGACCCAGGTCCTATCACACAATGCAACGCAAGCCGGGGGATAGGGTTTTCCCTTATAATAGCCAAACATGCTTAGTACGTTTAAAACAAATCATTTGATACTATTATAAGTGCATAGTGTATAAAACAAGTTCAAATCATAAGTATCAATCATAGACGGCACGGGTACCATATATATCATGTCGCCATACTAGTTCTACAATTAAAACCACAAAATCACGTATTTGGAAGTTGGATTTCCATCTATGAACCGAGGCAAAAGATAGTCCTCAACCGATTCGAGACTTTCTAGCCCGAGCCTCAGGTCAGAGCTCGAGTGACCTTGGAGCGACAGGGTCGGTCCACCGATGTGGATTAAAATTCCTGAACAATGCGTTTCCCCGCCCTTTGGGGCGTAAGTCTGGTCCGTCTGCCGACCAGAATGCATCGGCCGAAACCGATATAACCGAGGCGCCTCGCAACAGCAACAACCACATAAGTCAAACTCGTCAGGGCATGTAAAACCACTGACGCCACTTCTAACTAGAAAGAAACACATGTCCTCCCTGAGGTCCGTCTCCCGTTTTTGGTTCATACCGGGTGTGAAACTCGCGAAGTAAACGTTACACAAAGCTACGCCATAAAGGTCGTGCTTCGATCATCAACCACAAGACTTTGCTTTTCAACAGAATCCTTGATCATTCGCCACTTAGGCATGCCACACAGGCAATTCACTCTATGCGTTTGATATCCATCAGTATATAACCCCTGAGCTCGTACGTCTCAGAGAAGGGCGTTAAGCAAGAGAATAAATTCTCCGCCGCTAAACAGATATATATTTAATAGAAATCAATCACACAGACTAAAATCCAGTGTCAGACACACAGTCCATTTACAAGTTCGTTCTGGGTCTGAACGAAACCGGAGGCACCTAGTACCCCGCATATCCATCGATCTCCAAATACGTCTGGACAATCACCAACTGATTCCATCTTCTTGGGTGTACAGCCCAATCAAGATCATCAGTAATCACCCAAACGATGTGACAACCTCTGGTCTTCGACCACCGTCTTCATCTTCGACTTATCGTCGTATCAGTTATTCAGAATGGGATAAACCCGGTCTTTCCGAATAACTCTCGTACATTATAAACAAGTGTTACACAAACACAACATACGCCTCATTCCAATTCATCAGTCACTAACCGTAAATTAACTAGAGAATAATTCCCCAAATATTAACCCCAAAGGCCGAAACCAACATCAGATCAATATCCAGAAAACCATTCTGCTTAGCTAATCGACAGTTAGTTTCTAAATTTCACATTCATAGGAAAAGGTTCCCATTAATTTTATCAAAGACAAATCCTTTAAATTTATTCTTTAATCTACTTTTGAATATCAATTCAAACTAGTCGGGATTAGCGAACCTTACCAAAGTAATCATTTATTTTATTTCCCAATCCCAACCTATTCATCCCATGAAGTAAAACTGGTAATACTTCATATCTAACACACGGTGTTATCGGTAAATTCAATTACCATTTCACGTTCAAATCTAATTAAAGATTTAACTATCGCCTGGAGCAAAACTGGTGATACTCCATTCTCGATCTTTTCAATCTGATTAAAGATTCATTAAAACTCCACTTAGTTTTAATCTTTAACTGGGTTAAAGAATCAATGTCATTTAAAACACAGTTCACGATAAACCCAAAATCACATCACGTTTCAATCAGTCCCTAACTGTAAATTAGCAAGTGAGCAATTACCTAAGTATTAACCCCGAAGGCCGAAACCAACATCAGATCAATACCTCTGAAACCATTCAACTTAACTAATCTCCAGTTAGTTTCTGATTTTCTTAAATCCTTTGGGTCTAAGAACAGTATTATTGAAGACACCGTTCACGACAACCCAAAATCACATTTCATTGATTATCGAGTTAAAGAACAAGTGTTATTTAAAACACTGTTCACGATAAACCCAAAAATCAATACCAATTCAATCCCAATTAAATATTATTTAATTGGTACACTTCATTAAATCTAAATAAAAAATATTCAATCTTTTTCTCAACTGGGCTTAAGAACAGTGTTAATGAAGACACCATTCACGACAAACCCAAATCACATTTGATGTTCAACACAAGGCTATGAATAGAAAATATACCGGCTTATATTCAATATCAAATTCTACGACCAACAAATATCGTATTAGAAATAACGATATAAATATATCTTTCAAATTTCCATAACAATATCTGTGTAATCACAAAATCCAACATCGAAATAATCCAAAGACAATTTCGATTCAAATCCATTCCAATTCAATTTTTGGAAATTCTGGTTACTTTTAAAACCCTTTTCAAATCCAATTTATTTATTTAAAAATAAATAGAATTTTTATTCTAGTTCAACACTAGTTCATTTCGATAAAAAACTAATTTTATCTTTTCAAATATGGAGTGTTTCATCCCAATTCCTCCCATATCATTTCTTATGATTTTACACAAATTATTACTATTTTTAATAATTTTATCAAGGCCCGTACAGTCGATTTCCATCAATGGTCATCGAACTGCACTTACAACGACCTTTTCCAAATTTGATTTGGACATAATTCCAAATCCAACCATTAGATTTCTAATTTCTAATATTCGTTAGAAAGCTCTTTTCGATACGAACCCAAAGGTTCTGGTTTTAGGAGAATCCGACGGTCGGATCTCCCGCAATATCCATTTGAAGTCAATGGTCGAAATTCACGAACTACCGCAGCGCGGCGCGTTCTATTCAGGCCATTATATTATATATATATAATATATATAATATATACTTCGTCAATTTCCTTTTAAAACGTATTTTATGAATCGTTTTAAATTCATTTTCAAAACGGTTTCAACTTCCTTTTCAAATTCAAATCAAAATTGAATTTTCCAATATAAATTCGTTTTAAATTCATTTTAATTTTATTTCAATTCAAATTGATTTCTAATTCAATTTCAGTTCTAATTCAATTCAATTCAATTTCAATTCGAATTCATTTCTATTCAATTTCAATTCGAATTCATTTCTATTCAATTTCAATTCGAATTCATTTCTATTCAATTTTAATTCGAATTCATTTCTATTCAATTTAATTTGAATTTCAATTCTTTTCAAAATATCAGATTTTGAAATCTCTTTCGATATTCGCTATAAAAGGAGTAAAATCGATATAAATATCGTTCACGTCAAAATGGCGTCAATCTAACCAACACGGCCTTCAAATATTTCCACTTTCAAATATTCTTTTTCAAATATTCCTTTTTTTTTAATATTTCTACTTTCAAATATTCTATTTCTAAACTGGAATGAGGCCCAATCACTTACCATATAATGTTAATTATATGGATTTTCTACAACACATGTATACAATAACAACGATGAATAATCAACCATCATCCAAAGTGCATTCTACACTGTATAAGCATCAAATATAAATATTTAACGCTCATAATAGTCTGTCCATCAATCGATCGACATACAGCTAATTATTGGGACTAGTGTATGTCATATATCATCCCAATACCCGTGTGGGGTTTTCAAACAATCAAACACAGATTTTATTTGTGCAGTTGGGCGATGTGTAAAATTTATCGTCCCAATCAATATCAGTCAAATGTGTGTATATAAACAAATCGTCCGATTTGTTTATTTTTATTTCCTTTCATATACACGTTAAAATTCTATTTTTAACTATAAAATATTTTTAGCTATATAAATATTTTATTTCATTTCACATCACATCACACAATCAACTACACATCAAAATCAAACAAACAAGCATACAAGCCGTCCATGGTCTGTGGACGACGGGTGTCGGGTGCTACTAAACACCGTCTGCATCCTAGTATATATTTTAACTAGAAAAATTAAATTAAAGATGAGAAGTTCTCACCGACTAGTTAACCCAAATGCCACGACTCTTCATATGTAGGAAATCTTCACCTTTTCGTCTTTTGTCACTTTCGTTGCCCATATTCACTACATATATAAAAATCACATTTTTATATTCTCTTTACTTCACGATAAAGTAAAGTTCAGATTTTTATTTCACTTCATATATTTACAACACTTCTCCTATATAAAAATTATATTTTTATATTCCTACTTCTTATATAAAGATTGAATTTTTACTTTACTACACATATAAAAATTATATTTTTATATCTCTACATATATAAAAATTATATTTTTAACCTTCCTATAATATAAAAATTATAGTTTCAACCTTTTTATAATATAAAAATTATATTTTTAACTTCATACTTACATAAAAATTATATATTTATATCGTTCTTCTTCTAATAAAGATCATATTTTTACAAATCACTTTGTATAAAAATTATATTTTTATAAATCTCTTATATAAATCAGTTTTCAATCAACATTAATTAATATACTAACTAAATTAATTAAATTTACCTGCACTGTCTCTTTGTCGTTAACTCAAGCCGGAGGGGGTCTGCCAACGTTCGGAGCGGCGGTCTGGGGTCTACAGCGGTCGGAGGCGTGGCTCAGGGGTGGTGGCGGCACTGCTTCGGGCTAGGTTCCTCGGTGGAGAGGCTAAGGGGCTCAGGACGTTCGAAGAAGCAAGGGGGAGGCGCAGTGGAGGGTTGCGGTGGAGGTGGGGGTTCCTGGCGACGATGGGAAGGGCACGGTGGCGCGTCGTGGGTGGGGGAGCGATTCCGTCCCTTCTCGATTTTGTTTTTTTAAAGCTGAAGTCAACGCAAGGAGGAAGAGAAAGGTAGGGGGCTTTTATATAAATATTTATATATTTTATTATTTTTAAATTTTATAAAGTAACTTTTTCATTCGAACTCGAAACGAGACCCACCGCCTGTCGTCCATAGCTAATTACCCCCATTCCGAACACAATGTGATTTGTGTCGTAAGCTGATTCGATCGTTTCGATCAGTTTTCGTCAAAATCAACATATAACTCAATATATTGAATTTGAACGCGCATTTCAATTTACTGGGGTCACATACTAACTCTAAAAATTATAGAAAATTATTTCTAGCTTCGTATTGACGATACGGTCCTAACAAAACTAGTTTCGTCAAATTCTGAGACTGTTTGAAAAATGGCCAATTTCCAGTCGATTAAAATCAACTGAAACTGGTCAAACGCGTTTTCCTTTTCCACGCTCACATATTAATTCGAAAAATTACGAAATTCGAAACCTAGCAATAACTTGACATCATGGACCCAATAAAATAGGTTTCGTCGAAATCCGAGGTCGTTTGCAAAATGGCTATTTTTAAGGGCCGAAATTCCATAGTGACTATTCTGAATTTTCAACTGGGCATAACTTTTTATCCCCGCTATGAAATTTCAATTTTTCTGATTCGTTGGAAAGATATTCTCAATTAGATTCAAATATTTTTGGTTTCACTAAAATTCGGTTTATTTTGAATCCTGTACATTCATTTGGATTTTGAAATCGAATTATCGAACTACGCGCCATTTTCAATTCCTTTATAATTAAAATAAAATTTTTGTATTCTAATGACGACGTATATTAATATATTCGTTCTAATTCTATTCAAAATAATTTTTCTTCAATATTATTTTAAATAATTCATTTTAAGTAATCAAAATTCAATAAAATTTGCCAAAATAAAAATTTTAAATTGGCCCAGATTTCCGGGTTATTACAAGTAACGGAGCAAGTTAGATACATGGGACAACGGACTGTTAAGAATGTCCGGACGGGTTGAACTGATTCATAGTACTATTACTCCCATTGTTATGTATTGGGTATGGATATATCAATTACCTATTTCTGTTTGACATAAAATTGATAGATTATGTGCGGACTTTTTCTGGTGCGGCAAGTTACATAGGATTTCATGGGATGCCTTATGTAAACCTAAGTTGGAAGGTAGGATCAGTTTACGTGAATTCACTAACTTGGACGGAACAACGAGGTTAAAGCTATTGTGGTCATTGCTAACTAAAGAGTGATTGTGGAGTAAGTGGACGAAAGCTAAATATATTAATAAACAGAATTTTTGGGTTATGCCTATCAGTGCAAAACAATCAGGTACGATGAAGGCCATTCTACGACAACGAGATATTGCACGAAAATTAATGCGAAGAGTTATTGTTAACGATTAAAATACTTCCTTGTGGTTCGATCCCTGGATCAATCATAGATCAATGGTAGATTGTTTGGGATGGAGTCAAGTAGACTTTCCATATGCCTTTGATCTTGCAGGATTTAGCCTACGCAACTGTCACTACTATCATCCATCATCTTTAGGCGGAGAGAAATTGGAGGCGATTTGAAAATAGGGCATGCTCCAAGATGCAATGATTTAAGCGTGCCGAAATCGACATTCGGCTTCCAATGCAAAAGAGCAGAAAGCGAAGTACTTTGGAGGAGAAAACTCTGCTATGGTGGTGGGGTATTGAGCTCGCGGATCCTAGCTGACTGCGTTGGCATTGGATCAGCTATTTTGTTTTGTTTAGGGAAGATTCGGGTTGTTTTTTTTTGGTTAGATGATGATGTGTCTTTGTATATGTGCCATCTTTTTTTGTATGTGTTGAGTGTGAACAATACCGTATACGAGTTGTATAATAGCGGAGTGTTGCAATCTTTTTCTTTACTACACTGGTAAGATTTTTTAAGGAGGCAGACTTCTCTATTCGGTTCTCATACGTCATAATGAAGAACCCATTTTCAAAAATAAAATGGGGATCGAATCAAAGAGACCTTCACCCCAGTACCCATTCCACCGGCTACGATTATGATTGGGTTTTCGAGCTCGAGATTAAGGTTGCGATTTTAATGAGCTATGTGTTCGGGATTGAAATGGTTGTAATGATGATTTTGATGACAACAACGTTATTTTAACTATTAGTGTTAAAAAATATATACTAACACTATAATCTAGAATATATATACAAGAAATATATGCAGGTATTGATTGACTGTACAGTTTAGAGAATCAAGATTTTAAAGAAGAAGAGCTCAATATACAAGACTCATGTAACGACCTGGATTTTTAACTATTTAATTGAACATTTAAAAATGGTTTTAAATGTTGATTTGAAATTTATATAACTTGAATTCAATGATTTTGAATATTAATTTAATTTAAATAATAAAATAATAATTTAATTTTGAAATAGTCGAAATTAGCTGAATTTACAATATAGTATGAATTGGATTATACAGAATATTTATTTGATTAGTATTGAATTATAATAACGAATTTGTATTTTTTTTGTAGAACCGACCGATTTTTAAGGTGATCGCAAACACCTTTTATTATAACTAATAATAAAAGTCAATATAGTACAGGTGATTGTTAGTAGACTAACAACTATTTGGTTTTTAAGGTGGATCGTCCACCACCTACGAAGTTACAGTGATCCGTCCACTCTAGCTAAAATGCTTATAGCACTGGAGCTAGCTAATACTAGACTATAATAATTATTACATCTTTTCAAGTACACAAACCAACAAGTATAGGAAAATATCCATACAAGATAAGTGACATACATAGTACATAACCAACTTGCACAGCATGTCTAAGCACAAGGCTCAAAATTTCTTTGTATAGTATGACTTAGCACTAGGCTCGAGATTCCAACATTGCACAGAGCTCTAGAATCATGGGGCAAGCTCATTCACACAGAACGCACAAGGCTCAAAATGATAGAACAAGCATGTTGATGTTGACGCGAGCAAAACTCTACCATGAGCAAGATGACGTAGACTAGTCACGAGAGCAATATGAACTGAGGGCAACAAGGAAACCGATCATCAGCGAAAACGAGAGCAAACTCTTCCATGTGCTAATGCATGGTTGTGCCAAGCTGAACTTCAGAGAAGAATAAGAACACATAACTAATGACTGATAGAAAAACAGTGGAGATGGGAGAGATATGAGAGAACTAATGACATAACACACCATGTCAGAGCAAATGCTTCTCGTGTAAGCAACGTTAAGGCACAGGTGCACCAAAAGGGCAACACCATTACCACTGCCATGTCAAAACAACACACAGGTCATCACAAAAAACGATTAAAAAGTACTCCCCAAATTCCTCGTAAGAAATCATTCACTACACACAACTAATTCACAACTTCAAGACGAACGCCTAATACCCAGAATATCAAAAGCACCACACATATACCAACATGCACCGTTCATTTAGCCAGCAACCAAACAGTTTCAAATAAAGCTTACTGAGCTAAAGACATTGGTATGATTCACCTTTTAGAGCACACAAGGTAAATCAGGGAACCAACAGACTGACCAGAATCATGCTGGAGTCGCGAACCATACTTTGTAGATCCTTACCAGATGATCAAAAGACTCCGCGAAGAGGCGAACTAGCAGTTATACAACAAGTTGATCCTTATCAATGCAATCCACAAAAATGGAGCTAAGACCCACACCTTATTCTCTAAAAACAACCAAAGCATCCCAGACCCCCTGACGAAGGTCAAACAAGCTTCGAGCGAGCATCACCAGGCAATGAATAAGAGCATAGTCGCCTGGTTACATGAAGTCGCACATTATGGATCTAAAGATGCTGAGCGGGTGTTAAAAAATTTAGTAGGTTCCGAACTTCGAGTATCATGGAGCAAGACAAGTACATTATGTTGAGAGATGAAGGTTGTAGCAGGAATGAGTAAGATAAAGGCAGATGAGAGGTGAAAAAACAGCAAGGGGCAAAGAAGATGACTAGCATATCAGTGAGATCTGAATTAGGTTTATGGAGATACACCTAAGATGACGAAATCATGCTAGAGTAGAGTAGAAGTGAACGGTCAGAATGGAAAGGGAAGATATGTGAATTGTGTAGAAGGTGATGAAATCAAAAGAAAGGGGAAAAAAGAAGCATGTCGCCATTAACATCATTTCTCCAAAAACTGTGTGCTCTATCGAGTATGATTAACGAATTCGTTTATTGAACGATGTTTGAACATATAATTTATAATTTAATTATAAAACGAGCTGTAGAATCGTGGTAATTCGTAGTTTTATGATTTGAACTTTAAATGGATATATATGATCCAATATAAGTTGGAATTTTTTGAAATAAGAATCGTTCGAATCTATTAGATTATAATTTTCTAATGAAAAAAACGAGATTTCACCTTCGAGATTTTAAGTTATGTCCAAATCAAATTTTCAGAAAGTCACTATGAAATCGTTTATAAACCATAAAGATTTATTAATAAAAAACAAAAGGTGTTTTCTATAAATTAATATCGCTTAAAGTTGGAGTTTTAAATATCAAGTTTAAAATCAAGATATATTTATAACCTGAAGCTATATAAAATCTATTTGAATATATATGATAAAAATAATTCATTATTATTATACTGAAGTGTTTTAAAATCAATGTATATTTTATCGATTTAATATGGAATTTAAGAATATCCAAAACTCAAATGACCTTATATTTCAATGAAACTAAATTTATAAAATCCAAAATGGTTAATTATTGCTAGATTTCCAGTTTCAAGTTGGCATGACATTGGGTAGTTCTTACGGGAGCAGTTATTTGTGTTTGTAGGAGAAGATTAGGGGGAGACGTGGGCTGTGAAGATGTTTTGGACTTAGGCCTTTCGTTGAACAAAAAAAGAGAAGATAAAAAAGAGAAAGAAAAATATAGAAAATGAAGGTGGAAGAGGGCGGCAAGTTGAGTTCATGGGGATGTAGGCTACAGGCATGCATGGCTTGTATAAAAGGAGAAGATGATTTAAGCTTTGGGTTATACGTTAATTAAGGTGATGATAATTAACGTAATTATATAATTAATTAATAGTAAATAATGTTCAAATGAAATCAAAATCTGAAACATCCATAACATGTTCGTACGTGAACAGATTTAGGTGAAACAAGATTTGTTAAGATCGTATAGACGAAGCCTACGCTGCTAAGATGGTTGGAATGATTTGGAAGTAATTGGAATTATGTTTAATTTTAAATGTTAGTTTAAAATTAAACCAAATGACCTGAATTCATTGTCAGTCAAAACAAATTGTGAGTTAACTCTCACACCTTCTGGAATTCTATGATGTGGTTAAATTTACAATAATTATAATATATCATTGATAATATGAATTGGATGTTTGGATGGCCTGGATGATTGTTTATTGTTTATTGTTTAAAGGTTATCGACATTTATATTTACGTCATCTTGGATAATTTAGATTAAAATAATTATCTCATATGCAGTTATTAAATGTTATTATGAGCCATGGTTTGGATGTTGGATGTAGAATTGAAATTCAACATTGTTGTATTTTTAATTAATAGACAGTATTGATTAAGTGGTTGGCAGCAAATGGTCTAAAACCCATATTTTAATACGTTAATTCGCTGTCAGGCGAATCAAAGTATTTAAAGTTATAAAAATTATTTTTATGACTAAAGCGAAGTTTAGATTATATTTTTACTTAAATAGAAGTTTATAAGTAAGTCGATATTTATAAATGTTGTTTATGAAAATAGTTATATAATATATTCTATAGTAATTTTAATGTTTTAGTAATTTTTATAAGCGTAGAAGTCAGAATGTAACCTATGGGTTAATGTTTGAAATAATTATTTTTAAGAAATAGTTAAGCGATTTACTAGATTAATAATATTAACCTGAGGGAAAGAAATGATTGAAATCAGTTGACAAGTTAACTGATGATTTCAAGTTGACTAAGTCAACTGTTTTAATTGAAAGTGGTTATTAGATTAATTTGTTTTTCAATTAATCTAATGGAAATAGTTTAACAAATAATTGTTTTAATTTAATAAGATTTCTTACATATAATTCACTTTTTAATTAACGATGTTTAAAAATGATTATTAAATTAATAATGAAGTAGTTATTATTTAATAATTCCATTAAGTTATTAACTAACCTATTTTTAGTTAAATATGAAGTAACCTACTTTTACCTCAGTAACTGATGAAGTTAATTATTCTTTTAATTAATATTAATTAGAGTGATTACTTCTTAAATGGAATTCATTTAAGGAAGAAACCAAGTTTGTAATAAGTTTTATTTGGATATTCGAAAGGGTTTTGAAAGGGGTTTTTAATAAAAATCCAAGCATTTGAAAATAATTAATAAAAGAATTTAAAAGACAGTAATAATTTTAAAGAGACGTTTACTTAATCCTTGAATTAAGTAAACCAATTAAAATCGGAAGCAAAATTTCAATGAGAAGAAATGTTAAAGGATTTGGGTAACAAAGTTTGGTAAACGGATTTTTTAAATCAAAATTTTAATTTTATTTCAAAATACTTAACGAATAGGGATAAAGGATTGGATAAATGGTTCTCATAATAAATAAAAGGGATTATAGAGAGAGATTTTAAACCAAGGTTTGGGTTTGCATTAGTAAAGGTGATTGGGATCACAATATAGATTTCAATGTAAGAAATGGATTATAAACCCTAGTTAAATGGAATAATTAAATGTGATTTGTTTAATATCAGAATTAATATTCGTTTTTGAGTTATGAACTTTTATCTATCTTAACATATGAACGTTGTCGATCAAGGTCTGAGAGGTAAATAAAGTATCCTAACTTGAACGACTTCACTATTGTTAAGGGATGATATTAGTTTATAATGGTAAAGGACGTTGAAATTAGTTATTATTTTCGTAAGAGGAATATTGCAACTGATTTGCAAGATATTGAAATGTAATTAAAATTTATTGAGTTTTAAAGTAAACAATGTATAATTTAACATTGTTGGCCCAAGTTTGAAGTATGATTATATTCATACCATTTGGTTAAATATATAGCACTATTTTCTCGATAATGGAAATAATATGGTTTGAAATAGACTTATTCTAAAATAATAAGTAGATGGTAATGGTTTTTACGAATAAATTGAAAAGGGTTACATTGGATTGGAAGCGTAGATAAATACTTGAAATTTAATATTTCCATAAGTGTCAGTATTAACTTGTAATCTTTGAAATTTGAAGTTTGATAAGGCCGTTAGGTTTATAATAAATTTGTTGTTTGACATTATTTTGGCCTATACAGAAATTGGTAATTAGTTTTATACCATAGAGTTAATATATGCATCGATATTTCCAAGTAAAGTAAATAAAAAGAGTATTATAAAAATGTAGCGATATTTTCAAGGTAAACGAATAAAGTGGAGTTTGGTAAATACATTATTTTGAAGAATTAAGAAAAGTTGTTGTTTTCAAATGACGGAAGCAAAGAAGATTTGTCGAACCGTTGAATGATTTTTAAAGGTTCGATAAAAGAGTTTTTAATGAATTATTTTTAAATAATAAAAAGTCTGAGGTGCTAATGTACTTGACCGTACTGTTTGAATTGATAGTCAAAACCCCGACTATCAGTGGGATACCCTACTGGACTTTTGACGTATTAGTTTGAAGACACCGGGATGGGAACTAGACCCAAAACCACTTTGAACCAACGCTGCGTTCGAAACTAACTTGCAACAAATAAAGATGGAGCATTGAAGACCGTAAATCTTCATAAAATGGAAGAACGACTTATAGTCTCTGACTTGCAACCAGAGATACACTATGTTTCTATTGTGGTTGGAATCTATGCAAGGACTTCTCGCTTATGATCCTTGGAGTGATTTCTACATAGGATGCAGTAGGAGGGTGCCTATGGTTCATCCTATTCGTGGATGACTTTTATAGACAATGTCTGACAAAGTATTTCCTGAGGGTCACGTACGTTAATTTTTACAAATATACCAAGTTTGGTGGCGTAGAAGGAAACTCCTTTTAGCTTAACACCAAGATTATATTTATGGATGTCAATTAGTGATTTGATGGATCTGATGATGTGGCATTTAAAGAATCGTTGTGATGTTCTCTTAAAGGTAATCGTGACCTCAAGCCTCATCGATTGGGAAATGACAGACATCAGGGAGACAACGTGGCTATGTGGGTCATTACCATTAGGGTGTATTGTCACCATCTAGAGAAAATTCTTTTGTTCTTATGTCGCTTCTATATC
This sequence comes from Allium sativum, assembly GCA_030737875.1. NCBI lineage: Eukaryota > Viridiplantae > Streptophyta > Magnoliopsida > Asparagales > Amaryllidaceae > Allium > Allium sativum. Next base: position 141,147,747 of record CM060925.1, on the reverse strand, counting down.
TCCCGGGGAACGGTGGTTGGCCAATCGTTGGTGACAATATATTCGATACACTCGAATTGAATTAATGAGTGGTCGGTCGTGTGCGACTGGATTACAAGATGTTCTTGTTAAACCCAGTATATCCTCTCTAGAGTACACTGATCAGGATGCGGTCCCATACCTTCTTATGTTAGAAATTCAAAATTTAATACGTGCCATACGCATTTAGTTGTAAACCCATTATGTTGGAAAGTGAGATTAAAGATTTCTGTCTATATTCCTATTTATTTGTGAATTGATAGACATTATAATAATATCACTAGATTTTGATATAAAAAGTTGTCTGGGTATCGTAAGGCAAAAACATGTGCCATGTTTATGTGTGGTCGTGTCTTACGAGGGTTCCATTCTTTCAAAGGATTTTACAAAGTTAAGCAAGATGTTTGTAATATGAATTTTTCACTAAAAGTATTCCAGACTGATCCGGGTTGATTTTGCATTGCTTTAAAATATGCATGAGTCAGATCGTGCCTATTTCCAGGTTAGGTTTCACTTGGAGCTTCAGGGGAAAACCTGGAGTCGTGATGTAATTCTGTATTTTCTTATAATAAATATTTCCGCTTTGTGAGTTGTATTGATTTGTTGTTTACTCTGATGTTGTAATTATATATGTATACAGTTTTCTTTTAAGTAAATAGTTTGGTATATTATATTTTATTCGTTCCACTATGAGGTTTTATTTGACTCTGATTCTGTGATATTGTTGTTATTGTTTTTCTTCTTCTATTCTAATATTTCTTTCTTTTCTCACCCTCTGATTTCTTTCTATTAACTATCCGGATTTTTGGTATTTGAGTTTTGGAAAATAACACGGGATTATGTATTATTGTCGAAATTCGAGCGTCGAATTCTACCAGGTCGTTACAGTGGTATCAGAGCAGAAGGTTTAGTGATAACCTTGGCTTTGTGGTGTAACTCAATAGAGATAGGTTGGTAATACCCTAGATTGAGTTTGAGTGTGTATGATAGCACGTATTTGTAGTTGAATATAAATTTATTTTATATTATTTTGTACGGTATATTTTGTAAAAAGGATAAAAGTAATAATTCCAAATTATTATAATACTAATCAACAAATGTTGATTTGAATGAATTTGATTATGAAGTTGGAATAATTTAACTTAAAGGAAATTTAAAATATGAAATATACAAATGAAAAGTTTAATAATTAATTTAACTTATGTTGAATTAAAATGAATCTTATAAGGTGTAACTGGACTTGAATACTGAAATAAAACTTGACGCAAGTCAATAGGAATACCTCTAAACCCATATTCCAATATAATGAATTTGTATTTGGAATTAGTTGAATTGTATGGTTGAAAAAAATTGCATGGGTATAAATTTGAACTTGAATGAGAACCAATGAATGAATTAATTCAAGTCTAATGAATCTGAATGGAATAAATGGATTGCTAAGTCGAATTGGTTATAAACAAATTTCATGTGAATTAAATTGATTGGAAATGGATAATATGAATATTGAACCAACGGTAGGACTATGCAACTAATGAAAATTCATCTGAGTAAAGAACAGGTGCATGGACTAATTTATCGATCATAAAGCCTATTTGGAGTTCTGAAGCTAATTGGATCCAGTTTGGTTAGAGCTGCATAATAATTGAGCAAGCTCACATATAGCTTATTGCTTATCGCTTAATAGCGCTCATATAAGGTACGCTTGCGCAAAATATAAAATTTAGGTTTTGAATTAGATTTTCCGACCGTGTGGGTCGATGTATATATTTTTGTTATTCCTGCAATACTGCATAAGTCCCTCTGTACATGGGAGACCCTGGCAAAAAAATCTGAATATTTAAAGGTGTTAGAAAATTTCAAATCCTTTTTGGAATTTTTGTAAATAGAAATGAATTGGTGGTTTTATTAAAACTAATTGGGATGGTTAAAACCAGAAGTTTAGAAAGGGGAAAAGAAGTTTTTAACTAATTGGATTTTGGAAAGTAATGGGTTTCTAGCATTTTTCCCACGTTAGTAATTTCAGGGACGAAATTCTTTTAAGAGGAGAGGAATACAGCGACCTGGATTTTTAACCATTTAATTGAACATTTTAAAATGGTTTTAAATGTTGATTTGAAATTTGTATAAATTGAATTCAATGATTTTGAATATTAATTTAATTTGAATAATAATATAATTCTAAAATAGTCAGAATTAGTTGAATTTGCAATATAGTACGAATTGGACTATACAAAAATATTTATTTGAGTTAGAATTGAATTATAATAATGAATCTGTTTATTAAACTAAGTTTGAACGTATAATTTATAATTTAATTATCAAATGAGGTTCAACGTCGCAGTATTTCATAGTTTTACATTTTGAACTTTAAATGGATATATAGGATTCAACATAAGTCGGAATTCTTTGAAATAAGAATCATCCGAATCTATTGGATTATAATTTTCTAATGAAAGAGAAAAATCCATATTTCATCTTGTATTTTTTAAGTTATGTCCAAATCAAATTTTCAGAAAGTCGCTATGGAATCGTTTATAAAGCATAACGATTTATTAATAAAAATAAAAAGGTTTTTAAAAATTGAATATCATTTAAAGTTGGAATCTAAAATATCGAGTTTAAAATCAAGTTAAATTCATAATCTGAAGCTATATAAATTTATTTGAATATATATGATAATAATAATTCATTATTATTATATTGAAGTGTCTTAAAATCAATGTATATTTTATCGAAATATGGAACTTAAGAATAGCCAAAATTCAAGCGACCTCAAATTTCAACGAAACTAATTTTATAAAATCCAAAATCGTTAATTATTACTAGATTTTCAGTTTTAAGTTAGTTGGAGTTATTTTGTGACCATGCGCAATATAAACACGTATAAATTAACCATTTGAAATTAAAATAGCGATTTTACAAATGATCTCGAAATTCGATGAAACTGGTTCCATCGTGTCTTAAATACTAAATTATTGTATTATTTCTAATTTCGTCATGATCGAGGTTCGTATGGGATCATACGAATTTTGAACGTCGAACGTTATATGCTAGAAAAATCGATAGTCACTTCATAAAATATCCTTAGTTGTTATCAAAAAAAAAATCTCTACCATATATTTTCTTAAGCCCACCTTTATTCGTAGGCATATGTGTGCATTCGCAGCCACCATGTGAAATCTGCAAACGAATTCAACAACCATGTGCCATCTGTAATGAAGAAAGAAATATATACAAAAAAAATACTTCTTATCCTGTATGAATATTACAACGAAGTTTTTCTGAAACCAAACAAACACTATTTTCCTTTGCTTTCGTTTTAACATTTCCATCCTTAAAAAAAAAGAATTTGAACCAGCAACAGAAGCACGTCTCTCAAATTCTTGAAGGAAATATACAACTAAAACAAAAACTTCAAATATTTATCTAAAATCGAAAACCAAATGAAATTGCGTGATTCTCGATCCGTTGAACTCACAAAAGTCTCCTCTACACGTCTACGATTTTCGTTTTAGGCTCTGCAAAATTTTTGGTAGCTGAAATGTTGAGCCAGGGTGACTTAGGTGAGGGTTTCGATGGCAATGGGGAGGTGTTAGGTCAATCAGAGGTTGGCGTAGCACTCAAATTGGCGAGAGGCTTTGGTTACTGGAGTTTGGAGGTGATTTTGTTCGATGGTTTTCACGATGGCAGCAGGTAGAAGGCTTCAATGCATTTCATATGGGGGCGACGGGTTGAGAGGGACGGGGATGAAGTCAATGAGCTCGCGAAGGAGATTGAGGTGATGTGTTTGGTTTTTATTTTCATAGAGAATTGCGTATGGGAGGGAGCTCGAAAATGTTTGCATGGCGCCGAGTAGTTCTTCTTGGAGCGGTTTTTTGCGGTTGTATGGGAAGAAGATTATGGGGAGATGTGGGTTGTGAAGATGTTTCGTGCTTAGGCCTTACGTTGAATAAAAAATGAGAGAAATAAAAATATAGAAAATGAAGATGGAAGAGGGCGACAAGTTGAGTTCATGGGGATGTAGGCAACAGGCATGCGCGACTTGTATAAAAGGCGAAGATGATTAAAGCTTTGGGGTTATATGTTAATTAAGGTAATGATAATTAACGCAATTAATTAATTAATTAATTAATAGTAAATAATGTTTAAATGAAATTGAAACCTAAAATATCCATAACGTACTCGTACGTGAACATATTTTGGTGAAACAAAATCCGTTAGATCGTATGGACGAAGCCTATGCTGCTAAGCTAGTTTCGAACAAATTGGAAGCAATTGGAATTATGTTTAATTTTAAATGTTCTTTTAAAATTAAATGAAACGACCTGAATTCATCGTCAATCAAAACAAATTGTGAGTTAACTCTCACACCTTCTAGAATTCTATGACGTGGTTAAATTCATAATTATTATAAGTTATCGTTGATAACATAAATTGGATGTTCGGATGCCTTGGATGCTTTTTGATTGTTTAAGGGTTACCGACATTTATATTATGTCATCTTGGATGATTTAGATTAAAATAATTATCTCATATGCGGTTATTAAATGTTATTATGAGTTGTTTGCAGGAAAAAAACTGGCCAGAGGGATCCAACTAGATTCCTCAACATTTGTGTGTTATTTATTTCCATATTGTTTATATATGAACTGTTTAATCCCAGTGACGTTAAAACTTGTTTGGATGTTGAATTAAAATTCAATATTGTTGTGTTTTTAATCAATAGACAATATTGATTAAGTGGTTGGCAGTAAATGGTCTAAAACCCATATTATAAGATGTTAATTCGCTGCCCGGCGAATTGACATATTTAAAGTTATAAATTTTCCTTTTATAACTAAAGAAAAGTGTTGACGCCGAAAATGGTCGTCAACGCCCATGATTTCCACGTGAGGGAAAATAAATGTCCAATGGTGGAAATTGAATAAATAGTGATGTAATATGCAGGAGAAAAGCGCAAATAAACGATCACACAGAGTTTATAGTGGTTCGGCCCGTCGAGGCCTACGTCTACTTTGAAGCATTTTGCTCTTTTATATTAACTTTGGTGCATGTTACAACATTGGGTCGAGTTGTTTCTGAATTCATGTGAGTTTCAATGCTTATTGTGATGCAATGGAGATATTGAGGTCTTCATGTGGCATGCATGGCCATGGTGGCAAGGTCATCTAAAAATGATTGATTTATCTTCTTCCCGGATGCTAAAACAAAAAGGCAGTTTAATATCCGAAAGAGTGGTTAAGTATTCAAGAACATGTCTATGCGTCCAAGCATATGTGTCTTCTTCTTGATTGGATGGAGGAAGATGTTTAAGAGGCTTTGGGAAGACTATATTTTTCATAAGCAGTCATTAGAGCTTGGAGGAGAGCTAGAACCCACCCCTTTCACACTGGGAATGAGGGGGTATTTATAGGAGTGGACTGGTAGTGGAGTAGGTGAAAAGTAGGTGAGAACAATAGAAATTCATACCCCGTGGGAATGCTTCCTGAACATTTTGTATCCCTCTAAGTGTGCAAAATCGTATCCCGAGGGATGCGAGATTCACAACCGAAGGGTTGCAAAATCGCACCCCGGTAGGATGCAAGATATCGCACCCAGAGGGGTGCGAAATCGCATCCCGGTGGGATGCAAATTCGTATTCCTTAGAGGTATACAAATTCGCATCCTTTGGGGAGATGCGAGATCACACACAATGGGTGCGAGGGGATGCGATATCGCATCCCTCGGGGGGATACAAATTCGTATTTCGTGAGGGATACGAATTTGTATCCCGTGAGGGATACAAATTCGCTTCCTAAGGAGGAGACTCGAGGATCGATGTTTCTCTAGCCTTTGGGGAGCTACGGTACTGGATGATGAGGTAATGGTGAGGTCAGGGTTTGTTGCCGGGACGTGGGACCCACATCGTGTGATTTTTCCGAGTCGGATCGAGTATCATTGCTTCTGTCCAGACTTGGACTCTGGGCACCTTGACCACGCTTTTGGGTTGTTGATCCATGCGATGAGCCGAGTCGGTGGTCTTTAATCCTTGGGAACCGGTCCAAAAAGCCAGTTATCACTTGCCTCCCAAAGGATGTCTTATGATATCATGACGTGCTTTGAGATGAGACTGTAACACCCCACCTCCGCTAGGGTCACTCACAAAGGGAATGCCCTAGTTTTGGAGGGGTATTATCTAGTAAACAGGCACAGAGATAACACAAGACAGAACATAGATAAAATAGTGTATATAAAGCAGCGGATATAAACTTTAAAACCAAATCTCATTACTAAAAAATAGAGTCAAAACCTCTTACATCAAAATGCCAAGTCATTATTTCATTACATCAAGTTCTAAAGAAGCAAAGTACTTAAAACAACATAAGTAAAATATTATTCCCCAAAAAGTGCATGAGTGCAGCCATAGCATAGCTCAAGACCAAACCGTACATGAGCTGTCAGAAAGCAAGCAAAGTCCAAGCTAAGAGCTAGAGTTTCCTCCCTGAGAACCTGGGGGGAAACGAAAGACAAAGAGGCGAAAGAAAACGGGTCAGTCAAAAAGACTGGTAAGCCTTAGTGACTATCAGCATAGAAACTAGTAAAGTTAACAAGACATGAATAAACTGGAATTAAACATAGGAATGATGATAAGTCTGACATGATAACTAAGCTAACAAGATAACTCAAGTCTAAAATTGCGTATTCAAGGTTTGCCATACCAACTGTACTGGTATACTAATCCCGTGTTATCTATAAATCAAAAAATAATCCCTTGGCCCAATATCATGAAGTGACCCAATTCGGGGTCCAACGGTATGATCTAATCGATCGGCTCCCTACAAGTCTAGCTCGTCGTGTGTCTGTGTCATACGGCCCTATAACGAATGTAGTCACCTGTGCTAGGTCCACCATAGGGTGTATCAAGCCCTAGGGTACCAACCACCAACACGAATCAAGAATGCACAGATAATCCTACTGATGCCCAATGCCTGCTTTTTCAACTCCGGACTAAGTGCACGACCCTAGTCCGCCTGAACCTACAATGGCGCACCAACTCAGCCGTCGTTCCGGTCGCTTACAATCAGCCCAGCAATCGTGCCCCACCCTGCCTAGTCCCAGGGTACTGTGATACATCTAGTGGGTTACTGCTGAAAAGGACCGCGTAACTAAGGTTTTGTTCAGCAGGTTAAGTTGTCATTTAAAATCGTGAGTTAACCCCATTTACGTGTCATGTCAAATTGACTAAGTGTGTCGTTCTAGTTCAAGACTTAGTCCTACGAATCATGTGTCAGGTTGGTTAAGTGTGTTCAAGCGGTTCATGACTTAACCCTATCAAATCAACGTGTCAAATTGGTTAAGTATATTCAAGTGGTCCATGACTTAACCCTATCCAGTGGCATTAATTTACTTAATGCACCCCTAACCTCTCACATTAGACTTGGTTATGGTTATTGGATGTGTCAGGCGGGTCCAGGCAGGTTTACACCATAACCTAGTCTAACCTCGGGTTTTGAGTGCGATATGACCAACTACTCACATTGGGTCTTATTGTTTGCAGTTACTGGATTCGCCGGGCGGTTCCGGGCAGATTTATACTGCAAACTCAACCCAACCTCGAGTTGTCCACGTTCAAGTTATCTAAGTGTCATGTCCCAAATTCATATTTTCAAGTATAATTTCATGTCAAGTTCATGTTCCTATCCACGCTCAAGTTATAATGATATTCATGTTTTCAAGTTCACACTAAATTCAGGTTTTCCTAAACTACCCAAATCGCATCCCCAACGCTCGTGAATTCGAATCAAGGCAATAGATGTAACTAGGGAATAACATAACAAGGATGGGTATAAAGTGGCAAAGGTGATTTCAAGGCAAGCATGGTGTAACTTGAGATATGATCATAACATCACTGGCATATGAAATAGGGTGATAAACATAGCAATAAATGACATAAGATGATAATCCTAAACTTGTGACTAGCAATAGTTCCAACATCACAACATCACAGGCATGTTAAAATAATGATAGGGTTTAGGTTATGACATGAACAGGCCCCTAAATCAAGTTTTTATCAGTATTCCACAAATCAAGGTTCAATATGAACGGTACTAGGTTCAAGGTGAATAGATCTAGGGTGAACAAGAGTAGATCTAAAATAATAGATCAAAAAGGAATAGTCATAGATCAAAGATATACAAGAGTAGGTCTCAAGTAGTTATCAAGTAGTTATCATGTTTATGTTCAACTTCAATTTACACATGTCCATATTAAGTTTAGATCTAAGAGTAACTGGGGCTTACAGATCGTGGTTTTTTAGAACTAAGAACAAAAATTGTTGTAGGATCGTTGCAGAAGCTTTAATCTCTAGTTTGAATTGAGTTGCTTAGGTTGATGTTGATTAGCTTCTAGTTTTGATTCCAGCAGAGTAGCGATGCCATTTTTATTTTTATTTAGAACAGAGGCAGAGTAGAAGCAGAATAGAATTGTGTGTAGAGAAGGCTAGGTTTGGGGCTGTTTAAATAGGTTTAGGCAGATGAATCTGGACAGAAATCGGACTAGAAACATCAGAACAAACACTGGCCCAAAAATGGGCTCGAGGACCAGGTCGACACCCAGGTCGACTGGCCAGTCGACCTGGTCTGGGGGGGTTGACTGCCCAGTCGACTCCCCAGTCGACCTGGGTCTGGGCGGGAAATTTCCCGCCCAGTCTGTTCTGCGTTTGAAATTCGAATTTTGAATTCGAATTCAAGCTATTTTCGATTCTGAAAATTCCTGAAACTTCGGAGGGTCATATCTCCCTCATACGGACTCCAATTCTTGCAAACTCGGACCCGATTTCATGCAGAATTCCGAGGCGAACGCAATGGCGCAACCCGTTTCCCTTGGTTCTTATTTTAAAATTTAATTCTGCCTAGATTTATGGTTATAACACATTATCAAAATACGGGTTGTTACAGAGACAGTTATTCTTGTTCTTTGAGTCACGTTGGATGACTTGAGGTCCAGCGATGTCGAGAATCTCGTGTTGCCTGGCTAGAACCAAGATGTCGTTTGAACCGAGCATTTGTTTCCTGTTGACTCAAGAATTTAAACGTTAGTCGTCGACCCTCGTCTACGCTAGAACGTAAACGAGTCGCTTTCAACACAGGCAATCGCTCAAACTCACACGTCTGCACATGGTTCTGTGCGATGCAGCCGAAGTTGGAAATAAGCGACATAAAAGGTAAGTATGTTGCAGACTTATGACTGTGTGAGTCGCTTTTCGAAAATGAATCTGAACTTGTGAACTCGAGTGCTCGACATACGTTTTAAAGTTATAGTCAAATTCCCAATCCGAACTTGTGAACTTATGTTTGGTTAAAAAATCGAGTTGGTTTCAACCATCATTATCTCGAAAACTGGTATGTGCAGTCATAGTCGAAGTTGCGCGTCATGGATTTCGCAAAGCTGGAAACCCGATCACCATTTCCTCCCCACTCCTTTTTCAGTGGGATACGAAATTTTATGGTCTCTTCGGCTTCCCCCTTCGAATAAAAGCTCGGCCCTGAAGGCATTCTCCTCTTATTTCTCATAACTCTGACCCCTTCTGAAATTCAAGAGCTCCTCGAAAAAGAATTGCAAGCGCAGACCTTCCTCCCTCGATGATCGTGATTGTTTATAGGTGGGTCTAGCCCGCGATACTTTTAGGTGGCGGTCTCGAGAACCGATATGATGTTGAGAGCTCGAGAGGATTGCGCTCGACACCGGGTTAAGCTTCCTCGGGTTTCGAGGTTGCATGCCCATGGGGTTTCGGAGGAAGAGATGGAGAAGAGGAGCATGGGATGGAGGGGAAAGGAGGAGACAAGAAGAAGAAGGGAGAAGGAGAGAGAATTCGCATCCCGAATGCCTTGGGGGATACGAAAAAATTTCATATCCTGAATGGGATATGAGAATTTTCGTATTCCCCCCACATCAGTGTGGTTTACGAAATTAGCCAAGACGGAGGATACGAAACTGCGTGTTGCGAAGCCCGGGAGGCGAATTTTCAGAAGGAGAGGGGATGTGATGTTGTGCTGGCATAGGATACGATTTTTCCTAGTCTTGGGGATGTTGAGATGCATCGCCGAGGCAATGTCGACTTCGAGTCTCCACGACAGCGTTGTATCCCTCCATTCCTAGTGAGAGTTCGTGTCTCGGGAAATTCATTGGTGGACTTGCATCATTATTGTTGTGCCACGTGGCCGGGCTGTACTCGCGATTTGGTGCTTTAGCTATTGATGCCTTTACTCCTGAACCATACACCGATAATTCTGTATTGCGTATAGGATTAGAGCGTAAACTTGGACCATGGACATATGACTGTACTATTGATAACCACAACCATGATGCAACGATTGGTGGATGTAAGTCCATTGACATCGATTGATAACAGCGATGATTGTGGTTTTAGAACTAATGATCATTGTCACATTCCAATTCATTTTAGCACAGTCGCATCAGAATCGCACGTTTCATGTTAGTTTACACTAATGTAAGGGGTACAAGCTTTTCTGTGTGGTTCTAATGCAACTAGGTTGTGAGTATAGTTCTTGATGATAAGGAGAAGCTCCAGACGACTTCAGGGCTTGGATGACGAGTTCGTAGGAACATCACCGAGTTCCAATGAACCTTCTAACCATTCTATCTCGTCAACGAGCGGTGATAGGAAATACGGATCCTCTACTTCGCCTCAACAAGTGGGTACATCTAGTGCTCAGGAACAAATGATACAATCCGAAGGGTCTCGGCATTCAAGTGTAGGCATAGACGAGCTAGTGGTCGAAGGAGAATCAGGGATTGCTGGAGAGGGCCTGGTTGAAGGAGAAGATGGTGGTGGCTAATACGAGGGAGTTCTCATAGCCCTGGATATGGTAGGATATACAACAATCCTCGAGAATCCATAGGATTCGGTAGCTTCGCGGGTAGTTGAATCTTCATTGCGGCGAATCTGCACGAAGTAAGGGATACCCTGGGACAACGTTGAAGTTCCTGAAAAGGTTGATAATGCACACGCTCCCCAAGAGGGATACATCGCCTGGAATAGGCATATGTGTGCTACTGGATGTGTTCCCTCGTCGTACGCATATATTCGGGATGTCATGTACTTCTTTCGATTGGCGCCAACGCAGCTTCATCCAAACGCGTATGCTTCCCTGCTCGGTACCTACATCCTGTATGTTGAATGGCTGCAGATCGAGCCATCGGGGGACGACATCAGTTACTTCTATTCACTAAAGAAGAGAAGTGCCGTGTCAACCTCCCTAGTGTACATGGAAACACATCCCAATAGTCACTTGATCCTAGGGACATTGAGAAAACTCATCTATTTTAAAAGTGATTGGCTCTTTATTCGCTGCCCACAAGGATTTGCAAGGAGGTGGCTTGCCGCCAGTAAGTGTGACGACCGCCCACGGTCCCCGCACTAAACAAGAAGAATAGTGCGCTGAAAGACGTGACGAGCAGCTGCGGACGATCATCATGGTAAAATAACACAATCGGAACTTGTCGTAAATCTCACAACGCAAGGATAAAATATAATAGAATATATACAATTGGTACTAATAGTGAAGCAGAAAACGCTAGACTTCTATAACGACTAGAAAGTAATTTCCATAGACTTGAACTACAACAATAGTGTTTGTACAAATTTCCTCACTATAGCACTCAGAGAATAACAAACAACGGAAATCCAAATACTATATAGTAGAAAGATAGTACACCAGCCTCCTGCTTGCCTCCGAACAGCTAAACCGTCCTCACTAAGAAATCACCTGCCACCTAGTCTGCTCATTCACAACCGGATGAACAGCCCATGGTAATAAGAGGGAAACATAAAACCTTGAGTCAGACAACAGCCTTAGTGAGCGATAAAACAACTAACAAACATCATCAATAAAGTATATGAGAATAGATAGATTAACAAACCAATATACCAAAACACCCGAGAAGTACTCTCAACTTTCTTCCCACCTCTGACAGTGATATCCTTTACGATCCATACATCCAAAGGAAACAACAATTCAGCCATGGAAATCGGAACAACCATTCATACATGGCAAAAGCAACTCATACAACATCTAGTTATATCTCACAAAGACCACCCTAATTGGACTTGGCATCCCTCAAGCACAAGCCCTAGAGGCTGAAACCAATATCAGACAAGCACCCGAAGAACACCTCATTCAAAGTCAGATAATCTCCGTGAGATGGTACAATCAATACAACCAAGCATTTAAACGTCCATGACTGACTCTGGCTAGCACCGCCAACCTTGCTTTGAAACCACCGACAATTGTAAGACTGGCTAAACAATTTCCCATCAACTGTCAAAGACCATACTCGATGCCCTGGTTCAAGCAAAAATCCCCACACGCTATACACAACACGTGTCTAGGCCATACACGACGCCCAGGGAACTCGACCTACAACCAATCTTTCAATCGTACCCCTGCTTTGAGCCTACCAGAACCTACGATAATGATAATTCCTCGGCCTTCTTATCTCTAATCGTTACCAATTATGACTATTAGTTACAACTATTCTTAGGCTCAGAACACTTTAGAGCAATCACTTCACACAAACTCAATACATTCTTGAGTCATCTCCACATTCGTTGCATATGATGAACAACGAACTAATCACATCACTTCTAACATCCTCATCTGGACTGTCGTCGAAGCCATCATCACCATCGAACCAAACAACTTCAATATAAGGTTCAATATAGTCAATAGAATCACACACATTTGCTAAAGAAATAAATCACAGCACTCATGCGATTCACCACAGCGTTTAGAAGCGCTGCTAAATCTCTTCAATTCATATCCGACCGACTAGGCTAGAGTAGGGACCGACCGACCCCACTGCATCAGAACCAACCGACCTCATGCCACCAAAGACCAACCGAGCCCTGGTGACCATCCCCTCACTAGCTCGATCTGAACCCTACACTGCTCAGCCCAATGCTCCCTCGACCCAACCAGACCGACCCCCTTCTACTCGAGCCCGTGCTCAATCTAATGTGCGCGACCGACCCAGTGTCTCCAAAGCACCAACCAATCCAACCGAGTCCTCTGCGCAAGCGACCCTCCCCTTGGCTCGACTACCCATGCATGACCGATCCTGTGCATTCCTGCCCGATCACCCTACTGCTTACGACCGACCCCATGTATTTCTGCTCAAACCGACCACAAGTTGTACTACACTTGTACTGCGATCGACCCGTGGCCTGTACAGCCTCAATCCAAGTCCAATTTCGACCAAAACTTCACTAAATGATATAATCGACGAAATATACTCGCCTTATCCATCCAATACAACCATACACATATTATGAGACCACTAACAACATGAATATGACAATTTCATCAATATCATACAATTTTCATCAAAATCACAATAAATTAACATATGATCTAAATTGCGGATCTAACTTGCATAAACATATGAAATAGCATAGGTATTACCAGTTTAAACTTGCTAAATTAGATCCTAGGGCGATACATATGAAAATGGACTTACAAAGGTATAGATCTATGAGAAAATGCTTGAATTTGATGAAAAACATGATCAAACATTCACATACTTGATTGAATCCGTGTGAGAGATGCATATCACTCACCAATTCTCCAAATCAAAGCAAAAACAGTGAATTAAAATTCCAAATAGCAAGGAATTGGATCCAAACTCCTTGATTCGATGAACTCGCCCTTGAAACGATGTAGATCTAGCCTAAAATGGTGTAGATCTTCGATTTCCTAAGCTTTAATGGTGGAAAGATGGAGAAATGGAGGAATGAAGGATCCTTAGGCTCTTCCAAATGAGAGAATGGGGAAAGTAAACAATTTCCCATACCTCCTACCCCCTATTTATAGCCTTCCACCAGCCCATTGATGGGCCTCCTTAAATCAGCCCATTATGGCTTAAAAACTTGAACAACCAATTATTAAACCTTAAAACAACGATTCCTCCCAAACCGCTGAACCAAATCTTTAATGTAACCACTCTACAGAAAGGCAATCATTATTTCCTTTCCAATGGCACAGGTCTAACCACCTGATTTTACCTGAGTCAAAAGTTATGCCCTATACAAGACTGACAGGGGAAAAATGGTCACAAACAAAATTGGTAAAAATTATGGACATGTTTAACATCACCATAAACAACATATAAAAAATTGAGAATGATCCAACCCATAGGGAATAAAATAAAAATATTTTACGATCCTTCGATATGTAAAATGCGGGCTGTTACATCCCCCCCCCCCCCAAGAACTTCGCCCCCGAAATTCCAAGCAAACACAACAATTCTGCATGCCTGTCATCCATGAGAAGCCAATTCTATCATCCAAACTAGCAATCATCAAGCCATGCATCCATATCCTTATCCTAGCATGCGGAATTCTATCAAACAACAACAAGATACAACGATGCTTCAATATCAATGGGTCCTACCGACGAAGAGTTCTGGATAAGTTGCCTTCATTCTCTCTTTCGTCTCCCACGTACAATCGTCGCCATCTTCACTCCATTGTACCTTGACTAGCTTAACCGTCTTCCTCCTAAGCTGTTTCGTGTCATTTCCCACAACACGAAGCGGCATACGAGGTCTCGTAACTACGGTCTCGACTTCTAGGTTTTCATGTTGCTCTAGAGAAACCACCATATTTGAATCATGCACGAACTTACGTAGAAACGACACATGGAACACTTTATGCACACTCGACATCTTCTTAGGTAACTCCAACCTATATGCGAGCTTTCCAAATCGCTCGACTATCGGAAATGGTCCAACGAACCTAGGAGCTAACTTTCCTTTGTTTCCAAATTGAACCACATGCTTCAACGGCAAAATCTTCACAAAGACCATATTGCCAATGTCAAACTCCAAATCTTTTCGACACTTATCAGCATAACTCTTCTGGAAATCTTGAGTTGCCTCCATTCGTTGCCGAACAATCTCGATATAATCCGAGGTCTCTCTGATCGTCTCTGGCCCAAGTATCAACTTATCTCTAGTTTCTAACCAACATGCTGGAGAATTGCACGAGCTCCCATACAACGCCTCGTATGGTGCCATCCCAATGCTAGATGGTAGCTATTATTATATGTAAATTCGACTAGATGTAGATGGTCTTCCCATGATCCCCAAAATCAAACACACAAGCTCTTAGGAGATACTCCAAAACTCGTTTAATCCTCTCAGTTTGACCATCGGTTTGGAGATGATAAGCCGTACTTAAACACAACTTGGTTACCAAAGCTTCCTGCAAACTTTTCCAAAATCCACTTGTGAACAATGGATCTCGGTCACTTACTATGATTTTCGGGATACCGTGAAATCGAACTATCCATTTCACATAAAGTTCATCCAACTTCGATGCCGTCCTAGTAGACTTGACATGAATGAACCTTGCACTTTTGGTCAAGTGATCCACGATGACCCATATCCCTTCATTTCCTGCCCTGGTTCTATATAGTCCATCGATAAAATCCATTGATATCTGCTCCCACTTCCACGTAGGAACTTCCAATGGCTGAAGCAAACCACTTAGCTTCTTCTGTTCAGCTTTCACCAACTAACCGTTCATGCACTTGGAAATGAACTTTCCAGTATCTCGCTTCATCCCCTCCCAGTAGTAAACTCGCTTCATGCCCTGATACATCTTATTACCACTGGGATGAATCGTCAACTTTGAGTGATGAAATTCTCTCAGAACCTCATCTCTCAATTTATCGATATCAAGGACAACTAGTCGCCCTTGTTTTCGAAGCCAACCTTCGCGATCAACTTCGAACTCTTTATTCTCTGGTTCCATCTTCTGGATAAACTCGGCAAGCTTCACATCACGCTTTTGTCCCTCGCTGATCCTCCCGATAAGAGTAGGTCTTATCGATAAGCTTGCCAACATTTCAGGTTCCAATTCACATCTTAGCCTGAAATCAAACCTTGCCAAATACTCGAGGCTTTTGCATTCTGAAAACATCGCTCCCAAACTTGTGTGTCTTCGACTCAACGCATCTGCAACCGCGTTACCCTTGCTAGGAGTATAGGCTATACCAAAATCATACGATGCCGGAAACTCTAGCCACCTTTGTTGCCGAAGATTCAAATTTTTTTAGGAGAAAAGATACATCAACGACTTGTGATCCGTAAACAACTCGAATCGAACTCCCAATAGATAATGTCTCCACGTCTTTAAAGCAAACACAATCGCCGCCAACTCTAAATCATGAGTTGGATAATTCCTCTCATGCGGCTTCTGCTGTCGACTCACATAGGCCACAACCTTATCCTTTTGCATCAGCACTGCTCCAAGCCCAGTACCACATGCATCGGTGTATACCACCATCTCTTCATACCCATTCGGAATGGTCAAAACAGGAGAACTTGTCAACCTCTATAGTGACCCTAAAATCCAGTAGAATTTGAGCTGACTAAATAACACAAGTCCAACCCAAATTACACTGGAAATCAGGAAACTAATAGATAGAATTTAGAGGGTGAGGATAGATAAGATAGAAACTTAGAATAGAAGAAGAAGAACACAACATCAGAGTAACATGAACCTCACAGCGGAACGAATAACATATAATATATATAACATAACTTGAAATATACATCTATACTAGAATATACAGCATTATCAAAGTACAACACTTACAACACAACGGAAATAAACTATAGCTATATGATCCTGAAGCCTCCTACTCCAGCTCTTCAAGTATCTGTAAATTCCTGACTACTTGACTGCTCGTACAAAATTGGGCACCCAAGAGTTTAGGGAAAACAAAACAAAATAAACTCCGGGTCAGTCATGAGACTGGTATGAGTAAAACAGTTTGAACAAGTAAATGATATCTCATAAGACCACGCCGTATAATGGAATGGGTTTTTCCCTTATGAGAATCCAAAATATCTTTATATAAAAAACCTTTTGATATTATGATAATGTCTATCAACCACAATATAATAACCATCTAGCAGAAACGCTTTCATCTCACGTTCTACATATATAGTATATAATCAAAATCGCAAGCGCGTACTGGGAAATGGATTTCCAACTATGACAAGGTATGGAACCACCTTACGCTAGTGTACCTCTAGAGAGGAATACACTAGGTTCAACAAGAACATCTTGCAACCCGGCCACACATGACCGACCACTCATTTCGCTTGAGTGTATCGAATGTATATCACCAACGGTTGGGATCAGCAACCGTTTCCCGAATGGGACAGCATGAACATTTAATTTTTAGAAGTAAATGAAACTCTAGATCAGGTGATTATACACCCTAATAGGTGCGACCTACATAGCCATGCTGCCTTCCCGATTTCTGCCATTTACCGAATGTGAGGCTAGAAGCTACGCTTTATCATCACATCTGATTCACTTCGAATGCCACATTGTCAGATACATCGAAAATCACTGATTGACGTCTACTATAGTACATTACGTGTTAGCTAAAGAAGTTTCCTTCTCCGCTTCCACTCTTGGTACGGTTGAAGAAATCAATGTACGTGACCTTTCTGGAAATACTCTGTCAGACATTCATCCATACAAGTCATCCAGGAACAGGATGAACCGAAGACGTTATTCAGTACATCCATCTTAGGCACTGTTATCTAAGACTTATACAATAACCCTTGCACATTACTCCGTCTTCAATTATCTTTGGCATATATGATTCGCAATGCTTATGCCAATGCAGAGTGGTTCTTTGGATAATAATCCAACCGGTCTCTCCATATTAACAACGTTAAAATGGTCAAAACTTCGATAGTCTGTGATTTAACCATCAAAGAAAAACAGGTGTGCAAACAACGATATTTTTTCCAGATGGAAATTCTGTCAAATCAACCATCAATCATATATATATTCATATGTTCCTTATTTTCTATGTTTTAGAAAATATACGTTAACGCTGGAAAACATTTCCATAACTTATTTACGTATCACTATTCTTCTACAACTATCAGTCTCTGATTGTAAACTAGTATAAGAACAATTCCCTAAGTACCAATCCCGAAGGTCGAAACCAACATCAGATAGGCACTTAGGAAACTATTCAACTTAACAAGTCTCCAGTCAAATTCTGATTTAGCTTAACTCCATTTCTTAACTCCTTATACATGAACACTTCCTTTTCTAATTCATATTTCCAATTTCAATATTTGATTACGTTTCTGATTCTATTTGGAAAACATTTCCAAATCTTCTTTACTTGGATTTAAACAGATGTTTAAATCAACATCGCGACGACAACTCAAACTACTATGCTTATTTACTAAAATCACATAACCACTTTCAATCTCGAACCTTAACCATTTCTAAATTAAAAACGAAGTCAATCAAGTTAGGGTATAACTACCTCTCAGACCTTAACTGAACAACATTTCAAATCTCGAAATAGGGTAAGTTCATCTTTTAACTCTTTAACACTTCCTTACGTAACTTCCGGATATAATTTACGAGTCCAACTCCTTTACAGAATCATTTGATTATAACAGTGGTGTTATAATTTCATAGAATCATTTGATTATAACAGTGGTGTTATAATTTCCTGCTTCCGAAATATAATAACTTTAATCTAACTCTTATTTCCTAACTCGAATAAATAACGAACAACTAATTTATCAACTCCTATTTGGTTAACTTTTATTCTATAACTCTTATTCGAATAACTCCAATCTAACAACTCTTATTCGATTAACTCTAACTCTATTTAACTCTTACTGGATTAACTCTTATTCGAATAAC
Source organism: Allium sativum (assembly GCA_030737875.1). Taxonomy (NCBI): domain Eukaryota; kingdom Viridiplantae; phylum Streptophyta; class Magnoliopsida; order Asparagales; family Amaryllidaceae; genus Allium; species Allium sativum. The sequence continues at coordinate 141,128,972 of CM060925.1, read as the reverse complement.
TTACATCCGAATGACTTATATTTGATAATCTCTCTTCTTCGAATAAACTATATTTGATTTAACTCCTGTCGAATAACTAGATTCGATAAACTCCCTTCGAATATCTCTGATTTAATTAACTCACTTCGAATATCTCTGATTTGATTTACTTACTTGGAATATCTCTGATTCGATTAACTTACTTCGAATATTTACTATATTCGTTTACTCCTTTCTTCGAATAAACAAATATTCGATAACTTCTTTCTTCGAATAAACTAATATTCGATTTAACTCTAACTGAATAACTCTAACTGATTAGATCTAACTGATTTAACTCTAACTGGTTAGCTCTAACTGATTTAACTCTAACTGGTTAACTCTAACTGATTAGATCTAACTGATTTAACTCTAACTGGTTACTCTAACTGATTTAACTCTTATTCGAATAACTAATATTTGATTAACTCTATTCAACTAACTCGACTCGACTAACCCCTTTCGAATAACATATTCGATTTACTAACTTTCGAATACCATATTCGATTGATTAACTTTCAAATACCACATTCGATTAACTCCCTTCGAATACCATATTCGATTTAACTCCTTTTGAATACCATATTCGATTTAACTCCTTTCGAATACCATATTCGATTTAACTCCTTTCGAATACCATATTCGATTAACTGACTTTCGAATAACATATTCAATTTACTACTTTCGAATACCATATTCGATTAACTATCTTTATTCGCTTTATAAAGATTTCCTTTTAACAACTTTTATTCATTTAAAAAGATTTACTTTTTAGTAACGATTCTTCACTTTAAAAATGTCCTTTTAATAACGTTTCCCCCACTTATACAGATTTCCTTTTAATAACGTTTTCTTTTTTATAACTTCCTATCCCGTTACAAACAATTTCCCTTTCTAACTCTATTTATTTTATAAATATTTCCTTTCAAATTTTATACTTAAAAATATTCTAACTCCTTAAATTCCCAGAAAAATTCGCCATAACCTCCTTTGTACCGGGAGCATCGGGAAAATCCCCAAACCGCCACACCGGCCTTTCTATTCAAAAAGAAAATGGTTTGCAAATATTTCCTTTCTAAATATCTCCTATTTATAAATATTCCAATTTATAAATATTTTTTATTTATAAATATTCCAGTTTATAAATATCATGTTTTCAATATCACTTTGAAAATCTCCTTTTTCCCATTCCGATATTTTATGGTACTTAACACATCAAATCACGATGACCAATCTCATCCAACGACATATAATCAACCACAGATTATAAACTACATCATATATCACAATATATGAAAAACAATAAAATAACTATTGAGGAATCCGGTCGGATTCCTCCAACCTGTTTCCCTGCATCCATAGATGTTACACAATAAAATCAACATCACTTTCAGTTCCATATGATATATTCTGTTAAACAGAATCAATATAGAAATTCAACTAACAGACTAGCAGTTCAATCAAACAGTCAACACACAGTCAATCAGCCAATATTTAATAGTTCTAAAAATACAACATGAAATTATAAACTGTTCAGAGTTAGTGAGATTTACTCACATTGGCAGTTCATCGTTAAAGAACGATAAATTGTTGTTTGATTTGAATCAAACAGTTTATTTCTCCATAAATTCAAACGAGCTCCACTCCACTCCCAGTCAGTTCCATTGGTTAGTGTCCGTCCATACGATCCTGTCGGATCTTGTTTCGCTGAATTCTGATATCGTACGAGAAAGTTATACATTTTCGAAGTCTATAAACTAATTTGAATTTAAAATAAAACATAGTTTTAATTACTTTGGGCCTCACCACAACACCTTGGCCCAACTCAATTCAAAACCCACGTACCAGCCCCGAACCCGCTTAATCCCTTCTCCCCCAAAATATTTCTTCTCCGAATCATCTGAACCCGAAATAAAACAGTGCCATTTCCTCCACTTCAACTCTCCACCGCACCTCTTCTTCAACCTGATTTCAACAACCAAAAACACCAACCTGCTCCTCTCCAAAATCCGCCTCTTCCCATACCTCTCTTATGCAACTCGGTACAGGATTTCACCCTCGACCTAGAGGACCTAGCACGGTTCGCACCCCACAAACTTCCACCGGAATACCTCAAAACTGCACGCTGACTTCGGTTTAGTCCCCTGGATCCACAAACGAACACATATCCACCCATCGAAGCTTCAAACTCCACGATTTCGTAACCCTAGGGCTACTGTTGAAATGCGGTTCAAGTTAAGAACCCATCGACCCATCTGAAACTCATACCAGCGGATTGAGCACGGAATGAGGATCTCATATATTTGTATTTCAATATTTATAGTATTTGATTTAGTTTTCTTTTGATTTTTCCTTTGAGGATTTTACTTGCTGTTGGAATAAAATTGTGGCGGCTTAAAGAGGATATATACGGGATCAAAAATCTTTGTGAGGCTGAAAATACAAGAGATGTGGCCTTGGTTTTAACCAGAATAGATTAGGATATTTTAAATTTTGATTATTATATTAATTTTTATTATATCGTTGCTTGTATTGGTCTTCTAAAATTCCTGTGACCACATTCGATACCCAAAAATCACGAAAATTGACATGCTACTAGAGTTCGACATTACGGTCCCAACGAAACTGGTTTCGTCGAATTCCGACTCCGTATACTCACACGGCGTATTTTTAACTATCGAAATATTGACTGTTTTTCACTCTAAAAATACGTACGGCCACATACTGACTCTAAAAATCACGAAACTTGACATCCAACAATAATTTAACATTGCGGATCCAATAAAATTAGTTTTGTCGAATTCCAACTTCATTTGCAAAAATGGCTATTTTTAAAGCTCTAAATAACCCTTTTAAATATATAAATATATTTAAAAACAATTAAATTTAATATTTAAAAATAAATATTATCGTATATATTCACAACAAAATATCATACAACTTTAGAATATTCCTATATGAATTCCTAGCTCGATATTTCAAACCCTAAATAAATCGATATTCGATTTATAACGAAATTCCTTTTATATATATAAATAATTCCTTTATAAATTATAAAGGAATTCCACAACGACTTTTCTAAATTTTGATTTGGACATAAATCAAAATCTACATGACGAAATCCCCATTTTCCTCTTCCACTAGAAAGATATACTTCACCAGCTCCATACGTTTCTTGTTTCACATAAATCCGATTTAAAACGAACCCTGTATATTCAGTTGAAGTTCAAATCTCCAAATTGCGAACTGCAGCGCCATTTCAAGCTCAATTTTAATTGTAATATAATTATACGTTCAAACTGTCGTTCAAATAATATATTCGTTATTCTAATTCAATTCTGAACTGAATTATATATCACAGATGACCCAGTTCACACCATATCGCCATTTCAGCCAATTCTGATTATTTCAGAATTAGATATATTATTTAATTTATTATTTTAATTAAATATTCACCATTATTTAATTCAACGACCATGAAATACATTTTAATTACCTTTTAAATAATTAAATAAATCAATTATTATATTGCTGAAAATGCGGGTCATTACAACCTCTCCTTCAGGATCCCAAATTAACGCTTGTTCACACTTTGCGTCCCATGTAAACACTTGGTTCTTCTTTGTCAATCCTGTCAACGGTGCCGCTATCTTGGAGAAATCCTTGATAAGCCGTCGGTAATAACCTGCTAGCCCAAGGGTACTTCTCACATCCGTCGCATTCTTAGGTCTATACCAGTCCTGGATTGCTGCCACTTTAGCGGGGTCAACCGCCATCCCATTTCCAGAAACAACATGGCCTAAGAACCTCACTTCGCTCTTCCCGAAGTGACACTTTGAAAACTTAGCCCTCAGCTGATGTTTTCGCAAGATTTCCAACACAACTCGCAAGTGCGTCTTGTGCTCCTCCTCATTCCGAGAGTAAACCAGAATATTATCCACGAACACAAACACAAACTTGTTCAACTGATCTCTGAAAACTCTATTCATAAGATCTACGAAATACGCTGGTGCGTTAGTCAACCCGAATGGCATCACTAACCATTCGAAGAAACCGGATGGTGTCCTAAAAACAGTCTTTAGCACACTATCCTTTTCTAACCTCAACTGGTGAAATCTCGTTGCCAAATTCATCTGAGAAAATACTTTGGCTTCATGAAGCTGATCGAACAAGTCTTTAATCCTTGGCAACAGATACTTGTTCTTTTTGGTCACCTTGTTCAGCTCACGATAGTCTACACACAATCTTAACAAGCCATCTACCTTGGTTGCAAACATGACCGGTGCACCCCATTCAGATACACTCCTCCGAATGGATCCTTTTCCCAAAAGGTCATGAACTTGCACCTCTAACTCTCGTTGTTCTTTAGGCGCCATCCGCCTAAGAGGCATAACGATTGGTCTAGCACCCTCAACCAAATCAATCCTAATCTCGATCTCACGATGCGGCGACAACCCTTTGACCTCGTCAAAGATACTCTCATACTCATTAGCGATCAGCATAGATGATAAGTCTTCTTGTGGAATCACAAGCGAATATAGATAGCTTACGAAGACCCCGTCTTCGGGCTTACATCTAATCAACACCTTTCGCCCTTCCACATCCCCGACTCTCACATTTAGGTTCTTGCAATTCACTCTTGCCGCATACCTCTTGAGCCAATCCATGCCCAAGATGATCCCAAACCCAGCGAAGTTAAGAACAAAGCAATCACGCATAAAAGAGCAACCATGGCTCGACAACACTAGACCACAACACAACATGCACAAACTGGACGAACCCCCAACTGGATTAGTCACGATCAATGGTCTATCACAAATCTCGGGTTCCAAACCCAAAGGCACACAAGCTCATTGCAAACGAAAGAATTTGATGCTCTAGTATCAAATAACACACGAACTGAAACACCTCGAACAGAAAGAGCACCTTGCACGACAACACCCTTTCCTTTTTCCTCAATAGTAGGGGCTCTTGAAGAAGACGACACTGCCCCCAAAGCATAAGCCTTAACCACTTACTTCCCTTTAGCCGATTCTGGACAATCCTTCTTCTCATGTCCCGGCTTCCCACACTTGAAGCACTTTTTCTCAGCTTTAGGGTTCTTGCATTCACTAGCAAAATGGCCCTTCTGCCAATAATTAAAGCAAGTCACTTCACTCTTCTGCTTCTTTTGACCATCCTTTCCCTTTTTTGTCGTTGCTTCCTCTTCTTAATATTACCACCCTATTGTGGCTTCCGAACTTCCTTGGTTGCAGCAACAACATTGGCCTCTTTAGGGAACAAGCTCTCATGACGAACAACCTTTTCCACAAGCTTCTCAAATGGATCGTTAAGATGATCCACCAGCGGCCTTCCAATGTAGGTATCCATACCCATGACAAACTTCTCGTTCTTCTGGTAAGGAGTATCAATGTATGAATGAGCATATCTGGACAAGGCTTCAAAGTTAGAAATATAGTCAGGAATATGACGACCATTCTGCTTCAATTCCACAAATTTCTTGAATAGAGCAGATTTCTGAGCCGTGGAGATAAACTTTGCTTCAAACTTAGCCTGGAATTTCTCTCGTGAAATCTCTTCCTCTGGCGTCTCAAGTGTAATTGAATTCCGCCATTTCACGGCCCTGCCTTGCAGTTGCCTTGATGTAAGCTTCCTCTTGGTTGCATCATCCACCCTAAGTCTCCAAAGATACGAACCCAAGAATCCATCCACCTCTTAACCACTTTATATAGATCCATTCCTTTGATTGGCTTTCCTCCTAGAGATGTATAATCTTTGCATAGCTTCGCAACCCTAGGCAACTGAACACCTACATCTACCGTTGTTGCCACTGGAGCGGGCACCCTTCGCATAAATGCCTCCATCATGGCTTCAAACATGGTAGGGTAGTCTAGTGCATCGCCATTACCCCTTCCAGTATTAGTTTCCCTAGTAGCGTGTCTCGATGCTCGTCTACTCATTCTAAATCTGCAATTTAGAATAGTTAGCCACCTTCCAGAAAAACTGCTAAAGGAGAGCAAACGCTACTACTTTATATGCTAATATATAGTAAGCATCCAATTGAAATCTACAAGTACGTCTCTCATACGTGATTACGTATTAGAAATTTGGCTAAAATCGTTAACCAGAGCTCAAATACCAAATGTGACGACCGCCCGCAGCCCCCGCACTAAACAAGAAGAATAATGCACTGAAAGATGTGCCAGCAGCTATGGACGATCATCATGGTATAATAACACAATCGGAACCTGTTGTAAATCTCATAGCGCAATGATATAATATAATAGAATACATACAACAAGTATTAATTGTGAAGCAGAAAGCACTAGACTTCCATAACAACTAGAAAGTAATTTCCATAGACTTGAACTACAACAATAGCATTTGTACAAATTGCCTCACTACAGCACTCAGAGAGTAACAAACAACGGAAATCCAAACACTATATAGTGGAAAGATAGTACACCAGCCTCCTGCTCGCCTCCGAATAGCTACACCGCCTCACTAAGAAATCACATGTCACCTTCCACCTAGTCTTCCCATCAACAACCGGATGAACAGTCCAAGGTAATAAGAGAGAAACATAAAACCTTGAGTCAGACAACAGTCTTAGTGAGCGATAAAATAACTAACAAACATCATCAATAAAGTATATGAGCATAGGTAGATTAACAGACCAATCTCCCAAAACACCCAAGAAGTACTCTCAACTTTCTTCCCACCACTGACAGTGATAACCTTTACGATCCATACATCCAAAGGAAACAACAATTCAGCCATTGCAATTAGAACAACCATTCATACATGGCAAAAGCAACTCATACAACATCTAGTTATATCTCACGAAGACCACCCTAATTGAACTTGGCATCCCTCAAGCACAAGCCCTAGAGGCTGAAACCAATATCAGACAAGCACCCGAAGGACACCTCATTCAAAGTCAGATAATCTCCGTGAGATGGTACAATCAATTCAACCAAGCATCCAAATGTCCATGACTGACTCTGGCTATCACCGTCGACCTTGCTTTGAAACCATCGTTAATCGTATGACTGGCTAAACAATTTGCCATCAACTGTCAAGGACCATACTCGACGCCCCGGTTCTAGCAAAAACCCCATACGCTATACACAATACGTGTCTAGGCCATACATGACGCCCAGGGAACTCGACCTACAACTGGTGTTTCAATCGTACCCCTGCTTTGAGCCCGCTAGAAACTATGACAATGATAATTCATCGGCCTTCTTATCTCTAGTCATTGTCAATTACGACCATTCATTACGACTATTATTAGGCTTAGAACACTTTAGAGTAATCACTTCACACGAACTCAATACATCCTTGAGTCATCTCCACATTCATTGCATACGACGAACAGTGAATTAATCACATCACTTCGAACATCCTCATCTGGACTCTCGTCGAAGCCATCATCACCATCAAACCAAACAACTTCAATATAAGGTTCAATATAGTCTATCTCATTCACACACATTTGCTAAAGAAGTAAATCACAACACTCATGCGATTCACCACAACGTTTAGAAGCACTGCTAAATCTCTTCAATTCATATCTGACCGACCAGGCTAGAGTAGGACCGACCGACCCCACTGCATCAGAACCGACCGACCTCATGCCACCAAAGACCGACCGAGCCCTGGTGACCGACCCCTCACTAGCTCGATCTGAACCCTACACTGCTCGGCCCAATGCTCGCTCAACCCAACCAGGCCGACCCCCTTCTACTCGAGCCCATGCTTGATCTAATGTGCACGACCGACCCAGTGTCTCCAAAGCACCAACCCATCCAACTGAGTCCTGTGTGCAACCGACCCTACCTTTGGCTCAACCACCCATGCACGACCGACCCCTGTGCATTCTTGCCCGACCACCCTACTGCGTGCGACCGACCCCGTGTGTTTTTGCTCATACCGACCACAAGTTGTACTACGTTGTACTACACTCGTATTGCGATCGACCCGTGGCCTGTACAGCCCCAATCCAAGTCCAATTTCGACTAAAACTTCGCCAAACAATATAATCGACGAAATATACTAGTCTAATTCGTCCAATACAACCATAGGCATATTATGAGATCACTAACAACATGAATATGACAATTTCATCAGTATCATACAATTTTCACCAAAATCACAATAAATGAACATATGATCTAAATTGCAGATCTAACCTGCATAAACATACGAAATAACATAGGTATTACCAGTTTAAATTTGCTAAATTAGATCCTAGGGCGATTCACATGAAAATGGACTTACCAAGGTATAGATCTATGAGAAAATGCTTGAATTTGATGAAAAACATGACGAAACATTCATATAATTGATTGAATTCGTGTAAGAGATGCATATCACTCACCAGTTCTCCAAATCAAAGAAAAAACAATGAATTATGATTCCGAAGAGCAAAGAATTGGATCCAAACTCCTTGATTCGATGAACACTCCCTTGAGACGATATAGATCTAGCCTCAAATGGTGTAAATCTTCAATTTCCTAAGCTTTAATGGTGGAAAGATAGAGAAATGGAGGAATGGAGGATCCCTAGGCTCTTCCAAACGAGAGAATAGGGGCAGTAAACTATTTCCCATACCTCCCACCCCCTATTTATAGCCTTCCACCAACCCACTAATGGGCCTCTTCAGACCAGCCCATTATGGCTTAAAAACCTGAACAACCAACTATTAAACCTTAAAACAACGATTCCTCGCTGAACCAAATCTTTAATATAATCACTCTACGGAAAGGAAATCATCATTTCCTTTCCAATGGCATAAGTTTCACCACCTGATTTGACCTGAGTCAAAAGTTATGCCTTGTACAAGACTGACAGGGGCAAAATGGTCACAAACAAAATTGGTAAAAATTATGCACATGTATCACATCTCCATAAACAACATATTAAAAAATGAGAATGATCCAACCCTCAGGGAATAAAATAAAAATATTTTACGATCCTCCGATATGTAAAATGCGAGCTGTTACATTCTCCCCCTTAAGAATTTCACCCCCGAAATTCAAAGCAAACACAAGCAACCACATCAATTCTGTATGCCTATCATCCATGAGAAGCCAATTCTATCATCCAAACTAGCAACCATCAAGCCATGCATCCATAGACTTATCCTAGCATGCGGAATTCTATCAAACAACAACAAGATACAACGATATAACGACGATACAATATCAAAGGTTCCTACCGATGAAGAATTCTGGATGATTCGGCTTCATTCTCTCTTCCGTCTCCTACGTACAATCGTCGCCATCTTCACTCCATTGTACCTTGACTATCTTAACCATCTTCCTCCTAAGCTGTTTCGTGTCATTCCCCACAACAAGAAGTGGCTTACGAGGTCCCTCAACTACGATCTCGACTTCTAGGTCTTCATATTGCTCTGGAGATACCACCAAATTCGAATCATGCACGAACTTCCATAGAAACGACACATGAAACACATTATGCACACTCGACATCTTCTCAGGTAACTCTAGCTTATATGCGAGCTTTCCAATTCGCTCGACTACCGGAAATGGTCCAACGAACCTAGGAGCTAAGTTTACTTTGTTTCCAAATCGGACTACATGCTTTAACGGCGAAATCTTCACAAAGACCATATTTCCAACGTCAAACTCCAAATCTTTTCGATGCTTATCAGCATAACTCTTTTGATGATCTTGAGTTGCCTTCATTCATTGCCGAACAATCTCGATACAATCCGAGGTCTCTCTGATCATCTCTAGTCCAAGTATCAACTTATCTCCTGTTTCTAACTAACATGTTGGGGAATTGCACGGCCTCCCATACAACGCCTCGTATGGTGCCATCCCAATGCTAAACTGGTGGCTATTTTTATATGCAAACTTACTAGATGTAGATGGTCTTCCCATGATCCCCCAAAATCCAACACACAAGCTCTTAGGAGATCCTCCAAAACTCGGTTAATCCTCTCGGTTTAACCATCGGTTTGGGGATGATAAGCCGTACTTAAACACAACTCGGTTCCCAAAGCTTCCTGCAAACTTTTCCAAAATCCACTTGTGAACAATGGATCTCGGTCACTTACTATGATTTTCGGGATACCATGGAATCGAACTATCAATTTCACATAAAGTTCAGCCAACTTCGATGTCGTCCTAGTTGACTTGACAGGAATGAGCCTTGCACTTTTGGTCAAGCGATCCACGATGACCCATATCCCTTCATTTCTTGCCCTGGTTCTAGGTAGTCCATCGATAAAATCCATCGATATCTGCTCTCACTTCCACGTAGGAACATCGAATGGATGAAGCAAACCACTTGGCTTCTTCTGTTCAGCTTTCACCAACTGACAATTTATGCACTTGGAAATGAACTTTCCAATATCTCGCTTCATCCCCTCCCAGTAGTAAACTCGCTTCTTGTCCTGCTACATTTTATTACCACTGGGATGAATCGTCAACTTTGAGTGATGACATTCCCTCAGAACCTCATCCCTCAATTTATCGATATCAGGGACAACTAGTCACCCTTGTTTTCGAAGCCAACCTTCTCAATCAACTTCGAACTATTTATTCTCTGGTTCAAACTTCTGGATATACTCGACAAGCTTCACATCACGCTTTTGGCTCTCACCAATCCTCTCGATAAGAGTAGGTCTTATCGACAAGCTTTCCAACATTTCAGGTTCCAATTCACATCTTGGCCTGAAATCAAACCTTGCTAAATACTCAGGCTTTTCCATTCCAAAAACATCGCCCCCGAATTTGCGTTTCTTCGACTCAACGCATCTGCAACCGCGCTACCCTTTCCAGGAGTATAGGCTATACCAAAATCATACGATGCCAGAAACTCTAGCTACCTTCATCAACTGGGGCCACTTCATCGACTAGGTCCACTAACCTGGAAAAGGAAAGGAAGGTCCTGTAGGAGATAAGAAAGCTACGTGAAGAGAACTTGATGGTGCATTAGCTAAGTACGGGGAACTAAAGGCTTCGAAAGGAGAATGAAGAAGCTCAGCGCCACATAAGAGAGAATGTAGAGTTCAAGAAGATGCTAGATAGGCGGAATGCTAAGCATGAGTTGGGAGAAATTAGTCAACGAAGTGGAGATGGAATAGGCGAAAAATTAGAGAGGCCTAGAAGGAAGTGGAGATGGACATGGAATAGGCGACTTAGGGTTCTATGTCAAGAGCCTTAAGCATTGCGGGCTTTAATGGATCCACAATTATCCTCAGAACCTGGCTATGACTTGGGGAGAAATTAGTCAAGGATGCGACCGTTGCCTCGGAGGTTGAGAATGCGGATGAAACAAAGTTGATGGACCTATTCCTGACTGAGGATGTAACAACCCGTTTTTTGATAACGTGTTATAACCATAAATCTAGGCAGAAATAAATTTTAAAATAAGAACCAAGGGAAACGGGTTGCGCCATTGCGTTCGTCTCGGAATTCTGCATGAAATCGAGTCTGAGTTTTCGAAAATCGGAGTCCGTATGACCAAGTTATGGCTCCCCAAAGTTTCAGAAATTTTCAGAGTTCAAAACAGTTCGAATTCGAGTTCAAATTCGAATTTCAAAACCCAGACAGACTGGGTGGGAAATTTCCCGCCCAGCACCCCAGGTCGACTGGGGAGTCTACTGGGCAGTCGACACCCCCAGGACCAGGTCGACTGCGCAGTCGACTTGGGTGTCGACCTGGTCCCCGAACCTGGTTTGGGCCTGGTTGCTCCTGCTTGACCCTGTTGGCTTGTTTGAGGGCCTGTGACGATTTTTGGCGGTTCAGATCGATTCTAGGGTTTATCCTATGGCCTAAACTAGTTGTTGCAACTATAAAAACACCCTAAGACCTAGGCTAATCCACAACAAATCTTTCTAACACCATTATGCTGCTAAGTCTCCTCTTGAACCATGGCCGCCGCCTCCAACTTGAAGCTTAAACATTCAAACTAGATCCAAATCGAAGGCCAACGTTTCTACAACAATTCAAGGGAATAGATCAACATCTCAACAACGATCCTACGACAATTTATGTTCTTAGTTCTCAAAAACCACGATCTGTAAGCCCCAGTTACTCTTAGATCTAAACTCTAAACTTAATATGGACATGTGTAAATTGAAGTTGAGCATAAACATGATAACTACTTGAGACCTACTCTTGTATATCTTTGATCTATGACTATTCCTTTTTGATCTATTATTTTAGATCTACTTTTGTTCACCCTAGATCTATTCACCTTGAACCTAGTACCGTTCTTATTGAACCTTGATTTGTGGAATACTGATAAGAACTTGATTTAGGGGCTTGTTCATGTCATAACCTAAACCCTATCATTATTTTAACATGCCTGTGATGTTGTGATGTTGAAACTATTACTAGTCACAAGTTTAGGATTATCATCTTATGTCATTTATTGCTATGTTTATCACCCTATTTCATATGCCAGTGATGTTATGATCATATCTCAAGTTACACCATGCTTGCCTTGAAATCACCTTTGCCACGTTATACCCATCCTTGTTATGTTATTCCCTAGTTACATCTATTGCCTTGATTCGAATTCACGAGCGTTGGGGATGCAATTTGGGTAGTTTAGGAAAACCTGAATTTAGTATGAACTTGAAAACATGAATATCGTTATAACTTGAGCTTGGATAGTAACATGAACTTGACATGAAATTATACTTGAAAATATGAATTTGGGACATGACACTTAGATAACTTGAACGTGGCCAACTCGAGGTTGGGTTGAGTTTGCAGTATAAATCTGCCCGAAACCGCCCGACGAATCCAGTAACTGCAAACAATAGGACCCAATGTGAGTAGTTGGTCATATCACACTCGAAACCCGAGGTTAGACTAGGTTATGGTGTAAAACCGCCCGGACCCGCCCGGCACATCCAGTAACCATAACCAAGTCTAATGTGAGAAGTTAGGGGGTGCATTAAGTAAATTAATGTCACTGGATAGGGTTAAGTCATGGACCACTTGAATATACTTAACCAATTTGACACGTTGATCTGATAGGGTTAAGTCATGAACCGCTTGAACACACTTAACCAACCTGACACATGATTCATAGGACTAAGTCTTGAACTAGAACGACACACTTAGTCAATTTGACATGACACGAAGATGGGGTTAAGTCTCGATTTTAGATGACAACTTAATCTGCTGAACGAAACCCTAGTTACGCGGTCCTTTTCAGCAGTAACCCACTAGATGTATCACGGTACCCTGGGACTAGGCAGGGTTGGGCACGATTGCTGGGCTGATTGTAAGCGACCAGAACAACGGCTGAGTTGGTGCGCCATTGTAGGTTCAGGCGGACTAGGGTCGTGCACTTAGTCCGGAGTTGAAAAACCAGGCATTGGGCATTAGTAGGCTTATCTGTGCATTCTTGATTCGTGTCGGTGGTTGACACCCTAGGGCTTGATACACCCTATGGTGGACCTAGCACAGGTGACTACATTCGTGATAGGGCCGTATGACACTGACACACGACGAGCTAGACTTGTAGGGAGCCGATCGATTAGATCATACCATTGGACCCCGAATTGGGTCACTTCACGATATTGGGCCAAGGGATTATTTCTTGATTTATAGTTGACATGGGATTAGTATACCAGTATAGTTGGTATGGCGAACCTTGAGTACGCAATGTTAGACTTGAGTTATCTTGTTAGCTTAGTTATCATGTCAGACTTATCATCATTCCTATGTTTAATTCCAGTTTATTCATGTATTGTTAACTTTACTAGTTTCTATGCTGATAGTCACTAGGGCTTACCAGTCTTTTTTACTGACCCGTTTTCTTTCGCCTCTTTGTCTTTCGTTTCCCCCCCCCCAGGTTCTCAGGGAGGAAACTCTAGCTCTTAGCTTGGACTTTGCTTGCTTTATGACAGCTCATGTACAATTTGGTCTTGAGCTATGCTATGGCTGCACTCATGCACTTTTTGGGGAATAATATTTTACTTATGTTGTTTTAAGTACTTTGCTTCTTTAGAACTTGATGTAATGAAATAATGACTTGGCATTTTGATGTAAGAGGTTTTGACTTTATTTTTCAGTAATGAGATTTGGTTTTAAAGTTTATATCCGCTGCTTTATATACTCTATTTTATCTATGTTCTGTCTTGTGTTATCTCTGTGCCTGTTTACTAGATAATACCCCTCCAAAACTAGGGCATTCCCTTTGTGAGTGACCCTGGCGGAGGTGGGGTGTTACATTTGGTATCAGAGCAGAAGGTTACCAGACTGGGCAAAAGTTTTAAAAACCTTCTGAAACTATTTTCAAAACCGTTTATAAAGAAGCATTTTTCAAGAAAAGTTTTTTTTAAAGAAGAGGATATTCCCCAAGAGCCATTAGCACTTTCCTTTGTTTCCTCGTTTGAATCTTTTTCCTTTTCGCTTTTCAGCATGTCTGATCTTAACCTTCCTGAGGGAGTACCCATACCTGGCTGGTTCCGAAGATACTTGGAAACTAGGGCCAACGGCGCGGGCCCGACAGATATCCCTCCTCCTCCTCCCCTTGTGGCCACGGTTCCTCCTCCTCCTCCTCCGGGTACCGCCTTCGCCAAAATATGCAAGGACTTTATAGGAATGGGCGGCAAGAACTTCGTTGGAACTGAAACCTTCGTTGAGGCGCGAAACTGGCTAAAAGAGACTGAAGACTTGTTTGTTATTTTCGATATGGAGGATCATAGGAAAGTTCAGTTGGCAGCATGGTTGTTGAAAGAGGAAGCTGCATTTTGGTGGGAAGTCACCAACGCTACCAGGCCAATTGAGACTTGGGCAGACTTTAGAGAGAGGTTTGGGCTTAAGTTTTTATCATCCGCAGAAGCGAGTCTTTAGATGGAGAGGTTCCTGGCACTCAAGCAAGGGGACATGTCAGTTAGGGAATATGTGAATGAGTTTAATTAGCTTGCTCGGTTTGGTTTGGACTTAGTCAACACGGCTGAGAAGAAAGCTCTACGCTTTGCTCGAGGATTGAGCGAGCCACTCCACACTATGGCCATGACTCATGTACCCATGGGGACGACCATTGAAAGCTTGGTGAATATGGCCCTACTTCATGAAGAAGACGAGAATGGCAAGAAGAAGGTCAAGGCGAATGAGTCTCAAGACAAGAAGGTAGACTCCGAGAAAGGAGGAAAGAACAGCAACAACAAGAATGACAAGTCACATGAGAAAAGAAAATGCAACTTCTGTGGTATTGATGGGCATATAGTCCAGGACTGTTGGAAGAAGAAGATGAAGATAGGAGCATGTTTTCAATGCGGTGAAACTGGACACATCAGCAATAAATGCCCTAAGAAGCAAGGGCAAGCCCCGCAAGAAGGACCTTCTAGGGGTACATCTTTAACTTCTTTTCCCTAGATACTCTGTTTTATCTTGTATATCCTTTCGATCCTGTCTTGAGAACCTTAGGTAGAATCCTATGAATGTAAACATGTATTTGAAACATGTTATGCTTGATGTTTGCGAATGGTTGTAAGTGGTTGCAAGTGATTGCTCGTGGTTGCATAACACACATTAAGCACTAGATCGGCTCAGACACATTTTCATATTGCATATGCATGAGTGTTTATACTTATTTATGGATGAAATTGAATGTGTTATCAAATGAATGTTGCATATGGATGAATGTTTGTGCACACATATAGTGCTTACGTGACTAGGATTTGTTTGCATACATGTTGGATTCATGACACTAAACATATTTTGCATTAGAAAGATCAATCAGGCCTGATCATTTGCATTAGATAAGGAACATATACACACACTTTTTGCATATGTTCATACAACATTAGAAATCTCTTAAGGACAATGTTTGCTTATGGATGATGTTTTGAGTAGATGGATGACGGATGGTAGGATACGTTCTTCCTAACTTAGAGTTTTCGGGGACGAAATCCTTTAAGGAGGGGAGAATGTAACAACCCGTATTTTGATAACGTGTTATAACCATAAATCTAGGCAGAATTAAATTTTAAATTAAGAACCAAGGGAAACAGGTTGCGCCATTGCGTTCGTCTCGGAATTCTGCATGGAATCGAGTCCGAGTTTTCGAAAATCGGGGTCCGTATGACCAAGTTATGGCTCCCCAAAGTTTCAGAGTTCAAAACAGTTCGAATTCGAGTTCAAATTCGAATTTCAAAATCCAGACAGACTGGGCGGGAAATTTCCCGCCCAGCACCCCAGGTCGACTGGGGAGTCGACACCCCCTGGACCAGGTCGACTGCGCAGTCGACTTGGGTGTCGACCTGGTCCCCGAACCTGGTTTGGGCCTGGTTGCTCCTGCTTGACCCTGTTGGCTTGTTTGAGGGCCTGTGACGATTTTTGGCAGTTCAGATCGATTCTAGGGTTTATCCTATGGCCTAAACTAGTTGTTGCAACTATAAAAACACCCTAAGGCCTAGGCTAATCCACAACAAATCTTTCTAACACCATTATGCTGCTAAGTCTCCTCTTGAACCATGGCCGCCGCCTCCAACTTGAAGCTTAAACATTCAAACTAGATCCAAATCGAAGGCCAACGTTTCTACAACAATTCAAGGGAATAGATCAACATCTCAACAACGATCCTACGACAATTTATGTTCTTAGTTCTCAAAAACCACGATCTGTAAGCCCCAGTTACTCTTAGATCTAAACTCTAAACTTAATATGGACATGTGTAAATTGAAGTTGAACATAAACATGATAAATACTTGAGACCTACTCTTGTATATCTTTGATCTATGACTATTCCTTTTTGATCTATTATTTTAGATCTACTCTTGTTCACCCTAGATCTATTCACCTTGAACCTAGTATCGTTCATATTGAACCTTGATTTGTGGAATACTGATAAGAACTTGATTTAGGGGCCTGTTTATGTCATAACCTAAACCCTATCATTATTTTAACATGCCTGTGATGTTGTGATGTTGAAACTATTGCTAGTCACAAATTTAGGATTATCATCTTATGTCATTTATTGTTATGTTTATCACCCTATTTCATATGCCAGTGATGTTATGATCATATCTCAAGTTACACCATGCATGCCTTGAAATCACCTTTGCCACGTTATACCCATCCTTGTTATGTTAGTCCCTAGTTACATCTATTGCCTTGATTCGAATTCACGAGCGTTGGGGATGCGATTTTGGTAGTTTAGGAAAACCTGAATTTAGTATGAACTTGAAAACATGAATATCGTTATAACTTGAGCTGGGATAGGAACATGAACTTGACATGAAATTATACTTGAAAATATGAATTTGGGACATGACACTTAGATAACTTGAACGTGGCCAACTCGAGGTTGGGTTGAGTTTGTAGTATAAATCTGCCATGAACCGCCCGACGAATCCAGTAACTGCAAACAATAGGACCCAATGTGAGTAGTTGGTCATATCACACTCGAAACCCGAGGTTAGACTAGGTTATGGTGTAAAACTGCCCGGACCCGCCCGGCACATCCAGTAACCATAACCAAGTCTAATGTGAGAGGTTAGGGGTGCATTAAGTAAATTAATGCCACTGGATAGGGTTAAGTCATGGACCACTTGAATATACTTAACCAATTTGACACGTTGATCTAATAGGGTTAAGTCATGAACCGCTTGAACACACTTAACCAACCTGACACATGATTCGTAGGACTAAGTCTTGAACTAGAACGACACACTTAGTCAATTTGACATGAAACGAAGATGGGGTTAAGTCACGATTTTAAATGACAACTTAACCTGCTGAACGAAACCCTAGTTATGCGGTCCTTTTCAGCAGTAACCCACTAGATGTATCACGGTACCCTGGGACTAGGCAGGGTGGGGCACGATTGCTGGGCTGATTGTAAGCGACCAGAACGACGGCTGAGTTGGTGCGCCATTGTAGGTTCAGGTGGACTAGGGTCGTGCACTTAGTCCGGAGTTGAAAAAGCAGGCATTGGGCATCAGTAGGATTATCTGTGCATTCTTGATTCGAGTCGGTGGTTGGCACCCTAGGGCTTGATACACCCTATAGTGGACCTAGCACAGGTGACTACATTCGTGATAGGGCCGTATGACACAGACACACGACGAGCTAGACTTGTAGGGAGCCGATCGATTAGATCATACCGTTGGACCCCGAAATGGGTCACTTCACGATATTGGACCAAGGGATTATTTATTGATTTATAGTTGACACGGGATTAGTATACCAGTATAGTTGGTATGGCGAACCTTGAATACGCAATGTTAGACTTGAGTTATCTTGTTAGCTTAGTTATCATGTCAGACTTATCATCATTCCTATGTTTAATTCCAGTTTATTCATGTCTTGTTAACTTTACTAGTTTCTATGCTGATAGTCACTAGGGCTTACCAGTCTTTTTGACTGACCCGTTTTCTTTCGCCTCTTTGTCTTTCATTCCCCCCCCCCAGGTTCTCAGGGAGGAAACTCTAGCTCTTAGCTTGGACTTTGCTTGCTTTATGACAGCTCATGTACGGTTTGGTCTTGAGCTATGCTATGGCTGCACTCATGCACTTTTTGGGGAATAATATTTTACTTATGTTGTTTTAAGTACTTTGCTTCTTTAGAACTTGATGTAATGAAATAATGACTTGGCATTTTGATGTAAGAGGTTTTGACTCTGTTTTTCAGTAATGAGAATTGGTTTTAAAGTTTATGTCCGCTGCTTTATATACTCTATTTTATCTATGTTCTGTCTTGTGTTATCTCTGTGCCTGTTTACTGGATAATACCCCTCCAAAACTAGGGCATTCCCTTTGTGAGTGACCCTAGCGGAGGTGGGGTGTTACAGAGGATAAGCACTAGGTGTTGTCGGAAGGAAAGAAACTTCTCGAGGAGGAAGTTGCGGTGGAGGAGGCGGAAAGGCATGTTGTTGAGAAAGGGAAGACCATCATGACCGAGAGCATCATTGTGACTCATGAGGCTCTTCCCAAACAGTAGCAAACCATTCCGACTGTTTCCATCAGTGACTCTTCCTTAATAGCTCCAAGTGCATTTCCGTCAACTACCGAAGAATCGACATCAGGTGGAGCCTCGCAGCAGGCGGTTGAAGGTGTGCCTGTTTGTTTAACAGTTTCCTATGGATTATAAAAGAGTAAATTGTGTAATAATAACTACAAGCGCACAGGTGTGTAGTGTGCAAGCCGAACACATGGAGGAAAATTTTATTATTAATATATTTCCTGGGCGAGTTAGACGAATTTGGAGGATTTGTTGAATTAGAAATTGAAGTTGCAAATTGGTTCATAACATATCTAATTGAACTGATAACCAAATTACAATTATCAATTAAAAAAACAAATTAAAACTACAAATGAATTCACTACAGATTCGAATCTAATTGGATCTATACTAAATTCAATGATTGAAAATAAAACAGAATACTGGAAGTAAAATTGTAGAACAGAAATAAACTAACAAGAAAATAAAATTAGGACTACCGTTGAATCTAATCAGACGGTCGATCATTAATGAGAAAAATAATTGCAATAGCAATTAGTTTTCTAGCAAATCTAATAGACTAGACAACACTAATTGCCATGAAAATATAAAAAGTGCAGAAATAAAAAAAAAGCTTTATTAATAGGGAAAAGAAGTACAGAAAAATGAGCTACTGTTTACAATGAATACAATGGGTATTTGTAGGGGATGTAGTCTCCTATCTATGTGAATAATTGGGCCTAGAATGAATCTCCTGAAATATTATATTTACAAATAAAAGAGATATGAAGATGGACTTGAGATATTCCATGCAGATTTCCTCTTGTGATTAGTGGCATGTGGCAAATTGATCAGTTTTCTTTTGGCAATAATTCTATTAAATATTCTTTTACATGGTAGTTGAAAATGAATGATTTGATTTCCTTGAGAAAAATATGCCACTATTTCATATATTTTTCAAAGCAAAGAAGGCGGTGTGTATATATCCATGTTCCCTTCTTCAGCAAAAAATAGGGCTTGACAGGGATTGAACTCAGGTCACTCTGTCCAAATTTCCAAGCCATTACTAGTGTGCTACAACTTCCATTGTGATTGAAAATTTTTTGACTCCAAAAATAGCATTTTTTATTCAAATGGTCTTTAATTGAATGAAGGAGACATTTATTGAACAACCTGCGAAAGCACACGAAATACCCAAAGTAATATTTATTTATGCTGACGATATTTTTCGTCAACACCGAAGACAAGTCTATGGAAGTGGACCTAAGGGAAAAATAGGTTGTTTAGCCTTCACAAGTTTGAGTTAGTTCACCAGCTCCTAGATATCAAGGTTTAGAATCCAAAAGAATAGTTACTCTTCCCTTAATAGGGTAAGTATCACGCTTAAGTGATTCAGGAACCAACATTTACCTTGGGATAAAGGATTCCTAAGCGCAACCCTTAGCGAAATGACATAACGACCTGTAGAGAGGGGTTTTGCACTGAGCTTGCGGAAGGGTCTAATTTTTTTGGAAGAGGGGTGTTTCACTTGGCTTACAGAAAGGTTTGTATATAGACTCATATACATGTAGGAAGAAAACAGTACGTTGTAGCAACAAAAACTGAGAAATCATATAACAAATCCATAAATAAATACTCTAAGTAATGATTCACCCTTTATTGATATTTGATTTAGAATACATGAATAGAATAGAAGAACTCCCCAAATCAATCTAAGAATTAGGGTTTACTCTAGAGAAGAAAAGAATACAGGAATAAGAATGAGGGAATTGTCCCCAAAATGTGACCCTTGGGGTCTTATTTATAGAGAATTCGGGGGCCCTTCTATTGTTGGGCTATTGGGCTTGTAGAAGCCTCTGTTGACCACTTTTCTCCTTGGTCTCGGATGTTTAGCTTCCGGCCACCTTTGCGGTGCTGATTATAGCTTCCAGAGTGACGGTCTGGGTCAGTTGGGGCTTCTTTGAGATTTATATGAGCTTGTCGATGTAAATGGCTTTCAGAAGACAATTGTGCTACCGGTTGTGGCTTCTGGGTGTTGGCTTCCTGGTTTCTCATGAATACCTTGAGGAGCTTGCCCTCATGATGTTTGTAGATAGCTGTCAGTTCGGAACCCTTGTCGGTATCGGCACTAGGCAGGTTAGTATGGATAGCTTGTATCCCTTTTGGGGTTCCGGTTTTCTTTCCAGTGGAGTCTTCGGGTATAGCCTGGTTTTCCGGAAGGTAGCTCTGGGTGATTTATCTGTTGTTTATCAATGTGGCCTTTCGGCGCTTATGCAGTGGATATTTCGGAAGCTAGTTCCGGATAACTCCGATGTGCTTTTAGCTTGGTATTCTTGATGCCTTTGTCTTTTGATGTATCATTATTAAGAATGTTAATTTCGACAACCCTTTCGTCTTTCTGGGTTTCGGTTATCGGAGCTCTTCCCACCCTCTTTCTCAGCTTCAGACTTGGATGACCTTCCATTATAGAACCCCCTTCCAGACATACCCTGCCGGTCATACCCTGTCAGATATACTCCGCTGGTATTCTATAGATTTTGAGCTCCTTTCTCCTAAGAAAGTGTCGGTTTATGCAGCTCTCAGATCATTATTTTATGCTCTTGGTTCTTCCTAATATTTGGCTCTTACTTTTGGAGAATTCCTATGTGCTTGTATTCATCAGATACCCCTTCACCGTCAATTTACTTCTGAGTTAATTTTGGTAGTAACATTTGCCCTCCAGTGAAGGGGTATTTTCGACTTTTCAAGTCAAGTTTTTCTTGTCTAAGAGGCTATAAGGTTTTGATCACGTAGGGTTACTGACTTCTCGCCTTTCCAGTATGAATCTTGCTCGCTGATTTGATTTTAGATGTGTGGTAGAGATGAAAAAAGTGAGCTCTTGCCCAAAAGAAATCTTCTTTTCTTTTCTTCCTCTTTCCTGCATAACATTTTGCTCAAACGAGGTTACTGTTCATCGAAATTTACCATGCTATTCTTCAAGGTTTCAGGCTTAACTAATCATAAGTTTTCTACTTTAATCTTAATCGCTGGTTTGGATTATGCCTTGAATTGGGGTTCGATGGCCCTGCTGCAGATAAAACTCCCGATAATCGTTTGGGATAATGTCTAATGGTAATTTTAATGAATTGTGCCTATCCCCGATCATTATCGGTATCTGGGAAGCAAGGTTTTGCATAGATAACCAGTTTATTGATATAAGGCAATCTAAATTGTTGACATCAATCTTTGTAGTCAATAATTATCGTCTAATGGGTTAATAAAGCTCTATAGTATTTGGTTTGCATATCGAATGGAAATGAGATTAAAACACATGTTTATGTTACGATATCACCTGGCAGGACCATGTTTGAGATTCCACAAATTGACGACTCTGGGCCGAGCAAAACTGCTAGGCTTTGTTCAAAGGAGGCATCCATATTCCAGCGTTCTTCTATCAGTACCCAGAATGAGGTAGACGCTATTTGCTGTGGTTTTGGTATGGTCGGAACTGACGCCATTCCTGCTTTGCCACAAGACACTATCCACCATCCACCATAAGGGTATTTCGCCTATACCGTGGCTCACATGCAACATAGGGGTTTCTTCCCCTTCCCTAAATTTGTGCTTAAGCTTCTGTGCTACTTGAAAGTTGCTCCCATTCAGCTTTCTCCGAATGTGTATACTCTCCTTTTATGCTTGGAAACCCCGATGTTGGCGAAATGTCGAACTTCTCTTAGTGTCAATGTCCTGTAATCTATTCTTTGTTTAACGCAGGGGTTGTTTCCCCTTATCCTTTACTCGAATCCCATAAGAAAATGGGTTAATGATCTTATTATTGATCCTTGCAACTAGGGATCAATTTTTCTTTATAAGTGTCCTTCTGGTCTATTTGGAACTTTTATTGATCTTAGTAGACAATTCTTTTCTCTTCTCCCTTTTTTTAATCGTTATTTCTTTCCAGCCTCTGTCCCCAATGAGGTGAAGCTTGGAGCGAAGGATCTTCTAGTTTTTGACGCCATGGGTGGAGTTCCTGATAAATTGAGGCAGCATTATGTTCTACTATCTTTGAAATCTCTTCGCAAACATGCCTTTTTACCCATGGGACAAAATTTTCTAGGACAACCTTCTCTTCTGCATTCAGTTTTTCTTAGGGATGATTAACATATTTCTCCAATTGTTTCCACCCATCTTAAGTCTTCTTATAAAAAGATAGTAGCTTCATCTGCTCGCGGTGGTTCTATCAAGAGATATAAAAAGGAAAATTTCATCTCCCATCTTTTTGGTGATGAAATCGTTGAGTCATCCGGTAGTCAATTGTTATCCAGTCCCCTTGCCCCTTTTCTTGGCAACTCTCCTAACACGTGTTCTTCTTCAGTGGACCACATGAAGTAATTTTGTTGTCGGCTTTCTAAGATCCAATTCTCAGGGAGTTTCGGATTTGAGAGAGCGTGAGCCCCTCTTCCCTTCTTATCGACAATACGACCCCGTAAACCCCCCTTTACCAGCTACAGACTTTGATGGCTTTGTTAGATCTGTCTTACCTTCTCACTACACTATATCAACGAATTTAGCACACAAGGGTGCGGGTTTACAATTCGACTAATAGCCGTATCAAATTTGATAATGCTCAGATCCATATCAAACAACAGTTTGCGATCCACACCACCCTAAGCACCCCAAATCTGACTCTCCATCGCGAATGCTCCGGATCGGTTAATTTGATACGGCTTAGGGCCAAATCTGACCAACCACCCCAGCCTAATTTAAATTTGATTCGATTGTTGGTCGTTTCAAAATCGTGCCTTTTTGTGTAAAACTTTTGGCCGAAAAAGCACACCCATCCCTCCAAATTTTTAATCCTTTCAGGTTCTCTCCCTCCCTTTTTTTATTTCCCTCGTCTAATATTGTATCCCGTGCCCTATTTCCATTTCTGAAAATTTCTCCTAAAAAATTATAGAAATCTGATAGTTGTCTGCTCAAATCTTCTTTTTTGTCATTGTCTTCGTGCGTCTCTATTGCTGGAAAAATTTGGGTTTGATTCGGTTTCTAGTAATCGATAGTTTTTGCGCTATTGTTTCAATTCATGCTCAACATGTTGTAGGCCGGAGAGCTATTTATTGGTTTTTACCTAAGGGCAGTTACAAAGCAAGGTTGAACGTTGAAAAAAGTCAGGTTTTCGCAGTTGGTCATATTACACCATGGTTAGTGCACACGTTATTCGATCTATTTCCTTGTATTAGCTAGTCATACTGGATATGTAGAATGTGAACCTTGAATTTTGTTTGTTAAACTGCCATACTCATTCCAGTAAATAAAACTAGTTTTAAGTTAACTAGTTAATTCATGTGCTGAACAATACACAAGAATTATCTAGTTTTATTTACTATTCATGCACCGGACTTAGACAAATGTACTAAAACTAACTTGCGAAGGCCAGAAAATGTACTGAACCAAGCTAGACAAACAAGGCTCGCTAAGGCCTGAAAATTCCTTTGATGTTTTAACGTAGAAAGATACGGGCATGTGTGAAGGGGGTGGGCCCATTTGTGATCCAGTGATAGATGAAAAAAACCAACTTGCCATTGATAACATCCATGATTGATGTGATTTGTAAGTTGTAACAATTTTTGAATTTATAGGCGGGAAACATGCCATTCAGTGTAGACAAAAAGTGGATTTGTGAATCTAATCAAAAATCTCCATATTATATTGATGGGGTGAACATGTTTATTTGTTTTGTTGAAGAAAACGGTGGTAAGAAAGAAGGGTATTTATGCCCTTGCAATCGATGCCAAAATATGAAGACGTTCAAATTAGATGAAATTCATTTTCATTTGCTTAGATGGGGTTTTATCCAATCATATAACGTGTGGTATTTTCATGGGGAAAAAAGGGTGGAGATGGGAAAACAACAACCAATTAGTAATGCCAAAAGTACTGATGAGACTGAACATATTGTGATGGAAGATCTAGTCAATGATGCAAATAGATTTCATGATTTTCAGCCTAAAAATTGGTTGTTTTATCATGCTAATGTTGGAGAGCAGTGTACGGATGGTGACAATTGGCAGGCCAATGAAAGTAAGAAGTATACACCACTTTATGAAAGCGCAAAAGAGCCACTGTATCCTTCATGTCCAAAAGGGATAACAAAGCTGTATGCCATTGTGAAACTAAATAGATTGAAGACCCAATACAACTTCTCAGATAATGGTGTGACTGCACTACTCGAACTAATGAAGGAGTTACTCCCCGAAGGTAACATGCTGCCGACAAAATACCACGACGTGAAGAAGTTCATTAAGCACGTTGGGATGAATTACAAAACGTATGAAGCATGCATCAATGATTGCATGTTGTACTGGAAAGAAGATGCGAATAGAATTTCTTGTACAAATTGCAATGAACCAAGATATAAGACATCTTTTAACGACGAGAGAAAAGGAATCAAAGTAGCTCGAAAGACATTAAGACATTTTCCATTAATTTCTAGATTGAAGGGATTGTATATTGTACCATGGATAACATATGCAATGACCTGGCATGGTCGTGCCAAGTCTGATCCAAACGTATTACATCATCCGTGTGACACTTCTCAATGGAAACTGTGGATTCTTTTGACAAAACATTCGCAGTCGAGCCATGAAATGTCACATTTGGAAGAGCAACATATGGTTTCTGTCTGAATGCTTCTCTTACTAACCCTTACAGTTGTTGGCCGGTGATTGTAGTACCGTATAAACTTCCTCTGTCTATGTGCGTAAAACGAGAGTTTTCAATGTTAACACTATTGATTTCTAGGCCAAAACAACCAAGGAAGGATATCGATGTTTATTTAGAGCCGTTGGCAGACGAGTTAAAGCAGTTATGGGAAGGAGTTGTTACATATGATTCATCAAATAAATCTGAGTTTACAATGAGAGCTAGGGTGTTGTGCGCGATCCATGATCACCCGGCTCTTCGGACTTTATGGGGATGTACAACTCGTGGTTACTTTGCATGTCCCGTTTGTGGGGAAAACACTTGTTCTTATCATCTTCCTGAAAGTAAGAAGATGTGTTTTATGGGACATCGAATGTATCTTCCTAATAGACACAGGTTTCGATACGACAAGACAAATTTCAACAATGAACATGAACTTAGTCGTCCTAAAATGTCATTGAATGGTTTTGAAGTTGAAAAGAGAGTAGCTAATGTCAAAATGAAAATCGGTAAACACAAAGAAGAAGTTGGTCGAAAAAGGAAAAAGTCAGTCGTTGACGAAGGTGACAATGTTTCTGCTTGGTATAGGAGGTTTATCTTTTTTGATTTATCATATTGGAAAGAAAATATGACTCGATATAATATTGATGTTATGCATACAGAGAAGAATGCCGCAGAGCAACTCATCAGCACCATTGTGGACCATAAAGAGAAGTCAAAAGATGGCATCAATGCACGCAAGGATAGAAAAACCATGGCTATAAAACAAAAGTTGTGGGTGATGGTAGACCCAAAAAAAAAAATCATACCAAAGGCAACTTTCACCTTGAGCAAAGAAGAAAAGATAAGATTTTGCACCGTATTGAAAATTTTGAGAGTACGTAACAAATTCACCTCTAACTTCAGCAACAACGTGAGCATCAATCCTCCCGAACTAAGAAATATGAAGTCACGTGATTACCACGTCATAGTGCAACATCTGCTTCCGGTATTGCTTCAGCATACTTATGCACAATATAAGGATCTATGAAATGCTATTCATCGTATTAGTCTATTCTTTAACGTTTTGTGCTCAAATGTGATCAATAGGGAACACCTTATAAAAGCAAAGGCTATGTTGGTGGAAGCAATGTGTGTTTTTGAAAAACATTTTTCCACCTGCATTTTTTGATATCAGTATCCATGTTATGGTTCATTTAGCCGATCAATCATTGGTTGGTGGCCCTGTCAGATACAGATGGATGTATCCTTTTGAACGGTAAATAACTAATTTTAGTTATGTACATTATTATTCGATATAAATGGCTATCGGGTGCAATATATAATTGATCAAATCATAGGTTGATGAAAACATATAAAGGGTATATGCGCAACAAAAGATACATTGAAGGGTGTATTGCAGAAGGATATATCATACAAGAAGCTAGCCTTTATTGCATGGAATATATCCCAAACGGAGGTTATGGCAACCATAAACATACCCACAAACCATTTTTAGACGAGGATGATGAGTTTGCTGGTGAGATACCTTTGGATAATGGTAAAGATATAACGTTAATCCAAGTGCAATTTGAACAAGTGCATAGATGGGTCTTAAATAAGTATGGTGGATTGGATCTATGGAAGAAGTAAGTTCATGGAGTAGGTTTCAAATTTCCAATTTTTAATTCAATTTATATGTTCATTTCGATATGTGTTATCTACGTATAGAAGGTACAACTCCAATGTGAAAAGCACTAAATTTCAACCACGAGGCAGAGGTACAACTGTCGAAGTCTTTAACCCTTTTACTATGTGGTTGCATAATGAGGTATTACATCATCTAAAGTATTTCACGTGTTTATAAGTTTGCAATACACCTTCGTGAACATGCTTGATTTTCTTCTTGTGTTTTATGTAGTTGTTGAATTGCAGCGATGTAGATCCAACTCTTTGGTAGCTAATACACGGGCCGAAGTTCTTGGCGCTTAGTAATACGAAGTACCAAGTGAATGGGCTTTTATTTTCCACGAAAATGTACGAAGACCATATGGTAACACAGGATAGCGGTGTATGCATGAGAGCACTTACAAAATTTAGAGTGAGTGGTAAATATAAAAATTATAAGGAAGCAGAAACAATGTATTACGAAGTCACTCAGTAGATACTTGAGTTGGATTACACTGATTTCAAACAAACAGTGTTTTATTATGATTGGGTAAAAGTCGAGGATAAGATCAATGGTTGCAAAATAGATCCCGCTTCAAACCTGATCATGGTTAATTTAGGAAAATTAAAGAAAAAAGACAACATGAATGATGAGCCATTTATTCTTGTATCAGAAGCGAGTCAAGTGTTCTACTCAAAAGATTTAAAAAATGACGGCCGGTCTGTGGTTTTGCATACACCAAAATGGTTGACTACAAAGGTGGATGACATTGAGTCTCCTATCGTCTATCAATCAACTTTTGAAGACAATGAAAAACTAGAAGATCTAACCGAACTTATGTGTTAACCTATGAATTGTTGAATGCTTTTTTTACCAGGGAATCATATGCATTTGGAATGTCATGACTTACACTTTTTGATCGCAATCCATTCTACTTTTATTATTTCTTTTAACTATTTCAAAGTGAGTAAGACTTATGAATTGTCGAGTGAAAATGTAATAGAGAACACGATCAGTAACAAATGTGAATAATATTCTGATTCATAGTGTTTGTCCTGATTCTTAATGTTGCTTCTATTTCGTAGGAAAATATGTCGCAAGATCCCACATCATCACATGCATCATGTTCGAAAGATCAACAAGTTGAACAAAACCTACTTGGTATTCCAGTCTCAGAAAATGCTCCAAAAATCGTTAATACGCTTGGTAAACTAGTACGATCTTATGTGTCGATCTCTTGCATACGTTAGGATAAAGTACCCAAAACATATAATGACGACGTTTGGAACCAGTTGGTGGTAAATTTGTGAAAAATAGCATATAAATGTTACAGTTTATTTGTATAGTCTATGACTTTTAATTTTTGCAGAAAATGTATACGCTTGAGCCGCTTTCAAAGGAAATATTTTCAAAAAGAATGGCCAAGGCTTTTAGGAGACACAAGAAAAACTTGAGAGCAACCTATTATGACAATTACGACAATGACGAAGGACAGATGAAAAATTGTCCACCTGCAATTGCTCAAGATGATTGGAACGAGTTCATAAAGAATGATGCAATGCCTGAAGCGAGCGGAAGAAGGGAGGTAGGCAAAAAAAATAGATCCAGCCTAAGTTATGCCCACCTTGCAGGGCAGAAAAGTCACACTAGAGTAGAACACGAATTGGTAAATTATTTGATCATTCTCTTTCCGTAGTAGTAAAAAACACAATTAAGGGAGAGAATATACATGAAATGGAATATATTGCATATCGTTGCAAGTCTAACAACAAATATCAATCGTCGTCAAGTATGGGAGAAGACACGCGGGAAAAAAGATGGTAGCATATCAGATGCCACGTCTAGGTACATCGTAAGTTTTTACTTGTATTATGGTTAACATCGAGCAGTCTATTGTTTGGACTTTCATTTCAGGCTTTCAGGCTTTCCATAATTGTGATTAGTTTCTCATTACATTTTCTTCATTACATGTTTTTATTGTTATGATGCTATTGTTTGGATTGAATTTATTCGGTTAGGAGTAATATACTATAGTTACAAGCTGTTACAAGTAAATGTTGGTGTAAATGCATTTAACTTTTATCCCAGGATCAAATTGCTAAAATGAAGGAAAAGATCACCGATAGTGATGAAGAAAAATTGCCTGCTGATGAAGATATCTTATCACAACTGTTGGGTAAGGATACAAGGGGTAGGAGTCGCGCTGTTGGGAGCATCATACCAAAGATGCATGTTAAGGCTTGTACCATTACACAGAAATGATTCAAACATGTTCGTGAAGACAATGATAAGTTGAAAATGAGGGTGGGAAGCTTGGAGGGTATGACGACTGATATAAAGGGTACAGTGGGATATTTGTCTGAAAAAATGGAGGTTCTGATCAACATGGTAGGAAATTTGACCGATCAAGGAATTCACGCACCGTTAACTACGTCGGATGGAGGACGCAGCAGTACACAAATTAGTGCATCAAAGGGTGTTGCTTCTCTGCTCCAGGATATGACCAATGTGGCGAACAATCAACGGTGTGAAATTCTTAACTAGTATTTGGTACAATATATTAACAGTAAGAAATCAAACAAGCATTGGGATTGCATACATGGTAGCAACATGTATTTATTAACAGTAAGAAATCAAACTTCCCTTCAAATTTCAATCTACTGCGTAATATATAGTTAGCTTAAGCATCTACGGATGGATGTTGCAGTGTCGGCTCTAGTTCATATATAAATTAAAAAGAGTTTGATTGCATCTGGTTGCATAAAACTTGTTTGCAAGACGTTTTTGGATATGCACGACGGGTTGGTTTCAATTTCTTTGACCTTATTGCTAATAATTCTCAAGCAAATGCTTAAAGTCTAATGGATATGTACTCCAGTCTTCCTGTTTTAATAAAATTAAGCATATTTTATTAATATTGTCCTTTGAAATTCTCGACTTCATTGTAACAGGTATTGCATGTCGAGATCCTACGTCATCCAGATGCCATGGGATTGCTGTACCACCTACACATAAAAAAGTGGTTTTGGACAGTATACTGCTACCAGATGAGAAAACCACCAAACTGAATCGTCAATTTGCAGAGACCTTTGATGAAGTCAAAGTGGGTGGGTTTGTGTGTCATGTGAAGTCCCTGATTCGATATCTTTAGACGTTGGAGCGAGTATATATAATTTTACACTTGACTCTTGGTTTACTTATGAAATAAGAATTCCATGACACTTGTGTTTGCATTAGTTTCATGAACTCTCTTTGGTGGCATACACATGCATACGTGAGACACGATATGCACACACGAACACAAAGCCACGATACTGACCAGTCCAGACCTTAACTGCCATGACGTAAGCAATAATACATCGGAGTGTTCACTCCGAATATCGTGGCTTTGTGTTCCATTTTTGTTACTATGAAAATACCCTGAATATTATTTGTTAATATTCTACAAATTGATTGATCCGCTGATAATTAATGTGTGTACATCTGTGGTTCATGAGGAATTGTTTCGTATTGTTTGCCTTGATCATGTTGCCCTTGATTATTTGCCCATGTATTTGGTACAACACCAAACAAGCGACAACAAACTGTCCTTTGTTGGGCATATGGAAAGTCACAACACCAAACAAGCGACAACATGAAACAATTCCATAGACAACAAATACATGGGCAAATAGGTCAACAAGTTATACATGTATTTGATCATGTTGACCTATTTGCCCATGTATTTGTTGTCTATGGAATTGTTTCGTATTGTAGCTTGCTTGGTGTTGTGACCTTCCATATGCATATTTCTACTTCCTGAACCTGAACTTTGTTGTGACCTTCCATGTAGTCGATCGAAAGTCGATGGATACCCTGAAAGTAGCAATATATTTGTCAACTATAGTCTACGACTTATCGACGAGTCGACTGACTGGACCTCTGTCGACTCGATTACTGCCATAATAATGATGATGCCCTTAAACTTGCACATGTATATGCCTATTTTCCCATGTAATTTTGTCGCCATTACTGACCTCTATGATGCAACGCCTATTTGCCCACATGCCATGTATTTGCTACACTTAAACTATGCACATGATTCGTGCACACATCAACATTTAGCATTTCGCTTATGCTCATCAATGCATGCTTTGAAACATATAAATTTTGTACATTCAATATCAACATCTGCTCATCACTGCTTTGATTAACAACAGCGTGGACTACACAGCATGATCAGCACGCTCAATCTTCCCAGTCTGATCCTGTAGTTTTATCACATATGTTTTTTCTTTAATTAAATTTGCTACTTTCAATAACCAGCTCAATTTTATCAGACTTTGTAATTAGATGAAAAATCTGTCACAGTTTCCATTTAATAATTGCATGACACTCTATAAATTGTGTTATGAAAATTCTTGTTATGCTTTGTGTATAATTTGTGCTATGCTTTGTATAAATTGTGATATGGTTTGTGTTATGGAAAATATGTGTTGTAGTTTCTGTTTTTATATATATATAACACACACATACACACATATATATATAATTAGATACGGTTTAAGACCGTGTCTGCCAGTCATCATAGGTACAGTCAAAAACCATTTCTAAAATATAGTAAAGCAGCGTACATTGTAAATTAGCTACGGTTTATATCGTATCTAGTTGCCCTTTAGATACGGCAATGATCCGTTTCTTTTTTAACTTTAGATACGACTACGTGGGCGTATCAAATTTTCAGTTGGACACGGCATATAGCCGTATCTAATAATTAGACACACCTTTTTTTGATACGGCTTAAAGGCTGCCAAATCGTTGTATATGCGGCCGCTGGCACAGTCTAATTAGCATATATGGTGTAGTGTCTATTGATGTTTCCGATATATCAGGGTTTACTTTTATGGATTGGTCTGGTTTTTGTCTTCACCTTGTTAAGCGACAACTTTTGGTTCATACTCTTGTTCTCCTAAATTCCTTATTTGTTGGCCTCATATAAGGGTTACTCATTACGTTATCCTTTTTCAGATATCCAAAGGTCGATACATTGCTGAAGCAATGGCAGCTTCATTATCTCGTGAAACGAAAGAGCTCAAAGAAGAGAAGGTCGCGTTGGAGTCTAAGATCCGTCACTTAAACTTTACCAAGAGCAAAAACGAAGAAGCATGTGGTCAACTGATAGTGTCTCTTGAAAGGGAAAGAGTCGACAACAATTCCTTAGATGCTAAAGTTTCATCCCTTAAGCATGAGCAGTCGGATATGTTAGCAGAGCATGATAAGGGGTTGAGAACAAAGGAGGAAACACTTTCCAATGCTAAGTGGATAATTTATGAAACTGGGGATATGATTTCCTTGTTCTTGAGGGTATATCTTCCAGATGTGGTGGCGAAACATTATGAAAAGGCTCTCTCTTTGTCCTATCGTGATAACCACAACAAGTTTTCGGATATGGATTTTCCTTCCATCCATCCCTTTAGAGCATAATCTTGGGGAGAATTAGGATGGCCGGACAAGATATTGAAGTTTCTAAATGGGACAAGGCGAGGGTTAAGGATCTTTAATTTGTTGAGGAGCTGCCCGTTTATTCAGTGCCGGGTAACGACGAAGATCCGACTTTGCGTATTGGTGGTTATGACATAGGTGACCACAAAAATGTTCTTACCTCAAGTGTGGGTATGGTAAGGATAGCAGGGAGGAAGGTATTCTTTATGTGTTTGTAAATGACTCCTTGGGCCTTGCGAATGCTAATTCATCACACGTTTCAGTTACTTCATGTGGAGAAGGTGGGTTTGCCGAAGAAGTCGTTCTCCCTGAACCTGGTGAGAAGGAACAGATAATGCAAATGGTTTCCCCTATCTCTCAGGTATGAATTTTTATTCTTGAGCCTCCTCATTATTTGTAGGAATGATCCTTAATGACCTATTCCTATAGTGATAAAAAACTTTTTTTACTAAGTATTCTGTTTCCAAGGGTGACCTACACTCTCTCTCTAGGCTGAGGAGGGAATTTCTTACAAATTCCTCCTATAAATCCGGCAGAGAACGCTTTTTAAGAGAACTTAAACTTATCTATATGAAGTATCCTCAACTATCTTTTAACTTACAGGGAGACGATAGGGAGATGATATTAAAGAAACTTAGGGCCCACCATGCGAAATTATTATGTAACATGAACAAAGGGAGCATGGGAGAGAAAAATTAATTTGTTACACCCCTTGTAGTTGAAGTTAATTTGCATGGATATGAATTGCATATGTATTCACTTTCTATCTTTTGTAGGTAATTTTGTGGTTTATTATTGATGTTTATTTTCTGAGAATTGATTCTATAAGCGGTAGCTCATATGTTTATATGAACAGGAAAATTCACTCAGTGAAATTTCCTTTTACATTGATAAAGGTGTTTGATTTACTCTGCTCCCAGGGGACTTTCTGGGGGACTCTCTTAGCGATACTGTTGACAGATATGCCCTGTCTGAGGAACTACTTGTGCGACGCTTGAAAGAACAAGTAGGTATATTGGAGGCTCAGATATAGCAAAAGGACAAAAACATCCTCAAAGAAAAGAGGGATATAAAGACAAATCCTTCTATTGATTTCGATGAAGAAAAGGATGATCTCCATCGTCAAGTCGTTGATTTAGAGGAAAAATGGGATGATGTATTAAAAAAATGCAGAGAATGGAAATCTAACTTTGGATGTACTCTTGAAACCTCCACGCCTGAATATTTGTGAGCCTCAACGGAGTTCGAGTCCCCAGAGCTTGAGACAAGGGATTTTCCCCTTGGACTAGATCACTCCCTCGTCGCTAGGTGGCATAGACAAACTAAGGCCAACATGAAAGGCTTTTATGAAAGGAAAAGTGGTGGGGATAATTTTCTCCATATTAATCTTTACACTTCCAAAATTAAGCAATTACAAAAGGAGAAACAGGCTTTATATAAAGATGCTTTTGATTTGAAGAAGGAAAACATAACTCTTCGTGAAACGGGCAAGGCTTTCAACCGGGATCTGAAGTCGCAGCCTAAACTCTCGGACGATTCATGCGTGGTTACAGAAAAGATGCAAAAGACTAATGGACTTTTACGTACGGCTATTCATCACTCTGTAATTTCCTCTTTGTCTAATGAATAGGGAGCTTTTCATTGAGAGCTAGACTATGCTCATGCGGAAGCTTTAGTATCGGGGTATGGGTGTTCTCTCCTCTGGAGATCTGTTTATCCTACAATCCTTTTTTGTAAATGATTATGTAAGATATGAAGTAATTAGCATTTTGCCTGTCGCATGTAACATTCTATAGTGATGGTGCTTATGAACAGAGGCAGGACCTATAACAGTATTACTTAACGTGCGATCACACATTTTAGTGTAAACATTTTTCTTTCGTTATGGTTCCATCATGACATGGTGCACATCTTCAACACACTTTGTTATAAGGTTTGTCTTATAGGCCTTCGTAGAGCATCACTTGCTCTCAGTAGGGTTAATAGTACCGTGGTACGTAGCATATGAAATGTCTATAGTGCTTACTTGTGTTTTGTGTGTTAGAGCAAACACTTGGCATACTTGGATAATAAATTGATGAATGTATAAGTTAAAGAAACTTCCCTGAGCAAGTGAGATGGCCGTGAGTTTGCACCTAGCAATAGTGGAGATGTGATTCCAAGCCAGATTCGGGTTGGTGAGAAGGTTGAATAACTCCCTCTTGTTTGGATTTAAGATTCTGAATTAATCCAGATTCGGATATTCATGGTCAGACTAGAAATATACCTCTTGGTTGTGATTGGCACTTGAGTCAATCCAGACTTGGGTATCAAAATAGGAGACCAGACACCCGCTTCTGGCCTTGGCTGAAAGTCGAATCAACCCAGATTCGGTATTGAGATAGGACCGGGATTCCCTTTCGGTATTTGTGAATATCTGAACTAACCCAGATTCGGGTTATTAAAGTAGGAGACTAGAAATCTTCTTCTGGTTTTCATTGAGAACCGAATCAACCCAGATTCGGGTATTAATATAGAAGACCCGAACCAACCCTAGTTCAAGTAATTAGAGATTGAGTACCGGAAATCCACTTCGGGCATTAATGTTTTGGTAACCCTCTCGGATTTGATTTGTGAAGCAGAGGTTGTACGTACTTCTTGAGCCACTCTCTGCGCTTTTGGTGTCAAAGCAGAGGATGTACGTGCTTTGTTGGTCACTCTCTGGGCCTGTGCGTCTAGTGCGCTTGGCTAGCTTATCTACAAGCAGGGCCCAAGGACTTACCCAATCTCCCTCCGAGAGACGCCTTATCCTGACCATCGTAGGCGAAGATAAGATCTTAGAAACTTAAACCGGGCTATTGTAGACATGGAATTAAGGTTTACTCTTTTGATGCTATATACTGACCATCGTAGGTACTGATAGAGGCGTACACACCACCCCCCTCCGAGGGGTGCACCATTTGACCATCGTAGGCGATGACAGGGGTTGACATTCCCTTCTACGGGTAACGCGGAACATAAGCAGAGGTAGGACGTGCTAGTTCATACAGAGGCAGGGCGTACTCTTCTGCGAGTAGAGGCAGGACGTGCTAATTTTAAATGCTCCGCCATGACCATTTATGGTGTGAAACGGAGGCTTACGCTTTTGATGCTTTAACCTAGCCCCCTCTGATTTGGGCATGGAAAAAGACTAACCCACCACCCCCCTCCGGGGAGTGCCTTGCCCTGACCAATTTGGCGATGACAAAGGATTTAATCCATTCATGGTTTGACCCCTCTTGGGTTTCTTTAAGCTTCGAAAGGATGGTTTTCCGTACCCTTGTTTGTGTTTGGTAATCCTTTCCCTAAGGACTTTTATTGAATTTAATCTGATCTTTCTATAAACTCTTGTAATTGGCCTTGGTTGATGAATTTGATGACCATTTCCTCAAGGATTATGTAGTGGTTAGTTTCATGTCCATTCATCATGTGGTAATGGCAGTAGAGTCCTCCATACTTCCTTTCGTATTTGGGTTTTTTCTTTGTGAACGGCCAATAGTTGAGCCCACATTTAGTTAGGAAATAGATATTTTCCATCGAAGTGGTAAAGTAGTATCCTTTGGGTGATCCTGGCGTAAGCCTCTCTTCTTGCTGCTGGGACTTAACCCTTTTGCAACCCAATTTTGTTGTTTTACCTATATTTTTGTTTCTACTTTCCAAGATATATTGAGATTGATGTGCCATCCTTTCAGACCATTTGTTGGTGAAGTGGTCAAAATCATCCATTATTTCTTGTTCAAACACCATTTCTCAGGTTTTCTCGTAGAGAGTCCCCTTATGTGAGAGAAAATGTTAATATCCTTTGATGTAGAGCCACTTGGAGGAGGTGTTAGGGTTTGTCTTATGTGGGAAAGGCTATTATCCCAAGCGTGAGAAGCATATTGTTCTATTTACCTTTTCTGCTTCATTATCCGCAAGGCTTCCACTCTCAGCCTTTGTTCTTCTGTCACTCTTGTGTCAATGATTTCCGACTTATCCATTCGAGATCCAGAAGAATCTTGTCGGGACCTCTTACCCATAACTTTGCTTCTTTAAAGCCTTAGTCCAATCCAAGACCGAACAATACAGGTAGATATGTGGTAAGGTTAACCAAAGGATCGGAGGTTCAGGCCCTCCTTCTAGCGCCAAAATGTTAACGATATTTTTCGTCAACACCGAAGATAGGTCTATAGAAGTGGATCTAAGGGGAAAAATAGGTTGTTTAGCCTTCACAAGTTTGAGTTAGTTCACCGTCTCCTAGATATCAAGGTTTAGAATCCAAAAGAATAGTTACTCTTCCCTCAATGGGGTGAGTATCACGCTTAAGTGATTTAAGACCAACAGCTATCTTGGGATGAAGGATTCCTAAGCGCAACCCTTAGTGAAATGACTTAACGACCTATAGAGAGAGTGGTTCTGCACTGAGCTTGCAGAAGGGTCTAAATTTGTAGGAAGATGGGTGTTTCACTTGGCTTATAGAAAGTTTTGGATATAGACTCATATACGTGTAGGAAGAAAATAGTACGCTGCGGCACCAAAACTGAGAAATCATATAACAAATCCTTAAAGAAATACTCTAAATATTGATTCACTCTTTATTGATCTGTAACGACCCGCATTATACGCATCAGAGGATAGTAGAATATTTATTTCATTCACATATGAAGTCGTATGGTCATGTAACTTTGGGAAACGACTATTGTGGTCATTTCCTATGTTCAAGATTTTTGCCGAATTTTAAATGATCGTTTTGCCCCTGGCGAATCTTGTTTCACCTATAAATTTTGATTGGTAAGGAATTTTAGCCTGAAACCACTTCCATTGGATTCGGATGATGGTTTACCTTTCCGTAGAGTGGTCACATTAATCAAACGGACTTACCGTTTGGGAGATATGGCTGAAATAAGATTGAAGATGGAAAAAACAGCTTAATTGGGCTTAACAGGGTAATTAGCAGCTAGGCCCATAACTCATTTTGGGATTAGGGTTATGGGATGGCTAAAAGGGTTTGGGAAAACATTTCATTTCATTTTTTCGGCCGTCGATCTTTGATTTAGAATACATGAATAGAATAGAAGAAATCCCCAAATCGATCTAAGAATTAGGGTTCACTCTAGAGAAGAAAAGAACACAAGAATAAGAATGAGGGAATCGTCGTGAACCATGGGATCTTATTTATAGAGAATTCGGGGCCCTTTCTGCTGTTGGGCCATTGGGCTTGTAGAAGCCTCTATTGGCCTCTTTTCTCCTCGGTCTCGGATGTTTAGCTTTCGGCCGCCTTTGCGGTGCTGGTTATAGCTTCCGGAGTGAAGGTCCTAGTCAGCTGGGGCTTCTTTGAGGTTGATATGAGCTTGTCGATGTAAATGGTTTTAGGAAGACAATTGTGCTTCCAGTTGTGGCTTTCGGGTGTAGGCTTCCGGCTTTCTCATGAATACTTTGAGCAGCTTGCCCTCGTGATGTATGTAGATAGTTGTCGGTTCGAAACCTCTGTCGGTGTCGGCACTAGGAAGGATAGTATGGATAGCTTGTATCCCATCTGGGGTTCCGGTTTGCTTTCCGGTGGAATCTTCGGGTATAGCCTGGTCTTTCGGAAGGTAGCTTTGGGCGATTTGTCTGTTGTTTATCAATGTGGCCTTTCGGCCCTTATGCAGTGGATATTTCGGAAGCTAGTTCCGAATAACTCCTACGTGCTTTCAGCTTGGTATTCTAAATGCCTTTGTCTTCCAATGTATCAGTATTAAGCATGTTAATATCGATAGCCCTTTCGTCTTTTTGGGTTTCGGTTATCGGAGCTCTTGCCTCCCTCTTTCTCAGCTTCTGACTTAGATGACCTTCCGCTATAGAACCCCCCTACCGGACATACCTTGCCGGGTATATCTTGTCGGATATACTCCGCCGGTATTCTATAGACTTTGAACTCCTTCTTCCTAAGAAGGTGTCGGTTTATGCATCTCTTGGATCATTCTTTTATGCTCTTGGTTTCTCCTAAGAAGGTGTTCATTCGATACCCCTTCACCGTCAGCTTGCTTCGGAGTTAATTTTGGTAGTAACAATTTGCAATAAAGATAAGATACGTGCGTAAAAATAAACACTTTTACATGTTAATCAAATACCCCTACATTTATCTTTTACTCATCCTCTAGTAAAACAAGAATGAAAAACTAGACTAGGTAGGTCGTCATACTTTCGTAGGAAACACGATTGCGTTGAGCATATGCAACAAACCTTTAAACCTCTACGTGTCCCTAGTAGGACGAGTGGTGTCTCGTGAGGGTTTTCAACGGGTACCACCCCAAAATCCAAATGTGGTGTGCTATGGTTCTAATGCAACTATATGAATGTGACAGACATATGCAAATGAAAACAAAAATGAAAATATGACTTGTTTCAGAAAAGTTTCAACGTAGCAGTATACAATTAAAAACCAATATGTAGAAATTTTTGGTCCCTCAACTCGTCAAAAATTTTCAACATAATTCGAGCTTTCAAACATTAAATTCTAGCTTGGCTAGTTGGTTCGGTTGATAAATTAGTACAACCATGGAATAAATTCTTAGTTTGCTTATCACAATTTGTAAAGTGGTATTTTTATTTCCTTTTGTATGGCTAATCAAATCAATAAGGTCAGAAGTGTTTGGGCATCATTCCTTATTCTCTATCTCTATGAAAATTAATTTTTATTATTAATTACATACACCTAACTTAAAAGATCAAGGTACACCACTCATTCCCCGTCTCACGGACTGACGTGGTAGTTTGGGACAGAGCTTGGAGGATTGTGCAGACCGACGCTGACTTTTTCAACAAGATGTCGGTAATCCTTAGGCGTCCAACACATAAAATGAGACCAAGGTATGCCACTCATGCACTGCCTCGTGGACTGACGTGAGAGTTAGGAAAGAGCTTGGAGGGTTTGCACTACAACGCTAGATATACAAGCAATGTTGGATACCCTTAGATTACTATTATTATTGAATAGAAGAAAAGAGAGTTATGCAATTTCAACTTAACACAACTTAGTTTTAAAGACTTGGAAAGCCAATATATATACTTTAAGTCCTCCACTCATTAAACAAAGACTACAATTTAGAACTGACTTTATGACCATCACCTAAGAATCTTCCTATGTATCGGTTACACTATTATCGCTTGTAATTCAATTTTCAATATATTTCTTATTCGATAAAAGTTGAGAAAAAATGCTATCAACTGACTAAAAATTGTTAACTTACTTCGTTGCACCAATCTAAAATGAGTCGAATTTCCAAAAAAAATAAAATAACAACATGTTACTACAACCTAAAATGCATGACGGTCCTATATGAAAAGAAAGAATTTTTTAAAGAAAAATGAAAAGAATGCAATGCAGACTCCCCCCCCCCCACACACACACTTGGTCAAAATAGTGTCCACGCTGTAAGCACGTTTCCTAAATTTGAAAGATATAACCCAAAAATAAATTAAATGCAGAATTATTTGTAAATTTAAATGTAATTTAACAACTATATGTGAATGCAAATCATATACAAAGTGAAATCTATAATGATGAATGTTCTATGACAAATGATACTTCCGTTTCCCCCACACTTGCCTCTACTGAAAAAATGCACAATGATGGCATTGTAGTGAATTCTGAAATGAAAATCCTTTCATGAAATTTTGTCGTGCCAATGATTTATACAATTCAGATATTATCATAATCCCATAAAGTTGAAGGTCGAACCATAATTTCCTTTGATCAAATGGAGCTTCAATTATCTTTAAGGCGTTCTCTAGATTCATTTTCATCATAATTCCATCCTAATGCCTCCCGTAAAATTTTCAAAGGTTTTTCTTCTTGGTCCTCGGTAAGATCAGAGGTGAAGATTATGGGAAAATTTTCTGTAGAGTCCAAGTAAACATACTCAAGGTCTTGTGGCAGGGTTTGAGGTCCAACTTAGGGTGTTCTTATATGCTAACATTGGTCATAATTCCTTTGTTAGATTAAGGTGACGAGGGTTTCGAGTCAAGTAGTTCATTTAGTTCATAAATGTATTCGAGATCATCGAAATCGGAGTTGAAATATTCAAGACACATTTTCAAGGATTTAGAAGTGTCATTAGAGGTTTCATCGACTATGGTTTGAATCATGTTAATTTCATCAATCTCAAAATCTCTAGGTTGTTTGTTGAGATTAAAGATGTTTAGCTCAATGGTTAGGTGCCCGAAAGAAAGTTGAAGTTGATCGTTCCTTTAGTTTATGATAGCATTTGAGGTTACTAAAAAGGGGCGTCCTAATATCAATGGGATTTGAACATTAGGATTTGAGACAGGATCAGTTTCTAAAACTATGAAATCGGCAGAGAAGTACAACTGTTTGATTTGTATCAAGACATCTTCGATTATTTCCAATGGCTTTTTGACAGATCGATCAGCTAGTTGAAGAGTGATGTTTGTCGGTTTAACCTCCCCTAATCCAAGTTGACGATAAACAATATAAGAAAGAAGATTTACACTGGATCCAAGATCAAGGAAGGCATGAGAGATGTGATTATTTCCTATTTTGAAATCAATTATACGGCAGCCAGGGTCCTTATACTTGATGGGTGGTGGATTTGAGAAAACAGAGCTAGTGTTCGCAGTCAAGAAGGCAATTTAGGAACATTAGTGGCTCGTTTTCGGATGCATAACTCTTTCAGACACTTGGCATATTGAGGAATAGTTTCGGTGGTGTCTAAGAGTGGAATATTGACACGAACTTGTCCGAATATTTCAATTTTTTTTCAAAATTCGCATCCATCTTTATATTGTTAAGTCTATGAGGATATGGAGCTACTGGTTTATATACTCTTTCAGAATTTTGGTCGTTCGAAGAAGAAGGTTTCGAAATAGGAAGTGAAGGGGTAAGGGCATAGAAGATGTGATGTTGGGATTGCCAACATCAAAGGAAGATATATTGTCAACAATTTCTTGAGAAGATTGTAGAAACTGAGTTGATGATTGAAAGCTAGAATGCCTATATGGTTGACTCGAAGGCTTAGATTGAAGTGGAACTCGAGAAGTTTTAGAACAGAAGAGAATGGAGTTTGGTAATTCGAATTCGGTATCATGTGAGATGGATTCGCGACATTATTGGGATAAGACCTTGAGAAATTTGGATGATTTATCCAACTAGGGTTATATGAGGATGAGTACATACTGTTTTAAGCTATGACATTGGCTTGATCTTATGGATAATAGTGGGGTTGTCCTTCCATGATTTGAGGAGTTTGAGTTTATATGAGAATATGAATTGGATCCACGACATGCACTCCTCTAGTAGAAGCACAAATGGGAACACGAATTGACTCCCATTGCATGTCTTTTTCAGAATATTTTTTTAAGAATTCCCAAGCTTTATCGGCTGTTTTAGACATAAATTCTCCTCCACACATTGATTCTAGTTGTGTTCGAGTTTGATAGTTTAGCACTTCATATGCAATTTGACATAAGTGATGTTTTGGAATTGCATGATGAGGACAACCATATAATAATTGGTTGAATCTCTCAAAGTATTTTGAAAAAGTTTCCCCCTCATTTTGAGAAAGCTGATTTATTTCAGTTCGGATTTTTAGAGTTTTGTGGAAAGGGAAAAACTTTTTCAAGAATACAGTGATAAGTTCACCCTAACTTCTTATGGAATGTTTTGGAAGAGAATTTGGGCATATTTTAGCTATTTCATGTAGTGCGAATGGAATCAGCCTTAGTTTGATTGATTCATTAGATAATTTTTTCATTTTAGTTGTGGATGTATACAATTCAAATTCACTTAAAAATTCATAAACATTTTCAGAACAATTAAATTTTGGTACCCCTTGAATAAAATAATATTTATGCTCAAAATTTTCTTTAACAGGTGGAAATGCAATGACAGAAGGTTGAATAGTCCTAGTTAGGTAACATCGATCTTGAAGTGATAAGGGTCTATCCATTTCGACATTGAGATTTTGAAAATTTTGATTTATTTGATTTTGATCCATCTCGTTATAAAAGTTTTGATTTATCTGAGAACCCCTAGGAGAATTATGGTGGCTAACACTATTTTCACTCGTCATTGTTGAATATATAAAATCCAAAACTTAAGGTTGACACAAGTAAATCTTATTACAAAATAAATAACGTACTCAAGTATATCTTATTAGTTGATAATCTCAATTTGAAGGGGGAAGAGGGTCATATGGCCGTGAACACGTATAATATAAATACTAGGGGATACGACCAATGTTTTACGGGTACTATGCAACCTCTTTTACTAAAAGTTCAATAAATTGAACTAATATATATCCGCGATCAAACCCTTGAGAGAATCAATTTCAAAATATACACTCTTGTAATTAATTTTTTTTGCAACGTCTAATCTATTTTTATTGTTGAAACGATGAGAATGATGACTTCAGTTATGGAAATTTCATGTAACCACAACAATCGGACAATAATAACTGTAGAAATAAAAAAAAATGCACAAGCAAGCCGCTGTCCCTACAGAGATGTTTTACAAGCAATTTTTATATATTTTTCTTTGCGGTAGTGCACCTGTAGAGTTGAAGAAATTTTACAGTTGGGTATGGTAGTTTGTCCAGAGAAATTGAGTAACACTTATAATTCAAATCAACTGTTTGCAAATCGATTAACCTCTGAATCCCTTGTTTATTGCTTGAATTCTTTCTCACTTCGATCTTTGATTTTCCTTTTTTTTCTTTTGGGATTTTTGTTGAAAAGAAATAAAACAACAAAAGAAAGGAAAAACGGAATTAAAACAAGAACTAAACTAGAAGGAAAATTTAAACTAAACTAATACATAAATAATTGAAAGACCACACAGACTCACCCAACCAGAATGCACAAGCCCCACAAGCTAAAACAAACATTTTTTTTATTAATAAATGGACTCTCCTTGTTACAAAATAATAATAATTACTGATTAGAATAAAAAAAAAGTAAATGTCACTCTATCCCGAACGTCCCGAACGCACACAGCTATAAACGCAATCGAACCATATAAGTAAACAAACTTTCTTCAGAGTCACAAAAAAAATGGTTCAAAATACAAGCACTTACGCCCCCCTTTTCTCTATAATACTAGGGTGGGACCCGTGCTTCACACACACAGATGATCGTTGAAGTAAGTAGGTAGTTCAAGGGGAAATTCGCAACGGAATGAGTTGGACTTGTGCACGTGTGGATCACTAATATTGAACTACATGAACGACTTATGTGCGTTATTAATTTATGTGAACGGATGTTAGGCACACAGGTACAAAACATGGTAAGTACTATGTGAAATGGTTTAGGCAGAGGAAAGTGATATAGAAAGCTTCGAATCCAAGTTGTATGAGGTTAGACAGACAAGTTGATGGAAAATGCTAGTCGTCCGATGGAAAAGAGGTATGTTGACTGGTCCAACGTTTGAAATACGGGCTGAGAAGGGCAATGACAAAATGTATTATGGTCGAAACAACAAACTAGAATAGCAAAACAAGTCATGTAGGAAGTAGCGGTTGTGTCACAAATAAACACATTCACATACGAAATTACAGAATCCTTACAAATATTTCAATATGACCTAACATCCAATGAAAATAGGTCATTAAAAGGTAAGTGGTAAAATAAATTCGGTATAAAAACAAAAAAAGTTGTGCAGGGGCACAAATGGATTGGCACTGTGCTTCTTATTTTCACTGGAACAGTAAGAGTGGGTCGGCCTCATGTGCCGGGGAACATTTAAGAGTGACAAAGTAGTCATGTAAAAAAGAAGAAGAAAAGCAAGCAATTTTTTTTTTGAAGTAGGATAAACCTAGAAGAGGGCCTTGGTAACAATTTTAACTATGAAATGCAAAGCCATTTAATTATTTCTTGTGATTCAAAAATTATAACTAAAATAGTGATAGTTAAGGAAGAAT
Organism: Allium sativum; assembly: GCA_030737875.1. Classification (NCBI taxonomy): domain Eukaryota; kingdom Viridiplantae; phylum Streptophyta; class Magnoliopsida; order Asparagales; family Amaryllidaceae; genus Allium; species Allium sativum. The sequence goes on along the minus strand of CM060925.1, from coordinate 141,084,285 downwards.
GATATTGCAGTATGGATGGGTTTTAAAATCATAAATTAGTGATGTCTTGTATATCTACAGACTACAGTCAAGCATGTCCAAATTTTCCAATTCAACTCAACCGGGTTATTCTATTCCACCTCTTATAGAGAAAAGAACTTAAAAGCAAAATACTTCATAGTGTCATAACAGTGTTCTATATGATCTTTTTGTGCTACAAATCAGAAATAACAAAATGTTTTGGTACTTCTGCTAGTAATATACAACAACAATTAGGCATATATGTTATTAAATGTAAACTTCTTTTGTATTGTATGCGTACTATCAAGATTTAACCGTTCCACTAAAGAAAGACAACATTAAATATATTCTAGTAGCATGATGAAAATAGTAAGTATAGAGGAAGAACTTCATTGAATAATTAGCAGCTTTATAAATCATCAAAAAAAATTTACAGACATTGAAAGTCAACTTTTTGACACCGACTAATAGCATTCCCAGTAGTGGGAATGCTCATGAAAACGGGTATGATCCCCACTGATTTCGTCGAACTCGCACTCCAGCAGTATGAGTTCGAGCGCGAGTTCGAAGCAAAAGTGGGGATTGTCCCCACTTAAATTTTAAAGTGTCAATAGTTAAACGGTGAAGTGAATCCCGTTTAAGGCATAAACGGTCTTCATTTCACCGTTTAGCCAAAAAGGATTTCATTTCACCGTTTAACTTGTTTTTTTCGTTTTCTTCTAACAAATTTCGGGTTTTGTTTTGTTTTTTGTTACATTGTATGCATGAGTTTGTAGTTGCTTATTTTATGTTTTTATATTTTTGGTTAATTCATTGTTGGTTTAGGTTTTTTTGTTTAATTTGATAAATATGTAAAATTGTAAAGAAATTAAACTTTTTTTATTCTAAGAAAATTAAGCATACTGAATGGTATGGAAGTTAAATATGTTAAATTCTATGGAAAACGAATATGTTAACTTCTACGAGAATTAAATGCGTTAGATTATATGGGAATTAAATACGTTAGAGTATTTTTGTAATTAAATACGTTATGTTTTATGGAAATTAAATACATTCAATTCTATGAAAATGAAATATGTTAGATTATATAGAGATTACTGATGTTAGATTGTATAGAAACTAAATATGTACGAGCTGATAATTATTTGTGTAGAAATTAATTTCATTAAATATATTTACAAATAGTACGTAAAAATGTTAAATTCGATTGAAAATAAATGTTTTTTTGTTAATAATTTAGGCATGTATTTTACTAGGATTTAGTTCGAAACTTGCTTACTTGATCATTTAGGCATCCATAAACCAGTTAAGTTGCTTACTTTACGTATACATAAGTTAAAAATGAAAAACAAAATATGTTGATTCGACTTCGAAAATAAAAACAAGCCTATAAACGAAATTTAAAACAAACTAGAAAACACACATAATCATGCAAACTGAAAACAACCTAGGAAACTAAAGTTCGAAACAAATACTGCAAAAAGGATCCCAATGAATTCTTCTACATTCCAGAACTTTCCTCTTCGTCTTGATACCTTTAATGTCGTGCTCTCATAATGCTTTGTTTTCAGGATAAAAAAAACTCTAAAACCTCTCCAGAAAGATGAGAAACATCTCTCGCTAGAAACTTGTTATCTTCGTTTTCACGTAAACGTCTTTCACGTGCCTTTTTCAATTCATTTCTCTCTTGGATAGCTAGTATTCTTTCTGCATCCTGTTGAAGTTTCAATTTAGTTCTCTTTTGAAGAGCTTGTGTTCTTCCTGCATCCTGTTGAACTTGCAATTCGAAGACTCTTAATTTTTGCTCCTTAAGCTTCATTCTTTCATGTTTGCTTGATGTGGATGCTAATGAAAAATCACATAGTAGTGAAGTTAGCCTTTCACCTTGGACAATCAAATCGCTTACTTCCTTGTTTTTCAACAATGAACGCTTACTGTCTTTTATTCCTTCAGGACGACTATCGATTCCTCAGTGCATCATTCCGGAATTTTGAGACAATGGACTACTATTATTTCCATCACCATCTACCGATATGAGAGATCCACCTAAATTGGCTGGGGATGAATCCATACATAGTCTTGAAGCTACGTTTCTCAAGTTTGATGCTTCAATATCTTCCTGATTAACCTCAATCGGTTCAGATAGAGTTGCCCATCGAGGTAGTAAGGAAAGAACCTGAAAAGCTTCATGAGCAATAAATTCAGTATTAAATGTATCACGATAAATTTTATTGTAATCTTTCGTCAAGTCTCTAGGTGTTTGCCCATTGCTCAGTCTGTCTCCTCTTTGTGCTATTATATCTTTGTACTTGGTACACATAGTATTCAAATTATACCATGCCGTCTTTATGCTACCAAATGATCGTTTGGTGTTGCACTCAGGGTCCCCGTTGTATAGTTCGTTTACTCGATTGAAGAAGAACTTCCCAGTGGACCGACCCGACGGAACGACGGATGTTGATACATAAGCATTGGCTAATACCTTATAGTCATGGGCTTTCCACGTCTTTCCACCTTGTAAGCTTGCATCCACAGAATCCCCAGTTTGAGAATCCCTAGGCTTTCGTTTGCTGTATAACTTTTTGGCCTTCCCTCTATTTTTTCGTTTGAAACTGGATTTGCATCTTGGGTTGTTTCAGTAGGAGTAAGCATTGGTTGCCACCTAAACATGCTCGGGTTTGAAGGAAAAGGGTTGTACATGTTACCATACTGTTGTGGGAAATTGAATTGGTTAAGGAATTGGCTTTGTTATGGAGTAAGAATCTGCATTGGATTTGATTGTGGATTAAGAAACTGCATAGGATTTGATTGTGGAGCTTCAAATTGTGATAGCAAATTTGTAAAGTTTGTAAGACTATCATCATACAAGCTAGCATTATTGTTGTTTCTTGAGTCTGCCATTAAAAGTTGTTTTAGTATTTAGTGTAGATAGTTTTTTATAAGTGATGAATGATCCACATACTATACACGATATATATAAACACTCTTGTTGCTTACTATTATTTCGAAAACTGAATAGTCTTATGCTATAAGTGTTTTGTCTAGTCTAGGCTTATCAACTTCCCAGAAATTGTCCATTTCTACTGAATGCATGACACAACTTTATTGGGTCTAGTGAATCCATGACACAGCTTTATCGGTTTTTGTGAACGAATGACACAACTTTATCGGGTCTAGTGAATGCATGTATGACACAACTTTATCGGTTTTTGTGAATGCATGCATGACACAGCTTTATCAGTTTTCGTGAATGCATGCCACAACTTTATCGGTTTTTGTGAATGCATGACACATCTTTATCGGTTTTTGTGAATGCATGACACGGCTTTATCAGTTACTGGGAAACGGTTCTTCCGTTTATTGGTGCAACAGGCTATTATTGAGTTAGCTATTCCGTGTATTTTTTTTTAGGCCTATATAACATGGTATATATTTACTTAGCTATTTATTTCAAGATGACCTATGAAACATGGACACCATCAAATTTGCTTGTACTGGTCAAAGCTTCCATTCAAGCAGATACACTTCACATGGAAGAAGAATGATGAAGATATGTGGGTGACTCTCAATGAAGCGTACAACAATCATTCAGATTGCATAGCAACGCAAAGTGTACTAGCAACGAGAAGTGTATTCACCTTGTTCACTGAAGATTGCAAGCAAAATCCTAAAATTACGAATGATGTGAAGGAGGAGGGCATTTTCAAGCTGACGCGATCAACGTATGACTCACGGTGGGTCTACGAGTACCGTTCAGATTTCAAAGGGCATGCTGCTTTCGATTTATGGTACCACTATATGCTTCAATTTGAGTAAGTAGTCTAAGATAGCTGGTTACCTTTGTTTTATCTATTTACCTCTATCTTTGTATTCTGTAGTGTTTGTTTGCATCTATGTAATGAATTAATGATTTGTATTATGAAAAACAAGGAGCATTTATAAAACCCGATACGATAGCATACAACTGAACATCTACCAAATCTAAAGGAAGAACTGCTACGATAGCATACAACATTAACTAGTACCAAATTATAAAAAGAAATAGTACTGCAAGGAGAAATAATAAGCCTAGTTTGGTCTACCAAAATTCAATACATTAAGTTGATCCTACAGCCTACTAACTTCAATTTGCCACCCAACAGATTGATTTTGCAACGCTATTAGCTGATACTGCAATTCATTTGCGTAGGTAGCAGCTCATTGTGAAAAAGGTCCGTCAATCCACTCCCAAAAGGGACATTCACTAGGGTTGGCATGGCATCTGAAATAACGTCGACCAATATGATTTCCTCTTATAATAACATCTTCAACTGCTGCATATCCACACTCACATATTTTAATTGGCGAATTTACTTCCTGTTCAATTTCTTTTTCAACATTTACGTCGTGTTGGCATTCTGCAACACGTCTACGATGTCGACTATTCCTTACTGCACGTCTTCTTTGTTTCCTCTCTTGCCTTTGTAGTTCTCCTTGCTCTCGTTCATGCTCTCTCAAATCTTCGTAGTGTCTTTCTTGCATTTCAATGTAGAAATCTATATTAGTTTCAAGGGAATGTGGGTTGGAAGGCCTTGGGTGTTCCATTGGATTTTCATAGTCGTAGGATGATGGAAGTTAAAGGTGACTGTGGTACTCCATTGTTGAATTAGCTGTATGGTTTCTTGGGTGTATATATATATATATATATATATAAGATGGTATAAATGAAAAGTGAAAGAAAGTTACTTTATATAGACTGTAGTCGAATACCACACAAACAACAAATGAAAACATGTCATCAACAACTGATTGGGCAATACGTAAAAACTTTTAATAAGGAACAGAGTGAACAGTACGCTACAGCGAACAGTGGGTTACAGTGACCAATAGGATACAGTGATACACATTTCACAAGGCAACAGTGCACTAAACGACAATAAGCCAAAGTACATAAGAGAAGACACCATAATGAAAACAGAACAATGGAAAACATCATTGATTACCTTTCAACTGCCATAAATGCTCAAGTAGATCTTCTTGTAGATTGTGATGTATCTCCCTTGATCTAATCTTCCGCATCCTACTCAAGAAAAACTCAATAGTTGCTGGATTTCTATCAGCAACAACCGTAGCTGTGTTATCCGGACCATACCCTAAATAAGTTGGGAAAGAACCACGTTCTTCTTCGGTAATCATATTGTGAATATAATACATGCTCGCATCACATTACTTAATACTTGGGGATTAAATAGTTTAATGGGTTTTTTTTTTACAATAGCAAACCGGGATTGTAGCACCCCGAAAGCACGCTCAACGTCCTTTCTTGTTGCCTCCTGTCTTTTTGCAAAATATTTTTCTTTCTCTGTCTTTGGATCTGAAATTGTTCAGACTAGGGTTCCCCAAGACGGATATATACCGTCTACTAAATAATACCTATGTCATATGTTTTTCCTCCGATTGTGAAATTACATGTCGGTGCCTTTCCATGTGCGAGATTTTTAAATAAATGTGATTGGTGTAACACATTTATATCGTTCATAGAACACAGATAGCCGAAGAAGACGTGCTAAAACCAGATATCATGTGAGGCAACTGCCTCCAATATCATGGTTACTTTGGGATAATGGCTGATAAATTGTCCATGCCAAACCGTTGGACAATTTTTCCACTCCTAATGCATACAATCGAGACTATCCAACATTCCAGGAAAACCTCTTTTGTCCCCTAAACCTTTCATTTTATTGACGTCGCTTTGTGTGGGTGCTCGCAAATATTCTTCCCCATATAATTCAATGATAGCCACACAAAAATGTTCTAGACTCAAACTAATTGTACTTGAACCCATTCGGACTACTTCATCGAATGCATCGGGTGCAATCCCATACGCTAAAGCACGTAAAGCTCCTATAATTTTTTGATACGGAGAACATCCCAAGGTTCCAGCGCTATTTCGCTTTTGAACAAAATAATTATCATGATTAACAACACCGTTAAAAATACGTAAAAACATATTCTTACTCATTCGGAACCGTCGACGAAAATCTTCAGAGCCATAGGTACTTGGTGTGTTGAAATAGTCTTTTAATAATCTACCGGTTCCTCCTTGATGGTCACGCATCTTCCTTTTGTCTACTCGGCCAAACACACTACCACCACGAGTACCACTTGAAGAATCTTCCATTGCTAGTTGTCTGACACATGATTGGTGAATGGTAACAGCTTGTATCATTAACTCTAATCCTTCCCCGTCAGATGTGTTGTCCGAAGATAGTTACAGAAAATCTCTCTGGTTGTACTTATCATCTCCTTCATCTGATTCAGTAGGACTTGTCTCTGTAATGCCATCCGTACTACCGTCAGAATCATCGATCTCTGAATTTGCATACTCATTTTCTTCGTAGTAATAACTGCTAGTAGACATTATTTGTTTTTTGTAAGTTAATAAAAATGGTTATAGTGTGTTTTGAATGGATTGAAGAAAGTTGTGGCTTATATATCATTTGAATGTAGCCGTTTTTTTAACCGTTATAAATATAGGCGTTATTTTATAGCCGTTATAAAAATAGCCGTTTTTTTATAGTCGTTATAAATATAGCCTTTAATTATGGCCGTTATTAATATAGACGTTAATTATTGGCCTTACTTATAATCGTGTTTACTACCCAGTTAGTTTAAATATAATTACATCATAGATCGGTTAGTTTAAATTATAATAATTAATTTAGTTGAACTTAAACAACTTAGGTTAGTTCATCTTAAATTAATTAGGTTAGTCCAACTAACACTACATAGGATAGATCACGAAATTGTGTAACTTTTTTTTAATATAACTAAACGGCTTTCAAAAACCCATTTTTACCGTAAACGGCAAACACTTTGCCGTTTAAGGCAAAGTTTCCTTTTTTTTAATACACTGGCAACAAAACTGCTGCATATTTTATACAGATGCTCAAAAACACCTGACACATGAATGCCATTGCTCAAACCTATCCCATGACCTTCAATATCCATCCACTACACTAATTTGTTCACACACATATTACATTACATTACAGTATACAAAGAAATAACACAACAAATAACTATTACATTATACAAAGATGCTCCGGTTTTTCTTCAACATCTCTCCAATATTCTATGTCCCACTTACATGTTTTACCTTGGTTAAGTGTTACTAATCGTATTTCCTCATGCCACCCAAGGCACCCACTAGATTCCACATGCCACCCAAGGCACTCACTTAACCCCCCCATGTCCCACTACATGTTTATCTGGTTAAGTGTTTCTTAATTCATTAAGACCGTAACCTCATAAAGACCTCTCACATTAGACTGGCATTTGTGGCAGCTGGATTTGCCGGGAGGGTGCAGATAGTCTTACACCACAAACGAGCCTAACCTCGTGTTTTTACAACTGTTACGTATTTAATTTGTGCCTAAGACCTCTCACATTAGACTGGCATTTGTGGCAGCTGAATTTGCCGGGCGGGTCCGGGCAGTCTTACACCACAAACAAGCCTAACCTCGTGTCTTAGACGATTAATTACACCTAATTAATCATTCCCCCAATTTGAATTATTTTCCCTATTCAAATTATCAATCAATTCCAAATTTAACGATGTCCATAATTGACTCAATTATGTCCATCCATTTATGGTATGTAAAATCATACCAATTTCATCACTAATTAATTTTATTCCTTAAAATTAATTACATGCCTTTTTAGGCCATTACATGCCAAACTCACAATATGTGTGTATCCACTATTATCCCCATCGTACCCCTGTCATTCGTTCGCTTAACACGACATATACATATTAGACTAGCAAATAGTCTAATACTTAAAAAAAGGAGTAAACATCACAAAGTCACATACACACAATAATAGATCTAATTTGCATCTAACTTGCAATTAAGAATTACAACATACTTGCATAGTCTTTGTATTATCAAGGATCCAAAAATCATAGATCTAAAAGGGGTGAACTTGCATGTATGAACATATTTTTACACCCAACTAGCCTAGGTAATTATCACAAACTTACATAAACTATGTATGTCGTCAACCTAAACATAAAGGTGTCATCTTGCATAACTATGGATCCAATAAAAGGTGTTAACCTGAGTAAACTATGGATCCATACAAAGGTGTAAACTTGCATAACTATGCATGTCATAGTTTCAACATAAAAATGTCAACTTGAATATGTATCTAAACTTTAAAGGTGTGAACTTGTATATATGTGAATCCAATTATCACTTAAACTTGCATATGAACATAATACCTATACGAACTAGCATATGTTCCACATCCATATTCGCATAAAAACTGATGTTATAAACCTAGGTGGTTGGATTATAAAAAGGGATTCATTGACCCAAGTTAACATCATGAACTACTAGCGTATATATTAGATCCAAACTTACATAAACATCATATAATTCGCATACAACTTGCGTGACCCTATTAACTTGCATAACATCATATGTACAACTTGCATAATCATATTAACTTGCATAACATCATATGTACAACTTGGATAATCATATTAATTTGCATAACATCATACATGAAACTTGCATAGCATCATATATAAAACTTGCATAACATCATATAATATGAATCAAGTTAACATACATGATTAAACATATGAATTAGATTCACAACCACAACTTATAATCCAACGTATATCACATCATAATTAATTTAGCAATTATTTTGGTAAGGTGATCGAACTCACTACTCAAAAGCGGTCTTGAGTTCTGAATTCTTATTTCTGGAGTTGTATTAGCTCTCCTTTGAAGAAGATTCGTTGTTAGGGTTGAATAGAACCGATTTGATTTGCTGTTCTTCCTCTTTAATTTGTGGCGGCTACTCTAGGGTTCAAGACGACAACATGACGGCCATAGTTTCAGTTTTAATTCTGATTTAGGGTTTGAGTCTATGGGTCTTTTTATAGAGTTTTGAATTAATTTAAGCCGTCGGATGATCTTAGGGTTAATCGAAACCACTCAGTCAAGATAGGGTGATAAGTCAGCCCTAATGACTCAGCAAGGAGTCAGAAAGGACTCAGCAATGAGTCACAACACAGATCGGACTGAACCAGAAAGCTGTGCAGGTTTTCTCTCGGCCTGGGCGCATTTGGGAAGTGCGCCAATGCAAATTTGTACTGGCGCACTTCCCAAGTGCGCCAGTGCAAATTTATTTTTTTTCTCTTTTTGCCACCAATCTTCGTTCGTCCATAACTCCTTCATCCGGTACCCGTTTCCCGCAAACTGGACTCTATTTCAACCAGAATTCCGAAACGAACACAATGGCGCAACTCCATTCCCATAATTCTCATGTCTGAGATTAATTATTCTTTAATTTTTGTTAATTCGATTATTCAAAAATCCGGGGTGTTACAGATACGGTTCGGTTGCGGTTTGAACTGTTACCAAACCATATTAAACCGAACCGAACCGCATAGCTACTCCGATAATGTTATGATAAAAAAATTAACAAATTCCTATTAAACTATTTATTTTAGCGATATATTTTCTGTTTTTAACTTATGTTGTAGTTATATCAATTCAAGATAACATTACGTGTTTTAAACCTTCAGGTGACAAAACGTCATGTAATCGTAAATTGATTGTTGATGAAAATAATTCTCTTGTTTCATATTTAATACGGGACCGAACCAAAACCGGAGCGTATTACATCGAAACCGAACCGTTTGATCGGTTAGTATAATAGTTTGTAGCTTTGAAAAATCGTTTGATGCGGTGCGGAAGCGGTTTGAGTTCCAAACCGCACCGAACTAAACAGCGCCCACCCCTAGAAAATTCTCTATTTACGCAATATCGGTTGTCACTACCGAAAATCATTCGTACAAATCGATTTAAATGGAGAAAGCAAAATTGAAATTCAACGAAATGAACGTCGACGTTTCGATCATAAAATTATATAGAAAGTTTTCATGTTAAATAATAAAAATTAAAAAACTGATATTTTTCCCATTATTTTAACGACTTACGTTGAATTTCAAATTGAATAAAATATCAGTTTTATATTTTTGTTTTAATTTCATTTATTCAAACAAATCGTACGTAACTCATTTAATTCTCAATTTTAATTATAAGCAAATTAATTGAAATTCATTATATAACAAATGATAAATTTCCAAATCGTTACACTTTGCTTTTTCCAACTGCTATAAATTTGGGTTTCTAGACCTTTGTTTTGGGGAAAGATCATGGAAAGGAGGCAAGGCGATTAACACTTAACAGCGTGAAAAGGGAATGCGAACTCACATAGCATGTTTAGGTACTCAGAAGAAAAATTGAATTAGACCATGCTCTTCCATGCTGAAAGAGAAAATTAAGCAGTACTACACAAGTACGTCTACTTGAGTTACAGATCACATATAGCTACCAATAGGGCCACAAAAATAATACTAATGATATTCAAATACAAATATGTTTGATTTATTATGTTTTGAGCTTATTTCGTCCTTACTTTTGAAATTCCAAAACTTAAAAACTTAGTAGTGTTTTGATTTATTATGTTTTCAGTTTTCATCGTTACATTTGAAAAATACGAAAATTTAAAGGATAACGGAGATGACGAACTAAAGACGGAAGAGATAGAAGAACGGTGAATGGAAAGGTTTTATAAAAAGTTGTTTTTTGCTTTGTATGTTACGTAAAATGATCGTTTTCCACGATTTGTATGCATTATTCGTATGATTGTATGTAGGAAAACCCAAAATAAAAAAATTAAATCAAACACACCTTAAATAATTACGGTTAATGCGATGTGTGTATAATTCAGATTCAGTCCGACTCTCATGAAAGTTCATTTCAATAACATAAGCACACAATCTTATATCATTCTCAAATATTTCACTTCACGAGATCATTTAAGACAGGTGATGAGAACACTAAAAGGTGCATACGTCCCAAAAGTAAAAAAAGTGTGTTTCGAGGGCGGGAAGGGGTTGATGGGGGATCATAATCCCACCAGTCTACAAATTATCCTCAGTTTGATCTTTACAATTCAAATTCAATCTTTTTATACATCGCGGGATTATGCATAAACCCATCATGCCTGCCTACCATTTTAACAGCATTAGCAATAGCAGCAACTGGTCATCTGAGGGCCGGAATGGCAGACAGCTACATTTCATTTGCTTATTTTAACATGACAGGATTTTGTAATTTCTTCTAAAAGTCTCTGATAAGAAAAAAAAGAGAATAATATCGTGTCGGTTCATGAGCGTAATGATTACAGTTCAAGTAAAAAATTTGAGCTTCAAATGACAGGGAAAATAATTTAGTGTTCCGTTGAAAGATGAAGATTACCCATTAATTTTGATGGACTGGATACAGTCAACAAATCATCCACCATCGTCCTGAATCACTTCACTGCCCAGAGAATAAATATTGGTCACAGAGAAGAGAAAGAGTTTGGTTAAAAAAAATAGAAATAAAAAAGAAACTTCTATTTTCCACAGAAATAAAAATTACACCTTCCAAAAAAGATTCAAAACATTAGCAGTCTATAGGTTTTCAAATTACAGGAGAAAGTAAAGAAAGAAATGTGACAAAATTTCATTGAGCAGCAATACGTCATCTATTGCTTAGAGCGGAGATATTTCACCGAGCAGCTATATGCGAGAAAGGGGGAAGAAAGAAGAAAAAAAAAAAAAAAAAACTGCCCTCAGGTTGGATAATGAGATAGTTGGTATTTCCATATATCTTAAAGCTCCCACCTATGAAGAATCCTTGTTACAGTATAAGATAAAATTTGTTCATTCAGCGGTTCAAACTATGTATGCTTTTGAATCAATTTGCACATTATCTTTAAGCAGTGGTGATATTTTCCAAACAAAGGATGAATATATGAAGCAAGAAAACTGTACAAAGGTAAATGAATAATTACCGTAAACTTGGTCCTGACCTAACTTGGTCCTGACCTCCAACGTTTTTGTCCAAGGTGAATTATATCTTAAACTGCTTCCTGCATGAGAAGGCAGCTGGAATGTTATGACAAAATAAAACATATCCAAAACTTTATATGAAAACCATGATTGTAATTATTTCATTCAAATGTGAAACTACTAAGACGTAAGCTCCCGTGTCAGACGTAAAATAATTCTCGATGCTCAAACGTGAGCACTTCCGACGTACATTATCTATCATTGCACTACCCTAAGAAACGGGAAACTGAGTTGAAGTTTTGAATAGTGGATGGACCTATTTGCTTATTAGTTTATTTATTCTTTTACTAAATGAACTTACTAGGATGACGGAAACACGGTTGACTCTGGGCAAGGTGAAGACGTGCAGCTATTGTAAAAGACGGATCCGGAAAGCACAAAAATACCCTTTTTATTCAACTATTTTTTGGATTGGAAAATTTAAAACCTTCGTTTGAAGGGCATTAAAATATAGAAGATTATTACAGCATATTACATACAAAGATATGTAAATACGGATATGTAATAATAGTACTTGTAGTAAATAGAGAACCTTGACACATACCAGACAGATATTTGGGTTGAACATTGAATCCCATGATTAACAGGGTCGTTACTCTTCAACATTGTAATCATGAGTACTCCAGCTTTAAAGGCTTCATGAAAATGCTGACAGGCAACCTTTCTTTGGAAAACTATAACAGCAGAGAAATCAAAACATCGTAAAAATAAAAATTGCTAATTACTGCAAATTTGAAATGAAAATTTTAGTCCCCATTGCATATTGTATTACGGAAAACTGAAAGATTCAAGCAAAATTATTATTTTTTAACATACAAACGTCTACAATATCATTTTAACACACAAACGTCTACAATAAGGATTATAGAAGTCTTTGTATCACTGAAATGGTACCTGTTCAAATAGTCAAACTTCTCTGCCACCTGGTTCAACAATTCAATACCATATTTATCCTCCTTTGCTGGGGATCCTTCTAACCTGACTATACATGATAATATAATATCCCTAGTGCCTTCATTATTATGAGGATGCAGCAACCCTGTTCTGTCATCATGCAGTTCCCATGGACCATGCAAGTGCCTACCAGGATCGTCCTTGTACGTAATAATTAAATCTTTCCCAGGGACTGTTTGGAAGATCAAAAGATTCAGCATTTGAAAAACATGTGTGCATTAGAACAAGAAATAAATTTATGATGTAAGGTCGGAATTTAATCTTGTAGAAACCCTAAAAAAAGGATTGGAATAAACCAATTGTAAAAGTACAACAAAATTTGAACAAATAAAATTTTGTAGTCCCCCCATTTAAAAAAAAAAAAAAAAAAAGTAGTTCCTAAATAAAGTCAACAAATTCTACAATAACATCACGAGCCATGCCTTACATAGAAAGAATTTGTCTAAAAAGTGCAAGGTTGAAATATAGATACACAAAGATTACTTAGATTAGAAGAATCGATGCAAAACTCATGTTTTATTGATCCTTTCTGAGTTGAGACTTGAGATATGTCCAATGTCAGATATCAAACTAGATTTGTAATCAAATTCAACCTCTCAAATTTTATTCATCAAGAACAAATCGACTGAAATAGGACAATCAAATGCTTTCATATCTTCTACTTTGTGATGATGTAATACACTTGTAACATTACCTATCACATCCACGAACACTAACCATGATAGTTAGACTATGTTTTGTTGTGTTATTGTTAGCAGATGCATGTATGATGGCATAATGTCTATATCTGTTGACCAGATGCTAGGCGTGGTTACAAGTGTCGTAGAAACAACTTGTAAATAATAAAATGATTTTCATCTACAAAAATTACAGTTCAAAGCTAAAGTACTAGCATTCCTGTAAAGTAGAAGGAAAAAAAATGCTTAATAAATTCAAAGCAAGGTAGGATGATCATAATCTCTTCAGCATATGACAGAGATTCAACTGCATGTTATCACATAAAAGCTACTTTTATAATATTTACTCTATGAAAGGTGGAGGCAAAGCAAACTTGGTAAAAATATCTATATATAACATGCTGGAAGGGCATATAAGGCATCGATGTCGATAATTGTTCTGCATGCAAGTGGCTGACGAGACTTCGTAAAGGATCTTCACTATTAGATATATTGGTTTGCGCCCCTACTATTGATGTTGGTCGGCTCATTTGTAGGTGTGCATATTTGAACAATAACAAAGAAGAATTACTTGCGATCATGATTTCTCCAGAGAGCAGGAAATGCTGTAGAGGCACAACTGGCGCAGCAGGATGCAAACCAGGTGTGAAACGTCCGTTGGAGTCCACAAAGGATGCGGTCAATAGACTTGATACCATACCACATGGTCGCGTTCAATGTTTCACAGAGGTCACGACATAGGCAAGATGCAGGTTCATGGGCCACGTTCCAGCAGGATTGGATGTTTCAATGTGATTTGTAAGAAAAGGTGCATGGACGATTTTAGCGCTGAGGAAAGGTTGATGCTAGAGAAGACTATGCTGGTGGTGGTGGAGGAGGAGGAGGAGGAGGAGGGAGTTTGCTACAATAAAAGCAGAGAAAGATAAGATAACTCAAAGCACAAGCAGAGGCTAAGCACAAACCAAAATCAATGTCCAGTATGGGTTGAACTGTATCCTTAAACTGAAGCATACCACCACGCTTCTCTTCCAACCAGCCATGGATGTTATCAGAATTGAAAACCAAGAAAATCAGAGAAGACTAATTGATATAGCTACTCTGGAACAGTTCCAAACAAAAAAGTCAAAAGTCAACCAAAAATGTTAAAGAGCTTGAAAAAAGAAGAGTAGTGGTCACTGTATAATTGATCTTAACTATATGGCAAGATAAGTGACATGTTGGACAGCAAGATGAGATGAGTTTCGCTCTGGGTGAGGCATGTGGGAACCAAGCTTTGTGATGATATCAAGCAAGTCTTCAGCATGTTTACGCTTGTCACCAAATTTGATTTCCATTGCTTCTAGAGCTGGCGCTTTAGCAAGAACAAATTCAATGAACTTGAGCTCGTGTTTGGTTCCCCTCAAACCAGTTATTTTTACTTCTTGAAGATTGTCGAAACTGAAACTGAACTAGTGTTCACTAATCCAAAATATAGCAGTATCTGCCCTATTGAGTGCTTCTTGCATAGCTTCACTTAAACCGTATGTTCTTACTACCCGAACGAACTACACAAAATAGCTAATGTATAACCATTTATATTCCCAGAAGTATTTATTTCATAACATATTAAAGGATAACACAGATATTCCAAGATTAACTTAATTACCATAGCCAGGATTTATGACAGTTCCTATCTAAATATGAGTGCATTTTAAGTAAATAATAATAACATTAAATTGAAATAGTAAAGAGGTAAAAATCTGGTGGAATTTGTACCTCTAAGTCTAGTATTAGTATACGGGGGGAATTCTGAATATGCAAAAGACAGCTTTTGTTTCTTCCGAATGGTTCAAGTCATCCCACAGCATCAGACGTTTGACTGGACATACAATCGTACGATTAGCAGAAATACCATCAAATAGACCCAAAAAATTGGATGAATAATTCATAGAAACTTAAAACAGTTAATATAATTAGAGTCAAATAATATTTGCAACGAACAATATATGGTTTAGTTTCTAAATGGTAAATAAAAATAATGATGAAATTTTCCCATTAAATTCACAGAAAAAAGAAATAAAATAGGAATAATAATGTTAAAAATAAACTGATGTAATTTAACTTTAATGCATCCAAAAAACTTATAATGCAAAAGACATAGCCTCATGCATGAAAAAATACGAAGTTATATATGATTTAGTTTCAAATGTTTTGAATGTATATGTTGATAGGCCTTCACAAAAAACTTAAAAGTCATATTACATGCGATGCGGTGTGTATAAAGTCATGTTACATGAAATAAATAAATGAAGATATATTAACATGGTAGATAAAAATAAGAGAAAATAAAGCTAAAAAAGAGTGAAGATTGTACTATCCAGCTATGTTTGTTAGAATGATCGAATCAAACTGATATGGTAATGGTAAATTTCTCTTAATCAAATTATTGCACGTCAATTAGTTACTACTTCTAGGTCAAGCTCATAGTTATGAATGGCGCGCTACGGCGCGCGCCATGGCGCACGGCGCGCGCCATGGCGCACGGCGCGCGCCATGGCGCACGGCGCGCGCCATGGCGCACGGCACGGTGCGACATTTGCGCCATTTCTTCTTGCTTCGCGGCGCATATGAAAAGGCGCACTAAAAGGCGCAAAAGGCGTGCAGCGCAAAAAAGGCGCACAACGCAAAATGGCACGCGTTTTGTTTTATTTTTTGTTTTTTGCTTGTTTTTTGTTTATTTTTTCATTTTTGGCATTTCACATAAATTTATTGTTGATCATATTATTGCGTTTGCTAACATCTTATATTTGGTTTTTATTTATTTTGTGGGTTCTGATGGAATGCTTTTCTACATTATTGTTGATCATATAATTGCATTTGCTAACATTTTGTATTTGGTTTTTATTTATTTTGTGGGTTCTGATGGATGGCTTTTCTACAGTTCTTTTGCCTTGAAAAGAAACAAATATATCGATATTGAAAATATATTTTATTTTGTGTAATATCCTTATATCAAATTGTTATCAATTGCATCAGGGAAAAAATATTACCAATCGATATGCTATTCTTCCTCACCAATTGTCCTTTGTGTTGCTAAATATAACCACATCATAACAATAAAAAGACTTGATATAATCTAATTGTCCTTATGAATCCGAGGATGCAAGTGTTGATTTGGAAAATATGATTGTTGGATCGGATTCGGAATTCTAGTTTATTAGTAATATGTATTATTATTTTGGATTTTGAAAACTATTATGCTTGAAATTCTATGCTAATGATGTCAAATATGATGATGTTTCTTTTTGCAAAATAGTAAAAACTTTGATTGCATATATTTTAGTAAAAAATACTTAACTTTTAAATTTGTTGTTATATGTTAAATAAAAAAAACAAAAATGCACAGTAAATCAGAAAGGCGTAAATCAGAAAGGCGCGCGCCATCCAGACTGATGTTGCGCCTTTTTGCGCCGTGCGCCATTAATAACTATGGTTAAGCTGGTCTACTACCATAATTGATATGCTAACAGTAAATTTACCACTTTTAGAGTGAATCATCGGTAGCATTTAAATACACTGTATTATAGGTAGTTAGAAGCACACAATTGATTATATGTAGTTCAGGGATGTGATTCAAATAGTGCTAACTACATTTCTTTTTTCTAAATGATGTTTTTATTGAAACGAACGTCACAACTCACTCTTCATGCATGATCATGCCATGAATTTTGCATATAAATTGTTTTTCTTATATGTTTAGCATATTTAAAAGAATATTTACATAAATATTTAGTTATGCTTTTCCGTCGAAAATACATGTTAGTTCGAATATATATTTCTAAATTTCATTTTGAAATTTCAATTGTATTATTAATTAATGAAGAACAATTTTATAATAGATGTTTATCATATTCTATTTGCAAATGATTTTAAAATATGTTATTATCTGATGAAATGCAGTTTGAATATGTAAAGAAAGTGTAATTACCAGATCCGATTTTTAAGGGATAGTATAGGGCATTTGTTCGAATGGGTGTAAAGTAATTACACGAGATTTTATTCTAATTTATTGGGAAATTCAAATGAAATAATAATTTAATTTTTAAAATAATCCAAGGGTATTTTGGGAAGTTTATAGTCAGATCAAAAGTTTGTGCTTCCAAGACAACTATTAATGAAGATAATAATAAATAGTGAATCTGAAAATATAGTTTTTTTTTTTTTTTTTTTTTTTTTTTGCATATTAAAACACCATCCTTGTTTTCTAATTAACTGCACTTCGCATGCTGCATCCTAAAATGTTAGATTAATGCAATTTATGAAAGTCATAATTTCGAATGTGCGAGTATACTGGAGTCAAAGAGAGGTCGGGCGCACTCAGGACAGGAAGGGTGGTTGTTTGGAATTATTATACACATGTGGCAGTGATGGCATCCAGCAAGCATAACTTCAGGCTTAGGGACAGTTCTGACTTCTGAAGAGTAACTGTAGGAGCCATCATCTCTCGAGCTGATATCACTGAATCTTGTTGAACGATTGTGTGGTTGTCCTTCCTGTGAAAAAAAAAAAAGGTGATAACTTAGTTGAGTTGCACAATTTTGTTGATTTATAGTTGATTTATTACCAACTTGTATATCCTAATTTTGAGCTGATATCAATTAGGATAACTAGATATCAACTAATATAGTTGATTTATTATATAGTCATTTTGAGCGATAATTAGATTTGACCATATTTGTAGAGGATTATTTTGAACTGGCAAAGAAAGTTTTTCTTGGATTCTATATTTAAATAGTATTAAGATCTGATATTGAAGGACATTTTGTTGGTTTACGATTGTATCAAAAAATGTGAAAGCGAAGATAATACAACTATAAATAAAGATAAATGTTGTTGCATGTGTAATTATTTTTAGATATTTAGGCTTAAATTGACTCAACCTCATGGAGCAGTTTTGATCTAATTTTATGGATTAAATATTTGAAACTTACAATTTTTTAGGATCACGGTATTTGAAAGAGTTTACATAAAAGGTGTTTTTAGTACTATATGGTCGAATAAAAAATTTGCGCTTTCAAGACAGCTATCAATAAAGATACATGGTGAAATGTACAACTAAACATCATATAATAGCATAAAGAAGTATCAAGCTTTATTCTTTAGACAAATAATATTTTATCGTTACTGACGCACTGGTTATATGTTTTTCGGCATATCAATCTTTGGTACAATTGTAAATCTGATAACGGAACAAAAGCTTAGTTTATAATAAAACAATACAGTAACGGTTGTTTCAAAATGGTAATGGTAATGGTAATGGAAATCACTAGAATGACAATCCTATGATTGAAAGTGAAACTTCTGCCGTACGTCTTTCTCGATTTTATTTTTTGTTTGTGGAAACTAAGTATTCATTTTTTGAAATCATTTGCCATTTGTCTTTCTCGATTTTTTTGGTTTATTCGAAGAAATTAAGTATTCATTTTTTTAGAAAAGCAGTTATCTTTATTATATATATGTTTAAGTATGTGTGTGTGTATGTTACAAACACAAATACAGTGACAACATAATAAAGCTAGATTTGCATTCCAATGTTTCATTAAGTCAAACAAGATAGAAAGATCCATTCGATCAAAACCTCAAACTGTCACTTGCTTATATGATTGGCGATGTGAAACAATATTGTGTTGTGGTAGATGTATAATTTATTGTTCGAACAATATATTATACATCTATATGTTTTTCAAAGTTTTAAAACACAAAAAAATGCACATGAGAGGTTTTCAGGTGTATGAGGCGAGGCGTAAGCCTCGAAACGTTGAGGCATAAGCTTTTCGACTTAAAATAAAATGCAAAACATATAAAGAAAATTTGACATTTTAAATTAACGGTTGCAAAGAATGAAAAACAAATCATTTAAGATCCGGCATTTATATTATAGACAAAAATAAATAATTGAAACACACGTGACTCAAATTTTGATTTTCCAAAACTGTTTGGAGATTCCATCAAACTCCAATTTTGATTCTTTCTATCAATTCAAATTGATTCGTAAAATTTACTCGAAAATTTAGTAAAGTTTATTGAAAATATTTTCTAAATAACGATGAGAAATCCACTACATAGCCCCTGATCATTGTTTCAAAAACAATCTTCCTTGACTATGTCAATATTGAAATTGAAAATTAAAATATACTATTTTTTATTTTCTTAAATTTTGTTCTTTTTCATTTTCATTAAATAATTGACATGATCAACTTTGCATCTCAATATTGACACGATCAGTATCAATATCTGCAACAAAGATGCAAAAGTTTTTGGGCATGCATGTGAAATTCCCAACACAACTTATTCACTTTTGCTACTCTATTGTGTTAGAGTGGACATATCTTCATTTTAAACATTCAATACATACATTTTTGGTATATAACTCATAAGCCCTCCTAATAGTCGCACATGATTTGCATTGTCATCATTTTTTGGTCAATTAATTTGTAGTTATAATAAATTCATACCACCTAGGAAAGCATCTTTATATGTTTAACTCATGTATACTTGGATTTTACCGAGGCTCTCATATTCTACTGAAGATTTAATACATTTATTACTAAATGAATACAATCAATTTTTGCTACAAATGACAAGTGGAATTTGTAAGCATTAATGTATAAGTATTTACTTTGTACTATTCCGCTTCTCTTTTGCAAATAAAGTACCAATTTTCTAAAATAAATACAATTTCATAATATAAAAGAAATCTGGAAACATCAATATACACAGAACATAAATACTATATTATCCAAACCCTGATTGGGTATTTCATGCCAACAACGAGGAAAAAATTACAGCCCCCTTCCCTGCCTTTAAATTTCTGGCCTATAAAATTCTCATAAGTAGATTATGTCATCTTAAAATTAGGTCATAGTAGCTTTGTTATAAATGGAAAGATATTCCATAAATACTATAAAAACAATTCTTTAATACACCTAAACTTAAACCATCCTCAAGTTTAAACTCTATACATAACTTCTGATAGCAAAAGAATCTAACGCAAGCATTTAATAGAATAAACGGAATTTCTCATGCATATACCATAACGCTTCACCTTCAAACGGACAGTACACATCACATTATAACTTAGCATATAAACATCAGGACCCGTATATAGTATATTTATAGCTTAACATCATAAACTAGGACAGTGAATAAACCAGGACAATGAACTCATAAACCATACATAAGACGCACAAAAACATTACCTAGACAGCAAAAACACACACATAATGCGTGCATGTACCCACGTTTTCTTTTATATGTCTTGAGCGTCGAACTCATCAAGCTGCGTTTAATCATCCACATTGCATCCAAACCCATTCAACTTTGCTCTGGGCATGGTCATCATGTACACCAGGTGGATTCCCGCCAGATGAAGGACCAGTTCTAAGACTGCGGATTTTCAGGTCATTGTCCACTGGGGGACGATCTGGGGAAAAAACTTGCTGCCTCACTATTCAATTTTCGTTAAATAATATGGCAAGGTAGAAATGATGCATTGTCAACCAAAATGCATTTCCCAACAGTCTAAGGTTATAACAAGTACGAAATGTCAAGAAAATCAATTGACACTTCCAAAACCCATTTGTTGTTTGCATTGTATGGAAGGGAAACGAATCATTTCATGTAAGAATTCAAAAGGAAAGAAATATTTAAGTTATTGTGTTATTTTTCGTGGCCATAATACACATGTCAATCATTTGTTATAAAAAAACAAATTATATAATAAAAACACATTATCTGATAAACAATCATTGCATAGACAATATACTATTTAAAAAATATGAGGATAAATGATACTTTGTTAGTTCGGGTTGAACATTGAATCTCAACATCGTCGTCTTTGCAATCGTCGCCATTGTCATCTTCATCAACGCAAGTAATATCCAATTTGTAAGAATAAAAGAAATCATGACAACGTGATAGCCTTGCTCTCCGAAGATTCTAGCTGCATGTGAAACGATTAGAAAAATAAAATACTAAAATTGGCAAGAATACTACATGTATTGGTGATAGAATTATTTAGCATGATAAAACCATGTGTAAGATGCCTACTTACAATTCGAAATATGCAAACCAAATATGCACAAAGGTGAAAATGAAAATTAAAGAATACCAAACTATTTGTAAACTATATATGCCTACTTGCACCCTGAAATTTACAATACCATCTAAATAGCACTTAAGTATAATATGAAACACTGCCATATATAGTAAGAATAAAACGACAACATTAATCATTCTTCGTGGTATTAGGATTTGAATGATTATAGATAGAATCAAGAAACTATGTGTAAGATCCCTATTAGCAATTTTGAATTTACTAAACCTATAATGCATAGATTTATCGAGAAAAAAAATTAAGGCTGTGAATGAGTGTTCAAAAAAACCAAAACATGCCTGCATCCATATTCGAGAAATGGAAATAAAAAACTAAAATCCAAAAAAAATAAAAATAGAAACGAATATGACAATATGCACATCAAAAAATTATCCGTTCAATTTCTATCAAGATAAGAGTTGATATATGTTGTTATACATAGTAATAACTATCCATATACAAATAAATATTTGCTATTGAAAATTAATTATTACCATTGTATTTTTATTTTTTATATTTATGTTAGCGTTATCATTGAAAACGATTCATGTTGGATCGAATATATCATTTATTTTCAACCTTATTATCATGTGTGGCGCGGATAAATATTCATATATGGATATTTGATATTTGGAAATGGTATAATAAATGCATTCGAACGTATATGTTGTTAGGTCTTCAAAAAACTTGGTCACATTACATGCGATGTGGTCTCAATTTTTTTGGTTTATTCGAAGAAACTAAGTATTCATTTTTTGAGAAAACTAGTTATTTATTTTTATTTTATATATATATATATATATATATATATATATAGGGATAGGATCAAGAGCATCTCAAATAGTGCAGCACCCCCTTTAGTTTAGCCCTCCTGATTTCCACAACATATCCCGGTTTCTCTCTCCTCCCACTAATTCTCTCTCCCCCTACTAACTTATTTAAGTATAAATACTTGGCTCTGGTTGAGGTGCAAAAAGGGTGCTAAAAAAGGGGGTGCCCTGGAGCGTGCCTCATATATATATATATATATATATATATATATATATATATGTATGTATATGTATATGTATGTATATATATATATATGTATGTATGTATGAATGTATATATATATATGTATGTGTGTGTGTGTTACAATGATAACATAATAAAGCTAGATTCGCATTCCAATATTTCATTAAATCAAACAGGATAGAAAGATCCATTCGATCAAAACCTCAAACTGTCACCTGGTTATATGACTGGTGATGTGAAACAATATTGTGTTGTGGTAAATATATAGTTTATTGTTCGAACAATATGTTTTTCAAAGTTTTATAACACAAAAAACACACATGAAGGTTTTCAGGTCTATGAGACGAGGCCTAAGCCTCGAAACGTTAAGGTGTAAGCTTTTCGAAAAGAAAAAAAGGCAAAACATATAAAGAAACTTTGACATTTAAAATTAACAGATGCAAAAAATGTGAAACAAATCATTTAAGATTTGGCTTTGAAGAAGTATGTATGTTTATTATAAATTAAAAATAGATAATTAAAACTCATATGATTCAAATTTCGATTTCTAAAAACTATTTGAAGGTTCCATTACACTCATGTTTTGATTTCTTCTATCAATTCAAATCGACTTGCAAAATTTACTCCAAGATTTAATGAAGTTTATCTAAAATCGTTTTTAAATAATAGTGAGAAAATCCATTACATAGCCCTTGATCTTTGTTTCAAAAACAATCTTACTTGATCATGTTGATATTGATATTAAAAATTAAAATTGAAAAGTAGAAAATGCTAATTTTTATTTTCTTAAATTTTGTTCATTTTCATTTTCATTAAACAATTAAAGTTTAATGACTTTTTTTAGTATCAATATCTGCAACAATGGTAAAAATATTTTTGAGTTATATACCTCAACAGTTTGAGGCGTGCAAGGCGTACGCTTTAAACCATTTGTATGCCCCAGATGACTCGTAAGCTTTGGATGTAAAGAGGTTTTTGGAATAAACCTCAAAGCGTTTTATCTATCATTTCCTCAAGGATCTACTCGAGTCGATTATTGAGGCGACTTTTTAAAACAGTTATCTTCAACCATCTTCTACGTCAAATTGCTTTGATTGACAAAAGCATATAATTTAATAAATAATGTGTATTTAAAATGAAACTGAATTCAAATTGGACATGTATGTGAAATTCCTAACACAACTTATCCACTTTTACTACTCTATTGTTTTAGCGTGGACATAACTACATTTTAAACATTATATGCATACATTTTTGGTATAAAACTCATAATTCCCCCTAATATTCGTCGCATATGATCATTTTTTGATCAATTAATTTGTAGTTTAATAAATTCATACCACCTACGAAAGAGCATCTGCATATGCTTGTTTCTTAAATTCAACTCATATATGCTTGGATTTTATCGAGGCTCGCATATCCTCGTGTAAATTGAATACATCTATTACTAAATGAATACAATCCACCTTTGCTACAAACGACAAGTGGAATCTGTAAATATAATTAAACTATACATGCTAGTACCAAAATTTTATAAGTAGATAAATTTCTTTAATTATAATGTAATTATTTATCTACTTAATATATTCATTTTAAATGTTCTAATATACAGAATCTTATCATGATTGAAATAAAAAATAATCAAAAATGGGAAAAAATTACACTAATACTTTGATGAAACTGTGTCACACTTCGATTATTGGATAATTCAATAAAAAATGAAATTATCTTTATCAAGAAAAAAAAAATAGTTGGCACGCTGATTGAAATATATCCATATATTCCCAAGACATACAAAAAGTTAAGTTATTTCCACATTATAAGTAGATAAATGGAGTTGCAGAAAATCACTTCTTTGTTACTCCTTTATTTAATTATTATTTTCCAATAAGCACACAAAAATATTTTTCTTATTTATTTCAATACTCAACTCCACTGAGAGTTAAATATTTATAGGTTTTCTTTTGCAATAATTGGTTAAGATCGTCATTTTAAGACACACAATTGTATAAGATTCATACTTCATTGCACATTTTCTATTCATTTTATTTCATTCATATAGCTTTTTTTATTGCTCACAAAAGCAATACATTGTATTTTTAATTCAACTTCATTAATGCATAACGAAAGAACTTATTCAGTTTGATGTATCTTGAAGTTTTATATGATTGTGCACACATGTGTCAAAAGGTTTTACCTGGATTTTGTTTCTTCGTCCTCTAAGCCTAAATATTTGGCTTGATGTCTGACACCTAATAGAGTATTAACGTCACATCTCGTCTTTGATGGTTTTGTTTAATGTCATCCAGTAATTTAATACACTGAAGCAGAAGTGTAATATATGTGACATTATAGCGTATAATATCATAAAGACTAAGAAACATTAGGCGTTGCATGAAAATTTGTAAAAGAAAACACTTTTACTTTTTAACTAATAATATATTCTTACATGATTTAACTGCAAATTATGCTATAAAATTTCCATCCTAGTAAAAGCTAATGCAAAATGGTATATGCTTCCTTCAAAATGAATTTCAAATGTGCTTAATTACACAAACCATAGGCTGCATATCTAAAAATCATGTTACAAATGAAAACTCGGAAAACATATCTAACACATGTATTTGATCATTCAAAACATGTTTACATCTTTTATCTGACATAAATCAATATTTACTTATCATATTTATGATGTTATGACTGAAGCAAAACATTAGGCACCAAGAATGCTCTTATAAGCCAAACTAGGCTTAAACAAAAATTTTGACATGTTAAAAAGACGAACAATTAAGGTATCCAACATAATTTGGCCAAGTCTAATAAAAGAGAACTACACATATAAAATATTATATTTTTTCAAGAGAAGACGAAAATACGATGAACTTCAGAAACATGGATGCAAGCCAAACATCTTGTTTGGCATAATGTCACTACAAATAATACCTACCTCAAATACACCTTGCAACATCATATGTCATCCAATAAGGTAGAGGTGCATGTTTAGTTGGTTTGGTTTATCCAATGATAAATTTTTATAAATCAAACTAAAACAAATAAAAATGAAAACCAATCCAAACCAACCATACCGAGCTTTGTTGGTTCAGTCAGTTATCTGATTTGATTGAACTAAAAAATGTTTTACACTATGTTTGGAAAGTTCATTGTAATTTAAAACATTAACCGTACAATTTAAGTATTCTTATTTATCATTCTTATGCATTCGATGTATGTATGGTAAATAATATTTATTTGGACAATACACTAATCTACAAAAATTTACTATATCAAACAATTTAAAAAAAATAACAGAAGTTCAATTAATTTAGTTAAGCCAATAACCAAACTAAATTTTCCGATGGGTCGATGGTAAACCAATTTAACTTCAAAACCAAACCAAGCCGACCAAAATAAATTGGTTTTGTTAGATTATTTGGTTTAACCGAATAATGGTCACCCCTACGGTAAAGAGGTATGACCGGGTAGATATTCATCACCATGAGTTACCTACAATAGGCCGGTATGGCAAGGAAGATATTCATTACCATGGGTCATTAAATGTGAAAGTCATGCAAAGGAAAAGTTTTAAAAACCACCTGAGCTAACCATGTACCCAATTAGAAACATTTCAGAATACTTGAATAATGAATATCATTTCGACACAGCATAACCGATACGTTTTACAATATATAAGGTGTTTTTATTCCGAACCAGCTTATAACGGCTTATTTCAAGGAAGCGGTTACTGAAACACACAATTTGACACAGCAGAATCTGACCATTCTAATGGTTGTCATCACTTGTGTCAAATTTTGTGTCTCGATTCCCTGTCGATTCAGATTTTCCTTGTTTTAAATCCATTTCCAAAATAACTGATGAACCTATTTTACATGAATTTATTTCTAAACCCAGCTAAATGTTAGAAAGATATGCAAATCTCACCTACATAAAGAATTAAAGTAAGGGTGAAAAGAACAATAAACAACAAAAATGATCAGAACCCAGTAGATCAATCTTACAGATACAGATCTACGCCAATAAATCTTGATTTGAAGTAATAACAATAATTCATAGGATAAATAGAAAACAAAAGCAAAAAAGAAAAAACTATCCATCTTATACTACAAATCCAATGGAAGAAAAATGTAACTGCCTACCAGGGGTAAGATGACGACATCGTCTGAAGGGCTAATACAAGCTCGGTGGTCAGATTTGCAGATAAACGAAGAATTTAATTCCTGGAAAAGATCAACAGTGGAGCAGATAAATGAAGAATTTAATTTCCGTGGTCTGAACGTTGAGGATACAAAGAAGGGCTTCTAGTGTAACCGTACGAGGCAGAGGAGAGATGCAAATCCCAAGGCAGTGCTGAACGAAGGCAACTGAGGAAAAACGCGCTTAAGAAGGAGAAGAAAAGGCTGAAAAAAACAAAACAGGCTGAGGTAAGTGTTTGTTTTTTCACTAGCGAAATCCGGAAATCAGCATGTTTAAAAGGGCAAAGTTTGCACGAAATGAACAGGCAAATTCTATTTGAACACACAGAAATGCAGAGTAGCCCTCCATTTTTATATAAATGTCAATGACAAAATTGCCCCTTTTCAGTTATATTTTTTTCTAATTTTCGATCTACCTCGTAGTGGCTCAACGAGGTATTGTAGCAAACCACGCAGGGCCACTACTAGGTTTCCAGCCATAGGGGTATGGTTGGAAATCTAGTAGTGGCCCTGCGTGGATTCCTACAATACCCCGTACAGCCACTACGAGGAAGGGTATTATTGGGATTTTTTAAATTAAACGGGGGGTTACTCAGCAAAATGATGGGTTTACTTGTTTTTGCAGAATTTTGGGGGGGCTACTCAGCAATTAGCTGGGTTCAAATAGAATTTGCCAATGAATTATGTTTAGATTTAGCTTGTTTGGTTTTATTTAGTGAATATCAGGGGCAGATGTCTAAAAACAAAGATGATTTAAGCGGCATCCCCTGCAAGTCTCTATTTAAAAACGAATCCATATTACGCGTCACTACTTAATTTAAAAGAAAAAAAATTAGTAAATATTAAGAGAAGATTATTATAAAAAAATTGTAGGTATATCCACATTTATTATGAATAAGCTTAGACGTATTTATGATTACTCACATAGTGTATTATAGGTAATGAAAAAACAAAGTACAGAAATGTCTGCACTTATTACGAATAAGTGCATACATATTTGCAACTATTATACATATTATATTGCAGACATGTCGCAGTGTATAAAAAAATACAGATATATCTGTAATTTTTGCAAATAGTTGTTTTTTCTATAATTTTTTTAGAAATGATAATTTTTCATTTGTATGAAATTTTCATTTTTTTTTAATAATCTATTTGCAATAATGTGATGTTTGAATAAATGTAGACACTGAATTTGAAGTTTGTAACAATCAACGAAAATTGCATAAAAGCGTGCAATATTTTGATATAATTGCTGCGATCTCTGCAGTTTTTTGAAAAATTGCAGGTTTTTCTACATTTTACGCTGAAACATGATTTTTTTTTCTTTTTCGAATCACTTTTTTGTACTTTTTTTACATGAATACGAATATGATTATATATATAGAATTAAGTTTCGAAATTTGGTGTTTTTACGTTGATTTTTAATGTTATTTGATAATTTTTGAAAAATCAAAGACCTAACCTATAAAGTTTCAAGGTAGAAGTTTTTCTGTATTTTGAAACTTAAAAAAGATCTTAACCAAACTGTCTCTTTTGTTTATCTTAAGTAAATAGGATAATGGATATAATTGATATTAAACAATAAACCAATGTCTGGAAAATAATAAATTAAATAAAAACTAATGCGTTGCGGTACAAAAACATATTTAAAAAGGTACATAACTAATGCAAACATTAAACGTCTAGGATTGCTGATATTGAATTTTATATTTTGTTTTTGCTATTTCAACAGCCAGTAAGCTTCTTATGATATCAAAACTGTTAAAATTTCTCTTTTATTTTTATCCATAAGAATTTTTAACGTTACTTCAATATCAAGCTAATTGGTTACCTTCACCTAAATGACAAGAGCAACGTACGGAAAGGACGAAAGAGTAGAGGCCACACAAGTTGGACTCAGATCAGATCAATATTATGACTCTCCGTATTAGAACGAGGTTTCTTCATTTGCCTTTAATATATCTAATCAATAAGAGTATGTACATTCTATGTCATCAAATTTGCTTCAATAAGACATTTTTTACTTGCCCTGGCACAATTTTCGAATGTTGACTTCGGAACAAAAGTGATGTAGGCATAAAAAGTGGAGCTGCATAAGCTGAAGCTATACAACGAGGAGTCGTTAATGTTGGAGTCACTATGATTGTACCATACAAGGACAAATTATGTCGGTTGTACGTGGACATCTTTAAGATTACCAAACCTATCATTCATGACTAATCGAAAGAGGACTGGAATGTTTGAGAATGCATAGGAGGTCATAGAATGTTTGGCGACGCATCTTCATATGTAGTATCAAACGTAAATATATCAGATCGGTTGCGTATGTATTTTGAGATATTGTTTGTCGTAGCTTCATATTTTATAATGCTCTAAATGGTACTTCAGTATTATTATCAACATTTGAAATATAAATAATTCGAGAACAAATTAGTACTACACACATTGAGTTTATCATATAACTTCTCCAGTCTGCATTGTTTGCATGTTCTTTAGTCACTTGAAAGTAACTCTCTATTAATGTAAAGGGTAATCCCACATGTTATTGTTATAAAACAATGTTTTTCCAACAAGATTTTACCTAAAATGCATATCACATGTAACGCCTTAAGGATAATATCTTATTTTATCTTTAGTAAGTAAAATTCTGTTGGAAAACCGCCAGAACTAGTAAAAATAGTGGTAATGAATTGAATCGAGGTTTATTATGCATGGAGTTTGAATAGGTTAGGGAAAACAAGTTAGGTGTATTAGTGCACTATGCAGTCTAGAAGAATAAAGTCATTGCAGTATTTTCTATATTCGTTTGTATTGCTTATACCACGTCAGCACTTGTATGTATTTATGTGTGTGTGTGTGTGTAGTTGTAGTATTGTCTTTAATGAAATTGATGCTTTCATTCACTTGTTCCTCTTCCAAATATTCTTTCATGGTATCAGAGCTCTAATGCCAAACGGCGATTAAATTCAAAATTCGGTTCACCCAAATCCTTCAACTTGAATTCTTCATTTAGATATGTTGTCAATTTATCTACTTCCACGCTCCTGCTACCTGTGATGATAAAATCATCTACATACACCAATACATAGATGGTGTTGTGTTTGCTTCTTTGTATAAACAATGAATTGTCTAACTTGAGAGGGATAAAATTCAGTTTCATTAATGTGCTTTTCAGCTTCTCGAACCATACCCTGGGCACTTGTTTCAACCCATACAGCGCTTTATTTAATTTGCATATTGTACGCTTGTTACTACTGCATTCAAACTCTCTAGGCTGCTCCATATATACTTCTTTTGATTCTCCATTCAAGAATGCATTATGCACATCCAATTGCTTAATTGGCCAGTGATTATACAATGCGATGGTTAGCATGACTCTTACTGTGATGGGTTTGACAACTAGTGAGAAGGTTTCTTTAAAATCAAAGCATGGATGTTGAGTATATCCTTTTGCCACTATCTGTGCTTTTTGTTCCGCAACTGAGCCATCTGCATTAAGCTTCAGCTTGTAAGTCCACCTATATTGTAAAGCTCCTACAATACTTCTGTAGTGATGCGGATTTTCCACTGGATCCCCAGTATTTTTCATCAACTGTAGGCTTGTAATCATATGAGTGGATGCTGTTTTTGCCTTGTAATATCAAGAAGGAGAACATGAGCATTAGAGAGTACTTAAACAAAGTGAAAACACTGTGTGATCTGCTGGCACCATCAGGACATAAGGTGAATGAGACTGAACAAGTGCTCACTATTCTTAATGGACTGGATGATAGTTTTGAGGCAGTTGTAGCTGTGATCTCATCAAAAGAAACTACGCCATCAGATCGATACGTTACCGCAGTCCTTTTAGCTCATGAAGGAAGATTAGAACAAAAACAGAGTATTGGTCAAGGTTTCTCTGTTAACTATGCAGCAACATCAAGGAACGAAAGTATGCAGTATGGTGGGAAGGCTGATTTCTCTAGGAATAACAAAAAGGAAAATCAGGGAACAAGAAGTGGACCAATGTTTGGAAGAGTAAGAGGAAGAGGCCGAAGCACGAGTAATCGACCAAAGTGTCAGATATATGAGAAGCTCGGTCATACAGCACTTAGATGCTATTTTAGATTTGATAATAGCTATACCAACAATCAGCAAATCTTACCAAATCAAAGCACTAATTCAAATCACTAATTCAAATCAGACTCTGCTAACACTAAATCTAATGTCAAAGGTCAGATTTACATGGCTGAGAATCAAGATGTGCTGGCCAAGAATACTGATATATTAAACGAAGCTTGGTTTCCAGACTCCGGAGCAACACACCATGCCACGAATAATCTTCAAAATCTAAACCTGGAAGGAGCTGCATATAAAGGTAATAACTCAATTTATACGGGAAATGGCATGCCATTAGATATCACACATGTAGGACATGCATGTTTTAAATCAGTCAGAAGAGATAATAATTTATTGTTGAAAGATCTGCTTAGAGTACCTCAAATTAAAAAGAACTCAATCAATGTTTCACAATTTGCTAGAGATAATAATGTTTTCTTTGAATTTCATCCCAAAATATGTCTAATCAAGGATGTTTTGAATGGAGAAATCCTACTGCAGGGGGAGATGCATAATGGACTGTACAAATTTAATCTCAAGACCGATGAGAAGATCAGCGAGGGGATGATGTGTTGTAATCTAGTTGACAATAAAGTAGATGATGAGTATGATATTTGGCACAAAAAACTCGTACATCCAAATGTAAGTGTGATGAAAATTGTGATGAATAAAGAGAACTTACAACATGTAAATTCAGTTTTACCATATGTGTATAGCCAGTGTCAACTTGGTAAGTGCCATAAGTTGCCTTGTGGGCAATCTGAAACCACTTACAAGTATCCTCTCGAATTAGTTGAATGTGATCTGTGAGGTCTAGCCCCCTTGAATTCATACTATGGGTATAGATATTATGTCGCATTTGTAGATGCGTGCACCAGGTACACTTGGATCTACTTCCTAAAACAGAAGTCAGAAGCAAGTACAGTAGTGAAGCAGTTCATTATTCAATCAGAGAGACAATTAGAGAGAAAACTGAAAATATTTCAAATAGATGGAGGATCAGAATTTAAGCCATTGAAGGAGTTTTTTTTATGAGAAGGGAATTATTCATAGATATGTATGTTCGCATACATCTCAACAAAATGGAATCGTTGATAGAAAACACTGATATGTGGTCGAATTTGGGTGAACTGAATTTTTTTCTTAGAAATTAAAGTAAACAAAGGGGAGAAAGGAATGTTGCATCTCAGTCAGAAAAATTATATTCAAACAGTATTGAGAAGAGCTGGAATGGACAAGGCAAAAGCAGCACCCGCTCCTATGATTACAAGCCTACAGTTGATGAAAAACACTGGGGATCCAGTGGAAAATCCGCATCACTACAGAAATATTGTAGGAGCTTTACAATACATCACTATTACACGGCCTGAAACCTCGTTCAGTGTCAACAAAGTTTGTCGGTTCATGGAAAGCCCCACAAATGATCATTGGAAGGCGGTGAAACGAATACTTAGATACCTAGCTAGAACACTGAGTTATAGACTGAAGTTATATGCAAATGAAACATTGAATATTAGTGCTTTCGCAGATGAAGACTGGGCGGTAGGAAGAGATGATAGAAGGTCGGTGCGTGGGTATAGTGTGTACCTAGGAAGAAATTTAGTATCATGGCGTTCCAAGAAGCAGTCGACGGTGCCAAGGTCAAGTACGGAGGCAGAATACCGAAGTGTGGCTAGTGTTGTATCAGAGATCATGTGGCTCAAATCGTTACTGCATGAAGTGTTGGGTGAAAGGGATAAAATAGTGACAGTTTGTGTGATAATGCAAGTACAGTATGATTGGCAGCAAACCCAATGTTGCACTCAAGAACCAAATACATTAAGTTAGATTTGTATTTTTTTAGAGAACTTGTAGCTAAAGGAGAAATATGTATTAATCACATATTTTCACTGTATCAGCGAGCATATGTCTTGACGAAACCACTGTCTCTAAGTCATTTTGCCAAAATGAGAGAAGAACTTAATGTAGATGATAAAGGTGAGTTGAAGTCTGACAGGAAGATGAAGAAGGTAATAGCAGAACAGACTTGAAGACAGAGAGAAGAAGTAGAGGAAGAAGGGGAGCTTGAATTGAGGGAAGGAGTTAGTTGTGTTAGTGCGCTATGCAGTCTAGAAGAATAAAGTCATTGCAGTATTTTCTATATTCATTTGTATTGATTATATCACGTCAGCACTTGTATATATATACATATATATATATATATATGTATGTATGTATGTATGTATGTATATGTATATGTATATATATATATGTATATGTGTATGTATATGTATACCTGCAGTATAATCTTTAATGAAATTGATGCTTTCATTCACTTGTTGCTCTTCCAAATATTATTTCATGGTATCAGAGTACTAATGCCAAACGGTGATTAAATTCAAAATTCAGTTCACCCAAATCCTTTAATTTGAATTCTTCATTTTGATATTTTTTTAGCTTATCTACTTCCACACCGCTGCTACCTGTGATGATAAAATCATCCACATACACCAATACATAGATAGTGTTGTGTTTGCTTCTTTGTATAAACAATGAATTGTCTAACTTGAGAGGGATAAAATTCAGTTTCATTAGTGTGCTTTTCAGCTTCTAGAATCATACCCTAGGCACTTGTTTCAACCCATACAACGCTTTATTTAATTTGCATATTGTACGTTTATTACTATTGCATTCAAACCCTCTAGGCAACTCCATATATACTTCTTCCAAATCTCCATTCAAGAATGCATTATGCACATCCAGTTGCTTAATTGGCCAGTGATTATACAATGAGATAGTTAACATGACTTTTATTGTGGTGGGCTTGACAACCGGTGAGAAGGTTTCTTTAAAATCAAAGCCTAGCTGTTTAGTATATCCTTTTGCCACTAACCATGCTTTGTGTTTCACAACTGAGCCATCTGCATTAAGCTTCAGCTTGTAAGTCCACATATAACCTATCACTGTTTTATTTCTAGGAAGAGTAACTAATTTACATGTGTTATTACTCATTAACACTTTGTATTCTTCCTCCATTGCTTTTCTCCATTCAATATGTTTTACTGCTTCATCAAATGTTGTTGGCTCTATTGGTGTATACTGAGCTGTGTCTATCTTTGGTTTAAAAATACCACTCTTCGCTCTTGTTATCATATGATGTCCTTGTTGCACCGTTTCTATTCTGTTTGTTAGATCTGGCTGTACATGGTCTGCTATGTTTTTAGAGCACTATTGTGTGATGATACTTCATGTATATTGTCTGTGTTTTCTTCAGCTTCTTCTCTTCTATTGTGACTGATGTGACTATTCTCACTATTACTGATCAACGGTGTTTCGTTTGTAGGTGAACTATTGGATTCTTCTTCATCTAGAATTGACAAGTTATGATTTTTCTCTTTTTCACTATATAAAGGAATAGGCAACACTGAACTTCTTGCGTTTGTAGCTTTACTAGTAGTTTTCATTTCCTTACATGTAAATGGAAAAATTCTCTCGTTGAACATCACTTGTGTCGACATCACAATTCTCCCATCTCCTGTTAGACATTTGTAACCCTTCTGGTTTGTCCCGTATCCGAGAATCGTGCAAGCAGATGATCTGAAATCTAGTTTGTGCCAACAGTGGAAAGCATAAGCATCCACACACCTTCAGCCTCTTATAATCCGGTTTTATGCCAACTAATGCCTCTAATGGACTCACATTCATTAGTGGTTTTGTCGTCAGAACATTTAAGTATACGGCTGTAGAAAAGGCCTCTGGCCAGAATTTCAATGGTAAAGCACCTTGTGCAAGCAATGTCAGCCCCAAATATTCTTTCAAAACATTTTTAGCTTTTAATCGTAAATTTGAATACCGCATTTTACCTTGTAATCACTAATGCTTGACAAAGATATTGTTGAAGAAAAGGTTGGGAATAAGAAAATGTTTCTAATACATACGTACATTGTGCGTACATACATAATAAAGTGTGAATGTTATTCAAAATTTAATATAATCAATTCACGTGCATGTATAACCATTAATAAACCATAGATAATATGCATATTTAGCAATATGTGTATTCACTAATACCTATCGACATGTGCATACAACATGATCATTAATAAACCAACAAATTGCTTGTCAACCTAAATACAATCCATTAAAGTTGGATCAAATTTCAACAACAACAAAAATCCATATATTTCTCATTATTACAACCTTATATTCTTTTTGTTTCTTAATAAAATTAATATAAGTATGTTGTAATAAAGTTAGTATAACAAAAATGGTACACTAGACAAGCACCTTTTCCATATTGGTTAGAACACTTAGACATGCTACAAGAGACCATGGATGGATTTCCGTCTTGTGCGACCGAACTCACCAGTCATGTAGCATGTTATATATTACCTAAACTTGTATATAAATTACCTATACTGAATGCACTTTAACACATTGAAACACTGAAACTTCGTCAATGGCGACTAGCCCACGCCCCTCTTCTTCGCTTCTTTCTCCATTTCTTTTAAGTTCTCCTTGAACTAACCGCATTCAGATCTCTCCCTCACAATTTCTTCTCCATGACTTCATAACACTGCCCAACTTTCGTCAGCATAAAGTTTTTGCTCTTGATCCCCTTCCAGATCCAATCCAAAATCATCCTTATCACCACGTTTTACTCGTCGTGTCATGTTTTAAACGCTTGTCTTCCCTAGTTTTTACTATCCTTACCCTAGATGTAATGTGACTCGCAGTGTGCTTCCGTGTCTTACACTTGTCTAGATTTTAATCTTCCTTCACGACCTCTCGCGACCCCTATTTTTGTACCTTCCTTTCGATACATTGGTCTGTAGCGCTTGACTTATCATTGAAATGCTAACCATATCTTAAGTTACTTGTGTGCATCAAAGTATGCTTCGACAAGATGGTGAGTAATTACTTGTGTTATGGTGTTTTTTGGTTCTGGTTGTAAAATTTGGTTCGGTTGGGTTGTTATCGGAGTTAGTTTGGATTTTGGGCATTTGTGTAGGTAGTGTAGCATGTTAGAATCAGTAACACCCAGCATTTTTAAGATAATAAAATATATAAGTGACTTAATTAGATAATGAGAATTAAGTAAAACGGACTGCTCCATTGCGTCTGTTTTGGAATTCTGGTCAGACACCTGGTTTGCGTAAAACGGACATTGTAATAACCCGGAAATCCGAGCCAATTTAAAATTTTTATTTTGTCTATTTTAACGAATTTTGATTATTTAAAATGAATTATTTTAAATGATAACGACGAGAAATTTATTTTGAATAGAATTCGAACGTATATATTTATATAAATCGTCGTTAGAATATAAATATTTGTTTATAATTATAAAAGGAATTGAAAATGGCGCGGTAGTTCGAAAATTCGATTTCAAAGTTCAAATGAATGTACAAGATTCAAAATAAACCGAATTTTAGTGAATCTAAAAAAAATAGAATCTAATTGAGAATATCTTTCCAAAGAATCCGAAAAATTGAAATTTCATTGCGGGGGTAAAAAGTTATGTCCAGTTGAAAATTCAGAATAGTCGCTATGGAATTTCGGCCCTTAAAAATGGCCATTTTGCAAATGACCTCGGTTTTCGACGAAACCACTTTTGTTGGATCTGTGATGTCAAGTTATTGCTAAGTTTCAAATTTCATAGTTTTTCAAATCAATATGTGTGCGTGGCAAAGGAAAACGCATTTGACCAGTATTAGTCTATTTTAATCGACTGGAAAATAACCATTTTTCAAACGGTCTCAGAATTCGACGAAACTAGTTTTGTTAGGACCGTGTCGTCAATACGAAGCTAGAAAATATTTTTCTGGAATTTTTCGAGTTAATATGTGGCCCCGGTAAATTGAAATGCGCGTTCAAATTCAATATATAGAGTTATATGTTGATTTTGACGAAAACTGATCGAAACAATCGAATCAGCTTACGATATATATCCCATTGTGTTCGGAATAAGGGAATTAGCTATGGGCGACAGGCGGTGGGTTCGATTTCGAGGTCGAAATAAAAAGTTGCTTTTTGAAATTAAAAATAATTAAATATATAAATAAACCAAAGTCAACCCTTCACCCTCTTTATCTCTCCCTCCCCCCACGCTCTCTTTCAGACAAAATAAAAAAAAAGATAAAAAAACTAAAACTGATCGAAGCTTCCCCCATTCAGGCCCGTCCCGCCTCCACCAGCATCGCTGACGTCGTCCATGCTCCACTTCCCCCCTCCGCATCGCCGCAACCCCCTATTCCCTACCCTCTTCTCCAACCTTTCGATCCCCCCTAAATCGAGTTGAATACCGCCACCACCAGCCATGGGAGGGCCCACGCCGCCAGCGCCACCTGCTGAGGCGCAGCAACCTCCAGCCAAAGCCCCGACCCCCCCCTCGGTGAGCTTTTATTTATTTCATATTTATTTTTATTTAAAGCTGAAAATAAATACGCGATTTTTTACATGGTAAATCTGAAAATAAAAATGCGATTTTTATTTAGGATAACATCGCATTAAAAATATCTGGTTTATATATATATATATTTGGTGAAAAGATTTTATTTTTAACTTAGAAAAGTATGATTTTCTTTTTTTTATGAAAGGTTAGATTTTTACATAAAAAAATCAAATTTTTATAATATGAAAGACGATATTTTTACAATACGAAAAGATTATATTTTTATATATGAAATGGTAATATAAAAATATGATTTTTATATAGTAGAAATTATAAAAATATGATTTTTATATAGTAGAAATTATAAAAATATGATTTTTATATAGTAGAGATTATAAAAATATGATTTTTATATAGTAGAGGTTATAAAAATATGATTTTTATATAGTGAAGATAGTAAAGGAATGATTTTTATATTATATAACTAATAAAAATTCGATCTTTATATTAGAAGTAGATATATAAAAATATAATTTTTATATAGTGATAAGGATAAAAATGGAATTTTTATCTATATGGTAGCTGTATAAAAATGTGTTTTTGTATATGTAGTGGCTATTGACAATGAAATTAACAAAAGGCGAGCACGACGAAGATTTCTACATAAGAAGAGTCGTGGTGTATTGGTTTAGCTAGTCGGTGAGAACTACTCACCTTTAATTTAATTTTTCTAGTTAAAATATATACTAGAATGCAGACGGTGTTTAGTAGCACCCGACACCCGTCGTCCACAGACCATGGACGGCTTGTTTGTTTGTTTGATTTTATTGTGTAGTGAAATTTGATTGTGTGATGTGAAATGAAATAAAATATTTTATAGTGGAAAATATTTTATAGTTAAATATATGATTTTTAATGTGTAAATAAAATAAATATTTATAAACAAATCGGACGATTTGTTTATATACACTTATTTGACTGATATTGATTGGGACGATAAATTTTACACATCGCCCAACTGCACAAATAAAATCTGTGTTTGATTGATTGAAACCCCACACGGGTATTGGGATGATATATGACATACACTAATCACAATAATTAGTGGTATGTCGATCGATTGATTGATAGACTGTTATGAGCGTTAAATATTTATATTTAATGCTTATACAGTGTAGAATGCACTTTGGATGATGGTTGATTATTTGTCATTATTGATATATACATGCGTTGTATGGAAATCCATAGAAAAAAAATCTATGGTAATTGATTGGGCCTCATTCCAGTTTTGAAATAGAATATTTGAAGAGAAATATTTGAATAAAATCTTTGAGAAGAAATATTTGAAACGAAATATTTGAATAGAATATTTGTAACAACCCGTATTTTTGAATAACATGTTATAACATAAATCGAGGCAGAATTAAACTGTAAAATCAGAATCAAGGGAAACGGGCTATGCCATTGCGTTCGTCTCGGAAAAATACGCGAAATAGAGTCCGAGTTTTCGAAAATCGGAGTCCGTATGACCAAGATATGGCCTCGTGAAGTTTCACAAAAAAATTCAAATTCAAAACAGATTCAAATTTCAGAAAATCAGAAGTGGCGGGAAAATTCCCGCCAGACCCAGGGGGGTCGACCTGGGGGTCGACTGGGGAGTCGACCTGGGGGTCGACTGGGGAGTCGACCTCCCCCCTAGGTCGACTGGGGAGTCGACCCCAGGGTCGACCTGGGAGTCGACCTGCCTGGTCGGACCCAGGCAACCTGGTGCACCATTTTGGCTGTTTTGACCTGTTTTGTTGGCTTGTGACGTGATCTGATGGCTTGGATTGAATCTAGGGTTAATCCTATGGCTAATACTATCCTAAAACTCTATAAAAAGACCCCTAAGCCTAGCCTAAATCATCATTATTCATTCCTACAACTAAACTATGCCAAATTTGTTCCTCTCATGGCCTCCACTCTCATGCTAAAATTCCTAAGTTTATTTATATGAGAGATTTTGAGTTCATACAAGTGTTTCCAAGCTTGTATGAGTGTTCTTAGTTTGCATTCAAGTCAAGTTGCAACATTTCTATTTCAAAGCAAGGGTTTTTATTGATTTGGCTCAAGGGTTTTCATTTGGAGATTGCATATTTGGGTTTTTGGTGCTTGCATAAGGGCTTCGTCTCAATCTTTATAATAAATATTTATTTGTGTCTTCATAGCATTGTAAGCCTTTTTCTACTTTCTTTCTTTGAACTCTAAAGTTAAATGACTGATGCAAGTTTGGTTGATCATTATATGCAAGTTTTGTTGATCATTATATGCAAGTTTGGTTGATCATTATATGCAAGTTTGGTTGATCATTATGCAAGTTATGTATGACACATGTTACCATGTTATGCAAGTTTGGGTTGAACATGTTATCATGTTATGAAAGTTTGGGTTGATCATGTTATCATGTTATGCAAGTTAAACTTGAGTTTGTGAGCTTAAAGCTTCAAGCTTTATATGAAAGGTTGCATTTTGGCAACATGGAAGTTATCATATCCCTTATGATAACTTGCATGTGAGGCTAAATGCGAACTTCTAGCAACTTCTACATGTCATTTATCACCATGTATCACTCATATGCTAAGTTTGGTTTTATGCATGCTTTTGAAGCCTAATAATGCAATATGCAAGTATATGAACATATGTACATCTCATATGCCACCATGATAAACTTGTGGCTTCAACACCTTTTTGTCATGATTATGCCAAGTTCCCTATTTTATCCTTTATGCGTTGATGCGATTATGTAAACGATGCGATTACGTTGGGGTTGGGTAACGTTATGACATAAACATGGTTTTTATAACATGACGTGATATGTTAACTTGTAATTATGTTTTGGAAACATAATGGACATGACACTTAGAAAATATGAGTGTGGCCAACTCGAGGTTGGGTTGAGTTTGTAGCATAAATCTACCCGGATCCACCCGGCTTAACTAGTGGCTACAAACAATAGGACCCAATGTGAGAAGTTGGTCATGTTGTGCTCGAACCCGAGGTTAGACCTAGTTGTGGTGTAAAGCTACCCGGACCCGCCCGGCTTAACTAGTAACCACAACAAAGTCTAATGTGAGAGTTTAAAGCACATTAAGTTAATTAATGCCTCCTGATTAGGGTTAAGTCATGGTCCACTTAATACTTAACCAATTTGGGCTTGATGGGTTAATCCGGGTTAAGTCAGGAACCTTGGGTACGCTTAACCAATTTAATCCACGTTTGGATCGGGTTAACCACATTTAACCCGTTAAGAAACCCTAGTTGCGTGGTCCTTTTCAGCAGTAACCTTCTAGATAGTATCATAAGACCCTAGGACTAAGCTAGGGTGGGGCACGATTACTGGGCTGATTGTAAGAGACCAAAAGAGACGGCTGAATGATGCCCCGGTTGTTCAGGCGGACCATGGTCGTGCACATTAAGTCCGGAGTTGAACACGGGTATCGGTAGGTTTAGACTGTGCATCCTGTAATGGTGTCTGAGGGTTACACCGTAGGGCCAGATACACCCTAGGGTGGACCCTGTACAGTCAACTACATTACATGATTAAGCCGTATGACACCGACACTTGACGAGTTAGGCTTATAGGGAGCCGATCGACTAGACCGAGTAGTTGGACCTTGATTTAGGTCATCTCATGATGTTGGGCCAAACTTGGGCCAAGGGATCAATTCTTGTTTTTACTTGACATGTTAGAATGCTAGTACACCCATGGTGCAAAACTTAACCTTGATTATGTGATGACACCTTTATCTACCTTGTTAGTTAATCATCATGCCAGTATGTTGTTATCCTTATGTTCATCTCAGCTTCTCATGCCAGTTAACTTTACTAGTTCATAAACGGATAATAGTAGGACTTACCAGTCTTTTTGACTGACCTGTTTTCTTTCGCCTCTTTTCTTCCGTTTCCCCCCCCCTCAGGTCCTCAGTGTGGGAACATTGGAGCTTAGCTTGGATCTTTCTAGCTTGCTTACTGGATTTGCTCATGTACGGGTTTGGACATTGAGCTAGCTATGGTTTATCACTTCACTTTGGGGATAGTACTTTATGTATTTCAGTTTTTCAGTTTATGCTTTTCTCTAGACTTTGTTTGTTGGAAAATAATGAGTACTTTGTTGTAACTTAACGCTGGTTTTGAAATGCTAGTTTATCCGCTGCTTTACTACTCTGTTTTACTTATATGTTCTATCTTGTGATATCTGCATGCATGTTTACCTTGTTTAAACGCCTCTCCAAAGCTTGTGTCCTTGCAAGAGTGGCACTGGCGGAGGTGGGGTGTTACATTTGGTATCAGAGCATAAGGTTTACAAGATTTGAGCAAAAGTGTTTTTGAAACTTACCTTTTGAAAAACTATTTTCAAAACCAATTAAGTATTTTCCAAGAAAAGTCTAGTTATTTTGAAAGGCTATTCCCCAAGAGCCATAGCACTATCCTTCGTTCCTTCGTTCTGAATCTATCTTTTTCCTTTTTCAGTATGGCCGATCTTAACCTTCCCGAGGGAGTGACCATTCCCGGATGGTTCCGGAGGTACTTGGAAGCTAGGGCCAACGATGTGGGCCCAGCAAAAACCCCCAATATAACTGAGGTTCCTCCTCCTCCTCCTCAGGATCCGCAAGAAGATTTCGCTAGGATTTGCAAAGACTTTAAGGCGATGGGTTGCAAGAATTTTGTCGGAACGGAGACTTCTGTGGAGGCAAGAAACTGGTTAAAGGAAACTGAAGACCTCTTTGCTATCTTTGATGTGGAAGATCGTAGGAAAGTTCTGTTGGCGGTATGGCTATTGAAAGGGGAAGCTGCTTATTGGTGGGTAGTCACCACCACTACTAGACCAATTGAGACTTGGGATGACTTTAGGAGAAGGTTTGGACTAAAGTTCCTATCATCGACAGAAGAGAATCTTCAGATGGAGAAGTTCCTATCTCTAAAGCAAGGGGACATGACAGTTAGGGAATATGTGGATATGTTTAATCAACTTGCTCAGTTCGGTCTAGAATTGGTAAACACAGCTCGGAAGAAGGCCCTACACTTTGCTCTAGGATTGAATGAGCCATTGCGCGGTTTGGCCATGTCTCATATACCCCTGGGGGCAACTTTCGAGAGTTTGGTGAATATGGCCCTGCTTCAAGAAGAAGATAAGAGTGGCAAGAAGGAGGTCAAGGCAAATGAGTCTCAAGGCGAGAAGGTAGATTCCGGAAAAGGAGGCAAGAACAACAATAGCAAGGACAACAAGTCAAGAGAAAGGAGGAAGTGCAACTTCTGTGGGATTACTGGGCACATAGCCAAAGACTGTAGGAAGAAGAAAAAGAAGTTGGGCGAGTGCTTTCATTGTGGAGAGACTGGACATTTCAGTAAGGATTGCCCCAAGAGGCAAGGAAAAACTCAGCAAGCAGGACCCTCTGGAGGGCAGTTGCAGGCTCTCCTCACTCTTCCAGCTTTTGATCGAGGTAGTATTTCTGTAGAAAGTCATGTTTACATTTCTGATTTCCCTGTTCATACCTTATTTGATTCTGGCGCATCGCATAGTTTTATTTCTAATCTTGTTGAAAGTTTGCACCTAAGTACTAGTCTAGTTGAGGTCCCGTTAGTGTTTCAAATCCAATTGGGGGTTCCGCCCATCTACCTGTGATTTGTATGGATTTGAAAATCTCTATTTTGAGCATAGAATTCATGTGTAATGCTTAGGTTCTCGGGTTATGGGATACGGGTTGATTTTGGGTGTGGATTGGTTGTCCAGTTATGGAGCCATCCTCGATGATGAGCATAGGGTGGGGAGGCTCATGACTCGCCTCGATACCCTAGAAATTTCTTGTAACCCTAGAGGTCCCGTCATGTTATGTTATCTTGAACCTCTCGACTCATCCATCGATGATCTGCAATCTGTAAGGGTGGTCCGAGACTATCCTGATGTCTTTGAAGAAGTTAAGGGGTTACCCCCTAAACGAGAGATAGATTTCCGCATTTATCTAGTCGATAATGCCAAGTCAGTATCATTGCCCGTTAGGCATATGGCTCCACGAGAAAGAAGAGAGCTCAGTAAACAAATCAAGGAGCTGCTTGAGAAGAATTTTATTAGACGAAGCATTTCTGAATGGGGTGCTCCGGTGGTATTCGCTACTAAGGCGGATGGTTCGCTTCGTCTATGTGTTGATTATCGAGAGTTGAACAAGTTGACAAAGAAGAATCTAGTCTTCGCATGGGACGTAGATTGTGATGACGCATTCCGACGGTTAAAGAGAGCTTTAACCACAGCTCCAGTCTTAGTGTTGCCAGATGGGAGTAAGCCATTTGTTGTCTATACCGATGCTTGTGGGACAGGACTGGGCGCGACCTTAATGCAAGAGGGAAGGGTAATAGCCTACGGTGGAAGGCAGTTGAGGGCGCATGAGAAAAATT
Source organism: Allium sativum (assembly GCA_030737875.1). Classification (NCBI taxonomy): domain Eukaryota; kingdom Viridiplantae; phylum Streptophyta; class Magnoliopsida; order Asparagales; family Amaryllidaceae; genus Allium; species Allium sativum. Next base: position 141,040,430 of record CM060925.1, on the reverse strand, counting down.
ATCCTACCCATGATTTAGAGTTGGCCGCTATTGTTTTTGCGCTTAAGATTGGGCGCCATTACCTTCTGGGAGAGAGGTTCGAATTGTTCACTGACCACAAATCATTGAAGTACTTGTTTTCTCAGAAGGATTTAAACTTGAGACAACAAAGGTGGATGGAGTTCTTAGCATCCTATGATTTCGAGATAGCGTATACCCCTGGCAAGGGTAACGTGGTGGCAGACGCCTTGAGTAGAAAAAAAGTTGTCCTTGAGTCCATTGTTCGTGGAACAACGAAGCTTGGAATTTATCTCGATGTTTGATTTCAGACCTTCCGTTGACTATATACCTGGTTTGATAGCATCCTTGGAGGTCAGGCCTACTCTTTTGGGACGGATTGGTGAGGCACAACGGGACGATCCACAGTTGGTTGAGTTGGTAGAGAGGCTCATAAGGGGGGAGTCATCCAGCCATTTGAGTAGGTACACCCTAGACGATAGGGGGTGCTTGCGTAGAGACGGTAGACTTTGTGTACCGCAAAATGAGGAGTTGAGGAAGGCTATTCTTGATGATGCACACCGTTCTAGGATGACCATTCATCTCGGTGGGGACAAGATGTACCAAGACATGAAGCGAGTTTTCTTTTGGGCCGGTATGAAGAAAGATGTGGCCGAGTATGTCGCTAGATGCTTGGTGTGCCAACAAGAAAAAGCGGAGCAAAAGAAACCCGGCGGGTTGCTTCACCCATTGGAAGTTCCGCAATGGAAGTGGGATAGCGTCTCGATGGATTTTATTGATGGGTTACCTGGATCGAGGAAGGGTAATACGGGAATTTGGGTTGAGGTAGACAGACTTACTAAGAGCGCCCATTTCGTACCCGTAAAAAGCAAGAGGACCGCATCATGGCTAGCATCTATTTATCTTCGAAAGATAGTGCGGTTGCATGGAGTTCCTTCTAGCATAGTTAGCGATCGTGACCCAATTTGCACTAGCCAGTTCTGGAACAGTTTGCAAGAAGCGATGGGTACGCGATTGAATCTGAGTACAGCCTATCACCCCCAGACGGATGGCCAAACCGAAAGGGTGAATAGAGTGCTAGAAGATCTCTTGAGGCTTTGTGTTCTCGACTTCGGTGGTACTTGGGAAGACCACCTTCCTCTGGTAGAGTTTGCTTATAATAATAGCTATCAAGCCAGCATAGGGATGGCACCATTTGAAGCTTTGTATGGGAGGCCGTGTAGGTCACCATCTTGTTGGTGGGAGACAACAGATAGACTTATACTTGGGCCCGATATGATACGAGACACATCCGAGAAAGTTGAATTAGTGAGAAGAAGGATGAAAGCGACCCAAGATAGACAGAAATCCTATGCTGACAAGCGAAGGGAAGATTTGGAATTCGAAGTGGGAGACATGGTTTTCGTGAAGGTTTCTCCTTTGCGTAATGTGGTACGTTTTGGAGCAGTTGGGAAGTTGGCACCAAGGTTCGTAGGACCCTTCCCTATCATAGAGAGAATTGGAAAGATGGCCTATAAGGTGGAATTGCCCGAGAAGCTAGCCGGAGTGCATAATGTCTTTCATGTCTCGCATCTCCGAAAGTGCCTGCATGAGTCCGCTGAGGTGGTTGAACCAAGGATTCTTGAAGACATTGAGGTAGAGAAAGAAGCAACCTTGAGAAAAGCTCCGATTCGTATCTTGGGAACATAGATCAAGAAACTAAGGAATCGAGAAGTCAAATTGGTGAAAGTTCAGTGGGGTGAAGCCGACGAAGATGCAACTTGGGAAACCGAGGAGAAGATGCGTGGGCTTTATCCATTCCTTTTTGAGGGTACATTCTCGACCTCTTTTCCTAATTAGCATATCTTTCTTTTATCCATGTTTATCTTGTTTATCTTGTTATCTCGTTAAACTTGTCATGAGGACCTTAGGTAGAAGCCCTTTGGATGAAACATGTATTTGAAACATGTTATGCTTGATGGTTGCAAGTGGTTGCAAGTGTTTGCACGTGGATACTCGTGGATGCATGATACACATTAGGCACTAAGATCGGCTCACACACTTTCATACCGCATATGCATGAGTGTTTATGCTTATTCATGGATGAAAACTTGTACGCTATCACATGGATGCTGCATATGGATGATTGTTATGTGCACTCATGTAGAGACTATGAGCTATGTTAGGAATTTGCATACATATGGACTCATTTCACTAACATACTTTGCATTAAGGAGGTTTACTGTATCAGTAACCGCCTGATTTTCGCATTAGATAAGTACATATACACACACCTTTGCATATGATCATACAGCATTTAGAATCCTTTAAGGACAATGACTGCACGCGGATGATGTTTTGAGTAGATGGATGATGGATGGTAGGATACGTTCTTCCTAACTTGGAGATTTCGGGGACGAAATCCTTTAAGGGGGAGAATGTAACAACCCGTATTTTTGAATAACATGTTATAACATAAATCGAGGCAGAATTAAACTGTAAAATCAGAATCAAGGGAAACGGGCTATGCCATTGCGTTTGTCTCGGAAAAATACGCGAAATAGAGTCCGAGTTTTCGAAAATCGGAGTCCGTATGACCAAGATATGGCCTCGCGAAGTTTCACAAAAAAATTCAAATTCAAAACAGATTCAAATTTCAGAAAATCAGAAGTGGCGGGAAAATTCCCGCCAGACCCAGGGGGGTCGACCTGGGGGTCGACTGGGGAGTCGACCTCCCCCCAGTTCGACTGGGGAGTCGACCCCAGGGTTGACCTGGGAGTCGACCTGCCTGGTCGGACCCAGGCAACCTAGTGCACCATTTTGGCTGTTTTGACCTGTTTTGTTGGCTTGTGACGTGATCTGATGGCTTGGATTGAATCTAGGGTTAATCCTATGGCTAATACTATCCTAAAACTCTATAAAAAGACCCCTAAGCCTAGCCTAAATCATCATTATTCATTCCTACAACTAAACTATGCCAAATTTGTTCCTCTCATGGCCTCCACTCTCATGCTAAAATTCCTAAGTTTATTTATATGAGAGATTTTGAGTTCATACAAGTGTTTCCAAGCTTGTATGAGTGTTCTTAGTTTGCATTCAAGTCAAGTTGCAACATTTCTATTTCAAAGCAAGGGTTTTTATTGATTTGGCTCAAGGGTTTTCATTTGGAGATTGCATATTTGGGTTTTTGGTGCTTGCATAAGGGCTTCGTCTCAATCTTTATAATAAATATTTATTTGTGTCTTCATAGCATTGTAAGCCCTTTTCTACTTTCTTTCTTTGAACTCTAAAGTTAAATGAATGATGCAAGTTTGGTTGATCATTATATGCAAGTTTGGTTGATCATTATATGCAAGTTTGGTTGATCATTATATGCAAGTTTGGTTGATCATTATGCAAGTTATGTATGACACATGTTGCCATGTTATGCAAGTTTGGGTTGAACATGTTATCATGTTATGCAAGTTTGGGTTGATCATGTTATCATGTTATGCAAGTTAAACTTGAGTTTGTAAGCTTAAAGCTTCAAGCTTTATATGAAAGGTCGCATTTTGGCAACATGGAAGTTATCATATCCCTTATGATAACTTGCATGTGAGGCTAAATGCGAACTTCTAGCAACTTCTACATGTCATTTATCACCATGTATCACTTATATGCTAAGTTTGGTTTTATGCATGCTTTTGAAGCCTAATAATGCAATATGCAAGTATATGAACATATGTACATCTCATATGCCACCATGATAAACTTGTGGCTTCAACACCTTTTTGTCATGATTATGCCAAGTTCCCTATTTTATCCTTTATGCGTTGATGCGATTATGTAAACGATGCGATTACGTTGGGGTTGGGTAACGTTATGACATAAACATGGTTTTTGTAACGTGATATGTTAACTTGTAATTATGTTTTGGAAACATAATGGACATGACACTTAGAAAATATGAGTGTGGCCAACTCGAGGTTGGGTTGAGTTTGTAGCATAAATCTACCCGGACCCGCCCGGCTTAACTAGTGGCTACAAACAATAGGACCCAATGTGAGAAGTTGGTCATGTTGTGCTCGAACCCGAGGTTAGACCTAGTTGTGGTGTAAAGCTACCCGGACCCGCCCGACTTAACTAGTAACCACAACGAAGTCTAATGTGAGAGGTTAAAGCGCATTAAGTTAATTAATGCCTCCTGATTAGGGTTAAGTCATGGTCCACTTAATACTTAACCAATTTGGGCTTGATGGGTTAATCGGGGTTAAGTCAGGAACCTTGGGTACGCTTAACCAATTTAATCCACGTTTGGATCGGGTTAACCACATTTAACCCGTTAAGAAACCCTAGTTGCGTGGTCCTTTTCAGCAGTAACCTTCTAGATAGTATCATAAGACCCTAGGACTAGGCTAGGGTGGGGCACGATTACTGGGCTGATTGTAAAAGACCAAAAGAGACGGCTGAATGATGCCCCGGTTGTTCAGGCGGACCATGGTCGTGCACATTAAGTCCGGATTTGAACACGGGCATCGGTAGGTTTAGACTGTGCATCCTGTAATGGTGTCTGAGGGTTACACCGTAGGGCCAGATACACCCTAGGGTGGACCCTGTACAGTCAACTACGTTACATGATTAAGCCGTATGACACCGACACTTGACGAGTTAGGCTTATAGGGAGCCGATCGACTAGACCGAGTAGTTGGACCTTGATTTAGGTCATCTCATGATGTTGGGCCAAACTTGGGCCAAGGGATCAATTCTTGTTTTTACTTGACATGTTAGAATGCTAGTACACCCGTGGTGCAAAACTTAACCTTGATTATGCGATGACACCTTTATCTACCTTGTTAGTTAATCATCATGCCAGTATGTTGTTATCCTTATGTTCATCTCAGCTTCTCATGCCAGTTAACTTTACTAGTTCATAGACGGATAGTAGTAGGGCTTACCAGTCTTTTTGACTGACCTGTTTTCTTTCGCCTCTTTTCTTCCGTTTCCCCCCCCCCCTCAGGTCCTCAGGGTGGGAACATTGGAGCTTAGCTTGGATCTTTCTAGCTTGCTTACTGGATTTGCTCATGTACGGGTTTGGACATTGAGCTAGCTATGGTTTATCACTTCACTTTGAGGATAGTACTTTATGTATTTCAGTTTTTCAGTTTATGCTTTTCTCTAGACTTTGTTTGTTGGAAAATAATGAGTACTTTGTTGTAACTTAACGCTGGTTTTGAAATGCTAGTTTATCCGCTGCTTTACTACTCTGTTTTACTTATATGTTCTGTCTTGTGATATCTGCATGCATGTTTACCTTGTTTAAACGCCTCTCCAAAGCTTGTGTCCATGCAAGAGTGGCACTGGCGGAGGTGGGGTGTTACAATATTTGAAATAGAAATATATAAAGTCGCGTTGATTAGATATGCGTTATTTTGACGCGAACGATATTTATATCGATTATATTCGTTTTTATAATGAATATTGAAAAGTGATTTCAAAATCGAATATTTTGAAATGAAATTCGAATTAAATTGAATTGAATAGAATTGAATTCGAATTGAAATTGAATAGAAATAAATTCGAATTAAATTGAATAGAATTGAATTTGAATAGAAATGAATTCGAATTGAAATTGAATTGAATTGAAAACGAACTGAAATTGAATTAAAAATCGATTTGAACTGAAATCAATTTGAAATGAATTTAAAACGAATTTATAAGGAAATATTCAATTTTGATTATAAATTGAATATGAAGTTGAAATCGTTTTGAAAACGAATTTAAAACGATTTATATAATACGTTTTAAAAGGAAATCGACAAAGTATATATTATATATATTGTATATATATAATATAATGGCCTGAATAAAATGCGCCGCGCTGCGGTAGTTCGTGAATTTCGACCATTGACTTCGAATGGGCATTGTGGGAGATCCGACCGTCGGATTCTCCTAAAACCGGAACTGTTGGATTCGTATCGAAAAGAGCTTTCTAACGAATATTAGAGATTTGAAATATAACGGTTGGATTTGGAATTATGTCCAAATCAAATTTGGAAAAGGTCGCTGTAAGTGCAGTTCGATGGCCGTTGATGGAAATCGACTGTACGGGCCTTGATAAAATTATAAAAAATATTATTAATTAGTTTGAAATCATAAGAAATGATTTGTGAAGAATTTGGATGAAAAATCCCATATTTGAAAAGATAAAAATAGGTTTTTATCGAAATGAACTAGTTTTGAACTAAAGTTATAATTCTATTTATTTTTAAAATAAATAAATTGGATTTGAAATGGCTTTGAAAATAAGCAGAATTTCCAATAATTGAATTGGAATGCATTTGAATCGAAATTGTCTTTGGAATATTTCGATGTTGGATTTCGTGATGATACAGATACTGTTATGGGAATTTGAAAGATATATTTATATCGTTATTTCCAATACGATATTTGTTGATTTCAGAATTTGATATTGAATATAAGCTGATATATTTTCTATTTAGAGCCTTGTATTTAATATCAAATGTGATTTGCGTTTGTCGTGAATGGTGTCTTCATTAACACCGTTCTTAAGCCCAGTTGAGAAAAAGATTAAATCTTTTTATTTAGATTTAATGAAGTGTACCAATTAAATAATATTTAATTGGAATTGAATTGGTATTGATTTTTAGGTTTATCGTGAACAGTGTTTTAAATAACACTTGTTCTTTAACCCGATAATTAATGGAATGTGATTTTGGGTTGTCGTGAGCGGTATCTTCAATAATACTGTTCTTAGACCCAAAGGAGTTAAGAAAATCAGAAACTAACTGGAGATTGGTTAAGTTGAATGGTTTCTGGGGTATTGATCTGATGTTGGTTTCGGCCTTCGGGGTTAATACTTAGGGAATTGCTCACTTGCTAATTTACGGTTAGGGACTGATTAAAAATAAGTGGGGTTTTAAATGAATCTTTAATTAGATTGAAAAGATCGAGAATGGAGTATCACCAGTTTTGCTCCAGGCGATAAATAAATCTTTAATTAGATTTGAATGTGAAACGGTAATTGAATATACCGATAACACCGTGGTGTTAGATATGAAGTATTACCAGTTTTACTTCATGGGATGAATAGGTTGGGATTGGGAAATTAAAACAAATGAGTACTTCGGTAAGGTTCGTTAATCCCGACTAGTTTGAATTGATATTCAAAGGAAGATTAAAGAATAAATTTAGCAAGTGAGCAATTCCCTAAGTATTAACCCCGAAGGCCGAAACCAACATCAGATCAATACCCCAGAAACCATTCAACTTAACCAATCTCCAGTTAGTTTCTGATTTTCTTAACTCCTTTGGGTCTAAGAACAGTATTATTGAAGATACCGTTCACGACAACCCAAAATCACATTCCATTAATTATCGGGTTAAAGAACAAGTGTTATTTAAAACACTGTTCACGATAAACCCAAAAATCAATACCAATTCAATTCCAATTAAATATTATTTAATTGGTACACTTCATTAAATCTAAATAAAAAGATTTAATCTTTTTCTCAACTGGGATTAAGAACAGTGTTAATGAAGACACCATTCACGACAAACCCAAATCACATTTGATATTAAATACAAGGCTCTAAATAGAAAATATATCGGCTTATATTCAATATCAAATTCTGAAATCAACAAATATCATATTGGAAATAACGATATAAATATATCTTTCAAATTCCCATAACAATATCTGTATCATCACGAAATCCAACATCGAAATATTCCAAAGACAATTTCGATTCAAATGCATTCCAATTCAATTATTGGAAATTCTGGTTATTTTCAAAACCATTTCAAATCCACTTTATTTATTTTAAAAATAAATAGAATTATAATTCTAGTTCAAAACTAGTTCATTTCGATAAAAACCTATTTTTATCTTTTCAAATATGGGATTTTTCATCCCAATTCTTCACAAATCATTTCTTACGATTTTACACTAATTATTAATATTTTTTATAATTTTATCAAGGCCCGTACAGTCGATTTCCATCAACGGCCATCGAACTGCACTTACAGCGACCTTTTCCAAATTTGATTTGGACATAATTCCAAATCCAACCGTTATATTTCAAATCTCTAATATTCATCAGAAAGCTCTTTTCGATACGAACCCAACGGTTTCGGTTTTAGGAGAATCCGACGGTCGGATCTCCCGCAATGCCCATTCGAAGTCAATGGTCGAAATTCACGAACTACCGCAGCGCGGCGCGTTCTATTCAGGCCGTTATATTATATATATAATATATACTTCGTCGATTTCCTTTTCAAACGTATTATATAAATCGTTTTAAATTCGTTTTCAAAACGATTTCAATTTCATATTCAATTTATAATCAAAATTGAATATTTCCTTATAAATTCGTTTTAAATTCATTTCAAATTGATTTCAATTCAAATCGATTTTTAATTCAATATCAGTTCGTTTTCAATTCAATTCAATTTCAATTCAAATTCATTTCTATTCAATTTCAATTCGAATTCAATTCAATTTAATTCGAATTTATTTCTATTCAATTTCAATTCGAATTCAATTCTATTCAATTCAATTTAATTCGAATTTATTTCAAAATATTCGATTTTGAAATCACTTTTCAATATTCATTATAAAAAGAATATAACCGATATAAATATCGTTCGCGTCAAAATAGCGCATATCTAATCAACACGACTTTATATATTTCTATTTCAAATATTCTATTCAAATATTTCGTTTCAAATATTTCTTCTCAAAGATTTTATTCAAATATTTCTCTTCAAATATTCTATTTCAAAACTGGAATGAGGCCCAATCAATTACCATAGATTTTATTTCTATGGATTTCCATACAACGCATGTATATATCAACAATGACAAATAATCAACCATCATCCAAAGTGCATTCTACACTGTATAAGCATCAAATATAAATATTTAACGCTAATAACAGTCTGTCAATCAATCGATCGACATACAACTAATTATTGTGATTAGTGTATGTCATATATCATTCCAATACCTGTGTGGGGTTTCAATCAATCAAACACAGATTTTATTTGTGCAGTTGGGCGATGTGTAAAATTTATCGTCCTAATCAATATCAGTCAAATCAATGTATATAAACAAATCGTCCGATTTGTTTATAAATATTTATTTTATTTACACGTTAAAAATCATATTTTTAACTATAAAATATTTTCTACTATAAAATATTTTATTTCATTTCACATCACACAATCAAATTTCACTACACAACAAAATCAAACAAACAAACAAGCCGTCCATGGTCTGTAGACGACGGGTGTCGGGTGCTACTAAACACCGTCTGCATCCTAGTATATATTTTAACTAGAAAAAATAAATTAAAGGTGAGAAGTTCTCACCGACTAGCTAAACCAATACACCACGACTCTTCTTATGTAGAAATCTTCGTCGTGCTCGCCTTTTGTTAATTTCATTGTCTGTAGCCACTACATTTATAAAAATCACATTTTTATATTGTTTCTATGTATATAAAAATCACATTTTTATACGGCTACCATATAGATAAAAATTCCATTTTTATCCTTATCACTATATAAAAATTATATTTTTATATATCTACTTCTAATATAAAGATCGAATTTTTATTAGTTATATAATATAAAAATCATTCCTTTATAATCTTCACTATATAAAAATCATATTTTTATAACCTCTACTATATAAAAATTATATTTTTATAATCTCTACTGTATAAAAATCATATTTTTATAATTTCTACTATATAAAAATCATATTTTTATAATTTCTACTATATAAAAATCATATTTTTATATTACCATTTCATATATAAAAATATAATCTTTTCGTATTGTAAAAAAATCGTCTTTCATATTATAAAAATTCGATTTTTTTTTAACGTAAAAATCTAACCTTTCATAAAAAAAAAGAAAATCATACTTTTCTAAGTTAAAAATAAAATCTTTTCACCAAATCTATATATATAAACCAGATATTTTTAATGCGATGTTATCCTAAATAAAAATTGCATTTTTATTTTCAGATTTACCATATAAAAAATTGCATATTTATTTTCAGCTTTAAATAAAAATAAATATAAAATAAATAAAAGCTCACCGGGGGGGGAGGGGTCGGGGCTTTGGCCTGAGGTTGCTGCGCCTCAGCAGGTGGCGCTGGCGATGTGGGCCCTCCCATGGCTGGCGGCGGCGGTATTCAACTCGATTTGGGGGGGGGGGGGATCGAAGGGTTGGAGAAGAGGGTAGGGAATAGGGGGTTGCGGAGGGAGGAAGTGGAGCATGGACGGCGTCGGCGATGCTTATTGAGGCGCGACGGGCCTGGACGGGGGAAGCTTCGATTGGTTTTAGTTTTTTAATCTTTTTATTTTGTCTGAAAGAGAACGTGGGGGGAGGGAGAGATAAAGAGGGTGAAGGCTTGACTTTGGTTTATTTATATATTTAATTATTTTTAATTTCAAAAACAACTTTTTGTTTCGACCTCAAAATCGAACCCACCACCTGTCGCCCATAGCTAATTACCCCCATTCCGAACACAACGGGATATGTATCGTAAGTTGATTCGATCGTTTCGATTAGTTTTCGTCAAAATCAACATATAACTCTATATATTGAATTTGAACGCGCATTTCAATTTACCGGGGCAACATACTAACTCGAAAAATTCCAAAAAAAATATTTTCTAGCTTAGTATTGATGATACGGTCCTAACAAAACTAGTTTCGTCGAATTCTGAGACCGTTTGAAAAATGGCCATTTTCCAGTCGATTAAAATCGACTGAAACTGGTCAAACGTGTTTTCCTTTGCCACGCTCACATATTGATTCAAACAATTATGAAATTTGAAACCTAGCAATAACTTGACATCACGGATCCAACAAAAGTGGTTTAGTCGAAAACCGAGGTCGTTTGCAAAATGGCCATTTTTAAGGGCCGAAATTCCATAGCGACTACTCTGAATTTTCAACTGGACATAACTTTTTACCCCCGCTATGAAATTTCAATTTTTCGGATTCTTTGGAAAGATATTCTCAATTAGATTCTATTATTTTTTTCTTTCACTAAAATCCGATTTATTTTGAATCCTGTACATTCATTTGAACTTTGAAATCGAATTTTTGAACTACCGCGCCATTTTCAATTCCTTTTATAATTATAAATAAATATTTATATTCTAACGACGATTTATATAAATATATACGTTCGAATTCTATTCAAAATAAATTTCTCGTCGTTATTATTTAAAATAATTCATTTTAAATAATCAAAATTCGTTAAAATAGCCAAAATAAATTTTTTTAAATTGGCTTGGATTTCCGGGTTATTACAATCTCTCCCACTTAAAACTTTTCGTCCCCGAAAAGGAACGAAGCCGAAAGTTGTTTAATTAATCAACTCAACTTCCATTTTTTTTCACTACGGCTTAAGTTCTTCAACTTTTCAGTTTCTAAGAACTTTTCAAATTTTTCAAAAAATTTGGCTAACACCCTAAATTTTCAAAAAAATTCGCCATAACCTCCCATGCATTGGGGACTTCGGGATATTTCATATAGCCTCCCATGGCCTTCTTCAATCCAAAAGAAAAGGAAAAAGCCAATCGGCTCATAAAATCATCTGAACCCAATAAATTTGTAAACATATACCTATTTGTCGGGAATTTTTAGAGTCCGTATGTAGCCCCGGTAAATTGAAATGTGCGCTCAAATTCAATATATAGAGTTATATGTTGATTTTGACGGAAAACGATCGAAACGATCGAATCAGCTTATGATACATATCCCATTGTGTTCGGAATGGGGGCAATTAGCTATGGACGACAGGTGGTGGGCCTCATTTAGAGGTCGAATAAAAAAGTCAACCCTTTGGAAAATAAATAAAATAAAAAATTATAATATAACTTTATACTTAAAGCCCCCTCCTCCTCCTTTTATCTTCCCTGTCCATTCCAAATCAGAAAATCAAAAAGTAAAAAAAAAAGAGAGAGAAAACGCTGAAGCTCTCGATCGCCGCTCCCCAGCCTCGCGCCACCGCAGGCGTTCTCGCCCCCCACCCTCCTGCTCCCCGCGCCTCCTTCTCCTCCCTCTCCCTTCTCTCGCATGGCTTCTTCGAGGACCCCGAACCCCCATAGCCCACCGCACCCTCCTGCGCCGCCGCGCGCATCATCGACCCCCCCCCCCACTACCTGAGCCGCCACCACCACCTACACCCTCCTCGGACCGCGCGCCGCCTCCCGCTTCTTCTTCTTTCGCTGAAAGCCCTCCTCCATCCAAACAGTGAGTTCTTAGTTAGTTTTTTTTTATATCTGAGATGTTTAGTTAGTTAAAGTTAAGATTTTTAACTAGTTAAAGTTGAGATTTTTGGTTAGAAAAAAATTGGATTTTTATTTTTATATGAGGACATGATAAAAGTAACGATTTTCAATAGTGAATAGAAAAGCAAAGCTTTGATTTTTAGTATAGAAATGATTAGATTTTTGGGTTACATAAAAATTAGATTTTTATAAATAAAAAGGGACGATTTTTATGAAGTAGAAAGAATAAAAATACGATTTTTATATTATATTGATAGTAAAATTTTGATCTTTGTATGTGTAGCGAAATAAAAATCTGATTTTTATTATATATATGTTGAAATAAAAATGTGATTTTTATAGCGATGATATAAAAATTCGATCTTTATATTAGAAGTAGATATAAAAATATAATTTTTATATAGGAAGGAGCATTATAAAAATATAATCTTTATTAGAAAAAGAGCGATATAAAAATTTAATTTTTATTATGAAGTTAGCGTAATAAAAATATGATCCTTATTATATGAACACCGCTGTAAAAATAGAATTTTTATCTATATAGTAGCGGTGTGAAAATAGAATTTTTATCTATATAGTAGCGGTGTAAAAATAGAATTTTTATCTATATAGTAGAGGTATAAAAATAGGATTTTTATATACATAGAAACAATATAAAAATGTGATTTTATATATGTAGTGGCTAAGGGCAACGAAATTGACAAAAGGCAAGCACGACGAAGATTTCTACATATGAAGAGTCGTGATGTTGGTTTAGCTAGTCGGTGAGAACTTCTCACTTTAAATCTTGTTTTCTAGTTAAAATTTATATACTAGGATGCAGACGGTGTTTAGCAGCACCCGACACCCGTCGTCCACAGACCATGGACGACTTGTATGCTTGTTTGATGTGTTGTGAAATTTGTTTGTGATGTTGATGTGAAATAGATAATAAAATATTCATATGTTGAAATAAATTAATTATAGTTAAAAATATAATTTTTAACGTGAATGTGAATAAATAAATATTCATTTACAAACCGGACGGTTTGTTTAAGAACACCTATTTGAAGGACATTGATTGGACGATAAATTTTACACGTCGCCCAACTGCACAAATAATATTCAGTGTTTGTTGATTTGAAACCCCACATGGGTGTTGGGATGATATTTGGCGTACACTAATCCCAATTATTTAGTTGTATGTCGATCGATTGGTCGACAGACTGTGTAAGCGTTAATTATTTATATTTAATGCTTATGCAGTTGTGTGGTGCACTTTGGATGATGTTTGATTATTTATCGTTGCTATTATATACATGTGTTGCATGGAATCCATGTAATTAACATTATATGGTGATTGATTGGGCCTCATTCCAATCGGGAAAATAAAGAATATTATAAAAAAAAAGATTCATGTGTTGAATAGAATAAATAGTCATGTGTTGACGATGCTCATGTGTTGAGAAAATTCATGTGTTGAAACTTATCGTGTGTTGAGTAAAATATTTTAACAATAAAATTTATACCTTTATCAAAATTATATAAAATATATTAAATAACAAAAATAGTCATGTGTTGACGACGCTCATGTATTGAGAATATTCATGTGTTGAAAGAAAAAAAATATTCATGTGTTGAAAGAAAAATATATATTCTTATGTTGAAAGAAATATAGATTCATGTGTTGAATAGAATAAATATTCATTTGTTGAATAGAATAACGAAGTTATTGAAATATATAAAGCCGTGTTGATTAGAGATGCGCCATTTCGACATGAACGATATTTATATCGATTATATTCGTTTTTATAACGAATATAGAAAAAGAAGTGATTTCAAAATATAACGTTTTGAAAATATTATCATTTATATAGTAATGGTGTGAAATATTCAATTTTGATTAGAAATTGAATATGAAGTTGAAATTGTTTTGAAAATGAATTTAAAACGATTTATAAAATACGTTTTAAAAGGAAATCGATGAAATATAATATATATATATATATATATATATATATAATGGCCTGAATAGAACGCGCCGCGGCAGTTCGCGAATTTCGACCATTGACTTTGAATTGACGTTGCGGGAGATCCGACCGTCGGTTTCTCCTAAAACCGGAACCGTTGGGTTCGTATCGAAAATAGCTTTCCAATGAATATTAGAAATTTGAAATCTAATGGTTAGATTTGGAATTATGTCCAAATCAAATTTGGAAAAGGTCGCTGTAAGTGCAGTTCGATGGCCGTTGATGGAAATCGACTGTACGGGCCTTGATAAAATTATTAAAAATATTAATAATTTGTGTAAAATCATAAAATATGAATTGGAAAGAATTGAGAAGAAAATTTCCCAATTTGAAAAGATAAAAATAGTTTTTTATCGAAATGAACTAGTTTATAACTAGAAATAAAAATCCAGTTATTTTTAAATAAATAAAATGGATTAAAAGTGGTTTCAGAAATAATCAGAATTCCAATACGTGAATTGGGAGGGATTTGAATCGAAAATATCCTCGGAATATTTCGATGTTGGATTTCGTGATTATACAGATATTGTTATGGAGATTTGAAAGATATATTTATATCGTTATTTCCAATACGATATTTGTTGATTTCAGAATTTGATATTGAATATAAGCCGATATATTTTCTATTCAGAGCCTTGTATTTAATATCAAATAGGATTTTGGGTTCGTCGTGAATGGTGTCTTGAATAACACTGTTCTTGGACCTAGTGTAGAAAAGATTAAATCTTTCTATTTAGATTTAATGAAGTGTACCAATTAAATAATATTTAATTGGAATTGAATTTGAATGTGATTTGGGTTTATCGTGAACCGTGTTTTAGATGACATTGGTTCTTTTACCCGGTTAAAGACAGGATATTGATTTTTGAGAAGATTAAAACTAAGTGGAGTTTTAATGAATCTTTAATTAGAGAAAAGTGATCGAGAATGGAGTATCACCAGTTTTGCTCCAAAGGGATAGTTAAATCTTTAATTAGATTTGAACATGAAATGGTAATTAATTTTACCAATAACACCGTGGTGTTAGATATGGAGTATTACCAGTTTTGCTCCAGGGGATGAACAAGTTAAGATTGGGAAATAAAATAAATAATTACTTCAGTGTGGTTCGCTAATCCCGACTAGTTTGGAAAACCATGATATGGTTTGAAATGATATCCAAAGGAAGATTAAAGAATAAATTTAGAAGAATTTATCTTTGATAAAATTAAGGGGAACCTTTCCCTAAGAATGTGAATTTTTGAATAAAAGAATATTCTGAATTGGAATGAGGCGTATGTTGTGTTTGTGTAACACGTGTTTATTATATACGCGGGTTATTCAGAAAGGCCGGGTTTATTCCCATTCTGAATAACCGATTCGACGATATGTCGAAGATGAAGACGGTGGTCGAAGACCAGAAGTCTTCACATCGTTTGGGTGATTATTGATGATCTTGATTGGGCTGTACACCCAAGATGAGGGAATCAGTTGGTGATCGTCCAGACGTACTTGGAGATCGATGGATATGCGAGGAAAGTGCCTCCGGTTTCGTTCAGACCCAGAACGAACTTGTAAATGGACTGTGTGTCTGACATTGGATTTTATTCTGTGTTGATTGATCTCTATTAAATATACATCTGTTTGGCGGCGGATAATTTATTCTCTTGCTTAACGCCCTTCTCTGGGACGTACGAGCTCAGAGGTTGTACATCGATGGACATCAGTCGCATGGAGTGAATTGCCTATGTGACACGCCTAAGTGGCAGATGATCAAGGCTTCTGTTGAAAAGCAAAGTCTTGTGATTGATGATCAAAGCACGACCTGTGTGGCGCAGCTTTGTGTATGGCGTTAATTCGCGAGCCTCACACCTCGGTATGAGTCAAAAACGGGATAGTGACTGCAGGGAGAGCACGACATTTCTTTCTAGCTAGTGGTGGTGTCAGTGCTTAAACTGGCTGACATTTATATACTTTTCACCTGTGTGGTTGTTGGAATGCGAGGCGCCTCGGATATAGGTCTTTTAGGACCGGGAAACGTGTGCTCAGGAATTGCCAATCCTCAAAAGTAGGAGAGGACCGGCCCTGAAGATCCAAGGATTGCTGTGTGCGGTCCTGGGACATTTGCTAGAGTGTCTCGAACGGAGAGGAGCTTGCCCCTTGCCTCAACTCATGACGGAAATCCAATTTCCAATATGTGATATTGCGGTTTTATTTGTAGAACCTAGTATGGCGACGTAGTGGTATGGGTCATTAATGTCGTTTATGATTGATATTTATGATTGAAATTGTTTTGACACTATACACTTATAATAGTATCAAATGATTTATTTTAAACTTACCAAGCATTCTTTGGCTATTATAAGGTAAAAACCCTATCCTCCGGCTTGCGTTGCATTGTGTGATGGGACCTGGGTCTTATAATAGCTTCATTTTTCTTTATTTAGCATTGCGCTGTTTGTGTTATGCACTGGTATTCTTGGGAGGAAACTCGTTCCGTGTTATACGGCGTGGTCACTTGATTTACCTAACTTTAAAAATAAAGACTAATAGCTGTTTTAGTTCTCACACTAGTCACATGACTGACCTGGAGTTTATTGTTTTAACCTAAACTCTGGGTGCCCTTATTTTCCGCACGGGCAGCTAGTAGTTTTGGTTTTGCTGATTTATATTCATAGGATACTGATTTACAGCTGGAACGATGCTCAGAAAGCTCTGTATCCGTGTATTACTTTCAGTTGTGTTTTGTATTGTTTTTCCGCTGCTATGTAATTTATTGCAATCTCTGATATTTGTCAAATGTGTAATATTTATTCATACTCTGTATATTCTTGTATTCTGATGGAGTTGTTGTAATAAACAATGAAATGTTCTCCTGTTTGCATTCTATTTTGTCGTGTTCTCAAAGCAATCTGTGCTTTCCTTACCGGGGAAGTTACGGGTCATCTCAGTTTCCTTGATCATTTGCATCTTTGCATGCCACACAGGCAAACCACTCCATGCAACCGATACCCATCAATCACACAAAATGATATCCAATGTCAGACACACAGTCCATTTACAAGTCCGTTCGGGTCTGAACGAAATGGGAGGCACCTTGTACCTCGCGTATCCATCGATCTCCAATTACGTCTGGACGATCACTAACTGATTCCCTCCTCTTGGGTGTACGACCCAATCAAGATCATCAGTAATTATCCACACGACGTGAAGACCTCCGGTCTTCAACCACCGTCTTCATTTTCGACTCATCGTCGAATCAGTTATTCAGAATGGGATAAACCCGGTCTTTCTGAATAACTCGCGTATATAATAAACAAGTGTTACACAAACACAACATACGCCTCATTCCAATTCATCAGTCACTAACCGTAAATTAACAAGAGAATAATTCCCCAAATATTAACCCCTAAGGCCGAAACCAACATCAGATCAATACCCAGGAAACCGTTCTGCTTAGCTAACCTATAGTTAGTTTCTAAATTTCAAATTCTTAGGGGAAGGTTCCCATTAATTTTATCAAAGATATTTTCTTTTAAATTTATTCTTTAATCTTCCTTTGAATAACACTTCAAACTTGTCGGGATTAACGAACCTTACCAAAGTAATCATTTGTTTTAATTTGCCAATCCTAACCTATTCATCCCATGAAATAAAACTGGTAATACTTCATATCTAACACCACGGTGTTATCGGTAAATTCAATTACCGTTTCACATTCAAATCTAATTAAAGATTTAACTACCGCCTGGAGCAAAACTAGTGATATTCCATTCTCGATCTTTTCAATCTAATTAAAGATTCATTAAAACTCCATTTAGTTTTAATCTTTAACTGGGTTAAAGAATCAATGTCATTTAAAACACAGTTCACAATAAACCCAAAATCACATCACATTTCAATCAGTCCCTAAACGTAAATTAGCAAGTGAGCAATTCCCTAAGTATTAACCCCGAAGGCCGAAACCAACATCAGATCAATACCCCAGAAACAATTCAACTTAACTAATCTCCAGTTAGTTTCTGACTTTCTTAACTCCTTTAGGTCTAAGAATAGTATTATTGAAGATACCGTTCACGACAACCCAAAATCACATTCCATTAATTATCGAGTTAAAGAACAAATGTTATTTAAAACACTGTTCACGATAAACCCAAAAATCAATACCAATTCAATTCCAATTAAATATTATTTAATTGGTACACTTCATTAAATCTAAATAAAAAGATTTAATCTTTTCCTCAACTGGGCTTAAGAACAGTGTTAACAAAGACACCATTCACGACAAACCCAAATCACATTTGATATTAAGTACAAGGCTCTGAATAGAAAATATATCGGCTTATATTCAATATCAAATTCTACGACCAACAAATATCGTATTGGAAATAACGATATAAATATATCTTTCAAATTTCCAGAACAATATCTGTATAATCACGAAATCCAACATTGAAATATTCCGAAGACAATTTCGATTCAATCCCCTCCAATTCAATTATTGGAAATTCTGGTTACCTTTGAAACCATTTCAAATCCATTTTATTTATTTTAAAAATAAATAGAATTATAATTCTTGTTCGAAACTAGTTCATTTCAATAAAAATCTATTTTTATCTTTTCAAATATGGAGTTTTTCATCCCAATTCTTCACAAATCATTTCTTATGATTTTACACAAATTATTACTATTTTTAATAATTTTATCAAGGCCCGTACAGTCGATTTCCATCAACGGCCATCGAACTGCATTTACAGCGACCTTTTCTAAATTTGATTTGGACATAATTCCAAATCCAACTGTTAGATTTCAAATCTCTAATATTCATTATAAAGCTCTTTTCGATACGAACCCAACGGTTCCGGTTTTAGGAGAATCCGACGGTTGGTTCTCCCGCAATATCCATTCGAAGTCAATGGTCGAAATTCGCGAACTGCCGCGGCGCGTTCTATTCTGGCCATTATATTATACATATAATATATATTTCGTCGATTTCCTTTTAAAACGTATTTTATAAATCGTTTTAAATTCGTTTTCAAAACGATTTCAACTTCATTTCAAATTCAAATCAAAATTGAATATTTCCTTATAAATTCGTTTTAAATTCATTTCAAATTGATTTCAATTCAAATCGATTTTTAATTAAATTTCATTTCGATTTCAATTCAATTTCAATTCGAATTCATTTCTATTCAATTTCAATTCGGATTCATTTCTATTCAATTTCAATTCGAATTCAATTCTATTCAATTTAAATTCGAATTCATTTTCAATTCGAATTCATTTCAAATTGATTTCCATTCAATTTCAATTCAATTCGAATTCATTTTATTTTCAATTCAATTCGAATTCTAATTTGTTTCAATTCAATTCAAATTCTGATTTGTTTCAATTCAATTCGTATTCTTATCCGTTTCAATTCAATTCGAATTCTAATCCGTTTCAATTCAATTTAATTCGAATTTCATTTCAAAATATTTGATTTTGAAATCACTTTTCAATAGTCATTATAAAAACGAATATAATCGATATAAATATCGTTCGCGTCAAAATAGCGCATATCTAATCAACATGGCTTTATATATTTCTATTTCAAATATTCTATTCAAATATTTCGTTTCCAATATTTCTTCTCAAATATTTTATTCAAATATTTCGTTTCAAATATTTCTTCTTAATCATTTTATTCAAGTATTTCTCTTCAAATATTCTATTTCAAAACTGGAATGAGGCCCAATCAATTACCACAGATTTTATTTCTATGGATTTCCATACAACGCATGTATATATCAACAATAACAAATAATCAACCATCATCCAAAGTGCATTCTACTCTGTATAAGCATCAAATATAAATATTTAACGCTCATTACAGTCTGTCAATCAATCGATCGACATACAACTAATTTTTGGGATTAATGTGTGTCATATATCATCCCAATACCCGTGTGGGGTTTCAAACAATCAAACACAGATCTTATTGGTGCAGTTGGGCGATGTGTAAAATTTATCATCTCAATCAATATTAGTCAAATGTGTGTATATAAACAAATCGTTCGATTTGTTTATAAATATTTGAATAAAATATTTGAGAAGAAATATTTGAAACGAAATATTTGAATAGAATATTTGAAATAGAAACATATAAAGCCGTGTTGATTAGATATGCGCTATTTTGACGCGAACGATATTTATATTGATTATATTCGTTTTTATAATGAATATTGAAAAGTGATTTCAAAATCGAATATTTTGAAATGAAATTCGAATTATATTTAATTGAATAGAATTGAATTTGAATTGAAATTGAATAGAACTAAATTCGAATTAAATTGAATTGAATAGAATTGAATTCAAATTGAAATTGAATAGAAATGAATTCGAATTGAAATTGAATTGAATTGAAAATGAAATGAAATTGAACTAAAAATCGATTTGAATTGAAATCAATTTGAAATGAATTTATAAGGAAATATTCAATTTTGATTAGAAATTGAATATGAAGTTGAAATTGTTTTGAAAACGAATTTAAAACGATTTATATAATACGTTTTAAAAGGAAATCGACGAAGTATATATTATATATATTATATATATATAATATAATGGCCTGAATAGAACGCGCCGCGCTGTGGTAGTTCGTGAATTTCGACCATTGACTTCGAATGGGCATTGCGGGAGATCCGACCGTCGGATTCTCCTAAAACCGGAACCTTTGGGTTCGTATCGAAAAGAGCTTCTAACGAATATTAGAGATTTGAAATCTAACGGTTGGATTTGGAATTATGTCCAAATCAAATTTGGAAAAGGTCGCTGTAAGTGCAGTTCGATGGCCGTTGATGGAAATCGACTGTACGGGCCTTGATAAAATTATAAAAAAATACTAGTAATTGGTGTAAAATCATAAGAAATTATTTGTAAAGAATTGGGATGAAAAATCCCATATTTGAAAAGATAAAAATAGGTTTTTATCGAAATGAACTAGTTTTGAACTAGAATTATAATTCTATTTATTTTTAAAATAAATAAAGTGGATTTGAAATGGTTTTGAAAATAACCAGAATTTCCAATAATTGAATTGGAATGCATTTGAATCAAAATTGTCTTTGGAATATTTCGATGTTGGATTTCGTGATGATAAAGATATTGTTATGGGAATTTGAAAGATATATTTATATCGTTATTTCCAATATGATATTTGTTGATTTCAGAATTTAATATTGAATATAAGCCGATATATTTTCTATTTAGAGCCTTGTATTTAGTATCAAATGTGATTTGGGTTTGTCGTGAATGGTGTCTTCATTAACACTATTCTTAAGCCCAGTTGAGAAAAAGATTAAATCTTTTTATTTAGATTTAATGAAGTGTACGAATTAAATAATATTTAATTGGAATTGAATTGGTATTGATTTTTGGGTTTATTGTGAACAATGTTTTAAATAACACTTGTTCTTTAACCCGATAATTAATGGAATGTGATTTTGGGTTGTCGTGAACGGTATCTTCAATAATACTGTTCTTAGACCCAAAGGAGTTATGAAAATCAGAAACTAACTGGAGATTGGTTAAATTGAATGGTTTCTGGGGTATTGATCTGATGTTGGTTTCGGCCTACGGGGTTAATACTTAGGGAATTGCTCACTTGCTAATTTACGGTTAGGGACTGATTGAAATGTGATGTGATTTTGGGTTTATCGTGAACCGTGTTTTAAATGACATTGATTCTTTAACCCAGTTAAAGATTAAAACTAAGTGGAGTTTTAATGAATCTTTAATTAGATTGAAAAGATCGAGAATGGAGTATCACCAGTTTTGCTCCAGGCAATAGTTAAATCTTTAGTTAGATTTGAACGTGAAACGGTAATTGAATTTACTGATAATACCGTGGTGTTAGATATGAAGTATTACCAGTTTTACTTCATGGGATGAATAGGTTGGGATGGGGAAATTAAAACAAATGATTACTTCGGTAAGGTTCGTTAATCCCGACTAGTTTGAATTGATATTCAAAAGACGATTAAAGAATAAATTTAAAAGAATTTATCTTTGATAAAATTAATGGGAACCTTCCCCTAAGAATGTGAAATTTAGAAACTAATTGTAGGTTAGCTAAGTAGAACGGTTTCCTGGGTATTTATCTGATGTTGGTTTCAGCCTTAGGGGTTAATATTTGGGGAATTATTCTCTTGTTAATTTACGGTTAGTGACTGATGAATTGGAATGAGGCGTGTGTTGTGTTTGTGTAACACTTGTTTATTATATACGCGAGTTATTCGGAAAGACCGGGTTTATCCCATTCTGAATAACTGATTCGACGATGAGTTGAAGATGAAGACGGTGGTTGAAGACCGGAGGTCTTCACGTCATTTGGAAGATTACTGATGATCTTGATTGGGCCGTACACCCAAGAGGAGGGAATCAGTTAGTGGTCGTCCAGACGTACTTGGAGATCGATGGAGATGCGGGGTACTAGGTGCCTCCGGTTTCGTTCAGACCCAGAACGAACTTGTAAATGGACTGTGTGTCTGACATTGGATTTCAGTCTGTGTAATTGATTTCTATTAAATATATATCTGTTTGGCGGCGGAGAATTTATTCTCTTGCTTAACGCCCTTCTCTGAGACGTACGAGCTCAGGGGTTATATATTGATGGATATCCATCACATGGAATGAATTGCCTGTGTGGCATGCCTAAGATGCAAATGATCAAGGCTTCTGTTGAAAAGCAGAGTCTTGTGGTTGATGATCAAAGCACGGCCTGTGTGGCATAGCTTTGTGTAATGTGAATTTGCGAGCCTCACACCCCGGTTATGAACCAGAAATGGGAGAGGACATCAGGGAGGGCATGCGTTTCCTTCTAGTTAGAAGTGGCATCAGTGGTTTTACACGCCCTGTCGAGTTTGACTTATGTGGTTGTTGCTGTTGCGAGGCGCCTTGGATATATCGGTGACTATGTGAAGCCGATGGAGTCATTTGTTGGCTCATTTACGCCCCAAAGGGCGGGGAAATGTAGTGTTCAGGCATAACAATCCACATTGGTGGACTGGCCCTGATGATCCAAGGGGCACTTGCGGTTGTTCCTGAGGGGCGGGCTAGAGCGTCTCGAATCGGTAGAGGACTATCTTTTGCCTCGGTTCACAGACGGAAATCCAATTTCGAAATACGTGACTTTGCGGTTTTGATTGTAGAGCCTAGTATGGCAACATGATATATGGTACCTATGTCGTCTATGATTAATATTTATGATTGAAATTGTTTTGACACTATACACTTATAATAGTATCAAAAGATGATTTAGCGTATCAAGCATTCTTTGGCTATTATAAGGTAAAACCCTATCCTCTGGTTTGTGTTGCATTGTGTGATGGGACCTGGGTCTTATAATAGCTTCATTGTTCTTTATTTAGCATTGCGCTGTTTATTTTATGCACTGGTATTCTTGGGAGGAAACCCATTCCGTGTTATACGGCGTGGTCCCTTGATTTACCTAACTTAAAAATAAAGATAAATAACTGTTTTAGTTCTCACACCATTCCCATGACTGACCTGGAGTTTATTGTTTGGACCTAAACTCTGGGTGCCCTTATTTTGACACGGGCAGCTAGTAGTTTTGGTTTTGTAGATTTATATTCACAGGATCCTGATTTACAGCTGGAACGATACTCGGAAAGCTCTGTATCCGTGTATTACTTCTAGTTGTGTATTGTATTATTTTCCGCTGCTATGTAATGTATTGTAATCTCTGATATTTTATAATGTGTAATATTGATTCATACTCTGCATATTCTTGCATTCTGATGGAATTGTTGTTAATAAACAATGAAATGTTCTTCTGTCTGCGTTCCTTTGTGGCTTGTTCTCAACTCAATCCGCGCTTTCCCGTAAGGGGGAGTTCGGGTTGTTTCATCGTGGTATCAGAGCTTTGGTTTACAAAGCTCATCATGAGTTCTTGTTGCAGTCTTGATGGGGGGTTCTCGCTTCGCAGTTTGGTTGCGAACGGGAGACTCTTATCCCCACATGTCCCTTGCGGGGGTTGGTTAGGCAGTGGCCGGGAGGCTCGAGAGGGTCGCCATAAAACAAGCGTACTGGGGGACCACTTGGAAGCCATGGTGGTTTTTACCTGCTGCTTTGGGGGATGAAGGGATGGTTGCAAAGCCTACCGGATTTCGTCGGGCTGTTTCAGACATCGTATGAAGAAGTTATTAAGCCGAGAAGTTTGCATACGCGCAAGAGAATTATATATATACGAACAAATAAAAATATTAAAAAATAATTCAAAACAGCGATAGGAAGACCTATTCAGATCTACGCAGAATTAATTTTTGTGAATATGGACTCATTTCTTGACCAAATACGTTGCTGAACACCTATAAATAAGCCTATAGAGCCTACCATAAGTCTCATATTTCTGAAATAATGCAGAAGCTCTGCCATTCTTCTTCCTCCTCAAATCTCTTCAGAAAATTTAGATTATTATTTTAGGAAAATTCCGAATCTAGATCTGGAGGAAAAGGATGAAAATCAATTAGAAGGTGTTCAGATCTCTTATCGAAGTGAGGTAATTTTCTAGATCTAGTCTATTTCAATTCTCTTTTCTTTTTTTACCTTTTCTTTTAGTAAAAATTGTAGATCCATGGTTGTTAGGTTCTGAATCCAATTAAGGAAAAAAACCATGGAATGCTAGATCTGGACCAGATCTAGGATTTGGAATGCATATGAGGAGAAAATTCATATGTTGAATCGGTTAAAGTGTTGAATGTTTACATATTGAAAAACAAACTTGTTAGAATATGAGTAGCGACTACTGTTGTTATAATTACATGATTCACTTGTGGCATATTATGTATTTGAATTATTAGATGTAGAATTGAGAAAATGACATGTTAACTTGTTAGATTTGAATAACTACCCGATTAAAGGATTGCATGTCAGGATAGAATTAAATACGTGTTAAAAAGGACATGCGACATAATATAGTCATAATTTGATGACATGTAAATTAGATTACAGTAACATGTGAAAAGGATAATATGCCTAAAATTTACTAAAATAGGAAACTATAACCGCATTTAGACACGAGCTTAGATTACACTTGTGGTAAAAGTCTGCCCGGAACCGCCCGGTACATCCAGCATCCACAAGTGGTAAATCTAATGTGAGGGGTCTAAGTGCATAAATAAAACATGTAATGGTGCTAGGACATGAGGTTAAGTCAACTTGTGGAATAAGTCTGCCCGGAACCGCTCGGGAAATCCAGCATTCACAAGTGTAGGCTTAATGTGAGAAGTCTAGTGCATAAATATGTACATACATACACATATATATATATATAATTAATTAATTAAATGTAAATAGCAAGGCTGATAAACAACATTAATTGTAATAAATGGAACTGAAAGAAAGTTACAATAGTAAAAAAGGAATGAAATGAACTGGGAATGATAATAACCTATTATAAATAAATTACATTAATAAGAATGTTGTATAATAGGTAGACTTGTCCTAGGGAAAAGTGAAGATTATCACTTAGGTTAAAATAAACTAGTAAAGACATGAGATAATGGGTGAAATGAGATAAGTGGCACTTAATTTTAAATTAAGTAATCTGTAAATGGGGAGAACTGAAAGCAGTTGTTTGTAATAAGTAGAGAAAAGGAGAAAAGTTTATGAAATGTAAGAAGTTGTACTTAATTATAAATTAAGTGATATGTAAACTTGGAAGTATGAAATATGATGATAAGAATAACATGTTTAGGCTTGTCCTAGGGACAAGTGGAATTTATAATTTAGGTTATAATAAATGATAAAGGGTATTGAATAACTAATGTAAGGGGATAAGTTGTACTTAATTGTAAATTAAGTTATTTACAAGAATAAGAATCTGAAATCTACGGATCAGGACAACATAAGTTATATTTATGGGAAGAGAAACTTACTAGTGGACCTTAGTTAAGAGAACTAAGTTAATAAGTAAAAAACAATAAGTTCTAGTGACGGTGTGAAATGGAATTATGATTAAATGGAAAAGAATGAGGAAAGCTTATGAAATGAAATTAGTTATATTTAATCATAAATAATGACCGACATGTTTTATATTAAGTAGAACATGTTATTGCAACGATGAAATCATACAAGAATATAAAGGGATTGTGGATTATAGGACTTGGATCACAATCTAGAGAATAACATGCTGTGGGCTTATTAATAAACTTAAAAGGGTTGAGTTATATGACTGAAATTAATAAGCAAGAGAAACTTGGTAACTTGAATAAGAAGTCAATGTGAATGAGGATAACCAAGTTAAATGGAAACCTGGTGAGGTAAAACAAGCGCGTAAATGCATGTTTAGACATAGGGTCTAATGACACATTAAAGTGAGGCGTTTGGACCAGGCCATACGTTTGAGGGTAAATAACCCAACGGGGTAGATCATCATGGTGTCATGAGGCACGAGGGGAGCGCACGTTCATCTGATTATTCTGTCAGCTCCGAAGGACTGGAAGGGGAAGGACGCGGCTTCCTGAGATACGTAAGGTGCTCCTGGTAGTCCTTTGTGCGGTGGAAGATGTTTAGGCCGTGCTCGCAGAGGTTGGGTATGCGCCTAACTATTAGGTGGGTGGGCCTTGACTACAAAAGTAGATTTGTAGTAAGAATGTTGTGACGAGGTGACACTAGGGTGATTCGATGATCGCCTCAATAGGGAGGCAGAGGTCAGGACCAACAAGGATAGTAGATCGTCAGGTACCTGTCATCGGCATCCAGTGGGATGCGAAAAGACTAGAGCTAAACCCAATAGACCATTCACCTTTCACTATCAAGGTACGGCGGTTGAGGAGAGACGCCAAGTGGATGTTTAGATTGTTTGTTAGGGGCAAGTCGCTTAGCTCTTATAGTCTTTACTAGTTTAGGGAGGGGATGAGGTGGGGCCATAGCCACCATGAAGACAGACCCTAGCAATATCTGTATTTTGAGGCTCTTAAAGGTGGGCCTGTACGGATATGGAAAAGCTCCCGACCGAGTTTCGTGTTTCTAGTATAGCCCTGCCACGGAATTCGATGCACATTTTGTGCGGTTAAGGCATGAAATATGATTGACGATATGTACGTGGGACAGTCTAGATACATGCGTGTCGACTCTGGGTGGTGTATCGTAGACTTGAGGGCATTACTCTGGTATGAAATCTGATTCGATCGACGATGGCAGTCCGTACGCTTACATAGCGTAGTATTAATAGATATATGCGGAATGTAACATTGTTATGTAGATATCTGTATGTCACTCTGGCGTAGGATGTGGGACTGCGTTCATTTCTATGGCATTACGGTGGAGACCGTGTGAGTGGGGTACCATTGGTGTACCTCAATATTGAGGGGTAACTACATATATACTGTATTAGGTTAATCCACTATGAAGTAAATGGGTACGACGTGTGTGTAAGCCTTGAGTGTTGTTAACCCAAGTAACCTAATAAATAAGAAAATGTGATTGAACGGTATATGTAGGATTATCCAAAGTGTATAATTTAAATCCATCCACTAGAACTTGTGTTCTGACCTCCCCCACATAACATACTCACAGGTTAGATCTGTAGCAGAGACATGATAGCTTTGGATATTGGTTAGGCAGTATTATTAATATAGTAAGGCTATACTTTGAGAATATTATATTTTATCCATTCCGCTGTGAGATATTTTCTGAGCTCTGACCTATTTTATGTCTCTGTCTTTTCTGCAGGATACCAGAGCAAACCAACACGAGTTTTGATAGATTAGAATTAAAAAAAAATCAGTTTGTCGGAATTCGAGATGTTACATCTTGTATCAGAGCTTAGGTCTAGGATTCCTGCATAGACGGCGAGTAAACGTATTTGTATTTTTAAAATATAAATATATTATATATATACCTAAATCCATAGAGGAACCCTCTAAATAGAAAGTGTATAATATGGTAAGAAATGAGATGTTTGTTTTGTACATTAAAGGAATGAATATGGAAATCTGATATGGAAGGAAGGTGAATCTCATATGATTAGTATTTTGGGTTAGTGGGTTTGGCAGTAAAACCTTATAAATTGGAAAAGGTTAAAAAGAGAAAAATGGATTAGGAATATATATAGTTGAGAGATTTGACCTTGGGAAGTGTATAGGAAAGCCTAGAAAATTGGAAACCCGCTTTGAGTCTAACCCCATTGTTACCTTTTAAGAACTTGAAATTATAAATTTTTTGGGAAAAGGGTTTATAGTATTTTCAAGTTTTAATCTTAAAAGTCATAGTTTTAAAAATATGTAAAGAAATACGTATTGGGTTTTAAAGTAAAATGGGGTATATTTTGGAAGCAATGATTTCTCATGAAAATTTTGTCTAAAGTAAAATTCTCTCAGTAAAAGGTGCATATTATAGAGCATGTATAACTCACTAGTTTTATTGTTATATTACATGAAAGGATTTAAAAGCAAAACTTGGAAAAGTTGTCTTTTGTTGAAAACTGGAATTTCCAGTAAAGAAAGTTTTGAAGTCTCTATTCTTTTGACAATCATTTTTGATAAATTATTTTAACAAGAGAAAATTTTGTTGGGTGGACAAAATAAGTTGTAGAAATTAAGAATAGAGTAGATGTTTGCGCCCTGTAGTAAGAGACTGAACTGACCTTATAGGGATGAACAAGTCGTAAACCCGATTGGGAAATAGTTGTCCGTATCTGCTCCAGTTTTGTGATTTGAAAAAAATGATGATTTACATTTTTTTAAGATGACGTGGTTTTATGGTTTGGCAAAAGTAAGTTTTCATGAGGAAAATAAAATTTTGACACTTCTGATTTTTTAGAAGAAAAAAAATTAAATGAAAAAGGCCAAACCGTGTTTTAAAAGTATGAAGTAGGAAAGGATTAGTGCCTAGGGAAGACGGGAAAAGTTTTGAAGCTATGAAGTAAATAGCGAGAATTTTCTTGAAAAAAAATTGGTAAATTCCCGTAGAATGCGTAAGCATTGAAAATCCTAGGGTGTTGCTTGAAATGACTGTTGGAACACAACTAGAATTAGTAGTGACTACTAGATAGTAAAGGACAAGTAAGTGTTTAGATCCTATTGCTAATTTTCATTGTTAGGGGTAAAACCCATTGCTACATTTCTGTTAGGATCGTTCTGTTATTTTGTTCTTGTTGGGTAGTTAAGGTAACACCTAAACCTGTTATAGATCTTATGGTTTGGACTTTTCTGTCTGAGGGGGACATAGTCCCGAGATTCTTGGCTCTTAGTAGTAGCTGTGTAGAGTGTTTGTTTTCCTGTTTTAGTTGAATACTAGAAGGCTTATTTGGAAACTAAACCTAGATCTAATAATTAAATAAGCTAAGAAAAGGGAAATGGTACATCTAAAAAGGAAACAACAAATTCAGTAAAGCAACAAACATGATAAATTATGAGAAAAGATGGAAAAAGATAAAAAATTACCAAGATAAGATGAAAAAGAAAATCAGTAACAAAAGAAAATTTTCTTATGTGGGTTGCGCCTGGACAGGAAAATAGGGAATCTTTATAAACAGTTACATAAAATCCAAGTACGGTTGGAAAAGGGTACATAAAAGAAAAACAGACGATGTGAAGTTTTCCATTTTCCACCTTTTTGTAACATAAGAAATCAAATGTAGAAAATTAGATTTTTCTAAAATTCGAAAAATAAAGTTGGTGGTAGGATTATGGATGCAACAATTGGATGAACTACGCTCTTACTTAGTAAGAGTATGGGAAAACTTGGATGAAAAAGCATTTTGATTTTCAAAATATTGCATTCATGTAGAACTGCCAGTATATTTAGGATGTGAGCATCATATTTTAAAAGGATTTTTGAAAAATTTGCATACACATAGGAGGTGCCACTTAGGCATACATGCATTATTGTGTTGTATTTCACTTTGCACAAGTGCACAATTGTTGCAAAAATTGGATGCACACATGATGGATGGATATTATGTGAGTTGTTATTTGATTTTACCCTTATCAAATTTCGGGGACGAAATTTCCTAAGGGTGGAAGAATGTAACACCCCTCATTTTTCAGATAATAAAATATAAGTAACTAAATTAAATAATGAGAATTAAGTAAAAACGGACTGCGCCATTACGTCAATCTCAGAATTCTGGTCAAGATAGACACCTGGATTGCGTAAAACGGATATCGTATGAAGAAGTTATTAAGCCTAGAAGTTTGTATAAACGCAAGAGAATTATATATATACAAACAAATAAAAAAATTAAAAAAAATTCAAAACAGCGATAGAAAGACCCAAGAGCCAAACAGCCCCATTCTAGGGGTCGACCCGCTGGGTCGACCCAGGTTGTTTGGGGGTCGACCCATGTGTCGGCCCCGGCGACCCATGGGTCGAACCCGGTGTCGACACGATAAGAGGGGGGGCCGACCCCCATTTAGATATGGGCAGAATTAATTTTTGTGAACGTGGACTCGTTTCTTGAACACCTATAAATAAGCCTATAGAGCCTACCCTAAGTCTCGTATTTCTAAGACAACGCAGAAGCTCTGCCATTCCACTTCCTCCTTGAATCTCTTCAGAAAATTTAGATTATTAGTTTAGGAAAATTCTAAATCTTGATCTGGAGGAAAAGGATGAAAATGTAACGACCCAGAAAATCTGAACCAATTTAAAATTTTTAAATTGGCTAAAATAATGGATTTTAAATATTTAAAATAAATATTATAAATAATGGCAATGAAGAGTGAGTTTGAATCGACAATTGAAAACGAATATAATTAATTATAATTATAAACAAGGCCTGAAAAGGCGCTGTAGTTTCAAAAATTGAATTCAAACTTTGTCGGACTGTACCGGGTGCAAAACAAAATGGATTTTAGTGAAACCAAAAATATTTAAATCTGTTAGTGAATGCCTTTCTAACGAATCTGAAAAATTGAATTTTCATAGCGGAAAGCAAAAGTTATGGCCGAATGAATTTTCAGAACGGTCGCTATGGAATTTATATAGCCCGTGAAATTTGCCATTTTGCACACGACCTCAGAATTCGACGAAACCACTTTTGTTGGATCCGGGATGTGAAGTTATTGCTAGGTTTCAAATTTCATAATTTTTGAAGCTGATATGTGAGCGTGGCGAGGGAAAATGTGTTTTGGTCAATTATAGTTAAATTGGATCGACCAAAAATGGGCCTTTTTGCAAACGGCCTCAGAATTCGACGAAACTAGTTTTGTTGGGACCGTATCGTCAAAACATAGCTAGATTTATTTTTCTGGAACTTTTCGAATCAATTTGTGGCCCTGGCAAATTGAAATGTACGTTCAAATTAAATAATGAATGTTTTATATTTTAATTTGAAGGAACACTGACTGAAACATTCGAATGGGCCTTCGAAACATATCCCATTGTGTTCGGAATGGGGGTAAAACGCTAGGGACGGCAGTCGTTGGGTTTGATTTCGGGTTCGTCTAAGAAAACCCCAATTTTTGAATTTAATATAACATCGGCCAATAGGATTTTTTATTTCATTAAATTTAAAAATAAAAAATAAAACAAAAAAAACCCGATATCCTCAGCGACGAACGGCGGCCAGCGTTCGAACCTTCTCTTCCATTTTCCGACGAAACCACGCCTCGATAGACCTCCCTCCAGTTGAACTTTTTAGAGTACTCTCCTCCCTCTTCCCATCCATACCTGGTTTGGCCTCCACCATGCCCTGTAGAGGGAGATCGAGCACCTCAAAGGCGACAACTTCATCTCGCCGCCGCCACTGATTCTGGCCATCGAACGGAGCACCGCCACCTGGCGTTTGAAGCCCGCTCCAAGCTCGACGAAGTGGTATAACCTGATCGGGACGAAGTGCAACGGGTGGGGCTAAAAATCGAAACCTAGTTTCGAAGATTTCAAGCAGGTATCGGCTGATTTTATTTAAATTGATTTTAACACCTTTAAAGTGTTGCAAACCTTTGAAAAATCATATCTTTTTCGTTCGTTAACAAAATTCAAGGAAACAGGAAACATCGTGACCGTGTGGACGTCTTCTACATTTTAGAAGAGACCGCGTATTTCTCTGAGCCTTCTGCTATTTTTGGTGGAGTGGAACCCAATGTGAGATTTCTAATTTATAAACGATATGGAAAACGACGATGTATAAATTATATAGTCGATGTATGAGTTATATAAGCGATGTACACCTCATGTATAAGCGTTGTATAAGTTGTATGTTCGATGTATAAGTTATATATGCATTGTAAAAATTATATATGTGTTGAAATAGAAGTGAATTGCTATATATATATATATATATATATATATATATATATATATATATATATATATATATATATATATATATATATATATATATATACGCCCCTCGTCCACAAACCATGGACGATATTTATTGATTGTGATTGATGCGAAAATTGATTGATAGCGAATGGTTGTTTGGGATTGTTTGTGGTTGATATTGATTGATTGTGGTTGAAAAATACCCGTTTGTGGTTGGAAAAAAAAAATTTGGTCGAAACCACATAGGATTAGTTTGTGGAAATGAAATAAATATATACATGCCGCCTGCGTGCGAACTAGATGCACGATCGCCATTGTAAAAAACCGTGAGGTTTTAAGGTAGAGCGAGGAGCCGTACTAGGGACGGTCCCGGTTTTAACTACCCTGCAGTTATACTGCCGAAATTTTGAATAATATTCATGTGTTTGAATTATTTTCATTTGCTAAAACCATATTTATTCATTGAATAGAAAACCTTCATGTGTTGAATCGATATTCATTCGTTGATTAGAAATTCATGTGTTGAATGGTATTCGTGTTTTAAATATAAAAATCGCATTTTTATCTATATATAGAAACTATAGAAAACCTTCATGTGTTGAATCGATATTCATTCGTTGAATTGAAATTCATGTGTTGAACAGTATTCATATTTTGAATTGAATTGTTTCATAATAAAAATCACCTTTTAGCAACTATATGGACTATGTAAAATAATCTCGTTTTAAAAGAAATTGTTTTATAATAAAAATCCTATTTTTATCACCTATATAAACTATATAAAATAATAGTGTTTTGAAATGAATTGTTTTACAGTAAAATCACATTTTTATTATATACATGATTTGTTGAGATGTGAAGTGTTAAAAATAGCAACTCGTTCAAATAAATATGCATGAGTTGAAATATTCATTAATTAGCTAATGACGTGATTTTTACCTATGCATGTAACATTAGAATGAATGATGCTTTTAAACCAAATGGAATCAAATATGAAGTTGAATGGAAAATGATAAGTGATAAGAACTGTATATATGTACATGCATATTTATTGAACAGGTTATAACAAAGGGGCTAGAGAAGAGGAATAAAATTTTGTGCCCGACAAATAGGTACACATTTACTGTTTTGTTTGGGTGATGATTTTATGAGCCTGTTGGCTAGCCGCTTGGCTTTTTCTTTTTCTTTTTGACATGAGACGCCCGTGTGGCTATTTAGGAATTTTCCCAGCCCCTCCCGTACAAAGGAGGTTATGGCGAAATTTTCCAAAATTTTAAGGCGTTAGTAAAATATTTGAAGTGAAAACGATATTGAAATTGTTGAATGAACTATATTTATATAAATATATAAATATAAATAAAATTAAAACGAAACGTGGCCGTGCAGTTCGTATTTTGTAATCGAAACTTCAAACGATTATACCAGGAGATCCGACCATTGGATTTTCCCGAAACCGCAACCGTCGGGTTCGCCTTGGAAAAATCTTTCCAATGGCACCAATTTTGTAAAAATCCAACGGTTGGATTGTCTGGAATGTTTAATTCAAATCTGAAGAAAAACAGCGCCAAAAACGATTATATATATATATATATATAAATATAATTATATTTAATCGAATAACGACGCTGCAGTTCGTATTTTGAAATCGAAACTTCAAACGATTGTACCAGGAGATCCGACCGTCGGATTTTCCCGAAACTGGAACCGTTGGATTCGTTTTGAAAAGACCTTTCTAATGATGTAAATTTTGTGAAGATCCAACGGTTAGATTTTCAGATATGTGTAAATCAAATCTGAAGAAAAACAGCGCCACGGCCGCGTTATGGCCCGAAGCGTCGTTTTGAATAAATTGGCTATTTTAAAATAAATAAAAATAGCGATAAATCGTTATAAAATATCATAAACGATATGGAATGGAAATAAACTGAATTTGCTCGATTTATGTGGTATTTGATGGTTGAATGTGTTTGGCGTGAAAATTACATTAAAGAACAAAATTGGTGTTGTCGAATAATTTAACCATTGAAGTAAATTGATTTGAAATTCTAAATATACGTGAATTATTTGAGAAGGCCGAGTTAATTCTCATTTCAAATAATTGACCGACGATTAAAAATCGAAGATGAAGACGGTGGTCGAAGACCGGAGATCTTCACCTCGTTTGGATGGTAACCGAGGTCCTGATTGGGAGGCATCCCGAAATATGGATAATAAGTGGTGATCGTCCAGACGTACGTGGTGATCGATGGGTTTGCGAGGTATTTAGTGCCTCCGGTTTCGTTCAGACCCAGAACGGACTTGTAAATGGACTGTGTGTCTGACATTGGATTTTATTCTGTGTTGATTGATCTCTATTAAATATACATCTGTTTGGCGGCGGAGAATTTATTCTTTTGCTTAACGCCCTTCTCTGAGACGCACGAGCT
This sequence comes from Allium sativum, assembly GCA_030737875.1. Classification (NCBI taxonomy): domain Eukaryota; kingdom Viridiplantae; phylum Streptophyta; class Magnoliopsida; order Asparagales; family Amaryllidaceae; genus Allium; species Allium sativum. Next base: position 141,005,451 of record CM060925.1, on the reverse strand, counting down.
CAGAGGTTGTATATCGATGGACATCAGTCGCATGGCATGAATTGCCTGTGTGGCATGCTAAGATGCAGTGATCAGGGCTTCTGTTGAAAAGCAAAGTCTTGTGGTGATGATCAAAGCACCGCCTGTGTGGCGTAGCTTTGTGTATAACGTGAATTCGCGAGCCTCACACCCCGGTATGAACCAGAAACGGGAGGAAGGACCTCAGGGAGGACATGCGTTTCTTCCTAGCTAGGGTGGTGTTAGTGACCTACCAGCCCTGACATTTATATACTTTTCACCTATGTGGTTGTTGCTGTTGCGAGGCGCCTCGGTTTGATCGGACGATCCGGGTCCGATGGAGTCATTCGTTAGCTCGTTTACGCCCCAAAGGGCGGGGAAATGCATTGTTCAAGAATTTTAATCCACATCGGTGGACCGGCCCTGTCGCTCCTAGGGTCACTCGAGCTCTGATCCTGAGACTCGGGCTAGGCAGTCTCGAATTCGGTAAGGACTATCTTTTGCCTTGGTTCATGATGGAAATCCAATTTCCAAATACGACATCGTGCGGATTTGATTGTATATATATATGGCGACATGATATATGGTACCCATGCCGTCTATGATTGATAGTTATGATTCAAATTGTTTTTGAAGCATATAAACACTAGTAATAATATCAAATGCTTTTGCTTTATTCGTATCAATCATATTTTGGCCATTATAAGGTAAAACTCTATCCTCCGGTTTGCGTTGCATTGTGTGATGGGAACTGAGTCTTATAATGGCTTCATTTTTATAAAGAGCATAGCGATGTTTAAAAGAAAGATTTGTTTTAAAGCACTGGCAATCAAATGGAGTAAACCCGTTCCACGAAAGTGGCGTGGTCTTGTGATTAGCCAAATTATATATGTGTTGAGTAGATTTCTCATACCAGTCCCATGACTGACTCGTAGTTTGTTTCACTTTCAAACTCGGGTGCCCCTTTTTCTACACGGGCAGCCTTGTATTCAGGTTTAGCTGGTTCTTTCTGGATAGCTGGAGCTGAAGATGGATCGTATCATTTATCTCTTTTTATGCTGTTCAGCTCCTATTGTACATATTATGTTTATTTTCCGCTGTAGACATTTATGTATAGCTGAACTGTATTTTTACTAAGTATGATCCTGTATACTGTGTAACTCTGGTGATTACTTTTATCCAGTATTGTTTTGTTCATTATCTGGTGTATTTATTTAATTCTGTTCTGCTATTATCTGTTTTTGTGTTATATTCCACGGATTACCCTTGCCACCGTCAGTACGAGGTTTGGGGTCGTCTCAACGTGGTATCAGAGCTTTGGTTAAGCTTAGTTCTGGAATATAACATTTGAATGAACCCATCAGAAATAGAACCAGTAGTGTTCTAGGACGGGTAACTCTATACAGATAGGATCAGTAATATCCTAGTATGAGTAGCAGGATGAAATAACACCTCGATAGACACATTTACATTGAAGTATATGTTTCTATATTTTAAATTATCTTTTCTGTGACCTGACACTTGATCTGCTGCTTGCAGAAGTACTAGAAAATGAGTGTCTGAAACAGAAGGAATACAGAACCGGATATTGAGGCCCTATTGATCAAATATCGAAATATGGGTGGAATACATTTCTCTGGTGAAGAATCTATTATGAAGACACAGGCTTGGATTCGTTCGGCCGAAAAGATCTTTGATGGTTTAAAGCTGAGGGATGACCAGAAAAGATTACTAGCATCCTGGGCACTCAAAGATGAAGCTTTGTTCTGGTGGGATTCAGTTATAGAGGATAATCCAGAAGGTGATATCACCTGGGATAAATTCAAAGTGATTTTCCTAGAAAGATTTACTCCTCCAGAAGCGACTGAGCGATTATGCGAAGAATTTTCTTACCTGATGCAAGGTGATATGACCATCCCAGAATATCATAAGAAATTCAATGAACTTTCTCACTTTGCTCCTCATCCGATTAAAGACCCAAAGAGGAAGAATCTGAGATTTATTCACGGGCTTCAAAGAAAATATCAGAATAGCATAATGAGGAACGTGAAGCTCCCCTTTTCTGAAATGATTTATATGGCTTATCAATATGAAGATCTAGATAAGAAAGGTATGCTTCAGTACGAAGAGGAAGTCAGCTCTAGTAATAAAATTGAGTCTGAAACTGATCGTCCTGAGGCCAGTACAATGTCTGAAGTCAGTAAGAAGCCCAAAGCTGATCGAAAAAGGGCCAGATCCGAAAAAGTACCAGTAACGACAGCTATATGCAGTAACTGCCATAAACAGGGGCATTTGACTAGGAGTTGTAAACCGTCGGAGAAGCTAAGGAAAGATGAAACTAAATCCGGTAAGAAGTTCCAAGAGAATAGAAAGTGCAGTCAATGCCATCAGTCCGGTCATCTTTCAAAGGCCTGCCCGCTATTCAGAAAACCTAAAGCGGTACATGTAAATGAAGTGGTGGAAGTACCTGCACCCTCGTCTGCTCAGGAAAGGTCTGATGTTTTAGAAGGCACGCTCAATGTCAAAAACAATCCCGTTAAAGTACTGTTTGACACAGGCGCGTCACGAAGCTTTATTTCAAAGAATGCGACTAAGAAACTAGATTTGAATTTGAAAAAGCTCAAGGAACCAATGACTGTCCAGAATCTGGTTGGTGGTTCCATCGATCTCAGTTGGGTTTGTGCAGTACCTGTCTCTTTCTCCTGCTATAAATTCCCTACTATCTCCATCGTCATGAATTTTAAGGAGTTTGATCTTATATTGGGGTTGGATTGGCTAACCAAATATGAAGGCGAGGTTAGATGCACCGAGATGGTTGTTAAGGCAAAGGCCCAATTGGGAAATTATATAACCATACCATGTGAAGGCCCGACTTCAAATAGAAAGGATTTCTGGTCAGCTCTCGATGTTTCTCCAGCCCAAATAAAAAATATCCCAGAAGTCACAGAGAATATTCCTGACCTCATCAAAGACATTCCTGTCGTCAAGAACTATGCGGACGTGTTCGAAGAAGTTGTTCGCTTACCTCCGCAGAGAGAAATAGATTTCAAGATTGCTTTGATTCCCAATGCAAGGCCGGTAGTTCACGCTATTCGAAGAATGTCCTTGAAAGAGAAGGAGGAATTAGACAATCAAACACGACAGCTAGTATGGAAGGGTCTGATCAGGCCTAGTTTCTCTAATTGGGGTGCAGCAGTGGTGTTTGTCCCAAAATCTGACGGTACTCTACGGCTATGCATGGACTATCGTGATCTGAACAAGCAGACAATAAAGAACAAATATCCACTGCCGCGGATTGATGATTTGTTAGATCGATTAAATGGAGCACAAGTATTTTCACGAATGGACCTAACTACAGGCTTCCATCAACTTCGAATTGCCGAAGAGTGTGTTCCAATGACAGCATTCAGAGGTCCCGACTTATTCTACGAGTGGTTAGTGATGCCGTTCGGCTTATGTAACGCTCCAGCCTACTTCGTCGATCTGATGAATAGGGTGTTTAGAGGCGTTTTGAATAAATTTGTTCTGGTTTTCATTGACGATATTCTAATCTTCTCTAAATCAAAGGCCGAACATGAAAAACATTTGGAACAAGTGTTAGAAATCCTCAGAAGGAATGTATTGAAAGCAAAGTTTTCCAAATGTATATTCTGGCAAGATGAAGTGAAATTTCTGGGCCATGTCGTATCGAAAGAAGGAATTACTGTGGATCCAAGCAAAATCACAGCCATTCAAAACTGGAAGCAGCCAAGCACCCCCACTGAAGTCCGCAGTTTTCTCGGATTGGCTAGCTATTACCGGAAGTTCGTTAAAAACTTTTCGAAGATATCTGGTCATTTAACAAAGCTTACGAAGAAGCACTCTAAGTTCAAATGGACTCCAGAAAGTGAGGAGGCTTTTGAAGAGCTAAAGTTAAGACTAACGACAGCTCTAGTGTTAACCATCATCGATGGCAACCAGGATTTGAAAGTCTGGACTGATGCTTCTAGAGAAGGCCTTGGCGCAGTGTTAATGCAAAGAGGCCAAGTGATCGCTTATGCTAGCCGTCAGCTGAAGCCACACGAGAAAAATTACGTCACTCATGATCTTGAGTTATTGGCGATAGTATTCGCTTTGAAAATCTGGAGGCACTATCTGCTGGGTGAGAGATTTGAACTGTTTACAGATCACCAGTCGTTAAAGTATCTGTTCACTCAAAAAGACCTAAATCTGAGGCAGCAACGTTGGCTAGAGTTCCTTGCAGCATACGACTTTGAGATTATATACACTCCAGGGAAAGCCAATGTCGTGGCCGATGCGTTAAGCCGGAAGAATGAAATGATCGCCAGTTTTATTATCACGACTTCACTGATAGATAAAATATATGTTCTTCAGGAGGATGATCACTTCATTCAGAAGATCAGAGAGATGATTCAACAAGGCGAACCCTCGAGTTTTCAAGTAGATAATGATGGAATTTTAAGGCTCAAAGATCGAATCTGTGTCCCTAACATTCCTGAGCTTCGAAAGGAAGTACTGGATGAATGCCACAAGTCAAAACTCAGTATCCATCCAGGAGTAAGCAAAATGTATAATGACATCAAACGCACTTTCTGGTGGAAGTCGATGAAGAGGGACATTTCCTTATATGTTATCCGATGCCCTACTTGCCAGCTAGTCAAGAGCGACCAACAGAAATTGGCTGGATTGTTACAACCGCTAGAAGTTCCTGGTTGGAAGTGGGAGCATATTTCTATGGATTTCATTGATGGTCTGCCCAGAACCAGAAAAGGGAATGACAGTATTTGGGTGATCGTAGATCGCTTCACGAAGACCGCCCATTTTATACCTGTCAGATCAAACAGAACCGCTCAGAGTCTAGCGTAGATTTACTTCAGGGAAATAGTTAGACTACATGGAGTGCCGCTCAGTATAGTCAATGATAGGGATACAATATTCACTAGCAAGTTCTGGGAAGCATTTCAAGTCGAGCTGGGAACGAAGTTGAACCTGAGCACCGCTTATCATCCTCGGACAAACGGCCAGACTGAGAGGGTGAATCGCATTTTAGAAGATCTATTGCGGGCTTGTGTTCTAGATTTCGGTGGATCATGGGAAGACAATCTGCATTTGGCTGAATTCTCATATAACAACAGCTACCAGGCGAGTCTGACAATGTCGCCATTCGAAGCATTGTATGGTAGACCATGCCGATCTCCTGCTTGTTGGGTCGAGCCCGGAAATAGACTTGTGTTGGGTCTTGATATGATTCGAGAAGCTGCCGACAAAGTCGATTTTATTAAGAAGCGATTACTCGCCGCTCAAAGCCGACAAAAGAGCTATGCCGATAGAAGAAGAAGAGATATATCCTTTGCCGTTGGCGACTACGTATATTTGAAAGTATCGCCGATGAGAGGAGTAATCCGGTTCGGTAAAACTGGAAAGTTGGCACCCAAATTCATTGGTCCGTTTCCTATTCTGGAACGGATCGGGACTCTCGCTTATAGGGTCAAACTGCCTGACTGGTTGCCTGGAGTTCATGATGTATTTCACATATCTCAACTTCAAAAGCACGTTCATGATCCAGACTTGATCGTGGAAGAAGCAGCTCAACAGGATATTGAAATTACTCCAGAACTAGCTGTGAGAAGAGAGCCGCTAAAGATTATCGGCAAAGAAACCAAAGAGCTGAGGAACAAGAAGGTTCACTTAGTCAAAGTGCAATGGAGTGGAGATCCGCGAGATTGTACTTGGGAAACTAAGGAGAGCATTCAGAAAGCCTATCCCAGATGCCGAGTAGATATCTCTGATTGACACTGGTGCAAGGTACATTTACCCTACTTTGCATTACCATTTAATTCTCTACTCTGCTGTTAATTTCTTTCCATGGATGTGAACTTTTAAATTCTATAGTCTAAATGATTTTAAAAGAGAATAGGAATTAATATGTATGGTTTTGAAAAGTTAAAAACAATTGGATTGGTTGTTGTGTTGTGTGATTGTAGATTTATCAAACCACTTTCGACTTTGTTCCTTTTCGGGGACGAAAAGTTTTAAGTGGGGGAGATTGTAACGACCCAGAAAATCTGAACCAATTTAAAAATTTTAAATTGGCTAAAATAATGGATTTTAAATATTTAAAATAAATATTTTAAATAATGGCAATGAAGAGTGAGTTTGAATCCACAATTGAAAATGAATATAATTAATTATAATTATAAACAAGGCCTGAAAAGGCGCTGTAGTTTCAAAAATTGAATTCAAACTTTGTCGGACTGTACCGGGTGCAAAACAAAACGGATTTTAGTGAAACCAAAAATATTTAAATCTGTTAGTGATTGCCTTTCTAACGAATCTTAAATTGAATTTTCATAGCGGAAAGCAAAAGTTATGGCCGAATGAATTTTCAGAACGGTCGCTATGGAATTTATATAGCCCGTGAAATTGGCCATTTTGCATACGACCTCGGAATTCGACGAAACCACTTTTGTTGGATCCGGGATGTGAAGTTATTGCTAGGTATCAAATTACATAATTTTTGAAGCTGATATGTGAGCGTGGCGAGGGAAAATGTGTTTTGGTCAATTATAGTTAAATTGGATCGACCAAAAATGGGCCTTTTTGCAAACGGCCTCAGAATTCGACGAAACTAGTTTTGTTGGGACCGTATCGTCAAAACATAGCTAGATTTATTTTTCTGGAATTTTCTGAATCAATTTGTGGCCCTGGCAAATTGAAATGTACGTTCAAATTAAATAATGAATGTTTTATATTTTAATTTGAAGGAACACTGACTGAAACATTCGAATGGGCCTTCGAAACATATCCCATTGTGTTCGGAATGGGGGTAAAACGCTAGGGACGGCAGTCGTTGGGTTTGATTTCGGGTTCGTCTAAGAAAACCCCAATTTTTGAATTTAATATAACATCGGCCAATAGGATTTTTTATTTCATTAATTTAAAAAAAAAACAAAAAAAAAAACCCGATATCCTCAGCGACGAACGGCGGCCAGCGTTCGAACCTTCTCTTCCATTTTCCGGCGAAACCACGCCTCGATAGACCTCCCTCTAGTTGAACTTTTTAGAGTACTCTCCTCCCTCTTCCCATCCATACCTGGTTTGGCCTCCACCATGCCCTGTAGAGCGAGATCGAGCACCTCAAAGGCGGCAACTTCATCTCGCCGCCGCCACTGATTCTGGCCATCGAACGGAGCGCCGCCACCTGGCGTTTGAAGCCCGTTCCAAGCTCGACGAAGTGGTATAACCTGATCGGGACGAAGTGCAACGGGTGGGGCTAAAAATCGAAACCTAGTTTCGAAGATTTCAAGCAGGTATCGGCTGATTTTATTTAAATTGATTTTAACACCTTTAAAGTGTTGCAAACCTTTGAAAAATCATATCTTTTTTGTTCGTTAACGAAATTCGATGAAATAGGAAACATCGTGACCGTGTGGACGTCTTCTACATTTTAGAAGAGACCGCGTATTTCTCTGAGCCTTCTGCTATTTTTGATGGAGTGGAACCCAATGTGAGATTTCTAATTTATAAACGATATGGAAAACGACGATGTATAAATTATATAGTCGATGTATGAGTTATATAAGCGTTGTACACCTCATGTATAAGCGTTGTATAAGTTGTATGTTCGATGTATAAGTTATATATGCGTTGTAAAAATTAGATATGTGTTGAAATAGAAGTGAATTGCTATATATATATATATATATATATATATATATATATATATACGCCCCTCGTCCACAAACCATGGACGATATTTATTGATTGTGATTGATGTGAAAATTGATTGATAGCGAATGGTTGTTTGGGATTGTTTGTGGTTGATATTGATTGATTGTGGTTGAAAAATACCCGTTTGTGGTTGAAAAAAAATATATTTGGTTGAAACCACATAGGATTAGTTTGTGGAAATGAAATAAATATATACATGCTGCCTGCGTGCGAACTAGATGCACGATCCCCATTGTAAAAAACCGTGAGGTTTTAAGGTAGAGCGAGGAGCCGTACTAGGGACGGTCCCGGTTTTAACTACCCTACCGTTATGCTGCCGAAATTTTGAATAATATTCATCTGTTTGAATTATTTTCATTTGCTAAAACCATATTTATTCATTGAATAGAAAACCTTCATGTGTTGAGTCGATATTCATTCGTTGATTAGAAATTCATGTGTTGAATGGTATTCGTGTTTTAAATATAAAAATCACATTTTTATCTATATATAGAAACTATAGAAAACCTTCATGTGTTGAATCGATATTCATTCGTTGAATTGAAATTCATGTGTTGAACGGTATTCATATTTTGAAATGAATTGTTTCATAATAAAAATCACCTTTTAGCAACTATATGGACTATGTAAAATAATCTCGTTTTAAAAGAAATTGTTTTATAATAAAAATCCTATTTTTATCACCTATATAAACTATATAAAATAATAGTGTTTTGAAATGAATTGTTTTACAGTAAAAATCACATTTTTATTATATACATGATTTGTTGAGATGTGAAGTGTTAAAAATAGCAACTCGTTCAAATAAATATGCAAGAGTTGAAATATTCATTAATTAGCTAATGACGTGATTTTTACCTATGCATGTAACATTAGAATGAATGATGCTTTTAAACCAAATGGAATCAAATATGAAGTTGAATGGAAAATGATAAGTGATAAGAACTGTATATATGTACATGCATATTTATTGAACAGGTTATAGCAAAGGGGCTAGAGAAGAGGAATAAAATTTTGTGCCCGACAAATAGGTACACATTTACTGTTTTGTTTGGGTGATGATTTTATGAGCCTGTTGGCTAGCCGCTTGGCTTTTTCTTTTTCTTTTTGACATGAGACGCCCGTGTGGCTATTTGGGAATTTTCCCAGCCCCTCCCGTACAAAGGAGGTTATGGCGAAATTTTCCAAAATTTTAAGGCGTTAGTAAAATATTTGAAGTGAAAACGATATTGAAATTGTTGAATGAACTATATTTATATAAATATATAAATATAAATAAAATTAAAACGAAACGTGGCCGTGCAGTTCGTATTTTGTAATCGAAACTTCAAACGATTATACCAGGAGATCCGACCATTGGATTTTCCCGAAACCGCAACCGTCGGGTTCGCCTTGGAAAAATCTTTCCAATGGCACCAATTTTGTAAAAATCCAACGGTTGGATTGTCTGGAATGTTTAATTCAAATATGAAGAAAAACAGCGCCAAAAACGATTATATTTATATATATATATATAAATATAATTATATTTAATCGAATAACGACGCTGCAGTTCGTATTTTGAAATCGAAACTTCAAACGATTGTACCGGGAGATCCGACTGTCGGATTTTCCCGAAACTGGAACCGTTGGATTCTTTTTGAAAAGACCTTTCTAATGATGTAAATTTTGTGAAGATCCAACGATTAGATTTTCAGATATGTGTAAATCAAATCTGAAGAAAAACAGCGCCACGGCCGCGTTATGGCCCGAAGCGTCGTTTTGAATAAATTGGCTATTTTAAAATAAATAAAAATAGCGATAAATCGTTATAAAATATCATAAATGATGTGGAATGGAAATAAACTGAATTTGCTCGATTTATGTGGTATTTGATGGTTGAATGTGTTTGGCGTGAAAATTACATTAAAGAACAAAATTGGTGTTGTCGAATAATTTAACCATTGAAGTAAATTGATTTGAAATTCTAAATATACGTGAATTATTTGAGAAGGCCGAGTTAATTCTCATTTCAAATAATTGACCGACGATTAAAAGTCAAAGATGAAGACGGTGGTCGAAGACCGGAGATCTTCACCTCGTTTGGATGGTAACCGAGGTCCTGATTGGGAGGCATCCCGAAATATGGATAATAAGTGGTGATCGTCCAGACGTACGTGGTGATCGATGGGTTTGCGAGGTATTTAGTGCCTCCGGTTTCGTTCAGACCCAGAACGGACTTGTAAATGGACTGTGTGTCTGACATTGGATTTTATTCTGTGTTGATTGATCTCTATTAAATATACATCTGTTTGGCGGCGGAGAATTTATTCTTTTGCTTAACGCCCTTCTCTGAGACGCACGAGCTCAGAGGTTGTATATCGATGGACATCAGTCGCATGGCATGAATTGCCTGTGTGGCATGCTAAGATGCAGTGATCAGGGCTTCTGTTGAAAAGCAAAGCCTTGTGGTGATGATCAAAGCACCGCCTGTGTGGCGTAGCTTTGTGTATAACGTGAATTCGCGAGCCTCACACCCCGGTATGAACCAGAAACGGGAGGTAGGACCTCAGGGAGGACATGCGTTTCTTCCTAGCTAGGGTGGTGTTAGTGACCTACCAGCCCTAACATTTATATACTTTTCACCTATGTGGTTGTTGCTGTTGCGAGGCGCCTCGGTTTGATCGGACGATCCGGGTCCGATGGAGTCATTCGTTGGCTCGTTTACGCCCCAAAGGGCGGGGAAACGCATTGTTCAAGAATTTTAATCCACATCGGTGGACCGACCCTGTCGCTCCTAGGGTCACTCGAGCTCTGATCCTGAGACTCGGGCTAGGCAGTCTCGAATTCGGTAAGGACTATCTTTTGCCTTGGTTCATGACGGAAATCCAATTTCCAAATACGACATCGTGCGGATTTGATTGTATATATATATGGCGACATGATATATGGTACCCATGCCGTCTATGATTGATAGTTATGATTCAAATTGTTTTTGAAGCATATAAACACTAGTAATAATATCAAATGCTTTTGCTTTATTCGTATCAATCATATTTTGGCCATTATAAGGTAAAACTCTATCCTCCGGTTTGCGTTGCATTGTGTGATGGGAACTGAGTCTTATAATGGCTTCATTTTTATAAAAAGCATAGCGATGTTTAAAAGAAAGATTTGTTTTAAAGCACTGGCAATCAAATGGAGTAAACCCGTTCCATGAAAGTGGCGTGGTCTTATGATTAGCCAAATTATATATGTGTTGAGTAGATTTCTCATACCAGTCCCATGACTGACTCGTAGTTTGTTTCACTTTCAAACTCGGGTGCCCCTTTTTCTACACGGGCAGCCTTGTATTCAGGTTTAGCTGGTTCTTTCTGGATAGCTGGAGCTGAAGATGGATCCTATCATTTATCTCTTTTTATGCTGTTCAGCTCCTATTGTACATATTATGTTTATTTTCCGCTGTAGACATTTATGTATAGCTGAACTGTATTTTTACTAAGTATGATCCTGTATACTGTGTAACTCTGGTGATTACTTTTATCCAGTATTGTTTTGTTCATTATCTGGTGTATTTATTTAATTCTGTTCTGCTATTATCTGTTTTTGTGTTATATTCCACGGATTACCCTTGCCACCGTCAGTACGGGGTTTGGGGTCGTCTCAGAAAATCAATTAGAAGGTGTTCAGATCTCTTATCGAAGTGAGGTAATTTTCTAGATCTGATCTATTTCAATTCTCTTTTCTTTCCTTTTTCTTTTACTAAAAATTGTAGATCCATGGTTGTTAGGTACTGATCCAATTAAGGGAAAAACAGGGAATGCTAGATTTGGACCAGATCCAGGATTTGGAAAGAATATGAGGTGAGTGGATTTAAATTATTTCATTTTAGATAATGATATATTTTCGTTTAGCATTCCCGTTATCATGAAACGTGAATTTGCTAGAATAATTAAAAGTGTTAAGATGTTGTTATAACAAGTTGAGATATTAATATGAATATGTTGGAAAATTCATATGTTGAATTGGTTAAAGTGCTGAATGTTTACATGTTGAAAAACAAACTTGTTAGAATATGAGTAGCGACTACTGTTGTTATAATTACATGATACACTTGTGGCATATTATGTATTTGAATTATTAGATGTAGAATTGAGAAAATGACATGTTAACTTGTTAGATTTGAACAGTTGCCCAATTAAATGATTACATGTCAGGATAGAATTAAATACGTGTTAAAAAGGACATGGGACATAATATAGGCATAATTTGATGACATGTAAATTAGATTACAGTATCATGTGAAAAGGATAATATGCATAGAATTTATAGTAAATAGGAAACTGTAACGGCACTTAGACACGAGCTTAAATTACACTTGTGGTAGAAGTCTGCCCGGAACCGCCCGGCACATCCAGCATCCACAAATGTTAAATCTAATGCGAGGGGTCTAAGTGCATAAATAAAACATGTAATGGTGCTAAGACACGAGGTTAAGTCAACTTGTGGAAGAAGTCTGCCCAGAACTGCCCTGTAACGTCCCACATTTTTTACAATTTGCATTTGAATATTTAAATCAGTTTAAATATTGAATTCGTAATATAAGTGGATCTATATATCAATTAAAACGAAGTTGAGCGTATAAAAATATATATTAAATATAATCGAGCGCATAACGACACTGCAGTTCGTAATTTAACGTTCTAAACTTCAACTGAGCGTACAGGATCCGTTACAAGTCGGATTTCCTCGAAATAAGAAACGTTCGAATCTGTTGAACTGTATTTTTCTAATGGAAGTGAAAAACCAAGATTTCATATTTTAAATGGGGAGTTATGTTCAAATCAAATTTATAGAAAATCGCCATGGAGCGTTTATAAGACATAACGGATTATTTAATATAATTAAATATTGGTTTCGATTTTGGACAAGCCCTTTTGGACATAGTGATAATTTAATTTTTAGAATTTTACTGTAATTTTTAATTAAATAAATACGCAACTTTTTATTTGGAGTATTTTGCACCCTATATCAATATTTTGGGGTTTCACAATATGAGTTAACCTACCGATATTATTACATTTTTGAGATCGTGGCACCTCACTGGACACGACTGTATTTTTATTTCTGTTTGTAGCAGTCTATAAATAAATAGAAATATACGGTACTGCATAAACCTCAGTGAATATATATATATATATATATATATATATATATATATATATATATACGTATACTTACTTTCGACTACCCACTTTTCACACAAACTTGTTTTAGTGCAATTAAATCATAGACTCCAACGCAGACCTTAGAAGTTGGAGCAACAATTGTTTTTATATATGCATTGTGTTGCTGTGAAAACCATAGTCTCGAAAAAATATTAAAAATAATTTATATATTATGGCCATACCTTCGTAAGTAACCAACCCCATATGAAAATTTAAACACCATATTCCACCCTAAGCTAAAAGAAAATCATGCCGACATACCTGAGTAATGCCGACCTTACCTTACACAGGCTATAAAGCATGGCTACGTTGAAATTACACTTCCTAAGTGTACGGTGGAATTGACTTTGATCTGAACATAAACTTAAAATTCATTTTGCTACTAATCTGAACATAAACTAAAGATTAAAGTAATATTTATGGATTTCCTTCGCTGTGAAGTAATAGTAAACCCTGCCTTACATCAAACGCATACCCTATACACATAGATAAGAAAAGAAAGTCGCATGCTACCCTATGCTACATTCCACACCTATTAGTTAGCAATGAAGGTTCTAAACCCTATAAATATAGGATCATCGTCATTTCTTAACCTGGAGAAACGAAACAATCCAGTAAAAATAAATAGTAGTCGTGCTTTTAACATAAATGTTTGCAAACCTGAATTCACCACTAAAGTAAAATATATGTAAAAGGGAAAGGCCGCGTGTTCTGCAAAAAGGATGGAGGATGAAGCTTAAACTAATGGCGCACGGACAGATCTTGGGAAGGTGAAAGAGCACTGAAGGAGAGCTCGGCAAAATTGGTACATTTGTGGTGGACCATGTGTTCAAGTGGGTAGTTGTGCGTCGCATGACGTGATGGTGACGTGGTAAAGCAGAGTGTGGCCAACATGGAAGCATGGCCGATGGTAGTTGGTGGATAAAGGACCACACGAAACAAATTTTCTTGTTTGGAGAGGGATTTGTTTTAAACGATGGTACTGGAGTGATAGAAAGTGTGTTGAGTGGCTAAATGGTGGTGCATGGGGAACCTGTAGGATGAAGCGTTGAAAAGGTATGGTTCCCATCCTTTATAACGAGAAGGGACGGAATGATAATTAACAAAAGTGTGGAGTTGTAAGGTTGGTACAACAAGAAAGGAAACTGTGAAGAAATGGAGGGAGTGACGTTGAGGAGAGGCAGCCCTGGCATTTAAAATGGAGCAGGAGTTTGAATGTCAGGGGAGACGCGCGAGTACCAGTAGCGGTGGAGTTAAACCGTGAAGAGAGGTGAGGTTCGGAAGTTTGAGAAAGGAGAATGGTATACTGGAGTTTTAGATCGCGGAGGAAGATGAAAGAACATGGTAGCGGTCAGGATTTGGAAGAAGCAGGCTTTAATATGTGGCATTGGTCCAAGGAAAATAAAGAAGTAAATAATATAAAAAAATATGAACTAAGAGCAGATTCAATCATAAAAAGGAGACGGCAGGTTAAAAGCGCGGAAGATGTTGTGGTGTTGGGAGTGGAAGACAAATTACCGTTGGTTTCAGTATTTATTTGGTGGGCCGAATAATTGTTGCAGAGGCCCAGTTTATTTAAAAAGGGAAAAATGGTTTAATGTGAAGGGGAATAATTATGGAAGGCTGGAAGTTTTATTCGGTGATGAGTTTGCTAATACTGGAGCAGTTTGGGGCTATGTTGTGGGAAGAGAAGACTTGTTAATAGCGGGAACGGGTTTGGGCCATGAATTATGGACGGTCTGATTCATTGAAACCGTATGAAGGCAGGCTACGCGATAAAGCTGGTTTGGAACTGTTCGTGGATCATTTGAATTTAAGGCAGAATCGAACGCCAGGGTATAATCAACTAACGCAAATCGTTATTTAACGGTTAACGCGCAAGGTGAGTACATTCACTAACTCCATTCTATTTTAAAATATTATAATTTTATTTTAATATTGATAATAATGGTTGAATATTGTGTGATGGTCGTGTAGGTAGATTACAATTAAATAGGTTGAAATATATATATATATATATCATTGCATATGTACACATTATTGGTTGGATACTGATTCCGCCGATTATAATATTCCCTAGTATAGAATTAGTGTTAATTGTGTTGACTAACATCTGTGGATGCAGGAAACCGGTTGGAGGAATCCAACCGGATTCCTCAAATATTATATGTACTGTTTGTTTTATATCGTTGATATATATGCGCTGTGTGAACCCAATAACATTGAAACACCCGTTGGATATTAACGTTGAATGAAAATTTAATGTTAGTGTAATTTAATCAATAAACGGTATAGATTATGGAATTGGAAGCAACCGACCATAAATCCATCTTTTTGTTAAGATGTGAGTTGCCGTAAAGCGAATCAATGAAGTAAATTATAAAAATTATATTTTTATAATTGAAGCAAAGATTAAAATTTATAATAGAAGTTCTATTATAAACAAATATTTTATAGTTAGTTGTATAAAGAAAATATAGACAATGGTTTGACATTTAGATCCGTTTATAAGGAAGTGAAGCTGTAATTATCCTACTAGTTTACATTTAGATAATTATTTTAAGACAACAATTCAGTATATTATTAGATTAATTATATTAATTTAATGGTAAGAGGTAATTAAAATCAGTTACGAATATAATGAAGTTGATTAAATCAACTGTTCATTTGGAAAATGATTATTAGATTAATTGGTCTTCAATTAATCTAATGAAAATAACTTAGCGGTAAACTGATCAAAAAGTAAGAAGATTCCTTATTAATTACCCTTTTAATTAATGAGGTATTAAATAATTATTGAACTAATATAATTAGTTATTGTAAAGTAAGCAAACAATCTATTTTAGATTAATGATGAAGTAAACTGTTTACTTCGGCAATGATAAAGTAAATATTATTTAATTAATTTTAATTAAATAATTGTTTCTTAAATGGATCTCATTTAAGAGGATATTGAGTTCATAATAAGATGTTACTTGAATTAAGTATAATGATTCAAATAAAAGTAAAATGTCAAAAGACAAAGAACGTCAATTGATTTTGGTAAAGAAGTTATAAATAGAACTGTGGAATGAAGTTAAAGCGAAGAGTTAATGTTTAATATAAATAGTCATAAACAACAGAGATTTCGAAGTATGAATATGGTGTTATAAAACCATATTCCAAATAAAAGAAGAAATACGGTTTGAGGGGTATTATAAGTAATAAGGAGTTTAGAGTTACGAACTTATATCTATTCTAAGATAAGAATGTTGTTGATCAAGGTATTAGAGGTAAATAAAATACCCCAACTTGAACGGCTTCACTATTATCGAGGAATGGTATTAGTTTGTAACGGACAGAGATGTCGAGATTAGTTATAAAAGGAGAATATGGCAGCGTATTGCATTAGTTATAAAAAAGGGGGAATATTACAACGTATTGCAAGTTTTGAACTATAACGATAAAATAACGTTGTTGACCAAGCTTAGGCGTGATTTTTATATATAGCACTATTCCCTAGGGACTGAAAACAGTTTGGTTTGAAATCCACTTATTCTAAAGTAATAAGTAACGACGTTTGTCCAAGGAAATATAAGAATGAGTTAGAAAGAGAAATTGGAGAATCGTTTCAGAAAACGATGACATCATTACGATGTTTGGAATATGATTAGAACAAAATAACACCGTTATGAATTGGAACGATAATTCGACGATGTCAAATGTATTAAAGTAAATTATTTTTAGGAATTATAATATGATAGGATAGTTGATATTTAGTTTTAAACCAATAAATTATAATAGGATATGTAATCAGTATTTAGTTATAAAGTTGATATTGATTTAATAAGAAGTTGATTTAGAAACAGAGTTTATAAAGTGGAATGGTAATATAAATTATGAAAGAGATTTCGGTAAAAAAGATAAGGATATTTATTACTTGAATTAAGAGTTATTTGATAAAGGTGTTCAAATTTCTATAACAGGAATGATATTCACATTTTAAAGTGAATAATGTTTTAAAAGTGAACGTTTGGAAGATTAAAATGTTTATAATGAAATTGGAAATATTTTTCCAATGTAGATAGGGTATATTATCCAAGTGTAGAAAATAAAGAATGTGAAAAGAATGGAAATGTTTCGAATGTTAATAACGTATATTTTCTGGAACATAGGAGAATAAGAGTTTTTTTCCAAGAAGTGTGAAAAGGCTAAAATAGGGTTTGAGAAATATCTGGTAAGATATGGGAATTTGAATAATAAAAAAAGAATGTTAAATAAAGAATGCCCATGATTATGTGATGTTTAGTTGTACATTTGAATGGGTGTTGTTTTTACTTCGATAGTTAAATAACCGACTATCGAAGTGTTTTGACCATCGTTGTCAATACGGAGAGACCGGTTGGATTTATTATCCGGAAACCACTCCGTATAGGCATAAGCGTTGCGAATTAGATTAGGCTGAAATAATTGAAGACGGAGTGAAATGCAAGGGTCGTTCTGTTCCAGAATGGGGCTTTCTATTTGTCCAGTCCCAAGACAACTTATATGGACGAATGTTTGACAGAGTATTCCTGACAAATCACATAAGACGATCTTTTTAAGATGTTATGTCTGGTGGCGGAGAAATTTGTTTTTCTTAGCTTTTTATATATATAATATTTTGGGAAGATCAACTAATGATTTGATGGGTTTGACGATGTTCCATTCAAAGTGAATGGTGACTAGATGTTCTAAAAAGATTAACGTAGCCTCAAGCCTCACAACCAGGAAATGACAAAAATCGGGCAGGCTGCATGGCTAGGTGGGCCATTCCCAAGCAGGGTATATTTGTCACCAATCAAGAGAAAATTCATTATTTATCCTTCTTTCGATTCTGTATTTTACGGATTACGGTTGGAGGGCCAACAATCGTGGTTGACAATATATTCGATACACTTAAGCTAAATGAGTGGTCGGTCATGTGTGGGCCGGGTTGCAAGATGTTCTTGTTGAACCCCTGTAACACCCCACCTCCACTAGGATCACTCCTTAGAATGTACTAGCTTTGGAGGGGCGTTATTGTGAAGGTAAACTTGCACAGAGATATCATAAGACAGAATATATAAAAATAAATATAAGTAAAGCAGCGGTAGCAGATAAAACCCATCATCATCATCTCAGAAAACCAACATAGTCAAGTACATACTATCAAAATGTCATAATCCAAAATACAACATAAGTCTAGATACGTGATAACAAAATACATGGTAAAACATCAGTACTAATCCCCAGAAATAAAAGGTAAGCCACAGCTAGCTCAGATCCATACATGAGCTATCCAACAAGCAAGCCAAAGATCCACTAAGCAGATGTAGCCCCTCCCTGAGAACCTGTGTGGGGGGGGGGGGAACGGAAGAAAAGAAGCGGAAGAAAACAGGTCAGTCAAAAAGACTGGTAAGCCCTACTACGATCAATCTATAAACTAATAAAGTTAACAGCATGATGGAAACTGAGATGAACATACTGGCAATAGATAAAGGTGACATCACATAGACGAGATTAAACTTTGCACCACAGTGTACTAGCAAACCCACAAAACAGATCTTGATCCCTTTGCCCCAAACTTTGGCCCAATAACATGAAGTGACCTTAGTATAAGGTCCAGCCCAACGGTCTAGTCGATCGGCTCCCTATAAACCTAACACGTCAAGTGTTGGTGTCCATACGGCCCACATGGATGTAGTCAGACTGTGCTGGGTCCACCTTCGGGTGTATCAAGCCCTAAGGTGTCAACCCCAGACACCTAAGCAATAATGCACAGTCCAAGCCTACTGGTACCCGTGCCTCGAGTTTGTCCAACATCGGACTACGTGCACGTCCGTAGCCCGCCGGACCCGCACCGCTGTACCACTCAGCCGTCGCTTTGGTCGCTTACATCAGTCCAGTAATCGTGCCCCGCCCTAGCCTAGCCTCTAGGGTTGTGAATGATACCAAACTGGGATTACTGCTGGAACAGACCACGTTGCTAGGGTTTCTAAGAGGGTTAAGTGTGGTTTTAACCCCTCACTAATCCTGGATTAAATTAGTTAAGTGTAACCACTTAACCCCATCTAATCCTCGCATCCCCATTATTGGTTAAGTATTGGTGGGCCATGACTTAACCCTAATCATGAGGCATTAATTACTTAATGCACCCAACCTCTCACATTAGACATCCGTGGTTACCTGGGAAGATTTACACCACGTCTAGGTCTAACCTCGGGTCTTATGGTGCAACATGACCAACTACCCACATTAGACCCCACGTTGTGGTTACCTGGGAAGATTTACACCACAACTAGGTCTAACCTCGAGTTGGCCATATCATGTTATCTAATGTCATGTCCACTTTAGAACATATTTACAAGTTAACATATACTTGGGTAGACCTAACTTAATAGGTAAATTCCCAAGGGGTAGACCTAACTTAATAGGTAAATTCCCAATCTTTTAGTTTCATGTATTTTTAAGTTTACCCAAACCCTCCCAACGTCATTATCTCGCTTACATATTCGTCATAACGTATAAGGGTATAAAAGGTAACTTGGCATAACATACATGGTGAACTTCACATGTCATAATAAACATGCATACATGTTAAACTTGCAAATCATGTCATGGTGAATTCGCATAAACATGCATAGCTTATTAAATATGCATAACATGGTAAGGTGAACATGCATAATCCATTAAACTTGCATAACATGGTAAGGTGAACTTGCATAAGCATGCATAATCCATTAAACTTGCATAACATGGTAAGATGAACTTGCATGAACATGCATAACCCATGAAACATGTAGAACATGACATAATAAACTCGCATAAGCATGCATAACTTGTAAAACATGTAAAACATGGCATAGTAATCTCGCATATGCATGCATAACTTATGAATCATATAAAACATGACATAGTGAGTTCGCATAAGCATGCATAACTTATGAATCATATAAAACATGGCCTAGTGAGTTCGCATAAGCATGCATAATCAACTAAACTCACATAAATCTCAACTTTCACCAAACATTAACTTTAGAGTTTGTAAAGTGAAGGTAAGAGGGCTTACAAATATAAACAAGCCACAAATCCACCAAATAAGATGAAGAAGCCCTTTTAAAACCCCAAAACAAAGCTTCAAATAAGAAAACCCTTTTGCAAAATCCCAAAACACAAACTTTAGCAAATCAAACTTGCAACTTAATGAAGTATGCAAGTTATTAAGCATTCATACAACATAGAAAAGGTTGTATGATCATCATATCTTCATAGGATTTAACTTTGAGGGAGGTGGAGGCTAAGTTTTAGGTGGAGGCCATTTGAAGATTCAAATTGACATAGTTTAGTTGCTAGATTGATTAATGAGGCTTTAGGGTAGGATTAGGGGTATATTTATAGGGAATTAGAGTGTTTTAAGCCCTAGGATTAACCCTAGGTTAGTTTTGGCCCGTCAGATCTCAGAATTCTCCAGAACCAAGCCACCAGACCCAACCCAAATCAGAAATGGTGCACCAGGCTAACTGCCCGGGCACCCCCTGTCGACAGGGCTGTCGACACCCTGGAGGCCCTGTCGACATGGGGCCCCCTGGCGGGAATTTTCCCGCCTAACCCAGATTAGCCCTAATCCCTGTTTTTAAATTTGAAATTTAAATCTGTTTTTAGCATAGGAATTTCTGAAAACTTCAATGGGCCTTAATCGGGTCATACGGACTCCGATTTTCGAAAACTCGGACTCTATTTCGCGTATTTTTCCGAGACGAACGCAATGGCATAGCCCGTTTCCCCTGATTCTGATTTTTGAATTAAATTCTGCCTCGATTTATGTTATAACAGTTTATTGAAAATACGGGTTGTTACATTCTCCCCTCCTTAAAGGATTTCGTCCCCGAAATCTTCAAGTTAGGAAGAACATATCCTACCATCCAACATCCATCTACTCAAAACATCATCCACGAGCAACCATTGTCCTTAAAGGATTCTAAATGCTGTATGAACATATGCAAAAGTGTGTGTATATGTACTTATCTAATGCAATGATCAATGCGAAATATGTTAGTGAAATGTATCCATATGTATGCAAATCCCTAACATAATGTATAATATCTACATGCGTGCTCAATCATACATCCATATGCAACATCCATGTGATTGCATACAAATTTCATCCAAGAATAAGCATAAACACCCATGCACATGCGATATGAGGAGTGTGTGAGCCGATCTAGTGCCTAATGTGTATCATGCATCCACGAGTAACCACTTGCAAACACTTGCAACCACTCGCAACCATCAAACATAACATGTCTCAAGCACATGTTTCATCCAAAAGGGTTTCTACCTAAGGTTCTCATGACAAGCTTAGCACGATAACTAGATAAATATGGATAGCAAAGAGAAAGATATACTAACAAAGGAACGAGATTGGGAGTGTACCCTCAAAAAGGAATGGATAAAGCCCACGCATCTTCTCCTCGGTTTCCCAAGTTGCGTCCTCTTCGGCTTCACCCCATTGAACTTTCACTAACCTGACCTCACGATTCCTTAGCTTCTTGGTCTCTGTCCCCAAGATACGAATCGGAGCTTTCCTTAAAGTTGCTTCTTTCTCTACTTCCATGTCTTCAAGAATGCTAGGTTCAACCACCTCAGCGGACTCATGCAAGCACTTTCGGAGATGCGAGACATGAAAGACGTTATGCACTCCGGACAACTTTTCGGGCAATTGCACTTTATAAGCCATCTTCCCAATTCTTTCAATGATGGGGAAGGGTCCAACGAATCTTGGTGCTAACTTCCCAACAGCTCCAAACCGGACCACATTCCGTAAAGGAGAAACCTTCACGAAAACCTTGTCCCCAACCTCAAACTCTAATTCGGACCTTCGCCTGTCAGCATAGGATTTCTGCCGGTCTTGGGCCGCTTTCATCCGTCTTCTAATCAACTCGACCTTCTCAGATGTATCCCTAATCATGTCGGGTCCAAGTATAAGCTTATCTGTGGACTCCCACCAACATGTAGGTGACTTGCACGGCCTCCCATATAAAGCCTCGAATGGTGCCATCCCTATGCTCGCCTGGTAACTGTTGTTATATGCAAACTCAACAAGAGGAAGATGGTCTTCCCAAGCACCACCAAAATCCAGAATGCAAAGCCTCAACAAGTCCTCAAGTACCCTATTCACCCTTTCTGTTTGGCCGTCTGTTTGTGGGTGATAGGCCGTACTCAGGTTCAATCTCGTGCCCATAGCCTCCTGCAAACTGTTCTAGAACTGACTAGTAAAGATGGGGTCTCGGTCACTGACTATGCTGGAAGGGACTCCATGTAGTCGCACTATCTCACGAAGATATACTGATGCTAGTCCAGATGCGGTCCTTTTGCTCTTCACTGGGATAAAATGAGCACTCTTCGTGAGCCTATCCACAATGACCCATATGCTCGTATTCCCCTTCCTGGACCTTGGAAGCCCATCAATAAAGTCCATAGAAATGCTCTCCCACTTACATAGCGGGACCTCTAGCGGATGTAATAGCCCACCGGGCTTCTTCGACTCAGCTTTTACTCTCTGACAAGTAACACATCTCGAGACAAACTCCGCCACATCCTTCTTCATTCCAGGCCAGAAGAAAACGCGCTTCATGTCCTTATACATCTTATCACCACCTGGATGTATAGTCATCTTGGAGCGATGTGCTTCCTCAAGAACTTTCCTCACCAAGTCTTCTACCATCGGGACACAAAGCCTTCCATCTCTCCTCAGCCAACCCTTATCGTCTATAGAATATCGAGCAAGGTGACTAGATGTCTCCCCTCGAACCAGCTTATCCATGATCTCAATTATCTGAGGGTCTTCCTTTTGCGAAGCCCCAACTTGATCTAGGAGGGTAGGCCTGAGCTCTAAAGATGCCAAGGAACCGGTCACCGACTCCATTGCCAAAGAGAAATCAAAGGTCGCCAAGAACTCTAAATTCTTCATCTCAACAAATAGAGGGCTTAGCGTCAACCTTTTCCTACTCAACGCATCCGCTACAACATTCCCCTTGCCAGGGGTATAGGATATCTCAAAATCATAGGAAGCCAAAAATTCCATCCATCTCTGCTGTCTTAAGTTCAGATCCTTCTGCGAAAAGAGATACTTCAAAGACTTATGATCAGTATATAGCTCAAATCTCTCTCCCAGAAGATAATGACGCCATGCTTTGAGCGCATATACAATCGCTGCCAGCTCTAGATCATGAGTGGGATAATTCCTCTCATGCACCTTAAGTTGCCTCCCACCAAAACATATAACTCTGCCCTCTTGCATCAGAACGGCGCCCAATCCCGTGCCACAAGCATCAGTGTACACGGTAAATATCTTACCACCATCGGGTAAGGCTAGAACTGGTGCGGAGGTAAGGGCTCTTTTGAGTCTCTGAAAAGCAAGCTCACAATCCATATCCCAAGCAAAGACTAAGTTCTTCTTCGTCAACTTAGTAAGAGGAGCGGATATCTTTGCGAAGTCTTTAATGAACTTCCGATAGAAACCCGCAAGACCCAGAAAGCTTCTCACCTCGGTTGCATTCCTTGGAGTCTTCCAATCCTGAACTGCAACCACCTTAGCGGGATCCACCGCTAAGCCTTGCTTGGATACGATATGCCCAAGAAATCTGACTTCCCTTCTCCAAAAATGGCACTTGGAGAACTTGGCTTTTAACTGGTGTGCTCTGAGTGTGTCCACCACCTCTACTAGGTGCCTCGCATGCTCTTCCTCATCCTTGGAGAAGACTAGAATATCATCAACAAAGACCACGACAAACTTATTCAAGAACTCCCGAAACACCCTACTCATCAAATCCACAAAATACGCGGGTGCATTCGTCAAACCGAACGGCATAACAAGCCATTCAAAGAATCCGTCTGGAGTTCTGAATGCAGTCTTGTCTATGCTGTCTTCAGCCACTCTGAGCTGATGAAAACCCGTAGCAAGATCAAGCTGAGAGAAAATAGAAGCACCAACAAGTTGATCAAAGAGATCGTCGATCCTCGGTAACGGGTGTCTGTTCTTCTTAGTCAGCTTATTCAATTCTCTATAATCCACACAGAGTCGAAGAGAGCCATCTGCCTTAGTTGCAAACACCACAGGCGCTCCCCATTCGGATATACTCCTTCTGATGAAGCCCTTCTCAAGCAATTCTTTCACTTGCTTGCTCAGCTCCCGTCTCTCACGCGGAGCCATATGCCGAACGGGCAAAGAAACAGGCTTAACATTATCTACCAGATAGATGCGAAAATCAATCTCTCGTTTAGGGGGCAACCCCTTAACCTCTTCAAAAACATCTGGATAATCTCGGACCACCCTTACAGACTGAAGGGCCTCCTCTGATGAGTCGAGAGATTCTAGATAGCATAACATGACGGGATTCTTCGGATTGCATGAAATCTCTAAGGTGTTGCCCAGGCGAGTCACAAGCCTTACAACCCTATGCTCACAATCCAGAATGGCTCCATATCTAGACAGCCAGTCCATGCCCAAGATCAATCCGTATCCCCTGAAACCTAGAACATACGCACTACACAAGAACTCTACGCTGAGTATAGAGATCCTTAGATCCTCACATATCATAGATAGATGATCAGAACCCCCAATGGGATTCGAAACACAAACGGGATCATCCACTAAGCTAGTACTGAGGTGCAAGCTATCAACAAGATCAGATGAAATAAAGCTATGTGATGCACCGGAATCAAACAAGGTACGTACTGGAAGGTCAGAGATATAAACAAGGTTCTCAACAGAAACACTACCTCGCTCGGGAACTGAAGCGGCATTGAGAGCATGAACTTGCCCTCCTGAAGATCCAGCATGTCCTTTCTTCTTTGGGCATTCTTTGCTGAAGTGCCCAGTCTCTCCACAAGAAAAGCATCCACCACTAAGCTTCCTTTTCTTCTTCCTGCAATCCTTAGCAAAATGCCCAGCTATGCCACAGTAATTGCACTTCCCCTTGCCTTTGTTGTTGCCCTTCTTGTTCTTATTCTGATTTCCTTGACTGCTTTGACCTTGGTTGCCTTTGCCTTGAGAATCAGCCTTCTTTGCTTGAGTATCGCCCGACTTGACTTCCTTCTTTCCCTCTCCCTGAAGCAGAGCCATATTGACCAAACTCTCGAAAGTGGCTCCATGCGGAATATGTGACATCGCCAAGCCCTGTAGCGGCTCATTCAATCCTCTGGCAAATCGAAGAGCCTTCTTCTCCGGGGTGTTTACTATATCCAAACCAAAGCGGGCCAGCTGATTAAACTTGTTCACATACTCCTTGACAGACATATCCCCTTGCTTTAATGCAATGAACTTCTCCATTTGTAAATTCGCCTTAGCTGAAGATAGAAACTTGGTCACAAATCTAGCCCTCAAATCGGCCCAAGTCTCAACGGGCCTCGTCCCATTGGTGACCTCCCACCAATAGGCCGCCTCATCCTTCAAAAGCCATACTGTCAATAGGATTTTCCTCTCGTCATCAATCCCAAAGATAGCAAACAAGTCCTCCGTGTCCTTCAGCCAATTCCTAGCTTCAACGAAAGATTCCGTGCCTAGGAAATTCTTGCCTCCCATTGCCTTGAAGTCTTTACAAACCTTTGTAAACTCAATCTGAGGATGCTGAGGGGGAGGAGGAGGAAGAGGAGCCTCAGCAACGGGAGGGGGAGGAACATTAGCAACGGGAGGGGGAATATTAGCTGCTGGAGGAGGGGGAGCAGGAACCACCGGAGGAGGGATATTAGGGATAGGATTCTCAACTACAGGAGGAGGAGTGGGAGTAGGGTTGGCGGGACCAGCTGCCGCCCTAGCTTCTAGGAGTCTCCTATACCAGAGTGGTACGTTCACTCCATCTGGGATGTCAAGATTCTCAGCCATACTGAAACAAAAGATAAGATAAGATTAGGTCAAGGGAACGAAGGATAACGCTGATGGCCTTTGGGGATTAGCCTTAAAATAATCTAGACTTTATTTTGGAAAATACTTAGTAGGTTTTTGAAAATAGTTTTTCAAAAAGGTTTTTTTTTTTCTTCTTCAAAAGTTTTGTTCAATCTTGTTAACCTCGTGCTCTGATACCAAATGTAACACCCCACCTCCACTAGGATCACTCCTTAGAATGTACTAGCTTTGGAGGGGCGTTATTGTGAAGGTAAACTTGCACAGAGATATCACAAGACAGAATATATAAAAATAAATATAAGTAAAGCAGCGGTAGCAGATAAAACCCATCATCATCATCTCAGAAAACCAACATAGTCAAGTACATACTATCAAAATGTCATAATCCAAAATACAACATAAGTCTAGATACGTGATAACAAAATACATGGTAAAACATCAGTACTAATCCCCAGAAATAAAAGGTAAGCCACAGCTAGCTCAGATCCATACATGAGCTATCCAACAAGCAAGCCAAAGATCCACTAAGCAGATGTAGCCCCTCCCTGAGAACCTGTGTGTGGGGGGGGGGGGAAACGGAAGAAAAGAAGCGGAAGAAAACAGGTCAGTCAAAAAGACTGGTAAGCCCTACTACGATCAATCTATAAACTAATAAAGTTAACAGCATGATGGAAACTGAGATGAACATACTGGCAATAGATAAAGGTGACATCACATAGACGAGATTAAACTTTGCACCACAGTGTACTAGCAAACCCACAAAACAGATCTTGATCCCTTTGCCCCAAACTTTGGCCCAATAACATGAAGTGACCTTAGTATAAGGTCCAGCCCAACGGTCTAGTCGATCGGCTCCCTATAAACCTAACACGTCAAGTGTTGGTGTCCATACGGCCCATATGGATGTAGTCAGACTGTGCTGGGTCCACCTTCGGGTGTATCAAGCCCTAAGGTGTCAACCCCAGACACCTAAGCAATAATGCACAGTCCAAGCCTACTGGTACCCGTGCCTCGAGTTTGTCCAACATCGGACTACGTGCACGTCCGTAGCCCGCCGGACCCGCACCGCTGTACCACTCAGCCGTCGCTTTGGTCGCTTACATCAGTCCAGTAATCGTGCCCCGCCCTAGCCTAGCCTCTAGGGTTGTGAATGATACCAAACTGGGATTACTGCTGGAACAGACCACGTTGCTAGGGTTTCTAAGAGGGTTAAGTGTGGTTTTAACCCCTCACTAATCCTGGATTAAATTAGTTAAGTGTAACCACTTAACCCCATCTAATCCTCGCATCCCCATTATTGGTTAAGTATTGGTGGGCCATGACTTAACCCTAATCATGAGGCATTAATTACTTAATGCACCCAACCTCTCACATTAGACATTCGTGGTTACCTGGGAAGATTTACACCACGTCTAGGTCTAACCTCGGGTCTTATGGTGCAACATGACCAACTACCCACATTAGACCCCACGTTGTGGTTACCTGGGAAGATTTACACCACAACTAGGTCTAACCTCGAGTTGGCCATATCATGTTATCTAATGTCATGTCCACTTTAGAACATATTTACAAGTTAACATATACTTGGGTAGACCTAACTTAATAGGTAAATTCCCAAGGGGTAGACCTAACTTAATAGGTAAATTCCCAATCTTTTAGTTTCATGTATTTTTAAGTTTACCCAAACCCTCCCAACGTCATTATCTCGCTTACATATTCGTCATAACGTATAAGGGTATAAAAGGTAACTTGGCATAACATACATGGTGAACTTCACATGTCATAATAAACATGCATACATGTTAAACTTGCAAATCATGTCATGGTGAATTCGCATAAACATGCATAGCTTATTAAATATGCATAACATGGTAAGGTGAACATGCATAATCCATTAAACTTGCATAACATGGTAAGGTGAACTTGCATAAGCATGCATAATCCATTAAACTTGCATAACATGGTAAGATGAACTTGCATGAACATGCATAACCCATGAAACATGTAGAACATGACATAATAAACTCGCATAAGCATGCATAACTTGTAAAACATGTAAAACATGGCATAGTAATCTCGCATATGCATGCATAACTTATGAATCATATAAAACATGACATAGTGAGTTCGCATAAGCATGCATAACTTATGAATCATATAAAACATGGCCTAGTGAGTTCGCATAAGCATGCATAATCAACTAAACTCACATAAATCTCAACTTTCACCAAACATTAACTTTAGAGTTTGTAAAGTGAAGGTAAGAGGGCTTACAAATATAAACAAGCCACAAATCCACCAAATAAGATGAAGAAGCCATTTTAAAACCCCAAAACAAAGCTTCAAATAAGAAAACCCTTTTGCAAAATCCCAAAACACAAACTTTAGCAAATCAAACTTGCAACTTAATGAAGTATGCAAGTTATTAAGCATTCATACAACATAGAAAAGGTTGTATGATCATCATATCTTCATAGGATTTAACTTTGAGGGAGGTGGAGGCTAAGTTTTAGGTGGAGGCCATTTGAAGATTCAAATTGACATAGTTTAGTTGCTAGATTGATTAATGAGGCTTTAGGATAGGATTAGGGGTATATTTATAGGGAATTAGAGTGTTTTAAGCCCTAGGATTAACCCTAGGTTAGTTTTGGCCCGTCAGATCTCAGAATTCTCCAGAACCAAGCCACCAGACCCAACCCAAATCAGAAATGGTGCACCAGGCTAACTGCCCGGGCACCCCCTGTCGACAGGGCTGTCGACAGGGCTGTCGACACCCTGGAGGCCCTGTCGACATGGGGCCCCCTGGCGGGAATTTTCCCGCCTAACCCAGATTAGCCCTAATCCCTGTTTTTAAATTTGAAATTTAAATCTGTTTTTAGCATAAGAATTTCTGAAAACTTCAATGGGCCTTAATCGGGTCATACGGACTCCGATTTTCGAAAAATCGGACTCTATTTCGCGTATTTTTCCGAGACGAACGCAATGGCATAGCCCGTTTCCCCTGATTCTGATTTTTGAATTAAATTCTGCCTCGATTTATGTTATAACAGTTTATTGAAAATACGGGTTGTTACAACCCCAGTGTATCCCCTCTAAAATACACTAATCGGGAGGTGGTCCCATACCTTGTCATAGTTGGAATCCAATCTTCAATAAGCGCCCTGCGGTTTTTGATTTTAAACTATATATGTAGAGCGTGAGATGCAAGCGTTCTGCTATTTGGTTATTTATTTGATTAGACATTATTATAATATCACTGGATTTTGATATCAAAATATTTTGGGTTATAGTAAGGTAAAAACCGTCCATGTTTATGTGTGGGCTGATCTTACTATTATCCTTTTCTTTTAAAAGGATTTTCAAAGTTAAATGATATGGTTGGAAATTACTCACACCAGTCCCATGACCGATCCAGAGTTTATTTTGTTTGTGTTTTTCCTAAACTCTTGGGTGCTCAAATTTATATGGGCAGTCAAATGTTTCAGGCTTTTACAGATACATTTGGAGGAGCTCAAAGCAGGAGACTTCACCATTAGTTATGTAGAGATTATTTCCGATGTAATGTATATGAGTTATACTCTGATATGGTATGTATATACAAATTCAGATTTGTATTTCAAGATTTTGTTATGTAATATATTTATTCGTTCCACTGTGAGTTTCGTGTTCACTCTGATTTTGTTCAGTTGTGATCTTCTTCTATTCTATTAGTTCTATCTTATCTTTCTCATCCTCTTATTTCTTTCTATTAAAAATCTGTATTTTCATGCACTTTGGATTGGACATGTGTTGTTTTAGTTAGCTCAGATAGTAAGAATTTCACTAGTACAAAACAAGGCATTTGCATCCAATATTTCGCTTTATTTGCATCTGCTTCAATATGGATGCAAATGCAATGGACGCAAATGTTATAATATTTTTGCTTCTGTTGTTGAACCGACGCAAATTTGACATATTTACGTCTGTTATAGCGTACGTTAGACGCAAATACCAATGCATTTGCGTCTGTCTTGCTATTACAATAGACACAAATTTGATATATTTGCAACCCTTATAGCGTGCATTGGACGCAAATATCATTGCATTTGCGTCTGTCTTGCTTTTACAGCAGATGCAAATTGTTGTGTATGGCAGTTTTACTCTTTATTGCATTTGCGTCTATTTACTACTATAACAGATGCAATTTTGTTTTTTCTTTTTTTTATAAAAATAGCCTTTTAGGCTTGCCACAACATATGCATTATCAGATTGTAAAACAGACTAAAATGGGAACACATACTAAGTTGAGCATCTGCTATAGTAATACAAATACACGAAGACTAAAATGGGAACACAAACAAAGTCTCCAAACTACTACCATTTTCGAAACTAAATATCCATGCATTATCAGATAGTAACACACACACAAAGACTAACTCTCTTCACAGAAGAGGAACTTAAAGGGAAATATAAAACTAAAATGGGAACATGGTCTCAAATAAGTTTACTTCTCTTATCTTGATTGATATTCACATATTTACGTAGTCCAAACATTTTTGGAGTTCTATTCATGTCGACAACTCAGTTGCTTTAATAAGAGATATACAGACCTTAGACGGAAATCAAAGCCATAGAACTGCTAGCTACCAATACAAGAATCTTCCCAACTTCTGTCTAAAGGCTACTATTCAAATAACACGGCTCTTCCAAAATAAGGCTGAAATAACATGAAAAAAGACAACATATCAAATAAGATAATAAACAAATGAATTCAGAAAATGTCATTATACTTGTCTGATAACAAAAGTTTATGATCAAATTAATGTTTTTTGAAGCTGAGTTATGGTTTATTTAATGCCTTAAAAAGATAGCGTGAAAAGAATCTACTTACCTGACACCAGTAAATACACTTATTTTGAAATAATTGTCTCCCATTCCTTTTCATCAGTAACCCACAAAACCTGCCTCCATTCATCACTGAAGTTCTCTTCTCTTTTACATAACATATCCACTTCAAAAGAAGTTGGTGGTTCATGTCTCTTTTTATTATAACAAGAGATTTGAAACTTTGGGTGTTGCTAACACTTCCAAGTTGTTTATACCTTGTAAGTTGTAATGTTCAGACTAAATGAAATTTTTGGATACTGTTGTTTTGTAGATTAAAACTTATATTTTTTTTAACAGTACTGAACACCAATTCATAATATAAAAAAAGTAGAAAAGAGATGCAGGAGTTAACAAATTCATATACTTTTTGTGTTATTTTCTCTCATTCACTTTATTTTCTATCAAAAAGGCACTTGATAGTTGTGGGATGAGGTTTCCAGAAAATAAAAAATACAAGCTAAAGATTGTCACATGCATTGTATTGTTCGTACAACACATAAAATGCTTCCTGCCAACCTATAGCAGTTCTTTTATGTCCTGTACGTCAGAAAATGTATCCAATGTGTCCACTGTACAAAAGAGCCAGAGACAAATATAATATAGTTGTGTTTTGTAATTGTATGTGCATGCATTCTGTTCACAGCATATGCACACATGGGTTATTAATTTTCCTGCCTTTCATTTGTGGTCAGTCATATCAACAAAAGTAGACCATGACATGATTATGTGAATGGCTCAATGGATGATGATGATTCAAAATGTTGGCCCAGTAAATGTTTTCACTAAATTTGTATTCTACCACTTGTAAGATACTTTCAGTAGTAGGGTAGGAATGTAAAGTTAAATTATTTAGTTTGTTTACTGATTTAATTAGCTACCTTTAGCAACAAATGGTGACTATGATTAGTAGATATAAGGAGCAGGAAAAGGGCACTTAATAGTTGTTTTATAAGTAACGTTTTCCAGGAAAAATCTGAAGTGCCTATGGTTTGACCCATTAAATCATCAAAAATTTAAACTTTAAGTAATCGGGTTACGATTTATGATTCTAGTAGGAAAACGGTGATTGATTGCGAGAACTATTTTGGATTTGTTTAGTATGATGGGTTTGCAGCTATAAACCATTGATGCATGCAGTTGTATTAGGTACGCAGTTATTAAGTAGGAACATCTTATGGCCATTCCTTGTAAAACATTTAAACCCACTCTGTTTGTATGAAAATTGAGACAACCCACCTTCCATTAAGGTCACTCACAAGGGACTGCCTTACCTTTGGTGGAGGTTTGTAAGTAAAAGTCATAGATAAAACACAAGACAAATATAAACACATATAATATGCATAAGCAGCGGAAAACATCAGACTTTTATTTCATAAAATACTTGTTCATACAACACATTTCCATAATTGTCTCATAACTACTTCCAAAACATTACAACATCATTTCTGTCTTGGTTTTTAAATAAAGAAGCATAAAACGTGATAAAAACTACATAAACCCCCATAGTGTGTGACCAACAACCATAGCCAAGGAAAGAGACTCCAAACCGTACATCAACTTTCTTGAAGCTTTTTAAAGAATCTGACTAAGCTGAGCTATTTCCTCCCTGTGGACCTGGGGGGGGGGGAGGGAACGGAAGAGAAGAAGACGAAAAAAATAGGGTCAGACATAAAGCCTGGTAAGTCTAGTGACTCTTCAGTATGAAAATAAGAATAAGGGCATGACAGGTATAAAATGGAACAGGAAAGTATCATAAACTAGATAAGGTAGTTCTGAAACGAATATTCTATCGCACCCCACACTATCTCTGCACCTACTTGTATTATCTTAACTGTCACCCCATGCTGAGGGTGAAGTGATCCCGTTTCTAAAGATGCACCCTGTGCTGAGGGTAAAGTGATCCCGTTTCTAAAGATGCACCCTATGCTGAGGGTAAAGTGATCTCGTTTCTAAAGATGCACCCTATGCTAAGGGTAAGTGATCCCCTTATTTTAAAGATCGGCTCCTACTCGCATAATCATCTGTGTCTTACGACCCCCAGAAATTGTAGATACCTATGCTGGCCCCACCATGGGGTGTATCAAGTCCTATGGTGGCGACCCGACACAGACCTTAGAATGCATAGGTTATACTACTGGTGCCCCCAGTGCCCTGTTTGTCTGCCCCGAAGTGTGTGCACGCCCGCACTCCGTTAGAACCCACACTGTTGCACCCACCGCCGTCGCTTTGACCGCTTACAATCAGCCCAGTAATCGTGCCCCACCCTGCCTAGTTTCAGGGTACCATGATACCTAATTGGGTTACTACTGAAATGGGTCCCCGTTACTAGGGTTTTCTAGTCAAACATGCTAAGCGGTTAAGTGTCTGTATGTACCTAACCCCACCCATCAATTTCATTAACATGTTGAATTGGTTAAGTGTTTTAGTTAACTTAACCCTACCATCTGTCCTTAGCCTTTTAAAGCACCGACCACTCACATTAGATAGATATTGTTATGGTTACTGGATGTGTCGGTCGGTTCCAGGCAGATTTACACCGTAACTCCGTCTAACCTTGGGTCCTTATTGGGCTTCATGCTTAACCACCCACATTGGATAGGTATTGTTGTGACTACTGGACAGCCGGGCGGGTCCGGGCAGATTTACATCACAACTCAATCCAACCTCGTGTTAAGCATATTCGTTTTTTCTAAATTTACATATTTGTCTTTATCACCTAACATATGTAAATTTGTCAACAATTAAATGTTGTGGCCCACTTTCCAAGTTTAACCTTTTTGGTATAAAGAATTTATACCGTTTA
This sequence comes from Allium sativum, assembly GCA_030737875.1. NCBI lineage: Eukaryota > Viridiplantae > Streptophyta > Magnoliopsida > Asparagales > Amaryllidaceae > Allium > Allium sativum. Next base: position 140,971,943 of record CM060925.1, on the reverse strand, counting down.
AATGCCACTAATTTTGGCATGTGACAAACATGCCAATTTCATATATTTTTATGACAAGTTTTCTAATATTCCCAACGTTACCCCATTTAAACATTAGGCTAACAATCTTAGCCTAATTCTCATTCGCATAGTTTTTGACATATGATATTAGGCTAAAACCTTAGCCTAATTTAACGCACACAAACAGGCATAAGGGAATTCATAAACATAAACATAACATAGGTGTAAACTTGGCATTTTTGGCATAGTCAATATGAACATCATAGGTGTGAACTTGCAAAATAGCCAACATGAATGTCATAGATGTGAACTTGCAAAATAGTCACTATATATGTGAATTTGCAACATAGCCTAAATCAATTTTACATATATGTGAATTTACATTGAAATAAGGGTCTAACCAAATAGGAGTCACATGAATTAGCATATGATTTAGACAACATAAGTCTAAACTTGTTTTTGGATCTGGGCATAACATCGAACATCACTAGCACATGACAAGAATATGACTTTTTCATAAATATGTATAACTTTATGACAAGATTGTGGACTAGATCCAATCGCATATCTAATTACAACATGAAACATGTACTAAAGTGGATCTTGACATGGATCCAATTAGGAACTTGCAACTTTTACATAAACATAGGGGCATGTATGTGAACATAACCATTTAGGCATAAAGATTTTCTAGCATAAAGTATATACATGAGGTTCTAATCACAAACGATCTATATAATCACATAATCATGAACTGTACAACTTGCTTGTGATGTTGTTGTCATTCTAAAAGTACAATAGGATCAATATCAATCTTAATTATATCACAAACATCCCAATTTCATTCGCAACACAATCATTTCAAAACATAGATATGAATTAACATCATCGTTACATAATAGCACAATTCCACTTCCAATTTACATCGAATAAATTCTTAGTTTTATTCTCATCGGAAAAATCACTATACTTACAATGAACGACGAACTTGGATTCTGGATTCTGAATTCTGGATTTGAAATGCTTTCCTTTGGGTAGACTAACGTTGTTTTGATTCGTGTTTAGCTTTAGTGTTGGCTTGTCTCTAGGCTTTCTAATTTACGGCCACTCCTAGTTTCTTTCCAGCAGCATGACGGCTTTAGTATTCTATTATTTGTGTGAATTTAGTGTTAGACTAGAGTTTTATTTATAGAATTTCAATCTAATTAGAGCTGTCGATGAAGCTAGGGTGAATCCAGACCATCCATCTCAAGAGAAGCCAATCAAAAAGTGACATGTATGCCCTAGTGACTCAGCCAAGCCTCAGAATTCGACCAGACCCTGACCGGGCCGGCCAGGGCCTGACCAACAGGTCTTTCTGACCTGGGCGCACTTGGCAGGTGAGCCAGGCTAAAATTGTACTGGCGAACTTCCCAAGTGTGCCAGTTCAATTTTGTTCTGGCGCACTCCCCAAGTGCGCCAGTGCATTCTGACCCGTTTCTGGTTTTTCTGCCCAACTTCGTTCGTCCGTATCTTCTTCATACGATATCCGTTTTACGCAAACTTGGACTCTATCTCAAGCAGAATTTCGAGACGAACGCAATGGCTTATCCCAATTCCCTTGATTTCATCATTTAGAATTAATTATACTTTAATTTGTTAGGTTACAGTTAACGGAAAATTCGGGGTGTTACAAAAATCCTTCATCAGTGAATAAATATGAGGTTTGCAGTCGACTCAAAGAGAAGGGTGCATTTGGATTTTTTTCCTTTAAATAAATAAAGAATAAAAATAAAAAATAGACTCATGCGGTAGGTAGGACAATCAATCTACCTGAATAGACTTGTAGACTCCCTTTCAATTGATAATATGTAGGATCACAGCGACTTGAAAACAATACAGGGCAACGGTCATGTTCTCTTGAGTATAGTAGAGTGAGTGATTAGGTTTCACTTAAGTTTACGTTCAGTAACAAAAGAAAAGACAGAATGGCAGTGGATGCTTGTTTGAAGCCCACAGACTTAATTGCTAAGAGCCGGCAGGTATTCATTTTTTGATGTAATAATAGGTTAGGTACCATGAATGCAGCAGTCAGTAGAATTTCATAGTTTAAAATTCAAAGTTCTTAAGTTGACAGTTCCAGCCTATCACGACTACCATGAATCCAAAGTTATGAAGCCGATAGCTCCAGCCTTCAAGTGCACAGACGCCTATCGAGCAGCAGCTCAACTAGTCTGAGATTGTTTAAATCGCAGCTTGAAGCACATATCCGAGCCTGTGTTTGTGGTTCGTAGAGCGTTCTTCTTACGGTGAAAATTTTATTCGCTTATGTAAAAGGTGACTGTTTGTAACACCCCACCTCCGTTAAGGTCACTCCGAAAGGGAATGCCCTAACTTTGGTGGAGCATTTTAGTAAACAGAACAGAAACTTACAAGACAGATAAAATAGTACTTGAAAAATTTATAACTTTATTTCAACAGAACCGAAATAAACTTGGTTACATCCTTTCAAATCACAATATCAGAATTCAAGTACAAAATATCAGTCTTGTACAAAAGCCTTCAGAATGCATAGTTTAAAATCATAATCCCCACAGAAGAAGACAAGCCATACTTTAAGCACTGCAAGCAGGAAGAAAGATCCGGATCAAGCTAGAGTATTCCCTCCTTGAAAACCTGGGGGGGGGGGGGGACGGAAGAAAAGAGGCGAAACAACAAGGGTCAGACATAAAGTCTGGCAAGTCTAGTGATTTTCAGTTATGAACAGATAATAATAACATGACATGAACATAAAACTGGATGAGAGATAACTGTAACATGCATAGCAGATATAACAGAAGAACAGAATGACATAAGCTATTTCTTTACACTTCTCTGCACTAATACTAGTATAACCGAATTAGGTGTCACCCTAATGTCTAAACTGAAATAGAAACGGGTACAGAATAATTTCCACAGAAGAGAATGCTAGTAATGGGCCTTTACCACCCCAACAGAAACGGACAGAAACAAAATGCTAATAATGGGCCTTTACCACCCGAACAGAAACAGACAGAAACAGAAACAGATTAATCCCTACGAAAACAGAATGTAGAATTAGGTGTACACTAGTAAATGGGCCTTTACCACCCAAACAGACGGTACCACGCAGAAACAGACAGGTGTTACCACCCAACAGAAACAGACGGTACCAACAGAAACAGACAGAACTAAGTGTACCCTAAAGCCCTACCCCAAGCGATCGGCTCCCTAATACATAAATATCCTGTGTCGGCCCCACAGTAGGGTGTATCACTCCCTAAAGTGATAACCAATTGGCACAGACCTATTTACAGATGTCACGGCGTCTTACATCCTCAGAGGCAGACCGGGATCCATGCACGCACATGACCCGGTTGGAACGCAACATCAACACCCCTCGCCATTATCAGAATGAACCGCTTATAATTAGTTTAGTAAGCGTGCCCGGACCCTACCTACTGTTGGGTCAAAGTTTTGATACCAGAAAGGGTTACTAACTAATATGGGTCCCAAACTACAGATGACACAAGTAATTCCCTTCCTATCCTTGTGTCACCAGACTAATAGAGTTCAGAATAACTTGTTTACAAGTTCGGACATACAGAATTCAGACAAGTTTTCAGTCTAACGGATCAGATATACAGATTTAACAGACTTACCGATTAACCAATTACATATTAACAGACTTACAGATTTTGTCTAACTTTGTAATTGGGCCTACAGATTCACGGAACTGATTTATTAAATTCATCAGTCTTGTGGGTTTAACCCTATCCGCCCAACACGTTTTAGACATCATATTTATCTCAGATTTTCATTAATTAAGTATTAATGCCCAGACCTCTCACATTAGACTGACAGTTTGCGGCTACTGGTTAGGCCGGTTGGTTCCGGGTAGATTTCTGCCGCAAACTGAGTCTAACCTCGGGTTTCAAGCACGTTATGACTAACTTCTCACATTAGAACCTATTGTTTGTGGCCATTGGATGTGCCGGGCGGTTCCGGGCAGAATTACGCTGCAAACTCATTTTAACCTCGAGTTAGCCATGTTTATCTTTGCGGCCAATTAATTAATAATTTACCATTTATGCCACGCCTAATATACATGTCGATTATTCATAACTATAACCAATTCAAATTATGTCAATAACAGACTAATTATAGCAGATAACAGATTTAGCAGATAACAAATTTTTGCAGATTTAGGCGACTTAACGGATTCAGCAGATTAAGCAATTTAGCAGATTTAGCATATAACAGATTAGGCATCTTTAGCAGACTTAGCAGATGACAGATTTGGCAGATGAACAGATCTAGCAGACTAGGTAGTAGAGCAGAACTAGCAGATTAAGCAATATAATAGAACTAGCAGACTTGGCAAATATAGCAGAACTAGCAAATTAGGCAAATATAACAGATTTAATCATTCCTTAAAGTTTTACAAACATATCTTGCCTAATTATAAATTTGGCCTAAGTTTGCATGCCTAAATAGTTGTCATGATTCACACTATGATCATATACCCTACGTTTGCATTGAATTTACATGTCACAGATTATGGTCATAATTTACATGTCCCAATTTAGTTCAACTTGCCTAATACAAAAGATTCACATATAAATTATACCAAATATAGCCATCGATTTCAATGCATGTCATATATTCAAAAATCCCCTACTTAGGTGTTATTCACATTTGATAGTTATCAAATCTTAATATAGATCTTCACACCTAAGTCATATTCTTTTTCAAATCATGAATTGTTATATAAACAACATGCCCAACAATCTAGTTATAACAGATCCTAATTCAAAATATGTGTTATATCCAATGTCTCCAGTCACATGTTAACATACCATGGTTCCTCTTCTTCCAATTCACAGAATATGCATAGATCTAAATCTAGTTTACAACCTATGTCCTTTTTCATATATCAGTCACAGATTAGCCATGTCCAATTATGCCACATTCATTATTTGTCCCAAATATTTTAGCGTTCGTGCGTTAATCTCTTAGGAGATTGGCGCAGGCTCGTAGTAGCCTGGCTATAGAACAGAAAGAAGAAGAGATACAGAATAAAATAGATCAGAACAGAACATACACAATCTCAAATTCAGATTTACAATCATGTCACAATTATGATTAGAGTTTATATCGGAAAATAAATGCACTTTCCTTGATTAGATTCTAAAAGAAAGAACTTTAATTGTTGTAGAATCGTTGCAGAAGCTTTAATCTCTAGTTTGAATTGAGTTGCTTAGGTTGATGTTGATTAGCTTCTAGTTTTGATTCCAACAGAGTAGCGACGCCATTTTTATTTTTATTTAGAACAGAGGCAGAGTAGAAGCAGAATAGAATTGTGTGTAGAGAAGGCTAGGTTTGGGTCTGTTTAAATAGGTTTAGGCAGATGAATCTAGACAGAAATCGGACTGGATACATCAGAACGAACACTGGCCCCAAATTGGGCTCGGGGACCAGGTCGACACCCAGGTCGACTGCCCAGTCGACCTGGTCTGGGGGGTCGACTGCCCAGTCGACTCCCCAGTCGACCTGGGTCTGGGCGGGAAATTTCCCGCCCAGTCTGTTCTGCGTTTGAAATTCGAATTTTGAATTCGAGCTGTTTTGGACTCTGAATATTTCTGAAACTTTGGAGGGCCATAACTTGGTCATACGGACTCCGATTCTCGCAAACTCGGACTCGTTTTCAAGTAGAATTTCAAGACAAACGCAATGGCGCAACCCGTTTTACCTGATTCTTATTTTATATTTTAATTATCCTCTGATTTGTTACTTATACATTCACAGAAAATACGGGGTGTTACATTCTCCCCTCCTTAAAGGATTTCGTCCCCGAAATCTTCAAGTTAAGAAGAATGTGTCCTACCATCCAACATCCATCTACTCAATCATCAATCACTGGCGTCCATTGTCCTTAGAAACTTCAAATGTTGTATGAACATATGAAAAAGTGTGTGTATATGTTCCTTATCTAATGCAAAGATCAGGCGGTCCACTGATTCAGTTGACCTCCTTAATGCGAATTATGCCAGTGCCATGAGTCCAACATGTATGCAATTTCCCTATTCGATACATATCATTTCTATATGAGTGCACAACCATCCAGTCATATGCAACATCCATGTGCTGAGTCAATCATTTTGCATCCACAAAAATTGAAAATGCCCACACATCCATATGCAGTATGAGAGTGTTTTCGAGCTGATCTAGTGCCTAGTGTGTGTATATGCATCCACGAGCAATCACTAGCAACCACTTGCATCCACTTGCAACCATCAAACATAACATGTCTCAAACACATGTTTACACCCATTAGTTTCTACCTAAAGTTCGAAGATTCGATCGATAGGATAAAGTCGAATGATGGAAGCGAGTACAGATAGAACAAAAACTTGGTTCCCATTAGACATGGGTCCTAAGTATCAGCCCCGAAGAATGAAACCAACATCAAATTGACACCCAGAGGATTACCCTCTTTAGACAATGTCAAAACTGGAAATCTTATCAGAAGTATTCAGATATTTACAGACTACTGGTACAGATCAGGTTCCCTAATGATTCTTAGGAAGCTAAGCATGATAAAAACCCAGAATGTATGCGTCCTACTTGACGCCTAACACAGATATCTCTCAAACCCCAATCTATCACAAACAGATGAGTCATAACCCTTATGGGGTTTGAGACTATAACCAGATCAGAAACAAGACTAGTATTAAAGTGCAGAGACTCGACTACAGAATCAGAATGCCATAATCGGAAAGAGTTCTAACTCAATAATCAGATAAGGAAACTAAACTCTCTACGGAAATTTTCCTACTTCTATCCTATCCACCAACTATGAGAGCATTCGCCTGCCTTCCCGAAGTAGGTCATGTCCTCTGTCCTTCCTCTTAAGTCAAGCTTCCATAAGTAAAGCACATTTCTCCTCCTTTATTATCAGACTTTTCTTCCTTCTTTTGTGTTTCCTTTTTGTCTCCTTTGTGAACCAAGTCCATGTCCATGAGTTTCTCATCCTTGGGTTGTGCTCCTTAGCCAATCTCCCTCATTCTCATCTTTACTATCTGTGTGTAACACGTGGACAAGTCCCTCGAAAGCGGTCTCCATCACAAGGAAAATCCTACAAAGCTCGAAAGAAAATTAGCCGTAGGTGAGACTACTGCGGCTATAGACGGAAGTCGGGCGCTTATTTGCCCTTTAACAGGTATCGTAGTCTTATCAAGCCTACGGAACCATGCCGCGATGAGGTTACCTCTCAGAAAGCCAGGAGCCCCGGAGACTCAGAAAAGAAGGAAACAAGGATTCAGACAGAGAATCAAAAGATAGATATATGGCCTTGAGGATTATGTTTTTCAAAATAAACCTTCCTTTTGAAAATACTTTCTTTTAAAGCCTTTTTGAAAATAGTTTTCAAAACCTTTTATCTAATTTGGTAACCTTTATCTTTGATACCAAGTGTAACACCCCACCTCCATTAAGGTCACTCCCAAAGGGAATGCCCTAACTTTGGTGGAGCATTTTAGTAAACAGAACAGAAACTTACAAGACAGATAAAACAGTACTTGAAAAATTTATAACTTTATTTCAACAGAACCGAAATAAACTTGGTTACATCCTTTCAAATCACAATATCAGAATTCAAGTACAAAATATCAGTCTTGTACAAAAGCCTTCAGAATACATAGTTTAAAATCATAATCCCCACAGAAGAAGACAAGCCATACTTTAAGCACTGCAAGTAGGAAGAAAGATCCGGATCAAGCTAGAGTATTCCCTCCTTGAAAACCTGGGGGGGGGGGACGGAAGAAAAGAGGCGAAACAACAAAGGTCAGACATAAAGTCTGGAAAGTCCAGTGATTTTCAGTTATGAACAGATAATAATAACATGACATAAACATAAAACTGGATGAGAGATAATTGTAACAGGTGTAGCAGATATAACAGAAGAACAGAATGACATAAGCTATTTCTTTACACTTCTCTGCACTAATACTAGTATAACCGAATTAGGTGTCACCCTAATGTCTAAACAGAAACGGGTACAGAATAATTTCCACAGAAGAGAATGCTAGTAATGGGCCTTTACCACCCCAACAGAAACGGACAGAAACAAAATGCTAATAATGGGCCTTTACCACCCGAACAGAAACAGACAGAAACAAAAACAGATTAATCCATACGGAAACAGAATGTAGAATTAGGTGTACACTAGTAAATGGACCTTTACCACCCGAACAGACGGTACCACGCAGAAACAGACAGGTGTTACCACCCAACAGAAACAGACAGAACTAAGTGTACCCTAAAACCCTACCCCAAGCGATTGGCTCCCTAATACATAAATATCCTGTGTCGGCCCCACAGCAGGGTGTATCACTCCCTAAGGTGACAACCAATTGGCACAGACCTATTTACAAATGTCACGGCGTCTTACATCCTCAGAGGCAGACCGGGATCCATGCACGCACATGACCCGGTTGGAACGCACCATCAACACCCCTCACCATTATAAGAATGAACCGCTTATAATTAGTTCAGTAAGCGTGCCCGGACCCTACCTACTGTTGGGTCAAAGTTTTGATACCAGAAAGGGTTACTGACTAATATGGGTCCCAAACAACAGATGACACAAGTAATTCCCTTCCTATCCTTGTGTCCCCAGACTAACAGAGTTCAGATTAACTTGTTTACAAGTTCAGACATACAGAATTCAGACAAGTTTTCAGTCTAACGGATCAGATATTCAGATTTAACAGATTTACCGATTAACCAGTTATAGATTAACAAACTTACAGATTTTGTCTAACTTTGTAATTGGGCCTACAGATTCACGGAACAGATTTATTAAATTCATCAGTCTTGTGGGTTTAACCCTATCCTCCCAACACGTTTTAGACATCATATTTATCTCAGATTTTCATTAATTAAGTATTAATGCCCAGACCTCTCACATTAGACTGACAGTTTGCGGCTACTGGTTAGGCCGGTTGGTTCCGGGCAGATTTCTGCTGCAAACTTAGTCTAACCTCGGGTTTCAAGCACGTTATGACTAACTTCTCACATTAGAACCTACTGTTTGCGGCCACTGGATGTGCCGGGCAGTTCCGGGCAGAATTACGCCGCAAACTCATTCTAACCTCGAGTTAGCCATGTTTATCTTTGCGGCCAATTAATTAATAATTTACCATTTATGCCACGCCTAATATACATGTCGATTATTCATAACTATAACCAATTTAGATTATGTCAATAACAGACTAATTATAGCAGATAACAGATTTAGCAGATAACAGATTTTTGCAGATTTAGGCGACTTAACGGATTCAGCAGATTAAGCAATTTAGCAGATTTAGCATATAACAGATTAGGCATCTTTAGCAGACTTAGCAGATGACAGATTTGGCAGATGAACAGATCTAGCAGACTAGGTAGCAGAGTAAAACTAGCAGATTAAGCAATATAACAGAACTAGCAGACTAGGCAAATATAACAGAACTAGCAGACTTGGCAAATATAACAGAACTAGCAAATTAGACAAATATAACAGATTTAATCATTCCTTAAAGTTTTACAAACATATCTTTCCTAATTATAAATTTGTCCTAAGTTTGCACGCCTAAATATTTGTCATGATTCACACTATGATCATATACCCCACGTTTGCATTGAATTTACATGTCACAGATTATGGTCATAATTTACATGTCCCAATTTAGTTCAACTTGCCTAATACAAAAGATTCACATATAAATTATACCAAATATAGCCATCGATTTCAATGCATGTCATATATTCAAAAATCCCCTACTTAGGTGTTATTCACATTTGATAGTTATCAAATCTTAATATAGATCTTCACACCTAAGTCATATTCTTTTTCAAATCATGAATTGTTATATAAACAACATGCCCAACAATCTAGTTATAACAGATCCTAATTCAAAATATGTGTTATATCCAATGTCTCCAGTCACATGTTAACATACCATGGTTCCTCTTCTTCCAATTCACAGAATATGAATAGATCTAAATCTAGTTTACAACCTATGTCCTTTTTCATATATCAGTCACAGATTAGCCATGTCCAATTATGCCACATTCATTATTTGTCACAAACATTTTAGCGTTCGTGCGTTAATCTCTTAGGAGATTGGCGCAGGCTCGTAGTAGCCTGGCTATAGAACAGAAAGAAGAAGAGATACAGAATAAAATAGATCAGAACAGAACATACACAATCTCAAATTCAGATTTACAATCATGTCACAATTATGATTAGAGTTTATATCGGAAAATAACTGCACTTGCCTTGATTGGATTCTAAAAGAAAGAACTTTAATTGTTGTAGAATCGTTGCAGAAGCTTTAATCTCTAGTTTGAATTGAGTTGCTTAGGTTGATGTTGATTAGCTTCTAGTTTTGATTCCAGCAGAGTAGCAATGCCATTTTTATTTTTATTTAGAACAGAGGCAGAGTAGAAGCAGAATAGAATTGTGTGTAGAGAAGGCTAGGTTTGGGGCTGTTTAAATAGGTTTAGGCAGATGAATCTGGACAGAAATCGGACTGGATACATCAGAACGAACACTGGCCCAAAATTGGGCTCAGGGACCAGGTCGACACCCAGGTCGACTGCCCAGTCGACCTGGTCTGGGGGGTCGACTGCCCAGTCGACTCCCCAGTCGACCTGGGTCTGGGCGGGAAATTTCCCGCCCAGTATGTTCTGCGTTTGAAATTCGAATTTTGAATTCGAATTCGAGCTGTTTTGGACTCTGAATATTTCTGAAACTTTGGAGGGCCATAACTTGGTCATACGGATTCCGATTCTCGCAATCTCGGACTCGTTTTCAAGCAGAACTTCAAGACGAACGCAATGGCGCAACCCGTTTTCCCTGATTCTTATTTTATATTTTAATTATCCTCTGATTTGTTACTTATACGTTCACAGAAAATACGGGGTGCTACACTGTTATAACTAGCTAGTCATATTTTTATGCAAATTTAAGTGATTGAATTCTAGTTAGTTAATTGAATTGTCTATTGATGATTTAAATTAACACTGACATTTGGATGTTGTTACTAATTGACATCCGATATAGAAATCATATTAACCGGATTTTAGTTCTTTGACCATTGATATACTTGGTAGTTAAATTAAATTTGTAAAAAAGGAAAAATGCTGTCTTATTCCATTTCTTAAAAGCATAATTTAGAAGGACCACTTTAGATTATTTTCTTTTACTGTAATCCAGTTTTGAATAGCTCTGAAAGTAAATATATCATTTATTTTCAATTAGCTTAGAAGATGTGAGTAGATCAATATGTAGACTCCCAGAATTTAGATTTAGAGATCTTGGGTTAAAATGTCTTCTAATCATTAATCATCAATTTTAAAAATGTGGCTCCACAATGAGAACAAAATGGACACGACTACCATTCATATAATGCACGTGTTCAAACCAATACACTCTTAACATCGTTAGTTTTTCACTTATATTTTTGTGTTTTGTGATGACCACTAATAAAAATCACATCTGACCAGTTCCAGACATGTAAACTAGCACACTGAAGCTTTCAACAAAAAAGAACAGTAAAATGGATAAAGGAACCAACTCACTCCGCATAACCTTTTCAGGATAATAGAGATAATATACAAAGCTGAAGGTAAACAATTCAATGACAAAATTAGCGGATACCTCGGGCTGAATATGCTTCCTAAGCAATCAAGGCATTTTCTTCCTTTTGACATTCCTCTCATGCCCACTCTTAAGCACTTCCTGCAGTATACTCTTCCACAAACCTACCCATGACAATTAATTATATAAACATTAAACATGGGAAATACTTAAAGAAAGAAAATTTCTCAAAATTGAATTTAGCGCTCAGTTTTTTTATAAATACTTACGATACAGGTTGCAGTATATATACATATATATATATACTATATTATAATTACTGAGTTTAGTTTCCAGGTCTCCCGGGCATTCTCAGCTTATATAAAACTCAACCGTCTCCTTTCAGTATTCTTCCTTTCTATAAACAGCTGTTCGCTATGTTTTTCTCGCATAAACCCTACCTATTCGCCTGAAATCAAACGATTCACTTCGCTTTTATTCCCAATTCATACCAAACAATCCTATTTTATTTGCAATTTGTTGTCCACCCTAACCCTAAATATCTTCCACCGACGACCTAACCCTAAATATCTTCCACCGACGAAACGATTGATTGCGTTATTTAACACCTGCTGATTAGGGGATTTCTTCGGCCTCAACTCAGGTGCAACCATCGATTGACAGCTGTGGCCACTGCAACGATGCTTGCAATCTTCCACATCCCAATGGCACCAAATACCAGTCTCCTCCGGCTTCGTTTAAGGTAGTTACGAATTTATTGGTTATTGGTCCTTCATTCCTGTTGTTGGTTGCAACTTATTTGACTTTATGGAACTTATCATCACTTAATACATGGAAGAGGATACTGATACTTTCATATGAAATTAAAAGCATGTTGTTTAAATTTACCCAATACATATATAAAATATCTACGTACGATTGATATGCATATGAAACTAATACATACCCACATGTTTCATATAAATTCTGTTATGCATATTCATACCAACCATAATTCTATGATATTGAATATATGAAGTGTTAGCCTGCAATGGGTTCATAAACATTTGAAAAATTATTTGTACAATTTGTGGAAGGCACTCACTGAAAAACAATGGCTGGTGAAATATTTATTTTCGTAGAGAGGTAGCCTTAAGCTTGAGCCGAATAATTACTATTCGGAAATGATGCATGCGGGCAAAAATTCAAAAATTTCCATGAGATTACCTGCTACTTTATTTTGGATAAATAAAAAGTTGCAAATTGTTTTATATACGTCCATTTTTCAGCTGAGTGCCTTCTAATCTTATAAGTAAAACTGATTATAGGATTTTTATTCACCTTACCTATCTTTAATAAGGCTACCGATTAACAAATCAAAAATATATCTGAATCTGAACATTACAAAAATCAGGTAGTGCAAATAAAATTTGCTTTTTTTTTATGGTTCATGATACTGGAAATTTACTACATCTTCCAAAGCATTGGATATATTATTAAAATTTATGTATGATGTGGTAAATCTTTGTTTAGACTTTCAGCAAGAGTCCATATTTTTGTCGAGTGCTTGAAATTCTTGCTACTAATTAATTATTTATGTTTAAATTTATGTTATGTAGAAAAGATTGAAAATATTGCCCCAATCAATTTCCCAAATTGTTTTTCATGCACTTCTTCTGCCTTCACTCCGGCTGGTTCGCTCAGGCCCGAAATGCTTGATTTGACGTAAAGATCTACTTTTAGTTTGTTCATCTCATTTGTTTCTTTTCTGTTGGTTTTTCTTCATGTTGTGTTTTGGCTGTGATTATAACAATAATTGCACTCGTTTCTCCATCTCGCACTTTTGAACGTTGTACTTCTGTAAAAGTATCTATGTTTTAAGATACAGCTATGGCTCCTATTTGTGCAAAATTCCTATCTTCTAGGCTATTACTGGTTCGTTTTTATAATTGATGTAAATGAAATAAAATTGAAATTTATGTTCTCTTTAACATTTTTGATTTTGACAGAATGAATGGCCGATTTCTTTTGATGTTTAAACCACGAAGTTTTGATGGAATATATATTATAACCACTGTTTTGATCAAGTATGTTTTATGAATGTAATAAAAAATAACCTTTTGGTTTTTATTGATGGCAAGCAAGAAAAAAGATAGATCGTATATTTCAGTTGAAGTCTGAAATTACTATTTAAGTAATAGCTAAAGATTTCAGTTCAGAAGCATGTTTATCAATGGCTTAAAACCCATTTCATGGGCTTAAAATGTCTAGCATGTATAACTTTTTTAATCAATAGTTACTCAGTAATGATGCGATTGCAAATGTAATATATGACATTCAGTAATGATGCGATTGCAAATGTAATATATGATAAACATTTTGTTGGCGTCTTTGTTACATAATTTCGAGGAATTTTTTTAATGTATGTTTGTTTAAATAACTACTTATTACAATATTCAAATTGTATAAAACTTAGTAAATTGACATTCTAATTATGCTACCATATTAAATGTGTTTCATTTGTGTATGTTTATCACTAGTTTGTTCACCTTACTTTATCGGAACATAGTACATGTGTTTCAGCATTTGTTGGAACTGATCATCAAAGCTCTACTTGGACGTGTTATGCAAGTATGAGATGGTCAGAGTATTTTTTTATGCTCTTTAGAGACCTATGGTCCTTATGAAACTTTATTCTCATGGCTAAAAAATTGTGATGTTAAGTTGTCAAATGTAAGATTGTCATATGATATTAGTGTAATGATTTACAGTAGCGTTATTAACCTTGCACAACATCATTCCTTTCTATAATTGATTGGTGAATTTGAAGCTTCTTTGCCAGGAACAAAAGGACGTTTTTTTTTGCTATAAAAATCAAATATACTTAGTTCGTGAGGTATGCTCGAATTTTCACCTCAACTGCAATGATGCTATGATGACATGGCTAATTATGTTATTTCATCTTACATATTAGGAACCTTTTCAATGAGAGAAAATTTAGCACAATTAATTCTGTATTATTTAAAATAGTTGCTGCTTTTCACCATATTTGATGGCCATGAATATTCTTTTGTTTCTACGTTTCTTTTCACCAATAAAAGCAGATAAACAAGAGTTAATTGGATCTAAAGTTCTTTGGAATATATAAATGGAAATAAATAGCCTGTGCATTTGCAATGAATTTGATAGATACCTATTTTATATTGGGAAATTTAACGACAAGGACAAAAGCCCACTAAAATTTATCCATAAGGACAACCGCCTGATATTTTATCCTAAAGGACAATACACTAAAAATAAAAATCGGCCGCTGCTTTCTTCTTCTCTCCTCTCGCGCGTAAGTCGAATTCATCAATAATCACAAAATCAAAAAATAACGAAATCATAAATTGCGAAATCACGAATTTCAGAATATAAAAGAATCGAAATTCGAAATCGAATTCAAACATCACGAAATCAAAATCGATAAGGAGAGCATTCGAAACAAAAATCGCGAGAAACAGAAACCCTAGAAAAAAATTGTCGAACAACATAAATTCATTGGAAATCACAATTGAATTGAATAGTAATATTTTTATAATGATGGAAAACGCAGTTGAAGAAGTCGAAATTGTTGAAATAATTTTTTCGTGATTGGAAATGTTTTTTTTCGTTACTAGTATAGCAGTTCGTAGGTATCATTTTTCTATTTTTTTAGGTATCATTTTTCCTATTTTAACTTTAAAACATAACAGCAGTTTTTAGTTATCATTTTTCTATTTTTCTAGGTATCATTTTTACTGCAGTTTATGTGTTGTGTTAAACATCACAGCAGTTTTAAGGTATCATTTTTATATTTTTTAAGGTATCATTTTTAATTTAATTTCTTTGTTATGTTACACATTACTGCAGTTTGAAGGTATCATTTTTATTTTTTTAAGTTATCATTTTTACTGTAATTTATGTGTTATGTTAAACATCATAGCAGTTTTAACGTATCATTTTTGTATTTTTATGGTATCATTTTTACTGCAGTTTATGTGTTATGTTAAACATCATAACAGTTTGAATGTATCATTTATATATTTTTTAAGTTATCATATTTACTGTAATTTATGTGTTATGTTCATATATGTCTTTTTTTTATGTGATAATTTTTGTGACGGTGTACTATTGCAAAATTAACACAAGAACAAAATCACATGGAAAAAACACATAACATAGTTAAAACATGAAAACTGATAATTGAAAAAATAGAAAACTGATACTTACAAACTCCATCAATGTTTTAAACAAAAACCAATGCAAAAAATGTTTACATCACTGTTTGATTGAATATAATGAAATAAATTCGACTGAGTTAAAATGTTGATGCAACAATATAACTTCAAAATTAACATAACAATAAAATTGCATGGAAAAAAAGCATAACACAATTAATAATGTAAAACTGATATCTAAAAAATTACAAAATGATACCTATAAACTGCAGCAATGTTTTGAAGAAAAACTAATGGAAAAAAAAATTATATAACTGAAACATAAATGATAACTAAATAATATAGAAATGAAACATAAAATGAAATTAGTTGGATTGAGTGACGAAGTTGATGCAAAAATATAGTTTCAAAATTAACACAGCAATAAAATCACAACAAAACAACACATAACACTGTTAAAACAGAAAAAATGATACCTAAAAAATTAGAAAAATGATACCTAAATATTGATGCAATGTTTTAAAGATTAAATAATGGGAAAAAAATTTATATCACAGATTTATTGATTAAAATGAAAAAAGTTCGACTTAGTTTCAAAGCTGATACAACAATATAACTTCAAAATTAACACAGCAAAAAAATCTCATGAAAAAAACATATAACACAGTTAAAACGGTAAAAATGATAACTAAAAAAATAGCAAACTGATACCTAAAAACTGCTGCTACGTTTTAAAGTTAAAAACAAGAAAAATGATACCTACAAAAATAGCAAAATGATACCTAAAAACTGCTGCTATGCTTTAAAGTTAAAATAGGAAAAATGATAACTAAAAAAATAGAAAAATGATACCTACGAACTGTAGTAGTGGTAAAATGAAAAAAAACATTTCCAACCAAAAAAATTATTTCAACCATTTTGTGTTCTTCATATACGCTTTCCATCGTTTGAAAAATATTTTTATTCCATTCAATTGTGATTTCGAATGCATTTTTGTTGTTCGACCTATTTTTTTTTCTAGGGTTTTTGTTTCTGCTGATTTATGGTCGTGATTTTGATTACATGATTTTTGTCTTCGATTGAGACGGCCGATTCTAATGTATTATCATATTTGTGATTTAAGCAATTTATGATTTCGTGATTTTGGTGATTTCGTGATAAATGACGAAATCGACAAAGACGTGAGAGAGGGAGAAGAAGAAAGCAGCGGCCGAAATTAATTTTCAGTGTATTGTCCTTCTGAGTAAAATTTTAGTGGGTTGTTCTTATGGATAAAAAGGCCTTCACTTTTGTCCTTCTAAATATTTTCCTGTTTTATATTTATATTTGAAAATCTTAATTTTATTCTGTTATCCCTCAATTAGCTATTAATATCCTTTTAAGGATTACTAATTGATTACATTAACTTCCGGGAGTTCAAAATTTAATATGTAGACTAATTTTACCTTAATACCTCATCGAAAAGGTAACATATATTTGTTTTTCAAAAGCCTACACAAGGATTTAATAGTGATACTTTTTTTTGAATATTTTTGGTGCGAACATGATATGAATAAGGGTATACTTTATTTTGCACATTTGATTTATATGTCACTGTGAGTCATGCTGGACATTAAACTATATTTATTAAGTATTATAGGTGTAGTGAATGGTATTATTATTTACATTTTAATATATATTACTAGGGTGTGGAGCATTGAAAAGCTGAACCTCATGAATCTCCAACCTCCAGGAATAAAAGGATGTCTTTTGCTTTAATAATCAGATATCCTTAGTTCGTGAGGTATGACCTAATTTTTACTTCAAATACAATGATGCTATGATGTGGTGGCCAATTATGTTATTTCATCTTATATTTTAGGAAACTTTTAGTGAGAGCAAATTTAGCACAACTATTTCTATATTACAGACAATTGCTGCTTTTCAGCATATTTGGTTGACATTAATGTTCTTTTATGCCCATGTTTCTTTTCATCATAAGCAGATAGGTAAGAGGCAATTAATGCATTTGATTGTCATTTGGAATATATGTATGAATATACACAGCCTTTGTATTCACAATGTATTTTACTGAACTTATTTTTATATACATCTTCAAATTTTTAATTTATTATTGTCATCCTTCAATTAGCAATTATTATCCTTTTAAAGTCTTTGCCTTCAAAATATACTAAAGTGGAAGATTTTACCTTAATGCATTATCGAAAAGGACACAATAATTTGTTTTGTTTTTTGCCTTCTTGGTTACCAACACAAGGATCTAATAGTCACACTTTTATTTTACATTTGTGACTTGAGCATGATATGAAACTCAGTTCAACTGAAATTAAAAGCCTTCTATCATACTGTAAGTTCCCAATATGAATCTCAATTCAACACAAGGATCTAATAGTTGCTTACTGAAGTAATATATTTTAACATTTGATTTGAAAAGGCAGCTTTTACTTTCCAGATTAACCTTCATACCTTACTGAAGTGAAGAAGGTTCTGAAAGAGATGTACAATTGTAAAGATAAAGGCCAGCTACTTTCCTAACGGTTTTATTTTTGGCTCATTTTACACATTTTTTCCCCTTACGTACTTTTTTTTCTTTTTCTTTTTTTTGGCTATGGG
Source organism: Allium sativum (assembly GCA_030737875.1). NCBI lineage: Eukaryota > Viridiplantae > Streptophyta > Magnoliopsida > Asparagales > Amaryllidaceae > Allium > Allium sativum. The sequence goes on along the minus strand of CM060925.1, from coordinate 140,953,508 downwards.
ATGCACAAAAATTTGAACCCAACATATCTAAAACTAGACGAATTCAAATTTGATTAGATTTTTTCTTTATGTTATGATGGATACGTTTACTGTTATGAATTGAATTAAGTTGAAGTTACGTTCGAGTCCGGGCGTTATATACTTGGAAATTGTGAATTTTGTCTACAGCCAGTTAAAAAGAATGCTAGTGTATTTGGACAGTACTAAAATGATATATTGGCTCAAAATTGAAGTACCAATAGTGTTAGTAATAAGAAGGTTTTCAATTATTATTCTTATACTAGTAGCATTAGTTCTAAACATTTCATGCTAAAATCATTTCTATTTTAGCTTACATTAAAATTCATTTCATGCTTTGTCGATTTTCTTACTATATGTTATTACTGTAGCAACAAATTATAGTCCAATTATGATGGTTATGCTCCTTCCGTTATGGTAGAAAAGCGTAAAGCATATCAGCAAAATATGATATCATATTAGCTTTCTTGCAAATATTCATTTGCTATATTTCCATATTTTTGAACTTGCTTTGTGGCCTACTTGCTGGAATATTTCGACAATTGGGTCACATATGTAAAATAAAGTGTGTTGTGCTATTTTGATGTAAAGCCTAATTAAAGTGATCTAATTTTAGATTAGAATTAATAGGCTTAAAGTTTAAGTTATCATGGGCCTAATGTGTAGATATCGGGGCATTTTATAATTTGTTGAAGGGCCGAATTACAAAATGCCAACTCTATAAATAAAGGGTTATGGTCCCTGAATTACACAAGCCTTAGCAACTCTCTAACCTCTTCTACATAGAGCTGATTTCAGATCTAAGGTTTGTGTCAATTTGGAAGACCAAACCTAATTCATCTTCTCATTTCACAACCGACTACGGATTCAGGTACTGCACTGATTAAATACAGATTTAGGTACGCTTCCGCTAATTAAGTTATCTGTTTTCTGATTTGTTCTCAATTAAATCAATATGGATTACATATTTGGATCTAGGGTTTCATGATTGTCTGCTGTTAATATATATTGAAATACTAACAAGTGGTATCAGAGCCAACCATTATTGATTGGGTTGAGAAAGAAAGGCAAAAAAAAGATTTTTTTTAAGATCTGAATTTGGATTCACATCTCAATCCATTCGGTTGTATAGAGTCCCTTGCTTCATTATGTATTAGGCATAAAATCTTGTGTTCTAGATAGGTTTATTATGGTATTATGTGTACTGTGATATATTTATTCAAAGCAATGAACTGTTTGAGAAAAGATTTTACGTGCATGGTAGGCCATGTGTCTTGCTGTTTGAAACAGTGGGAATTAAATATTTGTTCACATATTGGCTGCATCACGTTGTGTGGTAGTAGCTTATCAACAATGGATCCAGACGTTTAATGAAAGTTAAACTAACAAGTGGTATATTAAATTCTCTGCGTTGCTGGACTTTTTCAACCATTTAGTATAATTATTATTTTTGACTCTTTTGTGTTGGCACGTTAATATCTTTCATGTTGATGATGGATTCACTAACATCTGTTATATTTTTTAAATATATACTTTTGTTCGGATCTACCCAGTGAATTTCAAATCTAGCAAATAAAAAAAATAAAAAAATAATAATAAGGGAGGATTCTGGGCTACAAATGTAGATCAGGAATTCCATCTTTATGCATAGATAAAGATTTCCGAATGATTAAATTGCAACTTTGCATATGCTGCGGATGTAATGCAAACAAATTTATCTGGATATTTATGTAAAGTTATCATTATTACTATTATATTTGGGAATTCTTGTTCATGACAGTCTGTTTTGTTGCAGAATCAATCGCAAGGCTTAATTGTTTGACTTCTTATTCATTCAGATCCATTAATTTTGCATCTGTCATTTTTTGTATGAATTAAATGGGTTTTCCCGTACTTTGGAGCCTTTTGCTATGATTCTTGTCATGCCTAAATTACATAACAAGTTTACCGACGGAAATCATTCTTTACATGCACGTCATTCAATTTTTTTGGTAAATCAGTACATAAATTCGTGATTTACTTCATTCTGGACATGAAAATTCGCCTTATACATCCGCATAGCATAGTATGAATTCAGCATCTACACAATCTAGACAAATTGTGATTTTCACAATGTGGGTTCAGGAAGTACAATTATGATAATTATAAAATCCATATTATATTACATGATATGATTTACACTGTTAGCTTATTTTGAATTATGTGGTAACACAGATAAAGGTTGTCATGTTGTTGCATAACTCAGTGTAAAGCTTCTGGTTTCCACTGCATCTTAATATGTATGTGCACTTAGTTTTGAAGATAATTGTGTTCACTTTAAAATTATTATGTTTAAGCCTAAAGTAAGACTAAAAGTTATGGAATATCTATTGAATTTGTAGCTCAATTAGACATTGTTTATTTGAAAGGATTGTGTCAACTATAATTAAAAATCTATCATATTATGGTTATAATTTTTTAATATTTCAGTTGTCATATGGACCTAAAGCGAAGTGTTTTATAACACTCAAAATATATTGTACATGTATTAAGGATAAATTCAAATATAATTTTGGCGTCTCTTTATAACCGTAAATATTCTACATACATAGTGAACTGACTGAAATAATATGTCATCAAAGTGACCTCTATATTTTGGTGGTTCATGAAAATGTTTGATATTTGTGTGTAGTTGTTCATGCGAGTATTAACCGGCCCAAAGGAAGACTAATATTTGGCTGAATCGTGTAACAGCCCGCAAATCCGTGCTATCTGAGTTGACTAAGTACACCACACGTCCAACTCAAATTGCACAGAAATACGACTCATTATTAGAAAGAAGTTAGAGGATGAGAAATAGAAAGAAAGAAATATTAGAATAGAAGAAAACGAAGATCACAACTCACAGCGGAACGAATAAAATATATTATATAACATAAGCTTTGAAATACAAATCTGTTTGGTGCATATATACATACCATCATCAGAGTACACATAACATTTGATTCAGCGGAAGTAACTCTAAATAACTAACGTTGAAGCCTCCAGCTTCAAGCTCCTCCAAGTGTATCTGTAAAAGCCTGAAACACTTGACTGCCCGTACAAATTTGGGCACCCAAGAGTTTAGGAAAAACAAAACAAAATAAACTCTGGGTCAGTCATGGGACTGGTGTGAGTAAACCCCAACCACTTGTTTAACTTTAAAAAAAACCTTTTCGAAAGAAAAGATAATAGTAAGACCAGCCCACACATAAACACGGACGGTTTTTACCTTACTATAACCCAAAACACTTTGATATCAAATCCAGTGATATTATAATAATGTCTACATCAAGTAAATAACCAAATAGCAGAACGCTTGCATCTCACGCTCCACATATATAGTATAAAATCAAAAAACCGCATGGCGCTTATTGGAGATTGGATTTCCAACATGACAAGGTATGGGACCACCTTCCGACAGTGCATCTCTAGAGGCGAATACACCTGGGTTCAACAAGAACGTCTTGCAATCCGGCCCACACATGACCGACCACTCATTTCGCTTGAGTGTATCGAATGTATATCACCAACGGTTGGACTCAAACCACCGTTTCCCGAATGGGCAGAATCGATAGATTTAGAAACAAAAGGAATTTCTCTAGATAGGTGATTATACACCCTAATGGGAGCGACCCACATAGCCATGCTGCCTGCCCGATTTTTGTCCTTTCCCGGTTGTTGAGGCCTGAGGCTACGAATACTTACCCTTCACTGATAGCACAATCACTTTGAATGCCACATCGTCAGATCCGTTAATCACTAGTTGAGTTTGCACAAATATTCTGGATATTATGCTAAGGGATAAATCCGTTGCAACCATATATATTCATACAGACCAACCCATTTGATCATTGGAAATACTCTGTCAGACATTCGTCCATTTACGTTCGTTCTGGGATTGAACGAAACCGAAGGCACTATTTCTATTAATAGAAAAGCCCTTGCACTTTACTCCGTCTTCAACATATTCAGCATACTTGGTTCGCAACGCTTATGCCGATACGGAGTGGTTCTTCGGATAATAATCCAACCGGTCTCTCCATATTGACAACGATGGTCAAAACTTCGATAGTCTGTGATTTAACTATCGAATAAAAACAAGTGTTCATCCAACATATCAAACAAACCACTGGGCTCTTTAATTAATATTCATTAATTAAACCACTTCTCTATTTTCTCAATCAATATTTGTTAGCCAAATATTTTCAATAATCATCTTGGCCCTTTACGCTATTCTTGATTTCATTTCCTTATCGAATTCTATATATATCGATATATAGATTTCTAATTTTCAAATTCCTTAAAAATATTCTATCTCCTTAAATTTCCGGAAAATTTCGCCATAACCTCCCCTGTATCGGGAGCATCGGGAAATTTCAAATAGCTTCCCGGTATCTTCCTCAATCAAAAAGAAAAAGGAAAAGCCAAGCGGCTTGCCGATACAGCGCATAAAACCCATATATGAATTAAACATGTACCTTTTTTGTCGAGCACACTAATTTAAATCTTCATATACTTCATATTAAACCTGCTTACGCATATTCACCTGTTTCAATTCAATTCAATACCATCTAGTCGTTTGAATTCAGTTTCGCCCATTTATTCTTTAAATCGGCCATTTTGCCTATTTCACTTCTTTTTGAACCTAACATGTTTAAACCAAACATTTAACTTGCTCATAACCACATTTCGTTTCAATTTCAATTCTAGTTTCCTTTTTGTTTTCGAATATAAATTTTCAAATCGAATTTACTTATTCAAACCCCAATATTCATTCGAAAGCTCCTTAACTAATTTCTATTCAATTTAGTTAATTCCATTCAATAAATCAAAATCTGGTTTCTGTTTCAAAAATCATATTCATTTACACAACTTGAATTCGCATATATTTTACAACTCAACTCTGAAATTTTCTAAATAGGAACTTCGGATTTTATTTGCTTAAAAATCCTTTTATAAAATTAAATAAACCATTATGGTTTTAAAACGACTCTGGCGCTGTTTTTCTGAAAATTTGATTTTGACATAACTCAAAATCTATACGACGAAATTCAGATTTTTCTCCTTCATTAGAAAACTATTATCAAACCGGTCCTGACGTTTCTTGTTTCGAAGAATTCCGACTTCAATTGCGTTCTGTATATTCAATTGAAGTTCGAAACGCCAATTTACGAACTGCAGCGCTGTGGCGAGTTCGTTTTAATTATATTTATATATATAAACTTTTAAACTTCATTCAAAATGAATTCAATTCCATTTTTATATATATATTCATATATATTTCAAATTTCATTTGAATCTTTACATTTCAAATTCCATAGTTTAAATCCTGTATTCAAATCCCATTTGAAATCCTTTATTCGAATTCCATTTTAAATTCTTTATTCGAATTCCATTTTAAATCCTCTATTCGAATCCCCACTTTAATTTAACCCCTTTTTGAATTTCTATATTTGAAATTCATGCTTGAATTTAAATATCTAAACTCCATTTAAATTTCTATTTGAAATTCTAAATGTTTCAAATTCCATTTGCACATCCAATTTCTATATTTGAATTTTTATTGAAATTCAAATATTCACTTCTTTTTAAATTCTATATTCAAAATTCCATAGTTTAAACCCATTTGAATTTCATATTCAAATCCCATAGATCAAATCCTATTTGAATTCGATTTGAATCTCTTATATTCAAATTCCATTTTCCATTTCCATTTGAATCCTAATATTCAAACTTATTTTTTTACACCATTTGAATTACTTCACTCCAATCCATTTGAATTTCTTTAAATTCAAATTCCATTTCAAAATCATTTGGATTTCCTATTTTGAAACCCTATTTGAAATTCTATTTCCAATTCTACTTTGAAAATCCTATTTCCAAAGTTTATTTCAAATTCTATTTTGAAATTTCATATTCAAATTTCTACTTGGATTTCGGTATTCAATTACATGTTCAAATTCAATATTCGAATTTCTATTTCAAATCTCAATTCAAATTTCATATTTAAATTCCATTCAAAGCTCTATTCAAATTTCGCATTTGAATTTCTTCCTTGAAATACTATATTTCAAATTCTATTTAAATTCTTCTTTGAAATTCTATTTTCAAAGTCTATTTCAAATCCTCTTTTGAAAATTCTATTTTTAAATTCTATTTCAAATTCTATTTGGAAATTCTATTTCAAATTCTCTATATTCAAACACCATTGAAAGTTCTATATTCAAATCCACCTTGGATTTTCTATTTGAATTCTAAATTCAAATTTTCTATTTCCTTTTCTTTTTGAATTCAAATTTCCATTTCCTTTTCTTTTTGAATTCAAATTTCCATTTCCTTTTCTATTATTCAAATTCTATATTTTAAATTTCCTTTTGAATCATAATTTCAAAACACTTGTATTCCTATTTCTGAATTATCAAATGATAATTCTTTCCACTTCATTTATAACTTCGATATAAAAGAACTATTTATAAACTTTGTTTATAAAGAAACTACTTGTTTTATTTTTCAAAACCAAGTTTTATATTTTTATTTCCATTTAAAAATTCAAATTCTATTTAAAATAGAATTTTCCTTTTTAAATTTCCAATATCCTTTTTACGATATTTTTAAATATCATTACTTAAGCCCAGTGATAAAACACACAAAGCAACCAAATATTTATTTTTCTAACACATCATATATAACAACATATATGCAAACAAATAAACAAACAGATAATATATTTTTGAGGAATCCAGTTGGATTCCTCCAACCTGTTTCCCTGCATCCACAGATGTTAGCACATAAATAATACCCATTCTGCTTCGTGGCAGAATATCGCGGTATAGAAGGTCATCCACTAATCATAGCGTGGGGCGTATAGGGTAATCATCCGCTATGAAACTGCGGGCATCCGCTAATGAGACTGCGGGAATCCAACCGATCAATCAACCCAATATATATATAATAGCCTAAATAACTAATATGTATAAAACAACCAGAAAATATGCACACAAGCAACAAACAATTATTTTTAATGAAATAAAAATAATTCTAAAGGTGAGTGAGATTTACTCACCGGAGTTTTGTCGAATATCCAATGAAGCCAACTATATAGATTTCACAGTGATTTCTCCAATCGTCTGTTTTTCAATGCAAAACAATATAAATAAAATTTCAGTTTATTAAATTAGCCTAATTCAATTTAATTAATTACTCTAGTAATATAATTCCAATTTAAACCTTAATTTTGTTTAAATGATTAGTTTACCCGTTTATCTCTTTACTAACTAATCTCTATCTATTCAATCCATTACCAATCATATGACTAATTTGTCTTAAATTGGTTGCTTGTTTATATAGATCAATTCTCCTAAATTTAAAATTTACAAATCAAAAATTACCTAAATCTCGTTCCTCTCCAATTGAAATGCACCGAACGCACACCTTCTTCTTTCCATCATAAACAAAATAGATCAAACACCAGATCCACCCAAAAGCAAAAAGAACGATGCCCAGGACAGCTCACTTTCCTTTTTCCCTGCCCCTCTTCCTCTGACTGAGTAGCACACTCCCCTTCAAGAACCAAACTGGCCCGACAAACTGCCAAAGTCGCGATAGTGCTCGACCCAAAACCCAGAAATCGACAGCCTTCAAAATAGGATCACTGTCTTTGAATAACACCTTGTATCGAGGACTGGACCTCACCAAAACTCTACTGACCTGCCGCACCCTTCTTCAAGGTCAGACGCTCAATTGTGAACCCACCGAACAACCCTTGCTTGCCTCCGACGATGTAGTTCGCCATCGCAGATCCAAATCCCAATATTTGATGCCCAAGCTTTCTGCCTAAATCGCGCCTGGACTTGCCCTAGACCACATCGAATATGTCGAGCTTCATACGCCATCGCGTCGACCCTAAACCCCAAATCGATGTACACCCCCTTGCCTGAATCACGAAATCCCTTCCGTTCCCTTCCCACCGATGACTGCCGAGACCACGACCTCCCTCACGCGCCCGCTCCCACATGAGTTTAACAACCGATGGACTCCTCGCATCAGCTGATTCCAGGGTTTTCATAAAGGAAGAATGAAAAAAAATAACGAGAGCGAGAGCTTATTTATAGAATGTGAAAGGGGACAAACGTACTACCATTAAATCAATGTTTCTCTGATATTGGAAGGGGGAAGCAAATATATCAGCTCGAGAAGAAGTAGCCTGTACAAATTTTATAATGTAGGTCGGCATGTTGGCTTAAATTCATACATTAATTGAATTAAATTGATTTTTATTTTAATTACAAACTAAAATATCTTGCGGTCCCTTAATTTAATATCCTGAACCAATATTTCAGTGCAACCACCGATGTTACAAGATTAAAATGCTATTCTGAACCCACTGGCACCAATTCTGAAATTTAATTCGGTTGTGTAGAAGAGATAAAAATATTACTATTGTTCTAGTTCAATATAAAATTTAAATAGATTGACCAAACTGTTTTCAATCCCGTTTTTAACAGTGAATTCAATTGTTATCATTTCATGTTTCGATAATTAGATATATTCGAAATAAAATCTTATATCAATTATTAAACTGATAAATTCAATATGTAAAAATCAACTTATTATCCAAATTAAATATTTAAATAATTTAAATACTCAATATTAATTGGCTAAAAATCCGGGACGTTACAAATCGCTTACACATGTGTGATGATAAATACGTGACAATTATAAGGTTTTTCGAGTGAATAATTAATCGGCCCAAAGGAAGGTTGTTATTTGACTTGAATTTATTGTCAGTGTTTGATCATTACAACAAGAATACCACTTACAGTTAATATTACTGCCCAAAGACTTGATATTAATGTGTACTAGGTATCTTGAGACGAGACTTACCAATTATTTGAATTTACTATAGTTGTTATTTGGCTATGAGCATATACGATCAATCTTCATTTTATTTTTTGTTCATTTTATGCTAATTTAACTAAATTATCTGTCAATTTAAAGAATATTTCCATCTTGTTTTGGGATAAATATAAGGATTTGTATGGGAGCATGTTATTTGTTCTTGACTTTACAGATTTAACTCTTGTAACTAAGAGGGTTACAGCCAACTCTACTACGGTTAAATATTCTTATAATGTTATGAAGAATATTGAAAGGTGATATAATTTAAAGGCAAGAGTTAAATGATCATTAAGTAAATACTTCAGAAGTTTTCAAGGATGTGCTATAGGTAACGATAACTAATTTTGTATAAGTTATCTACTGAGAATGGAAACTGTTTTTGTGAAAACAATAAAGGAAATCAAGCACTCTTTGTGGTGCTTGATTACATAAAGTCAAAGTAAAAGAAATATAAATGAGTACTATACGGAAAAAGATGCTTCAAAAGCTAAAGACGCTCAAGTTATTGTTATTTTTGGTGCTATCTTCAATATATTCATTTAAAAATTAAAATTATTTTAAGAATAATATGTTATCTTATTGGGCTAATTTAGCGCTTTGGTAATTAAAATAGAGATTGAAGTTTTTATGATTGAAAAGTACTCATTTGATATACATTGTAAATAAATGTATGAATAAGGATTAAGAAGTCGCTAAGGATCTCAAAGAAAAGAAATAACATACGGATATTTTTTTTGTAGTTGTTTCTTTAATGAGATATACAGACATATAAAGTAAAATGTACATGATATTTTGTAGTTATTATTGAGATTTAAGTCAATTTTTTTGGATTTATTTGATTTTTTTATGCTGTCATTTAGACAGATTTCGGTTTTATATTTCTAACATGAACAAATTAGGTTATTATTGTTCATCAAGAAATAGTAATGTTAATTTATGAATAAATTCAAAATTTTAAGTAAATGAAGCTATCGATGTCTGATATATAAGTTATGACTACTTATGCTAAATAGCTTGTGTAATGATATCTCAAATTTTGTTTTTTGGTGACTAATATAATTATTTGTTTCAGTTTACTGAGGAATTATAGATTGAGATATCATAAAGATAGAAAATACTTTATTAATATTCTAAGGGATTTAAAGTTTATAATCTTTATGAACCCACAATAAGGAAAAGTTTTGAAGCGGGAAATGCATTAGTTTTTTGAGGATGTTGAGTTTGGAGGGAGAAATAAAGTAATATCATTGTCTTTAAAGAGAATCATTATCTTTGATTCAACTGCGGTTGCTTCTTCGCTCAAAGTTTAAGATTTGTTTTCTTTTATTAAGAAGAGGTAAATTAAGAACCATAATAAGACGATGTTGAAGATAATTTTTCTTTAAGCTAAGGATACTGCTTCAAAAAAAAAAAACTCAACAACCTCAAAATGCAAGATCGCTAAGGAAATCCACTTAAATGGGAAGAAATGCTATTTCAGATTATTATGTAGTATTTCTTCATAAAGATAAATAATGGATTGATAAAGATGATGCGCTATGGACTTACATCAATCCATGTAAGGTACTAATTTAAAATGTGGATTTAAAAAATGAACATATAGCATAAATCTGTATGGATAACAAAGTTTGAAATCTCCCTCTAACTTAAGTAATAAGATCATTGGTTATGAATAACTATTCAAAGCCAAAAGGGATCAAGTGGGTAATACTGAATTTTATAAGGCACTTTTATTGAAATCACTATTATTAAAATATAATTTTCTTTTCTTTAAAGAATGTTTCATTTTGGACTTAGTAAACGATTCTTTAGATTCGACCGCTTTGGAGCTTACTACATTTTTTACTTTTGAGCATTATCTGATGGAGATTAAAGTTATGTTTCTCAATGGAGACATTGGTGAAACTACTTAAGAAACTCATTTATGGATTAGTCTTTTGTATTTGGGATTCAAATACACCATTATTGTTCATGGGGTGATATTTGGATTATTACAAAACAATTAGGAAGATAAATGCTTAAAAGATTTGGTATGTAAACTGCGATTCAGTTGTTTTTCTCTTACCAAACAGATAAATGCTACCATCCTTGAAATTAAAGAAATGCAAAAGATTTCTCACGCACTTGCAGTGTGAATTCTAATGCATACTAATGTATATACACATATGGATATGCGTGTATTATTTGGCAGATACTTTACTGATATTAAAAGTAGAGATTTAGTAGCCAAAATGGTTATGATATATATGATATATCTTTAAAAGACAAAATAAAAGATTATGTGCTCATAGATAAAAGATCGGATTGGGTGGAGATCATAAAGAATTACGATCCGGATATTTTGGATGTCATTACTGTAAAAGATCCACTTCTAGCAATGATAATATATTTTATGGGTGAAACTATATAAGGGAAAAGTGTCATTTAGGCACTTATAGTTTTCGTCATTTTGAAAATATCGTCTTTGGTTAATTATAAGAAATCCAAATATGGAAAATAATAATGAAATTTTGTCACAAGACTCCAGTTATAGATAAAGAATTGAAAGACCAAGTAATATTGTGACAGTAAAGAATATATTATTTTCCAATAAGGGAAGAGTGAAAAATGTATTGTAATTCATAGAACACACTTAGACAAACTCCATTGTGGCGGATCCGCTTACCAAAAGGTTATCACCTAAGGTCTTTCATGAGAATGTAGCTCAATTAGTGTAACTTTTATGTAAGGATATTTTAGTTCAGGGGGAGTATGTATTTGGTATTGTCATATGACTCATTGCTCTATGCTTCATTTACAGATATTTGCATATCAAGTTCTTTTTCTGATCAGAAATAAAGTAATGAATTTTTCTTTGCACTCAGGTTGTTTAAATATTAAACATTTGATCTCACTAAAGAAGGACCAGTTGGAAATAGACATGTATAGATCACATTTCATGTAATTTCCATGCTACGCATCCATGATTGATCTATGTCATTTGATTGTATTGATATATGTGACCATTGATGGGTTTAGTTATGATAAATGTAACGAATGCCGCTTTGATCCTTTGTCAACCCAATTAATGGACGAGATTGCTTCAGATACACCATATGTTATAAATAGCAAATTTTGGAGCTCATAAAGTTAAACACATTTTAAGGTTATTTCATATGTAACCCGGGGGAGATTGTTGGAATATTTCGACAATTGGGTCACATATGTAAAATAAAATGTGTTGTGCTATTTTGGTGTAAAGCCTAATTAAAGTGATCAAATTTTGGATTAGAATTAATAGGCTTAAAGTTTAAGTTATCATGGGCCTAATATGTAGATATCGGGGCATTTTATAATTTATTGAAGGGCCGAATTACAAAATGCCAACTCTATAAATAAAGGGTTATGGTCCCCGAATTACAGAAGCCTTAGCAACTCTCTAACCTCTTCTACGGAGAGCTGATTTCAGATCTAGGGTTTGTGTCAATTTGGAAGACCAAACCTAATTCATTTTCTCGTTTAACAACCGACTACGGATTAAGGTACTACACTGATTAAGTATAGATTCAGGTACGCTTCCGCTAATTAAGTTATCTATTTTCTGATTTGTTCTCAATTAAATCAATATGGATTACATATTTGGATCTAGGGTTTCATGATTGTCTGCTGTTAATATCTATTGAAATCCTAACACTACTTTGTTATTAGTTTATTGTATCATGGTAAATGAAAAATCATACTAAATTCTAGCTAAGGGTTAATAATGTAAAACAACAATTATGAATAAATGGATTGGAAAAAATGATAGCAAAAATAATATGAAAACATTTGCTAAACTGATTTGTTCTGAGTTTTGTATGTATTTATACATTTGTATGCTTTATGAATAATTCAAGCCTGAAATTCATGTATCTCGAGAGCAAACATTTCAAACCTGACATGGTATATGTAATATAAGGCATATGAAGTGGTTTAACAATTTCAGTTTAATAAGTATTATACAAAGTAATTATTTGTCACCATCAAAGTTTATTTACTTTGGTTAACTTCATTTAATAAACTAGTCATTATTATATTGACTTAACCAGTCTTTGATTATATACTCAGTTTATGTTTATGAAACATTGATGGAATAACTTTTAACTACTAATATGATTTTGTTTGATCCATTATTACAGGTTAGAAATACAGTAACATAGTAGAAATTACGTACGTAAATCTAACAAATTGTGATTTTTGGTTTGCTTCACACATAATTTTGACCTTAAAAAATTTCCTCTATCGAAATGAGATTTCAATTTTTGATCTATAATTTAATTACCTTTTCATAGTTAGTAGGTAGTTAAACCTTCGACCCTAAATTTGGTTTACTATACAATATTTCTCACTTGGTAATTTATTGTTTTTAAAGGTTTTTTGCTTACCGCACTGTATTCATTTGTTAAATTGCATGCTTTGTTTAGAGCAACACTCTATTATTTATCAAATAATATGCATGTCTATTCTGTACCATGAGCAGAGAAAATATATGAGATTTTATTTTGGATGAAAGTGTGCTCCCCTTAATAGGAGAGCTCTCATATTTTATTACGTAAAAGTAGAAAAATTATATCCGTTTGTTGGCTACATTCAATTACAGGTGTGGTAGATAATCATAATAATGATCTAACAGACATGGCAATGAAGAAGAGGAAAAATATAATATATACGAAACTTCCCAAAAAATGGACAATAAATTTATAAGTACAGGATGTCGAGGCAGATAGGCTCAGGCTGGACAGAAAACTGGGGGATGGGGTGTTAAATGAGCAGTAGAGGAATCACAGCCTGGGATATTGCAGCAATCTAATCATAGACATGGCATAAAGATGGGCTGTTTATAGTTCTCACTAGAGGAGGACTTAGTGCTAAATGAGCAACTGCTGGGAGAGCAATGTGGAACACACTGCAGTTGAATTTGCAGTAGTATGATTAGGGCCTAACAAAGTGAATATGCCAATGCATTAGGCCATATGTTGACATGCAATCTACAAAGATTCAAAATATTATTCTGGATTGTTGTAATTTGCTATTTTCTTTTGTTTTATTGAATAACATGTTTACTACGCATCAGCTCATGTAATTTTTTGCCATATGTTACGTATGTTTTAGGCGATAACCTCAGGCTGTAATATGTGTTATATAATTTTCCCGTTGTAGTCTGTTTTTGCAGGATGCTTTAATTGCATGTTTAATTTTGATTTTTGATTATTAATAAAAAATGCACCTGTGGTGGTACATGTGATGGATGGGTAAATCCAAATTTTAAGTTATGCATATGCATGATTAACGTAGTAAATAATTACCGATGCTATGTGTGGAGGTTATTAAACATTTGAAAATATGTTGTTTGTTCTTAATGCCAAAGACAAAAAATCTGTTTGTATCATGACTATTATAGTGTAACGACTCAGTATTATAAATGGATTCTAACTTCACTTCAAATTTAGATTTTTCTTTATACAAGTATATTCGCTTATAAATTTTTTAATATATGTTTGCTTTTTAATATGTAATTACTTTTGGCTTATGTTAAAGAGTATAATATTAATACTTCTTAACCCATTTATCTGTATTGTTTTAATACAATATACAAGCCATGAATATTGATTAAAGTATGACCTTGAATGGAATTTTTAATTTCAATGTATAATACCTGGGTTAGGGTCTAATATATATTTTCTCTACGTTTGCTTACACCTGCCTTTTAGTTTCATATACAATATTTAGTTTCTTTACATGAGTACGTGTATATAAGGAGTATACATATCCCTCACATCTACTTTATTTACTTTTGTAATGTTTACCATCCTCCAACATGCGTATTCGAAGCTGATGCACTACACTATCAATATTAGAAATTTAGAATATCACCAGTTTTATGCATGGTAACTACTTCTGCACCTATCCAGCACAAAACGAATGAATTATATAGATATGTGTTAAAATTTCCTTATGTGTTCTACTCTCTTATTACACCCTTTTGCACTTATATTCAATTGACACCTTTTGATCAAGTCCAACCTGTGTCACTGATTCATAAAACATAGGCATATATTTAGAATTAAATTTCAATGACACAATTTTAAATGAATATTGACCATATGCGAAGCACGGGTTCACACTTGTATGTATATATATATATATATATATATATATGTGTGTGTGTGTGTGTGTGCGTGTGTGCGTGTGTAAAAAAATAAAATCACTTTATACTGATATATAGAACTTACCAAGCATCGTGTTTGAAAGTTAAATTTACGGATTCATCCGGAACTCCAAGGTAAATAGCTTCAAGTTCTCTCTTTGCCCTTGCAATGGAATCTTTTATATCCATCAAAAAAGAAGAGAGATCAAACAAGTATTCAGTGTGTATTAGCAAGTAATTATGTGGTAGGGTTCAGATATATAACAAGAATTGAATAAATGAGATACATTTAATAATAACTTTGGTTTAATTTGTAATATGATGGAATGAATTTATTCCAAAAGCTATAACAACTACTTTTTATTTCTAGAACAGTGACTAAATGAGTTGTTTACATAACATTGCTCCAAGAGAGACAGATATCATGGACTGAATTTTGTATGTGCTGACAGTGACAGCTAATTATAAAAGAAGAAGCTAAATATATGTATTTGAGCCTGATTATTTTCAACCTTTTTGATTGGTTAAGATAAAACAATAAAACATGAGAAATATATGGAAATAACAGTATTTCAAATGATATTTGATCATAGCACTAGAATATAATTCTAAATTGACCTTTGAAATAAGTCTACATTTCACATAGTAACCTCAGCCGGCTCAAGAAATGCAAAAGCCGGCACAATTGATACTCCACATTGCCATTTGGCAATCAAGGGAAAAGTACCAGGTTTGATAGATAAAGATGGAAAAAAATATAGATAGAATCCATGTACTGCAGATAAGGACTTCCCAAAAGACACATTTTACTTCTGTGTACAGTCATATGGTCCATGTGTTCTAAATAAGTTGAGAACTGGAACACACTTTATCCAAAAGTATAGCAAGTTGCATGGTGGTGACTTCATTAATATTGAAAGGTTTGGAACAATCTGTAAACAAACACACATGACAATATAATGAAATAAGACGCCGCGTGAAAGAAAAAAGAGAAAGAATGATCATCTAGACTTGGATTTAATCATGATTAGCAAAACTTGGGTCAGATCATGATCAACCAATGTCAAGATGATTTTGAACCCTTTGAACAACTATTATAGAAAAGTCTAATCAACTGTGAATACAAGTGGTCTACTGACATATTACTGACGATATACATAAGAAAACAAGCAATAGAAGTATAAAACCTAACCGTAACAGTGGCTTGCATATATAGTTGATGACTGCTTTGTCCGTGGAGGCATGGAAGAATGTAAACAGACAATGAACACAATTCCATTGACATAAAAATTAAACAAAATCAGCAAACAGATGATTATGAAAAGGAGCAAACAAGCAAATTAGCATATACAAATCTGGATACCCATTTGAGAACATATTGAACACACATTGGAAAAGATGATAAATCATAAAAAAGACCAAACAAACAAACTGGCATATACAAATCTAGATACCCATTTGAGAACATATTGAACATGCATTGGAAAAGATGATGAATCTTAAAATTTCATATTTCTATTAAGTGGAACAAAATTGATGAACTAAATGGTACCAAATTTTAAACCTAAAATGAAGGAAATTGTGAAAATTTAGGAAGGCTGCATGTGTGTTAGTGTTATCCCAGGAAATCATACACAAAGAGATTTGAGAAGAGATAAAAGTGAAGAAAAAATAGTACAACAATAATTTCTTCAAACAAAATTTACTGGTTCTTTCAACAAATTACACAGAAAAAGTATCAAAACCAGGAAATATGCTACTTGTATGGTCCAATGAATTAAACGAGCATATGCTGCCAAAAGCACAGACTAACTTTGAAATCAATAAACAAACAAATATCATCAGGCCTATGTTCAATGCAGTTAAATGTTCTGAAAATCAAGCCAATTCCACCACTTAAACTCATAACTCACTTTCAGTTATAGTTGTTATTATTATTATTATTATTATTATTTGAGATACAATGAAAAAGTAAAAGTGATGTATAGTTTATACTATTCGTTCAGCACAATCTGAAATAGTATAAATTATAGATTTGTTACAGTAAAAACTTTTAAAAATCTGCTCTATATCAGCATGTATGAGATGGAGAAGGCAGTAGAATAATCACTGAATAGAGAAGAGTATTCAGTAAAACTGTTACAACCAGATATCCTAGAAACCACTGATCCCTTGTTTGGTTCAGCAGTCAATGCTTTGTTTCATCAAACAAAAACACCCCAGGTCTATTGACAAAATTGATGACTATCACGATCAAAATGTCAAACCTTGTTTTCAATATTCATGTTTCACTCACCATCTAGTATCTACCATTCCCCTAAAAACTAACAAAAAAATATTACCTCGTAACTAACCTAGTAAGATGGTTAGTAATCAGCCAGATTCTTTTTGCCAAACTAATTTCAGAAGGCAAATAAATTGGAATAACTAGAATCAATTTAAAAGGTTTCAGAAAAAAATCATATGACAGAACTAATTAGAAAGACCAAACCTGCAGGCCGATCAACGGAAATATCAACAACCTCCCCCTGAATAGCCTCCGCTTGCCAATCCAATGAAAACTGACACATAAGCCGAGTTATCCTCCAATTTTTTGCCGTCAGGGTAGAAGTAAATCGCCCACTGGAATCCGCCGATGGTGAACATATCAGAAGTGATATGTTTTCCAATTCCCATGCCTTTGGCTAAGGAATATCTGTGAATTACGAATTTCTGGGACTCGTTTACCGTTTCGATCATGCATCGTGATACTCTCAGAGAGGAAAGAGATGCTTCCTTTTCAGATGGACCTGGGATCATCAAGAATAATTTTCTGCAAATAATTGAGAACATGTACGGAATTTGGTCTCTGAATTATGGAATTTAAGGGTTTGAGTTTAAAGTTTTTTTGGTCAACTGATAGCAAACGGAGAAATTGGAAAGGGGAAAAGGGAGAGAGGGTTTAAAATTTTCCCCAATTGTTTTAGAATAGTGCGTGAAGTGTTTTCGGTTTCCCCCCATACGTTATGTGGCTTTTTATTTATTTTTCTCCCTCCAAATTTTTACAACAATACTTTGTGCGTCCGTTTTTAAAAGAGTGACGCAAATTAGTTTATTTTAGTGTCTATTTGCGTATAATATACAATCAACAGACGCAAATAGCTATACTTAATTTTCATTCCCACCCGACCGCATTAGTTCATTAACAACAACTGATGCAAAGATTGCGGTAATATTTACTTTCACTTATTTGCGTTTAATTGTTGGGTAGGACTAGATGCAAATTGCATTATTTGCATCTGTTGTTTATACACAGATGCAAATGAAGAGACGCAAAAAACAAGTTTTGTAATAGTATTTACGGGCTTTTACAGTAGGTATCAGAGCTGAAGGTTAAGTTATTACCTCGTCTCTGTGGCGTGACTCAATAGAGATGGGGTTAGTAACACCCTACATTGAGTTTGACTGTATATATATGAGCGCGTATTTGTAAATTAGTATAAAAATTGTTTTATATTGTGTTGATTGATCTGTTGAGTGGTATATAAATTCGAGATCGATGCGTTTAGCTGACTTGGTCGATAGGGATTTATAAATGCTTGGATAGAGAAATTCGACGTAGTATTGTTTTAAAAAGCTGGATAAATGAAATAATTTTACCCAAGTATATTCTAATATAAAAAAAAGAAGTAAAATATATTTTGATATAAAAGAAGTATATATCTTGAGATTATTATAGTATATTGGATGTGTTGATCGTTATTATAATCGAATAATTAAAATGGTTATATAAATAACCAGTCGAAATATTATATAAGTATAATATGAAAAATTAGATGAACAAAATCTGAATTTAAAACCAGAATTGAAACAAAACTCTAGAAACTTGGAAAGGTATTGTAAATGAATTTTGAATTGAATATATGGAAAATTTAAAATCCTAGGAGAGATTTGGAAATGATTTTCAAGCATTTGGAAAGGATATTTGGAAGTAAATTTCAAGATAAAAGTGTTCGAAAATAAGTTTTGAATGTGATATAGTATTGAACTCACTTCGGCAGCCGGAAAATAATACCGATGACGGATGGCCACATCATCAGTATTCATTTTCGAGTTTCTAAAGTGACGGATTACTACCAAAAGATATTGTTTTGAAATTGTTTTGAGAAAACAAATTATTTTGAATCCTGAAAGGGAATATTCATTCTAGAAAGGAAAAGCTATTAAAAAAAATCCCGGGATGATATTGTTTTGAATTAAAACAAGTATATAAGATGAACTTGTAATGATGGAAATAAATTTTACTTAAGAAGTTAAGTAAAGATTGTCAAAGCAAATGGAGATTAACAAAAACAGTTAAGGAGAAATTCAATTTGATGGAAAAGGGTACTGAAATAAAACTGGAATCGAATTGAATCAAGTTAAATGGAAATCGTATTGGAATAGAATTTAACTTGGCAAAGTTATTGGACTTGTGAAATAAGATTGTTGGAATGGAACTGAATATGGTTATGGAGTTAAATTGTTAACTAAGAATTTGGAATTGGAATTTGAATTGGAGTTTGAACTGGAATTTGGCTTGGGTACTAGAGAATGATTGGATGTGGATAAGTGGATTGGAGATCAATATTTGGAATGCATGGGTATATGCTGATAGAATATCAAATGGAAGAGTTAGAATTGGATGCCCAACCAAAAAAGTACATGTTTATATTTTATACGAGTATGAGGTTTCTATGAGTCTGTTTGGCAAGCCGTTTGGCTATTCGATTTTCTGTTGGATTGGAAAAATGCCCATAGAGGTAAGCTGTAGTAATACCGAATGAGCCGTGCATAGGAGATGCTGGCGAAATTCTCCGAAAATTTAAGCTATTAGGAAATTTTCAGAATTTCTGAAAGTATTCGTTAGTATGAAGGAATTAATATTTTAATAAGAATTAATTACTTCTGTTGAAACTGAATTTAAGAATTTAAATAAAAGATTTTTAACTTGGTTATAATATGGATTATAGCATTTTCCCTACCTTAGACATTTCGGGGACAAAATTCTTTTAAGGGGGAAGGAATGTAACGTCCCGCATTTTTTACGGTTTGTATTTGAATATTTAAATTAGTTTAAATATCGAATTCGTAATATAAGTGGATTTATATATCACTTAAAATGAAGTTGAGCTTATAAAAATATATATTAAATATAATCAAGCCCATAATGACGCTGCAGTTTGTAATTGAATGTTATAAACTTCAATTGAGCGTACAGGATCCGTTACAAGTCGGATTTCCTCGAAATAAGAAATGTTCAATTCTGTTTAACTGTAGTTTTCTAATGGAAGTGAAAAACCAAGATTTCGTATTTTAAATGGGGAGTTATGTTCAAATCAAATTTCCAGAAAATCGCCGTGGAGCGTTTAAAAGACATAACGGATTATTTAACATAATTAAATATTGGTTTCGATTTTGGACAAGCCCTTTTGGACGTAGTAATAATTTAATTTTTAGAATTTTACTATAATTTTTAATTAATTAAATACGCAACTTTTTAATTGGAGTATTTTGCACCCTATATCAATATTTTGGAGTTTCACAATATGAGTTAACCTACTGATATTATTACATTTATGAGATCATGGCACCTCACTGGACATGACTGTATTTTTATTTCTGTCCATAGCGGTCTATAAATAAATAGAATTATACGGTACCACATAAACCTCGGTGAATATATATACGTATACCTACTTTCTACCACCCTCTTTGCACGCAAACTTGTTTTAGTGAAATTAAATCATAGACTCCAACGCAGACCTTGGAAGTGGGAGCAACAGTTGTTTTTATGTATGCATTGTGTTGCTATGAAAACCATAGTCTTGAAAAAGTATTAAAAACAATTTATATATTATGGCCATACCTTCGTAAGTAACCAACCCCATATGAAAATTTAAACACCATACCCTATACAACAAATGCTTCCACCCTAAGCTTAAAGAAAATCATGCCGACATACCTGAGTAACGCAGACCTTACCTTACACAGGCTATAAAGCATGGCTACGTTGAAATTACACTTCCTAAGTGTACGACGGAATTGACTTTGATATGAACATAAACTTAAAATTCATTTTGCTACTAATCTGAACATAAACTAAAGATTAAAATAATATTTATGGATTTCCTTCGCTGTGAAGTAATAGTACACCCTCCCTTACATCAAACGCATACCCCATACATATAGATAAGAAAAGAAAGTCGCATGCTTCCCTATGCTACAGTCCAAACCTATTACTTAGCAGTGAAGGTTCCAAACCCTATAAATATAGGATCATTGTCATTTCTTAACCTGGAGAAATGAAACAATGCAGTAAAATAAATGGTAGCCATGCTTTTAACATAAATGTTTGCAAACCTAAATTCACCACTAAAGTAAAATATATACAAAAGGGAAAGGCCGCGTGTTCTGCAAAAAGGATGGAGGATGAAGCTTAAACTAATGGCGCACGGACAGATCTTGGGAAGGTGAAAGAGCACTGAAGGAGAGCTTGGTAGAATGGGTATATTTATGGTGGACCATGTGTTCAAGTGGGTAGATGTGCGTCGCGTGAGGTGATGGTGACGTGTTGAAGTAGAGTGTGGCCAACATGGATGCATGGCCGATCGTAGTTGGTGGATAAAGGACCGCATGAAGCAAATTTTCTTGTTTGGAGAGGGATTTGTTTTAAACGATGGTACCGGAGTGATAGAAAGTGTGTTGAGGAGCTAAATGGTGGTGCATGGGGGACCTGTAGGATGAAGCGTTGAAAAGGTATGGTTCCCATCCTTTATAACGAGAAGGGACAGAATGATAATTAACAAAAGTGTGGAGTTGTCAGGACGGTACAAAAAGAAAGGAAACTATGAAGAAATGGAGGGAATGACGTTGAGGAGAGGCAGTCCTGGCGTTTAAAATGGAGCAGGAGTTTAAATGTTAGGGGAGACGCGCGAGTACCGGTAGCGGTGGACTTAAAACGTGAAGGGGGGTGAGGTTCGGAAGTTTGAGAAAGGAGAATGGTATACTGGAGTTTTAGATCGCGGAGGAAGATGGAAGAACATGGTAGCCGGTTGGGTTTTGGAAGAAGCAGGCTTTAATATGTGGCGTTCGGCAAAGGAAAATAAAGAAGTAAATAATTAATGAAATAAAATATGAACTAAGAGCAGATTCAAACAGAAAAAGGAGACGACAGGCTAAAAACGTGGAAGATGGTGTGGTGTTGGGAGTGGAAGACAAATTACCGTTGGTTTCAGTATTTATTTGGTGGGCCGAATAATTATTGTAGAGGCCCAGTTTATTTAAAAAGGGGAAAATGTTTTAATGTGAAGGGTAATAATTATGGAAGTCTGGAAGTTTTATTCGGTGATGGGTTTGCTAATACTGGAGCAGTTTGGGGCTATGTCGTAGGAAGAGAAGACTTGTTGATAGTGGGAACGGGTTTGGGCCATGAATTACGGACGGTCTGATTCATTGAAACCGTATGAAGGCAGGCTACGCGATAAAGCTTGTTTGGAACTATTCGGGGATCATTTGAATTTAGGGAAGAATTGGATGCCAGGGTATAATCAACTGATGCAAATCGTTATTTAATGGTTAACGCGCAATGTGACGACCCCAAACCCCCCGTTCCCCGGTGGCAAGGGTAATCTTTGGAATAAAACACAAAAACAAATAACCGCAGAACAGAAATATATTAATACACCAGATAATGTACAAAAGAATACACTGGATAAACATAATCATCAGAGTTACACAGTATAACAGGATCATACTTGTTACAAAATGTAGTCCAGCTTTACATAAAATGTCTACAGCGGAATCTAAACATAATATGTACAACAGGAGATGAACAGCATAAAAAGAAAGAAATGATAGAATCCATCTTCAGCTCCATAGCTATCCAGGAAGAGCCTGCTAAAACCTGAATACAAAGTTGCCCGTGTAGAAATAAGGGCACCCGAGTTTGCAAGTGAAACAAACTACGAGTCAGTCATGGGACTGGTATGAGAAATCTACCTAACTTATTTTATAATAAGGCCAATCCAAGACCACGCCGCTAACGCGGAACGGGTTTACTCCTTTGGATTGCCAGTGCTAAAAACAAGTGAATCATTTAAACATCGCAATGCTTTTTATAAAAATGAAGCCATTATAAGACTCGGTTCCCATCACACAATGCAACGCAAACCGAAGGATAGAGTTTTACCTTATAATGGCCAAAATATGCTTGATACGAATAAAACAAAAGCATTTGATATTATTACTAGTGTTTATGTGTTTCAAAAACAATTTCAATCAGAAGTATCAATCATAGACGGCACAAATACCCCATACCACTATGTTGTCATATATAGATATACAATCAAAACCGCACGATGTCGTATTTGGAAATTGGATTTCCGTCATGAACCAAGGCAAGGGATCGTCCTTACCGCTTCGAGACACTCTATCCCGTGTCTCAGGAACAGCCGCAACTGCACCATGGATCGTCAGGGCCGGTCCACACGGAGTGGATTAAAATGCCTAAACACTGTGTTTCCCCGCCCTATGGGGCGTTAACTAGTCATATACTGACCAAACCATCGACCCTCTAGCGACCGATATAACGGAGGCGCCTCACTATCCATCATCCACATAAGTAAAATGCCCGGGCGTGTAAAACCCAAAACACCACTCCTAGCTAGAAGGAAACGCATGTTCTCCTTGAAGTCCTCTCCTGTTTCTGGTTAATACCAGGGTGTGAGGCCAGCGAATCAACACCAAACACAAAGATAGCTATTTAAAGCTGTACCTTGATCATCAACCACCAGACTCTGCTTTTCAACAAAAGCCTTGATCACAACATCTTAGCATGCCACGTTGTCAATCTACAATGTCATACACACATCCATTTACAAGTCCGTTCTGGGTCTGAACGAAACCAGATGCACCTTTTTCCTCTCCCGTATGTCCAATACAGGAGAGAGGCCCTCGCACATCCGAACGATCTACAAGTACGTCCGGACAACCACCACTGTAACCCTTTCAGGGCAGCAACTCTCATCAAAGGCATCAGTAGCCATCCATTCGATGTGAAGATCATCGGTCTTGCATCGTCTTCATATCTTCGACTTCTAATCGTCGACCAATTATTTGAAATGAGGTTTAACTTAGCCTTTTCAAATAATTCACGTATATTTAGAATTCAAATCAATTCAATTTCCATGGTTAAATTATTTGACATCCATAATTCAGTTCATTAATGTAATTTTCACGCCAAACACATTCAACCATCAAATATTCAATAAATCGAGTAAATTCCGTTTATTTCCATTGCATATCGTTTTTAATATTTTATAACGATTTATCACTATTTTCATTTATTTAAAATTAGCCAATTTATTCAAACGACGCTTCAGGTCATAACACGGCCATGGCATTGTTTTTCTTCAGAATTGATTTACCCATATCTGAAAATCTAACCGTTGGATCTTTACAAATTTTATATCATTGGAAAGATCTTTTCAAAACGAATCCAACGGTTCCAATTTTGGGAAGATCCGACGGTCGGATCTCCCGGTACAATCGTTTAAAGTTAGGATTTCAAAATACGAACTACAGCGTCGTTATTCATTTTATTTTAATTATATTTATATATATAAATATAATCCATTCTGGCGCTGTTTTTATTCAGATTTGAATTAAACATTTCACACAATCCAACCGTTGGATCTTTGCAAATTTGGTATCATTGGAAAGATATTTCCAAAGCGAACCCAACAGTTTTGGTTTCGGGAAAATCCGACGGTCGGATCTCCCGCAATAATCGTTTAAAATCACAGTTTCAAAATATGAACTGCAGCATCGTTATTCAATTTATTTTAATTATATATACATATAATCTGTTCCTCGATTTCCAAACCATTTTCATTTCATGCATGCGATAAAAATAATATTGTTATCCAGCAAATATTTATTTCAACACATGACTACTTTTAACACTTCACGTATATAATAAAAATGAAATTTTTATCGTCAAAACAATTTATTTCAAAAATGAAGATTTCTTGCAATTCATATATATTATAAAAATGTGATTTTAATTGTTACAACAATTTATTTCAAATACGATTGTTATTATTTTTTAGCGATTCATATATATAATAAAAATGTGATTTTTTTAAACAATTTATTTCAAACATGAATATTTTATATACTTCGTACATACAATAAAAATGTTATTTTTATCGTTCAAACCATTTTATTTCTTACATTCAATAAAAATTTTATTTTTATCCTTCAAACAATTTATTTCACACATTTAATAAAAATGTTAATTTTATCCTTCAAACAATTTATTTCATACATTTAATAAAAATGTTATTTTTATTGTTCAAACAATTTATTTCAAAAATGAATATTTTTCCAACACATGAATATATTTCAATACATGAATGTAAATCAAACACATGAATATTTCAGAAAATTTCGGCAGCATAACGGCCGGGTAGTTAAAACCGGCACTATCCCGATTACGGCTCCTCGATCTACCGGAAAGCCTCGCAGCTTTTGACAAGGGGGATTTCAATATCTAGTTCGTACGCAGACGAATTTTCCCATAAACTAATCCTATTGGGTTTCAACCACAATCAATCACATCAACCATTCGTAATATTCACCAAATTTCACGTCAATCAAAACCCAAACAATCACAACCAATATATATCGTCCATGGCCTGTAGACGAGGGGAGTATATATAAGTATACGTATATAAATATATCTCGATTTCATTTCAATATCATTTCAATTCCATTCAACGCACATATGATTTTTACAACGCATATATAACTTATACATCGCACGTACAACTTATACAACGTTTATACATGTGGTGTACAATGCTTATATAACTTATACATCTGTTACATAATTTATACATCGCCATTCCCTATCGTTTATAATTTAGAAATCTCACATTGGGTTCCACTCCTCCAAAAATTGTAGGAAGCTCCAAAAATTCTCCGGTCTCTTCTAGAATGTAGAAGACGTCCACACGAGTCCAGTGTCTCTTGTTTCAATGGATTTTGAATACATAGCAAACGGATATGATTTTTATTGTAAAATCATAACTCGTAGTGCTTTAAAGTGCTATAATCAGTTTAGAAATTCAAAGTTGTTACCTTTCAAAAGAGGTTCAAAACTAGGTTTTTGATTTTCGCGCAAACCGATGCACTAGGGGATGATCGGCCACTGCCACCTTGTAGAGCTAGGAGGCGCACACATGCGCAGGTGGGTGGGGTCACGTGTGATTCACAGTGGAGGGAACGGCGGAGCTCGAAAGGGGATTCCATTGGAGGCTCTAAACTAAACGAATACGCAACGATACTTTCTGAAACTTATATGGATTTAAAGCTCGAGGAATGCTCTTCAAAATTCCTTGAAGAAGCGTTGGCTTTTATTGAGTGGATCGTGAGATAGAGAGGGGCGAAGGTAAAGGCCTTTTTCCGCCGTTCGAACTGGGCTTACGGGTTTTGAATAAGAAAGAGAAATAAATTTGATTGGCCCTCTAATTTTGTTTATATATTTAATTCTTTAAATTCAAAAATACCCCTTTTTTCATACAACACCAATTCAAACCCAACGACTGTCGTCCCTAGATAAATACCCCCATTCCAGACAAAATTGAATATGTTTCATAGGCCCATTCGACAGTTTCAGTCAATTTTTCTTCAAATTAAAATTTATAATATTCAAATATGGATTTGAACGTACATTTCAATTTGTCGGGGCAACATACAGATTCCAAAAAATCCCAGAAAAATAAATCTAGCTATATTTGGATGATACGGTCCCAACAAAACTAGTTTCGTCAAATTTGTAGACCGTTTGAAAAATGGTCATTTTCTGGTCGATCCAAATTGATTGAAATTAACCAAACACATTTTCGTTTTCCACGCTCACATATTAGCTCCAAAAATTATGGAATTTGAAACCTAGCAATAGTTTGACATCCTGAATCCAACAAAAGTGGTTTCGTCGAAAACGGAGGTCATTTGCAAAACGACTATTTTCAAGGACTATATAAACTCCATAGCGACCTTTTTGAAAATTCATTTGGCCATAACTTTTGATTCCCATTATGAAATTTCGATTTTTCAGATTTGTTAGAAAGATATTCTTAAACAGATTTAAATATTATTGATTTCACTATAATCCATTTTATTTTGCATCCGGTACAGTTAGTCAAAGTTCGCATTCAAATTTTCAAACTGCTGTGCCATTTCAGGCCTTGTTTTATAATTAAAATAAATATATTCGCTATAACTTCTATCCAAATAGATTTTTGTTCGTTATTATTTAAAATAATTTATTTTAAATATTCAAAATACACTAAAATAGCCAAATTAAAATTTTTAAATTGGTTCTGATTTTCCAGGTTGTTACAATCTCCCCCACTTAAAATCGTCCCTGAAAAGGAACGAAGCTGAAAGTTGTTTAACTAACCAACTCAACTTTCATTTTGGCTTTCATTCTTCAACTTTTCAATTTCCAAGAATTTTCCAATTCTTCAAAAATTTGGCTAACACCCTAAAATTTCGAAATTTTTTGCCATGACCTCCTTTGTATGGGGAGGGGTTTGGAAATTTATTGGGCCGTATTAGGTACCCAATAAATCCTAATAAGCATACACATATTTATAGTGATATATTCAGGTGTCCAAAGGGGAGTGTGTATAGATTATAACTCCAGAGAATAAATTCTCGTCACCCTATAAATGGTTTTTGTGCCTTAATGACCAGAGAGATGTGTTTATTGTCATATCCAGACCCGTCTGCGGTTTTTTTTATTAATCTGGCAATTTACCGTTACATTTTATATAGTCCATATCAGTCTTCTGTTCAACCTGTAATATAGTCATCGCCATACAAGCCTCTCGCTTGTATGGTAAATCGTCAACCTCGTCACATAAGCTCCAAATGCTTATGTGGTATATGATAGGGTATGCTATCTTCAAGAAGTATGCCATGTTATGTAGTTCAAAATTAATTGTTACTATCCTATGGCGACGTTTATTATTACACACAGAACAACCAACACTCCCCATCCAATGGCATTCATAGGAGTTGATATATAAATAAAATTGCGCAACCAACTCATTAAGGTTTACCTATTTGTCGGGCATGCAAATAAATTCTTTACTCAATAACAAATCCATTTACCTATTCAAACATATATAATGTACATGTATGTATTTCTATAAATTTTCAAATCAGTTCCATATTTGATTCAATCGCATAAATTTACCATTCATTCTCTTATTGGTTTTATTATTCCAATGTTTTCCATTTAAACTAACAATCACACAACACAAACAACAATCAATTTGTTGATTAACTTTTCAAAAATCTACTAATTAAGTCATATTCTCTTTCAAAAATTTAGACTATATAATTAAAATTTTACATCCATGAAAGGAAACAACAACAAGGTAGAAAACAATACTGAAATGCAAAATACTGTAAATGTACCTTGTACCAGAGTTAATCAGAGATATCCACCCTGCAATTGGGATAAGCTTGCTTAATGCTCTCTTCAGTTTCCCAAGTATAGTCTCACGGATCTCCACTCCATTGCACTTTGACTAAGTGAATCTTCTTATTCCTTGGCTCTTTGGTTTCTTTACAAATAATCTTTATCGGCTCTCTTCTCACAGCCAATTCTGGAGTAATTTCCAAATCTTGTTGCGCGGCTTCTTCCACGACCAAGTCTGGATCATGTACATGCTTTCGAAGTTGAGATACGTGAAACACATCATGTACTCCAGGCAACCAATCAGGCAATTGAATTCTATAAGCGAGAGTTCCAATCCGTTTGAGAATAGGAAATGGACCAATAAATCTGGGCGCCAACTTCCTTGTTTTGCCAAATCGGACTACTCCTCTCATCAGAGAAACCCTTAGATACACATAGTCACCAACAGAAAAAGACAAATATCTTCTTCTCGAATCTGCATAGCTCTTCTGTCGGCTTTGAGCCGCTAGTAATCGTTTCTTAATGAAATCGACTTTATCTACAGCTTCGCGAATCATATCTGGTCCCAATACAAGTCCATTACCAGGTTCTGCCCAACATGTAGGAGATCTGCACGGGCTACTATACAGTGATTCGAATGGAGACATTTGCAAGCTTGCTTGGTAGCTGTTGTTGTATGAGAACTCAGCCAAATGCAAGTTATCTTCCCATGATCCGCCAAAATCAATAACACTAGCCCGCAATAAATCTTCTAAAATACGATTCACCCTCTCAGTTTGACCATCTGTTTGAGGATGATAAGCGGTGCTCAAGTTCAGTTTCGTTCCCAATTCTGCTTGGAATGCTTCCCAGAATTTACTAGCAAAAACTGGGTCAGGATCGCTAACGATGCTCATGGGAACTCCATGAAGTTTAACAATTTCCTTGAAATAAATCTGCGCAAGACTTTAAGCGGTTCTATTTGATCTGACAGGTATGAAATGGGCAGTCTTCGTGAAACGATCACCTAAATATTGTCATTTCCTTTCCTGGTTCTGGGGCAAACCATCTATTAAATCCATAGAAATATGTTCCCACTTCCAACCTGGAATTTCCAACGGTTTCAACAATCCGGTGAGTTTCTGTTGATTGCTTTTAACTTGTTGACAAGTAGAACACCTACTAACATATATAGAGACGTCTCTTTTAATCGCCTTCCACCAGAAGGTTCGTTTGAGGTCATTATACATTTTACTAACCCCTGGATGGATACTGAGCTTGGACTTGCGACACTCGTCCATCACTTCTCTTTTGAGCTCAAGGATGTCGCGAACACAAATTCTTCCTCTCAATCTCATAACTCCTGCGCTATCCACTTGGAAACTGGAGACTTCTCCCCTTTGAATTTTTTTGATCATCTCTCAGCTTGAAACATTCAAAAATCCTATCAGCAGAGCGCATCCAAGCTTGAGTTTGAATAATGGACTCATTGCCCAAGAACGGTACTCCACCCAGATTTCGATACCTCTTTAATAGAGCTTCTATATCTGATCCTGGCCGTGGAAGCACAACTGGCTCATTAGATTGTCGAACCATAGGATTACTTCTTCTGCCTCTACCGCTCATTTTTCTATGTCTGCAAATAGCAGACAAAGTGTTAGGCCAACAGAAAAGGTATTTTTAAAGCATAAAGACATATACTTGAATGTAAATGTGTCTATTAGGGTGTATTTCATTCTGCTACATTCATTCTAGGATATTACTGATCCTATCTGAAATGAGTAATCCGTCTTAGAACACTACCGGTTCTATTTCTGACGAATTCGTTGATACGTTATATTCCAGAACTAAGCTTAACCAAAGCTCCGATACCACGTTGTGACGACCCCAAACCCCCCGTTCCCCGGTGGCAAGGGGAATCTTTGGAATATAACAAATAAACAAATAACAGCAGAACAGAAATATATTAATACACCAGATAATGTACAACAGAATACACTGGATAAACATAATCATCAGAGTTACACCGTATAACAGGATCATACTTGGTACAAAATACAGTTCAGCTTTACATAAAATGTCTGCAGCGGAATCTAAACATAATATGTACAACAGGAGCTGAACAGCATAAAAAGAAAGAAATGATAGAATCCATCTTCAGCTCCATAGCTATCCAGAAAGAGCCCGCTAAAACCTGAATACAAGGCTACCCGTGTAGAAATAAGGGCACCCGAGTTTGCAAGTGAAGCAAACTATGAGTCAGTCATGGGACTGGTATGAGAAATCTACCTAACATACTTTATAATAAGGCCAATCCAAGACCATGCCGCTAACGCGGAATGGGTTTACTCCATTGGATTGCCAGTGCTAAAAACAAGTGAATCATTTAAACATCGCAATGCTTTTTATAAAATGAAGCCATTATAAGACACAGTTCCCATCACACAATGCAACGTAAACCGAAGGATAGAGTTTTACCTTATAATGGCCAAAATATGCTTGATACGAATATAATAAAAGCATTTGACAATATTACTAGTGTTTATATGTTTCAAAAACAATTTCAATCATAAGTATCAATCATAGACGGCATAAATGCCCCACACCACTATGTCGCCATATATAGGTATACAATCAAAACCGCACGATGTCATATTTGGAAATTGGATTTCCGTCATGAACCAAGGCAAGGGTCGTCCCTACCGCTTCGAGACACTCTATCCCGTGTCTCAGGAATAGCCGCAACTGCACCATGGATCGTCAGGGCCGGTCCACACGGAGTGGATTAAAATGCCTGAACACTGCGTTTCCCCGCCCTATGGGGCGTCATCTAGTCATATACTGACCAAACCATCGGCCCTGTAGCGACCGATATAACGGAGGCGCCTCGCTATCCATCATCCACATAAGTAAAATGCCCGGGCGTGTAAAACACAAAACACCACTCCTAGCTAGAAGGAAACGCATGTCCTCACTGAAGTCCTCTCCCGTTTCTGGTTAGTACCGGGGTGTGAGGCCAACGAATCAACACCAAACACGAAGCTAGCTATTTAAAGCCGTACTTTGATCATCAACCACAAGAATCTGCTTTCCAACAAAAGCCTTGATCACAACATCTTAGCATGCCACGTTGTCAATCTACAATGTCACACACACATCCATTTACAAGTCCGTTCTGGGTCTGAACGAAACCAGATGCACCTTTTTCCTCTCCTGTATGTCCAATACAGGAGAGAGGCCCTCACACATCCGAACAATCAACAAGTACGTCCGGACAACCACCACTGTTACCCTTTCAGGGCAGCAACTCTCATCAAAGGCATCAGTAGCCATCCATTCGATGTGAAGATCATCGGTCTTGCACCGTCTTCATATCTTCGACTTCTAATCGTCGACCAATTATTTGAAATGAGGTTTAACTTGGCCTTTCAAATAATTCACGTATATTTAGAATTCAAATCAATTCAATTTCCATGGTTAAATTATTTGACATCCATAATTCAGTTCATTAATGTAATTTTCACGTCAAACACATTCAACCATCAAATAATCAATAAATCGAGTAAATTCGGTTTATTTCCATTCCATATCGTTTTTAATATTTTATAACGATTTATCGCTATTTTTATTTATTTAAAATTAGCCAATTTATTCAAACGACGCTTCAGGCCATAACGCGACCATAGCGCTGTTTTTCTTTAGATTTGATTTACCCATATATGAAAATCTAACCGTTGGATCTTTACAAATTTTATATCATTGGAAAGATCTTTTCAAAACGAATCCAACGGTTCTAGTTTTGGGAAAATCAGACGGTCGGATCTCCCGGTACAATCGTTTAGAGTTATGATTTCAAAATACGAACTACAGCGTCGTTATTCGTTTTATTTTAATTATATTTATATGTATAAATATAATCCATTCTGGCGTTGTTTTTATTCAGATTTGAATTAAACATTTCACACAATCCAACCTTTGGATCTTTGCAAATTTGGTATCGTTGGAAAGATATTTCCAAAGCGAACCCAACGGTTTCGGTTTCGGGAAAATCCGACGGTCGGATCTCCCGCAATAATCGTTTAAAATCATGGTTTCAAAATATGAACTGCAGCTTCATTATTCGATTTATTTTAATTATATATATATAAATAAATATAATCCGTTCTTCGATTTCCAAACCATTTTCATTTCATGCATGCGATAAAAATAATATTTTTATCCAACAAATATTTATTTCAACACATGACTATTTTTAACACTTCACGTATATAATAAAAATGAAATTTTTATCGCCAAAACAATTTGTTTCAAAAATGAAGATTTTTAGCGATTCATATATATTATAAAAATGTGATTTTTATTGTTACAACAATTTATTTCAAATATGATTATTATTTTTAGCGATTCATATATATATAATAAAAATGTGTTTTTTTAAATAGTTTATTTCAAACATGAATATTTTATATACTTCGTACATATAATAAAAATGTTATTTTTATCGTTCAAACCATTTTATTTCATACATTCAATAAAAATGTTATTTTTATCCTTCAAACAATTTATTTCATACATTTAATAAAAATGTTATTTTTATCCTTCAAACAATTTATTTCATACATTTAATAAAAATGTTATTTTTATCCTTCAAACAATTTATTTCAAACATTTAATATAAATGTTATTTTTATTGTTTAAACAATTTATTTCAAAAACGAATATTTTTCCAACACATGAATATATTTCAATACATGAATATAAATCAAACATATGAATGTTTCAGAAAATTTCGGCAGCATAACGGCAGGGTAGTTAAAACCGGCACCGTCCTGAGTACGGCTCCTCGCTCTACCTTAAAGCTTCGCAGCTTTTGACAAGGGGGATTTCAATATCTAGTTCGTACTAGATGAATTTTCCCATAAACTAATCCTATTGGGTTTCAACCACAATCAATCACATCAACCATTCGTAATATTCACCAAATTTCACGTCAATCAAAATCCAAACAATCACAACTAATATATATCGTCCATGGTCTATGGACGAGGGGAGTATATATATATATATATATATTTATATGTATAGATATAGATATACGTATATAAATATATTTTGATTTCATTTCTATATCATTTCAATTCCATTCAACGCACATATGATTTTTACAATGCATATATAACTTATACATCGCACATACAACTTATACAACGCTTATAATGTGGTGTACAACGCTTATATAATTTATACATCGATTATATAATTTATACATCGCCATTCCCTATCGTTTATAATTTAGAAATCTCACATTGGGTTCCACTCCTCCAAAAATTGTAGGAAGCTCCAAAAATTCTCTGGTCTCTTCAAGAATGTAGAAGACGTCCACAGAGTCCAATGTCTCTTGTTTCACTGGATTTTGACAACATAGCAAAAAGATATGATTTTTATTGTAAAATCATAATTCGTAGCGCATTAAAGTGCTATAATCAGTTTAGAAATTCAAAGCCGTTACCTTTCATAAGAGGTTCAAAACTAGATTTTTTATTTTCACGCAAATTGATGCGCTAGGGGACGATCGACCACCACCACCTTGTGGAGCTAGGAGTCGCGCATGTGCGCAAGGGGTGTGGTCACGTGTGATTCACGGTGGAGGGCACGACGGAGCTCGAAAGGGGATGACTTTGGAGGTTCCAAACTAAACGAATACGCAATGATACTTGTTGAAACTTATATCGATTTAAAGCTCGAGGAATGCTCTTCAAAATTCCCTGATGAAGCATTGGGTTTATTAAGTGGACCGTGAGATAGAGAGGAGAGAAGGTAAGGACCTTTTTCCGCCGTTCGAACTGGGCTTACGGGTTTTGAAGAAGAAAGACAAATAAATTTGATTGGCCCTCTAATTTTATTTATATATTTAATTCTTTAAATTCAAAAATACCCCTTATTCATACGAACACCAATTCATCCCAACGACTGTCATCCCTAGCTAAATACCCCCATTTCGGACACAAATGAATATGTTTCATAGGCCAATTCGACTGATTCAGTCAGTTTTTCTTCAAATTAAAATGTATAACATTCAAATATGGATTTGAACGTGCATTTCAATTTGCCAAGGCCACATACTAATTCCAAAAGATCCCAGAAAAATAAATCTAGCTATGATTGGACGATACGGTCCCAACAAAACCAGTTTCGTCAAATTTGGAGACTGTTTGAAAAATGGCCATTTTCTGGTCGATCCTAATTGATTGAAATTAACCAATCGCATTTTCCTTTGCCACGCTCACATATTAACTCCAAAAATTATGGAATTTGAAACCTAGCAATAATTTGACATCCTGGATCTAACAGAATTTGATTCATCGAAAACGGAGGTCGTTTGCAAAATGGCTATTTTAAAGGGCTATATAAACTCCATACCGACCTTTCTGAAAATTCATTTGGCCATAACGTTTGATTCCCGCTATGAAATTTTGATTTTTCAGATTCGTTAGAAAGATATTCTTTAACAGATTTAAATATTTTTGGTTTTATTAAAATCCGTTTTATTTTGCATCCGGTACAGTTAGTCAAAGTTCGCATTCAAATTTTCAAACTACCGCGCATTTCAGGCCTTGTTTTATTATTAAAATAAATATATTCGCTATAACTTCTATCTAAATAGATTTTTGGTCATTATTATTTAAAATAATTTATTTTAAATATTCAAAATCCACTAAAATAGCCAAATTAAAAATTTTAAATTGGTTATGATTTTCCGGGTTGTTACAACAAGGTGAGTAAATTCACTAACTCCGTTATATTTTAAAATATTATAATTATATTTTAATATTGATAATAATGGTTGAATATTGTGTGATGTTGTGTAGGTATATATATATATATATATCATTGCATATGTACACATCATTGGTTGGATAGTGATTCCACTGATTATAATATTCCCTACTATAGAATTAGTGTTAATTGTGTTGACTAACATCGGTGGATGCAGGAAACCGGTTGGAGGAATCCAACCGGATGCCTCAAATATTATATGTAATGTTTGTTTTATATTGTTGATATATATGCATTGTGTGAACCCCAATAACATTGAAAAACCTGTTGGATATAATGTTGAATGAAAACTCAACGTTAGTGTAATTTAATCAATAAACGGTATTGATTAAGGAATTGGCAGCAACCGACCGTAAATCCATCTTTTTGTTAAGATGTGAGTTGCCGTAAAGCGAATCAACGAAGTAAATTATAAAAATTATATTTTTATAATTGAAGCAAAGATTAAAATTTATAATAGAAGTTTTATTATAAACAAATATTTTATAGTTAGTTTTTATAAAGAAAATATAGACAGTGGTTTGACATTTAGATCTGTTTATAAGGAAGTGAAGCTGTAATTATCCTACTAGTTTAAATTTGGATAATTATTTTAAGAGAAACAATTCAAAATATTATTAGATTAATTATGTTAATTTAATGGTAAGAGGTAATTAAAATCTATTAACGAATATAATGAAGTTGATTAAATCAACTGTTCATTTGGAAAATGATTATTATATTAATTGGTCTTCAATTTATCTAATGAAAATAACTTAGCGGTAAACTGATCAAAAATTAAGAAGATTCCTTATTAATTACCCTTTTAATTAATGAGGTATTAAATAATTATTGAACTAATATAATTAGTTATTGTAAAGTAAGCAAACAATCTATTTTAGATTAATGATGAAGTAAACTGTTTACTTCGGCAATGATAAAGTAAATATTATTTAATTAATTTTAATTAAATAATTGTTTCTTAAATGGATTTAAGAGGATATTGAGCTCATAATAAGATGTTACTTGAATTTTGTGTAATGATTCAAATAAAAGTAAAACGTCAAAAGACAATGAACGTCAATGGATTTTGGTAAAGAAGTTATAAATAGAACTTTGGAATGAAGTTAAAGCAAAGAGTTAATGTTTAATATAAATAGTCATAAAAAACAGAGATTTCAAAGTATGAATATGGTGTTATAAAACCATATTCCGAATAAAACAAGAAATACGGTTTGAGGGGTACTATAAGTAATAAGGAGTTTAGAGTTATGAACTTATATCTATTCTAAGATAAGAATGTTGTTGATCAAGGTACGAGAGGTAAATAAAATACCCCAATTTGAACGGCTTCACTATTATCGAGGAATGATACTAGTTTGTAACGGACAAAGACGTCGAGATTAGTTATAAAAGAGGAATATGGCAGCGTATTGCATTAGTTATAAAAAAAGGGAAATATTACAGTGTATTGCAAGTTTTGAACTAGAACGATAAATTAACATTGTTGACTAAGCTTAAGCGTGATTTTTATATATAGCACTATTCCCTAGGGAATGAAAACAGTTTGGTTTGAAATCCACTTATTCTAAAGTAATAAGTAATGATGTTTGTCCAAGGAAATATAAGAATGAGTTAGAAAGGGAAATTGAGAATCGTTTTAGAAAACGTTGACATCATTATGATGTTTGGAATATGATTAGAACAAAATAACACTATTAGGAATTGGAACGATAATTCGACGATGTCAAATGTATTAAAGTAAATTATTTTTAGGAATTATAATCTGATAGGATAGTTGATATTTAGTTTTAAACCGATAAATTATAATAGGATATGTAATCAATATTTAGTTATAAACTTGATATTGATTTAACAAGAAGTTGATTTAGAAACAGAGTTTATAAAGTGGAATGGGAATATAAATTATGAAAGAGATTTCGGTAAACAAGATAAGGGTATTTATTACTTGAATAAAGAGTTATTTGATAAGGTGTTCAGATTTATATAATAGGAATAATATTCACATTTTAAAGTGAATAATGCTTTAAAAGTGAACGTTTGGAAGATAAAAATGTTTATAATGAAATTGGAAATATTTTTCCAATGTAGATAGGGTATATTATCCAAGTGTAGAAAATAAAGAATGGAAATGTTTCGAACGTTAATAACGTATATTTTCTGGAACATGGGAGAATAAGAGTTTATAATAACTGAGAATGTTTTTCCAAGAAGTGTGAAAAGGCTAAAACGGGGTTTGAGAAATATCTGGTAAGATATGGGAATTTGAATAATAAAAAAAGAATGTTAAATAAAGAGTGCCCGTGATTGTGTGATGTTTAGTTGTATATTTGAATGGGTGTTGTTTTTACTTCGATAGTTAAATAACCGACTATCGAAGTGTTTTGACCATCGTTGTCAATACGGAGAGACCGGTTGAATTTGTTATCCGGAAACCACTCTGTATAGGCATAAGCACTGCGAATTAGATTAGGCTGAAGATAATTGAAGACAGAGTGAAATGCAAGGGTCGTTCTATTCCAGAATGGGGCTTTCTGTTTGTCCAGTCCGAGGACAACTTGTATGGACGAATGCTTGACAAAGTATTCCTGACAAATCGCATAAGACAATCTTTTTAAGGTGTTATGTCTAGTGGCGGAGAAATTCATTTCTCTTAGCTTTTTATACCCGTAATATTTTGGGAAGATCAACTAGTGATTTGACGGGTTTGACGATGTGGCATTCAAAGTGAATGGTGACCAGATGTTCTAAAAAGATTAACGTAGCCTCAAGCCTCACAACCAGGAAATGACAAAAATCGGGCAGGCAGCATGGCTAGGTGGGTCATTCCCAAGCAGGGTATATTTGTTACCAATCTAAAGAAAATTCATTATTTATTCTTCTTTCGATTCTGTATTGTACGGATTACGGTTGGAGGGCTAACAACCATGTGTGACAATATATTCGATACACTCAAGCTAAATGAGTGGTCGGTCATGTGTGGGCTGGGTTGCAAGATGTTCTTGTTGAACTCCAGTGTATCCCCTCTCGAGTACACTGATCGGGAGGTGGTCCCATACCTTGTCATAGTTGGAATCCAATCTCGAATAAGCGCCCTGCGGTTTTTGATTTTATACTATATATGTGGAGCGTGAGATGCAAGCCTTCTGCTATTTGGTTATTTATTTGATTAGACAGTATTATAATATCACTGGATTTTGATATCAAAATATTTTGGGTTATAGTAAGGTAAAAACCGTCCATGTTTATGTGTTGGCTAGTCTTACTATTATCCTTTTCTTTTAAAAGGATTTTCAAAGTTTAAACGATATGGTTGGAATTTACTCACAGTATCCCATGACTGTCCCAGAGTTTATTTTGTTTGTGTTTTTCCTAGACTCTTGGGTGCTCAAATTTATATGGGCAGTCAAGTGTTTCAGGCTTTTACAGATACATTTGGAGGAGATCAAAGTAGGAGACTTCACCATTAGTTATGTAGAGATTATTTCCACTGTAATGTGTATGAGTTATACTCTGATATTGTATGTATATACAAATTCAGATTTGTATTTCAAGATTTTGTTATGTAATATATTTATTCGTTCCGCTGTGAGTTTCGTGTTTACTCTGATTTTGTTCAGTTGTGATCTTCTTCTATTCTATTAGTTCTATCTTATCTTTCTCATCCTCTTATTTCTTTATATTAAAGATCTGCATTTTCGTGCACTTTGGGTTTGACGTGTGTTATTTTAGTCAGCTCAGATAGTACGGATTTACGGGCCTTTACATGCCCGGCAAATCGAGCATCCACAAGTGTGGGCTTAGTGTGAGAGGTCGGTTGCATATATATATATATATGTGTGTGTGTGTGTGTGTGTCTGTGTGTATGTGTGTGTGTGTATAACAGGACTAATAACAACATTAATTGTAATAAATGGAATTGAAAGAAAGTTACAACAGCAAAAAGGAATGGAATGAACAGGGAATTATAATAACCTATTATAAATAAATTACATTAATAAGAATGTTGTATAATAGGTAGACTTGTCCTAAGGATAGATGAAGATTATAACTTAGGTTATAATAAACTAGTATGGACATGAGATAAATGGTGAAATGTGATAAGTGGCACTTAATTTTAAATGAAATAATCAGTAAATGGGGAGAACTGAAACCAGTTGTTTGTAATAAGTAGAGAAAAGGGGGAAAGTTTGTGAAATGTAAGAAGTTGTACTTAATTATAAATTAAGTAATCTGTAAACTTGGAAGTATGAAATCTGCTGATAAGTATAACATGTTTAGGTTTGTCCTAGGGGCAAGTGAAAATTATAACTTAGGTTATAATAAACGATAAAGGGAACAGAATAACTTATGTAAGGGGATAAGTTGTACTTAATTGTAAATTAAGTTATTTACAAGAACAAGAATCTGAAATCTATGGATGAGGACAACATAAGTTATATTTATGGGAAGAGAAACTTATTAGTGGACCTTAGTTAAGAGAACTAAGTTAATAAGTAAACAACGATAAGTTGTTGTGATGGTGTAAAATGGAATTATGATTAAATGAGAAAGAATGAGGAAACCTTATAAAATGAAATAAGTTATATTTAATCATAAATAATGACTGACATGTTATCATATTAAGTAGAACATATTATTGTGATGATGAAATCAAACAAGAATATAAAGGAATTGTGGATTACAGACCTTGGATCACAATCAAGAGAATAACATGTTGAAGGTTTATTAATAAACATAAAAGGGTTAAGTTATATGACTGAAATTAATAAGCAAGAGAAACTTTGTAACTTGAATAAGAAGTCAATGTGAACGGGGATAATCAAGTTAAATGGAGACCCGGTGAGGTAAAGAAAGCGTGTCAAAGAATGTTTAGACACAGGGTCTAATGACATATTAAAATGAGGCGCTTGGGCCAATCCGTACATTTGAGGGTGAATAACCCAACAGGGTAGATCATCTTGGTTTCATGAGGCACGAGGGGAGCGCACGTTAATCTGACTATTCTATCAGCTCTGAAGGACTAGAAGGGGAAGCATGCAGATTCCTGAGATACTTAAGGTGCTCTTAGTAGTCCTCTGTGCAGTAGAAGATGTTTAGGTTGTGCTCGTAGAGGCTGGGTCTGCGCGTAACTACTAGGTGGGTGGGCCTTGACTACAAAAGTAGATTTGCAATCAGAATGCAGTGACGAGGTGACACTAGGGTGATTCGGCGATCGCCTTAACGGGGAGGCAGAGGTCAGGACCAACAAGGATAGTTGATCGTCGGGTACCCGTCATCGGCAGCCGGTGGGATGCGAAAAGACTAGAGCTAAACCCAATAGACCATTCACCTTTCACTATCAAGGTACGGTGGTTGAGGAGAAACGCCAACTGGATGTTTATATTGTTTGTTAGGGGCAAGTCGCTTAGCTCTTGTAGTATTTACTAGTTGAGGGAGGGGCCGAGGTGGGGCCATAGCCATCATGAAAACAGACCCTAGAAATATCTGTATTTTGAGGCTCTTAAAGGTGGGCCTGTACAGATATGGAATAGCTCCCGACCGAGATCCTTGTTTCTTGTATAGCCCTGCCATGGAATTTGGTGCACATTATGTGCGGTTAAGGCATCAAATACGATTGACGATATGTACGTGGGACAGTCTAGATACACGCATGTCGGCTCTGGGTGGCGTATCGTAGACTTGAGGGCATTACTCTGGTATGAAATCTGACTCGATCGATGGTGGCAGTCCGTACGCTTGCGTAGCGTAGTAATGATAGATATATGTGGAACGTAACATTGTTATGTAGATATCTGTACGTCACTCTGGCGTAGGATGAGGGACTGCGTTCATTTCTGTGGCATTACGGTGGAGACCGTGTGAGTGGGGTACCATGGGGCATACCTCAATATTGAGGGGTAACTAAATGTATACTGTATTAGGTTAATCCATTGGGATGTAAATGGGTATGATGTGTATGTAAGCCTTGAGTGTTGTTAACCCAAGTAACCTAATAAAAAAGAAAATGTGATTGAACGGTATATGTAGGATTATCCAAAGTGTATAATTTAAATCCAGTCACCAAAACTTGTGTTCTGACCTCCTCCACATAACATACTCACAGGTTAGATTTGTGGCAGAGACATGATAACTTTGGATACTGGTTAGCCAGGATTATTAATACGGTAAGGCTATACTTTTAGAATATTATATTTTATCGATTCCGCTGTGATATATTTTCTGAGTTCTGACCTATTTTATGTCTCTGTCTTTTCTGCAGGATACCAGAGCAAACCAGCACGAGTTTTGATAGATTAGAATTTTGAATAAAATTCAGTCTATCGGAATTCGGGTTGTTACAGAATCTCTATTCTCGAACTACATTTTGACTATGACAACTATATATTGACAAAATCATACACTAACATTTATTATAGGAAAATTATTGAAGAATAGAATTCAAATACAAGAAGATTCAAAGACAAGATTAATTGGTATATTATTGTTGTATTTTAGACAGATTTAATGTTAAAATCTCTCCTAAAATATATAATTTTATAAATAAAGGTGTGCACAAAACACTTAATATATAAGCAAAACAATCGACTGAATCTTAAAATCAGCAAGTTGAATGCTGAATATTCAAATATAGACATTTGAACATTCAACCGGCTAAATTCATGATTCATCCGGTTGAATATTGTATTTTCTTTGCACATGCACACATTTTTAAATACTAGCCCCTTTTTATCTAGATAAATTCTATTTTCAACCGGGTGAACAGAAGTGTTGCGACATTTTAAAGAGACATAACTCTTTAATTTGAAAGTTATGTCCATATCTTTTAATCAAACCTATTTATGAATGATCTTAACCTTTTATTTACCATAAATAAACTCCAGAATCACTTGTTTCAAATTACTGTACTTTCTTAATTCTAATATTCTTTGATTTTGAAAGTATTTCTAAAATATTATCTTGTACTCTCATTTTCGATATTCCGTGATTATAAATAATCACTTTCCTTCTAAATTCTTCATAAACTATACCATATATACATATATATATTCAAACGAGAAGATTGTAGGAAGGATGTACTATAAAGTGACTTATACGTGTTATTAAGAACACAAACATGGTTAATCAAACTATTTTATTAGTTTAAGTCCTTCTCTGCTACTCATGTACATCAAGATCTCTTCGGCTGCTGAGACAAAATCCTGTTATGTTGCTCATGTCCTTTCTGCTACTTAGATGTTGTAATACCTATTCATTCGGGTTAAGTAAGGGTTGTTGAAACTCCAGAAAGAGTCTAGAACTAGACGTAGGACGGTGCTTCGAACCAGTATAAAAATCTCTGGTGTCAATACTTTTTATTTACTGCTTTTATATGTTACTATATCTTCCGCTATAATGACCCGGATTTTCAGCCATTAATTTTGAACATTCAAAATTTATTTTAAATGTTGAATGGGAAATATTAATGAATTTTTATATAGAATTTATTGATTTAATAAGAGAAATACGATGTAATTTCAAATATATCGGATTATCGTAATATGGAAACGGAGAATAATTGAATTCTAAGTTAAAAATGAATCAAAAACGATTCTAACAATTAATATAATTCTATTTGAATATATGCGATGATAATGATCTATTACCGTGCATTTGATTATTTTGAAATCAGTTTATATTTTAATGATTTTATTTAACAAATTAAAATAGCTAATTTTAAAATGACCTTGGATTTCAACGAAACCAATTTTATAAAATCTGTTATGGTTAATTATTGTAAGATTTTTGATTTTAGGTCAATTAGAGTTGTTTTGTGATCGTGAACGATATAAACACATATCGATTTACGTTTTGAAATTAAAACCAGGCATTTTTTTTAAATAGTCTCAAAATTCATTTGAAAACTAGATTAAAAACAAATAAATAATTTTGAAATCATTTGAAAATCAGAAATAAGTTTGAAATCTGAATTCTGTGCTAATTAGAGTTTTAACAATATATCTAGACACATTTACTTTATAATTCTCGAACTCATGAACTTTCGATTTCTTGATACTCATGAATCTTGAAACTTAAACTCTTCTATTATGAGATCTTGATTCTCTGAACTGTACAGTCTTCAATCAATACCTGCATAGATTTCCTGTACACACACACATATACATATATATATTCTAGAAAATAGTGTTAGTATATATTTTATAACAATAATAATTGAAACAAATTTGAAACGAGGTTGTTGTCATCAAAACCATTATCATCAACATCTCAGTCCTTAACAATCTCCTTTTTTTATGATGACAACCATGGTTTACAAAATATCCATACCTGATGTCTTGATTCTTCGGTTACTTCCCCTTACTTTATTAAGCCCCCCTAAAACTACTAACTCCCCCTTAATGTAAGCCCTGTTTTATAATTCTCCCCCTTTTTTATCAACAAAAATTATGTAATCCTAACTAGATTCTAATAGTCCTCCTAAAATTAAGGCATAGCTCTAAAAATGATATTAATATAATCTATCCTAGAGCAAAATCTAGTTTCTAATACTTCTTCTAAGTAAATAAACTAGAAAACTAATAACTTGAATGAGTATAAACTATATTAAGTAAACTAGTCTATTCAATTCATACAAACCATACAAATCAAACATATCAATTCAATACAATACTATAGTTATTTATTTACAAGTTCAAAATTTAAAGCAAGCCAATCAAATAACATATTTTTTTGAAAAAAAATTCATACATTTCAAGGAACTTCAACCCAACCGTCTCCACCGAAGACTGGATAATCCTTTATAACATCCCAGTCTTCATTGTCTTTGGCGAGAGGTGCTCTAGTGATATTGTTGTCTTCATCT
This sequence comes from Allium sativum, assembly GCA_030737875.1. Lineage (NCBI taxonomy): Eukaryota > Viridiplantae > Streptophyta > Magnoliopsida > Asparagales > Amaryllidaceae > Allium > Allium sativum. The sequence goes on along the minus strand of CM060925.1, from coordinate 140,909,210 downwards.
TTTGAAAGAGAAGCGATCATCCATCGAATTGTATCAAAATGATTCTCTTGTTGTTTGATCATCTGTATTTGACTTAATTCTTAGTGATTCCAATTTCAGAGAATGATAGAGAGAATATTTTTGAAAGAATTACATATTTCTTCCGGTCAGTCATGTGACTGGTGTGAGAACTAAAATAGTAATTTAAAACTTTACTTTAAAATAGAGTAATTCAAGGGGCCACGCCGTATAACACGGAACGGGTTTCCTCCCAAGAATACTAGTGCATAAAATAAACAACGCAATGCTTTTTAGAAAAATGAAGCTATTATAAGACCTAGGTCCCATCACACAATGCAACGCAAGCCGGAGGATAGGGTTTTACCTTATAATAGCCAAATAATGCTTGATACGTTTAAAACAAATCAATTGATACTATTATAAGTGTATAGTGTCAAAACAACTTCAAATATAAATGTATCAATCCTAGGCGGCATGGGTACCATCTATCATGTCGCCAATACTAGGCTCTACAATCAAAGCCGAACTGTCACGTATTGGAAATTGTATTTCTGTCTTGAGTCGAGGCAAGGGGCAAGCTCCTCACCGACTTCGAGACACTCCAGCAAATGCCTCAGGATTCCCCGTAGAGAACCCTTGGAATCGGCTGGGTAGGTCCTCCTTTACGTTTGAGGATTAGTTATTCCTGAACACATGTTTCTCGGTCCTATCGGACCTATCCATCGGCTCCGAAGAGACCGATATATCCGAGGCGCCTCGCATTCCAATATCCACAAAGGTATAATAATCAACAATGTCAGGGCTAGTAAAACGCTGACACGACCCATAACTAGAAAGAAACGTCGTGTTCTCCCAGCAGTCCTTATCCCGTTTTTAACTCATACCGAGGTGAGAGGCTCGCGAATTAACGCTATACACAAATCTACGCTGTATCAAAGCTGTGCTTTGATCATCAACCACAAGACTCTTCTTTTCAACAAAAGCCTTGATCACTACATCTCAGCATGCAACACAGACAATTCATGCCATGCGACTGATATCTATCGATATATAACCTCTGAGCTAGTACGTCTCAGAGAAGGGCGTTAAGCAAGAGAATAAATTCTCCGCCGCCAAACAGATATGTATATATTTAATAGAAATCAATCAACATAGAATAAAATCCAATGTCAGACACACAATCCGTTTACAAGTTCGTTATGGGTCTGAACGAAACCGGAGGCACTTATTCCTCTCCCGTATGTCCAATACAGTAGAAAGGTCCTCGCATATATCCGTCGATCTCCAAATATGTCGGGACGATCACCACTTATTACCTCATCTTGGGTGTACAGCCCAATCAAGACATCAGTAATCATCCAAACGATGTGAAGACCTCCGGTTTTCAACCACCGTCTTCATCGTTGACATATCGTCGAATCAGTTATTCATTTGGGTATAAACCCAGTCATTCCGGATAACTCGCGTATATAATAAAAAAGAGCTATAAAAACACAACATATGCCTCATTCCAATTCTGAATATTCTTTTATTCAAATATTCACATTCTATGGGAAAGGTTCCCATTAATTTTATCATAGATAAATTCTTTAAATTTATTCTTTAATCTTCTTTTGGATATCATTTCAAACCATGTTAAGGTTTTCCAAACTAGTCGGGATTAGCGAACTACACCAAAGTAATCATTTATTTTATTTCCCAATCCTAACCTATTCAATCCATGGAGCAAAACTGGTATTACTCCATAACTAACCCCACAGTGTTAACGGTAAATTTAATTACCATTTCACGTTCAAATCTAATTAAAGATTTAACTATCGCTAGGAGTAAAACTGACGATACTCCATTCTCGATTATTTCCCAAATTTGATAATTTAAATGATCACATTCCATTCCATCAACCTCTAAACGTAAATTAGCAAGTGAACAATTCCCTAAATATTAACCCTGAAGGCCGAAACCAACATCAGAACAATACCCAGGAAACCATTCAACTTAACTAATCTCCAGTTAGTTTCTGATTTTCTTAACTCCATTGGGTCTAAGAACAGTATTATTAAAGATACCATTCACGACAACCCAAAACCTCATTCCATTGTTAATCGGGTTAAAAAACAAGTGTTATTTTAAAACACAGGTCACGATAAACCCAAATCTCATTCCATTAATTATGGAATCTTCACAGTAAAACAAATCAATATACAATCGATATCAATTTCAGTATCTGACCAATAATATAAATGGAATAGCGACAAAGATTTTTAAATTCCATATGTATTAACAGTCTTCCTCTACAGAAATTCACTTCGATTATTATCAATCGAATTCCATTCAATTCCAATTTAATATATTAAATTGGAAAATTTTACTTTGGAAAATTCCAGTTAAATCTTAATAAAAAGATTTATAAATTCCAAATCACATTTCACTGTAAAGCGGGATAAAGAACGAATGTCGTTAAAAACACAGCTCGCAACAAACCCAAAATCCTATCAGTCTCTAAACGTAAATTAGTAAGAGAACAATTCCCTAAGTATTAACTCCGAAGGCCGAAACCAACATCAGATCAATACCCAGGAAACCATTCAACTTAACTAATCTCCAGTCAGTTTCTAATTTTCTTAACTCCATTGGGTTTAAGAACAGTATTATTAAAGATAGCATTCACGACAAACCCAAAATCCAATTCGATATTAAATACAAGGCTCTGAAGAGAAAATATATCGGCTAATACTCAATATCAAATTCTGAAACCAACAAGTGTCGTATTGGAATAACGATATATATATATATATCTTCCAAATTCCTCCACTATACCCGTATAATCACGGAATCCAATATCGAAATATTCCGAAGATATGTTCTATTCAAATCCATTCCAATTCCCATATTGGAAATTTCTGGTTATTTTTAAAACCGTTCCAAATCAGACATCAAAATCAGATTTTGATCTTTTACTGGATATTATTTTTAAAATCTTCATTATTTTAAAATATTCGTTATTTTAGAATGTTCATTCTTTCTGAATTGGAATCAGACACGGTCAATTACCATATAATGTTATTATATGGATTTCATACAATACATGTATACAACAACAGTGATAAATAATCATTCGTCATCCAGAGTGCATTCTACATTTTATAAGCATTAAATATAAATATTTAACGCTTACAACAGTCTGTCAACCTATCAATTGACATATAACTAAACAATCGTGATTAGTGTACGTTAAATATCATCCCAACACCCATGTGGGGTTTCAACCAACAAATACTGAATATTATTTGTGCAGTTGGGTGATGTGTAAAATTTATCATCCCAATTAATATCAGTCAAATGTGTGTACATAAACAAATTGTCCGTTTGTAAATGAATATTTAATTTATTCATATCAACATTAAAAATTATATTTTTAATGATAAAATATCTTATTCAACATATGAATATTCTATTCAGCACATTTATGCAATAAAATGATATTTTTATTATTCTAACATATTTTAGGAAATTTTGACGGTATAACGGTGCGATATCAAAATCGGGTAATGTCTAGCATTACCCCTCTCCTGATATTGGCTCGCGCCATACACACATAACGATTCTAATCAATTCATTTCTCCCAAAAAACCAAATTCAACCAAATAATCTAATCAACCAAACCAAATAGTCAAACAAGTCGTCTATGGTCTGTGGACGACGGGGAACAGTTCATATATGCAGTTATAAAATAAATAAATATATAAGAAAATTATAGTGAGGAGTTCTCACCTTGGGTTTCCACTCCGTCAATCTTTGATTGTTAATCTTAAATTCTCCAGGAATCCCGCATGTCTATTTTGTAAATAACATGCATAAGTTAAAAATCATATTTTTAACTATCGAATAATTATTTCATAACTTGTCTATTTTATAAATAGCATACATAGGCTAAAAATCATATTTTTATCTTTCTAAAAAAACATTTCCATGCCATACACTAGTTAAAAAAAATCATATTTTTAATCTTGCTAAAAATATTTCCTTCCTACGATAAAAATCCTATTTTTAACTAACCAAAAACGATATTTTTACATAACTAAAAATCATAACTTTATGTAATTAAAAATCATAACTTTATGTAATTAAAAATCATAAAATGTAATTAAAAATCATAACTTTATGTAATTAAAAGTCATAACTTTATATACTTAAAAATCATAACTTTATGTACTTCATACGTCAAAAACCATAGAAGCTTTAAAGCAGAGAAAACTCGCATATTTTCTATCGTCTGGATTTGCTGTTCTGGTTCCAGAATTTGCAAACGAGCTCCAATCTTCACACCATCATTTTGTCTAGCTTAAACGCCCCATTCCGTACAACTTTCTCCTAATGGTCTTCCTTCCGAAAATGTGCCATTTCGCCGGAAATCGCGAAAAGACGGCTTTTGGACCGTGTTTGGACAACAGACTTTGGACGCGTTTTCCCGATAGCTACGCAATCCAAAATAGTACTATCATATACCAAATCAAAGAGAAACCCGTGCTCTTCAAATTTGGTACTGTGGAGTTTTGGCCAGAAGCGCTCGGTTTGGGAGTTATGGGCTGTGGAAGCTCAGGGTGTTATTTGCAAAAATAGGATTTTTTGTTGAAAATGAGCTTTTAGGTGATAGGGGCCCCACGACCAAGGGGTGGGTTGCCAGAGGCGGCGCCGGACCTGATTGGGGTGGGGGAGGCGGTGGGTGGAAGTGGTGGTGCGGCGGTGGGGCCGGAGGAGGTGGTTGGTGGTGATTTGGGGTTTAGGGATTTGAAATTCAAAGAGGGAAAGAAGAGGAGAGAGAGGAGAGGAGGAAGAGGAGGAGGAGAAGGAAAGGAGGAGGGAGCGGTGGTAGCAGCGAAGGGGAGGGGCTGGAGTGAAAGCGTTTCTCTTTTTTTCATTCTCTTCTGATTTGAACGAGATAAAGGGGAGAAGGGGGTTGACCAAGGGTTATATATATAATTATTTATTAATTTAATTCTCCAAAAAGTAACTTTTTTATTTGACCTCCAAACGAGACACAGCGACTATCACCCCCTAGCTAATCACCCTCATTTTGAACACAATGGGATATGTTTCGTAACCCAGTTCGGCTGTTACGATCTATTTTCATCAAAATCAAAATATAAATCTATATATTGAATTTGAACGCACATTTTAATTTACCGGGGCCACATACGGGCTCTAAAAATTCCCGAAAAATATTTTCTACCTTCATATTGATGATACGGTTCTTACAAAACTAATTTCATCAAATTTGGAGACCGTTTGAAAAATGGTCATTTTCTGGTCGATCCAAATGGACTAAAACTATCAAAACACGTTTAACTTCGCCATGCTCACATATTGATTCCAAAAATTATGAAAATTGAAATCTAGCAATAACTTGACATCTCGGATCCAACAAAAGTGGTTTCATCGAAAACGGAGGTCATTTGCAAAATTGCTATTTTTAAGGGTTATATTTACATAGCGACTATACTGAATTTTCAATTGGACATAACTTTTTATATCCGCTATGAAATTTCAATTTTTCGGATTCGTTGGAAAGATATTTTCAAATATTTTTGGTTTCGCTAAAATCCGGTTTATTTTGAATCCTGTACTTTCATTTGAAATTTGAAATCAAATTTTCAAACTACCGCGCCATTTCCAATTCCTTTTATAATTAAAATAAAATATTTATATTCTAACGTCGATTCAAATAAATATATACATTCGGATTCTACTCAAAATAAATTTATCATCATTATTATTTATAATAAATCATTTTAAATATTCAAAATTCATCAAAATTGCCAAAATAATTTTTTTAAATTGGTTCAGATTTCCGGGTTGTTACAGATGATAAGAATAGATAGTAAATATAGAGAATTAAAGGACAATTCACTGGTTAAAAGGACACCCTTTCAGTCACATTGGGTTTGGTGAAAAGGTGAAGGGAATTTCAAATTTTGAATTTCAAAATTCAATTATCTAGTATATGTCGACATGTCTAAATAGGTATGTCGACATACCCCTTTGTATTTTCAAAGTGATTTTTGAACTTTCACTATTTGAATTATTTATAACTTTATATTCTTATTTAATTTTTTTTTGGGATAATAAATATTATAAAAAATACTAATTTATACTATTACTTTATCATTATATTACAAAAAAATTTGTACCGATCTAGTATTTTAACCAATTTAATAATTGGAATTTTAAATATTTAATTTGAATTTTTGGATATAATATTAATTTTATATGATATGAATTTAGTATAAATATATTGATTTCTGTCAAAATACAACAATATGATTTTGATAAGAAATTATCATGCTTTTACAAATTTGTGTTTGTCAAACTATTTTGTTAATATGATCTTTTGTCAGATATAAATACAATTTTATGATTTAATAACCATTTACGTGTTCGTTATAAGTGTTATCTTTGAGTTTCTATAGCATTTTTTAGTAAAATGCTATCTAAAGTAGCTTCTCCCTTATTTTAACAAGTGTCTAGGACATTGGTCAACATGCATAGACCTAAGCATGCATAGGAGACAAGTGTCTCATAAGGTGGAATGGTGCATGTTAAGGAGCATTGCATGTAGGACATGTGTCAACATGCATGTTAAGAAAGGTTTAGGACAAGACAAGTGTCCTACAATGTGTAAGCTTCTTACACACTTAGAATTCCTACATAAACCCACCCTTACCTTCTCGTATTATTCACTCCACTTCTCACTTTTCCATCTCCTTCTTAATCTCTCCATCCATGGCTTCCTAACCTCTTCTCCTCCTCCTCCTTCTGCCCGTCTTTCCTCCTTAATTCGGTCATGAGCCACTACTGTAACACCCCACTCCCGCTATGATCACTCACTAAGGGAATGCCATAGCATCGGTGGAGTATTTTAGTGAATATAGAACAGAAAAATTACAACAAGACAGATATAAATAGTACTTGAGATTTTAAAACATCATCTCATAACAGCGGAAGTAAAACATGTCTGGTTACATCATAAAACCACAATAAAGGTCAAGTACAATATCCATCAAAATAAAGAAGTACATAATCCCACTCTCATACAATAGCCAAACAAAAGAAAAGATAACTGGATAACTGGAGCTTTACATCTATCCAAGCTCCTAAAGACTGGAACAGCAATCCGATCAAGCTCCACTACTGCTAGGATCCACCGTAGGACCTGAGGGTTGGGAAAAAGATAAAAACAACGGGGTCAGACATAAGTCTGAGCGAGTCCTATAACTTTAACAATACAATCGTTAAAGTAACCAGAGAAGACATAAACTGATATACGGTAACATATAGGGATGAATGGCTACCCTAAGCAGTCAACTAAACGAAGATAAAGGATAAAGACGCATCTACCCTCCCTAAGGTAAATTACTAAACTGCACCACACCAGTCGTTCCTAACTTAAAGGTTGATCCCACCCAAGGACTTATAAAATTTACTAATTAGTACCTGCGTACCCCTAGGTGACCAAGTAGGCGCCACGGGGCCCTACAATCCACTAGGTGTACACACTACTTCCCATTCGATCGGCTCCCTAACGTAGATACCCGTGCTGGCCCCACCGTGGGATGTATCATTCCCCAATGTGGCAACCTGATGAAACTAAAGGTGCACGGCTTATATCTACTCGATGCAACAACGGCTTACCTACCAGCCCGGGCCCACTCACGCATATGAAGCCCGTTGGACTTGCGTTGCCACCGCTAACCCGTTTGCCTCTTACAGTCAAGCCCAGTATGCGTGTCCCGTCCTCGACATGGGTCGAGCCCACAAAGATACGTATGGGTTACTGGTTGAAATGGGCCTCCACAAGCTACCCACCTAAGCTTGTCCCTTTTTCTAGTATATCCCACTTAACCCTTTAATCATGTTTTAATTACATGTTCTATTTTGGTTAAGTATTCTAATCGTATTTTCTATTGCCACCCAAGGCAACCACTAGATTTTCTCATGCCACCCGAGGCACCCACTTAACCCCTCATGTCCCTCTACATGCTAATGTGGTTAAGTGTTTCTTAATTAATTAATTAAGAACGTAACCTTTGTAAAGACCTCTCACATTAGACTGTCTTTTATGACCGCTGGTTAAGCCGGTTGGGTCCGGGCAGCCTTATGTCATAACAGAGTCTAACCTCGTGTCTTTACATTAATTACGTATTTAGTTTGTGCCTAAGACCTCTCACATTGGGCTAACATTTGTAGCAACTGGTTAAGCCGGTTGGGTCCGGGCAGTTTTACGCTACAACTGAGTCCAACCTCGTGTCTTAGTCAATTAATTACACCTAATTAATCACCCTCATAATTTTATATTAATTATCCCTAATTAATCAAGTTTTCTTAACATGGGTAGACCTAACTTAATAGGTAAATTCCCATGGGGTAGACCTAACTCAATAGGTAAATTCCCAACACATAGTATGGGTACACCTAACCAAATAGGCAAATTCCCATACTATGTTTATTTATTTTGTGTTATGCATAATTATATTAATTTCACACAATCTTATTAACTTATGCATTTAATTACCCCATCGTTCCCACGTAATTTCGTTCATGATATAACACATATAAAAGGTGTCAACTTGCATATGAATGAACATGTTTCAAAGGTGCCATCTTGCATATTAACAAACACATAACTTGCATATGAACTTGCATAACATGTCACATAACTTGCATATAATATGTCACATAACTTACATATTCATTTTGCATAACAAACTTGCATATTAGCTTATAGACTTGCATAATGTGTCATCATGAACTTGCATATTAATAAACATGTAACTTGCATATTTACATACATGTAACTCGCATATTAACAAACATGTAACTTGCATATAAAGAAACATGTAACTTGCATATTTACATACATGTAACTTGCATATTAACAAACATGTAACTTGCATATAAAGAAACATGTAACTTGCATATTTACATACATGTAACTTGCATATTAACAAACATGTAACTTGCATATAAAGAAACATGTAACTTGCATATTTACATACATGTTGCATATTAACAAACATGTAACTTGCATATAAAGAAACATGTAACTTGCATATTTACATACATGTAACTTGCATATTAACAAACATGTAACTTGCATATTAACAAACATGTAACTTGCATAGCATATTACCATGAACTTGCATAACATGCATATGATTACATAGCCCACAACTTGCATATTTAGCATCATGCAAACATAACATACATCATATTAAACTTGCATAAGCTTACATACTCAACATGCATAAACATAAGATTAATGCTAACATCATATCATATGATTCAAAGCTCATTAACCCACATACAAAACCATAAATCTCATCACATCTCATCTAATTAGTTTACCAAAAGATCATCAAAGTGATAGAAACTCACAACTAGCAACTTTGAACACCAAATGAAGAAGATTAAGATGCTAAGAAGGGATTAGAAGTTGATTAGAGAGTGATTAGTATGCAACCCTCTTCATAAAATTAGTGGAGGCCATGAGAGCTAGCATTTTGCCATAGTTTAGTCACTAGGTTTAATTATGAATGAATTAGGGTAGGTTAGGGTCTTATTTATAGATTAGGCAAGTGTTTTAGGCCATAGGATTAACCCTAGATTCAATCCAAGCCATCAAAGCATGTCTTGGGGAAGAAGTCAAGTGTAGGAACCATCTAGGGCCTTTAGATTAAAGATGGACCATGAGAACCATTCAAATGCAAAATCTGCACTTGAGCGAATCGGCCCACGGGTTGACAGCCAAACACCCTGGATTAACCCCTAGTCGACCCAGCGGGCTCGGGTCGACTTCAAAAATCGGCCGGTTCGGTTATTCCCCTCTCCCAATTCGCTGTTTTGAGCATTTTTGCATATTTATTTATTAAATTTTCAATTATATATATATATATATATATATATCAATATATATATATATATATATATATATATATCTACACAACCCATTTCACTTAATTAAGTATACTTTAATTTGGGAATTTTCGTGAAACTTCGCGAGGCCATATCTTGGTCATACGGACTCCGATTTTCGAAAACTCGGACTCTATTTCGCGTATTTTTCCGAGACGAACGCAATGGCATAGCCCGTTTCCCTTGATTCCCATTTTAGAATTAAATTCTGCCTCGATTTATGTTATTACAGGTTATTGAAAATACGGGTTGTTACATTCTCCCCTCCTTAAAGGATTTCGTCCCCGAAATCTTCAAGTTAGGAAGAACGTATCCTACCATCCAATCATCCATCTACTCAAAGCATCATCCACGAGCAATCATTGTCCTTACAAGATTCTAAATGCTGGATGGATATATGCAAAAGTGTGTGTATATGTACTTACCTAATGCGAAAATCAGGCGGTTACTGATACAGTAAACCTCCTTAATGCAAACCATGATAGTGCCATGCATCCAATATGTATGCGAAACCCTATTGACACATACAAATTTCTACATGCGTGCACAACCATACACAAAAATGCATCATCCATATGATAACACAGCCATGATACATCCATCAATCTAACTACCACATCCATTTATGCAATATGCAACATGAAGTGACTGAGCCGATCTAGTGCCTAATGTGTGTGTATATGCATCCACGAGCAACCACTAGCAAACAATTGCATCCATATGCATCCATCAACCATAACATGTTTCAAACACATGTTTCAACCATAGGTTTTACCCTATCTAAAGGTCATAGGTATTAGCGAGAGGATATACTAAAGATAAGATAAGTACTAGACAAGCAATAAAGGAGAAGTTAAAAGACATACTCTCAAAAAGAAATGGATACAAAGAACGCATCTTTGCTTCCGTCTCCCAAGTAGCATTGCTTTCGTCATCTCCCCATTGCACTTTAACTAGCTGAACTTCTCTGTTCCTCAACTTCCTAGTTTCTGACCCAAGGATGCGAGTAGGAGCTCGTCGAATCGTCGCGTCACGCTCTACCTCTACATCTCTAAGCAAGCTCGGCTCTACCACCTCTGCGGTCTCATGTAAGCACTTCCTCAAATGTGATACATGGAATACATCATGAACACCACTAAGTCTGTCGGGCAACTCCACCCTATATGCCATCCGTCCAATCCTTTCCTTAATAGGAAATGGCCCAACAAATCTCGGTGCTAACTTCCCAACGGACCCAAAGCGAACCACATTTCTCAATGGAGATACTTTGACAAAAACCATATCCCCAACCTCAAACTCAAGTTCCGTCCTTCTCCGATCCGCATAAGATTTCTGTCTATCTTGCGCTGCTTTCATCCTTTTTCGAATTAAATCAATCTTCTCTGAAGTCTCTCTAACCATATCCGGCCCAAGCAAGATCTTATCCGTAGATTCCCACCAACATGTAGGAGATCGACAAGGCCTTCCATAAAGAGCTTCGAAAGGAGCCATACCAATACTGGACTGAAAGCTGTTATTATATGCGAACTCCACCAAAGGAAGATGTTCTTCCCATGTACCTCCAAAATCCAAGATACAAAGCCTCAAGAGATCTTCTAAGATACGGTTCACCCTCTCGGTCTGACCGTCCGTCTGAGGATGATATGCGGTGCTCAAACACAACTGAGTCCCTACCGCCTCTTGCAAACTTCTCCAAAACTCACTAGTAAAGATAGGATCTCGATCACTCACAATGCTGGATGGCACGCCATGCAATCTAACAATCTCCCTAACATAGACCGAAGCAAGCCATGGAGCGGTCCTCTTACTCTTCACGGGTATAAAATGGGCACTCTTGGTAAGTCTGTCCACCACAACCCAAATTCCCGTATTGCCCTTCCTCGATCTCGGTAACCCATCGATGAAATCCATCGAGACACTATCCCACTTCCACTGCGGAACTTCCAATGGGTGTAGCAACCCACCGGGTTTCCTTTGCTCCGCTTTAACTTGTTGGCACACTAAACATCTAGCCACATACTCGGCTACATCTTTCTTCATACCGGCCCAGAAGAAAACTCTCTTCATGTCTTGGTACATTTTGTCTCCACCGGGATGAATAGTCATTCTTGAACGATGTGCATCATCCAAAATAGCCTTCTTCAAACCCTCATCTTGCGGTACACAAAGTCTACCGTCTCTATGCAACCATCCCTTATCATCTATGGTGTATCTACCCAAATGGCTGGACGACTCCCCTCTTATAAGCTTCTCTACCAACACAACCAACTGTGGGTCGTCTCGCTGAGCCTCGCCAATCCGTCTCAAAAGAGTAGGTCTAACCTCCAAGGATGCCAACAAACCAGGTACAAAATCAACAGAAGGTCTGAAGTCGAACAAAGAAAGAAACTCCAAGCTTCGCCGTTCTACGAACAATGGACTTAAAAATAGCCTTTTTCTACTCAAGGCGTCAGCCACCACGTTACCCTTGCCAGGGGTATATGCTATCTCGAAATCATAGGATGCTAAGAACTCCATCCACCTTTGCTGTCTTAAGTTTAAATCTTTCTGAGAGAATAAGTACTTCAATGATTTATGGTCAGTGAACAACTCGAATCTCTCACCAAGAAGATAATGGCGCCAAGACTTAAGTGCGAAAACAATCGCGGCCAACTCTAGATCATGGGTAGGGTAATTCTTCTCATGCACTCTCAATTGTCTCCCTCCATAGGCTATTACCCTTCCCTCCTGCATCAAGACTGCGCCTAATCCTGTTCCACAAGCATCGGTATAAACAACAAACGGCTTACTCCCATCTGGAAGCACTAAAACTGGAGCGGTGGTCAAAGCTCTCTTTAACCGTCGGAAAGCATCATCACAATCTACATCCCATGAGAAAACCAGATTCTTCTTCGTCAAGCGGGTTAATGGGGCTGATATCTTCGCGAAGTCTTTGATGAACTTCCTATAATATCCTGCCAACCCCAAGAAACTTCTTACTTCGGTAGCATTTTTAGGAACTTTCCAATCCTGGATAGATACTATCTTTGCGGGATCCACAGCTATCCCTTCCTTAGAGACCACATGCCCTAAGAATCGCACTTCTCTTCTCCAAAAATGACATTTAGAGAATTTAGCTTTAAGACCATGTGCTCGAAGAGTCTCCAACACTTCCTTGAGATGTAAGGCATGCTCTTCTTCATTCTTGGAAAAGACCAAGATGTCATCCACAAAAACTATTACAAACTTATTCAGATACTCTCTGAACACTCTACTCATGAGATCCACAAAGTATGCAGGGGCGTTTGTCAACCCAAATGGCATCACTAGCCACTCATAAAAACCATCCGGAGTCCGGAAAGCAGTCTTCTCTATACTGTCCTCCGCCACTCTTAACTGATGAAACCCTGTAGCTAAATCCATTTGCGAAAACACTGAGGCGCCAACCAACTGATCAAAGAGATCATCTATCCTCGGTAATGGGTGTCTATTCTTCTTTGTGAGCTTATTAAGTTCCCTATAATCCACACAAAGTCTGAGGGACCCATCCGCCTTCGTGGCAAACACTACTGGAGCTCCCCACTCCGATATACTTCACCTTATGAACCCCTTCTCAAGCAACTCCCCTACTTGCTTATGAAGTTCTCTTCTCTCACGAGGAGCCATGTGGCGTACTGGCAAAGACACTGGTTTGGCATTATCCACCAAATAAATTCGGAAATCTATCTCCCGCTTCGGAGGCAAACCCTTTACTTCTTCAAACACATCCGGATATTCCCGGACTACTCTGACAAAACACAAACTCTCGACCGAAGCATCGAGCGATTCAAGATAACTTAGCAAAACAGATTCCATGGGATTGCAAGAGATCTCGAGAGTGTAACCCAAGCGGGTCATGAGCCTGACAACTCTCCTTTCGCAATCAAGAACGGCACCATTACTGGATAACCAGTCCATGCCCAAGATCAACCCATAGCCCGTGAAGCCCAATACAAAAGCATCACATCTAAACTCAACGCTAAGTATAGAAATCTTCAAACCCAAACATATCATAGACAGATATATGGAGCCCCCAATTGGGTTTGAGACAACCAAGGGATCATCAACTAGACTGGTGTCTAAGTGCAGTGACTCAACTAACGATGATGAGATAAAAGAATGCGATGCGCCAGAGTCAAACAAAGTACGAACTGGATGATCAAACAGAAAAACCAGACTTTCAACGGAAATAGTTCTACCTCTCTGCTGAATCGGTGGAACTGAGAGAACCTGAACTTGCCCCCCTGACTGAGGTGGTGCTATAAGAGCTTGCACCTGGCCTCCTGAGGTAGACCCCGTCTTCTGCCCCTTCTTTGGGCAGTTTTTCACAAGATGCCCTGCTTCACCACAATGAAAGCAACCGGTCTTCTTCTTTTTGCGACAATCCTTACTGAGGTGTCCTGGTGTTCCACAATTGAAGCACTTCTTCTTCGTCTTCTTTTTGTCACCATTGCCTTTTCCGCCCTTGCCTTGTTGTTGCTGTTGCGGTTTCTTCTGATCCCCCTTTTTCTCTGGTGCCTTAGAATTCTTATCATCCTCATGCATAAGTGCCATGTAGACAAGCTTCTCAAAAGTGGCCCCCATAGGAATGTGAGTCATAGCTATTCCTTGCAATGGTTCGTTCAAGCCTCTAACGAACCTCAAAGCCTTCTTCTCCGGTGTATTCACCAACTCTATGCCAAACCTTGCTAATTGATTGAATTTGTTGACATATTCTTTCACCGTGAGATTCCCTTGCTTCAAATTCAAGAACTTCTCCATAAACAGATTCTCTTCCGCCCTTGAGAGAAACTTAGCCCCAAACCTTTGCTTAAAATCTGCCCAAGAGTCAACAGGGCGTTCTCCATTAGTGACCTCCCACCAGAATGAGGCCTCTCCCTTCATTAACCAAGCCGCCAACTTGACTTTCTTTCCCTCTTCCACTTCAAAGATATCTAGCAACTCTTCCACTTCCTTAAGCCAATCTCTAGCCTCTACGAAAGTCTCTGAACCAAGAAAAGGTTTTCCTCCTATAGCCTTGAACTCCTTGCAAACCTTAGCAAAATTATCCACTCTAGGCTGAGGAGGAGGAGCGGTTGTCTCTGGTGTAGTAGCATTGGCCGGACCCGCAGCCGCGGCCCTAGCCTCTTGCAACCTCCTATACCATAGTGGTATAACTAAACCCTCCGGGATGTTAAGATCTTCAGCCATGCTGAAACGAAAGAGGAAAGATTCAAAAAGGAGATTCCGAAAGATAAAGATATGGCTATTGGGGATTATGCTTTTCTTTTTCAAAAACTTTTTCTCTTAGAAGACATGCTTTTTAAAAATACTTTCTTCGAAAATACTCTTAGAAAGTAGTTTTTCTCAAAAATTTTATCTGTTCTGGTAACCTTAAGCTCTGATACCACGTGTAACACCCCACTCCCGCTATGATCACTCACTAAGGGAATGCCATAGCATCGGTGGAGTATTTTAGTGAATATAGAACAGAAAAATTACAACAAGACAGATATAAATAGTACTTGAGATTTTAAAACATCATCTCATAACAGCGGAAGTAAAACATGTCTGGTTACATCATAAAACCACAATAAAGGTCAAGTACAATATCCATCAAAATAAAGAAGTACATAATCCCACTCTCATACAATAGCCAAACAAAAGAAAAGATAACTGGATAACTGGAGCTTTACATCTATCCAAGCTCCTAAAGACTGGAACAGCAATCCGATCAAGCTCCACTACTGCTAGGATCCACCGTAGGACCTGAGGGTTGGGAAAAAGATAAAAACAACGGGGTCAGACATAAGTCTGAGCGAGTCCTATAACTTTAACAATACAATCGTTAAAGTAACCAGAGAAGACATAAACTGATATACGGTAACATATAGGGATGAATGGCTACCCTAAGCAGTCAACTAAACGAAGATAAAGGATAAAGACGCATCTACCCTCCCTAAGGTAAATTACTAAACTGCACCACACCAGTCGTTCCTAACTTAAAGGTTGATCCCACCCAAGGACTTATAAAATTTACTAATTAGTACCTGCGTACCCCTAGGTGACCAAGTAGGCGCCACGGGGCCCTACAATCCACTAGGTGTACACACTACTTCCCATTCGATCGGCTCCCTAACGTAGATACCCGTGCTGGCCCCACCGTGGGATGTATCATTCCCCAATGTGGCAACCTGATGAAACTAAAGGTGCACGGCTTATATCTACTCGATGCAACAACGGCTTACCTACCAGCCCGGGCCCACTCACGCATATGAAGCCCGTTGGACTTGCGTTGCCACCGCTAACCCGTTTGCCTCTTACAGTCAAGCCCAGTATGCGTGTCCCGTCCTCGACATGGGTCGAGCCCACAAAGATACGTATGGGTTACTGGTTGAAATGGGCCTCCACAAGCTACCCACCTAAGCTTGTCCCTTTTTCTAGTATATCCCACTTAACCCTTTAATCATGTTTTAATTACATGTTCTATTTTGGTTAAGTATTCTAATCGTATTTTCTATTGCCACCCAAGGCAACCACTAGATTTTCTCATGCCACCCGAGGCACCCACTTAACCCCTCATGTCCCTCTACATGCTAATGTGGTTAAGTGTTTCTTAATTAATTAATTAAGAACGTAACCTTTGTAAAGACCTCTCACATTAGACTGTCTTTTATGACCGCTGGTTAAGCCGGTTGGGTCCGGGCAGCCTTATGTCATAACAGAGTCTAACCTCGTGTCTTTACATTAATTACGTATTTAGTTTGTGCCTAAGACCTCTCACATTGGGCTAACATTTGTAGCAACTGGTTAAGCCGGTTGGGTCCGGGCAGTTTTACGCTACAACTGAGTCCAACCTCGTGTCTTAGTCAATTAATTACACCTAATTAATCACCCTCATAATTTTATATTAATTATCCCTAATTAATCAAGTTTTCTTAACATGGGTAGACCTAACTTAATAGGTAAATTCCCATGGGGTAGACCTAACTCAATAGGTAAATTCCCAACACATAGTATGGGTACACCTAACCAAATAGGCAAATTCCCATACTATGTTTATTTATTTTGTGTTATGCATAATTATATTAATTTCACACAATCTTATTAACTTATGCATTTAATTACCCCATCGTTCCCACGTAATTTCGTTCATGATATAACACATATAAAAGGTGTCAACTTGCATATGAATGAACATGTTTCAAAGGTGCCATCTTGCATATTAACAAACACATAACTTGCATATGAACTTGCATAACATGTCACATAACTTGCATATAATATGTCACATAACTTACATATTCATTTTGCATAACAAACTTGCATATTAGCTTATAGACTTGCATAATGTGTCATCATGAACTTGCATATTAATAAACATGTAACTTGCATATTTACATACATGTAACTCGCATATTAACAAACATGTAACTTGCATATAAAGAAACATGTAACTTGCATATTTACATACATGTAACTTGCATATTAACAAACATGTAACTTGCATATAAAGAAACATGTAACTTGCATATTTACATACATGTAACTTGCATATTAACAAACATGTAACTTGCATATAAAGAAACATGTAACTTGCATATTTACATACATGTAACTTGCATATTAACAAACATGTAACTTGCATATAAAGAAACATGTAACTTGCATATTTACATACATGTAACTTGCATATTAACAAACATGTAACTTGCATATTAACAAACATGTAACTTGCATAGCATATTACCATGAACTTGCATAACATGCATATGATTACATAGCCCACAACTTGCATATTTAGCATCATGCAAACATAACATACATCATATTAAACTTGCATAAGCTTACATACTCAACATGCATAAACATAAGATTAATGCTAACATCATATCATATGATTCAAAGCTCATTAACCCACATACAAAACCATAAATCTCATCACATCTCATCTAATTAGTTTACCAAAAGATCATCAAAGTGATAGAAACTCACAACTAGCAACTTTGAACACCAAATGAAGAAGATTAAGATGCTAAGAAGGGATTAGAAGTTGATTAGAGAGTGATTAGTATGCAACCCTCTTCATAAAATTAGTGGAGGCCATGAGAGCTAGCATTTTGCCATAGTTTAGTCACTAGGTTTAATTATGAATGAATTAGGGTAGGTTAGGGTCTTATTTATAGATTAGGCAAGTGTTTTAGGCCATAGGATTAACCCTAGATTCAATCCAAGCCATCAAAGCATGTCTTGGGGAAGAAGTCAAGTGTAGGAACCATCTAGGGCCTTTAGATTAAAGATGGACCATGAGAACCATTCAAATGCAAAATCTGCACTTGAGCGAATCGGCCCACGGGTTGACAGCCAAACACCCTGGATTAACCCCTAGTCGACCCAGCGGGCTCGGGTCGACTTCAAAAATCGGCCGGTTCGGTTATTCCCCTCTCCCAATTCGCTGTTTTGAGCATTTTTGCATATTTATTTATTAAATTTTCAATTATATATATATATATATATCAATATATATATATATATCTACACAACCCATTTCACTTAATTAAGTATACTTTAATTTGGGAATTTTCGTGAAACTTCGCGAGGCCATATCTTGGTCATACGGACTCCGATTTTCGAAAACTCGGACTCTATTTCGCGTATTTTTCCGAGACGAACGCAATGGCATAGCCCGTTTCCCTTGATTCCCATTTTAGAATTAAATTCTGCCTCGATTTATGTTATTACAGGTTATTGAAAATACGGGTTGTTACAACTACCTCTTCCCACCACCACTTTCCAAAGTTTGTCCTCCTCCTCCTATAAAGAAAAGAGAAAAATATTAATATTATTATTATATATATGTAACAACCCAAGGATTTTCGACCCCGAAAATCGATATAAAACACCAAGTCGACTATTCGGGCGTCAGAAATACCAGATCATTAATAGAAAGAAGTTAGAGGGCGGGGAATAAAAAGAAAGAAAGTTAGAATAGAAGAGGGAGAAGTTCACAACAAATAGAATTAGAGTAAACACGAATCTCACAGCGGAACGAATAAAATATATTATATAACATAACTTTGAAACACAAAACTGTAACTGTATATATATACACCATTATCAAAGTACAACACATAACATTACAGCGGAAATAAACTCTATATATAACTAATGTTGAAGCCTCCTGCTCCATGCTCTTCCAAGTATATCTGTAAAATCTCGACTACTTGACTGCCCGTACAAATTTGGGCACCCAAGAGTTTAGGATAAAACAAAATATACTCTGAGTCAGTCATGGAACTGGTGTGAGTAAACTCCAACCATTTGGTTTAACTTTTAAAAATCATTTTCAAAAGAAATAATAATCGCAAACCAATTCACACATAAATACAGATGGCTTTTACCTTACGATAACCCAACCTTTCCAAAATCAATACTATTCTGATATTATAAAAGTGTCTAAATCGAGTAAATAGAAATCTAGCAGAATGCTTGCATCTCACATTCCACATACATAATATACAATCAAAAACTGCGGGCTTTTATTGGAGAATGGATTTCCCAATATGATAGGGTATGGAACCACCTTTCGATCAGTGTACTCTAGAGGGGATACACTGGAGTTCAACAAGAACACCTTGCAATTGAGCCACACATAACCGGCCATTCATTTCGCTTGAATTTTCCGAATATATTATCACCTTATGGTTAATATACCAACATAACCGTTCCCGAGAGATACAAAAATGAAAAGAAGAACAATAATGAATATTCTCTAGATGGTGACAATATACCTTAATTGGGTGCGACCCACTTAGCCATGTTGCCTGCCCGATTTTTGTCATTTCTCAGTTGATGAGGCCTTAGGTCATAGCGTATATTTTGACAGATCACACCTTCATTTACTTGAATGCCACATCGTCATACCCGCCAAATCACAAATTGATTTCCTTAAAAATACCACGGGTATAAAGCTAAGAGAAACGAATTCCTCCGCCACCAACGTAAATACGTTTGAAGAGATAAACTAACGTGATCTATTAGATATACTTTGTCAGGCATTCGTCCATACAAGTTGTCCTACGACTTGACAAACCGAAGGCACTATTCTGTAAATCCATCTTAGGCAATTTTCACCTTGGATTGCTAGAACAACCCTTGGATCAACTCTGTCTTTAATTGTCTTCATCATATTTGATTCACAACATTAATGCCCATACAGATTAGTTTCCAGATAATAAATCTAATCCCAGTCTCTCCATAGTGACAATGGAAAAATGGTCAAAAACTTTGATAGCCGGTTATTTAAATATCAAAGGAAAACATGCATATAACCAACGATCCTATTTCCAAATGGAAATTATATTGATCAACCATCAATCACATTGAGATATTTTAAATTAATATGTCATTAATTCATTCATTTCCCAATTTAAATATCTTTACCCAAATATCTCTACCCAAATATATCTTCAACTCATTTTAACCTCTCCCGATCCTTGGAAAACGTTTCCATCTATTTTAAACTGTTTATTTTCTATATTCCAGAAAATATTTCTTATTAATGTCGGAAAAGCATTTCCATTTCTTATTCACACATCATTACTCTTCTACATCCATTAGTCTCTAACTATAAACTAGTAAAAGAACAACTCCCTAAGTATCAACCCCAAAGGCCGAAACCAACATTAGATCAAATACCCAGAAAGCCATCCAATTTAACTAGTCTCCAGTCAATTTCTAATTTACTTAATCTCATTTGTTAATTTCTTATCAAATCATTGCTTACACAATTCTTGGATTCGGCTTACAAATCCACTTTTTTACGGATAGTATTGATTATAACGATAGTGTTATAATCCTTATTTCCAAAATATTTAACTTAAAATATAACTTTGATTCGTTATTTTGAATAAATATATAATTTTCAATTATTTAATTGGATAGAAAATTTTAATTTAAACGCGGAAAGTAAATATAAGTTTCCAAAATTTGACGTAACTCTCCTTCGAATAATTCATATTTAATTAATGTTCCAAAATTTGGAATAATTTACCGTTTCAGGTCAACTCAATTTCTAAATTCATTTTTGAATGTATCACTTCCAAAACATCACCAATTCCCTTTTATCACCATTCCAATTTGCAAAACGTTTGCTTTTAAATCATTATTCATTTTAAAACGTGAATACTATTCTTTTACAGAAATCTGGATTCGTTATATAAATCTAATCTTGATATTTATTTATGAATACCATTACAGTTTCAATTCCTATTCATCAAGTTATTTTATAAATCTATATTCAGATTTCACTTTATAAACTCCATTTATAAATCAACTTCTTGTTAATTATATCTCAAGTTTATACTTTAATCTCGATTACATATTTGATTGTAAATTATTGGTTTTTTTAAAAACAATTATTAACTATCTTGTCAACTTCTAATCTTTATGACCTATAATTCCTAAAATAAATTATCTTTCTAATATTCGACATAGTTGAAATCAAATTATAAATCCTTATGGGTTTATTTCGATTATATTTACATTTCGGAACATCGAAATAAATTTCATCATTTCTGTTTGAAACAATTTCCTAATTTTCCCTTTATAAATTCATTCTTATATTTAATAATTATTTAATAATAATTATTCCACTTTATTTCTAAACATCGTTTATAAATCAAACAACTTATTTTAATATAATTAAAACAAGTTATTATATTCGGGTCCATTCGAAATTCAATTTCTACTTTAAAATAGATTTCCCCTTTTGAAACCCAAGTTCTTTTCCAATATATTCGAATATTTAAATACCAATTATTTCTGGTTAATGTTGTTCTAACATTCCAAATACAGAATAATCAACCATAGATTATTCGTCACAACATATAATGCAATATATGAAAAATAACAATACAATTGTTGAGGAATCCGGTTGTATCCCTCCAACATATTTCCCTGCATCAACAGATGTTAATCAACATAAATAACACTAATTTTATACCGATTTGAGATATTCTAATAAATAGAATCAATATTCAATTAACTATTTATATATATATAACTGTATATATTATTTCAACCAATCAGGAAGCAATTCATCCAAATAATCATCACACAACATTCAATCATTAGTTACTGGGCTGAGTTACGGAGTTTACTCACCTTGGTCGTTAATTGTTAAGTATGATTAACGGTCGATAGACTGGATCAAACGTTCTATTTTGTCTAAAATTGGAACAATCTCCAAATGGTTCTGAACCAGCTTTATAACGTAGCCTGCCTTCATACGGTTCTAACAAATTCGACCTTTCGAAATTCTGATATCATATGCATAAGATATTAACAATACGAATTATTATACTATTAAATTAACTTTATTTAATATATTGGGCTCACCGACTGTAACGACCTGCCTTTTTGATCGTTCAAGCAAACTTAAATTACAATTTAAAACTGAGAACTTTATTATGAACTTTTGGAAACAATAAAATAGTTTTGTGAACAACTAAGTAAGCATTTTAAACAATAGAATTCAAAAGAGATAACAGTTTTGAGAATCTTAATTCTATAATCTGGAATGAGCTAATTTTCGACTTAATGTTACCGATTGTGTTTAAATACCGACTTGGAATGGTCAAAAAGGCAGGTCATTACGTCTTTACCTGGCCCAAAACAAATCATTTCCAAAATCCAGCAGTACCCGAGTGTCCTCAATTATTCTCCCATTGTTCCTCATTCCCTCTTTATTTTTGATTTGACTAAAATGAAACTTAATTAATTTTAAAGCTGGGATTCACCTTTTATCTCATCCCACACTTTTTTTACACCTAGACCGATTATAATCTCCACCTTCAATATACAAAACGCAGCAACGCAGCCTGTAGCATTCCACCCATCATGCAAGCCCCTTCTCTTCCTTTTCCTATTTATATATGGGCCTTTTCTTTTCTTTTTATACGATTTGCCTCACATTTATTTTCTCGGCCCAAAACCCTTTTATAAAACCCATATGACCTTCCTACAGCTCCTTCTTCTTCCCGTATCACATACTCCAACCACTCTAGTGAAACCGAAACCATCATAGCTGTGTTAATCCTCCACCCATCTCCTCGATTTTTCCATTAAAACAATAACCGGCTCTGTAACACCCCGTGAATTCTATAACGTTAAGTTTCACAAATTAAAGTATAATTAATTCTAAATGAAAGAATTAAGGAAAATGGGTTACTCCATTGCGTTCGTCTCGGAATTCTGCTTGAGATAGAGTCCGAGTTTGCGCGAATCGGACTCCGTACGAAGGAGTTATGGCCTTCGGAAGTTTCAGAACCAAATTTAAATTCAAACAGCTCAGTTTAAATTTCAAAATTTCGAATTTCAGGTTCAAACTGGGCTGGGCGGGGAAATTCCCGCATAGAGACCAGGTCGACCATGGTGTTGACCTGGTCACCCCAGGTCGACCATGGTGTCGACCTGGTCCCCCCAGGTCGACCATGGTGTCGACCTGGTCACCCCAGGTCGACCATCATGTCGACCTGGTCCCCCCAGGTCGACCATAGTGTCGACATGGGTGTCGACCTGCCTGGTCGACCTGGCTGGCCAGGTCTGACTCTGGCTCGAATTTCTGTGGCTCTGTGTGTCACTAGGGTTGACATGTCACCTCTTGATTGTCTCTTTGAACTCTGAATGGTCTAGATTCCTCCTGTCTTCATCTGATGGCTCAAAACAACTTAAAAATCTATAAATACACCCTAAGTCTCAACTGAAATTCACAAAAAAAAAATGAGAAAGGAGTCGTCATGCTGCTAGGGAGGAACTGAACACAGCCGTCAAGAGAAAAGCCTAGAGACGAATCAAACAAAGAAGAAGATTAAAGTTTAAATCAAATTTATCGACGCAACATTAGTCTACCCAAATGAGCGCATCTCAATTTCAGAATTCAGAATCCAGAATTCAAGATTCTACATTCGTTGTAAGTATAGTGACCTTTCAGAATATGAATAAGAGTTGTGATGTGATTCGAGGTAAATGAAAAATAGAATTGTGTTATTGTATTGTATAAATTCTATGTATTGTGATGGTTCTATCATGAATTGTGTATTGATGTTTGTAGCATAAATTGATTGATGCAAGCCTATTGAACATTTGTATATGAAAACAATGGCACTTGTAAGTTTGTGGCAAAAACTAGAAATTTATCCCTTTTTGTTTATGCCTATGACATGGACCTTATACATTCATTAAGCCTAAATTAAGGCTTATGTAAACATGATTTAGACTTGAAACCTTTTGTGCCTACATGACCCAAAGCCTATGTTATCACTTCCATGTTTATTTGCAAGTATAATTGGAGCTATGTTAAGTATCGTTTGTGTTTCATAAACTATGCAAGTTCATGTTTATTCGCTAGTGTAATTGGATCTATGTTAAGTATCGTTTGGGTTTCAAAAACTATGCAAGTTCATGTTGAAATAGGCTATGTGATTAAATGTTATAATTGGACCTTTTGGTGAATATACATCATGCTAGTTTTGTGTTTGACATTATGCCAAGTTAAACATATTTAAACACAAGTTGTGGAAGACTAAACTATGCCATTTCATATGTCACCTACTTAGTTATACATTGATTTGAATGCAAGTTCACAAGACCCATATTATATGTTAGTTGAATCGTTTAATTGCAAGTTCATGCGCCACACACCCTTATATGTTGTAAAATATTACATGTTATTGATTTTCCCCTTTTTCTCACGTTTATAAAGTTGGGCCGAATTGTGTCGGGCCCAACATTTGTTATAATGTTGCGAACGTTACAAACGGGGGTAACAACGTTGGGTGTAAAACATTAAAAATATATGTTGGCATGTTTGGCACATGCCAAAGAAAATGACATTTAAAGCGGTATGAATTGTTATACCCAAAAATAAAAGATATAACATTTACATATATAATTGAGAAGTAATAAAATATGTAAATTTAGAAAACACGATATGCTTAACCCGAGGTTGGATTGAGTTTTGATGTAAACCTGCCCGGAACCGCCGGGCTGTCCAGTAGTCACAACAATACCTATCCAATGTGGGTGGTTAAGCATTGAGCCCAATAATGACCCGAGGTTAGACTGGGCTACGGTGTAAACCTGCTTGGAACCGACTGGCATATCCAGTAACTGTAGCAATACCTGTCTAATGTGAGTGGTCCGGTGCTCCTAAGAGGCTAAGGACAGATGGTAGGGTTAAGTCAACTATAACACTTAACCAAATTCAACATTGATTGGTGGGGTTAGGTAAATACAGACACTTAACCACTTAACGTGTTTGACTAGAAAATCCTGGTAACGAGGGATCTGTTTCAGCAGTAACCCAAGTTAGGTATCAACGGTACCCTGAAACTAGGCAGGGTGGGGCACGATTACTGGGCTGATTGTAAGCGGTCAAACGACGGCGGTGGGTGCACAGTGCAGGTCTAACGGGGTGCGGGCGTGCACACACTCTGGAGCAGACAACCAGGGCACAAGGGACACCAGTAGTATAACCTATGCCTTCTAGAATTTGTGTCGGGGCCGCCACCATGGGTCTTGATACACCCCATGGTGGGACCAGCATAGGTATCTACAATTCTTGGGGGCCGTATGACACATGTTAATGCGAGTAGGAGCCAATCTTTAAATAAAGTTGGGGATCACTTCACCCTCACCATGGGGTGCCAGTTAGAGTAAACTCAAGCAGATGCACGGATATAGTATGGGTGCGATAATACATTCGACGTCCCTTAGCTTGTGACACCATCCTATTTTCAGTATATATCTATCATGCCCTTTTCTTATTCACATACTGAAGAGTTACTAGATTTACTCAGGCTTTATGTCTGACCCTATTTTCTTTTCGTCTTCTTTTCTTTCGTTCCCCCCCCTAGGTCCACAGGGAGGAAACAGCTCAGCTCAGTCAGGCTCTGTACAAGCTCCAAGAACGTAGATGTATGATTTGGGTCTCTTTTGCTCGGACTATCGCTTTGGATATCACTATAGGGATTTTTGTCACTGTATTTATGTTTTATGCTTCTTTAATAATCAAGACAGTTATGAGGTTGTAATGATGGAAGTATTTTGAGACAATTATGGAATGTTTTGTTTTGAACACGTATTGATGAAATAAAAGTCTGTTGGTTTCCACTATTTAAAATATGTGTATTTATATCTGTCTTGAGTTTATCTGTGGCTTTTACTTATAAATCTCCACCAAAATTAAGGCATTCCCTTTGTGAGTGACCTTAACGGAGGTGGGGTGTTTCACTTGGTATCAGAGCATAGATTTACCAGACAAGATAAAAGTTTTTGAAATTGTTTTCAAAAAGAAAGTTTAAAGAAGAATTTTTCAAGAAAAAGTGTTATATTTATAAAAGACAAAATCCCCCAAAGCCATGTGCCCCATCTATCTCTCTCTATCCTTCATTTTGAATTTTCCTTTCTGTTTCAGCATGTCTGGAGACCTTAACCTCCCGGAAGGAGTGCCGATTCCCGGCTGGTTTAGGAGGTACTTAGAAGCAAGGGCCAATGGCGCGGGCCCAGCAGACATCCCTCCTCCAGTGGCCGCGGTTCCTCCTCCTCCTTGTGGAAATGCCTTCGCAAAAACATGTAGAGACTTTAAGGCTATGGGTGGAAAAGACTTTTATGGAACAGAATCCTTTGTAAGAGCAAGAAACTGGCTAAAGGAGACTGAGGATCTATTTGTCATATTTGGGGTTGATGATGGCAAAGGATACAACTAGCGGTATGGTTGCTTAAGGATGAAGCTTCCTATTAGTGGGAAGTTACCAATGCTCAGAGGGCGGTGGAAACATGGGAAGATTTCAGGACAAGGTTTGAAATGAAATTTCTCTCCCAAGTTGAAAGAAGCCTGCAAACGTAAAAGTTCCTAACTCTGAAACAGGGGAGCATGACGATCAGGGAATATGTTAATCAGTTTAATCAGCTGGCCAGATTTGGGTTAGACTTAGTAAACACCCAACACAAGAAGGTACTTCGCTTCGTCAAGGGTTTGAATGAGCCTCAACACAGCCTTGCCATGACCCATGTATCCACAGGAGCGACTTATGAAAGCTTGGTGGATATGGCGTTGCTACACGAGGAAGACCACGGTAAGAAAGAAACTAAGGTGGAAGAGAAGAAATAAGGTCTACAAGCAAAGAAAACAGACTTCAAGAAAGGAGGGAAGAACAATAAGCCCCATGAGAAGAGAAGGTGCAATTTCTGTCACATTGTGGTCCATATATCAAAAGACTGCCGGAAAAGAAAGGCGAAGATGGGTGGTTGCTTTCATTGTGGAGAGACTGGGCACCAAGCTAAGGACTGCCCAAAGAAGAAAGGGCAGGGACAGAAAGCCGGATCCACTTCAGGGGGTCAGGTTCATGCGCTAGTGGCACCTCAGCAGGAACGAGGTAGTAATATTTCTGTAGAAAGTGTAGTCTATCTTTATGATCATCCAATTCGTACACTTTTTGACTCTGGCGCATCACACTCTTTTATTTCATCTGCCTTAGTAGAATCTCTGCATCTAGACACTAGTATGGTAGAAGTTCCCTTAGTAGTTTCAATTCCAATTGGGGGCTCCGCTTACTTGTCAATGGTTTGGTTGGGTTTGAAAATCTCTATTCTCAGCGTTGAGTTTAGTTGTAATGCCTTTGTCTTAGGCTTCTCGGGATATGGTTTGATCTTAGGCATGGACTGGTTATCCATTAATAGTGCCATTCTTGATTGTGAGAAAAGAGTGGTTAGACTCTTAACTCGGCTTGGTAACACTCTTGAAATTTCTTGTAATCCCTTGAATGCTGTTATGCTTAGTTATCTAGAGTCGCTTGATGCTTCTGATGAGAATTTGCAATCAGTAAGAGTAGTCCGGGAATATCGGGATGTCATTGAGGAGGTGAAAGGCTTACCTCCGAGGCGGGAAATAGACTTCCGCATATATCTTGTGGATAACATAAAGCCTGTAGCTTTACCTGTCAGACACATGGCTCCAAGGGAGAGAAAGGAGCTCAGTAAGCAGGTTAAAGAACTTCTCGAAAAAGGGTTCATTAGACGGAGCATTTCGGAATGGGGTGCTCTAGTGGCGTTCACAACCAAAGTGGACGGTTCGCTTCGCCTTTGTGTCGACTATAGGGAGTTAAACAAATTGACCAAGAAAAATAGGCACCCTCTTCCCCGAATCGACGATTTGTTTGATCAGCTTGTTGGTGCGGCGGTCTTCTCCCAGCTTGATCTGGCAACTGGGTTCCATCAGCTAAGAGTAGCTGAAGATAGTATTGATAAAACGACGTTCAGAATCCCAGACGGTTTCTTCGAGTGGCTTGTCATGCCTTTCGGCTTGACAAACGCACCCGCTTATTTCGTAGACCTAATGAGCAGGGTGTTCAGAGAATTCCTCAACAAATTTGTGGTTGTCTTCGTAGATGATATCTTAATCTTCTCAAAGAATGAAGAAGAGCACGCTCAGCATCTGAAAGAAATCATGGAAACTCTTCGAGCTCATCAACTAAAAGCCAAATTCTCCAAGTGTCACTTCTGGAGAAAAGAAGTAAGATTTTTGGGGCATATAGTGTCCAAAGAAGGGTTGGCCGTGGACCCCGCGAAAGTGGTGGTAGTGCAAGATTGGAAGACACCAAGAAATGCAACCGAAGTTCGAAGCTTTCTTGGGCTAGCCGGTTTTTACCGAAAATTTATTAGGGATTTCGCGAAAATCTCAGCCCCACTGACAAGGCTAACAAAGAAGAATCTGGCATTCACTTGGGATTTGGAATGCGAGTTTGCTTTCCAACGATTAAAAAGGGCTCTCACAACAGCCCCAGATCTGACCTTGACAAATAGAAGCAAAATGTTCACAGTATACATGATGCATGTGGAACGGGACTAGGCGCTGTTCTAATGCAAAGAAGGGTAGTAGCGTATGGTGGAAGACAATTAAAAGTTCATGAAAAGAACTACCCAACCCACGATCTTGAGTTAGCCGCCATCATCTTTGCGCTTAAGTCTTGGCGCCATTATCTCCTAGGTGAGAAGTTCGAATTATACACTGACCATAAATCATTGAAATATCTCTTCTCGCAGAAGGATCTTAACTTGAGGCAGCAAAGATGGATGGAGAATCTTTCCTCGTACGACTTTGAAATTTCCTATACTCCCAGCTAAGGCAACGTAGTAGCAGACGCGTTGAGCCGAAAGAAACTGACCTTAAATCCGCTCTTTGTGGAAAGGCAAAGCTTGGAGTATATAGCCAGTTTTAACTTTAGGCCCTCCTCAGATTTTGTACCGGGTTTGCTAGCATCTCTCGAAGTACGCCCTACTCTCTTGGACTCAATAGGGGCTGCACAACGTGAAGACCCTCAGCTTGTTGATGTGATTGATAAACTTATTAGGGGTGAGACTTCTAGTCACCTCAGTGGGTACGCCATCGATGATAAGGGTTGGCTGAGGCGAGATGGAAGATTATGCGTCCCACAAGCGAGGGAGTTGACAAAGAAGGTTCTCGAGGAAGCGCATCATTCCAAGAGGACATACACCCTGGCGGTGATAAGATGTACAAGGATATAAAAAGGACTTTCTTTTGGAGCGGCATGAAACAAGACGTGGCAGATTTCGTCTCTAAGTGCATGACCTGCCAACGGGTCAAGGCGGAACAAAAGAAGCCTGGAGGACTACTTCATCCTTTAGAGGTCCCACAGTGGAAGTGGGAGAGCATTTCAATGGACTTCATTGATGGACTGCCTAGGTCGAGAAGAGGCAACACTAGCATTTGGTGGATAGGCTTACTAAAAGCGCCCACTCCATACCTATCAAAAGTAAAAGGACTGCCTCATCTCTAGCATCTCTTTATCTAAAGGAAATAGTTCGACTCTATGGGATACCCTCCAGCATTGTTAGTGACCGAAACCCTATCTTCACAAGCGAGTTTTGGCGGAGTCTGCAAGAAGCTGTAGGCACACAATTATGTTTGAGCACGACCTATCACCCCCAAACCGATGGCCAGACGGAAAGGGTGAATAGAGTTTTAGAGGATCTTTTGAGACTTTGCGTTCTTGACTTTGGAGGGAGTTGGGAGGATCACCTTCCTTTAGTGGAATTTGCCTACAACAACAACTACCAAGCTACCATCGGTATGGCACCCTTCGAAGCCTTGTATGGAAGACCGTGCAAATCACCAACTTGTTGGTGGGAGTCTGCAGATAAGCTTATACTTGGGCCAGACATGATTCGAGAGACTTCAGAGAAAGTGGACCTAATACGAAGGAGGATGAAGAATGCCCAAGACCGACAGAAATCCTACGCCGGCAAAAGAAGGACCGACCTTGAGTTTGAGGTTGGGGACAGGGTTTTCCTTAAGGTATCACCTTTAAAGAACGTCGTTCGTTTTGGATCTGCAGGAAAGCTAGCACCAAGATTTGTAGGACCGTTTCCTATCATCGAGAAGGTTGGAAAGATGGCCTATAGATTAGAGACTGGACGGAGTTCACAACGTCTTTCATGTATCTCACCTCCGGAAGTGTTTGCATGAGTCTGCAGAAGTGGTGGAACCTAGCATTCTAGAAGAAGCCGAAGTAGAACGTGAAGCAATTGTGAGGAGAGTTCCAACCCGCATCTTAGGAACTGAAGTGAAAAAGCTACGCAACCGCGAAGTCAAACTCGTTAAAGTTCAGTGGAGCGACGCCGAGGAAGACGCGACTTGGGAAACTGGGGACAGAATACGCGCTGCCTACCCTCTTCTTTTTGAGGGTACATCTTTGATCTCTCTTTTTCCTTAAGTTATGATTTATCTGTCTTTTTAGGTATATCCCCTCGGTCCTTTTCCTAACTCCTTAGGTAGAAAACAAATGGATGCAAATATGTATTTGAAAACATGTTATGGATGATGGCTGCAAATGGTTGCTAGTGGTTGCTCGTGGATGCATATACACACAGACCCTAGGTTATAGATCGGCTCAGTCACTTCATATTGCATATGCATATATATGTATTCTCATTTGTATATGGTTGAAACTTGATACGCTGTCATATGGTTGTCGCATTTGTATGAATAGTTGTGCACTCATGTAGAATTATGAGTAGGAAAATTTGCATACATAATGGATTCATGACACTTACATGATTCGCATTAAGGAGGTCAACTGAATCAGTAGACCGCCTGATTTCAGCATTAGATAAGGACATATACACACACTATGCATATGATCACGAAGCATTAGAAGTCTTTTAAGGACAGTGGATGCCTGTGTTTGTTGGTTGAGTAGATGGACTGTTGGATGGTAGGATATACATTCTTCTTAACTTGAAGATTTCGGGGACGAAATCCTTTTAGGGGGAGAATGTAACACCCCGTGAATTCTATAACGTTAAGTTTCACAAATTAAAGTATAATTAATTCTAAATGAAAGAATTAAGGAAAATATGTTACGCCATTACGTTCGTCTCGGAATTCTGCTTGAGATAGAGTCTGAATTTGCGCGAATCGGACTCCGTACGAAGGAGTTATGACCTTCGGAAGTTTCAGAATCAAATTTAAATTCAAACAGCTTAGTTTAAATTTCAAAATTTCGAATTTCAGGTTCAAACTGGGCTGGGCGGGAAAATTCCCGCCCAGAGACCAGGTCGACCATAGGGTCGACCATGGTGTCGACCTGGTCACCCCAGGTCGACCATAGTGTCGACTTGGTCCCCCCCAGGTCGACCATAATGTCGACCTAGGTGTCGACCTGCCTGGTCGACCTGGCTGGCCAGGTCTAGCTCTGGCTCGAATTTCTTTGGCTCTATGTGTCACTAAGGCTGACGTGTCACCTCTTGATTGGCTCTTTGAACTCTGAATGGTCTAGATTCCTCCTGTCTTCATTTGACGGCTCAAAACAACTTAAAAATCTATAAATACACCCTAAGTCTCAATTGAAAATTCACACAAAAAAAATGAGAAAGGAGTCGTCATGCTGCTAGGGAGGAATTGAACATAGCCGTCAAGAGAAAAGCCTAGAGACGAATCAAACTAAGAAGAAGACTAAAGTTTAAATCAAATTTATCAACGCAACGTTAGTCTACCCAAAGGAGTGCATCTCAATTTCAGAATCCAAAATTCAAGATTCTGCATTCGTTGTAAGTATAGTGACCTTTCAGAATATGAATAAGAATTGTGATGTGATTCGAGGTAAATGAAAAATAGAATTGTGTTATTGTATTGTATAAATTCTATGTATTATGATGGTTCTATCATGACTTGTGTATTGATGTTTGTGGCATAAATTGATTGATGCAAGCCTATTAAACATTTGTATATGAAAACAATGGCACTTGTAAGTTTGTGGCAAAAACTAGAAATTTATCCCTTTTTGTTTATGCCTATGACATGGACCTTATACATTCATTAAGCCTAAATTAAGGCTTATGTAAACATGATTTAGACTTGAAAACTTTTATGCCTACATGACCCAAAGCCTATGTTATCACTTCCATGTTTATTTGCAAGTATAATTGGATCTATTTTAAGTATCATTTGTGTTTCATAAACTATGCAAGTTCATGTTTATTTGCAAGTGTAATTGGATCTATGTTAAGTATCGTTTGGGTTTCAAAAACTATGCGAGTTCATGTTGAAATAGGCTATGTGATTAAATGTTATAATTGGACCTTTTGGTGAATATACATCATGCTAGTTTTGTGTTTGACATTATGCCAAGTTAAACATATTTAAACACAAGTTGTGTAAGCCTAAACTATGCCATTTCATATGTCGCCTACTTAGTTATACATTGATTTGAATGCAAGTTCACATGACTCATATTATATGTTAGTTGAATCGTTAAATTGCAAGTTCATGCGCCGCACACCCTTATATGTTGTAAAATATTACATGTTATTGATTTTCCCCTTTTTCTCACGTTTATAAAGTTGGGCTGAATTGTGTCGGGCCCAACATTTGTTATAATGTTGCGAACATTACAAACGGGGGTAACAATGTTGGGTGTAAAACATTGAAAATATATGTTGGCATGTTTGGCAAATGCCAACGACAATGACATTTAAAGCGGTATGAATTGTTATAC
Source organism: Allium sativum (assembly GCA_030737875.1). Taxonomy (NCBI): domain Eukaryota; kingdom Viridiplantae; phylum Streptophyta; class Magnoliopsida; order Asparagales; family Amaryllidaceae; genus Allium; species Allium sativum. Next base: position 140,876,166 of record CM060925.1, on the reverse strand, counting down.
CCAAAAATAAAAGATATGACATTTACATATATAATTGAGAAGTAATAAAATATGTAAATTTAGAAAACACGATATGCTTAACCCGAGGTTGGATTGAGTTGTGATGTAAACCTGCCCGGAACCGCCTGGCTGTCCAGTAGTCACAACAATACCTATCCAGTGTGGGTGGTTAAGCATTGAGCCCAATAATGACCCGAGGTTAGACTGAGCTACGGCGTAAACCTGCTCGGAACCGACCAGCATATCCGGTAACCGTAGCAATACCTGTCTAATGTGAGTGGTCAGGTGCTCCTAAGAGGCTAAGGACAGATGGTAGGGTTAAGTCAACTATAACACTTAACCAAATTCAACATTTATGGGTGGGGTTAGGTAAATACAGACACTTAACCACTTAACGTGTTTGACTAGAAAATCCTGGTAACGAGGGACCTGTTTCAGTAGTAACCCAAGTTAGGTATCAACGGTACCCTGAAACTAGGCAGGGTGGGGCACGATTACTGGGCTGATTGTAAGCGGTCAAACGACGGTGGTGGGTGCACAGTGCAGGTCTAACGGGGTGCGGGCGTGCACACACTCTGGAGCAGACAACCAGGGCACTGGGGACACCAGTAGTATAACCTATGCCTTCTAGAATTTGTGTCGGGGCCGCCACCATGGGTCTTGATACACCCCATGGTGGGACCAGCATAGGTATCTACAATTCTTGGGGGTCGTATGACACATGTTAACGCGAGTAGGAGCCGATCTTTAAATAAAGTTGGGGATCACTTCACCCTCACCATGGGGTGTCAGTTAGAGTAAACTCAAGTAGATGCAGAGATATAGTATTGGTGCGATAGTACATTCGACACTCCTTTAGCTTGTGACACCATCCTATTTTCAGTATATATCTATCATGCCCTTTTCTTATTCACATACTGAAGAGTTACTAGATTTACTCAGGCTTTATGTCTGACCCTATTTTCTTTTCGTCTTCTTTTCTTTCGTCCCCCCCCCCCCCAGGTCCACAAGGAGGAAACAGCTCAGCTCAGTCAAGCTCTGTACAAGCTCCAAGAACGTAGATGTATGATTTGGGTCTCTTTTGCTCGGACTATAGCTTTGGATATCACTATGGGGATTTTTGTCACTGTACTTATGTTTTATGCTTCTTTAATAATCAAGACAGTTATGAGGTTGTAATGATGGAAGTATTTTGAGACAATTATGGAATGTTTTGTTTTGAACACGTATTGATGAAATAAAAGTCTGTTGGTTTCCGTTGTTTAAAATATGTGTATTTATATCTGTCTTGAGTTTATCTGTGGCTTTTACTTATAAATCTCCACCAAAATTAAGGCATCCCCTTTGTGAGTGACCTTAACGGAGGTGGGGTGTTTCAGGCTCCATCATTTTGCTCCCCTACCCGAGAGCATCTTCCTCCACAACCTCCCTTTCACCTCGCAGTTCGCCTCCTACTCGCGACTCCTGGCATCACAAACTCTGTCCTGAAAACATGTGAACCTTCCCAACACCAAACCCCACGTCGACTCGATCCCAGGCATCACCCTATCACTTCGCGGCTTCCAGGAACCACAGTGCACGGTACAAAAGCCCATGCAACCTTTTTCCACTGACTTCTTGTTGCCATCTCCATTCGGTCCTCACCAAAAGATCAAATTCGAATGCTCCTATCGAGTTTTGAACAACACTGGGAATAATATCGGACCACATATGAATGCTGCCACGTTGAAGCTATCCCATACGCGATGTAAATGAGTATGAAATCATGAAAATTTGTCATGTTTTCGATTTTTAAATTGATTTTATGTCTTGCATTTTATATATTTTTGGTTTGAAACTTCCTGAAGGTTAAAAAATAACGAAGACATCTTAGGTATATTTAAATATTTTTGAATCTTCAAGGTGAAGTAATAGGGCACGTTGTAGGTATGTTATTAGGGTGGCAGCTAAATTTTTTAGGCATGCACGAAGGCATTTTCGTGATCTTCACATTGCACATAATAGGTTTTGTGATTTAGAAGTTTTAGAAGATAGGCATATGGAATAGGTCTGTGCACAAATATAGGGTGCTATCATGTACGTAACAGGATGTAGGACTGTGTACTGTTTGCTTAGGCTATAGGTATGTGACTTCCTTTTTGAATTAGGGTAGGCACAGAAGCATGCTGTTTGGAATTAATGGTTGATGAAGTACGATACTTGGTTGCTAAGGATACAGGGACATTGGCAAGGTATAGCTAGGTTAAATTTTCAATATTTAGGCATCTGCGTTCGTATAGGAAAGTATAGGCTAGTTTTTAGAATTAGACATGAGATGGTAGGCTGTAATGATTAGTCGGCTCAAGGACATAGGATAGTGAAGTTAATTTAATTAGATTTAGGGTACCGTGCTACACAAAATTTTATCATTTAAAACTGCTATCGACAAAAATAAAAATATCATTTAGTCGAGCAATGTACCACGATCTCAAAACAAAAATAAAATAAACAAGTTAGCCTATTTTGTGAAAGTCCAAAAATGCAAGTATAAGGTTTAAAATACTTCAAACGAAAAGTAGCTTATTTTTCCCAAATAAAAATTACAGAAAAATTCTATAAATTAAATTTAAAATATGTCTTAGAAATCTTATCCAAATTCGAAATCAATATTTTATTATATTAAATAAATCATTATGGCTTATAAACGATTCCATAGCGATTATTTGAAAATTTGATTTTGACATAACTCACAATCTATAAGACAAATATCGATTTTCCACTTTCGATAGTAATATATAGTTAATAGATTCCAACGTTTCTTGTTTCAAAGAAATCCGACTTATAATGAATCATGTATAACATTTGAAGTCCAAAACTCAATATTACGAACTAACGTGATGTTACGAGCTCGATTATAATTATATTATAATTAATACGGTCAAACGTCGTTTATTAAATATATTTGTTATTATAACACAAAACTAAACTCGATTGAATATCTGAAATAATTCAGTTTACACAAAATTTCCAATTCAACTATGTTTGACTATTTCGAAAATAAATTATTTTATTCCACTATTTAATATTAATTCAAATATTTGAATTCAAACCATTTTAAATCATCAAATCTCTAAAATAAAATAATTAAATTAATTAATTATCACAAAAAATTCCAGGACGTTACATTCCTTCCCCTTTAAAAGAATTTCGTCCCTATTAACTAGATTAAAAATATTTTATTTAAAATTTTAACTTCAATTTCAACAAAGTTAGTTAATCTCAATCAAAAAATATATTTAATCTTTCTAACGGAAATTTTCAAAAATTCTGAAAATTTTCTAACATTTTAAATGTTTGAAAAATTTCGCCAGCATTCCTTTTGTATGTATCAATTTTTGCAACTACAACTCGCCTCTCTAGACCTTCTCCAATCCAAAAGAAAATCAAACAGCCAAGTGGCTTGCCAAACAGGCTCATAGACCCCATATCCAAATAAAATGAAACTTGTGCCTTTTTGTCGGGATTTCAACTCCATCTCTTGCATTTTCTACTAAATCAACCTATATCGAGGCATTCCCAAGTGATCTCCAATCAATTCATCCTCAAACCAAATCATTCGCTTATACCCTAGCCGAATTCCATTTCAATTCCAGTTCCATTCTCACTTCCAAATTCTTACTGATCAACAATCCAATTCCATTCTATATTATCTCCAATCCAATTCAATTTTTATTTAACTACTTAAGTTAAATTCTAATTTATTTATTCACTTTTACCATTTCAATCTATTTAATTTCGTAAGTTAAATTTTAATTTTCAGAATTCAAATTCCTGGGTCTTATTTCAAATCAGTTTGAAATCATATATATTTACATATAATAATAACAATTCAAAACTTTTAAATTTCTGAACAACTTATTCCCTCAGAAAATTCAAAACAAAATCTTTGGTAGTAATCTGTTTCTTAGAAACTCGAAAATGAACATTAATGATGCTTCAGTCATCATCGGAATTACTTTCCAGTGATCGAACTGAGTTCAATACTTTATCACTTTCAAAACCATTTTTAAAACATTTCAAATTTTGAAATTACTTAAAAATATCCTTTTCAATGTTGGAAAATCATTTCCAAATTTCCTCAAGATCTTAAAATTTACATACATTCAATTCAAACTTCATTTACAAAAACTTTTCCAAATTTCTAGAGTTTTAATTCCAAATTTGTTTTAAATTCAGATTTAATCCATCTGATTTGTATATTATACATTATACGAATTCTGATTGGTATTTATAACCATATATTACAATAACAACCAACACGTCCAATATATATATATATATATATATTATAATAATCCCAAGATATATACTTCTTTTATATCAAAATATATTAGGTAAAATTATTTCATTACCTCCTTTCAAAAATATACTGTGTCGATTCATCGTATTTGAATGTTTAGAAACCCCTATCGACATTGTGATGCCCCACCGTCGATCAGAATTCATATGCCATTCAATCAATAAATCTCCACAATATAAAACCATTTTTATACAATCTACAATTATGTTCACTCGTATATATACACTCAAACTCAATCAAGGATATTACTAATCCCATCTCTATTGAGTTACACCACAGGGCCAAGGTAATCACTTAACCTTCAGCTCGGTACCACTGCAACGACCCGAGGAATTTCAAGTAGGCTTTTCAACCATCTCTTCATCGACCAAAGTAAAGGGCTAACCTCTCATCATGGCTCACAGAGGTACCTCAGAAATTTCTTTTACGACCAATCTCTCAACTCGCAACCGACCCACATTTTCGGGACATGTAGGGGTAAGAGTCTCCCGTTTACCACCTAACGCAAAACGAGAAACCGCTATCATGCGTAACAAGCACACAGCAAGCGAGCGATTCTGATATTATAATAGTGTCTGAATCAAGTAAACAACAATCTAGCAGAACGCTTGCATCTCACGTTCCACATACATAATATACAATCAAAAACTGCAGGCTCTTATTTAATAATGGATTTCCCACTATGATAGGGTATGGAACCACCTTTTGATCAGTGTACTCTAAAAGGGATACATTGGAGTTCAACTAAAACATCTTGTAACTCAGCCACACATGATCGACCATTCATTTCGCTTGAATGTTCCAAATATATTGTCATCTTACGGTTGGTATACCAACATAACAGCTCCCGGGAGATACAGAAGCGAAAAGAAGAACAATAATGAATATTCTCTAGATGATGACAATATATCCTAATTGGGTGCGATCCACTTAGTCATGCTGCCTTCCTGACTTTTCTCATTTCCCGATTGATGAGGCTTGAGGTCATAGCGTATCTTTTGACAAATCACACCTTCATTTACTTGAATGCCACATCATCATACCCACCAAATCACAAATTGATTTCCTCAAAAATACCACGGGTATAAAGCTAAGAGAAATGAATTCCTCCACCACCGACGTGAATACATTTGAAGAGATCAACTAACGCGATCTATTAGATATATTTTGTTAGGCATTCGTCCATACAAGTTGTCCTGGGACTGGACAAACCGAAGGCACTATTCTGTAAATCCATCTTAGGCAATTTTTACCTAGGATCGCCAGAACAACCCTTGCATCAACTCCGTCTTCAATTGTCATCATCATATTTGATTCACAACACTAATGCCCATATGGAGTGGTTTTCAGATAATAAATCTGATCCTTGTCTCTCCGTATTGACAACGAAAAAATAGTTAAAACCTTTATAGACGGTTATTTAACTCTCAAAAGAAAACATGCATATAACCAACGATCTTATTTCCAAATGGAAATTATATCGATCAACCATCAATCAACATTGAGCCCCTTTAAATTAATATGTCATTAATTCATTCATTCCTCAATATAAATATCTTTACCCAAATATCTCTTCAACTTGTTTTAACCTCTCCCGATCCTTGGAAAACGTTTCCATCTACTATTCATTTTCTATATTGCAGAAAATATTTCTTATGAATATCGGAAAAACATTTCCATTTCATTCACACATCATTAGTCTTCTACATCCATTAGTCCCTAACCGTAAACTAGTAAAAGAACAACTCCCTAAGTATCAACCCCAAAGGCCGAAACCAACATCAGATCATATACCCAGAAAGCCATCCGGCTTAACTAGTCTCTAGTCAGTTTCTAATTTTCTTAATCTCATTTATTAATTTCTTATCAAATCATTGCTTACGCAATTCTCGGATTCAGTTTACAAATCCACTTTTTTTACGGAAAATATTGATTATAACGAGAGCGTTATAATCCATATTTCCAAAATATTTAACTTTAAAATATAAATTTGATTCGTTACTTTGAATAAATAAATAATTTTCAATTATTTAATTAGATAGAAGATTTTGATTTAAAGGTGGACAGTAAATATTACTTTCCTAGATTTGACGTATAACTCTCCTTTGAATAATTCCTATTCGATTAATGTTCTGATCTTCGGAATAATTTAACATTTCAGGTCAACTCAATTTCTAAATTCATTTTGGAATATATCACTTCCAAAACATCACCAATTCCCTTTTATCATCATTCCAGTTTGCAAAATGTTATCTTTTAAATCATTATTCACTTTAAAACATAAATACTGTTTCTTTACTGAAATCTGGACTCGTTATATCAATCTAATCTTGATATTTATTTATGAATACCATTACAGGTTCAATTCTTATTCATTGAGCTATTTTATAAATTTATATTCAAATTTCACTTTATAAACTCCATTTATAAATCAGCCTTTTGTTAATTATATATCAAGTTTATACTTTAATCTCGATTACATATTCGATTATAAATTATTGGTATTTCCTAGAACCAAATATTAGCTATCTTTTCAATTTCTAAGTTTTATTATCTATAATTCCTAAAATAAATTGTCTTTATAATATTCGACATAGTCGAAATCAAATTATAAATCCTTATGGGTATATTTCAATTATATTTACATTTCGAACATCGAAATAACTTTCATCTTTTTTGTTTGAAACGTTTCCCAATTTTCCCTTTATAAATTCATTCTTATATTTCCTAATTATTTAATAATAATTATTCCACTTTATCTCTAAACATCATTTATAAATCAAACTATTTATTTTAATATAATTAAAACAAGTTATTATATTCTAGTCCTTCAAAATTCAATTTCTACTTTAAAATAGAGTTCCCCTTTTAAAACAAAAATTCTTTTCCAATATGTTCGAAAATATTTTACTGTGTTTAAATTCCAATTATTTCAAGTTAATGTTTTTCAAAGATCCCAAATGCATAATATCAACCATAGATTATTCGTCACATTATAAAATGCAATATATGAAAAATAACAATATAATTGTTGAGGAATCCAGTTGGATCCCTCTAACCTGTTTTCATGCACCCAGAGATGTTAATCAATATAAATAACACTAATTTTATATCGATATGAGATATTATAATAAATGAAATCAGTATTCAATCAACTATTTATTTTTATATATATAATTATATATATTATTTCAACCAATTAGCTATCAATTCATCCAAACAACCATCACACAACATTCAGTCATTATGTATCAATATTAAATAATGATTATAAAATTGTAAATCTGGGTAGAGTTTGTGAGTTTACTCACCTTGGTCATTAATCCTTAAATACGATTCACGGTCGGTAGACCGAATCAAGCGTTTTATTTTGGCTGAAATTGAAATGATCTCCAAATGGTTCTGAACTAGCTTTATAGCATAGCCTACCTTCATACGGTTCCAACAAATCCAACTGTTTGATATTCTGATATCGTATGCATAAGATTTTAACATTACAAGTTACTATACTATTTAAATTAACTTTATTTAATATATTGGGCTCACCATCTTTACTTGACCCAAAACAAATCATTTCGAAATTCAGCAGTTCCCACGTGTGCTTTATTCTTCTCCATTGTTCCTAGTTCCCTCTTTATTTTTAATTTGACTGAAATGAAACTTACTTAATTTTAAAGTTGGGCTCCACCTTTTATCTCTTCCTACACTTTGTTACACCCAGAACGAGTATAATCTCCTCCTTCAGTATACAAAACGCAACAACGCAACCTGTAGCTTTCCACCCATCACGCAAGCCCCTTCTCTTCCTTTTTCTATTTATATGTGGGCTTGTTTCTTTCTTTTTATATGATTGGCCTCACATTTATTTTCTTGGCCCAATACCCTATCGTAAAACCCATGTGGCCTTTCTATAGCTCCTTCTTCTTTCCGTATCACATACTCCAACCACTTCAGTGAAACCAAAACCATCATAACCGTGCTATCCCTCCACCCATCTCCTCGATTTCCATATTAAAACAATAATCGGCTCCATCATTTTGCTCCCCTACCCGAGAGCATCTTCCTCCATAACCTCTCTTTCACCTCACAGCTCACTTCTACTCGCGACTCCAGGTGTCAGAACTCTGTCTTTAAAACATGTGAACCTTCCCAACACCAAACCCCACATTGACTCGATCCCAGGCATCACCTTGTCACTTCGCGGCTTCCAGAAACCACCGTGCACATTACAAAAACCCGCACAACCTTTTTCCACTAACTTCCTGTTTCCATCTCCATCCGGTCCTTACCAAAAGATCAAATCCGAATGCTCCTATCGAGTTTTGAACAACACTGGGAACAATATCGGACCACATATAAATGCTACTACATTGAAGCTTTCCCATACGCGATGTAAACGAGTCTGAAATCATGAAGAATTATCATGTTTTCGATTTTTAAATTGATTTTAAGTCTTGCTTTTTATATATTTTTGGTTTGAAACTTCCTGAAGCTTAAGAAAATAACGAAGACATCTTAGGTATATTTATACATTTTCTAATCTTCAAGGTGAAGTAAAGGGAATGTTGTAGGCACGTTATTAGGGCAGCTAAATTTTTTAGATATGCGCGCAGGCAACTTCGTGATCTTCACATTGCACATAATAGGTTTTGTGATTTAGAAGCTTCAGAAGATAGGCATATGGAATAGGTCTGTGCATAAACATAGGGTGTTATCATGTACGCTATAGGATGTAGGACTGTGTACTGTTTGCTTAGGCTTTAGGTATGCAACTTCCTTTTTGAATTAGGGTAGGCACAGAAGCATGTCATTTGGAATTGATGGTTGATGGAGTACGATACTTGATGGCTAAGGATATAAGTACATAGGCAAGGTACAACTAGGTTAAATTTTCAATATTTAGGCATTTGCATTCGAATAGGAAAGCATAGTCTAGTTTTTAGAATTAGGCATGAGATGGTAGGAAACAGTGATTAGTTGGCTCAGGGATATAGGATAGTGAACTTAATTTAATTAGATTTAGGGTACTGTGCTACACAAAATTTTATCATTTAACGACTGCTATCAACAAAAATATCAATATCAATTTGTTGAGCAATGTACCACAATCGCAAAATACAAATAAAATAAAATAGACAATCGCACATGCTTTGACACGACATTTATGGTATTGCATTGGTGATAGGCAAACTCCTTCGTAATTGAATGCAATATTATTATTGAAATTGGGGTTTGAAATTTATTTTCAAATTTGAGATTTGAAATAATTTGAAAATGGAATAGAAATGTATACGAATAGTCTTCGTAAAAGGGAATGTTTTGTTTAGGTGGGATTTTGATGATAAAACAAGGTTTTGTCCTAAATCAATGAAAACGGTTTTGTTTTGAAAAGGTGAAGTTTGGTTTTCCTATCTAGAAAATATCTAAAAAAATGGTTTATATAAGTATGCAATAGTTTTCTAAAGTATTTTGAAGCAGTTCGGAATAATTGTTATATGAAATTATATTACGGTCAAAATAGAGCTTGCCACATAGTGGCAGTTCGCGTATTTTAATTGCTAACTTTAAACGCTTATAGCTTTTGCAAATTAAATCGGATTTCCACAAAATCAAAAATGTTGGATTTCTATTAACAAGGACTTTCGAATGAGAGAAAGCATATTTTAATTTCGACTTACAATTTTCAAGTTATATTAAAAAACCATCTTGGAAAAGGACGCTGTAAGTGCAGTTTGTCAACCATAACTGTAAACAGCTATTTTAAATATTATAAAAATATGGAATTTTTTTGTGAAATCATTATAATTTATTTCAAAGTGTTTTGAATTGGAAATTTAAAGTTTTTGGCTAAGATAAACGATATTTTGTTCAAACTTATTAAGATAACTGTTTTGTAACACTTTCGCAGGGCTTTTGAACTTCTTTTGGAAACAATTTGTTTTGAATGTTTTATCTCGCAAACTATTTCCCGAACTATTAGTAATCATTTTTAAATGATTTGTGGATTGTTTTCAAATGTTTAAGAATTTTAAAAATATTTTATATGGGATTAAAATTGATTCATTTAATATTAAAATGGGTTTTCCAAATTTAAATAATTGAATATGGTTGTAGATAAATCTTCGTATGTTTGATATTAATTCGGTAGATGAGGACTATTACTATTCGAGGAATTTAGAAGGTAGTTTATCGTTATTCCACTTACAGTATGAGTGGATACAGAGATTAATATTGAGGATACGTTGATGGTATTTCTATCCGGATCTAATACCAAGGGGATTGATAAATTTTCAAACTAAGATAAGTATTTCCCGATTTTTTTGAGATAAGTTAGATAGAAATAATCTTCGGATATTTGATATGAAATTCCATGGGGTAAACGTATACTATTTCTGGAATTCGAAAGATATTATTATAGTTATTCCTTTTATAGTATTCGTTGATTTTAAGAATTGATATCAAATATAAGTAGATACAATTTCTGTGCAACTTATGTTCAATATTGATTGATTTGTTTTTTTTTCATATCTTCAATAATATATTTCTAGAAACCAGAGATATTGAGTTGTGGAAATTCATATCGTAATTTGGGAATTTAATCATATCTTTGATTTGAGAAAATTAAAAGTAAGGAATTGGGAAGGAAGTGTAATCTTTTAATTAAGATTAAAGAATTGAATGTTGGGAAATCGTTTTAATTGGAAACTATGGTTGAAATATGTATTAAAGTTTTTCAAAAGAAACTGGATTTGGATAACACGTTATCAAACGAAAAGTTAGTTGAGGTTTTGAGGCCAGATTATCTTTGATTTAAAGGATGTGTTTTAATGGAGAAAAGTAAAAATATGGATTTTGTTAAAGAAAATTTTAGAATGGGTTTAGAGAAGTTTAGTTTAACAAATCCAAGACGGAAGGAGATTTAATTGAAAGCCTATGTGTTCTGTAATTGTGTTTTTCATTGTGCTTATTATTTGGAAAAACCGGGATCAGATTTACGTCTGAAAACCATTCCAAGTAATAATACGGTGTTGTAGAGCAATTGAAGACATTGAAGATGGTATTGAAGACCGGGACCCTTCATACCGTAAGGACGACTTGCTGAGTGTCTCAAACGGGTAGTTCCCATTTGCAAATGAATTTTATATCAGTTAAGTGGCAAGAAGCCCAAACATATGTGAAGGAATTCCGGATTGTTGTTTCGTTCAGACCTAGAATGGGCATGTATGGATTGTGTGTCTATTTACTGTTTAGCTTTGATTTCTGTTTAATATATATCTGTTTCGTGGTGGAGAATTTATTCTCTTAGCTTAGCACCCTTCTCTAATACATATGATATTAGAGGTTATATATTGATGGAAATTAGTGATGCGTAGTGAATGGACAATATGGCATACTTAAGTTATGTAATGAGCTATGGATGATCAAAGCATGACTTATTTAAGCATAACTTTGTGTATATCGTGACCTCGACGAACCTCACACCCCGGATTGATGGTAAACTGGTGGTCAAATTTTCATGTTTGTTTTGTATGTTCGGTGCACCAGGATGTGATGATGAAAGGGTACGATGAAGTCCCTAGTCTGGGACACTATTTGTGTGATACTCTGATTCATGTATGGTGGGATAGTGTAACTGTGCCTGAGTCTGGACGTTATCCACGAGTATTGGGATTATGCGCGCAAGAAAGTTTGTGAGCCCAGAATGATCTTTCGGTCTAGGAACCATCATGTTGGAAACCCATTCTCTAATATAGCGCATACAGTTTTGTTTGTATTGCCTGCTGATTACTGGCAGGATATCGTCAGTATAATAGGATGGGGCATTATGCTGGCTAGTTTAATATATTTACTTTCGAAAGGTTTTTATACTATACACTAATAATAATATGAAAGAGGATTTTCATGTATTGAAAGCATTTTTGGTTATCATAAGACAAAACTCGCCCATCTAGTGTGCACTTGAATTGTGTGGTGTGGGATGGGCTAATGATAGCTTCATTTTTCAAAAATTCATTGCTGATTTCTATTCATTGGTATTGACATGGAGTAAACCCATTCAGCGTTAGCGGCGTGGTCCGGTGAATTACCTACCTTTAAAACAAACCCTAAAACAACTTTTCTGAGTTATCACACCAGTCCCATGGCTGACCTGCAGTTTATTGTTACCACACCTAAACTCTAAGTTCCCATAATTTTTACACGGACAGACTAGTTTGGTTTGCAGATTTAGCCTTGGAGTTGGTTAGAGAAGAATTCTGGTTTTAACTAGAGTTACTATGTCTTGGAGCATTCACATTCTTCCTCTGAGTATAGCATCTTTTCCGCTGTATAATTGATGTACTCTGATGTATCTCTTGTAACTCTGATGTAATATTATTGTATTTATAATGGAAAGGTTCTTTTACTTTTGTGCAAACCCTAACAATCTGTCTTTGTGAACGGTTTGAGTCTGTTTAATTACCGGCGAAAATCAAGCAAAAAGGCAGGTCGTTACATTATGGTATCAGAGCTTTGGTTTATACAAAGCTACAGGGTATGACTCATTTGAACAAAAGAGAAGGGACTCATCAGGGCTGGGATTAGTAATATCCCATGAGAATGAACTCATTAGAGATAGGGTTAGTAATACCCTAGAATGAGTTTGTAGATTACTACGTTCAAGATAGCGCCTTTCACATATAATGAATAAGTCTTTGGGATTTATAATAGAATTCATGTTAAGGGATAAACTTAGGTCAAATTTGTTGAGGTAATTCTTTCGAATCAAATTTATCAATATAGTTAGAAATCAAAATAAATAATAAGAGTTTGAGAATTTTATTTGATGTTGAGGTTGGACTATCAAGTATAAGAAGATTTTTCATATACGTTTGACCAACGCATATACGCAATCTTAAGTATACTAGATAGATATAGAATCACACTTTGGTCGCTTGAAGAAGATTATGTTTATGACTACAGCATCATCAATATGTATTTTCGAGTTTCGAAAGTGGGATGACTATCTGTTTTTGATTAAAACATCAATATATACTTAAACCCACTTAGATAAATGTTTGAAATTGTTTGGTAAATTAATGTAAACTTGAATAGGTAAGCAAGATATTGAAAATTTTATAGAGTTGTAAGAATTATACAAGGTAAACATATTAGTAATGTAATGACCCGCATTTTTAGAGATATATAATTAATTTATTTAATTATATAATTGGTGATTTAGAGAAGTTAATGATCGTTTAATTAAATAATATTGAATATTTAATAAATAATCATAATATAATAATAAATTATAATATCGAAATAGTCAGAAATAGTAAAATTCACAATAGTGTGTGAATTGAATAGTATACGAGATTGGGTTGGGTTTAGATTCGAAATATATTAACGAATATATTGAATCGACGATAGTTGAACGTATAGTTTATAATATATTTATAAACGAGCTCGAAATGGCGCTGTAGTTCGCTATTTGGCGATTTGAACTTCAACTGAATATACAGGATCCGTTTTAAGTCGGATTTCTGTGAAATAAGAACCGTCAGGACCGATTTGATAATAGTTTCTAATGGAAGAGGAAGATCGGGATTTCGTCGTGTAGAATTTGAGATATGTCCAAATCAAATTTCAGAAAAGTCGCTATAGAATCGTTTATCGACCGTAACGGTTTATTCGAAATAACTAGAGATCGGGTTTGAATTTAGACAAGGTTCTTTTGGGAAATAGTGATAATTTAATTTTTAGAATTTTACTGTAATTTTTAATTAATTAAATAAGCAACTTTTTATTTGGAGTATTTGGCACCCTGTATAGACATTTCGGGATTTCACAATATGAGTCCATCTACCAGTATTATTATATTTTTGAGATCGTGGGGCATCGCTGATTTTAATGGTATGTTTATTTCTGTCTCTAGCAGTTCGTAAACAAACGAAATTTCATGAAATGAAGTACCCTTAATATCTAAAATATCCATCCCTTAACTAAATTTTCTTTGATCAAATAGGAGAGCCACATCACACAATTTTATTCATGAATCCATGTAACAAAGGCTGCACATCCATTTCAATCGGCTATGACATAGTAAAGACAACCAGAAGGAAAAATCAACGTAAGTAATATTGTATATTAAATAAACAAAATATCTAGATATTTTGTAACTCTATAAATACCCCTCACCACCCTTAAGACCTAAAAATCATTCTCCCATTTTCTGTAGAAAATAAACGAGCCGCCATCCCTCCCTTATTTCAAACGAGAAACACAGATCTTCTTAAATCAAAATATTTTCTAATAAATTCCAAAATATACAAAGCCTAGTTCTTGGGAATCAGCATGAGTAGATCTTCACGTTCATGTTCATTGGGGAGTGCTGTTAACGGGTGGAAGTGGAAGTAACGGGACGTGAAGGAGTTCTTCTTTGGCAACACCACTGTTTCAAGCTGGGGTCGGCTCACGTCCGAACTGTGGAACGCTAGAAGGGGGGGCTAGTGAAGTCCGAATACTGTCTCGAAGTGGATGCGGTAGTACTCTACGGGATGGATGGGGTACGTTTCAGTTAACGTTGTGTGGGGTTTAGTAGTGTTTGAAACTTAACCGTACAAATATTTAAAAAGAAAAGGAGCAGGCAGCGAAGTTCTGGATGATTGGTGCATGAATGGAGAAAGGTCGAAGTGATTTAAAGGGGTGGCGCCTGTTTTCTGAATGGAGGCTTGAGCAACTGGACTCGACTGTTCGAATACTTATGGAGCAACTTGGTGTTGTGTGCATTAAGGACGTGGATGGGTTTCCAGAAGGAAGGCTTGAACTGAGTGAACGAATGGTGACAGAGTGAAAGGGAGGGATGAAGATCTGTAGGAGAATCAGAGATGGTACTGCATGAAGTGTTGATGGCGTGAGGAGGAGCATTCGGATGTGAATGGATAGGAGGCAAGTTGGCTCTAGGGGTAATCGCGGGAAGCAGTTCACGTGGAAAAAGGGGGTTGGTGAAGTTGTTGGTACGTTAATGCCAAAGAAGGTTGGGTTTGTGTTCGGTATGAAAATGATGGAAGGATTTGTACTGTATTGTTTTGACCTGGGTATTAAACGTGGTTAAGGGAGGAGTAATTGAGGGAGGGATAATCGGCTATGAAACATGAAGAACTGGATGGAGCAGCGTTTCACTTTGGGGAAGATGAAGAAGCGAACGGGCCTGGTATTTCAATTTGTGGTGATGGGCCTTGTTTAAATAAGTAAGCCAATGAATAATTTAAACATAAGTTTTTATTTAGTTTAATTAAGGTATCAACTTCGGAAATTTATATCTTATGCGTACATGGTCAGAATTCAGCGAAACAAGATCCGATGGGATCGTATGGACGGACACTACCCAATGGAACTGACGGGAAGTGGATTGGAGCTGTTTACAATTTATATCGAAATAAATTATCGGATCAGAATCGACAATCGATTATCGTTCTTTAACGATGATCGACAATGTGAGTAAATCTCACTAACTCTGTTCAGTTTATATTTGTATAAACTGTACTTTATTTTTAATGATTGATTGCTGTGTATTGATTGTTAAATTGGACTGTTAAATTGGACTGTTAAATAGATTTGATTGAAAACGTAGATATAGTTATATATATAGAAAACCGTCAATCAAATATGGATTCTGATTTTCAGTATATTTCATGTTGGGATGAAATTGATGTATATTATACTGTGTAACATCTGTGGATGCAGGGAACCAGGGTGGAGGAATCCGACTGGATTCCTCAACAGTTATTTTATTGTTTTTCATATATTGTTATATGATGTGATATAAAATCTGTGGACGATTATATGTGCTTGGACGATATTGAACATCGAAATTTGATATGATTGAATACCATAACATATCGAAATGTTGATAGGGGATTTTCAAAGTGATATTGAAAACAGAGATATTTATAAATTGAAATATTTATAAATAAGGAATATTTATAAATGGGAATATTTATAAATAGGAGGTATTTTAAAAAAAGGAAATAAATTCAAAACATTTTTCTTTTGAATGGAAAGGCCTGTGTGGCGGGTTTGGGGATTTTCCCGATGCTCCCGTTACAAAGGAGGTTATGGCGAATTTTCCCGGAAAGTTAAGGAGTTAGAATATTTTTAAGAATAAATTTAAAAGGGGAATATTTGCAAACCATTTGCAAATAGAATAAAATAGAGAAAAGAAATATTTGTAAACCATTTACAAATAGAATTGAAAGGGTAATATTTAGAAAATAAATAAAGTTAATAAAAAGGAAATTGGTTTATAAAGGAAACCGTTATGAAAAGGAAAACGTTATTAAAAGGACATTTATAAAGTGAAGAACTGTCACTAATAGTAAATCTTTATAAATGAATAAACGTGTTAAAAAGGGGATCTTTCTAAAATGAATAAACATGTTAAAAAGGGGATCTGTCTAAAATGGATAAACGTTATGAAAAGGAAGAGTTAATCGAATTTGGTATTCGAAGTTAGTTAATCGAATATGGTATTCGAAGAAGTTAATCGAATATGGTATTCGAAGTTAGTTAATCGAATATGGTATTCGAAGTTAGTTAATCGAATATGTTATTCGAAAGGGGTTAGTCGAGTCGAGTCAGTCAAATAGAGTTAATCAGTTAGAATTAATCGATTTGAGTTAACCAGTTAGAGTTAATCAGTTAAAATTAATCGGTTAGAGTAATCAGTTAGAGTTAACCAATTAGAGTAATCAGTTAGAGTTAAACCAATAGAGTTAATCAGTTAGAGTTAATCCAAATAATATGCCATTTAGCACGACTGCTAGCGTAATTCGCAGGGCTGCAAATAGCCTAAGGCGGTCGGATGTTTCCTGAGGGAATCAGGCGTAACCATTGTGATCGCTGCGATCTAGAGTCAAGCGAATGGAGTTAAATAGAGTTGTCGAATATAGTTTATTCGGATGGAGTTAAATAGAGTTAGTCGAATATAGTTTATTCGGATAGAGTTGAACAGAGTTAATCGAATAGTAGTTATTCGAATAGAGTTAAATGGAGTTAAATCGAATATTAGTTATTCGATAGAAGTAAATCAAGTTAAGTTAAATAAATCGATGTTAGTTTCATCGAAAGGAGTTATCGATGTTAGTTTCATCGAAGGGAGTATCGATTAGTTAAATCGAAAGGAGTTATCGAATTTAGTTATTCGAGAAGGAGTTATCGATTTGTTAAATCGAAAGGGAAGATTATCGAATATCGTTTATTCGAGAGGAATTTTCGAATGTAGTTTATTCGAAGGAGTTATCGATTATAGTTTGATCGAAGTGAGATTTTCAAATATGAGATATTTGAAAAGGAAGAGTTATCGAATATTAGTTATTCGAAGAGAGATTATCGAATATCGTTTATTCGAGAAGGAGTTAATCGAATATAGGTTATTCGAAGAAGAGTTAATCAAATAGAGATTTCTCGAAGAGAGTTAATCGGCAAATTCGATTATATCGAATTCGGGAAAGTACTTATACTTTCCAGTGTTTAAATAGAGATTTATTTATTTATAAATAAATAAAGTGTTAGGTTAATTATTCACTAATAAGAATAGAAGTTATGATTAAAGTTAGATAATTCGAAAGTAGGAATTATAACGTTATCGTTATAACCAATGTTTTAAATATAGAAGTGGACTAGTAAAATTGAATCCGAGAAAGGCGTAAAGAAGTTGTTAAAGATTTAAAAGATAAACTTTGACCATTTCGAAGTTATAACGTTGTTCAGTCAAGGTCTGAGAGGTAATTATTGTAATGACCCGGACTCTTAGGGGTTAATTTTAAAATATTTAATATGGATTTAAATATTGAATTAAGTAAATAAATCAATTTTTATAGGGAGTTATCGATTTAAAAATCAATTTCAATTTAATATTGAAAATATTAAATTATCAGAATAAGAAAATGGATTTAGTTGAATTCAAATTTTTATTTGAATTGAAAACAGTTCAAATAATTAATAGGAAATTTAGTTTGAATTTATAACGATAATGATATTTATTCATTTATCGAGGAGGATAAATTGTCTAAAATTAATTTATATCAATTTAAATTAATATCAACTTCAGATGATAAATTGAGACTTCGACACCTATCCCTGTGTGTTCAGAATAGTGTTATAACCCCAGGAATGACCCTTGTCGCATTCAAAGAAGAGTTAGAAAATTTTGAAGGATTTAAATATGTATACATATATTAATATCCATTTAAAATCAAAAGGGGGAGAGGCAAACACGTCGCCCTCTTTATCTCCACAAATCAAATGGCCACGTAGTTAAAGGATAAACCGCACCCTTCCCTGTATAAGTCGCTATTACCTTCCTCTTCCATTCATTGAAAATGAAATCCAAGCTTCAGCTAAAAGAAATCAAATGGAAATCGCTCCATTCAAAACCAATCCAAAGCTCGACGTACTCCGAAATCAAGGATCGTGATTCGAAGCCATAAAGAATCAGCGGAAGCCCTAGAAGATCTAAAACTCGATCGAACACTGCAATTTCTGGAGCACGACTTTGGAATCGCGATTGCTAATGTGAGGGTCGTGAGTTCGATTTCATGAGGAGATTCAACTGTGTTGAGGGGTACGAGTTGAAGTGCGTGCTACTGGTTCAGATACTCGAAGTCGCGTTGCTTGTTGGGTTTGCGTGGACTGTAGGATGGACGGGAGGACAGTGCGATGGAGGTAGCAGGGTGATCGTTGGGGGAAACTCGATCTCAGAAATGTTCGCTCCTTCCTGTAGCTGAGAAATGGACTTTGGGGTCACGACCTACCTACGGCAGTGGGATTCGATGTTGGTTCGAATGGCTACAGTAAGCTGATTTATATACAGTGATGTTCTTCTTGGTTGTGAGCAGTATGAAGGTGTTCTGATGTTAAAGCATAGGATATTGGGAGCGTCAGTAGTTGAGGCGAGTCCTTGTGATGGTGGTTGTGTCCAGGCTGAGATGATCAGGGATATTTGTTTTCAATATAAAAAGGGGCAGGATTTAGAAAATAAACAACAATATTAAAGGTAATTTCTTGATTTAGAAATATAATTGGTGATCCAAGTTTCAATTAATTTCATGTATATTATAAAGTTGTACCTCACTCGTTTTAGGTCTGAATCCCACACGGCCAATCATGTTAGATTCATAGAGATGAAATCTACGTTATAGAGTTGATTTGGCTCAGAATAGAGCTATTGGAATTTTTATTCAAAAAGGGAAAACAGAACCGTCAATGAAAAAATTACGGTGAGTAAACCTCACTCACCATTTAATTAGAATTATTTCTAGTTGTTAAAAATAATTGTTATGCTTGTTTGAATATTGTTTGGTTGATTTAAAATATATATTAGTTATTTAGGACTATTATATATATATATATTGGGTTGATTGATTGGTTGGATTCCCGCAGTCTCATTAGCGGATGCCCGCGGTTTCATTAGCGGATGATTACCCTATACGCCCCACGCTATGATTAGTGGATGACCTTCATACCGCGATATCCTGCCTCGAAGCAGGATGGGTATTACTATGTTGACTAACGTCTGTGGATGCAGGAAAACAGGTTGGAGGAATCCAACTGGATTCCTCAAAAATATATTATCTGTTGTTGTTTGTTTGATTTCATATATATTCATATATGATGTGTTAAAAATCAAATGTTTGAAAATTGGTTGATTGATTGTTTAAAATGTCCCTAGAGCTTGAATGTTGATTCATAAAAATATCGAAAAGGGTATTTGAAATTTAAAAGGGGAATTCTATTTTTATAAATAGAATTTGAATTTTTAATGAAGTATAGAACCATTAACTTGTTTTGAATATATATAAACAAGTAATCGAATTTATAAAGTTGTTTATAAATGGAAATATGGAATTTGAATTGAATTTATAAACTTTGTTTATAAATGAAAGGATGGAATTTGAATCGAATTTATAAAGTTGTTTATAAATGGAAAGATGGAATTTGAATCGAATTTATAAAGTTGTTTATAAATGGAAAGTTGGGATTTGAATTGAAGTTATAAACGTTGTTTATAAATAATGCCGAGAATTCAAATGGACTTTAAACTATATATTTGAATATAGAAATTCAAATGGACTTTAAACTATATATTTGAATATAGAAATTCAAATGGACTTTAAACTATATATTTGAATATAGAAATTCAAATGGACTTTAAACTATATATTTGAATATAGAAATTCAAATGGACTTTAAACTATATATTTGAATATAGAAATTCAGATGGACTTTAAACTATATATTTGAATATAGAAATTCAGATGGACTTTAAACTATATATTTGAATATAGAAATTCAAATGGATTTTAAACTATATATTTGAATATAGAAATTCAAATGGACTTTAACTATAGAATTTGAAAATAGGATTCAAATGAAGTTTAAATCAAAAGAATTCAAATAGAATTGAATTGGAATTTGAATAGAGGAGTCGATAAGGAAACGAGAGTATGAGTATAATTAGAATTTGTTAATATGCAGTTAAAAATATATTTGAACATGTCATGTTCAAATATGAAGGAGAAATAGACTAAAGAGATAATTAACAAATTTGAGTTAAAACGATTTGGTATAGTTAAATAGATTGGGCAGGTATAGATACAGGAGACAGGTTTGGAATAAAGTATAGAAGTGAAATAAATAGAATGCCCGACAAAAAGGTACGTATTTAATTCATATATGAGATTTTATGCGCCGTATCGGCAAGCCGCTTGGCTTTTTCTTTTTCTTTTTGAGATGAGAAGGACCGGGAAAGCTATTTGAAATTTCCCGATGCTCCCGGTACAAAGGAGGTTATGGCGAATTTTTCCGGGAATTTAAGGAGATAGAATATTTTTAAGATAATTTGATAGTTAGAAATCAACGTATCAAAATATATAGAAGTCGATAAGAAAACGAACTTAGAAATAGAAGAGTATAATCAAAAAGGAAGTATAAGAATAAAACCTCGTAAGGATAAAAGAGAAAATGTATATGTGTTTAAAAGTGAATAATCAGTTGTATGGTATTGATTATTCGAGTAAGTAGTCTTGTCTATTTTGACGTTAAATGTTATTCAGTCAAGGTCTGAGAGGTAATTATACCCCAACTTGGTTGATTTCATGATATACCGATAAGTAGCAAGATTCAGGCTCGAAGATCAATGTGGAATAAGAATTAGTTAAATACTGTATTTGGGTTGTCGTAACGATGTTTTACACAACATCTGTTTTAACCCAAATATGTGCAAAGCTTGGAAATAGAATAATGAATATTTTCTAAAGTTTAGAAAATAAAAGAAGGCGATATATGGAAATGTTTTCCAAATAACGTATAAGGCCAACATGGTTATTGAAAATATTTGGTTAACAAATATTGATAAAGAAATAGAGAAGAGATTTAATTAATGGAATATTAATTAAAGGTTCAGTGATTGTTGGATGTTTGGTTGAACACTTGTTTTATTCGATAGTTAAATCATCGACTATCGAAACACTTGTTTTTATTCGATAGTTAAATCACAGACTATCGAAGTTTTGACCATCGTTGTCAATATTGAGAGACCGGTTGGATTATTATCCGAAGAACCACTCCGTATTGGCAGTAGCGTGCGAATCAGATTATATAAAGATAATCGAAGACGGAGTAGAGTGCAAGGACTTTTTCTATTAATAGAAATAGTGCCTTCAGTTCATCCTGTTCCTGGGTGACTTGTATGGATGAATGTCTGACAGAGTATTTCCAGAATGGTCACGTACATTGATTTCTTCAACCGTACCAAGAGTGGAAGCGGAGAAGGAAACTTCTTTTAGCTAACACGTAATGTACTGTTGAGGACGTCAATCGGTGATTTGATGGATTTGACGATGTGACATTCGAAGCGAATCTGGTATGATGATAAAGCGTAGCTTCTAGCCTCATCAACCGGTAAATGACAAAAATCGGGCAAGCAGCATGGCTATGTAGGTCGCACCTATTAGGGTGTATAATCACCTGATCTAGAGTTTCATTTACTTCTAAAAATCTATTGTCAATGCTGACCCATTCGGGAAACGGTTGCTGATCCCAATCGTTGGTGATATACATTCGATACACTCAAGCGAAATGAGTGGTCGGTCATGTGTGGCTGAGTTGCAAGATGTTCTTGTTGAACTCGGTGTATTCTCCTCTAGAGATATACCGGCGGAAGGTGATTCCATACCTTGTCATAGTTGGAAAACCAAATACCCAATACGTGCTTGCGGTTTATGATTGTAATTATATATGTGGAACGTGAGATGCAAACGTTCCACTAGATTGTTATGTACTTGATTTAGACATTATTATAATATCAAAAGAGTTTTGATATAAAGATAAATCAAGTGTTTGGATTCTCATAAGGGAAAAACCCGTTCCGTGTTATACGGCGTGGTCTGATGAGATATCATTTAGTTTTCTGAAACTGTTTTAAACTGTTTACTCATACCAGTCCCATGACTGACCCGGAGTTTACTTTGTTGTTTTCCCTAAACTCTTGGGTGCCTAAATTTGTACGGGCAGCCAAGTAGTCGGGAATTTTCAGATATACTGGAAGAGCTTGGAGCAGGAGGCTTCAGGATCATATAGATATAGTTATTTCTGCTGTGTTGTAAGTGATGTACTGTGATATTGATGTATATTCAAGTACATATGTATATTTCAAGTTATGTTATATATATTATATGTTATTCGTTCCGCTGTGAGATTCGTGTTACTCTGATGTTGTGTTCTTCTTCTTCTTCTATTCTAAGTTTCTATCTTATCTATCCTCACCCTCTAACTTCTTTCTATTAATGGTTCGAATTTCCGTGATATTTGGGGTTGGACTTGTGTTTTTGGTCAGCTCAAATTCTACCGGATTTTTGGGTCGTTACAGTTGGTATCAGAGCTTAGGTTGAGCGAATACCTAGGCTTGTTGGAATGTGCTCATTAGAGATAGGATCAGTAGTATCCTAGAATGAGTTGAGTGTATATATATACGAGAGAGCGTACTTGTTATTTGATATAAAAACTGTTTTATATTGTGTTGACTAGTCTGTTGAGTGGATTATAAATTTTGGTCGAATCGTGGGACGCCACGAAGTCGATAGGAGTTTATAAACACTTGAACAGAAGATTGGACACGATATTGTTTTTAAATAGTTAAGTTAATTGTTAGGATTATAATCGAATTAGATTATAAAACAGAAATAGATGTATAACCAATGGAATTTGTATATGAAATCAGATATACAAATGAGATGAATAAAAATTGAATTCCAACCAGAATTCAGAATTTAAAATCCTGGGAGTTTGGAAAATATTTTTTCTAAATGGATCTTTGAAAGAAATAAAGCAATGAACTCATTCAGTGGCTGGAAAATAATTCTGATGATGGTCGCAACATCACCAGTGTTCATTTTCGAGTTTCTAAGTGAGGAATTGCTGCCTTAGAAAAGTTTTTGATGGAAATTTGTTTGAAAAGAAACAAGTTGTTTTAAAATTCAAATGTTTTGAATTTGAGATAGATATAAATATATGGATATATTTATATAACTTCAAAGGAATTTTGAAATGGGAATTGAAATATAGAAATTCAAATAGAAATGGTATAAGAAAATTGAAATGGAATTTGAATTCAAAGGAATTCAAATGGATTTGAATAAAGAAAAGTCAAATAGAGATTTGAATATTAGAATTCAAATGGAATTTGGTTAAATAGAATTTCAAAGAGAATATAAAGTGGAGGTTGAATATTAGAATTCAAGAAAATATAGAGTTTGAAATAGAATTTAAATTCAAAGGATTTCAAATAAAAATTGAACAAAGGAATTTAAATAGAAATTGAATAGAAGGAAATTCAAATATAGAGTTTGAATAAAGAAATTCAAATGGAATTTGAATATTGTAAATATATAGAATTTCAAATAGTAGTGAAATAGATCGGGAATATTATGTTGAAATGGATTGGATATATATTAAAAATATATCAGAATGGAGTTGAATTTATTATAAACAAAGTTAAAACGTTTATATTTATAAATATAATTAAAACGAGCTCGTCGTAGCGCGGCAGTTCGTAAATTGGCGACTCGAACTTCAATCGAGTATACAGGACTCAAATTAAGTCAAAATTCTTTGAAACAAGAATCGTCGGGACCGGTTGAACAATAGTTTTCTAATGAAAGAGAAAAATCTGGATTTCGTCGTATAGATTTTGAGTTATATCAAAATCAAATTTTTAGAAAAGCAGCGCCAGAAACCATTAAAAACCACAATGGGTTATATATATAAGTAAAAGGATTTTTAAAGTAAATAAAATTCGAATGGCCATGAGGAAAATATAGACTTGAGTTATAAAATAAATATGAACTCCAGTGAAGTAAGTGAAATGATTTTTAAAATAAAAATCATATTTCAAATGGTTAAATAGAATTAACTAAATTGGAGAATAATTAGTTAAAGGAAATTTGAATCGAAATTGGGTTTTGAATAAGTGGAAGAGATTGAGAATTTATATTCGAAATCGAATATATAACTCAAGTTGAAATATAATTAGATTAGTTTATAATTTAGTTGACATATATTTGAACAAGTTATATTCAAATGAAAAGGGTGAAATAGGCAAAACGATTAATTAGCAACTAGTTAATGGGAATTTGAATGATTGAAATTAAATTTAACTTAAGTAAGTTAAATGGATCGAAATGGATAAACTGAGTAAAATCAATGAGAATGAAATATGAATTGGGAATGAATAAAGGAAAACCCAAAAGAGTTAAAAAGAAAATATATTTGTAAATCAAATATAAAGGAAATATATTTGTAACATAAATACAAAGGAAGTTATGTGCAAACAAATAGGAGGAGAAATATTTGTAAAAACATTTACAAATAGAATTTAGAAGGGAATATTTGTAAAACATTTACAAATAGATTCAATGGAAATATTTATTTACAGAAAATAAATAGAATGTTATAAATGAGATATTTATTTGTTAAATAAATAGAATTAAGCAAAGGTATATTTAAAAGATGAATAGAAAATGGAAATTTGTTCTTAACAGATAAATAGAAACGATTGATTTATAAATAACAGTTTATAAATTAAAAATTTATCATTCGATAAATGGAATATATAAGTCTGAACTTATATAGGGAAGAGATATTGGGTTTTTACACCGATAGTTTTAAATAGAAGGGGTACACAACACTTGTACAAGTGAAGTAACATTATTAAAGAGAACATTTATAAAGTGAAGAACCGTTACTAAAAGTAAATCTTTATAAATGAATAAACGTTATCCAATAGGAGTTATTCGAATAGGAGAAGTCGATTAGAGTTAGAAATAATCGATTAGAGTTTGAATAAATCAATTAGAGTAAGAATTAACCAGTTAGAGTTAATCAGTTAGGGTTAATCCGTAGAGTTAATTGAATATTAGTTATTCAATTAGAATTTTTTGAATATTTGTTATTCAAATTAAGAGTTAACCAGATAGAGTTAATTGAACATAGCTAATCGAATGAGAATTTAATTGAATGTTAGTTATTTAATTAAAGTTGATCGAATATAGTATTGAGATAAAATTAATCAAACATAGTTACCCAGGATAAGTTGCCATTTCATACGACTGCTAGCGTAATTCGCAGGGCTGCAGATAGCCTAGGGCGGTCGGATGTTTCCTGGGGGAATCAGGCGTAACCATTGTGATCGCTGCGATCTAGAGTCAAGCGAATGGAGTTAAATCAAAAATTAGTTAATCGAAGGAGTTATCGATTATTAGTAAATCGAAGGAGTATCGATTATTTGTTAATCGAAATGAGCTATCGATTATAGTTAAATCGAAAAGAGTTATCGGTTAGTTTAATCGAAGTGAGTTATAGAATATTGGTTATTCAAAGGAGTTATCGAATTGAGTTATTCGATGGAGTTAATCGAAAAGAGTTAAATCCAATAGAGTAATTGATAAGAGTAAATTGAATAGAGTAAATCGAATATAGTTTATTCGAAGAAAGTTTTTCGAATCTAGTTATTCGAAAGATAGATTATCGAATATAGTTATTCGAAGGGAGGAGTTATCGAATAGGGATTTATTCTACAGAGAGTTACGTATTGAAGTTTGAAATGTTGAGTATCAAGATAAATGGGTTTGTAGCACTTTTTCTACCTTAGCAATTTCGAGGACGAAATTATTTTAAGTGGGGAAGATTGTAATGACCCGGACTCTTAGGGGTTAATTTTAAAATATTTAATATGGATTTAAATATTGAATTAAGTAAATAAATCAATTTTTATAGGGAGTTATCGATTTAAAAATCAATTTCAATTTAATATTGAAAATATTAAATTATCAGAATAAGAAAATGGATTTAGTTGAATTCAAATTTTTATTTGAATTGAAAACAGTTCAAATAATTAATAGGAAATTTAGTTTGAATTTATAACGATAATGATATTTATTCATTTATCGAGGAGGATAAATTGTCTAAAATTAATTTATATCAATTTAAATTAATATCAACTTCAGATGATAAATTGAGACTTCGACACCTATCCCTGTGTGTTCAGAATAGTGTTATAACCCCA
The DNA here is from genome assembly GCA_030737875.1 of Allium sativum. NCBI lineage: Eukaryota > Viridiplantae > Streptophyta > Magnoliopsida > Asparagales > Amaryllidaceae > Allium > Allium sativum. The sequence continues at coordinate 140,849,227 of CM060925.1, read as the reverse complement.
GGAATGACCCTTGTCGCATTCAAAGAAGAGTTAGAAAATTTTGAAGGATTTAAATATGTATACATATATTAATATCCATTTAAAATCAAAAGGGGGAGAGGCAAACACGTCGCCCTCTTTATCTCCACAAATCAAATGGCCACGTAGTTAAAGGATAAACCGCACCCTTCCCTGTATAAGTCGCTATTACCTTCCTCTTCCATTCATTGAAAATGAAATCCAAGCTTCAGCTAAAAGAAATCAAATGGAAATCGCTCCATTCAAAACCAATCCAAAGCTCGACGTACTCCGAAATCAAGGATCGTGATTCGAAGCCATAAAGAATCAGCGGAATCCCTAGAAGATCTAAAACTCGATCGAACACTGCAATTTCTGGAGCACGACTTTGGAATCGCGATTGCTAATGTGAGGGTCGTGAGTTCGATTTCATGAGGAGATTCAACTGTGTTGAGGGGTACGAGTTGAAGTGCGTGCTACTGGTTCAGATACTCGAAGTCGCGTTGCTTGTTGGGTTTGCGTGGACTGTAGGATGGACGGGAGGACAGTGCGATGGAGGTAGCAGGGTGATCGTTGGGGGAAACTCGATCTCAGAAATGTTCGCTCCTTCCTGTAGCTGAGAAATGGACTTTGGGGTCACGACCTACCTACGGCAGTGGGATTCGATGTTGGTTCGAATGGCTACAGTAAGCTGATTTATATACAGTGATGTTCTTCTTGGTTGTGAGCAGTATGAAGGTGTTCTGATGTTAAAGCATAGGATATTGGGAGCGTCAGTAGTTGAGGCGAGTCCTTGTGATGGTGGTTGTGTCCAGGCTGAGATGATCAGGGATATTTGTTTTCAATATAAAAAGGGGCAGGATTTAGAAAATAAACAACAATATTAAAGGTAATTTCTTGATTTAGAAATATAATTGGTGATCCAAGTTTCAATTAATTTCATGTATATTATAAAGTTGTACCTCACTCGTTTTAGGTCTGAATCCCACACGGCCAATCATGTTAGATTCATAGAGATGAAATCTACGTTATAGAGTTGATTTGGCTCAGAATAGAGCTATTGGAATTTTTATTCAAAAAGGGAAAACAGAACCGTCAATGAAAAAATTACGGTGAGTAAACCTCACTCACCATTTAATTAGAATTATTTCTAGTTGTTAAAAATAATTGTTATGCTTGTTTGAATATTGTTTGGTTGATTTAAAATATATATTAGTTATTTAGGACTATTATATATATATATATATATATTGGGTTGATTGATTGGTTGGATTCCCGCAGTCTCATTAGCGGATGCCCGCGGTTTCATTAGCGGATGATTACCCTATACGCCCCACGCTATGATTAGTGGATGACCTTCATACCGCGATATCCTGCCTCGAAGCAGGATGGGTATTACTATGTTGACTAACGTCTGTGGATGCAGGAAAACAGGTTGGAGGAATCCAACTGGATTCCTCAAAAATATATTATCTGTTGTTGTTTGTTTGATTTCATATATATTCATATATGATGTGTTAAAAATCAAATGTTTGAAAATTGGTTGATTGATTGTTTAAAATGTCCCTAGAGCTTGAATGTTGATTCATAAAAATATCGAAAAGGGTATTTGAAATTTAAAAGGGGAATTCTATTTTTATAAATAGAATTTGAATTTTTAATGAAGTATAGAACCATTAACTTGTTTTGAATATATATAAACAAGTAATCGAATTTATAAAGTTGTTTATAAATGGAAATATGGAATTTGAATTGAATTTATAAACTTTGTTTATAAATGAAAGGATGGAATTTGAATCGAATTTATAAAGTTGTTTATAAATGGAAAGATGGAATTTGAATCGAATTTATAAAGTTGTTTATAAATGGAAAGTTGGGATTTGAATTGAAGTTATAAACGTTGTTTATAAATAATGCCGAGAATTCAAATGGACTTTAAACTATATATTTGAATATAGAAATTCAAATGGACTTTAAACTATATATTTGAATATAGAAATTCAAATGGACTTTAAACTATATATTTGAATATAGAAATTCAAATGGACTTTAAACTATATATTTGAATATAGAAATTCAAATGGACTTTAAACTATATATTTGAATATAGAAATTCAAATGGACTTTAAACTATATATTTGAATATAGAAATTCAAATGGACTTTAAACTATATATTTGAATATAGAAATTCAAATGGATTTTAAACTATATATTTGAATATAGAAATTCAAATGGACTTTAACTATAGAATTTGAAAATAGGATTCAAATGAAGTTTAAATCAAAAGAATTCAAATAGAATTGAATTGGAATTTGAATAGAGGAGTCGATAAGGAAACGAGAGTATGAGTATAATTAGAATTTGTTAATATGCAGTTAAAAATATATTTGAACATGTCATGTTCAAATATGAAGGAGAAATAGACTAAAGAGATAATTAACAAATTTGAGTTAAAACGATTTGGTATAGTTAAATAGATTGGGCAGGTATAGATACAGGAGACAGGTTTGGAATAAAGTATAGAAGTGAAATAAATAGAATGCCCGACAAAAAGGTACGTATTTAATTCATATATGAGATTTTATGCGCCGTATCGGCAAGCCGCTTGGCTTTTTCTTTTTCTTTTTGAGATGAGAAGGACCGGGAAAGCTATTTGAAATTTCCCGATGCTCCCGGTACAAAGGAGGTTATGGCGAATTTTTCCGGGAATTTAAGGAGATAGAATATTTTTAAGATAATTTGATAGTTAGAAATCAACGTATCAAAATATATAGAAGTCGATAAGAAAACGAACTTAGAAATAGAAGAGTATAATCAAAAAGGAAGTATAAGAATAAAACCTCGTAAGGATAAAAGAGAAAATGTATATGTGTTTAAAAGTGAATAATCAGTTGTATGGTATTGATTATTCGAGTAAGTAGTCTTGTCTATTTTGACGTTAAATGTTATTCAGTCAAGGTCTGAGAGGTAATTATACCCCAACTTGGTTGATTTCATGATATACCGATAAGTAGCAAGATTCAGGCTCGAAGATCAATGTGGAATAAGAATTAGTTAAATACTGTATTTGGGTTGTCGTAACGATGTTTTACACAACATCTGTTTTAACCCAAATATGTGCAAAGCTTGGAAATAGAATAATGAATATTTTCTAAAGTTTAGAAAATAAAAGAAGGCGATATATGGAAATGTTTTCCAAATAACGTATAAGGCCAACATGGTTATTGAAAATATTTGGTTAACAAATATTGATAAAGAAATAGAGAAGAGATTTAATTAATGGAATATTAATTAAAGGTTCAGTGATTGTTGGATGTTTGGTTGAACACTTGTTTTATTCGATAGTTAAATCATCGACTATCGAAACACTTGTTTTTATTCGATAGTTAAATCACAGACTATCGAAGTTTTGACCATCGTTGTCAATATTGAGAGACCGGTTGGATTATTATCCGAAGAACCACTCCGTATTGGCAGTAGCGTGCGAATCAGATTATATAAAGATAATCGAAGACGGAGTAGAGTGCAAGGACTTTCTCTATTAATAGAAATAGTGCCTTCAGTTCATCCTGTTCCTGGGTGACTTGTATGGATGAATGTCTGACAGAGTATTTCCAGAATGGTCACGTACATTGATTTCTTCAACCGTACCAAGAGTGGAAGCGGAGAAGGAAACTTCTTTTAGCTAACACGTAATGTACTGTTGAGGACGTCAATCGGTGATTTGATGGATTTGACGATGTGACATTCGAAGCGAATCTGGTATGATGATAAAGCGTAGCTTCTAGCCTCATCAACCGGTAAATGACAAAAATCGGGCAAGCAGCATGGCTATGTAGGTCGCACCTATTAGGGTGTATAATCACCTGATCTAGAGTTTCATTTACTTCTAAAAATCTATTGTCGATGCTGACCCATTCGGGAAACGGTTGCTGATCCCAATCGTTGGTGATATACATTCGATACACTCAAGCGAAATGAGTGGTCGGTCATGTGTGGCTGAGTTGCAAGATGTTCTTGTTGAACTCGGTGTATTCTCCTCTAGAGATATACCGGCGGAAGGTGATTCCATACCTTGTCATAGTTGGAAAACCAAATACCCAATACGTGCTTGCGGTTTATGATTGTAATTATATATGTGGAACGTGAGATGCAAACGTTCCACTAGATTGTTATGTACTTGATTTAGACATTATTATAATATCAAAAGAGTTTTGATATAAAGATAAATCAAGTGTTTGGATTCTCATAAGGGAAAAACCCGTTCCGTGTTATACGGCGTGGTCTGATGAGATATCATTTAGTTTTCTGAAACTGTTTTAAACTGTTTACTCATACCAGTCCCATGACTGACCCGGAGTTTACTTTGTTGTTTTCCCTAAACTCTTGGGTGCCTAAATTTGTACGGGCAGCCAAGTAGTCGGGAATTTTCAGATATACTGGAAGAGCTTGGAGCAGGAGGCTTCAGGATCATATAGATATAGTTATTTCTGCTGTGTTGTAAGTGATGTACTGTGATATTGATGTATATTCAAGTACATATGTATATTTCAAGTTATGTTATATATATTATATGTTATTCGTTCCGCTGTGAGATTCGTGTTACTCTGATGTTGTGTTCTTCTTCTTCTTCTATTCTAAGTTTCTATCTTATCTATCCTCACCCTCTAACTTCTTTCTATTAATGGTTCGAATTTCCGTGATATTTGGGGTTGGACTTGTGTTTTTGGTCAGCTCAAATTCTACCGGATTTTTGGGTCGTTACAATTATACCCCAACTTGAGTGACTTCCTTCTTGACTAAGAAATGGTAAGGTTTGATCGTAAAGGAGTTTTGGAAATGTTTTCCAAACGAGAATCAGAAATGTTTTCTGATAAAAGAAAATATGAATTTAGAATATAGGGAAACAGGAGATAAGTAGATAAATGAACTAAAGAGATTATGTTAAATGATGTTTGTTCGAAATAATATCGTTGTTTGCACACTTGTTTTTCTTTGATAGTTAACTCACCGACTATCGAAGTTTTTGACCATTTTAACGTTGTTAATATAGAGAGACCGGTTGGATTATTATCCATAGAACCACTCTGTATTGGCATAAGCGTCGCGAATCATATATGCCAAAGATAATTGAAGACGGAGTAAAAAGCAAGGGCTATCCTGTTTACAGAATAGTGCCTTCGGTTTGTCCAGTCCCAGGACAACTTGTATGGACGAAGGTCTGACAGAGTATATCCAATGGATCTCGTAAGTTGATCTGTTCAAACGTATTCACGTTTGGTGGCGGAGGAATTCGTTTCTCTTAGCTGTATACCCGTGTTATTTTTGGATAAGTCAATTTGTGATTTGGCGGGTATGATGATGTGACATTTCTAAGTGAATGAAGATGGATGTCTGACATAGTATTTCCAGAAAGGTCACGTACATTGATTTCTTCAACCGTACCAAGAGTGGAAGCGGAGAAGGAAACTTCTTTTAGCTGACACGTAATGTATTGTTGTAGACGTCAATTAGTGATTTTCGATGGATCTGACAATGTGGCATTCGAAGTGAATCTGATGTGATGATAAAGCGTAGCTTCTAGCCTCATCAACCGGTAAATGACAGAAATCAGGCAGGCAGCATGGCTAAGTCGGTCGCACCGAAGTAGGGTGTATAATCACCTATCTAGAGAATATTCATTTGTTTCTTAAATCTATCAATGCTGTCCCATATATATACGGGAACAGTTGTTGATCCCAACCGTTGGTGATGTACATTCGATACACTCAAGCGAAATGAGTGGTCGGTCATGTGTGGCTGAGTTGCAAGATGTTCTTGTTGAACTCCAGTGTATCGTTCCTAGAGTACACTGATCGGAAGGTGGTTCCATACCTTGTCATAGTTGGAAATCCAATCATCCAATACGTGCTTGCGATTTTGATTGTATACTATATATGTAGTAACGTGAGATGCAAGCGTTTCTGCTAGATTGATATTTATTTGTACTTAGACATTATTATAATATCAGAATGATATTGCTTTGAAAAGTTATTTGGATTCTCATAAGGGAAAAACCCGTTCCGTATTCACGGCGTGGTCTTTTGAGATATCATATACCTGTTTAAATGATTTGAGTTTATTCACACCAGTCCCATGACTGACCCGGAGTTTATTTGTTTTGTTTTCCCTAAACTCTTGGGTGCCTAATTTTGTACGGGCAGTCAAGTAGTCAGGATTTACAGGTATACTTGAAGAGCTGGAGCAGGAGGCTTCTGGATCATATAGCTATAGTTATTTCCGCTGTGTTGTAAGTGTTGTACTCTGATAAGTGCTATTGTATACATAACTATTATATTTCAAAGTTATGTTATCTATTATATGTTATTCGTCCCGCTGTGAGGTTCGTGTTACTCTGATGTTGTGTTCTTCTTCTTCTATTCTAAGTTTCTATCTTATCTATCCTCACCCTCTGTCTTCTTTCTATTAGTTTTCTTGAATTTCCAGTGCGATTTGGGTTGGACTTGTGTTATTTAGTCAGCTCAAATTTCCCCGGATTTTCGGGTCACTACAAGTAAGTTGAGAATATATGAGAAAGCTTATTTGCAATACGAAATTGGTTTTGAAGAGATACATACATACATATATATGCACACACACACACACACACACACACATATATATATATATATACATATATGGTAAATTTGTAAACTTAAATCAAAATTTTGAGTAAGAATTGGTAATTACATTGAAATTGCGGAATTGATTTTGAAAGATTATATTTTGAATATAAAGGAAAAAGGCTTTGAAAATATTTGGAAATTAAAACTTGAGCACCTACATCTTGTCATTAGAATTTCATAGGTAATTAAATAACGTCTATGTAAAGCTGTAATTTACATATGCAATCCAAGTATAAATATAGTTTGGGAAACAATTCAAAGGCTAAGTTGGAATTAATCAATTAGGATATTTTATAATTAGTCGTCCTAAACAAATTATATTTAAAATGCAAATATCTTGAGAATTCAGTTTCACAATATGACTATAAGATATTTGACGATATTTTGGTTAAGGACTACATTGGTTAAAGCTATTAATAAATATATATCTAAACATTTCCTCTAAAGTTTGAAGGAAATAAGTTTTGTAGCCTTGAATTTGGAATAATTAATATGGATAGCCAAATTTAAACAATATAAGGAATTAACATCTAGAATTATCGACGATTTTGGACAGTCAATAAGTTCTAAAGTATATTGTGGTAACAAAACGAATTGTTTAAGCAAACACGAATACTTTCACGACCCGAAATCCTCGGCCGACCGAAACCGAACAAGAATACAGATTGTTTTGAGAACATAACGCATCGGAACACACAACAAGAAATTTTTTCATTGCTATTACAACAATTTACATCAGAGTACAAGAATATCAGAAAATAAATACACAACGGAAATATAATTATCAGAAAATAAATAAATTACATAGAAGCGGAAACATAAAATATAAATACAATGTGCAGCGGAAAAACATCAACTAACACAGCTGAAGGAAATACATGGATACGAAGCTTTTCAAAGTATAGCGCCAGCCGTAGTCCAGGATCCTATGAAAAGAAAAGATCTGTAAAACCAAAACTATCGACTGCCTATGTGGAAAATATGGGCACCCAGAGTTTAGGTGGAAAACAATAAACTCCGAGTCGGTCATGAGACTGGTGTGAGAGCTAAAATCAATTATTAAAACTTGACTTTTAAAATAGGGTAAATCATAGGACCACACCGTATGTCACAATACTTTTTTGAAAAATGAAGCTATTATAAGACTAAGTTCCCATCACACAATGCAACACAAGCTGGAGGATAGAGTTTTACATTATAATAGCCAAACTTGCTTTGTACTCTTTAAAGAATATTTGTTTTGGTATTATTATTAGTGAATAGTGCAGAAAATCTTCGAATATAAATGTATCGTTCATAAACGGCATAACACCCCATCCTACTATGTCGCCATATGGGTTTAAATCTAAAAACGAAAAGTCGCGTATTGGAGTTTGGATTTCCATCATGAGCCGAGGCAAGGGATCTCTCCTCACCGATTCGGCCATCTCTAGCGGGATGCCTAGGACCACACACATGGGCAATCTTTGGAACTACAGGGTCGGTCAGCCACTTGTTGTTGATTATTTATGCTGGAATCATACGTTTCTCGGTCCTGTTGGACCTACTATCTAGTCAGTTGGTCGACCATCTGAGCATTTTGCGGCTGTATCCAAGGCGTCTCGCTATCCAACATCCACAAAAGAAAACATACTTGGGCTCCATACCATGGCGCTACTCCTAGCTAGAAAGAAAAAAATGTTCTCCTTGCGGTCCTTGTCCCGTTTTTGACTTATACCAGGGTGTGAAGCTTGAGAATTAACACTACAACACGAAGCAAGGCCATATATTAGTCGTGCTTTGATCATCACCCACAAAGCCCTGCTTTTCAACAAAAGCTTTGATCCATGCATATCAGCATGCCACACAGTCATCCCAGACCATACAACTGATAACTACCAATATATAACCTCTAAGCTCATACGTCTTAGAGTAGGGTGTTAATCCAAGAGAATAAATTCTCCGCCACCAAACAGATATATATTTAGCAGAAATCAATTAATACATGTCAGAATACCGCATTAGACATACAATCCATTTACAAGTTCGTTCTGGGTCTGAACGAAACCGGAGGCACCTTATTCCTCATCCCATATATCCAATGCAGGAGAGAGGCCATCGCATATCCGGTCGATCTCCAAGTACGTCTGAATGACGACCACTTATTACCTTGTCTTGGGTGATCGACCCAATCAAGACATCAATAATAGCCCAAACGATGTGAAGATCTCTGGTCTTCAATCGCCGCATTCAAATCTTCTGCTTTTAATTGTTGTAACAATTATTTAGAATGGGTTAAACCTGGTCTTTTCGAATAACTTGCGCATCTTATAATCAAGTGATATATAAACACATCATACATCTCATTCCAATCCCGAATATTCTTTTATTCAAATGTTCTTTACGCTGGGAATTATTCCCATAAATCTTATCAACGATTATCTCATTTAAACTTATTGTTTAATCCATTCCTTGGAAATAATTTCAAAAGATTTTATAATATCTTTTCACTACTTAAACCAGATTATAGTTTATAAAACTAGTTAGGATTATCGAACCTTACCAACGTAGTCATTCATTTTATTATTGAAATCCTAACCTATTCATCCCATGGAGAAAAAGTGATAGTACTCCATATCTAACACCCCTCCTATTATCGGTAAATTTAGTTACCATTTCACGTTCAAATCTAATTAAAGTTCATTAACCGCATGGAGTGAAACGGGTGGTACTCCATCTTGAACACTTCTCGTGTTTGGTAAATTAATTTACCATTTAACTTTCAATCTAATTAAAGATTCATTAAACTCCAACTTAGATTTAATCCCAAAAATCATTACTAAACGAATATTCAACTTTAGGAAATTAATCTTCTCTTTAACTGGGTTAAAGAACAAATGTTATTTAAAACACCACTCACGATAAACCCAAAATCAACTTCCATTAATATGGAATCTTCACGGAAATTTGGACAATTTACAATCGATATAGATTTTTGTATCAGACTAATGCTATAAGTGGAATAACGGCAAAGCCTTTTAAATTCCATAAATAGTAAAAGCCTTCCCTTATAGAAGCACGTTCCAATTATTATTAAATCGATTTCCATTCAATTCCAATTAAATTAAATAAATTGGAAAGCTTCTCTAAACCAAAATTAAAAGATTTATTTCATTCAAAAATGGGTTTAAGAATAGTATTGTTGAAGATACCATTCGCAACAAACCCAAAATCCCATTTCATATTAAATACAAGCTTTGAATAAAAAGTGTATCAACTTACATTCAATATCAAATTCTGAAACCAACAAATAGCATATTGGAATAACGATATTTATATCTTCCAAATTCCTTAACGATATCTATATAATCACGAAATCCAATACCGAAATATTTGAAGATAATTTCAATTTAGATCTTTTCCAATATATGTGTTGGAAAACTCTGGTTATGTTGAAACCATTCTCAATCAATCCAATAAGTTGTACTAAAAACATTGGATTACTTTACTCCAGAAAACATTGTCTGATCTTAGTCGAATATCGGAGGCACTTTTGGTTTTTCCCACCCCTCTCCTAATGGAATAATTTCCAATTAGATCTCACGGGTGATAATAGACCGTACTGTCAATGAATCATCGCATGTTCCTTTTGGTTCTTTATTCTAATTGTTAGCTAGCTCATTCAAATAAAATATCTTTTATCTTTTTCAAACTTGGATTATTTCATCCATAAATCTTTCCAAATTATTAATTATGATTTAACATAATTTATTCATATTTTTAATAATTTTATTAAAGCCCTTACAGTCAGTTTCCAATATCGGCCACCGAAATGCATCCATAGTGACCTTTTAACAAAATTGATTTGAACTTAATTTAAAATCTAACAATTGGATTTTAACAATATTATATTTATTTGAAATCTCTTTTCCATATGGATCTAATGGTTCTAGTATCTGGAGAATCGGACGGACTGATCTCGTGGTACACCAATTCAAAGTTACGAGTTGAACTTCGTGAACCATCATTATGCGACACGTTTTATTCAAACTCAAATTCGATCTATAAATTTAAATTAAATCAAATCGCTTCCCAAAATAATTTATAAGTTATGTAAAATATTTACAACTACCACTTGAAATTATATTTCAATCATTTTACTTTAAATCACTCGCTACAATTACACATATTCATCGATATTTAGATAACCGCTTGTCCATCCTGAATCGGACGTCGAAATCAAACTTCAATTTTTCACTAAATATTATATTACAACAAAATATTCATATTTGTTTCAAGTTGGAATCAAATTCAACCAAAAATCATATAATTTCACTTACATGGATTTTATACATCTAACAATAGTTGTGAACAACTATCAGACATCCAAATAACATCCAGAATGCGCCTACACCCATACAAGCTTTAATTAATTCTCTATCGCTTATACTGGTTGGTTAATCAACCATTAACCGAAAATACACACAAGGGAGACGTGTGAGTCAAATATCATCCTAAGACCCATGTGGGGTTTTCAACCAATAAACAATCAATTCAAACCAACTACAAATTCATTAATTTGATCATAATTTATTCAATTCAAGTTGTTTCTCAATCTAACCAATTTCACTGGAACAAGCAGTGATAAATTTATCGTTTGAACTATAAATGGATATTTAATCCAATTTCAACTACCAAAAATATTAACATCATTTTAGCATGTTAAATAACTCAAAATCATAATCACAATATAATACAATCAATCATCAATTCATCCATCGGGTTTGCAAACAATTTGTGATGTGAGCTACCATATACCAGACAAAAAATTTGTGATAATTAAACCTACTACAACTACCTCAGGCAACTAATACATATTCGGTTATGATTAAAATAACTGTTAAAAAAAACCAGTTTGAGTGAGGAGTTCTCACATTGGTTGTTTATCGTCAAATAACATTTAACGTCGATTTTTTCAATTAGATCCTTCGCCAAAAATTTGGAGGAGGTCCAAATCTCTCCAAATCAGTTTCATTGCGAAGCTCTCGTCGATAAGGTTCAAGTGAAACCTGTTTCGCTGAATTCCGATAATGTATGATAAAATTACTCTTTTTACAAGTTTGTATGCATTTCATGATCTTAAACATAAATAACTAAATAATAATTATACCCTTAAGTGCCTTATTACTGCTAATCCACTTCCTCATTGCTTTCTTCCTATAGGTACACGCACTAAACAACCCACCCATGGCTGTGACTTCATCCTTCCATATCTCCTTCCTAATCAATGAAAAATCAAACGAATACCACCATTATTTCTCTCTTTTCGAGCTCCTTCCTAAACCCAAAACACCAAGCTCGAACAACATCTCCACACGTGGCCTCCAGTACATCATCATGCGCAAGCAACAGGTCCCGACAACTTTCGGCACCAAATCTCCTTAAATTTTACACACAAGCATCAAATCACTTCATGAATCCAATTATCAACTTCATTTCGTGCATTGAAGCACGAAATTCACGAATACCTCTACCTTAGCTCTCATTTTCCACACACAAAAACTTAGCGCACGAAATCTTCTTCAACCACTCCGATACCAAATTGAAGCGTAACTCATGAGGATCTCAAATATATTTATTTTATGATTTTTAGATGAGTATTTGATTTGTTCTTGATTTTAGAAGCTTACAAAATTAATTTTATGGAAGAGAATTGGGGATGAATTGATTTGGATTTTGGGGCTAGGTGAGAAAGAGTTAGGATATTATATAGGAAGAGGAAAATTATTTTTATATTAGATTACATATTTTATTTTATTAAATTTTACTCAATTTTTGCCTGTTTTCATCGTTTAAAATTTTATGTTCACCTATGGATTCCGTTTTCAATGAAAAATGATACGCAACTATGTTTCGACATTACGGCCCAACAAAACTTACTTTGTTGAGTACTAAGTTCGTTTGCACAAACAAATAATTTTTAAAGTCAAAATATTAACTGATTTTCACAATAAAATCCCGCACGGTCACATACTGACTCCAAAAATCACAAAATCTGAAATTATACCATTATTCCACACCACGGATACAATAAAAAGTTTCATAGAAATCCAAGGTCGTCTCAATAACATTCCTTTATAAACTACTCAAATTATTGCATTATTATTACATCGAACAGTTACATCTCACATGACCACGTACTAACGCCTTTTGGCGCAAAATTTGAAATCTAGCAATAGTTTAATACTGCGGATCCAACAAAATTAGTTTCGTTGAAAATGGAGGTCGTTTGCAAAATGTCCGTTTTAAGGGCTTATGTAATATTATTATAATATTAATAAATTCTAAAACAATTTTAAATAAATAATTAATAATAATAAATTAATATTATCATATAAATCCAAATAAAATATCACATATCTATAAAATAAACATACTTGAGTTTACAACTTAACGTTATAATTTTCTAGTCAAACGGTGTTTAATTTACATGAATATCCTTTTATTTTATTTAGTCAATTGTTATAATTTATAAACGACTTCGTAGTAACTATTTTAAAATTTGAATTGGACATAACTTACAATTTTATAACTTGAAATCTTAATTTCTTACATTTGTTAGAAAAATATAACTCAATAGATCATAATGTTTCTTGTTTTATAGAAATCCGACTTATATTGAATTCTGTATATTCATTTAAAGTCCAAAACTAAATTTCTCAAACTACCACGACATTATGAGTTTGTTTTAATTAAACTTTAAATTTATATGTTTAAACTTCATTTTTAATTTAAATTTCAAGTCGTTATTTCTCAAAATCGACTGTAAATACTTGCAAAATTTACTAAAAGTAAATTTTAAATTGGTTCCAAAATTCACGGTTGTTACAATCTTCCTCACTTAAAACTTTTCGTCCTAAAAAATGAACACAGAAACGAAGGTCGTTTACTCAACCTTTTCCTTAACTCAAGTTCTTTAACTTTTTAATTTTCAAGAACTTTCCAAATTCTTGAAATTTGGCTAACGCCTTAAATTTTCAAAAAAAATCGCCATAATTTCCTTTGTATGGATTGATCGGAAAAACCACAACTCGCCTCTCTAGGCCCTCATAAATCTGTATATATATATTTATCTAATCAAAAACAATTGGGAGATCTATAAAAATTTATCATCCCAACACCCATGTAGGGTTTACATCATGTGTACAAACAATTATGACTTATCTGCACCCAAGGGAGATGTGTAAAATTGTTATCCCAAGACCCGTGATGAGGATTCTATCGCGATCCATGTGACTTATACACACACAAGAGAGATGTGTATATTTCTATCATCTCAAGATCTGTATGGGGTTTGTTATTAAATCCTACAATTTATCGTTATATGTTTATTAAGTCCATAATCCATTTCTCGCCATATAAGCATCAAACACTTACATGCTCATATGGTCATTTAATCCTTGTCATATAAGCATCAGACAATTACATGCTTATATAAATATGTTAAGTTGTGCTATGTTGTCCACAATTTATGCTACGTAGTGTGGTCCACAATTATTGTTCAGTATCCAATGATGTATGTTTAATTCCACACAAGCAATCATCACAGCGCATCCAATTCACACACAATCAATAGTAATAATTAAACTGCGCAATCAATAAAATAAATATGTACCTTTTTGTTAGGCATGCAATTTTATTTCTCTTCTTAACCTTCATGCAACAACCTGTTCGACATATGCACGTGTCTAATCCAAACTAATTTTCAATTCAGTTCAATAGTATATTTGATTTGGCTTGATTTACCTTTCATTCTTATATCGGTTTTATTATTCCAATATTTTTATTAGTTAAACTAATTATCACACATCACAACCGGAAATCAATTGGTTAATTAAATTCCAAGCACATAACTTTTATATACTCAAAATTATATTTTCAAAATCATATTATATATAATAATCACAAATACATTACTTATAAACGTGTCACTCTTGACTCTATCTAGGGAATTAGTAACACCATCTCTAACGAGTTTCTCATCCTAGGATACAACTAATCCAATCTCTAATGAGTATTCTTTAATAGGATATTACTAATCCTACCTATGATGAGCTAGTTCTTTCGTTTGGTTCTATGGTGTCTTGTTCTCAAGTTTTGTAAACGAAAGCTTTGATACCACCTGTCACGATCCGAAATCCCTGGCCAGCCTAAACCGAACAGGAACACGGAATATCTTGAGAACACGACGCATCGAAACACACAACAAGAGAATTTATATTTGCTATTACAATAATTTACATCAGAGTACAAGAATACCAGCGTGCAGAAAATAAATACGCAACGAAAATATAATTGTCAGAGAATAAATAAATTACATAGCAGCGGAAATGTAAAATATAAATACAATGTGCAGCGGAAAAACATTAGCTAACACAGTTGAAGGAAATACAAGGATGCAAAGCTTTCCATAGTATAGCTCCAACCGTGTAACACCCCACTCCCGCTATGGTCACTCTCTAAGGGAATGCCATAACATCGGTGGAGTATTTTGAGTGAATATAGAACAGAGTAATTACAGCAAGACAGATATAAGTAATACTTGAAAATTTAAAACATCATTTCAATTGCAGCGGAAAATAAAACATGTCTGGTTACATCACAAAACCATAATAGAAGTCAAGTACAAATATCCATCCTGCTAAATAAAAATACATAATCCCAATACATGAACTGACAGCCATAAAAGAAAAGGGTAAGCTGAGCTCTACATCTAGGGTCCAAGCTCCAAGAGAGTAATAAAAGCAGCCTGATCAAAGCCCACTCGTGCTGGGCCCACTCTGAGAACCTGAGGGTTGGGAAAAAGATAAAAACAACGGGGTCAGACATAAGTCTGAGTGAGTCCTATAACTTTAACAATACAATCATTAAAGTAACCAGAGAAGACATAAACTTGACATACGGTAATGTCAGGGGATGAATGGCTACACTAAGCAGCTTGGTAGACTAAGATAACTTGTAAAGACGCATTTACCCACCCAAGGATAATTACTACACTGCACCACACCAGTCATTTCTACTTAAAGGTTGATCCCTCCCAAGGACTTAGAAAATTTCCCCAGTAGTCTCGTATACCCCTAGCTGACTACATAGGTGTCGTCTGCCCCTATCTCCACTAGGTGTAACCACTACTCCCAAATGATCGGCTCCCTACCGTAGATACCCGTGCTGGCCCCACAGTGGGGTATATCACTCCCCAAAGTGGCAACCCGATACAACAAACGGTGCACGGCTTATATCTACACGATGCAACAACGTCTTACCTACCATCCCGGGTCCACACACGCATATGAAACCCGTTGGACTTGCGTTGCCACCGCTACCCCGTTTTGGCCTCTTATAGTCAAGCCTAGTACGCGTGTCCCGTCCTCGACATGGGTCGAGCCCAATAAGATACATATGGGTTACTGGTTGAAATGGGCCCCCACAAGCTACCCACCTAAGCTTGTCCCTTTTTCTAGTGCATCCCACTTAACCCTTTAATCATGTTTAATTACATGTTTCCACTTGGTTAAGTATTCTAATCGTATTTCCACATGCCACCCAAGGCAACCCACTAGATTTCCACATGCCACCCAAGGCACCCACTTAACCCCTCATGTCCCTCTACATGCTAATATTGTTAAGTGTTTCTTAATTAATTAATTAAGATCATGACCTCATAAAGACCTCCCACATTAGACCGTCTTTTATGACTGCTGGATATGCCGGTTGGTTCCGGGCAGACTTCTGTCATCAAAAGGGTCTAACCTCGTGTCTTTACTTTAATCACGTATTTAATTTATGACTAAGACCTCTCACATTGGGCCAATCATTTGTAGCCGCTGGATGGCCGGTCGGTTCCGGGCAGACTTCTGCTACAAAAGGGTCCAACCTCGTGTCTTAGTTGATTAATTACACCTAATTAATCACCCCCATAATTAATTATCCCTAATTAATTACACATTTTTCATAACATGGGTAGACCTAACTCAATAGGTAAATTCCCATGGGGTAGACCTAACTCAATAGGTAAATTCCCACTTATGTTAATTTATTTTTATGGTATGCTTAATCATACCCAATCATACTTTTATTAACATATTTATTAACCCCATCGTTCCCCACGTAAATCGTTCTCATTTCATGACATAATAAAGGGAAGATCCATCACAAATATCATGGGTTTAACCAAATCTTAGCATATAACTTTGTCATGGGTTAAGAGGATGTCAACTTGCATATATGAGCATATATTAACCCAACTACATTTAACCCAAACTTGCATATTATCATACACATGACTTGCATAACATGTTGCATATGAACTTGAATATTATCATACATATATCTTGCATAACATGTTGAAATTGCATATAAGCATTCTCATAACTTGCATAACATGTTAAACATGCATTTAAGCATACACATAACTTGCATAAGCATTCTCATACTTGCATAAGCATGCATAACTTGCATATCATGTTAAACTTGCATTTAAGCATATACATAACTTGCATAACAACCTACACATAACTTACATAACATCATACACATAACTTGCATATGAACTTGCATAACTCACTTGTTAAACATGCATAAACCCACTTATTAAATATGCATAAACCCACTTATTAAATATGCATAAACCCACTTGTTAAACATGCATAAACCAACTTATTAAACATGCATAAACCCACTTATTAAATATGCATAATCATAGGAAAACATAGAGTAGCATATCATTACAAATGATTCAAACTCACTAATCCGCATTCAAGACCATAAGTCTCATTACACCTAATCTACTTACTTTAGCAATTGATGTTAAAGTGATAGAAACTCACCAAAACCAAGATTAGCAAACTTATGAAGTAGAACTAGTTGCTAAATATGAAGAAGATGATGATTAGAGGTTGATTAGCTTGCAACTTCCTTCATAAACTAGTGGAGGCTCCTCTTAAGTTTGATTTTGGCGGCATGAGGCCATCATTTCTATTTTTAGTATGGATTAGGCTTGCATTAGGGTGTATTTATAGGATTAGGGTGTGTTTTAGACCATAGGATTAGCCCTAGGTTAGATTAGGTCCGTCAGATTTAGGAAATCTCTAGAACCCAGCCCAGCCCTAGCCAGAAAACCAGACCTGGTGCACCCAGGCCCTCTGGCTCGACACGCCGTGTCGACAGGCAAGTCGACAGGGCAGTCGACTCCCCTGTCGACAGGCCTGTCGACAGCCCTGTCGACATGGGTAGGGCGGGAAGTTTCCCGCCTGGCCCCTGCTGGCTCCAATTTCGAAATATGATTTTTAATTTTTAAATCTGTTTTTAACCTTGAATTTTCTGCAAACTTCATTGGGCCATACGGACTCCGATTTACAAAATTTCGGACTCTATTTCGCGTATTTTTTCGAGAAGAACGCAATGACGCAGCCCGTTTCCCCCAATTCTCACATTTGAGATGATTTATTCTGCAATTAGTAAATTTTAGCATTAACTGAAATACGGGGTGTTACAAACCGTAATCCAGGATCCTATGAAAAGAAAAGATCTGCAAAACCAAAACTACAGACAGCCCGTGTGGAAAATATGGGCACCCAGAGTTTAGGTGGAAAACAATAAACTCTAAGTCAGTCATGAGACTGGTGTGAGAGCTAAAAACAATTATTAAAACTTGACTTTTAAAATAGGGTAAATCACGGGACAACGCCATATGTCACGGAATGGGTTTACTCCACATGAATTATCATCTTAAAATAAAACAAAAAACGCAATGCTTTTTGAAAAAATAAGCTATTATAAGACTCAGGTCCCATCACATAATGCAACGCAAGCCGGGGGATAGAGTTTTACCTTATAATAGCCAAACATGCTTGGTACGCTTTAAAAAATATATTTTTGATATTATTATTAGTGCATAGTGCAATATACAACTTTAAATATAAATGTATCAATCATAGTAGGCATAGTACTACATCCGACTGTGTCGCCATATAGGTTTACAACTAAAACCGAAAAGTCACATATCGGAATTTGGATTTCCATCATGAGCCGAGGCAAGGGATCTCTCGACCACACACATAGGTGACCCTTGAATCGGCAGGGCCGGTCAGTCAGTATGTTGCTGATTATTTATGCCTAAATCATATGTTTCTCGGTCCTATCAGACCTACTATCAGGTCAGTACGTCGACCATCTGGGCTTTTTACGGCCGTATATGAGGCCCTTCACTATCCAACATCCATATAAGTAAATATGCCTGGGATTCATACTGTGGCACTACTCCTAGCTGGAAAGAAACGCATGTTCTCCTTGCGGTCCGTCATCCCTTTTTGACTCATACCGGGGTGTGAAGCTCAGGAATTAACTCTACAACATAAAGCTAGGTCATATATTAGCCGTGCTTCAATCATCATCCAAAAATCTCTGCTTTTCAACAAAAGCTTTGATCCATGCATCTCGGCATGCCATACAATCATCCCAAACCATATAACTGATAACTACCAATATATAACCTCTAAGCTCATACGTCTTAGAGTAGTAGGGTGTTAATCCAAGAGAATAAATTCTCCGCCACTAAACAGATATATATTTAGCAGCAATTAATTGATAAATTTCAGAATACCATGTCAGGCATACAATTCATTTACAAGTTCGTTCTAGGTCTAAAAGAAACTGGGGGCACCTTATTTCTCGTCCCATATGTCCAATACAGGAGAGAGAGACCCTCGCAAATCTAGTCGATCTCCAAGTACGTCTCAACGACCATCACTTATTACCTTGTCTTAGGTGATCGGCTCAATCAATACATCAGCAGTAACCTAGACGATGTGAAGAACTCTGGTCTTCAACCACTGTCTTCAAATCTTTCGCTTTTAATCGTCGTAACAGTTATTCAGAATGGGTTATACCAGGTCTTTCCGAATCACTTGCGCATCTTACAATCAAGTGATATATAAACACATCATACATCTCATTCCAATCTAGAATATTTTTTTATTCAAATATTCTTTACATCGGGAATTATTCCCATAAATCTTATCAATGATTATCTCATTTAAACTTGTTGTTTAATCCATTCCTTGGAAATTATTTCAAAAGATTTTATAATATCTTTTCATAACTTAAACCAGATTAAGGTTTATAAAACTAGTCGGGATTATTGAGCCTTATCGAAGTAGTCATTCATTTTATTATCGAAATCCCAGCCTATTCATCCCATGGAGCAAAATTGGTAGTACTCCAAATCTAACACGCCTCGTATTATCGGTAAATTTAATTACCATTTCACTTCCAAATCTAATTAAGATTCATTAATCGCATGGAGTGAAACTGGTGGTGCTCCATCTCGAACACTTCTCATGTTTGGTTAACTTAATTACCATTTATGAGACGACCCAAACTTCTCGTGTTTGGTTAACTTAATTTCATTGCTACTACAACAATTTACATCAGAGTGTAAGAGTATTAGAGTTCAAATAAATAATATACAGCGGAAAAATAAATATCAAAGATTTTACAAATTACAAAGTAGCAGAAATATAATACATAAATGTATGCACAACGGAAAATCATTAACTACCACAACTGAAAGAGATACGCGGATACAAAGCTTTCCGAATATAGCTCCGGCTGTAATCCAGGATCCTATGAAAAGAAATATATGTGAAAACCAAAACTACTAGCTGCCCGTGTGGAAAATATGGGCACCCAGAGTTTAGGCACTCCGAGTCAGTCATGGGACTGGTGTGAGGACTAAAACGATTATTAAAACTTTACTTTGAAATATGGTAAATCACGGGACCACGTCGCATGTCACGGAACGGGTTTACCCCCACGAATACCAGTGCCTAAATAATAACCAATAATAGACATATGGATCTACAATGCATCTACAACATGCAATTTTCCTATTCACCCATTTAATCTTCAACCCCAAATTTAGATTTTTCGAAATCCAATTCACTTTACAGAAATTATTTATTTGGACTTTATTCTCAAATTCTTATTTCAAATCATTTGAAATAGATATCTGGATTTCATATCAAAGTAGATTTCACTTCGGGATCTCAAACCAAAATCATTTGGAAATATGAATTCCAAAATATCACAATGCATACAAACAGTGTGCAACCAAATATCGGGAGGTTTCCCCCATCAAAAAGGCATAGGGTCACTTTCCTTAGTCACTCGATATATATATATATATATAGATGCACCTCCCACGATGAAGCAGGCTACACCGTCCAATGCACCTCCCAATCCCTCGGGGAACTACACTATCTGATGCTCATACTTTTAGTCGCATGGATTACCCGAATCTTTAGCTACATACTAAATCATTTTATGTCCCGAAGTAGGGAAAATCATTTCACAACTAATAATCACAAGTACTTTCAAACTATACTTATGGTACTTCACATCAGCAATTCACACATATGATCAGTCAATATTAATCACATAACCTTTAAGCTCATACATCTCAAAGAAAGGTGTTAAGAAAGAGAATAAATTCTAAGGGTGTTAAACAAGAGAATAAATTCTCCGCCACCAAACAGATACATCATCAATAGCAACTAATCGGTTATGTGATGAACCACTATGTCAAACACATAATACTTTTCTAAATCATTTCAGAAACATCGGGTTTAGCCCTCGAAATCCTTTCTGTTTTATAAAACATTCACTGTCCAAAATCGGGAAAACATTTCTTTTCACTTAAGAAAATCTCTTTTCAAAATCATTCATTAATTTTGAACTAAACAACATTGCTAACACCTCATAGCCAAATTGTGAAGTGTTTCACCAGGTGTTAGCTTACAAATAATTCTACCCAACCCAATGCTAAATGTAAAAACATATTTGCTCATAAACTAGTCGAGCACAATCCAGACAGTCAATCAATCACAATCAATATCAACAACCAAGCATATTTGGTTTATACCACATCTCATGTTTCGGTAAATTTAATCACCATTCATTCATTGTGGAAACTAATCCTCCATTTACTAGGGTTAAAGAACAAATGCTATTTAAAACACAATTCACAATAAACGAAAAATCATCTTCCAATCAAATGGAACCTTCACGGAAATTATAATAGTATCTAGTTGATATAAATTTCTGTATCATACTAATACTATAAACAGAAAAACGGCAAGGTATTTTAAACTCCATAAATAGTAATGATCTTCCTGCACAAAATCTCATCCCGATTATCACTAAATTGAATTCCATTCAGTTCCAATTTAATATATTAAATTGGAAAACTTTACTTTGGACAATTTCCATTAATTTTTAATTAAAAGATTTATTAATCCTAGATTATAACTTCAATGTCAATCGGGTTTAAAAAACAAATGTTATTTAAAACATAGTTCACGACAAACCCAAAATTCAGTTCGATATTTGATACAAGGCTCTGAATAGAAATCATAGCTTATACTTAAAATCAAATTCTGAAATCAACAAATATCATTTTGGGAATAACGATATTTATGTCTTTCAAATTCCTCAACAATATCTGTATAATCACGGAATCCAATATCGAAATGTTTTAAAGATTATTTCCATTCAAAATCCATTCCAATTTATGAATTGGAAAAAAACCTTGTTATTTTAAAACACATTTTTCAATCCAATTTATTATTTTTAAAAATAATTGGATTATTATTATAGTTATTAACTAGTTCATTTCGATAAAAATATACATTTATCTTTTCAAACTTGGATTTTTTCATCCAAAATCTTTTCAAATCAATTATTATGATTTTACATAATTTTTTCATATTTTTAAAAATTTTATTAAGGCCCTTATAGTCAGTTTCCAATAACGGCCACCGAACTGCATTCATAGCGATCTTTCCTAAAATTGATTTGGACATATTTTAAAATCCAACTGTTCAAATTTAAATCTCTTATATTCATTGGAAAGATCTTTTCGATACGAACTCAACGGTTCTGGTGTTTTAAGAGAATCCGACGGTCGGATCTCCCGTTACATCAATTTGAAGTCAATGGATGAAATTCGCGAACGGTCACTGCGCGGCGCGTTCTATTCAAGCCATGTAACGACCCAGAAATTTCGACAATTGGATTGTGGAATTTATTAGAGATTTAATCAGTAATAAACAAATTTTATATTGACACCGGGATAATAAAATCGAATATACGATTTTGTGTATGAATTTAAATTCAATATTTAAGTGTAGTATGGTCGGTCTGGAAATCGAAATTTATTGTTGAACTGAATTGGTTGGATATTTAATTGGATTTGAAATTTATATGAATGATTGGATTGAAAAATATAAAAAAAAAAATAGTTGACGTTAAATGAATTGAATAAATTTTGTTTGTTGAAATATATAGAAATCGGTTTAGAGATGTGTGTATATAAATAGGAATTTGGCGGTTCAAATATGAAATGAAAGGAAGCCGTCGTTAAATGAACAGGATAAATTAGCGAAATAATAAATAATTTTAAATAAAAATATAATGTTGTGTAAACGATGTCGGGTTTCGACCAGTAAATTTTATTGTATTCAGGTTGTGAAAACGTAGTAGCACGTTAAGTTTCGTAGCGGTTGGAGTTTGTTTGTGACAGAACAAAATAAAACGTGTATCGTAAATTGCGGTAGAATTAAATTAGGAAGGGTTCACACTTTTATTTCACTCATCACCAAGTAATTTCGTACCTCTATGCCTTGCTTTCCACGGTGCTCAGAAATCACCCACCCCAATTCAGCCTGTATCAATTCCTTGCTTCCCACGGGTTCTCTTCTATAAAAATCAACGCTTGCCCCAATTTACTTCAGCACAAAGTCATTTCTTTCTCTCATTGAAAAATGGCCACCGAAATCCCTACTTTTCCAAATCAAAACCAAGCTTTCTCCCTGAAAGCAAATAAAATTTTCCCAAATCAAAATTGATTCTTTCCCCTTCTACCAGACGCAAGCACGATAATCGGTCGCCGCCTCTTCCTTCTGTCGATCGAAAACTGTATTCATTCACCTAGCTCGCAATCGAAGGAAATCAAGGGCGCTGCTTTCCCTTTCCTGAAGCTCTGTCTAGCCCACATCGCCATCAAATCGGAACCTCAAACCACCGCAGCCACCACTGCGAAACTGTGAAACCTCCCAGAGCCACCTGAAGCTATCGAGCTTGCTGCTTCTTCAATCATCGTGTAAAGGTGAGTTTCTTTTGGGAACTCACGATTTACTTAGCTCAAGGGTTTAACTTCGATATTTACTGAAACGATCATTGGTTCACTTGGTTTTGTTAGCCTGTGATGTTACGGTCCTTATAGAGCTGTAGAAAACCCTATTAAATCATCTGATTTTGATTATTGATGCCAAATTTCATACCTAGAATGATATGCCAACTTGTTGCTTTTGTTTGTGGCCGATTCCGTTTATTTTGCGACTGGATTGGTTGCTGAAATGAATATTTCCTGGCCCTGGATTTGTGTGCTTTTGTTGCCGGGTTAGTTTCGTTATATACGGACCTTGCCATATAAAAACACTGAGTCCTTGCCATATAACTTGATTTTGAGGATCATTTCTATTGCCATATATTCTGTTATCCGTCTCTAAAAGAAGACCTCTTGCAAATCTGGTATACAACCAATTATGTGATGCCCTTTTTACTATCACTATGTTCTTGAACTAAGACTTTTTGAGAAATCCAGAATGTGTCATTTATTTGAAACCCTTTCGGCCATGCATATCGATATATATCCCTGACTCACATGTGTACCCAGCTTTGAAACCCTGAACCAGTAGAAGAGAACCTTGTATACGTTGTTGTCCTCTACATTTGTTTAATTATACTTGTAAACCGTAGTGGGCTGCCTTGATTTGAAGACCTGAACTACATTTTTGTTTGGGGATCCAACTGTAATATTACATAAGGTGCAATAATAAAGTGGAAGCTCTGCACTTGTTCATTTATCTATGTATACACATTAATATACAAGTGTAGGTAGGTATTGGGTAAAGCACCAAACTATTGAGGTGCCATGACAGTGCGTGTGTGTGTATGTGTATGTGTATGTGGTGTGTGTTTTTGCTCATTTGTACATGCTGGGTTATGCGAGCAAATCTGTTCCTTTATCCGCATAGCACTGCCTTGATATTAACTGAAAACACACACACCCTATCATTAATGTATCTACATCTATCCGTAAGGTGTTCAGTATGGTGAATTGTAGATTTTGGTGATTATGACCACTTCAGTAAAAGAAAGCACTTAGAAAAATTCATTTGATCATGTGATTTATTTAATTCAACCATGTCATTATAGAACAAACAGAACTTGTCTTTCCCCTTCCATTGGTTCATCTGTCTATATTGGTTTGCAAGGCCAGCATTGTACCTTACTCGCTAATACACAGATCCTAACCTGGTTTGTTCAAGTTTTATCTGTGTTTTTGTGATTAATAACTAGACACTTGTTACTTACCATATCATATTCGAACTAGATACCTTGTTTCCTGCCATGTTTTACTTATCCTTGTTTTAATATGGGCACCCTAAATTGGAAGAATCTTATCTCGCCTGTTAGCATGTTATGTGGATATTCATGCATGCTGCAAGCATGCAAGCTGAGGCATGTTTGGATCCATTTATGCATATTACTGCTTTGTGACTCTACACAAATTTCCATTGACCAAGTTTGCATCCATTGCCATAATCATGTTCTGAAATATGTTTTTGCATGTGTTGGTTATTTATAGATATCATTTGCTGTCACTGGGTTATATACTTAAATTTGCATTATGTTAGCCACTTATAAATCGCATATACTGTCATGTGTATATGTTGGTCATTTGTTTTACCTTTTCTGAACAAAATGTTAGTTATAAACTAAAAGTAAAAAAAAAAAAAAGCAATAGTTGTAATTAGCCGTAACACCTTGGTCCATCCTCATCATATGATGCATCGCAATGCTTTACTTGTAACGGTGAGGAAAATATGGCATTGAGACTTGACTTTTGACTAAACATGATCATGTATTTGGCCATTGTCACTTATGCACTGCTTTGACGTTATACCCATTCAGTATACACCTAAGTTAGGCACTTTGAATCCCTATATTTTTATGCCTAGTGGCTCTCTGAACCGTTAAACTGATATTATACTCATGCCTTTGAGCTGCTTTCTGACCTGAATAACGTAGCCTCTTGTTGTTCTGTTGCTAGTTGCCATGCCCAAAGCTACGAGTTTTGCGACACATTGCGAACATCCTTTGAACGCCACCGTACATGTTATTTGTAGTTGCGGGACGCTGGGGCAATGCACACGTGTACTTGTACACGTGTGTATATGCAAGTTCCCGCGATTGATCGTCCCTGGAAAAAAAAACTAATATGCACAGATTTTATACCTGATAATCGGATATTTACATACTTCATACATCTTAGCAGTAGTCCGTAAGATTAGCTAGTATATTTCAGTTATATTGAAGTTAATTTACTTGAACTATGATCTAATCCTGACTCGAGTATTTTGTGTTTACATGAAATGCTCGGGTCAGACCCGAGCAATACAGATTTAAAGATTACAGCTTGGGATTCGAAGATTGGCGAAGTTGGGGGTTCCAATAGCGGCGCACTCTGATGATTTATACAGTAAAGATTTTCTTGTATTCAAAGTATGTTTTATATTCCGTTGTAGAAAAATTCTTGTATTCAAAAATCATGATTTATAAATGAAAGTTTTATTTTTATCACATACCGTGTTATTTATTATTCTGTATTCTCTGTGTTGATTCTGTTTCTAAACTCTGTAAGCTAAATACGCTCCGTCAAATTTGGACGTTTTAAGTTGGTTTAACCACCAATTTGAGACGGTCAAAATGGCGGGACGTTACAGTGGTATCAGAGCTTTGGTTTATTCAAAGCTTAGCTTATTGAGTTTAAAAACAGATCTTGAAAATAAAGCGATTTTGAAAAATATTTATTTTTGAAATATCAATTATTTTGAAACTAGTATTTTGAAATTAATACAGCGGAAATGAAAATTTATTTTGAGATTTAAAATCTTGTTCGGAATCCCCAGTCTTCAGAAGCCTTCGAATCCAGGTTTGCGAGAATTATTCTTCGATAAGATCCCTTTTAGATTTAAATCAAAGTCCGTTGTCAAGTGATACCAAAGGAAGATAAGTATAGTAGAATCAACGAAACAATTTATCTAATCGGGTATTTTAGAATTCAAGGACAACTGAATTTATGGGAAATAAGAATTCGGATGAGATTTGAATGAAAAGAAAGAAACGATGAATTTTATTTTGATATTTTGAAATAAAATTAATAAAAATAAAATCGAAGGAAAAAGTTATGATCGAGATTCGATTATTCAGAACTTGGCAAGATAAATAATAATTGGTTTCAAACCAACAATGTACAATCGAATATGTGAACTCGATAGTAAATTATAAACTTGTTAATTAATTAACAAGAAGTATATGGCAAGCGAGGATTTTAAAGGAAGTGAATCATATATGAGATGAAGCAAAATGTGAGTAGAGATGTTAAAAAGATTTTATAGAATGGTAAAAATATGAATATGATAAGTGGAAATGTTTTCCAAAATATCGTGAGAGGCTATTGGGTATTGGTAAATTGGTATGGCAAGAGCTGAAGTGTGAAAAGCCGTACGACGAGAACAAAGAGCGGCAGAACGTAAGAGAAGCGGATTCGTAAATTGAATCTGAGAAATTGCGTAAACAATGTTTGATAAGAAGTGGAGTTAAGGAATTTAGAAACTGACTAAAGATTAGTTAAGTTGAATAGTTTTCTGAGTATTGATCTGATGTTGGTTTCGGCCTTCGGGATTGATACTTAGGGAATTATTCGCTTGCTAATTGATGGTCGAGGTGTGGACGTGAAGGAGTGATAATGCATGAAGAAAAAATTTTGTGGAAAAAATATGGAATTTTGAGAGAATAAAGTTGTGACTGAAGTGATGAATTTCTAATTAGAGGTTTGGAAGAAGAATTGGTTATAACCAATAGATTCATAAATTCGAGTTAAAGAAAATATTAGATATCTGAATTGGATAAGAGATCAAAACTGAAATTGAATGGAGATTTGAGGATGCTCGATGTGAGATAGTGGATATAGAAATTTTCAGAACTTATATGAGAAATGCATAAAAATATAGCGAAGTCGAGAACTATTGATTTGAAAAGTAATCGATTTAGATAAAATCTTATATAACGGAATTTATATAAGACGAGATGTTTGAAATATGATTTGGAAAAAAAAATCTTATGTAAATGACATAAGTATGGTTTATGAAATGAAATACTATATGGTATGTTTTTCAAAGTAAAGATAAGGAAAGTACCTTCCTTCTCTTGAATTTCGAGCTTGGTGGAGATATGCTGCTGGTGGAAGTAGGTTGTCCGGACATAAAACTCATGAGTTGCCATTGAGCCCGACTGCTAGCGTGATTCGCAGGGCTGCAGATAGCCTATGGCGGTCGGATGTTTCTTGAGGGAATCAGGCGTAACCATTGTGATCGCTGCGATCTAGAGTCGTTGGAATTCGACCGTGTAGCGAAATTCGCAGGGCTGCGGATAGCCTAAGGCGGACGGATGTTTCCTGAGGGAATCAGGCGTAACCATTGTGACTGCTGCGATCTACAGTCGAATTGGAAGGGCGTAATCCGCAGAGCTGGGAAAGCTTACGGGTATGGATGTTTCCTGGGGGACCCAGGCGTAACCATTGTGTACCTGCGGTCCACTTAGATATCTTAGTGATTGTGAGCCACCTGTTTGATGCAGCAGTTAGTCTTCGTGACTTGATTGGTCTTCGTGACCTGATTTGTCTTTGTGACTTGTTTTGTCCTCGTGACTTGATGATTTGATCCTGAGAGAGAGCAATCAACGCTTAGTGACCTCAGAATGTCTTTTATTCTTAAAATATCTTCCGTTGATCTGTCTATGACGAAATTCGCAGGGAAGTGATTTCCTACGGATACGGATGTTTTCTGGGGGATCCAGACGGAACCATTGTGTATCTGCGATTCGTGAACAATCAACATATTAATATCACCTTGGTACTTTCCGTATCTATTTTTAAAAGAAGAATTTTCGGAATATTTTCACTGGGAGTTGAAGCAAGGATATTTAGTACTTGAAGATCTTAGTCGTGCGCTTGGCCAGCGTATGCCTAACATCTGTGAGAACGACAATATACTTGTCAAACTTCGAGTTATCAAGTATTTTCGAAAACAATAATTTAAATAAGTTAAGAAGAGAGGTTTTTGAATTATTTCCAATTATATACAAATATTTTCAACATGAAATTAGTATTATAAAAGATTTTTATCTTGGAAATTTTTTTTCAAGTAGACAAATGGTAACTTGAAGACAAGGTGTTATTTACACTCCTTAATGAGTGCTGAGAAAGATTAAGTGAATGGAATGTAAGGAAATTGGGTTGAGGGCTGCTAAGCCTGGACCTATTTCAATCGCAATGATGGATAAGTAAACTTTGGCAGGTGGGGTCTATAAGGAAATTTGGGATAATTTGAGATGTATAAATCCAAATTATGCAGAGATTGAAAATGTAAAGGGGATTGGTTTTGGAAAGAAATTTGGGTTATCAAGTTAATTGAATGTGGCAGATAAACAAAGAAGGTCGATAGCTTAATATCGATATTTAAGTTAGTTATGGAAGAATCTCACACAAATATGAAAATTGAGAGTATAAATTTGTACAACTATAACGGTCTCTCCTTTTCGGGGACGAAAAGTTTTAAAGGGGGGAAGAATGTAACGACCCAGAAATTTCGACAATTGGATTGTGGAATTTATTAGAGATTTAATCAGTAATAAACAAATTTTATATTGACACCGGGATAATAAAATCGAATATACGATTTTGTGTATGAATTTAAATTCAATATTTAAGTGTAGTATGGTCGGTCTGGAAATCGAAATTTATTGTTGAACTGAATTGGTTGGATATTTAATTGGATTTGAAATTTATATGAATGATTGGATTGAAAAATATAAAAAAAAAATAGTTGACGTTAAATGAATTGAATAAATTTTGTTTGTTGAAATATATAGAAATCGGTTTAGAGATGTGTGTATATAAATAGGAATTTGGCGGTTCAAATATGAAATGAAAGGAAGCCGTCGTTAAATGAACAGGATAAATTAGCGAAATAATAAATAATTTTAAATAAAAATATAATGTTGTGTAAACGATGTCGGGTTTCGACCAGTAAATTTTATTGTATTCAGGTTGTGAAAACGTAGTAGCACGTTAAGTTTCGTAGCGGTTGGAGTTTGTTTGTGACAGAACAAAATAAAACGTGTATCGTAAATTGCGGTAGAATTAAATTAGGAAGGGTTCACACTTTTATTTCACTCATCACCAAGTAATTTCGTACCTCTATGCCTTGCTTTCCACGGTGCTCAGAAATCACCCACCCCAATTCAGCCTGTATCAATTCCTTGCTTCCCACGGGTTCTCTTCTATAAAAATCAACGCTTGCCCCAATTTACTTCAGCACAAAGTCATTTCTTTCTCTCATTGAAAAATGGCCACCGAAATCCCTACTTTTCCAAATCAAAACCAAGCTTTCTCCCTGAAAGCAAATAAAATTTTCCCAAATCAAAATTGATTCTTTCCCCTTCTACCAGACGCAAGCACGATAATCGGTCGCCGCCTCTTCCTTCTGTCGATCGAAAACTGTATTCATTCACCTAGCTCGCAATCGAAGGAAATCAAGGGCGCTGCTTTCCCTTTCCTGAAGCTCTGTCTAGCCCACATCGCCATCAAATCGGAACCTCAAACCACCGCAGCCACCACTGCGAAACTGTGAAACCTCCCAGAGCCACCTGAAGCTATCGAGCTTGCTGCTTCTTCAATCATCGTGTAAAGGTGAGTTTCTTTTGGGAACTCACGATTTACTTAGCTCAAGGGTTTAACTTCGATATTTACTGAAACGATCATTGGTTCACTTGGTTTTGTTAGCCTGTGATGTTACGGTCCTTATAGAGCTGTAGAAAACCCTATTAAATCATCTGATTTTGATTATTGATGCCAAATTTCATACCTAGAATGATATGCCAACTTGTTGCTTTTGTTTGTGGCCGATTCCGTTTATTTTGCGACTGGATTGGTTGCTGAAATGAATATTTCCTGGCCCTGGATTTGTGTGCTTTTGTTGCCGGGTTAGTTTCGTTATATACGGACCTTGCCATATAAAAACACTGAGTCCTTGCCATATAACTTGATTTTGAGGATCATTTCTATTGCCATATATTCTGTTATCCGTCTCTAAAAGAAGACCTCTTGCAAATCTGGTATACAACCAATTATGTGATGCCCTTTTTACTATCACTATGTTCTTGAACTAAGACTTTTTGAGAAATCCAGAATGTGTCATTTATTTGAAACCCTTTCGGCCATGCATATCGATATATATCCCTGACTCACATGTGTACCCAGCTTTGAAACCCTGAACCAGTAGAAGAGAACCTTGTATACGTTGTTGTCCTCTACATTTGTTTAATTATACTTGTAAACCGTAGTGGGCTGCCTTGATTTGAAGACCTGAACTACATTTTTGTTTGGGGATCCAACTGTAATATTACATAAGGTGCAATAATAAAGTGGAAGCTCTGCACTTGTTCATTTATCTATGTATACACATTAATATACAAGTGTAGGTAGGTATTGGGTAAAGCACCAAACTATTGAGGTGCCATGACAGTGCGTGTGTGTGTATGTGTATGTGTATGTAGTGTGTGTTTTTGCTCATTTGTACATGCTGGGTTATGCGAGCAAATCTGTTCCTTTATCCGCATAGCACTGCCTTGATATTAACTGAAAACACACGCACCCTATCATTAATGTATCTACATCTATCCGTAAGGTGTTCAGTATGGTGAATTGTAGATTTTGGTGATTATGACCACTTCAGTAAAAGAAAGCACTTAGAAAAATTCATTTGATCATGTGATTTATTTAATTCAACCATGTCATTATAGAACAAACAGAACTTGTCTTTCCCCTTCCATTGGTTCATCTGTCTATATTGGTTTGCAAGGCCAGCATTGTACCTTACTCGCTAATACACAGATCCTAACCTGGTTTGTTCAAGTTTTATCTGTGTTTTTGTGATTAATAACTAGACACTTGTTACTTACCATATCATATTCGAACTAGATACCTTGTTTCCTGCCATGTTTTACTTATCCTTGTTTTAATATGGGCACCCTAAATTGGAAGAATCTTATCTCGCCTGTTAGCATGTTATGTGGATATTCATGCATGCTGCAAGCATGCAAGCTGAGGCATGTTTGGATCCATTTATGCATATTACTGCTTTGTGACTCTACACAAATTTCCATTGACCAAGTTTGCATCCATTGCCATAATCATGTTCTGAAATATGTTTTTGCATGTGTTGGTTATTTATAGATATCATTTGCTGTCACTGGGTTATATACTTAAATTTGCATTATGTTAGCCACTTATAAATCGCATATACTGTCATGTGTATATGTTGGTCATTTGTTTTACCTTTTCTGAACAAAATGTTAGTTATAAACTAAAAGTAAAAAAAAAAAAAAGCAATAGTTGTAATTAGCCGTAACACCTTGGTCCATCCTCATCATATGATGCATCGCAATGCTTTACTTGTAACGGTGAGGAAAATATGGCATTGAGACTTGACTTTTGACTAAACATGATCATGTATTTGGCCATTGTCACTTATGCACTACTTTGACGTTATACCCATTCAGTATACACCTAAGTTAGGCACTTTGAATCCCTATATTTTTATGCCTAGTGGCTCTCTGAACCGTTAAACTGATATTATACTCATGCCTTTGAGCTGCTTTCTGACCTGAATAACGTAGCCTCTTGTTGTTCTGTTGCTAGTTGCCATGCCCAAAGCTACGAGTTTTGCGACACATTGCGAACATCCTTTGAACGCCACCGTACATGTTATTTGTAGTTGCGGGACGCTGGGGCAATGCACACGTGTACTTGTACACGTGTGTATATGCAAGTTCCCGCGATTGATCGTCCCTGGAAAAAAAAACTAATATGCACAGATTTTATACCTGATAATCGGATATTTACATACTTCATACATCTTAGCAGTAGTCCGTAAGATTAGCTAGTATATTTCAGTTATATTGAAGTTAATTTACTTGAACTATGATCTAATCCTGACTCGAGTATTTTGTGTTTACATGAAATGCTCGGGTCAGACCCGAGCAATACAGATTTAAAGATTACAGCTTGGGATTCGAAGATTGGCGAAGTTGGGGGTTCCAATAGCGGCGCACTCTGATGATTTATACAGTAAAGATTTTCTTGTATTCAAAGTATGTTTTATATTCCGTTGTAGAAAAATTCTTGTATTCAAAAATCATGATTTATAAATGAAAGTTTTATTTTTATCACATACCGTGTTATTTATTATTCTGTATTCTCTGTGTTGATTCTGTTTCTAAACTCTGTAAGCTAAATACGCTCCGTCAAATTTGGACGTTTTAAGTTGGTTTAACCACCAATTTGAGACGGTCAAAATGGCGGGACGTTACAAGCCATTATATATATATATATAATATCGTCGGTTTCCTTTTTAAAACGTATTTTATAAATCGTTTATAAATTTATTTTAAAACGATTTCAACTTCATTTTTCAATTTTAAATCAATATTGAATGTTCTATATCATTATAATATCAAAATGATAATATTTTCAAAATATCAGATTTTGGAATCAAATCTTTTTGATATTCATTATAAAATGAATAAAATCGACCGAAATTTCCGTTTGAGTTAAAATGGTGTATATATACTTAACTCGGCTTCATACTCATTTCAGTTATGAATATCTCAATATTTTCGTGTCCATCCAAAATCGGACACCTAAATCATATTTTGATTCTTAACAGAATATTATTTTAAAAATATTCATTATTTCTGAATTAGAATCAGACTCAATCAATTACCATTTGATTATATTTATATGGACTCCATACATTGCATGTTCCCAAAAATAATGATAAACAACCATTAAACAATCAATTCACGTCTAGAGTGCAATTTACAGCTGTATAAGCATTAAATAATCAAATAACGCTTATCACAGTATGTCAATCAATCAGTTGACATACAGTCAAATCCAAGGCAGATGTTAATTAATTATCATCCCCTGATCCGTGTGGGGTTTCAATCAACAACAATGAATTCAAATTAATCATCGGTTAATAAATTTAACCAATTCTAATTTGATTTGAATTATTTTTCTAATTAACCAATTTTCACTGTTTAAATTATAAATAGATATTTATAATTAATTTCAACTACCACAACAATATTACCATTATTTTTAATATGTTTAACATCACAATCATAACAGAATACAATCAATTAAATCATCCATGGTTTTCAAACAACAGTGAATGTGAGCTAAAAGGCACCGTACAACATTTGTGATAATTAAAAATCGATATAAATCATCACTGGCAATTTATATATTTTGTTACAAAATAAATAATTGTACAAAATTTTGAGTGAAAAAAATTCTTACATTGATTTCCACTCCGTCGTTTTTTATTGATGGATTTTATTTTTAAACTAAATTAAACGAGCATTTAATTTAACTAAAAATCCATATTGCTCCGATTCCGTTTCGATCAGTTCCACGTTGTAGTATTCCTTACCACGATCTCAACGCAATTGGTTTTGCGATGTTCTGATTTAATATGGCCAAGTTATCACCAATTTAAGGTTTAACTTATATTAAAACAGTTTAAATATATAAAATTTCCCTTAATTACCATAATTAATCGATAATCCATCGTTAACACTAATTAAACCCCTGTTTAATATCCAGGCCTCGTTCATTTTCTTTGAATCCACGCTGCTCCTCGACATCTGGTCATCGCTCCCCCACCTGACCATCGGGCGCCATCTAGAGTCACCCAACGGCACGTCGGAGCGTCTCTCCCCCTCGACCGAAGTCCGGTCATGCCACGCTTTGCCGATCGCCAAAAAAATCATGTTGACCATTGTGCCTTTCAGAGCGAACTCTGATCACCAGAAACCCTTATCCCGACCTTGAACGTTCAGTTCTTTCATCTCATTGTTGGCTTCATTTCTGTAATTGAAATTTTTGACATTAATCGATGGATTAGAAGATTGAAGGGATTTAATTTCTGAAAATATCAGTCGTTAATTAGGTAAATGGAGGCTTAGAAAGCTGTGACCATAGAAAGTATTTGACCTAGGGTTTTAATTTTTTTAGCGGGGTATGTATAGTATGATAATAATAATATTTAATTCAATTTATATTTATTGAGCACCATGAACTCCAAATGAATCCCAATGACTGTCGCCCCTAGCCAAATACCCCCCTTTTGAACACAAGGTAATATGTTTCGTAAGCTAATTCTACTGTTTCGATCAGTTTTATCAAAATTAAAATATAAACTAATATAACGTTCTATTTTGAATTTCAACGTACATTTTAATTTCCCGGGGCCACATACTGACTCCAAAAGTTATGAAAATTGAAATCTAGCTATTTCCTGACGATACGGTCCAAACAAAATTAATTTCGTCAATTTTGGAGACTGTTTGGAAAATGGCCTTTTTAACTGGTCGATTAAATTTAAACTGAAATTAAATATGCACACATATTAATTCCAAAAATTATGAAATTTTAAACCTAACAATAATTTGATATTCCAGATCCAACAAAAGTGGTTTCGCTGAAAATGGAGGTCATTTGCAAAATGGTTATTTTTAAGGGCTTTATATAATTTAAAAATATATATAAATTCCACAGCGACTATTTTAAATTTTAAACTAGGCATAACTTTTAATTTATAATGTGAAATCTCAATTTCTTACATTCGTTAGAAAATTATAGTTCAAAATATTCCATCGTTTCTTGTTTTATCCAATTTTAATTATTATTAAATTTTGTATACTCAATTGAAGTTTAAACCAAATTTCCAAACTACCGCGTCATTTCAGGCTCATTTTAATTAAAATTTATATTTATATGTTCTAACTTCGATTTAAATAAATTTTAAATCGTTATTATTTAAAATAAATCATTTTAAATTCTTAAAATCCACTAATCGATTAAAAATAAAATTTTAAATTGGTTCCAAAATTACTAGTCGTTACAACCTCCCCCACTTAAAATCTTTTCGTCCTCGAAAAGGAATAGACCTGAAAGTTGTATAACTAACCAACTCAACTTTCATTCTGGCCTGAGTTCTTCAACTTTTTAGTTTCTGAGAACTTTCTAATTTCTCAAAAATTTGGCTAACACCCTAAATTTTCGAACTTTTTTACCATAACGTCCTTTGTACGGGGAGGGTTTGAAAATTTTATTGGGCCGTATTGGGCACCCAATAAATCAATAAAAAACATACACAACGTTTGTGACCTATCTTGTAAAATCCCAGATTTTTGACCATTCAAATCAACAATGATCCTCAATGTCGACTTAAACAAATCAAAAATACAGATAGTTATTGGGATTTATATGAGAAAAAGAAGTTAAGAAGACAAACAAACATAGAATCTCAAAGCGAAAGGATAAAATATAATAATAATATAACAGTTCATGAATTTGTTAAAACATACATTTGATTATACATTTACAATGATTATCAGAGTTAACTGCCATAAACATGCCAATATTTACAGTGGAATAAATAGTAATAAATACGTCTATTGAGCTCCATCTTCATCTCCATAATGGTATCTTCAATAACTGAAAACTCCGGCTGACCCGAGCATAAATGAAAAGAGAAAAACACTCGGATCTGAATTAAAATATTCTCATATTAGTTAAATTAGATTCATGCAATGATATGAGTGCAATAACATAAGAGATGTTACGGGAATTTCCATCTCCTAAGGATCCGTTAAACTAGATACTATATAATATAATACGCTATTATAATAGTGTCTATGGTTAAATATAAAGTATTAAAATAGCGTAAGCGGGATTACACTTTTACCCTTACACCATTTATACGTTGTCGTAAACATTGCATATAAAACACCAGTAACGGTCGGTAGATAGGGATGCGTCGCTATACGACAACGTTAAATCAAATCGTAGGGGGCCCGATCAGGATAAATATGCCAAGGCATCGAGGCAATACCCATCAGTAGTGATTCTACCGGATTGCGGACCCAAGCCGGTGGTAACGCATAGCCGCGACTACCACCCACCCAGACAATACTCCCAAAATCCAAGGCACCAGTCAATCACAAAGTAATATATGGTATCGAAGAAGCATGTCTTCGAAGAGGAGCTAACTCACATTAACCTAGGTATTGCTCCAGTTTTAGTCATTTTAATTATGACCCGAAGGTCAAGGCTATTCATCATCGTTCTCTGTCTTCAAATCTAGTAATCGCCTCCAAATCCATTCTACTTCATTCTGGAACTCCACCGCGTACACAGTTACTAAAGTGGTATTCAATATTGGCAAAGAGTATGACAATATCCGATCCCGGTCTCTTTAACAACCAATCGCTTACATTTTTCAAACCGGTCAGTTCTTTTACATTTCAAAGGGGTTCGTACTTCATATGGAAAATATCACATTTTCTTAATATCATTTCAATTGTCAAAATAGAATACTTCATAATAAAATCTCCATTTAAAACCAAACTTAAATCCTGAAACAATTCGAACATTTAAAATAATTTGAATACTAAGATAGTTATATATATATACACACACACACACACACATATATATATATATATATATATATATATTTAAATAGTTTAGATATATAATTGAAATAGTCTGAAAATAAATAAATTGTATTTAAAATAGAATTTCAAATTTAGTAAAAGCTATAGGTAAAATATTAAAATAGTTTATGAAATAAATATTAATTATTAAAAATGATTTATTTAAAATAATTAGTAAAAATAAAATAGTTATAAGGTAAATAGTTTACAAAGAAAAGTAATTTTTTTATTAAACAGTTTATAAAATGGTTTAAAATACTATAGTTGGAATTGGAATCATTTTTAACCAAACTGGAAATCATATTTCAGTTTCAAATCAAAAACTAAGTGTCGATATTTTAATTCAAAAGGATTTGACTACCCATTTATATTTCAATTTATTTCAATAGCTCGATTTCAAACCATTCTATTTAATAATTTGATTCAAAAAAATTAAAATTTCAATTATAATTCTCTCTTTGAATAATTCGTTTGTAAAAGTCCCGAGTTCACAATTCAATTATTACTATAAATCAATTTAATTTAAAGTAAATATCAAAGGTAAGTAAAAAAATTCAACTTCGATAAATTTATATTTTATTTTCAGTTCAGTTTCAACTTCATTTATTCACATATACGAATTCCTGAAAATTTAAAATTTTAATTTCAAGGCATAAAGTTCAAATTTAAAGAAAATAAATTAATAATATCATTTATTTATCTTTAATTTTTTTTTTCAAAATTCAAGTTTAAAACAAATTTTATTTCAATCCAAATCAGGGTCGTAGGTATTTATCATTTCAACCTACGTTCTTAATTTATTTTAATGATTAATCCCGGGTATATTTGATGCCCGTAACATCTAGGGTAATGGTTGGGATTAATCAATACAAACACTAGTCATAAAAAATCAAGGTGAATAACAGGTAAATTCACATAAATAAACATTAATAAGTAAACATATCAAAATCAATCCATATATCATGTCAATACATTCTTACAGTTCATAAATTTACTAGTTATCATCGGGTGTTTTTAAACTAACAACCATATAGAATTTTAACTTAACTGAAAATTTCACACTAACAGTCCAATTAAATTAAATTATCGGTGTTAATCAACATAATATGTAATTATAACTATCAAACAACAAACAATATAACCATATCATGGCATGATATTAATTTAACTAATATTAGAATATTTTAATTAGATGTGAGTGGGTCTAATCACTCACCTTTGGTTTTAAACGCATTTGAAACCCAAAATTTGGCCCAAAATCAATGCTCTCAGAATTAGTTCAAATCAGTGACATGGCCAAGAGCTCGTTGATACGATTCTAACGCAACAAACCGCGTGTTATTCTGAATTCATATGTAAAAGTTATACGTGTTTAGATATTTGAATTTCAAATTATATAAAATAATATAAATAAACTTCCCACTACTAATTTCCTGCCACGTCAGCATTCGTTACCCCTTTCTTCTCCCGTGTACAAGAAGAACCCTATAACCCAAAACCGTGCTTTTCCTTCACCAACTCGCACCGAAATGCGAGCCTCCAGAAACCGATCAGGAACTATCGCCATGTGCGCCACCCCTGGCTCCGCCAACGCCCATGGTACGGCCACCTCCGATCATCTCTGTAGCCCACAAAACCCAGTAAACCCCGTGTGTTTATAGGATGGATTCTGGTGATTTCGACAACAATCAACAACAATCACCGTATGGATGCGAAGATCGTTGAATTTCATTGAATAGACTGAGAGAATTTATGGATTGAAGTTTGGAGAAATTTTGGCCATAGGAATTAAGCACGGTGGCTGCGAATTTAGGGTTTCGGAAATAACAAAATAATATTAAATTTCATCGTTTAACGTGTTTTAAAGCCAAAAACAGGCCGGAGTCCAAATCAGGCCTGCTTACTGCCTAATAATAGGTTTTGATGCATTCTGAACGCAATGGAACTAGTGGCAAAGCCCAATTCTGAAGTCTACAGCATGTTCCTTAAATAACGTAATATTTTAAAATAAATAATGTACAATTTAATTTACCGGTGCTACATACTAACTCCAAAAATTGTGAAATTTGAAATCTAGCTATGTTTTGACGATGCGGTTCTAACAAAACTAATTGCGTCGAATTCTGAGATCGTTTGCAAAATGACAATTTTTGCCTGTTCATTAATATATTAAAATATTCATTATTCGCTTTTAAATTAAATTCAAGGTTTACAAATAATATTCAAATCAAAATAATATTCAAATATACTTATAATTCAACAATTGATTTTTGTGACTTCAATTATCATTAATTTAAACAATTCAATTATGTTTTCAACGTAAAATTTCACAATTAAATCATTAAATATTATTTACAACCATATAATATCAAAATCATATTAAATTAAATAATATAAATTATCGAAAATTTTTGGGATGTTACATATCTATGCCCAAGGGAGATGTGTAGAAAGTCAAAATCTCATACCTTGCCCCATGTTTAAAATAAAATAATCTATGTGCCTTAATTAAAAACAAGAGAGACGTGAATTATTGTCATATCCAGACCTGTGTAGGGTTTTTATTAAATCCCGCCCCGAGCACCTTTATATGTTTATTAAGTCCATAATCAGTCTTCTGTTCCACCTGTAATTTAGTCATCGCCATATAGGTAACTCGCTCGTATGGTAATCCAAACCTCGTCATATAAGCACCAAATGCTTATATGGAATATGATATGCTATGTTGTCTTCACGTGGTATGCTGTGCAGTGTAGTTCATAATTTATTTGTTGCTATATGGCGTATGTTTTTAATACCACATAGAACAACCATCACAATGCATCCAAAAACACTCACAGAAGTTTATATAACAAATAAAATTGCGTAACCAACTCATTAAGGTGCACCTGTTTGTCGGGCACACAATATATTTCTCTACTCAACATAATCTTTACTCAACAACCTGTCCAATATAAATATGTATATGTGCATATCTATCTATCTATATACATAAATCCAATTCGCTAAATTTTCAATTCTTCTCTACATTATATTTGATTTGGATTTACTTATCATTCATTCTTTTATTGGTTTTATTATTCCCATATTTTTATTAGTTAAATTAATTATCGCATATCACAACTAGTAATCAATTTGTTAATTAGCTTTTCAAACATGTATCTTTTTTATATATATATATTCAAAAATCCTATTTCAATGCCAAATCACAGCAATGAACTTTAATTATTGTTTGGTTCTCACATAGTCAATTGGAAATATATAGATATCCCACTTTCAAAACTCGAACATAAATACTAATGATGCGATCGTTATAACAAGAATCATCCCCGGGCGACTAAAGTGTGATTCTATATCTATCTAGTATATTTAAGACTTCGTATACACGTTAATTACTAGTATATTCAAAATCTTCTTATACCAGATAGTCTAAATTCAATATAAAATAAAATATTCAAATACGAATAATAGATATAAAATTTGAAAACTAAATTTGTTTTTATAAATAATACTCTTCATACTCATTCTAGGGTATTACTAACCCCATCTCTAACGAGTCATTCTTATAGGATATTACTAATCCTATCTCGGATGAATTCTTTTGTTTGGTTCTAATGTGTCTTGTTCTCTATCTTTGTAAAATAAAGCTCTAATACCAAACTGAGACGACCCAAACTTCCTCGATCCGGAAGAGATGGAGGAGCTCGGATTGTTTTGAGAACACGACGCATCAGAACACCAACAATAGAACATTTCATTGTTATTACAAAAATTTACATCAGAGTACAAGAATATCAGAGTTCAAATAAATAATATACAGTGGAAAAATAAATATCAGAGATTTTACAAATTACAAAGCAGCGGAAATATAATACATAAATGTATGCACAACAGAAAATTATCAACTACCACAGCTGAAAGAGATACACGGATATAAAGCTTCCCGAATATAGCTCCCGCTGTAATCTAGGATGCTGTGAAAAGTAATATTTGTGAAAACCAAAACTACTAGCTGCCCATGTGGAAAATATGGGCACCCAGAGATCAGGCAGAAATAATAAACTCTGAGTCAGTCATGGGACTTGTATGAGAACTTAAACAGTTATTAAAACTTTACTTTAAAATATGGTAAATCACGGGACCACGCCGCATGTCATGGAACGGTTTACCCCCACGAATACCAGTGCCTAAACAATAACCAATAATAGATATATGGACCTACAATGCATCGTACAACATGAAATTTTCCAATCTACCCATCCAATCTTAAACCCCAAATTTAGATTTTTTGATATCCAATTCACTTTACAGAAATTATTTCTTTGGACTTTATTCCCGAATTCTTATTTCAAATCATTTGTAATACATACCTAGATTTTATATCAACGTAGATTTCACTTCGGGATTTCAAACCAAAATCATTTAGAAATATTAATTCCAAAATATCACAATGCACACAAACAGTATGCAACCAATTATCGGGGGGATTTCTCCCATCAACAAGGCAAAGGGTCACTTTCCTTAGTCACTCGATATATATATATATATATATATATATATATATATATATATATATAGGTGCACCTCCCACGATGGAGCAGGCTACACCGTCCAATGCACCTCTCATGCCCTCGAGGAACTACACTGTCTGTTGCTCATACTTTTAGTCGCATGGGTTACCCAAATCTTTAGCCACATACTAAATCATTTTATGTCCCAAAGTAGGGAAAATTATTTCACAACATAATAATCACAAGTACTTTCAAACTATACTCATGGTACTTCACATCAATAATTCACACATATGATCAGTCACTATTAATCACATAACCCTTAAGCTCGTGCGTCTCGAAGAAGAGTGTTAAGCAAGAGAATAAATTCTCCACCACCAAACAGACACATCATCAATAGCAACTAGTTGGTTACGTGATGAACCACAATGTCAAACACATAATACTCTTCTAAATCATTTCGTAAACATCGGGTTTAGCCCTCGAAAACAGAATTCTCTAACTCCTTAACTAGGGATCCTCCCAAAGATATAGATGATTTCTATTCCGAGGCCGAAAGATTCCTCCGACAAGAGGATGCCAGCCTTGAGATGGAAAGCCTTGAAGTCCTGGTAGCCAAACAACAAGGTCCACTCAACGGCAATGGTCCGAATAAAGGAAGAGCAACGACCCCGGAAAAGGATAAACGCAATGTCCGACCTCGAAATGAAAACAAATATAATCGGTATACCGAGTTCAATTCCTCTTTGCTCGATATCTATCTCAATATGCGCGAGTCCTTCCCCACTCCAAGGCCACCTCAACGAGAGCCGACCCAGATGGAACTTGACTCTGGCAAGCATTGTATATTCCACAACGTAGCTAGACATAATACAAATGATTGCCGACATCTGCGCGATCACATTGAAGGACGAGTCAGAAAAGGGGAACTTGCTGAGTATGTCAAAAATCACACCGCGTCCACGCCGCCACGACCTTCTGTCCGAGCTCCTCAGGCTGGTCCGCAAGCTCCTAGAAATGGAAAGGACCCTGAAACTAGCACTCGCGGCATTATCATTAATTAGATTTTTTATCTTTTCTCTCGATGTATCCCTTTTAATAACAGGGACACCTTGATGATATGTAATCAATCGCTGTACCCGTAGACTTTCTTTGTAATAGTTGCTTAGCAGTTATGAACTTTACTTTTTGCAAAAGTAGATCGACTGTTGTAAAATTTCTAAGCTGAACCAGATTAGTGTTCGCCATTAAGCCAGGCATGGTTAATGCTCGCCCCCCTGTTCTATGTGGTTAGTCTACCACTACTTCAAACACCAACCCTTTCAAGTGAGAGAGGTCGCTTTTTCTTAAACACGAGTGTGGATTACACTCTCTTTCTTTACACCACGAGCGTGCATAGTCGTTAAACTAACTAACCCAGCATGAGTCGAGCATTAGAAACACTTGCATTAAGCCGAGCATGGTTTATGCTCACCACTAAGCCGAGCATGGTTTATGCTCGCCACTAAGCCGAGCATGGTTTACGCTCGCCACCAAGCCGAGTATGGTTTACGCTCGCCACCAAGCCGAGTATGGTTTATACTCGCCACCCGCTAAAGCCAAGTGGAATAAAAAGCTCGACCCATGGTTTGTTTTGTATTTGCATGAACCAACTTTTTTACCAGTGGCGATCATCATTTCGGCCTTAATACGGTTTCCGATAGTTGTTGGTTTTCTGGCCTTTATACGACCTGGCATGGTCGTCGGATTTCTGGTCTTAATACAACATCGGACCGTCGGTTTTCTGGCCTTGATATGGTCCGGCGCGACCATAGCAACTCGAGCGTTTGTGCTTCGGTTCAGATTTCAGAATACACTTCCCTCTGTCGATGAAGATATATTCTGAGGGGCAAAGTGTTAGCCCTCTTTTTGGCACTAATCTCATCGGGCCTAAAACCGAAGCCCAAACGCAAAACCAAATACAAACCGCGCTCCAGGAGACCCATCAGGGGCACTACACCATGCAATGGTATATCGGTCCAAATTCAACTCAGTCAGATTAACTGCACATTACCAAGAAAAATCGCTCACCCGGACGACCGAGTTTCTCGCTTCCAGAAAGAACTCGTCGACCGATTATCTCGGGCCAGCGTAGAAGATTTCTACAGAGCCAGTCCACTTAATATCCTGACTTCCAAGGAGATAAAGGCGGTCAACCATATGCGGACAAAGCTCTGCTTTTGATATACCTCTCCATGGATGCCACGTCGGCCACAACTTTCGAGGATACTATTTATGAGCAGTGGAATCAGTCTTCCAGCCGCAATTCGAGCCAATGAATGAATTCCACGTGTCTGGACTTTGTCGAAATGGCCGAATCATTTCGCAACAGCCCAAGCAGCATTTTCCACCTATA
The DNA here is from genome assembly GCA_030737875.1 of Allium sativum. NCBI lineage: Eukaryota > Viridiplantae > Streptophyta > Magnoliopsida > Asparagales > Amaryllidaceae > Allium > Allium sativum. The sequence continues at coordinate 140,804,866 of CM060925.1, read as the reverse complement.
AATACCTCCAAGCTTAAAGAAAGAGACAACTCTTCTTGGCCAGACGGCTTTCTTAAAAAACATCTCATCTCTACTCTTCTCCGGAATCTTAATCTCTCAAAAGGAAGAAAGGAAAATAGTCATTTCTTTTTCTTCCTCCAAACAGAAAAAGCATTGTATTTGTAATCAAAGAAGAGAGAAATAATATATAAAGTGGACGTAGGCATTATCTTTGCCGAACCACTATAAAAATTCTGTGTGTGCTCCCCGTTCTTTTATTTTGCATTTTATCTTTATTCGTGTGTAGATCACGCGATTAGGTGTTGATTGTCACTAGTGACCAACCTTTGACGTCAACAACCACAATAATATTAACATTACTTTTAATATGTTTAACATTACAATCGCAACACAGTCAATTAAATCATCCATGGTTTTCAAACAACAGTGAATGTGAGCAAACAAGCACCGTATAACATTTTTGATAATTAAAAACTAAGAAAAATCATCACTGGCAATTTATATATTCATTTACAAAATAAATAACTGTACAAAATTTTGAGTGAAAAAGATTCTCACATTGATTTCCACTCCGTCATTCTTTTATTGAAGGATTTTATTTTTAAACTAAATTAAATGAGCGTTTAATTTAGCTAAAAATCCAACTTGCTCCGTTTCTGTTCTGGTCAGTTCCATGTGATAGTATTCCTTACAATGATCTCAACGCAACTGGTTTTGCGATGTTCTGATTTAATATGGCCAAGTTATCACCAATTTAAGGTTTAACTTATATTAAGACAATTTAAATATATAAAATTTCCCTTAATTACCATAATTATTCGGTAATCCATCATTAACACTAATTAAACCCATGTTTTAAATCCAGGCCTCATTCATTTTCTTTGGATCCACGCTGCTCCTCGACTTCTGGTCATCGCTCCTCCACCTGACCATAGGGAGCCATCCAGAGCCACCCAACGACGCCCCGGAGCATCCCTCCCCCTCGACCGAAGTCCGGGCATGCAACGCTTTGCCAGACGCCAGAAAAATCATGTTGACCGTCATGCATTTCATAGCGAAATGCGATCACCAGAAACCCTTATCCCCGATCATGATCGTTCAGTTCGTCCATCTCATTGTTGGCTTCATTTTTGTAATTGAAATTTTTTGACATTAATCGATGGATTAGAAGATTGACATGATATAATTTCTAAGAATATTGGTCGTTAATTGGGTAAATGGCGGCTTGGAAAGCTGTTGACCGTTGAAAGTATTTGACCTAGGGTTTTATTTTTTTTATGGAGGTATATATAGTATAATAATAATAATATTTAATTCAATTTATACTTGTTTAACACTACGAACTCCAAACGAATCCCAACGACTGTCGTCCTGGCCAAACACCCTCATTTCGGACATAATGCGATATGTTTTGTAAGCCAATTCTACTGTTTCGATCAGTTTTCATCAAAATTAAAATATAAATTAATATAACGTTCTATATTGAATTTAATTTCAACGTACATTATAATTTGTCTGGGCCACATACTAACTCCAAAAATTATGAAAATTGAAATCTAGCTATTTTTTGATGATACAGTCTTAACAAAATTAATTTCGTCGATTTTGGAGACCGTTTGAAAAATGGCCTTTTTAACTGGTCGATTAAATTTAAACTGAAATTGAAAACGCATTTAAATTTACTACGCTCACATATTAATTCCAAAAATTATGAAATTTTAAACCTAATAATAATTTGACGTTCTGGATCCAACAAGTGGTTTCATCGAAAACGGAGGTTGTTTGCAAAATGGTTGTTTTTAAGGGTTTTATATAATTTAAATATATATATAAATTCCATAGCGACTATTTTAAATTTTAAACTAGACATAACTTTCAATTTATAAAGTGAAATCTCAATTTCTTACATTCGTTAGAAAATTACAGTTCAGAATATTCCATCATTTCTTGTTTTATCCAATTCTGATTTATATTGAATTTTGTATATTCAGTTGAAGTTTAAAACCAAATTTTCAAAGTACCTTGCCATTTCAAGCTCGTTTTTATTAAATTTTATATTTATACGTTCTAACTTCGATTTAAATCAATTTTAAATGACTTTTATTTAAAATAAATCATTTTAAATTCTTAAAATCCATTAAATCAATTAAAAATGAAATTTTAAATTGGTTCCAAAATTACGGGTTGTTACAATTTAACTTTCAATCTAATTAAATATTCATTAAAACTCCAACTTAGTTTTAATCCCAAAAATCATTACTTCTTGAATATTCAACTTTAGGAAATTAATCCTGTCTTTAACTGGGTAAAAGAACAAATGTCATTTAAAACACCACTTATGATAAACCCAAAATCAACTTCAATTAATATGAAATCTTCACGGAAATTTGGACAATTTATAATCAATATAAGTTTCCGTATTAGACTAATACTAGAAGTGGAATAACGGAAAAGCCTTTTAAATTCCATAAATAGTAAAAGCCTTCCTTTACAGAAGCCCATTTCGATTATTATTAAATCGATTTCCATTCAATTCCAATTTAATTAAATAAACTGGAAAACTTCTCTAAACCTTAATTAAAAGATTTATTCCATTCACAAATGGGGCTCAAGAATAGTATTATTAAAGATACTATTAACAACAAACCTAAAATCCCATTTGATATTAAATATAAGCTTTAAATAAAAATCGTACCAACTTACATTCGATATCAAATTATAAAACCAACAAATATCATATTGAAATAATGTTATTTATATCTTCCAACTTCCTTAACGATATCCGTATATTCACGGAATCCAATACCGAAATATCTGAAGATAATTTCCGTTTAGATCTTTTCAATAGATGTGTTCGAAAATGCTAATTACATTAAAACCGTTCTCAATCTAGTAAGTTATATTAAAAACACTGGATTACTTAACTCTAGAAAACATCGTTTGATCTTAGTCGAATATCCGATGTCCTTTCGGTTCTTCCCACCCCTCGCCTAACGGAATAGTTTCCAATTAGATATCACGGGTGATAATTGACTGTACTCTCAGGAATCATCGCATATTCCTTTTGGTTCTTTATTTTAGTTGTTAGCTAGCTCATTCAAATAAAATATTTTTTATCCTTTCCAAACTTGGATTATTTCATCCATAAATCTTTCCAAATGATTAATTATGTTTAACATAATTTATTCATATTTTTAATATATTTATTAAGGCTCTTACAGTCAGTTTCCAATATCGCCACCAAAATGCATCCATAGTGACCTTTTACCAAAACTGATTTGAACTAATTTAAATTCTAACCATTGGATTTTAACATTATTATATTTATTTGAAATCTCATTTCGATACAAATCTGACGATTCCAGTTTTAGGAGAATCTGAAGGTCGGATCTCCCGGTACACCAATTCGAAGTTACAAGTTGAACTTCGCGAACCAACACTGTGCAATACGTTATATTCAAACCGGAGTTCGATCTATAAATTTAAATTAAATCGAACCGCTTCGCAAAATTATTTATAAGTTATATAAATTATTAACAACTACATTTGAAATTCTATTTCAATCATTTTTCTTCGAATCACTCGCTACAATTATGAATACTCATCGATATTTTGATAACTACGTGTCCATCCAAAATCGAAGATTAATATCAAACTTCAATTTTCTCTGAATATTATATTACAAAAGACTTCATATTTATTCCGAATTAGAATCAAATTCAACCAAAAATCATACAGTTTCACTTACATGAATTTTATACACCCAACAATAGTTGTGAACAAGTATCAGACATCCAATTAACATCCAAAGTGCGCCTACACCCATATAAGCTTTAATTAATTCTCTATCACTTATATCGGTCTGTTAATCAACCGATTTACCGCAACTACACACAAGGTAGACGCGTGAGTCAAATATCATCCCAAGACTCGTGTGGGGTTTTCAACCAACAAACAATTAATTCAAACCAACTACAAATTCAGGAATTTGATCATAACTTATTCAACTCAAGTTATTTCTCATTCTAGCCGATTTCACTTAAACAAACGATGAAATTTATCATTTGAACTATAAAGCAATATTAAATCCAATTTTAACTACCACAAATATTTTAACATCATTTTAGCATGTTAAATAACTCAAAATTATAATCACAACACAATCAATCAACAATTCATCCATCGGGTTTGCAAACAATTTGTGATGTGAGCTACCATATACCGTATAATAAATTTGTGATAATTAAAACTTCAATAACTACCACAGGCAACCAATACATATTCAGTTATGAGTATAATAACTGTAAAAAAAAAAATTGAGTAAGGAGCTCTCACATTGGTCATTTAGCATCAAATAATGTTGAACGTCGATTACTTCAATCAGACGTTTTCCTCCGCAAAAATTTCCATGAGCTCCAAATCAGTTTCATTGCGAAGCTCTAATCGATATAGTTCCAAAGGTTCTTGTTTAGCTAAACTCCGTTAACGTATGGAAAAAGTTATGCTTTTTACAAGTTTGTATGCATTACACGATCATTAACATAAATAACTAAATAATAATTATACCCTTAATTACCTAACTAACTCTAACCCACTTCCTCATTGCTTTCTTCATTCGGGTGCACACTCAAAATTGCTCCCCCATGGCCGTGACTTCATCCTTCCACATCTCCTTCTCCAATCCATGAAAAATCAAACGAACGCCACCATTGTTTCCCTCTTTTCGAGCTCCTTCTTCCCATACCCAAAATACCAAGCTCGAACAACGTATCCATATGCGGCCTCCATGACTTTACCGCACACAAGTTATGGGTCCCGACAACTTTCGACCCCAAATCGCCTCAAATTTTGCAAACAAGCATCAAATCACCTCACGAATCCAAATATGATCTTCATTTTGTGCATTGAAGCACCAAATTCACGAATATCTCTACCCTAACTCTCATTTTCCATGCTATAAAAAAAACAGCGCACGAAATCTTCTTCAACCCCTCCAATACTCATACCAAATCGAAGAGCAACTTATGAGGATCTCAAATGTATTTATTTTATGATTTTTAGATGAGTATTTGATTTGTTCTTGAATTTAGAAGATTGCAAAATTTGGTTTAGGGAAGAGAATTGGGTACGGCTTGATTTGGATTTTAGGGTTAGGTTAGAAAGAGCAGTATATTATGTAGTAAGAGGAAAATTATTTGTATATTAGATTATATATTTTATTTTATTCAATTCTACTCAAATTTTGTCTGTTTTCATCGTTTAAAAATATGTATGATCACCAACTGATTCCGTTTTCAATGAAAATTGACACACAGCTATGTTTTGACATTAAGGACCCAACGAAACTAGTTTCATCGAATTCCGAGTCCGTTTGCACAAACAACGAATTTTTAAAATCAAAATATTGACTGTTTTTCACATTAATATCCCGCACGGTCACATACTGACTCCAAAAAACATAAAATTTAGAATTCTATCATTATTCGACACTACAAATTCAACAAAAAAGTTTCGTCAAATCCAAGGTCGTCTCAATAATGTTCTTTTGTAAACTATCAAATTATTGTGTTATTATTACATCGAACGATTTCATCTCGCACGGCCTCGTACTAACTCTGTTTGGTGCGAAATTTGAAATCTAGCAATAATTTAATACTCCGGATCCAACAAAATTTGTTTCATCAAAAACAGAGGTCGTTTGCTAAATGTTCTTTTTAAGAGCTAATGTAATGTTATTATAATATTAATAAATTTTACAACATTTTTAAATAAATAAATAATGATAATAAAATAATATTATCGTATATACCCAAATAAAATATCATATAGTTATAAAATAAACATACTTGAGTTACAACTTGATATTATTAATTTTCTAGTCAAAAGGTGTTCAATTTACATGAAAATCCTTTTATTTTATTTAATCAATTAATATAATTTATAAACGATTTCATAGTGACTATTTTAAATTTTGAATTGGACATAACTTACAATTTTATAACTTGAAATCATAATTTCTTACATTTGTTAGAAAAATATAATTCAATAGATCCTAACGTTTCTTGTTTTATAGAAATCTGATTTATATTGAATTATGTATATTCATTTAAAGTCTAAAAATAAATTTCATGAACTATTGCGACTTTACGAGTTCGTTTTAATTTAACTTTAAATTTATATGTTAAAACTTTATTTTTAATTTAAATTTCAAGTCGTTATTTCTCAAAATCAACTGTAAATCCTTGCAAAATTTATTAAAAATAAATTTTAGTTTGGTTCCAAAATTCAGGATTGTTACAAATATCTTATGAATTAAGTTTCACAATTTGGTTGAAGGATATTTGGCAAGTAGGAATAGTAAGAAGAAATTACCTAAACTGAAACATTTAGACAAGCTGAGTTATGAGATGATTGAGTTTTTCATGTAAAGAATAATAGTAATTTTGGGGAACTGAAAAGAAATGCATTTCATAACCTTTGTATTTTCAGGATAAGATATAAGAGAATAATTTATGAATCTGAATTTTCTTGAAGGTGGTAAATCGTTGAGTATAAGTAATTGGCCCAGTATACGATGAGTCGAATATAACAGGCAATTGGAAATTATCGTTGGAGAACATGGTAAATATGGTTCTCCGGAATTATGTGTGTTAAAATATTCTACCCGACATTTTCAATATGAGGGCAAGAGTTTTGGTATAAAGAATATTAATATTCAGTTTGAAAATCTATAAGTTATCGAATGGGTAATCATGATTCCCTTTCCTTTTCGAGGATGAAAAGTTTTAAGGGGGGTGAATGTAATGATCTAGAATTTTAAGCAATTTAAAATTTGGAATTTTAAATATTTAATTTGAATTTTTGGATATAATATTAATTTTATATGATATGAATTTGGTGCAAATATATTGATTTCTATCAGAATACAACAGTATGATTTTGATAAGAAATTATCATGCTTTTACAAATTCGTGTTTGTTAAACTACTTTGTTAATATGATATTTTGTCAGATACAAATTTGATTTTATGAATACTAGAACCATTGATAGCGTTTGTTATAAGTGTTGTCTTTGATTTTCTATAGCAATTTTGAGTAAAATGCTACCAAAGTAGCTTCTCTCTTATTTTAACAAGTGTCTAGAACACTTGTCAACATGCACGGACCTTAGCACACATGGGAGACAAGTGTCCCATAAGGTGGCATGGTGCATGTTAAGGAGCGTTGCTTATAGGACATGCGTCAACATGCATGTTAAGGAAGCTTTAGGACAAGACAAGTATCCTACGATGTGTAAGCTTCTTACACACTTAGAATTCCTATATAAACTAACCCTAACCTTCTCAATTCATTTACTCCACTTCTCACTTTTCCATCTTCTTCTTCAGCTATTCATCCTTGGCTTCCTAGCCTCTTCTCCTCCTCCTTATTCTCTCCTTTCCTCCTTAATTTGGCCATGAGCCACTACCTCCCTCCACTACCACCTAGCCAAAGTTCGCCCTCCTCCTCCTATAAAGAAAATAGAAAGAGATTAATATACATTATATATATTTATATATATTGGCAAAGAAGACGGCACACCGAAATACTGTCTGATGGTTCGTTCGCAGTCATCTAGGCTCACCTACCGTGAAGAATGAGACAACAATATTGGTGAGTGATTAACATAAAAATGTGTTTATTTTATACTCTTATATCTTATCTTTTGTATATAAATAATATTACTTGGGTATTCTTTTTTCACTTTTTTAGATATGCCAACTTAGCCACATGCAGTCGAAAAATATAAAAATAGAGATCAAATTGTTGTATATTTACATATGAAGACTTGCCCACGAAGATCTCACATCCAGTTGCTTTTTGGATAAGAAAATAATTGGCAGAAAGGCTATGCATATCACAAATCAATGAAGAATTGTCAAGGAAGCAAGAGGAAAAGAGGAAAGGCCCAAATTTACTAGATTTCACTAAGGCCCATTTGTAATTCTCATTGTAAACTCTTTTGTGATTTCACTAAGGCTCATTTGTCATTGTATTAGGGTTAGGGTTGTTTATCTATCCTATAAATACTCTTGTATCCTCATTGTAAATATCATCCGAGAATTAATAAAGTTTTCTTCTTTTTCTCTTTTTTGCATTCTTTAATTTCTTAGCAATTAGTTTTGTCCACACAATTAGATTTGGTAGAATACTATTTGTATTTTGCAATTATTTTCATTAGTGATTGACCGTCTGATTAGATTCAGTGGTAATCCTAATTTTATTTCCTGTTTGTTATTTTAATTTCTCCTTTTTTATTGCTTTCCTAGATTGAATTGGATTTGATTAGATTCAGATCTGATTCATAGTTTTATTTGCTTTTTAATTGAAAATTGTGATTTGATCGTCGGTTCAATTAGATTTGTTCTGAATCAAATTACAGTTTCAATTTTTATTGTTTTTCAACCTAACTCCAAATTTCGTCTAGCTTGCCCAAGAAATTATATAAATAATTTAATTAAATTTACCTTCCTGTGATTCGATCTACATATTACACGATCTTTGCGCTTGCAGTATTTATTTTAAAATTCGCGCTTTTTTATTTCATAGGAAAGCGACAATCAGTGAGAACTCTTTAAACTTTTACACTTGTTTGTTGTACACTAATTAGTGAAGAATTGGTTGTAATTTGGATAGTTAACTAGTGTAATCAGTTTGAACCAACTATGGATGTTAATGGTTGATGTTTGTTGTGATGGATGATGGTTACGTTGTTTAGAACACACTATTAAGTGTTAGCGTTATAACGCTTGTGCACGGTTATTATTTATTTAATAATGTTGATGATGGTTGCTACGGATGTTTAAAATGGTTGTTGATATTGTTTCACACACACTGTGACACAACAATTGTGGTATTGCATTGGTGATCTGCAAATCTTCTTCATAATTGGAAGCAATATTATTATTGAAATTAGAGTTTGAAATTTATTTTCAAAATTGAGATTTGAAATAATTTGAAAATGGAATAGAAATGTATACAGATAGTCTTCGTAAAAGAGAACGTTTTGTTTATACGGGATTTTGATGATAAAACAAGGTTTTATCATAAATAAAAGAAAATGGTTTTGTTTTGAAAAGGTGAAGTTTGGTTTTCCTATCTAGAGAATATCTAGAAATGGTTTATATAAGTATATATTAGTTTTCTAAAGTATCTTGAAGTAGATCGGAATAATTTTTATATGAGATTATATTACAGTCAAAATAGAGCTTGTCGCACAGCGGCAGTTCGCACATTTTAATTACAAACTTTAAACGTTTATAACCTTTGCAATTTAAATCAGATTTCCCCGAAACGAAAAAGTTTGATTTCTATTAACAAGGGATTTCAAATGAGTGAAAACAGAGTTTAATTTCTACTTATAATTTTTAAGTTGTGGTTAAAACCGTTTTGGAGAAGGACGCTATAAGTGCAGTTTGCCAACCATAACTGTAAATAGCTATTTTAAATATTCTAAAAATATGGGAAAAAAATTGTAAAATCATTATAAATTATTTAAAAGTGATTTGAATTAGAAATTTTAAGTTTTGGCTAAGATAAATGATATTTTGATCAAACTAATTAAGATAACTGTTTTGTAACACTTTTGTAGCGCTTTTGAAACGCTATCTTAACTCTTCTTTTGGAAACAATCTGTTTTGAAAGTTTTAACTCGCAAACTGTTTTCTGAACTATAATTAATCATTTTTAAATGATTTGTGGTATGTTTTCAAAGGTTTAAGATTTTTAAAAATATTTTATATGAGATTTAAATTGTTTCATTTAATATTAAAATTTGTTTTCCAAATTTAAATAATTGGATATGGTTGGAGATAAATCTTTGGATGTTTGATATTAATTCGGTAGATGATGACTCTTACTATTCGAGGAATTTATAAGGTAGTTTACCGTTATTCCACTTGTAGTATGAGTTGGATACAAAGATTAATATTAAGGATAGGTTATGGTATTTCTATCCAGATCAAATATCAAGGGGTTCGATAAATTTTCAAACTAAGATAAGGATTTCTGATTTCTTTGAGATAAGTTGGATAGAAATAATCTTCAGATATTTGATATGAAATTCCATGGTGTAAACGTATACTATTTGAGGATTTTGAAAGATATTATTATCGTTATTCCTTTTGTAGTATTCTTTTATTATGAGAATTGATATTGAAAATAAGTAGATACAATTTCTATGTAACTTATGTTCGATATCCATTTATTTGGGTTTTGTCGTATCTTCAATAATATCATTCTAGAAAATTGATGAGATTGAGTTGTGTAAATTCATATCGTAATTTGGGGATTTAATCAAATCTTTGATTTGAGGAAATTAAAAGTAAAGAATTGGGAAGCAAGTATAGTCTTTTAATTAACATTAAAGAATTGAATGTTGGGAAATCGTTTTAATTGGAAACAATGGTTGAAATATGGATTAAAGGTTTTCAGAAGAAACATAATTTGGATAACGAGTTATAAAACGAAAAGTTAGTTGAGGTTTTGAGGCCAGATTATCTTTTATTTAAAGGATGTATTTAAAATGAGAAAAGTTAAAATATGGATATTTCTAAAGATAATTTTAGAATGGGTTTAAAGAATTTTAATTTACCAAATCCAAGACGGAAGGAGATTTGATTGAAAGGTTGTGTGTTCGTAACTGTGTTTTTAATTGCGCTTAATAGTTGGAAATACCAGGATCAGATATATGTCTGAAAACCACTTCAATAATAATACGACGTTGTAGAGAAATTGAAGACATTGAAGACGGCATCGAAGATCGGGACCCTTCATATCGTAAGGAAGACTTTTTGAATATCTCAAATGGGTAGCTCCTATTTGCAGATAGATTTTATGTCGGTTAAGTGGCAAGAAGCCCGAACGTATATGAAGAAATTCTGGATTGTTGTTTCGTTTAGACCCAAAACGGACATGCATGGATTGTGTGTCTGACATTGTAATTGACCATGTAGCACTGATTTCTGTTAAATATATATATGCTTAGTGGTGGAGAATTCATTCTCTTAGCTTAACACCCTTCTCTATTACATATGAGCTTAGAGGTTATATATTGATGGAAATCAGTGATGCGAAGTGAATCGATAATGTGACAAGTATATGTGATGAGCTATGAATGATCAAAGCATGGTTTATTTAAGCATAACATTGTGTATATCGTGACCTCGACGAACCTCATACCCCGGATTGATGGTAAAATTGTGCTCAGATTTTTAAGTTCATTTCGTATGTTCGGTGAGCTGGGATGTGATGATGAAAGGGTACTACGAAGTCCCAGTCTTTCATAACAGGAACCATCATGTTGGAAACCCAATCTCCAATACGAGCCTGTACGGTTTTGTTTGTATTGCGTGTTGGTTACAGGCAGGATTACGTCAGTATAATGGGATGGGGCATTATGCTGGCTAGTTTAATATATTTACTTTCGATAGGTTTTCACACTATGCACTAATAATGATAAGAAAGAGGATTTTCATGTATCAAAAGAATTTTTGGTTATTATAAGACAGAACTCGCCCATCCGGTGTGCGCTTGCATTGTGTGATGTGGGACGAGCTAATGGTAGCTTCATTTTTCATAAAGTCATTGCGGATTTATATGTACTGGTATTCACATGGAGTAAACTTGTTCCGCGCTAGTGGCGTGGTCCGGTGAATTATCTAATTTTAAAATAAACCCTAAAACAACTATTTTGAGTTCTTACACCAGTGTCATGACTGACCTGGAGTTTATTGTTCCCACACCTAAACTTTGGGTGCCCAAAATTTTTACACGGGCATCCTAGTAGTTTTTTTTGCAAATTTAGCCTTGGAGTTGGTTGGAGCAGGATTCTGGTTTCAGCTGGATTATTATGTCTTGGAGCATTCACATTCTTCCACCGAGTTTAGTATATTTACCATTATATAATCGATGTACTCTGATGTAACTCTGATGTAATATTATTGTAATGATAATAGAAAAGTTCTTTTACTTTTATGTTAATGTGTAAATACCCTTAACAATCCATCTTTGTGAACTGTTTGAGTCGGTTTAATTACCAGCGAAAATCGGGCAAAAAGGCGGTTCATTGCATAATTATTATTTTAAATTTCAGAATTCAAAATTCAAATTTTAAACAAGGAAAACAATCAAGCAAACAACCATTCAACCGAAAATTAAAATGAAGGCGTGCATATTTTTAGATCCGTCCTTCGATTTCTTCTGATTCGCAACTTATTGTGAAGCACATATTTGAATTATTCATTTCTTTTTCTTCATCACTTGATGATGAATCTGAATCGTCTAGAATTGCTGCATATGCTCTTTTCCTCTTCTTTGATGAATTGTTATTAATAGGTTGATTTTGTTTCTCCGGATACGGACATAATCTTTTCCGATAGCCTAATTCGTCGCAGTTATAACATCAGATATTATTCGGAATCTCATTAGTTTTCATAGGGTTTCTTTTCTCACTCCTCTTAAAATTGTTTCTTTTTTGTGTCTCAGGAATTTTCTAAAACTCCTTGTCAATATTATGGTTGTTTCTTCATCATCATCACTATCTGAGTCCAAATCTTCAGTTGATGTTTTGAATACTATCGATTTCTTTTCCGATGACTTATTTTCTTTTTTCCTTACATCTGAACTTTAAACGACGTTAAATTACCGATTAATTCCTTAATTTTCATTATACCGATATCATTAGCTTCTTAAATTACAAGTGTCTTTTGATCCCAATCTGAAGCTAACAAATTCATTGCTTTTAAATTGATCTTCCTTAGAATATGTTTTTCTCAAAGCCTTTAGTGAATGCATGATTTCCTGGAACCTATAGTACATATCGGAGATAGACTCATCTTGATTCATTTTAATTAATTCAAACTGATTGGTTAAACATGAATATTTTGGTTTGTTTAATTTTTCTTATCCCTTCATGTGTCGATTGCAAAGTTTTCCAGATTTCATATGCAGATTTACAAATTAATACCCTATTAAACTCTTTTCTATCTAATAAAGGGAATAAAATATTCATAGCCTTAAAATTATTTTGTGCAGCGGCTTTGTGATTATTAGTCCACTATGCAGCGGCTTTGTGATTATTAGTCCACTATGCAAAATTAATTGTGGGTTCAACATATTAAGTTTGTGTGATTTCCAAGTGTCTAATCCTAGAAATTGTAAATAAACTTTCATTCTGGAAGCCCAATATGCATATTTACTACCACTGAATAGTGGCAGTTTAATAGTGGATTGACCCTTTATAAAAGAACTATTATTGACAATTTCAGTGTTGGTTTCCATTTAACTTTTCAAATTCAGATTATAAAAACTTTGAAAACCAATGCTCCGATACCAATCGTTGGAGATGCGGATTAAGCATCTTAAGGCAAACTAAACACTAGAGTGAGGGTAAATAGTGTTTTATGGAATTTATTATTTTGTTGAAATCTTTTTGGATTAAACAAAACAATATACAGATCACAGATATTAACAAACACAGAATCAAATAACGATGCAGAAAATAAAGTAAAAAGCCATAAAAGGAAAGTACACACCAGGATTTTATACTGGTTCGGAACTCCCCTACATCTAGTCCCACACAATGCTAGGTTGATGCAATTTTTTTTCAATAATATCCAATTACAATCCCTGATTTCAGGGATACAAGGGCGCACCCCCAACTGATTTCAAGTACCGTGAGACTTAGTTGATTAACGGGCCACAACTTTACACCCAATCGATTTTGGGGACACAATCACACCTAGTCACTTTATACGAAACATAACAACACCCTTCTCTTATAAGTTTTTGTAGTATAGACTCGATAAGACTTGATTTTGAGATCTTTGATTACAAACAACCTATAACTCTTGAATAACACTCGAATTTTAGAGAGTTTGATTTAGAATTCAAAGATAAAAAGAATGATACAAAAACTATTGAAATCGACAGAGTATGAGTGCGGAAACTTAGGAAATTAAAACGAATAATGGTGGTATGATTAGAGAAGAAGAAGATCATGATGCAAAGTGATTAAAAAATTCAAATTTTGGAAGATATTTATAGTTTTCCAACAGCCACAGCCTTTCAGAAAAGGTTTGAATTCAAAAGACACTTCTTTTCAAAATTAAAAAAAAAAGCCTATTTGCTAGTATGTTGACATATGCTAGTGTAAAATTTAAAAATGAATTTTAAAACAAAGTAAATAATGTTTAAATAAATTATGGTGAATCCATAGTTAAAACAAACTATATTCCTTTATATTAGAATAGAGTATTTCAAGTAGAAATATATTTTTAAAATCATATATTAAGAAATGATTAGAAACTAAATATAAAATGATATAAAAGTATAAATATAAAACTATGAGAATCTTAAAACTTAATATAAATAAGGAAATTGAAAACTTAAGTAATTATAATAAAACTAGTAATAAATTTGTAAGTAAAACTTAAGTTAAAAGTCTATTAAGCATATATCTGAAAACAGGAATTAAAAATAAATTTCAGGATTTAAAATATTTCTTAAATATAAAGTAGTATATATATTTATAAATAAGAAAGTAATTTTGAAGTCATTTGAAAACTAGATTTACAAACAAATAAATAATTTTGAAATCATTTGAAAAATAATTTGAAATCAGAATTAAGTTTGAAATCAAATTCTGTGCTAACTAGAGTTTTAACAATATAAATCGACACATTTACTCTATAATTCATGAACTCTTGAACTCCTTATTTTTTGATACTCACATGTCTTGAAACTTGAACTATACAGTCTTCAATACTCAATACCTACATAGATTTCCTGTATACACGCGCACACACATGCACATAAATATGTATATTCTAGAAAATTGTGTTAGTATATATTTTATAATAATAATAATTGAAACAAAGTTGAAGCAAGGTTGTTGTCATCAAAACCATTATCATCAACATCTCAGTCCTTAACAGATATAACTCATGATGAGTAGACTACATTCTACTTTTAAGTGTTATTATAATGAAACTCTTAACATCCATCGAAGGTATAAATATAATAAGAAATATTGATATGAAACACAAAAATGAAAGCAATGATATATTTTCCATAAGAATAGTATACAAAATGCATAAAATGCAAATAACATCTGAAAGAAGCAATCTTGGAAAAATTGATTGCATTAAAAGAAATTATTTATAAATGAAATACATATAAAAAAGGAAATAAAATTACTATCCTTTGATTTTAATTTCTCAATGCTTCTCTAAGGAACGGAAGTACTTGTAGTTGAGTTGAGCTGTTACGACATGTATTCAAAATCAAAGGATAAATTATAAAATTAAGAAGAGCATAATGTACTTTTTCCTTCACAAAGATTTTTTCGGTAAAGTTTTACTTATTAAGGTTTTAACAACGCGTTAATTGGTCTTGAAGCATCAACTTTTGTTTGATATAGTAAACTATTGAAATATAACATTGAACTGTATCTTTTTATTTCAATAATTTTCTTAGTAAGTTTTCAACGAAGTGGTATCTTGATCCAAAAGTATCAAACATCTTTCGATATAATGAATTATCGAAATATGTCTATTATATTTAAGTTTTTTCCTTCATTTAGGTTTTCCCACTGAATATTTCTTAATAAGATTTTGACGAGACATCATCCTGATTCGAAGTATTAAACTTTATTTAATGGAATAAGATATTAATATATGTCATCGTACTCTTCTTTCTTCAATAAGATTTTTCTTATCAAGTTCTTCTGGAAAGGTTTTAATGAAACATAACTTTGATCTTGAAGTACCAAACTCTTTATAACACGTATCATTTTTGTATGATATCTACAATTATACAAGTTGCACTCTTAATAGACAATATTTATATCGACTAAATAGATATACATAAGTAATATAATAATGAGATTGAGCAGTTCATATATGTTTGAAAAAAGAACAACTTCAAGTTACCATATGAACACCCAAGATTTCGAAGATGCATACTGAAGTGGGAGTGTTATATTATACGTAAATTAACTAGAAGTGAACATGATAAATATCAGATGACATTACTGTAATCTTTACCAAAGAAGAGTGTATAAACAAAACATTCAGTTGTATCATATCTAAGAAACTGAATGAGTAAAAATGTATTACATCTCTCATTTTTAATGGTTTCTCATTTTCCTGTTGTTTTTTAAAATAGAAACATGAAATTAAATATGAATATAAGGTTTTCTCATCTTCTAGCTATTTCCAGCTAGGTTAAATTAGGGTTTTTAGACTTTTTTCCCTCAAAACATTATGAGGAGGTAAGGAACTAACAATGCAAAAGGGGAATGTGAACTCATATACTATGACTAGGAAATTAAAAATTGTTATAGGAACGATACTCCTTTTTCTTGAAAGAAAAAATTAACAATAGTACCACACAAGTTTTCTTTTAGGTTTAAAAAATAGATCATGTATAACTACCATTAGGTGTTAATGGCAATTGTAACTGCCCAGATTCTTTAACCGTTTATTTTAATATTTAACAATGGTTTTGAATATTGTTTTCAAGTTTAATAGCTATAATATTAATGTTTTATATATTTTATTAATACAAATATTAAAATAATAATTTAAATTCTGGAATGGTCGGGATTTGTTGGATTTGCAATATAATTGAACTGGCAATTTAAAAGAATCTAATGTTGTTTGGTTTTGAATATTATTAACGCATTCGACTATTGAAAGACGTTTGAATGTTAAATTTATAATTTTATTTTGAAACAAACTACAACGGCGCTGTAGTTCATAATATTACGTTTGAACTATAATTGGTTATACAGGATCCAATATAAGTCGGACTTCTTTGAAACAAGAAACGTCCAAATCTATTGGATAATATGTCTCCAATGAAAGAGAGAATTCGAGTTTTCATGTTTTAAATTTTGTTTTATATCCAATCAAATTTTCAAATAGTCGCTATGGAATTTGTTTATAAACTATAACGTTTAATTATATAAAATATAAGGGTTTTTAGCATATTGAATATTGATTTGGCTTGGAATTCAAATTGGAGTATTTCATTTTGAGAATATATGAAATTCTGCTCGAGTATGTCCAATGATAATATTTTTATTATTATTATATTGAGGTATTTTAAAATTGGTTTATTTTAATTTAAATTAGACCCTTAAAATGGACTTTATTCAAACGACCTCCGTTTTCAACGAAACAAATTTTATTATGATCTATTGGCTTATTATTGCTAGATTTCAAGTTTTACATCAAATAAAATTATTTTGTGAGCGTAGCAAAATTAAATGCAAATAAAACGACCATTTAAAAAAAACGACCATTCGGACTTGAACGAGCGTCGTTTTTTGCAAACAGGCTACGAATTCAACGAAACAAGTTTCATTAGGATTGTAACGTCAAATTATACCATGTTTTCCATTTTTGTCATGAATGGAGTTTGTATGTGACCACATGGATCAATAAACAGTGTTCAGAAATTGCGATAGGCACGAATAAAAATTGCTAGTCATCATCGTTCATCACCTCAAGTTAAAATAATATTATTTACCTTATATATACATCACTACACTTCAGCTACCTCACCTAAATGTTCACCGGCGTTCAAAAATTTCAAAAAACCCCTCAGTCATGAAATAATTTATAACCCAATTTCTATTTCGAAACTTTCAAGATGAAAGTTGAAGATCTCGTCGATATTTACCAGCACACAAAATTTGGTGACCTACCGTGGCCTTAGGTAGCCGGAATCAACCAAAAACCGAGAGAAAATTAATTCGCTCTTTTTAATTTTGAGGGTGGTGGAGATGATTTCTGGTGATGGAGTCTAAAACAAAGTTGTTCAGGGGAGTCAGGGATACAATTCCCTTTTGGTCGGAAGGGCTGAAACTGCATGCGGTGGTTGCGGTTGTTAGTTGATTGGAGACTCTCGTTTTTAGGTGGTTTTTGGAAGGGTTGATTGGTTTTGGTGATTTTCACGGCGGTGGATTTGATTTCGGCCATAGGGGTCGGAAGGTCGAAGGTGCGGCGTGGCAACACCGGTAGACTGGCGGTGGTCTGGAGGGTTTAGGTGATCGGACGACACTGAGTTTGGCACTCGAAGTAGTCTCGGTCAACATCGTTTTCAAGCGTACTGGCGAACCTGTAGGGGATGACGTTTAGGGCGAGTGGAGGTCTTGGAATGGCGCAACGTCTTATGGAATTCACTCGTAATCAGGTGGTCGGAATCATTGACGTGGACGATGAGATAGTGGCATGCTCTGGTAAAATGGAGGCATCGCGATTACTGAAGAAAAGGGGAATCAGGCTCAAGGCCGATTAATCAGTAAAAACGCGTGAAGTTAGTCCCTGATTTAACAGCTAACCAAGGTAATCAAGAGTAAATTAATTAATTTAAATTCGGTTTTAATAATCAAATATATATGTATATATATACTTGTAATTGGTGTAACTTCTCCATACGATAACAAAATTGCACGAAATTGGGTTTGTTGGAATCGCAAGGAAGAACACTATGTTGTTGAGCAAGTCCGAACAGGATTGGAAGCGATTGGATTTTCATTTAATTTTAAACACTCGTTTAAAATTAAGTGAAACAACGTGTGAATCGATCATCGAAAATATAGGTGAGTTAATTCCCATACATTTCTGGAATTCTATGATGTGGTAAATTCATAAAATTATAATTGATAACTGATAATACAAAATTGGATGAGCGGATGTTATGGATGACTACTAGTTGTTTATTGTTTTATAGGTTAACGTTAATTATATTGACGACATTTAAGTGCATTGGATTAAATTTCTATCCTATATGTTGTTATGGTATGTTATAACGAGCTGTGATGCAGGGAAGGATAGGTTGGGACCGAATTCCTCAAATATTATGTGAGTTGTTTGTTTTTATATTATTTACATATAAATTGATTGAACTCCAATGAAATTGAAAACCTGTTTGGATGTAGATGTTGAGTTGCAATTCAACGTTATTGTTATTTGAATCAATAACAGTATTGATTGAGGAATTGGCAGCAGATGGCCTAAAATCTATCTTTTTGTTGAAACGTTGATTTACCGTCAAGCGAATTGACGAACTTAAGTTATAAAATTTATTTTATAACTGAAATAAGATTTTTAATTATGTTTTGTATGTTACGATGGGGTTTTAAAAATATAAATCGAGGTTTATTAATTGATTTTATAAAATACTTCGATTTATCTAATAGAATTTGATGTTTATAAGCAAATAAAGCTATAATTAACGTACGAGTTAATATTTTGGGATAATTGGTTTTAAGGAAATAATTAAGCAATGTTATTAGATTAATTTTTATTAATCTAGTAAGAAGTGACTGAGATCGGTTAACGAGTTAATCGATGATTTATAGTTGACCGAGTCAACTGTTTTGACCTAAAGTGGTTATTAATGTATAGTTGTTTAATTTAATAAGATTATTTTTATAATTCACTTTTTTATTTAGAAATGTTCAAAGATAAATAATGTAACTTTTTATTGTTAAATAAGGATGATTTCAAAGGAGATTCACTAAATTATTTTAGTTAATAAAGAAGTAAATTGTTTTACGACAGTAAATAAGGTAGAAATTATTTTTCTAATTAATAATAATTACGATGATTAACTTTTTAATAGAATACAGTAGGAAAGTAACTAAATTTGTGATGAAGTAAAATTGGATATTTGTAAAGATTGTAAAGCGAAATTGAAATTTAAAATAAGGATTGAACTATGCACGATGATTTGTATCAGAAGAAAATATAAAAAGAGCAAGGATGAAGTATGAAAAGGTTTTTGGTGTAAAGAGGTAATAAATGGGTTTTTGTTTATAAAATCCAAGAATATGTTTTAATTAGTTTCGAATGAAAGTTAATGGTAAGCGGTTGCTTATAATAGTTCCCAAGTATAAATGGAAGTCTACAACGAAGTTTATAGCGAAATGTAAATATTGAGTAAAAATGGCCATAGTCGACCAAGATTTTTAAAAGTAAGATGTCTTGTTCCTAGATGTCTTGTATGGACGAACGTCTGACAGAGTATTTCTTGAAACTCACGTACGTTGATTTTTACAAATATACCAAGTTTGGTGGCGGAGAAATTCTCTTGCTTAACACTTAGAGTATATTTGTGGACGTTAATTAGTGATTTGACGGATCTGAAGATGTGACATTCAAAGATATGTGATGTTCTCTGAAAGGTAAACATGACCTCAAGCCTCACAACCGGGAAATGACAAAAATCGGGCAGGTAGCAAGGCTAGTTAGGTCGCACCCAAGCAGGGTGTATTGTCAAAATTTAGAGAAATTCATATTTGTTCTTCTTTCGTTTCTGCATCTCCCGAGAAATATGGTGGGCCCATAAAACCATATGGTGATAATACATTCGATACACTCAAGTTGAATGAGTGATCGGTCATGTGTAGCCGGGTTGCAAGATGCTCTTATTGAACCTCAGTTATCTCCTCTAGAGTACACTGATCGGAAGGTGGTCTTATACCTTGTCATAGGTGGAATCCATTCTCCAATAAGAGCTTTGCGGTTTTTTATTATATAATGAATATGTGGAGCATGAGATGCAAGCTTTCTACGACATGGTTATTTATTTGTGGTTTGATAAACATTATTATAATATCACTGGATTTTGGTATATCAAAAATGTTTTGAGTTAACGTATGGTAAAAACCATCTGTGTTTTGTGTGGACTAGTCTTACAATTATCCTTTTCATTCAAAAAAGATTTTCAAAGTTAAGCAAGTTGTGTTATGAATTTATCACTGAAAGTATTACAGACTGATCCGGGTGACTTTTGCTTTGCTTCAAATGTGCTCGGGTCAGACCGAGTATACTATCAGGTTAGTTTTCGCTTGGAACTTCCGAAGAGGAGCTGGAGCCGGGATGTATTCCTATATTTACCGGTACTAATTTATTCCATTGTGTGTATTGATGGATATGAATGTATATTCTGATGTTGTAATCATATACAGTTATCTTTGAATAAAGTATTGTTGATTATTATATTTTTTCCATCACGTTGTGAGACTCTGATCTTCTTATTCTTCTATTCTAATATTTCTTTCTTTTTTCACCCTCTAATTTCTTTCTCCTAATTATCTGCTTTTTCGTGTAATTTAGGTTGGACATGAGTTGTAAGTGTCAACTCAAAGGGTATGGAAAAATCGAAACGTTACAGTTGGTAT
Source organism: Allium sativum (assembly GCA_030737875.1). Lineage (NCBI taxonomy): Eukaryota > Viridiplantae > Streptophyta > Magnoliopsida > Asparagales > Amaryllidaceae > Allium > Allium sativum. The sequence goes on along the minus strand of CM060925.1, from coordinate 140,783,632 downwards.
CAATGCAATGGTCTAGTGATAACCTTGGCTCTGTTACGTAACTCAATAGAGATGGGGTTAGTAACACCCTAGATTGAGTTTATACATACACACACACACACACACACACACAAGAGTGTATTTGTAGATTGTATAAAAATGATTATATTTTGTGGAGATTTATTGGTTGAGTGGCATATAGATTCTGGTCGACGTTGGGGGCGCCATAATGTCAATAGGGGTTTCTGAACACTCGAATACAATGAATCGTCACAATATGTTTTGGAAAGAGGGTAAATGAAATAATTTTGCCTTGATTATATTTTTATATATACACATATTTTTCTCTCTTAAATAATAATATTGGTTTGCTTATTGATTTGAATAGAAACTCAATTTTGTGAATGAAGTTGGAATGGTTTAAGTTAATGGAATTCCAAATGGAATGTATGAAAACAAGTTGAATTGTATGATTGAAATATGGATTTAAAATTGAATGAGATTGATTGGAACCAATCCTGAATAAATAAACTGAATTGAAACTCAAGATAATGAAATTGAACGGTATGTAAAAACTTGTTTAGAATTGATGATTTGGATGGTTGAATCTAATTAGCATGATCATGAAGCTGATGAAGTTCAAATTGGAATGAAGTTTGAATAATTTCAAATATGAAATATATAAACAAGAAGCTAATATTTAAACTAACTTATGTGGAATTGAAATCGATTTTAACTAAAGAGTTGGCTTATAAATATACATGCAAGTTAATACATCCAAATGAATAAATTAAGCTTGCTGGAATGAGATTCAAGGATAATGGATTGAATGGTATGTAATAATTTGTTTGGAATGGACGATATGAATGTTTGAACCATTGGCATGATTATAATGAATTTCGTTTGAGTTAAGACAGGTGCAGAAAGGCAGACTCATCTTTAAGCCTATATTGGTTTAATTCAAGAGCTGACTGAATTCGGTTAAATTAGAGCTGTAAAATAATTGAGCAAGCTCAAGTATAGCCTATCATTCGCCACTTAATAACGCTCGCAAAAGGTATGCCTACGCAAAATATAAATTTTGGTTTTGAATTGGATTTTTCCGACCGTGTGGGTCGATGAATTTATTTTTGTTATTCCTGCAATATTGCAGAAGTACCTCTCCGTACAGGGGGGACTCTACCAAAATATTTCCAAAATTTATGTTATTAGAAAATTTTCAAATTTTTAGAGTTGGTTTTCTATTAAAATTAACTAGTTTGGTTAAAACTAGAAGTTTGGAAAGTGGAAGAGACGTTTTTAACTAATTGGATTTTTGAAATTTCTGAGTTTGTAGCATTCTTCCTTTTTTAGTAATTTCTGGGACGAAATTCTTTTAAGGGGGAAGGAATGTAACGACCCAGATTATTTAACCATTTATTTTAATATTTAATAATGGTTTTAAATATTATTTTCAAGTTTAATAACTTGAATATTAATGGTTTTGTATATTTTATTAATATAAATAATAAAATAATAATTTAAATTTCGGAATGGTCGGGATTAATTGGATTTGCAGTATAATGTGAACTGACAATTTAAAAGAATCTAGTGTTGTTTCGTTTTGAATATTATTTACATACTCGTTTATTAAATGACGATTGAACGTTAAATTTATAAATTTACTTTGAAACGAACTACAGCGGCGCGGTTGTTCGTAATATTACGTTTTGAACTTTAATTGGTTGTACAAGATCCTATATAAGTCAGATTTCTTCGAAACAAGAAATTTCTAAATCTATTGGATAATATTTTTCTAATGGAAGAGAAAATTCGAGTTTTTATGTTGTATATTATGTTTTATGTCCAAATCAAATTTTCAAATAGTCACTATGGAATTCGTATATAAATTATAACGTTTAATTATATAAAATAAAAGGGTTTTTAACATATTGAATATTGATTTGGCTTGAATTCAAACCGGAGTATTTTATTTTGAAAATATATGAAATTCTGCTTGAGTAGGTCCGATGATAATATTTTTTATTATTATATTGAGGTATTTTAAAGTTGGTTATTTTAATTTAAATTGACCCTTAAAAACGAACTTTATTCAAACGACCTCCGTTTTCAACGAAACAAATTTTATTAAGACCGTAATGGCTTATTATTGCTAGATTTCAAGTTTCACGTCAAACAGAGTTATTTTGTTAGCATAGCAAAATTAAATGCAAATAAAACGACCATTTGGACTCGAACGAGCGCCGTTTTTGCAAACAGACTCAGAATTCGACGAAACAAGTTTCATTAGGATCATAACGTCAAATTATACCATGACGTCCATTTTCATCACGAACGGAGTATGTATGTGACCATAGAAATCAATAAATAGTGTTCAAAAATGGCGATAGGCACGAATAAAAATCTTTAGTCATCATCGTTCGTTACCTCAAGTTAAAATATTATTATTTCCCTTATATATACAACAGTACACTTGAGCTACCTCACCTAAACATTCACCAGTGTTCAAAAATTTCAGAAAACCCCTCAATCACGAAATAATTTATAACTCGAATTATGTTTCGAATCAATCGAAACTTTCGACACTGAAGTTGAAGATCTCGTCGATATCTACCAGCATACAAAATTTGGTGACCTGTCGTGGCCTGAGGTAGCCGGATTCGGCAAAAAACCGAGAGAAAGCTGATTCGTTCTTTTTTATTCAGAGGGTGGTAGAGATGATTTCTGGTGATGGAGTCTAAAACAAAGTTTTTTAGGGAAGTCAGGGCTACAAATCTTGAAACACCCCACCTCAGTTAAGGTCACTCAAAAAGGGAATGCCTTAACTCTGCTGGAGGTTTATAAGTAAAAGCCACAGATAAACTCAAGACAGATATAAATACACATATTTTAAACAGCGGAAACCAAACAGACTTTTATTTCATCAATACGTGTTCAAACAAAACATTCCATAATTGTCTCAAAATACTTCCAACATTACAACCTCATTACTGTCTTGATTATTAAAGAAGCATAAAACATAAATAAAGTGAAAAAAATCCCCATAGTGATATCCAAAGCCATAATCCAAGCAAAAGAGATCCAAATCATACATCTACGTTCTTGGAGCTTGTAAAGAGTCTGACTGAGCTGAGTTGTTTCCTCCCTGTGGACCTGGGGGGAAACGAAAGAAAAGAAGACGAAAAGAAAAAAGAGTCAGACATAAAGCCTGAGTAAATCTAGTAACTCTTCAGTATGTGAATAAGAAAAGGGCATGATAGATATAAACTGAAAATAGGAAAGTGTCACAAGCTAAGGAAGTGTCGAATGTACTATCGTACCCTTACTATATCTCTGCACCTACTTGAGCTTATTTTAACTGGCACCCCATGCTGAGGGTGAAGTGATCCCTATTTTTATTTAAAGATCGGCTCCTACTCGCGTAAACATGTGTCATACGGCCACCAAGAATTGTAGATACCTATGCTGGTCCCACCATGGGGTGTATCAAGACCCATGGTGGCGGCCCCGACCCAAATTCTAGAAGGCATAGGTTATACTACTGGTGCCCACAGTGCCATGTTTGTCTGCTCCGGAGTGTGTGCACGCCCGCACCCCGTTAGAACCTACACTGTTGCACCCACCACCGTCGCTTTGACCGCTTACAATCAGCCCAGTAATCGTGCCCCACCCTGCCTAGTTTCAGGGTACCATGATACCTAACTTAGGTTACTGCTGAAACGGGTCCCTCGTTACTAGGTTTTTCTAGTCAAACATGTTAAGTGGTTAAGTGTCTATATTTACCTAACCCCACCCATCAATTCTTGTTAACATGTTGAATTTGGTTAAGTGTTATAGTTGACTTAACCCTACCATCTGTCCTTAGCCTCTTAGAGCACCTGACCACTCACATTAGACAGATATTGCTACGGTTACTGGATGTGCCGGTCGGTTCCGGGAAGGTTTACACCGTAGCTCAGTCTAACCTCGGGTCATTATTGGGCTCAATGCTTAACCACCCACATTGGATAGGTATTGTTGTGACTACTGGACAACCGGGTGGGTCCGGGCAGGTTTACATCACAACTCAATCCAACCTCGGGTTAAGCATATCGTGTTTTCTAAATTTACATATTTTATTACTTTTCAATTATATGTAAATGTCATGTCTTTTATTCTTGGGTATAACAATTCATACCGCTTAAATGTCATTGTCGTTGGCATGTGCCAAACATGCCAACATATATTTTTCATGTTTTACACCCAACGTTATTACCCCCGTTTGTACGTTCGCAACATTATAACCAATGTTGGGCTCGACACAATTCAACCCAACTTTATAAATGTGAGAAAAGGGGAAATCAAGCACATGTAATATTTTACAACATATAAGGGTGTGTGGCGCGTGAACTTGCAATTTAGCGATACTAACATAAATGATGGGTCATGTGAACTTGCATTAAAATCAAAGTATAACTAAGTAGGTGACATATGAAATGGCATAGTTTTGGTTTATCCAAACTTGGGTTTAAACATGTTTAACTTTGCATAATGTCAACCACAAAACTAGCATGTTGTATATTCACCAAAATGTTCAAATTTTAACATCTAATCATATAGCCTATTTCAACATGAACTTGCATAGTTTATGAAACCCAAACGATACTTAACATAGATCCAATTATACTTACAAATAAACATGAGAATGTGTTCATAGGTTTTGGGTCATGTAGGCATAAAAGGTCTCAAATATAGAACATATTTACATAAGCCTTAATTTAGACTTAGTGAATGCATAAAGTCCATGCCATAGACATAAACATAAAGGGATCAAATTCTAGTTTTTTGCCACAAACTTGCAAGTGCCATTATCTTCATATACAATTGTTCAATAGGCTTGCATCAATCAATTTAGGCCACAAATATCAATACACCAGTCATGACAGAATCATCACAATACACAGAATTTATATCATTAACATATAATAACACAATTCTATTTTTATTTACATCGAATCACATCACAGTTTTTATTCATATTCTGAAAGGTCACTATACTTACAACGAATGCAGAATCTTGAATTCTGGATTCTAAATTCTGAAATTGAGATGCGCTCCTTTGGGTAGATTAACGTTGCGTTGATTAATTTGATTAAACTATAATCTTCTTCTTAATTTGATTCGTCTCTAGGCTTTTCTCTCTTGACAACTATGCTTAATTCCTCCCTAGCAGCATGACGACTCCCTTCTTATTTTTTTGTGTGAATTTTCAGTTGAGACTTAGGGTGTATTTATAGATTTTTAAATTGTTTTGAGCCGTCAGATGAAGACAGAAGGAATCTAGACAATACAAAGTTCAAAGAGCCAATCAAGAGGTGACATTCAGCCCTAGTGACACACCGAGCCACAGAAATTCGAGCCAGAGCCAGACCCAGCCAGCCAGGTCGACCAGGTAGGTCGATTGGCAGGTCGACACCCAAGTCGACACTATGGTCAACCTGGGGTGGCCAGGTCGACACCATGGTCGACCCTATGGTCGACCTGGTCTTTAGGCGGGAATTTTCCCGTCCAGCCCAGTTTGAACCTGTTTTTCGAATTTCGAATTTTAAACTGAGCTGTTTGAATTTAAATTTTATTCTGAAACTTCCGAAGGTCATAACTCCTTCATGTGGAGTCCGATTCACGCAAACTCAGACTCTATCTTAAGCAAAATTCCGAGTCGAACGCAATGGCGTAACCCATTTCCCTTCATTCTTTCATTTAGAATTAATTACACTTTAATTTGTGAAGCTTAATGTTATAGAATTCACGGGGTGTTACATTCTCCTCCCCTTAAAAGGATTTCGTCCCCGAAATCTTCAAGTTAGGAAGAATGTATATCCTACCATCCAAGAGTCCATCTACTCAACCAACCAACACAGGCATCCACTGTCCTTAAAAGACTTCTAATGCTTCGTGATCATATGCATAGTGTGTGTACATGTCCTTATCTAATGCAGTAATCAGGCGGTCTACTGATTCAGTTGACCCCCTTAATGCGAATCATGTAAGTGTCATGAATCCATTATGTATGCAAATTTTTCCTACTCATAATTATACATGAGTGCACAACTATTCATACAGATGCGACGACCATATGACAGCATATCAAGTTTCAACTATATACAAATGAGAATACATATATGCATATGCAATATGAAGTGACTGAGACGATCTATAACCTAGGGTGTGTGTGTATATGCATCCACGTGCAACCACTAGCAATCACTAGCAACCATTTGCAGCCATCATCCATAACATGTTTCAAATACATGTTTGCATCCATTTGTTTTCTACTTAAGGAGTTAGGAAAAGGACCGAGGAGATATACCTAAAAAGATAGATAAAGCATAACTTAAGGAAAAAGAGATCGAAGATGTACCCTAAAAAAGAAGAGGGTAGGCAGCGCGTATTGTGTCCTCAGTTTCCCAAGTTGCGTCTTCCTCGGCGTCGCTCCACTGAACTTTAACGAGTTTGACTTCGCGGTTGCGTAGCTTTTTCACTTCAGTTCCTAAGATGCGGGTTGGAACTTTCCTCACAGTTGCTTCACGTTCCACTTCGACTTCTTCTAGAATGCAAGGTTCCACCACTTCCGCAGACTCATGCAAACACTTCCGGAGGTGAGAAACATGAAAGACGTTGTAACTCCGGCCAGTCTCTCGGGTAGCTCTAATCTATAGGCCATCTTCCCAACCTTCTCGATGATAGGGAACGGTCCTACAAATCTTGGTGATAGCTTTCCTGCGGACCCAAAGCGAATGACGTTCCTTAAAAGAGATACCTTAAGGAAAACCCAGTCCCCAACCTCAAACTCATGGTCGGTCCTTCTTTTGTCGGCGTAGGATTTTTGTCTGTCTTGGTCAGTCTTCATTCTCCTACGTATCAAGTCCACTTTCTCCGAAGTCTCTCGAATCATGTCAGGCCCAAGTATAAGCTTATCTGTAGACTCCCACCAACAAGTTGGTGATTTGCACGGTCTTCCATACAAGGCTTCGAAGGGCGCTATACCGATGGTAGCTTGGTAGCTGTTGTTGTAGGCAAATTCCACTAAAGGAAGGTGATCCTCCCAAGTCCCTCCAAAGTCAAGAACGCAAAGTCTCAAAAGATCCTCTAAAACTCTATTCACCCTTTCCGTCTGGCCATCGGTTTGGGGGTGATAGGCCGTGCTCAAACATAACTGTGTGCCTACAGCTTCTTGCAGACTCCGCCAAAACTCGCTTGTGAAGATAGGGTCTCGGTCACTAACAATGCTGGAGGGTATCCCATGAAGTCGAAATATTTCCTTGAGATAAAGAGATGCGAGAGATGCGGCAGTCCTTCTACTCTTGATAGGTATAAAGAGGGCGCTTTTAGTAAGCCTATCCACTATTACCCAAATGCTAATGTTGCCTCTTCTCGACCTAGGCAGTCCATCAATGAAGTCCATTGAAATGCTATTCCACTTCCACTGTGGGACCTCTAAAGGATGAAGTAGTCCTCCAGGTTTCTTCTGTTCCGCCTTGACCCGTTGGCAGGTCATGCACTTAAAAACAAAATCTGCCACGTCTTGCTTCATGCTGCTCCAAAAGAAAGTTCTTTTTATATCCTTGTACATCTTATCACCGCCAGGGTGTATAGTCATCTTGGAATGATGCGCTTCCTCGAGAACCTTCTTTGTCAACTCCCTTGCTTGTGGGACGCATAATCTTCCATCTCGCCTCAGTCAACCCTTATCATCGTGGCGTATCTACTGAGGTGACTAGAAGTCTCACCCCTAATAAGTTTATCAATCACATCAACAAGCTGAGGGTCTTCACGTTGTGCAGCCCCTATTGAGTCTAAGAGAGTAGGGCGTACATCGAGAGATGCTAACAAACCCGGTACAAAATCTGAGGAGGGCCTAAAGTTAAAACTGGCTATATACTCCAAGCTTTGCCTCTCTACAAAGAGCGGGCTTAAGGTCAGTTTCTTTCGGCTCAACGCGTCTGCTACTACGTTGCCTTTGCCGGGAGTATAGGAAATTTCAAAGTCATACGAGGCAAGAAACTCCATCCATCTTTGCTGCCTCAAGTTAAGATCCTTCTGCGAGAAGAGATATTTCAACGATTTATGGTCAGTGTATAATTCGAACCTCTCACCTAGGAGATAATGGCGCCAAGACTTAAGCGCAAAGACGATGGCCGCTAACTCAAGATCGTGGGTTGGGTAGTTCTTTTCATGAACTTTCAATTGTCTTCCGCCATAAGCTACTACCCTTCCTTCTTGCATTAGAACAGCGCCTAGTCTCGTTCCACATGCATCTGTGTATACTGTGAACATTTTGCTTCCATCTGGTAAAGTCATAACTGGGGTTGTTGTAAGAGCCCTTTTTAATCGTTGGAAAGCAAACTCACAGTCCAAATCCCAAGTGAACGCCAGATTCTTCTTTGTTAGCCTTGTGAGTGGGGCTGAGATTTTCACGAAATCCCTAATATACTTTCGGTAAAAACCGGCTAGCCCAAGAAAGCTTCGAACTTCGGTCGCATTTCTTGGTGTCTTCCAATTTTGCACTGCCACCACTTTCGCGGGGTCCATAGCCAACCCCTCTTTGGACACTATATGCCCTAGAAATCTTACCGCCTTTCTCCAAAAGTGGCACTTAGAGAATTTGGCTTTTAGCTGATGTGTACGGAGAGTTTCCATGATTTCTTTCAGATGCTGAGCATGCTCTTCCTCATTCTTTGAGAAGATTTAGATATCATCTACGAAGACAACCACGAATTTGTTGAGGAATTCTCTGAACACCCTACTCATTAGATCTACGAAATAAGCGGGTGCGTTTGTCAAGCCGAAAGGCATGACAAGCCACTCGAAGAAACCGTCTGGGGTTCTGAACGCCATTTTATCAATGCTATCTTCAGCTACTCTTAGCTGATGGAACCCAGTTGCCAGATCAAGTTGGGAGAAGATCGTCGCACCTACAAGCTGATCAAACAAATCGTCGATTCGGGGAAGAGGGTGTCTATTTTTCTTGGTCAGTTTGTTTAACTCCCTACAGTCGACGCAAAGGCGAAGCGAACCGTCCGCTTTGGTTGCGAACACCACTGGAGCACCCCATTCCGAAATGCTCCGTCTAATGAATCACTTTTCGAGAAGTTCTTTAACCTGCTTACTGAGCTCCTTTCTCTCCTTTGGAGCCATGTGTCTGACAGATAAAGCTACATGCTTTGCATTATCCACAAGATATATGCGGAAGTCTATTTCCCGCCTCGGAGATAAGCCTTTCACCTCCTCAAAGACATCTGGATATTACCGGACTACTCTAACTGATTGTAAATTCTCATCAGAAGCATCAAGCGACTCTAGATAACTAAGCATAACAGCATTCAAGGGATTACAAGAAATTTCTAGAGTGTTACCAAGCCGAGTCAAGAGTCTAACTGTAATAACCCGAAAATCTGGGCCAGTTTAAATTTTATTTTGGCAATTTTAGCGAATTTTGAATATTTAAAATGAATTATTTTAAATAATATCGACGAGAAATTTATTTTGAAAATAATTTGAACGTATATAATATACGCGTCGTCGTTAGAATATAAATATTTATATATAATTATAAATAGAATGGAAAATGGCGCGGTAGTTCGATAATTCGATTTCAAACTTCAATTGAATGTACCGGGTGCAGAACAATCCGGATTTTAGTGAAACCAAAAACATTAGGATCTAATTGATAATATCTTTCCAACGAATCCGACAAATCAGGATTTCATAGCGGAAATCAAAAGATATGCCCAGTTGAAAATTCTGAATAGTCGCTATGGAATTCAGGCCCTTAAAAATGGACATTTTGCAAACGACGTCGGATTTCGACGAAACCAGTTTTTTTGGGTCCGGGAGGTGAAGTTATTGCTAGGTTTCAAATTTCATAATTTTTCGAATCAATATGTGAGCGTGGCAAAGGAAAACGCGTTTGACCAGTTTCAGTTGATTTTAATCGACTGGAAATTGGCCATTTTTCTAACGGTCTCAGAATTCGACGAAACTAGTTTTGTTAGGACCGTATTGTTAATACGAAGCTAGAAAATATTTTTCTGGAATTTTTAAAGTTAGTATGTGACCCCGGTAATTTGAAATGTACGTTTAAAATTCAATATAGTGATTTAAATGAAAATTCAACGGAAACTGATCGAAACGATCAAACCATCTTACGATACATATCCCATTGTGTTCGGAATAGGGGTGAAATGCTATGGACGACAGGCGGTGGACCTCGTTTAGAGGTCGTATGAAAAAGTCAACTTTTTAATAATTAAATAATAAAAAAAAAATATTCTCCTCTCCTATACCCAGCCCCCCCCCCTCCGTTCGAATTCATTTTACAGATTTATAAAAAAAAAAGAGAGAGAAATCGAACGAAGAAGGAGGCGCGACATCAACCACCGCCGCCGGCGTCCAAGGCGCGCCATCCCCACCTCCCTTTCCCTCCCCTTCCTTTCCTCTGGCAGAATCCGACGTTCGAAACCCCCCCCCCCCCTCGTGAAAACAACGCACCGCACCCTCCTCCTTCAGTTCGAGCCACGGAGCCGCGACCCCGACGCCCGCACCCCCTCCTCCGCCTTCCTTTCTCCCCTTCCTCCCTCTTCTCCTCCGACCAGCGAGCCGCTCCACCCCCTCAGCCTCCTTCGCCCCTTTTCAAAAACTGCCAGTAAGTTTTTATTATTTATTTAGTTTATTTCAATTATTTTATGTAATGATCTTTAAATAAAATTAGCAATTGTTATTTTTAAAAATAAAAATTAGATCTTTAATGAATAGAAAAGATTCGATTTTTAAATAGAAAAGATTCGATTTTTAAATAGAAAAGATTCGATTTTTAAATAGAAAAGATTTGATTTTTATATAATAGATAAATATACGATCTTTATATATAAAAAATATATATATATAATTTTATCTATATAGTAGCGATGTAAAAATAGAATTTTTATATACATAGCAACGAAAGAAAAATATGATTTTTATATGTTGAACTTCGAAAGAAAAATATGATTTTTATATATTTAACTTCGAAGTAAAAATGCGATTTTTATATATTGAACTTCGAAATAAAATTGTGATTTTTGTATATGTAGTGGCTACGGGCAACGAAGATGACGAAGATGCGATAGCGATGAAGATTTCTATCAATGAAGTGCCGTGGAGCTAGGATAGCTATCGGTGAGAAATTCTCACCTTTCAATTTCTTTTCTAGTTATATATATATATATACTAGGATGCAGACGGTGTTTAGTAGCACCCGACACAATCGTCCACAGACCATGGACTTGTTTGTTTGGCTGTTTGGTTATTGATTGCGATATTGGTTTGAATGTGGTTTGTGGTGTGAAAAATCGAATCGATAAATTGGTTAGGATTAGACGTGCGCCGTTATAAGGCGAAGGAGTAAGGCTAGGTTAGACTCTTACTCCAAATTTTGTGGTTTGCATAACAAAAGTGATTTGATTGATATGGGTATGGCGGTGGCCATTATTAGACCGGGAACAAGGCTAGGCCTTATCCCGTTTCTAGCATAGCGCCGTTATGCCGCCGAAATTTTCTAAAATATGTTGGAAAAATAAAAATATCATTTTATTTAAAGAATGAACTGAATAGAAATTCATATGTTAAAATAAAATGTTTTATCATTAAAAATATAATTTTTAACGTGAAGTGAATAAGATAAAATATTCATTTACAAACCGGACGGTTTGTTTATGTACACCTATTTGAAGGACATTGATTGGGTCGATAAATTTTACACATCGCCCAACTGCACAAATAAAATCTGTGTTTGATTGTTTGAAACCCCACACGGGTGTTGGGATGAAATTTGAAGTTCACTCATCCTGATTGATTAAATATGTCGATCGATTGATTGACAGGCTGTTATAAGCGTTAGATATCTATATTTGATGCTTATACAGTGTAGTGCACCTTGGTTGATGGTTGATTATTTTTCAATGCTATTATATGTGTGTAATGTATGAAAATCCATATAATTAACTTTATATGGTAATTGATTGGGCCTCATTCCAATCTGAAAAATAAAGATATTATAAAATAAAAGTTCATGTGTTGACAGTACTCATCCGTTGAGATTGGTCATGTGTTGAACGAAATATTTTGATAATAACAACTATTTTGAAAAGGAAATATTTGAAATAGAATATTTGAAAATAGAAATTTATGAAGCCGTGTTGATTAGTTTGACGCCATTTTGACGTGAACGATATTTATATCGATTTTAAACGATTTCGAAATGAATTGAATTGAAAACGATTTCGAAATGAATTGAATTGAAAACGATTTCGAAATGAATTGAATTGAAAACGATTTCGAAATGAATTGAATTGAAAACGATTTCGAAATGAATTGAATTGAAAACGATTTCGAAATGAATTGAATTGAAAACGATTTCGAAATGAATTGAATTGAAAACGATTTCGAAATGAATTGAATTGAAAACGATTTCGAAATGAATTGAATTGAAAACGATTTCGAAATGAATTGAATTGAAAACGATTTCAAATTTAATTGAAAGCGAATTGAAATGAATTCAAATTGAATTGAAATTTGAATTGAATAGAAATGAATTTTAAAACGAATTTATAAAGAAGAATTCAATTTTGATTTGAATTGAAATGGAAGTTGAGATTGCTTTTGAAACGAATATTAAAACTATTTATATAATTCGTTTTAAATAGAAATCGATGAAATATATATTATATATATTATATATATAATATAATGGCCTGAATAGAACGCGCCGCGCCGCGGCAGTTCATGAATTTCGACCATTCATTTCAAACGGACATTACGGGAGATCCGACCGTCGGATTCTCCTGAAACCGGAACCGTTGGGTTCGTATCGAAAAGAGCTTTCTAACGAATATTAGAAATTTGAAATCTAACGGTTGGATTTGGAGTTACGTCCAAATCAAATTTGAAAAAGGTCGCTGTAAGTGCAGTTCGATGGCCATTGATGGAAATCGACTATACGGGCCTTGATAAAATTATTAAAAATAGTAATAATTTGTGTAAAATCATAAGAAATGATTTGTGAAGATTTGGGATGAAAAACTCCATATTTGAAAAGATGAAAATAGATTTTTTTCGAAATGAACTAGTTTTGAACTAGAATTATAATTCTATTTATTTTTAAATAAATAAATTGAATTTGAAAAGGGTTTTGAAAATAACCAAAATTTCCAATGATTGCATTGGAGTGGATTTGAATCGAAATTGTCTTCGGAATATTTCGATGTTGGAATTCGTGATTATACAGATGTTGTTATGGAAATTTGAAAGATATATATTTATATCGTTATTTCCAATACGACATTTGTTAGTCGTAGAATTTGATATTGAATATAAGCCGATATATTTTCTATTCAGAGCCTTGTATTGAATATCAAATGTGATTTGGGTTTATCGTGAGCAGTGTTTTAAATAACACCTGTTCTTTAACCCGATAATTAATGGAATGTGATTTTGGGTTTATCGTGAACCGTGTTTTAAATGACACTGATTCTTTAACCCAGTTAAAGATTAAAACTAAGTGGAGTTTTAATGAATCTTTAATTAGATTGAAATGATCGAAAATGGAGTATCACCAGTTTTGCTCCAGACGATGGTTAAATCTTTAATCAGATTTGAACGTGAAATGGTAATTGAATTTACCGATAACACTGTGGTGTTAGATATGAAGTATTACCAGTTTTACTTCATGGGATGAATAGGTTGGGATTGGGAAATAAAATAAATGATTACTTTGGTGTGGTTCGCTAACCCCGACTAGTTTGAATTGATATTCAAAGGAGATTAAAGAATAAATTTAAAGAATTTATCTTGGATAAAATTAATGGGAACTTTTCCCAAAGTATAGGAATATTCGAATAAAAGAATATTCTGAATTGGAATGAGGCGTATGTTGTGTTTGTATAACACTTTTATAATATATACGCGAGTTATTCAGAAAGACCGGGTTTATCCCATTCTGAATAACTGATTCGACGTGGTGTCGAAGATGAAGACGGTGGTCGAAGACCGGAAGTCTTCACGTTGTTTGGGTGATAACTGATGATCTTGATTGGGCTATACACCCAAGAAGATGGAAAACAGTTGGTGATCGTCCAGACGTACTTGGAGATCGATGGATATACGGGGTACTAGGTGCCTCCGGTTTCGTTCAGACCCAGAACGGACCTGTAAATGGACTGTGTGTCTGACATTGGATTTTAGTCCGTGTGATTGATCTCTATTAAATATATATCTGTTTGGCGGCGGAGAATTTATTCTCTTGCTTAACGCCCTTCTCTGAGACGTACGAGCTCAGGGGTTATATATTGATGGATATCAAACGCATGGAGTGAATTGCCTGTGTGGCATGCCTAAGTGGCAATTGATCGAGGCTTCTGTTGAAAAGCAAAGTCTTGTGGTGATGATCAAAGCAAGGCCTTTGTGGCGTAGCTTTGTGTAACGTTGATTCGCGAGCTTCACACCCGGTATGAACCAAAAACGGGAGAGGACGTCAGGGAGGGCATGCGTTTCTTTTTAGCTAGAAGTGGCGTCAGTGGTTTTACACGCCCTGACGAGTTTGACTTATGTGGTTGTTGCTGTTGCGAGGCGCCTCGGTTATATCGGTTTCGGCCGATGCATTCTGGTCGGCAGACGGACCAGACTTACACCCCATAGGGTGGGGAGACGCATGTTCAGGGTTTAAGTTTAATCCACATCGGTGGACCGGCCCTGAGGATCCAAGGGTCGATGCGCTCTGACCCTGAGGCTCGGGCTAGACAGTCTCGAATCGGTTGAGGACTATCTTTTGTCTCGGTTCATAGACGGAAATCCAATTTCCAAATACGTGACTTTGCGGTTTTATTTGTAAACCTATATATGGCGACATAGTGGGATGGGGCATTCATGCCGCCTATGATTGATACTTATGATTTGAAGTTGTTTTATACACTATGCACTTATTACAGTATCAAATGATTTGTTTTAAACGTATCAAGCATTCTTGGCTATTATAAGGTAAAAACCCTATCCCCCGGCTTGCGTTGCATTGTGTGATAGGACCTGGGTCTTATAATAGCTTCATTTTTCTTTATTTAGCATTGCGCTGTAGTTTTATGCACTGGTATTCTTGGGAGGAAACCCGTTCCGTGTTATACGGCGTGTTCCCTTGATTTACCTAACTTTAAAATAAAGATTAATAACTGTTTTAGTTCTCACACCAGTCACATGACTGACCTGGAGTTTATTGTTTTAACCTAAACTCTGGGTGCCCTTATTTTGACACGGGCAGCTAGTAGTTTTGGTTTTGCAGATTTATATTCACAGGATCCTGGTTTACAGCTGGAACGATATCCGGAAAGCTTTGTATCCGTATATCCCTTCTAGTTGTGTATTGTATTATTTTCCGCTGCTATGTATTTAAATGTAATTTAAATCTCTGATATTTCTGTGTAATATTTATTCATTCATACTCTGTATATTCTTGTAATCTGGTGCATTGTTGTAATATACAATGAAATGTTCTTCCTTATGCGTTCTACTTTGTCGCGTTCTCAAACGATAGGGCGTTTCGAGCGGTCTGGGTCGATTTAGCGACTGGTTCGGACCGAGCGAAATTCCTTGCCATCACAGTTGGTATCGGAGCTTTGGTTTACAAAGTAGAGAACAAGGCACCTTAGAACCATACGAAAGAATTCATCAGATATTGGATTAGCAATATCCAATGAGAGTGACTCGTTAGAGATGGGATCAGTAGTATCCTAGAACGAGTGTGAAGAGTATATTTTTGAAAATGAAAACAATTTTGTTTTGAAAATTTAAATAAACTATTCGTATTTGATTATTTATTTTATATTGATTTTGGACAATTCAGTATATAAAGAATTTGCATATACGCCTTGCAAACGTATATTCAAAGTTTTAATATATTGGATAGATATAGCATCGCACTCTAGTCGCCCGAAGATGATATTGATGATAGCGATCGCATCATCAACATTTATGTTCGAGTTTCGAAGGTGTGATTTTCTATATATTTCCATTAGACTGGTGTGAGAACCAAAACTAATATAGCTAGAATACATTGTTGTGATTTGGCATTAAAACAAGATTTTCAGTATATATATCAAAATTATCAATTTGAAACGTCAAATTCACTAATTGATTGATGATTGTGTTGTTTGTTTATTTGGTTGATAATTTTGAACCATTTAGCCTAATTGAACCAAATATTGAACTGTATTGAAAATTGGTCGCATTTGCTTGCATATACATTTGCTTACATTGAACAGGTCATAGCAAGGAGGCTAGAGCCGAAGAATAAAATTTCTTTGCCCGACAAATAGGTACATGTTTACTACATGATTTACTGTTTTGTTTGGGTGATGATGATTTTGTGAGCCTATTGGCTAGCCGCTTGGCTTTTTCTTTTTCTTTTTGAGATCTGAAGGACCGGGGAAGCTATTTGAAATTCCCCGATGCTCCCATTGCAGGGGAGGTTATGGCGAAATTTTTCGAAAATTTAGGGTGTTAGCCAAATTTTTGAAATTTTTGGAAATTCTCAGAAACTGAAAAGTTGGAGGATGGAAACCAGATCGAATGTAGAATTGATTTATCAAACCACTTTCGACTTTGTTCCTTTTCGGGGACGAAAAGTTTTAAGTGGGGGAGATTGTAATAACCCGAAAATCTGGGCCAGTTTAAAATTTTTATTTTGGCAATTTTAGCGAATTTTGAATATTTAAAATGAATTATTTTAAATAATATCGACGAGAAATTTATTTTGAAAATAATTCGAACGTATATAATATACGCGTCGTCGTTAGAATATAAATATTTATATATAATTATAAATAGAATGGAAAATGGCGCGGTAGTTCGATAATTCGATTTCAAACTTCAATTGAATGTACCGGGTGCAGAACAATCCGGATTTTAGTGAAACCAAAAACATTAGGATCTAATTGATAATATCTTTCCAACAAATCCGACAAATCAGGATTTCATAGCGGGAATCAAAAGATATGCCCAGTTGAAAATTCTGAATAGTCGCTATGGAATTCAGGCCCTTAAAAATGGACATTTTGCAAACGACCTCGGATTTCGACGAAACCAGTTTTGTTGGGTCCGGGAGGTGAAGTTATTGCTAGGTTTCAAATTTCATAATTTTTCGAATCAATATGTGAGTGTGGCAAAGGAAAACGCGTTTGACCAGTTTCAGTTGATTTTAATCGACTGGAAATTGGCCATTTTTCTAACGGTCTCAGAATTCGACGAAACTAGTTTTGTTAGGACCGTATTGTCAATACGAAGTTAGAAAATATTTTTCTGGAATTTTTAAAGTTAGTATGTGACCCCGGTAATTTGAAATGTACGTTTAAAATTCAATATAGTGATTTAAATGAAAATTCAACGGAAACTGATCGAAACGATCAAACCATCTTACGATACATATCCCATTGTGTTCGGAATAGGGGTGAAATGCTATGGACGACAGGCGGTGGACCTCGTTTAGAGGTCGTATGAAAAAGTCAACTTTTTAATAATTAAATAATAAAAAAAAATATTCTCCTCTCCTATACCCAGCCCCCCCCCCCTCCGTTCGAATTCATTTTACAGATTTATAAAAAAAAAAGAGAGAGAAATCGAACGAAGAAGGAGGCGCGACATCAACCACCGCCGCCGGCGTCCAAGGCGCGCCATCCCCACCTCCCTTTCCCTCCCCTTCCTTTCCTCTGGCAGAATCCGACGTTCGAAACCCCCCCCCCCCCTCGTGAAAACAACGCACCGCACCCTCCTCCTTCAGTTCGAGCCACGGAGCCGCGACCCCGACGCCCGCACCCCCTCCTCCGCCTTCCTTTCTCCCCTTCCTCCCTCTTCTCCTCCGACCAGCGAGCCGCTCCACCCCCTCAGCCTCCTTCGCCCCTTTTCAAAAACTGCCAGTAAGTTTTTATTATTTATTTAGTTTATTTCAATTATTTTATGTAATGATCTTTAAATAAAATTAGCAATTGTTATTTTTAAAAATAAAAATTAGATCTTTAATGAATAGAAAAGATTCGATTTTTAAATAGAAAAGATTCGATTTTTAAATAGAAAAGATTCGATTTTTAAATAGAAAAGATTTGATTTTTATATAATAGATAAATATACGATCTTTATATATAAAAAATATATATATATAATTTTATCTATATAGTAGCGATGTAAAAATAGAATTTTTATATACATAGCAACGAAAGAAAAATATGATTTTTATATGTTGAACTTCGAAAGAAAAATATGATTTTTATATATTTAACTTCGAAGTAAAAATGCGATTTTTATATATTGAACTTCGAAATAAAATTGTGATTTTTGTATATGTAGTGGCTACGGGCAACGAAGATGCGATAGCGATGAAGATTTCTATCAATGAAGTGCCGTGGAGCTAGGATAGCTATCGGTGAGAAATTCTCACCTTTCAATTTCTTTTCTAGTTATATATATATATATACTAGGATGCAGACGGTGTTTAGTAGCACCCGACACAATCGTCCACAGACCATGGACTTGTTTGTTTGGCTGTTTGGTTATTGATTGCGATATTGGTTTGAATGTGGTTTGTGGTGTGAAAAATCGAATCGATAAATTGGTTAGGATTAGACGTGCGCCGTTATAAGGCGAAGGAGTAAGGCTAGGTTAGACTCTTACTCCAAATTTTGTGGTTTGCATAACAAAAGTGATTTGATTGATATGGGTATGGCGGTGGCCATTATTAGACCGGGAACAAGGCTAGGCCTTATCCCGTTTCTAGCATAGCGCCGTTATGCCGCCGAAATTTTCTAAAATATGTTGGAAAAATAAAAATATCATTTTATTTAAAGAATGAACTGAATAGAAATTCATATGTTAAAATAAAATGTTTTATCATTAAAAATATAATTTTTAACGTGAAGTGAATAAGATAAAATATTCATTTACAAACCGGACGGTTTGTTTATGTACACCTATTTGAAGGACATTGATTGGGTCGATAAATTTTACACATCGCCCAACTGCACAAATAAAATCTGTGTTTGATTGTTTGAAACCCCACACGGGTGTTGGGATGAAATTTGAAGTTCACTCATCCTGATTGATTAAATATGTCGATCGATTGATTGACAGGCTGTTATAAGCGTTAGATATCTATATTTGATGCTTATACAGTGTAGTGCACCTTGGTTGATGGTTGATTATTTTTCAATGCTATTATATGTGTGTAATGTATGAAAATCCATATAATTAACTTTATATGGTAATTGATTGGGCCTCATTCCAATCTGAAAAATAAAGATATTATAAAATAAAAGTTCATGTGTTGACAGTACTCATCCGTTGAGATTGGTCATGTGTTGAACGAAATATTTTGATAATAACAACTATTTTGAAAAGGAAATATTTGAAATAGAATATTTGAAAATAGAAATTTATGAAGCCGTGTTGATTAGTTTGACGCCATTTTGACGTGAACGATATTTATATCGATTTTAAACGATTTCGAAATGAATTGAATTGAAAACGATTTCGAAATGAATTGAATTGAAAACGATTTCGAAATGAATTGAATTGAAAACGATTTCGAAATGAATTGAATTGAAAACGATTTCGAAATGAATTGAATTGAAAACGATTTCGAAATGAATTGAATTGAAAACGATTTCGAAATGAATTGAATTGAAAACGATTTCGAAATGAATTGAATTGAAAACGATTTCGAAATGAATTGAATTGAAAACGATTTCGAAATGAATTGAATTGAAAACGATTTCAAATTTAATTGAAAGCGAATTGAAATGAATTCAAATTGAATTGAAATTTGAATTGAATAGAAATGAATTTTAAAACGAATTTATAAAGAAGAATTCAATTTTGATTTGAATTGAAATGGAAGTTGAGATTGCTTTTGAAACGAATATTAAAACTATTTATATAATTCGTTTTAAATAGAAATCGATGAAATATATATTATATATATTATATATATAATATAATGGCCTGAATAGAACGCTCCGCGCCGCGGCAGTTCATGAATTTCGACCATTCATTTCAAACGGACATTACGGGAGATCCGACCGTCGGATTCTCCTGAAACCGGAACCGTTGGGTTCGTATCGAAAAGAGCTTTCTAACGAATATTAGAAATTTGAAATCTAACGGTTGGATTTGGAGTTACGTCCAAATCAAATTTGAAAAAGGTCGCTGTAAGTGCAGTTCGATGGCCATTGATGGAAATCGACTATACGGGCCTTGATAAAATTATTAAAAATAGTAATAATTTGTGTAAAATCATAAGAAATGATTTGTGAAGATTTGGGATGAAAAACTCCATATTTGAAAAGATGAAAATAGATTTTTTTCGAAATGAACTAGTTTTGAACTAGAATTATAATTCTATTTATTTTTAAATAAATAAATTGAATTTGAAAAGGGTTTTGAAAATAACCAAAATTTCCAATGATTGCATTGGAGTGGATTTGAATCGAAATTGTCTTCGGAATATTTCGATGTTGGAATTCGTGATTATACAGATGTTGTTATGGAAATTTGAAAGATATATATTTATATCGTTATTTCCAATACGACATTTGTTAGTCGTAGAATTTGATATTGAATATAAGCCGATATATTTTCTATTCAGAGCCTTGTATTGAATATCAAATGTGATTTGGGTTTATCGTGAGCAGTGTTTTAAATAACACCTGTTCTTTAACCCGATAATTAATGGAATGTGATTTTGGGTTTATCGTGAACCGTGTTTTAAATGACACTGATTCTTTAACCCAGTTAAAGATTAAAACTAAGTGGAGTTTTAATGAATCTTTAATTAGATTGAAATGATCGAAAATGGAGTATCACCAATTTTGCTCCAGACGATGGTTAAATCTTTAATCAGATTTGAACGTGAAATGGTAATTGAATTTACCGATAACACTGTGGTGTTAGATATGAAGTATTACCAGTTTTACTTCATGGGATGAATAGGTTGGGATTGGGAAATAAAATAAATGATTACTTCGGTGTGGTTCGCTAACCCCGACTAGTTTGAATTGATATTCAAAGGAGATTAAAGAATAAATTTAAAGAATTTATCTTGGATAAAATTAATGGGAACTTTTCCCAAAGTATAGGAATATTCGAATAAAAGAATATTCTGAATTGGAATGAGGCGTATGTTGTGTTTGTGTAACACTTTTATAATATATACGCGAGTTATTCAGAAAGACCGGGTTTATCCCATTTTGAATAACTGATTCGACGTGGTGTCGAAGATGAAGACGGTGGTCGAAGACCGGAAGTCTTCACGTCGTTTGGGTGATAACTGATGATCTTGATTGGGCTGTACACCCAAGAAGATGGAAAACAGTTGGTGATCGTCCAGACGTACTTGGAGATCGATGGATATGCGGGGTACTAGGTGCCTCCGGTTTCGTTCAGACCCAGAACGGACTTGTAAATGGACTGTGTGTCTGACATTGGATTTTAGGTTGTGTGATTGATCTCTATTAAATATATATCTGTTTGGCGGCGGAGAATTTATTCTCTTGCTTAACGCCCTTCTCTGAGACGTACGAGCTCAGGGGTTATATATTGATGGATATCAAACGCATGGAGTGAATTGCCTGTGTGGCATGCCTAAGTGGCAATTGATCGAGGCTTCTGTTGAAAAGCAAAGTCTTGTGGTGATGATCAAAGCAAGGCCTTTGTGGCGTAGCTTTGTGTAACGTTGATTCGCGAGCTTCACACCCGGTATGAACCAAAAACGGGAGAGGACGTCAGGGAGGGCATGCGTTTCTTTCTAGCTAGAAGTGGCGTCAGTGGTTTTACACGCCCTGACGAGTTTGACTTATGTGGTTGTTGCTGTTGCGAGGCGCCTCGGTTATATCGATTTCGGCCGATGCATTCTGGTCGGCAGACGGACCAGACTTACACCCCATAGGGTGGGGGGACGCATGTTCAGGGTTTAAGTTTAATCCACATCGGTGGACCGGCCCTGAGGATCCAAGGGTCGATGCGCTCTGACCCTGAGGCTCGGGCTAGACAGTCTCGAATCGGTTGAGGACTATCTTTTGCCTCGGTTCATAGACGGAAATCCAATTTCCAAATACGTGACTTTGCGGTTTTATTTGTAAACCTATATATGGCGACATAGTGGGATGGGGCATTCATGCCGCCTATGATTGATACTTATGATTTGAAGTTGTTTTATACACTATGCACTTATTACAGTATCAAATGATTTGTTTTAAACGTATCAAGCATTCTTGGCTATTATAAGGTAAAAACCCTATCCCCCGGCTTGCGTTGCATTGTGTGATAGGACCTGGGTCTTATAATAGCTTCATTTTTCTTTATTTAGCATTGCGCTGTAGTTTTATGCACTGGTATTCTTGGGAGGAAACCCGTTCCGTGTTATACGGCGTGGTCCCTTGATTTACCTAACTTTAAAATAAAGATTAATAACTGTTTTAGTTCTCACACCAGTCACATGACTGACCTGGAGTTTATTGTTTTAACCTAAACTCTGGGTGCCCTTATTTTGACACGGGCAGCTAGTAGTTTTGGTTTTGTAGATTTATATTCACAGGATCCTGGTTTACAGCTGGAACGATATCCGGAAAGCTTTGTATCCGTATATCCCTTCTAGTTGTGTATTGTATTATTTTCCGTTGCTATGTATTTAAATGTAATTTAAATCTCTGATATTTCTGTGTAATATTTATTCATTCATACTCTGTATATTCTTGTAATCTGGTGCATTGTTGTAATATACAATGAAATGTTCTTCCGTATGCGTTCTACTTTGTCGCGTTCTCAAACGATAGGGCGTTTCGAGCGGTCTGGGTCGATTTAGCGACTGGTTCGGACCGAGCGAAATTCCTTGCCGTCACACTAACTACTCTTTTCTCAAAATCAAGGATGGCACCATTACTGGATAACCAGTCCATGCCTAAGATCAAACCATATCCCGAGAAGCCCAAAACAAAGGCATTATAGCTAAACTCAACGCTAAGAATAGAGATTTTCAAACCCAAACAAACCATTGACAAGTAAGCGAAGCCCCCAATTGGATTTGAAACTACTAAAGGATCTTCTACCATATTAGTGTCTAGATGCAGAGATTCTACTAGGCAGATGAAACAAAAGAGTGTGATGCACCAGAGTCAAAAAGTGTGCGAACTGGATGATCATAAAGATAAACTACACTTTCTACAGAGATATTACTACCTCGTTCCTGCTGAGGTGCCACTAGCGCATGAACCTGACCCCCTGAAGTGGATCCGGCTTTCTGTCCCTGCCCTTTCTTCTTTGGGCAGTCCTTAGCTTGGTGCCCAGTCTCTCCACAATGGAAGCAACCACCCATCTTCGCCTTCCATTTTCGGCAGTCTTTTGATATATGTCCCACAATGCCACAGAAATTGCACCTTCTCCTCTCACGGGGCTTATTGTTCTTCCTTCCTTTCTTGAAGTCTGTTTTCTTTGCTTGTAGACCCTCTTTCTTCTCTTCCACCTTAGTTTCTTTCTTGCCGTGGTCTTCCTCGTGTAGCAATGCCATGTCCACCAAGCTTTCATAAGTTGCTCCTGTGGATACATGGGTCATAGCAAGGCTGTGTAGAGGCTCATTCAAACCTTTGACGAAGCGAAGCGCCTTCTCGTGTTGGGTGTTTACTAAGTCTAGTCCAAATCTGGCCAGCTGATTAAATTGATTAACATACTCCCTGATTGTCATACTTCCATGTTTCAGAGTTAGAAACTTCTCCATTTGCAGGCATCTTTCGGCTTGGGAGAGGAATTTCATCTCAAACCTTGTCCTGAAATCCTCCCATGTTTCCACCGCCCTCTGAGCATTGGTAATTTCCCACCAATAGGAAGCTTCATCCTTAAGCAACCATACCGCTAGTTATATCTTTTGCCTGTCATCGACTCCGAAGATAACAAACAGATCCTCAGTCTCCTTTAGCCAGTTTCTTGCTCCTACAAAGGACTCTGTTCCATAAAAGTCTTTTCCACCCATAGCCTTGAAGTCTCTACATGTTTTTGCGAAGGCATTTCCACGAGGAGGAGGAGGAAAAGGAACCGCGGCCACTGGAGGAGGGATGTCTGCTGGGCCCGCGCCATTAGCCCTTGCTTCTAAGTACCTCCTAAACCAGTCGGGTATCGGTACTCCTTCTGGAAGGTTAAGGTCTCCAGACATGCTGAAACAGAAAGGAAAGATTCAAAACGAAGGATAGAGAGAGATAGTGCATATGGCTTTGGGGGATTATGCCTCTTTTAAAAATACAACACTTTTTCTTGAAAAATGCTTCTTTAAACTTTCTTTTGAAAATAATTTCAAAAACTTTTTATCTTATCTGGTAAACCTAGGCTCTGATACCAAGCGAAACACCCCACCTCCGTTATGGTCACTCACAAAGCGAATGCCTTAACTTTGGTGGAGGTTTATAAGTAAAAGCCGCAGATAAACTCAAGACAGATATAAATACACATATTTTAAACAGCGGAAACCAAACAGACTTTTATTTCATCAATACGTGTTCAAACAAAACATTCCATAATTGTCTCAAAATACTTCCAACATTACAACCTCATTACCGTCTTGATTATTAAAGAAGCATAAAACATAAATAAAGTGACAAAAATCACCATAGTGATATCCAAAGCCATAATCCAAGCAAAAGAGATCCAAATCATACATCTACGTTCTTGGAGCTTGTAAAGAGTCTGACTGAGCTGAGTTGTTTCCTCCCTGTGGACCTGGGGGGGGGGGGGGGAACGAAAGAAAAGAAGACGAAAAGAAAAAAGAGTCAGACATAAAGCCTGAGTAAATCTAGTAACTCTTCAGTATGTGAATAAGAAAAGGGCATGATAGATATAAACTGAAAATAGGAAAGTGTCACAAGCTAAGGAAGTGTCGAATGTACTATCGCACCCATACTATATCTCTGCACCTACTTGAGCTTATTTTAACTGGCACCCCATGCTGAGGGTGAAGTGATCCCCATTTTTATTTAAAGATCGGCTCCTGCTCGCGTAAACATGTGTCATACGGCCCCCAAGAATTGTAGATACCTATGATGGTCCCACCATGGTGTGTATCAAGACCCATGGTGGCGGCCCCGACAAATATTCTAGAAGGCATAGGTTATACTACTGGTGCCCCCAGTGCCCTGTTTGTCTGCTCCGGAGTGTGGGCACGCCCGCACCCTGTTAGAACCTACACTGTTGCACACACCGCCGTCGCTTTGACCGCTTACAATCAGCCCAGTAATCGTGCCCCACCCTGCCTAGTTTCAGGCTACCATGATACCTAACTTGGGTTACTGCTGAAACGGGTCCCTCGTTACTAGGTTTTTATAGTCAAACATGTTAAGTGGTTAAGTGTCTATATTTATCTAACCCCACCCATCAATTCTTGTTAACATGTTGAATTTGGTTAAGTATTATAGTTGACTTAACCCTACCATCTGTCCTTAGCCTCTTAGAGCACCTGACCACTCACATTAGACAGATATTGCTACGGTTACTGGATGTGCCGGTCGGTTCCGGGCAGGTTTACACCGTAGCTCAGTCTAATCTCGGGTCATTATTGGGCTCAATGCTTAACCACCCACATTGGATAGGTATTGTTGTGACTACTGGACAGCCGGGCGGGTCCGGGCAGGTTTACATCACAACTCAATCCAACCTCAGGTTAAGCATACCGTGTTTTCTAAATTTACATATTTTATTTGTAACAACCCGAAAATCTGGACCAGTTTAAAATTTTTATTTTGGCAATTTTAGTAAATTTTGAACATTTAAAATGGATTATTTTAAATAAAATCGACGAGAAATTTATTTCGAATATAATTCGAACGTATATATTTATATACGTCGTCGTTAGAATATAAATATTTATATATAATTATAAATAGAATTGAAAATGGCGCGGTAGTTCGATAATTCGATTTCAAACTTCAATTGAATGTACCGGGTGCAAAACAATCCGGATTTTAGTGAAACCAAAAACATTAGGATCTAATTGATAATATCTTTCCAACGAATCTGAAAGATCAAGATTTCATAGCGGGAATCAAAAGATATGTCCAGTTGAAAATTCTGAATAGTCGTTGTGGAATTCAGGCCCTTAAAAATGGACATTTTGAAAACGACCTCGGATTTCGACGAAACCACTTTTGTTGGATCCGCAGTGTAAAGTTATTGCTAGATTCCAAATTTCATAATTTTTCGAATCAATATGTGAGCGTGGCAAAGGAAAACGCGTTTGACCAGTTTCAGTTGATTTTAATCGACTGGAGAATGGCCATTTTTCAAACGGTCTCAGAATTTGACGAAACTAGTTTTGTTAGGACCGTATCGTCAATACGAAGCTAGGAAATATTTTTCTGGAATTTTTCTAGTTAGTATGTGACCCCGGTAATTTGAAATGTACGTTTAAAATTCAATATAGCGATTTAAATGTAAATTCAACGGAAACTGATTCAAACGATCGAATCAACCTGCGAAACATGTCCCATTGTGTTCGGAATGGGGGTAAAACGCTAGGGGCGACAGTCGTTGGGTCCGATTTGGTGTTCGAATCGAAAAGCAACTTTTTTAGAGAAATAATTAAATAAATTTATTTACAACTACCCCCCCCCCCCTTTTTTTTCTTTTCTCGCCTGCCAAGTCAAACACCCCCCCCCCCCCCACGTTTAAAACAGAAAGCGATTTATTAAAAAAAAAAATCGAACGAGGACGGACGGAGGGCGACATCGACCACCGCCGCCGGCGTCCAAGGCGCGCCACCCCACCTCCCTTCCCCTCCCCTCTCTCGACGCCCTCCTCTAGCCAAACCGATGTCGCCAGGAACCCAAACCTCCCCTTCAAATTGAGAACCGCATCCTCCAATAACCTCCACCATCGATCGCCAGGAGGCCACCGCGCCCCCCTCCTCTTCCGAGGCCGACCACCTGCTGCGCCGCCGCCTTCTTCTTCTCCTCCTCCTTCTTCCTCCAGCGATCGCGAAACCCCCTCCCCCCCTGTGTATCGAATATTGTAAGTTCTCCATTTTAATTTTGTTTTTATTTATTTACTTTATTATTTATTTTTCAGATTAGGATTTTTAAAAGAAAGTATAGAAAAGTTTGATTTTTAAAGGCAAGATTTGATTTTTATTTGGTAAAAAGTATGATCTTTATATTTTTAAAGTAATAAAAATATGATTTTTATATTTTTAAAATATTAAAAATATAGTCTTTACTATATAGATGATATAAAAATATGATTTTTGTTTATGTAGAGAAGTGAAAATATAATTTTTACATGATAGAAATAATAAAAATATAATCTTTTATATTGTAGAAGATGAAAAATGTGATTTTTATAAAGTAGCAATATAAAAATATAATCTTTATATGGTTATGATAATAAAAATTCAATCTTTATATTTGAGAAGGCGAAATATTTATATTGGAAAAGGCGAAATATTTATATTGGAAAAGGCGAAATATTTATATTGGAAAAGGCGAAATATTTATATTTGAAAAGGCGAAATCTTTATAGTTGAAAAGGCGTGATTTTTATATATTGAACATCGTAGTAAAAATATGATTTTTATATATTGAACATCGTAGTAAAAATTCGATTTCTAAATATATGAAGTGATTATAAAAATATGACTTTTAAATTGAAAGTGAATAAATAAAAATGTGATTTTTTATTTTAAAGACATCATTATATAAAAATGTGATTTTTACATATGTAGTGAAAGCGGACAACGAAGATGATAAAAGGAGAGAATGAAGAAGATTTCTATAAAAGAAGAGTCTAGATGATTGGATAGCTTCGGTGAGAACTTCTCACTCTAAACTTCTTTTTCAAATTATATATATATATATACTAGGATGCAGACGGTGCTTAGCAGCACCCGACACCCGTCATCCACAGACCATGGATGACTTGTTTGTTAAATTGTTTGATTGTGTAGTTGGTTAGAATATTTGGTTTGAATTGAATTGTTTGGTGAAATGAAATTGATTTGATTGATGTGTGAATGGCGTGGGCCTTCACTAGACCGGGGATAAGGCTAGGCCTCGTCCCGTTTCTAGTATCGTGCCGTTATGCCGCCGAAATTTTCTAAAATATGTTAGAAAAATAGAAATATCATTTTTATTGTGTAAATGAACTGAATAGAAATTCAAGTGTTGAAATAAATATTTTTGACGTTAAAAATATAATTTTTAACGTGAATGTGAATAAATAAATATTCATTTACAAACCGGACGGTTTGTTTATGTACACCTATTTGACTGATATTGATTGGGATGATAAATTTTACACATCGCCCAACTGCACAAATAAAATCTGTGTTTGATTGTTTGAAACCCCACACGGGTGTTGGGATGAAATTTGAAGTTCACTCATCCTGATTGATTAAATATGTCGATCGATTGATTGACAGGCTGTTATAAGCGTTAGATATCTATATTTGATGCTTATACAGTGTGGTGCACCTTGGATGATGGTTGATTGTTTTTCAATGCTATTATATACATGTGTTATATGGAATTCATATAATTAACATTATATGGTGATTGATTGGGCCTCATTCCAATCGGGAAAATAATGAATATTATAAAAGAAAATTCATGTGTTGAATATAAAAATAGTCATGTGCTGACGATGTTCATGTGTTGAGTGAAATATTTTATACAATAAAATTCACATCTTTATCATATTTAAAATTAGAACCTACTTTTCAGTAGGAGTCTAATTGAAAATCAAACGATAGATACCATAGTTTTATAAAATATTTTACATAACAACAATAGTGATGTGTTGGCGGCACTCATGTGTTGAGATTAGTCGTGTGTTGAAAGAAATATAGATTCATGTGTTGAATGGGATAAATATTCATTTGTTGAATAGAATAAAGAAGTTGTGAAAAATATAAAGCCGTGTTGATTAGTTTTGCGCCATTTTGACGTGAACGATATTTATATCGATTTTATTCAAATTGAAATGAATATTATAGCAAATTCGAATTGAAAAGAAAACGAATTTGAATTGAATATAAAAGGACTTCGAATGGAATTGAATATAAAACAAATTCAAGTTGAATTGAAAACGAACTGAAATTTAATTGAATTCGAATCGAAATTAAATTGAAATCAATTTGAATTGAAATGAATTTGAATTTGAATTGAAACGAATTTGAATTCGAATTAAATAAAATTGAAATGAATTCGAATTGAATTGAAATTAAATCGATCTGAAATTGAATATAGTGTTGAAATTGTTTTAGAAACAAATTTAAAACGATTTATAAAATTCGTTTTAAATAGAAATCGACGAAATATATATTATATATATAATATAATGGCCTGAATAGAACGCGCCGCGCCGCGGCAGTTCGTGAATTTCGACCATTTATTTCAAACGGACATTGCGGGAGATCCGACCGTCGGATTCTCCTAAACCCGGAACCGTTGGGTTCGTATCGAAAAGAGCTTTCTAATGAATATTAGAAATTTGAAATCTAACGGTTGGATTTGGAATTATGTCCAAATCAAATTTGAAAAAGGTCGCCGTAAGTGCAGTTCGATGGCCGTTGTTGGAAATCGACTGTACGGGCCTTGATAAAATTATTAAAAATATCTATAATTTGTGTAAAATCATAAGATATGATTTGGGAAAAATTGAGCTGAAGAATTCCACATTTGAAAGGATAAAAATAGATTTGTATCGAAATGAACTAGTTTTGAACTAGAATTAAAATCAATTTATTTTTGAAATAAATAAATTGAATTTGAAGTGATTTTAAAAATAACCAATATTCCCAATACGTGGATTGGACTGGAGTTGAATAGAAATTATCTTCGGAATATTTCGATGTTGGGTTTCGTGACTATACAAATATTGTTATGGGGATTTGAAAGATATATTTTATATCGTTATTTCCAATACGATATATGTTGGTTTCAGAATTTGATATTGAATATAAGCCGATATATTTTCTATTCAAAGCCTTGTATTTAATATCAAATGTGATTTGGGTTTATCGTGGATCGTGTTTTAGAAGACATTGGTTCTTTAACCCAGTTAAAGACATAATATTGATTTTTGAAAAGATTAAAACTAAGTGGAGTTTTAATGAATCTCTAATTAGATTAAAAATGCGAATTGATAATTTAAATTATCAAATTTGAAAGGTGATCGAGCATGGAGTACCACCAGTTTTGCTCCAAAGCGATAGTTAAATCTTTAATTAGATTTGAACGGGAGATGGTAATTAATTTTACCGATAACACCGTGGTGTTAGATATGGAGTATTACCAGTTTTTCTCCATGGGATATATAGGTTGGGATTGGGAAATAAACTAAATAATTACTTCGATTTGGTTCGTTAATCCCGACTAGTTTGAAATGATATCCAAAGGAGGATTAAAGAATGAATTTAGAAGAATTTATCTTGGATAAAATTAATGGGAACATTTCCCTAAGAATGTGATTTTGTGAATAAAAGACTATTCTGAATTGGAATGAGGCGTTTGTTGTGTTTGTGTAACATTTGTTTATTATATACGTGGGTTATTCAGAAAGGCCGGGTTATACCCATTCTGAATAACCGATTCGACGAGATGTCGAAGATGAAGACAGTGGTTGAAGACCGGAAGTCTTCACATCGTTTGGGTGATTACTGATGATCTTGATTGGGCTGTACACCCAGGATGAGGGAAACAGTTGGTGATCGTCCAGACGTACTTGGAGATGGATGGATATGCGAGGAAAGTGCCTCCGGTTTCGTTCAGACCCAGAACGAACTTGTAAATGGATTGTGTGTCTGACATTGGATTTTATTCTGTGTTGATTGATCTCTATTAAATATACATCTGTTTGGCGGCGGAGAATTTATTCTCTTGCTTAACGCCCTTCTCTGAGACGTACGAGCTCAGAGGTTGTATATCGATGGACATCAGTCGCATGGAGTGAATTGCCAATGTGGCATGCGTAAGTGGCAATTGATCAAGGCTTCTGTTGAAAAGCAAAGTCTTGTGGTTGATGATCAAAGCACGGCCTGTGTGGCGTAGCTTTGTGTATAACGTGAATTCGCGAGCCTCACACCTCGGTATGAGTCAAAAACGGGAGACGGACCGCTGGGAGAGCACGACGTTTCTTTCTAGCTAGGGTGGTGTCAGTGACCTACCAGCCCTGACATTTATATACTTTTCACCTGTGTGGTTGTTGGATACGAGGCGCCTCGGATATAGGTCTGTAAGGACCGGGAAACGTGTGTTCAGGAATTGCCAATCCTCAAAAGTAAGAGAGGACCGGCCCAGCCGATTCCAAGGATCATAGTGGGGTCCTGAGGCATTTGCTAGAGTGTCTCGAACGCGGAGAGGAGCTTGCCCCTTGCCTCGACTCATGATGGAATCCAATTTCCAATACGTGTATTGCGGTTTTAATTGTAGAACTAGTATGGCGACATGATATATGGTACCCATGCCGCCTATGATTGATATTTATGATTGAAATTGTTTTGACACTATATACACCTATGATAGTATCAAATGATTTGTTTTAAACGTACCAAGCATGTTTGGCTATTATAAGGGAAAACCCTATCCTCCGGCTTGCGTTGCATTGTGTGATGGGACATGGGTCTTATAATAGCTTCATTTTTCTAAAGAGCATTGCGCTTTTTTGTTATATGCACTAGTATTCTTAGGAGGAAACCCGTTCCGTGTTATACGGCGTGGTCCCTTGAATTACTCTCTTTTAAAGTAAAGTTTTAAATAACTGTTTTAGTTCTCACACCAGTCATATGACTGACCTGGAGTTTATTGTTTTAACCTAAACTCTGGGTGCCCCTATTTTCCGCACGGGCAGCTAATAGTTTTGGTTTTGCAGATTTATATTCACAGGGTCCTGGTTTACAGCTGGAACGATGCTCGGAAAGCTCTGTATTCGTGTATCACTTTCAGTTGTGTTTTGTATATTTTTCCGCTGCTATGTAATTTATTGTAATCTCTGATATTTATCGAATGTAATTTATTCATTTATACTCTGTATATTCTTGTATCTGATGGAATTGTTGTAATAACAATGAAATGTTCTTCCGTTTGCATTCTACTTTGTCTTGTCCTCAATTCTATCCGTGCTTTCCTTCACGGGGAAGTTCGGGTCGTCTCATTATTACTTCTCAATTATATGTAAATGTCATGCCTTTTATTATTGGGTATAACAATTCATACTGCTTAAATGTCATTGTCGTTGGCATGTGCCAAACATGCCAACATATATTTTTCATGTTTTACACCCAACGTTATTACCCCCGTTTGTACGTTCACAACATTATAACCAATGTTGGGCTCGACACAATTCAGCCCAACTTTATAAACGTGAGAAAAGGGGAAATCAAGCACATGTAACATTTTACAACATATTAGGGTGTGTGGCGCGTGAACTTGCAATTTAGCGATACTAACATAAATGATGGGTCATGTGAACTTGCATTAAAATCAAAGTATAACTAAGTAGGTGACATATGAAATGACATAGTTTTGGTTTATCCAAACTTGGGTTTAAACATGTTTAACTTGGCATAATGTCAACCACAAAACTAGCATGTTGTATATTCACCAAAATGTTCAAATTTTAACATCTAATCATATAGCCTATTTCAACATGAACTTGCATAGTTTATGAAACCCAAACGATACTTAACATAGATCCAATTATACTTACAAATAAACATGAGAATGTGTTCATAGGTTTTGGGTCATGTAGGCATAAAAGGTCTCAAATCTAGAACATGTTTACATAAGCCTTAATTTAGACTTAGTGAATGCATAAAGTCCATGCCATAAACATAAACATAAAGGGATCAAATTCTAGTTTTTTGCCACAAACTTGCAAGTGCCATTATCTTCATATACAATTGTTCAATAGGCTTGCATCAATCAATTTAGGCCACAAATATCAATACACAAGTCATGACAGAATCATCACAATACATAGAATTTATATCATTAACATATAATAACACAATTCCATTTTTATTTACATCGAATCACGTCACAATTTTTATTCATATTCTGAAAGGTCACTATACTTACAACGAATGCAGAATCTTGAATTCTGAATTCTGAAATTGAGATGCGCTCCTTTGGGTAGATTAACGTTGCATTGATTAATTTGATTAAACTATAATCTTCTTCTTAATTTGATTCGTCTCTAGGTTTTTCTCTCTTGACGGCTATGCTCAATTCCTCCCTGGCAGCATGACGACTCCCTTCTTTTTTTTTTTGTGTGAATTTTCAGTTGAGACTTAGGGTGTATTTATAGATTTTTAAATTGTTTTGAGCCGTCAGATGAAGACAGGAGGAATCTAGACCATAAAAAGTTCAAAGAGCCAATCAAGAGGTGACATGTCAGCCCTAGTGACACATCGAGCCACAGAAATTCGAGCCAGACCCAGCCAGCCAGGTCGACCAGGTAGGTCGACTGGCAGGTCGACACCCAGGTCGACACTATGGTCGACCTGGGGTGGCCAAGTCGACACCATGGTCGACCCTATGGTCGACGTGGTCTCTGGACGGGAATTTTCCCGCCCAGCCCAGTTTGAACCTGTTTTTCGAATTTCGAATTTTAAACTGAGCTGTTTGAATTTAAATTTTATTCTAAAACTTCCGAAGGTCATAACTCCTTCATACGGAGTCCGCTTCACGCAAACTCGAACTCTATCTTAAGCAGAATTCCGAGACGAACGCAATGGCGTAACCCATTTCCCTTAATTCTTTCATTTAGAATTAAGTACACTTTAATTTGTGAATCTTAATGTTATAGAATTCACGGGGTGTTACAATTCTCCTTTTGGTCGGAAGGGCTGAAACTGTGTGGTGGTGGTCGTGGTTGTTAGTTGATCAGAGACTCTCATTTTTGGGTGGTTTTTGGAGGGGTTAATCGGTTTTGGTGATTTTCACGGCGGTGGAGGTGATTTCGGCCATGGGGTTGGAAGGTCGATGGTGCGGCATGGCGACGCCGGTAGACTGGCTGTGGTCTGGGGGGTTCAGGTAATCGGACGACGTTGATTTTGACACTCGAAGCAGTCTCGGTCAACATCGTTTTCAAGTGTACTGGCGAACCTCTAGGGGATGGCGTTTAGGGCGAGTGGAGGTCTCGGCATGGCGCAGCGTCTGGTGGAGTTCGCTCGTACTCAGTTGGTCGGAATCATTGACATGTACGATGAGATGGTGGCGTGCTCTAGTAAAATGGAGGATCGCGATTACTAAAGGTAAGAGGATCGGGCTCAAGGCCGATGAATCAGTAAAAACGTGTGAAGTTGATCCCTAATTTAACGATT
Organism: Allium sativum; assembly: GCA_030737875.1. NCBI lineage: Eukaryota > Viridiplantae > Streptophyta > Magnoliopsida > Asparagales > Amaryllidaceae > Allium > Allium sativum. The sequence goes on along the minus strand of CM060925.1, from coordinate 140,749,251 downwards.
AACCATATAATTAAGAGTAAATTAATTAATTCAAATTTAGCTTTAATAATCAAATATATGTGTGTGTGTATATATACATATGTATATACACTTGTAATTAGTGTAACTACTCCATACAATAACATAATTGCACGAAATTGGGTTCCTCGGAATCGCAAGGAAGAACACTAAGTTGTTGAGCAAGTCCGAACAAGATTGGAAGCGACTGGATTTTCATTTAATTTTAAACGCTTGTTTAAAATTAAGTGAAACAACGCGTGAATCAATCATCGAAAATAAAGGTGAGTTAATTTTCACACATTTATGAAATTCTATGATGTGCTAAATTCATCCAATTATAATTTATAATTGATAATATAAAATTGGATCATTTGATGCTATGGATGACTATTGGTTGTTTATTGTTGTATTGGTTGACGTTAATTATATTGACGACATTTAAGTGTATTGGATTAAATTTCTATCTTATATATTGTTATGGTATGTTATAACGAGCTGTGATGCAGGGAAGGACAGGTTGGAGGAATCCGACCGGATTCCTCAAATATTATGTGAGTTGTTTATTTTTATATTATTTACATATGAATTGATTGAATCCCAATGACATTGAAAACATGTTTGGATGTTGACGTTGAATTGAAATTCAACGTTATTGTGATTTTAATCAATAACGCTATTGATTGAGGGATTGGCAACAGATGACATAAAATCCACCTTTTTGTTAAGCATTGATTTATCGTCAGGCGAATTGACGAAGTTAAGTTATAAAAATTATTTTATAACTGAAACAAGATTTTTAATTATATTTTGTATGTTACGATGGAGTTTTAAAAATATAAATCGAAGTTTATTAATTGATTTTATACAAATATTTTGAACGATTATCTAATATAATTTGATGTTTATAAGCAAATAAAGTTATAATTAATCTACAAGTTAATATTTTGGGATACTTTTTTTAAGGAAATAATTAAGCAATATTATTAGATTAATTTTATTAATCTAATAAGAAGAAGTAACTGAGATCGGTTAACGAGTTAATCGATAATTTATAGTTGACCGAGTCAAATGTTTTAACCAAAAATGGCTATTAATGGATAGTTGTTTAATTTAATAAGATTCTTATTATAATTTACTTTTTTATTTAAAAACGTTTAAAGATAAATAATGTAATTTGTTATTTTTTAATAATGATGATTTCAAAGGAGATTCACTAAATTATTTTAGTTAATAAAGAAGTAAACTGTTTTATGGAAGTAAATAAGGAAGAAATTATTTTTGTAATTAATAATAATTATGATGATTATTTCTTTAATAGAATTCAGTAGGAAAGTAACAGAATTTGTGATGAAGTAAAATTGGATATTCGTAAAGGTTTTTAAGTGAAATTGAAATTTAAAAGAAGAATTGAACTATGTACGATGATTTGGATTAGAAAAAAAATATAAAAAGAGCAACGATGTAGTATGAAAAGGTTTTTGGTGTAAACAGGTAATAAATGGATTTGATTATAAAATCCAAGAATAATTTTTTTTGCAAGGCCGACGGAGTTGAGTGGACCCCTACCACTTTATTAATGTACCGGAGGAAGAAACAGAATATATTTTTATTGGTTTCAAATAAAAATAAATGGTAAGCGGATGATTATAATAGTTCCCAAGTATAAATGGAAGTCTACAACGAAGTTTATTGTGAAATGTAAATATTGAGTAAAAATGGCCATAGTCGACCAAGATTTTTAAAAGTAAGATTATGGTTTACAAACCATAATTTAAATAAAATAGAGATGAAGATCTGATTGATATTATAAGTACGATGGGTTTTGAGTTACAAACTTCTATCTATTCTAAGATAAGAACGTTGTCGATCAAGGTCTGAGACGTACATAAAATACTCCAACTTGAACGGCTTCACTATTAATGAGGAATGGCAATAGTTTGTAAAGGTAAATATGTTGAGATTAGTTTACTATTTCCAAAAAGGAATATTGCAACAACAGTTGCGAGAATTGAAGTATAAATAACAGCGCAACACTAGTTGCGAAGTATTGAATTAATAAATAAGGTTACTTGGTTTTAAAATAAACTGGGTATAAGTTGACATCGTTTTGCCATATAAGAATTTATAATTGGTTTTATACCAACGAGTTGATATATGTACATATCGATATTTTCTGAAGTAAAAGAAGATAAGGAGATTCTGAGAATACTAAATATTTATAAGGATGGGAAGTGGAGTTTGAAAACACGAGGAATTATCGTTTTCAAATGACGAAAACAAGGGTGATTTATTAAGGTAAGTAAATGAAAATCGGTTTTAAATCGATGCAATGATTTCAAAGATCAATAAGGAGTTTTGATGAACATTTTAAATAATTAAGACCCGAGCTGCCAATATTCTTGACGATACTATTAGTGATAGTCAAAACCCCGACTATCAATGAAATGTATTATTGGACCTTTTGAAGTGTTGTTTCGAAGAGACCGGGATGGTAACTAGACCCAAACCCACTTCGAATCAACGTTGCATACGAAACTAATCTGCAGGTATATGTATAAAGATGGAGCATTGAAAACCGTAAATCTTCATGAGCGGAAGAATTACTTGTTGAATTTCTCTAGTTGATCCCTAAAGATATTTCGGTAGCGATTCTGTCGTGATTGAAATCTACGGATTGCAGGGACCACTCACTATTGACCCTTTGGGTGATTCCTATAATGTGATAGGAGGGTGCATTCGGTTCATCCTGTTCCTGGATGACTTGTATGGACGAATGTTTGACAGAGTACTCGCGTACGTTGATTTTTACAAATATACCTAGTTTGATGGTGGAGAAATTCTATTGCTTAGCACCCAGAGTATATTTGTGGACGTCAATTAGTGATTTGACGGATCTGACATTGTGGCATTCAAAGATATGTGATGTTCTATGAAAGGTAAACGTGACATCAAGCCTCATAACCGGAAAATAACAAAAATCGGACAGGTAGCTTGGTTGGTTGAGTCGCACCAAAGCAGGGTGTGTTGTCACAATCTAGAAAAAATTCATATTTGTTCTTCTTTCGTTTCTGTGTCTCATAGGAAGTATGGTAGGCCCATAAAACCATACGGTGACAATACATGCGATACACTCAAGTTGAATGAGTGGTCGGTCATATGTGGCAGGCTTGCAAGATGTTCTTGTTGAACCCCAGTGTGTCACCTTTAAAGTACACTGATCAGAAGGTGGTCTTATACCTTGCCATAATTGGAATTCATTCTCCAATAAGCGCCTTGCGGTTTTTGATTATATAATGAATACGTGGACGTGAGATGCAAGCGTTCTACTAGGTGGTTATTTATTTGTGGTTTGATAGACATTATTATAATATCACTGGATTTTGATATATCAAAAATGCTTTGGGTTATCGTAAGATAAAACCGTTCGTATTTATGTGTGGAGTGATCTTACGATTATCCTTTTCCTTCAAAAGAATTTTCAAAGTTAAACAAGTTGTTGTATTATGAATTCATCACTAAAGTATTTAAGACTGATCCGGGTGAATTTTGTTTTGCTTCAAATATGCTTGGGTCAGACCGAGTATATTAACAGGTTAGGTTTCAATTGAAACTTCAGAAAAGAAGCTGGTGTCGGGACGTATTCCTATATTTACTGGTACTGGTTTATTCCGTTGTGTGTATTGATGGATATAAATGTATACTTTGATGTCGTGTAATCATATACAGTTATCTTTGAACAAAGTGATTATTATATTTTATTCATTCCGCTATGAGACTCTGATCTTTTTATTCAAATATATCTTCTCTCATCATCTAATTTTTTTTCTCCTATCATTTTTTTCATGCAATTTTGGTCATGAGTTGTAAACGTCAACTCAAAAAGTACGAAAAAATCAGTACGTTACGGCTATCAATTTTCTACACGATCCCAAAACGATCTGAAATCCACATGGAAAATTAACAGGTCAACCAAACCCATTTAATAGGCAGATCATTTTCGAATCAACCAAAATTTGACTCATTTATAAACAGATGGATTTCGAATTGATCCGCTAATCCAAATTTGACTTATTTATACCGGCATTTATAACATGTTTGATCCATAAACCCGAACTTGACCTATTTGTACTGGCAGAGTAATAGTAACAAGACATGCAAGTACAGTTCAGGCTCCTTAAAGCCTCGAGAGCACAACGCTTGCAATTCCAAAACATAACTTATTCAGCAATCTACGATCCAACACCCATAAAATTTCATTTTAATAACAAACGTAAACATTTTTATATCATTCTCAAATATTTCACAAGGCCATTTATGACGGTTGAGAGGAATATCCTAATTGTTCCAAACCAACATTAATCAGTAATCAATATGGTACATTCCAATTCCAATCAAAGACCTACAAAATATCCTCAATTTAAACTCTTATGACTAAAATTCACTCTTTTTATGCATAACGTATAAACCTTCATGCTAATTCAAAACTAAATAATTAGCAATCCAACAATTTTGCTGACTTAAAACCTGTCTAAACACCATTAGCGACAACTGGTTGTGAGAAGACCGGAATAGTGGACCGCAACATTCCATTTGCTTATTTTAACATGACTGGAATCTGTAATTTCTAGTCTGATAAGAAAAAGAAAAAAAAAGAGTATTGTGTCCACGAGCATTATGATTAGACTAAAAGTTGAGAATATGAGCTTCAAATTACAGGGGAAATAAAATAAAATGTTTCGTCCAACGATGATGAATACCTACCTATTCATTTTGGTGAACTGGATATTGTTAACAAATCATCCACCATTGTCCCAAATCACTTTACTGCCTAGAGAATAAATAAGAATCAGAAGTTTATGGATGACCATGTAAGACACAAAATGTGACGGCCCACCCCGCACCAACCGACATTTACTCCAAAAGTGCGTTGTACACATGTCCAATTAGCACGGAACGGTCGCCAAAGAAAGGAAAGAAGGGAATGAACTAATCGAGGAACCTGTAGAATGTCTCGCAGCGCATGGAATAAAATATAATAATAACATACTTGACATAAAACAGGTGAGACAGTGCATAAGCTGATAACTAAAATCAACATCAATCATCAGAGCAGCGGAAATCCAAATACAGCTTATTACAACTTTCCAAATTTACGGTCTCTAAACAAAAGAAAGCTAAAGTAGAAGATGCGCCACCAATGCCCAAGCAGTGATCTTCAACAACACAGGGAGAATACTATATATGTATATTACGTGGAAGCCTCCTGCTCGTCTCCGGATCATCTACCCGTGCATCACCAGCTAACATGTCTCTAGTCTGCTCGTGTGAGCACCCAGAGTAATAAGAGGAGACATAAAACTCTGGGTCAGACATAAAGCCTGGTATGAGCGATAAGCATCTAAACAGAATAATAACAGGTATACTAAACCATACCTGAACCTGCACCTGCAACCAAAGAGTTAGTACCACATACCGTACAATACTCTAAGGTGCCATAATAAATAGTGTAAAGAATACGGGGGTGGGGGTGCATGTCATAATGATAGCAAACAAATCATCCATAGCAATCATCCTCACATTTCTCACTCAGTGCATAAAGCATACGATATCTACCACTTTGGAACACTAGACAAACTGAGGTAACGACGAATCCCGACTTGTAAAAACCCTGCTATAACCAAGCTAAAACATATGGGGTCATGACCAACATTTCAATGACCCACTTCATTGGTTGTACCCCTTGGTCCTACCGATGCCATAATGGCCCTGAACCCGCCTTCGTACCTCCTACCATAGTGGTCCAAAGCTATAGACGTCGATAACTCCTTGGCACGCGTCCCGCAGCAAAGCCCAACCATGAAGCGAACTTGTTGATTCCCATCTGAATCTTGAGCTCTAACTTCTCATTTGGACTTCCTTTGCATCTCGGGTTTGGTCGAATTGGAGTTGGTCTTCAAAAGAGAGTCGTCGCATGGAAGTGGTCCTGAATTCGATTTGGTTCGGATATATACATATAACACGGTTCGGTTCGGTGCAATGCTCCATGGTGTATTCCTGCGTGTGGTTCGGTTCGGTGATCCTTCCCCTTAGACGTCGGTTCGGTTCGGATGTCACGCTCCAGTCGGTTCGGTTCGTCCCTCCTCCAGCTTGCCTGCTCCGATCCGATCTCGTCCCCTGGCCTACTCCGATCCGGTCCTGCTCCATAGCCCGATCCGATCCCACCCCCTTATTTGCTCCGATCCGCTTCGCTCCCTAGCTTACCCCGATCCGATCCGCTCGTCAACCTACTCCGATCCGATCCGCTCTTTATAGTTCCGATCCGATCCCCTCGTCCACTCCAACTCTAAGTAAACGGCCTTCCTTCTCGCCAAGCCTCCTCCAGTGACAAGTTCCAATCCAGTTCGAATCCCCTCGGTCAGTTCACAAATCCGATCCGACCCCCTACTCCGATCCGATCTGATTCGGAACCTGCACATTTCTGCAACTTTCCAGCGAGCTTTCTACGCCATTCGACGGCGTTTTCGACCAATCTAACTATTCTAATCAATCATAAAACATACCATAGAGTCATAGCAATATGTAAGAGCAACCACAAATACCAAACAACAATCCAAATGAATCAAAATAGATCAAAAATGGATAAAACCTTACATTTTCCTATAATCCTTCTTAATCATGTTTAAGCACATACTTAGCAAAACTTAATCAAATCGTCTAAATTTTCTAACAGAGGCATGAAATATTATTTAAGAATTTCTAAACATTTTTCCAGAATTTATTAATGTATAAATTCGCTAATCTTCACTAATCATCCTTAATTAACTGTAATTAGTGTCAAAATGATGCTATCACTCACCTTTGCCACAACTAAAACCCCAAAACTGAAATATTCTCTGATTTGGCGCTGTTTCCAATCTTACACAGCAGCTCTACCTCGGTTCTCGTGCTAATACTCCTTGATTTGATGTTTGCTAAGCCTAATCTTCAATTAGAAAGTGATTAAGAGGTGTTTTGAAGAGATTTAGAGGGTGGAGGCCATGGCTAGGTTAAGCGGAATGAATAGTGACGGCTGAAAAATGAGAAAAAGGTATTCTCCAAACACTAACAACCCTTTTAAACTCCTAATCCCGAAATTTCCCTTTGGGCCTAGCTGTTAATCACCCGGTTGAGCCCAATTAAGCTGTTTTTCACCACCTGAAACTTGTTTCAGCCATATCTCCCAAACGGTGAGTCCGTTTGGCTAATGTGACCACTCTACGGAAAGAGAAACCATCATCCGAAGCCAATGGAAGTGGTTTCAGGTCAAAATTCATTTCCAGTCAAAAGTTATGGCCAAAACAGTACCAACTAGGGGTAAAATGGTCATTTAAAAATCGGGAAAAATCATGAACATGGGAAATGACCCCAATAGTCGTCCCCCAAAGTTACATGACCATACGACTTCGTATGTGAAAGAAATAAATATTCTACGACCCTATGATGCGTAGAATACGGGTCGTTACATTCTCCCCCCCCCCCCCCCCTTAAGAAATTTCATCCCCGAAATTCTTTAACCCAAAACATACAAAGGATCCCGCATGCCTAACAACCACATACATCAATCAAACATGCAAAACAAGCAAAACAAACCTATCCTAGCATGCGGAAAACTAAATCGAAGTCAAAATCTTATCAGGCAAAGAGTTCTGGGTGTGTCTTCCTAATGTTCTCCTCTGTCTCCCAGGTACAATCATTCTCGTCCTCGCCCCACTGAACCTTGACTAGCTTCACCGCCTTCCTTCGAAGTTGCTTCATGTCATGCTCGACAATACGGGCCGGCTTGCGGTTCTCAACCACCTCGGGTTCTACTTCGAAGTCCTCTAACTGATCAGGTGAAATAGTCATATCTGAGTTGTGAACGAACTTCCTTAGTTGGGAGACATGAAATACGTCGTGAACTCCCGCCATCTTCTCTGGTAAGTCAATTCTGTATGCCAAATTCCCGACTAGTTCAAGAACAGAGAATGGACCGACAAATCTTGGTGCTAATTTGCCTCTCCTGCCAAATCGTATTACGCTCTTCAACGGAGAAATCTTGACAAACACCAAGTCACCAACGGAGAATTTTAGGTCTCTTCTTCTCTTATCAGCATAACTCTTCTGCCTATCTTGGGCTGCCTTCATTCGTTGTTGAATGATCTTGATCTTACCTGAAGTTTCCCTCACCACATCTGGTCCAAGCATAAACTTCTCGCCAGTCTCTATCCAACATGATGGTGAGTTACACGGTCTTCCGTACAAAGCTTCAAACGGAGCCATACCGATACTGGATTGGTAGCTATTATTATATGCAAACTCTACTAGATGCAAATGGTCATCCCATGATCCACCAAAATCCAATATACACGCTCTCAAGAGATCTTCCAAAATACGATTCACCCTCTCCGTCTGACCGTCGGTCCGAGGATGATATGCGGTACTGAGATGTAACTCTGACCCTAGAGCCTCTTGCAAGCTCTTCCAAAACCCACTAGTGAACAACGGGTCTCGGTCGCTCACAATGCCTTTAGGTACTCCATGAAATCTCACTACCCACTTCATATACAATTCTGCTAATTTAGCTGCCGTTCTGGTCGATTTAACTGGTATAAATCTTGCACTTTTAGTCAGTCGGTGCATAACTACCCAAATGCTATCATGTCCCGATCTAGTCCTTGGTAAACCATCAATGAAATCCATTGAGACTTGCTCCCATTTCCATTCGGGAATTTCTAAGGGCTGTAACAGCCCACTAGGCTTCTTTTGCTCGGCTTTAACTAGCTGGCAATTCATGCACTTGGATATAAACTTCCCAACGTCTCTTTTCATCCCTTCCCAGTAGTAAGTCTGCTTCATATCTCGATACATCTTGTTACCACCGGGGTGTATAGTCAGCTTTGAGTGATGACATTCTCTAAGCACTTCATCCCTCAATCCATTGACATTGGGTACAACAAGCTTTCCATTCTTTCTAAGCCATCCATCTCGATCAAGCCCATACTTGTTCATCTCCTCATCGATACCCATCTCTAACTTGGAGATGACTTCCAATAGGTTAGGGTCGTCCCTCTGAATAGAGCCGATCCGCTCAATTAAAGTGGGTCTGATCGTCAAACTTGCTAACATTTCTGGATCCAATTCGCACTTTGGTCTGAAATCAAACCCCGCAATATACTCCAGTTGCTTCCATTCTAGAAACATAGCCCCTAAGCTGGCATGTCTCCTACTCAATGCATCAGCCACCGCATTGCCCTTTCCCGGTGTATATGCGATGTCAAAATCATAGGAAGCTAAGAACTCTAACCATCTCTACTGACGGAGATTCAGATCTTTCTGAGAGAAGAGATACTTTAACGACTTATGATCTGTAAACAGCTCAAATCTTTCTCCCAAGAGATAGTGTCTCCACATCTTTAACGCGAACACGATCGCTGCCAATTCTAAATCATGGGTAGGTTATCTTCTCTCGTGCGGTTTCAATTGCCGACTTGCATAAGCTACAACCCTACCGCCTTGCATCAATACAGCACCCAGTCCGGTACCACAGGCATCCGTGTATACCGTCATCTCTTCATCCCCCTTAGGAATGACTAACACTGGTGCGCTTGTCAACTTGTCCTTTAGACTTTTGAATGCATTCTCGCACCTTTCATCCCAGACAAAAGCTTGATTCTTCTTGGTCAACTGGGTCAATGGTGCTGCTATCTTGGAGAAACCTTGGATAAACTTACGATAATATCCAGCTAATCCCAAGAAACTTCTTACATCTGTTGCATTCTTGGACGTAGGCCAATCTTGTACCGTAGCCACCTTTGCTGGGTCCACGGCAATACCATTCTCTGATACAACATGGCCCAAGAACCTCACTTCCCTCTTCCAGAAGTGACACTTAGAAAACTTTGCTTTCAATTGGTGTTTTCTCAACACCTCCATCGCTACTCTTAAATGTTCTTTATGTTCTTCCTCTGTCCTCGAATAGACCAAAATATCATCAACGAACACAAGGACAGACTTATTCAACTGATCTCTGAATACCCTATTCATAAGATCCACAAAATATGTTGGGGCATTGGTCAGCCCGAATGGCATGACCAACCACTCATAAAATCCAGACGGTGTTCGAAATGCCGTTTTAGCTATACTCTCAGCTTTCACTCTAAGCTGATGAAAACCTGTCGCGAGATCCAACTGAGAAAATACTCTCGCGCCACTCAATTGATCGAACAAATCATCTATCCGCGGTAGAGGATACTTATTCTTCCTCGTCACTTTATTCAACTCGCGGTAGTCTACACACAAACGAAGGGAACCATCCGCCTTGGTAGCAAACACAACTGGTGCTCCCCATTCAGAAACACTCCTTCTGATAAATCCCTTCTTCAAAAGATCGCTGACTTCCACCTCGAGCTCTCGCTGCTCTCTTGGTGCCATACGACGAAGTGGCATCACTATAGGTCTAGCATCTTTTACCAAATCAATACGGAACTCAATCTCTCGGTGTGGTGGAAGTCCGGTCACTTCTTCGAAAACGTCCGGATACTGGCCAACCACGGGCAAACCTGACAACTCACTATGCGGAATGTCAAGGGAGTTTAGAAAACTAGCCAATACCCCCTTACTGGGTAGACCACCAAACACTATCCTCCGCCCATCATCCGCTCTAGCTGTCACCAAAAAGCCCTCACAGTCTACCACCACCCCGTATCTTTGGAGCCAATCTACTCCCAAAATAATGCCAAACCCAGTAAAGCCCAAAACAAAGCAATCACAAACAAACATGCATCCATGACTCGATAAGATCACATTACGACAAATCATGCTAAGGCTAGTCGAACCACCAATCGGGTTCGTCACTACTAAAGGTCTATCGACAATCTCGGGCTCCAATCCCAACCTATCTACCAGGTCGCTAGATATGAAAGAACTGGAAGCTCCGGTATCAAACAAAACTCTAACAGGAACATCATAAACAGAAAGCATACCTTGAATGACGACATTCTTTCCCTTCTCCGCCGTTGTTGGGGCATTCGACAAAGAAGGAATAGCATTGAGAGCATATGCTTTCACCATTTGCTTTTCTTTAGGGGGCTGTGGACACTTGTCCTTGTGATGTCCCATTTGGCCACAATTGAAGCACTTCCTGTCCGCTGGCTTGGCCCGACAATTACTAGCATAATGGCCCTTCTTACCACAGCTGAAGCACTCAACATCTTGCTTATTCTTTTTCTTCTGGCCATCCTTAGTCTGACTCTGCTTTCTTTTATTCTGGGAACCACCCTTGCCTCCACCACTTGCTTGTGGCTTTGGCTCATCTGCGGATGCGACCTCAGTCTTCGGCTTAGGGTAGAGACTTTCTGATCTTAATGCTTTCCCCACAATCGATTCAAACGTCTCATCGATGTAGTTAATAAGTTTTTCCCCCAAGTACTGATCCAAACCAGTTATGAATTTCTCATTCTTTTTCTCGGCAGTATCAATAAGAGATAACCCATATTTTGACAAAGTGTCAAATTCAGCAATATACTCCGAGACAGCTCTGCCATTCTGCTTGAGCTCCAAGAACTTCTTAAACAGTACTGACTTCTGAGCAGCTAGAATGAACTTCTCGCTAAAGCGAGCCTTAAACTGCTCCCAAGTAATCTGATCTTCGGGAGTAGCTGCCTTTATAGCATTCCACCAATTCATTGCCCGCCCTTGCAACTGACGGGATGTTAGCTTTCTCTTCATCGCATCCTCGATACCCAAATCCTCGAAGATACGTTCGCAACTATCCAACCAATCCTGAACATCTGTAGCCGACTCCGTTCCGTGGAAAGACTTCCCACCAAGACTAGTATAATCCTTATTCAGCTTGGCGAAGTCGACTCTTGGCGCCTGCACTATTAGACCATCACCATTTCCACCATTGGGAGCTGCCCTCTGTACATCTCTAAGCATCTCTCTCATGAGGTCAGTAAACATCGTCCTCATGTCAGCAGCATTCCCATTATTGGCCCCTCTACCGGTACCTCTAACATATCGGCTCATCGTCAATCTGAAAAAGGAAACGATTAACGACTCCATAGTGGTGCTAGTGCAGCACGACTTCATTCTTATACTACTAATAGTATATATATAGCTTTTGAAAACCAAAATAATCACAAATACGCTCTCTCGTATACGTATATTATCTCTCCCTGATAACTTCCCTAGGTTAACTACGCAACCTAGAGCTCTGATACCAAATGTGACGGCCAGCTCCGCCCCAGCCTACATTTCCTCCGGAAGTGCGCTGTACACATGTCCAATTAGCACGGAACGGTCGCCAAAGAAAGGAAAGAAGGGAATGAACTAATCGAGGAACCTGTAGAATGTCTCACAGCGCATGGAATAAAATATAATAATAACATACTTGACATAAAACAGGTGAGACAGTGCATAAGCTGATAACTAAAATCAACATCAATCATCAGAGCAGCGGAAATCCAAATACAGCTTATTACAACTTTCCAAATTTACTGTCTCTAAACAAAAGAAAGCTAAAGTAGAAGATGCACCACCAATGCCCAAGCAGTGATCTTCAACAACACAGGGAGAATACTATATATGTATATTACGTGGAAGCCTCATGCTCGTCTCTGGATCATCTACCCGTGCATCACCAGCTAACCTGTCTCTAGTCTGCTCGTGTGAGCACCCAGAGTAATAAGAGGAGACATAAAACTCTGGGTCAGACATAAAGCCTGGTATGAGCGATAAGCATCTAAACAGAATAATAACAGGTATACTAAACCATACCTGAACCTGCACCTGCAACCAAAGAGTTAGTACCACATACCGTACAATACTCTAAGGTGCCATAATAAATAGTGTAAAGAATACGGGGGTGGGGGTGCATGTCATAATGATAGCAAACAAATCATCCATAGCAATCATCCTCACATTTCTCACTCAGTGCATAAAGCATACGATATCTACCACTTTGGAACACTAGACAAACTGAGGTAACGACGAATCCCGACTTGTAGAAACCCTGCTATAACCAAGCTAAAACATATGGGGTCATGACCAACATTTCAATGACCCACTTCATTGGTTGTACCCCTTGGTCCTAACGATGCCATAATGGCCCTGAACCCGCCTTCGTACCTCCTACCATAGTGGTCCAAAGCTATAGACGTCGATAACTCCTTGGCACGCGTCCCGCAGCAAAGCCCAACCATGAAGCGAACTTGTTGATTCCCATCTGAATCTTGAGCTCTAACTTCTCATTTGGACTTCCTTTGCATCTCGGGTTTGGTCGAATTGGAGTTGGTCTTCAAAAGAGAGTCGTCGCATGGAAGTGGTCCTGAATTCGATTCGGTTCGGATATATACATATAACACGGTTCGGTTCGGTGCAATGCTCCATGGTGTATTCCTGCGTGTGGTTCGGTTCGGTGATCCTTCCCCTTAGACGTCGGTTCGGTTCGGATGTCACGCTCCAGTCGATTCGGTTCGTCCCTCCTCCAGCTTGCCTGCTCCGATCCGATCTCGTCCCCTGGCCTACTCCGATCCGGTCCTGCTCCATAGCCCGATCCGATCCCACCCCCTTATTTGCTCCGATCCGCTTCGCTCCCTAGCTTACCCCGATCTGATCCGCTCTTCAACCTACTCCGATCCGATCCGCTCTTTATAGTTCCGATCTGATCCCCTCGTCCACTCCAACTCTAAGTAAACGGCCTTCCTTCTCGCCAAGCCTCCTCCAGTGACAAGTTCCAATCCAGTTCGAATCCCCTCGGTCAGTTCACAAATCCGATCCGACCCCCTACTCCGATCCGATCCGGTTCGGAACCTGCACATTTCTGCAACTTTCCAGCGAGCTTTCTACGCCATTCGACGGCGTTTTCGACCAATCTAACTATTCTAATCAATCATAAAACATACCATAGAGTCATAGCAATATGTAAGAGCAACCACAAATACCAAACAACAATCCAAATGAATCAAAATAGATCAAAAATGGCTAAAACCTCACATTTTCCTATAATCCTTCTTAATCATGTTTAAGCACATACTTAGCAAAACTTAATCAAATCGTCTAAATTTTCTAACAGAGGCATGAAATATTATTTAAGAATTTCTAAACATTTTTCCAGAATTTATTAATATATAAATTCGCTAATCTTCACTAATCACCCTTAATTAACTGTAATTAGTGTCAAAATGATGCTATCACTCACCTTTGCCACAACTAAAACCCCAAAACTGAAATATTCTCTGATTTGGCGTTGTTCCCAATCTTACACAGCAGCTCTACCTCGGTTCTCGTGCTAATACTCCTTGATTTGATGTTTGCTAAGCCTAATCTTCAATTAGAAAGTGATTAAGAGGTGTTTTGAAGAGATTTAGAGGGTGGAGGCCATGGCTAGGTTAAGCGGAATGAATAGTAACGGCTGAAAAATGAGAAAAAGGTATTCTCCAAACCCTAACAACCCTTTTAAACTCCTAATCCCGAAATTTCCCTTTGGGCCTAGCTGTTAATCACCCGGTTGAGCCCAATTAAGCTGTTTTTCACCACCTGAAACTTGTTTCAGCCATATCTCCCAAACGGTGAGTCCGTTTGGCTAATGTGACCACTCTACGGAAAGAGAAATCATCATCCGAAGCCAATGAAAGTGGTTTCAGGTCAAAATTCATTTCTAGTCAAAAGTTATGGCCAAAACAGTACCAACTAGGGGTAAAATGGTCATTTAAAAATCGGGAAAAATCATGAACATGAGAAATGACCCCAATAGTCGTCCTCCAAAGTTACATGACCATACGACTTCGTATGTGAAAGAAATAAATATTTTACGACCCTATGATGCGTAGAATACGGGTCGTTACACAAAATAAACAAATATGAAAGATGTAATGTTTATAACACACACACACACGTCCACGCCCGCGAGCGTATACATGTGTATATATATGTATGTATATACTATAAACTTTTCTTTCCAATTTCAAACAGGAGCAAGATGAACATCGTATATTCTTTTCCCAAAAAACACACAATAAACCCAACTGTTCGACAATGTAAATGTTAGCAAACTATCGCTTCATATACTAGATAGGATGAATAAGGAAAAAAAAAAGTATCTAATATTGCAAGTACGAGCAATTTTCCATGCAATAACTATCATATAAAAAACATAATTACCATAAATTGTTGTAATTAATTCGCACACTATCTTTAAGCAGTGCTGATATTTTCCAAATAAAGTATGAAAATATGAAGCAAGCAAACAGTATAAAGGTAAATGAATCATTACTGTAAACTTAGTCTTGAACTTCAACATTTTTTGTCCAAGCTGAATTATATCTTAAACAGCTTCCTACATATGGAACCCAAAATTAAAATGAAATCTATGATTGTGAATCTGTGATAATTTGATTCAAATGTGAAACTGCTTCCTACATATGTAAACTTAGATAGGGCAGCTGGAATGTTATAACCAATAAAAACATATCCAAAACTTCATATGAAATCTATGATTGTGAATCTGTGATAATTTCATTCAAATGTGAAACTACAACGAAACAAATATGAAAATGGATGTATTTAAGGAGAGAGTCCTTCAAGTTTGTGCAGACGTGCATATCTCATACTACAAACTGCAAATGTATTTAAATGCAAAGAGGAATAGGAATTATTTTGAACTGGCAATGCATTAATTAGGATTTAAAAACACCCACAATTATTGTAAGGTAATTTTTAATGTATATGTCTAACTTAGTCAGCCGAAATTAGTAATTATAAATGACATGGGACGAGATAATAAAAAGAGATCTAAGTAATTGGAGTACATCTGAAGAGCTGGTAGTGGATAGAAGTGCATGGAAGTTGACAATCCATGTACCAGAACCATAGGTTTTTTTTTTATAATCTGTTTAATTATTTTAGACTTTATTTCACTTTTATTGAACCTTTTTACTTTTTCTATTACTATTTTAGACTTTATTTCACTTTTATTGAACCTTTTTGCTTTTCTTCTTAATTTTTATTTTTTTTGTAAATAAAACCTTTATCAAACAACTTTTCACTTTTATTAAACCCTTATATATATATATATATATATATTATCATTATTATTTATTTTATTTTATTTTAATTTTGGGTTCCATATCTAGCCAATCCCAACTTGTTTAGGATATATGGCGTTTTTGTTGTATTTGTTATTATTAATCGTTGAAAAAAAAAATTGTGAATAAAACCTTTATCAGACATCTTTTCACTTTTATTAAACCCATATATATATATATATATATATTATCATTATTATTTATCTTATTTTATTTTAATTTTGGGTTCCATATCTAGCCAATCCCAACTTGTTTAGGATATATGGCGTTGTTCTTGTTGTATCTGTTATTATTAATCGTTGAAAAAATATTAATAAATTTTGTTATTAATTAACAGTTAACAAAAAGTTTACATAATAATGTCTATATATTCTGATGTACTTACATATATAATATGATAAATTAAACTGATTTTACATTTAGAAAAAAATTCGACTTAAGAAACTAAAAAGCTGCAAGCAAAATCAAAATTTACAATTATTTGATTAATAATGGTAAAATATCTTGATATATTTAAATATACAATATAATTATTTTACAACAAAAAAATTAATAAAAAACTATAAAATTACGATTTAAAAAATTACAATAAATTAAATTATATTTTGAGGTATTTACATATTCAAAATAGTATATTTTTAACTTAGTTAGCCGTAATTAGTAACTATTGATTATTATAATTACCTGACAAATATTAATCATTGAAAAAATATTAATAAATTTTGTTATTAATTAACAGTTAACAAATTTTACTTAATAATGTTTTATATATTCAGATGTATTTAAATATATAATAATATAAATTAAACTAATTTTACATTTAGAAAACAAATTTTCGACTTCGAAATTAAAAGGCTACGAGCAAAAACAGATTTTACAATTATTTATCTGATAATGGTAAAATATCTTGATATATTCAAATATACAACGTAACATATTTTTAATTAGTTTACAATAAGAAAATAAACTTTCAAAAAAAAACTATAAAATTACTATAAATTAAATTATATTTTGAGGTATAGTAGAGTTAGTTTAATTGTATACGTAGAAAATAAATTTTCAAATTACAATTAAAAAAACAAATCACAATTTACCACATACAACTTGCACGCCCTTAAACCAGATATAAGGGCTGGGACCCTCCCACATCCTCAAAAATTGGGTGCGCAATCCAAGGTATGAGGTTCCCGCCGGAACACCGAGATTCCAAACCATCCCGGTTCAGTTCCGGCCAGAGATGGGACGAGATTAAGGCAAAATCTCGTCACACTTGAACGCAGTAAATAAAACAAATTATTTTTTTGAATTTGTGCATGGGAAAAAGATTGTGAAAGCAGCAAAAGCGGCAAATCAAACAAAAAAAGCAACTTAAAAAAAAATCAAAAGACCAATTACCTTGAACGAAAATCAAACTGAGCAGCTGAAGTTGATTCGAAAAACAGAAAGAAAGAGGGTTTCATTTTAGGGAAAAAAAGTCAATTTTTTTTGGTGGACATCAGCTCCTCAGAAAACTGGAAGACAAGCGGCTTCCCTTGTGGGAGAAAAAGTCGATGACCAGTGTATATAGAAGGGGATTTGTGGTTTTAGGAGTAGGTACGGAGAGAACACAAACTGGGCCCGTAAAATAACCACTATTATTACATAATTGGGCTATGTTCATTCTAGTTAAATGGGTCTGTTTAGTTTATGTTGTTCAACGGTAATGCTTTATAATATTTTGTCTGATTTTGATGTTTTATATTTAATTTTAGGTACATGAAGGCAATTCAGACTAAAATTGTGTTGATTGGGAACCAAAACTAAAAACGAAACGTCCGAAATTTCCAAAATCAATCGAAACCATGAAAATTTATTTACTGAAATCAAGTTTTCGAACCTTTGTTCAATCGCTTTTACAAAAGACATTGACGTAAAAATTTATGGTTGGCCTAAGCTCCTTATATCAGACATAAAGAAATTTTAGATGTTCAACCATGGGTCCGTTGGCACTTCTGACATCCAAAAGGACCCATATAATTATACATTAGTTATTATTGCACTACCCTAAGAAATGGAAAATTGAGTAGAAGTTTTGAATAATGGATCGACATATTTGCTTATTAGTTACTAAGACGATGGAAACCCTGTTGACTCTGGGCAAGGTGAAGACATGCAGCTATTGTAAAAGATGGGGCTGGAAAGCAAAAGGAAAAAAATACCCTCCATATTTTACTATTTCTTGGAAAAGATGGAAGGTTTCCTTCGAAAATTTAAAACCTTCATTTGAAGGTTCTGGCATTAAAATATAGAAGACTACTATTACTGTATACTACATACAAAAATATGTAGATACAGATAAGAAATATTAGTAGTAGTAAATAGAAAATCTTGACACATACCTAACAAATGTTTGGGTTGAACATTGAATCTGATGGTTAACAGGGTCGTGACCCTTCATCACAGGAATCATAAGCGGGTTCTGACGTGACTTAAGCGCTCCATACCCGATGGATGCTTCTTCTTGACCGTACTCTTTAACCGATGTTGTCAGCACAAAGCATGTTGATGCTATCATTGTCAGCAGAAGCAGTGCTTGAGTCAAATTCATTTGCATGTCTATTTTGATGAAGCATGTTATGATCGTTACTACGTGATCAGTGTAGTAATTACAAGTCCATCTATATCAGCCAAAATGAAACTGTTGCATTGCTCATGAAACTGTTTACGTTTATATTTGTGATTGCACGGTGTGTAGGGATACAATGCAACTTTATCACCAAATGAAAATACACAACCGGTGAACTAAAATCTTGGTTATGTATATAGCATTTTACCTATTCTATAAAAAAGACTGTAACTCATTTTCTTGTTGATTATTCTGTTGAATATCCTGACTATTCCGTCGTGTTAACATTTATCACTCTAATCATGTTAAAGGCTTCATGAAAATGCTAACAGGCAACTTTGGAAAACTATAACAGCAGAGAAATCAAAACACTGTGTAAAAACAAAAATTACGGAATATTGCAAATTTGAAATGAAAACTTAGTCCCTAGTGCATGTACTATGGAAAACTGAAAGATTCAGCATAAAAACATGTATGCAATAGAACAAGAAACAAATTTATGACAAGCAATAGAAAAGCGATGTTGTCCTTCCATCACATTATTTTGTCCTTTCTACTTACCGCCTAGGCTCCTTTTCCTTCACAGATAACTTCTATGGCTTCCTTCACAGATCTGTTTCCACACGAAAGGGTTCTACTGGATTTCACTTTCTACGATTCCATCTCACATCGCTTTTCAGGAATAAAACCCTAGAAATTGGATTTCCTTCTTGAATTCGTCCAATTTTACTGTATTTCGATTTCGCCCCTCCTCATCATTAAGAATGTTGAACAAGCTGGAACAGGAATCAACCGTAATGATGATAACAGGAATTCAAAATTCAAAGTTCAAATAATACTTGTTCTTTTTTCAGAATTGCATTGGCAAATGAAAAATGTAAAGCATGGAAAATGGAAAGCAAAATACAAATACAAATACAAAATCTAGAAGCAGGAAAATGAAAAGGAGACCACTGCAAAGTAGAAACTCAGTAAGACAAGGGAAGAAGACAAAATCCGCAACGAAGTTTTAAGGTCAAGTAACTTTACCTGGGCTCGGCCTTTATCTTTGTATTCTTAGCCGCACTCTTTTCTTTTCCCCCCTTCTTTTCTGCTTTGTTGCTCTGGGAGCCACTGCAAAGTAAAAATTCAGTAAGACAAGGGAAGAAGATGACAAAATTCCCAACGAAGTTTTACAGTCAAGTAACTTTACCTGGGTTCACCCTTTATCTTTGTATTCTCAGCCGCACTCTTTTCTTTTCCCCCCTTTCTTTTCTTCTTCCATTTGCTGACAAGCTTTGCATTTTAGGAATACCCTGCTTGGTAGCTCTAGAAGATAGGTCATTAAGAATATCATCTTCTCTAAGAGGAACAAGGCCCCTCGATGGAAGAGCTCTACAAGATTCATCATGACCTGGGTGAATTGTTCTTCTAACACCTCAGACATAGCACTGGATAATGCAGCTGACACAATTCTGGAAAAATCTAGTTCTAAGATTATTTTTGTAACCATTCCTAACAATATAGAGAGGAAATTAGAAAATTAAAAAAAAAAAAAAAAAACACACGCAATTCTGCAATAACATCACGAATCATGCCTTGTATATAAAGAATGTTATCTAACGTGCAAGGTTGAAATATAAATACACAAAGATTAGTTAGATTAGAAGAATTGATGCAAAACTTATGTTTTATTGATCTTTTCTAAGTCAACATCTGTTGCAATGTCAGATATCTAACCAATATATTTGTATGTAATCAAATTCAACCTCTCAAGTTTTATTCATCAATAACAAATCAACTGAAATATGACGATCAAATGCTTTCATATCTTCTACTTCATGAATCATGATGATGTAATACCCTTGTAACAATACCTCACATCCATGAACAATAATCATGATGGACTAAAGTTTTGTTACGTTACTGTATGCAGGTGCAAGTATGATGGCATAATGTCTTTATCTGTTGACCAGATGCTATGGCGTAAAGTGTCATAGAAATAATTTCTAAATAATAAAACGATTTTAGTCTACAAAAATCACTGTTCAAAGCTAAAATACTAGCATTCATGTAAAGTAAAAGGGGAAAATGCTTTGCAAATATTAGGATGACCATAATCTCTTCTACATATGATAAGAGATTCAAAACTGCATGTTCACATAAAAGCTGTTTTTATAATATTTATTCTATGAAAGGTGAAGGCAAAGTAAAAGTAGTAATAATATTTATATAACATGTGAGTGCATAAGGGATCGACTTCGTTTGGGAACTTTATTATTAAATATATTGGTTTACATACCCCTGCCACGGATGTTGGTCGGCATCATTCATAGGTGTACATATCTGAACAATAGCAAAGGCAGAATTACCTGTGATCATGACTCTCCAGAGAGCAGGAAATGCAGTAGAGGCAGAACTGACGCAGCAGGATACAAACCTTCTGTGAAACAACCGTTGGAGTTGGTGAAGGATGCAGTCAATAGACTTGATGCCGTACCACATGGCCGCGTACAATGAATCACAGAGGCAATGCCGTAGGCAAGATGCAGGTTCATGGCCACGCTCCAGAAGCAGGATCAATGTTTCAATGTAATTTGTAAGAAGAGGCGTACAGGAGAGTTTAGAGCAGAGGAGAGGTTGATGCTAAAGAAGACTATGCCGGAGGAGGAGGAGAGGGAGGAAGTTTGCAACACTAAAAGCAGAGAGGGACAGGACAACTCAAAGCACAAGCAGGGGCTAAGCACAAGCCAAAATCAGAGTCCAGTATTACTTGAACCGTATCCTCAAACTGAAGCATACCACCACCACACTTCTCTTCCAACCAGCCATCGATATTATCAGAGATGCGGATCTTTTGCGACCTTGGATCCTCACTGAAAATGCAGATCCTCTCAAGAATAACGAGGATAAAAAAGTTGCACATATGACCGCAGGATTGTACAACTTCAGCGTAAATTTCGTAATTCTCGAATTTACTGTGTTTGCAGCAAAGAATTGAACAGTCCTCGCAGTTTGAAGAGCAAGCAGTTCAGTCAAAAGCAGAAGCCACATCATCACACGCATTCTTTTAGCAGTGGTCACAGTTGAAGATGCAACTGAAGCTGTGAGCAGGCTGCATGCACAGATAAAATTTAAAACAATGTTTTATTAAATATAGATGAAAACAATATAGTAAAATACATGTTATAAACCTACTATGTCTTTATTCATGCATCAGTGGATTTGGTATTTGTAGACGCTTGGTAAATTGACCAAGTTTCAAAACCGGTCTTTTCAGTGATAGGTTAAAAATGCATCTAACCTGCCCATTCCAGACCCCGCTCGTCATGCGCAGGGTAGATGAGGATAATGATAACACATGGAAAAAAAAATCAACTCGCCTTCCCGCCTGCACGAGGGTTCAAAAGCACCCCAAATAGTGCAGCATCCTTGTACCCCTCTATTTTCACCATATAATCCGAATTAAATAATATCTCTTTCAGGGTTGTCTGATGGAAATCTAGGGCTACATGGATGCTGCACTAATTGGGGTGTCATTGAACCCTTACATGCAACATGAAATCAGTTGTTTGAATTCCACCGAAAACAAAGTTAATATATATTTCTAAATGGAAATCTTGGAACGTAAATAATTTTCAAGTTCGAAACTCTATCCCAACAAAAAATATAAATATATACAATTTTATTTTATTTTTTTTATTTTTATGAAAAACAAGTAATTTTTTAAATTTGATACCTTTATATTATATATACACCCGGGAGGGGGGGGGGGTTACGACGGATGATCCTTGGATCATACATCCTTTTGGTGTATATAAAAAAGATAAATACTTTAGTGAGAGTTCTTTATATGCAAGTGCATTGCACGTGCCATAAAACCTTGCATGTGTGTGTGTGCATAAATATAGAGTAAAACTAGCTAGAATAATATATAAATATAAATTTAAGGATATCAAGAGTGCACAACTTCTATCTTTATTAATAGTTGGAACAGATTCACAATTTGTCAACCGACCACAAACTTTCCAAAAATACCCATATGTATGCAGACGATGTCATAGGTTTGAATTCCGCATGGCGGAAATTGATCTTTATTTGAAAGTTGGTAAGGTCGCAACTACGAATCCTAACAAATATGATTTCAAATATTTCTTTTCCCTCTTTAAATATATTAATATCCTAAATACAAAAAAATTGTAGAGGTTTTGCATGCTAGGTCCTTACTTCTAAAAGAAAAGCCTCGGAAGCAATGAATATAAAAATAAGGTTTCTATTTTTTGGATCAAAAAGCGCAAACTAACTTGGAGTTTTCTAATAAAAATGCAACTAACTTACGCTTTTTAAAAAATTAAAATTTTAAAAATTAATTTTTTTTATTCATAAACAATAATAAGAGTTATTCAAGTATAATTTAAGTAAATAAATGTAGTTTTTCACCATTACTGAATTTTATAGAATTCATGTTTTTTTCCTAAAAACTACAAAGTTCACTTACATTTTCAGTATGGAAAGTGCGAGTTATCTTGCATTCTGTTTTTTCAAAAATAGAGATCTAAATTATAAAATCATTTCTACGTGGTTTTTTCTTACAACAACATAAAAAACATGAACTTATAGCTTTTTTCTTGTAAATTATATCTATTCTTCGTTATTCCAATTTTATGTTGAACACTCTTTATTTTCAAGTTTGTATTTCATTCTATTTTGTAAAAAAAAAAAAAATTGAAGAAAAACATTTTATTCTAATAATGAACGTCGCTGACTTTTTTCAAAGCATGACAGCTCTTTTAGAAAGAAAAAAAATATTATAGCTGAACATTTTAATTATATTTGTGTCTCTATATTTTCTTTTAGCTCAAGCGTTCAATATATAGAAATTAATTCTAACTTAATATGTATCAAAAAGCGTTCTACTATATATAGAAGTTTGATTGTTCCAAATAAGCATGATTTTATTTTGATTTTTTTTTTTTTTTTGGTTGCTTTATATACGTTTACAGTGACATGTCTTTCAGTTTCTTTCATAAACAGTTTTTAATTAAATTAGTTTATGTTTTAATAACTGATAAACTAAGAACTAAATCGGGCTAATAAACACAAATAACTATTCCTAATAGCTTCTTATTAGCATTCCGACTTAGATCAAAATATTCATTATATACACTTTCAGTTTCGTATTAAATAATCTTTTTTTCTATTGACGCTAGGGTGACCAAAAAAATAAAAGCCACAGTTATTGTAACAATATTTAATATGTGTTGAATCGCTGTATACATTTATATGAAGTTCTATATAAGCTTACGTGTATCATCGAACTTTAATATTATATCAACATTTGACATTAAAATTTCCAAATTTGAACTATAACGTCTATCTTCCACAGATAGAACAAGCATCTTTTATACTACATATTATATCTCTCACATGAAGACACCTGTAATTTGTATATTTTTTTTTCCTTTTATGTGTGGAATGCCAGTTGTTTATAACAACCATTGTGTGCTGCATATAAACTTTTACGTGAAATTTGGCAGTTGCTTAAGTTAATATATTACATGAATAAAGGGCGTGCCTTGAACGCATGAAGTGTGTGTCGTTAGATCTCATAATAAAATATATCAATTTGGCAGCGTGTATTTTATTTATCTATAGACAAGTAACAATGAATCTAATTTTAATACTTGATATTAGAAAGTAAAATCCTTAAGTATGTTTAGAGTGACATTTAGTCCAATAATTTTCATTTTATATCAAGTTTGTTATGACCCAATTAAAACACCAAAGCACTTACTGCAAAAAGCTTATACAATAATGACATTCTTTTGTTCTGTATTAACTGTTTTGTCCTAAAACTAAAATTTAGTGCTTTTTTAAGAACTCCATAATGATGCTTCGTCTCCTCTTAATTGTGCGCTAGGTGATTTACGTAATGAATTCATTCCAAGATGTACGTCAATCTACAGACTATTTAGAACCATAGAAGAACAAGAGATTCTGCTTTTCCAATTTAAAGACAAACATCATACTACCAGATTGACCGTGAGCGATATACTTTTAAATTTAGTATAAACTATTTTAAAGGATATTATCTTTACACATTCTCTTTTTTTTTACACTATGCATTTGCATTATACTTAAAAATAGTTGAAAAGAATATGCATTCTTTTTTACTGCAAAAGAAAAGGCAGTGTTTTAGACTTTGAGATCAGATTCTCATGATGGATTATTTTTTGAAATGTTGTTCTTCATAAATAAAATGTAAATCCAAAAGTTTGCCACATTATATGACCATATACACACATGTATGCAAGTTGAGTTTATACTTTTTGAGAGAAATGAGTGATCCTCAAATGGAGGAGGGCACTCTCAAGTTGAATTTATACTTGAAGTTGAAAAGCTAGGCGCTTAATCACGATAAGCTAGAAAAAAAACTTATCTTCAATTTTCTTTAAAAAAAAAATACAGCAAGGTAGAAATGATGCATTTTCAACCAAAATGCATTTCCCAACAGTTTGATATTATAACGAGTATGAAATGTCAAGAAAATTAATTGACAATTACTAAACCATTGTCGTTCGCGTTGTATGGAAGAGAACAAATTTTCATGAAATTATTTAAAAGGAAAGAAATATTTAAATTATTGCGTTGTTTTTAGCAGTCATATAACATATGTCAATCATGTATTACAAAAAAACACATTATATTAATATGATAAACAAACATTACATTGACAATATAGTATTTAACAAATATGAGGATAAATGATACTTGGTCAGTTATTCGGGTTGAACATTGAATCTCATCACCGTCATCGCGATCGTCATCCTTGCCATCATCATCAAATGCAAGTAATATCCAATCTGAACCAATGAACGGAATCATGGCAACGTGATAGCCTTGCTCTCCAAAGATTCTAACTGCCCGCAATTTAAGAAAAATATTAGAAGAAGAGAATACTAAAATTAGCAAGAATATTGTGTGTTTCAGTAGGAGAATGATTTAGCATTATAAAACCATATGTAAGATGACTACTTACAATTCAAAATATACAAAGCAAATACGCACAAAAGTGAAATGAAAATTAAAGAATATTAAACTAATTAAAAATTTATATGCCTATTTAGACCTTGAAATTTAAAATAACATCAAAATAGCACTTAGAAGTTTACGTAGAATATGAAATGCTACCATATATAGTAAGGAATAAAATGACAACATTAATCATTATTCTAGGTATTAGGAATAGAAAGATTTTAGAATTAGAAAATTATGTGTGAGATCCCTACTAATAATTTGGAGTTCACTAAACCTAAAATGCACAGATTAATAAAGAAAAAAAATTAAGGTTGTCAATGAGTGTTCGAGAAATCCAAAAAAGTCTGCATTCATATTCGAGAAATGAAAATAAAAAACTAAAATCCAAAAAAAAATATGAATATGACAGTACCCACACATCCAGAAATTATCCATTCAACTTCTATCAAGATAATAGTTGAGATGATGTATTTCACTACATAAAATGATTGATATATGTCGAATAAGTATGCATCTACAAATAAATATTTGGTATTGAAAATTGATTATTACAATTATATTTTTATTATGTTTATGTTAGCATTATCACTGAAAACAATTCATGTTGGATCAAAAAAATCATTTGTTTTCAACCTTACTAGTGATGCAGATAAATATTGTATATACAAATATTTGATATACGAAAATGATATGACAATATCTGTTGATAGGTTAATCAATTAGCGATAATGATGATGCATGGCACATAAACTTTTAGAGAATAAACAAATACACAAATACAGATAATAAAATATGATGTGTGTATTAAGTCATATTACATGAAATGGCTATATGAAGATATATTAACATGGTAGATGAAAATAAGAGAATCAAGCATAAAAGAGTGAAGAAGATTGTACAGTCTATCTATGTTTGTTAAAATGATTGAACAAAACTATTATCGTAACGGTAAATTTATCTTACCAAATTATCGCATGTCAATCAGTTACCAGTACTAATTAAGCCGGTATACTACCATAATTGGTGTGATAACGCTAAATTTACCCTTTTATATAATGAATCATCAATAGCATTTAAATATATTATATGATAGGTATTTAGAAGCACGTAAATGATTAAGTAGTTTAGGGTTTTGATTCAAAAAGTGCTAATTACGTTTTCTTTTTCTAATTGATTTTTTTTTATTGAAATACATGGTGAAATGTACAGCTAAACACCATATACTAGCATAAAGAAATATCAAGCTTTTATTCGTTAGACAACCAATAATTTAGCATTGCCAATGCAATGGTTATACGTTTTTCAGCACATTGGCCTTTGGTACAATAGTAAATTTGATAATAGAACAAAAGCTTAGCTTACAATAAAACAATACACTGATGATAGTTGTAAAATGGTAATGGTAATCGAAACCATAACAATGACAATCCTATGACTGAAAGAGAAACTTTTATTATTTGTCTTTCTCGAAATTTTTTTATTCAAAGAAACTAAGTATTCATTTTTTGAGAAAAGCAGTCATTTGTCTATATGTGTGTGCGCGCGCGCGCATGCTTGCGTGTGTGTTACAATGACAACATAATAAAGCTTGATTTGCATTCCAATATTTCATTAAGTCAAACAGGATAGAAAGATCTATCCGTTCAAAACCTCAAACTGTCACTCGGTTACATGATTGGTGATAAGAAACAATATTGTGTTGTCGGAGGTATCATATGGTTGGTTTACTGTTCGAACAATATATTTTCAACCATTTTCTATGTCAAATTGATTCAATTGACAAAAGTATATAATTTAAAAATAATATGTATTTAAAATGAAACAGATTTTAAATTGGACATTTATGTGAAATTCCCAACACAGCTTATCCACTTTTACTACTCTATTGTGTTATATTGGATATAATATAACTTCATTTTAAACGTTCTATACATTCATATAAAACTCATAAGCCCCACTAATGGTTGTCGAACATGATTTGCATAGTCATCATTTTTTAGTCAATTAATTTGTAGTAACGATAAATTCATACAATCAACTTTTGCTACAAACAAGTGGAATCTGTAAACATAGTTAGGTACAAACATTAGCACCAAAATTTTATAAGTAAATACAATTCTCAAATTATAACGTAATTATTTACCTACTTAATATATTCGTTTAAATGTTTTAATACACAGAATCTTTTCATGATTTAAATAAAAATTAACCAAAAAGGGAAAAAGCATGCGCTAACACTCTGACGAAAATGTATCACACTTTTATTATGGGATACTTCATTAAAAAAATTGAAATTATCCTTACCAAGAAAGATCATGAATTTAGCATACGGAATGTGAAGAATGCTAAATGATTTTATGTGAAACTCGATTCGATTTAAAGCTTGTGTTGTTTCTTCATCTCAATATATCAAAAACAAATTTATTCCTACTTTTATATTATGATGACTGCAGTAACAGTTTATAGCGTTTTAAATTTGAATTTTAGAAGAAAATTGTTTTCCAAATTTTAGTTTACATTAAAAAAAAATTGTTTTAAAAACAATGGGTTGTAATTGCTAGCTTTATGATATTCTTCTATAAAACCCTAAATTTATTTATAATAAACGATGTTGGATAAATAAATTCATTTCAAAATCTTATTATTTATCACATTTTATAAATATTCATAATGTAGCATTATCCAATCAATTCCTCAAACAAACTTTCTTTTGGCAAGCCAAATTTTTATTATGTGGAATAAAAAAATATTTATGAATTTTATGTGCACATGCATCAAAGTATCGGTACTGATGATTCATTATCATTTCTAAAAAGAGATCAAGTTTCATTTTGACTTAAGCAATCACATGTTCAAATCATTGTACAAATTAAAATTTACAATAATACAAAAGCTACTCCAAAAAAATTCACCAAAAAGTACAAGAATGAAACTATAAATATTTGCAAACAACGTCTTAATTAAAAAAAAAAAAAAATGCAAATCCCCATGAAAACTAAGATGGTAACATCAACAACCTCACATAAGACATTTATGTACGTACACATACTAACTGAAACATAAACATTGACCATAATACAAAATCTTATGATAATGTGGTTCAAGTAAAATATAATCAAATATCAGAAAAAAGCAATATTATTCATTTATTTTGTTTCGGTGTGCGGTGCACATTCATGTACAAGATTATATGCGATAGGATTTGATCACTAACACGTATTTTCCATCTTTCAGTGGTTATACTTATCATAGTTATGAATGACGCGCTACGGCGCGCGCCATGGAGCACGGCACGGCGCGGCATCTACGCCATTTCTTCTTGCGGCGCGGCGCATATGAGAAGGCGCGCCAAAAGGCGCAAAAGGCGCGCGGCGCAAAATGGCACGCCTTTTGTTTTGTTTTTTGCTTGTTTTTTGTTTATTTTTTCATTTTTTGCATTTCACATAAAATTATTGTTGATCATATTATTGCATTTGCTAACGTTTTGTATTTGGTTTTTATTTATTTTATGGGTACTGACGGATGGCTTTTCTACAATACTATTGATCATATTATTGCGTTTGCTAACGTTTTATATTTGGTTTTTATTTATTTTGTGGGTTCTGATGGATGACTTTTCTATAGTTCTTTTTCCTTGAAGAAAAACAAATATATCGATATTGAAAATATATTTTATTTTATATAATACTCTTATATCAAATGTAACTGCTTGTACATAAAACATGTATTTCAATTGATTGTGTATTTTATTTCAAACAATTTGTAGACGCACCAAATAAATTATCAATAAATATTTATCACTTTATTTTTATTTATTTTTTGCATAAAGTTATCAATTGCATAAGGGAAACAATATTACCAATCGATATGCTATTCTTCCTCACCAATTGTCCTTTGTGTTGCTAAATATAACCACATGATAACAATAAAAAGACTTGATATAATCTAATTGTCCTTATGATGTAGATGTTGATTTGGAAAATATGATTGTTAAATCGGATTCGAAATTCTAGTTTATTAGTATTATGTATTATTATTTTGGATTTTGAAAACTATTATTCTATGCTAATGATGTCAAATATGATGATGTTTCTTTTTACAAAATAGTGAAAACTTTGATTGCATATGTTTTAGCAAAAAATACTGAACTTCTAAATTTGTTGTTATATGTTAAATTAAAAAAAATGCGCAGTAAATAAGAAAGGCGCGCGCCATTAGCCGCCCCATGCGCCAAGGCTCCAGACCGATGTTGCGCATTTTTGCGCCGTGCGCCATCAATAACTATGATACTTATATTATTCAAGAATGTGCAACTATAGTTTCCAAGATATGTGATAGACTTTGATCATTAGCATGTATTTTCCATCCTTCAACGACTATACTTATGTTATTCGAGAACGGTGCAACTATAGTTTCTAAGATATCAAATTGTATCACCCTCCTTGATTTCAGAGAATTATTAGAACTACCTTTGAACAAGCAAATAGCTATTGTGGTTCTGATCTGCCTGGAAACACAGAAATAGTTGGCATGCTGACTGAAATATATCCATATTGTAATTCCCGAGACAAACAAAAAGTCAAGTTATTTCCATGTTTTAAGTAGATTAATGGAGTTGCAGAGAATCACTTATTTGTTACACCTTTATTTTATTTTTCAAGCACACAAAACTATTTTTTCTTATTATTTCAATTCTTAAATCCACTGAGATAAGATGTTCTCTTGCAACTGCTTATTAAGATCGTCATTTTAAGATGTACAATTATTTAAGATTCATACTGCACTGCACATCTTCTATTCATTTTATTTCGTTCATGCAGCCTTTTTTATTGCTTACAAAAGCAATACATTGCATTTTTTATCCAACTTTATTAATGCGTAAAGAAAGAAATAACTTATTTACTTTGATGTATCCTGCAGTTTTATACGATTACCCATACACATGTGTCAAAAGGTTTCATCTGGATTTCGTTTCTTCGCCATCTAAGCTTAAATTTTTGGCTTGATGTCCGACACCTAACAAATAACATCATGTCTCGTCTTTGATGGTTTTGTTTATTGTCATCCAGTAATTTAATACATTAAAGCAAAAGTGTAAAACAAGTAACATTATAGCATATAATATCATAAAGACTAATAATGTCATGCATTACACGAAAGTTTGTAAAAGAAGACATTGCTATTTTTTAACTAATAGTGTATTTTTACATCGTTCAGCTGCAAGTTTTGCTATAACAATTCCAGTCCTAGTAAAAGCTAATGCAACATGGTGTATGCTTCCTTCAAAATGAATATCGAATGTGCTTCGTCACACAAACCATAGGTTGCATATCTTAAAATCCTGAAACAAATGAAAACTCGAAAAAAGTATTAATTACATATGTATTTGATCACTCCAAACATGTTCATATCTTTTATCTGATATAGATCAATATTTATTTATCATATTAGTCATTATTTATGATGTTACGGCTGAAGCAAAACATTAGGCACCAATAATGTCCTTATAAACCAAAATAGGCTTGAACAAAACCTTGATATGACAAATAGTCAACACAATTAATGTATCCAACAAAATATAGCCATGTCTAACAAAAGCAAACTGAACACATAAAATATTATATATTATTTCGACAAAAGACAGAAATACAATGAACTTCAAAAACATGGATACAACCAGGCATCTTGTTTGGCATAATGTTTCTACAAATATAACCACCTCCATGGCATCTTGCAACATCATATATCGTCCAATAGGATAGGGGTGAAGGTTTATTTGGTTTAATAAATTCAATGATAAATCTTTATAAACCAAACGAAAAACAAATAAAAATGAAAACCGATGCAAACCAACCACATTTAAGTTTGGTATGTTCAATCAGTTATCTGATTTGATCAAACTAAAAATGTTTTACACTTTATGTTTGGAATGTTCATCTTAATTTGAAACAAACCTTAAATGTATGATTTAAGTATTCGTGTTTATAATTCTTATGATTTATAAAGGTAATTTTGATGTATATATGGTAAATAATATTTATTTAGATCAATAAACTAATTTAAATTTTTTGTTATATCATCGATACACAATAGAATTTCAGTTAATTTGGTTAAACTAATAACCAAACTAAATTTTTTTACCGGTTGATAATAAACCAATCTAATTTTAAAACCAAACTAAACTGACCAAAATAACTTGGCTTTGTTGGCCTAATTGGTATAACCAAATAATGCTCACCCCTACAACAAGTAAATATGGCAGGATAGACATTTATTACCATGAGTTCCCTACATAGGTAGGTATGTCAAGGAAGATATTCATTACCATGAGTCGTTAAATATGAAAGTATGCATGTCAAGCAAGATATTCATTACCATGAGTCGTTAAATATGAAAGTCATACAAAGGAAAGTTTAAAAAAAAACACTTGAGCTAACCATGTATCCAATTATAAGCGTTTCAGAATACTTGAATAATGAACATCATTTTGACATGGCATTACTGATATGTTTCACAATATATGTGCAGGGGTTTTCTTCTGAACCAATTATAAGTTATAACCAACTATAAGGTATTACAGCTTATTTTAAAGGAAGCGGGCACTGAAACACAAAATTAAACACAAATTTAACACAACATAATCAGACCATTAGATCTAATGTTTGTGATCTCTTGTGTGAAATTTTGTGCCCAACCAGGTTTTCCCTATTTTAAACCCATTTCCAAAATAACAGAAGAACCTAATTCACATAAATTTATTTCTAACCCCAGCTAAATGTTACAAAGACATGCAAATCACACCGGCATAAGAAAACTGAAGGGTGAAAAGAATAATAAATAGCAATAATAATCAAAACCCACTAGATTAATCCTACAGATACAGATCTACGCCAATAAATCTTGATTTGAATTGATAACAATAATTCATCGGATATATAGAAAATAAAAGTAAAAAAAGAAAAAACTATCCATCTTATACTACAAATCCAACGCAAGAAAAAAGTAACTAAGCTACCCAGGGTAAGATGACGAAGTCGTCTGAAGCGCTAATACAAGCTCGGTGGTCAGATTTGCAGATAAATAAAGAATATAATTCTTAGGAAATATCAACAGTGGAGTCGAGAATCATATTTTTATTTTTCCGAAGCTTTGGTCTGAACGTTGTGGATCCAAACGAGAGAGGGTTTTACTGGAACTGTCCAAGGCTCCCAATATATATGGCAGAGAAGAGAGCCGTAGATCCCAAGGCATTACTGGACGGAGACGAAACGAAAAAAAAAAGTCACTTAAAGTAAACAACAAGAAATTATAATAAAAAAATATAAAAAGACTTCATCCTCAGTTTTAAAAAGGAAAATTTGCATCTTTATGCCAGTTTTAGAAAAATGCTACCCATATAGACCAGTTTCAAAAGTTAGTACGGATATAGATCATTTTTGGCTAGGAGATAATTTAGACTATAAGGCAAAGACATTTCCACTTTTGACCAGTGGGATAATCTAGACTAGAGGGTAAATTTTGCATCTTTTTAAAACTGAGGTAAAGACATTGCCAACTGGGGATTAGCATGGTGTGGTTTTGACTTAAAACCGCATTCGTAACCAATAGGGTGCGGTTTTCAAAAGTAGGAACTGAAACCGAACCAAGAACCGTGCGGTTTGGTTTTAAAAGTGTGGTTTCGGTTTTTAAAAGTGCGGTTTCGGTTCCAAAACTGATTAACAAAAAAGGCATTATTTTCTCTAACCAGAGCTTATAGGCACAAAGCATTCAAATACAATACAAACGAAAGAAAATTAGGTAGTCTTTTACAACACCAATATAAACAAGAAGAAAATTATCAATTAGACCAATACAATATAGTTAAAATGTGAAGGCGGTCTTTTACAAAATATAACCAGCAATGGTTGAAGTGGGATGGTATTTTACAAAACATAAACAGCAGCAGTATTTCCATATTTTTACCTTGTCAATTTCTCAATCCATGAAAACTATATATTTTCTTATGTTTGCAGCTGAAGTGGAGTAAAATATAAACATTTAAATAGGAAGCGGTTATGTGCCTGAGAAGAGCCAGATATGATTACAATAAAGAATTTAAAAACCATCTAATTTTAGTAACTAAATATGAATTCTAAAATTACATAAATCATCAAAGAATTCATAAACCATCTTATTTTAGTAACTAAATATGCAGATTACAATAAAGAATTTATAATTGCAGGCTTAACAGCATAAAAGCAACAAAAATGAGGGCACACATTTACATACAAATGCATGCACCACTGTAAAACACACACAATACTTCACATATACTAATGCATGCACGTAGAAAAAGATATAAGGTAACGTTAATATATATATATATATATATATATATATATATATATATATATATATATATATATATATAATATTCGGTGCGGTTTAAAAAAAGATAAAAACCGAACCCGACCACACTAATGGTGCGGTTTCATATTTATTTCGGTGTGGTTTTTTTAAATGCGGTTTTTATCAGTTTTATGCGGTTTCGGTTCGGTTTTGGTTTGTAATCGGTTTTCCTGCTCATCCCTATTCTCAACCAAGGATCGATCGGGAAACAATTGACCCTCGACAGAGGATCAGTTGTGCTCTTTTGAATCAACCTGGGGGGTTGGATGGAAAGTAAGTCTTAGCCGATTTTAAATAAGCCGAGTAATTTGTTTTCTTCATTTCAGAGGATTAGAAAAATAACCTATTGAGAAGTTTCTTCTTTTTTTGTTTTTGGAATTCCTTAGTGGTTTAAAATATGTCTGCTAAGGTGATTTCCATTTTTTTCACCGTTGGGGGGAGTTAGAGGTCAACCAAGTTTGATTTGACCTCTAACAATCCCCTTGTTGGGAATACCCTAAGGGTTTTGCTTTTTAACTACGGAAATCTGAAAATCGGTATGTTGA
This sequence comes from Allium sativum, assembly GCA_030737875.1. Lineage (NCBI taxonomy): Eukaryota > Viridiplantae > Streptophyta > Magnoliopsida > Asparagales > Amaryllidaceae > Allium > Allium sativum. Next base: position 140,714,593 of record CM060925.1, on the reverse strand, counting down.
AAAGGGAAAGTTTGCGCAAAATTATGTTTTCTTTTACTACCAAGGGGTGCACTGAAACGAAGGATAATTGTTTATACATAGCGTCTTTGCTTTTTGTTTATCTTAAATGTTATAGGATAATAGTTAACGATTGATAGTAAATTATTATCTAATGTCGAAAAAGACGTAGATTAAAGTAAAAACAGATACATTACGATTAGACCAAAAAATATATTAAAGAATGCAAACATTATACCTCAAGGATTGCTGATATTGAATTTTATGTTTTATCTTTGCTATTTCAATAGTCAATAAGTTCCTTACAATGCAACATCATTGTAAGCATTTCTCTTTTATCGTACCATATTTTCTTTTTAATGTTATGTCAACATCAAGCTAACTGATTACGTTCATCTAAATAGCAAGGGCACTATACGTAAAACACGAAAGAGTAGAGGCCACATTATCTTGACTTAGATTAAATTAACATTATGGCTTTTTCATTTTGATATATCTAATCAATAAAAGTGTGCCTTCTATGTCATCAAATTTGCTTCAATAAGGCATACTTGTCCCCAACACAACCTTCAAATGATGATTTTAGGTCGACGGTGGTGTAGACATTGAAAGTGGAACCATATTAGACGAAGACATACAATGAGTCATAGATACTGGAGTCACATATGATTGTTTCATACTAGGAAAAATTGTGCTGATTGTACATGAACATCTTTGAGACACTGTATATATCATCTACGATTTATTAAAAGAGGTCTGAAATGTTTGAAAATGCAAAGGAGATCATGGAATATTTGGAGATGCACCTTCATGTGTAGTATCAGGCGTGAATACATCAACTTCAGTCTTTTAGCCACTCGAAAATTTTCCACATGGAGTTTATCTTATAAATTCTCCGGTCTTTTAGCCACTCGAAAATTAAAATAAATAAATAAATAACGTTGATGTAAAGAGTGGTCACCAGACTCACCACATATTATTGCTATAAAACAATGCATTCCAACAAGGTTTTCCTTGAAATACGTATCACATGTAATGCATTAAGGATAATGTTTTAGTTTATCTTTAGTAAGTAAAATCTGTTCCAAAAAATACGAAAACCAATAAAAACTTGTGGTAATTGATTAAACGTGGAGTTTATTATGCATGAAGTTTGAATAGGTTGGGGCAAAACATTTTTAGCTTTCAGTTGTAAATCCGAAGATCGGATGTTACCTTGTAGGTGCCTATGCTTAACAAAGATTTTGTTGAAGGAAAACTTAAAAATAAGAAAATGTTTATAATATATATGTGTACATACACAATGAAGAATGTTATTCAAAACTTTATATGATTCCTTTAAAGTGCATGCATGCATAACCATTAAGAAACAATAGATAATATGCATATTTATCTACATGTGCAATATGAATACATATCATCTTGTGCATATAACATGACCAACAAAATGTTTTTCGATCTTAGCGCAATTCCTTAAAGCTGGGTAAAATTTCAACAAAAAAAACATATATTTCTCATTATCACAACCTATATTATTTTGTGTTTGTTAAGAAAAACAATTAATAGAAGTATTTTGCTATAAAGCTGGTGTAATAAAAATGGTACACATACAAAATGCAAAAAGGAAGAATTAACAATGAACGAATAATCAATGACATAATATTAGTCTAATGTAGTACATGTTTCTACTAAACATAAAACGTTAAAGTCAGGCTAACATTCTCCTAGTAATATGGAAAATATCCCTTGTAACGATCCAAATTTTCAATACCCACATATTTAATTGATTTAAATATGAAAATGATTGTTTTAGATGTTGAATGATAATTACTCAAATATACGAGTAATCAAATATAATTTAATGATGAAATAGTAATGTAAACATTGGAATTACACGAATAAGGGAACCTTTAATTTAATATGCAACTAAATTGATATCGAAGCTTGTTTAAAATTATGTTTAAATTAAGATGATAATGTTGACACGCTTTTTTGTCGAAGCTGTTACACATTAAGTATTCAGTGAGTGACGTGCTCAAGCGTCAAAAAACACAAAGCAGCAGGGTCGAAGTCGCGTCGCAAACACAAGGAGACCCGAAACCTCTATCAGATGGCCTCTTACGGGCCCAATGAACTCTTAAGCAAACCATCATCTGAGCCGTGCTCCGAGCCGAAGGCGAGCCGTCAAGCGGGTGCGGGCGCAGCGCCGGTGGGGTCCGGGGCCCTATAGTCCCGACGTCGATCGACCTAACCGGTTAGGTCGAACCAGTGGGCACCGGCCGATTTGTCCGATTTTCTCTATACCAAAAGCTCGGATTCCTTCACTTCGGACCAGCAAAATAGTGGATTCCTTCATTTTGCATTTAGAAACTTCGACACCCAAAAGCAGCATGGCTTCCGCACCAAGAAGTCCGACCTCCTCCATCAAATTCGTACACCTCGGTGGGGTGCGAATTCCGCACCCTTCGGGAGGTGCGAAATTCCGCACCCCCCAACGGGGCATGAATTTTGCATCCCCCAGGGAGATGCGAAATTCCGCACCTCCTGGTGGGGTGGGGGTGCGAATTTCGTACTCACTAGGGAGGTGCGAAATTCTGCACCCCCCGGGCGGGGTGCAAATTTCGCACCCCTCCAGAGGGTGCGAAATTCCGCACCCCACGGCCGGGGGTGCGAAATTCTGCACCCCGGGCCGGGGGTGCGAATTTCCTGAAGTGGACTATTTTATGGGGTGCGAAAACAGCTTCTGTGGGCTCCGCTGCTTACCTGCTCTCAGCTACTCCTACCTGACTGTCCTCCTATAAATACCCCAAGTCTTGGCCTTCATTTAGACCTTTCTCCCTTGTAATTTTCGGACCTTAAGAGCTCCAAACGCTCATTAATGGCTTACAACACCTTCTTCATGGCTATTGGACATGGCATGAATAGTTGCAAGGTGGGGCATACATGTTCCATAGCTTGTTGGGCACTAGCAAGCATAGTTACAAGGTCTCTAGACCTCTTGGACATTAAAGCTTATTTTGCTCATAGTTGACCTAGTCAACTCATCTCAAGGAAGAAGAAGAAGAAGAAGAAGGATAATTAAAACATGACATGCATGTTTTCCTTCAACCCTTGAACATTAGAAAGGGTTGTCGTGCTACTTTTGAACTTCATGGACATGAACACTAAACTTGGATATTGCTGACCAAGTCAACGTTTCTCAACGAAGAAGAAGAAGGGCAATTTGGTCAAAGTGTAGAACAAACATATATTTTGTTATTATATTGAAACACTTTGAACTTAGTTATTGTTCGAACTTGTACAACTTTGTAATCGACCAAAGATATGATGAATGATGACTATAAAGTGGTCGTAGGTGTTAGTGTCAAACCACTATAAAAGCTGTGTCTCCCTGCATTTACATTATTTACTGCTTATTTGGATATTTGTTCACACATACACATTGGGTGTTAGCGTGCGACAATTTTGCCCGTCAGCAGATAATAATCAGCGGTTATCATCAAGTTGAGGTATTTTGAAAATCGATTAATAATAACTCGATTTAGTTAACATATGAAAATAGCATTTCTGCAAACTGCTACTAATTTTAGCAAAACTAGTTTATTGGATTCGGAATAGTGAATTCAGTGTAAGATGTCAAGTTTCATGACAACTGAACTTATCGTATGATCATGCATCTTAGAAATGTGCAATATTTAAGAATTCAAAATTATAACACCATAATGAAATTCGTAAAAGCTAACTTCTATATATGATCTAATCACCCGAAATTAGTTCTATTGAATTTGGAATAACGGTAGTTAGCTTTGAATCCCTATGGTCACATCTCAATTGAAGTTCACGAAAATATAGATGAATAGTGCCAATAAAAACTTATATAGAAGGACCTAAGAAAATCATAAATTGCCAAAACCCTAAAAATAATTCGTAGCTGCCATTCTTCCTCCTCCCTAACCCTAACATTGAACGATCCAGGCTCATTTCGCCAATCGAAGTATTTTCAGACCTCGCCTCCAACTACAACCTAGTGCATGCTTGCATAAGGAAGAGTTCAACTATGGCTGATCGTTGAACGGTGCAATGAGGCAACGTTGATTTACAGTTGAAAGTGTCGTGGGTTTTAGTGATTTTCTTAAGATTGAGGCCGCAAGAGGTAATGGTGTTGGTGGCGTTTGAGATCTTGTAGTCGAAGCGACTGACTGTGGTCAAGCGGTGGCGTACGTTGGCACAGAGGCGCGAGAGGGGTTGATGAAAGAAGGTGGCTTATTAACAAGTCATGATTTTTAACAAATGATTAGGGTTTAGTATATTAAGTAATTAACCCATTAATGACAAGTCGCTACAAAATCTAATTATTTTAATTGATTGTATAACTTGTAATGATTATAATTGTTCCATATATGAGGCCAAATTTAGGCACAGTCGGTCGCTTAGGGTTTGTATCGGCAATATATGTATGTAGGATTGGAACAAGCGAATTGTGAGATAGTTGAAATTTTAGCCAAAATTGAATGTCTTCGACTTTATTTATTCGGCAATGCGAAAGCTTTAACTGGATGTTATGATAAATTAAAACTCACACATTTTGAAATCACTATTACACCATACAATAATATACTATACCATTGCTTTTTTGGATGATTTACTGATATCAATTGGTTTGAATTTATTCTGACTATTGAAGCAGATGGCCTTACATATACCCTTCATATTGTGGATGACCCATATTATGTGATTATATTCATGTAAGTGATGTAGAGGGGCAGATTTGAGGAATTCAACAAGATGTTATGTAACGACGGTCGGAACAAGGCCCACTCCTTCCTGCGTAGGGCATATGCATATGAGTTGGCACATACATCCTTGTAACTAAAGGAATCCCTGATGTTACATGCCTATCAACTCATATTTGTACCCAACTCCTTCAATTTATTCTGTGATGTGGGACTACTTATTCAAACCATCATTCTTACCTTAACAACATGTGGGACAATCCTAACAGTCTCCCCCTTGACTATGTAATGACCCAGCAAGTTCGACGCCCAGACTTCGGCAATAATACACAAAACCCGTATTACTTGCCAAAACCCAAGTATCGAAAACACCAGACAGTTATTAGAAAGAAGGTAGAGGGTGGGGTAAGAAAGAAAGAAATGTTAGAATAGAAGAAGAAGAAGAACCAACACAACATAAAGTCTCACATCGCAGTGGAAAAAAATATAATATATAAATGAAACTTTATTGGGAGCTTAAAATAAATACTTACAATTACTAGAGTACATCGATACATCTAGACAGTTACAATAATCTTCCATCATATACAACGCACAGCGGAAAAAATACTAATACGTCTGAACTCCTCCACCCCGTCTTCTGGACTTTGTAGTATCCAATAACCTGAACCTATACAACCCGATCTAACCCGAGCATTACAAACACCGGGTCAGTCTGGTGAACCAAAGTGAGAAACTCGCTAACTGTATATAACATCCATATTGATTTTAAAGCTCAAAATCCCTTCAAAAGAAAAAAATATAATAGTAAGACCATCCCACACATAAATACGGACGGTTTTTACCTTACTATGACCCAATTTATTTTGAAATCATATACTTGTCTGATATTATAATAGTGTCTAAATACAAATAGATATCAATCTAGCGGAACGCTTGCATCACACGCTCCACATATACAGTATACAATCAAAACCGCAAGCGCTTATTGGAGATTGGATTTCCGACTATGACAAGGTATGGAACCACCTTCCGATAGTGTATCTCTAGAGGGGAATACACTGGATTCAACAAGAACATCTTGCAACCCGGTCACACATGACCGACCACTCATTTCGCTTGAGTGTATCGAATGTATATCACCAACGGTTAGGCTCAAACCACCGTTTCCCGAAAGGGACAACATCGAAATAGATTAAAGAAGCAAAAGAAATTTCTCTAGATAGGTGATTATACACCCTAATGGGAGCGACCCACATAGCCATGCTGCCTGCCGGCCCGATTTTTGTCATTTCCCGGTTGTGAGGCTTGAGGTTTAAAATTTACCCTTTTAAAGATAGCACACCACCATTCACTTTGAATATCACTTCGTCAGATCCTCCAGAAATCACTAATTGATTTCCATAAAAATAATCGGGTTGTTAAGTTAAAAGAAGGTGTCTTCTCCGTCGCTGCAGAAAAACGTTTGAGGAAATCAACGTATGTAATCCCTTTGGAAATACTCTATCGGACATTCGTCCATACAAGTTATCCTGGGACTGGACAAACTGAAGGTACCCTCCTACTGCATCCTTGAATTACCCTATGGATCAGTAGCGAGTAGTCCTTGCAGTCCGCAGATTCCAATCACGTCAGAATCATAAATCAAATAACTTTATATGCATGCTAGAGGAATTCGATAAGTCATTCTTTTGCTTATGAAGATCTACGGTCAACACTGCTCCATCTTCAATCTTCATCTTCGATGATTTTGTATTTTCTGGTTCGGAATGGTTTTCGAATATAAATTTGATCCTAGTCTTTCCGTACCAACAATCGTATTGGCCAGATTTAATAGTCGGTTATTTAACTATCAAATAAACAACCATTCAATCATGAAAATAAAATGAATTCATTGATTCAGTACTCAGCAACATTTGGCCCTCTTGATTTTAAATAATTATCAATGATTAAATAAACTTCTAAAACATTACATATTTAAAAATACAGTATTTCCATCTTATTTTCATATACTAGTATTCTCAATAACGGTTCATTTCAATACTTGGAAAGACATCTTATTACTATATTCATTTTTCCATCCTACTATTATTCAAAACATTTATTATAACATTATTCATGCATATCTTCACTCCAAAAATCATTAGTCCCTAACCTTAAACTGTTAAGTGAATAACTCCCTAAGTATCAACGCCGAAGACCGAAATCAACATCAGATTGACGCTGAGAAAATAATTCAACTCAACCAATCTCCCGTTAGGTTCTAATTCTTATCTTAACTCGTTATCAATCCATTATATTTTACTTATAATTCATTTAACCATTTCCACCTTGAAAATCTCACTTCAAATTCCATTATTAAGTAACGTTAATTTAAAACTAAACGTTTTGGCCTCACGCTCCCTTTGATAAGCCCCATTCATTCGACTTTGGTTTAATATAAACCCTTTTTTTCCCTCCTCCCCTTTTTCTTAGTTTTAGCATTAAATATATTTTAAACTATCGCCCTGGCTTAAAATCCTTTTTAGAACTTTGTTATAAAACTTGGTTTTTATATAAACTCTTACCAACATTCAACCATATTTCAATATCAACTTTGATTACTTACCTCAAAGGATTCCACCTAACATTAACCCCTTAAATTATTATTAAAATAATTTACCGTTTTGTTAACGACCATAGAGATGGTTAAATTCTTCATTAACTAAATAAATAGTAAATCCCTTTTAAAATCTCGTTGAATCAAAACAATATTCATTAATCTATATCATTAGATTAATTCAAAACGAATTAATCAAATAACCAATTCCAATTAAAGTAGTCGACTCCGTCAACTTAAACCATGATTACCTTGTTAATTATCTTCAATTTGTCCTTCTTTTAAGTTAATTAATAACATAATTAATTTAAATAATCTCATTTAATGGTCTTTTGAAAACAATTAATCCAACCTTTAACCATTGTGTTACTTTCTGCTAGTCTGCTTATAAATCTCATTTGATTTGTAAAACTACTTAGTAATACTTAAATAAACTTACATAAATAAATAATAAACCTAAATTTCTTTTATTGGACTTTTATTTAAATATATAGATCCAAAACTCTATCTCTGGTTATAAAATAAATTTCATAACTTTATTACCATCGATTCAACCGACGGTAAATCAATACTTGTATCACCATTTACTTTTAGGCCAACTGTTGCCAATTACCCAACCAATACTGTTTATTGGTTAAAACAAAACAACAGTTTAATTTAGATTCAACAACAATGATCAATCAATCATCCAATCATATTGGTTAAACAGTTCATATAAATGCAATATGGAATTAAAAAATAAATTTGAGGAAATCAGTTGGATCCCTCCAACCTGTTTTCCCTGCATCCAATTATGTTATCTCAGCAATATCATTTTATCTCAATAAACGTATGTAATATTCAACCATCAAACAATAACAGCAATCTAAACATCCATCAACTAACTAACAATCACGGCACACAAAATATTTAAAACTCAACTTATATAAAATACAAGTGGGATAAAAACTGAGTGAGTTGAAATCACCTTGATTTCATTCGTCGTCAAACGGTTTGTTGTACAAGCTTCCTGCTCCGTTTAACTCCAGCCATTCCAATTTCATACTATTACACCCATTGACACCACTACACCATAAACTGCATTTCGCAACGGCTTTGAGCCGTTGCAAATGGGGATAGCAACGACTTTGGGCCGTTGCGAAATACGGGGTAGCAAAATTTTCGCAACGGTCATGGGCCATTGCTAAAAATGAATTAGCTGTTCCAAAATATTATTTTGCAACAGCTAAAGTCCGTTGCAAATTTTGGTTTCGCAACGGCCAAAGTCCGTTGCAAATTGAAAAACAAAAATAAAAAAAAATACTATTTTCGGATCATTTCCAGCGGTTCATATTCAATATAAATCTTCGCATATTTGATATATATACCACAAAGGTTCATATTCAGTACAAAGGTCAATATACAAAATATTTTCAATGTATTCAACATAAAAAAGCTTTAGAGTTTCTTACATTAATTCCAAACAATAGCAGATCAATTCCTAAGAAGGTTAATGCCATAGACAGTCTAAACGAAAAATCCAAAATCTATGAAATCTCTTGAACTAGCTTTGTACAAGGAGCATCTCCTAAAAATATATTTTTATCTGCAAGAGTACAAGAATCCTCTTCTAATTCTATAGACCCTTTGTAAGGCTTCTGATTCTCTTTCACTACCTGAATAATGAAGTACATTACAACAACTAAAAGATCAAAAGACATGAAATAACAGTACACAAGGAAACTAATACAAATGCATAAACCAAAATATATATATATATATATAAATAAGATATAAATCAAATATGAAATAAATTAAAATAGTTTAGACTTCGTATGCGAACAGATAATGAATGCAAGCACAAAAACTAATCAAAAGTTCAAACAAAATTCAAGGAAAAAGAAAATACAAGAAAATACCTACGGTATGAGAAGTTGTGAGCAAGAACCTGCAAGAATGATCTGAATCATGGTTTAAGCATTCGGAAGATTATAAAGCACATAGCCCTATAAATACACAAGCAGGCAACTTTTGAGATGTTTGTTCTGCATAAATCAACAATAAAGTAAGATGACATAAATAATACAAGTACCGCCAAATAATTCTTGGACAAGATAAACTCAAGATAAGTGTTTTCTGTCATATGGGATCCTTAACATGGGATCAAGATCAAATTTACAAAATGATCCTTAACATGGGATCCATTTTACAGTATGGGGATTGCTATAGGGCAGCATGCTTATATCTGTAATAGTTCAGTATACATTATTATGATTATTCATTTACAAAATATTAGGAGACACCAACTATGTGTATATCATGACTATACACTACATTGGAAACAGGCAGAAGACTGATGTACATTGAAGTTTGATGATTGCTGTTTCGTGTAGGCTGACAACATATGAACGTCATTTCTAAAAATAACGAGCATATGAAATGCTATTCGTTAAACCATGATTAATGTAAGAGGCATCTTACCAAAATATATGAATCTGCTTGTGTGGTACAAACAGCAGATTGTGTGGAGGTCTATAGGATTGGTATTTATTTCCTTAATCATGAACTCTGATGACCTATAAATGAGTAACTGAGATTACTACAACTAATAATCCTAATTAAATAATTCAGTAAGCTTCACAACAAAGTGCATTCTTTAGCCAGAAAGTTGTACCTCAGAGTATTTATTTGATGATTATATTATATGCTAGTATTTGGAAGTATAGATTTATCTGAGATACATGACAAGTTGTACAACATTGACGTTTGCACATTATCTTGCCTATCTCCTTGCAATCCAAGAGCCTTGTATTATATCGCACACATGCATGCACGTGCACATACACATACGCACATGTGTGCGCGCATATAGTCAGTCATAATTTTGCAACAGTATGAGATATAAAAAGATCAGGAATTTCAATGATGACGCTACGTATCATGGAGCAAAAGTAATGAAACTCAGATATTGATTACATGGTTTTATTAGGATTAAGGTTTTAAGAAACACATGTACAAATTGAAGCAATTAGAGCTGTTAGGGGTGAAAGCTGTGTATGTACTACAAATTCAGTAAGCAAATTTTCAGAGCTGCTCATCATAATATTCACGTATCCATATGAACTCTTGATTCTAGATTTATTTCTTTGCCCCTTGTAATTCCCTTTATTTCTCATATTAAAACATGAATAAATGATCCACCTTCAGTAAATAGTTTATATATCATGTGATGTTAAACTTTAGATAAATACCAGATTATCGGGTCAATTTACATATCCACCATCCCATACTGATTTAAACGCTTGAGGGATAATAATGGAAAAACTCTATAATTTAGACATGTCCATGAATAAAATGGGTTTTTCCATAGAAATTTCGATGGTATGACTGTCATATCTACAGAAAGTCAATTCATCATCAAAATTTACTAATGATACAATATTGGGGTTATACAATATAGGATACCGAACCTCTATCCTATACATATGAAAATCCACTTAAATGTCAAAATTGAAGTCAACACAACAGATCCTAGCTTGAAATAAAGTTTAACTGCACATTCAGGTAATTGACTAAGAGAAATGTGCATGAGCATGGACGCATAAAGTTGGTTATGACAACTTTGCAAGCCTATAAAAAAACTAAAACCTTAATGCTTACAATAATATCAAGCTAATAGAAGTAGATAAAAATATTAATCACAGGTAAACTCGACTTATCAAAACTGAAAGTTCTATTTAGTATCATGTAGCTCAATGGATACCTACCTAATAGGGCCTATTCTTATGTTATTAAAAACCAAGGTTTCAACTTATGTCAAATGATAGCTTAATGCCATCTAATAAATCTATTTACAATGTTTTATAGAAATTTAACTCAGCTCAAATACAGGGATTATTTTTACTTAATCGAACAGCAGAATTGCTCTCTCATTAAAACAATAATAAACTTTACTACAAGAAAAACTCATCATTCTATCCCTTGGAATTGTGTTGGTTTCAACAACAAACTTTAATTTTGTTCTTTTCTTAAATTTGAAGTATTACAAGCTACCATGAGCATTTCCATCTCATGTACAGAGAATTATTATGAACTAACCTGCAAACCATGGTGCTCGGCTACATACATGTTATCACCTTTTAGTCGTTCAAGGTTCAACTTCATAGCATTACATACCTCAATGGCCCAATCAATTGGAAAACCCCCCATGCTCTGATTTACATCTTTTAGCATTGTTTCCATGAAGTTAGAATTAGGTGTGATAAATCGCTGAAAATTTGAGATATTTTCGGTGACCATATCAAATTATAAGAATAACTATATAAGGTATTTCTGAAAAAATATGTGATGAAGTAGTGGAGTTGCAGAAGAAATAATCTCAGGAAGCTATGCTGGTATACTTAATAATCAAAAAACATTTGCTAGAAAATAAACCATCTTTAGCAAAAGTATAAATAAATAAGAGCAGTAGTAAGGATAAACGGAATGCTTAGTTCAAGTACCATACAACAGCAGCCCAGTGGAGACTACTGGTTTCACAAGAACAAGAGCTGCACAATATAATAGTATAAACAGTATACTAAAGTTGTTTGGTTATATTAGGAAATTTTTACATTTGATAACCATTAAACAATGGAAAGAACGATAAGAAATTGGATTTCCTGATCATAGGAGATTATTTAATAATATCCATTAATCATCCATTATTGTTGAAGATGATCTAATAGCACTATATAGCAAATTTCCTTTGATTTTAGGGGAAAAACAAACAAAGACACAGAAGGGCTACAATTAAAAGGCAATATACATATTAAATGGCTTTTATTAGTACATGTCCTTGTTTTGTGCTAGTAGTGATTGCATGCATGCTTTCAAATTTAAGCTACTTTTGAAGTTTTGATTAATTTCTGTTCGATTCCTTATAGTAAGTGGCATAATTTCTTTATTTTTTATATGTAGTTCGGATCCTTATGCATGTAGATTGCATGTGGGTTATACTCATAATATATAACATTTCCAAATTTGTTCACCTTCCATCATTTGCAATCAATTCCAAACATCTGTAACCCTTCAATCCAGATTACTTTAATTCACCAGAACCCTAAATCAAAATATAGAATAAGAAATGAAAAAAAAATATACCAGTGTTATCCGTCCAAGAGCACTTTTAGTGCCATCAGGTCCAGCCCTGACCATCTCACAATCCACTCCCAAAATCCGCGTCAAGCTGGTATCATCAGAAGTTGGCATTAAAACAGCCTCTTCTTCAACTTTGTTCTCCTCAACATAATCTCTTCCCTTGCGTTTCCCTAGAATGAATTATTTAAAATTAACACACACACAAAAGATTGCCCTCATTCAATGTTGCGTATATGTAAATATGTTGTAACTAATGTGTTTAAATTGCAATACTACATGCCGATCCCTAAACTCAACTACTAATCACAGAAAAAAATAATAAAAACGATTCCTAACGAGTAAGTATCAAAATCGAATCCTATTGCAAACCTTGAGTCATTCGATTAACGATTTTGAGATTAGGTGATAAGCTGATTTCAGAAACGACCATTCGATTAGGGTCTTCAAACTAGATCGACACTGGATCTGGAAACTAGATCTAAACTAGATCTTAGATTCGGAAATTAGATTGAAAATTTTGAAGACTAGGGTTAAGTTTTTTTTAGAGAAGCGTGTTTTGTGAAGATAGCGTACTGGTTTAAGAACGGGGGATGTATGGAATGTTTATTATGTTTAGAACGGTTTGAGGCCGTTGTGGAAATTAGAATACACGGAAGAGAGCTTTGCAATGGCCCAAAGCCGTTGCAAATTAGCAACGGCCCAAAGCCGTTGCAAAACTTTCGCATAGGGGGGTTGCGAAATTGCTGATATGGTGTAGTGCACGGTTTCACGCTGCTTATTTGGTTCGATTGTGTCACTGTTACTATATTACATGGTTACAATTTTAACATGTTATTCCCTGTTTAAATTAATATTATTAAATCGTAAATTTATTATTTACTTAATCTTTTACTAAGTTTAAACAAAACTTGGTTTGGTACATTTTTGTATGGATAATGCGTAATGTAAAGACTACCTGGTCACGTTGATATAGTATTAGGCAAGTCAACTATACTTAGACATATTCTCTTTTTCTATTTTCTTCTTTTCATAAGTAATGTTATAGCTTTAACCGTCCGTCTACCTTAATACACAATTGTTAGGCAAATTCTCAAATTTCCAGGAACCTTTCCATATACTCTAAAATTGGTGGCACGGTGTAATGTACTAGCTAAATAAGACGTGAATTGCTATTAATAACAGGTGGTTAGGCAATTTAAACATTATTACTCATAGCTTAAATATAGTTAGGCATTTAATACTATGCGATCAGGCATATTCATCGTCACATGTATGTTTAGTTTTCTTCGATCTGCTAATTTCGAAACCGCCGGTCCTTCACGCCTTTCAGCTCCTCACATAACATGCATTATTCCCCATTTTACTCCACAGTCCACACTGTTCTCTTCACATGTCTCCCCCTTCTGAAAACCGCACCCTCCTTCCCACTATCATCTGCCATACTGTCATCCACGACACTCCTTCCAACTGCAAGCCTTACACCCACATCACGCAACTCCTCCATACTGTTCGGGTTGGAAAATAACAATGGTTTTTTTCTTTTTTGTAATTGAGTTGGGCACGTTAAATAGTACTTTCCCCATGCAAGCATCCACCGCGGCTGCTTCATTGTTCGTCAGGTCCATATACAAATTCTCCAATCCCGAGTTCCTTCGCCGGTAACCATCTTCCTACTTCACTCCTGTCACATCCCCATGCTCTACAGATCTCCGCCACCTTGCTTCATTTTTCACGCCACTTCCTGCTTTGCATTGGTACCCTGTACACGTGAGCACTTATGCACCCCATGCGAGAGCTTCATCCCCTTCCTTCATAGTTCCACTGACTGCTGTTAACAGCATTGGGTACTTTTTCGTTTGTATTTGCTAGAGGGGAAACATGGGAAGTTTTAGTTTTTATTTACAGGAAGAATCGTGCAAGGTATTAGCTTATATGCTGGCAGCAAGAAGGCAATGGGTTCATGAATTTATAGGGGGAAAAATTAAGAGGATAGGATCGATGTCTTCTCTTATTGTAGGCAACGCGTAGGTTTGCATTGTGAAGTCCTCGTTTTCACTAGCTGAGGACGCTTTTTTTTCCAGAAATTCTGGGGAGTCTACATGAATGGTCATTTCAAAATCCTGGGCCGGTTGCATTGTTAAGTCTACTCTTCTAGGCTATTTGATTTATAAAACTTGCGATGGGAACATGGAAAAGATACTGTACATGATTTGAACATATATGGGTACGTGCACGAAAGATTTCCCATTTGTTGATTAAAATACATGGAACAATGCCTGCATATGTGTTGATTGAATTACAGTGTATAGGAGTGTTAGTGTAACTGTGCGTGATAACATACATAGCTATATAGGTTTGCTTAACCTTGAAGCTGAGTGTATTTATTGGCTTGCTTTCCTTTCCTATAGCCTGTGCGTGTGAAAATTTTCATATATAAGCTTTTTAGTGAACTTTCCTTTCATAAACAGTCGGATAGCATGTGAGGTTTCTATCCTTAATTGCGCGTATTTGATCTGAGAAGATAGGAAAAGAAAGAAGTAGGCTAGCTGGATAGACTGCGCGCGAATTTGTGTAACTTGCTTAGCCATAAAGTTGTGTATGCTTATTCATTTATATTTTACTACTGTATTTGATTTTTACCGTTAACCACTGTTAATCATTTAATATACACGACGCTAAAATCTGAACTCCATATACCATGGAAAAGGACATACTGTTACGTTTCAATGTCCCGATCCCAATGAAATTAATTTCGTTGAAAACAGGCTCCGTTTGCATAACGACGCTATTTTAATTTATCGGTTCACCCTTAAATTTCACGCACCGGTAAAATAATTCTGATTGGCTCCAAACTGAAAATGTAGCAATAACTAGATGCAGTATTCCAATAAAATTTGTTTCGTCGAAAACGGAAATCGTCTGAGAAGAAAACACTTTTAAGGCCTATATAATACATCGAACAATTTCCCGTATACGAAGCACGAGCCTCATCATAAGTTAAGCAACACATTGATTTGAACATTCTATTTCGTATGATTATTTAATTTCATCATCAATTGTCATTGAGCGTTTTATATTCGTACTGATATACGTGAATTTCACATAGAAGTACCGCAACTTTTACAAGTTCGAATTATATAAATATACGTTCATTCTTCGTTATATAAACGAATTACGAATCCATTTATAAATCCTGAATTAATATTTAAAATAATAAAATAATTTAAATATTTAACTACCAAAACTATGGGACGTTACATTCCTTCCCCCTTAAAAGAATTTCGTCCCCGAAATTACTAAGGTAGAAAAACGCTGAAATCCGATTGATAATAAATTGAAAACCAATTTATTCAACTCTTATTAAACCATTGAGGATTTTAATTAACCAAACTAACAACAATCAACAAACAATACACATCAGCATAACCTAATTAATTTATTTTTCATTCAACATTAATCTTGTTTATATACACTTGGGTTACCAATAGACTAATATCTGATTGATTATCATTTAATTATTATTAATTCAGTTTCCAATATCCAAATTTATCTTATTTATCTAAATGTCCATCTTTAATTTGACCCACTTACCTATATTAAATTCCAATTCCATACCCACTAAACTAATCGATTTTCTTTATTTCACTTCTATTTCAGAACTCAATACCTGATTTATTCCTAAAAATCATTCAGTTTCATAATCCAAATTCCAATTCAATCTAAATTAAATTCTTTATTTATTAATTTCACATGCGGAATCTCTTCAGTTATATTAAATCAATCCAGATTTTAAATTCAATTTGAATTCCATCCAATCAAATAAACAACTCAATATCTCAACAATTTTATTAGATTATTTCTTTTATTATACAAACATATAATTTGGCCAAAATTATTCCATTTGACCCTCTTTACAAAATGTTATTGTATCAGTTGTCAGTTCGATATTGAACCAATCAAATAACACAATATAAAATAGTTTTATATAAAATTTACAAATACGCTCTCGTATATATATATATATATACACACACACATACTCAAACTCAATCTAGGGTATTACTAACCCCATCTCTATCGAGTTACGTCATAGAGCCAAGGTTATTCTTAAACCAATAGCTTTGATACCACTGTAACGACCCAGCAAGTTCGACGCCCGGACTTCGACAATGATACACAAAACCCGTATTACTTGCCAAAACCCAAGTATCGAAAACACCAGATAGTTATTAGAAAGAAGGTAGAGGGTGAGGTAAGAAAGAAATATTAGAATAGAAGAAGAAGAAGAAGAACCAACACAACATAAAGTCTCACATCGCAGCGTAACAAAATATAATATATAAATAAAACTTTATTGAGAGCTTAAAATAAATACTTACAATTATAAGAGTACATCAATACATCTGGACAGTTACAATAATCTGCCCTTATATACAACACACAACGAAAAAAATACTAATACGTCTGAACTCCTCTAACCCGTCTTCTGAACTTTATAGTATCCAATAACCTGAACCAGTACAACCCAGTCTAACCCAAGCATTACAAACACCGGTCAGTCTGGTGAACCAAATTGAGAAACCCACTAAGTTTATATAACATCCATATTGATTTTAAAGTTCAAAATCCCTTTAAAAGAAAAAAAGATAATAGTAAGACTAGCCCGCACATAAATACGGACGGTTTTTACCTTACTATGACCTAAATTATTTTGAAATCATATAATTGTCTGATATTATAATAGTGCCTAAATACAAATAGATATCAATCTAGCGGAACGCTTGCATCTCACGCTCCACGTATATAGTATACAATCAAAACCGCGAGCGCTTAATGGAGATTGGATTTCCGACTATGACAAGGTATGGAACCACCTTTCGATAGTGTATCTCTAGAGGGGAATACACTGGATTCAACAAGAACATTTTTCAACCCGGCCACACAAGACCGACCACTCATTCCGCTTGAGTGTATCGAATGTATATCACCAACAGTTGGGCTCAAACTACCATTTCCCGAAAGGGACAGCATCGAAATAGATTAACGAAGCAAAAGAAATTTCTCTAGATAGGTGATTATACACCCTAATGTGAGCGACACACATAGCCATGCTGCCTGCCCGTTTATTGTCGTTTCCCAGTTGTGAGGCTTGAGGTTTAAACTTTACCCTTTCAAAGATAGCGCACCACCATTCACTTTGAATGCCACATCATCAGATCCTCCAGAAATCACTAATTGATTTCCACAAAAATAATCAGGTTGTTAAGTTAAGAGGTGTCTTCTCCGCCACCGTAGAAATACGTTTGAGGAAATCAACGTACGTAATCCGTTTGGAAATACTCTGTCAGACATCTGTCAGACATCTGTCCATACAAGTTGTCCTGGGACTGGACAAACCGAAGGCACCCTCCTACTGCATCCTTGAATTACCATATGGATCATTAGCGAGTAGTCCTTGCAGTCCGCAGATTCCAATCACGTTAGAATCACAAATCAAATAACTCTAGATGCATGCCAGAGGAATTCGATAATTCATTCTTTCGCTTATGAAGATCCATGGTCTTCACTGCTCCATCTTCAATCTGCATCTTCGACGATTTCGTATTTGCTGGTTCGGAATGGTTTTCGAATATAAATTTGATCCCAGTCTTTCCGTACCAACAATCATATTGGCTAGATTTGATAGTCGGTTATTTAACTATCAAATAAACAACCATTCAATCATGAAAATAAAATGAATTCATTGATTCAGTACTCAGCAACATTTGGCCCTCTTAATTTTAAATAATTATCAATGATTAAATAAACTTCTAAAACATTACATATTTAAAAATATGGTATTTACTTCTTGTTTTCATATACTGGTATTCTCAATAACAGTTCATTTCAATACTTGGAAAGACATCTTATAACTATATTCTTTTTTCCATTCTACTATTATTCAAAACATTTATTATAACATTATTCATGCATATATTCACTCCAAAAATCATTAGGCCCTAACCGTAACTGGTAAGCGAATAACTCCCTAAGTATCAACGACGAAGACCAAAATCAACATCAGATTGATGTTCAGAAAATCATTCGACTCAACCAATCTCCTGTTAGGTTCTAATTCTTATTTTAACTCGTTATCAATCCATTATATTCCACTTCTAATTCATTTAACCATTTTAACCTTGAAAATCTCACTTCAAATTCCATTGTTAAGTAACGTTAATTTAAAACTTAATGTTTTGGCCTCACGCTCCCTTTGATAAGCCCCGTTCATTCGAATTTGGTTTAATATAAACCTTTTTTCCCTCCTCCCCTTTTCTTAGTTTTAACATTAAATATATTTTAAACTATCGCCCTGGCTAAAAATCCTTTTTAGAACTTTGTTTTAAAACTTGGCTTTTATATAAACTCTTCCCGACATTCAACCATATTTCAATATCAACATTGATTACTTACCTCAAAGGATTCCACTTAACATTAAACCCTTAAATTATTATTAAAATAATTTACCTATTTGTTAACCACCGTAGAGATGGTTAAGTTCTTCATTAACTAAATAAATAGTAAATCCCTTTTAAAATCTTATTGAATCAAAACAGTATTCATTAATCTATATCATTAGATTAATTCAAAACGAATTAATCAAATAACCAATTCCAATTAAAGTAGTCGACTCCGTCAACTTAAACCATGATTACCTTGTTAATCATCTTCAATATGTCCTTCTTTTAAGTTAATTAATAACATAATTAATTTAAAAAATCTCATTTAATGGTCTTTTGAAAACAGTTAATCCAACCTTTAACCATTGTGTTACTTTCTGCTAGTCTGCTTATAAATCTCATTTGATTTGTAAAACTACTTAATAATACTTAAATAAACTTACATAAATAAATAATAAACCTAAATTTCTTTTATTGGACTTTTATTTAAATATATAGATCCAAAAATCTATCTTTGGTTATAAAATAAATTTCATAACTTTATTACCATCGATTCAACCGACGGTAAATCAATACTTGTATCACCATTTACTTTTAGGCCAACTGCTGCCAATTACCCAACCAATACTGTTTATTGGTTAAAACAAAACAACAGTTTAATTTAGATTCAACAACAATGATCAATCAATCATCCAATCATATTGGTTAAACAGTTCATATAAATGCAATATGGAAATAAAAAATAAATTTGAGAAAACCAGTTGGATCCCTCCAACCTGTTTTCCCTGCATCCAATTATGTTATCTCAACAATATCATTTTATCTCAATAAACGTATGTAATATTCAACCATCAAACAATAACAGCAATCTAAACATCCATCAACTAACTAACAATCATGGCACACAAATATTTAAAACCCAACTTATATAAAATATAAGTTGGATAAAAACTGAGTGAGTTGAAATCACCTTGATTTCATTCGTCGTCAAACGGTTTGTTGTACAAGCTTCCTGCTCCGTTCAACTCCAGCCATTCCAATTTCATACTATTACACCCATTGACACGGCTTCACGCTGCTTATTTGGTTCGATTGTGTCACCGTTACTGTATTACATGGTTGCAATTTTAACATGTTATTCCCTATTTAAATTATTATTATTAAATCGTAAATTTTTTATTTACTTAATCTTTTACTAAGTTTAAACAAAATTTGGTTTGGTACGTTTTTTATGGATAAGGCGTAATATAAAGACTACCTGGTCACGTTGATATAGTATTAGGCAAGTCAACTATACTTAGACATATTCTCTTTTTCTATTTTCTTCTTTTCATAAGTAATGTTATAGCTTTAACCGTCCTTCTACCTTAATACACAATAGTTAGGCAAATTCTCAAATTTCCAGGAACCTTTCCATATACTCTAAAATTGGTGGCACGGTGTAATGTACTAGCTATATAAGACGTGAATTGCTATTAATAACAGGGGGTTAGGCAATTTAAACATTATTACTCATAGCTTAAATATAGTTAGGCATTTAATACTATGCGATCAGACATATTCATCGTCACATGTATGTTTAGTTTTCTTTGATTTGCTGATTTCGAAACCGCCGGTCCTTCACGCCTTTCAGCTCCTCACATAACATGCATTATTCCCCATTTTACTCCACAGTCCACACTGTTCTCTTCACATGTCTCCCCCTTCTGCAAATCGCAACCCTCCTTCCCACTATCATCCGCCACAATCCTTCCAACTGCAAGCCGCACACCCCCATCACGCAACTCCTCCATACTGTTCGGGTTGGAAAATAACAATGGTTTTTTTTGTGTAATCGAGCTGGGTACGTTAAATAGTACTTTCCCCATGCAAGCATCCACCACGGCTACTTCATTGTTCATCAGGTCCACACACAAATTCTCCAATCCTGAATTCCTTCGCCAGTAACCATCTTCCCACTTCACTCCTGTCACATCCCCACGCTCTACAGATCTCCGCCACCTTGCTTCATTTTTCACGCCACTTCCTGCATTGCGTTGGAACCCAGTACACGTGAGCACTTCTGCACCCCATGCGGGAGCTTCATCCCCTTCCTTCATAGTTCCACTGACTGCTGTTAATAGCATTGGGTACAGTTTCGTTTGTATTTGCTATAGGGGAATCATAGGAAGTTTCAGTTTTTATTTACAGGAAGAATCTTACAAGGTATAAGCTTAAATGCTGGCAGGAAGAAGGCAATGGGTTCATGAATTAATAGGGGTAAAATTAAGAGGATATGATCGATGTCTTCTCTTATTGTAGGCAACGCATAGGTTTGCAATGTGAAGTCCTCGTTTTCACTAGCTAAGGACGTTTTTTTTCCAGAAATTCTGGGGAGTCTGCATGAGTGATCATTTCAAAATCCTAGGCTGGTTGCATTGTTAAGTCTACTCTTCCAGGCTATTTGATATATAAAACTTGTGATGGGAACATGGAAAAGATACTGTGGATGATTTGAACATATATAGGTACGTGCACAAAAGATTTCCCATTTGTTGATTTAAATACATGGAACAGCGCATGCATGTGTGTTGATTGAATTACAGTGTATAGGAGTGTCAGTGTAACTGTGCGTGATAACATACATAGCTCTATAGGTTTGCTTAACCTTGAAGTCGAGCGTATTTATTGGCTTGCTTTGCTTTCCTACAACCCGTGCGTGTGAAAATTTTCATATATAAGCTTTTCAATGAACTTTCCTTTCATAAACAATCAGATAGCATTTGAGGTTTCTATCCTTAACTGCGCGTATTTGATCTGAGAAGATAGGAAAAGAAAGAAGTAGGCTAGCTGGATAGACTGCGTGCGAATTTGTGTAACTTGCTTAGCTATAAAGTTGTGTATGCTTATTCATTTATATTTTACTACAGTATTTGATTTTTACCGTTAACCACTGTTAATCGTTTAATATACACACCACAAAAATCTGAACTCTATATACCATGGAAAAGGACATACTATTACGTTTCAATGTCCCGATCCCAATAAAATTAATTTCGTTGAAAACAGGCTCCGTTTGCATAACGACGTTATTTTAATTTATTGGTTCACCCATAAATTTCATGCACCGGTAAATAACTTTGATTTACTCCAAACTGAAAATGTAGCAACAACTAGCTGCATGTATTCCAATAGAACTTGTTTCGTCAAAAACGGAGATCGTCTGAGAAGAAAACATTTTTAAGGCCTATATAATATATCGAACAATTTCCCGTGTGCGAAGCACGGGCCTCATCATAAGTTAAGCAACGCATTGATTTGAACATTCTATTTCGTATGATTATTTAATTTCATCGTCAATTGTCGTTGAGCATTTTATATTCGTACCAATATATGTGAATTTCACATACGAAGTACCGCAACGTTTACGAGTTCGAATTAAATAAATATATGTTCAATCTTCGTTATATAAACATATTACGAATCCATTTATAAATCCTGTATTAATATTTAAAATAATAAAATAATTTAAATATCTAACTAGCAATACTACGGGACATTATAGACTCGCATCCTCTGAGTATCCTTTTAGAGCACTGCCTTGCCCGCATGGCCCAGTCTGTAACCTTTGTCTCCGATACCACTGTTATGTAATGATGATTGGAACAAAGCCCCCTTCCTTCCTACGTTGGGCGCACGCATATGAGTTGGCACACACATCCTTGTAATAGAAGGAATCCCTGATGTTACGTGTCTACTAATTCATATTTGTACCTAACTCCTTCAATTTATTCCGTGATGTGGGACTATTTATTCAAATCATCATTCCTACCTTAACCACATGCGGGACAATCCTAATACAAGATTCCTCACCGTTGTTGATTTATTTACATGTATATGTGTATGTATATTATATGTATATGTATATGTATATGTATATGTATATGTATATGCATATGTATGTGCATATGCATGCATACTAATATATAAGTTGAAATATGAGGGATAGATTAGAGTGATCAAACTAGATTCCTCAACATTATTGTTATGTTATTCACATTCATATAATTGATATATGAACTATTGAACAATAAACATGATTGTGGACCCTATTAGTTATATGACATTGTTATGTATTGAAGTAGTTAAAAAGTGAATAAATTATTATATAATATATTATGGTTATCCATTTCACATGTTTTAGTGTGTTCAACATAATTGAACTGAATTTAGTGGTTATATCAACTGAAATGGAAATTGGGAAATTGGAAGTAAATGATTTTAAAATATAGAACATGCTTTTAATCATTTTAGTTAAACATAAATTTAAGCATTATGTTTAACTCTATTTTAAACCTTTTTTTAAGTATAACATTTAACTCTATTTTTTAAGTACAACATTTAACTATATTTTAAACCTAATTTTTAGTATAAAATTTAACTTTATTTCAAACATCTTTTTTAAGTATCGCAATTTTACCATGGATATTTCAAAATCAAATTGTTAGTAATATTAAGTTATTTTATCACTATATAGTTTGAAATATGCTAAATCTATTATATAACACTAGGAGATGAATTCGGATTATAAGACATGTTACAATAAATGCATTTGTAAAAGATTTAACGGTTATATTACCTTATTGAATAACTTCAACACGTAGAACTTTAGGTCAGATGATTTAAATGGTGAAGACAAGTATAAAATGGTTTTAGGTTTGTCGTAAAAAGTACTTTAGCTACACTTTTTTTTAAGCCTTTGAAGTATGTTTTAGCGGGAAACATATTGTTTAAATGGTTTTGAATATACTTGGATCTTTACCAACGAGATTTTAATAGTAGTAACAAGTATTGGATCTTTCAGGATAAAGATACGAAAGAAGAAGTTTTAACTTATAAAAGATAAGAAGATCTTGGTAAATTATGTTTTTAACCTCTTTGATTATATTTTAAAGAAGGTAAAATTTGCAAATGATTTATGAATATACTTGTACCTTAAAGATTAATATAAATAATTTCTGAAATATTGATGGTTATTAAAAAATAGTGAAATAGTAGAATACAAGTATATATATCTTTTCTAGGAAGGAATTGAACAGATACAGAAGCATATAAAGAAAATTGATCAAGTAGAAGTTTTGATTAATAAATAAAGTTATTAGATAAAAGAAGTTTTAATTAATAAAAGATTAATTATGTGACTTAACCTTGTTTTATGTGTTAATCATGTCGTGTGACTTGATGGTACTTCGGATGTTTATTCGTTTTCTTTTGAAAAACACGCATGAATTTCTTTTCATATACAATGGTCTATCTCGAATTGATAATCAACTATATAATTTCACCTGAAACCAATCAAATTATTTTTAAGGAGACCGAGTTTGATAACCGTTTTACTAATCGAAAACTATTTCAAAACTAGTATATAGGTTCTATGTTTTGCAAGAAGTTGTGAAGTGGAATCTATATGGAGATTCGAGATCTATTTGAGATGCTCGAATACATTAAGTTATTTGTGATTTATTCAAGATGTGGGAATCCATGTATGATTCCAAGATCTATTAAGGAATCCAAGTTTTATGGGAATCCATGCATGATTCTAAGATTTGTTGAGGAATCCATATGTGACTCCAAGATCTATTGAGTTATGGGAACAAGTTGGGGATTCTTGATCTATTCAACTGATTAAGACTAATATGAAAGATGGAGAATGTAACATCGAGGTCGGAAATGGCTAAAAGCAGAGTAAGCTACATGACATTGGGTTTAGCTAACCTATTATAGGGTATATCGACCATTTCCAGATACGCCTATCAATTAATGGCTGACGAGAGTTGATGATACTTAGTCCTACGTGGTTTACATTGGTGTTACATGCATCGACCAATTGTGTTCTCCTTATGATATACTTTATCTAAAGATATACAACGTTAGGTAGGTAATTTCTGATCTTTAAGCATGGAGTTCGAATCTGGCTTGATCGAAGAGATCTCCACAGACAATCTAATATGCGAGTGAGCCTTATCGGTTTTGAATGCACACTAATATGTTGTTAAATGTGACTGCTCTAACTATTTGGCATGATTTATATTTTGTACCCTACACATTGTCTATTATATCACTTTATTAAACCTAATGAATGGTTTGATGCTTTTGAGGGGAAAACCGTTATGGGAATCTGTAAGGTCTCAAAAGGTATTGAAATATGTCATATATATATATATATAGATTGAGTTACTCATGTTGATTTTCTGGCATGATCCAGCTGTTATTTTTTTTATAATGCTCGAGGACAAATCAAGTATATTTTATAGACTATATTTGGATTACTTTGAAGCTTGAGCAGTGGAGCTAGAGTGTGATATCCCTATTTCTAAAGCCTAAAGCTAAGTGCTACGGATGTTGCAATCATCTATAACACTAACTTTCAATGATAGAAAATGTAACAACCCGGAAAATCAGAACCAATTTAAAAATTTTATTTTAGTAATTTTAATGAATTTTGAATATTTAAAATGATTTATTTTAAATAATAACGACTAGAAATTAATTTTGAATAGAATTAGAATGTATAAATTTATTTAAATCGAAGTTAGTATATAAATATTTATTTTAATTATAAAAGGAATTGAAAATGGCGCGGTAGTTTGAAAATTAGATTTCAAATTTCAAATGAATGTACGTGATTCAAAATAAACCGGATTTTGGTGAAACCGGAAGTATTTGAATCTATTTGAAAATATCTATCCAACGAATGTGAAAAATCCTGATTTCATAGCGGGAATAAAAAGTTATGCCCAGTTGAAAATTCAGAATAGTAGCTATGGAATTTATATAAAATATAGCCCTTAAAAATAGAGATTTTGCGAACGACCTGAAACGACCCGAACTTCCCCATGAAGGAAAGCACGAATTGAATTGAGAACAGTACACATCAGGACACAAACAGAATAACCTTTTCATTGCTTATTACAACAATTCCATCAGAATATAAGAATTTACAGAGTATGAATAAATATAACACATTATAAAATATCAGAGATTTAAATACATTACTGCAGTGGAAAAATAATACAAAACATAACTGAAAGAAATACACGGATATAGAGCTTTCCGAATATCACTTCAGCTATAAACCAGGGTCCTGTGAATATAAATCTGCAAAACCAAAACTACTAGCTGCCCATGTGTAACGTCCTGAATTTTTAGTCGATTATTTCGATATATATATATTTGTTTTAAATATTGAATTGGGATAATAAATTAATTTTTATATAGAGTGTATCGATTAAATAATCGATATACGATTTAATATGTTGAATAGTCGTTATATGAAAACGTAATATAAATGAATTCAGAATTTAAAAACTGAATCGAAACACCAGTCGATCAATAAAAATTGTATTTGAATATAAACGATAATAATTTATTATCGATGAAATTGATTGTTTTGAATCGAATTATATTATAAATCGATTTAATTTAAGCCTTATATTTAGTAACTCAAAGTATATTTAAATCGTCAAGTTTATATTGATAGTCTGTATAAACGATCGAATTTGGTTGCAGAACTTGTTTCAGTATGTTCAAAAGGGTGGTTAAATCCTAGAGGTGACGGTTGTTGCATCTTGATTGGAGTTCAGGACCCAGAAATAAATATAAAAATTTAAACGGATAATAACAAAATCAAATCAAATAAAGAAAACATCTTATCAGCCAACCTACGTTATTTACATCAGCCACCCTAAACATGTACCCAAGCCGACCTCTTTTTGCACAAACGCTCAGCCTATTTTTCTCGAGCAGAAAAATGGCCTCCCAACTTTGATATCAAGGAGACAGAAGAATTAATGATGCGTACTCGCTGTTTTCCTTTGCAACTATATAAATGAGCTAAGCCTACCTTCTCAAACCAGAAAAATACTCAAGCCCTCTTCATTTCCTTTCTTTCGCTCAGAAATCCGAATTCTTCAATTAGAAAAAAAAGGAATCGAGTCGAGATCCAACCAGGGAGGGTGCGACGCAGTGCACTGAGGGTCTCCGATAATGGATAGGGCATCGCAAGTTGTGAGGAGAAGCAGTAGACAGTCGCGATTTGGGGATTTAAGGTTGTCGAGGTCTGAATGCTTCGAAGTGGAAGTCGACGCTCTGTTTGCTTTGATTGAGGGTAACTCAGAAGTCACCATCAGAAACCGCGATGTTCCCAGAAGTTCGAGACTGAGTTGGAGCACTCGCAAGTTAGGGAGGAAGGAAGGTTGTCGTTGTTTGTTGAAGGGATTCTGGCCTTGATTTGGTCTGTGCGAACGGAGGAGAAGAGTGCTGTGATTTGGGAAGTGTCGATACTAATTTTGGTCATGGATCCAGGAAGAGTCGACGCTGGTTTTGGGGGTTCGATTTGAAATTTCGGAATGGCAAAGGAGGTTAGATCTTTGTTATTTGGGTAGAGCCCGCTGTTTAATTTGGCTATGAGTAATGGAGAAGTCGGGTTGGTTTGGGAAATCAGTATGTGGTCTGTAGTGTTGGGAATTGAATGCAAGATGTTTGTTAACTGTTCGACGAAATGTCGGAAAGGATAAACGGTAGATTTGGAGCTGGTTGAGGATTTATTTCACGGATTTATCGAAATATTACATCAGTTGTAAGGTATACTCTTTAACTAAATTTAAGTTGCATAGAAAGTTTATTTAAATTAAACATCGTTTAATTGTTAAAAAAAACATATAATCATAGGTGCTAGATATTAGATCTATGCAAGACGATTCAGGATGATGCGTAGCCGCAAGATACGAAATTTAAATGGGATATTCTGCAAAAATAATCAAGGTGAGTAAATTTCACTCACCTTTTATTTAGAATTATTTTTATTCGTTAAAAATAATTGTTTTATGCTTGTTTGAAATGCTTTCTGGTTGATTTAAAAATATTAGTTATATAGGCTTGTTATTATATATATTGGTTTGGTGATTGGTTGGATTCCCGCAGTTTCATTAGCGGATGCCCGCAGTATCATTAGCGGATGACCCTTCGCCCACATATATAAGTGGATCCCCTTTTATACCGCGATATCCTGCCTCGGAGCAGGATGGGTATTACTATGTTGACTAACGTTTGTGGATGCAGGGAAACAGGTTGGAGGAATCCAACTAGATTCCTCAAAAATATATTATCTGTTTGTTTGTTTGCTTGATTTCATATATTCATATATGACATGTTAAAAATCAAATGATTGAAAATTGGATGATTTGTTTTAAATATCACTGGGCTAAGTGTTAATTTATTTAAATATCATGGAAAGAATATTTGAGATTTAAAGGGAAAATTCTATTTTTAAATAGAATTTGAAATTTAAATAGATTTGAAATATAAAACTTGTTTTAAAAAAAAAGAGATTCCTTTATAAACGAAGTTTATAAATAGTTCTTGTACAAATGAAGTTTATAAATGAAGAGAAGAGAATTTATTAATTATAAGTTTGAATTTGAAAAAAAAGGAAAAAAAAAACTATTTTTCCAAAGTAGAAATGTATATTTCAAGGGAATTGAAATAGAATTTGAATTCAAAGGAATTGAAATAGAATTTGAATTCAAGGAAATTAAAATAGAATTTGAATTTAAAAGAATTCAAATGGAATTTTGAATTCAAAGGAATTCAAATGGATTTGAATAAAGAAAGTTCAAATGAAATTTAAAAATATAGAGATTTGAAAATAGAATTCAAATGAAGTTTAAATATAGAATTTGAATATAAATATTCAAATGGGATTTAAAAATAGAATTTGAATTTTTAAATAGATTTTGAATAAGAGGATTTGAATAGAATTTGAGTAATAGAATTAAATTGGAGTTTGAATATTTGAAATTCAAATAGAATAAATATGGGATTTGAATAGAGAATTCAAATGGAATTTAAACTATGGAATTTGAATATGTAATTCAAATGGAGTTCAAATATAGAATTTGAATATAGAAAAATAAAGGAAATTCAAATATAGCATTTGAATAGATTTTGAATATAAAATTCAAATAGAATTGAAATTGATTTGAATATAGAAATTCGAATGAAGTTGGAAAATAGATTTGAATAGAAATTCAAATGGAGATGTAAAGGGAATGTGAATAGTAGAATTCAATAGAAGTGAAATGAAAATTTGAATATATAATTCAAATAGAAGAGAAAGGGAATTCGAATATAGAATTTCAAAAGGGAAGTGAAATAGATCAGAAATGTTATGTTGAAATGGATCGTTATATATTAAAAATATATCAGAATAGAGTTGAATTTATATAAACGAAGTTTTAAAACGTTTTTATATATATATATGTAATTAAAACGAACTCGCCGCAGCGCTGCAGTTCGTAAATTGGCGATTCGAACTTCAATTGGATATACAGGACTCAATTGAAGTCGGAATTCTTTGAAACAAGAAATGTCAGGACCGATTTGATAATAGTTTTCTAATGGAAGAAAAAAACCTGGATTTCGTCGTATAAATTTTGAGTTATATCAAAATCAAATTTTCAAAAAAACAGCACCAAAATCGTTTTAAAACCATAATGGTTTATTTAATGTTATAAAAGGATTCAAGCGGAAAAAAATCCGAATTTCTATTTAGAAAATTCCAGAGTGGAGTTGTAAAATATATGCGAATTCAAGTTGTGTAAAATAATATGATTTTTGGAACAGAAAGCAGATTTTTAATTTATTTAACTAATTTGAATAGAAATTAGTTAATGAGATTTTGAATAGATACTGGACTTCGAATAAGTGAATTCGATTTGAAAATTTATATTCGAAATCAAAAAGGAAACTGGAATTGAAATTGAAATTGAAATTGAAATTCAATTTGGTTATGAGCAAGTTAAATATTTTGTTTGAATATGTTATGTTCAAACAAAGAAGTGAAATAGGCAAAATAGCTAATTAAAAAATAAATGAGCAAAACTGAATTCAAACGATTGGATTGAGTTAAATTGAATGGAAAATAGGTGAACAGGTGTTGGACAGGTATGGAATGAAGTATATAAAGTATATGAAGATTTTTAATGCATGTGCCCGACAAAAAGGTACACGTTTAAATTCATATATGAGATTTTATGCGCCGTATCGGCAAGCCGCTTGGCTTTTCCTTTTTCTTTTGGATTGGTATGGGCCATGGGAGGCTATTTGAAATATCCTGATGCTCCCGGTGCAGGGGAGGTTATGGCGAATTTTTCCGGGAATTTAAGGAGATAGAATATTTTTAAGATAATTTGATAATTATAAATCAATGTATCGATATATGTAGAATTCGATAAGGAAATGAAATCAAAATAGAGTATTGGAAATAGAAAGGGAAATCTAAATTAGAAATAGAAGGCGAACCATATACATGTTTTAAAAATGAATAATTGGGTTTTATAGTGTGTTTATTCGAGGTTAGTGGTTTTGCCGTTCTGAAGTTAAGGATGTTTTCAGTTAAGGTCTGAGAGGTAATTTTACCCCAACTTGATTGATTTCATTTTTAATTGATAAATAGCAGAATCCCGCCTCGAAGAGAAGTGTTTGAAAAGAGTTAGTTGAATAAAATATTTTGGGTTGTTTGTAACGATGTTGTATACAACATTCGTTTTAACTCAAGTGATGGAATTTTGGAAATATAAAAGTAAATATTTCCTGAGTATAATTAAAATAGTCGGGATAGATAAGTGATTGAAATTGTTTTCAATTGCAAATAGAGATATTTTCTAATACACAGAAAATAAAGGAGGGCGATATTCGGAAATGTTTTTCCAAATAGCGTAAAGGGCCAAGATGATTATTGAAAATATTTGGTTAACAAATATTGATAGAGAAAATGGAGAAAGGATTTAATTAATGAATAATTAATTAAAGAGCCCAGTGATTTGATTGATATGTTGAATGAACACTTGTTTTTATTCGATAGTTAAATCACAGACTATCGAAGTTTTGACTATCGTTGTCAATATGGAGAGACCGGTTGGATTATTATCCGTGAACCACTCTGTATTGGCAGTAGCATTGCGAATCAGATTATATGAAGATAATCGAAGATGGAGTTAAGTGTAAGGGCTTTTTCTATAAATAGAAATTGTGCCTTCGGTTTCGTTCAGTACCCAGAACGAACGTATATGGACGAATGTCTGACAGAGTATTTCCAATGATCGAAGGAGTTGGTATGTATAAATATATATGGTTGCAACGGATTTATTCCCTTAGCATAACATCTAGAATATTTGTGCAAATAAATTAATGATTAACGAATCTGACAATGTGGCACTCAAAGTGATGGTACTATCAATGAATGATAAGTAATCGTAGCCTCAAGCCTCAACAACCGGGAAATGACAAAAATCGGGCAGGCAACATGGCTAAGTGGGTCGCTCCCATTAGGATGTATAATCACCTATCTAGAGGTTCATTTAATTTCTTATTCTTTTCGATGCTGTCCCAGCCGGGAAACGGTTGCTGATCCCAACCGTTGGTGATATACATTCGATACACCCAAGCGAAATGAGTGGTCGGTCATGTGTGGGCCGGGTTGCAAGATGTTCTTGTTGAACCCAGTGTATTCCTCTCTAGAGATACACTATCGGAAGGTGGTTCCATACCTTGTTATGTTGGAATCCAATCTCCAATAAGCGCCATGCGGTTTTTGATTTTATACTATATATGTAGAGCGTGAGATGCAAGCGTTCTACTATTTGGTTATTTATTTGATGTAGACATTATTATAATATCACTGGATTTGATATCAAAGTGTTTTGGGTTATAGTAAGGTAAAAACCGTCCATGTTTATGTGTGGGCTGGTCTTACTATCATTCTTTCTTTCGAAAGGATTTTGAAAGTTAAACAAATGTTTGGAGTTTACTCACACCAGTCCCATGACTGACCCAAAGTTTATTTTGTTGTTTTCCCTAAACTCTTGGGTGCCCAAATTTGTACGGGCAGTCAAGTAGTCGGGATTTTTCAGATTTATTTGGAAGAGCTGGAAGCAGGAGGCTTCACCAGTTAGCTATAGATTATCATATTTCCGCTGTGTACTATGTTGTATCTGGAAACAGGTGTTTATAACTGTTCCAGAAATGACTGTTGTGCTCTGATGATGGTATGTATATAAAGTTACTGATTTGTATTTCAAAAGTTATGTTATATAATATATTTTATTTGTTCCGCTGTGAGTTTGTGATCTTCGTTTTCTTCTATTCTAATATTTCTTTCTTTCTATTTCTCATCCTCTAACTTCTTTCTAATAATGATTCGTATTTCTGTGCAATTTGGGTTGGACGTGTGGTGTTAATAGTCAACTCAGATAGTACGGATTGGCGGGTCGTTACAGTTGGTATCAGAGCTTAGGTTGAGCGAATACCTAGGCTTTGGTGGAAATGTGCTCATTAGAGATAGGGTCAGCAGTGCCCTAGAATGAGTTGAGTGTATATATACGAGAGAGCGTATTTGTTAATTGATATAAAGATTGTTTTATATTATGTTGGCTTGTCTGTTGAGTGGTTTATGAATTCTGATCGAATCGTGGGACGCCACAAAGTCGATAGGAATTTCTGAACACTTAAACAGAGAAATTCAACATAATAATGTTTTAAGGTGGGTAGATGAAATAATTTTACCCAAATTTCTATTTTGATATAGAAGGAATAATTTTTTGAAATTATTATAAT
Organism: Allium sativum; assembly: GCA_030737875.1. NCBI lineage: Eukaryota > Viridiplantae > Streptophyta > Magnoliopsida > Asparagales > Amaryllidaceae > Allium > Allium sativum. The sequence continues at coordinate 140,682,053 of CM060925.1, read as the reverse complement.
ATATGGATGTGTTGATTGTTAGGATTATAATCAAACGAGATTATAAAATTGGAATGGTTATTTATAACCAAAATAGAATTTGTATAGAAATTAAATATACAAATGAGATAAATTAGAATTAAATTCAAACCAGAATTAAGAATTCAAAATCCTGGGAAGTTGAAAAATATTTTTCAAAGTATATTAAAATAATATAGATTTGTTTTAGAAGGATTTGAAAGAAAATCATTTTAGATGGATTTTGAAATAATAAAGCACTGAACTCACTTCAGTGGCTGGAAAATAATTCAGATGATGGATGGCCACATCATCGGTATTCATTTTCGAGTTTCTAAGTGATGTATTGATATCACAGTTGAGATTTCCAATGGAAATTTATTTTAGGAAACGAGGTGTGGGAAAATTCAAATGTTTTGAAATGGACATAAAAATATGTATATATATATGATTTCAAATAGGGGTTTTAAAAGAAAATCCGGATATTTGAATTCTGGAATTTAACTTAAGCAAATTAAATAAATCGAAATGATGGAAAACGGTTAAATAAATTGAAATTAAATATTTCTAAGAAAACTTAAAATTGTATAAAACTTGTGTAATGTAATATGAATATTGAGTTATAACAAAGTGGGTTTTTGAAAAGTTAAAGGGTCTGTAGCATTTCTTCTGCCTTAGTAATTTCGGGGACGAAATTCTTTTAAGGGGGAAGGAATGTAACGTCCTGGATTTTTAGTCGATTATTTCGATATATATATATATTTGTTTTAAATATTGAATTGGGATAATAAATTAATTTTTATATAGAGTGTATCAATTAAATAATCGATATACGATTTAATATGTTGAATAGTCGTTATATGAAAACGTAATATAAATGAATTCAGAATTTAAAAACTGAATCGAAACACCAGTCGATCAATAAAAATTGTATTTGAATATAAACGATAATAATTTATTATCGATGAAATTGATTGTTTTGAATCGAATTATATTATAAATCGATTTAATTTAAGCCTTATATTTAGTAACTCAAAGTATATTTAAATCGTCAAGTTTATATTGATAGTCTGTATAAACGATCGAATTTGGTTGCAGAACTTGTTTCAGTATGTTCAAAATGGTGGTTAAATCCTAGAGGTGACGGTTGTTGCATCTTGATTGGAGTTCAGGACCCAGAAATAAATATAAAAATTTAAACGGATAATAACAAAATCAAATCAAATAAAGAAAACCTCTTATCAGCCAACCTACGTTATTTACATCAGCCACCCTAAACATGTACCCAAGCCGACCTCTTTTTGCACAAACGCTCAGCCTATTTTTCTCGAGCAGAAAAATGGCCTCCCAACTTTGATATCAAGGAGACAGAAGAATTAATGATGCGTACTCGCTGTTTTCCTTTGCAACTATATAAATGAGCTAAGCCTACCTTCTCAAACCAGAAAAATACTCAAGCCCTCTTCATTTCCTTTCTTCCGCTCAGAAATCCGAATTCTTCGATTAGAAAAAAAAAGGAATCGAGTCGAGATCCAACCAGGGAGGGTGCGACGCAGTGCACCGAGGGTCTCCGATAATGGATAGGGCATCGCAAGTTGTGAGGAGAAGCAGTAGACAGTCGCGATTTGGGGATTTAAGGTTGTCGAGGTCTGAATGCTTCGAAGTGGAAGTCGACGCTCTGTTTGCTTTGATTGAGGGTAACTCAGAAGTCACCATCAGAAACCGCGATGTTCCCAGAAGTTCGAGACTGAGTTGGAGCACTCGCAAGTTAGGGAGGAAGGAAGGTTGTCGTTGTTTGTTGAAGGGATTCTGGCCTTGATTTGGTCTGTGCGAACGGAGGAGAAGAGTGCTGTGATTTGGGAAGTGTCGATACTAATTTTGGTCATGGATCCAGGAAGAGTCGACGCTGGTTTTGGGGGTTCGATTTGAAATTTCGGAATGGCAAAGGAGGTTAGATCTTTGTTATTTGGGTAGAGGCCGCTGTTTAATTTGGCTATGAGTAATGGAGAAGTCGGGTTGGTTTGGGAAATCAGTATGTGGTCTGTAGTGTTGGGAATTGAATGCAAGATGTTTGTTAACTGTTCGACGAAATGCCGGAAAGGATAAACGGTAGATTTGGAGCTGGTTGAGGATTTATTTCATGGATTTATCGAAATATTACATCAGTTGTAAGGTATACTCTTTAACTAAATTTAAGTTGCATAGAAAGTTTATTTAAATTAAACATCGTTTAATTGTTAAAAAAAACATATAATCATAGGTGCTAGATATTAGATCTATGCAAGACGATTCAGGATGATGCGTAGCCGCAAGATACGAAATTTAAATGGGATATTCTGCAAAAATAATCAAGGTGAGTAAATCTCACTCACCTTTTATTTAGAATTATTTTTATTCGTTAAAAATAATTGTTTGATGCTTGTTTGAAATGCTTTCTGGTTGATTTAAAAATATTAGTTATATAGGCTTGTTATTATATATATTGGTTTGGTGATTGGTTGGATTCCCGCAGTTTCATTAGCGGATGCCCGCAGTATCATTAGCGGATGACCCTTCACCCACATATATAAGTGGATCCCCTTTTATACCGCGATATCCTGCCTCGAAGCAGGATGGGTATTACTATGTTGACTAACGTTTGTGGATGCAGGGAAACAGGTTGGAGGAATCCAACTGGATTCCTCAAAAATATATTATCTGTTTGTTTGTTTGCTTGACTTCATATATTCATATATGACATGTTAAAAATCAAATGATTGAAAATTGGATGATTTGATTGTTTTAAATATCACTGGGCTAAGTGTTAATTTATTTAAATATCGTGGAAAGAATATTTGAGATTTAAAGGGAAAATTCTATTTTTAAATAGAATTTGAAATTTAAATAGATTTGAAATATAAAACTTGTTTTTTGTTTAAAAAAAAACAAGTGATTCCTTTATAAACGAAGTTTATAAATAGTTCTTGTACAAATGAAGTTTATAAATGAAGAGAAGAGAATTTATAAATTATAAGTTTGAATTTGAAAATAAATGTAACGACCACGAGATTTTCGACCCGAAAATCGACACAAAACCCAGCGTCGACTGTTCAGACATCGAAAATACCGAATCATTAATAGAAAGAAATTAGAGGGTGAGATAGAAAAGATAGAACTAATAGAATAGAAGAAGAACACAACTGAACATAATCAGAGTAATCACGAATCTCACAGCGGAACGAATAAAATATATTATATAACATAATCTTGAATACAAAATTTGTATCATACATACATACCATCATCAGAGCACAATACAATATTTGATACAGCGGAAATAACTCTAGATCACTAACGGTGAAGCCTCCTGCTTCCAGCTCCTCTAAGTATATCTGTAAAAGCCTGAAACACTTGACTGCCCGTCCAAATTTGGGCACCCAAGAGTTTAGGAAAAACAAAACAAAACTCTGGGTTAGTCATGGGACTGGTGTGAGTAAACTCCAACCATATGATTTAACTTCAAAAATCTTTTGACAGAAAAGGATAATAGTAAGACCAGCCCACACATAAACACGGACGGTTTTTATCTTACTATAACCCAAACATTTTTTTGATATCAAAATCCAGTGATATTATAATAATGTCTAATCAAATAAATAACCAAATAGTAGAACACTTGCATCTCACGCTCTACATATATAGTATAAAATCAAAAACCGCAGGGCGCTTATTGGAGATTGGATTCCAACTATGACAAGGTATGAGACCACCTTCCGACAGTGTATCTCTAGAGGCGAATACACCTGGGTTCAACAAGAACGTCTTGCAACCCGGCCCACACATGACCGACCACTCATTTCGCTTAAGTGTATCGAATGTATATCACCAACGGTTGGACTCAAACCACCGTTTCCCGAATGGGCAGAATCGATAGATTTAGAAACAAAAGGAATTTCTCTAGATAGGTGATTATACACCCTAATGGGTGCGACCCACATAGCCATGTTGCCTGCCCGATTTTTGTCATTTCTCGGTTGTGAGGCTTGAGGCTACGTCTATCTTTCAGAACATCTGGCCACCATACACTTTGAATGCCACATCGTCAAACCCGTCAAATCACTAGTTGAACTTCCCAAAAATATTACGGGTATAAAAGCTAAGAGAAACGAATTTCTCCGCCACCGGACATAATACCTTGAAAAGATCGTCTTATGTGACCGTTAGGAATACTCTGTCAGACATTCGTCCATACAAGTTGTCCTGGGACTGGACAAACATAACAACTCTTTGAATTTCACTCCGTCTTTGCCTATCTTCAGCATAATCTAATCCGCAACGCCTATGCCTATACAGAGTGGTTCTCGGATATTAAATCCAACCGGTCTCTCCGTATCGACAACGATGGTAAAAATCTTTGATAGCCGGTGTTTTAACTATCAAAGGAAAAATAAACATCCATCAAACAATTTCACAATCACTGGCCCTTTCTAATATTTTATTCTAAATTCATTCTCTTAGTGAATTCTATATATATCGTTATATCGATTTCTATTATCAAAATTTCTTAAAAATATTCTAACTCCTTAAATTTCCGGAAAAATTCGCCATAACCTCCTTTGTACCGGGAGCATCGGGAAAATCCCCAAACCGCCACACAGGCCTCTCCATTCGAGAAGAAAATCAAAAAGCCAAGCGGCTTGCCGATTCGGCGCATAAAACCTCATATGGAAATTGAAACACGTACCTTGTTGTCGGGCACTTAAATATATTCTTCATACTCTCTTCATATTCTCCATCCCAAACCTGTTTAACATACATATGCCATTCCCAATTTGTTTCAAACAATTCGACCCTTTTTACCAAAATACGCTACCATTCGCTAATTAAATTTTCTAATTAGCTTTTTGGTTTCATATACTTTTAAATTTGAACGTATCACGTTCAAATATATTTGTATTCGCTTATAGACATATCAAACTCAACTCTTTGCTCACTTCCCAGTACTTTGATCCAATTTACAATTCAGTTTACTTAAAACAAAAGTTAGGTTCGATCAAAAATCACATTAACTAATTTCTTTTGAAACTCGCTAACTTTATTCGATAATTTAAATCTGATTTTTGTTTCAAAAATCAGTTCATTTACTCGATTGAGTTCGTATTTATTTGATAACTCAAACTCGGATTTTTCCTGAAAAGAATCGGATTTTATTCACTTAAAATCCTTTAAATTTATTAAATGAATCGTTATGGTATAAAAACGATTATGGCGCTGTTTTTCTAACAATTTGATTTTGACCTAACTCAAGATCTATATGATAAAATCAAGATTTTTCTCTTCCATTAGAAAATTACCATTCAATCGGTCCGGGCATTTCTTGTTCATCAAATTTCGACTTATATTGAGTTCTATATACTCAATTGAAGTTCGAATCGCCACTTTACGAACTACCGCGCCGTGGCGAGTTCGTTTTAATTAAATTAAATACAAACGTTTAAAAACTTCGTTTATAATTAAATTCCAACTCCATTTTTAATATTTAAAAATAAATTAAGCCTATCTTCCAAATCTACCTTCACAAATTCGAATTATCCATATTCGTCGATAATTCTATTCCATATTCATAACTCGGTTATGAATTTATTCAAACTCAAATCACATTATATTAGATTTCTATTCTTTGGAAATAAATTGGTAGATAAACCCAACGTCTCTATCAAATTACGAATTTCGAAGATTAAACAAACTTCAAGATAAACTCATTTCGATATCCTTTTACCATTACAAACTAATATCATCTCTTGACAATAGTGAAGTCGTTCAAGTTGGGGTATTTTAATTACCTCTCAGACCATGATCGACGACGTTCTTATCTTGAGACGAATAAAAGCTTGTAATACCAAAACTTGATTTAAATCTCACATTCGACCCCATTTCTTTCATTTGGAAATTTATTTCCAAATTACTCGACGACAATTACTTCGTCACCTATATAACCCTTGTATATAAATTTACTTCTTCATTTGATTTCATCGTCTCCTTTTGAAATGATTTCAAGTTATAAATTTCCTTTTAAATTCCAAGTTGAATTCAAATACCCAAATCATCCCATGATGATTTTTCCTTTCTATTTATAAACATCGTTTATAAATTTTACTTCTTGTTTTAACCATTTAAAACAAGCTTATATTTCATATTCCATTTGAAATTCAAATTTCCACTTTGAAAGATAAATTTCCTGCTTTACACTCTTACTTGAAATGATAATATATTTTTTTCCTTGATAACCAGCGTCTATAATTCCAGATACTTGTTTTTAATTTAAAAACAAGTTAAATCTTCTCAATTTATTCGAAATACCATTTCTATTTCGAAAAGTAAAATTCCCCTTTCTAAAAACAATTTGCACTTGTAAATTGGACATAGTCGAATTCTAAAACAAACCAGATGGACTTATTTCAATTCAAATTATATTCCGAATGTCGTAATAAATTTGATCGTTTTCTTCTTGAACCTATTCAAAGTCACCTTTTAATCAAAAATTAAATAAATCCAATACTAGTTATTTTTCTTTATTTAAACACATCGTTTAGAATTTCACTTCTTGTCCTAAGTATTAAGCCACATTTCAATTCAAATTACATTTGAAATCTAATTTCCATTTCGGAAAACAAATCATACTTGAATTTAGAATTTATAAAGTACCCAATGATGATTTTCACATTCATTTAAAACATCGTTTATAAACTATACTTCTTGTTTTAAATATTAACACAAGTTCTATTTCAAACTCCGTTTGAAATTTCATTTCTACTTTGGGCGGATAAACTTCTTTTTAAAATCACGCTTGCATTCACGTTTCAAAATTTATCAAATGATAATCTCCTTTTTCCTTTATAAACATAGTTTATAAATTCAATTACCTGTTTTTATTTTTAAACAAGTAAATATTTCCGAACCTATTTGTAATCCCATTTCTATTTCGAAATTTAAAATTTCCTCTTTAAATTCAAACTTGAATTTAAAATCTAATATTACCAAATGATAATTTCCTTACAAATCATTTATACATTCAGTACTTGTTTTATTATTTAAACAAGTTATTGTTTTCTTAGTTTATTTGAATTTCAAATTTTATTTCAATAAAATAAAATTTCCTTCTCGAATCTAAAAGTCACTTCTTATGATATAATAAATACCTAGGGTCGGTGATATTCTAATGTCTAACACACAAATCATCCATTCAATTCATACATCACATACATATATAAATATGTGAATGACATTAAATAAATTTTTGAGGAATCCAATTGGATCCCTCCAACCTGTTTTCCCGCATCCACAGATGTTAGTCACATAGATAATACCCATCCTGCTTCAAGGCAGGATATCGCGGTATAAAAGGGGATCCACTTATGTACGTGGGCGTAGTGTCATCCGCTAATGATACTGCGGGCATCCGCTAATAGTGTTGCGGGAAATTCAATAACCACAATAATTCAACAATTCATTCATGCACCCAAGCAACCAACACATTTATTTTTACGATAAAAATAAATTTAAATATAAAACGGTGAGTGAGATTTACTCACCTTGTTTTCATTTGTTGAATATCCGTTTAATTCAATATCTTGCGGCTATGCATCTATTCGACTCATCTCAAATGAAAATTCACCTAGCACCTTATCACGATTAACTTCTGCCCTGATCTCTGTTGCACGTAAATAACAGCACTAGACTTTCCGACTCAAAGTCAAGCCCTAGAAAATCCATTCTCACCTACAATGATTTATTTTATTGATCAAATTATTATTAATCAAATTAACTATTATAATTAAATTATTTCTATGTATTTTATTTAATGGATCCTAATTTAAATTTTAACCTAATAAATAATTAATTCTATGTCATTTTAAAAATTGATAAAACATATACCTTATCCCGTTGCAAGTCTCGGCCAACTCATGAACCTACCTTCAAACCATTTCATAACCAAAAATCAGCCCCAAAAACTGTGATCCTCCATTATGACATTTCACCGAACACCTTTCTTGCAGCTACCATCTCTTCTTCCTAACCAATCAAACAGCAAGCTCCAATCGGCCAGATGAGCTTCAGGACATCATCAGAGAGCAAACTGCAGTCATCACACCTTTTTCCTACCCAAAAATCACTGCGACTCCTCCCAGTCTTCATCGCACTACTCGAAATCCCCCAAAATCAAAGTCGAACTTCCAAAACAATAAATTGCATTCCTTACATCATCACTTCCAGGTTGCGAAGTCGAGACCGAGGGTGTCGACCTGAACGAAAACCCTCTAACTCTGTCGTGCTTGCCTCCATCCCAGTAATTCAATGCTTTGCTCCTCCAATCAATCGTCCATTTTCCTAAAATCGCGAGCCCTAATCTCGCTGTCACCATTGTCGAGCAGTATCGCAACGTATAGAAAGGATAAGAGATTGGAGTATCGATGCCATGCGAGCTAATGAATTTGATTTATTTCGATTTCATGAAGAAATCGATTTTTTTTCGATTTATTTGAAAAATTCTGAAAGAAGAGGAGCGGCTTGTGTTTGTTCTCGGTTGAATCAGAGAAATAGATCGCGATGGTTTATATAGCGAGAGGAGGAAACCCTCCGTACCCAATACATACCGCTTGTCTCCCTTTAGTACTCATGCCATTAATATGATGTTTCCTTGATATCAGAAGGTGGAAGACAATTTGTTGGCTCGATGGAAAATATGTCTGGGTATGGGATATAGAATAGGTCGGCTGATGGATGTTAATTTTATTTGATTTGATTTTTGTTATATATAATAATTTCAAATATCTTGTGTCCTTAACTCGCAACCCCAAATCGGTATTTAACCGTAACGACTGACGTTTCTGGCCTTATCTGATATTCCAAACACAACGGCATAGATTTTGAAATTTAATTCGTCTATATAGAAGAAATAATAATTCAAATTAATAACTTAAATTAAATTCGATTTGAAATATAAATCGATTTCAAACAACTAATTTATCGATAACAAATCATTATTATTGTCATTCTAATTCAATACAGAATTTTATATTAGTCAACTGAATTGTTTTCAATTCAGTTTTAACTCTGAATTCACTTGTTACCATTCATATCAAATATATAAAATTCACTTACATTTTTAATTCGGTATTTAAAACAAATCTAAATGTTCATTATAAATCGACGAAAAACCCGGGACGTTACAATAAAGAAAAAAAAACTATTTTTCCAAAGTAGAAATATATATTTCAAAGGAATTGAAATAGAATTTGAATTCAAAGGAATTGAAATAGAATTTGAATTCAAGGAAAATAAAATAGAATTTGAATTTAAAAGAATTCAAATGGAATTTTGAATTCAAAGGAATTCAAATGGATTTGAATAAAGAAAGTTCAAATGAAATTTAAAAATATAGAGCTTTGAAAATAGAATTCAAATGAAGTTTAAATATAGAATTTGAATATAAATATTCAAATGGGATTCAAAAATAGAACTTGAATTTTTAAATAGATTTTGAATAAGAGGATTTGAATAGAATTTGAGTAATAGAATTAAATTGGAGTTTGAATATTTGAAATTCAAATAGAATAAATATGGGATTTGAATAGAGAATTCAAATGGAATTTAAACTATGGAATTTGAATTTGTAATTCAAATGGAGTTCAAATATAGAATTTGAATATAGAAAAATAAAGGAAATTCAAATATAGCATTTGAATAGATTTTGAATATAAAATTCAAATAGAATTGAAATAGATTTGAATATAGAAATTCGAATGAAGTTGGAAAATAGATTTGAATAGAAATTCAAATGGAGATGTAAAGGGAATGTGAATAGTAGAATTCAATAGAAGTGAAATGAAAATTTGAATATATAATTCAAATAGAAGAGAAATGGAATTCGAATATAGAATTTCAAAAGGGAAGTGAAATAGATCAGAAATGTTATGTTGAAATGGATCGTTATATATTAAAAATATATCAGAATAGAGTTGAATTTATATAAACGAAGTTTTAAAACGTTTATATATATATATATATATATATAATTAAAACGAACTCGCCGCAGCGCTGCAGTTCGTAAATTGGCGATTCGAACTTCAATTGGATATACAGGACTCAATTGAAGTCGGAATTCTTTGAAACAAGAAATGTCAGGACCGATTTGATAATAGTTTTCTAATGGAAGAGAAAAACCTGGATTTCGTCGTATAAATTTTGAGTTATATCAAAATCAAATTTTCAAAAAAACAGCACCAAAATCGTTTTAAAACCATAATGGTTTATTTAATGTTATAAAAGGATTTCAAGCGGGAAAAAAATCCGAATTTCTATTTAGAAAATTCCAGAGTGGAGTTGTAAAATATATGCGAATTCAAGTTGTGTAAAATAATATGATTTTTGGAACAGAAACCAGATTTTTAATTTATTTAACTAATTTGAATAGAAATTAGTTAATGAGATTTTGAATAGATACTGGACTTCGAATAAGTGAATTCGATTTGAAAATTTATATTCGAAATCAAAAAGGAAACTGGAATTGAAATTGAAATTGAAATTCAATTTGGTTATGAGCAAGTTAAATATTTTGTTTGAATATGTTATGTTCAAACAAAGAAGTGAAATAGGCAAAATAGCTAATTAAAGAATAAATGAGCGAAACTGAATTCAAACGATTGGATTGAGTTAAATTGAATGGAAAACAGGTGAACAAGTGTTGGACAGGTATGGAATGAAGTATATAAAGTATATGAAGATTTTTAATGCATGTGCACGAAAAAAAGGTACACGTTTAAATTCATATAAGAGATTTTATGCGCCGTATCGGCAAGCCGCTTGGCTTTTCCTTTTTCTTTTGGATTGGTAAGGGCCATGGGAGGCTATTTGAAATATCCCGATGCTTCCGGTGCAGGGGAGGTTGTGGCGAATTTTTCCGGGAATTTAAGGAGATAGAATATTTTTAAGATAATTTGATAATTATAAATCAATGTATCGATATATGTAGAATTCGATAAGGAAATGAAATCAAAATAGAGTATTGGAAACAGAAAGGGAAATCTAAATTAGAAATAGAAGGCGAACCATATACATGTTTTAAAAATGAATAATTGGGTTTTATAGTGTGTTTATTCGAGGTTAGTGGTTTTGCCGTTTTGAAGTTAAGGATGTTTTCGGTTAAGGTCTGAGAGGTAATTTTACCCCAACTTGATTGATTTCATTTTTAATTGATAAATAGCAGAATCCCACCTCGAAGAGAAGTGTTTGAAAAGAGTTAGTTGAATAAAATATTTTGGGTTGTTTGTAACGATGTTGTATACAACATTCGTTTTAACTCAAGTGATGGAATTTTGGAAATATAAAAGTAATTATTTCCTGAGTATAATTAAAATAGTCGGGATATATAAGTGATTGAAATTGTTTTCAATTACAAATAGAGATATTTTCTAATACACAGAAAATAAAGGAGGGCGATATTCGGAAATGTTTTTCCAAATAGCGTAAAGGGCCAAGATGATTATTGAAAATATTTGGTTAACAAATATTGATAGAGAAAATGGAGAAAGGATTTAATTAATGAATAATTAATTAAAGAGCCCAGTGATTTGATTGATATGTTGAATGAAAACTTGTTTTTATTCGATAGTTAAATCACAGACTATCGAAGTTTTGACTATCGTTGTCAATATGGAGAGACCGGTTGGATTATTATCCGTGAACCACTCTGTATTGGCAGTAGCATTGCGAATCAGATTATATGAAGATAATCGAAGATGGAGTGAAGTGCAAGGGCTTTTTCTATAAATAGAAATTGTGCCTTCGGTTTCGTTCAGTCCCAGAACGAACGTATATGGACGAATGTCTGACAGAGTATTTCCAATGATCGAAGGAGTTGGTATGTATAAATATATATGGTTGCAACGGATTTATTCCCTTAGCATAACATCCAGAATATTTGTGCAAATCAATTAATGATTAACGGATCTGACAATGTGGCACTCAAAGTGATGGTACTATCAATGAATGATAAGTAATCGTAGCCTCAAGCCTCAACAACCGGGAAATGACAAAAATCGGGCAGGCAACATGGCTAAGTGGGTCGCTCCCATTAGTATGTATAATCACATATCTAGAGGTTCATTTAATTTCTTATTCTATTCGATGATGTCCCAGCCGGGAAATGGTTGCTGATCCCAACCGTTGGTGATATACATTCGATACACTCAAGCGAAATGAGTGGTCGGTCATGTGTGGGCCGGGTTGCAAGATGTTCTTGTTGAACCCAGTGTATTCCTCTCTAGAGATACACTATCGGAAGGTGGTTCCATACCTTGTCATGTTGGGATCCAATCTCCAATAAGCGCCATGCAGTTTTTGATTTTATACTATATATGTAGAGCGTGAGATGCAAGCGTTCTACTATTTGGTTATTTATTTGATGTAGACATTATTATAATATCACTGGATTTGATATCAAAGTGTTTTGGGTTATAGTAAGGTAAAAACCGTCCATGTTTATGTGTGGGCTGGTCTTACTATCATTCTTTCTTTCGAAAGGATTTTGAAAGTTAAACAAATGTTTGGAGTTTACTCACACCAGTCCCATGACTGACCCAGAGTTTATTTTGTTGTTTTCCCTAAACTCTTGGGTGCCCAAATTTGTACGGGCAGTCAAGTAGTCGGGATTTTTCAGATTTATTTGGAAGAGCTGGAAGCAGGAGGCTTCACCAGTTAGCTATAGATTATCATATTTCTGCTGTGTACTATGTTGTATCTGGAAACATGTGTTTATAACTGTTCCAGAAATGACTGTTGTGCTCTGATGATGGTATGTATATAAAGTTACTGATTTGTATTTCAAAAGTTATGTTATATAATATATTTTATTCGTTCCGCTGTGAGTTTGTGATCTTCGTTTTCTTCTATTCTAATATTTCTTTCTTTCTATTTCTCATCCTCTAACTTCTTTCTAATAATGATTCGTATTTCTGTGCAATTTGGGTTGGACGTGTGGTGTTAATAGTCAACTCAGATAGTACGGATTGGCGGGTCGTTACACCATGTCAAAATAAGGGCACTTAGAGTTTAGGTTAAAACAATAAACTCCGGGTCAGTCATGTGACTGGTGTGAGAACTAAAACAGTTATTAATCTTTATTTTAAAGTCAGGTAATTCAAGGGACCATGCCGTATAACACGGAGCGGGTTTCCTCCCAAGAATACCGGTGCATAAAACAACAGCGCAATGCTAAATAAAGAAAAATGAAGCTATTATAAGACCTAGGTCCCATCACACAATGCACCGCAAGCCGGAGGATAGAGTTTTTACCTTATAATAGCCAAAGAATGCTTGATATGCTAAAAAAAAATCATTTGATACTATTATAAGTGCATAGTGTATAAAACAATTTCAATCATAAGTATCAATCATAGACGGCATGAGTGCCCCCATCCCACTATGTCGTTATACTAGGCTCTACAAATAAAGCCGCAAATATCACATATTGGAAGCTAGATTTCCATCTGTGAACCAAGGCAAAAGACAGTCCTTACCGATTCGAGAGCCTCTAGTCTGCCCCTCAGGCAAGCGCGCAGACAAGCCTTGGATCGTCCGGGCCGGTCCACCGATGTGGATTATTATGCCTGAACACTACGTTTCACCCCCCTTTGGGGCGTAAATGAGCCAAATGACTCCATCGGCTCCACACAGTCACCGATATATCCGAGGCGCCTCGCAATAGCAACAACCACATAAGTCAAACTCGTCAGGGCGTGTCAAACCACTGACTCCACTTCTAACTAGAAAGAAACGCATGTCCTATCTGAGGTCCTCTCCCGTTTCTGGTTCACAACCGGTGTATGAGGCTCGCGAATCAACGCTACACAAAGCTATGCCACAAAGGCCGTGCTTTGATCACCAACCACAAGACTCTGCTTTTCAACAGAAGCCTTGATCATTTGCCACTTAGGCATGCCACACAGGAAATTCACTCCATGCGATTGATATCCATCAATATAACCCCTGAGCTCGTACGACTCAGAGAAGGGCATTAAGCAAGAGAATAAATTCTCCACCGCCAAACAGATATATATTTAATAGAAATCAATCACACAGAATAAAATCCAATGTAAGACACACAGTCCATTTACAAGTTCGTTCTGGGTCTGAACGAAACCGGGGGCACCTTGTACCTCGCATATCCATTGATCTCCAAGTACGTCTGGACGACCACTAACTGATTCCATCCTCTTGGGTGTACGACCCAATCAAGATCATCAGTAATCACCCAAACGACGTGAAGACCTCTGGTCTTCAACCACCGTCTTCATCCTCGACACCACGTCGAATCAGCTATTCAGAATGAGATAAACCCGGTCTTTCTGAATAACTCCGTGTATAATAAACAAGTGTTACACAAACACAACATACGCCTCATTCCAATTCTGAATATTCTTTTATTCAAATATTCTTATACTTTGGGAAAGGTTTCCATTAATTTTATCAAAGATAAGTTCTTTAAATTTATTCTTTAATCTTCCTTTGAATATCAATTCAAATTAGTCGGGATTAGCGAACCACACCGCAGTAATCCTTTATTTTATTTCCCAATCCCAACCTATTCATCCTATGAAGTAAAACTGGTCACACTTCATATCTAACACCACGGTGTTATCGGTAAATTTAATTATCATTTCACGTTCAAATCTAGTTAAAGATTTAACTATCCCCTGGAGAAAAACTGGTGATACTCCATTCTCGATCACTTCAATCTAATTAAAGATTCATTAAAACTCCACTTGGTTTTAATCTTCCCAAAAATCAATATGACTGATTATTTAACTTGGGAAATCACATCCTGTCTTTAACTGGGTTAAAGAACCAATGTTATTTAAAACACGATTCACGATAAACCCAAAATCACATTCCATTAATTATCGAGTTAAAGAACCAGTGTTATTTGAAACACCGTTCACGATAAACCCAAAAATCGATTCCAATTCAATTCCAATTAAGTACCATTTAATTGGTACACTTCATTAAATCCAAATAAAAAGATTTAATCTTTTTCTCCACTGGGTTTAAGAACAGTGTTAATGAAGACACCATTCACGACAAAACCAAATCACATTTGATATTAAATACAAGGCTCTGAATAGAAAATATGTCGGCTTATATTCAATATCAAATTCTACGACCAACAAATATCGTATCGGAAATAACGATATAAATATATCTTTCAAATTTCCATAACAATATCTGTATCATCCCGAAATCCAACATCGAAATATTCAAAAGATAATTTCGATTCAAATCCATTCCAGTTCAATTATTGGAAATTCTGTTTATTTTCAAAACCATTTCAAATCCAATTTATTTATTTAAAAATAAATGGATTTTAATTCTAGTTCAAAACTAGTTCATTTCGATAAAAATCTATTTTTATCTTTTTAAATTTGGAATTTTTCATCCCAATTCCTCACAAATCATTTCTTATGATTTTACACAAATATTACTATTTTTAATAATTTTATCAAGGCACGTACAGGCGATTTCCACCAATGGCCATCGAACTGCACTTACATCGACCTTTTCCAAATTTTATTTGGACATAATTCCAAATCCAGTCGTTAGATTTCAAGTCTCTAATATTCGTTAGAAAGCTCTTTTCGATATGAACCCAACGGTTCTAGTTTTAGGAGAATCCGACGGTCGGATCTCCCGTAATGTTCATTCGAAGTTAATGGTCGAAATTCGCGAACTACCGCGGCGCGACACGTTCTATTCAGGCCATTATATATATAATATATATTATATATATATATATATATATATATATATATATTTCGTCGATTTCCTTTTTAAAATGTATTTTATAAATCATTTTAAATTCGTTTTCAAAACGATTTCAACTTCATATTCAATTTCTAATCAGAATTGAATATTCCACATCATCGATATATAAATGATAATATTTTCAAAACGTTATATTTTGAAATCAATTACTTTTCTATATTCATTATAAAAATGAATAAAATCGATATAAATATCGTTCACGTCAAAATGGCGTCAATCTAATCAACACGGCTTTTATTCAACACATGAATTTTTATTCTTCTTTTCAACACATGAATAATTATTTTACTATTCAACACATGAATATTTCTATTCAACACATGAATTTTATTTGCTATTCAACACATGAATATATATTTTACTTCAACACATGAATATATATTTTACTTCAACACATGAATATATATTTCTATTCAACACATGAATATATTTTACTTCAACACATGAATATATATTTATATTCAACACATGAATATATATTTTACTTCAACACATGAATATATACTTTACTTCAACACATGAATATATTCCTATTTTCCAAATTGGAATGAGGCCCAATCAATTACCATATAACGTTTATTATATGGATTCCCTACAACACATGTATATAACAGCAATGATAAATCATCAACCATCATCCAGGGTTCACCACACAATTGCATAAGCATTAAATATAAATAATTAATGCTTACACAGTCTGTCAACCCATCGATTGACATACAACTAAACAATCGGGATTAGTGTACGTCAAATCTCATCCCAATACCCGTGTGGGGTTTCAAATCAACAAACACATATTTTATTTGTGCAGTTGGGCGATATGTAAAATTTATCGTCCCAATTAATATCAGTCAAATCAGTGTATATAAACAAATCGTCCGATTTGTTTATTACTATTTATTTTATATACACGTTAAAAATCATATTTTTAACTATAAAATAATAAAATATTTTATTTCATTTCACATCACACAATCACATTTCACAACACAACAATCAAACAAACAAGTCATCCATGGTCTGTGGACGACGGGTGTCGGGTGCTGCTAAGCACCTTCTGCATCCTAGTATATATTTCAACTAGAAAATAAACTAAAAGCGAGGAGTTCTCACCTTTGGGATCCACTCCTCCATTCTATATTTCTGAACGGTTCAGATTTCATTTTGATTTCAATCCATTCCATCGCACTCCTTTTCACGTTGTTCATAGTAAAAATCACGTTTTTATTTCAACGCTATATGGATAAAAACCACATTTTTATATCATTATACATATAATAAAAATCAGATTTTTATTTCGCAATATATATAAAAATCGTATTTTTATAGTCTCTACTATATAAAAATTATATTTTTATAGTCTCTACTACATAAAAATTATATTTTCATAGTCTGTTATGAATAATAAAAATCATATCTTTTTGTGTCTATGATAAAAATTAAATCTTTGTTTATAAATAATATAAAAATCCTATTCTTTATTTGCTATTAAAAGAACTGATTTTATAACAATGTTAATTTATAAAACAAAAAAAACTCAGTTTTTAAAACTAGGTTATTTCCTTTTAAAAATTCGATTACTTTTTTTCCTTTTAAATTCATTGAAACTAAGTAAAATAAAAAAGAACGAAGAAGAAGGAGCTCACTGTTTTCTTCCTACAGACATCAATTTCGAGCTCCCATCCCAGGGTTTAAATTCGCCATCACCACAATCGTTATGACCGAGATCAAGCGCCGCCACCCTCTCTGGCTTCGAGTCGCGCCCCTCCGCCCACAGTCCTGGCCATCTCGGTGGCCCACGGCGGTCTGGAGAACGCTGCGAACGGCAGCAGTTTGAGGGACAATTTGCAGCGATTTTTACAACGAAATCCGCTCATCGGTTTGTGGATTTGAAGATTGAGGGAGTCTATATCATATTTGTTAAAGACTAGGGTTTAATTCTTTGTGGTTTGGCCGTGATTTAGGCTTAAAAACTTGAGCGATTTCCGCCCTCTATCGCAGGAGCTGACAGCGGGTTATTTTGGACGAATCAGAATTAGGTTTAGGAATTTATTTAATATATATATATATAATATTTTTAATTATTATTTATACCAAAAATCCATGTTTATTGTCACGAACTCCAATTCAAACCCAATGACTGTCGCCTCTAGCTAATTACCCCCATTCCGAACGCAATGGGATATGTATCGTAAGCCAATTCGGCTGTTACGATCAGTTTTCGCTAAATTTAAAATATAAATCAATATATATTAAATTTGAACGTACATTTTAATTTACCGGGGCCACATATCGACTCTAAGAATACCAGAAAAATTATTTCTAGCTTCGTATTAACGATACAATCCTAACAAAACTAATTTTGTCCAATTCTGAGGCCGTTTCAAAAATGGCCATTTTCTGGTCGATCCAAATTTACTAAAACTGTTAAAAACACGTTTAACTTCGCCACGCTCACATATTGATTCAGAAAATTATGAATTTTGAAACCTAGCAATATATTGACATACCAGATCCAACAAAAGTTGTTTTGTCGAAAACCGAGGTCGTTTGCAAAACGGCTATTTTTAAGGGCTTTATATATATTAAAATATATATAAATTCCACAGCGACTTTTCTGAATTTTAAACTGGGCATATCTTCTCATCTCCAAAGTGAGATCTCAGTTTCTTACATCCATTAGAAAGATATGATTAAACAGATTCAAATATTTCTTGTTTCGTCCAATTCTGACTTATATTGAATTCTGTATATTCATTTGAAATTTGAAATCGAATTTTCGAACTACAGCGCCATTTCAGGCTCGTTATATAATTAAAATAAAATTATTCGTTTTAACTTCGTCGAAAATAAGTTTTTCGTCATTATTATTTAAAATAAATCATTTTAAATATTCAAAATCCGTTAAATTTGCCAAAATAAAAATTTTAAATTGGCTCAGAATTTCCGGGTCGTTACAATCTCCCCCACTTAAAATCTTTTCGTCCTCCAAAAGGAACAAAGCTGAAAGTTGTTTAACTAATCTACTCCACTTTCATTATTTTCATTACGGATTAAGTTCTTCAACTTTTCAGTTTTTAAGAACTTTTCAAAAATTTGGCTAACACCCTAAATTTTCGAAAAATTTCGCCATAACCTCCCCTGCACCGGGAGCATCGGGAAAATCCCCAAACCACCACACAGGCCCTCTCATCTCAAAAAAAAAAGAAACAGCCAAGCGGCTAGCCAATCGTCTCATAAAATCATCAAATCCCTAAGAAATACAATAAACATGTACCTATTTGTCGGGCAAACAATTTTATTCCTCTTCTCTAGCCTCCTTGCTATGACCTGCTCGATGTATACACATGTATATGTATGCAAATTCAAGCAATTTTCAATACAGTTCAATATTTGACTAATTTTACCATTCGTGTTCATATTGGTTTCATTATTCTAATTAGTGAAACAAATAATCAAGCAACACAACCAGCAATCAATTAGTTGATTAATTTTTCAAACATGTATCTTTTACATATATAGTCAAAAATCATGTTTTTGATGCCAAATCACAACAAATAATCCTATGTAAGTTTTGGTTCTCACACCAGTCTAATGGAAATATATAGAAATCCCACTTTCGAAACTCGAATATAAATTCAGACGATGTACGTACTATAGCGATCATCAGAACCATCTCTGTGCGACTAGAGTGTGATTCTATATCTATCCAGTATATTTGGGACTTCGTATACACGCTAGCTAGGTGTATATGCAAAATCTTCCTATACTAGATTGTCCAAATCAATTTAAAATAGATATTCAAATACGTATAATACGATTTAAATTTCAAAACAAAATTTGTTTTCATTTTTGTTTTAAAGATATACTCTTCACACTCGTTCTAGGATACTACTGATCCCATCTCTAACGAGTCATTCCCATTGGATATTACTCATCCAATCTCTGATGAATTCTTTCGTATGGTTCTAATGTGTCTTGTTCTCGAGCTCTGTAAACCAAAGCTCTGATACCAAATGAAACGACCTGAACTTCCCCGTGAAGGAAAGCACGAATTGAATTGAGAACAGTACACATCAGGACACAAACAGAAGAACCTTTCATTGCTTATTACAACAATTCCATCATAATACAAGAATTTACAGAGTATGAATAAATATAACACATTATAAAATATCAGAGATTTAAATACATTATTGCAGCGGAAAAATAATACAAAACATAACTGAAAGAAATACACAGATACCGAGCTTTCCGAATATCACTTCAGCTATAAACCAGGGTCCTGTGAATATAAATCTGCAAAACCAAAACTACTAGCTGCCCATGTCAAAATAAGGGCACCCAGAGTTTAGGTTAAAAATAATAAACTCCGGGTCAGTCATGTGACTGGTGTGAGAACTAAAAAGTTATTAATCTTTATTTTAAAGTTAGGTAATTCAAGGGACCACGCCGTACAACACAGAACGGGTTTCCTCCCAAGAATTCCAGTGCATAAAACAACAGCGCAATGCTAAATAAAGAAAAATGAAGCTATTATAAGACCCAGGTCCCATCACACAATGGAGCGCAAGCCGGAGGATAGGGTTTTTACCTTATAATAGCCAAAGAATGCTTGATACGCTAAAAACAAATCATTTGATACTATTATAAGTGCATAGTGTATAAAACAATTTCAATCATAAGTATCAATCATAGACGGCATGAGTGCCCTATCCCACTATGTCGCCATACTAAGCTCTACAAATAAAGCCGCAAATATCACGTATTGGAAGTTGGGTTTCCATCTGTGAACTAAGGCAAAAGATATTCCTTACCGATTCGAGAGCCTCTAGTCCGCCCCTCAGGCAAGCGCGCATACAAGCCTTGGATCGTCAGGGCCGGTCCACCGACGTGGATTATTATGCCTGAACACTACGTTTCCCCGCCCTTTGGGGCGTAAATGAGCCAAATGACTCCATCGGCTCCACACGGTCACCGACATATCTGAGGCGCCTCGCAACAGCAACAACCACACAAGTCAAACTCGTCAGGGCGTGTCAAACCACTGACGCCACTTCCAACAAGAAAGAAACGCATGTCCTCCCTGAGGTCCTCTCCCGTTTCTAGTTCACAACCGGGGTGTGAGGCTCGCGAATCAACGCTACACAAAGCTATGCCACACAGGCCGTGCTTTGATAATCAACCACAAGACTCTACTTTTCAACAGAATCCTTGATCATTTGCCACTTAGGCATGCCACACAGGCAATTCACTCCATGAGATTGATATCCATTAATATATAACCCCTGAGCTCGTACGTCCCAGAGAAGGGCGTTAAGCAAGAGAATAAATTCTCCACCGCCAAACAGATAAATATTTAATAGAAATCAATCACACAGAATAAAATCCAATGTAAGACACACAGTCCATTTACAAGTTCGTTCTGGGTCTGAACGAAACCGGGGGCACCTTGTACCTCGCATATCCATCGATCTCCAAGTACGTCTGGACGACCACTAACTGATTCCATCCTCTTGGGTGTACGGCCCAATCAAGATCATCAGTAATCACCCAAACGACGTGCCGTCTTCATCCTCGACACCACGTCGAATCAGCTATTCAGAATGGGATAAACCCAGTCTTTCTGAATAACTCGCGTATATAATAAACAAGTGTTACAAAAACACAACATACGCCTCATTCCAATTCTGAATATTCTTTTATTCAAATATTCTTATACTTTGGGAAAGGTTTCCATTAATTTTATCAAAGATAAATTCTTTAAATTTATTCTTTAATCTTCCTTTGAATATCAATTCAAATTAGTCGGGATTAGCGAACCACACCGCAGTAATCCTTTATTTTATTTCCCAATCCCAACCTATTCATCCCATGAAGTAAAATTGGTCACACTTCATGTCTAACACCACGGTGTTATCGGTAAATTTAATTACCATTTCACGTTCAAATCTAGTTAAAGATTTAACTATCGCCTGGAGAAAAACTGGTGATACTTCATTCTCGATCACTTCAATCTAATTAAAGATTCATTAAAACTCCGCTTGGTTTTAATCTTCCCAAAAATCAATATTACTTATTATTTAACTTGGGAAATCACATCCTGTCTTTAACTGGGTTAAAGAACCAATGTTATTTAAAACACGATTCACGATAAACCCAAAATCACATTGCATTAATTATCGGGTTAAAGAACCAGTGTTATTTGAAACACCATTCACGATAAACCCAAAAATCGATTCCAATTCAATTCCAATTAAGTACCATTTAATCGGTACACTTCATTAAATCCAAATAAAAAGATTTAATCTTTTTCTCCACTGGGTTTAAGAACAGTGCTAATGAAGACACCATTCACGACAAAACCAAATCACATTTGATATTAAATACAAGGCTCTGAATAGAAAATATATCGGCTTATATTCAATATCAAATTCTACGACCAACAAATATCGTATCGGAAATAACGATATAAATATATCTTTCAAATTCCCATAACAATATCTATATCATCCCGAAATCCAACATCGAAATATTCCAAAGATAATTTCGATTCAAATCCATTCCAATTCAATTATTGGAAATTCTGTTTATTTTCAAAACCATTTCAAATCCAATTTATTTATTTAAAAATAAATGAATTTTAATTCTAGTTCAAAACTAGTTCATTTCGATAAAAATATTTTTTATCTTTTCAAATTTGGAATTCTTTATCCCAATTCCTCACAAATCATTTCTTATGATTTTACACAAATTATTACTATTTTTAATAATTTTATCAAGGCCCGTACAGTCGATTTCCTCACATGGCCATCGAACTGCACTTACAGCGACCTTTTCCAAATTTGATTTGGACATAATTCCAAATCCAACCATTAGATTTCAAATCTCTAATATTATTTAGAAAGCTCATTTCGATACGAACCCAATGGTTCCTGTTTTAGGAGAATCCGACCGTCGAATCTCCCGTAACGTCCATTCGAAGTTAATGGTCAAAATTCGCGAACTGCCGCGGCGCGGCACGTTCAATTCAGGCCATTATATATATATAATATATATATTATATATGTATATATTTCGTCGATTTCCTTTTTAAAATGTATTTTATAAATTGTTTTAAATTCGTTTTCAAAACGATCATATTCAATTTCCAATCAGAATTGAATATTCCACATCATCGATATATAAATGATAATATTTTCAAAACGTTATATTTTGAAATCAATTACTTTACTATATTCATTGTAAAAATGAATAAAATCGATATAAATATCGTTCACGTCAAAATGGCGTCAATCTAATCGACACGGCTTTTATTCAACACATGAATGTTTATTCTTTTGTTCAACACATGAATATTTATTTTACTATTCAACACATGAATATTTCTATTCAACACATGAATTTTATTTGTTATTCAACACATGAATATATATTTTACTTCAACACATGAATATATATTTTACTTCAACACATGAATATATATTTCTATTCAACACATGAATATATTTTACTTCAACACATGAATATATATTTCCATTCAACACATGAATATATATTTTACTTCAACACATGAATATATAATTTACTTCAACACATGAATATATTCCTATTTTCCAAATTGGAATGAGGCCCAATCAATTACCATATAACGTTTATTATATGGATTCCCTACAACACATGTATATAACAACAACGATAAATCATCAACCATCATCCAGAGTGCACCACACAACTGCATAAGCATTAAATATAAATAATTAACGCTTACACAATCTGCCAACCCATCGATTGACATACAACTAAATAATCGGGATTAGTATACGTCAAATCTCATCCCAATACCCGTATCGGGTTTCAAACCAACAAACACACATTTTATTTGTGTAGTTGGGCGATGTGTAAAATTTATCGTCCCAATCAGTATCAGTCAAATCAGTGTATATAAACAAATCGTCCAATTTGTTTGTTACTATTTATTTTATATACACGTTAAAAATCATATTTTTAACTATAAAATATTTTCCACTATAAAATATTTTATTTCATTTCACATCACACAATCACATTTCACAACACAACAATCAAACAAATAAATCATCCATGGTCTGTGGACGACAGGTGTCGGGTGCTGCTAAGCACCGTCTGCATCCTAGTATATATTTCAACTAGAAAATGAATTAAAAGTGAGGAGTTCCCACCTTTGGGATCCACTCCTCCATTCTATATTTCTGAACGGTTCAGATTTCGTTTTGATTTCAATCCATTCCATCGCGCTCCTTTTCACGCTGTTCATAGTAAAAATCACGTTTTTATTTCAACGCTATATGGATAAAAACCACATTTTTATATCACTATACATATAATAAAAATCAGATTTTTATTTCGCTATATATGTAAAAATCGTATTTTTGTAGTCTCTACTATGTAAAAATTATATTTTTATAGTCTTTACTATATAAAAATTATATTTTTATAGTCTCTACTATATAAAAATTATATTTTCATAGTCTGTTATGAATAATAAAAATCATATCTTTTTGTGTCTACGATAAAAATTAAATCAAATAATATAAAAATCCTATTCTTTATTTGCTATTAAAAGAACTGATTTTATAACAATGTTAATTTATAAAACAAAAAAAAAATCAGTTTTTAAAACTAGTTTATTTCTTTTCAAAAATTTAATTACTTTTTTTCCTTTTAAATTCATTTAAACTAAGTAAAATAAAATAAAAAAGAAAGAAGAAGAAGGAGCTCACCCTTTTCTTCCTGCAGACGTCGATTTCGAGCTCCCATCCCAGGGTTTAAATTCGCCATCACCACAGTCGTCGTGACCGAGAACAGGCGCCCCCACCCTCTCTGGCTTCGAGTCGCGCCCCTCCGCCCACGGTCCCGGCCATCTCGGTGGCCCACGGTGGCCTGGAGAACGCTGCGAACGGCAGCAGTTGGAGTGACGATTTGCAGCGATTTTTACAACGAAATCCGCTCATTAGGGTATGGATTTGAAGATCGAGGGAGTCTCTATCATATTTGTTAAAGACTAGGGTTTAATTCTTTGTGGTTTGGCCATGATTTGAGCTTAAAAACTTGAGCGATTTCTGCCCTCTATCGCAGGAGCTGATGGCGGGTTATTTTGGACGAATCAGAATTAGGTTTAGGAATTTATTTAATATATATATATATATATAATATTTTTAATTATTATTTATACCAAAAATCCATGTTTATTGTCACGAACTCCAATTCAAACCCAACGACTGTCGCCCTAGCTAATTACCCCCATTCCGAACGCAATGGGATATGTATCGTAAGACAATTCGGCTGTTACGATTAGTTTTCACTAAATTTAAAATATAAATCAATATATATTAAATTTGAACGTACATTTTAATTTACCGGGGCCACGTATTGACTCTAAGAATTCCAGAAAAATTATTTCTAGCTTCGTATTAACGATACAATCCTAATGAGACGACCCGAATTCCCGTTCACACGAAAACAAGGTTATCTTTGGAATATAACACAGAAACATATAATAGCAGAACAGAATTAAATAAATACACCAGAATGAACAACAAAATATACTGGATAAAAGTAATCATCAGAGTTACACAGTATACAGGATCTTACTTAGTACAAATACAGTTCAGCTATACATAAATGTCTACAGCGGAAATAAACAAAATATGTACAATAGGAGCTGAACAGCATAAAAAGAAATAAATGATAGAATCCATCTTCAGCTCCAGCTATCCAGAAAGAACCAGCTAAACCTGAATACAAGGCTGCCCGTGTAGAAAAAGGGGCACCCGAGTTTGAGAGTGAAACAAACTACGAGTCAGTCATGGGACTGGTATGAGAAATCTACTCAACACATATATATTTGGCTAATCACAGGACCACGCCACTTTCGTGGAACGGGTTTACTCCATTGGATTGCCAGTGCTTTAAAACAAATCTTTCTTTTAAACATCGCTATGCTTTTTATAAAAATGAAGCCGTTATAAGACTCAGTTCCCATCACACAATGCAACGCAAACCGGAGGATAGAGTTTTTACCTTATAACGGCCAAAATATGCTTGATACGAATAAAACAAAGGCATTTGATATTATTACTAGTGTTTATATGTTTTGAAAACAATTTCAAATCATAACTATCAATCATAGACGGCATTAATGCCCCATACCACTATGTCGCCATATATAGGTATACAATCAAAACCGCACGATGTCGTATTTGGAAATTGGATTTCCGTCATGAACCAAGGCAAAAGATAGTCCTTACCGAATTCGAGACTGCCTAGCCCGAGCCTCAGGACCCAGACTCAGGTGGACCCTTGGATCGTCAGGGCCGGTCCACCGATGTGGATTAAAATGCCTGAACCATGCGTTTCCCCGCCCTTTGGGGCGTAAACGAGCCAACGAATGACTCCATCGGACCCGGATCGTCCGATCAAACCGAGGCGCCTCGCAACAGCAACAACCACATAGGTGAAAAGTATATAAATGTCAGGGCTGGTAGGTCACTGACACCACCCTAGCTAGGAAGAAACGCATGCCCTCCCTGATGTCCTCTCCCGTTTTAGGTTCATACCTGGGTGTGAGGCTCGCGAATTCACGTTATACACAAAGCTACGCCACACAGGCGGTGCTTTGATCATCACCACAAGACTTTGCTTTTCAACAGAAGCCCTGATCACTGCATCTTAGCATGCCACACAGGCAATTCATGCCATGCGACTGACGTCCATCGATATACAACCTCTGAGCTCGTGCGTCTTAGAGAAGGGCGTTAAGCAAAAGAATAAATTCTCCGCCGCCAAACAGATGTATATTTAACAGAAATCAATCAACACAGAATAAACTCCAATGTCAGACACACAGTCCATTTACAAGTCCGTTCTGGGTCTGAACGAAACCGGAGGCACTAAATACCTCGCAAACCCATCGATCAACACGTACGTCTGAACGATCACCACTCATTATCCATATTTCGGGATGCCTCCCAATCAGGACCTCGGTTACCATCCAAACGAGGTGAAGATCTCCGGTCTTCGACCACCGTCTTCATTTTCGACTTTCAATCGTCGTTCAATTATTCGAAATGAGAATTAACTCGGCCTTTTCAAATAATTCACGTATATTTAGAATTTCAAATCGATTTATTTCAATGGTTAAATTATTCGACAACACCAATATTGTTCTTTAATGTAATTTTCACACCAAACACACTCAACCATCAAAAGCCACATAAATCGAGCAAATTCAGTTTATTTCTATTCCATATCGCTTATGATATTTTATAACGATTTATCGCTATTTTTATTTATTTTAAAATAGCCATTTTATTCAAAACGACGCTTCGGGCCTTAAGGCGGCCGTGGCGCTGTTTTTCTTCAGATTTGATTTACACATATCTGAAAATCTAACCGTTGGATCTTCACAAAATTTACATCATTAGAAAGGTCTTTTCAAAACGAATCCAACGGTTCCAGTTTCGGGAAAATCCGACGGTCGGATCTCCCGGTACAATCGTTTGAAATTTCGATTTCAAAATACGAACTGCAGCGTCGTTATTCGATTAAATATAATTCTATTTATATTTATATATAAATAAAATCGATTCTGGCGCTGTTTTTCTTCAAATTTGAATTAAACATTCCAGACAATCCAACCGTTGGATTTTTACAAGGTTGGTGCCGTTGGAAAGATTATTCCAAGGCGAACCCGACGGTTGAGGTTTCGGGAAAATCCAATGGTCGGATTTCCCGCACTAGTCGTTTGAAATCACGATTTCAAAATAGGAACTGCACGGCTTCTTTTCGTTTTAATTTTATTTATATTCATATATTTATATAAATATAGTTCATTCAACAATTTCAATATCGTTTTCACTTCAAATATTTTTCTAACACCTTAAATTTTGGAAAAATTTCGCCATAACCTCCCCTGCACCGGGAGCATCGGGAAATCGCAAATAGCGTTCCCGGTCCTTCTAATCTCAAAAAGAAAAAGAAAAAGCCAAGCGGCTAGCCAACAGGCTCAAAATCATCACCCAAACAAATCAGTAAATGTGTACCTATTTGTCAGGCACAAAATTTTATTCCTCTTCTCTAGCCCCTTTGCTATAACCTGTTCAATGAATATTGCATGTACATATATATACAGTTCTTATCATTTATCAATTTCTATTCGACTTCATATTCGATTTCTATTTGGTTTAAAAACTCCATTCATTCTAATGTTACATAAATAGGTGCAAATCATTTCATTAGCTAATTAATGAATATTTCATCTCATATATGTTTATTTTGAACAAGTGGCTATTTTTAACACTTCACATTTCAACGATTTATGCACACAATAAAAATGTGATTTTTATTGTAAAACAATTCATTTCAAGACACTATTTTTTCTATATAGTTCAAGTTGGTGATAAAAATGGGATTTTTATCATAAAACAATTTCTTTTAAAACAAGATTATTTTACACAGTTCATATAGTCGATAAAAGGTGATTTTTATTATCAAACAATTTATTTCAAAATATGAATACCATTCAACACATGAATTTCTAATCAACGAATGAATATCAATTCAACACATGAATGTTTTCTATAGTTTCTATATATAGATAAAAATGTGATTTTTATTATCGAACAATTTATTTCAAAATATGAATACCATTCAACACATGAATTTCTAATCAACGAATGAATATCAATTCAACACATGAATGTTTTCTATAGTTTCTATATATAGATAAAAATGTGATTTTTATTATCAAACGATTTATTTCAAAATATGAATACCATTCAACACATGAATTTCTAAACAACGAATGAATATCAATTCAACACATGAATGTTTTCTATATAAGGAATAAATATAGTTTAAGCATATGAAAATAATTCAAACACACGAATATTATTCAAAATTTCGGCAGCATAACGGCAGGGTAGTTACACCGGCACCGTCCCTAGTACGGCTCCTCGCTCTACCTTAAAACCTCGCGGTTTTTGACAATGGGGATCATGCATCTAGTTCGCACGCAGGCGGCATGTATATATTTATTTCATTTCCACAAACTAATCCTATGTGGTTTCAACCAAATATTTCACAACCACCAATGGGTATTTTTCAACCGCAATCAACCAATATCAATCACAAACAATCCCAAACAATCATTCAATTTTCACAACAATTTCAACCAATAAACATCGTCCATGGTTTGTGGACGAGGGGGCGTATATATATATATATATATATAGATATATATTTATAGATAGCAATTCACTTTCATTTCACACATATATATAATTTTTAAAACAGAAATCTCACCAATAGCTATCCAACTTCACGACACTTCCTTAGAGAAATCTTCGCCTTTCTGTTGCTTTCGCCCGTATTCTAGAAAAGGGGGGGGGGGGGGGGTTTCTGCAGTTCGTCGGCGGCAAGGTGGAGTTGGGCTTCGAGGTGGCGGCTCGGGTTTCGAACGGTGGTGGCAGGAGGAGTTGCTTCGAGGGGGGGGGGGGGGTGGCGCGGCGTCTTCGCGAGGGGTTCGAGTGCTTCAAGGGGGGGGGGGGCGACTTCGAGGTGGGCGGTGGATCGATTTGCTCGCGATGGAGGGAGGAGCGGTCGGTCGGTCTTCGACGAGGTTTTTTGTTTTTAATTTTATTTCTGTATAAATGAAATCGGGGGGGGGGGGGGGGGAGGGGGGGGGGGCAGAGGTATAGGAGGGAAAAGTATATTTTTTTTATTTATTATTTAATTATTATATTTTGCAAAAAGGTTGACTTTTTCATACGACCTCGAAACGAGGCCCACCGCCTGTCGTCCATAGCGTTTAACCCCCATTCCGAACACAATGGGATATGTATCGCAAACTGATTTGATCGTTACAGCCAGTTTCCTTTTGAATTTTCATTTAAATCATTATATTGAATTTTAAACGCACATTTCAAATTACCGGGGTCACATACTAACTAGAAAAATTCCAGAAAAATATTTTCTAGCTTCGTATTGACGATACGGTCCTAACAAAACTAGTTTCGTCGAATTCTGAGACCGTTTGCAAAATGGCCAATTTCCAGTCGATTAAATTCAATAGAAACTGGTCAAACGCGTTTTCCTTTGCCACGCTCACATATTGATTCGAAAAATTATGAAATTTGAAACCTAGCAATAACTTGACACTGCGGATCTAACAAAAGTGGTTTCATCGAAATCCGAGGTCATTTGCAAAATATCCACTTTTAAGGGTCTGAATTCCATAGCGACTATTCAGAATTTTCAACTGGACATATCTTTTGGTTCCCGCTATCAAATTTCGATTGGTCGGATTCGTTAGAAAGATATCATCAATTAGATCCTAATGTTTTTGGTTTCACTAAAATCCGGATTGTTTTGCACCCGGTATATTCAATTGAAGTTTGAAATCGAATTATCGAACTACCGCGCCATTTTCAATTCTATATATAATTATAATTAATTATATTCGTTTTCAAATGTCGATTCAAACTCAGTTTTCATCGCCATTATCTAAAATATTTATTTTAAATATTTAAAATCCATTATTTTAGCCAATTTAAAATTTTTAAATTGGTTCAGATTTTCTGGGTCGTTACACCTAACAAAACTAATTTCGTTGAATTCTGAGGCTGTTTGAAAAATGGCCATTTTCTGGTCGATCCAAATTTACTGAAACTGTTAAAAACACGTTTAACTTCGCCACGCTCACATATTGATTCAGAAAATTATGAATTTTGAAACCTAGCAATATTTTGAAATCCCAGATCAAACAAAAGTGGTTTCGTCGAAAACCGAGGTCGTTTGCAAAACGGCTATTTTTAAGGGCTTTATATATATTAAAATATATATAAATTCCACAGCGACTTTTCTGAACTTTAAACTGGACATATCTTCTCATCTCTAAAGTGAAATATTAGTTTCTTGCATCCGTTAGAAAGATATGATTAAACAGATTCAAATATTTCTTTTTTCGTCCAATTCCGACTTATTTAGAATTCTGTATATTCATTTGAAATTCGAATTCGAATTTTCGAACTGCTGCGCCATTGCAGGCTCTTTATATAATTAAAATAAAATTATTCGTTTTAACTTCGTCGAAAATAAATTTTCCGTCGTTATTATTTAAAATAAATCATTTTAAATATTCAAAATCCGTTAAATTTGCCAAAATAATTTTTTTAAATTGGCTCAGAATTTCCGGGTCGTTACAATCTCCCCCACTTAAAATCTTTTCGTCCTCGAAAAGGAACGAAGCTGAAAGTTGTTTAACTAATCTACTCCACTTTCATTATTTTCATTACGGATTAAGTTCTTCAACTTTTCAATTTCTAAGAACTTTTCAAATTTTTCAAAAATTTGGCTAACACCCTACATTTTCGAAAAATTTCGACATAACCTCCCCTGCACGGGGAGCATTGGGAAAATCCCCAAACCGCCATACAGGCCCTCTCATCTCAAAAAGAAAAAGAAACAGCCAAGCGGCAAGCCAATCGGCTCATAAAATCATCAAACCCCCAAGAAATACAATAAACATGTACCTATTTGTCGGGCAAACAATTTTATTCCTCTTCTCTAGCCTCCTTGCTATGACCTACTCGATGTATACACATGTATATGCATGCAAATTCAAGCAATTTTCAATACAGTTCAATATTTGACTAATTTTACCATTCGTGTTCATATTGGTTTCATTATTCTAATTAGTGAAACAAATAATCAAGCAACACAACCAGCAATCAATTAGTTGATTAGTTTTTCAAACATGTATCTTTTACATATATAGTCAAAAATCATGTTTTTGATGCCAAATCACAACAAATAATCCTATGTAAGTTTTGGTTCTCACACCAGTCTAATGGAAATATATAGAAATCCCACTTTCGAAACTCAAATATAAATTCCGATGATGTATGTAAAATAGCGATCATCAGAACCATCTCCGGGCGACTAGAGTGTGATTCTATATCTATCCAGTATATTTGGGACTTCGTATACACGCTAGCTAAGCGTATATGCAAAATCTTCCTATACTAGGTTGTCCAAGTCAATTTAAAATAGATATTCAAATACGTATAATACGATTTAAATTTCAAAACAAAATTTGTTTTCATTTTTATTTTAAAGATATACTCTTCACACTCGTTCTAGGATACTACTGATCCCATCTCTAGCGAGTCATTCCCATTGGATATTACTAATCCAATCTCTGATGAATTCTTTCGTTTGGTTCTAATGGGTCTTGTTCTCGAGCTCTGTAAACCAAAGCGCTGATACCAAATGAAACGACCCGAACTTCCCCGTGAAGGAAAGCACGAATTGAATTGAGAACAGTACACATAAGGACACAAACAGAAGAACCTTTCATTGCTTATTACAACAATTCCATCAGAATACAAGAATTTACAGAGTATGAATAAATATAACACATTATAAAATATCAGAGATTTAAATACAATACTGCAGCGGAAAAATAATACAAAACATAACTGAAAGAAATACACGGATACAGAGCTTTCCGAATATCACTTCAGCTATAAACCAGGGTCATGTGAATATAAATCTACAAAACCAAAACTACTAGTTGCCCATGTCAAAATAAGGGCACCCAGAGTTTAGGTTAAAACAATAAACTCCGGGTCAGTCATGTGACTAGTGTGAGAACTAAAACAGTTATAATCTTTATTTTAAAGTTAGGTAATTCAAGGGATCACGCCGTATAACACGGAACGGGTTTCCTCCCAAGAATATCAGTGCATAAAACAACAGCGCAATGCTAAATAAAGAAAAATGAAGCTATTATAAGACCCAGGTCCCATCACACAATGCAACGCAAGCCGGAGGATAGGGTTTTTACCTTATAATAGCCAAAGAATGCTTGATACGCTAAAACCAAATCATTTGATACTATTATAAGTGCATAGTGTATAAAACAATTTCAATCATAAGTATCAATCATAGACGGCATGAGCGCCTCATCCCACTATGTCGCCATACTAGGCTCTACAAATAAAGCCGCAAATATCACGTATTGGAAGTTGGATTTCCATATGCGAACCAAGGCAAAAGATAGTCCTTACCGATTCGAGAGCCTCTAGTCCGTCCCTCAGGTAAGCGCCTAGACAAGCCTTGGATCGTCAGGGCCAGTCCACCGATGTGGATTATTATGTCTGAACACTACGTTTCCTCGCCCTTTGGGGCGTAAATGAGACAAATGACTCCATCCGCTCCACACAGTCACCGATATATCCGAGGCGCCTCGCAACAACAACAACCACATAAGTCAAACTCGTCAGGGCGTGTCAAACCACTGACTCCACTTCTAACTAGAAAGAAACGCATGTCCTCCTTGAGGACCTCTCCTGTTTTTGGTTCACAACCGGGGTGTGAGGCTCGCGAATCAACGCTACACAAAGCTATGTCACACAGGCTGTGCTTTGATCATCAACCACAAGACTCTGCTTTTCAACAGAAGCCTTGATCATTTGCCACTTAGGCATGCCACACAGGCAATTCACTCCATGCGATTGATATCCATCAATATATAACCCCTGAACTCGTACGTCTCAGAGAAGGGCGTTAAGCAAGAGAATAAATTCTCCAATGCCAAACATATATATATTTAATAGAAATCAATCACACAGAATAAAATCCAATGTCAGACACACAGTCCATTTACAAGTTCGTTCTGGGTCTGAACGAAAACGGAGGCACCATGTACCTCGCATATCCATTGATCTCCAAGTACGTCTGGACGACCACTAACTGATTTCATCCTCTTGGGTGTACGGCCCAATCAAGATCATCAGTAATCACCCAAACGACATAAAGACCTCCGGTCTTCAACCACTGTCTTCATCCTCGACACCACGTCGAATCAGCTATTCAGAATGGGATAAACCCGGTCTTTCTGAATAACTCGTGTATATAATAAACAAGTGTTACACAAACACAACATACGCCTCATTCCAATTCCGAATATTCTTTTATTCAAATATTCTTATACTTTGGGAAAGGTTTCCATTAATTTTATCAAAGAAAATTCTTTAGATTTATTCTTTAATCTTCCTTTGAATATTAATTCAAATTAGTCGGGATTAGCGAACCACACCGCAGTAATCCTTTATTTTATTTCCCAATCCCAACCTATTCATCCTATGAAGTAAAACTGGTCACACTTCATATCTAACACCACGGTGTTATCGGTAAATTTAATTACCATTTCACGTTCAAATCTAGTTAAAGATTTAACTATCGCCTGGCACAAAACTAGTGATACTTCATTCTCGATCACTTCAATCTAATTAAAGATTCATTAAAACTCCACTTGGTTTTAATCTTCCCAAAGATCAATATTACTGATTATTTAACTTGGGAAATCACATCCTGTCTTTAACTGGGTTAAAGAACCAATGTTATTTAAAACACGATTCACGATAAACCCAAAATCACATTCCATTAATTATCGGGTTAAAGAACCAGTGTTATTTGAAACACCGTTCACGATAAACCCAAAAATCGATTCCAATTCAATTCAAATTAAATACCATTTAATTGGTACACTTCATTAAATCCAAATAAAAAGATTTAATCTTTTTCTCCACTGGGTTTAAGAACAATGTTAATGAAGACACAATTCACGACAAAGCCAAATCACATTTGATATTAAATACAAGGCTCTGAATAGAAAATATATCGGCTTATATTCAATATCAAATTCTACGACCAACAAATATCGTATCGGAAATAATGATATAAATATATCTTTCAAATTCCCATAACAATATCTGTATCATCCCGAAATCCAACATTGAAATATTCCAAAGATAATTTCGATTCAAATCCATTCCAATTCAATTATTGGAAATTCTGTTTATTTTCAAAACCATTTCAAATCCAATTTATTTATTTAAAAATAAATGGATTTTAATTCTAGTTCAAAACTAGATCATTTCGATAAAAATCTATTTTTATCTTTTCAAATTTGGAATTTTTCATCCCAATTCTTCACAAATCATTTCTTACGATTTTACACAAATTATTACTATTTTTAATAATTTATCAAGGCCCGTACAGGCGATTTCCACCAATGGCCATCGAACTGCACTTACATCGACCTTTTCCAAATTTGATTTGGACATAATTTCAAATCCAGTCGTTAGATTTCAAGTCTTTAAAATTCGTTAGAAAGCTCTTTTCGATATGAACCCAACGGTTCTGGTTTTAGGAGAATCCGACGGTCGAATCTCCCGTAATGTTCATTCGAAGTTAATGGTCGAAATTCGCGAACTGCCGCGGCGCGACACGTTCTATTCAGGCCATTATATATATATATAATATATATTATATATATATATATTTCGTCAATTTCCTTTTTAAAATGTATTTTATAAATCATTTTAAATTCGTTTTCAAAACGATTTCAACTTCATATTCAATTTCTAATCAGAATTGAATATTCCACATCATCGATATATAAATGATAATATTTTCAAAACGTTATATTTGGAAATCAATTACTTTTCTATATTCATTATAAAAATGAACAAAATCGATATAAATATCGTTCACGTCAAAATGGCGTCAATCTAATCAACACGGCTTTTATTCAAGACATGAATGTTTATTCTTCTATTCAACACATGAATATTTATTTTACTATTCAACACATGAATATTTCTATTCAACACATGAAATTTATTTGCTATTCAACACATGAATATATATTTTACTTCAACACATGAATATATATTTCTATGTAACACATGAATATATTTTACTTCAACACATGAATATATATTTCTATTCAACACATGAATATATATTTTACTTCAACACATGAATATATACTTTACTTCAACACATGAATATATTCCTACTTTCCAAATTGGAATGAGGCCCAATCAATTACCATATAACGTTTATTATATGGATTCCCTACAACACATGTATATAACAGCAACGATAAATCATCAACCATCATCCAGAGTGCACCACACAACTGCATAAGCATTAAATATAAATAATTAACGCTTACACAGTCTGCCAACCCATCGATTGACATACAACTAAACAATCGGGATTAGTGTACGTCAAATCTCATCCCAATACCCGTGTGGGGTTTCAAATCAACAAACACACATTTTATTTGTGCAGTTGGGCGATGTGTAAAATATATCGTCCCAATCAATATCAGTCAAATCAGTGTATATAAACAAATCGTTCGATTTATTTATTACTATTTATTTTATATACACATTAAAAATCATATTTTTAACTATAAAATATTTCCACTATAAAATATTTTATTTCATTTCACATCACACAATCACATTTCACAACACAACAATCAAACAAACAAGTCATCCATGGTCTGTGGACGACGGGTGTCGGGTGCTGCTAAGCACCATCTGCATCCTAGTATATATTTCAACTAGAAAATAAATTAAAAGTAAGGAGTTCTCACCTTTGGGATCCACTCCTCCATTCTATATTTCTGAACGGTTCAGATTTCGTTTTGATTTCAATCCTTTCCATCGCACTCGTTTTCACGCTGTTCATAGTAAAAATCACGTTTTTATTTCAATGCTATATGGATAAAAACCACATTTTTATATCACTATACATATAATAAAAATCAGATTTTTATTTCGCTATATATATAAAAATCGTATTTTTATTGTCTCTACTATATAAAAATTATATTTTTATACTCTCTACTATATAAAAATTATATTTTTATAGTCTCTACTATATAAAAATTATATTTTCATAGTCTATTATGAATAATAAAAATCATATCTTTTTGTGTCTACGATAAAAATTAAATATTTGTTTATAAATAATATAAAAATCCTATTCTTTATTTGCTATTAAAAGAACTGATTTTATAAC
The DNA here is from genome assembly GCA_030737875.1 of Allium sativum. Taxonomy (NCBI): domain Eukaryota; kingdom Viridiplantae; phylum Streptophyta; class Magnoliopsida; order Asparagales; family Amaryllidaceae; genus Allium; species Allium sativum. The sequence goes on along the minus strand of CM060925.1, from coordinate 140,645,273 downwards.
AATGTTAATTTATAAAACAATAAAAAACTCAGTTTTTCTTTTGAAAAATTTAATTACTTTTTTTCCTTTTAAATTCATTTAAACTAAGTAAAATAAAATAAAATAAAAAGGAAAGAAGAAGAAGGAGCTCACTGTTTTCTTCCTGCAGACGTCGATTTCGAGCTCCCATCCCAGGGTTTAAATTCGCCATCACCACAGTCGTCGTGACCGAGAACAGGCGCCGCCACCCTCTCTGGCTTCGAGTCGCGCCCCTCCGCCCACGGTCCTGGCCATCTCGGTGGCCCACGGTGGCCTGGAGAACACTGCGAACGGCAGCAGTTTGAGGGACGATTTGCAATTATTTTTGCAACGAAATCCGCTCATCAGGGTATGGATTTGAAGATCGAGGGAGTCTCTATCATATTTGTTAAAGACTAGGGTTTAATTTTGTGGTTTGGCCATGATTTGGGCTTAAAAACTTGAGAGATTTCCGCCCTCTATCGCAGGAGCTGACGACGGGTTATTTTGGACGAATCAGAATTAGGTTTAGGAATTTATTTATAATATATATATATATATATATATATAAATAATATTTTTAATTATTATTTATACCAAAAATCCATGTTTATTGTCACGAACTCCAATTCAAACCCAACGATTGTCGCCCCTTGCTATTTACCCCCATTTCGAACGCAATGGGATATGTATCGTAAGCCAATTCGGCTGTTACGATCAGTTTACACTAAATTTAAAATATAAATTAGTATATATTAAATTTGGACATACATTTTAATTTACCGGGGCCACATATTGACTCTAAGAATTCCAAAAAAAATATTTCTAGCTTCGTATTGACGATACGATCCTAACAAAACTAATTTCATCGAATTCTGAGGCCATTTGAAAAATGGCCATTTTCTGGTCGATCCAAATTTACTGAAACTGTTAAAAACACGTTTAACTTCGCTACGCTCATATATTGATTCAGAAAATTATGAATTTTGAAACCTAGCAATATTTTGACATCCCAGATCCAACAAAAGTGGTTTCGTCGTAAACCGTGGTCGTTTGCAAAACGACTATTTTTAAGGGCTTTATATATATTAAAATATATATAAATTCCACAGCGACTTTTCTGAATTTTAAACTGGACATATCTTCTCATCTATAAAGTGAAATCTCAGTTTCTTACATCCGTTAGAAAGATATGATTAAACAGATTCAAATATTTCTTATTTCGTCCAATTCCGACTGATATTGAATTCTGTATATTCATTTGAAATTCGAATTCGAATTTTCGAACTGCAGCGCCATTTCGGCTCGTTATATAATTAAAATTATTCGTTTTAACTTCGTCGAAAATAAATTTTCCGTCGTTATTATTTAAAATAAATCATTTTAAATATTCAAAATCCATTAAATTTGCCAAAATAAAATTTTGAATTGGATCAGAATTTCCGGGCCCTTACAATCTCCCACACTTAAAATCTTTTCGTCCTCGAAAAGGAGCAAAGCTGAAAGTTGTTTAACTAATCTACTCCACTTTCATTATTTTCATTACGGATTAAGTTCTTCAACTTTTCAGTTTCTAAGAACTTTTCAAATTTTTCAAAAATTTGGCTAACACCCTAAATTTTCGAAAAATTTCGCAATAACCTCCCCCGCACCGGGAGCACCGGAAAAATCCCCAAAACGCCACACAGGCCCTCTCATCTCAAAAAGAAAAAGAAACAGCCAAGCGGCTCACCTGCTCGATGTATACACATGTATATGCATGCAAATTCAAGCAATTTTCAATACAGTTCAATATTTGACTAATTTTACCATTCGTGTTCATATTGGTTTCATTATTCTAATTAGTGAAACAAATAATCAAGCAACACAACCAGCAATAAATTAGTTGATTAGTTTTTCAAACATGTATCTTTTACACATATAGACAAAAAACATGTTTTTGATGCCAAATCACAACAAATAATCCTATGTAAGTTTTGGTTCTCACACCAGTCTAAAGGAAATATATAGAAATCCCACTTTCGAAACTCGAATATAAATTCCGACGATGTACGTACTATAGCGATCATCAGAACCATCTCCGGGCAACTAGAGTGTGATTCTATATCTATCCAGTATATTTGGGACTTCGTATACACGCTAGCTAGGCGTATATGCAAAATCTTCCTATACTAGATTGTCCAAATCAATTTGAAATAGATATTCAAATATGTATAATATGATTTAAATTTCAAAACAAAATTTGTTTTCATTTTTATTTTAAAGATATACTCTTCACACACGTTCTAGGTTACTACTGATCCCATCTCTAACGAGTCATTCCCATTAGATATTACTAATCCAATCTCTGATGAATTCTTTCGTTTGGTTCTAATGTGTCTTGTTCTCAAGCTCTGTAAACCAAAGCTCTGATACCAAATGGAACGACCTGAACTTCCCCGTTAAGGAATGCACGAATTGAATAGAGAATAGTACATATCAGGACACAAACAGAAGAACCTTTCATTGCTTGTTACAACAATTCCATAAGAATACAAGAATTTACAGAGTATGAATAAATATAACACATTATAAAATTTCAGAGATTTAAATAAATTACTGTAGCGGAAAAATAATACAAAACATAACTGAAAGAAATACACGGATACAGAGCTTTCCGAATATCACTTCAGCTATAAATCAGGGTCCTGTGAATATAAATCTGCCAAACCAAAACTACTAGCTGCCCATGTCAAAATAAGGGCACCCAGAGTTTAGGTTAAAACAATAAACTCCGGGTCAGTCATGTGACTGGTGTGAGAACTAAAACAGTTATTAATCTTTATTTTAAAGTTAGGTAATTCAAGGGACCACGCCGTATAACACGGAACGGGTTTCCTCCCAAGAATACCAGTGCATAAAACAACAGCGCAATGCTAAATAAAGAAAAATGAAGCTATTATAAGACCCAGGTCCCATCACACAATGCAACGCAAGCCGAAGGATAGGGTTTTTACCTTATAATAGCCAAAGAATGCTTGATACGCTAAAAACAAATCATTTGATACTATTATAAGTGCATAGTGTATAAAATAATTTCAATCATAAGTATTAATCATAGACGGCATGAGTGCCCCATCCCACTATGTCGCCATACTAGGCTCTACAAATAAAGCCGCAAATATCACGTATTGGAAGTTGGATTTCCATCTGTGAACCAAGGCAAAAGATAGTCCTTACCGATTCGAGAGCCTCTAGTCCGCCCCTCAGGCAATCGCGCAGAAAAGCCTTGGATCATCAGGGCCGGTCCACCATGTGGATTATTATGCCTGAACACTACGTTTCCCCGCCCGTTGGGGCGTAAATGAGCCAAATGACTCCATCAGCTCCACACAGTCACCGATATATCCGAGGCTCCTCGCAACAGCAACAACCACATAAGTCAAACTCGTCAGGGCGTGTCAAACCACTGACGCCACTTCTAACTAGAAAGAAACGCATGTCCTCCCCGAGGTCCTCTCCCGTTTCTAGTTCACAACCGGGGTGTGAGGCTCGCGAATCAACGCTACACAAAGCTATGCCACACAGGCCGTGCTTTGATCATCAACTACAAGACTCTACTTTTCAACATAAGCCGTGATCATTTGCCACTTAGGTATGCCACACATGCAATTCACTCCATGCGATTTATATCCATCAATATATAACCCCTGAGCTTGTACGTCCCAGAGAAGGGCGTTAAGCAAGAGAATAAATTCTCCGCCGCCAAACAGATATATATTTAATAGAAATCAATCACACAGAATAAAATCCAATGTAAGACACACAATCCATTTACAAGTTCGTTCTGGGTCTGAACGAAACCGGAGGCACCTTGTACCTCGCATATCCATCGATCTCCAAGTACGTCTGGACGACCACTAACTGATTCCATCCTCTTGGGTGTACGGCCCAATCAAGATCATCAGTAATCACCCAAATGACGTGAAGACCGTCCTTGACACCACGTCGAATCAGCTATTTAGAATGGGATAAACCCGGTCTTTTTGAATAACTCGCGTATATAATAAACAAGTGTTACACAAACACAACATACGCATCATTCCAATTCCGAATATTCTTTTATTCAAATGTTCTTATACTTTGGGAAAGGTTTCCATTAATTTTATCAAAGATAAATTCTTTATATTTATTCTTTAATCTTCCTTTGAATATCAATTCAAATTAGTCGGGATTAGCGAACCACACCGCAGTAATCCTTTATTTTATTTCCCAATCCCAACCTATTCATCCCATGAAGTAAAACTGGTCACACTTCATATCTAACACCACAGTGTTATCGGTAAATTTAATTACCGTTTCACGTTCAAATCTAGTTAAAGATTTAATTATCGCCTGGAGCAAAACTGGTGATACTCCATTCTCGATCACTTCAATCTAATTAAAGATTCATTAAAACTCCACTTGGTTTTAATCTTCCCAAAAATCAATATTACTGATTATTTAACTTGGGAAATCACATCCTGTCTTTAACTGGGTTAAAGAACCAATGTTATTTAAAACACGATTCACGATAAACCCAAAATCACATTCCATTAATTATCGGGTTAAAGAACCAGTGTTATTTGAAACACCGTTCACGATAAACCCAAAAATCGATTCCAATTCAATTCCAATTAAATACCATTTGATTGGTACACTTCATTAAATCCAAGTAAAAAGATTTAATCTTTTTCTCCACTAGGTTTAAGAACAGTGTTAGTGAAGACACCATTCACGACAAAACCAAATCACATTTGATATTAAATACAAGGCTCTGAATAGAAAATATATCGGCTTATATTCAATATCAAATTCTACGACCAACAAATATCGTATCGGAAATAACGATATAAACATATCTTTCAAATTCCCATAACAATATCTGTATCATCCCGAAATCCAGCATCGAAATATTCCAAAGATAATTTCGATTCAAATCCATTCCAATTCAATTATTGGAAATTCTGTTTATTTTCAGAACCATTTCAAATCCAATTTATTTATTTAAAAATAAATGGATTTTAATTCTAGTTCAAAACTAGTTCATTTCGATAAAAATCCATTTTTATCTTTTCAAATATGGAATTTTTCATCCCAATTCTGCACAAATCATTTCTTATGATTTTACACAAATTATTACTATTTTTAATAATTTTATCAAGGCACGTACTGTCGATTTCCACCAATGGCCATCGAACTGCACTTACAGCGACCTTTTCCAAATTTGATTTGGGCATAATTCCAAATCCAACCGTTAGATTTCAAATCTCTAATATTCGTTAGAAAGCTCTTTTCGATACGAACCCAACGGTTCCGGTTTTAGGAGAATCCGACGGTCGGATCTCCCGTAACGTCCATTCGAATTTAATGGTCGAAATTCGCGAACTGCCGCGGTGCAGCACGTTCTATTCAGGCCATTATATATATATTATATATATATTTCGTCGATTTCCTTTTTAAAACGTATTTTATAAATCGTTTTAAATTCGTTTTCAAAACGATTTCAACTTCATATTCAATTTCTAATCAGAATTGAATATTCCACATCATTGATATATAAATGATAATATTTTCAAAACGTTATATTTTGAAATCAATTACTTTTCTATATTCATTATAAAAATGAATAAAATCGATATAAATATCGTTCACGCCAAAATGGCGTCAATCTAATCAACACGGCTTTTATTCAACACATGACTGTTTATTCTTCTATTCAACACATGAATATTTATTTTACTATTCAACACATGAATATTTCTATTCAACACATGAATTTTGTTTGCTATTCAACACATGAATATATATTTTACTTCAACACATGAATATATATTTTACTTCAACACATGAATATATATTTCTATTCAACACATGAATATATTTTACTTCAACGCATGAATATATATTTCTATTCAATACATGAATATATATTTTACTTCAACACATGAATATATACTTTACTTCAACACATGAATATATATTTTACTTCAACACATGAATATATTTCTATTTTCCAAATTGGAATAAGGCCCAATTAATTACCATATAACGTTTATTATATGGATTCCCTACAACACATGTATATAACAACAACGATAAATCATCAACCATCATCCAGAGTGCACCACACAACTGCATAAGCATTAAATATAAATAATTAACGCTTACACAGTCTGTCAACCCATCGATTGACATACAACTAAACAGTCGGGATTAGTGTACGTCAAATCTCATCCCAATACCCATGTGGGGTTTCAAATCAACAAACACACATTTTATTTGTGTAGTTGGGCGATGTGTAAAATTTATCGTCCCAATCAATATCAGTCAAACCAGTGTATATAAACAAATTGTCCGATTTGTTTATTACTATTTATTTTATATACACGTTAAAAATCATATTTTTAACTATAAAATATTTTCCACTATAAAATATTTTATTTCATTTCACATCACACAATCACATTTCACAACACAGCAATCAAACAAACAAGTCATCCTTGGTCTGTGGACGATGGGTGTCGGGTACTGCTAAGCACCATCTGCATCCTAGTAAATATTTCAACTAGAAAATAAATTAAAAGTGAGGAGTTCTCACCTTTGGGATCCACTCCTCCATTATATATTTCTGAACGGTTCAGATTTCATTTTGATTTCAATCCATTCCATCGCACTCCTTTTCACGCTGTTCATAGTAAAAATCACATTTTTATTTCAACGCTATATGGATAAAAACCACATTTTTATATCACTATGCATATAATAAAAATCAGATTTTTATTTCGCTTTATATATAAAAATTGTATTTTTATAGTCTCCACTATATAAAAATTATATTTTTATAGTCTCTACTATATAAAAATTATATTTTTATAGTCTCTACTATATAAAAACTATATTTTCATAGTCTGTTATGAATAATAAAAATCATATCTTTTTCTGCCTACGATAAAAATTAAATCTTTGTTTATAAACAATATAAAAATCCTATTCTTTATTTGCTATTAAAAGAACTGATTTTATAACAATGTTAATTTATAAAACAAAAAAAAAACTCGGTTTTTAAAACTAGGTTATTTATTTTCAAAAATTTAATTACCTTTTCCCTTTTAAAATTCATTTAGACTAAATAAAATAAAAAAGAAAGAAGAAGAAGGAGCTCACTGTTTTCTTCCTGCAGACGTCGATTTCGAGCTCCCATCCCAGGGTTTAAATTCGCCATCACCACAGTCGTCGTGACCGAGATCAGGCACCTCCACCCTCTCTGGCTTCAAGTCGGCCCCCTCTGCCCACGGTCCTGGCCATCTCGGCGGCCCACGGCGGCCTGGAGAACGCTGCAAACGGCAGCAGTTTGAGGGATGATTTGCAGTGATTTTTACAATGAAATCCGCTCATCAGGGTATGGATTTGAAGATCGAGGGAGTCTCTATCATATTTGTTAAAGACTAGGGTTTAATTCTTTGTGGTTTGGCCGTGATTTGGGCTTAAAAACTTGAGCGATTTCCGCCCTCTATCGCAGGAGCAGATGGCGGGTTACTTTGGACAAATCAGAATTTGGTTTAGGAATTTATTTAATATATATATATATATAATATTTTTAATTATTATTTATACCAAAAATCCATGTTTATTGTCGCGAACTCCAATTCAAACCCAACGACTGTCACACCTAGCTAATTACCTCCATTCAGAACGCAATGGGATATGTATCATAAGCCAACTCGGCTGTTACGATCAGTTTTCGCTAAATTTAAAATATAAATCAGTATATATTGAATTTGAACGTACATTTTAATTTACCGGGGACACATATTGACTCTAAGAATTCCAGAAAAATTATTTCTAGCTTCGTATTGACGATACGATCCTAACAAAACTAATTTCATCGAATTCAGAGGCCGTTTGAAAAATGCCCATTTTCTGGTCGATCCAAATTTACTAAAACTGTTAAAAACATGTTTAACTTCGCCACGCTCACATATTGATTCAGAAAATTATGAATTTTGAAACCTAGCAATATTTTGACATCCCGGATCCAACAAAAGTGGTTTCGTCGAAAACCGAGGTCGTTTGCAAAACGGCTATTTTTAAGGGCTTTATATATATTATAATATATATAAATTCCACAGCGACTTTTCTGAATTTTAAACTGGACATATCTTCTCAACTCTAAAGTGAAATCTCGGTTTCTTACATCCGTTAGAAAGATATGATTAAACAGATTCAAATATTTCTTGTTTCGTCCAATTCCGACTTATATTGAATTCTGTATATTCATTTGAAATTCGAATCCAAATTTTCAAACTACAGCGCCATTTCAGACTCGTTATATAATTAAAATAAAATTATTCGTTTTAACTTCGTCGAAAATAAATTTTCCGTCGTTATTTTTTAAAATAAATCATTTTAAATATTAAAAATCCGTTAAATTTGCCAAAATAAAAATTTTAAATTGGCTCAGAATTTCCGGGTCGTTACAATCTCCCCCACTTAAAATCTTTTCGTCCTCGAAAAGGAACGAAGCTGAAAGTTGTTTAACTAATCTACTCCACTTTCATTATTTTCATTACGGATTAAGTTCTTCAACTTTTCAGTTTCTAAGAACTTTTCAAATTTTTCAAAAATTTGGCTAACACCCTAAATTTTCGAAAAATTTCGCCATAACCTCCCCTGCACCGAGAGCATCGGGAAAATCCCCAAACCGCCACACAGGCCCTCTCATCTCAAAAAGAAAAAGAAACAACCAAGCGGCTAGCCAATCGGCTCATAAAATCATCAAATCCCCAAGAAATACAATAAAAATGTACTTATTTGTCGGGCAAACTGTTTTATTCCTCTTCTCTAGCCTCCTTGCTATGACCTGCTCGATGTATACACATGTATATGCATGCAAATTCGAGTAATTTTCAATACAGTTCAATATTTGACTAATTTTACCATTCGTGTTCATATTGGTTTCATTATTTTAATTAGTGAAACAAATAATCAAGCAACACAACCAGCAATCAATTAGTTGATTAGTTTTTCAAACATGTATCTTTTACATATATAGTCAAAAATCATGTTTTTGATGCCAAATCACAACAAATAATCCTATGTAAGTTTTGGTTCTCACACCAGTCTAAAGGAAATATATAGAAATCCCACTTTCGAAACTCGAATATAAATTCCGACGATGTACGTACTATAGCGATCATCAGAACCGTCTCCGGGCGACTAGAGTGTGATTCTATATCTATCCAGTATATTTGGGACTTCGTATACACGCTAGCTAGGCGTATATGCAAAATCTTCCTTTACTAGATTGTCCAAATCAATTTGAAATAGATATTCAAATATGTATAATATGATTTAAATTTCAAAACAAAATTTGTTTTCATTTTTATTTTAAAGATATACTCTTCACACACGTTCTAGGTTACTACTGATCCCATCTCTAACGAGTCATTCCCATTGGATATTACTAATCCAATCTCTGATGAATTCTTTCGTTTGGTTCTAATGTGTCTTGTTCTCGAGCTCTGTAAACCAAAGCTCTAATAACAAATGAAACGACCCGAACTTCCCCGTGAAGGAAAGCACGAATTGAATTGAGAACAGTACACATCAGGACACAAACAGAAGAACCTTTCATTGCTTATTACAACAATTCTATCAGAATACAAGAATTTAGAGAGTATGAATAAATATAACACATTATAAAATATCAGAGATTTAAATACATTACTGCAGCGGAAAAATAATACAAAACATAACTGAAAGAAATACATGGATACAGAGCTTTCCGAATATCATTTCAGCTATAAACCAGGGTCTTGTCAATATTAATCTGCAAAACCAAAACTATTAGCTGCCCGTGTCAAAATAAGGGCACCCAGAGTTTAGGCTAAAACAATAAACTCCGGGTCAGTCATGTGACTGGTGTGAGAACTAAAACAGTTATTAATCTTTATTTTAAAGTTAGGTAATTCAAGGGACCACGCCGTATAACACGGAACGAGTTTCCTCCCAAGAATACCAGTGTATAAAACAATAGCGCAATGCTAAATAAAGAAAAATGAAGCTATTATAAGACCCAGGTCCCATCATACAATGCACCGCAAGCCGGAGGATAGGGTTTTTACCTTATAATAGCCAAAGAATGCTTGATACGCTAAAAACAAATCATTTGATACTATTATAAGTGCATAGTGTATAAAACAATTTCAATCATAAGTATCAATCATAGACGGCATGAGTGCCCCCATCCCACTATGTCGGCATACTAGGCTCTACAAATAAAGCCGCAAATATTACGTATTGGAAGTTGGATTTCCATCTATAAACCAAGGCAAAAGATAGTCCTTACCGATTCGAGAGCCTCTAGTCTGCCCCTCAGGCAAGCGCGCAGACAAGCCTTGGATCGTTAGGGCCGGTCCACCGATGTGGATTATTATGCCTGAACACTACGTTTCCCCGCCCTTTGGGGCGTAAATGAGCCAAATGACTCCATCGGCTCCACACAGTCACCGATATATCCGAGGCGCCTCGCAACAGCAACAACCACATAAGTCAAACTCGTCAGGGCGTGTCAAACCACTGACGCCACTTCTAACTAGAAAGAAACGCATGTCCTCCCCGAGGTCCTCTCCCGGTGTCGCGCCTCCACCCTCGACCCCCCTCTCGCTCCTTTCTCTCTCCCCCTCTTCCTCTAACCAAACCCGACCCAAACTCGCCGTTCAGACCCAACAGCCGCCGCGCCCCCTGCTGCACCCTTCCCCGACCTTCTAGCCCTCCGACGAACCCCAAACGCCCATCCTCCGATGAAGAACAGTAAGTCTTTATTTATTTATTTATTTATTTATTTATTCATTTATTTTATTTCAGTTCTTTTATGTAATAATCTTTAAATAAAATTAGATTTTTAATATAGATAAAAAATAGATTTTTAATTTAAATAAAATTAGATTTTTAATATAGATAAAAATTCGATTTTTAATATAAAGAAAATTAGATTTTTAATATAGAGAAAAGTATAGATTTTTAATAATAAATAGTTTAGATTTTTATATTTGAAAAGAATGGATTTTTATATGTGAAAAGATACGATTTTTATTATATGAATCACTGTATAAAAATACGATTTTTATACATGAAGATGGAATTTTTATATGATAAAGGTTAGATTTTTAATATGAAAAGATTATATTTATAAAATAAAAAGATTTGATTTTTATAAATAAAAAGATATGATTTTTATATTTAAAAAAATATAATTTTTATATTGTAGTAGCGAATATAAAAATATATTTTTTATAATGTTGTAGCAAATATAATTTTTATTATGCAGTAGCGAATATAAAAGTATAATTTTTATAATGTAGTAGCGAATATAAAAATATGATTTTATTGTATGTATAGCGATATAAAAATATGATTTTCATACTATAGATATCGTTATAAAAAAAAGATTTTTATATATGTAGCGTTGAAATAAAAATGTGATTTTTACTATAAAAATCGTGTGAAACAGATTGCGATGGAACCGACGGGAATCAAATCCAAATCCGAACCATTCAGAAATAAGGAATGGAGGAGTGGATCCCAAAGGTGATAACTTCTCACTCTAATTTATTTTCTAGTTAAATATATATACTAGGATGCAAACGGTGCTTAGTAGCACCCGATACCTTTGTTTGAAACCATGTTTGTTTGGCTGTTTGTTTGATTGGATTATTTGGTTTGGGAAATGAAATGAATTGATTAGAATTTGGTTTGTATATGGCGCGAGTCATTATTAGGTGAGAGATAATGCTAGACGTTATTCCGGTTCTAGTATCGCGCCGTTATGCTGCCGAAATTTTCTTAAAATATTAGAACAATAAAAATATCATTTTTATTGTATAAAGGAGCTGTATAAAATATTCATGAGTTGAAATAAATATTTTATAGAAAATATAATTTTTAACGTATATATGAATAAAATAAATATTCATTTACAAATTGGATGATTTGTTTATTTATACACATTTGACTGATATGGATTGGGGCGATATATTTTACACATCGCCCAACTGCACAAATAATAATCAGTGTTAGTTGTTTGAAAACCCCATACGGGTATTGGGATGATATTGGACATACACTAATCCCAATATTTAGTTGTGTGTCAATTGATGGGTTGACAGACTGTTGTAAGCGTTAATTAGTTATATTTAACGCTTATGTAGTTGTGTAATGCACTCTGGATGATGGTTGACCGTGTTTGATTATTGTTGTGTACATGTGTGTATGAAATCCATATAAATAAAATTATATGGTAATTGACTGTGTCTGATTCCAATTCAGAAAGAACAAATATTTTAAATTAACGAATAATGAACATTTTAAAATAACTAATATTTTAAAATAATATTCAGTAATGGATCAAAATATGATTTTGATGTCCGATTTGGGATGGACACGAAAATATTTAAATATATGAAGCCGTGTTGATTAGATTAACGCCATTTAGATGTGAACGATATTTATATCGATTTTGTTCATTTTTATAATGAATATCGAAATGGAAGTGATTTCAAAATCTATGTTTTGAAAATATTATCATTTATATATTAATGATATGGAATATTCAATTTTGATTTGAAATTGAATATGAAGTTGAAATCATTTTGAAAATAGGTTTTAAATGGAAATTGATGATATATATATATATATATATATATATATATATATATATATATATATTTAATGGCCTAAATAGAACGCACCGCGCCGCGGTAGTTCGCGAACCATTGACTTTGAATTGACATTACGGGAGATCTGACCGTCGGATTCTCCTAAAACCGGGACCATTGGGTTCGTATCGAAAAGTGATTTCCAACGATATAAGAGATTTGAAATCTAACAGTTGAATTTGGAATATGTCCAAATCAAATTTGGAAAAGGTCGCTGCAAGTGCAGTTCGATGACCGTTTATGGAAATCAACTGTACGGGACTTGATAAAATTATTAAAAATATTAATAATTTGTGTAAAATCATAATAAATGATTTAGAAAGAATTGGGATGAAAAATTCCACGTTTGTAAAGATATTTTTTTTTATCCAAATGAACTAGTTATGAACTGGAATTATAATCCAATATTTTTAAATAAATAAATTGGATTTGAAATGGTTTTAAAAATAACCAGAATTTCCAATATATGGATTGGAATGGATTTGAATCGAAATTATCTTCGGAATATTTCAATATTGGATTCCATGATTATAAAGATATTGTGGAGGAATTTGGAAGATATATATATATATGTCGTTATTCCCAATACAATATTTGTTGATCTCAGGATTTGATATTGAATATGAGCCAATATAATTTCTATTCAGAGCCTTGTATTTAATATTGAATTGGATTTTGGGTTTGTCGTGAATGGTGTCTTCATTGACCCTGTTCTTAAGCCCAGTTGAGAAAAGAATAAATCTTATAATTAAGTTTTAGTGAAGTTTTCCATTTAATTAATATTTAATTGGAATTGAATAAAAGAATTGGATTTTGGGTTTGTCATGAATGGTGTCTTCATCAACACTATTCTTAAACCCTATGTGAAAAGAATGAATCTTTTAATTAAGATTATTAGAGTTCCAGTTATATTTAATAATTGGAATGAAATGGAATGTGAATTGGGTTTATTATGAACTATGTTTTAACGACATTCGTTCTTTAACCCGATTTACAGTGAAATATGATTTGGAATTTATAAATCTACTGATTAAGTTTTAGGGGAATTTTCCAAAGAAGAGTTTTCTAATTTAATAAAATAATTTGGAATTGAATGGAATTCGATTGGGTAATAATCGATGTGAACTTCTGTGGAGGAAGACCGTTACTATATATGGAATCTAAAAGGCTTTGCCATTATTCCACTTATATTATTGGTTGGATACGGAAGTTTATATCGATTATATATACCGATCTGTTTTTCGGAAGATTCCATAATTAATGGAATGTGATTTTGGGTTTACCGTAAACTGTGTTTTAAATAACATTAGTTCTTCAACCCAGTTAAAGATAAGAATAATTTCTTAACTTTGAATAATCATTAAGTAATAGTTTTTGGGATTAAAACTGAATTAGAGTTTTAATGAATCTTTAATTAGATTTGAATGTGAATGGGATAATTAAATTTATCGAATTCATGAAATGATCGAGAATGGAGTATCATCAGTTTTGCTCCAAGCGATAGTTAAATCTTTAATTAATTTTGAATGTGAAATGGTAATTAATTTCCCGATAACACCGTGGGTGTTAGATATGAAGCATTACCAGTTTTGCTTCATGGGATGAATAGGTTGGGACTGGGAAATAAAACAAATGATTACTTCGGTAAGGTTCGCTAATCCCGACTAGTTTGGAAAACCTTAATATGGTTTAAATTGTGAAAAGAATATTCTAGATTGGAATGAGGCGTATGTTTTGTTTTTATAGCACTTGTTTATAAAATATGCGAGTTATTCAGAAAGACCGGGTTTATCCCATTCTGAATAACTGATTCTATGATATGTCGACGATGAAGACGGTGGTTGAAGACCGGTGGTCTTCACATCGTTTGGATGATTACTGATGTCTTGATTGGGCTGTACACCCAAGACAAGGTAATAAGTGGTGATCATCCAAACGTACTTGGAGATCGACCGGATATGCGAGGGCCTCTCTCCTGTATTGGACATATGGGATGAGGAATAAGGTGCCTTTGATTTCGTTTAGACCCAGAACGAACTTGTAAATGGATGTGTGTCTGACATCGGATTTCATTCTGTGTGATTGATAGACATCAGTCGCATGGCGTGAATTGCCTGTGTGGCATGCTGAGATGCAAATGATTAAGGCTTCTGTTGAAAAGCAGAGTCTTGTGGTTGATGATCAAAGAATGGCTTTAATATAGCATATCTTTGTGTATAGCGTTAATTCGCGAGCCTCACACGCCGGTGTGAACCAAAAACGGGAGAGGGCATGCGTTTCCTTCTAGCTAGGAGTGATGTCAGGGTTTTGCAAGCCCAGACGTTTTACTTATGTGGATGATGGATAGCGAGGCGCCTTGGGTATATCGGTTACCACGAAGACGATGGATATTGAGTCATCTGGCTCATTTACGCACCATAGGGTGGGGAAACGCATTGTTCAGGCATTTTAATCCACTCTGTGTGGACTGGCCTAGACGATCCAAGGTTTGATGCATTCTGATTCTGAGGTTCGGGCTAGAGAGTCTCGAAGCGGTAAGGAAGATCTCTTGCCTTGGTTCACAGATGGAAATCCAACTTCTAATACGTGGCATTTTGGTTTTGTTTGTAGAGCCTAGTATTGGCGGCATGATATGGTACCTATGCCGTCTATGATTGATACATTTATATTTGAAGTTGTTTTATACACTATGCGCTTATAATAGTATCAAATGATTTGTTTTGAATGTACCAAGCATGTTTGGCTATTATAAGGGAAAACCCTATCCTCCGGCTTGCGTTGCATTGTGTGATGGGACCTGGGTCTTATAATAGCTTCATTTTTTACAAAAAGCATTGCGTTGTTTGTTTTATGCACTGGTATTCTCGAGAGGAAACTCATTCCGTTTTATACGGCATGGTCCCTTGATTTACCTTATTTCTAAAGTAAAAGTTTTAAATAACTGTTTTAGTTCTCACACCAGTCACATGACTGACCTGAAGTTTAATGTTTTAACCTAAACTCTGGGTGCCCCTTATTTTCCACAAGGGCAACTAGTAGTTTTCGGTTTGCAGATTTATTCTTACAAGATCCTGGTTTACAACTGGAGATATATTCGGAAAGCTCTATATCCGTGTATTTGTTTCAGTTGTGTTATGTATTATTTTTTCGCTACATTATAATTTGTAAATCTCTAATATTTATCAAATGTATATTATTTGTTCATACTTTATATATTCTTGTACTCTGATGTAAATTGTTGTAATAAGCAATGAAATGTTCTTCTATTTGTGTTCTGATTTGTCGTGTTCTCAGACAATCCGTTTTTTCTCTTCTCTTTGAAGACCAATGAAGTTCGGGTCGTTACACATGATATCAGAACTTTGGTGTACAGAGCTCGAGAACAAAACACGTTAGAACCAAACGAAAGAATTCATCAGAGATTGGATTGGTGATATCCAATGAGAATGATTCGTTAGAGATAAGATCAGTAGTATCCTAGAACGAGTGTGAAGAGTAGTGCTTTTAAAATAAAAATGAAAAAAACAATTTTTTTTTTTGAAAAATTCAATCTTATTATATGTATTTGAATATTTATTTTAAATTGATTTTGGACAATCGAGTATATGAAGATTTTGAATATACGCGTAATTAACGTTTATTCAAAGCCTCAAATATACAGAATAGATATAGAATCACACTCTAGTTGCCCAAGCATGACTCTGATGTTGGCGCGCCATCATCAGTATTTATGTTCGAGTTTCAAAAGTGGGATGTCTATATATTTCCAATTGACTGGTGTGAGAACCAAAATTTAGATAGGGTTATTATTGCGATTTGGCTTCAAAAATACGACTTTTGTATACATATAAAAGTTATATGATTGATAAACTAATCAACTAACTGATTGCTGATCGTGTTGTTTGATTATTGGTTTGATTAATTAAAATTTTGAACCATTAAGCCAAATTGAATCAAATATTGAATTGACTTGAAAATTGATTGCAATTGCATACATATACATGCATATATATTGGACAGGTTATAGCAAGGAGGCTAGGGAGGAGGAATAAAATTGTATGCCCGACAAATAGGTACATGTTTACTAATTTATTAGGTTTGGATGATTTTATGAACCGATTGGCTAGCCGCTTGGCTTTTTCTTTTTCTTTTTGGATGGTGAGGGCCCTATGTGGCTAGTTGCAGTTTTAAATGTCTCCCCGTACAAAGGAGGTTATGGCGAAATCTTTCAAAAATTTAGGGTGTTAGCCAAATTTTTGAAGGAATGGAAAATTCTTAGGAACTGAAAAGTTGAAGAATGAAAGCCAAACTAAAAGTTGAGTTGATTAGTTAAACAACTTTTAGCTCTGTTCCTTTTCGAGGACGAAAAGATTTTAAGTGGGGGAGACTGTAACAACCCGGAAAATCAGAACCAATTAAAAATTTTTAATTTAGCAATTTTAATGAATTTTGAATATTTAAAATGATTTATTTTAAATAATAACGATCAGAAATTTATTTTGAATAGAATTAGAACGTATAAATTTATTTAAATCGAAGTTAGTATATAAATATTTATTTTAATTATTAAAGGAATTGAAAATGGCGTGGTAGTTTGAAAATTTAATTTCAAATTTCAAATGAATGTTTAGGGTTCAAAATAAACCAGATTTTGGTGAAACCTGAAATATTTGAATCTGTTTGAAAATATCTTTCCAACGAATGTGAAAAATCCAGATTTCATAGCGGGAATAAAAAGTTATGCCCAGTTGAAAATTCAGAATAGTCGCTATGGAATTTATATAAAATATAGCCCTTAAAAATAGAGATTTTGCAAACTACCTCCGTTTTCTACGAGACCACTTTTGTTGGATCCTAAATGTCAAATTATTGCTAGATTCCAATTTTCATAATTTTTGGAATCAATATGTGGGCGTGGTGAATTTAAACATGTTTGGTTAATTCAGTTGGAATTTAATCGATTGGAAAATGTCCGTTTTTTAAATGGTCTCCAAGTTCGACAAAATTATTTTTGTTAGGACCGTATCATCAAAACATAGCTAGATTTATTTTTCTTGAATTTTTGGAGTCAGTATGTGGCCCCGGTAAATTTGAAATGTGTGTTTAAAATAAATATATATTGATTTATATTTTAATTTAAAGAAAAACTGATCGAAGCGATAGAATTTGCTTACCGGACATATCCCATTGTGTCTGGAATGGTGGTATTTGGCTAGAGGCGATACTCGTTGGGTTTGATTGGGAGTTCAGAATGATAAATTTCAATAAAGTAATAAATGGAATAAAATATTATTATAATATATATATATATATATAAATTAAAACCCCTTTCCCTCTTCAAATTAGTCAAACCCAAAAATAAGAAACCCACGGTCAAACTCCAGAAACCCGCCCTCATTTCTCAACCCGTCGCCTCCCACTTAACGCCGCCGCCACCCACTTGCTGGCCGTCGCGCCCCCTAGCGTCGCGCCTCCATCCTCGACCCCCCCTTGCTCCCTCTTCCTCTAACTAAACCCAACCAAAACCCGCTGTTCAGACCCAACAGCCGCCGCGCCCCCCTGCTGCACCCTTCCCCGACATTCCAGCCCTCCGACGAACCCCAAATGCCCCTCCTCCGATGAAGAACAGTAAGTCTTTATTTATTTATTTTAGTTCTTTTATGTAATAATCTTTAAATAAAATTAGATTTTTAATAAAGATAAAAATTAGATTATTAATTTATATAAAATTAGATTTTTAATATAGATAAAATTAGATTTTTAATATAAAGAAGATTAGATTTTTAATATAGAGAGAAGTATAGATTTTTAATAACGAAAAGTTCAGATTTTTATATTTGAAAAGAATGGATTTTTATATGTGAAAAGTTATGATTTTTATTATATTAATCACTGTATAAAAATACGATTTTTATACATGGAGATGGGATTTTTATATGATAAAGATTAGATTTTTAATATGAAAAGATTTGATTTTTAAAATTAAAAATATTTGATTTTTATAAATAAAAAGATATGATTTTTATATTTGGAAAGATATATTTTTTATAATGTAGTAGCGAATATAAAAATATAATTTTTATAATGTAGTAGCGAGTGTAAAAGTATAATTTTTATAATGTAGTAGCGAATATAAAAATATAATTTTTATAATGTAGTAGCGAATATAAAAATATGATTTTACTATATGTATAGCGATATAAAAATATGATTTTTATACTATAAACATCGTTATAAAAATATGATTTTTATATATGTAGCGTTGAAATAAAAATATGATTTTTAATATAAAAATTGTGTGAAACAGATTGCGATGGAACCGACGGGAATCAAATCTAAATCCGAACCGTTCAGAAATAAGGAATTGAGGAGTGGATCCCAAAGGTGAGAACTTCTCACTCTAATTTATTTTCTAGTTAAATATGTATACCAGGATGCAAACGGTGCTTAGTAGCACCCGACACCTTTGTTTGAAACCATGTTTGTTAGAATGGATTATTAGGTTAAATTTGGTTTGGGAAATGAAATGAATTGATTAGAATTTGGTTTGTATATGGCGCGAGCCATTATTAGGCGAGGGATAAGGCTAGACCTTATTCCGGTTCTAGTAGCGCGTCGTTATGCTACTAAAATTTTCTAAAAATATTAAAACAATAAAAATATCATTTTTATTGTATAAAGGAGCTATATAAAATATTCATGAGTTGAAATAAATATTTTATAGTTAAAAATATAATTTTTAACGTATATATGAATAAAATAAATATTCGTTTACAAATTGGACGATTTGTTTATGTACACACATTTGACTGATATGGATTGGGGCAATGTATTTTACACATCGCCCAACTGCACAAATAATAATAAGTGTTTGTTGTTTGAAAACCCCACACGGTTATTGGGATAATATTGGACATACACTAATACCAATATTTAGTTGTATGTCAATCGATGGGTTTGCAGACTGTTGTAAGCGTTGATTAGTTATATTTAACGCTTATGTAGTTGTGTAATGCACTCTGGATGATGGTTGACTGTGTTTGATTATTGTTGTGTACATGTGTGTATGAAATCCATATAAATAAAATTATATGGTAATTAACTGTGTCTGATTCCAATTCGGAAAGAACGAATATTTTAAAATGACGAATAATGAATATTCTAAAAGAACTAATATTTTAAAATAATATTCAGTAATGGATCAAAATATGATTTTGATGTCCGATTTGGGATGGACACAAAAATATTTAAATATATCAAGCCATGTTGATTAGATAAACGCCATTTAGACGTGAACGATATTTATATCGATTTTATTCATTTTTATAATGAATATCGAAATGGAAGTGATTTCAAAATCTAATGTTTGGAATATATTGTCATTTATATATTAATGATATGGAATATTCAATTTTGATTTGAAATTGAATATGATGTTGAAATCGTTTTGAAAAAGAATTTAAAACGATTTATAAAATACATTTTAAATTGAAATCGACGAAATATATATAATATATATTTGATGGCCTGAATAGAACGCGCTGCGCCGCGGTAGTTCATGAATTTCGACCATTGACTTCGAATTGACATTACTGGAGATCTGACCGTCAGATTCTCCTAAAATAGGAACCATTGGGTTCGTATTGAAAAGAGCTTTCCAATTAATATAAGAGATTTAAAATCTAACGGTTGGATTTGGAATTATGTCCAAATCAAATTTGGAAAAGGTCGCTGTAAGTGTAGTTCGATGACCGTTTATGGAAATCGACTATACGTGAAACACCCCACCTCCGTTAAGATCACTCACAAAGGGAATGCCTTAACTTTGGTGGAGGGTTATAGGTACAAGACACATAAAAATTTACAAGACAAATAAATATAAGCAGCGAAATTCAAATATTTATTGCATATGTGGTTCAATACAAAAGCATTACATCAAATTGTCTCAAAATAACTTCCAAAACGTTACACCATAATTTATGTCTTGATTATTTAATAAAGAAGCATAAACCATAAATAAAACTTCATAAATCCCCAAGGTTAGTGTCCAAAAGCCATAGCCTAGGTGAGAGAGTCCCAATCATACATCTACTTTCTTGAAGCTTGCAAAGAGTCTGACTAAGATGGAGTATTCCCTCCCTGTGGACCGGGGGGGGGGGGGGGAGGGGGAACGGAAGAAAAGAGGACGAAAGAAAACGGGTCAGACAATAAGTCTGGTAAGTTCAGTGATTACTAGTATTTAAACAAGGAAAGGGGTCATGACAGCAATAATAGAACATAGGACAATACTCTAATATTAGATAGGAGGAACATGTGATCGCACCCATTACTATAGTCTCTGCACCTACTTAACCATTGGTTCAACCAGCCTCACGTGTTTATAAAAACGATCCCCTTAATGATCGTCTCCTACTCGCATGCATTCATATCCTGTGTCATTCGGCCCCGCTTGACTGTAGATACCTGTGCTGGTCCCACCATGGGGTGTATCAGTCCCTCTGGTGGCAACCCGACACGATTCAAGATGCATAGTGTATACTACTGATGCCCAGTGCCTGCTTTTTCCACTCTGGAGTACGTGCACACCCATACTCCATCGGAACCTGCACTGACGCACCTACCGCCGACGTTTTGACCGCTTATAATCAGTCCAGTAATCGTTCCCCACCCTGCCTAGTTTTAGGGTACCATGATACATCTATGTGGGTTACTGCTAAAATGGGTCCCCGTTACTAGGGTTTTCTAATCAACATGTTTATTTGGTTAAGTGTCCAAGTTTACCTAACCCCACCCATTCGTTTAGTTAACACGTTGAATCAGTTAAGTGTTTCCCTAATTGACTTAACCCTACCAATCCCGACTTAGCTTTAATTTATTCATTAAAGCACCAACCACTCACATTAGACAAGTCTTGTTGTGGTCACTGGATATGCCCTCGGTTCCGGGCAGATTTACACCACAACTCAGCCTAACCTCGGGTTCTTTTTGGGCTTGATGCACTAACCACCCACATTAGACAGGTCTTGTTGTGGTCACTGGATATGCCGGTCGGTTCCGGGCAGATTTACACCACAACTCAGTCTAACCTCGGGTTAGGCATATTCGTCTTTTCTAAATTCACATATTTTCTATATATGTCTAATTTCTTAATGTAAATTAATTTTAATTTAATCATGCCATAATTATCCTTTGATTATGCTCACAATAAATGGTATATAAAATATACCATTTTATGAAAAAATCTATGCCATGAATTTTCATGTTTTCCCATCGTTATCCCCGTGGAACGTACGCATGGATCACATAAAATGTTGGGCTAGAAGATTAGCCCAAACCCATAAACAAAAAGGGTAATAAACAAGGGACATGAAACAAACATAAAATAGCATAAATTTAACTTATCGTGTTTAACTTGGCATAGAAGTATCATTAACTTAATTAAACGGGTAAAGGTGAACTTGTGACTAAGTTGGGTCTAATTGTCATGTAAACTTGATATAGGTCTAGCATGGAGGTTTAACATATAAACACAATTTTAAACCACAACTTAGCATATTAACTTATGTATGTCAAAACATAAGAAAGCTACTATAAACATTTTTAAATCACAACTTAGCATGATGACTTATGTGTTTTAAACATAAGAGAGCTACTATAAACATATTCGAATCACAACTTAACATGATAACTTATGTGTGCTAAACATAAGATGGCTATTATAAACATATTCGAATCACAACTTAGCATGATAACTTATGAGTTAAAACATAAGAGAACTACAATTCCAAATTTACAACATAAATAGATTCAACTTAACATGGATCTAAATATACATGAGTGTTGATCTAACATATAACCATGTACTTTAGATCATAAACTTGCAAGTAACCACCAAATTATAACATGACCTGTTTCACCATTTAGTTGGCATAATAAATCCATTACCAAATCATAATAGATTCCAATAACATTCAATATGGTATGTTCATCATCACAAACATATAGACATGCTCAATCGCAATGGTAATTTAAGAATCAAACTTTATTTATCTTATACATAAGCATCATTCTATATTCGAATTACAACATGTCATGATTCATTTGAAAGAATGTTTAAACCTGTGTAATAACCAACTTACAAACTAAAAAAGGAATTCTTGATTTCTGAAATTGGTAAGCTCACCTTTGATGCAGATCGTTGAATTTGATTACTTTTAATTTGATTTTGATTCAAGTTTTTATCTTGTCTTTGAATTGGTGACGGCTACTCCAAGTTCTCTATTGACGGCATGATAGTTCCAGCATTATTTTTGTGTGATTTTTAGGTTTGAGCATTGGGTTGTTTATATAGAATTTCAATCTAATTTGAGTTGTCGGATGATCCTAGTGTTAACCACAACCATTCAGTCAGGATAGGGTGACACCTCAGCCCTAATGACTCAGTAGGGAGTCAGAAAGGACTCAGCAATGACTCACAGTATGGATCAGATCACACCAGAAAGCCGTGTAGGCTCTCTGCTCGGCCTGGGCGCACTTGGCAGGTGCGTCAGTGCAACTTTTGTATTGGCGCACTTCCTAAGAGCGCCAGTGCATTTTTTCTTTCTTTCTGGTTTTATGTTTAACTTCGTTCGTCCATATCTCCTTCATACAGTGTCCGTTTTACGCAAACTCGGACTCTACCTCAAGCAGAATTCCGAGATAAACGTAATGGCGTAACCCATATCCCTTAATTCTCACATTTGAAATTAATTATTCTTTGATTCATTACTATAACGTTAACAGAAAATACGGGGTGTTACATTCTCCCCTCCTTTTAGGATTTCGTCCCCGAAATCTTCAAGTCGAGAAGAACTTATATCCTACCATCCAATCACCCATCTACTCAACCTTCAAACACAGGTGTCCATTGTCCTTAAAAGACTTCTAATGCTTCATGATCATATGCATTGTGTGTGTACATGTCTTTATCTATTGCAAAATCAGGCGGTCTACTGATTCAGTTGACCTCCTTAATGCAAATTATGTCAGTGCCATGAGTCCATTATGAATGCAATTTTTTCCTATTCAAAATTTCCTACATGAGTGCACAATCATTCATACAAATGCAGCGTCCATATGATTACACATCAAGTTTCAATACATATATAAATGCATATATGCATATGCAATATGAAAGTGACTGAGCCGTTCTAATACCTAATATGTGTGTGTATGCATCCACGAGCAACCACTAGCAACCACTTGCAACCATCAACCATAACATGTTTCAATTACATGTTTTCATCCAAATGGGTTTCTACCTAAGGATTAAGGATAGGATCGAGGAGATATACCTAAAAAAAGATAGATACGAGCATAAACTTAAGGAAAAAGAGATCAAGGATGTACCCTCAAAAATAAAAGGGTAGGCTGCGCGTATTCTGTCCTCAGCATCCCAAGTCGCGTCTTCCTCGACGTCGCTTTATTGAACTTTGATGAGCTTAACTTCACGGTTGCATAGCTTTTTGACTTCTGTTCCCAATATACGGGTTGGAACTCTCCTCACAGTTGCTTCTCGTTCGACTTCTACTTCCTCCAGCACACTTGGTTCTACCACTTCCGCAGACTCGTGTAAGCACTTCCGCAAGTGAGAGACATGAAAGACATTATGAACCCCGACCAATCTTTCGGGCAGCTATACCCTATAAGCCGTCTTCCCAATCTTCTCGATGATAGGGAATGGCCCTACAAATCTTTGTGCTAACTTTCTTGCGGATCCAAAGCGAACAACGTTCCTCAAAGGAGATACTTCAAGGAATACCTTGTCTCCAACTTCGAACTCAAGGTCAGATCTTCTTTTGTCTGCGTAGGACTTCTGTCTATCTTGGGCAGTCTTCATTCTTCTTCGTATCAAGTCTACTTTCTCTGAAGTTTCCCTAATTGTGTCTGGTCCAAATATGAGCTTGTCTGTGGACTCCCACCAGCAAGTTGGTGACCGACACGGTCTTCCATATAAATCTTCGAAAGGCGTCATGCCTATGGTGGCTTGGTAGCTATTGTTGTAAGCGAATTCCACCAAAGGTAGATGATCCTCCCATGTACCTATGAAGTCAATAATGCATAATCTCAAGAGGTCTTCTAATACTCTGTAGACTCTTTCCCTTTGGCCATCGGTTTGAGGGTGATAGGCCGTGCTTAAGCATAACTGTGTGCCTATAGCCTCTTGTAAACTCTTTCAAAACTCTCTCGTAAAGATAGGGTCTCGATCACTCACTATGCTGGAGGGTATCCCATGGAGTCGAACTATCTCTTTAAGATATATGGATGCTAGAGATGAGGCAGTCCTTCTACTCTTGACGGGTATAAAGTGGGCGCTTTTTGTGAGCCTGTCCAATATTACCCAAATGCTGGTATTGCCCCTTCTTGACCTAGGCAACCCATCTATAAAGTCCATTGAGATGCTATCCCATTTCCACTGTGGGACCTCTAGAGGATGGAGCAGACCACTAGGCTTCTTCTGCTCCGCGTTGACTTGTTGGCATATTAAACACTTAGAAACAAATCCAGCTACGTCTTGCTTCATGCCATTCCAAAAGAAAACTCTTTTGATGTCTTTATACATTTTGTCTCCGCCTGGGTGTATGGTCAGCTTGGAATGGTGTGCCTCTTCTAGAACCGCCTTTACCAAATCCCTTGCTTGTGGGACGCATAGTCTTCCATCTCGTCTCAACCAGCCCTTGGCATCAGTGGAGTATCTATTGAGGTGACTATAAGTCTCACCCCTAACTAACTTGTCCATCACATCGGTTAGCTAAGGGTCTTCTCTTTGCGCGGCTCCGATTGAGTCTAATAGAGTTGGCCGCACTTCTAACGTTGCTAGCAAGCCAGGTACAAAGTCAGAGGAGGGTCTGAAGTTAAAGCTTGTTATGAACTCCAAGCTTTGCCTTTCCATAAAGAGAGGGCTTAAGGTCAATTTCTTTCTACTCAAGGCGCCTGCTACTACATTGCGCTTGCCAGGAGTGTAGGAAATCTCAAAATCGTACGAGGGAAGAAACTCCATCCATCTTTGCTGCCTCAAGTTGAGATCCTTCTACGAGAAAAGGTATTTCAACGATTTATGGTCAGTATACAGTTCAAATTTCTCACCTAGGAGATAATGGCGCCAAGACTTAAGCGCAAAAACGATGGCTGTCAACTCTAGGTCATGGGTTGGGTAGTTTTTCTCGTGTACTTTCAACTGCCTTCCACCATAAGCCACTACCTTCCCTTCTTGCATCAGAACAACGCCTAGTCCCGTTCCACATGCATCTGTGTATACTGTAAACATCTTGCTTCCATCAGGCAATGTCAGAACTGGGGCTGTTGTTAGAGCCCTTTTCAAACGTTGGAATGCAATATCGCAATCCAAATCTCAATTGAAAGCTAGGTTCTTCTTTGTCAACCTTGTAAGTGGAGCTGAGATTTTTGCAAAATCCTTAATGAACTTTCGATAAAAGCCTGCTAGCCTGAGAAAGCTTCGAACTTCGGTTGCGTTTCGAGGAACCTTCCAATCTTGCACAGCAACCACTTTCACGGGGTCCACAGCTATCCCCTCTTTGGACACCACGTGTCCAAGGAACCTAACTTCTTCTCTCCAGAAATGGCATGTGGAGAATTTTGCCTTCAACTGATGTGCACAGAGAGTATCCATGACTTCCTTTAGATGCTGAGCATGCTCTTCCCCATTCTTTGAGAAGATCAAAATATCGTCTACGAAGACCACCACAAATTTATTGAGGAACTCTCAGAACACCCTACTCATTAAATCAACGAAGTAAGCGGGTGCATTTGTCAAGCCGAAAGGCATGACAAGCCACTCGAAGAAACCATCTGGAGTTCTGAACGCGGTTTTGTCAATGCTGTCTTCAACCACTCTTAGCTGATGAAACCCGGTAGCTAAATCTAATTGGGAGAAGACCGATGCACCTACAAGCTGATCGAACAAATCATCTATTCTCGGGAGTGGTTACCTATTCTTCTTGGTCAGCTTGTTTAGCTCCCTATAATCAATGCACAGGCGAAGCGAACCGTCCACTTTAGTTGCGAACACTATTGGAGCACCCCATTCAGAAATACTCCGCCTTATAAACCCCTTCTCAAGAAATTCTTTAACTTGCTTGCTGAGTTCTTTCCTCTCCCTTGGAGCCATGTGTCTAACGGGTAAAACAACGGGTTTTGCATTGTCAACGAGGTATATGAGGAAGTCTATCTCCTGCTTCAGAGGTAAGCCCTTTACCTCTTCAAACACATCCGAGTATTCACGGACTACCCTTACAGACTGCAAGTTCTCAACAAACGCATCAAGAGATACTAGATAACTAAGCATAACAGAGTTCATGGGATTAAAAGAAATTTCGAGAGTGTTACCAGGGCGAGTCACGAGTCTAACCACTCTCTTTTCACAATCGAGGACGACACCATTACTGGATAGCCAGTCCATGCCTAGAATCAACCCATAGCTCGTGAAGTCCAAAACAAAGGCATTACATCTAAACCCAACGCTTAGTATAAATATTTTCAAATTCAAACAGACCATTGACAAATAAGATGAGCCCCCAATTGGATTTGAAACAACCAAGGGATCCTCTACTATACTAGTGTCTAGGTGCAAAGATTCCACTAAAGCAGTAGATATAAAAGAGTGCGATGCGCCAGAATCAAATAGTGTACGAACAGGATGATCAAAAAGATAGACTAAACTTTCGACAGAAATATTTCTACCTCGTTCTTGTGAAGGTGCCATGAGAGCGTGAACTTGTCCTCCAGAAGAAGGTCCAACTCCCTGCCCTTGCTTCCTTGGACAGGTCCTAGCCATGTGTCATGTCCCACCACAGTGGAAACATCCACCCATCTTCCTTTTCTTCTTCTTGCAGTCTTTAATCAGATGTCCAGGAATGCCATAAAAATTACACTTTCTCTTGTCATGGGGTTTGTTGTTCTTCCCGCCTTTCTTTGAATCAGCCTTCTTGTTCTGCGACCCCTCCCCCTTCTTATCTTGAGGCACTTCCGCTTTTGCCTCATTCTTGCCCTTGTCTTCCTCATGTAAGAGTTCCATGTCCACTAACCTCTCGTAAGTAGCCCCCATAGGTACATGGGTCATAGCCAAGCTGTGAAGTGGTTCATTCAATCCCTTGACAAAACAGAGAGCCTTCTTATGAGGAGTATTCACTAAGTCCAGTCCAAATCGGGTCAGCTGATTGAATTGGTTGACGTACTCCTTGACCGTCATACTTCCCTTCTTAAGAGATAAGAACTTTTCCAGCTGTAAACTTCGTTCAGCTTGTGAGAGGAATTTCATCTCAAACCTTATTCTGAAATCCATCCATGTTTCAACTGGTCTTTCAACGTTAGTGACTTCCCACCAATAGGAAGCTTCGTCTTTGAGAAACCATACAGCCAGCTGTATCTTCTGCCTATCGTCCACCTCGAAGATAACGAACAGATCCTCAGTTTCTTTGAGCCAGTTCCTTGCTTCTACGAATGATTCAGTTCCCTTGAAATCCTTTCCACCCATGGCCCTAAAGTCTCTACAAATCTTTGAGAAAGCATTTGCACGAGGAGGAGGAGGAACCGCTCCAGCTGGAGGAGGAGGAATATCTGCTGGGCCTGCGTCGTTGGCCCTAGCCTCTAAGTACCTCCTGAACCAGCCAGGTATCGGTACACCCTTTGGAAGGTTAAGATCCCCAGACATGCTGAAACGGAAAAGATTCTAAACACAGGATAGAAAGATAGTGCATATAGCTTTGGAGATTATGCCTTTTTAAATTTAAAACAACATTTTTTTTCTTGTAAAATGCTTCTTTATA
Organism: Allium sativum; assembly: GCA_030737875.1. Lineage (NCBI taxonomy): Eukaryota > Viridiplantae > Streptophyta > Magnoliopsida > Asparagales > Amaryllidaceae > Allium > Allium sativum. The sequence goes on along the minus strand of CM060925.1, from coordinate 140,616,715 downwards.
TTTCTTTTTTTTAAATAGTTTTCAAAAACTCTTATCTGATCTGGTAAACCTTTGCTCCGATGCCAAGTGAAACACCCTACCTCCGTTAAGGTCACTCACAAAGGGAATGCCTTAACTTTATTGGAGGGTTATAGGTACAAGACACAGAAAAATTTATAAGACAGATAAATATAAGCAGCGAAATATAAATATTTATTGCATGTGTGGTTCAATACAAAAGCAATACATCAAATTGTCTCAAAATAACTTCCAAAACATTACACCATAATTTCTGTTTTGATTATTTAATAAAGAAGCATAAACCATAAATAAAACTGCATAAATCCCCAAGGGTAGTGTCCAAAAGCCATAGCCTAGGTGAGAGAGTCCCAATCATACATCTACTTTCTTAAAGCTTCCAAAGAGTCTGACTAAGATGTAGTATTCCCTCCCTGTGGACCTGGGGGAGGGGGGAACAGAAGAAAAGGGGACGAAAGAAAACGGGTCAGACAATAAGTCTGGTAAGTTCAGTGATTACTAGTATTTAAACAAGGAAAGGGGTCATGACAGTAATAACAGAACATAGGACAATACTATAATATAAGATAGGAGGAACATGTGATTGCACCCATTACTATAGTCTCTGCACCTACTTAACCATTGGTTCAACCAGCCCCACATGTTCATAACAAACGATCCCCTTAATGATCGGCTCCTACTCGCATGCATTCATATCCTGTGTCATTCGGCCCTTCTTGACTGTAGATATCTATGCTAGTCCCACCATGGGGTGTATCAGTCCCTCTAGTAGCAACCCGACACGATTCAAGATGCACAGTGTATACAACTGATGCCCAACGCCTGCTTTTTCCACTCCGGAGTACGTGCACGCCCATACTCCGTCGGAACCTACACTGACGCACCAACCGCCGACGTTTTGACCGCTTATAATCAGCCCAGTAATCGTGCCCCACCCTGCCGAGTTTCAGGGTACCATGATACATCTATGTAGGTTACTGCTGAAATGGGTCCCCATTACCAGGGTTTTCTAATCAACATGTTTATTTGGTTAAGTGCCCAAGTTTACATAACCCCACCCATTCGTTTAGTTAACACGTTGAATCGGTTAAGTGTTTCCCTAATTGACTTAACCCTACCAATCCTGACTTAGCTTTAATTTATTCATTAAAGTACCAACCACTCACATTAGACAGGTCTTGTTGTGGTCACTGGATATGCCGGTCGGTTCCGGGCAGATTTACACCACAACTCAGTCTAACCTCAGGTTCTTTTTGGGCTTGATGCACTAACCACCCACATTAGACAGGTCTTGTTGTGGTCACTGGATATGCCGGTCGGTTCCGGACAGATTTACACTACAACTCAGTCTAACCTCGGGTTAGGCATATTCGTCTTTTCTAAATTCACATATTTTCTATATATGTCTAATTTCTTTATGTAAATTAATTTTAATTTAATCATGCCATAATTATCCTTTGATTATGCTCACAATAAATGGTATATCAAATATACCATTTTATGAACAAATCTATGCCATGAATTTTCATATTTTCCCATCGTTATCCCCGTGGAACGTACGCATGAATCACATAAAATGTTGGGCTAGAAGATTAGCCCAAACCCATAAACAAAAAGGGTAATAAACAAGGGACATGAAACAAACATAAATAGCATACATTTAACTTATCATGTGTAACTTGGCATAGAAGTATCATTAACTAATTAAATGGGTAAAGGTGAACTTGTGACTAAGTTGGGTCTATCTGTCATGTAAACTTGATATAGGTCTAGCATGGAGGTTTAACATATAAACACAATTTTAAACCACAACTTAGCATATTAATTTATGCATGTCAAAACATAAGAAAGCTAATATAAACAATTTTAAATGACATTTTAGCATGATGACTTATGCGTTTTAAACATAAGAGAGCTACTATAAACATATTTGAATCACAACTTAACATGATAACTTATGTGTGTTAAACATAAGAGGGCTATTATAAACATATTTGAATCAAAACTTAGCATGATAACTTAAGTGTTAAAACATAAGAGAACTACAATTCCAATTTTACAACATAAATAGATTCAACTTAACATGGATCTAAATATACATGAGTGTTGATCTAACATATAAGCATGTACTTTAGATCATAAACTTGCAAGTAACCACCAAATTATAACATGACATGTTTCAACATTTAGTTGGCATAATAAATCTGTAATGACCCAAATTTCCGTAACATCGGAGTTGGCTATATACATCATACGTCCAACCCAAATATCACGAAAATACGAAACATTTTTTTTTTAAAACAAAGAGGTAGAAGAAGAACAGAAACAAAAATACAGAATCTCACATCGCAGCGGAACAAAATATAATATATCATAACTTTTGAAATACAAAATCTTAACTGTATAACATACACTTATCAGAGTACAACACTTACAACACAGCGGAACAAACTCTATGTAACTAACGTTGAAGCCTCCTGCTCCAAGCTCCTTTAGATAGATCTGTAAAATACTGAACTACTTGACTGCCCGTACAAATTTAGGCACCCAAGAGTTTAGGTAGAACAAAACAAAATAAACTCCGGGTCAGTCATGGGACAGGTATGAGTAAATAATTTAGAACAATTTCTGAAAACTAAATGATATCTCATAAGACCACGCCGTATAACACGGAACGGGTTTTTCCCTTATGAGAATCTAAACACTTGATTTAACTTTCAAAAATCCCTTTTGAAAGGAACGATAGCTTTATATCAAAACTCCTTTGATATTATAATAGTGTCTAAATCAAGTAAATACATTCTAGTGGGACGTTTGCATCTCACGTTCTACATAAATAATATACAATCAAAACTGCAAGCACGTATTGGGTAATGGATTTCCAACCATGACAAGGTATGGAACCACCTTCCGCTGGTATATCTCTAGAGGAGAATACACCGAGTTCAACAAGAACATCTTGCAACTCAGCCACACATGACCGACCACTCATTTGGCTTGAGTGTATCGAATGTATATCACCAACGGTTGGGATCAGCAACCGTTTCCCGAATGGGACAGCATCGACAATAGATTTTTTAGAAGTAAATGAAACTCTAGATCAGGTGATTATACACCCTAATAGGTGCGACCTACATAACCATGCTGCCTTCCCGATTTCTGTCATTTACCGGTTGATGAGGCTAGAAGCTACGCTTTATCATCACACCAGATTTACTTCGAATGCCACATCGTCAAATCCATCAAATCACCGATTGACGTCCTCAACAGTACATTACGTGTTAGCTAAAAGAAGTTTCCTTCTCCGCATCCACTCTTGGTACGATTGAAGAAATCAATGTACGTAACCTTTCTGGAAATACTCTGTCAGAAATTCATCCATACAAGTCACCCAGGAACAGGATGAACTGAAGGCACAATTTCTATAAATAGAAAAAGTCCTTGCACTCTACTCCGTCTTCGATTATCTTTATATAATCTGATTCACAACGCTACTGCCAATACGGAGTGGTTCTTCGGATAATAATCCAACCGGTCTCTCCATATTGACAACGATTGTCAAAACTTCGATAGTCTGTGATTTAACTATCGAATAAAAACAAGTGTTTCGATAGTCGATGATTTAACTGTCGAAGAAAAAAAGTGTTCATCCAATTATCAAACAATCACTGAGCCCTTAATTAATATTCCATTAATTAAATCACTTCTCTATTTCTTTATCAATATTTGTAACCAAATATTTTCAATAACCATATTGGCATTTCACGTTATTTTCTAACTTTAGAAAATATATGATATTTTATAATTGGAAAATATTCCAATTACTTATCTCTTTTCCGATCTCGTTTATTTCTGTACTTAGGAAATATTCTTTATTATATTTCCAAGCTTTCACTTATTTGGGTTAAAACAGATGTTGTGTAAAACATCGTTACGACAACCCAAATACTATATTCGACTATCTCTTAACCAACATTGATCTTCGAGCCTGAAATCTTACTGTTCATTTGTTAATAATGCAATCAATCAGGTTAGGGTATAACTACCTCTCCGACCTTGACTGAATAACATTTATAACGTCAAAACAGATAAGACTACTTACTCGAATAATCAATACCATACAACTGATTATTCACCTTTAAAGACATATACACTTCCTCTTTCTATTCCTACTAGTTTTTATTCTAGACTTCCTTCTTGATTATACTATTCTATTTCTAAGTTTGTTTTCTTATCGACTTCTATATATATCGATGCGTTGATTTCTAACTATCAAACTTCTTAAAAATATTCTAACTCCTTAAATTCCCGGAAAAATTCGCCATAACCTCCTTTGTACCGGGAGCATCGGGAAAATCCTCAAACCGCCACACAGGCCTTCTCCAATCAAAAAGAAAAAGAAAAGCCAAGCGGCTAGCCGATACGGCGCATAAAATCTCATATGGAAATTAAATACGTACCTTTTTGTCGGGCATTCTATTTATATACCTTCTAACACTTTATTCCAAACCTGTCTCCTGTATATTTATACCTGTCCAATCTATTTTAACTATACCAATCGTTTTAACTAAATTCGTTAATTAATTTGTTAATTAACTCTTCAGTCTATTTTACCTTCATATTTGAACATGACATGTTCAAATATATTTTAACTTGCATAATAACAAATTCTAATTATACTCATACTCTCGTTTCCTTATCGACTTCTCTATTCAAATTCCAATTCAATTCTATTTGAATTCTCTTTATTTAAACTTCATTTGAAATTCTATTTTCAAATTCTATAGTTTAAAGTCCATTTGAATTCTATATTCAAATTCTATAGTTTAAAGTCCATTTGAATTTCTATATTCAAAACTATAGTTTAAAGTCCATTTGAATTTCTATATTCAAATCTATAGTTTAAAGTCCATTTGAATTTCTGTATTCAAATCTATAGTTTAAAGTCCATTTGAATTTCTATATTCAAGTCTATTCAAATTCTATTTGAATTCTCTGCATAATTTATAAACAACGTTTATTACTTTACTTAAAATCCCCCATTAAATATTTATAAACAAAGTTTATAAATTTAATTCAAATCCCACCTTTCCATTTATAAACAGAGTTTATAAATTCCAATTCAAATCCCATATCTAAATTTATAAACAGAGTTTATAAATTCCATTCAAATCCCATATCTAAATTTATAAATAGAGTTTATAAATTCCATTCATATCCCATATCTAAATTTATAAACAGAGTTTATAAATTCCATTCAAATCCCATATCTAAATTTATAAACAAAGTTTATAAATTCCATTCAAATCCCATATCTAAATTTATAAACAAAGTTTATAAATTCCATTCAAATCCCATATCTAAATTTATAAACAAAGTTTATAAATTCAATACTCGTTTTATATATCTTCAAAACAAGTAAATATTTTCTATAGTTCATTAAAAATTCAAATTCTATTTATAAAAATAGAATTCCCTTTTTAAATATCAGATACCCTTTTCGATATTTTTATGAATCAATATTCAAAGCCCCAGTGATAATTTAAACAATCAAATCAACCAATTTTCAAACATTTGATTTTTAACACATCATATATGAATATATATGAAATCAAACAAACAACAACAGATACTATATTTTTGAGGAATCCTGTTGGATTCCTCCAACCTGTTTTCCTGCATCCACAGATGTTAGTCAACATAGTAATACCCATCCTGCTTCGTGGCAGGATATCGCGGTATGAAGGTCATCCAATATCATAGCGTGGGGCGTATAGGGTAATCATCCGCTATGGTACCGCGGGCATCCGCTAATGATACTGCGGGAATCCAACCAATCATCAACCCAATATATATATATATATATATATATATCCTAAATAACTAATATATATTTCAAACAATCAGAAAGCATTCAAACAAGCACAGACAATTATTTTTAACTATATAAAAATAATTTCTAAATAAATGGTGAGTGAGGTTTTACTCACCGGAATTTTTATTTGCTGAATATCTGGTAAATTTCCAATGAATCCACTTGAATCATCTTTTATTTTGCACCTTTTTTTAAAAAAATCATCTTTCTCCTCATGAATGAAATGTGAACTGTTCTGTGCATTTTTCCCATTTCTGACATCTGTTTCGTGATTATGACTTCATCTCTTCACCGTTCATCGAACTTCTCAGCAACTCTTCTTCCCCTTCGAGCTTCTCCAGAGACTGCGATACCATTCGTACCCAAAAGCCACATCTTTTCCCCCAACGCAGGCGCTTTAGTGTCGAGGTCAAACTTCAGGAGCTCGGCAATTCCACTTGCAAATCGCGATTCATGTTCGTTGCTTGAGAAGCGCACTTCCAGTTTGGTCTCAAGATCCATCGCAGCATCTTCATCGCATGCGTCTTCACAAGTCAAATCGGCTTCACCTATCTAACGATGTTTGAAATCGCGATTCGTGATTTAATTTCTTCCCCCTTTGCTATTCGAAAATCGATTTACTGTGAGATAAAGTAAACGGCTTTGAATGGATTTTTAACTGGGAAGGCTTTTGATTTACTACTGGAGTTCTCGATCTAATTTCCGAAGAAAGAATGGACAAGGAAATTAGCGTGCGATTTTATAGAAGGAGGAAGGTAGCAGCCGTGGTTTTAAAATGAACAGCGAGGTCATTTTGAACTTGCGGCATTGAATTTGAACAGAGAGGCTTGCCTTGTGTGGAGATAAAGATGGACACACGTTTGGCTTTGTCCACACAAGAATAAAAGAATTTTTATTTATATTTTATTTTAATCAAACTGATATCCTTGAATTTAAATCACTCCGTGATTCTGAACTCATTTCTAAACCCAACGACTGCCAATTCTAGGGTAATACCCCTATTCCGGACACACTGGGATAGGTCACGAAGTCCAATTCGATCATCTGTAGAAGATATTAATTTAAATCGATATAAATTTAAATTTCAAACCATTTAAATTCTTCGATAAAAATTTAAATATTATTATTCTAATTTAAACAGGAGTTGTATTGATCATCTGAACTGATTCTATTCAACTGTATATTTTTAAATTAAATTATTACTGCATTACGATAATTTAATTTATTCGACATTAAATCGAAATCGATTATTAAATTGATAACTTAAATATAAAATTCCACTTATATTATCCACCCAATATTTAAATCCATATTACATATTTTAAAATTAACCCATAAGAATCCGGGTCATTACAATCTTCCCTACTTAAAATAATTTCGTCCTCGAAATTGCTAAGGTAGAAAAAGTGCTACAAACCCATTAACTTTTCAAAACTTATTTATGTTGATACTCAACATTTCAAACTTCCTTACGTACTCTCTTTCGAATAAATCCCTATCTGATAACTCCTCCCTTCGAATAACTATATTCGATAATCTCTATTTCGAATAACTAGATTCGAAAACCCTTCCTCGAATAAACTATATTCGATTTACTCTATTCAATTTTACTCTTATCAATTAACTATATTGGATTTAACTCTTATCGATTAACCCTATTTGATTAGCTCTTTTCACCTAACTCCTTCCGAATAAGCTATATTCGATAACTCTTTTAACTCTATTCGAATAAACTATATTCGATTAACTCCTTTCGCTTGACTCTAGATCGCAACGATCACAATGGTTACGCCTGATTCCCTCAGGAAACATCCGACCGCCCTAGGCTATCTGCAGCCCTGCGAATTACGCTAGCAGTCGTACGAAATGGCAACTTATCCTGAGTAACTATGTTTGACTAACTCTATCTCAATAACTATATTCGATCAACTTTAAGTGAATAACTAACATTCAATTAAATCCTAATTCGATTAACTATGTTCAATTAACTCTATCTAGTTAACTCTTAATTTGAATAACAAATATTCGATAAATTCTAATTGAATAACTAATATTCAATTAACTCTACGGATTAACTCTAACTGGTTAATTCTTACTCTAATCAATTTATCCTAACTCTAATCGATTATTTCTAACTCTAATCGACTTCTCTTATTCGAATAACTCCTATTGGATAACGTTTATTCATTTATAAAGATTTACTTTTAGTAACGGTTCTTCACTTTATAAATGTTCTCTTTAATAACTTTACTTCACTTATACAAGTGTTGTGTACCCCTTCTATTTAAAAATATCGGTGCTAAAAACCAATATCTCTTCTCTATATAAGTTCAGATTTATATATTCCATTTATCGAATGATAAATATTTAATTTAATTTATAAACTGTTATTTATAAATTTATCTCTTCTATTTATCTGTTAAAAACAGATTTCCATTTTCTATTCATCTTCTAAATATTCCTTTGATTAAATTCTATTTATTTAACAAATAAATATCTCATCTATAACATTCTATTTATTTTCTATAAATAAATATTTCCATTTAATCTATTTGTAAATGTTTTACAATATTTCCCTTTTAAAATTCCTATTTGTAAATGTTTTTACAAATATCTCTCCTTCTATTTGTTTGCACATAACTTCCTTTGTATTTGTGTTACAAATATAATTTCTTTTTAACTCTTTTGTTTTTCTTTATTCACACCCAATTCATATTTCATTCACATTGATTTTACTCAATTTATTCATTTCGATCCATTTAACTTAAGTTAAATTTAATTTCAATCATTCAAATTCCCATTAACTAGTTGCTAATTAACCATTTTGCCTATTTCACCCTTTTTATTTGAATATAACTTGTTCAAATATATGTCAACTTAATTATAAACTAATCTAATTATATTTCCAACTCGAGTTATATATTCGATTTCGAATATAAATTCTCAATCTCTTTACTTATCCAAAAACCCAATTTTGATTCAAATTTCCTTTAACTAATTATTCTCCATTTTAGTTAATCCTATTTAACCATTTAAAATATGATTTTCGTCTTAAAAATCATTTCACTTACTTCACTGCAGTTCATATTTATTTTATATCTCCAATCTGGATTTTTCTAATGCCAATTCGGATTTTATTTCCTAAAAATCCTTTTATTTATTTAATTAAACCGTTATGGTTTTATAATGGTTCTGGCGCTGCTTTTCTAAAAATTTGATTTTGACATAACTCAAAATCTATACGACGAAATCCCGATTTTTCTCTTTCATTAGAAAACTATTGTTCAACCGGTCCCGACGATTCTTGTTTCAAAGAATTCCGACTTCAATTGAGTTCTGTATACTAAATTGAAGTTCGAATCGCCAATTTACGAACTGCCGCGCTACGGCGAGCTCGTTTTAATTAATTTATAAATATAAACGTTTTAACTTTGTTTATAATAAATTCAACTCCATTCTGATATATTTTTAATATATATCCAATCCATTTCATAATATTCCCGATCTATTTCACTTCTAATATTCAAATCCTATATCTTAATTTAAAATATTCAAATTCCATTTGAATTTCTTTATTCAAACTCTATATTTGAATTTCCTTCTATTCAATTTCTATTTGAATTTTCTTCTATTCAAATTCTAATTCAACTTCTTATCTTCAAATTCTATTTAAATTTCTTATCTTCAATTTCTATTTGAATTTCTTATATTCAATTCCAATTTGAATTTCTTATCTTCAATTTCTATTTGAATTTCTTATCTTCAATTCCTATTTGAATTTCTTATCTTCAATTTCTATTTGAATTTCTTATCTTTAATTCTTATTTGAATTTCTTATCTTCAATTTCTATTTGAATTTCTTATCTTCAATTTCTATTTGAATTTTCTTTATTCAAATCCATTTTAAATTTCTATGTTCAAATTCTATATTTGAATCCCCTTATAATTTACTTCTATTTGAAATCTATATTCCAATTCCCATTTCACTTCTATTTGAAATCTATATTCGAATTCCCATTTCAAAATTCCTTTGAAGTTATATAAATATATACATATATTTATATCTATCCCAAATTCAAAACATTTGAATTTTCAAACAACTTGTTTCTTTTCAAACCAATTTCCATCAAAAACTTTTCTAAGGCAGCAATTCATCACTCAGAAACTCGAAAATGAACACTGGTGATGTTCCGACCATCATCAGAATTATTTCCCAGCTACTGAATGAGTCCAGTGCTATATTTCTTTCAAACTCCATTTAGAAAAATATTTTCCAAACTCCCAGGATTTTAAATTCTGAATTCTGGTTGGAATTCAATTTCAATTTATCTCATTTGTATTTGATTTCATATACAAATTCCATTGGTTATATATATAACTATTTCAGTTTTATAATCTAATTTGATTATAATCCTAACAATCAACTCAACCATTTAAAAACAATATCGTGTCCAATCTTCTGTTCAAGTGTTTATAAACTCCTATCGACATCGTGGCGTCCCACGATTCGATCAGAATTCATAAGCCACTCAACAGACTAGTCAACACAATATAAAACAGTTTTTATATCAAATAACAAATACGCTCTCTCGTATATATATACACTCAACTCATTCTAGGATACTACTGATCCTATCTCTAATGAGCACATTCCAACAAGCCTAGGTATTCGCTCAACCTAAGCTCTAATACCAACTGTAATGACCCAAATTTCCGTAACATCAGAGTTGGCTATATACATCATACGTCCAACCCAAATATCACGAAAATACGAAACATTTTTTTTAAAAATAAAGAGGTAGAAGAAGAACAGAAACAAAAACACAGAATCTCACATCGCAGCGGAACAAAAAATAATATATCATAACTTTTGAAATACAAAATCTTAACTGTATAACATACACTTATCAGAGTACAACACTTACAACACAGCGGAACAAACTCTATGTAACTAACGTTGAAGCCTCCTGCTCCAAGCTCCTTTAGATAGATCTATAAAATCCTGAACTACTTGACTGCCCGTACAAATTTAAGCACCCAAGAGTTTTGGTAGAACAATACAAAATAAACTCCGGGTCAGTCATGGGACTGGTATGAGTAAATAATTTAGAACAATTTCAGAAAACTAAATGATATCTCATAAGACCACGCCGTATAACACGGAATGGGGTTTTCCCTTATGAGAATCCAAACACTTGATTTAACTTTCAAAAATCCCTTTTGAAAGGAACGATAGCTTTATATCAAAACTCCTTTGATATTATAATAGTGTCTAAATCAAGTAAATACATTCTAGTGGGACGTTTGCATCTCACGTTCCACATAAATAATATACAATCAAAACCGCAAGCACGTATTGGGTAATGGATTTCCAACTATGACAAGGTATGGAACCACCTTCCGCTGGTATATCTCTAGAGGAGAATACACCAAGTTCAACAAGAACATCTTGCAACTCAGCCACACATGACCGACCACTCATTTGGCTTGAGTGTATCAAATGTATATCACCAACGGTTGGGATCAGCAACCGTTTCCTGAATGGGACAACATCGACAATAGATTTTTTAGAAGTAAATGAAACTCTAGATCAGGTGATTATACACCCTAATAGGTGCGACCTACATAACCATGCTGCCTGCCTGATTTCTGTCATTTACCGGTTGATGAGGCTAGAAGCTACGCTTTATCATCACACCAGATTTACTTCGAATGCCACATTGTCAAATCCATCAAATCACCGATTGACGTCCTCAACAGTACATTACGTGTTAGCTAAAAGAAGTTTCCTTCTCCGCTTCCACTCTTGGTACGATTGAAGAAATCAGTGTACGTGACCTTTCTGGAAATACTCTGTCAGACATTCATCCATACAAGTCACCCAGGAACATGATGAACTGAAGGCACAATTTCTGTAAATAGAAAAAGTCCTTGCACTCTACTCCGTCTTCGATTATCTTTATATAATCTGATTCGCAACGCTACTGCCAATACGGAGTGGTTCTTCGGATAATAATCCAACCGGTCTCTCCATATTGACAACGATGGTCAAAACTTCGATAATCTGTGATTTAACTTACGAATAAAAACAAGTGTTTCGATAGTCGATGATTTAACTATCGAAGAAAACAAGTGTTCATCCAATTATCAAACAATCACTGAGCCCTTAATTAATATTCCATTAATTAAATCACTTCTCTATTTCTTTATCAATATTTGTAACCAAATATTTTCAATAACCATATTGGCATTTCACGTTATTTTCTAACTTTAGAAAATATATGATATTTTATAATTGGAAAATATTCCAATTACTTATCTCTTTTCCGATCTCGTTTATTTCTGTACTTAGGAAATATTCTTTATTATATTTCCAAGCTTTCACTTATTTGGGTTAAAACAGATGTTGTGTAAAACATCGTTACGACAACCCAAATACTATATTCGACTATCTCTTATCCAACATTGATCTTCGAGCCTGAAATCTTACTGTTCATTTGTTAATAATGCAATCAATCAAGTTGGGGTATAACTACCTCTCAGACCTTGACTGAATAACATTTATAACGTCAAAACAGATAAGACTACTTACTCGAATAGTCAATACCATATAACTGATTATTCACCTTTAAACACATATACACTTCCTCTTTCTATTCTTACTAGTTTTTATTCTAGACTTCCTTTTTTATTATACAATTCTATTTCTAAGTTCGTTTTCTTATCGACTTCTATATAAATCGATACGTTGATTTCTAACTATCAAACTTCTTAAAAATATTCTAACTCCTTAAATTCCCGGAAAAATTCGCCATAACCTCCTTTGTACCGGGAGCATCGGGAAAATCCCCAAACTGCCACACAGGCCTTCTCCAATCAAAAAGAAAAAGAAAAGCCAAGCGGCTAGCCGATACGGCGCATAAAATCTCATATGGAAATTAAATACGTACCTTTTTGTCGGGCATTCTATTTATATACCTTCTAACACTTTATTCCAAATCTGTCTCCTGTATATTTATACCTGTCCAATCTATTTTAACTATACCAATCGTTTTAACTAAATTCGTTAATTAATTTGTTAATTAACTCTTCAGTCTATTTCACCTTCATATTTGAACATGACATGTTCAAATATATTTTAACTTGCATAATAACAAATTCTAATTATACTCATACTCTCGTTTCCTTATCGACTTCTCTATTCAAATTCCAATTCAATTCTATTTGAATTCTCTTTATTTAAACTTCATTTGAAATTCTATTTTCAAATTCTATAGTTTAAAGTCCATTTGAATTCTATATTCAAATTCTATAGTTTAAAGTCCATTTGAATTTCTATATTCAAATCTATAGTTTAAAGTCCATTTGAATTTCTATATTCAAATCTATAGTTTAAAGTCCATTTGAATTTCTATATTCAAATCTATAGTTTAAAGTCCATTTGAATTTCTATATTCAAATCTATTCAAATTCTATTTGAATTCTCTGCATTATTTATAAACAACGTTTATAACTTTACTTAACATCCCCCATTAAATATTTATAAACAAAGTTTATAAATTTAATTCAAATCCCACCTTTCCATTTATGAACAGAGTTTATAAATTCCAATTCAAATCCCATATCTAAATTTATAAACAGAGTTTATAAATTCCATTCAAATCCCATATCTAAATTTATAAACAGAGTTTATAAATTCCATTCAAATCACATATCTAAATTTATAAACAAAGTTTATAAATTCCATTCAAATCCCATATCTAAATTTATAAACAAAGTTTATAAATTCCATTCAAATCCCATATCTAAATTTATAAACAAAGTTTATAAATTCAATACTCGTTTTATATATCTTCAAAACAAGTAAATATTTTCTATAGTTCATTAAAAATTCAAATTCTATTTATAAAAATAGAATTCCCTTTTTAAATATCAAATACCCTTTTCGATATTTTTATGAATCAATATTCAAAGCCCCAGTGATAATTTAAACAATCAAATCAACCAATTTTCAATCATTTGATTTTTAACACATCATATATGAATATATTTGAAATCAAACAAACAACAACATATACTATATTTTTGAGGAATCCTGTTGGATTCCTCCAACCTGTTTTCCTGCATCCACAGACGTTAGTCAACATAGTAATACCCATCCTGCTTCATGGCAGGATATCGCGGTATGAAGGTCATCCACTATCATAGCGTGGGGCGTATAGGGTAATCATCAGCTAGGGTACCGCGGGCATCCGCTAATGATACTGCGGGAATCCAACCAATCATCAACCCAATATATATATATATGTATATCCTAAATAACTAATATATATTTCAAACAATCAGAAAGCATTCAAACAAGCACAGACAATTATTTTTAACTATATAAAAATAATTTCTAAATAAATGGTGAGTGAGGTTTTACTCACCGGAATTTTTATTTGCTGAATATTTGGTAAATTTCCAATGAATCCACTTGAATCATCTTTTATTTTGCACCTTTTTATAAAAAAAATCATCTTTCTCCTCATGAATGAAATGTGAACTATTCTGTGCATTTTTTCCATTTCTGACATCTGTTTCCGTGATTATGACTTCATCTCTTCACCGTTCATCGAACTGCTCAGCAACTCTTCTTCCCCTTCGAGCTTCTCCAGAGACTGCGATACCATTCGTACCCAAAAGCCACATCTTTCCCCCAACGCAGGCGCTTTAGTGTCGAGGTCAAACTTCAGGAGCTCGGCAATTCCACTTGCAAATCGCGATTCATGTTCGTTGCTTGAGAAGCGCACTTCCAGTTTGGTCTCAAGATCCATCGCAGCATCTTCATCGCATGCGTCTTCACAAGTCAAATCGGCTTCACCTATCTAACGATGTTTGAAATCGCGATTCGTGATTTAATTTCTTCCCCCTTTGCTATTCGAAAATCGATTTACTGTGAGATAAAGTAAACGGCTTTGAATGGATTTTTAACTGGGAAGGCTTTTGATTTACTACTGGAGTTCTCGATCTAATTTCCGAAGAAAGAATGGACAAGGAAATTAGCGTGCGATTTTATAGAAGGAGGAAGGTAGCAGCTGGGGTTTTAAAATGAACAGCGAGGTCATTTTGAACTTGCGGCATTGAATTTGAACAAGGAGGCTTGCCTTGTGTGGAGATAAAGATGGACACACGTTTGGCTTTGTCCACACAAGAATAAAAGAATTTTTATTTTTATTTTATTTTAATCAAACTGATATCCTTGAATTTAAATCACTCCGTGATTCTGAACTCATTTCTAAACCCAACGACTGTCAATTCTAGGGTAATACCCCTATTCCGGACACACTGGGATAGGTCACGAAGTCCAATTCGATCATCTGTAGAAATTATTAATTTAAATCAATATAAATTTAAATTTCAAACCATTTAAATTCTTCGATAAAAATTTAAATATTATTATTCTAATTTAAACAGGAGTTGTATTGATCATCTGAACTGATTCTATTCAACTGTATATTTTTAAATTAAATTATTACTGCATTACGATAATTTAATTTATTCGACATTAAATCGAAATCGATTATTAAATTGATAACTTAAATATAAAATTCCACTTATATTATCCACCCAATATTTAAATCCATATTAAATATTTTAAATTAACCTATAAGAATCCGGGTCATTACAAAATCCATTACCAAATCATAATAGATTCCAATAACATTCAATATGGTATGTTCATCATCACAAACATATAGACATGTTCAATCGCAACGGTAATTTAAGAATCAAACTTTATTTATCTTATACATAAGCATCATTCTATATTCAAATTACAACATGTCATGATTCATTTGAAAGAACGTTTAAATCTGCGTAATAACCAACATACAAACTAAAAAAGGAATTCTTGATTTCTGAAATCTGAAATCTGAATTCTGAAATTGGTAAGCTCGCCTTTGATGTAGATCGTTGAATTTGATTACTTTTAGTTTGATTTTGATTCAGGTTTTTATCTTGTCTTTGAATTGGTGACGGCTACTCCAAGTTCTCTATTGACGGCATGATAGTTCCAGATTATTTTTGTGTGATTTTTAGGTTTGAGCATTGGGTTGTTTATATAGAATTTCAATCTAATTTGAGCCGTCGGATGATCCTAGAGTTAACCACAACCATTCAGTCAGGATAGGGTGACACCTCAGCCCTAATGACTCAGCAGGGAGTCAGAAAGGACTCAGCAATGACTCATAGTATGGATCAGATCACACTAGAAAGCTGTGCAGGCTCTCTGCTCGGCCTGGCGCACTTGGCAGGTGCGCTAGTGCAACTTTTGTACTGGCGCACTTCCCAATCCATATCTCCTTCATACGGTGTCCGTTTTACGCAAACTCGGACTCTATCTCAAGCAGAATTCCGAGACGAACGCAATGGCGTAACCCGTATCCCTTAATTCTCACATTTGAAATTAATTATTCTTTGATTCGTTACTATAATGTTAACAGGAAATACGGGGTGTTACAGTATGGGCCTTGATAAAATTATTAGAAATATTAATAATTTGTGTAAAATCATAATAAATGATTTAGAAAAAACTAGTATGAAAAATTCCATGTTTGTAAAGATAAAAATATTTTTTTATCAAAATGAACTAGTTATGAACTAGAATTATAATTCAATATTTTTAAATAAATAAATTGGATTTGAAATGGTTTTAAAAATAACCAGAATTTCCAATATATGGATTGGAATGGATTTGAATCGAAATTATCTTTGGAATATTTCGACATTGGATTCTGTGATTAAATGGTTATGTGGAGGAATTTGGAAGATAGATATATGGTTATTACCAATACGATATTTGTTGATCTCAGGATTTGATATTGAATATGAGCCGATATAATTTCTATTCAGAGCCTTATATTTAATATTGAATTGGATTTTGGGTTTGTCGTGAATGGTATCTTCATTAACACTGTTCTTAAGCCCAGTTGAGAAAAGAATAAATCTTCTAATTAAGATTTAGTGAAGTTTTCCATTTAATTAATATTTAATTGGAATTGAATAAAAGAATTGGATTTTGGGTTTATCGTGAATGGTGTCTTCATTAACACTGTTCTTAAACCCCATGTGAAAAGAATGAATCTTTTAATTAAGATTATTAGAGTTCCAGTTATATTTAATAGTTGGAATGAAATGGAATGTGAATTGGGTTTATTGTGAACTGTGTTTTAACGACATTCGTTCTTTAACCCAATTTACAGTGAAATATGATTTGGAATTTATAAATCTTTTGATTAAGATTTAGGGGAATTTTCCAAAGAAGAGTTTTCTAATTTAATAAAATAAATTGGAATGGAATGGAATTCGATTTGGTAATAATCGATGTGAACTTCTGTGGAGGAAGACCGTTACTATATATGGAATATAAAAGACTTTATCGTTATTCCATTTATATTATTGGTTGGATACAGAAGTTTATATCGATTATATATATCGATCTGTTTTCCGGAAGATTCCATAATTAGTGGATTGTGATTTTGGGTTTATCGTGAACTGTGTTTTAAATAACATTAGTTCTTTAACCCAGTTAAAGATAAGATTAATTTCTTAACTTTGAATAATCATTAAGTAATGATTTTTGGGATTAAAACTGAATTAGAGTTTTAATGAATCTTTAATTAGATTGTAACGTGAACGAGATACTTAAATTTATTGAATTCATGAAATGATCGAGAATGGAGTATCACCAGTTTTACTCCAAGCGATAGTTAAATCTTTAATTAGATTTGAACGTGAAATGGTAATTAATTTACCAATAACACCATGGGTGTTAAATATGAAGCATTACCAGTTTTGCTTCATGGGATGAATAGATTGGGATTGGGAAATAAAACAAATGATTACTTCGGTAAGGTTCGTTAATCCCGACTAGTTTGGAAAACCTTAATATGGTTTAAATTGTGAAAAGAATATTTGAATAAATGAATATTCTAGATTGGAATGAGGCATGTGTTGTGTTTTTATAGCACTTGTTTATAAAATACGTGAGTTATTCAGAAAGACCGGGTATATCCCATTCTGAATAACTGATTTGACGATACGTCGACGATGAAGACGGTGGTTGAAGACCGGGGGTCTTCACATCGTTTGGATGATTACTGATGCCTTGATTGGGCTGTACACCCAAGACAAGGTAATTAGTGGTGATCGTCCAGACGTACTTGGAGATCGATCAGATATGCGAGGACCTCTCTCCTGTATTGAACATATGGGATGAGGAATAAGGTGCCTCAGGTTTCGTTCAGACCCAGAATGAACTTGTAAATGGATGTGTGTCTGACATCGGATTTCATTCTATGTGATTGATAAACATCAGTCCCATGGCGTGAATTGCCTGCATGGCATGTTGAGATGCAAATGATCAAGGCTTCTTTTGAAAAGCAGAGTCTTGCGGTTGATGATCAAAGCATGTCTTTAATATAACATAGCTTTATGTATAACGTTAATTTGCGAGCCTCACATCCCGGTGTGAACCAAAAATCGGAGAGGACCTTAGGGAGGGTATGCGTTTCCTTCTAGGTAGGTGTGATGTCAGGGTTTTGCAAGCCCAGACGTTTTACTTATGTGGATGATGGATAGCGAGGCACCTCAGATATATCGGTTACTACGGAGCCGATGGATATTGAGTCATCTAGCTTATTTATGCCCCATAGGGCGGGGAAATGTATTGTTCAGGGATTGTAATCCACTCCGTGTGGACCGGCCCTGGCGATCCAAGGGTTGATGCGTTTTGATCCTAAGGTTCAGGCTAGAGAGTCTCGAAGCGGTAAGGAAGATCCCTTACCTTAGTTCACAGATGAAAATCCAACTTCCAATACGTGACATTTCGGTTTTGATTGTAGAGCCTATTATTGGCGACATGATATATGGTACCCATGCCGTCTATGATTGATACATTTATATTTGAAGTTGTTTTATACACATGCACCTATAATAGTATCAAATGATTTTTTTTAAATGCACCAAGCATGTTTGGCTATTATAAGGGAAAACCCTATCCTCCGGCTTGCGTTGCATTGTGTGATGGGACCTGGGTCTTATAATAACTTCATTTTTTCCAAAAAGCATTGCGTTGTTTGTTTTATGCAATGGTATTCTCAGGAGGAAACCCGTTCCATGTTATACAGTGTGGTCCCTTGATTTGCCTTATTTTTGAAGTAAAAGTTTTAAATAACTATTTTAGTTCTCACATAAGTCACATGACTGACCTGGAGTTTATTGTTTTAACCTAAACTCTCGGTGCCCCTATTTTCCACACGGGTAGCTAGTAGTTTTGGGTTTGCAGATTTATTCTTACAGGATCCTGGATCTACAACCGGAGATATATTTGGAAAGCTCTGTATCCGTGTATTTGTTTCAGTTGTGTTATGTATTATTTTTCCGCTGCATTATAATTTGTAAATCTCTGATATTTATCAAATATATATTATTTGTTCATACTCTGTATATTCTTGTACTCTGATGAAAATTGTTGTAATAAGCAATGAAATGTGCATCTGTTTGTGTTCTGATTTGTCGTGTTATCAGACAATGCGTTCTTTCTCTTCTCTTCGGAGACCGGGGAAGTTCAGGTCGTTACAGGAAACATATATGTTAATGCATTCAATACACTAGAAAAGACCTCTGGTTGCGTTTGAAAAACGCTACCAAAATTTTTGATAGCGTTTTAGTAAACGCTATTATAGGTCCCACAACTAAAAGTCTGATTTTTTTTGTGTTTCAATAAACACTACCATATGGTTAGCATAGTTGTGTTTTCCAAACGCTACTGAAGGTCTGTAAGTGGGTCACTTTTTGCTTTTCTATAGCGTTATTTTATACAACTAAAAACTTTTCGTTGCATTTATTTTATGCCACTAAAAATTCATATGGTTCGCATAGTTATGTTTTCAAATGATGTTGAAGATCTATATATAGGTCATTTTTTGCTTTTCTATAGCGCTTAATTTGTGCTACTAATATGCTACATTTGTTTCTGTGCTATAATGCTACTAAAATGTATTGATTGTTCTGTAACATATTTTAAATGCTACTATACATTGTTAGTGACTTATATTATTTCCAGCAACTAGTTATATAATAGTCACATTAAAATTAGCAATGATCGCATAAAAGTATGATTTAAAACAACAATCAAACATATAATCATCATATTCAAATAAATGAGAATACATTAATCACATAAGTATTTTCCATAACCATTTAGATAATAGTTATTTGACAAAATCAACAAACTTACATACCACAAGCATTCAAAAACAAATTTACATAATAAGTACAAACAAATACCAAAATACATACAACAATTAAAGTCATGTCACTTGTTGTTGATGATCTTCACTCTCGAAAGTCTAATTACCTACAGACAATATTAATTATTTATTATTAAAACAAGCACATAAACAATATTAATATAACTCGACCATGAATAATTTGTTCCACTGCAAAATTCAGATCTGCACATAAACAATATTAACTCTGCGCTCCTTATATCTAGATGTTACCATTGGACGTAAACGCACCCTTATATCTACATGTTAGTAACTAAGACATTAGCCGAAATACCTAAGCACAACTAATTTGAAAAGACTCTGTTTACACAGAAAATGAATGACACATCAATGAAGTTGAATCTATGCAGTTAAAATTTATTTGTTAAGTCATGGTGTACCATCACATCGTTTTTTGTCTTGATTCATACGACATGGAAACTTGCATATATATAGGAATTATGATTTGGTTTTTTTCCACCCACCAAGTTAGGTTTATGTTATATGCTCACTGTAACGAACCAGGATTTTTAATAATTAAAATATAATAAAAAAATTCATTTTTTTGAATATCAAGTGAAATTAATAAGGTTCTAATACAAATTTTGTTTTAAATATTATATATGCGTATTTATGTAAATATTTTTGTTTTGATATGAGTAACTTATTTTAAGATTTTTATTTAATATTTATTTAAATAAATATTTTTTTATATGATAATATTAGTTAGTTTATAAAATATGTTGATTTCCCTGAAGATTGTTGAGTTTCTAAAACCTCATTTTTTACAATTTATAATGGTTAAAATAATGATGAATAAATATTTTGAATTATTATGTATGTTATGAATCTTGAATCAAATATTTGTTTCACATATATGTATTGTAAGCTAGCTACATTTATAAGTGTTACTAAAGTGTAACTAAAAATAAAAATCTAACAAATAAATAAATAACTTATTTATTTCAACATGCATTGGCTAGATATTTTAATAAAATTAGGTGTCCTCTTATGTGGCTACATGCATGGAAAGGGTTATAGGAGGAAAGCCAAGTGTCCTTAGTTAAATAATTAAAAATACTTTTAATTTCGTATACAAAATTCCATTTTTCCTCTCCTGGTCAAAGCTACAGGTAAAAATCTCACGACATATTCATCTTCCTCTTACATTTTCAAGTCACAGTAAAGAAAATTTCATGTTCCACTCCACTTAAAAATCAAAATCTCCTAATCTATCTACTTTCAACCCAAATGATTAACACGAAAGTTGTTTGAATCACCATTTAGGATTTTTAGAAATCAACGAATTCATATTTCATCCATCGATGAAGGAGAAATCGTGAAATTTTAGAAAACATGGAAAATGGGTTCCGAAGTTACGAAAAGCCAAATCTCCCAATCCAGAAGGAATTGAAGCGCGCTGTCAGCACTGTTGTGATCAGCGAAGCGGGTAGTATTTTTGGTGTAAATTTCATTAGATCCTGTGATGATGATTTTGAAGGTTGAAAATTAGGTTTTGGTTTAATCGGAGAAAGAAGCGACGATATTCGAATCGGAGGATGGCATTGTGCTCAGGACGGAGAGAGCTTCGAAGTGGTGTAATTTGGTGGATTTCGGAGTAATTTGGTGTCGATATTCTTGAGGAATCATACGGGTTTTTCCCGTGTTCCATATCTCGGCAAACGGTGCGCACTTCGAGGGAGGAGGCCGGAGTCGGTGTGCAGACGAGTAAGGACGTGAAAAGGGATATGTTGGTGGTCTCGCGTTTGAGTTCCGTGAAGTATTTGATGTGTGCATATGCACGGGTTGCGCATGAAAATGGTTTCAGGTTCCGGCAAAATGGAAGGAGCTGGAAGAAGAAGAGGGGAGTGCGGACGCAGGCTTGATTGGGTGCGGTCTTGTTGGGCTTGGCCGAATGAATTTGGTATATTTCCTTTAATTGAATTTTAAGCTTAAATGTAGTATACAACTTTAGAAGCTAATAACTAATTCATTTGAAATCAGAATTACGCAACGTTGAGTTCGTTAAGATCGTATTAAAAAATAGAATTCAATTATATATATAGGTTTGGTAATTTTAGTTAAGAATGAATTATGGGAAATCAAAATAAAAGGTCCTTATATATGTGACAATGTATAATAAACGAAGTTATTAATTCAATTCCAAAACATATAATTAGTAGAACAATCACAGGATGCTAATGGAATGTATTGGAAAGCAGTGCATGTAGCAGTAGAAGTGCTCGGCCTGGTAGTGAAGTTATGGAGCTATTTTGGTGAGAACATTTAATCTAATTTAATTAGTTATTAAATTAGTTGTTATTGAATAGTTATAATTAGTTGAGATTAATAATTGTTGGTTGGATATGGATGTTCTTGTGTGAATGGATGTGCATGTAATTAGTTGACACTAAACACTGAAGCGTTATTGACCGTAATGCTTATGCATAGCTGAATTGTTTGTGTATGGGAGATGATTATAATTTATGATCATCCGATTTATATGGTTGATTTATTTTGCATGATGCACACACAACACTATGGTTGTGGAATCATACAGATAATCGATTAAATTCTCCATCCATGTAAATGAAGATTTTTTTTTTAAATATTGAAATAATTTTCTTTTAGCTCAAATTTTAATTTGAAAAATATTTGGAAATTTAAATATAATATTATATTATATTATATACTTGACCGTTCTAGGATGACAGAGAGGATGATGTCAAGGCTTGGGTTTGGAAATCCAGTTTCCTGCTCTCCCTAGCTATCCCTAACTGGTCTGATGGACGGAACGGTTAATTCAAATATGATTTGAAATTTGAATTGAAGTTGTTTTAAACTTTGAAAACCAATTGGAATTAAAATAAAAAATGGCGCATAAGGACCATTTATGATGTTTAAATTTAAATTAAAAGGATTTTTGAACTGTTATGGTTTATAACTTATTTAAATTTAAATTAAGATTTGGAATTGAAGAATGATTTTGGAATAAACTTCATAATCGATTTTGATATTAAGTTGAATTGAATTTAAATTCAATTCAAAGATATTTGAAGGAATTATATTTAAATCGATTATAACATGCTACGGCGTGACAATTCGTAAATGTCAATTTCATTTTTTAATGGTTATAACTTGATCGTTGAGATCGGTCTGACTTGAAATAAGAAACGTTGATTTTCAAATACTAACAGTTTGAATAGAAATGAAATTTTTTAAATTTCAAGGTACGATTTTCAAGTTATGTTCAAACAAATTGGAAAGGTCGTTATACGTGTAGTTCGGCGACCATAACGAAATTCAAATAAAACAAGTTTAAAATTTGAGAGAATTCATGATAAATCTTACTTTATTAACTTAAAGTAATTAGAAATGAATTATTTGAATTTTTGAATTTGATTTGGAATCTATTTGAATTAAAAGGCTATTACAGTGCTTTTACCAACGTTCAAACGTTATTATATCATTTCTAAAGATAAATGGGTTTTGGAATTTATAAGTCGTAAACCATTATTTAAATGGTTAAAAAGATTGAAAATGGCTCGGAAGGATTTTAAATAATTGAACTTGGAATTATTTATTAATTCTGAATATTAAAATTTAAAAGGAAATGAGTTGGATGGACTTTGTGACGGATATTCGTTATGTAATTCCAAAGTTGAACAAATACTATCAAAAGCATTAGAAAAATATTTACCTCAATGTTCTGATAGTGTTTGATTGAGTTGTGAATGTATATCAAATATAAGTCGATTTAACTCTATCAGACTTATGTTTGAATATGAATTGTTTGGATTATCATTAATGGAATTCCAATCGAAATAAAGATTCGATAAAGACTTGTGGAATTGAAGGATTTTGTTTTGAGTATAAGGATCAAAGGGTTTTTGTGGAATAAAGGTTGGTATATCGAATATTTTGATTTTAAAGAGAAGTTAAAATGATGAAAGAATTTATGACAAATTTCAACCTTGACATTGTAATGACTTGAAATGACTGGAAGGAAATTGAATTGAAAAGTCCGTATGATCCATGACTATCGATTTAAGAATATGCTTATTACTTGGGAAGTCCGAGATCGGATTTAAGTCCAAAAACCATTCCAAGTAATAATACGACGCATGAAGCAAATTCAAGACTTGGAATCGATGAATGAAGATCGTGGTTCTTCACAAATCGAACGGACTATCTGCTAATTGGTTTCTTTACTGAATATGCCCCTATTATCGGAGTGGCAGGAAGTCCGAACGTATTGGGAGAACTTTCGGATTTTGTTCCGTTCCGACCCAGGACGGACTTGTATAGATTGTGTGTCTGACATTGTAATTGACGACATAACACTGATTCCGTTGATATGTATCTGGTTTGTGACGTATGAGCTCGAAGTGGTTATGTAATGATGGAAATCAGTGGTCATGTGGTGAATGGACAATGTGACATACTTAAAAAATAAAATGAGTTTGAACGATCAGGGCATTGCTTTGTGTATGACGTGACATCGAAAAACCTCACACCACAGATGATGAGAAACTGGCGGTTAGGTTGTGTGTGCATATATATATATATGAATTGATGATGACCGCTGCAGCAGTGGGAAAGCACTTATGACTTATGGAATAGTGTATGTTCGGGAGGCTGTGTCTGGTCGAAAACCGTTGATCTACCTCGCGATTTGTATTGGTGTCTGCGTCTGGATGAAAAACCCATGATTACATTTCGTTGGTGTTCCGATTGATCTTTCGTGCCAGGAATCATCAAGTTGGAAACACAAATCTCCAATACGTGCCACACGGTTTTGGTTTATATATATAGGGCGACATAATATTATGGGGTATTATGCTGTCTAGGATTGATACATTTATTTGCGAAATATTTTCCACACTATATATGTATTATGGCATTGAAAGGGGATTTTTACGTATGGAAGCGTATTTGGTTATCATAAGATAAACCTTGCCCATCTGGTGTGCGCTTGCATTATGTGATGTGGGACGAGCTTATGATAGCTTCATTTTCAAAAGTCATTGCGAATTTATATGCACGGGTACACATGGAGTAAACCCGTTCCGCATTAGCGGCATAGTCTGGTGAATTTTCCAACTTTAAAATGAATCTTAAAGCAACTGTTTTATGTTCTCACACCAGTCCCATGACTGACCTGGAGTTTATTGTTCCTTCAAAAACTCTGGGTGCCTATTAATTTCCACACGGAGTAAATCCGTTCCGCATTAGCGGCATAATTCGGTGAATTTTCCAACTTTAAAATAAATCTTAAAGCAACTGTTTTATGTTCTCACACCAGTCCCATGACTGACCTGGAGTTTATTGTTCCTTCCTAAACTCTGGGTGCCTATTAATTTCCACACGGGCAGCTAGCAGTTTAGTCTGCAGTTATAGATCGTTGGAGCAGGATTCAGAGCACTTTTGGAGTTGAAGTCTACGCTAGATTTTGGAACTTCCGCCATATCATATGATTTCTGCCGCTGAGAGTATATTTACTTTTCTTCCGCTGTATATGTTGTAACTCTGATATTTTATGTAACACTGATGTAATATTGTATTATGCAATGAAAAGTTCTATTGTTTTGTTCAATATATGCATGTTCCCATAACAATTCATCTTTGTGAACGGTTTTAGTTGGTTTAATTACCGACGAAAATCGGGCAAAAAGGCGGGTCGTTATAGTTGGTATCAGAGCTTGGTTCATACAAAGCTATGGGGTGCGACATATTTTGAATAGAACTCATCAGATTTATAACGTCTCATTAGAGATAGGGTCGGAAATGCCCTAGAATGAGATTTTGAAATATTATGTCGAGGGAGCGTATTTTGAAATCTATATAAAGTATTTTTGAACTAAGTATATCATTTTGAAAATGATAATTATTTTGAAATATATTTGAAGATAAGGGTTTTGAGTATTGTATTCGACGTCACGATTGGACTATCGAGTATGTAAGGATTTCAAATATACGTCTGATCAACGTATATACGAAGTTCAATGTATACTAGATAGATATAGAATCACACTCTAGTCGCTCGGGGATGATTCTGTTGATGACTTCAGCATCATCGGTATTCATTTTCGAGTTTCGAAGGTGGGATGTGTAATGACCCAGATTTCCGCAACATCAGAGTTGACTATATACATCATACGTCCAACCCAAATATCACGAAAATACGGAACATTTTTTTTTAGAAGAAAGAGGTAGAAGAAGAACAGAACTAACAACACAGAATCTCACATCGCAGCGGAACAAAATATAATATATCACATCTTTGAAATACAAAATCTTAACTGTATAACATACACTTATCAGAGTACAACACTTACAACATAGCGGAACAAACTATAACTAGATAACGCTGAAGCCTCCTGCTCCAAGCTCCTTTAGATATATCTGAAAAATCCTGAACTACTTGACTGCCCGTACAAATTTAGGCACCCAAGAGTTTAGGTAGAACAAAACAAATAAACTCCGGGTCAGTCATGGGACTGGTATGAGTAAACAGTTTAAAACAGTTTCAGAAAACTAAATGATATCTCATAAGACCACGCGGCATAACACGGAACGGGTTTTTCCCTTATGAAAATCCAAACACTTGATTCAACTTTATATCAAACTCTTTTGATATTATAATAATGTCTAAATCAATTAAATAACAATCTAGTGGAACGTTTGCATCTCACGTTCCACATATATATACAATCAAAACTGCAAGCACGTATTGGGTAATGGATTTCCAACTATGACAAGGTATGGAATCACCTTCCGCTGGTATATCTCTAGAGGAGAATACACCGAGTTCAACAAGAACATCTTGCAACTCAGCCACACATGACCGACCACTCATTTCGCTTGAGTGTATCGAATGTATATCACCAACGATTGGGATCAGCAACCGTTTCCCGAATGGGTCAGCATCGACAATAGATTTTTAGAAGTAAATGAAACTCTAGATCAGGTGATTATACACCCTAATAGGTGCGACCTACATAGCCATGCTGCTTGCCCGATTTCTGTCATTTACCGGTTGATGAGGCTAGAAGCTACGCTTTATCATCACACCAGATTCACTTCGAATGCCACATCGTCAAATCCATCAAATCACCGATTGACGTCCTTAACAGTACATTACGTGTTAGCTAAAAGAAGTTTCCTTCTCCGCTTCCACTCTTGGTACGGTTGAAGAAATCAATGTACGTGACCTTTCTGGAAATACTCTGTCAGACATTCATCCATACACGTCACCCAGGAACAGGATGAACCGAAGGTACTATTTCTATAAATAGAAAAAGTCCTTGCACTCTACTCCGTCTTCAATTATCTTTATATAATCTGATTCGCACGCTACTGCCAATATGGAGTGGTTCTTCGGATAATAATCCAACCGGTCTCTCCATATTGACAACGATGGTCAAAACTCCGATAGTCTGTGATTTAACTATCGAATAAAAACAAGTGTTTCGATAGTCGATGATTTAACTATCGAATAAAACAAGTGTTCATCCAAACATCCAACAATCAGTGAGCCTTTAATTAATATTCCATTAATTAAATCTCTTCTCTATTTCTTTATCAATATTTGTTAACCAAATATTTTCAATAACCATATTGGCCTTATACGTTCTTTGGAAAACATTTCCATATATCGCCTTCCTTTATTTTCTATACTAGGAAATATTCATTATTCTATTTCCAAGCTTTGCACATATTTGGGTTAAAACAGATGTTGTATAAAACATCGTTACGACAACCCAAATACAGTATTTAACTAATTCTTATTCCATATTGATCTTCGAGCCTGAATCTTGCTACTTATCGGTATATCATGAAATCAACCAAGTTGGGGTATAATTACCTCTCATACCTTGACTGAATAACATTTAACGTCAAAACAGACAAGACTACTTACTCGAATAATCAATACCATACAACTGATTATTCACCTTTAAACACATATACATTTTCTCTTTCTATACCTACGAGATTTTATTCTTATACTTCCCTTTTTATTTTACTATTCTATTTCTAAGTTCGTTTTCTAATCGACTTCTATATATTTTGATATGTTAATTTTTAACTATCAAATTATCTTAAAAATATTCTATCTCCTTAAATTCCCGGAAAAATTCGCCATAACCTCCTTTGTACCGGGAGCATCGGGAAATTTCAAATAGCTTTCCCGGTCCTTCTTATCTCAAAAAGAAAAAGAAAAAGCCAAGCGGCTTGCCGATACGGCGCATAAAATCTCATATGGAAATTAAATACGTACCTTTTTGTCGGGCATTCTATTTATTTCACTTCTATACTTTATTCCATACCTGTCTCCTGTATGTCTATACCTGTCCAATCTATTTTAACTATACCAATCGTTTTAACTCAATTTGTTAATTAAATCTGTTGCTTAACCTTTCAGTCTATTTCACCTTCATATTTGAACATGACATGTTCAAATATATTTTAACTGCATATTAACAAATTCTAATTATGCTTATACTCTCGTTTCCTTATCGACTTCTTATTCAAATTCCAATTCAATTCTATTTGAATTCTCTTTATTTAAACTTCATTTGAATTCTATTTTCAAATTCTATAGTTTAAAGTCCATTTGAATTCTATATTCAAATTCTATAGTTTAAAGTCCATTCGAATTCTATATTCAAATTCTTTAGTTAAAGTCTATTCGAATTTCTATTTTCAACTTCTATATTCAAAGTCTATTTGAATTTCTCTTTTCAAATTCCATAGTTAAACTCCATTTAAATTCTATTATTCAAATTCTATTTTCAAAGTCTACTTGAATTTCTCTTTTCAAATTCTATATTCAAGGTCTATTTGAATTTCTCTTTTCAACTTCTATATTCAAAGTCTATTTGAATTTCTCTTTTCAAATTCCATTTGAAATACTATATTCAAATCTATTTGAATTCTCTTCATTACTTATAAACAACGTTTATAACTTCAATTCAAATCCCACCTTTCCATTTATAAACAACGTTTATAAATTCAATTCAAACCCCATATTTTCATTTATAAATAACTTTATAAATTCGATTCAAATTCCACATTTCCATTTATAAACAAAGTTTATAAATTCAATTACTTGTTTATATATATATTCAAAACAAGTTAATGTTTCTATACTTCATTTAAAATTCAAATTCTATTTATAAAAATAGAATTCCCCTTTTAAATTTCAAATACCCTTTTCGATATTTTTATGAATCAACATTCAAGCTCTAGGGATATTTTAAACAATCAATCAACCAATTTTCAATCATTTGATTTTTAACACATCATATATGAATATATATGAAATCAAACAAACAACAGATAATATATATTTTTGAGGAATCCAGTTGGATTCCTCCAACCTGTTTTCCTGCATCCACAGATGTTAGTCAACATAGTAATACCCATCCTGCTTCGAGGCAGGATATCGCGGTATAGAAGGTCATCCACTATCATAGCGTGGGGCGTATAGGGTAATCATCCGCTATGAAACTGCGGGCATCCGCTAATGAAACTACGGGAATCCAACCAATCAATCAACCCAATATATATATATATATATAATAGTCCTAAATAACTAATGTATATTTTAAAACCATCAGACAACATTCAAACAAGCAGAGACAATTAATTTTAACGATGTAAAGATAATTCTAAACAAACAGGTGAGTGAGATTTACTCACCAGGGTTTTAATTGGCAGCTCATTCTGACTTTTAAATAAAATCCTAAGAGACTTCAAAATTCAAACTGAACTCCATTGCGAAGCTTAAGTTTATACGAGCTCAACAAATCGACGACGTTCGCATCTGATATCGTATGAATTTTATACAGGCAATTATTATTTTTATTAAGCTTATGGTCATTAAATAATTTTAAAAATATAATTAATTACCTTTAATCCTTGATTTAGGCCGCTGACTCTTTTTCTTCCCTGACGAACTTCGAATCAACTGCTCCTCACAACCCAACGGTCTAACATCTTCACTCCTCACCTCAACACTTCAATCCAGTCCAGCGTTGGCCTCTGCTGCCATCGCAGTGTACTCCTCCCATCCAAAATCAACGTCGGCTTCTTCCAGAAATCATCCCAGAACCGCAAGTTTGCTCCAGACAAAAATCGAGAACTAGGACAAACAGACATCCCTTTTGAAACAGCGCATGCTTCAGGACCTCGATGCCATCACCGAATTCATTTCCGACTTCATGAAATCGACCCTAGCTTCATCTCAGTTCAGCACCTACTCCCGATTACTTACAGTAGATCGCGACTTCCCAAAATCATCCACTCCAGGTCGCGGTGATCAAAACCCACTCGCAGACTACCAGATCCGCTTGCCATCGTTCAAAATGCCCTACCGAACTTTGCCACAATCGCGCTAGCTCAAATCGAACCCTAATCGACAGTCGCCCTACTTCCCTTAATCGTGAGCGTCGCCTGCTAGTTCTCAAGCATCTAGGAGTGAACGAATGAATTAAGAAAGGGAGAGGCTTTCATTTTGCTTTAACAGCTTTCGATTTTGATTGTGTTTGAGAGAGGAGCGGTGTGATTTTATAACAGAGAGGTGTGGTTTAAAAATTGAACAGCAAGGTAAATTCTTGTGTGGAGGTGGAGACTCAACGTCTATTGTTTATTGTCCACACAAGAATTTGCTTTATTTTAATTTAAATTGGTTTTAAATTAAATTTCAAACCATCTAAATTCTTGATAATAATCTAATATTATTATTCTAATTCAAACAGGAGTTTGAATTAATTATCTGAACTATTTCAAATTCAGATTTGACTTCGAATTGAATTATTCGCTGATTCCTTATTTTGATAATTTAATATATACGATATCAAATCGAAATCGATATTTAAATTGGTAACATAAATATAGAATTTCATTTATTTTATCAACTAAATATTTAAATCCATTTTAAATATTTAAAATTAGTTGGTCGAAATCCCGGGTCATTACAATCTTCCCTACTTATAATAATTTCGTCCTCGAAATTGCTAAGGTAGAAAAAGTGCTACAAACCCATTAACCTTTCAAAACTTATTTATGTTGATACTCAACATTTCAAACTTCCTTACGTAACTCTCTTTCGAATAAATCCCTATTCGATAACTCCTCCCTTCGAATAACTATATTCGATAATCTCTCTTTCGAATAACTAGATTCGAAAACCTTTCTTCGAATAAACTATATTCGATTTACTCTTATCAATTAACTCTATTGGAATTTAACTCTTTTCGATTAACTCCATCGAATAACTAAATTCGATAACTCCTTCGAATAACCAATATTCTATAACTCACTTCGATTAAACTAATCGATAACTCTTTTCGATTAAACTATAATCGATAGCCCATTTCGTTCTATTTGAATAAACTAATATTTGATTTAACTCCACTCGCTTTGCTCTGGATCGCAGCGATCACAATGGTTACGCCTGATTCCCCCAGGAAACATCCGACCGCCCTAGGCTATCTGCAGCCCTGCGAATTACGCTAGCAGTCGTACGAAATGGCAACATATCCTGAGTAACTATATTTGGCTAACTCTATCTCAATACTATATTCGATCAACTTTAATTGAATAACTAACATTCAATTAAATCCTAATTCGATTAACTATGTTCAATTAACTCTATCTGGTTAACTCTTACTCTAATCGAATTATTCTAACTCTAATCGATTATTTCTAACTCTAATCGACTTCTCCTATTCGAATAACTCCTATTGGATTACGTTTATTCATTTATAAAGGTTTACTTTTAGTAACGGTTCTTCACTTTATAAATGTTCTTCTTTAATAACGTTACTTCACTTATACAAGTGTTGTGCACCCTTTCTATTTAAAACTATTGGTGTTAAAAGCCAATATCTCTTCTCTATATAAGTTCAGACTTATATATTCCATCTATCGAATGATAAATATTTAATTTAATTTATAACTGTCATTTTATAAATAAATCTTTTTCTATTTATCTGTTAAAAACAGATTTCCATTTTCTATTCATCTTCTGAATATTCCTTTGATCAAATTCTATTTATTTAACAAATAAATATCTCATCTATAACATTCTATTTATTTTCTATAAATAAATATTTCCATTGAATCTATTTGTAAATGTTTTACAAATATTTCTCCTTTTATTTGTTTGCACATAACTTCCTTTGTATTTGTGTTACAAATATATTTCCTTTATATATTTCCCAATTCATATTTTATTCACATTGATTTTACTCAATTTATTCATTTTGATCCATTTAACTTACTTAAGTTAAATTTAATTTCAATCATTCAAATTCCCATTAACTAGTTGCTAATTAACCGCTTTGCCTATTTCACCCTTTTTATTTGAATATCACTTGTTCAAATATATGTCAACTTAATGATAGACTAATCTAATTATATTTTCAACTCGAGTTATATATTCGATTTCGAATATAAATTCTCAATCTCTTTCACTTATCAAAAATCCAATTTCGATTCAAATTTCCTTTAACTAATTATTTTCCAATTTAGTTAATTCTATTTAACCATTTAAAAATATGATTTTTGTCTTAAAAATCATTTCACTTACTTCACTGGAGTTCATATTTAATTTATAACTCCAGTCTGGATTTTTCTAATGCCAATTCGGATTTTATTTCCTAAAAATCCTTTTATTTATTTAATTAAACCGTTATGGTTTTATAATGGTTCTGGCGCTGTTTTTCTAAAAATTTGATTTTGACATAACTCAAAATCTATACGACGAAATCCAGATTTTTCTCTTTCATTAGAAAACTATTGTTCAACCGGTCCCGACGATTCTTGTTTCAAAGAATTCCGACTTCAACTGAGTTCTGTATACTAAATTGAAGTTCGAATTGCCAATTTACGAACTGCCGCGCTATGACGAGCTCGTTTTAATTATATTTATAAATATAAACGTTTTAACTTTGTTTTTAATATATTCAACTCCAATCTGATATATTTTTAATATATATCCAATCCATTTCACATAATATTCCCGATCTATTTCACTTCAAATATTCAAATCCTATATATTAATTTAAAATATTCAAATTTGAATCTCTTTATTCCAACTCATTTGAATTTCCTTCTATTCAATTTCTACTTGAATTTTCTTCGATTCAAATTCTAAATCAATTTCCTTATCTTCAATTCCTATTTGAATTTTCTTTATTCAAATTCATTTGAATTCCTTTGAATTCAAATTCTATTTCACTTCTATTTGAATTATATATATATATATATTCAAATTCCTTTATTTTACTTCTATTTGAAATCTACATTCCAATTCCCATTTCAAAATTCCTTTTGAAGTTATATAAATATATACATATATTTATATCTATCTCAAATTCAAAACATTTGAATTTTCAAATAACTTGTTTCTTTTCAAACAAATTTCCATCTAAACTTTTCTAAGGAAGCAATTCATCACTTAGAAACTCGAAAATGAACACTGATGATGTTGCGACCATCATCAGAATTATTTCCCAGCTACTGAATGAGTTCAGTGCTTTAAACCCATTTAGAAAAATATTTTCCAAACTCCCAGGATTTTAAATTCTGAATTCTGGTTGGAATTCAATTTCAATTTATCACATTTGTATATTTGATTTCATATACAAATTCCATTGGTTATATATATAACTATTTCTGTTTTATAATCTAATTCGATTATAATCCTAACAATCAACTTAACTATTTAAAAACAATATCGTGTTCAATCTTCTGTTCAAATGTTTATAAACTCCTATCGACATCGTGGCGTCCCACGATTCGACCAAAATTTATAATCCACTCAACAGACTAGTCAACACAATATAAAACAGTTTTTATATCAAATAACAAATACGCTCTCTCGTATATATATACGCTCAACTCATTCTAGGATACTACTGATCCTATCTCTAATGAGCACATTCCAACAAGCCTAGGTATTCGCTCAACCTAAGCTCTGATACCAACTGTAATGACCCAGATTTCCGCAACATCAGAGTTGACTATATACATCATACGTCCAACCCAAATATCACGAAAATACGGAACATTTTTTTTTAGAAGAAAGAGGTAGAAGAAGAACAGAACTAACAACACAGAATCTCACATCGCAGCGGAACAAAATATAATATATCACATCTTTGAAATACAAAATCTTAACTGTATAACATACACTTATCAGAGTACAACACTTACAACATAGTGGAACAAACTATAACTAGATAACGCTGAAGCCTCCTGCTCCAAGCTCCTTTAGATATATCTGAAAAATCCTGAACTACTTGACTGCCCGTACAAATTTAGGCACCCAAGAGTTTAGGTAGAACAAACAAATAAACTCCGGGTCAGTCATGGGACTGGTATGAGTAAACAGTTTAAAACAGTTTCAGAAAACTAAATGATATCTCTTAAGACCACGCCGCGTAACACGGAACGGGTTTTTCCCTTATGAAAATCCAAACACTTGATTCAACTTTATATCAAACTCTTTTGATATTATAATAATGTCTAAATCAATTAAATAACAATCTAGTGGAACGTTTGCATCTCACGTTCCACATATATATACAATCAAAACTGCAAGCACGTATTGGGTAATGGATTTCCAACTATGACAAGGTATGGAATCACCTTCCGCTGGTATATCTCTAGAGGAGAATACACCGAGTTCAACAAGAACATCTTGCAACTCAGCCACACATGACCGACCACTCATTTCGCTTGAGTGTATCGAATGTATATCACCAACGATTGGGATCAACAACCGTTTCCCGAATGGGTCAGCATCGACAATAGATTTTTAGAAGTAAATGAAACTCTAGATCAGGTGATTATACACCCTAATAGGTGCGACCTACATAGCCATGCTGCTTGCCCGATTTCTGTCATTTACCGGTTGATGAGGCTAGAAGCTACGCTTTATCATCACACCAGATTCACTTCGAATGCCACATCGTCAAATCCATCAAATCACCGATTGACGTCCTTAACAGTACATTACGTGTTAGCTAAAAGAAGTTTCCTTCTCCGCTTCCACTCTTGGTACGGTTGAAGAAATCAATGTACGTGACCTTTCTGGAAATACTCTGTCAGACATTCATCCATACACGTCACCCAGGAACAGGATGAACCGAAGGTACTATTTCTATAAATAGAAAAAGTCCTTGCACTCTACTCCGTCTTCAATTATCTTTATATAATCTGTTTCGCACGCTACTGCCAATATGGAGTGGTTCTTCAGATAATAATCCAACCGGTCTCTCCATATTGACAACGATGGTCAAAACTCCGATAGTCTGTGATTTAACTATCGAATAAAACAAGTGTTCATCCAAACATCCAACAATCAGTGAGCCTTTAATTAATATTCCATTAATTAAATCTCTTCTCTATTTCTTTATCAATATTTGTTAACCAAATATTTTCAATAACCATATTGGCCTTATACGTTCTTTGGAAAACATTTCCATATATCGCCTTCCTTTATTTTCTATACTAGGAAATATTCATTATTCTATTTCCAAGCTTTGCACATATTTGGGTTAAAACAGATGTTGTATAAAACATCGTTACGACAACCCAAATACAGTATTTAACTAATTCTTATTCCACATTGATCTTCGAGCCTGAATCTTGCTACTTATCGGTATATCATGAAATCAACCAAGTTGGGGTATAATTACCTCTCAGACCTTGACTGAATAACATTTAACGTCAAAACAGACAAGACTACTTACTCGAATAATCAATACCATACAACTGATTATTCACCTTTAAACACATATACATTTTCTCTTTCTATACCTACGAGATTTTATTCTTATACTTCCCTTTTTATTTTACTATTCTATTTCTAAGTTCGTTTTCTAATCGACTTCTATATATTTTGATATGTTAATTTTTAACTATCAAATTATCTTAAAAATATTCTATCTCCTTAAATTCCCGGAAAAATTCGCCATAACCTCCTTTGTACCGGGAGCATCGGGAAATTTCAAATAGCTTTCCCGGTCCTTCTTATCTCAAAAAGAAAAAGAAAAAGCCAAGCGGCTTGCCGATACGGCGCATAAAATCTCATATGGAAATTAAATACGTACCTTTTTGTCGGGCATTCTATTTATTTCACTTCTATACTTTATTCCATACCTGTCTCCTGTATGTCTATACCTGTCCAATCTATTTTAACTATACCAATCGTTTTAACTCAATTTGTTAATTAAATCTGTTGCTTAACCTTTCAGTCTATTTCACCTTCATATTTGAACATGACATGTTCAAATATATTTTAACTGCATATTAACAAATTCTAATTATGCTTATACTCTCGTTTCCTTATCGACTTCTTATTCAAATTCCAATTCAATTCTATTTGAATTCTCTTTATTTAAACTTCATTTGAATTCTATTTTCAAATTCTATAGTTTAAAGTCCATTTGAATTCTATATTCAAATTCTATAGTTTAAAGTCCATTCGAATTCTATATTCAAATTCTATAGTTAAAGTCTATTCGAATTTCTATTTTCAACTTCTATATTCAAAGTCTATTTGAATTTCTCTTTTCAAATTCCATAGTTAATCTCCATTTAAATTCTATTATTCAAATTCTATTTTCAAAGTCTACTTGAATTTCTCTTTTCAAATTCTATATTCAAGGTCTATTTGAATTTCTCTTTTCAACTTCTATATTCAAAGTCTATTTGAATTTCTCTTTTCAAATTCCATTTGAAATACTATATTCAAATCTATTTGAATTCTCTTCATTACTTATAAACAACGTTTATAACTTCAATTCAAATCCCACCTTTCCATTTATAAACAACGTTTATAAATTCAATTCAAACCCCATATTTTCATTTCTAAATAACTTTATAAATTCGATTCAAATTCCACATTTCCATTTATAAACAAAGTTTATAAATTCAATTACTTGTTTATATATATATATTCAAAACATGTTAATGTTTCTATACTTCATTTAAAATTCAAATTCTATTTATAAAAATAGAATTCCCCTTTTAAATTTCAAATACCCTTTTCGATATTTTTATGAATCAACATTCAAGCTCTAGGGATATTTTAAACAATCAATCAACCAATTTTCAATCATTTGATTTTCAACACATCATATATGAATATATATGAAATCAAACAAACAACAGATAATATTTTTTTTTGAGGAATCCAGTTGGATTCCTCCAACCTGTTTTCCTGCATCCACAGATGTTAGTCAACATAGTAATACCCATCCTGCTTCGAGGCAGGATATCGCGGTATAGAAGGTCATCCACTATCATAGCGTGGGGCGTATAGGGTAATCATCCGCTATGAAACTGCGGGCATCCGCTAATGAAACTGCGGGAATCCAACCAATCAATCAACCCAATATATCTATATATATATATATATAATAGTCCTAAATAACTAATGTATATTTTAAAACCATCAGACAACATTCAAACAAGCAGAGACAATTATTTT
Organism: Allium sativum; assembly: GCA_030737875.1. Lineage (NCBI taxonomy): Eukaryota > Viridiplantae > Streptophyta > Magnoliopsida > Asparagales > Amaryllidaceae > Allium > Allium sativum. The sequence continues at coordinate 140,579,001 of CM060925.1, read as the reverse complement.
TAACGATGTAAAGATAATTCTAAACAAACAGGTGAGTGAGATTTACTCACCAGGGTTTTAATTGGCAGCTCATTCTGACTTTTAAATAAAATCCTAAGAGACTTCAAAATTCAAACTGAACTCCATTGCGAAGCTTAAGTTTATACGAGCTCAACAAATCGACGACGTTCGCATCTGATATCGTATGAATTTTATACAGGCAATTATTATTTTTATTAAGCTTATGGTCATTAAATAATTTTAAAAATATAATTAATTACCTTTAATCCTTGATTTAGGCCGCTGACTCTTTTTCTTCCCTGACGAACTTCGAATCAACTGCTCCTCACAACCCAACGGTCTAACATCTTCACTCCTCACCTCAACACTTCAATCCAGTCCAGCGTTGGCCTCTGCTGCCATCGCAGTGTACTCCTACCATCCAAAATCAACGTCGGCTTCTTCCAGAAATCATCCCAGAACCGCAAGTCTGCTCCAGACAAAAATCGAGAACTAGGACAAACAGACATCCCTTTTGAAACAGCGCATGCTTCAGGACCTCGATGCCATCACCGAATTCATTTCCGACTTCATGAAATCGACCCTAGCTTCATCTCAGTTCAGCACCTACTCCCGATTACTTACAGTAGATCGCGACTTCCCAAAATCATCCACTCCAGGTCGTGGTGATCAAAACCCACTCGCAGACTACCAGATCCGCTTGCCATCGTTCAAAATGCCCTACCGAACTTTGCCACAATCGCGCTAGCTCAAATCGAACCCTAATCGACAGTCGCCCTACTTCCCTTAATCGCGAGCGTCGCCTGCTAGTTCTCAAGCATCTAGGAGTGAACGAATGAATTAAGAAAGGGAGAGGCTTTCATTTTGCTTTAACAGCTTTCGATTTTGATTGTGTTTGAGAGAGGAGCGGTGTGATTTTATAACAGAGAGGTGTGGTTTAAAAATTGAACAGCAAGGTAAATTCTTGTGTGGAGGTGGAGACTCAACGTCTATTGTTTATTGTCCACACAAGAATTTGCTTTATTTTAATTTAAATTGGTTTTAAATTAAATTTCAAACCATCTAAATTCTTGATAATAATCTAATATTATTATTCTAATTCAAACAGGAGTTTGAATTAATTATCTGAACTATTTCAAATTCAGATTTGACTTCGAATTGAATTATTCGCTGATTCCTTATTTTGATAATTTAATATATACGATATCAAATCGATATCGATATTTAAATTGGTAACATAAATATAGAATTTCATTTATTTTATCAACTAAATATTTAAATCCATTTTAAATATTTAAAATTAGTTGGTCGAAATCCCGGGTCATTACAGGATGACTATATGGTTCCAGTTTAAATGTCGAAGAATATTTAAAATCATCCAATTAAGTGTTTTAATGAATAATCTTAATGAAATTAGACTCTTGGAAAATATATAAAAGTCTTGAAATGTTGAAGCAATATTGAATTTTTAAAAGAAGTTAATGCCTTGTATGAAGTTTAAACGGTTGGAATGTAAGTTTGAATTTGCATAAGACAAATTTTATGATAATTTGAGTCGATAAGGAAAGAAGGAAAAAAGAATTCAACTTATGTAAAGAATGTAGATTGAAATTCACAAAGATTGTATGAATTCGAAACTTGAAATATTGACGTCGACATAAGTTGCTTGGAAATTATATTTTTAACCGTTTTGGATATGACAAATATGTTATAAACTGTTTATAATAAACAATGGTTTCGACGACTAGAATCCCAATATTTTGAAATATTTAGAAAACAATAAGTATTTGTAAATTATGATTATGGAATGATTTACAACTTCGGGATATGAAACGATTTTAGTTGTTCGAGTGACCATGACTAAAACTGGGTTGGGATGTAAGGTAGGATTTCGTGCTATGGGTGATACTCAGTTGCCCTGTCATGAAGATGAACTTCTCGAACAAATAACATATAGATTTCATCATAGTATATTTGAAATTTTGGAAGCAAATTTGATTTTGGAAATCCCGAAGCGAAGTATGGTTTTATATATGAAAGGAAAATGTAGTATTTTAATGGGTTGAAATGGAAATTGGGATTCTTGGTGTGACGACCCGCCCCGCACCAGTCGGCATTTCCTCCGAACATGCCCGACTAGCACGGAACGGTTGCCAAATAAAGAAAAGAAGAGAATGAACTAATTGAAAACCTGTAGAATGTCTCACAGAGCCTGGGATTAAAAATAATAACAACATACTTGACATAAAAAAGGCGAGATAGTGCGTAAGCTGAAAACAAAACATCATAGCAGCGGAAAATCCAAATACAGCTTATGTTCCACATCATCATTATTACAACTTTAAAACCGTCTCTAAAGTAAAAGGAAGGAAGGGTACACTACTAATGCCCAAAGTAGTGACCAGCAGCGACACAGGGAGAATATCTATATATATCATACGTGGAAGCCTCATGCTCATCTCCGGTACATCTACTCGTGCATCACCAGCTAACCCGTCTCTAGTCTGCTCGTGAGAGCACCCAGAGTAATAAAAAGAGACATAAAACTCTGGGTCAGACAAAAGTCTGGTATGAGCGATAAGCAGCAAAACAGAACAATAACAGGTATACTAAACCACACCTGAACCTACAACCAAAGAGTTAGCACTACATACTGTACAATACTCTGAGGTGCCACTAACACATGGTATAAAGAATACGGGGGTGGGGGCGTGCATGTCATAGTGATGGCAAACAAATCAAGCATGGCAACCATCCTCACATCTCTCACTCAGTGCGTAAAGCATACGATATCCACCACTTTGATCACTAGACCCATCGAGGTAATGACGGAGTTCGACTTGTACAATTAATGCTACCACCAAGCTTATCCCATGGGATCATGACTAAATCTTTACAAATGACCCCACTTCATTGGTCTGTAGCCCTTTTTAGTCGTACCTAGGCCACTGTGGCCCTGAATCCGTTTACGTACCCCCTTCACATAGTGATCCAAAGTTACAAACATCGACAACCCCTTAGCACACGTCCCGCAGCAAAGCCCAATCATGAAGTTCACTCGTTGGTTCCCATCTAGATCCTGAGTACAAACCTCCAACTTGGACTACCTTTGCATCTCGGGTTTTGGTCTTCTCCGGATCGGTCTTCTTCCTTGCCCTCGGTTCGGTTCGGTTATGCGCCTCCCAGATTGATTCATGGAGGCATCAGTTCATAGCTTCCGAAGTGGTTCGGTTCGGTAGGGGCGATCCATTGGGTTCGGATCATGCTCCAGAATTCACGGCTGCACCATCGGTTCGGATCGTGTTCACCCATCGGATCGGGTGGAAGCTTCTGATTCGGATGGTACAAGCAGCTCACGTGGAAGGCGGTTCGGATCGGAGTATCCAGCTCGTGTAACTTGAAGATAAACACTTCGGCTCGTGGAGAGGAGGCCACGATCGGTTCGGGTCGTGGTAGGGAGTGGCGATCCGATCCGGGTCCTGCACATTTCCTGCAACTCTTCCAGCGACTGTTTTACACAATACGACGGCGTTTTCGACCATTCTAACTTTTCTAATCAATCGTAAAGCATACCATACAGTCATAGCAACATATAGAACTGACCAGAAACACCAAAACAATAATTTGATAGGTGAAAACGGATCAAACATAGCCAAAACCCCATATTTTCCCTTAAGCATGATTAGGCAAATCTAATGATATGATTAGCAAAACTTAACCAAATTAACCCAAACTTTAAACAAAGGTCTAAAAATATATTTTAGAATTTATGAATATTTTTCCAGAATTTTATCATGTCTAATTTCGTTAATCACCACTAATTACCCTTAATTAACCGTAATTAGTGCAAAACTATGCAAATCACTCACCTTTGCCACAAATAAACTTTAGATCTGAAATGATTCTTTGTTTGGGCGCGAATACCAAGGCAATACAACAGTCCTATTACTGATTTGGTGAAGATCTTCCTTGATTTGATGTAGATTTGGCTTAATTAGCGATTAGAAAGTGATTTGGGGTGTTTTAGAAAGTGGAGGCTATGGCTAAACTTGAAGAAACAAAAAGTGGCGGCTGGAAAATGATAGGAACTGAATTTCCTAACCCTATCAACCTCCCTATAACCCTAATCCCGAAACGGGTTATGGGCCCACTCACTAGTCACCCAAATTAGTCCTGGTTAAGCAGTTTTTCGCCTTTCAAACCTTGTTTCAGCCATATCTCCCAAACGGTAAGTCCGTTTTTCACATCTGACCACTCTACGGAAAATTAAACCATCATCCGGAGCTAATGGAAGTGGTTTCAGGTCAAAAATCCTTTCCAATCAAAAGTTATGGCCAAAACAAGATCAGCTAGGGGTAAAATGGTCATTTAAAAATCGGCAAGAATCTTGAACATGGGAAATGACCCTAATAGTCGTCCCCTAAAGTTACACGACCATACGACCCTCTATAACGATGAAATAAATATTCTATGATCCTATGATGCGTAGAATGCGGGTCGTTACACTCTCCCCCATAAAGAAATTTCGCCCCTGAAATTCCTTAACCACGAAACAAACAAACGAACAAACAATGAATCCCGCATGCCTATCAATCATCCACAACAATAAAACATGCAAAACAAGCCTAACCTAACATGCGGAAAACTAAATCGCTAATAAAATCTTACCAGGCAAAGAGTTCTGGATACGTCTTCCTAATGCTCTCCTCTTCACCCAAGTACAGTCATTCTCGCTCTTGCCCTACTGAACTTTGACTAATTTCACCGCCTTCCTTCGAAGTTGCTTCGTATCGTTCCCAACAATACGCATAGGATTGCGGTTCCCAACCGCCTCAGGTTCAACCTCGATATCATCCAACTGATCAGGTGAAATAGCCACATCAGGGTCGTGCACGAACTTCCTTAACTGGGAAACATGAAATACATTGTGAACTCCTGCCATCTTCTCTAGTAATTCAACTTTATATGCCAAACTCCCAATTTGCTCGAGAACTGGGAATGGTCCAACAAATCTTGGTGCTAACTTGCCTCTCCTGCCAAATCGTATCACGCTCTTCAACAGAGAAACCTTGACAAACACCAAGTCTCCAATGGAGAACTTTAATTCTCTTCTCCTCTTATCGGCATAACCCTTCTGCCTATCTTGGACAGCCTTCATTCGCTGTCGGATAACCTTAATATTAGCTGAAGTTTCTCTAATCACATCTGGTCCAAGTACAAACTTCTCACCGGTTTCTAACCAGCATGATGGTGAGTTACACGGTCTTCCATACAAAGCTTTAAATGGAGCCATACCAATACTGGATTGATAACTATTATTATATGCAAACTCTACTAGATGCAAATGGTCATCCCATGATCCACCAAAGTCTAATATGCAAGCTCTCAGGAGATCCTCTAATACTCGATTCACCATCTCTGTCTGTCCGTAGGTTTGAGGATGATACGCGGTACTGAGATGTAATTCTGATCCTAACGCCTCTTGTAAGCTCTTCCAAAATCCACTAGTGAACAACGGATCTCGGTCACTCACAATGTCTTTGGGTATTCCATGAAATCTCACTACCCACTTTACATATAGTTCAGCTAACTTAGCTGCCGTTCTATTCGACTTGACAGGTATAAATCTTGCACTCTTGGTCAATCGGTCCACAATCACCCAAATGCTATCATGGCCCGATCTAGTCCTTGATAACCCATCAATGAAATCCATTGAGACTTGTTCCCATTTTCATTCTGGAATTTCTAATGGTTGTAACAAACCGCTAGGCTTCTTTTGATTAGGTTTAACCAGCTGGAAATTCATGCATTTAGATATAAACTTCCCAACGTCTCTTTTCATCCCTTCCCAGTAGTAAGTCTGCTTCATGTTTCGATACATTTTGTTACCACCGGGATGTATAGTCAGTTTTGAGTGATGACATTCTCTAAGCACTTCATCTCTCAATCCATTGACAATGGGCACAACAAGTCTTCCATTCTTTCTAAGCCATCCATCTCGATCAAGCCCATACTTGTTCATCTCTCCGTCGATTACCATCTCTAAGTTTGAGATGATTTCTAATAGGTTAGGATCGTCCCTCTGACTGGAACCAATCCGCTCAATTAAAGTGGGTCTGATCGTCAAATTTGCTAACATTTCTGGATCCAATTCGCACTTTGGTCCGAAATTGTACCCAGCGATGTACTCCAGTTGCTTCCACTCAAGGAACATAGCCCCTAAACCGGCATGTCTTCTACTCAATGCATTAGCTACCGCATTGCCCTTTCCTGGTGTGTATGCGATATCGAAATCATAGGAAGCCAAGAATTCTAACCACCTTTGCTGTCGGAGATTTAGATCTTTCTGAGAGAAGAGATACTTTAATGATTTATGATCAGTAAACAACTCGAATCTTTCTCCCAAGAGATAATGTCTCCACATCTTCAATCTGAATACAATCGCTGCTAATTCCAAGTCATGGGTAGGGTATCTTTTCTCATGCGGTTTCAGTTGCCAACTTGCATAAGCTACAACCCTACCTCCCTGCATCAACACAGCACCTAGTCCGGTACCACATGCATCCGTATATACCGTCATCTCTTTATTCCCCTTAGGAATGACTAATAATGGTGCACATGTCAATTTTTCCTTTATACTCTCGAATGCATCCTTGCACTTTTCGTCCCAGACGAAAGCTTGATTCTTCTTGGTCAACTGAGTCAACGGTGCTGCTATCTTGGAGAAGTCTTGGATAAACTTACGATAATATCCAGCTAATCCCAAGAAAGTTCTTATATCCTTTCCATTCTTGGGTGAAGACCAATCTTGTACCGCAGCGACTTTCGTAGGATCCACGGCAATACCATTCTCTGAAACAACATGGCCCAAGAACCTCACTTCCTTTCTCCAGAAGTGACACTTAGAAAATTTTGCTTTCAGTTAGTGATTCCTCAACACCTCCATCACTGTCCTCAAATGTTCCTTGTGTTCTTCCTCGTTCTTTGAGTAAACCAAAATAGCATCCACGAACACAAGAACAAACTTATTCAACTGATTTCTGAATACCCTATTCATAAGATCCACAAAATATGCTGGTGCATTGGTCAACCCGAATGGCATGACCAACCACTCATAAAATCCAGACGGCGTCCGAAATGCCGTTTTACCTATACTCTCAGCTTCCACTCTAAGCTGATGAAAACCTATCGCGAGATCCAACTGAGAGAACACTCTCGCGCCACTCAACTGATCAAACAAATCATCTATCCGCGGTAGAGGATACTTATTCTTCCTCGTCACCTTATTCAGGTCGCGGTAGTCCACACACAATCGAAGGGAACCATCGGCCTTGGTAGCAAACACAACTGGTGCTCCCCACTCAGAAACACTTCTTCTGATAAATCCCTTCTTCAAAAGATCGCTTACTTGCACCCCGAGCTCTCGCTGCTCCCTTGGCGCCATACGACGAAGTGGCATCACTATAGGTCTGGCATCTTTCACCATATCAATACGGAACTCAATCTCTAGGTGTGGTGGAAGCCCGGTCACTTCCTCGAAGACGTCCGGATACTAGCCAACCACGGGCAAACCTGACAACTCATCATGTGAGATGTCGAGGGAATTTAGAAAACTAGGCATTACCCCATCACTAGGTAGACCACCAAACACTACCCTCCGCCCATCATTCGCTCTAGCTGTCACCAAAAAGCCCTCACAGTCTACCACCACCCCGTATCTTTGGAGCCAATCGATTCCCAAAATAATGCCAAACCCAGTAAATCCCAAAACAAAGCAATCACAAACAAACAAGCATCCATTACTCGATAAGACCACATTACGGCAAATCATGCTAAGGCTAGTCGAACCACCAATCGGGTTCGTTACTACTAAAGGTCTATCAACTATCTTGGGTTCCAATCCCAACCTATCTACCAGGTCACTATATATGAAGGAACTGGAAGCTCTGGTATTAAACAATACTCGAACAGGAACATCATAAACAGAAAGCATACCTTGAATAACAACATTCATTCCTTTCTCCGCCGCAGTTGGGGCATTCGACGAAGGAATAGCATTAAGGGAATATGCTTTCACCATCTGCTTTTCTTTGGGGGGTTACAGACACTGGTCCTTGTGATGTCCTACTTGGTCACAGTTGAAGCACTTCCTATCTACTGGCTTTGCTCGACAATTACTAGCATAGTGGCCCTTCTTGCCACAGCTAAAGCACTCAACATCTTTCTTCTTCTTCTGGCCATCCTTATTCTGGTTCTGCTTCCTCTTATTCTGAGAACCATTCTTGCCTCCACTACTTGCTTGGGCTTTCGCTCCTCTGCGGATGTAACCTCAGTCTTCGACTTAGGGTAAAGACTCTCTGATCTTAAAGCTTTCCCGACAATCGATTCAAATGTCTCATCGATGTGGTTAATAAGCCTTTCCCATAAATATCCATCCAAGCCAGTTATGAACTTCTCGTTCTTCTTCTCGGCAATATCTATTAGGGATAACCCATATTTCGACAAAGTGCCGAATTCGGCAATATACTCCGAGACAGCTCTGCCATTCTGCTTGAGTTCTAAGAATTTCTTAAACAGCACTGACTTCTGAGCAGCTGGAATGAACTTATCGCTAAAGCGAACCTTAAATTGATCCCAAGTAATATGATCTTCGGGAGTAGCTGCCTTTATAGCATTCCACCAATTCATTGCCCGTCCTTGCAGCTGATGGGATGCTAGCCTTCTCTTCATCGCATCCTCGATACCCAAGTCTTCGAAGATATGCTCGCATCTATCCAACCAATCCTAAACATCCATAGCTGACTCCGTTCCGTGGAACGGCTTCCCACTAAGACTAGTGTAATCCTTATTCAGCTTGGCGAAATCGGCCCTAGGCGCCTGCACTATTGGACGACCTCCATTACCAGCATTGGGAGCTGCCCTCTGCACATCCTTAAGCATCTCCCTCATGAGGTCAGTAAACATTGTCCTCATCTCAGCAGCATTCCCATTATTGGCTCCCCTACCGATACCCCTTGCGTATCGGCTCATCGTTCAATCTGCACAGAGAAAACGATTAACCATCTCCATAGTGGTGCCAGTGCAGTGCGACTTCATCCTTAGATATACTAATAGTATATATATATAGCTTTTAAAAACCAAAATAATCACAAATGTGCGCTCTTGTATATGTGTACTATCTCTCCCTGGTGTCTTTCCCTAGGTTAACTAGGCAACCTAGAGCTTTGATACCAAGTGTGACGGCCCGCCTTGCACCAGCCGGCATTTCCTCCGAACATGCCCGACTAGCACGGAACGGTCGCCAAAGAAAGGAAAGAAGAGAATGAACTAATCGAAAACCTGTAGAATGTCTCACAGCGCCTGGGATAAAATATAATAACAACATACTTGACATAAAACAGGCGAGACAGTGTGTAAGCTGAAAACAAAACATCATAGCAGCGAAAAATCCAAATACAGCTTATGTTCCACATCATCATTATTACACCATTAAAACTGTCTCTAAAGTAAAAGGAAGGAAGGGTACACTACTAATGCCTAAAGTAGTGACCAGCAGCGACACAGGGAGAATATCTATATATATCATACGTGGAAGCCTCCTGCTCGTCTCCGGTACAGCTACTCGTGCATCACCAGCTAACCTGTCTCTAGTCTGCTCGTGAGAGCACCCAGAGTAATAAGAAGAGACATAAAACTCTGGGTCAAACAAAAGTCTGGTATGAGCGATAAGCAGCAAAACAAAACAATAACAGGTATACTAAACCATACCTGAACCTGGACCCGCAACCAAAGAGTTAGCACTACGTACTGTACAATACTCTGAGGTGCCACTAACACATGGTATAAAGAATACGGGGGTGGGGGCGTGCATGTCATAGTGATGGCAAACAAATCAAGCATGGCAACCATCCTCACGTCTCTCACTCAGTGCGTAAAGCATACGATATCCACCACTTTGATCACTAGACCCATCGAGGTAATGATGGAGTTCGACTTGTACAACTACTGCTACCACTAAGCTTATCCCATGGGATCATGATTAAATCTTTACAAATGACCCCACTTCATTAGTCTATAGCCCCTTTTAGTCGTATCTAGGCCACTGTGGCCCTGAATCCGTTCACGTACCCCCTTCACATATTGATCCAAAGTTATAGACATCGATAACCCCTTAGCACACGTCCCGCAGCAAAGCCCAATCATGAAGTTCACTCGTTGGTTCCCATCTGGATCCTGAGTACGAACCTCCTACTTGGACTACCTTTGCATCTCGGGTTTTGGCCTTCTCTGGATCGATCTTCTTCCTTGCCCTCGGTTCGGTTCGGTTATGCGCCTCCCAGGTTGATTCGTGGAGGCATCAGTTCATAGCTTCCGAAGTGGTTCAGTTCGGTAGGGGCGATCCATTGGGTTCGGATCATGCTCCAGACTTCACGGCTGCACCATTGGTTCAGATCTTGTTCACCCATCGGATCGGGTCGGAGCTTCTGATTCGGAGGTACAAGCAGCTCACGTGGAAGGCTGAAACACCCCACCTCCGTTAGGGTCACTCTCAAAGGGAATGCCCTAATTTTGGTGGAGGTTTATAAGTATAAGTCACAGATATACAAGACAGATATAATAACACATATTTTTGAACAGCGGAAAAACAACAACTTTTATTTCATCAAAATACGTGTTACACAAACCATGCCATAATTGTCTTACAATACTTCCAAAATCATAACTGCCTTGATTACATTATTTAAAGAAGCATAAAAAAACATAAATAAACTGCAAAAGTCCCATAATTGCTGTCCAAAGCCATAGTCCGAAACGAAAAGATCCAAGCAATACATTCTTTCTCTTCAAGCTGGATATGAAGGCTGGTTAAGCTGCGGTATTCCCTCCCTGTGGACCTGGGGGGAAACGGAAGAAAAGAAGACGAAAGAAAAGTAGAGTCAGACATAAAGCCTGAGTAAGTCTAGGACTATTCAGTCTATGAATAAAGAACCGGGTATGATAAGTATAAACTAGAAATGGGAAAGCACCATAAACTAAGTTAAGTTGTCTAGGGTCGAATATACTATCGTACCCCATATTAATCTCTGTACCCATATAAACTAGTTCCCAACAGGCACCCCATAATCAGGGTGAAGTGATCCTTTTTCTGATGATCGGCTCCTACTCGCTTAGTTACATGTGTCTTACGGCCCCCGATGTTGTAGTTACCTATGCTGGTCCCACCATGGGGTGTATCAAGTCCCATGGTGGCAGCCCGACACAATCCTAGAATGCACAGGTATGCTACTGGTGCCTAGTGCCTTATTTTTCTGCGCTGGAGTGTGTGCACGCCCGCACCCCGTTAGAACCTACACTGCAGCACCACCGCCGTCGATTTGACCTCTTACAGTCAGCCCAGTAACCGTGCCCCACCCTGCCTAGTTTCAGGGTATCATGATACCTTGTAGGGTTACTGCTGAAAAGGGTCCCCCGCTACTAGGTTTTTCTATTTCTAGCCAACATGCTAAGTTGGTTAAGTGTTTTATAAACCTAACCCCCAATCAGTCTGTTTAGTTTAGCATGTTCCATTTTGATTAAGTCTTAATTCACTTAATCCTATCAATCCTAACTCAGCCTTAATTGTCTTATTAAAGCCTTGACCTCTCACATTAGACAGGTATTGTTGTGGCTGCCTGTTGCCGGTTGGGTCCGGGCAGTCTTACGCCACAACTCAGTCTAACCTCGGGTCCTTATTGGGCTCCGTGTTTAACCACCCACATTGGATAGGTATTGTTGTGACTACTGGACAGCCGGGCGGTTCCAGGCAGGTTTACATCACAACTCAATCCAACCTCGGGTTAAACACATCGTATTTTCTACATTTACATATTTTGTCTCTTTTATTTTTATATGTAAATATTTGCGGCCCATTATTCAAATTCATCTTTATTGATTAAGATTTATTTATGCCACTTAATTGTTTTTCAAGGTTGTTGGCATGCGTCAAACATGCCAACACATATGTTCTATATTTTAGCCCAAACGTCATTACCCCCGTTTTATACGTTCGCTCCAATGTAAGGTGTGTTGGGTTTAACACTTAAACCCAATTTAGCCATATGAAAAGGGGAGGCTTATAACATGGTGTTTATCAGGTAACATGAAAGAGGGGAGTGTGAACGCATGAACTTGCAACGAACGATTCAATTAACATAAAGTAGGCACATGTGAACTTGTAATTGTAACATCATATAATCATGGCATAACATGAATCATTTTATCCATATAATTATAGCATAAACAATACTTAAACGTGAATCATTCTATTCATATAATTATGGCATAAGAAATACTTAAACATGAATCATTCTATTCATATGATTGTGGCATAAACAATACTCAAACATGAATCATTCTATTCATATGATTATGGCATAAATAATACTTAAACCTGAATCATTCTATTCATATGATTGTGGCATAAACAATACTCAAACATGAATCATTCTACTCATATGATTATGGCATAAATAATACTTAAACATGAATTATTCTATTCATTTGATTATGGCATGAACAATACTTAAACATGAATCATAGGTTCAACTAACCATGTACACTTGAAATTAAGAATCTAACTAAATTAGATATCATTATTATTGGCACATGGTCTTGACTAGAAATATAAGCCTATATTTTTATTTAGGCATAATATAAACTAATCATGTTCATAAAATCGCTACATGCTAACAAAAAGGTACTTACTTTTGTCACTAATACAAAAGTATGGTTCAACTAGAATTATCCCAACCTAATTCTTATATGAATCATGGTTTTTAATCCATTTATAGAATTATAGCATAAACATACCTAAACTTAAATCATGGTTTTTATTCTATCTATGTAAACTTGCAAGTGGAATGTAATTCTAATGTAATTCCAATGTAACTTATGTGTCACATATATTATCATATGATTATGATAACAACATAAGCCTAAAAACATGTTTTTCAATTGGGCATAATAACAAACATAGTTTAGTCATGTTCATAAAATTAATACAAGTTCACAAAGATGCTTGCTTTTGTCACTATCACAAAAGCATGATTTTTATACTTGAACTATAATGCCAATTCCAACATAACTTCATATGAATCATAATACTCAAATGGACCAAATTACACTAAAGATGACCATAGAATTATACATCATGTTGGCATAACAATAAATTATATACTTGCATGAATTTCAAATAAACTATTACAACACATAGTTGTTATTTTCAACATGAATCATATACTTGCAATTATCAAATGGGTGTTGTAAATAACTACCACAAACATGTAGTTTTCAATATGAATCATATGCTTGCATGAATCCCAATTAAAATTCCACAACATGTGGTTGTCAACATAAACCATATACTTGTATGAATCCAATCGTACATCATAGCATTGCCAAATCGTTTAGAATCAAAATAACATACAAATATAGGTTATTATTGCCACAATTCCATTTCGTTGTTAACTTCCAACGCAAATCGCGTACTTGCAAATATCCAATCGTATACCATAATATTCCTAAATCGTTTAGCATCAAAGCAACATACAAATATAGATTATTATCGCCACAATTCCGTTTCTTACTTTACACAAATCAACACAATTATTTAATTCACATCGGAATAGCACTCTACTTACAACGTATGACGAGTCTTCAATTCAGGAATCTGAATTCTGAATTTGGAGATGCTATCCTTTGTTGTAGGCGTTGCTTTGATTTGATTAACGTTGCTTTAAGCTTTGAATTATCTCCTAATTGTCTCTCTATTTCTGACGGCTATCCTCAGTCTCTCCTTAGCAACATGACGGTCTCATCTCCATTTTTGTTTGGGTGAATTAGGGTTAGTTTTTGGGTAAATTAGGGTTCGGATCGGAGTATCCAACTCGTGTAACTTGAAGAGAAACACTTCGGCTCGTGGAGAGGAGGCCACGATCGGGTCGGGTCGTGGTAGGGAGGGGCGATCCGATCCGGGTCCTGCACATTTCCTGCAACTCTTCCAATGACTATTTTATGCCATACGACGGCGTTTTCGACCATTCTGACTTTTCTAATCAATCACAAAGCATACCATACAGTCATAGCAACATATAGAATTGACCACAAACACCAAAAGAATAATTTGATAGGTTAAAACGGATCAAACATAGCCAAAACCCCATATTTTCCCTTAAGCATGTCTAGGCAAATCTAATGATATGATTAGCAAAACTTAACCAAATTAACCCAAACTTTAAACTGAGGTCTAAAACAATATTTTAGAATTTATGAATATTTTTCCAGAATTTTATCATGTCTAATTTCGTTAATCACCACTAATTACCCTTAATTGACCGTGATTAGTGCAAAAATATGCAAATCACTCACCTTTGCCACAAATAAACTTTAGATCTGAAATGATTCTCTGTTTGGGCGCGAATACCAAGGCAATACAGCAGTCCTATTACTGATTTGGTGAAGATCTTCCTTGATTTGATGTAGGTTTGGCTGAATTAACGATTAGAAAGTGATTTGGGGTGTTTTAGAAAGTGGAGGCCATGACTAAACTTGAAGAAACAAAAAGTGGCGGCTGGAAAATGATAGGAACTGAATTTCCTAACCCTATCAGCCTCCCCATAACCCTAATCCCGAAATGGGTTATGGGCCCACTCACTAATCACCCAAAGTAGGCCCGGTTAAGCAGTTTTTCGCCTTTCAAACCTTGTTTCAGCCATATCTTCCTAACAGTAAGTCCGTTTTTCACGTGTGACCACACTACGGAAAGCTAAACCATCATCCGGAGCCAATGGAAGTGATTTCAGGTCAAAACTCCTTTCTACTCAAAAGTTATGGCTAAAACAAGATCAAATAGGGGCAGAACGGTCATTTAAAAATCGACAAGAATCATGAACATGGGAAATGACCCTAATAGTCGTTCTCCAAAGTTACACGACCATACGACCCTCTATGACGATGAAATAAATATTCTACGATCCTATGATGCGTATAATGCGGGTCGTTACACTTGGTCTGAGAGATCATTTTTGATTTGTACTCATCCTATGGTGCATTTGATATAAGGATTTTACCAATATAGTTATATGATGATTTGTACTCTTGCAAACCATTTTTGATAAATTTCAAGGTTAATAAAATTTATAAATAATTTTTTTTTCAATAAATTTATAGGTAAAATTTATTTTGTTTATATATAAATTTTTCGAACTCTTCTTTTCGAGGACGAAGTCTTAAGTGGGAGAGATTGTAACGAACCAGGATTTTTAATAATTAAAATATAATAAAAAATTCAATTTTTTGAATATCAAGTGAAATTAATAAGGTTCAAATACAAATTTTGTTTTAAACATTATATATGTGTATTTGTGTAAATATTTTTGTTTTGATATGAGTAGCTTATTTTAATATTTTTATTTAAGATTTATTTAAATAAATATTTTTTATATGATAATATTAGTTAGTTTATAAAATATGTTGATTTCCCTGAATATTGTTGAGTTTCTAAAACCTCATTTTTTATAATTTATAATGGTTAAAATAATGATGAATAAATATTTTGAATTATAATGTATGTTATGAATCTTAAGTCAAATATTTGTTTCACATATATGTATTGTAAGCTAGCTACATTTATAAATGTTACTAAAGAGTACCTAAAAATAAAAATCTAACAAATAAATAAATAACTTATTTATTTCAACATGCATTGGCTAAATATTTTAATAAAATTAGGTGTCCTCTTATGTGGCTACATGCATGGAAAGGGTTATAGGAGGAAAGCCAAGTTTCCTTAGTTAAATAATTAAAAATACTTTTAAATTCCTATACAAAATTCCGTTTTTCCTCTCCTGGTCAAAGCTACAGGTAAAAATCTCACGACATATTCATCTTCCTCTTACATTTTCAAGTCACAGTAAAGAAAATTTCATGCTCCACTCCACTTAAAAATCAAAATCTCCTAATCTATCTACTTTCAACCCAAATGATTAACACGAAAGTTGTTCGAAACACCATTTAGGATTTTTAGAAATCAACGAATGCATATTTCATCCATCGGTGAAGGAGAAATCGTGAAACTTCAGAAAACATGGAAAATGGGTTCTGAAGCTTCGAAAAATCAAATCTCCCAATCCAGAAGGAATTGAAGCGCACCGTCAGCACTGTTGTGATCAGCGAAGTGGGTAGTATTTTTGGTTTAAATTTCATTAGATCCTGTGATGATGATTTTGAAGGTTGAAAATTAGGTTTTGGTTTAATCAGAGAAAGAAGCGAAGATATTCGAATCAGAGGATGGCATTGTGCTCAGGACAGAGAGAGAGAGCTTCGAAGCGGTGTAATTTGGTGGATTTCAGAGTAATTTGGTGTCGATATTCTTGAGCAGTCGTACGGTGTTCCATGTCTCGGCAAATGGTGAGCACTTCGAGGGAGAAGGCCGGAGTCGTGAAAGTGGTGTGCAGACGAGTAAGGACGTTAAAAGGGATATGTTGGTGGTCTCGTATTTGAGTTCCGTGAAGTATTTGATGTGTGCATATGCACGGGTTGCGCATGAAAATGGGTTCACGTTGCGGCAAAATGGAAGGAGCAGGAGGAAGAAGAGGGGAGTGCGGACATGGGCTTGATTGGGTGCGGTCTTGTTGGGCTTGGGCTGAATGAATTTGGTATATTTACTTCAATTGAATTTTAAGTTTAAATGTAGTATACAACTTTAGAAGCTAATAACTAATTTGTTTGAAGTCAGAATTATGCACCGTTGAGTTCATTAGGATCGTATTAAAAAATAGAATCCAATTATACATATAGGTTTGGTAATTTTAGTTAAGAATAAATTATGGGAAATCAAAATAAAAGGTCCTTATATATGTGACAATATATAATAAACGAAGTTATTAATTCAATTTCGAAACATATAATTAGCAGAACAATCACAAGATGCTAATGGAATGTATTGGAAAGCAGTGCGTGTAGTAGAAGCAGTGCTCATCCTGGTAGTGAAGTTATGGAGCTATTTTGGTGAGAACATTTAATCTAATTTAATTATTTATTAAATTAGTTGTTATTGAATAATTAAAATTAGTTGAATTAATTATAGTTAATTGTTGGTTGGATATGATGTTCTTGTGTGAATGGATGTGCATGTAATTAGTTGACACTAAACACTGAAGCATTCTTGACCGAAACGCTTGTGCACAGCTGAATTGTTTGTTTATGGGTGATGATTATAATTTATGATCATCCGATTTATATGGTTGATTTATTTTGCATGATGCACACACAACACTATGGTTGTGGAGTCATACAGATAATCGATTAAATTCTCCTTCCATGTAAATGAAGATTTTTTTTAAAATATTAAAATATTTTTCTTTTAAGTCAAATTTTAATTTGAAAAAGATTTGGGAATTTAAATATAATATAATATTATATGTCTGACCGTTCTAGGATGACAGAGAGGATGGTGTCAAGGCTTGGGTTTGGAAATCCAGTTTCCTGCTCTCTCTAGCTATCCCTAACTGGTCCGATGGACGGAACGGTTAATTCAAATATGATTTGAAATTTAAATTGAAGTTGTTTTAAACTTTGAAAACCAACTGGAATTAAAATAACAAATGGCGCATAAGGACCATTTATGATGTTTAAATTTAAATTTAAATTAAAAGGATTTTTGAGTTCCTATGGTTTATAACTTATTTAAATTTAAATTAAGATTTGGAACTGAGGAATGATTTTGGAATAAACTTCATAATCAATTTTGAAATTAAGTTGTTTTGAATTTAAATTCAATTCAAAGAGATTTGAAGGAATTATATTTAAATCGATTATAACATGCTATAGCGCGACAATTCGTAAATATCGATTTCAATTTTTAATGGTTATAACTTGATCATTGAGATCGGTCTGACTTGAAATAAGAAACGTTGATTTTTCAAATATTAACAGTTTGAATAGAAAAGAAATTTTTAAATTTCAACGTACGATTTTCAAGTTATGTTCAAACAAATTGGAAAGGTCGCTATACGTGTAGTTCGGCGACCATAACGGAAATTCAAATAAAATAAGTTTAAAATTTGAGAGAATTCATGATAAATCTTACTTTATTAACTTAAAGTATTTATAAATGAATTATTTGAATTTTTGAATTTGATTTGGAATCTATTTGATTTGGAATCTATTTGAATTAAAAGGCTATTGCAGCGCTTTTACCAACATTCAAACGTTATTATCTCATTTCTAAAGATAAATGAGTTTTGGAATTTATAAGTCGTAAACCATTATTTAAATGGTTAGATTGAAAATGGATTGGAAGGATTTTAAATAATTGAACTTGGAATGATTTATTAATTCTAAATATTAGAATTTAAAATGAAATGAATTGGATGGAGTTTGTGACGGATATTCGATATGTAATTCCAAAGTTGAACAAATATTATCAGAAGCATTATAAAATATTTAGCTCAATGTTCTGATAGTGTTTGATTGAGTTGTGAATGTGTATCAAATATAAGTCAATGTGTAACAGCCTAACCCAAAAATCCCCGTATGTTAAAGTTTCAAGAAATTTTGAATTTGTTAGTTCAGTCCAATACAAATATTTAAATATGATAAATACACATATATATATATGTGTATGATATATGTATGCATAAATATATACATAATACATAGTTTATAGATGGTATGTGTACAAATTCTAGAATAAGAAAAATGGCTTAAAGTGATAGGGACATGTGTCATCAAATGAAAGGAACACATGTCTCATAAGTAAATAAGGTTAAGACACATACACACATTAGGTGTCCATGTGTAGAAACCTCTTAAGACACATAAGAGGGCATGTGTCTACATCCTAAAGAATGCATGAAGATGTAGTGGACAAGTGTCCAAAACTAAATTACCAAATTAACCTTGAAAACTACTATATAAAGGGTGTAAAGGTTCACTTCATTTCATACATTTTGAAAACAAAAAATAAAATAAGATAAAGAGGAGATGCTTAGGAGAAGGCAAGAGGATAAGTACAAGATCAAGATGCAAGTTTAAGGTGAGAAAAACTGTTTAAGTTCATGTATTCATTTCATATTTTGATGAAAAGTTGAGAATTCTATGAACGAATGTTTGGATGTGAACCCCGAAAACGACGTTCGGTATTTTGGGCATAACTTTTGCAATTCTTAATGAAATTTCGACTTCTCTATCAATTTGGAAAGCTAATTCAAAGGGCTACAACTTTTCTTCGTCCACCTTTACTAATTCAGCTGTTTTCATACTCAAAAACTGGATGCAAAGTAAGGTAAAAATCAGCCCGAATTAGACATGTTAAAAAGGCCTTGTATTATTGAATTTTATTTATTGAATAGATAAATAATTTTAATGGTTTCTTTTTATGATAGTTAAGTAGACAAAGATAGATTCTTTCTGTAAAAAAATTGGAGTCAAAATCTATTTTTATTCATAGAGAAACAGTGTTAAACATTTCACCCAAAAACTCGAAAAAAAACCGATTTTCCGAAACTTGAAACACTTTGGAAATTTGAAATGCTTTCTGAATGTTCCTAACGCAATAGTGTATCAAAACAGAACTTTCTATAGCACTTCTGAAGCGCTATCTTTTCACTGAATTGATTATAAAGCCTTGAACACGACCAGAACTCTTTTTATAGCGCGTAGAAACGCTGTAGTAGCTGAATTTAGTCTAAAACCATTATAGACTAACCAGAACTTTCCATAACATGGCTGAAATGCTGTAGATAGCTGTTTTGAGCCTAAAACCATCCAAAACTTGTCCTAACACTTTTAAAACGCTGCAGTTTTTATTTTATAATGCTGAAACTTTTTATAGTACTTTTTAAATGTAACCTTTTCTTTGTTTTAAGTAGTTTCAAAGTTCTTTTTAACATAGATTGGAATAATTTGAGATAGTTTGGTTTTGTCTTAAATCCTTTAAAAGCATGAATTTAAAAGTAGGAGATTTGCCTATTACCAATATAACACCCTAATTGTTGTGCAAATACACATATATTTATAAAGTATCTTTCAAAATGAATGACTGGAACGTTCTAGGGTGACAGAGAGGATAGTGTTTAGGCTTGAGTCCTGCTCTCCCTGGATATCCCTGACTGATCCGACGAACGGGAAGGTTAATTCAAATTTAATTTGAAAAAATTATTTGAATTTAGAAATAATTTAGAACTTTATTCAATACTAAAGAAAAGTAATTTAAGATTACTTTTGAGAATCACTTTCTTGATTATATTTCTTCGATGGGGTGCGGTATAAGACAATAGATCTTGGGTAGTGCACTATTACTCTATGTTGGTATCGAGCCGAGTAGAGTACATCCTATTTGATGACGGGATGCCGACCACAATGGGATAATATATTCTAACATCTAATCAAGTTGAGGATGTGGTTCAGATTTATAACTATAAATTGGATGAATTATGAGTTTTGATGAAAGGAAGTTTTCATAAATTTGTTTGATTTAGCATTTCGAAGTCTTCCTTGATTTTTGTTTTAAAACTTGGATTGATGAAACCTTCGAAGTAAAGAGTCATAATAAAACTATAATACAACCCACTAAGAAATGATGTGAAAACTAAGCTTAAATAGCTATCTCACTGGGTCTGTGTTGCTCATGATGCTACACTTAAAACTTTAAAAGTTTAGATGGTTAGTTGGATGCTTTGAAGTGAAGACTTACATTATGTAGATTATCTCGTTATGTACTCCTATGTTTAATTATTAGACTCGTGAACCTTTATAACCATATTTTATGATGGGATGATTGTATAATAGCTCTTCCGTTTAAAATCATGTACTAAGAATGATTTTATGTTCCGACAAGTTTATGTTAAGTTGTGATATTGTTCTATTAGCACCATTTTATATGTAGCATCATCGCTTCTGAATAAATATATCAGAGTGGGGGTGTTACAAAGTTGGTATCAGACCCTAGGTTTATGGGGTGCTTTTGGAAAATTTATAGTATCACAATTTAATTTGCAGGAATAGGAAGTTTATACAATTATTGACATCTTTATGACTATTTGTAGCTATAAGTTATGGCTAACAACAGAACTTGGTGTATAGGGGATACATGGGTTGGTGTTAAGTGCACCACCACACCAAACGAACGACTAGTTGCTGCAAGTCGCACAATAGAGAAGCATGTGCTTAAGAGGAGAGCAAGGACGATTCTCCTTGATGAGATATATGAAGTTTATAATAGGGCTAACGATTATGAAGACGGTCTAAAAAGAGATTTTGTTCTTTACCGTCTGCGCCAGAAGATGAATCCCTTTGTAATGGCGATTAAACTGGCAGAACATATTGACTATGGAGATGCTTTAGAATTTCTAAGGCAAGAAGGAGCATTACCACCACAAGGAGGGAATATAAGACGTAAACGACTTCCAAATAAAATAGTGGAACAATATGATGAAGAGGAGTTTGAGACAGTTGGCTCAAATGATTACTCTCAAGAAGTCACTGGGCCTTCTTGAGTAGTAAAGGAGGAAACTGGCCCTTCTTCATCAAAGGAAATAATAGTGATAGATTAAGAATGAAATAGGAAGTTAAGTATTAGATAGTATATCAAGTAGTATGGATGACTATCTATAGTTTGGGAAGGTTGTGGATAAACACTCAAATTTTGTTTGTAAATAAGGATTATAAGTAATATAATATGTTTGTGTGTTCATGACTTGAGTATGTTATTAGATATTCTTATAACCAAAGGTGTATTTCGTCCGTGACCATAGAAAGATATTTTTATTGAAGGTCATGGCAAATCAAAATAACTCAACAACTCAAAGTCAAGAGGCTCAGTCCTCCGCACAAACAAATGCTATGGAACTGTTTGCATCTTTCATCAAACAGATGGAGCAAGTTTCTTCAACATCTTCAACAAATCACCTTCTAAGCCGTTTTAAAAGTTTGAAACCAAACAAATTTGTTGGAGGTGCAAATCCAGTTAAGGCAGAGCAATGGATTCAACATCTAGAGGATATATTTGAAGTTTTAGAATGTAACGAAGTTGATAAGAGGAAGTTGGCTGTCTTTCAGTTATCATAGGAAGCTCGAAATTGGTGGGAGCTAGTTCGAACAACAACTAGTCCAGTCGAAATGGAACAGATGACATGGGAAGAATTCAAGATGAAGTTTTTGGATAAATATTTTCCAGAGAATGAGAGAGAGAAGATGGAGACAAAATTTCAAAATCTTACTCAAGAAGGTATGTCCATAGCCCAATATCAAAATAAGTTTGAAGAACTATCCCGATTCGGAAATCACTTAATTGATACACCTGAAAAGCGTGCTATACGATTTGCGAAGGGGTTAATTCCTCCCATAAGAAGACATGTTATTGGAGATAGACGTAAAACTTATGAGATGATAGTAGCTGAAGCTTTAAATCTGGAAGAAGACTATCTTCATTTCCAGCAAGAAAGGAAGGTTTCAAATAAAAGGAAACCAAACAATCTTTCTGACAATCAAAAGAAACCAGATGAGAAAAAGAAGAAACCAAATGAAGGAAGCAAAGGACCAACGGGACAGGAAAAGGAGCCTGATAAAGTAAAGAGATGTTTCCGGTGCAATGAGACTGGACACATTTCTCCGAATTGCACAAAGCCGATTGTGTGTTACAATTGCAATGAACCTGGGCACATTGGTCGAAATTGCAAGAAGCCAAGGAAGGATAAAAAGGGACAACAAGGATGAGTGTATGCAGTTGTTTCTGAACAAGCTCAAGTAGAAGGTACTGTATTTATTTTTGACTTTCAAGCAAAAAATTTATTCGATACTGGTGCCACACATTCTCTAATATCCGAAATATTTGCTACTAAGATAGGATTATTTATTGAACAACTATCAAATCCTTTGATAGTATATAGCGTAGTAGGAGGGAGAACTGAACTTGAGAAAGTATGTAGGAACTGTATCCTTAACTTTAACGGTAAGGATATGGTGGCTAATTTAATTATCTTTCCAATGGAACACTTTGATATCATCCTTGGGATGGATTGGCTTACAGAATATCAAGCTATCTTTAATTGTCACAGCAAAACCATAAGTTTGACAATTCGGGAACATGAAACCTTTGTTTACTCATGTGATAAAGTTGAAGATGCTTTTATATATGGATATATTGCTCATATCAATATTGAGGATAAGGGTCCAATGGTGGATCAAATCCCGATAGTAAGGGAATTTAAAGAAGTTTTTCAAGAAATACCAGGGTTACCACCAAAAAAAGAAATTGATTTTTGCATCGACTTAATCCCTGGTACAACTCCTATTGCTAAAGCAGCATATCGTATGTCTCCTACGGAAAATAAAGAATTAAAGAGACAAATTAAGGAGATGGAGGATCAAGGATTTATTAGACCTAGTAAATCCCCTTGGGGAGCACCAGTGTTGTTTGTAAAGAAGCACGATGGGACATTTCGTTTATGCATAGATTATCGAGAGCTTAACAAGGTAACAATTAAGAACAAATATCCATTACCATGGATCAATGATTTATTTGATCAACTCCAAGGAGCTACTGTATTTTCGAAAATTGACTTAAGGTCTGGGTATCATCAATTAAGAATAAAAGAAGAAGATATTCCAAAGACAGCTTTCCAAACATGATACAGACACTACGAATTCTTGGTGATGCCTTTTGGCCTTACCAACGCACCAACAGTATTCATGGATCTAATGAATCGTGTGTTCCGTCCATATCTTGATCATTTTGTTATTGTGTTTATTGATGATATCCTTATCTATTCTAAGACAAAGGAGGAACATGAATGCCATTTGCGTTTATGTCTCCAAACACTAAGAGAGCATCAGCTATATGCAGAATTTAGTAAATGTGAATTCTGGTTGGAGGAAGTGAAATTTTTAGGACATGTTGTCTCAAAGAATGGAATAGGAGTAGACCCATCAAAGGTTGAGGCGGTGTTGAAATGGAATCCTCTGACAACACCAACAGAAGTTCAAAGTTTTCTAGGATTAGCTGGTTACTACCGAAGATTTATTCAAGATTTCTCAAAGATAGCATCTCCATTAACAAAACTAACTCGTAAGGAAACTAAGTTTATTTGGGATGAAAAATGTAAGATAACATTTGAAACCTTAAAGAAAAGATTGATAGAGGAACCAATTCTGTCTTTGCCAAGGAATGGAGTCCCATATAAAGTATATTCTAATGCATGCGGACAAGGATTAGGATGCGTACTAATACAGGATGACAAAGTTATTGCTTATGGCTCTCGTCAATTAAAGCCCCATGAAGCTAATTATCCAACTCATGACTTAGAATTAGCCGCAATTGTGTTTGCCTTAAAAATTTGGAGACATTATCTTTATGGAGAACAATTCCATGTTTACTCTGACAATAAGAGTTTAAAATATTTGTTCTCTCAAAAAGAATTAAATATGAGACAAAGAAGATGGATGAAATTCATAAAAGATTATGATTTTATATTACATTATCATCCAGGAAAGGCAAATATAGTTGCTGATGCATTAAGTCGAAAAAGCTATGGCGTAATAGCTCATTTAATGATAAGAGAATGGTGATCTCTAGAGACTCTTGCTGAGATGAACGCTTGCACAAAGATGGTTAATGGATCCATGATTAACGAAGTAGCACGTCTTTGTAATCTTATTATTCAACCAACTTTGATAAGTAGAATTTTGAAAGCTCAAGAAGATGATAAGGAATTAAAAGAGTTATTTATTAAAATGAAAGATAAGGAACCCATGGATTGGAACATTGATAAAGATGGTGGTTATAGATTCAAGAATCGACTTTGTGTTCCAAATCAAACTGAATTGAAAAAATGAAATTCTTAGTGAAGCACATCGTTCAAGGCTAACGGTGCATCCAGGAAGTACAAAAATGTTTAAGGATCTTAAGCGTCAATTTTGGTGGAACGGAATGAAGAAGGACGTTGCTGAATTTGTGGCAAAATGTCTTACGTGCCAACAAATTAAAGCAGAGCAGCAACGACCGGCAGGACTTCTGCAACCACTTCCTATTGCTGAACGGAAATGGGAGCATATAACAATGAATTTTATCACTGGTTTACCAATGACAAAACAAGGTCATGATGCAATATGGGTAGTGGTGGATCGCTTGACAAAGTCAGCACATTTTATACCTTACAACATGACCTACTCAATGGATAAATTGAGTAGACTCTATTTGAAAGAAATTGTTCGACTACATGGTATACCTGTTACCATAGTTTCAGATAGAGATCCACGATTCACTTCAAGGTTTTGGAGAAGTCTTCAAAAAGCACTAGGGACATCACTAAACCTGAGCACAACCTTTCATCCTCAAACAGATTGACAAACCGAAAGAATAAACCGAATCATAGAAGATATGTTAAGATCTTGTATAATGGAATTTGAAATCACATGGGAAACTCACATACCATTAATCGAATTTGCATATAACAATAGTTATCATGCAAGCATTGGTATGGACCCATATTAAGCTTTGTATGGATGGCCTTGTCGTTCGCCAGTATGTTGGGCAGAAATTGGAGATCGTGAGCTTCTTGGTCCAGACCTAGTAAAGGAAACAACTGAGAAGATTTCCATTATAAGAGAAAGATTGCAAGCAACCCAAAGTAGGCAAAAGAGTTATGCAGATCATAAAAGAAAGGATTTGGAATTCAAAGTAGGAGATCAAGTCCTTCTTAAAGTTTCTCTGGTACGAGGGGTAATGCGATTTGGAAAGAAGAAGGCAAAACTATCACCAAGATTTATCGAACCATTTTGTATTACCAGGAAAATTGGGAAAGTTGCATATGAACTCGATTTACCTGAAAAATTATCAGATATACATAATGTGTTTCACATATCAATGCTACAAAAGTATATTTCTGATCCATCTCATGTGATTGATTTAAGCGGCATTGAAGTTAAAAAGGGGACCGAGTACATTGAAAGACCCGTTCGAATTCTTGACAGAAAAGTTAAGAAACTAAGAACAAAAGAAATTACCTTAGTAAAAGTTCAATGGAACCATCATAACGAAGACGAAGCGTCATGGGAAGTGGAGTCAGAAATTCGAGGACGAAATCTTTTTCTAAGGGTGGTAGAGTGTAACAGCCTAACCCAAAAATCCCGGGTATGTAAAAGTTTCTAGAAATTTTGAATATGTAGTACAGTCCAATACAGATATTTAAGTATGATAAATACATACATACATATATATATATATATATATATATGTGTGTGTGTGTGTGTGTGTATGTATGATATATGTATGCATAAATATATACATAATACATAGTTTATAAATGGTATGTGTATAAATTCTAGAATAAGAAAAATGGCTTAAAGTGATAGGGACATGTGTCATCAAATGAAAGGAACACATGTCTCATAAATAAATAAGGTTAAGACACATACACATATTAGGTGTCCATGTGTAGAAACCTCTTAAGACACATAAGAAGGCATGTGTCTACATCCTAAAGAATGCATGAAGATGTAGTGGACAAGTGTCCAAAACTAAATTACCAAATTAACCTTGAAAACTACTATATAACGGGTGTAAAGGTTCACTTCATTTCATACATGTTGAAAACAAAAAATAAAATAAGATAAAGAGGAGAAGCTTAGGAGAAGGCAAGAGGATAAGTACAAGATCAAGATACAAGTTTAAGGTGAGAAAAACTATTTAAGTTCATGTATTCATTTCATATTTTGAAGAAAAGTTGAGAATTTTATGAAGGAATGTTAGGATGTGAACCTCCGAAAATGACGTTCGGTATTTTGGGCATAACTTTTGCAATTCTTAATGAAATTTCAGCTTCTCTATCAATTTGGAAAGCTAATTCAAAGGGCTACAACTTTATCTTCGTCCACCTTTACTAATTCGGCCGTTTTCATACTCGAAAACTGGATGCAAAGTAAGGTAAAAATCAGCCTGAATTAGACATGTTAAAAAGGCCCTGTATTATTGAATTTTATTTATTGAATAGATAAATAATTTTAATGGTTTCCTTTTATGATAATTAAGTAGACAAAGATAGCTTTTTTCTGTAAAAAAATTGGAGTCAAAATCTATTTTTATCATAGATAAATAGTGTCAAACATTTCACCCAAAAACTGGGAAAAAAAGCTGATTTTTCGAAACTTGAAACACTTTGGAAATTTGAAACGCTTTCTGAATGTTCCTAACGCAATAGTGTATCAAAACAGAACTTTCTATAGCACTTCTGAAGCGCTATCTTTTCACTGAATTGATTATAAAGCCTTGAACACGACCAGAACTCTTTTTATAGCGCGTAGAAACGTTGTAGTAGCTGAATTTAGTCTAAAACCATTATAGACTAACCAGAACTTTCCATAGCATGGCTGAAACGCTGTAGATAGCTGTTTTGAGCCTAAAACCATCCGAAACTTGTCCTAACATTTTTAAAACGCTGCAGTTTTTATTTTATAATGCTAAAACTTTTTATAGTACTTTTTAAATGTTACCTTTTCTTTGTTTCAAGTAGTTTCGAGGTTCTTCTTAATATAGATTGGAATAATTTGAGATAGTTTGGTTTTGTCTTAAACCCTTTAAAAGCATGAATTTAAAAGTAGGAGATTTGCCTATTACCAATATAACACCCTAATTGTTCCGCGAATACACATATATTTATAAAGTATCTTTCAGAATGAATGACTGGAACGTTCTAGGGTGACAGAGAGGATAGTGTCTAGGCTTGAGTCCTACTCTCCCTGGCTATCCCTAACTGATCCGACGAACGGGAAGGTTAATTCAAATTTAATTTGAAAAAATTATTTGAATTTAGAAATAATTTATAACTTTATTCAATACTAAAGAAAAGTAATTTAAGATTACTTTTGAGAATCACTTTCTTGATTATATTTCTTCAATGGGGTGCGGTATAAGACAATAGATCTTGGGTAGTGCACTATTACTCTATGTTGGTATCGAGCCGAGTAGAGTACATCCTATTTGATGACGGGATGCCGACCGCAATGGGATAATATATTTTAACATCTAACTAAATTGAGGATGTGGTTCAGATTTATAACTATAAATTGGATAAATTATGAGTTTTGATGAAAGGAAGTTTTCATAAATTTGTTTGATTTAGCATTTCGAAGTCTTCCTTGATTTTTGTTTTAAAACTTGGATTGATGAAACCTTCGAAGTAAAGAGTCATAATAAAACTATAATACAACCCACTAAGAAATGATGTGAAAACTAAGCTTAAATAGCTATCTCACTGGGTCTGTGTTGCTCATGATGCTACACTTAAAACTTTTCAGGTTTAGATGGTTAGTTGGATGCTTTGAAGTGAAGACTTACATTATGTAGATTATCTCGTTATGTACTCCCATGTTTAATTATTAGACTCGTCAACCTTTGTAACCATATTTTATGATGGGATGATTGTATAATAGCTCTTCCGTTTAAAATCATGTACTAAGAATGATTTTATGTTCCGACAAGTTTTTGTTAAGTTGTGATATTGTTCTATTAGCACCATTTTATATGTAGCAACACCGCTTCTGAATAAATATATCAGAGTGGGGGTGTTACACGATTTAACTCTATTAGACTTATGTTTGAATATGAATTGTTTGGATTATCATTAATGGAATTCCAATTCAAATAAAGATTCGATAAAGACTTAAGGAATTGAAGGATTTTGTTTTGAGTATAAGGATTGAAGGGTTTTTGTGGAATAAAGGTTGGTAAATCGAATATTTTGATTTCAAAGAGAAGTTAAAATGGTGAAAGAATTTAAGAAAAATTTCAACCTTGACATTGTAATGAATTGAAATGATTGGAAGGAAATTGAATTGAGAAGTCCGTATGATCCATGACTATCGATTTAAGAATACGCTTATTACTTGGGAAGTCCGGGATCGGATTTAAGTCCGAAAACCATTCCAAGTAATAATACGACGCATGAAGCAAATTCAAGACTTGGAATTGACGAATGAAGACCGTGGTCCTTCATAAATCGAACAAACTATCTGCTGATTGGTTTCTTTACTGAATAGCTACAGTAGAGAGATGCCCCTATTACCGGAGTGGCAGGAAGTCCGAACGTATTGGGAGAACTTTCAGATTTTGTTCCGTTCCGATCCAGGACAGACTTGTATGGATTGTGTGTCTGACATTGTAATTGACAGCATAACACTGATTCCATTGACATGTATCTGATTTGTGACGTATGAGATCGAAGTGGTTATGTAATGATGAAAATCAGTGGTCATGTGGTGAATGGACAATGTGACATACTTAAGAAATGAAATGAGCTTGTACGATTAGGGCATTGCTTTTCTAGGCATGCTTTGTGTATGATGTGACATCGAGAAACCTCACACCCCGGATGATGAGAAACTGGCGGTTAGGTTGTGTATATATATGAATTGATGATGACCGCTGCAGCAGTGGGAAACCACTTATGATTTATGGAATAGGTTATGTTCGGGGGGCCGTGTCTGGTCGAAAACCATTGATCTACCTCACGATTTGTATTGGTGTCCGCGTCTGGATGAAAAACCCGTGATTACATTTCGTTTGTGTTCCGATTGATCTTTTGTGCCAGGAATCATCAAGTTGGAAACCCAAATCTCCAATACGTGCCACACGGTTTTGGTTTATATATATAGGGTGACATAATATTATGGGGTATTATGCTGTCTAGGATTAATACATTTATTTGTGAAATGTTTTCCACACTGTATATGTATTATGGCATTGAAAGGGGATTTTTACGTATGAAAGCATATTTGGTTATCATAAAATAAACCTCGCCCATCTGGTGTGCGCTTGCATTGTGTGATGTCGGACGAGCTTATGATAGCTTCATTTTCAAAAGTCATTGCGAATTTATATGCACGGTATTCACATGGAGTAAATCCGTTCCGCATTAGCGGCATAGTCCGGTGAATTTCCCAACTTTAAAATAAATCTTAAAGCAATTGTTTTATGTTCTTACACCAGTCCCATGACTGACCTGGAGTTTATTGTTCCTTCCTAAACTCTGGGTGCCTATTAATTTCCACACAGGCAGCTAGTAGTTTAGTTTGCAGTTATAGATCGTTGGAGCAGGATGCGTAGCGCTTTGGAAGTTAAAGTCTATGCTAGAGTTTGGAACTTTCGCCATATCATATGATTTCTGCCGCTGAGAGTATATTTACTTTTCTTCCGCTGTATATGTTGTAACTCTGATATTTTATGTAACACTGATGTAATATTGTATTATGCGATGAAAAGTTCTGTTTGTTCAATATATGTATGTGCCCATAACAATTCGTCTTTGTGAACGGTTTTAGTTGGTTTAATTACCGGCGAAAATCGGGCAATAAGGTGGGTCGTTACACTCACAACATCCAGAGAACAACATATTAGTAAAAAAAAGTCAAAATATCGACCTTTAGTGACATTCAAGTAAATAAGTCATATGATAGCTTCAATAAGTTTCTAAAACATTTGGTCATATATCAAACTAAAACGTTTTAATACTCAACTAAGCAAGTTAAATAACCATGAGTAAATTATATGATGAGATGACGCAACAGCTGCTTCACATTAACTCCACCGTAATAGTATAACTAGTGCGAGCCCGTGCTACTCACATAGATCAAAGCGATATTTTTCTGCTGAATACACTATTTGTATGTTATTCTTCCCTACAATAAAATTTGCTAACTGTGATATGCAATGTTTCCCCCCGGTAAAGGTTACATAAAAGTGAAACCATGGTGAGGGAATTAAAAGGTTGTCTATTAGTTTTAAGATTTCCATACTACATACGGAAAAAGAAAAAAAGAATCAAATTACGTCCGTAAGTTTACTTTTGTAGGGCAAACAGATGAAATCCATATAAAACGCACTAATCAAACATAGGTATAAAAGAACCTATATGGACGAATAGAATTTGTATATAGTACATGTTTCAAGGACTGCCTATTTGGACTGAAATTGACAGGACCAGAAACAATTGGCAGGAGACAACAACATATAACACCAATGAGCCAACATTACAAAAATAAAAATATGACTAACACCAATAATTCATGGATACACGTTTCAGTAGAGAGTTGAATAACACAGTAGTTAGTGTTCAATACATCATTACTGGGACTGAAGTGAACTTATATAGTACATCATATATAATAGAAAACTTTGGAAATTCTAATTGTAATGCCTGAAACCTTAAGTGCTTAACATCAGTTCTTGCAGGGAACGTCTTCACCTACAATAAGCAAAACATCAGCAGCCTGCCATGCATGTAAATCAAATAATTAATTGTAATTTGTTTTATGATAGCAACAACGTAAATGAGAAACTTTAAAAAGGATGAAAAGAGAATTATAAGAAGAAAGTATATCCGCTTCCTGAGTTGTCTCTGAATGCCCCTGCAATGTAATAAATGTTAACAACATGGAAAGAGCTATATCCTGACAAAAAACTTAGAATAATTCCTATAAGGAGTAATGAATTTCAAACGCACATTTCATTATCCATCTAGTATTCAAAATTTGGTGCAAATCGTGAAAACAAATCATAATGCATTTTTTTATGATTATTACGAATAACGGAAAAGAATAACATATAAGCATTGACCATACCGCAACATAGGGTTTAAAGCAAGGAAATCACATGTTACCTTTCATTAGGTTTTCAATGACAGTCTGCAAAATGTAAGCAATGAATGTAGGTATTCTCTTGTGGAGTTTGCAAAAAAGATAAAGTAGTGAGTTATACTATGGTTTAAAATAGTTATTGAGGTAAACTGAGGAGCGAAGTAGTATCATGGTTTGTCCAGAAACTGCAGGATGTAATATGGAGAAAATATTTGCATATAATTTTTTAAAATAAAATGCTATGAAGCCAAATTATCAGGATAATCTACAATCAAAAGCAAAGCTACCATTAATTAGATATTTTTTACTTTTTAAGTTTTAGCACAAACTTATGAAACAACAATGTTTTTTAGATTTCTGTAGTTATATTTTTACACCTTTTTGGTTGATGTTAAGAATAGTAACGTCGGAAAAGAAAATGAATTATGCAGTAATTAATACAGTGTTTGTGGGAAAAGCACAGTGAACCAAAGCCTAATCGCTGCATAACACTAAACTTACAACTTTTATCCTAACTGCGCCAAAAAAGCGGACGGTCCAGAAAACATGTACAACTTCAAAAGAACAAAACACCGAAGACCACTAAGAGGTTCAATGAATATTTCTGTGAGAAGGTCAACTGAAACATGGGAATAAGTTGCTAAAGTCTACGGTTCACGTAGATTTTTCCCGTTAGTGATGACATTAAGCAGAACGTTTTTAACTACATGGCACCTATTGGCTATCTTATCCTATTTTGTAGTTGAATTTAAGTGCCAAATGTATGCGTTGTGATTTCATCAATGAATCTTTGTTGACATTTTGGACAAAGGAAATCATGCATTTTCAGAATCTAGTTATACTGTGCTCTACCTACCTATAGGAAATAAGAATTGTTAGCCTACTTTGTGAACTAGGCTACACAAAGCGCAAACTGTGAGAAAGCCACCAACAGGTCCGGATCGGAGGGAGATAACGAAGGAAAAAAGTGGAGATTGAAGACGCAGATACCATATCGGTTCGTATCGGAGAAGTACGTCAGCAACATCAGAAAGAAGCAAGTGGCCTCATCGGATCAGATCGGAGGCAGCCGATCCGAACCCCTTTCTCTGAGCCTGTGGCCGTTGCTACACACGTTTCCTGAAGACTCAGACCAAGTGTGACCATTTCTTCCACGATCTGCCACTAAATCGATGCGCTGTCACCATCTGGAAGCCTCCGAACCCGACTCTTATGGGATGGGTGCCACGCAGTTCCGAACCGGAGCCACTTCGAAGAGATTTTTCACCTATAAATACACCATCAAGAGGCATCTGAAAGGATCTTTTGGCAAATTCTCAGTTCTAACTTCCTCCATAGCCGAATTTCATAGCTACATTCAAATCAAAATCATCTCTTAAAATTTATTTTTGAGAGACCTAAGTGAGTTTATCATTGTAATTGTGAAGTTGAGTGAGAATCATTACTGTATTTGCATTCAAATCATCAATTAAAAAGAATAGAAAGTGGACGTAGGCTCGTTAACGCCGAACCACTATAAATCATGTGTTCTTCGTTGCTTTTTAGTTCTATTTCATTAAATTCATAGCTTATTTGGGTGTTAGAACCAATTTTTGGTCTAACATTTTGGTTCTTTCACTGAGAACCTTCAAATTCTCAGTTTTTTTTGGGATTATCATTCTACTATTTGGACTTTCAAGTTCAAAGAAGTTAATCCCTTGTCTCTGACATCTCCCAGTACTTGTTGACTAACTGTTGAAGAATCAAATATCATGGCTAAGACCAAAGGAAAAGAAGTGCAAGGCGCTAGGGGAAATGATGCCAGAGAAGATCAGCAAACTATTGTGTTAACAAGGTCACGCGCTCAAAGCTCTGGAGCATACCGCTCCGATCAGGAGGATCTGAACCGATCGGGAGGTGCCGATCCGAACCGGGTGGAAGGTACCGATCCGATCCAGTCTGATGAGGTCGAGGGCACTCACTCTCTCCATCCGAACTGCCCCGACCAGGCTTCTATGAACCGATCCGATCCGAACCAGAATGAAGCTTGAACTTCTACTCGAGCTCCCTCCAACACTCCGATTCCAACCACGATGACTAATGTTTAGCCTAATCCATCTGCACTAATTACTCAAGGAGACTTTTCACGTTTTCTTGACATGCTCCAAAGTACTAAAGAAGCATTGGAAGCCCAAGTGCATGACAATCTTCGCATGCAGGAAAACATGATCACTATGGGTAGAGAACTACAGGAGCTCCAAAGGCAGAAGACTCCTTCCCCAACACGCCACTTGCTACAGATGATTCGTCTTCTTCGGACGAGGAACCCCCTCGCGAGAGAAGGCCGCTTGAACGACCTCAGAACCTTGATCAATTGACTTTTGGATTGGGATCCCGAGAAGACGCTGCTCGTGCATTGGACCCTGATGACCCGAGCCTACAACAGCCTATGTTGCTACCCATGCGCGGATCCCACGTCTTACCCCAGGATCCTTATATTACCAACCCCACGCAACAACAGCTTCTCCAACCTCTACCTCCTGAGATCGACCGGGAACACAGAGAATAACGTAGAGCAGCTGCCGCCAGAAACAGGAGGTTATCCCCTGACCAGGAACCCAGGGGTAATCCGAACATCAGATCTAAAGAGCCTGTGCAGACATTAACAAATGCCGATGTATGGGAAATGGTGCACCAGATTATGTCTGAGAGTCGGCGGTATACTAATGAAGATTGGGGAATTGAACGAAGTCATACACCATTCACACATGACATACTGAACTTGTAGTTTCCCCGGCGATTTAACTTGCCTCAAATGGATTGATATTCAGGAAGAACAGACCCAGGGAAACATCTGATGAGATATGCATGGTTCATGAATACGGCAGCAGGTTCGGATGCCGTAAAATGCAAAGCTTTTCCAATCTATCTCGAAGATGTAGCGCTAATGTGGTTTACTTGACTCCCTCCTCGGTCGGTATCAAATTTCACAGAATTGAGTGAGTGTTTCATGAATCAGTTTCGACTCCATGCCCAAAAGTCCAAGACCGTCATAGAATTGTCACGAATTAAACAGGCCCCAGGAGAATCTTTGAAGTCATATTTGGATCGCTTCAACCTGGCCGTCACCGAAGTTAGTGACCCCCATGAGCCCACTATCCTGATGGCCTTGATAGAAGGGGTAGATCTTGACACAGAGTTCGGGGGATTACTTGGCTGGAAAACCACCTCCTATTAGAGAATTGTTCTATGAAAAGGCTAATGTCCACTTAAGGCGAGAAGAAGCTAAGGCAAATCGAAAGAGAAAGTCCGAAGGGGCCTCGAAGGAGGGTGTCCAAAGTAACATCGCTGTGAAACAATCTGGTGACGGTTCAGGGAAGGTGGAAGTAAATGTTGGCAACCAGAGTGGTGGTAATAGCAATAGAAATGGGAACGACAATAGAAGGAACAGAAACCGAGGGAATAGCTCTAATAAAAGACCACAGATTCCAGACTTTTGAAAATTACACGCCGTTAAATGATACGTTGGAGAACATTTATTTAGATACGTATAGCATATTGCAGTACAAAAAACCACCACCTAGAGATTCTACAGAGAAGGAGATTGCAACAGGAATGTTTTTCTTGTTTCATGGTACCCACGGTCATTCCACCAATGAGTGTCGTCATTTGAGAGATATCGTTGAAAAATTGCTGCGAGAAGGGAAGTTGGATGAGTACAAGGTCACCCCAAGGGACATGGGGCAAGGGGGACAAGCCCCAAACCAAGACCAGCCTGCTTCAAAACCCACAGCTCAGCAAAAAGGTAAGAGGATCGTCATTAATACTTATATAGGCGGACCTCACTTAGTTGGCCGTAGTTTTAAAGCAATGGACCAGTACGTCAACGCCGCCAAGCATTTTGAAGTAGGATAATGCAGTAGCCTTGAAGACATCACTCCAATAAAATAACAAAAAACGATGTCAGATGATGTCGTATTCCGCAATAGAGATGATTCTGGAGTTCAATCTCCAACTGACGATCCATTAGTGATTACCACGACAATTGGCCCTGCTTTAGTCCATAAAGTGTTAGTGGACAACGGAAGCTCGGTTAATATCCTCTTCAAGAAAGTTTTCGAACAAATGAGGCTCGAATCAAAAGACTTAAAGCCATGTCAAGGATGGATACGTGGCTTTAACGAAGCATCTACAGCTCCGATGGGTTTTGTGGAATTACCGGTCACACTAGGGCAGGGAGATCGCCAGAGAGTAAGGATCCTGCCGTTTGTAGTTTTGGATGTGGAGTCGCCTTACAATGCCTTCCTGGGTCGGCCGGCCCTTGCCGATTTTGGGGCATGTATCGCCCCTTGGTGCTTGCTGCTTAAATTCCTGACTGACTCAGGAGTCGGGGTGATGAGGGGCGACCAAGCTACGGGACGAGCTTATTACGTGACAGAGTTAAAGATGTTAATGAAGGGGTTGAATATAGATGCTAAGGACGATTCCACCCCTCCAATGGAGGCCTCAGCATAGCAATTAAGGGGTCCTGCCCCAAAAGAGTCGCCCTCAGACGTGCTCGATGACATAGATCCCAGAGAGGATAGAGAACCCGGGGACAGGAAGGCAACTCCCAACGAAATGACAATAGATATACCTATTGATGAGATAGATCCAACAAAAGTACTGAAAATCGGCTCGCAACTGGATCCAGTTAGAGCAAGGGAATTGGCTGATTTCTTAAAGGCAAATCTGGATGTGTTTGCCTGGACTCACGCTGACATGTGTGGGATTTCGCCTACCATCATGAGCCACTCTTTGTGTATCAATCCAAAGCACCCACCAGTCAAGCAAAAGAGACGGATGTTAGGCCCAGAGCGGTCAGCAGCTTTGAAAGAAGAAGTAGAGAAATTAAAAGGTAATGGATTCATTAAGGATTCAAAATATCCCGACTGGATATCGAATCCTGTCCTGGTCAAAAAGTCAAACGGGAAGTGGAGAACGTGTATTGACTTTTTTGATTTGAACAAGGCTTGCCCGAAGGATAGCTTTCCTCTCCCCAGAATTGATCAACTAGTAGATTCAACTGCCGGGCATGAACTTTTATCATTTATGGAAGCCTATTCCAGGTATAATCAAATTCCCATGCACATACCAGATCAAGAGCATACAAGCTTTATCACAGACTTGGGATTGTATTGTTACGTGGTAATGCCATTTGGGTTAAAAAATGCGGGAGCCACGTATCAGCGCCTAGTCAACCGCATGTTTTACAATCAAATCGGGAAAACCATGGAAGCTACGTAGATGATATGCTCGTGAAATCCAAGAAATCTCCCGATCATACGAAGGACTTAACAGAAATGTTCGGCATACTACGAAGGTATGGGATGAAGTTGAATCCCTTGAAGTGTTCTTTCGGCGTGGCATCAGGCAAGTTCCTTGGCTTTATCGTGAGTTCCAGAGGAATTGAAATCAATCCGGACCAAATAGCAGCAATCCAGAATATAAAGGAGCCGCGAAAGATTAGGGATGTTCAAAGCTTAGCTGGGAAGGTTGCAGCATTGGGCAGGTTCATCTCCAAAGCAACGGACAAGTGTGTACCTTTCTTCGATCTCATAAAACGGGGGAAGCGAAATTTTGAGTGGACTCCCGACTGTGTGGAGGCGTTCCAGAATCTATTAGACTTCTTAGAAAATCCTCCAATATTATCAAAGCCTGTGGAACATGAGGATTTGTTCGTCTACTTGTCAGTATCATCTCACGCCGTCAGTGCAGCATTGGTACGTGAAGAAGATAAAGTCCAGAAACCTGTGTATTACGTAAGCAAAAAACTGGCTGCTGCCGAACGCAACTATCCGAAGATAGAGAAGCTTGCTTATAGCCTCCTGATAGTTATATATACCGATCATCCTTTGAGACAAGTGCTGCAGAAACCCGAAGCATCTGGACGATTACTTAAATGGAACATCGAGCTGAGTCAGTTTGATTTAAACTTTCAGCCACAAAGATCAATAAGGGGGCAAGCCTTGGTTGATTTTATAGCTAAATTTACAATCCCTGAAGAGGAAACGGTGGGTGACAAGGTAGTCACTTTGGATCGAAATTTAGAGCTCAGTTCGTGGAAATTATATATGGACGGGGCCAAGAATGATAAAAAGTCCGGCGCCGAAGTTGTTTCGATAACTCCTGAAGGACGATCTATCTGCTATGCATTACGGTTAGAGTTCGCTGCTACTAACAACGATTCCGAGTATGAAGCCCTAATTGCCGGGCTGAAACTCGTCAAAGATTTGGGAGTGAAGACACTAGATATATATTGCGATTCCAAGATAGTTGTATGTCAAGTTCGGGAAGAATTCACTGCTAAAGGACCTCGACTCATCACTTATCTCAAAAAGTTAAAGGAGTTATTGGAAGGTTTGGAGCATTATAGCATAACACATTCCAAGAGCGAAAAATCAGAAAGTAGATCGACTGGAGAAGCTAGCAAGTTCTGATAATCCTAAAGAAACCGAAATGGTTCCGATAGAGGTGTTGGAATCACCAAGTTTCGACCTGATGGAAACAGAGCTAGCCTTGAAAGTTGAACCAGAAAGAGAATCCTGGATGACCTCAATTAAGAATTTTCTCAAGAATGGAACCCTCCCGTTGAAAAAGAGCGAAAGACGAGCTGTTAGACGCAAGGCTGCAAGATACGTTTTACAGGACGACGTCCTTTATCGACAAGGGTTTTCAATGCCCCAATTACAGTGTATCGCACACGACGACATCAAACGTGTACTGCAAGAGTGCATGAAGGTGAGTGTGGAGATCACACTGGGGGCCAAACCCTAGCAAAGAAAGTGTTACAGTACGGATATTTCTGGCCTACCGTGAATAAAGATGCGGTTGATTATTCACGACGCTGCGATAGATGTCAAAGATATGCCAAAGTTCTCAGAGCGCCTCCGACTCAGCTTAAGTCGATGGTAAGTCCGTGGCCGTTTGCCATGTGGGGAATTGACATTATTGGAGTGCTACCTATTGCCAGAGGAGGAGCTAAGTATGCGATCTTTGCCGTGGACTACTTCACAAAATGGGTGGAAGTTGAACCTCTAACAATCATCACGGCAAGGAAGGTGATCAGTTTTGTGGTCAGAAACATTATTTGTCGATTTGGGATACCAAAGACCATCATAACTGATAACGGGACGCAATTTGACAGCATCGAGTTCAAAAACTTCTGCCAGAAATATAAGATTGATAAATGATACACTGTAGTAGCTCCCCCGTAGTCAAATGGCCAGGTCGAAGCCGTAAATAAAGTCATTAAATCAATTCTAAAGAAGAGGTTGGAGCAGGCCAAAGCTAGATGGGTAGATGAGTTGCCATTAGCTTTATGGGCCTACAGGACGACCTTTAAGACGGCTACCAGCCATACTCCCTATTCACTTTCCTTTGGGTTAGAAGAAGTGATCCCGATAGAATTGGAAGCCCTTCTCATCGAGTTGCGTACTATGACCCAATGACAAATAAAGCACTCCTCCTAGAATCTCTTGATATGATTGAAGAAAAAAGAGATGAAGCTGACCTGCGTGCCTCGAGACATCGACATCAAGTGGCACGTTATTATGACCGGAAAGTTCGCCTCAAAACCTTTGAACCAGGAGACCTAGTACTAAAACGAGTCTTCCCGCCTTCGACCCAATTAGGTCCAAAATGGGAAGGGCCATACACCATCCAACGGAAGCTTGATACATGAGCATTCAAGCTAACGACCGTGGACGGTGAGGAGATTCCCAGAGCTTGGAATGCTCAGCACCTATGACGATACCTGAGCTAAATATGAAATGTCATCTCTTTTGTTTTCATAAGCTATGTAAAATGGCATGACTTGCCTTAAAAAGTCTGTTCATGTGAACAAAGGATTATAAAGTGGATGTAGGCTATGACTTAGCTGAACCACTATAAAAATATCGTGTGTCATTTACTTTCCTGCATTATTTATATCTTCAACATTTATTCTATCATGACTGTGAAACACGAAATGTTAAATTAAATTTGGAAAGTTGGAGATGACCTATGTGTAGGAGCAAATAAAATTACTGTTTGTGCGATAAAACACAGAAGAATGGGAAGACGACATTCTTAACTCTAACTCTCAAGAATTGAGAGAGAGTATAAAGGACGGGAAGACGACGTCCCCTGAGGCATGAAGGTGCACCCAGATGAGAGACCGCCTCAACGAAACTCTAACCTGGTTATGAGACAGAAGAGTATAATGATGCTAGAAAGAATGGGCATCAATGACAAAAGGAATATGGCCCCGTCAGAGAATCGGGGGCAATTGGATTTTTTAATTTAATCAATTTTGAATAATTCTGGCTCGGTTATCCAAGATTAACTGGGGGCATATATGTGCATACATATTCCCCTCAACAATGACTTTATTATATAACTTTAATATGACATACTTTTATATTTTCACTTAAGTGCTAAACTAACAACTATCAACATTGCAGGAAATAAAATATTTTTATTTACAAACATGTGAGTTTGTACAAGGAAAACAAGCAAAAAAGAAGATGCGAGGGCCGCACTCGCTGCAACAATTTCGGACCAATTGAGTATCAAAATAAAACAAAGCACTTCATCACTTGGGCTTTGGAGCGGGCTTGGATTTTTTGGAAGCCTTCTGAGCATTCTTAGCCTCTTTTTCAGCATTAGTCATAATGCGCTTTGGCTTTTTCTTCTCCGCAACCGAAGTGCTAGAATTGGTTGATTTTTTCCCAGGAGTCGGAACACTGGAATCAAGAGAAGACTTTTTAGCAAGCTCTTCTGTAATAGACCTAGTTGAAAGCTTAACGACTAACCTTGATCCAGGATCCACCACTGCAAGAGGCTTAAGGCTTTCAGGGTTTAGGTCTTCAACTTTTAGCTGCATACGTTTGTCTTGTTCGGCTTTCATTTCAGCCAAAGTGGTGTCATCGACGCTTTTTGAATCCCCAACTATAGCCACATCAGTGTCTTCCACATGCCCCTTGCTACCTCCATCGTCTTTCAAGGCATCTATCATCTCGTCATCATGAGCAGCGTCGGCCTTAGACAGTTCAGCTCCCCCTCCTGACTCTACAGTGGCAGCCTTATCCTTTTCTCCTTGAGCCTTTTCCATGGATTTTACTCCGATGGTGGTTCCCTGAAGCACATTAGTCTTCTCGGTCGGTTCAACACCTACATAATGAGAAGCTACAGTTATCAACTCAGGAGAAAATAAAGGATCCTCCATCGATTGCCCATTTATGTGCTGAAAAGCGGAGACGGCCTTGACGAATTGGGGTGAAAAGGTAAAAATACCTTCCGATGATTTCTCAGCTGGAGTGACTGCCGTCTCTGACGCTGACTCGGGTATGGGAGATAAAAGAGATGCTCGAGGGATCCCTGGGTTTTCTGGGTCATATCCCTCGACTTCAGAAGTTTCAGCGGTAGTAGAAGAAGAACCAGCCTCAATGATATTCTTTTGTTTGGCCATCCGCTTCTCTTCCTCCATAGCAGCGGCGATGAGGCGACGCCCCTTGGCCAGACGTGTCGGTTCATCATCTCTTAGATATTTTTCCATAAGTTTATCTTCGTCGACGAAGACTACCTTTAGTTCCTCTTTCTCCCATTCGATAATTTGACTCCGTACGTGAACCAAGGTAGTTGGATAATCTTCAATCCAAGAGATGTTTCGGCAACGGATTATGTGCGCGAAGAACTCAATCAGTAATTCGCCGAAACCGTGCACTTCTTCCTCAGCCTCTGACAGTTGCTTGCGGGTCTCATCAGCAGACTTAATAACATTTTCCACATTCCCCTCCGCTAGGGCAGTCCTATTATTGGCTTCCATTAACTTGGATTCCAAGTCAGCATTTCGTTTCTCTAATTCAGCATTTTTTCTCGCTAACTCGGATTTTTCTCGCTCAAGAGTATTGTAAGATAGTTGCATTTTGGCATTATCCGACTTAGCATCTTCTGCTTGTTTCTTCAACTCCAAGCACGCTTGATTATGATATTCTAGCAAGTCATGATAATGCTTCTGTAACTCTTCAAATTGATGTTTAAAGTTGGTAGCATCTCGTTGAGCGATGACAAGTTGGGCCTGTGTGTCCTCAAGGTCCTTCTCCAAATTTTTCAAGGCTTTAGCGTCGGCATCTGAAGTCTTTTTCATCGAATTAACATCCGTAATTAAAGTTCGAATGATTCTAGAGAGATTACGTGAATACTTGAACATCTCCGAGTACTGTTTTTCGACTGCGTCAATCTTCGCTTTGGCCTCGTCTGCCCACCTTGAGGAAATAGGCTCGAGGGCAGGTAAGAAAGTCAGATTTTCAAAATAGTGGTCGGGGAACTGCTTCTCCAGATATGCCCGCTTAACTTTAGATTCAGCATCCAGTGGTGGAGGTTCGCAGTATGTTAGCTTAGTATCCTTATGTTTAGTGGGCATGATGGCTGCATCACCCTTTCTTGGCCGCTTATCAGAAACCTTATGTTTGCCTCGTGAGTCGGTATCTTTCGGCGGGCTCCTTTCCCGACTGTGTTTGTCTTGAGGAGAAGCTCGGTCTTTGGGTTGCGATATGTCTTCTTCTCGACGACTCTGATTGCTTTTATATCGATCTGGATCCGACCAAACGGGGGAGCGAGAGCGCGAGGTGTGCGACTGATAAGAATCATGAGGCCTTCTATCCTCTCTACCCCGGCTTTCACGACGATCATGCTCGACATCGGAAGGGGGTATGGACATGCTGCGACATATTTTCCTGACGTCTTAGTAGGGGCGAGACATTGTACCCGCGCAACAATGTAAGCGGAATTCAGAATCAGTATTCTCATGAGAAGTGAGTGCTGTGAAGTGTGGTGCTATTGTGTTAAGTGCATCCTAAGTGGTATTCCCCCCGACAAACCCGAGTCCGAAGCCAGGCCAGCGCAAGTGGGCTCTTTGGCCTTAACGGGAGTAGTCTCCTCTGAAGAAGTGAAAACTAAAGGATTTGTGCCAAAATCCTCTGAAGTGTAGATGGTTTCAGGTGGGGGAGATCTCCTAAACCTTGAAATGTGGAATCATCGGTAGTGGAGACATCTCCTTGAGAAGCGTCTATTGGCAGTTCTTTAGGAGACATTGACTTTTCAGGAGAAATAGCTTCATCAGGGACGGTATACCCTTCTCTGTGCTTTTCGGCTATGTTGTCCAACTCATCGTCCTGGGTTGAAGATGGAGAAGGTGAAGTCCGAAGAGGTATTGTTAGACCTTTCGAGCCCTTGCCCGTTTTAGGAATTATGTCCACTGGGGGGGATGTATACATATGGACCTGACCCGTGACCTATGCTACGGGTAATAGATAATAGCCCGTGATGACGGAGGTACTCATCCTTAAGAACTTCATCGATGGTTAGAAATTTTTGGTCGCCATTGAGAAGCTGATGCATCCGATTAAAGTACAATTGATCTGATATTTGTTTTGGGTTATCGACTGCAAACAAAAAAGAAAGCAGGTTAATGTATTGGCATGAACGTT
This sequence comes from Allium sativum, assembly GCA_030737875.1. Classification (NCBI taxonomy): domain Eukaryota; kingdom Viridiplantae; phylum Streptophyta; class Magnoliopsida; order Asparagales; family Amaryllidaceae; genus Allium; species Allium sativum. The sequence continues at coordinate 140,535,844 of CM060925.1, read as the reverse complement.
CAAAATTGAGATCTAGAAAATCGATGCTTTACTTGATTTGGTCCATCTCCTGGCGCACACCGGCTGTTGCCTGATATAAAACCATTCGAGCTTAGAATCGCCGGCCTTGCTGCTGAATGAAGCTGAAATAATTTTCCTTTTTGGAACTGATTCAAAATAGGAGAAGGAAGGAGTTTCTCGAGTCCGATGCTTGAAATTATAAAAAAAAGTGGACGTCATCGAAAGTAAGCTCTGTACCTAAAATCTCTCTGTATGCTATATATAAGGTATATAAGTAAGCATAGGAGTTGGGATGTAACTGCATGGGGGCAATCCACATCTGTCTCAGAAAGTCGACAACAAAAGGCAGAAACGGTGGAATAGCCCCAACCATACTCATCAATCGGGTAATTGCGATAAATCCTTCTGGGGGATTGTGAGGACGGTCAGTTTTCGATGGCACCAGGGTGTCCCTTTTCAGTATCCCGTGCTTTAAACATATGCGAACAAGTCTGTCGTCGTCAATCGTTGATTCAACAGAGTCTTTGGGTGACTCCAATATAATGGCAAACTCAAACTCATCAAGAGATCGATTATCTCCAATCCCTCCTTCCTCTTCATCGCCCAGAGAAACTTCACTATTGGAAGGCGTTTCGTTGTTATGCGCCTCTACTTCATAATCTGGGCCCTCATCGTCCCATTCGGGGTCTGAAGAAGAAGATATGTCATCAATTGTAACTTTCTCAGAAGTTTCCGCAACTTCCATCTTCTTTGCTAACCTAGATGAATGTCTCTCGGCCATGATCACTAGACTATTGAAAAAACAATAGCAAGGATTAGAGTAAAGTTGCCCGTGTCCCCCGTGTGTGTATGTGAACTAAAGTGTGTGCTACGTGTAACAAAAATGCAAAGCAAACACATGAGAGTGTGATATGAAGATTCAAAGAAGTAATAATGTTTTAGAGTAGTTCTTGATGTTTGTTATGTTTGTAAGGCGCTATCCTAACTGTTCATCAAGTTGAAGGTTATGCCAAGCATTGATTAAGATAGTTGGATATATTCTCGCGCATTGAGTTAGACTATTTCAGTTCGGTTCGGGTATGTGCATTGGGATCGGATCGGAGGGCAAAGTCATGTTTTGGTCTGAAGCGGATATTCACACCCAGTAAGTAAAACCGGATCGGTTCGGATGTAGGCGACCGGATCAGTTCGGATTGACTTGAATAATCATGCCTCTTTTCCTCCTTGGCTTTTATTCTGATCCGACCCGATCAGGTAGGCTTTGTTTTCCCTTTTTTGTTCTTTCTTTTGCTCCGACCCGATCCGACCTTGTAAACATCTTTCCTGTTCTTTTTTTTTGCTCCAACCCGATCCGATCTTGTAAACATCTCTCCCTTTCCTTCATTCCAATGTTTCTTCACCCGAACCGATCCCAGTTCCTCTCCTTCATCTCCTTCATTTTTCACCTCGCTTAACCAATACCGAACCCAACTCTATCTCACAAACCCCAATTAAAACCAAGTACTTACGTGCTCAACTATCTATTAAGTTCCTAATCCCCTCTCGCATCGCCTCGAGGTGATGACAGAACCACCAACGATGAAGGCAAGGAGAGAGAAGGCGGCGGCGTCGGGATTAAACAAACAACATGTTCGAATCGCTCAATTTTACCACAAATCTAAACTGAAAACGATTACAGCAAGGCAATTCGAGATTTTAAACCTACCAAGATATTTAATTTAAAGAAGAACGAGAGACTTTCGGAGTTTTTGAAGTTTTTGGGTTTCGATGTAAAAACTGTTGGGCGAGACCAATAGAAGAAGGAGAGAAAGAAAAAGATGGGAGGAGAACTTATATAAATTTGCGGTGACCACTCGTATTCCTAGCCCTTATAATCCCATTCGGACCGGGATTCAGGCCCACAAGGGGACTCTGGCCTGTTAGTCCACTGTTAAGCCATACAAAAGGGAAATCCACTCGTATCGGAATCCGAACCGAAAGGGATCATATACACTGATTCGACACGCAGGTTGAATTTGAGGAAAAGTAAAGAAAAAGCTCACCTGGAAGAATCACTGGACATTAAAAAGAGCTCTCAAAGTTGTTTGAAAATGAAGAAAGTAATTCATATGGTTTGTGGGTATATATAACCAGCAAAGGACATGACTTTATGAAGTGACGCAACACTACAAGTAAATGGAAGCGATCATTCAATGGTTCTAATTCGAAGGATGTTTTGTAAACTGCTTCGAAGCACACTTTATCTTAAATAAGAGTGTACTTCGAGGGGGCAAAATGTTAGCCTACTTTGTGAACTAGGCTACACAAAGAGCAAACAGTGAGAAAGCCACCAACCGGTCCGGATCGGAGGGAGATAACGCAGGAAAAAAGTGGAGATTGAAGACGCAGATACCATATCGGTTCGGATCGGAGAAGTACGTCAGCAACATCAGAAGGAAGCAAGTGGCCTCATCGGATCGGAGGCGGCCGATCCGAACCCCTTTCTCTGAGCCTGTGGCCGTTGCTACACACGTTTCCTGAAGACTAGGACCAAGTGTGACCATTTCTTCCACGATCTCCCACTAAATCGATGCGCTGTCACCATCTGGAAGCTTTCGAACACGACTCTTATGGGATGGGTGCCACGCAGTTCGGAACCGGAGCCACTTCGAAGAGATTTTCACCTATAAATACACCATCAAGAGGCATTTGAAAGGATCTTTTGGCAAATTCTCAGTTCTAACTTCCTCCATAGCTGAATTTCATAGCTTTATTTAGATCAAAATCATCTCTTAAAGTTTATTTTTGAGAGATTTGAGTGAGTTTATGCATTGTAATTATGAAGTTGAGTGAGAATCATTGCTGTATTTGCATTCAAATCATCAATTAAAAAGAATAGAAAGTGGACGTAGACTCGTTAACGCCGAACCACTATAAATCGTGTGTTCTTCGTTGCTTTTTAGTTCTATTTCATTAAATCATAGCTCATTTGGGTGTTAGAACCAATTTTTGGTCTAACAAGAATCATTCTAGTTTACTTAATTTTTGGTTTAGTTGTAAAGCATTTTTGAGACTTCCGAAGAGGTTTCTAAATGAGATGAAAGTTTCTATAGTTTTATATGAAAAAAGTATCCAATGTGCAGCTAATTTAATAGCAATTTGTAACCTTAATAAGTAAAACAAACACATATGTGGTTCATTTATGTATATATATAAAAGAGTTATATATCATAGTTGTAAATTGTAGGTCGTGCACGTTTAACTAACATGTTAATTTAATAATGTGTACACACATGTTCTTACTTTCACTTGGCCATTTAGGATATGGTTGCAATAAGGCAGCAAAACAAATAGTTATAACTAATATTTGGTTATCGAATATGAATATAGAAAGTAATCTAGAAAGTCAATAAATACAATTACAATGTAGCCATAAACATTTCATATTAATAAAATCAGTCATATTACATACTCTTCGAATGTAATTAAAGAAGGACATTGTTAAAGGGACTCCACATTTGGTTAAGGGGAGGACCAATTTTTATTTGTTGTATAATTGTTATGGGGAGTACAAAATAAATTAGCCTCCCCTTAAACATATAAATTATAATTCCGATACTAACCACCTATAAGCATCATTAATATAAACCATAAAACCTAAATCTTAATTAATGCTTACAATTCAATGTTGCACATAAAAATAAAAAAATGGATATATTTAACGTAATGGAGACACAAGAATGTTACGTCGGTAATCAGAAGGCATCAGATCTGGTAAATAATTTAATTTCATATTAGAATTGGTATGGTTAATTTAAAATAAATGCAGAAATGAAAATTTTGATCTAATATGTTGTATCGAATATGTATAATTATGATGTTTAGTAATTCACAGGTTTGTTACTTGCGCTAAATTTAATAAGTTAGGGTTTAACATAAGTGACAAGGTAGGGGTAGTTATGTATTTCTTCTTTTTCGTTAAAATAAACCAGACCCTTCCTTAACAAAAAAAATAAGCTGGAGTCCCCTTAAAATTATCCTCCCCTTAACCAAATGTGGATTCCCTTTAACAATCCCTTTAAAAAAAGAAAATAATTGTTTGGACGGTATAATTACGAATAAGTGTTACAGGCGACAAAGTGACTGACTTTAACAGTATATGTTCATCTCTTAAATATCTAAATACTCATATGTTTATATAAATTTTAAATTTGTAAATTGTATATATAATAATTCAATCATACGTTCAGCATACCAATATTTTATATAGCCAATGTAACATAAAACATTGTCTTATTTCACTTGGCTATAGTGCAAGTAGCTAGTGCATAATCAATTAAATACGAAGATAAAGCATTTACGGTTTTTGTTTGAAATTGTATTCAATGCGTAGTTACCTTAGTATGATAAGCAACCGAAACAAAGACATATAGTAATTCAACTTCATATGGCTAAAAAAATAGGTAGTTTTTATAAACAATAGTTGCCTTCAGGGGTAGTTAATACGGTAGGTTAATAAGAATAAGCTGCATGAATAAGGTGTCCACACATATTCTAATTTCAATTAACCATGATGCATAATTTTCTAATTAACTACTAAAGATATACATATATTTAATGCATAGTTAGCCTAAAATAATGGCTTGAAAAATTCTGGTTTAACACAGTCAAAATAGTAATAGCGAATATCAATAACATGTTATATCAGCAAAAGAAGTTGCAGTGATAGTTTATGTGGTTTATAGGATAGATGCATGGTTAATGTAAGTTTTTTGTGGTAGGGAAAGATGCATTTTGTTTGAAAGAGAAAGACGAATTAAAAGATATATGTGTTTTGAGCGGGATATAAGGATGCTTTGGATATTTGTTCATAGATGAAACTATATGACACAACCATTGAGTAAGTCTTCAGTAGAAACATATACACCCTCTGTGGAATCATTATGTGGACATACCTACAAAAGCGCAAAAGCATGCAGTTTGTTACAGTAATGATGATTAACATGTGATAATTAGTGATGCAATTTACCTTATTGATGTGGCAGTGCATTGTGCTGGTATGTTAAGTAACGAAGTTTTTAAGCAATTGAATTCCTTCCAGATCTGCATGTGTGTGTACATTATAATTCAACAATCACAAACTAACAGTAGGACACTAAAATGAATTAATGATGCATTGACATACCGATGCATATGATATTTCTTGTAAAAAATATAGACAAATGCAATGTTTGATATCTCTTATAAAAAAATGTAGGAAAATGCAATATTTAAACTTCTATTAGGGAGACATATAAACACATATTAAACTAAAGTTAAAGTGGAAAAATAAAAACATATCAAAAAGGCCCGTAAGAAATGAGCAAAAAAGCGAAAGCATGTTTCTTGTTAGGGCCCAAAATAGATAAAGTATATTATTTCTATAAGTGGAAATTAAAATGTATTATGATTAACTCATAAATAAAGGAATAGAACAATTAGTGGTCCTGGCAAAAAAATACATCATAAACAAATCCATTAGTCAAAAACGTTGCATGAACAAATGCAACAAACTTCCCAGATGTGCTAAACGATAAAGGGAACAACTTCAATTTAATTAGCATCAATGTTTTGAAATTACAAAAGTGATAATTAGCAAGGTAACAGAAAGTGTGCAAAGTTTGAACTAAACTAAAGGAAATCAAAAAAAAGTGCTTCAAAATTATTGAATCTACCTATTCAAATCGAGTACAATTGAAAATGACATAGGGAAAAGTTGTAGCTTGTTGCAAGACTCGGCTGCACTAGGATAGAGAAGGCATAACACTGGGTCAAGGGTAACATGTTAGGATCAATAGGATGAAGAACGTAATGGAAATCGACTAAGAGAGAAAAGGGAAAGAAACCTGTCTCATCCAACGGGTGTGCCAGTTAACTGCATAGCCAGAGTGAGGGAGCGAGAGTGACATCAAAATCATGTGCTGATTGGCATCAGTGCAGGCATCGAAAAGGAGGGAGGAGATTATTGGGGCATAAAAAATTGTAAGGCGCGAATTGACTGTCCGCTGATGCGTAGGCGACAGCGGGGGGACGATTGCCAGTAGGGAAAGCTTCAAAGAGGACAGAGGAAAAAATCGAAGCCTAAAAAATTAGGGGATTAGGGTTGAACGGGGTAAGTTTCGGTTGATCTGTTTTCATCTTTGCTTTGTCAGTGTGTGAATTGGAACTGAGAAAAGATAGCGAAAAAGGGATATGCGTAGAGGCGGCGGTAGGTATTTTGGTACACGGTTTTGAGAATTCATTTTAAAGGGTACAAGCAGTTACTGAAGAGTTAAAGATGGGTATTCTACTGGATGACGAGGATTCAAAGGCTACACATGGCGGCTAGTGAATTTTTAAAAATCTGGATCTGAAGGGCCTTCGAAGAAGGATTGTGCTTTCATATAATTGATAATAGATAAAGCAAGTGGATTCTTCTTTCATACGAGTAGCAACAATGCTTAGATATCCACATATAGAGATCATGTTGCGCCTTCCCAATGAACGACATAGTTAAACAAAAATTTAAAAAACAAATTGTTTGTGGGTGTCACCTCCTTCTGCTCAGTCACACCTTGTTGCCTAAAACTAAAACGCACAAACCATATTCAACTTCATACTTCAGTATCTTCGTTCTACAATTGTACGCAAACAACACACTTCCCGAACACCATCACTTTGCCTCCAACTTTCGTCCACACATCTCCAACATTTGCACATCCATCACATTAGCATGCAACATTCCATTTTCAAAATTAAAAGAAATCATTATTTTATCAATGTTGCAGTTTTGATTATTTGTGTTCTCTAAACCGACATCAACTTCATCTATATCAACAATATTTTGAGATCTAGCATAATCAAACCCAGACACTACCTTCATCTATATCCTCCTCTTCCCATTTTACTAACTGGAATATTACCACCTATGTCAACACCTAACAATACCTCAGAACTATTTGATATGAAAGCATAAAATCAAATTTTAATTATTTTTTAGCATTCAGATGATTCTCGATATTTGTGAATTAATTTTTCTCTACGTAATTAAATACTCCATCATAATCTATAGCCTTTTTCACCATTACAGTTGAAGAACTTGAGCAAAATTACTGTTGAACCTCCCCTAATTTCAATACTAAAAGATCGTAGAGCGTACAATCTGAAAACAAGCTACTGAAAGAATTATCATTATAAACCACTAGAACATGATTTACAATGCCAAAGAATGCTTCTAACGAAATATTTTCGCTTGAAACCAGAGTCTTATTCACTAATTGAAAACTTCCCATGTTCAGAGAAACGTACACTATCATATCTTTTATCTTTCACCTCACTGTCATCAACAAATCTGTCTGCAATGCCCAAATTTAATCTTATAATTCATACCTATGTTAAGTAAATTTAATCTTATCAATAACCAACCATCAATCGGTATCACTTCTACACCATCAAACACCACATACGAGACCACACACAATCACATCAGCCAACTTCCATGTTGATAACCTGTAAACACCCCGGCATCAGAATTCATAACTTCTCTTCAACAACTCATCAACCACCAACCAATCACATCCATTTTCTCGTCTTTGCATTCATAACTTCACTGCAACTCATCAGCTACTCTACTACAACTTATATGCTCCACAATATCCATACAATCCCCTCTTCTTCATCTATCCTCCTTTACCTGAACAATTACATAAACTGTTGCCTTCCAGACTCTTATCCCACCATTACAAAAACCACCAACATGACAAGCCAACTTGTTTCGTTAACTCTCAACACCACAAAACAAAACAACAGCTTCAACAAAACAATTAGCATTCAACAGATTAGTGCATCAATATCCATACAAACCACCACCAACATTTGTTGCTATTGTTCGTTTCGTGGTGAGGTCAAAATTAAAATTACTTTTAGATGTTTATCTGATTCATTTACTTGTGGATGATATAATTATTTTATGAGAACAATATCCTGTACAAAGTTATTCTTTAAGCACTATTCACATACTATTTGGTCACAAATGTTTGATAATGTGGTGTTGATGAGTAGAACAAAATAAAAGGTTATGCTACAACATGTTATCTTTATCAGAAACTTCTGAACATTTTACGCATTGGACTCTATTTGCATTTGTTTCGAAGCCATGTCAAAAACCTCTTGTTAGAAGTTCTAGAGGATAATTTAAATATATCTTTGGTTTTATTTTCCCATTCAATTGTGAGTAATATTTTTCGAAATTCACCTCACTGTTGGATAGCAACAAAACAACAGCTCCAACATATTATGTAATTTTAAAATTGACCTCACCATGAAATGATCGTTAGCAACAAATGTTGGTATCTGCTCGAATTTTGATCATCTGTTGAATGCTAATTCCAACCTTGTAGTCTCCCATCAAAATGTATCAGTATTACATATGAACTTATCCTCTGATAAATCTGGCCCAATTTACACTGGTTTACACGTGCACCATAACATGCACACTACCCAAAACTCCCTCAAACATATACAATAGGAAAGATTGTGGATACCGCATCCCCGGATTGACATTTACTAGCCAAAACAGTGAATCAAAACATGAAGAAAAGCTTGTGGATACCGTATCCTCGGACTGGCGTTTTCTACCTAAAAAGATATGAATGGGTGATGGATGATGTTCCTAATGGGGTTACTACTTTTAAACAAATGTACTGGTTTAGGAATTTAGAAGGGACTGACAGGCCTATTGTTAAGGATTCTTCTAAAATGTTATATTTGACCATCCATATCTTAACATGTAGACTTGGATTATGTGATCAAACAACTATCTCTATATGTATATCTAAGATGAAGAATAAATCAGACTATTAACAACAAATCCTAACATAAAAAGCAAATTGATATTATGATATTGTGAAGTGTTGGTGTTCATGAACCATTTCTTATTATTATTGTTTTCCTCTAATTAACTACTTCCATATGACTCATGAACCATTTTTTACGTCACAATGAAATCTTCGCTGAATTGACATAACATGCATGCATGGCTGTACGACAGGACAAGTAAACCATATGAATAAACTCTAAGACAATTACACAGGTGGTGGTTGCACACTGTATGAATAGTTCAGGTTATTTGCAGATGTGCAGCCAAAATACTATAAGGTTGTATAATCGATTCATGAACAGCCAAATACTAACTAAATTTAATATGTTGTTTAAATAAATAAAAGATACCTGGGGAGCAACCATGGTCTTTAAATGATTTGCCATTTCCCTACCATATATTTAAGACACTTTCTGGCCTAGCACATCAACTAAGCATCAAACTCAGTGCTGCTTATGGGATAAAACAAAATTGGCAATGGAGTATGTGACGACCGCCCATAACTCCTGCACTTAATAAGAGGAATAATGTGCTGAAAGACGTGCCAATCAGCTATGGATGATCCTCAGTGGGTAAACACATGCGGAACATGTCGTATACCTCACAGCGCAAGGATAAAATATAATATAACATATACAACAAGCAATAATAGTAAAGCAGAATTGTGTAGAATTTTAAACTTTACATATCATCATGAATTATCCACACAACAAACTGGATACAACATCAAATTATGTACAAAGTGCCTCACTACAAGTCACTCATAGAATACATCAACAAAGCAGCAGAAAATAGAAAATAGTAGTTAATAGGAAACTAATACGTAAGCCTCTAGCTCGTCATCGCACATCAGCATCGTCCTCACAAAGATCAACTACCTGTTACCTGCTACTCAGCCTGCCCATCCAACACATGGATGAACAACCCAAGGTAATAAGAGAAAACATAAAACCTTAAGTCAGACAATATGTGAGCGATAAAACATCTATATAACATCCTTAATGAAGTATACGAGAATAGGCAGATTAATTAACCAATATACCAACATCAGCCAAGAAGAACCCAAACACGTCTTCCCCACATCCGACAGTGATCTCCTTTTCAATAATCAAGTAGAAACAAATAGTACATTCATGAAAATCAAGTGTAGACCATCCTAATCAATGTCGACATCTCCCAAGCACAAGACCCAAAGGCCTAAACCAACATCAGACAAGCACCCAAGAGATATCTCTTTCGACGTCGAATAATCTACACAAGACGATACAATCAAAATAACCATCATTCATGACTTTGGCTATCACCGCCAATCTTGCTTTGAAAACATCATTAATCATATGACCGGCTCAACATCATGCCATCCATAAAGGGCTAATGGTAAACATCGGGTCTAGCAAAACTCCATATGTGAACGTGACTCGTATGTTTGTCTTTTTCCATTTTCAACAACTAGGCCCATCATGACTGCCCAGGGTACTCGACCATTCAACCGGTCTTTTAGGCGTCCCTATTATACCTTGCTTCGAGTCTGCTAGAACCTATGACAAAGATAATTCCTCGGCCTCCATAACTCTAGTCATCATCACCGACGGCTATCCATAAGCTCAAAACACACTTAACCAGCCATTATTCACGAACTCAAAACACACTTGAGAAGTCTGCATATTTGTTGCATTTCATCGATAAACGAACACTTCACAATACTTCGAACATTCCTTCTTGAATTCGCGTCGAGGCTAGAACCATCGTCAACTCAAAACAAGCTTCATTTAGTCGATACCGCATTTCCTAGTATTTACAGCTTTTTCACTATGAAAAACTGGCCATAGCGTCAAAACAGCCTTTTGCAGCGTTTCTAGAATGCTATCATATCTCCTGGTTCAATTCTGGCACTCTAGCACTTGGTACTCTGAAAACTATGTAAATCCTCAGCGCATGCCTTGGAAAATCTGTAATTCCACCGTGAACCGCACGTCCTGGCACTTTGTACTTGCCAAATCCCCTAATCTGGTACTTGCCACATTAAGAAATCATGATGTGCGCATGGCTAAACCACCCTTTTTTTGTGTGTTGTGCATGTGGCAAATCACCACATTATTTAGCCCGATCCATAGGAAATAGTAGTGTTTCCAAACACTATAAATTCTCATTTTGGTCGATCCATAGAGTTGCGCAGATCCTCAAATGTGCACTAAGCCAAATCCCACTTTTTCACGTGCACAGGCCTGAGTTGGTACTGCCCGATCCATGCGCAGCAATTTTGCCTGATGCCTATCATAGCGTTTTTAAATGCAGTAAAAGCCATAAATTGATTTTTGGCCGATCCATCCACTAAATTTTGCACGATCCATTGACCACTTTTGCGCCCAATCCATGGCCAATATATTAGCCCGATCCATGCACTGAAATTGCCATAACTTCGACTAATCTTCACGCTTGCACACAACTCGATTCCATACTCGAAAACTAATCAAACTCCAACTTTTTGAACAACGATTCAATCAATACAACTACAATAAACCACATAATTATCAAAAAACATAAAAACAACGATTTAACAACGAATCAAATCATTAAATGGGTCTGGACATAGAATTAACATGTGATTTTATCGTTTATAAGTTGCTAAATTAGATCTTATGGTGATTTGAGATTGAAATCATACTTACATAGATTAGATCTATATGAAAACAATTTAAAATGATGAACATAAGATCATATAACTCATATACTCGATTGAGTCCATGCGAGAGATGCTTGTCACTCACCAATTCTTCGAATTAACTTGAAATCACTAAATTCCCAATCCGGACAGCAAAGAACTATTTCTAAATCGCTTGATTTGATGCGATCTCCCTTGTCTCGATGTAGATCTAGCTTCGTTTGATGTAGATTTTCAATCCCTTTGCGTAGATCTAGAAATTTAATGGTGGAAATGTGTATTTGATTGAGCAAAGAGGATCATGAGCTCAACCAAATGAGAGAACGAAGAAAAGTAACCCTCTCTCCATCCCTCTAACCCCCTATTTATAGCCAATAGCCCGCTAATGGGCCACACCAATTCAGCACATTAATGACTAGCCAAACTTGAACAGAATTTTGTGAAACATTAAAACAACGATTCCTCACAAGCAGTTGAACGAAATCTTTAATGTGACTACTTTACGGAATTGGAAACATCATTTTCTTTCCAATGAAATCGATCTCAGCACTTGATTCGATCCCAATCAAAAGTTATTCCATGTACAAAAGTGATAGGGGCAAAAAGGTCACAAATAAAATTAGTAAAAATTATGGAAATGTCTCACATTCCCATAAACAACATATTAAAATATGAGAATGATCTGACCATCATGGAATTAAACAAAAATATTTTACGATCCTCCAATACGTAAAATGCGGGTCGTTACAGAGTACCTAATACAACATATCCATAGTTTGCATATGGTAACTGACAATTCTCAAGGATCAACCCAACAAAACAAGAAGTGCATCCACCTGCACAGTGACATATCTAAAGCATGGGTCGGGTGGGCAGTTGCCCAACCCAAGATTTCTGGGAAAAGCCCAAAAAAAAAACGTGTTCCAGATATCTCACTCGACATTCTTCCACTCTCTCACAAGCCTTAGCTGTAACCCTAAACTTCCATGTCGTCGATGTCCGTATTCTTCAATTCATTTTCCATACTCGTTTTGATTAATTAAATCAAAAACCTAATTTAAAATTTCAATTCAAGAGCCTCCAGTTTCAGTTCAGTCTCCATTCCACTCTCTTGTCCTTGTTTAAGGAGATAAATCATAATATTCTTTTTACTTACATGTTATTGCCGCAAGTATTTATCCTCTCTTTCTTTTCATTATATTAAATATTACATCTGTGTTTTGTTTTAATTTGCTGATTTGATAATTATTGCATTATATTTTATTTTTAATATGCTGATTTGTTAATTATTGCATTATGTTTAATTTTTATCCGCTGATTTGTTGACTACTTAAATTGTTTGATTAAATTATAAAATGTTGTCCCTTTAGAAAGCATCAAGATTGTTGGATTATCCCTGAATTTAAATTGTTTGATGCAATTTATCTCGTCTGTTTGGCATTTCATATGTGATTTGAATGGTTCAAACATTGTAAATGGTTTGAATATCCCAAACCAACTAAAAAAGCTTATTTCTTCTTAGTTTTCGTTTTTTAATGTTACGTATTTTCTAAGTAAGTTTATCAAATTGTTGAAATTATGCAACCAGTCGATTTTTATTGTTTTAATGTGTCAAAATTACTGCACCAAAGAGTTTCAGTTAAATATCGATTTTTCTACCATAAATTTGAGAGAATGGCTGTTGGGACACAAAATTTAACACAGATTTAGATACATGAATCGTGGAGCATATGATTTATTTGTCTTTATGTGGATGGTGAAATTCGATGATCTAACGGTTGAGGTTTCTAGTGTTCAGTTTTGTGCTATTATTTGGTGTCCATATAGACTTTCTCATATTTGATTATTTATAATAACTCTGCCTAATGCAAAAATAGTTCCTGGTTTCGTCGTTGCACCTGCATGATACATGATAAAGCTTATTGCATTGCATTACCGGTACCTTCTGAATATAAGATCAATTACTATCATTTATTGGTTCAGATTATTTTTTACCTTTGGAGAGTAAAGAACATGTCTTAGATTTGAGAAGCAACCACCACATACACCTGTAAGAGGTGCATAAGCCAAATTTTTTGGTGCACTATTTTGACATCGGAAACCATTTCTAGAATCAACCTGTTTTGAAATTGCATGACAGTTAATTTGTACATGCATTACATTTTAAAATACCACATAGGTCAAATCAGTTGTTAGTATTTTACAGCGATAAGCAACAAGATGTTAACTGAATAGAGGATAAAATTTGTCCACTACCATCTAATTTATACTTTTCTTTACTTCTAAAAAAGCAACAACAAAAAATGCATGAAAAGCAATGTTATCATGACCGGACCATCAACCGAACCGCGATGCCCCTAGGTTTAAGGTTTTCAGGGTTCGATCGGTCGGACCGTCAGAACCGTGCATGTTACTTTTTGATAAAAATATTTGTTCATGCACTGAAATATAAGCTATTGTTAAAAAAACAGTGGTTTTAGTATTTGAAAGTTGAAAAAGCTTCAGTAAAATCAATCCAGTCTTTATTGATATATCCCACATCGCCAGATTCATGCGAATAAGTTTTCCCATCCACTTATATATAGTCGTGCCACTGTGCTTTTTATGACTTGCAGCTTTTAGACTGCACATGGGCCCGTTAAAGGACCTGTGAAATATGCTTAACAAAATATTTTAAGCACGGTTGGGCCTGGAACCATCGGTTTTATGATGGTTTTGGAGGTTTTTACACGGTCTGACTTCATTCCAGGCCGAAATGCCTTACGGTCAGCGGTTTTTCACGGTGTAACCGAGGTCCGGTCCGGTTTTAATAACAATGATGAAAAGTTTTCCTGCTCGGGTTCGTTATAGAGAACGAACCCAAGTGCAAGGACAACGGTCCTTCGCACATAATCGTTGACATACGACACAGCAAAATTTAACAACTGATGGATATCCGAATCCGTATCCGAAAATAAAAATGCATACATGCCACCATTAGGGCTGTAAACGGATGCAGTCGGATACGGATAATGCTGTATCCGAATCCGTATCCGAAAATAAAAATACATGCCACCATTAGGGCTGTAAACGGATGCAGTCGGATACGGATAGTGATGTATCCGAATCCATATCCGAAAATAAAAATCCGTATCCGAATCTGTATCCGATATCCGCGGATACCAGTAAAAAATATCCGTATCCGCGGATATTTTCGGATATCCGAAAATATCCGTATCCGCCTTAGCGAATACGGATATCCGAAAATATCCGTATTCGAAACTTAAAACTGTGCATTGGATGTGGTTATCCTAAAATATCCGAAAAATATCCGAAAATATCGAAAAAAATATTCGAAAATAAAACAATAGAAGCTTACAAATACATCACTCACATGCAAATTTGGCTCATAAAATATTTTTTGAACATGTGAATACATCTAATTAAAAATTACAAGTAGGACATCAATCAAATAAATTTCTTACAACAAGTATTTTAAGAGATAAAGTGTTCAAAATATGAAATACACAACCCTATTAAGACTAAAATAAAACAAAACATAAATCATAGAAGCACATACACGTATCAGAAAATCGGACGGATATTTTTCGGATACGGATACCACTATAACCATATCCGTATCCGGAATGATTTTCGGATATCGGATATTCGTATCCGCATCTCCGATAACGGATATATTTCGTATTTTCGGATACGGATGCGGACGGATATCGGATTTTTCGGGTATCCGTTGACAGCCCTAGCCACCATAGAGAAGTATAGGATCTTGATCTCCAGTAAAACTCCCAATCAAAGTATCAGCCTATTCTTCTCTTCCATACACTGTTAAAGCAAGTCCCATTAGGGGAAAATTTATTTTTTAAATATTTAAGTTAAGTTTAATTCATAATTTAAAAAATCTATTAAACATAAGTTATTATTTTGAATTAAACATAAGTTTCTTTAAAAATTGCTAGTCCCCTAATTCATAATTCTAAATTTGTAAGTGAAACTTAAGTTAAAAAATCTATTAAACATAAATTTGAAAATATAATTAAAAATAAATTTCAGGAGTTAAAATATTTCTTAAAATAAACAGGTATATATTTATAAATAAGGAAGTAATTTTGAAATCATTTGAAAACTAGATTCAAAAATGAGTAAATGATTTTGAAATTATATGAAATGAAGTTTGAAATCAAGATTAAATTTAAAATCGGAATTTAAATTTGAAATCAGAATCAAGTGCTAACCGGAATTTTAATAGAATATTTTGACACATTTACTCTATTATAATTCTTGAACTCTTGAGCTCTTGATTTCTTGATACTTATGAGTCTTGAAACTTGAACTCTTCTACTTTGAAATCTCGATTCTCTGAACTATACAGTCTTTAATAAAATTGCCTTCATAGATTTCCTATACACACACACACACGCACGCACACACACACACACACATATATATATATATCAAAAGACAACGTTAGTATATATTTTATAACAATAATAATTGAAACAAAATTGAAACAAGGTTGTTGTCATCAAAACCGTCATCATCATCATCAATATCTCAGTCTCTAAGGTCTGGAAGCTTATTTGTCAAGAAGAACCTGAAAACCTCGCTCTTAGTCGACTTAAATGAGTACCCGAGTGTTCAAGGAGAAAACCAAAACTTCGAGTCAGATAACAGTCCGGTGTGAATAATAACTATTATCCCGACACTAGTAGATATCTAGTGAGATGACACCACATAGCATAGCAGGTTTGCCTCTTACTACCATTATGCTATATAAAAACCAATCCTGAGCACCCGCACTCACAATGGTTAGAACAATAAATAATAATGCAAACATGCATCAGAAAGACCCATTCCCATTTTTTAAACTAGTTATCTTAACGGTTTATGATTAACTGCTAACTGAACAAGTTACCTACTTATCTATAAGTTACCTACTTTTGTTTTGAAAATTGAGATTATTCATCTCATAATATATAAGGATTACCTATCCCGGCCATTTAGGCTAACAATAAGCAATAACACCAAACCAATTGTATCCTCATTGACAACTCATAGGTGATAACATGGTAAACCACCATAAACAAGAAATTGGGGCCATCCTTTGTCAACTAGATCAATATTACATACAAAGGACATGTGGTTCCCTACTGAAAATATAGAAATTCAACAGGCTTGACAACCCTTGTCATCCCTATCCTGATTGACCCTCTAGATAATATGCCAAAGTAAACAAAATTGACAAAATCGATAACCAAAGGTATATCGATCATATATGCAAGTGAACCACCTATGGGATTTATAACAATTCGAATACAAGTTAAAAGAACCTTGTCAACATAGTTGCTCACGACAAGGGAGGTGGCTTCCTCCTAGCATTTTGAAATTAAGTTGGAAAACAAGCCTTGTCGACCATATCGATGACGTTAAGGAATAAACGCGATAGCTTCAAACCTTTTTTAGAAACATTGCATGGAGCAACCTCGATAATGTTCAAAACAATAGAGGTGATAGCCTTGATAAGCTTTAAAATAGCAGAGGAAACAAGCTTTGATACTTCAAAAACAATAGAGGTGGTAAGACTCACACTTTATATAAAAAATATTCCTATTATCTGTGTACAACAACGATAAGCCATCATCCATGTACGAAGTCGATAAACCCTTATGGAGATGTTAAGTTCAAAACATAATTAAAGATACAAGCGATAAGGAAAACCCAAAATAAGTAATAGTGATGACACAACAAGTCTGGATACATCCTATATCATATTGCATGGTATCCTATGCATCAAGAACTTAACTACAAAGATGATAGCGATAAGGCTTATCGACTAGGTCGATGTCCTGGTAGTAAATAAGTGGAAAGCTAGTTTATTTCATTTAAAGTAAAACTTTTTACTTACTCCGCATGATTTATCAAAACAATATTAGTCAATAAATTTTTTGCTAAATACCAAAAATATTGAAAATCATAACAAAGCCTTAATTAATGCATCAATTCCCTGAGTTAATTTAACTTAGGAAATTCTGATAAATCATTAAAGCATGGGAAGAAAAATCCCAAAACTTCGAGAGTTAATCTCTCTACCATATATGGAAATTTTAGATCAAAATTCATTATTTAACTTCTTTTAATATTTCTTAGGAAATTCACAGAGAATTCCTAAGTGCTTAAAAAATTATGAAACTGAAAACTCGTCTCCAAAAACATACTATAAACATCATACAAAAATTTCAAATCAATTGGAGATACAAAACTACAGGTATTTATCTAATACATATTCAAATCTATGGAAAAAAAAGTATAAACAGGTAGATCCAAGCATTGTTATACCAAAACAGTGAAATATCATCAAAGTCATTACGAAAGTAGCCATGTAAATACACAAATGATTTGGATATTAACCATAGCTGAATCTAACAAAGGATATAATCATTATTCATCTTGGATCACATAAAAGAGTTGAAATTTGTTGTGGTTGAATCTTAAGATTGATTTCTTATAGCTTTTCCTTACTTTTCTTTGTCTTCCCTAAGTTGCAATGGTCGGCCTACCTTATCTTTTGTTTTAAGGTTTTGTAAAATGTAAATGAAAGAATGAAATGAAATAAGGTAGAAGATTATGTGTATGAAAGGCTTTGTGTTTCCCACTTTTCCCCTCTCATAAGCCTTCTCCTATGTAATATTAATTTAATTAGTTACTAATGCCTATGTTATGAAAAGCGCGCTTAAGCACCACTTAAGCACCACTTAAGCGATTTTGGCAACCACATCGCTTAATTTCCAAAAAAGCAAAAGACATTAAGCGATTAGCGCCTAACTGCTCCTTTATACTGATTAATAGTTCCTCGCTTAAATTTAACCATTTATGTAGAATTATTAAGTGATGACTTATTTATATAGTAATTAAGAACTACTTAAGTGACACTTAATTGCCTTTAGGCATAATCGTGTTAGAGATTGAGATGGCTATGATGATGGTTTTGATGACAACAACCTTTATTTAATTATTATTATAAAATATATGCAGATATCGATTATTGAAGACTGTACAGTTTAAAGAATAAAGATTTCAAAGAAGAAGAGTTCAAGATAGAAGACTCATGAGTAAAAGGAGTTTAAGAAATAAAAAGTAATAGAGTCTAGATTTCTTATTAAAACTCTGAAATAGCATTGAATCCTTATTTCAATCTTTCTCAATATTTCTAATATTCTTATCTTATTTTCAAATTGATTTCAAAAATACTTCCTTATTTCAAATATATAATTCTTAGTTTTTAAATTTATTTTAACTCTTGGTTTTGAATATATCTTTTATTTCTTGTACAGTTTAACTCCTGATTCAAATATTTCTTATTTATCTGATTGTTATTAATTTTATATTAAGTGTGAATATAGTTACTTAAATTTTAATTCCCTTTACTTATATTTATATCTTCAGTTTAAAAGTATTTCTTATATTTATATCCATAGTTGTATATATATGTTTTACTATCATTTTATGTAGTTCATAAATCATTCTTATATATGTTTTTAAATAATTTTCATATATGTTTTTAATATTTGTTTTTGCTTTAAATACTCTATTTTAATATATAGGAAAATAGTTTGTTTTAATTTAAGATTCACCAGAATTTATTGAAACATCACTTGCCTTTGTTTGAAAATTCTTTTTTTCAAAATTTATGAAGGCATGTCGACATGGGAAACCCCCAATGTCGACATGGTGACCGTTGGATTTGAAATTCAAATTTTGAAAAGATGAGTCTTTTGGATTCAAAACCATTCTAAAAGGATTGACTATTGGGAACTATAAATAGGCTTCCAAAATCGAATTTTCTTAATTAATTTCATTATCTTATTCTTCCTTTATATTCTCTCCATTAAAACTCTTATATTATTAAATTATAAACTTATACTCTGCCAAATTTCAAAGAGAATCACATTAATCTCTTTCTAGTTTGATTCTCTATTACACTCTCTCAAAGATTCAGGTGCTACTTAAGACTTATGGGGTTTCTGTAATCAAAGATCGCAAGTTCAAGTTCTATTGAGTCATTCTGAAAAGGTACAGTAATAGCCCATTCAAATCGATTGGGCATGACTGTAACCCAATAATCAGTTGAGTCTCATTGTACTTCGGAAACTGGCGGGGTATACCTCGTGGCCTTAAAATCGAGGGTTTTAAATTTGGATATTATTTGAAAAGAAAACTACATCAATCCTGAGTTTTATGGGACCGGATGTTGGGTAACTCCAAACCAATATAAATTGGTGTTTTTTCCTTTAGCTACTTTTTATTTATTATTGTTGCATCTATGTTTTATTCTGTGATCATCTCATATCTTTGATTTGAATTTCATTCCAAATAACTTAAAAAGGTTCAAGAAATTTATATAATCCATTAAACACTATTCATCCCCTCTAGTGTTCAGTTTGCCTTAAAAATCCTTAATTCGCATTCTCCAACAATTGGTATTAGAGCAATGGTTTTCAAAGTTTTCATAATTTAAATTTTTGAAAAGTTTAAATGGCCACCAACACTGGTATTGCCAACACAAATATTTCTGGTGCATTTAAAGAAGGTTAGACCACTGTTAGGCCAACACTGTTTAATGGTAATAATTATGTGTATTGTGCTTGTGGAATGAAAATTTATTTACAATCAATAGGATTAGACACTTTGAATATCACACAAACTAAATATAGTGAACCCATTGTAAATTTTGCACAATGGAATAATGAACAAAATGCTACTGCACAAAATAATTTAAAATCTATGAATATATTATTTTGTTCACTAGATAGAAATGAATCTTACATAGTATCTGTTTGTAAATCTGCATATGAAATATGGAAAATTTTGTAAGTAAATCATGAAGGAACAAACAAAGTTAAATAGACCAAGATTTTCATGTTAACAAATCAATTCAATTATTTAAATGAATCTGAAAGAGACTATCTCTGATATGTACTGTAGGTTCCAAGATATTGTGCATTCACTAATAGCCTTGGGAAAGATATATTTTAAGGAAGATCAAGTTAGAAAAATCCTGAATTCATTAATTCCAAAATGGGATCAGAAGACTCTGGAAACAGAAGAGGCCAATGACAATTGTGCTATGAAAATTGAAGAGTTAATCGAGAATCTAATGTCATTTGAAGTTTAGATGCAAGTAAAAAGGGAAAATAAGTCATAAGAAAAGAAATCAATAACATTCAACACAATAACCGAAGATTCAGACTCAAACAACGATGATGAGGAAATAACATTAATGACAAGGAATTTCAGAAAGTTTCCGAGACATAGAAAGAGGAATAATTTCAAAAGAAATGAGCACATAAATTCAAGGAAAAAAATGAGATTCCAAATAGCATTAGATGCTCTGCGATGAACCAGGTCATCTGAAGAGAGATTATAACGATCCAAATTTTTTAACCAATTGAAAACTAAAATTTTGACATATAATTTAAATTTTGTGGGTATTAAATGGATTTTATATAATTTAAATATGGATTTGGAATAATTATAAAACAAATTTAATATATATACATATATATGTTTAAATAATAAAATAGATGTTTGATTTTGTCAAAATATATTGGTATAATTATAGTAAGAATTTATCCGGTTTTGTTACAGCAGATTTTCCAATTTATAAAACTATTTTTAAGCATGTTCTTTTAAAGTTAAACAAATATATTTTAAATGTAGATAAATTAATGTAAAATGATTATTTTGTATGTTAAATAATTTTTTAACATCTAATTTGATAACATAAGTCGATGAGTGTTTAAACGATTAAACGTAGCTTAGAACTTGAGTTTTAGCATCATATATAAGCGTTGCTAATTTGAAACACTTCCTAAGCGTTACTAAAATGTTTCAAGTGAAATCATGTTCAAAGAGCCATGGTTTTAAGGGGAGTTCATGGTTTTTAGAAAGTGGTTTTCAAGATGGCATGTTGCATGTATAGGAATCATAAGGGAGGGACATATGCCCTTGGTAGGAATGACTAAATTGCCCTTTTTCATGGCTATATAAAGAGCCTAAACTCTCACCATTTCATACCATTCGATTCCTTTCTCACTAGCTCACCTTCTTCCATCTTCTTTTTTATCCTTTCAGCCATGAATTCCTCCTCCATCTTAGCCAAGTTTGGCCTCCTCCTCCTCACCAATTCCATCACCGCCACCTTCACCATGCTTTACCACCTTTTTTTTCCTCCAAACTCACGGCCTACATCCCATTTCCACCACCACCCACGGCCAACCACCTCCCTACCTCCTCCTCACTAGCCACAACCCCACCTCCTCCACTGAAGTCCGGCCAAGCAGCCCACACCACCATTTCCATGCACTACCACTCCATTTTTTCTCAGCCTCCACCTCAGCCCAGAGCAAAAACTTCCTAAAGCCATAAATCCTCCAAAATTAATTCAAATCATATAATTCATTTTTTTTAAAACTGGGTATCTTTTCAGTGTCTATAACTTTGTAGTTAAGCACCTTTCATAATTCTGGGCCTAGCTATACCAAAAATCCAAATCTTTGAAGGCTACATTTTCTGGTTGATTTTATTGAACTTGGAAGACACCTCCACCATTTCAGCCATATCTCCCTAAAAAATAATCTGAATTAAGAAATTCTTTTTTCTAAACTGAAGAAGAAAGAATTTCTCATAACTTTGTGGTTGGGAACTTTTCCAAATTCAGAGAGTTCCAAAAACTCAAAGAAAGTTGGCCTATTTTTGAAGTTAGAAAAGTTAGAACATGGTACACGGTTACGATGTTCGTTTGGCGAAGTGGATACGTCGATGAGAACTCTTCACAATTATTTATTTATATTTATTTAATTATGTATGTTAAATATATATATATATTGTTAGATGAATGGATGCATAGTTAATGACGCATATACACTGATAAGCATTAAGTACCATAACGCTTGCACGTAGGAACTAGCATTACTGATGATATTGTTGTTGAATGTTATGGATGTTCATATGTTGATAAGTATTTGTTTTACGTTGTTGCACACCCACAACACCCCAATTATGGAATTATATAGGTCATTGGTTAGGTCTTCTTCTCAATTGGAAATGTAAAGGAATTTTATATTAATATCGAGAACGACGTGAAAAAATAAAGTTTTGAATTTGAAGACAAATTTTGAAAATATTGTTTTCAAATGAGCTTATCTATGTCTGTAAAGGTTTATAATCATATCGCAAGTGAATTGGACAAGTTTTATTAAAAGTCATAATATGGTTTGAATATGACATGTCACGCAACGGCAGTTCGCGAATTTCAACCATAAACTTTAAACAGCCATAACTTAAGCAATTTAAATCGGATTGACGTGAAATGAAAAACATTTTCTTTCTAATAGCAACGATTCTCAAAGTAAAAAGGAATTTCAAATGTTCAATCTATAGTTTTAAAGTTAAGCTTAAATCTATTTTGAATAACGGTCACTGTAAACGCAGTTCGTAAACTATAACGACAAATGTTTGTTTTAAGACTATTAAAAATATGGAATTTTTTTGTAAAATCATTATAAATTATATAAATGCGATTTGAATTGGAAAATGGTAGTTTTGGATAGCATAAAGTTTATTTTGATCAAACTGGCTAATATAAGCCATTTTGCGATGCTTTTGTAATGTTTTTGAAACACTTTTGCAGTGTTTTTCTAAAAACAGTATATTTTGGAGTTTTTAACTCATGAATCATTTTCCGAAAACATAAGTAATTACTTCTGAATGATTAATGGAATATTTTTAGAAGTTATAGTATTTAAACCATAATGGGTTTAATTAAGGTCCAATTTATCTTAAGATAAATGTGTTTTCCAATTATTAATGAAATTGGAAATGGTGGGAAGTGATCTTTAAATATCGTTATTAAGTTCATAAGTAGACTTGTACTATTTGAGAAATTTGAAAGGTAAAGTTTTCGTTATTCAGTTTATAGTATCAGTGAGTATGGAAGTTGATATTGAACATAAGTGATGTATCTTATATCCAGTTCTATATAATCTTATATCAGTTTAATTTTTGGAATAACGGTTTTCCAGAATTAATAAGGTGGATTTGGATAGAAATAATCTTCGGATATTTGATATGGAATTCCGTTGTTTGATGTATACCATCTGGGGAACTTGAAAGATATTAATATTGTTATTTCACTTGTATTATTAGTTGATTATAAGGGTTGTATCAGATAGAAGTTGATGATCTCTGTGTAAATCTTATATTCAATATCGATTGGTTTTGGGTTTGTTGTGAATGGTGTCTTAAATAACATCATTTTTTAACATGGATAAGATAAAGTTATGTAACGACCCAACAGATTTTCGACCCTGAAAATCGCCATAAAACAGCCATGTCGACTATTCAAGCATCGAAAACACTGGATTGTCATGAGAAAGAAATTGGAGGGTGAAAATAGAAAGAAAGAAATATTAGAATAGAAGAAAGAAGAAGAACACATATCAGAATCTCACAGCAGAACGAATAAAATATAATATCAAATCTCTTTATACAAAAGAACTGTATATACATACCAATCATCAGAGTACAACATATATCAGTCACAGCGGAAAAATACTTTATATAACTAGCGGTGAAGCCGCCTGCTTCCAGCTCCTGAAACTCCAAGCGAACCTAACCTGCTGTGAAGACCCGTAACTTCCCCGTAAAGGAAAGCGTCGGATAGTTCGAGAACAAACCACAACAGAACGCAAACAGAAGAACGTTTCACTATATATTACAACAGTGCATCAGATTGCAAGAATATACAGAGTATAAATGAATATTACACAGAAATATCAGAGATTTAAATTACATTTAAATACATAGCAGCGGAAAATAATACAATACACAACTAGAATGAGATATACGGATACAAAGCTTTCCGGATATCGTTCCAGCTGTAAACCAGGATCCTGTGAATATAAATCTGCAAAACCAAAACTACTAGCTGCCCGTGTCGAAAATAGGGGCACCCAGAGTTTAGGTTAAAACAATAAACTCCAGGTCAGTCATGTGACTGGTGTGAGAACTAAAACAGTTATTAATCTTTATTTTCAAAGCTAGGTAAATCAAGGGACCACGCCGTATAACACGGAACGGGTTTCCTCCCAAGAATACCAGTGCATAAAACAAACAGCGCAATGCTAAATAAAGAAAAATGAAGCTGTTATAAGACCCAGGTCCCATCACACAATGCAACGCATTCGAGGATAGGGTTTTCCCTTATAACAGCCAAAGAATGCTTGATACGTTTTAAAACAAATCATTTGATACTATTATAAGTGCATAGTGTATAAAACTCTTCAAATCATAAGTATCAATCATAGGCGGCATGAACGGCCCATAACACTATGTCGCCATATATAAGTTTACAATCAAAACCGCAAATGTCGTATTTGGAAATTGGATTTCCATCTATGAACCGAGGCAAAAGATAGTCCTCAACCGATTCGAGACTGCCTAGCCCGAGTCTCAGGCAAGCGCGCAGGCAAGCCTTGGAGCGACAGGGCCGGTCCACCGACGTGGATTATTATACCTGAGCACTACGTTTCGCCGCCCTTTGGGGCGTAAGCGAGCCAACTAAATGACTCCATCGGTTCGAGAACGACCGATCAATCCGAGGCGCCTCGCAACAGCAACAACCACATAAGTCAAACTCGTCAGGGCGTGTAAAACCACTGACGCCACTTCTAGCTAGGAGGAAACGCAGGCCCTCCCTGAGGTCCGTCTCCCGTTTTTGGTTCATACCTGGTGTGAAACACGCGAGGTAAACGTTACACAAAGCTACGCCATAAAGGCCGTGCTTTGATCATCACCACAAGACTTTGCTTTTCAACAGAAGCCTTGATCATTTGCATCTTAGCATGCCACACAGGCAAACCATCCTATGCAACCGATATCAGTCACACAGAATGAAATCCGATGTCAGACACACAGTCCATTTACAAGTCCGTTCTGGGTCTGAACGAAACCGGAGGCACCTAGTACCCCGCATATCCATCGATCTCCAAGTACGTCTGGACGATCACTAACTGTTTCCATCTTCTTGGGTGTACAGCCCAATCAAGATCATCAGTTATCACCCAAACGACGTGAAGATTTCCGGTCTTCCACCATCGTCTTCATCTTCGACTTATCGTCGTATCAGTTATTCAGAATGGGATAAACCCGGTCTTTCCGAATAACTCGCGTATATTTTAAATAAGTGTTACACAAACACAACATACGCCTCATTCCAATTCATTAGTCACTAACCGTAAATTAATCAAGAGAATAATTTCCCAAATATTAACCCCGAAGGCCGAAACCAACATCAGATCAATATCCAGAAAACCATTCTGCTTGGCTAACCGACAGTTAGTTTCTAAATTTCACATTCATAGGGAAAGATTCCCATTAATTTTATCAAAGATAAATTCCTTGAATTTATTCTTTAATCCATTTTTGAATATCAATTCAAACTAGTCGGGATTAGCGAACCTTACCGAAGTAATCATTTGTTTTAATTTCCCAATCCCAACCTATTCACCCCATGAAGTAAAACTGGTAATACTTCATATCTAACACCACAGTGTTATCGGTAAATTCAATTACCATTTCACGTTCAAATCTAATTAAAGATTTAACTATCGCCTGGAGCAAAACTGGTGATACTCCATTTTCGATCTTTTCAATCTAATTAAAGATTCATTAAAACTCCACTTAGTTTTAATCTTCGACTGGGTTAAAGAATCAGTGTCATTTAAAACACGGTTCACGATAAACCCAAAATCACATTCCATTAATTATCGGGTTAAAGAACAAGTGTTATTTAAAACACTGTTCACGATAAACCCAAAAATCAATATCAATTCAATTCCAATTAAATATTATTTAATTGGTACTCTTCATTAAATCTAAATAAAAAGATTTAATCTTTTCTCAACTGGGTTCAAGAACAGTGTTAGTGAAGACACCATTCACGACAAACCCAAATCCCATTTGATATTCAATATAAGGCTCTGAATAGAAAATATATCGGCTTATATTCAATATCAAATTCTACGATTAACAAATGTCGTATTGGAAATAACGATATAAATATATATCTTTCAAATTTCCGTAACAACATCCGTATAATCACAAATTCCAACATCGAAATATTCCGAAGACAATTTCGATTCAAATCCACTCCAATGCAATCATTGGAAATTTTGGTTATTTTCAAAACCCTTTTCAAATTCAATTTATTTATTTAAAAATAAATAGAATTATAATTCTAGTTCAAAACTAGTTCATTTCGATAAAAAACTATTTTTATCTTTTCAAATAGGGAGTCGATTCATCCCAAATCTTTCTAAATCATTTCTTATGATTTTACACAAATTATTACTATTTTTAATAATTTTATCAAGGCCCGTACAGTCGATTTCCATCAATGGCCATCGAACTGCACTTACAGCGACCTTTTTCGGATTTGATTTGGACGTATCTCCAAATCCAACCGTTAGATTTCAAATTTCTAATATTCGTTAGAAAGCTCTTTTCGATACGAACCCAACGGTTCCGGTTTTAGGAGAATCCGACGGTCGGATCTCCCGTAATGTCCGTTTGAAATAAATGGTCGAAATTCGCGAACTGCCGCGGCGCGGCGCGTTCTATTCAGGCCATTATATTATATATATAATATATATAATATATATTTCGTCGATTTCTATTCAAAACGAATTATATAAATAGTTTTAAATTCGTTTCAAATTCTATTTCAACTTCTATTTCAATTCAAAGCCAAAATTGAATTCTTCCTTATAAATTCGTTTTAAAATTCATTTCTATTCAATTCGAATTTCAATTCAATTTGAATTCATTTCAATTCCATTTGAATTCGTTTTCAATTCAATTCATTTCGAAATCGTTTTCAATTCAATTCATTTCGAAATCGTTTTCAATTCATTTTGAATTCGTTTTCAATTCAATTCATTTCGAAATCGTTTTCAATTCAATTCATTTCGAAATTGTTTTCAATTCAATTCATTTCGAAATCGTTTTCAATTCAATTCATTTCGAAATCGTTTTCAATTCATTTTGAATTCGTTTTCAATTCAATTCATTTCGAAATCATTTTAAAATCGATATAAATATCGTTCACGTCAAAATGGCGTCAATCTAATCAACACGGCTTCATAAATTTCTATTTTCAAATATTTCTTTTTCAAAATAGTTGTTATTATCAAAATATTTCGTTCAACACATGACCAATCTCAATGAATGAGTACTGTCAACACATGAACTTTTATTTTATAATATTATTTATTTTTCAAATTGGAATGAGGCCCAATCAATTACCATATAAAGTTAATTATATGGATTTTCATACAACACATGTATATCATAGCATTGAAAAATAATCAACCATCAACCAAAGTGCACTACACTGTATAAGCATCAAATATAGATATTCAACGCTTATAACAGCCTGTCAATCGATCGATCGACATATTTAATCAATCAGGATGAGTGAATTTCAAATTTCATCCCAACACCCGTGTGGGGTTTCAAACAATCAAACACCTATTTTATTTGTGCTGTTGGGCGATGTGTAAAATTTATCGTCCCAATCGATGTCCTTCAAATAGGTGTACATAAACAAACCGTCCGGTTTGTAAATGAATATTTATTTATTCACATTCACGTTAAAAATTATATTTTTAACGACAAAACATTTTATTCCAACATATGAACTTCTATTCAATTCATTCTTTAAATAAAATGATATTTTTATTTTTCTAACTTATTTTAGAAAATTTCGGCGGCATAACGGCACGATACTAGAAACGGGACGAGGCCTAGCCTTATCCCCGGTCTAGTGAAGGCCCACGCCATTCACACATCAATCAAATCAATTCGTTATGCAAACCACAAAATTTGGAGTAAGAATCTAACCTAGCCTTACTCCTTCGCCTTATAACGGCGCACGTCTAATCCTAACCAATTTATCGATTCGATTTTTCACACCACAAACCACATTCAAACCAATATCGCAATCAATAACCAAACAGCCAAACAAACAAGTCCATGGTCTGTGGACGATTGTGTCGGGTGCTACTAAGCACCGTCTGCATCCTAGTATATATATATAACTAGAAAATAAATTGAAAGGTGAGAAATTCTCACATATAGCTATCCTAGCTCCACGGCTCTTCATTTGCAGAAGTCTTCGTCGTTTCGCCTTTTTGTCACCTTCGTTGCTGCTTTCACTACATACGTAAAAATCGAATTTTTACTATGTTATTCAATGTATAAAAATTGAATTTTTACTTCAAAGTTCAATATATAAAAATCGCATTTTTACTTCAAAGTTCAACATATAAAAATCGAATTTTTACTTCGAAGTTCAACATATAAAAATCGAATTTTTACTTCGAAGTTCAACATATAAAAATCGAATTTTTACTTCAAAGTTCAACATATAAAAATCGAATTTTTACTTCGAAGTTCAATACATAAAAATCGAATTTTTATTTCAAAGTTCAATATATAAAAATCGAATTTTTATTTCAAAGTTCAATATATAAAAATCGAATTTTTATTTCAAAGTTCAATATATAAAAATCGAATTTTTACTTCGATGTTCAATACATAAAAATCGAATTTTTATTTCAAAGTTCAATATATAAAGATCGAATTTTTACTTCGATGTTCAATACATAAAAATCGAATTTTTATTTCAAAGTTCAATATATAAAAATCGAATTTTTATTTATATAGATTCCGCCTTTTCCATTTCAAAGATCTAATCTTTTCTTTTACTTTTCAAAGTTTAAATCTTTTACCTTTTAAAAATTCAAATCTTTTAAAACCTTTTTAAAATTCAAATCTTTTAAAACCTTTTTAAAATTCAAATCTTTTAAAACCTTTTTCTTATATTAAAGTTAAAACCTTTTTCTTATATTAAAGTTAAAAAATTCAGTTTTTCTATACCTTTAAAAAAAACAGTTTTATATACTTTAAAAATTCAGTTTTTCTATACTTTTAAAATTCAGTTTTTAAAATCTTTTCTAAAAATTTCAGTTTTAAAATCTTTTCTAAAATTAGTTTAAAACCCTTTTAAAAATCAGTTTAAAACCCTTTTAAAATCAGTTTAAAACCCTTTTAAAATTCAGTTTTAAATCAATTTAAAATTCAGTTTTAAATCAATTTAAAATTCAGTTTTAAATCAATTTAAAATTCAGTTTTAAATCAATTTAAAATTCAGTTTTTAAATCAATTTAAAATTCAGTTTTTAAATGTTTTTTTTTTTATAAAATCAGTTTACTCTATTTAAATACATAAAAATAAATTAATAAAACCAAAAAAAAAAACTTACAGAGGGGGGGGGGGTTTCTGCAGATCGGCGGAGGGCTTCTCGAACTGGGCGGCGGCGCTAGGGTTTCGAGCGAGGGAGGCTGATGCGTCGCGAGCTTCGAGGTGGGCGGACGCTGGATCGGTGCGCGGTGGGGGGGGGGCATCGTCGTTGATGACGAGGGGGGGGGGGGGTGGCTGCGCGATTCCGCCATCGTCTCCCCTTTTTTTTTTCGTCTGAGCGTTTGAGGAAATAGGGGGGGCCAGAGCGGTTTTAAGGGGGGGAAAGATAAATTTTTTTATTATTATATTTTTTTTATTAATTATTTAATTAGCAAAGAGTTGACTTTTACATACGACCTCGAAACGAGGCCCACCGCCTGTCGTCCATAGCGTATTACCCCCATTCCGAACACAATGGGATATGTATCGCAAGCTGGTTCGATTGTTACAATCAGTTTCCTTTTGAATTTACATTTAAATCACTATATTGAATTTAAACGCGCATTTCGAATTACCGGGGTCACATACTAACTAGAAAAATTCCAGAAAAATATTTTCTAGCTTCGTTTTGACGATACGGTCCTAACAAAACTAGTTTCGACGAATTCTGAGACCGTTTGAAAAATGGCCAATTTCCAGTCGATTAAAATCAACTGAAACTGGTCAAACGCGTTTTCCTTTGCCACGCTCACATATTGATTCGAAAAATTATGAAATTTGGAATCTAGCAATAACTTAACATCACGGACCCAACAAAACTGGTTTCGTCGAAATCCGAGGTCGTTTGCAAAATGTCCATTTTTAAGGGCCTGAATTCCATAGCGACTATTCAGAATTTTCAACTGGACATATCTTATCATTTCTAAAATGAAATCTCAGTTTGTTAACTTTGTTACAAAGACATAGTTATACAGATTCAAATATTTCTTGTTTCGTTCAATTCTGACTTATATTGAATTCTTTATATTCATTTGAAATTAGAAATCGAATTTTCGAACTACCGCGCCATTTTCAATTCCTTTTATAATTATATATAATTATTATATATTCTAACGACGACGTATATAATATATACGACGAATTCTATTCAAAATAAATTTCTCGTCGATATTATTTAAAATAATCCATTTTAAATAATCAAAATTCGCCAAAATTGCAAAAATAAAAATTTTAAACTGGCCCAGATTTTACGGGTTGTTACAATCTCCCCCACTTAAAACTTTTCGTCCCCGAAAAGGAACAAAGTCGAAAGTGGTTTGATCATTCAACTCTACGCTCGATCTGACTTCCATTCTCCAACTCTTTAGTTTCTGAGAATTTCCAAAATCTCAAAAATTTGGCTAACACCCTAAATTTTTGAAAAATTTCGCCATAACCTCCCCTGCACCGGGAGCATCGGGGAATTTCAAATAGCTTCCCCGGTCCTTCAGATCTCAAAAAGAAAAAGAAAAAGCCAAGCGGCTAGCCAATAGGCTCACAAAATCATCATCACCCAAACAAAACAGGAAATTATGTTGTAAACATGTACCTATTTGTCGGGCAAACAAATTTTATTCTCTGGCTCTAGCCTCCTTGCTATGACCTGTTCAAGGTAAGTACATATATGCAAGCAAATGCGACCAATTTTCAATATAGTTCAATATTCGATCAAATTAGGCATATTGGTTCAAAATTATCAAACAACTAAACAAACAACACAAACATCAATCAATTAGTGAATTAGAGTTTTCAAATTCATAATTTTGATATATAAGCTAAAATCATGTTTTTGATGCCAATTCACAACAATGTGTTCCTAACTATATAAGTTTTGGTTCTCACACCAGTCTAATGGAAATATATAGAAATCACACCTTCGTCACTCGAAAATAAATGCTGATGATGTTTCGAACCACCATCAGAACATTGTCGGGCTACTAGAGTGCGGTTCTATATCTACCCGGTATATTAAAACTTCGAATATACGCGGATCAGACGTATACGCAAAATCTACATATACTGGATTGTCCACATCAATATAAATAAATAATCAACTACGAATAATTGATTTAAATTTTCAAAATAAAATTTGTTTTCACTTTAAAAATATACTCTTCACACTCGTTCTAGGATACTACTGATCCCATCTCTAACGAGTCATTCCCATTGGATATTGCTAATCCAATATCTGATGAATTCTTTCGTATGGTTCTAATGTGTCTTGTTCTCTGCTTTGTAAACCAAAGCTCTGATACCAACTGTGAAGACCCGTAACTTCCCCGTAAAGGAAAGCGTCGGATAGTTCGAGAACAAACCACAACAGAACGCAAACAGAAGAACGTTTCACTATATATTACAACAGTGCATCAGATTGCAAGAATATACAGAGTATAAATGAATATTACACAGAAATATCAGAGATTTAAATTACATTTAAATACATAGCAGCGGAAAATAATACAATACACAACTAGAATGAGATATACGGATACAAAGCTTTCCGGATATCGTTCCAGCTGTAAACCAGGATCCTGTGAATATAAATCTGCAAAACCAAAACTACTAGCTGCCCGTGTCGAAAATAGGGGCACCCAGAGTTTAGGTTAAAACAATAAACTCCAGGTCAGTCATGTGACTGGTGTGAGAACTAAAACAGTTATTAATCTTTATTTTCAAAGCTAGGTAAATCAAGGGACCACGCCGTATAACACGGAACGGGTTTCCTCCCAAGAATACCAGTGCATAAAACAAACAGCGCAATGCTAAATAAAGAAAAATGAAGCTGTTATAAGACCCAGGTCCCATCACACAATGCAACGCATTCGAGGATAGGGTTTTCCCTTATAACAGCCAAAGAATGCTTGATACGTTTTAAAACAAATCATTTGATACTATTATAAGTGCATAGTGTATAAAACTCTTCAAATCATAAGTATCAATCATAGGCGGCATGAACGGCCCATAACACTATGTCGCCATATATAAGTTTACAATCAAAACCGCAAATGTCGTATTTGGAAATTGGATTTCCATCTATGAACCGAGGCAAAAGATAGTCCTCAACCGATTCGAGACTGCCTAGCCCGAGTCTCAGGCAAGCGCGCAGGCAAGCCTTGGAGCGACAGGGCCGGTCCACCGACGTGGATTATTATACCCGAGCACTACGTTTCGCCGCCCTTTGGGGCGTAAGCGAGCCAACTAAATGACTCCATCGGTTCGAGAACGACCGATCAATCCGAGGCGCCTCGCAACAGCAACAACCACATAAGTCAAACTCGTCAGGGCGTGTAAAACCACTGACGCCACTTCTAGCTAGGAGGAAACGCAGGCCCTCCCTGAGGTCCGTCTCCCGTTTTTGGTTCATACCTGGTGTGAAACACGCGAGGTAAACGTTACACAAAGCTACGCCATAAAGGCCGTGCTTTGATCATCACCACAAGACTTTGCTTTTCAACAGAAGCCTTGATCATTTGCATCTTAGCATGCCACACAGGCAAACCATCCTATGCAACCGATATCAGTCACACATAATGAAATCCGATGTCAGACACACAGTCCATTTACAAGTCCGTTCTGGGTCTGAACGAAACCGGAGGCACCTAGTACCCCGCATATCCATCGATCTCCAAGTACGTCTGGACGATCACTAACTGTTTCCATCTTCTTGGGTGTACAGCCCAATCAAGATCATCAGTTATCACCCAAACGACGTGAAGACTTCCGGTCTTCCACCATCGTCTTCATCTTCGACTTATCGTCGTATCAGTTATTCAGAATGGGATAAACCCGGTCTTTCCGAATAACTCGCGTATATTTTAAATAAGTGTTACACAAACACAACATACGCCTCATTCCAATTCATTAGTCACTAACCGTAAATTAATCAAGAGAATAATTTCCCAAATATTAACCCCGAAGGCCGAAACCAACATCAGATCAATATCCAGAAAACCATTCTGCTTGGCTAACCGACAGTTAGTTTCTAAATTTCACATTCATAGGGAAAGATTCCCATTAATTTTATCAAAGATAAATTCCTTGAATTTATTCTTTAATCCATTTTTGAATATCAATTCAAACTAGTCGGGATTAGCGAACCTTACCGAAGTAATCATTTGTTTTAATTTCCCAATCCCAACCTATTCACCCCATGAAGTAAAACTGGTAATACTTCATATCTAACACCACAGTGTTATCGGTAAATTCAATTACCATTTCACGTTCAAATCTAATTAAAGATTTAACTATCGCCTGGAGCAAAACTGGTGATACTCCATTTTCGATCTTTTCAATCTAATTAAAGATTCATTAAAACTCCACTTAGTTTTAATCTTCGACTGGGTTAAAGAATCAGTGTCATTTAAAACACGGTTCACGATAAACCCAAAATCACATTCCATTAATTATCGGGTTAAAGAACAAGTGTTATTTAAAACACTGTTCACGATAAACCCAAAAATCAATATCAATTCAATTCCAATTAAATATTATTTAATTGGTACTCTTCATTAAATCTAAATAAAAAGATTTAATCTTTTCTCAACTGGGTTCAAGAACAGTGTTAGTGAAGACACCATTCACGACAAACCCAAATCCCATTTGATATTCAATATAAGGCTCTGAATAGAAAATATATCGGCTTATATTCAATATCAAATTCTACGATTAACAAATGTCGTATTGGAAATAACGATATAAATATATATCTTTCAAATTTCCGTAACAACATCCGTATAATCACAAATTCCAACATCGAAATATTCCGAAGACAATTTCGATTCAAATCCACTCCAATGCAATCATTGGAAATTTTGGTTATTTTCAAAACCCTTTTCAAATTCAATTTATTTATTTAAAAATAAATAGAATTATAATTCTAGTTCAAAACTAGTTCATTTCGATAAAAAACTATTTTTATCTTTTCAAATAGGGAGTCGATTCATCCCAAATCTTTCTAAATCATTTCTTATGATTTTACACAAATTATTACTATTTTTAATAATTTTATCAAGGCCCGTACAGTCGATTTCCATCAATGGCCATCGAACTGCACTTACAGCGACCTTTTTCGGATTTGATTTGGACGTATCTCCAAATCCAACCGTTAGATTTCAAATTTCTAATATTCGTTAGAAAGCTCTTTTCGATACGAACCCAACGGTTCCGGTTTTAGGAGAATCCGACGGTCGGATCTCCCGTAATGTCCGTTTGAAATAAATGGTCGAAATTCGCGAACTGCCGCGGCGCGGCGCGTTCTATTCAGGCCATTATATTATATATATAATATATATAATATATATTTCGTCGATTTCTATTCAAAACGAATTATATAAATAGTTTTAAATTCGTTTCAAATTCTATTTCAACTTCTATTTCAATTCAAAGCCAAAATTGAATTCTTCCTTATAAATTCGTTTTAAAATTCATTTCTATTCAATTCGAATTTCAATTCAATTTGAATTCATTTCAATTCGCTTTCAATTCCATTTGAATTCGTTTTCAATTCAATTCATTTCGAAATCGTTTTCAATTCAATTCATTTCGAAATCGTTTTCAATTCATTTTGAATTCGTTTTCAATTCAATTCATTTCGAAATCGTTTTCAATTCAATTCATTTCGAAATTGTTTTCAATTCAATTCATTTCGAAATCGTTTTCAATTCAATTCATTTCGAAATCGTTTTCAATTCATTTTGAATTCGTTTTCAATTCAATTCATTTCGAAATCGTTTTAAAATCGATATAAATATCGTTCACGTCAAAATGGCGTCAATCTAATCAACACGGCTTCATAAATTTCTATTTTCAAATATTTCTTTTTCAAAATAGTTGTTATTATCAAAATATTTCGTTCAACACATGACCAATCTCAATGAATGAGTACTGTCAACACATGAACTTTTATTTTATAATATTATTTATTTTTCAAATTGGAATGAGGCCCAATCAATTACCATATAAAGTTAATTATATGGATTTTCATACAACACATGTATATCATAGCATTGAAAAATAATCAACCATCAACCAAAGTGCACTACACTGTATAAGCATCAAATATAGATATTCAACGCTTATAACAGCCTGTCAATCGATCGATCGACATATTTAATCAATCAGGATGAGTGAATTTCAAATTTCATCCCAACACCCGTGTGGGGTTTCAAACAATCAAACACCTATTTTATTTGTGCTGTTGGGCGATGTGTAAAATTTATCGTCCCAATCGATGTCCTTCAAATAGGTGTACATAAACAAACCGTCCGGTTTGTAAATGAATATTTATTTATTCACATTCACGTTAAAAATTATATTTTTAACGACAAAACATTTTATTCCAACATATGAACTTCTATTCAATTCATTCTTTAAATAAAATGATATTTTTATTTTTCTAACTTATTTTAGAAAATTTCGGCGGCATAACGGCACGATACTAGAAACGGGACGAGGCCTAGCCTTATCCCCGGTCTAGTGAAGGCCCACGCCATTCACACATCAATCAAATCAATTCGTTATGCAAACCACAAAATTTGGAGTAAGAATCTAACCTAGCCTTACTCCTTCGCCTTATAACGGCGCACGTCTAATCCTAACCAATTTATCGATTCGATTTTTCACACCACAAACCACATTCAAACCAATATCGCAATCAATAACCAAACAGCCAAACAAACAAGTCCATGGTCTGTGGACGATTGTGTCGGGTGCTACTAAGCACCGTCTGCATCCTAGTATATATATATAACTAGAAAATAAATTGAAAGGTGAGAAATTCTCACATATAGCTATCCTAGCTCCACGGCTCTTCATTTGCAGAAGTCTTCGTCGTTTCGCCTTTTTGTCACCTTCGTTGCTGCTTTCACTACATACGTAAAAATCGAATTTTTACTATGTTATTCAATATATAAAAATTGAATTTTTACTTCAAAGTTCAACATATAAAAATCGAATTTTTACTTCGAAGTTCAACATATAAAAATCGAATTTTTACTTCGAAGTTCAACATATAAAAATCGAATTTTTACTTCGAAGTTCAACATATAAAAATCGAATTTTTACTTCAAAGTTCAACATATAAAAATCGAATTTTTACTTCGAAGTTCAATACATAAAAATCGAATTTTTATTTCAAAGTTCAATATATAAAAATCGAATTTTTATTTCGAAGTTCAATATATAAAAATCGAATTTTTATTTCAAAGTTCAATATATAAAAATCGAATTTTTACTTCGATGTTCAATACATAAAAATCGAATTTTTATTTCAAAGTTCAATATATAAAGATCGAATTTTTACTTCGATGTTCAATACATAAAAATCGAATTTTTATTTCAAAGTTCAATATATAAAAATCGAATTTTTATTTATATAGATTCCGCCTTTTCCATTTCAAAGATCTAATCTTTTCTTTTACTTTTCAAAGTTTAAATCTTTTACCTTTTAAAAATTCAAATCTTTTAAAACCTTTTTAAAATTCAAATCTTTTAAAACCTTTTTAAAATTCAAATCTTTTAAAACCTTTTTCTTATATTAAAGTTAAAACCTTTTTCTTATATTAAAGTTAAAAAATTCAGTTTTTCTATACCTTTAAAAAAAACAGTTTTATATACTTTAAAAATTCAGTTTTTCTATACTTTTAAAATTCAGTTTTTAAAATCTTTTCTAAAAATTTCAGTTTTAAAATCTTTTCTAAAATCAGTTTAAAACCCTTT
Source organism: Allium sativum (assembly GCA_030737875.1). NCBI lineage: Eukaryota > Viridiplantae > Streptophyta > Magnoliopsida > Asparagales > Amaryllidaceae > Allium > Allium sativum. The sequence continues at coordinate 140,498,255 of CM060925.1, read as the reverse complement.
TAAAAATCAGTTTAAAACCCTTTTAAAATCAGTTTAAAACCCTTTTAAAATTCAGTTTTAAATCAATTTAAAATTCAGTTTTAAATCAATTTAAAATTCAGTTTTAAATCAATTTAAAATTCAGTTTTAAATCAATTTAAAATTCAGTTTTTAAATCAATTTAAAATTCAATTTTTAAATGTTTTTTTTTTTATAAAATCAGTTTACTCTATTTAAATACATAAAAATAAATTAATAAAACCAAAAAAAAAAAACTTACAGAGGGGGGGGGGGTTTCTGCAGATCGGCGGAGGGCTTCTCGAACTGGGCGGCGGCGCTAGGGTTTCGAGCGAGGGAGGCTGATGCGTCGCGAGCTTCGAGGTGGGCGGACGCTGGATCGGTGCGCGGTGGGGGGGGGGCATCGTCGTTGATGACGAGGGGGGGGGTGGCTGCGCGATTCCGCCATCGTCTCCCCTTTTTTTTTTTTTTTTCGTCTGAGCGTTTGAGGAAATAGGGGGGGCCAGAGCGGTTTTAAGGGGGGGGAAAGATAAATTTTTTTATTATTATATTTTTTTTTTATTAATTATTTAATTAGCAAAGAGTTGACTTTTACATACGACCTCGAAACGAGGCCCACCGCCTGTCGTCCATAGCGTATTACCCCCATTCCGAACACAATGGGATATGTATCGCAAGCTGGTTCGATTGTTACAATCAGTTTCCTTTTGAATTTACATTTAAATCACTATATTGAATTTAAACGCGCATTTCGAATTACCGGGGTCACATACTAACTAGAAAAATTCCAGAAAAATATTTTCTAGCTTCGTTTTGACGATACGGTCCTAACAAAACTAGTTTCGACGAATTCTGAGACCGTTTGAAAAATGGCCAATTTCCAGTCGATTAAAATCAACTGAAACTGGTCAAACGCGTTTTCCTTTGCCACGCTCACATATTGATTCGAAAAATTATGAAATTTGGAATCTAGCAATAACTTAACATCACGGACCCAACAAAACTGGTTTCGTCGAAATCCGAGGTCGTTTGCAAAATGTCCATTTTTAAGGGCCTGAATTCCATAGCGACTATTCAGAATTTTCAACTGGACATATCTTATCATTTCTAAAATGAAATCTCAGTTTGTTAACTTTGTTACAAAGACATAGTTATACAGATTCAAATATTTCTTGTTTCGTTCAATTCTGACTTATATTGAATTCTTTATATTCATTTGAAATTAGAAATCGAATTTTCGAACTACCGCGCCATTTTCAATTCCTTTTATAATTATATATAATTATTATATATTCTAACGACGACGTATACAATATATACGACGAATTCTATTCAAAATAAATTTCTCGTCGATATTATTTAAAATAATCCATTTTAAATAATCAAAATTCGCCAAAATTGCAAAAATAAAAATTTTAAACTGGCCCAGATTTTATGGGTTGTTACACCTGGAAACACACTCGGTCTGACCCGAGCACATTTGAAGCAAAGAAAAATACACCGGGTCGGTCTGGAATACTATCAGTGATAAATTCACAGTACACACAACTCGTTTAACTTTGTAAAATCCTTTTGAAATCAAAGGGTAATAGTAAGACCAGCCCACACATAAACACAGACGGTTTTTACCTTACTATAACCCAAAACAGTTTTGAAATCATAGCTTGCTCTGATATTATCATAATGTCTAAATACAAATAATAACAATCTAGAGGAGCGCTTGCATCTCACGCTCCCCATATATATATACAATCGAAAACCGCGGGCTCTTATTGGATATTGGATTCCAACCTTGACAAGTTATGGGACCACCTGCCGATAGTGTATCTCTAGAGGCGAATACACTGGGTTCAACAAGAACGTCTTGCAACCCGGCCCTCACATGACCGACCACTCATTTCGCTTGAGTGTATCGAATGTATATCACCGACGGTTGGGATCAGCAACCGCCTCCCGAATAGGGTCAGCATTGAATATAGATTTAAGAAGCAAATAGATTTTCTCTAGATAGGTGATCATACATCCTAATGGGAGCGACCCACATAGCCATGCTGCCTGCCCGATTTTTGTCATTTCCCGGTTGATGAGGCTTGAGGCTAGAATTTTTCTCTTGAGAACATCTGGTCATCATTCACTTTGAATGCCACATTATCAGATCCGTCAAATCACTAGTTGACGTCCACAAATATGCTCTGGGTATAGAAGAAGTGCCCCTCTTCGCCACCAGCTTGGTATATTTGTAAAAATCAACGTACGTGGTTCTAAGGAAATACTCTGTCAGACATTCATCCATATAAGTCATCCAGGAACAAGATGAACCGAAGGCACCCTCCTACTGCAACCTTATATAGGAATCACCCCAAGGATCAGTAACGAGAAGTCCTTGCAATCCGTAGATTCCAATCACGACCGAATCATGTCAGAATAACTCTGGTTGCAACACAGAGGATATTCGTCAAGTAATCCTTCCGCTTATGGAGATCCACGGTCTTCAATTCTCCATCTCCAATTGACATCTTCACGTATTTGTTGGTCGGAATGGTTTTCGAATATAATTCGATCCCGGTCTTTCCATACCAACAATCGTATTGGTAAGGTTTGATAGTCGGTGTTTTAACTATCAAATAACAATTGTGTAAATAACATGAGTTTGCTGATTCAGCACTTAACCTAACTTGGCTTCTTTAAAATATATTTTAACAAAATGGTTAATCAAACTTTAATTCTTCCAGTATATTGAAAACATTATATTTATTCTTATTTATAACAAGACTATTTCAAATACTTTAAAGCGTATATATATATACACCCAGCTTTCCATTCCTTCTTGGAAATACCGATATATTCCTTTTCCCCTTTTTCTGTATTCGTGCATCATACGATATACATATACGTATATACTTAATGATATAAACCAAATTCCCTCTGATTAACTCTGATTGATTTACTTTGATCGATTGACTCTAACTTTACTAACTCGACTTATTTAACTCAACTGGACTAACTTTGACTTGATTACTCCTATCAACTAATTAATATTCTACTTGCTCCATTCACTTGACTCTAGATCACAGCGATCACAATGGTTACGCCTGATTCCCTCAGGAAACATCCGACCGCCGTAGGCTATCTGCAGCCCTGCGAATTACGCTAGCAGTCGTACGCAATGGCAACTCTTCCAGAATAACTATGTTTGCCTAACTCTACCTCAAATACTATATTTGATCGACTCTAATTGAATAACAAATATTCAATATAATTTGAAATCAATATTCTTATTTCTTTGAAACTAATATTTAAATATTATTTATTTCCCCAAAACCTCGCATTAGAGTTTTGTAACACCCCACCTCCGCTAGGATCACTCCTTAGAATGTACTAGCTTTGGAGGGGCGTTATTGTGAAGGTAAACATGCACACAGATATCGCAAGACAGAATATATAAAAACAAATATAAGTAAAGCAGCGGTAGCAGATAAAAACCCATCATCATCTTCTCAGAAAACCAACATAGTCAAGTACATACTATCAAAATGTCATAATCCAAAATACAACATAAGTCTAGATACGTGATAACAAAATACATGGTAAAACATCAGTACTAATCCCCAGAAATAAAAGATAAGCCACAGCTAGCTCAGATCCATACATGAGCTATCCAACAAGCAAGTCAAAGATCCACTAAGCAGATGTAGTCCCTCCCTGAGAACCTGTGGGGGGGGGGGGAAACGGAAGAAAAGAAGCGAAAGAAAACAGGTCAGTCAAAAAGACTAGTAAGCCCTACTACGATCAATCTATAAACTAATAAAGTTAACAGTATGATGGAAACTGAGATGAACATACTGGCAATAGATAAAGGTGACACCACATAGACGAGATTAAACTTTGCACCACGGTGTACTAGCAAACCCACAAAACAGATCTTGATCCCTTAGCCCAAACTTTCGCCCAATAACATGAAGTGACCTTAGTATAAGGTCCAGCCCAACGGTCTAGTCGATCGGCTCCCTATAATCCTAACACGTCAAGTGTTGGTGTCCATACGGCCCACATGGATGTAGTCAGACTGCGCTGGGTCCACCTTTGGGTGTATCAAGCCCTCGGGTGTCGACCCCAGACACCTAAGCAATAATGCACAGTCTAAGTCTACTGGTACCCGTGCCTCGAGTTTGTCCAACATCGGACTACGTGCACGTCCGTAGCCCGCCGGACCCGCACCGCTGTACCACTCAGCCGTCGCTTTGGTCGCTTACATCAGTCCAGTAATCGTGCCCCGCCCTAACCTAGCTGTAGGGTTGTGGTGATACCAAACTGGGATTACTGCTGGAACAGACCACGTTGCTAGGGTTTCTAAGAGGGTTAAGTGTGGTTTTAACCCCTCACTAATCATGGATCAAATTAGTTAAGTGTACTCACTTAACCCCATCTAATCCTCGCATCCCCATTATTGGTTAAGTATTAGTGGGCCATGACTTAACCCTAATCATGAGGCATTAATTAATTAACGCACCCAACCTCTCACATTAGACCTCCGTGGTTACCTGGGAAGATTTACACTACGTCTAGGTCTAACCTCGGGTCTTATGGTGCAACATGACCAACTACCCACATTAGACCCTACATTGTGGTTACCTGGGAAGATTTACACCACAACTAGGTCTAACCTCGAGTTGGCCATATCATGTTATCTAATGTCATGTCCACATCAAAACATATTTACAAGTTAACATATACTTGGGTAGACCTAACTTAATAGGTAAATTCCCAAGGGGTAGACCTAACTTAATAGGTAAATTCCCAATCCTTTAGTTTCATGTATTTTTAAGTTTACCCAAACCCTCCCAACGTCATTATCTTGCTTACATATTCGTCATAACGCATAAGGGTATAAAAGGTAACTTGGCATAACATACATGATAGACTTCACATATCATAATAATGATGCATAACATGTTAGACTTGCAAATCATGTCATAGTGAACTCGCATAAACATGCATAACCCATAAAACTTGCATAACATGGTAAGGTGAACTTGCATAAACATGCATAACCCATAAAACTTGCATAACATGGTAAGGTGAACTTGCATAAACATGCATAAGCCATTAAACTTGCATAACATGGTAAGGTGAACTTGCATGAGCATGCATAACCCATGAAACATGTAGAACATGACATAATAAACTCGCATAAGCATGCATAACTTGTGAAACATGTAAAACATGGCATAGTAATCTCGCATATGCATGCATAACTTATGAAACATGTAAAACATGGTATAATGAGTTCGCATAAGCATGCATAACTTATGAATCATATAAAACATGACATAGTGAGTTCGCATAAGCATGCATAATCAACTAAACTCACATAAATCTCAACTTTCACCAAACATTAACTTTAGAGTTTTTAAAGTGAAGGTAAGAGGGCTTACAAATATAAACAAGCCACAAATCCACCAAATAAGATGAAGAAGCCCTTTTAAAAACTCAAAACAAAGCCTCAAATAAGAAAACCCCTTTGCAAGATCCCAAAAACACAAACTTAGCAAATCAAACTTGCTACTTAATGAAGTATGCAAGTTATTAAGCATTCATACAACATAGAGAAGGTTGTATGATCATCATATCTTCATAGGATTAAACTTTGAGGAAGGTGGAGGCTAGGGATTTTAGGTGGAGGCCATTTGAGGTTTCAAATTGACATAGTTTAGTTGCTAGATTGATTAATGAGGCTTTAGGGTAGGATTAGGGGGATATTTATAGAGAATTAGAGTGTTTTAGGCCCTAGGATTAACCCTAGGTGAACTTTGGCCCGTCAGATTTCGGAATGCTCTAGAACCATGCCACATGACCCAACCCAAATCAGAAATGGTGCACCAGGCTGAACTGCCTGGGCACCCCCTGTCGACAGGGCTGTCGACAGGGCAGTCGACTCCCTGGGTGCCCTGTCGACATGCCTGTCGACATGGGCCCCCTGGCGGGAATTTTCCCGCCTAACCCTGATTAGCCCTAATCCTTGATTTTAATTTGAAATTTAAATCTGTCTTTAGCACAGAAATTTCTGAAAACTTCAATGGGCCTTAACTGGGTCATACGGACTCCGATTTCCGAAAACTCGGACTCTATTTCGCGTATTTTTCCGAGACGATCGCAATGGCCTAGCCCGTTTCCCCTGATTCTGATTTTTGAATTAAATTCTGCCTCGATTTATGTTATAACAGTTTATTGAAAATACGGGTTGTTATAAGTTTGATATTCCTCGTATAAGTAAAACCAATTTCAACACCTTCACTCGCTCCAAACTAATACCATTCCTCGATAATTGTGAAGCCAATCAAGTTGGGGTATTTTAGTTACCTCTCAGACCTTGATCGACCCGTTCTTACCTTAGAATAATATTAGTTTAACCACTAACATCAAAATCTCATTTCCCCTTCAATTTCAAATCTGGTTTTAAAACCATCCCTTATATTGAAATCCTCGTTTAATCCTTTCTTTACATAACTTGTTTGATTAAGTAAATATCCATAAAACACCACCCTTACTTACCGATTCCATTTACCATCCTCATTTGAAACTTGGATTATCAACCTCTTTATAAACTTTTACCACTTCCTTGGTCGAACCATGATGCCACTTAAGTCATTTTATAATTGGATTCCTATTTAAAAGTCATTTCTCTAATTGTCAAAAATAATAATTATAACTTCAACATTAACTATATAAGAATAGTTAACTTTGCTATTTATCAAAAATATGATAATTATCACTTTTAAAATTTGATTAAACAATACTTTACTTTATTAACCCTAACCAATTTAATAATTATATTGAGGTTTAGTTAATCGAAGATTAACTTAAAATTTACACTAAACAATTCAAGAATTTCCTTAATTATAGTTAATCAATGATTAACTAATTATTGAACACCTCTCGCCAAATTTGACGAATATTCAGACCCCAATTAATTCCATTCCCTTTCAAGTTGGTCTCATTTTCAATTTAAGCTAAACACGGCCGATTTTGTCAACCGTACACCTCGGTTAACCATTAACTGAATTCTATTTGTCATTTCCCTTTTAACTTAATTAAATAACTCAATTAATTTAAAATCACCTTTTAGTTGTTTAAAAACAATTTTCCCATCAGTCCGTAGGTAAGATCTGTGGTTTTCTCTGCTTTTAAAGCTGGTGTAAACCATTTAAATAATCCCTTTATAAACTCGATTAAAATATATATTTATAAAACTTCTAATTTAATTACTTACATAAAATAATCGAAAACTCTAATTCAGTTATAAAATAAATTTATAACTTTAAAACTGTGTCGATCCATCTGACAGTAGAACGACGTTTAAAACAACACGTTTATGGCCATTCACCGCTAATTACCAAATCAAGACTGTCGGTTGATTTTCAACACAACACAGGTGAATATCTATTCAACCATCACGCTCAAACAGGTTTATTACCATATGGGGTTCAATATGTTCATATATCAATGATATAAAACAAATCAAACAACATATATAATATTTGAGGAACCCGGTCGGATCCCTCCAACCTGTTCTTCCCTGCACCACAACTCCTTATACATTTCATAATATTATATGAAATAAATTTCATATGATCTACTAATTTAAAATGATTAAATAACAACAACCAATCAATCAAATAAACAGCCACTAGCAACCAATCACCCAATTTATACTTTTAAAGGTAAATTATAATTTAATATGAATTTACCACATCACGGGATTTCAGAAGGTGTGAGAATTAACTCACCAGTGTTTATTCTGGTTGACGGTTGACGCGTTTGTTGCATTTAATCTGGAACGGACGTTCAAAATTAGTTAAATTTTCAACTGCGTCAGATCGACTCCTAATTAGTGCCATCGGATAGGTCTCGTCCCTGCGATCCCAATGGATCCAGTTTCGTCAGATTTCGTTAATGTATGAAGAAGATACGTTCGTTTAAAGTTTAAACCTATATACGATTATATATTAAAAATAAATAAATAATTAATTATTAACCTTACCTTAAATTTACCGTTAACGCTTGCCATGTCAGCACGTATTAACCGAACCACACGTTTTCTCATTTGCAAATATCAGGAGCTCGTTTCTTCCTTCTCCGTTGTTGTCTGGCCCCGATCTTCACCACCAACGGAGCATCTAACGCCGCCGTCGATGGACCTGGGCCACCCTCAACCAGACCAGCCTCTCCGCCAGACCCCCTCGCCACTGACGCCGAACCCTGTTGGTGCTCCGATCACCAGGAAAATGATCTCGCCCAAATTCCGTTCACAGGCAAAAACCCGCCGCCATAGACCACTGGAACCCACCGGACCACCGCCATGCTGACCACCACGCTTCGCCCCTTCGACTAACCCTCAGACCCGACACCAGAAAGTGCCAGAGCCGCCAGAAATTGAAGAAAACCCCTCGCCACTTCTGAAAACAACCCAAAAATGTACACCTCCATTCATGTTGACACCATGACCTCCTCGGACCACCGTTCAACCTCAGACCACAGCCAAAACGAAGCCTTGCCTCTCCTCTACAAAACCCCCAAGGTCTTATCATCTAAAATTGGCTAAATCTGTCGAATTTAGACCAAGAACAAAAACTGATCTTCGCTGTTCATTGCGAATTCCGGCCACCACAGTGGCCCGATCACCCCCAACTTTTCTCAGTAGGTAGACAACAACCCGATCTACAACTTTCTCTTTGGAACCCCCTTTAAATTCTTCACGGATCGAGAGAAATAAATTAAAAACTGATTAGGGTCTTTTCTGCAAAATGTATAGGCAATATTCTGATTTGGGGCTTTATGGTTTGGGCTATGAGTTTATATAGGCGAGGGAAAAGGTTATTTTAATGTTGAGGTGACTAATGATTTTTATTTTGTACCTATCGCTATTTCGAACATCGTTTATTCGTTGCTGCGCTCACATGCAACCCCCGTTCGAGACGTGAATGGACGGCATAGTATAGTTTGACGATACGGTCTTAATGAAACTTGTTTCGTCGAATTCCGAGTTCGTTTGCTCGTATGGCCCTCGTTCACGTTCAAATTGTCGTTTATATTTGTATTTTATTTTACCACGCTCACAAATTAACCCCGATTGATGCGCCACTTGAAATCTAGCAATAATTTACTGTTGCGGTCCTAATAAAATTTGTTTCGTCGAAAACTGAGGTCGTTTGAATAAAGGCCCTTTTATAACTGGCCAATTCAAATAAAATAAACCAATTTTAAAATACCTCAATATAATAGTATTAAAATATTGAAGTTGGCCATACACGACCAGAATATCATATACTACCACAATAAAATATCACGGGTTGAATTTGAAGTCAAATCGATATCTAAAATATTTAAAAACCCCCATTTTATATAAACACGGCGCTATATATATAAAGGAAATTCCATAGCGTTTTTTTTTTCAAAATTTGATTTGGACATAAAATAAAATCTACACGACGAAAATTGGATTTTTCTCTGCCATTGGAAAGATATCGTCAAACCGGTCCTGAGTTTCTTGTTTCGAGGAAATCCGACTTATTTTGAACCCGGTACGACCAATTGAAGTTCAAAACGCCAACCGCGAACTGCCGCGCCACTGCAGCTCGTTATTTAATTAAGTTATAAACCATATCTCTCAACCGTCGTTTTCGAATCGAAATCGTTACTATATTTTCAATATAACCAATATTTGACCACTTTAAACATGCCCGATCACAATATTTTGCAAATTCTATATTTCCCCAATATTTTGAAATTAAAATATTATTTTACTATTTATTTAAATAATATATTCTAAATAAAATCGTTAAATTCGATCATTTAAATCCAAACCAATATTTTAAATAATTAAAATATTCTAAATGAATAGGCAAAAAATACGGGTCGTTACAAGTTATGATTTGGAATTTAAAGAGGATTAATATTTTGTAAAGGCTATTGAAATGATACTTAATGATCTTGATTTTGAGATGGGTTTGAAAAGAAAGTAAAGGAATGAAGACTTAATGAATCTGGATGAAAAGTTAATTGAGATTTTTGAAGCTAAATTATCATGGTTTTAAAAAGATATGTTTTAAAATGAATATGAGATGAATTTTTTGAAATATGGATTTTTCAGTTTTGATTAATTAAAATCTTTATTTAAGTAGATTACATGTTTGAGAATTTGGAAAGGGTTATGATTTAAAGCTATTAAAAAAATTATTAAATAATATTTTATTAAAAGAAATTTTTGAAAAGAAGTTAATATATTTCTTAAAGATTTGTGAATGTTTGGGAAATAAACCATAAAGATTTTATTTTAAAAGGAAGCCTTTATTAAGGTTAACAAAGAACTTGGTAAAAAGATTTAAAGGAATGAATGTTGATTTATAGTTAGCGAATACGAAAATTCTTAAAGGATAATTTGAGAATGGGTTTAGAGAAATTTTAATTAACAAAATCCAAGATGGAAGGAGATTTAGTTGAAATCCTGTGTAATCCATAATTGTGTTTTTAAATTGCACTAATTATTTGGAAAGACCGAGATTGGATTTATGTCCAAAAACCATTCCAAATGATTATACGACTTTATGGAGCAATAGAAGATGGCGGTTGAAGACCAGGAATCTTCACATCGTAGGATTTTCTTGATGTCTCAAATAGGAGGCCACCTATTATGAGGTTATATTGTGATAGCGGTCCGAACGTACTTGGAGATTCTCCAGATTTACAAGGGCCTCTCTCCTTTATTGGACAAGGAATAAGGTGCCTTCGGTTTCGTTCAGACCCAGAACGAACTTGTATGGATTGTATGTCTAACATTGCAATTTACGACATAACAACTGCTCTTTACTAATATATATTTGTTGGTGGCGTACAATTATTCTCTTAGCTTAATACCCTTCTCTAAAACGTACGAGCTCAGAGGTTATATATTGGTAGACATCAATTATGTGTTATGAATTGGCAATGTGGCATGCTAAGTGATTGTGCTATGGATGATCAACGCATGACTTTGTATAAGCGTAGCTTTGTGTAATGTGACCTCGTCAAGCCTTACACCCCGGTATAATGGTAAACTGGTGGTCAGATTTGTATATTTGTTTCGGTACACCAGGATGAGATAATTAAAGGGTATTACGAAGTCTCAAGTCTAGGACGCTATTTTTCGGGTGCTCTGATTAATGTGATGTAGGCTAGTATAACAGTGTCCGTGTCTGGACCTTAACCACGAGTACTGGGATGATGCGCAAAAGTTTGTGGGCCCATAATTGATCTTTCGTACCCGGAACCATCGTGTTGGAAACCCAATCCCCACTACGAGCCTTTACGATTTTAGTTGTATAACTTATTGGTTACCGGTGGGAATACATTAACATAATTGGATAGGGTAGTATGTTAGCTAAGATTGATACATTTACTTGCGAAATGGTTTTCACACTATGCACTAATAATAATATCAGAGGATTTTCTACATATCAAGCATTTTTTGTTATCATAAGGACAAAATTCGCCCATTGGTGTGCGCTTGCATTGTGTGATGTGGGACTAGCCTTATGATAGCTTCATTTTCTAAAAATTCATTCAGAATTTCTATGCATTGATTTTCATAAGGAGTAAACCCGTTTCATGTTATACAACATAGTCCTCTGATTTACCTCAATTTAAAATAAACCTAAAAGACAACTGTTTAAGTTCTCATACCAATCCCATGAAATATCTGAGTTTATTGTTCCTTCACCTAAATTCTGGGTGCCCATGATTTTCTATACGGGAAGATAGTGGTTTTGGTTTGCAAATTTAGTTTTAGAGTAAGTTAGTGTAGGATTCAGGATCGAAGCTGGAGTTATATCTTGGATCATTATTCTTCCGTTGAGAGTTTTCATATTTATTTCCGCTACGATTCTGTTGTACTATGATAATCATCGTAACTCTGATGTAAAATTATTATTATATTAATAAAATGTTTTTGTTCTAATGTGTTATTACCCTAAGCTATGTGGATTCCAACTTTTGAATCTCCGAAATTTGAATACTTAGATGTGTTTAGTGCCAATTTTCGAAGGTTGAAAATCAGGGTCATCATAGAGACTTTCCATATCCACAGAAACAAAATCATCCTTCAAATAATAATTCATAAAAGAAAAGAAAAAAGTCTTATACTAATGATTCATCCTCCAATGACGATGAGTTGGATACAAATAATTCGAATATATGCTTCACATCAATTCACGAATCAAACGATATTGAAGATAGGATCTAAAATAGGTATGGCTTTATAATAATTTTTGTTTGAATTAGTTGCCTGATTTGTTTCTTACTTGATTGCCTTGTTAGAAAAATAGGATTTTAGACTTAAATTAAATATTTAAAATTTGAATTTAAAATTTTAAAATATTATTTTAATAAGATATTATTGTAATAAATATCATCTTAGGAAGTACATAAATAAGAATATAATATATATAAACAAATCAAAAATCAAAATTCACATGTCCTTTGAACATTCAAGAGACATGTCGACATGGCTAACCCCTTATGTCGACATGTATCTGCAAATTTGAAATTCAAATTTTGAGTTTCATACTTTTGAATTTCCCTCCACCTTTTCACCAAATCCAGCATTCTAAAAAGGTGTCTCTTAATCAGATAACATGTCTATAAAATCACAATTTTATTCTTATCTACCTTTAATTCCAAATTCAATCATATCTCCATTATCTTCTACTCTTTACAAAACCTCTTTAATGGCTTCCTCAAGCGCTCCAAACACTATGAGGTTGTCCAAGGCTACGAAAGCCTTCCTTTTCAAAAACCTAAAGGCTATCAGAGCTTACATAAACTATGTAAACTTTGGAAAAGTCGATAAGGGAAAATTTGTATTTTCAATGATTTTCCTTCTTATGATCTTCCAACCCTTTTTAATCAAAATGATGTTCTCAGCTTGATTGACTCTCAGGAAAATGATGAAGTTTGCTACCCAAACCTTGTAAAAATGTTTTATGCCAATTTAAATCGTGATTTTTATGAGAGGAATGAAAATGAAACTTGGAGTTGTGTTAAAGGTACACAAATAGTTTTGGATTGTAAAGTATTACGCACCATTTTGGGTTGTAAGAGCATGGGAATGGATCTCTCTGATTTCAATATCAATGAAAATGACTAAGGGGCCTTTCACTATCCTTTTGAAAGTGACGAACATTTGGAATTCAAAAATCGATATTTTCGGCCAAAGGCAAGAATTGTCTACCTAATTCTTCAACATACAATCACAACTAGTTTGGGAAATTTCAACAATCCAACTATGAAAACTTGCAAATCTCTTTTTTCTATTTTTGTAAATTATGACATTAATTAGGCACAAATGATTTTCAATGGATTTTGAATCCTTCCAACAAAATCCTCCTAAAAATCAATAGATTTTAACGGACAAGCAAAAAGCTTTAAAAAGACCATTTAGCAAGAAGATGGGAAATATACCCTATAAAATAATCAAGTTCATTAGAAAAGTTAGTAGGAAACTTGGTTTTTCCTCCCCTTCATCCTACTCCACCAAGTTCTAGCTTTATTATCTTGTTGTATTAGTTTCTATTTTCCTATTTCTATTCCGTATTATGTATTTATTCATGTATTCTTATCAAATTATTTATGAAGCTCTTATGTTATGTTTATTCCTTCTTAAACATCTCTGGAATGAATAATAGTATGATAAAAACAAGTATATATAAACCAAAACATTACACAATGCACTTTAAAAAAAATGCAGAAGACATGTTGACATGGGTAACCCTACATGTCGACATATAACTGCCAAAAATTTCAAATTGGTTTGAATTTAAAATCTATCTTAACTAACTTGTAACTATTCATTTTAAATGAATTCCAGAGGCTATAAATACCTACTTCTTAGAAAAATTTATTTATCTATTCTCCTTTATAATCTTTCATTAGTTTCTTATTTTATCAAATCCATGGCTTCTCCAATTCATAACTTGAGTGAAAATCTTGAAGAAACACTCAGTTCATTCAAAAATATTCTCTCTATTATCCTTCATAATAAAGGTCACTTAGAATTAAGTTAAATGCAGATGATAAAAGATCAAGAGAGGCATTTTGATGCAATTCGTTGGATGATTTCCTCTCTTACCAAATATGAAGATAACAACTACACAGGAGTGATTCTCACCAAAGACAACGAAGAATGGGATGCTATAAAGGTTGATCCAATCTTTGGTGGGGATGGATGGGTAGAAGTTTCAAGAAACATATGAATTTATTTATTTTGGTATGGTTAATTTAAAACCTAAATTTGAATTTATGGTTTATAGTAACAAGATTTGAATTGGTTTGGATGCTTATTTGTATAATAATTTTGTATTGGATTGCTTAGATTTTAACTTGATTATTAGCCTTGATATTGCCTTAATTTTTAGTTTTATATTACTTAGCCCAAGGGAATATTAGATATTAGAAGTTTTCCTTAGTCTAGATTAGTTTTAGATATTAGGTATTAAAACTATACTAGTATTACATGATAGTTTTATAAGGATTATTATAGGGTAACTAGAAATGTATATGTTTTTGTTGATGATAAAGGTGAAGAATTATAAAATAGGATGTTAAAGTAAGGGGGAGTTAGTAGTTTTAGAAGGAGATAGTGGTGTAAGGGGAAGTAACTGAAGAATCAAGACATCAGGTATGAATATTTTATAAACCAAGGTTTTCATCATCAAAAAGCGTTAGAATGTTAGGGATTGAGATGGTGGTGATGGTTTTGATGACAACAACCTTTTTTTAACAATAATTATAAAATATATACTTACACTATTATCTTGAATATATATATGTGTGTATACAAGAAATATATGCAAATATTGATTATCGAAGACTGTACGGTGTAGAGAATCATGATTTCAAAGAAGAAGAGTTCAAGGTAGAAGTCTCATTAGTAACAAGAGTTCAAGAAATAGAAATTAATAAAATCTAGATTTCTTTTGAACTCTGAAATTGCACTGAATCCTTTTATCCATTTTTCTCGCTATTTTTAATATTGTTATCTCGTTTTCAAACTGATTTCAAAATTACTTCCTTATTTCAAATCTATATTTCTTAGTTTTAAAATTTATTTTGACTCCTGATTTAAAATATATCTTTTATTTCTTAAAACAGTTTTACTCGGATTCAAATATTTCTTATTTATATGATTGTTTTTAATTTTATATTAAGTTTGAAAATAGTTACTTAAGTTTTAATTTCCTATACTTATGTTTGTATCTTCACTTCTAAAGTATTTCTTATATTTATATTCATAGCTGTATATATATATATATATCTCATTTTATTTAGTTTTTAAATCATTCTTATACATGTTTTAAAACCATTTCATATATGTAACATCACATGCCTTAGTTTGAAAATTTTATTTTTCAAATTTTATGAAGAATGTCGACATGGGTAACCCTTGATGTCGATATGGTGACCGTTGGATTTCAAATTAAAATTTTGAAAAAATGTGTCTTTTGAATTCAAAACCATTCTGAAAGATCAAACTATTGGGAGACTATAAATAGGCTTCCAAAATCGAATTTTCTTAACTAATTTTATTATATTTTCCCTTTATCTTCTCTTCGTTAAAACTCTTAATTTCTTGAATTATATACTTGTACTCTGCCAAATTTCAAAGAGAATCACATCAATCTCTTTCTAGTTTGATTCTCTACCACACTCTCTTAAAGATTCAAGTGATACTTAAGAGTTATAGGGTTTCTATAATCAAAGATCGCAAGATCAAGTTCTATCATGTCATTCCTCTAAAATTGATATTGAAAAGGCGTGGTCCTAGCCCGTTCAAATCGATTGGGTGTGATTGTAGCCTGGAAATCAATTGAGTCTCACTGTACTCCGAAAATAGGCGATGTGTACCTGGTGGCTTTAAAATCGAGGGTTGTAAATTTGGATATTATTTGAAAATAAATCCTCATCAACCCAGAGTTGTGTGGATCTGGATTGTTATTTCCTTTTACTACTTTTTATTTAGTACTAATTTGCATATGTGTTTGATTCAGTGATCATCCCATATTTATGATTTTCATTTCATTCTGAATAACTTAAAAAGTTTTCAAGAAATTTATTAAATCCGTTAAACACTATTCACCCTGCTCTAGTGTTTAGTTTTCCTCAAGAGATCCTTAATCTGCATTCCCTACCAAGCAGGGTTGTAACACCCCGAATTTTCTGAGAATATTAAGATTAAAAAATTCAAGAACACTTAATTTTTAGAAGAAGAATTAAGTGAAATGGGTTGCGCTATTATGTTCATCTCAAAATTTTGGTCAAGATAGACATTTGGTTTGCATGAAACGGATACCTTATGAAGAAGTTATTAAGCCTTGAAGTTTGTATGCATATGAGAAATATATATATAAATAGATATATATATATATATAAATTAAATAAATAAATATGCAAAAAAGTTCAAAACAGCGAATCGGGAGGGGGAATAACCGAACCGGCTCATTTTTGAGGTTGACCCGAGCCTCACTGGTCGACTAGGGGTTGATTCAGGGTGTTTGGCTGTCAACCCGTGGGCCAATTCGCTCTAAGGCAGATGTGGCATCTGATTGGTTCTCGTGGTTCAGGGTTAATCTAATGGTCCTAAAACACTCTCTACACCTATAAATACATAGCAAGACCCAACCCTAATTCATTAACAAAGAGGAATGGCACCTTCATGCTCCTAAAACCTAAAGTGATAATCAATCAATTCAAACGAGAAGATAAAGATAACAAATCAACGCCTACATCAACGGAAAGCTAATCATCTCCAGAAATCAGATCCCAAAATCGTTCCTCTTTCTTAAATCATGATTTGTGAGTAGAGTTATTTTTAGATATGAAATTTAATTATGATCTTGACATGGGTATAAATCTGAATTGGAGATCTACTTATTCTTGTTTATCAGAT
Organism: Allium sativum; assembly: GCA_030737875.1. NCBI lineage: Eukaryota > Viridiplantae > Streptophyta > Magnoliopsida > Asparagales > Amaryllidaceae > Allium > Allium sativum. The sequence continues at coordinate 140,481,280 of CM060925.1, read as the reverse complement.
CTGTTTTTCTGTGTAGATCCGTCTTATTCTTGTTTATTAGATCTGTTTTTCTGTGTAGATCTATCTTATTGTAACCATTCTTTATCTCTTCCTTCCTTCTGTTCTATAGCCAGGCTACCACAGCCTGAGCCAAATCTCATAAGAGATTGACACGCGAACGCTAAATTTGGGGAAAATATTGAATGATGCATAATTGGACATAACTAATTTGTGACTAAATTGAGAACACAACATAAGTGGTAATTTAAGATCTAGATCTAGGCATACTATATATGACGGTTTATGATTTGGAAGAAGGAGAATTATTGTATGACAACATATGACTTGTAATTTGGGGGACATAATGCATGTTATAATTCAAGATCTGATTTTGAGGGGGCATATTTTATATGACGATCTATGACTTGGAAGAAAAAAAAGATATATGATTTAGTGTAAAAGATCTATATTATAATAGGGATAACTACTAATGTGAATACGCCTAATTCGGATTTTTGAATATTTGACATATGTGGTAATCAACGGCAATAATTTGGCATAATTTATATTATGCATCATGATTTGGAGTTTTTAGAGAATATTCTGTACGGTGCAAATTGAACAAAAATTTAGGACATATGTTATATGGTGAATTATGACCATAATTTGGGCATGTGAAATTAGGCTTAATTTTATGATTAGGCGAGGTATGTCAATGGAATTTTAAGGAATGATTAAATCTATTAAGTTGCCCAATCTGCTAAATTTGTTGAAACTAAATACGGTAATTTGGGGTATGAAATCTGTTGGCTCGATCTAAAATTGAGCAAAAACATGTTAATAGAACTTTGGATAATCTGCTATAACTTGTGAAGAAGTTAATTTGTTGAATTGGCATAATTAGTCTGATATTGGCATAACCTATGGATGAATACTTTTGCTAAAAATAAGAATGCTGAGACACGAGGTTAGACTCTGTTTGTGGTAGAAGCCTGCCCGGACCCAACCGGCTTAACCAGCAACCGCAAACATAGAGTCTAATGTGATAGGTCATAGGCATAAAGATGCTTAGACACGAGGTTAGGTCTGGCTTATGGCAGAAGTCTGCCCGGAATCGCCCGACACATCCAGCGGCCAAAAGCTACCGACCTAATGTGAGATTTCTGTGCATTAATATTTAACTAATGCAAATCTAAGATAAAGGTGATGCCTAAAACGTGTTGGGTGGATAGGGTTAAATCAAATGGACTAATGAATCTAATAAACCCGTTTGAAAATCTATAGGCCCAATACAAGGTTAGGTGAAACAATCTGTAAGTCTGTTAATCTGTATATTTGTTCCGTTAGCCTGAAAACTTGTTAATCTGTATATCTAATCCGTTAGTCTGAAAACTTTTTAATCTGTATATCTGATCCGTTAGTCTGAAAACTTGCTAACTTGTATGTCTGATCTGAGGACCGGTTAATCTGAACTTTGTACATCTGAAATCTGTAAGAAAGTTAATCTGAAATTTGTTAGTCTGGGGACACAAGGTTAGGAGGGGTAATTACTTGTGTCATATGTTGTTTGGGACCCATATTAGTCAGTAACCCTTTCTGGTATCAAAACTATGACCCAACACTAAGAGGGGTCAGGGCACGCTTACTGAACTAATTGTAAGAGGTTCACTCCGATAATGGCGAGGGGTGTTGATGGCGCATTCCAACCGGGTCATGTGCGTGCATGGATCTGGTTTGCTCTGAGGATGTAAGACACCGTGACATATGTAAATAGGTCTGTGTCTATAGGTTGCCACTTTAGGGAGTGATACACCCTTCTGTGGGGCCGGCACAGGGTATTTATGTATTAGGGAGCCGATCGCTTGGGGTAGAATTTAGGGTACACTTAGTTCTGTCTGATTCTGTTGGGGTACCGTCTGTTTCTGTTGGGGTGGTAACACCTGTCTATTTCTGTGTGGTACAGTCTATTGGGGGTGGTAAAGGCCCATTACTAGTGTACACCTAATTCTAATATTCTGTTTCCGTAGGGATTACTCTGTTTCTGCCTCTGATTCCGTTCCTAATTCTGTTTCGGTACCATCTATCTCTGTTCGGGTGGTAAAGGCCCATTACTAGCATCATGTTTCTGAAGTGATCATTTTGTTTTCTGTTTAGACATTAGGACAACACCTAATTCTGTTATACTAGTATTAGTGCAGAGAAGTGAAAACTAAGTAAGAAGCTTAGCTTAGCTTATATCATTCTGTTTCTTCTGTTAACTTGCTATTCCTGTTATGGTTATCTCTCATCCAGTTTTATTTACATGTCATGGTACTATTATCTGTTTATATGTTGGAAGTCACTGGACTCACCAGACTTATGTCTGACCTAGTTTGTTTCGCCTCTTTTCTTTCAGTTACCCCCAGGTGCTCAGGGTGGAAACATAGGAGCTTGATTCAGACTCTCTCTGCTTGAAGTGTTTGAAGTATTGCTTGGCTTTGACTCTATCTTTCCATGGCAGTTTATGTTGGGTATTATGGCTTTAAAAATTATGCATTCTAAAGGTTTTTGTACAAGACCGAAATTTATGTACTTGAATTCTGATATTATGGTTTTGAAAGATGTAACCAAACTTATTTCTGTTTCTACTGTAATAAAGTTATAAAATTTTCAAGTACTACTTTATCTGTCTTGTAAATTTCTGTTCTGTTTACTTATAACATTCCACCGAAGTTAAGGCATTCCCTTTGCGAGTGACCTTAACGGAAGTGGGGTTTTACACTTGGTATCGGAGCTGAAGGTTACCAGATTTGATAAAAAGTTTTTGAAAACTATTTTCAAAAAGGTTTTAAAAAGGAAGTACTTTCAAAAATAGAGTTTATTTTGAAAAACATAATCCCCAAGAGCCATGTATCTTTCTTTCGATTCTCCATTTTGAATCTCTTCCCTTTTCTTTTCAGCATGTCTGGGTTACCCGAGATACCCGAGGGCAAACCAATACCAACTTGGTTCAGAAGGTATCTGGAGGCTAGGGCCACCACCGCAGGCCCAACAGACGTTCCTCCTCCTCCTCCTCCTTCCTCTCCCCGCATTGATACTTTTTCGAAGATATGCAAGGACTTTCGGGCGATGGGCGGGAAACCTTTTCATGGGTCAGAGACATTTGTTGAAGCTCGAAATTGACTTAAGGAGGTGGAAGATTTATTTGGTATCTTCGAGACAGAAGACGGAAGGAAGGTCCAACTAGCTGCTTGGTTAATGAAGGACGAAGCCTCGTTTTGGTGGGAGGTCATGAATGGAGAGCGTCCAGTGGAGACATGGAGGGATTTCAGGCATAGGTTCGAGATGAAATTTCTCTCACGAGCAGAAGAGAATTTATACATGGAGAGGTTCTTAGCATTGAAGCAAGGGAATATATCGGTAAAGGAATACGTCAACAAGTTAAACCAGTTGGTGAGATTTGGCTTAGACTTGGTGAACACACCTGAAAAGAAGGCCCTGAGATTCGTTAAAGGTTTGAATGAGCCGCTACACGGGTTGGCTATAACCCACATTCCCATGGGGGCTACCTTTGAGAAATTGGTTGACATGGCGTTAATGCATGAAGAGGAAGCCAAAAGCGAGAAGAAAGAAGAAAAGCTCGAAGGACCACAGAACGAGAAAGCATGGCCCAAAAAAAACACAAAAGAAGGATGAAAAGTCTGAAGATAAGAAGGAGAAAAAGTGCTTTACTTGTGGAAGTTTGACTCATCTGAACAGGGATTGCAGAAAGAGGAAGGGCGCTTGCTTCAACTGTGGAGAAATGGGACACTTCACTAGGGACTGCCCGAAGAAACGTGGGCAAGGGAAAAGGGCAGAACCTACTTTTGGAGGGCGGGCAAATGCTCTCGTGACTAATGGATAGGATAAAAATAGGAAAATTTCTATAGAAAGATTAATTTCCTTATCTGATTATTGAGTTAAAACTCTCTTTGATTCTGGCATTTTGATTCTGTAAGTGAGACTCTGCACTTTAATACTAGTCTTGTTTCTGATCCCGCTATAGTCTCGAACCCCGTGAGGGTTACAACCCATCTGTTTGTGATAAGTTGGGGTTTGAAGGTATCTGTGTTAAGTGTTAAGTTGCCTATGACGCATACATTCTGGTTTTTTGTGGGATATGACGGGTTTTTTCATGCTTAGTTTCCTAAGAATCATTTGATAATATGATCTGTACCAGTAGTCTGTAAGTATTTGAATATTTCTGATAAGGTTAGGGGTTTTTACTCAAAGCGTGAAGTAGATTTCCAGTTTAACATTTGTTTGATGGGAGTAATTCTCTGAGTGTCAAGTTGATGTTGATTTCGGTCTTCGGGATTGATACTTAGGGAATTGTTCTCTTAAACCGATGTCTAATGGGAACAAAGCTTTTGTTTTAATTGTACTTGCTTCTATCACTCGGCTATATCCTATCGATCAAGTCTTCGACCTTTAGGTAGAAACTAATGGGTGTAAATATGTGTTTGAGACATGTTATGTTTGATGGTTGCAAGTGGATGCAAATGGTTGCTAGTGGTTGCTCGTGGATGCATATACACACATTAGGCACTAGATCAGCTCAAAAGCACTCTCATACTGCATATGGATGTATGTCCATTTTTCAATTTTTGTGGATGAAAAATGATTGACTCATCACATGGATGTTACATTTGGATGAATGGTTATGCACTCATATAGAAATGATGTGTATCAAATAGGATTTCTTGCATACATAATTGGACTCATGGCACTAACATAATTCGCATTAAGGAGTTTAACTGGATCAGTAGACCGCCTGATTTTGCATTATATAAGAAACATATACACACACTCTGCATATGTTCATACGGCATTAGAAACCTTTTAAGGACAATGGATGCTTGTGGATGATGGTTAAGTAGACAGATGATTGGATGTTAGGATGCATTCTTCTTAACTTGAAGATTTCGAGGACGAAATCCTTTAAGGAGAGAAGAATGTAACACCCCGAATTTTCTGAGAATATTAAAATTAACGAATTCAAGAACACTTAATTTTTAGAAGAAGAATTAAGTGAAATGGGTTACGCTATTACGTTTCTCTCAAAATTTTGGTCAAGATAGACATTTGGTTTGCATAAAACGGATACCTTATGAAGAAGTTATTAAGCCTTGAAGTTTGTATGCATATGAGATATATATATATAAATTAAATAAATATGCAAAAAAGTTCAAAACAACGAATCAGGAGGGGGAATAACCGAACCGGCCCATTTTTGAGGTCGACCCGAGTTCTGCTGGGTCGTCTAGTGGTTGATTTAGGGTGTTTGGCTGTCAACCCATGGGCCGATTCGCTAGGGCAGATGTGGCATCTGATTGGTTCTCATGGTTCAGGGTTAATCTAATGGTCCTAAAACACTTTATACACCTATAAATACATAGCAAGACCCAACCCTAATTCATTAACAAAGAGGAATGGCGCCTCCATGCTCCTAAAACCTAAAGTGACCTAGCCTCCACCCTAATCAATCAATTCAAGCGAGAAGATAAAGATAACAAATTAACGCCTACATCAACGGAAAGCTAATCAACTCCAGAAATCAGATCCCAAAATCGTTCTTCTCTTTCTTAAATCACGATTTGTGAGTACAGTTATTTTCAGATAAGAAATTTAATTATGATCTTGACATGGGTATAAATCTGAATTGGAGATCTATCTTATTCTTGTTTATCAGATCTGTTTTTCTGTGTAGATCCATCTTATTCTTGTTTATCAGATCTGTTTTTCTGTGTAGTTCTATCTTATTGTAACTATTCTGTATCTCTTACATCCTTCTGTTCTATAGCCAGGCTACTACGAGCATGAGCCAAATCTCATAAGAGATTGACACGCGAATGCTAAATTTGGGGAAAATATTGAATGATGCATAATTGGACATAACTAATTTGTGACTAAATTGAGAACACAACATAAGTGGTAATTTAAGATTTAGATCTAGGCATACTATATATGACAGTTTATGATTTGGAAGAAGGAGAATTATTGTATGACAACATATGACTTGTAATTTGGGGGACATAATGCATGTTATAATTCAAGATCTGATTTTGAGGACATAATACATGTTGTAATTTAAGATCTAAATTTGGGGGCATATTTTATATGACGGTCTATGACTTGGAAGGAAAAAAGATATATGATTTAGGCGTAAAATATCTATATTAAAATAGGGATAACTATTAATGTGAATACGCCTAATTCAGATTTTTGGATATTTGACATACGCGGTAATCAACGGCTATAATTTGGCATAATTTATATTATGCATCATGATTTGGGGTTTTTAGAGAATATTCTGTATGGTGCAAATTTAACAAAAATTTGGGACATATGTTATATGGTGAATTATGACCATAATTTGGGCATGTAAAATTAGGCTTAATTTTATGATTAGGCGAGGTATGTCAATGAAATTTTAAGGAATGATTAAATCTGTTAAATTGCCCAATCTGCTAAATCTGTTGAAACCGAATACGGTAATTTGGGGTATGAAATATGTGGCTCGATCTAAAATTGAGCAAAAATATGTTAATAGAACTTTGGATAATCTGTTGTAACTTGTGAAGAAGTTAATTTGTTGAATTGGCATAATTAGTTTGATACTGGCATAATCTATGAATGAATACTTTAGCTAAAAATAAGGATGCTGAGACACGAGGTTAGACTCTGTTTGTGGTAGAAGCCTGCCCGGACCCAGCCGGCTTAACCAGCAACCGCAAACTGTCAGTCTAATGTGAGAGGTCGTAGGCATAAAGATGCTCAGACACGAGGTTAGGTCTGGCTTATGGCAGAAGTCTGCCCGGAACCGCCCGTCATATCCAGCGGCCACAAGCTACCGACCTAATGCGAGAGGTTTTTGCATTAATATTTAATTAATGAAAATCTAAGATAAAGGTGATGCCTAAAACGTGTTGGGTGGATAGGGTTAAATCAACTAGACTGATGAATCTAATAAACCCGTTTGAAAATCTATAGGCCCAATACAAGGTTAGGTGAAACAATCTGTAAGTCTGTTAATCTGTATATTTGATCTGTTAGTCTGAAAACTTGTTAATCTGTATATCTGATCCGTCAGTCTGAAAACTTGTTAATCTGTATATCTGATCCGTTAGTTTGAAAACTTGCTAACTTGTATGTCTGATTTGAGGACTAGTTAATCTGAACTTTGTACATCTGAAATCTGTAAGCAAGTTAATCTGAAATCTGTTAGTCTGGGGACACAAGGTTATGAGGGGTAATTACTTGTGTCATATGTTGTTTGGGACACATATTAGTCAGTAACCCTTTCTGGTATCAAAACTATGACGCAACACTAAGAGGTGTTAGGGCACGCTTACTGAACTAATTGTAAGAGGTTCACTCCGATAATGGCGAGGGGTGTTGATGGTGCATTCCAACCGGGTCATGTGCGTGCATGGATCCGGTCTGCTCTGAGGATGTAAGACACCGTGACATCTGTAAATAGGTTTGTGTCTATAGGTTGCCACTTTAGGGAGTGATACACCCTTCCGTGGGGCCGAAACAGGGTATTTATGCATAATGAAGTCGATCGCTTGGGGTAGAATTTAGGGTACACTTAGTTCTGTCTGTTTCTGTTGGGGTACCGTCTGTTTCTGTTAGGGTAGTAACACCTGTCTATTTCTGTGTGGTACCGTTTGTTGGGGTGGTAAAGGCCCATTACTAGTGTACACCTAATTCTAATATTCTGTTTCCGTAGCGATTATTCTGTTTCTGCCTCTGATTCCGTTCCTGATTCTGTTTCGGTACCGTCTATCTCTGTTCGGGTGGTAAAGGCCCATTACTAGCATCATGTTTCTGAAGAGATCGTTCTGTTTTCTGTTTAGACATTAGGACAACACCTAATTCTGTTATACTAGTATTAGTGCAGAGAAGTGAAAACAAAGTAAGAAGCTTAGCTTAGCCTATATCATTCTGTTTCTACTGTTAACCTGCTATTCCTGTTAAGTTATCTATCATCCAGTTTTATTTACATGTCGTGGTACTATTATCTGTTTATATGCTGAAAGTCACTGGACTCACCAGACTTATGTCTGACTTAGTTTGTTTCGCCTCTTTTCTTTCCGTTTCCCCCCAAAGTTCTCAGGGTGGAAACATAGGAGGTTGATTCAGACTCTCTCTGCTTGAAGTATTTGAATTATTGCTTGGCTTTGACTCTATCTTTCCATCGCAGTTTATGTTGGGGATTATGGCTTTAAAAACTATGCATTCTAAATGTTTTTGTACAAGACAGAAATTTATGTACTTGAATTCTGATATTATGGTTTTGAAAGATGTAACCAAATTTATTTTTGTTTCTACTGTAATAAAGTTAAAAATTTTCAAGTACTACTTTATCTATCTTGTAAATTTCTGTTTTGTTTACTTATAACGTTCCACCGAAGTTAAGGCATTCCCTTTGCGAGTAACCTTAACGGAAGTGGGGTGTTACATGGGTTATGCATAGTTCTGGCGCTTAGGCAATGCTTAAGTGTTGCTTAAGCACCATTAAGCGAAGCGAGGCTTTCATCGCCTTGCCTCGCTTTGCGCTTGATATAATATAGATCTAGTGCCAAACCATATTTAATTACAAATCTCTTCTCAACATCCTTTTACATTATCCTTTTTTGATTTGTCTAGTTAAATATTTTGAATAATGCTTACGAAAATCAAGGATATTACATAGAGCCGAGACATATACTTTTACTTATTCTAGCGTGTTTGTTGTATATATAAGCAATTGCAAGGGCATGTTAGTATAACCATCCAAGCTAATACATATTCTTATAATTCTAGTCTGATCCAGGTATTTTTTATAATTATAGAACCAAACCCATTATATTTTCCAGATTATATTTGGATTGCTTTGAGTTTCAGGAAAGAAGCTAGGCCAAGACGTGTTCTCGCGTTCTTTTATTTTTTTTCTTTATATTTGTTGTTGTATGCATCGGCAGTTGTATGCACAAGTTATTTTAGAAAAGACAAATGTTTTTTTACTTTGATTGATGTATGTATATTATAGTGGTTCTCGTCATGTAATGAGAATTGTTTATAATATAGATCATTTATTCCATTGTTAGATTCAGTTCTATCTTTTCTACCATTCATTCTTCTATTCTTTTTTTCTTTAGCAACCTGTCTTTCCAACACTTGAATTTATAGCACGTGAATATAGATGATGTATTATTGTCGATTTTCGAGGGCCGAAAAGTCGGGTTGTTACATCCTATTTTTGCGTGGTGCTTGATTTTATGTGCAACATGGAAAGATTTATCGAGAATATAAATTCTCTTGAGGAGTGTAAAACTAAGTGAAAGTATTGCTACAATGTGAGCACACATTCACTTGCTAATATTTCGGCTTTCGTCTATCCATAGGTTCATGCACATGTATAATTGAATTTCACTTTAGTATATAAATGAAAGTAATCTAATGCAAAACATATATATAATAAAGTAATCTAATGCAAGACATTTACTAAAAAGTATTCCTTTGAATTATTTGAAAATTGGTCTTCACGTAATAATTTCATCCATAATCTCCTTCATCAAGTTAGGAAGATGTTAGGTATACAATAACAAAAAACATTTATATGCAACCTTTGTATGTTACAACCTAATTTTTTTAATGATTTTTAATCATGTATTTAACCGAAATTAAATTAGATATGAAAATTTAATTTATTCTGAAATAAATGTCTTTGATTATTGAATATAAATTGAATTAGAACATTCAATTTGAATGAAAGTAAAATGATTGCTAATACAATTTTTTTTTTGGCAAAGCCAGCCGGTTTTTTTAGTGGACCGTACCACTTTTTCATTATAGCAAGTAATGAGTACAAAATATAACAGGAGATAAGCTATAGGCTTATCTGCTACAGACATTCTGATGTAAATACAGTATAATCTGAAATCTAACACCACACAGGGTATGATCAGTTACAATAGAATCACAAGAAGAAGAATACAATAATACAACACAGTATGATCTCATTTTCCTATTCATTCCTCCCTAAGGAGATAGCTTTAAGTCTTCATATTTTGCCAGTTCCAACACGAAAAAAGGCATTTGGACAGATTTGGTTTATACTCCAGGGCAAAAAGCTATATGCAGATGAAGTGTTGTTAACCAAGTAGAGTATTGAAGAGAGTAGATACTCAAGCAACACTGGATACATTAACCAGACCACATGAAACAACTATTGCTACAAGCACAAAGAACTATCGTAGAGATATTGAAGTGCAAATGCAGATATTGAAGTGTAGGTAGTGCAAAGAGTAGAAGCTAGAAGCATATATTAAATGGCTCAATTAACAACAAAAACGAAAGGATATAACAACTTCTAGCCATGCAACAGATCAATGTCAGATCCAGGAAGAAGCTATAATAAAATCAACAACCAATCTCACAATTATCTAAAAACACCACTTTATCATACCCAGATATGCTCTAAGACGACACACACATATATGTAACAGACACCCACATAGAACAAAATACTAGTAACCAACTGATTCAACACCACATATCACAAACTAGCATTTGCCCAAAAACTTACCGTTATAGCACAAGTTTCTACCAATCTAGTCGCTAGCAACAAAAGTGGTCAGGTAGGATGAGGGAGGCAAGCGAAGGTGGACTATGAAAGCACAATCAGCATAAAGAAGACACTAGCATCAATCAATAGCCAATGGAGCCTACGAAGAAGCTATTGATAAACAAGAAGTTAAAAGGACAGGTGCTGAAAGGATTAGTAGTGGTACAAAGGAAAAAAATCTAGGTTAGGTATGAGAAAGAAAGGCGAGGAGCGTTTGTGCTGTCACAAAAGAGAAATAAGGAGAAAGAGAGAGAGATGTGAGAAGATCAACATGGCTATTAGATGAAGCAACGACGAGTCCTAGATCTGACCGACAAACAACTATTCCACAAGATGAAATCTAGGGTTAGGGTAAGGAGGAGGTGAAGAATGATTAGGAGTGTGAAAGGGTGAGGCGATAACGAAAATGAATAGAGATGGGAGATAAGGAAGGAAAACAGGGGGAGAACGACCCAAGTCGTCATTGGAGAAGCAGTATATCGTCATTATTGGGAATGTGTTTGTTGATATATCTATTTTGGTTTGAACTTATTTGTTTTGAAGTAACTTAAATAGTATATCTAAATTTAAGTTAAGTTGAAATTTTGAACAAAAAATAATGAATGTGTAATTTTGAAAATTTTACCTGATTAAGTTTGTCTAAATAACTGTAGCGTCTTGCGAAAATTCAATGCTCAAATTTCGACACTAATACATCCCACATCCAAACTAAAGTACTGAAACCCATAAAGCTAAAAGAAAGAAACAAGAGGGGGAGAAAAGAAAGCGAGAGAAATATTAGAATAAAAAAATAAGAAGAAGAAGCAACACAATACAAAGTCTAATATCGCAGTGGAATAAAATATAATATAGAAATAAATCTTTATTGAGAGCTTGAAGTAATACTTACAATCATCAGAGTACAACGGATATCAATATATCTGGGCAGTTATAACGGCTTGTCCTCATATACAATACATATCGGAATAAATATTGAAAAGGTATCATACGTTTGGACTTCTCCAGCTCATCTCTAGACTTCATAACATCCGTTAGCCTGAAGTTGTAAAACTCGGTATGAACCGAGCATTGAAAATGCCATGGATCAGTCTGGTGAACTAGTGTGAGAAAAACTCACTAAGTTTATAGGTTTCATCCAACTGATTTGATGTTAAAAAAATCGAAAGAAAAGGATAATCGTAAGACTAGTACACACATAAACACACGCGGTTTTTATGTTACAATAACCCAAAACATTCTGAAATCATATCTATTTGGATATTATAATAGTGTCTAAATCAAATATAAAACCATTTAGTAGAACTCTTGCATCTCGCGCTCTACATACATAGTATATAATCAAAAACGGCGGGGTCTTATTAGATAATGGATTGCCAACTATGACAAGGTATGGAACCACCTCTAGATCATGTATCTCTGGAGAGGAAAACACTGGGTTCAACAAGAACATCTTGCAACACAGCCACACATGACCGACTACTCATTTCCTTTGAGTGTACCAAATGTATTATCACTAACGATTAGGCCCACATAACCGTTATCCGAAGATACGGAATTGACAGAAGGAATAAATAATTTTTCTCTAGATGTTGAAAATACACCCTAATGGGAGCGACCCACATAGCCATGCTTCCTGCCCGATTTTTTCCATTTTCTGGTTGATGAGGCTTGAAGTTATAATTAACTTTATAAGATAGCACACCACTATTCACTTTGAATGCCACATCATCAGATCCGCCAGAAATCAGTATTTGATTCCACAAAAATACTCTTGGTGTTAAGCTAAGAGAAGGTGTCTTCTCCGCCACCAACAGAAGTACGTTTGTAAAAATCAATGTATGTGACTGTTTTGGAAATACTTTGTCAGACATTCATCCATACTAGTCATGTCCAGGAACATGATGAACTGAAGTTACTCTCCTACTGCATCCTATATAGGATTCACCCTATGGATCAATAGCTAGTTGTCCCTGCAATTCGTATATTTCACTAACGATAGAATCACTATCAAAATATCTCTGGGGATCAAGTAGAGAAATTTAACAAGTAGTTATTCCGCTCATGAACATTTATGGCCTTCCATTGCTCCATCTCGATTAGCATCAGAAATATTCTTCTTTTATGTATTCCCTGGTTCGGAATGGTTTTGGAATATAAATTCGATTCCAGTCTTTCCGTACCGACAACCATATAGGATAGATTTGATAGTCAGTTATTTAACTATCAAATAAACAACCATTCATCCATTGAAAAAAATGAGCTCACTAATTCAATACCCAACATCATTCAGTCTCCTCAATTAACCATCCGTTAATTAAAACTTCTAAATCTTCTAATATAGGAAAACATTTCACTTTTTCTTATTTAACGTAAACATATTCAATTATCATATCACTTATACTTTATTGACTTCTCATTGTAAATTGGTAAGTGAGTAAATCTCTAAGTATACAACCCTAAAGGCCGGAATCAACATCAGATTGGTACCTTGAAAGTTACTCGACTCAACCAACGTACAATAGTTTCCAATTTCTTAAAAAACTACATTTTATTCCTTTGAAAAATCATTTCTTATAAAAATAGTGTTACCTCAACTACTCTCGTTTCTAAACTAATATCATCCTTGTATAATCATGAAGTTGTTCAAGTTGGGGTATTTTATTTACCTCTCAGACCTTGAGTCAACAACATTCTTATCTTCAAAATAGATAGAAGTTTATTAACGAAACCCTATCCCAATAACTGTTACAAAAATTCCATTTACTATCTGATTTAATACATGGTTTTTATAACTTTTTTCAACTCGGATTTATAAAATTCAAATAAATAGGATTCCAATAAAAATTCAATTTAAATAATAATTTAGACTTAATTTATATTGCTATTAATACATATTTGCTTAAAAATTTCATTTAACTATAAATAGGCCTTATGGCTTTATAAACCTCCATTAGTTTAATTTCAAGATCATCACTTTGGTTATTAATAAATAAATAATAAACAGTTTCAACCTTATTTAAAATAAAAATGGTTTACTTCATCAATAATTATTCCTAATAAATTAATTGACAACAAACTAATTTAATAATCAATTCCAATTAGCAGTTGACTTAGTCAACTCAAAACATGATTAATTCGTTAATCAATTTCGATTAGTCCTTCCTTGAAATTAATAATATAATCAATTTAAATAATCTCATTTAATTGTCCCTTGGAAACAATTAAACTTTTGGTTAATTTCTGCTCACTTGCTTGTAAATCATAAAAATTTGCTTTATTAACTCATTCTATAATTACTTATAGAATTAAATAAATATTTGTTTATTTTGAAAACATAGGTTGTATTTTAATTCGTATATAGTTCTTAAAACATTTCATAATCGACTTAAAATCAATTCCAATAAACCTTTTACTTTATCGATTGTACTAAAGAGGCAAATGTCTATTAAAGTACCCAACCAGTGATGTAACGCCCCGGATTTTTAGCGATTGAATAATTAATTAATATAATTATTTAAAAGGTTAATTTGAAGATTTAACTATTGTATTCAAATATTTTTAATATTTAATTAATATAAATAGTGGAATAATAAATTTAAATTTCGAAATAGTTGGAAATAAGTTGAATTTGCAATATTGTGTGCATTGGATAATTTAAAAGATTTAATTCAGTTTAGGATTGAATTATAATAAAAAACTTATTATTTAAACAAAGTTTGAATGTACTAATTATAATATAATTAAAAACGTGCTCGTAACGTCGCGGTAGTTCGTAGTTTTACGTTTTGAACTTTAAATGAATATACAGGATTCGTTATAATCCGGATTTCTTTAAAACAAGAAAAGTCCGAATCTATTGAACTATATTTTTCTATTGGAAGTGAAAAATTGAGATTTCGTCTTGTAGATTGTGAGTTATGTCCAAAATGAAATTTTCAAAAAATTGCTATAGAATCGTTTATAAACCATAATGATTTATTTAATAAAATAAAAGTATTTCAATATATATTGAACATCGATTTAACTTGGATTTTAAAATATCGAGTTATAAATCCAAGTATGTTTATTTTGGAGATATATGATATTATTTTAGGATATGTGCGAAAATATTAATTCATTATTATTAGATCGAATTGTTTTGGAATTAATTAATATTTTATTAGTTTTATTTAAGCTTTAAAAATAACCATTTTGCAAACAACCTCCGTTTTCAACGAAATCAATTTTATTAAATCCATAATAATTAATTATTGCTAGATTTCAAATTTCATGCCAATCGGAGTTGTTTTGTGACTGTGTGAAATTAAAATGTATATCGATCAATAATTTGACTTTGAAATAACGTTGCCTGAGCAAACAGACTCGGATTTCGATGAAACAAGTTTTGTTAGGTTAATGTCAAAATATAGATGTATGTCCATTTTCATCGAAATTGGATATTGTATGTGATCATACTAATTTTTAAACAATGAGTACAAGTAGCGATTGAATATAACATTGATTTTTATTGGATAAAAAATTAACTACCCTATAAATATCATCTTATCCTTCCTGAACCCTAGCTTATTTTTCCATGGTCAAATTTCCTCCAACCTCCATTTATTTTCTTCTACAACCAAAACGTCCTAAATCAATATCAAATCGGATAAAATTCTATAATTCATAATACATATATATTCTGAATCCATGTGAGTTGCTCTTCGTCTATATATAGTTATTTTGAGTTTGAATATATTTTGTGTCGCTGCAAATAAACTAGCATAAGCTAGGATTGAATATGGTGGGAGATTGATGCATCAATACATGTTTTTGGGTTTGTTTTTGGATTCGTGAGATTAAATGGAGTGTGTGTGCATATTTTTGAGGGGACTAGTGACAAACTATACGCACGTTTTATACTATGCGTGAAGAGCTGTTATTCGACGTAGGTAAAAAGGCTGATTCAAGTTTATCAAAAAGGTGTTCAGTTAATAAGGATTTTTAGGAGAAGGGTTTTTTATGATTTTGGTTTATTTAATCATGGAGAGGAGGAGGAGCAAATGGGAGTTTGCTTGTTCGGCCATGGCATTTTACTATAGCGGGGAAAACGATGAGGAACGAGAAGCAGAAAGTTAACATGGTTTAGAAGTTTATTAAGGGTATGTTACTTATTTAATTTATTATTAATGACCTTAAAATGCATTCAAACATAAAAAATGTATAATTTTTGCACACATTATCAAAATATGATGAAATAGGATCCATTGGGATCGTATGGACGTTGGCTACACAACAGAACTGGTTTGGAGTGATTTGGAGCTCCTTACAACTTATGGTAGAATGAAACGCCTGATCAGATCTATTGGCAGTTAATCGTTATTCAATGATTAACGCCTAAAGTGAGTAAACTCACAAACTCTGTGCAGTTTTATAATATTATAAACATATTTTAATGTTTATAAATGATGATTGAATGTTGTTTGATGATTGTTTGGATGAACTGCTAATAAATTGTTGAAATTATAGATATAGTTATATATATATATCATTGGTTAAATATTGATTCGATTGCAACGACCCGAAATTTTGCTTGATCTGAATCAGTCGCTAAACCGACCAAGACCATACGAAACTCAAGATTGTTTTGAGAACACGACAAATTAGAACGCAGGCAGAAGAACATTTCATTGTTAATTACAACAATGAATCAGAATACAAGAGTATACAGAGTATAAACAAATAATATATATCAGAAAAATATCAGAGATTACAATACATTACATAGCAGCGGAAAATAATACAATACACAACTAGGAGGGATACACGGATACAGAGCTTTCCGAGTATCGTTCCAGCTGTAAACCAGGATCCTGTGAATATAAATCTGCAAAACCAAAACTACTAGCTTCCCGTGTGAAAATAAGGGCACCCAGAGTTTAGGTTAAAACAATAAACTCCAGGTCAGTCATGGGACTGGCGTGAGAACTAAAACAGTTATTAATCTTTATTTTAAGGTTAAGTAAATCAAGGGACCACGCCGTATAACACGGAACGGGTTTCCTCCCAAGAATACCAGTGCATCAAACAACAGCGCAATGCTAAAATAAAGAACAATGAAGCTATTATAAGACCCAGGTCCCATCACACAATGCAACACAAACCAGAGGATAGGGTTTTTACCTTATAATAGCCAAAGAATGCTTAATACGCTAAATTTCATCTTTTATTACTATAAGTGTATAGTGTATAAAACAACTTCAATCATAAGTATCAATCATAGATGGCATAATTGCCCCATACCACTATGTCGCCATATATAGCTTATAAATCAAAACCGCAAAGTCACGTATTGGAAGTTGGATTTCCATCTGCGAAACGAGGCAAAAGATAGTCCTCTACCGAATTCGAGACTCTCTAGCCCGAGCCTCAGGCTACAGCCGCAACTGCACCTAGGAGCCACAGGGCCGTTCCACCGATGAGGATTAAAATGCCTGAACACTGCGTTTCCCCGCCCTTTGGGGCGTAAATGAGCCAACGAATGACTCCATCGGCTTCACATAGTCACCGATATATCCGAGGCGCCTCGCAACAGCAACAACCACACAGGTAAAAAGTATATAAATGTCAGTCAGTTTCAGCACTGACACCACTACTAACTAGAAAGAAACACATGCCCTTCCTGGATCCTTCTCCCGTTTCTGGTTCACAACCGGGGTGTGAGGCTCGCGAATCCACGCTACACAAAGCTATGCCACACAGGCCGTGCTTTGATCATCAACCCCAAGACTTTGCTTGTCAACAAAAGCCTTGATCATTTTCCACTTAGGCATGCCACACAGGCAATTCACTCCATGCGATTGATATCCATCAATATATAACCCCTTAGCTCATACGTCTCAGAGAAGGGCGTTAAGCAAGAGAATAAATTCTCCGCCGCCAAACAGATGTATATTTAATAGAAATCAATCACACAGACTAAAATCCAATGTCACACATAGTTCATTTACAAGTTCGTTCTGGGTCTGAACGAAATCGGAGGCACCTTGTACCTCGCATATCCATCGATCTCCAAGTACGTCTGGACGATCACCAACTGATTCCCTCCTCTTGGGTGTACAACCCAATCAAGATCACCAGTAATCACCCAAACGATGTGAAGACCTTCGGTCTTCGACCATCATCTTCATTCTCGACATCACGTCAAATCCGTTATTCAGAATGGGATAAACCAGGTCTTTCTGAATAAACCGCGTATATATTAAACAAGTGTTACACAAACACAACACACGCCTCATTCCAATTCATCAGTCACTCACCGTAAATTAGTAAGAGAACAATTCCCCAAATATTAACCCCGAAGGCCGAAACCAATATCAGATCAATACCCAGGAAACCATTCATCTTAGCCAATCTTCAGTTAGTTGCTAAATTTCACATTCTTAGGGATAGGTTCCCATTAATTTTATCAAAGATAAATTCCTTAAATTTATTCTTTAATCTTCTTTTGAATATTAATTCAAGTAGTCGGGATTAGCGAACCACACCGAAGTAATCATTTATTTTATTTCCCAATCCCAACCTATTCATCCCATGAAGTAAAACTGGTCATACTTCATATCCAACACCCCGGTGTTATCGTCAAATTCAATTACCATTTCGCGTTCAAATCTAATTAAAGATTTAACTATCGCTTGGAGCAAAACTGGTGATACTCCATTCTCGATCTTTTCAATCTAATTAAAGATTCATTAAAACTCCACTTAGTTTTAATCTTTAACTGGGTTAAAGAATCAATGTCATTTAAAACACGGTTCACTATAAACCCAAAATCACATTCCATTCTATCAGCTTTTAACCGTAAAATAGCGAGTGAGCAATTCCCTAAGTATTAACCCCGAAGGCCGAAACCAACATCAGATCAATACCCAAGAAACCATTCAACTTAACTAATCTCCAGTTAGTTTCTGATTTTCTTAACTCCGTTGGGTCTAAGAACAGTATTATTGAAGATACTGTTCACGACAACCCAAAATCACATTTCATTAATTATCGGGTTAAAGAACAAGTGTTATTTAAAACACCGTTCACGATAAACCCAAAAATCAATTCCCATTCAATTCCAATTAAACACCATTTAATTGATATACTTCATTAAATCTAAACAAAAAGATTTAATCTTTTTCTCAACTGGGCTTAAGAACAGTGTTAATGAAGACACCATTCACGACAAACCCAAATCACATTTGATATTAAATACAAGGCTCTGAATAGAAAATATATCGGCTTATATTCAATATCAAATTCTACGACCAACAAATATCGTATTGTAAATAACGATATAAATATATCTTTCAAATGTCCATAACAATATCTGTATAATAACGAAATCCAACATCGAAATATTCCAAAGACAATTTCGATTCAAATCCATTCTAATTCAATTATTGGAATTTCTGGTTATTTTCGAAATCATTTCAAATCCACTTTATTTATTTTAAAAATAAATAGAATTATAATTCTAGTTCAAAGCTAGTTCATTTCGATAAAAATCTATTTTTATCGTTTCAAATATGGGAATTTTCATCCCAATTCTTACCAAATCATTTCTTATGATTTTACACAAATTATTGGTATTTTTAATAATTTTATCAAGGCCCGTACAGTCGATTTCCATCAATGGCCATCGAACTGCACTTACAACGACCTTTTCCAAAATTTATTTGGACATAATTCCAAATCCAACCATTATATTTCTAATTTCTAATATTCGTTAGAAAGCCCTTTTCGATACGAACCCAACGGTTCCAGTATTAGGAAAATCCGGTGGTCGGATCTCCCGCAACGTCAATTCGAAGTCAATAGTCGAAATTCGCGAACTGCCGCAGTGCGGCACGTTCTATTCAGGCCATTCTATATATATTATATATATTTCGTCGATTTATTTTCAAAACGTATTTTATAAATTGTTCTAAATTCGTTTTCAAAACGATTTTAACTTCCATCTCAAATTCAAATCAAAATAGAATTTTCTCATATAAATTCGTTTTAAATTTATTTCAATTCTATTTCAATTTAATTCGAATTTCAATGCCATTCAATTTAATTCGAATTTCAATTCTATTCAATTTAATTCGAATTTCAAATCACTTTAATTTAATTCGAATTTCAATTCTATTCAATCTAATTCGAATTTCAAATCACTTCAATTTAATTCGAATTTCAATTCTATTCCATCTAATTCGAATTTCAAATCATTTTGATTTAATTCGAATTTCAAATCACTTCAAAATATCAGATTTTGAAATCACTTTCTATATTCATTGTAAAATGAATAAAATCGACAAAATTCCCGTTCGTGTTAAAATGGCGTTTAACTACTTAACACGGCTTTACATTTCAATATTCACTGAATATTATTTTAAAATATTCGATAATTCTGAACTTGAATCAGACACAGTCAATTACCATATAATGTTGATTATATGGATTTCACACAACAAATGTGTATAACACAATGAAAACAGCAATTCATCATCCAGTGTGAATTCTACACTGTATAAGCATTAAATATAAATATTCGATGCTTATACAGCCTGTCAATCAATCGATTGACATACAACTAATTATTGGGATTAGTGTATGTCCAATATCATCCCAATACCCGTGTGGGGTTTCAATCAATCAAACATAGGTTTTAGTTGTGCAGTTGGGCGATGTGTAAAATTTATCGTCCCAATCAATATTAGTCAAATCGATGTATATAAACAAATCGTTCGATTTGTAAATGAATATATATTTTATTTCAACACATGAAATTATTTTATTTCAACACATGAAATTATATTTATTTCAACACATGAATATATATTTTATTTCAACACCAATCACACAATCAATTTTCACAACACATCAATTAAACAAACAAGCCGTCCATGGTCTGTGGACGATGGGTGTCAGGTGCTGCTAAGCACAGTCCGCATCCTAGTATATATTTCAAACTAGAAATAAAAATAAAAGTGAGGGGTTCTCACCGAGGGTTCCACTCCGCCATGCTTTACTTTTGAACTGCTGAACCTTCTAGATCTGTTTGTAATTCTAATGCAGTCTTTGTCCCGCTGTTCACAATAAAAATTATATTTTTATTACTTCATTCCAATAAATAAAAATCATATTTTTATTTCTACTTCATATATTTTTACGACGCTACTTTCTATATAAAAAATATATTTTATATTTCTACTTCATATATAATGATCAAGTTTTTACTATCCATATAATATAAAAATCGTATTTTTATTCTTTCTATACTAAAAAATCTCTTCTTTTATAATATAAAAATCAGATCTTTGATAATATAAAAATCTGATTGTTCTATTGGTTAAGCTAAACTAAATAGATAAAATAAATTAAAACAAAATTAATTAAATAATAAAGGACTTACAACGAAGGAAGGGGAGGGGGTGATTCACGTCGGCCCTAGGTAGTGGGGGGCGCGTGGGCTTGGCTGTGGTGGTGGGGGAGTAGTTCATCGGTGGCGCGGTGCGGGTTCGTGGGTTTTGGGGGCATTTGGGTTTTCGTGGAAGAGGAGGGGCGCGAGGGGAGCGAAGAGAGGACGAGAGGGGGGCCGCGGTCGAGGTAGGCGGCGCTGTGAGGCCAGCCTCCGGCGGCGCTGACCCCATGGAGCTCGCGACGGGCTCCGTCGCCTTTTTTTCTCAAGCTGAATTGATTTTGAACGGGGGGAGGGGGCAGAGTGATAAAAGGGGGGAGAGAGAGGTGTTATAATTTATATTATTTATTTATTTATTTATTTCAAAAAAGGTACTTTTTATTTCGACCTCGAAATCAAGCCCACCGACTGTCGTCCATAGCTAACTACCCCCATTCCGAACACAATGGGATATGTATCGTAAGCTGATTCAATCGTTCCGACCAGTTTTCGTCAAAATCAACATATAACTCTATATATTGAATTTGAACGCGCATTTCACTATACTGGGGTCACATACTAACTCTAAAAATTCCCGAAAAATATTTTCTAGCTTCGTATTGACGATACGGTCCTAACAAAACTAGTTTTGTCGAATTCTGAGACCGTTTGAAAAATGGTCATTTTCCAGTCGATTAAAATCAACTAAAACTGGTCAAACGCGTTTTCCTTTTCCACGCCCACATATTGATTCGAAAAATTACGAATTTTAAAACCTAGCAATAATTTGACATCACGGGTCCAACGAAAGTGGTTTCATCGAAAACCGAGGTCGTATGCAAAATTCCCATTTTTAAGGGCCAGAATTCCATAGCGACTATTCTGAATTTTCAACTGGACATATCTTTTGATCCCCGCTATGAAATTTCGATTCTCCGGATTCGTTGGAAATATATTCTCAAATAGATTCTAATATTTTTGGTTTCGCTAAAATCTGGTTTATTTTGAATCATGTACATTCATTTGAACTTTGAAATCGAATTTTCGAACTACTGCGCCATTTTCAATTCATTATTTATATTCTAACGACGATCTATATAAATATATACGTTCTAATTCTATTCAAAATAAATTTCTCATCGATATTATTCAAAATAATCATTTTAAATATTCAAAATCCTTCAAAATTGCCAAAATAAAAATTTTAAATAGGCTCGGATTTCCGGGTTGTTACAATCTCCCCCACTTAAAACTTTTCATCCCCGAAAAGGAACGAAGCCGAAAGTTGTTTAACTAATCAACTCAACTTTCACTATTTTCATTACGGCTTAAGTTCTTCAACTTTTTAGTTTCTAAGAACTTTTCAAATTATTCGAAAATTTAGAAAAATTTGGCTAACACCCTAAATTTTCGAAAAATTTCGCCATAACCTTCCCTGCACCGGGGACTTCGGCATATTTTATATAGCCTCCCATGGCCTTCTTCAATCCAAAAGAAAAAGAAAAGGCCAAGCGGCGAGCCAATCGGCTCACAAAATCATCCAAACCCAAAGAAATACAATAAATATGTACCTATTTGTCGGGCAAACAATTTTGTTCCTCTTCTCTAGCCTCCTTGCTATGACCTACTCAATGTAAGTACATGTATATGCATGTAAATGCGACTAATTTTCAATACACTCTTTATTTGATACAATTTGGCTATAGGTTCAACATTTAATTAATCAAACAATAATCAAACAACACAACCAGCAATCAATTAGTTGATTATCATTTCAAATTCATAACTTTGATATATAGTCAAAAATCACATTTTTGATGCTAAATCACAATAATAAGCCCTATCTAATTTTGGTTCTCACACTAGTCTAATGGAAATATATAGATATCACACCTTCGTCACTCAAATATAAATTCTGATGATGATATATCAATCATCAGAACCACCCCCGGGCAACTAGAGTGTAATTCTATATCTATCCAGTATATTAAAACTTCGAATATACGTTTGCAAGGCGTATATGCAAAATCTTTATATACTCGTTCGTCCAAATCAATATAAATAAATATTCAAATACGAATAATTCGATTTAAATTTTCAAAACAATTATTGTTTTCAATTTAAAAATATACTCTTCACACTCGTTCTAGGATACTACTGATCCTATCTCTAACAAGTCATTCTTATTGGATTTTACTAATCCAATTTCTGATGAATTCTTTCGTTTGGTTCTAATATGCCTTGTTCTCCGAGCTCTGTAAACCAAAGCTCTGATACCACGATGTAACGACCAAAAATTTCGCTTGATCCGAATTAGTCGCTAAACCGACCAAGACCGTACGAAGCGCCAGATTGTTTTGAGAACACGACAAATTAGAACGCAGACAGAAGAACATTTCATTGTTAATTACAACAATTCATCAGAATACAAGAATATACAGAGTATAAACAAATAATATATATCAGAAAAATATCAGAGATTACAATACATTACATAGCAGCGGAAAATAATACAATACACAACTAGGAGGAATACACGGATACAGAGCTTTCCGAGTATCGTTCCAGCTGTAAACTAGGATCCTGTGAATATAAATCTGCAAAACCAAAACTACTAGCTGCCCGTGTCAAAATAAGGGCACCCAGAGTTTAGGTTAAAACAATAAACTCCAGGTCAGTCATGGGACTGGCGTGAGAACTAAAACAGTTATTAATCTTTATTTTAAGGTTAGGTAAATCAAGGGACCACGCCGTATAACACGGAACGGGTTTCGTCCCAAGAATACCAGTGCATCAAACAACAGCGCAATGCTAAAATAAAGAACAATGAAGCTATTATAAGACCCAGGTCCCATCACACAATGCAACACAAACCAGAGGATAGGGTTTTTACCTTATAATAGCCAAAGAATGCTTGATACGCTAAATATCATCTTTTATTACTATAAGTGTGTAGTGTATAAAACAACTTCAATCATAAGTATCAATCATAGATGGCATAAGTGCCCCATACCACTATGTCGCCATATATAGGTTATACAATCAAAACCACAAAGTCACGTATTGGAAGTTGGATTTCCATCTGTGAACCGAGGCAAAAGATAGTCCTCTACCGAATTCGAGACTCTCTAGCCCGAGCCTCAGGCTACAGCCGCAACTGCACCTAGGAGCCACAGGGCCGGTCCATCGATGTGGATTAAAATGCCTGAACATTGTGTTTCCCCGCCCTTTGGGGCGTAAATGAGCCAACGAATGACTCCATCGGCTTCACATAGTCACCGATATATCTGAGGCGCCTCGCAACAGCAACAACCACACAGGTGAAAAGTATATAAATGTCAGCCAATTTAAGCACTAACACCACCAATAACTAGAAAGAAACACATGCCCTCCCTGGATCCTTCTCCGTTTCTGGTTCACAACCGGGGTGTGAGGCTCGCGAATCCACGCTACACAAAGTTATGCCACACAGGCCGTGCTTTGATCATCAACCCCAAGACTCTACTTTTCAACAAAATACTTGATCATTTGCCACTTATGCATGCCACATAGGCAATTCACTCCATGCGATTGATATCCATCAATATATAACCCCTGAGCTCGTACGTCTCAGAGAAGGGCGTTAAGCAAGAGAATAAATTCTCCGCCGCCAAACAGATGTATACTTTATAGAAATCAATCACACATATAACCAACTGATTCCCTCCTCTTGGGTGTACAACCCAATCACGATCATCAGTAATCACCCAAACGATGTGAAGACCTCCGGTCTTCGACCACCGTCTTCATTCTCGACATCATGTCGAATCTGTTATTCAGAATGGGATAAACCCGGTCTTTCTGAATAACCCGCGTATATATTAAACAAGTGTTACACAAACACAACATACGCCTCATTCCAATTCATCAGTCACTAACTGTAAATTAGTAAGAGAACAATTCCCCAAATATTAACCTCGAAGGCCGAAACCAACATCAGATCAATACCCAGGAAACCATTCATCTTAGCCAATCTCCAGTTAGTTGCTAAATTTCACATTCTTAGGGATAGGTTCCCATTAATTTTATCAAAGATAAATTCCTTAAATTTATTCTTTAATCTTCTTTTGAATATCAATTCAACTAGTCGGAATTAGCGAACCACACCGAAGTAATCATTTATTTTATTCCCCAATCCCAACCTATTCATCCCATGAAGTAAAACTGGTCATACTTCATATCTAACACCCCGGTGTTATCAGCAAATTCAATTACCATTTCACGTTCAAATCTAATTAAAGATCTAACTATTGCCTGGAGCAAAACTTGTGATACTCCATTCTCGATCTTTTCAACCAAATTAAAGATTCATTAAAACTCCACTTAGTTTTAATCTTTAACTGGGTTAAAGAATCAATGTCATTTAAAACACGGTTCACGATAAACCCAAAATCACATTCCATTCTATCAGCTTTTAACCGTAAAATAGCGAGTGAGCAATTCCCTAAGTATTAACCCCGAAGGCCGAAACCAACATCAGATCAATACCCAAGAAACCATTCAACTTAACTAATCTCTAGTTAGTTTCTGATTTTCTTAACTCCGTTAGGCCTAAGAACAGTATTATTGAAGATACCATTCACGACAACCCAAAATCACATTTCATTAATTATCGGGTTAAAGAACAAGTGTTATTTAAAACACCGTTCACGATAAACCCAAAAATAAATTCCCATTCAATTCCAATTAAATACCATTTAATTGATATACTTCATTAAATCTAAACAAAAAGATTTAATCTTTTTCTCAACTGGGCTTAAGAACAGTGTTAATGAAGACACCATTCACGACAAACCCAAATCACATTTGATATTAAATACAAGGCTCTGAATAGAAAATATATCGGCTTATATTCAATATCAAATTCTACGACCAACAAATATCGTATTGGAAATAACGATATAAATATATCTTTCAAATGTCCATAACAATATCTGTATAATCACGAAATCCAACATAGAAATATTCTAAAGACAATTTCGATTCAAATCCATTCCAATTCAATTATTGGAATTTCTGGTTATTTTCAAAACCATTTCAAATCCACTTTATTTATTTTAAAAATAAATAGAATTATAATTCTAGTTCAAAACTAGTTCATTTCGATAAAAATTTATTTTTATCATTTCAAATATGGGATTTTTCATCCCAATTCTTACCAAATCATTTCTTTTGATTTTACACAAATTATTGGTATTTTTAATAATTTTATCAAAGCCCGTACAGTCGATTTCCATCAACGGCCATCGAACTGCACTTACAACGACCTTTTCCAAATTTGATTTGGACATAATTTCGAATCCAACCGTTAGATTTCTAATTTCTAATATTCGTTAGAAAGCTCTTTTCGATACGAACCCAACGGTTCCGGTTTTAGGAGAATCCGACGGTCGGATCTCCCGCAACGTCAATTCGAAGTCCGTGGTCGAAATTCGCGAACAACCGCAGCGCGGCGCGTTCTATTCAGACCATTATATATATATATATATATAATATATATATATATTATAATATTTCATCGATTTCTTTTCAAAACGTATTTTTTAAGTCGTTCTAAATTCGTTTTCAAAACGATTTTAACTTCCATCTCAAATTCAAATCAAAATAGAATTTTCTAATATAAATTCGTTTTAAATTCATTTCAAATCGATTTCAATTCTATTTCAATTTAATTTGAATTTCAATGCCATTTAATTTAATTCGAATTTCAATGCTATTCAATTTAATTCGAATTTAAAATCACTTTAATTTAATTTGAATTTCAATTCTATTCAATCTAATTCGAATTTCAAATCACTTTAATTTAATTCGAATTTCAATTCTATTCGATCTAATTCGAATTTCAAATCATTTTAATTTAATTCGAATTTCAAATCACTTCAAAATATTAGATTTTGAAATCACTTTCTATATTCATTGTAAAATGAATAAAATCGACAAAATTCCCGTTCGTGTTAAAATGGCGTTTAACTACTTAACACGGCTTTACATTTCAATATTCACTGAATATTATTTTAAAATATTCGATAATTCTGAACTTGAATCAGACACAGTCAATTACCATATAATGTTGATTATATGGATTTCACACAACAAATGTGTATAACACAATGAAAACAACAATTCATCATCCAGTGTGCATTCTACACTGTATAAGCATTAAATATAAATATTCGATGCTTATACATCCTGTCAATCAATCGATTGACATACAACTAATTATTGGGATTAGTGTATGTCCAATATCATCCCAATACCCGTGTGGGGTTTCAATCAATCAAACACAGGTTTTATTTGTGCAGTTGGGCGATGTGTAAAATTATCGTCCCAATCAATATCAGTCAAATCGGATGACATAAACAAATCGTCCATTTGTAAATGAATATATATTTTATTTCAACACATGAAATTATTTTATTTCAACACATGAAATTATATTTATTTCAACACATGAATATATATTTTATTTCAACACCAATCACACAATCAATTTTCACAACACATCAATCAAACAAACAAGCCGTCCATGGTCTGTGGACGACGGGTGTTAGGTGCTTCTAAGCACCCTCTGCATCCTAGTATATATTTCAAACTA
The DNA here is from genome assembly GCA_030737875.1 of Allium sativum. NCBI lineage: Eukaryota > Viridiplantae > Streptophyta > Magnoliopsida > Asparagales > Amaryllidaceae > Allium > Allium sativum. The sequence goes on along the minus strand of CM060925.1, from coordinate 140,453,629 downwards.
GAAATAAAAAGAAAAGTGAGGGGTTCTCACTGAGGGTTCCACTCCGCCGTGCTTTACTTTTGAACTGCTGAACCTTCTAGATCTATTTGAAATTCTAATCCAGTCTTTGTCCCACTGTTCACAATAAAAATTATATTTTTATTGCTTCATTCTAATAAATAAAAATCATATTTTTATTTCTACTTCATATATTTTTACGACGCTACTTTCTATATAAAAATTATATTTTTATATTTCTACTTCATATATAAAGATCAAATTTTTACTATCCATGTAATATAAAAAACGTATTTTTATTCTTTTTATACTATAAAAATCTCTTCTTTGATAATATAAAAATCAGATCTTTGATAATATAAAAATCAAAATTTTCTATTGGTTAAGCTAAACTAAATAGATAAAATAAATTAAAACAAAATTAATTAAATAATAAAGGACTTACAGCGAAGGAGGGGGGGTGATTCACGTCAGCCCTGGGTAGTGGGGGACGCGTGGGCTTGGCTGCGGTGGTGGGGGAGCAGTTCATCGGTGGCGCGGTGTGGGTTCGTGGGTTTTGGGGGGTATTTGGGTTTTCGTGGAAGAGGAGGGGCCCAAGGGGAGCGAAGAGTGGACGAGAGGGGGGGCCGCGGTTGAGGGAGGTGGCGCTGGGAGGCCAGCCTCCGGCGGCGCTGACGCCATGGGGCTCGCGATGGGCTTCGTCGCCCCCTTTTTTTTATTTGTTTTCTCGAGCTGAATTGATTTTGAATGGGGTGGGGGGCGGAGTGATAAAAGGGAGAGAGAGAGAGAGGTGTTATAATTTATATTATTTATTTATTTCTAAAAAGGTACTTTTTATTTCGACCTCGAAATCAAGCCCACCGACTATCGTCCATAGCTAACTACCCCCATTCCGAACACAATGGGATATGTATCGTAAGCTGATTCGATCGTTCCGATCAGTTTTCGTCAAAATCAACATATAACTCTATATATTAAATTTGAACACGCATTTCACTATACTGGGGTCACATACTAACTCTAAAAATTCCCGAAAAATATTTTCTAGCTTCATATTGACGATACGGTCCTAAAAAAACAAGTTTCGTCAAATTCTGAGACCGTTTGAAAAATGGCCATTTTCCAGTCGATTAAAATCAACTAAAACTGGTCAAACGCGTTTTCCTTTGCCACGCTCACATATTGATTCGAAAAATTATGAATTTTGAAACCTAGCAATAATTTGACATCATGGGTCCAACAAAAGTGGTTTCGTCGAAAACCGAGGTCGTTTGCAAAATTCCCATTTTTAAGGGCCAGAATTCCATAGCGACTATTCTGAATTTTCAACTGGACATATCTTTTGATCCCCGCTATTAAATTTCGATTCTCCGGATTCTTTGGAAAGATATTATCAAATAGATTCTAATATTTTTGGTTTTGCTAAAATCCGGTTTATTTGAATCCTGTACATTCATTTGAACTTTGAAATCGAATTTTCGAACTACAGCGCCATTTTCAATTCCTTTTATAATTATAAATAATTATTTATATTCTAACGACGATCTATATAAATATATACGTTCTAATTCTATTCAAAATAAATTTCTCGTCGATATTATTCAAAATAATCATTTTAAATATTCAAAATCCTTCTAAATTGCCAAAATAAAATTTTTAAATTGGCTCGGATTTCCGTGTTGTTACATCGATTTATTACGATATCTTGTATTGAAATGAAATGATGTTATTTACGTTGATTAACATCTATGAATGCATGAAAACAGGTTGAAGAGGTCCAACTAGATTCCTCAAAATTATTACTGTTTGTTTTCATATATTGTCATAAATTTTGTTGTGTTAGATGTCGAATATCACTAGCCTTAAATATTATTATTTAAATACTGTAAAAATAAATTCAAATGAAAGGAAAACGAATTTGATTTTTTAAAAGGAAAAAGCTATTTTTAAATTAGAAATTGAATTTCGAATGGACTAGAATACAATAACTTGTTTTTAATAATAAAAACAAGTTGTTTAATTTGTAAACGATGTTTATAAATGAAGTGGGAAAATTATCATTAGATAATTTGGGAATGTAAATTCAAGAATGAATTTAAAAAGGAAAAAGTTTTAAAAAGGAAATGATAAAATTAATTCCGATGTTTAGAAAGTGAATAGAATTAACCATAAGACTTTATAACTAGAATCCGATTGTGTCGAATGTTATAAAAATGAACTATTTTCAAAAATTATATATTATGTAATTCGGAACGTGACAAGCTAATTAATATTCAGTTTGAAACCGATATTTTATAATTGAATGTAAAAGCAATATATGATTATAAACTTATTAAATAAAATAGACTAGAAAGTTGGACTAGTAGGCTGCTGAGTCAAGCGATACGTTTAACTCTGGTTAAAGCAGTTGCCTTCTCGATGCAAGTGTACTAGGCACGTATATTTATTCTGCCTACGAAACTGATTAAATCGATTCGATCAGAGTTGATGAAATTTCTATGGAAAGGTACGGCTGTTGACAGATATATATCTCCTATTGCATTCAAGAAGGTAGAAAAGCCAATAAAAAAAGGAGGATTGGGTATTAAGAACCTCTCAATCTGGAACAAGTATGCATTTCTAAAACATATGGATAGTTTCCTTAACAATAGGCAGAATCTTTGGGTTTTATGGTCGAAGAATTACGTGATAAAGGGGAGGGACTTCTGGGCTATGAAACAACCTCAGTGTTTAAGCTGGACATGGAGATGCATCTTCAAGCTACGCCCCAGGTTTCTTCCCATCGTCAGATACAATATAACTTCCATTAATAGTGTTAAGTCATGGGATGAGCCTTGGATAAAGTATGATTTGATTTTGAGGAGAGAGATGTCTGCACTTGAAATTGCTAGTTCTGGGATTAGCTGCAATGCTCACGTGAAAGACTATGTTATTAATGGGGTTATACTAGTGCCTATTTCTCTTGTTCATCATGTTAACGTGCTGCTCAACAAAGCACAAAATGTCAGAATTGAAGATGGGGAGACATAAGTCATTAAACGGGACATTAAAGCGGATAACTTCTGTATTAAAGACATATACAACAAACTTGCTAGTATTGATGACCAACCTAACTGTAGATGGAGTGGTAAAGTGTGGATTAGAGATAACAGTGAAAGAGAAAATTTATTATGGTGGAAAGTTATTAATGGTGCTCTACTCACCAAAGGTAAGCTTTGTGATATGGGAATGGTTCTTGACCCAATATGTAAACTTTATTGCCAGCACGATGAAACTATTGACCATATTTTCCTTGACTGTCTTATTTCCAAACAAGTCTGGGCGGAAGTAATGAGTAAATTCGGTAGAACTGATGTAAGAAGTGATGCTACACATGAATGGAGACAAATTGAGAAGCTCATTGGTAAGAGGAACAAATGGAAAAGGCTGATGACTTACATACTTAAGAAGTACATCATGGTGATATGGCGGAAGAGGATCAACAATGTTTTCAACAATGCTACAGCCAGACCGGTCAAATATATTGCGAATGATGTGAAAATGTAGATCCATGATGGGTTAAAACTTCTCAATTTCCTGTTCGATCCAGGCATCATGGCTTCCTTTTGATTCCTAGTGTATTTTGCTTTTGTTTTTGTTTTTCGTACTCTAGTTGTGATTGAAGTTCTTTGTTGCCTCGGTGCTCTTGTAAATATGTGTTTTCTTTGGAACTTCAATAAAATGGTAGGGGACTATTCAACCCCATCGGCCTTGCCAAAAAAAATAGACTAGAAAGTTGATGTTTAAACGAGATTTGATAATAAAAGGGGAATGTGAACGAGAAGTTGTAAAATGACTCGGTAGATGGAATCTTAACCTGTAATGGTATTTATAATTTAAAATCAAGTTTTATTTGATAAAACGAGTCTAGATTTCAATAAAGGAATAATATTCATATTTTAAAATGGGTATTGGTTAAAAGAAAACATTTTGCAGATTGGAATGGTTATTAAGGAAATTAGAAACTGACTGGAGATTAGTATTGTTGAATGGCTTCCTGAGGGTCGATCTGATGGTGGTTTCGGCCTTTTGGGTTGATACTTAGGGAGTTGTTCTCTTACTAGTTTACAGTTAAGGACTGATGAATGTGGAAGAAATGAGATGCGTGAATAAAAAATGTAAATGTTTTCCGATGTTAATAATGTATACTTTTCTAAATACAGAAAATAAGGAAATGTGAATATGTATGAAAATGTTTTTTTGATGTTAATAAGAGATATTTTCTATAATATAAAAAATAAATAGTTTATGAATATATAGAAAATGTCTCCTAATAATCATGAGAAGCCAAACGAGTTTTGAGAAATATCTGGGGAAAGTTATCAAAAACGGGAAAATGAGAAGTTGGAAAGTAATAGGTTACTAAGAAATTAATTTAAAGGGCTTAGTATTTCTTGATGCTTGATCAATATAATTTCCATTTGGAAATAGGATCGTCGATTGTATGGGTGTTTCCTTTGATAGTTAAATAACCGACTATCAAAGTTTTGGCCCATTTTATATTTTCGTGGTCAATACGAAGAGACCAGAATCAAGTTTATTATCTGAAAAACCACTTCGTATGGGCATAAGCGTTGCGAATCAAACTACGTTGAAGATAATTTAAGACGGAGAAATTTCAAGGGCTATTATGTTAATCCTAGGTAGAAATTGCCTAAGATGGTTGATGGAATAGTGCCTTCGGTTTTTCCGGTCTTAGGAAAATTTGTATGGACGAATATCTGACAAAGTATGCCTAACGGATCATATACATTTATCTCTTCAAACGTATTTACGTTTGGTGACAGAGAAATTCTTATCTCTTAGCTTTATACTCGTGATATTTTTAGGGAAATCAATAAGTGATTTGACGGGTTTGACGATGTGGCATTCAAAGTGAATGATTTTCGTGGTATTAAAAAGGTAAGACGTTGCCTCAGGCCTCACAACCGGAAATGATATAAAATCGGGTAGGTTGCATGGCTATCTGGATCACTCCCATTAGGGTGTATTGTCAACTAATCTAGAGAAAATCCATCTGCTTCTGTATTCTATCGTTGTTGTATTCTTTAGGTAATGGTTGCTGATCCCAATCGTTGGTGATACACATTCTAAACACTCAAGCGAAGTGAGTGGTCGGTTATGTTAGCCGGGTTGCAAGATGTTCTTGTTGAACCCCAGTGTATTCTTCTCTAGAGATACACTATCGGAAGTTGGTCCCATACCTTGCCATAGTCAGAATCCATTCTCCGATAAGAGTCTGCAGTTTTAATTTTATACTATGTATATGGAGCGTAAGATGCAAGCGTTCTGCTAGATTGTTATTTACTTGATTTATACGCTATTATAATATCAGAATAGTATGGATTCAAAGAATGTTTTGGGTTACCGTAAGGTAAAAACCATCCATATTTATGTGTGAATCAGTCTTATGATTATCCTTTCTTATAAAAGGATTTTAAAAGTTAAGCCAAGTGGTTGGAGTTTACTCAAACCAGTACTATGACTGACCCAGAGTTTATTTTGTTTTGTTTTACCTTAAACTCTTAGGTGCCCAAATTTGTACGGGTAACCAAGTAGTCGGGATTTTACAGAAACACTTGGAGGAGCTTGGTGTAGGATGCTTCAGCATCAAATATCTATTGTTTATTTCCGCTGTGATATGTTGTGTTGTGCTCTGATGATAATATGTATATACAGACAAGTTTGTATTTCAAAAAGTTATATTATATAATATATTTTATTCATTCCACTATGAGATTCGTGTTTACTCTATTTTTGTTGTATTTACGCTCTTCTTCTTCTATTCTAACTTTTTTCTTATCTCTACTCACCCTCTATCTTCTTTTTATTAATGATTTGATATTTTCAATACTTGAATATTTATACAGAGGACGTATTTATGTCAATTTTCGGGTCGAAAATCTTTGGTTCGTTATAGTGGTATCAAAGCTTAAGTTTGAGTGATAACCTTGGCTCTATGGCATGACTCAATAGAGATGAGGTTAGTAATACCCTAGATTGAGTTGAATGTATGTATATGAGAGAGTGTACTTGTTAGTTTTATAAAAATTGTTTTATAATGTTTTGATTGGTTTATTGAGTGGTTTATGAATTCTGGTCAATCAGTATGATCCACTGTATCGATAGAGGTTTCTAAATACTCGAATACGATGAATCGACACAGTATGTTTTGGAAAGAGGGTAAATGAAATAATTTTACCCAAAGTAAATTTTGATATGCAAGAATGATTGATATTTGAATCATTATAGTATATTGGATGTGTTGGTTGTTATTATAATCGAATAAAATTATAATTGAGATGGTTATAAATAACCAATCAGAATTCGTATAAGTGTAACATATCAAATCAGGTGGATTAAATCTGAATTTAAACCAGAATAGGAACGAAAACTCTGGAAACTTGGAAAGGTTTTTGTAAATGAATTAAATATATGAAAATTTGAAAATCTTGGGAATTTGAAAATGTTTTTCAAAAACATTGTGAAGAATATTTTGAAATAATTTCAAAATTGAAGTGTTTAAGAATGAGTTTTGAAAGCGATATAGTATTGAACTCACTTCAGTCACCGAAAAATAATTTTAATGATGAGCACGCTATCATCGGTGTTCATTTTCGAGTTTTTAAGTGACGGATTATTACCAATGATATTATTTTTGGATTGTTCTGAGGAAACAAGTTGTTTTGAATTCTGAAAAGGAATTTGTAATGCTAAGCTGTTTAAAACTCCCAAGAAGAGATTGTTGGAATTAAAAACAAAGTAAATAAAAACTTGTGAAAGTAAAGAGGAATTCGATTAAAGCCAGTTAAGTGGAAATTGAATTGGAATAGAATGATATCAAGTAAAATTGGATTCTTTATATAACTGGACTTACGTGAATTAAAATGGCTTGATTTTTGTAATAAAAATCAGACTTGTGAATTTTAGATAACTAATTAGAGAAGTTAATTAGTTAATGAAATATGTGGATGGAACTTAACTTGGTTAAGTATACTGGATTAGTAAGTTAAGAGTTTGGAATTGAGAATGAAACTTGAGTTTGAAATGGTATTGGCTTAGGTATAAGTGAATGATTTGGTTTGAGGATAAACTGATTAGAGATCAGTTGGGAATGCATGGATATATGCTAACTTGGTAGAAATCGGGAGAGATAGAGTTGAATGCATGACAAAAAGGTACAAGTTTATATTATATATGAGGATTTTATGAGCCTATTTGGTAAGTCGTTAGGCTTGTTGACTTTCTTTTGGATTGAAGAAGGCCTAGAGAGGCGAGTTGTAGTTGCATAGATTGAGCCATGCAAAGGAGACATTGGCGAAATTTTCCAAAAATTTAAAGAGTTAGAAAATATGCGAAAAAATTGATAATTCAAAATCGACTTGTTGATTGCATAAGAGTTTTAGAAACCAATAATTGGTTAATAAAATTTAAAGTAAAATAGAAAAGTTGATAGATTTAAAATCAATTTGAATAGATGTCGAAATATGCAGGAGAGCATATAGGTTAAAGATAAGAATGTGAGAATGGATTTTCCAAAAATGGGGGACAAATCATTGGAAATGAATAATGAAAGGTTATGTATTAGTATGAGGATAAAAGATACTGTATAAGAGCCAAATGCAAAAATATGAAGTGTAAGATCTCAACCAAGTGGGTTGGTAGAAGACGGAAGAGTTTTAGCATCTTTACTGAATTAGTAATTTCGGGGACGAAATTCTTTTAAGGGGAAGGAATGCAACATCACAAGTTTTTAGCGATTGAGTAATTAATTAATTTAATTATTTAAAAGGCTGATTTGATGAAATGAATGTTTTGAATTCAAATATTTTGAATATTTAATTAATATAAATAGTGGAATAATAAATTTAAATTCTAAAATAGTCGGAAATAAGTTGAATTTGCAATATTATGTGCATTGGATAATCTGTTTAGGATTAAATTGTAATAACGAATTTATTATTTAAACGAAGTTTGAACGTATTAATTATAGTATAATTAAAAACGAGCTTGTAACATCGCGGTAGTTCGTACTTTTACATTTTGAACTTTAAATGAATATGTAGGATTCGTTATAAGTCGGATTTCTTTGAAATAAGAAACGTTCGAATCTATTGAACTATATATTTCCAATGGAAGTGAAAAATCAAGATTTTGTTCGTAGATTGTGAGTTATGTCCAAAATCAAATTTTCAGAAAATCACTATGGAATTGTATAAACCATAATGATTTAATTTATAAAATAAGAGGATTTCAATATAAATTGGATATCGATTTAACTTGGAATTTGGAATATCGAGTTATAAATCCAAGTATGTTTACTTTGGAGCTATATGATATCATATTTGGATATATACAAAAACATTAATTTATTATTATTAAATAGAATTGTTTTGGAATTAATTAATATTTTATTAGTTTTATCTAAGCCTTAAAAATAACCATTTTGCAAACAACCTCCGTTTTCGACAAAATGAATTTTATTAAATCCGTAATGATTAATTATTGCTAGATTTCAAATTTCACGCCAATCGAAGTTGTTTTGTAACCGTGCAAAATTAAATGTAAATCGATCAATAATTTGACTTTAAAATAACACCGTGTGAGCAAACAGACACAGATTTTGACGAAACAAGTTTCATTGGGTCCGTAATGTCAAACTATAGCTATATTGCCATTTTCATCGAAATTGGATATCGTATGTTATCATACGAATTTCAAAACAATGAATATAAATAGCGATTGAATATAACATTGATTTTTATCGAATAAAAAATACATTTAACTACCCTATAAATACTATACCTAAACCCTAACTTATTTTTCTATGGTCAAATTTACTCCAACCGCCATTTATTTCCTTCTACAACCAAAACGTGAGTTTTATAAATCAATATCAAATAGGATAAAATTCTATAATTTTCAATACATATATATTCAAAAGGTTGCTCTTCATTTCTATGTAACTTTTTTGAGTTCGAATATGTTTTGTGTCGCTGCAAACAACCCAGCATGAGCTAGGCTTGAATATGGTGGGAAATTGATACATCAATACATGTTTTTGGGTTTGTTTTTGGATTCATGAGATCGAATGGAGTGTGTATGCATATTTTTGAGGGGATCGATGACAAAATGATACACACTTTTCTTACTGTGTGTGAAGAGATGTTATTCGAAATGGGTAAAAAGGATGATTCGAGTTTATCAAAAAGGTGTTGGGTTGATAAGGATTTTGAGGAGAAGGGTTTTTTATGATTTTGGTTTATTTAATCATGGAGAGGAGGGGAGCAAATGGGATTTGTTTATTCGGCCATGGCATTTTAATATAGCGGGGGAAACGATGAGAACGGGAAGAAGGGAGTTAGCATGGTTTATAAGTTTATTAAGGGTATATTATTTATTTAATTTATTGTTAGTGACCATAAAATGTATTCAAATGTATAACTTTTGCACACATTATCAGAATATGACGAAACAGGATCCGTTGGGATCTTATAGACGCATGCTACACAATGGAACTAGTTTGAAGTGATTTGGAGCTCGTTATAATTTATGGCAAAATAAAATGTCTGATCGGATCAATCGGCAGTTAATCGTTTTTCTATGATTAATGCCCAAAGTGAGTAAATTCACTAAATATGTCCAGTTTTATATTATTATGAACATATTTTAATGTTGATAAATGATGATTGAATGTTGTGTGATGGTTTGTTTGGATGAATTGCTAATAAATTGGTTGAAATTATATATATAGTATCATTGGTTAAATATTGATTCCATTTATCATGATATCTCACATTGAAATAAAATTGTTTCTATTTACGTTGATTAACTTTTGTGAATGCAGGGAAACATGTTGGAGGGATCCAACCGGATTCCTCAAAATTATCACTGTTTGCATTCATATATTGTGATATATGATGTGATGGATATTTTGTGATAAATTCTGTTGTGTTGGATGTTGAATAGCACTGGCCCTACATATTGTTATTTAAATACCGTAAAAATATATTCAAATGAAAGGAAAACGAATCTGATTTTTTAAAAGGAAAAATCTATTTATAAACTAGAAATTGAATTTCAAATGGACAAGAATATAATAACTTGTTTTTAATAATAAAACAAGTAGTTTAATTTATAAATGATGTTACTAAATAAAGTGGGATGATTATCATTGGATAATTTGGGAATGTAAATTCAAAAATGAATATAAAAAGGAAATTGGAAATCGTTTTAAAAGGAAACAATAAAATCAATTCCGATGTTCGAAAAGTGAATAGAATTAAAATAAATCCATAAAAATTCGACTATGTCGAATGTTATAAAATTATTTATTTTCAGAAATTATATAATATATAATTCGAAACGTGACAAGATAATTCATATTCGTTTTGAAACCGAAATTTTATAGTCGAATGTAAAGGCAATGTAGAATTATAAACTTGTTAAATAAGATAGACTAGAAAGTTGATGTGTAAACGAGATTTGATAATAAAAAAGGAATGTGATGAGAAGTTATAAAATGACTCGATAGATAGAATTTTAACCTGACGAGTCTATATTTCTATAAAGGAATAATATGCATAATTTGAAATGGATATTGGTTAAAAGAAAAAGTTTTGCAGTTGGAATGGTTATTAAGGAAATTTGAAACTGACTTGAGATTAGTCGAGTTGAATGCCTTCCTGAGTGTCCATTTGATGTTGGTTCGGCCTTCGGAATTGATACTTAAGGAGTTGTTCTCTTACTATTTTACGGTTAGGGACTGATGAATGTGGACGAATAGTGATGCATGAATAAGAAATGGATATGTTTTCCAATGTTAATAAGAGATATTTTCTGTAATATAGAAAATAAATAGTTTATGAATATATGGAAATTGTCTTCCAAGAATCGTGAGGGGCCAAACGAGTTTTGAGAAATGTTAGGGGAAAGTTATGAAAAATGGGAAAACAAGAAGTTAGAAAATAATAAGTTAATAAGAAATTAATTTAAAGGGCTTATTGTTGCTTGATCGATAGAATTTCCATTTGGAAATATGATTGTTGGTTGTATGGATATTTCCTTTGATAGATAAACAACCATCTATCAAAATTTTGGCCCATTTTATATTTCAATTGTCAATACGGAGAGACCGGTATCATGTTTATTACTTGAGAAACCACTCTGTATGGGCATAAGCATTGCGAATCAAACTACGCTGAAGATAATTGAAGACGGAGTAAAGTGTAAGGGCTGTTCTTATGACGACCCAAACTTCCGTAGAACGGAAGTAAGGATAATCATAGGAGTATAACATGATTAAACAATAACAGATCACAGTTACATAGCATAACATAATAATCATTGCAGCGGAAAAGAAATGTCATCACATAACATTAGAGTACGCAGTACAGGATACAACTTAGCAAAATGGATGTCTAAAACAGGGAAAGAAATATAGTCTCAAACTCCCAAAATACATCAATACTAAATACTTCCTCAATGTCTTAAAGAAGTAAAGATAAAAGATAAAAGAGAAGATCTTCCAACATCTGCATCAGTATGCTCTAGTCCAGAAATATCCATATCTGAAAACCTGTCACTTGGCTGCCCGTGTGGAAAGAGGGCACCTGAGTTTGCGAAGTGAAACAAACTACGAGTCAGTCATGGGTTTGGTGTGAGAAATCTAACCAAATTAATAATATGGCTAATCACTGGACCATGCCGCTATCGCGGAACGGGTTTATTTCCATTGGATTGCCAGTGCGTAAGTTTTAAACAATTTCAAGTCAAAAACAATGAAATGCTTTTTAGAAAATGAAATCATTATAAGACTAAGTCCCATCACACAATGCAACGCAAATGGAGGATAGAGTTTTACCTTATAATGATAAAAAATGCTTGATACGTGGAAAATAATATTTTTACTATTATTATTAGTGTCTAATATGTTTTAAAATACTTCAAAGTAAATGTATCAATCCTAGACAGCACAGCTACCATATACTATGTCGCCATACATAGGTTTACAATCAAGACCGTAATGTCGTATTGGATGTTGGTTTCCATCATGAGTCAAGACTAGGAACGATCTCCTGACCGATTCGAGACACTCTAGCAATGTCTCAGGATCCGGACGTTGGCGAACCCTTGAATCCTGCAGGGCCGGTCCACAAATACTTTAGTGGATTAGTTATGCCTGAACACACGCTTCCCAGTCCTATTGGACCTATAAATTGGCCATTGCGGCCAATAAAAATCCGAGGTGCCTCATTCCATCAACCACATAAGTAAAATGTCAGGCCGTGTTAAACCCAAACACCACTTCTAGCTAGAAAGAAACATGTGCAGTCCTAGCTTTCTCTTGCTCCGTTTTTGACTCTATCAAGGTGTGAGGCTCGCAAAGTAATGAAATACACAAAGCTATGACCAAACAGGCTATGCTCTGATCATCATCCACAAGGCTCTTCTTTTCAACAAAAGCCCCGATCAATTGCATCTTGGCATGACACATTGACAGTCCAAACCATGCGATCGATAACTACCAATATATAACCTTCGAGCTCGTGCGTCTCAAAGAAGGGTGTTTAGCAAAAGGATAAATCCTCCGCCACCTCAGAAATATACTAATAGATATCAATTAAATTACATGGCACGAAATTCAATGTCGAGCATGCATCCATTTACAAGTCCGTTCAGGGTCTGAACGAAACTGGAGTCACCTAAGTGCTCGCGTATCCGGACGATCAACAAGTGTGTCCGGACAACTACCACTTTAACCCTTTATTGGTAGCTAGCCAATGCCAGGCATCAGTAGTTATCCTTTCGACATGAAGATCTTCCAACATCTGCATCAGAAAAGTGAAGTCTTTTCTACGTTGTTTTATTTGCATCTTTTCTAAATGTTTTATTTGCGCCTAAATATGCAAATAAAAATGCACTTTTTCTAAATATTTATTTGCATCTAAATATGCAAATAAAAATGAAATCTTTTTAAATGTTGTTTATTTGCATCTAAACATACAGATAAAATGTTATTACAATTCTAATGGTTTTATTTGCATCGAAAATTGCAAACAAAAATATGATTTTAACTTTAATGTTTTGTTTGCATCTAAAATTGCAAACAAAAATATGATTTTAATTTTAATGTTTTGTTTGCATCTAAAATTGCAAACAAAATATGATTTCAATTTTATTGTTTTGTTTGCATCTAAAATTGCAAACAAAAATATGATTTTAATTTTAATGTTTTGTTTGCATCTAAAATTGCAAACAAAAATATGCTTTTAATTTTAATGTTTTGTTTGCATCTAAAATTGCAAACAAAATATGATTTTAATTTTAATGTTTTGTTTGCATCTAAAATTACAAACAAAAATATGATTTTAATTTTAATGTTTTGTTTGCATCTAAAATTGCAAACAAAAATATGATTTTAATTTTAATGTTTTGTTTGCATCTAAAATTGCAAACAAAATATGATTTTACAAAAGAATGTAAATAAAAGTACATTCTATTTTCAATGCATATTTGCATCGAGGAATGCAAATAAAAGAACAATTTACATTTCTAAATATATTTGCATAAAAGAATGCAAATAAAAGAACTTTTTTTTTCTAAACATATTTGCATAAGGGAATGCAGACAAAATAACATTTTAATTTCTTTCAATATATTTGCATAAAGGAAATGCAAATAAATTACACTTAATTTTAATATAATTCTTTATTCTAATATTTTGTTCGCATCAAGGAATGCAAACAAAGTACAATTCGTTTTATTTTACTAATCCAATTTCCCATTTTACACCATGTCAAATTTAGTGTCACATACTCAATGAACAAGTATAATGGTTTTTGTTTAACCATTGTCTAATATCACAAAATGTCAAATTTAGTGTCACATACTCAATAAACAAGTATAATGGTTTTTGTTTAACCATTGTCGAATATCACTAAACGCCAAATTTGTCGTCACATAACTAATGAACAGAAATAGAGATTTTTGTTTTAATCATTTTCTAATATCACAAAATGTCCAATTTGGTGTCATATAAATAAATAAACAAAAATAGGTATTTTTGTTTTAACTAATTCCTAACATCACAGAATGTCCAATTTGGCGTCACATAACTAATGAACAAAAATAGAGATTTTTGTTTTAATCATTTTCTAATTTTTGATGTCGACATTCACAACATGATTCACATCAACACATACTATTTCATTTGAAAATTGAATCTTTTTAATAGAAACAATCTTGTGTAAACTAATAATATTCAAAATTGAATCTTTTTATTCTTTTATCTAAAACTAGATCTAATGTAATTGATGTTGATAGATCTAAATAAATAGGAATTTCTATCATATAAAGTAGATCTAAACCATAACAGATCGAAACAAAGAATAGAATTTCATCGCAGAATCAGATCTAAAATAACAGATCTGAAATAAATAGTAGATTTTCATCGCAGAACAAGATCATTGCATACATACACAGATTTTATGAGACGACCCCAAACCCCGTACTGACGGCGGCAAGGGTAATCCTTGGGATATAACACAGAAACAGATAATAGCAGAACAGAAATAAATAAATATACCAGATAATGAACAATAGAATATACTGGATAAGAGTAATCATCAGAGTTACACAGTATACAGGATCATACTTAGCACAAATACAGTTCAACTATACATATATGTCTACAGCGGAAAACAAACATAATGTACAATAGGAGCTGAACAACATAAAAAGAGATAAATGATAGAATCCATCTTCAGCTCCAGCTATCCAGAAAGAACCAGCTAAACCTGAATACAAGGCTGCCCGTGTAGAAACAGGGGCACCCGAGTTTGAAAGTGAAACAAACTACGAGTCAGTCATGGGACTGGTATGAGAAATCTACTCAACACATTTATAATATGGTTAATCACAGGACCACGCCACTTTCGTGGAACGGGTTTACTCCATTGGATTGCCAGTGCTTTAAAAACAAATCTTTCTTTTAAATATCGCAATGCTTTTTATAAAAATGAAGCCATTATAAGACTTAGTTCCCATCACACAATGCAACGCAAACCGGAGGATAGAGTTTTACCTTATAATGGCCAAAATATGATTGATACGAATAAAACAAAAGCAATTGATATTATTACTAGTGTTTACATGTTTCAAAACAACTTCGAATCATAACTATCAATCATAGGCGGCATGGGTACCATATATCATGTCGCCATATATATATATATATATAATCAAAACCGCACAGTCACGTAATTGGAAATTGGATTTCGATCATGAACCAAGGCAAAAGATAGTCCTTACCGAATTCGAGACAATCTAGCCCATGTCTCAGGCACAGCCGCAACCGTACCTTGGATCGTCAGGGCCTGTCCACACGAAGTGGATTATAATGCCTGAACAATGCGTCCCTCCGCCCTTTAGGGCGTAAATGAGCCAACGAATGACTCCATCGGACCCGGATCGTCCGATCTAACCGAGGCGCCTCGCAACAGCAACAACCACATAAGTCAAACTCGTCAGGGCGTGTAAAACCACTGACGCCACTTCTAGCTAGAAAGAAAACGCACGTCCCCCCTGAGGTCCTGCTCCCGTTTCTGGTTCATACCGGGGTGTGAGGCTCGCTATTTCACGTTATACACAAAGCTACGCCACACAGGCGGTGCTTTGATCATCTCCACAAGACCTTGCTTTTCAACAGAAGCCCTGTTCATTTGCCACTTAGGTATGCCACACTAGCAATTCATGCCATGCGACTGATGTCCATCGATATACAACCTCTGAGCTCGTGCGTTTCAGAGAAGGGCGTTAAGCAAAAGAATAAATTCTCCGCCGCCAAACAGATGTATATTTAACAGAGATCGATCAACACAGAATAAAATCCAATGTCAGACACATAGTCCATTTACAAGTCCGTTCTGGGTCTGAACGAAACCGGAGGCACTATATACCTCGCAAACCCATCGATCACCACGTACGTCTGGACGATCACCACTCATTATCCATATTTTGGGATGCCTCCCAATCAGGACCTCGGTTACCATCCAAACGAGGTGAAGATCTCCGGTCTTCGACCACCGTCTTCATCTTAGGTTTCTTATCGTCGATTCAGTTATTCAGAATAGGATAAACCCGGTCTTTCTGAGCAACTCGCGTATATAATAAACAAGTACAACACTAATATATACACACATCATTTCAATTCATTAGTCACTAACCGTCAATCAGTAAGAGAACGATTTCCCAAATATTAACCCCGAAGGCCGAAACCAACATCAGATCAACACCCAGGAAACCACTCGACTTAGCCAACCTTCAGTTAATTTCTAAATTTCACATACATATAGTTTATAATATTTTATAACGATTTATCGCTATTTTTATTTATTTTAAAATAGCCAATTTATTCAAAACGACGCTTCGGGCTATAACGCGACCGTGGCGCTGTTTTTCTTCAGATTTGATTTACACATATCTGAAAATCTAACCGTTGGATCTTCACAAAATTTACATCATTAGAAAGATCTTTTCAAAATGAATCCAACAGATCCAGTTACGGGAAAATCTGACGGTCGGATCTCCCGGTACAATCGTTTGAAGTTTCGATTTCAAAATACGAACTGCAGCGTCGTTATTCGATTAAATATAATTATATTTATATATCTATATAAATATAATCGATTCTGGCATTGTTTTTCTTCAGATTTGAATTAAACATTCCAGACAATCCAACCGTTGGATTTTTACAAAGTTGGTGCCATTGGAAAGATATTTCCAAAGCGAACCCAACGGTTGCGATTTCAGGAAAATCCGGCGGTCGGATCTCCCGGTATAATCGTTTGAAATCACGGTTTCAAAATACGAACTGCAGCATCGTTATTCGATATATTTTAATTCTATTTATATATATATATATATATATATATATATATATATATCGATTCTTCGATTTCAAAACTATATTCTTTTCATACATTTGATAAAATGATATTTTTATCTAACTGTCTTCTGTTTCAACATTTCACTATTTTTATCAATTCATGTAAACAATAAAAATTTGATTTTTATTGTAAAACAATTCCTTTCAAAACTCTATTATTTTACATAGTTCATATAGGCAATAAAAATAGGGTTTTTTCTATAAAACAATTTATTTCAAAACGAGATTATTTTATATAGTTCATATAGATGATAAAAATGTGATTTTTATATTTAAAACACGAATACCATTCAACACATGAGTTTCAATTCAACGAATGAATATCGATTCAACACATGAAGGTTTTCTATAGTTTATATATATAGATAAAAAATGTGATTTTTATATTTAAAACACGAATACCATTCAACACATGAATTTCTAATCAACAAATGAATTTCAATTCAACACATGAAGGTTTTCTATAGTTTTTATATATAGATAAAAATGTGATTTTTATATTTGAAACACGAATACCATTCAACACATGAATTTCTAATCGACGAATGAATTTCAATTCAACACATGAAGGTTTTCTATTCAACGAATAAATATAGTTTCAGCAAATGAAAATAATTCAAACACATGAATATTATTCAAAATTTCGGCAGCATAACGGCAGGGTAGTTAAAACCGGGACCGTCCCTAATACGGCTCCTCGCTCTACCTTAAAACCTCGCGGTTTTTGACAATGGGGATCATGCATGTAGTTCGCACGCAGGCGGCATGTATATATTTATTTCATTTCCACAAACTAATCCTATGTGGTTTCAACCAAATATTTCTCAACCACAAATGGGTACAACCACAATCAATCAATATCAACCACAAACAATTCCAACCAACCATTCGCTATCAATCAATTTTCACACCAATCACAACCAATAAATATCGTCCATGGTTTGTGGACGAGGGGCGTATATATATATATATATATATATATATATATATATATATATATATATATATATAGCAAGTCACTTCTATTTCAACACATATATAATTTTTACAATGCATATATAACTTATACATCGAACGTACAACTTATACAACGCTTATACATGAGGTGTACAACGCTTATATAACCCATACATCGACTATATAATTTATACATCGTCGTCTACCATATCGTTTATAAATTAGAAATCTCACATTGGGTACCACTCCACCAAAAATAGCAGAAGGCTCAGAAAAATATGCGGTCTCTTCTAGAATGTAGAAGACGTCCAAACGAGTCCACTGTCTCTTGTTTCACTGAATTTCGTCAAGAAACGAAAAAGATATGATTTTTACAGTGAAAACAAAACGGTAGCGCTTTAAACTGCTATTAAATAGTTAAAAATAAATACGTCGTACCTTCCACTAAACCCTTCAAAACTAGGTCTAGATTTTTTGGCCAAATCCTCGCTCGGGGTCAAGATCGGACGGCGCCACGTGAATCTGCTCCGAAATCCGCGCCAGGGGGTCCCCACGTCGTTGAACTCGTCGGCGATCTGGAGGGGTGGCAGCGCGCTAAAGGTCCGGACTTTGGAGAGGTCGTTCTCTCCGATTGTGCGACGATAGGGGGTGAAGTCGGTGTTGATTTGAAGAGGGGGGAGAGAGCTTCGAAAAGTTGAACTGGGGTAGGGGTCACCGATGAAGGGATCGGCTGGATTTTGGCCCGGAAGAATGGAGCACTCTTCCGCCGTCGATCGTGTTTAACGGGGGGGTTACAATTTTTTTAATTTTTTTAATTAATGAATGAAAATTTTCTATTGGCCGATATTTATATTTATTCGAAAATTAGGGTTTTCTCCCACGAACTCGAAATCAAACCCAACGACTGTCGTCCCTAGCGTTTTACCCCCATTCCGAACACAATGGGATATGTTTCGTAGGCCCATTCGACAGTTTCAGTCAGTTTCCATTCAATTTAAAATATATAACATTCAATATTCGATTTGAACGCACATTTCAATTTTCCTGGGCCACAAACTGATTCGAAAAATTCCAGAAAAATAAATCTGGCTATGTTTTGACGATACAGTCCCAACAAAACTAGTTTCGTCGAATTCTGAGACCGTTTGCAAAAAGTCCCATTTCTGGTCGATCCAATTTAACTATAATTGACCATAACACATTTTCCTTTGCCACGCTCACATACTAGCTTCAAAAATTATGAAATTTGAAACCTAGCAATAACTTCACATCCCGGATCCAACAAAAGTAGTTTCGTCGAATTCCGAGGTCGTATGCAAAATGGCCAATTTCACGGGCTATATAAATTCCATAGCGACCTTTCTGAAAATTCATTCGGCCATAACTTTTGCTTTCCGCTATGAAAATTTGATTTTTCAGATTCGTTAGAAAGGTATTCACTAACAGATTTAAATATTTTTGGTTTCACTCAAATCCGTTTTGTTTTGCACCCGGTACAGTCCGACAAAGTTTGAATTCAATTTTTGAAACTATCGCGCCATTTCAGGCCTTGTTTATAATTAGAATTAATTATATTCGTTTTCAAATGTCGATTCAAACTTACTTTCCATCGCTATTATTTAAAATATTTATAATCCATTATTTTAGCCAATTTAAAAATTTTAAATTGGTTGAGATTTTCCGGGTCGTTACAATCTCCCCCACTTAAAACTTTTCGTCCCCGAAAAGGAACAAAGTCGAAAGTGGTTTGATTCGTCAACTCTACGTTCGATCTGGCTTCCATTCTCCAACTTTTTAGTTTCTGAGAATTTTCAAATTCTTCAAAAATTTGGCTAACACCCGGAATTTTCGAAAAATTTCTCCATAACCTCCTTTGTACGGGGAGAGGTTTGGAAATTTATTGGGCCGTATTAGGTACCCAATAAATCCTACTAAGCATACACATATTTATAGTGATATATTCTGGTGTTTACATGGGAGCATGTATTGATAATAACTCCAGAGAATAAATTCTCGTCACCCTGTCAAAGCCTGAGGGAGTGTGTATTTTAAATGATCCAGAGGATAAATCCTCGTCACCTCGTCCCGTGTGGAAAATAAATAGTCCATGTGCCGTATCTAGTAACTAGAGAGACGTGGTTATTGTCAACTCCAGACCCGTGTGGGGTTTTTTATTAATCTGGCAATTTTATCGTTACAATTTAAATAGTCCATATCAGTCATCAGTTCAACCTGTAAAATATAGTCATCGCCATACAAGCCTCTCGCTCGTATGGTAAATCTTCCACCTCGTCACACAAGCTCCAAATGCTTATGTGGTATATGATGAAGTATGCCTATCTTCTGAAGTATGCCATGTAATGTAGTTCAAAATTAATTGTTACTATCCTATGGCGACATTTATTTTTACACATAGAATAACTAGCACTCCGCATCCAATGGCATTCACAGGAGTTGATATAATAATATTACGCATCCAACTCATTAAGGTTTACCTATTTGTCGGGCACGCAAATAAAATCTTTACTCAACAGCTAATCCATTTACCTGTTCAAACATATATAATACACATGTATATATTTCTATTTATTTTCTAATCAGTTCAATGTGTGATTTAAATGAATAAATCCTACCATTATTCTATTGTTGATTAAATTGACTATCGTTTCAATAATTTAATTAATCTAATTTACTATCACACAACACAAACAACAATCAAATTGTTTTTAACTTTTCAAAATCATACAAATCAATTTCTATATTCTTTTAAAATCATTCAGACTATATAATTAAAAGTACACATCCATGGAAAGAAAATAACAACAGAGTAGAGAACTAATTAGTAATGCAAAGTATGGTAAATGTACCTTGCACCAGAGTCAAACAGAGATTTCCACTCGGCATCTAGGATAAGCTTTCTGAATGCTCTCCTCAGTTTCCCAAGTACAATCTCGCGGATCTCCACTCCATTTCACTTTGACTAAGCGAACCTTCTTATTCCTCAGCTCTTTGGTTTCTTTGCCAATGATCTTGAGCGGCTCTCTTCTCACAGCTAATTCTGGAGTAATTTCAATATCCCGTTGAGCTGCTTCTTCTACGATCAAGTCTGGACCATGAACGTGCTTTCGAAGTTGAGATACGTGAAATATGTCATGCACTCCAAGCAACCAGTCTGGCAATTTAACCCTATAAGCGAGAGTTCCGATCCGTTCCAGAATAGGAAACAGACCAATGAATTTGGGCGCCAATTTCCCAGTTTTACCGAACCGGATTACTCCTCTAATCGGCGATACTTTCAAATATACATAGTCGCCAACAACAAAGGATATATCTCTTCTTCTCCTATCGGCATAACTCTTTTGTCGGCTTTGAGCGGCGAGTAATCGCTTCTTAATAAAGTCGACTTTATCGGCAGCTTCTCGGATCATATCAGGCCCTAACACAAGTCTATTTCCAGGTTCGACCCAACAAGCAGGAGATCGGCACGGTCTACCATACAACGCTTCGAATGGCGAAATTGTCAGGCTCGCGTGGTAGTTGTTGTTATATGAGAATTCAGCGAAATGTAGATGGTCTTCCCATGATCCGCCGAAATCTAGAACACAAGCCCGTAATAGATCTTCTAAAATACGATTCACCCTCTCAGTCTGACCGTCTGTCTGAGGATGATAAGCGGTGCTCAAGTTCAGCTTCGTTCCCAGCTCTACTTGAAACGCCTCCCAGAATTTGCTAGCAAATATTGTATCTCTATCACTAACTATACTGAGCGACACTCCATGTAGTCTAACTATTTCCTTGAAATATATCTGCGCCAGACTCTGAGCAGTTCTGTTTGATCTGACAGGTATGAAATGGGCGGTCTTCGTGAAGCGATCTACGATCACCCAAATACTATCATTTCCTTTTCTGGTTCTGGGCAGACCATCAATGAAGTCCATGGAAATATGTTCCCACTTCCAACCAGGAACGTCTAGCGGTTGTAACAATCCAGCCAGTTTCTGTTGGTCGCTTTTGACTAGCTGGCAAGTAGGGCATCGACTAACATATATCGAGATGTCTCTCTTTAACGACTTCCACCAGAATGTGCGCTTGATATCGTTATACATTTTACTCACACCCGGATGGATGCTGAGCTTAGATTTGTGGCATTCATCAAGCACATCTCTTCTGAGTTCAGGAATTTATGAAACACAAATTCGTCCTTCTAACCTCAGAACCCCTTCGCTGTCGAGCTAGAAATCCGAAGCATTGCCTCCACGAATTCGCTGACTCATTCCTTTAATAAATTGGTCGTCTTTTTGGAGAGCCGGTATCTTGTCTATCAAAGAAGTCGCAATGATAAAACTGGCGATCATTACATTCTTTCGGCTCAGCGCATCGGCCATGACATTGGCTTTCCCTGGAGTATATATAATTTCAAAGTCATATGCTGCAAGAAACTCCAGCCAACGTTGTTGCCTCAGATTCAAGTCCTTCTGGGTGAATAGATACTTTAGCGACTAGTGATCTGTAAACAGTTCAAATCTCTCACCCAGAAGATAGTGTCTCCAGATTTTCAAGGCGAATATTATAGCCAATAACTCAAGATCATGAGTGACGTAGTTTTTCTCATGCGGCTTCAGCTGACGGCTAGCATAAGCAATCACTTGACCCCTTTGCATTAACACTGCGCCAAGGCCTTCTCTAGAAGCATCAGTCCAGACTTTCAAATCCTGATTGCCATCGATGATGGTTAACACTGGAGCTGTCGTTAATCTTAACTTTAGCTCTTCGAAAGCCTCTTCACTTTCTGGAGTTCATTTGAATTTAGAGTGCTTCTTTGTAAGCTTTGTTAAGTGACCAGATATCTTCGAAAAGTTTTTAACGAACTTCCGGTAATAACTAGCCAATCCGAGAAAACTGCGGACTTCTGTAGGGGTACTGGGCTGTTTCCAATTCTGAATAGCTGTGATTTTACTTGGATCCACAGCAATTCCTTCTTTCGATACAACGTGGCCCAGAAATTTGACTTCTTCTTGCCAAAATATACATTTGGAAAACTTTGTTTTCAACACATTCCTTCTGAGGATTTCCAGAACCTGTTCCAAATGCTTTTCATGTTCGGCCTTTGATTTAGAGAAGATTAGAATATCGTCAATGAAAACTAGAACAAATTTATTCAAAACCCCTCTGAACACTCTATTCATCAGATCGACGAAGTAAGCTGGAGCGTTACATAAGCCGAACGGTATTACTAACCACTCGTAGAATAAGTCGGGACCTCTGAATGTTGTCATTGGAACACAATCTTCGGCAATTCGAAGTTGATGGAAACCTGTAGCTAGGTCCA
Source organism: Allium sativum (assembly GCA_030737875.1). NCBI lineage: Eukaryota > Viridiplantae > Streptophyta > Magnoliopsida > Asparagales > Amaryllidaceae > Allium > Allium sativum. Next base: position 140,430,359 of record CM060925.1, on the reverse strand, counting down.
TTCGTGAAAATACTTATGCGCCATTTAATCGATCCAACAAATCATCAATCCGCGGCAATGGATATTTGTTCTTTATGGTCTGCTTGTTCAAATCACGATAATCCACACATAGACGTAGAGTACCGTCAGATTTTGGGACAAATACCACTGTTGCTCCCCAATCAGAAAAACTAGGCCTCATCAAACCCTTCCATACTAGCTGTCGTGTTTGATTGTCTAATTCCTCTTTCTCTTTCAAGGACATTCTTCGAATAGCGTGAACTACCGGCCTTGCATTCGGAATTAAAGCAATTTTGAAATTTATTTCTCTCTGCGGAGGTAAGCGAACAACTTCCTCGAACACATCTGCATAGTTCTTGACGACATGAATGTCTTTCACTAGGTTGGGAATATTCTCTGTGATTTCAGGGATATGTTCTATTTGGGCTGGAGAAACATCGAGAGCTGCCCAGAAGTCTTTTCTATTAGCATTCTGACTTTCACAGGGAATGGTTATATAATCACCTGATTTAATCTTCGCCTTTACGACTCTGTCGGCGCATTTAACTTCAGCTTCATATTTGGTCAACCAGTCTAACCCCAAGATAAGATCAAACTCTTTAAAATTCATGACGACTACGATGGTAGGAAACCGATAACGAGAGAAGGAAACCGGCACTCCACAAACCCAACTGAGATCAATGGAACCCCCAACCGGATTCTGGACAGTCATTGGTTCTTTGAGCTTCTTCAAATTTAAATCCAGTTTCTTAGCTGCATTCTTGGCAATGAAGCTGCGTGACGCGCCAGTGTCAAACAGTACTTTAACTGGAATATCTTTGACAGTTAGCGTGCCTTCTAAAACATCCGACCTTTCAGAACATCTGAGGGCCCAGAAGTTTCTGTTATTTCATTTATACGTACTGCTTCAGGTTTTCTGAATAGCGGGCAGGCCTTTGAAAGATGACCAGTCTGATGGCACTGACTGCACTTTCTATTCTCTTGAAACTTCTTATCGGATTTAAACCCCTTCTTTCGTTTCTTCGAGGTTTTACACTTCCTGGTCAAATGCCCTGGTTTCCTGCAGTTAGAGCAGGTGGCCGTCGTTGCTGGTTCCTTTTCAGATCTGGCCCCTTTTCGATTGACTTTGGGCTTCTCACTGACCTCAGACATCGTACTGGCCTCAAGACGATCAGTTTCTGACTCAACTTTCTTACTAGAGCTGACCTCTTCTTCGTAAGGTAACAAACCTTTCTTGTCGAGATCTTCATACTGATAAGCCATATAAATCATTTCTAAGAAAGGAAGTTTCACATTCCTCATCACACTATTCTGATATTTTCTTTGCAGGCCATGAATAAATATCAGATTCTTCCTCTTTGGATCTTGAATCAGATGAGGAGCAAAGTGAGAAAGTTCGTTGAATTTCTTATGATATTCCGGGATGGTCATATCACCTTGTATCAAATAAGAAAATTCATCGCATAATCGCTCGGTTGCTTCGGGAGGAGTAAATCTTTCTAAGAAAATCACTTTGAATTTATCCCAGGTGATATCACCTTCTGGATTATCTTTAACAACTGAATCCCACCAAAACAAAGCTTCTTCTTTGATTGCCCATGACGCCAGTAGTCTTTTCTGATCGTCTCTCAGCTTTAAACCCTCAAAGATTTTCTCTGCAGAACAAATCCAAGCTTGTGTTTCCATAATGGACTCTTTGCCTAAGAATGGCGATCCACCCAGATTTCGAAATCTCTTGAATAGAACTTCTATATTGGATTCTGGCTGCGAGAGCACAACTGGCTCATTAGTTGGTCGAGCCATACGATTATTTCTTCTGTTCCTGTCACTCATTTTCTAGTGCGTCTGCAATTAGCAGACAAAGTGTCAGGTCAACAGAAAAGATATTTCAAAATATAGAGACAAATACTTCAATGTAAATGTGTCTACTGGGGTGTATTCCATTCTGCTTTACTTATACTAGGATATTACTGATCCTATCTGTATAGAGTTACCCGTCCTAGAACACTACTGGTTCTATTTCTGACGAGTTCATTCATATGTTATATTCCAGAACTAAGCTTAACCAAAGCTCTGATACCAAATTGAGACGACCCCAAACCCCGTACTGACGGCGGCAAGGGTAATCCTTGGGATATAACACAGAAACAGATAATAGCAGAACAGAAATAAATAAATACACCAGATAATGATTAATAGAATATACTGGATAAGAGTAATCATCAGAGTTACACAGTATACAGGATCATACTTAGTACAAATACAGTTCAACTATACATATATGTCTACAGCAAAAAACAAACATAATGTACAATAGGAGCTGAACAGCATAAAAAGAGATAAATGATAGAATCCATCTTCAGCTCCGGCTATCCAGAAAGAACCAGCTAAACCTGAATACAAGGCTGCCCATGTAGAAAAAGGGGCACCCGAGTTTGAAAGTGAAACAAACTACGAGTCAGTCATGGGGCTGGTATGAGAAATCTACTCAACACATTTATAATATGGCTAATCACAGGACCACGCCACTTTCATGGAACGGGTTTACTCCATTGGATTGCCAGTGCTTTAAAAACAAATCTTTCTTTTAAATATCGCAATGCTTTTTATAAAAATGAAGCATTATAAGACTCAGTTCCCATCACACAATGCAACGCAAACCGGAGGATAGAGTTTTACCTTATAATGGCCAAAATATGATTGATACGAATAAAACAAAAGCAATTGATATTATTACTAGTGTTTACATGTTTCAAAACAACTTCGAATCATAACTATCAATCATAGGCGGCATGGGTACCATATAATTAGTTTAAATATTAATTCTGTAAACGGAGATTCTCACCTTGCTTTAAGCAGATTTAAAAATCCAAACGAGTTCAGAAATTATTCCAATCAGTTTCAAGTAGTTCTATTCGACGTTAGTGTCCAACTGGATCTGAAATTTTCAAATTCGGATCTCGTATGAATAAATTATCAATTATAAATTAATTATCATTTTGAGACGGAAAAATAGTATCACAATTCCTTTGTTTGTTTCATACCGTATGCTTCAGTTTTTGTTCAAAACTTTGCTTGGAATTTGTAGACGATTGGGTGATCGATTAGAGGCGCGGGTTGTTGGAGGTGGTGCGGCTTGGAGGAACGCACGTGCGCCTGGAGCAGGGGGGTGCGACGCTTCCTGGTGGGCCCGGCGAGGCTTTGAACGGGCGACATTCGAGAGGCCGTGTCTCGAGAGAGAGGACACGAGGAGGTTTGATTCAGGTGTAGAAATGAAGAGGAGGAGAAGTTCTTCGATAACCTGAACTAGATGAAAGGATTTTATTGTACTGATTGATGGGTAATTGAGGAGGAAGATTTGAGCGTAATGGGTAGTGGAGGCTGAGAGAGAATGATGAACAGTGTTCTCGTTTTAGGGTTTTCTCCTTTTTTATATTATTAAATGTAATTTTTGCCATTAAGTCCCTACATCGAAAACTAATCCGATTTCAGTCCAACCCAAGGTGACCCCAGCCAATAGCCCCTATTCCGGATCCAACGGGCTAGGTCTTGTCAGCACAAACGGCTGTCTGTGGCCTGAAATATTTAATCTATTATTTAAATCATTTAAATAATAGATTTGATCGTCTTTATAAATCTACCGGGCCACATACGAACTCAGAAAAATCCAGAAAAATTATTTATGGCTTTGTTTTGACGATACGGTCCTAACAAAATTAATTTCGTCGAATTCTGAGACTGTTCGAAAAATGGCTATTTTGAGGTCGGTCAGATTTGACTGAAATTGACAAAACACATTTTCGTTTGCCACGCTCACATATTAATTCAAAAAATTATGAAAATCGAAACCTAACAATAATTTGACATTCTGAATCCAACAAAAGTGGTTTCGTCGAAAACGGAGGTCGTTTGAAAAATGGCCTTTTATATGGGCTACAAATTATACTATAGCGACCATCCCGAATATGAAATTAGCCATATCTTTTGATTCCCGCTGTAAAATTTCGATTTTTCAGATTTGTTGAAAAGATACATTCAAACAGATTTAGATATTTTTGGTTTCGCTAAAATCCGTTAAATTTTGAATCCGGTATATTCGGTCAAATTACAGGTTTGACTTTTCAAACTACCGTACTATTCTTGATTTCTTTAGAAATCAAAATAATTTGTTCCATTTTCGATTAAAATAAATTTTTAATCGTTATTATCTAAAATAAATTATTCAAAATTTACCGAAATAGCCCAAAATAAAAAAATTAATTCGTTCGGATTTTCCGGGTTGTTACAATCTCCTCCACTTAAAATCTTTTCGTCCTCGAAAAGGAAATAATGATAAAGTAGGAAATAAAACGGAAGATGCAAGGTATTGTAAATGTACCTCAACACAAAAGCTATTCAGAGATATCCACTCTGCACTTGGGATAGGCCTGTTTGATGTTGTCCTCAGTCTCCCATGTACAGTCTCTAGGATCCCCGCTCCACTGTACTTTGACTAGGTTGATCCTCTTATTCCTCAGCACTCGGGTTTCTTTTCCCACAATCTTCACTGGCTCCCTTCTCACTGCTAGAGCCGGGGTAATCTCCAAATCTCGTTGTGCTGCTTCCTCCACAACTAAATTTGGATCATGAACATGCTTCCGGAGTTGGGACACATGAAATACATCGTGGACCCCTGACAACCAGTCAGGTAGCTGTACTCTATAGGAGAGAGTTCCAATCCTTTCAAGAATAGGAAATGGACCAATAAATCTCAGCGCCAATTTCCCAGTCTTCCCAAATCGGACTACGCCTCTCAGTGGGGAAACCTTCAAGTATACAGGATCACCGACAGAGAATTCTAAATCCCTTCTTCGACTGTCTGCATAGATCTTCTGTCAACTTTGGGCGGCAAGTAATCGCTTTTTAATAAAGTCAACCCTTTCTGAGGCTTCGCGAATCATGTCGGGACCCAATACCAATCGATTACCGGGTTCCACCCAACATGCGGGAGATCGGCATGGCCTGCCATATAAGGCTTCAAATGGCGACATCTGCAGGCTGGCTTGGTAGCTATTATTATAAGAGAACTCGACCAAGTGCAAATGATCTTCCCATGGCCCACCAAATTCTAAGATGCATGCCCTCAACCAGTCTTCCAATATGCGGTTCACCCTCTCAGTTTGGCCATCTGTCTGAGGGTGGTAAGCAGTGCTCATATTGAGCTTAGTCCCTAGCTCTTCTTGGAAAGCTTCCCAGAACTTACTAGCAAATATCGGGTCGTGGTCACTGACAATGCTGCTGGGAACTCCATGCAGTATGACAATCTCTCTGAAATAAAGCTGTGCCAAACTTCGAGCTGTTCTATTGGATTTAACAGGAATGAAATGGGCAGTCTTTGTGAGGCGGTCTACAATCACCCATATGTTGTCATTGCCCTTCCTAGTCCGGGTTAAGCCATCAATGAAGTCCATAGAAATTTCATCCCATTTCCAACTTGGAACCCCTAGCGGTTGCAATAGACCTGCTATCTTTTGCTGATCGTTCTTGACTCGCTGGCAGGTGGGACATCTAGAAACATATATAAAGATGTCTCTCTTCATAGAACTCCACCAAAAAGTACGCTTGAGGTCATGGTACATCTTGCTTACTCCAGAATGAATGCTGAGCTTAGACTTGTGGCATTCGTCCATCACTTCCCTTCTGAGCTCAGGAAGATTTGGAACACAAATTCGGCCCGATAGCCTCAAAACTCCTTTGTCATCAATCTGAAAACTTGTGGATTCGCCTTCCCTGATCCTTTTGATGATTCTCTGAATAAATTCATCATTCTTCTGAAGGACCGAGATCTTATCAATCAAGGTAGGGGTGAGAATGAGATTGGCAAGGATAAGTTTAGTGTCGGTCGTATTCTTCCGACTGAGAGCATCTGCCACAACATTGGCTTTCCCTGGAGTACATAAGATGTCCAGGTCATAGGGTGCAAGGAATTCAACCCAACGCTGTTGCCTCAGGTTCAAATCTCTTTGGGTAAATAGATGCTTCAAGGATCGGTGATCCGTATATAACTCGAATTTCTCGCCCAAGTGATAGTGCCTCCATATTTTTAAAGCAAATACTATGGCCATTAGCTCAAGGTCACGAGTGGCATAATTCTTTTCATGTGGTTTTAATTGGCGTCTAGCATATGCGACAACCTTGCCTCTTTGCATTAGCACTGCAACAATACCTTAAATAGAGAAAGAATAACATGTTAAAATAAGACTTTAGAAAGATGTCATTTCCGACATGTTTATTTAGATGAAAAGGATAACCTTCTCGGGAAACGTTAGTCCAGACTTTCAAATCCTGAGTGCCATCAATGATGGTTAACACAGGAGCAGTGATCAATTTCTGTTTTAGCTCTTGGAAAGCTGCCTCACATTCAGGTGTCCATTTGAACTTGGTATGCTTCTTAGTCACTTCGTCAATGGACAGGATATTATCGAGAAATCCTTAACGAATTTCCGATAATAGCCCGCCAGTCCTAAGAAACTTTTGACTTCAGTGGGCGTAGTTGGTTGCTTCTAATCTTTGATGACTGAGATCTTCCCCGGATCTACAGAGATGCCTTCTTTAGATACAACATGGTCGAATAATTTCACCTCTTCTTGCCAGAATATGCACTTGGAAAAATTTTCTTTCAGCACATTTCTACGCAAAATCTCCAAGACTTCCTTCAGATGTTTTTCATGTTCAGCTGTAGACTTAGAGAAGATGAGAATATCATCGATGAACACCAGCACAAATTTATTTAGGACATCTCTGAAGACTCTATTCATCAGATCTACGAAGTATGCTGAAGCATTGCATAGGCCGAAGGGCATTACTAGCCATTCATAAAATATATCTTGTCCTCTGAAAGCTGTCAAAGGCACACATTCCTCGACAATGCGTAATTGGTGGAAACCTGTAACTAGGTCCATCCTAGAGAATACTCGAGCTCCATTCAAGCGGTCTAGTAGATCATCAATGCGGGGCAGTGGGTATTTATTTTTCAGAGTCTGCTTATATAGATCCCGGTAGTCCACACATAACCTGAGGGTACCGTCTGACATTGGGACGAAAACCACTGCTGCACCCCAGCTTGAGAAACTAGGTCTGATCAAACCCTTCCACAAAAGCTGCTTGGTTTGATTGCTCAGCTCCTCTCTTTCTTTTGGTGACATTCTTCGAATGGGTTGCACGACGGGCCTTGCATTAGGGACTAAGTCAATTCTGAAATCGATTTCTCTACGCGGAGGTAAGCTGTCTACTTCTTCGAACACATCCGCATAGTCTCTGACGATAGGAATATCCTCAATAGAAGCAGGAGTGACTTCTAGAGAAGACCAGAATTCTTTCCTATCTGTGGCTGAGCCGTGGCATGGTATAGCAATAATATCTCCAAATTTTGTTTTGATTCTAACTACTCTTTCAGCGCAAAGTAACTAAGCCTCATATTTCGCTAGCCAGTCCATTCCAAGTATGATATCATACCCGGAGAAATTCATGATGATCAAATTAAAAGGAAATTGGAAGTAGGAGTAAGAAACAGGCACTCTACAATATTGTTCGAGAATAAGTGAGCCTCCTATCGGGCTATGGGCTCTAATAGGTTCTTTGAGTTTTCTGGTTTTCAATTTAAGCTTTTTAATCGTGTCAACAGATATGAAACTTCTAAATGCACCTGTGTCAAACAAAACAGTAATAGGGATGTTTTTAATGTTAAGGGTACCTCCTAAAACATCAGGCGTACCTGCTTCTGAAGAAGCCGATGCAGTCGCTCCTTTGTAGACATGGGCCACCTGAGATTTCTTGAGCAAAGGGCAATCCTTGATGAGGTGTCCAGGCTGGTGGCTGTTGAAACATTCCCTTGGGCAGCGGGAATTCTGTCCACTGTTCTTACTCGGTCCTGACTCGTTCCTTTTGGGCCTCTTCGGAGCTCGGCACTCGTAGTCAAAATGCCCTATCCTCTGGAAATTGAAGCACTTAACCTTGGATCAGTCTCTCTTCTTCTTCTTCTCCTGGGGCTTGGCGGTGGAAGAGCTGCCCGCCTCAGTCTTCTTGTTCGACTCCTTCTTCTTGTTGTTGGCCTGGTTCTTTTCTTTCTCCTGCTGTGAACCCTTCTGATCAATCTCTTCAAGTCTGCATGCCATCTCGATTACCTTAGCAAATGGGCGCTCGATGTGTGCAGTCACCCTGTTATGGTACCTCCTTGCCAGACCATTGATAAACCTCTTATTTTTCTGCAGCGGGTCTTGGATTAATTATGGGGTGTATCTGGAAAGCTCATCAAATTTCTTAACATACCCTGGAATAGTCATGCTGCCTTGCTGGAGGTGGGCGAACTCATTGTGAAGGCGCTCAACTTCGTGGGGTGGAATGAATTTCTCATTGAATAGGTCCTTGAATTTTTCCTAAGTCACATCAGCCTCGTTACCCCCAACCATAGATATTTCCCACCAAATTTGGGCCTGGCCTTTCAGAAACCAAGTTGCCATGAATCGTTTTCTGTGGTCCCCGAGCTCTAAACCATCCAAAATCTTTTCCATCATCTTAAGCCATTCCTGCGACTCCCTCACCGTTTCTTGGCCAGTATAGTGCACACCTCCTAGATTCTTTATTTTTTTAGCCACTTTGTCAAGATCGAAAGCACGTAGGGGCGGTGGTGGTGTCTCAATTTTTGGGGAGTCCTGTCTCTGTTCTTGGACTGCAGAAGTCTCATCTCGGGCGGGTCCTCTTGCCCCACCTCTGCCTCGTGCTCTAGTACGGGCTCTAGAACTCATCTCTCAATCAGTCTGTAACATCAAGGGAAGAGTCAAACCAAGAGAAATGATAAATTTCAAAGGAAAGATTTTAAAAGAGACATATGACGAAATGATAATGATGTAATGACTGATTAATATGCACAGCGGAAGCGTGGTGGGCCCATAACCCATAGGTCCCAGGATCGAAACCTGGCTCTAATACCATTGTAACAACCCGGAAAATCCGAACCAATTAATTTTTTTTATTTTGGGCTATTTCAGTAAATTTTGAATAATTTATTTTAGATAATAACGATTAAAAATTTATTTTAATCGAAAATGGAATAAATATATTTATTTTGATTTCTAAAGAAATCAAGAATAGTACGGTAGTTTGAAAAGTCAAACCTGTACTTTGACTGAATATACCGGATTCAAAATTTAACGGATTTTAGCGAAACCAGAAATATCTAAATCTGTTTGAATGTATCTTTTCAACGAATCTGAAAAATCGAAATTTTACAGCGGGAATCAAAAGATATGGCCAATTTCATATTCGGGATGGTCGCTATAGTATAATTTGTAGCCCATATAAAAGGCCATTTTTCAAACGACCTCCGTTTTCGACGAAACCACTTTTGTTGGATTCAGAATGTCAAATTATTGTTAGGTTTCGATTTTCATAGTTTTTCTAATTAATATGTGAGCGTGGCAAACGAAAATGTGTTTTGCCAATTTCAGTCAAATCTGATCGACTTGAAAATAGCCATTTTTCGAACAGTCTCGGAATTCGACGAAATTAATTTTGTTAGGACCGTATTGTCAAAACAAAGCCAGAAATAATTTTTATGGATTTTTCTGAGTTCGTATGTGGCCCGGTAGATTTATAAAGACGATCAAATTTATTATTTAAATGATTTAAATAATAGATTAAATATTTCAGGCCACAGACAGCCGTTTGGGCTGACAAGACCTATCCCGTTGGATCCGGAATAGGGGCTATTGGCTAGGGTCACCTTGGGTTGGACTGAAATCGGATTAGTTTTTGATGTAGGGACTTAATGGCAAAAATTACATTTAATAATATAAAAAAGGAGAAAACCCTAAAAGGAGAACACTGTTCATCATTCTCTCTCACCCGCCACTACCCATTATGCTCAAATCTTCCTCCTCAATTACCCATCAATCAGTACAATAAAATCCTTTCTTCTAGTTCAAGTTATCGAAGTACTCCTCTTCATTTCTACACCTGAATCAAACCTCCTCGTGTCCTCTCTCTCGAGATACGGCCCCTCGAACGCCGCCCGTTCAAAGCCTTGTCGGGCCCACTAGGGAGAGCCGCACCCCCCTACTCCTGGCGCACGTGCGCCCCTCCAAGCTGCGCCACCTCCAACAACCCGCGCCTTCAATCGATCACCCAATCGTCTGCAAATTAGAAGTAAAGTTTTGAACAGAAACCGAAGCATACGGTATGAAACAAACAAAGGAATTGTGACACTATTTTTCTGTCGCAAAACGATAATTAATTTATAAAATTGATAATTAATTCATACGAGATCCGAATTCGAAAATTTCAGATCCGGTTGGACCCTAACGTCGAATAGAACTACTTGAAACTGATTGGAATAATTTCTGAACTCATTTGGATTTTTAAATCTGCTTAAAGCAAGGTGAGAATCCCCGTTTATATAATTAATATTTAAATTAATTATTTTCTCGCTGATAAATTCTGTGTACGTATGCGATGATCTAGTTCTGCAATGAAAATCTACTATTTATTTCAGATCTGTTATTTTAGATCTGATTCTGCGATGAAATTCTATTCTTTGTTTCGAAACTGTTATGGTTTAGATCAACTTTATATGACAGAAATTCCTATTTGTTTAGATCTATCAACATCAATTAGATTAGATCTAGTTTTAGGTAAAAGAATAAAAAGATTCAATTTTGAATATTGTTAGTTTACACAAGATTATTTCTATTAAAAAGATTCATTTTTTAAACGAAATAGTATGTGTTGATGTGAATCATGTTGTGAATGTCGACATCAAAAATTAGAAAATGATTAAAACAAAAATCTCTATTTTTGTTCATTAGTTATGTGACGCCAAATTGGACATTCTGTGATGTTAGGAATTAGTTAAAACAAAAATACCTATTTTTGTTTATTTATTTATATGACACCAAATTGGACATTTTGTGATATTAGAAAATGAATAAAACAAAAATCTCTATTTCTGTTCATTAATTATGTGACGACAAATTTGACATTTAGTGACATTAGACAATGGTTAAACAAAAACCATTATACTTGTTCATTGAGTATGTGACACTAAATTTGACATTTTGTGATATTAGACAATGGTTAAACAAAAACCATCATTGAGTATGTGACACTAAATTTGACATGGTGTAAAATGGGAAATTGGATTAGTAAAATGAAAAGAATTGTACTTTGTTTGCATTCCTTGATGCGAACAAAATATTAGAATAAAAAATTATATTAAAATAAAGTGTAATTTATTTGCATTTCCTTTATGCAAATATATTGAAAGAAATTAAAATGTTATTTTATTTGCATTCCCTTATGCAAATATGTTTAGAAAAAAAAAGAGTTCTTTTATTTGCATTCTTTTATGCAAATATATTTAGAAATATAAATTGTTCTTTTATTTGCATTCCTCGATGCAAATATGCATTGAAAATAGAATGTACTTTTATTTACATTATTTTATAAAATCATATTTTATTTGCAATTTTAGATGCAAACAAAACATTAAAATTAAAATCATATTTTTGTTTGCAATTTTAGATGCAAACAAAACATTAAAATTAAAATCATATTTTTGTTTGTAATTTTAGATGCAAACAAAACATTAAAATTAAAATCATATTTTGTTTGCAATTTTAGATGCAAACAAAACATCAAAATTAAAATCGTATTTTTGTTTGCAATTTTAGATGCAAAGAAAACATTAAAATTAAAATCATATTTTGTTTGCAATTTTAGATGCAAACAAAACATTAAAATCATATTTTTGTTTGCAATTTTAGATGCAAACAAAACAATAAAATTAAAATCATATTTTTGTTTGCAATTTTAGATGGAAACAAAACATTAAAATTAAAATCATATTTTTGTTTGCAATTTTAGATGCAAACAAAACATTAAAGTTAAAATCATATTTTTGTTTGCAATTTTAGATGCAAACAAAACCATTAGAATTGTAATAACATTTTATCTGTATGTTTAGATGCAAATAAACAACATTTAAAAAGATTTCATTTTTATTTGCATATTTAGATGCAAATAATTATTTAGAAAAAGTGCATTTTTATTTGCATATTTAGGCGCAAATAAAACATTTAGAAAAGATGCAAATAAAACAACGTAGAAAAGACTTCACTTTCATATGCATATTTTGATGCAAATCAACACCGTAGGAGGAAGTTGTATTTTTGTTTACAAACTTGGTTGTAATCAAAACATGATAGTAAAAGGATGGATTTAAATGTTGAAATGTTCATTGTTACTTTAATTTTAATAGAAATAGAAAATCACCAAATGATTTAAATATATATATATAAATATAAATTAAAATTTAACGAATCGTGCGCGGTAGTTCGCGTTTCGATAATCGTAACTTTAAACGGTTATACCATAAAATCCAACCGTCAGATTTACCCAAATCTGGATCCGTTAGTACTGTTTTGGAAAGATCTTTCCGATGATATAAATTTTATCAAAATCCAACGGTTAGATTTCATGATATGTGTAAGTCAAATTCTGGGAAAAACAGCGCCATGGCCGCCCATTGGCCCGAAGCGTCGTTTAATTATATTGAGCTATTTTATAATAATTAATAATGGTGACAAATCGTTATAAATTAATATTAACAATATCAAATGGTTTAAATGATAATATTTCGAAAATTATTTGAAAAGACCGAGTTCAACTCATTTCAAATAATTTTACGATGATTTAAAATCGAAGATATAGAAGACGGCGATTGAAGACCGGCTATCTTCAAGTCGAAAGGATAACTACTTATGCCTGGCATTGGCTAGCTACCAATAAAGGGTTAAAGTGGTAGTTGTTCGGACGCACTTGTTGATCGTTCGGATACGCGAGCACTTAGGTGACTCCGTTTCGTTCAGACCCAGAACGGACTTGTAAGTGGATGCATGCCCGACATTGAATTTCATGCCATGTAATTTAATTGATATCTATTAATATATTTTTGAGGTGGTGGAGGATTTATCCTTTTGCTAAACACCCTTCTTTGAGACGCACGAGCTCGAAGGTTATATATTGGTAGTTATCGATTGCATGGTATGGACTGTCAATGTGTCATGCCAAGATGCAATTGATCGGGGCTTTTGTTGAAAAGCAAAGCCCTGTGGATGATGATCAGAGCATAGCCTATTTGGGCATATCTTTGTGTATTTCGTTACTTCGCGAGCCTCACACCCCGATAGAGTCAAAAACGGAGCAAGGGAACGCAGGGAGTGCACACGTTTCTTTCTAGCTAGAAGTGGTGTTTGGGTTTAACACGGCCTAACATTTTACTTATGTGGTTGATGGAATGAGGCGCCTCGGATTTTTATTGGCCGCAATGACCAATTTATAGGTCCAATAGGATCGGGAAGCGTGTGTTCAGACATAACTAATCCACTAAAGTATTTATGGACCGGCACTGCAGGATCCAAGGTTCGCCAGCGTCCGAATCCTGAGACATTGCTAGAGTGTCTCGAATCGGTCAGGAGATCGTTCCTAGCCTTGACTCGTGATGGAAACCAACATCCAATACGTCATTACGGTCTTGATTGTAAACCTATGTATGGCGACATAGTATATGGTAGCTATGTCGTCTAGGATTGATACATTTACTTTGAAGTATTTTAAAATATATTAGACACTAATAATAATAGTAAAAATATTATTTTCCACGTATCAAGCATTTTTTATCATTATAAGGTAAAACTCTATCCTCCGTTTGCGTTGCATTGTGTGATGGGACTTGAGTCTTATAATGATTTCATTTTCTAAAAAGCATTGCGTTGTTTTTGACCTGAAATTTTTTAAAACTTATGCACTGGCAATCCAATGGAAATAAACCCGTTCCGCGATAGCGGCGTGGTCCAGTGATTAGCCATATTATTAGTTTGGTTAGATTTCTCACACCAGTCCCATGACTGACTCGTAGTTTGTTTCACTTTGCAAACTCGGGTGCCCTCTTTCCACACGGGCAGCCAAGTGACAGGTTTTCAGGTATGGATATTTCTGGACTAGAGCATGCTGATGCAGATGTTGGAAGATCTTATCTTTTATCTTTTCTTATTTGAGACATTGAGGCAGTATTTAGTATTGATGTATTTTGGGAGTTTGAGACTATATTTCTTTCTCTATTTTAGACATCCATTTTGCTAAGTTGTATCCTGTACTGCGTACTCTGATGTTATGTGATGATGCTTGTGATGACAATTCTTTTCCGCTGCAATGATTATTATGTTCTGCTATGTAACTGTGATCTATTATTGTTTAATCATGTTATACTCCTATGATTATCCTTACTTTCGTTCTACGGAAGTTTGGGTTGTCACATTTGGTATCAGAGCCAATACCCAGCCAAAATTGTGGCTCCTGTGTGGACCATAGCGCCTGGCTGTGGTGTTTGTGAGCCAACGGGGACGTTGGGCTCTGTAGGAGGGGAGAATGTAACACCCCTAAGTCCCACATCATGGAAGCCTTTGTGAAGTGGGTACGTATATAGTAGAGCCCATCTCTTACTAACGCCGAGGCCTTTTGAGGAACAAAACCCCACACCTATACGGTGGCTAAGTTGGGATAATATCTTGCGTTAACGGAGGTGCGGGCTGTTATAGATCTGCTAATCCCATGTAGAAATTGCCTAAGATGGATTGATGGAATAATACCTTTGGTTTTTCCAGTCGCAGAACAACTTGTATGGATGAATGTCTGATAGAGTATGCCTAACGGATCATATTCATTGATCTCTTCAAACGTATTTACGTTTGATGGTGAAGGAATTTATTTCTCTTAGCTTTATACCTGTGATATTTTTGGGGAAATCAATAAATGATTTGGCGGGTTTGACGATGTGGCATGTGATGATCGCCCACAACCCTTGCACTAAACAAGAGGAATAATGCGCTGAAAAGTGTGTGAGGCAGCTGTGGACGATCATCATAGGTAAACAACATCATTGGAACTTGTCGTAAACTCACAGCGCAAGGATAAAATATAATAGAACATATACAACATGTATTAATAGTGAAGCAGAAAACACCAAACTTTCAAAACAACTAGAAAGTAATATCCATACACTTGGATTACAACAATAGTGTTTATACAATTTGCCTCATTACAGCACTCAGAGAAGAATAGAAAACAACCGAAATCCAAATACTATATAGTAAGAAAGATAGTACGCCAGCCTCCTGCTTGCCTCCGAACAACTCATCGTCCTCACTAAGCTATCACCTGTCACATGCCACCTAGTCAGCCCATCCACAACCGGATGAATAACACAAGGTAATAAGAGCAAAACATTAAACCTTGAGTCAGACAACAGTCTTAGTGAGTGATAAAACAACTAACAAACGTCAACAATAGAGTACATGAGGACAGGTAGATTAACAAACCAATCTACCAAACACCAGAGAAGAACTCGACCCTGCTTTCCCCCACATTGGACAGTGGTAGCCTTTACATCAAACATCTCGACCATTCATCCATGATAATTGGAACAACCACTCATTTATAGCAATCACAGGCAACCACTAAAACTCATAGCATCCAGATTATATGTATCTCACGTAAACCATCCTAATCGAAGTCAATATCCCTTAAGTACAAGCCCCAGACGCCGAAACCAATATCAGACAAGCACCCAAGGAACATCTCCTTCGATGTTGAATAATCTACATGAGACGGTACAAACAGAACATCCAGCATGAATGACAGACTCTGGCTATCACCGACCAGACTGTGCGACCGACCAAATCAGAAGACATGGCCGACCGACCCACTTAAGGCCGACCCGCCCACTTCGGACCGACCTAACCACTCCGGACCGACCCAAAGCCACCAGACCGACCGACCAGATTTGCTCACACTAAAACATAGTCGACCGACCCAGTCCCTCCACCAAAACCAACCCAATGCCTGCTCCATCTGACCGACCCAAACTTTGCACCACCGGACTTCTGCTCCACTTCATGTCATGACCGATCCAATATGCATCAGACCGACTGATCCAGTGTCGAAGCCGACCGACCCGCCGACTTGCTCCCCAAGACAACGACTCCGACTGACCCAGTATAAAAGCCGACCGACCGTGTAACAACCCAAAAAATCAGAACCAATTTAAAACTTTTATTTTGGCAATTTTAATGAATTTTGAATATTTAAAATGAATTATTTTAAATAATAACGACAAGAAATTTATTTTGAATAGAATTAGAATGTATATATTTATTTGAATCAAAGTTGGAATATAAATATTTATTTTAATTTTAAAAGGAGTTAGAAATAGCACGACAGCTTGAAAAATCAACTTTGAATTTTGACTGAATGTACAAGATTCAAAATAAATCGGATTTTAGTTAAACCAAAAATATTTAAATCTGTTTAAACAATATCTTAGCAACGAATTTGAAAAATCGAAATTTCATAGCGGGAATCAAAAGTTATGGCCAAATGAATTTTCAGAAAGGTCGCTATGGAATAAATAAAGCCCGTAAAAATAGATATTTTGCAAACGACCTCCGTTTTCGACGAAACCACATTGGTTGGATCCGGAATGTCAAATTATTGCTAGGTTTAAAATTCCATAATTTTTGGAATTAATATGTGAGCGTGGCAAAGGAAAACGTGTTTGGTTAATTCCGATCAATTTGGATCAACCAGAAAATGGCCATTTTACAAACGGTCTCCAAATTTGACGAAATCAGTTTTGTTGGGACGGTATCGTCCAAACATAGCCAGATTTATTTTTCTGTAATTTTTTAAATCATTATTGGCCCCGGTAAATTAAAATGTACATTCAAATCCATATTTGAATGTTTTATATTTTAATTTGAAGAATAACTGACTGAAACAGTCAAATGGGCTTACGAAACATATTCCATTGTGTTCGGAATGGGGGTATTTACCTAGGACAACAGTTGTTGGGTTTGAATTGGAGTTCATATGGACAGAGGGGTATTTTCTGAATTAAAGAAATTTAAAATAAATATAAAATTCCATAGCCAATCAGAATTCATTATCCACTTTCTCTCTCCCCGATAAAGCTCCAGGCGCACGACGAAAACACCTTCTTACCTTCTCTCATCTCTATCTCGCGATCCTCTCAATAAAACGCCATGGCCCTATGGAACTTTTTGTAAATCTCGTCAAGAGCTTCCAATCTGTATAAGGTGCACCCCCTATCCTCGCGCCACCATCGAGAATCGCGCCTTCGAAGTTCCGGACTTTGAACCGCCACCGTGGACGCCAGAGGTCACCAAAGTGGGTCCCACTTCAGGCGAGCGTGTGCCTCACCTTCCTCTTCGACGCAGCACCGGCCGATCTCGACCTCGCTTCACGGGTTCGACGAAAAATCCAAACCTAGTTTGGAACGAAATCCATTGAAACAAGAGACATTGGACTCGTGGCGACGTCTTCTACATTCTAGAAGAGACCGGAGAATTTTTGGAGCTTCCTACAATTTTAGGAGTGGAACCCAATGTGAGATTTCTAAATCTAAATTTGAATGGAATAGTGATGTATTAATTATATAATTGATGTATAAGTTATATAAGCATTGTATACCTCATGTATAAGCGTTGTATAAATTATATGTGCGATGTATAAGTTATATATACGTTGTAAAAATCATATGTGCGTTGAATGGCGTTGAAATGAAATTGAAATGGAATTGGAATATATTTGTATACGTATATATATACTCCCCTCGTCCACAAACCATGGACGATATATATTGGTTGTGATTGTATGGATTGTGGTTAGTGTGAAATTTGGATGATATTGCGAATGGTTGATAATGGATGTTTGTGGTTGAAACAAAATCGGAGTTATTTGTGGAAAAATTCAATGTGATATGAAGATGATTGAAATGATTAGATCATCAGAATTAGCCCCTTAGGGAACGCCGTGAGGCCAAAGGTAGTGCGAGGAGCCGTACTCGGGACGGTGTCGGTTTTAAACCCCCTACCGTTGTGCTGCCGAAATTTTCTGAAATATTCATGTGTTTGATTTATATTCATGTGTTAAAATATATTCGTGAGTTGGAAAAATATTCATATGACGAATAAATTATTTAGAAGATAAAAATCACATTTTTATCGCATATATGAAGCATATAAAATATTCATGTGTTGAGAAAAATATTGGAAAGATAAAAATCACATTTTTATTATATATATGAATCGCTAAAAATATTCATGCTTGAAATAAATTGTTTTGACAATAAAAATCACATTTTTATTTTATATATGAAGTGTTAAAAATAGTCATGTGGTGAAATAAATATTTATTGGCTAAAAAATTTATTTTTACCACGTATATGAAATGAAAATGGTTTGGAAATCGAAGAATGGATTATATATATATATAATTAAAATAAAACAAATAACGACGCTACAGTTCGTGTTTTGGAATCGTGATTTTAAACGATTACACCGAGAAATCCGACCATCGGATTTCCCCGAAACCGAAACCGTTGGGTTCGTTTTGAAAATATCTTTCCAAAGATATCAAATGTGTAAAGATCCAATGGTTAGATTGTGTTAAATGTTTAATTAAAATCTAAATAAAAACAGCGCCAGAATGAATTATATTTATATTTTTAAAAATATAAATTAAATTAAAACGAATAACGACGCTGTAGTTCGTATTTTGAAATCGTAACTTTAAACGATTATACCGAGAGATCCGACCGTCGGATTTTCCAAAAATTGGAACCGTTGGGTCTGCTTTAATAAGATCTTTCCAATGATATAAAATTTGTAAAGATCCAACGGTTAGATTTTCATATATGTGTAAATCAAATCTAAAGAAAAACAACGTCTTGGCTACGTTATGGCATGAAGCGTCGTTTAAATAAATGGCTATTTTTAAATAAATAAAAATAGCAATAAATCATTTAAAAATATTATAAACGATATGAAATGGAAATAAACTGAATTTTCTTGGTTTATTGGATATTTGATGGTGAAATGTGTTTGACATGAAAATTATATTAATGAACTGAATTATGGATGTCAAATAATTTAACCATGGAAATGAATTGATTTGATTTCTAAATATACGTGAATTATTTGAAAAGGCTCAGTTAAATCTCATTTCAAATAATTGCTCAACTATTAGAAGTCGAAGATATGAAGACGGTGCAAGACCGATGATCTTCACATCGAATGGATGGCTGTTGATGCCTTTGATGGGAGTTGCTGCCCTAAAGGGGTTACAGTGGTGGTTGTCCGGACGTACTTGTTAATCGTTTGGATATGCAAGGGCCTCTCTCCTGTATTGGACATATGGGATGAGGAATAAGGTGCCTCCGGTTTCGTTCAGACCCAGAACGGACTTGTAAATGGATGTGTGTCTGACGTTATATATTGACAACGTGGCATGTAGAGATGCAGTGATTAAGGCTTTTGTTGAAAAGCAGAGCCTTGTGGTTGATGATAAAAGGTGGGCTTTAATATAGCTAGCTTTGTGTATAGTGTTGATTCGCGGGCCTCACACCCCGGTATGAACCAGAAACGGGAGAGGACATCAGGGAGGACATGCGTTTCCTTCTAGCTAGGAGTGGTGTCTGGGTTTTACACACCCGAACATTTTACTTATGTGGATGATGGATAACGAGGGGACTCAGTTATATCGGTCACTACGGGGCCGATGGTTTGGTCGGGATATGACCAATTTACGCCCCATAGGGCAGGGAAACACAGTGTTCAGGCATTTTAATCCACTCCATATGGACCGGCCCTGACGATCCAAGGGTCGTTGCGCTCTGACCCTGAGGCTCGGGCTAGACAGTCTCGAAGCAGTAAGGACGATCCCTTGCCTTGGTTCATGACGGAAATCCAATTTCCAAATACAACGTGTGCGGTTTTGATATTAAACCTATATATTGGCGACATAGTGGCATAGGACGCTCAGTCGTCTAAGATTGATACTTATGATTGAAATTGTTTTTGAAACATATAAATACTAATAATAATATCAAATGCTTTTGTTTTATACGTATCTAGCATATTTTGGCCATTATAAGGTAAAACTTTATTCTTCGGCTTGCGTTGCGTTGTGTGATGGGACCTGAGTCTTATAATGGCTTCATTTTTGTAAAAAGCATTGTGATGTTTAAATGATTTACTTGTTTTAAGCATTGGCAATCTAATGGAGTAAACCCGTTCCACATTAGCGACGTGGTCCTGTGATTGGCCTTATTATAAAATAAGTTAATTAGATTTCTCATACCAGTCCCATGACTGACTCGTAGTTTGTTTCACTTGCAAACTCGGGTGCCCTATTTTCTACATGGGCAGCCTTGTGTTCAGGTTTTAGCAGACTCATTCTGGATAGCTATGGAGCTGAAGATGGGTTCTATAATTTCTATTTTTGTTGTTCAGCTTTTGTTATGTATATTATGTTTAATTCCGCTGTAGACATTTTATATAAAGCTGAAACTGTATTTGTGCTAAGTGTGATCCTATTATACTGTGTAACTCTGATGATTATTATTTCCAGTGTAATTTGATGTACATTATCTGGTGTAATTATATATTTCTGTTCTGCTGTCATTTGTTTATGTGTTATATTCCATATATTACCCTTGCCACAGTGGAACGGGGGTTTGGGGTCATCACACGTGGTATCGGAGCTTTGGTTAATCTTGACTCTGAAATATAACATATTAACGAACTCGTCAGAAATAGATTCAGAAGTATTCTATGATGAAAAACTCATTTCAGATAGGATCAGTAATATCCTAGAATGAGTGTAACAGAATGAAATACACCCTAATAGACGAATTTACATTCAAGTATATGTCTCTATGCTTTAAAATACCTTTTCTGTTGGCCTGACACTTTGTCTGCTATTTGCAAACATCGTAGAAAATGAGTGGCAGAAGAAGACGTAGTTCAGAATCAGATATTGAAGCTCTATTAAAGAAGTATCGAAATCTGGGTGGAGTACCATTCTTGGGCAAAGAATCCATCATTGAAACACAAGCATGAATGCACTCTACGAAGAGAATTTTTGAAGGTTCAAAGCTGAGAGATGATCAAAAAAGATTACTGGCATCTTGGGCACTCAAAGACGAAGCTTTAATCTGGTGGGAAATAGTTATTAAGGATAATCCAGAAGATAATATTACCTGGGATAGATTTAAAGAAATTTTCAATGAAAGATTTATTCCTTCAGAGGCAACTGATCGGCTATATGATGAATTCTACTATCTGATACAAGGAGATATGACCATTCCGGAATATCATAAGAAATTCAATGAACTTTCTCATTTTGCCCCGCATCTAATTCAAAATCCGAAGAGGAAGAATCTGAGGTTTATTAACGGGCTCCAAAGAAAGTACCAAAGTAGTGTAACTGCACATGTGAAGCTACCTTTTTCTGAAATGATATGTATGGCTTACCAGTATGAAGATCTTGATAATCAAGGCCTTTTTGACGATGAAAAGGAAGTCAGTTCTAGCAACAAAAGGAAATTTGAAACTGATAGCCCAGAGGCAAGTACGATGTCTAGGGTCAGAAAGAAGCCTAGAGTCAATAGGAAAAAGGTTAAATCTGAGAAAGAACCAGTAACGACTGCCAGCAAATGTAAATCTTTGAAAATACGATGAAAGGATGGATCTAAATCCAATTGGAAGCAAAAGAAGAAGGGATTTAAACCCGATAGGAGGTTTCAAGAGAATAGAGAATGCAACCAATGCCATCGGACTGGTCATCTTACAAAGGATTGTCAGCTCTTAAAGAAGCCTGGAACAATACATGTCAATGAAGTGGCAGAAGTTCATGCATCCTCAGCCAGTCAAGTAAGGCTAGATTTTTGGAAGGAACGCTTACTGTAAAAAACATTCCAGTTAAAGTACTGTTTGATACAGGCGCATCAGAAGCTTTATTGCAAGTAATGCGATTAAGAAATTGGATTTGAAATTGAAAACCCTCAAAGAACCCATCACTGTCCATAATTCGGTTAGGGGTTCCCTCAATCTTAGCTGGATTTGTGGGGTGTCGGTTTCTTTTTCCTGTTATCGGTTCCCTACCATCTCGATCGTCATGAATTTTACAGAATTTGATCTTATTTTGGGATTGGATTGGTTAACCAAAAGTGAAGCTGAGGTTAAATGCGCCGAGAGAATTGTTAGGGCAAAGATTAAATTAGGGAATTACATAACCATACCATGCGAAGGTCCGAATTCAGATAGAAAAGACTTTTAGTTAGATCTTGATGTTTCTCCGGCTCAAATAGAAAATATCCCTATCATCACAGAGAATATTCCGGTCGACATAGAAAATATCCCTGTCGTCAAGAATTATGCGGATGTGTTTGAAGTAATTGTTAGCTTACCTCCGCGTAGAGAAATTGATTTCAAAATCGCTTTAATTCCGAATGCAAGGCCAGTAGAGCACGCTATTCGAAGAATGACCTTGAAGGAAAAAGAAGAATTAGATAATCAAACTCGACAGCTTGTATGGAAGGGTCTGATCAGGCCTAGTTTCTCTGATTGGGGAGCAGCAGTAGTATTCGTCCCAAAGTCAGACGGTACTATGATTATGGGTGGATTATCGTGACTTGAATAAGCAGACATTAAAGAATAAATATCCATTGCCGCAAATTAATGATTTGTTGGATCGTTTGAATGGAGCGCAATGTTTTCCAGAATGGACCTAGCTACAGGTTTCCATCAACTTCGTATTGCCGAGGAGTGTGTTCCTATGATAGCATTCAGAGGTCTAGACTTATTTTATGAGTGGTTAGTAATGTCGTTCGGCTTATGTAATGCTCCAGCTTATTTTGTCGGTCTAATAAACAGAGTATTCAGAGAAGTATTTAATAAATTCGTACTGGTTTTCATTGATGACATATTGATCTTCTCTAAGTCAGAGAGCGAGCATGCAAAACATTTGGAACAAGTGTTAGAGATTCTGAGAAAGAATGTTTTAAATGAATTTTTTTTCCAAATGTATATTCTGGCAAGAAGAAGTCAAATTCCTTGGTCATGTCGTATCAAAGGAAGGAATTTCTATAGATTTAAGTAAAATCACAGCTATTCAAGATTGGAAACAGCCTCGTACTCCCACAGAAGTCTGAAGTTTTCTTGGATTGGCTAGTTATTATCGGAAGTTTGTTAAAAAAAATTCAAATCTATCTGGTCCAATGACACAGCTTACTAAGAAACATTCAAGGTTTAAATGGACTCCAGAATGTGAGACAACTTTCCAAGTGCTGAAATTAAGATTGACAACTGCTCCAGTATTAACGATTATTGATGGCAATCAAGATTTGACGGTCTGGACGGATGCTTCTATTAGAGGTCTTGGTGCGGTATTAATGCAAAGAGGCCAAGTAGTCGCTTATGCTAGCCGTCAGTTGAAGCCGCATGAAAAGAAGTATGTTGTTCATGATCTTGAGTTGTTAGCCGTCTTGTTTGCTCTGAAATTCTGGAGACATTATCTATTGGGTGAGAAGTTCGAACTATATACCGGTCATCAATCATTAAAGTATTTATTCACCCAGAAAGATCTGAATCTGATGCATCAGCGTTGGCTAGAATTTTTCGCGGCATATGATCTTGATATTTTGTATACTCCGGGGAAAACCAATGTTGTGGCTGATGCGCTCAGCAGGAAGGATGTGATCATCGCCAATCTTATCATTACGCCTTCGTTGATTGATAAAATATATGTTCTTCAAAAAGACGATAATTTTGTTAAAGAGATGATCAAAAGAATTCAAATCGGTGAAATCTCCAGTTTCCAAGTGGACAGCACGAGAGTTCTGAGATTGAAAGGAAGAATTTGTGTTCCCGACATCCTTGAGCTCAAAAGAGAAGTATTGGATGAGTGTCACAAGTCCAAGCTGAGTATCCATCCAGGGGTTAGTAAAATGTATAATGACCTCAAACGAACATTCTGGTGGAAGGCGATGAAAAGAGACATCTCTATATATGTTAGCAGGTGTTCTACTTGTTAACAAGTCAAGAGCGATCAACAGAAACTCACCGGATTGTTCCAACCGTTTGAAATTCCAAATTGGAAGTGGGAATAAATTTCTATGGATTTCATAGATGGCTTGCCCAGAACCAAGAGGGGAAGTGACAGTATATGGGTGATCGTAGATCATTTCACGAAGACTGCCCATTTTATACTTGTCAAATCAAATAGAACCACTCAGAGTCTGGCGCAGATTTATTTTAAGGAAATTGTTAAACTGCATGGAGTTCCCATGAGTATCGTTAGTGATCAAGACCCGATTTTTGCTAGTAAATTCTGGGAAGCATTCAAAGCTGAATTGGGAACAAAACTGAATCTAAGCACCGCATACCATCCTAAAACAGATGGCCAAACTGAGAGGGTTAATCGTACACTAGAAGATCTATTGCGGGCTTGTATTATTGATTTTGGCGGATCATGGGAAGATCACTTGCATTTGGCTGAGTTCTCATACAACAACAGCTACCAAGCGAGCCTGAAAATGTCACCATTCGAAGCACTTTATGGTAGACCGTGTAGATCTCCCGCATGTTGGGTAGAACCTAGCAATAGACTTGTATTAGGACCTGATATGATTCGCGAAGCTTCGGATAAAGTCGATTTCATTAAGAAACGACTGCAAATAGCTCAAAGACAACAGAAGAGTTATGCAGATTCGAGAAGAAGAGATTTAGCATTTGATGTTGGTGACTATGTGTATTTGAGGGTTTCTCTAATGAGAGGAGTAGTCCGATTTGGCAAAACACGGAAGTTGGCGCCCGGATTTATTGGTCCATTTCCTATACTTGAATGGATTGGAACTCTCGCTTAAAGGGTTCAATTGCCTGATTGGTTGCCTGGTGTACATGATGTGTTTCACGTGTCTCAACTTCAAAAGCATGTGCATGATTCAGAGTTAGTCATGGAAGAGGCCGCGCAACAAGACTTGGAAATTACTCCAGAATTGGCAGTGAGGAGAGAGCCGATAAAGATTATTGGCAAAGAAACTAAAGAGCTAAGGAACAAGAAGGTTCACTTAGTTAAAGTGCAATGGAGTGGAGATCCGCGAGACAATACTTAGGAAACTGAGGAGAGCATTAAGCGAGCTTATCCCAATTGCAGAGTGGATATCTCTAATTAACTCTGGTGCAAGGTACATTTACAGTATTTTGCATTTCCGTTTTGTTTTCTACTTTGCTGTTGTTTACTTTTCATGGATGTAATTTTTTAATTATATAGTCTGATCTTAGCAAATATGATTTTAAAAGAGTATATAAATTAATTATTAAATTTTTGAATAGTTAATCAACAAATTGATTGATGTTTGTGTTTTGTGATTATGAATTTGACTAATCAAAATATTGGAATGATAATTAATCTAATCAATAAGAGAATGAAGGGTAAATATATGCAAATTTAATCAAATATTGAACTGATTTGAAAATTGATTGAAATACATGCATGTACATTATATATATTTGAACAGGTAAATGGATTTGCTGTTGAGTAAAGAATTTATTTGCGTGTCCAACAAATAGGTAAACCTTAATGAGTTGGCTGCACGATTTTATTATTATATAAACTCCTGTGAATGTCATTGGATGCGGAGTGCTGGTTGTTCTGTGTGAAATCATAAACGTCTCCACAGGATAGTAACAATTAATTTTGAACTACACTACATGGAATACAGCATGAAGATAGAATACTCTATCATATACCACATAAGCACTTGGAGCTTGTGTAACGAGGTTGAAGATTTACCATATAAGCTAGAGGCTTGTATGGCGATGACTATAATACAGGTTGAACCGAAGACTGTTATGGACTATATAAAATGTAACGGTAAATTGCCAGATTAATAAAAACCCCACACGGGTCTGGAGATGGCAATAATCACGTCTCTCTACTCATTAAAGCACAAAAATTATTTATAGGGTAACGAGAATTTATTCTCTGGAGTTATGATCTATACACACTCCCTTATGGACACCGGAATATATCACTATAAATATGTGTATGCTTTTTAGGATTTATTGGGTGCCTAATACGGCTCAATAAATTTCCAAACTCCTCCCCATACAAAGGAGGTTATGGCGAAATTTTTTGAAAATTTAGGGTGTTAGCCAAATTTTTGAAGAACTGGAAAATTTTTAGAGACTGAAAAGTTGAAGAATAAAAGGCAAAATGAAAGTTGAGTTGGTTGATTAAACAACTTTCAGCTCCGTTCCTTTTCGAGGACGAAAAGATTTTAAGTGGGGAAGATTGCAACAACCCAGAAAATCAGAACCAATTTAAAATTTTTATTCGGGCAATTTTTATGAATTCTGAATATTTAAAATGAATTATTTTAAATAATAACGACAAGAAATTTATTTTGAATAGAATTAGAACGTATATACTTATTTGAATCGAAGTTGGAATATAAATATTTATTTTGATTTTAAAAGGAGTTAGAAATAGCACGACAGTTTGAAAATTCAACTTTGAACTTTGACTGAATGTACAGGATTCAAAATAAACTGGATTTTAGTGAAACCAAAAATATTTAAATCTATTTAAAAATATCTTTGGAATGAATCTGAAAAATCAAAATTTCATAGCGGGAATCAAAAGTTATGGCCAAATGAATTTTCAGAAAGGTCGCTATGGAATAAATAAAGCCTGTAAAAATAGACATTTTGCAAACGGTTTCCGTTTTCGACGAAACCACTTTGGTTGGATCTGGAATGTCAAATTATTGATAGGTTTCAAATTCCATAATTTTTGGAATTAATATGTGAGCATGGCAAAGGAAAAAGTGTTTGGTTAATTCCAGTCAATTTGGATCGACCAAAAAATGGTCATTTTTCAAACGGTCTCCAAATTCGACAAAATTAGTTTTATTAGGACCGTATCATCCAAACATAGCCAGATTTCTGGAATTTCTGAAATCAGTATGTGGCCCAGGCAAATTAAAATGTACGTTCAAATCCATATTTGAATGTTTTATCTTTTAATTTGAAGAATAACTAACTGAAACAGTCAAATGGGCTTATGAAACATATTCCATTGTGTTCAGAGTGGGAGTATTTAGCTAGGGGCGACAGTCGTTGGGTTTAAATTGGAGTTTGTATGGACAGAGGGGTATTTTCTGAATTAAAGAAATTTAAAATAAATATAAAATTTCATAGCCAATCAGAATTCATTATCCACTTTCTCTCTCCCCGATAAAGCTCCAGGCGCATGACAGAAACACCTTCTTACCTTCCCTCCTCTCTATCTCGCGATCCTCTCAATAAAACGCCATGGCCCTTTGGAACTTTTTGTAGATCTCGTCAAGAGCTTCAAACCTGTATAGGATGCACCCCCTATCGTTGTGCCACCGTCGAGAATCGCGCCTCCGAAGTTCCGGACTTTGAACCGTCGCCATGGATGCTAGAGTCCACCGAAGTGGGCCCCACTTCAGGTGAGCGTGCGCCTCACCTTCCTCTTCGACGCAGCATTGGCTGATCTCGACCTCGCTTCGCGGATTCGACGAAAAATCCAAACCTAGTTTGGAACAAAAAGGAAAGGTATACGTTTTATAACATTTTAACTGTTTATAACACTTTAAAGCGCTGCAAATCGTGATTTCACTGCAAAAATAATATCTTTTTGCTATGTTGTCGAAATCAAGTGAAACAAGAGACATTGGACTCGTGGCGGCGTCTTCTACATTCTAGAAGAGAACAGAGAATTTTTGGAGCTTCCTATAATTTTAGAAGGAGTGGAACCCAATGTGAGATTTCTAAATCTAAATTTGAATGGAATAGAGATGTTAAATTATATAATCGATGTATAAGTTATATAAGCATTGTATACATCATGTATAAGCGTTGTATAAATTATATGTGCGATGTATAAGTTATATATACGTTGTAAAAATCATATGTGCATTGAATGGAGTTGAAATGAAATTGAAATGGTATTGAAATATATTTATATACGTGTGTGTGTGTATATATATATATATATATATATATATATATATATATATATATATATTCCCTTCGTCCACAAACCATGGACGATATATATTGGTTGTGAATGTTTGGATTGTGGTTGGTGTGAAATTTGGATGATATTGCGAATGGTTGATAATGGTTGTTTGTGGTTGAAACAAAATTGCAGTTGCTTGTGAAAAAATTCAATGTGATATGAAAATGATTGAAATGATTATTAGATCGTCAGAATAAGCCCCTTAGGGAACGCCGCAAGGCCTAAGGTAGTGCAAGGAGCCGTACTCGGGACGGTGCCGGTTTTAAACCCCCTACCGTTATGCTGCCGAGATTTTCTGAAATATTCATGTGTTTGATTTATATGCATGTGTTGAAATATATTCATGAGTTGGAAAAATATTCATATGACGAATAAAATGTTTAGAAGATAAAAATCACATTTTTATCGCATATATGAAGCATATAAAATATTCATATGTTGAGAAAAATATTGGAAAGATAAAAATCACATTTTTATTATATATATGAATCGCTAAAAATATTCATCTTGAAATAAATTGTTTTGAAAATAAAAATCACATTTTTATTTTATATATGAAGTGTTAAAAATAGTCATGTGGTGAAATGAATATTTGTTGGCTAAAAAAATTATTTTTACCACGTATATGAAATGAAAATGGTTTGGAAATCGAAGAATGGATTCTATATATATAATTAAAATAAAACAAATAACGACGCTACAGTTCGTGTTTTGGAATCGTGATTTTAAACGAATATACCGAGAAATCCGATCATCGGATTGCCCAGAAACCGAAATCGTTGGGTTCGCTTTGAAAATATCTTTCCAACGATATCAAATTTGTAAAGATCCAACGATTAGATTGTGTGAAATGTTTAATTTAAATCTGAATAAAAACAGCGCCAGAATGAATTATATATATATATATATAAATTAAATTAAAACGAATAACGACGCTACAGTTCATATTTTGAAATCGTAACTTTAAACGGTTATACCGGGAGATCCGACCGTCGGATTTTCTCGAAACTAGAACCGTTGGTTCTGCTTTAAAAAGATCTTTCCAACGATATAAAATTTGTAAAGATCTAACAGTTAGATTTTCAGATATATGTAAATCAAATCTGAAGAAAAACAGCGCCATGGCCGCGTTATGGCCTGAAGCGTCGTTTAAATAAATGGGCTATATTTAAATAAATAAAAATAGCGATAAATCGTTTAAAATATTATAAACGATATGAAATGGAAATAAACCGAATTTACTTGGTTTATTGGATATTTGATGGTTGAATGTGTTTGACATGAAAATTATATTAATAAACTGAATTATGGATGTCAAATAGTTTAAGCATGGAAATGAATTGATTTGAATTCTAAATATACGTGAATTATTTGAAAAGGCCAAGTTAAATCTCATTTCAAATAATTGGTCGACGATTAGAAGTCGAAGATATGAAGACGATGCAAGACCGATGATCTTCACATCGAATGGATGGCTACTGATGCCTTTGATGGGAGTTGCTGCCCTGAAGGGTTAAAGTGGTGGTTGTCCGGACGTACTTGTTGATCGTTCGGATGTGTGAGGGCCTCTCTCCTGTATTGGACATATGGGACGAGGAATAAGGTGCCTCCGGTTTCGTTCAGACCCAGAACGGACTTGTAAATGGATGTGTGTCTACGTTGTAGATTGACAACGTGGCATGCAGAGATGCAGTGATCAAGGCTTTTGTTGAAAAGTAAAGCCTTGTGGTTGATGATCAAAGCAGGGCTTTAATATAGCTAGCTTTGTGTATGGTGTTGATTCACGGGCCTCACACCTCGGTATGAACCAGAAACGGGAGAGGACATCAGGGAGGACATGCGTTTTCTTCTAGCTAGGAGTGGTGTCTGGGTTTTACATGCCCAGACATTTTACTTATGTGGATGATGGATAGCGAGGCGGCTCGTTTATATCGGTCACTACAAGGCCGATGGTTTGGTCGGGATATGACTAGTTTACGCCCCATAGGGCGGGGAAATGCAGTGTTCAGGCATTTTAATCCACTCCATGTGGACCGGCCCTGACGATCCAAGGGTCGATGCGCTCTGACCCAGAGGCTCAGGCTAGACAGTCTCGAAGTGGTAAGGACGATCCCTTGCCTTGGTTCATGAGGGAAACCCAATTTCCAAATACGACGTGTGCGGTTTTGATTGTAAACCTATATATTGGCGACATAGTGGCATGGGACGCACATGTCGTCTATGATCGATACTTATGATTGAAATTGTTTTTGAAACATATAAACCCTAGTAATAATATCAAGTGCTTTTGTTTTATGCGTATCTAGCATATTTTGGCCATTATAAGGTAAAACTCTATCCTCTGGCTTGCGTTGCATTGTGTGATGGGACCTGAGTCTTATAATGGCTTCATTTTTGTAAAAAGCAATGCGATGTTTAAATGATTTACTTGTTTTAAGCACTGGCAATCTAATGGAGTAAACCCATTCTGCGTTAGCGGCGTGGTCCTGTGATTGGCCTTATTATAAAATAAGTTAAGTAGATTTCTCATACCAGTCCCATGACTGACTCGTAGTTTGTTTCACTTGCAAACTCGGGTGCCCTATTTTCTACACGGGCAGCCTTGTGTTCAGGTTTTAGCAGACTCATTCTGGATAGATATGGAGCTGAAGATGGGTTCTATAATTTCTATTTTTGTTGTTCAGCTTTTGTTATATATATTATGTTTAATTCCGCTGTAGACATTTTATATAAAGCTGAAACTGTATTTGTGCTAAGTGTGATCCTATTATACTGTGTAACTCTGATGATTATTATTATTTCCAGTGTAATTTGATGTACATTATCTGGTGTAATTATATATTTATGTTCTGCTGTCATTGGTTTATGTGTTATATTCCAAAGATTACCCTTGCCACCGTGGAACGGGGGTTTGGGGTCATCACAGGCCGACCCAAAGATGGTCGACCCATTTCCTATACAACCCCAATTCAACTCCAATTTTAACCAAAACTTCGCCAATCGAAACAATCGTCAAAACCAACTCATTCAATTCACCAAATACAATCATAAACATATTATGAAATCCATAACAACATGAAAATGACAATTTCCATCAAAAGTTATGTAAACTTCACCAAAATCATGATAAATGAACATATGAGAAAAACGATAGATCTAACTTGCATATACATATGGAAATACATGGAAATTACCAGTTTAAACTTGCTAAATTAGATCCTAGGGTGATTCATATGAAAATGGACTTACCATGATATAGATCTAGGGAAAACGACTTGAATTTAATGAAAAACATGATCAAACATTCATATACTTGTTTGAATTCGTGTGAGAGATGCATATCACTCACCAAATCTTCGATCTAGCTTAGAAATGATGAAATACGAATCCGGACAGTGAAGATCTTGCTTTAATTTAATGAAATCTATTCACTCCCGATGTAGATCTAGCCCGAAATGATGTAGATCTTCAAATTTCCTAAGGTTCTGTAACACCCCGAAAAATTCTATAACTGTGAAATTCATGAATTAAAGTATAATCAAATTCAAATCAAAGAACTAAGGGAAACGGGATACGCCATTGCGTTCGTCTCGGAAAAATACGCGAAATAGAGTCCGAGTTTTCGAAAAACGGAGTCCGTATGAAGAAGATATGGCCTTCGGAAGTTTTGAATTAAATTTAAAATTCAAACAGAATAAAATAATAATTTAAAATCGGGCCCATTGGGCCAGGGTGGAAGAACACCCGCCTGGGCCACCCAGGTCGACTGGGCTGTCGACCTGGGCTACCCATGTCGACAGGGCTGTCGACAGCCCTGTCGACAGGGGTATCGACCTGGTCGAGCCCAGTCAACCTGGCTGGCCAGGTCGGTGTGTGGTCGAATTTCTGTGGTCTGCTTGGTCATTAGGGCTAGGTGGCGGGTTTTTATTGGTCTCTCTATCTAATGAATGGCTACGATCTATCCTAGCAACATCAATGGTCCTAATCAATTCCTAACCTCTATATAAACAACCCTAGACTAAACCCTAATCTATTCATTCAAAATAAGATTATAGCCGCCATGTTGCTGAGGAACGACAAAGATTAGCCGCCAACTAGAGAGAGGATTAGGAAGAAAGTTCTAAAGCCTAAAGCAATTCAAAGCAACCTAAAGCTAATCAATTCAACAAAGGAATCGTGTCTCTTAATTAGAGAATTCGCCGCAACCATTGTAAGTAGAGTATTACTTTGGTATTAATAAACAACTGTGTTGATGTGTATGCTTGAATTGTGGCAATGGAAGTAATTCATATTTGTGCAAAATTATGTTATTCATTATAAAGAACTACATGCGGTAGTTCTATACAAGTTTACGTTTGGAATATTGCGCAAATTATGTTATCTATGTTGAAGCTACATGTATGTAGTTGATTGAAATTTATGCGAGTTTGGGCTTTGTTATTATGCCAACATGATGTATATTTTGTGCATAAATCATTTTGCAAGTAATTGAAACAAGTTTGGTTGTTATAGTTCATATGAAAACTATGTGGAATTTTGACACCATAATCCATGTATTAAGTCATGCTTTTGCAAACTTATGAATATGGCTAGGAATGATATTTGGCATAATTGAAATCCGTTATTAAGTCTATCTTGTTTTAAAGAATTATATGACGACATGGCTAGGTTGGACTCAAAAATCCCCTTTTTGCAAGTTTTAAAAGCAAAACACCATGTTTAGGAATATTTATGCATAAGTATGTTTATACCATCGTTATGTGATTAGGCTTAAATCATGATTAAGTTGAATTATGCTATGTTCATGCTAGAAGTATTTATGCCATGCTTATGTTTGACCATATGCCATGCCTATGCTAGAAGTATTTTATGCCATGCTTATGTTTGACAATATGCCATGCCTATGCAAGAAATATTTTATGCCATGCTTATGTTTGACAATATGCCATGTTTATGCTAGAAGTATTTAGGCCATGCTTATGTTTGACATTATGCCTAAATAAGAATATAGGTTCATGTTGTAGTTAAACCTATGCAAGTTTACATGCCTTGATTTATGTCACCTATGTTTTATGACCAAAATACATGTCACCACTATGCAAGTACACCAATTTCTATTATGTATTTTCCAACGTCATATGCAAGTTCATGCGCTCACTTTCCCCTCTTTGTGTATACGCCATAAGCCTCCCCTTTTCGCATGGCTAAATTGGGCTTTCAAAGGCTAAGCCCAATATATATAAACGGACGTGTAAAACGGGGGAAGATAACGTTGGGTTAAAAATTAATTAATGAATGAAAATATGAAATAGAAGGGCCCAAAGTCAAGTATGGGTTGGGCCCATGGTTGGTGTAACCTTTACACCATTAACATAATAATGGGCCGCAAATATTTACATATAAGAAATAAAGAAGAATGACAAAATATGTAAATGTAGAAAAGACGATGTGTTTAACCCGAGGTTGGATTGAGTTGTGATGTAAACCTGCCCGGAACTGCCCGGCTGTCCAGTAGTCACAACAATACCTATCCAATGTGAGAGGTTAAACATGGAGCCCAGCAAGGACCCGAGGTTAGACTGAGTTGTGGCGTAAGACTGCCCGGAACCAACCGGCAACAGGCAGCCACAACAATACCTGTCTAATGTGAGAGGTCAGGGCCTTAATAAGACAATTAAGGCTGAGTCAGGATTGATAGGATTAAGTGAACTAAAGACTTAATCAAAATGGAACATGCTAAACTAAACGGACTGGTGGGGTTAGGTTAGGAAACACTTAACCAACTTAGCATGTTGGCTAGAGATAGAAAACCTAGTAACGGGGGACCCTTTTCAGCAGTAACCCTAGAAGGTGTATCAGGATACCCTGAAACTAGGCAGGGTGGGGCACGATTACTGGGCTGATTGTAAGAGGTCAAATCGACGGCGGTGGTGTAGCAGTGTAGGTTCTAACGGTGTGCGGGCGTGCACGCACTCCGGCGCAGAAAAATAAAGCACTGGACACCAGTAGCATACCTTTGCACTCTAAGGTTGTGTCGGGTTGCCACTATGGGACTTGATACACCCCATGGTGGGGCCAGCATAGGTAACTACAGACATCGGGGGCCGTAAGACACATGTAACTATGCGAGTAGGAGCCGATCATCGTAGAATGGATCACCTTCCCCTGATTATGGGGTGCAAATTGGAAACTAGTTTATATGGGTTCAGAGATCGACATGGGGTACGATAGTATATTCGACCCTAGATAACTTAACCAAGTTCATAGTGTTGCCCACTTCCTGTTTTACTTATCATACCCAGTTCTTTATTCATAGACAAAGTAGTACTAGACTTACTCAGGCTTTATGTCTGACTCTATTTTTCTTTCGTCTTCTTTCTTCCGTTTCCCCCCCCCCCCCAGGTCCTCAGGGAGGGAACACAGCAGCTTGACCTACCTCAACATCCAGCTTGAAGAAGAGAAATGTATTGCTTGGACTTTCCTGTTTTGAACTATGGCTTTGGACAATCCACTATGGGGCTTTGGCAGTTTGTCTATCTTTTATTTATGCTTCTTTAAAAATAATGTACTCAAGACAGATTATGAAGTGTTATGTTATGTTTTTGGAAAGGATGTTGTTGTAACACGTATTTGACTTTATGAAATAAAAGTTTGTTGTTCTTCCGCTGTTTACGAATATGTGTTCTTATATCTGTCTTGTATATCTGTGACTTGTACTTATAAACCTCCACCAAAATTAGGGCATTCCCTTTGAGAGTGACCCTAACGGAGGTGGGGTGTTTCACTTGGTATCAGAGCATAGGTTTACTAGATAAGATAAAAAGTTTTGAAAAATTATTTTCAAAAAGGAAATTTAAAGAAGCATTTTTAAAAAGAAAAATATTATTTTATTTTAAAAAGGCAAAAGTCCACTCCCCAAAGCCATAGGAACTATCTCTTATCCTTCGTTTTGAATCTATCCTTTTTGTTTCAGCATGTCCCAAGATCTTAACCCAAGATCTTAACTTGCCGGAAGGGGTGCCAATACCTGGTTGGTTTAGACGGTTCTTAGAAGCAAGGGCCACTCAGCCAGGTCCTACCATTCATCCTCCCCCAGCGGAAGGAAATCATCCAGCTGCAGCAGCACCTTTTCCTCCACCTTCTCCTCGGGGAAACACGTTTGCTAAGATATGTAAAGATTTTAAAGCTATGGGAGGAAGGGATTTCCATGGAACTGAGTCCTTCGTGGCAGCTAGGAATTGGCTGAAAGAAACGGAGGACCTATTCATCATCTTTGAGGTAGAAGATAGACAAAAAGTACAACTGGCGGTATGGCTATTGAAGGGCGAGGCTTCCTACTGGTGGGAAGTCACCAATGCTGAAAGACCAGTGGAGACATGGGAGGACTTTAGGGCAAGGTTTGAGACTAAATTTCTCTCAGATGCAGAAAGAAGTTTGCAGTTGGAAAAAATTCTTATTTCTTAAGCAAGGGGACAAGACAGTCAGAGAGTATGTGAATCAGTTCGATGAGCTGGCTAGGTTTGGACTTGACCTAGTCAACACCCCGCACAAGAAGGCTCTCCGTTTCGTCAAAGGGTTAAATGAGCCATTACACAGTTTGGCCATGACCCATATACCCATGGGAGCCACGTATGAAAGATTGGTGCAAATGGCATTGCTGAATGAAGAGGATAAGGGCAAGAAGGAGACAAAGGCAGAAAGCTCTCAAGGGAAGAAAGAGGGTTTGCAGCCTAAGAAGACAGACTTTAAGAAAGGCGGGGAAGGCAACAAAGAGAAAAGGAAGTGCAATTTATGTGGCAAAGTGGGGCACTTAGTAAAGGACTGCCGGAAAAAGAAGGCTAAGGAGAATGGTGGGTGCTTTTCTTGCGGTGAGACAGGCCATAGGGCTAAGGACTGCCCAAAGAAACAAGGACAGGGGCAGAGGGCTGGATCCACCCCAGGGGCACAGGTTCATGTGCTGGAAGCGCCACCTCTGCAGCAGCGAGGTATAAATACTTCTGTAGAAAGTGTAGTTTATCTTTATGATCACCCCGTTCGCACTTTATTTGATTCTGGCGCATCACACTCCTTTATCTCGTCTGCTTTAGTAGAATCTCTGCACCAAAAAACTAGTATGGTATAGGACCCCTTAATTGTTTCAAACCCAATTGGGGGCCCAGCTCATTTGTCTATGATCTGTGTGGGATTGAAAATTTCTATCCTAAGTGTTGAATTTCTATGTAGTGCCTTTGTTTTGGGCTTTCCGGGTTATGGTTTGATTTTGGGTATGGATTGGCTATCCAGTAATGGGGCCATCCTTGATTGTGAGAAAAGGGTTGTTAGGCTCCTAACCCAGCTCGGTAATACTTTGGAAATTTCTTGTAATCCCTCGTATGCGGTTATGCTTAGTTATCTTGAATCGCTAGATGCCTCTGTTGAAAATTTGCATTCAGTTAAAGTGGTCCGGGAATATCCGGATGTCTTTGAAGAGGTGAAGGGCTTGCCTCCGAAGCGGGAAATAGACTTCCGCATATATCTTGTAGATAATGCAAAGCCCGTTGCGTTGCCCGTTAGACATATGGCTCCACGAGAAAGGAAAGAGATCAGTAAACAGATTAAAGAGCTTCTAGAAAAGGGGTTCATTAGGAGGAGCATTTCAGAATGGGGCGCTCCAGTAGTGTTCGCCACTAAGGCGGAAAGTTCATTTCGCTTATGAATGGGTTGTGGAATACCTTCTAGTAAGTTAGCAAGATCCAAGATTCACTAGTGAATTTTGGAGAGCTTGCATGGGACCATGAGTACGCAGTTAGGCTTGAGCCAAGTATATTAGAAGTAGAGTAAGTGAAAGTGGAACGAGAGGCAACAGTGGAAAAGGTTCCAACTCATATTTTGGAAACAAGAATTAAGAAGCTACGAAATTGTGAAGTTAAAGACGGACAAAGCATAATGGAGTTAAGCTCAAGGAAATGCGACTTAGAAGATCGAAGACTAGATTCGTGCATCATATCTCTTCTTAAGAGTATATCCTTGGTCCCTCTCTTCCTGTAGAGCTTACTTGCATGCTATCTTTTGTGTTTATCCTCTCGGTCCCATTCTCAATCCAATTTCTGTCGCAAACCCCATAGGGAGTATGACTCATCTGTTAGTAACACATGTTGGGGCTTGAGGGTGTTCGTTGGATTGACCAAACTTTTTGGGTTTTATAGGATACGGGTTGGTCTTAGGAAGGGACTCCCTTGTGACCTAAAAGGAGTCCATCATGCTTAATTTCCTAGAATCATATATGGTGGTTGGGTTGAGTAATTCTTTGGGTGTCAGTCTGATGTTGATTTCGGTCTTCGGGGCTGATGCTTAGAGAGTTTTTCTCCTAATCAATATATATGTGGCATAGATTTCCAGTTTTGACATTGCCTAATGGGCACAAAGTTTTTACTTGCTTCTATCATTCGACTATACCTTTAGGTAGGACCATTTCCTATCATTGAGAAAATTTGGAAAATGACCTATAGAATAGAGCTACCCGGAAAAAAATTGGCTGGAGTCCACAACGTTTTTCACGTTTCACATCTCCGAAAATGTCTACATGAGTCAGCTGAAGTGGTAGAACCAAATATCCTCGAAGAGGCCGAAGTGGAGCGCGAAGCAACCATAAGAAAAGTTCCAACCCGCATCTTAGGAACGGAAGTGAAGAAGCTACGCAACCGCGAAGTCAAGCTCGTCAAAGTTCAGTGGAGCGACGCCGAGGGAGACGCGACTTGGGAAACTGAAGATAGAATCTGTACTGCCTACCCTTTTCTGTTCGAGGGTACATCCTTGATCTTTCTTTTCCTTAAGTTGCACTTTTATCTATCTATCTTTTTAGGTATATTTCCTCGACCGTATCTTTTAGGTAGAAAACCTTTGGATGAAAACATGTAGTTGAAACATGTTATGTATGAATGGTTGCAAGTGGTTGCAAGTGATTGCTAGTGGTTGCTCGTGGTTGCATATACACACACAATCTAGGTTTTAGATCGGCTCAGTCACTTCATATTGCATATGCATATATGTTTGTATTCGTATGTGGTTGAACTATAATGTGTTGTCATGTGGATGTTGCATTTGTATTGAATGATTGTGCACTCATGTAGAATCATGAATAGGAAAATTTGCATACATAATGGATTCATGGCACTTACATAATTCGCATTAAGGAGGTCAACTGAATCAGTAGACCGCCTGATTTTGCATTAGATAAGTACATGTACACACACACTTTGCATATGATCATGAAGCATTAGAAGTCTTTTAAGGACAATGGATGCTCGTGTTTGATGGATGAGTAGATGGATTATTGGATGTTAGGATTTACATTCCTCCTAACTTGAAGATTTCGGGGACGAAATCCTTTTAAGTGGGGGAGAATGTAACACCCCGAAAAATTCTATAACTGTGAAATTCATGAATTAAAGTATAATCAAATTCAAATCAAAGAACTAAGGGAAACGGGATACTCCATTGCGTTCGTCTCGGAAAAATACGCGAAATAGAGTCCGAGTTTTCGAAAAACGGAGTCCGTATGAAGAAGATATGGCCTTCGGAAGTTTTGAATTAAATTTAAAATTCAAACAGAATAAAATAATAATTTAAAATCGGGCCCATTGGGCCAGGGTGGAAGAACACCCGCCTGGGCCACCCAGGTCGACTGGGCTGTCGACCTGGGCTACCCATGTCGACAGGGCTGTCGACAGCCCTGTCGACAGGGGTATCGACCTGGTCGAGCCCAGTCAACCTGGCTGGCCAGGTCGGTGTGTGGTCGAATTTCTGTGGTCTGCTTGGTCATTAGGGCTAGGTGGCGGGTTTTTATTGGTCTCTCTATCTAATGAATGGCTACGATCTATCCTAGCAACATCAATGGTCCTAATCAATTCCTAACCTCTATATAAACAACCCTAGACTAAACCCTAATCTATTCATTCAAAATAAGATTATAGCCGCCATGTTGCTGAGGAACGACAAAGATTAGCCGCCAACTAGAGAGAGGATTAGGAAGAAAGTTCTAAAGCCTAAAGCAATTCAAAGCAACCTAAAGCTAATCAATTCAACAAAGGAATCGTGTCTCTTAATTAGAGAATTCGCCGCAACCATTGTAAGTAGAGTATTACTTTGGTATTAATAAACAACTGTGTTGATGTGTATGCTTGAATTGTGGCAATGGAAGTAATTCATATTTGTGCAAAATTATGTTATTCATTATAAAGAACTACATGCGGTAGTTCTATACAAGTTTACGTTTGGAATATTGCGCAAATTATGTTATCTATGTTGAAGCTACATGTATGTAGTTGATTGAAATTTATGCGAGTTTGGGCTTTGTTATTATGCCAACATGATGTATATTTTGTGCATAAATCATTTTGCAAGTAATTGAAACAAGTTTGGTTGTTATAGTTCATATGAAAACTATGTGGAATTTTGACACCATAATCCATGTATTAAGTCATGCTTTTGCAAACTTATGAATATGGCTAGGAATGATATTTGGCATAATTGAAATCCGTTATTAAGTCTATCTTGTTTTAAAGAATTATATGACGACATGGCTAGGTTGGACTCAAAAATCCCCTTTTTGCAAGTTTTAAAAGCAAAACACCATGTTTAGGAATATTTATGCATAAGTATGTTTATACCATCGTTATGTGATTAGGCTTAAATCATGATTAAGTTGAATTATGCTATGTTCATGCTAGAAGTATTTATGCCATGCTTATGTTTGACCATATGCCATGCCTATGCTAGAAGTATTTTATGCCATGCTTATGTTTGACAATATGCCATGCCTATGCAAGAAATATTTTAGGCCATGCTTATGTTTGACAATATGCCATGTTTATGCTACAAGTATTTAGGCCATGCTTATGTTTGACATTATGCCTAAATAAGAATATAGGTTCATGTTGTAGTTAAACCTATGCAAGTTTACATGCCTTGATTTATGTCACCTATGTTTTATGACCAAAATACATGTCACCACTATGCAAGTACACCAATTTCTATTATGTATTTTCCAACGTCATATGCAAGTTCATGCGCTCACTTTCCCCTCTTTGTGTATACGCCATAAGCCTCCCCTTTTCGCATGGCTAAATTGGGCTTTCAAAGGCTAAGCCCAATATATATAAACGGACGTGTAAAACGGGGGAAGATAACGTTGGGTTAAAAATTAATTAATGAATGAAAATATGAAATAGAAGGGCCCAAAGTCAAGTATGGGTTGGGCCCATGGTTGGTGTAACCTTTACACCATTAACATAATAATGGGCCGCAAATATTTACATATAAGAAATAAAGAAGAATGACAAAATATGTAAATGTAGAAAAGACGATGTGTTTAACCCGAGGTTGGATTGAGTTGTGATGTAAACCTGCCCGGAACCGCCCGACTGTCCAGTAGTCACAACAATACCTATCCAATGTGAGAGGTTAAACATGGAGCCCAGCAAGGACCCGAGGTTAGACTGAGTTGTGGCGTAAGACTGCCCGGAACCAACCGGCAACAGGCAGCCACAACAATACCTGTCTAATGTGAGAGGTCAGGGCCTTAATAAGACAATTAAGGCTGAGTCAGGATTGATAGGATTAAGTGAACTAAAGACTTAATCAAAATGGAACATGCTAAACTAAACGAACTGGTGGGGTTAGGTTAGGAAACACTTAACCAACTTAGCATGTTGGCTAGAGATAGAAAACCTAGTAACGGGGGACCCTTTTCAGCAGTAACCCTAGAAGGTGTATCAGGATACCCTGAAACTAGGCAGGGTGGGGCACGATTACTGGGCTGATTGTAAGAGGTCAAATCGACGGCGGTGGTGTAGCAGTGTAGGTTCTAACGGTGTGCGGGCGTGCACGCACTCCGGCGCAGAAAAATAAAGCACTGGACACCAGTAGCATACCTTTGCACTCTAAGGTTGTGTCGGGTTGCCACTATGGGACTTGATACACCCCATGGTGGGGCCAGCATAGGTAACTACAGACATCGGGGGCCGTAAGACACATGTAACTATGCGAGTAGGAGCCGATCATCGTAGAATGGATCACCTTCCCCTGATTATGGGGTGCAAATTGGAAACTAGTTTATATGGGTTCAGAGATCGACATGGGGTACGATAGTATATTCGACCCTAGATAACTTAACCAAGTTCATAGTGTTGCCCACTTCCTGTTTTACTTATCATACCCAGTTCTTTATTCATAGACAAAGTAGTACTAGACTTACTCAGGCTTTATGCCTGACTCTATTTTTCTTTCGTCTTCTTTCTTCCGTTCCCCCCCCCCCAGGTCCTCAGGGAGGGAACACAGCAGCTTGACCTACCTCAACATCCAGCTTGAAGAAGAGAAATGTATTGCTTGGACTTTCCTGTTTTGAACTATGGCTTTGGACAATCCACTATGGGGCTTTGGCAGTTTGTCTATGTTTTATTTATGCTTCTTTAAAAATAATGTACTCAAGACAGATTATGAAGTGTTATGTTATGTTTTTGGAAAGGATGTTGTTGTAACACGTATTTGACTTTATGAAATAAAAGTTTGTTGTTCTTCCGCTGTTTACGAATATGTGTTCTTATATCTGTCTTGTATATCTGTGACTTGTACTTATAAACCTCCACCAAAATTAGGGCATTCCCTTTGAGAGTGACCCTAACGGAGGTGGGGTGTTTCAGGTTCAATAGTGGAAATATGAAGAAATGGAGGAATGGAAGATCCCTTGGCTCTTCCAAATGAGAGAATAGGAAAAGTAAACTATTTCCCATGCCTCCCACCCCCTATTTATAGCCTTCCACCAGCCCACTAATGGGCCTCTCCAAATCAGCCCGAACAACTATTAAACCTTAAAACAACGATTCCTCCCAAACCGTTGAGTCAAATCTTTAATGTAACCACTCTACGGAAACAATCATCATTTCCTTTCCAATGGCATAGGTCTCAACACCTGATTCGACCTGAGTCAAAAGTTGTGCCTTGTACAAAACTGATAGGAGAAAAATGGTCATAAACAAAATTGGTAAAAATTATGGACATGTCTCAAATCTCCATAAACAACATATTAAAATATGAGAATGATTCAACCCTCGGGGAATAAAATAAAAATATTTTACGATCCTTCGATACGTAAATTGCAGGCTGTTACATTGCATTCAAAGTGAATGATTTTCATGGTATTAAAAAGGTAAAACGTAGCCTCAAGCCTCACAACCGTGAAATGGTGTAAAATTTGGCAGGTCACATGGCTTTGTGGGTCGCTCCCGTTAGGGTGTATTCTCACCATATCTAGAGATAATTCATTTAATTCTTTATTCTATCGTTGTTGTATGCTTTCGGTAACGGTTGCTGATCCCAACCATTGGTGACATACATTTGGAACACTCAAGTGAAGTGAGTGTCAGTCATGTTTAGCTGGGTTGCAAGATGTTCTTATTAAGCCAGTGTATTCTTCTCTAGAGATACACTATCGAAAGGTGGTCCCATACCTTGCCAAAGTCGAAACCCATTCTCCAATAAGCGCCCGCGGTTTGGATTGTATGCTATGTATGTAGAGCGTTAGATGCAAGCATTCTGCTAGATTGTTATTTACATGATTTAGACACCAGTATAATATCAGAATAGTATGGATTCAAAGAATGTTTTGGGTTATAGTAAGGTAAAAACCAATTGTATTTATGCATGGATCTGTCTTACGATTATCCTTTATTTTAAAAGGATTCTTAGAAGTTAAACCAAGTGGTTGGAGTTTACCCACACCAGTCTCATGACTGACCCAATTTTTTTTTTTTTTTACCCTAAACTCTTGGGTGCTCAAATTTGTACGGATAACCAAGTAGTCGGATTTTATAGATACACTTGGAGGATCTTAGAGCAAGAGGCTTCATCACTAAATACCTACTATTTATTTCCATTGTGATATGTTGTGTTGTACTCTAATAATGGTATGTATATACAGACAAAATTGTATTTCAAAACGTTATTTTATATAATATATTTTATTCGTTCCGCTGTGAGATTTGTGTTTACACTAATTTTGTTGCATTTATGTTCTCCAAGTATATTTTATTCGTTCCGCTGTGAGATTTGTGTTTACCCTAAACTCTTGGGTGCTCAAATTTGTACGGATAACCAAGTAGTCGGATTTTATAGATACACTTGGAGGATCTTAGAGCAAGAGGCTTCATCACTAAATACCTACTATTTATTTCCATTGTGATATGTTGTGTTGTACTCTAATAATGGTATGTATATACAGACAAAATTGTATTTCAAAACGTTATTTTATATAATATATTTTATTCGTTCCGCTGTGAGATTTGTGTTTACACTAATTTTGTTGCATTTATGTTCTCCTTCTTCTTCTTCTGTTCTAGCTTTCTTTCTTATCCGTTCTCTCCCTCGAACTTCTTTCTATTATTAATTCACCGTTTTCGATACTTAAATGGTCGCATGTTATACAGAGGACGTATTTATGTTGATTTTCGGTCGAAAATCCTCGGTTCGTTACATGTGATATATCAATTAATTTCACATTGAATCAAACATATCCAATCTACTTGATAAATGTTATCGATATCAGTGAGGAATCCAGTTGGTCCCTCCAACCTGTTATTTCCTGCACCACAAATTCAGTATTCAACATACATTATAATATATATAATTTAACAACTACATGTGAGGAATCCAGTTGGATCCCTTCAACCTGTTACTCCCTGCATCCAAGTAGGTTACCTTAAATAAAATCATCCATTTAATACGGTAATCTAATATCTGCTTAAATAAACAAGAATAATTAATTCAACTGATAACGGTTAACTAATAACAATAATTCAAGCATCCAATTTAATTTATTGCGTTTATATTGTTATAAAAGTAACCAACAAGGTAAGTTACATCATTTGGAAATAATCGTTAAAAATAATGACTAGTTTCGATTAAATTAAATGAACGTTTAATTGAATCAGTTATATAAAAATATTCAGCACATATCCAAACAATCATCAAATCACCCAACAATTAGCAAACATAGCACATGAATACTAAAATTAACTTATATAAAATATAAGTGGGACAAACTGAGTGAGTTATACACACATTGATTTCCATTCATCCTTAAAAATGCTTGTTTTAATTAAATTAAACGGGCATTTAATTTAATTAAAAATTCCAATAGCTACCAACTCTAACAAACCCAGCTCCATTACATAGACTACGTCCATACGGTTCCAACATGACCAACCTCGTTGAATTATGATAATGTATGTGCGAGATATTACATTCACAAGATTATAAAAGCATTTCTTTTAATTATACTTAAATTTAAATTAAACTAGGACTTACCAAACCCACACCGGCCCAAATTACTACATATCCGCCTGCTATAGTTTCTTCTCTTCCTCCCATGTTCGAACCCAAAAAAGACATAGTAGCTCCACCATTGTCGCCCGCTTCAATGACATCTAACTTCCCTTCCTCCACATAACTGTCACGACAGCCCCTACCTCCTCCATAAAAATGCGTATACTGCCTCCCTCCCCCTTTACGCAAGATGCAATGAAATGCCGAATTTATTTTGCACTGAACCACCCCAAAATCTACATACAAGTAGCACTCAACTT
Organism: Allium sativum; assembly: GCA_030737875.1. NCBI lineage: Eukaryota > Viridiplantae > Streptophyta > Magnoliopsida > Asparagales > Amaryllidaceae > Allium > Allium sativum. Next base: position 140,385,738 of record CM060925.1, on the reverse strand, counting down.
GCTGAACCGCGAACTGACATTGATTCCTCCTCCAACGTCCTTGAAGTGGAGATTGTAGGAGAATGGAGTTTTGATGACAACAACCTTATTTCAATATTGATTGATTATAAAATATATACTAACACTTTTGTATAGAATATATATACATATATATGCAGGATTTATATATAGGAAATATTACTGAAGACTGTACAGTTTAAAGATATTAGAGATTCAGAATTCAGAGAAATTTCAAGACTCATGAGTATTCAAGATTTCAAGAGTTCAAGAGTTCAAGACTAATATAGTTATAGAGTCTAGATTATGTAAGACTCTATATAGCACACCAGGTCCAAATTCAAATTCTATTTTCAAATTCTATCTTCAATCCTCTCTATTTTATTTTTTATTCTAATTATTCTCTTTTCCTATTTTAAATTTTGTTTTTAAACTCAAAGTTTGATAAGTTTTATACATTTATATTTTCACATTTTATACAGTTTTAAACCTTATAATTTTATAAATATGTTTATATAATTTATGTTTATGTTTTTCACATGATTTCCTACCTTATAATATTATTTTATAACACTATATTTTAATCCAAGAATTTCCAGAATTATCTTTATGTCAAAACACTTTGAAAAAGATCAAAAATCCAAAGTCTAATATAAGTATGTCGACATAAGAAAAACACTTTGTCGACATATAACTGTCATTTTTTCAATTTTGAAAGGAAGTGTCTTTTCACTAATTGTGACGGTTCTGAAGCATGGCATCCTTTCATACACTATAAAAAGGGCTTGAAATCGAATTTTTAGTCATTTGTTCTTCTCTAACTTCACTTTCTTCCATTACACCATTATTCTTAATCATTTTTATGATTTCTACACCTATACCCTACCGAATTCAATTCTGTTTTGATCAAACTTCTTCCCTCTACACTCTCTACTTTCTACTCTTTGAATCAAGTGCTATTGAAGAGTTACGGGGTTGTTTGTAATTGTTTGGGTTGTATTGGTGAATCGATGGTATCCCATGTAGCTATGAAATCAAGGACGGGCAATCCTGTAGCCGTAAAATCAAGGACGGGCAAACCTTGATCAAGTGTGTGTGGAAACGGTGGTATCCCTTGTAGCCGTGAAATCAGGAAGGGTTGTAATTGGATTTTGATATAGCAATAAAACTCTACGCAATCCAGCGTTGCGTGGGACTGAACGTAGGAGTAATCTGAACCAGTATAAAATCCGGTGTGTTCTTTCCTTTTTCTGCATTTTCATTTCTATGTCTTTTGCATTTGTATTTGAATCAGTGTCTGTGATTGTGTTTATGGGGTTTGATTCATATAGTAGTTAACATAAGTTTTAGATTTTGTTTAAATTCTCAAAAACACTATTCACCCCTAGCTCTTTAGTGTTTGTTTTGCCTTAACGATCCATTCCACAATCCCTAACAATCGGTATCGGAGCAAGGTCTTTCAAAAAGTTCATAATTTGATTTTTGATTTTTTTTTAAAGGGCAAATTTTGGAATCTTTGTTAATACTGGTATCAATTCACGCATTGTATCAATGTTAAAAGAGTTTACATATAATAATGTTAAAGAGGCATGTGATCTACTGAAATATTGTTCAATCCAACAAAAAGATGAGTTCTACGACTTTTGAAAATTCAAAAGTTGATAAGATGGGTAAGCGGCCATTAGCAATTAAAATTCTGAAAAGGTGGCTATTGGAAATTCAAATTCCGAACTGGTGTGTTACATGGATGTTGAGAATTCAAATTTTTGAAAGCAATTTGTCGAAATGAAGAAGGACAAATGGATACTGGATAGTGGCTGTTAAAGACATATGACTAGATTCCAGAACTACTCAAAAATCTGAAATATGAAGATGGTGGAAATTCTGAAACTCCTATTATTTCTGATGTTTTATTAGTTAGGAATTTAAAACACAACTTGCTAAGTATAAGTCAACTTTGTGATAAGGGTTATAAAATAAATTCTGAAAGGAATAAATGTTTTATAGAAGATAGGAATTCAGAAGTTATATTCGAAGGAGAACGAAAGAAAAATATCTATATATTAAGTATGAAAACCACCATTGATAATCTATGTCTTATGGCCAATACAAGTGATCCCCGGATTTGGCATAAGAGATTTGGTCGTATAAATTTCAAACACATTTCTAGGATTTCTAAACTAGATTCAGTTAGAGGACTACCCAAAATGAAGTTTAGAGTCAATAACTTATGCAATGCTTGTCAATTCAGAAAATTAAAGAAAAGTTCATTTAAATCAAAAGAGGAAATCACTACATCAAAACCATTAGAGTTAATACACATGGATTTATTTGATCCATCCTAAGTTCAATCGATAAACCATAATAGACATGTGTACATAATAGTTGATGATTTTTCTAGACTTACTTGGACTTTGTTTCTTAAAAATAAAAGTGATGCTTTTGATCAATTTAAAACTTTTTCTAAAAGAATTCAAAATTTATTATCACTAAAAATTAAAACAATACGTAACAATTATGGCAGAGAATTCGAAAATGAAAATTTTGAAAAATATTGTAATAAAAAGGGAATAACCTATAACTTTTCGATTGCGAGAACCCCTAAGCAAAATGGAGTAGCTGAACGTAAAAATAGGACGATATAAGAATGTGGAGAACTATGTTATCTGATAGTAATTTACCAAGGAACTTTTGGGCTGAGGTAGTTGCAATAGCTTGCTATATTATTAATAGAATTTCAATTAGACCTTTAACTCATAAAACCCCATATGAACTTCTGTATAACAAGAAACCAAAAGTATCATATTTTAAAGTATTTGGAAGTAAATGTTTTATACTAAATACAAAAGATAATTTAGACAAGTTTGATTCAAAATCCAATAAAGGAATATTTATTGGATATTCAGATAGAAGTAAGGCATATAGAGTTTCCAATACTCGAACCAATACCATAGAAGAAACTCTAAATGTATCTTTTGGCTAAAACTATAAAAGTATAATTCAAATAGTGAAGATGATTGTGAAAATGAGATTCATGAAATAAATCATGAAGATATCAACCAAATAAAAGAATTAGATTATTTAGAGATCATCCTGTAGAAAATATTTTAGGAGATATTGAATCCGTTGTTAGAACCCGTAATCAATTAAATAATGTGAGTATTACTGCTTTTATTTCAACTATTGAACCTAAAAATCCTAAGGAAGTTTCTTTCGATGATTCATGGATAATTGCTATGCAAGAAGAACTAAATCAATTTACTATAAATGGTGTATGGGAACTTGTCCTAGACCAGAGGATAAAACTATAATAGGAACCAAATGGGTCTATAAAAATAAAATGAATGAACATGGTGTAGTAGTGAGAAATAAGGCATGACCAGTAGCATAAGGTTATACTCAAGAAGAAGGAATAGATTACGATGAAACTTTTGCCCTCGTAGCAAGACTAGAAGCTATTAGGATATTACAAGCTTTTTCAAACTATTATAATTTTAAATTATATCAAATGGATGTCAAAAGTGTTATTCTAAATGGATTTGTTAAAGAAGATGTTTATGTAGAGCAACCACCTCTATTTGAAGATGAAAAATTACCAAATCACGTATATAAGCTAAAGAAAGCGTTATATGGATTAAAACAGGCTCCTAGGGATTGGTATGATAGATTAAGAAATTATTTATTACAATCAAACTTTTAAATAGAAAAATTAGATAATGTTTTTTATCAAGAAGAATAACAAGGATATACAACTAGTACAAATATATGTTGACGATATAATCTTCAGGTCAACAAACGATAAAATGAATAAATAATTTTTAGATATTATGACTAAAGAATTTGAAATGAGTCATATGGGAGAACTATCATTCTTTCTAGGATTACAAATTCATCAATTAAAAAATAGAATATTTATCAATCAAGAAAAATATGCAAGAGATCTAATTAATTAATGTAATCTAACAAAAACGAATGGGAGACCAACACCTATGGCAACTAATATAGCTTTAAGTAAAGATGATACATCAAAAGACATTGACCAAAAACTATATAAAGGAATGATAGGATCACATATACTAAGGAAGCACATTTAAAATCCGTAAAACATATTCTAAGGTACGTAAATCATATACCAGATTTTGGATTATTGTAACTAATAATGATTCATTCGAATTAGTTTCGTACTGTGACGCTGACTATGCGGGATGTAAATCAGATCGTAAAAGTACTAGTGGAACATGTCACTTCTTAGGACATTCACTAGTCTCGTGGTATAGTAAAAAGAAAAATATTGTATCTTTGTCAACAACTGAAGTAGAATATATCTCTGCTGCTTTGGCTTGTTTAGAAGTAATATATATGCAACAAACTTTAAATGATTTTGGTTTAAATATAAATAAGTCACCTACATATTGCGATAATACAAGTGCTATAAATATTTCTAAAAATCCAACACATCATTCAAGAACTAAACATATCGATGTAAGACATCATTTTCAAAGAGATAACGTAAGTAAAGAAAAGATTTCACTCGAATTTATAGAAACTGATAAACAAAGAGCATATATATTTACTAAACAATTAAATGAAGCAACATTCACTAAATTTAGGACCGAATTAGGCATATGTTCATTAAGTGAGTTAGAATAATTAAATATATAAAAATAACATAATAAATTAGAAAAATAAAATTTAAAACTAAAGTATTTCGACATAAAGTTTTTTGTATGTCGACATATAACTGCCAGAATTTCAAATTTAATTCCCACCAAAAGTTAGTTATTTTAATTATTTAAATCTTCTACTTTGATTTCTCTTCTTCATTTTCATTTCTCTTCTCTGTAAAAACTCTAAATTAAAATATACAATGGCCTCCACGAATCTAAACTCCCAAATCAACCCCGATTCGCACGCTGGACCATCCGAGGGTCCGTTTCAACGATCTATGCTATCTCGGGTTATCAAAATCGAAGAAAAAATGGAATATGCTCTGCAAATGATGGCTGAGATACAGGTACTTCAGATTTGAATGAATCAAGAGCAGAATAGGTAAGGGAAAGTAATAAGAAGCCTCCTAAAGTTTATAATGCATAACGATGCTAATCCAATTATCATCGATGATGATAATCAAGTCATGGATGAGGAGGAATAGCCAGAGGAAGAACCAGAAGAAGAAGAAGAATTGATGGAGGAATAAGAACCTCAAGAGACCCAACCAATGATTACAGAAGAAGACAATAAGGTTGAATGTGTAGGAGAAGTCTTATTCGACCAAAATGGGAATGTGACTGAAAAGAATGGAGAATTTTGTCTCCATTATCCAAATTGTCCAATTCACAAATCTCCCATTGTCAAAAATAATTAGTATTTAAGGTTTTCTTCGATTTTTTGTTTTATTGCGCTCCTACGATGTATCGCACTTGTATAAATTCATGTATTTGTACAAATTCAAGTTTAATGAAATTATCATTTATGTTTACAATATAATTAGTTATAACTCAGTAAGCATAAAATAATATGGATATAAGATTAAGGGGGAGTATAAGAATATTTTACTTAGGGGAAGTGTAATAACCCGAAAATCTGTGTTAGTTTATAATTTTTATTTTGGCGATTTTAGCGAATTTTGAATATTTAAAATAGATTATTTTAAATAATATCGACGAGAAAATTTATTTTGAATATAATTCGAACGTATATATTTATATACGTCGTCGTTAGAATATAAATAATTAAAAATAATTATAAATAGAATTGAAAATGGCGCGGTAGTTCGATAATTCGATTTCAAACTTCAATTGAACGTACCGGGTGCAAAACAATCCGGTTTTTAGTGAAACCAAAAATGATAGGATCTATTTGATGATATCTTTCCAACGAATCCAAAAAATCAAAATTTCATAGCGGGAATCAAAAGATATGTCCAGTTGAAAATTCTAAATAGTCGCTATGGAATTCAGGCCCTTAAAAATAGACACTTTGCAAACGACCTCGGATTTCGACGAAACCACTTTTGTTGGATCCGTAGTGTTAAATTATTGCTAGATTCCAAATTTCATAATTTTTCGAATCAATATGCGAGCGTGGCAAAGGAAAACGCGTTTGACCAGTTTCAGTTGATTTTAATCGACTGGAAATTGGCCATTTTTCAAACGGTCTCAGAATTCGACGAAACTAGTTTTGTTAGGACCGTATCGTCAATACAAAGCTAGAAAATATTTTTCGGGAATTTTTCGAGTCCGTATGTGACCCCGGTAATTTGAAATGTACGTTTAAAATTCAATATAATGATTTAAATGTAAATTCAACGGAAACTGATCGTAACGGTTGAATCAGCTTATGATACATATCCCATTGTGTTCGTAATGGGGGTAATTAGCTATGGACGACAGGCGGTGGGCCTGTTTTGAGGTCGAAAATAAAAGTTGCTTTTTGGTGGAAAATAAAAATAAAATAAAAGAAAAATAAATTAATTAATTAAAATTAAAACCCTCACCCCTCTCTCCCTATTACCTCATTGCCCCCCCCCTTCACGTTTCAAATCAGAAAAACAAAAAAACAAAAAAATGGAGGGCGGACGGAGGCGGAAGAACCGCCATCGCGCCCCCCCCTAGGGCAGCGCACCCCATCGCGACCCCCTCCCCCTGTTCGCACCCCCCCCCCCCTTTTCCTCGATCGACGCGTTGAAGCCCCCCCTACCCTGCTGCCGACCGAAGCCGACACCCCCCCCCCCCTTCCTGCGACGTGAAGCCCCCCTCCTTCGATTTTGACTGTAAGCCCTTTTTACTTATTCATTTTATTTCTTTTTCTATGTGATTGGTATTAGCGATTATAAAAATCAGTTTTTGTATATGTTTTGATTAGTTAAATTAGGATTTTTTTAAATTAGTTAAATTAGGATTTTTAAATTAGTTAAGTTAGAATTTTCATAATGAAAAGACGATATTTTTCATATTGAAAAGGCGATATTTTTATACGATGGAGAGTTTTATTTTTATAACATGAAAGTTTATTTTTAAAATAGAAAAGATTAGATTTTTAAAAGGAAGAAAGACGATATTTTTAAATGGAGAAAGGCGTGATTTTTACATATGTAATGGATTAAAAATATGATCTTTATATAGTATAGATATTAAAAATATGATTTTTATATTATAGAAGGAGTAAAGACGAAATCTATATTTTTGAAAAGACGAAATCTATATTTTTGAAAAGGCGAAATCTTTATAGTTGAAAAGGCGAGACCTTTATATAGAGAATAACAAAGTAAAAATAGAATTTTTATCTATATAGCAACATAGTAAAAATTCGATTTTTATATATTGAATAGCATAGTAAAAATTCGATTTTTATATATTGAATAGCATAGTAAAAATTCGATTTTTATATATTGAATAGCATAGTAAAAATTCGATTTTTATATATTGAATAGCATAGTAAAAATTCGATTTTTATATGTTGAATAGCATAGTGAAAATTCGATTTTTATATATTGAATAGTAAAGTAAAAATTCGATTTTTACATATGTAGAGAATACGGGCAACGAAGGTGACAAAAAGGCGAGAACGACGAAGATTTCTATAAATGAAGAATCGTGGAATTGGGATAGCTATCGGTGAGAATTTCTCACTCTTCAATTTCTTTTTCTAGTTATATATATATACTAGGATGCAGACGGTGTTTAGTAGCACCCGACACCCGTCATCCACAGACCATGGATGGCTTGTTTGTTAAATTGTTTGGTTGTGTAGTTGGTTAGTTTATTTGGTTCGAATTGAATTGTTTGGTGAAATGAATGGATTTGATTGATGTGTGAATGGCGTGGGCCTTCACTAGACCGGGGATAAGGCTAGGCCTTGTCCCGTTTCTAGTATCGTACCGTTATGCCGCCGAAATTTTCTAAAATAAGTTAGAAAAATAAAAATATCATTTTTATTTTGTAAATGAACTGAATAAAAATTCATGTGTTAAAATAAAATGTTTTATCGTTAAAAATATAATTTTTAACGTGAATGTGAATAAATAAATATTCATTTACAAACCGGACGATTTGTTTATGTACACCTATTTGAATGACATTGATTGGGACAGTAAATTTTACACATCGCCCAACTGCACAAATAAAATATGTGTTTGTTGATTTGAAACCCCACACGGGTGTTCGGATGAAATTTGAAGTTCACTCTTCCTGATTGATTAAATATGTCGATCGATTGATTGACAGGCTGTTATAAGCGTTAGATATCTATATTTGATGCTTATACAGTGTAGTGCACTTTGGATGATGGTTGATTATTTATCGTTGCTATTATATGTATGTGTTGTATGGAATCCATATAATTAACTTTATATGGTAATTGATTGGGCCTCATTCCAATTTAGAAAATAAAGAACATTATAAAGTAAAGGTTCATGTGTTGACTGTACTCATCCGTTGAGATTAGTCATGTGTTGAACGAAATATTTTAACAATAAAATTTACATCTTTATCATTATAAAGTAAAAGTTCATGTGTTGACTGTACTCATCCGTTGAGATTAGTCATGTGTTGAACGAAATATTTTAACAATAAAATTTACATCTTTATCATATATGAAATTAGAAACTAATTGGAAAATAGATAAGATGAGTGGTCTCCTGGATGTTGATTTGATGTTGGTTTCGGCCTTCGGGGTTAATATTCAGGGAATCGTTCTCTTACTAATTTACGGTTGGAGTCTGATTTAATATCAAACGATAGATACCTTAATTTTCATAAAATATATTAAATAACAAAAATAGTCATGTGTTGACAAGAAGGAATATTCATTTGTTGAATAGAATAACGGAATTATTGAAATATATAAAGCCGTATTAATTAGAGATGCGCTATTTTGACGCGAATCGATATTTATATCGATTATATTCGTTTTTATGAAATGAATTCAAATTGAATTGAAATTTGAATTGAATAGAAATGAATTTTAAAACGAATTTGAATTGAATAGAAATGAATTTTAAAACGAATTTGAATTGAATATATAACGAATTTGATTTGAATTGAATATATAACGAATTTGATTTGAATTGAATATATAACGAATTTGATTTGAATTGAATATATAACGAATTTGAATTGAATATATAACAAATTTGATTTGAATTGAACATATAACGAATTTGATTTGAATTAAATATATAACGAATTTGATTTGAATAGAAAACGAATTGAATTTGATTTGAATTGAATAGAAAACGAATTTGAGTTGAATTAAAAAGAAAACGAATTCGAATCGAATTGAATTGAAAAAAAAATGAATTCGAATCGAATTAAAATCGATTTGAATGGAAATCAAATAGAAATGAAAGTAAAAAGGATTTATAATAAAAAATTCAATTTTGATTTGAATTTGAAATAAAGGTTGAAATTGTTTTGAAACGAATTCAAAACTATTTATAAAATTCGTTTAAAATAGAATCGACGAAAAATATATTATATATTATATATATATAATATAATGGCCTGAATAGAACGCGACGCGCCGCGGCAGTTCGCGAATTTCGACCATTAACTTCGAACGGACATTACGGGAGATCCGACCGTCGGATTCTCCTAAAACCAGAACTGTTGGGTTCGTATAGAAAAGATCTTTCTAACGAATATTAGAAAATTGAAATCTAACGGTTGGATTTGGAGATACGTCCAAATCAAATTAGGAAAAGGTCGCTGTAAGTGCAGTTCGATGGCCGTTGATGGAAAACGACTGTAAGGGCCTTGATAAAATTATTAAAAATATCAATAATTTGTGTAAAATCATAAGAAATGATTTGGGAACAATTGGGATGAAAAACTCCACATTTGAAAAGATAAAAATAGATTTTTATCAAAATGAACTAGTTTTGAACTAAAATTAAAACCCATTTGTTTTTAAATAAATAAATTGGATTTGAATTGAATTTTAAATAGAATTAATTTGTGGGTTTATCGTGAAGGGTGTTTTAAATAACACTTGTCCTTTAACCCGATAATAAATAGGATGAGATTTGGGTTTGTCGTGAACTATGTTTTAAATGACACTAGTTCTTTAACCCAGTAAAGGGAGTTTTAATGAATCTGCAATTAGATTGAAATGTGAATTGATAATCTAAATTATCAAATTTAGAAATTGAGCGAGAATGGAGTATCACCAGTTTTGCTCCAAAGCGATAGTTAAATCTTTAATTAGGTTTGAACGTGAAATGGTAATTAAATTTACCGATAACACCGTGGTGTTAGATATGGAGTATTACCAGTTTTGCTTCATGGGATGAATAGGTTGGGATTGGGAAATAAAATAAATAATTACTTCGGTGTGGTTCGCTAATCTCGACTAGTTTGGAAAAACCATAATTTGGTTTGAAACGACATCAAATGGAAGATTAAAGGATAAATTTAAAGAATTTATCTTGGATAAAATTAATGGGAACCTTTCCCTGAGAATATGAATTGGAATGAGGCGTATGTTGTGTTTGTCTAACATATGTTTTTAATATACGCGGGTTGTTCGGAAAGGCCGGGTTTATACCCATTCTGAATAACTGATTCGACAATAAGTTGAAGATGAGGACGGTGGTTGAAGACCGGAATTCTTCACATCGTTTGGGTGATTACTGATGATCTTGATTGGGCTGTACACCCAAGAGGATGGAAATAGTTGGTGGTCGTCCAGACGTACTTGGAGATGGATGGATATGCGAGGAAAGTGCCTCCGGTTTCGTTCAGACCCAGAACGAACTTGTAAATGGATTGTGTGTCTGACATTGGATTTTATTCTATGTTGATTGATTTCTGTTAAATATATATCTGTTTGGCGGTGGAGAATTTATTCTCTTGCTTAACGCCCTTCTCTGAGATGTACGAGCTTAGAGGTTATATATCGATAGATATCAATCGCATGGCATGAATTGCCTGTGTGGCATGCTGAGTTGCATGGATCAAGGCTTCTGTTGAAAAGCAAAGTCTTGTGGTTGATGATCAAAGCACGGCCTTTGTGGCGTAGCTTTGTGTATAACGTGAATTCGTGAGCCTCACACCTCGGTATGAGTTAAAAACGGGATACGGACCGCTGGGAGAACACGACGTTTCTTTCTAGCTTTGGTGGTGTCAGTGACTTACCAGCCCTGACATTTATATACTTTTCACCTTTGTGGTTGTTGGAATGAGGCACCTCGATTATAGGTCTGTAAGGACCGGAAAACGTGTGTTCAGGAATTGCCAATCCTCTAACGTAAGTGAGGACCGGCCCAGACGCATCCGGGGTTGCCCAGAGTGTGTAGTCCCGAGGCATTTGCTAGAGTGTCTCGAAGCGGAGAGGAACTTGTCCCTTGCCTCGACTCATGACGGAAACCCAATTTCCAATACATGTATTTCGGCTTTATTTGTAGAGCCTAGTATGGCGACATAGTGGTATGGGGCACTTATGCCGTCTATGATTTATATTTATGATGGAAATTGTTTTGACACTATACACTTATTATAGTATCAAATGATTTGTTTTAAACGTACCAAGCATGTTTGGCTGTTATAAGGTAAAACCCTATCCTCCGGCTTGTGTTGCATTGTGTGATGGGACCTGGGTCTTATAACAGCTTCATTTTTCGAAAAAGCATTGCGTTGTTTATCCTATGCACTGGTATTCTTGGGAGGAAACCCGTTCCGTGTTATACGGCGTGGTCCCTTGAATTACTCTCTTTTAAAGTAAAGTTTTAAATAACTGTTTTAGTTCTCACACCAGTCACATGACTGACCTGGAGTTTATTGTTTTAACCTAAACTCTGGGTGCCCCTATTTTCCGCACGGGCAGCTAGTAGTTTTGGTTTTGCAGATTTATATTCACAGGATCCTGGTTTACAGCTGGAATGATATCCGGAAAGCTCTGTATCCGTATATCACCTTCAGTTGTGCTTTGTATTATTTTCCGCTGCTATGTAATTTATTGTAATCTCTGATATTTATCGAATGTAATTTATTCATTTATACTCTGTATATTCTTGTATTCTGATGGAATTGTTGTAATAGCAATGAAATGTTCTTCTGTTTGTGTTCTGATTTGTCCTGTTCTCAAACGATCAGGGGTTTCGAACGGTCTAGATCGGTTTAACGACAGATTCGGATCGAGCGAAATTTCCAGGCCGTCACAGGAAGTATCATAATTAGGTTAATTGCTTATATTCTATTTAGATAGTTATACAATTTGGGAGGGGGGTACTTTTAGAATTTCTTTTTGATAATGCCAAAGGGGGAGAAAAAATTATAAAATATAGGCATGGATAAAGACATAGTATAGGATTCATATAGACTGGGGGAGTATTTGAAGGATCATCATCAACATGTATATACACGTATGATATTTTATAAGCTAAGGTTGTCATCATCAAAAAAGGGGAGATTGTTAGAGAATAGAGTTTTGATGACAACATCCTTATGTCAATATTAATTAATTATTAAATATATGCTAACACTTTTGTATAGAATATATATACACACACATATGCAGTATTTGTATATAGGAAATATTACTGAAGATTGTACAGTTTAAAGATATTAGAGATTCAGAATTCAGAGAAATTTCAAGACTCATGAGTTTTCAAGATTTAAAGAGTTCAAGAGTTCAAGACTAATATAGTTATAGAGTCTATATTATGTAATACTCTAAATAGCACTCCAGGTTCAAATTCAAATTATGTTTTCAAATTCTATCTTCAATCCTCTCTATTTTATTTTTTATTCTTTATATTCCCTTTTCCTATTTTAAATTTTGTTTTTAAACTCAAAGTTTGATAAGCTTTATATATTTATATTTTCACATTTATACAGTTTTAAACCTTATAATTTTATAAATATGTTTATATAATTTATATTTAGGTTTTTCACATGATTTCCTGACTTATAATATCATTTTATAACACTATATTTTAATTCAAAATTTTCCAGAATTATACTTATGTCAAAACACTTTGAAAAAGATCAAAAATCCAAAGTCTACTATAAGTACGTCGACATAAGAAAAACACTATGTCGACTTATAACTGCCATTTTTTCAATTTTGAAAGGAAGTGTCTTTTCACTAATTGTGATGGTTCTGAAGCGTGACATCCTTTCATACACTATAAAAAGGGCTTGAAATCCAATTTTTAATCATCTCTTCTTCTATAACTTCACTCTCTTCCATTACACCATTATTCTTAATCATTTTAATGAATTCTACACTTTTACTCTGCCGAATTCAATTTTGTCTTCTTCTCTCTACACTCTCTACTCTCTACTATCTAAATCAAGTGCTATTGAAGAGTTATAGGGTTGTTTGTAATTGTTTGGGTAGTATTGGTGAATCGATGATATCCCTTGTAGTCGTGAAATCAAGGACAGGTAATCGGTGCTATCCCTTGTAGTCGTGAAATCAAGGAAGGGCAAACCTTGATCAAGTGTGTGTGGAAACGGTGGTATCCCTTATAGCCGTGAAATCAAGGAGGTTTGTAATTGGATTTTTGTAACAAACCGAAAAATCTGAACCAGTTTAAAATTTTTAAATTGGCTAAAATTGTGGATTTTAAATATTTAAAATAAATATTTTAAATAATAGTGATGAAAATTAGGTTTGAATCGAAGTTGAAAATAAATATAATTATTATTAATTATAAATATGGCCTGAAATGGCGCTGCAGTTTCAAAAATTGAATTCAAACTTTAACTGACTGTACTAGGTGCAAAATAAAACGGATTTGAGTGAAACCAAAAATATTTAAATCTGTTAGTGAATATCATTCTAACGAATCTGAAAAATTGAAGTTTCATAGCGGGAATCAAAAGTTATGGCCAAACGAATTTTCAGAAAGGTCGCTATAGAGAATATATCGATCTTGAAAATAGGCATTTTGCATACGACCTTAGAATTCGACGAACCCACTTTTGTTGGATCCGGGATGTCAAATTATTGCTAGGTTTCAAATTTCATAATTTTTGAAGTTAATATGTGGCGAAGGAAAATGTGTTTTGGTCAAGTACAGTTAAATTGGATCGACCAGAAAATGGCCATTTTTCAAACGGTCTCAGAATTCGATGAAACTAGTTTTGTTGGGACCGTATCGTCAAAACATAGCTAGATTTATTTTTTGGGGATTTTTAGAATTAGTGTGTGGCCCCGGCAAATTGAAATGTACGTTCAAATTAAATATTAAATGTTTTATATTTTAATTTGAAGAAAAACTGACTGAAATAGTTGAATGGGCCTTCGAAACATATCCCATTGTGTCTGGGATGGGGGTATTTAGCTAGGGGCGATAGTCGTTGGGTTTGATTTCGAGTTCGTGTGCGAAAACCCTAATTTTTGAAATATATAAATAACGGGCCAATCAAATAATTCCTTCATAAATAAATAAAAAATCTCGAACCCCCCCCCCCCCCCCCCCGCTATTCATGATCGACGACGGAGAAGCTTTCCGTTCTTCTTGGCCAAATTCCGGCCAAACCCTTCACCAAAATCCTATGCCCCTTCGGAACTTTTTGTAGCTCTTGATCCCCTCTTTAAATCCATACAAGATTCATCCCTCCTCGTGAATCGAAGCTCGAGATCCGCTAGCTCGAAATCCGCCACTTCGTCGCACCGCCATAGCCAAACCCCGCCACCGAACTGAACGCCTCCACCCTGGTTCTGTGCGCCTCACGGAGGTTTTCAACGTGACATCGGCCGATCATCCCCTAGTTGCTCAGATTTCGAGAAAATCAAAAACCTAATTTTGAACGCTCTTAGAAAGGTAACGGCAGTTCAAAATTATTTTATATTTTAATAGCACTTCTAAGCGCTACCGTTTATGATTTCACTGTAAAAATTATATCTTTTTCGTTTGTTGACGAAATTCAGTGAAACAAGAGACAGTGGACTCGTGAGGACGTCTTCTACATTTTAGAAGAGACCGTATATTTTTCTGAGCCTTCTGCAATTTTTGGAGGAGTGGAACCCAATGTGAGATTTCTAATTTATAAACGATATGGTAAACAACGATGTATAAATTATATAGTCGATGTATGAGTTATATAAGCATTGTACACCTCATGTATAAGCGTTGTATAAGTTGTATGTTCGATGTATAAGTTATATATGCGTTGTAAAAATTATATGTGCGTTGAAATGAATTGAAATATATTTATATACGAATATATATATATACTCCTCTCGTCCACAGACCATGGACGATATTTATTGGTTGTGATATTGTTTGGATTATTTGGTAGATGTGAAATCTGGTGAATAATGCGAATGGTTGTTATAAATTGTTTGTGGTTGAGAATGATTGACTGTGGTTAAAAAATACCCATTAGTGGTTGAAACAAAATTAGAATAGATTGTGGAAATGAAAATAAAACATGCCGCCTGCGTGCGAACTAGATGCATGAATCCCCATTGTCAAAAGCTGCGAGGCTTTAAGGTAGAGCGAGGAGCCGTACTAGGGACGGCCCCGGTTTTAACTACCCTGCCGTTATGCTGCCGAAATTTTCTGAAATATTCATGTGTTAGAATTATTTTCATTTGTTGAAACTACATTCATGTGTTGAATAGAAATTCATTCGTCGAATAGAAATTCATGTGTTGAAAAATAGTCGTGTTTTGAAATAAATTGTTTTGTAATAAAAATCATATTTTTATCATCTATATGAACTATATAAAATAGTCGTGTTTTGAAATAAATTGTTTTATAATAAAAATCATATTTTTATCATCTATATGAACTATATAAAATAGTCCTGTTTTGAAATAAATTGTTTTATAATAAAAATCATATTTTTATCATCTATATGAACTATATAAAATAGTCGTGTTTTGAAATAAATCGTTTTATAATAAAAATCATATTTTTATCATCTATATGAACTATATAAAATAGTCGTGTTTTGAAATAAATTGTTTTACAATAAAAATCACATTTTTATTATATACATGAATTGTTAAAAAAAGTGAAGTGTTGAAATAGATGTCTGTTGGATAAAAATATCATTTTTATCAAATCTATAAAGTGGATATGGTTTTGAAATCGATGAAAAAATTATATTTATGTATATTTATATAAATATAATCAAAATATACTGGATAACGAAGCTGCAGTTCGTGTTTTGAAACCATGATTTCAAACGATTAGTGCGGGAGATCCGACCATCGAATTTTCCCGAAACCACAACCGTCAGGTTCACCTTGGAAATACCTTTCCAACGACACCAACTTTGTAAAGATCCAACGGTTGGATTGTCTGGAATGTTTAATTCAAATCTGATGAAAAACAGTGTCAAAATCGATTATATTTATATATGTATAAATATAATTAAATTAAATCGAATAACGACGCTGCAGTTCGTATTTTGAAATCGTAACTTCAAACGATTAGTGCGGGAGATCCGACCGTTGGATTTTCCAAAAACTGAAACCGTTGGATTCGTTTTGAAAAGATCTTTCTAATGATATAAATTTTGTGAAGATCCAATGGTTAGATTTTCAGATATGTGTAAATCAAATCTAGAGAAAAACAGTGCCACGGCCGCGTTATGGCCTGAAGCGTCGTTTGAATGAATTGGCTATTTTTAAATAAATAAAAATAGCGATAAATCGTGATAAAATATTATAAATGATATGGAATGGAAATAAACTGAATTTGCTCGATTTATGTGATATTTGATGGTTGAATGTGTTTGGTGTGAAAATTACATTAAAGAATAAAATTGGTATTGTCGAATAATTTAACCATTGAAATGAATTGATTTGAAATTCTAGATATACGTGAATTATTTGAAAAGGCCGAGTTAATTCTCATTTCAAATAATTGATCGACAAGGGAAAGTCGAAGATATGAAGACGGTACAAGACCGATGATCTTCACGTCGAATGGAGGGGTACTACTGATGCTCATGATAGGAGTAGCTACCTTGACGGGGTTGAAGTAGTAGCCACCCGGACGTACTTGTTGATTGTACAGATATGCGAGGTATTGAGTGCCTCCGGTTTCGTTCAGACCCAGAATGAACGTGTAAATGGACTGTGTGTCTGACATTGGATTTTGTTCTGTGCTGATTTATCTCTATTAAATATATATCTGTTTGGCGGCAGAGAATTTATTCTCTTGCTTAACGCCCTTCTCTGAGACGTACGAGCTCAGAGGTTATATATCGATGGAAACCAGTCACATTGAGTGAATTGCCTGAGTGGCATGCCTAAGTGGCAGATGATCAAGGCTTCTGTTGAAAAGCAAAGTCTTGTGGTTGATGATCAAAGCACGGCCTGTGTGGCATAGCTTTGTGTATAGCGTTGTTTCGCGAGCCTCACACCCCGGTATGAGCCAGAAACGGGAGACGGACATCAGGGAGGACATGCGTTTCTTTCTAGCTAGGAGTGGTGCTTTGGGTTTTACACGCCCGGGTATTTTACTTATATGGATGATGGAAAGCGAGGCCTCGGTTTGCTTCGGTCTCTTCGGAGCCGATGGTGTGGTCAGAGATGACCAGTTTACGCCCCATAGGGCGGGGAAACGCAGTGTTCAGAAATTTTAATCCACATCGGTGGACTGGCCCTGACGATCCAAGGACCCACCTGAGTCTGGGTCCTGAGACTCGGGCTAGACAGTCTCGAAGCGGTGAGGACGATCCCTGGCCTCGGTTCATGACGGAAATCCAATTTCCAAATACGACATCGTGTGGTTTTGATTGTATATATGTATATGTCGACATGATATATGGTACCCATGCCGTCTATGATTGATAGTTATGATTGAAATTGTTTTTGAAACATATATACACTAGCAATAATATCAAACGATTTGTTTTGCTCGTATATTTTGGCTATTATAAGGTAAAACTCTATCCTCCGGTTTGTGTTGCATTGTGTGATGGGAACTGAGTCTTATAATGGCTTCATTTTTATAAAAAGCATTGCGATGTTTAAAAGATTTATTTGTTTTAAAGCACTGGCAATCCAATGGAGTAAACCCGTTCCGCGAAAGTGGCGTGGTCCTGTGATTAGCCATATTGTAAAGTGTGTTAAGTAGATTTCTCATACCAGTCCCATGACTGACTCATAGTTTGTTTCACTTGCGAACTCGGGTGCCCCTATCTACACGGGCAACCTTGTATTCAGGTTTTAGTAGGCTCTTTCTGGATAGCTGGAGCTGAAGATGGATTCTATCATTTATCTCTTTTTATGTTGTTCAGCTCCTGTTGTACATATTATGTTTTCTTTTCCGCAGTAGACATTTATGTATAGTTGAACTGTATTTTGTACTAAGTATGATCCTGTATACTGTGTAACTCTGATGATTATATTTATCCATTGTATTCTATTGTACATTATATGATGTATTTAAATATTTCTGTTCTGTTGTTATCTGTTTATGTGTTATATACCAAAGATTACCCTTGCACCATCTTATCGGGAATGGGGTCGTCACAATTTTGATATAGCAATAAAACTCTACGCATTCCAGCATTGCGTGGGACTGGACGTAGGAGTAATCCGAACCAATATAAAATCCGGTGTGTTCTTTCGTTTTTCTACATTTTTATTTTTATGTATTTGCATCTATGTTTGAATCTGTGTCTGTGATTGTGTTTGTGGTGTTTGATTCACATAGTAGTTCACATAATTTTTAGATTTTGTTTAAATTCTCAAAAACATTATTCACCTCCCTTCTAGTGTTTGTTTTGCCTTGACGATCCATTCTGCAATCCCTAACAGAGATATCCCCATCCCTAGCTCCCACTGTTAAATTTCAAACACTCCAAAACTTCGATCGAGTGGTAAACGAACGGTACTAGTGTGAAGAAAGTGTTTTGAGGACTTCAAATATATTAGTTTTAATTTTTTTCATGGAGTATTAATGCTGGAATTATTTTTCAAAGAATCAAGCTCCCGTTTTAGTTTTCTGTAACTCAACATTTTGGAAACGAGATGAAAACACTGGCTTCGAATATATAGTGTGAGAAACCTAGACAAGCATGCATATACATACTGGGTAGTGTACAAGTTTTAGATGGTTAGGATAGCTACTGTATCGATTTAGATTTTCATATGCCTAAGTAGGTTAGATCTGCTATGTTCTTTCATTTGCATTGGCTACATGATTTGATTTTAGGGTTGGTCTGTGTTTTGATGTAGATGTGCATGTGTATTTAGAAGGGTAGGCTACAGAATTTTTTTAGGAAGAAAGCATATGCAGGTTCAGTTAGCATGTGGATATAGGAGGGTAGGCATATCATATGGAAATAAAAGGGTATGCATGCTTAGTTTGCTCATATACATATTAGGCCTGCATTTATATTTACAGTGGCTATTTTTCCTCATAAGGCATATGCAATAAGAACTAGGTGGTGTTCATAGATGGGTAGCCATGTTCACTGATTTTGGCTTTGGGGTGTAGTATGTACACATTTTTTTTTTTTTTTTTTGCTTAGGGTAAGAGTTTCCAGTTAATTTAATTTTCACCGCTATTTAACGCCGAACATTATATATATGCACCGTCACATACGAACTCCAAACGCAACAAAAATAGATACACTGGTATGTCTTGATGTTCCAGATCCAATGAAATTAATTTCATCGAAATCCAACTCCGTTTGGAAAATAGAATTATTTTAATTTCAATTTATTAATCGGTTCACATTTAAATATTGCATGCTCACAAAACAACTCCGATTGGACCTAAATTTGAAATCTTACAATAATTAGTATTATGAATTTAATAAAATTCATTTCATTGAAAACGGAGGTCGTTTGAAAAATAGCTATTCCAAGGCTTATATAATATCGATAGAGTATTAATTAATTCCAAAATAATTAGAATAAATAATTATTATTATCGTATATATCCAAATTAAATAATATATAGCTCCGAATATAAACGAATATGGAATTATAACTCAGCATTAAAATTTTCGAGTTAAACGGTATCCAAATTATAAATAAAAAAAATCATTTTTAATTTATTAAATAAACGTTATGGTTCATAAATGAATCCATAGCGACTATTTGAAAATTTGATTTGGACATAACTCACAATGTATAAGATAAAATTTTGAACTTTCTCTTTCATCAGAAAATTATAATCTAACAGATCCTAATGTTTCTTGTTTCAAAGAATTCCGATTTAAAAACAGATTCTGTATATTCAGTTGAAGTTCAAAACTCAATATTACGAACTACCGCACTGGTGCAAGTTTTTTTTTAATTAAACATAAATTTAATATGTTCAATATTCATTCTATTAATAATTTCTTTATAAAAATCCATTAATAGTTCAGGTATAATATTTAAACAGATTCAAATATTTAAATTTAGGCGACCAAAAATACAGGTCCTTGCATGCTTCCCCCTTAAAAATATTTCGTCCCCGAAATTACAAAGTAAGAATAATGCTCCAAACCTAATTATTTTCAAAATAATTATTTTAGAATATTATCAAAAATTTCTATGTCTTTAAAATAATTTACGAAAAATTCATCAGCACATTCTTTGCACGGTTCGATCGAAACAACTACAACTGCCACTTTGGGACTCACATCGATCAAAAGAAAACAAAAGCCATGTGGCTATCCAACCCAAGGGTATAAAATCAATTGCCCAGTCAATAGTATTAAGGTTTACCAATTTTTCAGGCAACCAAACTCTAATTACGAAGCAGGCAACTAATAGCTCTTCCTTCTTCCACCCTGCACTTAACTCAATTTACAATGCAAGTAACAAACACAGTGTTAAATCATTTAGTTTCATTTCATATTTTTGTTTATAAACAAGTTGAGTTTTAATTATTACTCAAATTCCAAGTTTAATTTACAAATTCATATAAATTTACACTTGAGTTCAAAGTTCAACTTTAATCAAACTTGATTTGATTCATTCTTCATTCATTTTCTATCAACTCAAGTTTATATAATCCAAATTTATTTTCACTATGATATATATATATATATATATTTATATGTATATGTATATATATACTTCTTAATTCACTTGACACATTCAAACTATATGCATCGAGCTCCATTTAGATAATCAACATTCAATTTATTGGTATTTCAACTTGAATTCAAGAATTTTCATTCCATATTAAAATTTTCATTGACTAATTTCATAAGTGAAACCTCCTTATGTTATTTTAATCTATTTAAAATTTTCAATCCAAAATGAATTCCGTTTGAAGCGATCAACAAACCAATATATCAATAATTTGATAAAATTATTTCCTTTTCCCTACAAAAATATAATTTGGGCAAAATTATTTCATTTACTTTCTATACAAAACAATATTGTGTCAATTGGCAGTCCAATATAGTCTCTAAACACTTGAACTGATCAAACAACACAACACAAAACATTTTATAAAATCTATAAATATGTGCTCTCGTATATAAACACTCAAACTCAATCTAGGGTATTGCTAACCTAGATTACTCAATTAAGATGGGGTTTTCAACAGAGCCAAGGTTATCACTTAACCATTAACTTTGATACCAACTGTAGCATCTCGGGAAATTCCAATGCTCGAATTTCAACATTAATAAATCTCGTGTCCAAACTCAAGTACCAAAACCCAAAAAGCTAGAAGAAAGAAACAAGAGGGTGAGAAAAGAAAGAAAAATATTAGAATAGAAGAATAAGAAGAAGAACCAACACAACACAGAGTTTTACATCACAGAGGAATAAAATATAATATAAAATTATATCTTTATTGAGAGCTTGAAATAATACTTACAATCATCAGAGTACAACGGATATCAATACATCTGGACAGCTGTAATAGCCTGTCCTCATATACAACACACATCAGAATAAATTCTGAATAGGTATCATATGTCAAGACTTCTCCAGCTCATCTATGGACTTCACAACATCCGTTAGCCTAAACCTGTAAAACTCAGTCTAACCCGAGCACTGCAAACGCCATGGATCGGTCTGGTGAACCAGCGTGAAAAAATCTCACTAAGTTTATAGTTGTCATCAAACAGATTTAAAGTTGAAAAAATTAAAAGAAAAGGATAATCTTAAGACCAGTCCACACATAAACACACATGGTTTTTACCTTACGATAACCCAAAACATTCTGAAATCATATTTATTCGGATATTATAATACTGTCTAAATCAAATAAATAACCATCTAGCAGAACTCTTGCATCTCACACTCTACATACATAGTATATAATAAAAAAAGCCATGGGGTCTTATTGGATAATGGGTTCTTAACTATGACAAGGTATGGAACCACCCCCGATAGTGTATCTCTAGATAGGAATACATTGGGTTCAACAAGAACATCTTACAACCCGACCACACATGACCGCCACTCATTTCCTTTGAGTGTATCGAATGTATTATCACCAATAGTTGGGCCCACATAACCTCTATCTGAAGGTACAAAATTGACAGAAGGAATAAATAAATTTTCTCTAGATAGTGACAATACACCCTAATGGAAGCGACCCATATAACATGCCACCTTCCCTATTTTTGTTATTTCCTGGCTGATGAGGCTTGAGGTTATAATTACCTTTAAAAGATTGCATACCACCATTCACTTTGAATGCCACATCCTCGGATCCGCTAGAAACTACTAATTGATGTCCACAAAAATATTATGGACGTTAAGCTAAGAGAAGGTGTCTTTTCCACCACCAATAGAAGTACATTTTTTAAAATCGATGTACGTGACAATTCTGGTAATACTTTATCAGACATTCATCCATACAAGTCATCCAAGAATAGGATGAACCAAAGGTACTCTCCCACTGCATCCTATATTGTAATGTCACGGATTTATTACTGACTTTATTTATCAATAATTATTGATTTATTTCAATGATTAATTTAAATTAAATTAATTAGAGTTAATACTTGAGGAATATCTAAATTTGATATTTTTAATCTTAAGTGTGAATGTGTGTGTGTGTGTGTGTATATATATTAGAATGTGTATACATATATGTGTGTGTGTGTGTTATTTATATATTAATTTGTTATAAAAATATTTAATATAAGTGTATATGTAAATTAAGTGGGTAAATAATGTTTAACTTTTGTTTACATTTTTATTTGATTTTTTAGCTTATCAATATCTTATGTAAACAATTCATTTACCTCATGTATAAGAAACAAATGGACAAATGCAACATTTAAAACCACAACGTACTTCAGATTCACAAATCAGTAAACAAAACTAGTTGCTTAAGGACAAAGCAACATTACGTAAACCATCCATGCTTGTGCTGCGTAGTCAATCTCTTGTTTTCTAATCAAATGTATATAGGGTACTACTAATAGCTTTACTTAAGAAGTAAGAATACTTGTATTTGCACATGGACTCCTAGACTTATACATTTCAATCAATCAGCAAGCAAGCTATATACCCTAGTATAAGAGCAAAGCATGGTCTTTCAAATCAAAATACATTTCTATACAAAGTTATTGGTATCTTTAATTTACTTAAACCCAAAGTATGCTTTCCAATAAATGTTGCACATGGTTTTAGTACAAGGCACCTCTGTTTTATACTAGCCTGCATCAAATAAATATAAAAAACAGACTAGCCTAGTATGAAGAACATGCTACATGTAAATTGGGCAGAGTAGCTAGGAACCAAGCATTTACTTTTAAACCAATTCTTACATATGTTGTACATCTTCTAGCCGTAGTATCTCCATTCTGCACATCTAGACAAAATCACTCAATCAAACTACTAGCCTTGGAAACCTGAAAGTGTTTTCTTTTTAAAACTGATTCTTGCATGTGTTGTGTAATAGCTCTTGTACCCCTCTCAACCTGGCCATAAACCTGTAGAGTATGATCAGAAAACTAGAAAAGGCTTTACACTACTTCTTATCAATCATAGGGTGTACAACTACTGTTTTGTTGAATCAAACCACACATACACAGCTGAAAATAAGTCTCAGCGACTCTGTTCAATCCCTAGGCCAGAAATTTAATGATCGTTTGTTTTTTCTTTTTCTCACCTATAAATACCCATCTACACCTCACCATTTTACATAAGCCATTTGGATTGTAACTAAGTAAGAGGTCTGTAAAGAGAGAGCTAGACAGATTAAAGAGCAGAGACATTCATTTGTGAGTAAACTCTTTCCTACCCCTGTTTCCTAAAGCTTATTTATAATTATGTATATAACCACATGCATATGGATTGGTATGAAATAAACATGGATGTTTGTATGGCTGGAAAACTATTGGATATTCTTTAATAATGTGTGACTGGAAATCAACCTGCAACCAGTGTGTCAGTTGTGAGTAAACTAAATCTTTAACCTTTGTTCAATCTTTATTTTAACTATTATTGGATGCTTATGAGTTTTTTGGTAAGTGTACATGTTTTAGTACACAAGACATCATTTGTAATGTCAGTATATCGATCTGATATTATTATAGAAATGACTGAAATAATTAACAAATAGTGGATGTGTGTTATTTATTAATATAAATTTATAACTCTAATTTTAACTAGAATCTAGTCGTTAATCTTTAATTTCGGGGATGAAATTCTTTATAGGGGGTAGATTGTAATGTCCCGGATTTATTACTGACTTTATATATCGATAATTATTGATTTTTTTCAATGATTAATTTAAACTAAATTAATTAGAGTTAATACTTGAGGAATATTTAAATTTGATATTTTTAATCTTATGTATGTGTATTTATATATGTATATATATATAATAGAATGTATATATATCTGTGTGTTATTTATATATTAATTTGTTATAAAAATATTTAATATAAGTATATATGTAAATTAAATATATAACTAATGTTTAGCTTTTGCTTACATTTTATTTGATTTTTTAGCTTATCAATATCTTATGTAAACAATTCATTTACCTCATGTATAAGAAATAAATGGACAAATGCAACATTTAAAACCACAACGTACTTCAGATTCTCAAATCAATAAACAAAACTAGTTGCTTAAGGACAAAGCAACATTATGTAAACCATTCATGCTTGTGTTGTGTAGTCAGTCTCTTGTTTTCTAATCAAATGTATATAAGCTACTACTAATAACTTTACTTAAGAAGTAAGAATACTTGTATTTGCGAATGGACTCCTAGACTTATACACTTCAATCAATCAGCAAGCTAGCTATATACCCTAGTATAAGAGCAAAGCATGGTATTTCAAATCAAAATACATTGTTGTACAAAGTTATTGGTATCTTGAATTTACTTAAACCCAAAATATGCTTTCCAATCAATGTTGCACATGGTTTTAGTACACTGCACCTCACTTCTACACTAGCCGGCATCAAATAAATATAAAAAATAGACTAGTCTAGTATAAAGAACATGCTACATGTAAATTGGGCTGAGTAGCTAGGAACCAAGCATTTACCTTTAAACCAATTCTTACATATGTTGTACATCTTCTAGCCGTAGCATCTCCATTCTGCACATTTAGACAAAATCACTCAATCAAACTACTAGCCTTGGAAGCCTGAAAGTGTTTTCTTTTAAAACTGATTCTTGCATGTGTTGTGTAATAGCTCTTGTACCCCTCTCAACCTGGTCACATAAACCTGTAGAGTATGATCAGAAAACTAGAAAAGGCTTTACAATACTTCTTATCAATCATAGGGTGTAAAACTACTTTTTGTTGAATCAAACCACACATACACAACTGAAAATAAGTCTCAGCTACTCTGTTCATTCCCTAGGCTAGAAATTTAATGCTCATTTTTTTTCTCACCTATAAATACCCATCTACACCTCACCATTTTGCACAAGCCATTTGGATTGTAACTAAGTAAGAGGTCTGTAAAGAGAGAGCCAACTAGGTTAAAGAACAGAGACATTCATTTGTGAGTGAACTCTTTCCTACCCCTGTTTCCTAAAGCTTGTTTATAATTATGTATATAACCACCTACATATGGATTGGTATGAAATAAACATGAATGTTTGCATGGCTGGAAAACTATTGGATATTATTTAATAATGTGTGACTGGAAATCAACCTGGAACTAGTGTGTTAGTTGTGAGTAAACTAAATCTTAAACCTTTGTTCGATCTTTATTTAACTATTATTGGATGTTTATGAGTTGTTTGGTAAGTATACATGTTTTAGTATACAGGACATCATTTATAACGTCAGTATATCGATCTGATATTTTTATCAAACTCAGTGTAAACATTTAAATAAGTCTCTGTACATGTGGAAACATAAACAAATTTAACACTTTATTTGTTAAAAATCCCATAGCTTGGATTCCAACCAGTTATAGAGTTAGGTTAATGTATGATAATTTGTTTATATATCTACATAATATATAGCACCTAAAACTGTGACGTATATAAACACATATATTCTCAGATCTATGCCTTTTCTTTTACTAAGTTATAAACACTGATTTTCCGACAATCCTGGATTCTAGTTTCAGGCGTACATATGAATTTGCATATGGAAATCATGAATTTTAGTACCAATTTCTTGATTTTTAGTGAAGCAAGTGTTGAGATACTTTGAGTTAACCAGAAAACCTTGTTCGATTGTTTTCTGACGATCCCGAGGTCCGAGTTCCATGGTGAGGAGCATGGAGCAGCGTTATGGTTCAGTAACCGCAGGAAAAATGTTAAATGATTTTTATGTTGAGTAAGTTGAGCAAACAAAGTGAAAAGAGGGTTTTGGGGAACTATTTTAACACTGACTTTGATGGTGGACTGCGTCGCCAGTGGTGATCCGAATGGACTGGGATTTGGTGTGCAGCTCCAGCCAGGAGGCAAGTTCATGCTGGTGAAGTGTGATCGGAAACAATGCAACGTGTTGGAATTGGTAGGGAATAAGTTGAACGGTGATGGAAATGTTTGTTTCTTTAAAAATGGGTTGAACATGGAAATTTTGAAGAAAGGGTTTAGGGTCAATCTGAGTTCATGGGTAGTTCCAGTGGGTGATATAGTGTGTGTATGAGAGGTTATTATCAGAGAATAGCGGTTAAACTGCATGTGCATGTACACACTACTGCATGTGTGCATTGAAGTGTTCCAGTGAGTGTACGAAGGAAACGATGGCAGCAGTGGTAACTGATAAAGGGTTGAGGCATGGTGTTTTGATGGAATTGATCGGGTGGGTTAATATAGCCAGGCAGAAGAGTATCGAAGCAAAGAAAGGAAGGCCAAAAGAAAATAAGATGGGGGTAACAGCAGGAAATCAAAGAAATAGGGAACTAAGCTAAGAACATCAAGAAAAATAATGTGTACAAATTACCACTTAAACTCCAAAAGAATAAGAATGGTATACACAATAGTTGGATTTACAAACCTATACCCACTGCAGTTTTAAATCCTATTAAACTTTTCCCACTACAGTTTAATTCGATTCAAACTTCCCCACTACAATTTGAATGCATGTAATCGATGTCCAGGTCAGAAGCAAATCAGTGACCAGTAATTTTAACCGTTAATTTAGTTGAAGATCTGTTTAGGAGTAGTATGCAAATTCATAAATTAGTTTAAGAATACCGCATGACATAGGGAATAGAACAACATGTAGGAAACGGTGAAATTATGAAGTTTTTGGACATTACAGACTGTTTTCACTGGGTGGCGATTATCCCTTAATATAATACACAATAGATATGTTTGGTAAATTTGTTATGAAAAGCAGCATGTGTTTTTTTTAAAATAAAATGGAAAATAAATAAAAAGGGGAGTTGAAGGCTAACTTTTGTTTAAATTTTAGTCCATGTTCTAGTTTAGAAGAAACATGAAAGCGACGAGAAGGTAATAACTAAACATATGAAAGGTAATCTAATTGTGATACTAGTTTTAATGTAACTTTTAAAAGATAAATAAGTAAGGAAAGAATGGGATCAAACAAAGAAGAGAAGAAAACAAGTGAAGTGTGCGTAGATAGAGGAGAAAAGAAAGTGTGCGTGGGCTATTGGGCCTGGTTTGCCCACTCAAGGATTAAACAAATTGAATAAGTATAATAAAAAGAAAAGAATGAGGAGATGGCCCAGTGGAACTGGGCAGCATGCTAAATTTAATAATAGGAAATAAGAATAGGAAAAAGAAAAAGTAAGGAGTTGGACCAGAAAATGGGTTGTGAAAAGTGGGCTATAGGCTAGAATAACAAGGAAAGAAAATATAGAAAAATAGAAGGAAATGGGAAAAGAAGATAAACGAAAAGTAGGAAAGGAATAGAGAAAAACAAATTAAGTGTTTTGTTTAAATTGTATAACTTAATTTAGTTGTTCGGATAAAATAAACTTACACCATAAATATAGATATATAAGAAGCAATATAAATGTATTGATTTCATAATAACGGAACGAAATAGAAAAGAGAAGTCGTCAAAAATGAACATGAAGTTAAAGCGTTCATCTATAACTTATTAATCAAAGATTGGATTTAATTTAAGTAGTGATTAAATTATTCGTTGTGAGTAATTTAAATAATTAAGAAAGGAGATTTATTCAATCGTCTTCAAGATTGAGGAAGCGATTATAAACCTGATTTGTTGTATTATAATCGATGAAATGCCATGGCTATTGGAAGGCAGTTGACCGTTAGTATTACTGTATTATGATGGATTCAAATATTTGAAACAAGTATTGAAGTATTGTTTGAATTGTATCAAAATCAGAAAATAAATTGCAAACTCAAATCAACAACAAATAAATGAAATATCAAATTTGAATATAATAATCTGTTTTCCCTTAAGTATCACTTGACCCTAAAAGAGATTAATGTTGATCATTACGAAGAGACCAAAATCTGTATTCCACTTCGATTCGATCATTACGAGTCAGAGATTATTGAAGACAATCGAAGATGAAGTTTTGCAAGGGCTATTTTGTTAATCCTAGGTAGAAATTGCCTAAGATGGATTTACATAATAGTGCCTTCAGTTTGTTCAATCCTAGAACAACTTGTACGGTCAAATGTCTGATAGAGTATATCTAAACCAATCACGCATGTTGATCTCTCCAAACGTATTTATGTTGGTGACGGAGGAATTCGTTCCTCTTAGCTTTATGCCTGTAATATATTTTTGGGGAAATCAATTAGTGGTTGGTAGATTTTGATGATGTGGCATTCAAAGGAAATAAAGAGCTGATATGTCTAAAGGTAAGCCTAGCCTTAAGCTTCAAAGCCGGAAAATGACAAAAATCGAGCAAGCAACATGGCTGTGTGGATCGCTCCCATAAAGTTGTATTGTCACCATCTAGAGAATATTCATTTTGTTACTTCTTTCAATTCTGTATCTTCGGATAACAGTTATGTAGGCCCAACCATCGGTAACAATATATTTGATACACTCAAGAGAAATGAGTGGTCGGTCATGTGTGGCCGGGTTGCAAGACGTTCTTGTTGAACCCAGTGTATTCCTCTCTAGAGATACACTATCGTAAGGTGGTTTCATACCTTATCATAGTTGAAAATCCACTATCCATAAGCACCAAGCGGTTTTGTTTGTATACTATATAGTAAAATGTGAGATTCAAGCATTCTTCTAGATTCTAAATTATTCGTGGAAAACCCTAGACATTATTATAATATCTGATTCAAATATATAAACAAATTTGGTTCTCATAAGGTAAAAACCCATTCCATACTTACGGCGTGGTCTTATGAAATACTTTTTATTTCTTTGCTTGTTTTAAAAATCGTTTACTCATACCAATCCCCTGACTGACCCGGAGTTTATTTTTCTGTGTTTTCCCTAAACTCTTGGGTACTCATAACACTTGTTATGAGTAGACAAGTGATCCAGGTATGGAGATAACTTTTAACTGGATGGGATGGTTTCCATAAGGTGGTCTATAGTATATCTGTGAAGTCTGCAAGCTAGTATATCTACAATATCTATGTATAATTAAGAAATGTGCAAGTTATAATGGGCATATATCCATATATCGGTTGTATCGAACTATGATCTACTATAACTTTGATGTATAATATTATGTTATATTATATTGTGTTCAAGTTACGCTGTGACATTCTGATGTTTTTTTCTTTAGTTCTATCCTTTATCTTTTCTTATTCTTAAATAATGGCACGATTTCCGAGGTGTTCAAAAGTTGGGCCGTTACAGTTGGTATCAGAGCTTAGGTTACTGAATACCTAGACTTTGGGTGAGTATTGAGAGAGCGTATTTGTAATTTTATATTAATATATTTATATATATATATATATAGAAGGATCAACTTGAATTATATACAACATGAGATGAATTATGGTTGGATTCAAACCAGATTTTGGAATTTAAAATCCTGGGTGTTTGGAAAAATACTTTTCTAAATAAATATAAAGAAATATAGTATTACTTTGAAAAATTTAGATAACAACCATTTTTTGAATGGACTTTAAAAGTGATAAAGCACTGAACTCACTTCTGTCTCTAGAAAATAATTCTGATGATGACTGCAACATCATCAGTGTTCATTTTCGAGTTTCTAAGTGACAAATTGCTACCCTATAAAAATTTCTCATGGAAAGTTGTTTGAAAGAAAATAAGTGGTTTGGAAATTCAAATGTTTTGAATTTAAATATATGTATATATATTTGTGCGATTTCTAAAGAATTTGAAATAAAAAACTGGGAATTTGAATTCTGAAAATAAATTTTTAAATGCGAAAAAGTTCCAGAAGATACCTTACTCTTTTTAAATAAAAAGAGTTAAATTTATTTGGGTCAGCCTTAGGATAAATTGAATAAAGTTAGAATTTTAAAATTTAATTAAAATTTGATATTTCCACTAAATTAAGCCCAAACTTAACTGGATGTGAACTCGTAGAACTGAACAAGTTGATTTTTGAAATCAAATTTCTAAGTTCCGGAAGGAAGATAACTAATTTATTAAGGAAGACTGTGAATAAAACTTAATGTGGTTAAGTGAATTGCCTGATGAGCTGAATATGGATTCAAGTTTTAAAAAGAGAATTTGGGACAGATATATATATACATATATATATATATATATATGTTTGAGCAGGATTAATTCGAATCAATGAAGTAAATAAGATCTGGAATTTATTTTCAAATATAAAAGGATATTTTTGAGGTAATATGGAATTAATAAATTGGGACCTAACTATAAATTGGTTAAGTTGAATAATTCACTCGGTATCGATCTGATGTTGATTTCGGTCTTCGGGATTGATACATAGAGGGTTATTCGCTTACTGATTTACGGTAAGGGACCGATAGATGTAAATGTTTTCCAATCATAGTGGAATACATTTCTAGTTATAGAAATGACTAAAATAAATAACAAATAGATGATGTGTGTTATTTATTAATATAAATTTATAATTCTAATTTTAACTAGAATCTACTCGTTAATCTTTAATTTCGGGGATGAAATTCTTTTTAGGGGGTAGATTGTAATGTCCCAGATTTATTACTGACTTTATATATCGATAATAATTGATTTTTTTTCAATGATTAATTTAAACTAAATTAATTAGAGTTAATACTTGAGGAATATTTAAATTTGATATTTTTAATCTTATGTTTGTGTATATATATATATATTAGAATGTATATATATATGTGTGTTATTTATATATTAATTTGTTATAAAAATATTTAATATAAGTATATATGTAAATTAAGTATATAAATAATGTTTAACTTTTGTTTACATTTTATTTCATTTTTTAGCTTATCAATATCTTATGTAAACAATTCATTTACCTCATGTATAAGAAACAAATGGACAAATACAACATTTAAAACCACAGCGTACTTTAGATTCTCAAATCAATAAACAAAACTAATTGCATAAGGACAAAGCAACATTGTGTAAACCATTCATGCTTGTGTTGTGTAGTCAGTCTCTTGTTTTCTAATCAAATGTATATAAGCTACTACTAATAGCTTTACTTAGGAAGTAAGAATACTTGTATTTGCACATGGACTCCTAGACTTATACACTTCAATCAATCAGCAAGCTAGCTATATACCCTAGTATAAGAGCAAAGCATGGTCTTTCAAATCAAAATACATTGTTGTACAAAGTTATTGGTATCCTGAATTTACTTAAATCCAAAATATGCTTTCCAATCAATGTTGCACATGGTTTTAGTACACTGCACCTCGCTTCTACACTAGCCGGCATCAAATAAATATAAAAACAGACTAGGCTAGTACGAAGAACGTGCTACATGTAAATTGGGCTGAGTAACTAGGAACCAAGCATTTACCTTTAAACCAATTCTTACATATGTTGTACATCTTCTAGCCGTAGCATCTCCATTCTGCACATCTAGACAAAATCACTCAATCAAACTACTAGCCTTGGAAGCCTGAAAGTGTATTCTTTTAAAACTGATTCTTGCATGTGTTGTGTAATGGCTCTTGTACCCCTCTCAACCTGGTCATATAAACCTGTAGAGTATGATCAGAAAACTAGAAAAGGCTTTACAATACTTCTTATCAATCATAGGGTGTAAAGCTATTGTTTTGTTGAATCAAACCACACATACACAACTAAAAATAAGTCTCGGCTACTCTGTTCATTCCCTAGGCTAGAAATTTAATGGTCATTTTTCTCACCTATAAATACCCATCTACACCTCACCATTTTGCACAAGCCATTTGGATTGTAACTAAGTAAGAGGTCTGTAAAGAGAGAGCCAACCAGGTTAAAGAACAGAGACATTCATTTGTGAGTAAACTCTTTCCTACCCCTGTTTCCTAAAGCTTGTTTATAATTATATATATAACCACCTACATATGGATTGGTATGAAATAAACATGGATGTTTGTATGGCTGGAAAACTATTGGATATTATTTAATAATGTGTGACTGGAAATCAACCTAGAACCAGTGTGTTAGTTGTGAGTAAACTAAATCTTAAACCTTTGTTCGATCTTTATTGAACTATTATTGGATGTTTATGAGTTGTTTGGTAAGTTTACATGTTTTAGTATACAGGACATCATTTATAACGTTAGTATATCGATCTGATATTTTTATCAAACTCAGTGTAAACATTTAAATAAGTCTTTGTACATGTGGAAACAGAAACAAATTTAACACTTTATTTGTTAAAAATCCCATAGCTTGGATTCCAACCAGTAATAGAGTTAGGTTAATATATGATAATTTGTTTATATATCTACATAGTATATAGCAACTAAAACTACGACGTATATAAACACATATATTCTCAGATCTATACCTTTTATGTTACTAAGTTATAAAGACTGATTTTCCGACAATCCGGGATTCAAGTTTCAGATGTACATATGAATTTGCGTACGAAAATCATGAATTTTAGTACCAATTTCATGATTTTTAGTGAAGCAAGTGTTGAGATACTTCGAGTTAACCAGAAAACCTTGTTTGATTGTTTTCTGATGATCCCGAGGTCCGAGTTCCATGGTGAGGAGCATGGAGCAGCGGGAAGGTTCAGTAATCGCAGGAAAATGTTAAATTATTTTTCTGTTGAGTAAGTTGAGGAAACAAAGTGAAAAGAGGGTTTTGGGGGACTGTTTTTACACTGACTTTAATGGTGGACTACGTTGCCAGTGGTGATCCGAATGGACTGGGATTTGGTTTGCAGGTCCGGCCAGGAGGCGAGTTCATGCTGGTGAAGTGTGATCTAAAACAACACAACGTGGTGGAATTGGTAGGGAATAAGCTGAACGGTGATGAAAATGTTTATTTCTTTAAAAATGGGTTGAACATGGAAATTTTGAAGAAAAGGTTTAGGGCCAATCTAAGTTCATGGGCAGTTCCAGTGCGTGATGTAGCGTGTGTAGGAGAGGTTATAATCAAAGAATAGGGGTTAAATTGCGTGTGCATGTGCACACTACTATGTGTGTGCATTGAAGTGTTCCAATGAGTGTATGAAGGAAACGATGGCAGCAGTGGTAACTGATAAAGGGTTGAGGCATGGCGTTTTGATGGAATCGATTGGGTGGGTTAATATAGCCATGCAGTAGAGTATTGAAGCAAAGAAAGGAAGGCCAAAAGAAAATAAGATGTGGTAACAGCAGGAAATCAAAGAAACAGGGAACTAAGCTAAGAACATTAAGAAAAATAATGTGTACAAATTACCACATTAACTCCAAAAGAATAAGAATGGTATACACTATAGTTGGATTTTCAAACCTATACCCACTGTAGTTTTAAATCCTATTAAACTTTTCCCACTACAGCTTAATTCGATTCAAACTTCCCCACTACGGTTTGAATGCACGTAATTGATGTTCAGGTCAGAAGCAAATCAGTGACCAGTAATTTTAACTGTCAATTTAGTTGAAGATCTGTTTAGAAGTAGTATGCAAATTCATAAATCAGTTTAGGAAAACCGCATGAATTAGGGAATAGAACAACATGTAGGAAACTGTAAAATTATGAAGTTTTAGGACATTACAGACTGTTTTCACTGGGTGGAGATTATCCCTTAATATAATACATAACAGATATGTTTGGTAAATTTGATATGAAAAGCAACGTGTAGTTTTTCATAAAATAAATTAAAACGGCAAATAAATAAAAAGGGAGTTGAAGGCTGACTTCTGTTTAAATTTCATTCCATGTTCTAGTTCGTAAGAAACATGAAAGCGGCGAGAAGGTAATAACTAAAGATATGAAAGGTAATCTAATTGTGATTCTAGTTTTTAACTAACTTTAAAAAGAGAAATAAGCAAGGAAAGAATGGGATCAAACAAAGAAGAAAAGAAAAGAAGTGAAGTGGGCGTAGATAGAAGAGAAAAGGAAGTGCCGTGGGCTATTGGGCCTGGTTGGCCCACTCAAGGATTAAACAAATTGAATAAGTAGAATAAAAAAAAGAATGAGGAGAGGGCCCAGTGGAATTAGGCAGCAGGAAAAAGAAAAGGTAAGGAGTTGGGCCAGAAAATGGGATGTGAAAAGTGGGATGTAGGCCAGAATAACAAGGAAAGAAAATATAGAAAAATAAAAGGAAAAAGGAAAATAAAGATTAATGGAAATTAGGAAAGGAATAGAGAGAAAAAGTAAATGTTTTGTTTAAATTGTATAATTTAGTTTAGTTGTTCGGATAAAATAAACTTACACTATAAATATAGATATATAAGAAGCGATATAAATGTATTGATTTCATAATAACGAAACGAAATAGAAAAGAGAAGCAGTCAAAAATGAACGTAAAGTTAAAGCGTTCATCTTTACCTTATTAATCAAAGATTGTATTTGATTTAAGTAGTGATTAAATTATTCGTTGTGAGTAATTTAAATAATTAAAAAAGGAGATTTATTCAATCGTCTTCAAGATCGAGGAAGCGATTATGAATCTGATTTGTTGTATTATAATTGATGATATGTCGTGACTATGGTAAGGTAGTTGACCGTTAGTATTACTGTATTATGATGAATTCAAGTATTTGAAACAAGTATTGAAGCATTGTTTGAATTGTATCAAAATCAAAAAATAAATAGCAAACTCAAATCAACAACAAATAAATGAAATATCAAATTTGAATATAATAATCTATTTTCCCTTAGGTATCACCTGACTCTAAAAGAGATTAATGTTGATCGTTACGAAGAGATCGGAATCTATATTCCACTTCGATTCGATCATTACAAGTCATAGATTATTGTAGGCAATCGAAGAGGAAGTTTTGCAAGGGCTATTATGTTAA
This sequence comes from Allium sativum, assembly GCA_030737875.1. NCBI lineage: Eukaryota > Viridiplantae > Streptophyta > Magnoliopsida > Asparagales > Amaryllidaceae > Allium > Allium sativum. The sequence goes on along the minus strand of CM060925.1, from coordinate 140,350,112 downwards.
TCCTAGGTAGAAATTGCCTAAGATGAAATTACAGAATAGTGCCTTCGGTTTGTTCAATCCCAGAACAACTTGTATGGACGAATGTCTGACAGAGTATATCTACCCCAATCACGTACGTTGACCTCTCCAAACGTATTTATGTTAGTGGCGGAGGAATTCGTTCCTCTTAGCTTTATACCTGTAATATATTTTTGGGGAAATCAGTTAGTGATTGGTAGATTTTGACGATGTGGCATTCAAAGGAAATAAAGAGCTGATATGTCTAAAGGTAAGTCTAGCCTCAAGCTTCACAGCCGAAAAATGACAAAAATTGGACAGGCAACATGGCTTTCTTGGTAGCTCCCATTTGGGTGTATTGTCACCATCTAGAGAATATTCACTTTGTTACTTCTTTCATTTCCGTATCTTCAGATAATGGTTATGTGGGCCGAACCGTCGGTGACAATATATTCGATACACTCAAGAGAAATGAGTGGTCGGTCATGTGTGGCCGGGTTGCAAGATGTTCTTGTTGAACCTAGTGTATTCCACTCTAGAGATACACTATCGGAAGGTGGTTTCATACCTTATCATAGTTGGAAATCCATTATCCATAAGCACCTAGCGGTTTTGTTTGTATACTATATAGTAGAATGTAAGACACAAGCATTCTTCTAGATTCTAAATTATCTATGGAAAACCCTATACATTATTATAATATCTGATTTAAATATACAAACAGATTTGGTTCTCATAAGCTAAAAACCCATTTCGTACTTACGGCGTGGTCTTATGAGATACGTTTTATTTCTTTGCTTGTTTTAAAAATCGTTTACCCATACCCGTCCCCTGACTGGCCCGGAGTTTATTTTTCTGTGTTTTCCCTAAACTCTTGGTTACTCATAACACTTGTTATGAGTAGATAAGTGAGCCAGGTATGGAGATAACTTTTAACTAGATGGGATGGTTTCTGCAAGGTAGTTTATAGTATATCTATGAAGTCCGCAAGCTAGTATATCTACAATATCTATGTATAATTATGAAGTGTGCAAGTTATGATGGGCATATATCCATATATCGGTTGTATCGAACTATGATGTATTATAACTCTGATGTGTATAATATTATGTTATATTATATTGTGTTCTAGTTCCGCTGTGAGATTCTGATGTTTTTTCTTTAGTTCTATCCTTTATCTATTCTTATTCTTAAATAATGGAACGACTTTCGAGGTGTTCGAAAGTTGGGTCGTTACATATATAGGAATCACCTTATGGATCAGTAGCGAGTAGTCTTTGCAATCCATATATTTCACTGATGATAGAATCACTATCAAAATATCTTTAGGGATCAACTAGAGAAATTCAACAAGTAGTATTTCCATTCATGAAGAATTATGGTCTTCAATTGCCCCATCTCGATCAACATCAAATATCTTCTTTGTTTATGTATTCATTGGTTTGGAATGGTTTTCGAATATAAATTTGATCTCAGGCTTTCCACACCAACAACCGTATAGGCCAAATTTGATAATCGGTCATTTAACTATCAAATAAACAACCATTTATCCATAAAAAGAAAACGAATTCACTAATTCAACACCCAACATCATTTAGCCTCTTTAATTAACCATCCATTAATTAAAACTTCTAAGTCTTCCAATATTAGGAAAACATTTATTCTTATTTAACATAAGAATATTCAATTATCATTTCACTTCTACTTTATTAATTTCTCATTGTAAATTGGTAAGTGAATAAATCTCTAAGTATATAATCCCAAAGGCCGAATCCAACATCAGATTGATACCTCGAAAGTTACTCGACTCAATTAACGTATAATAGGTTCCAATTTCTTAATAACTACATCATACTCCTTCAGAAAATCATTTCTCATAATAATAGTGTTACCCTCAACTACTCTAGATCTCGTTTCTAAACTAATATCATCCTTGGATAATCATGAACTCGTTCAAGTTGGGGTATTTTATTTACCCCTTAGACCTTGAGTCAACAACATTCTTATCTTCAAAATAGATAGAAGTTTATTAACGAAACCTTATCCTAATAACTATCACAAAAATTCCATATACTATCTGATTTAAAACATGGTTTTTATAACTTCGTTCAACATGGATTTATAAAATTCAACTAAATAGAATTCCAATATGAATTCTATTTAAACATCAATTTAGACTTAATTTATATTACTATTAATGTAAATTTGCTTAAAAATTTCATTTAACTATAAATAGGCCGTATGGCTTCATAAACCTCAATTAATTTAATTTCAAGATCATCACTTTGATTATTATTAAATAAATAATAAATAGTTTCAATCTTATTAAAAATAAAAATGGTTTACTTCATCAATAACTATTCCTATTAAGTTAATTGACAACAAATTAATTTGATAATCAATTTCAGTCAGCAGTTGACTTAGTCAAATCAAAACATGATTAATTCATTAATCAATTTCAATTCGTTCTTCCTTTAAATTAATTAATAATATAATTAATTTAAATAATCTCATTTAATCGTCTCTTGGAAACAATTAATCTAACTATTAACCTTTTGGTTTATTTTTTTCTCACTTGCTTATAAATCATAAAGATTTGCTTTATAAAATCATTCTATTATTACTTATACAAAATAAATATTTGTTTATTTTGAAAACACACTTCATATTTTAATTCATATATGGTTTTGAAAACATTTCAGAATCAACTTTAAATCAATTCCAACAAATTTTTTATTTTATCGACGATACTAAAGAGGCGAATGTCTACTAAAGTACCCAACCCGTGAAATATCAATTAATTGCACATTGAATCAAAAATATCCAGTCATATTGATAAACGTTATCGATACCAGTGAGGAATCCAGCTGGATTCCTCCAACCTATTATTTCCTACACCACGGATTCAGTATTCAACATATATTATGATATATAAAATTTAACAATCACAGGTGAGGAATCCAGTTGGATCCTACCAACCTGTATTCTCTGCATCCAAATAGGTTACCTTAAATAAAATCATCCATTTAATACGACAATTAAATATCTGTCTAAATAAACATGAATAATTAATTCAACTGTAACGGTCAACTAACAACAACAATTCGAGCATCCAATTTAATTTAATACGTTTATATTATTACAAACCTAATCAACAAGGTAAGTTACCACATTTGGAAATAATCATTTAAAATAACGATTGGTTTCAATTAAATTAAACGAACATTTAATTTAATTAGTAATAAAAAAATATTCAACATATATCCAAACAATCATCAAATCATCCAACAATTAGCAAACATAACACACAAATACCAAACCGGACTTATGTAAAATATAAATGGGACAAACTGAGTGAGTTAAAACGGCTTGTTTTAATTAAACTAAACGGGCATTTAATTTAACTAAATCTTTCAGTAACTACTAACTCTGACAAACGAACTCCATCATGTAGCCTACGTCCATACGGTTCCAACGGTACCAACAACGGTCAATTCTGATAATGTAAGGGCGAGATATTACATTTACAAGGTTAAAAAAGCATTTATTTTATTTATACTTAAATTTAAATTAAACCGGGCCTTACCCAAACCCACTCCGGCCCAACTTACTGAATAACCACCTACTACAGTGTCTTCTCCTCCTCTCATATTCGAACCCGAACAAACACAGTAGCTCCACCATTGTCGCCCACTTCAATGACATCAACCTCTTTTTCTACCCCACAAAATTTCAAAAAAAATCATCATTTTCTTCCTCTCCAACTCCTCTTCCACCCCATCACCGTCACGATAGCCCTTACCTCCTCTAGAAAAATGCATCAACTGCCCCTCACACACAAGCCACAGTGAAATGTTGAATTTAATTTGCAGTAAACCACACAAAATATGCGTACAAGTAGCACTCGACTTGGCAAACCCCATACTGGCATCAATTCCTCCTCCAGTATCCTTGAAGTGGATATATCTGCAGCCCTAGCTCCTACTGTTAAATTTCGAAAACCCCAAAACTTCGATCGAGTTGCAAACGAACAGTACCAGTGTAATGAGAGCATTTTACGGATTTTAAATATATCGGTTTAATTTTTTTTCATGGAGTATTGACGTTGGAATTATTTTTTAAAGAATCAAGCTACCATTTTAGTTATCTGTAACTCGACATTTTGAAAACAGGATGAAGACGCTGGCCTCTTATATATATTGCAAGAAACCTTGGCAAGCACGTATATACATATAGGGTGGTGTACAAATTTTCGATGGGTAGGATAGCAGCTGTGTTGATTTAAATTTCCATGTGCCTAGGTAGGTTAGCTCTGTTGTGTTCTTTCATTTGCATTGGCTACGTGATTTATTTTTAGGGTAGGTTCGTGTGTTGGTTTAGATGTGCATGTGTATTTAGAAGGGTAGGCTACAGAACTTTTTAAGGAAGAAAGCATGTGCGGGGTTCAGTTAGCATGTGGAAATAGGAGGGTAGGCATAGCATGTGGAAATAGAAGGGTAGGCATGTTTAGTTTGTTCCTACACATATTACGCCTGCATTTATATTTAGGGTGACTATTTTTCCTCACAAGGCATGTGCAATAGGAACTAGGTTGTGTTCATAGATGGGTAGCCATGTGTACTAGTTTTGAGTTAGGGGTGAAGTATGTAAACGTTTTTTTTTCTTAGGGTAGAAGTTTCCAGCTTATTATGGTTAATTTAATTTTTACCGCTACTTAACATCAAGCGTTATATATACGCACCATCACACACGAACTCCAGATGCAACGAAAATAGACACTGTGCTATAACTTGACATTTCAGATCCAATGAAAGTAATTTTGTCGAAATCCGACTCCGTTTGCAAAACAAAGTTATTTTAATTTCAATTTATTTATAGTTTCACATTTGAATATCGCACGTTCACAAAACAACTCCGATTGGCCCCAAATTAAAAATCTTACAATAATTAACTGTTACAAATTTAATAAAATCCATCTCATCGAAAATGGAGATCGGTTGAAAAATAGCTATTCTAAGGCTTATATAATAGTAAATATCAGCGACACGCCCTTAAAATGGAAGATGTTTCTAGCGGCATCCTCCCCTAAGTTTTGTTGTAAAGCGGGTCCGCGTTTTTGAAGTTACGTATTTTTAACATTTTTTTGGTGCTGCTGTATAATTTCTTTTTGCGAATATTCATGCAAGTAACCTGCAAAAAAAACTGCAAAATCAACAATTATAATTGCTGATTTGTCAACAATTATTCACCCAGTTTTTAGTTGAAAATCAGATAAATAATTTGTGATATATCAGCAGTTATTCATATATTCTTGCTGATATATCAGCAACTATACGTGAATTTTTTGCAAGGCTTATGAATTATTGTTGATATGTCAGCAAGTATTGTGTATAATTGCTAGTATATTAGCAAGTATTTTATTTTTGACGAAAAACTAAATTAATTGAAGGCAGATGAAAAATTGCAGCAAAGACTGCAATTATTACTGTAAATTGCTGATATAACAGCAATTATTTTGCAGTTGATGCAAATATTTGGAAAAGTTGCTGAAATATCAACAACAATTGCAAATAGTTGCATTATTTGCTGCAATATACTAGAGCCTGCTGTTTTTTCATTTTTGGTTCGTTTTTTTTTATAGTTTTAATGCATGGAAATGATGATTATTTCATGTTGAATTTAATTTTGAATTTTTGTGATTTTATTAATTATTTTCGAAAAAACAGGGACCTAATTTATAAAAAAAATTAGACAGGGAGTTTTCTTGAATTTCGAAATATAATAGGGACCTGAGCCAAACTTACCCTAAATTGAATCCGAGAGTTGCATAAGCAGTGTTTTATTGGAATTTGAAGTTGCGTACTTTGTCCATTTCAATTTAATAATGTTTTTCTGTTAAGGTCGGAGAGGTAATTATACCCTAACTTGATTGACTTCATGATTGATTGAGGAATGAGTAAGGTTCGGTAGCGAGGATTCGTTAGGGATACAGTTAGTTAATGAATGGTTAATGGGTTTAATTATAATGTAACGTCCCGTATTTTTATCACTTCAGTTTTGAATATTTAAATTAGTTTATATATTGAATTCATAATATAAATGGATTTTTATATTAATTAAAACAAAGTTTGAACGTATAAATATATATATATATATATATTAAAATGAGCTCGAAATGGCACGGTAGTTCGTAATATATAGTTTTAAACTTCAATTGAGTATACAGGATCCGTTATAAGTCGAAATTCACTGAAACAAAAAATATTCAAATCTGTTGAACTATAATTTTGTAATAAAAGAGAAAAATTGAGAGTTCGTATTTTATATTGAGAGTTATGGCCAAATCAAATTTTCAAATAGTCGCTATGGAATCGTTTATAAACTGAAATGATTTATTAAATAAAATAAATTGATTTTAAATCGATTTAATACTGGTTTAACGTGAAAATAAAATATCGGGTTGAAAATTCAAGTTAATTTATTTTGGAGTTATATGAATTCAATTTATATTTATTTGTTTCGATTCAGTCGAATTTAATTATAAATTATCAGTTAAATTTAATATCTTCTCCATACGGTCGAATTGGGCTACGAAATACGTTCCAATGTGTTCAGAGTGGTGGTATAATCCTAAGAATGTCTGTTATTCTGTTCAAATAGGAGTTCCAATTCAACGCGATATTTTAATCACATTGGTTCACAATAAAATGTACGTATGTACCAAATCATTTCCTTCCTATTGAAGCTTAGCACATCTACCCAGCCTAAAGCCTATTCCTTTCGAATGAAGAAATTCTGCATACCTATTCTATAGTAGCTGCTTCATTCGTTCAGATCACTGTTCTCTTCCATCATACATCAAGAAACGCTGCAAACCTATTTTTACCTAATGTCAATGCCTAAGCTAGCTGAAATAGACATTCTTCTTATTGCTTTACCTTTACGCTTCGCACTATATAAACCAAGCCAATCCTTTGTTATCTCCATTCTCAAACCCACAAACTAATTCCACTCCTTTTCCTTTCTTTTTATTCTCTTCAGTCATTCGCAAATCAAAATCAAATCCACCATTCTTAATTAAAAATATAAGAAATGGAATCAAAACCGGAATCGTGAATTGGATCCGCGACACATCCTAGAACTCGAACCAAGACTGGAGCATCGCGAGTTCCACAGAAGGTCATCAACAACTGGAGGAGCTCACAAATTGGGGGATGAATTTGTTATGAGGATTTTGACCATCGTCGAGTTGTGCGTTCAAGTAAACGATCACTGCAAGTTGGGAAGAGGTCGATGGTGGTTACGACAGTAGGGTTGACGTTGGCTGAAGAGGTGTGATGAACTAGGTAAGGACAATACAAGATGGGGAGTCCGTTGTTAATAGTTGCGACACTGTAGTGATGGGATTTGGAGGGGTTCAAACTGAAGTTTTACCAGTGTGATATTTGGGTACTAGAGATCGAAGTGGGTGTTGATACGAGGAGTGCAGATCTGTTTGAATGAGGAGTTAAAGTTATGGGTTATATTTTTCGAAGGAGCTGTTGAATAGTGTGAGTTTGGTCTAGAGTTGAATTCTGGGAAGTTAGTCTAGTTTTGTGGGAATGGTGAGTCATTATAGAGACATCGCAGTGGAGTTCGAATGCGTCGGAGATGAACTATGTGACTGAAATTTCAACAGTGGGATATATGAATGTTGTCTGTGCTTTTGTTTAGGAAGATGTTGTGTTCGACATTGGGACTTTGCTATGAAATTGGAGAAGAAATGGTTACTGCCAATAAGAAGTTTGTTAAAATGCCAAAATGGTAAAAATCATTTTTTGGAGCAGTTCTTAGTAGACGTGGATCGATTATTCTTGATGTGGTTTCATGGTCAGTCGACGAAGTAAGGTATACTTTTTTTTAGGAATTAAAATACTTAGAATAATTTAATTATGTTATAATTGGATTAAATTAATAATCGTTTAATCGTTAATTAAAAATAAATAATCATAGGAATAATTAATTCAAGATATTTGGAGACGGTTCATAGCTGCGACGATCTGGAATTAAACGGATATTCAGCTAAGGAAAATCGAGGTCGGTTAAACTCACTCAGTTAAATTATTGGGAACTATTTTTAATAGTTCAAATTTTATTGATTGCTTGTTGGATTATAATTGATTGATATAAAGTGATAAATAGTATATATAATATAATATAATATAATATAATGGTGATTGGTGATTGGATAATTCCCGCGGTATCTTTGGCGGAGGCCCGCAGTACCATTAGCGGATGATTTCCCTATGTGCCCCCACAATATATATATATATATAGTGGATGACCTTCTATACCGCGATATCCTGCCTCGAAGCAGGATGGGTATTATTATTGTTGACTTACATCTATAGATGCAGGAAAAACAGGTTGGAGGGATCCAACTGGATTCCTTAACATTTATTTATTTGTTTTCACATATATGTTGTTATATGATATGATTGATAACCGGTGACATTATATGACATGTTTGGGTGTGTAAACCTTGATCTTGGTATTTTTGGATGTCAAAACAACAGATGGACCTTTAAAACCGAATTTAAATATAAGTATAAAAGGGAAATTTTATTTTCAAATAGAATATTTATTTAGAAATTGAAATTTATAAATGGAATTGAACAGTAAAGATTTTTTTTGCCAATAAGACGATAAGTTTATTTTATAAACAATATTTATAAAGAAATAAATTATTATTATTATTATTATTGGAGAATTCAGAGATATAATCTGAATATGAAGATAGATGGAAATTGGGTTAGAAATCGGTATTGTTAATGGATTTGAATTTTTTTCAAATTCAATGGAAATTATAAATTGAATTATATGAAATAACCCTATATTAGAAGTTATAACGGGATTGAAACTTGAAACTTGATTTGTGAAATCGAATCTAGTACGGATTTGTATTGAAAATATTATTCACGATTAAGATGAATAAGGAGGATAAAATAAGTGGTGTGGGGAAAATAGGAATTTATAAAAGTAAGTTAGGGGGTCTTCGAAATTCTAAATTCTTATTGAATAATATAATATAGATTGTATAAAAATAATTTACATACAGTTTATAAATAACAAATATTAGAATATGTAAATAATAGAGGTGATAATAGAATTGGAACTTAAAAAGGCAAGTATGGAATCAAGTCGATAAATTTAGTCAAGAATGAATTTGTATTAAGAGTTATTATTCACGGGTAAGGTAAATTGGGGTCAAAGCAAATATTTTGCAAATGAGGATTTTTGAAGGGAAGTTAAAAAAGGTTTTTAAATTATAAGTAATAATTGAGTTGGAGATGAACTAATTTGAATAACATAATATGGATTATATTAAGGGATTTTATATACGGGTTATAAATAATAAATATTATTAGTAAAAATTTGCAAAAGTTATACATGAATATTTTGAATAGAAGTTAGAATATAAATAAATGAAGCTTATTAAAATAAAACGGGAATGAGTGAGATAAACATATACTAATGTTTATAAAAATTTATTTTGGAATCAAGATGTTATATGGAACTTGGTTTACGAGGATTAAAATGAAATGGAGTTGGTTAATGAAATTCATTGTTATAAGAAAAATCTTGTTTCAATTTGGAAATAAATATTTAGCAAATATTTTGCAAATCAAACCCTTAAGGGAATATTTTATAAAGATTGGAGCAAAGTTTTGTAAATGCTATTTTTAAGTAAAATATTTGAGTAGTTATAATTTGAGATAGACATTTCATTTAAAATGGTAATTGATATTTGAAGTTCTATTCGTTTAGAAATTTTGAAATAAAGTTAAATGGAATTAGAAACTGACCGGAGATTTGTTGAGATGAATGGTTTCCTGAGTATCGATCTGATGTTGGTTTCGGTGTTTGGGGTTGATATTTAGGAAATTATTTCACTTACTAGTTTACGGTTGGGAACTAATGACCAAGATGAGAAGTGTGTTCTAAAAATATTTAAAATGAATGATTTTTATTATTCTTCTACAAATATAAGAAGGGGAATGAATATTTCAGATGTTGGGAAAATTAAGAATCTTAATTAATGAACGGTTAATTAAAGAGGAAATTACTGAATCAATAAATTCAAATTTTCTTTTATGAATGAATGGTTGTTTTTATTTGATAGCTAAATAACTGACTATCAAACCTGACCTAAAACAATTGTTGGTATGGAAGGACCAAGGTCGAATTCATATTCAAAAACCATTCTGACTAGCAAGTACGTAAAACGTTGAATATATCAGACGCTGATCGAGATGGAGCATTCGAAGACTGTGTATCTTTATGAAACATAAGAACTACTTAAAATCTCTGGTTTAGCGGCCAGAGATATACTGTGGTTTTGTCCTGGTTAAAAATTTACGAATTGCAAGGACTTCTCGCTACTAATCTATAGGGTAATTCTTAGGATGTGATAGGAGAGTACCTTCGGTTTGTCCAGTCCCAATACAACTTGTATAGACGAATGTCTGACAGAGTATTTCCAAAAGGGTCACATACGTTAATTTCTTCAAACGTACCATAGTTGGTGGCAGAGAAGGGCACTTCTCTTAGCTTAACCACTAGAGTATTTTTGTGGACGACAATTAGTGATTTTCTGATGGATCTGACGATGTGGCATTCAAAGTGAATGGTGGCTAAATGATCTTGAAAGATGAGTATAACCTCAAGCCTCACAACCGGGAAATGACAAAAATCGGACAGGCAGCATGACTATGTGGGTCACACCCATTAGGGTGTATTGTCACCATCTAGAGAATTATAAATTTTGTTCTTCTTTTTGCTTCTATATCTCCCGGGAACGGTTGTGTTGGTACCAACCGTAAGGTGATAATATATTCGATACACTCAAGAGAAATGAGTGGTCGGTCATGTGTGGGCTGAGTTGCAAGACGTTCTTGTTGAACTCCAGTGTATCCCCTCTAGAGTACACTGATCGGAAGGTGGTTCCATACCTTGTCATAGTTGGAAATCCAATCTTCAACAAGGGCCCGCTTTTTTGATTGTATACTATATACGCGGAGCGTGAGATGCAAGCGTTCCGTTATATTGATATTTATTTGTGATTAGACATTATTATAATATCAGAAAAGAATAATGTTTTCAAAAATGTTTTGGGTTATCTAAGGTAAAAAACCATCGGTGTTTATGTGTGGATTGGTCTTACGATTATCTTTTTCTTTCAAAATGATTTTTAAACTTTAAAATCAAGTTGGATCGCACCAATAATTTAGTGGGTTTTTCTTACGCTGGTTCACCAGACTGACCTGTGGCATTTGTAATGCTCGGGTCAGACCCAGTTGGGTCAGACCGAGTTGTACAGGTTCATGGTAAGATTAAACGGACTTCAGAAGACAAGCTAGAGGAGTTCAGACATATGATTAATATATTATTCTGCTGTGTGTTATAAACAAGGACAGACTGTTATAACTGTCCAAATATGTTGAATGACCACTGTACTCTGATAAATTGTAAGTATTATTTCAAGTTTTTCAATAAAAATTTATTTATGTGTTATATTTTATTCCGCTGCGATGTGAGGCTGTGTATTGTTTTTCTTCTTCTTTCTTCTATTCTTAACTTTCTTTCTATTTCTCATCCTCTAATTTCTTTCTATTAGCCTTCTGGGTTTTCGATACTTGAATTTGGACACGTGATGTATTAATGTCTGAATTCGAGAGTCGAATTTTCCGGGTCGCTGCAGTTGGTATCAAATCAATGGTTTAGGAATAACCTTGGCTCTGCGGTATTACTCGATAGACATAGGGTTAGTAATACCCTATATTGATTTTAAGTGTATATACATATATATATATATATATATATATATATATATATATGAGAGCGAATTTGTAAATTTTATAAAAATGTTTTGTATTGTTTTATCTGATTGGTTCAATTTTGAACTGGAAACTAATACAATATTATTTTGTAAAGCGAGTAAATGAAATAATTTTGCCCAAATTATATTTTTGTATAGAAAAGAAATAATTTTTCTATATTATGCTGGTATTTGATTGTTGATTGATTTGAATGGAAGTCAAATGAAATTATTGAATTGAAATGGTTAAGTATAACCAAAAGATAAAAGGAATGATTTTTGGAATAAAAATCAGAACTTGAAATATAAATTGGTGGCTAAGAAAACAAAATTCCAATATAATGGATTGAATGATTAAAATTTGTCTTAAAAGGGTAAGTTTAGTAAAACTTGGAATTAAGTTATTAAATAAACATGGATTCATGAGAATTGAATAAAAGGGATTTTTGTAATAAGAATTAGATTATGAAATGAAGATAACTAATGTGAGAAATCAATTAGTTATAAATTATAACTTAGCTAAAAATAGGATCGGTGAATTAAAATTATGGAAATTAATATGAAGTGAAAATTCTCGGATTCAAGTTGAAATATCAGTAAATTGAATGTTGATAATCTAAATGGAGCTAGACACATATAATTAGGACGTGTCGAGTGTAATAAGAAGTAAACTGAAATGAAACCAATTTAAATATAACTTGGAAGAATAAACTAAATTGATTTAGATCGAAAATGAATGTAATTGGACTTGTATATTAAAATTTAAAAACATGGAACTGGGATTAAAAATAAACCCAATTTGTTTATAAGCAAATGTATATACATTTGAACATGAAAGTTTAAATTATCATGAGTTGAGTAAGATAACAAGTTAGTGAATGAATTGTCAAATTTGAAGTAAGGAGTTAAATTGGTTACAATTGGTTAGAAATACAGGTGTATGTGATCATACAGGTTTATTAAATGGAAGTGGCAGGTTTATGAGATGGAAGAAGATACGTGAGAACATTATGAGTTGCTCGACAAAAAGGTACATATTTAATTCAATATGGGATTTTATGAGCCTATTAGGCAAGCCGCTTGCCTTTTTGATTGGATAAGGCCCGGAGAGGCATTTTGTAGTTGTACCGATCAGCCCATACAAATGAGGTGCTGGCGAAATTTTTCGAAAATTTAGGGAGTTAGAAAAGTTTTCAACAATTTTGAAATTTTTGTTAACAAAAAGTTGATCGAAATTAAGGATTAATTAGTGAAATTGGAACTAGTAAGTTGGTTGAGTGGGAGGGATATGGATGCAAGTATCAAGTTGCATGATTGGATTGTGGGAAGTTAATAAGGTATAGTTGTTTTTCATACTTAGTAATTTCGGGGACGAAATTCTTTCAAGGGGGAAGGAACGCAACGTCCCGTATTTTTATCACTTTAGTTTTGAATATTTAAATTAGTTTATACGTTGAATTTGTAAAATAAATGGATTTTTATATTAATTAAAATGAAGTTTGAACATATAAATATATATATATATATTAAAACGAGCTCAAAATAGCGTGGTACTTCGTAATATTTAGTTTTGAACTTCAGTTGAGTGTATAGGATCCATTATAAGTCGGACTTCACTGAAACAAGAATTATACGAATTTGTTGAACTATAATCTTGTAATAAAGGAGAAAAATTGAGATTTATTTTATATTGAGAGTTATGGCCAAATCAAATTTTCAAATAGTCGCTATGGAATCGTTTATAAACTAAAATGATTTATTAAATAAAATAAATCAATTTTAAATCAATTTTGTACTGGTTTAACGAGAAAATAAAATATCAGGTTGAAAATTTAAGTTAATTTATTTTGGGGTTAAATGAATTCAGTTTAAATTTATTTGTTTTGATTCAGTCGAATTTAATTATAAATTGTCAGTTTAATTTAATATCATCTCTGTACGATCGAATTGGGCTATGAAACATGTAACACCCCGCATTTTCGGTGAATATTAAAATAATGAATTAAAAGATACTTAATTTTAAAAGTGGGAATTAAGGGAAACAGGTTATGCCATTGCGTTCGTCTCGGAATTCTGCTTGAGATAGAGTCCGAGTTTGCATGAATCGGACTCCGTATGAAGAAGTTATGGAGTTTAGAAGATTTCAAGTTTATACAGAAAATATAAATAATAATTAAAAATCTCAAACCAAGTTCAAAATTCGAAATTCCAACAGAATAGGCTGAGCGGGAAAATTCCTGTGACGGTTTTTCTGAGCCCTGAGCTGATGTGGCCTTCACTGTTTGGCTTGATGGTCGATTTCTGAGTCATTAGGGCATATGTGGCGACTTCTGGTTGGCTCTATTTGGTCTGGATTGCTCTGATTACTCCTAGGATGATCTAACGGCTCTCATTAATCTAAATTTCTATATAAACAACCCCAACCCTCAACCCTAAAACCTCATAACCTTGCTCTCTGAAGCCGTCATGCTGACCATGGCCAAACTAGCGTAGCCTCCATTTTTCTCTAAACTAGTAATCGATTAGAAGAACTTCAAATCAAACGTCTACATCAAAGGATAACTTTTCAAATTCAGAAATCAGATCCCAGAATACAAGATCCATTCTTTTTTGTAAGTTCACGTTATTTTCAGATGTGAATACCTGATTGTAATCTTGACATGTAATAAAATGAATCAAGATCTATGCCTGGTTTTAAGATAATCTTTTCAGATTTATCCCTATCCTTCTACTGAATCTATGTCTTTGCATGTCATAGAGGTTATTTTGTTGCTTAAAATCAGGCCTATCTTTGTTGCACATCAGGTTTATAATCCTTTTGGGTTCATGATGTTATTCTTATTCCTACAATAATGATTGTATCAGTTTAGTCAAGAATCTATCTTTGTTGGATCTAAATTTCCTGTATTAGGCCTGTTGGTACATGCCTATTTTTATGCCTATTCTTATTTTATGCTCCTTCTCCCTCTTCCCCTATTTCCTTTTTCTTTTATGAACCTGGGTTACCTTCGAACCTAGGCTGAAATCGCGAAATACGAACGATTGGAATACGGGGGATAGTTGGGTATAACCTATTTTGGTGAAGTAACCAGGCATAACATACTCGATGAAATTGTTGGTATAACTTGTAAATGATATTGAGGCATTATCATTATAACTGCAAGATTGGGTTAATTGGAATGTAAATCAAGTTTTGGGGCATAATTGATATTGCTGTGAACTTAGGGTAAATTGAAATATTAAATCTAGATTGGGCGTAAACTGTAAATTGAAATATTAAATCTAGAACGAGCATAACTATTGGTTGGGATGCCAAACATAATGTATATTCTGATTTTGGGGCATGACTATTATTGCAAACTTGGGAAGATTAGGTGTAGCCTATTTTGATTAATAACTTGTAATCGAATTTGTTGGGCATAGCTTGAGAATTGAAACATGACTAGTTTTGTAAAATTAGGATAATTAGCATATAAAATCTAGACTTGGACATGTATGGTAAATATGAAAATTGGCTAAAAGATGAACATGCCTAACCCAAGGTTAGATTGAGTTGCGGCGTAAAACTGCCCGGAACCGCCCGATGCATCCAGTAACCGCAACAACACAGATCTAATGTGAGAGGTTAACGTATTTAGCCCAAAACCCGAGGTTAGAATGAGTTTGTGGTAGAAGTCTTCCCGGAACCGCCCGGCACATCCAGCAACCGCAAACAATTGTTCTAATGTGAGAGGTTAAGGCATTAATGAATAAATTAATGCTAATAAATAGACATGCTAAGAATGGTAAGGTTAAGTAACATATGAATAAGCGACACTTAACCGTTATAACATTAGACAAGAAGGTGGGGTTAAGTAAATTTAGAACACTTAACCGTTATAACATGTTAATTAGATAAGTGAGAAGGGTTAAGTTAACCAAATATAACATGATGAATGAACAGGGTTAAGTTAATAGGAAACACTTAACCAATACAACATGATGTGTGGTAGGGTTAAGTTAACACAACAGGGCAACACTTAACCAATATAACATGATGTGTGGTAGGGTTAAGTAACACAAGAAGCCAACACTTAACCGATACAACATGATGTATGGTAGGGTTAAGTAACACAAGAATGCGACACTTAACCAATATATAACATAATGTATGATAGGGTTAAGTAACACAAGAGGACAACACTTAACCAATATAATATGATGAACGAGTGAGGTTAAGTTAATGGGAAACACTTAACCAATATAACATGGTGAATGAACAGGGTTAAGTTAATAAGAAACACTTAACCAACATGACATGGTGAGTAGGTGGGTTGAGTTAACATGAATGGACAACACTTAACCAATATTACATGAGCAAAGTGGATAGGGTTAAGACAAGCTTAACCAATAATATGTATTGACTTGAAAAGTGGAAAGGGGTTAAGTACATCTCGTGTAAGTGGGCAATATTAGTAAATACAGGCCCACAAACTTAACCATTAAAAAAACATACTTGAATCAGTGGGAGGGTTAAGTACATATCGGGTTGGTGGGTAATATTAGTAAATATAGGCCCACAAACTTAACCAGTAGGAAACCCTAGTAATGGGGACCCATTTCAGCAGTAACCCACATAGATATATCAATATTCCCTGAAACTAGGCAGGGTGGGGCACGATTACTGGGTTGATTATAAGCGGTCAAAATAGCGGTAGGGGGTACGTCAGTGTAGGTTCCGACATATTACGGGCATGCACGTACTCCGAAGTGGAAAAAGCAGACACTGGGTACCAGTAGTTATACACTGCGCATCTTGAATCGTGTCGGGTTGCTATCATAGGGATTGATACACCTTATGGTGGGACTAGCACAGGGTATCTACACGTAAGAGAGGGCTGATTGACACAGACACAAGGAACATTAATACAAGTAGGGAGCCGATCGATAGGGTAGTAACGGTACATCTAACATATCCATGGCAATTAGGCTGATTGAGGTAAGATCCTCATACTAGATGTACACCTGAAGGCTACCACAATTGTGGGGTTGGGATCACCTTATTATCTAACATAGGATACTATTTGGGACACTAGTAGGGAATACAAATCATTCTATAAAAGTCACTAGTTAGGATGCTAGTTGGGTGGTGCAGAGAAAATAGGAAATCAGAGAAAGAACCAAAGCACATTCATTGTATCTTGCCTTGTCATGTCGAACAGTGCGGTGTAGGAAATATCTTAATAATTAGAAGCGCAACCATCATATCCTATTTATCCTGTGTACCTTGTCATATATAGCGCTCATCATTTGTTATCTTGTTATGCTTATTATCATGGTTATGTCTTGTATCCAGTTTATTCATGTCATAACACTTTTACCTATCTACATGCTGAAAATCACTGGACTTACCAGACCTATGTCTGACCTAGTTTGTTTCTCCTCTTTTCTCCCGTCCCCCCCCCCCCAAGGTAGTTAGGGAGGGAATAGCTCAGCTTAGTCTGGACCGTTTCTCTTTCCAAGCTTGAAGATTAGTCGATGTACTGCTTTGAACTCTCTTTTCCACTGTTATGTCTGGCTCATGCTTTATTGGGGAATAGCAGTATCAATTTATGCTTCTTTGTTTTGTTAAACAAGACAGATTCTTTGTTGTAATGGGTATTGGTGTTTTGGTGATGAAAAAAAAATCTTTGTACAAGCTGTTTTACCAAGCTACTGCTTTATCAATAAAGTAAACTTTTATTTATTTCTCCGCTGCTTTATTTGTCTGTCTTGTAATTTATTTGCATCTTTTTCCTAAAACGCTCCACCGAAGTTAAGGCATTCCCTGTGAGAGTGACCTTAACGCAGGTGGGGTGTTACACGTGGTATCAGAGCTAAAGGTTACCGGATCAGTAAAAGATTTGAAAATTTATTTTCAAAACGGTTTTAAAAGAAGAATTTTCAAAAGAATTTTGTTTTAAAGGCAAATTCCCCCAAAGCTATATGCACTATCTTTTGATCCTCTATATGAATCCTTGTTTTCTTGAGTCTCCGGGGATCCTAGCTTTCTGGGAGGTAACCTCATCGCGGCATGGTTCCGTAGGCTTAATGAGACTACGGCACCTGACGAAGGGCGAAGAAGGCCCAACTTCCATCTATAGCCGCAGTAGTTTCATCTGCGGCTAATTTTCTTTCAAGCTTTGTAGGGTTTTCTGTGTGATGGAAGCAGCTTTCGAGAGACTTGTCAACATGTTACCCAAGGATAGTAAAGATGAGAATGAGGGAGTTTGGCTAAGGAGCACAAACCAAGGATGAGAAACTCATGGATATGGACTTGGTTCACAAAGGAGGTAAAAAGAAAGAGGTGTAAGTGAAAGAATCACAGGACGAGAAGGGGAAGTATCTTTATTATGCTATAGCGGGTCATATAATTAAGGACAAGGGCAAGAACAAAGGATAGGATTTTCAGGAGGGCAAGTGCATTCTCTCACTGCCAGCGTACCTGAGAAAGAGGGAGTAAAGTTTCTATTGAAAAAGTTTAGTTTTCTTTTGATCATCTATTAGTACTCTTTTGATTTTAGTGCTTCACATTCGTTTATATCTGCTTCAATAGTTGAGTCTCTGCACCTTAGTACTTGTATAGTAGAAGATCTCATTTTTGCCTCAAATCCAATTGGTGGTTCGGCTCATTTATCTTTGATTTGTAAGGATTTGAGAATAGCTATATTAAGTATTGGGTTTAAGTATAATGCTTATGTTTTTGGTTTCATGGACTATGGGTAGATTCTAGGCATGGATTGGTTAGCTAGTAAGTGTGATAGTTAGACTTTCGACTTGCCTCGGGAATAGCCTCGAGATTTCGTGCGATCCTAAGGGATCAGTTTGTCTTAGCTACCTAGAATCACTTGATGCATCTATCAACGATTTGCGATCCGTTAGAATAGTCCATGAGTACGCAGATGTTTTTTATTAGGTTAGGGGTTTGTCCCCTAAAACGCGAGATAGACTTACGCATATATTTAGTTGACAATGCAAAGCCAGTTGCATTACCTGTACGACACATGACTCCAAGGGAAAAGTGGATGGTTCACTTCGCTTGTGCATAGATGATATTTTGGTTTTCTCTAAGAGTGAGGAAAAACATGCTTTGCATCTAAGGGAAGTCTCAGATATGCTCCAAGCGCATCAGTTTAAGGTTAGGTTCTCCAAATATCATTTTGGAGAGAAGAAGTAAGGTTTCTAAGACATGTGATATCCAAGGAAGGAATAATAGTAAATCCTGTAAAAGTAGTTGCAGTGCAAGATTAGAAGGTCCTAAGGAATGCAACGGGAGTAAGAAATTTTCTTGAATTAGCAGGCTGGTATAGGAAGTTAATTAAGGACTTTGTGAAGGTATCAGCCCCACTTACTAGATTGACGAAGAAGAATCTAACTTTTGCTTGGGATTTGATTTGTGATGTTGCTTTCCAACGACTGAAGAGAACCTTGACAACAACCCCAGTCTTGACATTGCCCGAAGGGAAAAAGCTAACCTTAAGTCCTCTCTTTGTGGAAAGGAAAAACTTGGAGAACATAGCAACCTTTGACTTTAGACCCTCTTTTGAATTTGTACCTGGTTTGTTAGCAATGCTGGAGGTGCGGCCTACGCTTTTAGACTCAATAGGAACAACATAATAAGAAGACCCTCAGATTTGTGACATAATGGATAAGCCAAGTAGAGGAGAGACCTCTAATCATCTTAGTATATACACTTGGTGTCATGGTTAACATCTGTTTATCTTGGAAGATAGTTCGACTACATGGGATACCCTCTAGCATAGTAAGTGATCGAGATCCTATCTTTACTAGTGAGTTTTGGAAATGGAGGTCAAGAAGATTCGTAATTGTGAAGTCAAAGTAGTTAAGGTTCAGTGGAGTGAAGCTCAAGAAGACGCGACGTGGGAGACTGAAGATAAGACACGCGCATCATACCATTTTTCTTGAGGGTACATCCTTGATCTTTTTTTAGGAATTTTATGCATACTTGTTTTTATCTTTTTAGGTATATCCTCTAGGTCGTATCTTCGATCCTTGGGTAAGATCCAATGTATGTAAACATGTGTTTGAAACATGTTATGATTGATGGTTGCAAGTGGTTGCAAGTGGTCGCTAGTGGTTGCTCGTGGATGCATATTCACACACATTAGACACTAGATCGGCTCAGTCACTTTCATATTGCATATGCATATGAATGTATGTATTTATATATGGATTGAAACTTGATGTGTTATCATATGGATGTTGCATTTGTATGAATGATCGTGCACTCATGTAGAAGTTATAAAGTACGATTAGGAATAATTGCATACATAATGGACTCATGGCACTATCATGATTTGCATTAAGGAGGTTAACTAAATCAGTAGACCGCCTGACTTTGCATTAACATATACACACACTGTGCATATAGTCATGAAAGCATTAAAAATCTTTTTAAGGACAATGGATGCCTGTGTTTGATGGTTGAGTAGATGGATGATTGGATCGTAGGATAAACATTCTTCTTATCTTAGAGATTTCGGGGACGAAATCCTTTGAATGAGGGGGAGAATGTAACACCCCGCATTTTCTGTGAATATTAAAATAACAAATTAAAAGATACTTAATTTTAAAAGTGAGAATTAAGGAAAATGGGTTATGCCATAACGTTTATCTCGGAATTCTGCTTGAGATAGAGTCCGAGTTTGCCTGAATCGGACTCTGTATGAAGAAGTTATAGAGTTTAGAAGATTTCAAGTTTATACAGAAAATATAAATAATAATTAAAAATCCCAAACCAAGTTCAAAATTTGAAATTCCAGCAGAATAGGATGAGCGAGAAAATTCCCGCTCAGGGTGTCGATCCCCTCCCCCCAAGGGGGAGTCGACATAGGTGTCGACCCCCCTATAGGGGAGTCGACCCCTTTTTGATCTGGTTCCTGTGACGATTTTTCTGAGCCCTGAGCTGATGTGGCCTTCACTGTTTGGCCTGGTGGTCAATTTCTGAGTCATTAGGGAATATGTGGCATCTTCCGATTGGCTCTATTTGGTCTAGATGGCTCTGATTGCTCCTAGGATGATCTAACGACTCTCATTAATCTAAACTTCTATATAAACAACCCCAACCCTCAACCCTAAAACCTCATAACCTTGCTCTCTAAAGTCGTCATGCTGACCATGGCCAAACTAGCGTAGCCTCCATTTTTCTCTAAACTAGTAATCGATTAGAAGAACTTCAAATCAAACGTCTACATCAAAGGATAGCTTTTCAAATTCAGAAATCAGATCCCAGAATACTAGATCCATTCTTTTCTGTAATTTCACATTATTTTTAGATGTGAATACCTGATTGTAATCTTGACATATAATAAAATGAATCAAGATCTATGCCTGGTTTTAAGACAATCTTTTCATATTTATCCCTATCCTTCTATTGAATCTATGTCTTTGCATGCCTTAGAGGTTATTTTGTTGATTAAATCAGGCATATCTTTGTTGCACATCAGGTTTATAATCCTTTTGGGTTCATGATGTTATTCTTATTCCTACGATAATGGTTGTATCAGTTTAGTCAAGAATCTATCTTCGTTGGATCTAAATTTCCTGTATTAGGCCTGTTGTTACATGCCTATTTTTATGCCTATTCTTATTTTATGCTCCTTCTCCCTCTTCCCCTATTTCCTTTTTCTTTTATGAACCTAGGTTACCTTCGAACCTAGGCTGAAATCGCGAAATACGAACGATTGGAATACGGGGGATATTTGGATATAACCTATTTTGGTGAAATAATTAGGCATAACATATTTGGTGAAATTGTTGGTATAACTTGTAAATGATATTAGGGCATTATCATTATAACTGCAAGTTTGGGTTAATTGGCATGTAAATCAAGTTTTGGGGCATAATTGTTATTGTTGCGAACTTGGGGTAAATTGAAATATTAAATCTAGATTGGGCGTAAACTGTAAATTGAAATATTAAATCTAGAATGAGAAAACTATTGGTTGGGACGCCAAACATAATGTATATTCTGATTTTGGGGCATGACTATTATTGCAAACTTGGGAAGATTGGGTGTAGCCTATTTTGATTAATAACTTGTAATCGAATTTGTTGGGCATAACTTGAGAATTGAAACATGAATAGTTTTGTGGAATTGGGATAATTAGCATATAAAATCTAGACTTGGACATGTATGGTAAATATGAAAATTGGCTAAAAGATGAACATGCCTAACCAGAGGTTAGATTGAGTGGTGGTGTAAAACTGCCTGGAACCGTCCGGCACATCCAGTAACCGCACAACACAGATCTAATGTGAGGGTTAGCGTATTTAGCCCAAAACCTGAGGTTAGAATGAGTTTGTGGTAGAAGTCTTCCCGGAACCGCCCGGCACATCCAGCAACCGCAAACAACAGTTCTAATGCGAGTGGTTAAGGCATTAATGAAGAAATTAATGCTAATAAACAGACATGCTAAGAATGGTAAGGTTAAGTAACATATGAATAAGCGACACTTAACCATTATAACATTAGACAAGAAGGTGGGGTTAAGTTAACCAAATATAACATGATGAATGTACATGGTTAAGTTAATAGGAAACACTTAACCAATACAACATGATGTGTGGTAGGGTTAAGTTAACACAAGAGAGAAACACTTAACCAATATAACATGATGTGTGGTAGGGTTAAGTTAACACAAGAGGGAAACACTTAACCAATATAACATGATGTGTGGTAGGGTTAAGTAACACAAGAAGGCAACACTTAACCGATATAACATGATGTATGGTAGGGTTAAGTAGCACAAGAAGACAACACTTAACTAATACATAACATGATGTATGATAGGGTTAAGTAACACAAGAGGACAACACTTAACCAATATAACATGATGAACGAGTGAGATTAAGTTAATGGGAAACACTTAACCAATATAACATGGTGAATGAACAGGGTTAAGTTAATAAGAAACACTTAACCAACATGACATGATGAGTGGGTGGGTTGAGTTAACATGAATGGACAACACTTAACCAATATTACATGAGCAAAGTGGATATGGTTAAGACATGCTTAACCAATAATATGTGTTGACTTGAAAAGTGGAAAGGGCTTAAGTACATCTCGTGTAGGTAGGCAATATTAGTAAATATAGGCCCACAAACTTAACCATTAAATAAACATGCTTGAACCAGTTGGAGGGTTTAGTACATATCGGGTTGGTGGGTAATATTAGTAAATATAGGCCCACAAACTTAACCAGTAGGAAACCCTAGTAACGGGGACCTATTTCAGCAGTAACCCATATAGATGTCACAAGATACCCTGAAACTAGGCAGCGTGGGGTACGATTACTGGGTTGATTATAAGCGGTCAAAATAGCGGCAGGGAATACGTCAGTGTAGGTTTCGATGGATTACGGGCGTGCACGTACTCCGAAGTGGAAAAAGCAGGCATTGGGTACCAGTAGTTATACACTGTGCATCTTGAATCGTGTCAGGTTGCTATCATAGGGATTGATACACCTTATTGGGGGACTAGCACAGGGTATCTACACGTAAGAGAGGGTCGATTGACACAGGCACAAGGAACATTAATACAAGTAGGGAGCCGATTGATAGGGTAGTAAGGGTACATCTAACATATCCATGGCAATTAGGCTGATTGAGGTAAGATCCTCATACTAGATGTACACCTGAAGGCTACCACAATTGCGGGGTTGGGATCACCTTATTATTTAACACAGGATACTAGTGGGGACACTAGTAGGGAATACAAATCATTCTATAAAATACATTAGTTAGGATGCTAGTTGGGTGGTGCAGAGAAAATAGGAAATCAGAGAAAGAACCGAAGCACATTCAGTGTATCTTACCTTGTCATGTCGAACAGTGCGGTGTAGGAAATATCTTACTAATTAGAAGCACAACCATCATATCCTATTTATTCTGTGTACCTTGTCATATCTAGCGCTCATCATTTGTTATCTTGCTATTCTTATTATCATAGTTATGTCTTGTATCCAATTTATTCATGTTATGATACTTTTACCTATCTACATGCTGAAAATCACTGGACTTACTAGACTTATGTCTAACCTAGTTTGTTTCACCTCTTTTCTTCCGTTCCCCCCCCCCCTGCAGTCAGGGAGAGAATAGCTCAGTTTAGTCTAGACCGTTTCTCTTTCCAAGCTTGAAGATTAGTCGATGTACTGCTTTGAAATCTCTTTTCCACTGCTATGGCTGGCTCATGCTTTATTGGGGAATAGCAGGATCAGTTTATGCATCTTTATTTTGTTAAACAAGACAGATGCTTTGTTGTAATGGGTATTGGTGATGAAAAACAATCTTTGTACAAGCTGTTTTACCAAGTTGTTGTTTTATCAATAAAGTAAATTTTTATTTATTTCTCTGCTGCTTTATTTGTCTGTCTTGTAATTTATCTGCATCTTTTACGTAAAACGCTCCACCGAAGTTAAGGCACTCCCTGTGAGAGTGACCTTAACGGAGGTGGGGTGTTACAAAACACCTTTCAGTGTGTTCAGAATGGTGGTATAACCCTAAAAATGTCTGTTATTCTATTTAAATAGGAGTTCCAATTCAACGTGATATTTAATCACATCGGTTCACAATAAAATGTACGTATGTACCAAATCATTTCCTTCCTATTGAAGCTTAGCAAATCTACCCAGCCTAAAGCCTATTTGCTTTCGAATGAAGAGATTCTGCATAACTATTCTATAGTAGTTGCTTCATTCGTTCAGATCACTGTTCTCTTCCATCATACATCAAGAAACGCTGCAAACATAATTTTACCTAATGTCAATGCCTAAGCTGGCTGAAATGGACATTCTTCTTATCGCTTTACGCTTCACACTATATATACCAAGCCAATCCTTCGTTATCTCCATTCTCAAACCCACGAACTAATTCCACTCCTTTTCCTTTCTTTTTATTCTCTTCAGTCATTCGCAAATCGAAATCAAATCCACCGTTCTTAATTAAAAATATAAGAAATGGAATCAAATCCGGAATCGCAAATTGGATCCGCGACGCATCCTGGAACTCGAACCAAGACTGGAGCATCGTAAGTTCCACAGAAGGTCGTCGAAAACTAGAGGATCTCACAAATTGGGGGATGAATTTGTTATGAGGATTTTGGCCATCGTTGAGTTGTGCGTTCAAGTGAACGATCACTGCAAGTTGTGAAGAGGTCGATGGTGGTTACGACAGTAGGGTTGACGTTGGCTGAAGTGTGAGATGAACAAGGTAAGGACAATACAAGATGGGGAGTCCGTTGTTAATAGTTGCAACACTGTAGTGATGGGATTTGGGGAGTTCAAACTGAAGTTTTACCAGTGTGATATTTGGGGTACTAGAGATCGAAGTGGGTGTTGAGATGAGGAGTGCAGATCTGTTTGAATGAGGAGTTGAAGTTATGGGTTATTTTTTTCGAAGGAGCTATTGAGTAGTGTGCTTTTGGTCTAGAGTTGAATTTTGGGAAGTCAGCCTGGTTTTGTGGGAATGGTGAGCCAATGTAGTGACATCGCAGTAGAGTTTGGATGCGTTGGGGATGAACTGTGTGACTGAAATTTCAACAGTGGGAGATATGAATGTTGTTCGTGCTTATATTTAGGAAGATGTCGTGTTCGACATTGGGCCTTTGCTATGAAATTAGAAAAGAAATGGTTACTGCCAATAAGATGTTTGGTAAAATGGTAAAAATCGGTTTTTGGGGCAGTTCTCAGTAGACGTGGATCGATTATTCTTGATGTGGTTTCATAGTTGGTCGACGACGTAAGGTATACATTTTTTTAGGAATTAAAATACGTAGAATAATTTAATTATGTTATAGTAGGATTAAATTAATAATCTTTTAATCGTTAATTAAAAATAAATAATCATAGGAATAATTAATTCAAGATATTTCAAGACGGTTCGTAGTTGCGACAATCTGGAATTAAATGGATATTCAATTAAGGAAAATCGAGGTAAGTTAAACTCACTCAGTTAAATTACTGGGAACTATTTTTAATAGTTCAAATTTTATTGATTGCTTGTTGGATGATAATTAATTGATATAAAGTGATAAAATAGTATATATAATATAATATAATGGTGATTGGTGATTGGATAATTCCCGCAGTATCATTGGCGGAGGCCCGCAGTACCATTAGCGGATGATTTCCCTATGTGCCCCACAATATATATAGTGGATGACCTTCTATACCGCGATATCCTGCCTCGAAGCAGGATGGGTATTATTATTGTTGACTAACATCTATGGATGCAGGAAAAATAGGTTGGAGGGATCCAACTGGATTCCTCAACATTTATTTATTTTCACATATATGTTGTTATATGATATGATTGATAACCAGTGACATTATATGACATGTTTGGGTGTGTAAACCTTGATCTTGGTATTTTTTGATGCCAAAACAACAGATGGACCTTTAAATCGGAATTTAAATGTAAAAGTATAAAAGGGAAATTTTATTTTCAAATAGAATATTTATTTAGAAACTGAAATTTATAAATGGAATTGAACAGTAAAGACTTATTTTTACCAACAAGATGACAAGTTGATTTTTTAAACAATATTTATAAATAAATAAATTATTATTATTATTATTGGAGAATTCAGAAATATAATCTGAATATGAAGATAGATGGAAATTGGGTTAGAAATCGCTATCGTTAATGGATTTGAATTTTTTTCAAGTTCAATGGAAATTATAAATTGAATTATATGAAATAACTCTATATTAGAAGTTATAATGGGATTGAAACTTGAAACTTGATTTGTGAAATCGAATCTAGTATGGATTTGTATTGAAAATATTATTCACGATTAAGGTGATAAGGAGGTAAAATAGGTGGTGTGGGGAAAATAGGAATTTATAAAAGTAAGTTAGGGGGTTTTTGGAATTCTAAGTTCTTATTGAATAATATAATATAGACTGTATAAAAAAAATTACATACAGTTTATAAATAGTAAATATAATAATTTGCAAATAATAAAGGTGATAATAGAATTGGAACTTAAAAAGGCAAGTATTGAAACAAATTGATAAATTTAGTCGAGAATGAATTTGTATTGAGAGTTATTATTCACGGGAAAGGTAAATTAGGGTCGAAGCAAATATTTTGCAACTGAGATTTTTGAAGGGAAGTTAGAAAGGGTTTTAAAACTATAAGTAATAATTGAGTTGGAGATGAACTAATTTGAATAACATAATATGGATTATATTAAGGGATTTTATATACGGTTTACAAATAATAAATATTATTAGTAAAAATTTGCAAAAGTTATATACGAATATTTTGAATAGAAGTTAGAATAGAAATAAATGAAGCTTATTAAAATAAAACTGGAATGAGTGAGATAAACATATACAAATGTTTATAAAAAATTATTTTGGAATCAAGATACTATATGGAACTTGTTTTACGAGGATTAAAATGAAATGGAGTTGGTTAATGAAATTCATCATTATAGGAAAAATCTTGTTTCGATTTGGAAATAAATATTTAGCAAATGTTTTGCAAATCAAACCCTTAAGGGAATATTTTATAAAGATTGGAGCAAAGTTTTGTAAATGCTATTTTTAAGTAAAATATTTGAATAGTTATAATTTGAGATAAAAATTTCATTTAAAATGGTAATTGATATTTGAAATTCTATTCGTTTAGACATTTAGAAATAAAGTTAGATGGAATTAGAAACCGACCGGAGATTTGTTGAGATGAATGGTTTTCTGAGTATCGATCTGATGTTGGTTCCGGCATTCAGGGTTGATATTTAGGAAATTATTTCACTTACTAGTTTACGGTTGGGAACTAATGACCAAGATGAGAAGTGTGTTCTAAAAATATTTAAAATGAACGGTTTTGATTATTCTTATACAAATATAAGAAGGGGAATGAATATTTCAGATGTTGGGAAAATTAAGAATCTTAATTAATGAATGGTTAATTAAAGAGTTAATTACAGAATCAATAAATTCAAATTTTCTTTTATTGATGAATGGTTGTTTTTATTTGATAGTTAAATAACTGACTATCAAATCTGACCTAAAACGATTGTTGGTACGGAAAGACCGTTTCGAATTCATATTCGAAAACCATTCCGACTAGCAAATACGTAAAACGTTGAATATATCAGACGCTGATCGAGATGGAGCATTCGAAGACTGTGTATCTTTATGAAACAGAAGAACTACTTAAAATCTCTAGTTTAGCGGCCAGAGATATACTGTGGTTTTGTCCTGGTTAGAAATTTACGAATTGCAAGGACTTCTCGCTACTAATCTATAGGGTAATTCATAGGATGTGATAGGAGAGTACCTTCGGTTTGTCCAGTCCCAAGACAACTTGTATAGACGAATGTCTGACAGAGTATTTCCAAAAGGGTCACGTACGTTAATTTCTTCAAACGTACCATAGTTGGTGGCAGAGAAGGGCACTTCTCTTAGCTTAACCACTAGAGTATTTTTGTGGACGTCAATTAGTGATTTTCTGATGGATCTGACGATGTGGCATTCAAAGTGAATGGTGGCTAAATGATCTAGAAAGATGAGTATAACCTCAAGCCTCACAACCGGGAAATGACAAAAATCGGACAAGCGGCATGACTATGTGGGTCACACCCATTAGGGTGTATTGTCACCATCTAGAGAATAATAAATTTTGTTCTTCTTTTTGCTTCTATATCTCCCGGGAACGGTTGTGTTGGTACCAACCGTAAGGTGATAATATATTCGATACACTCAAGAGAAATGAGTGGTCGGTCATGTGTGGGCTGAGTTGTAAGACGTTCTTGTTGAACTCCAGTGTATCCCCTCTAGAGTACACTGATCGGAAGGTGGTTCCATACCTTGTCATAGTTGGAAATCCAATCTTCAACAAGTGCCTGCGGTTTTGATTGTATACTATATACGTGGAGCGTGAGATGCAAGCGTTCAGCTATATTGATATTTATTTGTGATTAGACATTATTATAATATCAGAAAAGAATAACGTTTTCAAAAATGTTTTGGGTTATCTAAGGTAAAAACCATCGGTGTTTATGTGTGGATTGGTCTTACGATTATCTTTTTCTTTCAAAATGATTTTTAAACTTTAAAATCAAGTTGGATCGCACCAATAATTTAGTGGGTTTTTCTTACGCTGGTTCACCAGACTGACCTATGGCATTTGTAATGCTCGGGTCAGACCCAGTTGGGTCAGACCGAGTTGTACAGGTTCAGGGTAAGATGACACGGACTTCAGAAGACAAGCTAGAGGAGTTCGGACATATGATTCATATATTATTCTGCTGTGTGTTATAAATAAGGACAGACTGTTATAACTGTCCAAATATGTTGAATGACCACTGTACTCTGATAAATTGTAAGTATTATTTCAAGTTTTTCAATAAAAATTTATTTATGTGTTATATTTTATTCCGCTGCGATGTGAGACTTTGTACTGTTTTTCTTCTTCTTTCTTCTATTCTTAACTTTCTTTCTATTTCTCATCCTCTAATTTCTTTCTATTAGCCTTCTGGGTTTTCGATACTTGAATTTGGACACGTGATGTATTAATGTCTGAATTCGAGAGTCGAATTTTCCGGGTCGCTACATATAATAACAATGTTTCATATAACATTCGTTTAATCCAATAAAAAAGGATTTTGGAAACGTTTTCCAAATAAAATTAGTGATATTTTCTAAGCATAGAAAATGAAATGAATTGGTCAATGAGAAGTTAAGAAATGGAATTTGGAAATGTTTTCGATATTGATAATATATATTTTCTGAATATAGAAAATAAGAAATTGTGAATATATGGAAATGTTTGCCAAACTGGGATAAAAGATATTTTCTAAATATAGAAAATAAATAGTTTACGATATATGGAAATGTTTTTTCCAAGAATATGAGAGGTCGAACGAGTTTTGTGAAATGTCAAGGAAAAGATATGGAATACTGGGAATTGGGAAATGGTAAGTTAATTAGAAATTAAGTTAAAGGGGCCCAGTGTTGCTTGGTGTTTGATCAGTAGAATTTCCATTTGAAAATAGGATGACTGGTTGTATGGATGTTTCCTTTGATAGTTTATTATCTGAAAACGACTTTGTATGGGCATAAGTGTTGCGAATCAAATTGTACCGAAGATAATTGAAAACAAAGTAAAGTGCCAGGGCTGTTCGGTTAATCCTTGGTAGAAATTTCCTAAGATGGATTGATGGGATAGTGCCTTGGGTTTGTCTAGTCCCAAAACAACGTATATGGACGGATGTCTGACAGAGTATTTCCAGATGGCCACGTACATTAGTTTCTTCAAACGTACAATAGTTGGTGGCAGAGAAGGAAGCTTCTCTTAGCTTAACACCCAGTGTATTATTTGGGACGTCAATTAGTGATTTTGACAGATCTGACGATGTGGCATTCAAAGTGAATGATGTTCTGGTGTTCTAATGGTAAGATGTAGCCTTAGGCCTCACCAATCGGAAAATGAAAAAAATCCGGCAGGCAGCATGACTATGTGGGTCATACCCATTAGGACGTATTATCACCTGATTTAGAGAAAAAAATTCAATTGCTTCTTATTCTATCGTTGCTGTATGCTTTCGGTAACGGTTGTTGATCACAACCGTTGGTGATATACATTTGATACGCTCAAGTTGAATGCGTGATCAGTCATGTGTGGTTGGGTTGCAAGATGTTCTTGTTAAAGCCAGTGTATTCCTCTCTAGAGATACATTATCGGAAGGTGGTCCCATACATTGTCATAGTTGGAAATCCATTCTCTAATAAGTGTCCTGCAGTTTTTCATTATTATACTATGTACACTACACCAAAACAGGCGATTGCCAACGAGTATAACCGTCGCAAACAATTTCCGCAACACTTATTAGCGTTGCTACGGGGGCGTGGCAATGTAGTAGCAACACTTATTAGCAAAACTGAGCCTAATGGCTCAGAATCGCTGAGCCTTGTGGCTCAGCAAAACTGAGCAAAACTGAGCCTAATGGCTCAGAATCGCTGAGCCGTGGCTCAGCAAAACTGAGCCACACAGGCTCGGTTTTCGCTGAGCCACAGGCTCAGCAAAACTGAGCCTTGTGGCTCAGCAAAACTGAGCCTAATGGCTCAGAAAAAACAGAGCCACAGGCTCAGTTTTCACTGAGCCGTGGCTCAGATTTGCAGAGCCACAGGCTCAGCAAAACTGAGCCTAATGGCTCAGAAAAACTGAGCCACAGGCTCAGTTTTCGCTGAGCCGTGGCTCAGATTTGCTGAGCCACAGGCTCGGTTTTCGCTGAGCCCTGGCTCAGTTTTCGCTGAGCCGTGGCTCAGTTTGGCTCAGCTCAGTTTTGCTGAAAGCACGTACCAAAAGCACATACGTTTAACTATGAATTACAGTTGACAACACATGGTAGTAATTTAAAAGCTGAATGGCATATAAATATGAATAAAATGGGATATATGCTCAAACCGATGTACTAACTTAACTATGAAGTAGTGTAACACTGGAAAAAATAGTGCTTGTGAAAAAATAATATATATGCAAACCTACATATGTTTCCGCAGCACATGGTAGTACTTCTCCCGATTTTCTTTTATGTCCAGCCTTCCAGATCGTCGTTCGTGAAATATTTGCTTCTGGATTGGCTACGACCTACAAGAAATATCAAAGTTGACAACACATAGTTAATATAACATTCTACAAACAACATTTACGAAAGATAATTTTATTACCATTTCATGGTGCACTCTATGGTAAGGTTTCCTTCCTAGAGTATGAGTGATTTTGTTTTTCGCTTTGTTGTTTGCATTTTTTTTACATTGCTCCATCTTTTCATTCGTATACTCAATATCAAGGAACTTTTCCCACCATACTCTATCTATATCATTTGGACATCTATCAATGGAAAGACGTTTAGGAATCATAGTGTTATCAACTTTAAGAAGACTTTTTCTTAATGTTGACTTCATTGATCTATAGTACGGTGGGAAATGTTTCTCTAATAACGGTCGAGCTATGGTAGGATCTACATCCATGTCAAATTCTTCCTATCACGAGGAAAAAAAATCATGAACCAATCAAATATGTCAAATTCAGTGCTTTATTAAGAAAAACAACTATAGAAAAACCATAACATCATTTTCTTGTTAGTCCTTGAATACTTAAATATCAACACAATGTCACTGAATGTCCATGTGGAACTGAATTAAACTTGAAACAAAGACCTTTTAAATAAATTAGTCATGTGTATAGTATGATTATATAGAAAATATTTGAATAATTCATCCCACTTTAAATACAAATTATATGGAATACAAATACTTGAATTCAAAGCAATCAAACAAAAAAATAAGTTAAATAAAATTGACTATGACAGTAGCCACTTCAACAATTCGTAAATTGCAACACATCAATAATTATCTCTTTCACATGATTTGGTCAAGCTACTAATGCATCAGCTGCAATAAAATTTGGAGTACTTATAGGCTCAATTCTTGTTTATCAAGTAATATTCCATTCTTAATGTATAATTAAAAAATGAGTAACATTGTAATTTAGGTATGTCATTTAATTATTGGGGCTTTGCACATCAGGTCCCTATTGTTGAAGTTGTTATAAGAAAAATCTCTCTGTATTAATGAATATGAAAATAAAATCCCTATTTTTCTAAATTAGAAAGCGCAAATCTACTTGCAGTTTTTTGCTTAAAAATGTATGCTAACTTACGCTTTTTAAATTGAATATTTCAAAAAATCAAAATATTGTTTTAAGTACAGTTTTAGTAGATAACCAAATTTTTTTGACCATTTTCGAGTTTTTTAAATATATAAACTGCAAGTTCTCTTGTGTTTTCTGTCATAAAAAAGTTATTTATCTTGCGTTTTCTGTGGTTTCAAAAATAAGAACTTAATTTACAAAATCATTTATACATTATTTTACTTACAACGACATAAAAAACAGGGATCTGTAACATTTTTCTTTTGTTAATT
Organism: Allium sativum; assembly: GCA_030737875.1. Taxonomy (NCBI): domain Eukaryota; kingdom Viridiplantae; phylum Streptophyta; class Magnoliopsida; order Asparagales; family Amaryllidaceae; genus Allium; species Allium sativum. The sequence continues at coordinate 140,317,277 of CM060925.1, read as the reverse complement.
ATTAACCACTGAAGACACCCGAAAGGACATTAAATTATCAAGAAATATGTTTCCTAAAATAGAATAATCCATAATTAAAATATATTTTTTTCAAAATTCCTGGTGGAAGTTTCCTTTTTGATTGGACTCGCATTTTTAAAGGGCGCTTAGATTTTCTGCAACGATTTGATTGTTTCAATTCAATTTCAGTCAACCCAGTTCTACTTGACAAATCAATTATGTAAGAGATATCCAATTTAAGATGACTTCCAAAAAATTCTCAAGAATTTCACTATTATGCATCTTAACATCTACTCATCATGATAACAGGAAGTTTGAGCAACAACATTTGCTATGTAACAACATATGCTATATATGATTGGTTTTTTTCTTCTCTTCCTACAACTGTAGTGCCTTTACCTTAAACCCACGTTGAGCATACTCTATTCAAATGTGTTCTGCACGACGACCTTTTCATATATATTATTATTTTTCAACCTTCCACTTCCTTTGATATCCAACTCCATAACAATGCAACGTAAAAAAACATGAGAAATGCTATTTTATTTTCAAATGCACAAAATGACGAAGGATGAATAATGGAAAACTCATAGATTATAAACATTAATATTTTATAATAATAACACTATTTATCTTTCAAAAATTGTGTCAATAAAAACTTTAGGCGCCTTTCAGCTTGTATCTTGCAAAAAGCATGCACATACCTAAGCATAGTGTAACAATTTGTCTACTTGGCCTAACTGTCAGGAAAAAAAAACATAACTGAATAATAATGGAAATTTATAGTAGGCAATATTATGATAGAACCTCTCAAGAAAGTGATAGAGATTGGAGGTACACCACTCCAAAAGATAGCCTCGAAAGGTTGATTTGTGATTTTTCCTTTTTCTTTTTTTATGATTACAAAGTATAAACATTTATTATCTTTCTTCCTGTTGTTTAATGCATTTGGACACAACATATCTTTAGCTTTCACATAAATCACATATTTAAACTGATGCAATATCATTATGTTGTGCTGACATACACTGTTGTACTTGGAAATCACTTATAATATTTACTATATGAGTGAAATAAAAACAAATGAAGCTAAAAAATAATGTTATAGCATCAGAACTGATGCCTCAATAGAAATAGATTTTTTATTACCTCAAATAGGGTGGATAATTGGGCAAACTAAGCTAAAGAGACACTGAATTGATAAACAAAATGTCTGGTTCCCTATCAAAATCAGATTCGGTAAGCGCAACAAAGCTGACAATAAAAAAATGGCGGGGTTTTGTCTAGGAACCACTGCGCAACCTTAGAAGAATTGTAATCACCGCGATCGACATTAACATATTTTTATCCATCGATTAATGCCTATGAAATCATCTTAATTACTATAAAAATATCTACAACTACTGACAGAAAATTGCTTATGTTAGTATGAAAATATTTTTTGATGGAACCAAATTAATAATTATACAATACTGAGGTATATACATTGACAATTAAAATCACCTTAGCAAAGCATGTAGATAGATTCTCAGTCCATTTTGAGATAATAAGCGCAAATCAAAATAATCATGACACTTGTCTGTTTTAACATTTGAAATAGACAGCAGAAAAAATATATAAAAATAATGGATGTTCCAACATAGATTTACTGCGATGTAAGAATATGTTAACCTAAGATCAAATGAGGAACAATTTAAATGTATCAAAATACACATTAGAATGCTATGTATCATGTATAATCCTGTTTGTCTGAAATCCTATACGTAAAATTTCACTCCAGTCACTACAGTGATATATATTTGTTTCTCATCGACAAAGCAATGAATTATTTAGAGAAAAAATGAATATGTACTTTTCTACAATACGATCACATAGCTCGAAAGCAAAAGGCATATCAATTAGGAAATCAAATAAAAAAATTAGGGAACTGCGAATCAATGTTATATTATGTGGCGTATTTATAAAAAACTTAATTTGTTTTAGTTTATCTTAAAATCAGTTATTTTCTACAGATAGTAGTCACATGAGTAGAATTTACATAAAACTCAGTAGTAGACAGATCAATATATATCAGATGGGAAGCAGTTTATGTCAATTAGAAACGAAAGAGTCAGCTAAAACCAAGCAAGGAATAAATGTTTACACATCCAGAGGTAAAAAAGATCTCAGCTCAGGTGACCTTTATGTAAATATTAATAAAACAAGGTAAGTGTAAATTTTTTGACTAAATAAATAACTAAAAGAAGGAAGCCTAAATGGCTTCTTTAAAAACACATACAATAAAAGGTTAATACTTTATATGTATACATGTTACGAAGAAAGTATACATGCATATAAAATATTGCCACAAATGGGGAATTTTTGTGCAATGCAATCACGTAGCATAAACATAAAGCCCTATAAGTCCACTTAGCTTTTTTAACCACATGTTTGATTAATTTGATTTTCCTTTGGTACAGGGATTAAAATCTGTAAAAATTAAATCAGTGCATTTAATAGTCGTATTGCATGCCAATTGTTGACCACATGTTCGGTTTATTATGTATATGCTTCAGATTTCATAATCACGTTGACCAACCTAAGAATAGAACTTTCATTAAAAAGAGCAATGTACCAGGTAGATATGCGTAGAGACCGAGTAAAGATTATGTTACCAGCCTAATTCAAAACAGGGGAAAGCGTATACAGGGACCAATTTAAACATACCAAAAAATCCCAATTTATCCAACTCTAAGTCAGCAAAATTAACGAACGTAGTAAACAAACAAACAACAAACAAGCTAAATATATTGAATAAACAATTAACAACGACCAATTTAACTAAAAGGGACTAATTCCAACAACCAGGATATGAATTAATAGGTAAACATCAAATCAGCTAGTTGACAACAAACAATCAAGTTAATCATAATTCTAACATAAGGAAATAATTCAAATAAGCATGACGCGAAATTAATAAGTAGTCCTTGGCAAACAAGCAACTACATTTTGCAAATAATTTATCAAACAACAATGTAATATAATAAGATCTAGAAATAATTAAATTAATGTGATAAATTCAACCAAAATGGACAAACATAATAAAAAGGTTAACCCAAAAATCAAAATAGAGGGTTCCCTCATCGTATCCCAACCTCCTAAATGGAAGGGAACAACTAGACATCCCTGAACTTTTAAGGGATTGATAGATACAATAATCATAAGATAGCATCATACTAAGGGTGTTAAATAAACTAAAAACTTGTTCAACCCATCATCCTACGCCATATGTACAAGATCTAGTTTTACAGTTTTCAATTACGTAAATAGAGCACAACATCGAAATTTTTACCTGAATAGAGCACAACATCTAATAAATACATGAACAGAGCACAACACACATCATCTAATAAGTACAAGAAAATCGAAATTTTTACCTGAATCGCGAGATCCCTAATTGAATTCGATTTGCAGATTTCGATCCGATTGGAGAGCGGATTTCAATACGATTGGACATTTAGTTCGATTGGAGAAAGATCTCGATTCGATTTTTTTTTCTTTTCGTCAGTTCGATGAGAAAGAAGAATGTGATATATGCGGCCGACATCCAAGAAAGCGTTGGCCAAATCAAAACAAAAGGAAAATAGGGCTATAAGATGTAAGTTTACTTTTTTACCCCAACAAATCAGCCTTGCCAACACTTATATGGGTTGGCAATAAAAAAATTGAATTAATGTATTTTTGGCAACACTTTTTGAACATTGCAACGCTTATTTTGGTTATTACACGGCAACAGAAATAAGTGTTGACAATTGAAAAAAAAAAGGGTTACCAAATGGCTATTATGGTGTAGTGGTATGTCAAGTGTGAGGTGCAAGTGTTCCACTGGATTGATATTTAATTTAGACACTATCATAATGTCAGCATAGTTTTGATACAAAGAATATTTTGGGACATCGTAAGGTAAAAACTGTCTGTGTTTATGTGTAGATCGGTCTTACGATTATCCTTTCTTTTACAAAAGGGTTTTTAAAAGTTAAACCAAATGGTTGGAGTTTACTCACACCAGTCCCATGATTGACCCGGAGTTCATTTTGTTTTGATTTTCCTAAATTCTTGGGTGCCCAAATTTGTATGGGCAGTCAAGAAGCCATGATTTTACAGATATACGGGGAGGAGCTTAGAGCAGGGGGCTTCAGCATTAAATGGCTATTATTTATTTTCGCTGTGATGTGTTATGTTGTACTCTGATGATGGTAGGCATGAACAGATTTGTATTTCAAAAGTTATGTTATCTAATATACTTTATTCGTTCCGCGGTAAGATTTGTGTTCTTCATTTTCTTCTATTCTAACTTTTATTTCTTTCTATTTCTCACCCTCTAACTTCTTTCCATTAATGATCCGGTAATTTCTGATGCTTGGTTAGCCGATATGGTATTTGCATCGATGATCAGATCGGGAAATTAGTCGATTCGTTACACGAGGAACTAGAATTGGAACTGGACCCAAAACCACTTCGAACCGACTTTGCACTCAAAAACTGAATTTGCAAGTATGCTTATGCGTATTAAGATGGTTTGAAGGCGTAGATCTTTGTAGCGAAAAGGGGTGCTCACTAATATTTCTGGTTAATTACTAAGATTATACTTGTAGCAGTAATCTTAATGTTCTGGATCCTACATGATACGAGGACTTCTTATTACTAATCCTAGTAGTAAAAGAGTACCTTCAGTTTGTCCTTATCCTGGACAACTTGTATGGACAGATGTCTGACATTGTATTTCTTAGACCACGTACGTTGATTTTTACAAATGTATATCTGTTTGGTGACAGAGAAGATAACTTCTTTTGGCTTAACAACCCATAGTGTCTTTGTGCAAATCAATAAGTGATTGACGGATCTGACAATGTGGCATTCAAAGTTGAATATGATATTTCCAAAAGGTAATCGTAGCCTCAAGCCTCATCAATCGGAAAGTGACTGAAATCGGACAGGCTGCAGAGCTATGAGGATCATTCCCATTATGGTATATCATCACTTGATCTAAAGAAATCAGTTGTCCCTTTTGTATGATTTGGAATGAATACGATTGATTGGCCTCAACCTTGGTTGTGATATATTCGGTATACTCAAGTTGAATGAGTGACCTGTTCTGTATGGCCGAGTTGTAAGATGTTCTTTTTGAACCCTAGTGTTTTTTTCTTTAGAGGAACATTGTTCGAAGGTAGTTCCTTACCAAGTCATGTATGGAAATTGAAATTCCAATACGAGCCATATACGGTTTTAGATGTAAACCAACTATGTCTAAAAGTACGATGTAAGCTTTTCGGCTATGTTCCTATTTTATTTGTGGATTATAGACATTGTTATAATATCATTGATTTATAATAAAAGTGATTTGGTTATCGTAAGGAAAAAAACACGTGCCGTGTTTATGAATGGTCGTGTCTTACGAGAGTTCTATTCTTTGAAATGATTTTCTAAAATTAAGCAAGTTGTTTGTGATGTGAGTTTTCTCACTAAAAGTATTCCAGACTGATCCGGATGATTTTACTTTCTTCAAAATGTGCTCGGCTCAGACAGAATATATTTTCCAGATTTCATTGGGTTTTCTTGGAGTTGCAGGAGAGGAGCCGGAGTTGGAAACATAATTCCCATATTTTATCGTATTAATTTATTTCCGTTGTGTGTTGTATTTATCAGCATTGCACAAACAGATTGTATAGGCTGACCTAGTTGTGCGTTGTATATATCAGCATTGCACAGACAGACTGTATAGGCTGACCTAGTCGTGCACTCTAATTTTGTAATAATGTATATACAGTTTTCTCTTTGTATAAAGAGTATTGATATATTATATTTTGTTCATCCTGTAGTGATATTTTATTCTGCTATGATTCTGTAGTGTGGGTGTTCTTCTTCTTCTTCTATTTTAACATTTCTTTCTTTTTTTTCTCACCCTCTAACTTCTTTCTTCTAACTTTCTAGGTTTTCGATACTTGAGTTTAGGTACGTGAGTACAAAAGAAGTATTTGTGTCAAAATTCAAGCGTCGAATTCTCCGGTCGTTACATACATAGTTATTTCGGTATCTACAGAGATTATGTTAATACCGACCTGGTCTCTTTAACAACCAAACGCTTATTACACACTATGGTTGTTTTATAAATCATATTTAATATAAAACCAAAAATTATCATTTAAATAAGTTTCAAAGAATAACTTCAAAATTTTGAAATTATTTAACTCAAACAACTCAGTTCAAACCAAATCATTAAGTTTTATTATTAAATCAACATTTGCATTTCAAAATATCAGATCTAAATACTAAATTAACAATAAACTTAAGCCTTATCGTTTAAATTGTATTCTATTTAAGTTATAAAAATAAATCCTTATATTAAATTAAATTTTAAAGTAAATTTATATAAGTTTGAAACTATTTAAAATTTTAAAATAAGTTATTGTATCGATTAAATGTTAAATTATAATTTATAAAACATATATTACACTAATTTATAAAACTTTACCTTTAAAACTAAGTTATCATAAATAAAGTTTAAAATTACATTTTATTTTAACAAATCTTTACATTAACCTGTCGCTTAACTTTAGAAATTTACATTTAAACCTTTTATAAAATTTGTAAATTGATTGCTTTAAAATCAAATTATTTAACAAAAATTTCAAAAATCAACCACGATGTCCATATATAGTTTTCTACGTAGGTCAAGTGACACAGTTTCAACCTGAAATTTTAATTATTGGATAAATATCATTTCAACCCGAACCCAAGTCAATCCAATTTTTATTTTCTTAAAAACTATACAACGGCTCGAGTATATATCATTTTAACACATAATGATTTTTTTCTAAATCTACATGGAACTTGCAGTATAAGAACATAAATCTAAAACATAATAATAAAAATATATCGCATTAGCAAATACGTATCATGACAATTGTCTTAAATCATGACATATCACACATGCACAAATAAATACATATCACAAAATAGCACAATTTCGAATTGTGAATGCAAGTGTAAATTTAGCATAAACAACCATGTCAATGAAACGATCCTAACATTTCAATTTAACTATTGGCATGTGTAGAATTATGCTTTCACAAATGTTAGTCAAGTACAAAATAATTTTTTTTTCCGTGGAACACAAAGACTTGGAAAATGAAGGCAAACAAACACAGAACTAAACCAACATGACTGCGCGTGCTGACATACATACATATATATATATATATATATATATATATATATATATATATATATATATATATTCACAAATCAATCCCAAATAGGATCCAACATGACCTAATGTATATAATATTTTTATTTTTTTCCAAAAGAAACTTGCGACCTTTACAAGCAATTTTCCATAACAAGTTTGCATTAAAAAACAATTTCTCTTCACAAAGCAAAAGAGGGAAATGATGCACGAGTTCGGCTTAACTGCAGGTCAATCATGACCGGGGGAGCAGTGGGTGGCAAGTAGGGTTTAGGTTATGGTTTGGGTCAAGCTAGATAAGGTGTCACAAAACAAGGAAATAGAGGGTTTAGTTTTTTGGCCAATTCGCTTTTTAGTTTTTATAATTAAACTCAACTGACTCTTTACAATTCGCTTTTTAGTTTTTATACATAACGGATAAACCTTCATGCCAATGCAATACATATAATTAGCAATCCAGTAAGTTTGCTGTCTTAAAATATGTCTATTATTTTCACACTATTAGCAGCAGCAGGTCCTATGAAGACTGGAATTGTATTACACCACTGGCTTTTGTCGTTTCTTCTGCAGCCTGTGATATGAACAAAGACAGTATGTGTTAGTTCGTGAATACCTATTAATTTTGATGGACTGGAAATTGTTCACAAATCATCCACAATCGCAACAAGTCACTTCTCTGCCTTGACAAAATATTGACCAAAGAAGAGAGTCTGGTCTTTTATTTCATCACCTATATATATATATATATATATATATATATATATATATATATATATATATATATATATATATAATCAAAAAATGTCCATCTTTTTCGAAAATAATCAAAAAACTACGTTAAAAAGTTTCAAAATATCAAATTCTAAAACTTGTTTGAATTTATATTATCTTCATGTTTATGTCAGAAAAAAAAGTGAATGAAAAACGAAAAAAAAAAAAAAGTAAGCTATAGAAAAATCTACAGAAATATATGTAGTTATTCAAAACATGGCGGATATATAAACATCAATAATTGCATAATTTTATGCAATTTTCTATGAATATTTCAAAATTAATTTCAAGTTATATTCAACATCATAATTATCGAAGAAAAAGCAAGAAAAAATGATATAAATCGAACATAAACAAAACATACCACTTGTGGAAAATTACTGACAAATATGCATTTTTATTGAATAATTGCAGACATTTCCAATGTTTTTTATGTTTGTAAATATTAGTTTACCGAGTGAATATGTGCATATATGCCTGCAATTATTGAATATTTGCTTATATATCTGCATCATTTCTTAGCAAGAGCAAACATTTCTGCACTTATTCCTTACTATTATTCAGTTGTCTAATTTTAACATTTACAATTTTATGTTATTTTTTTTAAGCAATGAAACAAATTCGCTAAAGTAAAATAATTATAGGGACTCATTTAGAGCTGTCAACGGATGCTTTCGAATGCAGATAATGTCATACCATTATCCACATCCGAAATTAATTTCGGATATTGGATACCAGCATCTGCGGATACAGATGAATATCGAATAATTATCCACTTCGCCACCAATCGATAAATTAATGAACACAAATAAATCTTTTGAGTGTAATATTAAGTTTTTTCAACCAAGTTGATTACTAAAATGTTAAAAATAAATAAATATAATGATAACATATAATTTTGAGCAATTAGCGTACATCTAGTAGATTTTATACTTTACAGAGTAACAAATTAGTATATTTAATTATGTTAAAATACACATAATTTAAGTTATAATCATGAGAGAAAAAACGGACGAATAATTTTCGAATGCAGATGTGCCTATATCCGCATTTGTTTTTCCGAATACGGGATAATTATCCGCTTTTCGGATGCAGATGCGGATAGATTTCGGATTTTTCTCTAGTGTCCATTGACAGCCCTAGACTCATTTTATATTTATCATTTGCATGGGGTTTCGCTTTGAATTATGTCTGGATTTAGGGATGTATGCCTAGTATTCGCTAATACCTTGAAAAAAAGATTCAAAACATGCGCGGTCCAAATGTTTCCAAATTGCAGTAGTACGTAAAGTGAGAAACGTGACAAGTTCCCATAGAAAAGCTATACAGTTATGTTGAAGTTGAGAAGCTGTACAGTTATCTTGAAGTCACTGGAAGCGTGACCAAAACATTGTGAAGACTGAAGGAGAAGGGGGGGGGGGGGGGGGGGGGTTTCCCTCAGTTACATAATACACTGGTATTTGATTTTTGGTTGGATAATGGGATAGTTGATATTTCCATATATCTTAAAGCTCTGCCTACGAAGAATCCTTATTACGGTATATTCATCCAGCTTTTTCAAATTGTGTACACTTTTAAATAAAGTTATCAGATTTCACTATACATTCTTCATCAACTTACGAATGTAATCACCTGGATAAGAATCAGAAGTTTACGGGTGACCATCTAAGACAAACCGAAACAGACTTGAAGGATATAATATATGTACGTGTGTGGGTATATATATGTATGTGTGTGTGTAACCTAGCAATCTTTATTCTCCTTTCAAATACGAACAAGATCGACATCTAATATCAGGTTCCATTGACCATAGAATACACTTCATCTGTTTACTCTTTTCCCACATAAATGCACACTATGGAGGAACTGAGTGCGCGACAATGTAAACGTAAGGAAAATATCACTTCATATCCCAGACAATATGATATTTTCCAAACAAAGTACCGATATATGAAGCAAGGAAACAGTATAAAGGTAAATTAAAAGTTACCATCAACTTTGTTTTGAACTTCTCAGCATTTCTGTCCAAGGTAAATTCGATCTTAAACTGCTCCTGCATTAAAGGCAGTTGCTGTTTCAAAGAATGCGATCATTTGGCCAACAAATCTTAACTTCGTTTTGCTGACATGATGATGCATATGATTTGTGTAGTCAGAAAACCTTCTTATTTTCAGTGACTGTATGCGAAAGAAAAATGGCTCCAGACCAAATGATTTCACATGTATTGGAAAATGTGTAGACGATGCAAAACATACATCCAAAATTTTATATGAAAACAATTATTGTAAATTATTTCATTACAAGAAACAAACAAAATTGGATTTATTTTAAGAATTGAATCCCTTCAGCTAGGAAACATATACGTATCTCAGTACAAATTGCAAATATAGTTAAGTTGAAAGAGGAATTAGTATCATTTTGAACTGACCATTTAATTAAATAAAAAATATAAACTGTGAAGTGAGAACCTCTTCCTTTTAAAGAAATGCCACCTCTCTAAAAGTATAATCTCTGTGCCTATAAAGAAGCACAAAACTTTACAAATATGGTCTACGTAAACTCCTAGATGCTCAAACACAAGCATTCCCAATGTCCAAAAGGACATACATTGATTGTACAATATTTATCATCGCACTACCCTACGAAATGGAAAATTGAGTTGGAAGTTTTGAATAGTGTATAGACATATTTGTTTTATTAATCGATTTATTCTTTTATTAAATGAACTTACTAAGATGATGGAAACACCGTCAACTTTGGGTAAAAGTGGAGACGTGCAGCTAGGGTTGGAAAGTTTAAAAATACCCTCTTTAATTAACTATTTTGTGGAAAAGATGGAAAGGAACCTTCCAAAATTAAAAACCTTCATTTATAAGGTTCTGGCAATAAAATATGGCATATTCTATTTGCACAGAGCAAAATGCTGAATCGCCCTCCAAATTTTCAAAAAAACGAAAAAAGCAGGTAGGTTTGGTTTATTTTGTGCTTTGAGTTTTGAGTTTTCAACGTTAATTTCGAAAGATGCGAAGATTTGAAGAAGAATGGAGGTGACAGACTAAAGACGGAGGACATGGTGGAGAGGATGAATTTGACGTCGCTCTTCTGTTGTTTCTTAAAATACGGAAAATGATTTTAAAAAAAAATGTTTTTTGTTTTGTGTTTTAACATTGTTTTGTAAAATGATCATTTTCCACGATATGAGTGCGTCGTTCGTACTTTTGTACGTACGAAAACCGAAAACTAAAAATAGAGCGAGAATGCACCCTCAATTTTTTGCTGAGTTGCCCCCGTCCTATAAAAAAAAAGAAAATACCCTCCCACGTAGCCATGGACAGAGCCAGGATTTTATTGTCACACGGGCTAAGTAAATGAGACGAAGAAGAGAAAGAAAGGAGTGATCTTGATTATAATACCCTATTCAACATCAATTCAAATAGGAACAAACGCTGTAGTTTGTGGGCAGCTGAAATGAATTTAATGAGGACAACTAAAGATGGAAAAGCAGATAAGAGCAACAAATGACAGCAAGAAAGCCATGATTTACTTCGTTCCTAGATTAGCAGCTTTTTGCACTTTGTTAGGAGAGAAGAAGATTAAAATGAGATCTTCTATATTGATATGAAGAATCGTGTTACCAGCCGTGTTCCTATTTTTATGTGTAATAATAGATAGGTGGATTATAGGTTTTGAAATATAGGTCCTAAGGTCCTAATTTTATTGGGCTATAGGGTAAAGTGATGCATAGTGTTTGTTTTAAGAAAAAGAAAAATATCCAGGCTGTAGCCCAGGTACCAAGATACATAGATCTGTCCCTGCACGTAGCATCGCTGCGTGGTAGATAGAAAATGTGGAAAAAAAAAAAAAAGGTATTTTGAGTATTAAATATTTTGGGCAAAAGGGGGGAGGAGGGCAATTCAGTATTTTGCTAAATGGAAATAGAATTTGCCTTAAAATACAGAACACTGACTATACATTACATACAAAGATATGGAAATACAGATAAACAGCAGCAGCAGCAGCAGCAAGTAGATAATCTTGACACATACCTAGATAGATATCCGGGTTGAACATTGAATCTCGTGGTTAACGTGTTCGTCATTGTCATCATCACTGTAATCATATAAGAATACTCCAATTTGAACTTTCGAAAGGCTTCATGAAAATGCTGACAGGCAACTTTAAAAGCTATAATAGACGAAGAAATTACAACAGTTAATTTTTTTTAACTAAATACTGCATATTTGAAATGAAAAACATCAGTCCCCACTGCATGAATAATGAAAAAATTGAAGGATTCAGCATTTGGAAAACAAGTATGCACTACAACAAGAAACAAATTTATGATGCAAAGGTTGGAACTGAATCTTATTGAAACAGGAAAATATTGAATTTAAATAAATCTACTGTACAAAAATATGAAAATTACTAAACAAACACTTGTAGTTTCAGAAAAAAAAACAAAGAAGTTCTGCAATAACACCACAAATCATGGCAGTCTTAAATAGAAAAAATGTGGCCTAACTAAGTGCAAGGTTGAAATGTCAAATATCTAACTTGATGTGTATTCAAATTCAACCTCTCAATTTGTATTCATCAACAACAAATCAAGTGGAATAGGACATGATCAAATGCTTTCATATCTTCTTCTTTGTGATGATGTAATACCCTTGTATGCCTATCACATCCATGAACACTAACCATGATAGCTAGACCAAGTTTTGTTGCGTAATTCTATGCAGGTGCGAGTATGAGGGCATAATGTCTTTGTCTGTTACCCAAATGCTATGACGTAAGTTTATAAGTGTCATAGAAACAATTTCTAAATAATAAAATGATTCAAGTACTAGCATTCCTGTAAAGTACAACAACAAAGCCATATATCCCAAACAAGTTGGGGTTGGGTAGATATGGAACCCAAAAATAAAATAAAAAGAAATAATAATATATATAAGGGTTTAAAATAACCAAACAGATAAAAGGTTCAATAAAAGTAAAATAAAGTCTAAAATAGTAATGAAAAAAAAAGTAAAAAAGTACAACAAAAGTGAAAGTCTTAAAAAAAAAAAAAAAAAAAAAAAAAAAAACATAAGGCTCTGGTACATGGATTGCCAACTTCCATGCCCTCCTATCCACTACCAGCTCTTCAGATATACTCCAATTACGTAAATCTCTCTTTATTATCTCCTCCCATGTCATTTTAGGTCGACATCTACCTCTCTTTGGGCCTTCTGTGCGGCCTATAATTCCAACGCGCACAGCTGCATCGTATGGTCTACGTTGGATATGTCCAAACCATCTCAAGCGGTGTTGGACTAACTTCACTTCAACAGGTGCAACTCCAAGTTTTTCCCGAATATCCTCATTTCTAATCCGATCTCGTCTGGTATGCCCACAACTCCAGCGCAGCATCCGCATCTCTGCTACACTTATCTTCTGGACGTGTTGTCTCTTAGTAGGCCAACATTCTGCACCATATAACATTGCGGGTCTGATTGTTGTCCTATAAAACTTTCCTTTAAGCTTCTGAGGAATCTTCCTATCACAGAGAATGCCAGATGCTAGTCGTCATTTCACCCATCCTGCTTGAATTCTAAAACTAACATCCTTATCAATCTCCCCATCAAACTGCAACATAGATCCTAAGTATCGAAACGACTCCTTCTTGGGTACTACTCTATCGACCAGGGTGACCTCTCCGTCATCTGACCTGACACCACTAAACTCACACTTCATATACTCTGTTTTAGTTCTACTAAGCCTGAAACCCTTTGATTCCAAGGTCTCCCTCCACAACTCCAGTTGTCGATTAACTCCTATTCTACTCTCATCAATCAGCACAACATCATCGGCAAAGAGCATACACTAAGGAATCTCCCTTTGTATATCTTTTGTGATTTCGTCCATCACTAATGCAAAAATATAGGGACTCAAAGCCGAACCTTGATGTAACTCTATGTTAATTGGAAAGTCTCTGGTCTCACCACAAAAGTTACTTCTATAATCTCTTAAATGCTTAGCAGATTCAAAGCAAGGCAGGATGATCATAATCTCTTAAATGCATATGACAGAGATTCAAAACTGCATGTTCTCACATAAAAGTTACTTCTATAATATTTATTCTATGGAAGGTGGAGACAAATCAAACTTGGTAATAATATTTATATAATATGTTGTAAGTGCATGAGAGATCGAGGTCGATAATTGATTTACATGCAAGCAAGAAATGAGACTTCATTTGGGAACTTTACTGTCAAATATGTTGGTTTACCCGCACCTACCATCGATGTTGGTCAGCCTCATTTGTAGGTGTACATATCTGAACAATAGCAAAAGCAAAACTACTTGCGATCGTGACCTCTTCGGTGAACAGGAAATGCAGTAGAGGCAGAACATGCGCAGCAGGATGCAAAACGCGTGTGAAACGTCCGCTGGAGTTGAGAAAGGATGCAGTCAGCAGACTATTGCTGTACATCAAGAGGCAAAATAGGCAAGATGCAGAGTGAATCACAGATGTGATGTGTGTAGTCATCGTGGAATCCATAACGTGCTTATTTTAAAATGATACAGTCACACGCAAATAATTTTTGCATAGTGTACATATTCAACCTCTGTTCTTGTGAGGTCATTGCCAGTTGCACTTCTTTGACTACATTACTTCTAGGTATGATCATATTCACATTTTATACGATTAGTATATTAAATTCAACATTAAGTTGAGGGAAAAAAGTGTACAATATGCACCATTATAAATTGATGCAAAATGATAATGCTAAAGCCACCATATTAAAATATGTACAGTACTGAAATCACCTGGCACAACACTAAAAATAACTCAAATTCCGAGAAAAGGAACTATATAAAATTAAAATTATATTGGATCCACTATAACCAAAAAACAACACAAATGCACAATGTCTTCGGCCAAGAAATCAACGTCTTTTGTGTGTAGAGTATACATATATATTTTGAAACTTAATTAGCTTGGAAATGTGCCTTACGGACTTTATAAGTATCGCATATTTCATATTAGATAATGTGGAACATAATACAATGCATCCACGATTTCATGCGTAAACAGAATTACCATAAGGTCGCGCTCAATGTTTCACGGCGGTAACAAAATAGACAAGATGCAGGTTCTTGGCCACGTTCCAGAAGCAGGGTCAATGTTTCAATGTGATTTGTAAGAAGTGCACAGGAGAGTTTAGAGCTGATAAGAGATTGATGATAGATAAGACAATGCTGGGGGTGGTGAAGAAGGAACTTGCAACATTCAGAGAAGTGAGTGATAGGATAACTCAAACCACAAGCACAGGCACAGGCTAAGCATAAGCCAAAATCGATGTCCAGCATTCCTTAAACTGAAGCATACCACTACACTTCTCTTACATCAAGCCATTGATGTTTATTGGAATTGCGGATCTTTTATGACCTTGGATCCTCTTTGATAATACAGATATTCTCAAGAATGCCAAAGACAAAAAAGTTGCATACATAACTGCAGGAATGGTACAACTTCAGGTAAAGTCTCATAATTCTTCAACTAACTGTGTTTGCTGAAAGGAATTGATCAGTCCCTCGCAGTTAGAAGACCAAGCAATTCAATCAAAAGCAGAAGCCACATCATCACATGTATTCTTTTAGCAGTTTTTGCAGTTGCGGATACAACTGAACTTGTGAGCGGACTGCATGCACAGATAAGATATAAAAAAGATGTTTTATTGAACATAGACGACAAACAATGTTTTAACAGCTAATGTTCTTCAAAAAAATGTAATAATAATGTTTCAACAACCGACAAACGATGATAAACTATGAAGTTAAATTAAACCAACAAATACTAATCGTTATTTTTGATAGGTTTTAATTAGCATTCCGGATTACATCTATTATATGCATTTTCAATTCTGTAATATATAATCTTTTTGCTATTGACGTTAGGGTGATCAAAAAATTAAAAGTCACAAGTATTGTAACAGTATTAAATATATGTGTTGAATCGCTTTATAAACTATAAGTTTATGTGTATTGAACTTTAATTTTATATCAATATTTGACATTTAAACTCTCAAATTTGAACTACAAAATTTATCTTTCATAAATAGAGCATGCATCTTTTATACTGCTTATTATGTCTCACATTAAGGACACGTTTACCAATTGTGTATAATAACCATTGCATATTGCATCTATTATGGACGTGTTTTTATGTGTACAATATCAATTGTTAATGTTAACATTTTATATTACACGAAGGGCATACCTTACACATATGGAGTGTGTATTATAAAATCCTGTAATAAAATATATCTATTTGGCAAGCACGCACTTTATTTATCTACAGACAAGTAACCATGAATTATAATACTTGATAATAACAAGTATAATCCTTAAATATGCTTGACATTTAGTCTAATAATTTTCATTTCATATCATCAAGTTTATTATGACCCAGTTAAAAGGCCAAAGTACTTCTTGTAAAAAGTTTATGCAATAATGACATTCTCTTTATTCAGTGTTAACTGCGTTGTCCTAAAACAGAAAATTAGTGCTTAAATATGTTTTAAGAACCCCATAATGACCAGGTGATTTACATAAGGAATCCATTCTAAAATGTACTAATATTTACTCTACAGACAGTTTAGAACAAACAAAGAATAAGAGGTTCTGCTTTTCCAGTTTAAAGACAAACATCATGCTACCAGATTGACTATGAGCACTGTACTTTTAAGTTTAGTGTAAATCGTTTTGAAGGATATTATCTTTACACGTTCTTTTTTCTTTTTTCACCCACTATGCATTTGCTTTAATTATACTAAAAAAATAGTTGAAAAGAAAACGTAAAGAAACAATTGTTCTAGATTTTGAGATCAACTTTTTATGATCCGGGAGAAGCAAAGTTAAACCCCTTTCTACAAAATTAAAGCCTATAAGAAAGAAAATGGCGATTAAAAGGCGATTCGCCTGGGACACAAACCCTAGGCTCTACCAACCTTCCATCCACCGTTCGCACCTCCTCCAGCATGCCCACCCTCTTCTACCCCGCCTCCTGACCCTCCAGACGCTGCACCACTTCAGCCCGAGGCCCAACATATGTCCGATAATGAATCCCCATCTTCCAACCAACCACGGTGGACCAACAGCCGGCCACGCCTCCTGATGCAGCTCCTACCTCCGGCGACTCCCTACCTGCGACTAAAATGGAAGAGTTTCAACTTGTTACTTGCAAGAACAGCTGGCCATCTCTCAGATCTTTGGAGCTTAATTGACTCTCATAATTGGGGTACTCTTCCAATCAAAAACATTCTTGGAAGATCAGTGGTCAGATACTGGCCTCCATTAAAGATATCCGATACCATATATCATCCAAATTCAACGCAAACTACACTATTTTTTGCCTTATCATCTCAGTGGCAAAGTGGTTCTACCAAAATGCAGGAATATTGAAGCTGCTCAAGCTTAAATATGTGAAAGTTGAGCATATATATGCCTGCAAACGAAATCTCAGCAGTTAATTCATTTTCATATGTGAAAATTTATTGTAACTGGTTCTAAATATTAGGTGATCAGTGTTATAGTTTATTTGTGTGCAAACAATCACCGTTGATAGATAGATGCAAATGCTTTCTGTAAATTTTGTGCACAACTGTTGCTTTGTGTTATGGTAATATATTAAAGTACCGGTTTTCTAATAAAAAAACATGATCAGTTATTTTAAAATGTTCTTCTACATAAATAAAATGTAAAACCAAAAGTATATCATATTATATGACCATACACACACATTTGTTGCTCGCATTGCATGGAAAAGGGGGGGGGGGGGGGGGGGGGAATCATTTTCATGATATTATTTAAAAGAAAATCAATATTTAAGTTATTGTGTTATTTTCAGCTGTTGTATTACATATGTCAGTCATGTTTACAGAAAAAACACACTATATGATCAACAAACAACACATTGACAATATACTATTTAACAAATACAAGGATAAATGATACTTTTTTTTTTCTTGGAGAGATCAGCAAAATATTTATTTTTCAGAATAGAATGAAGACCGAATTCCTACGTAACAAATCAAATTTACGAAAACTCGTCAAATAATGTTCAAACCTGCAAGTGACTAGATACTTCTTTCCCAGTTAGGCCTTCAACATTCATGATTCCCATTATGCTTTTGGGATAAATGATACTTGGTTAGTTATTCGGGTTGAACATTGAATCTCATCGCTATCGCCGTCGTCGCAATCGTCATCCTTGCCATCGTCATCAAATGCAAGTAACATCCAATATGCACCAATGAAAGGAATCATGACAACGTGGTAGCCTTGCTCTTCGAAGATTTTAACTGCGTGTGATTTTAAGAAAAAATATTAGAAGAGAATATTAAAATTAGCAAGAATACTATGTATATTAGTAGAAGAATGATTTACGTGATAAAACCATGTGTAACATGCCTATTTACAATTTGAAATATACAAACCAAATATGCACAAAAGTGGAAATGAAAATTAAAGAATATCTAACTATTTGTAAAATTGATATGTCTATTTACACCCTGAAATTTACAATACCATCAAAATAGCACTCGGAAGTTTAAGTACAATATGAAATACTACCATACACAGCAAGAATAAAACGACAACATTAATCATTTTTCCAGTATTAGGAATTGAATGATTTTAGAACTAGAAAACCATCTGTAAGGTCCCTCCATAAAATTTGGAATTTATTAAACTTAAAATGCACAGATTTATCGAGAAAAAAAATTAAGGTTGCCAAGAAGTATTCGAAAAATCCAAAACCTATCTGTATCCATATCCGAAGTAATAAAATAAAATAAAAAAACTTATATATGACATTATCCACATCTAAAATTTATCTGTTCAAATTTTAGCAAGATAATTGTAGAAATTGTGTATTCCAACACATAAAATGATTGACGTATGTTGTTATACATAGTAATAATTATCCATTTACAAATAAATATTTGCTATTGAAAGTTGATTATTATCATTGTATTTTTATTTTATTTTTATTTATGTTTATCACTGAAAACGATTCGCATTGGATCAAAAAAAATCTTTTGTTTTTGGACCTTATTAATTATGAATGAGCAGATAAATATTCTATATATGGATATCAGATATTCGGAAATGATACGACGATATGTACATCTAAAACATCTGTTAACAGACCTAGAAAAAACCAAGCTTAGTCAATCCAAGATAATCACATAAACATCTACAGAATAAACAAATAATAAAGATAACTAAATAGAATGTCATGTGCATTCAGTCATATTACATGAAATGGCTATATGAAGATACAGTAATATGGTAGATGAAAATAAGAGAAAACAATGCTAAAAATAGTGAAGATTGTACTATCCAACTATGCTTATTAGAATGAACAAATGAAACTGTTATGATAATGATAAATTTCTCTTTACCAAGTTATTGCACGTCAATCAGTTACCACTTCTAAGTTAAGTCGGTACACCACTTTAATTGATATGATAATGATAAACTTACCTTTTTTATATAGTGCATCATCGGCAGCATTTTTACCAACATTAATGGTAACTTACAAGACAACTTATAATAGATGGAATTAGTTAAATATATTGCATTGTAGGTATTTAGAAGCAGGCCGATGATTATATAGCGTTCAGGGATTTAGTTCAAACTAAGGTTCAAGAAGTCGGTTTCAGTCTTGGTTTTGGTCGTTTGAAAATTTCTTAGTTTCGGACGATTTCGGAAGTTTCGGAAGTTTCGCTTTTGGTTTCGATTTCACTTTAGATTTTTAATTGTTTGCTAATGAAAGTGTAGCGAAATCTTAAGAATAAGGTGCACTTTAATAATAAACTTTTCTCAATTAAGCAGAAGCCTAAACTTGAGAATAAATAGTCCAGCCCAATAAATAAAAAACCTTCAATGAATGGCTAAAATTAACAATAGAGCAGCCTGGTCAACAGAACAGACCATGTAGCTGATAATTATTACTGCTCTCAATCTAACAAATGCTGCTCTAAAATAACGCATTTATAAATATCAATTACCAAATCTCAAAAAATGATCTTAAAATAGAAAATCATTCAACAAATTGCTCTCAAAATCAACCGCCTCTCTCAAAATCGACTGTTGTCACATTGCTGGATAGTCGTCACATTGCCAGATAGTCGTCACATTGCTAGATACCTAAGGACAAAGCTGCTGCTCTCAAATCAAGTCGACGATGCTAGGGCAAGGGAGAAGTTGCAGGTGAGGATGCTAGAGCAACGAAGTATTGACGTCGGTTATGTTTATTTAGATGAATTTCTGATTTCAAATCTTTTTTTTTTAACCCTAACCGATACCGAAATTTCACTCTGATTTCGGTTTAGTTAGCGTACGGTACCACCAAAATTTCGGGGTACCGTCCGATACCTCGAACCATGGTTCAAACAGAGCTAACTACATTTCCTTTTTCTAATTAATGCTTTTTTATTGAAATGCATGGCGAAGTGCACAACTAAACACCATATAATAGCATAAAGAAATATCAAGCTTCTATTCTTTAGACAAACAATAATTTATCATATTGATACAATGGTTATATGTGTTTTGGTATACCAGTCTTCGGTACACTAGTAAATGCGATGATGTAACAAAAGTTTAACTTACAGTAAAACAATACAGCAGCGGTAGTTGCAAAATAGTACTGGTAACGGAAACCATTACAGTAACTGTCCTATGATTAAAAATGACATTTCCGCCGTTTGTATTTCTCGACTTTTTTTTGCTTATTTGGAGAAACTGAGTATTCATTTTTCAAGAAAAACAGTCATTTGTCTTTATTATCTTTATGCGTGTGTGAGGGTGTTACAATGACAGCATAACAAAGCTTGATCTGCATTCCAATATTTAATTAAATCAAACAAGGTAGAAAGATCTATCCAATCAAAACCTCAAACCATGACTCGGTTGCATGATTGGTGCTGAGAAACAATATTGTGTTGTGGGAGGTATTTGAACAATATATTTTCAACCATTTTCTACGTCAAAGTGATTCAATTGACAAAAGTATATTACTTCAAGTGATTCAACCATTTTCTACGTCAAACAATATTGTATTTAATATGAAATTGAATTCAAACTGGACATGTATGTGAAATTTCCAACACAACCTATTCACTTTTACCATCCTATTATGTTAGACTGGATATAACTTCATTTTACACATGTTATACATACATTTTTCCTATGAAACTCATAAGCACCACTAATACTTGTAGCACATGATTCGCATTGCCATCATTTTTTGGTCAATTAATTTATGTCATAATAAATTCATACCATCTTGGAATGAGCATCATTATATGTTTTTGTTTGTTTAATTTAACTTATATGTTTGGATTTTATCGAGGCTTTCATATCCTAATGCAGATTGAATACACTTATTAATAAATGAATACAATAAACTTTTGATACAAATGAACAAGTGGAATCTGTAGACACGACTATGCTATATACGCAAGCACCAAAATTTATAAGTAAATATATTTCTCTAATTATAATGTAATTATTTACCTACTTAATATATTCATTTAAATGTTATAATTACAGAATCTTATCATGATTGAAATAAAAATTAAACAAAACCAAAAAAAGTTACACTAACACGCCGATGAAATTGTATCACACTCCAAGTATTGGATACCCCGACAAATACAATATATCTTTATTAAGAAAGAATATAATGTAAACATATGGAATGTTAAGAATACCTAATTGATTTTATTTGAAATTCAATGTAAAGTGTGTGTTGTCTCTCCATTTCAATATTTTAGAAACAGAAATGTTGCTACTTATATTTAGATGATTGTTAATTTGTTATAACAATTCATATTGTTTAAAAATTCGAATTTTAAATACATTTTTCCAGTACAAAAAAATTAGTTATAAAAACATTGGGTTGTAATTTCTAGTTTCCCAAAATCTTATATTTATTTACAAAAAATGATTCTGAATAAATAATTTCATTTCAAATTCTCATTAGTTATCACATTTTATACGTATTAAGTGTAGCAATATCCAAACATTTCCTCGTACAAATTAAGATTTTTATTATATTGAATAAATAATTAAATTTTAGAACTTTCAGCGCGAATAGATCAAAGTATCAATATTAATGATTCATTACAATTTCTGAAAAAAACGATCAAGTTTGTTTTGACTTAAGCAATCACATGTTTAAATAATTGTACAAATAAAAAACTACAATTTCTCTGGACAGGGTACTTCTTCAGGGGCTTAGTTCTGGCTTCTTGAAGAAGCGAGAGCTATGTTTGCTATGATTGGGTCTTTAGATTTAGACTTCTACTAGATAGAATATAATTGTCAAATATTTGTCTTTTGGGTTATATATCTTTGGTCTGTACAATTTATTTTGGTACGGGTGAATTTTCAGGTTGAGTGTTGCATCACCTCTTTTGAATTTGTATCGCTCAGGATGTAAAACTTTTATTTCATATATATATATATATATATATATATATATATATATATATATACCAAGTTTCTAAAAAAAACTACAATAATCCAAAAGCTGCCCTAAAAAAAATTTGCAAAAGAAGTACAAGAATGAAGCTACCAATATTTGCAAACAATGTCTTAACTAACAAAACAGATGCAAATCACTCATGTAACCAAGATGGTAACATCAACAACCTAAATAAGAAACTTATATTAGCATTACAAAATGAGCTTCGCATGTGATCATTACACGCTTCTTGCATAAACTGTTGTTCAACAAATTGATTATGTTTAAAAAATTCAAAACAAAATGATTTGTATCAAGGTTCGAGAACTCGGTTTCGGTCTCGGTTTCGGCCATTTGAAAATTTGTTGGTTTCGACGGATTTCGTAAATTTCGGTAGTTTCGGTTTCGGTTTTCAACATTTTAGTAATCAAAATGTCACAGGTGTAACAATATTTATAACAATAGTGTTAAGAACATCGTCTTCTGGTCATTATATTCCTGCAGTTTACCTAATCTTCATTTTACATGATAGCATATATAAGCAAATTCCATAATATCTGGCTAGCTCAGTTGGCAGGGTACTTTAATCAATGACATAATTTAACCAGCTCATTTCTTTTTACAACAGCGACCCTTTTATAAGCCGTCCAGGAAGCCTTCAAATATTCCCCAAAAACACGTGCCCACAATTGTATATTTTCCAATTTCAACCCTTCAAATAATTGCCGCCTCACACTCTACATAAAAAGCAAGGGTTTTCTCGATAAAAAAAAACACGCTGCTTTTCTCGATCAAAAATAAACACGCCGCTTTTCTCGATCTAAGAAAACAATGCTTTCGATCAAATCGTTACTTTCGAATTCGACAGAAATCGAATCGATTCTTCAGTTCGCACATACCGAAATCGATTATTTTTTTGTGCCCTAGAAACCGCAACCGGTTTCAATGGACGGTTTCAGACTGTCCACCACCGGCACCGGTCCGGCAACCCAGAGATTTCGGGGTGCCGGCCGAGTTCTTGAACCATGATTTGTACTGTTGTTTGATCATATTTTTGTTTTGTTGAAATCATGTGTAGTTGATTTGAATTTTTATTTTCAAGTTAGAAATCAATTTTTTTGTTCGTTTTGATTTTCAGTTATATTATTAATTAACAAAGAACAAAGTTGTAAAGAAACTTTATTTGTTAGTCCAACTTTTAAGCGCTATTAACAGTTGATAATATTTATAGAGCGATTTGAATTTATAAAGAAAGTTTATTTGGTAGATCATATTTTTTTTTTAAATAATATAAAAAGCCAATTTCAGTAATTCACGGTGATACAGAAAAGTGAGTCACTAAAAGGGGTATAATTATTAATAAAAACATTGGCTGATTAATATAGAAATAATCTTATATTTAAACAATAATATTCTAAATAACTGGCATCATCATCTAAAATTGGATACGGCGAAAGTAATTGCAAGGAGATCTTATCTTCTATTTTTTCAAGGAAAATTTTTAATATTTAAAAAACCTATATATATATATATATATATATATACATAGGTATTTTGGAAAGTTCACAGTCGGACCAAAAATTTGAACTTTCGAAACAATTATTAATAAAGATATGCGCATATTTAAAATGAAATAGAAACACTGACCGTCTATACAATACCTTATGATATAGTAATTCAAGTAGATATAATTGTATCATCCTCCTTGATTTCAGTAGATACTACATTTGAATAAGCAATGGCCATTGTGGTTTTGATCCACCTTGACTCATAGAAATAATTAGCAAGCTGATTGAAATATATCCATATTGTAATTCCCGAGACAGACAAAAAATTAAGCTATTTCCATGTTAAGTAGATTAATGAAGTAAAATTACTCACTAGTTACTCCTTTATTTAATTTTCTTACAAGAACATGAATCAATTTTCTTATTATTTCGATACTAAACTCCATTAAGAGTTAAATATCTATAGGTGTTCTTTTGCATCTATTAATCAAGATTGTCATTTTAAGATGTACAGTTGTTCAAGATTCATACTTTAGTACACATCTTCTATTCATTTTATTTCATTCATGTAGCCATTTTTCGTTGCTCACAAAAGTAATGCATTGCATTTTTAATTCAACTTTATTGACACGTAAAGGAAGAAATAATTTATTCACTTTTCTTTGATGTTTCTTGCAGTTTCATACAATTATCCATGCATGTGTCAAAAGGTTTATCTAGATTTTGTTTCTTCATCATTTAAGCTTAAATTTTTAGCTTGATGTCGGACACCTGACATCTAACAGAGTGATAACGTCATGACTCATCTTTGATGGTTTTATGTTATATCATCCAGTAATTTAATACACTAAAGCATAAGTGTATTACTTGTGATGTTAAAGCATATAATATCATAAAGGCTGATAAATGTTCGGGTTACACGAAAGTTGATACTATTGTTTTTAACTAATAATATATTCTTACATCATTCGACCATAAGTTATGCTATAAAATTTCAGTCCTTCTAAAAGGTAATGCAACATGGTATATGCTTCCTTCAAAATGAATTTCAAACGTGCTCCATTACACAAACCACAGGTTACATATCTCAAAATCCAATTAAAGAAGAAAACTCGGAAAAAGCATTCGTTAACGTATGTATTTGATCACTCCAAACATGACATGTTTGTCTAAAATAGGTCAATATTTACCTACCATATTAGTTGCTATTTATGATGTTACGGCTGAAGCAAAACATTAGGTACCACTAATGTCCTTATAAGCTAAACTAGGCCTGAACAAAATCTTGATATGATACATAGACAAACAATTAATGTATCAAACCAAATATAATCAAGACTAATAAAAGTGAACTAAACACATAAAATATTATATTTTTCAAGAAAATACAGAAATACAATTAACTTCAAAAATGTGGATGCAATCAAGCATCTTGTTTGGCGTTACGTTTTTACAAATAATAAATTAATAACCACCTCCTCGACACCTTGTAACATCACATGCCATCCAATAAAGTGAGAATGGGTGTTTGATTGGTTTGGTTTATTAGACGATTAGTTTTTAACCCGAACTAAAACCAATAAAAATGAAAACCGATCCAGACCAGTTTGATTCGTTCGTTTGGCTATTCGATTTAGCTGAGGTAAAAATGTATTGTATTTCATGTTTGGAAAGTTCATTGTAATTTCAGACAAAACATAACGGTATGATCAAAGTATTCTTAATGCTTTCCGGAAGTAATTTTGATCAATTTATGAAAATTATTATTATTTTTTGGATCAACAAACAAATCTAAAAAATTATTATAAAACTGATAATTCTAAAAATAAAATAAAAGTTCAATTAATTTGGTTAAACAATAACCAAACTATTTTTTTTACGGACGGATAATAAATCAACTTAGTGTCAAAAGCAAACCAAGTCAACCAAAATGAATTGGTTTTTCCGGTCTAACCAAATATTGCTCACCATACAAGCAGGTATGACAAGGTAGATATTCATTACCATGAGTTCGCTGCAATAGGCAGGTATGACAAGGCAGATATCCATAAATGTGACTGAAAGTCATTCAAAGAAAACTAAGAAAACGCCTGAGCTAACCATAAATCCAATTAAAACATTTCAAAACACAATAATGAACATAATTCTGACATAGCGTAATTGATATGTTTTACAATATATGCATGTTTTTTCTCCCAAACCAACTACAAGTTGTAACGACTTATTTTAAAGGAAGCCGTTATTGAAACACAAAAATTTGACAAAATAATGTACAATCATTAGATCTAATGGTTAAGATCTCTTATGTCAAATTTTGTCTCTATTTTGTGCCCAAACAAGTTTTACCTATTTAAAATCCATTTCCCAAATAACTGATAGCCTATTTCACATAAAATTAACCCAGCTAAATGTTACAAAGATATGCAAAATTAGACCTACATAAAAAATTAATGTAAGGTTAGGAACAATAATATATAATAATAACCGAAACCCACTAGATTGATCTTATAGATACAGATCAACGCCAAGAAATCTTGATTTGAATACGTAACAATAATTCATCAGATAAATAGTTAACAAAAGCAAAAAGAAAAAACCTATCCATCTTATACTGCAAATCCAATGGAAGAGAAAGGTAACTAAGCTATCCAAGGCAAGATGACGCAATCAACGGAAGCACTAATTCAAGCTCAGTGGTCAGATTTGCAGACGAAGAATCTGAAAAAATATAATAAGTGGAGCAGGGAAAATTTATTTTTCCAAAGCTTTGATCTGAAGGGTAAGGATACGAATTAAAGTATGTTCACACCTTTTTTAAGGGTGGCAGTGGTGTGCGACTATGATTGGCCTCTGAATTTCACCCGTTTAATCTCAGTCGCACACCACTAATGATGTTAGTGGTGTTATGTTCACATCCATTAAAAAGGTGTGAACAAACTAGCTTCTCATAAGGATACTAAGAGTTTTCATTGGAACCGTACGGTACGGGGCTTTAGAAAAGGTTATATTTATCATAGTTGCTAAATGCAAATCATAATTACTCAATGTAAAATCAAGAAAATTACACTATTATCCTTTCTATCTTTTTGTGCAAACACCGTATAAAGGAATAGCTGCATTTAACTCTTGAACTAAATATAGTTTGCTGCTCCTTTTCCCATGTTTTCAAGTGCCAACAATTAGTTTACATGTATGGTTTCAAGAATTAAATGTAGCTGCTAATAATTGTACAAAAATATAGAAAGGACAATAATGTAATTTTCTCGATTTGCATTGAGTAATTTTGATTTGCATTTAGCAACACTCATATTTATTTAGTGTGATGCCAAGGGCACACCATTTTCTTCTTTCTAATACCACGAATAACAATAAGGATTTTTTTTCGATTTGGCCACCTATAAAAAACTTATTACACATTTAGCTTAGTTTCAAAACTTATTACGATCGTAGCCTGGTTTTGGTCAAATCAGCCAAAACCGTTATTTTGTACTAGCGGCTTTTATGATGATGCGGACGAGCGGTATTTGGGATGACGCGGAGAAATGTTTTTGCTACAAACGTGTTATTTTTCTTATATCATGATGGAGCGGTTGTTAAGATGACGCTACCAAGCATCATATTGAATAACGCTCATATGTTAGAATTTAAATGTTTTTCTGTTGTAACCATGGCGCGTCATCCTAAATAACGCTAGGATAATTTTCTTTATTTCGTTAGCGGCGTTTAAAATGACATTATTACGCGTCTTTCTAAATGACGCATCATCGTGATATACAGAGAACTGAGGCTCTCTTCCTCTTCACTTTTTCTTAACTTCTATTTTTTCAAAACTGAAACCCCAAAGCTCCTAACCTTAATTGCTCACCATAACACCAAATTTTAGATTTTTTTGGTCGAAATTCAACACCATGGCAATCTCATCAACACAAGAAGCTCCAAAAGATTTAAAAAAACACCTAATTTTGTTGATTTTTTTTTAAATTTAGGGTTCGTCCATGATTGAGGAAACTTATGAATAAGCTAGTATGTGGTTTAATGGGTTCAATGTAGTTGAAATCTTATAGTTTTCATCATGTATGTGGTTGTGTTCGCTATTTTGTGTAGCACTTATGTAGTTTGGAATATGATTTGTGTAGAGATTACTGAGATGGAACCGGGACCTGCAGAAGATAGTGTTATATACTTGCAAGAAAGGCATAGATCGAACAATAATGCTTTGATGTCGGTATGGTTTCACGGTGTTCGTTTGTTGGCCTAATTATATTTCTTAGTTTTTTGTATGTATTTTCAACATTGTATGTTAATTTTTTGTATAGGGAAAAAAATCCCGTTAAGATTATAGATCACACGTTTCCGTTAGCGTGATGACCTCCACACATCCAGGAGTATTGGCCTTGCTTGATCGTGCTGGATTCCTACTAGTACACTGATGGGAATACTTTCAACTCGGTCGTTATGTCATCACTACATTAGTCGATAGATGGAGACCGGAGACATCGACATTCCATCTTAGAGTTAGAGAGATGACCATCACTTTGGGTGATGTGGCGTTCCTTCTAGGCTTGGCTATTGATGGTGCTCCTTTGAGGAGTCCGGAGACAGGAGACTACATGGAGGTGTGCTAGTAGCTTTTAGGTATTACTCCTCCCGCGGACCAGTTGATGGGAAACGAGCAAATCATTACTAGTTGGTACAGAATGCAGTTTCAGCACGACATTCCACAGAATGCCACATAGGATCGGATAGAACAGCGTGCTACAGCTATCATACTCCATATCATTACTCAACGTCTAATGTGCGATCATTCGAGGACTCGGATGTGGTTAAGATGGTTGCATTTTATTGAGGATTTTGATCAGTGTCGGCAATATTCTTGGGGCAGTGCTACATTAGCATACACATACACGGAACTTACTAGTACCGTTTTGTTCGAGAGCACTAATCTTAGAGGTTGTCCTTCTTTGATACAGGTAATTTATTTTTATACGGATACTTGAATCTTATATATTTTTTTTCTATATGTCCTGTTTCTTCATTAAATTTCTTTGTAGTTATGGTCTTGGGTGTATCTTCCTCTGGGTAGACTTGAATTAAAGCAACCAAATATTGATTTTTCTTTGCTGTACGGGACTAGATAATTTTATTCCATCATGTATTTACCTTATGTGTGTTAAGTTATTTCTCATATCATGTCACAATTACAGGTGGGTTGGAAAGAAGAGCACTTCTTCGACTTTGAGGCATAATCTAGCATTCTGAGCTTGATGTGCTTAATCCGGATGTTGTTACATGGACACCGCATGATCTTGTGCAACTTCCAGCCTTATGTACTGTGTCTATTCATCTATGGACCTCCCGTGTGCCGGTTATATGTTTGAATGATGTAGCATACCATGTTCTTAACCGGGTGATGCATTAGTTTGCATTTAGACAGCACCGTCCTGAACCAGTCCCACATTACATGATTGACTTAGCAGTACCCGCGGAGTACAAGATGGCCATTGAGACATGGAACCATCGACACATGCACACGCAATAGGAGCGGGAGGTTACCCTATCGGACGATGAGTACTACACATGGTATTGGCAGATTACCCGATGGTATATTCTTCGCAGCGTGCAAACTCTTGGTGCTGTAGTGGAACCGTGTGTAATTGATTTACATTTTTTGTCAAGTTTGAGTTTTATGTAAGTTAAGTTATAATTTACAGGCGGACGGTGTGTACCGAGCTATAGAAATGGTCGATGAGTTATCTCATGAGGTGCCCGAACAAAGCAATGGAAAATGCTTTAGCATCAAGCTTATTTTGCAAACTATTTTTGGGAAGAACAGCCTCGATAAACCGGCACCGCCTCCTCCTCCTCTGCAACCTCAAGCTTTAGCACCCGTAGAATCTTCGAAGGCACAACAAGGCGGCGACATTCGTCCGCATCCACCTACATTGGTTTATACGTCACGGAGGAAACACAAACAGGCGACGACGAAGGAAAATGGTAAGCAACCGGAGTCATCTCAAGCAACCCAGGTTGTGCATGGTCCTTCACAGCCCCAAGGTTCTGCCCAAGATGGTTCTTCATCGTCATCGCATGAAGATGCACTCCCAAAATAGGA
Source organism: Allium sativum (assembly GCA_030737875.1). NCBI lineage: Eukaryota > Viridiplantae > Streptophyta > Magnoliopsida > Asparagales > Amaryllidaceae > Allium > Allium sativum. The sequence goes on along the minus strand of CM060925.1, from coordinate 140,287,140 downwards.
GAAGAAAATGAGAATAACTCCCTACCAGCAGTGGATTTTGAAGTAGTTCGTCCGTAGAATTGTAATTTGTAGGTTAATTCTTGTTTCGTAGGTGCTTGAACTTTATGTAATTGGATGTTGAAATTGTGTATTGTTTTGTGGGTTGTGGTTAACTTGGATATGGAGTTGTAACGTACGCTTGTTTGGTTTTATGTTACATCGTTTTGGTTTGGCATTGTTGGTTCTACTGTTTGGTTTTGCTTGTATACGGTTTGGGAACTTAAGTTGTTTAAGATATGCTTGAGACTGAAAAAAAAATGTGCACAACCTGGAGCGTCTTTTTGAATGCCGCTTTTTGCGTTATTCAGAATAACGCAGCGCATGTTATTATGAGTGTCGCTCCAGGTTTGTATTCAGCATCCTATATCATTAAAAGACGTGTCATCTTCACCAACCCACCCTTTCATTTGTTACTTTCCCAAATCAAACCCAAAAATCCTCATAATTCTAAAGTCCTATATTTCGATCAATCTAGATTACATGAGGCAAAGATTGTTTCTTTGTTAGAGAATTTGCTCGCAATTGAAGGTAATCCAACGAATCCCAACTTGTTTGCTTTTAGTTTCTTGTTTTGCATATTTACTCCATAATTTATCTAATATTCATGCAACTAAACTATAAATGGATCAAGGGGAACTTGATGATGAAACTTTAGCTAAGTACATGGACGAGTTTGAATCAATCCAATGCCGAGCGGGCAAAGAACCACGCTTGGAAGCTCTCATACTTAAAGAAATGCGACAAAAGCACTTTGTAGTGGTGGATGGGGATGGCGGGAGAAATAAGGGGAAACCCTTGGCAATTGGGGAAGCAGTACCATGACAATATTGCAATTGTAATGTTTATTGTCATGTGCATGTTGCTAAAAGTAAGGCAAATGCTGGCGGGCGATACTACGCTTGCGAACGATATTCGGTTTGGTTACAAGTGCTGCACTTGGTTATGCCTTGTCGCTATACGGAGTGGATAAATCCTCCATTATGTCGTAGAGGCCACGAGTATGCACTGGAGATGCAAGAAGAGAATGCACAACTAAAGACGGAAACTTACCGAATGCGGGAAAAATATGGCTCGCTTGAGTCCACCATTCCTAGATATCCTAATGAGTAGGGTACCTGAAAGTTGTATTGTTCTATGCATCGTTTTGATGTAGTACCGAACCAATTTATCGAACGGAGTAGTTGTAATGAGTAGTGTACGCGAAAGTTGTATTGTTCTATGTATCATTCTAATGTTGTATCGTTCCATGCATCATATGGCTTGTAATGTAACAATAGATCTAATTCTCCAATACATATGTCATTTACATAATACAACCAGATAAATAGTAACACAAACGTAACACAACAGGATAGATAGTTACTATATATGTCTTTTACATAATAAAACTAGATAGATAGGTACGCAAACGTAATACAACAGGATATATAGGTACTACATAAAATCTAGTAAAGTCTAAGTCACTATTGTGCAACGAATCTTCTTATGCCCATGCACTCCACACTTGTTGCACCTATTCGCTCTTGAAGACTACCCCTCATCCATGGTGCCTTTAATTCTAGTATATCTAGGTCGTCCTGGTGCTCTCCGAGCTTGCGGTGGCAAAACCATATGCCCTGAGGGTTGTGGCCAATACTATTTGTCACGAACTGGATGAAACTCTGGCTTATAGGCCGCATGATAACTTTGAACTGTGTACCAATAGGTGGTGAAGTCGTGATGAGCTCTTTTGGCCCCATTTGCCACTGCTGAACATGCAGCCATAACAAGTGCACATGGAAGGTGTTGGAGCAATGGTATGTTACATGTACAAGAACAAGTATTTCCATCTATCTTCACTGTAAATTCATCACCGAAGAAGTGTATTACAACCCATTCATTTTCGCCGAAGAGAACTATTCTGCAACATCTAACTTCTTCGGCTCTTTCCTCTATTTTTGCCTCCCATTTTGGAGTTAATTTGCATACCGAACCAACAACATTTTGCCGCCTGTTACAGAAATAATCCACCGATCTATTGAAGGTACGCGCAACCAACGACTTAACGGAAAGCGATCGTGCACCTCTTAGCACACCGTTGAAGCTTTCAAAAGCATTTGTCGTTATTACATGAAACCTTCCACATTCATCTTTAAACAAAAGTCTGATTTTCCTCTTTTCCACCCAAACTTCTCTCAATCTAGTTATGAGCTCTAATGTTGGCCGTCTTAATTTCCTCCCGAAGTTTACGATACTCAACCTCTTCTAATGCACATGCCGTCGCATAAAATAAAACCGTCAAACGTTGGTCTCTAAAGCCAGCGGCTTAAAATTTTGCTTTTAGATGCCTTATGCAAAATCTGTGCTTATGTGGCACTACCCATCTTTCCTGCAATGCGATAGGAATTCCTTTCATTCTATCAGATATGAAAGTTATACGTCGATAGTTTACACTATGTATAAACTGCCTCATACAAGAAGAAAACCAAGCCCATGAGTCGGTCGATTCAACCTGTAATGACCCGCATTGTCAGAGGTATTATAATTAATTTATTTAATTATATAATTAGTGATATAGTGAATTAAATAGAGGTTTAATTAAATAATATGGGATAATTAATTTAATTAAATAATTAAATAATATATTTAATTCATAAATAACCAGAAATAGTGAATTGACAATATAATGTGAACTGGGTCATCCCTAGGATTTAGTTCAGCTTAGAGTTGAATTATATTGACAAATATATTCAATCGACGTCAGTTTGAAACGTAGAATTATAATATAATTAAAATAAAGCGCGTAACGACGCGGCAGTTCGCTATTTGGCGATTCGAACTTCAATTGAGTATACAGGGTTCGTTTTAAATCGGATTTCTGTGAAACAAGAAACGTGTGGAGCTGGTGGAGTATACCTTTCTAGTGGAAGAGAAAAATCGGGATTTCGTCATGTAGATTTTGATTTATGTCCAAATCAAATTCTCAAAAATGCAGCGCCCTGATCATAACGATTTAATTATATTTTATATAAGGATTTAAATAGAAATCGAACATCGATATAACTCTGACGATGTAATATCGAGTTGTAAATCCATATAGGAATATTCTGAGCTGTATGGTATTCCACTGTGAATAGAGACAATAATATTTAATTTTAAATATTAAATATAATTATATTTAAATATATTTATATATTTAAATAGGCTATTTAAAGCTTTAAAAATAGCCACTTTTGCAAATGAAGTCGGAGTTCGACGAAACCAATTTTATTGGATCCGCAATATTAAATTATTGTTAGATTCCGAGTTTGGTGATTTTTAGAGTCACTGTGTGGCCGCACGGATTTTTAGAGTGAGAAACAGTCAGTATTTTGACGGTTAAAAATACGCTGTGTGAGCAAACGAAGTCGGAATTCGACGAAACCAGTTTGGTTGGGACCGTAATGTCGAACTATAGCTACATGTCCAGTTTGGTGATTTTTGGGTATCGTGTGTGATCACATGGATTTTTAAAGGATAAAAAAACAAATAAAAGGAGAAAAATAAATATCTAAAAATATCTAAAATTTCTATAAATACCCCACAAAATCCTCTAAACCTAATTTCCTCATCTTCCAGTCAAACACTTTTCCGCCGTCACCTGTTCTTAGAGAAAACGTGGAAATTTCTCTTTAGAAATTCAATAGAAATCCAAAACAAATACTATAAATCATAATACTCATATATTTAGTTTCGCTGAGTGAATCTCTTCTATTTGGTACCACATTTGAGAGGTGTGAATCGTATTTGGTGAGGTCGACGAGTTTCCAGCGAATGATTTGGATACTTAGGGTTCAACATCTCGAGTGAATGAAGACATCGATTAATTTTCTGGGTGTATATTTGGGTTCTTGGCAACTTTTAGCACCCGTATACAATTTCTTTGAGAGATCGATGAAAAATAATGTCGTGCGTATGCAGTAGGCTGCCGATGGCTGAAGAACCGCGAGGTGAAAGCTTTGTTTGAGCTTTGTGAATCTGGTATGGAGAAGAAGTAGATTGGAAGAGGAGAATTTTCATATATTTTATGTGATTTTAAATGGTGAAGTGGATGAGCGGTAGAAGGATGAAGAACGTGGTTGTTGGGAGAGCTGGAATTCGAGAGTTAAATCGGGGGAGAAGGGTACTGTTCATGGTGGTTATGGGCCGAAGACAAAAGGGAACGGGCCTGGTTTTAAATAGTAAGCCCAATTGGAATTAAAAGTTTTAAAGTTTAATTTTAATTAAAAGAGTGTTAACTTCTTGACATCGTAACTTTATCGTACGATATCAGATTGACGAACCGTAAGTTGCATTGGGATCGTATGGACGGACACTACACAATGGGATTGACCGTGAGTCAATTGGAGCAAGTTACAATTTATGGCAAAATAAATTGTCCGACTGAATCAAATAAACGCAAACCGTCATTTAACGGTTAACGCGCCAATGTGAGTAAAACTCACCAACTCTGAACAGTTCTATTTTTATAACGTATATTTAGAACTGATAAATGATGACTGATTGCTGTGTGTTAACTGTTTGGTTGAATTGTTTGTGTATTGATTGAAATCATAGATAACGATATATATATATAAATCGTTAATCGAATATTAATTCTGTTTTATTAGAATATTTTATATATGTGTTGTTTAACATTTGTGATTCAGGGGAACAGGTTGGAGGGGTCCAACTGGACTCCTCAATATTTATGATACTGTTCTGTTCATATATTGTAATATATGATGTGATATATAATCTATTGATTTTGTGTGTTTAAATGATATCGATCATTGTGGTCTGCTATTTTAAATATCATAAGAGACCCTGGGATGTAAAAAGAATTATTTCAATGTATATTGAAATAAAGGGTTTAAATGAGGATGTCGCTTGTCGTTCTTTATACTCTCCTGTCGTTCGTTCGGGTAGAGTTAAAGATTAAGCGGTCAATCAACTGATTTTATAAAAGGAAATATTTTGAAAATAAAGTATTTATAAAATCATAGGATTTTATAAAGAAGAACATTTACTTAGGAAATAAATAGAAGTATAAAGGAAACATTTATTTAGAAAACAAATAGAGTAAAGGAATATTTATTTGGGAAAATAAATAGGATTTATAAAAAGGGAAATTAACGAGATAGAAAAGAGTTAGTCGATTAGAGTTATCAAATAGAAGTCAAATCCAATATAGTTTATTCGAAGGAGTTAATCAAACATAGTTATTCAGGATAAATTACTATTTAGCACGACTACTAGCGTAATTCACAGGGCAGCAGATAGCCTACGGCGGTCGGATGTTTCCTGAGGGAATCAGGCGTAACCATTGTGATCGCTGTGATCTAGAGTCAAGTGAATGGAGTTAAATTCAATATTAGTTATTCGAATAGGAGTTAAACAAATAGAGTTATTCAATTCGGGTTAATCGAAATAGAGTTAAAACAAGATTAGAAACTGACTAGAGATTAGATAAATTGAATAGTTTTCTGAGTGTCGATCTGATGTTGGTTTCGGCCTTCGGGGTTTATACTTAGAGAATTGTTCTCCTACTAGTTTACAATCAGTGACTGATAGGTGTGAAATGATATTGATATGTAAATAAACAATGGGGATGTTTTCCAGCGTTAACGTATATTTTCTAAACATAGAAAATAAGGATATATATATATATATATATGATTGATGATTGATTGATAGAATTTCCATTTGGAAATAATGTCGTTGTTTGCACACGTGTTTTTCTTTAATAGTTAAATCACAGACTATCAAAGTTTTGACCATTTTAACGTTGTTAATATGGAGAGACCGGTTGGATTATTATCCGAAGAACCACTCTGTATTGGCATAAGCGTTGCGAATCATATATGCCAAAGATAATTGAAGACGGAGTTATGCAAGGGCTATCCTGCTTACAGAATAGTGCCTTCGGTTTGTCCAGTCCCAGGACAACTTGTATGGACGAAGGTCTGACAGAGTATATCTGGTAGATCATGTAAGTTGATTGTTTCAAACGTATTTACGTTAGTGGCGGAGGAATTCGTTTCTCTTAGCTTATACCTGTGGTATTTTTGGGGAAATCAACTTGTGATTTAAGGGGTATAACGATGTGGCATTCTAAGTGAATGAAGATATGATATGTAAAGAGATAAGCGTAGCTTCTAGCCTCACATCCGGTAAATGACAAAAATCGGGCAGGCAGCATGGCTAAGTCGGTCGCACCGAAGTAGGGTGTATAATCACCTATCTAGAGAATATTCATTTTCTTCTTTAATCTATCAATGATGTCCCATATATATATACGGGAACGGTTGCTGATCCCAACCATTGGTGACGTACATTCGATACACTCAAGCGAAATGAGTGGTCGGTCATGTGTGGCTGAGTTGCAAGATGTTCTTGTTGAACTCCAGTGTATCGTTCCTAGAGTACACTGATCGGAAGGTGGTTCCATACCGTGTCATAGTTGGAAAACCATTACCCAATACGTGCTTGCGGTTTTGATTGTATATTATATATGTAGAACGTGAGATGAAAGCGTTTCTGCTAGATGATTATTATATTGTGGTTGATAGACATTATTATAATATCGAAAAGTTTTTTTGATATAAAGATATTTTGGATTCTCATAAGGGAAAAACCCGTTCCGCTATACGGCGTGGTCTTATGAGATATCGTTTAATGGCTTAATCTGTTTTAAATTGTTTTACTCATACCAGTCCCATGACTGACCCGGAGTTTATTTTGTTTTGTTTTCCCTAAACTCTTGGGTGCCCAATTTTGTACGGGTAGTCAAGTAGTCAGGAATTTACAGATATACTGGAAGAGCTTGGAGCAGGAGGCTTCAGGATTATATAGCTATAGTTATTTCCGCGGTGTTGTAAGTGTGTACTCTGATAATGTTATTGTAAACATATACTGATTTTATTTCAAGGATATGTTATCTATTATATGTTGTTCGTTCCGCTGTGAGATTCGTGTTACTATGATATTGTGTTCTTCTTCTTCTTCTTCTTCTTCTTCTTCTTTTCTATTAGTTCTATCTTATCTATCCTCACCCTCTATCTTCTTTCTATTAATTTCTTGAATTTCCAGTGCAATTTGGGGTTGGACTTGTGTTATTTGGTCAGCTCAAATTGGACTGGATTTTCGGGTCATTACACAACCTCAACAATGGCATATGCCAGTGGAGGAAATTAAGACGGCCTCACATCCCCATAACCAACATATCAAAATATGAGAATGACCCAACCCTCAGGGAATTAAATAAAAATATTTACGATACTCTGATGCATAAAATAGCGGCTGTTACATTCTCTCTCTCCCCCTCCCCTTAGGAATTTCTCCCCCGAAATTCCAAGCAAACACAAGCAATCAGAAATAATTACGCATGCCTATCATACATAGACAGCCAATTTACCATCCAAACTACCTTATCCTAGCATGCAGAATTCTAACGAAATAGGACAAGTTACAACGATGTAAGGTGACACGATATTAATGGGTCATACCGACTAAGAGTTATGGATGGATCGTCTTTGTACTCTCTTCCATCTTCCACATACAATCATCATCATCCTTACTCCATTGCACCTTGACTAGCTTACCCATATTCCTCCTAAGTTGTTTCTTGTCATTCCCCACAACGCAAAACCGCTTACGAGGTCCCGTAACTATGGTCTTGACTTTTAGGTCTTTATATTGTTCTGGAGGTACAATCACATTCAAATCGTGCACACACTTCCGTAGAAACGACACATGGAAAACATTATGCACACTCGATATCTTCTCAGATAACTTCAATCTATATGCAAACTTTCAAATCCGCTTGATTATCGGAATTGGTCCAACAAACCTAGGAGCTAACTTTCCTTTATTGCCAAATCGAACAACATGCTTTAACGGCGAAATTGTTACGAAAACCATATCGCCAACATCGAATTCCAAATCCTTTCGACGCATATCAGCATAACTCTTCTAACGGTTTTGGGCTACCTTCATTCGTCGCTGAACGATCTCAATACAATCCGATGTCTCTGATCATCTTTGGCCCAAGTACCAACTTATCTCCAGTCTCTAACCAACAAGCCGGAGAATAACATGGTATTCTATACACACCTCGTATGGTGTCATCCCAATGCTCGACTGGTAACTGTTGTTATACGCAAACTCAACTAAATGTAGATGGTCTTCCCATGATCCTCCGAAGTCCAATACACAAGCCTTCAGGAGATCTTCCAAAACTCGGTTAACCCTCTTGGTTTGACCATCGGTTTGGGGATGATAAGTCGTACTTAAACGAAATTCGGTTTCCAAATTCTCTTGCAAACTTTTCCAAAATCCACTTGTAAACAATGGATCTCGATCACTTACTATGTTCATCGGGATACCATGGAATCGGACTGTCCATTTCATGTAAAGTTCAGCCAACGGGTGTTATCCTAGTTGATTTGACAGGAATAAATCTTGCACTTTTAGTCAAGCGATCCACAATGATCCAAATTCCTTCGTTTTCTGCCCTGGTTCTAGGTGTTCCGTCGATAAAATCCATCGATATATGCTCTCACTTCTACATTGGAACTTCCAATGGCTGAAGCAATCCACTCAGCTTCTTCTATTCACCTGTCACCAATAGATAGTTCATGCACTTGGAAATAAACTTTCCAACATCCCTCTTCATACCTTCCCAGTAGTGAGATCGCTTCATGTCCTGATACATCTTATTACCACCAGGATGAATCGTCAACTTTGAGTGATGACGTTCCCTCAGAACCTCATCTCTCAGTCCATCAATATCAGGAACAACCGGTCGTCCATGTTTCCAAAGCCAACCTTCTCGATCGACCTCGAACTCTTTATCCTCTAATTTCAACTTCTGGATAATCTCGACAAGTTTTGCATCACGCTTATGGCTCTCACCAATCCTTTCGATGAGAGTAGGTCTTATTGATAAGCTCGCCTACATTTCAGGTTCCAACTCACACCGTGGTCTGAAATCAAATCATGCCAAGTACTTGAGGTTTTTCCATTCCGAAAACATCGCGGCCAAACTTGTGTATCTTCGACTCAACGCATATGCCACTGCATTATCTCTATCAGGAGTATAGGATATACCAAAATCATACAACGCCAGAAACTCTAACCACCGTTGATGCTGAAGATTCAAATCCTTTTGGGAGAAAAGGTATTTCAGCGACTTGTGATCCGTAAAAAAACTCGAATCGAACTGCCAACAGGTAATGTCTCCACACCTTCAGAGAAAACATGGTTGTTGCCAACTCCAAATCATGAGTTGGATAATTACTCTCATGCGGCTTTAGTTGTCAACTCATGTAGGCGACAACTTTATCCTTCTGCATCTGCACTGCTCCAAGTCCAGTACTACATGCATTGGTGTATACCACCATCTCTTCATTCCCGTTTGGAATCGTCAAAACAGGAGCACTCGTCAGTCTCTCTTTCATGATTCAAAAGCTCTCTCACACTTCGCATCCCATGTGAACACCGGCTTTTTCTTCATCAATCCCGTTAAGGGTGTAGCTATCTTGGAAAACTCCTCGATAAACCGAAGATAATATCCGGCCAACCCAACGAAACTCCTCACTTTCGTCGTATTCTTTGGTTTATCCCAGTCCTGGATTGTTGCCACCTTAGCGGGGTCAACCGCTATTCCATTTCCAGAAACAACATGGTCTAAGAACCTCGCTTCGCTCTTCCGTAAGTCACATTTCGAAAACTTAACTCTCAGCTGATGCTTTTGCAAGATTTCCAACACAACTTGCAAGTGTGTCTTATGATCTTCCCTATTCCGAGAGTAAATCAGAATATCATTCGCGAACACAAGCACGAACTTGTTCAACTGATCTCTGAAACTCTATTTATAAGACCAATGAAATATGTTGGCGCGTTAGTCAACCCAAATGGCATCACCAACCATTCGAATAAACAGGATGGTGTCCTAAAAGAAGTCTTTGGCACACTATCCTTTGCCACCCTAAACTGGTGGAATCTCATTGCCAAATCCATCTGAGAAAACACCTTGGCCTCATGAAGTTGATCGAACAAATCATATATCCTTAGCAACGGATACTTGTTCTTCGTGGTCATCTTGTTCAGCTTACGATAATCCACATACAATCTCAAAGCTCCATCAGCCTTCGTTTCAAAACACAACTGGTGCACCCCATTCGGATACACTTCTGTGAATAAACCCTTTTCCCAAAACGTCACGTACTTGCGACTCTAACTCTCGAGCTTCCTTAGGCGTCATTCGCCTAAGAGGCATGACGATAGGTCTAACACCCTCGACCAAATCGATTCTGAACTCAATCTCGCGATGCGCGACAACCCTTTGACCTCGTTAAAGACATCATTGAACTCACTAGCGATCGATAGTGATGACAAGTATTCCCGTGGAATCACATGCGAATTCAAATAGCTCACTAAAATAACATCTTTGGGCTTACATCGAATCACAACCATTCATCCTTCCACATTCCGGACTGTCACCTCTAGCTTCTCGCAATCCACTTTTTTAGCATACTCTTGAGCCAGTCCATACCCAAAATAATTCCAAACTCAGCGAAGTTCAAAACAAAGCAATCACATACAAAGGAGCAATCATGACTCGGCAACACTAGACCTCAACAAATCAAACACAAACTGGACGAACCCCCAACTGGATTAGTCACAACAAAAGGTTTTTCAAAAATTTCAGGTTCCAAACCCAAGCGACGCACAAGCTCATTGCAAATGAAAGAATGTGATGCTCCAGTATTGAACAACACACGAACTGAAACATATCTAATGTAAAGAATAGCTTGAATGACGACACTCTTCCCTTCCTCTGCCGTAGGAGCCCTTGAAGACGATGGCACGACTTTCAAAGCATATGCCTTCACAATCTGCTTACCCTTAGCCAGTTCTGGACAATCCTTCTTGTCATGCCCAGGCTTTCCACTTTAAAGCACTTCCTTTCAACTTTTGAATTCTTACAATCCTTGGAATAACGGCCCTTCTGCTGGTAGTTGTAGCAAAGTCGCTTCATCTTTCTGCTTCTTTTGGCCATCCTTCCCTTTTTGCTGTTGCTGCTTCCTCCTTTTGTTATTACCACCTTGTCGAGGTTTTGGTTCTTCCTTAGCTGCAACAACAGTCTCTTCCTTGGGAAACAAACTCTTGTGCCTTAGACCTTTCTCGACGATCTTTTCATAAGTGCCATCTAGATGATCAACTAACTAATTCCCAAGATACTTGTCCAAGCCCATAACAAACTTCTCATTCTTTTGATAAGGAGTCTTGACATATGAACGAGCATACTTCGACATAGCTTCGAAGTCATAAAAATACTCCAGCACTAGTCGACCATTTTGCTTAAGCTCAACAAACCTCTTAAACAGAATAGACTTCTGAACGGTAGAAATAAACTTTGTCTCAAATTTGACTTGGATCATCTTCTGGAGTCACTAGAGTGACAGAGTTCCACCAGTCCATAGCTCTTCCATGTAGCTGTCACGATGTAAGCTTCCTCTGAGTTGCATCATCAATTCCTAAGTCTCCAAAGATCTGAATACAAGTATTAAGCCACCTTTGAATCTCTATAATCGTCTATGTCCTTTTAATTGGCTTCCCTCCTAGTGTGGTGAAGTCAATCCATAACTTTGCGAAGTCCACGGCCCTAGGAACTTGAACTTGAACTTCTACATCTACCGCGGCTGTTTCTTGAGCGGGTACCCTCCTCATGATCGCTGCCATCATGACCTCGAGCATAGCTGGGTAGTCTGATATACCGCCACTATCCCCTACATGAACAGTCTCCTCTCCAACCATGTGTCTCGATGATCGTCGACTTATTTTAAATCTGTAATATAGAATGATTAGTCCATGTACGATAAAAGCTACAAATAGAGTTTTTAAATGTTATTATACTGTATACTAATATATAGTATACACCGATCATAAATCTACAAATACGTCACTCATACGCAATTACGTCCTCGAACTTTAGCTAAAATCAATAACCAGAGCTCTGATACCAAATGTGGCGACCGCCCATAACTCCTGCACTTAACAAGAGAAATAACGCGCTGAAAGATGTGCCAAGCAGCCATGGACGATCATCAAGGGAGAATAACACATGCGGTACCTGTTGTATAACTCACAATGTTAGGATAAAATATAATAGAATATATACTATAGGCAACAATAGTGAAGCAGAATTTTTAACATTCATATCCTCATGAATTATCCAAACATCAAACAGAATACAACATTAAATTCCGTACAATGTACCTCACTACAAGTCACTCAGAGAATACATCAACCAATGGAAAACATAAATAGTATATAGTAGAAAATAATACGCCAGCCTCCTTCTTGTCATCACTCAGCAACTTCGTCCTCATCAAGATCTACTACCTGTCACCTACTACCCAGTCTGCTCATCCACAACTAGATGAACAACCCAAGGTAATTAGAGAACACATAAAACCTAGAGTCAGACAATAGTCTTAACGAGCGATAAAACAGCTATCTAACATCATCAATAAAGTATATGAGAATCTACAGATTGATCAACTGATCAACCAACATCAACGGAGAAGAACCTAAATCTGTCTTCCCCACATCCGACAGTGATAGACTTTACATACAATCAAGTAAAACCAACAGTACATTCATGTCAATCACTTATCAAGTGTAGACCATCATAATCGATATCGACATCTCCCAAGTACAAGCCCCGAAGGCCTAAACCAACATCAGACTAGTACCCAAGAGATATCTCCTTCGATGTCGGATAATCTACACGAGACGATACAAGAAAAATAATCATCATCCATGACTCCGGCTAACACCGCCAATTCTTCTTTGAAACCATCGTTAATTGTATGATCGAATCAACATCCAGCCGTCCGTCAAGAGCTAACGGTAAACCCCAGTTCTAGCAAAACTCCATACGCCATCATGACTCGTATCTAGGCCTTTCAATGATACCCAAGGTAATCGACTAGACAACTTCAAGTCTTTTGGGCGTCCCTATTATAACCCTGCTTTGAGTCTGCTAGAACCTCCAACTAACGATAATCCCTCAGCCTTCAATATCTCTAGTCTTCCAACTTGATGACTATCCATAAGCTCAAGCGAATTCTCGTGCAACCATTATCCACAAACTCAACGCCTTTGAGTCATCTGCATATTCGTTGCATTTTATCGATCAACGAACATTTCACAACACTTCGAACCTTCCTTCTTGAATTCGCGTCGAAGCTCTAACCATCATCGATCCAAAAATATGCTTCATTTGGTCGATTCTGCATTTCATAGCATTTCCTGCTTTCTCGCTATGAAAAAATAAGCACAACGTCAAAACTGCTTTTCACACCGTTTAGGAAACGCTACCAAATCTATGCGTCCCATTCTGGATTGGCCTGGGCTCGACCTCTCAAACATCTCAATAACACGTGCAACACACATTTTTATGTGCCCGATCCATGCTCCAGAAGTGGTCAATCCATTGGCTTTGCATAGCGTTTCAGAAGTGCTGCCAATTCCGCCCGATCCATGAAGACTGCCTGATCCATGATTTTCCCAGCGCGCGCGTTGGCAAATCCAAGTATTCCAATATGCAAGCCAATGTAGTATTTCTCGATCCATCCCCTTAGTTTTTGCCTGATCCATGCTACTAAAGCATTTTAAAATTGCTATAGATTTCAACGCGATCCATGCGCAAGTGGTACTTTGTCAAATCGTCGTGCTGCCGTGCTAATCCCTGTTTTCACCGTGTTGCGCACGTCGCCAGTTTAGTCCGATCCATGCGCAAGTTTCTGCCTGATCCATCTTTCCTACCACAACATTTTCCAAATGCTATAAACCATACTTTGCTCAATCCATCCAGAAGCTTGCCAAACCAACCTTTTTCACGTGCGTAACCCTTGTATTTTTGTGCCCCATCCATACACTGGTTTCCGCCAGATCCATGTACTAAAATTGCTTGATCCAAACATGTTTGCGCGCCAAACTCCAACTAATCTTCACACTTGAACACGACTCGATTTTATACTCGAAATCCAATCAAACTTCAACTTTTTCAACAACGATTCAATAAAAAAAAACCAGCAACAATTCACGTAATTATTAACAAGCATTAAAACAATGATTTAACAATTAATCAATTCAATAAATGGATCTAATCGTAGAATTACCTTATGAAATATCTTTTATAAGTTTCTAGATTAGATCCAATGGTGTTTGGAATTGAAATCATACTTACATCAATTAGATCTATATGAAAACAACTTGAAATGATGAACGTAAGATCATACAACCTATATACTTGATTGAATCCAAGCGAGAGATGCTTCTCACTCACTAATTCTTCAAAATAACTTGAGGTTGATTAATCTCAAATCCAGATAGTGATAATCAACCTTCAAACCTCTTAATTTGACGCGATCTTCCTTCACTCGATGTAGATCTCGCTTTGTTCAATGTAGATCTTCAATCTTTTTGTGTAGATCTAGAATTTTAATGCAGGAAAGGTGCATTTGATTGAGCAAGGAGAATCACGGGCTCAACCAAACTATTTTCCATTCCTCTAACCCACTATTTATACCCTCCAACCAGCCCATTGATGAGCCACACCAATTTAGCCTATTAATGACTAGCCAAACCCGTACAGAAATTGTGTAACACTAAAACAACGATTTCTCCTAAACCGCTAAACCAAATCTTTAATGTGACCACTCTATGGAATTGGAAACATCATTTCATTTCCAATGAAATCAATCTCAACACCTGATCCAATCTCAGTCAAAAGTTATGTCTTGTACAAAACTGATAGGGGTAAAATGGTCATAAATAAATTTGGTAAAAATTATGGATATGTCTCACTTCCCCATAACCAACATATCAAAATATGAGAATGATACAACCCTCAGGGAATTAAATAAAAATATTTTGCTATCCTATTACAAAAACATTTCCATATATTCATACATCACTATTCTTCCACATTCATCAGTCTCTAAAAGTAAACTAGTAAGAGAACAGCTCCTTAAGTATCAACCCCAAAGGCCGAAACCAACACTAGATCGATACTCTGGAAGCCATTCAACTCGACTAATCTCCAGTTAGTTTCTAATTTCCTTAACTCCGTTTCCTAACTTCTTATCTACAAAATCATTTCAACCTGCAAAACGTTTGCTTTTAAACCATCACACTTTAAAACGTGTAAACGTTTCTCCTTCCAACCTCCCAAGATTTAATTTTATAAATTCCTTTTTTTACTTATAAAATTCCATTATATTTTATTGTACATTTATTCTCTTATTAAATTTCATATATAATCGATAAGTCGATTTCTAGTTATCAAACTTTCTTTAATTTTTCTATCTCCTTAAATTTGCGGAAAATTTCGCCAGTGTCTTTTTTGTACAGGTCACTCGGTACAACTACCAATCGCCTCTCTGGGCCCTTTTCATTCAAAAAGGCAAGCGGCTTGCCAAATAGGCTCAGAAAATCTCGTATTAAATTAAATACATACCCTTTTTTTGGGCATTCAATTTATTTCTCTTTATACACTCCATTGCATACCTGTCTAATATATATCCAACCATGCCCAATTTATTTATCTCCACTCAAGATTTTCATATAACCCTATTTAATTCACTAATTTATACTTTAATTAGCTCATTTGCCTATTTCACTTTTAATTTGAATCAGCCGTGTTTAAACACATTGTTACTAACTGATAAACAAGTCGAATTCAATTTCCATATTTGATTCCAAATCTAATTCAAGTTTCCATATTCAAATCCCAATTTTTAATTCATCACTCCAATTTACTTAACCAAAATTAAATTTGATCCAACTCCATTAACTAATTATTTTTCTAATTAGTTAACTTCATTCAATACTTTAATATCTGATTTTTGTTTTAAAAATCCATTCATTCACTCCACTTGAGTTCATATTTATTTTATAACTCATGTCCAGATTTTACTAATGGAAATCCGAAATTTATTTACTCAAAATCCTTCTATTTTATTTATTTGATCGTTATTATTTATAAACAATTATAGCTCTGTTTTTCTGGAAATTTGATTTTGACATAACTCAAAATCTATGAGGCGAAATCCATAATTTTCTCTTCCATTAGAAAGTTATTATTTAGTAGGTACTGATGATTCTTGTTTCAAAGAATTCTGACTATATTAAGTTCTATATACTTAATCGAAGTTTGAAACGTCAAGTAATGAACTACCGTGCTACAGCGAGTTCGTTTTAATTAAATTTAAATATAAACATTTAAACTTCATTTATATAAATTCCAACTCCATTCTTTGTCTGTTACCCAAATGCTATGACGTAAGTTTATAAGTGTCATAGAAACAATTTCTAAATAATAAAATGATTCAAGTACTAGCATTCCTGTAAAGTACAACAACAAAGCCATATATCCCAAACAAGTTGGGGTTGGGTAGATATGGAACCCAAAAATAAAATAAAAAGAAATAATAATATATATAAGGGTTTAAAATAACCAAACAGATAAAAGGTTCAATAAAAGTAAAATAAAGTCTAAAATAGTAATGAAAAAAAAAGTAAAAAAGTACAACAAAAGTGAAAGTCTTAAAAAAAAAAAAAAAAAAAAAAAAAAAACATAAGGCTCTGGTACATGGATTGCCAACTTCCATGCCCTCCTATCCACTACCAGCTCTTCAGATATACTCCAATTACGTAAATCTCTCTTTATTATCTCCTCCCATGTCATTTTAGGTCGACATCTACCTCTCTTTGGGCCTTCTGTGCGGCCTATAATTCCAACGCGCACAGCTGCATCGTATGGTCTACGTTGGATATGTCCAAACCATCTCAAGCGGTGTTGGACTAACTTCACTTCAACAGGTGCAACTCCAAGTTTTTCCCGAATATCCTCATTTCTAATCCGATCTCGTCTGGTATGCCCACAACTCCAGCGCAGCATCCGCATCTCTGCTACACTTATCTTCTGGACGTGTTGTCTCTTAGTAGGCCAACATTCTGCACCATATAACATTGCGGGTCTGATTGTTGTCCTATAAAACTTTCCTTTAAGCTTCTGAGGAATCTTCCTATCACAGAGAATGCCAGATGCTAGTCGTCATTTCACCCATCCTGCTTGAATTCTAAAACTAACATCCTTATCAATCTCCCCATCAAACTGCAACATAGATCCTAAGTATCGAAACGACTCCTTCTTGGGTACTACTCTATCGACCAGGGTGACCTCTCCGTCATCTGACCTGACACCACTAAACTCACACTTCATATACTCTGTTTTAGTTCTACTAAGCCTGAAACCCTTTGATTCCAAGGTCTCCCTCCACAACTCCAGTTGTCGATTAACTCCTATTCTACTCTCATCAATCAGCACAACATCATCGGCAAAGAGCATACACTAAGGAATCTCCCTTTGTATATCTTTTGTGATTTCGTCCATCACTAATGCAAAAATATAGGGACTCAAAGCCGAACCTTGATGTAACTCTATGTTAATTGGAAAGTCTCTGGTCTCACCACAAAAGTTACTTCTATAATCTCTTAAATGCTTAGCAGATTCAAAGCAAGGCAGGATGATCATAATCTCTTAAATGCATATGACAGAGATTCAAAACTGCATGTTCTCACATAAAAGTTACTTCTATAATATTTATTCTATGGAAGGTGGAGACAAATCAAACTTGGTAATAATATTTATATAATATGTTGTAAGTGCATGAGAGATCGAGGTCGATAATTGATTTACATGCAAGCAAGAAATGAGACTTCATTTGGGAACTTTACTGTCAAATATGTTGGTTTACCCGCACCTACCATCGATGTTGGTCAGCCTCATTTGTAGGTGTACATATCTGAACAATAGCAAAAGCAAAACTACTTGCGATCGTGACCTCTTCGGTGAACAGGAAATGCAGTAGAGGCAGAACATGCGCAGCAGGATGCAAAACGCGTGTGAAACGTCCGCTGGAGTTGAGAAAGGATGCAGTCAGCAGACTATTGCTGTACATCAAGAGGCAAAATAGGCAAGATGCAGAGTGAATCACAGATGTGATGTGTGTAGTCATCGTGGAATCCATAACGTGCTTATTTTAAAATGATACAGTCACACGCAAATAATTTTTGCATAGTGTACATATTCAACCTCTGTTCTTGTGAGGTCATTGCCAGTTGCACTTCTTTGACTACATTACTTCTAGGTATGATCATATTCACATTTTATACGATTAGTATATTAAATTCAACATTAAGTTGAGGGAAAAAAGTGTACAATATGCACCATTATAAATTGATGCAAAATGATAATGCTAAAGCCACCATATTAAAATATGTACAGTACTGAAATCACCTGGCACAACACTAAAAATAACTCAAATTCCGAGAAAAGGAACTATATAAAATTAAAATTATATTGGATCCACTATAACCAAAAAACAACACAAATGCACAATGTCTTCGGCCAAGAAATCAACGTCTTTTGTGTGTAGAGTATACATATATATTTTGAAACTTAATTAGCTTGGAAATGTGCCTTACGGACTTTATAAGTATCGCATATTTCATATTAGATAATGTGGAACATAATACAATGCATCCACGATTTCATGCGTAAACAGAATTACCATAAGGTCGCGCTCAATGTTTCACGGCGGTAACAAAATAGACAAGATGCAGGTTCTTGGCCACGTTCCAGAAGCAGGGTCAATGTTTCAATGTGATTTGTAAGAAGTGCACAGGAGAGTTTAGAGCTGATAAGAGATTGATGATAGATAAGACAATGCTGGGGGTGGTGAAGAAGGAACTTGCAACATTCAGAGAAGTGAGTGATAGGATAACTCAAACCACAAGCACAGGCACAGGCTAAGCATAAGCCAAAATCGATGTCCAGCATTCCTTAAACTGAAGCATACCACTACACTTCTCTTACATCAAGCCATTGATGTTTATTGGAATTGCGGATCTTTTATGACCTTGGATCCTCTTTGATAATACAGATATTCTCAAGAATGCCAAAGACAAAAAAGTTGCATACATAACTGCAGGAATGGTACAACTTCAGGTAAAGTCTCATAATTCTTCAACTAACTGTGTTTGCTGAAAGGAATTGATCAGTCCCTCGCAGTTAGAAGACCAAGCAATTCAATCAAAAGCAGAAGCCACATCATCACATGTATTCTTTTAGCAGTTTTTGCAGTTGCGGATACAACTGAACTTGTGAGCGGACTGCATGCACAGATAAGATATAAAAAAGATGTTTTATTGAACATAGACGACAAACAATGTTTTAACAGCTAATGTTCTTCAAAAAAATGTAATAATAATGTTTCAACAACCGACAAACGATGATAAACTATGAAGTTAAATTAAACCAACAAATACTAATCGTTATTTTTGATAGGTTTTAATTAGCATTCCGGATTACATCTATTATATGCATTTTCAATTCTGTAATATATAATCTTTTTGCTATTGACGTTAGGGTGATCAAAAAATTAAAAGTCACAAGTATTGTAACAGTATTAAATATATGTGTTGAATCGCTTTATAAACTATAAGTTTATGTGTATTGAACTTTAATTTTATATCAATATTTGACATTTAAACTCTCAAATTTGAACTACAAAATTTATCTTTCATAAATAGAGCATGCATCTTTTATACTGCTTATTATGTCTCACATTAAGGACACGTTTACCAATTGTGTATAATAACCATTGCATATTGCATCTATTATGGACGTGTTTTTATGTGTACAATATCAATTGTTAATGTTAACATTTTATATTACACGAAGGGCATACCTTACACATATGGAGTGTGTATTATAAAATCCTGTAATAAAATATATCTATTTGGCAAGCACGCACTTTATTTATCTACAGACAAGTAACCATGAATTATAATACTTGATAATAACAAGTATAATCCTTAAATATGCTTGACATTTAGTCTAATAATTTTCATTTCATATCATCAAGTTTATTATGACCCAGTTAAAAGGCCAAAGTACTTCTTGTAAAAAGTTTATGCAATAATGACATTCTCTTTATTCAGTGTTAACTGCGTTGTCCTAAAACAGAAAATTAGTGCTTAAATATGTTTTAAGAACCCCATAATGACCAGGTGATTTACATAAGGAATCCATTCTAAAATGTACTAATATTTACTCTACAGACAGTTTAGAACAAACAAAGAATAAGAGGTTCTGCTTTTCCAGTTTAAAGACAAACATCATGCTACCAGATTGACTATGAGCACTGTACTTTTAAGTTTAGTGTAAATCGTTTTGAAGGATATTATCTTTACACGTTCTTTTTTCTTTTTTCACCCACTATGCATTTGCTTTAATTATACTAAAAAAATAGTTGAAAAGAAAACGTAAAGAAACAATTGTTCTAGATTTTGAGATCAACTTTTTATGATCCGGGAGAAGCAAAGTTAAACCCCTTTCTACAAAATTAAAGCCTATAAGAAAGAAAATGGCGATTAAAAGGCGATTCGCCTGGGACACAAACCCTAGGCTCTACCAACCTTCCATCCACCGTTCGCACCTCCTCCAGCATGCCCACCCTCTTCTACCCCGCCTCCTGACCCTCCAGACGCTGCACCACTTCAGCCCGAGGCCCAACATATGTCCGATAATGAATCCCCATCTTCCAACCAACCACGGTGGACCAACAGCCGGCCACGCCTCCTGATGCAGCTCCTACCTCCGGCGACTCCCTACCTGCGACTAAAATGGAAGAGTTTCAACTTGTTACTTGCAAGAACAGCTGGCCATCTCTCAGATCTTTGGAGCTTAATTGACTCTCATAATTGGGGTACTCTTCCAATCAAAAACATTCTTGGAAGATCAGTGGTCAGATACTGGCCTCCATTAAAGATATCCGATACCATATATCATCCAAATTCAACGCAAACTACACTATTTTTTGCCTTATCATCTCAGTGGCAAAGTGGTTCTACCAAAATGCAGGAATATTGAAGCTGCTCAAGCTTAAATATGTGAAAGTTGAGCATATATATGCCTGCAAACGAAATCTCAGCAGTTAATTCATTTTCATATGTGAAAATTTATTGTAACTGGTTCTAAATATTAGGTGATCAGTGTTATAGTTTATTTGTGTGCAAACAATCACCGTTGATAGATAGATGCAAATGCTTTCTGTAAATTTTGTGCACAACTGTTGCTTTGTGTTATGGTAATATATTAAAGTACCGGTTTTCTAATAAAAAAACATGATCAGTTATTTTAAAATGTTCTTCTACATAAATAAAATGTAAAACCAAAAGTATATCATATTATATGACCATACACACACATTTGTTGCTCGCATTGCATGGAAAAGGGGGGGGGGGGGGGGGGGGGAATCATTTTCATGATATTATTTAAAAGAAAATCAATATTTAAGTTATTGTGTTATTTTCAGCTGTTGTATTACATATGTCAGTCATGTTTACAGAAAAAACACACTATATGATCAACAAACAACACATTGACAATATACTATTTAACAAATACAAGGATAAATGATACTTTTTTTTTTCTTGGAGAGATCAGCAAAATATTTATTTTTCAGAATAGAATGAAGACCGAATTCCTACGTAACAAATCAAATTTACGAAAACTCGTCAAATAATGTTCAAACCTGCAAGTGACTAGATACTTCTTTCCCAGTTAGGCCTTCAACATTCATGATTCCCATTATGCTTTTGGGATAAATGATACTTGGTTAGTTATTCGGGTTGAACATTGAATCTCATCGCTATCGCCGTCGTCGCAATCGTCATCCTTGCCATCGTCATCAAATGCAAGTAACATCCAATATGCACCAATGAAAGGAATCATGACAACGTGGTAGCCTTGCTCTTCGAAGATTTTAACTGCGTGTGATTTTAAGAAAAAATATTAGAAGAGAATATTAAAATTAGCAAGAATACTATGTATATTAGTAGAAGAATGATTTACGTGATAAAACCATGTGTAACATGCCTATTTACAATTTGAAATATACAAACCAAATATGCACAAAAGTGGAAATGAAAATTAAAGAATATCTAACTATTTGTAAAATTGATATGTCTATTTACACCCTGAAATTTACAATACCATCAAAATAGCACTCGGAAGTTTAAGTACAATATGAAATACTACCATACACAGCAAGAATAAAACGACAACATTAATCATTTTTCCAGTATTAGGAATTGAATGATTTTAGAACTAGAAAACCATCTGTAAGGTCCCTCCATAAAATTTGGAATTTATTAAACTTAAAATGCACAGATTTATCGAGAAAAAAAATTAAGGTTGCCAAGAAGTATTCGAAAAATCCAAAACCTATCTGTATCCATATCCGAAGTAATAAAATAAAATAAAAAAACTTATATATGACATTATCCACATCTAAAATTTATCTGTTCAAATTTTAGCAAGATAATTGTAGAAATTGTGTATTCCAACACATAAAATGATTGACGTATGTTGTTATACATAGTAATAATTATCCATTTACAAATAAATATTTGCTATTGAAAGTTGATTATTATCATTGTATTTTTATTTTATTTTTATTTATGTTTATCACTGAAAACGATTCGCATTGGATCAAAAAAAATCTTTTGTTTTTGGACCTTATTAATTATGAATGAGCAGATAAATATTCTATATATGGATATCAGATATTCGGAAATGATACGACGATATGTACATCTAAAACATCTGTTAACAGACCTAGAAAAAACCAAGCTTAGTCAATCCAAGATAATCACATAAACATCTACAGAATAAACAAATAATAAAGATAACTAAATAGAATGTCATGTGCATTCAGTCATATTACATGAAATGGCTATATGAAGATACAGTAATATGGTAGATGAAAATAAGAGAAAACAATGCTAAAAATAGTGAAGATTGTACTATCCAACTATGCTTATTAGAATGAACAAATGAAACTGTTATGATAATGATAAATTTCTCTTTACCAAGTTATTGCACGTCAATCAGTTACCACTTCTAAGTTAAGTCGGTACACCACTTTAATTGATATGATAATGATAAACTTACCTTTTTTATATAGTGCATCATCGGCAGCATTTTTACCAACATTAATGGTAACTTACAAGACAACTTATAATAGATGGAATTAGTTAAATATATTGCATTGTAGGTATTTAGAAGCAGGCCGATGATTATATAGCGTTCAGGGATTTAGTTCAAACTAAGGTTCAAGAAGTCGGTTTCAGTCTTGGTTTTGGTCGTTTGAAAATTTCTTAGTTTCGGACGATTTCGGAAGTTTCGGAAGTTTCGCTTTTGGTTTCGATTTCACTTTAGATTTTTAATTGTTTGCTAATGAAAGTGTAGCGAAATCTTAAGAATAAGGTGCACTTTAATAATAAACTTTTCTCAATTAAGCAGAAGCCTAAACTTGAGAATAAATAGTCCAGCCCAATAAATAAAAAACCTTCAATGAATGGCTAAAATTAACAATAGAGCAGCCTGGTCAACAGAACAGACCATGTAGCTGATAATTATTACTGCTCTCAATCTAACAAATGCTGCTCTAAAATAACGCATTTATAAATATCAATTACCAAATCTCAAAAAATGATCTTAAAATAGAAAATCATTCAACAAATTGCTCTCAAAATCAACCGCCTCTCTCAAAATCGACTGTTGTCACATTGCTGGATAGTCGTCACATTGCCAGATAGTCGTCACATTGCTAGATACCTAAGGACAAAGCTGCTGCTCTCAAATCAAGTCGACGATGCTAGGGCAAGGGAGAAGTTGCAGGTGAGGATGCTAGAGCAACGAAGTATTGACGTCGGTTATGTTTATTTAGATGAATTTCTGATTTCAAATCTTTTTTTTTTAACCCTAACCGATACCGAAATTTCACTCTGATTTCGGTTTAGTTAGCGTACGGTACCACCAAAATTTCGGGGTACCGTCCGATACCTCGAACCATGGTTCAAACAGAGCTAACTACATTTCCTTTTTCTAATTAATGCTTTTTTATTGAAATGCATGGCGAAGTGCACAACTAAACACCATATAATAGCATAAAGAAATATCAAGCTTCTATTCTTTAGACAAACAATAATTTATCATATTGATACAATGGTTATATGTGTTTTGGTATACCAGTCTTCGGTACACTAGTAAATGCGATGATGTAACAAAAGTTTAACTTACAGTAAAACAATACAGCAGCGGTAGTTGCAAAATAGTACTGGTAACGGAAACCATTACAGTAACTGTCCTATGATTAAAAATGACATTTCCGCCGTTTGTATTTCTCGACTTTTTTTTGCTTATTTGGAGAAACTGAGTATTCATTTTTCAAGAAAAACAGTCATTTGTCTTTATTATCTTTATGCGTGTGTGAGGGTGTTACAATGACAGCATAACAAAGCTTGATCTGCATTCCAATATTTAATTAAATCAAACAAGGTAGAAAGATCTATCCAATCAAAACCTCAAACCATGACTCGGTTGCATGATTGGTGCTGAGAAACAATATTGTGTTGTGGGAGGTATTTGAACAATATATTTTCAACCATTTTCTACGTCAAAGTGATTCAATTGACAAAAGTATATTACTTCAAGTGATTCAACCATTTTCTACGTCAAACAATATTGTATTTAATATGAAATTGAATTCAAACTGGACATGTATGTGAAATTTCCAACACAACCTATTCACTTTTACCATCCTATTATGTTAGACTGGATATAACTTCATTTTACACATGTTATACATACATTTTTCCTATGAAACTCATAAGCACCACTAATACTTGTAGCACATGATTCGCATTGCCATCATTTTTTGGTCAATTAATTTATGTCATAATAAATTCATACCATCTTGGAATGAGCATCATTATATGTTTTTGTTTGTTTAATTTAACTTATATGTTTGGATTTTATCGAGGCTTTCATATCCTAATGCAGATTGAATACACTTATTAATAAATGAATACAATAAACTTTTGATACAAATGAACAAGTGGAATCTGTAGACACGACTATGCTATATACGCAAGCACCAAAATTTATAAGTAAATATATTTCTCTAATTATAATGTAATTATTTACCTACTTAATATATTCATTTAAATGTTATAATTACAGAATCTTATCATGATTGAAATAAAAATTAAACAAAACCAAAAAAAGTTACACTAACACGCCGATGAAATTGTATCACACTCCAAGTATTGGATACCCCGACAAATACAATATATCTTTATTAAGAAAGAATATAATGTAAACATATGGAATGTTAAGAATACCTAATTGATTTTATTTGAAATTCAATGTAAAGTGTGTGTTGTCTCTCCATTTCAATATTTTAGAAACAGAAATGTTGCTACTTATATTTAGATGATTGTTAATTTGTTATAACAATTCATATTGTTTAAAAATTCGAATTTTAAATACATTTTTCCAGTACAAAAAAATTAGTTATAAAAACATTGGGTTGTAATTTCTAGTTTCCCAAAATCTTATATTTATTTACAAAAAATGATTCTGAATAAATAATTTCATTTCAAATTCTCATTAGTTATCACATTTTATACGTATTAAGTGTAGCAATATCCAAACATTTCCTCGTACAAATTAAGATTTTTATTATATTGAATAAATAATTAAATTTTAGAACTTTCAGCGCGAATAGATCAAAGTATCAATATTAATGATTCATTACAATTTCTGAAAAAAACGATCAAGTTTGTTTTGACTTAAGCAATCACATGTTTAAATAATTGTACAAATAAAAAACTACAATTTCTCTGGACAGGGTACTTCTTCAGGGGCTTAGTTCTGGCTTCTTGAAGAAGCGAGAGCTATGTTTGCTATGATTGGGTCTTTAGATTTAGACTTCTACTAGATAGAATATAATTGTCAAATATTTGTCTTTTGGGTTATATATCTTTGGTCTGTACAATTTATTTTGGTACGGGTGAATTTTCAGGTTGAGTGTTGCATCACCTCTTTTGAATTTGTATCGCTCAGGATGTAAAACTTTTATTTCATATATATATATATATATATATATATATATATATATAATACCAAGTTTCTAAAAAAAACTACAATAATCCAAAAGCTGCCCTAAAAAAAATTTGCAAAAGAAGTACAAGAATGAAGCTACCAATATTTGCAAACAATGTCTTAACTAACAAAACAGATGCAAATCACTCATGTAACCAAGATGGTAACATCAACAACCTAAATAAGAAACTTATATTAGCATTACAAAATGAGCTTCGCATGTGATCATTACACGCTTCTTGCATAAACTGTTGTTCAACAAATTGATTATGTTTAAAAAATTCAAAACAAAATGATTTGTATCAAGGTTCGAGAACTCGGTTTCGGTCTCGGTTTCGGCCATTTGAAAATTTGTTGGTTTCGACGGATTTCGTAAATTTCGGTAGTTTCGGTTTCGGTTTTCAACATTTTAGTAATCAAAATGTCACAGGTGTAACAATATTTATAACAATAGTGTTAAGAACATCGTCTTCTGGTCATTATATTCCTGCAGTTTACCTAATCTTCATTTTACATGATAGCATATATAAGCAAATTCCATAATATCTGGCTAGCTCAGTTGGCAGGGTACTTTAATCAATGACATAATTTAACCAGCTCATTTCTTTTTACAACAGCGACCCTTTTATAAGCCGTCCAGGAAGCCTTCAAATATTCCCCAAAAACACGTGCCCACAATTGTATATTTTCCAATTTCAACCCTTCAAATAATTGCCGCCTCACACTCTACATAAAAAGCAAGGGTTTTCTCGATAAAAAAAAACACGCTGCTTTTCTCGATCAAAAATAAACACGCCGCTTTTCTCGATCTAAGAAAACAATGCTTTCGATCAAATCGTTACTTTCGAATTCGACAGAAATCGAATCGATTCTTCAGTTCGCACATACCGAAATCGATTATTTTTTTGTGCCCTAGAAACCGCAACCGGTTTCAATGGACGGTTTCAGACTGTCCACCACCGGCACCGGTCCGGCAACCCAGAGATTTCGGGGTGCCGGCCGAGTTCTTGAACCATGATTTGTACTGTTGTTTGATCATATTTTTGTTTTGTTGAAATCATGTGTAGTTGATTTGAATTTTTATTTTCAAGTTAGAAATCAATTTTTTTGTTCGTTTTGATTTTCAGTTATATTATTAATTAACAAAGAACAAAGTTGTAAAGAAACTTTATTTGTTAGTCCAACTTTTAAGCGCTATTAACAGTTGATAATATTTATAGAGCGATTTGAATTTATAAAGAAAGTTTATTTGGTAGATCATATTTTTTTTTTAAATAATATAAAAAGCCAATTTCAGTAATTCACGGTGATACAGAAAAGTGAGTCACTAAAAGGGGTATAATTATTAATAAAAACATTGGCTGATTAATATAGAAATAATCTTATATTTAAACAATAATATTCTAAATAACTGGCATCATCATCTAAAATTGGATACGGCGAAAGTAATTGCAAGGAGATCTTATCTTCTATTTTTTCAAGGAAAATTTTTAATATTTAAAAAACCTATATATATATATATATATATATATATACATAGGTATTTTGGAAAGTTCACAGTCGGACCAAAAATTTGAACTTTCGAAACAATTATTAATAAAGATATGCGCATATTTAAAATGAAATAGAAACACTGACCGTCTATACAATACCTTATGATATAGTAATTCAAGTAGATATAATTGTATCATCCTCCTTGATTTCAGTAGATACTACATTTGAATAAGCAATGGCCATTGTGGTTTTGATCCACCTTGACTCATAGAAATAATTAGCAAGCTGATTGAAATATATCCATATTGTAATTCCCGAGACAGACAAAAAATTAAGCTATTTCCATGTTAAGTAGATTAATGAAGTAAAATTACTCACTAGTTACTCCTTTATTTAATTTTCTTACAAGAACATGAATCAATTTTCTTATTATTTCGATACTAAACTCCATTAAGAGTTAAATATCTATAGGTGTTCTTTTGCATCTATTAATCAAGATTGTCATTTTAAGATGTACAGTTGTTCAAGATTCATACTTTAGTACACATCTTCTATTCATTTTATTTCATTCATGTAGCCATTTTTCGTTGCTCACAAAAGTAATGCATTGCATTTTTAATTCAACTTTATTGACACGTAAAGGAAGAAATAATTTATTCACTTTTCTTTGATGTTTCTTGCAGTTTCATACAATTATCCATGCATGTGTCAAAAGGTTTATCTAGATTTTGTTTCTTCATCATTTAAGCTTAAATTTTTAGCTTGATGTCGGACACCTGACATCTAACAGAGTGATAACGTCATGACTCATCTTTGATGGTTTTATGTTATATCATCCAGTAATTTAATACACTAAAGCATAAGTGTATTACTTGTGATGTTAAAGCATATAATATCATAAAGGCTGATAAATGTTCGGGTTACACGAAAGTTGATACTATTGTTTTTAACTAATAATATATTCTTACATCATTCGACCATAAGTTATGCTATAAAATTTCAGTCCTTCTAAAAGGTAATGCAACATGGTATATGCTTCCTTCAAAATGAATTTCAAACGTGCTCCATTACACAAACCACAGGTTACATATCTCAAAATCCAATTAAAGAAGAAAACTCGGAAAAAGCATTCGTTAACGTATGTATTTGATCACTCCAAACATGACATGTTTGTCTAAAATAGGTCAATATTTACCTACCATATTAGTTGCTATTTATGATGTTACGGCTGAAGCAAAACATTAGGTACCACTAATGTCCTTATAAGCTAAACTAGGCCTGAACAAAATCTTGATATGATACATAGACAAACAATTAATGTATCAAACCAAATATAATCAAGACTAATAAAAGTGAACTAAACACATAAAATATTATATTTTTCAAGAAAATACAGAAATACAATTAACTTCAAAAATGTGGATGCAATCAAGCATCTTGTTTGGCGTTACGTTTTTACAAATAATAAATTAATAACCACCTCCTCGACACCTTGTAACATCACATGCCATCCAATAAAGTGAGAATGGGTGTTTGATTGGTTTGGTTTATTAGACGATTAGTTTTTAACCCGAACTAAAACCAATAAAAATGAAAACCGATCCAGACCAGTTTGATTCGTTCGTTTGGCTATTCGATTTAGCTGAGGTAAAAATGTATTGTATTTCATGTTTGGAAAGTTCATTGTAATTTCAGACAAAACATAACGGTATGATCAAAGTATTCTTAATGCTTTCCGGAAGTAATTTTGATCAATTTATGAAAATTATTATTATTTTTTGGATCAACAAACAAATCTAAAAAATTATTATAAAACTGATAATTCTAAAAATAAAATAAAAGTTCAATTAATTTGGTTAAACAATAACCAAACTATTTTTTTTACGGACGGATAATAAATCAACTTAGTGTCAAAAGCAAACCAAGTCAACCAAAATGAATTGGTTTTTCCGGTCTAACCAAATATTGCTCACCATACAAGCAGGTATGACAAGGTAGATATTCATTACCATGAGTTCGCTGCAATAGGCAGGTATGACAAGGCAGATATCCATAAATGTGACTGAAAGTCATTCAAAGAAAACTAAGAAAACGCCTGAGCTAACCATAAATCCAATTAAAACATTTCAAAACACAATAATGAACATAATTCTGACATAGCGTAATTGATATGTTTTACAATATATGCATGTTTTTTCTCCCAAACCAACTACAAGTTGTAACGACTTATTTTAAAGGAAGCCGTTATTGAAACACAAAAATTTGACAAAATAATGTACAATCATTAGATCTAATGGTTAAGATCTCTTATGTCAAATTTTGTCTCTATTTTGTGCCCAAACAAGTTTTACCTATTTAAAATCCATTTCCCAAATAACTGATAGCCTATTTCACATAAAATTAACCCAGCTAAATGTTACAAAGATATGCAAAATTAGACCTACATAAAAAATTAATGTAAGGTTAGGAACAATAATATATAATAATAACCGAAACCCACTAGATTGATCTTATAGATACAGATCAACGCCAAGAAATCTTGATTTGAATACGTAACAATAATTCATCAGATAAATAGTTAACAAAAGCAAAAAGAAAAAACCTATCCATCTTATACTGCAAATCCAATGGAAGAGAAAGGTAACTAAGCTATCCAAGGCAAGATGACGCAATCAACGGAAGCACTAATTCAAGCTCAGTGGTCAGATTTGCAGACGAAGAATCTGAAAAAATATAATAAGTGGAGCAGGGAAAATTTATTTTTCCAAAGCTTTGATCTGAAGGGTAAGGATACGAATTAAAGTATGTTCACACCTTTTTTAAGGGTGGCAGTGGTGTGCGACTATGATTGGCCTCTGAATTTCACCCGTTTAATCTCAGTCGCACACCACTAATGATGTTAGTGGTGTTATGTTCACATCCATTAAAAAGGTGTGAACAAACTAGCTTCTCATAAGGATACTAAGAGTTTTCATTGGAACCGTACGGTACGGGGCTTTAGAAAAGGTTATATTTATCATAGTTGCTAAATGCAAATCATAATTACTCAATGTAAAATCAAGAAAATTACACTATTATCCTTTCTATCTTTTTGTGCAAACACCGTATAAAGGAATAGCTGCATTTAACTCTTGAACTAAATATAGTTTGCTGCTCCTTTTCCCATGTTTTCAAGTGCCAACAATTAGTTTACATGTATGGTTTCAAGAATTAAATGTAGCTGCTAATAATTGTACAAAAATATAGAAAGGACAATAATGTAATTTTCTCGATTTGCATTGAGTAATTTTGATTTGCATTTAGCAACACTCATATTTATTTAGTGTGATGCCAAGGGCACACCATTTTCTTCTTTCTAATACCACGAATAACAATAAGGATTTTTTTTCGATTTGGCCACCTATAAAAAACTTATTACACATTTAGCTTAGTTTCAAAACTTATTACGATCGTAGCCTGGTTTTGGTCAAATCAGCCAAAACCGTTATTTTGTACTAGCGGCTTTTATGATGATGCGGACGAGCGGTATTTGGGATGACGCGGAGAAATGTTTTTGCTACAAACGTGTTATTTTTCTTATATCATGATGGAGCGGTTGTTAAGATGACGCTACCAAGCATCATATTGAATAACGCTCATATGTTAGAATTTAAATGTTTTTCTGTTGTAACCATGGCGCGTCATCCTAAATAACGCTAGGATAATTTTCTTTATTTCGTTAGCGGCGTTTAAAATGACATTATTACGCGTCTTTCTAAATGACGCATCATCGTGATATACAGAGAACTGAGGCTCTCTTCCTCTTCACTTTTTCTTAACTTCTATTTTTTCAAAACTGAAACCCCAAAGCTCCTAACCTTAATTGCTCACCATAACACCAAATTTTAGATTTTTTTGGTCGAAATTCAACACCATGGCAATCTCATCAACACAAGAAGCTCCAAAAGATTTAAAAAAACACCTAATTTTGTTGATTTTTTTTTAAATTTAGGGTTCGTCCATGATTGAGGAAACTTATGAATAAGCTAGTATGTGGTTTAATGGGTTCAATGTAGTTGAAATCTTATAGTTTTCATCATGTATGTGGTTGTGTTCGCTATTTTGTGTAGCACTTATGTAGTTTGGAATATGATTTGTGTAGAGATTACTGAGATGGAACCGGGACCTGCAGAAGATAGTGTTATATACTTGCAAGAAAGGCATAGATCGAACAATAATGCTTTGATGTCGGTATGGTTTCACGGTGTTCGTTTGTTGGCCTAATTATATTTCTTAGTTTTTTGTATGTATTTTCAACATTGTATGTTAATTTTTTGTATAGGGAAAAAAATCCCGTTAAGATTATAGATCACACGTTTCCGTTAGCGTGATGACCTCCACACATCCAGGAGTATTGGCCTTGCTTGATCGTGCTGGATTCCTACTAGTACACTGATGGGAATACTTTCAACTCGGTCGTTATGTCATCACTACATTAGTCGATAGATGGAGACCGGAGACATCGACATTCCATCTTAGAGTTAGAGAGATGACCATCACTTTGGGTGATGTGGCGTTCCTTCTAGGCTTGGCTATTGATGGTGCTCCTTTGAGGAGTCCGGAGACAGGAGACTACATGGAGGTGTGCTAGTAGCTTTTAGGTATTACTCCTCCCGCGGACCAGTTGATGGGAAACGAGCAAATCATTACTAGTTGGTACAGAATGCAGTTTCAGCACGACATTCCACAGAATGCCACATAGGATCGGATAGAACAGCGTGCTACAGCTATCATACTCCATATCATTACTCAACGTCTAATGTGCGATCATTCGAGGACTCGGATGTGGTTAAGATGGTTGCATTTTATTGAGGATTTTGATCAGTGTCGGCAATATTCTTGGGGCAGTGCTACATTAGCATACACATACACGGAACTTACTAGTACCGTTTTGTTCGAGAGCACTAATCTTAGAGGTTGTCCTTCTTTGATACAGGTAATTTATTTTTATACGGATACTTGAATCTTATATATTTTTTTTCTATATGTCCTGTTTCTTCATTAAATTTCTTTGTAGTTATGGTCTTGGGTGTATCTTCCTCTGGGTAGACTTGAATTAAAGCAACCAAATATTGATTTTTCTTTGCTGTACGGGACTAGATAATTTTATTCCATCATGTATTTACCTTATGTGTGTTAAGTTATTTCTCATATCATGTCACAATTACAGGTGGGTTGGAAAGAAGAGCACTTCTTCGACTTTGAGGCATAATCTAGCATTCTGAGCTTGATGTGCTTAATCCGGATGTTGTTACATGGACACCGCATGATCTTGTGCAACTTCCAGCCTTATGTACTGTGTCTATTCATCTATGGACCTCCCGTGTGCCGGTTATATGTTTGAATGATGTAGCATACCATGTTCTTAACCGGGTGATGCATTAGTTTGCATTTAGACAGCACCGTCCTGAACCAGTCCCACATTACATGATTGACTTAGCAGTACCCGCGGAGTACAAGATGGCCATTGAGACATGGAACCATCGACACATGCACACGCAATAGGAGCGGGAGGTTACCCTATCGGACGATGAGTACTACACATGGTATTGGCAGATTACCCGATGGTATATTCTTCGCAGCGTGCAAACTCTTGGTGCTGTAGTGGAACCGTGTGTAATTGATTTACATTTTTTGTCAAGTTTGAGTTTTATGTAAGTTAAGTTATAATTTACAGGCGGACGGTGTGTACCGAGCTATAGAAATGGTCGATGAGTTATCTCATGAGGTGCCCGAACAAAGCAATGGAAAATGCTTTAGCATCAAGCTTATTTTGCAAACTATTTTTGGGAAGAACAGCCTCGATAAACCGGCACCGCCTCCTCCTCCTCTGCAACCTCAAGCTTTAGCACCCGTAGAATCTTCGAAGGCACAACAAGGCGGCGACATTCGTCCGCATCCACCTACATTGGTTTATACGTCACGGAGGAAACACAAACAGGCGACGACGAAGGAAAATGGTAAGCAACCGGAGTCATCTCAAGCAACCCAGGTTGTGCATGGTCCTTCACAGCCCCAAGGTTCTGCCCAAGATGGTTCTTCATCGTCATCGCATGAAGATGCACTCCCAAAATAGGAGAAGAAAATGAGAATAACTCCCTACCAGCAGTGGATTTTGAAGTAGTTCGTCCGTAGAATTGTAATTTGTAGGTTAATTCTTGTTTCGTAGGTGCTTGAACTTTATGTAATTGGATGTTGAAATTGTGTATTGTTTTGTGGGTTGTGGTTAACTTGGATATGGAGTTGTAACGTACGCTTGTTTGGTTTTATGTTACATCGTTTTGGTTTGGCATTGTTGGTTCTACTGTTTGGTTTTGCTTGTATACGGTTTGGGAACTTAAGTTGTTTAAGATATGCTTGAGACTGAAAAAAAAATGTGCACAACCTGGAGCGTCTTTTTGAATGCCGCTTTTTGCGTTATTCAGAATAACGCAGCGCATGTTATTATGAGTGTCGCTCCAGGTTTGTATTCAGCATCCTATATCATTAAAAGACGTGTCATCTTCACCAACCCACCCTTTCATTTGTTACTTTCCCAAATCAAACCCAAAAATCCTCATAATTCTAAAGTCCTATATTTCGATCAATCTAGATTACATGAGGCAAAGATTGTTTCTTTGTTAGAGAATTTGCTCGCAATTGAAGGTAATCCAACGAATCCCAACTTGTTTGCTTTTAGTTTCTTGTTTTGCATATTTACTCCATAATTTATCTAATATTCATGCAACTAAACTATAAATGGATCAAGGGGAACTTGATGATGAAACTTTAGCTAAGTACATGGACGAGTTTGAATCAATCCAATGCCGAGCGGGCAAAGAACCACGCTTGGAAGCTCTCATACTTAAAGAAATGCGACAAAAGCACTTTGTAGTGGTGGATGGGGATGGCGGGAGAAATAAGGGGAAACCCTTGGCAATTGGGGAAGCAGTACCATGACAATATTGCAATTGTAATGTTTATTGTCATGTGCATGTTGCTAAAAGTAAGGCAAATGCTGGCGGGCGATACTACGCTTGCGAACGATATTCGGTTTGGTTACAAGTGCTGCACTTGGTTATGCCTTGTCGCTATACGGAGTGGATAAATCCTCCATTATGTCGTAGAGGCCACGAGTATGCACTGGAGATGCAAGAAGAGAATGCACAACTAAAGACGGAAACTTACCGAATGCGGGAAAAATATGGCTCGCTTGAGTCCACCATTCCTAGATATCCTAATGAGTAGGGTACCTGAAAGTTGTATTGTTCTATGCATCGTTTTGATGTAGTACCGAACCAATTTATCGAACGGAGTAGTTGTAATGAGTAGTGTACGCGAAAGTTGTATTGTTCTATGTATCATTCTAATGTTGTATCGTTCCATGCATCATATGGCTTGTAATGTAACAATAGATCTAATTCTCCAATACATATGTCATTTACATAATACAACCAGATAAATAGTAACACAAACGTAACACAACAGGATAGATAGTTACTATATATGTCTTTTACATAATAAAACTAGATAGATAGGTACGCAAACGTAATACAACAGGATATATAGGTACTACATAAAATCTAGTAAAGTCTAAGTCACTATTGTGCAACGAATCTTCTTATGCCCATGCACTCCACACTTGTTGCACCTATTCGCTCTTGAAGACTACCCCTCATCCATGGTGCCTTTAATTCTAGTATATCTAGGTCGTCCTGGTGCTCTCCGAGCTTGCGGTGGCAAAACCATATGCCCTGAGGGTTGTGGCCAATACTATTTGTCACGAACTGGATGAAACTCTGGCTTATAGGCCGCATGATAACTTTGAACTGTGTACCAATAGGTGGTGAAGTCGTGATGAGCTCTTTTGGCCCCATTTGCCACTGCTGAACATGCAGCCATAACAAGTGCACATGGAAGGTGTTGGAGCAATGGTATGTTACATGTACAAGAACAAGTATTTCCATCTATCTTCACTGTAAATTCATCACCGAAGAAGTGTATTACAACCCATTCATTTTCGCCGAAGAGAACTATTCTGCAACATCTAACTTCTTCGGCTCTTTCCTCTATTTTTGCCTCCCATTTTGGAGTTAATTTGCATACCGAACCAACAACATTTTGCCGCCTGTTACAGAAATAATCCACCGATCTATTGAAGGTACGCGCAACCAACGACTTAACGGAAAGCGATCGTGCACCTCTTAGCACACCGTTGAAGCTTTCAAAAGCATTTGTCGTTATTACATGAAACCTTCCACATTCATCTTTAAACAAAAGTCTGATTTTCCTCTTTTCCACCCAAACTTCTCTCAATCTAGTTATGAGCTCTAATGTTGGCCGTCTTAATTTCCTCCCGAAGTTTACGATACTCAACCTCTTCTAATGCACATGCCGTCGCATAAAATAAAACCGTCAAACGTTGGTCTCTAAAGCCAGCGGCTTAAAATTTTGCTTTTAGATGCCTTATGCAAAATCTGTGCTTATGTGGCACTACCCATCTTTCCTGCAATGCGATAGGAATTCCTTTCATTCTATCAGATATGAAAGTTATACGTCGATAGTTTACACTATGTATAAACTGCCTCATACAAGAAGAAAACCAAGCCCATGAGTCGGTCGATTCAACCTGTAATGACCCGCATTGTCAGAGGTATTATAATTAATTTATTTAATTATATAATTAGTGATATAGTGAATTAAATAGAGGTTTAATTAAATAATATGGGATAATTAATTTAATTAAATAATTAAATAATATATTTAATTCATAAATAACCAGAAATAGTGAATTGACAATATAATGTGAACTGGGTCATCCCTAGGATTTAGTTCAGCTTAGAGTTGAATTATATTGACAAATATATTCAATCGACGTCAGTTTGAAACGTAGAATTATAATATAATTAAAATAAAGCGCGTAACGACGCGGCAGTTCGCTATTTGGCGATTCGAACTTCAATTGAGTATACAGGGTTCGTTTTAAATCGGATTTCTGTGAAACAAGAAACGTGTGGAGCTGGTGGAGTATACCTTTCTAGTGGAAGAGAAAAATCGGGATTTCGTCATGTAGATTTTGATTTATGTCCAAATCAAATTCTCAAAAATGCAGCGCCCTGATCATAACGATTTAATTATATTTTATATAAGGATTTAAATAGAAATCGAACATCGATATAACTCTGACGATGTAATATCGAGTTGTAAATCCATATAGGAATATTCTGAGCTGTATGGTATTCCACTGTGAATAGAGACAATAATATTTAATTTTAAATATTAAATATAATTATATTTAAATATATTTATATATTTAAATAGGCTATTTAAAGCTTTAAAAATAGCCACTTTTGCAAATGAAGTCGGAGTTCGACGAAACCAATTTTATTGGATCCGCAATATTAAATTATTGTTAGATTCCGAGTTTGGTGATTTTTAGAGTCACTGTGTGGCCGCACGGATTTTTAGAGTGAGAAACAGTCAGTATTTTGACGGTTAAAAATACGCTGTGTGAGCAAACGAAGTCGGAATTCGACGAAACCAGTTTGGTTGGGACCGTAATGTCGAACTATAGCTACATGTCCAGTTTGGTGATTTTTGGGTATCGTGTGTGATCACATGGATTTTTAAAGGATAAAAAAACAAATAAAAGGAGAAAAATAAATATCTAAAAATATCTAAAATTTCTATAAATACCCCACAAAATCCTCTAAACCTAATTTCCTCATCTTCCAGTCAAACACTTTTCCGCCGTCACCTGTTCTTAGAGAAAACGTGGAAATTTCTCTTTAGAAATTCAATAGAAATCCAAAACAAATACTATAAATCATAATACTCATATATTTAGTTTCGCTGAGTGAATCTCTTCTATTTGGTACCACATTTGAGAGGTGTGAATCGTATTTGGTGAGGTCGACGAGTTTCCAGCGAATGATTTGGATACTTAGGGTTCAACATCTCGAGTGAATGAAGACATCGATTAATTTTCTGGGTGTATATTTGGGTTCTTGGCAACTTTTAGCACCCGTATACAATTTCTTTGAGAGATCGATGAAAAATAATGTCGTGCGTATGCAGTAGGCTGCCGATGGCTGAAGAACCGCGAGGTGAAAGCTTTGTTTGAGCTTTGTGAATCTGGTATGGAGAAGAAGTAGATTGGAAGAGGAGAATTTTCATATATTTTATGTGATTTTAAATGGTGAAGTGGATGAGCGGTAGAAGGATGAAGAACGTGGTTGTTGGGAGAGCTGGAATTCGAGAGTTAAATCGGGGGAGAAGGGTACTGTTCATGGTGGTTATGGGCCGAAGACAAAAGGGAACGGGCCTGGTTTTAAATAGTAAGCCCAATTGGAATTAAAAGTTTTAAAGTTTAATTTTAATTAAAAGAGTGTTAACTTCTTGACATCGTAACTTTATCGTACGATATCAGATTGACGAACCGTAAGTTGCATTGGGATCGTATGGACGGACACTACACAATGGGATTGACCGTGAGTCAATTGGAGCAAGTTACAATTTATGGCAAAATAAATTGTCCGACTGAATCAAATAAACGCAAACCGTCATTTAACGGTTAACGCGCCAATGTGAGTAAAACTCACCAACTCTGAACAGTTCTATTTTTATAACGTATATTTAGAACTGATAAATGATGACTGATTGCTGTGTGTTAACTGTTTGGTTGAATTGTTTGTGTATTGATTGAAATCATAGATAACGATATATATATATAAATCGTTAATCGAATATTAATTCTGTTTTATTAGAATATTTTATATATGTGTTGTTTAACATTTGTGATTCAGGGGAACAGGTTGGAGGGGTCCAACTGGACTCCTCAATATTTATGATACTGTTCTGTTCATATATTGTAATATATGATGTGATATATAATCTATTGATTTTGTGTGTTTAAATGATATCGATCATTGTGGTCTGCTATTTTAAATATCATAAGAGACCCTGGGATGTAAAAAGAATTATTTCAATGTATATTGAAATAAAGGGTTTAAATGAGGATGTCGCTTGTCGTTCTTTATACTCTCCTGTCGTTCGTTCGGGTAGAGTTAAAGATTAAGCGGTCAATCAACTGATTTTATAAAAGGAAATATTTTGAAAATAAAGTATTTATAAAATCATAGGATTTTATAAAGAAGAACATTTACTTAGGAAATAAATAGAAGTATAAAGGAAACATTTATTTAGAAAACAAATAGAGTAAAGGAATATTTATTTGGGAAAATAAATAGGATTTATAAAAAGGGAAATTAACGAGATAGAAAAGAGTTAGTCGATTAGAGTTATCAAATAGAAGTCAAATCCAATATAGTTTATTCGAAGGAGTTAATCAAACATAGTTATTCAGGATAAATTACTATTTAGCACGACTACTAGCGTAATTCACAGGGCAGCAGATAGCCTACGGCGGTCGGATGTTTCCTGAGGGAATCAGGCGTAACCATTGTGATCGCTGTGATCTAGAGTCAAGTGAATGGAGTTAAATTCAATATTAGTTATTCGAATAGGAGTTAAACAAATAGAGTTATTCAATTCGGGTTAATCGAAATAGAGTTAAAACAAGATTAGAAACTGACTAGAGATTAGATAAATTGAATAGTTTTCTGAGTGTCGATCTGATGTTGGTTTCGGCCTTCGGGGTTTATACTTAGAGAATTGTTCTCCTACTAGTTTACAATCAGTGACTGATAGGTGTGAAATGATATTGATATGTAAATAAACAATGGGGATGTTTTCCAGCGTTAACGTATATTTTCTAAACATAGAAAATAAGGATATATATATATATATATATGATTGATGATTGATTGATAGAATTTCCATTTGGAAATAATGTCGTTGTTTGCACACGTGTTTTTCTTTAATAGTTAAATCACAGACTATCAAAGTTTTGACCATTTTAACGTTGTTAATATGGAGAGACCGGTTGGATTATTATCCGAAGAACCACTCTGTATTGGCATAAGCGTTGCGAATCATATATGCCAAAGATAATTGAAGACGGAGTTATGCAAGGGCTATCCTGCTTACAGAATAGTGCCTTCGGTTTGTCCAGTCCCAGGACAACTTGTATGGACGAAGGTCTGACAGAGTATATCTGGTAGATCATGTAAGTTGATTGTTTCAAACGTATTTACGTTAGTGGCGGAGGAATTCGTTTCTCTTAGCTTATACCTGTGGTATTTTTGGGGAAATCAACTTGTGATTTAAGGGGTATAACGATGTGGCATTCTAAGTGAATGAAGATATGATATGTAAAGAGATAAGCGTAGCTTCTAGCCTCACATCCGGTAAATGACAAAAATCGGGCAGGCAGCATGGCTAAGTCGGTCGCACCGAAGTAGGGTGTATAATCACCTATCTAGAGAATATTCATTTTCTTCTTTAATCTATCAATGATGTCCCATATATATATACGGGAACGGTTGCTGATCCCAACCATTGGTGACGTACATTCGATACACTCAAGCGAAATGAGTGGTCGGTCATGTGTGGCTGAGTTGCAAGATGTTCTTGTTGAACTCCAGTGTATCGTTCCTAGAGTACACTGATCGGAAGGTGGTTCCATACCGTGTCATAGTTGGAAAACCATTACCCAATACGTGCTTGCGGTTTTGATTGTATATTATATATGTAGAACGTGAGATGAAAGCGTTTCTGCTAGATGATTATTATATTGTGGTTGATAGACATTATTATAATATCGAAAAGTTTTTTTGATATAAAGATATTTTGGATTCTCATAAGGGAAAAACCCGTTCCGCTATACGGCGTGGTCTTATGAGATATCGTTTAATGGCTTAATCTGTTTTAAATTGTTTTACTCATACCAGTCCCATGACTGACCCGGAGTTTATTTTGTTTTGTTTTCCCTAAACTCTTGGGTGCCCAATTTTGTACGGGTAGTCAAGTAGTCAGGAATTTACAGATATACTGGAAGAGCTTGGAGCAGGAGGCTTCAGGATTATATAGCTATAGTTATTTCCGCGGTGTTGTAAGTGTGTACTCTGATAATGTTATTGTAAACATATACTGATTTTATTTCAAGGATATGTTATCTATTATATGTTGTTCGTTCCGCTGTGAGATTCGTGTTACTATGATATTGTGTTCTTCTTCTTCTTCTTCTTCTTCTTCTTTTCTATTAGTTCTATCTTATCTATCCTCACCCTCTATCTTCTTTCTATTAATTTCTTGAATTTCCAGTGCAATTTGGGGTTGGACTTGTGTTATTTGGTCAGCTCAAATTGGACTGGATTTTCGGGTCATTACACAACCTCAACAATGGCATATGCCAGTGGAGGAAATTAAGACGGCCTCACATCCCCATAACCAACATATCAAAATATGAGAATGACCCAACCCTCAGGGAATTAAATAAAAATATTTACGATACTCTGATGCATAAAATAGCGGCTGTTACATTCTCTCTCTCCCCCTCCCCTTAGGAATTTCTCCCCCGAAATTCCAAGCAAACACAAGCAATCAGAAATAATTACGCATGCCTATCATACATAGACAGCCAATTTACCATCCAAACTACCTTATCCTAGCATGCAGAATTCTAACGAAATAGGACAAGTTACAACGATGTAAGGTGACACGATATTAATGGGTCATACCGACTAAGAGTTATGGATGGATCGTCTTTGTACTCTCTTCCATCTTCCACATACAATCATCATCATCCTTACTCCATTGCACCTTGACTAGCTTACCCATATTCCTCCTAAGTTGTTTCTTGTCATTCCCCACAACGCAAAACCGCTTACGAGGTCCCGTAACTATGGTCTTGACTTTTAGGTCTTTATATTGTTCTGGAGGTACAATCACATTCAAATCGTGCACACACTTCCGTAGAAACGACACATGGAAAACATTATGCACACTCGATATCTTCTCAGATAACTTCAATCTATATGCAAACTTTCAAATCCGCTTGATTATCGGAATTGGTCCAACAAACCTAGGAGCTAACTTTCCTTTATTGCCAAATCGAACAACATGCTTTAACGGCGAAATTGTTACGAAAACCATATCGCCAACATCGAATTCCAAATCCTTTCGACGCATATCAGCATAACTCTTCTAACGGTTTTGGGCTACCTTCATTTGTCGCTGAACGATCTCAATACAATCCGATGTCTCTGATCATCTTTGGCCCAAGTACCAACTTATCTCCAGTCTCTAACCAACAAGCCGGAGAATAACATGGTATTCTATACACACCTCGTATGGTGTCATCCCAATGCTCGACTGGTAACTGTTGTTATACGCAAACTCAACTAAATGTAGATGGTCTTCCCATGATCCTCCGAAGTCCAATACACAAGCCTTCAGGAGATCTTCCAAAACTCGGTTAACCCTCTTGGTTTGACCATCGGTTTGGGGATGATAAGTCGTACTTAAACGAAATTCGGTTTCCAAATTCTCTTGCAAACTTTTCCAAAATCCACTTGTAAACAATGGATCTCGATCACTTACTATGTTCATCGGGATACCATGGAATCGGACTGTCCATTTCATGTAAAGTTCAGCCAACGGGTGTTATCCTAGTTGATTTGACAGGAATAAATCTTGCACTTTTAGTCAAGCGATCCACAATGATCCAAATTCCTTCGTTTTCTGCCCTGGTTCTAGGTGTTCCGTCGATAAAATCCATCGATATATGCTCTCACTTCTACATTGGAACTTCCAATGGCTGAAGCAATCCACTCAGCTTCTTCTATTCACCTGTCACCAATAGATAGTTCATGCACTTGGAAATAAACTTTCCAACAT
The DNA here is from genome assembly GCA_030737875.1 of Allium sativum. NCBI lineage: Eukaryota > Viridiplantae > Streptophyta > Magnoliopsida > Asparagales > Amaryllidaceae > Allium > Allium sativum. The sequence goes on along the minus strand of CM060925.1, from coordinate 140,244,695 downwards.
CCCTCTTCATACCTTCCCAGTAGTGAGATCGCTTCATGTCCTGATACATCTTATTACCACCAGGATGAATCGTCAACTTTGAGTGATGACGTTCCCTCAGAACCTCATCTCTCAGTCCATCAATATCAGGAACAACCGGTCGTCCATGTTTCCAAAGCCAACCTTCTCGATCGACCTCGAACTCTTTATCCTCTAATTTCAACTTCTGGATAATCTCGACAAGTTTTGCATCACGCTTATGGCTCTCACCAATCCTTTCGATGAGAGTAGGTCTTATTGATAAGCTCGCCTACATTTCAGGTTCCAACTCACACCGTGGTCTGAAATCAAATCATGCCAAGTACTTGAGGTTTTTCCATTCCGAAAACATCGCGGCCAAACTTGTGTATCTTCGACTCAACGCATATGCCACTGCATTATCTCTATCAGGAGTATAGGATATACCAAAATCATACAACGCCAGAAACTCTAACCACCGTTGATGCTGAAGATTCAAATCCTTTTGGGAGAAAAGGTATTTCAGCGACTTGTGATCCGTAAAAAAACTCGAATCGAACTGCCAACAGGTAATGTCTCCACACCTTCAGAGAAAACATGGTTGTTGCCAACTCCAAATCATGAGTTGGATAATTACTCTCATGCGGCTTTAGTTGTCAACTCATGTAGGCGACAACTTTATCCTTCTGCATCTGCACTGCTCCAAGTCCAGTACTACATGCATTGGTGTATACCACCATCTCTTCATTCCCGTTTGGAATCGTCAAAACAGGAGCACTCGTCAGTCTCTCTTTCATGATTCAAAAGCTCTCTCACACTTCGCATCCCATGTGAACACCGGCTTTTTCTTCATCAATCCCGTTAAGGGTGTAGCTATCTTGGAAAACTCCTCGATAAACCGAAGATAATATCCGGCCAACCCAATGAAACTCCTCACTTTCGTCGTATTCTTTGGTTTATCCCAGTCCTGGATTGTTGCCACCTTAGCGGGGTCAACCGCTATTCCATTTCCAGAAACAACATGGTCTAAGAACCTCGCTTCGCTCTTCCGTAAGTCACATTTCGAAAACTTAACTCTCAGCTGATGCTTTTGCAAGATTTCCAACACAACTTGCAAGTGTGTCTTATGATCTTCCCTATTCCGAGAGTAAATCAGAATATCATTCGCGAACACAAGCACGAACTTGTTCAACTGATCTCTGAAACTCTATTTATAAGACCAATGAAATATGTTGGCGCGTTAGTCAACCCAAATGGCATCACCAACCATTCGAATAAACAGGATGGTGTCCTAAAAGAAGTCTTTGGCACACTATCCTTTGCCACCCTAAACTGGTGGAATCTCATTGCCAAATCCATCTGAGAAAACACCTTGGCCTCATGAAGTTGATCGAACAAATCATATATCCTTAGCAACGGATACTTGTTCTTCGTGGTCATCTTGTTCAGCTTACGATAATCCACATACAATCTCAAAGCTCCATCAGCCTTCGTTTCAAAACACAACTGGTGCACCCCATTCGGATACACTTCTGTGAATAAACCCTTTTCCCAAAACGTCACGTACTTGCGACTCTAACTCTCGAGCTTCCTTAGGCGTCATTCGCCTAAGAGGCATGACGATAGGTCTAACACCCTCGACCAAATCGATTCTGAACTCAATCTCGCGATGCGCGACAACCCTTTGACCTCGTTAAAGACATCATTGAACTCACTAGCGATCGATAGTGATGACAAGTATTCCCGTGGAATCACATGCGAATTCAAATAGCTCACTAAAATAACATCTTTGGGCTTACATCGAATCACAACCATTCATCCTTCCACATTCCGGACTGTCACCTCTAGCTTCTCGCAATCCACTTTTTTAGCATACTCTTGAGCCAGTCCATACCCAAAATAATTCCAAACTCAGCGAAGTTCAAAACAAAGCAATCACATACAAAGGAGCAATCATGACTCGGCAACACTAGACCTCAACAAATCAAACACAAACTGGACGAACCCCCAACTGGATTAGTCACAACAAAAGGTTTTTCAAAAATTTCAGGTTCCAAACCCAAGCGACGCACAAGCTCATTGCAAATGAAAGAATGTGATGCTCCAGTATTGAACAACACACGAACTGAAACATATCTAATGTAAAGAATAGCTTGAATGACGACACTCTTCCCTTCCTCTGCCGTAGGAGCCCTTGAAGACGATGGCACGACTTTCAAAGCATATGCCTTCACAATCTGCTTACCCTTAGCCAGTTCTGGACAATCCTTCTTGTCATGCCCAGGCTTTCCACTTTAAAGCACTTCCTTTCAACTTTTGAATTCTTACAATCCTTGGAATAACGGCCCTTCTGCTGGTAGTTGTAGCAAAGTCGCTTCATCTTTCTGCTTCTTTTGGCCATCCTTCCCTTTTTGCTGTTGCTGCTTCCTCCTTTTGTTATTACCACCTTGTCGAGGTTTTGGTTCTTCCTTAGCTGCAACAACAGTCTCTTCCTTGGGAAACAAACTCTTGTGCCTTAGACCTTTCTCGACGATCTTTTCATAAGTGCCATCTAGATGATCAACTAACTAATTCCCAAGATACTTGTCCAAGCCCATAACAAACTTCTCATTCTTTTGATAAGGAGTCTTGACATATGAACGAGCATACTTCGACATAGCTTCGAAGTCATAAAAATACTCCAGCACTAGTCGACCATTTTGCTTAAGCTCAACAAACCTCTTAAACAGAATAGACTTCTGAACGGTAGAAATAAACTTTGTCTCAAATTTGACTTGGATCATCTTCTGGAGTCACTAGAGTGACAGAGTTCCACCAGTCCATAGCTCTTCCATGTAGCTGTCACGATGTAAGCTTCCTCTGAGTTGCATCATCAATTCCTAAGTCTCCAAAGATCTGAATACAAGTATTAAGCCACCTTTGAATCTCTATAATCGTCTATGTCCTTTTAATTGGCTTCCCTCCTAGTGTGGTGAAGTCAATCCATAACTTTGCGAAGTCCACGGCCCTAGGAACTTGAACTTGAACTTCTACATCTACCGCGGCTGTTTCTTGAGCGGGTACCCTCCTCATGATCGCTGCCATCATGACCTCGAGCATAGCTGGGTAGTCTGATATACCGCCACTATCCCCTACATGAACAGTCTCCTCTCCAACCATGTGTCTCGATGATCGTCGACTTATTTTAAATCTGTAATATAGAATGATTAGTCCATGTACGATAAAAGCTACAAATAGAGTTTTTAAATGTTATTATACTGTATACTAATATATAGTATACACCGATCATAAATCTACAAATACGTCACTCATACGCAATTACGTCCTCGAACTTTAGCTAAAATCAATAACCAGAGCTCTGATACCAAATGTGGCGACCGCCCATAACTCCTGCACTTAACAAGAGAAATAACGCGCTGAAAGATGTGCCAAGCAGCCATGGACGATCATCAAGGGAGAATAACACATGCGGTACCTGTTGTATAACTCACAATGTTAGGATAAAATATAATAGAATATATACTATAGGCAACAATAGTGAAGCAGAATTTTTAACATTCATATCCTCATGAATTATCCAAACATCAAACAGAATACAACATTAAATTCCGTACAATGTACCTCACTACAAGTCACTCAGAGAATACATCAACCAATGGAAAACATAAATAGTATATAGTAGAAAATAATACGCCAGCCTCCTTCTTGTCATCACTCAGCAACTTCGTCCTCATCAAGATCTACTACCTGTCACCTACTACCCAGTCTGCTCATCCACAACTAGATGAACAACCCAAGGTAATTAGAGAACACATAAAACCTAGAGTCAGACAATAGTCTTAACGAGCGATAAAACAGCTATCTAACATCATCAATAAAGTATATGAGAATCTACAGATTGATCAACTGATCAACCAACATCAACGGAGAAGAACCTAAATCTGTCTTCCCCACATCCGACAGTGATAGACTTTACATACAATCAAGTAAAACCAACAGTACATTCATGTCAATCACTTATCAAGTGTAGACCATCATAATCGATATCGACATCTCCCAAGTACAAGCCCCGAAGGCCTAAACCAACATCAGACTAGTACCCAAGAGATATCTCCTTCGATGTCGGATAATCTACACGAGACGATACAAGAAAAATAATCATCATCCATGACTCCGGCTAACACTGCCAATTCTTCTTTGAAACCATCGTTAATTGTATGATCGAATCAACATCCAGCCGTCCGTCAAGAGCTAACGGTAAACCCCAGTTCTAGCAAAACTCCATACGCCATCATGACTCGTATCTAGGCCTTTCAATGATACCCAAGGTAATCGACTAGACAACTTCAAGTCTTTTGGGCGTCCCTATTATAACCCTGCTTTGAGTCTGCTAGAACCTCCAACTAACGATAATCCCTCAGCCTTCAATATCTCTAGTCTTCCAACTTGATGACTATCCATAAGCTCAAGCGAATTCTCGTGCAACCATTATCCACAAACTCAACGCCTTTGAGTCATCTGCATATTCGTTGCATTTTATCGATCAACGAACATTTCACAACACTTCGAACCTTCCTTCTTGAATTCGCGTCGAAGCTCTAACCATCATCGATCCAAAAATATGCTTCATTTGGTCGATTCTGCATTTCATAGCATTTCCTGCTTTCTCGCTATGAAAAAATAAGCACAACGTCAAAACTGCTTTTCACACCGTTTAGGAAACGCTACCAAATCTATGCGTCCCATTCTGGATTGGCCTGGGCTCGACCTCTCAAACATCTCAATAACACGTGCAACACACATTTTTATGTGCCCGATCCATGCTCCAGAAGTGGTCAATCCATTGGCTTTGCATAGCGTTTCAGAAGTGCTGCCAATTCCGCCCGATCCATGAAGACTGCCTGATCCATGATTTTCCCAGCGCGCGCGTTGGCAAATCCAAGTATTCCAATATGCAAGCCAATGTAGTATTTCTCGATCCATCCCCTTAGTTTTTGCCTGATCCATGCTACTAAAGCATTTTAAAATTGCTATAGATTTCAACGCGATCCATGCGCAAGTGGTACTTTGTCAAATCGTCGTGCTGCCGTGCTAATCCCTGTTTTCACCGTGTTGCGCACGTCGCCAGTTTAGTCCGATCCATGCGCAAGTTTCTGCCTGATCCATCTTTCCTACCACAACATTTTCCAAATGCTATAAACCATACTTTGCTCAATCCATCCAGAAGCTTGCCAAACCAACCTTTTTCACGTGCGTAACCCTTGTATTTTTGTGCCCCATCCATACACTGGTTTCCGCCAGATCCATGTACTAAAATTGCTTGATCCAAACATGTTTGCGCGCCAAACTCCAACTAATCTTCACACTTGAACACGACTCGATTTTATACTCGAAATCCAATCAAACTTCAACTTTTTCAACAACGATTCAATAAAAAAAAACCAGCAACAATTCACGTAATTATTAACAAGCATTAAAACAATGATTTAACAATTAATCAATTCAATAAATGGATCTAATCGTAGAATTACCTTATGAAATATCTTTTATAAGTTTCTAGATTAGATCCAATGGTGTTTGGAATTGAAATCATACTTACATCAATTAGATCTATATGAAAACAACTTGAAATGATGAACGTAAGATCATACAACCTATATACTTGATTGAATCCAAGCGAGAGATGCTTCTCACTCACTAATTCTTCAAAATAACTTGAGGTTGATTAATCTCAAATCCAGATAGTGATAATCAACCTTCAAACCTCTTAATTTGACGCGATCTTCCTTCACTCGATGTAGATCTCGCTTTGTTCAATGTAGATCTTCAATCTTTTTGTGTAGATCTAGAATTTTAATGCAGGAAAGGTGCATTTGATTGAGCAAGGAGAATCACGGGCTCAACCAAACTATTTTCCATTCCTCTAACCCACTATTTATACCCTCCAACCAGCCCATTGATGAGCCACACCAATTTAGCCTATTAATGACTAGCCAAACCCGTACAGAAATTGTGTAACACTAAAACAACGATTTCTCCTAAACCGCTAAACCAAATCTTTAATGTGACCACTCTATGGAATTGGAAACATCATTTCATTTCCAATGAAATCAATCTCAACACCTGATCCAATCTCAGTCAAAAGTTATGTCTTGTACAAAACTGATAGGGGTAAAATGGTCATAAATAAATTTGGTAAAAATTATGGATATGTCTCACTTCCCCATAACCAACATATCAAAATATGAGAATGATACAACCCTCAGGGAATTAAATAAAAATATTTTGCTATCCTATTACAAAAACATTTCCATATATTCATACATCACTATTCTTCCACATTCATCAGTCTCTAAAAGTAAACTAGTAAGAGAACAGCTCCTTAAGTATCAACCCCAAAGGCCGAAACCAACACTAGATCGATACTCTGGAAGCCATTCAACTCGACTAATCTCCAGTTAGTTTCTAATTTCCTTAACTCCGTTTCCTAACTTCTTATCTACAAAATCATTTCAACCTGCAAAACGTTTGCTTTTAAACCATCACACTTTAAAACGTGTAAACGTTTCTCCTTCCAACCTCCCAAGATTTAATTTTATAAATTCCTTTTTTTACTTATAAAATTCCATTATATTTTATTGTACATTTATTCTCTTATTAAATTTCATATATAATCGATAAGTCGATTTCTAGTTATCAAACTTTCTTTAATTTTTCTATCTCCTTAAATTTGCGGAAAATTTCGCCAGTGTCTTTTTTGTACAGGTCACTCGGTACAACTACCAATCGCCTCTCTGGGCCCTTTTCATTCAAAAAGGCAAGCGGCTTGCCAAATAGGCTCAGAAAATCTCGTATTAAATTAAATACATACCCTTTTTTTGGGCATTCAATTTATTTCTCTTTATACACTCCATTGCATACCTGTCTAATATATATCCAACCATGCCCAATTTATTTATCTCCACTCAAGATTTTCATATAACCCTATTTAATTCACTAATTTATACTTTAATTAGCTCATTTGCCTATTTCACTTTTAATTTGAATCAGCCGTGTTTAAACACATTGTTACTAACTGATAAACAAGTCGAATTCAATTTCCATATTTGATTCCAAATCTAATTCAAGTTTCCATATTCAATTCCCAATTTTTAATTCATCACTCCAATTTACTTAACCAAAATTAAATTTGATCCAACTCCATTAACTAATTATTTTTCTAATTAGTTAACTTCATTCAATACTTTAATATCTGATTTTTGTTTTAAAAATCCATTCATTCACTCCACTTGAGTTCATATTTATTTTATAACTCATGTCCAGATTTTACTAATGGAAATCCGAAATTTATTTACTCAAAATCCTTCTATTTTATTTATTTGATCGTTATTATTTATAAACAATTATAGCTCTGTTTTTCTGGAAATTTGATTTTGACATAACTCAAAATCTATGAGGCGAAATCCATAATTTTCTCTTCCATTAGAAAGTTATTATTTAGTAGGTACTGATGATTCTTGTTTCAAAGAATTCTGACTATATTAAGTTCTATATACTTAATCGAAGTTTGAAACGTCAAGTAATGAACTACCGTGCTACAGCGAGTTCGTTTTAATTAAATTTAAATATAAACATTTAAACTTCATTTATATAAATTCCAACTCCATTCTTCAATATTTAAATATAATTTAAACTGGTTTTCTAAACTAGCTTAACCATTTCGAATATTCTAAATCATCGATTATTTCAAAACTTAGTTATAAATTATTTACCACTCAACCTTCTATATTAAATTTCAATTATAAATTCCCAAGATTTATCTTAATGCCATTTATATTACGAACATCCGAAATAATTTTACCGTTTATTTTTTAAAATGACTCCCAATTCTCTTTTTAAATTCATACTTGAATTTAAATTTCAAATTTATCCAATAACAATGTTTCATCTTCATTATAAACATCGTTTATATTTTCTAGTACTTATTTTGATTAATAAAAACAAGTTTTATATTTCTTAGCCCATTCAAAATTCAACTTCTATATTCGAAAAAAATAATTTTTCTTTTTAACTCAAACCCTTTTCTTTTCATTCGAATACATTTTTACGAAATATAAATACCAATTATTTATGGTATGTGCTATTCAAACATCCAAAACACACAATCGTTGATCACAGGTTTTCTGTAACACCCCACGTCCATTAATGTCACTCACAAAGGGAATGCATTAACTTCTATGGAGCGTTTTAAGTAAGTATAGAACAGAAACTTAACAACAAGACAGATATAAATAGTACTCAAAGATTTAAATCTTTATTTCATTGCAGCGGAAAACACATATGTTTTCTTACATCATCAAAAACCAGAGTCAAAGTACATAATATCCATCTTGACTATCAAAAGTACATAAACTGAAAGACATAATCCCCAACATCAGAATAGCCATAAATAAAAGAGAAGCTGAACTTTACTCCAGCGATGCAAGCAATCTTCTAAAAGCAGTCCAAGATCAAGCTCCACTGGTGCTAGTTCCAACCTGAGCACCTGAGGGGGGGAGGAAGGAAAGAGGAGGAAACAAAGGGGGTCAGACATAAAGTCTGGTGAGTGCGATAATTTTAACAATATAATTAACAAAGTAACTAGGCTAAGGCATAAGTTGGAAAATAAGGAAATGACCATGAACCATTGAATATGGCAGAGTAAATAAGGAAACAAGATGAACAACGATATCGTTAAAGTGCACCTAACCCACTGTAAGATAATTACTAAACTACACCAACACTATAGGATAATTGCTATACTGCACCACCACTAGTATACTGCACCACCACTAGTCACCCTAAGGTTGATCCCGCCTACAGAACTTAATAATGATATTGGTAGTTTCGTGCACCCCTAGCTGCCTTCATAGGTGCCAGTTACCCCTATCTCCACTAGGTGTACCCACTACCCCCAAGAGATCGGCTCCCTAACTCGTTGATACCTGTGCTGGCCCCACAGTGGGGTGTATCACTCCGCAAAGTGGCAACCCGATACAACCAACAATGCATGGCTTATACTACACGATGCAACAACGTCTTACCTACCAGCCCGGGTCCACACACGCATATGAACCCGTTGGACTTGCGTTGCCACCGCTAACCCGTTTTGGCCTCTTACAGTCAAGCCCAGTATGCGTGTCCCGTCCTCGACTTGGGTCGAGCCCACAAAGATACGTATGAGTTACTGGTTGAAATGGGCCCCCATCACTTGACACAAGCTATCCACCTAAGCTTGGTCCCCTCTAGTACATCCCACTTAACCACCTCTTATTCATGTTTCAATTACATGTTTCAATTACATGTTTCAATTACATGTTTCAATTTTGGTTAAGTGTTTCTAATCGTATTTCCAAATGCCACCCAAGGCGCCCACTAGATTCCACATGCCACCCAAGGCACCCACTTAACCCCCTCATGTCCACTACATGTTTATCGGGTTAAGTGTTTCTTAATTCATTAAGACCGTAACCTCATAAAGCCTCTCACATTAGACTGGCATTTGTGGCAGCTGGATTTGTCGGGCGGGTCCGGGCAGTCTTACACCACAAAAGAGCCTAACCTCGTATCTTTACAATTGTTACGTATTTAATTTATGTCTAAGACCTCTCACATTAGACTGGCATTTGTGGCAGCTGGATTTGCCGGGCGGGTCCGGGCAGTCTTACACCACAAAAGAGCCTAACCTCGTGTCTTAGACAATTAATTTCTCCTAATTAACCATTCCCCAAATTTGAATTACTTTCCCTATTCAAATTATCAATCAATTCCAAATTTAACGATGTCCATAATTGACTCAATTATGTCCATCCATTTATGGTATGCAAAATCATACCAATTTTCACCAAAATTATATTTTATGCCTTTGAAGGCATTTATGCCAATTAAATCTTTTTAATATTATCCCCTTTACCCCACGTTGTACGTTTGTTCGTTTAACGTAAAATATACGTTAGACTCGAATAGTCTAACTCATGGAATAAAGAGAAAACATCACAATGTGCACATAATGAAAACATAGATCTAAACATAGGGATGAACTTGCATATGTGACTGATGTTCTACATCTAAAACTTGCATAGGCCAAAGTTACAACTTGCATAAACAACATATGTCATGGATCCAAATCTAAAGGTGTGAACTTGCATAAATCATGTATGTCATATATCTACATCTAAATGTGTAAACTTGCATAGGCAACAACCCTAAACTTGCATAACATGATTCATACTCCAAACTCATATATTTATAGAAACTTGCATATGTGATTTATGCATCATAACAATGGTGTAAACTTGCATCTAACATGTAAAATATCATGTAGAATTTAGCATACAACTCACCCATGTCATAGCCTAACTTTTAATCAAATTTTCACATAAACTAGATGTCATAACCATGTAAGGTCACATATAATTTTACCCAACTTGTATATGATTCATGTTTAATTAAAAATCTAAACTTGCATACATATGATTTATCATATGAATCAACATCACCAAACTAGCATATGAAACATGATGATCTGGTTATATATATATATATAATTACAACATAGAAGATAACAACATAACTTTACATCATGAATGATAGCATCACAAAATAACGTCATAGAGATTTCAACACAATTCTATAACATAATTACAACATGTGATCAATAATTCACATCACATCCATACAATCCGCATCATAACTTAATCCAATTAAATTACTAATTATTTTATTAAAACTATCGAACTCACAACTCGAAGGCGGTCTTGAGTTCTGAATTCTGATTTCTGAAGTTGAATTAGCTTTCCTTTGAAGAAGATTCGTTGTTAAGGTTGAATAGAACTGATTCGATTTGCTGTTCTTCCTCTCTAATTGGTGGCGGCTACTCTAGGGTTCAAGACGACAGCATGACGGCCATAGTTTTAGTTTTAATTCTGATTTAGGGTTTGATTCTATGGGTCTTTTTATAGAGCTTTGAATTAATTTAAGCCGTCGGATCACTCTAGAATCCATCTAGGCCTTAGAAACCAAGAAATGATGTCAACAGACCAACCAGAAATCGCCACCTAAGCCCTAAAACATAAAATTTCGTCATAGACCATTTAGGGCCGACGGGACCAATTCCAAACCTCCTGAGTCGACTCTGGGGTCGACCCAGCGACCCTGGGGTCGACCCAGCGGGTCTCGGGTCGATCCAGCGACCCTGGGGTCGACCCAGCGGGTCTCGGGTCGATCCAGCGGGTCTCGGGTCGACCCAGCGGGTCTCGGGTCGACCTATAAAATAGGTTGGTTTGGTGTTTTGCCTTCCCGCTTCCGTTGTTTTGAATTTTTTTTAAATTTTAGGTTGAATTTTATTTTATTTTTATATATATCTATCTATATATATATTTCTATCTTCCTAATTAACCATGACAATGCTAAACATTTATTCTTTAATTTAGTTAATTCGATTATTCAAAAATCCGGGGTGTTACATTCTCCCCTCCTTAAAGGATTTCGCCCTCGAAATCTCCAAGTTAAGGAGAATGCATATCCTAACTTCCAAACAACCATCAAACACAGGCATCCATTGTCCTTATAAAATTTCTAATGTTGTATGAACATATGCAAAAAGTGCGTGTATATGTTCCTTATCTTAAGCAAAATCAGGCGGTCTACTGGTTCAGTTGACCTCCTTAATGCAAACCATGATAGTGCCATGTGTCCATTATGTATGCAAAAGAACCCTATCGATACATATAATTTCTACATGTGTGCACAACCATTCACCAAAATGCAACATCCATATGATAGCACAACCATTATACATCCATTAGCTTAAATATGCACACACATTCATATGCAATATGCAATATGAAGTGACTGAGCCGATCTAGTGCCTAAAGTGTGTGTATATGCATCCACGAGCAACCACTAGCAAACACTTGCATCCACATGCATCCATCATACATAACATGTCGCAAACACATGTTTCAATCATAGGACTACCCTATCTAAAGGTCAAAGGTACTAACGAGAGGACATACTAAAGATAAGATAAGTATAAGGTAAGCGATAAAGGAGAAACTAAAAGACATACCCTCGAAAAGAAAAGGGTATAATGAACGCATCTTCTCTTCCGTCTCCCAAGTAGCGTTGCTCTCATCATCTCCCTATTGCACTTTGACTAGCTTGACCTCTCGATTCCTCAACTTCTTAACCTCCGACCCAAGAATGCACGTAGGAGCTCGCTGAATCGTCGCATCACGCTCTATCTCCACCTCTCTAAGCAAGCTCGGCTCTACCACTTCCGCGGTCTCGTGCAAGCACTTCCTCAAATGTGACACATGGAATAAATCGTGTACGCCACTAAGTCTCTCGGGCAACTCCACTCTATATGCCATCTGCCCAATCCTCTCCTTAATAGGAAACGGCCCTACGAACCTTGGTGCTAACTTCCTAACGGACCCGAAGCGAACGATGTTCCGTAATGGAGACACCTTGACAAAGACCATGTCCCCAATATCAAACTCAAGATCTGTGCTCCTCTTGTCCGCATAAGATTTCTGCCTATCTTGCGACGTCTTCATCCTCCTTCGAATCAAATCGATCTTTTCTGAAGTCTCTCTAATCATATCGGGCCCAAGTAAGATCTTATCTGTAGACTCCCACCAACATGTAGGCGAACGACACGACCGTCCACAAAGAGCCTCGAACGGTGCCATGCTAATGCTAGACTGAGAGCTATTATTATATGCGAACTCCACCAATGGAAGATGTTCCTCCCATGTACCTCCGAAATCTAAGACACACAACCTCAATAGGTCCTCTAGAATACGATTCACCCTTTCGGTCTGGTCGTCCGTCTGAGGATGATATGCGGTGCTCAAACATAACTGAGTCCCTACCGCCTCTTGCAAGCTCTTCCGAAATTCGCTAGTAAAGATAGGATCGCGGTCGCTCACTATGCTAGAAGGAACACCGTGCAAACGAACTATTTCTCGAATGTATACGGAGGCTAACCATGGAGCAGTCCTCTTACTCTTCACGGGAATGAAATGGGCGCTCTTAGTAAGTCTGTCTACCACGACCCAAATCCCCATATTACCCTTCCTCGATCTTGGTAATCCGTCAACAAAGTCCATTGAAACACTTTCCCACTTCCATTGTGGAACCTCTAATGGGTGAAGCAATCCACCGGGCTTCTTTTGCTCTGCTTTTACTTGTTGGCACACCAAGCATCTAGCAACAAACTCTGCCACGTCCTTCTTCATACCGGCTCAAAAGTAAACTCGTCACATGTCCATATACATCTTGTCCCCGCCGGGATGGATGGTCATCTTCGAACGATCTGCATCATCAAGGATGGTCTTCCTCAAGTTCTCGTCCTGTGGTACACAAAGTCTACCGTCCCTACGTAACCAACCCTTATCATCTAGGGTATACCTACGGAGATGGCTCGATGACTCCCCTCTTTTGAGCTTTTCTACTAACTCAACCAACTGTGGGTCGTCTCGCTGTGCCTCGCCAATCCGTCCCAAAAGCGTAGGTCTGACCTCTATGGATGCTAGCAAACCGGGTACAAAGTCAATGGAAGGTTTAAAGTCAAACGTAGAGATGAACTCTAAGCTTCGCCGCTCAACAAACAACGGACTCAAGGACAACCTCTTTCTACTTAAGGCGTCTGCCACCACGTTACCCTTGCCAGGGGTATATGCTATCTCGAAGTCATAGGATGCTAAGAATTCCATCCACCTTTGCTGCCTTAAGTTCAAGTCCTTCTCAGAGAATAAGTATTTTAGCGATTTGTGGTCAGTGAATAATTCGAATTTCTCGCCAAGAAGATAATGACGCCAAGACTTAAGCGCAAAGACAATAGCGGCCAACTCTAGGTCATGTGTAGGGTAATTTCTCTCATGCACTCTCAACTGCCTTCCACCATAGGCTATTACCCTTCCCTCTTGCATTAAGACTGCGCCTAGTCCTGTCCCACAAGCATCGGTATAAACAGTAAATGGCTTACTGCCATCTGGCAACACTAAGACTGGGGCTGTGGTCAAAGCTCTCTTTAGACGTTGGAACACATCATCACAATCTACGTCCCATGTGAAAACTAAGTTCTTCTTCGTCAAGCGTGTTAATGGGGCTGATATCTTTGTGAAGTCTTTGATAAACTTCCTATAGTAGCCAGCCAACCCTAAGAAACTCCTCACCTCTGTAGCATTTTTAGGAACCTTCCAATCTTGGATGGCCACTACCTTCGCGGGATCTACAGCTATCCCTTATTTGGAAACCATGTGCCCTAAGAATCGCACTTCCTTCCTCCAAAAGTGACATTTAGAAAATTTAGCTTTAAGGCCATGCGCTCGAAGGGTCTCCAATACTTCCCTAAGATGTAGGGCATGCTCTTCCTCGCTCTTAGAAAAGACCAAGATGTCATCCACAAAGACCACCAATATTAAGGTACTCCCTAAACACCCTACTCATCAGATCAACAAAGTATGCGGGGGCGTTTGTCAAACCGAAGAGCATCACAAGCCACTCGAAGAAACCGTCTGGAGTCCTAAAGGGAGTCTTGTCTATGCTATCCTCAGCCTCTCTCAACTGATGGAAACCAGTGGCTAAGTCGAACTGCGAAAACACTGAGGCGCCAACTAACTGATCGAAGAGATTGTCAATCCTTGGCAGTGGGTGTCTATTCTTCTTAGTAAGCTTATTAAGTTCTCTATAGTCCACACAAAGTCTAAGGGACCCATCCACCTTTGTGGCAAATACAACTGGAGCACCCCACTCCAATATACTACGTCTGATGAACCCCTTCTCAAGCAATTCCTTCACTTGCTTACTGAGTTCTCTTCTCTCTCTTGGAGCCATGTGGCGCACTGGTAATGCAACTGGCTTTGCATTATCTACTAGATATATCCGAAAGTCTATCTCACGTTTTGTGGGTAAACCCCTCACCTCATCGAAGACATCAGCATATTCACGGACTATGGGAACAGAATGTAAATCATCATCGGATGCGCCAAGGGATTCTAGGTAGCTAAGCATTACTGGACCTCTAGGGTCACAAGAAATATCAAGGGTCTTTCCAAAACGAGTCAACAATCTAACTACCCTTCTTTCACAATCTAGGATGGCCCTATATCTAGTTAGCCAATCCATACCTAGAATTAACCCGTAGCCCATGAAGCCAAGAACAAAGGCGTTGCATTCAAACTCAATGCCCAAGATAAACACTCTCAAATCCCGACAAATCATGGAAAGATGAGCCGAACCACCAATAGGATTTGAGACTACTAAGGGATCAGTAACAAGACTAGTATCTAGGTGCAGTGTTTCAACTAATGATGTAGAAATAAACGAATGTGATGCGCCAGAATCGAATAAAGCACGGACAGGATGATCAAACAAAAAAACTAAACTTTCAACGGAAATTGCTCTACCTCGTTCTTGCAGCGGTGGGACCACGAGAGCCTGAACTTGTCCCCTTGCCTGCCCTGGTGCCATAAGAGCGTGCGCCTGTCCTCCCAAGGTAGACCCTGCCCTCTTCCCTTTCTTTGGGCAGTCCTTAATAAGATGTCCCGCCTCGCCACAGTGGAAACAACCAGTCTTCTTTTTCTTCCTACAATCTTTGCTTAGATGGCCGGGTGTCCCACAGTTAGAGCATCTTTTCTTTCCCTTAGCATTGTTGCCTTTGCCACCTTTCTTGTTCTGTTGTTGCTGTCGCGGCTTCTTTTGATCCCCTTTCTTCTCAGGTGCCTTATTAGCATTTGCGCCCTTCTCCTCTTCATGCATGAGCGCCATGTCAACTAGTCTCTCGAAGGTAGCCCCCATGGGAATATGGATCATGGCTAACCCATGAAGCGGCTCGTTTAAACCCTTAACAAATCTTAGAGCCTTCTTTTCTGGAGTATTAACCAAGTCCAAGCCAAATCTTGCCAATTGGTTGAATTTGTTGACGTATTCTTTCACCGATAAATTCCTTTGCTTCAGTGCCGAAAACTTTTCCATGTATAGATTCTCTTCAGCCCGCGAGAGAAACTTCGCCTCAAACCTCTGCCTAAAATCTAGCCATGTATCGACTGGACGTCCCCCATTAGTGACCTCCCACCAAAACGAGGCCTCATCCTTCATTAGTCAGGCAGCTAGCTGGACTTTTCTTTCATCATCCACTTCAGCGATTCTAAACAATTCTTCCACCTCCTTTAGCCAGTTACGAGCTTCAACAAATGTCTCCGTCCCGTGAAAAGGTTTTCCACCCATTGCTCTAAAGTCCTTACATATCTTAGCAAAAGTATCGACGCGAGGAGGAGGGGAAGGAGGAGGAGAAGCATTTGTTGGGCCTGCGGTGGCGGCCCTAGCCTCGAGATATTGACGAAACCAACCGAGTACATGAACACCCTCTGGTATCTCAGATGCTTCAAACATGCTGAAACGAAAAAAAAGGAAAGATTCAATATAAAAGAACAAAGGGAAAGATATATGGCTCTTGGGGTTATGCTTTCTAAAACATACTTTTCTCTTGAAAATACTTTCCTTAAAACATACTTTTGAAGGTACTTATTTATAAAAATGCTTTTGAAAAACAGTTTTTTTTTCAAAATTCATATCTGTTCTGGTAACCTTCAGCTCTAATACCACGTGTAACACCCCGCGTCCATTAATGTCACTCACAAAGGGAATGCATTAACTTCTATGGAGTGTTTTAAGTAAGTATAGAACAGAAACTTAATAATAAGACAGATATAAATAGTACTCAAAGATTTAAAACTTTATTTAATTGCAGCAGAAAACACATATGTTTGCTTACAACATCAAAAACCAGAGTCAAAGTACATAATATCCATCTTGACTATCAAAAGTACATAAACTGAAAGACATAACCCCCAACATCAAAATAGCCATAAATAAAAGAGAAGCTGAACTTTACTCCAGCAATCCAAGCAATCTCCTAAAAGCAGTCCAAGATCAAGCTCCACTGGTGCAAGTTCCAACCTGAGCACCTGGGGGGGGGGGGGGGAAGGAAGGAAAGAAGAGGAAACAAAGGGGGTCAGACATAAAGTCTGGCGAGTGCGATAATTTTAACAATATAATTAACAAAGTAACTAGGCAAAGGCATAAGTTGGAAAATAAGGAAATGACCATGAACCATTGAATATGGCAGAGTAAATAAGGAAACAAGATGAACAACGATATCATTAAAGCGCACCTAACCCACTGTAAGATAATTACTAAACTACACCAACACTATAGGATAATTGCTATACTGCACCTCCACTAGTATACTGCACCACCACTAGTCACCCTAAGGTTGATCCCGCCTACAGAACTTAATAATGATATTGGTAGTTTCGTGCACCCCTAGCTGCCTTCATAGGTGTCGCCTGCCCCTATCTCCACTAGGTGTACCCAATACCCCCAAGCGATCGGCTCCCTAACTTGTAGATACCGTGCTGGCCCCACAGTGGGGTGTATCACTCCCCAAAGTGGCAACCCGATACAACCAACAATGCATGGCTTATACCTACACGATGCAACAACGTCTTACCTACCAGCCCGGGTCCACACACGCATATGAACCCGTTGGACTTGTGTTGCCACCGCTAACCCGTTTTGGCCTCTTACAGCCATGCCCAGTATGCGTGTCCCGTCCTCGACTTGGGTCGAGCCCACAAAGATACGTATGGGTTACTGGTTGAAATGGGCCCCCATCACTTGACACAAGCTATCCACCTAAGCTTGGTCCCCTATAGTACATCCCACTTAACCACCTCTTATTCATGTTTCAATTACATGTTTCAATTTTGGTTAAGTGTTTCTAATCGTATTTCCAAATGCCACCTAAGGCACCCACTAGATTCCACATGTCACCCAAGGCACACACTTAACCCCCTCATGTCCACTACATGTTTATCTAGTTAAGTGTTTCTTAATTCATTAAGACAGTAACCTCATAAAGACCTCTCACATTTGACTGACATTTGTGGCAACTGTATTTGCCGGGCGGGTCCGGGCAGTTTTACACCACAAAAGAGCCTAACCTCGTGTCTTTACAATTGTTATGTAATTAATTTATGCCTAAAACCTCTCACATTAGACTGGCATTTGTGGCAGCTGGATTTGTCGGGCGGGTCCGGGTAGTCTTACACCACAAAAGAGCCTAACCTCGTGTCTTAGACGATTAATTTCTCCTAATTAACCATTCCCTAAATTTGAATTACTTTCCCTATTCAAATTATCATTCTATTCCAAATTTAACGATGTCCATAATTGACTCAATTATGTCCATCCATTTATGGTATGCAAAATCATACCAATTTTTCACCACAATTATATTTTATGCCTTTTAAGGCATTTATGCCAATTAAATCTTTTTAATATTATCCCCTTTACCCCACGTTGTACGTTTGTTCGTTTAACATAAAATATACGTTAGACTCGAATAGTCTAACTCATGGAATAAAGAGAAAACATCACAATGTACACATAATGAAAACATAGATCTAAACATAGGGATGAACTTGCATATGTGACTGATGTTCTACATCTAAAACTTGCATAGGACAAAGTTACAACTTGCATAAACAACATATGTCATGGATCCAAATCTAAAGGTGTGAACGTGCATAAATCATGTATGTCATAGATCTACATCTAAAGGTGTAAACTTGCATAGGCAATAACCCTAAACTTGCATAACATGATTCGTACCCCAAACTCATATATTTATAGAAACTTGCATATGTGATTTATGCATCATAACAATGGTGTAAACTTGCATCTAACATGTAAAATATCATGTAGAATTTAGCATATAACTCTCCCATGTCATAGCCTAACTTTTAATCAAATTTTCACATAAACCAGATGTCATAACCATGTAAGGTCACATATAATTTTACCCAACTTGTATATGATTCATGTTTAATTAAAAATCTAAACTTGCATACATTTGATTTATCATATGAATCAACATCACCAAACTAGCATATGAAACATGATGATTTGGTTATATATATAAAATTACAACATAGAAGATAGCAACATAACTTTACATCATAAATGATAGCATCACAACATAACGTCATAGAGATTTCAACACAATTCTACAACATAATTACAACATGTGATCAATAATTCACATCGCATCCATACAATCCGCATCATAACTTAACCCAATTAAATTACTAATTATTTTATTAAAACTACCGAACTCACAACTCAAAGGCGGTCTTGAGTTCTGAATTTTGATTTCTGAAGTTGAATTAGCTTTCCTTTGAATAAGATTCGTTGTTAGGGTTGAATAGAACTGATTTGATTTGTTGTTCTTCCTCTCTAATTGGTGGTGGCTACTCTAGGGTTCAAGACGACAGCATGACGACCATAGTTTTAGTTTTAATTCTGATTTAGGGTTTGAGTCTATGGGTCTTTTTATAGAGCTTTGAATTAATTTAAGTCGTGGATCACTCTAGAATCCATCTAGGCCTTATAGACCAAGAAATGAAGTCAACAGACCAACCAGAAATCGCCACCTAAGCCCTAAAACATAAAATTTCATCATAGACCATTTAGGGCCGACGGGGCCAATTCTAAACCTCCAGAGTCGACCCTGGGGTCGACCCAACGGGTCTCGGGTCGACTCTCGGGTCGACCCATAAAATAGGCCGGTTTGGTGTTTTGCCTTCCCGCTTCCGCTGTTTTGAATTTTTTCTTAAATTTTAGGTTGAATTTTATTTTATATATATATATATTTCTATCTTCCTAATTAACCATAACAATGCTAAACATTTATTCTTTAATTTAGTTAATTCGATTATTCAAAAATCTGGGGTGTTACATTTCCTAACACATCATATATGATTATATATATATATATATATAAATGAAAATAAACAATAATAAATTTTGAGGAATCTAATTGGATCCCTCCAACCTGTTTTCCCTACATCCACAGATGTTAGACAACATAAATAATGCCCATCCTGCATTTAAGGTTGGATATCAGGGTATAGAAGGTCATCCACTATATATATTGTGGGGGCGCATAGGGTCATCGGCTAATGGTACTGCGGGAAATATCCAATATATATATATAGTAGCCAAAACCATCAAGCCTAAATATAACTAATATATATAATAGCCACAATTCATCAACAATTATTCGATGCATCCAAACAGCCAGCAAACAACATATAAAAATTATTTAAAATAAAAAATCGTTTATAATAAAATTATAAACGAATCTAGAGAGTGAGTTTACTCACCTTGATTGTAATTTCAACCAATTCCGATTCCTTTTTTAATTCATAAGTACGCAATCCTCAGCTACGAATTACTCAACAGACTTTATTTCATAAAATCTCGTATACCCCTAATATAATATTCCTTAGTTAATATGACATTATATATACACATATGACTAATGAAGTTAAGCACAAAATTATTTAAATTAAGAGAACTAATTAAATTAATTATTAAATTATACCTCAATTCATGTTAATTTATTTCTACTCCTTTCCAACATCCTTGCTTCTTACCACCAATGACCGAACATAATACAAACAAAAATGCTCCACCCACGTTGATGTCATATTCCCTTCTAACTTGCTCCAAACAACCCTGAAACAAAAACAAAAACGAATACTTCCTAGGTCCTCAGTCTTCCCCTAATGTTCATCCAAACCCCTCAACAATGCTATTCACATGCTCAAAATAATCGTTGCAGTCAATTCGATCTACCCAAAACATCAGTTGAAACTCCTTGCCCTAGAAAAAACTGTGTTTGATCCCTTCTCCGTCCAACTGACATTACCAACAGAGCTCGACACTCCCCATGCCAATTCCGACTTCGGCTTCATCCCCCTTTCTAGTTTCTACCCGATCACGACTTCCCTTTCTGTCTACAGCGCATCACGTAAAAAAAATGCGATGCCTATTGTCAATCGATGGCCACCAAACTCACCAGTCACCCCCACACGAGCGCCTCCTCATCCTGATCTCAACGCCACATCTCTCCTTCCCTACACCCTCTTGTATCGATAATGAGTCGCCACCCTAAGTAGCGCTGCTCGAGTTCGAATATAGCAGTCGCACTGTACAATTAGCTAAGGGGTTGAGGATCTAAACCCTACGAAGTAATCGAATCAAACACTGATGGATTTCAGAGTCTTATTATCATTTTATTTTGAATTTCAATGAGGAAGACTTCGATTTCTATATTTTCTGAAGGGAAGGAATGTGAAAAAAAATTGAATGGAGAATAGGGAGGTACTCAAGGTTTATAGGCACGGAAACGAGGCATTAGGCGTGCGCAGGCACAAAATCTAGGACGGCCTTAAGTACAAGTTAGGGTAGCTTTAATTAATTTGATTTGATTTCAAATAAATACGATTTTATTTAAAGAGATTTTTATTTTATTTAAACAGATTCCGATTTGATATCGAGCTTATCCATTAAAAATATCTCGGGGTTCATAACTTGAAATTACGAACCCTATTTTAACGTAATGACCGACATTTCAATGTTACAACGCTATTCTGAACTCAATGGAATTGAATCTGAAATTTAATTCAAATATATATATATATATATATATATATATATATAATAACCATATTAAATTGATATAATATAATTTAAATTCAAAAATAATAAATTCCTAGATAATAAATTTCTATTATTATCGTTTATAGTCAAATACAATTTATATTGATCATCTAAATCATTTCGATTCAGTTTTAACTTCGAATTCAAATATCTATCATTTCGTGTTACGATAATTTGATATAATCATATTTAAACCGTATTCGATTACTAAATCGATAAACTTCATATAAAATCCAATTATATTACCAACTAAATATTTAGAACAATATTAAATGTTTAGAAACGACTAAAAATTCTGGGTGATTACAAAAAGCAAGTCATTAAAGAAGAAGCACGTGGAAGGCAAGTAAGGTGGTAGCTGAGGTTTTTTTCTTTTGTCTTTGCGGGTTGAATTTGTAGGAGTACGACCCTTGCTTTTGGTTAGTATGATATAAAATTAGTACATATCCAAGTTTTAGTTTATAAACAAAAGTTGGGTTTTGTTTCATTCTGTGTTAAATGTTTAAGTCTTCAAATTTTCGTACTTTCCTTTCAATGTTCTTGCACATAATCGCTCGTTGCTACACTTAAGCTTCGATCGACCATCTTAGATTTCAAGCGTTAGTTCAATGAACCACTCCCGAAGCCTCCTTTCGGTCGTGGCTTCAGGTCATGTGGTTTATCACCGGCTCCATCTAGGCCATTGTTTAGTTATGGCCTTAAGTCATGCAGAACCTAGCATGAGGAGTTCCACTCTCAATACCTCCTTTTAGTCATAGTTTCAAGTCATGTGAGAGTTGGGAGTTCCACTCTGTAGACCTCCTTCGATCGTGGTCTCAAGTCATGTGGAAATAGGTGTTTGGCATTGTATTCAGCCATTTGAATTTATACTTACCCATCATTGGTTCAGGTTTAAGTTGTGGACATCGCTGGTTCTTCTTATATACTCTTCAGTCATTTGCTTGGGTTCGAGTTCTGGCGTCATTTGTTCGCCCGTTGGGTTTATACTCTAATCCAAACTCTAAGAGTTAACGTTGGCTTAACGAACGCTAGGTATACATTCACTTAGGCTTGGATTGGTTGGCCTATGTACTAAGACAGAGGGTGGATGGTCGGACACTCGAGACATGAGCATTTGGATTGTTTACACTCAACCTTGTCATTTTTTCAAGATACCAGCCAATAGGTGGGTGGTCAATTCACAACTAGTTTTTGGTTTATGCTCGGCTCGTTGAGTGAGAGTCAATTAGTAGGCAATCAATATAGTTCTCGGCAGAAGTCAAAAGAATTATAGAAGTGTCAAGCCTTTAAGGAATACAGGGAAATACTTCATTGCACTGGTAGCATAGGCGGAGACCAAATTCCACTCATATTTGGTTGGACATTGGTGGGGGTTTGTTTTGGTTGAATAAGTAGTTATCATTAACGCGTTTAATATACTTGGTCATTCAACATTAATAACATCTTCAGTAAAAGGATTTCACTATAATCCGGTTTTCCAGTCAACTCAAATCGTCTTTGCTACTCCTTCATGATTTGTCAAAATATGACAGTAAGGTTTTGGGAGTTGTGATATGTACCAATTGACAACGGTCGTGATCCAACTTAGAGTGATGTTGCAAGGTGGCCTTGTTGATTGAATGACATCATCGAGCCTATTTATCAAAGTGGTTTAGTTTCACTTGAAGGCAGGAAGTCCGAAAACCAAGTTTTGCATGGTAGCAGCGTGGACATCCCTTTATGGAGGATTGGGTCCGACCCATCGGAAAGGACCGGTACCAATCTAGGGACGACTCAAAGGGTTTGTCCCCTCTTTGGTGGCAATGCTCACACCATCATTTGGTATCCTATGTTGATTCATGTCACATTTTTGCGATAAAGATGAAATTTTTTCTCATACATAATCAATAAGGGTAGGATTTATCCTGTTTCCTTTAAGTTGTTGGACTTTAGATTGTGTCGTTTGTTGCAACCACTGCATAAGATCTATGTTTTGGTTGATCTGAGTGTTTAGCTATTGCCGAGTCTTCATCATGCACTTCATCACATTATCTAGTTGGACGCTGGTAACTGGACCAACAACGTTGTAACTTGTAGCCACACTAGAAGTGATGCCAATATGATTGTTTGAACGAGACTTCTAAGTAGATGTATATCCATTATCATCACGAGTTTCAATAGCAAAAGAGGTAGAAGATTTCTTCATTGTATTGAGTCCAAGCTTCTTATGTAAATCTTTTTAAACCTTAAGTGGAATGGAAACTTAAAGCAGTAAGAGATTGAGAATTGAGTTGTTCCAAGAGTGTTCACGTTAAAAATAAGCACAAACACCCAAGATTTCTGAACAGGACTAAAATTAAGAACGTAAAAATAAAACAAGGTAACCATAATTGAAATATAGTATAAACGAGAGCACAAAGGTTTATAGTGGTTCTGTGTTGTATGGTTCATGCCACTTTGAAAGATCTGTTACTTTATTGCCAAATTTGTGATTACAAAGTCTTAGATCGGTGGGGATTCGAAAGTAAACAATGAAACTAAAGATCCATTTCTCTCGTAGGATGTTGTTATTTAAAGAGGTAGGACGACCAGAAAAATTGTAGGCCATCGAGGGGATCACTGGAAGAAGCACAAGCCACAAGTCATTAAAGACTATGATTGGTACGGACCTCTAAGATAGATATCGGTACCGATCCCTTGTAAAAAGGAATTGATGTTGGCGATCCTTAAGTAGCCACCCCTCGATGCTTGTAGGAATATTATATAGGAATATTTATTTAATTTAATTATTTAAATGATAAATTTAAGATTTAATGGGTTGAAATTAATTTAAATGAGAATTTAGTTGTCGATTTAACTTGAAATTTGTAAATATTGAGTTTTCAATCCAATTAAATCTATTTTAAGGTTTTGTGAAATTATATTTGGTTATGAACGATAATAATAATTTATTATCAGATAATTTGAGTTTTGGAAATCGATTTATATTTTATCAATTTGATTTAATACAAGAAAATAGCCACTTTTCAAATGATTTCGGATTTCGATGAAACCAGTTTCATCGGATCCGGAATAATACATTATTGTAAGATTTCAAAATTCATAGTGATCGGAGCTAATATATGATCGTGCGAGCTTGAAACGCTCGACAATAAAATGTATGAATATTTTATAACAAAAGTTGGCTATAAAAATACTTCCTACTCTTTAAAAATTAGAAAATACATACCTTGCTCTCTTCCATATTCTACTTTAATGGGCGAGAGTTTCGTGTTTTAAAAACAAAGGAAACGTGGCTTCAACAATCAAGAACAATTCATAGAAAAATCCTATAATCTCAAAGCTTATTTCCTTGGGTTCGGGTAGCTAGATCTTCATTTTGATGTTATGATTGAAGGGTATGATTGGGTTTCCTAGAGTTCGTGTAAGGACCCGTAACTTCCCCGTGAAGGAAAGAGCGGATACTTCGAGAACAACACACAAAGGAACGCAGACAGAAGAACATTTCATTGTTATTACAACAATTCCATCAGATACAAGAATATACATAGTATAATTGAATAAATTACATTCGATAAATATCAGAGATTACAATAAATTACATAGCAGCGGAAAAACAATATTAAACACAACTGAAAGTAATACACGGATACCGAGCTTTCCGAGCATCGTTTCAGCTGTAAACCAGGATCCTGTGGATATAAATCTGCAAAACCAAAACTACTAGTTGCCCGTGTCGAAAATAGGGGAACCCAGAGTTTAGGTTAAAACAATAAACTCCAGGTCAGTCATGCGACAGGTGTGAGAACTAAAACAGTTATTTATCTTTATTTTCAAAGTTAGGTAAATCAAGGGACCACGCCCTATAACACGGAACAAGTTTCCTCCCAAGAACGCCAGTGCATAAAACAACAGCGCAATGCTAAATAAAGAAAAAATAAAGCTATTATAAGACCCAGGTCCTATCACACAATGCAACGCAAGCCGGAGGATAGGGTTTTTACCTTATAATAGCCAAGAATGCTTGATACGTTTAAAACAAATCATTTGATACTATTATAAGTGCATATTGTATAAAACATCTTCAAATCATAAGTTTCAATCATAGACGGCATAAGCGCCCCATCCCACTATGTCGTCGTACTAGGCTCTACAAATAAAACCGAAATACACGTATTGGAAAGTTGGATTTCCATCATGGTGGCTCCTGATTCGAAAGATCGATCGCGTAGTGCAATTCCCCATGGCTTACGTCCCAGCAAGAGAAAACACCGTAATGCACATCCGCACTTTTGGGACCCGAGTATCACCGCGGCTTACGTCCCAGCGAGAGAAAACACCGCTTACTCTATCCCTATGAGCACTAAGCTCATCTCGGTTGACCGAATCCACGACACCACTAAGGCGCCCATCCACTAAAAACATACTGATCAAACCATCAGTTTACCACCATACCGGGGTGTGAGGCTCGCGAATCAACGCTATACACAAAGCCATGCTATATTAAAGTTGCGCTTTGATCATCATCCACCAAACTTTGCTTTTCAACAAAAGTCCGGATCACTGCATCTCGGCATGCCACACTATCAATCCATATCGTAGCACTGATTTCTGCCAATATATAACCTCTGAGCTCGTATGTCTCAGAGAAGGGCGTTAAGCAAAAGAATAAATTCTCCGCCGCCAAACAGATATATATTTAGCAGAGATCAACGAATACAATATAAAGGAATACAATGTCAGACACACCATCCATTTACAAGTCCGTTCTAGGTCTGAACAAAACCGAAGGCACTTTCCTCGCATATCCATCGATCTCCAAGTACGTCTGGATGACCACCAACTATTTCCCTCCTCTTGGGTGTACAGCCCAATCCGGATCATCAATAATCACCCAAACGATGTGAAGACTTCCGGTCTTCTACCACCATCATCATCTTCGACTTATCGTCGAATCAGTTATTCAGAATGGGTATAAAACCCGGCCTTTCTGAATGACCCGCGTATAATAAACAAATGTTACACAAACACAACATACGCCTCATTCCAATTCAGCAGTCACTAACCGTAAATTAACAAGAGAACAATTCCCCAAATATTAACCCCGAAGGCCGAAACCAACATCAGATCAATACCCAGGAAACCATTCTTCTTAGCTAACCTACAGTTAGTTTCCAAATTTCACATTCTTAGGGAAAAGTTCCCATTAATTTTATCAAAGATAAATTCTTTAAAATTTATTCTTTAATCATCCTTTGGATATCATTTCAAACCAAATTATGGTTTTCCAAACTAGTCGGGATTAGCGAACCACACCGAAGTAATTATTTATTTTATTTCCCAATCCCAACCTATTCATCCCATGAAGCAAAACTGGTAATACTCCATATCTAATACCACGGTGTTATCGATAAAATTAATTACCATTCCACGTTCAAATCTAATTAAAGATTTAACTATCGCTTGGAGCAAAACCGGTGATACTCCATTCTCGCTCATTTTCCAAATTTGATAATTTAAATTATCAATTCACATTTCAATCTAATTGCAGATTCATTAAAACTCCTTTTACTGGGTTAGAGAACTAATGTCATTTAAAACACAGTTCACGATAAACCCACAAATCAATCTTAATTCAATTACAATCATCTATATTAGAAATTCCTATTATTTAAAACCCCTTTCAAATCCAATTTATCTATTTAAAAATAATTGGGTTTTAACTTTAGTTCAAAACTAGTTCATTTTGATAAAAAACCATTTTTACCTTTACAAATGTGGGATTTTTCATCCCAGTTCTTCGCAAATCATTTCGTATGATTTTACACAAATTATTACTATTTTTAATAATTTTATCGAGGCCCGTACAGTCGATTTCCAACAACGGCCAACGAACTGCACTTACAGCGACCTTTTCCAAATTTGATTTGGACATATCTCCAAATCCAACCGTTAGATTTCAAATTTCTAATATTCTTAGAAATCTCTTTTCGATACAAACCCAACGGTTCCGGTTTTAGGAGAATCCGACGGTCGGATCTCCCGTAATGTCCGTTCGAAATTTATGGTCGAAATTCACGAACTGCCGCAGTGCGGCGCGTTCTATTCAGGCCATTATATTATATATATAATATATATAATATACATTTCGACGATTACTATTTAAAACGAATTTTATAAATAGTTTTAAATTCGTTTCAAAAACAATTTCAACTTCCATTCCAAATTCAAATCAAAATTGAATTTTTCCTTATAAATTCGTTTTAAATTCATTTCAATTCAATTCAAATTTCAATTTAATTCGAATTCGTTTTCTTTTCAATTCAATTCAATTCAAATCGAATTCGTTTTCTTTTCAATTCAATTCAATTCGAATTCGTTTTCGATCCAATTCAATTCAATTCGAATTCGTTTTCTATCCAATTCAATTCAATTCAATTCGAATTCGTTTTCTTTCCAATTCAATTCAATTTAATTCGAATTTGTTTTGTTTTCTTTTCAATTCAATTCAATTCGAATTCGTTTTCTATCCAATTCAATTCAATTCGAATTCGTTTTCTATCCAATTCAATTCAATTCAAATTCGTTTTCTTTTCAATTCAATTCAATTCAATTCGAATTCGTTTTCTATCCAATTCAATTTAATTCAATTCGAATTCGTTTTCTTTCCAATTCAATTCAATTCAATTCGAATTCGTTTTCTTTTCAATTCAATTTGAATTTCTGTTAAAAATATTCAATTTTTATCTCTTTTAAATATTCATTATAAAAACGAATATAATTGATATAAATATCGTTCGCGTCAAAATAGCGCATCCCTAATCAACACGGCTTTATATTTTTGTCAACACATGGCTAATCTCAACGAATGAGTACTGTCCACGTGTGACTATTTTTGTTATTTAATATAATTTTATATAAAAATTATGGTATCTATCGTTTGATTTCAAATCAGAGTCCAACCGTAAATTAGTAAGAGAACGATTCCCTGAATATTAACCCCGAAGGCCGAAACCAACATCAGATCAATATCCAGGAGACCACTCATCTTATCTATTTTCCAGTTAGTTTCTAATTTTATATATGATATAGAAGTAAATTTTATTGTTAAAATATTTCATTCAACACATGACTAATCTCAACGGATGAGTACTGTCAAAACATGAACCTTTATTTTATAATGTTCTTCATTTTCCCAATTGGAATGAGGCCCAATCAATCACCATATAGCGTTAACTATATGGATTCCATACAACACATGTATATAAATAGCAACGATAAATAATCAACAATCATCCAAAGTGCACTACTCTGTATAAGCATCAAATATAGATATCTAACGCTTATAACAGCCTGTCAATCAATCGATCGACATACAACTAATTACTGGGATTAGTGTATGCCGTAATTTATCCCAATACCCGTGTGGGGTTTCAAATCAACAAACAAAGATTTTTATTTGTGCAGTTGGGCGATGTGTAAAATTTATCGTCCCAATCAATGTCCTTCAAATAGGTGTACATAAACAAACCGTCCGGTTTGTAAATGAATATTTATTTATTCACATTCACGTTAAAAATTATATTTTTAACTATCTACATTTTTTTATCGATTTCACACCAACATCACAAACAAATTTCACAACACATCAAACAAGCATACAAGCCGTCCATGGTCTGTGGACGACGGGTGTCGGGTGCTACTAAGCACCGTCTGCATCCTAGTATATAATTTAAACTAGAAAAGAAAATTCAAAGTAAGAGATTCTCACCCTTTCGCTAAACAAAATGTCGCAACTCTTCATGTGTAGGAAATCTTCACCGTGCTTTCCTTTTGTCTATTTCGTCATCCGTAGCCACTACATATATAAAAATCACATTTTTACTTCGCTATTCATTATATAAAAATCGAATTTTTATATCATCGCTATAAAAAATCACATTTTTATTTCATCATATATATAATAGAAATCATTATTTTTATTTCAATACATATATAAAGATAATATTTTTATATTCTCTATTATATAAAAATTATACTTTTAATCTTCCTATATTATAAAAATTATATTTTTAACCTTTCTATAATAAAAATTATATTTTTAACTTCTACTATGTAAAAATCGTATTTTATACTACTAAAGATCAAATCTTTATATCGTTAAAAATCAAATTTTTATAATTAAAAATCCATTATCTTCTAGTTTTAAAAATCGAATCTTTCTTTATTTAAAATCCCACCTTTACATTATATAAAAATTTCCTTCTCTACATTATATAAAATTTCCTTCTCTACATTTTCAAAACAAAAATCAAATCTCCTTTTGCCATTTGAAAACAATGTATAATCTTATTCATAAAACTCAGATTTTTAGATCGATTAACTTAAGCTGAATGTTTAAAATAAATTAAAACGAAACAAAACAAAATGAGATAAACTTACAGCGGAGATGGGGGGTTTCTACTCGTGGATCGAGGAGGTGCTCGCCTGGAGGACGGCGGCGGTAGGCTGTGGTGTCAGGGCTTCGATTGGGAAAAAGGGGTGGTGGTTTTGCTGAGCTGGGGGAGGAGGAAGAGGGGATCGAAGAGGAGGGAGGGCGGCGAACTTGGAGGCGGCGGCTGGGCGTGCTCCGACGAGCGGCGGCGATCTACGTGGGGCGCGATTAGGGCATAGGTTTTTTTTTCTTTTATTTCGTTCGATTTGAATGAGCTAGGAGGGGGGGCGTTGACCGTGTATGAGGGAGAAAAGGGGAGGGGCCAACCCTATATAATTATTATATTTAATTAATTTAAATTCAAAAAGGTAACTTTTTTATTCGAACTCCAAATCACACCCGACGACTGTCACCCCTAGCTAATTACCCCTATTCCAGACACAATGGGATAAGTTTCGTAGGCCAATTCGACCGCTACGATTAGTTTCCGTTGAATTTAAAATATAAATCTTTATATATTCAATTTAAACGCACCTTTCAAATTACCGGGGCCACATACTAACTCGAAAAATTCCAGAAAAATATTTTCGAGCTTCGTATTGATGATACGGTCCTAACAAAACTAGTTTCGTCGAATTCTGAGACCGTTTGAAAAATGGCCATTTTCTAGTCGATTAAAATCAACTAAAACTGGTCAAACACGTTTTCCATTGCCACGCTCACATATTGATTCGAAAAATTAAGAAAATTGGAATCTAGCAATAACTTGACATCGCGGATCCAAAAAAAGTGGTTTCGTCGAAATCCGAGGTCGTTTGCAAAATTCCCATTTTTAAGAGCCAGAATTCCATAGCGACTATTCAGAATTTTCAACTAGACATATCTTCTGATTCCCACTATGAAATTTCGATTCTTCGGATTCGTTGGAAAGATATTCACGAATAGATTCTAATATTTTTGGTTTCACTAAAATCCGGTTTATTTTGCACCCTGTACATTCATTTGAATTTTGAAATCGAATTATCGAACTACCGCGCCATTTTCAATTCCTTTTATAATTTAAAATAAATATTTATATTCTAACGACGACGAATATAAATATATACGTTCTAATCTATTCAAAATAAATTTCTCGTTGTTATTATTTAAAATAATCAAAATTCACTAAAATTGCCAAAATAAAAATTTTAAATTGGCCCAGAATTTCCGGGTTGTTACAATCTCCCCCACTTAAAACTTTTCGTCCCCGAAAAGGAACGAAGCCGAAAGTTGTTTTAAAAACCAACTCAACTTTCATTATTTTCGTTACGGCTTAAGTTCTTCAACTTTTCAGTTTCTAAGAACTTCTCAAAATTTTCAAAAATTTGGCTAACACCCTAAATTTTCGAAAAATTTCGCCATAACCTCCCCTGCACCGGGAGCACCGGGAAAATCCCGAAATTGCCATATAAAGAAAAAGAAAACGCCAAGCGGCTAGCCAATCGCTCTCATAAAATCATCATCACCCAAACAAAACAGTAAATTATGGTAAACATGTACCTATTTGTAGGGCAAACAAATTTTATTCTTCTGCTCTAGCCTCCTTGCTATGACCTGTTCAATGTAAGTACATGTATATGCATGCAATTTCAATCAAATTTCAAAACAGTCTAATATGTGGTGCTAAATTCGACTTAGTTCAACATTCTTCTTACACTAGCTATATTATACAATACCGATACATTTTTTTAAAACAAAAGCATACTTACGTTCATACAAGCATCATACATAAACATACATATATCCAAAATACTAGTTCATTACATTAAAACCCAACTTTCTAGGAAGTCGTGCCTTCTCCTTGCGTAATTTCCAAAGTAGATATCTTCTTTCCTTTGGATTTCTTATCACCCTTCTTTAACGGGCAATTTCGGGCTAGATGCCCTACTTCTTTGCATCAGAAGCACTTCTTTTCTTTTCCTAATTTTCTGAATTTTTTCTTAACGTTTGGACACTTATCCACAAAATGTCCCGTTTCTTTGCACTTAAAACAAACTATGTCCATTCTTATCTCTTTCTCTTTGCTTTTCTTTCTCTCAGGGCACCGAACCACATAATGCCCTTCTTCTCTGCATATACGACAATAAACACCCACGTATGTTCCTAAGTTCAACTCCCTTTCTTTTTCTAGTTTTCTGGTGAGCTCTCCTTGTTTGTTTCGGAGTCATACAGAAGTTAGCATTAGATAAGCCATAGAGAACCGTTTCCTACATTATATTTTGAGGATTTTATCAAGAGGGTTTGCATTATTTTTCACTTAACAAATATCTTGATTTATGCTTTATATATCATTCCAGTATTTTTATTAGTTGAATTAATAATCATCACAGCTAGCAATCAATGTGTTGGTTAACTTTCAAACGTATATAATTTTTTTTATACATATACTAAAAATCATGTTCTTGATGCCAAATCACAATAATAAACCTATCTAGTTTGGTTCTCACACCAGTCGATTGGAAATATATAAATATCCCACTTTCGAAACTTGAACATAAACACTGATGATGAGATCTCAATCATCAGTATCATCTCCGGGCGACTAGAGTGTGATTCTATATCTATTCAGTATATTAAAACTTCGAATACACGTTTGCAAGGCGTATATGCAAAATCTTTATATATTGGATTGTCAATATAAAATAAATATTCAAATATGTATAAAATGGTTTAAACTTTCAAAACAAAGTTTGTTTTCATGTTTATTTTAAAAATAACACTCTTTCGACTCGTTCTAGGATACTACTGATCCCATCTCTAACGAGTCATTCTTATTGGATATTACTAATCCAATATCTGATGAATTCTTTCGTTTGGTTCTAACGTGTCTTGTTCTCGAGCTTTGTAAACCAAAGCTCTGATACCAAATGTAAGGACCCGTAACTTCCCCGTGAAGGAAAGAGCGGATACTTCGAGAACAACACACAAAGGAACGCAGACAGAAGAACATTTCATTGTTATTACAATAATTCCATCAGATACAAGAATATACAGAGTATAATTGAATAAATTACATTCGATAAATATCAGAGATTACAATAAATTACATAGCAGCAGAAAAATAATATAAAACACAACTGAAAGTAATACACGGATACAGAGCTTTCCGAGCATCGTTTCAGCTGTAAACTAGGATCCTGTGGATATAAATCTGCAAAACCAAAACTACTAGCTGCCCGTGTCAAAAATAGGGGCACCAAGAGTTTAGGTTAAAACAATAAACTCCAGGTCAGTCATGCGACTGGTGTGAGAACTAAAACAGTTATTTATCTTTATTTTCAAAGTTAGGTAAATCAAGGGACCACGCCGTATAACACGGAACGGGTTTCCTCCCAAGAACACCAGTGCATAAAACAACAGCGTAATGCTAAATAAAGAAAAAATGAAGCTATTATAAGACCCAGGTCCCATCACACAATGCAACGCAAGCCGGAGGATAGGGTTTTTACCTTATAATAGCCAAGAATGCTTGATATATTTAAAACAAATCATTTGATACTATTATAAGTGCATATTGTATAAAACATCTTCAAATCATAAGTATCAATCATAAACGGCATAAGCGCCTCATCCCACTATGTCGCCGTACTAGGCTCTACAAATAAAACCGAAATACACGTATTGGAAAGTTGGATTTCCATCATGGTGGCTCCTGATTCGAAAGATCGATCGCGTAGTACAATTTCCCACGACTTACGTCCCAGTAAGAGAAAACACCGTAATGCACATCCGCACTTTTCGAACCCGAGTATCACCGCGGCATATGTCCCAGCGAGAGAAAACACCGCTTACTGTTCGACTTCCTAATGGTCAAACTAGGGTTTAAGTTTATCCTTGATATATCAGAAGTTATGGAAATTTTAGGTCGTTTTCATGCTCGCGGAGGAGTTTGGCACTTTATGTGAATTTTTGGTAGGATCTGAAGAAGAAAAGTTTCGCACCTTTTAGGTGCTTGCTGCAATGCCTAGTCGTGATTTTAGGGAGGCTTGGTTATTGGATTCAACGGAGCGATAGAGAGTGTAAAGAGGTGAAGTTAGATTGTATTTTCATATGTGCAACTAAAGTGCTTAGCGGTTCTGTAGCAGTGGAACAGCAAAATGTGTAGTAGGGATATAGCGGAGGTGCAAAAAGGTACATTAGATGTAAAAATATGTATTTTAAAATTAAATAATTATCATTTGTGCAGAAGAAACTAATATTTATTCATCTTATATAATAAAATCAAAGAATATCTTGTTACACACATTAGAATTGATGACTATAATAGATTTTTATCATATATTAGACACTTATATGTTAGAATTGTCTTTTTACACTAACTTTATTTATTTTCTTTAAAAGGGAATTAGTTAAATCAAGCTTCATGCACAAATATTGCTAAAGCGGGTGCTATAAATCATTGATTTAGTGGGTGTAGTGGAAAACAGCAGGGCTTAAAGCGGATCTACTATTCATCAGCGCTAAAGAAATTACGTAGCAATTGAAGGGTGTTATGGGCTATGGAGGAGATTTTGCAGAGCTTTAGTGTGACTTTAGCTGCACAGATTTTCATGAACCGAAGAGGGAAGATTGGGAAAGAGGAGTATACAAGATGGTGGTAGGAAGCTCCAAGAGGGAACTAAATTTTCAAATGAGGAAGAAGGGTTATAAGAGGATCAAGGTTAATTAAATATATTAACGACCTTTAATTCATTAGAAGCTTGTAACAATTGTATTAATTCCATTCGTGATCAGATTTGGACGGAACGAGTTGCGTTGGACTCGTAGCTGCATAAACTACGCGTATGAGCTAGATTGGTTTGATTTGGAGCTAGTTAGAATATTATCTAATTTCAAACGCTCATTTGAAATTAGACAAAACATCGTATAACGACGATTAGAATGGATGGTGAGTTGACTCTCACAATTTCTTGAATACTACTAAATATTGTTATACTTTGTAATCATATTCATTATTGGTTTTATATCAGATTGTGTGTTTGAATGTTTGGATGGTTTTTTTGCTTTGTTGGTGGTTGTCGTTATATATTCCCATCTGTGAAGGGATAACCATTGACACTACCTTTTTTTGAAGCGAAAGATTTATCTTAAATGAATTAGATTAGGTTATCTAATTTATATGCATATATAGACTTTTATATGAGTTGTAAGGCACGGGGATAGGTTGGAGGGATCCAATGGGATTCCTCAATGTTTTGGATTTTACTTGCTTTCATATTATACACAAATGAACTGTCTAACATAAGTAACATTAGAATATGATTTGGATGATGATTGTTGATTAGAATTCAACATTAATATGTTATTAATCAATAAACAATATTGGTTAAGTGATTGACAACCGATGGCCTATAGTCCATCTTTTTAAGATGTTGATTCGTCGTTAGGCAAATTAACTAAGTTAAAGTTATAAAATTTATTTTTAAAAACAAAAGTAAGGTTATAAATTTTATTTTGTATAAGTTATAAAAAATAAAAGTTTTATAAATGAATCAATATTATAGTTGGATTTTATACTGAAATTGTAAAATATTTATATAGCGAAACTTTTGTTTTATAAATAAGTTTTATAACTGGAAACTTTGAATGTTAAAACCTAACCAAGTTTATAAATATGTTTTACGGAGAGTAAAAGAAGATTTTGAAGTAGTTTTAAATAGCTAAAAAATAGCTTTTTTCAACTATTAAAATGATGCAAAAGTGGTCTTAGTTTTTAGAACTAAGATTTATAGAAAGTTAGATATTTATAAAAGAGTTTATTAATGATTTAATCTGATTTCGGAATAAGTTATAAAAAGATTTGATTTATAATCAATAAAGATTTGGTAAATATTTATAAACAAATAGAAAATGAAGTTTTATAATAAGATTTTAAAATAATTTTTTATAAAGTATTTTGTAAACGGATTTTATTAAATAAATCCATGTTTTACAGACAAGTTATATAAAAAGAAATTTGAAGCTAAAGATATTGTTTTAACAAGGATTTACTAAAAACAAATTAAGTAAAAAGATTTGTATTTGAAAGAAATTTTCAAATGGAAGGAAGATTTTTTAAAATCCTATTTAAATCGAATAGTAAGTGAAACTTATTTGACATTTGTTGGATATCAAGTTTTGCGTTAACAAACTTCTATTTATCTTCAAGATAACAATGTTGTTAGTCAAGGTCTAAGAGGTAAATAAACTACCTCCACTCGTTCGGCTCATTATTATCCAAGGGATGATACTAGTTTGTAAACAAAAGGTGATGACGGAAATTAAATTATTATTTCTATAAAAGATAGCATAAACTTTAATTTGCAAACTTTACAAGTTAAATAAAATTGTTTGGTGTTCAATAGGAAACAGTGTATCACCTGACATTGTTTGACCCAGATATGAATTATGACTATACTTATACCATTTGGTTAAGTGTATAAAATTATTTTCTAAGTATTGAAAATAGCAGAGTTTTTATGAACGCTTATTCCAAAGTGATAAGTTTATCGCTATGGTTTTCAAAGTAATGAAAACAAGTGATTTGCGAATATCCTTATCCCGTTGAGATAAGTATATGAAATCGATTTTAAGAATCAATGAAATGCTTTATAAATGGTCTTAATTAAAAGGGCTTGTACTGCAAATGTATTTAAATGTATAACCATAGATTGATAGTAAAAGAATCTACTATCATTAAATTCTCTTTTTAATTATAACGTGTCGGTTCGAGGAACCGGGACTTGAATTGGATCCAAAACGGCTTCGAAACGATTTTTCGTTCAAAAAAAAAATTTACAGTGCTTATGCATATTAAGATGATTTGAAGGTGTAGGCCTTAAGACGGAAACGACTTCTTGTTAATATCTCTGGTTAGCTACCAGAATTATATTTGTAGCAGTAGTCCCTACGCTTTGGATCTTCATGATGCGAGGACTTCTTGTTATTAATCCTATGAATTTTCCCAATGGGATGTAGTAAAAGAGTTCCTTTTCTTTGTCCTGTTCCTGGACAACTTTTATGGATTGATGTTTGACATTGCATTCATTAAATCACGTACATTGATTTTTACAAACGTACGTCTGCTTGGTGGTGGAGAAGACAACTTCTCTTAGCTTAACACCTTTCTTTGAGACGTATGAGCTAGGAGGTTGTATTTTGGTGAATGTGAACTTGTGATTGATGGAATGGAGATGTGACATCCAAAGATGGGTGTATGCCATGTATGAAAGGTAAAAACGTAGCCTTTAGCCTCATCAACCAGAAATGACTAAAACATGGAATATGCTTGAGGGCTAAGTGGCTAGCACCCATGTAGGTTATTTTCTCCACCCAATATAGATCAGATGACCCTTTAATTATTGTATTTTGAGGTTTTGTTGCTGATCACAACCAAGGTGGTGAAATATTCGGTACAATACAAAGAGGGTTGGCCGATCCTAATTCGCAGGGAGTCCATGCAAGACTCTCGATACTCTATATGTAAAGAGGTACCGTGATAGGTGACCCCCAATGCCTTGTCATTGTATAAAATCCAAACACCACTACGTGCCTTATATGCTTTTAGATTTGAATCAACTATGTAAAGTCGTGAGATGCAAGCTTTTCAGCTATATTTCTATTTTATTTATGGGTTTTCGACATTATTATAATATCATTGGATTTATAATAGAAGTGATTTGGTTATCGTAGGAAAAAACACATTCCATGTTTATGTACGGTTATGTCTTACGAGAGTTCCATTCTTTTAAAGGATTTCTAAAATTAAGCAAGTTGTTTGTGGTATGAGCTTTCTCACCAAAAGTATTCTAGCCTAATTCAGGTGTTTTTGCTTTTCCTCAAAATGTACTTGGATCATACCAAGCATATTTGCAAATTTGCTTGGAGCTGCAGGAGAGGAGATGGAGTCGAGACGTATTCTCATATTTACTGTATTAATTTATTTTCGTTGTGTGTGTGTGTGTTGTATTTATCAACCATTGAATATAATGATTATTACGACTATATAGGCTGTTATGGTTGTGTACTTTAATTATTAGTTAATGTATATGTAGTTATTCTCTCGTGTAAAGAGTATTAGTATATTATATTTTATTTATTCTGCTGTAAGATTCTGATCTTTTCTGGTTATGATGTGTTTGTATTCTTCTTCTTCTTCTTCTATTCTATCCTTTTTTCTTTATTTTTTTCTCATCGTCTAACTTTTTTCTTTTGAATTTTTGGGTTTTACGTACTTGAGTTTAGGCACGTGAATACAGAGGATGTATTAGTGTCGACGTTCGATGGTCGATTTTTCCGGTTTGTCGAGGTTTAGGTAGTTGCCATATCATTTGAGAAATATGGAGAGATGTTAGATGAACTTGAACTTTCAACAGGTTTTTTACAGAGTCATTTTGATCTGGAGCATGGATTTTGGACCATCCCTCACTTAATGAGTTCTTGAATGGTGATTGGCTGAGTTTGTTTGACCGTCATCTCGTGGTGCTATCTATACTTGATATATAGACTTTAAGCCATCATTTTAGGTTATTCTCCTCGTTAGCCATCAAGTTGTGTCAATCTGAATAACTGAAAGTGATAGAGAATAAAAGTCGGGTAATAAAATCTATATATGCATATAATAAGAGATAATCCATCTAGCTCATTCTATGCATACCACTACGTCACTTATATGTGCTTCATAGTCTCCCAAATCAAGAGTACCAATATAATAAGAAACAAATCATAAGACCTTTGGCTAGACAATAGTTTGGTGTGAGCGGTGAATAAATATCAAAATACCATACAAGTAAAATAGTAATGGACATGGGCACACAAACCATAACTGACACTCTCATGCAACTACAGAGTTAGCATAAAACAACATAATATATTACGCTACAAAATACTATAAAAATACTCTACCCAAAATTAAATGGTGGGTGTCCATGTATTCCTATCTACAGTATCCACTTCTAATAATGCCTCCAAGTGATAAACCATGAAAGAAAGTAATCAAAGTAACCTTAGCAGTGGCGGACCTAGCTTCCGAAGTGAGGTAGGGCGAAAAAGAAAAAGAGATTTAGTCCCACATCTCAAAAATTCAAAATTATGTTCTATATATATATAAGTAATGTCTAAGCCTTGCAGGTCAATTATAAATAATGCTTTGTCAAAATGAAAGCTGTTTGTGACAGGTAAAAGTGGTAAATGGCCACAGCTGGTAGGCAAAAACAGAAAATTTTACCTGAATGTTTGTTGTCTTGTAACCCAGGTAGGGCGGATCCCATTTTTCAGCTAAGGCCAAGCACAAAATCTTTGATCTTTGTAGTTCAGTTTGCAATTTTGAGGTGTGGCCTTTGCCCTACCTGGGCTCCAAGTGCGTCCGCCCCTGAACCTTAGTATCCACCATACAGTCTTCACTATCGCTCAATATGCCCATAATAGAAGATAACTCGTATGGCAAGGAGGGTTTAAGCCGTGGTTTGGATCAAGGTAGACAAGGTGTCTTTAGCCAATTGGGTTCGACCTAATTCATGTGGGATCAAGTCCACATGGCAGGGAGGCGGGGCAGTGTCAGAATTGTTCAGACAGGTGGTGACGGTTGTAAAGGGGGTGGTGGTCGGAATTTGCAAAGGGGAGGTGAAAATGATTATATTTCCCAGTTTTACCTTGGGGAGAAAAAAGGATTTGTATTTATGGCTTTTTGGGTGGAGGAATGGGACTGGTCAAAGGTTCATGGGGATAGCCAGAGGCGCATGGAAGTTGTGGAAGTGCTCAAGTCATAGGTGGTAGAGTGCGACAGTAAGGAGGGGCTGGTTTGGATAATTTAGATTTAGGTTTTTTCATGAATTTCCAATTTCACAATTTCAATTTGAAATTAAATTTAGATTAAGAGATTATTCAAACAATAAATTAAAATTTACCCAGGATTGATTTAGAGAGAGGAGATTTAGATTTATCAAGGAGAAAGTTTACAAAGGGAGGAAGAAAGCACAAAATTGTTTCGGTGAATCATGAAGAGAATACTAAGAAAAGTCTGTATATTTATCTCTAATGGAGTCCAATAAAATTCTAATGTAAAGTTGGACGTAGTGAGATGATGTAGCATAGATAATTTTTCTAAGATGCTATATACAAGCTACAGTAAAGCCCAGAAGAGGAAAGGCAAAACTGAATGCACAACAACTCCTTTTTGCGCTTTTACAAACTCTAAAAGGCATAATTAGAGCAACGAAAAAATAGTGTCAATGACAAAATTATGGGTTTCTTCAGCCGTAAGGACGACCTGTTGAAATTTTATTCTAGAGGACAAAGCATCAGATTTTAGGTATCAGTTTTATAGTGTTCATGGTATCAGAATTTGACAACTAGTTTTTAAGTATCGGTTTTACAGTGCGTATGCTATCCGAATTTAGCTGTCTGTTTTTAAGTATTTGTTTGCGGTGCGTATAGTTATGGTATCAGTTTTACTATGAATATTGTCCTTGTAAACAAAATTTTGATGGGTTGTCCTTAGACTTGAAAAAGTTATGAAGTTTGTCCTTCACGATAAAATCCCCGTAAAGCAATTGAAACTGGATTTTTACGAAATGAAAATGTAAACCAACTTAGAATAATGGGGGAAAAAAATAAATTTGTTTACTTTGGATTTCCAAACTTTCGAATTTTTTCATGAAATTCAAATTTTGATAAATTTTACTTGAAATAGACATTTTTTTTTACAAAAGTTTCTAATTCAAAAGATTTGGTCGTCAAAATACTTAATATTTCAAATTCATTAAGTCTATATTTTAAGTTTTTATTTCAAATTTGATTTAAAAATTGCACGAAATTACAGATTGTTACAACTTACTAACTCTCCATATTTATATTTATTTAGGATCGAACATAACAATTTATCAGACCCTCGTATACAAATTCATTTTAGTAACGAAAGCACACATTTTGTTGGTTGCGGGAAATACCAGAAGGTGCATGGTTATCCTTTATCAAATATACATCAATCAAGTGAATTAAAACTAACATCAATCAACTCAAATATACATCAATCAAGTGCACAGTTGCGGGTAATACCTTAATTTACAAACTAACATCAATCAATATGGAACATTATAATTCCACTAGAAAGACCTAAAAATTAACCTCAATTACCACTCTATAATTCACATTTTAATGTTTACACATAACGGATAAACCTTCATGGCAATTCAATACATATAATTAGCAGGCTTGACTTAGTGGGAAGCCACCAAACCCATAGGCTAGAGCAACCGCCTAGGCAAGGGGCAACAAAAACGAGAAAATATTATATTTATAGAGAAGATATAAGAATTAGTTACTAAAATTAGTATTGGTAGGTATGTTGCGGTGGTCAGTTGATTGGGCTGCGTTCTTATAGACTAGGGATTGAATCTGCCTAAAGCTAACTTTGTTCTCTTTTCATTTTGCTTGAGTTAAGCAATTGCCTCCAAAAAGAAATGGGCTTTGCCAGCATATCACATAGGCTGGCTCTGATAATTAGCAATCCAATAAATTTGCTATCTTAAAACATGTCTATCATTTCACAATATTGGTAGCATTTCGAATAGTATTGCTTATTTTAACACAACCAGATTTTGTTGTTTCTTCTGCAGCTTGTGATATGAAAAAAGAGAGTATAACATAAGTCAGTTCGTGAGCATTATGACTGCAGCAAGAGTCAAGAATTTGAGCATCAAATCAGAAGAGGAGAAAAGGTTTCCTTGAGATATAAAGAATACCTATTATTTTGATGGACTTGAAATTGTTCACAAATCATCCACGGTTGTAACAAATCACTTCTCCGCTTTTATGATGAAATATCGACCTGAGAAGAGAGGCAACTCTTTTATTTCATCACAAAAAAAACCTTCTATTTTCCACTGGTATATAAATTAAAGTCTGTGTGAATAAGATCCCTATTAAGTTTTAAAATACATAAAAAAAACATTGTCTAAAAAGTATGTGAATAAGAGTATGTGAATAAAGTCCATCTTCTTCAAAAATAATCAAAAAACTGCATTTTTTTTTTTTAAATTTCAAAACTTATTTCAATTTGTATTTATCTTCTATTTATATTGGAAAAAAAGGTAAATGAAAAAAAAACAGTAAGCTATAGAAAACCTACAGAAATATATGCAGCTATTCAAAACATGGTGGATATATAAGCAATTACAGTCAATAACTGCATAATTTTATGCAATTTTCGATGAATACTTCAAAATTTATTTCAAATTATATTCAACATCATAATTATTGAAGAAAAAGCAAGAAAAAAAATGATATAATCGAACACAAACAAAAACACACCACTTATAAAAAATTACAGACAAATTTGCAATTAAGTATGTTGTATATGAAGAAAATCATTTGATTTTCATTGCATGGAGCATTTGCAAAAGAGGTGTCACTTTCATGAGGATCGGAAGGGAAAAAAAAAAGCGAAAGACGTTACATATCCAGCAACGAATGTGGAATTATGTCTAAAAAAATTAGTTAAGCCATATAAATGATTCGCAAAAAAAAATTACAAAGTTTTTTTTTTCCTTTTATAGGGTTAAACATGGTTTAAGGCAATGCAAAATAAACAAATTATCATTCGTAACATAAGCAACAAATAAAATCCTATTTAATCTTTAAATGGAATCAGTTTCAGGCTTTAGATCGCCGCTGCAAAAAAAGGGTAAAATCCTAATTTATTTCTTTTCCCATGCTCATATTGTCACTGATAGAGCGTTGAAAACAAATTAAAGTGGGAATTTGCCCCATTTTTGCATTTATCCACATGACTAGACCCTCTTGATGGAAGAAACCGAAGCATTTACATTGTTATCCATAAGTGGAAAGCCTGTGCATTGCATGGACCAAAGAGGTGTGTCATCGACGAAATATGAGATGTGTAATTAATTATGAAATACACATTTGAAATATTGTTTGTCACAAAATTTAAATGGATCTGCATTTTGTTTACTTTTTTTACGCTAATTTGTAGCAATCATAAAACATAATTTTATTAAAAAAAATCACTTTAGGGAAAAATGATGAAATTTGTATAGTTATAGGAAATCACATATCAATTATTGTTGCATCATAAAATTTAAAACCACTCAAGTATTTAAGATCAAGGAGGATGGGTGAGTTTCATGTCACAAAGTCAAAAATTTTATGATATCTTGAAGTTGCATGGTAAATGATGACAGTTGATATATGCAAGATAAAAAATTGCATTAACATAATTGTCGTTTTTTTTAATATAAAAGGCTTGAAAATAAAGATAATTTGATTGGCATGAACATTTACAAGAAAAATGAAATACATAGAAACAAAGTTTAAATAGACATTAATCAGTAACATAATTTATCAGATTCGTCGAACCATATATCTTGATTTATTAAATAAATATTATGTGACCGTATATATAGTTTTAATGATAATTTTGTAATACCCGTTGAAAATGCGAACACCAAGCAGTCAATATATGCAGAAATAGTAGTAAAAAATATGAAACTACGATCTTAGGTGAATAATTGCAAAAGCTGGAAACTAAACATATGCTTTCAAGTTACAATAAGGACATCACCTCTTGTGTCTCTTTACTACAAGAAAAATAGTAAATAGCTGTAGATTTTAGCAGCGAAAAATTCTGTCGAATTAGCGACCGATTTTCGTGGAATCTATAAGGATATTATCTAGGATTTTATATTTTAACTTATTTTAAATTATTAGCGTCGAGTTTTATTTTCCGTTGCTAAACCATAGCAAATTACAGCGATCTAGCATCATATTTTTTTCATCGCAAAATTTTGTTGCAAATTGAGATAGTTTATCGTCTTGCATGTTTTGAAGCTATTTTCCAGTTGGTTTTCAAGGGATTTGCAAGGAATTGGTATGCTTATTCTTCATAAAATGTTTTACTGTTATACTTTTCTTAAGTAATTGATGAGTAAAAATAAATTTTAAATAATTAATGTTAATAATAATAATAATACACTAATAACAATTTTTTTTTTGAATTCGCTCAGAAGGGAAAACGACCAGAGTCGTAAAATCCTCCCTTGTGCATCTAGCTCGGTCGACGAGCACTACATAAGTAATTTTTAATAGCCGTACAAAAAATGGCATTAAGAAGAAGTTGATCCCAATTTATCTCCTCCGAGTGCAGTAATTATCCTGTTGAAAAATTTAATAGGCTCATTACATGAAATAAATTTAAATAACATGCATGTTGAAACTCACTGACTGATAATACGTCATTTTATAAGTGAACATACAAAATAGTGATTAAAATAAAGAAGTAACCAATATAGACAATATCAATTGAAGAGAACATGCAATAATTTCAAACAATTACATAAACGGCCTCCGCATTCCAAATCAAATATATACATGGATCCATCAAATTAAAAAAATGTATAGTAAACTGACACGATTAATTCCAAGTTTCACGTGTCTTCCCAAAATAATCCAAAGTTTGGATTATTTTTAATTAATCCCAAGTTTGGGGGTCCCTTCCCATATTGATCTCGTAGATCGTTGACCTGTTTAGCCGGTTTCAATTTTATAATTTTCCCAAATCAAATATTAATTCATCTCTTTTTCTTGATATGCCAGAAAAATCCTTCAGCACCCACCCATTCTTCAGCATTCATCCATCAACTTAGTTCCAGAAAAACAAAACAAAAGCTCTCAATCAAATAACTAAGTTCCAAAAAAACAAAATTGAACCA
Organism: Allium sativum; assembly: GCA_030737875.1. Taxonomy (NCBI): domain Eukaryota; kingdom Viridiplantae; phylum Streptophyta; class Magnoliopsida; order Asparagales; family Amaryllidaceae; genus Allium; species Allium sativum. Next base: position 140,199,923 of record CM060925.1, on the reverse strand, counting down.
TTTTTTTTCACTTTTTATCAAATAAAAAAAAACGAAACCATTACCAGGCCCGCAATTCAAGTCTTCAAATCTCGCTCCAATGTTCAGAATCGTGATTCACTTAGGATTTTGGATTGGTCTGTGCCGAGTTCGAAATGGGTTTCGAATATGGTTTTTGGTTTCGGATTGAATTTCTGGTTTTCATGTTGATGTTAATGGCGGTGAATGCGGTTATTGATGATGGTCCCTAATTGTAGTGTGTGGCGTAGTAAATGCAATTATAACTGGATGGTAGAGCTAGCATGTTGGAACTAGATTAGAGGTGTCTGGCATTGTAAATGCGGATTGTGGTGATCGACATTGGTTATGTGATTGCGATAGTGGTATGCTGATGATGTAATGAACGAGAGGGTGGCTGTGGAGGAAGTGTGGAGCTATTGTAGTTTGTTTCAGTGTAGGAGTTTGAATGTGATTGTGTTAGTGATAAGAGGTGATCTAGGCAGTTGTGTTTAGGGAAGTAGTGGGCAATGCAATAGGTGGTGAATGGGTTTGGTTAGGACAGTATTAGTAGAGAGTGAAAAGCACGCGATGGCGTACGTGCTGGAAATGATGATGGGGGTCATGGGCGTAGTGCCTAATGCATGGGCTATTCATGAATTTGGCTATAGGTTTTGAAGAGAAGAGAAGCGGGGGAGAAGAAAAAAGATAACAAGGGTTTGGGTTAGATGGTAGGGTGGAAACCGGCTAAATAGGTCGGTAAGTAAACGAGATCAATATCGGAAGGGACCCCGCAAACTTGAGATTAATTAAAAATAGTCCAAACTCTGAATTAATATGGGAAGACACGTAAAAATTGGAATTAATCGTGTCAATTTATCCAAAAAATTACGTCCAACAAGAGAAGAAAACAAAAAAAATCCAGTAAATATTTTCAAAGCTGCTTATACAACAACTGTAGTTCAATCATAAAGATGACTTGCGCACAATGTTGCAAACTAATATTATAACCTCTCTAGCAATAGGTGCTACAAACTTTGATACTAATAATGCTTACTGCTTAGTCAAGTACAATGCAAAGAAAACATAAGGCAAGTACTGTAAACTGCTCCTTTCACACGTTAATAATTTCAAACAAAAGATGTTGTCAAAATCTTCCTCAGCTGTAACTAATTTATGCATTATAAGTCCAATAAAAAGGTAGATATTCAAAATAAACTCTTAACTATGTTAAACGCTCCCTTAAAATTATTAGCAAGAAGTGCAGAGTAAACAACTTCCATTTAGGAGCAAATTTTTTTTTTTTGTTGTTGTGCCATCCATCTACTTGTGAATTGGTTACACATGATGCCAATCGCAAGATTTTGAAGACGACTATAATAAACAACTGTCGCATTACTAATATGAAATTTAAGGCTATAATTAACAAATTATCAAAAATTGATTTTCATTAATTTTAGAACTGCGGATGGAACCGAACTTGAGTAGAAACAGAAACCATAAAGGGGAAAAGGGATCAAACATATATTATTGTTCCATACTAAAAGAATAGCCAATTAAATACCTCGATAGATGGAATTAGACCTACTCATTGATAAAAGTATAAGATCTTCATTTTCTGGAACCGAAAATCAGTGCAAAACATAATAATAAACAAATCAAAGTTGTACCTGTATAATCAGGAGCCATTAGAAGGTAGCAATCAAACCTTGTTATTGTAACGAAACCAAATGAGGACCCAAAATTGGCATAAAAATAGCCAAGAAAGATAAAAGAGAGTTCCGCACAATAAAAATTAGGTGAGAAGAAGAGGAAGTGCCAGACCATGAAGCAAAGAAGAGGATATCGTGACCATCAAACCATCCTACTTCATTTTGGATTCTCCACCGCGTACACAGTTGTTAAAGGGGTATCGGTATTAACAAAGAGTATGTTAATACAGACTCCGGCCTCATTAACAATCAAATGCTTATTACACACCGTGGTTGTTTTATAAATCATACTTAATATAAAATCAAAAATAATAATTTTAAATAAGTTTCAAAGAATATCTTCAAAACATTTGAAATTTAACTTAAACAACTCAATTCAAATCAAATCATTAAGTTTTACTATTAAATCAACATTTGCATTTCAAAATATGATATTTAAATATCAAATTAACAATAAACTTAATCCTTGTTTTTAAATTATATTCTATTTAAGTTATAAAAATAAGTTTATATTAAATTGAATTTTAAAGTAAATTTATAAAATTAATATAAGTTTGAAATTACTTAAAATTTTAAAATAAGTTATTGTATTGATTAAGTGTCCAATTATATTTTATAAAACATATATTATATTAAATTATAAAACTTAGCCTTTAAAATTAAGATATCATAAAATAAGTTTAAAATTGTATTTATTTTAAGAAATTTTTACATTAAATTGCCATTTAACTTTAAGAATTTACATTTAAACATTCTGTAAAATCTGTAACTTGATTGCTTTAAAATCAAATTATTTAACAAAAATTTCAAAAATCAACCACGATGTTCGTATATCGTTTTCTACAAAGGTCGAATGACACTGGTATTTATCATTTTAACCTGAAATCTTAATTATCAGATATATATATATCATTTTGAACCCGAATCCCAAGTCAATCTAATTTTTATTTTTCTAAAGTTTATACAATGGCTCGGGTATATATATCATTTTAGCATATAAATAATTTTTCCTAAATCTACATGAAGCTTGCAATGAGAGAACATAAATTTAAAACATAATAATAATATATTACATAGCAAATTTATATCATGTCATTTATGTCAATAACGACTAGGGCTGTCAATGGGTCAGGTTAGATCGGGTTCGGGTCGGGTCAAGTCGTGTTCGGGTTGAGTTTGGATCGGGTCAGCTCAACCCGTTTATTAAATGGGTCGGTTCCGGGTTGACCCATTTATAATCGCGCGGGTTTCGGGTTTGATTCGTGTAACCCATTAAGAAAAATATTTGTATAAAAACTTTGCGCGTTTCAAATGATGGTTGCATTTGATCGAGTCTTTGTAACATAAATTAAGAAAGAAAAAGGACTATGCTACAATGAAGTGCTCATAGATACTCGAGACGATGCTGTTGTCGATGCTTTTTCCCAATGCTGCCATTGTTCTTCGATGTGATGCGCGATTTCAGAAGGATATCATAGAATCTAAGGCTCGGGGTAAAAAGGAAAGAAGAAACTGAAGTCTGAAGGAGTGAAGAGGTAGAACCGCTGAAATTAGAATGATTGAATGAGTGGCGGCTTGGTAATTGTTAAATTAGGGTAAAACGACAAATGGGTAGTGGACTGGGTCGGGCCTATGTTTTGTTGATTGTAGAGTAATAAAAATATGTCTTGTATTAAACGGGTCGTGACGGATCAGAAACGGGTTCACGGGTCGGGTTGGGTAAACTTGTTTATTAAACGGGTCAGAGCGGGTTGACCCGAAATTGACCCGTTTTTAAATGGGTCGGTCGGGTTTTTTTCGTGCGGGTTACGAGTCGTGTTTCGGGTCGTGTTAGAAATTGACGGCCCTAATAACGGCCATGACATATCATACATGCACAAAAAAAATATCACAAAATAGCATAATTTCGTATCATGAATGCAAGTGTAAATTTAGCATGAACAATCATGTCACTGAAACAATCATAGCATTCCAATTTAACTATTCACATGTGTAGAATTAAACTTTTACAAATGTTAGTCAGATGCGAAATAAACCCATCTTCCGTGGAAATATAGAGACTTGGTAAATGAAGGCAAACGGACACAGAACTAAACTAATAAGACTGCGCACGCTCTGACATCATGGCATGAAATTTTCACAAATCAATCCCAAGCACGATTCAACATGAACTAAATGTATATAAATTTTTCAAAAGCAACTTGCAACCTTTACAAACAATTTTCCATAATAAGTTTGCATTAAAAATCAATTTTTCTTCACAAAGCAAAAGTGGGAAATGATGCATGAGTTTGGTTGATAGCAGCTCAATCACGACTAGGGGGAGAAGTGGGTCCAAGCGTCAGGTGTGGTGTAGCCAGGGTGGTAGGCTTGTCAATGGATATCCACAAAATCCGAAATCCATCCACATTCGTATCATAAAAGCGGATAAATATTCGATATCCGAAAAAACGGAAGTGGATATGGATACGTAGATACCCGCATCTAAAAATTATCTATCTGATTTTTTAGAATATTATGCTTAAAATTATATGTACTTTAGTACAATGAATGAAATTTATTTATTTCTTTATTACGTCGAAGGTTAATATTATCAGGAAAATACCCTAAAAGACAAAATGAACAAAAAATTGTTCCATAAGGACAAGGGGCAAAATTTTGTCCATAAGGACAAGTTTTAGTATAAAAGGAGGAATTATAGTGGACCCCTGAATTCCTCCCTCTACACTAAATTTTGTGCTTGAGGATAAAATTTTGCCCCTTGTTCTTATGGAACAAATTCATGTTCTTTTTTGTTAGGGTAAAAACCTCTAATATTATATGCACTAAATGCATATTAGCTACTCAAATTTATTTAATCTCATCATGTCTATTTATTTTTAATACTTTTGTGATCAATGGAATTGAAAAATATTTAAGTTAAACTAAGAAATTTCATTTATATTTCTTGATTTATTGATCACTGATGGATAGGATAATTATCCGATATCCGTCCGTATCCGCGGATACGGATATCCAATATTTGAAAATGATTTCGGATGCGGATACAAATGTAACACTATACGTATCCGGAAGTATCCGTTGACAGCCCTATATGGTGGTGGCAATGAGGGTTTAGGTAGGAGTTTGGATCTAGGTAGATAAGGTCACAAAACATGAAAATGGAGGATTTTTTTTCTAGCTAATCGGGTTCGGCCCAAGTCATGTAGGCCCAGGTCCACGTGGAAGGGAAGCAGGGCAGTACCAGAGGTAGTCGACCAAATGGTGGTGACGACTGTCAAGAGGGTGGTGGTCGGAATTTGCAAAGGGGAGGTGAAAATGATTAGATTTCTTAGGTTTAAGTTAGGGAGAAAAAGGGATTTGGATTCAACGCTTTTTGGGTGGAGCAATGAGACTGGTCGAAGGTTCAGGGGGATGGTCAGCGGCGCACGACAGTGGTGGAGGTGTTCTAGTTGTGGGTGGTAGCTGGTAAGGTACAATAGTAAAGAGGGGCTGGTTTGGATGATTTAGATCTAGGTTTTTACATGAATTTCCAATTTCATAATTTCAATTTGAGATTAAATTTAGATAAAGAGATTATTTAAACAACAAATTAAAATTTACCTAGAATTGATTTGGACAAAGTAAAATTAGATTTATCAAGGAGAAAGTTTATAGAGAAAGGAAGAAAGCACAAAATTGTTTCGATGAATTAGGAAGAGAATACCAAGAAAACTCATAATATTTATCTCTATCGAAGTCCAATAAAATTCTAGAGTAAATTTGGACGTAGTAAGATGATGTGGCATAGACAGCTTTTCCAAGATTCTATGTATAAGTTACACTAAAATGTACAACTAGAGCAAACGAAGCTGAATTTTCACGAAATGAAAAATGTAAACCAACTTAGAATAACAAGTAAAAAAAATAAAAAATTTTATTTTTAAATTTCAAACTTTTGGAATTTTACCTGAAATTCAAATTTGGACAAATTTTACAACAAAATTGACATTTTTCACAAATGTTCTAATTCAAAAGATTTGATAATCAAAATAAGTACTATTTCAAATTCATTAAATTTATATTTCAAGATTTCATTTCAAATTCAATTCACATTTTGATTTAAAAATCGCACAAAATTGCAGGTGGTTACAACTTGCTACACTCCATATTTAAATTTAGGATTAATTGTCAAGAAAAATCCGAAGTTTAACGTGTCTTCCCATAATAATCCCAAATTTGAATTATTCTTGAATAATCCAAAGTTTGGGGGGTGTCTTCCTATGTTAATCTCATTTACTCGTGTCTTCTCATATTAATCCGAAGTTTGGGGATGTCTTCCCATATTGATCCTAAAATAACATGTCAAAAAGTCATCGGGATCAATATGAGAAGACACCCCCTCCCCCCTCTCCAACTTCGGATTATTCAAAAATAATCCAAACTTGGGATTATTATGGGAAAACACGTTAAACTTTGGATTATTCTTGACAATTAATCCTTAAATTTATTCAGCATCGTACATCGCAATTTATCCAACCCTCACATGCAATATCGTTTCAGTAACAAAAGTACACATGTTTATATCAAATATACATATACATAGAAGATAAAACCTCACTTTACAAACTAACATCAATCAGTATGGAACAATATAATCCCACTAGAAAGACCTAGAAATTAAACTAAATTGGCTCTTTATAATTCACTTTTTTGTTTTTATACACAAGTAACACAACAGATAAACCTTGATGCCAATTCAATACATATAATTAGCAATCCAATATGTTTGCTGTCTTCAAACATGTCTTATCGTTTTCACACTATTAGCAGCAGGTACTCTGAACACTGGAATATTATTGCTTTTTTTAACACAACTGGACTGTGTTATTTCTTCTGCAGCCTGTGATATGAAAAGGAGTATAATATGTGTCATATAGTAAGGGTACAAAATTTGAGCTTCAAATCAGAAGAGGAAAAAGGTTTGGTTGAGAGATAAAAAGAACACCTATTAACTTTGATGGACTGGAAATTGTTAACATATCAGAAGGGGAGAAAAGGTTTCGTTCAGAAAGTTTGTAAATAAGATCCATCTTTGTTGATAATAATCAAAAAACTACATAAAATAATTTCAAATATTAAATTTTACAACTTATTTCAATTTATATTTATCTTCGTGTTTATGTCAGAAAAAATAAATAAAAAGTGGACGGAAAACGAAAAAAAATAGTAAACTATAGAAAAACCTACAGAAATATATGCAATTATCAAAATATGGCGGAAATATAAGCAGTTACAGTTGATAATTGCATAATTTTATGCAATTTTCGATGAATATTTCAAAATTTATTTCAAGTTATGTTCAACATCATAATTATTTAAGAAAAAATTAATGTAAATAGAACACAAACAAAACATACCACTTGTAGAAAATTACAGACAAATTTGTAATTTGTAGAATAAATGCAGACATTTCTGCTATTTTTTATGTCTGTAAATATTAGCTTACCGAGTGAATATTTACGGATATGTCTGCAATTATTAAGTAAATATGTGCTTATATATCTATATTATTTCTCAGTAAATGCAAACATTCTTACACTTATTCTTTGTTTTTATTCAGTTGTCTAGTTTTAATGTTTACAATTTTATGTTATTTTTTTAAACAATGAAACAAAAAATAACGAAACAAACTCGCTAAGTAAAATAATTAAAGGGACTCATTTCACATTCTCCATTTACATGGGGTTTGGCTTTAAATTATGTATGGATTTAGGGATGTATGCCTAATATTCACTAGTACCTTTAAAAAAAAAAGATTCTTAACATGCGCGGTCCAAAAATTGCGCCAGAACGTAAAGTGAGAAACGTGACAAGTTCCCATAGAAAAGCTATACAGTTGTGTTGAAGTTGAGAAGCTAGACAATTATGTTGAAGTCATGGACAAGCGTGATCAAAACATTGTGAAGAGAGGGAGGGGAAAAAGAACAAACTACCCTCAGATAAATAATGCAGTGGCATTTGATTTTTGGTTGGATAATGAGATAGCTGATATTCCATATATCTTAAAGCTCTGCCTAGCCTATGAAGAATCCTTATTACAGCAAGATAAGATCTATTCACCCAGTTTATTCAAATTGTTTACGCTTTTGAACAAACTACCTCAAATAGTGCAGCACCCCTTTAGCTCCTTATTTCTATCACACCCCAGCTTCTCTCTACTCCTAATATCTCTCCCTCCACTAACTTATTTTACTATAAACGAGTGGAGAAAATAAAAGGGATATTGGGGTGCTCCATTTTTGAGGTGCGGTTGTGTGTGTGTGTGTGTGTGTGTGTGTGTGTGTGTGTGTGTGTGTGTGTGTGTATGTGTGTGTCTGTGTGTGTGTGTGTATAATATGTATATAACCTAGCAATCTTTTTTCTCCTTTCAAACAAGAACAAAATAGATGTCTAATATCAGGTTCCATTGACCAATGTAATACACTCCATCTATTGACTCTTTTCCCACCTAGATGCACAATATGGAGTAACCAGGTGCAGGACAATGTAAATGTAAGGAAAATATCACTTCATATCATATCCAAGATAATGATAATATGAATAAGAAAAAATATTATTTTCCCAAACACTGTAAGTTGGAGCAACTTTCCACACAATAATTATTGTATAAATAATACATATTAGCCATCAAATGAGTAACTAATTCGCACACAATCTTTAAAGCACTTGTGATATTTTCCAAACAAAGTACGAATATATGAAGCAAGAAAACATTATAAAGGTAAATAAAAAGTTACCATCAACGTTGTCATGAACTTTTCAGCATTTTTGTCCAAGGTAAACTCGATCTTAAACTGCTTCTGCATTAAAGGCAGTTGCTGTTCAAAGAATGTAATCATTTGGCCAACAAATCTAAACTGTGTTTTGCTAACTAACATGATGATGCATATGATTTGTGTAGTCAGAAAACCTACTTATTTTCAACTACTATATGCAAGCGAAAAATGGCTCCAGACCAAATGATTTAAGCATGTATTGAGAAATGTGTAGACGATACAAAACATACATCCAAATATTTATATGAAAACAATTATTGTAAATTATTCCATTTTAAGAAACAAACAAAACTGGATTTATTTTAAGAATTGAATCCCTTCAGCTTGAGGAAACGTATACGTATCTCAAATTACACATTGCAAATATAGTTAAGTTGAAAGAGGAATTAGAATCATTTTGAACTGACCATCTAATTAAATAAAAAACATAAACTGCGAAGTGAGAACCTCTTCCTTTTAAAGAAATGCCAGCGCTCTAAAAGTATAATCCCTGTGCTTATAAAGAAGAACAAAATTTTACAAATATGGTCTACATAAACTCCTAGATGCTCAAACACAAGCATTCCCAATGTCCAAAAGGACATACATTAATTGTACAATATTTATCATCACACTACCCTACGAAATGGAAAATCGAGTTGGAAGTTTTGAATAGTGTATAAACATATTTGTTTTATTAATTGATTTATTCTTTTACTAAACGAACTTACTAAGATGATGGAAACACCGTTAACTTTGGGTAAAAGTGGAGACGTGCAGCTAGGGTTGGAAAGTACAAAAATACCCTCTTTAATTAACTATTTTCTGGAAAAGATGGAAAGGCACCTTCCAAAATTAAAAACCTTAATTTACAAGGTTATGGCAATAAAATATGGCAAATTCTATTTGCACTCAACAAAATGCTGAATCGCCCTCCAAATTTTCAAAAAAACGAAAAACTCAGGTAGTGTTTGGTTTATTTTGTGTTTTGAGTTTTGAGTTTTTAACGTTAATTTCGGAAGATATGAAGATTTGAAGAAGAACGGAGGTGACGGACTAAAGACGGAAGAGATGATGGAGGGGATGGAGGATGGATGAATTTGACGTCGCTCTTCTGTTGTTTCTTAAAATACGGAAAATGATAAAAAAAAAAAAAATTGTTTTTTGTTTTGTGTGTTAACTTCGTTTTGTAAAATGATCGTTTTCCACGATATGAGTGCATCGTTCGTACTTTTGTACGTACGAAAATCAAAAACTAAAAATAGAAAGAGAACGCACCCTCAATGTTTCGTTGAGTTGCCCCCGTCCTATAAAAAAAAAGAAAATACTCTCCCACGTAGCATTACTGCGTGGTTCCTTTAGGGAACCACGCACTGCCACTGCGTGGTACATAGAGGACATGGAAAACAAAATAAGTCAGAAAAAAAAGGTATTTTGAGTATTAAATATTTTGGGCAAAAGGGGGGAGGAGGGCAATTCAGTATTTTGCTGAATGGAAATAGAATTTGCCTTAAAATACAGAACACTGACTATACATTACATACAAAGATAAGGAAATACAGATAAGCAGCAGCGGCAGCAGCAAGTAGATAATCTTGACACATACCTAGATATATATATCCGGGTTGAACATTGAATCTCGTGGTTAACGTGTTCGTGATTGTCCTCATCATTGTAATCATATAAGAATACTCCAATTTGAACTTTCGAAAGGCTTCATGAAATGCTGACAGGCAACTTTTCCTTGAAAGCTATAACAGATGAAGAAATTATAATAGTTATTTATTTATTTAACTAAATACTGCATATTTGAAATGGAAAACATCAGTCCCCACTGCATGAATAATGAAAAAAATTGAAGGATTCAGCATTTGGAAAACAAGTATGCACTACAACACGAATAATGGCAGTCTTAAGTAGAAAAATTGTGGCCTAACAAAGTGCAAGGTTGAAATGTCAAATATCTAACTTGATATGTATTCAAATTCAACCTCTCAATTTTTATTCATCAACAACAAATCGAGTGAAATAGGACACGATCAAATGCTTTCATATCTTCTACTTTATGATGATGTAATACCCTTGTATGCCTATCACATCCATGAACACTAACCATGATAGCTAGACCAAGTTTTGTTGCGTAATTCTATGCAGGTGCGAGTATGACAGCATAATGTCTTCATCTGTTACCCAAATGCTATGACGTAAGGTTATAAGTGTCATAGAAACAATTTCTAAATAATAAAATGATTCAAGTACTAGCATTCCTGTAAAGTAGAAGGGAAAAAAATGCTTAGCAGAATCAAAGCAAGGCAGGATGATCATAATCTCTTAAATACATATGACAGAGATTCAAAACTGCATGTTCTCTTATAAAAGTTACTTCTATAATATTTATTCTACGGAAGGCGAAGACAAATCAAACTTGGTAATAATATATATGTAACATGTTGTGAGTGCATGAGAGATCGAGATCGATAACTGTTTTACATGCAAGCAATGAGACTTCGTTTGGGAACTTTACTGTCAAATATGTTGGTTTACCCACACCTACCATCGATGTTGGTCGGCCTCATTTGTAGGTGTACATTAAGAGGCAAAATAGGCAAGATGCAGAGAATCACAGATGTTATGTGTGTAGTCATCGTGGAATCCATAACCTGCTTATTTTAAAATGATACAGTCACATGCAAATAATTTTTGCATAGCGTACATATTCGACCTCTGTTCTTGTAAGGTCGTTGCCAGTTGCACTTCTTTGACTACATTACTTCTAGGTATGATCATATTTAAATTTATACGAATAGTATATTAAATTCAACATTAAGTTGAGGGAAAAATGTGTATAATACGCACCATTAAAAATTGATGCAAAATGATAATGCTAAAGCCACCATATTAAAATATGTACAGTAAAATCACCTGGCACAACAATAAAAATAACTCAAATTCCGAGAAAAGGACCTATGTAAAATTAAAATTATATGGGATCCACTATAACCGAAAAACAACACAAATGCACAATGTCTTCGGCCAAGAAATCAACGTCTTTTGTGTGTAGAGTATACATATATATTTTGAAACTTAATTAGCTTGGAAATGTGCCTTACGGACTTTATAAGTATCGCATATTTCATACTAGATAATGTGTAACATAATACAATGCATCCACGATTTCATGCGTAAACAGAATTCCACAAGGTCGCGCTCGATGTTTCACGGCGGTAACGACATAGGCAAGATGCAGGTTCTTGGCCACGTTCCAGAAGCAGGGTCAATGTTTCAATGTGATTTGTAAGAAGTGCACAGGAGAGTTTAGAGCCGAGAAGAGAATGATGATAGACAAGACAATGCTGGGGCTGGTGAATAAGGAACTTGCAACATTAAGAGCAGTGAGTGATAGGATAACTCAAACCACAAGCACAGGCACGGGCTAAGCATAAGCCAAAATTGATGTCCAGCATTCCTTAAACTGAAGCATACCACTACACTTCTCTTACATCTAGCCATTGATGTTTATCGGAATTGCGGATCTTTTATGACCTTGGATCCTCTTTGATAATACAGATATTCTCAAGAATGCCAAAGACAAAAAAGTTGCATACATAACTGCAGGAATGGTACAACTTCAGGTAAAGTCTCATAATTCTTCAACTTACTCTGTTTGCTGAAAGGAATTGATCAGTCCCTCGCAGTTTGAAGACCAGACAATTCAATCAAAAGCAGAAGCCACATCATCACACGTATTCGTTTAGCAGTTTTTGCAGTTGCGGATACAACTGAACTTGTGAGCAGACTGCATGCACAGATAAGATATAAAAATGATGTTTTATTGAACACAGACGATAAACAATGTTTTAACAGCTAATGTTCTTCAAAAAAATGTAATAATAACGTTTCAACAACCGACAAACGATGATAAACTATGAAGTTAAATTAAACCAACAAATACTAATCGTTATTTTTGATAGGTTTTAATTAGCATTTCGGATTACATCTATTATATGCATTTTCAATTCTGTAATATATAATCTTTTTGCTATTGACGTTAGGGTGATCAAAAAATTAAAAGTCACAAGTATTGTAACAGTATTAAATATCTGTGTTGAATCGCTTTATACACTATAAGTTTATGTGTATTGAACTTTAATTTTATATCAATATTTGACATTTAAACTCTCAAATTTGAACTACAAAATTTATCTTTCATAAATAGAGCATGCACCTTTTATACTGCTTATTATGTCTCACATGAAGGACACGTTTACCAATTGTGTATAATAAGTTAATAACCATTGCATATTGCATCTATAATGGACGTGTTTTTATGTGTACAATATCAATTGTTAATGTTAACATTTTATATTACACGAGGGGCATACCTTACACATATGGAGTGTGTATTATGAAATCCTGTAATAAAATATATCTATTTGGCAAGCACGCACTTTATTTATCTACAGACAAGTAACCATGAATTATAATACTTGATAATAACAAGTATAATCCTTAAATATGCTTGACATTTAGTCTAATAATTTTCATTTCATATCATCAAGTTTATTATGACCCAGTTAAAAGGCCAAAGTACTTCTTGTAAAAAGTTTATGCAATAATGACATTCTCTTTATTCAGTGTTAACTGCTTTGTCCTAAAACAGAAACTTAGTGCTTCAATTTGTTTTAAGAACCCCATAATGATGCTTTGTTTCCTCTCAAATATGGACCAGGTGATTTACACAAGGAATCCATTCTAAAATGTACTAATATTTACTCTACAGACAGTTTAGAACAAACAAAGAATAAGAGTTTCTGCTTTTCCGGTTTAAAGACAAACATCATGCTACCAGATTGACTATGAGCACTGTACTTTTAAGTTTAGTGTAAATCGTTTTGAAGGATATTATCTTTACACGTTCTTTTTTCCTTTTTCACCCACTATGCATTTGCTTTTATTATACTAAAAAAAATAGTTGAAAAGAAAACGTAAAGAAACAATTGTTCCAGATTTTGAGATCAACTTTTTATGATCCGGGAGAAGCAAAGTTAAACCCCTTTCTACAAAATTAAGGCCTTTAAGAAAGAAAATGGCGAATAAAAGGCGATTCGCCTGGAACACAAACCCTAGGCTCTACCAACCTTCCATCCACCGTTCGCACCTCCTCCAGCATGCCCACCCTCTTCTACCCCGCCTCCTGACCCTCCAGACGCTGCACCACTTCAGCCCGAGGCCCAACATATGTCCGATAATGAATCCCCATCTTCCAACCAACCACGGTGGACCAACAGCCGGCCACGCATCCTGATGCAGCTCCTACCTCCGGCGACTCCCTACCTGCAACTAAAATGGAAGAGTTTCAACCTGTTACTTGCAAGAACAGCTGGCCATCTCTCAGATCTTTGGAGCTTAATTGACTCTCATAAATGGGGTACTCTTCCAATCAAAAACATTCTTGGAAGATCAGTGTTCAGATACTGGCCTCCATTAAAGATATCTGATACCATATATGATCCAAATTCAACGCAAACTACACTATTTTTTGCCTAATCATCTCAATGGCAAAGTGGTTCTACCAAAATGCAGGAATATTGAAGCTGCTCAAGCTTAAATATGTGAAAGTTGAGCATATATATGCCTGCAAACGAAATCTCAGCAGTTAATTCATTTTCATATGTGAAAATTTATTGTAACTGGTTCTAAATATTAGGTGATCAGTGTTATAGTTTATTTGTGTGCAAACAATCACCGTTGATAGATAGATGCAAATGCTTTCTGTAAATTTTGTGCACAACTGTTGCTTTGTGTTATGGTAATATATTAAAGTACCGGTTTTCTAATAAAAAAACCATGATCAGTTATTTTAAAATGTTCTTCTACATAAATAAAATGTAAAACCAAAAGTATATCATATTATATGACCATACACACACATTTGTTGCTCGCATTGCATGGAAGAGGGGGGGGGGGGGGGGGGGAAGGAAGGGGGGGAGGGAATCATTTTCATGATATTATTTGAAAGAAAATCAATATTTAAGTTATTGTGTTATTTTCAGCTGTCGTATTACATATGTCAGTCATGTTTACAGAAAAAACACACTATATGATCAACAAACAACACATTGACAATATACTATTTAACAAATATAAGGATAAATGATACTTTTTTTTTCTTGGAGAGATCAGCAAAATATTTATTTTTCAGAATAGAATGAAGACCGAATTCCTACGTAACAAATCAAATTTACGAAAACTCGTCAAATAATGTTCAAACCTGCAAGTGACTATATACTTCTTTCCCAGTTAGGCCTTCAACATTCATGATTCCCATTATGCTTTTGGGATAAATGATACTTGGTTAGTTATTCGGGTTGAACATTGAATCTCATCGCTATCGCCGTCGTCGCAATCGTCATCCTTGCCATCGTCATCAAATGCAAGTAACATCCAATATGCACCAATGAAAGGAATCATGACAACGTGGGAGCCTTGCTCTTCGAAGATTTTAACTGCGTGTGATTTTAAGAAAAAATATTAGAAGAGAATATTAAAATTAGCAAGAATACTATGTATATTAGTACAAGAATGATTTACGTGATAAAACCATGTGTAACATGCCTATTTACAATTTGAAATATACAAACCAAATATGCACAAAAGTGGAAATGAAAATTAAAGAATATCTAACTATTTGTAAAATTGATATGTCTATTTACACCCTGAAATTTACAATACCATCAAAATAGCACTCGGAAGTTTAAGTACAATATGAAATACTACCATACACAGCAAGAATAAAACGACAACATTAATAATTTTTCCAGTATTAGGAATTGAATGATTTTAGAACTAGAAAACCATCTGTAAGGTCCCTCCATAAAATTTGGAATTTATTAAACTTAAAATGCACAGATTTATCGAGAAAAAAAATTAAGGTTGCCAAGAAGTATTCGAAAAATCCAAAACCTATCTGTATCCATATCCGAAGTAATAAAATAAAATAAAAAAACTTATATATGACATTATCCACATCTAAAATTTATCTGTTCGAATTTTAGCAAGATAATTGTACAAATTGTGTATTCCAACACATAAAATGATTGACGTATGTTGTTATACATAGTAATAATTATCCATTTACAAATAAATATTTGCTATTGAAAGTTGATTATTATCATTGTATTTTTATTTTATTTTTATTTATGTTTATCACTGAAAACGATTCGCATTGGATCAAAAAAAATCTTTTGTTTTTGGACCTTATTAATTATGAATGAGCAGATAAATATTCTATATATGGATATCAGATATTCGGAAATGATACGACGATATGTACATCTAAAACATCTGTTAACAGACCTAGAAAAAACCAAGCTTAGTCAATCCAAGATAATCACATAAACATCTACAGAATAAACAAATAATAAAGATAACTAAATAGAATGTCATGTGCATTCAGTCATATTACATGAAATGGCTATATGAAGATACAGTAATATGGTAGATGAAAATAAGAGAAAACAATGCTAAAAATAGTGAAGATTGTACTATCCAACTATGCTTATTAGAATGAACAAATGAAACTGTTATGATAATGATAAATTTCTCTTTACCAAGTTATTGCACGTCAATCAGTTACCACTTCTAAGTTAAGTCGGTACACCACTTTAATTGATATGATAATGATAAACTTACCTTTTTTATATAGTGCATCATCGGCAGCATTTTTACCAACATTAATGGTAACTTACAAGACAACTTATAATAGATGGAATTAATTAAATATATTGCATTGTAGGTATTTAGAAGCAGGCCGATGATTATATAGCGTTCAGGGATTTAGTTCAAACTAAGGTTCAAGAAGTCGGTTTCAGTCTTGGTTTTGGTCGTTTGAAAATTTCTTAGTTTCGGACGATTTCGGAAGTTTCGCTTTTGGTTTCGATTTCACTTTAGATTTTTAATTGTTTGCTAATGAAAGTGTAGCGAAATCTTAAGAATAAGGTGCACTTTAATAATAAACTTTTCTCAATTAAGCAGAAGCCTAAACTTGAGAATAAATAGTCCAGCCCAATAAATAAAAAACCTTCAATGAATGGCTAAAATTAACAATAGAGCAGCCTGGTCAACATAACAACAGAACAGACCAAGTAGCTGATAATTATTACTGCTCTCAATCTAACAAATGCTGCTCTAAAATAACGCATTTATAAATATCAATTACCAAATCTCAAAAAATGATCTTAAAATAGAAAATCATTCAACAAATCGCTCTCAAAATCAACCGCCTCTCTCAAAATCGACTGTTGTCACATTGCTGGATAGTCGTCACATTGCCAGATAGTCGTCACATTGCTAGATACCTAAGGACAAAGCTGCTGCTCTCAAATCAAGTCGACGATGCTAGGGCAAGGGAGAAGTGGCAGGTGAGGATGCTAGAGCAACGAAGTATTGACGTCGGTTATGTTTATTTAGATGAATTTCTGATTTCAAATCTTTTTTTTTAAACCCTAACCGATACCGAAATTTCACTCTGATTTCGGTTTAGTTAGCGTACGGTACCACCAAAATTTCGGGGTACCGTCCGATACCTCGAACCATTGTTCAAACAGAGCTAACTACATTTCCTTTTTCTAATTAATGCTTTTTTATTGAAATGCATGGCGAAGTGCACAACTAAACACCATATAATAGCATAAAGAAATATCAAGCTTCTATTCTTTAGACAAACAATAATTTATCATATTGATACAATGGTTATATGTGTTTTGGTATACCAGTCTTCGGTACACTAGTAAATGCGATGATGTAACAAAAGTTTAACTTACAGTAAAACAATACAGCAGCGGTAGTTGCAAAATAGTACTGGTAACGGAAACCATTACAGTAACTGTCCTATGATTAAAAATGACATTTCCGCCGTTTGTATTTCTCGACTTTTTTTTGCTTATTTGGAGAAACTGAGTATTCATTTTTCAAGAAAAACAGTCATTTGTCTTTATTATCTTTATGCGTGTGTGAGGGTGTTACAATGACAGCATAACAAAGCTTGATCTGCATTCCAATATTTAATTAAATCAAACAAGGTAGAAAGATCTATCCAATCAAAACCTCAAACCATGACTCGGTTGCATGATTGGTGCTGAGAAACAATATTGTGTTGTGGGAGGTATTTGAACAATATATTTTCAACCATTTTCTACGTCAAAGTGATTCAATTGACAAAAGTATATTACTTCAAGTGATTCAACCATTTTCTACGTCAAACAATATTGTATTTAATATGAAATTGAATTCAAACTGGACATGTATGTGAAATTTCCAACACAACCTATTCACTTTTACCATCCTATTATGTTAGACTGGATATAACTTCATTTTACACATGTTATACATACATTTTTCCTATGAAACTCATAAGCACCACTAATACTTGTAGCACATGATTCGCATTGCCATCATTTTTTGGTCAATTAATTTATGTCATAATAAATTCATACCATCTTGGAATGAGCATCATTATATGTTTTTGTTTGTTTAATTTAACTTATATGTTTGGATTTTATCGAGGCTTTCATATCCTAATGCAGATTGAATACACTTATTAATAAATGAATACAATAAACTTTTGATACAAATGAACAAGTGGAATCTGTAGACACGACTATGCTATATACGCAAGCACCAAAATTTATAAGTAAATATATTTCTCTAATTATAATGTAATTATTTACCTACTTAATATATTCATTTAAATGCTATAATTACAGAATCTTATCATGATTGAAATAAAAATTAAACAAAACCAAAAAAAGTTACACTAACACGCCGATGAAATTGTATCACACTCCAAGTATTGGATACCCCGACAAATACAATATATCTTTATTAAGAAAGAATATAATGTAAACATATGGAATGTTAAGAATACCTAATTGATTTTATTTGAAATTCAATGTAAAGTGTGTGTTGTCTCTCCATTTCGATATTTTAGAAACAGAAATGTTGCTACTTATATTAAGATGATTGTTAATTTGTTATAACAATTCATAGTGTTTAAAAATTCAAATTTTAAATACATTTTTCCAGTACAAAAAAATTAGTTATAAAAACATTGGGTTGTAATTTCTAGTTTCCCAAAATCTTATATTTATTTACAAAAAATGATTCTGAATAAATAATTTCATTTCAAATTCTCATTAGTTATCACATTTTATACGTATTAAGTGTAGCAATATCCAAACATTTCCTCGTACAAATTAAGATTTTTATTATATTGAATAAATAATTAAATTTTAGAACTTTCTGCGCGAATAGATCAAAGTATCAATATTAATGTTTCATTACAATTTCTGAAAAAAATCGATCAAGTTTGTTTTGACTTAAGCAATCACATGTTTAAATAATTGTACAAATAAAAAACTACAATTTCTCTGGATAGGGTACTTCTTCAGGGGCTTAGTTCTGGCTTCTTGAAGAAGCGAGAGCTATGTTTGCTATGACTGGGTCTTTAGATTTAGACTTCTACTAGATAGAATATAATTGTCAAATATTTGTCTTTTGGGTTTTATATCTTTGGTCTGTACAATTTATTTTGGTACGGGTGAATTTTCAGGTTGAGTGTTGCATCACCTCTTTTGAATTTGTATCGCTCAGGATGTAAAACTTTTATTTCATATATATATATATATATATATATATATATATATATATATATATATATATAATACCAAGTTTCTAAAAAAACTACAATAATCCAAAAGCTGCCCTAAAAAAAATTGCAAAAGAAGTACAAGAATAAAGCTACCAATATTTGCAAACAATGTCTTAACTAACAAAACAGATGCAAATCACTCATGTAACCAAGATGGTAACATCAACAACCTAAATAAGAAACTTATATTAGCATTACAAAATGAGCTTCGCATGTGATCATTACACGCTTCTTGCATAAACTGTTGTTCAACAAATTGATTATGTTTAAAAAATTCAAAACAAAATGATTTGTATCAAGGTTCGAGAACTCGGTTTCGGTCTCGGTTTCGGCCATTTGAAAATTTGTTGGTTTCGACGGATTTCGTAAATTTCGGTAGTTTCGGTTTCGGTTCAAATTTCGGTTTTCAACATTTTAGTAATCAAAATGTCACAGGTGTAACAATATTTATAACAATAGTGTTAAGAACATCGTCTTCTGGTCATTATATTCCTGCAGTTTACCTAATCTTCATTTTACATGATAGCATATATAAGCAAATTCCATAATATCTGGCTAGCTCAGTTGGCAGGGTACTTTAATCAATGACATAATTTAACCAGCTCATTTCTTTTTACAACAGCGACCCTTTTATAAGCCGTCCAGGAAGCCTTCAAATATTCCCCAAAAACACGTGCCCACAATTGTATATTTTCCAATTTCAACCCTTCAAATAATTGCCGCCTCACACTCTACATAAAAAGCAAGGGTTTTCTCGATAAAAAAAAACACGCTGCTTTTCTCGATCAAAAATAAACACGCCGCTTTTCTCGATCTAAGAAAACAATGCTTTCGATCAAATCGTTACTTTCGAATTCGACAGAAATCGAATCGATTCTTCAGTTCGCACATACCGAAATCGATTTTTTTTTGTGCCCTAGAAACCGCAACCGGTTTCAATGGACGGTTTCGGACTGTCCACCACCGGCACCGGTCCGGCAACCCAGAGATTTCGGGGTGCCGGCCGAGTTCTTGAACCATGATTTGTACTGTTGTTTGATCATATTTTTGTTTTGTTGAAATCATGTGTAGTTGATTTGAATTTTTATTTTCAAGTTAGAAATCAACTTTTTTGTTCGTTTTGATTTTCAGTTATATTATTAATTAACAAAGAACAAAGTTGTAAAGAAACTTTATTTGTTAGTCCAACTTTTAAGCGCTATTAACAGTTGATAATATTTATAGAGCGATTTGAATTTATAAAGAAAGTTTATTTGGTAGATCATATTTTTTTTAAATAATATAAAAAGCCAATTTCAGTAATTCACGGTGATACAGAAAAATGAGTCACTAGAAGGGGTATAATTATTAATAAAAACATTGGCTGATTAATATAGAAATAATCTTATATTTAAACAATAATATTCTAAATAACTGGCATCATCATCTAAAATTGGATACGGCGAAAGTAATTGCAAGGAGATCTTATCTTCTATTTTTTCAAGGAAAATTTTTAATATTTAAAAAACCTATATATATATATATATATATATATATATATACATAGGTATTTTGGAAAGTTCACAGTCGGACCAAAAATTTGAACTTTCGAAACAATTATTAATAAAGATATGCGCATATTTAAAATGAAATAGAAACACTGACCGTCTATACAATACCTTATGATATAGTAATTCAAGTAGATATAATTGTATCCTCCTCCTTGATTTCAGTAGATACTACATTTGAATAAGCAATGGCCATTGTGGTTTTGATCCACCTTGACACATAGAAATAATTAGCAAGCTGATTGAAATATATCCATATTGTAATTCCCGAGACAGACAAAAAATTAAGCTATTTCCATGTTAAGTAGATTAATGAAGTAAAGTTACTCACTAGTTACTCCTTTATTTAATTTTCTTACAAGAACATGAATCAATTTTCTTATTATTTCGATACTAAACTCCATTAAGAGTTAAATATCTATAGGTGTTCTTTTGCATCTATTAATCAAGATTGTCATTTTAAGATGTACAGTTGTTCAAGATTCAACTTTAGTACACATCTTCTATTCATTTTATTTCATTCATGTAGCCATTTTTCGTTGCTCACAAAAGTAATGCATTGCATTTTTAATTCAACTTTATTGACACGTAAAGGAAGAAATAATTTATTCACTTTTCTTTGATGTTTCTTGCAGTTTTATACAATTATCCATGCATGTGTCAAAAGGTTTATCTAGATTTTGTTTCTTCATCATTTAAGCTTAAATTTTTA
This sequence comes from Allium sativum, assembly GCA_030737875.1. Classification (NCBI taxonomy): domain Eukaryota; kingdom Viridiplantae; phylum Streptophyta; class Magnoliopsida; order Asparagales; family Amaryllidaceae; genus Allium; species Allium sativum. Next base: position 140,178,471 of record CM060925.1, on the reverse strand, counting down.
GCTTGATGTCGGACACCTGACATCTAACAGAGTGATAACGTCATGACTCATCTTTGATGGTTTTATGTTATATCATCCAGTAATTTAATACACTAAAGCATAAGTGTATTACTTGTGATGTTAAAGCATATAATATCATAAAGGCTGATAAATGTTCGGGTTACACGAAAGTTGATACTATTGTTTTTAACTAATAATATATTCTTACATCATTCGACCATAAGTTATGCTATAAAATTTCAGTCCTTCTAAAAGGTAATGCAACATGGTATATATGCTTCCTTCAAAATGAATTTCAAACGTGCTCCATTACACAAACCACAGGTTACATATCTCAAAATCCAATTAAAGAAGAAAACTCGGAAAAAGCATTCGTTAACGTATGTATTTGATCACTCCAAACATGACATGTTTGTCTAAAATAGGTCAATATTTACCTACCATATTAGTTGCTATTTATGATGTTACGGCTGAAGCAAAACATTAGGTACCACTAATGTCCTTATAAGCTAAACTAGGCCTGAACAAAATCTTGATATGATACATAGACAAACAATTAATGTATCAAACCAAATATAATCAAGACTAATAAAAGTGAACTAAACACATAAAATATTATAATTTTCAAGAAAATACAGAAATACAATTAACTTCAAAAATGTGGATGCAATCAAGCATCTTGTTTGGCGTTACGTTTTTACAAATAATAAATTAATAACCACCTCCTCGACACCTTGTAACATCACATGCCATCCAATAAAGTGAGAATGGGTGTTTGATTGGTTTGGTTTATTAGACGATTAGTTTTTAACCCGAACTAAAACCAAGGTTTGAAAACTCGGTTTCGGTTTCGGTTTCGGTCGTTTGAAAATTTACTAGTTTCGACCGGTTTCGGCAGTTTCGACTGTTTCGGTTTTTGTTTCGGTTTCGGTCCAAAAACCAGACTTTTATATTTTTTGAAACTCAGTTCCAACTTTATAAAAATAAATGCAACGTTATAGATAAAACATGACTATTCAACGTTACTTTCTACAATATTTGACTATTCAAAGTTGTAAATAATACATTTTATTTCAAAAATGTCCAACGTTATTTAAAAACATGGCTATTCAACATTAGGTTCTTGACATGACCGTTCAGCTTTCTGCCATACTTAACTATTCAACTTTATTAATTGACTAAAGCAACAGTAAACATAAAATAAAATAAAAGAAGGGGGAATCCCAAAAACATGTCAGCCACGAATTATATCTTCTTCCCCACCCAGTAAACATTTAAGCAAAGGGGCAAAATCAATTTTGCTTCTGCTGACCACGATAAACAGTGACGAAGGCAGCATCTTTTTTGCCGAATGCATAAATCGATTTCACTTCTGCTGATTTGCAATTCGACAGACGATTACAACTGGATTTCGCTTCTGCTGATCACGGTTACTTCAAATCGAGAAGGTTTCGCGCATGCTTTTTTTGTCTGTTTCTCATGATTTCGCGATTTTTTTTTCCTTGTAGAAACGAAACGGGTTTTGGCCATCGTTCCGTCCCGGTGATTGCCGGAACCGGGACGAGATGAACGGAATCTCGTGGTTTCGGACGAGATTTCAAACCATGACTAAAACCAATAAAAATGAAAACCGATCCAGACCAGTTTGATTCGTTCGTTTGGCTATTCGATTTAGCTGAGGTAAAAATGTGTTGTATTTCATGTTTGGAAAGTTCATTGTAATTTCAGACAAAACATAACGGTATGATCAAAGTATTCTTAATGCTTTCCGGAAGTAATTTTGATCAATTTATGAAAATTAGTATTATTTTTTGGATCAACAAACAAATCTAAAAAATTATTATAAAACTGATAATTCTAAAAATATAATAAAAGTTCAATTAATTTGGTTAAACAATAACCAAACTATTTTTTTTACGGACGGATAATAAATCAACTTAGTGTCAAAAGCAAACCAAGTCAACCAAAATGAATTGGTTTTTCCGGTCTAACCAAATATTGCTCACCATACAAGCAGGTATGACAAGGTAGATATTCATTACCATGAGTTCGCTGCAATAGGCAGGTATGACAAGGCAGATATCCATAAATGTGACTGAAAGTCATCCAAAGAAAACTAAGAAAACGCCTGAGCTAACCATAAATCCAATTAAAACATTTCAAAACACAATAATGAACATAATTCTGACATAGCGTAATTGATATGTTTTACAATATATGCATGTTTTTTCTCCCAAACCAACTACAAGTTGTAACGACTTATTTTAAAGGAAGCCGTTATTGAAACACAAAAATTTGACAAAATAATGTACAATCATTAGATCTAATGGTTAAGATCTCTTATGTCAAATTTTGTCTCTATTTTGTGCCCAAACAAGTTTTACCTATTTAAAATCCATTTCCAAAATAACTGATAGCCTATTTCACATAAAATTAACCCAGCTAAATGTTACAAAGATATGCAAAATTAGACCTACATAAAAAATTAATGTAAGGTTAGGAACAATAATATATAATAATAACCGAAACCCACTAGATTGATCTTATAGATACAGATCAACGCCAAGAAATCTTGATTTGAATACGTAACAATAATTCATCAGATAAATAGTTAACAAAAGCAAAAAGAAAAAACCTATCCATCTTATACTGCAAATCCAATGGAAGAGAAAGGTAACTAAGCTATCCAAGGCAAGATGACGCAATCAACGGAAGCACTAATTCAAGCTCAGTGGTCAGATTTGCAGACGAAGAATCTGAAAAAATTATAATCAGTGGAGCAGGGAAAATTTATTTTTCCAAAGCTTTGATCTGAAGGGTAAGGATACGAATTAAAGTATGTTCACAGCTTTTTCAAGGGTGGCAGTGGTGTGCGGCTATGATTGACCTCTGAATTTCACCAGTTTAATCTCAGTCGTACACCACTAATGATGTTAGTGGTGTTATGTTCACATCCGTTAAAAAGGTGTGAACAAACTAGCTTCTCGTAAGGATACTAAGAGTTTTCATTGGAACCGTACGGTACGGGGCTTTAGAAAAGGTTATATTTATCATAATTGCTAAATGCAAATCATAATTACTCAATGTAAAATCGAGAAAATTACACTATTATCCTTTCTATTTTTTTGTGCAAACACCGTAAAAGGAATAGCTGCATTTAATTCTTGAACTAAATATAGTTTGCTGCTCCTTTTCCCATCTTTTCAAGTGCCAACAATTAGTTTACATGTATGGTTTCAAGAATTAAATGTAGCTGCTAATAATTGTACAAAAATATAGAAAGGACAATAATGTAATTTCCTCGATTTGCATTGAGTAATTTTGATTTGCATTTAGCAACACTCATATTTATTTAGTGTGATGCTAAGGGCACACCATTTTCTTCCTTCTAATACCACGAATAACAATAAGGATTTTTTTCGATTTGGCCACCTATAAAAAACTTATTACACATTTAGCCTAGTTTCAAAATTTATTACGATCGTAGCCTGGTTTTGGTCACATCAGCCAAAACCGTTATTTTGTACTAGCGGCTTTTGTGATGACACGGACGAGCGGTATTTGGGATGACGCGGAGAAATGTTTTTGCTACAAACGTGTTATTTTTCTTATATCATGATGGAGCGGTTGTTAAGATGACGCTACCAAGCATCATATTGAATAACGCTCATATGTTTGAATTTAAATGTTTTTCTGTTGTAACCATGGCGCGTCATCCTAAATAACGCTAGGATAATTTTCTTTATTTCGTTAGCGGCGTTTAAAATGACATTATTACGCGTCTTTCTAAATGACGCATCATCGTGATATACAGAGAACTGAGGCTATTCGAAATTATTGCATGCGGGGTACCATAAACCAAATTTGTGTGTGTGCAAAAGATATCTTAATATTCTTTTTGTAGCTTTTAAGTGAGATTCTTTTGGGTTAGATTGAAAGCGTGCACATAAACAAACAGCAAACATAATATCAGGCCTAGATGCAGTAAGATAAAGAAGTGAACCAATTATTCCACGATATTTTTTCTGATCAACTGCAACTCCTTTCTCGTCTTTGTCAAGCTTGGTTGAAGGACTCATCGGTGTTCTGAGTGGTTTTGCATTTTCTAGTCCAAATCTTTTCAGCAATTCAGCAATGTATTTTGTTTGTGATATGAAAATTCCCTTGGAGCTTTGTTTGATTTGAAATCCAAGGAAGTATTTTAATTCACCTACTAAGCTCATTTCGAATTTATCCTGCATGACTTTTTCAAATTTCTCACACAAATAATCGTTAGTAGCACCATATATAATATCATCAACATAAATTTGAACTATTAAAAAATCATCACCTTCATGTAATAGAAATAACGTTGTGTCAGCACTGCCCTTTTTAAACCCGTTTTCCAAAAGATATGCACTTAAACAATCGTACCAAGTTCTAGGAGCTTGTTTAAGACCATATAATGCTTTTTCAAGTTTGAATACATGGTTTGGAAATTCATGATTTTCAAAACCGGGGGGTTGTTCCACAAAAACTTCTTCTTTTAATTCTCCATTTAAAAATGCACTTTTTACGTCCATTTGTTTAAGTTTGAAACCTTTATAACACGCAAAACTGAGCAAAATTCTAATGGCTTCTAACCTAGCTACTGGTGCAAATGTCTCATCAAAATCAATGCCTTAAATTTGATTATATCCTTTTGCAACCAACCTAGCTTTGTTTCTAATTACATTTCCGGATTCATCAATTTTATTTTTGAACACCCATTTAATTCCTACTACTGGATAGTCATTCGGTCTAGGAACTAATTTCCAAACTTTATTCCGCTCAAATTGATTAAGTTCTTCTTGCATCGCTAAAATCCAACTTTCATCATTAAGTGCAATTTCAACATTTTTAGGTTCGATTTCTGAGATAAAACAACTATGAATACAAAAAGTACATATATCTTTATTAAATGATGAACGAGTTCGTATACCTGCCGTTGGATTTCCTATCACCAATTCTGGAGGATGGTTGGTTTTGAGTTTCAACTTTTCGACTTCAAACGTTTGTTTTGTTTGATCATCACTGCCAGTCTTCTCTTTGCTATTTTCTTTTCCACCCTCATATGTAATTCCCTCATCGTTTTTCTCTTTGTCCACTGTATCCAGATCTGATTCATCAAATTTTACGTTTATGGTTTCAACAATGGTTTTTGATCGTTTGTTGAAGATTCGATAAGCCTTGCTTCTTGACGAGTAGCCCATGAAAATTCCCTCGTCAGCCTTTGATTCAAACTTACCAAGATGATCACCTGTATTAAGAAGATAACAAGGGCATCCAAAAACTCTAAAATATGAAATGTTAGGCTTTCTGTCAAACCACAATTCATAGGATGTTTTGTTAAGTATTGGTCTAATCATTACTCTGTTCATTACATGGCAGGATGTATTAACTGCCTCTGCCCAAAAAGTCAAAGGCAAATTATATTCACTTAACATAGATCTAGCCAATTCCTGTAATGTACGATTTTTCCTTTCGACTACCCCATTTTGTTGGGGTGTTCGAGGAGCAGAAAATTCATGTTTAAAACCATTTTCTTCACAAAAAATTTCAAAATCCAAAATTTCAAATTCACCACCATGATCACTTCTTAAAGTTTTTATTGAAACACCTTTTTCATTTTGAACAAGTTTTGCAAACTTTGAAAAGTAATCAAAAGTTTCGGATTTTTTGGCTAGAAAATAAACCCATGTAAATCTAGAATAATCATCAACCAACACATAACAATACCTTTTTCCATTCAAGCTAGCGATTTCATTTGGTCCAAATAAATCCATGTGAATCAATTCAAGTACCCTATTAGTACTAACAACATTTTTGGGACGAAATGATGAACGACTAAATTTTCCCATAGCACATGATTTACACACTTTATTATTTTTATATTTCTGATGTGGTAGACCTCTTACCAATTCTTTTGATTCAAGTTTTTCCAAGAGACTCATACTAGCGTGACCCAATCTCCTATGCCATAAGAATACTTCTTCATCCGTAGCTACTAAACATCGTGAGAGAGTCAAATCATTAAATGAAATCGTATAAACATTTCCTTTTCTTTTTCCCGTGAACACAATATTGTTTGTGGATTTTTCAATAATCTTGCAAGATTCATTATCAAATATCACACTCATTCCTTTGTCACATAGTTGGCTTATGGAAATTAGATTATGATGCAAGTTTTCAACATATAAAACGTCGGTTAAGGAGAAAGTACTATTACCTACTTTACCTTTACCGATAATTTTACATTTTCTGTTATCGCCCATTATCACACTTCCTCCTTTATATTTTTCAAGGCTAAGGAACTTTGATTTATCTCCTGTCATATGTTTGGAACAACCTGAATCCAAGTACCATTCTTGTTGTTCCTTAGCCCGCCAACATACCTACACACAAGAAGAAGAGAATGACCTAGAGAAACTCATAGGTCTAATAAAATTAGTAACTGAAAAATTTTGATTTTGAACAACAGATCCTTTTGGAATCCAAATTTGTTTGTTCTTATCAAATCCAAATCTATTACAAATACTTGTCGACCCTTTTGGAACCCAAATTTGTATGAATTTTTTACTCTTGTTCCTATTTTGACATTTTTCAAGGCTATGTCCAATTTTTCCACATTTTGTACATTTAGGAAAAACACTTCCACCCTTCGTATTATCATTCATATTAATGTGTGTTTTCCCAAATCCTAATCCTTTTCTATTATTAGCATATAATTGGTTTCCAAGCAGCATTCTAAATGATTTTTCCCCTTTTGAAAACTTACTCAATGTTATTTCTAGATTTTTTACTTTGGTTTTAAGTGCTTCATTTTCATTTACAAGAGAAGTGCATCTGTTAATGAAGTTCTTTCTTTTTGTGTCATCACTTTCTTTTAAAGCTAAGTGTTCTTGTTTCAATTTTTCAAAATTTGCCTTAAATTCTATTTGCTCTTGTTTTAATAACTTGCAGTTTTCACAATCAAGGTTTGTCACTTTTTCAAGCTCAGTTTCTAACCTATTGTTTTCGTGGACCAATTTTAACCTATCAGATTTTAATTTCTTGATTTTTAGTTCAAGAGAATCAACGGTTTTGGTAAGATCATGACACATTAAAATTAAATCTTTATAAGAGTAATTTGGTACCTCAGTGGAATCATCTTCGCTATTTTCTGAATCTGACTGTGCCATAAGACACAAATTGACTTCCTCTTTATTACTGTCAGAGTCTTCTTCTTCTCCTTCTTCATCGTCCCATGTAGCTGCAAAAGCTTTCTTTTTCTTCTTCTTCTTTCTTTCTTTATGAAGTAATGGACAGTTTGGTTTGATATGGCCTGGTTTATTGCAGTTGTAGCATATGACTTCATCGTCTGAATTGTCTGAATTCTTGGATTTGTTGGATTTTGAACTCTTCTTTCGTGACTTGTATTTTTTGTTAGACCACTTTTTAAGAACCATGGCCAATTCTTCGATAGGATTCTCGGCTTCATCGTTACTTTCAACAGTGTTGCTTAGAGCAATTGTCTTTTTCTTTGATTCTGAATCATCGCGTCCTTCTTTGGCTTTTAACTCCATTTCATAAGCAATCAGGTTTCCAATCAATTCTTCTATTTTCAACTTATTTAGATCTTTTGATTCTTGAATGGCAGTTACTTTGGCTTCGAAATTCATTGGCAGTACTCTCAGTATCTTGCGTATTAATTCTACTTCAGTGTAGACTTTTCCAAGAGCCCTTGCATTATAAATCAGTGTGGAGAATCGACCATACATCTCTTTTATATCTTCGTCTTTCCGCATTGTGAAATTTTCATATTCGTTGCAGAGTAGTGCGAGACGAGATTCCTTGACTTGAGATGTTCCTTCATGTGTAACTTCCAAAGTATGCCAAATTTCCTGCGCAGTTGAACAGTGAGGTATACGATTAAATTCAGTTTTATCAAGAGCACAAATTAAAGCATTCATTGCTTTGGCATCAGTTGAGAATAATTTTTTATCATTAGCATCCCACTTATCTTTTGGTTTAGGAATTTCAATATCATTGATAATCGTAACAGGAGGTTTGTACCCTGTTTCAACGATATCCCATACATCATAATCAACTGAACTTAAGTAAATTTTCATCCTAGCTTTCCAATAAGCATAATCAGTTCCATTAAACATTGGTGGCCTAGCTATGGATTGACCCTCAGAAAAAGCGTTGTTAGACAAATTCATGACTCTAGAGTTAAAATAAAATGAAAAAAATCTGGCTCTGATACCACTTGTAGGATCTAAATTAACCCTTGAGGGGGGGGGGGTGAATAGGGTTTATTGCAAATTAAGTAAATTTAAAATGTAAAAAAATGCAGAAATAAAAAGATCACACACAGAAAATACCCAGCTTCGGCAAAAACTATGCCTACTGCTGCATTCAAGGTTTCTACTAGGAATTTTAAACAATCTCTTCGCTTACCGACTCTTGTAAACTTGCGACCTTCGCTCCCGACTGTTAAAACCCTACGCTCAAGACCTTGACACAACTCGACCTCTTAAGTTGTGATTTTCCAAACTACACACACTAGTAGTTATTGACTTTAAGGAATGAAAAAAAATTTTAAACAAAAAGTAAAAAGAAAATGAAACCCTAGGATTTTAAGTGTTTAGGGTTATCCCCCATTTTAACATAAGAGAAAAAAAAAGGCGGCTCCCTTTTATTTTGCTCCACCACTTTTTACTTGAGCCCGACTTCCTTTAATTCTCTCTGGAAATAGAAATGGCGGCTAAAAGAAAACTAGGGTTTCTCTTGAACACACTGAATCGAGATGCCTGGTTGATGAAAATCAGTTGTCTACTACTTGATTCTTCGGCTTCAATCTCTGGTGACTTGTATCGTCTTCGATTGAGTTTATGGACTCTGATTTGGATCCAAGTTTTCTCGATTTCTGGTATGATTTTATTATTCGATTTTTATGCTTTAATTGTGCTTGAACTAGGATGATTATAGCCGATGATGATGTGGGTGTTCTTATAGGGTTTTGAAACCCTAATTTTGTGCTCTGATTTCGTATTACACTTTGGTTATGATATATACGGAAATATTGGAACTTTAAATCATCGTATGTTCTGGAATTTTTGATTAAGTCTTGATCTTTGAAACCCTTGATTTTTAAAATTTTGGGGCTTTTGAAATCGGCTTTTATTTGTTCTTGTATTTCTGGAAATTTCTTTCGGCTGATCTGGAACTTTTGATTGAGTCTTCCTTGACTTCGAATTCCTTGATTTGAACTTGTGATTAATATATTTTGCGTGATGAATTCTTCCTTGCCTCGTATGCTTCTGGAACTTTGAATTGGTCTTGAAATAAATTTAAATCCTGCTTTCTGGAATTTAAAAATTCTTTGAATCATTCTAAAACAAAACCATTTTTTTTTCTGTCTTTAAATCTGATATGAACTGTTGCTTCTTTTTTTAAAAAAAAACTGGACATATAATTTTGCCTCGACCTTGAATTGCTGCCTTGATTTCTAGTTGTTCAAAAACTGGTAGTATACTCTGATTTTCAACATATTTAAACTGATGCTTATCTTTGATAAGATCAGAAACTATATTCTGATTTTCCAAACGTTTGAACTGATGCTATATTATTATACTTTGGTATTTGGCATGTTTGATCTTTAGCTGCTCCACTGTTTTGAGTTTGTGCCTTGTCTTTGCATTACTTGCTCATGTACACCCTTGAATCTGAATCAAATAGTTTACTCATGTATATACTGCCTTGAGCTCCTGTGAACTATGTATAGTCTTGTTGCATCATTCATACCCTGTGTATCACCATGTCGCTGAACCATTTCAATGTTTCATTTGCCTTGAGTCATTGACTTTTATGTTGACTTGTACCTTGCCGAATCTGATTTGAACTGATAAGTTCAGATGAACACTTGAATTTAACAGTGCCTTGCATTCTCGTTCTCCATACTGCTTTGATCAAATGTTATACTGTTTCATTTATCACTACTTGTACGTTCTTCATCTAAGTTGATGACATCATGTTGTTCTGACCATACCATTCTTGCATGAATGCTTGTTTACTACAACAAATTTGCTTGATATTGAACTTTTTGTTGGTCTGTTGATGCTCGAGTAGTTTGTTTTATTTTGTTTTTAAACTATGATGTTTATGCTGTTGCTCCTGTCTTGTTTCTTGACTTATGATTTTTGACCATGATCTGCTGTGTTGAACATGACTGATCCCTTTGTGCTGCCTTGTTATGCCTGCTTGTATTTTAACACTTAACACTTGACATTTTCTTCACCATATAGCTATTGCACCATATTTTTGCCAAGTGCCATGTTAGTCCATTTTTTCAGCTTGCATTTATTCTTGGTTATTTTTTTTTTAATGTGCACTGAGTCGAGACGGTCATTGTGGCTACTCCTCAGTCGTACACTGATCGGCGAGGCAGTGCACACGTATATACGTGTGTATATGCAGCCACCCAGACGAGTTTTTCTGTCCCTGCATATCATACCAAGTCTAGAAAAATGATGAGAAACACACCGTAATTCTGAGGCAAATAAAATTTAAAAATAAATTTTTATTTGCTTTTATTCTATTTTATTTTTGTTGCAGTCTACTGTGTGTTCTTCTTGTGACAGGTATGAAGCCAGGATTCGACTGAAGGCTGTGAAGACAGAAGATGGACAATGATAGAAGATATATAAAAAAAATGTCAATGTATGAAAGTGTTTGTATCTGTGAGTGTAAATGTAGTTGTATAGAGTGAGTGACAGAGTTGTATGAATGAAATGTAGTATGTCAAATAGTGGAGTAAAAAGATGTACTTTTTGATATTGAAATAAAATATTTTTATAAAATACTGTGTGATTGTTTGAATTTCTGTATTAGTGTATTTACAAACACATTCAATAATAAAATATATTTGGTTGTTATCATCAAACAAAAATCATATAATTGTGTATACAACACTGTTATATACAACAGAGCTTTTTTGTATTGTGCATAATTTTGTGTTTCATTACCATTTGTGAGCGAACCAAACAATGTTTCATTTGGATTCTTTAATGAGACCATTAATTATTTTGTAGGAAATACAAGTTACCGAAAAATCATATAGGAGTGTGAATTTTTTTTTAGTAAATATTATTATTACATATGTTGATTATTATTTATAAAAAACTTTGAAATAATACAGACTCACGTAATCCTTTCAACTTTTGCACATAAATTTGGATGTTCTTAAAATTTGATATGTGTTTAGCGTATTACTTATCATTAGAAAACCCACGAAGTTTGTCGTTTAATGATGAATATGATTTTTCGTTTTGGCTTTCTGAAAAGATCTATCACACTCCTAAGATTGAAGGAAATAAGTTAGTGAAATTAGATACTCAACTTATAAATACCATGAATTCCTTGTGTATATAATATGACAAGATTAAGGTCCTATAGTTTCATTAATAATACGGATACAAAAATTCAATGAAATTGAAGGTGGCTCCTGATTAGGATGCTCCTTCTTGCACGCGACCTAAATTCGTCTTCTCTCTTGTTCGTTCTTGTGTGACTGCGGTTTATCCTCGTTCTCTCTCATGGCTCGACACAAGTTTCGGCATGTTATAGACATCGGAGCCTTTTAGGGTCTTCTTGGTTTGAACGGATTAGCAGGTCAAATGTCGACAAGGTTTTATTCTGAACGATGCAGAAGTTAAGTGGAAATAATGGGTAATATTACAGGTTATGTGTGTATAGCAGGTCATGTAATATTACGGGTTATTGATATAAACCGCAGGCAACCAAAATGAGACTGATGTTTGATTATAAACCATTATATTATTACATGAGTGAATATTAATTGAATATGCCAAGGTTATAAAAACAGGGAATTTAGTCCCCTGTTAATCTGCTATTATTCAAAATCTGATATTGTCATGAGTAGGAAAATATGAATTGAAATTAAATGTTAAATTATTAAAATATTAAATAATTAAATGTTTGCATATTTATTTGTATATTTATTAAAAAAGGTACCGAAATTGACAAATCGGAAATAAACCGGAATTTACGGAATTTCCAGACCGGGATCGAAATTTTAAATTTTCTACGTGATCGGAACGGAATCGAAAACCGGGATTTCGAATCTTGGCCCAAATTTCATTATTTTATCCAAAATTGATCTCCCTCTCAACAGGTTTTTTTTCCTGGTTTCTCCTTTATCCAAAATTATCCTGTTTTATAAATACTCTAATTTATGTGGTAATTGTATAGCTGTTTTTAGCTGGCAGTCCGACTTTCCCATTAGTGTCATGCAAGCAATATACAATGAACCATACCTGTAGTAAACCATCATGTGAAAGGGAAATGAACTATTCTCAAATTTACGGCTTCCCAATTGTGCTAGTTTTATATGACCATAATCATATTTTGTGCTAATTTTATATGACCTATGTATATGCAATCTTTACATGATCTAAAAGAACAGCAAGCTAATGCGGGAAATCCAGCAACTCCTGATCCTAATACGCCTCAGGTACCCTTTTTTATTGGTATAATTGATAAAAAGATGTAACATTTCATGATCTACGTGATTGGAATATTGCTGTTAAAATGCGTCAACCTTTTTTTGACAATGCAAGTTTAATTCTTTGGTACAATGTTTGGTGAACATTGAAATGCTTTTACCGGAACTGTGAAATTTTAGGGTGATTTTAAGGACAGTAAATGGAGGGGGGTTGGGTACTGTTAAACTAAATTCCCGTGCATTAGAAGCTGAAGAAAATTTTAACGTAAACTAAATTCAATTTGGAATAACCTTTGTGTTTATATTGTTATCTAAAACATGCTAAAATTGGGGTACTTTATTTTTTAAAGTGAGGTGTTCATCTTTTATTATTATATTATTGTATTCATACAACAGTAAAGGAAATTTCTCATTTCTAGATCTTACTTCACATAGTTAATCACTTCCAGTCATATATAAGTGTAGTCAACTAATAATTTATCAAAGTACCAATATCTATACCCACACTAGATTAAATTCAAAGAGTTTGCACAGAGTTTATTCACAAAAGATCCATTGTTTTCCTTCACGTTTCAGCTGTTATTTTACTGGTTTGAAAATACCTTGTGCTCTGATTTAATCAGTTTATTCATCCATGGTCTCTAGATTGCTAATAAAGAATTCTATATTTGAAAAAAAATGAATGAACCTGTACATAGAAGTATAACCAAGCATCAAACACACAATACTGTCGTGAAAAATTTACACAACATTTATAAAAGAAAGGAGGCATTCATTCAACATTTACTCAGGTATGGAATGCTCATTCAAGGCTTATAAATAGAAGAAATATTTACTGTATCCAAACAACAAGCGATTTAACTTATATTAGAATATTACTTATGGGTGATTTACTCACATAAGTGCTTACTGTCTTTTGTATTTAGTTCCATGTTTTTATTTGCCTCACTTTCTGTTTTTAGTTTCCAGTTCAGATTTTCTAGATTTTTTTTGTTTGCAGTCACACCGTGGAAGCAATACCTTGGCAGTTCAACTGTCTAAACAAAATGGAAAGCATGCACCTGAAAATGAAAAGCAATCAGCTGAAAATGAAAAGCATCCATCTGAAATTGACGGGAGCAAAACAGAAAAACAGTCTAAACAGAAAAATCCGGGCAGAAAAACAGCAGTGCAAGCTGATGAAAATGAGGGCAGAAAGTGTAAGATATTGAATTGGGAAAAACAAGTAGTTGCAGAAGGAAGATTGGCATCCACTGATCCAGAAGCTTTGGTACACTTTAAAAAACTTGGATCGCAAGGTTGGAAAGTTTGGATTGATGCGGCGGTGGATCCAGAAGCATTCTTGTGGAAGCCGAATTCCGCAATGACTACTATTGGAGAAGCTGTTGGATCAACTGTGGCCTGGAATAAAAATTACGTTGCCTTCAGCTAGAGTGCTTTCGTAGGGTATGCTTTTGTAGACATTCCATCTTTCTTATGTATATATTGGGTTAGATCATGCATGTATTATGAAACGGTTATGTTTTTGGTAATGGGTTAAGTTGGTGATGTACTACGTACTTGTATTTTATGTTGATCGAATATTATGTTAAGTAATATATATGAATGATTCCGTGTACTAATATTTGTTGCATTGAAATGTGAATCATATTATCATTAATATATATGAATTTGTTTTACTAGTCAGGTCCATGTAAATTACAACAGAAAAAAAAGTTGTAATAAGTCATGTTACAACGGTGAGAAAATGTTGTAATATAAAGAAATTCACAACGGTGTAAAAATGTTGTAATATCAATGAAATCACAACGGTGTAGACATGTTGTTATATAAATGAACACAACATATTACAATATCTACAACAATGGGGATAAAAGTTGTAATATAGTTTATTACAACGGTGACAAAAGTTGTTATACATATACTCTAACTTTACTATGGTATATACGACAACGGAGAATTATAGTTGTAATAAATTTTATTACAACGGTATAAAACGGTTGTTAGATAACCCTTTTACAACGGTGTTGCAACGGTGCAGAAAAGTTGTAAAAGAAACCAATATATTACCACGTCTGCATACACGACGGTGGAGGCACCGTTGTAAAATGATATTACAACGGTGTTGCACCGTTGTAATAGGGTGAATTTGTTGTGGTGTCGCTCAATATTCCCATAATAGAAGATAACTCGTACGGCAAGGAGGGTTTAGGTCGTGGTTTGGATCAAGGTAGACAAGGTATCTTTAGCCAATTGGGTTCGACCTAATTCATGTGGGATCAAGTCCACGTGGCAGGGAGGCAGGGCAGTGTCAGAATTGTTCAGACAGGTGGTGGTGATGGTTGTAAGGGGGTTGTGGTCGGAATTTGCAAAGGGGAGGTGAAAATGATTAGATTTCCCAGGTTTACCATGGGGAGAAAAAAGGATTTGGATTTAAGGCTTTTTGGGTGGAGGAATGGGACTGATCAAAGATTCAGGGGGATGGCCAGAGGCGCATGGCAGTGGTGGAAGTGCTCAAGTCATAAGTGATAGGGTGCAACAGTAAGGAGGGGTTGGTTTGGATAATTTAGATTTAGGTTTTTTTCATGAATTTCCAATTTCACAATTTCAATTTGAGATTAAATTTAGATAAAGAGATTATTCAAACAATAAATTAAAATTTACCCAGGATTGATTTAGAGAGAGGAGATTTAGATTTATCAAGGAGAAAGTTTACAGAGGGAGGAAGAAAGCACAAAATTGTTTCGGTGAATCATGAAGAGAATACCGAGAAAAGTCTGTATATTTATCTCTAATGGAGTCCAATAAAATTCTAGTGTAAAGTTGGACGTAGTGAGATGATGTAGCACAGATAATTTTTCTAAGATGCTATATACAAGCTATAGTAAAGCCCAGAAGAGGAAAGGCAAAACTGAATGCACAACAACTCCTTTTTGCGCTTTTACAAACTCTAAAAGGCATAATTAGAGCAACGGAAAAATAGTGTCAATGACAAAATTATGGTTTCTTCAGCCGTAAGGACGACCTGTTGAAATTTTATTATAGAGGAAAAAGCATCAGATTTTAGGTATCAGTTTTATAGTGTTCATGGTATCAGAATTTGACAACTTGTTTTTAAGTATCGGTTTTACAGTGTGTATGCTATCCGAATTTAGCTATCTGTTCTTAAGTATTTGTTTGCGGTGTGTATAATTACGGTATCCGTTTTACTATGAATATTGTCCTTGTAAACAAAATTTTGATGGGTTGACCTTAGACTTGAAAAAGTTATGAAGTTTGTCCTTCACGATAAAATCCTTGTAAAGCAATTGAAACTGGATTTTTACGAAACGAAAATGTAAACCAACTTAGAATAATGGGGAAAAGATAAATTTGTTTATTTTGGATTTTCAAACTTTCGAATTTTTTCGTAAATTCAAATTTTGATAAATTTTACTTGAAATAGACATTTTTTTACAAAATTTTCTAATTCAAAAGATTTGATCGTCAAAATACTTATTATTTCATATTCATTAAGTCTATTTTTTAAGTTTTTATTTCAAATTTGATTTAAAAATCGCATGAAATTATGGATTGTTACAACTTACTAACTCTCCATATTTATATTTATTTAGGATCAAACATAACAATTTATCAGACCCTCGTATACAAATTCATTTTAGTAACGAAAGCACACATTTTGTTGGTTGCGGGAAATACCAGAAGGTGCATGGTTCTCCTTTATCAAATATACATCAATCAAGTGAATTAAAACTAACATCAATCAACTCAAGTATACATCAACCAAGTGCACAGTTGCGGGTAATACCTTAATTTACAAACTAACATCAATCAGTATGGAACATTATAATTCCACTAAAAGACCTAAAAATTAACCTCAATTACCACTCTATAATTCACATTTTAATGTTTACACATAACGGATAAACCTTCATGGCAATTCAATACATATAATTAGTAGGCTTGACTTAGTGGGAAGCCCACCAAACCCATATGCTGGAGCAACCGCCTAGGCAAGGGGCAACAAAAACCAGAAAATATTATATTTATAGAGAATATATAATAATTAGTTACTAAAATTAGTATTGGTAGGTATGTTGCGGTGGTCAGTTGATTGGGCTGTGTTCTTATAGACTAGGGATTGAATCTGCCTAAAGGTAACTTTGTTCTCTTTTCATTTTACTTGAGTTAAGCAATTGCCTCCAAGAAGAAATGGGCTTTGCCAGCATATCACATAGGCTGGCTCTGATAATTAGCAACCCAATAAATTTGTTGTCTTAAAACATGTATATCATTTTCACACTATTGGCAGCAACTGGAATAATGTTGCTTATTTCAACACCATCAGATTTTGTGGTTCCTTCTACAGCCTGTGATATGAAAAAAAAGAGTATAATATGTATTAATTTATGAGCATTATAACTGTAGCAAGAGTCGTAAAAGTCCCCCTTGTGCATCTAGCTCGGCCGACAAGCACTACATAAGTAATTTTTAATAACCGTACGAAAAATGGCATTAAGAAGAAGTTGATCCCAATTTATCTCCTCCGAGTGCAGTAATTATCCTGTTGAAAAATTTAATAGACTCGTTACATGAAATAAATTTAAATAACATGCATATTGAAACATACTGACTGATAATACGTCATTTTTTAAGTGAACATACGTAAAAGTGATTAAAATAAAGAAGTAACCAATATAGACAATATCAATTGAAGAGAGTATGCAATAATTTCAAACAATTACATAAACGACCTCCGCATTCCAAATCGAATATATATATGGATCCATCTAATTAAAAAAATGTATAGTAAACTGACACGATTAATCCCAAGTTTCACGTGTCTTCCCATAATAATCCACAGTTTGGATTATTTTTAATTAATCCCAAGTTTGGGGGTCGCTTCCCATATTGATCTCATTGACCATTAACCTGTTTAGCCGGTTTCAATTTTATAATTTTCCCAAATCAAATATTAATTCATCTATTTTTATTGATACGCCAGAAAAATCCTTCAGCACCCACCCATTCTTCAGCATTCATCCATCAACTTAGTTCCAGAAAAACAAAACAAAAGCTCTGAATCAAATAACTAAGTTCCAAAAAAACAAAATTGAACCATTTTTTTTCATTTTTTATCAAATAAAAAAAATGAAACCATTACCAGGCTCGCAATTCAAGTCTTCAAATCTCGCTCCAATGTTTAGAATCGGGATTCACTTAGGATTTTGGATTGGTCTGTGCCGAGTTCGAAATGGGTTTCGAATATGGTTTTTGGGTTTCGGATTAAATTTCTGGTTATCATGTTGATGTTAATGGCGGTGAATGCGGTTATTAATGATGGTCCCTAATTGTAGTGTGTGGCGTTGTAAATGCAATTGTAACTGGATGGTAGAGCTAGCATGTTGGAACTGGATTAGAGGTGTCTGGCATTGTAAATGCGGATTGTGGTGATCGACATTGGTTATGTGGTTGCGATAGTGGCATGCTGATGATGTGATGAATGAGAGGGTGGCTGTGGAGGAAGTGTGGAGCTATTGCAGTTTGTTTCAGTGTAGGAGTTTGACTGTGATTGTGTTAGTGATAAGAGGTGATCTAGGAAGTTGTGTTTAGTGAAGTAGTGGGCAATGCAATAGGTGGTGAATAGGTTTGGTTAGGACAGTATTAGTGGAGAGTGAAAAGCACGCGATGGCGTTCGTGCTGGAAATGATGATGGTGATGATGGAGGTCAGGGGCGTAGTGCCTAATGCATGGGCTATTCATGATTTTGGCTATAGGTTTTAAAGAGAAGAGAAGCGGGGGAGAAGAAGAAAGATAACACGGGTTTGGGTTAGATGGTAGGGTGGAAACCGGCTAAATTCGTCAGTATGTAAACGAGATCAACATGGGAAGGGACCCCGCAAACTTGAGATTAATTAAAAATAATCCAAACTTTGAATTAATATGGGAAGACACGTAAAACTTGGGATTAATCGTGTCAATTTATCCAAAAAATTACGTCCAATAAGAGAAGAAAACAAAAAAAATCCAGTAAATATTTTCAAAGCTGCTTATACAACAACTGTAGTTCAACCATAAAAATGACTTGCGCACAATGTTGCAAACTAATATTATAACCTCTCTAGTAGTAGGTGCTACAAACTTTGACACTAATAATGCTTACTGCTTATTCAAGTACAATGCAAAGAAAACATAAGGCAAGTACTGTAAACTGCTCCTTTCACACGTTAATAATTTCAAACAAAAGATGTTGTTAAAATCTTCCTCAGCTGTAACTAATTTATGCATTATAAGTCCAATAAAAAGGTAGATATTCAAAATAAACTCTTAACTATGTGAATCGCTCCCTTAAAATTATTAGAAAGAAGTGCAGAGTATATGTTAAACAACTTCCATTTAGGAGCAATTTTTCTTCTTCTTTGTTGTGCCATCCATCTTCTTGTGAATTGGTTACACATGATGCCAATTGCAAGATTTTGAAGACGACTATAATAAACAACTGTCGCATTACTAATATGAAATTTAAGGCTGTAATTAACAAATTATAAAAAATTGATTTTCATTAATTTTAGAACTGCAAGTGGAACCGAACTTGAGTAGAAACAAAAACCATAAAGGGGAAAAGGGATAAAAACATATATTATTGTTCCATACTAAAAGAATAGCCAATTAAATACCTAGATAGATGGAATTAGACCTACTAATTGATAAAAGTATAAGATCTTCATTTTCTGGAACCGAGAATCAGTGCAAAACATAATAATAAACAAATCAAAGTTGTACATGTATAATCAGGAGCCACTAGAAGGTAGCAATCAAACCTTGTTATTGTAACGAAACCAAATGAGGATCCAAAATTGGCATAAAAATAGCCAAGAAAGATAAAAGAGAGTGCCGCACAATAAAAATTAGGTGAGAAGAAGAGGAAGTGCCAGACCATGAAGCAAAGAAGAGGATATCGTGGCCATCAAACTATCCTACTTCATTTTGGATTCTCCACCGCGTACACAGTTGTTAAAGGGGTATCAGTATTAACAGAGAGTATGTTAATACAGACTCCGGCCTTGTCAACAATCAAATGCTTATTACACACCGTGATTGTTTTATAAATCATACTTCATATAAAATAAAAAATTATCATTTTAAATGAGTTTCAAAGAATATCTTCAAATGATTTGAAATTTAACTTAAACAACTCAATTCAAATCAAATCATTAAGTTTTACTATTAAATCAACATTTGCATTTCAAAATATGATATCTAAATATCAAATTAACAATAAACTTAATCCTTGTTTTTATATTATATTCTATTTAAGTTATAAAAATAAGTTTATATTAAATTGAATTTTAAAGTAAATTTATAAAATTAATATAAGTTTGAAACTACTTAAAATTTTAAAATAAGTTATTGTATTGATTAAGTGTCCAATTATATTTTATTAAACATATATTATATTAAATTATAAAACTTAACCTTTGAAATTAAGATATCATAAAATAAGTTTAAAATTGTATTTATTTTAAGAAATTTTTACATTAAATTGCCATTTAACTTTAAGAATTTACATTTAAACATTCTGTAAAATCCGTAACTTGATTGCTTTAAAATCAAATTATTTAGCAAAAATTTCAAAAATCAACCACGATGTTCGTTTATCTTTTTGTACATAGGTCGAATGACACTGATATTTACGATTTTAACCTGAAATCTTAATTATCAGATATATATCATTTTGAACCCGAATCCCAAGTCAATCTAATTTTTATTTTTCCAAAGTCTATACAATGGCTCGGGTATATATATCATTTTAGCATATAATATTTTTTCCTAAATCTACATGAAGCTTGCAATGAGATAACATAAATTTAAAACATAATAATATAATATCACATAGCAAATTTGTATCATGTCATTTGTGTCAATAACGGCTAGGGCTGTCAATGGGTCAGGTTAGGTCGGGTTTGGGTTGGGTCAAGTCGTGTTCGGGTTGAGTTCGGGTCGGGTCAGCTTAACCCGTTTATTAAATGGGTCAGTTCCGGGTTGACCCATTTATAATTGCGTGGTTTTCGGGTTTGATTCGTGTAACCCATTAGGAAAAATATTTGTATAAAAAACTTTGCGCGTTTCAAATGACGGCTGCATTTGATCGAGTCTTTATAACATAAATTAAGAAAGAAAAAGGACTATGCTACAATGAAGTGCTCATAGATACTCGAGACGATGCTATTGTCGATGCTTTTTCCTAGTGCCTCGATTGTTCTTCGATCTGATGCGCGATTTCAGAAGGATATCATAGAATCTAGGGCTCGGTGTAAGAAGGAAAGAGGAAACTGAAGTCTGAAGGAGTGAAGAGGTAGAACCGCCGAAATTAGAATGATTGAATGAGTGGCGGTTTGGTAATTGGTAAATTAGGGTAAAGAGACAAATGGGTAGTGGACTGGGCCGGGCCTATGTCTTGTTGATTGTAGAGTAATAAAAATATGTCTTATATTAAATGGGTCATGATGGATCAGAAACAGGTTCACGGGTCGGGTTGGGTAAACCCGTTTATTAAACGGGTCAGAGCGGGTTGACCTGAAATTAACCCGTTTATAAATGGGTCAGGTCGGGTTTTTTCGTGCGGGTTACAAGTCGTGTTTCGGGTCGTGTTAGAAATTGACGGCCCTAATAACGGCCATGACATATCATACATGCACAAAAAAAAAACATATCACAGAATAACATAATTTCGTATTATGAATGCAAATGTAAATTTAGCATAAACAATCATGTCACTGAAACAATCATAGCGTTCCAATTTAACTATTCACATGTGTAGAATTAAACTTTTACAAATGTTAGTCAGATGCGAAATAAACCCCTCTTCCATGAAAATATAGAGACTTGGTAAATGAAGGCAAACAGACACAGAACTAAACTAATAAGACTGCGCACGCTCTGCCACCATGGCATGAAATTTTTCACAAATCAATCGCAAGCACGATTCAACATGAACTAAATGTATATAAATTTTTCATTTTTTTCAAAAGCAACTTGCAACCTTTGCAAACAATTTTCCATAATAAGTTTGCATTAAAAATCAATTTTTCCTCACAAAGCAAAAGTGGGAAATGATGCATGAGTTCGGTTGATAGCAGCTCAATCACGGCTAGGGGGAGAAGTGGGTCCAAGCGTCAGGTGTGGTGTAGCCAGGGTGGTAGGGTTGTCAATGGATACCCGAAAAAATCCGAAATCCATCCGCATTTGTATCCTAAAAGCGGATAAATATTCGATATCCGAAAAAACGGATGTGGATATGGATACGTAGATACCCGCATCTAAAAATTATCTATCTGATTTTTTAGAATATTATGTTTAAAATTATATGTATTTTAGTACAATGAATGAAATTTATTTATTTTTTTATTATGTCGAAGGTTAATATTATCAGGAAAATACCCTAAAAGACAAAATGAACAAAAAAAAAATTGTTCCATAAGGACAAGGGGTAAAATTTTGTCCATAAGGACAAGTTTTAGTGTAAAAGGAGGAATTATAGTGGACCCCTGAATTCCTCCCTTTACACTAAATTTTGTGCTTGAGGATAAAACTTTGCCCCCCTTTGTTCTTATGGAACAAAATTTTGTTCTATTTGTTATTGAGGGTAAAAACCTCTAACATTATATGCACTAAATGCATATTAGCTACTCAAATTTATCTAATCTCATCATGTCTATTTATTTTTAATACTTTGTGATCAATGGAATTGAAAAATATTTAAGTTAAACAAAGAAATTTCATTTATATTTCTTGATTTATTGATCACTGATGGATAGGATAATTATCCGATATCCGTCCACATCCGTGGATATGGATATCCAATATTTGAAAATGATTTCGGATGGGGATACAAATGTAATACTATACGTATCCGAAAGTATCCGTTGACAGCCCTATAGGGTGGTGGCAATGAGGGTTTAGGTAGGAGTTTGGATCTAGGTAGATAAGGTCACAAAACAAGAAAATGGAGTGGGTTTTTTCTGGCTAATTGGGTTCGGCCCAAGTCATGTAGGCCCAGGTCCACGTAGAAGGGAAGCAGGGAAGTACCAGAGGTAGTCGACCAAATGGTGGTGACGACTGTCAAGAGGGTTGTGGTCGGAATTTGCAAAGGGGAGGTGAAAATGATTAGATTTCTTAGGTTTAACTTGGGGAGAAAAAGGGATTTGGATTCAACGCTTTTTGGGTGGAGCAATGAGACTGGTCGAAGGTTCAGGGGGATGGTCAGCGGCGCACGACAGTGGTGGAGGTGTTCTAGTCGTGGGTGGTAGCTGGTAGGGTACAACAGTAAAGAGGGGCTGGTTTGGATGATTTAGATCTAGGTTTTTACATGAATTTCCAATTTCATAATTTCAATTTGAGATTAAATTTAGATAAAGAGATTATTTAAACAACAATTTAAAATTTACCCAGAATTGATTTGGAGAGAGTAAAATTAGATTTATCAAGGAGAAAGTTTATAGAGAAAGGAAGAAAGCACAAAATTGTTTCGATGAATCAGGAAGAGAAAACCAAGAAAACTCATAATATTTATCTCTATCGAAGTCCAATAAAATTCTAGAGTAAATTTGGACGTAGTAAGATGATGTGACATAGACAGCTTTTCCAAGATTCTATGTATAAGTTACACTAAAATGTACAATTAGAGCAAACGAAGCTGAATTTTTATGAAATGAAAAATGTAAACCAACTTAGAATAACAAGTAAAAAAAAATTCTTTTATTTTTAATTTTTAATTTTCAAACTTTTGGAATTTTACCTGAGATTCAAATTTGGACAAATTTTACACAAGATTGACATTTTTCACAAAATTTTCTAATTCAAAAGATTTGATCATCAAAATAATTACTATTCCAAATTCATTAAATTTATATTTCAAGATTTCATTTCAAAATTAATTCATATTTTGATTTAAAAATCGCACAAAATTGCAGGTGGTTACAACTTTCTGCACTCCATATTTAAATTTAGGATTAATTATCAAGAACAATCCGAAGTTTAACGTGTCTTCCCATAATAATCCCACGTTTGGATTATTCTTGAATAATCCAAAGTTTGGGGGGTGTCTTCCCATATTAATCTCATTTATCTTGTGCCTTCCCATATTAATCCGAAGTTTGGAGATGTCTTCCCATATTGATCCTAAAATAACACGTCAAAAAGTCATCGGGATCAATATGGGAAGACACCCCCCCTAAACTTCGGATTATTCAGAAATAATCCAAACTTGGGATTATTATGGGAAAACATGCTAAACTTTGGATTATTCTTGACAATTAATCCTTAAATTTATTCAGCATCGTAGATCACAATTTATCCAACCCTCACATGCGATATCGTTTCAGTAACAAAAGTACACATGTTTATATCAAATATACATATACATAGAAGATAAAATCACAATTTACAAACTAACATCAATTAGTATGGAACAATATAACCCCACTAGAAAGACCTAGAAATTAAACTAAATTGGCTCTTTATAATGCACTTTTTTGTTTTTTATACACAACAGATAAACCTTGATGCCAATTCAATACATATAATTAGCAATCCAATATGTTTGCTGTCTTCAGACATGTCTATCGTTTTCACACTATTAGCAGTAGGTACTCTGAACACTGAAATATTATTGCTTTTTTTAACACAACTGGACTATGTTATTTCTTCTACAGCCTGTGATATGAAAAAGAGTATAATATGTGTCATATAGTAAGGGTACAAAATTTGAGCTTCAAATCAGAAGAGGAAAAAGGTTTGTTTGAGAGATAACAGAACAACTTTGATGGACTGGAAATTGTTAACAAATCAGAAGGGGAGAAAAGGTTTCGTTCAGAAAGTTTGTAAATAAGATCCATCTTTGTTGATAGTAATCAAAAAACTACATAAAATAATTTCAAATATTAAAATTTACAACTTATTTCAATTTATATTTATCTTCATGTTTATTTCAGAAAAATTAAATAAAAAGTGGATGGAAAACGAAAAAAATAGGAAGCTATAGAAAAACCTACATAAATATATGCAATTATCAAAATATGGCGGAAATATAAGCAGTTACAGTTGATAATTGCATAATTTTATGCAATTTTTGATGAATATTTCAAAATTTATTTCAAGTTATGTTCAACATCATAATTATTTAAGAAAAAATTAATGTAAATTGAACATGAACAAAACATACCACTTGTAGAAAATTACAGACAAATTTGTAATTTGTAGAATACATGCAGACATTTCTGCTACTTTTTATGTCTGTAAATATTAGCTTACCGAGTGAATATTTACGGATATGTCTGCAATTATTAAGCAAATATGTGCTTATATATCTATATTATTTCTCAGTAAATGCAAACATTCTTACACTTATTCTTTGTTTTTATTCAGTTGACTAGTTTTAATGTTTACAATTTTATGTTATTTTTTAAACAATGAAAAAAAATAACGAAACAAACTCGCTATGTAAAATAATTAAAGGGACTCATTTCACATTTTCCATTTACATGGTGTTGAACATTGAATCTCGCGGTTAACGTGTTCGTCATTGTCCTCATCATTGTAATCATATAAGAATACTCCAATTTGAACTTTCGAAAGGCTTCATGAAATGCTGATAGGCAACTTTTCCTTGAAAGCTATAACAGACGAAGAAATTATAATAGTTATTTTTTTTAACTAAATACTGCATATTTGAAATGAAAAACATCAGTCCCCACTGCATGAATAATGAAAAAAATTGAAGGTTTCAGCATTCAGAAAACAAGTATGCACTACAACACGAATAATGGCAGTCTTAAGTAGAAAAAATGTGGCCTAACAAAGTGCAAGGTTGAAATGTCAAATATCTAACTTGATATGTATTCAAATTCAACCTCTCAATTTTTATTCATCAACAACAAATCGAGTGAAATGGGACACGATCAAATGCTTTCATATCTTCTACTTTGTGATGATGTAATACCCTTGTATGCTTATCACATCCATGAACACTGACAATGATAGCTAGACCAAGTTTTGTTGCGCAATTCTATGCAGGTGCGAGTATGACGGCATAATATCTTCATCTGTTACCCAGATGTTATGACGTAATGTTATAAGTGTCATAGAAACAATTTCTAAATAATAAAATGATTAAAGTATTAGCATTCCTGTAAAGTAGAAGGGAAAAAAATGCTTAGCGGATTCAAAGCAAGGCAGGATGATCATAATCTCTTATATACATATGACGGAGATTCAAAACCGCATGTTCTCACATAAAAGTTCTATAATATTTATTCTACGGAAGGTGGAGACAAATCAAACTTGGTAATAATATTTATATAACATGTTGTAAGTGCATGGGAGATCGAGGTCGATAATTGATTTACATGCAAGCTGTTGGAAATGTTTTACAAACATTAAGTGAATTATTAAAAATGTTGAATAAGTGTATGAATGGATCCTATGAATGAATAGTCCATATCATGGGATTACATGGAAGAGGCAAGGATTTATACTTGTTTCTAAGAAATCACGTTGGGGCCTTGGGCTCCCAATACATGCTTTGTTGTGAGGAGGGAGACCATGCATCATGAACACCACACGCGCGCGACCGACTCGACTCGACCCGGCCCGGTCTGGTTCAGGTTTGAGATTGTGCTTGGTGGTGTAGACACTTATATTTTTGGACCATAAAAATTTGCAGTTTTCTAACCGTTTTTTTTATGAAAAATTATTTTCTGCAACGATAAAAGCTTTGTCCCCCGAAATTTTAGCAGATACGATTTTTTCTCCCAAACCCTAATTCTCATTCTATATATGCTTTTTATCGTCAGACACAAAAGAATATCGAATTCTACTTTCTTCTAGCCTCCGCCATTAAATCTTTCTTTCAGAAAAATCGAGCAATATTATTTTTGAAAGTGCTAATCTGCAATGATTTGTTGTGCAAGCCAATCGGTTATCCTTTTTAAAGGCTGTTTTATCCTAGAGGCGGCGGCGAAGGAACGAATTGGTTTGCACCTCTGACCAGATCGCCGAATCGTCTTCAAGAAAGCGACCTAGTCAGCGACTCAGCCATTTTTTTTCAACAAATTGAAGACGAATTTGAAACAATGGCTTCAAACTCAACCGTAGACGATGCTGCTCCACCCTCTGCTTTCCAGAACCTCTCGTGACTGCTGCTCCATTCAATTTCGAAGGCTTGCATTTCAAGCGATGGCGTCAGAAGATGGAGTTCTTCCTCACGATCAGAAAGGTTGTGGCTGCGCTGACTGCTGAAAAACTGCAGCTACCAGATAAACCTGACGAGGCTGACGCAGCGAAGATGGCATCATGGACCGAACAGTCAAAGCAACTGCAGACCTGGACCGAACAAGATTGTCTATCCAAGAACTTTGTTCTGAATGGACTGAGCGATGATCTGTATGATTACTATAACTCAGATGAGAAGACAACAAAGGAGATCTGGGAAGCACTGAAAAAGAAGTATGATACAGAGGAGGCAGGGGCAAAGAAATATGCTGTAAGTCGCTACCTAAAGTATCAGATGACTGACGACCAATCAGTTGAGATGCAGTCTCATGAGCTGCAGAAAATAGCTCATGAGATCATCTTCGAAGGTATGGCACTGGACGAACAATTTCAAATTGCTGTTATCATTGACAAATTACCCCCTGGCTAGAAAGATTTTAAAAATGTTTTACGTCATAAGACTAAGGAATTTTCCTTAGAAAGCTTGATCACGCACCTTCGTATTGAGGAGGAGGCACGCAAACAGGACCAGAAAGAAGAGGTGTTGATTGTCAATAACAACAACACTAAAAAGACCACACCCACTGTTCTGAAACCGAATCAGAAATCTTTTAAGAATCAGAACAGGCGCAACAAACAGAATGGGAATCCGCAAGGAAACCCAAAAGGACAGCAGAAACCAGCCCAAAAGAATGATTCTGGACAGTTGTTTCTATGCTACAACTATGGAAAACCAGGTCATATGGCACGAAAGTGTCAGAACAGGCCAAGCTCTGCACCGTAGGCTAACCTGACTGAAGAGCCTCTTACGGCTATGATTACTGAGATTCACCTTGTTGGTGGATCAGAGGGTTGGTGGGTAGACCTGGTGCCTCTCGCCATGTCTGCTATGATCGTGGCTTGTTCTCTGCATACACGGCTGCTGAAAATCAGAAAGTGTTGTTAGGAGATTCTCACACCACTAAAGTTGTAGGGATTGGCAATGTGGAAATTGAGTTTACCTCTGGAAAGACTGTAATTCTGAAAGATGTTATGCATACTCCAGAGATTAGAAAGAATCTGGTGTTTGGCTTTCTCCTTAATAAGGCTGGGTTTACTCAAGTTATTGGGGCTGATTTGTATACCCTAACTTATAAGGGAACTTTTGTGGGAAAGGGTTACGCTTGTGAGGGTATGTTTAAACTGAATGTTGAAACTAATAAGTGACTACTTTTGCTTATATGTTGTGTGACTTTAATATTTGGCACTCTAGATTATCTCATGTTAATAAACGAATAATTCACAACATGAGCACCCTAGATATGTTTCCTAAATTGACAGAATCTGAACTTGAGAAATGTGAATTCTGTACACAAGCAAAAATCACAAAGAAACCTCATATATCTGTTGATAGAGTTTCTGAACCCTTAGACTTGATTCATTCTGACATATGTGAACTTGATGGTACTTTGACTAGACAAGGAAATCGTTATTTTATCACTTTTATTGATGACTGTTCTGATTTCACATATGTATACCTTATGAAAAATAAAAGTGTTGCTTTTGACATGTTTAAAACATTCAAAACTGAGATTGAGAATCAAGCAAATAGGAAAATTAAGAGACTTCGTAGTGATAGAGGTACAGAATATGAATCTACTTCAATTCTGGAATTCTATAAACAACATGATATAGTACATGAAAGAACTGCACCCTATTCTCCTGAGATGAATGGTAAAGCTGAAAGGAAAAATAGGACATTTACCGAACTTGTAGTTGCCATATTACCAAATTCTGGTGCAGCAAAACATTGGTGGGGGGATATTTTATTGACTGTATGCTATGTTCTGAATAGAATCCCCAAATCTAAGAATAAAATTTCTCCTTATGAAATTTTAAAGAATCATAAACCCAATGTCTCATATTTTAGAACTTGGGGGTTGCTTAGCATATGTTCGCATTCCAGACTCTGAGAGAATAAAATTGGCTAGTAGAGCATATGAATGTGTATTTATAGGCTATGCTATTAATAGCAAAGCATACAGATTTTATGACCTTAGTGCACATAATATAATTGAATCAAATGATGCCGATTTTTATGAAACTAAATTTCCTTTTTTAAGGAATAGTGGGGGCACTTCAAGTATGCCTATTAGAACAGAACTTAATGAAAATTCTGAAGCTGAACCTAGAAGAAGTAAAAGAGCAAGAACCATAAAAGATTTTGGTTCAGATTTTTGTGCTTTTACTATTGAGGAGGATCCCATAAACCTCCAAGAGGCCTTATCTTCCTTAGATGTTGATTTCTGGCAAGAGGCTATAATTGATGAGATGGATTCTTTAGAATCCAATAAGACTTGGCATTTGGTAGATTTACCTCCTGGTTGTAAGTCTATAGGCTGTAAATGGGTACTTAAAAAGAAATTAAAACCTGATGGCACTATTGATAAATATAAAGCACGACTAGTAGCCAAAGGTTTTAAACAAAAAGAAAACATAGATTTCTTTGACACTTTTTCATCTGTTACTAGAATCACATCCATTCGGGTATTAGTCTCAATTGCCTCTATTCATAATTTGTTAATACACCAAATGGATGTGAAAATCGCATTTTTGAATGGTGAATTAGACGAAGAAATATATATGGACCAGCCTGAAGGATTTGCGGTACATGGTCAAGAACATAAAGTATGCGAATTAGATAAATCATTATATAGTTTAAAATAAGCACCTAAACAATGGCATGAAAAATTTGATAACTTAATCATTTCACATGGTTTTAAAGTTAATGAAAGTGACAAATGCATTTACTACAAATCTGAAAATGACATTTGCACTATTATATGCCTTTATGTAGATGACCTACTCATTTTTGGGTCAAACATTCATGCCATAAACTCCGTCAAATCCTTATTAAGTGCCAATTTTGATATGAAAGATCTAGGTGAGGCGAGTGTAATCTTTGGTATTAAAATTACTAGGTCAGAAAAGGGAATTTCTTTGGATCAATCTCATTACATTGAGAAGATCCTAAAGAAATATAATTGCTTTGACTGTAAACCTGCCAGTACACCATATGATCACAGTGTAAAGTTATTTAAGAAAACTGGTGAAGGTGTAAGACAGTCTGATTATGCGAGCATCATTGGCAGCCTTCGGTATGCCACTGATTGTACTAGACCCGACATTGCCTATGTCGTGGGATTATTGTGAAGGTTTACCAGTAGACCTAGTATAGAGCACTGGCATGCTATTGAAAGGGTGATGAGATACCTTAAACGAACCATGAACCTTAGATTACATTATGAAAGGTTTCCAGCTGTACTTGAAGGATATTCAGATGCAGACTGGAATACCTTATCTGATGATTCTAAAGCGACCAGTGGCTATATATTTAGCATCGTTGGAGGATCTGTTTCTTGGAAATCCAAAAAACAGACTATTTTGGCTCAGTCTACTATGGAGTCTGAGATGATAGCACTAGCCACAGCTAGTGAAGAGCAGAGTATATGATAAACCTGCTAGTTGAGATTCCCTTATGGGAAAAACCGATACCGGCTGTGTTGATACATTGCGATAGTACCGCGGCTATTGCAAAAGTTCAGAACCGTTATTATAACGGTAAGAGACGACAAATACGTCGTAAGCACAACACGGTTAGAGAACTGCTTTCCACGGGTACCGTTAGAGTGGATTACGTACGTAGTGAAGAAAATTTGGCAGATCCTTTGACGAAAGGACTGTCAAGAGAGAAAGTCCACAATTCTTCTAAAAGAATGAGACTATTGCCCTTAGATTATTGAGTCACGCACAACGATAACCCGACCTAAATGACTAGAGATCCCAAGAACTAGGTTCAATGTGTAAAAACAAGTTGTGTAGTGATAGGAGTTGAGCATGTTATTTAATAAACCAAGAAGCATGTATTCCTAAAGTGATTAGAGGATGAGTTAATAGAAACTGTTAATGAGATCTATATTCTATTTGGAGTGGAGTACCTACCTTCAGGAGTACTCTTGATAGATTCACCTTTGTGAATGTGGAAATGTGGTCGTTTCCTATGGAGTTTTGGGCAAAACTTCTAGAGCATTCACTAAACTAGGATAGACGTGCATGACCATAAATGCACGAGCTTAACTGATTGCACTATAGAAAAGGTTGTGTGTGGTTTGATGTCAGGAATAGAGTTCAAGACCATGTGTCACTCTAGTAAAAACTGAATCTTACTCATTATGCAAAGGTTCAAGTCGAATGACACCTTTGTTTATGCACAATCTTATTGTTTTAGAAATTGCTCGAAAATATTTTTAAAAATTCAAGTAGGGATTGTTGGAAATGTTTTACAAACATTAAGTGAATTATTAAAAATGTTGAATAAGTGTAAGAATGGCTCCTATGGGTGAATAGTCTCACATCATGGGATTATATGGAAGAGGCAAGGATTTATACTTGTTTCTAAGAAATCATGTTGGGGCCTTGGTCTCCCAATACATGCTTTGTTGTGAGGAGGGAGACCATGCATCATGAACTCCACACGCGCGCGACCGACTCGACTCAACTCGGCCCGGTCCGGTTCGGGCTCGGGCTTGGGCTTGGGCTTGGTGGTGCAGACAATTATACTTTTGGATCATAAAAATTTGCAGTTTTCGAACCGTTTTTTTTTATGGAAAATTATTTTCTGCACCGATAATTTTTTCTGTAACGGTAAAAAGTTTGGAACGTTAAAAACTTTGTCCCCCCGAAATTTTAGCAGATCCGATTTTCTCTCCCAAACCCTAATTCTCGTTCTATATATACTTTTTATCGTCAGACACAAAAGAATATTGAATTCTACTTTCTTCTAGCCTCCGCTATTAAATCTTTCTTTCAGAAAAATCGAGCAATATTATTTTCGAAAGTGCAAATCCGCACTGATTTGTTGTGCAAGCAAATCGGTTATCCTTTTTTGAAGCTGTATTATCCTAGAGGTGGCGGCGAAGGAACGAACTGGTTTGCACCTCTGACCAGATCGCCGAATCGTCTTCAAGAAAGCGACCTAGTCCGCGACTCAGCCATTGTTTTCCAACACAAGCAAGTAATGAGACTTTGTTTGGGAACTTTACCGTCAAATATGTTGGTTTACCCGCACCTACCATCGATGTTGGTCAGCCTCAATTGTAGGTGTACATATCTGAACAATGGCAAAAGCAGAACTACTTGCGATCGTGACCTCTTCGGTGAACAGAAAATGCAATAGAGGCAGAACTTGAGCAACAGGATGCAAAACGCATGTGAAACGTCTGCTGGAGTTGAGAAAGGATGCAGTCAGCAGACTATTGCCGTACATTAAGAGGCAAAATAGGCAAGATGTAGAGTGAATCATAGATGTTATGTGTGTAGTCATCGTGGAATCCATAACGTGCTTATTTTAAAATGATACAGTCACACGCAAATAATTTTTGCATAACGTATATATTCGACCTCTATTCTTGTGAGGCCCTTGCCAGTTGCGCTTCTTTGACTACATTACTTCTAGGTATGATCATATTCACATTTTATACGATTAGTGTATTAAATTTAAAATTAAGTTGAGGAAAAAAAGTGTACAATATGCACCATTAAAAATTGATGCATAATTATAATGCTAAATCCACCGTATTAAAATATGTACAGTACTGAAATCACCTAGTACAACAATAAAAATAACTCAAATTCCGAGAAAAGGACCTACATAAAATTAAAATTATGTTGGATCTACTATAACCGAAAAGCAACACAAATGCACAATGTATTCGGCCAAATCAAATTTACGAAAACTCGTCAAATAATGTTCAAACCTGCAAGTGACTAGATACTTCTTTCCCAATTAGCCCTTCAATGTTCATTATTCCCATTATGCTTTTGGGATAAATGATACTTGGTTAGTTATTCGGGTTGGACATTGAATCTCATCGCTGTCGCCGTCGTCGCAATCATGATCAAATGCAAGTAATATCCAATTTGCACCAATGAAAGGAATCATGACAACGTGGTAGCCTTGCTCTTTATAGATTTTAACTGCATGTGATTTTAAGAAAAAATATAAGAAGAGAATATTAAAATTAGCAAGAACACCATGTATATTAGTAGAAGAATGATTTACGTGATAAAACCATGTGTAACATGCCTATTTACAATTCAAAATATACAAACCAAATATGCACAAAAGTGGAAATGAAAATTAAAGAATATCTAACTATTTGTAAAATTCATGTCTATTTACACCCTGAAATTTACAATACCATCAAAATAGCACTCAGAAGTTTAAGTACAATATGAAATACTACCACATACAGCAAGAATAAAATGACAACATTAATCATTTTCCAATATTAGGAATTGAATGATTTTAGAACTAGAAAACCATCTGTAAGGTCCCTCCATAAAATTTGGAATTTATTAAACTTAAAATGCACAGATTTATCGAGAGAAAAAAATTAAGGTTGCCAAGAAGTATTCGAAAAATCCAAAACCTATCTGTATCCATATCCGAAGTAATAAAATAAAATAAAAAACTTATATATGACATTATCCACATCTAAAATTTATCTGTTCAAATTTTAGCAAGATAATAGTAGAAATTGTGTATTCCACCATATAAAATGATTGACGTATGTTGTTATACATAGTAATAATTATCCATTTACAAATAAATATTTGCTATTGGAAGTTGATTATTATCATTGTATTTTTATTTTTTATATTTATGTTTATCACTGAAAACGATTCGCAGTGGATCAAAAAAATCTATTGTTTTTGAACATTATTAATTATGAATGAGCAGATAAATATTCTATATACGGATATCAGATATTCGGAAATGATACGATGATATGTACATCTAGAACATTTGTTAACAGATCTAGAAAAAACCAAGCTTAGTCAATCCAAGATAATGATAACTCACTACACATAAACATCTACAGAATAAACAAATAATAAAGATAACTAAATGGAATGTCATGTGCATTCAGTCATATTACATGAAATGGCTATATGAAGATACAGTAATATGGTAGATGAAAATAAGAGAAAATAATGCTAAAAATAGTGAAGATTGTACTATCCAATTATGCTTATTAGAATGAACAAATGAAACTGTTATGATAATGATAAATTTCTCTTTACCAAGTTATTGCTGTTGGATCTAGAATAACCCTAGAGGGGGGGTGAATAGGGTTTTTCACAGTTTTCAAATAAAATTGAAAAACTGACAGGATATTAAAAATAATAGACAAATCACAGAATATAGCAGAAATAGAAATGCAGAAAATAAATCACACACAGATATACCCAGCTTCGGCAAAACCCTGCCTACTGCTGCATTTCTAAGGTTTCTACTAGGTGATAGAACAGATCTCGCATACAAGACCATGTACACTTGCAAACCCTGCTCCTATTCTAACCCTACGCTCAAATCCCTAGACTGATCTAAACCCCTAGATCAGATTTCCCGAATTACAAACCCTGTAACTCGTAACTCAGATTTACAGA
The DNA here is from genome assembly GCA_030737875.1 of Allium sativum. NCBI lineage: Eukaryota > Viridiplantae > Streptophyta > Magnoliopsida > Asparagales > Amaryllidaceae > Allium > Allium sativum. The sequence goes on along the minus strand of CM060925.1, from coordinate 140,144,183 downwards.
CTCTGAAACTGACAGTCAACTCCTTGACTAAATCCCCCTAGATTTTACAGACCTAGAACTGTTCAGAAATGATTTTACAACACAATTTAAATAAAACAACAGAATGTAAGACAATAATATAAACCCTAATTTTTAAAATAAAAATAAAAATAAAGGAGTTTATATTAAAGGGGTCATCCCCTTTTAACAAATCCAAACCCCCTTTTTTATCTTGGCCGGCCCATTAGTTTTCATTCTTGCCCGATCCTCTTTCTCTCTTAAGACAATGGCGGCTCTGACAAAAAGAAACTAGGGTTTCTTCAAATCCCTGAATCGTGATGCTTTAATTGATGAAATATGATACTCTGATTCTCGTGTCTTTTGGCTTCAATCTCTGGTGGCTTGTATCATCGGTTGATTGGGAATTCTGATGGCTAGGGTTTCTGATCGAAATCGATTGTGAGTAATTTTTTAATTCTCTGTCTGCTCTGTGAATTTCGTTGTGTTGGATTTTTTTTTGTGCCGATGATGTAATTGGTGTAAATATAGGATTTTGAAATCCTTTAATTGCGCTCTGATTTCAAAAAACGTTGATTCGATCTGATTGCTTGGGTTTCCTCTTTTGACATGTTGCGAGATTGCTTCAAACAGATTTGTTACCTTATTTGAGATGATTTCCACGGCTTTTAATATCCTCTGTAATTTGCCATGATTTAATTTCTGGAAAAAAAAATTTCCATGCCGTGAATGATTTGATTTCTTCTTTTGATAGTCATGGATGAACCTGGTCAATATTGTGCACCATTGTGAACACTATTTGAATTCCAGAAAAAAAACTCTGGAAGTTTATAAAACAAATCCTTGTCATATAATCAGAAAGGTTGCCAAAAATGTATTGTGAGTTTTGGAAAATTTAAACACACTCTTATTGCCCAATTTTTGCAGCTTGATTAAATCAATTTAAACCTGCCTTAAATTGTTTCTCTCGATTGAAATGTTGCCAAAACTGAAATCAGTTTTCCCCTTTTACTTGATATACTCTGGAAACATTTTGAAAAAACTTTCCATAAACTGTTGAGTAAAATTTCTTGTGCTTTTCTGGACAGACTTGATTGATTCCTGGAAATAATTCAAAGCACTTACCAAATATTATTCTTGCTGGTTTTCTGCACTTCTATGACCATGATTGTCGAGTTGGATATTTAATCAAAAAAAAACTGGAAAGCTATTTTCTTTTCTGGAAACAGATTAAAAGAATTTCTTGCTCCTTAAACTCTTCCCAAATTTGTTATGCTAATTTCACACAGACTTAATACACCATGTATCATTGCTGCATGAATTTGCTGTTAAATATCCTTTGTGGATTTGTGCACTTGAACACATGAACTCGACCTAGTTGCTTGCTGTACCATAGTACACATAGTACCAGGATTCACACTGTTCATCATAGTCACTGCTGCTCCACTGTTTTGACTGTGCAAAGTTGCTCATGTTTTTCACTATCCATTCAACTGTCTTGAGCTTGCTTAACCTTGTTTCACTGTTTGTAGATGCTGTAATAAATGGTCTGCCTCGACTCATTTGTGTAGTTGCACCTTTGAACCATTCTGAAAATGCTGTGCACACTCCATTATGATTTTGCACTGCCTCGACCATTGATTATGCTGAGTTTTCTTTGTTGCTTTGAACTGTCGTGTTGCCTCGACACTTTGAATTATTGTTGACTTGTGTATTGCATATGCTCTTGCCATGTATTGTTGCTCGACCACTTTCTGTCCATTCTGATCCTTGCTGCATTGCCCTGTCTTGAACATGTTGTTTGTATTGAAAATTGCTGTGTGTGTACATGATGGATCTCATCACCTTGTTAACCATGATCATGCTGTTGTGACCTACATGTTTTTTTTTTTTTTTTTTTTTTTTTTTTTTTTTTTTTGTTGAACCATTGCTGCTGCATACTGAAATGCTACTTCACCTACATGCTACTATTGTTTGCACATGGACTTCATGTTCAATGTTACTCTGAGCTTGCACTCCACTGACTTTGGCCTGTTCTGTTTCACCATATATACTTGTGCATCCATATACTTTACTGTTGCCTCTTGCTTGTTCACATGCTTGAACCAGTTTTGAAGTTTTGAGCAGCTTTGATTAATTTTGACAGTTCACTTTTGCTGTTTGACATGTATTTTCTTTTACGTACACATATGTGTATATATGCACGTATGTGTGTGTATACATGTGTGTATATACGTGAATTTTATCAGCAGACTACTCCACTGTGTTGTGGCTGATCAGAATCAACTGGTTCTGATCAGCAAACCAGTGTAGTATGTTGAGGCTGATACAAATCAGATCAAGTCAGAAAAATGATGAGAAACACACCAGAAAACTGAGGCAAATAAAATTTCAAAAACTAAAATTCAAATCTGCATGAATTCAATTTTTATTTCTATTGCAGTGTACTGTGTGTGTGTTTCTGTGTATGACAGGTGTAGATGACTAGACTGACAGAGAAAGCTGTGAAGACAGAAGATAGAAGACAAGGACAGAGTGACAGTGTGTCTGTATATATAAGTGAAAATGGATATATATGAAATGTAAACTGAATGAATGTATGAGTGTTGCAGTGAGGAGCTGTGTATATATGAAATGTACTGATGTCTGTAATAAACAAGTTTGATTGAAATAAAATATCATTTTATTGTTGTCAAACGAACTTGTCTATTTTATTCTGTTTATACAAGTACAAATATTCTGTGAATGTATAAATAGTGGAGTTACAAATAGTTGTACTGTTTGAATATTGAAATAAAATATTCTATTTAAATAAAATACTGTGTTAATATTTGAATTTCTGTACAGTCGTATTTTATTTAAATATAAATATCATATTCATTGCTGTGATGTATATATATATAACAGTACAGTACCAAACACATTTATAATAAAAATATATTTGGTTGTTATCATCAAACAAAAATCATATAATTGTGTATACAACACCGTTATATACAACAATTGCACGTCAATCAGTTACCACTTCTAAGTTAAGTCGGTACACCACTTTAATTGATATGATAATGATAAACTTACCTTTTTTATATAGTGCATCATCGACAGCATTTTTACCAACATTAATGGTAACTTACAAGACAACTTAGAATAGATGGAATTAATTAAATATATTGCATTGTAGGTATTTAGAAGCAGGCCGATGATTATATAGCATTCAAGGATTTAGTTCAAACTAAGGTTCAAGAAGTCGGTTTTGGTCTCGGTTTTGGTCGTTTGAAAATATCTTAGTTTCGGACGATTTTGGAAGTTTTGGAAGTTTCGCTTTTTGTTTCGGTTTCACTTTAGATTTTTAATTGTTTGTTAATGAAAGCGTAACGAAATCTTAAGAATAAGGTGCAGTTAATAATAAACTTTTCTCAATTAAGCAGAAGCCTAAACTTGAGAATAAATAGTCCAGCCCAATAAATAAAAAACCTTCATGAATGGCTAAAATTAACAATAGAGCAGCCTGGTCAACATAACAAAAGAACAGACCATGTAGCTGATAATTATTACTGCTCTCAATCTAAGAATTGCTACTCTAAAATAACGCATTTATAAATATCAATTACCAAATCTCAAAAAACGATCTTAAAATAGAAAATCATTCAACAAATCGCTCTCAAAATCAACCGCCTCTCTAAAAATCGACTGTCGTCACATTGCTAGATACCTAAGGACAAAGCTGCTGCTCTCAAATCAAGTCGACGATGCTAGGGCAAGGGAGAAGTTGCAGGTGAGGATACTAGAGCAACGAAGTATTGACGTCAGTTATGTTTATTTAGATGAATTTCTGATTTCAAATCTTTTTTTTAAAACCCTAACCGATACCGAAATTTCACTCTGATTTTGGTTTAGTTAGCGTACGGTACCACCGAAATTTCGGGGTACCGTCCGATACCTCGAACCATGGTTCAAACAGGGCTAACTACATTTCCTTTTTCTAATTAATGCTTTTTTTATTGAAATGCATGGCGAAGTGCACAACTAGTCTTCGGCACACTAGTTTATCATATTGATACAATGGTTATATGTGTTTTGGTATACCAGTCTTCGGTACACTAGTAAATGCGATGATGTAACAAAAGTTTAACTTACAATAAAACAATACAGCAGCGGTAGTTGCAAAATAGTACTTGTAACGGAAACCATTACAGTAACAGTCCTATGATTAAAAATGACATTTCCGCTGTTTGTCTTTCTCGACTTTTTTTTGCTTATTTGGAGAAACTAAGTATTCATTTTTCAATAAAAACAGTCACTTGTGTTTATTATCTTTATGCGTGTGTGAGGATGTTACAATGACAACATAATAAAGCTTGATCTGCATTCCAATATTTAATTAAATCAAACAAGGTAGAAAGATCTATCCAATCAAAACCTCAAACCATGACTCGGTTGCATAATTGGTGCTGAGAAACAATATTGTGTTGTGGGAGGTATTTTAACAATATATTTTCAACCATTTTCTACGTCAAAGTGATTAAATTGACAAAAGAGTATTACTTCAAGTGATTCAACCATTTTCTACGTCAAACAATATTGTATTTAATATGAAATTGAATTCAAACGGGACATGTATGTGAAATTTCCAACACAACCTATTCACTTTTACCATCCTATTATGTTAGACCGGATATTACTTCATTTTACACATGTTATACATACATTTTTCCTATGAAACTCATAAGCACCACTAATACTTGTAGCACATGATTCGCATTGCCATAATTTTTTGGTCAATTAATTTATGTCATAATAAATTCATACCATCTGGGAAAGAGCATCATTATATGTTTGTTTGTTTAATTTAACTTATATGTTTGGATTTTATCGAGGCTTTCATATCATAATGCATATTAAATACACTTATTAATAAATGAATACAATAAATTTTTGATACAAATGAACAAGTGGAATCTGTAGACACGACTATGCTATATACGCAAGCACCAAAATATTATAAATACATTTCTTTAATTATAATGTAATTATTTACCTAATTAATATATTCATTTAAATGTTATAATTACATAATCTTATCATGATTGAAATAAAAATTAAACAAAACAAAAAAAAAATTACACTAACACGCCGATGAAATTGTATCACACTCCAAGTATTGGATACCCCGACAAATACAATATATATTTATTAAGAAAGAATATAATGTAAACATATGGAATGTTAAGAATGCCTAATTGATTTTATTTGAAATTCAATGTAAGTGTGTGTTGTCTCTCCATTTTAATATTTTAGAAACAGAAATGTGCTACTTATATTAAGATGATTGTTAATTTGTTATAACGATTCATAGTTTTTAAAAATTCGAATTTTAAATACATTTTTCTAGTACAAAAAATTTAGTTATAAAAACATTGGGTTATAATTTCTAGTTTCCCAATATTTTTTTTATAAAATCTTATTTCTACTTACAAAAAGTTATTCTGAATAAATAATTTCATTTCAAATTCTCATCAATTATCACATTTTATACGTATTAAGTGTAGCAATATCCAAACAATTCCTCGTACAAATTAAGAATTTTATTATATTGAATAAATAATTAAATTTTAGAACTTTTTGCGCGAATATATCAAGTATCAATATTAATTATTCATTACAATTTCTGAAAAAATCGACCAAGTTTGTTTTGACTTAAGTAATCACATGTTTAAATAATTGTACAAATAAAAAACTACAATTTCTCTGGACAGGGTACTTCTTCAGGGACTTAGTTCTGGCTTCTTGAAGAAGCGAGAGCTATGTTTGCTATGATTTGGGTCTTTAGATTTAGATTTCTGCTAGATAGAATATAATTGTCAAATATTTGTCTTTTGGGTTTTATATCTTTGGTCTGTACAATTTATTTTGGTACGGGTGAATTTTTAGGTCGAGTGTCGCACCACCTCTTTTGAATTTGTATCGCTCAGAATGTAAAACTTAAATTATATATATATATATATATATAATAAAATACCAAGTTTCTACAAAAAACTACAATAATCCAAACGCTGCCCTAAAAAATTGCAAAAGAAGTACAAGAATGAAGCTGCCAATATTTGCAAACAATGTCTTAACTAACAAAACAGATGCAAATCACTCATGTAACCAAGATGGTAACATCAACAACCTAAATAAGAAACGTATATTAGCATTACAAAATGAGCTTCGCATGTGATCATTACACGCTTCTTGCATAAACTGTTGTTCAACAAATTGATTATGTTTAAAAAATTCAAAACAAAATGATTTGCACCAAGGTTCCAGAACTCGGTTTTGGTCTCGGTTGTTGAAAATTTGTTGGTTTCGATGGATTTCGTAAATTTCAGTAGTTTCGGTTTTGTTTCGGTTTCGGTTCAAATTTCGATTTTCAGCATTTTAGTAATCAAAATATCATAGGTGTAACAATATTTATAACAATAATGTTAATAACATCGTCTTCTGGTCATTATATTCCGGTAGGTTACCTAATCTTCATTTTACATGATAGTATATATAAGAAAATTCCATAATATCTTGCTAGCTCAGCTGGCAGGATACTTTAATCAATGACATAATTTAACCAACTCATTTCTTTTTACAACAGCGACCCTTTTATAAGCCGTCCAGGAAGCCTTCAAATATTCCCTAAAAACACGTGCCCACAATTGTATATTTTCCAATTTCAACCCTTCAAATAATTTCCGCCTCACGCTCTATAGAAAAAGCAAGGGTTTTCTCAAAAAAAAAAAACACGCTGCTTTTCTCGATCAAAAATAAACACGCCACTTTTCTGTAGATTTCGGGCAAAAGCAAGGGTTTTCGAACTGTCCACCACCGGCGCCGGTCCAGCAACCCCCAGATTTCGGGGTGCCGGCCGAGTTCTTGAACCATGATTTGTATTGTTGTTTGATCATATTTTTGTTTTGTTGAAATCATGTGTAGTTGATTTGAATTTTTATTTCCAAGTTAGAAAATCAAATTTTTTGTTCGTTTTGATTTTCAGTTATATTATTAATTAACAAAGAACAAAGTTGTAAAGAAACTTTATTTGTTAATCCAACTTTTAAGCGCTATTAACAGTTGATAATATTTATAGAGCGATTTGAATTTATAAAGAAAGTTTATTTGGTAGATCATATTTTTTAAATAATATAAAAAGCCAATGTCGATAATTCACGGTGATACAAAAAAGTGAGTCACTAAAAGGGGTATAATTATTAATAAAAACATTGGCTGATTAATATAGAAATAATCTTATATTTAAATAATAATATTCTAAATAACTGGCATCTTCATCTAAAATTGGAGGCGGCGAAAGTAATTGCAAGGAGATTTTATCTTCTATTTTTTCAGGGAAATTTTTTAATATTTAAAAACCTATATATATAGGTATTTTGGAAGTTCACAGTCGGACCAAAAATTTGTACTTTTGAAACAATTATATATAAAGATATGCGCATATTTAAAATGAAATAGAAACACTGACCGTCTATACAATACATTATGATATAGTAATTCAAGTAGATATAATTGTATCATCCTCCTTGATTTCAGTAGATACAACATTTGAATAAGCAATGGCCATTGTGGTTTTGATCCGCCTTGACACATAGAAATAATTAGCAAGCTGATTGAAATATATCCATATTGTAATTCCCGAGACAGACAAAAAATTAAGCTATTTCCATGTTAAGTAGATTAATGAAGTAAAGTTACTCACTTGTTACTCCTTTATTATTTTTTTACAAGAACATGAATCAATTTTCTTATTATTTCGATACTAAACTCCACTAAGAGTAAAATATCTATAGATGTTCTTTTGCATCTATTAATCAAGATTTTCATTTTAAGATGTACAGTTGTTCAAGATTCATACTTTAGTACACATCTTCTATTCATTTTATTTCATTCATGTAGCCATTTTTCTTGCTCACAAAAGTAATGCATTGCATTTTTAATTCAACTTTATTGACACGTAAAGGAAGAAATAATTTATTCATTTTTCTTTGATGTTCCTTGCAGTTTTATACAATTACCAGTACATGTGTCGAAAGTTTTATATAGATTTTGTTTCTTCATCATTTAAGCTTAAATTTTTAGATTGATGTCGGAAACCAGACACCTAACAGAGTGACAACGTCATGGCTCATCTTTAATGGTTTTATGTAATGTCATCCAGTAATTTAATACATTAAAGCATAAGTGTATTACTTGTGATGTTAAAGCATATAATATCATAAAGGCTGATAAATGTAAGGGTTACACGAAAGTTGTTACTAATGTTTTTAACTAATAATATATTCTTACATCATTCGACTGTAAGTTATGCTATAAAATTTCAGTCCTTCTAAAAGGTAATGCAACATGGTGTATGCTTCCTTCAAAATGAATTTCAAACGTGCTCCATTACACAAACCATGGGTTACATATCTCAAAATCCAATTAAAGAAGAAAACTCGGAAAAAGCATTCGTTAACGTATGTATTTGATCACTCCAAACATGACATGTTTTTCTAACATAGGTCAATATTTACCTACCATAATAGTTGCTATTTATGATGTTACGGCTGAAGCAAGACATTAGGTACCACGAATGTCCTTAAAAGCTAAACTAGGCCTGAACAAAATCTTGATATGATACATAGAAAAACAATTAATGTATTAAACCAAATATAATCAAGACTAATAAAAGTGAACTAAACACATAAAATATTATATTTTTTCAAGAAAATACAGAAATACAATTAACTTCAAAAATGTGGATGCAATCAAGCATCTTGTTTGACATTACGTTTTTACAAATAATAAATTAATAACCACCTCCTTGACACCTTGTAACATCACATGCCATCCAACAAAGTGAGAATGGGCATTTGATTGGTTTGGTTTATCAGACAATTAGTTTTTATAACCCGAACTAAAACCAATAAAAATGAAAACCGATCCAGACAAGTTTGATTCGTTCGTTTGGTTATTCGATTTGATTGAGGTAAAAATGTGTTGCATTTCATGTTTGGAATGTTCATTGTAATTTCAGGCAAAACGTAATGGTATGATCAAAGTATTCTTAATGCTTTCTGGAAGTAATTTTGATTAATTTATGAAAATTAGTATTATTTTTTGGATCAACAAACAAATCTAAAAAACTATTATAACATTGATAATTCTAAAACTATAATAAAAGTTCAATTAATTTGGTTAAACAATAACAAAACTATTCTTTTTACGGACGGATAATAAATCAACTTAGTGTCAAAAGCAAATCAAGTCATCCAAAATGAATTGGTTTTTCCGGTCTAACCAAATATTGCTCACCATACAAGTAGGTATGACAAGGTAGATATTCATTACCATGAGTTCGCTGCAATAGGCAAGTATGACAAGGCAGATACCCATAAATGTGACTGAAAGTCATTCATAGAAAAGTAAGAAAACGCCTGAGCTTACCATAAATCCAATTAAAACATTTCAAAACACAATAATGAAAGTAATTCTGACATAGCATAATTGATACGTTTTACAATATATGCATGTTTTTTCTCCCAAACCAACTACAAATTGTAACGACTTATTTTAAAGGAAGCTGTTATTGAAACAAATTTTTTAACAAAATAATGTACAATCATTAGATCTAATGGTTAAGATCCCTTATGTCAAATTTTGCCTCAATTTTGTGTCCAAACAAGTTTTACCTATTTAAAATCCATTTCCAAAATAACTGATAGCCTATTTCACATAAAATTAACCCAGCTAAATGTTACAAAGATATGCAAAATTACACCTACATAAAAAAATAATGTAAGGTTAAGAACAATAATATATAATAATAACCGAAACCCACTAGATTGATCTTATAGATACAGATCAATGCCTAGAAATCGTGATTTGAATTCATAACAATAATTCATCAGATAAATAGTTAACAAAAGCAAAAAGAAAAAACCTATCCATCTTATACTACAAATCCAATGGAAGAGAAAGGTAACTAAGCTATCCAAGGCAAGATGACGAAATCATCGGAAGCACTAATTCAAGCTCAGTGGTCAGATTTGCAGACGAACAATCTAAAAAAAATATAATCAGTGGAGCAGGGAAATTTTATTTTTCCAAAGCTTTGATCTGAAGGGTAAGGATACTAAGAGTTTTCACTGGAACCGTACGGTACAGGGCATTAGAAAAGGTCTCCTATTTATCCAGTGTGATGCTAAGAGCGCACTATTTCCTTCTTTCTAACACCACAAATAAGAATAAGGATTTTTTTTCGATTTGGCCACCTTTAAAAAACTTATTACACATTTAGCCTAGTTTCAAAACTTATTACGGTCGTAGCCTGCTTTGGGTCATATCAGCCAAAACCGTTATTTTGTACTAGCGGCTTTTGTGATGACGTGGACGAGCTGTGTTTGGGGTGACACGAAGAAATGTTTTTGTTACAAACGTGTTATTTTTCTTATATCACGATGGAGCGGTTGTTAAGATGACGCTACCAAGCATCATATTGAATAACTCTCATATGTTAGAATTTAAATGTTTTTCTGTTGTAACCACGGCGTGTCATCCTAAATAACGTTAGGATAATTTTCTTTATTTCATTAGCAACATTTAAAATGAAGTTGTTACACATCATCCTAAATGACGCACCATCGTGATATACAGAGAACCGAGGCTCTCTTCCTCTTTACGTTTTCTTAACTTCTATTTTTTCAAAAACCGAAACCCCAAAGCTTCTAACCCTAATTGCTCACCATAACACCAAAATTTAGATTTTTTTGATCGAAATTCAACACCATGGCAAGCTTGTCAACACAAGAAACTCCAGAAGGTAAAAATAAACCCTAATTTTGTTGATTTTTTCTGAAATTCATGGTTTGTCCATGACTGAGGAAACTTATGAATAAGCTAGTATGTGGTTTAATGGGTTCCATGTAGTTGAAATCTTATAGTTTTCATCATGTATCTGGTTGTGTTCGCTATTTTGTGTAGCACTTATGTAGTTTGGAATATGATTTGTGTAGAGATTACTGAGAGGGAACCGGGACCTGTAGATGGTAGTGTTCTATACTTGCAAGAAAGGCATAGGTCGAACAATAATGCTTTGATGTCGGTATGTTTTTACGGTGTTCGTTTGCTGGCCAAATTATATTTCTTAGACTTTTTTATGTTAATTTTTTGTTTAGGGAAAAAGTCCCGTTAAGATTATAGATCACACGGTTTTCGTTGGCGCGGTGACCTCCACACATCCAGGAGTATTGGCCTTGCTTGATTGTGTTGGATTCCTACTAGTAACCGATTGGAATACGTTCAACTCGAGACCGGAGACATCGACATTCCATCTTAGAGTTGGAGAGATGACCATCACTTTGGGTTATGTGGTGGTCCTTCTAGGCTTTCCTATTGATGGTGCTCCTTTGAGGAATCCGGAGACAGGATACTACATGGAGATGTGCTAGCAGCTGTTAGGTATTACTCCTCATGCGGACCAATGGATGGGAAACCGAGCAAATTATTACTAGTTAGTACAGAAAGCAGATTCAGCACGACATTCCACAGGATGCCACGCAGGAGGAGATAGAATAGTGTGCTAGAGCTATCATACTCCGTATCATTACTCAACGTCTGATGTCGATCATTCGAAGACTCGGGTGTGGCTAAGATGGTTGCATTTTATTGAGGATTTTGATCAGTGTCGGCAATATTCTTGGGGCAGTGCTACATTAGCATACGCATACACGGAACTTACCAGGACCGTTTTGTTCGAGAGCAGTAATCTGGAGGTTGTCCTTCTTTGATAAAGGTAATTTATTTTCATATGGATACTTGCGTCTTATATGTTTTCTCTGTATGTCCTGTTTCTTCATTAAATTTCTTTGTAGCTATGGTCTTGGACGTATCTTCCTCTGGGTAGACTTGAATTAAAGCAACAAAGTATTGATTTTTCTTTGTCGTACGGGACTAGGTAATTTTATTCCGTCATGTATTTACCTTATGTGTGTTAAGTTATTTCTCATAACATGTTACAATTACAGGTGGGTTGGAAAGAAGAGCACTTCTTCGACTCTGAGGCACAATCTAGCATTCTGAGCTTGACGTGCTTAATCCGGATGTTGTTACATGGACACCACATGATCTTGTGCAACTTCCAGCCTTATGTACTTTGTCTATTCATCTATGGACCTCATGTGTGCTGGTTATATGTTTGAACGATGTAGCATACCATGTTCTTAACCGGGTGATGCATTAGTTTGCATTTAGACAGCACCGTCCTGAACCAGTCCCACATTACATGATTGACTTAGCAGTACCCGCGGAGTACAAGATGGCCATTGAGACATGGAACCATCGGCACATGCACACGCAACGGGAGCGGGAGGTTACCCTATCGGACGATGAGTATTACACATGGTATTGGCCTGAGGGTTATAATTTACAGGCGGACGGTGTGTACCGGGCTATAGAAATGGTCGATGAGTTATCTCATGAGGTGCCCGAACAAAGCAAGGGAAAATGCTTTAGCATCAAGCTTATTTTGCAAACTATTTTGCGGAAGAACAGGCCCGCTAGACCGGCACCGCCTCCTCCTCCTCCGCAACCTCAGGCTTTAGCACCCGTAGAATCTTCGGAGGCGCAACAAGGCGGCGACATTCGTCCGCCTCCACCTACATTGGTTTATACGTCACGGAGGAAACACAAAAAGGCGGCGACAAAGGAAAAGGGTAAGCAACCAGAGTCGTCTCAAGCAACCCAGGTTGTGCATGGTCCTTCATAGTCCCAGGGTTCTGCCCAAGAAGGTTCTTCATCGTCATCGCATGAAGATGTACCCCCAAAATTGCAGAAGAAAAAGAGAACAACTCCTTACCAACAGCGGATTTTGAAGTAGTTTGTTTGTAGAATAGTGTTGTAGTTTGTAGGTTAATTGTTGTTTCGTAGGTGCTTGAACTTTATGTAATTGGATGTTGAAATTGTGTATTGTTGTGTGGGTTGTGGTTAACTTAGATATGGGGTTGTAACGTACGCTTGTTTGGGTTTATGTTACATCGTTTTGGTTTAGCGTTGTTGGTTCTACTATTTGGTTTTGGGTGTATACAGTTCGGGAACTTAAGTTGTTTGAGGTATGCTTGAGACTGAAAAAAGTATAAAATGTGCACAACTTGGAGCGTCTTTTTGAATGCCGTTTTTTGCGTTATTAAGAATAACGCAGCGTGCGTTATTATGAATGGTGCTCCAAGTTTGTATTCAACATCCTATATCATTAAAAGACGTGTCATCTTCACCAATCCACCCTTTCATTTGTTACTTTCCCAAATCAAACCCAAAAATCCTCACAATTCTAAAGTCCTACTTTTCGATCAATCTAGATTACACGGGGCAAAGATTGTTTCTTTTTTAGAGAATTTGCTTGCAATTGAAGGTAATCCAACGAATCCCAACTTGTTTGCTTTTAGTTTCTTGTTTTGCATATTTACTCCATAATTTACCTAATATTCATAAAACTATTCTATAGATGGATCAAGGGGAACTTGATGATGAAACTTTAGCTAAGTACATGGACGAGTTTAAATCAATCCAATGCCGACCGGGAAAAGAAGCACGCTTGGAAGCTCTCATACCTAAAGAAATGCGACAAAAGCACTTTGTAGCGGTGGATGGTGATGGCAGAAGAAATAGGGGGAAACCCTTGGCAATTGGGGAAGCAGTACCACGACAATATTGCAATTGTAATGTCTATTGTCATGGGCATGTAGCGAAAAGTAAGGCAAACGCTGGCGGGCGATACTACGATTGCGAACGATATCCGGTTTGGTTACAAGTGCCGCACTTGGTTACGCTTTGTCGTTATACGGAGTGGATAGATTCTCCATTATGTCGTAGAGGCCACTAGTATGCACTGGAGATGCAAGAAGAGAATGCACAACTAAAGACGGAAAATTACCAAATGTGGGAAAAATATGACTTGCTTGAGTCCACCATTCCTAGATATCCTAATGAGTAGGGTACTCGAAAGTTGTATTATTCTATGTATCGTTATAATGTAGTACTGAACCAATTTATCGAACGAACTAGTTGTAATGAGTAGTGTACGCGAAAGTTGTATTGTTCTATCCATCGTTCTAATGTTGTATCGTTCCATGCATCGTATGGCTTGTAATGTAACAATAGATCTAATTCTCTGATACATATGTCATTTACATAATACAACGAGATAAATAGTAACACAAATATAATACAATAGGATAGATAGTTACTACATATGTCTTTTACATAATAAAACCAGATAGATAGGTATGCAAACATAATACAACAAGATAAATAGGTACTACATAACACTTAGTAAAGTCTAAGTCACTGTTATGCAACGACTCTTCTTATGCTCATGCACTCCACACTTGCTGCACCTATTCTCTCTTGAAGACTGCCCCTCGTCCATAGTGCCTTTAATTCCAGTAGATCTACGTCATCCCGGTGCTCTCCGAGCTCGCGGTGGTAAAACCATATGCCCTGAGGGTTGTGGCCAATACCGTTTGTCACGAATTGGATGAAACTCCGGCTTATAGGCCGCATGATAACTTTGAATTGTGTACTAATAGGAGGCGAAGTCGTGATGAGCTCTTTTGGCCCCATTTGCCACTACCAAACATGCGGCCATAACATGTGCACATGGAAGGTGTTGTAGCAATGGTATGTTACATGTACAAGAACAAGTATTTCCATCTATCTTTACTGTAAATTCGTCACCAAAGTAGTGTATTACAACCAATTCATTTTTGCCGAAGAGAACTATTCTGCGACGTCTAGCTTCTTCGACTCTTTCAGCTATTTTTGCCTCCAATTTTGGAGTTGATTTGCATACCGAACCAGCAACATTTTGCCGCCTGTTACAGAAATAATCCACTGATCTATAGAAGGTACATGCAACCAACGACTTAACGGGAAGCGATCGTGCACCTATTAGCACACCGTTGAAGCTTTCAAAAGCATTTGTCGTCATTACATGAAACCTTCCACCATCATCTTTAAACAAAGCCCATTTTTCCTCTTTTCTGCCGAAACTTCTCTCAATCCAGTTATGAGCTCTAAGGTTGGCCGTCTTAATTTCCTCCCGAAGTTTACGATACTCAACCTCTTCTGATGCACATGCCATCGCATAAAATAAACCCGTCAAACGTTGGTCTCTAATGCCAACGGGATTGAAAATTTGCTTTTAGATGCCTCGCGCAAAATCTGTGCTTATCTGGCACTACCCATCTTTTCTGCAATGCGATAGGAATTCCTTTCATTCTATCAGATATGAAAGTTATACGTCGATTGTTTACACTATGTATAAACTGCCTTATACAAGGAAAAAACCAAGCCCATGAGTCGGTCGATTCAGCCACAACAATGGCATATGCCAGTGGATAAAGTTGATCACTCACATCAACTGTGGTTGCTACGAGTAGTGTACATTTATATTTGCCATACAAATGAATGTCGTCGATACAAAGCAATGGGCGACAATCTAGAAATCCTTCAATGGAAGGTCTAAATGCCCGAAATGCACGTCCAAATACACCAACATCATTTGTTAACTATATGGCTTACACTACCGGGATTTGATCTGTTAATTTCTTCAAAATATGATCGTAACAATGAATATGACTTGGCCCAATCCCCATAAACCATAACAGTTGCCTTTCTCAGTGATCCCCAAGCTTTCATGTAACCAATCTTAATAAAAAATTGTTCTTCCACCAGCACTTGAACTGTTCTAGCTGTTATGTTTAAATCTGACTTCACAAAAGGCTTAAACTACAAAACCAAAAATGTTGATGTGGCTTGCTGATTGCTTGAATTTACTGTTGGATTAACGCAAGTGTGCTCCCCTCTATATTTTTTAACAACCCATAATACCGATTGCGATTTTTTAGAATCAATGGCATGGATTCTCCATTGGCATTTATCGTCGACATTGCAAACGGTGGTATACATTTCTTTGTTGGACCTAATCGGCTTAAAAGAAACAGCATGTAAAATAGACCACTCACTTAGTTGTTGCAGAAATTTAGTTTTTCTCCCAAAAACAAGACCAGGTTTAAAACCACTTTGAATGCATGGGGACGAGAATAATTCTCCACTACATTGTAAGTTTGCGACAACAGATCTAGCTATAATTTTCGCAGTGCACATGTCCTCGTCAAGCGGAATCTCCATTTCAAGTTCTTTATTACTTCCATTTTCATCATCATCATCCTCCATCTCCTCACCTCCAGAGTCAAAGTTCGGTGAATCATTATTTACTTGCATGTTGTCAACCCATGCATGATTGTTATCGGGTATCGTAGCAAACATCATGCTGTCAAAAGCAGGTGTTGGATTCGTTTGCACGTCTACATTTCCATCTACTTGACTAGCGTCATCACATGCATTCTCTTCTAAGGGAGATTTCTCTTCCGTGAAATACTACGGAAAGCTGTGTCATAAAAATATTACACCTTCATCATACAATTACGCACGACCCAAATAAAAATTCATTTCAAAGAATACTTACTTTTGACTCATATGATATAATTCAGAAGTCGTTGGCTGCAATGGTTCTGGTACTTGCATAGCCAGCCTAGCATTATTTTGCGTAGGATGGTAGTAAGGACCATAACCACACAATGTAAGGCAGTCATTAACAACAATTGGGAGAATCAAAATATAACATGTTTAGATAACCTTCCAAGTTGGGTTTACCTCTGTGTCAAGCATGCAATACTTTCCTGCGTGGGATATGGAAAACTAAAATGCGGATTCTGTGTATAATTCATATAAAGGGGTATGCATAGAACATTTTTTGTTGTCCATGCTCTGATACGTTAGAAGGAGGAATACTATTTGGTGATGGCAACGGAGGAGTTGGAAGGAACGGTGCCGCTCAAACGGGTACACAGTAGGTGGTTCTACCACTAACTTTCTTGTTTTCACAACAAATAACTCCATGGTCTTACAAGTGGCAGAAAACATTAACTCAACATCACCATCGTCTGCAATTTTAATTGCCTTAGAACCAGAATCAGTTGGCCAGTTGCAAACTAACTCAATATCAAATTGCTCTGTATTAATCTTTGTTGGCTTGAATATCGAGGCTTTTAATTGCACCAAGTTACAACCTTTGAGAACTTTTATTGGTTTGAAAGATCCACCTTCGTATTTTCCACACTTTAGGTCATCAATAACCAACTCACCATCGAAGTAGCATATAATCGCAATAAACTTAGGAGCCATTCTAATTTACAACAACAAAAATGAATATATTACTGAAATGTAAAGATCTAGAAAAACTTTGAATTAGGGTTTTGAAATTCAAACCTTGTATTGAATCAAATGACGGAGAATAGAGTAAGGTTGACGGAAATGTGAGATTACTAATGATCCAAATGACGCTCGTTCGCGGTTTTCAAAAAGGCGATGTGATACATAATGGTTTTTGGCTGATGTGACATAAACCAGGCTACGGCCGTAATAAGTTTTGAAACCAGGCTAAATGTGTAATAAATTTTCTAAAGGTGGCCAAATCGAAAAGAAAATCCTAAAATAATAAACACAATAAATTTTATGTACTTCCTAATACCACACACAATTTACACAACAATTAACCACCGTGCAAAATCATTTTGCATAGTAAACAACCGCCAATCGACATTGTTTCCACGGTCATCAAGCATCGAATTGTTGTTGATCGATGACTAATCACAGCAGAAAACAGTGTTGATCGGCGGTTGTTCGCCATACAAAAATAAAGAAAAATAATGTACTTGGTAGCCCTTTAAAAAGTTTGGTATTACAAAGAGTGTGGTATACAATTATGTGGTATTTTTTTTAGTAATGATATTAGTAAGAACAAAACGAGGTGCCCTTAGCATCACACTTTATTTAGGGGGTGGTCAATTTTAAGTGCACTCCTGTCATATTTAGAATTGTTATGCAGCATACTGAATACAAAAATTAGTTCACGAAAATACCCCTACTTCTCAGAATTGCTTTTTTCTTAAGTGATTGTTATTAACACTCAGAAAATGGTTAAGGGGGGAAATGGTCGAAACAAAATTCGGTATACACCCACCATTTTTTGTTTTTTGTTTTTGATGGCCCTTTGCCAAATTTAAGGATGAAATTCAACCATACCCCCTGAATTTTGTGAACAAATACGATAAAACCTTGCTGAATTCTGTAAATAATATGGCAAAACTTTGTCGAATTTCATCTGTGTCCCCCCTTAACCATTTGAAGTGTCAATAACAACACTCAATTCAATTAAACTAATTACCAAGATAACAGTAGTTTGATCATATTATAATTTAGTTTTAAGGGGAGGTACTTTCTAACGACCTCCCCTCAATAAATTTAAATAAAACTAAAAATTGAGTCATCCCTCAACCAAATTTGGAGTGTGAATAACAATGCCCTTAAAAAAAGGGCAGAGCTGTGTAAATCACGAGGCCGCGCTAAGAAAAGGCAAAGGAAAAATATATTTCCACCCGCGGAAACACGGGTTCCCCTGGTTTTTCAAAAGATGAAAAACCCCATTTTATGCCGAGTTGCCCCCGTTTTGAAGGGGAAAAAACTACGTGAAGGCTTCAGGGCACTACGCACTGGAAGTACGTAAGGGACAAAAAGCATGGAAAAAAACAAAAGTTTAAGTCGGAATTGAAAAAGGGTATTTTAAGCCTAAAAAATTTTGAAGGAAAAGGGGGGCAAGTCGGTATTTCTCTGAGTGGCAATAGAATTTGCCAAAATAAAAGGAACCGGGTGTGTTTGCACGTAATGAAAGAGAGGGTGTTTAAGCACGGTGTTTAAATGGCACATTTCAATGGAGTATGAAATGAAAAAAGGTATGCAGCTCCACTTCAAACGGGGCATTTAAGCAAGGTACTTTGATTTGTGATTTTAATTTAACTGGTGTGCAGTTAATTAATTATTTGTTTTGTTGTGTAACATGTGCTTAATAATTGCAAATAAAACCCAGTAGAATAAACATGATATTCACTAAATCACAACAGCACGTTTTTTACTAAACATGCCAGCGAACCAAATGACAACAAAAACAAAATGAACAAACTTGAGGAATAAACAATCTACAACAAACAAAGCAAACTAACGATATAATACTATTGACTACCACATAACCTTCTCAACAGATAACTAAGATACTCAATCAGCTCATGGTTAAAAAGCTCTTGTACCATATCTAAGACTGAGAGATCGATGCGAAATACCTCCAAAATCTCCAACTTCTAAATTTTGGTAATGGAAGATAGAAGAGAATAACACCATGTCGCAGCCTCAATGAGACGGTCTATTAAAACCAAATGTTGTTGTTTGGCAGAACTCATGGGCCTGCTAAGTCCATGCCTACGAAAGGCAGCAAGCATGGGAGTGGGGGTGGCTCACACAAGAGAAAGACTACCAAAAGTGCAATGACCCGCAAATTCGTACCTTTTGAGTTGACTAAATACACCACACTTTCAACCCAAATTGCACAGAAATATGAATTATTGTGAAATAAAGAAGAAAAAGATAGAGGTGGAAACAGAAACAACAACACAGAATCTCACATCGCAGCAGAATAAAATATTATATATATATCAGCTTTTAAAATACAGAATTTGTACTTGCATACATCATCAAAGTACATCACATATACAACATGGCGGAATATAAATAGTAAATATCTAATACTGAAGCCTCCTGCTCCAAGCTCCTCCATGGATATTTGTAAACAGATGAACTACTTGACTGCCCGTACAAATTAATTTGGGCATCCAAGAGTTTAGGGTAAAACAAAACAAAATAAACTCTGGGTCAGTCATGGGACTGGTGTGAGTAAACTCCAGCCACTTGGTTTAAATTTTAAAAATTCTTTTAAAAGAAAATATAATCGTAAGACCGATCCGCACATAAACACGAATGTCTTTTACCTTACGATAACCTAAAACATTTTTTAAAATCAATACTATTCTGATATTATAATAGTGTCTAAATCAAGTAAATACCAATCTAGCAGAACGCTTGCATCTCACGCTCCACATACATAGTATACAATCAAAATCGCGGGCGCTTATTGAATAACGGATTCCAACTGGCAAGGTATGGAATACACCATTCAACAAGAACATCTTGCAACCCAGGATAAACATGACCGACCACTCATTTTGCTTGAGTGTACCGAATGTATTATCACCAACGATTGGGATCAACAACCGTTACCCGAAAGGGACAACATCAAAAGAATAAAAAAGCAAATGTATTTTCTCTAGATAAGGTGACAATACACACTAATTGGGAGCTACCCACTTAGCTATGCGACCTACTCGATTTTATACCGTTTCCCGATTGTGAGGCTTGATGCCAAGCTTATCTTTTGACATGCCACGTCTTCATTCACTTTGAATGCCTCATCGTCCAACTCGCCAAAATCATTTATTGATTTCCCCAAAATATCACGGACATAAAGCAAAGAGAAACGAATTCCTTTGTTACCAAATGTAATGTGTTTGAAAAGGCCAATATAAATGATCCATTAGGAATACTCTATCAGACATTCATCCATACAATTTTTTTTGGGACTGGACAAACCAAAGGCACTATTCCATCAATCCATCTTAGGAAATTTCTACATAGGATCAACAAAAAAGCCCTTGCATTTTCTCCGTCTTTGATTATCTTCAGCATATTTGATTTGCAACGCTTATGCCCATACAAAGTGGTTTTCGGATAACAAATCCAACTGGTCTCTCCGTCTTGACAACGATGGTATTAAATTGGACAGTACTTCGATGCTTGGTTATTTAACTATTGAAAAACAAACATTCATCCAAAGATTATTTTTCCAAAGGGAATGCTATTAATTAACATCAAACAATCACTGAGCCCCTTTTTAAATAATATTTGATTAATTAAATTTATTATTCCCGGTTTCTCTTCAATATCTTTACCCAGATATTTTTCCAAACCCGTTTAGCCTCTCATGATTCTTGGAAAAACATTTCCATCAATCATAACTATTTATTTTCTGGATTTCAGAAAATTTCTCTATTTAACATCAGAAAAATGTGACGATCGCCCACAACTCCTGCACTTAACAAGAGAAATAATGTAGTGGAAGACGTGTTGGACAGCTATGGACGATCATAAGGGTTGAATAACACACGCAGTACTTGTCATATAACTCACAGCGCGAGGATAAAATATAATAGAACATATACAACATGAAATAATAGTGAAGTAGAATTGAGTAGAATTTTTAAATTTCATATAATCATGAATTATCCAAACATCAAACTGGATACAACATCAAATTCCGTACAATGTGCCTCACTACAAGTCACTCAGAGAATACATCAAACAACGGAAAAAAGAAATAGTAGATAGTAGAAAATAATACGCTAACCTCCTATTCGTCATCGCTCAACAACATCGTCCTCATCAAGATCTAGTACCTATTACTTGCTACTCAGTCTGCTCATCCACAACCGAATTCACAGCCCAAGGTAATAAAACGAAACATAAAACCTTGAGTCAGACAATAGTCTTAATGAGCGATAAAACAACCATCTAACATAATCTATAAAGTATATGAGAATAGGAAAATTAATCAACTGATCTACCAACATCAACAGAGAAGAACCCAGACCTGTCTTCCCCACATCCGACAATGATAGTCTTTACAAACAATCAAGTAAAACCAACAGTACATTCGTGGCAATCAATTATCAAGTGTAGACCATCCTAATCGATATCGATATCGACATCTCCAAGCACAAGCCCTGAATGCTTAAACCAACATCGGACAAGAACCCAAGAGATATCTCTTTCGACGTCGAATAATCTACACGAGATAGTACAAGCAAAACAATCATCATCCACGAATCTGGCTATCACCGCCAATGCTACTTTGAAACCATCGTTAATCAAATGACCAACTCAACATCCTGCCGTCCATCAAGTGCTAATGGTAAAACCCAGTACTAGCAAAACTCCATCCACCGTCATGACTCGTATCTAGGCCTTTCAACGATACCCAGGGTACTCGACCAAACAACTTCTAAACTTTTGGGCGTCCCCATTATACCTTTGCTTTGAGCCCGCTAGAACCTCTGACTAACGATAATCCCTCAGCCTTCAATATCTCTAGCCATAGAACTTGATGACTATCCATAAGCTCAAGCGACTTCTCGAGCAACCATTATCCACAAACTTAACGTCTCTAGTCGTCTTCGTATTCGTTGCGTTACATCAATCAACGAACACTTCATAACACTTTGAACATTCCTGCTTGAATTCGCGTCGAAGCTATAACCATCATCGATCCAAAATATTGCTTCATTTGGTTGATTCTGCATTTCATAGCACTTCTAGCTTTCTCGCAATGAAAAACTGAGCACAAAGTCAAAACTGCTTTTCACAACGTTTAGGAAACGTTACCATATCTGTGCGTCCTATTCTGGATTGGCTTGGTGCTTAACCTTTCAAAACAACTCAAAAACACGTGCGCAACACACATTTATATGTGCCTGATCCATGCTCTAGAACAGAAGTGGTCAATCCATTGGCTTTTCATAGCATTTCTGAAGCGCTGCCAATTCCGCCCGATCCATGAAAACTGCCCGATCTATGATTTTCCCAGCGCGCGCCTTGGCAAATCCATGATTTTCCCATGCGCAAGCCAATGTGGCATTGCCTGATCCATCCCCTTAGTTTCGGCCTGGTCCACCCTACTATAGAGCTTTAAAAACGCTACAGATTTCAGCCTGATCCATGCGCAAGTGGTACTTCGCTAAACCGTTGCGCTGTCGTGCTAATCCCTGTTTTCACTGTGTTGTGCACATTGCCAGAGTAACCCGATCCATGCGCAAGTTTCTGCCCGATCCATCCTTCCTACCATAGCATTTTCCAAACGTTGTAAACCAAATTTTTCCCGATCCACCCATACACTTGCCAAACTAACCTTTTTCACGTGCACAACCCTTGGATTTTTGTGCCCAGTCCATGCACTGGTTTCCGCCCGATCCATGCACTAGAATCGCTCAATCCAAACATGTTTTCGCGCTAAACTCCAACTAATCTTCACACTTGAACACGACTCGATTTTATACTCGAAAACCAATCAAACTTCAACTTTTTCAACAACGATTCAATCAACAAAACAACAAATCATGCAATTATTAACAAACATTAAAACAACAATTTAACAAATAATCAATTCAATAAATGAATCTAATCGTAGAATTATCTTATAAAATACTGTTTATAAGTTTCTAGTTTAGATCCTATGGTGTTTGGAATTGAAATCATACTTACATCGATTAGATCTATATGAAAACAACTTGAAATGATGAATATAAGATCATACAACCAATATACTCGATTGAATCAGTGCGAGAGATGTTTATCACCCATTAATTCTTCAAAATAACTTGAAATCAATTAATCTCAAATCCGGAAAGCGATGATCAACCTTCAAACCGCTCAATTTGATGCGATCTTCCTTCACTCGATGTAGATCTTCAATCTTCTTGCGTAGATCTAGAATTTTAATGGATGAAAGGTGTATTTGATTGAGCAAGGAGAATCACGAGCTCAACCAAATGAGAGAATGAACAAAGTAAACTATTCTCCATGCCTCTAACCCTCTATTTATAGCCTCCAACTAACCCAATAATGAGCCACACCAATTCAGCACATTAATGACTAGCTAAACCTGTACAGAAATTGTGAAACACTAAAACAACGATTTCTCCTAAACCACTGAACCAAATCTTTAATGTGACCACTCTACGGAATTGGAAACATCATTTCCTTTCCAACGAAATCAATCTCAGCACCTAATTCAATCTCAGTCAAAAGTTATGTCCTATACAAAACTGACATAGGAAAAATGGTCACAAATAAAATTGGTAAAAATTATGGATAGGCCTCACATCCTCATAACCAACATATCAAAATATGAGAATGACCCGGCCCCCAGGGAATTAAATAAAAATATTTTACGTTAGTCCGATGCATAAGATGACGGCAGTTACATTCTCTCTCCCCCCCAAGGAATTTCTCCCCTGAAATTCCAAGCAAACACAAGCAATCAGAAACAAATCCGCATGCCTATCATCCATAGACAACCAATTTACCATCCAAACTACCTTATCCTAGCACGCAAAATTCAAACGAAATAGGACAAGTTATAATGATGTAAGGTTACACGATATTAATGGGTCATACCGACGAAGAGTTCTGGATGGATCGTCTTCATAGTCTCTTCCGTCTCCCACGTACAATCGTCATCATCCTCACTCCATTGCACCTTAACTAGCTTAACCGTCTTCCTCCTAAGTTGTTTCATGTCATTCCCCACAATGCAAAGCGGCTTACGAGGTCTCGTAGCGACGGTCTCGACTTCTAGATCTTCGTACTATTCCGGAGATACAATCACATTCGAATCGTGCACACACTTCCATAGAAACGACGAATGGAAAACATTATGCACACTCGAAATCTTCCCAAGTAACTCCAATCTATATGCGAGCTTTCCAATCCGCTCAATTATCGGAATTGGTCTAACAAACCCAGGATCTAACTTTCCTTTGCTGCCAAATCGAACAACATGCTTTAACGGCGAAATCGTTATGAAAACCATATCGCCAATGTCGAATTCCAAAACCTTTCGACGCTTATCAACATAACTCTTCTGATGGTTTTGGGCTACCTTCATTCGTTGCTGAACGATCTTGATACAATCCGATTCTCTGATCATCTCTGGCCCAAGTACCAACTTATCTCCAGTCTCTAACCAACAAGCCGGAGAATTACATGGTCTTTTATACACACCTCGTATGGTGTCATCCCAATGCTCGACTGGTAACTATTGTTATACGCAAACTCAGCTAAATGTAGATGGTCTTCCCATGATCCTCCGAAGTCCAATACACAATCCCTCAGGAGATCTTCCAAAACTCGGTTAACCCTCTCGGTTTGACCATCGGTTTAGGGATGATAAGTCGTACTTAAACGAAATTTGGTTTCCAAATTCTCTTGCAAACTTTTCCAAAATCCACTTGTAAACAATGGATCTCGATCACTTACTATGTTCATCGGGATACCATGGAATTGAACTATCCATTTTATGTAAAGCTCAGCTAACTTTGTTGTTGTCCTAGTTGATTTGATAGGAATAAATCTTGCACTTTTAGTCAAGCGATCCACAATGATCCAAATTCCTTCGTTTCCTGCCCTAGTTTTAGGTGTTCCATTGATAAAATCCATCGATATATGCTCCCACTTAAATATAGGAACTTCCAATTGCTGAAGCAATCCACTCGGCTTCTTCTGTTCACCTTTCACCAACTGATAGTTCATGCATTTGGAAATAAACTATCCAATATCCCTCTTCGTACATTCCTAGTAGTGAGATCGCTTCATGTCCTGATACATCCTATTACCACCAGGATGAATCGTCTACTTTGAGTGATGGCATTCCCTCAGAATCTCATCTATCAGTCCGTCAATATCACGAACAACCGGTCGTCCTTGTTTCCGAAGCCAACCTTCTCGATCGACCTCGAACTCTTTATTCTCTAATTTCAACTTCAAGGTAATCTCAACAAGTTTTGCATCACGCTTAGGCTCTCGCCAATCCTTTCGATAAGAGTAGGTCTTATTGATAAGCTTGCCAACATTTCAGGTTCCAACTCACACTGTGGTCTGAAATCAAATCATGCCAAGTACTTGAGGTGTTTCCATTCCAAAAACATCGTTGCCAAACTTGCTTGTCTTCGACTCAACACATCCGCCACTGCGTTATCTCTACCAGGAGTATAGGATATACCAGAACCATACGATGCCAGAAACTCTAACCACCGTTGCTGCTGAAGATTCAAATCCTTTTGGGAGAAAAGATATTTCAACAACTTGTGATCCGTAAAAAGCTCGAATCGAACTCCCAACAGGTAGTGTCTCCACACCTTCAGAGAAAACATAATTGCTGCTAACTCTAAATCATGAGTTAGATAATTCCTCTCATGCAGCTTCAATTGTCAACTCACGTAGGCCACAACTTTATCCTTTTGCATCAGCACTACTCCAAGTCCAGTACCACATGCATCAGTGTATACCACCATCTCTTCATTCCCACTTGGAATCGTCAAAACAGGAGCACTCGCCAGTCTCTCTTTTATGATTCAAAAGCTTTCTCACACTTCGCATCCCATGTGAACACCCGCTTTTTCTTCATCAATCCTGTTAAGGGTGCAGCTATCTTGGAAAACTCCTCGATAAACCGAAGATAATATCCGGCCAACCCAATGAAACTCCTCACTTTCGTCATATTCTTTGGTCTATCACAGTCCTGGATTGCTACCACCTTAGCGGGGTCAATAACTATTCCATTTCTAGAAACAACATGGTCTAAGAACCTCACTTCGCTCTTCCAGAAGTCACATTTCGAAAACTTAGCTCTCAACTGATGCTTTCGCAAGATTTCCAACACAACTCGCAAGTGTGTCTTATGATCTTCCTTTTTCCGTGAGTAAATCAGAATATCATCCATGAACACAAGCATGAACTTTTTCAACTTATCTCTGAAAACTTTATTTATAGGATCAACGGAACACGTTGGCGCGTTAGTCAACCCAAATGGCATCATCAACCATTCGAAGAAACAGGATGGTGTCCTAAAAGAAGTCTTCAGCACACTATCCTTTGCCACCCTAAACTGGTGAAATCCTGTTGCCAAATCCATCTGAGAAAACACCTTGGCCTCGTGAAGTTGATCGAATAAGTCGTCTATCCTTAGCAACAGATACTTTTTCTTCGTGGTCATCTTGTTCAGCTCACGTTAATCCACACACAATCTCAAAGCTCCATCATCCTTCGTTTCAAATACAACTGGTGCACCCCATTCGGATACACTTCTCTGAATAAACCCTTTTACCAAAATGTCACGTACTTGCACCTCTAACTCTCGAGCTTCCTTAGGCGTCATTCGCCTAAGAAGCATGACGATAGGTCTAGCACCCTCGACCAAATCGATTCTGAACTCAATCTCGCGATGCGGCGACAACCCTTTGACCTCGTTAAAGACATCATTGAACTAACTAGCGATTGATACTGATGACAAGTATTCCAGTGGAATCACATGCGAATTTAAATAGCTCACTAAAACACCATCTTTGGGCTTACATCGAATCACAACCATTCGTCCTTCCACATTCCTGACTGTCACCTCTAGCTTCTCGCAATCCACCTTTTCCGCATACTCTTGAGCCAATCCATACCTAAAATAATTCCAAACTCAACCAAGTTCAAAACAAAGCAATCACACACAAAGGAGCAACCATGACTCGACAACACTAGACCTTGCGACTAGATTAGTCACAACAAAAGGTATTTCACAAATTTCAGGTTCCAAACCCAAGCGACACACAAGCTCATTGCAAATGAAAGAATGTTATGCTCCAGTATCGAACAACACACGAACTGAAAAATATCTAATGTAAAGAATACCTTGAATGATGACACTCTTCCCTTCCTCCTCTGTCGTAGGAGCCTTTGAAGACGATGGCACGACTTCCAAAGCATACGCTTTCACAATCTGCTTACCCTTAACCAGTTCTGGACAATCCTTCTTGTCATGCCCAGACTTTCCATATTTAAAGCACTTCCTTTCAACTTTTGGATTCTTACAATCCTTGGAATAACGACCCTTCTACTGGTAGTTATAGCAAGTCACTTCACCTTTCTGCTTCTTTTGGCCATCCTTCCCTTTCTGTTGTTGCTGCTTCCTCCTTTTGTTATTACCACCTCGCTAAGGTTTTGGTTCTTCCTTAGCTGCAACAACAGTCTCTTCCTTGGGAAACAAACTCTTGTGCCTTAGACCTTTCTCGACGATCTTTTCATAAGTGCCAACTAGATGATCAACTAACTATTCCCAAGATACTTGTCCAAGCCCATAACAAACTTCTCATTCTTTTGATAAGGAGTCTCGACATATGAACGACCATACTTCAACAAAGCTCGAAGTCATAAAAATACTCCAGCACTGGTTGACCATTCTGCTTAAGCTCAACAAACCTCTTAAGCAGAATAGACTTCTAAACGATAGAAATAAACTCCGTCTCAAAATTGACTTGGAATAGCTCTCATGAAATCTCATCTTCTGGAGTCTCTAGAGTGACAGAGTTCCATCAATCCATAGCTCTGCCATGTAGCTGTCTCGATGTAAGCTTCCTCTGAGTTGCATCATCAATTCCTAAGTCTCCAAAGATCTAAATACAAGTATCAAGTCACCTTTGAATCTCTATAGTCGGCTCTGTCCTTTTAAATGGCTTCCCTCCTAGTGTGGTGAAGTCACTCCATAAATTCGCGAAGTCCACGACCTTAGGCACTTGAACTTGAACTCCTACATCTACCGCGGCTGTCTCCTGAGTGGGTACCCTCCTCGTGACTGCCGCTTCCATAAAGACCTCGAGCATAGCTGGGTAGTCTGATATACCGCCATTTTCCCCTACAGGAATAGTCTCCTCTCCAGCCATGTGTCTCGATAATCGTCGACTCATTCCAAATCTGTAATATAGAATGATTAGTCCATGTACGAAAAAAATTGCAAACAGAGTTCAAATGTTATTATATTGTATACTAATATATAGTTGACATCCATCAGAAATCTACAAATACGTCTCTCGTACGCAATTATATCCTCGAACTTTGGCTAAAATCAATAACCAGAGCTCTGATACTAAATGTGACGGCCGCCCACAACTCCTGCACTTAACAAAAAAAATAATGCGCTGAAAGATGTGCCAAGCAGCCATGAACAATCATCAGGGGAGAATAACACATGCGGTATCTGTTGTATAACTCACAGTGTTAGGATAAAATATAATAGAATATATACAACAGGCAATAATAGTAAAGCAGAATTTTTAACATACATATCCTCATGAATTATCCAAACATCAAACATGATACAACATCAAATTCCATACAATGTGCCTCACTACAAGTCACTCAGAGAATACATCAGACAGTGTAAAACAGAAATGGTATATAGTAGAAAATAATACGCCAACCTCCTTCTCGTCATCACTCAGCAACATCGTCCTCATCAAGATCTACTACCTATAACCTACTACTCAGTCTGATCATTCACAACCGGATGAACAACCCAAGGTAATAAGAGAAAACATGAAACCTTGAGTCAGACAATAGTCATAATAAGCGATAAAACAACTATCTAACATCATCAATAAAGTATATGAGAATCGACAGATTAATCAACTGATCAACCAACACCAATAGAGAAGAACCCAAACATGTCTTCCCCACATCCGATAGTGATAGAATTTACAAACAATCAAGTAAAACCAATAGTACATTCATGGCAATCAGTTATCAAGTGTAGACTATCCTAATCGATATTGACATCTCCCAAGTACAAGCCCCGATGGCCTAAACCAACATCAGACAAGTACCCAAGAGATATCTCCTTCGACGTTGAATAATCTATACAAGACGATACAAGCAAAACAATCATCATCCATGACTCTGGCTATCCTCGCCAATTCTGCTTTGAAACCATCGTTAATTGTATGACCGAATCAACATCCTGTCGTCCGTCAAGAGCTAACAGTAAGCCCCGATTCTAGCAAAACTCCATACGCCATCATGACTCGTATCTAGGCCTTTCAATGATACCTAGGGTAATCGACCAAACAACTTCTAGTCTTTTGGCCGTCCCTATTATAACCCTGCTTTGGGTTCGTTAGAACCTCCAACTAACGACAATCCCTCAGCCTTCAATATCTCTAGTCATCCAACTTGATGACTATCCATAAGCTCAAGCGACTTCTCGAGCAACGTTATCCACAAACTCAACGTCTTTGAGTCGTCTACATATTCATTGCATTTCATCAATCAACGAACAATTCACAACACTTCGAACATTCGTGCTTGAATTTGCGTCGAAGCTATAACCATCATTAATCCTAAAATATGCTTCATTTGGTTGATTCTGCATTTCATAGCATTTCCAGCTTTCTCGCTATGAAAAATTAAGCACAAAGTCAAAACTTCTTTTCATAGTGTTTAGGAAATACTACCATATCCGTGCGTCCCATTCTGGATTGGCCTAGTGCTCGACCTCTCAAACAGCTCAAAAACACGTGCAACACACATTTTTATGTACCCGATCCATGCTCTAGAAGTGGTCAATCCATTGGCTTTGCATAGCATTTTTGAAGTGCTGCTAATTCCGCCCGATCCATGAAGACTGCCTGATCCATGATTTTCCCAGCGCGCGCCTTGGCAAATCAAAGTTTTTCCCATTTGCAAGCAATGTGGTATTGCCCGATCCATCCCCTTAGTTTTCGCTTGATCCATGCTACTGTAGCATTTTAAAATTGCTACAGATTTAAACGCGATCCATGCGCAAGTGGTACTTTGTCAAATCGTCGTGTTGCCGTGCTAATCCTTGTTTTCACCGTGTTGCGTACGTCGCCAGTTTAGCCCGATCTATGCGCAAGTTTCTACTTGATCCATCTTTCCTACCACAGCATTTTCCAAATGCTATAAACCATATTTTGCCCGATCCATCCAGAAGCTTGCCAAACCAAACTTTTTCACGTGCGTAACCCTTGTATTTTTATGCCCGATCCATACACTGGTTTCCGCCCGATCCATGCACTAAAATCGCTTGATCCAAACATGTCTGCGCGCCAAACTTCAACCAATCTTCACACTTGAACACGAATCGATTTTATACTCGAAAACCAATCAAACTCAACTTTTTCAACAATGATTCAATCAAAAAAAAACAACAACAATTCACATAATTATTAACAAACATTAAAACAATGATTTAACAATTAATCAATTCAATAAATGGATCTAATCGTAGAATTACCTTATGAAATATTGTTTATAAGTTTCTAGATTAGATCCAATGGTGTTTGGAGTTGAAATCATACTTACACCGATTAGATCTATATAAAAACAACTTGAAATGATGAACATAAGATCATACAACTTATATCTCGATTGAATCCATGCGAGAGATGCTTATCACTCACCAATGCTTCAAAATAACTTGAGATCGATTAATCTCAAATCCAGACAGCGATGATCTACCTTCAAACCTCCCAATTTGATGTGATCTTCCTTCACTCGATGTAGACCTAGCTTTGCTCGATGTAGATCTTCAATCTTTTTGTGTAGATCTAGAATTTTAATGGACGAAAGGTGCATTTGATTGAGCAAGGAGAAACACGAGCTCAACCAAATGAGAGAATGAAGAAAGTAAACTATTTTCCATTCCTCTAACCCCCTATTTATATCCTCCAACCAGCCCAGTAATGAGCCATACCAATTCAGCCCATTAATGACTAGCCAAACATGTACAGAAATTGCGAAACACCAAAACAACGATTTCTCCTAAACCGTTGAACCAAACCTTTATTGTGACCACTCTATGGAATCAGAAACATCATTTCCTTTCCAATGAAAAAAATCTCAACACCTGATTCAGTCTTATTCAAAAGTTATGTCCTATACAAAATTGATAGGGGAAAAATGGTCATAAATAAAATTGGTAAAAATTATGGATATATCTCACTTCCCCATAACCAACATATCAAAATATGAGAATGATACAACCCTCAGGGAATTAAATAAAAATATTTTATGATCTTGTTACAAAAACATTTCCATATATTCACACATCACTATTCTTCCACATTCATCAGTCCCTAACAATAAACTAGTAAGAGAACAGCTCCTTAAGTATCAACCCCGAAGGCCGAAACCAACACCAGATCGATACTCTTGAAGCCATTCAACTTGACTAATCTCCAGTTAGTTTCTAATTTCCTTAACTCCGTTTCCTAACTTCCTATCAACAAAATCATTTCAACCTGCAAAACGTTTGCTTTTAAACCATCACACTTTAAAACGTGTAAACGTTTCTCCTTCCAACCTCCCAAGATTTAATTTTATAAATTCCTTTTTTTCCTTATAAAATTCCATTATATGTTTATCGTACGTTTATTCTCTTATTAAATTTCATATATAATTGATAAGTTGATTTCTAGTTATCAAACTTTCTTTGATTTTCCTATCTCCTTAAATTTCCGGAAAATTACGCCAGCGTCTTCTTTGTACAGATCACTCGGTACAACTACCAATCGCCTCTCTGGGCCCTTTTCATTCAAAAAGAAAATAAAAAAGGCAAGCGGCTTGCCAAATAGGCTCAGAAAATCTCGTATTAAATTAAATATGTACCTTTTTTTGGGCATTCAATTTATTTATCTTCATACACTCTATTGCATACCTGTCTAATATATATCCAACCATTCCCAATTTATTTTAACTTCATTCAACATTTTCATTCAACCCTATTCAATTCGCTAATTTATACTTTAATTAGCTCATTTGCCTATTTCACTTTTAATTAGAATCAGCCGTGTTTATACACGTTGTTACTGACTGATAAACAAGTCGAATTAGATTTCCATATTTGATTCCAAATCTAATTCAAGTTTCCATATTCAATTCCCAATTTTTAATTCATCAATCCAATTTACTTAACCAAAATTAAATTTGATCCAACTCCATTAACTAATTATTTTTCTAATTAGTTAACTTCATTCAATAATTTAATATCTGATTTTTGTTTTAAAAAATCCATTCATTTACTCCACTTGAGTTCATATTTATTTTATAACTCATGTCTAAATTTTACTAATGGAAATCCGAATTTCATTTACTAAAAATCCTTCTATTTTATTTATTTGATCGTTATTATTTATAAAGGATTATAGCTCTATTTTTCTAGAAATTTGATTTTGACATAACTCAAAATCTATAAGACGAAATCCATAATTTTCTCTTTCATTAGAAAGTTATTATTCAGTAGGTACTGACGATTCTTGTTTCAAATAATTCTGACTTATATTAAGTTCTATATACTTAACTGAAGTTCAAAACGTCAAGTTATGAACTGCCTCATTGCAGCGAGTTCGTTTTAATTAAATTTAAATATAAAAATTTAAACTTCATTTATATAAATTCCAACTCCATTCTTCAATATTTAAATATAATTTAATCCGGTTTTCTAAACTAACTTAACCATTCCGATTATTCTAAATCATTGATTATTTCATAACTCAGTTATAAATTATTTACCACTCAATCTTCTATATTAAATTTCAATTATAAATTCCCAAGATTTATCTTAATGCCATTTATATTACGAACATCGGAAATAATTTTACCGTTAACTTTTTAAAACGATTCCCGATTCTCTTTCTAAATTCATACTTGTATTTAAATTTCAATTTTATCCACTAACGATGTTTCATCTTCATTATAAATATCGTTTATATTTTCTAATACTTATTCCTATTATTAAAAACAAGTTTTATATTTCCTAGCCCATTCGAAATTCAATTTCTATATTTAGAAAAATTAATTTTTCTTTTTAACTCAAACCCTTTTCTTTTCATTCAAATATATTTTTACGAAATCTAAATACCAATTATTTAGGGTCTGTGCTATTCAAACATCCAAAACACACAATTATTGATCACAGGTTTCCTAACACATCATATATGATAATATATGTATATATATATATATATATATATGAAAACAAACAATAATAAATTTTTAGGAACCCAATTGGATCCCTCAAACCTGTTTTCCCTGCATCCACAGATGTAAGACAACATGAATAATACCCATCCTACTTTTAAGGCAGGATATCGCGGTATAGAAGGTCATCCACTATATATATTATGGGGGTGCATAGGGTCATCCGCTAATGGTACCGCCGGAAATATCCTATATATATATATATATATATATATATATAATATAGTAGCCACAACCACCAAGCCTAAATATAAATAATATATATAATAGTCACAATTCGTCAACAATTATTCGATGCATCCAAACAGTCAGCAAACAACATACAAAAATTATTTAAAATAAAAAATCGTTTATAATAAAATTATAAATGAATCTAGGGAGTGAGTTTACTCACCTTGATTTTAATTTCAACCCATTCCGATTCCAATTTCAATTCATAAGTATGCAATCCTCAACAACGAATTACTCAATAGACTTTGTTTCATAAAATCTCGTATACCCCTAATATAATATTCCTTAGTTAATATGACATTATATATATGCATGTAACTAATAAAGTTAAGAACAAAATTATTTAAATTAAGCGAACTACTTAAATTAATTATTAAATTATACCTCAATTCATGTTAATTTCTTTCTACTCCTTTCCAGCATCCTTGCTTCTTACCACCAATGACCGAACACAATGCAAACAAAAATGCTCCACCCATGTTGATGTCATATTCTTTTCTAACTTGCTCCACACAACCCTGAAACAAAAACAAAAACGAATACTTCCTGCATCATCAATCTTCCCCTAACGTTCATCCAAACCCCTCAACAATGCTATTCACATGCTCAAAATGATCGTTGTAGTCAATTCGATCTTCCCAAAACATCAGTTGAAGCTCCTTGCCCTAAAAAAAACTACGCTTGATCCCTTCTCCATCCCACTGACATTACCAACAGAGCTCGACACTCCCCATGCCAATGCCGACTTCGGTTTCATCCCCCTTTCTAGTTTCTGCGCGATCACGACTTCCCTTTCTCGCTATAGCGCATCACCTAAAAAAATTGTGATGCCTATTTGTGAATCGATGGCCACCAAACTCACCCCACACGAGCACCTCCTCATCCTGATCTCAATGCCACATCTCTCCTGCCCTACACCCTCCTGTATCGATAATGAGTCGCCACCCTAAGCAGCGCTGCTCGAGTTCGAATACAGAAGTCGCACTTTACAATTAGCTAAGGGGTTGAGGATTTAAATCCTATGAAGTAATCGAATCAAACACTGATGGATTTCAGAGTCTTAATATTATTTTATTTTGAATTTCAATGAGGAAGACTTCGATTTCTATATTTTCTGAAGGGAATGAATGTGAAATTTTTTTGAATGGAGATTGGGGAGGTACTCGCGGTTTATAGGTGTGGAAACGAGGCATTAGGCCTGTGCGGGTACAAAATCTAGGTCGTCTTTAAGTACAAGTTAGGGTAGCTTTAATTAATTTGATTTGATTTCAAATAAATGCGATTTGATTTAAAGAGATTTTTATTTTATTTAAACAGATTCCGATTTGATTTCGAGCTTATCCATTAAAAATATCTCGGGGTTCATAACTTGAAATTACGAAACTTATTTTAATGTAATGTCCGACGTTTCAATGTTATAACGCTATTCTGAACTCAATGGAATTGAGTCTGAAATTTAATTCGAACATATATATAAAATAACCATATTAAATCAATATAATATAATTTAAATTTAGAAATAATAAATTCCTAGATAATAAATTTGTATTATTATCGTTTATAGTCAAATACAATTTATATTGATCATCTAAATTGTTTCGATTCGGTTTTAACTTCGAATTCAAATATCTATCATTTCGTGTCACGGTAATTTGATATAATCATATTTAAACCGTATTCGATTATTAAATCGATAAACTTCATATAAAATCCAATTATATTATCAACTAAATATTTAAAACAGTATTAAATGTTTAGAATTAAACGACTAAAAATTCCGGTTCGTTACAAAAAGCAAGTCATTAAAGAAGAAGCATGTGGAAGGCAATTGAGTTGGTAGCTGAGGTTTTTTCTTTGTCTTTGTTGATTGAATTTGTGGGAGTACGGCCCTTGCTTTTGGTTAGTATGATATATAACTAGTACATATTCTAGTTTTAGTTTATAAATAAAAGTTGGGTTTTCTTGCATTCTGTGTTAAATGTTTAAGTGTTCGAATTTTCGTACTTTCCTTTCAATGTTCTTGCACATAATCGCTTGTTGCTGCACTTAAGCTTCGATCGATTATCTTAGATTCCAAGTGTTTGTTCAATGAACCACTCCCGAAGCCTCCTTTCGGTCATGGCTTCAGGTCATGTGGTTTATCGCCGGCTCCATCGAGGCCATTGTTTAGTATGGCCTTAAGTCATGTAGAACCCGGTGTGAGGAATTCCACTCTCAATACCTCATTTTAGTCGTAGTTTCAAGTCATGCGAGAGTTGGGAGTTCCACTCTATATACCTCCTTCGATCGTCGTCTCAAGTCATGTGGAAATAGGTGTTTGGCATTGTAGTCAACCATTTGAATTTATACTTACCCGTCATTGGTTCAGGTTTAAGTTGTGGATGTCGCTGATTCTTCCTTTATACTCTTCAGTCATTTGCTTGGGTTCGAGCTGTGGGCGTCATTTGTTCGCTCGTTGGATTTATACAGTAATCTGAATTCTAAGGGTTGAAGTTGGCTTAACGAACGATAGGTATACATTCACTTAGGCTTGGATTGGTTGGCCTATGTACTAAGAAAGAGGGTGGGTGGTCGGACACTCGAGGGATGAGCATTTGGATTGTTTACACTTAACCTTGTAATTTTTTCAAGACACGAGTCAATAGGTGGGTCGTCAATTCACAACTATTTATTTGTTTATGCTTGACTCGTTGAGTGAGAGTCAATTAGCAGGCAGTCAATATAGCTCTCGGCAGAAGTCGAAAGAATTATAGAAGTGTCAAGCCTTTAAGGTATACAGGGAAATACTTCATTGCACTGGTAGCACGGGCGAAGACCAAATGCCACTCATATTTGGTTGGACATTGGTGGGGGTTTGTTTTTCTTGAATAAGCAGTTATCATTAGAATGTTTAATAACCTTAGTCATTCAACATTAATAACATCTTCAGTAAAAGGATTTCACTTTAATCCAGTTTTCCAATCAACTCAAATCATCTTTGCTACTCCTTCATGATTTGCCAAAATATGACGGTGAGGTTTTGGAAGTTGTGATCTCTACTAATTGACAATGGTCGTGTTCTGACTCAGAGTGATGTTTACAAGATGACCTTGTTGATTGAATAACATCATCTAGCCTATTTATTAAAGACTAAGCAGTTGTGGTTTAGTTTCGCTTGAAGACAGGAAGTCCAAGAACCAAGTTTTGCATGGTAGCAGCATGGACATCCTTTTATGGAGGATTGGGTTTGACCCATCGGAAAAGACCAGTACCAATCTAGGGATGACCCAAAGGGTTTGTCCCCTCTTTGATGGAAATGCTCACACCATCGTTTGTTATCCGATGTTGATTCATGTCACATTGTTGCAATAAAGATGATTTTTTTTCTCATACATAATCAATAAGAGTTGGAGTTATCCTGTTTCCTTTATGTTATTGGACTTTAGCTTGTGTCGTTTGTTGTAACCAAAGCATAAGATCTATGTTTTGGTTGATTTGAGTGTTTAGCTGCTGCCGAGTCTTCATCATGCACTTCATCACATTATCTAGAGTAGAAGTATATCCCTTATCATCACGAGTTTCAATAGCAAAAGAGATAGAAGATTTCTTCATGGTATTGAGTTCAAGCTTCTTATGTAGATCTTTTCCAATCTTAAGTGGAATGGAAACTTAAAGCAGTAAGAGATTGAGAATTGAGTTGTTCCAAGAATGTTCACGTTAAAAATAAGCACAAACACCCAAGATTTCTAAAGAGAACTAAAATTAAGAACTTAAACATAAAATAAGGTAACCATAATTGAAATATAGCAAAAATGAGAGCACAAAGGTTTATAGTGGTTCTGTGTTGTATGGTTTATGCCCACTTTGAAAGATTTGTTACTTTATTGCCAAATTTATGATTACAAAGTCTTAGATCGGTGGGGATTCGAAAGTAAATAATGAAACTAAAGATCCATTTCTCTCATAGGATGTTGTTATTTAAAGAGGTAGGACGACTAGAAAATTTGTAGGCCATCGAGGGGATCACTTGAAGAAGCACAACCCACAAGTCATTAAAGACCATGATTGGTACGGACCTCTAAGATAGATATCGGTATCGATCCCTTGTAAAAAGGAATGGATGTTGGCGATCCTTAAGTAGCCACCCCTCGATGCTTGTAGTTTGATTTAGGTGATGGTTAATGTAACAATGCGGAGTTTTATATAGGAATATTTATTTAATTTAAATATTTAAAATGATTAATTTAAGATTTAACGGGTTGAAATTAATTTAAATGAGAATTTAGTTGTTGATTTAACTTGAAATTTGTAAATATTGAGTTTACAATCCAATTAAATCTATTTTGAGGTTTTGTGAAATTATATTTCGTTATGAACGATAATAATAATTTATTATCAGATAATTTGAGTTTTGGAAATCGATTTATATTTTATCGATTTGATTTAACACAAGAAAATAGCCACTTTTCAAACGATTTCGGATTTTGACGAAACCAGTTTCATCGGATCCGGAATAATACATTATTATAAGATTTCAAATTTCATAGTGAATAGAGCTAATATATGATCGTGCAAGCTTGAAACACTCGACAATAAAATGTGTAAATATTTTATAACAATAGTTGGCTATAAAAACGCTTCCCACTCTTTAAAAATTAGACGACACATACCTTACTCTTTTCCATATTCCACTTTAATGGGCGAGAGGTTTCATGCTTTAAAAACAATGGAAACGTGACTTCAACAATCAATAACAAATCATAGAAAAATCCTATAATCTCAAAGCTTATTTCCTTGGGTTCGGGTAGCTAGATCTTCGTTTTGATGTTATGATTGAAGGGTACGATTGGGTTTCCTGGAGTTCGACTTCCTAACGGTCAAACTAGGGTTTAAGTTTATCCTTGATATAGCGGAAGTTATGGAAATTGTAGGTTGTTTTCATGCTCGTGGAGGAGTTTGGCACTTCGTGTGAATTTTTGGTAGGATTTGAAGAAGAAAAGTTTCGCACCTTTTAAGTTCTTGCTGTAATGCCTAGTCATGATTTTAAGGAGGCTTGGTTATTGGATTCATCGAAGCGATAGAGAGTGTAAAGAGGTGAAGTTAGTTTGTATTTTCATCTGTGCAACTAAAGTACTTAGCGGTTCTGTAGCAATGGAGCTGCAAAATGTGTAGGTGGGATATAGCGGAGGTGCAAAAAGATATATTAGATGTAAAAATATATTTTTTAAAATTAAATAATTATCATTTGTGTAGAAGAAACTAATATTTATTAATCTTATATAATAAAATCAAAGAATATCTTGGTTACACACATTAGAATTGATGACTATAATAGATTTTTATCGTATATTAGACACTTATGTGTTAGAATTGTCTTTTTACACTAACTTTATTTATTTGTTTTAAAAGCAAATTAGTTAAATCAAGCTTCATATACTAATATTGCTAAAGCGGGTGCTATAAAGCATTGATTCAGTGGGTGCAGTGGAAAACGGTGGGGCTTAAAGCGGATCTACTATTCATCAGCGCTAAAGAAATCACGTAGCAATTGAAGGGTGCTATGGGCTATGAAGGAGATTTTGCAGAGCTTTAGTGCGACTTTAGCTGCACAAATTTTCATGGACTGAAGAAGGAAGATTGGGAAAGAAGAGTATACGAGATGGTGGTAGGAAGCTACAAGAGGGAACTAAATTTCAAATGAGGAAGAAGGGTTATAAGAGGATTAAGGTTAATTGAGTATATTAATGACCTTTAATTCATTAGAAACTTGTAACAATTATATTAATGCCATACGTGATCAGATTTGGACAGAACGACTTGCGTTGGACTCTTAGCTGCATAAACTACGCGTACGACTAGATTGGTTTGATTTAGAGCTACTTGGAATTTTATCTAATTTCAAACGCTCGTTTGAAATTAGACGAAACATCGTATAACGATGATTAGAATGGATGGTGAGTTGACTCTCACAATTTCTTGAATACTGCTAAATATTGTTATACTTTGTAATAATATTCATTGTTGATTTTATATCAAATTGTGTGTTTGAATGTTTGGATGGTTTTTTTTTCTTTATTGGTGGTTGTCGATATATATTCCCGTCTGTGAAGGGATGACCATTGACACTACCTGTTTTTAAGCGAAAGATTTATCTTAAATGAATTAGATTAGATTATATGATTTATATGCACATATAGACTGTTATATAAGTTGTGAGGCAGGGGTGCAAGTTGGAGGGATCCAACAGGATTCCTCAATGTTTTGGATTTTACTTGCTTTCATATTATACACATATGAACTGTCTAACATAAGCAACATTAAAATTTGATTTGGATGATGATCATTGATTATAATTCAACATTAATATGTTATTAATCAATAAACAATATTGGTTAAGTGACTGACAACCGATGGCCTATAATCCATCTTTCTAAGACGTTGATTCGTCGTTAGGCGAATTGACTAAGTTGAAGTTATAAAATTTATTTTTATAATAAAAGCAAGGTTTTAAATTTTATTTTGTACAAGTTATATAAAATAATTTTTTTATAAATGAATCAATATTATAGTTGGATTTTATACTGAAATTATAAAATATTTTTATAGCGAAACTTTTGTTTTATAAATAAGTTTTATAATTGGAAACTTTGAATGTTAAAACTTAACCAAATTTTATATATACATTTTATGGAGAGTAAAAGGAGATTTTGAAGTATTTTTAAATAGTTAATAAATAGCTTTTTTAACTATTAAAATGATGCAAAAATGGTCTTAGTTTTTAGAATTAAGATTTATAGAAAGTTAGATATTTATAAAAGAGTTTATTAATGATTTAA
The DNA here is from genome assembly GCA_030737875.1 of Allium sativum. Taxonomy (NCBI): domain Eukaryota; kingdom Viridiplantae; phylum Streptophyta; class Magnoliopsida; order Asparagales; family Amaryllidaceae; genus Allium; species Allium sativum. Next base: position 140,103,462 of record CM060925.1, on the reverse strand, counting down.
TCTGATTTCGGAATAAGTTATAAAAAGATTTGATTTATAATCAATAAAGATTTGGTAAATATTTATAAAGAAATAGAAAATGAAGTTTTATAATAAGCTTTTTAAATATATTTTTATAAAGTATTTTGGAAAGGGATTTATTAAATAAATCCAAGTTTTACATGCAAGTTATATAAAAAGAAATTTGAAGATAAAGAGATTGTTTTAACAAGGGTTTACTGAAAACGAATTAAGTAAAAAGATTTGTATTTGAAAGAGATTTTCAAATAGAAGGAAGATTTTTTAAAATCCTATTTAAATCAAATAGTAAGTGAAACTTATTTGAAATTTGCTGGATATCAAGTTTTGCGTTAACAAACTTCTATTTATCTTCAAGATCAGAATGTTGTTAGTCAAGGTCTAAGAGGTAAATAAATTGCCTCCACTTGAACGACTTCATTATTATCCAAGGGATGATACTAGTTTGAAAACAAAAGGTGATGATGGAAATTAAATTGTTTTTTCCATATAAGATAGCGTAAACTATAATTTGCAAACTTTACAAGTTAAATAAAATTGTTTGGTGTTCAATATGAAAAAATGTATCACCTGACATTGTTTGGCCTAGATATGAATTATGTCTATACTTATACCATTTGGTTAAGTGTATAAAATTATTTCCTAAGTATTGAAAATAGCAGAGTTTTATGAATACGCTTATTCCAAAGTGATAAGTTTATCGCTATGGTATTCAAAGTAATGAAAACAAGTGATTTGTGAATATCCTTATCCCGTTGAGATAAGTATGTGAAATCAATTTTAAGAATCAATGAAATGCTTTATAAATGGTCTTAATTAAAAGGGCTTGTACTATGAATGTATTTAAATGTACAACTATAGATTGATAGTAAAAGAACCTACTATCAATAAATTCTCTTTTTAATTATAACGTATCAGTTCGAGGAACCGGGACTAGAATTGGATCCAAAACGACTTTGAACCGATTTTTCGTTCAAAATAAAATATACAATGCTTATGCATATTATGATGATTTGAAGGTGTAGGCTTTAAGATGGAAACGACTTCATGTTAATATCTCAGGTTAGCTACCAGAATTATATTTGTAGCAGTAGTCCCTACGTTTTGGAATTCTTCATGATGCGAGGACTTCTTGTTACTAATCCTATGAATTTTCCCGATGGGATGTAGTAAAAGAGTTTCTTCGCTTTGTCCTATTCCTGGACAACTTGTATGGATTGATGTTTGACATTGCATTAATTAAATCATGTACATTGATTTTTACAAACGTACGTCTGCTTGGTAGTGGAGAAGACAACTTCTCTTAGCTTAACACTCTTCTTTGAGATGTATGAGCTAGGAGGTTGTATTTTTGTGAATGTAAACTTGTGATTGACGGAATGGAGATGTGACATCCAAAGATGGGTACATGCATGTTTGAAAGGTAAAAACGTAGCCTTTAGCCTCATCAACCGGAAATGACTAAAACATGGAATATGCTTGAGGGCTAAGTGGCTAGCACCCATGTAGGGTATTTTCACCACCCAATATAGATCAGATGACCCTTTAATTATTGTATTTTGACTTTTTGGATCAGATTTGAACTAACTATGTAAAGTCGTGAGATGCAAGCTTTTCAGCTATATTTCTATTTTATTTATAAATTTTTGACATTATTATAATATCATTGGATTTATAATAGAAGTGATTTGGTTATCATATGGAAAAGATGCATTCCATGTTTACGTACGGTTATGTCTTACGAGAGTTCCATTCTTTTAAGGATTTCTAAAATTAAGCAAGTAGTTTGTGATATGAGTTTTCTCACCGAAAGTATTCTAGCCTGATTCAGGTCTTTTTTCTTTTCCTTAAAATGTACTTGAATCATACCAAGTATATTTGCAAATTTGCTTGGAGCTGCAGGAGAGGAGATGGAGTCGAGACGTATTCTCATATTTAGTGCATTAATTTATTTTCGTTGTGTGTGTGTTGTATTTATCAACCATTGTATAGAATGATTATTACGACTATATAGGCTGATATGGTTGTGTACTATAATTATTTATTATTGTATATGTAGTTATTCTCTCGTGTAAAGAGTATTAGTATATTATATTTTATTCATTCTGCTATGAGATTCTGATCTTTTCTGGTTATGATGTGTTTGTATTCTTTTTCTTCTGTTCTATCCTTTCTTTCTTTATTTTTTCTCATCCTCTAACTTCTTTCTTTTGACTTTTTAGGTTTTAGGTATTTGAGTTTAGGCAAGAGAATACAGAGGATGTATTAGTGCTGACATTCGACGGTCGAATTTTCCGGTTTGTCGAGGTTTAGGTAGTTTCCATATTGCTTGAGAAATATGGAGCGATGTTGGATGAACTTGAACTTTCAACAGGTTCATTACAGAGTCGTATTGATCTGGGGCATGGATTTAGGACCATCCCTCACTTAATGAGTTCTCGGATGGTGACTGGCTAAGTTTGTTTGACCATCATCTCATGGTGCTATCTATACTTGATATATAGACTTTAAGCCATCATTTTAGGTTGTTCTCCTCGTTAGCCATCAAGTTGTGTCAATCTGAATAACTGAAAGCGACCGAGAATAAAAGTCGGGCAACAAAATCTATATATGCATATAATAAGAGATAATCCATCTAGCTCATTCTATGCATAGCCACTACGTCACTTAGATGTACTTCATAGTCTCCCAAATCAAGAGTCCCAATATAATAAGAAACAAATCATAAGACCTTTGGCTAGATAATAGTTTGGTGTGAGTGGTGAATAAATATCAAAATACCATACAAGTAAATTTGTAATGGACATGGGCACACAAACTATAACTGACACTCTCATGCAACTATAGAGTTAGCATAAAACAACATAATATATTACGCTACAAAATACTATAAAAATACTCTACCCAAAATTAAATGGTGGGTGCCCATGTATTCCTATCTACAGTATCCACTTCCAGTAATGCCTCCAAGTGATAAACCATGAAAGAAAGTAATCAATGTAACCTTTGTATCCACCATACAATCTTCACAATCGCTCAATATGCCCTTAGTAGAAGATCACTCGTATGGCAAGGAAGGTTTAGGCCGTGGTTTGGATCAAGGTAGACAAGGTGTCTTTAGCCAATTGGGTTTGACCTAATTCATGTAGGATCAAGCCTACATGGCAAGGAGGAGGGGCAGTGTCAGAATTGTTCAAACAGGTGGTGGCGACGGTTATAAAGGGGGTGCTAGTCGGAATTTGCAAAGGGGAGGTGAAAATGATTAGATTCCCTAGGTTTACCTTAGAGAGAAAAAAAAGATTTGGATTTAAGGCTTTTTAGGTGGAGGAATGAGACTAGTCAAAGGTTAAGGGGGATGTCCAGAGGCGCATGGCAGTGGTGGAAGTGCTCAAGTCATAGGTGGTAGGGTGTGGCAGTAAGGAGGGGATTGTTTGGATAATTTAGATTTAGGTTTTTTCATGAATTTCCAATTTCACAATTTCAATTTGAGATTAAATTTAGATAAAGAGATTATTTAAACAATAAATTAAAATTTACCCAGGATTGATTTAGAGAGAGGAGATTTAGATTTATCAAGGAGAAAGTTTACAGAGGGAGGAAGAAAGCATAAAATTGTTTCAGTGAACCATGATGAGAATATCAAGAAATGTTTGTATATTTATCTCTAATGGAGTCCAATAAAATTCTAGTGTAAAGTTGGACGTAGTGAGATGATGTAGCATAAATAATTTTTCTAAGATGCTATATACAAGCTACAGTAAAGCCCAGAAGTGGAAAAACTGAACGCACAACTCCTTTTTGCATTTTTACAAACTCTAAAATGCATAATTAGAGCAATGGGAAAATAGTGTCAATGATAAAATTATGGATTTCTTCAGTCGTAAGGACGACCTATTGAAATTTTATTCTAGAGGACAAAGCACCAAATTTTAGGTATCAGTATTTGACAATCAGTTTTTAAGTATCGGTTTTACATTGTGTATGCTATCCGAATTTAGCTATCTGTTTTTAAGTATTAGTTTGCGGTGTGTATAGTTATGGTATCAGTTTTACTGTGAATATTGTCCTTGTAAACAAAATTTTGTTGGTTTGTCCTTAGACTTGAAAAAGTGAAGTTTATCGTTCACAATAAAATCCCCGTAAAGCAATTGAAACTGGATTTTTATGATGTAAACCAACTTAGAATAATGGGGAAAAAAATAAATTTGTTTATTTTAGATTTTTCAAGGTTTCGAATTTTTTCGTGAAATTCAAATTTTGATAAATTTTACTTGAAATAGACATTTTTTTACAAAATTTTTTAATTCAAAATATTTTATCGTCAAAATACTTAATATTTCAGATTCATTAAGTCTATATTTTAAGTTTTTATTTCAAATTTGATTTAAAAATCGCACGAAATTATGGATTGTTGCAACTTACTAACTCTCCATATTTATTTAGGATCGAACATTACAATTTATCAGACCCTCGTATGCAAATTCATTTTAGTAACGAAAGCACACATGTTGTTGGTTGCAGGAAATACTAAAAGGTGCATGGTTAACCTTTGTCAAATATACATCAATCGAGTGACTTAAAACTAACATCAATCAACTCAAATATACATCAATCAAGTGCACAGTTGCGGGTAATACCTTAGTTTACAAACTAACATCAGTCAGTATGGAACATTATAATTCCACTAGAAAGACCTAAAAATTAACCTCAATTACCACTCTATAATTCACATTTTAATGTTTACACATAACGAATAAACCTTCATGGCAATTCAATACATATAATTAGCGGGCGTGGCTTAGTGGGAAGCCCACCAAACCCATAGGCTGGAGCAACCGCCTAGGCAAGGGGCAACAAAAACCAAAAAATATTATATTTATAGAGAAGATATAAAAATTAGTTACTAAAATTAGTGTTGGTAGGTATGTTGCGGTGGTCAGTTGATTGGGCTGCGTTCTTATAGACTAGGGATTAACTCTACCTAAAGGTAACTTTGTTCTCTTTTCATTTTACTTAAGTTAAGCAATTGCCTCCAAGAAGAAATGGGCTTTGCTAGCATATCACATAGGTGGCTCTGATAATGAGCAATCCAATAAATTTGCTATCTTAAAACATGTCTATCATTTTCACACTATTGGCAGCAGCTGGAATAGTATTGCTTATTTTAACACCATCAAATTTTGTTGTTTCTTCTGCAGCCTATGATATGAAAAAAGAGAGTATAATATGTATTAGTTCGTGAGCATTATAACTGTAGTAAGAGTCAAGAATTTGAGCTTCAAACCAGAAGAGGAGAAAAGGATTCCTTGAGATATAAAGAATATCTATTATTTTGATGGACTTGAAATTGTTCACAAATCATCCACAGTTGTAACAAATCACTTCTTCGCTTTATGATGAAATATCGACCTGAGAAGAGAGGCAAGTCTTTTATTTCATCACAAAAAAAACCCTTCTATTTTCCACTGGTATATAAATTAAAGTATGTGTGACTAAGATCCTTATTAATTTTGAAAATACATAAAAAAAACATTGTCTAGAAAAGTATGTGAATAAGGTCCATCTTCTTCAAAAATAATAAAAAAACTACATTTTTTTTAAATTTCAAAACTTAATTCAATTTGTATTTATCTTCTGTTTATATTGGGAAAAAAAAGTAGATGGAAAACAAAAAAAAACAGTAAGCTATAGAAAACCTAAAAAAAAATATGCAGTTATTCAAAACATGGTGGATATATAAGCAATTACAGTTAGTAACTGAATAATTTTATGCAATTTTCGATGAATACTTCAAAATTTATTTCAAATTATATTAAACATCATAATTATTGAAGAAAAATCAAGAAAAAAAATGATATAATCGAGCACACAAAACATACCACTTGTCAAAAATTACAGACAAATTTGCAATTTTTTAGAATAACTAGTATGTAGCTCGGGCCGATGACACGATACAAAACTTGTGCTGCGTAAGAATTATGGTACTGTATATTGCCAAGGTAGATTATTGTTCTATGTAAATAGGTTGTACTGTATAGTGCCAAGATTGAGTATTGTTCTATGTAAGTATGTTGTATATGAAGAAAATATTTGATTTTCATTGCATGGAGCATCGGCAGAAGAGGTGTCACTTTCATGAGGATCGAAAGGAAAAAAAAGTGATAGATGTTACTTATCCAGCAACGAATGTGGAATTATGTCTAAAAAAAAATTAGTTAAGCCCTATAAATGATTCGCAAAAAACAATTTACAAAGTTTTTTTTCTTCCTTTTATAGGGTTAAACATGGTTTAAGGCAATACATAATAAACAAATTATCTTTTGTAACATAAGCAACAGTTAAAATCCTATTTAATCTTTAAATGGAATCAGTTTCAGACTTTAGATCGCCACTGCAAAAAAAGGGTAAAACCTTACTTTATTTCTTTTCCCATGCTCATGTTGCCACCGATAGAGCGTTGAAAACAAATTAAAGTGGGAATTCGCCCCATTTTTGCATTTATCCACATGACTAGACCCTCTTAATTGAAGAAACCGAACCATTTGCATTGTTATCCATAAGTGAAAAGCCTATGCATTGCATGGACCTAAGAGGTGTGTCATCGATGAAATCTGAGATGTGTAATTAATTATGAAATACACATTTGAAATATTGTTTGTCACAAAATTTAAATGGATCTGCATTTTGTTTATTTTTTTAACGCTAATTTGAAGCAATCATAAAACATAATTTTATAATTTTTTTCACTTTAGGGAAAAATGATGAAATTTGTATAGTTAAATCACACATCCGTTATTGTTGCATCACTAAATTTAAAACCACTCAAGTATTTAAGATCAAGGAGGATAGGTGAGTTTCATATCACAAAGTCAAATTTTTTTATGGTATCTTGAAGTTGCATGGTAAATGATGACAGTTGATATATGCAAGATAAAAAATTGTATGAACATAATTGTCGTTTTGTTTAATATAAAAGGCTTGAAAATAAAGATAATTTGATTGGCATGAACATTTACAAGAAAAATGAAATACATAGAAACAAAGTTTAAATAAACATCAATCAGTAACATAATTTATCAAATCCGTTGAACCATACATATTGATTTATTAAATAAATATTATGTGACAGTATATATAGTTTTAATGATAATTTTGTAATACCCGTTGAAAATGCGAACACCAAGCAGTCAATCTATGCAGAAATAGTAGTAAAAAATATGAAACTATGATCATAGGTGAATAATTGCAAAAGCTGGAAACTAAACATATGCTTTCAAGTTACAATAAGGATATCACCTCTTGTGTCTCTTTACTACAAGAAAAATAGCAAATAGCTGTAGATTTTAGCAGCGAAATTTTTTATCGAATTAGCAACCGATTTTCATGGAATCTATAAGGATATTATCTAGTATTTTATATTTTAACTTGTTTTAAATTATTAGCGTCGAGTTTTATTTTCCGTTGCTAAACCATAGCAAATTACAGCGATCTAGCATCATATTTTTTTCATCGCTAAATTTTGTTGCAAATTAAGATAGTTTATCGTCTTGCATTTTTGAAGCTTTTTTCCAGCAGGTTTTCAAGGGATTTGCAAGGAATTGGTATGCTTATTCTTCATAAAATGTTTTACTGTTATAATTTTCTTAAGTAATTGATGAGTAAAAATAATTTTTAAATAATTAATGTTAATAATAATACACTAATAATAAAAAATAAATATTTTTTTTGAACTTGTTCAGAAGGGAAAACGACCGGAGTCGTAAAACCCTCCCTTGTGCACCTAGCTCGGCCCACGAGCACCACATAAGTAATTATTAATAACTGTACGAAAAATGGCATTAAGAAGAAGTTGATCCCAATTTATCTCCTTCGAGTGCAATAATTATCATGTCGAAAAATTTAATAGGCTCATTACCTGAAGTAAATTTAAATAACATGCATGTTGAAACATATTGACTGATAATACGTCATTTTATTAGTGAACATACGAAAAAGTGATTAAAATAAAGAAGTAAGCAATATAGACAATATCAATTGAAGAAAATATGCAATAATTTCAAATAAATACATAAATGGCCTCCGCATTCCAAATCAAATATATACATGGATCCATCAAATTAAAAAAATGTATAGTAAATTGACACGATTAATCCCAATTTTCACGTGTCTTCCTTTAATAATCCAAAGTTTGGATTATTTTTAATTAATCCCAAGTTTGTGGGTCCCTTCTCATATTTATCCCGTTTACCAGCTGACCTGTTTAGCTGGTTTCAATTTTATAATTTTCCCAAATCAAATATAAATTCATCTCTTTTTCTTGATATGCCAGAAAAATCCTTCAGCGTCCACCCATTCTTCAGAATTCATCCATCAACTAAGTTCCAGAAAAACAAAACAAAAGCTCTGAATCAAATAACTAAGTTCCAGAAAAACTAAATTGAACCCTTTTTTTTCACTTTTTCTCAAATTAAAAAAAATGAAACCACTACCAGGCTCGCAATTCAAGTCGGGTTAGATTCAAATCTCGCTCCGATGTTCAGAATCGCGATTCTCTTAGGATTTTGGATTGGTCTGTGCCGAGTTCGAAATGGGTTTCGAATATGGTTTTTGGGTTCGGATTGAACTTCTGGTTTTCATGTTGATGTTAATGGCAGTGAATGCGGTTATTGATGATGGTCCCTAATTGTAGTGTATGGCGTTGTAAAGGCATTTGTAACTAGATGGTAAACCTAGCATGTTGGAACTGGATTAGAGGTGTCTGGCATTGTAAATGCGGATTGTGGTGATCGACATTGGTTATATGGTTACGACAGTGGTATGCTGATGATGTGATGAACGAGGGGGTGGCTTTGGAGGAAGTGTGGAGCTATTGTAGTTTGTTTGAGTGTAGGAGTTTGACTGTGGTTGTGTTAGTGATAAGAGGTGATCCAGGCAGTTGTGTTTAGTGAAGTAGTGGGCAATGCAACAGGTGGTGAATGGGTTTGGTTAGGGCAGTATTAGTGGAGAGTGAAAAGCACACGATGGCGTACGTGCTGGAAATGATGATGGTAATGATGGAGGTCAGGGGAGTAGTGCCTAATGCATGGGCTATTCATGAATTTGGCTACAGGTTTTGAAGAGAAGAGAAGTGGGGGAGAAGAAGAAAGATAACACGGGTTTGGGTTAGATGGTAGGGTGGAAACTGGCTAAACAGGTCAGTAAGTGAACGAGATCAATATGGGAAGGGACCCTGCAAACTTGAGATTAATTAAAAATAATCCAAACCCTGAATTAATATGGGAAGACACGTGAAACTTGGGATTAATCGTGTCAATTTATCCAAAAATTAACATCCAGCAAGAGAAGAAAACCAAAAAAAATCCAGTAAATATTTTCAAAGCTGCTTATATAACAACTGTAGTTCAACCATAAAGAAGACTTGTGCACAATGTTGCAAACTAATATTATAACCTCTCTAGTAGTAGGTGCTACAAACTTTGATACTAATAATGCTTACTGCTTAGTCATGTACAATGCAAAGAAAACATAAGGCAAGTACTGTAAACTGCTGCTTTCACACGTTAATAATTTCAAACAAAAGATACTGTCAAAATCTTCCTCAGCTGTAACTAATTTATGCATTATAAGTCCAATAAAAAGGTAGATATTCAAAATAAACTCTTAACTATGCTAAATGCTCCCTTAAAATTATTAGTAAGAAGTGCAGAGTATATGTTAAACAACTTCCATTTAGGAGCAAATGTTTTTTTTTCTTTGTTGTGCCATCCATCTTCTTGTGAATTGGTTACACACGATGCCAATCGCAAGATTTTGAAGACGACTATAATAAATAACTGTCGCATTACTAATATGAAATTTAAGGTTTTAATTAACAAATTATCAAAAATTGATTTTCATTAATTTTAGAACCGCAGGTGGAACCAAACTTGAGTAGAAACAGAAACCATAAAGGGGAAAAGGGATAAAAACATATAGTATTGTTCGATACTAAAAGAATAGCCAATTAAATACCTCAATAGATGGAATTAGACCTACTAATTGATAAAAGTATAAGATCTTCATTTTCTGGAACCGAAAATCAGTGCAAACCATAATAATAAACAAATCAAAGTTGTACTTGTATAATCAAGAGCCATTAGAAGGTAGCAATCAAACCTTGTTATTGTAACGAAACCAAATGAAAACCCAAAATTGGCATAAAAATAGCCAAGAAAGATAAAAGAGAGAGCCGCACAATAAAATTTAGGTGAGAAGAAGCGTAAGTGCCAGATCATAAAGCAAAGAAGAGGATATCGTGGTCATCAAACCATCCTACTTCATTTGGATTCTCCACCACGTACACAGTTGTTAAAGGGTATCAGTATTAACAGAGAGTATGTTAATACAGACTCCGGCCTCATTAACAATCAAATGCTTATTACACACCGTGGTTGTTCTATATATCGTACTTAATATGAAATAAAAAATTATCATTTTAAATAAGTTTCAAAGAATATCTTCAAAACATTTGAAATTTAACTTAAACAACTCAATTCAAATCGAATCATTAAGTTTTACTATTAAATCAACATTTGCATTTCAAAATATGATATCTAAATATCAAATTAACAATAAAATTAATCCTTGTTTTTAAATTATATTCTATTTAAGTTATAAAAATAAGTTTATATTAAATTAAATTTTAAAGTAAATTTATAAAATTAATATAAGTTTAAAACTATTTAAAATTTTAAAATAAGTTATTGTATTGATTAAGCGTCCAATTATATTTTATAAAACATATATTATATTAAATTATAAAACTTAACCTTTAAAATTAAGATATCATAAAATAAGTTTAAAATTGTATTTATTTTAAGAAATTTTTACATTAACTTGCCATTTAACTTTAAGAATTTACATTTAAACATTCCATTAAATCCATAACTCGATTGCTTTAAAATCAAATTATTTAACAAAAATTTCAAAAATCAACCACGATGTTCGTATATCATTTTCTACATAGGTCGAATGACACTGGTATTTATCATTTTAACCTGAAATCTTAATTATCGGATATATATATATATATATCATTTCAACCCGAATCCCAAGTCAATCTAATTTTTATTTTTCTAAAGTCTATACAATGGCTTGGGTATATATATCATTTCAGCATATAATAATTTTTCCTAAATCTACATGAAGCTTGCAATGAGAGAACATAAATTTAAAACATAATAATAATAATATATCACATAGCAAATTTGTATCATGTCATTTGTGTCGATAACGGCCATGACATATCATACGTGCACAAAAAAAAACATATCACAAAATAGCATAATTACGTATCATGAATGCAAGTGTAAATTAGCATGAACAATCATGACACTGAAACAATCATAGCACTCCAATTTAACTCTTCACATGTGTAGAATTAAACTTTTGCAAATGTTAGTCAGATGCGAAATAAACCCATCTTCCGTAGACTTGGTAAATGAAGGCAAACAGACACAGAACTAAACTATTATGACTGCGCACGCTCCGACACCATGGCATGAAATTTTCCACAAATCAATCCATAGCGCGATTCAACATGAACTAAATGTATATAAATTTTTCATTTTTTTCAAAAGCAACTTGCAGCCTTTACAAACAATTTTCCATTATAAGTTTGCATTAAAAATCAATTTTTCTTCACAAAGCAAAAGAGGGAAATGATGCATGAGTTCGATTAATAGCAGCTCAATCACAATTAGGGGGAGAAGTGGGTCCAAGCGTCAGGTGTGGTGTAGCCAGGGTGGTAGGGTTGTCAATGGATACCCAAAAATCCGAAATCCATCCACATTCGTATCCTAAAAGCGAATAAATATTAGATATCCGAAAAAACGGATGTGGATATGGATACGTAGATACCCGCATCTAAAAATTATCTATTTGATTATTTAAGAATATTATGCTTAAATTTATATGTATTTTAGTACAATGAATGAAATTTATTTATTTCTTTATTATGTCGAAGGTTAATATTATCAGGAAAATACACTGAAGGACAAAATGAACAAAAAATTGTTCCATAAGGACAAGGGGATAAAATTTTGTCAATAAGGACAAGTTTTAGTGTAAAAGGAGGTATTATAGTGCACCCCTGAATTCCTCTCTTTACACTAAATTTTGCCCTTTGTCCTTATGGAACAAATTTTTGTTCTTTTTGTCCTTGAGGGTAAAAACCCCTAATATTATATGCACTAAATGCGTATTAGTTACTCAAATTTATTTAATCTCATCATATCTATTTATTTTTAATACTTTTGTGATCAATGGAATTGAAAAATATTTAAGTTAAACTAAAAAAATTTCATTTATATTTCTTGATTTATTGATCAATGATGGATAGGATAATTATCCGATATCCATCTGCATCCGTGGATATGGATATCCAATATTTGAAAATAATTTCGGATGCGGATACAAATGTAACACTATCTATATCCGAAAATATCTGTTGACAGCCCTACAGGGTGGTGGCAAGGAGGGTTTAGGTGGGGATTTGGATCAAGGTAGATAAGGCCATAAAACAAGAAAATGGAGGGTTTTTTTCCTGGCTAATTAGGTTCGGCCCAAGTCATGTAGGCCTAGGTCCACATGGAAGGGAAACAGGGCAGTACCAGAGGTAGTCGACCAAATGGTGGTGATGGCTGTCAAGAGGGTGGTGGTCGGAATTTGCAAAGGGGAGGTGAAAATGATTAGATTTCTTAGGTTTAACTTGAGGAGAAAAAGGGATTTGGATTCAACGCTTTTTGGGTGGAGCAATGAGACTGGTCGAAGGTTCAGGGGGATGGTCAGCGTCGCATGACAGTGGTGGAGGTGTTCTAGTCGTGGGTGGTAGCTGGTAGGGTACAACAGTAAAGAGGGGCTGGTTTGGATGATTTAGATCTAGGCTTTTACATGAATTTCCAATTTCACAATTTCAATTTGAGATTAAATTTAGATAAAGAGATTATTTAAACAACAAATTAAATTTTACCCAGAATTGATTTCGAGAGAGTAAAATTAGATTTATCAAGGAGAAAGTTTATAGAGAAAGGAAGAAAGCACAAAATTGTTTCGATGAATCAGGAAGAGAATACCAAGAAAACTCATAATATTTATCTCTATCGGAGTCCAATAAAATTCTAGAGTAAATTTGAACGTAGTAAGATAATGTGGCATAGACAGCTTTTCCAAGATTTTATGTACAAGTTACACTAAAATGTACAATTAGAGCAAACGATGCTGAATTTTTACGAAATGAAAAATGTAAACAACTTAGAATAACAAGTAAAAAAAATCTTTTATTTTTAATTTTCAAACTTATGGAATTTTACCTGAAATTCAAATTTGGACAAATTTTACGCAAAATTGACATTTTTCACAAAAATTTCTAATTCAAAAGATTTGATCATCAAAATAATTAATATTTCAAATTCATTAAATTTATATTTCAGGATTTCATTTCAAATTCAATTCATATTTTGATTTAAAAATCGCACAAAATTACAGGTGGTTACAACTTGCTACTCTCCATATTTAAATTTATTCTTTTTCTTACATCACAATTTATCCAACCCTCACATGCAAATTCATTTCAGTAACAAAAGCACACATGTTTATATCATTTAATTGGCTGGGAGAAACACCAGAAGGTGCGTGGTTATCCTTTTTCAAATATGCATATACATAGAATGATAAAACCTCAATTTACAAACCAACATCAATTAGTATGGAACAATATAATTGTAACACCCCGGATTTTTGAATAATCGAATTAACTAAATTAAAGAATAAATGTTTAGCATTGTTCTAAGGTTTGTAAGCAAAAGACTAAGTAGCTCATTTGGTTGGAACATGTGACTTACATACAAGAGGTATAGAGTTCGATCCCCGCCAACGCCATATTTTTGTTTTAGGGGAATGGCTAAAAAGCGGCTTAGTGTTAATGCGGTTCAAAAAGTAGTTTAGTGTGAAAATGGTTAATTAGGAAGATAGAAATATATATAGATATATTTATAAAAAAAATTCAACCTAAAATTTTAGAAAAAAATTCAAAACAGCGGAAGCGGGAAGGCAAAACACCAAGCCGACCTATTTTATGGGTCGACCCGATCGGGTCGACCCCAGGGTCGACTCAGGAGGTTTGGAATTGGTCCCGTCGACCCTAAATGGTCTATGACGAAATTTTATGTTTTTGGGCTTAGGTGACGATTTCTGGTTGGTCTGTTGACATCATTTCTTGGTTTCTAAGGCCTAGATGGATCCTAGAGTGATCCGACGGCTTAAACTAATTCAAAGCTCTATAAAAAGACCCATAGACTCAAACCCTAGAATCAAATCAAAATTAGATCAGTAGCCGTCATGTTGTCACTCCAAACCCTAGAGTAGCCGCCACCAACTAGAAGAAAGTTAAAGACAACAATTCAATTCTAATCAAGCCTAAAACTACAACAACGTAATTGTCTACAACAAGGGAATGCTAATCAATTATAGAATTCAGAACCCAGAACTCAAGACCCCTTATTCGGTGAGTTCTAGTCACTTTTAGGTTTAAATAAATAAAAGTGAATCGTGGTAGACTATGATTTGGGTATATGTTATAACAACCCGTATTTTCAATAAACTGTTATAACATAAATCGAGGCAGAATTTAATTCAAAAATCAGAATCAGGGGAAACGGGCTATGCCATTGCGATCGTCTCGGAAAAATACGCGAAATAGAGTCCGAGTTTTCGAAAATCGGAGTCCGTATGACCCGGTTAAGGCCCATTGAAGTTTTCAGAAATTTCTATGCTAAAGACAGATTTAAATTTCAAATTAAAATCAAGGATTAGGGCTAATCAGGGTTAGGCGGGAAAATTCCCGCCAGGGGGCCCATGTCGACAGGCATGTCGACAGGGCACCCAGGGAGTCGACTGCCCTGTCGACAGCCCTGTCGACAGGGGGTGCCCAGGCAGTTCAGCCTGGTGCACCATTTCTGATTTGGGTTGGGTCATGTGACCTGGTTCTAGAGCATTCCGAAATCTGACGGGCCAAAGTTCACCTAGGGTTAATCCTAGGGCCTAAAACACTCTAATTCTCTATAAATATACCCCTAATCCTACCCTAAAGCCTCATTAATCAATCTTGCAACTAAACTATGTCAATTTGAATCCTCAAATGGCCTCCACCTAAAACCTAGCCTCCACCTTCCTCAAAGTTTAATCCTATGAAGATATGATGATCATACAACCTTTTCTATGTTGTATGAATGCTTAATAACTTGCATACTTCATTAAGTAGCAAGTTTGATTTGCTAAGTTTGTGTTTTTGGGATCTTGCAAAAGGGTTTTCTTATTTGAGGCTTTGTTTTGAGTTTTTAAAAGGGCTTCTTCATCTTATTTGGTGGATTTGTGGCTTGTTTATATTTGTAAGCCCTCTTACCTTCACTTTACAAACTCTAAAGTTAATGTTTGGTGAAAGTTGAGATTTATGTGAGTTTAGTTGATTATGCATGCTTATGCGAACTCACTATGTCATGTTTTATATGATTCATAAGTTATGCACGCTTATGCGAACTCACTATGTCATGTTTTATATGATTCATAAGTTATGCATGCTTATGCGAACTCACTATACCATGTTTTACATGTTTCATAAGTTATGCATGCACATGCGAGATTTCTATGCCATGTTTTACATGTTTCACAAGTTATGCATGCTTATGCGAGCTTATTATGTCATGTTCTACATGTTTCATGGGTTATGCATGTTTATGCAAGATCACCTTACCATGTTATGCAAGTTTAATGGATTATGCATGCTTATGCAAGACCACCTTACCATGTTATGCAAGTTTAATAGATTATGCATGCTTATGCAAGACCATCTTACCATGTTATGCAAGTTTAAATGGATTATGCATGTTCACCTCACCATGTTATGCATATTTAATAAGCTATGCATGTTTATGCGAGTTTACTATGACATGATTTGCAAGTTTAACATGTATGCATGTTTATCAAAATATGTGAAGTTCATCATGTATGTTATGCCAAGTTACCTTTTATACCCTTAAGCGTTATGACGAATATGTAAGCGAGATAATGACGTTGGGAGGGTTTGGGTAAACTTAAAAATACATGAAACTAAAAGATTGGGAATTTACCTATTAAGTTAGGTCTACCCCTTGGGAATTTACCTATTAAGTTAGGTCTACCCAAGTATATGTTAACTTGTAAATATGTTCTAAAGTGGACATGACATTAGATAACATGATATGGCCAACTCGAGGTTAGACCTAGTTGTGGTGTAAATCTTCCCAGGTAACCACAACGTGGGGTCTAATGTGGGTAGTTGGTCATGTTGCACCATAAGACCCGAGGTTAGACCTAGACGTGGTGTAAATCTTCCCAGGTAACCACGGATGTCTAATGTGAGAGGTTGGGTGCATTAAGTAATTAATGCCTCATGATTAGGGTTAAGTCATGGCCCACTAATACTTAACCAATAATGGGGATGCGAGGATTAGATGGGGTTAAGTGGTTACACTTAGCTAATTTAATCCAGGTTTAGTGAGGGGTTAAAACCACACTTAACCCTCTTAGAAACCCTAGCAACGTGGTCTGTTCCAGCAGTAATCCCAGTTTGGTATCATTCACAACCCTAGAGGCTAGGCTAGGGCGGGGCACGATTACTGGACTGATGTAAGCGACCAAAGCGACGGCTGAGTGGTACAGCGGTGCGGGTCCGGCGGGCTACGGACGTGCACGTAGTCCGATGTTGGACAAACTCGAGGCACGGGTACCAGTAGGCTTAGACTGTGCATTATTGCTTAGGTGTCTGGGGTTGACACCCGAGGGCTTGACACACCCGAAGGTGGACCCAGCACAGTCTGACTACATCCATGTGGGCCGTATGGACACCAACACTCGACGTGTTAGGTTTATAGGGAGCCGATCGACTAGACCGTTGGGCTGGGCCTTATACTAAGGTCACTTCATGTTATTGGGCCAAAGTTCGGGCTAAGGGATCAAGATCTGTTTTGTGGGTTTGCTAGTACACTGTGGTGCAAAGTTTAATCTCGTCTATGTGATGTCACCTTATCTATTGCCAGTATGTTCATCTCAGTTTCCATCATACCGTTAACTTTATTAGTTTATAGATTGATCGTAGTAGGGCTTACCAGTCTCTTTGACTGACCTGTTTTCTTTCGCTTCTTCTCTTCCGTTTCCCCCCCCCCACAGGTTCTCAGGGAGGGACTACATCTGCTTAGTGGATCTTTGACTTGCTTGTTGGATAGCTCATGTATGGATCTGAGCTAGCTGTGGCTTATCTTTTATTTCTGGGGATTAGTACTGATGTTTTACCATGTATTTTGTTATCACGTATCTAGACTCATGTTGTATTTTGGATTATGACATTTTGATAGTATGTACTTGACTATGTTGGTTTTCTGAGATGATGATGATGGGTTTTTATCTGCTACCGCTGCTTTACGTATATTTATTTTTATATATTCTGTCTTGTGATATCTCTGTGCAAGTTTACCTTCACAATAACGCCCCTCCAAAGCTAGTACATTCTAAGGAGTGATCCTAGTGGAGGTGGGGTGTTACATATGTTTTTTGTAGTTATGCAAGTTCATCCATTGTTGTAAATCATGATATGATGCAAGTTTATTATTGTTGTGAATCATGAAGTTATGCAAGTTATTATATTGAGAAACTATGAACCTATGCAAGTTACCTATGCAAGTTGTTGCATTGTTAATTCATGAATCGATGTTAGTTGTTATGTTATGAATCATGAACCTATGCAAGTTGTTGCGTTGTTAATTCATGAATCTATGCTAGTTGTTATGTTATGAACCATGAACCTATGCAAGTTGATAAGTTGTTGATTCATGAACCTATGCTAGTTGTTATGTTGTGGATCATGAACCTATGTAAGTCACCTATGCAAAAATTTATGTTATGAATAATGCAAGTTGTGAATTATGAACCCATATAAGTTGTTGATTTTGTTGAGAATCATGAACCTATGTTAGTTGTTAATTATGTTTTAATTTATGAACCTATGCAAGTTGCTATGAATCCATGCAAGTTGTTAATTATGTGGTGAATCATAATTATATGCAAAGTTATCATGTCATTTCCCCTAGTTGTCATGCTTATGCCAAAAATTGTACTGAAAATGATCACCTTGACATTCCCTTTATTTTATTGTTATGGCGAGACTACTTTGTAGCCTCGATGACGCCAAAAACGCAAACGGTTGCGCTAGTTAAGAAGCGGGGAAAAAAGGGGAATTTGTAATAGGCATAATTTACATAGTGATTATGTAAATTGGACACATGATTCTGGTAGGGAAACATATAAATAATTACCTATCATGACATGGGTAAAAATGGGTAAAAATGGTATAATTTGAATATGACCATTTATGGATAAGAAATCCAAATTGTTAATAAGATAGGTATTGACACCTATAAAAAGGAAAGGATTAATTAATTAACTTAATTAATCAAAAGAGGAATGTTTAAGCAATTAAAGTCTGAAGATTTAATATTGAGAATTGGCATTGGTATGATTTTACATACCATAAATAGAAGGACATAATTGAGTCAATTATGCCCATAGCTAAATTTGGAATTAACTGATAATTTGAATAGGGAAAGTAGTTCAAATTGGAGAATGATTAATTAGGAGTAATTAATCGTCTAAGACACGAGGTTAGGCTCTTTTGTAAAGTAAGACTGCCCGGACCCGCCCGGCAAATCCAGCTGCCACAAATGCCAGTCTAATGTGGGAGGTCTTAGGCATAAATTAAATGTGTGACAGTTGTAAAGACAAGAGGTTAGGCTCTTTTGTGGTGTAAGACTGCCCGGACCCGCCCGGCAAATCCAGCTGCCACAAATGCCAGTCTAATGTGAGAGGTCTTTATAAGGTTACGGTCTTAATGAATTAAGAAACACTTAACCAGATTAGCATGTAGTGGGACATGAGGGGGTTAAGTGGGTGCCTTGGGTGGCATGCAGAATTAAGTGGGTGCCTGGGGTGGCATGTGAAATATGATTAGATATTTCAATAATTAGTTAATGTTGATTAAAGACTACTTAACCTAACTTAATACATATGGACTATATGATGATAGACATAAGTTAGGGTTAAGTAAAATAAATTGCATTGTGGGTGGGTTAAGTACAACTGATGGGTAGGTGGGTAATGTTAATATATATAGGCCCACAAACTTAACCATTAAAAAGGGGGTTATGTAATTAAAGACACCTAATGTTATACATAACCGGGGCAGAATAGTAAAGTTATGTATTTAAGACACCCTTAGGGGTACGCATAACTAATGGGGATAGGTAGAGTTATGTATTAAAGACACCTATGGGTACGCATAACCGATAGGTAGAATAGGGGTTATGTTTTAAAGACACCTATAGGTACGCATAACTGATTGAGGGCTATGTAATTAAAGACACCTTAGGGTATACATAGTCAGTAGAAAACCTAGTGGGGATACAAGACATGGGGGGAGCTTGTATCATATTGGGTGGGACCCATTTCAGACAGTAACCCGGAGGGGTATCAAAGTAAAGGTCTCCGTACTAGGCGGGGAAGGGACATGCTTACTGATTGATTGTAAGAGATCCAAAACGAGACGGATGGTGTGGATGGCGCAAACCGACCGGGGACATGTGTGTGCTTGGGCCGGGCAGAGGGGGACAAAACGACCGTGACAACAGTAGGTATAACTGTGCACACCTTAGGTTGCCACTTTAGGGAAGTGATACCCCCTAGTTGTGGGACCAGCACAGGATATCTACAGTGTAGGGAGCCGATCGATTAGGGTAGTGGTTAGGGTATACCCGGACGTATTCCCTAAATCTACCAATTTATTGTAGGAGGGTAGTGGGTACGATTAGTTGAGATAGGAGCAGGCGGCACCTATGACAGCAGCCAGGAATACACGAAACTACCACCGTCGTTATCATTAGTGGAAGGGATCATCCCATCTTGATTTGACTAGTAATAGTGCAGAGTAGTTCGTAGTGAAGCATACACCTTACCTTATTTGTCCTGTCATACTTGTCATCTGTACTATGATCCTCTTATCCACTTTGTATGCCTGTCATGTTTACCTTTATTTATTTACTGGCTAAAAGTTACTGGACTCACCGGACGTATGTCTGACCTAGTTTGTTTCGCCTCTTTTCTTCCGTTCCCCCCCTCAGGTTCTCAGGGAGGAAATACCCATGTTTAGTCAGGATTTGGATATCATCTTCTAGGAGTTACTTCTGAAGTATGGCTCGAGTCTCTGTCTCTTATATGGCTTGCTCTTTAATATGGGGAATGATGTTTTCTTTTAAATACCTATGTACTCTGATAATATAAGACAGAAGTGTTTTGTTGTAATGATTTTATGACTCATGGTATTATGTAACAAAATATTTTGGTGATTTAATAAAGTTGTTTATTTTCCGCTGCAAAATTTTTATATCTGTCTTGTGATATTCTGTATCTGTTTACCAAAAACGCTCCACTGAAGTTAAGGCATTCCCTTTGTGAGTGACCTTAATGGAGGTGGGGTGTTACACTTAGTATCAGAGCTGAAGGTTACCAGATTAGATAAAATTTTTGAAAACATTTTTCAAAAAAAGAAAAAGAAAAAGGTTTTAAAAGAAAGTTTTTTCAAGAAGGAAAGCCTGTTTTGAAAAACATTCCCCGAAAAGCCATATGTAGTATCCTTCGGTCCTTTGTCTAAAATCTCTTCCTTTGATAGGATAGGCGAATGCTCTCGCGGCTGATGGATAGGATAGGGATAGGAAAATTTATGTAGAAGGTTTAATTTCCTTATCTGATTATGAAGTTAAGACTATTTTGGATTCTGGCATTGAGACTCTGCACTTTAGTACTAGTCTTGTTTCTGATCCCTTAGTTGTTTCAAACCCCTTTGGTGGTTCGGCTCATTTATTAGTGATTTGTAACGGATTGAAATTGTCTGTGTTAGGCGTCAAAAAAAATTTGAATGTGACATTTGTGTGCTCAAGATTATGAGTTATGGGTTGGATCTAAATGGACAAGCTTTCTATGTAGAGGGTCGTTCTAGATTTTGAGAGGAGGGTCGTTAAGTTTCTAACTTGTCATGGGAAGACCCCAAAGTTTCTTATGACCCGCAAGGGTGTTTTATGCTTGGCTTTCTGAGAATCATTCTGTAATCTGATCTGTACCAGTACTCTGTAAGTATCTGAATATTTCTGAAGGATACGGGTTTCTACTTGAAGCATGGAGTAGATCTCCAGTTTTGACATTGTTTAATGGGGGTAATTCTTTGGGTGTCAGTCTGATGTTGATTTCGGTCTTCGGGGGTGAGACTTAGGGAATTATTCTCTTAATCGACGTCAAATGGGAACAGAGCTTTTGTTTTAGTTATATCATTTGTTTGTATCCCATCAACCGAATTTTCGACCTTTAGATAGGAAATCCATGGATGTAAACATGTGCTTGGGACATGTTATGTTTGATGGTTGCAAGTGGATGCAAGTGTTTGCTAGTGGTTGCTCGTGGATGCATTTACACACACATTAGGCACTGGATCGGCTCAAATCACTTTCATATTGCATATAAATGTGTGTGCATATTTAGGTTAATGGATGTATAATGGTTGTGCTATCATACGGATGTTGCATTTTGGTGAATGGTTAAGCACGCATGTAGAAATAATATGTATCGATAGGATTCTTTCGCATACATAATGGACCCATGGCACTATCATGGTTTGCATTGAGGAAGCCAACTGAATCAGTAGACCGCCTGATTTTGCATTAGATAAGAAACATATACACACACTTTTTGCTTATGTTCATACAGCATTAGAAATTCGATAAGGACAATGGATGTCTGTGTTTGATGGTTGAGTAGATGGTTGTTTGGATGTTAGGATATGCATTCTCCTTAACTTGGAGATTTCAGGGGCGAAATCCTTTAAGGAGGGAGAATGTAACACCCTGGATTTTTGAATAATCGAATTAACTAAATTAAAGAATAAATGTTTAGCATTGTTCTAAGGTTTGTAAGCAAAAGACTAAGTAGCTCATTTGGTTGGAACATGTGACTTGCATATAAGAGGTATAGAGTTCGATCCCCGCCAACGCCATATTTTTGTTTTAGGGGAATGGCTAAAAAGCGGCTTAGTGTGAACGCGGTTCAAAAAGTAGTTTAGTGTGAAAATGGTTAACTAGGAAGATAGAAATATATAGATATATTTATAAAAAAATAAAATAAAATTCAACCTAAAATTTAAGAAAAAAATTCAAAACAGCGGAAACGGGAAGGCAAAACACCAAACCGACCTATTCTCGGGTCGACCCCAGGGTCGACTCAGGAGGTTTGGAATTGGTCCCGTCGGCCCTAAATGGTCTATGACAAAATTTTATGTTTTAGGGCTTAGGTGGCAATTTCTGGTTGGTCTGTTGACATCATTTCTTGGTTTCTAAGGCCTAGATGGATCCTAGAGTGATCCGACGGATTAAACTAATTCAAAGCTCTATAAAAATACCCATAGACTCAAACCCTAGAATCAAATCAAAAATTAGATCAGTAGCCGTCATGTTGTCACTCCAAACCCTAGAGTAGCCGCCACCAACTAGAAGAAAGTTAAAGACAACAATTCAATTCTAATCAAGCCTAAAACTACAACAATGTAATTGTCTACAACAAGGGAACGCTAATCAATTACAGAATTCAGAACCCAGAACTCAAGACCCCTTATTCGGTGAGTTCTAGTCACTTTTAGGTTTAAATAAATAAAAGTGAATCGTGGTAGACTATGATTTGGGTATATGTTGTTTGTAGTTATGCAAGTTCATTATTATTGTGAATCATGATATGATGCAAGTTTATTATTGTTGTGAATCATGAAGTTATGCAAGTTATTATATTGAGAAACTATGAACCTATGCAAGTTGTTGCGTTGTTAATTCATGAATCGATGTTAGTTGTTATGTTATGAATCATGAACCTATGCAAGTTACCTATGCAAATTGTTGCGTTGTTAATTCATGAATCTATGCTAGTTGTTATGTTATGAACCATGAACCTATGCAAGTTGTTGATTCATGAACCTATGCTAGTTATGTTGTGGATCATGAACCTATGCAAGTCACCTATGCAAGAAGTTATGTTATGAATCCTGCAAGTTGTGAATCATGAACCCATATAAGTTGTTGATTATGTTGAGAATCATGAACCTATGTTAGTTGTTAATTACGTTTTAATTCATGAACCTATGCAAGTTGCTATGAATCCATGCAAGTTGTTAATTATGTGGTGAATCATAATTATATGCAAAGTTATCATGTCATTTCCCCTAATTGTCATGCTTATGCCAAAAATTGTACTGAAAATGATCACCTTGACATTCCCTTTATTTTATTGTTATGGCGAGACTACTTTGTAGCCTCGATGACGCCAAAAACGCAAACGGTTGCGCTAGTTCAGAAGTGGGAAAAAAAGGGGAATTTGTAATAGGCATAATTTACATAGTGATTATGTAAATTGGACACATGATTCTGGTAGGGAAACATATAAATAATAATCTATTATGACATGGGTAAAAATGGGTAAAAATGGTATAATTTGAATATGACCATTTATGGATAAGAAATCCAAATTGTTAATAAGATAGGTATTGACACCTACAAAAAGTAAAGGATTAATTAATTAACTTAATTAATCAAAAGAGGAATGTTTAAGCAATTAAAGTCTGAAGATTTAATATTGAGAATTGGCATTGGCATGATTTTACATACCATAAATAGATGGACATAATTGAGTCAATTATGCCCATAGCTAAATTTGGAATTAATTGATAATTTGAATAGGGAAAGTAATTCAAATTGGGGAATGATTAATTACGAGTAATTAATTGTCTAAGACACGAGGTTAGGCTCTTTTGTGGTGTAAGACTGCCCGGACCCGTCCGGCAAATCCAGCTGCCACAATTGCCAGTCTAATGTGGGAGGTCTTAGGCATAAATTAAATGCGTGGCAGTTGTAAAGACACGAGGTTAGGCTCTTTTGTGGTGTAAGACTGCCCGGACCCGCCCGGCAAATCCAGCTGCTACAAATGTCAGTCTAATGTGAGAGGTCTTTATAAGGTTACGGTCTTAATGAATTAAGAAACACCTAACCAGATAAGCATGTAGTGGGACATGAGGGGGTTAAGTGGGTGTCTTGGGTGGCATGCGGAATTAAGTGGGTGCCTGGGGTGGCATGTGAAATACGATTAGATATTTCAATAATTAATTAATGCTGATTAAAGACTACTTAACCTAACTTAATACATATGGACTATATGATGATAGACATAAGTTAGGGTTATGTAAAACGAATTGCATTGTGGGTGGGTTAAGTACAACTGATGGGTAGGTGAGTAATATTAATATATATAGACCCACAAACTTAACCATTAAAAAGGGGGTTATGTAATTAAAGACACCTAATGGTATACATAACCGGGGCAGAATAGTAAAGTTATGTATTAAAGACACTCTTAGGGGTACACATAGCTAATGGGGATAGGTAGAGTTATGTATTAAAGACACCTATGGGTACGCATAACCGATAGGTAGAATAGAGGTTATGTATTAAAGACACCTATAGGTACGCATAACTGATTGAGGGCTATGTAATTAAAGACACCTTAGGGTATACATAGTCAGTAGAAAACCTAGTGGGGATACAAGACATAGGGGGGAGCTTGTATCATGTTGGGTGGGATCCATTTCAGTCAGTAACCCGGAGGGGTATCAAAGTAAAGGTCTCCGTACTAGACGGGGAAGGGGCACGCTTACTGATTGATTGTAAGAGATCCAAAACGAGACGGATGGTGTGGGCGGCGCAAACCGACCGGGGACATGTGCGTGCATGGGCCGGGCAGAGGGGGACAAGACGACCGTGACACCAGTAGGTATAACTGTGCACACCTTAGGTTACCACTTTAGGGAAGTGATACCCCCTAGTTGTGGGACCAGCACAGGATATCTACAGAGTAGGGAGCCGATCGATTAGGGTAGTGGTTAGGGTATACCTGGACGTATACCCTAAGTCTGCCAATTTATAGTAGGAGGGTAGTGGGTACGATTAGTTGAGATAGGAGCAGGCGGCACCTATGATAGCAGCTAGGAATACACGAAACTACCACCGTCGTTATCATCAGTGGAAGGGATCATCCCATCTTGATTTGACTAGTAATAGTGCAAAGTAGTTCGTAGTGAAGCATACACCTTACCTTATTTGTCCTGTCATACCTGTCATCTGTACCATGATCCTCTTATCCACTTTGTATGCCAGTCATGTTTACCTTTATTTATTTACTGGCTAAAAGTTACTGAGCTCACCGAACGTATGTCTGACCTTGTTTGTTTCGCCTCTTTTCTTCCGTTTCCCCCCTCAGGTTCTCAAGGAGGAAACACCCAGGTTTAGTCAGGATTTGGATATCATCTTCTAGGAGCTACTTCTGAAGTATGGCTCGAGTCTCTGTCTCTTATATGGCTTGCTCTTTAATATGGGGAGTGATGTTTTCTTTTAAATACCTATGTACTCTGATAATATAAGGCAGAAGTGTTTTGTTGTAATGATTTTATGACTCATGGTATTATGTAACAAAATATTTTAGTGATTTAATAAAGTTGTTTATTTTCCGCTGCAAAATTTTTATATCTGTCTTTTGATATTCTGTATCTGTTTACCAAAAACGCTCCACTGAAGTTAAGGCATTCCCTTTGTGAGTGACCTTAATGGAGGTGGGGTGCTACAATAATCCCACTAGAAATACCTAGAAATTAAACTAAATTGGCTCTTTATAATTCACTTTTTTGTTTTATTACATAACAGATAAATCTTGATGCCAGTTCAATACATATAATTAGCAATCCAATAAGCTTGCTGTCTTCAAACATGTCTATCATATTCACACTATTAGCAGCAGGTCCTCTGAACATTGGAATATTATTGCTTGTTTTAAGTTTTAACACAGCTCGACTGTTTTATTTCTTTTGCAACCTGTGATATGAAAAAGAGTATAATATGTGTCAACTCATGAGCGTTATGACTTATGACATATAGTAAGAGTACAAAATTTGAGGTTCAAATCAGAAGAGGAAAAAGGTTTGGTTGAGAGATAAAAGAATACCTATTAGTTTTGATGGACTAGAAATTGTTAACATATCAGAAGGGGAGAAAAGGTTTCGTTGGGAAAGTTTATAAATACATATTTTTTGAAAATAATCAAAAAACTACATAAAAAAATTTCAAATATTAATTTTTAAAACTTATTTCAATTTATATTTATCTTCGTGTTTATGTCAGAAAAATTAAATAAAAAGTGGATGGAAAACGGATTTTTTTTTTTAGTAAGCTATAGAAAAACCTACAGAAATATATGCAATTATCAAAATTTGGCGGAAATATAAGCAATTACAGTTAATAATTGCATGATTTTATGCAATTTTCAATGAATATTTCTAAATTTATTTCAAGTTATGTTCAACATCATAATTATTGAAGAAAAAACAATAAAAAATTAATGTAAATTGAACACAAACAAAACATACCACTTGTAGAAAACTACAAACAAATTTGTAATTTGTAGAATAATTGCAGACATTTCTGCTATTTTTTATGTCTGTAAATATTAGCTTACCGAGTGAATATTTACAGATATGGCTGCAATTATTAAGTAAATATGTGCTTATATATCTATATTATTTCTCAGCAAATGCAAACATTTTTGCCCTTAATCTTTATTTTTATTCAGTTGTCTAGTTTTAATGTTTACAATTTTATGTTATTTTTTTAAGCCATGAAACAAAAAATAACGAAACAAACTCGCTAAGTAAAATGATTAAAGAGACTCATATCACGTTTTCCATTTACATGGGGTTTGGCCTTGAATTATGTATGGATATAGGGATGTATGCCTAATATTCACTAGTACCTTTAAAAAAAAAGATTCAAAACATGCGCAGTCCAAAAATTGCACCAGAACGTAAAGTGAGAAACGTGACAAGTTCCCATAGAAAAGCTATACAGTTATGTTGAAGTTACGAAGTTATATAGTTATCTTGAAGTCATGGACATGCGTGGTCAAAACATTGTGAAGAGAGGGAGGCGAAAAAGAACAAACTACTCTCAGTTAAATAATGCGGTGGCATTTGATTTTTGGTTGGATAATGAGATAGCTGATATTCCATATATCTTAAAGCTCTGCCTACGAAAAATCCTTATTACAGTAAGATAAGACCTATTCACCCAGTTTATTCAAATTGTTTACGCTTTTGAACAAACTACTTCAAACAGTGCAGCACCCCTTTAGCCTTTTGATTTCTATCACACACCCCGGTTTCTCTCTCCTCCTAATATCTCTCCCTCCACTAACTTATTTTGCTATAAACGAGTGGAGAAAATAGAAGGCATATTGGGGTGCTCCATTTTTGAGGTGCGGTTGAACACTCTTATATATATATATATATATATATATATATATATATATATATATGTGTGTGTGTGTGTGTGTGTGTGTGTGTGTGTTAGTGTGTTAGTGTGTGTGTCTATATATATATGTATATATATATATATGTGTGTGTGTGTGTGAGAGAGAGAGAGAGAGAGGAGGGTTCAACTACACCTCTTATATTGCACGTGAACTCTCTCCCTTAATCTCCACCACCCATTTCCCTAATATATATATATATATATATATATATATATATATATATATATATATATATATATATACACACACACACACACACACACACATATACACATATATATAACCTAGCAATCTTTTTTCTCCTTTCAAACAAGAATAAAATCAATGTGTAATATCAGGCAGGGGCGGAGCTAGGATTTTAGGTTATCCCGGGTTAAGATTGTACTTATGAAAAAGAATACTAAATATAAAACCGCAACAATGATATTAATATTGCATTTGTTGATTATTTACGCAGTTGTCGTTCTTTAAATCTAAAAGTGGTAGAACTTTAAATTTTGTAAAATTATCCAACGTCCGACTCGGTCCGAGAGTGAAAGGAGTCTAGCCCATGTTGGTACGACTCTCGGTTAGAACACGAATTAATAATACAAAAAATACATGAAAATATGTTTGTTTCAAAATATTCAATGGTTTTCCTATTATTCGAACAACATTCGTCTATCGTTAGGATTATACAAATATTGTTCGAGTTTAATTGAATTTAGTCTGTGTTTGTCTGAATATCTTACAAGATAGGATTATGATATATGTTTATTTGGTCTAGTCTGACCCGGCTGTTTACATTTATATATAATAGAACTATCCAAATGTAAACAGTACGCTAGTTTTACAGAAGAGAATGAATCCTGAAGGTATAACCGAAGGCAAGATTACCATACGGGATAACTTATGTTTTTTAGATCTCACCCGGGCTATAGCCTAGGGTCACATACACACAGCTTCGCCGTTGATATCAGGTTCCATTGACCAATGTAATACACTCCATCTACTGACTCTTTTCTCACCTAGATGCACAATATGGAGTAACCGAGTGCAGAACAATGTAAATGTAAGGAAACTATCACTTCATATCCAAGATAATGATAATACGAATAAGAAAAAAAATATTCTTTTCCCTAACATTGTAAGTTAGAGCAACTTTCCACACAATAATTATTGTAAAAATAATATATATTAGCCATCAATTGCATAACTAATTCGCACACCGTCTTTAAAGCACTTGTGACATATATTTTCCAAACAAAGTATGAATATATGAAGCAAGAAAACATTATAAAGGTAAATAAAAAATTACCATCAACGTTGTCTTGAACTTTTCAGCATTTTTGTTAAAGGTAAACTCGATCTTAAACTGCTCCTGCATTAAAGGCAGTTGCTGTTCAAAGAATGTAACCATTTGGCCAACAAATCTAAACTTTGTTTTGCTAACTAACATGATGATGCATATGATTTGTGTAGTCAGAGAACCTACTTATTTTCAACAACTACATGCAAGCGAAAAATGGCACTGCGAGTTTGTTCACACCACATTATGTGGTGTGAACATAACTCTCTTCGGTGATTGGAGGAGATCAGTGAAGCTCATATGGGCCCCTCTAATTTCCTCCAATCACAGCCCGAGGTGACGGTCACATCACATTGCACCGTGTATTGGAAAATGTGTAGACGATACAAAACATACATTCAAATATTTATATCAAAACAATTATTGTAAATTATTCCATTTTAAGAAACAAACAAAACTGAATTTATTTTAAGAATTGAATCCTTCAGCTTGAGGAAACGTATACGTATCTCAAATTACACATTGCAAATATAGTTAAGTTGAAAGAGGAATTAGAATCATTTTGAACTGACCATTTAATTAAAAAAAAAAACATAAATTGCGAAGTGAGAACCTCTTCCTTTTAAAGAAATGCCACCGCTCTAAAAGTATAATCCCTGTGCTTATGAAGAAGCACAAAATTTTACAAATATGGTCGACGTAAACTCCTAGATGCTCAAACACAAGCGTTCCCAATGGGAAAATACTATGTTCACTCACGCTGTGCGCGACTGCCCATTCTACTTGCTCTATTATTGGATGCAAACTGTGAATGAGACCCACTACCACCTGAAAATCATACAAAGATAAATAAAAAATTAAAGTCCCAACCAATCAGTTTCGCGAGTATACATTCATGCGCTGCGCGCGAGTGAGCACAGCGGATCTCGTTCCCAATGTCCAAAAGGACCTACATTAATTGTACAATATTTATTATCACACTACCCTAAGAAATGGAAAATAGAGTTGGAAGTTCTAAATAGTGTAGACATATTTGTTTCATTAACTGATTTATTCTTTTTACTAAATGAACTTACTAATTAAGATGATGGAAACCCCATTAACTTTGGGTAAAAGCGAAGACGTGCAGCTAGGGTTGGAAAGTATAAAAGACCCTCTTTAATTAACTTTTTTTAAAAGATGGAAAGGCACCTTCAAAAATTAAAAACCTTCATTTATAAAGTTCTGGCATTAAAATATAGAACACTGACTATATATTACATACAAAGATACGGAAATACAGATAAGCAGCAGCAGCAAGTAGATAATCTTAAAACATACCTAGACAGATATTAGGGTTGAACATTGAATCTCGTGGTTAATGTGGTCGTTATCATCTTCATCAATGCAATCATATAAGAATGCTCCAATTTGAACTTACGAAAGGCTTCATGAAAATGCTGACAGGCAACTTTTCCTTGAAAACTATAACAGACAAAGAAATTATAACACTTAATTTTTTAGTTTCATTTTTTACTAAATACTGCAAATTTGAAATGAAAAAAAAAATCAGTCCCCACTGGCACTGCATGTATAATGAAAAACTGAAGGATTCAGCATTTGAAAAATAAGCATGCACTACAACAACAAACAAATTTATAATGCAAACATCGGAATTGAATCTCACTGAAACAGGAAAATATTGAATTTCAATAAACGTACTGAACAAAATATGAAAAATACTAAACAAATAAATATTTGTAGTTTCCAAAAATAAACCAAAAAAAAATCTGCAATAACACCATGACTCATGGCAGTCTTAAATAGAAAAAAAAAATGCTATCTAACAAAGTGCAAGGTTGAATTGTACACACAAAGTGTTAGGAAAAAGTAGTGTTTTTTCTATTCTATAGGGATTGTAACGTGTTTTACCTAGTCTTCGGGGAAGTGCCTAGTGTTTAGGAAGTAGTTATTTATTTATTTAATAGCTTGTTCGATGTAATTAGTGGGTAACAATTAATAACAATGTAAAACTAGCATGGTATCAGAGCCAAGAGAAGATAGAGAGTTCAAGTGAGTGTTTTTTTTATATATTTAAAAAAAAAAACCTTTTTTTAAGAGTCAGTCTACAGTCTAGAGGTGCTTTCCATGGATTTGATCTATAGCCGATCTGCTGCATCTGCAAATTTAAAAGATCGGGTTTTTATTTCCTCTCCGTTCACATCATCCTCATCAAATAACCACCGCCACGTCTTAAGGCTTGTGCCGCTTTACCATTTATCCTTGCATTTTGTGTTTGTTTGCTTTGGTGGGTGAAAATGGTGTGAACCAGCCTATGTTTTGTTCAATGATGAGCAGTTTTGGAATAGTGGCAGAGAGAGTAGGTTGAAGAAGAGATAAGTTGCGTTTGCGGGTTATTGATCGACATTAAGACAGGTTTGTTGGAGTAGTGATGAAGCAAAAGTGTAGAAGATTGAGTTTGCACATGGTTAATTTAAATTGCAGTAGTCAATCATATAGGAGGTGGAGAATCGAGTTGCTTTGATTGCCATAGTGGTTGAGATGAAAGAAAGGGCTGTTAAAGTGAGATAGAGGAAGGCGTTGAGTGCAGATTTGTATTTCGGTTGAGGCTGGAAACTGATTGTTCGGGTTGTGGATGCAGCCGGGTTGTTAAAACCGGATTTGGTAGGTCGTGATAGAAGAGGCAGGTTGGAAGTGAGGATTGTTTGTAATGGAGTGCTGGTGTCTTATTTGCAGATTGTTATAGGGGGATTTTAGCTGAATTGAAACGAGATCAGTGGTTTGTCGATCATGGTTGCATCAAAATGCAGTTTTGAAGGGTGGTATGGTTTGTGGAGGAGATGTGTTGTCTGGTTGTGTTTGGACGGTGGTGAATGGAGTTGTATAGTTTGTCTTAAAGTTGTCTGAATTGATCGTGGTTGTTCTGGTGTTGAGTGACTTGAAAGGTAGTTGAATGGTTTGAAAGTGGATGATGTATGGTGAGTTGATGATGATGAAGGAACCAGATGGGCTGTTCAGGAGGTTGTGAAGTAGTGGTACTTCAGTTTTGCATATTCGCTTGCTGGAACTGGAATCAAAGATGGATCCAGTATTGAATTTTGCGGCAGAGAGGGGAATTGGAGGCAGTTACTTGTGAGGTTGCCCAAAATTGGCTGCACTAGCTGTTGATTTCAGATGAGCAATTGGTCGGTGATTAAGGTTTGGGTAATTGGAGTGTTTTTCGTTTGTGATGGAGGCCGTATATGGCGTGGGAGATGGAAGCAGTGGCGGTGTAGGAGTTGGTGGCTACATGGTTTTTTTGTTATTTAAATATTATAGTCGTGTATGTTAGAATTTGGTGGCTGTAGGAACTTGCTGATTTTTTGATCAGGATGTAATTCTGCGTAGGAATATGGGCTTGTAAGCTGGAGTAATAGCGGAAACGGAAGTTTATGGTGGAGAGTTGGGCTGTTATTGTTGCAAGTGTAGGTGGTGCTAGAAGTATGGTGTATGTAAGGAAGCGTGAGCAATGTTGCCTACAGAACGTGCTGCGGATGATGACAGAAGAAGACGAAGTCGATAGCGAGGTTGGACAATTTGAAGAGTGCTTAGGAACTGTTTGGTGATATGTCTGCAAGAAGACAGACATGCCTGCAAGTAAAGTAGGCAAAACTGCGAGTGAAGCAGTATTGGTTTTATGTCATCCAACAAGTAAGAAAGAAGAGCTGTGGTTCTCACTTGTTGGGGGGTGACATATACAAGTGAAGACCCGAATGGAGGTCAGTGAGTTGAAAAGTGAATAACCAATCAACATAAAACAGTTGAGCATGTCCAATCATGAAGAGATGAAACTTGTGGCAGAAATCGTCTATGTAAGACGATAAAGAAATTGAGAATCGCAGTTGTAAACTGAATATTGACACATTTAGTTTAAGAGAGGGAATATTAGGAAAAAGTAGTGTTTGTTCTATTCTACAGGGATTGTAACGTGTTTTACCTGGTCTTCGGGGAAGTGCCCAGTGTTTAGGACTAGTTATTTATTTATTTATTTAATAGTTTGTTCGATGTAATTAGTGGGTAACAATTAATAATAATGTAGTTCCTTTTGTGTTAATGTCATAACTCTCTCTTCTGTCTGTGTTAAAACTAACAAAAGATTGCTTAGCTTAGAAGAATTGACGCAAAACTTATGTTTTATTGATCCTTTCTAAGTCAAGATCTATTGCAATGTCAGATACCTAACTTGATTTGTATTCAAATTCAACCTCTCAATTTTTATTCATCAAGAACAAATCGACTGAAATAGGACATGATAAAATGCATTCATATCTCCTACTTTGTGATGATGAAATCCCTTGTATACCTATCACATCCATGAACACTAACCATGATGGCTTGACCAAGTTTTGTTGCGTAATTGTATGCAGGTGCAAGTATGACGACATAATGTCTTCATCTATTAACCAGAAGCAATGAAGTAAGGTTACAAGTGTCATAGAAACAATTTCTAAATAATAAAATGATTCAAGCACTAGCGTTACTGTAAAGTAGAAGGGAAAACATGCCTAACAGATTCAAAGCAAGGCAGGATGATCATAATCTCTTATACATATGATAGAGATTCAAAACTGCATGTTCTCACATAAAACCTACTTCTATAATATTTATTCTATGAAAGGTAGAGACAAAGCAAACTTAGTAATAATATTTATATAACATGTTGTGAGTGCATGAGAGATCGAGGTCGATAATTTATTTACATGTAAGCAAGCAATGAGACTTCGTTTGAGAACTTTATTATCAAATATGTTGGTTTACCCGCACCTACTATTGATATTGGTCGGCCTCCTTTGTAGGTGTACATATCTGAACAATAGCAAAAGCAGAATTAGTTGCTACCAATACCATGACCTCTTCGGAGAACAGGAAATGCAGTAGATGCAGAACTGGCACAGCAGGATGCAAAAGTGTGTGAAACGTCCACTGGAGTTGAGAAAGGATGCAGTCAGCAGACTGTTGCTATACATTAAGAGGCCAAATAGGCAAGATGCAGAGTACATCGCAGATGTTATGTATGTAGTCATTGAGGAATCCATAACATGCTCATTTTTAAAATGATGCAGTCACACACAAATCAATTTTGCATAGTGTACATATTGAACCTCTGTTCTTGTGAGGTCGTTGCCAATTGCACTTTCTTGACTGCATTGCCTGTAGGTATGATCATACTCACATTTTATACGATTAGTATTTTAAATTCAACATTAAGTTGATGGGAAAAAGGTGTACGATATGCACCATTAAAAATGGATGCAAAATGCTAAAGTCACCATATGAAAATATGTACAGTACTGAAATCACATGATACACAATAAAAATACGTAAATGCTATAAGGCCCGAAGCAGACAGGCCCGAATACGTGCGACAGCAATATCTGCCTTACAAGTTTTACTACCCCTGAATTGCGGACCCTCAGATTAAAAATCGTACATTCCCGCATCACTTTTTTCTGGCTCTATAGCAACCCTCATAAAAATAACTCAAATTCCCAAAAAAAGGACCAATATAAATTAAAATTATACTGGATCCACTATAACCGAAAAATAACATTAAGTTGATCAGGCCCTCGCAGTTTGAAGACCAGGCAGTTCAATCAAAAGCAGAAGCCACATCATCACACATATTCTTTTAGCAGCATTTGCAGTTGCGGATACAACTGAAGTTGTGAGCGGACTGCATGCACAGATAAAACATAAAAACGATGTTTATTGAATATAGATGATAAACGATGTTTTTCAAAGAATATAATAACAATGTTTTAACAATTGATGAATGATGATAAACCATGAAGCTAAATTAAACTAACAAATACTAATTGTTATTTTTGATAGTTTTTAATTAGCATTCCGAATAACATAAGTATATTCATTATATACATTTTCAATTTTGTAATATATAATCTTTTTGCTGCTGACATTAGGATGATCAAAAAAATAAAAGTCAAAATTATTGTAACAATATTAAATATGTTTTGAATCGCTTTATACACTGTAAGTTTATGTGTATTGAACTTTAATTTTATATCAATATTTGACATTTAAACTCTCAAATTCGAACTATAACATTTCTTTCATAAATAGAGCGTGCATCTTTTATACTGCTTATTATGTCTCACATGAAGGACACGTGCACCAATTGTGTATAATAACCATTGCGTATTGCATCTATAGTGAACGTGTTTTTATGAGTAGAATATCAATTGCTAATGTTAACATTTTATATTACACGAAGGGAATACCTTACACTCATGGAGCGTATGTTGTAAAATCCCATAATAAAATATCTATTTGGCAGGCCGCAAGCATGTATTTTATTTATCTACAGACAAGTAACCATGAATTTTAATACTTGATATTAATAAGTATGATCCTTAAATATGTTTAGAGAGACATTTAGTCAAATAATTTTCATTTTATATCATCAAGTTTATTATGACCCAATTAATAAACCAAAGTACTTATTGTAAGAAGCTTATGCAATAATGGCATTCTCTTTATTCAGTATTAACTGTTTTGTCCTAAAACTGAAATTTATTGCTTAAATTTGTTTTAAAACCCCATAATGATGCTTTATTTCCTCTTAAATATGGGCCAGGTGATTTACATAAGGAATTCATTCTAAAATGTACTAATATTTAATCTACAGACAATTTAGAACAAACGAAGAATAAGAGGTTCTGCTTTTCCAATTTAAAGACAAACATCGTGCTACCAGCTCTACTATGGGCACTATACTTTCAAGTTTAGTATAAATCATTTTGAAGGGCATTATCTTTACACGTTCTTTTCTTTCTTTCTTTCTTTCTTTTTTTTTTTTTTTTTTTTTTTGGGGTTGGGTGGGGCTGTCAATGGATACTTTCGGATGCGGATAGTGTCATATCCGTATTCGCCTCCGAAACCATTTTCGGATATCGAATATCTGTAGTCGCGGATACGGACAGATATCGGATAATTATCTGCTCCGCCAACGATCGATAAATCAATGAACATTAGTGAATTTTTTTAGCTTAATATCAAGTTTTTTCAATCTAATTAATTACTAAAATGCTAAAAATAAATAAATATGATGATAATATATAATTTTGAGCAATTAGCATGCATTTAGTAAACTTTTAATTTTGCAAAATAATATATTAGTATATTTAATTATGCTAAATACACATAATTTAAGCTGTAATCGTGAAAAAAAGCAGACGGATAATTTTCGGATGCGGATATGCCTATATCCGCATCCGCTACCCTGGATATCGGATATTTATCCGCTTTTCGGATGCGGATGCGGACGGATTTCGGATTTTTCGGGTATCCATTGACAACCCTAGGGGGGAGGGGACTATGCATTTGCTTCCAATATACTGAAGAACAAAAAAGTTGAAAAGAAAACGTATTTCTTCTGCTAAAGAAAAAAAAAACATTGTTCTAGATTTGGAGATAAATTATTTATCATCGGTTATTTTATAATGTTCTTCTTCATCTTCATAAATAAAATGTAAAACCAAAAGTTCATCATATTATATGACCATACACGCACATTTGTTGCTCGCATTGTATCGAAACTGGGGAAAAAAAGGTCATTTTCATGAAATCTTTTGAAAGTATATAAATATTTTAATTTAAGTTATTGTGTTATTTTTAGCTGTCGTATTACATATGTGCAGTCATGTGTTACAGAAAAACACATTATATGATCAACAAACATCACATTGACAATATACTATTTAACAAATATCAGGATAAATGATATTTGGCTACTTATTCGGGTTGAACATTGAATCTCATTGCCGTCGTCGTCATCCTTGCCATCGTCATCAAATGCAAGTAATATCCAATTTGTATCGATGAAAGGAATCATGACAACATGATAGCCTTGCTCCCCAACTACATGCGATTTTAAGAAAAATATTAGAAGAGAATACTAAAATTAGCAAGAACACTGTATTAGTAGGAGAATGATTTAGCGTGATAAAACCATGTACTTACAATTCGAAATATACAAACCAAATATGCACAAAAGTGGAAATGAAAATTAAAGAATATTAAACTATTTGTAAAATTTATATGCCTACTAACACCCTGAAATTTACAATACCACAAAATTGCATTCGCAAGTTTAGGTATAATATGAAATAGTACCATATATAACAAGAATAAAACGACAGCATTAATCATTTTTCCCGGTGTTAGGAATTGAACAATTATAAAACTAGAAAAATATCTG
This sequence comes from Allium sativum, assembly GCA_030737875.1. Classification (NCBI taxonomy): domain Eukaryota; kingdom Viridiplantae; phylum Streptophyta; class Magnoliopsida; order Asparagales; family Amaryllidaceae; genus Allium; species Allium sativum. The sequence goes on along the minus strand of CM060925.1, from coordinate 140,066,338 downwards.
TAAGATCCCTCCATAAAATTTGTAATTTATTGAACTTAAAATGCACAGATTTACCAAGAAAAAATATATATTTAAGGTTGCCAATAAGTATTCGAAAAATTAAAAACCAATCCTTATCCATATCTGAAATATGAAGATAAATACTAATATCCAAAAAACAGAAAGGAATATGATATTATCCACATCCAAAATATATCTGTTGAATTTTTAACAAGATAATAGTAGAGGTTGTGTATTCCACTATATAGAATGATTAACATATGTTGTCATACATAACAATAACTATCCAGTTACAAATGAATATTTGAAATTGAAAATTGATTATTATCATTGTATTTTCACTTTTTATATTTATGTTAGTAATATCACTAAAAACGATTCGTATTGGATCAAACAAATCATTTGTTTAATTTCGACCTTATTAATTAGGAGTTTTTACCATGTTAGACCCGTTTTAAAACTTTATAACTTGATTAGCCATGTTTTAAAAGTAATTACAAATATAGACCTGTTTTGGACTAACGAAGGCGAGTTTTGAAAACACGCACAAAGGCGCGTTCTGAAAACTCGCCCGTGTATTCTAACAATTATATACTATAGAATTATATATACTTAGGCACTATCACATTTGGACATGGCGACTTCCTTGAAATATGATTTGGACATAACTCGATATCTGTAATATAAAATTCCCATTTTTCGGTTTCATTACTGAAATATAGTTCTATAGATTCGATCGTTTTGTATCTCAATGAAAACCGATGTATAACGATTCCTATATATTCGAATGAAGGTGTAAACGTTAAACTTTGAACTACCACGACATTTAAATAGTATATATAGCCTAACCAAACAACGTAAAACAAATACCAAATTCTAATATTCAAATACAAGAGAGATACATAGTCCGATTAAGGACAGATAAGTTCGAAACATAAGAAATACAGATACACGAAATGCAACACACTGACATCGCATCAACAAACATACATCTCCATTTTAAGCTACCGAAGTACACCGCTTTCTGTTATGGCCCAACGATCCACATTTGCTGCACCTGTTTGTTTTGGGTGTTTGATGCTCGTCCATAACATTTTTGAACCTCGTTGATTTGGGTCGTCCAGCTAGTCTTCGGACACACGGAGCGTGTATTAGTGGACCGTTGTACGGGTCCCAGTATTTCTTATCGCGTATAGGATTAAACTTTGGGTCGTATGTAGCTCTATAACTTTGCACAGAGTACCATTCAAAAGCGAAATCGTGATGTGCCAGATTACCACCAAAATCCTGTGCTGAACAAGCCGCCATCACATGAGCACATGGTTTCTTCTGCAGAAGTGGGATTCTGCATGTACATGTGACATCAGAACCGTCGATCACAACATCATATTCATCGCCGTAACTGTTAATCACTTGCCATTTATATCGACCAAATCGAACCAGCCTACAACGCCGTGCGTCAATAACACGGCCTTCAATTTTCGCTTTCCATTTTGGAGTAAGTTTCGAATTCAGACCCGCCCCTTTTTCTCGTCTCTTATAGAAATACTCAACTGATCGAAAGAACGTTCTTGTAACCAACGCCTTTATAGGCAAGGATCTGGCGCCTTTTAGTACGCCATTAAAACTTTCAGATGCGTTGGTCATCATAATATGGAAGCGGTCGCCGTCGTCTTTGCAAAGAGCCCAGTTTTCTTCGCAATTCCCTAGGCTTCGCTCAATCCAGTCATGCGCATCCGGCTTAGTTGTCTTGATCTCTTCTCTAAGTTTATTGTGTTCAACCACTTCTAAAGCACATGCAGCAGCGTAAAACAAGCCTACAAGTCGCTTGTCTTGATGACCAACAACTTGAAAATTTGCTTTAAGATGCCTTGCACATAACCTATGTTTGTGCGGTTGTCGCCATTTATCCTGCAAAGCGCTTGGAATCCCTTTCATTCTATCAGATATAAATGTAATGTGTCGATTTTGTACGCTATAAATAAACTCACGCATGCATGAAAAGAACCATGCCCAACTATCATGCGATTCGGACTCGACCACCCCATAAGCTAATGGGTAAAGGCAGTCGTCCGCATCTACAGCGGTAGCAACAAGCAGTATTCCTTTGTACTTACCGTACAAATGTGTCCCGTCAATAGAGAGCACTGGACGGCAGTGTACATAACCTGCAATGGAAGGACCAAATGCCCAAAAAGCACGTTGAAATATCCCATACTCATTGTGTACTACATGTCCTACTGAACCTGGATTGCGTCTTTTTATTTCCTCAAAATATTGAGGCAAATACGAATACGATTCGGCCCAGTCACCGTATATTTTTTCCAAAGCTTTGTTCAACGTTCGCCAAGCTTTCATGTAACTGATTTTGATGAAGAGTTGCTCGTCGACAAGCACTTGCACCATCCCAGCTGAGATATCCAAATTGGCCTTCACAAAAGCCATGATTTTGGATACAAGAAACGCAGAAGTGGCTTGCTTCTGGTTTGAATTAATCGTAGGGTTGACACAGTTATGTTCGTGAGGCAACTTTCTGATTTCACACAATCCGTTTTCTGATTTCTTCGACACTATAGCATGTATTCGCCATGGACAAGTATCGTCAACACAACATACAGCGGTATATATTGTTTTATTCGACTTGACTGCCTTGTATGAAACACCGTGCATAATAGACCATTCCGTAAGTTGATGGAGAAACTGTTCCTTGCCTTGGAATACCATCCCAACATCAAAACCATTTTGTACGCGGGCAGCCGAGAATTTTTCGCCAGAAAACTCTAGATTAGCCACTACGGATCTGGCCATCATTTGCGCCGTACAGAGATCATCGTCCATGGATACTTCCATTTGAACCTCATCACCATCTTCTTCGGGATCTACTGTGTTTGTATCATAGTCATAGTTCGGTGGTTCATTGTTGACTCTGGTCCAGCATGTATCATTAACTGTTGTCGTGGCAACCGCCATGCTGTCAATATGTTCGGCCTGTTGTGAAGGACCTGCACCCCATTCTGCTTCGGCTTCTACAGTCAATCTGTTAATAAATGCATTTCAGTTAGATCTTACATTTCAATGGGTAGTTATAAAACTAACTTGATGTGGATTAACTACCTTTGGCTCATATCTAACAATTCTGACTGATCAGTCTGTTGTTCTTGTTGTTGTTGTTGTTGTTGCTGCTGCTGCTCAGCCACATTTGGTGGACAATACGGATTGGTGTATAAAGGAGAACTAAAGTTGACTGATGGATCATGAGTTTGCAATATTTCTGTGAAATAACCGAAACCGCTAATCACTATACGAGGTGTGATTATTTCTTCCACGACATCTTCCACGATTTCTTTTGCTGTTTTTCCAACAAACAACTCAAACGATTTCTTCACAGTGGAAAACATTACTTGTACATCTTCATCGTCTGAAAGTGCTACGGCTCTCGACCCCGATTCAGTAGGCCAGTTGACCGACAACTCGATATCATATTCGAGAGGGTTAATTCTGGTTGCTTGGAAAACTGTGTCTTTCAAAGAACCAAGTGTGCAACCCCTTCGAACTCTCCCTGGTTTGCATAATCCTCCCACATATCTTCCATTTTGGTGCTCATCCACGACCAACTCACCGTCGTAGTAGATAAGTGCAGTAATAAAAGGAGGCGCCATTGTTGACTGTGTTTATTTTTCTTGAAGTTATTTGAAGACAAGATTGAAGTGTATGAGAAATAATGTGCTGAAGAGCTATGAAATAGGGAAACCAACTAAGCAACGTCACCATCAAATCAACTTTATTCAACTCAGTGTGCAGTCGTTGTCAAGTCAGAATTGACAGAGCTTTAATCATGTCACCCATTTCAAAATAAAGCAGAATCAGAATCAATTGTCCTATGCTCGTCCTGATCACAAAAAACAAGCTATGCGTCAGAATTGAAAGATCGTACTGTACAGAAACAGACTGACCCAACTTTACAGAATCAATTGTCCTATGCCCGTGTCTAGTCAAATCACCTGATTTGCGGCAGATCGTACTGTACAGAAACAGACTGACCCAGCTTTAATTTCTGGCAGCGAGTTGTCAATTCTTATTTATGTCATAGTGTACACTGTACAAACCAGCAAACATACAAAGCTTTAATTCAAACTTCATAAGCATAAAATAATTCATTAGAAAATCAGAAACATCCAATACTTCGTTCTGATCTTCCAACTCCTACAAACACACAAATAATAATTCAAACTAAACTTCAGAAACATACAACGACAACAGATAATACAATAATTCAAACTAAACTTCAGAAACATACAACGACAACGGATAATACAATAATTCAAACTAAACTTCAGAAACATACAACGACAACGGATAATACAATAATTCAAACTAAACTTCAGAAACATACAATGACAACGGATAATACAATAATTCAAACTAATCTTCAGAAACCTACAATGACGACGAATGATAGAAAAACTAGTGGTTAGATTTAAATTGCAAGTCCTCTAGGAGTTTTTTGAGACGTCTAATTTCTTACTCCAGCTCATTCGCATATGCTATGCCCCTGGGACAAAGCGGTTCGTCAATCCATTCTGAAAAATTGCATCCGTGAGGATAATTGGAACAAAGAAGACTTCGACGACCAATGTTTTCGCCATCATCACAGACGACAACTTCAACCATATATCCACAGTTGCAGCAAACTGGATACGAGTTAATTTCTTGCTCAACCATTGTTTGAGAAGACATTTTGAAAATATTCGGAGCTGTGAAGCTGTGGTTGAGTATGAATTAGAATTATGAGAAGAATGGTGAGTATATATAAAGTTTTGAGATTACCCCAAATACACAGACGAGTTTTGAAAATGTGCACGAAGGCGAGTTTTCAAAAGGCGCACGAAGGAGAGTTTTCAAAAGGCGCCTATATCCCGCCCCTGACAAAACAGGTCTATATTTGTAATTATTTCTGAAACATGGCTAATCATGTAATAAACTATTAAAACAAGCTTAAGATTGTAAAAAGTCCTATTAACTATAAGTGAAGCAGATAAATATTCTATATACAGATATCAGATATTCGAAAATAATGCGACAATATGTACATCTGAAAGTATCTGTTGACAGGTCTAGAGAAAAACAAGCTTAGTCAATCCAAGATAATGGTAACTCACTACGCATAGATATCTAAAGAATAAACAAATAATACAAATAACAAAATGGAATGTCATGTGTATTTAATTACATTACATGAAATGGCCATATGAAAATATATTAATATGGTAGATGGAAATAAGAAAAAATAATGCTAAAAAGAGTGAAGATTGTACTATCCAACCGTGCTTATTAGAATGAATGAATGAAACTGTTATGATAATGATAAATTTCTCTTTACCAAATTATTGCACGTCGATCAGTTACCAGTTCTAAGTTAAGCCGATATACCACTATAACTGATATGATAATGATAAACTTACCTTTCTTTTATAGTGCATCAGCAGCAGCATTTCCACCAACATCAATGGCAACTTACTACACAACTTATAATACATGGAATTGATTAAATATATTGCAGACTGATGATTATATAGTGTTCAGGGATTTGATTCAGACGGTGCTAGCTACATTTCCTTTTTCTAATTAATGTTTTTTATTGAAATGCATGGTGAAGTGCACAACTAAACACCATATAATAGCATAAAGAAATATCAGGCTTTTATTCTTTAGACAAAAAATAATTTACCATAACTGATGCAATGGTTATATGTTTTTCGGTATATCATTATCCGGTACACTGGTAAATGCGATAATGTAACAAAAGTTTAATTTACAATAAAACGATACAGCAGAGCCTTGCCTAAAAAAAAAAAAAAATTACAGCGGCAGTAGTTGCATAAAAGTACTAGTAACGGAAACCATTATAGTAATAACCCTATGATGAAAAATGACACTTCTGTCGTTTGTCTTTCTTGATTTTTCTTTTTTTTGGCTCATTTGGAGCATTCATTTTTCAAGAAAAGCAGATGTTTGTTTTTATTAGGATTAATTGACAAAAATAATCCAAAGTTTAGTGTGTCCGCCTATATTAATCCCAAGTTTGCGTTATTTAAAAATAATCCCAAGTTTAGAGAGTCCCTTCCCATATTGATCCCATCTACCTGGTGACCTTTTCAGCCGGTTACCTTTCTTCTTCTCCCTCCTCTTCTCTTCAAAACCTGTAGCCAAATTCTTCAGCATTCATCCATCAGCTAAGTTTCAGAAAAACAAAACAAAGGCTCCGAATCAAATAACTAAGTTCCAAAAAAACAAAATCGAACCCTTTTTTCACTTTTTCTCAAATTAAAAGAACAAAACCATTACCAGCTGGCTCACAATTCAAGTCGGGTTAGATTCAAATGACATAAGCAAGAGCAGAAACAGTCACCAACCATAGAGCAAGCTCCAAAACATTTCAGAAGTAGAACTTACATAAGCAACAGAGCAAGCTCCAAAACATTTCAGAAGTAGAAATTTCAGAAGACGAACTATTGCAAACTAAAGCATATGCAAGTGTCAAACAAAACTATCAAACATAACAAACAAAATCAGGGATCACCAAAGCAGAACCCCATATGTTGCGTCATCAAGTAAAAAAACAGGCTTGTGTGTGCTCATTGATGATGCACATGTCTTAGTAGTTAAACCAATCATCCCAATGTTAACCTGAAGCTTCTCCAATACATTTGATGCAACATTTACAGAATCAACAAACATATGTGAATTCGACTTCCCCATCACTGATTGTTCGCATGCTAAACATAGTTTAGTCAACCATGTCCTGATTTCTACCCTTTTTCCTTCACAAATTCATATAAAACTCTTCTTACTTCTCCATACCCCAACAAAAAACAAGAAACAATCCTCAATAATGAAGGTAACACCACCAGCCTCAGTCATCACCAACATCAACTTCGAAAGCGCTGCGTCAAAATCTGTTCACTGCAGTAGTTGATCGCAATCAACGAATCTGAACCAGTAGTTGAACGCAATCACGAATTGTTTCTCTGCGATTGTTGTCTACCAGACCTCCTTTTTAACAATACTATCTGGAACCCATCCTCATCCACTGTAGGAAGTAGGGCTGGGTGCGGAAATTTTCCGTTCCAACCGGAGTCTTTTCCACTTCTTCCAGATGATGGTGGAAATATGATATGCGGAATGATTTTCGTTTCATTAACTCTGGAATTCCGTTAAATGGAATTCATGGTTAATGGAAAAGACGGTATGGTAGATGGAAATTCCATCGTTTTTCAGAAAGCCACAACAATCCAAAAAATTACGATTTATATTCACGAAAATACCCTTCATTTTGAAAAAAATTAAAAAAATTACGAAATAAAAAATAATTATTCGAAAATTACGATTTTAAAGCTAAAGATGTCAAAATTACGTAAATACCCTTCATTTTGAAAAAAAAATTTCAAAAAATCCAAAAAATTACGAAATGGAAAGTAAAAAAAGAATTATTCGAAAATTACGATTTCTAAAGCTAAAAATGGCAAAATTACGAAAATACCCTTCATTTTGAAAAAAATAAAAAAACCGAAAAAATTTCAAAAAATTACGAAATGAAAAGTAAAAAAAGATTTTTTTGAAAATTACGATTTCTAAAGCTAAAGATGTCAAAAATACGTAAATACCCTTCATTTTGAAAAAAGTAAAAAAAAACGAAAAAATTACTAAATGAGAAGTAAAAAAAGAATTATTCAAAAATTACGATTTCTAAAGCTAAAAAGGGCAAAATTACGAAAATACCCTTCATTTTGAAAAAAGTAAAAAAAAGCGAAAAAATTTCAAAAAATTACGAAATGAAAAGTAAAAAAAGAATTATTCGAAAATTACGATTTCTAAAGCTAAAAATGTCAAAATAACGAAAATACTGTTCATTTTGAAAAAAAATTCAAAAAATCCAAAAAATTACGAAATGAAAAGTAATAAAAGAATTATTCGAAAATTACGATTTCTAAAGCAAAAAATGGCAAAATTACGAAAATACCCTTCATTTTGAAAAAAGTAAAAAAAAACGAAAAAATTCCAAAAAATTACGAAATAAAAAGTAAAAAAAAATATTTCAAAAATTACGATTTCTAAAGCTAAAAATGGCAAAATTACGAAAATACCCTTCATTTTGAAAAAAGCAAAAAATTCAAAGAATCCAAAAAATTACGAAATGAAAAGTAAAAAAATAATTATTCGAAAATTACGATTTCTAAAGCTAAAAATGCCAAAATTACCCTTCGTTTTATTAAGAAAATACCTTTCATTTTATGGTATTTTCGTAATTTTGACATCTTTAGCTTTAGAAATTGTAATTTTCAAATAATTCTTTTTTTACTTTTTATTTCGTAATTTTTTGGATTTTTTGAAATTTTTTCGTTTTTTTTACTTTTTTCAAAATAAAGGGTATTTTTGTAATTTTGCCATTTTTAGCTTTAGAAATCGTAATTTTCGAATAATTCTTTATTTACTTTTCATTTCGTAATTTTTTGAAAATTTTGAAACTTTTTCTTTTTTTTTTTTACTTTTTTCAAAATTAAGGGTATTTACGTAATTTTGACATCTTTAGCTTTAGAAATCGTAATTTTCAAAAAAATCTTTTTTTACTTTTCATTTCGTAATTTTTTGAAATTTTTTCGTTTTTTTACTTTTTTCAAAATGAAGGGTATTTTCGTAATTTTGTCATTTTTAGCTTTAGAAATCGTAATTTTCAAATAATTCATTTTTTAATTTTCATTTCATAATTTTTTGAATTTTTTTCATTTTTTTTCACTTTTCAAAAATAAAGGGTAATTTTGATATTTTTATCACTACTTACTTGTATTAGATGATGGGCTTGGCCGAGTTAACGGTAGGAAATAAATTTCCTGTGGAAATTCCGAAGCCCATCCCGTGTTTTCCATCTCTAAGCGGAAGGAATTCCTTCCATTTGTATTTTCTTTGGAGAAAGACGGAAATCAAAATTGTTGGAAATAACTGGAAGGAATTCTGTGGAAATCGGAATAACGGGAAAAAAAAAACCAGCCCTAGTAGGAAGCTTAGGCAGTATCGGATTCACTGTTGTTCATTCCTTGGGGTGCTGGAGATTGTTGCGTCACCTCTAGTGGCACCGCTGTCTTATCAGACAGCTAGGAAGGATGTTGGAGGCACAGGAAGAGGCAACGGCTGATTTGGTGGAGGTTGAAAGGGGGTTCGAAAGGGGGAAGTTAGAAAAATACTTGTGTGCAAAAAGATTCGCACTTGATGTTTTAAGAGCCAAAGCAATGTGAAGATTCGCATTGGATTGGTGAAATTTCAAGCGGAATGAAAAAGAGGCGAAGTGGAAGAAGAAAGAAACGAATTCACAATAGATTGGGTAAAGAAGAAAACCGGCTGTACCCAGTTAACAGGATAGTGGGATCAATATGGGAAGAGACCCCATAAACTTGGGATTATTTTTAAATAACGCAAACTTGAGATTAATATGGGCGGACATGTTAAACTTTGGATTAATCGTGTCAATTAACCCTTTTTATTATTGTAACACCCCACCTCCGCCAATGCCACTCTTGCAAGCACAGTAGCATTGGAGGGGCGTTGAACAAGGTAAACATGCATGCAGATATCACAAGACAGAACATATAGTAAAAACAGAGTAAATAAAGCAGCGGATAAAACTAACATTTCAAAACCATAGTCAAGTTACATCAAAGTACTTGGTCATTATTTTCCACAAAACATAGTCTAGAAACATCAACTGAAAACTGGAAAGAAAATCATAAAGTAACTATCCCCAAAGTAGAATTAAGCCACAGCATGCTCAAGTCCAAACCGTACATGTAACACCCCGCCTCCGCTAGGGTCACTCGCAAGGGAATGCACTAGCTTTAGAGGGGCATTATTGGTAAACATGCACAGAAATATCACAAGACAGAACATATAAAATAGCGGAAGTAAAATCAAACTTTCATAACATGAATAAATAAGGTCTAAAGCCTTTTACATCAGAGTACATCAAAACCTGTCTTGCAATAGTAAAGAAGCGTAAAGACATTTTCGAAAATTATTCCCCAAGTAAAACAGTAAAGTAGCCATAGCCAAGAAAAGTCCAAGCCATCCATGATGACCTTCAAGCAGAAGAAGTCCGAATTAAACAACAGTATTTCCTCCCTGTAACCTAGGGGGGGGGGGAACGGAAGACAAGAAGCGAAACAAAACGGGTCAGTCAAAAAGACTGAGTAAGCCCTATCTACTATCAGCATAAAAACTAGTAAAGTTAACTGACATGAGAAACTGAGATGAACATAAGCATGATGACAAGATAGATAAGCTAAATCAAAATAACAGGATGAACTACTGAACTCAGATAAACTAAGGTGTCATGATAAATTACGATGTCAAGATAAAACAAGGTATCCCATCGTCAGGTTCCTATCAAGTATAATATCCCCAAGATATCTATCACGTATAACGTCCCATGGTATCTATCCTGTATTTTAGCTCTGCACCTACCATACTAGTATCCCCACCGTATCATGTGTTAACCATGAATGACCCTTACTCAAAAAGTCGTGTAATGGTTCATGTCAACCTAATATATCGCATTTATAGGTTACTCAACTCGTATGTTTCTTTCCATGTAAATGTTCAGTTCCTTGCCGTAGACCGTACGGGCTTTCCCATGAGGTTCTATACTACTCCAATGTAATTCCATGATCCTTAAGCTCGTTTGGACTGTTACCCTAGACCTAGCTAGGCTTTCCCAACATGAATCATCGTTTGTGCAACTAGGACTTATGCCACCTGGGACCACTAGTGATTATGCTTACCTATTGCACGTTTTCGTATTTCGGTTTGGGTTCAACCACCCAGGGCCACTAGGAATTACGCTAAACGTCAACAGCGCCCTTTTTCCCACGCATTCATCGTGAATCGTTTTTCCATGACTGTATGCACATGTATCACATCGTGCCATCCGAGTCCTGTCACAGGGCAGATCAAGAAATACAGGACTCGGTCGGGAGCTTTCAATTTATCTGCCGATGCAGATGCTAAGGTCTGTTTTTCCTATACGTGGCTATGGTCCCACGAGACCACTCCCTCAACTAGTGAAAGACAAGACAGGATAAATCCTGTATGAGAACACACTACTGGCCAACCCACAATCCTAGCCTTACCGCAACCATAATTAGATAGCAATTATGGTCTTTTGGGTGTTCTCTGCCTTTCCGTACGTACACGCTTGACCAAAGATGGTAGGTAGCCTGACGAAATGCTATCTAGGGCACTACTGTGTATCGTCGACTATCCCCTATCCATCCCCGTCTTTAGGTCGCTCGTATAGCAACCAAGGCATACTCTTGGTTCTTCTAACGCAGACCTTAACCTCTCATGAGCCTAGTGTGATCACCTGGCAGCTCACAGAGGGATACCAAGAATATCCTCACATTCCCCGAAGCCGCTGCTTCGTTACCCAGTTCGCTGGAGCCTTTATCTAAATCAGATAACTTGCTCCTACTCGTGTGCTTAAACGATGACCTACCGTATCGGGTTACTCATCCAATCTATGAACTGGTCCAAAATTCCTTGACTAAGAATTATTACTTAGCTATTCTCCAACTAAGGTTTACCACTTAGCTTATTCCCGTTATTCTTGTTAATTACGGTTATCCACCTAATTCTCTTAACTAGGGTTTATATAATGGATTAAGTGTCACTTAAGTTCATGACTTAATCCGTCTACAAATCATGTCAAAATTGGCTAAGTATCCAAGTTCAAGACTTAACCCTACAAACCATGTGTCAAGTTGGTTAAGTATATTAAGCAATTCACGACTTAACCTCGTCCAATTATCATTCTAGATTGGTTAAGTATATATTAACTTGACCCTATCAATTTACTTAGTCAAATCGGTCAAGTGTATTCAAGCGATTAGTGACTTAGCCTTATCATGTTTTCACGTTATATTGGTTAAGTATTGGTTAACTTAACCACATCAAATTAACGAGTTAGATTGGTTAAGTATAGGTCACTTAACCACATCAAATCATCGTGTTAGATTAGTTAAGTGTTTAACTTAACCCCCTTAAACTACCAAGTTGGATTAATTAAGTCTAGGCTAACTTAACCCCATCCGATTTCCATGTTTAGATTAGTTAAGTCTAAGTTAACTTAACCCCATCCATTAACTGTATTATACGGTTAAGTGTCATTAAGGAAACTTACTTAACCTTATCATGTGGCATTAATTACTTAATGCACCTCAACCTCTCACATTAGACTTTGTTGTGGTTACTAGTTAAGCCGGTCGGTTCCGGGTAGCTTTACACCACAACTTGGTCTAACCTCGGGTTCAAGCACAAGATGACCAACTTCTCACATTGGGTCCTATTGTTTGCAACTACTAGTTAGGCCGGTCGGTTCCAGGTAGCTTTATGTTGCAAACTCAACCCAACCTCGAGTTGGTCACTTTCATGTTTAGTCTAGTGTCATGTTCATATTCAAGTTTTCTTAAGAATATGGGTAGACCTAACTCAATAGGTAAATTCCCAATTCCATAGTATGGGTAGACCTAACTTAATAGGTAAATTCCCAATTTCATATTTTCAAACATACTTACATGTCAACTTCCATGTTATATTTCAAGTCATGTTTTTAAGTTATATTTTCATGTCATTAGAAATTACCCATAACATAACCCAACGCTTTTAAACTCGCATATACGTTCGCAACAACGTAATGGATTAAAAGAAGAGACTTGGCAAAGGCATGACAAAAATGGATATTAAGCCACAAGTTAATCATGGTGGCAAATGAGGCACAAATGTGTTCATTAACTTGCATGTTACATTCTTAAGCCTCAAAAACATGCATAAACCCAAACTTGGCACATAAGCGAATCATGGTGACAAAAGACATGGATTGATGACTAGTAACTCGCATATATCATCATATAAGGGTTATGACTTCATATGCAAGTTGACATAAAGGTTATGAGGGTTCTCATGTTGCATAATGCAACATTTCAACATAAAGGTTGTAGCTTTTAGCCCACAAGATCAAGATAACGACTTCATAAACTTGCATGACATGATAGCATGTATCATACTTAATGATCAAACCCAAACTTGCAACATGAACATTTAACTTCATAGTTAATATCTAAGAGTAGGGAAAGGGCTTACATTGCTATGAAGGCACAAATCGATTAAATTAAAGATTGAGACAAAGCCTATGCATGCCATCATCCAAAAACCCAAAGATGAAAGCTCCAAATCAATAAAAAAACCATCTTGATGAACAAAGATCAAAGCTTTAGCCTTGAAATCAACTTGAGAAGCTCTCATACTAACATAGAGACTCTCTAACACTCACATGATCATGAAACCTCTCATACAAATGAAGATAGAAACTTTGGGCAAGAGGTTGGAGGCTAGGGTTTTGAGTGGAGGCCATGAGAGGAGCAATTTTGGCATAGTTTAGTTGCATGAATGAATAATGAGGATTTTAGGAGAGGGTTAGGGGCTAATTTATAGGGATTAGGATTAGTTAGGACCCTTAGATTAACCCTAGGATCAACCTGAACCATCAGATTTCGAACCAGGCCCAAAAACCTAGCCAAAACAGAAAACAGGTGCACCAGGCAAAACTGCCTGGTCATCATAAGTCGACACCCAAGTCGACAGGGCTGTCGACTTGGGTCATGCCATGTCGACTCCCAAGTCGACAGCCCTGTCGACTTGGGGTGGCTGGCGGGAATTTTCCCACCTAGCCTTCTAGGCCAAATTTTCGAAATTAGAACTCGTTTTTGAACTTGAATTTTATGAAAACTTCGTCGGACCATAACTTGGTCATACGGACTCCGATTCTCGAAAACTCAGACTCTTTTTCGCGTATTTTTCCGAGACGAACGCAATGGCATAGCCCGTTTTACTTGATTCAGAATTTAAAATTAAATTCTGCCTTGATTCTCGTCTTAACATGTTATCGAAATACGGGTTGTTACATTCTCCCCACCTTTTAGGATTTCGTCCCCGAAATCTCCAAGTTGGGAAGAACATATCCTACCATCCATCATTCATCTACTCAAAACATCATCCACAAGCAACCATTGTCCTTAGATGATTTCTAATGCTGTATGAATATATGCAAAACGAGTGTGTACATGTTCCTTAGCTAATGCTAATGATCAGGCCTGAATAATCTTTCTAATGCAAAATATGTATAGTGCCATGAATCCAACATGTATGCAAATAGTCCTAGTCATATAGATACTATATGCGTGCACAATCATTCATTCATGTGCAACAACCGCATGATAATACATTCGATTTCATCCATAAACAAGTATAAATACTCGTGCATATGCAATATGAAATGTGACCGAGTCGAGCTAGTATCTAATGTGTATTCGCGCATCCACGAGCAACCACTTGCAACCATATCAATCATAACATGTTTCAAATACATGTTTACATCCATAGGGTTCTACCTAGGATTCCCTGAAACAGGGTCGAGAAGATAAACAAGACAAACTCCTTACGGGGTTTGTAACAGAAAATAGGACCGAGAGGATGTCCACAAAAGATAGCCTACAAGTAAGCTCTACAGAAAACAGGGATCAAGGATATACTCCCAAAAAGACATATCATGAGCGTATCTAGTCTTTGACCATCAAAGTCGTATTTCCTTGAGCTTAATTCCATTGTGCCTTGACCGTCTTTTAACTTCGCGATTTCGTAGCTTCTTATTTCCTGTTTCCATAACATGAGTTGGAACTCATTTCTTCGTCGCCTCTCGTTCCACTTGCACTTATCCTTTTTCTAGAATACTTGGCGCAAACATGACTGTGTACTCATGATCTCATGAAAGCTTTCCAAAATTCACTAGTGAATCTTGGATCTCGTTTATATACTATAAGGTATTCCATGTAGAAGAACTTTCTCTTGAAAGTAAACAGATGTCAACCAGGTTATCAAGCGCACTTACTAGGGTGATCTCTATAACCCATGCATAAATGAAGTAAACCATCCGTCTTATCGGCGAACACCACTCGATCGGGCTTCAAATTTCCAATAAAGGCATCAAGGGATTCTAAGTAACTAGTCATGACAGAACCTCAAAAAGGTTACACAATACTTCGAGGGTATTACCAAGGCTAGTCAAAAGGTCTAACTACCCTCCTATCAAAACCGAGAGTGGCACCCCCTACTGGATAACCACTTCATCCCTAGAATCCATCCATAGCTTATAAACATAAGCATTATTTCCAAACTCAACACTTGGCATAGACATTCTCAAATCCAAACAAGTCATGTATAAATGGACTGATTCTCCAATAGGACTTTGAGACAAAAATGGGATTCTCTATTAAGCTAGTACTTAAGGTGCAGAGACTCAACTATCGAAGCAGACTTAAATGATACGAAAAACGAAGTCCTAACGGGATGATAGAGAAGAAAAAGCTAAACCTTTAATAAGATCGTTACCCTCCTTCCGAGGTACCCTAGAAATGAGAGCATACTATTGCCCTCCCGATGATCTTGTCCTTGTCCCATAATACTTAACTATCCGCCCCGTTTTACCATGCCAAAGGTACTCTCTCGTCATAGGTTATATTGTTCATCTTTCTCCCTCCTTTGAGGACTAAGCCATACCAACAAGTTGCTCATCCTTAAGCTCGTATCCTTTATCCTCTTTCTCACTATCCTTTCTTATAACGCGGCCACTGGTCTCTCCAAAACCACCTCCATCGTATGGAAAGCACTTTCGTAGATAGAAAAGACTAGTCGCAGTTAAAACCACTGTGACTACAGATGGAGGAAAGAAAGGAAAAGAGATTCAATTAAGGAAACAAGGATAGTGCTAATGGCCTTTGGGGAATAGCCTTTTTCTTTTAAAAGAAAACTTTCTTGAAAAATGCTTCTTTGTAAACAATTTTCAAATAGTTTTCAGAAGGTCTTTAAAAACTTTTGCCCAGTCTGGTAACCTTCTGCTCTGATACCACGTGTAACACCCCGCCTCCGCTAGGGTCACTCGCAAGGGAATGCACTAGCTTTAGAGGGGCATTATTGGTAAACATGCACAGAAATATCACAAGACAGAACATATAAAATAGCGGAAGTAAAATCAAACTTTCATAACATGAATAAATAAGGTCTAAAGCCTTTTACATCAGAGTACATCAAAACCTGTCTTGTAATAGTAAAGAAGCATAAAGACATTTTCGAAAATTATTCCCCAAGTAAAACAGTAAAGTAGCCATAGCCAAGAAAAGTCCAAGCCATCCATGATGACCTTCAAGCAGATGAAGTCCGAATTAAACAACAGTATTTCCTCCCTGTAACCTGGGGGGGGGGGGGAAACGGAAGACAAGAAGCGAAACAAAACGGGTCAGTCAAAAAGACTGAGTAAGCCCTATCTACTATCAGCATAAAAACTAGTAAAGTTAACTGACATGAGAAACTGAGATGAACATAAGCATGATGACAAGATAGATAAGCTAAATCAAAATAACAGGATGAACTACTGAACTCAGATAAACTAAGGTGTCATGATAAATTACGATGTCAAGATAAAACAAGGTATCCCATCGTCAGGTTCCTATCAAGTATAATATCCCCAAGATATCTATCACGTATAACGTCCCATGGTATCTATCCTGTATTTTAGCTCTGCACCTACCATACTAGTATCCCCACCATATCATGTGTTAACCATGAATGACCCTTACTCAAAAAGTCGTGTAATGGTTCATGTCAACCTAATATATCGCATTTATAGGTTACTCAACTCGTATGTTTCTTTCCATGTAAATGTTCAGTTCCTTGCCGTAGACCGTACGGGCTTTCCCATGAGGTTCTATACTACTCCAATGTAATTCCATGATCCTTAAGCTCGTATGGACTGTTACCCTAGACCTAGCTAGGCTTTCCCAACATGAATCATCGTTTGTGCAACTAGGACTTATGCCACCTAGGACCACTAGTGATTATGCTTACCTATTGCACGTTTTCGTATTTCGGTTTGGGTTCAACCACCCAGGGCCACTAGGAATTACGCTAACCGTCAACCGCGCCCTTTTTCCCACGCATTCATCGTGAATCGTTTTTCCATGACTGTATGCACATGTATCACATCGTGCCATCCGAGTCCTGTCACAGGGCAGATCAAGAAATACAGGACTCGGTCGGGAGCTTTCGATTTATCTGCCGATGCAGATGCTAAGGTCTGTTTTTCCTATACGTGGCTATGGTCCCACGAGACCACTCCCTCAACTAGTGAAAGACAAGACAGGATAAATCCTGTATGAGAACACACTACTGGCCAACCCACAATCCTAGCCTTACCGCAACCATAATTAGATAGCAATTATGGTCTTTTGGGTGTTCTCTGCCTTTCTGTACGTACACGCTTGACCAAAGATGGTAGGTAGCCTGACGAAATGCTATCTAGGGCACTACTGTGTATCGTCGACTATCCCCTATCCATCCCCGTCTTTAGGTCGCTCGTATAGCAACCAAGGCATACTCTTGGTTCTTCTAACGCAGACCTTAACCTCCCATGAGCCTAGTGTGATCACCTGGCAGCTCACAGAGGGATACCAAGAATATCCTCACATTCCCCGAAGCCGCTGCTTCGTTACCCAGTTCGCTGGAGCCTTTATCTAAATCAGATAACTTGCTCCTACTCGTGTGCTTAAACGATGACCTACCGTATCGGGTTACTCATCCAATCTATGAACTAGTCCAAAATTCCTTGACTAAGAATTATTACTTAGCTATTCTCCAACTAAGGTTTACCACTTAGCTTATTCCCGTTATTCTTGTTAATTACGGTTATCCACCTAATTCTCTGAACTAGGGTTTATATAATGGATTAAGTGTCACTTAAGTTCATGACTTAATCCGTCTACAAATCATGTCAAAATTGGCTAAGTATCCAAGTTCAAGACTTAACCCTACAAACCATGTGTCAAGTTGGTTAAGTATATTAAGCAATTCACGACTTAACCTCGTCCAATTATCATTCTAGATTGGTTAAGTATATATTAACTTGACCCTATCAATTTACTTAGTCAAATCGGTCAAGTGTATTCAAGCGATTCGTGACTTAGCCTTATCATGTTTTCACGTTATATTGGTTAAGTATTGGTTAACTTAACCACATCAAATTAACGAGTTAGATTGGTTAAGTATAGGTCACTTAACCACATCAAATCATCGTGTTAGATTAGTTAAGTGTTTAACTTAACCCCCTTAAACTACCAAGTTGGATTAATTAAGTCTAGGCTAACTTAACCCCATCCGATTTCCATGTTTAGATTAGTTAAGTCTAAGTTAACTTAACCCCATCCATTAACTGTATTATACGGTTAAGTGTCATTAAGGAAACTTACTTAACCTTATCATGTGGCATTAATTACTTAATGCACCTCAACCTCTCACATTAGACTTTGTTGTGGTTACTAGTTAAGCCGGTCGGTTCCGGGTAGCTTTACACCACAACTTGGTCTAACCTTGGGTTCAAGCACAACATGACCAACTTCTCACATTGGGTCCTAATGTTTGCAACTACTAGTTAGGCCGGTCGGTTCCGGGTAGCTTTATGTTGCAAACTCAACCCAACCTCGAGTTGGTCACTTTCATGTTTAGTCTAGTGTCATGTTCATATTCAAGTTTTCTTAAGAATATGGGTAGACCTAACTCAATAGGTAAATTCCCAATTCCATAGTATGGGTAGACCTAACTTAATAGGTAAATTCCCAATTTCATATTTTCAAGCATACTTACATGTCAACTTCCATGTTATATTTCAAGTCATGTTTTAAAGTTATATTTTCATGTCATTAGAAATTACCCATAACATAACCCAACGCTTTTAAACTCGCATATACGTTCGCAACAACGTAATGGATTAAAAGAAGAGACTTGGCAAAGGCATGACAAAAATGGATATTAAGCCACAAGTTAATCATGGTGGCAAATGAGGCACAAATGTGTTCATTAACTTGCATGTTACATTCTTAAGCCTCAAAAACATGCATAAACCCAAACTTGGCACATAAGCGAATCATGGTGACAAAAGACATGGAATGATGACTAGTAACTCGCATATATCATCATATAAGGGTTATGACTTCATACGCAAGTTGACATAAAGGTTATGAGGGTTCTCATGTTGCATAATGCAACATTTCAACATAAAGGTTGTAGCTTTTAGCCCACAAGATCAAGATAATGACTTCATAAACTTGCATGACATGGTAGCATGTATCATACTTAATGATCAAACCCAAACTTGCAACATGAACATTTAACGTCATAGTTAATATCTAAGAGTAGGGAAAGGGCTTACATTGCTATGAAGGCACAAATCGATTAAATTAAAGATTGAGACAAAGCCTATGCATGCCATCATCCAAAAACCCAAAGATGAAAGCTCCAAATCAATAAAAACCCCATCTTGATGAACAAAGATCAAAGCTTTAGCCTTGAAATCAACTTGAGAAGCTCTCATACTAACATAGAGACTCTCTAACACTCACATGATCATGAAACCTCTCATAGAAATGAAGATAGAAACTTTGGGCAAGAGGATGGAGGCTAGGGTTTTGAGTGGAGGCCATGAGAGGAGCAATTTTGGCATAGTTTAGTTGCATGAATGAATAATGAGGATTTTAGGAGAGGGTTAGGGGCTTATTTATAGGGATTAGGATTAGTTAGGACCCTTAGATTAACCCTAGGATCAACCTGAACCATCAGATTTCGAACCAGGCCCAAAAACCTAGCCAAAACAGAAAACAGGTGCACCAGGCAAAACTGCCCGGCCATCATTAGTCGACACCCAAGTCGACAGGGCTGTCGACTTGGGTCATGCCATGTCGACTCCCAAGTCGACAGCCCTATCGACTTGGGGTGGCTGGCGGGAATTTTCCCACCTAGCCTTCTAGGCCAAATTTTCGAAATTAGAACTCGTTTTTGAACTTGAATTTTATGAAAACATCGTCGGACCATAACTTGGTCATACGGACTCCGATTCTCGAAAACTCAGACTCTATTTCGCGTATTTTTCCGAGACGAACGCAATGGCATAGCCCGTTTTACTTGATTCAGAATTTAAAATTAAATTCTGCCTTGATTCTCGTCTTAACATGTTATCGAAATACGGGTTGTTACAGTACATGAGCTATCCAGAAAAGCAGCTAAAGATCCAAGCTAGGTACTAGTGTTCCCACCCTGTAAACCTGAGGGGGGGGGAACGGAAGAAAAGAGGCGAAAGAAAACGGGTCAGTCAAAAAGACTGGTAAGTCCTATCTACTATTAGTATAAAAACTAATAAAGTTAACTGAACATGTAAAACAGAGATGAGATGTAGGGTGATAACTGGCAAGGTGAAAAGTTAACAAGATAGATCAAGTGTGGCATCGCATATACAAGGTTAAGTTGCACCAGGTGTGTACTAGTATTCCAATCCATGTCAAGTATAAACAAGAAATGATGCCTGGGCCCAAAGCTGGCCCAATATCATGAGGTGACCTAAATCAAGGTCCAACTACTCGGTCTAGTCGATCGACTCCCTATAAGCCTAACTCGTCGTGTATCGGTGTCATACGGCTTAATCGTTGAATGTAGTTAACTGTGCTAGGTCCACCCCAGGGTGTATCCAGCCCTAAGGTGTAAACCACAGACACAATTCAAGCACGCACAGTCTAAACCTACTGGTGCCCATGTTCAACTCCGGACTTAATGTGCACGACCACGATCCGCCTGAACAACCGGTGCACCCTTCAGCCGTCTCTTTTGGTCTCTTACAATCAGTCCAGTAATCGTGCCCCACCCCAGCCTAGTCCAGGGTACCCATGATACTTCCAAGTTGGTTACTGCTGAAAAGGACCGCGTAACTAGGATTTCAAGTGGGTTAAGTGTGGTTAACCCTATCCTAACCATGTATTGAGTTGGTTAAGTGTATTCAAGCAGTTCATGACTTAACCCTATCAATACATCGGGTTTAATTGGTTAAGTATATTCAAGTAGTCCATGACTTAACCCTACCAATCCATCGTGTTTAATTGGTTAAGTATATTCAAGTAGTCCATGACTTAACCCTACCAATCCATCGTGTTTAATTGGTTAAGTATTCAAGTAGTCCATGACTTAACCCTACCAATCCATCGTGTTTAATTACCCTATTCAAG
Source organism: Allium sativum (assembly GCA_030737875.1). Lineage (NCBI taxonomy): Eukaryota > Viridiplantae > Streptophyta > Magnoliopsida > Asparagales > Amaryllidaceae > Allium > Allium sativum. The sequence goes on along the minus strand of CM060925.1, from coordinate 140,045,141 downwards.
TATTCAAGTAGTCTCAAAAGATCTTCTAGCACACTATTCACCCTAAAGGTCACACGAGATTTCGAGGGTATTACCGAGGCGAGTCATGAGCCTCGCAACCCTATGTTCAAAGTCAAGAATGGCTCCATAGCTGGACAACCAACACATGCCCAAAATCAACCCGTATCCCATAAACCCGAGAACATAAGCATTACACATGAATTCTACGCTCAAGATAGAGATTTTCAAATCCATACAAATCGCAGATAGATGGGCGGAACCCCCAATTGGATTTGAAACACTAACGGGACCTCAACTAGACTAGTACTTAGGTGCAAACATTCAACAGGATCAGAAATAAAACTATGCGATGCGCCAAAATCAAACAAGGTATGAACAGGGAAATCAGAAATGTAAACATGAATTTCCATAGAAACACTACCTCGATCAAAAGTTGGAAGAGCGAGGAAAGCCTGCAACTGCTCTCTAGAGGGTCCTGCTCGCTGAGCTTGCCTTCGCCCTTGTCCTCGCTTTTTCGGGCAATCCTTACTATAGTGTCCAGACTCTCCACAATGAAAGCATTCTCCTAACTTCCTTTTATTCTTCCTACAGTCTTTGGCTATGTGCCCAGTAATCCCACAGAAGTTACACTTCCTCCTTTCTTATGACTTGTTGTCCTTGCTATTGTTGTTCTTGCCTCCTTTTCCGGAATCTACCTTCTCGCCTTGAGACTCATTTACCTTGACCTCCTTCTTGCCACTCTTATCTTCTTCTTGAAGCAGGGCCATATTCACCAAACTCTCGAAGGTCGCCCCCATGGGTGTATGAGACATGGCCAAACCGCGCAATGGCTCATTCAATCCTAGAGCAAAGCGTAGGGCCTTCTTCTGAGCTGTGTTAACCAAGTCTAGACCGAACCGAGCAAGTTGATTAAACGTATCCACGTATTCCCTAACTGTCATGTCTCCTTGCTTTAGAGATAGGAACCTCTCCATCCGAAGGTTCTCTTCTGTTGATGATAGAAATCTCAATCTGAACCTTCTCCTAAAGTCATCCCGAGTCTGAATTGGTCTAGTAGTGGTGGCGACTACCCACCAATATGCAGCTTCCTCTTTCAATAACCATACCGCTAACAGAACTTTCATACGGTCTTCTATATCAAAGATAGCAAAGAGGTTTTCAGTTTCCTTTAACCAATTTCTTGCCTCAACATAAGTCTCTGTCCCAATAAAATTCTTGCCACCCATCGCCTTAAAGTCCTTGCAAATCTTCGCAAAATCCTCTTGTGGATACTGAGGAGGAGGAGGAGGAACCTTAGCTACGGGAGGGGGAGAAATGATAGCCACGGGGGAAGGAGGAGGAATGTTCGCGGGGCCGGCTTCATTCGCCCTGGCCTCCATGTACCTTCTAAACCAAATAGGTACTGGTACGCCCTCCAGAATGGCAAAATTATCGGCCATACTGAAACGAAGAAAAAGATAGATTGAGAACGAGGAAACAAAGGATAGTGCTAATGGCTTTTGGGGAATAGCGTTTTTTAAAATAAACTAGACTTTTCTTGGAAAATACTTAATTGGTTTTGAAAATAGTTTTTCAAAAGGTAAGTTTTAAAAACCTTTTGCTCAAATCTTGTAAACCTTATGCTCTGATACCAAATGTAACACCCCACCTCCACCAATGCCACTCTTGCAAGCACACTAGCATTGGAGGGGCGTTGAACAAGGTAAACATGCATGCAGATATCACAAGACAGAACATATAAGTAAAAACAGAGTAAATAAAGCAGCGGATAAAACTAACATTTCAAAACCATAGTCAAGTTACATCAAAGTACTTGGTCATTATTTTCCACAAAACATAGTCTAGAAACATCAACTGAAAACTGGAAAGAAAATCATAAAGTAACTATCCCTAAAGTAGAATAAATCCACAGCATGCTCAAGTCCAAACCATACATGAGCTATCCAGAAAAGAAGCTAAAGATCCAAGCTAGGTACTAGTGTTCCCACCCTGTAAACCTGAGGGGGGGGGGGGACGGAAGAAAAGAGGCGAAAGAAAACGGGTCAGTCAAAAAGAATGGTAAGTCCTATCTACTATTAGTATAAAAACTAATAAAGTTAACTGAACATGTAAAACAGAGATGAGATGTAGGGTAATAACTGGCAAGGTGAAAAGTTAACAAGATAGATCAAGTGTGGCATCGCATATACAAGGTTAAGTTGCACTAGGTATGTACTAGTATTCCAATCCATGTCAAGTATATACAAGAAATGATCCCTTGGCCCAAAGCTGGCCCAATATCATGAGGTGACCTAAATCAAGGTCCAACTACTCGGTTTAGTCGATCGGCTCCCTATAAGCCAAACTCGTCGTGTATCGGTGTCATACGGCTTAATCGTGGAATGTAGTTAACTGTGCTAGGTCCACCCCAGGGTGTATCCAGCCCTAAGGTGTAAACCACAGACACAATTCAAGCACGCACAGTCTAAACCTACTGGTGCCCATGTTCAACTTCGGACTTAATGTGCATGAGCACGGTCCGCCTGAACAACCGGTGCACCCTTCAGCCGTCTCTTTTGGTCTCTTACAATCAGTCCAGTAATCGTGCCCCACCCCAGCCTAGTCTAGGGTACCCATGATACTTCCAAGTTGGTTACTGCTGAAAAGGACCACGTAACTAGGATTTCAAGTGGGTTAAGTGAGGTTAACCCTATCCTAACCATGTATTGAGTTGGTTAAGTGTATTCAAGCAGTTCATGAATTAACTCTATCAATACATCGGGTTTAATTGGTTAAGTATATTCAAGTAGTCCATGACTTAACCCTACCAATCCATCGTGTTTAATTGGTTAAGTATATTCAAGTAGTCCATGACTTAACCCTACCAATCCATCGTGTTTAATTGGTTAAGTATTCAAGTAGTCCATGACTTAACCCTACCAATCCATCGTGTTTAATTGGTTAAGTATTCAAGTAGTCCATGACTTAACCCTACCATATGGCATTTAATTAACTTAATGCACCCCAACCTCTCACATTAGACTTTGTTGTGGTTACTAGTTAAGCCGGGCGGGTCCGGGTAGCTTTACACCACAACCTAGTCTAACCTCGGGTTTTAAGTGCGATATGACCAACTACTCACATTGGGTCCTATTGTTTGTAGCCACTAGTTAAGTCGGTCGGTTCCGGGTAGATTTATGCTACCAACTCAACCCAACCTCGAGTTGGCCACTTTCATGTTTTCTACATGTCATGTCCACGTTCGTGTTTTCAAGCATAAACACATGTCAAACTTTCATGTCATATTTTCAAGTCATGCTTTCATGTTATTTAAGTTTGCCCCATTACCCATAACGTATTCCCATCGCACGTAAATTCGCATCAACACAAATAGATCAAAAAGGGAACATAACAATATGACAAGGTGGGCATAAGGTGGCAAAGTATATCACAAGTCAAACATGGTGATATTTGAGGCCAAAAGGGGTTCAACATACTAGCATATGGCCTCAACATGTATGATAGCATAAAAGGTGTCTTGGCCTCAAACATATCAAATAGCATAAGGGTGATTTGGCCACTAGCATGCATAATAGCATAAGGGTGATTTGGCCACAAGCATGCACAATAGCATAAGGGTGATTTGGCCACAAGCACGCACAATAGCATAAGGGTGATTTGGCCACAAGCATGCATAATAGCATTAGGGGTTAAGGTTTGGCCACAAGTTAAACATGGTGGCATATGAGGCAAATGTGTTCATAAACTTGCATATTACATTATAAGCCTCAAAACATGCATGATATCAACTTTAGCAAAATAGGTGAAACATGACCATAAATAACATGGGATGATAGCAAGTGATTCGCATATAACATCATATGCAAGTTAACATAAGGTTTATGAGAGTTTCTATGTTGCTTTATGCAACATTTCAAATCAAAGTTCATAGCTTTCTATGCACAAAGTCAAGGTGATAGCTTTACAAACATGCATAGAATAAATCTATGCATAACATGATAGGATCAAAGCTCATAGCTTTCTATGCACAAAGTCAAGGTGATAGCTTTACAAACATGCATAGGATAAATTTATGCATAACATGATAGAATCAAAGCACAAATCATACTTAGGCCCAAACTCAAACTTGCAACATGTCATATTTAACTTCATAGTTAGAATCTAAGAGTAGTATAGGGCTTACAATGCTATAAAGACTTATAAAATAAAATAAGATTGAGACGAAGCCACGCTAGCAACACTAAAAGCCCCAAATGAATATAAGCTCCAAGTTGTGTTGAGAAACAAGAAGCTCCTTTGATTTGTATGAAGAAAGATCCTTATTTTGATGAAGAAAGGTGGCTCTTTTACTAGCTTAGGACACTCAAATTTTCATGAAGAGGATGGAGGCCATGTTATGAAGATGGAGGCCATGATCAAGAAACATTTTGGCATAGTTTAGTTGTAGGATTGATTTATGATGATTTAGGCTAGGTATTAGGGTCTTTTTATAGAGTTTAGGATTAGTTTTAGCCATAGGATTAACCCTAAATCAAATCTGAGCCATCAAATCACGTCACTAGCCAACAAAATAGGTCCAAACAGCCAAAATAGGTGCACCAGGCCGACCTGGCCGACCAGGGAGGTCGACCCCCAGGTCGACTCTAGTGTCGACCTGGTTGGGGGGAGGTCGACCCTAGTGTCGGCCCCCCCGTCGACCTGTCTGCGCGGGAATTTTCCCGCCCAGTCTGTTTTGGCTGAATTTGAATTCTAAATTCAAATTTGAACTGTTTTTGAACTTGAAATTTTCTGAAAACTTTGACGGGCCATAACTTGGTCATACAGACTCCGATTTTCGAAAACTCGGACTCTATTTCGCGTATTTTTCCGAGACGAACGCAATGCACAGCCCGTTTCCCTTGATTCAGATTTTAACATTTAATTCTGCCTTGATTTATGTTATAACATGTTATTCAAAAATACGGGTTGTTACATCCTCCCCACCTTAAAGGATTTCATCCCCGAAATCTTCAAGTTAGGAAGAACGTATCCTACCATCCATCATCCATCTACTCAAAACATCATCCACAAGTAATCATTGTCCTTAAAAGATTTCTAATGCTGTATGAACATATGCAAAAGTGTGTGTATATGTACTTATTTAATGCGAAAATCAGGCGGTTACTGATTCAGTAAACCTCCTTAATGCAAAATATGTTAGTGTAATGAGTCCATATGTATGCGAATTCCTAATATAATCTATAGTCTCTATATGAGTGCACATAACATCCATCCATATGCAACATCCATGTGATAGCATACAAGTTTCATCCATGAATAAGCATAAACACTCATGCATATGCGGTATAAAAGTGTGTGAGCCGATCTTAGTGCCTATCGTGTATCATGCATCCACGAGTATCCACTTGCAAACACTTGCAACCACTGGCAAACATCAAGCATAACATGTTTCAAATACATGTTTCAACCAAGGGTTTCTACCTAAGGTTCTCATGACAAGATTTTCGAAACTAGATAAACATGGATAGCAAAAGAAAGATATACCAACTAGGAAAAGAGATTGAAAATGTACCCTCAAAAAGAAATGGATAAAGCCCACGCATCTTCTCCTCGGTTTCCCAAGTTGCGTCTTCCTCTGCTTCACTCCATTGCACCTTAACAAGCTTAACTTCTTTGCTTATTAGCTTCTTTGTCCCCGTTTCCATGATACGAATCGGAGCTCGTCTCAGGGTTGCCTCTTTCTCCACCTCCATGTCTTCAAGAATGCTAGGTTTCAACCACCTCAGCGGACTCATGTAGGCACTTTCGGAGATGCGAGACATGAAAGACATTATGCACTCCGGCCAGCTTCCCGGGCAATTGCACCTTATAAGCCATCTTCCCAATTCTTTCTATGATAGGGAAGGGTCTTACGAACCTTGGTGCCAGCTTCCCCACTGCTCCAAAACGAACCACATTACGCAAAGGAGAAGCCTTCACGAAAACCATATCTCCAACTTCGAATTCCAAATCTGTCCTTCGCTTGTCAGCATAGGATTTCTGTCTGTCTTGGACCGCTTTCATCCGTCTTCTCACCAATTCAACTTTCTCGGATGTGTCCCGTATCATATCGGGCCCAAGTATAAGCTTATCCGTCGTCTCCCACCAACATGTTGGCGGCTTGCACAGCCTCCCATACAAAGCTTCGAATGGTGTCATTCCTATGCTTGCTTGGTAGTTATTATTATAAGCAAACTCCACAAGAGGGAGGTGGTCTTCCCAAGTACCACCAAAGTCAAGAACACAAAGTCTCAAAAGATCTTCTAGCACCCTATTCACCCTCTCGGTTTGGCCATCCGTTTGGGGGTGGTAGGCTGTACTTAGATTCAATCGCGTACCCATCGCTTCTTGCAAACTATTCTAGAACTGGATGGTGAAGATTGGGTCACGACTGCTAACTATGCTGGAAGGAACTCCATGCAATCGCACTATCTCTTGAAGATAAACAGATGCTAAACCTGATACAGTCCTCTTGTTCTTTACTGGAAGGAAATGGGTGCTCTTCGTAAGTCTATCAACTATGACCCATATCCCATAAAGCCCAAATGGTTTGGTCATCTTAATGGACATCTTTACCCCAACTATAAATCACAAACAGGCGAGTCATACTCCTTATGGGGTTTGCAACAGAACTAAGATTGAGAATAGGACCGAGAGGATATACTTAAAAGATAGCATGCGAGTAATCTCTACAGAATAGTAGGGGTCAAGGACATATAATGCGCGTATCTAGTCTTCAATCTTCTAGGCCGCATTTTCTTGTGCTTAATCCCATCGTGCCTTGACCGTCTTTTAACTTTACAATTTCGTAGCTCTTAATTCTTATTTCCAAAATATGAGTTAGAACTCATTTCACCGTTGCCTCTCGTTCCACTTCCACTTATTCTTTTCCTAAAATACTTGGCTTAAACATAACTGCGTGCTCATGGTTTCATGCAAGCCTTTCAAAATTCGTTAGTGAATCCTGGATCTCGTTAACACACCATACGGTATTTCACGTAGAAGAACTATCTCTTGAAAACAAATGCCACTCTAGGTTTCCAAATGTTCTTACTAGGGTGATTTCTATAACCCATGCTTAAGCGGAATGGACTATCCGCCTTAGTGGCGAACACTACTCGATTGGATTACAAATTTCCAAAAAGTGCCAAGGGATTCTAGATAACTAATCAGGACGGAACCCTAAAGGTCACACGAGATTTCGAGGGTATTACCGAGGCGAGTCATGAGCCTCGCAACCCTATGTTCAAAGTCAAGAACGGCTCCATAGCTGGACAACCAACCCATGCCCAAAATCAACCCGTATCCCATAAACCCGAGAACATAAGCATTACACATGAATTCTACGCTCAAGATAGAGATTTTCAAATCCATACAAATCGCAGATAGATGGGCGGAACCACCAATTGGATTTGAAACACTAACAGGACCTCAACTAGACTAGTACTTAGGTGCAAACTTTCAACAGGATCAGAAATAAAACTATGCGATGCGCCAAAATCAAACAAGGTACGAACAGGGAAATCATAAATGTAAACATGAATTTCCATAGAAACACTACCTCGATCAAAAGCTGGAAGAGCGAGGAAAGCCTGCAACTGCCCTCCAGAGGGTCCTGCTCGCTGAGCTTGCCTTTGCCCTTGTCCTCGCTTTTTCGAGCAATCCTTACTATAGTGTCCAGACTCTCCACAATGAAAGCATTCTCCCAACTTCCTTTTCTTCTTCCTACAGTCTTTGGCTATGTGCCCAGTAATCCCACAGAAGTTACACTTCCTCCTTTCTCTTGACTTGTTGTCCTTGCTATTGTTGTTCTTGCCTCCTTTTCCGGAATCTACCTTCTCGCCTTGAGACTCATTTACCTTGACCTCCTTCTTGCCACTCTTATCTTCTTCTTGAAGCAGGGCCATATTCACCAAACTCTCGAAGGTCGCCCCCATGGGTATATGAGACAAGGCCAAACCGCGCAATGGCTCATTCAATCCTAGAGTAAAGCGTAGGGCCTTCTTCTGAGCTGTGTTAACCAAGTCTAGACCGAACCGAGCAAGTTGATTAAACGTATCCACGTATTCCCTAACTGTCATGTCTCCTTGCTTTAGAGATAGGAACCTCTCCATCCGAAGGTTCTCTTCTGTTGATAATAGAAATCTCAATCTGAACCTTCTCCTAAAGTCATCCCAAGTCTGAATTGGTCTAGTAGTGGTGGCGACTACCCACCAATATGCAGCTTCCTCTTTCAACAACCATACCGCTAACAGAACTTTCCTACGGTCTTCTATATCAAAGATAGCAAAGAGGTATTCAGTTTCCTTTAACCAGTTTCTTGCCTCAACATAAGTCTCTGTCCCAATAAAATTCTTGCCACCCATCGCCTTAAAGTCCTTGCAAATCTTCGCGAAATCCTCTTGTGGATACTGAGGAGGAGGAGGAGGAACCTTAGCTACGGGAGGGGGAGAAATGATAGCCACGGGGGAAGGAGGAGGAATGTTCGCGGGGCCGGCTTCATTCGCCCTAGCCTCCATGTACCTTCTAAACCAAATAGGTACTGGTACGCCCTCCAGAATGGCAAAATTATCGGCCATACTGAAACGAAGAAAAAGATAGATTGAGAACGAGGAAACAAAGGATAGTGCTAATGGCTTTTGGGGAATAGCCTTTTTTTAAAATAAACTAGACTTTTCTTGGAAAATACTTAATTGGTTTTGAAAATAGTTTTTCAAAAGGTAAGTTTTAAAAACCTTTTGCTCAAATCTTGTAAACCTTATGCTCTGATACCAAATGTAACACCCCACCTCCGCCAATGCCACTCTTGCAAGCACACTAGCATTGGAGGGGCGTTGAACAAGGTAAACATGCATGCATATATCACAAGACAGAACATATAAGTAAAAACAGAGTAAATAAAGCAGCGGATAAAACTAACATTTCAAAACCATAGTCAAGTTACATCAAAGTACTTGGTCATTATTTTCCACAAAACATAGTCTAGAAACATCAACTGAAAACTGGAAAGAAAATCATAAAGTAACTATCCCCAAAGTAGAATAAAGCCACAGCATGTTCAAGTCCAAACCGTACATGAGCTATCCAGAAAAGCAGCTAAAGATCCCAGCAAGGTACTAGTGTTCCCACCCTGTAAACCTGAGGGGGGGGGGGGAAACGGAAGAAAAGAGGCGAAAGAAAACGGGTCAGTCAAAAAGACTGGTAAGTCCTATCTACTATTAGTATAAAAACTAATAAAGTTAACTGAACATGTAAAACAGAGATGAGATGTAGGGTGATAACTGGCAAGGTGAAAAGTTAACAAGATGATTAAGTGTGGCATCGCATATACAAGGTTAAGTTGCACCAGGTGTGTACTAGTATTCCAATCCATGTCAAGTATAAACAAGAAATGATCCCTTGGCCCAAAGCTGGCCCAATATCATGAGGTGACCTAAATCAAGGTCCAACTACTCGGTCTAGTCGATCGGCTCCCTATAAGCCTAACTCGTCGTGTATCGGTGTCATACGACTTAATCGTGGAATGTAGTTAACTGTGCTAGGTCCACCCCAGGGTGTATCCAGCCCTAAGGTGTAAACCACAGACACAATTCAAGCACGCACAGTCTAAACCTATTGGTGCCCATGTTCAACTCCGGACTTAATGTGCACGACCACGGTCCGCCTGAACAACCGGTGCACCCTTCAACCGTCTCTTTTGGTCTCTTACAATCAGTCCAGTAATCGTGCCCCACCCCAGCCTAGTCCAGGGTACCCATGATACTTCCAAGTTGGTTACTGCTGAAAAGGACCACGTAACTAGGATTTCAAGTGGGTTAAGTGTGGTTAACCCTATTCTAACCATGTATTGAGTTGGTTAAGTGTATTCAAGCAGTTCATGACTTAACCCTATTAATACATCGGGTTTAATTGGTTAAGTATATTCAAGTTGTCCATGACTTAACCCTACCAATCCATCGTGTTTAATTGGTTAAGTATATTCAAGTAGTCCATGACTTAACCCTACCAATCCATCGTGTTTAATTGGTTAAGTATTCAAGTAGTCCATGACTTAACCCTACCAATCCATCGTGTTTAATTGGTTAAGTATTCAAGTAGTCCATGACTTAACCCTACCATGTGGCATTTAATTAACTTAATGCACCCCAACCTCTCACATTAGACTTTGTTGTGGTTACTAGTTAAGCCGGGCGGGTCCGGGTAGCTTTACACCACAACCTAGTCTAACCTCGGGTTTTAAGTGCGATATGACCAACTACTCACATTGGGTTCTATTGTTTGTAGCCACTAGTTAAGTCGGTCGGTTCCGGGTAGATTTATGCTACCAACTCAACCCAACCTCGAGTTGGCCACTTTCATGTTTTCTACATGTCATGTCCACGTTCGTGTTTTCAAGCATAAACACATGTCAAACTTTCATGTCATATTTTCAAGTCATGCTTTCATGTTATTTAAGTTTTCCTCATTACCCATAACGTATTCCCATCGCACGTAAATTCGCATCAACACAAATAGATCAAAAAGGGAACATAACAATATGACAAGGTGGGCATAAGGTGGCAAAGTCTATCACAAGTCAAACATGGTGATATTTGAGGCCAAAAGGGGTTCAACATACTAGCATATGGCCTCAACATGTATGATAGCATAAAAGGTGTCTTGGCCTCAAACATATCAAATAGCATAAGGGTGATTTGACCACTAGCATGCATAATAGCATAAGGGTGATTTGGCCACAAGCACGCACAATAGCATAAGGGTGATTTGGCCACAAGCACGCACAATAGCATAAGGGTGATTTGGCCACAAGCATGCATAATAGCATTAGGGGTTAAGGTTTGGCCACAAGTTAAACATGGTGGCATATGAGGCAAATGTGTTCATAAACTTGCATATTACATTATAAGCCTCAAAACATGCATGATATCAACTTTAGCAAAATAGGTGAAACATGGCCATAAATAACATGGGATGATAGCAAGTGATTCACATATAACATCATATGCAAGTTAACATAAGATTTATGAGAGTTTCTATGTTGCTTTATGCAACATTTCAAATCAAAGTTCATAGCTTTCTATGCACAAAGTCAAGGTGATAGCTTTACAAACATGCATAGAATAAATCTATGCATAACATGATAGGATCAAAGCTCATAGCTTTCTATGCACAAAGTCAAGGTGATAGCTTTACAAACATGCATAGGATAAATTTATGCATAACATGATAGAATCAAAGCACAAATCATACTTAGGCCCAAACTCAAACTTGCAACATGTCATATTTAACTTCATAGTTAGAATCTAAGAGTAGTATAGGGCTTACAATGCTATGAAGACTTATAAAATAAAATAAGATTGAGACGAAGCCACGCTAGCAACACTAAAAGCCCCAAATGAATATAAGCTCCAAGTTGTCTTGAGAAACAAGAAGCTCCTTTGATTTGTATGAAGAAAGATCCTTATTTTGATGAAGAAAGGTGGCTCTTTTACTAGCTTAGGACACTCAAATTTTCATGAAGAGGATGGAGGCCATGTTATGAAGATGGAGGCCATGATCAAGAAACATTTTGGCATAGTTTAGTTGTAGGATTGATTTATGATGATTTAGGCTAGGTATTAGGGTCTTTTTATAGAGTTTAGGATTAGTTTTAGCCATAGGATTAACCCTAAATCAAATCTGAGCCATCAAATCACGTCACTAGCCAACAAAACAGGTCCAAACAGCCAAAATAGGTGCACCAGGTCGACCTGGCCGACCAGGGAGGTCGACCCCCAGGTCGACTCTAGTGTCGACCTGGTTGGGGGGAGGTCGACCCTAGTGTCGACCCCCCTGTCGACCTATCTGGGCGGGAATTTTCCCGCCCAGTCTGTTTTGGCTGAATTTGAATTCTAAATTCAAATTTGAACTGTTTTTGAACTTGAAATTTTCTGAAAACTTTGACGGGCCATAACTTGGTCATACGGACTCCGATTTTCGAAAACTCGGACTCTATTTCGCGTATTTTTCCGAGACGAACGCAATGGCACAGCCAGTTTCCCTTGATTCAGATTTTAACATTTAATTCTGCCTTGATTTATGTTATAACATGTTATTCAAAAATACGGGTTGTTACAATTATCTTTATATGTGTAAGTGTGTGTGTGTTACAATGACAACATATAAAGCTTGATCCACATTTAAATATTTCATTAAATCAAAGATGATAGAAAGATCCATCCAATCAAAATATCAAACCGTGACTCGGTTACATTATTGGTGTTTAGAAACAATATTGTGTTGTGCGGGGTATTTTATTGTTCAAACAATATCTTTTCACCCATTTTCCGTGTCAAAATGATTCAACTGACGAAAGTATATAACTTAAAGATATAATGTTTAATATGAAACTGAATTCAACTGGACATGTAAGTGAAATTTCCAACACAACCTTTCCACTTTTACCATGCTATCATATGTTAGACTGGATACAACGTCATTTTACACATTCTATACATATATTTTTCCTTTGAAACTCATGAGCACCACTAATACTTGTCGCATATGATTCACATTGCCATCATTTTTTGGTCAATTAATTGGTAGAAATGGTAAATTCACACCACCTTGGAAAGAGCATCATTATTTGTTTGTTCGCTAAATTTAACTCATATGTTTGGATTTTATCAAGGCTTTCATGCAGATTGAATACACTTATTAATAAATGAATACAACAGACTTTTGCTACAAATGAACAAGTGGAATATCAGTAAACACAACTGCGCTACATACACAAGCACCAAAATTTTATAAGTAAATACAATTCTCAAATTATAATGTTATTATTTACCTATTTAATATATTCATTTAAATGTTATAATATACAGAATTTTATCATGATTGAAATAAAATTTAAACAAAAGAAAAAAGAAATTAGGCTAACACTCTGATGAAATTGTATCACACTCCGAGTGTTGGATACTCGGATAAATAAAATAAATATCTTTATTAAGAAAGAATATGAAGTAAATATATGGAATGTTAAGAATGCCAATTTGATTTTATTTGAAATTCAATGTAAAGTGTGTGGTGTCTCTTCATTTCAATATTTTAAAAACAGAATTGTTATTTGTTGCTACTTATATTAAGATGACTGTTAATTTATTATAACGACTCATAGTGTTTTAAAATTTGAATTTAAATATATTTTCCCAAGTTTTAGTTTACAAAAACAAATTAGTTTTAAAAACACTGGGTTGTAATTTCTGGTTTCCCAATAATTTTCTATAAAATCTTAAATTTATTTATAACAAATGGTTCTGAATAAATAAATTCATTTTAGATTCTCATTAGTCATCACATTTTATACATGTCCAGTATGTTAGCAATATTCAATCAATTACTCGTACAAATTAAGATTTTATTATATTGAATAAAAATTAAATTTAGAACTTTCTGCGTGAATGCATCAGAGTATCAGTATTAATGATCCATTACAATTTCTAAAAAGATTTTGACTTAAAAAATCACGTGTTTAAATCAGTGTACACATAAAAAACAACAATATTCAAAAAGGCACCGTAAAAGATTGCAAAAAAGGTATAAGAATGAAACTATCAGTATTTGCAAACAATGTCATAACTAACAAAACAGATGCAAATCACCCATGCAACCAAGATGGTAACGCCAACAACCTAAATAAGAAATTTACGCGAGCGTTACGACACGCGCTTTGTGCGTGATCATTACACACGCTTTTTGCATAAATTGTTCACCAAACTGATTATGTTTAAAAAAATTCAAAACAAAATGATTTGTATTGTCATTTGATCATATATTTGTTTTGTTGAAATCGTGTGTAGTTGATTCGAATTTTTATTTTAAGTACCAACATCAATTTTTTTTGTTTGTTTTGATTTTTAATTATATTTTTAATTAACAAAGGAAAAAACTTGTAAAGAGACTTTATTTGTTAGTCCAATTTTTAAGCAATATTAACAGTTGATAGTATTTGTAGAGCAATTTGAATTTAAAAAGAAAATTTATTTGGTAGATCATATTTTTAAATAATATAAAAAAGCAATTATGGTAATTCACAGTAATACAGAAAACTGAATCACTAAAAGTAGTATAATTATTATTAAAGATATTGGATGATTTATATAGAAAAAATAATATTATTTAAATAATGATATTCTAAATAACCAGAATTTTCATCTAAATTCGAATGCGGTGAAAGTAATTGTAGTAAAATTTTGTCTCCTAATTTTTTTAGGGAAATAACAATTTAATATTTAAAACCTATATATAAGGGTATTTTGAGAAATTCACAGTCGAATCAAAAGTTTGCGTTTTCAAAACAATTATTAATAAAGATATGTGCATATTTAAATTGAAATAGAAATATTGGCCACAGTACAAAACCTTATGATAAAGCGATTCATGTAGACATAATCAAATATTAGAACAAAGCATTATTATTTGTTTATTTTGTTTTGGTGTGTAATGCACATTCATGTACAATGTTATATGTAATAAACATTGATCACTAGCACGTACTTTCCATTTTCAACGATTATATTCATATCATTCAAGAATGGTGCAACTACAGTTTCTAAGATATTAAATTGTATCATACTCCTTGATTTCAATAGATACAACATTTGAACATTTCAATAGATACAACATCTGATCCGCCTTGAAAGATAGAAATAATTGGCAAGCCGCTTGAAATATATCCATATGGTATTCCCAAGACATACAAAAAACTAAGTTACTTCCATGTTAAGTAGATTAATGGAGTTGCACAGAATCGCTTACTTGTACTCCTTTATTTATTTATTTTTATTTTTTAACAAGCACATAAATATATTTTCTTATTATTTCAATACTTAACTCCACTAAGAGTTAAATATCTATAAGTGTTCTTTTGCAACTATTAATCAAAATCGTCATTTTAAGATGTACAATTGTTTAAGATTCTACCTTCATTACACATCTTCTGTTCATTTTATTTCATTCATGTAGCCTTTTTTCGTTGCTCACAAAAGTAATGCATTGCATTTTTAATCCAACTTTATTAAGAAGTAACGAAAGAAATAACTTGTTCACTTTCCTTTGATGTTTCTTGCAGTTTTATATAATTATCCATGCATGTGTCACAAGGTTCATCTAGATTTTGTTTCTTCATCATTAAAGCTTAGATTTTTAGCTTGATGTTTGACACTTGATGAAGTGATAATGTCATGATTCGTCTTTGATGGTTTTGTTTTATGTCATCCATTGATTTAGTACACTAATGCATAAGTGTAATACTTGTGACATTATAGCATATAATATCATAAAGACTAATCAATGTTAGGGTTACACAAAATTATGTAAAAGTGGGTACTATTATTTTTAACTAATAATATATTCTTACATCATTCGACTGCAAGTTATGCTATAAAAATTCCAGTCCTACTAAAAGGTAATGCAACATGGTATATGCTTCCTTCAAAATGAATTTCAACGTGCTCCATTACACAAACCATAGGTTACATATCTCAAAATCCTGTTAAAAAAAACTCGGAAAAAGTATTAGTTAATGTTGGAACTTTAATATATTAATTTTTCCTCTTTCTAAGTAACTTAAGTTCAGTGTCCCCTAGGAAGTTGTATTAGCTTAATTACTCTCTTGAAAATTACAAATGTATATTTATTGCTATTGTAAGTATCATGGCTATAAATTAAGGTTGCTGCTGAGTGCAAATAACCGAATGGACATATTCTGGAAAATTTGCCTCTCTCCTTTTCATTTCTTTTTCAACATGGTATCAGAGCACCTTATCTAGGGAACTCTACTTCCACAAAGAATTATTGGGAAAAATTTGACTGGGCACTACTTGTTGTCAAGTTCTTCCAATTTAACACCATTTGTTTAGTCCTGTTTTTCCAACAGCCATGGAGGAGAAGCTTGTAAATCCATTTGCTCAAGAAGGAATTTCTCAGGTCCAGAATAATGAATATCGAGAATTACAGAGCATTCAACCAGCCTTTTGACTAAATGGAAAAAATTATTTGAAGTGGGCTCAACTTATTTGTACTGTTGTAACACCCCGAATTTTCTATTAACACTAAAGTTGCTAAAATAATAATAAGTGTGTAGAAGAGGGGATGTATCTAATATGAATATAAAAATATTAATAAGTATGTAAGAGAGGGGATGTATCTAATATGAATATAAAAATATTAATAAGTATGTAAGAGAGGGGATGTATCTATTATGAATATAAAAATATTAATAAGTATGTAAGAGAGGGGATGTATTTAATATGAATATAAAAATATTAATAAGTGTGTAAGAGAGGGGATGTATCTAATATGAATATAAAAATATTAATAAGTGTGTGAGAGAGGGGATGTATCTAATATGTATATAAAAACAATAATAAGTTTGTAAAAGGGGGGGATGTATCTAATGTGTACATTGTAGAATATATATATATATATATATATATATTGCTGAGTGTTTGCCGAGTCACTTCTGACTCATTGCTGAGTCAACAAGATAAACCCCATCTTGTCTGAACGGCTGCGGTTATTTCTAGGTTAAATCTAATGGCCTAAATGCATTCTAAAATCTATAAATAAGTGGGTAGACCCTAAACCTAAATCACTTGTAAAATTAGAGAAGCTACCGTCATGCTGCTGCCATGGAGTTCAGCGTAGCCGTCACAAACTAAGAAGAGGAAGCCTAATCATCTACAACTAAATCTACACAAATCAAATCAAAAGATCTCTCTTTCTCTAATTCTTTTCTTTTGTTGGTGAGTATGATGATTCTCACAAGACTATTACAAACTAATTTGACTCAGTTATGAATGGATCACAAGAAAGTGATGTGATTTGTAATTGTAAATTCTATATATTGTGGATCTCTTATTATGTTATTATGTTGTCGTATGATGTAAATTATATACGCTATGTCATGCTATGTTGTAAATTCTCTTATGCTATGTCGTGCTATGTTGAGAATCATGTCAAGCTATGTTATACTATCATACTATGCCATGTTATAAATCATGCTATATTATGTTGAAAAATCATGCTGTTGGATCATGCTTAAAGTTATGTTTTTTTTTCTTAATTTAAATGGATCTTGTTTATGGGAATTTGCCTATTAGGTTAGGTGTACCCATAAACTTGAAACTATAATTAAATAAAACTTGATTATGGGAATTTGCCTATTGAGTTAGGTGTACCCATATAAAACCATGTTGTTAAAAAATTAGATGATGTTGATTCACACATGTTCATATGTAAGTTTATGAAAATTGATTGAGATTATATTAGGTGAATTTTGAACAAGTTGACACCTTTAGGTCCATGACATGTATAATCTATGCAAGTTGGACATATGCAAGTTTCACCCCTTATTATGATTCATTTGGTCACATATACATGTTGTATTTATGATAATCTCTTTTATGCTATGAGTTAGGCTATTCGAGTCTAACATATATTTTGCGAATAAACGTTCAAACGTGGGGTAGGGGTAATATTAGGAACTAATAAATTGGGTGCAATTTTGTAAGATTTTGCATACCATGAATGGATGTCCATAATTGAGTCAATTATGGACATTGTTAAAAATTGGAAGTAATTAATAATTCAAGTAGGGAATTATTAAAATTGGGGGAAAGTGGATTATTATTAATAATCAATGCTTGGGACACGAGGTTGGACCCGTTTGTGATGTAAACCTGCCCGGACCCGCCCGGCAAATCCAGTAGTCACAAATGTCGGCCCAATGTGAGAGGTCCTAGGCCCAAACTAAAGCATAACAGTTGTAAAGACACGAGGTTAGACTCTTTTATGGTGTAAGACTGCCCGGACCCGCCCGGCAAATCCAGCTGCCATAAATGCCAGTCTAATGTAAGAGGTCTTTATGAGGTTATGGCCTTAATGAACTAAGAAATACTTAACCAGATAATCATGTAAGGTGGGACATGGGGGTTAAGTAGGTGCCTTGGGTGGCATGAGGAATCTGGTGGTTGCCTTTAGAGGCATTTGAAATACGATTAGACTTAACCAAACACACATGTAAATGAAAATGACTAAGTGGGTTAAGTGGGATGGACTAATGGGGACAAGCTTAGGTGGAATGCTTGTGGTAAATAGTGGGGGGCCCATTTCAACCAGTATCCCAAAACGTATCTTTGTGGGCTCGACCCAAGTCGAGGATGGGACACGCATACTGGGTTTGACTATAAGAGGCCAAATCAGGGAGCGGTGGCAACGCAAGTCCAACGGGTTTCATATGCGTGTGTGGACCCGGGCTGGTAGGTAAGACGTTGTTGCATCGTGTAGGTATAAGCCGTGCATGTCCGTTGTATCAGGTTGCCACTTTAGGGGAGTGATACACCCCACTGTGGGGCCAGCACGGGTATCTACGAGTTAGGGAGCCGATCGAATAATGGGAAGTAGGGTACACCTAGTGGAGATAGGGGCAGGCGGCACCTATGTAGTCAGCTAGGGGTACGTAAAGCCATTGGGAAAGTTTCTAAGTGAAGCTAAGTGGGATGAATCTTTAGGGTGACTGGTGTGGTGCAGTATAGTGTTTATCCTTTAGTATTTAGGAGCGCCTATAACGTTGCCTTTAGGGATTGTCTATGTCCTTAATCTGCTCTTCATAGACATTTTCTTGTTTTCCAGCTTATGCCTTAGTCCAGTTATTTCGGTAATAGTATTGTAGAATTATCATATTCACCAGACTTTATGTCTGACCCCCTCTTTTCCATCCTTTTTCTCCCTTCAGGTCCGCAGGTTGGGCCAAGTTCTAGTGGAGTCTAGTTGGATCGCTTATCTTCTGGAAAGCTTGGACTGCTGAAGTAAAGTCCAGCTTGTTATCTTTCTTTTTAATGGCTATTCATGTAATGGGATTATGTACTTGTTTTATCAAGATAGATATTGTACTTGACATTGAATATGGTGTTATGATGTAATCAAACATGTTTTGACTTCTGCTACAATGAAATAAAGTTTTTGAATTTCCAAGTACTATTTTATATCTGTCTTGTTGTAATTTTACTATTCTATATTCACTTAAAACCTCCATGGAAGTTAATGCATTCCCTTTGTGAGTGACATTAATGGACGTGGGGTGTTACACGTGGTATCAGAGCATAAGGTTACCAGAACAGATAAAATTTTTTTTTTTTTAGAAAAATATCTTTTTTCTAAAGTATTTTTGGAAGAAGTGCTTTCAAAAAAAAAACATGTTATTTAAAGAGAGTTTTTATGAAAAACATAATCCCAAATAGCCATATCCTTATCTTTATCTTTCGAATTCTCCATTTTGAATCTTTCCTTTTTCGTTTCATCATGGCTGAAGATCTTAATCTCCCAGAAGGCGTGACGATTCCAGGGTGGTTTAGGAGATACTTGGAGGCTAGGGCCACCACAGCAGGCCCAGCGGATACTCCTCCACCCCTAGTTGCACCCATTCCTCCTCCTCCTCGTGTTGACACTTTTGCAAAGACGTGCAAGGAATTCAAGGCTATGGGAGGAAAAACTTTTCAAGGGACTGAGACGTTTGTGGAGGCCAGAGATTGGCTTAAGGAGACTGAGGAATTGTTGGATATCTTTGAAGTGGAAGATGGGAGGAAAGTCCGTTTAGCTGCTTGGTTAATGAAGGGAGAGGCCTCGTTTTGGTGGGAGGTCACTAACGGGGAACGTCCAGTTGATTCATGGGCGGATTTCAGACGAAGGTTTGAGGCAAAGTTTCTTTCAAGGGCAGAGGAGAACTTAAATATGGAAAAATTCCTGGCACTAAAGCAAGGGAGCTCATCAGTAAAGGAATATGTCAATAAATTTAATCAGTTAGCAAGGTTTGGCTTGGAGTTGGTGAACACGCCAGAGAAGAAAGCTTTGAGGTTCGTTAGAGGCTTGAATGAACCGTTGCAAGGGTTGGCTATGACCCACATCCCTATAGGAGCCACCTTTGAAAAGCTAGTAGAAATGGCACTTATGCATGAGGAAAAGGCAGTTGAAAAGAAAGGGGATCAGAAGAAACCCCAACAGCAAAATAAGAAGGGTGGTAAAAACAATAATGGCAAAGGGAAGAAGAAATGCTTCAATTGTGGGACGCCTGGCCATCTCAGCAAAGATTGTAGAAAGAAAAAGAAGACTGGTTGTTTTCATTGTGGAGATGCGGGACATTTAGTGAAGGACTGTCCAAAGAAGGGGCAGAGGGCAGGGTCTACCTCGGGAGGACAGGTGCAGGCTCTTATGGCACCAGGGCAGGCAAGGGGGCAAGTTCAGGCTATTGCGGCCCCACCGCTGCAAGAAAGAGGTAGAACAATTTCTGTTGAAAGCTTAGTTTTTCTGTTTGATCATCCTGTCCGTACCTTATTCGATTCTGGCGCATCTCATTCGTTTATCTCTGCATCATTAGTTGAATCACTGCACTTGAACACCAGTTTAGTAGAGGATCCCTTGGTCGTTTCAAATCCAATTGGGGGTTCGGCTCATTTGACCATGATATGTTTGGATTTGAAAATCTCTATACTTAGCGTTGAATTTAGATGTGATGCTTATGTATTGGGCTTCACGGGCTATGGGCTAATTTTAGGAATGGATTGGTTGTCTAGAAATAGGGCCATTCTTGATTGTGAAAGGAGAGTAGTTAGGCTTGTGACTCGCCTTGGTAATGCTCTCGACATCTTTTGTAATCCCATAAATTCCGTTATGCTAAGTTATCTTGAATCGCTTGACGCGTCTGTAGAGAACCTGCGATCGGTAGAAGTGGTCCGGGAATATCCGGATGTGTTTGAGGAGGTGAAGGGCTTACCTCCAAAGCGGGAGATAGACTTTCGAATTTATCTTGTGGATAATGCTAAACCCGTATCTTTGCCGGTGCGCCACATGGCTCCTCGTGAAAGGAGGGAACTCAATAAGCAAGTAAAGGAGTTGCTTGAGAAGGGGTTCATAAGACGTAGTATATCGGAGTGGGGTGCTCCAGTAGTTTTTGCCACAAAGGCGGATGGGTCTCTTAGACTTTGTATGGATTATAGAGAACTAAACAAGCTTACTAAAAAGAACCGACACCCACTGCCGAGGATTGACGATCTCTTTGATCAGTTAGTTGGCGCCTCAGTGTTTTCGCAGTTGGACTTAGCCACTGGCTTTCATCAACTGAGAGTGGCTGAGGATAGTATAGATAAGACTGCTTTTAGGACTCCTGACGTATTCTATGAATGGCTAGTGATGCCCTTTGGTTTGACAAACGCCCCTGCATATTTTGTTGATTTGATGAGTAGGGTGTTTAGGGAATACCTTAACAAATTCGTGGTAGTCTTTTTGGATGACATCTTAGTCTTTTCTAAGAATAAAGAAGAGCACTCCCTACATCTTAGGGAAGTGTTGGAAACCCTTCGAGCACATAACCTTAAGGCAAAATTTTCTAAGTGTCACTTCTGGAGGAAGGAAGTACGGTTCTTAGGACACGTGGTTTCCAAAGAAGGGATAGCAGTGGATCCCGCAAAGGTGGTGGCCATCCAAGATTGGAAGGTCCCTAAAAATGCAACCGAAGTAAGAAGTTTCTTGGGGTTGGCTGGCTATTATAGGAAGTTTATCAAAGACTTCGCAAAAATATCAGCTCCATTAACACGGTTAACGAAGAAGAACCTGGTTTTTACGTGGGACAAAGATTGCGATGATGCGTTCCAACGTTTAAAGAGAGCCTTAACTTCAGCCCCAGTCTTAGTGCTGCCAGACGGGAATAAACCGTTTACCATCTATACTGATGCTTGTGGGACGGGACTTGGCGCGGTCCTCATGCAAGAGGGAAGAGTAATAGCCTATGGTGGAAGGCAGTTGAGGGTTCATGAAAAGAATTACCCCACGCATGACTTAGAGCTAGCCGCAATTGTTTTCGCGCTTAAGTCTTGGCGTCACAATCTTCTTGGTGAGAAATTCGAACTTTTCACTGACCACAAATCATTAAAATACTTATTCTCTCAGAAGGATTTGAATTTAAGGCAGCAACGGTGGATGGAATTCTTAGCCTCCTACGATTTTGAAATAGCATATACCCCGGGCAAGGGTAACGTGGTGGCAGACGCCTTAAGTAGGAAAAGGTTGTCCTTGAGTCCGTTGTTTGTTGAACGACAAAGCTTAGAATTCATCTCTATGTTTGACTTTAGACCCTCCGTTGACTTAGTACCCGGTCTGTTAGCATCCTTGGAGGTTAGACCTACACTTCTAGGACGGGTTGGTGAGGCACAACGAGACGACCCACGGTTGGTTGAGATAGTAGAAAAGCTCAAAGGGGGGGAGTCGTCAAGCCATCTTCGTAGGTATACCCTAGACGATAAGGGTTGGTTACGAAGGGATAATAGACTTTGTGTACCGCAAGACGAAGACTTAAGGAAGGCCATTCTTGATGATGCTCATCGCTCAAAAATGACCATTCATCCCGGCGGGGATAAGATGTACAAAGATATGAAGCGGGTTTTCTTTTGGGCCGGTATGAAAAAGGATGTGGCCGAGTACGTCGCTAGATGCTTGGTGTGCCAACGAGTTAAAGCAGAACAAAAGAAACCCGGTGGGTTGCTTCACCCATTAGAAGTTCCACTATGGAAATGGGAAAGCATCTCAATGGATTTTGTGGATGGATTACCAAGATCAAGGAAGGGTAACACGGGGATTTGGGTTATAGTAGATAGACTTACTAAAAGCGCCCATTTTATTCCCGTGAAAAGTAAGAGGACTGCTCCGTGGTTGGCTTCTGTATACATTAAGGAGATAGTTCGTTTGCACGGTATTCCTTCTAGTATAGTAAGCGACCGTGACCCCATCTTTACTAGCGAATTTTGGAAGAGTTTACAAGAGGCGGTAGGGACTCAGCTATGTTTGAGCACCGCATATCATCCTCAGACAGACAGCCAGACCGAGAGGGTGAATCGCATTCTAGAGGATCTTTTAAGGCTTTGTATCCTAGACTTTGGGGGTACATGGGAAGAGCACCTTCCGTTAGTAGAATTCGCATATAACAATAGCTTTCAGTCTAGTATTGGCATGGCACCTTTCGAAGCTCTTTATGGAAGGCCTTGCCGTTCGCCTACATGTTGGTGGGAATCTACCGATAAAATCCTACTTGGGCCCGATATGGTTAGGGAAACCTCGGAGAAGATTGAGTTGATTCGAAGGAGGATGAAAGCAGCACAAGATAGGCAAAAATCGTATGCTGATAAGAGGAGGACAGATCTTGAGTTTGACATTGGGGACATGGTTTTTATCAAAGTATCTCCGTTACAGAATGTTGTTCGCTTTGGGTCCGTGGGGAAATTAGCACCAAGGTTTGTAGGGCCGTTTCCTGTAAAAAACAGGATTGGGAAGATGGCATATAGGGTGGAGTTGCCTGAGAAACTTAGTGGAGTACACGACGTATTCCATGTATCACATTTGAGGAAGTGTTTGCACAAGACCGCGGAGGTGGTAGAGCCGAGCTTGCTTAAAGAGGTGGAAATAGAGCGTGATGCAATAATTAGACGAGCTCCTACATGCATTCTTGGGTCGGAGATCAAAAAGTTGAGGAATCGAGAGGTCAGACTGGTTAAAGTGCAATGGGGAGATGATGAGAGCAACGCAACTTGGGAGACAGAAGAGAAGATGCGTTCGTTGTACCCTTTTCTTTTTGAGGGTATGTCTTTTAATTTCTCCTTTATCGCTTAGCTTATCTTATCTTTAGTATGTCCTCTCATTAGTATCTTTGACCTTTAGTTAGGATAATCCTATGGTTGAAACTTGTGTTTGAGACATGTTATGTATGATGGATGCAAAATGGATGCAAGTGTTTGCTAGTGGTTGCTCGTGGATGCATATATACACACACTTTAGGCACTAGATCGGCTCAGTCACTTCATATTGCATATTGCATATATATGGATGTATTTAGTATAATGGATGTATAATGGTTGTACCATCATATGGATGCTGCATTCGGTTGAATGGGTGTGCACGCATATAGAAGTAGTATGTAAGCAATTAGGATCTTTTGCATACACAATGGATGCATGGCACGATCATAGTTGCATTAAGGAGGTCAACTGAATCAGTGGACCGCCTGATTTTGCATTAGATACGGACATATACACACACTGTGCATTTAAACATGAAAGCATTAGAAGTCTGTAAGGACAATGGATGCCTGTGTATGATGGATGAGTAGATGGACGTTTGGATGGTAGGATATACATTCTTCCAGACTTAAAGATTTCGGGGACGAAATCCTAAAAGGAGGGGAGAATGTAACACCCCGAATTTTCTATTAACACTAAAGTTGCTAAAATAATAATAAGTGTGTAGAAGAGGGGATGTATCTAATATGAATATAAAAATATTAATAAGTATGTAAGAGAGGGGATGTATCTAATATGAATATAAAAATATTAATAAGTATGTAAGAGAGGGGATGTATCTATTATGAATATAAAAATATTAATAAGTATGTAAGAGAGGGGATGTATTTAATATGAATATAAAAATATTAATAAGTGTGTAAGAGAGGGGATGTATCTAATATGAATATAAAAATATTAATAAGTGTGTGAGAGAGGGGATGTATCTAATATGTATATAAAAACAATAATAAGTGTGTAAAAGGGGGGGGGGGATGTATCTAATGTGTACATTGTAGAATATATATATATATATATTGCTGAGTGTTTGCTGAGTCACTTCTGACTCATTGCTGAGTCAACAAGATAAACCCCATCTTGTCTGAACGGCTGCGGTTATTTCTAGGTTAAATCTAATGGCCTAAATGCATTCTAAAATCTATAAATAAGTGGGTAGACCCTAAACCTAAATCACTTGTAAAATTAGAGAAGCTACCGTCATGCTGCTGCCATGGAGTTCAGCGTAGCCGTCACAAACTAAGAAGAGGAAGCCTAATCATCTACAACTAAATCTACACAAATCAAATCAAAAGATCTCTCTTTCTCTAATTCTTTTCTTTTGTTGGTGAGTATGATGATTCTCACAAGACTATTACAAACTAATTTGACTCAGTTATGAATGGATCACAAGAAAGTGATGTGATTTGTAATTGTAAATTCTATATATTGTGGATCTCTTATTATGTTATTATGTTGTCGTATGATGTAAATTATATACGCTATGTCATGCTATGTTGTAAATTCTCTTATGCTATGTCGTGCTATGTTGAGAATCATGTCAAGCTATGTTATACTATCATACTATGCCATGTTATAAATCATGCTATATTATGTTGAAAAATCATGCTGTTGGATCATGCTTAAAGTTATGTTTTTTTTTTCTTAATTTAAATGGATCTTGTTTATGGGAATTTGCCTATTAGGTTAGGTGTACCCATAAACTTGAAACTATAATTAAATAAAACTTGATTATGGGAATTTGCCTATTGAGTTAGGTGTACCCATATAAAACCATGTTGTTAAAAAATTAGATGATGTTGATTCACACATGTTCATATGTAAGTTTATGAAAATTGATTGAGATTATATTAGGTGAATTTTGAACAAGTTGACACCTTTAGGTCCATGACATGTATAATCTATGCAAGTTGGACATATGCAAGTTTCACCCCTTATTATGATTCATTTGGTCACATATACATGTTGTATTTATGATAATCTCTTTTATGCTATGAGTTAGGCTATTCGAGTCTAATATATATTTTGCGAATAAACGTTCAAACGTGGGGTAGGGGTAATATTAGGAATTAATAAATTGGGTGCAATTTTGTAAGATTTTGCATACCATGAATGGATGTCCATAATTGAGTCAATTATGGACATTGTTAAAAATTGGAAGTAATTAATAATTCAAGTAGGGAATTATTAAAATTGGGGGAAAGTGGATTATTATTAATAATCAATGCTTGGGACACGAGGTTGGACCCGTTTGTGATGTAAACCTGCCCGGACCCGCCCGGCAAATCCAGTAGTCACAAATGTCGGCCCAATGTGAGAGGTCCTAGGCCCAAACTAAAGCATAACAGTTGTAAAGACACGAGGTTAGACTCTTTTATGGTGTAAGACTGCCCGGACCCGCCCGGCAAATCCAACTGCCATAAATGCCAGTCTAATGTGAGAGGTCTTTATGAGGTTATGGCCTTAATGAACTAAGAAATACTTAACCAGATAATCATGTAAGGTGGGACATGGGGGTTAAGTAGGTGCCTTGGGTGGCATGAGGAATCTGGTGGTTGCCTTTAGAGGCATTTGAAATACAATTAGACTTAACCAAACACACATGTAAATGAACATGACTAAGTGGGTTAAGTGGGATGGACTAATGGGGACAAGCTTAGGTGGAATGCTTGTGGTAAATAGTGGGGGCCCATTTCAACCAGTATCCCAAAACGTATCTTTGTGGGCTCGACCCAAGTCGAGGATGGGACACGCATACTGGGTTTGACTATAAGAGGCCAAAACAGGGAGCGGTGGCAACGCAAGCCCAACGGGTTTCATATGCGTGTGTGGACCCGGGCTGGTAGGTAAGACGTTGTTGCATCGTGTAGGTATAAGCCGTGCATGTCCGTTGTATCAGGTTGCCACTTTAGGGGAGTGATACACCCCACTGTGGGGCCAGCACGGGTATCTATGAGTTAGGGAGCCGATCGAATAATGGGAAGTATGGTACACCTAGTGGAGATAGGGGCAGGCGGCACCTATGTAGTCAGCTAGGGGTACGTAAAGCCATTGGGAAAGTTTCTAAGTGAAGCTAAGTGGGATGAATCTTTAGGGTGACTGGTGTGGTGCAGTATAGTGTTTATCCTTTAGTATTTAGGAGCGCCTATAACGTTGCCTTTAGCGATTGTCTATGTCCTTAATCTGCTCTTCATAGACATTTTCTTGTTTTCCAGCTTATGCCTTAGTCCAGTTATTTTGGTAATAGTATTGTAGAATTATCATATTCACCAGACTTTATGTCTGACCCCCTCTTTTCCATCCTTTTTCTCCCTTCAGGTCCGCAGGTTGGGCCAAGTTCTAGTGGAGTCTAGTTGGATCGCTTATCTTCTGGAAAGCTTGGACTGCTGAAGTAAAGTCCAGCTTGTTATCTTTCTTTTTAATGGCTATTCATGTAATGGGATTATGTACTTGTTTTATCAAGATAGATATTGTACTTGACATTGAATATGGTGTTATGATGTAATCAAACATGTTTTGACTTCTGCTACAATGAAATAAAGTTTTTGAATTTCCAAGTACTATTTTATATCTGTCTTGTTGTAATTTTACTGTTCTATATTCACTTAAAACCTCAATGGAAGTTAATGCATTCCCTTTGTGAGTGACATTAATGGACGTGGGGTGTTACAACTGTGTTGAAAGGAAAAGGTAAGCTCAATCACTTAACTGGTACTGGACCAACTGAGGAGGATCCAACTTTTACTGCATGGGATGAAGAAGACTCCATGATTATGGCATGGCTATGGAACTCAATGACTCCATAGGTTAGTGATACTTGCATGTTTCTAGGTACTACAAAGGAAATTTGGAATGCAATAGAGAAAACTTATTCAAAGGCAAAGGATGCTGCTCAAGTTTACGATGTGAAAGTTAAAACAGTTGCTGCTAAGCAAGGAAATAAGTCTGTTACTGAATATTCCAACCAATTGAAATCTCTGTGGATGGAATTGGATCACTACAGAGCGATAAAAACTCATTGTGCTGCAGATTCAGCAGTTCTTAAGGAATTTATTGAAAAAGATAGAGTATATGACTTTCTTGTGGGGCTAAATCCTGAATTTGATCAAGTGAGAGTTCAGATTCTAGGAAAACCACAAGTTCCTTCCTTAAATGAGGTAGTTGCCATCTTAAGGAGTGAGGAGAGTAGAAGAAATTTAGTACTAGATACTCCATCCAGTGAAAGTTCAGCCATGATAGCTGAAAATCTTAAAGGTGGAGGAGGAGAACAAACGAAGGTGGAAAAGAAGGGTGAATTATGGTGTACGTACTACAATAAGCCTCGACATACTCGTGAGAAGTATTGGAAGTTGCACGAAAAACCTCATAATCGTGAAGGAGGAAAAAAGGGAAGTTTACCTAAAGGTGTATTTCGCAAGAATGGTCAGGCTTATGCTGCTGAAAATGTTGAAGAAAACAAGACAGAATCTTCAAACAATTCTGGATTAAATAGCCTTAATCAAGAAGACATTGAAAGAAGGAAGACATTCCTTGATAGATTGGAGAAACCAACAGGTAGTTGTACTTTGGCGTATTCAGGTATGCTTCCAATTTCATTTGGATTTAATGTCTCAAACATACTTCCTACTTCCCTTTGGATCTTAAATTCAGGAGCCACCAACCATATGACACCTTCATCCAAGCTTTTTTCCGCATATTATCTCAGTCCTAGTAATAAGAAAATTTCCACTGCTGATGGCACTCTAGTAACAGTGGCTGGTACTGGAGACATTCAAATAACTCCTTCCATTCTCTTAAAAAATGCCCTTCATGTTCCAAAACTATCCACAAACCTTATTTCTGTACAAAAACTTACTAAAGATTTACCATGTAATGTCATTTTTCACGGCAACCATTGTGCATTTCAGGACAAGGATTCGGGGAGGATGATTGGACATGCTAGAGAAGGGAATGGTCCCTATTATCTTGAAGAACCAAATCAGTTTATTACAAGAAAAAAATTCTCATCTTGCTCATTACTGTCAGAGTCACTCTTCACATGCAAAGAAAAAAATTTGCTTTTCCATTGTCGATTACACTACAAGAAAAATACCTTATTGCAACTAGCTACTTGCAACAGGCGATAAATGACAGTTGCAGTAAATGATATTTAGCAATAGACCTATTATAGTAGTTGCAATAGATAAGATTTAGCAACATGCATTTTCTTTCTGTTGCGAAAATATATTTTTAGCAACTGCGATTCCCTTCACGTTGCAAAAACGTACTTTTAACAACTGTGTTTCTATAACAGTTGCAAAAAGCATATTATTTGCAACTCCGCTTCCTAGCCACTTGCGAATAAATATCTTTAGCAACTGTTTTCGCCACTTGCAATAGCTATTTTTTTTACAACCGGTAAAGCCAATTGCAGAAAACATACTAAAAATATGTATAAGCTTTTAATTATTAACTTTTAATAATTAATTTTAAATAGTTACTATTAAATGATTAACTACTAGTAATTATATATAATAATTAAAATTAAAAATTAATAATAAATTTTAATTATTATAAAGTGATATTTATAACTGATAATCAAATAATAATAATTGAAAATAAACAAATAATAATAATTAACATTAAAAATAGTAAAATAGATAAATAATTATTAAATAACAATAAACTAATAATAAAAAACTAATGGATAATAATTAATAATTTTTTTTGTATGAATTAATTTATAATTCGTGTTTGAAAGAGGTATTTTTATGAATTAATTAATTACTTGTTATTAGTAGTTGTTGATATTGCTATTTTTATATTTTTTGAAGTATTTTTAAATTTATCTTAAATTGATGTTTAATTGATATAAAATTATAAATTATTATAAAATATTAAATTATATATTAAAATAATGTTAAATTATAGAATAATGTCATTGACTCATTGTTTAATGTTAAATTTTTACATGATCATTTTAATGTTAAATTATTATTAATTTTTTAAGTATTTAATAATTAACAAACACTATCAAATAACTGATAATTAATATTTTGTTGATTTTAATAACTGATATTAATAACTGTTAATAATTCAAAGCTAAAAAACTAGAAATGCTAAAAAATTTAAAATCCAAAAATTATAAATATTATATTGCAAATTTTAGTATCTCTTTTGGTTTTATTTTGCTCAATGGTTTCAAAATTCCAAAATTTCTTATTAATACAAAAATATCCATTCATTTCTTCATTTGATAGAAATAAGATTAGCTGGCAAAACTATTCCCTCCCCCCCCCAAAGATCTGGAACGTTTTACCGAAACGGAGAAAGGCGGTTTAGCAAAAATAAAGGCGGGCTCTTATAATTTTCGTTCCACTTCTCTCTGTTTAATTCCTGTCGTTTACATCTTATTATCACTTTCCCGAATCACGAGCGACCTTCCTCTATACTAAAATGAGGAGAGGTAATTAAACGATTCACAAATGACAAGCTCACCTGCTTCTATGCTAGACAAAAGGAGAGTAATCAAGTGGGATTTGGATGTATTATCCCTTCACAGTTTTCTTCTTTGCTTTTTCTTTCTTCTCCCTAGCTAGCTTTCACTCTTCTAGGGTTTTACTTTTGCCATGGCTGCTGCTGCGTCGGTATGAAAGGGAAAAAATGGTTAGTTATTTAATCTTATTTTGTTCTGATTTAGTGTAAAAAGAGAAAATTTTGATTCTTGGTTTTGTTAAGATTAGCGAGACATATAATCTTATTATTTATGTTGTTTGTTTTGGTGAGAATGTATGTTAATCCTTCATTTCATTTGATTGGGCATGATTTGCATGAGTCAATCAACATACATGCTTCAAGATTGCATAATGGTTCTACCAATATGCCTGGTAGTAGAAATAAAGTTACGATTGGCCATTTGTTTTCATGAAAAGGAAAATTTTGGGTCCTATGTAGGTATGGGAAGGAGAAGGTGTTATAAATATGCACGGAAAGTTATTGGTGCAACCGATCCTCAGAAATCCAAGCCAGGCACCATTAGGGGGGATCTAGCTGTTTTTGTTGGGAGGTACATTTGTCGACGTCAATGATTTGAAGTTGTTGTTGTACACCTTTTTTTTATTGTATTGCTTCAACCATTTGGGAATATGAATATAGTAGATACTGATGGGCTTGTTTCATCATTTTCCACAAGTTGCTTTAGTGCTTAATTCGTCATTTAGGCTGCCTTTGTATTGGAATATTACAAAAAAGGTCAAATCTTTAGCTTATTACAATTGGTAGGTCTGTTTTGGTGAAAATGAACCTGCGCTGGTTTATCTTTGTACCATTAAGGACATATGCATTGTTAGGGATTAATTTGGGCAATTCAAAATTGCACAACATAATTCTGTAGATAAAGTAGGTTAATTTTAAAATGATTTGCACAAATTAGGTAGACTGTCAACTGCAGCGATTTCGCGTTTAATCAACTGTTAGGTAATAAAAATTCTTCTAGATTTGACTCATGAATGTTTTTATCTCAATGTACTTCAAATCTTTATTTCTCCATTTCTGTTCTTTTCTTTTTTGAATTTAGTCTCAGTCGATAAGTCTAAAAGGTGAAGGTAGTTTTTTGTGATAAATTTTCCGTAAGTTCGAAGTATGCTTCTACATTAAGCGTGCACTTTTATCTGCCGAAGCATAGTGTTTATTATGTATTTTAAATTATGGTACTAACTATTGTCATGTCTCACAGCTAAGCCATTACCCTTTAAGCAAGTATCTGCTGCTTAAAACCGAACCTCAATGTTATGGATGCTGGAGTTCCATTCCAAAACAAGCAGGTACCTTTTTAGTATCCAAAAATAATGATAAAATAACGTATAATAGTGCAAGACATGAATTTGCAAGTTTTGGAAACTCTCAGGTTAATGTACTTAACCAAATGAAGAATGTGTTTAATGTCTCCTTCATAATAAGTTTCTAGAATTTCTATCATGTGTTATAATATTTACTCAGGTCTACAAAAGTGTGGTAAGAGTTGCAGATTAAGATGGATACATTATTTCAGCCCAATCTTAGTAATAAGTTCTTCATGCATGCTTCATGGTTCTGGGCTTGTTTGTTCAGAGATTGTAAGTTAATTTAGCTTGGTATTCACGTATCAGTAGTTTAACATGTTGTTTTTTATAATGTGCATGGTGAAGTATGGACGTGCTTGCTTTATTGCATACACAAGATTCAATTGTCCTAACATGCTCAATGTTGTTCCTTTTGCTTGAGCAGATGTTGTGTCTTTACCTTTTTCTCTTAATGGTGAACTAGAACGCGCTCTTTGCAAGACATCCCATTGTCTCCCTGCATTTTGGAGGTTGTTAGTGTGCATCATGGAAATTAAGATGGAAAGTGAGAGGATATGAAAGGCAAGTGTGAGGAGGAACCGCGTACAAGAAGTCGCAAAATATTGTGATTTTGTTGAGAGATCTGAATGTGACTCGTGAAGATGTGACCGAAGAGCTTCTGAATGAGAGTAGAAATGTTGATAGAAAATATTGTGTTTTAAAAAATGTATTGTATAAGAAAGTGTTGACATTATTGTATATGAATAATGTATGAAAATCTTACGTATCTTTGTTGCTATTGTGTGTACTATCAAAAATTTTCAAATTAAAGTTTTTATTTCATCATTTTATTCTATGGTATAAAATTATATTACAACAAACACACTTAATATTCGGTATTTATAAGCTATAAAAAAAGATTGATATATTTATGAATCTATTGCAATGAGCATATGTTATTGCAAAAGGATCTGTTGCAATGAGCATATGCTATTACAAAAGAGTATACCGCAACATCTTATTGCAACAGGCGGAAAATGTTGCGAACTTTTAGCAACTTCGGCTATACCAACAGATGCATGTCTGTTGCAATTGGTCTACTGCAACGGATATTGCCTGTTGTGAAAAGTGTTTTTTGTTGTAATGTTAGGACATCCTTCTTTTGCAGTTATCAAAATTATGTTTCCATCTTTATTTTCTGAAGTGAAAATTGAGACTCTTCACTATGAAGTATGTGAAATTGCAAAACATAAGCGTGTACCTTTTCCTCTAAATAACAAAAGATGCATGTTTCCTTTTCAACTCGTCCATATTGATCTTTGGGGTCCACCCACTATTCCAAGTGTGTTTGGGGCTCGATGGTTTGTTACTTTCATAGATGATTGTACCCGAGTCACTTGGCTTTTTCTTCTTAAAAATAAATATGAAGTATTGTTCTCCCAAAAAAACTCTCAATAATAAAAAATCAATTTAGTACAAATATCAAAAGAATTAGATCTGATAATGGAAAGGAGTTTTTCAATCATGTCATTACTCCTTTTCGTGAAAAAGAAGGAATAATTCATGGGTCTTCTTGTGTGAAAACACCACAACAAAATGGAATTGCTGAAAGGAAAAATGGCCATATTCTCAACCAAACTCGAGCGTTATTGTTTCAAAATAATGTTCCAAAATATCTTTGGGGAGAGGCTGTTCTAACAACAACATTCCTCATTAATCGGTTACCCTATAGAGTGTTGGAGTTTAAAAATCCTATGGATATTCTTTCTTCATTTATCCAAACTTTTCCACAACTAATAATCTTGCACCACAGGTCTTTGGATATGTCTCATTTTTGTTCATATTCGTAGTCAAGGTAGGGGAAAACTTGATCCTAGAGCTCTAAAATGTGTCTTTGTTGGGTATTCTACTACTCAAAAAGGATATAAGTGCTATCATCCTCCATCAAAAAAAATATTTGTGTCCAGAGATGTTACTTTTCATGAAGAACAAGCCTACTTCACTCAACCTTATCTTCAGGGGGAGACTCTTAGTGAAGATAAGATAAATAATCTTGAAACTTTTAGTCTTCCTCCTCTTGAAACAAACTCCCATGAGAAAAAGTCAAAAGAGCCGGAAATGAATCCGAAACATTGGCTGAAAATAATCTTGAATCTGAAGCATTGGCTGAAAATAATCTTGAATCTGAAGCATTGGCTGAAAATAATCTTGAATCTGAAGCACTGGCTGAAAACAAAGCTGAAAATGACAAGTTTGGAAAGAATTTAGTGTACACAAGAAGATTGAAGGTCATTCCTGAATCGATACATGTCCAAGAGACCAACCCAAGTCCTTCAATACAGGTAACAAATTCTGATTTACATGATTTTTCAAATTTACAATATAATGTTTCAGCCCCACAAAATGAAATAAAATAATCAATAATTGAAGATAGCCATGACCTCCCAGTTGCCATTAGAAAGGGGGTTTGAGAATGTACAAAAAGGCCATTATATCCTCTCTCAAAGTATACTTCATATCAAAAAATTTCACAGAACCATAAAACCTTTCTTGCAAACCTACATACCATTCAAATTCCCACTAATGTTTTTGAGGCATTATCCAATAAAGATTGGAAGCAGGTCATGAATATGGAAATTGAGGCACTAGAGAAGAATAAAACTTGGCAGTTGGTTACCTTGCCGGAAGGGAAGAAACCAGTTGGTTGCAAATGGGTGTATACAGTAGAATACAGGTTTGATGGGACAGTTGAAAGATATAAAGGCAGGCATGTAGCTAAAGGTTTCACACAAACCTATGGCATTGATTATTCAGAAAAGTTTGCCCCAGTGGAAAAAATGAGTACTGCTCGTGTTTTATTATCCCTTGCTGCCAATTATGGGTGGAAATTACAGCAGTTTGATGTAAAAAATGCATTCTTACATGGGGAGCTCGAGGAGGAGATCTATATGGAGATTCCACCCGGATACGGCAAAAATGTTGCTGCCAATTCTGTTTGTAGGTTACAAAAGGCATTATATGGGCTGAAACAGTCACCTCGGGCATGGTTTAGAAGGTTTACTAAGGCTACGACGGTCTTAGGGTACAAACAAAGTAATGGAGATCATACACTGTTCATTAAACACTCTACTTCAGGGGGAGTTACAGTGTTGTTGGTATATGTTGATGACATCATTGTAATTGGAAGGAACAACAAGTCTTGACTCAACATTTGGCAAAAGAGTTTGATATGAAAACTCTAAGGAGACTAAAGTATTTTTTAGGAATTGAGGTAGCTCACTCAAAAAGAGGTATTTTCATATCTCAACAAAAGTATATCATAGATCTGCTCAAGGAAATGGGTAAGCTAGCTTGTAAACCTGTCGGTAGTCCAATTGATCCAAGTCATAAGTTGGATAAGGTGGAAGAAGGTGCAACGATGAATAAAGAAATGTATCAAAGGTTGGTTGGAAGATTAATTTATCTTTCTCATACAAGGCCAGACATTGCATTTGTTGTAAGTGTGGTTAGTCAATTTATGCACAATCCAAGGGAAGTCCATTTACTTGCAGCTCATAGGATTCTGCAATATCTTAAGGGAACTCCGAGAAGAGGGATTTTATTTAAAAGGAACGGGAGTACTACTCTTGAGGCATTTACTGACGCTGATTATGTAGGTTCAGTCATTGATCGAAGATCCACTACAGGGTATTGTACATTTCTCGGAGGAAATCTTGTAACTTGGAGAAGTAAAAAGCAGAATGTTGTGGCCCGTTCTAGTGCTGAAGCTAAGTTCCGAGCTATGGCACAAGGTTTTTGTGAACTACTTTGGTTGGAGATTATCTTAGAAGATTTGAAGATTAGGTGAGATGGACCTATGAAGCTTTATTGTGATAATAAATCAGCAATTAGTATAGCCCACAATCCAGTTCAACATGACCGAATAAAACATATTGAAGTGGATAAGCATTTTATCAAAGAGAAACTTGATTGCGGTTTGATTTGTACTCCTTATGTTTCTTCACAAAATCAACTTGCGGATATCTTCACGAAGGGTTTGAACCGCCCAGTTTTTGAATGAATTGTGTCCAAGCTGGGAATGGAGAACACCTATTCACCAGCTTGAGGGGGAGTGTTGGAACATTAATATGTTAATTTCTCCTCTTCCAAGTGACATGTTGGAACTTTAAATATATTAATTTCTCCTCTTTCCAAGTAACATAAGTTCAGTGTCCCCTAGCTAGGAAGTTGTATTAGCTTAATTACACTCTTGAAAATTACAAATGTATATTTATTGCTATTGTAAGTATCATGGCTATAAATTAAGGTTGCTGCTGAGTGCAAAGTAACCGAATGGACATATTTTGAAAAATTTGTCTCTCTCCTTTTCATTTCTTTTTCAACAGTTAATTTATGTATTTCATCACTCCAAACATGACATGTTTGTCTAACATAAGTCAATATTTACTTACCATATTAGTCACTATTTATGATGTTGTGGCTGAAGCAAAACATTAGGTACCAAGAATGTCCTTACAAGCCAAACTAGGCATGAACAAAATTTTGCTATGATACATAAACAAACAATTATTGTATCATACCAAATATAATCAAGTCTAATAAAAGTGAAGACATATTTTTTTTTATAGAAAATGCAGAAATAAATGAACTTCAAAAATGTGGATGCAATCAAGCATCTTGTTTGGCACTACGCTTTTACAAATGGTAAATAACCACCTCCACGACACCTTATCACAGCATATGTCATCCAATAAAGTAAAAATGAACGTTTGATTGGTTTGGTTTATCAGTCAATTAATTTTAATAAGGAAAATTTTCTCATTTGGACCACTTTTGAAAACTTATAACAAAAATGGATCAGTTAACAAACTATTTACAAAAATAAGTCAGTTTTATAACACTAGCGGCATCTCAGATGTAGCCAGTTTTTTTTATTGGCGGCATCTGAACTGCCGCTAATTTTTTTTCCTATTTTTTACATTTGCGTTATCTCGGATGGAGCCAATGGAGAAAATAAATTCCATTGGTGGCATCCGAAATGCCGCCAAAAATATAACTTTTTTTATTTTACATTGGCACTATCCAAGATAACGCCAATGTAAAATCTATACAAATTATTATAACATTGATAATCTTAAAAATACATTAAAACTTCAGTTAATTTGGTTAATCCAATAACCAAGCTAATTTTTTTTACGGACGGCTAATAAACCAATCTAATATCAAAAACAAACCAAGCCAACCAAATTGAATTGGTTTTGCCGGTTTAACCAAATAATGCTCACCCTACAATAGGCAGGTATGACAAGATAGATATTCATTACCATGAGTTCGCTGCAACAGGCAGGTACGACAAGGCACATATTCATTACCATGAGTCCTTAAATGTGACTGTGAAAGTCATTCAAAGAAAAGTAAGAAAACACCTGAGCTAACCATATATCCAATTAAAACATTTCAAAATACCCGAATAATGACTATCATTTTTACATGGCATAATTGATATGTTTTACAATATATGCATGCTTTTTCTCCCAAACCAACCATAAGTTGCAACGACTTATTTTAAAGGAAGCGGTTATTGAAACACAAAACTTGACAAAACAAATTTTAACCATTAAATATAATGGTTAAGATCTCTTGTGTCAAATTTTGTCTCTATTTGGTGTCCAAACAAGTTTTACCTATTTTAAATCCATTTCCCAAATAACATGACCCTATTTTACATATAATTTATTTTTAAACCCAGCTGAATGTTAAAAAAATAAAGTAAGGGTAAGAAGAAGAATAAATAATAATAATCAAAACCACTAGATTAATCTTATAGATACAGATCAATGCCAATAAATTGTGTTCTGAATTAGCAACAAAAATTCATTAGATAAATAGGAAACAAATGCAAAAGGAAGAAGAAAAAGTAACAAAACTACCCAGGGTAAGATGACGAAATCATCTGCAGCTCTAATTCAAGCTCAGTGTTCAGATTTACAGACAAATAAAGAATCTAATTCTTGGAAAAACATCAACAATGGAGCAGTGAAATTCTATTTTTTTGAAGCTTTATTCCGACTGGTGAGGATACCAAGGGATTTTACTAGAAGCGCACGGGCTTAAAAAAAAGGCAGAGTTGCGTAAATCCCGAGGCAGCGGTGGAAAAAGCGAAGAAGAAAAAGTTGGGTGTGTTTACTTGCAACGGAAAAAGGGGCGTTTACATGGTCTTCAGGCGCCGCATTGAAACGGAGGAACTAAACAATGTATGCGGCTGTAGAGCTGTAAAATTTTGCCGAATGTCCGACGTTCGTTCGTGTCCGTGATCGAAATACGTCCGTCCGAGTCCGACCGATTTTAATTTAGGACACGAGTTAGGACATAAAATTTTATACGAAAAAAATTATGTTCGGTCCGGGCTCGTTCGAATTCGTCCGAATTACTTGTAATTCAGCGTATAGTTGAGAGAAAATCTAGTAAAATGTACAAAATGTGATATAAATAGCCATGTCCGACTGAGTTCGATCGTGTCCGTGTCCGAAAACATATGTCCGTGTCCGACTGATTTTATTTAGGACACAAATTAGGACAACGAAATTTGGTCCGATCCGTGTTCGGTCCGATTTTTTTAGGACAGAAACTGAACACACCTCCGCTCGGTCCGGTCCGACTGATTTACACCCCTATGCGGTTGTTCTTTTAACAAATACATTTATGTGAAACATTTAAACGGAACATTTTAAGTTATGATTATAATGTAGTTGATTTGTAGTTAAAAAATAATTATTTATTTTGTTAACTAATATATGTTTAATAATTACAAATAAAACACAGTAGAATAAACTTTATATTTCTTTAAATCATAACAGCACGTTTTTTACGCGAATACTAATGAACCAAATAAACCACACCAAAAAAAATGAGTATTAAACAATGTACAACAAACTAAAGATACACTATGACTGACTACAACAGATCTCTAATTATGATAGTCAATCCGCTCGAGGTTAGAAAACATTTATACCATATCTAAGACTGAGGGGTTCGTGCGAAATATCTTCAAAATCTCCCACATTTGAGTTTCGATTACGGAAGACGGAAAAGAATAACACCACGTCGCCGCCTCAGTGGAAAGGTTTGTCAGAACCAAATGTTGTCATTTGGAAAAACTCACAGGCCTGCTAAGTCCATGGGAGTAGGAGTGGCTTCCACAAGAGGAAGACTACAAAATCAAGTCGTTAAAGAAGAAGCTTGAGGAAGGCAAGTGAGGCGATAGAGGAATGATCTTGCTTGTCTTTGTTGGCCGAGTTTGCGCAAGTATGGCCCTCGCTTTTGGTTAGTGAAATATAAAACTAGTACATATTCATGTTTTAGTTTACAAATAAAAAATTGGATTTCTTTCAATTCTATGTTAAATTATCTAACTATTCGAGTTTTCCTACTTTCTGTAATGTCCCGTATTTTCGCGATCCTGGTTATCGACATAAACTCAGGGTCGACTATCCAAGCATCGGAAATACCAGATAGTTAATGAAAGAAGTTAGAGGGTGAGAATAGATAAGATAGAAAATTAAAATAGAAGAAGGAGAACATAGATACAACATCAGAATCAGAGTAACACGAATCTCACAGCGGAATGAATAAAATATAACAAATCTTTGAAATAAAACCAATATATGTATACAATAACATTTATCAGAGTGCAACACTTACAACACAACGGAAATAAACAATTGCTATAAAATCCTGAAGCCTCCTACTCCAAGCTCTCAGTATTTGTAAAATCCTGACTATTTGACTGTTCGTACAAATTTGGGTACCCAAGAGTTTAGGGAAAACAAAATAAACTCCGGGTCAGTCATGGGACTAGTGTGAGTAAACAATTTAAAACAGCTTGAGAAAATAAACGATATCTCATAAGACCACGCCGTATAACACGGAATGGGTTTTTCCCTTATGAGAATCCAAAACACTTGATTTAACATTTCAAAATCCTTTTGAAAGGAACAATAATCTTTATATCAAACTCATTTGATATTATAACAATGTCTATCAACCACAATATAATAATCATCTAGCAGAATGCTTTCATCTCACGTTCCACATACATAATATATAATCAAAAACCGCGGGCGCTTATTGGTTAATGAATTCCAACTGGTAAGGTATGGGACCACCTTCTGACAGTGTATCTCTAGAGAGGAATACAACGGGTTCAACAAGAACATCCTGTAACCCAGGCTAAACATGACTGGTCACTCATTTCGCTTGAGTGTACCGAATGTACTATCACCAACGTTTGGGATCAGCAACCGTTTCCCAAAAGGGACAACTTCGAAATAGATTATAAAAGTAAATGGAATTTCTCTAGATCAGGTGACAATACACCCTAATTGGCAGCTAACCACTTAGCCATGCGACCTACTTGATTTTATATCATTTCCTGGTTGTGAGGCTACAGGTCACGCTTATCTTTGACAGATCACGCATTTATTCACTTTGAATGTCACATCGTCATACCGGCTAAATCACAAATTTATTTCTCAAAACATACCACGGGTATATAGCTAAGAGAAATGAATTCTTCCGCCACCAAACGTAAATACGTTTGAAGATATCAGCTTACGCGATCTATTAAATATACTCTGTCAGACATTCTTCCATACAGGTCGACCTGGGACTGGACAGACCGAAGACACTATTACGTAAACAGGACAACCCTTGCATAACTCCATCTTCAATTATCTTCATCATATTTGATCGCAACGCTAACGCCCATACAAAGTGGTTTTTAGATAATGAATCTAATCCAGGTCTCTCCGTATTGACGATGGAAAAATGGTCAAGAACTTTGATAATCTGTGATTTAACTATCAAAGAAAAACATGTGTGTAAACAACGGTCGTATTCCCAAATGGAAATCTTACCGATCAATTATCATTTCATTTCCAGTTTCCCATTTATCGTTTCCATATATTCATAAATTCCTTATTTTCTAAAATTATAAAATATACATTATTAACTTTGGAAAACGTTTTCATTTCTGATTCACGCATCAATATCTTCCCACCTCTATCAGTCTCTAACTGTAAACTAATAGGAGAACAACTTCCTAAGTATAAACCCCGAAGGGCGAAACCAACATCCGATCAATACCCAGAAAGCCATTCAACTCAACTAATTTCCAGTCAGTTTCTAATTTTAGTAATTCCATTTAAATTCCTAATTCAAACCCCAAATTCCTTTGTAATATTTTATTTGCAAAATATTTACTTTAATCTAATTTTTCACATAGAATGTGAATAATATTTCTTTATATAATAAAAATAGTTTGATTTCATATTTCAAAATAATATCCCATTTCCAAATTCTATTTATACTTCTATTTATAGAATTATTCATATGAAATCTCTTTTTTATTTATAACACTTAAATCTCATTTATAATTCCCTTTATAAATGCTGAGTTCACATTCTATTTAAAATATCGGTGTTGAAACCGATTTCTACTTCTTTTTATAAGTTCAGACTTATATTTTCCATTTACCAAATGATAAATATTTTATTTTATTTATAAAACATTATTTATAAATAAATCTTCTCAATCTATTTGTTAAAACATAACTCTATTTACAATTTACTTTAAATCCATCTCCTTGTAGTTCTTTTATATCTTGCCAATTTCCTTTTATAATTCTATTTATTTTCTAAATAAATATTCCCTTTATAATTCTATTTATTTTCTACATAAATAATCCTTTTATACTTCTATTTATATTCTATATAAATGATCCTTTTATAAAATTCTTTGATTTTAAAAATATATTATTTTTAATTTACACTTTGAAAATTTCCTTTTCACATTCCAGTATTTCTTATGGTATTCGAAATACCAAATAACCATGATCAACATCATCTACACACCCATAATCAATCACAGATAATATATCACAATATATGAAAACAAACAGTATTATAAGTATTAAGGAATCCAGTTGGATCCCTCCAACCTGTTTCCCTGCATTCACAGATGTTAAACAATATAAATAACATTGATTTCTTTTCAATATGAAATATTCTGATAAACAGAATCAATATTTTATTAATGATATATATATATATATATATATATCGTTATCTACAATTTCAACCAATAAATCAGCAATTCTGCCAAACAATTAACACACAACAATCAATCATCATTTATCAACACTAGATTATATTTATAAAAATATAAACTGTACAGAGTTAGTGAGATTTACTCACATTGGTTAGTTATCGTTAAATAACGATTAACTATCTTTGATTCAGATGGACGTTTAATTTTGCAGTAAATCGTAATGAGCTCCAATTCACTCCCAGTCAGTTCCATTGTGTAGCCCTCCTCCACACGATCCCAATGGATCTTGTTTCGTCAATTTCTGATATCATATGATCAAGTTATTGATTTAACAAGAAAATAAATTGTTTTAAATTAAACCAAACTAATTTTATTCGTAAACGGGCCTTACTCATCTCACCCGGCCCAAACCTACTCCCATCCGCACCATCAATTCTCCCTAGAAATGTTTATCGCGATCTGCTCCTCATTCCTTCACCATTCACCGTGCTTCTTGAAGGCTAAACCTCCTTCATTCTCCATCCTTAATCAAAAAGTAAAATCGCCAAAACCATTCTCTTCGTCTCCTCTCTCCATTCATAACATTGTATCCATTTAAATCGTGTCGGACAGGCTTCGAAGGCCATGAACAGTAAAGCACCGAACCTTTTTACTCTATAAAACCGCCAAACTCTACAAATCGGATGCTCTTCGACCCTAGAACCCCAAAACGATATTAAAAACTCAAATCAAATGATATAAATTTAAAAACCCTAAACATTTCATACGATGTACAGGTTTTCCAACGATTAGCATTGACGTCGAACCACCCAAAACCTATGTAGGAAAGAAGAGTATCACTCAGCGATCACCAATATAGGAATCCCATGATTTTAGGATTTTCGTTTGAGTTTTTATGATTTTTCAAAGAGGATTTTTTGAAGAATTTTATTGGAGAAAGAATTATGATAGCGGTAGAACATTGTTTGACCATCGGAAGAATTGTACAAGGGTTAGGAGAATAAGAGTATTATATAAGATATTTATATTATTTTTATATTCGATTATTATATTTGTTCTTAATCCAACGTTGTCTATATTTGTTACTAAAAATTCCTATGATCACATACAATATCGAAATTCGATAAAAATGGACATGCGGCTATAGTTCAACATTACGGACCCAACGAAACTGGTTTTGTCGAAATCCGAGTCGGTTTGCTTACATTGCGTATTTTTAAAGTCAAATTATTGATTGTTTTTCACATTAAAATTCCGTACGGCCACATACTGCCTCCAAAAATCACGAAATTTAAATCTAGCAATAATTTAATATTCTGGATCCAACAAAATTAGCTTCGTCGAAAACGAAGATCGTTTGCAAAAACTGGTTATTTTTAAAGCTCTAAATAAACCCATTTAAATATTAATATATTTAAAAATAATTAAATTTAATACTTAAAAATAAATATTATCGTATATATATTCACATACAATATCATATAACCCCAAAATAAATGTAATAGATTTATAACTCGATATTTCAAAATTCCAGATTATATCGATATTCAATTTATATTAAAAATCCATTTATTATATAAATAAATTGATATTAATTATAAAGGAATTCCATAGCGACTTTTCAAAAATTTAATTTGGACATAACTTAAAATCTATACAACAAAATCTCGATTTTTCTCTTCCATTAGAAAAATATACTTCACCAGCTCTGAATGTTTCTTATTTCACAGAAATCTGATTTAAAACGGATTCTGTATGTTCAATTGAAGTTCGAATCGCCAAATTACGAATTGCAGCGCCATTCCGAGATCGATTTTAATTGGCTCGATTTTAATTATAATATAATTATACGTTCAACTGTCGTTTATATAATATATTCGTTAATATAATTCAACTCTTAACTGAATTATATATTATATATGATCCAATTCACACAATATTGTGAATTCCACTATTTCCGACTATTTCAGAATTTAAATATATTGTTATATTATTATATTAATTAAATATTCAATATTATTTAATTCTTATCATTTTAAATTACCAAACCATTATTTAAATAATTAAATAAATTATTCAAAATACCGTAAAAATACAGGTCGTCACATTCTTCCCCCTTAAAATAGTTTCGTCCTCGAAATTGCTAAGGTAGAAAACAAACCCTATTAACTGGATTAAAATTATTTGTTTACTTCTTGAATTCTAGTTTCACTATACCAATGAATTTCAATTAAATATTAATTCATTTTTATTAACGAAAATTTTCAAAAATCTTGAAAATTTTCTAACACTTTAAATTCTCGAAAAATGTTGCCGGCACCTCCTTTGTATGGCTCAATCGGTACAACTACAACTCGCCTCTTTGGGCCTTCTCCAACCCAAAAGAAAATCAAACAGCCAAGTGGCTTGCCTATTCGGCTCATAAAAATCTCATATCGATATAAAAATATAAACTTGTACCTTTTGGTCGGGTATATCATTATATCCTTTGTATTTGTTACCAATTCAACATATACCAATGTCATCTCAGTCAACTCCAATCAATTCATTTGCTTCTATTCAACCCAGATCTCATTTCAACTCAAGTTTCATTCTCGATTCCAAATCCTTAACTCACCAATCCAATTTACTTAACCTCGTTAAGTTTCATCCATAAACTTCATTAATCAATTAATTTCAGTTTCAGTTTGCTTCCACAAGTATTATTTATCTTGTTTTTAATTTTAACGATCAGTCCATTATAATTCAACATTCTTTTTCCTAGGAGTTCTTAAACCACTTTGATTTTCTAAAAAAAAATCAAATAATCCTTTTCAAAATTCAAACAACTTGTTTTCACAAAAAATTTCCAAAACAAAAATTATGGTAGTAATCCATCACTTACAACTCGAAAATGAACACCAATGATGTCATGATCATTATCGAAATCTATTTCCAGCTCTCGAAGTGAGTTCAATACTATATCACTTTCAAAACCATATCTAAACACTGTCATTTTGAAATCCATTTCAAAATATCCTTTTACAATGCTTTACAACAATTTAAAATCTCCCAAGATTTTAAAATTCTCATATATTTAATCCAGATTCATTTACACACACCTTTCCAAATTTCCAGGGTTTTAATTTCATTTCTGATTAAATCAGATTTAATTCATTTCGCAACACTTATACGAATTTTGATCGGTTATTTACATAACTGTTTCAATTATAGTCTTATCTGATTATAATCAC
The DNA here is from genome assembly GCA_030737875.1 of Allium sativum. Taxonomy (NCBI): domain Eukaryota; kingdom Viridiplantae; phylum Streptophyta; class Magnoliopsida; order Asparagales; family Amaryllidaceae; genus Allium; species Allium sativum. Next base: position 140,000,303 of record CM060925.1, on the reverse strand, counting down.
AACCAACACATCCGATATTATAATATTTCCAATATACATATATATTCTTTATATCAAAATATATTTAGGTAAAATTATTTCATTACCCGCTTTTCAAAACATACTATGTCGGTTCATCATATTCAAGTGTTTAGAAACCCCTACCGATACAGTGGATCAAACCGATCGACCAGAACTTATAAACAACTCAACCAATAAATCTCCACAATACAAAACCATTTTATATCAAATAACAAATACGCACTCATATATATACACTCAACTCAATCTAGGGTATTACTAACCCCATCTCTGTTGAGTCACGCCACAGAGCCAAGGTAATCACTTAACCTTCAGCTCTGATACCACTGTAACGACCTAGGTTTTCGCGATCCTGGTTATCGACATAAACTCAACGTCGACTATCTAAGCATCGGAAATACCAGATAGTTAATGAAAGAAGTTAGAGGGTGAGAAAAGAAAAGATAGAAAATTAGAATAGAAGAAGGAGACATAGATACAACATCAGAATCAGAGTAACACGAATCTCACAGCGGAACGAATAAAATATAACATATCTTTGAAATAAAACCAGTATATGTATACAATAACATTTATCAGAGTACAACACTTACAACACAGCGGAAATAAACAATTGCTATAAAATCCTGAAGCCTCCTGCTCCAAGCTCTCAGTATATATAAAATCCTGACTACTTGACTGCCCGTACAAATTTGGGCACCCAAGAGTTTAGGGAAAACAAAACAAAATAAACTCCAGGTCGGTCATGGGACTGATGTGAGTAAACAATTCAAAGCAGCTTGAGAAAATAAATGATATCTCATATGACCACGCCGTATAACATGGAACGGGTTTTTCCCTTATGAGAATCCAAAACACTTGATTTAACATTTAAAAATCCTTTTGAAAGGAACGACAATCTTTATATCAAACTCATTTGATACTATAACAATGTCTATCAACCACAATATAATAATCATCTAGCAGAACGCTTTCATCTCACGTTTTATATACATAATATATAATCAAAAACCGCAGGCGCTTATTGGTTAATGGACGCCAATTGGCAAGGTATGGGACCACCTTCCGACAGTGTATCCATAGATAGGAATACACCAAGTTCAATAAGAACATCTTGTAACCCAGGCTAAACATGACCGGTCACTCATTTCGCTTGAGTGTACCAAATGTATTATCACCAACGGTTGGAATCAGCAACCATTTCCCGAAAGGGACAGCATCGAAATAGATTATAGATTAAATGGAATTTCTCTAGATCAGGTGACAGTACACCCTAATTGGCAGCTAACCACTTAGCCATGCGACCTACCCGATTTTATACCATTTACTGGTTGAAAGGCTAGAGGTTACACTTATCTCTGACAGATCAGGCATTTATTCACTTTGAATGTCACATCGTCATACCCATCAAATCACAAATTTATTTCTCCAAACATACCACGAGTATACATCTAAGAGAAACGAATTCTTCCGCCACCAAACGTAAATACGTTTGAAGATATCAACTTACGCGATCTATTAAATATGCTCTGTCAGACATTCTTCCATACAGGTCGCCCTGGGACTGGACAAACCGAAGACACTATTCTGTAAACAGGATAACCCTTACATAACTCCATCTTCAATTATCTTCATCATATTTGATCGCAACGCTAACGCCCATACAAAGTGGTTTTTAGATAATGAATCTAATCCAGGTCTCTTTGTATTGATGACGGAAAAATGGTCAAGAACTTTGATAGTCGGTGATTTAACTATCAAAGAAAAACATGTGTGTAAACAACAGTTGTAATGACCCGTAATCTGGCAGGAGAATAATTAACTAATTTAATTATTAAATATCGATTTAACGATATCAATAACTGGAATTAAATAATATGTATATTTAATTAATATAAATAATAGGATAATATATTTCCGAAATAATCGGGTATAACGGAATTCACATTATTTTGTGAACTGGACAAATTCAAAGTATATAATTCAGTTAGAGTTGAATTATAATAACGAATATATTATTTGAACGAAGAATTGAACGTATAATTTTATTATAATTAAAATCGAGCTCGAAATGGTGCTGCAGTTCGTAATTCGGCGATTTGAACTTCAACTGAATGTACAGGATTCGTTTTAAGCCGGATTTTTGTGAAACAAGAAATGCGTAGAGCTGGTGGAGTATATCTTTCTAGTGGAAGAGAAAAATCTAGATTTCGTCGTGTAGATTTTGAGATATGTCCAAATCAAATTTTGAAATAGTCGCTATAGAATCGTTTATCGACCGTATCGGTTTATTCGATATAACTAGAGATCGGGTTTGAATTTAGACAAGGTTCTTTTGGGACATAACGATAATTTAATTTTTAGAATTTTACTGTAATTTTTAATTAATTTAATAAACATTTTTATTTGAAGTATTTTGCACCCTGTAATCAACATTTTGAAATTTCAAAATATGAGTCCACCGACCGGTATTATTACATTTTTGGGATCGTGGTACATTGGTCGTCACAACGGTATTGATATTTCCGTCCATACGTAAGTAGAATTCTACGTACGGGGTTTGGTGAAAAACATTTTTACTCAACAAGTTAGATGGACAAACTTCACCCACGGATCTCCTAAGCATGACAACATAAATAATATCTCAATGCAATGGCAACCAACCGATGTACGTGTTTTGTTTCAGTCCTTAGCTTAAGTAAATATCTACCAAGGGTTTATTTCTTATAAATACCCCTTTTTACTTCCTTATGACCTAATAAAAAGTCTTCTGCAAATTCTTAAAACATCAGCCGCCACTTCTATAAAATGAATGGCAGAAACATCACAATCTCCACTCCGATCCGTCTCCTAACCCACTTACTTTCTTCAAAACTCCCAATTGCAATTAGCTTCATCTGGTTGGGATCTAACTTTGGACCGGCGGTGACCGTCATCGACGATCTGTTGTAGCCTGGAGCGGGGCGAGAAGCTGCGGTGTTCGATGTCGGACTGGCGGCGCTAGGCGTGGAGTAAATGGGCGAGACCTAGGGTGAAGTAGCAGGAGGTGTAGGCGAGGTTGAGGTGGTCTCTGATTGGGACCCGAAGGTCTGACGGCGGCGGGATGTTGATGAATAGGTTGGTAGCATTGTGAGGTACTGAGGTACGAAGTGTTGAATGGTTTGGTGGATACCGTGAGAATTAAGAGGAAGTGTGGATGGGTTTGTGTGTGGTTCGGTTTGTGATGTACATGGGGAGGTCACGGCTTGATTGGAAGGGGGATGATGGATGTGAGAATATGCGGTGATATAGTAGCATGATGGGTCAGTTATAAAGGGTGACGGAAATTCAAAGGGGAAGGCTGTATGCAAAACGTTAGGATCAAGGAAATGGGGTCAGCTGGTTCAAAGTAATAACCGAAAAATAAAAGGATAAGTTGGTGAAGTTCACTGTCCAACTTTTCACGCGGGTCTGGGTTTTGTTTAACTGATTGGGCCGAATATTTTGAGACAAGCCCAGTGGAATGAAGGAATATATATACTATTGTATAAGAGAAAGATGGGCTAAACATTTAAGAGGAGGATGGGCTGAATGAAGGATTTGACGAACCGAATATTCTGGAACAGGTCTGGACGCGTTGGGAAACAGGAACAAATTACAGTTAGATCGAACGACTGTTTGATCTGATCGTAACCAAACCAATCAGCGGACGTAAATCGTTGTTTAATGGTTAACGCGAAAAGGTGAGTAAAACTCACTAACTCTCCTCAATTTATATTTAAATATAAATTGTACTTTATTTATTGACTGTTGTATATTGATTGTTAAACTGGACTGTTAAATAGATTTGATTGAAAACGTAGTTATAGTTAATCTATGTACTGTTAATCAAATATGGTTCTGTACAGCAGGATATTTCATTTCAAAATGAAATATGATATATATTATACTGTGTAACATCTGTGGATGCAGGGAGACAGGTTGGAGGAATCCGGCTGGATTCCTCAACAATTATTTTACTGTTTTCATTTATTGTGTTATATGATGTGTTATATAATCTATTCTAGATTATGTGTGTTAGAATGATATTAATCATTGTTATTCGATATTTTAAATATCATAAGAAACCCTGAGTTGTGAAATGGAATATTTCAATGTATATTGAAATAAAGGAATTTTATAAAATCACAGGATTTTATAAAAGGAAATTATTTATAAAACGAACACGGTTTTATAAAAGGAAAGTATTTATAAAATGAATAGAGTTTTATAAAAGGGAAAAATGTTGATAAAAAAATAGAATAGGAAAAAGGAATATTTCAATGTATATCGAAATAAAGGAGTTTTATAAAATCAACCGATTTTATAAAAGGAAACAATTTGAAAATAGAGTATTTATAAAATCACAGGATTTTATAAAAGGAAATGGTTTATAAAACGAACACGGTTTTATAAAAAGGAAGTATTTATAAAATCATAGGATTTTATAAAAGGAATATTTATTTAGAAAATAAATAGAATAAAGGAGAATAAATATTTAGAAAATAAATAGAGTTAATAAAAAGGAAATTATTTTATAACGGAATAAGAAGTTATAAAAAGGAAACCGTTATAAAAAGGAAAACGTTATTAAAAGAACATTTATAAAGTGAAGAACCGTTACTAAAAAGTGAATCTTTATAAATGAATAAACGTTGTTAAAAAGGGGATCTTTTCAAATGGATAAACGTTATAAAAAGTTAGTTAATCGAATATGGTATTCGAAGTTAGTTAATCGAATATGGTATTCGAAGTTAGTTAATCGAATATGGTATTCGAAGTTAGTTAATCGAATATGGTATTCGAAAGTTAGTTAATAGAATATGGTATTCGAAGGGAGTTAATAGAATATGGTATTCGAAAGCTAGTTAATCGAATATGGTATTCGAAAGTTAGTAAATCGAATATGTTATTCGAAAGGGGTTAGTCGAGTCGAGTTAATTGAGTAGAGTTGAACCGATAGAGTTAACCAGTAGAGTTGAACCGATAGAGTTAACCAGTAGAGTTAAACCGATAGAGTTAACCAGTAGATTTAAACCGATAGAGTTAACCAGTAGAGTAAATCGATAGAGTTAAATCAGTTAGAGTTAATCAATTAGAGTTAATCCAAATGAGATGCCATGTAGCACGACTGCTAGCGTAATTCGCAGGGCTGTAAACAGCCTAAGGCGGTCGGATGTTTCCTGAGGGAATCAGGCGTAACCATTGTGATCGCTGCGATCTAGAGTCAAGCTAATGGAGTTAAATAGAGTTATCGAATAGTAGTTATTCGAATGGAGTTAAATAGGAGTTAATCGAATATAGTCTATTCGAATAGAGTTAAAGGAGTTAGTCGAATATTGGTTATTCAAATAGAGTTAAAGGAGTTAGTTGAATATAGTTTATTCGAATAGAGTTTAATCGAAAGGAGTTATCGATTATAGTTTAATCGAAAGGAATTATCGATTTTAGTTTAATCGAAGGGAGTATCGATTTTAGTTTAAATAGAAAGGAGTTAATCGAATTTAGTTATTCGAAAAGGAGAAATTGAATATAAGTTATTCGAAGAGAAATTATCGAACATCGTTTATTCGAAGAGAGATAATCGAATATAAGTTATTCGAAGAGAGATAATCGAATATAGGTTATTCGAAGAAGAGTTAATCAAATAGAGATTACTCGAAAGAGAAATATTCGTCGAATTCAATTATATCGAATTCGGGAAAGTAATATTTACTTTCCGGTTTTTAAATCAAAAGTATACACTAATAAATTAGGGTTATGTTTAATTATTCGAATTAAAGAATAAAGGTTATAATTGAAGTTAGATATTTCGAAAGTAGAGATTATAACGTATCGTTATAATCAATGTTTTCAATAAAGAAGTGGATTCGTAAATGGAATCCGAGAGTTACGTAAAGAAGTGGTTAAAGGTTTAAAAGATAAACTGTTACTGTTTCGAAGTTATAACATTGTTCAGTTAAGGTCTGAGAGGTAATTATACCCCAACTTGATTGACTTCCTTCGTAACTAAGGAATGGTAAGGTTGATAGTGAATGATGGTTAAGTAAATTTAATAAATGGTTTGGGTTGGAAAAGCGATGTTTATTTAAAACGTCAGTTTAAATCAAATGAAGGAATTTGGAAATGTTTTTTTCCAAATAAGGAAATCAGAAATGTTTTCTAATATAGGAAACAGGAAATGGAAATTTTTTCCATTGTTAATAAAGTATATTTTCTAAAAATAGAAAATAAGAAAGGTTGAATATATGGAAACAGGAGATAAGTGAAGTAATGAACAAAAGGGATAAAAGTTGAATGATGATTGATTGATATAATTTCCATCTGGAAATAATGTTGTTGTTTGCACACGAGTTTTTCTTTGATAGTTAAATCACAGACTATCAATGTTTTGACCATTTTAACGTTGTTAATATGGAGAGACCGGTTGGATTATTATCCAAAGAACCACTCTGTATTGGCATAAGCGTTGCGAATCATATATGCTGAATATATTGAAGACGGAGTAAAGTGCAAGGGCTGTTGTATAAATCTTAGATAACAATGGACTAAGATGGATGTACTGAATAGTGCCTTCGGTTTCGTTCAGTCCCAGAACGAACGTAAATGGACGAATGTCTGACAAAGTATTTCCAATGATCGAATGGGTTGGTCTTTATAAATATATATGGTTGCAACGGATTTATCCCTTAGCATAACATCCAGGATATTTGTATAAACCAACTAATGATTTACGGATCTGATAATGTGGCATTCAAAGTGATCGTGTTATAAATGAATGGAAAGTAAGCGTAGCTTCTAGCCTCACATCCGGTAAATGACAGAAATCGGGCAGGCAGCATGGCTAAGTCGGTCGCACCGAAGTAGGGTGTATAATCACCTATCTAGAGAATATTCATTTGCTTCTTTAATCTATCAATGTTGTCCCATATATATATACGGGAACGGTTGCTGATCCCAACCGTTGGTGATGTACATTCGATATACTCAAGCGAAATGAGTGGTTGGTCATGTGTGGCTGAGTTGCAAGATGTTCTTGTTGAACTCAGTTGTATCGTTCCTAGAGTACACTGATCGGAAGGTGGTTTCATATCTTGTCATAGTTTGAAATCCATTACCCAATACGTGCGTGCGGTTTTGATTGTATACTATATATGTAGAACATGAGATGAAAGCGTTTCTACTAGATTGATATCTAATTGTATTTAGACATTATTATAATATCAGAATGATATTGCTTTACAAAGTTGTTTGGATTTTCATAAGGGAAAACCCGTTCCGTTTTCACGGCGTGGTCTTATGATATATTCGTTATTAAACCAAGTGTTAGGAGTTTTACTCATACCAGTCCCATGGCTGACCCGGAGTTTATTTTGTTTTCCCTAAACTCTTGGGTGCCTAAATTTGTACGGGCGGTCAAGTAGTCAGGATTTACAGGTATACTTGAAGAGTTGGAGCAGGAGGCTTCAGGATCATATAGCTATAGTTTATTTCTGCTGTGTTGTAAGTGTTGTACTCTGATAATGTTATTGTATACATATACTGATTTTATTTCAAGGATATGTTATCTATTATGTTATTCGCTCCGCTGTGAGGTTCGTGTTACTCTGATGTTGTTCTTCTTCTTCTTCTATTCTAAGTTTCTATCTTATCTCTTCTCACCCTCTGTCTTCTTTCTATTAGTTTCTTGAAATTCCAGTGTAATTTAGGGTTGGACTTGTGTTATTTAGTCAGCTCAAATTCCCCCGGATTTTCGGGTCACTACAGTTGGTATCAGAGCTTAAGGTTAAGTGAATTACCTTGGCTCTGTGGCGTGACTCGGTAGAGATAGGGTTAGTAACACCTTATATTGAGTTTGAGTGTATATATACGAGTGCGAATTTGTTAGTTAATATAAAGTGATTTATATTGTGGAGACTCATTGGTTGAGTTGTTTGTGAATTCTGGTCGATCAGTTTGATCCACTGTATTGGTAGGGGTTTCTAAACACTCGAATACGATGAACCAACATGGTATGTTTTGATGAGAGGGTAAATGAAAAAAATTTACCCAAATATATTTGATATAGTAATTGGTTGTGTTGGTTGTTATTATAATCGAATAAGATTATAAAATATGAAATAGTTATAAATAACTAATCAGATTCATATAAGTAAAGTATATGAAATAAGATGAATTAAATATGAATTTAAATCAGAATTTGGAATTAAAATAAGGAAATTTTAAGTTCCTGGGAGATTTTGAAATTGTTTTTCAATCTGAAAGTGATATAGTATTGAACTCACGTTGATAGCTGGAAAATAGATTCTGATGATGAATCGCGACATCATCAGTGTTCATTTTCGAGTTGTAAGTGACGGATTACTACCAAAGGTTTTGTTTTTGAATTGTTTGAAGAAACAAGTTGTTTAGAAATTCAAATGTTTTGAATTGGTATTATGATTTCAAATTGATTTGAAATAGACCCAGGAATTTAAATTTTGGAATATAATTTTAACCTATGAAGTTAAAGAGATTGAGATGGTAAAATTGAGAAAAATAAATTGAAATTAACTTGAACTGAGTTAAATAAAATTGAATTGGATTAGAGATAATCTAGAATGGGACCAAATTGATAAGTCAATAATTTGGAATTTGATATTGGGGTTCGAATGAAATTCGATTTGGATTTGAGGATATGAACTGATTTGAATTTGATTGAGATAACACTGGTATATGCTGAGTTGATAGCATATGGAAGTGATAAAGTTGATATGCCCGACAAAAAGGTACTAGTTTATATTATATATGGGTTTGAGATTTTGATGGGCCGAATTGGCAAGCCGCTTGGCTGTTGGATTTTCTTTTGGGTTGGAGAAGGCCTGTGTGGCAAGGTTTGAATTTTCTGGTAACCCCTTACAAAGGAGACGCTGGCGAAATTTTTCGAAAAGTTAAAGTGTTGGAAAATTTTCATGATTTTTGAAAATTTAGTTAGTCAGAATAAATTAATATTTTAGTCGATATTAATTGGTTCAGTTGAAAACGGAGATAAGAGGTAAACAGAAAATTTTTTACCCAGTAGATAGGGTCGTCCCCTACCTTAGCAATTTCGAGGACGAAATTATTTTAAGGGGGAAAGATTGTAATGACCCGTAATTTGGCAGGAGAATAATTAACTAATTTAATTATTAAATATCAATTTAACGATATCAATAACTGGAATTAAATAATATTTGTATTTAATTAATATAAATAATAGGGTAATATATTTCCGGAATAATCGGGTATAACGGAATTCACAATATTGTGTGAACTGGACAAATTCAAAGTATATAATTCAGATAGAGTTGAATTATAATAACGAATATATTATTTGAACGAAGATAGGAACGTATAATTTTATTATAATTAAAATTGAGCTCGAAATGGCGTTGCAGTTCGTAATTCGGCGATTTGAACTTCAATTGAATGTACAGGATTCGTTTTAAGTCGGATTTCCATGAAACAAGAAATGCATAGAGCTGGTGGGGTATATCTTTCTAGTGGAAGAGAAAAATCTGGATTTCGTCGTGTAGATTTTGAGATATGTCCAAATCAAATTTTGGAATAGTCGCTATATAATCGTTTATCGACCGTATCGGTTTATTCGATATAACTAGAGATCGGGTTTGAATTTAGACAAGGTTCTTTCGGGACATAACGATAATTTAATTTTTAGAATTTTACTGTAATTTTTAATTAATTTAATAAACACTTTTTATATGAAATATTTTGCACCCTGTAATCAACATTTTGAAGTTTCAAAATATGAGTCCACCTACCGGTATTATTATATTTTTGGGATCGTGGTACGTTGGTCGTCACAACGGTATTGAAATTTCCGTCCGTACGTAAGTAGAATTCTACGTATGGGGTTTGGTGAAAAACATTTTTACTCAACATGTTAGATGGACAAACTTCACCCACGGATCTCCTAAGCATGACAACATAAAGAATATCTCAATGCAATGGCAACCAACCAATGTACGTGTTTTGTTTCAGTCCTTAGCTTAAGTAAATATCTACCAAGGGTTTATTTCTTATAAATACCCCTTTTTACTTCCTTATGACCTAATAAAAAGTCTTCTGCAAATTCTTAAAACATGAGCCGCCACTTCTATAAAATGAATGGCAGAAACATCACAATCTCCACTTCGATCCGTCTCCTAACCCACTTACTTTCTTCAAAACTCCCAACTGCAATTAGCTTCATCTGGTCGGGATCTAACTTTGGATCGGCGGTGATCGTCATCGACGATCTGTTGTAATCTGGAGCGGGGCAAGAAGCTGCGGTGTTCGATGTCGGACTGGCGGCGCTAGGCGTGGAGTAAATGGGCGAGACCTATGGCGAAGTAGGAGGAGGTGTAGGCGAGGTTGAGGTGGTCTCTGATTGGGACCCGAAGGTCTGACGGCGGCGGGATGTTGATGAATAGGTTGGTCGCACGGTGAGGTACTGAGGTACGAAGTGTTGAACGGTTTGGTGGATACCGTGAGAATAAAGAGGAAGTGTGGATGGGTTTGTGTGTGGTTCAGTTTGTGATGTACATGGGGAGGTCACGGCTTGACTGGAAGGGGGATGATGGATGTGAGAATATGCAGTGATATAGTAGCATGAAGGGTCAGTTATAAAGGGTGACGGAAATTCAAAGGGTAAGGCTGTATGCAAAACGTTAGGATCAAGGAAATGGGGTCAGCTGGTTCAAAGTAATAACCGAAAAATAAAAGGATAAGTTGGTGAAGTTCACTGTCTAACTTTTCACGCGGGTCTGTTTCCTTTTCTTTTGTGGGTCTGGGTTTTGTTTAACTGATTGGGCCGAATATTTTGAGACAAGCCCAGTGGAATGAAGGAATATATGTACTATTGTATAAGAGAAAGATGGGCTAAACATTTAAGAGGAGGATGGGATGAATGAAGGATTTGACGAACCGAATATTCTGGAACTGGTCTGGACGCGTTGGGAAACATGAACAAATTACAGTTAGATCGAACGACTGGTTGATCTGATCGTAACCAAACCAATCAGCGGACGCAAATCGTTGTTTAAAGGTTAACTCGAAAAGGTGAGTAAAACTCACTAACTCTCCTCAATTTATATTTAAATATAAATTGTACTTTATTTATTGACTGCTGTATATTGATTGTTAAACTGGACTGTTAAATAGATTTGATTGAAAACGTAGTTATAGTTAATCTATGTACTATTAATCAAATATGGTTCTGTACAGCAGGATATTTCATTTCAAAATGAAATATGATATATATTATACTGTGTAACATCTGTGGATGCAGGGAGACAGGTTGGAGGAATCCGACTGGATTCCTCAACAATTATTTTACTGTTTTCATATATTATGTTATATGATGTGTTATATAATCTGTTCTGGATTATGTGTGCTAGAACGATATTAATCATTGTTATTCGATATTTTAAATATCATAAGAAACCCTGAGTTGTGAAATGGAATATTTCAATGTATATTGAAATAAAGGAATTTTATAAAATCACATGATTTTATAAAAGGAAATTATTTATAAAACGAACACGGTTTTATAAAAGGAAAGTATTTATAAAACGAATAGAGTTTTATAAAAGGGAAAAATGTTGATAAAACAAATAGAATAGGAAAAAGGAATATTTCAATGTATGTCGAAATAAAGGAGTTTTATAAAATCAACCGATTTTATAAAAGGAAACAATTTGAAAATAGAGTATTTATAAAATCACAGGATTTTATAAAAGGAAATGGTTTATAAAACGAACACGGTTTTATAAAAAGGAAGTATTTATAAAATCATAGGATTTTATAAAAGGAATATTTATTTAGAAAATAAATGGAATAAAGGAGAATAAATATTTAGAAAATAAATAGAGTTAATAAAAAGGAAATTGGTTTATAACGGAATAAGAAGTTATAAAAAGTAAACCGTTATAAAAAGGAAAACGTTATTAAAAGAACATTTATAAAGTGAAGAACCGTTACTAAAAAGTGAATCTTTATAAATGAATAAACGTTGTTAAAAAGGGTATCTTTTTAAATGGATAAACATTATAAAAAGTTAGTTAATCGAATATGGTATTCGAAGTTAGTTAATAGAATATGGTATTCGAAGTTAGTTAATCGAATATGGTATTCGAAAGTTAGTTAATCGAATATGGTATTCGAAGGGAGTTAATAGAATATGGTATTCGAAAGTTAGTTAATCGAATATGGTATTCGAAAGTTAGTAAATCGAATATGTTATTCGAAAGAGGTTAGTCGAGTCGAGTTAGTTGAGTAGAGTTGAACCGATAGAGTTAACCAGTAGAGTTGAACCGATAGAGTTAACCAGTAGAGTTGAACCGACAGAGTTAACCAGTAGAGTTAAACCGATAGAGTTAACCGGTAGAGTAAATCGATAGAGTAAAATCAGTTAGAGTTAATCAATTAGAGTTAATCCAAATGAGATGCCATGTAGCACGACTGCTAGCGTAATTCGCAGGGCTGTAAATAGCCTAAGGCGGTCGGATGTTTCCTGAGGGAATCAGGCGTAACCATTGTGATCGCTGCGATCTAGAGTCAAGCGAATGGAGTTAAATAGAGTTATCGAATAGTAGTTATTCGAATGGAGTTAAATAGGAGTTAATCAAATATAGTCTATTCGAATAGAGTTAAAGGAGTTAGTCGAATATTGGTTATCCAAATAGAGTTAAAGGAATTAGTCGAATATAGTTTATTCGAATAGAGTTTAATCGAAAGGAGTTATCGATTATAGTTTAATCGAAAGGAATTATCGATTTTAGTTTAATCGAAGGGAGTATCGATTTTAGTTTAAATCGAAAGGAGTTAATCGAATTTAGTTATTCGAAAAGGAGAAATTGAATATAAGTTATTCGAAGAGAAATTATCGAATATCGTTTATTCGAAGAGAGATAATCGAATATAAGTTATTCGAAGAGAGATAATCGAATATAGGTTATTCGAAGAAGAGTTAATCAAATAGAGATTACTCGAAAGAGAAATATACGTCAAATTCAATTATATCGAATTCGGGAAAGTAATATTCACTTTCCGGTTTTTAAATCAAAAGTATACACTAATAAATTAAGGTTATGTTTAATTATTCGAATTAAAGAATAAAGGTTATAATTGAAGTTAGATATTTCGAAAGTAGAGATTATAACGTATCGTTATAATCGATGTTTTCAATAAAGAAGTGGATTCGTAAATGGAATCCGAGAGTTACGTAAAGAAGTGATTAAAGGTTTAAAAGATAAACTGTTACTGTTTTGAAGTTATAACGTTGTTCAGTTAAGGTCTGAGAGGTAATTATACCCCAACTTGATTGACTTCCTTCGTAACTAAGGAATGGTAAGGTTGATAGTGAATGATGGTTAAGTAAATTTAATAAATGGTTTGGGTTGGAAAAGCAATGTTTATTTAAAACGTCAGTTTAAATCAAATAAAGGAACTTTTGGAAATGTTTTTTTCCAAATAAGGAAATCAGAAATGTTTTCTAATATAGGAAACAGGAAATGGAAATGTTTTCCATTGTTAATAAAGTATATTTTCTAAAAATAGAAAATAAGAAAGGTTGAATATATGGAAACAGGAGATAAGTGAAGTAATGAACAAAAGGGATAAAAGTTGAATGATGATTGATTGATATAATTTCCGTCTGGAAATAATATCGTTGTTTGCACACGAGTTTTTCTTTGATAGTTAAATCACAGACTATCAATGTTTTGACCATTTTAACGTTGTTAATATGGAGAGACCGGTTGGATTATTATCCAAAGAACCACTCTGTATTGGCATAAGCGTTGTAAATCATATATGCTGAATATATTGAAGACGGAGTAAAGTGCAAGGGTTGTTGTATAAATCTTAGATAACAATGGACTAAGATGGATGTACTAAATAGTGCCTTCGGTTTCGTTCAGTCCCAGAACGAACGTAAATGGACGAATGTCTGACAAAGTATTTCCAATGATCGAATGGGTTGGTCTGTATAAATATATATGGTTGCAACGGATTTATCCCTTAGCATAACATCCAGGATATTTGTATAAACCAACTAATGATTTACAGATTTGATAATGTGGCATTCAAAGTGACCGTGTTATAAATGAATGGAAAGTAAGCGTAGCTTCTAGCCTCACATCCGGTAAATGACAGAAATCGGGCAGGCAGCATGGCTAAGTCGGTCGAACCGAAGTAGGGTGTATAATCACCTATCTAGAGAATATTCATTTGCTTCTTTAATCTATCAATGTTGTCCCATATATATATATATACGGGAAAGATTGCTGATCCCAACCGTTGGTGATGTACATTCGATACACTCAAGCGAAATGAGTGGTCGGTCATGTGTGGCTGAGTTGCAAGATGTTCTTGTTGAACTCCAGTGTATCGTTCCTAGAGTACACTGATCGGAAGGTAGTTCCATTCCTTGTCATAGTTTGAAATCCATTACCCAATACGTGCTTGCGGTTTTGATTGTATACTATATATGTAGAACGTGAGATGAAAGCATTTCTACTAGATTGATATCTAATTGTATTTAGACATTATTATAATATCAGAATGATATTGCTTTACAAAGTTGTTTGGATTTTCATAAGGGAAAACCCGTTCCGTTTTCACGGCGTGGTCTTATGATATATCCGTTATTAAACCAAGTGTTAGGAGTTTTACTCATACCAGTCCCATGGCTGACCCGGAGTTTATTTTGTTTTCCCTAAACTCTTGGGTGCCTAAATTTGTACGGGCAGTCAAGTAGTCAGGATTTACAGGTATACTTGAAGAGCTGGAGCAGGAGGCTTCAGGATCATATAGCTATAGTTTATTTCCGCTGTGTTGTAAGTGTTGTACTCTGATAATGTTAATGTATACATATACTGATTTTATTTCAAGGATATGTTATCTATTATATGTTATTCGCTCCGCTGTGAGGTTCGTGTTACTCTGATCTTCTTCTTCTTCTTCTATTCTAAGTTTCTATCTTATCTATTCTCACCCTCTGTCTCCTTTCTATTAGTTTCTTGAATTTCCAGTGTAATTTAGGGTTGGACTTGTGTTATTTAGTCAGCTCAAATTCCCCTGGATTTTCGGGTCACTACAACAGTCGTATTCCCAGATGGAAATATTATCGATCAATCATCATTTCATTTCCCAATTTCCCGTTTATCGTTTCCATATATTCATAAATTCCTTATTTTCTATAATTAGAAAATATACTTTATTAACTTTGGAAAACGTTTTCATTTCTGATTCACGCATCAACATCTTCCCACCTCTATTAGTCTCTAAATGTAAACTTGTAAGAGAAAAACTTCCCGAGTATAAATCCTGAAGGCCGAAACCAACATCAGATCAATACCCAGAAAGCCATTCAACTCAAGTAATTTCCAGTCTGTTTCTAATTTCAGTAGTTCCATTTAAATTCCTAATTCAAACCCCAAATTCCTTTATAATATTTTATTTACAAAATATTTACTTTACTCTAATTTTTATCATATAATGTGAATAAAATTTCTTTATATAATCAAAACAGTTTGATTTCGTATTTCAAAATAATATCCCATTTCCAAATTCTATTTATACTTCTATTTATAGAATTATTCATATGAAATCTCCTTTTTATTTCCAACACTTAAAATCTCATTTATAATTCCCTTTATAAATGCTGAGTTCATGTTCTATTTAAAATACCGGTGTTGAAACCGATTTCTTATAAGTTCAGACTCATATTTTCCATTTATCAAATGATAAATATTTTATATAATTTATAAAACATTATTTATAAATAAATCTTCTCAAACTATTTGTTAAAACATATTTCTATTTACAATTTACTTTAAATCCATCTCCTTATAGTTCTTTTATATCTTGCCAATTTCCTTTTATAATTCTACTTATTTTCTAAATAAATATTCCCTTTATAATTCTATTTATTTTCTATATGAATAATCCTTTTATACTTCTATTTATATTCTATATAAATGATCCTTTTATAAAATTCTTTGATTTTATAAATATATTATTTTCAATTTACACTTTGAAAATTCCCTTTTCATATTCCGATATTTCTTATGGTATTTAAAATACCAAATAACCATGATCAACATCATTTACACACCCATAATCAATCACAGATTATATATCACAATATATGAAAACAAACAGTATTATAAATATTAAGGAATCCAGTTGGAACCCTCCAACTTGTTTCCCTACATTCACAGATGTTAAACAATATAAATAACATCGATTTCATTTTAATATGAAATATTCTGATAAACAGAAACAATATTTGATTAACGATTTATATATATATCGTTATCTACAATTTCAACCAATAAATCAGCAATTCAACCAAACAATCAACACACAACAATCAATCATTATTTATCAACCCTATATTATATTTATAAAAATATAAACTGTACACAGTTAGTGAGATTTACTGTAACAACCCGGAAAATCTAGGCCAGTTTAAAATTTTTATTTTGGCAATTTTAGCGAATTTTGATTATTTAAAATGAATTATTTTAAATAATATCGACGAGAAATTTATTTCGAATATAATTCGAACGTATATATTATACGCGTCGTCGTTAGAATATAAATATTTATATATAATTATAAAAGGAATTGAAAATGGCGCGGTAGTTCGATAATTCGATTTCAAACTTCAATTGAATGTACCGGGTGCAAAACAATCCGGATTTTAGTGAAACCAAAAACATTAGGATCTGATTGATAATATCTTTCTAACGGATGTAAGAAATTGAGATTTCACTTTAAAAATTGAGAGATATGTCCAGTTGAAAATTCTAAATAGTCGCTATGGAATTCAGGCCCTTAAAAATGGACATTTTGCAAATGACCTCGGATTTCGACGAAACCAGTTTTATTGGGTCCGTGATGTTGAGTTATTGCTAGATTCCAAATTTCATAATTTTTCGAATCAATATGTGAGCGTGGCAAAGGAAAACGCGTTTGACCAGTTTCAGTTGATTTTAATCGACTGGAAATTGGCCATTTTTCCAACGGTCTCAGAATTCGACGAAACTAGATTTGTTAGGACCGTATCGTCAATACGAAACTAGAAAATATTTTTTCTGGAATTTTTCTAGTTAGTATGTGACCCCGGTAATTTAAAATGTACGTTTAAAATTCAAAATAGTGATTTAAATGTAAATTCAACGAAAACTGATTCAAACAGTCGAATCAGCTTGCGATACATATCCCATTGTGTTCAGAATGGGGGTAAAACGCTATGGACGACAGGCGGTGGGCCTCGTTTCGAGGTCGTATGTAAAAGTCAACCCTTTTGCAAATATAAATAATTAATAATAAAAAAAAAAAAAAAAAATATAAATCTATCCCTTATATCTGCTGCCCCCCCCCCCCCCCCCCCCCCGATATTTTCTCAGAAAAAAAAAAACGAAATAAAAATAAAAAAAAAAGAGGAGAAAGGGCGACAGGGGGGCGGAGCGCCGCCCCACCATCCAACGCGCCGCCTCCCCTTCCCATCACTAGACCCTCCTCCCTCCTCCGCCCCTCGTTCTCCGCTCCCTCCTCGCCTGAAACCCCCACAAACCCCCCCCCCCCCCCGTCGCTCCACCGATGCCGCTTCCCCCTCCTTTCTCCACCTCTGCGCAGAGACCCCTAGCTCCGCCGCCTCCCCTCACCGCTCTGACCACCGACAGCGCCCCCCCCATACCGAATACTGTAAGTTTTTTTTATTTTATTTATTTTAGTTTATTTATCTAAATTTTATTTATTATATAAACTGATTTTAATAAGGTATAAAAACTGATTTTTTTTAGATTTAAAAACTGATTTAAAAGGAATTTTTATTGAATGAAAATAATAAAAATATGATGTTTATATTTTTAAAGTATTAAAAATATAGTCTTTACTATATAGGTGATGTCAAAATATGATTTTTGTTTATGTAAAGAGTTAAAAATATAATTTTTACATGATCGGGATATTAAAAAAGTCATCTTTATATGTGTAGAAAAATAAAAATGAGATTTTTATAAAGATGAAATCTTTAAATTTGAAAAAGCAAAGTCCATGTTTTTATAAAGGCGAAATCTTTATTTTAGAAAAGGCGAAATCTTTATTTTAGAAAAGGCGAAATCTTTATATGGAAAATAGCGTGATAAAAATATAATTTTTATCTATACAACATAGTAGTATAAAAATATGTTTTTATATATTGAACTTCGAACTAAAAATTCGATTTTCATATATTGAACTTTGAAATAAAAATTCGATTTTTATATATTGAACTTCGAACTAAAAATTCGATTTTTATATATTGAACTTTGAAATAAAAATTCGATTTTTATATATTGAACTTTGAAATAAAAATTCGATTTTCATATATTGAACTTTGAACTAAAAATTTGATTTTTAAATATTGAACTTCGAAAGAAAAATTTGATTTTTAAATATTGAACTTCGAAGGAAAAATTTGATTTTTAAATATTGAACTTCGAAATAAAAATTTGATTTTTATATATTGAACTTTGAACTAAAAATTCGATTTTTATATATTGAAAGTTGAACTAAAAATTCGATTTTTAAGTATTGAACTTCGAAATAAAAAAATTCGATTTTTATATATTGAACTTCGAAATAAAAATTCGATTTTTAAGTATTGAACTTCGAAATAAAAATTCGATTTTTATATATTGAACTTCGAAATAAAATGTGATTTTTATATATTGAATAACATAATAAAAATTCGATTTTTATGAATATTGAATAGCGAAGTAAAAATGTGATTTTTACGTATGTAGTGAAAGCAGCAACGAAGGTGACAAAAAGGCGAAACGACGAAGACTTCTGCAAAAGAAGAGCCGTGGAGCTAGGATAGCTATAAGTGAGAACTTCTCACTCAAAATTCTTTTTCTAGTTATATATATATATACTAGGATGCAGACGGTGCTTATTAGAAGCACCCGACACCCGTCCACATACCATGGACTTGTTTGTTTGGATGTTTGGTGATTGATTGAGATATTGGTTTGAATGTGGTTTGTGGTGTGAAAAATCGAATCGATAAATTGGTTAGGATTAGACGTGCGCCGTTATAAGGCGTAGGAGTAAGGCTAGGTTAGACCCTTACTCCAAATTTTGTGGTTTACAAAATGAAATTGATTTGATTGATGAGTGAATGGCGTGGGCCTTCACTAGACCGGGGATAAGGCTAGGCCTTGTCCCGTTTCTAGTATCGTGCCGTTATGCCGCCGAAATTTTCTAAAATAAGTTAGAAAAATAAAAATAGCATTTTATTTAACGAATGAACTGAATAGAAATTCATATGCTAAAATAAAATGTGTTATCGTTAAAAATATAATTTTTAACGTGAATGTGAATAAATAAATATTCATTTACAAACCAGACGGTTTGTTTATGTACACCTATTTGAATGACGTTGATTGGGTCGATAAATTTTACACATCGCCTAACTGCACAAATAAAATATGTGTTTGATTGTTTGAAACCCCACACGGGTGTTAGGATGAAATTTGAAGTTCACTCATCCTGATTGATTAAACATGTCGATCGATTGATTGACAGGCTGTTATAAGCGTTGAATATCTATATTTGATGCTTATACAGTGTAGTGCACTTTGGTTGATAGTTGATTATTTTTCAATGCTATTATATACATGTGTTGTATGAAAATCCATATAATTAATTTTATATGGTAATCGATTGGGCCTCATTCCAGTTTAGAAATAGAAATATTTGAAATAGAAATATTTGAAATAGAATATTTGAAAATAGAAATTTATGAAGCCGTATTGATTAGATTGACGCCATTTTGACGTGATCGATATTTATATCGATTTTAAAACGATTTCGAAATGAATTGAATTGAAAACGAATCCAAAATGAATTGAAAACGAATTCAAAATGAATTGAAAACGATTTCGAAATGAATTGAATTGAAAACGATTTCGGAATGAATTGAATTGAAAACGATTTCGAAATGAATTGAATTGAAAACGATTTCGGAATGAATTGAATTGAAAAACGATTTCGAAGTGAATTGAATTGAAAACGATTTCGAAATGAATTGAATTGAAAACGAATTCGAAATGAATTGAATTGAAAGCGATTTCGAAATGAATTGAATTGAAAGCGATTTCGAAATGAATTGAATTGAAAGCGATTTCGAAATGAATTGAATTGAAAGCAATTTCGAAATGAATTGAATTGAAAACGATTTCGAAATGAATTGAATTGAAAGCAATTTCGAAATGAATTGAATTGAAAACGATTTCGAAATGAATTGAATTGAAAACGATTTCGAAATGAATTGAATTGAAAAGCGATTTCGAAATGAATTGAATTGAAAGCGATTTCGAAATGAATTGAATTGAAAACGATTTCGAAATGAATTGAATTGAATATGAATTCAAATTGAATTGAAATTCGAATTGAATAGAAATGAATTTTAAAACGAATTTATAAAGAGGAATTCAATTTTGTTTTGAATTGAAATAGAAGTTGAAATAGAATTTGAAACGAATTTAAAACTATTTATATAATTCGTTTTAAATAGAAATCGACGAAATATATATTATATATATTATATATAATATAATGGCCTGAATAGAGCGCGCCGCGTCGCGGCAGTTCGCGAATTTCGACCATTTATTTCGAACGGACATTACGGGAGATCCGACCGTCGGATTCTCCTAAAACCGGAACCGTTGGGTTCGTATCGAAAAGAGCTTTCTAATGAATGTTAGAAATTTGAAATCTAACGGTTGGATTTGGAGATACGTCCAAATCAAATTCGAAAAAGGTCGCTGTAAGTGCAGTTCGATGGCCATTGATGGAAATCGACTGTACGGGCCTTGATAAAATTATTAAAAATAGCAATAATTTGTGTAAAATCATAAGAAATGATTTAGAAAGAATTGGGATGAAAAACTCCATATTTGAAAAGATAAAAATGGATTTTTATCGAAATGAACTAGTTTTGAACTAGAATTATAATTCTATTTATTTTTAAATAAATAAATTGAATTTGAAATGGTTTTGAAAATAACCAAAATTTCCAATGATTGCATTGGAGTGGATTTGAATCGAAATTGTCTTCGGAATATTTCGATGTTGGAATTCGTGATATTACAGGTGTTGTTATGGAAATTTGAAAGATATATATATTTATATCGTTATTTCCAATACGACATTTGTTAGTCGTAGAATTTGATATTGAATATAAGCCGATATATTTTCTATTCAGAGCCTTGTATTGAATATCGAATGTGATTTGGGTTTGTCGTGAATGGTGTCTTCACTAACACTGTTCTTGAACCCAGTTGAGAAAAGATTAAATCTTTTTATTTAGATTTAATGAAGTGTACCAATTAAATAATATTTAATTGGAATTGAATTGATATTGATTTTTGGGTTTATCGTGAACAGTGTTTTAAATAACACTTGTTCTTTAACCCGATAATTAATGAATGTGATTTGGGTTTGTCGTGAATGGTGTCTTCACTAACACTGTTCTTGAACCCAGTTGAGAAAAGATTAAATCTTTTTATTTAGATTTAATGAAGTGTACCAATTAAATAATATTTAATTGGAATTGAATGGATATTGATTTTTGGGTTTATCGTGAACAGTGTTTTAAATAACACTTGTTCTTTAACCCGATAATTAATGGGATGTGACTTTGGGTTTATCGTGAACCGTGTTTTAAATGACACTGATTCTTTAACCCAGTCAAAGATTAAAACTAAGTGGAGTTTTAATGAATCTTTAATTAGATTGAAAAGATCGAGAATGGAGTATCACCAGTTTTGCTCCAGGCGATAGTTAAATCTTTAATTAGATTTGAACGTGAAATTTAGAAACTAACTGTCGGTTAGCTAAGTAGAATGGTTTTCTCGATATTGATCTGATGTTGGTTTCGGCCTTCGGGGTTAATATTTGGGGAATTATTCTCTTGATTAATTTACGGTTAGTGACTAATGAATTGGAATGAGGCGTATGTTGTGTTTGTGTAACACTTTTATAAAATATACGCGAGTTATTCAGGAAGGCCGGGTTTATCCCATTCTGAATAACTGATACGACGATAAGTCGAAGATGAAGACGATGGTCGAAGACCGGAAGTCTTCACGTCGTTTGGGTGATAACTGATGATCTTGATTGGGCTGTACACCCAAGAAGATGGAAACAGTTAGTGATCGTCCAGACGTACTTGGAGATCGATGGGTATGCGGGGTACTAGGTGCCTCCGGTTTCGTTCAGACCCAGAACGGACTTGTAAATGGACTGTGTGTCTGACATCGGATTTCATTCTGTGTGACTGATATCGGTTGCATAGGATGGTTTGCCTGTGTGGCATGCTAAGATGCAAATGATCAAGGCTTCTGTTGAAAAGCAAAGTCTTGTGGTTGATGATCAAAGCACGGCCTTTGTGGCGTAGCTTTGTGTAACGTTTACCTCGCGTGTTTCACACCCGGTATGAACCAAAAACGGGAGACGGACCTCAGGGAGGACTTGCGTTTCTTTCTAGCTAAAAAGTGGCGTCAGTGGTTTTACACGCCCTGACGAGATTGACTTATGTGGTTGTTGCTGTTGCGAGGCGCCTCGGATTGATCGGTCGTTCTCGAACCGATGGAGTCATTCGTTGGCTCGTTTGCGCCCCAAAGGGCGGGGAGACGTAGTGTTCAGGCATTTTAATCCACATCGGTGGACCGGCCCTGACGATCCAAGGGTCACTCGAGCTCTGATCCTGAGACATGGTAGGCTAGATTGTCTCGAATCGGTTGAGGACTATCTTTTGCCTCGGTTCATAGACGGAAATCCAATTTCCAAATACGTGACATTTGCGGTTTTACTTGTAAACCTATATATGGCGACATGATATATGGTACCCATGCCGCCTATGATTGATACTTATGATTTGAAGTTGTTTTATACACTTATAGTAGTATCAAATGATTTGTTTTAAACGTACTAAGCATTCTTTGGCTGCTATAAGGGAAAACCCTATCCCCGGCTGCGTTGCATTGTGTGATGGGACCTGGGTCTTATAACAGCTTCATTTTTCTTTATTTAGCATTGCGCTGTCTGTTTTATGCACTGGTATTCTTGGGAGGAAACCCGTTCCGTGTTATACGGCGTGGTCCCTTGATTTACCTAACTTTTAAAATAAAGATTAATAACTGTTTTAGTTCTCACACCAGTCACATGACTGACCTGGAGTTTATTGTTTTAACCTAAACTCTGGGTGCCCCTATTTTTGACACGGGCAGCTAGTAGTTTTGGTTTTGCAGATTTATATTCACAGGATCCTGGTTTACAGCTGGAACGATATCCGGAAAGCTTTGTATCCGTATATCTGCTTCTAGTTGTGTATTGTATTATTTTCCGCTGCTATGTATTTAAATGTAATTTAAATCTCTGATATTTCTGTGTAATATTCATTTATACTCTGTATATTCTTGTAATCTGATGCATTGTTGTAATATACAGTGAAATGTTCTTCTGTATGCGTTCTGTTGTGGTTTGTTCTCGAACTATCCGACGCTTTCCTTTACGGGGAAGTTGCGGGTCTTCACATTTACTCACATTGGACAGTTATCGTTAAATAACGATTAACTATCTTTGATTCAGACAGACGTTTTATTTTGCAGTAAACCATAACAAGCTCCAATTCACTCCCAGCCAGTTCCATTGTGTTGCCCTCCTCCACACGATTCCAACGAATCTTGTTTCGTCAATTTCTGATATCACATGATCAAGTTATTTATTTAACAAGTAAACAAATTGTTTTAAATTATACCAAACTAATTTTATTCGTCAACGGGCCTTACTCTTCTCACCCTGCCTAAATCCACTCCCATCTGCACCATCCTTTCTTCCCAGAAATGTTTATCGTGACCTGCTCCTCATTCCTTCACCGTTCACTGTGCTTCTTGAAGGCCATCCCTCCTTCAGTTTCCATCCTTAATCAAAAACCAAAATCACCAAAACCATTCCCTTCATCTCCTCTCTCCATTCATACCATTATCCGCCAACTCGAGGTATCCCTTTAAATCGCGTCGGACATGCTTCGAAGGCCATGAACGGTAAAGCACACAACCTTTTTACTCTCTAAAATTGCCAAACTCTGCAAATCGGATACTCTTCGACCCTAGAACCCCAAAACGATATTAAAAACTCGAATCAAATGATATAAATTGGAAAATCCTAAATATTTCGTACGCTGTTCAAGTATTCCAGGGATGAGCATTGACGTCAAACCACCCAAAACCTATGTAGGAAAAAAGAGTATCACTCAGCGATCACCAATATAGGAATCCCATGCTTTTAGGATTTTCGTTTGAGTTTCTATGATTTTTCAAAGAGGGTTTTTTTGAAGAATTTTACTGGAGAATGAATTATGATAGCGGCAGAACATTGTTTGACCACCGGAAGAATTGTACAAGGGTTAGGAGAATAAGGGTATTATATAGAATATTTATATTATTTTTATATTCGATTATTATATTTGTTTTTAATCCAACGCGGTCTATATTTGTTATTAAAAATTCCTATGATCACATACAATATCCAAATTCGATAAAAATGGGCATGCAACAACAGTTCAACATTATGGACCCAACGAAACTAGTTTCGTCGAATTCCGAGTCTGTTTGCTCACATAGCATATTTTTAAAGTCAAATTATCGATTGTTTTTCACATTAAAATTCCGTACGGCCACATACTGACTCCAAAAATTACGGAAATTGAAATCTAGCAATAATTTAATATTTCGGATCCAACAAAATTAGTTTCATAGAAAACAAGGATCATTTGCAAAAACTGGTTATTTTTAAAGCACTAAATAAACCCATTTAAATATTAATATATTTAAAAATAATTAAATTTAATATTTACAAATAAATATTATCATATATATATATATATTCACATATGATATCATATAACCCCAAAGTAAACATCTCAGGATTTATAACTCCATATTTCAAAATTCCAGATTATACTGATGTTCAATTTATATTAAAAATCCATTTATATTATAAATAAATCGATATTAATTATAACGAATTCCATATGGACTTTTCGAAAATTTAATTTAAACATAACTCAAAATCTATACAACGAAATCTCGATTTTTCTCTTCGATTAGAAAAATATACTTCACCAGCTCTGAACGTTTCTTGTTTCACATAAATTCAATTTAAAATGGATTCTGTATATTCAATTGAAGTTCGAATCGCTAAATTATGAACTGCAGCGCCATTTCGAGCTCGATTTTAATTATAACATAATTATACGTTCAACTGTCGTTTATATGACATATTCGTTAATACAATTCAACTCTAAAATGAATTATATATTATATATGATCCAATTCACACAATATTGTGAATTCCACTATTTTCGACTATTTTGGAATTTAAATATATTGTTCTATTATTTATATTAATTAAATATTCAATATTTTTTAATTCTTATCATTTTAAATTACCAAACCATTATTTAAATAATTAAATAAATTATTTAAAATACCATAAAAATACGGGTCGTTACACTTTCCTTTAAATGTTCTTGTACTTAATCACTCGTTGTTTTCGGTCGACCACTCTAGAGTTCGAGTTCAATGCACCTCCCCTGAAGCCTCCTTTCAGTCATGGCTTCAAGTCATGTGGTTCATCGTCTAGAGTACCGCCATAAGGCCTTTTTTTGATCATGGCCTTAAGTCGTACAGAACCTGGAGTTGTGATTTCCACTCTCAGGACCTCCTTTCAGTTGTAATTTCAAGTCATGTGAAACTTAGAGTTGGAGTTCCACTCTCGAGACATCCTTTTGGTCGTGGTCTCAAGTTAGATGGGCATAGAAGTTGGGTATCGTAGTTAGCCCTTTGAATTTATACTTACCCATCATTGATTTGGGTATAGTTTGTGGACGTCATCGATTCTTCCTTCATACTCTCTGGTCATTTTTTCGGGTTAGAATCATGGGTGTCATTTGTTCGCTTATTAGGTACTTACTCTAATCCAAATTCTAAGGATTGGAGTTGACTCTACGAACGATCGGTATCACATTCACATATGCATGGATTGGCTATCCCTATGTACTAAGATAGAGGGTTGGTGGTTGGACACTCGAGAAATGAGTATTTGGATTATTTATACTTGACCCCGTCATTTTTTCCAGAACTCGAAGCAAAAGTTGGGTGGTCAATTCACACCTATTTTTTTATATTCAGCTCGTTGAGTGAGAGTCAATTTATCAAGTAATCAATATGGTTTTGGTAGAATTCGAAAGAACCATAGTAGTGTCACGCCTTCAAGGAATGCAGCAAAGCACTTGCACTTCACTGCACTCGTATTTGGTAGGGAATTGTCGGGGGTTAGTTTTGGTTAAATAAGAAGTTATCATTGGCATGTTGAATTGCCTTGGTCATTTATTGTTATGAACTCTTTAGTGAAAGGATTTCTCTTCAATCCGGTTTCTCAGTCATCATTGAATTGTCCTTGTTACTCCTTCATGATTTGTCGAGTTATCACGGTAAGGTCGGAAGCGATTGACAATGGTCGTGATCCAACTCAGAGCGGTGTTAACAAGGTAGACCCCTTGGTTAAACGACATCATCGAGCTTAATTATCGGACATTGAGTAGTTGTGGTTTAGTTTCGGTCGAAGGCAGGAAATTCCGGAACCAAGTGTTGCATGGTAGCAGCGTGCATGTCCTTGTACGGAGGATTGGGTCCAGTCCCTTGTGAGGGATCGGGATCGATCTGGGGACAACTCCGAGGGTCCATCCCCTCTATAATGGCATTTCTCACGTCATCGTCTGTTCTCCTCCGTTGATTCATGTTTCTTTGTTGTGATGAAGATGGGGAGTTTTCTAATACATGTTTAATAGAAGTACGAGTCATCATGTTTCCCTTAAGTCGTTGAGCTTGTTGCAACCACTTCATAAGATCTATGTTTTGGTTAATCTGAATGTTTAGATACGGCTGAGTCTTCGTTATGCACTTCGTCATATTATTTAATTGGGCGCTGGTAACTGGACCATTAGCATTGTAAATTGTAGCTACACAAGGAGCGATGCTAATCTGGTTGTCTGAATGAGGCTGCTGAGTATTTGTATGTCCATGATCATCATGAGTTTCAACAGTAATAGAGGTAGAAATTTTATTCATAGTTACGAGTTCAATCTTCTTGTGCAGATCTTTTTAGATTTTAAGTAGGATGGAATCTTATAAAAGTAAGAGATAGAGAACTTGAGTTGTTCCCAGAATGTTTGTGTCAAAAGTAGGCACAAACACCTAAGAGTTCTGGAGTGAAATAAAATAAAGAAAGTAAATGCAAAAGAAGATAATCAATGATAATAATACAGTAAGAATGGGAGCGCAAAGGTTTATAGTGGTTCTATATTATACGGCATAAGTCCACTTTGAAAGATTTGTTATTTTATTGTCGAATTTGTGATTACAAGGTCTCAGCTCAGTAGGGATTCGAAAGTAAGCAATGAAACAAAAGATCAATTTCTATTATATGATTTTGCTATTTATAGAGGTAGGACGGCCAGGAAAATCGCAGGTCATTGAAGGGATCATCTGAAGAAGCCTAACCCATAAATCAACAAAGGCAGGGATCAGTACTGACCTCTAAGATAGATATCGGTACTAATCCCTCATTTGAGGAATGGACGTTATGATCCATTATGGGGCCTCCCCTTGATGCTTATATTATGGTTTAGGTAGTTGCCTCGTCATTTGAGAGAGATATTGGATGAACTTGAACTTTCAACAGGTTCATTACGGAGTCGTACCGGTTGAAGCATAGATTTAGGCTGATCCCTCACTTAACAAGTTCTAAAATGGTGCTTTTTTAAGTTCGTTCAACCTTCATCTCATGGTGGTATCTGAATTTTAAACCATCGATCCGGGTGGTTCTCTTCTATAATCATCAGGTTGTGTTAATTTGGAAAACCGAAAGTGGCTGGGAACAAAGGTCGGGCAAGAAAATCCATATATTAATACAATATGAGATCACTCCATCTAGCTCATTCTATGAACAGCTACTGCGTCACTTAGACGTGCTTCTAAATTCAAAATAAGAAACAAATATACTATAAGTAATTATAAGACCTTCGGTCGGACAACAATCCAGTGTGTGTGGTGAATAAATCTCAAAATACTATACAAGTAAAACACAGTAATGAACATGGGTACACAAAACATAACTGACGTGCCCCTACAATCAAAGAGTTAGCATACAACAACGTAATATATTACGCTCCAAAATACTATAAAGATACTCTACTCAAAAATAAATTATGGGTGTCCAAATATTTCTATCTCTGGTATCTACTTCCAATGATGCGTCCATGTGATAAACCATGAATGAAAACAATCAAAGTTACCTTAGCATCTAGTATACAACCTTCGCTATCACTCAATATGCCCTAAGTATAAGATAACTCATACGACATGCTTACTACTATAGACTACTAGAAATATCCATTTTAAGTATACTCGCGTATCCCACAGCCCAGGGTAGACACTAGAAAAAAATCCACTAGTCCAGGGTATTCAGATCCACTCCATTGATCTATAGACATCCCCATTTATAATATCACTTCTTCGAGTACAACACAAAACACCCCAAGTATTAACGATTCCTTAGCACATTCGTCCAAGCCCTCCTTTTTGCACAATCTAGTTTCCATTATACTTAAGGAAACTTTGCACAACTCCCTCTAATATCGAGCTGCCATCTTCATAACCTACTCTCTTTACAAGTCACCATTCGAAGACCTAACTTTCCTTATGTTATTACATCACCATCAAGCTTGACGCGAACAAACCAATGACTTTAGCATGAGCTACAGTGGCCACTCTCTCTCCCTTGCAAGATTCACGTCAATTCCATACACATAAATAACTTGGTAATAAGTTTGAAAAACTCACACTGGTTCATTCCCTGAGCTAATTTTTGTTGTCTCGCTCCTTATGTAACACCCCACACTTTTCTAAGCCTAAATTTCGATAGAAATCGAAACTTAAAACCATCCAAGCATGGAGCTTGTAAATCTAGCACCTACAAATAAATGAGCATGAGCATAATCAGAGTATGATAAAAATAACTCACAGCGGAAACGAAATAGGATAGACTAGTATCAATTCGGGTAACTGCCTTATCAAAGAAAGTCACCACGTCAATACCAGCATGAGAGAGAACGAGAACCTAAAACCAAACTTGAACACCTGCTAAGATCTAACCTTCTCGAGAAAACCTGGGAGTAGTAATGAGGAGGGGGTCAGAACAATAAGTTCTGATGAGCAGAAAGAGTATAACACTGCCTACAATACATACGTATCGGGTTTGGTTCAACCAGAGACATAGGTCTAACAAGGCTAGTAATTCTAACCTAATCTTGTAAACACTATGCACGACACACCCAAACACTTCCAATGATATACGATATCACAAGACTGAGATAGAGCTTTTATGCACAAGTATGAAGCCTTCTAAATCATGACTCAACTAACAACTAAAACTAAGAGGCAGGTTTTCCAACTACTAACACTAAATTAGAAGGTATATTATTATTATATATATATCCATTTAACAGCCTCCCTACCAATATGGTATTAGGGTGGATCCTACCGATCACTTAAGACCCCATGTGGATTCATCGATCACGTAAGGCCTTTTAGGTGGTTTAACCCAACTAATAAAAATTATATGACGCTAGCTACAAGTCCTACTAATACCAGGCTCCCGTCACTCACACAAATAAACCCATGCCTCGCATAAGGCCGAAGATGGTAAGCAGTCACTTAAGACCAGTCGGATAGGTAGACGTCGCACGCCATTTAAGGTTCCTCCCTATGGTGGACCCCATCGTTACCATCCAACTGACCTTATTAGATAATATCCTAGCCACTTAATACTTCCCCTTAGGATAGGTTGACCTATGGTACCTCCATAGTGGTCATTTAAAACCTATTCCCTGGGTGGACCCTCAACCCTAGCCACTTGAGACCCTGGGAAATAGACTAATCGTGGAGATTATCAAACTCGTACCCAATCATCCTTTAATGCTTTCATTTATGGGAGGTAAGCTACGCGATCACTTAATATCTTTTCAAAGGTGGATCTAACCACTTAAGACCTTAATTCCCAAAGCAGCCCACGTTGCTAAATTATTTCCGTTTTGGTTTCTTTTTTCGGACGAGGGTAGGGCCCTACAGCCACTTAAGGCCTCACTCATGAAATAAACCTTAAATTTGGAAATAATTCATGTACACAAATTAACTATCATCATGGGTTCCTATGGTCAGTGATGTCTCACATCAGTTGGACATATATTCGACTGGTGGAAAAGGCAGGCTTTAGTCGAATAAGGCAACTAACCTCACATCATTAACCCATTATGTCCAACTCTTATTCCTAATTATATTAATTCTAGATTAACTAGAATAAATAAGGATAACTTATAACTTCCGATCCTAAGATGTTTAGTTATTCATTTCCTTATTGGACTTTGTATTTAAAATGGGAATCAATACTCATTAATCCCCTTTTTAATTACACTTATTTCCATTAATTAAGATTATTGCCATTTATGACTATAATGGTCATATTTTCTGTTAGCCTGCTTTGTGACCAGGCTACCCAAAGCAAAGAACATGTTAACACACTTTTTGGCAAATGCTATCATATATGGAATCTCTGGATAAAATCACTCTCCGACATTGAAAGCATCGTCAGAAGACACAGGGAAGTTTGGTCAAAATCACAACATTAGTATGAACTGGACTGAAACCCCTATCAAACCACCTCATTTGGATCTAAACACATCAAATACTTGTAGCCTTCTGAATTAGCTTCAAGTAGAACTTTCGTTTGGTCCAATCGGCCTTACGGTTTGAAAGTTACGTCCGTTTCCATGAACGCATACAGAAATATGGAAAAAAACCTGCATTTTGGCTTTTTTGAAGATTGGATCGTGACCACCCCCTGGGGTCGGATCGTGACCACCCCCCGGGGTCGGTTCGTGACCCCGGGGGTCGGATCGTGACCACCCCTAGGATCGGTTCGTGACCATGACCTGGCCTGACCATCACCAGCTCACCACCCCAGATCACGAACCGTGGCCACGAACCGCGACCAGGACCCGCTACTACGCATGTAGATTTTGACCTATTCTCGAGGCTATGATCGCTCCTACTTTCCCGGATTCGGTGTCACGTGTCCTACCACGACCTGATCACCATATGGGCTCTCCTACAACTATAAATATACCTCCAGAGGGTATTTTCAGGGGACTTTTGGCACCTCCTTATCCATGGCTGTCATGGCCAATGCTTCTCCACAAATAACCACCATCTTCCTCAATAAAATTAATGAATTCAGAGAGAAATATTCATGAGATTCAAGTGATTGCGAGACAATATTCATTGTAATTGTAATCAGTGAATGAAATGAGAAAATATGAAGTGGACGTAGGCTCGTTAACGCCGAACCACTATAAAAATCTTGTTATCTCGCTTTTTCTCTTATTTTTTAGATACTTCTTCATATCCTATGCTCTAAATACGACAATTTGGGTGCTAGGACAATTTTTTGTCTAACATTTTGGTGCTTTCACTGAGAATTGAATTCTCAGCCTAACGGATTGTTGTTCTACTATTTGGATTTCTAAGTCCGAAGAAGATAATCCGCATTCCTACCATTTTTGAAGATTTCGTTGATTTCAGTAAATTAGAACTCCACGGCTCCTAAAAGGAGTAAGGAATTGCAAACTTCCCAAGCAAATAAAGAGCGAACAGATGGTTCGTAGGAGCAGGTCGAAGGGTTCGTGAACTGGTTCGTGATGAGGGCTCGTGGAACGTTGTCTGGTCGTGAAGGCCTATTCAATGGCTCATGAAGATGTTTCCAACCCGCTCCTGAAGAGCAGAAAATCAAAGAAACACGCGTCCTCACCCACCGGCTCGCGAAGAGAAGACCATGACTCGGTCTCAGGATGCACCCACGACCCGAACCGATGCTGGGTATATTGGGGCCACGAACCACAGTGTAGAGCCCGTACAGAACAACTGATGATACGACGATCCACGACCCGAAGAGGTGCCAGCGTTCCGAAGACTTGCTGAGCCACTAACAGTAGGGGACCCCTGAACCACGATCCGCGGAGGTGTCCGAACCGCGACCCGCACTGGTGTACTCGACCCGCTACAAAGAAAAGTAATGACGAACAAGGGTCACGACCCAACTCGAAAAAGTGACAGTTTTTGGAAAAAATACGATTTTCAGATCATTTCAGAAAAGGCTCCATCTTCCAAAATCGAAAAAATTGTGCGGTGCCCACATTTTTGACCTAACCGGCTAGGTCGATCGCCGTCGAGACTTTGGGGCCCCAGACCCCCACTAGCGCTGCGACCGGACCCACTGACGGCCTCGCCTTCGGCTCGAAGCACGGCTCGCCTTCGGCTCTAAATATGTTTTGTCCTATAGCTAATACTTACCAATCGAGATTCGGTAGATAGTCTGATTATATCAACAACTAATTGGCAACAACTGAGATTCTTCCCAGAGCCGTAACACCTATTTATTGATGTTATTCAATATGAGGAGCTATTGAAAAGATTTGACATGCTGGATACGATAGTATACTAGATAATGATTGTCTCATAGCAGCCTCTTCTTCCAGAGTTCTGATGGTGTATTGATTTCACCAAGCAACTGATGTTTTCCATGAACGAGTAGTAATCACCTGGTTTACATGACTTAAACCTATCCGATGGGTGGGGTCCCAGATGGCATTAACATGGAACTGTCTAGGCACTATTCCGGAGACTTGGATGATCATAGCAACGATGACTCGCAATGAAAAGATACTAGAAAGTGACTAAGGATTATTACAAATCTACAATTCACTTGTATGGTGTAATGAAAGACATATATCCTACGGTCTACACCTAGGAGAACTTAGCTGACCTTTCCAATGCATAACTGCTATCCACAACATTAATGAAGATTGATTTCCATTATAAAAGGGTCACATCAACACACTTTGGTGCCAAGAGTTAGGTATCAGTTGAACTGCCGCAAGCCATGATCAAACATATGGATCTTTGCACAAGTGATAACAACTTGATTGCTCATTAGTCACCATATGACCTTGGTCAAGAGACGAGAGCTTGAGATTAACGCAAATATGAATCAACCATGAGCTCTCCACTTCATTTGCTAGCCACACTATTGCATTTAAGATTATCTGATCAAGGTCTCGACCAACCAGCTCCAATAGAATTCAGAGCCTGCATTGCACCCTATTGTCTATTGCTAAATATACCAACCGAAGATGGAGTGGGAATGGTCTATGGTGACCAAGTTATTGGAGAAGCTGATTAATTGGCTAGAATATGCTACACAACACAGATGGCGTGAAATCCAAGACACTTCCCCTCCAGATAAAATGGAGTGTGAAGGAGGTGTCGATATTGTGAATAAAGGGAGCATCACAAAAGGAATTGCCCGTTGATCTGCCCGAAGACATGGACCCCAGAGAGGATGGTGATTCAGATGTAGAAGGGTGACATCTAATG
The DNA here is from genome assembly GCA_030737875.1 of Allium sativum. NCBI lineage: Eukaryota > Viridiplantae > Streptophyta > Magnoliopsida > Asparagales > Amaryllidaceae > Allium > Allium sativum. The sequence continues at coordinate 139,966,632 of CM060925.1, read as the reverse complement.
ATACAACTGCGCATGTTCCGATTGTTGACGCTGACCTGACTAAGGTCTTGAAATCGGATCTCATCTAGACTTCTTTCGAACGAGGGAACTGACATGCTTTTTGCAGGCGAGCTTGGATGTGTTCACTTGGACCTATGCTGGTACTCGCAGGATTTCACCATAGATTATGAGTCACTTGTCAAGTATAAAACTGAAGTGTGCTCCTGTCAAGCAAATAAGGCGTATGAGAGCATCTGACTTGAAGTATGATTGAAACACCCCACCTCCGTTAGGGTCACTCTCAAAGGGAATGCCCTAATTTTGGTGGAGGTTTATAAGTATAAGTCACAGATATACAAGACAGATATAAGAACACATATTTGTAAACAGCGGAAAATCAACAAACTTTTATTTCATGAAAGCAAATACGTGCTACAACAACATCACCATAATTGTCTTACATCTTTTCCAAAAAAAACATAACACTTTCATAATCTGTCTTGGTTACATTATTAAAGAAGCATAAATAAAACATAGGTAAACTGCAAAAGCCCCATAGAGTTTGTCCAAAGCCATAGTTCAAAAAGGAAAGGTCCAAGCAATACATTTCTCTTCTTCAAGCTGGATGGTAAGGCTGGTCAAGCTGCTGTGTTCCCTCCCTGTGGACCTGGGGGGGGGGGGGGGGAAACGGAAGAAAAGAAGACGAAAGAAAAGTAGAGTCAGACGTAAAGCCTGAGTAAGTCTAGTACTATTTTATCTATGAATAAAGAACTGGGTATGATAAGTATAAACAAGAAGTGGGAAAGCACTATAAACTTGGTTAAGTTGTCTAGGGTCGAATATACTATCGTACCCCATGTTAATCTCTGAACCCATATAAACTAGTTTCCAACTGGCACCCCATAATCATGGTGAAGTGATCCATTCTATGATGATCGGCTCCTACTCGCATAGTTACATGTGTCTTACGGCCCCCGATGTTGTAGTTACCTATGCTGGTCCCACCATGGGGTGTATCAAGTCCCATGGTGGCGGCCCGACACAATCCTAGAGTGCACAGGTATGCTACTGGTGTCCAGTGCCTTATTTTTCTGCGCCGGAGTGTGTGCACGCCCGCACCCCGTTAGAACCTACACTGCTACACCACCGCCGTCGATTTGACCTCTTACAATCAGCCCAGTAATCGTGCCCCACCCTGCCTAGTTTCAGGGTATCCTGATACACCTTCTAGGGTTACTGCTGAAAAGGGTCCCCCGTTACTAGGTTTTCTATCTCTAGCCAACATGCTAAGTTGGTTAAGTGTTTTTCTAACCTAACCCCACCAGTCCGTTTAGTTTAGCATGTTCCATTTTGATTAAGTCTTTAGTTCACTTAATCCTAACAATCCTGACTCAGCCTTAATTGTCTTATTAAGGCCCTGACCTCTCACATTAGACAGGTATTGTTGTGGCTGCCTGTTGCCGGTTGGTTCCGGGCAGTCTTACGCCACAACTCAGTCTAACCTCGGGTCCTTATTGGGCTCCATGTTTAACCTCCCACATTGGATAGGTATTGTTGTGACTACTGGACAGCCGGGCGGTTCCGGGCAGGTTTACATCACAACTCAATCCAACCTCGGGTTAAACACATCGTATGTTCTACATTTACATATTTTGTCTTTCTTCCTTATTTTCTTATATGTAAATATTTGCGGCCCATTATTAAGTTAATGGTGTAAAGGTTACACCAATCATGGGCCCAACCCATACCTGAATTTGGGCCCTTCTATTTTATATTTTCGTTCATTAGTAATTTTAACCCAACGTTATTTTCCCCCGTTTTACACGTCCGTTTATTATCTATATGTTGGGCTTAGCCTTTTAAAGCCCAACTTAGCCATGCGAAAGGGGAGGCTTAAAGCGTGATTACATACACAAAAAGGGAAATGTGTGCGTATGAACTTGCAACATAACGTTGGAACTACACAATAGAAACTGGTGTACTTGCATAGTGGTAACATATACTTTGGTCATAAAGCATAGGTGACATGAATCAAAGCATGTAAACTTGTAGTTGGGATAAGAATCTAAATTGGGTATCATTGTTGACACATAGTCATAACTACAACATGAACCTATATTTTTATTTAGGCATAATGTCAAACATAAGCATGGCATAAATATTTCTAACATAAGCATGGCACAATGTCAAACATAAGCATGGCATAATGTCAAACATAAGCATGGCATAAGTATAGTTAAATTTGTTCACATAACCATGGCATAAATATTTCTAACATGAAATCGTGATTTTTACTTTAGTCATGCAAACTTGCAAAAGGGATTTTTGAACCTAACCTAGCTATGTACCACATATGTCATCATATAATTCTTGTTAAAAAAATATGGATTTCAATTATGTAAAATATCCATCATAGCCTAGTCATATTCATAAGTTTGCAAATAGATTTTCTAGCACAAAAGCATGGCTTAATGATAATTTCATATGAACTATGATAACCCAAACTTATTCCAATTACTTCACAAAAATGATGTTTGTATAAAAATACACATTATGATGGCATAGTAGCAAAACCCCAAACTTGCATGAGTTTCAATTAAACAACTACATATATGTAGCTTCAACAAGGATTACATAATTTGCGAATATTCCAAACGTATACTTGCATAAAACTACCGCATGTAGTTTTTCATAACTGAATAACATAATTCGAGAATATCCAAACGTATACAATATTCCAAATCGATAGTAACGCACAAATTATGAATTATTTATCACCACAACCAAGTATACAAACCAACACAGTTATTTGTTCATACCAAAGTAATACTCTACTTACAATGGTGAGGCGAATTCTCAATTTTAGGGATTTGAAGATGCGGTTTGATTTGATTGAGTTGCTTTATGCCTTAGAATTTGCCTCCTAATCTTCTCTCCAATTGGTGGCTACCCCTAGTCGTTCCTCAGCAACATGGCGGCTTTGTTCTTATTTTTGAATGAATAGATTAGGGTTAGTCTAGGGTTGTTTTTATAGGGGAAATGAACTGATTAGGACCATTGATGTTGCTTGGATTGATCGTAGCCATTCATCCTAAGGAGAGACCAATTAGAGCCTGCCACCTAGCCCTAATGACAAAGCAGACTACAGAAAATCGGCCAACATAGAATAGGCCAGCCAGGTTGGACTGGGTTCGACCTGGCTCTGGACCAGGTCGACATGCCTGTCGACAGCCCTGTCGACAGCCCTGTCGACCTGGTTAGACCAGGTCGACAGCCCAGTCGACCTGGGTGCGTGAGGCGGGTGTTCTTCCGCCCTGGCCCATTGGGCCCCACTTTTAATTTTAAACTGTTTTATTCTGTTTGAATTTTAAATTTAATTCAGAAACTTCCGAAGGCCATATCTTCTTCATACGGACTCCGTTTTTCGAAAACTCGGACTCTATTTCGCGTATTTTTTCGTGACGAACGCAATGGCGTATCCCGTTTCCCTTAGTTCTTTGATTTCAAATTAATTATACTTTAATTTGTTAATTTCACAGTTATAGAATTCGCGGGGTGTTACATTCTCCCCCACTTAAAAGGATTTCGTCCCCGAAATCTTCAAGTTAGGAGGAATGTATATCCTAATATCCAATCATCCATCTACTCATCCATCAAACACGAGCATCCATTGTCCTTAAAAGACTTCTAATGCTTCATGATCATATGCGAAGTGTGTGTGTACATGTACTTATCAAATGCAAAATCAGGCGGTCTACTGATTCAGTTGACCTCCTTAATGCGAATTATGTAAGTGCCATTAATCCATTATGTATGCAAATTTTCCTATTCTTGATTCTACATGAGTGCACAATCATTCAATACAAATGCAACATCCACATGACAATACATTAGAGTTCAACCATATACGAATGCAAACATATATGCATATGCAATATGAAGTGACTGAGCCGATCTAAAACCTAGATTGTGTGTGTATATGCAACCACGAGTAACCACTAGCAATCACTTGCAACCACTTGCAACCAACATCCATAACATGTTTCAATTACATGTTTCCATCCAAAGGGTTTCTACCTAAAAGATAAGGTCGAGGAAATATATCTAAAAAGATAGATAAAAGCGCAACTTAAGGAAAAGGAAAGATCAAGGATGTACCCTCGAACAGAAAAGGGTAGGCAGTACGGATTCTAGCTTCAGTTTCCCAAGTCGCGTCTCCCTCGGCGTCGCTCCACTGAACTTTGACGAGCTTGACTTCACGGTTGCGTAGCTTCTTCACTTCCGTTCCTAATATGCGGGTTGGAACTTTTCTTATGGTTGCTTCGCGTTCCACTTCGGCCTCTTCGAGGATATTTGGCTCTACCACTTCAGCAGACTCATGTAGACATTTTCGGAGATGTGAAACGTGAAAAACGTTGTGGACTCCAGCCAACTTCTCGGGTAGCTCTAATCTATAGGCCATTTTCCCAATTTTCTCGATGATAGGGAATGGCCCTACGAACCTTGGTGCTAGCTTTCCTGTGGTTCCAAAACGAACAACGTTCCTTAGTGGTGATACCTTGAGAAAAACTCTGTCTCCAACCTCAAATTCAAGGTCGGTCCTTCTCTTGTCAGCATAGGACTTCTGTCTGTCTTGGGCCGTCTTCATCCTTCTTCGTATTAAGTCTACTTTCTCTGAAGTCTCTCGGATCATATCCGGTCCAAGTATGAGCTTATCAGTAGACTCCCACCAACAAGTGGGCGATCGGCACGGTCTTCCATATAAAGCTTCGAAGGGCGCCATTCCGATGGTTGCTTGATAGTTGTTGTTGTAGGCAAATTCCACCAAAGGATGGTGGTCTTCCCATGTCCCTCCGAAGTCAAGGACGCATAGCCTTAAAAGGTCTTCCAAAACTCTGTTCACTCTCTCTGTTTGGCCGTCGGTTTGGGGATGATAGGCTGTGCTTAAGCATAATTGCGTTCCTACTGCTTCTTGTAGACTCCGCCAAAATTCACTGGTGAAGATGGGGTCTCGGTCACTAACAATGCTAGATGGTATTCCATGGAGTCGAACGATTTCCTTAAGGTAAAGTGATGCTAGGGATGAGGCAGTTCTTTTACTTTTGACGGGTAAAAAGTGGGCGCTTTTAGTAAGCCTATCCACTATTACCCAAATGCTAGTGTTGCCTCTCCTAGACCTAGGCAGCCCATCGATGAAGTCCATTGAGATGCTATCCCACTTCCACTGTGGGACCTCCAGAGGATGTAGCAGTCCGCCAGGCTTTTTCTGTTCCGCCTTAACCTGTTGGCACACCATACACTTAGAAACGAACTCTGCCACGTCCTTTTTCATGCCGTTCCAGAAGAAAGTCCTTTTTATGTCTTTGTACATTTTATCTCCGCCTGGGTGTATCGTCATCTTGGAGTGATGTGCTTCCTCGAGAACCTTCTTTATTAAATCTTTTGTCTGTGGGACGCATAGTCTTCCGTCTCGCCTTAGCAACCCCTTATCGTCGATGGAGTATCTGTTGAGGTGACTTGAAGTCTCACCCCTAATTAGCCTATCAATTATTTCCACAAGCTGAGGGTCTTCGCGTTGTGCTGTCCCTACTGAATCCACTAAAGTTGGGTGCACTTCAAGAGATGCTAGCAAGCCTGGTACGAAATCGGAAGAAGGCCTAAAGTCGAAGCTGGCTATAAACTCTAGGCTTTGTCTTTCAACAAACAACGGGCTTAGGGTCAATTTCTTTCGGCTCAACGCGTCTGCCACTATGTTGCCTTTGCCCGGAGTGTAGGAGATTTCGAAATCGTACGAGGCAAGAAACTCCATCCATCTTTGTTGCCTCAAGTTAAGATCTTTCTGCGAGAAAAGATATTTCAACGATTTATGGTCAGTGTAAAGTTCGAACTTCTCACCTAGGAGATAGTGTCGCCAAGACTTGAGTGCAAAGACGATGGCGGCTAACTCAAGATCGTGGGTTGGGTAGTTCTTTTCGTGCACCTTCAACTGCCTTCCGCCATAAGCTACTACCCTTCCTTCTTGCATTAAGACGGTGCCTAGCCCTGTCCCACATGCATCCGTATAAACAGTGAACATCTTGCTCCCATCTGGCAGCGTCAAAACTGGGGCTGTTGTGAGAGCCCTTTTTAGTCGTTGGAAAGCAAACTCGCAATCCAAGTCCCAATTGAACCCTAGATTCTTCTTGGTCAATTTCGTGAGCGGAGCTGAGATTTTCGCAAAATCCCTTATGAATTTTCGATAGAAACCCGCTAGTCCTAGAAAGCTTCGGACCTCAGTTGCATTCCTTGGTGTCTTCCAATCCTGTACCGCCACTACCTTAGCAGGGTCCACTGCTAACCCTTGTTTGGATACTATGTGCCCAAGGAACCTCACCTCTTCCCTCCAAAAGTGGCATTTGGAGAACTTGGCTTTTAGTTGATGGACTCGCAAAGTTTCCATGATTGCCCTTAAGTGTTGAGCATGTTCCTCTTCACTCTTTGAGAAGATAAGGATTTCATCTACGAAGACCACTACGAATTTGTTGAGGAAATCTCTAAATACCCTACTCATCAGGTCCACGAAGTACGCAGGTGCATTTGTCAAGCCGAAAGGCATGACAAGCCATTCAAAGAAGCCGTCTGGGGTTCTGAATGCCGTTTTATCGATGCTATCTTCAGCCACCCTTAGCTGATGAAAACCGGTTGCTAAATCGAGTTGGGAGAAAACAGACGCTCCTACAAGCTGGTCAAATAAATCGTCAATTCTAGGGAGAGGGTGCCTATTCTTTTTCGTTAGCTTGTTGAGCTCCCTATAGTCAACACATAGACGGAGTGAACCATCCGCCTTTGTGGCGAACACCACCGGAGCGCCCCATTCTGAAATGCTCCTCCTAATGAACCCCTTTTCTAGAAGCTCTTTAATCTGTTTACTGAGCTCTTTCCTTTCTCGTGGAGCCATGTGTCTAACGGGCAACGCAACGGGATTTGCATTATCTACAAGATATATGCGGAAGTCTATTTCCCGCTTCGGAGGCAAGCCCTTCACCTCTTCGAAGACATCCGGATATTCCCGGACCACTTTAACCGATTGCAAATTTTCAACAGAGGCATCTAGCGATTCAAGATAACTAAGCATAACCGCATACGAGGGATTACAAGAAATTTCCAAAGTATTACCGAGCTGGGTTAGGAGCCTAACAACCCTTTTCTCACAATCAAGGATGGCCCCATTACTGGATAGCCAATCCATACCCAAAATCAAACCATAACCCGAAAAGCCCAAAACAAAGGCACTACATTGAAATTCTACACTTAGAATAGAAATTTTCAATCCCACACAGATCATAGACAAATGAGCTGGGCCCCCAATTGGGTTTGAAACAATTAAGGGGTCTTCTACCATACTAGTTTTTAGGTGCAGAAATTCTACTAGAGCAGACGAGATAAAGGAGTGTGATGCGCCAGAATCAAATAAAGTACGAACGGGGTGATCATAAAGATAAACTACACTTTCTACAGAAGTATTTATACCTCTCTGTTGCAGAGGTGGCGCCTCCAGCACATGAACCTGTGCCCCTGGGGTGGATCCAGCCCTCTGCCCCTGTCCTCGTTTCTTTGGGCAGTCCTTAGCCCTGTGGCCCGTCTCACCGCAAGAAAAGCACCCACTATTCTCCTTGGCCTTCTTTTTCCGGCAGTCCTTTACTAAGTGCCCCACTTTGCCACAGAAATTGCACTTCCTCTTCTCTTTGTTGCCTTTCCCACCTTTCTTAAAGTCTGTCTTTTTAGGTTGCAAACCCTCTTTCTTCACTTGAGAGCTTTCTGCCTTTGTCTCCTTCTTGCCCTTATCCTCTTCATTCAGCAATGCCATTTGCACCAATCTTTCATACGTGGCTCCCATGGGTATATGGGTCATGGCCAAACTGTGTAATGGCTCATTCAACCCTTTGACGAAACGGAGAGCCTTCTTGTGCGGGGTGTTGACTAGGTCAAGCCCAAACCTAGCCAGCTCATCGAACTGATTCACATATTCTCTGACAGTCTTGTCCCCTTGTTTAAGAAATAAGAATTTTTCCAACTGCAAACTTCTTTCTGCATCTGAGAGAAATTTAGTCTCAAACCTTGCCCTAAAGTCCTCCCATGTCTCCACTGGTCTTTCAGCATTAGTGACTTCCCACCAGTAGAAAGCCTCGCCCTTCAATAGCCACACTGCCAATTGTACTTTTTGTCTATCCTCTACCTCAAAGATGATGAATAGGTCCTCAGTTTCTTTCAGCCAATTTCTAGCTGCCACGAAGGACTCAGTTCCATGGAAATCCTTTCCTCCCATAGCTTTAAAATCTTTACATATCTTAGCAAAAGTGTTTCCCCGAGGAGGAGGTGGAGGAAAAGGTGCCGCTGCAGCTGGATGATTTCTGGCAGCTGGGGGCGGAGGAATGGTAGGGCCTGGCTGAGTGGCTCTTGCTTCTAAGAACCGTCTAAACCAACCAGGTATTGGTACCCCTTCCGGCAAGTTAAGATCTTCGGACATGCTGAAACAAAAAGGATAGATTCAAAACGAAGGATAAGAGATAGTACCTATGGCTTTGGGGAGTGGACTTTGCCTTTTTAAAATAAAAATAATATTTTTCTTTTAAAAATGCTTCTTTAAATTCCCTTTTTGAAAATAATTTTTCAAAACTATTTATCTTATCTGGTAAACCTATGCTCTGATACCAAGTGAAACACCCCACCTCCGTTAGGGTCACTCTCAAAGGGAATGCCCTAATTTTGGTGGAGGTTTATAAGTATAAGTCACAGATATACAAGACAGATATAAGAACACATATTTGTAAACAGCGGAAAATCAACAAACTTTTATTTCATGAAAGCAAATACGTGCTACAACAACATCACCATAATTGTCTTACATCTTTTCCAAAAAACATAACACTTTCATAATCTGTCTTGGTTACATTATTAAAGAAGCATAAATAAAACATAGGTAAACTGCAAAAGCCCCATAGAGTTTGTCCAAAGCCATAGTTCAAAAAGGAAAGGTCCAAGCAATACATTTCTCTTCTTCAAGCTGGATGGTAAGGCTGGTCAAGCTGTTGTGTTCCCTCCCTGTGGACCTGGGGGGGGAAACGGAAGAAAAGAAGATGAAAGAAAAGTAGAGTCAGACGTAAAGCCTGAGTAAGTCTAGTACTATTTTGTCTATGAATAAAGAACTGGGTATGATAAGTATAAACAAGAAGTGGGAAAGCACTATAAACTTGGTTAAGTTGTCTAGGGTCGAATATACTATCGTACCCCATGTTAATCTCTGAACCCATATAAACTAGTTTCCAACTGGCACCCCATAATCAGGGTGAAGTGATCCATTCTATGATGATCGGCTCCTACTCGCATAGTTACATGTGTCTTACGGCCCCCGATGTTGTAGTTACCTATGCTGGTCCCACCATGGGGTGTATCAAGTCCCATGGTGGTGGCCCGACACAATCCTAGAGTGCACAGGTATGCTACTGGTGTCCAGTGCCTTATTTTTCTGCGCCGGAGTGTGTGCACGCCCGCACCCCGTTAGAACCTACACTGCTACACCACCGCCGTCGATTTGACCTCTTACAATCAGCCCAGTAATCGTGCCCCACCCTGCCTAGTTTCAGGGTATCCTGATACACCTTCTAGGGTTACTGCTGAAAAGGGTCCCCCGTTACTAGGTTTTCTATCTCTAGCCAACATGCTAAGTTGGTTAAGTGTTTTTCTAACCTAACCCCCACCAGTCCGTTTAGTTTAGCATGTTCCATTTTGATTAAGTCTTTAGTTCACTTAATCCTAACAATCCTGACTCAGCCTTAATTGTCTTATTAAGGCCCTGACCTCTCACATTAGACAGGTATTGTTGTGGCTGCCTGTTGCCGGTTGGTTCCGGGCAGTCTTACGCCACAACTCAGTCTAACCTCGGGTCCTTATTGGGCTCCATGTTTAACCTCCCACATTGGATAGGTATTGTTGTGACTACTGGACAGCCGGGCGGTTCCGGGCAGGTTTACATCACAACTCAATCCAACCTCGGGTTAAACACATCGTATGTTCTACATTTACATATTTTGTCTTTCTTCCTTATTTTCTTATATGTAAATATTTGCGGCCCATTATTAAGTTAATGGTGTAAAGGTTACACCAATCATGGGCCCAACCCATACCTGAATTTGGGCCCTTCTATTTTATATTTTCGTTCATTAGTAATTTTAACCCAACGTTATTTTCCCCCGTTTTACACGTCCGTTTATTATCTATATGTTGGGCTTAGCCTTTTAAAGCCCAACTTAGCCATGCGAAAGGGGAGGCTTAAAGCGTGATTACATACACAAAAAGGGAAATGTGTGCGTATGAACTTGCAACATAACGTTGGAACTACACAATAGAAACTGGTGTACTTGCATAGTGGTAACATATACTTTGGTCATAAAGCATAGGTGACATGAATCAAAGCATGTAAACTTGTAGTTGGGATAAGAATCTAAATTGGGTATCATTGTTGACACATAGTCATAACTACAACATGAACCTATATTTTTATTTAGGCATAATGTCAAACATAAGCATGGCATAAATATTTCTAACATAAGCATGGCACAATGTCAAACATAAGCATGGCATAATGTCAAACATAAGCATGGCATAATGTCAAACATAAGCATGGCATAAGTATAGTTAAATTTGTTCACATAACCATGGCATAAATATTTCTAACATGAAATCGTGATTTTTACTTTAGTCATGCAAACTTGCAAAAGGGATTTTTGAACCTAACCTAGCTATGTACCACATATGTCATCATATAATTCTTGTTAAAAAAATATGGATTTCAATTATGTAAAATATCCATCATAGTCTAGTCATATTCATAAGTTTGCAAATAGATTTTCTAGCACAAAAGCATGGCTTAATGATAATTTCATATGAACTATGATAACCCAAACTTATTCCAATTACTTCACAAAAATGATGTTTGTATAAAAATACACATTATGATGGCATAGTAGCAAAACCCCAAACTTGCATGAGTTTCAATTAAACAACTACATACATGTAGCTTCAACAAGGATTACATAATTTGCGAATATTCCAAACGTATACTTGCATAAAACTACCGCATGTAGTTTTTCATAACTGAATAACATAATTCGAGAATATCCAAACGTATACAATATTCCAAATCGATAGTAACGCACAAATTATGAATTATTTATCACCACAACCAAGTATACAAACCAACACAGTTATTTGTTCATACCAAAGTAATACTCTACTTACAATGGTGAGGCGAATTCTCAATTTTAGGGATTTGAAGATGCGGTTTGATTTGATTGAGTTGCTTTATGCCTTAGAATTTGCCTCCTAATCTTCTCTCCAATTGGTGGCTACCCCTAGTCGTTCCTCAGCAACATGGCGGCTTTGTTCTTATTTTTGAATGAATAGATTAGGGTTAGTCTAGGGTTGTTTTTATAGGGGAAATGAACTGATTAGGACCATTGATGTTGCTTGGATTGATCGTAGCCATTCATCCTAAGGAGAGACCAATTAGAGCCTGCCACCTAGCCCTAATGACAAAGCAGACTACAGAAAATCAGCCAACATAGAATAGGCCAGCCAGGTTGGACTGGGTTCGACCTGGCTCTGGACCAGGTCGACATGCCTGTCGACAGCCCTGTCGACAGCCCTGTCGACCTGGTTAGACCAGGTCGACAGCCCAGTCGACCTGGGTGCGTGAGGCGGGTGTTCTTCCGCCCTGGCCCATTGGGCCCCACTTTTAATTTTAAACTGTTTTATTCTGTTTGAATTTTAAATTTAATTCAGAAACTTCCGAAGGCCATATCTTCTTCATACGGACTCCGTTTTTCGAATACTCGGACTCTATTTCGCGTATTTTTCCGAGACGAACGCAATGGCGTATCCCGTTTCCCTTAGTTCTTTGATTTCAAATTAATTATACTTTAATTTGTTAATTTCACAGTTATAGAATTTGCGGGGTGTTACAATGATGCCACACATCCCGCTTGGATATCAAATCCCATCCTCGTCAAGAATGTTAATGGAAAATGGTGCATATGCATTGATTTTTCAGATTTGGACAAAGTTCGCCCAAAAGAAAGATTCCCATCACTCAGAATTGACCGGTTTGTGGATTCAATGACTAGACACGAACATCTCCCTCATATGGACATGCGCGCAAGTTACAACCAGATTCTTATGCATGTGCCTGATCATGAATAAACATGTTTTATCATGGACCTTGAACTGTACTGTTATATGGAGTTTCCATTCGGACTGAAGAATGCCGAGGCAACATACTAACACTTACTGAATTTTATGGTCCACAGCCATAGTGAAAGGCCCATGGAAGTCCATATAGATGATACAATTGTGGAGTCCAAGCGATCAACCTACTACATTTCAAGTCTAAAAGAGATGTCCAACATCTGAAATGAAGCTACATCCTTTGAAGTGCTTGTTTGGCGTTACGTCGGGAAAGCTTCCTGGCCTCATAGTTAGCTCACACGGAATTGAAATCAACCCTGATCAGATTGCAATGATCATAAACATCCATGAACAACAAAGAATTAAAGTTGTATGATGCTTAACAGGAAATTTGGCACCACTTACACATAATGAGGAAAAAGTCCAGGAACTAGTCTATAATGTGAGCAAGAAGGTCGCCGTGGTAGAGCGCAACTACCCAAAAATTGAAAGGGTCATCCATAACTCGTTAATTGCTTTGAAAAATCTTCCCTACTACTTCCAAGTTCATATGATCGTTATATGCACTTGTGAGCCGCTACGATAGGACATGAAGGGACCTAATGCATCTGAAAATTTTCTTGAACGGAACATAGAGCTGAACTAGTTTGATCTCAATTCCCTACTAAAGAAGTCCATATGGGGGCAAGCGTTAGCCAACTTCATCGCTGAATGTACCGTTCCCTAATAGGATATGTTAGATGAAGAAAATGGCCCCTCGGAATAAAAGACGAAATCAAGCATCTAGAAACTGTATACAGATAGTGCAAGAAATGATTGACGATCCAACGCCAGAGTTTTGCAGATAACCCCCAAAGGGCGGCTCGAAAGGTATTCTAGTCGAAGAAACCACAACTCGCAGCTTACCTAGAACCAGTAGAAGAGCTGTTGGATGGATTGGAACGTTACAACATACCTCATATTCCGCACATAGAAGGTCAGAAGGCATATAATCTGACCAAGTTAGAAGGTTCTGACAATCCAGAAAAGACGGAGTTGATCCCCATCGAGACACTATAAAATCCAACAATTGATCAGATGGAAGTTGATCCAGTGTTGGATACCGAACCCAGAAGAGAGTCGTGGATAACTCCATGATAAACTTCCTGCAGCACGAAATGCCTCTAGCAAGGTGAGGTGAAAGGCGTGCCATCATTCTTTATGCCTTGAGTTATGACATGCAAGTCGACATTGCCCATTTTCCTTGGAAGGTTGTCCCAAGATCGACACAGACGATTCTCATTGCTGAATTTACGGCCCTGAATGGTTTGACAGAATAACTAGTCAACTTCCCGCTAGACGGGAAATGTACATGAATAAAACATCTAACGAGCGAAGCTTTGGAATTAGAAAGTGAAGATTCACACTTCCACTCCTTTCATCAATTATTTGCCAAGTAACTCGTTCCCCAGATGCTGGGGGCAATTAGAGATTTGAGCATGAATCGCTCAAGATTACATCATCTAAATTCAAAGCTGATACATCAGGAGTTTGCATGGCCAATTGCCTTAGTCTTGCCTGTGCTCATGCCCGAAAGCTGATTGATTGTTTGCGCACCAACCCTTGTCCTAATATGGAATCAAAGGCCTATCAGCAAATCTATGAGATATGACTATCCCATCAGCCGCAATATCCTATTTTCTAGCATAGAAAGTGCAAAAGTTTCTATAAGCGTAAATCCATTGTTCTCATGCCAATTGCCATCCTAACACCAATGTGATGGTGTGCTTCCATTAGCGGTACAGTCGCGACTTCCTGACACTCTATCCTTACCCTCAGCATGGTGGCAAAAAGGCGATTCAAAGGAGATGCCACCTCATCACTCGCTTATGATATTTACCTAACTGCCTTTGCTATGTCAAGACCCCGATCAAGATCTACTCATTCTTGGGACCGCCGCCCCACAATAATTTGAAAATATATTCGTCATCAGCTTAAGATTCTGGCAGTCATCCCATGGCAGAGACAGGATAAGGAAGAGTTAACAGGCAAAGAGCATGCAATTCCAATTCCCTCTCAGAATGATATTTACTAACAGGACTACTTTTTAACCATGAATCTTATATTTACATTCTTTATGAGTTGCCGATGTAACTAACTCAGAAAAATTTGTACATGGATTGTGTAGGTACCTCAGATCTGGTACCGATCAGACTTTTAACACCCGTGTGTAAAGTTATGGAGCACTGCTATAACGGGCCCGACTGGACTGCTCGTTTGCAAAGCCGCACCCCACGTCTAACAAAAGTTGTATAACTCAAAGTGGATCTGATATGACCATCTGATCCCTGGCTCATATGTGGCAGACCACAAGACAATTGTACATAAATCATTGAATTGCAAAGTCGGAGTCCAACTCCAGATGAACGCGGTGTGACCATCTATATGGCTCGATCCTATCCTCGATGCCACTAGATTACATGAACCCCGATAGGTTGGCAGCAGTGCCAATTGATATTCTTATTTTCCAGTCATGAAATTTGCTTTTACATGCCCCTTGAGTTATTGACATGATTAACTCATATGATATGAATGAGGCAAGTACCCGAAGTTTGGTGCCAACTACTCCTCCCATAGATTGTTTGGAGGAACATAAAGCCTTGGCAAATGTTTCCCAACTGTTTGACTGACTAATGCTATCCACAGAGCTTGGATAGAAATATAAACCTAGGATGAGTGTGACCCGACCACTTGTCTGAAAAGCTCCATTCGCCAGAGTGAAGCGTGGAGCATGGACCAGAACCAATCTCGAGAACGACACCCGAAATGGCTGAGTCCCACTATTTGAACTAGAGTGTAGAAGGAACGCCGGGGCGAATGATATGACCGTTCGCCTGAACCACTCTAACTCTCATGATTCGAGAGAGAGAGTATAAAGGACCAGAGAGAATGTCCATAAGGCGTAAAAGTGCAATGTGACCGCCTCGAAATACACTCCACCCCGCTGAAGGATCGGGAGAGTATAAAGGCATTAGAGACTTAGCGCTCCTAGAACTTTTGCCCCGTTGAAGGATCGGTGAACATACTAAGAACCGAGCTCGAACTCTAACCCGCTGAAGGATCAAGAGAGTATAAAGGTGCTAGACACTTAGCGCCACAAGAACTCTTACCCCGTTGAAGGATCGGGAGAGTATAAAGGCATGATGACACATGTCACTCAAGGGCTCCTATCCTGTTACACGACTGGGAAAAAGAATGAAAGCTGAGCCCGAATCCTCCATGTCCGGACATGGGGGCAACACAGTTATGGCCCTAATCAATCCTCAACAAGCCCTGGCCAGGCACTAAGTTAATGGTTGATTGGGGGCATAACATACATATATACTACTTTAGTGCATTTTCATTTATAGTTGCATTGATAACTTATAATGTTTCACGAACTATTTGCTTATGGAATGCTCGCAGGTGCAGGATAATGCGAAAGAAACAAAATTTCATTTACCAAGTGTAGGTTCGCAGAACAAAGCTAAGCAAAACGCGAGGGTCGCACTCGCAACAACAATAACAGACCAGTAGAAAGCAACTAAAGGGGGACGTGCAGGGGGCAGACACTAATGCCCAATGCTAGACTTCCTACGCAACTCAAGGTGACGACCGAAAGGAAGCCTTGAGAGTAAATTATTCAATGACATGTCATGCGACTTAATATTCGCGACTGGGAAGGACCCAGTGAAGCCCTGGGATTTTTGTATTTCTATCGGCCTTAATACGATCCTGAACGGTCGTTGGTTTTCCGGTCATAATACGATCTGGCACAATCGTGGCATTCAAGATTAAAGATTTCCCTAACCATCCAGAATACGCCATCCTTCATCTAAAATTGAAAGGGAATTAATCCGACTCTCTGTCTTATGCCGTTACCCCTGAACTGGGGGCATAACCGTTGAAAATATTCACAAATGGCATAGCTTATGTGCTTGTATTTAACTTATGTTGTGATCTTTACAGGCCCCTTGAGGTCCATGAAACAGGTGCAGAGAGAATGTCCATTTACTAGTCCAAACTTACTTCCAGACTGGAAAGTTCAGATAAGGCTGGGCATATCCTATGCAGCAATTAGGGCCTGGATAGGAGACAAGACATTATCATGGACCAAGTACCAACATATTGATTTTCACCCAACTCTGACTCATTATGCGAAGAGGGAGTATGAAATACATGGATTCGAAGTCTACTACTTAGAACAAAACACCCATGGATAGGGGCACGAAATATGAGCCTTAGACAACATAGTTCAATTACTCGATGCCTATATTCAGAATTGAATGATAGAAGCCTGATTGACGGCTACTGCACATGTGGATCTAAGAAGCCCGAGGCCGATCTTCACTTATTTCAAGACTTTATGCTAGGGGAATCAACAACAATTGAAAGGCTAAGCAACAATCATCAATTCGCTGGAAATGATAAAATCGAAGTTCAAGCAATGACGAACTTAGCTCAGCCAGATAGCAACCATCAGCTCGGATTGAACATAAACCAATCAGCAGGTGTGCAGCATGCGACTTCGATTTAGAACATCATGGATGGAAACACAGACAATGGAACAACTACCTGCAACATCCTATATGAGAATGCAAGAACTGTAACAAACTCAGGTTATGTACGACCAGCTTTAGCTCCAACTCAAATGGATACTCGAGCTACGTTCCACACTCGGCTATAAGCAAGAATGCAATAATTCAAAGAACAGGAACTCGGTCGGGTCGAATGACTTGAACCACTACCCGGGGGCAATATCGAAGCAGAAACAAGAACTCAGCAAAGACCCCCTTTGTAATCTCAGATTAAATGCTGAGGGCACCAGCCGAGATATTGAGAATATGCATTAATTCTTTGATGGCAACCTGCTTTCCAGTTTGATTCGGCGCCTCTCGAGAGGCGGCACTGTTATTCCCCTGTTATTCCCCCAGACTTTAAATTTTCTCTGTAATGAGATTTGCTCAGAAGCTTTGATGAATTCAATCCTGAGGTGGACATACTTCCATGACAAAATGGTGTTAACGTCGAGAAGAATTGTAACAACCCGAATTTTAATAACATGTTGAAACTATAAATCAGGGTATAATTAACTTTTAAAATGACAATCATGGGAAATGGGTTTCTCCATTGCGTTCGTCTTGGAATTCTTCATGAAATCGAGTCTGAGTTTTCGAAAATCGGAGTCCGTATGACCGAGTTATGACCTCTAGAAGTTTCACGAATTTTTAGAATCAAAAACAGCTCAGAAATTCGAATTCAAGACCCAGAAGCGGGCTGGACGGGAAAATTCCCGCCCAGAGCCCAGGTCGACCAGGAGGTCGACCTGGCCAGACCAGGTCGACCATAGGGTCGACCTCGGGGTCGACCTCCCTGGTTGGGCCAGGGTGGCATGGTTAGGTGCACCGGTTGAGTCAGTGGGCTGGGACGATTTCCGAAGGTCAGGATTGATTCTAGGGTTTATCTAAGGGCCTAAATAAGTTTCCT
Organism: Allium sativum; assembly: GCA_030737875.1. Lineage (NCBI taxonomy): Eukaryota > Viridiplantae > Streptophyta > Magnoliopsida > Asparagales > Amaryllidaceae > Allium > Allium sativum. Next base: position 139,948,926 of record CM060925.1, on the reverse strand, counting down.
ACAACTATATAAACACCCTAAGACCTAACCTAATTCACAACAAATCATTCTTACACCGTTATGCTGCTAAACTCCCTCTTCAACCATGGCCGCCGCCTCCAAATTAAAGCTTAAGCATTCAAACTCGATTCAAATCAAAGATCGACACTTCTACAACAATTCAAGAGAATAGATCATCGACACCGCAATGTTTCTACATCAATTTCAGTTCTTAATTCGCTAGCCATGCTCTGTAAGTTCTAGTTACTTTTTAGATTTAAACTTATTAATTATAATATGGCCATGGAATAAAGTGGAATTGGATTTAAGTATGTTTATCGATTCAGATCTATTTCTGTTGCTTCTTGAATCTTGAGTTTTGGGACTTTTCCATTTTCATTCTCATGCCAAGCTTATGATCTATTCAACTTGTTGTAAATCAGTTTTTCTCGATTCATGTTGATGTTATTATCAAGATCTATCTTTTATGCCTGAGATGATGTTCTTATGCCAGTTTTCTCTCTGAACTTATTGTTATACAAATTCTACCTCCCCCTATTTATTTTCTTTTGATGAACCTAGGTCAATTTCGGACCTAGGCCTAAACCGCGATTTGCGTACGATTGAATTGGGGGAAATATGGGAATATTGTCTATATTGGATGTAACACCCCGAATTTTAGTTAATACTAAAATTCACTAATTACAGGATAAATAATCTCAGATGTGGGAATTGGGGGTAACGGGCTGCGTCATTGCGTTCGTCTCGGAAAAATACGCGAAATAGAGTCCGAGTTTTCGAGAATCGGAGTCCGTATGGCCCGGTTATGGCCCAAAGAAGTTTTCCGAAAATTCAAAGTTAAAAACAGATTTAGAAATGCAAAATCAGATTTCAAAATTGGAGCCAGCAGGGGGCCAGGCGGGAAGTTACCCGCCCTACCCATGTCGACAGGGCTGTCGACAGGCTTGTCGACTGGGGAGTCGACTTGCCTGTCGACTTGCCTGTCGACCTGGGCGCGGCGTCCAGGGAACCTGGGTGCACCAGGTTGGGTTTTAGGCTGGCTTGGAGGGCTGGGTTCTAGAGATTTCCTAAATCTAACGGACCTAATCTAACCTAGGGTTAATCTAAGGGCCTAAAACACTCACCTAATCTATAAATACACCCTAAACCTACCCTAATCCATACTAAAAATAGGAATGATGGCCTCATGCCGCCAAAATCAAACTTGAGAGAGCCTCCACTAGTTTATGAAGGAAGTTGCAAGCTAATCACTCTCTAATCAACCTCTAATCATCATCTTCTTCATATTTAGCAACTAATTCCACTTCATAAGTTTGCTAATCTTGGGTTTGGTGAGTTTCTATCACTTTAACATCAATTGCTAAAGTAAGTAGATTGGGTGTAATGAGACTTATGGTCTTAAATGCGGATTAGTGAGTTTGAATCATTTGTAATGATATGCTACTCTATGTTTTTCTATGTTTATGCATGTTTAACAAGTGGGTTTATGCATGTTTAATAAGTTGGTTTATGCATGTTTAACAAGTGGGTTTATGCATGTTTAATAAGTGGGTTTATGCATATCTAATAAGTGGGTTTATGCATGTTTAACAAGTGAGTTATGCAAGTTCATATGCAAGTTATGTATATGCTTAAATGCAAGTTTAACATGATATGCAAGTTATGCATGCTTATGCAAGTATGTGAATGCTTATGCAAGTATGTGAATGCTTATGCAAGTTATGTGTATGCTTAAATGCATGTTTAACATGTTATGCAAGTTATGAGAATGCTTATATGCAAGTTCAACATGTTATGCAAGATATGTGTATGATAATATGCAAGTTTGGGTTAAATGTAGTTGGGTTAATATATGCTCATATATGCAAGTTGACATCCTCTTAACCCATGACAAAGTTATATGCTAAGATTTGGTTAAACCCATGATATTTGTGATGGATCTTCCCTTTATTATGTCATGAAATGAGAACGATTTACGTGGGGAACGATGGGGTTAATAAATATGTTAATAAAAGTATGATTGGGTATGATTAAGCATACCATAAAAATAAATTAACATAAGTGGGAATTTATCTATTGAGTTAGGTCTACCCCATGGGAATTTACCTATTGAGTTAGGTCTACCCATGTTATGAAAAACTTGATATTAATTAGGGATAATTAATATGGGCGTGATTAATTAGGTGTAATTAATCAACTAAGACACGAGGTTGGACCCTTTTGTAGCGGAAGTCTGCCCGGAACCGACCGGCCATCCAGCGGCTACAAATGATTGGCCCAATGTGAGAGGTCTTAGTCATAAATTAAATACGTGATTAAAGTAAAGACACGAGGTTAAACCCTTTTTATGACAGAAGTCTGCCTGGAACCAACCGGCATATCCAGCAGTCATAAAAGATGGTCTAATGTGAGAGGTCTTTATGAGGTCATGATCTTAATTAATTAATTAAGAAACACTTAACCATATTAGCATGTAGAGGGACATGAGGGGTTAAGTGGGTGCCTTGGGTGGCATGTGGAAATCTAGTGGGTTGCCTTGGGTGGCAATAGAAAATACGATTAGAATACTTAACCAAGTGGAAACATGTAATGAAACATGATTAAAGGGTTAAGTGGGATACACTAGATAAGTGACAAGCTTAGGTGGGTAGCTTGTGGGGGCCCATTTCAACCAATATCCCAAACGTATCTTTGTGGGCTCGACTCTAGTCGGGTGACGGGACACGCATATTGGGCTTGACTATAAGAGGCCAAAACGGGTTAGCGGTGGCAACGCAGGATCAACGGGTTTCATATGCGTGTGTGGACCCGGGCTGGTTGGTAAGTCGTTGTTGCATCGTGTAGATATAAAGCCGTGCACCTTTGATATTATCAGGTGGCCACTTTGGGGAATGATACACCCCATTGTGGGACCAGCACGGGTATCTACGGTAGGGAGCCGATCGCTTGGGAGTAGTGGGTACACCTAGTGGAGATAGGGGCTGACGGCACCTATGTAGTGAGCTAGGGGTACGTGAAACTACTGGGTAAATTTTCTAAGTCCTTGGGTGGGATCAACCTTTAAGTAGGAATGACTGGTGTGGTGCAGTTAGTAATTATCCTTGGGTGGGTAGATGCGTCTTTACGGTTATCTTAGTTTACCCTAAGTCTACCAAGCTGCTTAGTGTAGCCATTCATCCCCAGACATTACCGTAGGTCAAGTTTATGTCTTCTCTGGTTACTTTAATGATTGTATTGTTAAAGTTATAGGACTCGCTCAGACTTATGTCTGACCCCGTTGTTTTTATCTTTTTCCCAACCCTCAGGTCCTACGGTGGATCCTAGCAGTAGTGGAGCTTGATCGGATTGCTGTTCCAGTCTTTAGGAGCTTGGATAGATGTAAAGCTCCAGTTACCCAGTTATCTTTTCTTTTGTCCTGGCTATTGTATGAGAGAGTGGGATTATGTACTTCTTTATTTTGATGGATATTGTACTTGACTTTTATTGTGGTTTTATGATGTAACCAGACATGTTTATTTCCGCTGTTATGAGATGATGTTTTAAATTTCAAGTACTATTTATATCTGTCATGTTGTAATTTTTCTGTTCTATATTCACTAAAATACTCCACTGATGCTATGGCATTCCCTTAGAGAGTGACCATGGCGGGCGTGGGGTGTTACACGTGGCATCAGAGCAAAGGTTACCGGAACAGATAAATTTTTTTAGAAAACTATTTTTATAAAAACATTTTTGGAAGAAATATTTTCAAAGACATGTCTTTTAAGAGAAAAGTTTTTGAAAGAAAAACATAATCCCCAATAGCCATATCTATATCCTTCGAATTCTCCGTTTTGAGTCTTTCCTTTTTCGTTTCAGCATGGCTGAGGATCTTAACTTTCCGGAGGGTGTGACGGTACCAGTATGGCATAGGAGATTGATGGAGGCTAGGGCCACCACTGCGGGTCCAGCAAATATTCCTCCACCAACCGTAGCACCCGATCTTCCTCCTCCCCCTCCTCCTCGCACGGATACTTTTGCTAAGACTTGCAAGGAATTTAAAGCTATGGGAGGGAAACCTTTTCGAGGATCTGAAACTTTTGTGGAGGCTAGGGATTGGCTTAAGGAGGTGGAAGAATTGATAGATATCTTTGAGATGGAAGAAGGAAAGAAAGTCAAGTTAGCTGCTTGGTTAATGAAAGGAGAGGCCTCATTCTGGTGGGAGGTCACTAATGGAGAACGCCCCATTGACTCTTGGGCGGATTTTAGGCAAAGATTTGTGGCAAAGTTTCTCTCAAGGGCGGAGGAAAACTTGTATATGGAAAGATTCTTGACTTTAAAGCAAGGAAATCTCTCGGTGAAGGAATATGTCAACAAGTTTAATCAATTGGCAAGGTTTGGCCTAGACATGGTGAATACACCGGAGAAGAAGGCTTTGAGGTTCGTGAAAGGCTTGAATGAACCGATGCATGGGTTGGCTATGACTCATATCCCTATGGGGGCCACCTTTGAGAAGCTAGTTGACATGGCACTCATGCAGGAAGAAGAAAAGGGTCCCAATGCTAATAAGGCACCCGAGAAGAAGGGAGATCAAAAGAAACCTCAGCAACAACAACAAAAGAAAGGTGGGAAAGGCAACGGTGGCAAGGGCAAGAAGAAGAAGTGTTTCAATTGTGGGACACCTGGCCACCTAAGAAAGGTTTGTCGCAAGAAGAAGAAGACTGTCTGCTTCCACTGTGGCGAAGCAGGGCATCTAGTGAAAGACTGTCCTAAGAAAGGGCAAAGGACGGGGTCTACCTCAGGAGGACAGGTGCAAGCTCTTATGGCACCAAGTTAGGCTAGGGGGCAAGTACAGGCTCTCGCAGTCCCACCGATTCAGGAGAGAGGTAGAACTATTTCCGTTGAAAGTCTGGTTTTTCTATTTGATCATCCTGTCCGTACATTGTTTGATTCAGACGCATCGCATTCGTTTATCTCATCATCATTAGTTGAGTCACTACACCTAGACACCAGTCTGGTAGATGATCCCTTGGTTGTTACAAACCCAATTGGGGGCTCCACTTATTTGTCCATGATATGTTTGGGTTTGAAAATTTCTATACTTAGCATTGAGTTTAGATGTGATGCTTTTGTGTTGGGCTTCACGGGCTATGGGTTGATTTTGGGCATGGACTGGTTATCCAGTAATGGTGCCGTTCTTGATTGCGAAAGGAGAGTTGTTAGGCTCATGACCCGTTTGGGTAACACTCTCGAGATTTCTTGTAATCCCATGGATTCTGTTATGCTAAGTTATCTTGAATCGCTTGACGCTTCGGTCGAGAGTTTACAATCTGTTAAAGTGGTCCGGGAATATCCGGATGTGTTTGAGGAGGTGAAGGGCTTACCTCCGAAGCGGGAGATTGACTTCCGAATATATCTGGTGGATAATGCTAAACCTGTATCTTTACCAGTGCGCCACATGGCTCCTCGTGAGAGGAGGGAACTCCATAAGCAAGTAGGGGAGTTGCTTGAGAAGGGGTTCATAAGACGAAGTATATCGGAATGGGGTGCTCCAGTAGTATTTGCTACAAAGGCGGATGGGTCCCTCAGACTTTGTGTAGACTATAGAGAACTCAACAAGCTCACAAAGAAGAATAGACACCCATTGCCGAGGATTGATGATCTTTTCGATCAGTTGGTTGGCGCTTCAGTATTTTCTCAGTTGGACTTAGCCACGGGGTTTCATCAATTGAGGGTGGCTGAGGATAGCATAGACAAGACTGCCTTTAGGACTCCGGATGGTTTCTATGAGTGGCTGGTGATGCCATTTGGGTTGACGAACGCCCCTGCATACTTTGTTGATTTGATGAGTAGGGTGTTCAGGGAGTTCCTTAATAAATTCGTGGTGGTCTTTGTGGATGATATCTTAGTATTTTCTAAGAGTGAAGAAGAGCATGCCCTACATCTTGGGGAGGTATTGAAGACTCTTCGAGCACATAGCCTTAAGGCTAAATTCTCTAAATGTCACTTCTGGAGGAAGGAGGTGCGGTTCTTGGGGCACGTGGTCTCCAAGGAAGGGATAGCTGTGGATCCCGCGAAGGTAGTATCAATTCAGGATTGGAAGGTTCCGAAGGATGCTACCGAAGTAAGAAGTTTCTTGGGGTTGGCGGGTTATTATAGGAAGTTTATTAAAGACTTCGCGAAGATATCAACCCCATTAACCCGCTTAACGAAGAAGAATCTTGTTTTCGCATGGGACGTAGATTGTGATGATGCGTTCCGACGGTTAAAGAGAGCTTTAACCACTGCTCCAGTTTTAGTGTTGCCAGATGGGAGCAAGCCATTTGTTGTCTATACCGATGCTTGTAGGACAGGACTAGGCACAGTCTTAATGCAAGAGGGAAGGGTGATAGCCTATGGTGGAAGGCAGTTGAGAGTGCATGAGAAAAATTACCCTACCCATGATTTAGAGTTGGCCGCTATTGTTTTTGCGCTTAAGATTTGGCGCCATTATCTTCTTGGTGAGAGATTCGAATTGTTCACTGACCACAAATCATTAAAATACTTGTTTTCTCAGAAGGATTTGAATTTGAGACAGCAAAGGTGGATGGAGTTCTTAGCATCCTATGATTTCGAGATAGCGTATACCCCTGGCAAGGGTAACGTGGTGGCGGACGCCTTGAGCAGAAAGAGGTTGTCCTTGAGTCCATTGTTTGTGGAACAACAAAGCTTGGAATTTATCTCGATGTTTGATTTCAGACCTTCCATTGATTATATACCCGGTTTGCTAGCTTCCTTGGAGGTTAGACCTACTCTTTTGGGGCGGATTGGAGAAGCACAGAGGGATGACCCACAGTTGGTTGAGTTGGTGGAGAAGCTCATAAGGGGGGAGTCATCCAGCCATTTGAGTAGGTACACCCTAGACGATAGGGGGTGCTTGCGTAGAGACGGTAGACTGTGTGTACCGCAAGACGAGGGTTTGAGGAAGGTTATTCTTGATAATGCACACCGTTCTAGGATGACCATTCATCCCGGTGGGGACAAAATGTACCAAGACATGAAGAGGGTTTTCTTCTGGGCCGGTATGAAGAAAGATGTGGCCGAGTATGTCACTCGATGCTTGGTGTGCCAACAAGTGAAGGCGGAGCAAAAGAAACCAGGCGGGTTGCTTCACCCATTGGAAGTTCCGCAATGGAAGTGGGATAGCGTCTCGATGGATTTTATTGACGGGTTACCCAGATCAAGAAAGGGTAATACGGGAATTTGGGTGGTGGTAGACAGACTTACTAAGAGCGCCCATTTCATACCTGTGAAGAGCAAGAGGACCGCTCCATGGCTAGCTTCAGTATATCTTCGAGAGATAGTTCGATTGCATGGGGTACCCTCTAGCATAATGAGTGATCGAGATCCTATCTTCACTAGCGAGTTCTGGAGAAGTTTGCAAGAGGCAGTGGGGACTCAATTGTGTCTGAGCACCGCATATCATCCTCAGATGGACGGCCAGACTGAGAGGGTGAATCGTGTTCTAGAAGACCTTTTGAGGCTTTGTATCTTAGATTTTGGAGGTACATGGGAAGAGCATCTTCCATTGGTGGAGTTCGCATATAATAACAGCTTTCAGTCCAGTATTGGTATGGCTCCTTTCGAAGCTCTCTATGGAAGGCCTTGTCGATCACCTACATGTTGGTGGGAATCTACGGATAAGATCTTGCTTGGGCCTGATATGATTAGGGAGACTTCTGAGAAGATTGACTTGATTCGAAGAAGGATGAAAGCAGCGCAGGATAGGCAAAAATCTTATGCGGACAAGAGGAGGACGGATCTTGAGTTTGAAGTTGGGGACATGGTCTTTGTCAAAGTGTCTCCGTTACGAAATGTGGTTCGCTTTGGATCTGTTGGAAAGTTAGCACCAAGGTTCGTAGGGCCATTTCCCATTAAGGAAAGAATTGGACGGATGGCATATAGAGTGGAGTTGCCTGACAAACTTAGTGGTGTACATGATGTATTCCATGTGTCCCATTTGAGGAAGTGCTTACATGAGACCGCAGAGGTGGTAGAGCCGAGCTTGCTTAAAGAAGTGGAAGTAGAGCGTGATGCGACTATTCGACGAGCTCCTACCTGCATCCTTGGGTCAGGGACTAGGAAGTTGAGAAACAGAGAGGTTAAACTAGTCAAAGTGCAATGGGGAGAAGATGAGAGCAACGCAACTTGGGAGACGGAAGCGAAGATGCGTTCATTGTACCCATTTCTTTTTTAGGGTATGTCTTTTAACTTCTCCTTTATCGCTTGTCTAGTACTTATCTTATCTTTAGTATGTCCTCTCGTTAGTACTGTTTGACCTTTAGATAGGGTAAACCTATGGTTGAAACATGTGTTTGAGACATGTTATGGTTGATGGATGCAAGTGGATGCAAGTGTTTGCTAGTGGTTGCTCGTGGATGCATATACACACACTCTAGGCACTAGATCGGCTCAGTCACTTCATATTGCATATTGCATAAAATTGTGTGTAGGAAGCTATATTTATGGATGTATAATGATTGTGTTATCATATGGATGATGCATTTTGGTGAATGATTGTGCACTCATGTTGATATTGTATGTGTCGATAGGGTTCTCTCGCATACATAATGGATGCATGGCACTATCATGGTTTGCATATGTTCATACATTAGATAGGGAACATATACACACATTTTTTGCATATGCTCATACATCATTAGAAACTATTTAAGGACAATGGATGCCCGTGGTTGATGGTTTGAGTATATGGTTGTTTGGATGGTAGGATATGCATTCTCCTTGGCTTAGAGATTTCGGGGACGAAATCCTTTAAGGAGGGGAGAATGTAACACCCCGAATTTTAGTTAATACTAAAATTCACTAATTACAGGATAAATAATCTCAGATGTGGGAATTGGGGGTAACGGGCTGCGTCATTGCGTTCGTCTCGGAAAAATACGCGAAATAGAGTCCGAGTTTTCGAGAATCGGAGTCTGTATGGCCCGGTTATGGCCCAAAGAAGTTTTCCGAAAATTCAAAGTTAAAAACAGATTTAGAAATGCAAAATCAGATTTCAAAATTGGAGCCAGCAGGGGGCCAGGCGGGAAGTTTCCCACCCTACCCATGTCGACATGGCTGTCGACAGGCCTGTCGACTGGGGAGTCGACTTGCCTGTCGACCTGGGCGCGGCGTCCAGGGAACCTGGGTGCACCAGGTTGGGTTTTAGGCTGGCTTGGAGGGTTGGGTTCTAGAGATTTCCTAAATCTAACGGACCTAATCTAACCTAGGGTTAATCTAAGGGCCTAAAACACTCACCTAATCTATAAATACACCCTAAACCTACCCTAATCCATACAAAAAATAGGAATGATGGCCTCATGCCGCCAAAATCAAACTTGAGAGAGCCTCCACTAGTTTATGAAGGAAGTTGCAAGCTAATCACTCTCTAATCAACCTCTAATCATCATCTTCTTCATATTTAGCAACTAATTCCACTTCATAAGTTTGCTAATCTTGGGTTTGGTGAGTTTCTATCACTTTAACATCAATTGCTAAAGTAAGTAGATTGGGTGTAATGAGACTTATGGTCTTAAATGCGGATTAGTGAGTTTGAATCATTTGTAATGATATGCTACTCTATGTTTTTCTATGTTTATGCATGTTTAACAAGTGGGTTTATGCATGTTTAATAAGTTGGTTTATGCATGTTTAACAAGTGGGTTTATGCATGTTTAATAAGTGGGTTTATGCATATCTAATAAGTGGGTTTATGCATGTTTAACAAGTGAGTTATGCAAGTTCATATGCAAGTTATGTATATGCTTAAATGCAAGTTTAACATGATATGCAAGTTATGCATGCTTATGCAAGTATGTGAATGCTTATGCAAGTATGTGAATGCTTATGCAAGTTATGTGTATGCTTAAATGCATGTTTAACATGTTATGCAAGTTATGAGAATGCTTATATGCAAGTTCAACATGTTATGCAAGATATGTGTATGATAATATGCAAGTTTGGGTTAAATGTAGTTGGGTTAATATATGCTCATATATGCAAGTTGACATCCTCTTAACCCATGACAAAGTTATATGCTAAGATTTGGTTAAACCCATGATATTTGTGATGGATCTTCCCTTTATTATGCCATGAAATGAGAACGATTTACGTGGGGAACGATGGGGTTAATAAATATGTTAATAAAAGTATGATTGGGTATGATTAAGCATACCATAAAAATAAATTAACATAAGTGGGAATTTACCTATTGAGTTAGGTCTACCCCATGGGAATTTACCTATTGAGTTAGGTCTACCCATGTTATGAAAAACTTGATATTAATTAGGGATAATTAATATGGGGGTGATTAATTAGGTGTAATTAATCAACTAAGACACGAGGTTGGACCCTTTTGTAGCGGAAGTCTGCCCGGAACCGACCGGCCATCCAGCGGCTACAAATGATTGGCCCAATGTGAGAGGTCTTAGTCATAAATTAAATACGTGATTAAAGTAAAGACACGAGGTTAGACCCTTTTTATGACAGAAGTCTGCCCGGAACCAACCGGCATATCCAGCAGTCATAAAAGATGGTCTAATGTGAGAGGTCTTTATGAGGTCATGATCTTAATTAATTAATTAAGAAACACTTAACCATATTAGCATGTAGAGGGACATGAGGGGTTAAGTGGGTGCCTTGGGTGGCATGTGGAAATCTAGTGGGTTGCCTTGGGTGGCAATAGAAAATACGATTAGAATACTTAACCAAGTGGAAACATGTAATGAAACATGATTAAAGGGTTAAGTGGGATACACTAGATAAGTGACAAGCTTAGGTGGGTAGCTTGTGGGGGCCCATTTCAACCAATATCCCAAACGTATCTTTGTGGGCTCGACTCTAGTCGGGTGACGGGACACGCATATTGGGCTTGACTATAAGAGGCCAAAACGGGTTAGCGGTGGCAACGCAGGATCAACGGGTTTCATATGCGTGTGTGGACCCGGGCTGGTTGGTAAGTCTTTGTTGCATCGTGTAGATATAAAGCCGTGCACCGTTGATATTATCAGGTGGCCACTTTGGGGAATGATACACCCCATTGTGGGACCAGCACGGGTATCTACGGTAGGGAGCCGATCGCTTGGGAGTAGTGGGTACACCTAGTGGAGATAGGGGCTGACGGCACCTATGTAGTGAGCTAGGGGTACGTGAAACTACTGGGTAAATTTTCTAAGTCCTTGGGTGGGATCAACCTTTAAGTAGGAATGACTGGTGTGGTGCAGTTAGTAATTATCCTTGGGTGGGTAGATGCGTCTTTACGGTTATCTTAGTTTACCCTAAGTCTACCAAGCTGCTTAGTGTAGCCATTCATCCCCAGACATTACCGTAGGTCAAGTTTATGTCTTCTCTGGTTACTTTAATGATTGTATTGTTAAAGTTATAGGACTCGCTCAGACTTATGTCTGACCCCGTTGTTTTTATCTTTTTCCCAACCCTCAGGTCCTACGGTGGATCCTAGCAGTAGTGGAGCTTGATCGGATTGCTGTTCCAGTCTTTAGGAGCTTGGATAGATGTAAAGCTCCAGTTACCCAGTTATCTTTTCTTTTGTCCTGGCTATTGTATGAGAGAGTGGGATTATGTACTTCTTTATTTTGATGGATATTATACTTGACTTTTATTGTGGTTTTATGATGTAACCAGACATGTTTATTTCCGCTGTTATGAGATGATGTTTTAAATTTCAAGTACTATTTATATCTGTCATGTTGTAATTTTTCTGTTCTATATTCACTAAAATACTCCACCGATGCTATGGCATTCCCTTAGAGAGTGACCATGGCGGGCGTGGGGTGTTACATTGGATATATATGTTTGGTAGAATTGACGACATAACATGAAATTGGGATTTGAGTATTATCGTTATAATTAAAGTTTGTAAGTTTGGGTAAATTAGTGTAAACATGGAATACATGTAGTTCGGCATGAAACTTGGTGTGTGTGTAAATTGGCATAAAATTGGCGTACATGTAAAACGACATGAATTGAACATATGTAAATTTGGTATGAATTGGGCATATGTAAAACTGACATGTAATCTAGAACTTGAGCATATATTAATTATGTAAAATTTAGAGTTGAAACATATATGATAATTTATGACTTGGTAGAGGTTTAATATGAACGCGCCTAAGTTGGGTTTTGGGTAGTTGGCATGTATTGCAAATAAAAGGCTATAACTTGGCATAACCTTATAGTGAATTACGATAATAATTTGGGAATACGTTTTGGGGCAAAAACGTGAATTACGAACTTGATAATTGGCATATAACTGGAAATATGAACGTGGTTGAAACACAAACATGAACATTTTTAAATGTTAAACACATGAACTGATATTGGGGTTTTGGGTGGAATACGACCATTAATGAACCTTTGACACAAGGTTAGACTCGGTTTGTGGTGTAAATCTGCCCGGAACCGCCCGACAAATCCAGTAGCCACAAAGTGTCAGCCTAATGAGAGAGGTCGAAGGTCGAATTGTAGGCGTAACGGTTTATGATACGAGGTTAGACTCAGTTTGTGGTGTAAATCTGCCCGGAACCGCCCGGCAAATCCAGTGGCCACAAAGTGCACGGTCTAATGTGAGATGTCATGTTTCGTTCGTCATAATGAATGAATTAAGGAATACTAACCATAATAAGGCATGGGTATGGTTAGAGGGTTAGGTGGGATGACATGGAAATTTGACATGTAGATATGGACCTAACCGGTATGAGTTAAGAACACGTAAAACTTATAAATGTGAACTTAACCAATTTGACATGACATATGGGTGGGTTAAGTCAACGTGAACCGATAAACGACACTTGGTAGGGTTAAGTCATGAATCACTGGAAAACACTTAACCAAGATAACGTGTTAATTAGACAAGTAGGTGTGGTTAAGTAAATTGAGTACATTTAACCATTATAACATGTTAATTAGACAAGTGGATAGGGTTAAGTAAAGTGAGAACACCTAACTAATACAACAGGTTAGTTAGACAAGTGGTTGCGGTTAAGTAATAAAACTTAACCAGCATAACATGACAAGCAAGTGGGTTAGGTTAACTTGAATGGGTTGATAACACTTAATCGTTATAACATGACTAGCCAATGGGTTGGTTTAACTTAAATGGGTTGATAACACTCAACCGATATAACCTGATGTGTGGTAGGGTTAAGTAAATACACGAGGGTAACACTTAACCATTATAATATGGCTAGTGGATGGGGTTGAGTTAACATACACTTAACCGATCTAACGTGAGGTGTGGTAAGGGTTAAGTTAACACAGGGAAGAATGCATAATCGATATAACAAGATATGCGGTAGTTTTAAGTAACACAAGAGAGAACTTAACCAAGGTAACATGATGGGGGGTGGGGTTAAGTTAACTTGAATGGATAACACTTAACCAACCTGTGGGGTATACGAATAGACCCTAGGAAAACCCTAGTAGCGGGACCCGTTTCAGCAGTAACCCACATTAGGTATCGACAATACCATGAGCTAGGCAGGGTGGGGCACAATTACTGGGCTGATAATAAGCGGTCAAAACGGTGGCGGGTGATGCAGCATTGCAGGTTCCGATGGATTACGGGCGTGCAAGTATTCCGAAGTGGAAAATTTAGCCACTGGGCATCAGTAGATATAAAGCTTGCATCAAAAATCGTGTCGGGGTTGCCATCCTAGGGATTGATACACCTTAGGGTGGGACCAGCACAAGTATCTACGAATAGGGGGCCGCGTGACACAAACAAGACCTAGGTCGAGTAGGAGCCGATCGATTAGGGTAGTAAGGATACATCTAACACATTCATGGCAATTGGGTTGGTTGAGGTGAAATCCTCATATTAAATGTAGTCCTGAAGGCTACCACAATTACGGGGTTAGGATAACCTTAGTATATAGCACATGTGAAACATTGTAAGTAAGAGCCGATCTATTAAGATAGGTACGATGGGGACATGAAACTGTCAATATGAGGTGGGACCCTCATCGTGGGATATGTACCTATAAAACTATCATTCGGATTATGGGGGATCACTTATCTTGTAATTATCACTAAGTAAACTAGTTGGAGCGCTAGTTTGGTGGTGCAGAGAATATAGGAAATCAAGGAAAATAGTGTAATGGCAAAGCTTAGAAATCTTGCGATGTTATACTTGATAGAAACCTTGTGATGTGATACTTGGTAGGAACCTTGTGATGCTACTCTTGATAGGAACTATGGGATGTTATACTTGATTTATCGTGCCTGTAGCTTAACTTGTCATCATGCTTATGTTTATTTTCAGTTTATTCATGCCATGTTATCATTACCTGTTTTGATGCTGAAAGTCACTAGGGCTTACTCTGTCTTTATGACTGATCCGTTTTGTTTCGCCTCTTTTTCTTCCGTTTCCCCCCTAGGTTCGCAGGGTGGGAATACAGCTTAGTTCAGATCTTACCAAGCTCCAAGGCTCTTTCATGTACGACTTGGATTTCTCTTGGCTATGGCTTGCCTTGATTTATTGGGGAATATCAGAGTTTATTTTTATGCTTCTTTGTTTTTGAGAAAGACAGATATTTTCGCTATGTAATTGGGTATTGGAAGTTGATGAGTTTTTGTTGTAAACAATTATATTTAATAAATGATTTGAAGTACTCCTACTTTACTTTCCGTTGTTTTATATACGTCTATCTTGTAATATTTCTGTTCCAGTACCCATAATGCTCCATTGAAGTTAAAGCATTCCCTTTGTGAGTGACCTTAACGGATGTGGGGTGTTACATTTGGTATCAAAGCAGAAGGTTACCAGACTGGGCAAAAGCTTTTAAAAACCTTTTGAAATTATTTTCAAAACATTTACAAAGAAGCATTCTTATAAGAAAAGTTTTGTTTTACGAAAGGCATATTCCCCAAAGCCATATGCACTATCTTTTGAATCTCTCTTTGAATCTCTTCTTTCTTTCTTTTTCGCCATAATTTTGTAGGTGTACCACACAAGTCAGAGGGCAAAGAAGTGCCCAACCTCCATCCGTAGCCGCAATAGTTCCATCTGCGACTAATCTTATTTCAAGCTTTGTAAGGTTGTAGTGTGATGGAGGTAACTTTCGAGAAACCGGCCAACAAGCTATACAAGGATAGTAAGAACGAGGATAAAGAACACAAGCCTAAGGATGAGAAACTTGTTGATATGGCTTAATCCACGAAGGAGGAAAAGGTGAAAGGGAAGAGGCCAAAGTGAAGGAATAATAAAACCTATGACAAGAGGGAGTATCTTTAGTATGGTAAAAAGGGACATGTAGTTATGTATTATAGGACAAGGACAAGGGCAAAGAACAACGAGAGGGCAATTGTATGCTCTCACTACTAGCGTACTCTAGAGTGGTGGTAACGTTTTTGTTAAAGGTTTAGCTTTTCTCTTCTATCATCCCGTTAGAACTTTTATTTTTGTACATCGCATCCTTTTAATTCTGCTTCGATATTTGAGTCTCTACACCTTAGTACTAGCATAGTAGAGGATCCCATTTTTGTCTCAAATCCTGTTGGGGAATCGGCTCATTTATTCATGACTTGTTTGGATTTGAGAATGTCTATGCTAAGTGTTGAGTTTAGAAGTAATGCTTATGTTTTTGGGCTATGGGTTGATTCTAGGGATGGAGTGGTTATCCAGAAATGATACTATTCTTGAGTATGAAAAGAGGGTAGTTAGACTCTTGACTTGCCTTGTTAATGCCCTCGAAGTCTAGTGTAACCCTTAGGGTTCTTCCATGCTTAGTTGCCTAGAATCTCTTGATACATTTATTGATCCGCTCGAGTAGTGTTCACCACTAAGGCGGATGGTTCATTTCGCTTATGCATGAGTTATAGAAAATCACCTTAGTAAGTACATTTGGCAGCATGGTTGGCATTTTTTTTGTTTTCAAGAAATAGTTCTTCTGCGTGGAATACCTTATAATAAGTAAACGAGATCCAAGATTCACTAATGAATTTTGGAGAGCTTGCATGAAACCATGAGTACGCAGTTATGTTTGAGCCAAGTATACTAGAAAACGAATATGTGAAAGTGGAACGAGAGGTGACAGTGAAATGAGTTCCAATGGAAATAGGAATTAAGAAGCTACGAAATTGTGAAGTTAAAGACGGCCAAAGCACATTGGAGTTAAGCTCAAGGAAATGCGACTTAGAAGATTGAAGACTAGATACGTGCATCATATCTCCTTTTTTTTAAGAGTAGATCCTTGATCTCTCTTTTCCTGTAGAGCTTACTTGCATGCTATTTTAAAGTATATCCTCTCGGTCTTATTCTCAATCCTATTTCTGTTGCAAACCCCATAGGGATCATCTATTAGTAATACATGTAGGGGCTTGAAGGTGTCCATTGGGTTGAGTAACTCTTTGGGTGTCAGCCTGATGTTGATTTCGGTCTTCGAGGCTAGTGCTTAGGGAGTTCTTCTCCTAATCAGTATATATGTGACATAGACTTCCAATTTTGACATTGCCTAATGGGCACAAAGTTTTTACTTGCTTCTATCATTCGACTATATCTTTAGGTAGGAACAATTGGGTGTAAACATGTGTTTGAGACGTGTTATGATTGATGGTTGCAAGTGGTTGCAAGTGATTGCTAATGGTTGCTCGTGGATGCATATACACGCACATTAGACACTAGATCGGCTCCGTCACCTTTCATATTGCATATGCATGAGTGTTTTTATGGATGAAATTAAATGTGTTATCATGTGGATGTTGAATATGGATGGATGTTTGTGCACACATATAGTGTTTATGTGGCTAGGACTATCCGCATACATGTTGGACTCATGGCACTAGTCATATTTTGCATTAAAGAGATCAATCAGGCCCGATCATTTGCATTAGATAAGGAACATATACACACACTTTCTGCATATGTTCATACAACATTAAAAATCACTTAAGGACGATGGATGCCTGTGATTGATGATTGAGTAGATGGATGATTGGATGGTAGGACACATTCTTCTTAACCTGAAGATTTCGGGGACGAAATACTTTAAGTAGGGGAGAATGTAACAACCCGAATTTTAATAACATGTTGAAACTATAAATCAGTGTATAATTAACTTTCAAAATGAGAATCATGCGAAATGGGTTGCGCCATTGTGTTCGTCTCGGAATTCTACATGAAATCGAGTCCGAGTTTTCGAAAATCGGAGTCTGTATGACCGAGTTATGACCTCTAGAAGTTTCACGAATTTTTAGAATCAAAAACAGCTCAGAAATTCGAATTCAAGACCCAGAAGCGGGCTGGGCAGGAAACTTCCCGGCCAGAGCCTAGGTCGACCATAGGGTCGACCTGCGGGTCGACCTCCCTGGTCGGGCCAGGGTGGCCTGGTTGGGTGCACCGGTTGAGTCAGTGGGCTGGGACGATTTCTGAAGGTCAGGATTGATTCTAGGGTTTATCTAAGGGCCTAAATAAGTTTCCTACACCTATATAAACACCCTAAGACCTAACCAAATTCACAACAAATCATTCTTACACTGTTATGCTGCTAAACTCCGTCTTGAACCATGGCCGCCACCTCCGAATTAAAGCTTAAGCATTCAAACTCGATACAAATCAAAGATCGACGCTTCTACAACAATTCAAGAGAATATATCAGCGACACCGCAACGTTTCTACATCAATTTCAGTTCTTAATTCGCTAGCCATGCTCTGTAAGTTCTAGTTACTTTTTAGATTTAAACTTGTTAATTATAATATGGCCATAGAATAAAGTGGAATTGGATTTAAGTATGTTTATCTATTCAGATCTATTTCTGTTGCTTCTTGAATCTTGAGTTTTGGGACTTTTCCATTTTCATTCTCATGTCAAGCTTATGATCTGTTCAGCTTGTTGTAAATCCGTTTTTCTCGATTCATGTTGATAATATTACCAAGATCTATCTTTTATGCCTGAGATGATGTTCTTATGCTAGTTTTCTCTCTGAACTTATTGTTATACAAATTCTACCTCCCCCTATTTATTTTCTTTTGATGAACCTAGGTCAATTTCGGACCTAGGCCTAAACCGCTATTTGCGTACAATTGAATACAGGGAAATATGGGAATATTGTCTATATTGGATATATATGTTTGGTAGAATTGACGACATAACATGAAATTAGGTTTTGAGTATTATCGTTATAATTAAAGTTTGTAAGTTTGGGTAAATTAGTGTAAACATGGAATACATGTAGTTCGGCATGAAACTTGGTATGTGTGTAAATTGGCATAAAATTGGCATACATGTAAAACGGCATGAATTGAACATATGTAAATTTGGTATGAATTGGGCATATGTAAAATTGACATGTAATCTAGAACTTGGGCATATGTTAATTATGTAAAATTTGGAGTTGAAACATATATGATAATTTATGACTTGGTAGAGGTTTAATATGAACGCGCCTAAGTTGGATTTTGGGTAGTTGGCATGTATTGTAAATAAAAGGCTATAACTTGGCATAACCTTATAGTGAATTACGATAATAATTTGGGAATATGTTTTGGGGCAAAAACGTGAATTACGAACTTGATAATTAGAATATAACTGGAAATATGAACATGGTTGAAACACGAACATTAATATTTTTATATGTTAAATACATGAACTGATATTGGGTTTTTGGGTGAAATACGACCATTAATGAACCTTTGACACGAGGATAGACTCAGTTTGTGGTGTAAATCTGCCCGGAACCGCCCGGCAAATCTAGTAGCCATAAAGTGTCAGTCTAACGTAAGAGGTTAAAGGTCGAATTGTAGGCATAACAGTTTATGACACGAGGTTAGACTCAGTTTGTTGTGTAAATCTGCCCGGAATCGCTCGGCAAATCCAGTGGCCACAAAGTGCACGGTCTAATGTGAGATGTCATGTTTCGTTCGTCATAATGAATGAATTAAGGAATACTAACCATAATAAGGCATGGGTATGGTTAGAAGATTAGGTGGGATGACATGGAAATTTGACATGTAGATATGGACCTAACTGATATGAGTTAAGAACACATAAAACTTATAAGTGTGAACTTAACCAATTTGACATGACATATTTGTGGGTTAAGTCAACGTGAACCGATAAATGACACTTGGTAGGGTTAAGTCATGAATCACTAGAAAACACTTAACCAAGATAACGTGTTAATCAGACAAGTAGGTGTAGTTAGGTAAATTGAGAACACTTAACCATTATAACATGTTAATTAGACAAGTGGATAGGGTTAAGTAAAGTGAGAACACCTAACTAATACAACATGTTAGTTAGACAAGTGGTTGCGGTTAAGTAATAAAACATAACCAACATAACATGACAAGCAAGTGGGTTAGGTTAACTTGAATGGGTTGATAACACTTAACCGTTATAACATGACTAGCGGATGAGTTGGTTTAACTTGAATGGGTTGATAGCACCCAACCGATATAACCTGATGTGTGGTAGGGTTAAGTAAATACACGAGGGTAACACTTAACCATTATAATATGGCTAGTGGATGGGGTTGAGTTAACATAAACTTAACCAATCTAACATGAGGTGCGGTAAGGGTTAAGTTAACACAGGGGAGAAGCTTAACCGATATAACAAGACATGCGGTAGGGTTAAGTAACACAAGAGAGAACACTTAACCAAGGTAACATGATGGGGGGTGGGGTTAAGTTAACTTGAATGGATAACACTTAACCAACCTGTGGGGCATACGAATTGACCCTAGGAAAACCCTAGTAGCGGGACATGTTTCGGCAGTAACCCACATTAGGTCTCAATGGTACCCTGAGCTAGGCAGGGTGGGGCATGATTACTGGGCTGATAATAAGCGGTCGAAACGGCGGCGGGTGATGCAGCAGTGCAGGTTCCGACGGATTACGGGCGTGAACGTATTCCGAAGTGGAAAATTTAGCCACTGGCCATCAGTAGATATAAAGCTGTGCATCAAAAATTGTGTCGGGGTTGCCATCCTTAGGATTGATACACCCTAGGGTGGGACCAGCACAGGTATCTACGAATAGGGGCCGCGTGACACAAACAAGATCGAGTAGGAGCCGATCGATTAGGGTAGTAAGGATACATCTAACACATTCATGGCAATTAGGCTGGTTAAGGTGAAATCCTCATATTAGATGTAGTCCTGAAGGCTACCACAACTACGGGGTTGGGATAACCTTAGTATATACCACATGTGAAACATTGTAAGTAAGAGCCGATCTATTAAGATAGGTGCGGTGGGGACATGAAACTGTCAATATGAGGTGGGACCCTCATCGTGGGATATGTACCTATAAAACTATCGTGCGGGTTATAGGGGATCACTTATCTTGTAATTATCACTAAGTAAACTAGTTGGAACGCTAGTTAGGTGGTGCAGAGAATATAGGAGATCAAGGAAAATAGTGTAATGGCGAAGCTTAGAAATCTTGCGATGTTATACTTGATAGAAACCTTGCGATGTGATACTTGGTAGGAACCTTGTGATGCTACTCTTGATAGGAACTATGGGATGTTATACTTGATTCCTCGTGCCTGTAGCTTAACTTGTCATCATGCTTATGTTTATTTTCAGTTTATTCATGCCATGTTCTCTTTACCTGTTTTGATGCTGAAAGTCGCTACGACTTACTCAGTCTTTATGTCTGACCCATTTCGTTTTGCCTCTTTTTCTTCCGTCCCCCCCCCCCCAGTTCGCAGGGTGGGAATACAACTTAGTTCAAATCTTACCAAGCTCCAAGGCTCTTTCATGTACGGCTTGGATTTCTCTTGGCTATGGCTTGCCTTGCTTTAATGGGGAATATCAGAATTTATTTTTATGCTTCTTTGTTTTTTAGCAAGACAGATATTTTCGCTATGTAATTGGGTATTGGAAGTTGATGGGCTTTTATTGTAAACAATTATATTTAATAAATGATTTGAAGTACTCCTACTTTACTTTTCGCTGTTTTATATACGTCTGTCTTGTAATATTTCTGTTCCAGTACCCATAATGCTCCATTGAAGTTAAGGCATTCCCTTTGTGAGTGACCTTAACGGATGTAGGGTGTTACAAGAATGACCAAGATGCTTTTTCGACTAAAGAATGGAGCACCTTCCGATTCCTAAAACGATAAGGACAAAGGAAAAGCCCTGGAAAACAATGACAAGAATGTTCAATTCCAAAGAGAATCTATACCACTAATCAACCTCATGATCTTGTTTGTCAAGTTCGAATGAACTGAGCATGAGAAAGAGACTCAATAAGGCTGTGACGACTATTTCAGACTATGCTGAAGCATAAATGGAGGGGCTCAACTGACTTCCTAACGACAATTATCCACTCACATTTAGCAAGCTTACTTAACTTCACAACTGATCCAATGGGAGTAACTGAATTCGCTGACGTCCGATGAGGCAATCCTCGCTATCTGACTAAAAAGTAGAGACGATATCAAAGCAAATATAATTCGAACATTTGCGTATACAACACCAACTTTTGCTGATTCGAGAGAGAGCACTAAATGTCTTGGGTCGACTAAGATTGCTGAACCTGTAACTCTTACCTGATGCAATGACTGGAAGTATAAGACCCTGAAGATTGGATTCCCGATTGACTTAATTAAACCCCCATCGATGCTGGGGGCATAAACCCTGACTTCGCTTATCCTCCGATGGCACTAAGGGCACAAGCATCGATGCGCGGGCTGACCATGAAGACGAACCTGGCTGGAGCAAGATTCAAGACATGTACAATATGCCTCTGGAGTATGACCTGACTCATCTTTTCCCACCAAGCGAGCTAGCTTGCGGATCAAATGTGAACTTAAAGACTCTTACTACACCAGATGGAAGGTGTGATGAACTTATTCACTACCTTACGACAGTGACGATCATACAAGCACTGGTTCACACGATTTCAACTGCATCTCTTACTAACGTGCATGTGATTATTGAATTACGAAACTATCCAGAGCGATTGTGGATTCCTTAAAATACGACCCGATACGACCGTGGATTATTTATTTTTATTGGCATGATCCAGAGTGATTGTGGCTTTCGGGATCCTTATTGTTATGATTTGATGTTATCGCGGACCCCTATATTAATATCCCGATGCCGAGATAGTTTAAAGCCGAGTACAAATGAGAGATTCACATGTTGATTCTGATGTGCTTTATCCCAGCAGTTCAGGCAACAGCTCGGAGCCTGAAGATCCTTGAACTGCCCCATTATTTGGGTGGCTACTTCATACATAGACTCACATGTAAGAGAAGGTCCATCCCAACCATGTGCTTGACTTACATGGAATGATGACATTGTTTGGTAACGACCTGTGTGCGTAGAATCACGCTCGGGAGCCAACGATTTAGCATGACTTTTAATGAATGGAATAGACCTCTTGATCCGACGAGGTATAAGCGATCAGTTGATTATATTGACCACTATTTCCATAAGATGGCCAGACTATCATAGATGGCAGCAACGTAATAATTTGATAAAGCTTTCTCAAGGATGAATGACGTTCCAAAGAGATTTAGCTCAACACATTCAAAGCACATCTCATCCGCGATAAGATGTACTTTGGGGGGCAAAATGTTAGCCTGCTTTGTGACTAGGCTACCCAAAGCAAAGATCATATTAACACACTTTTTGGCAAATGCTGTCACACATGGAATCTCTGGATAACATCACTCTCTGGCATTGGAAGCATCGTCGGAAGACACAGGGCAGTTTGGTCAAAATCACAACATCAGTATGAACTAGACCGAAACCCCTATCAAACGACCTCATTTGGATCTAAACACATCAAATACTTGTAGCCTTCTGAATTAGCTTCAAGTAGAACTTTCGTTTGGTCCAATCGGCCTTACGGTTTGAAAGTTATGTCCGTTTCCGTGAACGCATACAGAAATATGGAAAAAACCTGCATTTTGGCTTTTTTGAAGATCAGATCGTGACCACCCCCTGGGGTCGGATCATGACCACCCCCCAGGGTCGGATCATGACCCCGGGGGTCGAATCGTGACCACCCCAGGGATCGGTTCGTGACCATGACCTGGCCTGACCATCTCCAGCTCACCACCCCAGATCATGAACCGCGACCATGAACCGCGACCAGGACCCGCTACTACGCATGTAGATTTTGACCTATTCTCGAGGCTATGATCGCTCCTACTTTCCCGGATTGGTTATCACGTGTCCTACCACGATTTGATCACCATAGGGGCTCTCCTGCAACTATAAATATACCTCCAGAGGGTATTTTCAGGGGACTTTTGGCACCTCCTTATCCATGGCTGTCATGGCCAACGCTTCTCCATGAATAACCACCATCTTCCTCAATAAAATTAATGAATTCAGAGAGAAATATTCATGAGATTCAAAAGATTGCGAGACAGTATTCATTGTAATTGTAATCAGTGAATGAAATGAAAAAATATGAAGTGGATGTAGGCTCGTTAACGCCGAACCACTATAAAAATCTTGTTATCTCGCTTTTCCTCTTATTTTCTAGTTACTTCTTCATATCCTATGCTCTAAATACGACAATTTGGGTGTTAGGACCATTTTTTGGTCTAACATTTTCCTAAGACGCTAATTAACCCCTTTAATGCCATTTATTACCATTAATTATAATTAATGTCATTTATGAACCTACTGGTCATAATTTCCTAAGACATTAATTAAATCAATAAATATAATTTTTATATCAGTCCTTTTTATTTCTAATCTAATTATTGCAACTCCTTAAACACTTATGTTTTACTTTAATTTAATTTATTCTTGTACATATATATATGTATATATGTTATAAGAATTATTTATTTCCTTAATTGGAGTTACAATTCCTACTCCTAGTCACTATTTTTAAATTATGTTGTAACGATTTAGGCATAACTACCTAATTCAATTTATTTTCCCAAAATCAGCGATGGTTACAATAGTTATTAGTCCTTTATGACCTTATTTATAGCAAATCAATCACATTTATTGCTACAACGGTCGTAATATATATATTTCCATTTAATATGGGTTATACTTCCATATGTGATTCCATAAAATGGAAACCATCCAAACACACATATAACACAAACATTAATTGTAATATATATTGTAAAGGCCAGCAAATCCGTACCAATTTGAGCTGACTAATATCCTACACATTCAACTCAAAGTGCACGAAAATACAGATCTTTAATAGAAAGAAATAAGAGGATAAGAAAGATAAGATAGAACTAACAGAATAGAAGAAGAAGAACACAACTGAACAAAACCAGAGTAAATACGAATCTCACAGCAGAATGAATAAAAGATAATGTATA
This sequence comes from Allium sativum, assembly GCA_030737875.1. Classification (NCBI taxonomy): domain Eukaryota; kingdom Viridiplantae; phylum Streptophyta; class Magnoliopsida; order Asparagales; family Amaryllidaceae; genus Allium; species Allium sativum. The sequence continues at coordinate 139,924,631 of CM060925.1, read as the reverse complement.
ACATAACTTTGAAATACACAAACTGAATTTGTATATACATATCATATCAGTGCACAACTCATATATATTATGGCGGAAATAATCTCTAACTAATTAATGGTGAAGCCTTCTGCTTCCACCTCCTCCAAGTGAATCTGCAAAGCCTGAAACACTTGACTGGCCGTACAAATTTGGGCACCCAAGAGTTTAGGGAAAACACAAACAAAATAAACTCTGGGTTAGTCATGGGACTGGTGTGAGTAAATTCCAACCATATCGTTTAACTTTGAAAATCCTTTTTAAATAAAAAGATAATAGTAAGACCAGCCCACACATAAACATGGATGGTTTTTACCTTACTATAACCCAAAATACTTTGCTATCAAGTTCAGTGATATTATGATAATGTCTAAACAATAAAAATCCAAGTAGCAGAACGCTTGCATCTCACGCTCCACATATATGTATTATAAAATCATAAACCGCAGGGCTCTTATAGGAGATTAGATTCCAACAGACAAGGTATGGGATCACCTTCCGATCAGTGTACTCTGGAGGGTATACACCTAGGTCAACAAGAACGTCTTGCAACCCAGCCACACATGACCGTCCACTCATTTAGCTTGAGTGTAACGAATATATTGTCACCTATGGTTGTTGGCCATCGAATCGAAATCCGAAGACAAAGAATCGAAAAGAAGAAAAAATATGAATTTTCTCTAGATCGATGAAAATACACCTGTTTGGGTATGACCTAACTAGCCATGATGCCCGCCCGATTTCTGCCATTTCCCGATTGTGAGGCTAGAGGCTACGTCTATCTTTCAGAACATCTAATCACCATTCACTTTGAATGCCACATCGTCAAACCCGTCAATACACTAATCGATTTCCAAAAATATCACGGGTATAAAAAGCTAAGAGGAACGAATTCCTCCCCCACCAGACATAATACCTTTTAGAGATCAACCGTACATGATTTATTAGGTATACTCTGTCAGACACTCGTCCATACAAGTTGTCCTGGGACTGGACAAAAGAAAGCACCATTTTGAAACAGAACGACTCTTTCTTTTCACTCCATCTTCAATCATCTTCAGCATAATCTAATTCGCAGCACTTATGCCTATACGGAGTGGTTTTTTGGATAATAAATCCAACTGGTCTCTCCGTATTGACAACGATGGTCAAAACACTTCGATAGTCGGTTATTTAACTATCGAAGTAAAAGCAAACATTCATTCAAATGTACAACTAAACATCACACAACCCCGGGCACTTTTTATATAACATTCATTTTTATTATTCAAATTCCCGTATCTCACCAGATATTCATCAAATCCTGTTTCATCCTATTCCCAGTTATTATAAACTCTCATTCTCCCATGTTCCAAAAAAAATATACGTTATTAATGTTCGAAACATTTCCATTCTTTTCACATTCCTTATTTTCTACACTTGGATAATATACCCTATCTACATTGGAAAATTATTTCCAATTTCATTATAAATATTTTAATATGCCAAACGTTCACTTTTCAAATATTATTCAATTTAAAATGTGAATATCGTACCTAATATAGAAATCTGAACACCTTTATCAAGTAACTCTTTATTCGAGTGATAAATACCCTTACCTCGTTTACCCAAATCTCTTCATAATTTTATATTCCCATTCCTCTTTATAAACTCTGTATCTAAGTCAACTTCTTGTCAAAATCAAGTTTATAACCAAATATTGATTACATATCCTTATTCTAATCTATTGGTTTAAACTAAAAATTAACTATCCTATCAGATTATAATTCCTAAAAATAATTTACTTTAATACGTTCAACATCGTCGAATTATAGCTCCAATTCCTAATAGTGTTATATATAAAAATCACGCTTAAGTTTGGTCAACAACGTTAATTTATTGTTACAGTTCAAAAACTTGCAATACGTTGCAGTATCCCCTTTATAACTAATCTTGACATCTTTTCCGTTAACACTAATACTATTCCTCGACAATAGTGAAGCCGTTCAAGTTGGGGTATTTTATTTACCTCTCAGACCTTGATCGACAACGTTCTTATCTTAGAATAGATATAAGCCTGTAATGCTAACTCCTTATTACTTATAATATCTATCAGACCGTATTTTCTTGTAAAATTTGAAATAAGGTTTTATGAGACCATATCCTTAATTTGAAAACTCAGTTGTTTCAACTATTTATTTAAATATTAACTCTTTGCTGCGTCTTCGTTATACAATTATATTAATAACTTCTTTTACCAAAATCCATTTACGTTCTTTGTCTCTTGAAATTTTACTATTATTTGAGTCATTTTACGTAATTCAAATAACATCTTAAATGAGGTCCATTAGAGAAACAATTATTTAATGAAAAATAATCAAATAATATTTTACTTCATCATTGCTGAAGTAAACAGTTTACTTCATCATTACTCTAAAGTAGATTGGTTGCTTACTTTATATAAACAATAACTAATTATATTGGTTCAATAATTATTTAATACCTCATTAATTAAAAAGGGTAATTAATAAGGAATCTTAGTAATTTTTGATCTGTTTACCGCTAAGTTATTTCCGTTAGATTAATTGAAGACCAATTAATCTATAATCATTTTCTAAATAAACAGTTGATTTAATCAACTTCATTCCATCAGTAAATTCGTTAACTGATTTTAATTACTTCTTACCATTAGATTAATATAATTAATCTAATAACATTTCTTAACTGTTTGCTTTTAAAATAATTATCCAAATTAGGATAATTACAGCTTAATAACTTATTTTAAATGTCAAATAATTGTTTATATTTACTTTATAAAATGAACTATAAAATACCAGTTTATAATAGAACTTATATTACAGTTTAAAACTTCACTTTAATTATAAAAATATAATTTTTGTAATTAACTTCATTGATTTTCCTGACGGCCCATCAACTTCTTAACAAAAAGATGGGTTTACGGTTGGTGCTGCCACTTTCTTAATCGATGTCGTCTATTTGATTTAAATCAAAATAACGTTGAATTTCCATCCAACATCAATATCCACACAGGGTTTAAATGTCATTTGGGTTCAAACAGTGCATATATAAATAATATAAAACAACCAGTTCATATAAATATCGAGGAATCTGGTTGGATTCCTCCAACCGGTTTCCTGCATCCACAGATGTTAGTCAACACAATTAACACTAATTTCATACCAGGGAATATTGTAATCGATGGAATCAGTATCCAACCAAATGATGTGTACATATGCAATGATATATATTATTCAACCAATTTAATTGTAATCTACCTAAGCGACCATCACACAACATTCAACCATTATTTACCAATATTAAAATCTAATTATAATATTTAAAATAGAATAGAGTCAGTGAATTTACTCACCTTGCACGTTAACCGTTAGATAACGATTTGCGTCGGTCGATAGATTTGAGCAGGATTTTTATTCTGCTACACTTCGCCACCATTTCGATCTCCATTCAGATCATGTTTGAACCCTCCATTCCAGATATAGAACCCGCCTCATATCTTCTCTCGGCCCATTGCTAATACAGCCCGCCCGCTTCAACCTGTGCCCATTCTCAACAACTCTTCTTCCACTAAGATCATGCCGATGCTGTATGCTTTCCAAAAGCCATCCCCTTTCCGAACACAACAGCTACCGCTGATTTCCTCCTACCACTAAAACAACTCCTGAGGCATGACTTGAGAATTAAACTCACCACTTCATGGATGAAACCAAAGTGCCTCAATCAATATGTTTCGTCTACCATCCATGTGAAACAGGAAATAGACCCCAAACTAGCAAAGACTCCACACGTGAACAAAGCCACCGGCGCATGCTACAGACTGTCGAAGGTTCCTCACAAATATCCACGTCTCCTATATATGACCACCCCAAACCAAATTCACGATTACTCCTTGAACCCATGAATGCAAGTAATTTGTACATGGTTTAGCTTTGGACGTATTTTCTTACCAAATGAAGTTGATAGCATTCTAAGCTGTATAACATGGCAAACTTGTTTGCTTAAATTACATCTGATAAATGGCACGTCAAGATTGCAAATCACGTAAACCCCCTCAGTACCTCCTTCCTTTCATTTCTAAAAACAAAACCCAACAGTTTCTTTCAATTTCCATGGCCCAGTTTAAACCACCACTGCTCCATCCATTCTAACATCATTTGTTTTATCTTCTCCCCTTGTACGCATAGGGAAACCGACCCCTACTCTTTTGCTTTACTGTTCACCCCTTCACCTCTTCATGAAACTGAACCTGATGCCATCCCTCCACGTTTTCAACTCCAAGACACCATCTGCTTTTACTCCCTTCAACACTTCAACAATCCCCATTCATTTCCACACACTTCCCACGTCCTTTCCCTTTTGCCACTCAGTATAAACTCCCTCCTGTAGTGGTGAACCATGTACTGACCCCTCTTCCATCCCAGTTAGTACGTCATGGCCACTTTGTCCCTTTCAGCTTCTTTCCGCGCCGAGCACTTTCCTACAACAGCACGTACACCCTTACACCCATGTTAATCCCCTTTAGCTTCGCATGGACTCCTCTCAGTCTTCGTCCATTTGCTTCCCTTCACTCATGCATTAACCTTTCCCTCATCATGCCTCTATACATTATCTTCTCTAAAATGTTCGCTATCACCTCCTTCGACTCGTGGATTTCCAAACCTCACCCTGCTAATAGCGGCGCCGTTCCACCATAATCACGGCGCCATCGTCTACTTGCCCTCCGGACACTCTTGCACTCGACGCCGACCTCTTACGTCCATTTTCCAATGTGAACACACACAACAACCACCGCTAAAATTGTTTCAACTCCATCACTGTAGGAACTCCAGATCGCTGCTAAATTCCCAGCGATTGGAACTGCTGTCGAGCCATCAAGAGTTTTATTGTAACGAAGAGGATTTCGCTTAAGAATTGAATTATATATTTTCGAGATTATAGTGGCCAGTTTCGCTTGTAATATTATAAGAAGTTTGGTGTAAGAATAGTGCGGATTCATTTGTTTTCGAAGCGAACATTTTTTTGTGGTTGTTTAAATAGAAGAGAAGGATCCAACGAAAATAGATAAATAAAAAGGTTTGCTTGAGATGTAAGCTGTAGGGAGGGTTATGGTCTATGATTTGAGATTTCTTGAAAAGTAAGGTGGCACGTGATAGTGGGTATGGTTTGCTTTTAAGAATGGGCTATATTTTTCTTTCTTCGCCATGAAGTATATAGGATTTACTTAGGGTAAGCATGGCCCTTAGTTGATAATTCATGTCTGCATGCTTTGAAAATAAGATATGTTCATTCTTGGAAAATGTAAACATATGGTGACAAAACGCATCATATATTTCGTGGGGAAAAATGATTTGTAAATGTATACATGTAAACATTTTTCTTTATGTTGTTCTGTAAGTTACGATTTCATATCAACGGATTGTATATATATGTTTTAAAAATGTAGTTTAACGGTACGCCGCTATGTAAAACTCTACTAGCATACGGGCAGCTACGGTAAAAATAAAAATATGATCGTGACGAACGATGTGCCACGATTTTAAAAACATAATAATATCGGTAGGTTAACTCATATTGTGAAACCCCAAAATATCGATATTGGGTGCAAAATACTCCAAATAAAATGTTGCGTATTTAATTAATTAAAAATTACAGTAAAATTCTAAAAATTAAATTATCACTACGTCTCAAAGGATTTGTCCAAATTCGAATCCAATATTTAATTATATTAAATAATCCGTTATGGCTTATAAACGCTCTGTAACACCCCATGTCCATTAATGTCACTCTCAAAGGGAATGCATTAACTTTCATGGAGTATTATTAGTGTATAGAACAGAATATAACAAGACAGAAACATATATTGGTACTTAAAAAATTTAAAACAACTTTTATTGCGGCGGAGAAATAGTTTGATTACAACTATTTCATAAACCAAGTACACTTAATATCCATCTTGACAATTGTTTTCAGGGTACATAAAGTAAAAAGCACGACCCCAACAAAAGTATCCATAAAAGAGATGAGCTGAACTTTACTTTCACCAATCCAAGCACTTCCAAAAGAGAGAGAGAAAGAGATCCAAATCAAGCTCCACTAGTACTAGTCCCACCCTGAGAACCTGGGGAGAAAAGGAAGAAAAGAGGCGAAAACAAGGGAGTCAAATATAAAGTCTGGCGAGTACAATAACTTTAACAATATAATTATTAAAGTAATTAGGATGAGGCATAAATTGGTAAAACAAGGAATGAATGTGAAACAAGTGGGTAAGTCAAAACAAACAAGAGGAATATTTTGGCGTTAATCTCGTTCCTAATCACTATAGGATAATTACTATACTGCACCAATGCTAATTACACCGCACCATTACTAGTCCCATACTGGAAGTTGATCCCTCTTACTAATCATAATTATAATAGTAGTAGTTTCGTGTAGTCCTAGCTGCTATCATAGGTGCTGCCTGCTCCTACCTCCACTAGTTGTACCCACTACTCTCTTGGACTCCTAGCTGTCTTCATAGGTGCCGGCTGCTCCTATCTCCTCTAGTCGTACCCAATAACTTCCCCATTCGATCGGCTCCCTAACTCGTAGATACCCGTGTTGGTCCCATAGTGGGGTGTATCACTCCCCAAAGTGGCAACTCGATACCATTAAAGATGCACGGCTTATATCTACACGATGCAACAACGTCTTACCTACCAGCCCGGGCCCACGCATGCACATGACCCCGTTGGACTTGCGTTGCCACTATTAACCCGTTTTGACCTCTTACGATCAAACCCAGTAAGCGTGTCCCGTCCTCGATCTAGATCGAATTCACTAAGATATTAAATGGGTAACTGGTTGAAAAGGGTCCCCACGCTTGACACAAGCTTTCTACCTATGCTTGGTCCCCACTAGGATTTCCTACTTAACACCTTCTTATTCATGTCTTCTTACATGTTTCAACTTGGTTAAGTGTTTATAATTATTTCCTACATGTTACCCGTGTTACCCTCTTATCAAATCAACATGCGTTATTGGTTAAGCTTGTCTTAACCTTATCTGCTTATTTGGTTAAGCTGATCTTAACCCTATCTACTTATATTGTTGGTTAAGTTGGTCTTAACCCTGTCCACTAAAAATTATTGGTTAAGTTGGTCCTAACCCTATCCGCATATCAAATAAATATATATTATTGGTTAAGTTTGTCTTAACCTTATCTACTTATTGGTTTAGCTGGTCTTAACCCTATCCACTTATCATGTTTTACTTAATTTATGATTAAGTACATCTAAGTTCACTTATACATTGGTTAAGAGAATAACCCCCTAAGTATCAACCCCGAAGACCGAAATCAACATCAGATTGGTCCTCAGAGAATTATACACTCAACCAAACTTCTGTTTGTCATTCATATTCGTCTTTGATCAGCATTAATTAATTACTAATGCACAGACCTCTCACATTAAGTCAATTGCTTATGGCTACTGGATATGCCGGGCGGTTCCGGGAAGACTTCTACCACAAACTAGACTTAAACTCGTGTCTAAGCATCATTTAATTTATGCCTTTGACCTCTCACATTAGACTACCGTCTGTGGTTGCTGGATTTGCCAGGCGGGTCTAGGAAGTCTTATACCACAAACGAGTCTAACCTCGTGTCTTAGGCCTTTATTACTCATTTAATTTATGCCTTTGACCTCTCACATTAGACTACCGTTTGTGGTTGCTGGAATTGCCGGGCGGGTCTGGGCAGTCTTATACTACAAACGAGTCTAACCTCGTGTCTTAGGCCTTTATTACTCATTTAATTTATGCCTTTGACCTCTCACATTAGACTACCATTTGTGGTTGCCGGATTTGTCGGGCGGATCCGGGCAGTCTTACACCACAAACGAGTCTAACCTCGTGTCTTAGGCATTTATTATGCATTATTACTATTCAACCCCAATTTGAATTAATATCCCTATTTCAAATTGCCAATGACTTCCAATTTTGATCCATGTCCATAATTGTCACCTAAATTATGTCCATACTTTTTAGGTATATAAATTATACCAAAATAATGTCTCAATTTAATTATATGCCTTTAAAGCCATTTTATGCCAATTCACAATTTTGCAAAATTAATATTTTCCCATTGTCCCCATGCTATTCGTTCGTTTTTATACGATATATGTTAGACTCGAAAACAGTCTAACTTATAAAAAGAAAAGCAACATCACAACTTGCATAACACATAAAATAGATCATAACATAAGTTTTCATAGCCAAGAACTTGCATAGGCAATGGATATATATATAACATAAATTTGCATAAACTATCATGGATCTAAATATAGATCTAAACATGTAATCGTGAACTTGCATATATGGATATGGTTTTCCTATAGCTTGCATATAAATTTCATACAAACTTACATTCAAACTAGCATATGATTCACATACAAAACTAGCATATGATTCACATACAAAACTAGCATATGATTCACATACAAAACTAGCATAGGCAATGGGCATATAGAACATAAATTTGCATAACTATGTACTGCCATGGATCTAAATATAGATCTAAACATAAAAATGTGAACTTGCATATGGATCTAAACATGTAAATTAATGTTACATGTTTTGCATATAAACTATACTTGATTCACATATGAATTTGTGTATAATCCACCTGCAGACTTGCATAAGATTCATATATAATTTAATATCCCAAACTTACATAAGATTCGCATGTGCTTTAACATCCTAAACTTGCATAAGATTCACATATGTTTTAACATCCCAAACTTGCATAAGATTCATAAACTAGCGTATGATTTAACATCCCCAATCTTGCATAATATTCATATACAACTAGCGTATGATTTAACATCCCAAACTTGCATAGGATTCATATACAAATTAGCATATGTAGAAACAAACTTGCATAAGATTCACATACGTTTTAACATCCCAAACTTACATAAGATTTGTATATAATTTAACATCCCAAACTTACATAAGACTCGCATATGCTTTAACATCCTAAACTTGCATAAGATTCATGATGATTTAGATCTACAAACATAAGTTAACAAAACAATAGTATATTCACAAACAAAATTAGGTAACGTCACATGATTCAACAGACATGTTCTCATAATCCAAGTCATGCCCCATCATAATTAATTTATTAATTATTTTGTGAAAGAAATTATATTCACAAGCAAAAGAACAGTCTTGTTTTCTGGGAATCGTATTCTGAAACTGAATTGCTCACCTTTGATGTAGACATATTGTTATTCTAATTTAGATTAGATTTGATTTTGATTCTTTCTTTTGAGTTGAAAGAGAACGGCAGCTTCTAGGTTCACCATTGACAGCATGATGGCTCATGGTATGAATTTGTGTGATTTTAGGTTGAGGGTTAGGTTGCTTATGTAGAATTTTAATTAATTAAGAGCCGTCAGATTAATCTATAAGAAATCAAGACCATCCAGACAAGATAGAATAACTACCTCGGCCCTAATGACTCAGCAGTGAGTCAAAACATCATCATATTTCAGATCTGCCCGAGGGGGGGGGGTAGGTCGACCCCCAGGTCGACCTGTATATAGGGAGGTCGACCACCTGGTCGACCCCTTGGTCGACCTGGCCTGGGGTAGGTCAACCCTCAGGTCGACCTGCCTTGGTGTTTAATTTTCTTAATTGTTTTATATAAATTTCTGAAAGTTCTGAGGGCCATAACTTCTTTATATGGAGTCTAATTCACGCAAACTCGGACTCTATCTCAAGCAGAATTCCGAGACGAATGCAATGGCGTAACCCGTTTCCCTTAATTCTCGCATTTAAAATTAAGTATTCTTTAATTTGTTAATTTTAATATTTAAAATCACGGGGTATTACATTCTCCACTCCTTAAAGGGATTTTGCTCCCAAAATCTCCAAGTTATGGAGAATGTACCTAACATCCAATCATCCATCTACTTAACCATCAAACATAGGCATCCATTGTCCTTAAAAGATTTTCTAATGCCGTATGAACATATGCAAAATGTGTGTGTATATGTTCCTTATCAAATGCAAAATCAGGCGGTCTACTGATTCAGTTGACCTCCTTAATGCAAATCATGACAGTGCCATGCGTCCATTATGTATGCGAAAGAATCCTAACGATACATATTATTTCTACATGTGTGCACAGCCATTCATCAAAATGCAACATCCATATAATAACACAACCATTATACATCCATTAAATATGCACGCATATTTTATGCAATATGAAAGTGACAGAGCCGATCTAGTGCCTAATGTGTGTGTACATGCATCCGCGAGCAACCACTAGCAACCACTTGCATCCATTTGCATCCACAAAACATAACATGTCTCAAACACGTGTTTACAACCATAGGGTTTTTCCTAACTAGAGATCGAAGATATCATCGCAAAGACATACTAAATGATAGGACAAGTATCAACAAAGCGGTAGAAAAAGGAGAAGTTAAAAATCTCATCTTTCGTTTCTCAAGTCGCGTCTCCTTGATCATCTCCCCATTCCACTTTGACCAACTTGACCTCTCAGCTGCGTAGCTCTAATACCTTCATCCTAAGGGTGCATGTAGGACCTCGTCTAATTGTGGCATCTCACTCTACTTCCACTTCTCTAAGCATGCTCGGCTCCACTTCTTCCGCGGTATCTTGTAACACTTCCGCAAATGCGATACGTTAAACATGTCATGAACATCACTAAGCTCGTTGCCTCTTCTCATGTTCTTCCAAAATCTAGGATACATAACCTCAAAAGATCATCAACGATTCTATTCACCCTCTCTGTCCGTCTATCCGTCTGTGGATGATAAGCGATACTCTTACTTGCCGCCTTTTGCATATCAGCTTTTCATCTTGCACCGGAAACGGCTCCAAGCCCTGTCCCGTAAGCACCAGTATACACTGTGAATGGCTTACTTCCATCTGGCAAAACTAAAACTGGAGCTGTCGTCAAAACCCTCTTCAAAACGTTGGAAAGCATCGTCACAGTCAACATCCCAAGCAAAAGTCAAGTTCTTCTTCGTTAACCAAGTGGGTGGGGCAGATATCTTCGCGAAGTCCTTAATTAACTTCTTATAATAGCCTGCCAATCCTAAAAAGCTTCTTACTTCTGATATGTTCTTAGGAATCTTCCAATCTTGGATTGCCACCACCTTTGCAGGATCCACAGCTATCCCCATTCCAAAATGCTCCTTCTTATGGACCCCTCCAAGCAACTCTCTCACTTGCTTACTGAGTTCGCCTCTCTCTCTCGGAGCCATGTGGCGTACTGGTAATGCAACTGGCTTTGCATTATCTATTAGGTATATACGAAAGTCTATCTTGAGCCTCGGGGGTAAACCCCGAACTTCATCGAAGACGTCACCATATTCACGAACCACACGAACAAATTCCAAAACATCGTTGGACCGTCAAGAGATTCTAGGTAGCTAAGCATCACCGGACCTCTAGGGTCACAAGAAATATCAATGGTCTCTCCACAATGAGCCAACAATCTAACTACCCTTCTTTCATAGTCTAGGATGGCACCGTATCCGGCTAGCCAATCCATGCCTAGAATCAAGCCATAGCCCAAGAGGCCAAGAACGAAGGCGTTGCATTCAAACCCGACACCCAAGATAGACACTCTCAAATCCCGACAAATCATCGAAAGATGAATCGAACCACCAATAGGATTTAAGTCTACTATGGGTTCCATAACTAGACTAGTATTTAGGTGCAGTTTTTTCAACAGACAAAGTAGATACAAACGAGTGTGAAGTGCCAGAATTCAAACAAGGTTCGAACAGGATGATCAAAAAGAAAAACCAAACTTCCAATCAATATATTTCTACCTCTATCAGGTATGCCAGCTGTGAGGGAACGCGTCTGCCCTCTAGAAGATCCTATACTTTACCCTTACCTTTGCCTTTTGCTTCTTTGGACGATCCTAATAAGATGTCCTGTTTCTCCGTAACGATAACAACTAGTCTTCTTCTTCTTTCTAACGTCTTGATTTAAGTAGTCATGTGTTTCACAAGTGTGGCCCTTCCTTTTCTCTTGGCCCCTTGTTATCCTTAACGCCTTTCTTTGGATCTACCTTATTATCGTGTGTACTATCCATGTCTCTCCTGCACATTCTCCATTTGTGACCTCCTACCAAAATGAGGTTTCATCCTTCATTAACGAAGCAGTTAATTGAACATTTTTTAACTGACAAAGCAGATAACAACGAGTGTGAATTGCCAGAATTCAAACAAGGTTCGAACAGGATGATCAAAAACAAAAACCAAACTTCCAACCAATATATTTCTACCTCTATCAGGTATGCCAGCCGTGAGGGAACGCGTCTGCCCTCCAGAAGATCCTGTACTTTGCCCTTACCTTTGCCTTTTGCTTCTTTGGACGATCCTAATAAGATGTCCTGTTTCTCCGTAATGATAACAACTAGTTTTCTTCTTCTTTCTAACGTCTTTATTTAAGTAGTCATGTATTTCACAAGTGTGGACCTTCCTTTTCTCTTGGCCCCATGTTATCCTTACCGCCTTTCTTTGGATATACTTTCTTATCGTGTGTACCATATCTCCCCTGCACATTCTCCATTCGGGACCTCCTACCAAAATGAGGTTTCGTTCCTTATTAACTAAGCAGTTAACTGAACCTTCCTCCCGTCGCCTATCTTAAAGGTACCAACAAGTCCTCCGCTTCCTTCTAGCTTTGACAAATGTCCCAGTCCCATGAAGCGGGTTTCCGCCCACCATACGGAAGTTCTTACATATCTTAGAAAAAGCGTCTATACGTGGAGGAAGAAATTCAAAGAGGAAAGAGGAAGAGATTCTAAACGGAGAACCAACGGAAAGATGCATGGCTCCTAGGGGTTATGTTTTTAAAACAAACTTTTCTCTTGAAAAGACTTTCCTTAAAACATATTTTTGGATGTATTTCTTTATAAAAACGCTTTTGAAAAATAGTTTTTCAAAATCCCTTATCTTTTTTATTAACCTTCAGCTCTGATACCACGTGTAACACCCCATGTCCATTAATGTCACTCTCAAAGGGAATGCATTAACTTTCATGGAGTATTATTTGTGTATAGAACAGAATATAACAAGACAGATACATATATTGGTACTTGAAAATTTTAAAACAACTTTTATTCCAGCGGAGAAATAGTTTGATTACAATAACTTCATAAACCAAGTACACTTAATATCCATCTTGACAAATTGTTTTCAGAGTACATAAAGTAAAAAAAGCACGACCCCAACATAAGTAGCCATAAAAGAGATGAGCTGAAATTTACTTTCAGCAATCCAAGCATTTCCAAAAGAGAGAGAAAGAGATCCAAATCAAGCTCCACTAGTACTAGTCCCACCCTGAGAACCTGGGGGGAGGGGGGAGGAAAGGAAGAAAAGAGGCGAAAAAAGGGGGTCAGACATAAAGTCTAGCGAGTACAATAACTTTAACAATATAATTATTAAAGTAATTAGGATAAGGCATAAACTGATAAAACAAGGAATTACTGTGAAACAAGTAGGCAAGTCAAAACAAACAAGAGGAATATTCTGGCGTTAATCTCGTTCCTAATCGCAATAGGATAATTACTATACTGCACCAATACTAAATACACCGCACCATTACTAGTCCTATACCGGAAGTTGATCTCTCTTACTAATCATAATTATAATAATAGTAGTTTCGTGTACTCCTAGCTGTTATCGTAGGTGCCGCCTTCTCCTACCTCCACTAGTTGTACCCACTACCCTGCCCATCCTAATTACAACATTATTCATGATATGGTAGTTGGACTCGTAGCTGTTTTCATAGGTGCCGCCTGCTCCTATTCTGCTAGTCGTACCCACTACCTTCCCCAATCGATCGGCTCCCTAACCTGTAGATACCCGTGCTGGTCCCATATTAGGGTGTATCACTCCCCAATGTGGCAACTCGATACCACTAAAGGTGCACGGCTTATATCTACACGATGCAACAACGTCTTACGTACCAGCCCGGGCCCACGCACGCACATGACACAGTTGGACTTGCGTTGCCACCGTTAACCCGTTTTGATCTCTTATGATCAAACCCAGTAAGCGTGTCCAGTCCTCGATCTAGATCGAGCTCACTTAGATACTAAATGGGTTACTGGTTGAAAAGGGTCCCCACGCTTGACACAAGCTTTCTACCTATGCTTGGTCCCCACTAGGATTTCCCACTTAACCCCCTCTTATTCATGTCTTCTTACATGTTTCAACTTGGTTAAGTGTTTATAATTATTCCCCACATGTCACCCATGTTACCCACTTATCAAATCAACATGCGTTATTGGTTAAGCTTGTCTTAACCTTATCTGCTTATTTGGTTAAGATGATCTTAACCCTATCCATTTATATTATTGGTTAAGTTGGTCTTAACCCTGTCCACTTATATTATTGGTTAAGTTGGTCCTAACCCTATCCGCTTATCAAATCAATATATATTATAGGTTAAGTTTGTCTTAACCCTATCCACTTATTGGTTAATCTGGTCTTAACCCTATCCACTTATTGGTTAATCTGGTCTTAACCCTATCCACTTATCATGTTTTACTTAATTTGTGATTAAGCACATCTAAGTTCAATGATACATTGGTTGAGAGAATAACTCTCTAACGATCAACCCCGAAGACCGAAATCAACATCAGATTGGTACTCAGAGAGTTACACACTCAACCAAACTTCTATTTGTCATTCATATACGTCTTTGATCAGCATTAATTATTTATTAATGCACAGACCTCTCACATTAAGTCGATTGCTTGTGGCTGTTGGATATGTCGGGCGGTTCCGGGCAGACTTCTACCACAAGCTAGACTTAACCTCGTTCTAAGCATCATTTAATTTATGTCTTTGACCTCTCACATTAGACTACCGTCTGTGGTTGCTGGATCTGCCGGGAGGGTCCGGGCAGTCTTATACCACAAACGAGTCTAACCTAGTGTCTTAGGCCTTTATTACTCATTTAATTTATGCCTTTGACCTCTCACATTAGACTACCGTTTGTGGTCGATGGATTTGTCGGGCGGGTTTGGGCAGTCTTATACCACAAACGTGTCTAACCTCGTGTCTTAGTCCTTTATTACTCATATAATTTATGCCTTTGACCTCTCACATTAAACTACCGGTTGTGGTTGCTGGATTTGCCGGGGGGGAGGGTCTGGACGGTCTTACACCACAAATGAGTCTAACCTCGTGTCTTAGGCATTTATTATGCATTATTATCATTCAACCCCAATTTGAATTAATATCCCTATTTCAAATTGCCAATAACTTCCAATTTTAGTCCATGTCCATAATTGTCACCTAAATTATGTCCATACTTTTTAGGTATATAAATTATACCAATTAATGTCTCAATTTAATTATATGCCTTTAAAGCCATTTTATGCCAATTCACAATTTTGCAAAATTAATATTTTCCCATTATCCCCACGCTATTCGTTCGTTTTAATACGATATATGTTGGACTCGAAAATAGTCCAACTTATAAAAAGAAAAGCAACATCACAACTTGCATAACACATAAAATAGATCATAACGTAAGTTTGCATAGCCAAGAACTTGCATATGCAATGGATATATATATAACATAAATTTGCATAAACTATCATGGATCTAAATATAGATCTAAACATGTAATCGTGAACTTACATATATGGATATGGTTTTCCTGTAGCTTGCACATGAATTTCATACAAACTTACATTCAAACTAGCATATGATTCACATACAAAACTAGCATATGATTCACATACAAAACTAGCATAGGCAATGGGCATATAGAACATTAATTTGCATAACTATGTACTGCCATGGATCTAAATATAGATCTAAACATAAAAATGTGAACTTGCACATGGATCTAAACATGTAAATTAATGTCACATGTTTTGCATATAAACTAGCATATGTATATACTTGATTCACATATGTACTTGTGTTTAATCCACCTACAGATTGCATAAGATTCATATATAATTTAACATCCCAATCTTACATAAGATTCGCATATGCTTTAACATCCTAAACTTGCATAAAATTCTCATATGTTTTAACATCCCAAACTTGCATAAGATTCATAAACTAGCATATGATTTAACATCCCCAATCTTGCATAAGATTCATATACAACCAGCGTATGATTTAACATCCCAAACTTGCATAGGATTCATATACAAATTAGCATATGTAGAAACAAACTTGCATAAGATTCACATATGTTTTAACATCCCAAACTTACATAAGATTCGTATATAATTTAACATCCCAAACTTACATAAGATTCGCATATGCTTTAACATCGTAAACTTGCATAAGATTCACGTATGATTTAGATCTACAAACATAAGTTAACAAAAAAACCATATATTCACAAACAAAATCAAGTAATGTCACATGATTCAGCAGACATGTTCTCATAATCCAAGTCATGACCCATCATAATTAATTTATTAATTATTTTGTGAAAGAAATTATACTCACAAACAAAAGAACAGTCTTGTTTTTCTTGGATCAATTGTAATGACACGCATTGGCAGAGGTATTATAATTAATTTATTTAATTATTTAATAGGTGATTAAAAGGATTTAATGGTCGTGGAATTTAATAATGGTGAGTATTTAATTTAAAATAATAAATTAAATAATATATTTAATTATGAAATAATCAAAATTGGCTGAAATGGCGATATGGTGTGAACCGGATCATCTGACATATACAATTCAGTTCAGAATTGAATTAGAATAACGAATATATTATTTGAACGATAATTTGAACGTATAATTATATTATAATTATAATCGAGCTCGAAATGGCGCTGCAGTTCGCTATTTGGCGATTTGAACTTCAACTGAATGTACATGATTCGTTTTAAGCCGGATTTCTGTGAAACAAGAAACATGTGGAGCTGGTGGAGTATATCTTTCTAGTGAAAGAGAAAAATCGGGATTTCATCATGTAGATTTTGATTTACTTCCAAATCAAATTTTAGAAAAGTCGATGTGGAATTCCTTTATAATTTATAAAGGAATTATTTATATTTTTAAAAAGGGATTTCAATATAAATCGAATATCGGGTTGACCCAGATTTGAAATATCAAGTTAGAAATTCATATAGGAATATTCTAGAGCTGTATGGTATTCCACGGTGAATATATACGATAATATTTATTTATAAATATTTAATTTAATTATATTTAAATATATTTATATATTTAAATGGGTCATTCAGAGCTTTAAAAATAGCCGGTTTTGCAAACGAAGTCGGAATTCGACGAAACTAATTTTGTTGGATCCGGAATGTCAAATAGTTGGTAGATTTCCAGTTTCGTGATTTTTAGAGTCACTGTGTGGCCGTACGGATTTTTGGAGTGAGAAACAGTCAGTATTTCGATGGTTAAAAATACGCTGTGTGAGCAAACGAAGTCGAAATTCGACGAAACCAGTTTCGTTGGGACCGTAATGTCGAACTGTATCTGCATGTCCAGTTTCGTAATTTTTGGGTATCGTGTGTGATCACACGAATTTTTAGAAGTCAAAAACGAGTTAACGATGGAGAATAAACCGGGAATATTCCTTCTACGAAAATATCTAGATATTTATTTTGCTTATAAATATAACATCTAAATCCTAACTTAACCTAATTCATTCTCTGATTTGCGCCGTCGGTTTGTTCTTCTTACAGAAAAAGAATGGAAAGCAAATAAATCAAAGAAAAATCAAATAAAATCGTATAAATCAAGATATATATATATATAAGTTTCTCTTGGGTTGCTCATCACATCTATGTGATTTTTATCAAGCTCGATGCGTGTTTGGCCGCTGTGTATTTTTCAGCATGAGGGTAAAATGTGTCAGGGTTAACCATTTTGCGAATTGGGGGCTTCAAGTCTTGTTTTAAGTGGTTGGGTTGAGTTTGGGAGATAAAATGGAGTTTGTTGGCCAACGTTGGAGAGAATCGACGGAGGTTTCTATCGCTGGGTTTCGAGGAGACTGCGGTCAACGCAGATCGATTTTTGGGATCAAGTACATCGTGAAGGGTAGGAGCGGATAGGAATTTTGAAGAGGAGGAGGTTGATATCCTCATATTTTCGAACGATGGTTTCTTAGAGGAGTGTGATTGGAAGATCAGCTACTGGTGTTTTAAGAGGAGCGGCGGGTTTGATTTACACGATTGGGGAAGATGGATTGAGAGAAGCGGGTGGGCTTTGAGAGAGAGAAATGGGCCGTTGGAAATAAAGTTAAGCCCAAATCATTTAAAGGAAATTGAATTTAAATTTATTTAAATAACGCAGTAACTTATATAAATCATAACTAATGCATACTTTATCAGAAATTCGAACGGTTAGTTACGTTGGGATCGTAGGGACGGTGGCTACACCATGGAGCTGACTGGAAGTGGATTGGGGCTCATATGAATTTACGGCGAAATAAACTGTTTGATTCAAATCAAACAACAGTTTATCGTTCTTTAACGATGAACTGCAAATGTGAGTAAATCTCACTAACACTGAACAGTTTTTAATTTCATGTTGTACTTTTAGAACTGTTAAATATTGGCTGATTGACTGTGTGTTGACTGTTTGATTGAACTGCTAGTCAGTTAGTTGAATTTCTATATTGATTCTGTTTAACAGAATATATCATATGGAACTGAAAGTGATGTTGATTTTATTGTGTAACATCTGTGGATGCAGGGAAACAGGTTGGAGGAATCCAACTCGATTCCTCAACAATTATTTACTGTGATTCATATATTGTGATATATGATGTGGTATATAATCTGTTGTTGATTTTGTGTGTTTGGACGATACTGATCGTCGTGATTTGATATGTTGAATACCATAACATACCGAAATGTTGATAAGAGAATATTTTCAAAGTGATATTTGAAAATAAAATATTTATAAATGGAATATTTATAAATCGGAATATTTATAAATAGGAGATATTTAGAAAAAGGGAAAACGTTATAAAAAGGAAACTGTTATAAGGAGGAAATCATTTTTAAAGTGGAGAACCGTTACTAAAAGTAAATCTTTAAAAATGGATAAACGTTGTTAAAAAGGAAATCTTATTAAAGCGAATAGAGTTAAATCGAATATAGTTATTCGAAAGGAGTTAAATCGAATATGGTATTCGAAAGGAGTTAAAACGGATATAGTATTCAAAAGTTAGTAAATCGAATTAGTTATTCGAAAGGGGTTAGTCGAGTCGAGTTAGTTGAATAGAGTAAATCGAATATTAGTTATTCGAATAAAAGTTAACCAAATGGGCTAAGTTAGTCAAGTTAAACAAATGGGTGAAGTTAGTCGAGTTAATCAAATTGAATTTAGTTAAAGGGGTTATTCGAATTAGTTATTCGAATAGAGTTAAACACATAAGAATTATTCGAATTAGTTATTCAAATAGAGTTAAATAAATAAGGGTTATTCGAATTAGTTATTAGAGTGGAGTTAAATACATAAGAGTTATCGAACTAGTTACTCGAAAGGAGTTATCGATTATAGTTTGATCGAAAGGAGTTAAGTAAAAAGAGTTAATCGATTAGGGTTAAATAAATAGAGTTAATCGAATTTAGTTTATTCGAAGAAAGGTTTTCGAATCTAGTTATTCGTAAGAGAGATTATCAAATATAGTTATTCGAAGGGAGGAGTTATCGAATAGAGATTTATTCGAACGAGAGTTACGTAAGGAAGTGTTAAAGGGTTAAAGATGAACTTAACCTATTTCGAGATTTGAAATGATGTTCAGTTAAGGTCTGAGAGGTAATTATACCCCAACTTGATTGGCTTCGTTTTTAATTTAGAAATGGTTAAGGTTCGAGATTGAAAGTGATAGTGATTTGTAGATAAACAAAAGGAAATGTTTTCCAGTGTTAATAACATATATTTTCTAAACATAGAAAATAAGGATATATATATATATGATTGATGATTGATCGATAGAACTTCCATCTGGAAATAATATCGTTGTTTGCACACGTATTTTCCTTCGATAGTTAAATCACAGACTATCGAAGTTTTTGACCATTTTAACGTTGTTAATATGGAGAGACCGGTTGGATTATTAACCAAAGAACCACTCTGTATTGGCACAAGCGTTGCGAATCATATATGCCAAAGATAATTGAAGATGGAGTAAAGTGCAAGGGCTATTGTATAAGTCTTAGATAACAATGTCTAAGATGGATGTATTGAATAGTGCCTTCGGTTCATCCTGTTCCTGGATGACTTGTATGGATGAATGTCTGACAGAGTATTTCCAGACGATCACATATATTGATTTCTCCAACTGTACCAAGAGTGGAAGCGGAGAAGGAAACTTCTTTTAGCTAACACATAATGTATGGTTGAGGACGTCAATCGGTGATTTGACGGATTTGACGATGTGGCATTCAAAGAGAATCTGGTGTGATGATAAAGCGTAGCTTCTAGCCTCACATCCGGTAAATGACAGAAATCGGGCAGGCAACATGGCTAAGTCGGTCACACCGAAGTAGGGTGTATAATCACCCGATCTAGAGTTTCATTTATTTCTAAAAATCTATTGTCGATACTGTCCCATTCGGGAAACGGTTGCTGATCCCAACCGTTGGTGATATACATTCGATACACTCAAGCGAAATGAGTGGTCGGTCATGTGTGGTCGGGTTGCAAGATGTTCTTGTTGAACCCAGTGTATTCCTCTCTCGAGGTACACTAGCGGAAGGTGGTTCCATACCTTGTCATAGTTGGAAATCCATTACCCAATACGTGCTTGCGGTTTTGATTGTATATTGTATATGTAGAACGTGAGATGAAAGCGTTTCTGCTAGATGATTATTATATTGTGTTGATAGACATTATTATAATATAAAAAGGTTTTTGATATAAAGATATTTGGTTTCTCATAAGGGAAAAACCCGTTTCGTTATACAGCGTGGTCTTATGAGATATCGATTACTTGCTTGAACTGTTTTAAACTGTTTTACTCACACCAGTCCCATGACTGACCCGGAGTTTATTTGTTTGTTTCCCTAAACTCTTGGGTGCCTAAATTTGTACGGGCAGTCAAGTAGTTGGGATTTACAGATATACTGGAAGACCTTGGAGCAGGAGGCTTCAGGATCATATAGCTATAGTTTATTTCCGCTGTGTTGTAAGTGTTGTACTATGATAATGATATGTATATTCAAGTACAGATTTGTATTTCAAAGTTATGTTATGAAATATATTTATTCGTTCCGCTGTGAGATTCGTGTTACTCTGATTTTGTGTTCTTCTTCTTCTTCTTCTTCTTTTCTATAAGTTTCTGTCTTATCTTTCCTCACCCTCTGTTTTTCTTTCTATTAATTTCCTGATTTTCAGTTTAATTTGGGGTTGGACTTATGTTTTGGGTCAGCACAAATTGGACCGGAATTCTGGGTCATTACAGTTGGTATCAGAGGTTAAGTTAAGAAATTACCTTGGCTCTGTGGCGTGACTCAGTAGAGATGGGGTTAGAAATATCCTAGACTGAGTTTGAGTGTATATATACGAGCGCGTATTTTAAATTGGATATGAAGTGGTTTTATATTGTGGAGATTCATTGGTTGAGTTGTTTATGGATTCTGGTCGATCAGTTTGATCCACTGTATCGGTAGGAGTTACTAAACACTCAATACAATGGGTAGTCATGATATGTTTTGAAAAGAGGGTAAATTAAATTAAGTTTACCCAAGGTATATCTTGATATAGAGAAGATATATATATCAAAATTGTAATATAATGGATATATGGTTGTTATTATAATTGAGTAAAGATTATAAATTAAATGGTTATGTAAATAACCAATCAGAATTCTTATAAGTGAAATACGGGAAATCAGATGAGTTAAATCTGAAATTTAAATCAGGATTGAAAATGAAACTCTGGAGAATTGGATAAGTGTTTGTAAATAAAGTTGGATTAAAAATAAGGAAAATTTAAGATCCTGGGAGAATTTAAATTGTTTTACAAGCAGTGTGAATTATATTTTGAAATGAATTTCAAAGTGGAAATGTTAAAAAATGGTTTTATAGTATTGAACTCACTTCGATCGCAGGAAAATAGATTCTGATGATGACAGCTGCATCACCAGTATTCATTTTTGAGTTGTAAGTGACGAATTACTACCAGAGATACTGTTTTGAATTTGTTTTGGGAAAGACAAGTTGTGTTGAATTTCAAAATGGTATTTATAATATAGAATTTGATATATAGAATTTGAATATATAGAATTTGAATATAGAAATTCAAATGGGATTTATAATATAGAATTTGAATAGAATTTGATATATAGATTTGAATAATAGAAGTGATATAAAATTTGAATAGAAATTGAATAGAATTAACTAAGTCGAAGAGGAATTAGTTAATCGAGTTTTGAATTTGAAGTTAAACTTTGAAAGGTGAATTGGATTTGTACATGGATATTCGAAATCGAATATAGAACTTAAATTTGAAATTTGGATTCAAATTAGTAAATAAGCAAGTTAAAATATATTTGAACATGTCATGTTCAAATATAAAAGTGAAATAGACTAAAGAGTTAATTAACAAATTAATTAACGAATTGAGTTAAAACGATCAGGTATAGTTAAAATAGATTGGGCAGGTATAAATATACATGAGATAGGTATGGATAAGTTATGAAGGTATATAAATAAAATGCTCGACGAAAAGGATGTATTTAGTTCATATATGAGATTTTATGCGCCGTATCGACTAGCTGCTTGGCTTTTCTTTTTCTTTGGGATTGGTGAGGGCCATGGGAGGCTATTTGAAATATCCCGATGCTCCTGGTACAAAGGAGGTTATAGCGAATTTTTCCGGGAATTTAAGGAGTTGGAATATTTTTAAGATAATTTGATAATTAGAAATCAACATATCGATATATATATAGAAGTCGATAAGGAAACGAACTTAGAAATAGAATAGTAAAAACAAAAAGGAAGACTAAGAATAAAATCTAGTAAGAATAGAAAGAGGAAGCGTATACGTGTTTAAAAGTGAATAAGTAGTTGTATGGTATTGATTATTCGAGTAAGTAATCATATCTGTTTTGACGTTATAAATGTTATTCAGTCAAGGTCTGAGAGGTAGTTATACCCCAACTTGATTGATTTCATTATTAACAAATAAATAGTAAGATTTCAGGCTCGAAGATCAATGTTGAATAAGAGTTAGTTGAATATAGTATTTGGGTTGTCGTAACAATGTTTTACACAATATCCGTTTTAACCCAAATAAGTGTAAGCTTGGAAATATAATAAAGAATATTTCCTAAGTATAGAAATAAACGAGATCGGAAAAGAGATAAGTAATTGGAATATTTTCCAATTATAAATAGCATATATTTTCTAAAGTCCAGAAAATAAAGGAAGGCGATATTCGGAAATGTTTTCCAAATAACATAAAAGGCCAATATGGTTATTGAAAATATTTGGTTAACAAATATTGATAAAGAAATAGAGAAGTGATTTAACTAATGGAATATTAATTAAGGGCTCAGTGACATGTTCAAAAGGAAATTTTGATTTTTGAAAAGAGTAAACTGTTTAAAAAACTCCCAAAGAAAGACTATTTGAATTAAAAACAAATTTAACAGAAATTTGTGAAAGAAAATTTGAATTAAAGAAAAGCCAGTAAAGTGGTAACTGAGATTGAATTAGAATGATATCAAGACAAATTGGGTTGTGAGATTCAAATTTGAAGTGTAATGTGATAATCAAGTTAAGAGTTGGGAATCGAGAAGAAACTCGAGTTGAAATGATATTTGGCTCGGATATAAGCGAATGGCTGTGTCGTGGATAAAAGTAGATTGGAATTTGATTGGGATGACCCTGGTATCTGCTGAATTGATAATAGGTGGAAAGAATAAAATGATATGCCGACAAAAGGTACAAGTTTATATTTCTATTGGATATAAGATTTATGAGCCGAATTGGCAAGCCGCTTGGCTGTTTGATTTTCTTTTGGGATGGAGATGGCCCAGAGAGGCGAGTGGTGGTTTGACGTATTGACTAGTACAAAGGAGGTGCTGGCGAGATTTTTTAAAAAGTTAAGGCATTAGAAAATTTTCAGGATTTTTGAAAATTTTCGTTGATTAGATTAATTAATATTTAATTGAAATTAAATTGGTTCAGTTGAAACTGAAGTTAAGAAGTCAACAAATATGTTCTAACCAGTCGATAGGGTCGTTCTCTACTTTAGCAATTTCGAGGACGAAATTATTTTAAGTGGGGAAGAATGTAATGACACGCATTGGCAGAGGTATTATAATTAATTTATTTAATTATTTAAAAGGTGATTAAAAGGATTTAATGGTCATGGAATTTAATAATGGTGAATATTTAATTTAAAATAATAAATCAAAATTGGCTGAAATGGCGATATGGTGTGAACCAGATCATCTGTGATATATAATTCAGTTCAGAATTGAATTAGAATAACGAATATATTATTTGAACGACAGTTTGAACTCATAATTATATTATAATTATAATTGAGCTCGAAATGGCGCTGCACTTCACTATTTGGCGATTTGAACTTCAACTGAATGTACAGGATTCGTTTTAAGCCGGTTTTCTGTGAAACAAGAAATGTGTGGAGCTGGTGGAGTATATCTTTCTAGTGGAAGAGAAAAATCGGGATTTCATCGTGTAGATTTTGATTTACTTCCAAATCAAATTTTAGAAAAGTCGCTGTGGAATTCCTTTATAATTTATAAAGGAATTATTTATATATTTAAAAAGGGATTTCAATATAAATCGAATATCAGGTTGACCCAGATTTGAAATATCAAGTTAGAAATTCATATAGGAATATTCTAGAGCTGTATGGTATTCCACGGTGAATATATACGATAATATTTATTTATAAATATTTAATTTAATTATATTTAAATATATTTATATATTTAAATGGGTCATTCAGAGCTTTATAAATAGCCGGTTTTGCAAACGAAGTCGGAATTCGACGAAACTAATTTTTTTGGATCCGCAATGTCAAATAGCTGTTAGAATTCCAGTTTCGTGATTTTTTGAGTCACTGTGTGGCCGTACAGATTTTTAGAGTGAGAAACAGTCAGTATTTCGACAGTTAAAAATACGCTGTGTGAGCAAACGAAGTCGGAATTCGACAAAACTAGTTTCATTGGGACCGTAATGTCGAACTTTAGCTGCATGTCCAGTTTCGTGATTTTTGGGTATCGTGTGTGATCACACGAATTTTTAGAAGTCAAAAACGAGTTAACGATGGAGAATATACCGGGAATATTCCTTCTATGAAAATATCTAGATATTTATTTTACCTATAAATATAACATCTAAATCCTAACTTAACGTAATTCATTCTCTGATTTGCGCCGTCGGTTTGTTGTTCTTATAGAAAAAGAATGGCAAGCAAATATATCAAAGACAAATCAAATAAAATCGTATAAATAAAGATATATATATATATATATTTAAGTTTCTCTTGGTTTGCTCGTCACATCTATGTGATTTTTATCAAGCTCGATGGGTGTTTGGCCGCTGTGTATTTTTCAACGTGAGGGTAAAATGGGTTAGGGTTAACCATTTTGCGAATTAGGGGCTTCAAGTCTTGTTTTAAGTGGTTGGGTTGAGTTTGGGAGATCAAATGGAGTTTGCTGGCCAACGTTGGTGGGAATCGACAGAGGTTTCTGTCGCTGGGTTTCGGGGAGACTTCGGTCAACGCAGATTGATTTTTGGGATCGAGTACATCGTGAAGGGTAGGAGCGAATAGGAATTTTGAAGAGAAGGAGGTTGATATCCTCAGATTTTCGAACGATGGTTTCTTGGAGGAATGTGATTGGAAGATCAGCTACTGGTATTTTAAGAGGAGCGACGGGTTTGATTTACACGATTGGGGAAGATGGATTGAGAGAAGCGGGTGGGCTTTGAGAGAGAGAAATAGGCCGGTGGAAATAAAGTTAAGCCCAAATCATTTAAAGGAAATTGAATTTAAATTTATTTAAATAACGCAGTAACTTGTATAAATCATAACTAGTGCGTGCTTTATCAGAAATCCGAACGGTCAGTTACGTTGGGATCGTAGGGAAGGTGGCTACACCGTGCAGTTGACTGGAAGTGGATTGGGGCTCATATGAATTTACGGCGAAATAAACTGTTTGATTCAAATCAAACAACAGTTTGTCGTTCTTTAACGATGAACTGCAAATGTGAGTAAATCTCACTAACTCTGAACAGTTTATAATTTCATGTTGTATTTCTAGAACTGTTAAATATTGGTTGATTGATTGTGTGTTGACTGTTTGATTGAACTGCTAGTCAATTAGTTGAATTTCTATATTGATTCTGTTTAACAGAATATATCATATGGAACTGAAAGTGATGTTGATTTTATTGTGTAACATCTGTGGATGCAGGGAAACAGGTTGGAGGAATCCAACTGGATTCCTCAACATTTATTTTACTGTGATTCATATATTGTGATATATGATGTGGTATATAATCTGTTGTTGATTTTGTGTGTTTGGACGATACTGATCATCATGATTTGATATGTTGAATACCATAACGTACCAAAATGTTGATAAGAGAATATTTTCAAAGTGATATTTGAAAATAAAATATTTATAAATGGAATATTTATAAATAAGGAATATTTATAAATTGGAATATTTATAAATAGGAGATATTTAGAAAAAGAGAAAACGTTATAAAAAGGAAACTGTTATAAGGAGGAAATCATTTTTAAAGTGGAGAACCGTTACTAAAAGTAAATCTTTAAAAATGAATAAACGTTGTTAAAAAGGAAATCTTATTAAAGCAAATAGAGTTAAATCGAATACAGTTATTCGAAAGAAGTTAAATCGAATATGGTACTCGAAAGGAGTTAAAACGAATATAGTATTCGAAAGTTAGTAAATCGATTTAGTTATTCGAAAGGGGTTAGTCGAGTCGAGTTAGTTGAATAGATTAAATCGAATATTAGTTATTCGAATAAAAGTTAACCAAATGGGCTAAGTTAGTCAAGTTAACCAAATGGGTGAAGTTAGTCGATGTAATAACCCGGAAAATGTGAACCAATTAAAATTTTTTAAAATTGGTTATTGTCAAAGAATTTGAACAATTGAAATAGCATATTTCAATAAAATAAGGAATTGGGAATAGTGAGGCAGTTTGAAAATTTGAATACAAACTTTGTCTGACTGTACCGGGTGGAAAATATAATAGATTTTAGCGAAACTGAAAATATTTAAATTTGTTTATGAATACCTGTCTAACGAATCTAAAAAATCGAAGTTTCATAACAGGAATCAAAAGTTATGGCCAAATGAATTTTCAGAAAGGTCGCTATATAGCATATATAGCCCTTGAAAATAGATATTTTGCATACGACCTCGGAATTCGACGAAACAACTTTTGGTTGATCCGGGATGTCAAATTATTGTTAGGTTTCAAATTTCATAATTTTTGAAGCTAGTATGTGAGCGGGGCAAAAGAAAATGTGATTGTCAATTTCTATTAAAATGGGTCGACCTAAAAATGGACATTTTGTATACGAGCTCAGAATTCGACGAAACTGGTTTTGTTGGGACCTTATCGTCAAAACAAAGCTAGATTTATTTTTCTGGAATTTTTCGATTCAGTTTGTGGCCCTGGCAAATTGAAATGTACGTTCAAATTGAATATTAAATGTTTTGTACTTTAATTTGAAAAATAACTGACTGTAACAGTCGAATTGGCCAACGAAACATATCCCATTGTGTCCGGAATGGGGGTATTTAGCTGGGGGCGACAGTCGTTGGGTTGAAATTGGTGTACGTTGGCTAGAAAGGATATTATAGGAATTTATTTAATATATTAGAAAATATCTTTCATTTTCTCTCTCATCTCAAAAAAGTCGGTCAACCCCAGAAACGAACGGCGAAACCCATTCAAACCTTTCCACCTCGATCGTCGCCGCCACAGGCCATTTCGCCGCCGCCCCCAGTTGGCTTTTCCGATCGTCTTCCTCTCCTCTTCCAATCAAACTAACCCTCGACAGAAACCATCCCCTATCGACGTCGAATTTCACCCAGGAAGTCCGCAACTTTGGAGCACCGCCGATCGTCCCTGGAGCCACCGAGTTTGCTGCCACCACAGGCATTGGGAAGCCTGCTCGAAGCTCTTCGACGTCGCAGCATCCGATCGAGACGAAACAGTGCGGATTGTTCGAGAATTAAAAACCTAGTTTTGAAGTTTTGAAAAGCACTCTGCTTTGAAATTTCTGAATTGAAAATAACACTTTTAAGTGTTGCAAAACTTTGAAAAATCATATCTTTTTAGTGTGTTAACGAAATTCGATGAAACAGGAAACATCGGGACCGCAGGGAGGCTCTCTACCATCTAGCAGAAGCCGCGGATTTTTCTGATCTTCCTACGATTTTTAGCACTTCAAAAACCAATGTGAGGAATCTAAACTAAATTGTGTGAATGAAATCGTGTTGTATAAATTATATAAGCAGAATGTAAATTATATACGCATTGTATACCTCATGTACATGTGTTGTATAAGTTATATTAGCGATGTATAAATTATACAAGCGTTGTATGAAACATATATGCTTTGAAATGTGATGAAATGCAAGTGAATTATAGAAATAACATATATATATATATATATACATATACTCCCCTCATCCACAGACCATGGACGATATTTATTGCTTGTGATTGGTGTGATATTATATAGTATGATGAATGGTTGGAAATAATTGTTTGTGGTTGATATTGTGGTTGAAAAATACCTTTGTGGTTGAAAAATACCCTCTTGTGGTTGAAAACAAATTAGAATAGGATTGTGGAAATGAAAATAAAACATGCCGCCTGCGTGCGAACTAGATGCATGATCCCCATTGTCAAAAACCGCGAGGTTTTAAGTTAGTGCAAGGAGCCATACTAGGGACGGTCCCGGTTTTAACTACCCTGCCGTTATGCTGCCGAAATTTTCTGAAATATTCATGTGTTAGAATAATTTTCATTTTTTGAAATTAATTACATATGTTGAAACCAATATTCATGTGTTGAATTGAAATTCGTTCGTCGAGTTGAAATTCATGTGTTGAATATTATTCGAATTTTAAACAAATAGATTTAACGATAAAAATCACATTTTTATATGTATATACAACTATAAAGAATATTCATGTGTTGAATTGAAATTCGTTCGTCGAGTTGAAATTCATGTGTTGAATATTATTTGAATTTTAAACAAATAGATTTAACGATAAAAATAACATTTTTATATATATACAACTATAGAGAATATTCATGTGTTGAATTGTAATTCGTTCGTCGAGTTGAAATTCATGTGTTGAATATTATTCGAATTTAAACAAATAGATTTAACGATAAAAATCACATTTTTATATATATACAACTATAGAGAATATTCATGTGTTGAATTGAAATTCGTTCGTCGAGTTGAAATTCATGTGTTGAATATTATTCGAATTTTAAACAAATAGATTTAACGATAAAGATCACATTTTTATATATATACAAACTATAGAAAATATTCATGTGTTGAATTGAAATTCATGTGTTGAATGTTATCGTATTTTAAAATAAAATGAAGAGACAATAAAAACTACATTTTTATTGTGAATATGAAGTGTTAAAAACATTCACGTGTTGAATAAATATTTTTGATGATAAAAATATCTCTTTTATCATGTATACGCTTTGATAAAAATACACACGTGTTGAAATAAATATTAGTTCGTTAGAAATATTATTATTAGCTTTGTTCTGCATATATATACATGTGTCAAACAGGAAAAATGGATTAGCTGTGGAGTAAAGAAATTATTTGCGTGCCCGACAAATAGGTAAGCCTTGATGAGTTGGCTACGCAATTTTATTTTTATATCAACTCCTGTGAATGCCATTGGATGCGGAGTGCTGGTTATTCTGTGTGAAATAATAAACATCGCCATAGGATAGTAACAATTAATTTTGAACTACACTACATGGCATACTCCTTGACGATAGGCATACTTCATCATATTCCACATAAACAATTGGAGCTTATGTGTCGAGGTGGAAGATTTATCATACGAGCGAGAGGCTTGTATGGCGATGATTATATACTACAGGTTGAACTGATGACTGATATGGACTATATAAAATATAACGATAAATTGCCAGATTAATAAAAACCCCACACGGGTCTGGAGTTGACAATAATCACGTCTCTCTAGTCATTAGATACGACACATGGACTAATTATTCCCACACGGGACGAGGTGACGAGGATTTATCCTCTGGAGTAATTAAAAATACACGCTTCCTCAGGCCTGACAGGGTGACGAGAATTTATTCTCTGGAGTTATTATCTATACACGCTCCCCTGTAAACACCAGAATATATCACTATAAATATGTGGATGCTTTATAGGATTTATTGGGTACCTAACACGGCCCAATAAATTTCCAAACCCCTTCCCGTACAAAGGAGGTTATGGCGAAATTTTGCGAAATATTAAGGCGTTAGTGAAATATTTGAAGTGAAAACGATGTTGAAATAAAAGAATGAACTATATTTATATATATATATATATAAATAGAATTGAAAGGAATCAAAGTCGTGCAGTTCGTGTTTTGGAATCGTAATTTGAAACGATGAGTACGAGAAATCCGACCATCGGATTTTCCCGAAACCGCAACCGCTGGGTTCGCCTTGGAAATATCTTTCCAACGGCACCAACTTTGTAAAAATCCAACGGTTGGATTGTCTGGAATGTTTAATTCAAATCTGAAGAAAAACAGCGCCAGAATCGTTTATATTTATATATAAATATAAATATAATTAAATTAAATCGAATAACGACGCTGCAGTTCAAATTTTGAAACCGTAACTTGAAACGACTAGTGTGGAAGATCCGACCGTCGGATTTTCACGAAACTGGAACCATTGGGTTCGCTTTGGGAATATCTTCCCACTGATATAGGCTTTGTAGAAATCCAACGGTTAGATTCTCCGATATGTATAAAACAAATTAGGGGAAAAACAGTGCCACGGCACGACCTGAAACGTCGTTTAATTAAATATGGCCATTTTTAAATAAATAAAAATGGCGAAAAATCGTTATAAAATATTATAAGCAACATAGATTGGAAATAAACCAGTTTGGCTTGATCTGCTTGATATTTGATGGTTGTATGTGTTTTACACGAAAATAATACTAAGGAACTGAAATATGAATGTCGAATAATATAACCATGGAAAGAATTGTTTTGAATTCTAATGACGTGGATTATTTGAAAAGGCCGAGCTAACCCTCATTTCAAATAATTGATCGAACGATTCGAATTGGAAAATACAAAGACGATTCAAGACCGACGATCTTCGTATCGGTTGGATGGGCGCTGCTGAGGTTCCTGATTGGAGTAGCTACCGTGAAGGAACGGAAGTAGTAGCCATCTAAACGTATGTGTTGATTGTACGGATATACGAGGAATTTGACGCCTCCGGTTTCGTTCAGACCCAGAACGGACTTGTAAATGGACTGTGTGTCTGACATTGGATTTTGTTCTATACTGATTAATCTCTGTTAAATATATATCTGTTTGGCGGCGGAGAATTTATTCTTTTGCTTAACGCCCTTCTCTGAGACGTACGAGCTCAGAGGTTATATATCGATAGAAATCAGTCGTATGGAGTGGATTGCCTATGTGGCATGCCAAGATGCTGTGATCAAGGCTTTTGTTGCAAAGCAAAGTCTTGTGTTTGATGATCAAAGCACGGCCTACGTAGCCTGGCCTTGTGTATAGCGTGGATTCGCGAGCCTCACACCTTGGTATGAGTTAAAAACGGGATACGGACCACTGGGAGGACACGACGTTTCTTTCTAGCCATGGTGGTGTCAGTGACCTACCAGCCCTGACATTTATATCTACTTTTCACCTTTGTGGTTGTTGGAATGCGAAGCGCCTCGATTATAGGTCTGTAAGGACCGGGAAACGTGTGTTTAGGAATTGCCAATCCTCAAACGTAAGAGAGGACTGGCCCAGCCGATCCAAGGGTTACCCAGTGTGCGTAGTCCCGAGGCATTTGCTAGAGTGTCTCGAAGCGGAGAGGAGCTTGGCCCTTGCCTCGACTCATGACGGAAATCCAATTTCCAATACGAAATAACGGATTCGATTGTAGAACTAGTATGTCGACATAGTAGATGGTAGCTATGCCGCCTATGATTGATATTTATGATGCTATTCGTTTTTGAAACATATATGCACTAGTAATAATATCAAATGATTTTTCTTTACACGTATCAAGCATATTTGGCCATTATAAGGTAAAACTCTATCCTCCGGCTTGCGTTGCACTGTATGATGGGCCTTGATTCTTATAATGGCTTCATTCTTTTTAAAAGCATTGCGTTGTTTTAAAGAATTTACTTTGTTTTAAATGCACCAGCAATCACTGGAGTAAACCCGTTCCGCGAAAGTGGCGTGGTCCTATGATTTGCTTATTACTGTTGTTTAAACTGTTAAGTAGATTTCTCATACCAGTCCCCATGACTGACTCGTTTGTTTCACTTTGCAAACGCGGGTGCCCTTATTTTCACACGGGCAGCCTAGTTCACAGGTGATAAGTTGTTTTGGCTCAGCACTGTAGTATGGAGTGCATTTTGGCTCATGGCGAGGCTGACTTCACCGAGATGACTTTGACATTTTTCGCCATTATTGTACCTATATTATGATTCCGCCACAGGCGATGCAGACTGTTTTACTTCTAGTACTTATTATCGTATGTATATGTACCGCCTTCGGCGATGTAGACTGATACCCTTATTATGTCTCACTGCATGTATATATTCCTCCTCTGGTGATGGTGATTGATCATTCCCCTTTTATTTACTAAGTTATATCCTACGTTGTGTTATTCTGATGTTGTTACACGTTGTGATTCCGCTGTCATATCTATGTAAAATTATTCTATTCATTGTTTTTGCTATTATCTGTACTCTGCTAAGATGATTGATGTGTTATATTCCAATGATTATCCTTAATACCGCCACACGGATTTTGGGATCGTCACAGTCGAGTTAATCAAATTGAATTTAGTTAAAGGGGTTATTCGAATTAGTTATTCGAATAGAATTAAACACATAAGAGTTATTCGAATTAGTTATTCGAATAGAGTTAAATAAATAAGGGTTATTCGAATTAGTTATTCGATTAGTTATTCTAAAGGAGTTATCGATTATAGTTTGATCGGAAGGAGTTAAGTAAAAAGAGTTAATCGATTAGGGTTAAATAAATAGAGTTAATCGAATTCGGTTTATTCGAAGAAAGGTTTTCGAATCTAGTTATTCGTAAGAGAGATTATCAAATATAGTTATTCGAAGGGAGGATTTATCGAATAGAGATTTATTCGAACAAGAGTTACGTAAGGAAGTGTTAAAGGGTTAAAGATGAACTTAACCTATTTCGAGATTTGAAATGTTGTTCAGTTAAGGTCTGAGAGGTAATTATACCCCAACTTGATTGGCTTCGTTTTTAATTTAGAAATGGTTAAGGTTCAAGAGTGAAAGTGATTTGTAGATAAACAAAAGGAAATGTTTTCCAGTGTTAATAACATATATTTTCTAAACATAGAAAATAAGGAGATATATATATATATATATATATGATTGATGATTGATTGATAGAACTTCCATCTGGAAATAATATCGTTGTTTGCACACGTATTTTCCTTCGATAGTTAAATCACAGACTATCGAAGTTTTTGACCATTTTAACGTTGTTAATATGGAGAGACCGGTTGGATTATTAACCAAAGAACCACTCTGTATTAGCACAAGCGTTGCGAATCATATATGCCAAAGATAATTGAAGATGGAGTAAAGTGCAAGGGCTATTGTATAAGTCTTAGATAACAGTGTCTAAGATGGATGTATTGAATAGTGCCTTCGGTTCATCCTGTTCCTGGATGACTTGTATGGATGAATGTCTGACAGAGTATTTCCAGATGATCACATATATTGATTTCTCCAACTGTACCAAGAGTGGAAGCGGAGAAGGAAACTTCTTTTAGCTAACACATAATGTATGGTTGAGGACGTCAATCGGTGATTTGACGGATTTGACGATGTGGCATTCAAAGCGAATCTGGTGTGATGATAAAGCGTAGCTTCTAGCCTCACATCCGGTAAATGACAGAAATCGGGCAAGCAACATGGCTAAGTCGATCACACCGAAGTAGGGTGTATAATCACCCGATCTAGAGTTTCATTTATTTCTAAAAATCTATTGTCGATACTGTCCCATTCGGGAAACGGTTGCTGATCCCAACCGTTGGTGATATACATTCGATACACTCAAGCGAAATGAGTGGTCAGTCATGTGTGGTCGGGTTGCAAGATGTTCTTGTTGAACCCAGTGTATTCCTCTCTAGAGGTACACTAGCGGAAGGTGGTTCCATACCTTGTCATAGTTGGAAATCCATTACCCAATACGTGCTTGCGGTTTTGATTGTATACTGTATATGTAGAACGTGAGATGAAAGCGTTTCTGCTAGATGATTATTATATTGTGTTGATAGACATTATTATAATATAAAAAGGTTTTTGATATAAAGATATTTGGTTTCTCATAAGGGAAAAACCCGTTCCGTTATACGGCGTGGTCTTATGAGATATCGATTACTTGCCTGAACTGTTTTGAACTGTTTTACTCACACCAGTCCCATGACTGACCCGGTGTTTATTTGTTTGTTTCCCTAAACTCTTGGGTGCCTAAATTTGTATGGGCAGTCAAGTAGTTGGGATTTACAGATATACTGGAAGACCTTGGAGCAGGAGGCTTCAGAATCATATAGCTATAGTTTATTTCCGCTGTGTTGTAAGTGTTGTACTATGATAATGATATGTATATTCAAGTACAGATTTGTATTTCAAAGTTATGTTATGAAATATATTTATTCGTTCCGCTGTGAGATTCGTGTTACTCCGATTTTGTGTTCTTCTTCTTCTTCTTCTTCTTCTTCTTCTTCTTCTTTTCTATAAGTTTCTGTCTTATCTTTCCTCACCCTCTGTTTTTCTTTCTATTAATTTTCTGATTTTCAGTTTAATTTGGGGTTGGACTTATGTTTTTGGTCAGCTCAAATTGGACCGGAATTCTGGGTCATTACAGTTGGTATCAGAGCTTAAGTTAAGAAATTACCTTGTCTCTGTGGCGTGACTCAGTAGAGATGGGGTTAGAAATATCCTAGATTGAGTTTGAGTGTATATATACGAGCGCGTATTTTAAATTGGATATGAAGTGGTTTTATATTGTGGAGATTCATTGGTTGAGTTGTTTATGGGTTCTGGTCGATCAGTTTGATCCACTGTATCGGTAGGAGTTACTAAACACTCAATACAATGGGTAGTCATGATATGTTTTGAAAAGAGGGTAAATTAAATTAAGTTTACCCAAGGTATATCTTGATATAGAGAAGATATATATATCAAAATTGTAATATAATGGATATATGGTTGTTACTATAATTGAGTAAAGATTATAAATTAAATGGTTATGTAAATAACCAATCAGAATTCATATAAGTGAAATACGTGAAATCAGATGAGTTAAATCTGAAATTTAAATCAGGATTGAAATTGAAACTCTGGAGAATTGGATAAGTGTTTGTAAATAAAGTTGGATTAAAAATAAGGAAAATTTAAGATCCTGGGAGAATTTAAATTGTTTTACAAGCAGTGTGAATTATATTTTGAAATGAATTTCAAAGTGGAAATGTTAAAAAATGGTTTTATAGTATTGAACTCACTTCGATCGCTGGAAAATAGATTCTGATGATGACAGCTGCATCACCAGTATTCATTTTCGAGTTGTAAGTGACGAATTACTACCAGAGATACTGTTTTGAATTTGTTTTGGGAAAGACAAGTTGTGTTGAATTTCAAAATGGTATTTATAATATAGAATTTGATATATAGAATTTGAATATATAGAATTTGAATATAGAAATTCAAATGGGATTTATAATATAGAATTTGAATAGAATTTGATATATAGATTTGAATAATAGAAGTGATATAAAATTTGAATAGAAATTGAATAGAATTAACTAAGTCGAAGAGGAATTAGTTAATCGAGTTTTGAATTTGAAGTTAAACTTTGAAAGGTGAATTGGATTTGTACATGGATATTCGAAATCGAATATAGAACTTAAATTTGAAATTTGGATTCAAATTAGTTAATAAGCAAGTTAAAATATATTTGAACATGTCATGTTCAAATATAAAAGTGAAATAGACTAAAGAGTTAATTAACAAATTAATTAACGAATTGAGTTAAAACGATCAGGTATAGTTAAAATAGATTGGGCAGGTATAAATATACATGAGATAGGTATGGATAAGGTATGAAGGTATATAAATAAAATGCTCGACGAAAAGGATGTATTTAGTTCATATATGAGATTTTATGCGCCGTATCGACTAGCTGCTTGGCTTTTCTTTTTCTTTTGGATTGGTGAGGGCCATGGGAGGCTATTTGAAATATCCCGATGCTCCTGGTACAAAGGAGGTTATAGCGAATTTTTCCGGGAATTTAAGGAGTTGGAATATTTTTAAGATAATTTGATAATTAGAAATCAACATATCGATATATATATATATAGAAGTCGATAAGGAAACGAACTTAGAAATAGAATAGTAAAAACAAAAAGGAAGACTAAGAATAAAATCTAGTAAGAATAGAAAGAGGAAGCGTATACGTGTTTAAAAGTGAATAAGTAGTTGTATGGTATTGATTATTCGAGTAAGTAATCATATCTGTTTTGACGTTATAAATGTTATTCAGTCAAGGTCTGAGAGGTAGTTATACCCCAACTTGATTGATTTCATTATTAACAAATAAATAGTATGATTTCAGGCTCGAAGATCAATGTTGAATAAGAGTTAGTTGAATATAGTATTTGGGTTGTCGTAACA
Organism: Allium sativum; assembly: GCA_030737875.1. NCBI lineage: Eukaryota > Viridiplantae > Streptophyta > Magnoliopsida > Asparagales > Amaryllidaceae > Allium > Allium sativum. The sequence continues at coordinate 139,887,591 of CM060925.1, read as the reverse complement.
ATGTTTTACACAATATCCGTTTTAACCCAAATAAGTGTAAGCTTGGAAATATAATAAAGAATATTTCCTAAGTATAGAAATAAACGAGATCGGAAAAGAGATAAGTAATTGGAATATTTTCCAATTATAAATAGCATATATTTTCTAAAGTCCAGAAAATAAAGGAAGGCGATATTCGGAAATGTTTTCCAAATAACATAAAAGGCCAATATGGTTATTGAAAATATTTGGTTAACAAATATTGATAAAGAAATAGAGAAGTGATTTAACTAATGGAATATTAATTAAGGGCTCAGTGACATGTTCAAAAGGAAATTTTGATTTTTGAAAAGAGTAAACTGTTTAAAAAACTCCCAGAGAAAGACTATTTGAATTAAAAACAAATTTAACAGAAATTTGTGAAAGAAAATTTGAATTAAAGAAAAGCCAGTAAAGTGGTAACTGAGATTGAATTAGAATGATATCAAGACAAATTGGGTTGTGAGATTCAAATTTGAAGTGTAATGTGATAATCAAGTTAAGAGTTGGGAATCGAGAAGAAACTCGAGTTGAAATGATATTTGGCTCGGATATAAGCGAATGGCTGTGTCGTGGATAAAAGTAGATTGGAATTTGATTGGGATGACCCTGGTATCTGCTGAATTGATAATAGGTGGAAAGAATAAAATGATATGCCGACAAAAGGTACAAGTTTATATTTCTATTGGATATAAGATTTATGAGCCAAATTGGCAAGCCGCTTGGCTGTTTGATTTTCTTTTGGGATGGAGATGGCCCAGAGAGGCGAGTGGTGGTTTGACGTATTGACTAGTACAAAGGAGGTGCTGGCGAGATTTTTTAAAAAGTTAAGGCATTAGAAAATTTTCAGGATTTTTGAAAATTTTCGTTGATAAGAATTAATTAATATTTAATTGAAATTAAATTGGTTCAGTTGAAACTGAAGTTAAGAAGTCAACAAATATGTTCTAACCAGTCGATAGGGTCGTTCTCTACCTTAGCAATTTCGAGGACGAAATTATTTTAAGTGGGGAAGAATGTAATGACCCGCATTGGCAGAGGTATTATAATTAATTTATTTAATTATTTAAAAGGTGATTAAAAGGATTTAATGGTCATGGAATTTAATAATGGTGAATATTTAATTTAAAATAATAAATTAAATAATATATTTAATTCTGAAATAATCAAAATTGGCTGAAATGGCGATATGGTGTGAACAAGATCATCTGTGATATATAATTCAGTTCAGAATTGAATTGGAATAACGAATATATTATTTGAACGACAGTTTGAACGTATAATTATATTATAATTATAATCGAGCTCGAAATGGCACTGCACTTCACTATTTGGCGATTTGAACTTCAACTGAATGTACAGGATTCGTTTTAAGCCGGATTTCTGTGAAACAAGAAATGTGTGGAGCTGGTGGAGTATATCTTTCTAGTGGAAGAGAAAAATCGGGATTTCATCGTGTAGATTTTGATTTACTTCCAAATCAAATTTTAGAAAAGTCGTTGTGGAATTCCTTTATAATTTATAAAGGAATTATTTATATTTTTAAAAAGGGATTTCAATATAAATCGAATATCAGGTTGACCCAGATTTGAAATATCAAGTTAGAAATTCATATAGGAATATTCTAGAGCTGTATGGTATTCCACGGTGAATATATACAATAATATTTATTTATAAATATTTAATTTAGTTATATTTAAATATATTTATATATTTAAATGGGTCATTCAGAGCTTTATAAATAGCCGGTTTTGCAAACGAAGTCGGAATTCGACGAAACTAATTTTGTTGGATCCGCAATGTCAAATAGCTGTTAGAATTCCAGTTTCGTGATTTTTAGAGTCACTGTGTGGCCGTACAGATTTTTAGAGTGAGAAACAGTCAGTATTTCGACAGTTGAAAATACGCTGTGTGAGCAAACGAAGTCGGAATTCGACAAAACTAGTTTCATTGGGACCGTAATGTCGAACTTTAGCTGCATGTCCAGTTTCGTAATTTTTGGGTATCGTGTGTGATCACACGAATTTTTAGAAGTCAAAAACGAGTTAACGATGGAGAATATACTGGGAATATTCCTTCTATGAAAATATCTAGATATTTATTTTGCCTATAAATATAACATCTAAATCCTAACTTAACCTAATTCATTCTCTTATTTGCGTCGTCGGTTTGTTCTTCTTATAGAAAAAGAATGGCAAGCAAATATATCAAAGACAAATCAAATAAAATCGTATAAATAAAGATATATATATATTTAAGTTTCTCTTGGGTTGCTCGTCACATCTATGTGATTTTTATCAAGCTCGATGGGTGTTTGGCCGCTGTGTATTTTTCAACGTGAGGGTAAAATGGGTTAGAGTTAACCATTTTGCGAATTAGGGGCTTCAAGTCTTGTTTTAAGTGGTTGGGTTGAGTTTGGGAGACCAATGGAGTTTGCTGGCCAACGTTGGTGGGAATCGACGGAGGTTTCTGTCGCTGGGTTTCGGGGAGACTTCGGTCAACGCAGATCGATTTTTGGGATCGAGTACATCGTGAAGGGTAGGAGCGAATAGGAATTTTGAAGAGGAGGAGGTTGATATCCTCAGATTTTCGAACGATGGTTTCTTGGAGGAATGTGATTGGAAGATCAGCTACCGGTGTTTTAAGAGGAGCGACGGGTTTGATTTACACGATTGGGGAAGATGGATTGAGAGAAGCGGGTGGGCTTTGAGAGAGAGAAATGGGCCGGTGGAAATAAAGTTAAGCCCAAATCATTTAAAGGAAATTGAATTTTAATTTATTTAAATAATGCAGTAACTTGTATAAATCATAACTAGTGCGTGCTTTATCAGAAATCCGAACGGTCGGTTACGTTGGGATCATAGGGAAGGTGGCTACACCGTGGAGCTGACTGGAAGTGGATTGGGGCTCATATGAATTTACGGCGAAATAAACTGTTTGATTCAAATCAAACAACAGTTTGTCATTCTTTAACGATGAACTGCAAATGTGAGTAAATCTCACTAACTCTGAACAGTTTATAATTTCATGTTGTATTTCTAGAACTGTTAAATATTGGTTGATTGATTGTGTGTTGACTGTTTGATTGAACTGCTAGTCAGTTAGTTGAATTTCTATATTGATTCTGTTTAACAGAATATATCATATGGAACTGAAAGTGATGTTGATTTTATTGTGTAACATCTGTGGATGCAGGGAAACAGGTTGGAGGAATCCAACTGGATTCCTCAACATTTATTTTACTGTGATTCATATATTGTGATATATGATGTGGTATATAATCTGTTGTTGATTTTGTGTGTTTGGACGATACTGATCATCATGATTTGATATGTTGAATACCATAACGTACCGAAATGTTGATAAGAGAATATGTTCAAAGTGATATTTGAAAATAAAATATTTATAAATGGAATATTTATAAATAAGGAATATTTATAAATTGGAATATTTATAAATAGGAGATATTTAGAAAACGGGAAAACGTTATAAAAAGGAAACTATTATAAGGAGGAAATCATTTTTAAAGTGGAGAACCGTTACTAAAAGTAAATCTTTAAAAATGAATAAACGTTGTTAAAAAGGAAATCTTATTAAAGCGAATAGAGTTAAATCGAATATAGTTATTCGAAAGGAGTTAAATCGAATATGGTACTCGAAAGGAGTTAAAACGAATATAGTATTCGAAAATTAGTAAATCGATTTAGTTATTCGAAAGGGGTTAGTCAAGTCGAGTTAGTTGAATAGATTAAATCGAATATTAGTTATTCGAATAAAAGTTAACCAAATGGGCTAAGTTAGTCAAGTTAACCAAATGAGTGAAGATAGTCGATGTAATAACCCGGAAAATGTGAACCAATTAAAAAATTTTAAAATCGGTTATTGTCAAAGAATTTGAACAATTGAAATAGCATATTTCAATAAAATAAGGAATTGGGAATAGTGAGGCAGTTTGAAAATTTGAATATAAACTTTGTCTGACTGTACCGGGTGGAAAATATAATAGATTTTAGCGAAACTGAAAATATTTAAATTTGTTTATGAATACCTGTCTAACGAATCTGAAAAATCGAAGTTTCATAACAGGAATCAAAAGTTATGGCCAAATGAATTTTCAGAAAGGTCGCTATATAGCTTATATAGCCCTTGAAAATAGATATTTTGCATACGACCTCGGAATTCGACGAAACAACTTTTGTTGGATCCGGGATGTCAAATTATTGTTAGGTTTCAAATTTCATAATTTTTGAAGCTAGTATGTGAGCGGGGCAAAAGAAATTGTGATTGGTCAATTTCTATTAAAATGGGTCGACCTGAAAATGGACATTTTGCATACGAGCTCAGAATTCGACGAAACTGGTTTTGTTGGGACCTTATCGTCAAAACAAAGCTAGATTTATTTTTCTGGAATTTTTCGATTCAGTTTGTGGCCCTGGCAAATTGAAATGTACGTTCAAATTGAATATTAAATGTTTTGTACTTTAATTTGAAAAATAACTGACTGGAACAGTCGAATTGGCCAACGAAACATATCCCATTGTGTCCGGAATGGGGGTATTTAGCTGGGGGCGACAGTCGTTGGGTTGAAATTGGTGTACGTTGGCTAGAAAGGATATTATAGGAATTTATTTAATATATTAGAAAATATCTTTCATTTTCTCTCTCATCTCAAAAAAGTCGGTCAACCCCAGAAACGAACGGCGAAACCCATTCAAACCTTTCCACCTCGATCGTCGCCGCCACAGGCCATTTCGCCGCCGCCCCCAGTTGGCTTTTCCGATCGTCTTCCTCTCCTCTTCCAATCAAACTAACCCTCGACAGAAACCATCCCCTATCGACGTCGAATTTCACCCAGGAAGTCCGCACCTTTGGAGCACCGCCGATCGTCCCTGGAGCCACCGAGTTCGCTGCCACCACAGGCATTGGGAAGCCTGCTCGAAGCTCTTCGACGTCGCAGCATCCGATCGAGACGAAACAGTGCGGATTGTTCGAGAATTAAAAACCTAGTTTTGAAGTTTTGAAAAGCACTCTGCTTTGAAATTTATGAATTGAAAATAACACTTTTAAGTGTTGCAAAACTTTGAAAAATCATATCTTTTTAGTGTGTTAACGAAATTCGATGAAACAGGAAACATCGGGACCGCAGGGAGGCTCTCTACCATCTAGCAGAAGCCGCGGAATTTTCTGATCTTCCTACGATTTTTATCACTTCAAAAACCAATGTGAGGAATCTAAACTAAATTGTGTGAATGAAATCGTGTTGTATAAATTATATAAGCAGAATGTAAATTATATACGCATTGTATACCTCATGTACATGTGTTGTATAAGTTATATTAGCGATGTATAAATTATACAAGCGTTGTATGAAACATATATGCTTTGAAATGTGATGAAATGCAAGTGAATTATAGAAATAATATATATATATATATATATATATATATATATATACATATACTCCCCTCATCCACAGACCATGGACTATATTTATTGCTTGTGATTGGTGTGATATTATATAGTATGACGAATGGTTGGAAATAATTGTTTGTGGTTGATATTGTGGTTGAAAAATACCTTTGTGGCTGAAAAATACCCTCTTGTGGTTGAAAACAAATTAGAATAGGATTGTGGAAATGAAAATAAAACATGCCGCCTGCGTGGGAACTAGATGCATGATCCCCATTGTCAAAAACCGCGAGGTTTTAAGTTAGAGCAAGGAGCCATACTAGGGACGGTCCCGGTTTTAACTACCATGCCGTTATGCTGCCGAAATTTTCTGAAATATTCATGTGTTAGAATAATTTTCATTTTTTGAAATTAATTACATATGTTGAAACCAATATTCATGTGTTGAATTGAAATTCGTTCGTCGAGTTGAAATTCATGTGTTGAATATTATTCGAATTTTAAACAAATAGATTTAACGATAAAAATCACATTTTTGTATGTATATACAACTATAAAGAATATTTATGTGTTGAATTGAAATTCGTTCGTCGAGTTGAAATTCATGTGTTGAATATTATTTGAATTTTAAACAAATAGATTTAACGATAAAAATAACATTTTTATATATATACAACTATAGAGAATATTCATGTGTTGAATTGTAATTCGTTCGTCGAGTTGAAATTCATGTGTTGAATATTATTCGAATTTAAACAAATAGATTTAACAATAAAAATCACATTTTTATATATATACAACTATAGAGAATATTCATGTGTTGAATTGAAATTCGTTCGTCGAGTTGAAATTCATGTGTTGAATATTATTCGAATTTTAAACAAATAGATTTAACGATAAAGATCACATTTTTATATATATACAAACTATAGAAAATATTCATGTGTTGTGTAACACCCCGTATGTTAAATAACTTGTTATAACATAAATCAGAGCAGAATTAAATTTAATATTCTGAATCGGGGGAAACGGGCTGTGCCATTGCGTTCGTCTCGGAAAAATACGCGAAATAGAGTCCGAGTTTTCGTAAATCGGAGTCCGTATGACCAAGTTATGGCCCGTCAAAGTTTCACGAAAAATCAAAAACAAAAACTGCTCATGTTTTGAGGCCCGGGATGAGTTTTGGGCTGTTTTTTTTGGGCCCTAAATGGTTCCTACACTTGACTTCTTCCCCAAGACATACTTTAAAGGCTAGGATTGGTTCTAGGGTATATCCTATGGTCCTAAAACATCTAACTAATCTATATATACACCCTAATACCCCCCCTTATCCTTACCAAAAAATAGATCTAAGGCCATTATGCCACCACTTAGAAAATTGGAGAGCCTCCACTAAAAATCCTAAGAGGATTTGCAAGCTAATCTACATCTTCTTCTACTTAATCATTGGGATTTGCTTCATTTAACTTGCTAATCTTGTTTTGGTGAGTTTCTATGGCTTTAATAATCAATTGTTAAATTGATTATGGTAGGATGTGATAAGACATGACTATGTTTGTGGATGAATGTATTTATGCAAGTTTGTATGATATGTGATTTGCAAGTTTTATGTTAAATGCAAGTTAAGGCCATGTTTTATGATGCAAAACACCATGTTAAACATTTATGCATATGTGACATGTTATGCAAACTATATGTGAGAATATATGCAAGTTATATGTAACATGATATGCAAGTTATGCATGTGATTTTGTGCATGCTAAGTAGTTGGTGTTATGCATGTTAAGTATTTGATGTTATTCATGCTAAAGTATTTGACGTTATGCATGATAAGTATTTGATTGTATGCATACTAAGTATGGGGTTTTATGCATGATAAGTGTTTGGGTTTATGCAAGTTAAGTGGTAGGTTTATGCATAATAAGTATTTGATTTTATGCATAATAAGTATTTGGTTTTATGCATAATAAGTATTTGGTTTTATGCATAATAAGTATTTGATTTTATGCATAATAAGTATTTGATTTTATGCATAATAAGTATTTGGTTTTATGCATAATAAGTATTTGATTTTATGCATAATAAGTATTTGATTTTATGCATAATAAGTATTTGATTTTATGCATAATAAGTATTTGGTTTTATGCATAATAAGTATTTGATTTTATGCATAATAAGTATTTGATTCTATGCATGATAAGTAAGTGGTTTTATGCATGCTAAGTGTTTGGTATTATGCATAAATCATGATATGCAAGTTTACCCTTTTAAATATGGTATATACATATGCAAGATGGCACTCTTATATGCTATGCATGTTTACCCTCCTTTAAGATGCAAGTCATATATGTAAGTTCGACATATTATGCAAGTTATGCTTACATGCAAGCTCAACATGTTATGTAAGTTATGTGCATATGCAAGTTATGTGTATGAGGGTATGCAAGTTGTGTGCATAGTGTTATGCAAGTTAAGTTTATGAGATTATGCAAGTTATGAGCATGATGTTATACAAGTTATGTATATGCTTAAATGCGAGCTTAATGTGATATGCAAGTATGTGGATGCTTATGCAAGTATATGAATGCCCATGCAAGTATGTGAATGCTTATGCAAGTTATGTGTATGCTTAAATGCATGTTTAACATGTTATGCAAGTTATGAGGATGCTTATATGCAAGTTTAACATGTTATGCAAGATATGTGTATGATAATATGCAAACTCATATGTCATATGTTATGCAAATCATGGGTATGATAATATGCAAGTTTGAGTTATATGTAGTTGGGTTAATATATGTTCATATATGCAAGTTGACATCCTCTTAACCCATGACAAAGTTATATGCTAAACCCATGATATTTGTGATGGATCTTTCCCTTTATTATGTCGTGAAATGAGAACGATTTACGTGGGGAACGATGGGGTAATAAATATGTTAATAAAAGTATGATTGGGTATGATTAAGCATACCATAAAAATAAATTACCATAAGTGGGAATTTACCTATTGAGTTAGGTCTACCCCATGGGAATTTACCTATTGAGTTAGGTCTACCCATGTTATGGAAAATTTGATATTAATTAGGGATAATTAATATGGGGGTGATTAATTAGGTTTAATTAATCAACTAAGACACGAGGTTGGACCCTTTTGTAGCGGAAGTCTGCCCGGAACCGACCGGCCATCCAGCAGCTACAAATGATTGGCCCAATGTGAGAGGTCTTAGTCATAAATTAAATACATGATTAAAGTAAAGACACGAGGTTAGGCCCTTTTTATGACAGAAGTCTGCCCGGAACCAACCGGCATATCCAGCAGTCATAAAAGACGGTCTAATGTGGGAGGTCTTTATGAGGTCATGATCTTAATTAATGAATTAAGAAACACTTAACCATATTAGCATGTAGTGGGACATGAGGGGTTAAGTGGGTGCCTTGAGGTGGCATGATGAGACTAGTGGGTTGCCTTGGGTGGCAATAGAAAAATACGATTAGAATACTTAACCAAGGTGGAACATGTAATTAAACATGATAAAAGGGTTAAGTAAGTGCCATGGGTGGCATGTGAGAATACGATTAGAATACTTAACCAAGGTGGAACATGTAATTAAACATGATTAAGGGGTTAAGTAAGTGCCATGGGTGGCATGTGGGAATCTAGTGGGTGCCCTAAGTGGCAATTGAAATATGATTAAAGGACTTAACCAAGATTTATAACATGTAAGGGGACATGGTTAAAGGGTTAAGTGGGATGCACTAGATTAAACGACAAGCTTAAGTAGTAGCTTGTGGGGGCCCATTTCAACCAATATCCCAAACGTATCTTTGTAGGCTCGACTCTAGTCGGGTGACGGGACACGCATATTGGGCTTGACTGTAAGAGGCCAAAACGGGTTAGCGGTGGCAACGCGGGATCAACGGGTTTCATATGCGTGTGTGGACCCGGGCTGGTTGGTAAGTCGTTGTTGCATCGTGTAGATATAAAGCCGTGCACAGTGATATTATATGGTAGCCACTTTGGGGAATGATACACCCCCTTTTGTGGGACCAGCACGGGTATCTACGGTAGGGAGCCGATCGCTTGGGGGTAGTGGGTACACCTAGTAAAAATAGGGGCAGACGGCACCTGCGTAGGGGTACAAGAAACTACCGGGTAAAAATTACTAAGTACACTTAGTGGGATCAACCTTTAAGTAGGAATTACTCTTGGTGGGTAGAACTGGTGTGGTGCAGTGTAGGAATTACCCTTGGGTGAATAAGTCTGGGGTGGTGTAATCTAATAATTATCCTTGGGAGGATAAAAGCGTCTTCTCGGTTATCTTAGTACACCCTATGTTTTGTTGGCTACTTAGTGTGGTCATTATCCCCAGAGGTACCGTACCTTATTTATGTCATACCCTAATTACTTTAATGGTTGTATTGTTAGGGTTATAGGACTCACTCAGACTTATGTCTGACCCCGTTGTTTTTATTTTTTTTCCAACCCTCAGGTCCTACGGTGGATCCTAGCGGTAGTAGAGCTTGATCGGATTTCTGTTTCCAGTCTTGAGGAGCTTGGGTAGATGTAAAGCTCCAGTTATCCAGTTATCTTTTCTTTTCTTATGGCTATTGTATGAGAGAGTGGGATTATGTACTTCTTTATTTTGATGAATATTGTACTTGACTTTTATCGTGGTTTTTATGATGTAACCAGACATGTTTATTTCCGCTGTTATGAGATGATGTTTTAAAATTTCAAGTACTATTTATACCTGTCTTGTTGTAATTTTTCTGTTCTATATTCACTAAAATACTCCACCGATGCTATGGCATTCCCTTAGTGAGTGACTATAGCGGGTGTGGGGTGTTACACGTGGTATCAGAGCAAAGGTTACCGGAACAGATAAAATTTTTAGAAAACTATTTTTCTAAAACATTTTTGGAAAGGAGTATTTTCAAAAACATGTCTTTTAAGAGAAAAGTTTTTGAAAGGAAAGCATAATCCCCAATAGCCATATCTATATCTTTCGAATTCTCCATTTTGAATCTCTTCCTTTCTCTCGTTTTGAGTTTCCCCTCCGCGTATAGATGATCTTTCTAAGATAGATAAGGATGGAAAACCACTTCAAGGGACTTAGACGTTAGTCGGATTAGAAGTTGGTTCAAGAAGGAGGAGGACTGGTAGGTATCTATTGGATAAACGATGGGAGGAAGGCTCAAATAGTTGTTTGGTTAATGAAAGATGAAACCTCATTGGTGGGAGGTTACGAGTGGAGAATAGGGAAGAAGAAGGCAAGTGGTTATCCTTTTAAGAGGAATAGGACACCTTATTAGGATTGTTCAAAGAAGCAAGGGCAAGGTATGGAATCTTCTGGAGGGTAGTTGTATTCCCTCACGACTAGGGTACCAGGTGGGGATAAGACCGTCTAGGTTGGAATTTGGATTTCTTTATTATCCAATTCAAACTTTATTTGATCCTGATATATCGAGTTCGTTTATCTCACCATTGATAGTTGAGTCACTGCACTTAGACACCAGTTTGGTAGATGATCCCTTAGTTGTTTCAAACCCAGTTGGGGCTCCATGATATGTTTGGGTTTGAAAGTTTCTATACTTAGCGTTGAGTTTAGATGTGATGCTTGTTGGGCTTCACGGGCTATGGGTTAATTTTGGGCATGAACTGGTTATCCAGTAGGAGTGCTGTTCTTCATTTTGAAGGGAGAGTTGTTAGGCTTATGGGCCGCCTAAGTAACACTCTCGAGATCTCTTGTAATCCCATAGAATCTGTTATGCTAAGGTATCTAGAATCGCCTGACACGTTGGTCTAGAGTCTGCGATCTGTTAGAGCGGTCCGGGAATACCCGGATGTGTTTGAGGAGGTGAAGGGCTTACCTCCGAAGCGGGAGATTGACTTCCGAATATATCTGGTGGATAAGGCCAAACCAGTATCTTGGCCAGTGTGCCACATGGCTCCTAGTGAGAGGAGGGAACTCCATAAGTAAGTAGGCGATTTGCTTGAGAAAGGGTTCATAAGACGAAGTATATCGGAGTGGGGCGCTCCAGTAGTTTTTGTTATGAAGGCGGATGGGTCCCTCAGACTTTGTGTAGGCTAAAGAGAACTAAAGAAACTCACAAAGAAGAATAGACACCCATTGCCAAGGATTGATGATCTCTTTGATCAGTTGGTTGGCGCCTCAGTGTTTTAGTAGTGGACTCAGCCACGGAAGTTCATCAGTTGAGAGTGGCTGAGGATAGCATAGAAAAGACTACCTTTAGGACTCCGGATGTTTTCTTTTATGAGTGGCTGGTGATGCCATTGGGTTTGACGAACGCCCCCGCATACTTTGTTGAGAAGGGTGTTCAGGGAGTACCTAAATAAGTTCGTGATGGTCTTTGTAGATGACATCTGGGTCTTTTCTAGGAGCGAAATAAGTTTTCGTATGTGCTCAATAGGCTGAGCAGGGCCAGTATAGGATAAACGACGGTTTTGGAGCGAGACTGGCGAGAACATCCAGAATTGGTCAAGGGCTTAATTATTTAGCCATTTTTACTAGTATCGTCTCACGTAGGTCGTCTGAATTCGAAGGAGGTATCCCTTGGGTGTTTGTCTGATATTGGTTTAGGCCTTTGGGGCTTGCATTTGGGGGATGCCGAATTCGACTAGGGTGGTCTGCGTGGGAGACGGTTATGATGATCTTGGATGATATTCTGGTGGAGAAGAGCATGCCCTACATCTTAGGGAAGTGTTGGAGACTCTTCGAGCGCATAGTCTTAGGACAGCAAAAGTGGATGGGATCTTTAGCATCCTATGAGTAAGGGTAACATGGTAGCAGACACCTTAAGTAGAAAAAGGTTGTCCTTGAGTTCATTGTTCGTTGAACGACGGAGCTTAGAGTTTATTTCTAAGTTTGACTTTAGACCTTCCGTTGACTTTGTACCCGGTTTGCTAGCTTCTTTGGAAGTTAGACCTACTCTTTTGGGGCGGATTGGAGAAGCACAGAGGGGCGACCCACAGTTGGTTGAGTTAGTAGAGAAGCTCATAAGGGGGGAGTCGTCCAGCCATTTGAGTAGGTACACCTTAGAGATAGAGGGTGTTTGCGTAGAGACGGTAGACTTTGTGTACCGCAGGACGAGGGTTTGAGGAAGGCTATTCTTGATGACGCACACCGTTTTAGGATGACCATTCATCCCGGTGGGGGTAAGATGTACCAAGACATGAAGAGGGCTTTCTTCTGGGCCGGTATGAAGAAAGATGTGGCCGAGCATGTCGCTCAATGCTTGGTGTGCCAACGAGTGAAGACGGAGCGAAAGAAACCGGGTGGGTTGCTTCACCCATTGGAGGTTCCGCAATGAAAGTGGGACAGCGCCTCGTTGGATTTTATTGACAGGTTACCCAGATCGAGAAAGAGTAATACAGGAATTTGGGTGGTGGTAGACAGACTTACTAAGAACACCCATTTCATACCTGTGAAGAGTAAGTGGACTGCTCCATGGCTAGCTTTTGTATATCTTCGAGAGATAGTTCGATTGCATCGGGTACCCTCCAGTATAGTGAGTGATCGAGATCCTATCTTCACTAGAGAGTTTTGAAAGAGTTTGCAAAAGGCGGTAGGGACTCAGTTGCGTTTGAGTACCGCATATCATCCTCAGACGGACGGCCAGACCGAGAGGGTGAATCATATTTTAGAAGACCTTTTGAGGCTATGTATCTTGGATTTTGGAGGTACATGGGAGGAGCATCTTCCATTGGCGGAGTTGCCCGACAGACTTAGTGATGTATTCTATGGGAGGAAGTGCCTACATGAGACCGCCGAGGTGGTAGAGCCGAGTTTGCTTAGAGAAGTGGAAGCAGAGCGTGATGCGACGATTCGACGAGCTCCTACTTGCATCCTTGGGTCAGAGATTTGGAAGCTGAGAAACAGAGAGGTTCAACTAATCAAAGTACAAAGGGGAGATGAAGAGAGTGACGCTACCTGGGAGACGGAAGCGAAGATGCGTTCGAGGTACCCTTTTTCTTTCGGAGGGTATATCCTTTTGCTTCTCCTTCATCACATATCTTGTGCTTATCTTATCCTTAGTATGTCCTCTCGTTAGTACTTTTGACCTTTAGATAGGGTAAACCTATGGTTGAAACATGTGTTTGAGACATGTTATGTATGATGGATGCAAGTGGATGCAAGTGTTTGCTAGTGGTTGCTCGTGGATGCATATACACACACTCTAGGCACTAGATCGGCTCAATCACTTCATATTGCATATTGCATAAAATTGTGTGTAGGAAGCTATATTTATGGATGTATAATGATTGTGTTATCATATGGATGATGCATTTTGGTGAATGATTGTGCACTCATGTAGATATTGTATGTGTCGATAGGGTTCCCTCGCATACATAATGGATGCATGGCACTATCATGGTTTGCATATGTTCATACATTAGATAGGGAACATATACACACACTTTTTGCATATGCTCATACATCATTAGAAATTGTTTTAAGGACAATGGATGCCAGTGTTTGATGGTTGAGTAGATGGTTGTTTGGTTGGTAGGATACGTTCTTCTTGACTTAGAGATTTCGGGGACGAAATCCTTTAAGTAGGGGAGAATGTAACACCCCGTATGTTAAATAACTTGTTATAACATAAATCAGAGCAGAATTAAATTTAATATTCTGAATCAGGGGAAACGGGCTGTGCCATTGCGTTCGTCTCGGAAAAATACGCGAAATAGAGTCTGAGTTTTCGTAAATCGGAGTCCGTATGACCAAGTTATGGCCCGTCAAAGTTTCATGAAAAATCAAAAAACAAAAACTGCTCATGTTTTGAGGCCCGGGATGAGTTTTGGGCTGTTTTTTTTGGGCCCTAAATGGTTCCTACACTTGACTTCTTCCCCAAGACATACTTTAAAGGCTAGGATTGGTTCTAGGGTATATCCTATGGTCCTAAAACATCTAACTAATCTATATATACACCCTAATACCCCCCCCCCCTTATCCTTACCAAAAAATAGATCTAAGGCCATTATGCCACCACTTAGAAAATTGGAGAGCCTCCACTAAAAATCCTAAGAGGATTTGCAAGCTAATCTACATCTTCTTCTACTTAATCATTGGGATTTGCTTCATTTAACTTGCTAATCTTGTTTTGGTGAGTTTCTATGGCTTTAATAATCAATTGTTAAATTGATTATGGTAGGATGTGATAAGACATGGCTATGTTTGTGGATGAATGTATTTATGCAAGTTTGTATGATATGTGATTTGCAAGTTTTATGTTAAATGCAAGTTAAGGCCATGTTTTATGATGCAAAACACCATGTTAAACATTTATGCATATGTGACATGTTATGCAAACTATATGTGAGAATATATGCAAGTTATATGTAACATGATATGCAAGTTATGCATGTGATTTTGTGCATGCTAAGTAGTTGGTGTTATGCATGTTAAGTATTTGATGTTATTCATGCTAAAGTATTTGACGTTATGCATGATAAGTATTTGATTGTATGCATACTAAGTATGGGGTTTTATGCATGATAAGTGTTTGGGTTTATGCAAGTTAAGTGGTAGGTTTATGCATAATAAGTATTTGATTTTATGCATAATAAGTATTTGATTTTATGCATAATAAGTATTTGGTTTTATGCATAATAAGTATTTGATTTTATGCATAATAAGTATTTGATTTTATGCATAATAAGTATTTGGTTTTATGCATAATAAGTATTTGATTTTATGCATAATAAGTATTTGATTTTATGCATAATAAGTATTTGATTTTATGCATAATAAGTATTTGGTTTTATGCATAATAAGTATTTGATTTTATGCATAATAAGTATTTGATTCTATGCATGATAAGTAAGTGGTTTTATGCATGCTAAGTGTTTGGTATTATGCATAAATCATGATATGCAAGTTTACCCTTTTAAATATGGTATATACATATGCAAGATGGCACTCTTATATGCTATGCATGTTTACCCTCCTTTAAGATGCAAGTCATATATGTAAGTTCGACATATTATGCAAGTTATGCTTACATGCAAGCTCAACATGTTATGTAAGTTATGTGCATATGCAAGTTATGTGTATGAGGGTATGCAAGTTGTGTGCATAGTGTTATGCAAGTTAAGTTTATGAGATTATGCAAGTTATGAGCATGATGTTATACAAGTTATGTATATGCTTAAATGCGAGCTTAATGTGATATGCAAGTATGTGGATGCTTATGCAAGTATATGAATGCCCATGCAAGTATGTGAATGCTTATGCAAGTTATGTGTATGCTTAAATGCATGTTTAACATGTTATGCAAGTTATGAGGATGCTTATATGCAAGTTTAACATGTTATGCAAGATATGTGTATGATAATATGCAAACTCATATGTCATATGTTATGCAAATCATGGGTATGATAATATGCAAGTTTGGGTTATATGTAGTTGGGTTAATATATGTTCATATATGCAAGTTGACATCCTCTTAACCCATGACAAAGTTATATGCTAAACCCATGATATTTGTGATGGATCTTTCCCTTTATTATGTCGTGAAATGAGAACGATTTACGTGGGGAACGATGGGGTAATAAATATGTTAATAAAAGTATGATTGGGTATGATTAAGCATACCATAAAAATAAATTACCATAAGTGGGAATTTACCTATTGAGTTAGGTCTACCCCATGGGAATTTACCTATTGAGTTAGGTCTACCCATGTTATGGAAAATTTGATATTAATTAGGGATAATTAATATGGGGGTGATTAATTAGGTTTAATTAATCAACTAAGACACGAGGTTGGACCCTTTTGTAGCGGAAGTCTGCCCGGAACCGACCGGCCATCCAGCAGCTACAAATGATTGGCCCAATGTGAGAGGTCTTAGTCATAAATTAAATACATGATTAAAGTAAAGACACGAGGTTAGGCCCTTTTTATGACAGAAGTCTGCCCGGAACCAACCGGCATATCCAGCAGTCATAAAAGACGGTCTAATGTGGGAGGTCTTTATGAGGTCATGATCTTAATTAATGAATTAAGAAACACTTAACCATATTAGCATGTAGTGGGACATGAGGGGTTAAGTGGGTGCCTTGGGGTGGCATGATGAGACTAGTGGGTTGCCTTGGGTGGCAATAGAAAAATACGATTAGAATACTTAACCAAGGTGGAACATGTAATTAAACATGATAAAAGGGTTAAGTAAGTGCCATGGGTGGCATGTGAGAATACGATTAGAATACTTAACCAAGGTGGAACATGTAATTAAACATGATTAAGGGGTTAAGTAAGTGCCATGGGTGGCATGTGGGAATCTAGTGGGTGCCCTAAGTGGCAATTGAAATATGATTAAAGGACTTAACCAAGATTTATAACATGTAAGGGGACATGGTTAAAGGGTTAAGTGGGATGCACTAGATTAAACGACAAGCTTAAGTAGTAGCTTGTGGGGGCCCATTTCAACCAATATCCCAAACGTATCTTTGTAGGCTCGACTCTAGTCGGGTGACGGGACACGCATATTGGGCTTGACTGTAAGAGGCCAAAACGGGTTAGCGGTGGCAACGCGGGATCAACGGGTTTCATATGCGTGTGTGGACCCGGGCTGGTTGGTAAGTCGTTGTTGCATCGTGTAGATATAAAGCCGTGCACAGTGATATTATATGGTAGCCACTTTGGGGAATGATACACCCCCTTTTGTGGGACCAGCACGGGTATCTACGGTAGGGAGCCGATCGCTTGGGGGTAGTGGGTACACCTAGTAAAAATAGGGGCAGACGGCACCTGCGTAGGGGTACAAGAAACTACCGGGTAAAAATTACTAAGTACACTTAGTGGGATCAACCTTTAAGTAGGAATTACTCTTGGTGGGTAGAACTGGTGTGGTGCAGTGTAGGAATTACCCTTGGGTGAATAAGTCTGGGGTGGTGTAATCTAATAATTATCCTTGGGAGGATAAAAGCGTCTTCTCGGTTATCTTAGTACACCCTATGTTTTGTTGGCTACTTAGTGTGGTCATTATCCCCAGAGGTACCGTACCTTATTTATGTCATACCCTAATTACTTTAATGGTTGTATTGTTAGGGTTATAGGACTCACTCAGACTTATGTCTGACCCCGTTGTTTTTATTTTTTTTCCAACCCTCAGGTCCTACGGTGGATCCTAGCGGTAGTAGAGCTTGATCGGATTTCTGTTTCCAGTCTTGAGGAGCTTGGGTAGATGTAAAGCTCCAGTTATCCAGTTATCTTTTCTTTTCTTATGGCTATTGTATGAGAGAGTGGGATTATGTACTTCTTTATTTTGATGAATATTGTACTTGACTTTTATCGTGGTTTTTATGATGTAACCAGACATGTTTATTTCCGCTGTTATGAGATGATGTTTTAAAATTTCAAGTACTATTTATACCTGTCTTGTTGTAATTTTTCTGTTCTATATTCACTAAAATACTCCACCGATGCTATGGCATTCCCTTAGTGAGTGACTATAGCGGGTGTGGGGTGTTACATGTTGAATTGAAATTCATGTGTTGAATGTTATCGTATTTTAAAATAAAATGAAGAGACAATAAAAACTACATTTTTATTGTGAATATGAAGTGTTAAAAACATTCACGTGTTGAATAAATATTTTTGATGATAAAAATATCTCTTTTATCATGTATACGCTTTGATAAAAATACACACGTGTTGAAATAAATATTAGTTCGTTAGAAATATTATTATTAGCTTTGTTCTGCATATATATACATGTGTCAAAAAGGAAAAATGGATTAGCTGTGGAGTAAAGAAATTATTTGCGTGCCCGACAAATAGGTAAGCCTTGATGAGTTGGC
This sequence comes from Allium sativum, assembly GCA_030737875.1. Taxonomy (NCBI): domain Eukaryota; kingdom Viridiplantae; phylum Streptophyta; class Magnoliopsida; order Asparagales; family Amaryllidaceae; genus Allium; species Allium sativum. The sequence continues at coordinate 139,869,335 of CM060925.1, read as the reverse complement.
TACGCAATTTTATTTTTATATCAACTCCTGTGAATGCCATTGGATGCGGAGTGCTGGTTATTCTGTATGAAATAATAAACATCGCCATTGGATAGTAACAATTAATTTTGAACTACACTACATGGCATACTCCTTGACGATAGGCATACTTCATCATATTCCACATAAACAATTGGAGCTTGTGTGACGAGGTGGAAGATTTACCATACGAGCGAGAGGCTTGTATGGCGATGATTATATACTACAGGTTGAACTGATGACTGATATGGACTATATAAAATATAACGATAAATTGCCAGATTAATAAAAACCCCACACGGGTCTGGAGTTGACAATAATCACGTCTCTCTAGTCATTAGATACGACACATGGACTATTTATTCCCACACGGGACGAGGTGACGAGGATTTATCCTCTGGAGTAATTAAAAATACACGCTTCCTCAGGCTTGACAGGGTGACGAGAATTTATTCTTTGGAGTTATTATCTATACACGCTCCCCTGTAAACACCAGAATATATCACTATAAATATGTGGATGCTTTATAGGATTTATTGGGTACCTAACACGGCTCAATAAATTTCCAAACCCCTTCCCGTACAAAGGAGGTTATGGCGAAATTTTGCGAAATATTAAGGCGTTAGTGAAATATTTGAAGTGAAAACGATGTTGAAATAAAAGAATGAACTATATTTATATATATATATATATAAATAGAATTGAAAGGAATCGAAGCCGTGCAGTTCGTGTTTTGGAATCGTAATTTGAAACGATTAGTACGAGAAATCCGACCATCGGATTTTCCCGAAACCGCAACCGCTGGGTTCGCCTTGGAAATATCTTTCCAACGGCACCAACTTTGTAAAAATCCAACGGTTGGATTGTCTGGAATGTTTAATTAAAATCTGAAGAAAAACAGCGCCAGAATCGTTTATATTTATATATAAATATAAATATAATTAAATTAAATCGAATAACGACGCTGCAGTTCAAATTTTGAAACCGTAACTTCAAACGACTAGTGTGGAAGATCCGACCGTCGGATTTTCACGAAACTGGAACCGTTGGGTTCGCTTTGGGAATATCTTCCCACTGATATAGGCTTTGTAGAAATCCAACGGTTAGATTCTCCGATATGTATAAAACAAATTAGGGGAAAAACAGCGCCAGTGCCACGGCACGACCTGAAACGTCGTTTAATTAAATATGGCCATTTTTAAATAAATAAAAATGGCGAAAAATCGTTATAAAATATTATAAGCAACATAGATTGGAAATAAACCAGTTTGGCTTGATCTGCTTGATATTTGATGGTTGTATGTGTTTTACACGAAAATAATACTAAGGAACTGAAATATGAATGTCGAATAATATAACCATGGAAAGAATTGTTTTGAATTCTAATTACGTGGATTATTTGAAAAGGCCGGGCTAACCCTCATTTCAAATAATTGATCGAACGATTCGAATTAGAAAATACAAAGACGATTCAAGACCGACGATCTTCGTATCGGTTGGATGGGCGCTGCTGAGGTTCCTGATTGGAGTAGCTACCGTGAAGGAACGGAAGTAGTAGCCATCTGAACGTATGTGTTGATTGTACGGATATACGAGGAATTTGACGCCTCCGGTTTCGTTCAGACCCAGAACGGACTTGTAAATGGACTGTGTGTCTGACATTGGATTTTGTTCTATACTGATTGATCTCTGTTAAATATATATCTGTTTGGCGGCGGAGAATTTATTCTTTTGCTTAACGCCCTTCTCTGAGACGTACGAGCTCAGAGGTTATATATCGATAGAAATCAGTCGTATGGAGTGGATTGCCTATGTAGCATGCCAAGATGCTGTGATCAAGGCTTTTGTTGCAAAGAAAAGTCTTGTGTTTGATGATCAAAGCACGGCCTACGTAGCCTGGCTTTGTGTATAGCGTGGATTCGCGAGCCTCACACCTCAGTATGAGTTAAAAACGGGATACGGACCGCTGGGAGGACACGACGTTTCTTTCTAGCCATGGTGGTGTCAGTGACCTACCAGCCCTGACATTTATATCTACTTTTCACCTTTGTGGTTGTTGGAATGCGAGGCGCCTCAATTATAGGTCTGTAAGGACCGGGAAACGTGTGTTTAGGAATTGCCAATCCTCAAACGTAAGAGAGGACTGGCCCAGCCGATCCAAGGGTTACCCAGTGTGCGTAGTCCCGAGGCATTTGCTAGAGTGTCTCGAAGCGGAGAGGAGCTTGCCCCTTGCCTCGACTCATGACGGAAATCCAATTTCCAATACGAAATAACGGATTCGATTGTAGAACTAGTATGTCGACATAGTATATGGTAGCTATGCCGCCTATGATTGATATTTATGATGCTATTCGTTTTTGAAACATATATGCACTAGTAATAATATCAAATGATTTTTCTTTACACGTATCAAGCATATTTGGCCATTATAAGGTAAAACTCTATCCTCCGGCTTGCGTTGCACTGTATGATGGGCCTTGAGTCTTATAATGGCTTCATTCTTTTTAAAAGCATTGCATTGTTTTAAAGAATTTACTTTGTTTTAAATGCACCAGCAATCACTGGAGTAAACCCGTTCCACGAAAGTGGCGTGGTACTATGATTTGCTTATTACTGTTGTTTAAACTGTTAAGTAGATTTCTCATACCAGTCCCCATGACTGACTCGTTTGTTTCACTTTGCAAACGCGGGTGCCCTTATTTTCACACGGGCAGCCTAGTTCACAGGTGATAGGTTGTTTTGGCTCAGCACTGTAGTATGGAGTGCATTTTGGCTCATGGCGAGGCTGACTTCACCGAGATGACTTTGACATTTTTCGCCATTATTGTACCTATATTATGATTCCGCCACGGGCGATGCAGACTGTTTTACTTCCAGTACTTATTATCGTATGTATATGTACCGCCTTCGGCGATGTAGACTGATACCCTTATTATGTCTCACTGCATGTATATATTCCTCCTCTGGCGATGGTGATTGATCATTCCCCTTTTATTTACTAAGTTATATCCTACGTTGTGTTATTCTGATGTTGTTACACGTTGTGATTCCGCTGTCATATCTATGTAAAATTATTCTATTTATTGTTTTTGCTATTATCTGTACTCTGCTAAGATGATTGATGTGTTATATTCCAATGATTATCCTTAATACCGCCACACGGATTTTGGGATCGTCACAGTCGAGTTAATCAAATTGAATTTAGTTTCTAGAGGTTATTCGAATTAGTTATTCGAATAGAATTAAACACATAAGAGTTATTCGAATTAGTTATTCGAATAGAGTTAAATAAATAAGGGTTATTCGAATTAGTTATTCTAAAGGAGTTATCGATTATAGTTTGATCGAAAGGAGTTAAGTAAAAAGAGTTAATCGATTAGGGTTAAATAAATAGAGTTAATCGAATTCGGTTTATTCGAAGAAAGGTTTTCGAATCTAGTTATTCGTAAGAGAGATTATCAAATATAGTTATTCGAAGGGAGGAGTTATCGAATAGAGATTTATTCGAACGAGAGTTACGTAAGGAAGTGTTAAAGGGTTAAAGATGAACTTAACCTATTTCGAGATTTGAAATGTTGTTCAGTTAAGGTCTGAGAGGTAATTATACCCCAACTTGATTGGCTTCGTTTTTAATTTAGAAATGGTTAAGGTTCGAGAGTGAAAGTGATAGTGATTTGTAGATAAACAAAAGGAAATGTTTTCCAGTGTTAATAACATATATTTTCTAAACATAGAAAATAAGGAGATATATATATATATATATATATGATTGATGATTGATTGATAGAATTTCCATCTGGAAATAATATCGTTGTTTGCACACGTATTTTCCTTCGATAGTTAAATCACAGACTATCGAAGTTTTAGACCATTTTAACGTTGTTAATATGTAGAGACCGGTTGGATTATTATCTAAAGAACCACTCTGTATTGGCATAAGCATTGCGAATCATATATGCCAAAGATAATTGAAGACGGAGTAAAGTGCAAGGGCTATTGTATAAGTCTTAGATAACAGTGTCTAAGATGGATGTATTGAATAGTGCCTTCGGTTCATCCTATTCCTGGATGACTTGTATGGATGAATATCTGGCAGAGTATATCCAGATGATCACGTATATTGATTTCTCCAACCGTACCAAGAGTGGAAGCGGAGAAGGAAACTTCTTTTAGCTAACACATAATGTATGGTTGAGGACGTCAATCGGTGATTTGATGGATTTGACGATGTGGCATTCAAAGTGAATCTGGTGTGATGATAAAGCATAGCTTCTAGCCTCACATCCGGTAAATGACAGAAATCGGGCAGGCAGCATGGATAATCGGTCGCACCAAATTAGGGTATATAATCACCTGATCTAGAGTTTCATTTATTTATAAAAATCTATTTTCGATACTGTCCCATTCGGGAAACGGTTGCTGATCCCAACCGTTGGTGATATACAATCGATACACTCAAGCAAAATGAGTGGTCGGTCATGTGTGGTCGGGTTGCAAGATGTTCTTGTTGAACTCAGTGTATTCCTCTCTAGAGGTACACTAGCGGAAGGTGGTTCCATACCTTGTCATAGTTGGAAATCCATTACCCAATACGTGCTTGCGGTTTTGATTGTATACTATATATGTAGAACGTGAGATTAAAGCATTTCTGCTAGATCATTATTATATTGTGTTGGTAGACATTATTATAATATAAAAAGGTTTTTGATATAAAGACATTTGGTTTCTCATAAGGGAAAAACCCGTTCCGTTATACGGCGTGGTCTTATGAGATATCGATTACCTGCTTGAACTGTTTTAAACTGTTTTACTCACACCAGTCCCATGACTAACCCGGAGTTTATTTGTTTGTTTCCCTAAACTCTTGGGTGCCTAAATTTGTACGGGCAGTCAAGTAGTCGGGATTTACAGATATACTGGAAGAGCTTGGAGCAGGAGGCTTCAGGATCATATAGCTACAGTTTATTTCCGCTGTGTTGTAAGTGTTGTACTTTAATAATGATATGTATATTCAAGTACATATTTGTATTTCAAAGTTATGTTATGAAATATATTTATTCGTTCCGTTGTGAGATTCATGTTACTCTGATATTGTGTTCTTCTTCTTCTTCTTCTTTTCTATAAGTTTCTATCTTATCTTTTCTCACCCTCTGTTTTTCTTTCTATTAATTTCCTGATTTTCAGTTTAATTTGGGGTTGGACTTGTGTTTTTGGTAAACTCAAATTGGACCAGAATTCTGGGTCATTACATCAATATTCTAAAACTGAATTGCTCGCCTTTGATGTAGATTAATTGTTATTCTAATTTAGATTAGATTTGATTTTGATTCTTGCTTTTGAGTTGAAAGAGAACGACAACTACTATAGGTTCACCATTGACAGCATGATGGCTCTTAGTATGAATTAATGTGATTTTAGGTTAAGGGTTAGGTTGCTTCTATAGAATTTTAATTAATTAAGAACCGTTAGATAAACGAAGAAGAAATCAAGACCATCCGGACAAGATAGAATAACCACCTCATCCCTAATAACTCAACAGTGAGTCAAAACATCGTCACATTTCAGATCTTCCCTGGGGGGTAGGTCGACCCCCAGGTCGAACTGTATATAGGGAGGTCGACCCCCAGGTCGACCTGGCCTAGGGTAGGTCAACCCCCAGGTCGACCTGCCTTTGTATTTAATTTTCTGAATTGTTTTATATAAATTTCTGAAAGTTCTAAAGGCTATAACTTCTTTATACGGAGTCCAATTCACGCAAATTCGGACTCTATCTCAAGCAGAATTCCGAGACGAATGCAATGGTGTAATCCGTTTCCCTTAATTATTACATTTAAAATTATGTATTTCGTAATTTTTTAATTTTAATATTTAAAATCACGGGGTGTTACATTCTCCCGTCCTTAAAGGGATTTCGCTCCCGAAATCTCCATGTTAAGGAGAATGTATATCCTAACATCCAATCATCCATCTACTCAACCATCGAACACAGGCATCCATTGTCCTTACACGATTTTCTAATGCCGTATGAACATATGCAAAAAGTGTGTGTATATGTTCCTTATCTAATGCAAAATCAGGCGGTCTACTGATTCAGTTGACCTCCTTAATGCAAATCATGACAGTGCCATGCGTCCATTATGTATGCGAAAGAATCCTAACAATACATATTATTTCTACATATATGCACAACCATTCATCAAAATGCAGCATCCATATGATAACACAACCATTATACATCCATTAAATATGCACACATATTTATATGCAATATGAAAGTGACTGAGCCGATCTAATGCCTAATGTGTGTGTACATGCATCCACGGGCAACCACTAGCAACCACCTGCATCCATTTGCATCCACCAAATATAACATGTCTCAAACATATGTTTCAAACCATAGGGTTTTTCCTAACTAGAGATCGAAGATATCATCGAAAAGACATACTAAATGATAGGACAAGTATCAACAAAGTGGTAGAAAAAGGAGAAGTTAAAAATCTCGTCTTCCGTTTCTCAAGTCGCGTCTCCTTGATCATCACCCCATTCCACTTTGACCAACTTGACCTCTCTGCTGCATAGCTATAATACCTTCGTCCCAAGGGTGCATGTAGGAGCTCGCCTAATTGTGGCATCTCACTCTACTTCCACTTCTCTAAGCATGCTCGGCTCCACTGCTTCCGTGGTATCTTGTAACACTTCCGCAAATGCGATACGTGAAACATGTCATGAACATCACTAAGCTCGTTACCTCTTCTCATGTCCTTCCAAAATCTAGGATACATAACCTCAAAAGATCTTCACGGATTCTGTTCACCCCTCTCTGTCCGTCCATCCGTCTGTGGATGATAAGCGATACTCGTACTTACCGCCTTTTGCATATCACCTTTTCCTCTTGCACCGAAAACTGCTCTAAGCCCTGTCCCGCAAGCACCGATATACACTGTGAATGGCTTACTTCCATCTGGCAAAACTAAAACTGGAGCTGTCATTAAAACCCTCTTCAAACATTGGAAAGCATTGTCACAGTCAACATCTCAAGCAAAAGTCAAGTTCTTCTTCGTTAACCGAGTAAGTGGGGCAGATATCTTCGCGAAGTCCTTAATTAACTTTCTATAATAGTCCGCCAGTCCTAAAAAGCTTCTTACTTTTGTTGCATTCTTAGAAATCTTCCAATCTTTGATTGCCACCACCTTTACAGGAACCACAGCTATCCCCATTCTCAAATGCTCCTTCTTATGAACCCCCTCAAGCAACTCTCGCACTTGCTTACTAAGTTCTCCTCTCTTTCGGAGCCATGTGGCGTACTGGTAATGCAACTAGCTTTGCATTATCTATTAGGTATATACGAAAGTCTATCCTACGCCTTGGGGGTAAACCCCGAACTTCATTGAAGACATCTCCATATTCACGAACCACACGAACAAATTCCAAATCATCGTCGGACGCGTCAAGAGATTCTAGGTAGCCAAGTATCACCGGACCTCTAGGGTAACAAGAAATATCAATGGTCTCTCCACAACGAGTCAACAATCTAACTACCCTTCTTTCACAGTCTAGGATGGCACTGTATCCGGCTAGCCAATCAATGCCTAGAATCAAGCTATAGCCCAAGAAGCCAAGAACGAAGGCGTTGCATTCAAACCCAATGCCCAAGATAAACACTCTCAAATCCTGAAAAATCATCGAAAGATGAGCCGAATCACCAATAGGATTTGAGACTACTATGGGATCCGTAACTAGACTAGTATTCAAGGTGCAGTTTTTTCAACTGACAAAGCAGATACAAACGAGTGTGAAGTGCCAGAATTCAAACAAGGTTCGAACAGGATGATCAAAAAGAAAAACCAAGCTTCCAACCAAGATATTTCTACCTCTATCAGGTATACTAGCCATGAGGGAACGCGTCTGCCCTCTAGAAGATCCTGTACTTTTCCCTTACCTTTGCCTTTTGCTTCTTTGGACGATCCTAATAAGATGTCCTGTTTCTTCATAAAGATAACAACTAGTCTTCTTCTTCTTTCTAACGTCTTTATTTAAGTAGTCATGTATTTCACAAGTGTGGCCCTTCCTTTTCTCTTGGACCCTTGTTATCCTTAATGCCTTTCTTTGGATCTACTTTGTTATCGTGTGTACTATCCATGTCTCTCCTGCACATTATCCATTTGTGACCTCCTACCAAAATGAGGTTTCGTCCTTCACTAACCAGGCAGTTAATTGAACCTTTTTCAACTGACAAAGCAGACACAAACGAGTGTGAAGTGCCAGAATTCAAACAAGGTTCGAATAGGATGATCAAAAAGAAAAACCAAACTTCCAACCAAGATATTTCTACCTCTATCAGGTATGCCACCCGTGAGGGAACGCGTCTGCCCTCCAGAAGATCCTGTACTTTGCCCTTACCTTTGCCTTTTGCTTCTTTAGGCGATCCTAGTAAGATGTCATGTTTCTCCATAACGATAACAACTAGTCTTCTTCTTCTTTCTAACGTCTTTATTTAAGTAGTCTTGTATTTCACAAGTGTGGGTCCTCCTTTTCTCTTGGCCCCTTGTTATCCTTACCGCCTTTCTTTGGATCTACTTTCTTATTGTGTGTACTATCCATGTCTCTCTTGCACATTCTCCATTCGTGACCTTCTACCAAAATGAGGTTTTGTCCTTTATTAACCAAGCAGTTAATTGAACCTTCCTCCCGTCGCCTGTCTTAAAGGTACCAACAAGTTCTCTGCTTCCTTCTAGCTTTGACAAACGTCCCAGTACCATGAAGCCGGTTTCCGCCCACCGTACGGAAGTTATTACATATCTTAGAAAAAGAGTCTATACATGGAGGAAGAAATTCAAAGAGGAAAGAGGAAGAGATTCAAAACGGAGAACCGAAGGAGATATATATGGCTCTTGGGTGTTAGTTTTTAAAACAAACTGTTCTCTTGAAAATACTTTCCTTAAAACATATTTTTGAAAGTATTTCTTTATAAAAACGCTTTCAAAAAATAGTTTTTCAAAATCCCTTATCTGTTCTGTCAACCTTCTGCTCTGATACCACGTGTAACACCCCATGTCCATTAATGTCACTCTCAAAGGGAATGCATTAACTTTCACGGAGTATTATTAGTGTATAGAACAGAATATAACAAGACAGATACATATACTGGTAATTGAAAATTTTAAAACAACTTTTATTGCAGCAGAGAAATAGTTTGATTACAACAACTTCAAAAACCAAGTCCACTTAATATCCATCTTGACAAATTGTTTTCAGAGTATGTAAAGTAAAAAAGCACGACCCCAACATAAGTAGCTATAAAAGAGATGAGCTATACTTTATTTTCAGCAATCCAAGCACTTCCAATAGAGAAGGAAAGACATCCAAATCAAGCTCCACTAGTACTAGTCCCACCCTGAGAACCTGGGGGGAAAATGAAGAAAAGAGGCGAAAACATGGGGGTCAAACATAAAGTCCCGCGAGTACAATAACTTTAACAATATAATTATTAAAGTAATTAGGATGAGGCATAAACTGGTAAAACAAGGAATGAATGTAAAACAAGTGGGTAAGTCAAAACATACAAGAGGAATATTTTGGCATTAATCTCATTCCTAATCACTATAGGATAATTACTATACTGCACCAATGCTAATTACACCGCACCATAACTAGTCCCATACTGGAAGTTGATCCCTCTTACTAATCATAAATATAATAATAGTAGTTTCGTGTACCCCTAGCTGCTATCGTAGGTGTCGCCTGCTCCTACCTCCACTAGTTGTACCCACTACCCTCCCCATCTTAAATGCAACATTTATTCATAATATGGTAGTTGGACTCGTAGCTGTCTTCATAGGTGCCGCCTGCTCCTATCTCCGCTAGTCGTACCCACTACCTTCCTCATTCGATCGGCTCCCTAACTCGTAGATACCCGTGCTGGTCCCACAGTGGGGTGTATCACTCCCCAAAGTGGCAACCCGATACCACTAAAGATGCACAGCTTAGATCTACACGATGCAACAACGTCTTACCTACCAGTCAGGGCCCACACACATGACCCCATTGGACTTGCGTTGCCACCGTTAACCCGTTTTGACCTCTTATGATCAAACCCAGCAAGCGTGTCCCGTCCTCGATCTAGATCGAGCTCACTTAGATACTAAATGGGTTACTGGTTGAAAATGGTCCCCATGCTTGATACAAGCTTTCCACCTATGCTTGGTCCCCACTAGGATTTCCTACTTAACCCCCTCTTATTCATGTCTTCTTACATGTTTCAACTTGGTTAAGTGTTTATAATTATTTCCCACATGTCACCCATGTTACCCACTTATCAAATCAACATGTGTTATTGGTTAAGTTTGTCTTAACCTTATCTGCTTATTTGGTTAAGCTGATCTTAACCCTATCCACATATATTATTGGTTAAGTTGGTCTTAACCCTGTCCACTTATATTATTGGTTAAGTTGGTCCTAACCCTATCCGCTGGTCAAATCAATATATATTATTAGTTAAGTTTGTCTTAACCCTATCCACTTATTGGCTAAGATGGTCTTAACCCTATCCACTTATCATGTTTTGCTTAATTTATGATTAAGTACATCTAAGTTCACTGATACATTGGTTAAGAGAATAACTCCCTAAGTATCAATCCTGAAGACCGAAATCAACATCAGATTGGTACTCAGAGAATTATACACTCAACCAAACTTTTGTTTGTCATTTATATTCGTCTTTGATCAACATTAACTAATTATAAATGCACGGACCTCTCACATTAAGTCGATTGCTTGTGGCTGCTGGATATGCCGGGCGGTTCCGGGAAGACTTTTACCACAAGCTAGACTTAACCTCGTGTCTAAGCATCATTTAATTTATGCCATTAACCTCTCACATTAGACTACCGTATGTGGTTGCTGGATTTGCCGGGAGGGTCTGGGCAGTCTTATACCACAAACGAGTCTAACCTCGTGTCTTAGGCCTTTATTACTCATTTAATTTATGCCTTTGACCTCTCACATTAGACTACCGCTTGTGATTGCTAGATTTGCCTGGCGGGTCTGGGCAGTCTTATACCACAAACGAGTCTAACCTCGTGTCTTCGACCTTTATTACTCATTTAATTTATGCCTTTGACCTCTCACATTAGATACCGTTTGTGGTTGCTGGATTTGTCGGGCGGGTCCGGGCAGTCTTACACCACAAACAAGTCTAACCTCGTGTCTTAGGCATTTATTATGCATTATTATTATTCAATCCAATTTGAATTAATATTCCTATTTCAAATTGCCAATAACTTCCAATTTTAGTCCATGTCCATAATTGTCACCTAAATTATGTCCATACTTTTTAGGTATATAAATTATACCAATTAATGTCTCAGTTTAATTATATGCCTTTAAATCCATTTTATGCCAATTCACAATTTTGCAAAATTAATATTTTCCTATTGTCCCCACGCTATTCGTTCGTTTTAATACGATATGTGTTAGACTCGAAAATAGTCTAACTTATAAAAAGAAAAGCAACGTCACAACTTGCATAACACATAAAATAGATCATAACTTAAGTTTGCATAGCCAAGAACTTGCATAGGCAATGGATATAAATATATAACATACATTTGCATAAACTATCATGGATCTAAATATAAATCGAAACATGTAATCGTGAACTTGCATATATGGATATGGTTTTCCTATAACTTGCACATGAATTTCATACAAACTTACATTCAAACTAGCATATAATTCACATATAAAACTAGCGTATGATTCACATACAAAACTAGCATATGATTCACATACAAAACTAGCATAGGCAATGGGCATATAGAACATAAATTTGCATAACTATGTACTGCCATGGATCTAAATATAGATCTAAACATAAAAATGTGAAATTGCATATGGATCTAAGCATGTAAGTTAATGTCACATGTTTTGCATATAAACTAGCATATGTATATACTTGATTCACATATGAACTTGTGTATAATTCACGTACAGACTTGCATAAGATTCATATATAATTTAACATCCCAAACTTACATCAGATTCGCATATGCTTTAACATCCTAAACTTGCATAAGATTCACATATGTTTTAACATCCCAAACTTGCATAAGATTCATAAACTAGCATATGATTTAACATCCCAAATCCTGCATAAGATTCATATACAACTAGCGTATGATTTAACATCCCAAACTTGCATAGGATTCATATACAAATTAGCATATGTAGAAACTAACTTGCATATGATTCACATATGTTTTAACATCCCAAACTTACATAAGATTCGTATATAATTTAACATCCCAAACTTACATAAGATTCGCATATGATTTAACATCCTAAACTTGCATAAGATTCATCTATGATTTAGATCTACAAACATAAGTTAACAAAACAATCATATATTCGTAAACAAAATCAAGTAACATCACATGATTCAACAGACATGTTCTCATAATCCAAGTCATGACCCATCATAATTAATTTATTAATTATTTTGTGGAAGAAATTATACTCAAAAACAAAAGAATAGTCTTGTTTTTCTGGGATCTATATTCTGAAACTGAATTGCTCGCCTTTGATGTAGACTAATTGTTATTTAGATTAGATTTGATTTTGATTCTTGCTTTTGAGTTGAAAGAGAACGACGGCTACTCTAGGTTCACCATTGACATCATAATGGCTCTTGGTATGAATTAGTGTGATTTTAGGTTAAGGGTTAGGTTGCTTATATAGAATTTTAATTAACTAAGAACCGGCAGATAAACCTAAAAGAAATCAAGACCATCCAGACAAGATAGAATAACCACCTCAGCCCTGATGACTCAGCAGTGAGTCAAATCATCGTCACATTTTAGATCTTCCCTGGGGGGTAGGTCGACCCCCAGGTCGACCTGTATATAGGGAGGTAGACCCCCTGGTCGACTTGGCCTAGGGTAGGTCAACCCCTAGGTCGACCTGCCTTGGTATTTAATTTTCTGGATTATTTTATATAAATTTCTGAAAGTTCTGAGGGCTATAACTTCTTCGTACGGAGTCCTATTCACACAAACTCGGACTCTATCTCAAGCAGAATTCCGAGACGAATGCAATGGCGTAATCCGTTTCCCTTAATTCTCACACTTAAATATAAGTATTCTGTAATTTGTTAATTTTAATATTTAAAATCATGGGGTGTTACATTCTCCCCTCCTTAAAGGGATTTCGCTCCCGAAATCTCCAAGTTATGGAGAATGTATAGCCTAACATCCAATCATCCATCAACTCAACCATCAAACACAGGCATCCATTGTCCTTACACGATTTTCTAATGCCGTATGAACATATGCAAAATGTGTGCGTATATGTTCCTTATCTAATGCAAAATCAGGCGGTCTACTGATTCAGTTGACCTCCTTAATGCAAATCATGACAGTGCCATGCGTCCATTATGTATGCGAAAGAATCCTAACGATACATATTATTTCTACATGTGTGCACAACCATTCATCAAAATGCAGCATCCATATGATGACACAACCATTATACATCCATTAAATATGCACACATATTTATATGCAATATGAAAGTGACTGAGCTGATCTAGTGCCTAATGTGTGTGTACATGCATCCACGAGCAAACACTTGCAACCACTTGCATCCATTTGCATCCACCAAACATAACATGTCTCAAACACATGTTTACAACCATAGGGTTTTTCCTAACTAGAGATCGAAGATATCATCGCAAAGACATATAAATGATAGGACATGTATCAACAAAGCAGTAGAAAAAGGAGAAATTAAAAATCTCGTCTTCCGTTTCTCAAGTCGCGTCTTCTTTATCATCTCTCCATTCCACTTTGACCAACTTGACCTCTTCTTTGCGTAGCTATAATACCTTCGTCCCAAGGGTGCATGTAGGAGCTCGTCTAATTGTGGCATATCACTCTACTTCCACTTCTCTAAGCATGCTCAGCTCCACTGCTTCCGTGGTATCTTGTAACACTTCTACAAATGCAATACGTGAAATATGTCATGAACATCACTAAGCTCATTGCCTTTTCTCATGTCCTTCCAAAATCTAGGATACATAACCTCAAAAGATCTTCAAGGATTCTATTCACCCCTCTCTGTCCGTCCATCCATCGGTGGATGATAAGCGATATTCGTACTTGCCGCCTTTTGCATATCACCTTTTCCTCTTACACCGAAAATTGCTCCAAGCCCTGTCCCGCAAGCACCGGTATACACTGTGAATGGCTTACTTCCATCTGGCAAAACTAAAACTGCAGCTGTCGTCAAAACCCTCTTCAAACGTTGGAAAGCATCGTCACAGTCAACATCCCAAGCAAAAGTCAAGTTCTTCTTCGTTAACCGAGTAAGTGGGGCAGATATCTTCGCGAAGTCCTTAATGAACTTCCTATAATATCCCGCCAGTCCTAAAAAGCTTCTTACTTCTGTTGCGTTCTTAGGAATCTTCCAATCTTGGATTGCCACCACCTTTGCAGGATCCACAGCTATCCCCATTCTGAAATGCTCCTTCTTATGAACCCCTTCAAGCAACTCTCTCACTTACTTACTGAGTTCTCCTCTCTCTCTCTCTGAGCCATGTGGCGTACTGGTAATGTAACTAGCTTTGCATTATCTATTAGGTATATACGAAAGTCTACCTTGCGCCTCGGGGGTAAACCCCGAACTTCATCAAAGACATCGCCATATTCTCGAACCACACGAACAAATTCCAAATCATCGTTGGACGCGTCAAGAGATTCTAGGTAGCTAAGCATCACCGGACCTCTAGGGTCATAAGAAATATCAAGGGTCTCTCCAAAACGAGTCAACAATCTAACTACCCTTCTTTTACAGTATAGGATGGCACCGTATCCGGCTAGCCAATCCATGCCTAGAATCAAGCCATAACCCAAGAATCCAAGAACGAAGGCGTTGTATTTAAACCCAACGCCCAAGATAGACACTCTCAAATCCCGACAAATCATCGAAAAATGAGCCGAACCACCAATAGGATTTGAGACTACTATGGGATCCGTAACTAGACTAGTATTTAGGTGCAGTTTTTTCAACTGACAAAGCAGAAACAAACGAGTGTGAAGTGCCAAAATTCAAACAAGGTTCAAACAAGATGATCAAAAAGAAAAACCAACTTCCAATCAAGATATTTCTACCTCTATCAGGTATGCCAGCCGTGAGGGAACGCGTCTGCCCTCCAGAAGATCCTGTACTTTGCCCTTACCTTTGTCTTTTTCTTCTTTGGGCCATCCTAATAAGATGTCATGTTTCTCTGTAACGATAACAACTAGTCTTCTTCTTTCTAACGGCTTTATTTAAGTAGTCATGTATTTCACAAGTGTGGCCCTTCCTTTTCTCTTGACCCCTTGTTATCCTTACCGCCGTTCTTTGGATTTACTTTCTTATTGTGTGCACTATCCATGTCTCTCCTGCACATTCTCCATTCGTGACCTCCTACCAAAATGAGGTTTCGCCCTTTATCAACCAAGCAGTTAATTGAACCTTTTTCAACTGACAAAGCAGATACTAACAAGTGTGAAGTGCCAGAATTCAAACAAGGATCGAACAGGATGGTCAAAAAGAAAAACCAAACTTCCAACCATGATATTTCTACCTCTATCAGGTATGCCAGCCGTGAGGGAACGCGTCTGCCCTCCAGAAGATCCTGTACTTTGCCCTTACCTTTGTCTTTTGCTTCTTTGGGCGATCCTAATAAGATGTCATGTTTATCCGTAACGATAACAACTAGTCTTCTTCTTTCTAATGTCTTTATTTAAGTAGTCTTGAATTTAACAAGTGTGGACCTTCCTTTTCTCTTGGCCCCTTGTTATCCTTACCGCCTTTCTTTGGATCTACTTTCTTATCGTGTGTAATATCCATGTCTCTCCTGCACATTCTCCATTCGTGACCTCCTTCAAAAATGAGGTTTCGTCCTTTATTAACCAAGAAGTTAATTGAACCTTCCTCCCGTCGCCTATCTTAAAGGTACCAACAAGTCCTACGTTTCCTTCTAGCTTTGACAAACGTCGCAGTCCTATGAAGCGGGTTTCCGCCCACCGTACGGAAGTTCTTACATATCTTAGAAAAATTGTCTATACGTGGAGGAAGAAATTCAAAGAGGAAAGAGGAAGAGATTCAAAACGGAGAACCGAAGGAAAGATATATGGCTCTTGGGGGTTATGTTTTTAAAACAAATTTTTCTCTGAAATTTTCCTTAAAAAATATTTTTGAGAGAATTTCTTTATAAAAACGCTTTTAAAAAATAGTTTTTCAAAATCCCTTATCTGTTATGTTAACCTTCTGCTCTGATACCACATGTAACACCCCATGTCCATTAATGTCACTCTCAAAGGGAATGCAATAACTTTCATAGAGTATTATTAGTGTATAGAACAGAATATAACAAGACAGATACATATACAAGTACTTGAAAATTTTAAAACAACTTTTATTGCACCGGAGAAATAGTTTGATTACAACAACTTCATAAACCAAGCACACTTAATATCCATCTTAACAAATTGTTTTCAGAGCACACAAAGTAAAAAAGCATGACCCCAACATAAGTAGAAATAAAAGAGATGAGCTGAACTTTACTTTCAGCAATCCAAGCACTTCCAAAAGAGAGAGAAAGAGATCCAAATCAAGCTCCACTAGTACTAGTCCCACCATGAGAACCTGGGGGGGGGGGGGGAAGAAAAGAGGCGAAAACAAGGGGGTCTGGCGAGTACAATAACTTTAACAATATAATTATTAAAGTAATTAGGATATGGCATAAACTGGTAAAACAAGGAATGGCTGTGAAACAAGTGGGCAAGTCAAAACAAACAAGAGGAATATTCTGGCGTTAATCTCGTTCCTAATCGCTATAGGATAATTACTATACAGCACCAAAGCTAATTACACCGCACCATTACTTATCCCATACTGGAAGTTGATCCCTCTTACTAATCATAATTATAATAATAGTAGTTTCATGTACTCCTAGCTGCTATCGTAGGTGCCACCTACTCCCACCTCCATTAGTTGTACCCACTACCCTCCCCATCCTAATTACAACATTTATTCATAATACGGTAGTTGGACTCGTAGCTGTCTTCATAGGTGCCGCCTGCTCCTATCTCCGCTAGTCGTACCCACTACCTTTCCCATTTGATCGGCTCCCTAACTCGTAGATACTCGTGCTGGTACCACAGTGGGGAGTATCACTCCCCAAAGTGGCAACCTGATACCACTAAAGATGCATGGCTTATATCTACACGATGCAACAACATCTTACCTACCAGCTGGGGCCCACGCACGCACAAGACCCCGTTGGACTTGCATTGCCACCGTTAACCCGTTTTGACCTCTTATGATCAAACCCAGTAAGTGTGTCCCGTCCTCGATCTAGATCGAGCTCACTTAGGTACTGATTGGGTTACTGGTTGAAAAGGGTCCCCACGCTTGATACAAGCTTTCCACCTATGCTTGGTCCCCACTAGGATTTCCCACTTAACCCCCTCTTACTCATGTCTTCTTACATGTTTCAACTTGGTTAAGTGTTTATAATTATTTCCCACATGTCACCCATGTTACCCACTTATCAAATCAACTTGCATTATTGGTTAAGCTTGTCTTAACCTTATCTGATTATTTAGTTAAGTTGATCTTAACCCTATCCACTTATATTATTGGTTAAATTGGTCTTAACCCTGTTAGTCATTTATATTCGTCTTTGATCAACATTAATTAATTATAAATGCACGGACCTCTCACATTAAGTCGATTGCTTGTGGCTGCTAGATATGCCGGGCGGTTCCGGGCAGACTTCTACCGCAAGCTAGACTTAACCTCATGTTTAAGCATCATTTAATTTACGCCTTCGACCAAGCACATTAGACTACCGTCTGTGGTTGCTGGATTTATCGGGCGGGTCCGGGCAGTCTTATACCACAAACGAGTCTAACCTCGTGTCTTTGGCCTTTATTACTCTTTTAATTTATGCCTTCGACCTCTCACATTAGACTACCATTTGTGGTTGCTGGATTTGCCAGGCGGGTCTTGTCAGTCTTATACCACAAACGGGTCTAACTTCGTGTCTTAGGCCTTTATTACTCATTTAATTTATGCCTTTGACCTCTCACATTAGACTACCGTTTATGGTTGCCGGATTTGTCGGGCGGGTCCGGGCAGTCTTACACCACAAACGAGTCTAACCTCGTGTCTTAGGCATTTATTATGCATTATTATTATTATTCAACCCCAATTTGAATTAATATCTATATTTCAAATTGCCAATAACTTCCAATTTTAGTCCATGTCCATAATTGTCACCTAAATTATGTCCATACTTTTTAGGTATATAAATTCTACTAATTAATATCTCAATTTAATTATATGCCTTTAAAGCCATTTTATGCCAATTCACAATTTTGCAAAATTAATATTTTCCCATTGTCCCCACGCTATACGTTCATTTTAATACGATATATGTTAGACTCGAAAATAGTCTAACTTATAAAAAGAAAAGCAACATCACAACTTGCATAACACATAAAATAGATCATAACATAAGTTTGCATAGCCAAGAACTTGCTTAGGTAATGGATATATATAACATAAATTTGCATAAACTATCATGGATCTAAATATAGATCTAAACATGTAATCGTGAACTTGCATATATGGATATGGTTTTCCTATAGCTTGCACATGAATTTCATACAAACTTACATTCAAACCAGCGTATGATTCACATACAAAACTAGCATATGATTCACGTACAAAACTAGCATATGATTCACATACAAAACTAGCATAGGCAGTGGGCATATAGAACATAAATTTGCATAACTATGTACTGCCATGGATATAAATATAGATCTAAACATAAAAATGTGAAATTGCATATGAATCTAAACATGTAAGTTAATGTCACATGTTTTGCATATAAACTAGCATATGTATATACTTGATTCACATATGAACTTGTGTATAATCCACGTACAGACTTGCATAAGATTCATATATAATTTAACATCCCAAACTTACATAAGATTCGCATATGATTTAACATCCTAAACTTGCATAAGATTCACATATGTTTTAACATCCCAAACTTGCATAAGATTCATAAACTAGCATATGATTTAACATCCCCAATCTTGCATAAGATTCATATACAACTAGCGTATGATTTAACATCCCAAACTTGCATAAGATTCATATACAAATTAGCATATGTAGAAACAAACCTGCATAAGATTCACATATGTTTTAACATACCAAACTTACATAAGATTCGTATATAATTTAACATCCCAAACTTACATAAGATTCGCATATGCTTTAACATCCTAAACTTGCATAAGATTCATGTATGATTTAGATCTACAAACCTAAGTTAACAAAACAATCATATATTCACAAACAAAATCAAGTAACGTCACATGATTCAACATATATGTTCTCATAATCCGAGTCATGACCCATCATAATTAATTTATTAATTATTTTGTGAAAGAAATTATACTCACAAAAAAAAGAACAGTCTTGTTTTTCTGGGATCTATATTCTGAAACTGAATTGCACGCCTTTGATGTAAACTAATTGTTATTCTAATTTAGATTAGATTTGATTTTGATTCTTGCTTTTGAGTTAAAAGAGAACGGTGGCTACTCTAGGTTCACCATTGACAACATGATGGCTCTTGGTATGAATTAGTGTGATTTTAGGTTGAGGGTTAGGTTGCTTATATAGAATTTTAATTAATTAATATCCGTCAGATTAACCTAGAAGAAATCAAGACCATCCAGACAAGATAGAATAACCACCTCAGCCCTAATGACTCAGCAATGAGTCAAAACATCGTCACGTTTCAGATCTTCCCAGGGGGTAGGTTGACCCCCAGGTTGACCTGTATATAGGGAGGTCGACCCCCTGGTCGACTGGCCTGGGGTAGGTCGACCCCCAGGTCGACCTGCCTTGGTATTTAATTTTCTGAATTGTTTTATATAAATTTCTGAAAGTTCTGAGGGCCATAACTTCTTCATGCGGAGTCCAATTCACGTAAAATTGGACTCTATCTCAAGCAGAATTCCAAGTCGAACGCAATGGCGTAACCCGTTTCCCTTAATTCGCACATGTAAAATTATGTGTTCTTTAATTTGTTAATTTTAATATTTAAAATCACGGGGTGTTACACGCTCCACGGCGACTTTCTGGGAATTTGTTTTGCACGTAACTTGCAATCCTTAACACGAAATTTCGATTTTCCACTACCGTTAGAAAAATACAGTTCAACAGATTTCAATATTTCTTGTTTCAAAGAAATACGACTAATAACGGATCTTGTACATTCAATTGAAGTTCAAAACATTAAATTAAGAACTACCACGACAATACGGGCCCGATTATATCTAATATATATTTTTGTACGTTCAATTTTGTTTTAATTAATATATAAATTCACTTATATTATGAATTCAATATTTAAATAGATTTAAATATTTAAATACAAACCGATGAAAATGCGCGACATTACATTCCTTCCCCCTTAAAAGAATTTCATCCCCGAAATTACTAAGGTAGGAAAAAATGCTACAATCCTTTTTTTTGAAAACAAAAATGTGTGATCTTCTTAAAAGAAGAGTGCACACACACACACACACACACACACATATATATATATATATATATATATATATATATAGCCAAAAACTACAAAATCTAACTATATATCTACTCCAATACAAACAAAGCACAACAAAATAGCCAAAAGGAAACAAAACATCTAAATACAACACTCCAAGTCTACATAATAAAAGCATCCCACACAACCACTGCTACCAATCCATCCAGCTATCCTCTAAGTTCTTCCTCTTAATCAACAACCTGAATCTGCGAGAAGCTAAACAAACTATTAGTAATTTGTCACACACATATATCTGGAAATATATATGTGTATATATATATATTATAAACATATATATACATACATACATACATACATATGTATATAGCATACATATATGTGTAGAAAGATACCAGGAAAAAACCAATAAAAGCGATTAACAACTAATATGAATTCTATTATGAAAAAATCTGCTGATTCTAATAAATAGACTTAAATTTAATCTAACTTTAGTCAAAAAACTCACAAAGCACAATTTCCCGAATAGCTTGTAATGCGAATTAGACATCCATTCCAAACAAAAATAAACTATCTTAATAATTAAATTATCCGTAGAAACAGAATTAGAATGAAATAATCTCTCATTTCTCTCAAACCAAATGAACCAACTTATGATAGTGACTAAAAAATCTAAACGTACCTCTTGATATCATTATTAAAAAAATCTATAAGAATCCCAATATTCAACACAACTAATGAAAGAATTAGGACAATAAAAAACAAATATCCTTAAAACCATATTAAAAACAAAATTTGTGATATTGCAAGGGAAAAATAAATGATCAACATCCTCATTTAAAAGATTACATAAAGAACACTTAACATAAAAAATAATATTCTTTTTCTTTAGAAGCTCAACCACATTAAGCTTCTTATGAGTGATTAGACACATTAGAAATTTAGCTTTAGGAGGAGAATTAGATTTCCAAATAAACTTAAAAGACCGAAGTGAAATTTCGGAAAAATTTATAAAGTTATACATAGAACTGACCGAATAAACTTGACATTTATCCATACCCCAACTAACAGAGTCCCTACACTCATCAGTGTGATATAATGATAACTTAGCGTTAAGTAAAGCTAATTGTCTTAACGATTCACCTTCTAAGATATTATCAAAAGAAAACTCCCATGGGGGATCCAAATCTCTTCTATAAACATCTTTAATCAATGCATTTTTAAAAATACAATTATTAAAGAGCTCCCTAAATTCAATTTTAAGTGGTAAACGAGAAATCCACATATCATGCCAAAAGTAAGAGATATTACCCGAATGAACAATCACCTTATAACCTAAGTTAAAAAAATCAAAGCACTTTAATACAGACTACTAAAAGTAAGATAATCTATTATACCAACTACTACTAGCTCCAACAATAAACTCACCTCCTGAATAGTAAAATTTAGATACAATAACCTTCCACGTTGTCGACACTTCAGGACACCTAAATCTCCACAACCATTTAGCTAATAAGGAAGAGTTAAAGTTATATAAATTAATGATCCCCAATCCCCCATCTTTGTTGGACTTACAACACACCTCCCAGTTGACTAAACATTTGAAACCCCTGCTAATATGATCACCACCCCCACTCCATAGATAATTACGTCTTATTCTATCAATTTTCTCTATAACCCATTGAGGAAATCTATGTACAGACATCCAGTAAGCTGGAATAGAAGATAGCACCGAATTAACAAGAACTAATCTACCTGCTCTAGACAAATATCTATTATTCCAACTTAGTAATCTATTATTAATCTTATCGATAATGGCTAACCAATCATCCTTCTTTAGTTTCGAAGGCCTGATCTTAAAACCCAAATAATCAAAAGGAAATTTCATGAGAGAACAATTTAAGGTGCTTGCAACCTTAGCCTCTACATTATCAAAATCATTACTGACGATTATAGAACTCTTGTCAAAATTAATTCTGAGACCAGATAACATCTCAAAACAATAAAGAATAAAGTTAAGAGCAATAATGTGCTTTGGTAAGTGAGAAGAGAATAATAAAGTATCATCCGCAAATTGAAGTATAGATAATTCATTGTTAAATTCCTCATTACCAACATTGGCTAAAACACCTCATCTCCCAGCTCTCTTAATAATTCTAGAAAATACATCAGCCGCTAAATTAAATAGAAGAGGTGATAGGGGATCACCTTGTCTAAGACCCCTCTTAGACTGGATCTTCTTTCCCACAACCCCATTGACAACAATATTAGAACTACCAGACCTAAGTAAGAGCATGATCCAATTAATCCATCTGACACTAAAACATCTAGCAAGACATAATTCGCAGATGAAATCCCAATCAATAGAATCAAACGCCTTCTCAAAATCTAATTTCAAAATAGCACATGTAAAATTATTTTTAACACATACATTAATGTACTCCTGTAAAGCTTCCACTCCATCCACTATTTGTCTACCTTTAATAAAAGCAGTTTGTGAATTGTCTATAAGATCATTCATCTTCATACTAAGCCTATTTGTTAGAACTTTAGAAATAATCTTAACAGAAACATTAATTAAAGAGATAGGTCTAAAATCCTTTAAAAATTTAGCACCCTCTCTTTTCTTAATAAGGATAATATTAGCAAAATTAAAGTTACCTGGATGCAAATCCCTGCTATAAAAATCATTAAATAATTTAATAACATCAAATTTCAAAACCTCCCAAAACTGCTTATAAAAAATAACATAAAACCCATCTGGCCCCGGAGCTTTGTCACTAGGCATATCACAAATAGCCTTCCAAATCTCCTGCTCAGAAAAAGGCTTATCTAAATCTACTAATTCGTCCTTAACATTATTAAGGTAGATGTCCTTCCAATTAACGTTAATTCTTCTCTTAATCCTAATCCCAAAAATCTGTTTATAATAACTAGTAAAAGCTTCATTTAAATCCCCTAACTGTCAATTCCACATCATTAATAAAAATAGAGTGAATTAAATTATCTTGCCTCCTCTTATTTGCCACACTATGAAAAAATTTATATTATTATCTCCCTCCTTAATCCATTGAACTTGGGATCTTTTCCTCCACATAATTTCTTCCTTTTCCAATATCAATTTGAAATCATCTCTAAGATTAAAAAGTCTTTCTCTCTCAACGAGATTAAGAGTCCTTGACTCATTTAACTTGTCCAACTCTAGCGACTCACATAAAATCTTATCTTTCTTAATTCTAACACTTCCAAAAATAAATTTATTCCACCTCTTAAGAAAAAATCTTAGTTTACCAAGTTTTGAAATGAAAATCTTCGCAGAATTACCTTTGTACAAATTATTAAAATAGAATAAAGAATTCCACTTAACAGTGACAAGTTTAATGAAACTAGTGTCCAAAAGCCACATCTTTTCAAATTTAAAACTGTTACTAATCAAAATATTCGATTCGCAGCAAAGGATTAAAGGACAATGATCCGAATATAAAAAAGGTAAACCCTTAACTTTACAAATAGGAAATCTATCATCAACCTCCGTACTTATGAAAAATCTGTCTAATAAGGCAAAAGATGGACTGTCTCTAACATTAGACCAAGTGAATGATCTATTGTTAAGCGGAATCTCGATCAGATTATTATCTAAAATGAAATCATTAAATTCCTCCAAATCTGAGAAGTCTCCTTCCCGAGGAGATCTCTCTCCTAAAAACCTAGTGACATTAAAATTGCCCCCCCATAATCCATAGATTGGGGGCGAGATTCCTAAAATCGGAACATTCTTCCCACAAGAGTCTCCTCTCAATCTTAGTGTGAGGACCATACACATTAGTAATGCCCAGGGAAGAATTATCAATAAGGGAAGCTAATATAATGTGCAGAGAATGAAACTTGGGAAACTCCTGCACAAGTCTATATTGATTATCTTTCCAACCAATCATGAGCCCCCTGGCACTACCAATTGCCGGGAGACATCCCAATTACGAAAAAGGGACCCACCTAACCTAGCATAGAAGCTAAAATCGGGGCTCTCAATTTTAGTCTCTTGAAGCAATACAATATCAATATGATAATCTATAAAAAAAAGTCCTAACCTTAGCACATTTTTTGGGTTCATTTAGACCTCTAATATTCCAACTGACAATCCTCATCAACTCAAAGAGGAAACTCTCTCTAGTTCCCTACTTCTAATGAAGTCAGCATCTAACTCAATATCCGTAAAAATAAAGGCTGTATCATTGGCAAGCTGAAATAACTGACTAGACGAAAGACTACCCAAGGCATAAGGAGAATAATCACTACCATAAACAGAAGTCATATCTGAGCCCACATCCGAATTGCTACTACTAGCATTCGGACTCGGGGACCTACCTCGAGAGGAACTAGATCTGATCCTAGCACTACGACGAATCAATCTAGAACAGGGAACTACTCTCTTGCGCCTCCCCCTTCTCGACAAAGAAAAGGGAACATCTCTACTCTAAAGAAAATCCCACTAGTCTCCACCTGTCCTTCCCTACTCAAGAAACCAGAACCGACTCCGGGAACAATCGCTGAGCACGATAAGTCACATTCCCATCTAAATACACAAGAGCTCGATCTCAAATACAAGAAGAGAAGCTTCACAGTCGACTCATATGGTTGACCGCCTTTATCTCCTTGGAAGTCGAGATATTAAGTGGACTGGCTCTGTAGAAATCTTCCACGCTGGCCCGAGATAACCGGTCGACGAGTTCTTTCTGGAAGCGAGAAAATCGGTCGTCCTGGTGAGCGATTTTTCTGGTAATGCGCAGTTAATCTGACTGAGTTGGATTTGGAACGATATACCATTGCTTGGTGTAGTGCCCCTGATGGGTCTCCTGGAGCGTGATTTGTATTTGGTTGTGCGTTTGTGCTTTGATTTTGGCCCGATGAGATTAGTGCCAAAAAGAGGGCTAACACTTTGCCCCTTAGAATATATCTTCATCGATAGAGTGAGGTGTATTCTGAAATCTGAGCTAAAGCGTAAACATTCAAGCTGCTATGGTCGCGCCGGACCATATTAAGGCCAGAAAACCAACGGTCTGATGTTGTATTAAGACCAGAAATCTGACGACCATGCCAGGTTGTATTAAGGCCAGAAGACCGACAACTATCGGAAACCGTATTAAGGCCGAGATGATGATTACCATAAGAATTGGTTCCTGCAAATACAAAACAAACCATGGGTCGAGCATTTTATTCCACTTGGCTTTAGAGGGTGGCGAGCATAAACCATGCTTGGCTTGGTTGCGAGCATAAACCATGCTCGGCTTGGTGGCGAGCATAAACCATGCTCGGCTTGGTGGCGAGCATAAACCATGCTCGGCTTAGTGGCGAGCATAAACCATGCTCGGCTTAGTGCAAGTGTTTCTTATGCTCAACTCATGCTGGGTTAGTTAGTTTAACGAGCTATGTATGCTCGTGGTGTAAAGAAAGAGAGTGTAATCTACACTAGTGTTTAAGAAAAAGCGACCTCTCTCACTTGAAAGGGTAGGTGTTTGAAGTAGCGGTAGACTTTCACACTAACCACATAGAACAAGGGGGCGAGCATTAACCACGCTAGGCTTAATGGCGAACACTAATCTGGTTCGGCTTAGAAATTTTACAACAGTCAACCTACTTTTGCAAAAAGTAAAGTTCATAACTGCTAAGCAATTATTACAAAGAAAGTCTACGGGGACAGCAGTTGATTACATATCATCAAGGCGTCCCTATTATTGAAAGAAATACATCGAGAGAAAAGATAAAAAATCTAATTAATGATAATGCCGCGGGTGCTAGTCTCAGGGTCCTTTCCATTTCTAGGAGCTTGCGGACCAGCTTGAGGAGCTCGGGCAGAAGGTCGCGGCGGCGTGGTCGGAGTGTGATTTTTGACATATTCAGCAAGTTCCCCTTTTCTGATTCGTCCTTCAATGAGATCGCGCAGATGTCGGCAGTCATTTGTATTATGTCCAGCTACATTGTGGAATATACAATGCTTGCCAGAGTCAAGTTCCATCTAGGTTGGCTCTCGTTGAGGTAGCCTTGGAGTGGGGAAGGACTCGCGCATATCGAGATAGATATCGAGCAAAGAGGAATTGAGCTCGGTGTACCGATTATATTTGTTTTCATTTCGAGGTAGGACATTGCATTTATCCTTTTCTGGGGCCATTATTCTTCCTTTATTCTGCCCATTGCCGTTGAGTGGTCCTTGTTGTTTGGCTACTAAGACTTCAAGGCTCTCTATCTCAAGGCTGGCATCCTCTTGTCGGAGGAATCTTTCGACCTTGGAATAGAAATCATCTATATCTTTGGGAGGATCCCTAGTTAAGGAGTTAGAGAATTATGATCTCTTCTGGACTCCCACGATGGCTGCCATCAACACCATTGATGGCTCGGGCCGATCGACAGATGTTACGGCTGCGTTGAACCTTTCGAGGAAGGATCTTAGCGTCTCTCCGGATCGCTGTTTGATGGTAGATAGAAACATGACACTTTTCGGTCAAGAGATATGCACTCGAAACTGCTCGATGAAGCGGGTGACCAGAGTATTCCAACTATTGATCGACTCCGTTGTTAACTGCCGAAACCACATACCGGCTATATCTATGAGAAAGAGTGGAAAGCACTTAGCCATGAAGCTGGTCGATGCACCAAATACTTCCATATGTCGCATGTATCGCATAAGATGAATGGTCGGGTCAGTACGACCGTTGTATGGTTCGATGGCAGGGAACCTGAAGTCCGGAGGGTTTCGAGAATTTCTGATTTCTCTAGTGAAGGGGCTGCGATTGACATTGTCTATGTCTTGCTGCGAAGAATTGCCCCGAGTGAAACGTCGGATGATGCTTGCAAGCTGACTCCCATCTCCAAGGAGTCGTTGCCATGAACTTAACTCTGTATCCTGAGGGGGTTCTGTACGAGGATCCGGCAAAAGCATGCTCGGAAGGGTGGTCGTTGGCTGGGCTCGACCTCCGAGAGTTGAGTGAAGGTGTGAGGGAAGGTGAGATCTGGTGGGTTGTTCTGGATAGAATGGCCCCTCTGGAACCTGATGAGTTGTGGATCGAGCCATATTTGTGGCTAAAGATCTAGGTTGATCTAGCATAGCATGTGATGTTCGGAGGTCAGGGTTGCCTCCGTTTGAAGCGAGGTTAGGAGGGTCTATGGTAGCGTTTTCTTCCTACGGTGAGGACCGGAATGGAAGGGTGGCTTCCCTCGTTTGAAGGGAAGGCTACTCCAACTCTTCGTTGAAGAGGAAGAGTGGTTAGACTGGTCTGCGGCAAGATCCCGGGTTGTAACGGGAATGGCATTGATTTTGAGGGACCGGGGGGTAGCTCGACTGATTCGGTAGGTCGAGATGTTCCAAAGAGTGGAGGCATATTTGCCAGACGACCTAGATCTCGGTTGCCAGCTTCCTGAGGTTCTGTTGTTGCAGCCGCGCTGGTCGCTAGAAGCGATATTCTTGGCGGGGATCAATCAGTTGGTAGAGCCAAACCAGGATGAAATAAAGGTGTAGCCCGATCAGTGGCCTGATTTCGTGCAGACCGAAGATCGGTTATTGCCCCAGCTTTAGTCGATGGAGGAATTGATGTTGAAGCGTTCAACCCTGTTTCCAGTCGACCGAGAAGGTGATCCATCAACTGCTGTTGTCGTTCGAGGACTTTACCCTGAGATGTCATATGGTCTCTGAGTTCGACCATGATTTTATCCATGTCGTCCCGGGTAAGGAATCGGGACATGTTGTCATGAGAGGAAACTTCGTGGCTTGCTTCTGCAGCGTCGGCATTAGCTGCATCGACGTTTGCGGGACGAGAGGATGTTGCATCTTTCTTTCATTTGTTCGCCATGACCTGGGGTAAACAGGAGCTCAATGGCGGTATTGGTGCACTTCCCCCTTCCTGGCGCGCCAAAGTGTTGACGTCAGAAGTTAGTCACTAGTGACGATCAACCCCCAATCGCGTGATCTACACACGAATAAAGATAAAATACAAAATAAAAGAACGGGGAGCACACACAGAATTTTTATAGTGGTTCGGCAAAGACAATGCCTACGTCCACTTTATATATTATTTCTCTCTTTTTTCTTGATTACAAATACAATGATTTTTCTATTTGGAGAAAAAATGACTATTTTCCTTTCTTCCTTTTGAGAGATTAAGATTCCGGAGGAAAGTAGAGATGAGAAGTTTTAAGAAAGCCGTCTGGCTAAGAAGAGTTCCTCCTTTTCTCTTTAAGCTTGGAGGTATTTATAGGTGGAAAACGCTGCTTGGGCTGTTGCGAAATGGTCCGACCATTTCGAGAAGGTCCAGACACGTGAAATCCATCCATTGGCTCGAATCGCGGCTGGAAGACTGATTCCACTGCTCATAAATAGTATCTTCGAAAGTTGTGGCCGACGTGGCATTCATGGAGAGGTATATCAAAAGCAGAGATTTGTCCGCATATGGTTAACCGCCTTTATCTCCTTGGAAGTCGGGATATTAAGTGGACTGGCTCTGTAGAAATCTTACACGCTGGCCCGAGATAACCGGTCGATGAGTTCTTTCTGGAAGCGAGAAACTCTGTCGTCCTGGTGAGCGATTTTTCTGGTAATGCGCAGTTAATCTGACTAAGTTGGATTTGGACCGATATACCATTGCTTGGTGTAGTGCTCCTGATGGGTCTCCTGGAGCACGATTTGTATTTGGTTGTGCGTTTGGGCATTGATTTTGGCCCGATGAGATTAGTGCCAAAAAGAGGGCTAACACTATCCAATATAAGCTTTTCACTAAAACAAAGAGACTGGCCTTCCCACCTACATACGTACTCCACCTCAATGAGATCACACCCAGGAAGCCTTACTTCCTGCTCCACGTCCACCAAATCCTCACGAGTGTTTAAACTTGATACCTTGACCTTACGGTTTCTGAAAGCCTTCATTTTAACCAATCTGTCACATTTCATTCTTCCCACTCTAATGACCTTCCTCAACAAGGTGACAGACTTCAAAGTAACACCCTCAGTTGACCCATCTATCACCTCCGTCCTCAAGGCCAACCCAGTATTTTTTTCCTCTAACAGACCAATTTATTCGATAATTCCACATCTTCCGCCACGAACCAATCAAATCCCTCCACCGCACCTGGCACACTATCATGCGCAACCTTAGTGACACAAGCAGAATAGCCACACATATCCACCTCATCCACCCCTGTCATTACGTCCAAAGTCCTCCCATTAATGACCTTACCACCGTTAAACCCAAATTCTTCACTGAGTTCCATGCATTTCTGAACATACGGATCAGAAAGCATTGGATCACAGCTAGTCCAAAACCCATAAAGCCCAGCCACATCTATAATCTCTCCTTCTAGATACACCCCACCATCTGCATCCAAACCTGATTTGGCAACCTTTTCCTTCCCCAACTAAAGCTTATTTCCCATACAAATATCATCAAAACTATCGCTATCTATCTGATACTGTAAATCCGCTTCTCTATGCTCGCAATTTATAGCAGTATTGATAATATCAAAATGCGCTAGAATCCCATCCAACAACTAGAAAACTAACCTCTTATTCCTGACATTCGAATCAGCGTATATCCTCCTCAATTTAATGAGATTCAAGCAAAATGAGTAGGCATGATCTTTTCTAGTCAATGGACTAGGTAGCAGAGGATAAACATCATTCATATCAACACTCTTACTCCACAGAATTCCATCAACCAGTCCTTCCAAATTCCACCCCAACACCAACATCAAAAAAGCCCCATTGTTCTCATTATCAGGAAAGTCCAGTACATACAAATCCAGAAAATCAATCATTTTCAGACAAATCCTCGAGCAATTGAAGTGCAGCAACTCCAAAACTGTTTTTCCTTTAAAACTCTCTGAACAACTATTCTTGGGATGACCCACTCCACCACAATTAAAACACCGCAAACCATTCCTACAATCCTTCGCAAGATGCGAGGAATCTCCACTACGAAAGCAGAATCTATCACCAACGTTTTTCCTAGAGAAAGCATTCGTGGTCCAAATCGAATTCTAGTTGGGCATATTAAGCAAAGGCTGCTTTACTACATCAACAAAAGAACGATTAAACCTTGAAGGAATCTGATTTGAATAACAACCAGCGCTTGTTGAAATATTATGCATCTCCTCAGCTATTAAAATTCCACTATGTCTGAACGTCAAGTTTAATCTACCAACTTTCATGTTGGTCTTATCACAAAGCAGTTTTGGAGCCGTATCCTTGTAGATACCATTAATGCCATGAAATATTCCTCTTGATTTTCCCCCAAAAATAAGAACATCCCCTGATTCGAGCACAATTCTCCTGACCAGACCATTAGCTCTCTCATCCTTATAAACGAACTCCGCCGAATCCCCTATAGAAAAAGAAACTACAGGAAGACCGGCCAAAAGACTTTCGTTATTTTCGTCCTTGTCTTGATGCATACCCAGTTTTCCATCGAGATCATAAAAATTGACTATACAAACATCAGGAGATATAGGAGGAAGGTCATCAGCTTTACCACCGTTCTCCACAATTTCTTTATGAACTAAAGCCATTGAATCATTATCCATCTTTTTAAACTCTAATGGTATATCTGGAGGTACAACACCATCACTATTCCGCCTATCTTCGTATTGTCTTGACTGTAGATTCCAGTTTTTGCCCAAACACATCATATAAAGATTAAACATAGCACCATTCTCATAGCCAGGTCTATAAAAACATCCCTCTCCAATTCCTAATTCTTGGCATTTTTTAACAATCTGCACTTGATCATTGATACTTATAAAATTCTTTAATAAAATCATACCAGAACCCAGAAATTGATGCTGTACTTCTTTAATCTTTGATTGCTTTTGCCCTCGCAAAGTATTACTCCCTTTATTTCCCCAAGCGGCTTCTATAAATCTTTCATTAAATTCACAAAAAATCCTTCCCTTGCAGAATCTAAACCAATGTCTCTGCGATGCCCCGATCTACCAGAATTAAAACATCTAATTTGGTTTCTGCAGTTTCTCGCATAATGATTACCATTTCCACATCGATAACATCCATCGGGACGAAACCGTGATCTTGCATGCACCAAATCTGAACGAGCAAAAGCATTCGCCTTATTCACCTTTTAAATCGAGTTAGATTTACCCGAAAGGAATTGAGGAATTAGTGAATTTGGGCGAGAAATATTCGATGAGAAAGAAGGGAAAGTTTCAGCTGCCATTTCCACCATAATTAAAAAAAATGCTACAATCCTTATTATAACTAAGTTCAAAATCTTTTATTTAATTTATTAAATTCAGTTTCAACAGAACCGATTAATTCTAATTAAAATATTAATTCCTTCTTATTAACAAATACTTTCAGAAATTCTGAAAATTTCTTAACAGCTTAAATTTTCGGAGAATTTAGCCAGTATCTCCTCTGCACGGCTCATTTGGTACTACTACAACTTGCCTCTTTGGGCATTTTCCAATCTAAAAGAAAATCAAACAGCCAATGGGCTTGCTCAACAGACTCGGAGAAATCTCGTACCCTATATAAAATATAAACATGTACCTTTTTGTCTGGTATTCAATTCTATTTCTTCCATTTGTTATCACTTTAGCATACATCCAAGCAGTTCCAACCGATCTCCACTTAATTTATTCTCCAATTAAATGATTCGCTTATATCCAAACCAAATTCCGTTTCAAACTCTAGTTCTGATCTCAATTACAAATTCTTACTCAATAATTCAGTTCCATAACCATATTCAGTTCCATTTCAAAAATCTTACTTCACAAGTTCAATTACTTTGCCAAGTTAAATTCTGTTCCAATACGATTTCCATTTAACTAGCTTCAACTCAATTCCAATTTTATTTTAGTACCATTTTCCACCAAATTTAATTTCTCTTTAACTGTTTTTATTAATCTCTATTTGCTTTGACAATCTTTACTTAACATCTTAAGTAAAATTTATTTCCATCATTACAAATTCATCTTCTTTACTTTTTTTATTCAAAATAATATCATACCAGGAGTTTTTAAACATCTTTGCCTTTCTAGAACAAATATTCCTTTTCAGGATTCAAAATAATTTGTTTTCTCAAAACAATTCAAGATAGAAATTTTGGTAGTAATCTATCACTTAGAAACTCGAAAATGAACACCGATGATGCTGTGCAGTCATCATCAGAATTATTTCCTAGTGATCGAAGTGAGTTCAATACTATATCACTTCTAAAAATTATTCCAAACACTTTCATTCTGGAGTCACTTCAAAATATCATTTACAATGCTTGGAAAACATTCCCAAAATCTCCCAGGATTTTAAATTTTCTATATATTCAATTCAAAATTTATTTACAACACCTTTCCAAATTTCTAGAGTTTTATTTCAATTCTGGTTTTAAATTCATATTTTGTTCATCTGATTTTGCATATTATACTTATATAATATTTCTATTGGTTATTTATATAATCAACTCAATTATAAATCTTATTTGATCATAATAATGATCACATATCCAATATATTATAATAATATCAAGTTATATGCTTCTTTCTATATCAAAATATATTTCGGGTAAAATTATTTCATTCACCCAGCTTTTCAAAACAATACTATGTCGAATTTCTCAATCCAAGCGTTTATAAATCCCTATCGACCTCGTCAGCTAAACGCGTCGATCTAGAATTTATACACCACTCAACAGATCAATCAACACAATACAAAACAATTTTTATATTGATTTACAAATACGCGCTCATATATATACACTCAACTCAATCTAGAGTATTACTAACTCCATCTCTATTGAGTTACGCCATAGAGCCAAGGTAATCACTTAACCTTATGCTCTGATACCAACTGTAAAGGCCCACAAATCAATACCAATTTGAGCTGACTAATATTCTACACATTCAATTCAAAGTGCACGAAAATACAGATCTTTAATAGAAAGAAATAAGAGGATGAGAAAGATAAGATAAAACTAATAGAATAGAAGAAGAAGAAGAACACAACTGAACAGAATCAGAGCAAACACGAATCTCACAGCGGAATGAATAAAAGATAATGTATAACATAACTTTGAAATACACAAACTGAATTTGTATATACATACCATATCAGAGTACAACTCATATATATTACAGCGGAAATAATCTCTAACTAACTAATGGTGAAGCCTTCTGCTTCCAGCTCCTCCAGGTGAATCTGCAAAGCCTGAAACACTTGACTGCCAGTACAAATTTTGGCACCCAAGAGTTTAGGGGAAACAAAAACAAAATAAACTCTAGGTCAGTCATGGGACTGGTGTGAGTAAATTCCAACCATATCGTTTAACTTTGAAAATCCTTTTTAACTAAAAGATTATAGTAAGACCAGCCCACACATAAACATGGACGGTTTTTACCTTACTATAACCCAAAATACTTTGCTATCAAGTCAGTGATATTATGATAATGTCTAAACAATAAATATCCAAATAGCAGAACACTTACATCTCATGCTCCACATATATATAGTATAAAATCATAAACCGTAGGGCTCTTATTGGAGATTGGATTCCAATAGACAAGGTATGGGATCACCTTCCGATCAGTGTACTCTAGAGGGTATATATACCTGGGTTCAACAAGAACGTCTTGCAACCCGGCCACGCATGACCATCCACTCATTTAGCTTGAGTGTAACGAATATATTGTCACCCACGGTTGTTGGCCATCCAACCGAAATCCGAAGATACAGAATCGAAAAGAAGAACAAATACGAATTTTCTCTAGATCGATGATAGTACACCCTGCTTGGGTATGACCCAACTAGCCATGTTGCCCGCCCGATTTCTATCATTTCCCTGTTGTGAGGCTAGAGGCTACGTCTATCTTTTAGAACATCTGATCGCCATTCACTTTGAATGCCACATTGTCAAACCCGTCAATTCACTAATCGATTTCCAAAAATATCACGGGTATAAAAAGCTAAGAGGAACGAATTCCTCGGCCACCAGACGTAATACCTTTTAGAGATCAACCGTCCATGATTTATTAGGTATACTCTGTCAGACACTTGTCTATACAAGTTTTTTTGGGACTGGACAAACAGAAAGCACCATTCGGGAACAGAACAACCCTTGCATTTCACTCCATCTTCAATCGTCTTCAGCATAATCTAATTTGCAGCGCTTATGCCTATACAGAGTGGTTTTTCGGAAAATAAATCCAACTGGTCTCCCCACATTGACAACGATGGTAAAACACTTCAATAGCCGGTTATTTAACTATCGAAGTAAAAGCAAACATTCATTCAAATGTACAACTAAACATCACACAACCACGGGCACTTTTTATATAACATTCATTTTTATTATTCAAATTCCCATATCTTACTAGATATTCCTCAAACCCCGTTTTATCTTATTCCCAGTTATTATAAACTCTTATTCTCCCATGTTCTGGAAAAAAATATACGTTATTAACATTTGAAACATTTCCATTCTTTTCACATTCCTTATTTTCTACACTTGGATAATATACCTTATCTACATTGGAAAAATATTTCCAATTTCATTGTAAATATTTTAATCTGCCAAACGTTCATTTTTCGAACATTATTCACTTTAAAACGTGAATATCATACCTACTATAGATATCTGAACACCTTTATCAAGTAACTCTTTGTTCGAGTGATAAATATCCTTATCTCGTTTAACCAAATCTCTTCATAATTTTATATTCCCATTCCTCTTTATAAACTCTGT
This sequence comes from Allium sativum, assembly GCA_030737875.1. Lineage (NCBI taxonomy): Eukaryota > Viridiplantae > Streptophyta > Magnoliopsida > Asparagales > Amaryllidaceae > Allium > Allium sativum. Next base: position 139,833,942 of record CM060925.1, on the reverse strand, counting down.
TTCTAAGTCAACTTCTTATCAAAATCAAGTTTATAGCCAAATATTGATTACATATCCTTATACTAATCTATTGGTTTAAACTAAAAATTAACTACCCTATCAGAATATAATTCCTAAAAATAATTTACTTTAATACATTCGACATCGTCGGATTATAGTTCCAATTCATAATAGTGTCATATATAAAATCACACTTAAGTTTGGTCAACAACATTAATTTATCATTATAGTTCAAAAACTTGCAATACGCTGCAATATTCCCTTTTTAACTAATCTTGACATCTTTTTCCATTACACACTGATACCATTCCTCGATAATAGTGAAGTCGTTCAAGTTGGGGTATTTTATTTACCTCTCAGACCTTGATCGACAACGTTCTTATCTTAGAATAGATATAAGCCTGTAATGCTAACTCCTTATTACTTATAATATCTATCAGACCGTATTTTCTTGTTAAATTTGAAATAAGGTTTTATGAGACCATATCCTAAATTTGAAAACTCATTTGTTTCAACTATTTATTTACATATTAACTCTTTGCTGCATCTTCGTTATACAATTATATTTATAACTTCTTTTACCTAAATCCATTTACGTTCTTTGTCTCTTGAAATTTTACTTTTATTTGAGTCATTTTACTTAATGCAAACAATATCTTAAATGAGGTTCATTTAAGAAATAATTATTTAATTAAAAATAATTAAATAATATTTTACTTCATCGTTGCTGAAGTAAAAAAGTTTACTTCATCATTACTCTAAAGTAGATTGGTTGATTACTTTATATAAACAATAACTAATTATATTGGTTCAATAATTATTTAATACCTCATTAATTAAAAAGGGTAATTAATAAGGAATCTTATTAGTTTTGATCAGTTTACCGCTAAGTTATTTTCATTAGATTAATTGAAAACCAATTAATTTAATAATCATTTTCTAAATAAACAGTTGATTTAATCAACTTCATTCCATCAGTAAATTTGTTAACTGATTTTAATTACTTCTTACCATTAGATTAATATAATTAATCTAATAATATTTCTTAACTGTTTGCTTTTAAAATAATTATCCAAATTATTCACTCGTAGGATAATTACAACTTAATAACTTATTTTAAATGTCAAATAATTGTTTATATTTACTTTATAAAATGAACTATAAAATACCAGTTTATAATAGAACCTCTATTAAAGTTTAAAACTTCGCTTTAATTACAAAAAATATATTTTTTATAATTAACTTCGTTGATTTGCCTAACGACCCATCAACTTCTTAACAAAAAGATGGGTTTACGGTTGGCGTTGCCACTTTCTTAATCGATATCGTCTATTTGATTTAAATCAAAATAACGTTGAATTTCCATTCAACATCAATATCCACACAGAGTTTTAATGTCATTTGGGTTCAAATAGTGCATATATAAATAATATAAAACAACCAGTTCATATAAATATCGAGGAATCCGGTTGGATTCCTCCAACTGGTTTCCTGCATCCATAGTTGTTAGTCAACACAATTAACACTAATTTCATACTAGGGAATATTGTAATCGATGGAATCAGTATCCAACCAAATGATGTGTACATATGCAACGATATATATTATTCAACCAATTTAATTGTAATCTACCTAAGCAACCATCACAAAGCATTCAACCATTATTTACCAATATTAAAATCTAATTATAATATTTAAAATAGAACAGAGTTAGTGAATTTACTCACTTTGCGCGTTAATTGTTAAATAACAATTTGTGTCGGTCGATAGATCTGAGCAGGCGTTTTATTCTGCTACACTTCGCCACCATTTCGAACTCCATTCAGATCATGTTTGAACCCTCCGTTCTAGATATAGAAACCGCCTTATATCTTCTCTCGGCCCATTGCTAATACAGCCCGTCCACTTCAACCCATGCCCATTCTCAACAACTCTTCTTCCACTAAGATCATGCCGATGTTGTATGCTTTCCAAAAGCCATCCCCTTTCTGAACACAACAGCAACCGCTGATTTCCTCCTACAACTAAAACAACTCCTGAGGCGTGACTTGAGAACTAAACTCACCACTTCATGGATGAAACCAAAGTGCCTTAATCAATATGTTTCGTCCACCATCCATGTGAAACAGGAAATAGACCCCAAACTAGCAAAGACTCCACGCGTGAATAAGGTCACCGACGCATGCTACAAATTGTCCAAGGTTCCTTGCAAATATCCTCATCTCCTGTATATGACCACCCCAAACCAAAGTCACAATTACTCCTTGAACCCGTGAATGCAATTAACTTGTACATGGTTTAGCTTTGGACGTATTTTCTTACCAAATGAATTTGATAGCATTCCAAGCTGTTTAACATGGCAAACTTGTTTGCTTAAGTACATCTGATAAATGGCATGTCAAGATTGCAAATCATGTAAACCCCCTCAATACCTCCTTCCTTTCATTTCTAAAAACAAAACCCAGTAGTTTGTTTCAATTTCCATGGCCCAATTTAAACCACCACTGCTCTGTCCATTCAAACATCATTTGTTTTAATCTTCTCCCCCTTGTACGCATAGGGAAACCGACCCCTACTTTTTGCTTTACTATTCACCCCTCCACCTCTTCATGAAACCGAACCTAATGCCATCCCTCCTTGTTTTCGGCTCCAAGACACCATCTGCTTTTAATGCCTTCAACACTTCAACAACACCCCATTCATTTCCACACACTTCCCACATCCTTTACCTTTTGCCACTCAGTATAAATGTGATGACCCCAAACTTCCACGGAATGAAAGTAGGAGTAATCATTTGGAATACAACATAAATATGATAATACAAATCACAGAAACCACATAGCATAGGAAATTCATAGAGTAACAACATCATAGCAACGGAAATATAATGTCATCAACCACAGAAAATCCACAGTCACAGAATACTGAGTTATTACATCAAGTTTGCAAAAGGGAAATAAGTTCCAACTCCAAAATAACAACATGAAATGAAATAAGTCTGATGTCTGAAATAAAAAGAAAAGATGCAATAGAAATAAAAGATAGATGTCTTCAAAGCTCCAAGTCATCACCTCTCCACAAAAGCAAATCCAAGGAAGAGAATGAGCAGCTCCAAAGAAAAGCTCCAAGAAAAGAATGAACCTGTTTACTTGGCTGCTCATGTAGAAAGGAGGGCACCCGAGTTTGCAAAAAGGTGAAACAAACTACAGGTCAGTCGTGGGACTGGTGTGAGAATTCTTAACTAAAATAACTACTAGTAATAAGGCAAGTCCAAAAGACCACGCCGCTAATGCGGAACGGGTTTACTCTAATGGATTGTCGTGCATAATTTAAAGTGTCATAACAAATAAATAAATACATCGTAAACAACGCAATGCTTTTGGAAAAATGGAATCACCATAAGACCCAAGTCCCATCACACAACGCAACGCACACCAGAGGATAAGGTTTTACCTTATGATGATTAAACATGCTAAATACGGCAAATACGAATCTAATATTATCATTAGTGTATATGAAAACATTTCAAAGTAAATGTATTAATCCTAGGAAGCATAGGTACCCATATATTATGCCTCCGTACTAGTAATACAATCAAATTTGTCGGGTCGTATTTGGATTTTGGTTTCCATCATGAGTCAAGGCTAGAGCAGAGCTCCTTACCGATTCGAGACACTCTAGCTAATGTCTCAGGATTCCCCGCAGTGAACCCTTGGAAACAGCAGGGCCGGTCCTCACATACAGCTTTGAGGATTGGCATTTCCTAAGCACACGTTTCCTAGTCTTATAGGACCTAATATCCAAGGCGCCTCATTCCATCATCCACATAAGTAAAATGCTAGGCCGTGTAAAAACCCAAACACCACTTCTAGCTAGAAAGAAACGTGCTGCTTTCCCTGCGTTCCCTTCGCCCGTTTTAGACTCTACCGGTTTGTGAGGCTCGTGAAGTTACGTAATACACAAAGCTCTGCTTATTCAAGCGGTGCTTTGATCGTCGCAACAAGGTTCTGCTTTTCAACAAGAAACCTTGATCATTGCATCTTAGTATGCCACACTGTCACTTCATATCGTGCCACCGATCATCTATCAATATATAAATGGGTGTTAAGTAAAGAATAAATTCTTCACCACCAACATTTATACATTAACAGAAGATCGACAACATGATATTTAGCGGGGTACAATGTCAGACAAATCATCCATTTAAACTTATGCTCTCGGTCTGAGCGAAGTCAAATCCGTGAAATCAACACGTACGTCTGGGCAATGACCTTGACCCTTGAATTGGGAGCAAGTCAATTCAGGATCTCGATCGCTGTCCATTCGAGGGAAGATTTGCGGTCTTCATACGTCGTCCTCATACTTCGATTTTTAACGCCGCTGGATCATTTGGAATGAGTATAACTCGGCTTCCCAAACAATCCTCGTATATATATATATATATATTAAAAATCCCTCTTTTTTGTTAATAATATTTTTATTAACAATTTATTCTATTTTAATTATTTAAAATAATTAAATTTTAATTAACGACGCTTCAGGTCAATGGACGACCCTAGCGCTGCTTTCAACCAATTTTGATTTTCACATTCCTCAAAATCTAACCGTTGGATCATGACGTATTTTATATCATTGGAAAGAATTTTCCAAGACGGTCCTAATGTTTTCAGTTTTGGGAAAATCCGACGGTCGGATCTTCCGGTATATTCGTTTAAAAGTACGATTTCAAAACGCAAACTACCGCGCTCGATTCGTTTAATTATAATTATATATATATATATATAAAAATCGTTTAACTCTTCATTCTTATGTAAATTCTCATTTCCTTATCTTTTCTTTAATTACATGGAAATGTAATTTATAATTAGATAATGAATTATTTCTTTTATTTCTTATACTTCTATAATTTACATAAAAAATGTAAATTATAACCCATCGTTCAATTCATTTCCTTTTATCTTTCATTTACATTATAAGTCTATTTACATATAAAATATTCATTCCTTTTTAAAGTGCATTCTTAATTTTTAATTACATCTTAAATGTAATTTTACGATGTAAATTTCATTCCAATTACATGTAAGGATGTAATTTTTATTTTACATGTAAATCATCATTTTAATTACAATGTAGATAATATAATTTTTCCTACAGTATAAATTCCTACTTCTTTATTTACATGTCACATTCTTATTTTATTTGTAAATTAAAATGTGAATTTTTCCTACGGTGGAATTCCTATACACATTACATTAATAATAAATGTAATCTTTATTTACATGTCACATTCTTGTTTTATTTGTAAATTAAAATGTGAATTTTTCCTACGGTGGAATTCCTATACACATTACAATAATAATAAATGTAATCTTTATTTACATGTCACATTCTTGTTTTATTTGTAAATTAAAATGTGAATTTTTCCTACGGTGGAATTCCTATACACATTACATTAATAATAAATGTAATCTTTATTTACATGTCACATTCTTGTTTTATTTGTAAATTAAAATGTGAATTTTTTCCTTCAATTACAATATAAAATCCATTCTTTATTTACAATGTAAAAATTCACTCTTTAATTACAATGCAAGATTCATTCTTTATATACTTACCTTAGTAAAAATGTAATTTTTTCATATGGTGAAAATCCTATATATCTACATTAGCAAAAATGTACATTTATCATTGCGATGAAATTTCTTTTATTTTTACATAAAAAAATGTAATTTTTTCCTATGGTATATCCCTCTTAATTTACATTAACAAAAATGTAAATTTTAACATACGATGAATTTCTATATATATACATTTAAGAAAATGTAAATTTTAACATACGGTGCATTTCTATATATTTAACTTACATCAAAAATAATGTAAAATATACATGCGGTGAAATTCCTCTTTATTTACATTAAAAATAATATGATTTTTAATTATAATTTTAATTACAATGCAAACACTACTTCTAATTCACATTGTAAAAATATAATTTTTAATTACAATGCAAACACTACTTCTAATTAACATTGTAAAAATATAATTTTACCCTACGGTGAAATTCCCTATATAATTTACATATAAAAATGTAAATTTTAACATACAATATAATTTCACTTTATAATTTACATATAAAATGTAAATCTTGACATACGATGAAATTCACCTTTAAATTACAAAGAAAAATGTAAAATTTCAATGTAATGAAAATCCCTTTTATTTACATTAATAAAAATGTAAATTTTGTTTCATCGTAAATTCCTACTCCTATATTTGCATATAAAAATGCAACTTTATTTCGTCGTCATTTTCTGTCATATATTTGCATATAAAAAGATGCAACTTTATTTCATCGTCATTTTCTGTCATATATTTGCATATAAAAAGGTGCAGCTTTATTTCATCGTCATTTTCTGTCATATATTTGCATATAAAAAGATGCAACTTTATTTCATCGTCATTTTCTATCATATATTTGCATATAAAAAGATGCAACTTTATTTCATCGTTATTTTCTATCTTATATTTGCATATAAAAAGATGCAACTTTATTTCATCGTCATTTTCTATCTTATATTTGCATATAAAAATGCAACTTTATTTTCATACAAAACTTCATACATTAATTTAATGTAAACGCCATATCTCATTTCAATGTTCAATAAAAAAAATATCGTATTTCATGTCAAATCTCATGGCAATCAACATCCAAACATAACAACATGTCCAAATTCAATGATTAATCTCAAGGCAATTTACAAGATGAGGTTTAACTTGGCATATGGCAAATCAACAAGACAGGATTAAATAAATTAACACATAATTAATTCTAATTAATCCCTCAATTCATATTTAACGATAAAATTTCAGATTTAATATCATGTCATTATAGGCAATTTAGATTCAATATAGTACGGTATGAACAGTTCAGATCCATGTTTTAGATATCATGTCATATTAGATCTACTATTAATAATCATAGAAATAATCATTAAATTAATTAAATTTAATTAAAAATAAATTCTCACAGTTGTCAGATCTAAGATGAATATTCGAGTACGATCAGATCTCGTGTTCACGGTCCAGACGGATTCGGATCTGAAAGGATTCAAGTTCAAATTCATATGAATAATCAAAAATCGAATTTTTACAACTATCGCAGCGACGCTTAAAAGCGTGGCAAAATCTGAAATAAGAAATTACCTTGAAACCCAATTTGTTCAAAACTTTGATTGCGATTTTCTGGAGTTGTAAGCGATGGTTTCACGAACCGTCTGCGGGACGTCGGAGGGCTACGGAAGGTGAATCAGCGCCGGGAGTTTGGGGGGTGCGATCAACGTGGTGGGGCCCAGTAGGGGTGCGACGGCGGCGCCTTCTCGGGGATGGTGGCGGCGCTACGGTGGTCGAGGGGTGCTGGGATTGGTACCAAATCGAAGAGCTCGGAAAGAGCTTCGAAACGAGTATTTGTTTGAGGATTTTCGTTGAGAGATGGAGGTGGAATCGGAGTTCAAATATTTGTGCTGCTCATGGGTTACGGCGGCCAAGAACGAACGGGAAGAAGATGAACTGTAGCTCCTTTATATAATATAATATTAGGGTTAATTAATTATTAATTCTTAAATACCCAATAAAGGCCCGTTTGGCCACTAACTCGGAATTTGGCCTGCTTACTGTCGTTCTTAAGGTTTTGACGCCTTCTGAACGCAATGGGATAGGTATCATAGCCCAATTCCGAAATCTGTAAATATTTTATTTAAATTTACATTAAAAATTAATTAATTAAATATTTACTGTACAATTAATTACGCCGGGGTCACATACTAACCCAGAAAAATCCAGAAAAATTATTTCTGGCTTTCTTATGACGATACGGTCCTAACAAAATTAATTTCGCCTCATTCTAAGACTGTTTGAAAAATGGCTATTTTCTGGTCGACCTAATTTAACTGAAATTGACCAAAACACATTTTCCTTTGCCGCACTCACATACTAGCTTCAAAAATCATGAAATTTGAAACCTAGAAATAATTTTTCATCCTGGATCCAACAAAAGTGGTTTCGTCGAATTCCAAGGTCGTATGCAAAATGTCGATTTTCAAGGGCGATATATTCTCTATAGCGACCTTTCTGAAAATTCATTTGGCCATAACTTTTGATTTCTGCCATGAAACTTCGATTTTTCAGATTCGTTAGAAATATATTCATTAACAGATTTAAATATTTTTGGTTTCACTGAAATCCTATTTAATTTGCATCCTGTGTAGTCAGTCAAAGTTCATGTTTGACTTTTCCGACTACCTTCCTATTTCTAATTCTTTATGTAATTTATTTGAATATATTTGCATTAACTTTGCTCAAAGTAAATTCCCATTCATAATTATTTGAAATAATTTATTTTAAATATTTAAACACCCCTAAAATTTCTAAAATGAAAATTTTAAATTGGCCCCAAATTTCAGGGTCATTACAGTCTCCCCCGCTTAAGAACTTTTCGTCCTCGAAAAGGAAAAGAGAAGAGTAGAAGGGTAGGAACCAACATAAAAAATGTTTTTAACAGAAATAGTACCAACTAAAACATCAGGTTTACCTGCTCCTTCAGAAGAAATAGGTGCGGAAGAAGAAGGTGCACTTGCCCCCTTGTACACATGGGCAACTTGGGAACTCTTTAATAGTGGACAATTACGTTTGATGTGACCCTTTTTATGGCAGTTATAGCATATTCTAGTGTCCTCTCTTCTGGCCTTCTTTGGATTCCTGTAGTCCTTGCTATAGTGTCCAAACTTCTGGCAGTGGTAGCATTGCAGCTTAGTCTTATCATGAGCCTTAGCGGCTCCAGAACTGCTTCCTTCAGACTTCTTCTCATAGCGATAGTCAAACTTATCATGAAGCCTTTCCACCTCTTGCCTTGCAATATTCTTCATTAAATAGCTCTTTAAATTCGGTCCAAGTCATATTTTCTTCATCTCCTCCTATATTGACCTCTTCCCACCAAAGTTGTGCTTCGCCTTGGAGCATCCATGAAGCCACAAATCTCTTCTTCTGATCTTCCAGTTCTAGCGTTCTAAATATCCTTTCACAATTCTTAATCCATGCCCGAGCCTGCGTCACGGTCTCTGTACCTGTGAATGGAACTCCATCTAATTTCTTAAAGTTCTTTACTACCCTCACCAAGTCAAAGTGCTGCGGTGGTGGTTGCTGAACTGCGGGCTCCTCGGTCCCAATAATATTTTGCCCCATTGTTCTAACTCTAGCAGTTCTAGCAGCATGAGTACTCATTTTTAGTTAGTTCTGTACGATCAAGGAAAGAGTCAGAACAACTATAATGGTGATTCAAATAGATAGAAAAGATCGAAGGATGAATGAAAAGATGATGATAAGGTGATTGGCTATTATGTATTCACATGAAATGTTCGCCATAGAATATCGTGATTCTATGTAAACGAATTATCATAAATATGTTATATTCCAAAGCTAAGTTTAACCAAAGCTCTGATACCAACTGTGATGACCCCAAACTTCCACGGAATGAAAGTAGGAGTAATCATTTGGAATACAACATAAATACGATAATACAAATCACAGAAACCACATAGCATAGGAAATTCATAGAGTAACAACATCATAGCAGCGGAAATATAATGTCATCAACCATAGAAAATCCACAGTCACAGAATACTGAGTTATTACATCAAGTTTGCAAAAGGGAAATAAGTTCCAACTCCAAAATAACAACATGAAATGAAACAAGTCTGATGTCTGAAATAAAAAGAAAAGATGCAATAGAAATAAAAGATAGATGTCCTCAAAGCTCCAAGTCATCACCACTCCATAAAAGCAAATCCAAGGAAGAGAATGAGCAGCTCCAAAGAAAAGCTCCAAGAAAAGAATGAACCTGTTTACTTGGTTGCCCATGTAGAAAGGAGGGCACCCAAGTTTGCAAAAGGTGAAACAAACTACAGGTCAGTTGTGGGACTGGTGTGAGAATTCTTAACTAAAATAACTACTAGTAATAAGGCAAGTCCAAAAGACCACTCCGCTAACGCGGAACGGGTTTACTCTAATGGATTGTCGTGCATAATTTAAAGTGTCATAACAAATAAATAAATACATCGTAAACAGCGCAATGCTTTTGGAAAAATGGAATCACCATAAGACCCAAGTCCCATCACATAATGCAACGCACACCAGAGGATAGGGTTTTACCTTATGATGATTAAACATGCTAAATACGACAAATACGAATCTAATATTATCATTAGTGTATATGAAAACATTTCAAAGTAAACGTATTAATCGTAGGAAGCATAGGTACCCATATATTATGCCTCCGTACTAGTAATACAATCAAATTCATCGGGTCGTATTTGGATTTTGGTTTCCATCATGAGTCAAGGCTAGAGCGGAGCTCCTTACCGATTCGAGACACTCTAGCTAATGTCTTAGGAATCCCCGCAGTGAACCCTTGGAAACAGCAGGGTCGGTCCTCACATACAGCTTTGAGGATTGGCAATTCCTAAGCACACGTTTCCCAGTCCTATAGGACCTAATATCCGAGGCGCCTCATTCCATCATCCACATAAGTAAAATGCCAGGTCATGTAAAAACCCAAACACCACTTCTAGCTAGAAAGAAACGTGCTGCTTTCCCTGCGTTCCCTTCGCCCGTTTTAGACTCTACCGGTTTGTGAGGCTCGTGAAGTTACGTAATACACAAAGCTCTGCTTATTCAAGCGGTGCTTTGATCGTCACCACAAGGTTCTGCTTTTCAACAAGAAACCTTGATCATTGCATCTTAGTATGCCACACTGTCACTCCATATCGTGCCACCGATCATCTATCAATATATAAATGGGTGTTAAGTAAAGAATAAATTCTTCACCACCAACATTTATACATTAACAGAAGATCGACAACATGATATTTAGCGGGGTACAATGTCAGACAAACCATCCATTTAAACTTATGCTCTGGGTCTGAGCGAAAGTCAAATCCGTGAAATCAACACGTACATCTGGGCAATGACCTTGACCCTTGAATTGGGAGCAAGTCAATTCAGGATCTCGATCACTGTCCATTCGAGGGAAGATTTGCGGTCTTCATACGTCGTCCTCATACTTCGATTTTTAACGCCGCTGGATCATTTGGAATGAGAATAACTCGGCTTCCCAAACAATCCTCGTATATATATATATATATATATATATATATATTGAAAATCCCTCTTTTTTGTTAATAATGTTTTTATTAACAATTCATTCTATTTTAATTATTTAAAATAATTAAATTTTAATTAACGACGCTTCAGGTCAATGGACGACCCTAGCGCTGCTTTCAACCAATTTTGATTTTCACATTCCTCAAAATCTAACCGTTGGATCATGACGTATTTTATATCGTTGAAAAGAATTTTCCAAGACGGTCCTAATGTTTTCAGTTTTGGGAAAATCCGACGGTCGGATCTTCCGGTATATTCGTTTAAAAGTACGATTTCAAAACGCGAACTACCGTGCTTGATTCGTTTAATTATTATTATTATATATATATATATATAAATATAAATATATATATAAATCGTTTAACTCTTCATTCTTATGTAAATTCTCATTTCCTTATCTTTTCTTTTCTTTAATTACATGGAAATGTAATTTATAATTAGATAATGAATTATTTCTTTTATTTCTTATACTTCTATAATTTACATAAAAAATGTAAATTATAACCCATCATTCAATTCATTTCCTTTTATCTTTCATTTACATTATAAGTCTATTTACATATAAAATATTCATTCCTTTTTAAAGTGCATTCTTAATTTTTAATTACATCTAAAATGTAATTTTACGATGTAAATTTCATTCCAATTACATGTAAGGATGTAATTTTTATTTTACATGTAAATCATCATTTTAATTACAATGTAGATAATATAATTTTTCCTACAATGTAAATTCCTACTTCTTTATTTACATGTCACATTCTTATTTTATTTGTAAATTAAAATGCGAATTTTTCCTATGGTGGAATTCCTATACACATTACATTAATAATAAATGTAATCTTTATTTACATGTCACATTCTTGTTTTATTTGTAAATTAAAATGTGAATTTTTCCTACGGTGGAATTCCTATACACATTACATTAATAATAAATGTAATCTTTATTTACATGTCACATTCTTGTTTTATTTGTAAATTAAAATGTGAATTTTTCCTACGGTGGAATTCCTATACACATTACATTAATAATAAATGTAATCTTTATTTACATGTCACATTCTTGTTTTATTTGTAAATTGAAATGTGATTTTTTCCTACGGTGGAATTCCTATACACATTACATTAATAATAAATGTAATCTTTATTTACATGTCACATTCTTGTTTTATTTGTAAATTAAAATGTGAATTTTTCCTTCAATTACAATATAAAATCCATTCTTTATTTACAATGTAAAAATTCACTCTTTAATTACAATGCAAGATTCATTCTTTATATACTTACCTTAGTAAAAATGTAATTTTTTCATATGGTGAAAATCCTATATATCTACATTAGCAAAAATGTACATTTATCATTGCGATGAAATTTCTTTTATTTTTACATAAAAAAAATGTAATTTTTTCCTACGGTATATCCCTCTTAATTTACATTAACAAAAATGTAAATTTTAACATACGATGAATTTCTATATATATACATTTAAGAAAATGTAAATTTTAACATACGGTGCATTTCTATATATTTAACTTACATCAAAAATAATGTAAAATATACATGCGGTGAAATTCCTCTTTATTTACATTAAAAATAATATGATTTTTAATTACAAATTTAATTACAATGCAAACACTACTTCTAATTCACATTGTAAAAATATAATTTTTAATTACAATGCAAACACTACTTCTAATTCACATTGTAAAAATATAATTTTACCCTACGGTGAAATTCCCTATATAATTTACATATAAAAATGTAAATTTTAACATACAATATAATTTCACTTTATAATTTACATATAAAATGTAAATCTTGACATACGATGAAATTCACCTTTAAATTACAAAGAAAAATGTAAAATTTCAATGTAATGAAAATCCCTTTTATTTACATGAATAAAAATGTAAATTTTGTTTCATCGTAAATTCCTACTCCTATATTTGCATATAAAAATGCAACTTTATTTCGTCATCATTTTCTGTCATATATTTGCATATAAAAAGATGCAACTTTATTTCATCGTCATTTTCTGTTATATATTTGCATATAAAAAGATGCAACTTTATTTCATCGTCATTTTCTGTCATATATTTGCATATAAAAAGATGCAACTTTATTTCATCGTTATTTTCTATCATATATTTGCATATAAAAAGATGCAACTTTATTTCATCGTCATTTTCTATCTTATATTTGCATATAAAAAGATGCAACTTTATTTCATCGTCATTTTCTATCTTATATTTGCATATAAAAATGCAACTTTATTTTCATACAAAACTTCATACATTAATTTAATGTAAACGCCATATCTCATTTCAATGTTCAATAAAAAAATTATCGTATTTCATGTCAAATCTCATGGCAATCAACATCCAAACATAACAACATGTCCAAATTCAATGATTAATCTCAAGGCAATTTACAAGATGAGGTTTAACTTGGCATATGGCAAATCGACAAGACAGGATTAAATAAATTAACACATAATTAATTCTAATTAATCCCTCAATTCATATTTAATGATAAAATTTCAGATTTAATATCATGTCATTATAGGAAATTTAGATTCAATATCGTACGGTATGAACAGTTCAGATCCATGTTTTAGATATCATGTCATGTTAGATCTACTATTAATAATCATTAAATAAATTAAATTTAATTAAAAATAAATTCTCACAGTTGTCAGATCTGAGATGAATATTCGAGTACGATCAGATCTCGTGTTCACGGTCCAGACGGATTCGGATCTGAAAGGATTCAAGTTCAAATTCATATGAATAATCAAAAATCGAATTTTTAAAACTATCGCAGCGACGCTTAAAAGCGTGGCAAAAACTGAAATAAGAAATTACCTTGAAACCCAATTTGTTCAAAACTTTGATCGCGATTTTCTGGAGTTGTAAGCGATGGTTTCACGAACCGTCTACGGGACGTCGGAGGGCTACGGAAGGTGAATCAGCGCCGGGAGTTTGGGGGGTGCGATCAACGTGGTGGGGCCCAGTAGGGGTGCGACGGCAGCGCCTTCTCGGGGACGGTGGCGACGCTACGGTGGTCGAGGGGTGCTGGGATTGGTACCAAATCGAAGAGCTCGGAAAGAGCTTCGAAATGAGTATTTGTTTGAGGATTTTCGTTGAGAGATGGAAGTGGAATCGGAGTTCAAAGATTTGTGTTGCTCATGGGTTACGGTGGCCAAGAACGAACGGGAAGAAGATGAAGTGTAGCTCCTTTATATAATATAATATTAGGGTTAATTAGTTCTTAAATACCCAATAAAGGCCCGTTTGGCCACTAACTCGGAATTTGGCCTGCTCACTTTCGTTCTTAAGGTTCTGACGCCTTCTGAACGCAATGGGAAAGGTCTCGTAGCCCAATTCCGAAATATGTAAATATTTTATTTAAATTTACATTAAAAATTAATTAATTAAATATTTACTGTACATTTAAATACGCCGGGGTCACATACTAACCCAGAAAAATCCATAAAAATTATTTCTGGCTTTCTTATGACGATACGGTCCTAACAAAATTAATTTCGCCTCATTCTGAGACTGTTTGAAAAATGGCTATTTTCTGGTCGACCCAATTTAACTGAAATTGACCAAAATACATTTTCCTTTGCCGCGCTCACATACTAGCTTCAAAAATCATGAAATTTGAAACCTACCAATAATTTTACATCACGGATCCAACAAATGTGGTTTCGTCGAATTCCGAGGTCGTATGCAAAATGTCGATTTTCAAGGGCGATATATTCTCTATAGCGACCTTTCTGAAAATTCATTTGGTCATAACTTTTGATTTCTGCCATGAAACTTCGATTTTTCAGATTCGTTAGAAAGATATTCATTAACAGATTTAAATATTTTTGTCTTCACTGAAATCTTGTTTAATTTGCATCCTGTGTAGTTAGTCAAAGTTCAGGTTTGACTTTTCCGACTACCTTCCTATTTCTAATTCTTTATGTAATTTATTTGAATATATTTGCATTAACTTTGCTCAAAGTAAATTCCCATTCATAATTATTTGAAATAATTTATTTTAAATATTTAAACACCCTTAAAATTTCTAAAATGAAAATTTTAAATTGGCCCCAAATTTCAGGGTCGTTACAATAAACTTCCTCCTATAGCAATGAACCACATACTGACCCCTCTTCCATCCCAGTTAGTACGTCGTGGCCACTTTGTCCCTTTTCAGCTTCTTTCCGCGCCGAGCACTTTCCCACAGCAACAAGTCCGAAAAATCAAAACGTAACTCACCTTTCCAGTTCGCTATTTTCAAGACTGTTTATTCACCACCCCAGTTAAATCCCAAACCCTTCAAGAAATTTTGGTAAGACTGAACGTGGTGCTCTACTGCATGTACATCCTTACACCCATGTTAATCCCCTTCAGCTTCGCATAGACTCCTCTCAGTCTGCGTCCATTTGCTTCCCTTCACTCGTGCATTAACCTTTCCCTCACCATGCCTCTATACATTATCCATTTGCTTCCCTTCACTATTGCATTAACCTTTCCCTCACCACGCCTCTATACATTATCTTCTCTCCAATGTTCGCTATCACTTCCCTCGATCTCGGATTTCCGGACCTCACCCTGCTAATAGCTGCACCATGCCACCATAATCACGGCGCCATCGTCTACTTGCCCTCCGGACACTCCTACACTCGATGCCTAGGGATGGAAATGGGGCAGGTGCGGCTAGTACCACCCCATCATCCGCCCCATTGGGTGATTTTTCGCTCTGTTCCGCCCCATACCCGCACGGGTACCCATTAAACGGGTTTCAAACAGGTTGCGGGTAATGGAGGGTATTCGTGGGTATCCATTATATTTATTCAATTTATTTTTTACTGTTCATTGAAATTATTCAAAAGTACATTTGGTAAAAAATACAAATTAGACCAATGCTCAAGTGATAATCTCAAAATACCAATACATATTTAAACCAACACCCAGAAAAGAAAAGACAACAATGGAAGTATCCATTAAAATATCAACAGCTGATTATAAATTGTTGAGTAAAAGCATGCACACAAATGCCAAATAGCCAACAATAATGTTTTTTGTATGGACTATTGGTAATAAATCACATTCAATACGGGCACGGGTACCCACGGACATGGATATCTTACTATCCGCCCCATTAATTAACGGATATTAAAAATACCCGTTTATTTTACCCATGGATACCCAGTTAACTATCTGTTTCATATCCATGACGGATTTTACCCGTGGATAACCACGGGTACAGATTTTTTTGCCATCCCTATCGATGTCGACCCCTTACGTCCATTTTCCAACGCGAACACACACAACAACCACCGCTAAAACTGTTTCAACTTCATCACCGTAATAACTCCAATCGCTACTAAATTCCCAGCGATGGGAAATGCTATTGAGCCATCAAGAGTTTTATCGTAATGAAGAGGATTTTGCTTAAGAATTGAATTATATATTTTTGAGATTATAATGGCCAGTTTCGTTTCTAATATTAGAAGAAGTTTGGTGTAAGAATAGTGTGGATTAATTTGTTTCTGAAGTGAACATTTTCTTGCGGTTGTTTAAATAGAAGAGGAGGATCCAACGAAAATAGATAAATAAAAAGGTTTGCTTAAGTTGTAGGCTGTAGGGTGGGTTATGGTCTATGATTTGAGATTTCATGAAAAGTAAGGTGGCATGTGATAGTGGGTATGGTTTGCTTTTAAGAATGGGCTATAGTTTTCTTTCTTCTCCATGAAGTATATAGGATTTACTTAGGGTAAGCATGGTCCTTAGTTGACAATTCATGTCTGCATGCTTTGAAAATAAGGGCTATTAATATGTAGGGGGAAAGGGGTAAGGTGACAAGATAGCGTGTGCTATTTAAGATCTGTTCATTCTTAGAAAATGTAAACATATGGTGACAAAATGCATCATATATTTTATGGGGAAAAATGATTTGTAAGTGTATATATGTAAACATTTTTCTTTATGTCGTTCTGTAATTTACGATTTCATATCAACGGAATGTATATATATGTTTTAAAAATGTAGTTTAACGGTACGCCGCTATGTAAAACTCCGCTAGCGTACGGGCAGCTACGGTCAAAAATAAAAATATGATTGTGATGAACGATGTGCCACAATTTTAAAAACATACTAATATCGGTAGGTTAACTCATATTGTGAAACCCCAAAATATCGATATTGGGTGAAAAATACTCCAAATAAAAAGTTTCTTATTTAATTAATTAAAAATTATAGTAAAATTCTAGAAATTAAATTATCACTACATCTCAAAGGATTTGTCCAAATTCGAATCCAATATTTAGTTATATTAAATAATCTGGTATGGCTTAAGAACGCTCCGCAGCGACTTTCTGGGACTTTGATTTGAACATAACTTGCAATCCTTAACACGAAATTTCGATTTTCCACTATCGTTAGAAATTATAGTTCAACAGATTTCAACATTTCTTGTTTCGAAGAAATCCGACTAATAACGGATCTTGTACAGTCGGTTGAAGTTCAAAACGTTAAATTACGAATTGCCGTGGCATTACGGGCTCAATTATATTTGATATAAATTTTTGTACGTTCAACTTCGTTTTAATTAATATATAAATTTACTTTTATTACGAATTCAATATTTAAATTGATTTAAATATTCAAATACAAACCGATAAAAATGCAGGACGTTACATATATATTTTGTTTACATAGATTTGGATGGATAAAAAATATATTTATATATTCACGCATTTTTTTTTATTCAAATTAATGTTTTAGTTTAAGCTAACAACCAAAACAACCCTTTTTGTGTTAAAATTTGTAATAAAATTCCAAATCTTACAAAAAGGTCAAAAACTGGATCTATTGTAAATTATGCCACAAAAAGTTTTTTGGGAAAAGCCGACCGGTTTTAAGGTGACCGCAAACATCTTTTATTATAACTAATAATAAAAAAAATCTGTATAGTATAGGTGATTGTTAGTAGACAATCAGATATTTGGTTTTTACGGTGGACCGTCCACCACCAACGGAGTTTAAAGTTTAAAGTGTTACAACATTGGAGCTATCTAAAAAACCAGACTAAAAATAATGCTCTACACAGGGAGGATATGACCTGTCACTTTTCATACTACACAAGGTAGTGAATTACATCTCAATATACAACACCATATGCCGTATGAAAAATACATGGGTACAATCACATAAGCTATTACATATTGCTACAAAACGTTTTAAAGAGAAATAAATATATTTCAAATCATAAGAAATATATAATATGCATGTTCTTTTTTTGTAATGGTTGATGTAAACTATGCAAAAACATACATAAATCTATGTTTATACATGAATTTACACAACCATTTCCTTTTCGTTTTTGTATATATTTCTTATTGATTTCAGACAATGTCTTTTGATTGAAAAACAACAAAAAAGGCATATGTATAATAACCAAGTTAGAACCCAAACAAAACTGAACATAAACAGGTTTATAATCTTTCAAACAAAATTTACATGAATCACAATCAACACCAAAATTATAGATCTGGAATAAACTACACTTTTAACAATGATATATGAGACTGATTTCCAAATTTATGGTGTTTACAATAACCACAATATAATAAGTATAATTGTAGGCAACAATATGAACAATTTTAATAGGCCCACAATAATAACAATATTCAAGACCATAATTATTCTTCAGATTTACAATACTCATAAACAGATCTAATAGGCATTACTTTAGATTGGACAAAAATCATAAACAGATTTGATAAATATCTAAGCATACATTTTATATTTACCACAAATGAGTTAATCAGATTATTGTAAACTATGTACATAGGCTTCCCACTCACTTGAAAGTGTCCAAATCTGAATAGTCTTTTATGCCTACAATTCTTGAATTCTTACTGATCTACAGTTATTCTGGAAAGGGGATACTTTCAGATTTGTAGATTTGTAAAAAAATAGGAAAAGAGCGAAGAAATCCGAAGAACCTAAATGCCAATCCATACATTTTCCGCTTGAATCCGATTAATCTCCTCAAATCTATGTTATTTATATTGGATTTGTTTATATATGAATATATTTTGTTTTAGAATTTGTTTGAGGAGAAAAGAAAATGGTAGAGCTTCGCTGCTGCTCTCAGAAATACGTGGACAAGAATGGAGGGTATAACCCTTTATTTATAGGAGTTGAAATGACCCCGAACAGTCAGATTAGTTTTCGTAGTAATCCATCCGTCGATATATATATATTTTATAAAATAAAACCTTAGCCGTCGGGTGCATCAGGTCGCCATGGGGTAGACCAAGCGGTCGACTACCATAGGTCGACCTGGCAGCCACTGTAACAACCCGTATTTTCAGAACCAATTTAAAATTTTAATTTAAGTTATTTTAAGTAATTTATGAATATAAATCGGTTATTTTTGCTAAATAAAATTTGAGAATAATTTTAAAATTAGTTTTTATACTCTATTTGACTTAAAACAAACTCGGTAAAATTATTTAAGTAATTTTATTAGCTTTGTTTTTGGAAAATTTAAAAATTCGATTTTTAAATTCATCGCATAGCCCATAAAAAGTGAAATTTGCTAAGAAGCTTAGGATTCGACTAGATAATTTTTTTGCTTTGGGATTCGTAATGACAAATCATTGTTGAGTTCCAAAATGCGCATCTAACAGAGTCAATATGTGGTCGTGCGAAGCAAAACCATTTGTTCAAAAACTAGCAGTCATTTTACAAAGAAAGATTAAGGAGACAAATTCAAAATTCAATTCCTTTTTTTTCTGGGTGCGTATCATCAAATAATGGTTAAATCCAAAAGGCCATAATTTTTGAAGTTGGCGTTTGGGCGTACAAGAAGAAAAGGTACGCTAAAATCACATTTTTTGAAGCTAATTTGAGCAGTTTTACAAAGGAACATTATTAAGACGACCTCGGAATTCGATTCTACTTTTTTTTGGATTCGTATCGTCGAATGATAGTAAGATTCCAAGTTCTATGATTTTTAGAATCAGTATTTGGCCAAACGTGATTTTATAGTAGAAAATGGTCACTATTTTAGCTTTAAAATTTCGTTGTATGTGCCTACGGACTCAAAATTTAACGAAAACAGTTTCGTTGGATCCGTAATGTCAGAGAGTAGCTACATGTCAATTTTTATTGAAAACGAGATTCATAGGTGACCACGTGGATTTTTAAACGATGAAAATGAGTGATATTTGAGTATAATAAAATAAAAAAATCATTAAAATAAATAAATTAGCTCCACTATAAATTGTCTCAAACCTTCCTAAACTCAAATACACGACAGCCCCAATTCTTCCTTCTAACCATAAAAATGAGAGCTTTTCGATCTTTCAAAAATCATAGAAACCAAAATACTCCACTAAAAATCATGAAATAAATATATATGTGATCCTTAGAGCTTGCTCTTCGATTTGGCATGAGTATGGAAGAGATTCAAGAGCATTCGGTATGCTGTGTTTTTACGGCGTAAGGTTTAGGCGATCTAGGGTTATATTTTTTTGACGAATTGGTGCATCGTTGCTTGTTTCTGAGTTTGGTCTTGAGTTCATGAGGTAGAAAGAAGGTTGTATGCAGAGTTTGAGTGAATTTGGCGATAATTTTTGTCGAGAGAATAAAGGGGACACCGCACGTTTTGGCTGTGAATGATTTTTGGGGTGAGCTTGAGTTTGAGATTCATGGTGTTGAAATTGTAGAGAAGGAGAAGAGATGAATAATGGTGTTTACGGTTTGTGGTTTCGTGGAGAAACGAAGGAGAAAGAGGTGGAGGAAGTAGCAAGAAAGCGACCATGAAAGACCTGCTGTGTACGTATGTTTTTGGAGGAGGAAGGAGATCAGAGAATGTAATGAATAAGGATTAAGGTAATTAATTAATTAATTATGTTAATGACATATATATACATAAATCTTATAAAAAGCATAACTTTTTCATACGAAATCGGAATTCAGCGAAACAGGATCCGTTGGAACTGTATTGACGAGAGCGCTGCAATGAAACTAATTAGAAGTGATTTGGAGTTCGTCTCAATTTTTGACGGAGTGGAAACCAATGGTGAGAACTTCTCACTAAAATTCTTGTACAGTTATTTATTTTATACCTGCATATATGAACTGCCAGTGTTGATTTTTATCCGTTTTTAATTATCACAAATGTTGTACGGTGCCTGTTAGCTCACCTCACTGTCATCCACAGACCATGGATGATTTAATTGATTGTATTGTGTTTTTTTTTTTGTGATGTTGTGATGATTAACATATAAAAAATAATGTTTATATTAATGTAGCAGTCGAAATTAAATTATAAATATCCATTTATAATTTAAACAGTAAAATTGGCTAAGTAGAAAAATAATTCAAACCGAATTAGAATTGGTTAAATTTATTTGCCAATGGTGTTGTTGTTTGAAAACCCCACATGTGTATTAGGATGATATCTGACATGCACTAGTCCCAATATTTAGTTGTATGTTAATCGAGGTGTTGACGGGCTATGATGAGTCTTATTTAGTTATTTTAATGCTCACACTGTTGTAAATTTCACTTTGGATGTGAATGGACTGTTTAATGATTATTTATCACTATTGTTGAATACATGCGATGTATGAAATCCATATAACTGAAATTATATGGTAATTGATTGAGTTGCATTCCGATTCAGAAATAAAGAATATTTTAAAATAAAAAATATATTTAAAATAAAGAATCTTTTAAAATAAAGAATATTTTAAAATAAAATGTTTTAACAATAAAAATCACATTTTTATTGTATGTATAAACCAATAAAAGAAGCATATGTTAAAATAAATTTTTGTTAGATAAAAAATGTCATCTTTAACATGTTAATAAAGAATAAAAGAATCATGTGTTAAAATACAATTTTGTTAGCTAAAAAATGTCATCTTTAACATGTTAATGAAGAATAAAAGAATCATGTGTTAAAATACATTTTTGTTATATAAAAAATGTCATCTTTAAAAATTAATGAAGAATAAAAGAAGCATGTGTTAAAATACATTTTTGTTAGATAAAAAATGTCATCTTTTACATGTTAATGAAGAATAAAAGAATCATGTGTTAAGATACATTTTTGTTAGATAATAAATGTCATTTTTAACAAGTTAATGAAAAATAAAAGAAGCATGTGTTAAAATACGTTTTTTGTTAGATAAAAAATGTCATCTTTAACATGTTAATGAAAAACAAAAGAAGCATGTGTTAAAATACATTTTTGTTAGATTAAAAACGCCATCTTTAACAAGTTAATGAAGAATAAAAGAATCATGTGTTAAAATACATTTTTTTGTTAGATAAAAAATGTCATCTTTAACATGCTAATGAAGAATAAAAGAAGCATGTGTTAAAATACATTTTTGTTCGATAAAAAACGTCATCTTTAACATGTTAATGAAGAATAAACGAATCATGTATTAAAATACATTTTTGTTAGATAAAATATGTCATCTTTAACATGTTGATGAAGTGACAAAAGAATTATATTTTTTGTTTGATAAAAATATTGCTTTCAACATGTTAATGAAGTGAATTAAATAGTCATTTGTTGAAATGAATGTTTGTGTGTGTTAAAAATATAATTTTTAACATGAATAGGATGTGTACAAAATTTACATGACTTGAAATATATTTTTTGTTCATTAAAAATATTCTTTTTAACATGTGTATGTGAAGTGTACAAAATTTACATGTCTTGAAATATATTTTTGTTCATTAAAAATATTTTTTTTAACATGTGTATGTGAAGTGTACAAAATTTATATATAATGAAATAAATGTTTGTTCGTTAGAATTATAATTTTTTTAACATGAATAGGAAGTGTACAAAATTTACATGTAATGAAATAAAAACGAATTATGTGTGTGTGTGTGTGTGTGTGTGTGTGTATATATATAATAAAATGAATCGTGCGTGGTAGTTCGCGTTTTGGAATCGTAACTTTAAACGATTATACAAAGAGATCTGACCATCGGATTTTCCCAAAACTGAAACCATTGGGTTTGCTTTAGAAATATCTTTCCAACGATGTTAAATTTGTTAGGATCCAACGGTTAATTTTAGTTATATTTTTGTTTGATAAAAATATTGTTTTCAACATGTTAATGAAGTGAATTAAATAGTCATGTGTTGAAATGAATCTTTGTGTGTGTTAAAAATATAATTTTTAACATGAATAGGAAGTGTACAAAATTTACATGTCTTGAATTTTTTTTTGTTCATTAAAAATATTCTTTTTAACATGTGTATGTGAAATATACAAAATTTACATGTCTTGAAATACATTTTTGTTCATTAAAAATATAATTTTTTTAACATGTGTATGTGAAGTGTATAAAATTTACATGTAATGAAATAAATGTTTGTTCATTAGAAATATAATTTTTTTAACATGAATAGGAAGTGCACAAAATTTACATGTTATGAAATAAAACTGAATTATATATATCTCTACTAATAAAGAAAATCTTTTAGGATGGTGAAGCTTTTATGCATTTCCAAAAATACCTATTACCCTCCAACTACATAACATTAGAAAATATAAGGGTTTGAGGGTAAAAACGTCATCGCACATCCCACTTTATGCTCCTGTATACCACCATATGCGGTTAGTCAACCGTTCCCACACATTTCTTTCACTTTCTTCCCTTTTGCACTCCTCCGTCTTCTCCGCCTTTCTTAATTTTTCTACATATTTCTTCCCTATTTCCAAAGCCTAAGTGACTCTCTTCAACTTTTACTCCTCCGATTTCCTTTTATTTGTTCACCTCCTACAGCCTTATCCTCTCCAGATCCACCAACAACTGAAGCTGCTTTGAATTTTGCGGTTTTTTTTTTTCAGATCTGCTGCTGAACTTCAGATCGGGTTGTTTCCTTTGAATCTACTCAGGTATATATTTTCTGCTGAACTTCAGATCAGGTTACTCTCTCATTAACAGTTGATCTATTACATTGGCTGTTTCAAAATTCCGTTCTTACCTTCATTCTACAAAGTAAAACAGGATGCATTAAACTAAGTTTAAACTACCATGAGATTTTCTTACTTTGATATAAAATTGCTCATCCTTTAATTTCTAATCATGACATTCTTATCTTATTCTCCTTCAGATCTTAGGATCATCAACCTTTGGGTTCAAATTTCAATTCAGATCGTGAGCCCCCAATATTTACGTTCAGTCCATTCCTATTTCTCTCCTCCACTCTAACTATAATGAAAACTTATGTTTTTCACCTTTTCAGACAATTCTGAGGCATCAACTGAGTATTAAATCAGTCTCCAATGGTGTATCGATGAGAGAATTTTGAGACCAGGTGGAAAGGGTCGGATAAGGCTTCCAGGCTCAGATCTTTGATGGGAGAATAAGGTCTGTCAAGTTTCAATTTGTTTTCATGTAACTGAAGTAGAGTTTTTTGTTTTTTAGGGTTGAAGTAGCAAATTGCAAATTTGCTGGATCTGTAAAAGTCACCGCATTAGGAATAATGGAATTGTATTTTAATGCTTATACATTTTAATGCTTGGAATTCAATGCAATTTGTAGATAGATACTACCTGAAATTGATTTTTCCTCTTTGTATATCAGGTATAGTAGTTAGCCTTAATGCTTGCATTTTAATTATAACCTTTCTCGATGTTGTATACTAACGAGTACACTATTTTTCCAAACCATGCTAAAGAGCCAAGAAAATAATGGCTAGCGAAAGTTCTATCATTCAACATGAAAATTTAACTTGATTAACCTTTGGAGTTCTATGAAGATATTGTAGTCTTGAGAGTAGAAATAAATACTATTAAACATAAAACTATAGAAAATCCAATAGAAACTAAAGAAAACCTTTTACTGAAATTAAACCTGTGTATGACTAGAAGGGTTACACTATTTCTAATGCTGCACACACGCAACTATGACAGGATATCGTATAGAAGTGATTGGAAAAGAAACTAAGGACTGCAGTGTTTCATTTTGAAAAGGTTTGTTTTATTATTTTGGATATTGGATATTGATTTATCTTTTAATTAAAAACTATTTACATAATTGATTTTATGTAGATTATTAAAGATAATCATCAATTGTATTTAGTTAAATTGATGATCATGTTATTTTGAAATATCAGTTGTGATTTCATATTCATGCTTACTGACAGTAAAAATATTTGTCTAAGATTGTAAATTTAAGTTATGTAAGTTATGTTCTTTATTTCATAAAAATGTGCAGATTTGTAATTAGATCGAGATACACAAAGCATACTGATGAAAAAGATGTGGATCAATAGTTTGTGAAGATAGAGATACGATGATGGTATACATTTAGAAGCAAGGTACTTCTTTTGTCATGCTACCTTATATCATACAGACTTTGTCTATTCAATATAGTTTTCATATTGTTTTTATCTGCGATATGCCGACTCAATCTTATAGAATAAAATAAGGATACAATGATGTAATTTCACATTTAATACATAATATCCTTGATGTCTCATTTGTTGTTTTGGCTATTAAAATTGGAAATAACATGATTAAATGAAAAAATGAACAGCTTTAAATAAGCAATAGATACACTTCTTGGTCTCTATTTCCCAACTATTCTCCTCATATCATCCCAAAATGAGTAGAATTGGCTTTTCGTTTCAATCTTTGGATTGGTTTTTTGGCATGAATTAGTACCATCAGCAATAAGACTGGATATCGTTACGTCTGTCCATGCTGAGAGTACTTCCTTTTGAGATGGATATTTTCCCTTATGTGAGATTCATATCATGTATGCTTTTGCTATTATAACAAGTTTGACTTATAGATTTTGTTGATTATGGATTATCCATGTATAATGCATGCTGGAAATTGTAACAGAGGCTACTATGTACATTTAACAGTTAATTCATAACATGGTTTTAATTTAAACCAACTATGAACCTGCTTACTTTAACATGACAGGTTTTCTTCTATGCATATTGGTCAAGTTTTTTTTTTTCCTACTTTACTTACAAATTGTTCTACATAACATTTCCTTATTCAAACTTATATCATGTTTTAATATCAAACATGCACTCTTAAGGGAACCAATCATATAAAAGTTATCAATTTTTATTATTTGAAGAACAATATAGTGAATCAAATGAAGGTGCAAAGCTACTTTAGGTTTTGTGTTTTCCCCTTAGATAAGATATTCCTCTATTATTTTGTATGACTTCTTTTTTGACCATACTGTACCTCACCACTGATTTCATTATGATTCTTAGCCTATTTTACTAATATCATGCATTGTATATGTACTACACTGTGCTTAAAATTTGATTGACATGCATCACACTCACACACATTATAAACGCATGGAAATATATTCTTACACAATACAACAACTTTGTTTCCAAAAAAATAAAAAAATAAAAAAAAACAGAATAAGAACATGTAAAATGCACATGAATATGAGGAAAGCTAAGTCAAAGAAATAGATGCATTATTGGTGAAAGGTAGAGAAAAAATAAGCAGCCTTATAAAATATTGTCTTGGCGATTTTCTAAATGTTAATTGTCATTATTTCTAACTCTTACTACATAATTGGGATGACAAAGATGGAAAATTCCTTTCTTCCAACAAAAATTCCCCAAGTTTTTCCATTATAATGACATAGTTGTTTTCTCTTAGATCTTACAAGATTAACAATTTCATTCAAGACTTCTGATTGTGAAACAGAAATCCTTTATTTAAAAGATGTATGAAATGATCTTTTGGCTACACAACCACTAATGAAATCTTACGTTATACTCCATATTGTGAAAAAAGTACTCAATCAATAAAATACCGAGAATAGGACAGTTGTATACTGGACTAACTTAAGGGGAAGCTTTCTAAGCCGTTTGATTGGGCATTTGCTGGACGAGGGGCAATGCATCAGAAAAAAATATTAATTTTTATATAAAAAGTTCGATTAAGAATTTATAGTTTCAGTTTGATGGTTAATGATGTAAAATGAAGTTATCTTTAGCCTTGAGAGATCCTGGGCGAACTTTTATTTTGCAAATGTTTGCTTTCAATATGAACTTCAAAATTGGATATGGGTTGGAGCATATTTGATGGCACGTAGTCATTGTAATTGTATGCAATTCTCATGTCCTGTTTCATATTTTTACTGCATGCTCATTTAGTAGCAATGTACGGCTAGAGGTGGACTATTATTTAGCACCATGTTCCCATGTGATTCCTGCACCGTGTGATGTATTTTGCATGTTAAATAATGTATTCTTGCATGAAATCTATTTGTTTATTATTTATAATGAAGTAGATCTTTAAAATTTTATGAATTCTCATGCTCCTCCATTCTTTGCAGGTGATTTATTTTAAAATTCATTGTTCCGTCATTTCTAAAATTGCTGCAAAGATCCATTAATTTCCTTAGATGACATCTATATTCAGACACCACTATTTTACTATTTGCAGTATTCTTAATTTTTCCAGTTGTTTCACACGTTAAGCACATATTTTTAAGCTAGGCTATTTTAAATTTGTAAAATCTGAAAATTTAGTTAACCGAGATTTGTTGCTTAGTCTAATTCATCTTAGAATTTAAACTATTGTTGTTAATTTACTTATATTGTTTTACATTTAGGTTTATATACTTTATTTTGGCAAGCCAATGGATTTCCAATTCACATAAAATCTGTCTGCAGTCTTATTTGAAAATTGAGAAACATTTTACATTCAGAAAAGTGGATAAGGATTCAGATTTGTTTATTTCCACATCAAAAATTTAATTGCACAACTTTTATTTTCATGGTTTAGGTATGTTTTTTTCGCATCAGAACATTATTTGCACAACTTTTATTTTCATAGTTGTCTACATTATATGTTTCTGTAATTAGAAATGCAGCTTTCATAAATTGTGCACTACAGATGGTAACACACATACACCAGGCACAGACTGATGAGGTGCCCATGTTTACAACTTCCACAATCTAGATCCAGTATCCATGGTGGAAACCACTAGACGATGGCGCATCAGAGCTTCGCCTCTTGCAGTATCCCTTTTTTAGGTTAGATCCGAATTTTATATAGTTTTTCATCTTAATTTTTATTTTTATTTTGCTCCCAACTTTCCAATCTATTGCTTTGACATTAAAAAAAAATCTGATACAACTGAAGATACATCTATATCCTGCCAAAAAGCTCTTAGGTGCAAATGGATTAATGCCTAAGGTAAAGGCGGTCGCGGAAAGAGAAGCAGCGTGCACGAATTGATGGGCTGCATCTGATAATGATGAAGAAGCTTATGTGTAACAGTAGCGGCAGCCAAAGCTAATGTCGAATAGACAGCTTGAGGTATACTAAGCTGCACAGGAGTAAGCAACAACGAGGAAGCAAATTCCAAGGAAATGAAGTGTTGTGCTTAGTTTGTAGCATAGTCCACTTAAATGAACAACTATAATATGTAAAGTTGGATAGATATGCTTGGTTTTAAGTTTGAAAGTTGACCGCTCCCAAAGATGCAGGTAATCCTTTGCTGACAGAGACTGTTTAGGAAATCGAAAACAAAATGTATACGATTTTTATAAAGACTCTGCACTCTAAACAAAATGTAGGTCATGCTATGGATACGATTTTTTACTGCATGTAGTGTTTGTTTTCTTTTGTTTGTATTGCAAACTCCAAAATGCCTACATGCAAACACTATGTACTTTAAACTTCATTTTCAGCTTTGGTCAAATTCATCTATGCACACGCCCATCGGGGCGTGCCTCCGTACTGGTATATATATAAATTAAAATAAAACGAATCGCGCGCGGTAGTTCGCGTTTTGGAATTGTAACTTTAAACGATTTTACCGAGAGATCCGACCATCAGATTTTCCCGAAACTGGAACCGTTGGGTTTGCTTTGGAAAGATCTTTCTAACGATATTAAATTTGTTAGGATCCAACGGTTAGTTTTTGAGAAATGTGTAATTCAAATCTGAATAAAAATAGTGCCAGGGTCGCGTAATGACCTGAAACATCATTCGAATTAAATGGGCTATTTTTACATAAATAAAAATAGTGATAAATCATTATAAAATATTACAAACGATATGGAATGGAAATAAACTGATTTCACTTGGTTTATAATGTAATATGGGCGGTTAGATTCTTTGACATTAATCTATAGGATTGAATTGAATTTAACCAAAGAAAAGAAATGATTTGAATTATATATATTCGAGAATTATTTGAAAAGGCCGAGTTAAATCTCATTTTAAATTATTATACGACGGCTAAAAGTCGAAGATACTGAAGACGGTGGTTGAAGACCGACGATCTCCACATCGAATGGATGACTACTAATGCCCTGGATTGGTTAGCTCCTAGGAAGGGGTTATAGTGGTAGTTGTCCAGATGTACTTGTTGATTCTCTGGATATGTGTGACGAAAAGGAATTTCGCTCTGTCCGAACCAATCGCTAAACCGACCCAGACTATTCGAAACGCCTGATCGTTTTGAGAACACGACAAAACAGAACGCAGACGGGAGAACATTTCATTGTATATTACAACAATGCATCAGAATACAAGAATATACAGAGTATAAATGAATATTACACAGAAATACCAGAGATTTAAATTACATTTAAATACATAGCAGCGGAAAATAATACAATACACAACTAGAAGAGATATACGGATACAAAGCTTTCCGGATATCATTCCAGCTGTAAACCAGGATCCTGTGAATATAAATCTGCAAAACCAAAACTACTAGCTGCCCGTGTCGAAATAAGGGCACCCAGAGTTTAGGTCAAAACAATAAACTCCAGGTCAGTCATGGGACTGATGTGAGAACTAAAACAGTTATAAATCTTTATTTCAAAGTTAAGTAAATCAAGGGACCACGCCGTATAACACGGAACGGGTTTCCTCCCAAGAATACCAGTGCATAAAACAAACAGCGCAATGCTAAATAAAGAAAAATGAAGCTGTTATAAGACCCAGGTCCCATCACACAATGCAACGCAAACCGGGGGATAGGGTTTTCCCTTATAACAGCCAAAGAATGCTTGATACGTTCTAAAACAAATCATTTGATACTACTATAAGTGCATAGTGTATAAAACAACTTCAAATCATAAGTATCAATCATAGACGGCATGGGTACTGTAACGACCCGTATTCTACGCATCGTAGGACCGTAGGATATTTATTTCTTTCACATACGAAGTCGTATGGTCATGTAACTTTGGGAGACGACTATTGGGGTCATTTCCCATGTTCATGATTTTTCTCGATTTTTAAATGACCATTTTACCCCTAGTTGGCACTGTTTTGGCCATAACTTTTGATTGGAAAGGAATTTTGATCTGAAACCACTTCCATTGGCTCCGGATGATGGTTTCTCTTTCCGTAGAGTAGTCACATTAGCCAAACGGACTCACCGTTTGGGAGATATGGCTGAAACAAGTTTCAGATGGTGAAAAACAGCTTAATTGGGCTTAACCGGGTGATTAACAGCTAGGCCCAAAGGGGAATCTCGGGTTTAGAGATATAGGAGGACTAATTAGGGTAAGGAAATCACTTTCATTTCAGTTTTGAGCTGCCACAAACCTTCTTGAGACCTTAGTAATGACTTCCATCCTCTAAAACCACTCCAAAACACATTTTTAGTGAAGATTAAGCCTAAACTACATCAAAACAAGGCCAAATAGCAACAGAGCAAGGTTGGAGCTGCTGCTATACATAGGAATTCGACCCAAACAGAGAGTATTTCAGATTTGGTGTTTCATTTGTGGCCAAGGTGAGTGATTTGCATAGTTTTTGCACTAATTACGGTAATTAAGGGTAATTAGTGAAGATTAGCGAATTTATACACTAATAAATTCTGGAAAAATGTTTAGAAATTCTTAAATAATATTCTATGCCTCTGTTAGAAATTTGGTTCGATTTGATTAAGTTTTGTTAACCCTATGATTAGTTCTACTTAAACATGCTATGGGAAAATATGAAATTTTAGTCACTTTTAATCCATTTTGATTCATTTGAATTGTTGTTTGCTGTTTATGGTTGCTATTACATGTTGCTATGACTCTGTGGTATGTTTTATGATTAATTAGAATAGTTAAATTGGTCGAAAACGTCGTCGAATGGCGTAGAAAGCCCGCGGGAAAGTTGTAGAAATGTGCAGGTTCCTAACCGGTTCGGATCGGATGAGGGCTCGGATCGGATATGTGAACTGGGCAAGAAAACCGACCCGAACAGGAGTTTGGCACATAGGAGACTTGGAAAAAAGGAAGGTCGTTTACTTAGAGTTGGAGTGGACAAAAGGGGATCGGATCGGAAGAATAATGGGGGCCAGATCGGATCGACTTGGAGGCGCAGGGCTCGGATCGGAAGTAAACTCTTTGGAGGACTAGCAAGAGGGAAAGCCACGCGGATCAGACAGCAAGTGCGGATCAGATCGGAGTAGATGGAGAACGGGAGCGGATCGGATCGGAGTAGATGGAAAACGAGGGAGCTGATCAGAGAAAACTGGAAGGAAGACAGCAACCCGACCCGACCCGGATGAGGACACCGACCCGACCCGGAGCATAGTACCCGACCCGAACCGACGAGGGTGATGACTACCGAACCGAACCGAATTCTAAGACTGTTACTGCGTGACAACTCTTCTGAATACCCACTCCAATTCGACCAAACCCGAGATGCAAAGGAAGTCCAAATGAGAAGTTAGAGCTCAAGATTCAGATGGGAATCAACGAGTTCGCTTCATGGTTGGGCTTTGCTGCGGGACGCGTGCCAAGGGGTTATCGACGTCTATAGCTTTGGACCACTATGGTAGGAGGTACGAAGACGGATTCAGGGCCATTATGGCATCGGTAGGACCAAGGGCTACAACCAATGAAGTGGGTCATTGAAATGTTTGGTCATGACTCCATATGTTTAGCTTGGTCATAGCAGGGTTTCTACAAGTCGGGATTCGTCGTTACCTCAGTTTGTCTAGTGTTCCAAAGTGGTAGATGTCGTACACTTTATGCACTGAGTGAGAGATGTGAGGATGGTTGCTATGGATGATTTGTTTGCTATCATTGTGACATGCACACCCCACCCCGTATTCTTACAC
Source organism: Allium sativum (assembly GCA_030737875.1). Lineage (NCBI taxonomy): Eukaryota > Viridiplantae > Streptophyta > Magnoliopsida > Asparagales > Amaryllidaceae > Allium > Allium sativum. Next base: position 139,801,603 of record CM060925.1, on the reverse strand, counting down.
TATTTATTATGGCACCTTAGAGTACTGTACGGTATGTGGTACCAACTCTTTGGTTGCAGGTCCAGGTTCAGGTATGGTTTAGTATACCTTTTATGGTTTTGTTTAGATGCTTATCGCTCATACCAGGCTTTATGTCTGACCCAGAGTTTTATGTCTCCTCTTATTACTCTGGGTTCTCACACGCGCAGACTAGAGACAGGTTAGCTGGTGATGCACGGGTAGATGATCCGGAGACGAGCAGGAAGCTTCCACGTAATATATATATAATATTCTCCCTGTGTTGTTGAAGATCACTGCTTGGGCATTGGTGGTGCATCTTCTACTTTAGCTTTCTTTTGTTTAGAGACAGTAAATTTGGAAAATTGTAATAAGCTGTATTTGGATTTTCGCTGCTTTGATGATTGATGTTGATTTTAGTTATCAGCTTATGCACTGTCTCACCTGTTTTATGTCAAGTATATTATTATTATATTTTATTCCATGCGCTGTGAAACATTCTACCGGTTCCTTGACTAGTTCATTCCCTTCTTTCCATTCTTTGGCGACCGTTCCGTGCTAACTGGACATGTGTACAGCGCACTTTTGGAGTAAATGTCGGTTGGTGCGGGGCGGGCCGTCACACTTGGTATCAGAGCTCTAGGTTGCGCAGTTAACCTAGGGAAGTTATCGGGGAGAGATAATATACGTATACGAGAGAGCGTATTTGTGATTACTTTGGTTTTTAAAAGCTATATATATATATATACTATTACTAGTATAAGGATGAAGTCGTACTGCACTAGCACCGCTATGGAGTCGTTAATCGTTTCCTTTTTCAGATTGACGATGAGCCGATATACTAGAGGTGCTGGTAGGGGAGCCAATAATGGGAATGCTGCTGACATGAGGACGGCGTTTACTGACCTCATGAGAGAGATGCTTAGAGATGTACAGAGGGCAGCTCCCAATGGTGGAAATGGTGGTGGTCCAATAGTGCAGGCGCCGAGAGTCGACTTCGCCAAGCTGAATAAGGATTATACTAGTCTTGGTGGGAGGTCGTTCCACGGAACGGGGTCGGCTACGGATGTTCAGGATTGGTTGGATAGTTGCGAACGTATCTTCAAGGATTTGGGTATCGAGGATGCGATGAAAAGAAAGCTAGCGTCCTGTCAGCTGCAAGGGCGGGCAATGAATTGGTGGAATGCTATAAAGGCAGCTACTCCCGAAGATCAGATTACTTGGGAGCAGTTTAAGGCTCGCTTTAGTGAGAAGTTCATTCCAGCTGCTCAGAAGTCAATGCTATTTAAGAAGTTCTTGGAGCTCAAGCAGAATGGCAGAGCTGTCTCGGAGTATATTGCTGAATTTGACACTTTGTCAAAATATGGGTTATCTCTTATTGATACTGCCGAGAAAAAGAATGAGAAATTCATAACTGGTTTGGATCAGTACTTGGGGGAAAAACTTATTAACCACATCGATGAGACGTTTGAATTGATTGTGGGGAAAGCATTAAGATCGGAAAGTCTCTACCCTATGCCGAAGACTGAGGTTGCATCCGCAGATGAGCCAAAGCCACAAGCAAGTGGTGGAGGCAAGGGTGGTTCCCAGAATAAAAGAAAGCAGAGTCAGACTAAGGATGGCCAGAAGAAGAAGAATAAGCAAGATGTTGAGTGCTTCAGCTGTGGTAAGAAGGGCCATTATGCTAGTAATTGTCGGGCCAAGCCAGCGGATAGGAAGTGCTTCAACTGTGGCCAAATGGGACATCACAAGGACAAGTGTCCGCAACCCCCTAAAGAAAAGCAAATGGTGAAAGCATATGCTCTCAATGCTATTCCTTCTTCGTCGAATGCCCCAACTGCGGCGGAGAAGGGAAAGAATGTCGTCATTCAAGGTATGCTTTCTGTTTATGATGTTCCTGTTAGAGTTTTGTTTGATACCGGAGCTTCCAGTTCTTTCATATCTAGTGACCTGGTAGATAGGTTGGGATTGGAGCCCGAGATTGTCGATAGACCTTTAGTAGTGACGAACCCGATCGGTGGTTCGACTAGCCTTAGCATGATTTGTCGTAATGTGGTCTTATCGAGTCATGGATGCATTGAGTAGAAGACATGCCAGCTTAGGGGCTATGTTCCTTGAATGGAAGCAACTGGAGTTTATCGCGGGGTTTGATTTCAGACCAAAGTGCGAATTGGATCCAGAAATGTTAGCAAGTTTGACGATCAGACCCACTTTGATTGAACGGATCGGCTCTAGTCAGAGGGACGATCCTAACCTATTGGAAATCATCTCCAAGTTAGAGATGGGTATCGATGAGGAGATGAACAAGTATGGGCTTGATCGAGATAGATGGCTTAGAAAGAATGGAAAGCTTGTTGTACCCAATGTCAATGGATTGAGGGATGAAGTGCTTAGAGAATGTCATCACTCAAAGCTAACTATACACCCCGGTGGTAACAAGATGTATCGAGATATGAAGCAGACTTACTACTGGGAAGGGATGAAAAGAGACGTTGGGAAGTTTATATCCAAGTGCATGAATTGCCAGCTAGTTAAAGCCGAGCAAAAGAAGCCTAGTGGGTTGTTACAGCCCTTAGAAATTCCCGAATGGAAATGGAAGCAAGTCTCGATGGATTTCATTGATGGTTTACCAAGGACTAGATCGGGACATGATAGCATTTGGGTAGTTGTGGATCGACTGACTAAAAGTGCAAGGTTTATACCAGTCAAATCGACCAGAACGGCAGCTAAGTTAGCAGAATTGTATATGAAGTGGGTAGTGAGATTTCATGGAGTACCTAAAGACATTGTGAGCGACCGAGACCCGTTGTTCACTAGTGGGTTTTGGAAGAGCTTACAAGAGGCTCTAGGGTCAGAGTTACATCTCAGTACCGCATATCATCCTCAGACCGACGGTCAGACGGAGAGGGTGAATCGTATTTTGGAAGATCTCTTGAGAGCGTGTATATTGGATTTTGGTGGATCATGGGATGACCATTTGCATCTAGTAGAGTTTGCATATAATAATAGCCACCAATCCAGTATCGGTATGGCTCCCTTTGAAGCTTTGTACGAAAGACCGTGTAACTCACCATCATGTTGGATAGAGACTGGCGAGAAGTTTATGCTTGGACCAGATGTGGTGAGGGAAACTTCAGATAAGATCAAGATCATTCAACAACGAATGAAGGCTGCCCAAGATAGGCAGAAGAGTTATGCTGATAAGAGGAGAAGAGACCTAAAATTCTCCGTTGGTGACTTGGTGTTTGTCAAGACTTCTCCGTTGAAGAGCGTAATACGATTCGGCAGGAGAGGCAAGTTGGCACCAAGATTTGTTGGCCCATTCCCTGTTCTTGAACTAGTCGGGAATTTGGCATATAGAATTGACTTACCAGAGAAGATGGCGGGAGTTCACGACGTATTTCATGTTTCCCAACTAAGAAAGTTCGTTCACGACTCAGATATGACTATTTCACCTAATCAGTTAGAGGACTTCGAAGTAGAACCCGAGGCGGTTGGGAACCGCAAGCCGGCCCGTATTGTTGAGCACGACATGAAGCAACTTCGAAGAAAGGCGGTGAAGCTAGTCAAGGTTCAGTGGGGCGAGGACGAGAATGATTGTACTTGGGAGACAGAGGAGAACATTAGGAAGACACACCCAGAACTCTTTGCCTGGTAAGATTTTGACTTCGATTTAGTTTTCCGCATGCTAGGATAGGTTTGTTTTGCTTGTTTTGCATGTTTGATTGATGTATGTGGTTGTTAGGCATGCGGAATCCTTTGTATGTTTTGGGTTAAGGAATTTTGGGGACGAAATTTCTTAAGGGGGGGGGGGGAGAGTGTAACGACCCGTATTCTACGCATCGTAGGATCGTAGGATATTTATTTCTTTCACATACGAAGTCATATGGTCATGTAACTTTGGGAGACGACTATTGGGGTCATTTCCCATGTTCATGATTTTTCTCGATTTTTAAATGACCATTTTACCCCTAGTTGGCACTGTTTTGGCCATAACTTTTGACTGGAAAGGAATTTTGACCTGAAACCACTTCCATTGGCTCCGGATGATGGCTTCTCTTTCCGTAGAGTGGTCACATTAGCCAAACGGGCTCACCGTTTGGGAGATATGGCTGAAACAAGTTTCAGATGGTGAAAAACAGCTTAATTGGGCTTAACCGGGTGATTAACAGCTAGGCCCAAAGGGGAATCTCGGGTTTAGAGATATAGGGGGACTGATTAGGGTAAGGAAATCACTTTCATTTCAGTTTTGAGCCGCCACAAACCTTCTTGAGACCTTAATAATGGCTTTCATCCTCTAAAACCACTCCAAAACACATTTTTAGTGAAGATTAAGCCTAAACTACATCAAAACAAGGCCAAATAGCAACAGAGCAAGGTTGGAGCTGCTGCTATACATAGGAATTCAACCCAAACAGAGAGTATTTCAGATTTGGTGTTTCATTTGTGGCCAAGGTGAGTGATTTGCATAGTTTTTGCACTAATTACGATAATTAAGGGTAATTAGTGAAGATTAGCGAATTTATACACTAATAAATTCTGGAAAAATGTTTAGAAATTCTTAAATAATATTCTATGCCTCTGTTAGAAATTTGGTTCGATTTGATTACGTTTTGTTAACCCTATGATTAGTTCTACTTAAACATGCTATGGGAAAATATGAAGTTTTAGTCACTTTTGATCCATTTTGATTCATTTGAATTGTTGTTTGCTGTTTGTGGTTGCTATTACATGTTGCTATGACTCTGTGGTATGTTTTATGATTAATTAGAATAGTTAAATTGGTCGAAAACGTCGTCGAATGGCGTAGAAAGCTCGCTGGAAAGTTGTAGAAATGTGCAGGTTCCTAACCGGTTCGGATCGGATGAGGGCTCGGATCGGATATGTGAACTGGGCAAGAAAACCGACCCGAACTGGAGTTTGGCACATAGGAGACTTGGCAAAAAGGAAGGCCGTTTACTTAGAGTTGGAGTGGACAAAAGGGGATCGGATCGGAAGAATAATGGGGGCCAGATCGGATCGACTTGGAGGCGCAGGGCTCGGATCGGAAGTAAACTCTTTGGAGGACTAGCAAGAGGGAAAGCCACGCGGATCAGACAACAAGTGCGGATCGGATCGGAGTAGATGGAGAACGGAAGCGGATCGGATCGGAGTAGATGGAAAACGAGGGAGCTGATCAGAGAAAACTGGAAGGAAGACAGCAACCCGACCCGACCCGGATGAGGACACCGACCCGACCCGGAGCGTAGTACCCGACCCGAACCGACGAGGGTGATGACTACCGAACCGAACCGAATTCTAAGACTGTTACTGCGCGACAACTCTTCTGAAGACCCACTCCAATTCGACCAAACCCGAGATGCAAAGGAAGTCCAAATGAGAAGTTAGAGCTCAAGATTCAGATGGGAATCAACGAGTTCGCTTCATGGTTGGGCTTTGCTGCGGGACGCGTGCCAAGGGGTTATCGACGTCTATAGCTTTGGACCACTATGGTAGGAGGTACGAAGACGGATTCAGGGCCATTATGGCATCGGTAGGACCAAGGGCTACAACCAATGAAGTGGATCATTGAAATGTTTGGTCATGACTCCATATGTTTAGCTTGGTCATAGCAGGGTTTCTACAAGTCGGGATTTGTCGTTACCTCAGTTTATCTAGTGTTCCAAAGTGGTAGATGTCGTACGCTTTACGCACTGAGTGAGAGATGTGAGGATGGTTGCTATGGATGATTTGTTTGCTATCATTGTGACATGCACACCCCACCCTGTATTCTTACACTATTTATTATGGCACCTTAGAGTACTGTACGGTATGTGGTACTAACTCTCTGGTTGCAGGTCCAGGTTCAGGTATGGGTTAGTATACCTGTTATGGTTTTGTTTAGATGCTTATCGCTCATACCAGGCTTTATGTCTGACCCAGAGTTTTATGTCTCCTCTTATTACTCTGGGTGCTCACACGAGCAGACTAGAGACAGGTTAGCTGGTGATGCACGGGTAGATGATTCGGAGACGAGCAGGAAGCTTCCACGTAATATATATATAATATTCTCCCTGTGTTGTTGAAGATCACTGCTTGGGCGTTGGTGGTGCATCTTCTACTTTAGCTTTCTTTTGTTTAGAGACAGTAAATTTGGAAAATTGTAATAAGCTGTATTTGGATTTCCGCTGCTTTGATGATTGATATTGATTTTAGTTATCAGCTTATGCACTGTCTCACCTGTTTTATGTCAAGTATATTATTATTATATTTTATTCCATGCGCTGTGAGACATTCTACAGGTTCCTTGACTAGTTCATTCCCTTTTTTCCCTTCTTTGGCGACCGTTCCGTGCTAACTGGACATGTGTACAGCGCACTTTTGGAGTAAATGTCGGTTGGTGCGGGGCGGGCCGTCACAGGTACCATATATCATGTCGCTATACTAGGTTCTACAAATAAAACCGCAAATGTCACGTATTTGGAAATTGGATTTCCATCTATGAACCGAGGCAAAAGATAGTCCTCAACCGATTCAAGACGCTCTAGCCCGCCCCTCAGGACCCAGACTCAGGTGGGCCCTTGGATCGTCAGGGTCGGTCCACCGATGTGGATTAAAATGCCTGAACACTGCGTTTCCCCGCCCTTTGGGGCGTAAATGAGCCAACGAATGGCTCCATCGGACCCGGATCGTCCGATCTAACCGAGGCGCCTCGCAATAGCAACAACCACACAGGTGAAAAGTATATAAATGTCAGGGCTGGTAGGTCACTGACACCACCCTAGCTAGAAAGAAACGCATGCCCTCCCTGATGTCCTCTCCCGTTTTTGGTTCACAACCGGGGTGTGAGGCTCGCGAATTCACGTTACACAAAGCTGTGCCACACAAGCTGTGCTTTGATCATCACCACAAGACTTTGCTTTTCAACAGAAGCCTCGATCAATTTCATCTTAGCATGCCACACAGGCAAACCACTCTATGCAACCGATATCAGTCACACAGAATGAAGTCCAATGTCAGACACACAGTCCATTTACAAGTCCGTTCTGGGTCTGAACGAAACCGGAGTCACTTTCCTCGCATATCCATCGATCTCCAAGCACATCTGGACGACCACCGATTGATTCCCTTATCTTGGGTGTACAGCCCAATCAAGATCATCAGTAATCACCCAAACGATGTGAAGACTTCCGGTCTTCGACCACCGTCTTCATCTTCGACTTATCGTCGTATCAGTTATTCAGAATGGGATAAACCCGGTATTTCCGAATAACTCGCGTATATTTTAAACAAGTGTTACACAAACACAACATACGCCTCATTCCAATTCATCAGTCACTAACCGTAAATTAATCAAGAGAATAATTTCCCAAATATTAACCCCGAAGGCCGAAACCAACATCAGGTCAACATCCAGAAAACCATTCTGCTTAGCTAACCGACAGTTAGTTTCTAAATTTCACATTCATAGGGAAAGGTTCCCATTAATTTTATCCAAGATAAATTCTTTAATTTATTCTTTAATCTACTTTTGAATATCAATTCAAACTAGTCGGGATTAACGAACTTTACCGAAGTAATTATTTGTTTTAATTTCCCAATCCTAACTTATTCATCCCATGAAGTAAAACTGGTAATACTTCATATCTAACACCACGGTGTTATCGGTAAATTCAATTACCATTTCACGTTCAAATTTAATTAAAGATTTAACTATCGCCTGGAGCAAAACTGGTGATACTCCATTCTCGATCTTTTCAATCTAATTAAAGATTCATTAAAACTCCACTTAGTTTTAATCGTTAACTGGGTTAAAGAATCAGTGTCATTTAAAACACGGTTCACGATAAACCCAAAGTCACATTCCATTAATTATCGAGTTAAAGAACGGGTGTTATTTATAACACTGTCCACGATAAACCCAAAAATCAATATCAATTCAATTCCAATTAAATATTATTTAATTGGTACACTTCATTAAATCTAAATAAAAAGATTTAATCTTTTCTCAACTGGGCTTAAGAATAGTGTTAGTCAACACACCATTCACGACAAACCCAAATCACATTTGGTATTATTTACAAGGCTTTGAATAGAAAATACCCCGGCTTATATTCAATATCAAATTCTACGACCAACAAATATCGTGTTGGAAATAACGATATATGTATCTATATCTTTCAAATTTCCATAACAACATCTGTATAATCACGGAATCCAACATCGAAATATTCCGAAGACAATTTCGATTCAAATCCATTCCAATGCAATCATTGGAAATTCTGGTTATTTTCAAAACCATTTCAAATCAAATTTATTTATTTAAAAATAAATAGAATTATAATTCTAGTTCAAAACTAGTTCATTTCGATAAAAATCTATTTTTATCTTTTCAAATATGGAGTTTTTCATTCCAATTTTTCCCAAATCATTTCTTATGATTTTACACAATTTATTGATATTTTTAATAATTTTATCAAGGCCTGTACAGTCGATTTCCATCAACGGCCATCGAACTGCACTTACACCGACCTTTTTCAAATTTGATTTGGACATAATTCCAAATCCAACCGTTAGATTTCAAATTTCTAATATTCGTTAGAAAGCCCTTTTCGATACAAACCCAACGGTTCCGGTTTTAGGAGAATCCGACGGTCGGATCTCCCGCAATATCCGTTCGAAGTCAATGGTCGAAATTCGCGAACTGCCGCGGCGCGGCGCGTTCTATTCAGGCCATTATATTATATATATATAATATATACTTCGTCGATTTCAATTCAAAACGTGCTTTATAAATCGTTTTCAATTCGTTTTCAAAACGGTTTCAACTTCATATTCAATTTCAAATCAAAATTGAATATTCCAATATAGATTCGTTTTAAATTCATTTCAAATCGATTTCAATTCAATTTCAATTCGAATTCATTTCTATTCATTTAATTTCGAATTCATTTCTATTCATTTAATTTCGAATTCATTTCTATTCATTTTCAATTCAAATTTCAAATCTATTTCAATATTTATTGAAAAATGAATAAAATCGATATAAATATCGTTCACGTCAAAATGGCGTCAATCTAACAAACCCGGCTTCATATGTTTCTATTTTCAAATATTTTATTTCGAATATTTCTATCTCAAATATTTCTTTTCAAATATTTCCTTTTTCAAATATTCTATTTTCAAATATTTTTATTTGAAATATTTCTTTTTCGAAACTGGAATGAGGCCCAATCAATTACCGTATAATGTTAATTATATGGATTTTCTACAACACATGTATATATCAACAACGATGAATAATCAACCATCATCCAAAGTGCATTCTACACTGTATAAGCATCAAATATAAATATTCAACGCTTATAACAGTCTGTCAATCAATCGATCGACATACAACTAAACAATCGGGATTAGTGTACGTCAAATATCATCCCAATACCCGTGTGGGGTTTCAAGCAATCAAACACAAATTTTTATTTGTGCAGTTGGGCGATGTGTAAAATTTATCGTTCCAATCAATGTCCTTCAAATAGGTGTACATAAACAAACCGTCCGGTTTGTAAATGAATATTTATTTATTCACATTCACGTTAAAAATTATATTTTTAACGATCAAACTATTTTATTCAACCTATGAATTTTCTATTCGGTCCATTTATTAAATAAAATGTTATCTTTATTTTTCTAACTTATTTTTAGAAAATTTCGGTGGCATAACGGCACGATACTAGAAACGGGACAAGGCCTAGCCTTATCCCCGGTCTAGTGAAGGCCCACGCCATTCACACATCAATCAAATTCACCAAACAACCAAATTCAAATCAAATCATCTAACTAATCTATGCAACCAAACAAACAAGTCAATGGTCTGTGGACGATTGTGTCGGTGCTACTAAGCACCGTCTGCATCCTAGTATATATTTTTAACTAGAAAACAAAATTTAAAAGGTGAGAAGTTCTCACCGATTAGCTAATCCAACGCCATGACTCTTCTTCGCAGAAAATCTTCGCCACTCGCCCTTCGCCCTTCGTCACTTTCTTTGCCCGTATTCTCTACATATATAAAAATTGAATTTTTACTTTGCTATTCAATATATAAAAATCGAATTTTTTACTTTGTTATTCAATATATAAAAATTGAATTTTTACTTTGCTATTCAATATATAAAAATCGAATTTTTACTTTGCTATTCAATATATAAAAATCGAATTTTTACTTTGCTATTCAATATATAAAAATCGAATTTTTACTTCTCTATTCAATATATAAAAATCGGTTCTTTTACAATTACATTACTTTCAAAAACCATATTTTTATATAACTAAAACCATAACCTTTTATAGCTAAAAATTTATAACCTTACGTAATTAAAGATCGTACTTTTAGCTATGTAAAAATCTAATCTTTTCTATTTTAAAAATCTAATCTTTTCTATTTTAAAAATATGATCTTTTCTATTTTAAAAATATGATCTTTTCTCGTCTAAAAATCAAACCTTTCCTATTTTCAAAATCCGAAGTTTCTTCATATAAAAATTCAGTCTTTCTTCATATAAAAATTATATTTTTAAGGTTATACAAAAAAAAACTGAAAAAGATAAATAATTTAAATGTGAATTAATAAGTAAAACTCACCGAATTGGATGGGGAAAGGTCGCCGAGCTGAGGAGGTCGTGTGGGTGGCGGATGGTGGCACTGCAGGTGGGGGTGGCTCGACGGTGGGGTGTCGCGGTTATGGATTTGCGGGCGGTGGCGATTTGCAGCGGAGGAGGGGGTTTAAGCTGTGGAAATTCGAACGGAAGAGGGGGGTGCTGGCGCGAGGCCAACGGCGGCGGTTAGGGATGGCAATGGGGCGGGGCGGGCGCGGGTAGTACCACCCCATCACCCGCCCCGTTGGATGATTTTTTGACCCGTGCCCGCCCCATACCCGCACGGGTATCCATTAAACGGGTTTTAAATAGGTTGCGGGTAATGGCGGGTATTCATGGGTATCCATTATATTTATTCAATTTATTTTTTAGCCATTTATTGAAATTATTTAAAAGTACATTTGGTAAAAAAAAACAAATTAGATCAATTCTTAAATGCTAACCTCAAAATACCAATACATATTTAAACCAATATCCAAAAAAGAAGAGACAACAACAGAAGTATCCATCAAAATATCAACAACCAGTTATAAACTGTTGAGTAAAAGCATGCACACAAATACCGAATAGCCAACAACAATATTTTTGTATTGACTATTGATGATAAATCACATTCAATACGGGCACGGGTACCCGCGGACATGGATATCTTACTATCCGTACCCACCCCATTAATTGACGGATATTAAAAATACCCGTTTATTTTACCCATGGATACCCATTTAACTATTCGTTTCATACCCATGACGGATTTTACCCGCGGATAACCGCGGGTACGGATTTTTTTGCCATCCCTAGCGGCGGTGGCCCTCTGGTGCGGCGGCGACTGTGCTTCGCGGTGGGCTAGGGTTGATTGGGGAGGGCTGTGAGGAGGTGAACGCGAGGACTGAGGTGAGAGGGGAGTTGGACGAAGGTGAAGGAGATGGAGGCGCGGGGTGCTGACCGCCGGCGAACGACGGTGGGTGGAGGAGGTGAAGGCGACGGGAGGTGGATTAGAAAGAAGCGCGATATTTTTTTTCTTTTTTTTTATTTCTGACCTAGTTTATGAGAGAGAGAGAGGTGAGTGTATATTATATAATTATTTTATTTTATTTTATTAAAAAGGTTGACTTTTTATTTGAACTCGAAATCAAGCCCACCGACTGTCGTCCATAGTGTTTCACCCCCATTCCAAACACAACGGGATATGCCACAAAGGCCAATTCGATCGTTACGATCAGTTTTTTTGTCAAAATCAAAATATAACTCTATATATTGAATTCGAACGCGCATTTCAATTTATTGGGGGCACATACTAACTCGAAAAATCCCAGAAAAATATTTTCTAGCTTCGTATTGACGATACGGTCCTAACAAAACTAGTTTCGTCGAATTCTGAGACCGTTGGAAAAATGGCCATTTTCCAGTCGATTAAAATCAACTAAAACTGGTCAAATGCGTTTTCTTTTGCCACGCTCACATATTGAATCGAAAAATTATGAAATTTGAAACCTAGCAATAATTTTACATCACGGACCCAACAAAAGTGGTTTCGTCGAAATCCGAGGTCGTTTGCAAAATTTCCATTTTTAAGGGCCTGAATTCTATAGCGACTATTCAGAATTTTCTACTGGACATATCTTTTTATCCCCGCTATGAAATTTCAATTTTTCGGATTCGTTGGAAAGGTATTCTCAATTAGATCGTATCGTTTTTGGTTTCACTAAAATCCGGTTTGTTTTGCACCCGGTACATTCAATTGAAGTTTGAAATCAAATTATCGAACTACCGCGCCATTTTCAATTCCTTTTATAAATATAAATAACTATTTATATTCTAACGACGAACAATATAAATATATACGTTCGAATTCTATTCAAAATAAATTTCTCGTCGATATTATTTAAAATAATTCATTTTAAATGTTCGAACTTCGCTAAAATCGCCAAAATAAAAATTTTAAACTGGCCCAGATTTTCGGGTTGTTACAATATGCGAGGACCTCTTTTCCGTATTAGACATATGGAACGAGGAATAAGGTATCTCCGATTTTGTTCAGACCCAGAACGAACTTGTAAATGGATGTGTGTCTGACATTGGATTTTATTCTGTGTTGATTGATTTCTATTAAATATACCTCTGTTTGGTGGCGGAGAATTTATTCTCTTACTTAACACCCTTCTATGAGACGTATGAGCTTAAAGGTTATATATCGATAGACATCAGTCGCATGGGTGGATTGTCAATGTGGCATGCTAAGATGCAAATGATCAAGACTTTTGTTGAAAAGCAAAGCCTTGTGGTTGATGATCAAAGCACAACTTTAATTAGCATAGCTTTGTGTATAACGTTAATTCGCGAGCCTCATACCCGATATAAGTCAAAAACGGGATCGTGACCGTAGGGAGAACTTGCGTTTCTTTCTAACTAGAAGTGGTGTCATGGTATGGAGCCCAGACATTTTTACTTATGTGGATGATGGATTGCGAGGCGTCTCGGATATTGGTCGCTACCGACCAAGTGATAGGTCCGATAGGACTGGGAAACGTATTGTTCAAGAATAACTAATCCACTTACATATGTGTGGACTGACCCTACCATTCACATGGTTCACTACGGGGGATCCTGAGACATTTTCTAGAGTGTCTCGAATCGTAAGGAGTCATCCCTAGCCTTGACTCATGACGGAAACCCAATTTCCACTATGACATTACATATTTGATTGTAAACCTATATATGGCGACATAGTATATGGTAGCTATGTCGTCTAGAATTGATACATTTTTATTAAAAAGTGTTTTAAACTGACTAGACACTACTAATAATATCAAATATTTTTGTTTTATATGTATCAAGCATATTTGGATATTATAAGGGAAAACTCTATCCTCCGGCTTGCGTTGCATTGTGTGATGGGACCTGAGTCTTATAATAGCTTCATTTTTCAAAAAGCATTGCCTTTGTTTTATTACTAAACTTAGATTCATGTGGAGTAAACCCGTTCTGTGTTATACGGCGTGGTCCCATAAATTTCCAACTTTTAAAGTAAAGATTAATAACTGTTTTATTCTCACACCAATCCCATGACTGACTCGGAGTTTACTGTTTCTACCTAAACTCGGGGTGCCCATATTTTCCACACGGGCAGTCAGTAGTTTCGATTTTGCAGATTTCCTTTCACAGGATCCGGGATTACAACTGGAGCTATATTCGTAAAGCTTTGTATCCTTGTATTTTATTCAGCTGTGCTAGTTGATATATTTTCCTCTATACATTGTACATATACATTTAATTTCCGCTGCTTTGTATTTAAATCTCTGATATTATTTTATTTCCGCTATGTAATATTTATTCATGCTCTGATATATTCTTGTACTCTGATGTAATTGTTGTATTAATAATGAAATGTTTTAATGTTTGTGTTCTGATGCGTCGTGTTCTCAACTCAATCTGGGCTTTCCCGTAAGGGAAAGTTTGGGTCGTTTCAGCATGGTATCAGAGCATTGGTTTACAGAGCTCGAGAACAAGACATTTTAGAACCAAAGAAAAGAATTCATCGGAGATAGGATTAGTAATGTCCTATAAGAATAACTCGTTAGAGATAGGATCAGTAGCATCCAAGAATGAGTTTGAGGAGTATTATTTATTAAAAACAAATTTAGTTTTGAAAATTTTATCTTATTATACGTATTTGACTATTTTATTTTATATTTATTTTAGACAATCGAGTATATAAAGATTTTGAATATACGCGTAATTAACGGATATTCGACGTCTCTAATATACTGGATAGATATAGAATCACACTCTAGTCGCCCAGAGATGATTCTGGTGATGCCCAGGCATCATCAGTATTTATGTTCAAGTTTCGAAAGTGGGATATCTATATATTTCTAATTGACTGGTATGAGAACCAAAACCTATTTAGAAATTATTGTTTGTGATTTGACACTAAAAACATGATTTTTGACTATACATAAAAGATATATGTTTGAAAATTTAATTAACTAATTGATTGATGTTTGTGATGTTTGATTATTAGTTTAATTAATAAAAATATTGGAATGATAATTAATTTAACCAATATGAGAACGAATGGTAAATTTAGCCAATTTGAATCAAATATTGAACTGAATTGAAAATTGATTGAAATTGCATACATGTACATATGTGTGTGTGTGTGAACAGGTCATAGCAGGGAAGCTAAGAAGACGAATAAAATTGTGTGCCCGACAAATAGGTACATGCTTGCTATATTCATTGGGTTTGATGATTTTACGAGATGCTTGGCCTTTTCTTTTTCTTTTGGATTGACGAGGGCCCTGTGAGGCAAGTTGCGGTTTTACCGATCAACCCGTACAAAAGAGGTTATGGCGAATTTGTTTGAAAATTTAGGGTGTTAGCCAAATTTTTGAGGAATTAGAAAATTCTTAGAAACTGAAAAGTTGAAGAATGAAAGTTGAGTTGATTGGTTAAACAACTTTTAGTTCCTTCCCTTTTCGAGGACGAAAAGATTTTAAGTGGGGAAGATTGTAACAACCCATATTTTCAGAACCAATTTAAAATTTTAATTTAAGCTATTTGAAGTAATTTGTAAATATAAATTGGTTATCTTTGCTAAATAAAATTTGAGAATAATTTTAAAATTAGTTTTTATACTTTATTTGACTTAAAACAAACTCGGTAAAATTATTTAATTAATTTATTAGCTTTGTTTTTGGAAGATTTAAAAATTCGATTTTTAAATTCATCGCATAGCCCTTAAAAAGTGAAATTTTGCTAAGAAGCTTA
This sequence comes from Allium sativum, assembly GCA_030737875.1. Classification (NCBI taxonomy): domain Eukaryota; kingdom Viridiplantae; phylum Streptophyta; class Magnoliopsida; order Asparagales; family Amaryllidaceae; genus Allium; species Allium sativum. The sequence continues at coordinate 139,786,205 of CM060925.1, read as the reverse complement.
GAATTCGACGAGATAATTTTTTCTGGATTCGTAATGACAAATCATTATTGAGTTCCAAAATGCGTGTCGAACGGAGTTAATATGTGGTCGTGCGAAGCAAAACCATTTGTTCAAAAACTGGCAATCATTTTACAAAGAAACATTACGGAGTCGATCTCAGAATTCAATTCCGCTTTTTTTCTGGGTTCGTATCGTCAAATAATGGTTAAATCCAAAAGGCCATAATTTTTGAAGTTGGCGTTTGGGCGTACAAGAAGAAAAGGTAGGCCAAAATCACATTTTTTTTTGAAGCTAATTTGAGCAGTTTTACAAAGGAACATTAATGAGACGATCTTGGAATTCGATTCTACTTTTTTTTGGATCTGTATCATTGAATAGTAGTAAGATTCCAAGTTCCGTGATTTTTAGAATCAATATGTGGCCGAGTGTGATTTTACAGTAGAAAAATAGTCACTATTTTGGCTTTAAAAATTTGCCGTTTGTGCATATGGACTCAGAATTTAACGAAACTAGTTTCGTTGGATCCGTAATGTCAGAGAGTAGCTATATGTCGATTCCCAATTAATATACCTCCCTTAGCTCGCAATTAATATACTGAGGAAGACGAAGCCGGTCAAAGCACCTTTTCCCCTGTGCCAGAACTAACCTATGGATGGAATGGAATGGTATGCCACAATTCCAATCCCAGCTGTCGCAACTAAGTCACCTCACCCAAAATGTCTATTCTCTAATTCGCCCGACCCGATACTACCCATTTTGGGAACGTCCAGTGCCAAAGTCACTGAATGGGTAAGTCGCCAATCCCTAAAATGTACTACGTAATGTACTTTATCCGCTGGGTTACGGGTACTGGTGGGTATTTTACTAGAGGTTTCGATCAATCTACCCCTGTTTGATTCCTGTTGAACCATATACTCTAGGGGTGGCGCGAGGCAGACGATTTCCAAATGGATTCCCCGTTCATTAGATAGAGAAGATCACCAAGATTTCGTGATCTGCTGCCGAACCTTTTCCAATTCCAACAGCTCGGACTCGGATCATGGGGATTGCCGGAATACTTCGTATCAACAGATAAAATACTCAGTATATCAATATTGATTAGATCCGAAATCTATTATTGAATTGCTTATTCAATGAGCATTCTCAATATTATGCCTTGAAGAGCACTCGAACCTCCACGCAATTTAGCACGAGATTTTGAGTCTCGTGTGTGTAATGTCCCACCTTTTAGACCGCTTCAAATTGGTAATTAAACCAATTTAGAACGTCCAAATTGACAGATTATTATTTAGCTTATCGAGTTTTAAATACAGAATCGACACCGAAATAAAACACAAAATTAATAACACAATATTTGAACAACGGAATAAACTTTTATGTATAAATAGAATTTTGAATACAAAGAATTTCCTGTATAGCGGAATTTTGAAAGAACATATTAAATAACAAGAAAATCTTTACTGTATTAAAAATCTTCAGAGAGCGCGTCTCCTGGAATCCCTAGTTCTGCAAATCTTCGAATCCTAAGCCGAAATCTGTAAATCTGCACTGCTCGGGTCTGACCCGAGCGTTCCATGCAAAAACTTAAAACACTCAAGTCAGGATTAAATCATATTTCAAGTAAATCAATTTCAATACAAACTGAAATATAATGGATAATCCTACGGAAAACTACTAAGATGTAGCATAGCGACCTGAATGAACAATGGCCAGACAATATATATATATGTGTTCCGATTACATAAATATACACATACGGCGGTATGTATATACATATGTGTACAACGGCCACCACACACACACACACACACACACACACACATATATATATATATATACACACACACACTAAAAACATATGTACGTAAATATCCGAGTATCGAGTATAATATCAGTTTTATTTTTTAGGGACAAACGGATGCAAAAGCCTACATATGCGCACATGTATGTGTACATGTGTGCACTGTCTCAACATCCTGGAACTGTACACAATGTACAACATGCAAAAATGCACAGCATGGGTAAACTTATGGATTAGGTGGCATAATCAAGTTATTACTGGATAACAGAAATCATCGGGAAACAAACCAACACATATTTATAAACATGTGAAAGTACATCTCCAAACTTATGTTTTTTTTAGGTAAGACAGGGTACCTATTCACCATAATATGATCAACTTCATACTAGGATAACAGCAGCTTTTTTATAGCAAGGCCGATGTGTATTCACATATATAACTCAATTTTACAGACCTGGCACCCAAACTTTCATGGTAGCATGAATACTCCAGGTTTCAAAGTGTGAAATGTGCGAGTTTTTCAGGTACAAGACAAAATCATGCCTTTCAAGCTTACCAAATAAGGCAACCAAGTAAATATTTAGCAAAACAGATTTATCTTTCAGAGTTTCTAGTCTAACTGGAATTTTGCTTGGTATTGGTCAAAGATAACTCGGGCTGGTCTCCTTAGTAATCTAGTTATTAGCATGTTGGAATGTTACAGTGTATCATAATTTCAGTAAATTAAATGTGGCCAAGTAATCTAGTTAAAAACAAAAATGACTTCTTTCCCATGTATAAGCAAACTTTTTCTCTTAAATTGACATGTTATTTTGTGGTAAATATGCTGAATAATTTGTGATAGTAAAAAGAATGAATGTTAGGCTATGTTATTTCTACCATAGCACTGCTTAATGTGCCTCATTTATCTACATGCATACTTGTCTTTTTTCCAATTTAAATAAACCTACACACACATGCAGTCACATACATCTAGTAGTATGGTCATCAACACATACATATGCAGTCACATACATCTAGTAGTATGGTCATCAACACATACATATGCAGTCACATATATATGAACACACACACAGATGCAGAAAGTGCCAAGGTACAGGAACTACCAGTATTTAAATGGATAAGGAAACTGTAGACGAGAACAAGTATATAACAGGTATGTATACAAGGTTCAAACAGTAAAGTAGCATTCTAATGGGCTTAACATATATATATATATATATATATATATATATATGTATATGTATATATATATATATGTATATGGTTTCAACACACAGGGTCATTTTTTTCATGTTGACAAACACATACATATGTGTCTTCAGTTCACAAAACAAAGCATAAGTGAGCAAATGGTAAATCTGTTAAGCAACATGGCAAAGACATGTTATCCTTTTTATTAATTCTCTCTCTTCCTTCAACGGGGAAGTTTTAGTTTTCGACACAGCCTTTACCATATAGTATAGTGGATAATTCCCTTAATTTTTCAAACTATTTAGCACTATTCATCAATAAGATAACAATTTGACCGTTTGTTTACGCAGAACAATCTCGCATTTAGGTTGTAATTTTTAGGCAACTTCTCTTTTTTATACAGCATAGTGGACGCACCCGATTTGCTACATTAAAGATTTATATCATTCATTCTCCATATGTTTATCTGATGTTTGATGCTTTCATTCATTCATTCATTCATTCATTCATTCATTTTGAATTGTATGCTAATCAAATCCTGTATGGTCATTCCGTACTGCTCAGGCAACTTCATAATCTTATGCAGCATATTCTTGTTATGATTTTACGTTCACAAATTATGCCTTATTAACTCTTAACATTAACACGCTTACTCCACATTTTAGTACATTGGAATTTAGATGAATATTTTCAGTCTTCCATTGTTTACCGTTCTACTTAACCAGTAGTTTGGGTGTCATAAGTTTTAACTGTTTGCTGGGACGTGTGAGGAAATTTGTATGTATTTTAAACACTTTATAAGCTGTTTATAATTTTGATGCAGGTTAGCCGCCTTATGGACTTGACTGTTCATAATCTCTACGGCCAAAATGAAGTTTTTCTACAAGAGCTTGTCATGTTTGATTTTTTTGCACAAAACAAGTTCGGCTTTCAGGTTCAAAGCAACTATTCCAGGGCGCAACGGGTGAACAACAGTTTAGATTTAAAGGTGTACGATATATATGGACAAACTCAAATATAGGCAAGTTCAGATTCACCATTTAGCAAAGCTACATATGAACCACAACCAAAAACCCCAATCCAAACCACGCAATAATTCAAGGCAGGAAATCACAACGAGACCAACTATTATATTATTGTTTAAATATTGAGTTTAATCTACTTGAAACGCAGTAAAATCATGAGCGAACTCACCTTGAAATCAGTGAAGAAGAAGCAGCGATTTTTCTTTAAGGTGGCGTCCGACTTCGATTTGCAGAGGAGCGAATTGGACAGTCTCGCCTTGGCCAAAACGAGGAGGAATGGTCCTTGATTTTGGGGGTGTTCGACCGGGAGGATCAGATGGATTCTCAGGCGCTGGCGCGCGACCTTTGGCGATGATCGGCATTGGTGTGAGGAGTGGTGGAGTGCTGCTGAAGGACGGGAAGAAGGAAATAGGAGCCTTCGATTTTGGGGAAAGAATTTATTTTGGAAGAGGGTAAAACTAACGGCTCCATTGAAATTTTAATTGAGGAGGGCTTCGATTTTTTCTTTCTCAGGGGATGAAGCGAAATTTCTAATTTGGGGAAGACTCCACTGGAATTAAAAAGAAAGGAAGGATTTTGCTGCTGAAGGAATGAGGAACCACGCTGATTTTTTTTGTAGAAGAGAAGCAGGAGGATAAGAACAGAGCCGCATCAAAAACTTATAGAGTAGGGGCGAAATCAGATAGTAGGTCTGCAAAAATTCAACTAGGGTAGGTTATATATGTTTTAATTAACTATTTAACTGGCACCGTAAACTGACGTTGAACGTTCCATATTCGTACCATTAACCCCACTTCCATACGCAACGAAATTTTACATACCTCCATATTTCAATGTTCTAAATCCAATAAAATTAATTTAATCGTAATATGACTCCTTTGTGTACAATGATATTTCAAATTATTAATCGGTTCACTAATTTGATTCTATTTGTCTATAAAACAAATCTGTTCGATTCGAAATTTGAAACATTGAATTCCAATTTCATTATATACACAAACACACACATATCCAAGCCAATTTATATATGTATTAACAAATAAAAATTCTCCTATTCATTCAACGTTAGCTACGTTTATTTTTAAATACAACCACTAATATTTTCCCATCGAATGTTCAACCAAATTCAATCCAAATATTCAACAACAAATATTTAAATTCTCAACTGACCATAATAATTTGAATATTGAATTCAAGTCATACACAAAACCATATTTTTAATCCCAATATCATTATAAAAACGATCATTAATAATTAAATCATCAATAAATTTCACAGTCCAGTTGTCGCAATTTCTGGGACGTTACAATCTCCCCGCCTTTAAAACTTTTGATCCTCGAAAAGGAGAGATCGTTAGACTTATACAAATATAGACTTCAAATTTTCACTTTCGTGTGTAATTCCCTCACTACTAATTTAGATATCAATATTTAAGTCATCGAACTTCCTTGTTTATCCATCACATTCAATTTATTCGGAAAATCAAATTTTCTTTCTTATTTGGAGATCAATTTTGATCAAACACAATTTTCTTTATCTTCTGAATCAGATTTTATTCATTTCTCTGCTTTTTAAACTATATTCAATTTCCTCCAACCAATTTCTATCTCAATTTAATTTGAGATACCTTCCCATTTCTCATTTCATCCAATCTTCTTACAAATTCAACGTCATATATTTTTTTTTCAAAACCAATCTCGTTTTAAATTCTAATTTCTGCATAAATTATATTTGTTCCAAATTTCATTATAAAACTCATATGTCAATGTTACTGATTCACCATCGCAACTGTAACGGATCTAGGATCAGCAACTATTAATCCAATCTCCTTACATTCCATTCATTTAATCTTCCCATCACTCATCGAAGAGTGTAAATAACATCCCTTCTTTAAGTTGCAAATTTTCGACTTGAAAATTTTCCAAAATCTGAAACCATTTATACCTCTTTTATACTTTAACACAAAATTATTTGTATTATTATTCCGAAATTCTTTTTCTTAACTTATTTAGTTATGTACACCTTAATTTCAAATTAGAAATTAGAAAATACTTGATAACTCAAAGTTTGACAAGTCTATTGTCGTTCTCACAGATGTTAGACATACGCTGGCCAGGCGCACGACTAATATCTCCAAGTACTAAATATCCTTGCTTCAACTCCAAGTGAAGATATTTCAAAAATTCTCCTTTAAAAACCGATATGGAAAGTACCAATATGATATTGATATATTGATTGTTCATGAATCGCAGATACACAATGGTTTCGTCTGGATCCCTTAGAAAACATCAGTATCCATAGGAAATCACTTCCATGCGAATTTCGTCATGGACAAATCAATGAAATATATATAAGAATCAAAGGCAAAGATGAGATCACTAAGCGCTGGCTGCTCTATTTCAGGGTCACGAAACATTATTGTTAGACCAAAAAGTGGTTCTAACACCCAAATTGAATAAAAGCAAATAAGACGAGATAAAAATAAAAATGAACACACAGGATTTATAGTGGTTCGACGAAGAAATGCCTACGTCCACTTATCTTTCACTATATTCAATGATTCAGTTGCAAATACAATGTAATTGTCACTTGATTTCACTCACAACTCGCTTATATTCACTCAATAGACTAAAACAAATAATGAAAGAAGATTTGGATTCTCCGGGAGTAATGAAGTTCGAGTTATGGAGGTAGTTGAATTCTCAAAGTGCCTAAAAAAGATCCTTTTCTTTGTCTCCAGACGGGGTATTTATAGGTGTGAATTTGCTCAAAACTTGATCCGGGTCGGGGCCACGTGTCGTCCATCCCATTACCTTCGGGTTCGGATGAACTATTGTGTTGACAACGCATCAGAGTAACGAACGTTATGGGTAGGAACTGGTCACAGCCGGTCCGGGTATACAGGCGCTTTTGCAGGAGAATAATATGGAACATGGGCTCGGGTTGGAGACACACATATAAGGGGGTCGGATCGGGATACCCGATCCGATCCGGATTGGCTTGGATGCAACGCTCTTTTCTTCTTTAATCTGCTCCGCTCCGATCTATTTCTGTGGCAAACAGGTGGCTTTCCGATCCAATTGAAATTATGTTGCCCTCCGATCCGAATAAATATGCCTTACCAATTGCCTCAGCAGCATTTCACCGATCCGAACAGAAGATTCTATCCGACCCGAACCGATATGTTGCTCTGACCCGACCCGAACAATCGTAGCTGTCCAATCTAGGTTGTAGTGTCTTCTCCAATCCGAACCCAAGTCTTCTAATTAAAAATGCTCTTCAATGTCTGATTTCTTGACTTTGTGTTGCCTAGTTCACAAAGTAGGCTAACACTTTGCCCCCTCAAAGGATGCTTTTGTTGGAAACGGAGCATGCTTTGACTGCCATAGCACGAAAGCTCCATCCTTCCTTTTGAATTCACATGCCAAGTTGTCGTACTTCATCCTGTTCGGTTCGGATTCCGACCCGAACGGATTTCTGCTTTAGGTTCCGACCCGAACTGATCTCCTTCTTCTCTGCAATGTATTAGTGGGCCAAGCTACATCATTTGGGCTTTTCGAACCGGTCCGATCGGGAATACGAATAGTCAGCTTGTTTTTTATATAAATTCACTTCATCTCTCTTCTTTTCTTTCATTCACTGTTTTTACTCATCCGAACCGATTCCACATCGAAGCCCTAGCCTTTCCAAGAAACTTCAAAATTTTCGCTTCCATCTTCGAATCAAATACATAGGTAGTCTTGTGATCTTGAATCTTATTGCCATAATCGCTTTTAATTTGCATCCGCGGTTAGTTTGAACGATTCTAGCATAATAATTGACTGGTTCCATCGCCACAGTTCCCTTCATCCTCTGCCTTCGTCGTTAATGGCATCGACGCCATTTCGAGGCGTTAGAGGAGGGTATTGAAACTCGTTATTGAATACTTAAGTGCTTTATCTCTCGACTTTAATTTAAGGCTTGGGATTTCGAGTTGGGTTCGCTACCTAAGAAGAGGAAGAGGAAGGAAACTGAAGAAGATTGGTTTGGGTAGGGGAACAGTAGGAGAAAAAGGAAAAAAGAGAGAAATTCATAGATCCGGATCGGGTCGGAGCAATAGGGCCAAGAAATGAGTCTTAACCTGTTTGACTGGGTCGGGTCGGATCTACGAATACAATGAAGGTCAAGATTTATGCACTCGGATCGGACCCGGTTGAAGGACAAAAAAGAGAATAGGGGTCTGGTTATCCAGGTTAATCCGACCCGCTCCGGGTGTCAATCTCCGACCCGCTCCGGGTGTCAATCTCCGAACCGATCCGGATATATCTCTCTAAGCATGGGCCTTTGCTTATCCGATCCGAACCTGGTGTCTGCATCCGAACTGAACACTACTCAATCTAAAACACAAATTTTCGTCCAACTATTTAAAAGATATTACTTCCAACTTCATGAACAGTTAGGATAGTGCCTTGCGGACATAAATGAACATTAAGAACTACTCTGACTATCACTTTCTCTTCAAAGTTTCGTCTTACATTGCTGCACTTTTACTTTGCATTTCTCACATTCGCTGCACACATTTTAGTTCACACACATACACAGGGGGGTACGGGCTAATTTACTCTAATCCGTGCTATTGCTTCTTCAATAGTTCCATGACAATGAGGCCCAGACGTTCTTCCAGACTAGCTGAGAGGAAAGAAACCCCGGAAACTTCTAACAAAATCACTCTTGAGGATATATCTTCTTCTTCGGATCCAGAATGGGACAGCGAGTGTCCAGATTACGGGGTTGGACATCGAGAAAGCGACGAGGTGTCTTCAGAGAATGAAGTTTCTCTGGGTTTTGAGGAGGAAGGAGGGATTGGTGACGATCGAGCCCCTGATGAATTTGAATCAGCCATTATATCGGAATCACCTTCGGACTCCGTTGAATCAACAATCGACAACGATCGACTTGTCCGAATTTGCTTAAAATACGGGATAATGAAAAGGGACACTCTAGTGCCTTCACGCTCTGACCGTCCCCACAACCCTCCAGAAGGATATATGGCGGTCACTCGATTAATGTGCATGGTCGGCGTCATTCCTCCATTCTCTCCTTTCATCGTTGATTTCTTAAGACAAATGCGGATTGCCCCCATGCAATTGCATCCCAATTCATATGCCTATTTGCACACCTTCTACATAGCATATCGTGAAATCCTAGGCATAGAGCTCACATTCGATGACGTTCACTTCTTCTATAATTTCAAGCATCGGACTCGGGAGACTCCATCTTTCTGCTACTTTGAATCAGTTCCAAAAAGGAAGATAATCTCTACACCATTTAGCAGTAAAGCTGGAGACTCCAGACTAGAATGGTTCTACGTGAAGCGACAGCCTGGATGCACCAGTAGATGGACAAAATCAAGTAAAGCACTGATTTTCTAAATCCGGACTCTATACGCTTGAATCATCACCTTGACCTGTTTTCCTTTTTGTTTGCAGTCGACAATCCCAAACAGATATCAGATCAGGTGTTCTTTGATCGGATGCACCGACTTCTTAATGGCGATCAAAAATTCTTGACTATCGACGAGGTCCTTGAAGATAAATACCTTCACTTTCGTGGGCTGCTGTCCGTTTATCGTAGCATCGGTCATGGGACGGTCCCTTACGCATACATCCCTCCAGTGGAGGTGGTTCCAGAGACAGGAGAAGGCTCGGGAATTCCTACAGTGCCTCTTCAAACTTCACCTTCTCCATCTTCTACACAAGATGATGAACTGGCTAATCCGGCCGAAAAGCATCGTGAAGGATATATTGCCCCCGAGGAAACTACTTCTCTGGACAAGTCAAAATCCTCCCAAGAGTCGCCACTTCATGCTTCCGAGGGGGATGTTCCTAGTACTGATGAGCAAATATTTCAGGGTTTGGGGGATCTCCCCTTACCTGAGACTATATACACTTCAGAGGATTTCAGGAAGGATCCTCTAGTCTTCACCTCTTCTGAAGAGACCACTCCCGCTAAGGCCAAAGAGCCTGCCCGTACTAGTCTAGCTTCAGACTCGGGTCGGTTGGGGGAAACACACCACTTAGGATACACTTTACACAACAGCATTAGCATTCATTGCACTTCTTTCTCCGTGAATCCATTAATTCTAAACTTCGTTTATTTTATCGTGCAGGTACAATGTCTCGATCCTACTACGATATAAGAAAGCTTCGTCGCAGCATGTCCAATCCTCCTCAGGATGTCGAGTATGATCGCCGGGATGATCATGGTAGGGAGGGGAGAAGACCTTATGATCCTTATCGCTCTCGACCCTCACGTTCTCGTTCACCAGTTCGGCCAGAGCAAGAGAAATACAAGGGTTATCAGAGCCGCAGGGAAGAGGACAGACCACCATCTAAAGACTCCACTTCTTCCCATGAAAAGCGGAGTAGAGAGAGAACTCCTCCAAAAGAAACTGGGTCTCGAAGTAAGCACAAGGTCCCTGCCACTAAACGACCTAGAACGGACAAAGAGACTACTGAATCCTCTTCACATAGGGACACCGAATTATCAATTCCCGCTCCTCCCCCGCTAGATGCGGGAACTGCAGTAAAGCTGGCATATTTAGAGGAGCAATTTCCCGAGCACTACTTCGAGACCTTAACTTTTTTACCTACTCTTGAACCTATTTCATCTAATTGGGCAGATGAGGCCAAAGCAAAAATTGATGCGGTGCAAAAATAATATACTGAGATGTTTAAATATTCACGCAATCTTTCTAGAATCATCCGCACTCTAATCACAAACACCGATTCAATGCAAAAGACCGCGGAGGAGGATGCTAAGGCCTTAAAAGCTCTAGGAAAAGATTTGGAAGACACTCAAGCTCAGCTAGCGGTCGCTCAAAGGGACGCTTCTAATTTCAAACAACAATTCGAGGACATGCAAAAGCGTTACCACGATTTGCTTGAATCTCACACTCAGGAGCATTCTGAATTAAAAAAGCAAACCGACGAGGCCAAATCAGATGCTGCTAAGACACGCCTTGCTTATGCTGAGCTTGAACGGAAAAACTCCGAGTTAGCAAAGAGGAGTGCTGAATTAGAAAAGAAGAACGCTGACTTGGCTTCAAAGTTGTTGGAGGCAGAGAACAAGGCTGCCCTGGCCGAGGGCAATGTGGAGTGTGCTATTAAATCTGCGGAGGAAGCCCGCAAGCAACTATCAGAGGCGGAGGCTGATATTCAGGGTTTCGGCGAGCTAATGATTGAATTCTTCGCACACATTATTCGTCGCCGAAACATTTCTTGGAACGAGGACTATCCATCCACTCTAGTTCAAGTATGGAATCAGATCGTCGAGTGGGAAAAAGAGGAACTTAAGGTCGATTCCCTCGATGAAGATAAACTGATGGAGAAATACTTGAGGGATGATGAGCCGGAGGGCCTAGCTGAAGGGCGCCGCCTCATTGCTGAGGCCATGGAAGAAGAGAGACGGAAGTCTAAACAAAAACCATTCTCGAAACTGGTTCCTCCTCTTCTGCCCTTGCAACTTCTGAAGTAGAGGGGTATGATCCTGAAAATCCGGGAATTCCCCGAACAACCCTGCTATCCCCTATTCCTGAAGCAACGCCAGAGGCAGTAGCCACCCCCGCAGAAAAGTCTTCGGAAGGTATCCCTACCTTTTCTCCTCAATTTGCCAAGGCTATTTCTACCTTTCGCCATGTGATAGAACAATCGATGAAAGACCCATTGTTTTCGCCTGAGTTGATAACTGTTACTTCTCATTTTGTAGGTGTTGAATCATCCATAAAGACAGATGTGACTCAGGGAGCCACCGCTGGTACAAAGCCCACAGAAAAGGCCAAAAAAGGGGAAGACAAGGCTGCTTCTATAGACTTGGGAGAAGGAAGTGAGCCAACTAAGGTCACCACTCCCCATGATGAAGAAATGATAGCAGCTTTAAAGGACGACGGCGGAGACGGGGGGCATGAAGAGGAACCAGATGTTGCAATAACCGGGGAGTCAAAAAGTGCTGATGACGTTACCTTGGCTGCAATGAAGGCTGACCAAGACAAGCGCTTGCAATTAAAGGCCGAAGAACTAGACCCTGAGGTCCTCAAGCCCCTCGCAGTTGTGGATGCGGGATCAAGGTTAGTTGTTAAGCTCTCAACTAGATCTATTACAGAAGAACTTGCTAAAAAATCTTCTCTTGATTCCAGTGCCCCACCCTCCGGGAAGAAGTCTACTGGCTCCAGTACCGCATCTTCAGGAAAAAAGAAGTCAAAACGAATCTTGACCGAAGCTGAGAAAGAAGCAAAGGATGCGGAGAAAGCCGCCAAGAAATCCAAGGCTCATTCCAAATCTAAATAGTGGATTGCCCTGTATCTTTTTAGCATTTTTGTGAACCAATAATTGCTGCTACAAAAGTAGCTCCTGCATTTTCTTTTTTAGCTATTTCCCTGTACAAATTCATTCATTTGTAAATAAAAATAATTCACTTTTTGCAATGTTTGTTTGTTAGTAGTTCTGCACTTATGTAAAAATGCATGTCTATAGTTGTGAAACGAAGTTGTGGAGGGGGGAAATATGCGTATACATACGTGTCTCCAGTCAATTCCCACAAACTATTTAATGCTTAGTTGGGCAATCTGAATGCTCCCGATTCTCTGACGGGATAGCACTTCCTGTGCCGTCGATACCCGTCACTTTTTCTGGCATTTCATTTATACTCTCTCTCTTTCTTTTGAGAGTTAGAGTTCGAGTTCAGTCATCTGTCTATTCCCCGGTCTTTCAACGGGGAAAGATTTCTTTCTCAGCGCTCAGTCGGAGACGCCTTTATACTCTCTTTCTCTCTGGAAAGTTAGAGTTAGAGGAGAATTTCTTTTTCAGCGCTCAGTCGGAGACGCTTTTATACTCTCTCTCTCTCTCTGGAGAGTTAGAGTTAGGAGGAGAATCTCTTTTTCAGCGCTCAGTCGGAGACGCTTTTATACTCTCTCTCTCTGGAGAGTTAGAGTTAAGAATGTCGTTTTCTCATTCTTTTATGTCTTATCGCACAAATAGTCGTTGTGCTTCTTTTTATGTCTAAACTGCTTTCAACCTTTTTAGGTTGCGAGTTATCCTGTATCTTATAATCACAACAGAATAACTGATAAATGTATATATGTAATGCATAAAAGTAAATATCACACAGTATTTTTATAGTGGTTCGGCTAAGTCATAGCCTACATCCACTTTATAGTCCTTCATTCATATCGTCAGATTTTCCCAAGGCAAGTCGTGCCTTATTACAGAGTTCATAAGAAAAATAACACAAAGTACAGCGTTTTTAATCCAAATATCGCATTAAGTGCTGGGCATTCCATGCTCTGGGGACTTCTTCGCCATCCACGGTCGTTAACTTGAAGGTTCCTTTTTCAAGTTTCCGTTGAATGACAAAGGGTCCTTCCCATTTTGGACCAAGGTGAGGAAGGGATGGAAAGACTCTCTTTAGCACCAAATCTCCTGGTTCAAAAGTCCTGAGGCGAACTTTTTTGTCGTAATAGCGTGCCATCTGACGCTGATGTCTTGCTGCACGCAAATCTGCTTCGTCCCTTTTCTCTTCGACTTCATCAAGAGACTCAAGTAAAAGTGCCCGATTTGTCATCGGGTCATAATATGTCACCCTGTGGGAAGGAACTTCTGGTTCAACTGGAATTACAGCTTCTGAGCCAAAGGAGAGAGAGAATGGCGTATGACCGGTGGCCGTTTTAAATGTTGTTCGATATGCCCACAAAGCTAGGGGCAATTCATCAACCCACTTTGCCTTTGCACGCTCTAATCGCTTCTTGAGGATGGATTTTATTACTTTGTTTATTGCCTCTACTTGCCCATTCGATTGCGGATAGGCAACTGCAGTATATCGTTTGTCTATTTTATACTTCTGGCAGAAATTTCTGAATTCAGTACTATCAAATTGGGACCCGTTGTCAGTTATAATCGTCCTTGGGATCCCGAACCGGCATATGATATTTCTGACCACAAAACTTATCACCTTTCTTGCCGTGATCTTGGTCAAGGGCTCAGCTTCCACCCACTTCGTAAAATAGTCCACGGCTACTATTGCATACTTAGCTCCTCCTTTAGCAATTGGTAGAACTCCAATGATATCAATTCCCCATGTGGCAAATGGCCAAGGACTCACCATTGATTTAAGTTGGGTCGACGGTGCCCTGGGGATTTTAGCGAATCTCTGGCACTTATCGCAGCGTCGTGAATAATCAGCTGCATTTTTATTGATCGTAGGCCAGAAGTATCCGTACCGCTATATCTTCTTTGCTAAAGTTTGACCTCCTGTATGATCTCCACACTCACCTTCGTGTACTTCTCTTAGTACACGCTTGATGTCGTCGTGTGCTATACATCGTAACAGGGGCATAGAAAATCCTTGCCTATAGAGAGTATCATCTTGTATGACATATCTGGTAGCTTTGCGAACTACAGCTCTTTTCTCACTCTTCTTCGATGGGAGTGTCCCATCCTTAAGGAAATTCTTAATTGGAGTCATCCATGACTCCTTCTCTGGTTCCGCTTCAAAAGCGAATTCAATTTCCATTGACTCAAAGCTAGCCGACTCCAACGTTTCAATTGGAATTATTTCAGTCCCTTCTGGATTGTCGGAACTAGCTAGCTTTGCCAGTCTATCCGCTTTCTGGTTTTCAACTCTGGGAATATGTGTTATGTTGTACCGCTCTAAGCTATTCAATAGCTCTTTCACTTTCTTGAGGTAGGCGATAAGTCGAGGTCCTCGAGCCACGAATTCCTCTCGCACTTGACAAACAACAATTTTAGAGTCACAAAATATGTCTAACATTTTTACTCCGAGGTCTTTAGCAAGCTTCAGCCCGGCAATCAGGGCTTTATATTCAGAGTCATTGTTAGTCGCCGAAAATTCTAATCGCAAGGCGTAATATAACGACCGTCCTTCGGGAGTGACTAAGACGATTCCAGCTCCGGACCTTCGGTCGTTCTTGGCTCCATCTGTATATAGTTTCCACGGATTTATTTTTAGCTCATCCTCGGACTTAACCACTCTGTCATTGATTACTTCCTCCTCTGGAATGGTGAATTCCGCAATAAAGTCTGCTAGAGCTTGCCCCTTGATTGACTTTCGTGGTTGAAAATTCAAATCAAACTGACTTAGTTCTATGTTCCATTTGATCAACCTTCCCGATGCTTCGGGCCTCTGCAACACCTGCCTTAAGGGCTGGTCGGTGTATATGGTTATTGGATGGGCTTGGAAATAGTGACGAAGTTTTCGGGATGCGATCAGGAGACTGTAAGCAAGCTTCTCAATTTTTGGGTAGTTGCGCTCTACCGCTGCTAATTTCTTGCTTACATAATACACTGGCCTTTGTACTTTGTCTTCTTCCCTAACCAAGGCTGTGCTGACAGCGTGAGCCGAGACTGCCAAGTAAACAAACAATTCTTCGTGATCTACGGGCTTTGATAAAATCGGCGGTTTCTCTAGCAGTTCCAACAGATTTCGAAAGGCCTCAACACAATCCGGAGTCCACTCGAAGTTCTTCTTTCCCCTTTTAATCAAATCAAAAAACGGAACACATTTATCTGTGGCTTTGGAGATGAATCTACTCAGCGCCGCTACTTTCCCTGTAGGACTTTGGACGTCTTTAATTCTTCTCGGTTCTTCGATATTTCTAATCGCTGCTATCTGGCTAGGGTTGATTTCAATTCCTCGGGAACTCACAATGAAGCCAAGGAACTTTCCCGATGCCACTCCAAATGAGCATTTCAGAGGATTCAATTTCATCCGGTACTTTCGCAGGATACCAAACATTTCCGCCAAGTCTTGCGTATGGCTGGAGGACTGCTTTGATTTGACAAGCATATCATCCACATAAACTTCCATAGTTTTTCCTATTTGATTATAAAACATTCTGTTCACCAAGCGCTGATAAGTAGCTCCAGCGTTTTTCAATCCGAATGGCATTACAACATAACAATATAACCCCAAATTCGTAATGAAGCTCGTATGTTCTTGGTCTGGTACGTGCATAGGAATTTGGTTGTATCCAGAATATGCGTCCATGAAAGAGAGAAGTTCATGACCTGCTGTCGAGTCTACAAGCTGGTCAATCCTGGGAAGTGGGAAACTATCTTTCGGGCAAGCTTTATTTAAATCTGAAAAGTCAATGCAAGTCCGCCACTTTCCGTTTGGCTTCTTTACTAAGACGGGATTCGATATCCAGTCGGGATAAGTCGAATCTCGAATAAATCCATTCTGCTTCAACTTCTCTACTTCCTCTTTGAGAGCAGCCGACCTCTCTGGGCCCAGCATGCGTCTCTTTTGCTTCACAGGCGGATGCTTCGGATTTACATTCAATTTGTGACTTATAATGGATGGCGATATCCCACACATGTCAGCATGGGTCCAGGCGAACACGTCTAAGTTTGCCTTCAAGAAGTCCGTTAGTTCTTTAGCTCGACGTGGATCCAATTGAGAACCAATCTTCAAAACTTTTGTCGGATCAGCTTTATCAATGAGAATTTCCACTGTCGCTTCATTAGGAGTTGCATTCCTAGCCTCTGGTTCCTCGTCTTTTCTGGGATCCAGGTCTTCAGGCGTTCCTTTGGGCAACTCCCTCGGGGTCAATCTCTCTAATTGCTATGCCGAGTCCCCTTTTGAGGGAGACGAGGCATCCTTACTCTCAACGTTAAGTCCTTTCATCAACATCTTTAGTTCGGCCACATAGCAGGCCCGTCCGGAAACTTGATCCCCTCTCATTACTCCAGTTCCGGCTTCGGTTGGGAACTTAAGTAACAAGCACCAAGGGGCGATACAAACTCTGAATTCAGCGAGGGCAGGCCTCCCCAAAAATGCATTATAAGGCGAATCTACGTCCAATACTACGAACTGAAGCATCCGCACTCTTCTACGTTCTCCTTGCCCCAGGGTCACGGGCAACTCTATGTATCCCATGGGAGCTGTCGACGCCCCGTTGAAGCCTCTGATCCATCCTTCACAAGGCTTCAGATCTTCAGATTCAAGCTTCATCTGATCAAATGACTTCTTGAACAAAATATTAACGGAACTTCCGTTGTCTACTAATACCTTATGGACCAAGGCCGGCCCAATGGTGGTAGTAATAACCAACGGATCATTGGTGGGTGATTGTATCCCAGTATTGTCTCGGCTGCGAAATACCACGTCGTCAAACATGGTCTTCTGTTGTTTTATGGGGGTGACATCTTCCAAATCATCACCTTCATTCACGTCTAGATGCTTGGCAGCATTCACATATTGATCCATTGATCTGAAACTTCGGATTGCTGGGTGAGGTCCGCCTACTATGGAGTTGATAACCATTCCTTTACCTTTCTGCTGTGCTGCAGGCTTGGGAGCAGGTAGAATCTGTTTTGGAGCCTGCTCTCCTTGCCCCCTGTCCTTCGGGGCAACCTTGTACTCATCCAACTTTCCTTCACGCAACAGTTTCTCAATCACATCCCTCAAATGCCGACATTCATTAGTTGAATGCCCGTGAGTTCCATGAAACAAACAAAACTTCCCTATCGCCATTTCTTTCTCGGTCGAATCACGAGGTGGCGGTCTTTTGTATTGTAACACATTGTACGTATCCAAGTAAATATTTTCCAGGGTGTCGTTCAATGGTGTATAATTCTCGTAGTTCTGGAATCGGGGTCTTTTGTTAGGGTCACTTCCCCTATTTCTGTTTCTTCTGTTACCGCTCGAATTACGGTTATTGTTGTTGTTTCCCCCGCTTCCAGTATTGCCGTTTCCACCCTTGTTTCCTACATTTACTTCAATCTTGCCAGAACTTTCCCCAGACTGCTTCACGGCGATATTACTCTGCACATTCTCCTTTGAAGCCGTCTCAGACTTTCTCTTTCGGTTTGCCCTGGCCTCCTCTCGCCTTAGATAAATATCGGCTTTTTCGTAGAATATCTCCCTTGTGGAGGGTGTTTTCCCAGAAAGGTAGTCTCCAAACTCAGATTCAGGATCGACTCCTTCCTTCAATGCCATCAGAATAGTGGGCTCATGCGGGTCACTGACCTCAGTTACAGCTTGGTTAAAACGATCAAGATATGCCCTCAAAGATTCTCCTGGTGCCTGCTTGATTCTCGATAATTCAATAACACTTTTGGACTTTCGGGCATGGAGTCGGAACTGGTTCATGAAACGCTCGCTTAGTTCCTTGTAATTCGAAATCGAACGAGGAGGAAGTCGGGTAAACCAGAACAGCGCCACATCTTCTAAGTAGATTGGGAATGCTTTGCACTTCACTTCATCAGGGGCAGCAGCAGCATTCATGAGCCACGAGTATCGCATTAAATGCTGTCCCGGATCAGTCCTTCCGTTGTATTTGTCCATCTGTGGCAAGTTAAAGCGTCGGGGAAACTGGAAGTCGAGGATATCGTCGGTGAAGGGAGTATGGCTTCGCTCAATGCCATAATCTTCATTTGTATAATTCCGGCTCTCGGACATGATCTGGCGAACCATTGCCTGTACATCAGCATTAGTTAGGGGCCGCTCAGGTTCCCTGGCCCTAGTATCCGAGTTCCTTCTGGGCTCTTGTTCAGGAGATGCCCTCCTTCTTCGAGCTGCCTCTGCTCGATTCCGTTCCCTGCGCTCCCGGTCGATCTCGGGAGGAGGGGACTGGAGTCTTTGCCCCCGAGTGGGGTCATTGTTTCCTAATGCTCGTGCAATATCCTCACGAGATCCCAAAGATTCAAATGTCAACTGCTCCACGTTCTGAGGTCGTTCGAGTGGCCTTCGTTCACGGGGCCGCTCTTCCTCGGAAGATGAAGTTTGATCCACTAGTGTGTGACGAACCGGTGATGGAGTTCTCTGTCGACGGAGTTCACTAATCTCCCGACTCATGAGCCTCATATTTTCCTGCATCATGAGATTAGTGCGCTCGTGAACTTTCATAGCCTCCCTTGTGCTCTCAAGCATGTCAAGCAAGCGCGAGAAATCTCCTTGAGTGATGGGCGCAGATGAATTGACCTGATCACCAACCCTGGTGGCTGGAATTGGAGCATTCGTAGGGACTCAAGTAGAGGTTCCAGCTTCACCAAGCATCGGGTCGGATCGGAGGTAGGAGGTCGGGTCGGTTCTGAGTTGGGGAGCCTGGTCGGATCGGTAGGTGGCAAGCAGCTCGGGTCAGTTCAGATTGGGGGAATGCACTGCTTCAGAATCTCCTACCCGGATCGGATCGGAGCTCTCCCCCTGCTGGCGGCTCGGATTTCCTGCATTGGTTCTTCCTGCTGCTGAACTCTGCCCCCGAGACCTTGTTACAACAGCATTTTGCTGATCTTCGCCAGCTCCATTTCCTCGAACAGACTGAACTTCCTTGCCTTTTCCTTTGGCCATGAGTCTTTGACAATCACTTCAACAAATATAAAAAAAAGCGGAGAAACTTAAGGATTCACTTCTTTGAACTCAACGGTCCAAAAAGTAGAAAGAGGTCCCGGAAAATAAAGAATTTAGATGAGGATTCTCAGTGAAAGCACCAAAATGTTAGACCAAAAAGTGGTTCTAACACCCAAATTGAATAAAAGCAAATAAGACGAGATAAAAATAAAAATGAACACACAGGATTTATAGTGGTTCGACGAAGAAATGCCTACGTCCACTTATCTTTCACTATATTCAATGATTCAGTTGCAAATACAATGTAATTGTCACTTGATTTCACTCACAACTCGCTTATATTCACTCAATAGACTAAAACAAATAATGAAAGAAGATTTGGATTCTCCGGGAGTAATGAAGTTCGAGTTATGGAGGTAGTTGAATTCTCAAAGTGCCTAAAAAAGATCCTTTTCTTTGTCTCCAGACGGGGTATTTATAGGTGTGAATTTGCTCAAAACTTGATCCGGGTCGGGGCCACGTGTCGTCCATCCCATTACCTTCGGGTTCGGATGAACTATTGTGTTGACCACGCATCAGAGTAACGAACGTTATGGGTAGGAACTGGTCACAGCCGGTCCGGGTATACAGGCGCTTTTGCAGGAGAATAATATGGAACATGGGCTCGGGTTGGAGACACGCATATAAGGGGGTCGGATCGGGATACCCGATCCGATCCGGATTGGCTTGGATGCAACGCTCTTTTCTTCTTTAATCTGCTCCGCTCCGATCTATTTCTGTGGCAAACAGGTGGCTTTCCGATCCAATTGAAATTATGTTGCCCTCCGATCCGAATAAATATGCCTTACCAATTGCCTCAGCAGCATTTCACCGATCCGAACAGAAGATTCTATCCGACCCGAACCGATATGTTGCTCTGACCCGACCCGAACAATCGTAGCTGTCCAATCTAAGTTGTAGTGTCTTCTCCAATCCGAACCGAAGTCTTCTAATTAAAAATGCTCTTCAATGTATGATTTCTTGACTTTGTGTTGCCTAGTTCACAAAGTAGGCTAACAATTATCAATTTTGAAGATAAATTAAATCACGAGGATCAATCAATCACAAGGACGAATCAAGTCACGAAGACAATTTTAGTCATGAAGACACATCAAGTCACGAAGACAAAGTGCTGCATCAAACAGGTGGCTCCACATCACTAAGATATCTCAAACATCGCTTGGCTCCATTCTACTTTTAGTAACTCTAGCGGTTACATTTCTTTCACTTGTAGATATGCCATGGGGACCGCAGGTATACAATGGTTACGCCTGATTCCCTCAGGAAACATCCATATCCGTAAGCTTTCACAGCTCTGCGGATTGCGCCCTTATCACGACTGTGGATCGCAGCAGACACAATGGTTACGCTTGGTTCCCCCAAGAAACATCTGTCCGCCGTAAGCTATCTGCAGCCCTGCGAATTTCGCTACATGGTCGAATTTCAACGACTCTAGATCGCAGCAATCACAATGGTTACACCTGATTCCCTTAAGAAACATCCGATCGTCATATGCTATCTACATCCCTGCGAATTACACTAGCAGTCGTGCTCAATGGCAACTCATGAGTTTTATGTCCGGACAACCTACCACCACCACCAGCATATCTCAGCTAAGCTCGAATTTTAAAGAAGAAGAAAGGTGCTTCACTTATCTTGATTTTTGAAAATATATGGTACTATGTACGTATAGTATTTTATTTCATAATCCTCGTAAAATATTGTAACGACCCAGAAATTCTGAACCAATTTAAAAAATTTAAATTGGCTAAAATAATGGATTTTAAATATTTAAAATAAATATTTTAAATAATAGAGATGGAAAGTGAGTCGAATCGACAATTGAAAGCGAATATAATTAATTATAATTATAAACAAGGCCTGAAAAGGCGTTGCAGTTTCAAAAATTGAATTCAAACTTTGTCGGACTGTACCGAGTGCAAAACAAAACGAATTTTAGTGAAACCAAAAATATTTAAATCTGTTAGTGAATACCTTTCTAATGAATCTGAAAAATCAAATTTTCATAGCGGAAAGCAAAAGTTATGGCCGAATGAATTTTCAGAAAGGTCGCTATGGAATTTATATAGCCCGTGAAATTGGCCATTTTGCATACGACCTCGGAATTCGACGAAACCACTTTTGTTGGATCCGGTATGTGAAGTTATTGCTAGGTTTCAAATTTCATAATTTTTGAAGCTAGTATGTGAGCGTGGCAAAAGAAAATGTGTTTTGGTCAATTACAGTTAAATTGGATCGACCAGAAATGGGCCTTTTTGCAAACGGTCTCAAAATTCGACGAAACTAGTTTTGTTGGGACCGTATCGTCAAAACATAGCTAGATTTATTTTTCTGGAATTTTTCGAATCAGTTTGTGGCCCTGGCAAATTGAAATGTACGTTCAAATCAAATATTGAATGTTTTATATTTTAATTTGAAGGAAAACTGACTGAAACATTCGAATGAGCCTTCGATACATATCCCATTGTGTTCGGAATGGGGGTAAAATGCTAGGGACGACAGTCGTTGGGTTTCGATTGGGGGTCGTGTCAGAAAACCCCTTTAAAGACCCATCGACCAATCAGAATTTAGGAAAAAAAAAGAAAAATCCTCAGCCCCCCCTCCCCCCCCCCCCCCCCCGATCGACGACGGAAACGCCTCCATCCCTTCTCGATCATTTTCCGACCGCCACGCGCATCGATAGCCCTAGCTCCAGTTCAACTTATTGAAGCCCTCTTCTTCTTCTACAAATCCATACAAGAATCGGCCTTCCTCGTTGCGTGTGCCGTGAGAATCGTGAGCCTGAAGTTGGCCACTTTCGATCTCCGCCGCCGCCTCTCTGGTGATTCGAACTGGACCCCATCTCCATCGCCGGAAAGCCCTCTCCAAGCCCTTCGCTGCAGCGCAACCCGATCCTCGAACCACTACTCCGTTTGATCGCAATCTTCAAACCTAGTTTCGAAGATTACAAGCAGGTATCGACTGATTTTATTTAATTTGATTTTAACACCTTTAAAGTGTTGCAAACCTTTGAAAAATCATATCTTTTTCGTTCGTTAACGAAATTCGATGAAACAAGAAACATCGTGACCGTGTGGACGTCTTCTACCTTCTAGAAGAGACCGCATATTTTTCTGAGCCTTCTGCTATTTTTGGTGGAGTGGAACCCAATGTGAGATTTCTAATTTATAAACGATATGGAAAACGACGATGTATAAATTATATAGTCGATGTATGAGTTATATAAGCGTTGTACACCTCTTGTATAAGCGTTGTATAAGTTGTACGTTCGATGTATAAGTTATATATGCGTTGTAAAAATTATATTAAATGTGTTGAAATAGAAGTGAATTGCTATATATAAATATATATATATATATACGCCCCTTGTCCACAAACCATGGACGATATTTATTGATTGTGATTGGTGTGAAAATTGATTGATAGCGAATGGTTGTTTGGGATTGTTTGTGGTTGAAAAATACCCATTTGTGGTTGAGAAATATTTGGTTGAAACCACATAGGATTAGTTTGTGGAAATGAAATAAATATATACATGCCGCCTGCGTGCGAACTAGATGCATGATCCCCATTGTCAAAAACCGCGAGGTTTTAAGGTAGAGCGAGGAGCCGTACTAGGGACGGTCCCGGTTTTAACTACCCTGCCGTTATGCTGCCGAAATTTTGAATAATATTCATGTGTTTGAATTATTTTCATTTGCTGAAACTATATTTATTCATTGAATAGAAAACCTTCATGTGTTGAATCGATATTCATTCGTTGATTAGAAATTCATGTGTTGAATGGTATTCATGTTTTAAATATAAAAATCACATTTTTATCTATATATAGAAACTATAGAAAACCTTCATGTGTTGAATCGATATTCATTCGTTGATTAGAAATTCATGTGTTGAATGGTATTCATATTTTGAAATAAACTGTTTCATAATAAAAAAAATCACCTTTTTATCATCTATATGAGCTATGTAAAATAATCTCGTTTTAAAAGAAATTGTTTCATAATAAAAATCACCTTTTATCAACTATATGGACTATGTAAAATAATCTCGTTTTAAAAGAAATTGTTTTATAATAAAAATCCTATTTTTATCACCTATATAAACTATATAAAATAATAGTGTTTTGAAATGAATTGTTTTACAATAAAAATCACATTTATATTATACACATGATTTGTTGAAATGTGAAGTGTTAAAAATAGCAACTCGTTCAAATAAATATGCATGAGTCGAAATATTCATTAATTAGCTAATGATATGATTTTTGCATATGCATGCAACATTAGAATGAATGGTGTTTTTAAACCAAATGGAATCAAATATGAAGTTGAATGGAAAATGATAAGTGATAAGAACTGTATATATGTACATGCATATTTATTGAACAGGTTATAGCAAAGTGGCTAGAGAAGAGGAATAAAATTTTGTGCTCGACAAATAAGTACACATTTACTGTTTTGTTTGGGTGATGATTTTATGAGCTTGTTGGCTAGCCTCTTGGCTTTTTCTTTTTCTTTTTGACATGAGATGCCCGTGTGGCTATTTGGGAATTTTCCCAGCCCCTCCTGTACAAAGGAGGTTATAACGAAATTTTCCAAAATTTAAAGGCGTTAGTGAAATATTTGAAGTGAAAACGATATTGAAATTGTCGAATGAACTATATTTATATAAATATATAAATATAAATAAAATTAAAACGAAACGTGGCCGTGCAGTTCGTATTTTGAAATCGAAACTTCAAACGATTGTACCAGGAGATCCGACCATCGGATTTTCCTGAAATCGCAACCGTTGGGTTCGCCTCGAAAATATCTTTCCAACGGCACCAACTTTGTAAAAATCCAACGGTTGGATTGCTTAGAATTTTTAATTCAAATCTGAAGAAAAACAGCGCCAGAATCAATTATATATATATATAATTATATTTAATAGAATAACGACGCTGCAGTTCGTATTTTGAAATCGAAACTTCAAACGATTGTACCGGGAGATCCGACCGTCGGATTTTCCCGAAACTGGAACCGTTGGATTCGTTTTGAAAAGACCTTTCTAATGATGTAAATTTTGTGAAGATCCAATGGTTAGATTTTCAGATATGTGTAAATCAAATCTGAAGAAAAATAGCGCCACGGCCGCGTTATGGCCCGAAGCGTCGTTTTGACTAAATTGGCTATTTTAAAATAAATAAAAATAGCGATAAATCATTATAAAATATCATAAACGATATGGAATGGAAACAAACTGAATTTGCTCGATTTATGTGGTATTTGATGGTTGAATGTGTTTGGTGTGAAAATTACATTAAAGAACAAAATTGGTGTTGTCGAATGATTTAACCATTGAAATAAATTGATTTGAAATTCTAAATATACGTGAATTATTTGAAAAGGCCGAGTTAATTCTCATTTCAAATAATTGACCGACGATTGAAAGTCGAAGATGAAGACGGTGGTTGAAGACCAGAGATCTTCACCTCGTTTGGATGGTAACCGAGGTCCTGATTGGGAGGCATCCCGAAATATGGATAATGAGTGGTGATCGTCCAGACGTACGTGGTGATCGATGGGTTTGCGAGGTATTTAGTGCCTCCGGTTTCGTTCAGACCCAGAACGGACTTGTAAATGGACTGTGTGTCTGACATTGGATTTTTTTTCTATGTTGATTTATCTCTATTAAATATACATCTGTTTGGCGGCGGAGAATTTATTCTTTTGCTTAACGCCCTTCCCTGAAACGCACGAGCTCAGGGGTTGTATATCGATGGACATCAGTCGCATGGCATGAATTGCCTATGTGGCATGCTAAGATGCAGTGATCAGGGCTTCTGTTGAAAAGCAAAGTCTTGTGGTGATGATCAAAGCACCGCCTGTGTGGCGTAGCTTTGTATATAACGTGAAATCGCGAACCTCACACCTCGGTACGAACCAGAAACGGGAGGAAGGACCTTAGGGAGGGCATGCGTTTCTTTCTAGCTAGGGTGGTGTCAGTGACCTACCAGCCCTGACATTTATATACTTTTCACCTGTGTGGTTGTTGCTGTTGCGAGGCGTCTCGGTTTGATCGGACGATCCGGGTCCGATGGAGTCATTCGTTGGCTCGTTTACGCCTCAAAGGGCGGGGAAACGTATTGTTCAGGAATTTTAATCCACATCGGTGGACCGGCCCTGTTGCTCCTAGGTTCACTCGAGCTCTGATCCTGAGACACGGGCTAGAGCGTCTCGAATTCGGTAAGAACTATCTTTTTCCTTGGTTCAGGACGGAAATCCAATTTCCAAATACGTGGTTGCGGTTTTGATTGTATACCTATATATGGCGACATAGTGGTATGGGGCATTAATGCCGTCTATGATTGATAGTTATGATTTAAAATTGTTTTCAAAACATATAAACACTAGCAATAATATCAAATGCCTTTGTTTTATTCGTATCAAGCATATCTTGGCCGTTATAAGGTAAAAACTCTATCCTCCGGTTTGCGTTGCATTGTGTGATGGGAACTGAGTCTTATAATGGCTTCATTTTTATAAAATGCATTGCGTTGTTTAAAAGAAAGATTTGTTTTAAAGCACTGGCAATCCAATGGAGTAAACCCGTTCCACAAAAGTGGCGTGGTCCTGTGATTAGCCAAATTATATATGTGTTGAGTAGATTTCTCATACTAGTCCCATGACTGACTCGTAGTTTGTTTCACTTTCAAACTCGGGTGCACCTTTTTCTACACGGGCAGCCTTGTATTCAGGTTTAGCTGGTTCTTTCTGAATAGCTGGAGCTGAAGATGGATTCTATTATTTATCTCTTTTTATGCTGTTCAGCTCCTATTGTACATATTTTGTTTATTTCCGCTGTAGACATTTATGTATAGCTGAACAGTCTTTGTACTAAGTAAGATCCTGTATACTGTGTAACTCTGATGATTACGTTTATCAAGTATATTCTATTGTTCATTATCTGGTGTATTTAATTATTTTGTTCTGCTATTATCTGTTTCTGTGTTATATTCCAAAGATAACCCTTGTCTCCATCAGAATGGGATTTGGGGTCGTCACAACGTGGTTCAGAGCTTTGGTTAAGCTTAGTTCTGGAATATAACATATTAACGATCTCGTCAGAAATAGAACCAGTAGTGTTCTAGGACGAGTAACTCATTACAGATAGGATCAGTAGTATCCTAGTATGAGTAGCAGAATGAAATTACACCTCAATAGAAACATTTACATTCAAGTATTTGTCTCTATATTTTGAAATATCTTTTCTGTTGACCTGACACTTGATCTGCTATTTACAGAAGAACTAGAAAATGAGTGCCAGAAGCAGAAGAAGTGATACAGGCCCAGATATTGAAGCCCTATATATGAAATATAGAAATCTGGGTGGAAAGCCGTTCTCGGGCGAAGAATCTATTATGAGAACACAAGCATGGATTCGTTCGGCCGAGAAAATCATCGAAGGATTAAAGCTGAGGGATGGCCAGAAAAGATTACTGGCCTCCTGGGCACTCAAAGACGAAGCTTTATTCTGGTGGGATTCTGTTGTTAAGGATAATCCAGAAGGTGATATCACCTGGGATAAATTCAAAGTGATTTTCCTGGAAAGATTTACTCCACCAGAAGCAATTGAGCGACTATGTGATGAATTTTCATATTTGATACAAGGAGATATGACCATTCCCGAATATCATAAGAAATTCAGCGAACTTTCTCACTTTGCTCCTCATCTAATTGAGAATCCAAAGAGGAAGAATATGAGATTTATCAACGGGCTTCAAAGAAAATATCAGAACAGTGTAATGAGGAACGTGAAGCTCCCCTTTTCTGAAATGATATACATGGCTTATCAGTACGAAGATCTAGACAAGAAAGGTATGCTACAGTACGAAGAAAAAGTCAGCTCTAGTAATAAAATTGAGGTTGAAACTAGTCGTCTTGAGGGAAGCACGATGTCAGAGGTCAGCAAGAAGCCTAAAGCAAATCGGAAAAGGGCTGAATCTGAGAAAGGGCAAGGAACGACTACCATATGCAGTAACTGTAAGAAGCCAGGGCATTTGTCGATTAACTACGGACCCTTAAAGAAACGATTAAGAGGTGGGTTTCAATCTAAGAAGGGATTTCAAGAGAATAGAAAGTGCAATCAATGCCATCAGTCCGGTCATCTTTCAAAGGCCTGCCCGCTATTCCGAAAACCTAAAGCAGTACATGTAAATGAAGTGGTAGAAGTACCTGCATCCTCGTCTGCTCAGGAAAGGTCTGATGTTTTAGAAGGCACGCTCAATGTCAATAACATTCCAGTTAAAGTACTGTTTGACACAGGCGCGTCACGAAGCTTTATTGCAAAGAGTGTAGTCAAGAAACTGGATTTGAATTTGAAGAAGCTCAAAGAGCCAATGACTGTCCAAAATCCAGTTGGGGGTTCCATCAGTCTCAGTTGGGTTTGTGCAGTGCCTGTCTCTTTTTCTTGCTATAAATTCCCTATTATCTCTATCGTCATGAATTTTAATGAATTCGATCTTATTTTGGGATTGGATTGGTTAACCAAATATGAAGCGGAGGTTAGATGCGCCGAGAGAGTTGTTAAAGCAAAGGCCCAATCAGGAAATTATATAACCATACCATGTGGAGGCCCGACTTCAAATAGAAAAGATTTCTGGTCAGCTCTCGATGTTTCTCCAGCCCAAATAGAAAATATCCCAGAAGTCACAGAGAATATTCCTGACCTCATCAAAGATATTCCGGTCGTCAAGAACTATGCGGATGTGTTCGAAGAAGTTGTTCGCTTACCTCCGCAGAGAGAAATAGATTTCAAAATTGCTTTAATTCCGAATGCAAGGCCGGTAGTTCACGCTATTCGAAGAATGTCCTTGAAAGAGAAAGACGAATTAGACAATCAAACAAGACAGCTAGTATGGAAAGGTCTGATCAGGCCTAGTTTCTCTGATTGGGGTGCAGCAGTGGTGTTTGTCCCAAAATCTGACGGTACTCTACGTCTATGCGTGGATTATCGTGATCTGAACAAACAGACAATAAAGAACAAATATCCATTGCCGCGGATTGATGATTTGTTAGATCGATTAAATGGAGCACAAGTATTTTCACGAATGGACCTAGCTACAGGTTTCCGTCAACTTCGAATTGCCGAAGAGTGTGTTCCAATGACAGCATTCAGAGGTCCCGACTTATTCCACGAGTGGTTATTAATGTCGTTCAGCTTATGTAACGCTCCTGCTTACTTCGTCGATCTGATGAATAGAGTGTTCAGAGGAGTTTTGAATAAATTTGTTCTGGTTTTCATTGACGATATTTTAATCTTCTCTAAATCGAAGGCCGAACATGAAAAGCATCTGGAACAGGTTCTAGAAATCCTCAGAAGGAATGTGTTGAAAGCAAAGTTTTCCAAATGTATATTCTGGCAAGATGAAGTAAAATTTCTAGGCCATGTCGTATCGAAAGAAGGAATCGCTGTGGATCCAAGCAAAATCACAGCTATTCAGAATTGGAAACAACCCAGCACCCCCACTGAAGTCCGTAGTTTTCTCGGATTGGCTAGCTATTACCGGAAGTTCGTCAAAAACTTTTCGAAGATATCTAGCCACTTAACGAAGCTTACAAAGAAGCACTCTAAATTCAAATGGACTCCAGAAAGTGAGGAGGCTTTCGAAGAGCTAAAGTTAAGATTAACGACAGCTCCAGTGTTAACCATCATCGATGGCAATCAGGAGTTGAAAGTCTGGACTGATGCTTCTAGAGAAGGCCTTGGCGCAGTGTTAATGCAGAGGGGCCAAGTGATCGCTTATGCTAGCCGTCAACTGAAGCTGCACGAGAAAAACTACGTCACTCATGATCTTGAGTTATTGGCTATAGTATTCGCTTTGAAAATCTGGAGACATTATCTTCTGGGTGAAAGATTTGAACTTTTTACAGATCATCAGTCGTTAAAGTATCTATTCACACAAAAGGACTTGAATCTGAGGCAACAACGTTGGCTAGAGTTCCTTGCAGCATATGATTTTGAAATTATATATACTCCGGGGAAAGCCAATGTCGTGGCCGATGCGCTGAGTCGAAAGAATGTAATGATCGACAGCTTTATTATCACGACTTCCTTGATTGACAAAATATTTATTCTTCAGAAAGAGGACAACTTTATCAAGAATATGATTAAAAGGATTCAGAAAGGCGAACCCTCGTGTTTTCAAATAGATAACGACGAGACCCTGAGATTGAAAGGAAGGATTTGTGTTCCCGACGTCCCAGAGTTAAAAAGGGAAGTGTTAGACGAGTGTCACAAGTCCAAGCTGAGCATCCATCCTGGTGTAGCCAAAATGTATAATGATCTCAAACGAACATTCTGGTGGAAGGCTATGAAAAGGGACGTTTCGATATATGTTAGCCGATGCCCTAATTGCCAGCTAGTCAAGAGTGACCAACAGAAACTAGCTGGATAATTACAACCGCTAGATGTTCCAGGCTGGAAGTGGGAACATATTTCCATGGACTTCATTGATGGTTTGCCCAGAACCAGGAAAGGAAATGACGGTATTTGGGTGATCGTAGATCGCTTCACGAAGACCGCCCATTTCATACCTGTCAGATCAAATAGAACTGCTCAGAGTCTGGCGCAGATTTACTTCAGGGAAATAGTTAGACTACATGGAGTGCCGCTCAGTATAGTCAGTGATAGAGATACAATATTCACTAGCAAATTCTGGGAAGCATTTCAAGTCGAGCTGGGAACGAAGTTGAACTTAAGCACCGCTTATCATCCTCAGACAGACGGTCAGACTGAGAGGATGAATCGTATTTTAGAAGATCTATTGCGGGCTTGTGTTATAGATTTCGGTGGATCATGGGAAGACCATCTGCATTTGGCTGAATTCTCATATAATAACAGCTACCAGGCGAGTCTGACAATGTCGCCATTCGAAGCATTGTATGGTAGACCGTGCCGATCTCCTGCTTGTTGGGTCGAACCTGGAAATAGACTTGTGTTGGGTCCTGAAATGATTCGAGAAGCTGCCGACAAAGTCGATTTTATTAAGAAGCGATTACTCGCCGCTCAAAGCCGACAAAAGAGCTATGCCGATAGAAGGAGAAGAGATATATCCTTTGCTGTTGGCGACTATGTATATTTGAAAGTATCGCCGATGAGAGGAGTTATCCGGTTCGGTAAAACTGGAAAGTTAGCGCCCAAATTCATTGGTCCATTTCCTATTCTGGAACGGATCGGAACACTCGCTTATAGGGTCAAACTGCCTGACTGGTTGCCTGGAGTTCATGATGTATTTCATATATCTCAACTTCAAAAGCACGTTCATGATCCAGACTTGATCGTGGAAGAAGCAGCTCAGCAGGATATTGAAATTACTCCAGAACTAGCTGTGAGAAGAGAGCCGCTAAAGATCATCGGCAAAAAAACCAAAGAGCTGAGGAACAAGAAGGTTCACTTAGTCAAAGTGCAATGGAGTGGAGATCCGCGAGATTGTACTTGGGAAACTGAGGAGAGCATTCAGAAATCCTATCCTAGATGCCGAGTGGATATCTCTGATTGACTCCGGTGCAAGGTATATTTACCATACTTTACATCACCATTTAATTCTCTATTCTATTGTTATTTTCTTTCCATGGACGTGCACTTTTAACTCTATAGTTTGAATGATTTTAAAAGAATAGGAATTAATTTGTAAGGTATATTTTTGAAAAGTTAAAAGCAATTTGATTGTTGTTTGAGTTGTGTGATAGTAGATTTGATTAATTGAATTATTAAAATGATAGTTAATTTAATCAACAATAGAATAATGTTAGAATTTATTCGATTATATCACACATTGAACTGATTAGAAAATAAATAGGAATATATATACATGTGTACTATATATGTTTGAACAGGTAAATGGATTAGCTGTTGAGTAAAGATTTTATTTGCGTGCCCGACAAATAGGTAAACCTTAATGAGTTGGATGCGAAATATTATTATATCAACTCCTGTGAATGCCATTGGATGCGGAGTGCTGTTTTTTCTGTGTGAAATAATAAACGTCGCCGTAGGATAGTAACAATTAATTTTGAACTACATTACATGGCATACTTCGGAAGATAGGCATACTTCATCATATACCACATAAGCATTTGGAGCTTGTGTGACGAGGTGGAAGATTTACCATACGAGCGAGAGGCTTGTATGGCGATGACTATATTTTACAGGTTGAATTGATGACTGATATGGACTATTTAAATTATAACGATTAAATTGCCAGATTAATAAAAAAACCCACACGGGTCTGGAGTTGACAATAATCACGTCTCTCTAGTTATTAGATACGGCACATGGACTATTTATTTCCCACACGGGGCAGGGTGACGAGAATTTATTCTCTGGAGTTATTATCAATACATGCTCCCCTGTAAACACCAGAATATATCACTATAAATATGTGTATACTTATTAGGATTTATTCGGTACCTAATACGGCCAAATAAATTTCCAAACCTCTCTCCGTACAAAGGAGGTTATGGCGAAATTTTTCGAAAATTCCGGGTGTTAGCCAAATTTTTGAAGAATTTGAAAATTCTCAGAAACTTAAAAGTTGGAGAATGGAAGCCAGATCTAATGTAGAGTTGATTAATCAAACCACCTTTGACTTTGTTCCTTTTCGGGGACGAAAAGTTTTCAGTAGGGGAGATTGTAACGACCCAGAAAATCTGAACCAATTTAAAATTTTTAAATTGGCTAAAATAATGGATTTTAAATATTTTAAATAAATATTTTAAATAATAGAGATGGAAAGTGAGTCGAATCGACAATTGAAAGCGAATATAATTAATTATAATTATAAACAAGGCCTGAAAAGGCGCTGCAGTTTCAAAATTTGAATTCAAACTTTGTCGGACTGTACCGGGTGCAAAACAAAACGGATTTTAGTGAAACCAAAAATATTTAAATCTGTTAGTGAATACCTTTCTAACGAATCTGAAAAATCGAATTTTCATAGCGGAAAGCAAAAGTTATGGCCGAATGAATTTTCAGAAAGGTCGCTATGGAATTTATATAGCCCGTGAAATTGGCCATTTTGCATACGACCTCGGAATTCGATGAAACCACTTTTGTTGGATCCGGTATGTGAAGTTATTGCTAGATTTAAAATTTCATAATTTTTGAAGCTAGTATGTGAGCGTGGCAAAAGAAAATGTGTTTTGGTCCATTACAGTTAAATTGGATCGACCAGAAATGGGCCTTTTTGCAAACGGTCTTGGAATTCGACGAAACTAGTTTTGTTGGGACCGTATCGTCAAAACATAGCTAGATTTATTTTTCTGGAATTTTTCGAATCAGTTTATGGCCCTGGGAATTGAAATGTACGTTCAAATTAAATATTGAATGTTTTATAACTGACTGAAACATTCGAATGGGCCTTCGAAACATATCCCATTGTGTTCGGAATGGGGATAAAATGCTAGGGACGACAGTCGTTGGGTTTCGATTGGGGGTCGTGTCAGAAAACCCCTTTAAAGACCCATCGACCAATCAGAATTTAGAAAAAAAAAAAGAAAAATCCTCAGCCCCCCCCCCCCGATCGACGACGGAAACGCCTCCATCCCTTCCCGATCATTTTCCGACCACCACGCGCATCGATAGCCCTAGCTCCAGTTCAACTTTTTGAAGCCCTCTTCTTCTTCTACAAATCCATACAAGAATCGGCCTTCCTCGTTGCGTGTGCCGTAAGAATCGTGCGCCTGAAGTTGGCCACTTTCGATCTCCGCCGCCGCCTCTCTGGTGATTCGAACTGGACCCCATCGCCATCGCCGGAAAGCCCTCTCCAAGCCCTTCGCTGCAGCGCAACCCGATCCTCGAACCACTACTCCGTTTGATCGCAATCTTCAAACCTAGTTTCGAAGATTACAAGCAGGTATCGGCTGATTTTATTTAATTTGATTTTAACACCTTTAAAGTGTTGCAAACCTTTGAAAAATCATATCTTTTTCGTTCGTTAACGAAATTCGATGAAACAAGAAGCATCGTGACCGTGTGGACGTCTTCTACCTTCTATAAGAGACCGCATATTTTTTTGTGCCTTCTGCTATTTTTGATGGAGTGGAACCCAATGTGAGATTTCTAATTTATAAACGATATGGAAAACGACGATGTATAAATTATATAGTCGATGTATGAGTTGTTATAAGCGTTGTACACCTCTTGTATAAGCGTTGTATAAGTTGTACGTTCGATGTATAAGTTATATATGCGTTGTAAAAATTATATTAAATGTGTTGAAATAGAAGTGAATTGCTATATATAAATATATATATATATATACGCCCCTTGTCCACAAACCATGGACGATATTTATTGATTGTGATTGGTGTGAAAATTGATTGATAGCGAATGGTTGTTTGGGATTGTTTGTGGTTGAAAAATACCCATTTGTGGTTGAGAAATATTTGGTTGAAACCACATAGGATTAGTTTGTGGAAATGAAATAAATATATACATGCCGCCTGCGTGCGAACTAGATGCATGATCCCCATTGTCAAAAACCGCGAGGTTTTAAGGTAGAGCGAGGAGCCGTACTAGGGACGGTCCCGGTTTTAACTACCCTGCCGTTATGCTGCCGAAATTTTGAATAATATTCATGTGTTTGAATTATTTTCATTTGCTGAAACTATATTTATTCATTGAATAGAAAACCTTCATGTGTTGAATCGATATTCATTCGTTGATTAGAAATTCATGTGTTGAATGGTATTCATGTTTTAAATATAAAAATCACATTTTTATCTATATATAGAAACTATAGAAAACCTTCATGTGTTGAATCGATATTCATTCGTTGATTAGAAATTCATGTGTTGAATGGTATTCATATTTTGAAATAAATTGTTTCATAATAAAAAAAATCACCTTTTTATCATCTATATGAGCTATGTAAAATAATCTCGTTTTAAAAGAAATTGTTTCATAATAAAAATCACCTTTTATCAACTATATGGACTATGTAAAATAATCTCGTTTTAAAAGAAATTGTTTTATAATAAAAATCCTATTTTTATCACCTATATAAACTATATAAAATAATAGTGTTTTGAAATGAATTGTTTTACAATAAAAATCACATTTATATTATACACATGATTTGTTGAAATGTGAAGTGTTAAAAATAGCAACTCGTTCAAATAAATATGCATGAGTCGAAATATTCATTAATTAGCTAATGATATGATTTTTGCATATGCATGCAACATTAGAATGAATGGTGTTTTTAAATCAAATGGAATCAAATATGAAGTTGAATGGAAAATGATAAGTGATAAGAACTGTATATATGTACATGCATATTTATTGAACAGGTTAAAGCAAAGTGGCTAGAGAAGAGGAATAAAATTTTGTGCCCGACAAATAGGTACACATTTACTGTTTTGTTTAGGTGATGATTTTATGAGCCTGTTGGCTAGCCGCTTGGCTTTTTCTTTTTCTTTTTGACATGAGACGCCCGTGTGGCTATTTGGGAATTTTCCCAGCCCCTCCCGAACAAAGGAGGTTATGGCGAAATTTTCCAAAATTTAAAGGCGTTAGTGAAATATTTGAAGTGAAAACGATATTGAAATTTTCGAATGAACTATATTTATATAAATATATAAATATAAATAAAATTAAAACGAAACGTGGCCGTGTAGTTCGTATTTTGAAATCGAAACTTCAAACGATTGTACCAGGAGATCCGACCGTCGGATTTTCCTGAAATCGCAACCGTTGGGTTCGCCTCGAAAATATCTTTCCAACGGCACCAACTTTGTAAAAATCCAACGGTTGGATTGCCTGGAATGTTTAATTCAAATCTGAAGAAAAACAGCGCCAGAATCGATTATATATATATATATAATTATATATAATTATATTTAATCGAATAACGACGCTGCAGTTCGTATTTTGAAATTGAAACATCAAACGATTGTACCGGGAGATCCGACCGTCGGATTTTCCCGAAACTGGAACCGTTGGATTCGTTTTGAAAAGACCTTTCTAATGATGTAAATTTTGTGAAGATCCAACGGTTAGATTTTCAGATATGTGTAAATCAAATCTGAAGAAAAACAGCGCCACGGCCGCGTTATGGCCCGAAGCGTCGTTTTGACTAAATTGGCTATTTTAAAATAAATAAAAATAGCGATAAATCGTTATAAAATATCATAAACGATATGGAATGGAAACAAACTGAATTTGCTCGATTTATGTGGTATTTGATGGTTGAATGTGTTTGGTGTGAAAATTACATTAAAGAACAAAATTGGTGTTGTCGAATGATTTAACTATTGAAATAAATTGATTTGAAATTCTAAATATACGTGAATTATTTGAAAAGGCCGAGTTAATTCTCATTTCAAATAATTGACCGACGATTGAAAGTCGAAGATGAAGACGGCGGTCGAAGACCAGAGATCTTCACCTCGTTTGGATGGTAACCGAGGTCCTGATTGGGAGGCATCCCGAAATATGGATAATGAGTGGTGATCGTCCAGACGTACGTGGTGATCGATGGGTTTGCGAGGTATTTAGTGCCTCCGGTTTCGTTCAGACCCAGAACGGACTTGTAAATGGACTGTGTGTCTGACATTGGATTTTATTCTGTGTTGATTGATCTCTATTAAATATACATCTGTTTGGCGGCGGAGAATTTATTCTTTTGCTTAACGCCCTTCCCTGAAACGCACGAGCTCAGGGGTTGTATATCGATGGACATCAGTCGCATGGCATGAATTGCCTGTGTGGCATGCTAAGATGCAGTGATCAGGGCTTCTGTTGAAAAGCAAAGTCTTGTGGTGATGATCAAAGCACCGCCTGTGTGGCGTAGCTTTGTATATAACGTGAAATCGCGAACCTCACACCCCGGTACGAACCAGAAACGGGAGGAAGGACCTCAGGGAGGGCATGCGTTTCTTTCTAGCTAGGGTGGTGTTAGTGAACTACCAGCCCTGACATTTACATACTTTTCACCTGTGTGGTTGTTGCTGTTGCCAGGCGCCTCGGTTTGATCGGACGATCCGGGTCCGATGGAGTCATTCGTTGGCTCGTTTACGCCTCAAAGGGCGGGGAAACGTATTGTTCAGGAATTTTAATCCACATCGGTGGACCGGCCCTGTTGCTCCTAGGGTCACTCGAGCTCTGATCCTGAGACACGGGCTAGAGCGTCTCGAATTCGGTAAGGACTATCTTTT
The DNA here is from genome assembly GCA_030737875.1 of Allium sativum. Taxonomy (NCBI): domain Eukaryota; kingdom Viridiplantae; phylum Streptophyta; class Magnoliopsida; order Asparagales; family Amaryllidaceae; genus Allium; species Allium sativum. The sequence continues at coordinate 139,749,579 of CM060925.1, read as the reverse complement.
GCCTTGGTTCAGGACGGAAATCCAATTTCCAAATACGTGGTTGCGGTTTTGATTGTATACCTATATATGGCGACATAGTGGTATGGGGCATTAATGCTGTCTATGATTGATAGTTATGATTTGAAATTGTTTTCAAAACATATAAACACTAGCAATAATATCAAATTCCTTTGTTTTATTCGTATCAAGCATATCTTGGCCGTTATAAGGTAAAAACTCTATCCTCCGGTTTGCATTGCATTGTGTGATGGGAACTGAGTCTTATAATGGCTTCATTTTTATAAAATGCATTGCGTTGTTTAAAAGAAAGATTTATTTTAAAGCACTGGCAATCCAATGGAGTAAACCCGTTCCATGAAAGTGGCGTGGTCCTGTGATTAGCCAAATTATATATGTGTTGAGTAGATTTCTCATACCAGTCCCATGACTGACTCGTAGTTTGTTTCACTTTCAAACTCGGGTGTCCCTTTTTCTACACGGGCAGCCTTGTATTCTGGTTTAGCTGGTTCTTTCTGGATAGCTGGAACTGAAGATGGATTCTATTATTTATCTCTTTTTATGTTGTTCAGCTCCTATTGTACATATTTTGTTTATTTCCGCTGTAGACATTTATGTATAGCTGAACTGTCTTTGTACTAAGTAAGATCCTGTATACTGTGTAACTCTGATGATTACGTTTATCAAGTATATTCTATTGTTCATTATCTGGTGTATTTAATTATTTTGTTCTGCTATTATCTGTTTCTGTGTTATATTCCAAAGATAACCCTTGTCTCTGTCAGAATGGGATTTGGGGTCGTCACAAATATACATATGTCAAATTACATAAGATTTTCTTCTCAAATAATATTTTCAAATATCTCATTCCATTGTATATGATTTCATCCCTAACCGATTACCCTTCCATATTAATGGTTCCCGGATTCGCTATTTTCTTGTACTTTTTTTCTCATACAAGTACAAAAATCTCTATATCCAATACCGAATTCCTACAAATTTCCATCCAAATTTCAAATTTTCAGTTTTGACTTCTTAACCGATTTAGTTATTTGATATCTTCCCAAACTCATATTTATGAATCTATTGGTTATAATACAATTTTCTCCAAATTTCCCGATTATTAATTTCTTCACTTCATCCACATCTTTATGCTCTCAAATTTCAGAATTTTCTATTTTTTTAATACAAATTTCTAATTCACGTATCATTTCTCTTCCACATTCACATCCTTCGACCGTAAATTATCAAGCGAACAACTCCCTAAGCATAAACCCCGAAGGCAGAAACCAACATCAGATCGACACTCAGAAAATTTATTCAACTTAACAAATATCCAATCAGTTTATAAATTCCTTAACTTCTTTTCTTAATTCTTATCAAATCATTGTTTACGCAATTTCTCTGATTCAATTTACGAATCTACCTCTCTTACTTCTGCCGCTCTTCATTCACGCCGTGCAACATTTTGCTTTTCAGTTTTCTCCATTCTAATTTATAAAAATACGTTAGCAACTCGCGATCTTTTGAAAAACATTCCCAATTATCATATTTATATAAAATCATTTATTACCATTAGAAAACATTTCCAAACATTCACCGTCCTTTATTTTCGATAGAAAATGCACTTTATTCACACGGGGAAAACATTTCTAGTTTCGTTATTTGAATTATAACAGATATAAAATATCGTTATTCCACTTAACTGTTAAAACTCATTTACTTACTTCACTTACCCACTCTTGCTATAGAGTCTTAAGTATTTCTTAGTTAACAATGAAGTCAATCAAGTTGGGTATAATTACCTCTCAGACCTTACTGAACAACATTATTAACCTTGAAACATATAAAATTCTCAACTTCGAACAAAACATTCATTCTCGTAACTTTTGAATTCAAGTTAAAAATTTATTTCTTTTATAATAATTCACGCTTTCAAGATATTTAACTTTAAATTATATTATGTTCGTTAATGTGAATACATAACCAATTTTATAATATATATTATTTTAAAACAGAAAGTAAATAATATTTTCCTGAAATTCCACATACTCAACTTATATGCATAACCTCATTTCGAATAATTTCTTATTCAATAATATATTCCAAACTTCGGAAAAATCTTGTTTAATTTATATTCTAAACTTAAGAATAAATTTATCGTATTAGTCCACTTCATTTCCTTTATCTCCAATTCCATTTCAGCCTTTCGCTTTCCAACGTTATTTACTTCCAAAAAATAAATATTATCCCTTTTATACGAATCTGGACTCATCACATCAAATTAACTTTAGATTCATTTAAATATAGGTTCATATCTCTTTAAAATCTCCATTCATATCTTGCTTCACTTCGTTTACGATTCTCATAATTTAAAACTCTCGCTAACCATTCCCTTCTTGTTTATTAATTAACAAGTTTATATCTTGCCATTGAATTCATATATTCGATTATACCTTATTGGTTTGAAACCAATTATAATTTATCTTGCCAAGTTAGTAATACAATTTAACATAATCGAATTCCAAATATAATATTCTTGATTTTATTATCATTCATTTATATTCCATATATCAAAATAAAATTCATTGTTTCATTTTTGAAGAGATTTCAATTTTCCCCTTTATCATTCAAATTCCTAACTGGATTTTTATTTCCAATAAATTTTAGTTATCTTTTATTGCTAAAATACATGATTAGAGAATTAAATTCGTCGATTTTCTTATACTTATCTTTCTTGGATACCATTCGATGGTGGATTCAAGATTCAAATAAGGGGATCTTATCGAAGAATAATTCTCGCAAAACTGGATTCGAAGACTTCTGAAGACTGAGGATTCCGAATTAAATTTTAAATCTCAAAATTCTTTTTCCATTGTATTAGTTTTAAAATAATAGTCTCAAAAATAATTTTTCCAATTTTTTTTTTCAAAATCTATTTTAAAATTATTTTCATTTACAAAATTCATATTTCAAAACCTTTTTATTTTCGAAGTTCGCTTTTCTAGTGTCGATCCTACTCATTTAAACTCGATAAGCTAAGCTTTGAATAAACCAAAGCTCTGATACCACTTGTAATGTCCTGCCTTTTAGACCGCTGTAATTAAACCAATTTAGAACGTCCAAATTGACAGATCATTATTTAGCTTATCGAGTTTTAAATACAGAATCGACACCGTAAAAAAACACAGAATAAATAACACAATATTTGAACAGTGGAATAAACTTTTATGTATAAATAGAATTTTGAATACAAAGAATTTCCTGTATAGCAGAATTTTTAAAGAACATATTAAAATACAAGAAAATCTTTACTGTATTAAAAATCTTCAGAGTGCGCGTCTCCTGGAATCCCCAGTTTTGCAAATCTTCGAATCCTAAGCTGAAATCTTTAAATCTGGACTGCTCGGGTCTGACCCGAGCGTTCCATGCAAAAGCATAAAACACTCAAGTCAGGATCAAATCATAGTTCAAGTAAATCAATTTCAATACGAACTGAAATATAACAGCTAATCCCACGGAAAACTACTAAGACGTAGCATAGCGACTTGAACGAATAAAGGCCGAACAATATATATATGTATGCCGATTTCATATATATACAAATACGGTGGTATTTATATACATATGTGTACAACGGCCACCACACACACACATATATATATATATATATATATGTATATATATACTAAAAATATATGTACGTAAATATCCGAGTAGCGAGTATAATATCAGTTTTATTTTTTAGGGACAAACGGATGCAAAAGCCTGCATATGCACACATGTATGTGTACATATGTGCACTGTCTCAACATCTTGGAACTGTACACAATATACAACATGCAAAAATGCACAGCATTGGTAAACATATGGATTAGGTGGCATAATCAAGTTATTACTGGATAACAGAAATCATCAGGAAACAAACCAACACATATTTATAAACATGTTAAAGTGCATCTCCAAACTTATGTTTTTTTTTAGGTAAGACAGGGTACCTCTTCACCATAATATGATCAACTTCATACTAGGATAACATCAGCTTTTTTTATAGCAAGGTCAGTGTGTATTCACATATATAGTTCAATTTTACAGACCTGGCACCCAAACATTCATAGTAGCATGAATACTCCAGGTTTCAAAGTGTGAAATGTGCGAGTTTTTCAGGTGTAAGACAAAATCATGCCTTTCAAGCTTACCAAATAAGGCAACTAAGTAAATATTTAGCAAAACAGATTTGTCTTTCAGAGTTTCTAATCTAAATGGAATTTCGTTTGGTACTGGTCAAAGATAACTCGGGCTGGTCTCCTTAGTAATCCAGTTATTAGCATGTGGGAATGTTACAGTGTATCGTAATTTCAGTAAATAAAATGTTGTAACACCCCTCATTTTTAATATAATTAAAAATGAAATAAAATTTATGAAAATATTCTTATATAGGTAAATAATGGTGATGTATATTGAGAATTAATTAATACATGGAAGAGAAGAAAAATTAATTCGATAATAGTGTATGTAACGGAGAAGATAGTAAAATAAGGATATTTAATTTAAATATCAGGAATTAAGTAAAATGGACATCACCATTGCGTTCCTCTAGAAATTTTACATGAAATAAAGTCCAAGTTTTCGAAAATCGGAGTTCGTATGAAGAAGTTATGACCTCCCGAAGTTTCAGCGAAAAATCAGAAAACAGCCCAGCCCCGAACAGAAAAAAAAATGACCAGGTCGACCCCCAGGTCGACCATAGTGTCGACCCTGCCTTGGGGAGGTCGACCTGTAGCGACCTGGAGCGGGAATTTTGGTCCAGAAGTGGGAAATTTGCCCCAGAAGCTGTCCAGTTTCATTTTTGAGCACCTGGATGAGTTTTTGGGCCTGGTACGTTGGTCTAACACCTATATAAACATCCTAGGCTCATTGTAAACTCCATAAAAATTCATGGCAAGGCCATGGCTCTCTTCTAACTTGATTTCTTCTTCCTCCTCAAGCTAATGATCTAATTAAATCTTAGATCTATTCTTCTCTCTTTTCTCTACAACATCTATTCTTAAAATTAAACAGAATGAGATCTAGAATTACTACAACCATGAATAAAAAGAAAAGAGGCTTAGATATAAATCACTGCGCAAAGAGAAGGAATTTAGATCTGCAACCTACGCTGCATATGAAATCAAAGATAAATTGAATTGGAGATGAAATCAATCAAAGATGAATCAAAAGCAACAAAAAGGGAAAGGGGGAAATCAGTTTAAGGATTAATCCAATTCATAAATCAAAGAGGCAATCGAGGACCTACATTTTGAAGATGACAAACACTGTGAGTGGAGTTATAATGCACTTTTTGTGTAAAATTATTATTTATCGTTCAAACATTCCCTATGTAAACATGAAATGAAATTATTGAATCCATAATGTTTAATATTATCATGTGCTCGATTTTAATTATTATGCCTACGATTATGTGCCTCCTTTTATTCTTTCCCTTTTTGATTTTTAATAGCTAGGCTATCTCGAGCTTAGATCTATCATAAAATAAATACGATTGAATGATTATTGCAAGCGAAAAAGGGAAACGCTCGGTTTTGGGCTATGACATGAACTAGAGGGTTTGGTTATAAATTACAAAGAGGGTTAGGCGTAATATAACAGAACACAAACTTTATATGAATTGATAGAACACAAACTTTATATGAATTGACATCTGGAATTTGACATGAAGTTTACATCTAGAACTTGAACATGAAATTGACATGAATATGAATTATGAATTTAATGATAGACGTAACCTGTTAATGGGATTACAAGCATGAATATAAATTGGGGGTTTTTAGGTAAAGCTTGGATTTGGGGAATTGACACTTGACATCTAGATTGAACTTGATACTCGAATTTTGGCACTATGGAAATGCATTGAACATGAATATGGTTGAGTAATGTGTGTAATGTAAATAAGGACAAGATTATGAAACTTGAAATATGACATTTAGAATATGCTTATGAACTTGACATCTAAAACGAACACGAACATGGCATGAATAGGTAGTTGACAGTTATAAGAACATGCTTGTAAGTTAGGTAATTGGCATAACATGAACTTAATATTTTTTTGACATGATTATGAACTAGACATATGCCAATTAGAATAGACATGAACCAAACATGAAACGTGGCTAACTCGAGGTTAGGATGAGTTTGCGATGTAATCCTTCCTGGAACCGCCCGGCCTAACCAGTGGTTGCAAACAATAGGTCCTAATGTGAGAAGTTAGTCATATCGCGCTTGAAACCCGAGGTGAGACTGAGTTGTGGTGTAATTCTGCCCGGAACCGCCCGGCATAACCAGTGACCACAACAACAGGTCTAATGTGAGAGGTTCTGGTGCATTAATAATTAATGGCACATGATTCGTAGGGTTAAGTCATGAATTCAAAGACAACACTTAACCAAATTTGTGAATGAACGTTATAAGGAGATGGGGTTAAGTCGACACGAACATATGAACAAAACTTAATCAAAAACGGAAATAGGGAACGTTAACTACCTATTATAAATCGAAGTTGAAATAGTCGAAGGGCTAATTAGGGGGTAAACCTGTCCTAGGGACAGAGAAAGACTATGACTTAAGATGTAATGTAAGAACTGAAGGGTGGGATAACCTATAATATGGGGTAAGCTAAGCAAGAACTGTACCCATGCGCTATCACCGAATAAAAGAGAACTTAAGTTATGCTTGAATTCATGGGAAAACCTTAGTCAACAAGTTGAATTATAAAGCGAGAATATGTGGTCTGATGTCTAAGGTAACGAGAATTGACTAAGTAAAACAACGAGAATGATAACTAAGTAACAAGCCTTAGTTAATAGGAACTAAGCAGTAAACCTTAGTTAAGAAAACGATCGAGAACGGGAACTAAGTTGTAATCCTTAGTTAAGGGGACTAAGTGGTATATCTTAGTTAACAAGGTTAACGGGAAAGGAAACTAAGTGGTAAACCTTAGTTAAGAACAACTAAGTAATAATTCTTAGTCAAGGAAAGTGAGCCAGTCCATAAATAGATGAATAACCCGATACGGTAGATCATCGCTTAACAAACACACGAGGAGGAGCGAACGTTTATCTGATTTCGAGAAAGGCTCCAGCGGACTGGGTTACGAAGCAGTAGCTTCGGGGAACGTGAGGGTACTCTTGGTATCCCTCTGTGAGGTTGCAGATGATCCGCCTGGGCTCACAGAGGTTAAGGTATGCGGTAGGAGAACCAAGAGTATGCCTTGGTTGCAATATAAGGCAACCTAAAGACTAGGATGGACCAGCGTGAGGCGGCGATATCTTGTTTAGCCCTGTGATCGCACTCGTCGTCTACCTACCATCTTCAGTCAATCGTAGTACGTATACGGAAAGGCAGAGAACTCCCAACAGACTATATACTTGCTATCTAGTTGTGGGTGAGGCTGGCCAATAGGAAAGTGGGGAATAGGTGGCCGGAGTACAGTTCTCGTGCTTGATTTTCTTGGATTGCCTTTCATTAGTTGAGGGAGGGTCACGTGGGACCATAACCACTGGTAGAAAAACAGACCTTAGCATTTGCATCGGCAGATAACTTAAAGCTCCCGACCGAGTTCCGTATTTCTTGATTTAGCCCTGTCACGGGACTCGGGCCGCACTTATAGTGTACATGTGCACCTAGGCATCGGAAACGATTCGCGATACATACGTGGGAAAAGGGCGCTGTTCGACATGTAGCATAATCCTTAGTAGTCCTAGGTGGCATAACCCTAATCGAATCTAGAAAACGTTCAATAGGTAGCATAATCCCTAGTGGTCCTAGGTGGCATAAATCCTAGTTGAACACTCGATAGTTCATGATAAGGAAACCTAGCCAGATCAGGGGTGGCAGTCCAAACGATTTCAAGAATGGTGGCACTACGTTGAAGTAGTATAGAATTACGTGATAAAGCCCATACGATATACGGCAAGGGACTGTACGTATACATGGAAAGGATTATACGAGTTGGGGAAAAGTTACATATACGATGTATTAGGATAAGTCTACTAGTAAGTGGACGAGAATGACATGGGTTTGGCCTTGGGTGCTAATATTGTGAATAACCTAATAAACAAGAAATTATAACTGAACGGTATATGTAGGGTTACATAAGAGTTTATTATAGTCCAGTCACACAGAACTTATGTTCTGACCCCCTCCTCACAACATGCGCAGGTTAGGTTCATGACAGAGATAGTATTGCTTGACTATTGGCTTGGCAGTATTATTATTAAGGTAATGCTATTTTGAAATAAATTATATTTTATTCCTTCCGCTGTGAGCTGCTTTTCGAACTCTGACATGTTTCTTTCTCTCTATCTTTTCTGCAGGATACCAAAGCACCCAACTCGGGGTCCGATGGATTGGATTTTAAAAAATTCGGTCTGTCGAAACCCGGGTTGTTGCATCTGGTATCAGAGCTTCGGTTTAGTGGTCTTAGGGCGATAATGAGTGAATGTATTTGTATTTTCTAAAATATAAATATATTATATATATAAACCTAAATCCATATAGTAGCCCACTAGACATGTAAAGAGTTGGGATATTGGTTTGTACACTAAAGGCATAGACATAGAAATTTTGGAAACAATTAGGTGGTTGGGAAAGTGTACAATATGACTTGGAGCTAGAAAGTATCCCATAGAATGGAAACTGAAATATTAGTATTTCAGAGTAGTGGGTCTAGAAGTAAAACCTTAGAAATTAGAAGAAGAAAAAGGTTAAAGTGTGAAAATGGATTAGGAATATATATAGTCGAGAAAATTGAATTTGTGAAAGTACCTAGGAAAGCCTAGTTGAGTGGAAAACCCGCTTTGAGTCTGACCCAATAATAAACTTTTAAGAACTTGAATTTGTAAAAGAGTTTGTGGTATTTTTGGAGTTTTGATCTTAAAAGTATCTTGATGTTTGAAAAGTGCATATTGGGTTTTAAAATAAAGTGGAGTATATTATGTAAAACAACGATTTCTTGTTTTGAAAGAATTCTCTCATGAAAAGGAGCATATATATATAGCTCACTAGTTCTCATATATGAAAATCTTGAAAGGAAAATGTTGTATTTTGTTAAAGGAGTTTTTGAAATCTCTATTCTATTAAATTTTGGTTATTGTTAAAAAAAAATTGGGTAAACAAATTTCCCGTAGAATGCATAAGCATTGAGACCTAGAATTGTTGCTTGAGAAAAAGAAAAGGATAGGCTAGTAATACACAGCATGGACTAGTAGTGACTACTAGGTGATGAAGGGCAAGAAATTGTATAGACCCTGTTAGGTGGACTCGCGATTGTCAGAGGTAATAAAGTCTTAAGATCCTTGGCCCATAGTTGTAGCTGTGTAGGATACTGTTTGACTAGAAAACGGGAAAGCTTATTTGAAAAGATAAATAAATAATATAAACATGAGAAACTGGACTAAGCCAAATAAGCTAAAGAATAGCCTAACTAACAAGAAAACAATAAATTCAGTAAAGCAATAAAACAAGACGGGGAAAGAAAATGAAAATCTCAAGAAAAAGAAGAATAAATATGAAATTATTTCAAGATAAAGTCGAAAATACGAGAAAGAAATTTTCTTATGTGGTTGTGCTTGGATAAGAAAATAGGAAATCTTAATAGAATAGTTATATAAAAATCCAAGTACAATTAGAAAAAAAATGGAGGATGTAAATTTTTCCGTTTTATACCTTTTCTTAACATAAGAAATCGAATTTGGAAAATTAGATTTTTCTAAATCTCGAATTAAAAGATGGTTGGTAGGGTTTTGGATGCGAAAATTGGATGAACTATGCTCTTATTCTATAAGAGTATGGGAAAATTTGAATGGAAAATGTTTTGATTTTTCAAAAATATTGCATCCATATAGAACTGCAAGTATATTTAGGATGTGAGCATCAAGTTTTGAAAAGTTTTTTAAAGTTTGCATAAATATAGGTGGATCCAAATTAGCCACACATGCTTTACTATAATGTACTTCACTTTGCACATGTGCACAATGTTGCAACAATTGGACGAACACTAATTGGATGTTGCGAGGGATTATCTATTTTATTCTTATCAAATTTCGGGGACGAAATTCTTTAAGGGTGGGAGAATGTAACACCCCGCATTTTTAATATAATTAAAAATGAATTAAAATTTATGAAAATATGCTTATATAGGTTAATAATGGTGATGTATAATGAGAATTAATTAATACATGGAAGAGAAGAAAAACTAATTCGATAATAGTGTGTGTAACGGAGAAGATAGTAAAATAAGGATATTTAATTTAAATATCAGGAATTAAAATGGACATCACCATTGCGTTCCTCTCGAAATTTTACATGAAATAGAGTCCGAGTTTTCGAAAATCGGAGTCCGTATGAAGGAGTTATGACCTCCCGAAGTTTTAGCGAAAAACTAGAAAACAACCCAGCCCAGAACAGAAAAAAATGACCAGGTCGACCACCATAGTGTCGACCCCCCTTGGGGAGGTCGACTTGTAGCGACCTGGAGCGGGAATTTTGGTCCAGAAGCGGGAAATTCTCCCCAGAAGCTGTCCAGGTTCATTTTTGAGCACCTGGATGAGTTTTTGGGCCTGGTACGTTGGTCTAACACCTATATAAACATCCTAGGCTCATTGTAAACTCCACAACAATTCATGGCAAGGCCATGGCTCTCTTCTAACTTGATTTCTTCTTCCTCCTCAAGCTATTGATCTAAATAAATCTTAGATCTATTCTTCTCTCTTTTCTCTACAACATCTATTCTTAAAATTTAAAAGAATGAGATCTAGAATTACTACAACCATGAATAAAAATAAAAGAGGCTTAGATATAAATCACTGCGCAAAGAGAAGGAATTCAGATCTGCAACCTACGCCGCATATGAAATCAAAGACAAAATGAATTGGACATGAAATCAATGAAAGATGGATCAAAAGCAACAAAAAGGGAAAGGGGGAAATCAGTTCAAGGATTAATCCAATTCATAAATCAAAGGGGCAATCGAGGATCTACATTTTGAAGATGACAAACACTGTGAGTGGAGTTATAATGCACTTTTTGTGTAAAATTATTATTTATCGTTCAAACATTCCCTATGTAAACATGAAATGAAATTATTGAATCCATAATGTTTAATATTATCATGTGCTCGATTTTAATTATTATGCCTACGATTATGTGCCTCCTTTTATTCTTTCCCTTTTTGATTTTTAATAGCTAGGCTATCTCGAGCCTATATCTATCATAAAATAAATACGATTGAATGATTATTGCAAGCGAAAAAGGGAAACGCTCGGTTTTGGGCTATGACATGAACTGGAGGGTTTGGTTATAAATTACAAAGAGGGTTGGGCGTAATATAACATTGACAAAACCTGAATGCATAAACCAAATTTAGAATTATACGCATGAACATAATTTGGGGTTTGGCGTAGAATTGACATCATTGATTTAAGCATGAAATTGACTTATGGATTTGTTAATGGGCACATGTCTCTAGAATAAAACCTGTATTATAACCTGAATTTGGATAAGAACGCAAACTTGATATGAATTGACATCTGGAATTTGACATGAAGTTTACATCTAGAACTTGAACATGAAATTGACATGAATATGAATTATGAATTTAATGATAGACGTAACCTGTTAATGGGATTACAAGCATGAATATAAATTGGGGTTTTTTAGGTAAAGCTTGGATTTGGGGAATTGACACTTGACATCTAGATTGAACTTGATACTCGAATTTTGGCACTATTGAAATGCATTGAACATGAATATGGTTGAGTAATTTGTGTAATGAAATAGGGACAAGATTATGAAACTTGAAATATGACATTTAGAATATGCTAATGAACTTGACATCTAAAACGAACACGAACATGGCATGAATTGGTAGTTGACATTTATAAGAACATGCTTGTAAGTTGGGTAATTGGCATAACATGAACTTAATATATTTTTGACATGATTATGAACTTGACATATGCCAATTAGAATAGACATGAACCAAACATGAAACGTGGCTAACTTGAGGTTAGGATGAGTTTGCGATGTAATCCCGCCTGGAACCGCCCGGCCTAACAAGTGGTTGCAAACAATAGGTCCTAATGTGAGAAGTTAGTCATATCGCGCTTGAAACCCGAGGTTAGACTGAGTTGTGGTGTAATTCTGCCCGGAACCGCCCGGCATAACCCGTGACCACAACAATAGGTCTAATATGAGAGGTTGTGGTGCACTAATAATTAATGGCATGTGACTCGTAGGGTTAACTCATGAATTCAAAGACAACACTTAACCAAATTTGTGAATGAACGTTATAAGGAGATGGGGTTAAGTCGACACGAACATATGAACAAAACTTAACCAAAAACGGAAATAGGGAATGTTAACTACCTATTATAAATCGAAGTTGAAATAGTCGAAGGGCTAATTAGGGGGTAAACCTGTCCTAGGGACAGAGAAAGACTATGTCTTAAGATGTAATGTAAGACCTGAAGGGTGGGATAACCCATAATATGGGGTAAGCTAAGCAAGAACTGTGGGAAAACACCCATGCGCTATCACCGAATAAAAGAGAACTTAAGTTATGCTTGAATTCATGGGAAAACCTTAATCAAAAAGTTGAATTATAAAGTGTAACACCCCGCCTCCGCTAGGGTCACTCGCAAAGGAATGCACTAGCTTTAGAGGGGCATTATTGGTAAACATGCACAGAAATATCACAAGACAGAACATATTTAAATAGCGGAAGTAAAATCAAACTTTCATAACATGAATAAATAAGGTCTAAAGCCTTTTACATCAGAGTACATCAAAACCTGTCTTGCAATAGTAAAGAAGCATAAAGACTTTTTAATAAATTATTCCCCAAGTAAAACCGTAAAGTAGCCATAGCCAAGAGAAGTCCAAGCCATCCATGATGACCTTCAAGCAGAAGAAGTCCGAACTAAACGGCATTGTTTCCTCCCTGAAACCTGGGGGGGGGGGAACGGAAGAAAAGAGGCGAAACAAATTGGGTCAGTCAAAAAGACTGAGTAAGTCCTATCTACTTCTAGTATAAAAACAGGTAAAGGTAACATGACATGCATAAATTGAAAGTAAACATAAGGATAACTACAAGATAGATAAACCAGGATAGCCGGTTGAACTACTGCGGCAAGGTAAACTAAGGTATCATGATATACTACGGTGTTATGATAAGTCAAGGTATCACATCGTCAGGTTTCTATCGAGTACGTTATCCCAAGGTATCTACCCGGTCTAACATCCCACGGTATCTGTTATGTATATTCTTCCTAGTTCTAACATGTATATTTGCTCTGCACCTCTCGTACTAGTATCCCTACCCGCGTCATGTGTTAACCATGAACGTCCCTTGCTCAAAGTCGTGTAATGGTCCATGTCAACCTAATATCGCATATATAGGTTACTCAAATCATACGTTTCTTTCCATGTATATAAGTTCAGTCCTTTGCCGTACCTCGTACGGGCTTCCTCATGTCGTATTTCCTTGAAACCGTTTGGACTGTCACCCTTGTTCTAGCTAGGCTCTTCCATATGAATCATCGTTTGAACTACTAGGACCTCCGCCACCTAGCACCACTAGGGATTACGCTTACCTATTGCACGCTTTCGTATTTCGGTTTGGGTTGAACCACCTAGGCCACTAGGGATTACGCTAACCGTCAACCGCGCCCTTTTTCCCACGCATTCACCGTGAATCGTTTTTCTATAACTGTATGCACATGTATCACATCGTTCCATCCGAGTCCCGTCACAGGGCAAAACAAGAAATACAGGACTCGGTCGGGAGCTTTAGATTTATCTGCCGATGCAGATACTAAGGTCTGCTTTTCTACACGTGGCTATGGTCCCACGAGACCCCTCCCTCAACTAATGAAAGGCAACACAAGAGAAAATCTTGCATGAGAACTACACTCCGGCCAGCCCACATCCTACGGCCTACCTCACCCATAATTAGATAGCAAATTATGGTCTGTTGGGTGTTCCCTGCCTTTCCGTACGTACACGCTTGACTCAAGATGGTAGATGATCGACGAACTTGCTATCTCGGGCACTTGATGTATTCGTCGACTCACTGCTATCCACCCCAGTCTTTAGGTCGCTCGCATAGCAACCAAGGCATATTCTTGGTTCTTCTACCGCAGACCTCAACCTCTCTTGAGCCTAGTATAGTGTCCTGGAAGCTCACAGAGGGATCCCAAGAATATCCTCACGTTCCCCGAAGCCGCTGCTTCGTTACCCAGTTCGTTGGAGCCTTTATCTAAATCAGATAGCCTGCTCCTTCACGCATACTTAAACGTGGACCTAACGTATCGGGTTACTAATCTATCTAAGAAATGGTCCAAATTTCCTTGACTAAGAATTATTACTTAGTTTCCCTTAACTAAGGTTTACCACTTAGCCTTATTTCCATAATCCTTGTTAACTATAGTTATTTACCTAATCCTCCGAATTAGGGTTTATCTAATGGGTTAAGTGTCACTTAAGTTCATAACTTAGCCCGTCTACAAACCATGTCAAAATTGGCTAAGTATCCAAGTCCAAGACTTAACCCTACAAACCATGTGTCAAGTTGGCTAAGTATATTAGGCAATCCATAACTTAACCTCGTCTAATTATCATTTTAGATTGGTTAATTATATAAATTAACTCGACCTTGTCAAATTACCGAGTCAAATCGGTCGAGCGTATTCAAGTGATTCGTGACTTAGCCTTATCATGTTTTCACGTTAGATTGGTTAAGTATAGGTCACTTAACCACATCCAATTAACAAGTTAGATTGGTTAAGTTTAGGTCACTTAACCACATCAAAACTTTATGTATAATTGGTTAAGTATAAGTTGCTTAACCCCATTAAATTATCACGTTAAGTTGGTTAAGTATTGGTTACTTAACCTCATTGAATTACCAAGTTTAAATTGGTTAAGTGTTTAACTTAACCCCATCGAATTACCGTGTTTAGATTAGTTAAGTGTGGATTACTTAACCCCATCTGATTACCGTGGTTAGGTTAGTTAAGTCTTAATTACTTAACCTTATCTAATTACCCAGTCGGATTAGTTAAGTGTAAATTACTTAACCCCATCTCCTAATCATCTTGCATGGTTAAGTGTCATGAAGGAAATCAAGCCCGGTCCCACTTAACCTACCCATTCGTGTCGTATCGGTTAAGTGTCATTAGTCAAATTTACTTAACCTTATCATGTGGCATTAATTTAATTAATGCACTCTTAACCTCTCACATTAGACCTTGTTGTGGTTACTAGTTAAGCCGGGCGGGTCCGGGTAGATTTACACCACAACCTAGTCTAACCTCGGGTCTTAAGCGCGACATGACCAACTTCTCACATTGGGTCCTATTGTTTGCAACTACTAGTTAGGCCGGTCGGTTCCGGGTAGTTTTACGTTGCAAACTCAACCCAACCTCGAGTTGGCCACACTTATATTATCTAAGTTCATCATGTTTCCAAAACGTGTTACAAGTTTTCAAGTATTTGGGTAGACCTAACTTAATAGGTAAATTCCCAAAGGGTAGACCTAACTTAATAGGTAAATTCCCAAGCTCATGTTTTTATGCATACTTACATGCCAACTTCCATGTCATCTTTCAAGTCATATTTTCAAGTATAAACGCATGTCCATGTTTATCTAACTACCCAAAATCGTGTTTTCCCAACGCAAGCAAAGCGAGTCAACATAGTAAGAATACTATGTCACATATTGGTCTCAAAACATGCATGATGCCAAAAAGGGCTTGGCTTCCACATGCATAACACCATAAAGGGATTGGCCATAAACATGCATAGTGTCATAAGGTAATTTGGCCACATACATGCATATTATCAAAAAGGGTTTGGCCATAAACATGCACAACTTAAAAGAGGGGATTGGCCACGAGCATGCATAATCTCATAAAGGATTTGGCCACAAACTTGCATGTTAGCATAAGGGGTTTGGGTTCATAAACATGCATAAGCCCCAAAATCTTGTCTTAGCCAATGTTTCACAAGTAAAGTGGTTCCTAAAGGTTCATGCTAGCATTTCATGCATAAAGATCCAAACTTGCAAGTTAAACTAGGTTATGCATAGCATGAGAGGCATGATTAAGTCACTTACATGGCCTAAAATCATAAACATGAACACAAGAGGCAAGGTAAGGTTCATATAGGTTCGCATAATCATGTTTAGCCTCATTTTATCCCATGTCAACATTAAAAATACCGTTTTGATCCAAAAGTAGCTAGAACTTACCTAGTTAGGCCTAGGGAAAGGAGCATGAACCATTTTGGCTAAGAAAGGTGCCTCCTTTGTAGAAGAATCGTCATGGAACTCGCATAGCAATGTTGATTTGGCCTTGATTTGGTGTAGCAAGCTTGCACCTTTTGATTTGAACTTGATTTGGATGCATAGGCTCTAGGGATTTGAGATGGAGGCCATGATCAAGATTGATTTTGGCAGCACTTAGTTGCTAGGTTTGATTTTTAGGGATTTAGGTTAGGTTTAGGGTCTTTTATAGAGATTAGGATAGTTTTAGGCCCTTAGATTAACCCTAGGATAGATTAGGACCATCAGATCTTGGAAGTTTCCAGAATCAGCCCAAGAACAAGACCAGGTGAGACAAGCAGGTGCGCCAGGCAGCTTGCCCCGGCCACCCCCTATCGACAGGCAAGTCGACAGGGCTGTCGACTTGGTCTTGGCCCAAGTCGACAGGCCTGTCGACAGCCCTGTCGACATGGCCTAGGCGGGGAAACTTCCCGCCTAGCCCCAGATCTGATTTCCAAAACTGTTTTTCCGAAATTCAAATTCCCAGAAATCTTCTTTGGGCCTTTAACGGGTCATACGGACTCCGATTCTCGAAAACTCGGACTCTATTTCGCGTATTTTTCCGAGACGAACGCAATGGCATAGACCGTTTCACTTGATTCAGAATTTATAATTTAATTCTGTCTTGATTCTTGATTTAACGTGTTATCGAAAAATACGGGTTGTTACATTCTCCCCACCTTTTAGGATTTCGTCCCCGAAATCTCCAAGTTAGGAAGAACATATCCTACCATCCATCATCCATCTACTCAAAACATCATCCACAAGCAACCATTGTCCTTAGATGATTTCTAATGTTGTATGAATATATGCAAAACGTGTGTGTACATGTTCCTTAGCTAATGCTAATGATCAGGCCTGAAAAATCTTTTGAATGCAAAAATATGTTTAGTGCTATGAATCCATCATGTATGCAAATAGTCCTAGTCATATACACTATATGCGTGCACAAACATTCATCCATATGCAACATCCGCATGATAACACATTCAATTTCATCCATAAACAAGTATAAATACTCGTGCATATGCAATATGAAATGTGACCGAGTCGAGCTAATATCTAATGTAAATTCGTGCATCCACGAGCAACCACTTGCAACCATTTGCAACCATATCAATCATAACATGTTTCAAATACATGTTTACATCCATAGGGTTCTACCAAAGATTCCCTGAAACAGGGTCGAGAAGATAAACAGGACAAACTCCTTACGGGGTTTGTAACAGAAAATAGGACCGAGAGGACGTCCACAAAAGATAGCCTACAAGTAAGCTCTACAGAAAACAGGGATCAAGGATATACTCCCAAAAAGAGATATCATGCGCGTATCTAGTCTTTGACCATCAAAGTCGTACTTCCTTGAGCTCAATTTCCTTGTGCCTTGACCGTCTTTGCGATTCCGTAGCTTCTTATTTCCTGTTTCCCTAACATGAGCTGGAACTCATCCCTTTATCCTTTTTCCTAGAATACTTGACGCAAACATGACTGCGTACTCATGATCTCATGCGAGCTTTCCAAAATTCACTAGTGAATCTTGGATCTCGTACCACAAGGTATACCACATAAAGGAACTTTCTCTTGAAGGTAAACAGATGCCAACCAGGTTATCAAGCGCACTTACTAAGGTGATTTCTATAACCCATGCATAAGTGAAATAAACCATCCGTCTTATCGGCGAACACCACTCGATTGGGCTTCCAATTTCCCATAAAGGCATCAAGGGATTCTAAGTAACTAACCATGACCGAACCCAAAAGGTTGCACGAGACTTCGAGGGTTAGTCAAGAGTCCAACTACCCTTCTATCAAAACCGAGAGTGGCACCCCTTACTGGATAACCACTTCATCCCTAGAATCCATCCATAACCGAGGCATGTCATTCTCAAATCCAAAACAAGTCATGAGTAAATGGACCGATCTTCCAATAGGACTTGAGACAAAACAGGATCCTCTACTACGCTAGTACTAAGGTGCAGAGACTCAACTACCGAAGCAGACTTAAATGATACGAACAACGAAATCCTAACGGGATGATAGAGAAGAAAAGCTAAACCTTTGACAAGATCGTTACCCTCCTTCCGAGGTACTCTAGAAATGAGAGCATACTATTGCCCTCCGAATGATCTTGTCCCTGTTCCATGTTACTTAACTATCTATCCCGTTCCACTATGCCAAAGGTACCCTCCCGTCATGGGTTTCATTGTTCATCTTTCTCCCTCCTTTGAGGACTAAGCCATACCAACAAGTTGCTCACCCTTAAGCTCATATCCTTTATCCTTCTTTCTCATGATCCTTTCTTATAACGCGGTCACTGGTCTCTCGAGAACCACCTCCATCGTATGGAAAACACTTTCGTAGGTAGAAAAGACTAGTCGCAGTTAAAACTACTGTGACCACAGATGGAGGAAAGAAAGGAAAAGAGACTCAATCAAGGAAACAAGGATAGTGCTAATGGCCTTTGGGGAATAGCCTTTTTCTTTTAAAAGAAAATTTTCGTGAAAAATGCTTTTTTTTGTAAACGGTTTTCAAATAGTTTTCAGAAGGTCTTTAAAAACTTTTGCCCAGTCTGGTAACCTTCTGCTCTGATACCAAATGTAACACCCCGCCTCCGCTAGGGTCACTCGCAAAGGAATGCACTAGCTTTAGAGGGGCATTATTGGTAAACATGCACAGAAATATCACAAGACAGAACATATTTAAATAGCGAAAGTAAAATCAAACTTTCATAACATGAATAAATAAGGTCTAAAGCCTTTTACATCAGAGTACATCAAAACCTGTCTTGCAATAGTAAAGAAGCATAAAGACTTTTTAATAAATTATTCCCCAAGTAAAACCGTAAAGTAGCCATAGCCAAGAGAAGTCCAAGCCATCCATGATGACCTTCAAGCAGAAGAAGTCCGAACTAAACAGCATTGTTTCCTCCCTGAAACCTGGGGGGGAAACAGAAGAAAAGAGGCGAAACAAATCGGGTCAGTCAAAAAGACTGAGTAAGTCCTATCTACTTCTAGTATAAAAACAGGTAAAGGTAACATGACATGCATAAACTGAAAGTAAACATAAGGATAACTACAAGATAGATAAACCAGGATAGCCGGTTGAACTACTGCGGCAAGGTAAACTAAGGTATCATGATATACTACGGTGTTATGATAAGTCAAGGTATCACATCGTCAGGTTTCTATCGAGTATGTTATCCCAAGGTATCTACCCCGTCTAACATCCCACGGTATCTGTTATGTATATTCTTCCTAGTTCTAACATGTATATTTGCTCTGCACCTCTCGTACTAGTATCCCTACCCGCGTCATGTGTTAACCATGAACGTCCCTTGCTCAAAGTCGTGTAATGGTCCATGTCAACCTAATATCGCATATATAGGTTACTCAAATCATACGTTTCTTTCCATGTATATAAGTTCAGTCCTTTGCCGTACCTCGTACGGGCTTCCTCATGTCGTATTTCCTTGAAACCGTTTGGACTGTCACCCTTGTTCTAGCTAGGCTCTTCCATATGAATCATCGTTTGAACTACTAGGACCTCCGCCACCTAGCACCACTAGGGATTACGCTTACCTATTGCACGCTTTCGTATTTCGGTTTGGGTTGAACCACCTAGGCCACTAGGGATTACGCTAACCGTCAACCGCGCCCTTTTTCCCATGCATTCACCGTGAATCGTTTTTCTATAACTGTATGCACATGTATTACATCGTGCCATCCGAGTCCCGTCACAGGGCAAAACAAGAAATACAGGACTCGGTCGGGAGCTTTAGATTTATCTGCCGATGCAGATACTAAGGTCTGCTTTTCTACACGTGGCTATGGTCCCACGAGACCCCTCCCTCAACTAATGAAAGGCAACACAAGAGAAAATCTTGCATGAGAACTACACTCCGGCCAGCCCACATCCTACGGCCTACCTCACCCATAATTAGATAGCAAATTATGGTCTGTTGGGTGTTCCCTGCCTTTCCGTACGTACACGCTTGACTCAAGATGGTAGATGATCGACGAACTTGCTATCTCGGGCACCTGATGTATTCGTCGACTCACTGCTATCCACCCCAGTCTTTAGGTCGCTCGCATAGCAACCAAGGCATATTCTTGGTTCTTCTACCGCAGACCTCAACCTCTCGTGAGCCTAGTATAGTGTCCTGGCAGCTAACAGAGGGATCCCAAGAATATCCTCACGTTCCCCGAAGTCGCTGCTTCGTTACCCAGTTCGTTGGAGCCTTTATCTAAATCAGATAGCCTGCTCCTTCACGCATACTTAAACGTGGACCTAACGTATCGGGTTACTAATCTATCTAAGAAATGGTCCAAATTTCCTTGACTAAGAATTATTACTTAGTTTCCCTTAACTAAGGTTTACCACTTAGCCTTATTTCCATAATCCTTGTTAACTATAGTTATTTACCTAATCCTCCGAATTAGGGTTTATCTAATGGGTTAAGTGTCACTTAAGTTCATAACTTAGCCCGTCTACAAACCATGTCAAAATTGGCTAAGTATCCAAGTCCAAGACTTAACCCTACAAACCATGTGTCAAGTTGGCTAAGTATATTAGGCAATCCATAACTTAACCTCGTCTAATTATCATTTTAGATTGGTTAATTATATAAATTAACTCGACCTTGTCAAATTACCGAGTCAAATCGGTCGAGCGTATTCAAGTGATTCGTGACTTAGCCTTATCATGTTTTCACGTTAGATTGGTTAAGTATAGGTCACTTAACCACATCCAATTAACAAGTTAGATTGGTTAAGTTTAGGTCACTTAACCACATCAAAACTTTATGTATAATTGGTTAAGTATAAGTTGCTTAACCCCATTAAATTATCACGTTAAGTTGGTTAAGTATTGGTTACTTAACCTCATTGAATTACCAAGTTTAAATTGGTTAAGTGTTTAACTTAACCCCATCGAATTACCGTGTTTAGATTAGTTAAGTGTGGATTACTTAACCCCATCTGATTACCGTGGTTAGGTTAGTTAAGTCTTAATTACTTAACCTTATCTAATTACCCAGTCGGATTAGTTAAGTGTAAATTACTTAACCCCATCTCCTAATCATCTTGCATGGTTAAGTGTCATGAAGGAAATCAAGCCCGGTCCCACTTAACCTACCCATTCGTGTCGTATCGGTTAAGTGTCATTAGTCAAATTTACTTAACCTTATAATGTGGCATTAATTTAATTAATGCACTCTTAACCTCTCACATTAGACCTTGTTGTGGTTACTAGTTAAGCCGGGCGGGTCCGGGTAGATTTACACCACAACCTAGTCTAACCTCGGGTCTTAAGCGCGACATGACCAACTTCTCACATTGGGTCCTATTGTTTGCAACTACTAGTTAGGTCGGTCGGTTCCGGGTAGTTTTACGTTGCAAACTCAACCCAACCTCGAGTTGGCCACACTTATATTATCTAAGTTCATCATGTTTCCAAAACGTGTTACAAGTTTTCAAGCATTTGGGTAGACCTAACTTAATAGGTAAATTCCCAAAGGGTAGACCTAACTTAATAGGTAAATTCCCAAGCTCATATTTTTATGCATACTTACATGCCAACTTCCATGTCATCTTTCAAGTCATATTTTCAAGTATAAACGCATGTCCATGTTTATCTAACTACCCAAAATCGTGTTTCCCCAACGCAAGCAAAGCGAGTCAACATAGTAAGAATACTATGTCACATATTGGTCTCAAAACATGCATGATGCCAAAAAGGGCTTGGCTTCCACATGCATAACACCATAAAGGGATTGGCCATAAACATGCATAGTGTCATAAGGTAATTTGGCCACATACATGCATATTATCAAAAAGGGTTTGGCCATAAACATGCACAACTTAAAAGAGGGGATTGGCCACGAGCATGCATAATCTCATAAAGGATTTGGCCACAAACTTGCATGTTAGCATAAGGGGTTTGGGTTCATAAACATGCATAAGCCCCAAAATCTTGTCTTAGCCAATGTTTCACAAGTAAAGTGGTTCCTAAAGGTTCATGCTAGCATTTCATGCATAAAGATCCAAACTTGCAAGTTAAACTAGGTTATGCATAGCATGAGAGGCATGATTAAGTCACTTACATGGCCTAAAATCATAAACATGAACACAAGAGGCAAGGTAAGGTTCATATAGGTTCGCATAATCATGTTTAGCCTCATTTTATCCCATGTCAACATTAAAAATACCGTTTTGATCCAAAAGTAGCTAGAACTTACCTAGTTAGGCCTAGGGAAAGGAGCATGAACCATTTTGGCTAAGAAAGGTGCCTCCTTTGTAGAAGAATCGTCATGGAACTCGCATAGCAATGTTGATTTGGCCTTGATTTGGTGTAGCAAGCTTGCACCTTTTGATTTGAACTTGATTTGGATGCATAGGCTCTAGGGATTTGAGATGGAGGCCATGATCAAGATTGATTTTGGCAGCACTTAGTTGCTAGGTTTGATTTTTAGGGATTTAGGTTAGGTTTAGGGTCTTTTATAGAGATTAGGATAGTTTTAGGCCCTTAGATTAACCCTAGGATAGATTAGGACCATCAGATCTTGGAAGTTTCCAGAATCAGCCCAAGAACAAGACCAGGTGAGACAAGCAGGTGCGCCAGGCAGCTTGCCCCGGCCACCCCCTGTCGACAGGCAAGTCGACAGGGCTGTCGACTTGGTCTTGGCCCAAGTCGACAGGCCTGTCGACAGCCCTGTCGACATGGCCTAGGCGGGGAAACTTCCCGCCTAGCCCCAGATCTGATTTCCAAAACTGTTTTTCCGAAATTCAAATTCCCAGAAATCTTCTTTGGGCCTTTAACGGGTCATACGGACTCCGATTCTCGAAAACTCGGACTCTATTTCGCGTATTTTTCCGAGACGAATGCAATGGCACAGACCGTTTCACTTGATTCAGAATTTATAATTTAATTCTGTCTTGATTCTTGATTTAACGTGTTATCGAAAAATACGGGTTGTTACATAAAGCGCGAATATGTGGTCTGATGTCTAAGGTAACGAGAATTGACTAAGTAAACAACGAGAATGATAACTAAGTAACAAGCCTTAGTTAATAGGAACTAAGCATTAAACCTTAGTTTAGAAAACGGTCGAGAATGGGAACTAAGTTGTAATCCTTAGTTAAGGGGACTAAGTGGTAAACCTTAGTTAACAAGATTAACGGGAAAGGAAACTAAGTGGTAAACCTTAGTTAAGAACAACTAAGTAATAATTTATAGTCAAGGAAAGTGAGCCAGTCCATAAATAGATGAATAACCCGATACGGTAGATCATCGCTTAACAAACACACGAGGAGGAGCGAACATTTATCTGATTTCGAGAAAGGCTCCAGCGGACTGGGTTACGAAGCACGTAGCTTCGGGGAACGTGAGGGTACTCTTGGTATCCCTCTGTGAGGTTGCAGATGATTCGCCTGGGCTCACAGAGGTTAAGGTCTGCGGTAGGAGAACCAAGAGTATGCCTTGGTTGCAATATAAGGCAACCTAAAGACTAGGATGGACCAGCGTGAGGCGACGATATCTTGTTTAGCCCTGTGATAGCACTCGTCGTCTACCTACCATCTTCAGTCAATCGTAGTACGTATACGGAAAGGAAGAGAACACCCAACAGACCATATACTTGCTATCTAGTTGTGGGTGAGGCTGGCGAATAGGAAAGTGGGGCATAGGTGGCAGGAGTACAGTTCTCGTGCTTGATTTTCTTGGATTACCTTTCATTAGTTTAGGGAGGGGTCACGTGGGACCATAACCACTGGTAGAAAAACAGACCTCAGCATCTGCATCGGCAGATAACTTAAAGCTCCCGACCGAGTTCCGTATTTCTTGATTTAGCCCTCTCACGGGACTTGGGCCGCACATGTAGTGTACATGTGCACCTAGACATCGGAAACGATTCGCGATACATATGTGGGAAAAGGGCGTTGTTCGACAGGTAGCATAATCCCTAGTAGTCCTAGGTGGCATAAAACCTAATCGAATCTAGAGAACGTTCAATAGGTAGCATAATCCCTAGTGGTCCTAGGTGGCATAAATCCTAGTTGAACACTCAATAGTTCATGATAAGGAAACCTAGCCAGATTAAGGGTGGCAGTCCAAACAATTTTAAGAATGGTGGCACTACGTTGAAGTAGTATAGAATTATGTGATAAAGCCCGTACGATATACGGCAAAGGACTGTACGTATACATGGAAAGGATTATACGAGTTGGGGAAAAATTACATATACGATGTATTAGGATAAGTCTACTAGTAAGTGGACGAGAATGACATGGGTTTGGCCTTGGGTGCTAGTATTGTGAATAACCTAATAAACAAGAAATTATAACTGAACGGTATATGTAGGGTTACACAAGAGTTTATTATAGTCCAGTCACACAGAACTTATGTTCTGACCCCTTCCTCACAACATGCGCAGGTTAGGTTCATGATAGAGATAGTATTGCTTGGCTACTGGCTTGGCAGTATTATTATTAAGGTAATGCTATTTTGAAATAAATTATATTTTATTCCTTCCGCTGTGAGCTGCTTTTCGAACTCTGACATGTTTCTTTCTCTCTGTCTTTTCCGCAGGATACCAGAGCACCCAACTCGGGGTCCGATGGATTGGATTTTGAAAAATTCGGTCTGTCGAAACCTGGGTTGTTACAAATGTGGCCAAGTAATCCAGGTAAAAACGAAAATGACTTCTCTCCTATGTATAAGCAAACTCTTTCTCTTAAATTGACATAGTGATTACAAGCATGTCCTTTTGTGGTAACTATGTTGAATAATTTGTGATAGTAAAAAGAATGAATGTTAAGCTATGTTATTTCAACCATAGTACTGCTTAATGTGCCTCATTTATCTACATGCATACTTGTCTTTTTCCCAGTTTAAATAAACGTACACACACATGAAGTCACATACATCTAGTAGTATGGTCATCAACACATACATATGCAGTCACATACATCTAGTAGTATGGTCATCAACACATACATATGCAGTCACATATATATTAACACACACACACACATGCAGAGAGTGCCAAGGTACAGGAACTACCAGTATTTAAATGGATAAGGAAACTGTAGACGAGAACAAGTATATAGCATGTATGTATACAAGGTTCAAACAGTGAAGTAGCATTCTAATGGGCTTAACGTGTGTGTGTATATATATATATATATGGTTTCGACACATAGGGTCATTTTTTTCAGGTTGACAAACACATACACATGTGTCTTCAGTTCACAAAACAAAGCATAAGTGAGCAAATGGTAAATCTGTTAAGCAACATGGCAAAGACATGTTATCCTTTTTATTAATTCTCTCTCTTCCTTCAAAGGGGAAGTTTTAGTTTTCGACACAGCCTTTACCATATAGTATAGTGGATAATTCTCTTAATTTTTCAAACTATTTAGCACAATCCATCAATAAGATAACAATTTAACCGTTTGTTTATGCAGAACAATCTCGCATTTAGGTTGTAATTTTTTTGCAACTTCTCTTTTTTATACAGCATAGTGGACGCACCCGATTTGCTACATTAAAGATTTATATGATTCATTCTCCATATGTTTATCTGATGTTTGATGCTTTCATTCATTCATTCATTCATTCATTTTGAATTGTATGCTAACCAAATCCTGTATGGTCATTCCGTACTGCTCAGGCAACTTCATATTCTTATGCAGCATATTCTTGTTATGATTTTGAGTTCACAAATTATGCCTTATTAACTCTTAACATAACATGCCTACTCCACATTTTAGTACATTGGAATTTAGATGAATATTTTCTGTCTTCCATTGTTTAGCGTTCTACTTAACTAGTAGTTTGGGTGTCATAAGTTTTAACTATTAGCTGGAACGTGTGAGAAAATTTGTATGTATTTTAAACACTTTATAAGCTGTTTATAATTTTGATGAAGGTTAGCCGCCCTATGGACTTGACTGTTCATAATCTCTACAGCCAAAAGGAAGTTTTTCTACAAGAGCTCGTCAGGTTTGATTTTTTTGCACAAAACAAGTTGGGCTTTCAGGTTCAAAGCAACTATTCCAGGGAGCAACAGGTGAACAACAGTTCAGATCTAAAGGTGTATGATATATATGGATAAACTCAAATATAAGCAAGTTCAGATTCACCATTTAGCAAAGCTACATATGAACCACAACCAAAAACCCCAATCCAAACCACGCAATAATTCAAGGCAGAAAATTACAACGAGACCAACTATTATATTATAGTTTAAATATCGAGTTTAATCTACTTGAAACGCAGTAAAATCGTGAGCGAACTCACCTTGAAATCAGTGAAGAAGAAGCAGTGTTTTTTTTAAGGTGGCGTCAGGCTTCGATTTGCAGAGGAGCGAATTGGGCAGTCTCGCCTTGACCAAAACGAGGAGGAATGCTCCTTGATTTTGGTGGTGTTGGACTGGGAGGATCGGATGGATTCTCAGGCGTTGGCGCACGACCTTTGGAGATGATCGGCGTTGCTGTGAGGAGCGGTGGAGTGCTGCTGAAGAACGGGAAGAAGGAAATAGGAGCCTTCGATTTTAGGGAAAGAATTTATTTTGGAAGAGGGTAAAACTAACGGCTACCATTGAAATTTTAATTGAGGAGGGCTTCAATTTTTCTTTCTCAGGGGATGGAGTGAAATTTCTGATTTGGGGAAGACGCCAATGGAATTAAAAAGAAAGGAAGGATTTTGCTGCTGAAGGAATAAGGAACCATGCTGATTTATTTATTTTATAGACGAGAAGCAGGGGGATAAGAACAAAGTCGCATCAAAAACTTATAGAGTAGGGGCGAAATCAGATAGTAGGTCTGCAAAAATTCAACTAGGGTAGGTTATATATGTTTTAGTTTAACTATTTAACTGGCACCGTAAACCGACATTGAACGTTCCATATTCGTACCGTTAACCCCACTTCCATACGACATGAAATTTTACGTACCTCCATATTTCAACATTCTGAATCCACTAAAATTAATTTAATCGTAATCTAACTTTGTTTGTGTACAATGATATTTCAAATTATTAATCGGTTCACTAATTTGACTCTATTTGTCTATAAAACAACTCTGTTCGATTCGAAATTTGAACCATTGAATTCCAATTTCATTATATACACAAACACACACATATCCAAGCCAATTTATATATATTAACAAATAAAAATTCTCCCATTCATTCAACGTTAGCTACGTTTATTTTTAAATTCAACCACTTATATTTTCCCATCGAATGTTCAACCAAATTCAATCCAAATATTCAACAGAAAATATTTGAATTCTCAACTGACCATAATAATTTGAATATTGAATTCAATTCATACACAAAACCAGATTTTTAATCCCAATATCAATATTAAAATGATCATTAATAATTAAATCTTTAATAAATTTCACAGTCCAGTTGTCATAACTTCTAGGACGTTACAGCGTGTCTACCGTTTCACCATCAGGGCATCTTGAAAGTGAATTGTATTCCATGAATATGATATCCATCTAGTGTGATATATGGAATATATGGACAAAGGTGGATGAGTGTTGGGGTATTTCTATCGATCGGTCATGTCATATAGGCCCGAATCAGACATCAAATTGCTTCGATTTGAATTATCTGTAGGATACCCTATATATCAAAAAGATGTACAATCAAAACTATTTCTCGATTCAGATCCATGATTTATGTTTCATCTTTCTTTTTTTGTTTCGAGAAAGATATCGATCAATTTCGATTCTCTCTTTTTCGATTGAGTCTTTTCCGATCGAGATGTATGTCTAAAGAAATACGTTGAGAAAGGGCAGATGTATGGAACCTTTCAACGAGATAGTGCTTTTTCAAATCTCTCAAAATGGAATCTGTTCCAAACATATATGCCATGGTTCCTTACTTCCTAACGGAATAGGTAACAAAGCTACTTTGCCACCTACTGCCACTAACTCACCACCCCCCCCAAGTTAAGCTGGTACTTGTTGTTGCACCAGGAGCTGTTACGCTAGGTGCTAAAGCATGGGTATTTTGTATCCATTGAGCAAAGATAGGCTATAATTGTATAGCAGTATCTGAAAACATATCTTAGGGACGTCCTAAAGCACTAATGGTAACATTATGAATATACAAACCAAAACTTTGAAAACCTAGAAATATACATGCCCAGTTTAGGTGTGATATGATTGCATCGCGGTGCCTAAGAACACGATCTAATATGCATATTGCTCCATGGAGCCAAGTCCAAAATATGGAATAAACAAGTGTTTCCACGACTCTACCACCCGGCCAATTCTTTTCCACTTGATCCCCTTTTCATGGCCACATATCTTTACGGCTAAGGAATGGGAAATCTTTCCCCTGTTACATGAATCAAATATTTCATTTCATCCGGGAAAAGCCATCTCTTTCTCCACAATGTCTTTGCCATTTGATCCAATAGCGTTCCGTTAGATAGGAAGAGATTTGATAAATACTGATAACTCTCAGATGGAGTATTAAAATTGAAAGATCCATTAGATAATGAATTATTGGTTCTAAGCCATCTCCGGTGATGAATCAACAATTCGAAGTGTTTTTCTTGCGTATTCTTGATGAACCAGTGTCTAGATATAGATGTAGAAGAATTTGTTTGGGAAGTAATAAGCCCATTTGACATCTCTTCATCTGCAAAGAATTCTCGATGTGAAAACACAGAGACAAAGGGCTGATCTTTGAATAAGAAAAAGAATGGATTTGCAGGGTCCCAAATGAATTGGCTTATTCGAAAAAAGCCTTGTTCTTTGGATGATCTATCTCGTGTCTAGTACTGCATGGTTCCACTCTGCAAGAACTCCGAATCATTCTCTTGAAGCTCATTCTTTTTATGATAAATGATCCGCTTGCCCTGAAATGACCCGGCCCAATAGGGAAATCCCAATTCAGTGGACCTTTCGATACAATCAAATAGATTGCCACAAGGGCGCCATATCCTAGGAGCTCAAACTATGTGATTGAATAAATCCTCCTCTATCTGTTGCGAGTTGAGGGGTCCTTCCCCTTCTTCAAACTCCGATTCGTATTTTTCATAGAAAAATCTCTGATCAACGACAGAAAAAGATCCATTTTGCATCATATCTAACGGATTCCTTGGTTCAGACCGATTATTGAAAACGGGATCCGTAGGTGACCACATAGATTTCTAAACGATGAAAATGAGCGATAATTGAGTATAATAAAATATAAAAATCATTAAAAAAATAAATAAGCTCCACTATAAATTGTCTCAAACCTTCCTAAACTTATTCCTAAGCTCAAATACACGACAGCCCCAATTCCTCCTTCTGACCTTAAAAATGAGAGCTTTTCAATCTTTCAAAAATCATAGAAACCAAAATACTCCACTAAAAATCAAGAAATAAATATATATGTGATCCTTAAAGCTTGCTCTTCGATTTTGGCATGAGTATGGAAGAGATTCAAGAGCATTCCCTACGCTGTGTTTTTCCAGCATAAGCTTTAGGCGAGCTAGAGTAGGATTTTTTGGCGAATTGGTGCATCGTTGCTTGTTTTTGAGTTTGGTTTTGAGTTCACGAGGTGGAAAGATGGTTGTATACAGAGTTTGAGTGAATTTTCCGACAATTTTTATTGAGAAAATAAAGGGAACAACGCACGTTTTGGCTGTGAATGATTTTTGGGGCGAGCTTGAGTTTGAGATTCATGGTGTTGAGATTGTAGAGGAGGAGAAGAGATGAATAAAAGAATAAAAGAAGCATGTGTTAAAATACATTTTTTGTTACATAAAAATGTCATCTTCAACATGTTAATGAAGAATAAAAGAAGCATGTGTTAAAATACATTTTTTTTAGATAAAAAAATGTCATCTTCAACATGTTAATGAAGAATAAAAGAAGCATGTGTTAAAATACATTTTAGTTAGATAAAAAATGTCATCTTTAACTTGTTAATGAAGAATAAAAGAATCATGTGTTAAAATACATTTTTTGTTAGATAAAAAATGTCATCTTTAACATGTTAATGAAGAATAAAAGAAGCATGTGTTAAAATACATTTTTATTAGATAAAAAATGTCATCTTTTACATGTTAATGAAGAATAAAAGAATCATGTGTTAAAATACATTTTTGTTACATAAAAAATGTCATTGTTAACATGTTGATGAAGTGATAAAAGAATTATATTTTTGTTTGATAAAAATATTGTTTTCAACATGTTAATGAAGTGAATTAAATAGTCATGTGCTGAAATGAATGTTTGTGTGTGTTAAAAATATAATTTTTAACATGAATAGGAAGTGTACAAAATTTACATGTCTTGAAATATATATTTTTTGTTCATTAAAAATATTTTTTTTAACATGTGTATGTGAAGTGTACAAAATTTACATGTCTTGAAATATATTTTTGTTCATTAAAAATATAATTTTTTTAACATGTGTATGGGAAATGTACAAAATTTACATGTAGTGAAATAAATGTTTGTTCATTAAAAATATAATTTTTTTAACATGAATAGGAAGTGTACAAAATTTACCTGTAATGAAATAAAAATGAATTATATATATATATATATTAAAATAAAACGAATCGCACAGTAGTTCACGTTTTGGAATCGTAACTTTAAACGATTATGCCGAGAGATCCGACCGTCGGATTTTCCCGAAACTGGAACCGTTGGGTTTGCTTTGGAAAGATCTTTCCAACGATATTAAATTTGTTAGGATCCAATGGTTAGTTTTTGAGAAATGTGTAATTCAAATCTGAATAAAAACAGCGCCAGAGCCGCATAATGACCTGAAACGTCATTCAAGTTAAATGGGCTACTTTTACGTAAATAAAAATAGCGATAAATCATTATAAAATATTACAAACGATATGTAATGGAAATTAACCAATATCACTTGATTTATAAAGTAATATGGACAGTTAGATTCTTTGACATTAGCCTATAGGATTGAATTGAATTTAACCAAAGAAAAGAAATGATTTGAATTATATATATTCGAGAATATTTGAAAATGCAAGTTAAATCTCATTTCAAATAATTGTACGACGGCTAAAAGTCGAAGATACTGAAGACGGTGGTTGAAGAACGATGATCTCCACATCAAATGGATGACTACCGATGCCCTGGATTGGTTAGCTCCCAGGAAGGAGTTATAGTGGTAGTTGTCCAGACGTACTTGTTGATTGTCCGGATATGTGAGGACCTCTCTTCCGTATTGGACACATGGAACGAGGAATAAGGTAACTTCGGTTTCTTTCAGACCCAGAACGAACTTGTAAATGGATGTGTGTCTGACATTGGATTTTATTATGTGTTGATTGATGTCTATTAAATGTATATCTGTTTGGTGGCGAAGAATTTATTCTCTTGCTTAACACCCTTCTCTGAGACGTATGAGCTTAGAGGTTATATATCGATAGACATCAGTTACATGGCGTGGATTGTCAATGTGGCATGCTAAGATGCAAATGATCAAGGATTTTGTTGAAAATAAGAGCCTTGTGGTTGATGATCAACGAATAGCTTTAATTAGCATAGCTTTGTGTATAGCGTTAATTCGCGAGCCTCACACCAGGTATGAGTCAAAAACGGGATCGTGACCGTAGGAAGAACTTGCGTTTCTTTCTAGCTAGAAGTGGTGTCATAGTATGGAGCCTAGACATTTTTACTTATGTGGATGATGGATTGCGAGGCGCCTCAGATATTAGTCGCTACTAGCCAAGTGATAGGTCCGATAGGACTGGGAAACGTATTGTTCAGGAATAACCAATCCACTAACGTATGTGTGGACCGGCCCTACCATTCACAGGGTTCACTACGGGGGATCCTGAGACATTTTTTAGAGTGACTCGATTCGTACAGAGTCATCCCTATACTATCACCTTATGTCAATCGTAATCATGACTATACTATCACCTTATGACAACTGTTATCTTGACTAGTACCTTATTTTGCTAGAATTGGAATCTTTATGTTTGAGGCCAATATTCCGTATGCCAGTAATGTTTTAATCTTTCATTTCATGTCATACTATGTTATGCTAGTAATCACTTTTGCCACCTTATACCCGTTTTTTTATGTTATTCCCTAATTAGATTTGTTTGTATCGATTCGAGTTTACGTGCAATGGGAATACGATTTGGGTAGACTAGGTAAAACATGAATTAGCTTTAAACTTGAACATGAACGTTGTTATGACTTGAACCTGAATATGGACATGAACTTGACACGATTTGACATGAAACATGACCTGAAAACTGGAAATGAACCTAACATGAAAACTTGAACGTGGGCATGACAATTAGATGAACTTGAAAATGGCCAACTCGAGGTTGGGTTGAGTTTGCAGTGTAAATCTGCCCGGAACCGCCCGACAAATCCAGTGGCTGCAAACAATAGGATCCAATGTGGGTAGTTGGTCATTTCGCACGTAAAACCCAAGGTTAGACTATGTTGCGGTGTAAATCTGCCCAGAACCGGCCGGCAAATCCAGTAACCACAACAGTTAGTATAATGTGATAGGTTGGCGTGCACTAATGAATTAATGCCACATGATAGGGTTAAGTCATGAACCACTTGAATATACTTAACCAACTTGACACGATGATTTGATAGGGTTAAGTCATGGACTGCTTGAACACACTTAACCAACTTGATACATGATTTGGATAGGGTTAAGTCACGAATTTGAATGACAACACTTAACCCATTAGAAACCCTAGTTACGTGGTCCTTTTCAGCAGTAACCCACTTAGATGTATCACGATACCCTGGGACTAGGCAGGGTGGGGCATGATTACTGGGCTGATTATAAGCGACCAGAACGACGGCTGAGTAGGTGAGCCATTGTAGGTTCAGGCGGACTATGGTCGTGCACTTAGTCCGGAGTTGAAAAAGCAGGCATTGGGCACCAGTAGATTTACATTGTGCATGCTTGATTCGTGTCGGTGGTTGGCACCATAGGACGTGATACACCCTATGGTGGACCTAGCACAGGTAACTACATTTCAGGATAGGGCCGTATGACACAGACACATGACAAGCTAGGACTTGTAGGGAGTCGATCGATTAGTAGATCGTACCGTAGGACCCCGTAATGGGTCACTTCATGATACTGGGCCAAGGGATCATTTCATGATTAATACTTGACATGGGTTAGAACACTAGTACAGTTGGTGCAGCGAACCTTGAATATGCGATGCTAGACTTGACTTATCTTGTTATCTTGATTATCCTACCAGTTCTATTATCATCCTTATGTTTAATTCCAGTTTTCACATATCATGTTACCTTTACTAGTTTTCATACTGAAAGTCACTAGGGCTTACCAGTCTTTATGACTGACCCTTTTTCTTTTGCCTCTTTTCCTTCCGTTCCTCCCCCCCCCCCCCAGGTTCTCAGGGAGGAAACACTAGCTCTTAGCTTGGATTTGGCTTGCTTTCTGACGGCTCATGTACGGTTTGGTCTTGAGCTATGCTATGGCTGCTTCTGCTATTTATGGAGAATATTTTACTTTTGTTATCTTAAGTTTATGCTTCTTTATTTGGAATTTTATGTAATGGAATAATTTGTATCTTGGATATATGAGCTTTTGACTCTTTTCTTGGAAATAATAATAAGTTGGTTTTTAATATCTACCG
The DNA here is from genome assembly GCA_030737875.1 of Allium sativum. Lineage (NCBI taxonomy): Eukaryota > Viridiplantae > Streptophyta > Magnoliopsida > Asparagales > Amaryllidaceae > Allium > Allium sativum. The sequence continues at coordinate 139,715,570 of CM060925.1, read as the reverse complement.
CTGCTTTATTTTGTTCTGCCTTGTGATATCTTTGTGCATGTTTACCTAGATAATACTCCACCAAAACTAGTGCATTCCCTTTGTGAGTGACCCTAGCAGAGGTGGGGTGTTACATTTGGTATCAGAGCAGAAGGTTACCAGGCTGGGCAAAAAGTTTTTAAAAACCTTCTGAAACTATTTTCAAAACCATTTATAAAGAAGCATTTTCAAGAAAAGTTTTATGTTTAAAAAGGCTATTCCCCAATAAGCCCTTAGCACTTTCCTTTGTTTCCTCGTTTGAATCTTTTCTTTTCGTTTTCCAGCATGGTCGATCTTAACCTGCCGGAGGGAATACCCGTGCCTGGATGGTTCCGAAGATACTTAGAAGCCAGGGCCAACGACGCGGGCACGGCAGACATCCCTCCTCGTCCTCCCCTAGTGGCTGTGGTTCCTCCTCCTCCTGGTACCGCCTTTGCCAAAATATGCAAAGACTTTAAAGCAATGGGCGGCAAGAACTTCGTTGGAACTGAAACCGTTGTTGAGGCACGAAACTGGCTAAAGGAGACGGAAGACATGTTCATTATCTTTGATATGGAGGACCATAGGAAAGTTCAGTTGGCAGCATGGTTGCTGAAAGAGGAAGCTACATTTTGGTGGGAAGTCACCAACGCTACCAGGCCAGTTGAGACTTGGGCAGATTTTAGAGAGAGGTTTGGGCTTAAATTCTTGTCATCAGCAGAAGAGAACCTTCAGATGGAGAGGTTCCTAGCCCTCAAGCAAGAGGACATGTCTGTTAGGGAGTATGTGAATAAGTTTAATCAGCTTGCTCGGTTCGGTTTGGATTTGGTCAACACATCCCAGAAAAAGGCTGTATGCTTTGCTCGAGGATTGAATGAGCCACTACACAGCATGGCCCTAACTCATATACCCATGGGGGCGACCTTTGAAAGCTTGGTGGATATGGCTCTACTTCATGAGGAAGACAAGAATAGCAAGAGGGAGATTAAGCCTAATGAGACTCAGAATAAGAAGGTTGACTTCAAGAAGGGGAACAACAAGAATAATAAGAATAACAAGAGCAACAACAAAACACGTGAGACGAGGAAGTGCAACTTTTGTGGTATTACTGGACATCTAGCTAAAGACTGTAGAAAGAAGAAGAGGAAGTTGGGTGAATGCTTTCATTGTGGAGGTACTGGACACATCAGCAAGGATTGCCCTAAGAAGCAAGGGCAGGGGCAAGGGCAGACCCAACGAGCAGGACCTTCTGGAGGGCAGTTGCATGCTCTCAACACCACTACAGCTCCTGACTGAGGGAGTAATATTTTCGTAGAAAGCCTTGTTTACATTTCTGACTTTCCTGTTCGAACCTTATTTTACTCTGGCGCATCGCATACTTTTATTTCTTCTGATATTGTTGAAAATCTGCACCTAAGTACTAGTCTGGTTGAGGATCCCGTTATAGTTTCAAATCCAATTGGGGGCTCCACCCATTTATCTATGATGTATGTGGATTTAAGGATCTCTATCTTAAGCGTAGAATTCATGTGTAATGCTTATGTTCTCGGATTCATGGGATACGGTTTGATCCTAGGTATGGATTGGCTGTCCAATTATGGAGCCATTCTTAATTGTGAACGAAGGGTAGTGAGGCTCATGACTCGCCTTGGTAATACCCTTGAAATTTCTTGTAGCCCTAAGGGTCCGGTCATGTTGTGTTATCTAGAATCCCTTGACTCGTCCGACGATAATTTGCAATCTGTAAAAGTGGTTCGAGAATATCCAGATGTCTTTGATGAAGTGAGGGGGTTACCTCCTAAACGCGAGATAGACTTCCGAATTTATCTTGTTGATAATGCCAAGCCAGTTTCATTTCCCGTTAGGCACATGGCCCCGCGAGAAAGAAAAGAGCTCAGTAAACAAGTTAATGAGTTGCTTGAGAAAATATTCATAAGGCGAAGCATTTCTGAATGGGGTGCTCCTGTGGTATTCGCTACTAAGGTGGATGGATCGCTTCGTCTATGCGTAGATTATCGTGAGTTAAACAAGCTGACAAAGAAGAACAGGCACCCACTACCGAGAATCGACGATTTGTTTGACTAACTTATGGGAGCATCTGTTTTCTCTCAACTCGATCTAGCTATAGGATTCCACCAGCTTAGAGTGGCTGAGGATAGCATTGACAAAACTGCGTTTAGGACTCCAGATGGGTTCTTCGAATGGCTCGTCATGCCGTTTGGATTAACAAATGCACCCGCACACTTTGTGGATTTGATGAGTAGGGTGTTTCGGGAGTTCCTTAACAAGTTTGTGGTAGTTTTCGTGGATGATATTTTGATCTTCTCAAAAGATGAAGAAGAGCATGCTAGACATCTCAAGGAAGTCATGGAAACGCTTAGAGCACACAGTTAAAGGCTAAGTTCTCCAAATGCCATTTTTGGAGGAAGGAAATTTGATTCCTTGGACACGTAGTTTCTAAGCAAGGCATAGCCGTGGACCCCGCAAAGGTAGTTGCGGTACAGGACTGGAAAATTCCTAAGAATGCAACGGAGGTGAGGAGCTTTCTCGGTTTGGCGGGCTACTACAGGAAGTTCATTAAGGACTTCGCTAAGATTTCAGCCCCTCTTACTAAGTTAACAAAGAAGAACCTACCTTTTGCATGGGACATAGAATGTGACGCTGCTTTTTAGAGACTTAAGAGAGCCCTCACCACAGCCCCAGTTTTGGCATTACCCGACGGAGGTAAGATGTTTATCGTGTACACAGATGCGTGCGGCACGGGGTTAGGCGCTGTCCTAATGCAAGAAGGAAGAGTAATATGCTACGGGGGCAGACAACTTAAAGTTCATGAGAAAAACTATCCCGCGCATGACTTGGAGTTGGCCGCGATTGTTTTTGCACTTAAAGCTTGGCGCCATTATCTTCTAGGGGAGAGGTTCGAGCTGTATACCGACCACAAATCGCTTAAGTACCTCTTCTCATAGAAAGACTTGAATCTGAGACAACAGTGGTGGATGGAATTCTTGGCATCATATGACTTCAATATAGCTTATACCCCTTGCAAGGCTAATGTGGTGGCGGACGCGCTAAGTAGAAAAAGGTTGACGTTGAGCCCCTTGTTTGTTGAAAGGAAAAGCCTTGAGTTTATAGCAACCTTTGATTTTACACCTGCTGTTGAGTCATTGACTGCTATGTTTGCATCTCTTGAGTTAAGACCTACACTTCTAGATCAAGTAGGGACTTCACAGAGGGAAGACCCGCAGATAGTCGAAATCATGGACAAGCTGATTAGGGGTGAGACATCGAGTCACCTAAGTAGGTATACCGTAGATGACAAGGGATGGCTAAGGCGCGATGGAAGGCTATGTGTCCCACAAGTGGGTGACCTGGTAAGGAAAGTTATCGAAGAAGCGCACCACTCGAGGATGACTATACATCCCGGAGGGGATAAGATGTACAGGGATATGAAACGCATTTTCTTTTGGGCTGGATTGAAAAAGGACGTGGTAGAGTTCATCTCGAAGTGCATGGTGTGCCAACAAGTAATGGCCGAGTCGAAGAAGCCCGGTGGGCTATTACATCCTTTGGAGGTTCCGCAATGGAAATGGGAGAGTATCTCGATGGATTTCGTGGATGGACTGCCTAGGTCTAGGAAGGGAAATACTAGCATATGGGTTATAGTTGATAGACTCACGAAAAGTGCTCACTTCATTCCGATGAAAAGCAAGAGGACCACATCAGGGCTAGCGTCTATCTACCTTCGAGAGATAGTACGATTGCATGGAGTTCCTTCTAGTATAGTTAGTGATCGTGACCCGATTTTTACTAGCCAGTTTTGGAATAGTCTGCAAGAAGCAATGGGTACACGACTGAACTTGAGCACTGCCTATCACCCACAGAAGGATGGACAAACCGAAAGGGTAAATAGGATACTAGAAGATCTCCTGAAGCTATGCATTCTTGACTTTGGTGGCACTTGGGAAGACCATCTTCCTCTCGTGGAGTTTGCATATAACAATAGTTACCAAGCTAGCATCGGAATGGCACCGTTCGAAACCCTGTATGGAAGACCGTGCAAATCGCCAACTTGTTGGTGGGAGACGACAGACAGACTTATACTTGGGCCCGACATGATAAGGGACACTTTTGAGAAGATTGAGTTGATACGAAGACGGATGAAAACGGCCCAAGATAGACAGAAATCTTATGCGGACCAGAGAAGGACAGACCTAGAGTTCGAAGTCAGAGATATGGTCTTTATAAAAGTTTCTCCGTTACGCAATGTAGTTCGTTTTGGAGCAGTTGGAAAGCTAGCACCAAGGTTCGTAGGACCGTTTCCTGTCACTGAGAGGATTGGACGGATGGCCTATAAGGTAGACTTCCCGAGAAGTTATCTGGAGTACACAATGTCTTTCACGTCTCGCATCTCCAGAAGTGCTTGCATGAGTCAGCCGGAGTGGTTGAGCCAAGCGTCCTTGAAGACGTAGAAGTGGAAAAAGAAGCAACATTGAGGCGAGTTCTGATTCGTATCTTAGGAACAAAGATTAAGAAGCTAAGGAATCGAGAAGTCAAGCTAGTTAAAGTGCAGTGGAGTGAAGCCCAAGAAGACGCAACTTGGGAAACCGAAGAGAAGATATGTGCACTTTACCCATTTCTTTTTTAGGGTACATTCTCGATCCCCTTTTTCCTATAAACTTGAAAACCTTTTCGTATCATGCTTCTGATATCTACGTTTGTCTTGTTATCTTCTCGATCTTATCTTGAGAACCTTAGGTAGAACCATATGGATGTAAACATGTGATTGAAGCATGTTATGGTTGATGTTTGCAAATGGTTGCAAGTGGTTGCAAGTGATTGCTAGTGGATGCATGACACACATTAGGCACTAGATCGGCTCAGTCACATTTTCATGTTGCATATGCATGAGTGCTAATACTTGTACATGGATGGAACTTGTTATGCTTGGATGTTGCATATGGATGAATGTTTGTGCACTCATGTAGAGATTATAAACTATGTTAGGAATTTGCATACATGTTGGATTCATGACACTAACATATTTTGCATTAAGGAGGTTTACTGAATCAGTAACCGCCTGATCTTTTGCATTAGATAAGTACATATACACACACTTTCGGCATATGTTCATACAGCACTAGAAATCTTTTAAGGACAATGGTTTCCTGTGGATAATGCTTTGAGTAGATGGATGATGGAAGGTAGGACACATCCTCCCTAACTTAGAGATTTCGGGGACGAAATCCTTTAAGGGGGAGAATGTAACAACCTGTGTTTTTATAACGTGTAATAACCATAAATCAAGGCAGAATTAATTTTTAAAATAAGAATCAAGGGAAACGGGTTGTGCCATTGCGTTCATCTCGAAATTCTGCTTGGGAACGAGTCCGATTTTTCGAAAATCGGAGTACGTATGACCAAGTTATGACCTTTCGAAGTTTTCAGAAGTTTTCAAGTTCAAAACAGCTCAATTCGAATTCAAAATTCGAATTTCAAACCTCAGAATGGACTGGGCGGGAAATTTTCCGCCCAGGACCAGGTCGACCTGGGGGTCGACTATGTAGTCGACCTACCCAGGACTAGGTCGACCATAGTGTCGACCTGGGGGTCGACCTGGTGGCCGAGTCCACTTTTGAAGCTGGATTCACTCTGATGTATCTGGCCTCGTTTCTGTCCACATTCGTTGACCTGACCCTATAAATACAGCCCCTCACACTAGTCTCTCTACACAAAATTCTTTCTGACCTTATGCTGCTCTAATTCTAGTTGAAAAGTTAGAGAGACTACTTCTTCTACGTCGAAGCTACGTTGCTGATTTGGGGATTTCTATTAGGACTTGACTAAGCATATAAAGATTCAACTATCGACTCTCTCTTTCTAATTCTCGAACCACGATCTGCAAGTCCCAGTTATTTTTAGATTCAAACTGTAAATGTAATATGAATATGATGTAAATTGAAATTGGGCCTATGTATGATGACTGTTTTACATCCATTCTTGTTCATCTTGGATCTTGACTTTTGGATATGTTATGACATTGATTTGGGGCCTATTCATGTTGTAAATCAAAAAGAGAAACCCCTCATATTATCATGTTGAATCTGCTATTAGTCACAAGTTTATGACTATCACCTTATGTCTATCGTTACCATGACTGTACTATCACCTTATGTCAACCGTTACTATGACTATACTATCACCTTATGACAATTGTTATCTTGACTAGTACCTTATTTTGCTAGAATTTGAATCTTTATGTTTGAGGCCAATATTCCGTATGCCAGTAATGTTTTAATCTTTCATTTCAAGTCATACTACGCTATGCTAGTAATCACTTTTGCCACCTTATACCCATTTTTTTATGTTATTCCCTAATTAGATTTGTTTGTATCGATTCGAGCTTACGTGTGATGGGAATACGATTTGGGTAGACTAGGTAAAACATGAATTAGCTTTAAACTTGAACATGAACGTTGTTATGACTTGAACCTGAATATGGACATGAACTTGACACGATTTGACATGAAACATGACCTGAAAACTGGACATTAACCTAGACATGAAAACTTGAACGTGGGCATGACAATTAGATAAACTTGAAAATGGCCAACTCGAGGTTGGGTTGAGTTTGCAGTGTAAATCTGCCCGGAACCGCCCGACAAATCCAGTGGCTGTAAACAATAGGATCTAATGTGGGTAGTTGGTCATATCGCACGTAAAACCCGAGGTTAGACTATGTTGTGGTGTAAATCTGCCCGGAACCGCCCGGCAAATCCAGTAACCACAACAGTTAGTCTAATGCGAGAGGTTGGCGTGCACTAATGAATTAATGCCACATGATAGGGTTAAGTCATGAACCACTTGAATATACTTAACCAACTTGACATGATGATCTGATAAGGTTAAGTCATGGACTGCTTGAACACACTTAACCAACTTGATACATGATTTGGATAGGGTTAAGTCACGAATTTGAATGATAACACTTAACCCATTAGAAACCCTAGTTACGCGGTCCTTTTCAGCAGTAACCCACTTAGATATATCACGATACCCTGGGACTAGGCAGGGTGGGGCACGATTACTGGGCTGATTGTAAGCGACCAGAACGACGGCTGAGTAGGTGCGCCATTGTAGGTTCAGGCGGACTATGGTTGTGCACGTAGTCCGGAGTTGAAAAAGCAGGCATTGGGCACCGGTAGATTTACACTGTGCGTGCTTGATTCGTGTCGGTGGTTGGCATCATAGGACGTGATACACCCTATGGTGGATCTAGCACAGGTAACTACATTTCAGGATAGGGCCGTATGACACAGACACATGACGAGCTAGGACTTGTAGGGAGCCGATCGATTAGTAGATCGTACCGTAGGACCCCGTAATGGGTCACTTCATGATACTGGGCCAAGGGATCATTTCATGATTAATACTTGAAATGGGTTAGAACACTAGTACAGTTGGTGCAGCGAACCTTGAATATGCGATGCTAGACTTGACTTATCTTGTTATCTTGATTATCCTACCAGTTCTATTATCATCCTTATGTTTAATTCCAGTTTTCACATATCATGTTACCTTTACTAGTTTTCATACTGAAAGTCACTAGGGCTTACCAGTCTTTATGACTGACCCTTTTTCTTTCGCCTCTTTTCCTTCCGTTCCTCCCCCCCCCCTCCCCCAGGTTCTCAGGGAGGAAACACTAGCTCTTAGCTTGGATTTGGCTTGCTTTCTGACAGCTCATGTACGGTTTGGTCTTGAGCTATGCTATGGCTGCTTCTGCTATTTATGGGGAATGTTTTACTTTTGTTATCTTAAGTTTATGCTTCTTTATTTGGAATTTGATGTAATGGAATAATTTGTATCTTGGATATATGAGCTTTTGACCCTTTTCTTGGAAATGATAAGAAGTTGGTTTTTAATTTCTACCGCTGCTTTATTTATGTTCTGCCTTGTGATATCTCTGTGCATGTTTACCTAGATAATACTCCACCAAAACTAGTGCATTCCCTTTGTGAGTGACCCTAGCGGAGGTGGGTTGTTACAGTAATATTTATTCATGCTATGATATATTCTTGTACTCTGATGTAATTGTTGTAATAATAATGAAATGTTCTAATGTTTTTGTTCTGATGCGACATGTTCTCAACTCAATCCGGGTTTTCCCGTAAGGGGAAGTTTGGGTCATTTCAGCCACGGTGGCCAGGAATTTATTAATTACTTCATATACATATATATATTATATGATATATTCTCTTTTAATTATTTTCCATTTGTTTCCTAATTTCATCCGTAACTTCTTCATACGGACTCTGTTTGCAAAACTCCGTGCATGAAAGTTGACCAGAATTCTGAGACAAACGCAATGGTGCAAGTTTCATGGTCAAATTTCATCATTTGCAGAAATTCCTATTGTTGGATCTAATTAAATAACTATTTTATTTATTGTCAAAATTCTGGTTTGTTACATTCTTCCTCCTTTAAAAGGAATTTTGTCCCGAAATTCTGACACCTACTTATCTTATCATACACAACCAATTTGTGTATATCCATTTTGCAACCAAGTGCGCATGTGCACTGTATACATAATGCATCACTTCCATAAAACATGCATACACAATGATTCTACATTAAATCCTCCTATATATATGCATTTAATTTTTAAAACACTTTTGAAAACGTGATGCAAAACATCCTAAAATATATTGGGAGTTCTATATGAATGCAAATTTTAAAACATTTTCCATCCATAACCCTCACACGACTACGAATAGAAGTGTGAAGCGACCAATTTTTGCATCCAAACCCTACCATCCAACACGTCAACGCATCTAATTGTTTCCTACTTAATTTCTCCTAAGTCGGAAAAAGAAAACCAAAGCAAAGAATTTTAACGTTTCCTCCGCTTATAAATATTCCAACTTCCGTCCTATAGTGGAAATTTTTACCTCAATTCCCCTAAATACTCCAAAAATTCCCATTTATAATCTGTAAAGGATTCTTAAAACAAGCTTTAAAACGTAAAATGAGTTAACTAACAACTTACACGCGTCATTGACAAGGTATGAAAACGACGTTTCCATGGCTAAAATAGCCTTTCCCTTGTTGTCATTAACGTTTTTATCGAATTATCGACCCTACTGCACCGTTAAAACGGGCACACAAACTATCCAAAAATCTTCCTTACACCTTTCTTGTGATAAAAAATTAAAATTTCACAAAGATAAATTTCCGCTTTAAGAGTACTTTTATATATTTTGAAAATTTCTTTTTAATACCGTTTCACTTTCCATATGAGATATGTACATAAACTACAATTTTGGTAACATGCGCTTTGCGTCATTTTAACCATCTATTTTAATGCAAAACAGATGTTTAAATATGTGCAAACTATCAAACCCAAATTCGCGTTTTCGCGCAAACCAAAATAAAAGAAAGTAAATCAGTAAAAAAATTAAAAAGGATTTTTTTTCAAATAATGTTTGCAAAAAGTCACAAAAAATGTATTTTGTGGAAACTTAAACTATTAAAGTCACATGTTGGCGAAAGAGGAAGTCGGTCACGCGAGAAATGCGAACACCGAAACCACACATAAAAAGAGCAAAATTAATTTTAGCTTAACAAGGAACAGTTGATAAATACACCAGTGATAAAGACAATGCAAAAACTCGTCCTTCGCTAAAATTTACTCTTACACTGAATTATATTCTTTTCAGCACTAAGGCAACTGTTTGTTAGATAATAAGCTGAGATTTCAATTAGATATGCGCGAATGACACGAATTTTTTTATACATAGAAATTTCATTAAAAAGTCATGCGGTTACAAACAACACCAACGGTTACAACACAACCACTACAACAAAGATAAAATGCTGGAAAGGGAAACACACAATACAAAATATACAAATTGACATGCCTACAAACTATGAGATGACCAAGCCCTACGGTTGAAACTCAATCCATTACAGCGTCCACGCCAAGAATGCAGTATGGTAGAAATGTAGCCAATCTCATGAGACTGTAAGCACTACTCTTTAAGGACCTCTCTGGGTTCTGCTTTGATGTGATGGAGGGCAGCGAGCTCTGGGCTCTCCTGGCCAGGCTGCTGAGGCTGTGGTTGCTGAACAGGAGTGGGAGGTGCAGGAATAAGAACATCGGGCAACTGAATGTCAATCTTACGGAGAGTGGCATGGCTGATGGCGGTAGGCGCCTTCTTCACTGCGGTATCTTTAGTAAGCCTCATCTGAAAGTGTCGGAAGACACGGGTAAAAAGGTAGCTATATGGGAAATGTCTCCTTGGGGTGCCGATGAAAGACTCATAAAGGTGTACCATAAATACACGCTCCTAGTTGACAATTGTACCACCCAGAATGGCATAAACGGCGTGACGCACAGAAAGATTGATTTGCTCCAAGCTTCCTGTCTTCAGGATGATGTTGTGCTGAATGATGCACACAACTAAACGAGCAATAGGTCGCAGGTTGGCAGTGGTCCAAACTCTAGCGGCTTCAAGGAAGATACGCTCAAGGATCTGTGGGTCATCATCTCAACGACATCCAACTCAACTTCGACCGTCATGACACCCAAAATCTCCACCAAATCATCGTTAGAGAACTCAATGCGGGTGCCCATGACCTTGGACTGGATGACACAAGCCTTACCGTCAAAGCTAGCATCCACCTAAGCATCGAAGAGGCGGATGCAACGCGGATAATACTCACGCTCGAATGTATCAAAGCGCAGGATCAATGTCAGGCCTGCGGCAATGAACAATCCTCCAAATGAAAATGGTCGAAATCAGCAAACTTCACTGATCAGACATGGTGAAAATAATAATTGGTCGTAGCTAAATAGCGCTGAATCTTCTACTCATTGTGGTCTAACCACACAACCTCATGAGGTGTGAGGCCGGGGTATTGAGCGATGACGTTTTGAAGAGGGGCCATAGAGGAAACAACGAATTGGACAAAAGAAATTGTAGACCTAGAGTATAATAGGGTTGAGATCTACGCTAGGATGATTTTAGTGGGAATTAGAGGAGAAATGGAGTGGGGGATGCTTGGATTGGAGTTTGGGAAGGAGGAGGTTTTGGGTTTGCTGCAAAATGGAGGTAGGGAGGAAGAATTCGGCTGGAACGATATTTATATCGTTCTAGCAACAATTGGGTCGGGCGTAGGTCATGCCTGGGTAGGCAGCGGTCGATCTAGCCCACTAAGGGCGGTCAATCGCCGGCCTACCGCTTTCCCAATAATGGGCAAGGCCTAAACCTCGGCCCAATGGCCCGTTTAATTTATATAATAATTATAATAAAAATCCTTATATCACCGTTTTGATTTTCGAACCCCAACCAAAATCTTGTGCTGACTTTCACCACTGGTCGAGTCGAGAATTAAATTTCCAAACACCACTTACCATCTCCGAATAACTGCGACCACCGAACGAATAAACAAATTTTCGAATAGAAAAACAGCTTGAAATCCGAAATAAAAATTTAAAATCGATTTTCCTGTTACATAGCTGACAAATAAATAAATGATTCCCAAATCAAGTACCATAAAATCAGAATGAAAGATTTTCCTTAGTCTTTTCAAAAAAAATTAAAACTTTTTCAAAATTGGTTTATTTATTATAAACTAAAGGTTTCGTATTATAAATCCATTTTATTATTATTTATATTCCAATTTATATTACTAACTGGAAGACCTTTTAGCATTCCAAAGCGTCGGGATTTCAAAATCTCGAAAAGATTAAATATGATAATTTCGATAAATCATCCAATATATATATATATAAAAAGAGGAATGCTAAAAACCACAAGGAATGGGTATTAAATATATTAAGTTTTGAGGCATATTTCTTGTCATTTTTAATTCTCTACTTTTTACCAACTGGACTATTTATTAAAACCACACAAAACCTGAACAATTCCGAAACGTGAATAGATTTAAGATTTTAAAACCATAAATCTATTTTTCGAAACCATAGTTTTAAAACTTCCGGAATCCATTTTTATTTTTCAAAACAGTTTTAAAAATGGAAATTCCTTCGAGTACAAGACCAAGGACTCAAACGAATATTCCCAACAAAAGAATATCCGAAAATTTAACAAAGTATTGAATGGATATACCTCATAATTATATTTACGGTTAGATATGACATATTAACATGAATTTCCCTTTTTAGACCAAGAGAAGGTCATTGACTGGAACCACAAACGAAACCAAAAACTTGAAATTGTAATTATCTCAGTTGTAGCTAGATTTTCGTCCAGTATCCAAACTCGAATCCAAGGGATTCACCATATGTCGTCCTCATCCTCTCCACAATGAAATCGCCAACGTATTGTAGGATAAGACGGAATTGGCTAGAAACTTGAACTCAACCTATTTCAAACTCTTAGTCGTTTAAGGCTCATCTCAAATAAATAGGCCCATGACTAGTTAACCGTCGAAAAAATTTAAAGTCGAGTAATAAAGATGAAGAAAAAGGAAAATAAAATTGAATACGTTCTCTCATGAGTCCTAATTTAAATAATTCCTCTGATCGTCTAACCTAACCCTGATACCAAATGTAACACCCCACACTTCTCTTAGCCCAAATTTCAACAAAAATCGAAACTTAAACCTATCCCAGCATGGAGCGTGTAAAACTGGTACCTGCAAATAAATGAGCATGAACATAATCAAAGTATGATAAAATAACTCACAGCTGAAACGAAATAGGATAGACTAATACCAATTCGGGTAACTACCTTATCAAAGCAAGTCACCACGTCAATATCGAGCATGGGAGAGAATGAAAACCAAAAACCAATCTTAAACACCTACTAAAATCTGACCTTCACGAGATAACTTGAGAGTTGAATGAGGAGAGGGTCAGAACAATAAGTTCTGCTGAGAAGAAAGAGTATAACGTTGTCTATAGTACACGGATGCATCCAGTTTGGTTCAACGAGAGATGTATGTCTAACAAGACTAGTAATTCTAATATAACCTTTTAAACACTATGCACGACACACCCAAACAATTCCAATGATACACGATGTTGAAAGACCGAGATAGAACTTTTACACATAAGTATGAAGCCTCAACTAACAACTAAAATTAAGAGGCAGGATTTTCGACTACCAACGCTAATAAGAAGTTATATTATGATATATATATAGCCACTTAATAGCCTCCCTACCAACACGGTATAAGGGTGGATCCTACCGATCACTTGAGACCCGGGTAGATCCATCGATCACTTAGGGCATTTTAAGTGGTTTAACTAAACTAATAAAAATTAAAGGACACTAGCTATAAGTCCAACTAACATTAGGCTTCCATCATTCACACAAATAAACTTATTCCCTGCATAAGGCCGAAGATGGTAAGCAGTCACTTAAGACCAGCGGGACAGGTAGACATCTTATGCCATTTAAGACATCCCTATAGTGGACCCCCTCGTCACCATCTAGCTGACCTTATTGGATAATCTCCAAGCCACTTAATACTTCCCTCTAGGATAGGTTGACCTATGGTACCTCCGTAGTGGTCATCTAGAACCTATTCCCTGGGTGAACCCTTAATCCCAACCACTTAAGACCCTATGGAAGCGGACTAATCGTGGATATTATCAAATTCGAACCCAATCAACATTTAATGCTTTCATTTATGGGAGGTGGGCTATGTGATCATTTAATACCTTTTCAAAGGTGGATCTAACCACTTAACCTTAATTCCAAAAGCAGGCTACGCCACTAAATTATTTCATTTCTGGTTTCTTCTTTCAGGCGGAACGAGGACTCTACAGCCACTCAAGGCTTCACTCATGAAGTTAACCTTAAATTTGGAAATAATTCACGTACGTAAACTAATTATCGTCATGGGTTCCTATGGTAATGATGTCTGGCATTAGATGGACATATATTCGACTGTTGGAAAGTGTAGACTACTGTTGAATATTGTAACGACCCGGAAAATCTGAACCAATTTAAAAAATTTAAATTCGTTAAAATAATGGATTTTAAATATTTATAATAAATATTTTAAATAATAACGATGAAAAGTAAGTTTGACTCGACATTTGAAAACGAATAGAATTAATTCTAATTATAAACAAGGCCTGAAATGGCGCGGTAGTTTCAAAATTTGAATTCAAACTTTGACTGACTGTACTGGGTGCAAAACAAAATGGATTTGAGTGAAACCAAAAATATGTAAATCTGTTAGTGAATACCTTTCTAACGAATCTGAAAAATCGAAGTTTCATAGCAGGAAGCAAAAGTTATGGCCAAATGAATTTTCAGAAAGGTCGCTATGGAATTTATATAGCCCGTGAAATTGGCCATTTTGCAAACGACCTCGGAATTCGACGAAACCACTTTTGTTGGATCCGGGATGTGAAGTTATTGTTAGGTTTCAAATTTCATAATTTTTGAAGCTAGTATGTGAGCGTGGCAAAGGAAAATGTGTTTTGGTCAATTACAGTTAAATTGGATCGGCCAGAAAAGGGCCATTTTACAAACGGTCTCAGAATTCGGTGAAACTAGTTTTATTGGGACCGTGTCGTCAAAACATAGCTAGAAGTATTTTTCTGGAATTTTTTTGAATCAGTTTGTGGCCTTGGCAAATTGAAATGTACGTTCAAATTAAATATTGAATGTTTTATATTTTAATTTGAAGGAAAACTGACTCAAACAGTCGAAATAGCTTACGAAACATATCCCATTGTGTCTGGGATGGGGGTAATAAGCTAGGGGCGACAGTCGTTGGGTTTGATTTCGAGTTCGTTTAAGAAAACCCCAATTTTTGAATAATTATATATATCGACCAATAGAAAAATTCCATTCATTAAATTAAAAAATAAAAAAATGCGCTCTCTCTCTCCCGTATACGATCGTCGGCGGAAACCAGTTCAGAACTTCCCGATCAATTTCCGGCCGCCGCACACCTCGTTAACCCAGACCCTTTGCAACTTTTTGAAGATCTCTCCGAGCTCTTCAAATCCATAGCAGCCTCACCACCCCTCGTCGCCCCAGTCTCGAGATCCACGCCCACGAAGTGGCCACCTTCACGGTGCCACCCAGCCCGCGCCTGACCACCGAACTGGCCCCACCTCCTGGCGTAGGTGCGCCACTCCGTGCTCTCCCTCGTGGCGCCACCCGATCTTGATATCGTCCAACAATTTGTGCTAAAAATCGAAATCTAGTTTCGAGCAATTTGCTGAGGTAACGGCCTTGACTGATTTAAATTGATTTCAACTCTTTAAAGCGTCGCAAAACATGATTAACTTATAAAAATCATATCTTTTTGCTATGTGGTCGAAATTCAGTGAAACAAGAGACACCGGGACCGTGAAGACGTCTTCTACATTCTAGAAGAGACCGCATATTTTTCTGAGCCTTCTGCTATTTTTGGTGGAGTGGAACCCAATTTGAGATTTCTAATTTATAAACGATATGGAAAACGACAATGTATAAATTATATAGGCGATGTATGAGTTATATAAGCATTGTACACCTCTTTTATAAGCGTTGTATAAGTCGTACGTTCGATGTATAAGTTGTATATGCATTGTAAAAATTATATACGTGTTGAAATAGAAGTGAAATGCTATATATAAATATATATATATATACGCCCCTCGTCCACAAACCATGGACGATATTTACTGGTTGTGATTGGTGTGAAAATTGATTGATAGCAAATGGATGATTGAAATTGTTTGTGGTTGAAATTGATTGATTGTGGTTGAAAAATACCCGTTTGTGGTTGAGAAATATTTGGTTGAAACCACATAGGATTAGTTTGTGGAAATGAAAAAAAATATACATGCCGCCTGCGTGCGAACTAGATGCATGATTCCCCATTGTCAAAAGCTGCGAGGCTTTAAGGTAGAGCGAGGAGCCGTACTAGGGACGGTCCCGGTTTTAACTACCCAGCCGTTATGCTGCCGAAATTTTGAATAATATTCATGTATTAGAATTATTTTCATTTGTTGAAACTACATTTATTTGTTTTATAGAAAACCTTCATGTGTTGAATTGAAATTCATTCGTTAAATAGAATTCATGTGTTGATTGGTATTCGTGTTTTTAAATATAAAAATCACCTTTTTATCTATATATACAAACTATAGAAAACCTTCATGTGTTGAATTGAAATTCATTCGTTGAATAGAATTCATGTATTGAATGGTATTCGTGTTTTTAAATATAAAAATCACCTTTTTATCTATATATACGAACTATATAAAACCTTCATGTGTTGAATCGAAATTCATTCGTTGAATTGAAATTCATGTGTTGAGTGGTATTCATATTTTGAAATAAATTGTTTTATAATAAAAATCATATTTTTATCATCTATATGAACTATATAAAATAGTCGAGTTTTGAAATAAATTGTTTTATAATAAAAATCCTATTTTTATTACCTATATGAACTATATAAATAATCTCGTTTTGAAATAAATAGTCTTATAATAAAAATCATATTTTTATTAACTATATGAACTATATAAAATAATCGTGTTTTGAAATGAATTGTTTTACAATAAAAATCACATTTTTATTATATAAATGAATTGTTAAAAATAGTGAAGTATTGAAATAGAAGACAGTTAGATAAAAATACCATTTTTATCAAATGTATGAAAAGAATATAGTTTTGAAATCGAAGAATCGATATATATGTATATATAAAAATAGAATTGAAATTTATCGAATAACGACGCTGCAGTTCGTATTTTGAAACCGTGATTTCAAACGATTAGTGCAGGAGATCCGACCATCGGATTTTCCTGAAATCGCAACCGTTGGGTTCGCTTTGGAAATATCTTTCCAACGACACCAACTTTGTAAAAATCCAACGGTTGGATTGTCTGGAATGTTTAATTCAAATCTGAAGAAAAACAGCGCTAGAATCTATTATATTTATATATATATAAATATAATTATATTAAATCGAATAACGACGCTGCAGTTCGTATTTTGAAATCGAAACATCAAACGATTGTAACGGGACATCCGACCGTCGGATTTTCCCAAAACTGGAACCGTTGGATTCATTTTGAAAATATCTTTCTAATGATGTAAATTTTTTGAAGATCCAACTACTAGATTTTCAGATATGTGTAAATAAAATCTGAAGAAAAACAGTGCCACAGCCGCGTTATGGCCCGAAGCGTCATTTTGAATAAATTGGCTATTTTAAAATAAATAGAAATAGCGATAAATCGTTATAAAATATTATAAATGATATGAATGTGAAATTTAGAAACTAACTGAAGGTTGGCTAAGTTGAATGGTTTCTTGGCTATTGATCTGATGTTGGTTTCGGCCTACGGGGTTAATATTTGGGAAATCGTTCTCTTACTGATTGACGGTTAGTGACTAATGAGTTGAAATGATGCGTAGTAGTGTTTGTGTAGCACTTGTTTATTATATACGCGAGTTGCTCAGAAAGACCGGGTTTATCCCATTCTGAATAACTAAATCGACGATAAGAAATCGAAGATGAAGACGATGGTCGAAGACCGGAGATCTTCACCTCGTTTGGATGGTAACCGAGGTCCTGATTGGGAGGCATCCTGAAATATGGATAATGAGTGGCGATCTTCCAGACGTACGTGGTTATCGATGGGTTTGCAAGGTATATAGTGCCTCTGGTTTCGTTCAGACCCAGAATGGACTTGCAAATGGACAGTGTGTCTGACATTGGAATTTATTCTGTGTGATTGATAGCCATCAGTTGCACGGTGTGAATTGCCTGTGTGGCATGCTAAGATGCAGTGATCAAGGCTTCTGTTGAAAAGAAAAGTCTTGTGGTGACGATCAAAGCACCGCATGTGTGGCGTAGCTTTGTGTATAACGTGAATTCGCGAACCTCACACCCCGTATGAACCAGAAACGGGAGAAAGGACCTCAGGGAGGACATGCGTTTCTTTCTAGCTAGAAGTGGCGTCAGTGGTTTTACACGCCCAGACGAGTTTGACTTATGTCGTTGTTACTGTTGTGAGGCGCCTCGGTTAGATCGGACGATCCGGGTCCGATGGAGTCATTTGTTGGCTCACTTACGCCCCATAGGGCGGGGAAACGCATTGTTCAGGAATTTTAATCCACATCAGTGGACCGGCCCTGACGATCCAAAGGCTTGACTGAGTACTTGCCTGAGACATGGGCTAGATTGTCTTGAATTCGGTAAGGACTATCTTTTGCCTTGGTTCATGACGGAAATCCAATTTCCAAATACGTGACTGTACGGTTTTGATTGTATACCTATATTTGGCGACATAGTGGCATGGGACGCTCATGTCGTCTATGATTGATAGTTATGATTAGAAATTGTTTTTGAAACATATAAACACTAGTAATAATATCAAATGCTTTTGTTTTATTCGTATCAAGCATATTTTGGCCATTATAAGGTAAAACTCTATCCTCCGATTTGCGTTGCATTGTGTGATGGGAACTGAGTCTTATAATGGCTTCATTTTTATAAAAAGCATTGCGATGTTTCAAAGAATGATTTGTTTTAAAGCACTGGCGATCCGATGGAGTAAATCCGTTCCACGAAAGTGGCGTGGTCCTGTGATTAGCCATATTTTAAATGTGTTGAGTAGATTTCTCATACCAGTCCCATGACTGACTCGTAGTTTGTTTCACTTTCAAACTCGGGTGCCCCTTTTTCTACATGGGCAGCCTTGTATTCAGGTTTAGCAGGCTTTATCCGGGTAGCTGGAGCTGAAGATGGATTGTATTATTTATCTCTTTTTATGCTGTTCAGCTCCTATTGTACATTATGTTTGTTTTCCGTTATAGACATTTATGTATATCTGAACTGTATTTGTACTAAGTATGATCCTGTATACTGTGTAACTCTGATGATTACGTTTATCCAGTGTATTCTATTATACATTATCTGGTGTATTTATTTATTTATTTATTTCTGTTCTGCTATTGTCTGTTTTGTGTTATATTCCAAGGATTACCCTTGCCGACGTCAGTACGGGGTTCGGGGTCGTCTCATTTGGTATCAGAGCTTTGGTTAAGCTTAGTTCTGGAATATAACATATTAACGAACTCGTCAGAAATAGAACCAGTAGTGTTCTAGGACGAGTAACTCATTACAGATAGGATCAGTAATATCCTAGTATGAGTAAAGCAGTATGAAATACGCCCCAATAGACACATTTACATTTGAAGTATATGTTTCTATGTTTTAAAATATCTTTTCTATGACCTGACACTCGATCTGCCATTTACAGAAGTACTAGAAAATGTGTGTCAGAAACAAAAGGAATGCAGAACCGGATATTGAGGCCCTATTAATCAAGTATCGAAATATGGGTGGAATACTGTTCTCTGGTGAAGAATCTATTATGAAGACACAGGCTTGGATTCATTCTGCTGAGAAAATCTTTGAGGGTTTGAAGCTGAGGGATGACCAAAATAGATTACTGGCCTCCTGGGCACTCAAAGACGAAGCTTTGTTCTGGTGGGATTCGGTTATTAAGGATAATCCAGAAGGTGATATCACCTGGGACAGATTCAAAGTGATTTTCCTGGAAAGATTTACTCCTCCCGAAGCAACTGAGCGACTATGTGATGAATTTTCTTATCTGTTACAAGGAGATATGACCATTCAGAATATCATAAGAAATTCAACGAACTTTCTCACTTTGCTCCCCATCTAATTCAATGTACGAAGAGAAAGAATCTGAGATTTATTAACGGGCTTCAAAGGAAATACCAGAATAAAGTAATGGGGCATGTGAAGCTTCCTTTTTCAGAAATGATTTATATGGCTTATCAGTACGAAGATCTCGACAAGAAAGGTATGTTACACTACGAAGAAGAGGTCAGTTCTAGTAATAAAGGTGAGCCAGAAACTGATAATCCTGAGGCCAGTGCGATATCTGAGGTGAATAAGAAGCTGAAAGTCAATCGAAAAAGGGCCAGAGCTGAGAAAGAACCAGCAACGACCGTCGTATGCATCAACTGCCATAAGCAAGGGCATTTACAGGGGAATTGCAAATCCTCGAAGAAACGAATAAAAAATGGACCCAAACCTACTAAGAAGCAAAAGAACCCGCATGGTGAAAGGAAATGCCATAAGTGTCGCCAAGCAGGTCATATTGCACGGGAGTGCCAACTCTTAAAGAAATCTGAAATAGTACATATAAATGAAGTAGCAGAAGCTTCTGAGCCCTCAGCTATTCAGGAAAGGCCAGATGTTTTAGAAGGCACGCTTACTGTCAAAGATATTCCAGTTAAAGTACTGTTCGACACCGGCGCGTCGCGAAGCTTTGTTGCAAAGAATGCAGCTAAGAAGCTAGATTTGAATTTGAAGAAGCTCAAGGAACCAATGACTGTCCAGAATCCGGTTGAGGGTTCCATTGATCTCAGTTGGGTTTGTGGAGTACCAGTTTCTTTTTCTCATTATCGGTTCCCTACCATCGCAGTCGTCATGAATTTTACAGAATTTGATCTTATCTTGGGGTTAGACTGGTTGACTAAATATGAAGCTGAGGTTAAATGCGCCGACAGAGTCGTTAAGGCGAAGATTAAATCAGGTGATTATATAACCATTCCCTGTGAAGGTCAGAATGCTAATAGAAAAGACTTCTGGGCAGCTTTGGATGTTTCTCCTGTTCAAATAGAAAATATCCCTGAAGTCGCAGAGAATATTCCTGACCTCATCAAAGACATTCCTGTCGTCAAGAGCTATGCGGATGTGTTCGAAGAAGTTGTTCGCTTACCTCCACAGAGAGAAATAGATTTCAAAATTGCTTTAATTCGGAATGCAAGGCCGGTAGTTCACGCTATTCGTAGAATGTCCTTGAAAGAGAAAGAGGAATTAGACAATCAAACACGATAGCTAGTATGGAAGGGTCTGATCAGCCTAGTTTCTCTGATTGGGGAGCAGCAGTGGTGTTTGTCCCAAAATCTGACGGTACTCTACGGCTATGTGTGGATTATCGTGATTTGAACAAGCAGACAATAAAGAACAAATATCCATGCCGCGAATCAACGATTTATTGGATCGTCTGAATGGAGCACAAGTATTTTCAAGGATGGACCTAGCTACAGGCTTCCATCAGCTTTGAATTGCCGAAGAGTGTGTTCCAATGACAACATTCAGAGGTCCAGACTTATTCTACGAGTGGTTAGTAACGTCGTTCGGCTTATGTAATGCTCCAGCTTACTTCGTCGATCTGATGAATAGAGTGTTCAGAGGGGTTTTGAATAAATTTGTTCTGGTTTTTATTGACGATATTCTAATCTTCTCTAAATCAAAGGTCGAACATGAAAAGCATTTGGAACAGGTTCTGGAGATCCTCAGAAGGAATGTATTAAAAGCCAAACTATCCAAATGTATATTCTGGCAAGATGAAGTGAAATTTCTAGGCCACGTCGTATCTAAAGAAGGAATTGCTGTGGATCTAAGTAAAATCACGGCTATTCAAAATTGGAAACAGCCTAGTACTCCTACAGAAGTCCGTAGTTTTCTCGGATTGGCTAGTTATTACCGGAAGTTCGTTAAAAACTTTTCGAAGATATCTGGTCACTTAACGAAGCTTACAAAGAAGCACTCAAAATTCAAATGGACTCCAGAAAGTGAAGAGGCTTTTGAAGAGCTAAAGTTAAGATTAACGACAGCTCCAGTGTTAACCATCATAGATGGCAATTAGGATTTTAAAGTCTGGACAGATGCTTCTAGAGAAGGCCTTGGCGCAGTGTTAATGCAAAGACGCCAAGTGATTGCTTATGCTAGCCGTCAACTGAAGCCGCACGAGAAAACTATGTAACTCATGATCTTGAGTTGTTGGCTATCGTATTCTCTTTTAAAATCTGGAGACACTATCTTCTGGGTGAGAAATTTGAACTGTATATAGACCATCAGTCGTTAAAGTATCTGTTCACTCAGAAAGACCTGAATCTGAGGCAGCAACATTGGCTAGAGTTCCTTGCAGCATATGATTTTGAGATTCTATACACTCCAGGGAAAGCCAATGTCGTGGCCGATGCGTTAAGCCGAAAGAATGAAATGATCGCCAGTTTTATCATTGCGACTTCGTTGATTGACAAGATATCGACTCTCCAAAAAGACGACCAATTTATTAAAGGAACGAGTCAGCGAATTCGTAAAGGCAATGCTTCGGATTTCCAGCTCGACAGCGAAGGGATTCTGAGGTTACAAGGACGAATTTGTGTTCCAGAAATTCCTGAACTCAGAAGAGATGTGCTTGATGAAT
Organism: Allium sativum; assembly: GCA_030737875.1. Lineage (NCBI taxonomy): Eukaryota > Viridiplantae > Streptophyta > Magnoliopsida > Asparagales > Amaryllidaceae > Allium > Allium sativum. The sequence goes on along the minus strand of CM060925.1, from coordinate 139,693,333 downwards.
GCCACAAATCTAAGCTCAGTATCCATCCGGGTGTGAGTAAAATGTATAACGATATCAAGCGAATATTCTGGTGGAAGTTGTTAAAAAGAGACATCTCGATATATGTTAGTCGATGCCCTACTTCCCAGCTAGTCAAAAGCGACCAACAGAAACTGCTGGATTGTTACAACTGCTAGACGTTCCAGGTTGGAAGTGGGAACATATTTCCATGGACTTCATTGATGGTTTGCCCAGAACCATAAAAGGGAATGACAGTATTTGGATGATCGTAGATCGCTTCACGAAGACCGCCCATTTCATACCTGTCAGATCAAACAGAACTGCTCAGAGTCTGGCGCAGATTTATTTCAAGGAAATTGTTACTGCACGGAGTGCCAATCAGTATAGTAAGTGCTAGAGATCCGATATTCACTAGTAAATTCTGGGAGGCTTTTCAAGTCGAGCTGGGAACAAAGCTGAACCTAAGCACCGCCTATCATCCTCAGACAGATGGTCAAACTGAGAGGGTGAATCTTATACTAGAAAATCTATTACGGGCTTGTGTTCTAGATTTCGGTGGATCATGGGAAGACCATCTATATTTGGCTGAATTATCATATAATAAACAGCTACCAGGCGAGCCTGACAATGTCGCCATTCGAAGCACTATATGGTAGACCGTGCCGATCTCCTGCTTGTTGGGTCGAACCCGGTAATAGACTTGTGTTGGGGCCAGATATGATCTAAGAAGTTGCCGACAAAGTCAACTTTATTAAGAAGCGATTACTCACCACTCAAAGTCGACAGAAGAGCTATGCCGACAAGAGAAGGAGAGATATACCGTTTGCTGTTGGCGACTATGCATATTTGAAGGTATCGCCGATGAGAGGAGTTATCCGGTTCGGTAAAACTGGGAAGTTGGCGCCCAAATTCATTGGTCCGTTTCCTATTCTTGAACGAATCGGAACGCTTGCTTATAGGGTTAAACTGCCTGATTGGTTGCCTGGAGTGCATGATGTATTTCACATATCTCAACTTTGAAAGCACGTTCATGATCCAGACTTGATCGTGGAAGAAGCAGCTCAACAGGATATTGAAATTACTCCAGAATTAGCTGTGAGTAGAGATCCGCTAAAGATCATTGGCAAAGAAACCAAAGAACTGAGGGACAAGAAAGTTCACTTAGTCAAAGTGCAATGGAGTGGAGATCCGCGAGATTGTACTTGGGAAACTGAGGAGAGCATTCAGAAAGCCTATCCTAAATGTCGAGTAGATATCTCTGATTGACTCCGGTGCAAGGTACATTTACCTTACTTTGCATTACCAATTAGTTCTCTACTTTGTTGTTATTTCCTTTCCATGGATGTGCACTTTTAATTCTATAATCTGCTTAATTTAAAAAGAGTGTATGAACTAATTTGTATGATTTTGAAAAGTTAATAAAAAACAAATTAATTGTTGTTTGTGTTGTGTGATAGTAGATTTGATTAATTAAATTATTGAAACGATAGTTAATTTAATTAATAAGAGAATGAATGGTAGGATTTATTTGTTTAACTCACGCATTGAACTGATTTAAAAATAGATAGAAATATATACTTGTGCATTATATATGTTTGAATAGGTAATTGGATAGCTGTTGAGTAAAGATTTTATTTGCATGCCTGACAAATAGGTAAACCATAATGAGTTGGATGTGAAATATTATTATAGCAACTCCTGTGAATGCCATTGGATGCGGAGTGCTGTTATTCTGTGTGTAATAATAAACGTCGCCATAGGATAGTAACAATTAATTTTGAACTACATTACATGGCATACTTCTGAAGATAGGCATACTTCATCATATACCACATAAGCATTTGGAGCTTGTGTGACGAGGTGGAAGATTTACCATACGAGCGAGAGGCTTGTATGGCGATGACTATATTTTACAGGTTGAACTGATGACTGATATGGACTATTTAAATTGTAACGATAAAATTGCCAGATTAATAAAAACCCCACACGGGTCTGGAGTTGACAATAATCACGTCTCTCTGGTTATTAGATACGGCACATGGATTATTTATTTCCCACACGGGATGAGGTGACGAGGATTTATCCTCTGGAGCAATTAAAATACACACACCCTCAGGCTTTGACAGGGTGACCAGAATTTATTCTCAGGAGTTATTATCTATACACGCTCCCCTGTAAACACCAGAATATATCACTATAAATATGTGTATGCTTATTAGGATTTATTGGGTACCTAATACGGCCCAATAAATTTCCAAACCTCTCCTTGTACAAAGGAGGTTATGGCGAAATTTTTCGAAAATTCCGGGTGTTAGCCAAATTTTTGAAGAATTTGAAAATTCTCAGAAACTGAAAAGTTGGGGAATGGAAGCCAAATTGAACGTAGAGTTGATTAATCAAACCACTTTCGACTTTGTTCCTTTTCGGGGATGAAAAGTTTTAAGTGGGGGAGATTGTAACGACCCGGAAAATCTGAACTAATTTAAAAAAATTTAATTGGCTAAAATAATGGATTTCAAATATTTAAAATAAATATTTTAAATAATAACAATGAAATGTAAGTTTGAATCGACATTTGAAAACGAATAGAATTAATTCTAATTATAAACAAGGCCTGAAATGGCGCGGTAGTTTCAAAATTTGAATTCAAACTTTGACTGACTGTACCGGGTGCAAAACAAAACCGATTTGAGTAAAACCAAAAATATTTAAATCTGTTAGTGAATACCTTTCTAACGAATCTGAAAAATTGAAGTTTCATAGCGGGAAGCAAAAGTTATGGCCAAATGAATTTTCAGAAAGGTCGCTATGGAATTTATATAGCCCGTGAAATTGGCCATTTTGCAAACGACCTCGGAATTCGATGAAACCATTTTTGTTGGATTCGGGATGTGAAGTTATTGCTAGGTTTCAAATTTCATAATTTTTGAAGCTAGTATGTGAGCGTGGCAAAGGAAAATGTGTTTTGGTCAATTACAGTTAAATTGGATCGGCCAGAAAAGGGCCATTTTACAAACGGTCTCATAATTCGGTGAAACTAGTTTTGTTGGGACCGAATCGTCAAAACATAGCTAGAAGTATTTTTCTGGAATTTTTTTGAATCAGTTTGTGGCCTTGGCAAATTGAAATGTACGTTCAAATTAAATATTGGATGTTTTATATTTTAATTTGAAGGAAAACTGACTCAAACAGCCGAAATGGCTTACGAAACATATCCCATTGTGTCCGAGATTGGGGTAATTAGCTAGGGGCGACAGTCTTTGGGTTTGATTTCGAGTTCGTTTAAGAAAACCCCAATTTTTGAATAAATATATATATCGACCAATAGAAAATTTCCATTCATTAAATTAAAAAATAAAAAAACGCGCTCTCTCTCTCCCTTATACGATCATCGGCGGAAACCAGTTCAGAACTTCCCGATCAATTTCCGGCCGCCACACACCTCGTTGACCCCCGACCCTTTGCAACCTTTTGAAGATCTCTCCGAGCTCTTCAAATCCATAGCAGCCTCACCACCCCTCGTTGCCCCAGTCTCGAGATCCACGCCCACGAAGTGGCCACCTTCACGGCGCCGCCCAGCCCGCGCCTGACCACCGAACTGGCCCCAACTCCTGGCGTAGGTGCGCCCCTCCATGCTCTCCCTCGTGGCGCCACCCGATCTTGATATCGTCCAACGATTTGTGCTAAAAATCGAAACCTAGTTTCGAGCAATTTGCTGAGGTAACGGCCTTGACTGATTTAAATTGATTTCAACTCTTTAAAGCGTCGCAAAACATGATTAACTTATAAAAATCATATCTTTTTGCTATGTGGTTGAAATTCAGTGAAACAAGAGATACCGGGACCGTGAAAACGTCTTCTACATTCTAGAAGAGACCGCATATTTTTCTGAGCCTTCAACTATTTTTGGTGGAGTGGAACCCAATGTGAGATTTCTAATTTATAAACGATATGGAAAACGATGATGTATAAATTATGTAGTCGATGTATGAGTTATATAAGCGTTGTACACCTCTTGTATAAGTCGTACGTTCGATGTATAAGTTGTATATGCGTTATAAAAATTATATATGTGTTGAAATAGAAGTGAAATGCTATATATAAATATATATATATACGCCCCTCGTCCACAAACTATGGACGATATTTACTGGTTGTGATTGGTGTGAAAATTGATTGATAGCGAATGGATGATTGAAATTGTTTGTGGTTGAAATTGATTGATTGTGGTTGAAAAATACCCGTTTGTGGTTGAGAAATATTTGGTTGAAACCACATAGGATTAGTTTGTGGAAATGAAAAAAAATATACATGCCGCCTGCGTGCGAACTAGATGCATGATTCCCCATTGTCAAAAGCTGCAAGACTTTAAGGTAGAGCGAGGAGCCGTACTAGGGACGGTCCCGGTTTTAACTACCCTGCCGTTATGCTGCCGAAATTTTGAATAATATTCATGTGTCAGAATTATTTTCATTTGTTGAAACTATATTTATTCGTTGTATAGAAAACCTTCATGTGTTGAATTGAAATTCGTTCGTTAAATAGAATTCATGTGTTGAATGGTATTCGTGTTTTTAAATACAAAAATCACCTTTTTATCTATATATACAAACTATAGAAAACCTTCATGTGTTGAATTGAAATTCATTCGTTGAATAGAATTCATGTGTTGAATGGTATTCGTGTTTTTAAATATAAAAATCACCTTTTTATCTATATATACAAGCTATAGAAAACCTTCATGTGTTGAATCGAAATTCATTCGTTGAATTGAAATTCATGTGTTTAGTGGTATTTTGAAATAAATTGTTTTATAATAAAAATCATGTTTTTATCATCTATATGAACTATATAAAATAGTCGAGTTTTGAAATAAATTGTTTTATAATAAAAATCCTATTTTTAATACCTATATGAACTATATAAAATAATCTCGTTTTGAAATAAATAGTCTTATAATAAAAATCATATTTTTATTAACTATATGAACTATATAAAATAATCGTGTTTTGAAATGAATTGTTTTACAATAAAAATCACATTTTTATTATATAAATGAATTGTTAAAAATAGTGAAGTGTTGAAATAGAAGACAGTTAGATAAAAATACCATTTTTATCAAATGTATGAAAAGAATATAGTTTTGAAATCGAAGAATCGATATATATATATATATATATATATATATATAAATAGAATTGAAATATATCGAATAACGACGTTGCAGTTCGTATTTTGAAATCGTGATTTCAAACGATTAGTGCTGGATCCGACCATCGGATTTTCCTGAAATCGCAACCGTTGAGTTCGCTTTGGAAATATCTTTCCAACGGCACCAACTTTGTAAAAATCCAACGGTTGGATTGTCTGGAATGTTTAATTCAAATCTAAAGAAAAACAGCGCCAGAATCGATTATATATATATATATTTATATAATTATATTAAATCGAATAACGACGCTGCAGTTCGTATTTTGAAATCGAAACTTCAAACGATTGTACCGGGAGATCCGACCGTCGGATTTTCCCGAAACTGGAACCGTTGGATTCATTTTGAAAAGATCTTTCTAATGATGTAAATTTTATGAAGATCCAACGGTTAGATTTTCAGATATGTGTAAATAAAATCTGAAGAAAAACAGCGCCACGGCCGCGTTATGGCCCGAAGCGTCGTTTTGAATAAATTGGCTATTTTAAAATAAATAAAAATAGCGATAAATCATAATAAAATATTATAAACGGTATGGATGTGAAATTTAGAAACTAACTGAAGGTTGGATAAGTTGAATGTTTTCATGGGTATTGATCTGATGTTGGTTTCGGCCTTCGGGGTTAATATTTGGGAAATCGTTCTCTTACTGATTGACGGTTAGTGACTAATGAGTTGAAATGATGCGTAGTAGTGTTTGTGTAGCACTTGTTTATTATATACGCTAGTTGCTCAGAAAGACCGGGTTTATCCCATTCTGAATAACTGAATCGACGATAAGAAATTGAAGATGAAGACGGTGGTCGAAGACCGGAGATCTTCACCTCGTTTGGATGGTAACCGAGGTCCTGATTGGGAGGCATCCCGAATTATGGATAGTGAGTGGTGATCGTCCAGACGTACGTGGTGATCGATGGGTTTGCGAGGTGTATAGTGCCTCCGATTTCGTTCAGACCCAGAACGGACTTGCAAATGGACAGTGTGTCTGACATTGGAATTTATTCTGTGTGATTGATAGCCATCAGTTGCACGGTGTGAATTGCCTGTGTGGCATGCTAAGATGCAGTGATCAGGGCTTCTGTTGAAAAGCAAAGTCTTGTGGTGATGATCAAAGCACCGCCTGTGTGGCGTAGTTTTGTGTATAACGTGAATTCGCGAACCTCACACCCGGTATGAACTAGAAACGGGAGAAAGGACCTCAGGGAGGACATGCGTGTCTTTCTAGCTAGAAGTGGCGTCAGTGGTTTTACACGCCCAGACGAGTTTGACTTATGTGGTTGTTACTGTTGCGAGGCGCCTCGGTTAGATCGGACGATCCGGGTCCGATGGAGTCATTCGTTGGCTCACTTACACCCCATAGGGCGGGGAAACGCATTGTTCAGGAATTTTATTCCACATCGGTGGATCGGCCCTGACGATCCAAAGGCTTGACTGAGTACTTGCCTGAGACATGGGCTAGATTGTCTCGAATTCGGTAAGGACTATCTTTTGCCTTGGTTCATGACGGAAATCCAATTTCCAAATACGTGACTGTGCGGTTTTGATTGTATACCTATATTTGGCGACATAGTGGCATGGGACGCTCATGTCGTCTATGATTGATAGTTATGATTAGAAATTGTTTTTGAAACATATAAACACTAGTAATAATATCAAATGCTTTTGTTTTATTCGTATCAAGCATATTTTGGCCATTATAAGGTAAAACTCTATCCTCCGATTTGCGTTGCATTGTGTGATGGGAACTGAGTCTTATAATGGCTTCATTTTTATAAAAAGCATTGCGATGTTTCAAAGAATGATTTGTTTTAAAGCACTGGCGATCCGATGGAGTAAACCCGTTCCACGAAAGTGGCGTGGTCCTGTGATTAGCCATATTTTAAATGTGTTGAGTAGATTTCTCATACCAGTCCCATGACTGACTCGTAGTTTGTTTCACTTTCAAACTCGGGTGCCCCTTTTTCTACACGGGCAGCCTTGTATTTAGGTTTAGCAGGCTTTATCCGGATAGCTGGAGCTGAAGATGGATTCTATTATTTATCTCTTTTTATGCTGTTCAGCTCCTATTGTACATTATGTTTGTTTTCCGCTGTAGACATTTATGTATATCTGAACTGTATTTGTACTAAGTATGATCCTGTATACTGTGTAACTCTGATGATTACGTTTATCCAGTGTATTCTATTGTACATTATCTGGTGTATTTATTTATTTCTATTCTGCTATTATCTGTTTTGTGTTATATTCCAAGGATTACCCTTGCCGCCGTCAGTACGGGGTTCGGGGTCGTCTCAGTTGAATAAGGCAATCGACCATGCATCCTAACTTAATAAGTTCAACTCTTATTCCTAATTATATTAATTCTAGATTAACTAGAATAAATAGGGAAAACTTATAACTTCCTATCCTAGGATGTTTAATTATTTAGTTCCTTATTTTACTTAGTATTTAAAATGACAATCAATACACATTAATCCCCTTTTTAATTCCATTTATTTTCATTAATTAGGATTATTGACATTTATGACTATAACAGTCATATTTTCCTAAGCCACTAATTAAATACTTTAATGCCATTTATGACTATTAATTATAATTAATGTCATTTATGAACCCAATGGTCATAATTCCCTAATACATTAATTAAACCAATAAATGTCCTTTTTATATCAACCCATTTTTATTTCTAATCTAACTATTGTAACTCCTTAAACACTTTTGTTTTACTTTAACTTAATTTATTCTTGTACATACATATATATATGCTATAAGAATTATTTATTTCCTTAATTGAAGTTACCATTCCCATTCTTAGTCATTGTTTTTAAATTGTAACCATTTTGGCATAACTACCTAATTTAATTTATTTTCCCCAAATCAACGATGGTTACAATAATTATTATTTCTTTATTACCTTATAGCAAATCAATCACATTTATTGCTACAACAGCCATAATATATATTTTCATTTAATATGGATTATACTTCCATATGTAATTCCATAAAATGGAAACCATTCAAACGCATATATACAACAAACATTAATTATAATATATATTTTGTTGTTTACATGAATTTCGACGGATTTATATATATATATATATATATATATATTCTCGCTTAGTTAACGTAGTTATTATGTTTTATTTTCATTTTTATTCATTAAATGTTTTGGTTTATGCTAACATCCAAAACAACCCTTTTTGCGTTTAATTTTGTAATAGGATTCCAAATCCTACGAAAAGATCAAAAATAAAAATTATTGTAATCATGCCATAATGCATTTTAAAGAGGAATACACATATCTCAAATCATAAGAAATGTACAATATGTATGTTTTTTTTGGAATGGTTGATGTAAACTATGCACAAACATACATAAATCTATGTTCGTACATGAATTTACACAACCCTTTCCTTTTCGTTTTTTGTACATATTTCTTATTGATTTCAGACAATGTCTTTTGATTGAAAAGAAGAAAAAAGGCATATGTATAGTAACCAAGTTAGAATCCAAAAAAAATTGAACACAAACATGCTTATAATTTTTTAAATAAAATCTACATGAATCACAATCAAGAACAAAACTACTGACCTGGAATAAATTACACTTTTAACAATGATATATGGGACTGATTTCCAGATCTATGGTGTTTACAATAACCATAATATTATGAATACAATTGTAGGCAGCAATATGAACAATTTTAATAGGTCCACAATAATAATAATAATCAAGACCACAATTATTCTTTAGAATACTCATAAACAGACTTAATAGGCATTATTTCAAATTTGAAAAAAAACCATAAATAGATCCGATAAATATTTAGGCACACATTCAAGATTTACCACAAACGAATTAATTGGATTATTGTATATAGGATTCCCACTCACTTAAAAGCATCCAATTCTGAACCTGAATATTCTTTTAGGCCTACGATTCCTAAATTCTTACTGAATTATTCTGAAAAGGGGATACTTTCAGATTTGTAGATTTGCAAGAAAATAAGAAAAGAGGAAAGAAATCCGATGAAGAAGAACCTAAATGCCCATCCATGCCTCTTTCTACTTGAATTTGGTTAAGCTCCTCAAATTAACTTTGTTTATATTTGATTTTGTTTGTATATGAATATATTTTGTTTTAGAATTTGTTTGAGGAGAAAAGAAAACGGAAGAGGTTTGCTGCTGCTCTCAGAAATATATGGAAAAGAATGCGGGGTCCAACCCTTTATTTATAGGAATTGAAATGACCCTGAACCGTCAGACTAGTTTTTATAATAATCCATCTGTTGATATATATTTTTTATAAAATAAAATCCTAGTTGTCGACTACATCAGGTTGCCATGGGGTTGACTAAGCAGTCGACCACCAGTCGACAGCCATGGGTCGACCTAGAAGCCACGGTGGCCAGTCATTTATTGATTATTATATATATAATATATAATCTTTTAATTATTTTCCGTCTGTTTTCATATTTCGTCTGCAACTTCTTCATATATACTACAATCGCGAAACTCCAAACATGAAAGTTAACCAGAATTCCGGGACGAACACAACAGTGCAAGTGTCGTGGTCAAATTCCATCATTTGCAGAAATTTCTATTTTTGGAAATATAATTAAATAACTAATTTGCTTATTGTCAAAATTCTGTGTTGTTACACCTTGCTTCTCGTACTAAATTCCTTAGTGCTTTATACCCCACGAATCATCCACCAAAAACTTTGCAGCACTCTAAAGCATTCACCTTCTAGTTCTAGAAACAAATATGCATTGTTCCAATGCTTAGTTAATCTCTTAAATCTCACCTTGGTCCATTTCCTCTAGCCGTACTATAGAGATCCCCTAGAACTCCTCTAACCTTAGTCCGTAGATCCTCTAAAATCACTTCTTTGCTTTTAGTACTCCATTCCTGGGTGCTTAAGATCCCTTGACTAATTTATCGAACAAATCTTTATCGCCTCAAAGCATTCATTTTCTAGATCTATAAATAACTCGGCATCATACCATATACTTAATTAGTCTTTGTAATCTTAGATTGGTCCATTTCTTCAATGCTACTTCAGAGATCCCCTAAAATCATCAATCCATATCTCCTAGCCATACTCCATTGATCCTCCACAACTGCTGAACCATTAAGCCTAAAAAATGACTCAATATCGATTTAAATGACTCTATTTTGTACACTTTAAGGGTGATCAATATTCAATTGGAATTGAATTGATTGACCGAACTAGTTCATTTCCATTGGTTTGGTTCGAATTTAAAGCTAAATCGTCTTTAATTTGGTTTGTGGGAAAAATTATGGTGACCTTTCAAATCAAATTGACCAAAATTTTGTTATATTATCTAATTTTATGGTATCATTATACCATAAAATGTCAACTTAGTGATAGAATATGAAATTTATCTATTTAAAATAAGTAAAATTTATTAAAACATAAATTAAACTAAATAAAATCTCTTTAAACATAAATTTATGTTTTACTCGAATGAATTAATCATTTTAATAATAACATATTCTTCGTGTTTGTTTAAATTTGGTTATTGATCGGATTAATCAAAGTTAATTCAAATCAATTCGGTTGACATTTTTACCATCAATTGAATGCTCATCCCTAATACACTTACCTTATTTCTGAATGCGACTTGAACCCTAAGCTCTTCTCACGCACTAAAACTGCTCCTCCAATTTTCACCCAATTTAACCATCTTCTTCTTTAATGTGTCGAATTCTCCAACCTATTATCAGGTTATCTAAAACTCATCAAAGCATAATACACATATATAGAAAAGCATGCATGTAATGACCCGGATCCTTATGGGTTAATTTTGAATATTTAATATTTAATTTAAATAATTGGTGGATAGTATAAATGGAATTTTATATAAAGTTATTAATTTAATAATCAATTTCGATTAAATATCGAATATATTAAATTAATCGTAATACAAAGTTAATTTAATTCGAAGTACAAACTGAGTTAAAAACCGTTCAGAATGATCAATAGAAAATTCTGTTTGAATTGGAGAAATAATATTTATTTATTATCGAAGAAATTAAATTGTTTGAAATTAATTTATCTAAGTTTAAATTAATATTTTATTCAGATGATATAATTAGACATTGTAACTCGTTCCAGTGTGTCCAGAACGGCAGTATTACCCTAAAATTTTCAGTTGTTGGGTTTAGAGAGGAGTTCAGGACCACGGGGTGTTGTGAACTTACTGATATCGGTAAAATCAAAATATATATATAAATATAGAAAATAAAAGGGTGAAAAGGAAACACATCTTCTCTTTTGAACCATAGAAATACATGGAGAAGAGAAGGCCATGCCTCCTTAAATTATACACCACGAATTCTTTTTTTTCCTTTCTGCTTTAAAAACCAAACTCCTTCATAATTGTTCACAAATCAAAAGCCTCAGATCCAACTAAAATGCCCACCGCCCTTTTACTTTTTCCGCAAAAATCAATAGCACTTCGAAATCGAAATTTGGGTTTTTCTATTTCTATTTAGAACCCGCGATTTCCTCTCTCAATCCAACAGATTGGATTTCGATTTCGCAACTAAATTCTGGAGCAAACATGAAGCTCGACCGCAAATCAAACGAATGGTGGTACGCTGTATTTCTTGAGCTCGACAGTTGGAGAGGCGACGATGACCATCGCGGCTCATGATTTAGGAGGCCAGGAGGGTTTTTCAACGGCAGTAAGCTGATTTCGATGAAGAGTGTATTCAGGAGCGACAGTAGATGTCACGGTGAGGGATGGAGCAGTGCTTCAGGATGGTTGATCGAAGTGGAGTTCTGGTGGGGTGCGCACTGTAATAGCAGCAGGAAGGGTGAAGACCAGAGTTGATCGGTGGTTTTTGGCAGGATGGTTTCACGAGTTCAATGGTGAATTAGAAGGAAGAACATGGCGTTTTGGTGGAGTGCGATTTCTATTCTGGTTTGGGGAATCGAACTGCCATAAGGTAAATTCTTATTTGAATTTAATCAGTACATTAGTTAAAACTAAATCTAGTGTACTGTTAGAAAAATAGATATCATTAACTACTAAGATAAAAGCAAATGGCATTAACTTTTAATCAGAAATTTGGAAACTAAGAAGTGAAATTTGATTAGTGAATCATTTTATATATAGTTAATTAGATGGGTAAGGTATGAATTTATTTCAAGAGAACTAATTAACTTAAGTATTTGTGCAAGATAATTTTAATTTGAAATGCATGGAAATTAGTTTACATTTTTATTAACTAATTAAAGTTAAATTTTACAAACCTATAGGGTAGTGGTAAAGAAATAAAATCTATAAACAAATTGGTTGAGTATGAAGTTAAGGTTTAAAGTAGAATTAGTTTACACATGAGTAATTAATTTAATTTAATTAGTATAATTCGATAACTGGAATTTTAATATCGGTTTACATTGGAAAACAGACTTATGGAGGAATCACTGTGAAATGTATATAATGTGCTTCAGTGGGTGTTCAACACAAATAAAAATCACGGTGAGTAAATCTCACCTTTTATTTAGAATTTATTTTTATATAGTTAAAAATAATTGTCTGTGCTTGTTGAATGCTGTCTGATTGTTTTAAAATATATATAGTTATTTAGGATTGGTTGACTATTATATATATATATTGGGTTGATGATTGGTTGGATTCCCGCAGTTTCATTAGCGGATGCCCGCGGTACCATAGCGGATGATTACCCTATACGCCCCACGCTATGATTAGTGGATGACCTTCATACCGCGATATCCTGCCTCGAAGCAGGATGGGTATTATTTATGTGCTAACGTCTGTGGATGCAGGAAAACAGGTTGGAGGAATCCAACTGGATTCCTCAAAAATATATTATCTGTTGTTGTTTGTTTGATTTCATATATATTCATATATGATGTGTTAAAATCAAATGATTGAAAATTGGTTGATTTGATTGTTTAAAATATCCCTGGGCTTGAATATTGATTTATAAAAATATCAAAATGGGTATTTGAAATTTAAAAGGGGAATTCTATTTTTATAAATAGAATTTGAATTTTAAATGAAGTATAGAAACATTAACTTGTTTTGAATACATATGAACAAGGAATGGAATTTATAAACGTTGTTTATAAATGGAAATATGGAATTTGAATCGAATTTATAAACGTTGTTTATAAATGAAAAGATGGAATTTGAATCGAATTTATAAACGTTGTTTATAAATAGAAAGGTGGGATTTGAATTGAAGTTATAAACGTTGTTTATAAATAATGCAGAGAAATTCAAATAGACTTTAAATATAGATTTGAAAAAGAGAATTCAAAAAGAAATTTGAATATAGAAATTCAAATGGACTTTAAACTATAGATTTGAATATAGAAATTCAAATGGACTTTAAACTATAGATTTGAATATAGAAATTCAAATGGACTTTAAACTATAGATTTGAATATAGAAATTCAAATGGACTTTAAAATATAGATTTGAATATAGAAATTCAAATGGACTTTAAAATATAGATTTGAATATAGAAATTCAAATGGACTTTAAAATATAGATTTGAATATAGAAATTCAAATGGACTTTAAACTATAGATTTGAATATAGAAATTCAAATGGACTTTAAACTATAGATTTGAATATAGAAATTCAAACGGACTTTAAACTATGGAATTTGAATAATAGAAGCGAATTGGAGTTTGAATATAGAATTCAAATATTAAAAGAGAAATGAACTAAAGAGATAATTAACAAATTGAGTTAAAACGATTGGTATAGTTAAAATAGATTGGGCAGGTATAGATACAGGAGACAGGTATGGAATAAAGTATAGAAGTGAAATAAATAGAATGCCCGACAAAAAAGGTACTATTTAATTTCCATATGAGATTTTATGCGCCGTATCGGCAAGCCGCTTGGCTTTTTCTTTTTCTTTTTCTTTTTGAGATAAGAAGGACCGGGAAAGCTATTTGAAATTTCCCGATGCTCCCGGTACAAAGGAGGTTATGGCGAATTTTTCCGGGAATTTAAGGAGATAGAATATTTTTAAGATAATTTGATAGTTAGAAATCAACGTATCGAAATATATAGAAGTCGATAAGAAAACGAACTTAGAAATAGAATAGTATAATCAAAAAGGAAGTATAAGAATAAAATCTAGAAAGATTAGAAAGAGAAAATGTATATGTGTTTGAAGGTGAATAATCAGTTGTATGGTATTGATTATTCGAGTAAGTAGTCTTGTCTGTTTTTGACGTTAAATGTTATTCAGTCAAGGTCTGAGAGGTAATTATACCCCAACTTGGTTGATTTCATGATATACCGATAAGTAGCAAGATTCAGGCTCGAAGATCAATGTGGAATAAGAATTAGTTAAATACTGTATTTGGGTTGCCGTAACGATGTTTTACACAACATCTGTTTTAACCCAAATATGTGCAAAGCTTGGAAGTAGAATAATGAACATTTCCTAAGTATAGAAATAAACGAGATTGGAAAAAAGCTAAGTAATTGGAATATTTTCCAATTATAAATAACATATATTTTCTAAAGTTTAGAAAATAAAAGAAGGTGATATTCGGAAATGTTTTCCAAATAACGCAAAAGGGCCAACATGGTTATTGAAAATATTTGGTTAACAAATATTGATAAAGAAATAGAGAATAGATTTAATTAATGGAATATTAATTAAAGGTTCAGTGATTGTTAGATGTTTGGTTGAACACTTGTTTTATTCGATAGTTAAATCATCGACTATCGAAACACTTGTTTTTATTCGATAGTTAAATCACAGACTATCGAAGTTTTAACCATCGTTGTCAATATGGAGAGACCGGTTGGATTACTATCCGAAGAACCATTCCGTATCGGCAGTAGCGTGCGAAACAGATTATATAAAGATAATCGAAGACGGAGTAGAGTACAAGGACTTTTTCTATTAATAGAAATAGTACCTTCGGTTCATCCTGTTCCTGGGTGACTTGTAAGGATGAATGTCTAACAGAGTATTTCCAGAAAGGTCACGTACATTGATTTCTTCAACTGTACCAAGAGTGGAAGCGGAGGAGGAAACTTCTTTTAGCTGACACGTAATGTACTGTTGTAGACGTCAATTAGTGATTTTCGATGGATCTGACAATGTGACATTCGAAGTGAATCTGGTGTGATGATAAAGCGTAGCTTCTAGCCTCATCATCCGGTAAATGACAGAAATCGGGCAGGCAACATGGCTATGTAGGTCGCACCTATTAGGGTGTATAATCACCTGATCTAGAGTTTCATTTACTTCTAAAAATATATTGTCGATGTTGACCCATTCGGGAAATGGTTGCTGATCCCAATCGTTGGTGATATACATTCGATACACTTAAGCGAAATGAGTGGTCGGTCATGTGTGGCTGAGTTGCAAGATGTTCTTGTTGAACTCGGTGTATTCTCCTCTAGAGATATACCAGCGGAAGGTGATTCCATACCTTGTCATAGTTGGAAATCCATTACCCAATACGTGCTTGCGGTTTTGATTGTATATTACATATGTGGAACGTGAGATGCAAACGTTCCACTAGATTGTTATCTACTTGATTTAGACATTATTATAAATATCAAAAGAGTTTTGATATAAAGATAAATCAAGTATTTGGATTCTCATAATGGAAAAACCCGTTCCGTGTTATACGGCGTGGTCTTATGAGATATCATTTAGTTTTCTGAAACTGTTTTAAACTGTTTACTCATACCAGTCCCATGACTGACCCGGAGTTTACTTTGTTGTTTTCCCTAAACTCTTGGGTGCCTAAATTTGTACGGGCAGTCAAGTAGTCGGGAATTTACAGATATATTGGAAGAGCTTGGAGCAGGAGGCTTCAGGATCATATAGCTATAGTTATTTCTGCTGTGTTGTAAGTGATGTACTTTGATATTGATGTATATTCAAGTACAGATGTATATTTCAAGTTATGTTATATATATTATATGTTATTCGTCCTGCTGTGAGATTCGTGTTACTCTGATGTTGTGTTCTTCTTCTTCTTCTATTCTAAGTTTCTATCTTATCTATCCTCACCCTCTAACTTCTTTCTATTAATGGTTCGAATTTCCGTGATATTTGGGGTTGGACTTGTGTTTTTGGTCAGCTCAAATTTTACCGGATTTTCGGGTCATTACAGTTGGTATCGGAGCTTAGGTTGAGCGAATACCTAGGCTTGTTGGAATGTGCTCATTAGAGATAGGATCAGTAGTATCCTAGAATGAGTTGAGTGTATATATACACGAGAGAGCGTATTTGTTATTTGATATAAAAACTGTTTTATATTGTGTTGACTAGTCTGTTGAGTGGATTATAAATTTTGGTCGAATCGTGGGACGCCACGAAGTCGATAGGAATTTATAAACACTTGAACAGGAGATTGGACACGATATTGTTTTTAAATAGTTAAGTTGATTGTTAGGATTATAATCAAATTAGATTATAATAATGAAACAGTTATATATAACCAAGTGGAATTTGTATATGAAATCAAATATACAAATGTGATAAATTGAAATTGAATTCCAACCAGAATTCAGAATTTAAAATCCTGGGAGTTTGGAAAATATTTTTCTAAATGGAGTTTGAAAGAAATAAAGCACTGAACTCATTCAGTGGCTGGGAAATAATTCTGATGATGGTCGCAACATCATCAGTGTTCATTTTCGAGTTTCTAAGTGATGAATTGCTGCCTTAGAAAAGTTTTTGATGGAAATTTGTTTAAAAGAAACAAGTTGTTTGAAAATTCAAATGTTTTGAATTTGGGATAGATATAAATATATGTATATATTTATATTATTTCAGAGAAATTTTGAAATGGGAATTGGAATATAGATTTCAAATAGAAGTGAAATGGGAATTGGAATATAGATTTCAAATAGAAATTCAATATAGAGAATTCAAATAAATTTGAATATAGAATTCAAATAGCAATTGAAATAGACTTTGAATATAGAATTCAAAGGAGTTAAAATGGAATTTGAATTCAAAGGAATTCAAATGGATTTGAATAAAGAAAATTCAAATAGAAATTGTATAAGAAAATTTGAAATGGAGTTTGAATTCAAAGGAATTCAAATGGATTTGAATAGAGAAAAGTCAAATAGAGATTTGAATATTAAAATTCAAATGGAATTTGGTTAAATAGAATTTCAAAGAGAATATAAAGTAGAGGATGAATATTAGAATTCAAAGAAAATATAAAGTTTGAAATAGAATTTGAATTCAAAGGAGTTGAAATAGAATTTGAATTCAAAGGATTTCAAATAGAAATTGAACAAAGGAGTTTAAATAGAAATCGAATAAAGGATTTCAAATAGGAATTGAAGATAAGAAATTCAACTAGAAATTGAAGATAAGAAATTCAAATAGGAATTTGAATAAAGGATTTCAAATAGAAATTGAAGATAAGAAATTCAAATAGGAATTGAAGGTAAGAAATTCAAATAGAATTTGAAGATTAGAATTTGAATAGAAGAAAATTCAAATAGAAAATGGAATAAAAGGAAATAATATAGAATTTGAATAAAGAAATTCAAATGGAATTTGAATATTGTAAATATATAGGATTTGAATAAAGAAGTGAAATAGATCGGGAATATTATGTGAAATGGATTTGATATATATTAAAAATATATCAGAATGGAGTTGAATTTATTATAAACAATGTTAAAACGTTTATATTTATAAATATAATTAAAACAAGCTCGCCATAGCGCGGTAGTTCGTAAATTGGCGATTCGAACTTCAATTTAGTATACAGAACTCAGTTGAAGTCGGAATTCTTTGAAACAAGAATCGTCGGGACCGGTTGAACAATAGTTTTCTAATAAAAGAGAAAAATCAGGATTTCGTCGTATAGATTTTGAGTTATGTCAAAATCAAATTTTTAGAAAAACAGCGCCAGAACCATTATAAAACCATAACGGTTTAATTAAATAAATAAAAGGATTTTTAGGAAATAAAATCCGAATTGGCATTAGAAAAATCCAGACTGGAGATATAAAATAAATATGAACTTCAGTGGAGTAAGTGAAATGATTTTTAAGACAAAAATCGTATTTTAATGGTTAAATAGAATTGACTAAATTGGTGAATAATTAGTTAAAGGAAATTTGAATCGAAATTGGGTTTTTGAATAAGTGAGAGAAATTGAGAATTTATATTCAAAATCGAATATATAACTCGAGTTGAAATTATAATTAGATTAGTTTATAATTAAGATTGACATATATTTGAACAAGTTATATTCAAATACGAAGGGTGAAATAGGCAAAACGGTTAATTAGCAACTAGTTAATGGGAATTTGAATGGTTGAAATTAAAATTAACTTAAGTAAGTTAAATGGATCGAAATGAATAAATTGAGTAAAATCAATGTGAATGAAATATGAATTTGGTGTGAATAAAGGAAAAACCAAAAGAGTTAAAAAGGAAATATATTTGTAAAAGCAAATACAAAGGAAGTTATGTGCAAACAAATAGAAGGAGAAATATTTGTAAAAACGTTTATAAATAGAATGTTATAAATGAGATATTTATTTGTTGAATAAATAGAATTTAATCAAAAGGAATATTCAGAAGATGAATAGAAAATGGAAATCTGTTTTTAACAGATAAATAGAAAAGATTAATTTATAAATAACAGTTTATAAATTAAATATTTATCATTCGATAGATGGAATATATAAGTCTGAACTTATATAGAGAAGAGATATTGGTTTTTAACACCGATAGTTTTAAATAGAAGGGGTATACAACACTTGTATAAGTGAAGTAACGTTATTAAAGAGAACATTTATAAAGTGAAGAACCATTACTAAAAGTAAATCTTTATAAATGAATAAACGCTATCCAATAGGAGTTATTCGAATAGAAGAAATCGATTAGAGTTGGAATAAATCGATTAGAGTTGGAATAAATCGATTAGAGTAAGAGTTAACCAGATAGAGTTAATTGAACATGGTTAATCGAATTAGGATTTAATTGAATGTTAGTTATTCAATTAAAGTTGATCAAATATAGTTATTGAGGTAGAGTTAGTCAAACATGGTTACTCAGGATAAGTTGCCATTTCGTACGACTGCTAGCGTAATTCGCAGGGCTGCAGATAGCCTAGGGCGGTCGGATGTTTCCTGGGGGAATCAGACGTAACCATTGTGATCGCTGCGATCTAGAGTCCAGCGAATGGAGTTAAATCGAATATTAGTTTATTTGAATAGAATTAAAGGAGTTATCAAATATAGCTTATTCAGAAGGAGTTAAGTGAAAAAAGTTAAATCTAATAGAGTTAATTGATAAGAGTAATTTGAAAGGAGTTGATCGAATATAGTTTATTCGAAGAAAGGTTTTCGAATCTAGTTATTCGAAAGAGAGATTATCGAATATAGTTATTCGAAGGGAGGACTTATCGAATAGGGATTTATTCGAAAGAGAGTTACGTAAGGAAGTTTGAAATGTTGAGTATCAACATAAATAAGTTTTGAAAAGATAAATGGGTTTGTAGCACTTTTTCTACCTTAGCAATTTCGAGGACGAAATTATTTTAAGTGGGGAAGATTGTAATGACCCGGATCCTTATGGGTTAATTTTGAATATTTAATATTTAATTTAAATAGTTGGTGGATAGTATAAATGGAATTTTATATAAAGTTATTAATTTAATAATCAATTTCGATTAAATATCGAATATATTAAATTAATCGTAATACAAAGTTAATTTAATTCGAAGTACAAACTGAGTTAAAAACTGTTCAGAATGATCAATAGAAAATTCTGTTTGAATTGGAGAAATAATATTTATTTATTATCGAAGAAATTAAATTTTTTGAAATTAATTTATCTAAGTTTAAATTAATATTTTATTCAGATGATATAATTAGACATTGTAACTCGTTCCAGTGTGTCCAGAACGGCAGTATTACCCTAAAATTTTCAGTTGTTGGGTTTAGAGAGGAGTTCAGGACAACGGGGTGTTGTGAACTTACTGATATCGGTAAAATCAAAATATATATATATAAATATAGAAAATAAAAGGGTGAAAAGGACACACATCTTCTCTTTTGAACCATAGAAATACATGGAGAAGAGAAGGCCATGCCTCCTTAAATTATACACCACGAATTCTTTTTTTTCCTTTCTGCTTTAAAAACCAAACTCCTTCACAATTGTTCACAAATCAAAAGCCTCAGATCCAACTAAAATGCCCACCGCCCTTTTACTTTTTCCGCAAAAATCAATAGCACTTCGAAATCGAAATTTGGGTTTTTCTATTTCTATTTAGAACCCGCGATTTCCTCTCTCAATCCAACAGATTGGATTTCGATTTCGCAACTAAATTCTGGAGCAAACATGAAGCTCGACCGCAAATCAAACGAATGGTGGTACGCTGTATTTCTTGAGCTCGACAGTTGGAGAGGCGACGATGACCATCGCGGCTCATGATTTAGGAGGCCAGGAGGGTTTTTCAACGGCAGTAAGCTGATTTCGATGAAGAGTGTATTCAGGAGCGACAGTAGATGTCACGGTGAGGGATGGAGCAGTGCTTCAGGATGGTTGATCGAAGTGGAGTTCTGGTGGGGTGCGCACTGTAATAGCAGCAGGAAGGGTGAAGACCAGAGTTGATCAGTGGTTTTTGGCAGGATGGTTTCACGAGTTCAATGGTGAATTAGAAGGAAGAACATGGCGTTTTGGTGGAGTGCGATTTCTATTCTGGTTTGGGGAATCGAACTGCCATAAGGTAAATTCTTATTTGAATTTAATCAGTACATTAGTTAAAACTAAATCTAGTGTACTGTTAGAAAAATAGATATCATTAACTACTAAGATAAAAGCAAATGGCATTAACTTTTAATCAGAAATTTGGAAACTAAGAAGTGAAATTTGATTAGTGAATCATTTTATATATAGTTAATTAGATGGGTAAGGTATGAATTTATTTCAAGAGAACTAATTAACTTAAGTATTTGTGCAAGATAATTTTAATTTGAAATGCATGGAAATTAGTTTACATTTTTATTAACTAATTAAAGTTAAATTTTACAAACCTATAGGGTAGTGGTAAAGAAATAAAATCTATAAACAAATTGGTTGAGTATGAAGTTAAGGTTTAAAGTAGAATTAGTTTACACATGAGTAATTAATTTAATTTAATTAGTATAATTCGATAACTGGAATTTTAATATCGGTTTACATTGGAAAACAGACTTATGGAGGAATCACTGTGAAATGTATATAATGTGCTTCAGTGGGTGTTCAACACAAATAAAAATCACGGTGAGTAAATCTCACCTTTTATTTAGAATTTATTTTTATATAGTTAAAAATAATTGTCTGTGCTTGTTGAATGCTGTCTGATTGTTTTAAAATATATATAGTTATTTAGGATTGGTTGACTATTATATATATATATTGGGTTGATGATTGGTTGGATTCCCGCAGTTTCATTAGCGGATGCCCGCGGTACCATAGCGGATGATTACCCTATACGCCCCACGCTATGATTAGTGGATGACCTTCATACCGCGATATCCTGCCTCGAAGCAGGATGGGTATTATTTATGTGCTAACGTCTGTGGATGCAGGAAAACAGGTTGGAGGAATCCAACTGGATTCCTCAAAAATATATTATCTGTTGTTGTTTGTTTGATTTCATATATATTCATATATGATGTGTTAAAATCAAATGATTGAAAATTGGTTGATTTGATTGTTTAAAATATCCCTGGGCTTGAATATTGATTTATAAAAATATCAAAATGGGTATTTGAAATTTAAAAGGGGAATTCTATTTTTATAAATAGAATTTGAATTTTAAATGAAGTATAGAAACATTAACTTGTTTTGAATACATATGAACAAGGAATGGAATTTATAAACGTTGTTTATAAATGGAAATATGGAATTTGAATCGAATTTATAAACGTTGTTTATAAATGAAAAGATGGAATTTGAATCGAATTTATAAACGTTGTTTATAAATAGAAAGGTGGGATTTGAATTGAAGTTATAAACGTTGTTTATAAATAATGCAGAGAAATTCAAATAGACTTTAAATATAGATTTGAAAAAGAGAATTCAAAAAGAAATTTGAATATAGAAATTCAAATGGACTTTAAACTATAGATTTGAATATAGAAATTCAAATGGACTTTAAACTATAGATTTGAATATAGAAATTCAAATGGACTTTAAACTATAGATTTGAATATAGAAATTCAAATGGACTTTAAAATATAGATTTGAATATAGAAATTCAAATGGACTTTAAAATATAGATTTGAATATAGAAATTCAAATGGACTTTAAAATATAGATTTGAATATAGAAATTCAAATGGACTTTAAACTATAGATTTGAATATAGAAATTCAAATGGACTTTAAACTATAGATTTGAATATAGAAATTCAAACGGACTTTAAACTATGGAATTTGAATAATAGAAGCGAATTGGAGTTTGAATATAGAATTCAAATATTAAAAGAGAAATGAACTAAAGAGATAATTAACAAATTGAGTTAAAACGATTGGTATAGTTAAAATAGATTGGGCAGGTATAGATACAGGAGACAGGTATGGAATAAAGTATAGAAGTGAAATAAATAGAATGCCCGACAAAAAAGGTACGTATTTAATTTCCATATGAGATTTTATGCGCCGTATCGGCAAGCCGCTTGGCTTTTTCTTTTTCTTTTTCTTTTTGAGATAAGAAGGACCGGGAAAGCTATTTGAAATTTCCCGATGCTCCCGGTACAAAGGAGGTTATGGCGAATTTTTCCGGGAATTTAAGGAGATAGAATATTTTTAAGATAATTTGATAGTTAGAAATCAACGTATCGAAATATATAGAAGTCGATAAGAAAACGAACTTAGAAATAGAATAGTATAATCAAAAAGGAAGTATAAGAATAAAATCTAGAAAGATTAGAAAGAGAAAATGTATATGTGTTTGAAGGTGAATAATCAGTTGTATGGTATTGATTATTCGAGTAAGTAGTCTTGTCTGTTTTTGACGTTAAATGTTATTCAGTCAAGGTCTGAGAGGTAATTATACCCCAACTTGGTTGATTTCATGATATACCGATAAGTAGCAAGATTCAGGCTCGAAGATCAATGTGGAATAAGAATTAGTTAAATACTGTATTTGGGTTGCCGTAACGATGTTTTACACAACATCTGTTTTAACCCAAATATGTGCAAAGCTTGGAAGTAGAATAATGAACATTTCCTAAGTATAGAAATAAACGAGATTGGAAAAAAGCTAAGTAATTGGAATATTTTCCAATTATAAATAACATATATTTTCTAAAGTTTAGAAAATAAAAGAAGGTGTAATTCGGAAATGTTTTCCAAATAACGCAAAAGGGCCAACATGGTTATTGAAAATATTTGGTTAACAAATATTGATAAAGAAATAGAGAATAGATTTAATTAATGGAATATTAATTAAAGGTTCAGTGATTGTTAGATGTTTGGTTGAACACTTGTTTTATTCGATAGTTAAATCATCGACTATCGAAACACTTGTTTTTATTCGATAGTTAAATCACAGACTATCGAAGTTTTAACCATCGTTGTCAATATGGAGAGACCGGTTGGATTACTATCCGAAGAACCACTCCGTATCGGCAGTAGCGTGCGAAACAGATTATATAAAGATAATCGAAGACGGAGTAGAGTACAAGGACTTTTTCTATTAATAGAAATAGTACCTTCGGTTCATCCTGTTCCTGGGTGACTTGTAAGGATGAATGTCTGACAGAGTATTTCCAGAAAGGTCACGTACATTGATTTCTTCAACTGTACCAAGAGTGGAAGCGGAGGAGGAAACTTCTTTTAGCTGACACGTAATGTACTGTTGTAGACGTCAATTAGTGATTTTCGATGGATCTGACAATGTGACATTCGAAGTGAATCTGGTGTGATGATAAAGCGTAGCTTCTAGCCTCATCATCCGGTAAATGACAGAAATCGGGCAGGCAACATGGCTATGTAGGTCGCACCTATTAGGGTGTATAATCACCTGATCTAGAGTTTCATTTACTTCTAAAAATCTATTGTCGATGCTGACCCATTCGGGAAACGGTTGCTGATCCCAATCGTTGGTGATATACATTCGATACACTCAAGCGAAATGAGTGGTCGGTCATGTGTGGCTGAGTTGCAAGATGTTCTTGTTGAACTCGGTGTATTCTCCTCTAGAGATATACCAGCGGAAGGTGATTCCATACCTTGTCATAGTTGGAAATCCATTACCCAATACGTGCTTGCGGTTTTGATTGTATATTACATATGTGGAACGTGAGATGCAAACGTTCCACTAGATTGTTATCTACTTGATTTAGACATTATTATAAATATCAAAAGAGTTTTGATATAAAGATAAATCAAGTGTTTGGATTCTCATAAGGGAAAAACCCGTTCCGTGTTATACGGCGTGGTCTTATGAGATATCATTTAGTTTTCTGAAACTGTTTTAAACTGTTTACTCATACCAGTCCCATGACTGACCCGGAGTTTACTTTGTTGTTTTCCCTAAACTCTTGGGTGCCTAAATTTGTACGGGCAGTCAAGTAGTCGGGAATTTACAGATATATTGGAAGAGCTTGGAGCAGGAGGCTTCAGGATCATATAGCTATAGTTATTTCTGCTGTGTTGTAAGTGATGTACTTTAATATTGATGTATATTCAAGTACAGATGTATATTTCAAGTTATGTTATATATATTATATGTTATTCGTCCCGCTGTGAGATTCGTGTTACTCTGATGTTGTGTTCTTCTTCTTCTTCTATTCTAAGTTTCTATCTTATCTATCCTCACCCTCTAACTTCTTTCTATTAATGGTTCGAATTTCCGTGATATTTGGGGTTGGACTTGTGTTTTTGGTCAGCTCAAATTCTACCGGATTTTTGGGTCATTACAATGCATATGCATACATCTATGCAAGCAATACACAAGAATATGAAAATCAAGCCAAATTTAATATAAATCTGCATATCATATGAATATATGAATATGAATACAACTAATTATTAAATCATTACCAAAAAATATTCCAAAGATTTGCGAAGCTAGGTCATAAGCATACATTAGCATGTAATAAAGTTAAAAATATATTTAAGGTCAAAATCATGTTAAAAACATTCAACTCTACTATATAAGCATGCATAGTATAGTGAGAAGTTAAAAAACCACCATCAGTTACCCAAATTGCTCGATTCTTCTCTTGATCTAAACTAGACAACAAAAACGAATGATGCAAATCAACTGAACTGATGATCTCTAATTTCTATTAGTTAATTATCTCTTTTATCGATGAATTCGCTAAGATTAATAAAAGGATTGTGTGATTTTGAAAGAAATTAGTTTTAATGTAGGTTTTAGAACTGATTCAAGGAAGAACTAAATGACATATTTTGGATTATATAATCTCCTATTTATACTAATTACGAAATGGGTTAGTAGGTTTAAGTATGGCTTAGTTAATTTCATACTAAAGCAGCCAACAACTACCATAACTTCTTAACGTTAAGTCTACCTACATATTATGCCACTTCATGAAATGAAATCGTCCTCCTTAAGAAATGAATATGGCTTGATGCTTAAATTAGATGTTTATCACAAAGTTTAGCATAAACAAGGTTTTCAAGTCAAGCAGTCACAAAAAAATTCAACAAAAAATTATATTGTGAAAATGTCCCTTAGAGTCATATACTAAAATTACAGAATCATTTATGACCTCACATGAATAAAATAAAAATATTTTATGATCCTTCGACATATGAAATACGGATTGTTGTTGCATCACCCCACCCTTCTGTTTATAGTTGAAAGTCGTCGAGAATTCCTTTGCAATGTTCACAACCACGTTCCTTACATCTTGAAAAAGATGTGTTAAGAAAATCGTGGCTACGTCAACCTGAAAAGTGAATCGGCACCAATCCATGGTCAGTTTTACCCGACCTTTTGGTCTAGCTACAAAAGTTGCCCGGTCCCATATAATTCAGCCCATTGTGTGGTTAAACATTCCAAAAGTGTCCCAAAACAATCTGGATTCAATCCCAGATAGAGTCATTCAAGTATAGTCATTAAGGCCCATTGAAACTGCTCAACAACGGCTAAGTACCTAGGAATCGGTAAACACCACTTCTCACAATTCGTATCCTAAAAACCAACTCCCCAAATTTATCCAAACCTTTAGGATCGAAACCAAGGAATTCGTATCCTAGGATCAATACGAGCATTTTGTATCCCGAGAATACACTTCCCAATTTCGTATCCTCGCTTCAACTCCATATTTCGTATCTTGAAACCTACCTTCCATAGATTATGTATCCCAGCACCGTTTGTATCCCAGTTTTGTATCCCTATAGTTGAAATAGGGATCGATTTAAGCCACTTCATATGGTGGGATATGAAGAAAAGGCAAAGCAAAAGGATTCAAAACATCAAGAGGCGTGGCAAAAAAAAGCTAAGTACTCCAGGATGCTTACCAATCCCAAAGTACGAAAATTATGGGCATTTTCCCGCGTGTCCTATTTCCTACCTATTCCTACCTGCTCTCTTTACCTAAAATTACCCACCATTCTTCTATGAGAAAGGGGTTGGATTTTCTCTCTCTTGACACTTCGGGAAGAAGGTATTGCCTAGTTGATTCTCAAGCTTGCTCTGTCATTCCGAGAAGAAGAAATCTACCTCTTTTTGGACACTATTTCCAGTGACACGTGGCTATGAGAAAGTGGACCATGGTAGGAATAATGGTTCCAAAATGCTTTAACACGCTTGAGGAATAATGGTTCCAAAATGCTTTAACACACATAGCCACACTTAATGGCTTACTTGAGGAAGACCGATCCTTGAAACTTTCTAAACTGTTATGAGTGACACATGGATTTTAGCCACATCACAGACGTGGTAAAATGCAAATGCTTTCCGGTCTTCCTCGAAGGCGTGGCTCTGTTCTTGTTCTCTTGATTTACGATGAGAACCATAGCGGCTTTTGATCATCTTGCTACCAAGTTAGTGAAGCAGTTCAAGATGCATGTCACCAAATCAAAAGACACCTTATCCCTCTCGAACATATACTAGGGAACCGGGGAAACTCTGAAGAGATACCTCAAACGATACAACAACCCTTTGGTCAAAGTTTAAGATCCTAAGCCGCGCACCGTCCTTATTCATCTCCAAGGGAATGCTACCAGATTCTAAGTTTGGGGTCTAGATCAATAGAAAACAACTTAAGTCCATAGTGTTTTCTACGAAAAGGGAAATAAATTCCTGTGCCAGGAGGAAGCGCGTAGGATTAGGGATGTTCGAACTGGTTACCCTAAAACCAACACCAGGGCTCTGCTCAATGTAACAGTGTAAGATAATAAAATAAGAATGACTTAATTAAATATTCGGGATTAAGTAAAATGGACTGCACCATTGCATCCATCTTGAAATTCTGGTCAAGATAGACACCTGGTTTCCGTAAAACGGACACCGTATGAAGAAGTTATGAGCATTAGAAGTTTGTATACATATAAGGAGCTTATATATATTTATTAAATAAATATATCCAGAAAATTCAAAAATCAGTTCAAAAATCAAAATCGTGGGCGGGAAAGTTCGAACGGAAAATGGACCTTGGGGATCGACCCACCCGCGAATTCTGGAACCTTCTTTTCTGACGTGGACGATTATGGTGTTTAAGATTTAGATCTAAGGGTCCTGGTTTCTCTGCTACACCTATAAATAAGACCTTAGACCTAACACTAACCCTTATAATTTGGTGGCTACGCTGGAGCTCCGCCATTGCCCCCTCTCTCTCTCTCTCCTCAAACATATTCAGAAATTTAGATTTGTAAATTAGAAAATCTTAAATTAAGATCTGGAGGGAAGAGATTGGTGTTTATTAAAAGGCATTCGGAATTACGTGAAAAGCAAGGTAACGTCTCAGATCCAATCTATTCATATTCTTCCTATTTTCTTTCCCTTCTCTCTTAATGAAAATAGTCAATCCGCGTTATTAGGTTTCAAAACAAATTAAAGGGGAAAGGAAAATGATGGTTGATAGAACGGATCAGATCCAAAATTTGGGGAAAGCATGATAGGTGAGTGGGCTTAAATTACAGCCTTTAGATAATGTTATGACTATCATTCAGCATTCCCTTTTTAATAAATTGTGAAATTGCCAGTTTAATTATAAATTGTTGTAATAACAAGTTGAGATGTTAATATGAATAAATTAGGAAATTCATGTGTTGAATCTATTAAATTGTGGGAATGATTAGAACGATATAACATCAAATCGTTAATATGAATAATTCATATACTGAATCAGTTGAAATGTTGGAATGTTTACATGTTATAATATTAATTTGAACATGTGGGAAAAATTCATGTATTGGATTTATTGGAGTGCTAAAAAGTTTATATGTAAATTTGTCCCATTTATATACAGGGAATAATTGGAGTAAGTATATGATTATATGGTTTCATGTTAACATAGAATCGAATAAATATGGGTTTGGGGCATCGACCAAACTATGTTTAAAGATCTTAAATTGGATCACAAGTATAGAAAAATGATTTGGGTGCAAATGGATCATATGTAAAATATGAATTGGCACAATTCGAATAATATGAATTTAGACATATAACCCATCATGAATATAATTGGGTAAATGGACATTAACACCTATAAAGGCATAGGTTTAAATAATTGATTAATAATGAATGCCTAGGATTACAATTAGAAATTGTAATTGCACTTATCACACGAGGTTAGGTTGCATTAGTGGTGGAACTCTGCCTGAACCTAACTAGCATATACAGCAACCACTAATGTTGAACCTAATGTGAGAGGTCTAAGTGCGCAAATACGAGATGGGCTATGACACGAGTTTAGGCCCAACTTGTGGAAGAAGTCTGCCCGGACCCGACCGGCATATCCAACATCCACAAGTTGTAGGCCGAATGTGGGAGGTCTAGCCCATTATAAACCATAAATGGACTTGGTACTGAATTGTACTACTTAACCTAATCTAATCCGTAGGGATTGTATGAATATGAACTAAAGTTAGAGTTAAGTAAAATTGGTTGGACAGTGGGTAGGCTAAGAAAATCTGAGGGGGTGGGTAATATTTACATATAGGCCTGCAAACTTAGCCTGATATGGTTATGTTATTAAAGACACCTAGTGGTATACATAACCGATAGAAATAATAAAGTTATGTAATTAAAGAGACCTTTTAGGTTAAGTGTAACTTATAGGAATGATAATCACCTATTATAAATAAATAACATTAATGAAAATGTTGTATAATAGGTAGACTTGTCTTAGGGACAAGTGGGTGATTATAACTTAGGTTATAATAAACAAATAAGTAAATTGGATAATTGGTGAAATGAGATAAGGGACACTTAATTGTATATTAAGTAATCAGAAAAAGGGAGAACAGGAAACTAGTTAAGAAAAGGGGGAAAATATATTGTACTTAATTATAAATTAAGTAATCAGCAAACTTGGAGGTCTGAAACCCGTTGATAAGAATAACATGTTCAGACTTGTCCTAGGGACAAGGGGAAATTATAACATAGGTTATAATAAATGGGTAGAGAAACTTATTAATGGGCCTTAGTTAATAGAACTAAGTTAATAAGTAAACAACAATAAGTTGTATTGACAATGTAAAATGGAATTATGATTAAATGAGAAAGGATGAGGAAAAAATATGAAATGAAATAAGTTATATTTAATCATAAATGGTAAGTGACATGTTAATTAGAAAGCATGTGAATTGGATATACTTAATTACATATTAAGTAAAACATGTTATTGTAATGATGAAATCAAATAAGAATATAAAAGAGATTGTGGATTACAGACCTTGGACCACAATCTAGAGAATAACATGTGGTGGGCTTATTTATAAACTTAAATGTGTTTAGTTGTATGACCGAAATTAATAAGCAAGAGAAACATGGTAATTTGAATAAGAATTCAATATGAATTAGAATAACCAAGTTAACTGAAAACCTGATGAGGTAAGACAAGCGCGTAAAAAAATGTTTAGACATAGGGTCTAACAATGTGCTAAAGTAAGGCGCTTAGACCAGTCCGTACGGTTGAGGGTGAATAACCCAACGGGTAGATCATCGAGGTGTTATAAGGCATGAGGGGAGCGCACATTCATCCGATTGTTCTGACGGCTCCAAAGGACTGGAAGGGGAAGCACGCGGTTTCTTGAGGTACGTAAGTTGCTCCTAGTAGTCCTCTATGCGGTGACAGATGTCTTAAGTTGTGCTCGCAGAGGTTGGGTCTGCGCGTAACTACTAAGTGGGTGGGCTTTGACTGCATATGTAGCTATGCAGTCAGAATGTTGTGGCGTGGTGACACCGGGGTGGTTCGGCGGTTGCCTCACGAGGAGGCAGAGGGTCACGACCAACAAGGATAGTAGGTCATCGGACACCCGTCATCGGTAGCCAATGGGATGCGGAAAGACTAGAGCTAAACCCAAGAGACCATTTCACCCTTCACTATCGGGGTAAATGGTTGAGGGGAGATGCCACATAGACGTTTAGATTGTTTGCGTAGGGGCGGTTGCTTAGATCTTGTAGTCTTTACTAGCTGAGGGAGGGGCCGAGGTAGGGCCACAACCACCACGAAAACAGACCCTAGGTATATCTATATATAGAGGCTCTTTAAAGACAGGCCTGTACAGATATGGAAAAGCTCCCGACCGAGTTCCATGTTTCTTATATCGCCTTGCCATGGAACTCGGTGCACATTAGAGGACATGGGATTGAGGCATCGAGTTACAATTAACAGTACATACGAGGGATAGTCTAGATACTTGCATATCTGCTCTGGGTGGTATATCGTAGACTTGAAGGCATTACTCCGATATGAGATCTGATTTGATCGAGGGTGGCACTCCGTACGCTTACGTAGCGTAGTGATGATAGATATATGTTGGTCGTAACGTTGTTATATAGAGATCCGGATGTCACTTCGGTGTAGGATGAGGGACTGTGAGCATTTCGGTGGCATTACAGTGTACACCGTGTGAGTGGGGTACCGTGAGGTGTACCTCGATATTGGGGGTAGCTACATATATACCATATTAGGTTAATCCACTGAGAAGTAAATGGGTACGACGTGTGTGTAAGCCTTGAGTGTTGTTAACCCTAGTAACCTAACAAATAGGAAAATATGATTGAACGATATATGTAGGATTATCCAAAGTGTATAGTTTAAATCCAATCACTAGAACTTGTGTTCTGACCCCTCTCCCCCTCCTCTTAACATACTCGCAGGTTAGATTTGTCACAGAGACCTGAGACATTATAGCTTTGGATACTAGTTAGGCAGTATTATAAATACAGTAAGGTTATACTTTGATTTATATTTTATTTTATCCATTCCGCTGTGAGATATTTTCTGAGCTCTAACATATTTTATGTCTCTGTCTTTTCTGCAGGATACCGGAGCAAACCAATCTGAGTTTTGATAGATTGGAATTTTGAAGAAAAAAAAACCGATCTGTCGGAATTGGGGTTGTCACACTCAAGACAGCATCAAATCCAAACAAGTCGGAGAAAGCTTTGATAAGGGTAAAGGGATCGCCCAGTTCAAGACCAATCTGAACAATGGAAAACCCGGGAGCCACAACAATCAGGAGAAGGAATCCAAGAAGCGCGATCTCTTCCCTCTTATAAGGTCTACACTCTACTAAATAATCAGTTGTAGAAAATTTATATCGATACCTATAACACGATGCAGTATAAGAGGCCAGCATCGTGAAAATCTACATAGAGAGAAAAACTCAGGTAAATATTGCAGATTCCACGACATGTTTGGACACAACACAAATGACTTCTGACACCGCAGCGATGTTCTCAAGAAGCTTATTCATGAGAAATTCCTCGAGTAGTTCGTCCAAAATCTTGCTCCCAAAGAAGCATCCACAGACCCTTCAATGCCCGCACCTTGTTAGATTCAAGTGGCACCTGGGTCGTCCAATCCAAGACTCCATCAAAGGGGTATTGTGATTAACACTATTTTCAATGAACTTCACCTCACAAACGAGAGTTTCCGGCGTATGGAAGGATACACCAACTCCATCAAGCATGTCGACCAAGAAGCGTGCTCCACTGCCATAGAAAAGTCATTCCCGGTAAAGCAGCAAAAGATTATAAGGGATGACATGGTCTTTTAAGAGAAGATGCTACAGGAATCGATATTCCCACCACAGATCCACTTGTCATCTCCACATACATAGGCCCGACCTACGTCAATAAAATCCTCCTTGACTCGGTGAGTTCCATGAACATCGTTTTCAAATAGGCCTATGACCAAATGAAGCTTAAGGTCAGAGATCTAAAGCCGTGTAAGGCTATTGTTCATGGATTCAACAGTGCTTCCAACCGACCAGTCGGTCATGTAGTGCTATCGGTATAACTAGGAGATGGGGATTAAAGTCGAGTCAGGATCCTAACCATCGTCGTTATTGACATCCCTTCTCGCTACAACGTCTTCCTCGGACGATCATCCCTCGCCAAGTTCCAAATATTTATGGTGCCTTAGTGCTTGCTGATGAAGTTCCTAACTGATAATGGGATCGCAACTATCCAAGGCGACCAAGTCGCAGCAAGTGCATGATACCATGTTGAATGGAAGGATGTCATCAACAAGTAGAAGGGAAAAGTTGTAGAGAAGACACTTTGCACCAAGAACCTCAGTGCATATCATCCACCGAAGTCTGATTCTTGGCTCAAACACCACAATCGTCTCTTCCAGGATCTAGATCTGTGAAACGATGAAGAGCACGAGTGCGAAAGGCCTAATCTAGTTGAACCAACCACTGATGTTGTGATCAACCCCACTAACCCATCTCGAGTCTTGAAAGTTGGATCGCGACTTCACCCAACTATTAGAGAAGAACTTGTGGATTTTCCATGAGCCAACTTGGATGTCTTTTCTTAGACCCACTCTAATATGTGTAGCATTGACCCAGAAATCGCTTGTTACATGCTTGGTATCGACCCAAAGTACACTCCTATGAGACAAAAACACTGAATCTTGGGATTAGAAAGGTCAGTAGCACTCAGAGAGGACGTGGAATAAGCTACTCAACAATGCCTTTATCCACTATGCTCTCTATTAAGAAGTGGCCTCCAACCCAGTCTTAGTCAAAAAATCGACTTGGGAAATGGAGGGCATGCATCGATAATTCTGATTTGAATAAAGCATGCCCAAAAGATAGCTTCCAGCTTTCGAATATCGACCGACTCGTTGATTCTACTATAGGTTACCAGCTTCTCTCCTTCATGGACGCATACTCGGGACACAATATAATTCTGATGTATATTCTTGATCAGGAGCACACTTCATTTATCACCGATCTCGTGTTGTATTGTTATGTAGTCATGCCCTTCGGTCTTAAAAATGCTGGGGCCACCTATCAACGACTGGTCAACCGAATATTTAAAGACTAAATTGGAAGGTCCATGGAAGTTTATGTTTACCACATGCTCGTGAAAACACGGCCGTTGAACGACCATGTCAACAACCTCATGGCTCACAGAGATGTCTAGTGTTCTCTGTAAATATGGCATGAAACTCAACCCTTTGAAATGCTTTTTCGGCATTTCATCGGGAAATTTTCGGGTTTCATCATCAACTCATGAGGAATAGAAGCCAATCCAAAAAACTTATAGCTATTCGGGGAATCGAAGTTCCAAAGAACATCAAGGATGTTCAAAGCTTAAACGGAAAAGTGGCCGCCCTAAGTCGATCCATTTCAAAAGCAACCGATAAGTGCTTTTCTTTTTTTCGATCTGATCAGGAAAGGGAAGCGCAACTTTCCATGGACACTAGAATGTGTAGCCGCATTCCAAACCTCCTGAATCACTTGGAATGGCCACCTATCGTATGAAAACCCATGCACCACGTGGACTTATTTATTTATTTGGTTATTTCTTCATAGGCAATTAGATCAACGCTTGTGCATGAAGAAGACCGTGCCTAAAGGCCAGTTTACTACATCAACAAGAGATTGGCATGAGTCGAAAAGAATTATGCAAAACTTGAAAAGCTCGCTTACCTTCTGTTGTTCATTCTTGAATGCTTCGCCCCTATTTTCTATCACATCCAATCAAATTCTACACTGATTAGCCACTATGACAGGTCCTTCAATGACCTGAGGAATATAAGAGACTTTTGAAATGGAACATTGAACCGAGTCAACTTGAGCTCACCTTCATTCCTTGAAGAGCCATCCTCGGCCAGGCCCTAGCAGATTTCATTGTAGAGTTCACTGCTCCCGAAGATCATACAGAAAATAGTGTGCCTCCTAACATCTAATGGAAGTTGTACATGGATAGTTTGTCAAACAATCGATGTTCTGGCGTTAGAGTTGTACTTGTTACTTCTGAGGACGCTCTATTTATTATGCCTTAAAGCTCAACTTCCCCGCGACTAATAACAATGCAAAGTACAAATATTTGATCATTGGACTCAGAAATGCAATCGTGCTCAACGTTAAGGCTCTCCAAATCTTCTCAGACTCGCAACTCATCGTTTGCCAAATACGTAGGGAATAGCAAACCAAAGGAGCATGGCTCGCTTCTTACCTAGCTCTGGTTCGTAAATTGCTTACCAATTTCGATCGCTACATTATTACTCACATCCCTCGAGAACAAAACAAGAAGGCTGGTTCGTTGGCCAAATTAGCAAGTTCTAGGGATACATATCTCCTGGGACTTGTCCCTGTCAAAGTGCTCGACTCTTCGAGTATCGATTAGATGAAGATTGATTTGATATCAACGACAGAGACTGAGCCTATACCTGAGTCATGGATGACTCTGATTAAAGGCTATTTGCATCATGAAATACTTCCTGATTCTCAAAATGTAAAGTGATTACTCCTTCATAAATCATCACGCTACATCATCTAAGGAGAAGTGCTCTACGGAAGAGGATTCTATGTTCCAATACTCTGGCGTGTAGCCCATAATGACACCAAACTTGTACTAATAGATGTGTACTAAGGCCAGTGCGGTGACAACACCAGGGGTAAACTCTGACAAAAAGGATTCTTTGGTATAACAACTTTTGGCTAACTCTCGAACGGGATGCAGCAGATTGCACCTAAAATGCGAAAAATGCCAGAGATTCTCCAAGATTCTTAGAGCCCTGCCTACAAAACTTACTCAAATTGTCAGTCCATGGTCATTCGCAATGCAGGAAATAGGCATCATCGGAACTCTTCCGATTGAAAAAGGCAATGCCCGATATGTTATCGTCGCAGTTGATTACTTCACCAAATGGGTTGAAGCCGAGGCCCTTACGATAACTACGAGCAAGAAAATAATCAACTTTGCCGTTAGTAACAACGTCTGTCGTTTTGGAGTTCCTAAGACTATCATTTTTTATAATACGATACAATTCGAGAGCTCGGAGTTCAAAGACTTCTTCCACTATCACCATTTGAGAAACGATTCCTAACAGTAGCTCGTCCTCAAGCAATTGAACAAGTCGAAGCTAACAACAAAGTCATTAAATCCATCATCAAGAAGCATTTGGAAAAGGCTGGAGGCAAATTGGTAGATGAACTCCCTCTAGCCTTTTGGGCTTACCGGACTACCCATAAGTCAACGATCAGCTGCACTCCATTCACTCTCTTGTTTCGATCTGAAGTTGTAGTTCCCATCGAGCTTAAAATACAATCTCATCAAGTCACTTATGATGATCCAAAGACCAATAAAGATCTCCTTTTTAAATATCTTGACTTACTTGACAAGAAAATGGATGAGTCTGAACTTAAAGCAGCTGCACACCGCCAACGGGTCGCCTGATGCTTCAACTCCAAAGTCTGTCCAAAGCACTTTGACATTGGTGACATCGTCCTTAAGCAGATTTTTCCCACACCGACCAGTCTCGACCCTCATTCAACGAAGGATTGCAGATGGTACTTTCAAGCTAATGACCATTAATGGCACCGAACTGCCGAGAGCATAGAACTACGATCATCTTCGCTGCTACTTCACTTAACTTGCTGTACAGACTTATCGCTTTCCACAAAGGTTTTT
The DNA here is from genome assembly GCA_030737875.1 of Allium sativum. Classification (NCBI taxonomy): domain Eukaryota; kingdom Viridiplantae; phylum Streptophyta; class Magnoliopsida; order Asparagales; family Amaryllidaceae; genus Allium; species Allium sativum. Next base: position 139,657,022 of record CM060925.1, on the reverse strand, counting down.
TTTTAATTCAAGGCATTATAAAAGAAAAGGCTATTACCAGTAATAGTTTATTAGTAAAGAATTTCATATCTCTATGTTCTTGCTGCGTTTACTTTCTGCATTAGAGCTATGATAATAACCGACTTGCATAAACAAGTGCACAACACTGGATCGATGCCTTAGAGCTTGGAATCGTTCCGCATTTTAGAGTCTTTACTAAGACTCAAACCTTGTAAAATTGTCTTCCTTTCACAAGTCATTTCGAGTCTCGAACCAACGACGAGGTCGAGCTTAAATAACTCACAACACTTATTAATTTAAGTGCCCAACTCGTCCCTTAGTCTCTGAGCTTGGGGAAAACCCACAATTCGAGTAAGTGTGATTCCGACTTCTTGCTTTGCAAACTTCTATCCCCAAGTTTCAGATCCAGATGCAAACTAATGAACTAACGACGCCCTCAATATTAACCAGAGAGAAACTACGGGAGAGTATAAAGGAAGAAACAATGGCATCTACCCATTACACCTCACGACTCGGAATCAACGACCGCAAGGAAGTCTAAGAGAGGAGCCACGAAGCTTGAACTTCGCACGACTCAAGACTAATGGCCCAAAGGAATTCTGGAGATCGAAGTTCACATACTTAGAGACCAAATGACCCGAAATCAATGGTCGAATGGAGATCTCGAGAATGGTGTCAACACACTCGAACTTCACACGACTTAGATTTTTCAAGAGTGAATTTCAAACAACTAAAACTTAAGTGTGACAACCAGTTAATTTACATAAGCATAGTACTAGAAAGTGTAAATAATACATGAATACTTAAAACATGTGATATAAGAAAAGTAAACTAACTTTCATTCGCAAATCAAAATATTTCTTTAAAATAACACGGTATACATCAAAACCACATTATGCCTCCAAAAGCGAGGGTCTACTCATGTATCTTATTGGCCTACTGAACAAAAACTTTATGTAACCATCACTTAGGAGGGAAACCTTTCTTCTTCTACGACCATGACTCGGGTGGCTCCTCCTCTCCCGTCTTCCTCTTCCCCTTTGAGCTGCTTTCGCCGCTTCCCTTCTGCCACTTCAGCAGAGTAGGCTGGGGGAGAGGCTTTATCTCGAAACCCTTCCACGAGTCTCTTTCAAGCATCGGCTCTTCCTTAGAGTCGCTCAAGATCTCAGTGACTTCGGCTTCCACGTCAGGGTCAAGTACGACCTTTAAGGGCTTGGAATGAGGCTCCATGGGTAGTGCCGACACCATAGCTTTGTCCACCTCCTTTTGAGATGCCTTTTTGTTTTTCCTGGCCTCCCTATCGGCCTTCCTCTTAGAATCCCTCTCAATGTTCTTTCGGGCCTCTGCCTCAACCCTCAGCTTCGCCTCCCCTTCATCATTCTGCCTTGCGAACTCTTTCTCTACTCTCTTCTGGGTGGCTTCCTCTTCAACTTTCTTTTAGGCTTCCTCCTGAATTTTGGCCCGGGCTTCTACTTCTGTTTCTTCTTTCTCCTTAGCCTCACCCTGAGCTCTGAGGAGCGCTTCCTTATCTTCCTTCCTCTTTACCTCCGTCGGCTCAGACTTCATAAGCATTTGGGTGCATGGTTGCTCAACTAGCTCGTGCGTAGTTGGCCTATGTGTTTCCATCTTCCCTAAAACCCAAGGGTCCACCTCTTGCTTTCCCTTGTCTTGCTCGAAAAGTATATCAAAGTCGTTCATCCCTATCTCACCCATCTCCAGGCCAGGGAACACATCGGGGTAGCCGATCTACTCTTGTATTTTCCTTTTATAGGTCTCTATGTCAAACCCAGACTCGGCGGTTATCGTCGCTACAAAATTAGTGGTCGTTCTCACTTTAAAAGGACCTACGCATCAAAGAGGGAGACAAGTTCGTCTTCTGCTACTTCGTGTTACCATCTTTCTGAATACCAGTAAGAAAGTGGATGTATCTCCTATCATCTGCTTTGTGGCTTCTGTTGACACAATGCCTTCAGTCATTAATGAAAGGAAACCTTCGTTTTCGAACTTTAGATGGTCGGAGTCATATCCCTAACCGTGGGAGCTAGCACAGATGGGCCGCCGGCAGGACCAGATGAAATGAATCGCTGCTGTTAGGAAGTAGCACCTTCAAATTCGTGGGCAACCACCACACTTTCTATAGCAATTGCTTTTCCATTCTTGGTAGTAAGTCGTTCCGCCTCCTCCGCCTTGGCGTCATCCTTAAGCATGACTCTACTTTCCGCCAACACCTGGCGCTCCTCGCCCATCAAGTACTAGGCTATCGTTAATTCTTTATCTACCGTTTCCCCTTTATGGGAAGTGATTTCGTACTCCACCAGTTTTTCCCAGTCAAGAGAAAGCGTACGGGCATAGTCTTCGGCCTAGGGATTCTGTGGAATCGAAGAGTTTTTACATAAAAGCCTCACACCGCCGACTCTAGATCCATCTCTGCCTTCGCTCAGGCCTCTCTAGCTTCGGCTCTAAGCCCTTCTAGTTAGGCTTCAAATTCAGTCTTGATACCCACTACCTAGACTAGCACCTCCTTGTTTGATGCCTTCACTAATTCCTTCTCCTTTCTAGTGTGCTCGAGCTCAGCGCGAATTAATTCAAGGAATTGCCTAAGCTCCTTGGTTACTTTAATTAAGAGTTGCGCCCTATCATTCTCTTCTTGCAGCCTCTCGTTCTCTCTAGTCAAAACTTCGCTATTTTGTTAGAACTGTTGCACCTTTTTGTTTTTCCTTCGTAGTTGCGCATTCTCCTCGAAAACCACTTTGTTATCTTTCTCAAGCGCGGTTGCTTGAATTGCGGTTGAGGCAAGCACATCCTTATGCACTTCACGAGCCCTGACCATAGCCACCTTCACATTCTCCGGCTCCTTCCTCAGCCCATTTATTTTGACACCAAAGAGTTAACACATATACATGTTACTCGAACACGTGGAAATTGAAGCTAATCAGAATGTTGTCTTACCTATTTCGGCATTTCAATTTATAATGCTCTCTTGATCAGACTTATCCTCAAGCGTCAAACCCTGAATCTCAGCATTCTTTTGAATGATCAGCGGATAGTTTCTTGCCTTGCTGGTATAAGATCCAGTATTGATTATGCATGTCATACACACAGGTCCATGTTTCCTCGTTGATATACATTGAGATCTGATGCATATCGGGTATCCAGAGTAGTTTCCCAAAATAGAAGCTCGGGTAATACTTCTCAAAATACCCTTCTTCTTCGCATCACTCATGTAACAACCCACACGTTTCTACACCCAAATTTTGACAAAATCAAACTTGAACACATCCAAGCATAGAGTATATATCTGGTACATGCAATAAATGAGCATGAGCATAATCAGAGTACGATAAAAATAACTCACAGCGGAAACAAGATAGGATAAACTAGTATTAACTCAAGTAACTACCTTTTTCAAAGTAAGTCACTTTGCCAATACTGAGCATGAGAAAGAACGAGAACCAAAAGCCAAACTTAAACATCTCCGAGAACCGGACCTTCCCTATGAAACCTGGAGGTTGTAATAAGGAGGGGGTCAGAACAACAAGTTCTGGTGACTAAGAAATGTACAACACTGTGTATAACACGGATATATTACGTTTTGTTCAAGCCAAGCTATATGCCTAACCAAGTTAGTGATTCTAGCCAAACATAGTAAAATGTTTACGCACGACTTTACTATTCATCCCAAAGCAGTATTCCTAAATTGTATCACCGAGATAGGACATTTACACACATTTTTGTGAAGCCTTTATACTAGAATTTTACTGGTTAATTATATCGAAAGTGGGCCCCTAATTTCGGGGTTTCTATCTATATCCTTATTCTCTATTCTTTATTATTTAATGCCTCACTACCAATTGATAGATAGGGTTTTTTCTTAGCCCTTTCGATTACCCTAAAATCAAGATGAAGGATTTTTCTTAGCCCTTTTGAAGAAAATTATAAAACTTTTCCAAAAATGGAATTTATTTATAAACTAATGTTTTCGTATTTATAAATCCGTTTTATTATTATCATTTATATTCTAGTTTTATATTTTAAACCGGAAAGACCTTTTCGTGCTTTAAAAATATAGGAGCTTCAAAACAATTAAGATTAATTTTGCTGACTTCAATAAATTATCCGATATATACAGGAAGATGAATATTGAAAATCACAAGGAATAGATATCTATTATTCTTGAGTTTTAGTCGTATGTACCTTGTTCTTTTTATTTCCTTCTTTCCTACCAATCAGACCATATTTATTAAAATTTACTGAGTGGCCCCAATAATTTTAAAACACGAATAGACTAAAAAAATTAAAAACCATAGCTTCACAAACTATTTTCCGAAACCGTATTTCAAAACTATTGAAATCCATTTTCTTTCTTTTTCAAAAGTTTTAAAAATAAATTTCCTCGAATACAAGGCCAAGAACTCAATTGAATATTTCAACAATGGTAGATTCGGAATTTTAACGAAGTAACAAATGGATAAACCTCGTGATTATAATTCCGAAATGGATACGACATATTAACGTGGGCTTTTTCTCCGTTCAGGATCGAGTAATGCTCTTAACTGGAACTATTGATGAAACCAAAAATCAGAAATCGCGACTATCTCGGTTGTAGCTAGCTTTTTATATTAATATATTTTATTCCGGTTTCCAAATCTCGAATCAACGGAGTCCACCATATGTCGCCTCATTCTCTTTACGACGAGATTGCCAACGTATTGTGGGGTAAGACAGAATAGGCTGGAAACCCGAACTCAACCTATTAAACTCTTAGTCGCTCAAAGCCCATTATATATAATTAGGCCCACGACTAATTTCTACAGTCTAAATAACTTAAAGTCGAGTAAGAAAGACGAACAAAAATAGAAAAGAAAATCGAGTTATGGTCTCTCACGATTCCAATTTAACAAATTCCTCTGATCGTAACCTAAGCTCTGATACCAAATGTAACACCCCACACTTTTCTGCACCTAAATTCTGACAAAAATCAAAACTTGAACACATCCAAGCATAGAATGTATATCTGGTACCTACAATAAATGAGAATTAGCATAATCAGAGTATGATAAAAATAACTCACAATGGAAACAAGATAGGATAAATTTGTATTAACTTAAGTAGCTACCTTTTCCAAGGTAAGTCACCTTGCCAATACCGAGCATGAGAGAGAACGAGAACCAAAAGCCAAACTTAAACATCTCCGAGAACACAACCTTCCTTACGAAACCTTGAGGTTGTAATGAGGAGAGGGTCAGAACAACAAGTTCTGTTGACTAAGAAATGTACAACACAGTCTATAACACATATATATTTCGTTTTGTTCAACCCAAGCTATATGCCTAACCAGGTTAGTGATTCGTTCTAGCCTAACCTAGTAAATATTTACGCACGACTTTACTATTCAGGCCAAAGAAGTATTCCCAAATTATATCACCGAGATAGGAAATTTACACACATTTTTGTAAGGCCTTTATCCCAAAATTTAACTGGTTAATTATATCAAGAGTGGGCCGCTAATTTCAAAGTTTCCATCTATATCCTCATTCTCTACTCTTTATTATTTAACTCCTCACTATCAATTGATAGATAGGGTGGATTCTCCTTGATGACCCTAGTCGAACCTATTGGTCACTTATTAACCCTCGACAATATATTAAATGTTAACAAAAAACTAGAGGGCACTAGCTATGGGCCCTACAGTAGGGGTGCAAACGGGTTGGACCAGACCGTACGGAGCTGTGTCCATGCTCTATCCTATAAGAGATTCGGACGAACACAGACCGGACAAGCATTAAGTTTGAACACTATTCATACGAGCTGGAAAACGGATGGACAACGTTCGGACAATAGAAAACATCGAACATTTTGGATCGGACTGGACTTTGGTGTGCCCAAGCTCTGTCCTATAAGAGAATTGGACGAACACGGACCAGACATCTTATAGCTTCGGACCGAGCCAGACAACGGATTGTTCTGTCCGATATACAACCCTACCTACTAGTTAAGGCTTCCGTCATTCACGCATATACCCTTGCCCCGTATAAGGTGAGAGTAGGTATTTTATCCTTTGTTATACCTTCTAGCCGACCTGACCAGAAATCCTCCTTAGTCACTTACTACTTCCCGTAGGATAGATGGCCATATCTGGCCCTTTTTGTTTCCTGGTTTGAGAAGGCCAACACACACCTGCCATTTAAGACCCCTATGCTGGAAAACCTATTCCCAAGTGGACTCTTTAACCCTGGTCATTGAAGACCTAAGGAAGCGGACTACACGCGAAGGTTATTCGTTCGTCCCCCATTTGCCTTTAACACCTTTCCCTTTTGGGATAAAGTAGGCTCTATTATTAAGTCATTCCCGTTTAATTTATTTATAAGGAAATGCTATATGTACACCATTTATTTGTATCACAGGTTTATATGGTTAATAATGTCTTATATTATTAACCTACTAAGTCCAGCTATATTTTTAATTAAAATTTTATTGACATAAATAAGGAAGATTATATTCCCTTTTCTCTAGGATATTTATTTAACTTCTTCCCTAATTTGACCTAAGTATTAAACGACAATCAACACCAATTAATCCCCTTTTTGACATCCATTTCTTTTTATCTCCTTTTTAGTCCCTTTATGACTCTAACGGTCATATTTTCCTAAGGCAACTATTTATCAGTTCCAAGTTATCTATTTGTTGTACCCCAACATACAATTAATATTCTTATTTATTTATTTAATGACTATTGTATATATGTATATACATTTTTTCATATCAGGCCTCTCATATTAAGTTGACTACCTGTAGATGCCGGATATGCCAGTCGGTTGCGGGAAGACTTCTACCACAAGTGAACTTAACCTCGTGCCTTAGCACGATTATATTTATGCATTAGACCCCCCACATTAAACTGACTAACTGTGGTTGTTGGATCCGCCGGTTGGTTTCAGGCAGGCTTACACCACTAGTTAAGTTTAATATTGTGTCTAAATGCGGTTATAATTTAAATTTCCTAATTGGAGTCCACAACAAATATCCTAAACTATTTTAGGAATTGTAACCATTTTCCTATTCACATTCGTTTTTCCCTAAATCAATATTGGTTACAATGGTTATTTCTTTATTTTCGGTCTCATTTATAGTAGTTAATTACATGTATAGCTACAAATGGTCACCACAAATATATTAATTCAAAATGGATTATATTTCCACTTAATTCCATAATTATCCAAACATTCAAACCTTCCATATAATTTATATTTCATCCTTTTACGCTGATTTGGACAGATAATATGTATATATTCATTTTTATGTTTTCATGTGGTCAATGTAGTTATGAATATTTATTTATTATTTTTAAATCAATGATTTGGTCTAATCAATTAACCAAACATTCCCTTTCTACATTCAGTCTTACCGAAAAAGGTTTCAAGTACATAAGGACCGTTAGCCAAAATTATTGTAAATCATGCCTATTTTGTAATATTGACATATTTATAAACCATAAGAAATATATGTAATATATTTTTATTTTGGAATAGTCGATGAAAATTACATACAAAACATATATTTATGTTTATATGTACCTTTGCACCACTTTTCATCTTTTAATTCTTTTTTGTCATACTTCTTGTGATTCTAAAATAATGCTCTTTATTTAAAAATAAGGAAAACGACATAATTTACAATGCTTAAGCCAAAAGCCCGACAGAATTAAATGTATACAAGGAACATTTATTTTATTCTTATAATCACATAATACACGAATTCAACTTTTTAGCCAAATTCACATATTTCATATTTCAGCACTGAACTAAAGATTTGGAACATAAGTACAACAATTTATGTTTAATGGGACCGATTTCCAGATCCACAGTGTTATGTGTCATATACAACATATTCATAATTCATGACATAACTTGTACTAATATGTGAGAATTTACATAAAAATCCTATAATTCATGTTTATGTAAAATCACAACTTTATCATTTACCATCATATTCATAATCAGATATGATGGTTATCACAATTTACAATTATTTAAATAGCAGATCTAATAGGTATAAAACATAGATTGGATTCAAACGAAATAGATAAATCATTATATCTGTATTATTAAATTTCCCACTCACCTTATAGCTTCCAATTTCAGAATTATGAACCTTTTTAGGCTTACAATCCCCAAATTCTTACAAATCTACAGTTTGTTTAGAAAGGGGAAAATTTCTAGATCTATAGAAACGTAAGAAAAAGGGAAAAGAGCAAAGAAATCTATCATGTAGCACCCTCTTCCATTGAATCTATTTCTCTTCCCAATTCCACACGAATTTGATGTGATTTGGTATATGTATGAATATATTTTATTTAGAATTTAGGTTAGAAGAGGAAGAAAAATGGAAAAGCTCCGTTGCCTTAATAGATTTGAGTGGAAAAAGAGTGAGGCTCTACCCCTTTATTTATAGGGGTGGAAATGGCCTAGAACCATCGGATTAGTTTTAAGTTAAATCCGTCCATTCGTTAAAATAATATTATAAACAAAACCCTATATGAACCAGCCGCCACTGGGCATCTGATCGCCCAGTAGATCGACCGGGTCGACCGCTATGGTCGACTGCCTGGGCAATCAGATGCCCAGGTCGGCTATTCATATATGGTATAATATTAATTAATTATTCTGTTTAATTATTTTTCGTCCGTTTTCATTTTTTGTCCGTAACTTTTTCATACGGACTCCGTTCGCGAAACTCCAAACATGAAAGTTGACCAGAATTCCAGGACGAATGCAACGGTTAAAGTTTCATCGTCAATTTCCATCATTTGTAGAAATTACTATTTTTGTAATTCTAATAATTAATTTATATCGCCAAAATTCCGGGTTATTACATTCTTCCCTCCTTAAAAGGAATTTCGTCCCGAAACTCTGACGCCTATAATCCTTTTGCTACACAATCGATTTGTGTACATACACTTTACAACCATGTGTACTTGTGCATGGTGTACACAATGAAATTTCAACCAAAAACATGCATGCAAGATGATTCTAATCGGATCCTCCTATATGCTTGCCCAATTACTTTTTGAAATATTTTTGGAAACATGATGCATAACATCCTAAATATACTAGCAGTTCTATATGAATGCAAAATTTGAAAATTCTTTTTCATCCATAACTTTTACACAATTATGAATAAAAGTGTGAAGCACCAATTTTTCGCATCCAAACCTACCATCCAAAAAGTACGCACTCTAATCATTTCCTATTTAATTTCTCCTAAACCAAAAAAAGGAAATTACGGCGAAGAAATTTAACATTCGCTTCGCTTCCAAAAATTCCATTTCCCGACCTACAATGGAATTTTCGCCTTAATTTCCGAAAATTCCCTAAAAATTTCTAACTGTAGACTGTAAAGGAAGCTTAAAACAAGCTCTAAAACGTAAAATGAGTTATTTAATAGCTCGCGCGCATCGTTGACAAGGTATGGAAACAACGTTTCCAAGGCTAAAACATTCTTACCTTGTTACTGTTAACATTTTTATCGCATCGTCAGTCCTATTGCACCGCTAAAACGCGCACACAAAGCATCCAAAAATCTTCCTTACACCATTTATGTGACCAAAAATTGAAATTTTTCATAAAAATAAATTTCCGCTTGAGAACTTGTTATATTTATTTTGAAAATTTCCTCTCAAAACCGTTTCATTTTCCCAAAATAAGAAAATGATAGATTTTTTTTTCAAACAACATTTTCTTTAACTTTTAAAAATGAAAATTGTGGAAATTTAAACCATTCATGTCACATGTTGGCGAATAAGGAAGTCAGTCACGCCAAAAATGCGAAAACTGAAATCACATAAATGATAAAAATAAATTTTTAGTTTTGACAACGAACGGTGGTTTATTTATTTTTATACCCATTAAGTAGAACCATTCATTTACTAAAATTTATCCAACACAGAATTTTAAATTTTTCTAGCTTTAGGACAAATTCTAGTAAATAAACGGGATTTCATTAAATTATCGTCCATGAATGACAAATTCACATCTTTATTTTCAACACAGAAATCTCATTACTAAAGTCGTGCAATTTTTTTTCATAACTAGCAACTTCTAACACAACACTACATCAAAGAAAAAGAAAAATGCTGAAAAGGGAAACATACGATACAAGAAACGACATGCATAAAGCATGTTTTAACAACAGCAATGATGACTAACACTACCCACTATAGGCTGGTTTACCTCCGCGACTGGAACCAGATCCATTACCACGTCCGCGTCAGGAGCGTAGTATAGCGGAGATGCAGCTAATCTCTCACGCCTGCCAGCGCTGCACCTCATGAACCTCTTGGAGGTCAGCCTGCATGGCTCGGATGGCAATGAGCTTAGAACTCTCATGACAAGGTTGCTGAGGCTGTTGAGCTGGAGCGGGTGGTGCAGGTGCTGGAGCATCGGGTATCTGGATACCCATCTTTCGGAGAGTGGCACGGTTGATGGTGGTCGGCGCCTTCTTCATAGGCGTCTCCCCAGAAAGTCTCACCTGGAAGTGCCGGAAGATAAGGGTGAGAAGATGGCTATAAGGAAAATGGCCCTGCGGGGTGCCGACGAAGGGCTCGCTGAGATGGATCATAAGCACGCGCTCCCAATTGATGGATATGCTGCCAAGAATAACGTAGGTGGTGCAACGAATAGAAGGATAAATCTACTCCAACACTACACCATATACACTAATTAGGCTATGTATTTAGCCGTATCTAAAGCAGTTAGGTATGGTAATAAGCCGTATCAAAAAATGGCATATTAAAATATTAGATACGGCTATAAACCGTATCTCACTAGAAATAACATATGGTTCTTAGCCGTACCTAAAGTGTAATCAGACATGATCATTGACTGTATCTAATTATATGTGTGTGTGTACACAAACACACACATATATACATGTATATATATATATCATATATGTGTATATATATAAACAGAAACTGTAGCACATATTTTTCATAACACAGAGCATATATACCATAATTTATACACAGTAATAACACAATATATATATATATATACACATACTCAAAGCATTACAAGTTTTGTCATAACACGAACGCAATGTACATACAAACATATACCATAAAAGGGAACTATCAAAGATTTTCATCACATTACGAACTAACAAAAAAAGGTAAAAACATATCAGCCTGATAAAACTCCAGTCGAGGCTAGGAAGATTGAGCGCGATAGCCAGCCTGAGTTCAAGTTTCATTGATTGGCAGCAAAACAAAATCGTGATAGCCTGCAGCTTGAGTTCCAGCAGTACAAAAGCACCAAAATCTCCAACAGGACTGCCTATAAAATACAAGAAACAAGTTACGAATACTTCACTGGATAGGAGATCGACATTGTAACTCACTATGACTGAGATGCAAACGTGAATACAGAGAAAAGTGTATGTCGATCAGTGTGTTTGTGTACACCGGTTGTCGATCACTCTAAGGGGTTCAGATCAACTAGTCGATCAGTGTGTTTGTGTAATTTCACTGGACACCAATAATAGTGAAGGGCATATCGTGTCGATCAGCGTGTTTATGCATTTTCACGGTAGTCGATCAGTGTGTTTGTGCATAAATACTTCACTTGACACCAATAACAACCTAGTCGAATCGACTAGTCGATTAGCCGACTAATTTGTGCCCATGCACCCAAAATTCATACAAAAAGCAAGTCGACGACTAGTCGAGCGTCATACTGATAACAATGAAGGGCATATCGTGTCTTTGTGTTCATGTGTGCATATTAGTCAATTGTATCTATCTTAACATGTTTATGACGCTAATGATATGATTTCATGAACTTGCATAGACAACCTAAAAACATACCGGCATCTTACATGCTTTGTGGTTTAACATGACCTCCAACATCGTATATAGGAGATCGACATTGTACATATGTATACAGAGAAACTAAAATAGCATTCGGTTCGAAAACGAGTTTTCTACTTTAAGCCCAATCCATGTGTTTGTGTAGTCGATCAGTATATGTCTCAAAAATGAATGAAGACACTGTAAACTCGTTTTGCTATGACCATAGGTTTTAAATGAAATTAACTGTAAATAGGAGTGGAAAATTGATAGCCATTAAAAATGCAAACCCAAAAAATGAATCACCTGAACTGTAGTCCATCTTCAACGTCGGTAGTTCGTACCCTAGCATACAGAACATCCTCCTATACACACAAAAAGGAACAATTAAACCAAAAGAATATCCAAGATGTGCACACATGTCCATTCAATTCTTATGTAAGATACTACGTAGAGATATGTGTAAAATAATATATACCTACTCCAACGTCTAAAGATATTGAATCATCATCTTCGTATGACACACATTCTCGACTTTCTGATTAAGAATTTACTGGGTGATCCACCAGATGGATGCATATTAGCTCACGCACAAGGTCAATAATCCATGCTTATTAGCTTTATCCAAGTGTCGAATGCCGCTTCACTTAACCTTTGGAAAAAGCTAACTTCACTTGCAACTTTTAGTTTCTTTGAAGTAGACTGTGTAATGCAACTTACACTATAGTCTTTGCTACAAAGTAGGGGAAAATTGATAGTGAAAGAAGCTTTTTACTAAAGTTAAGTGTAGCAGCATCCGACATTTGGATAAACCTAATAAGCATGGATACCCGACTCTATGCGTGAGCTAAAATGCATCCACCTGGTGGATCACCCATTAAAATATTAACCAAAAAGTCGAGTAATCATCCATCTACCAAAATTTTCAATAAACCTGTTAATATATTTTCAGTAAACTTGTTATTTCTCAAAACAGAGTAAGCTTGTTATAAGACAACCCAATTTAAATTTCAGGCATAAGGCAAACAAACAGTCACACGATGAAGAAATCATGGTTAAATATTGAATTATAATTATCCATCTACTCAGTTTGCGCCACATTTTAGATTCAACGTGGCAAACGATCTAAAGAACATATCATCAAACGGCTACTGCAAATAGAATCAAGTTATGGACAATTGACATTAAACATCTTAACATTGGTACTACTGCATACTTATAACTAACTCATTGTTATTACTTTGTTTCATGGATATACCGCAATCTAAATTTATACCATACATGTTTCCAATAGCAATCCAGATGTTTTTTACATTATCATAAAACATGATTCAAATTTGGTTTCTCTGATTCAAGGGTATAACCACAGGTCCGTTCCTTACACAAAGTAGCAATCAACTAACATACTAACACGTACCAATTCAATTGAAACAGCTAACATGCTAACACAAAGTAGCAACCAACTAACACAAAAAGATTTCAATTTGTTCCCTACTATCAGACATGCATGCCACAATTCAATTGAAACACATACCTGCTGTCGAAGGAGGGCTAGGGACCAATGGTTTCTGAGTTTCTATCGAAGGAGAGGGTTGTTCGTCTCTGTCGGAGGAGGAGTTCCAGAGAAAGGTGGAGGCACGATTTGGTGACCAAAAATGCTAATTTGGGTTTTTGGTCACCATTAAAGTAAAACAAAGCGAAAATAGAGCAGCCAAAATTTTTATTCTAGGTGTCGAATGTGATGCACAATATGATACACATTCGATTTGGCTCAAAGTAGTATCAAATTAACTGATTCGGGGCTTCATTGGTAGATAGTCAGATTTAGGGTGTTTAGGGTGGTGCGGATCGCAAAATGTAGTTTGATACGGATCTGAGCACTATTAAATATAACCCATATTTTATCTCCGCATCCTTGTGTGCTAAATTGGCTGCTATGGTGTACTGCAAGCTTTCCATCTACAGGATGATGTTGTGCTGAATGATGCGCACAACACACGGATGACTGGTCGCAGACTAGCAGTGGTCCAAGCTCCGGGCACTCCAACAAAGATATGCTGAAGGATTTGAGGGTCCTCCATCTCAATAGCATCCGTCTCGGCTCCATCTGCCGAGATACCCAAAATTTGGGTCAAGTCAGCATCAGTGAACTCGATGCGTGTTCCCATGACCTCAGATCTGATGACGCATGACTCATCATTGATATCAGCCTCAACCTGGGCATCGAACAGACAGATGTAGCGCGGATACACATCACGCTCAAAAGTGTCAAAGTGCAAAATCGGTGCTAGGCCTGCTGTAACGGCCCGAAAAGTTCCAATCTTGATTATCAATACTAATATGTTTCCTGTATCACATATCGACTAATCAACCATCAGAAATTAACAGATCATTAATCGAAAGAAGTTAGAGGGTGAGAAATAGAAAGAAGTTAGAATGTGAGAAATAGAAAGAAAGTTAGAATAGAAGAAAAAGGAGAACTGAACATAATAGAATCAGAGTACAACGAATCTCACAGCGGAACTGAATAAAATATATTATATAACATCTTGGAAATACAAAACTATATTTATACTTCCATACATCATTAGAGTATAACTCATATACAACACAATGAAAATACACTCTATATATCAAATGTTAAAGTCTTCTGCTCCGAGCTCCTTAAAGCGAATCTGTAAAATCCTGAAACCACTTGATTGCCCATACGAATTTGGGCACCCAAGAGTTTAAGGAAAACATAGAAAAATAAACTCTGGTTCAGTCATGGGACTGGTGTGAGTAAACGATTTTAAAACAGATTGATTTAACGTTCAAAAATCTTTTAAATAAATGATAATCGTAAGACCAATCCACACATAAACATGGATGGTTTTTACCTTATGATAACCCAAAACATTTTTGAAATCATATATATCATCTGATATTATAATAGGATCTAAATACATATAAATAGCAATCTAACAGAACGCTTGCATCTCATGCTCCACATATATAGTATACAATCAAAACCGCGGGCGCTTATTGGATAATGGATTCCGACTATGACAAGGTATGGAACCACCTGTCGATAGTGTATCTCTAGAGGCGAATACACTGGGTTCAACAAGAATGTCTTGCAACCCGACCCACACATAACCGACTGCTCATTTCGCTTGAGTGTATCAAATGTATATCACCAACGGTTGAGATCAGCAACCGTTTCCCGAAAAGGAACAACATCGAAATAGATTAAGGAAGCAAACAGAATTTCTCTAGATAGGTGATTATACACCCTAATAGGAGCGACCCACATAGCCATGCTGCCTGCCTGATTTTTGTCATTTCCTGGTTGATGAGGCTTGAGGTTAGAATTCACCTTTAAAACATCTGGTCACCATTTAATTTAAATGCCATATCGTCAAATCCATCAAATCATTAATTGACGTCCACAAATATACTCTAGATGTAAAGAAGTGCCCTACTTTGCCACCAACTCGGTATATTTGTAAAAATCAACGTACGTGGTTTTTAGGAAATACTATGTCAGACATTCGTCCATACAAATCATCTAGGAGCATGATGAACCGAAGGCACTCTCCTACTGCATCCAATACAGGTATCACCCCATGGATCAGTAGCGAATAGTCCTTGCAAATTCGAAGATCTCAATCACGACAGAATCACTATCAAAATATCTTCAGGAGTGACGTAGAGAAATTTATCAAGTAGTTCTTCCGCTCATGAAGATCTACGGTCTTCACTCTCACCATTTATAAGTATATCTGCATGTTAGTTTACGATCGTAAAGCCAGTTCGAAGTGGTGTTGGGTCCAGTTCCCATCCCGGTCTCTTTGAACTAACACGTAGTGGATATTTATTTTATAGTCGAGGTTTTAGCTATCAAATTAAACAGTGTAGATAAGTAAAACTATTTATATAAATTATTTTAGATCAAAATTTTATAACCTGTCCATTCAAATAAATTACTTGTACAAATCTATTTTCTAGTTTCAGAACAACAACCAACACAAGACGATTTAAATTAAATAAAACATTTTGATGTTTTATTTTTACTATCTAGATTCGATTTAGCACTTCATAGCATAACAGACAATTAATAGCAATCATTTATCGCGACGAGAATCAACAACGATTTTAATTTCAAATTAATAATAGTTTGAAAATATTCGATCTTGGATAACGGCTTATTTCACAATTCTTATTATATATCATATTTGTCCAACATCTTCCAGAAGTAAATTCATTTAAATTTAAATGTTACACAACTTCTTCTGTAAACTGTGCATATACAGATTTATAGGGATTAAAATGACAACTACCATCTATAATTTTAGTCTGTCATTGCGAAATCAATATGATAGCCCTCACATCTATTATTTAATATTTTATATATTAACATTATAATATTATTAGTTAATATTATAAATAAATAATTTCGTTTTAAATTATAAATGTGGAACCTTAAATTTTAACAAAAACTCATTGGTTCCATGCTACTTTCCAATCACCTTCTTCCTTCTACATGTATGTATATTATTTACATAATTTGTTTTTAATTCCCAAAAGAAAATTTTAGTATTTAAAAAAAACATTGTTTTTTTTCTCTTTCCTTCAAGGCCGTCTTGGCCCAACAGCCTAAATTCATGTACATTGGATATATTTTTGCACCACCTTTGAAATATCATATACCACCAACATACAATAGTAACACCACTTTTCCCAGATCTTACGTCCATTTCTTGTATACCCTTACTTGTTTTTTGCTTTATTTTTAGCTATGTTCCCACTCACGTTCCCAGGCAACGTTGCCTTGCGCAACAACCATGCTCCAAATTATCTGCTTGCTGCTAACCCGTTTTCCTTGCATCCCCTTCCTCCCTTTCTTCCAGCTAAAACATCTTCTCTTAGTTATATACAGAAATATGTATACCGTTTAAATATAAAACTTAAGAACTTATATAAACTACAACAGGAACAAAAAGTCCAAAGCATGTATTTGGCCACAAACACACAAAAAAACGCTCGTCTCCTCCCAACCTTATACCGTTATACGTACCTCATCCACACCATTCATGCTGTATGTCAATTCTGATAGGTGAGCAATGTTTTATGGTTATGCTTGCCCTCTCTCAAAAGTAGTCGAATTAAACATGATTATATAGCCTCATCTTTTTGGGTTCCCATTGATGATAAACGCATGTCCCACTGATTTATCACTCTTTTTTTCTTTTAAATTCACAGATACTAAACTGTTCCAGCGAAGAAATAATCCATAAAGGATCCTAGTTATTTGTCAGTTTTCTTTAATGATGAATAAAGTTTGGTTTGATTACTTATAGTAGGGATTATGACATTATGCTTTTGTTTGGTTCCGAAATTACATTTCAAATTTGGCTCTTGCAAACTGCTGTTGTTTTATTTTATTTCCATGCAAGGTTAGGCCCTTTTTCATAAGAAGCAACAAATTACCTTATATCATTTACCTTTTCACTCAAAATTAAAGGATCGAGATATTGACACAATAAAAACTTACAAATGCAGAAGTTTACATTTAAACTTCTAGTTAGAACTTATTAACAGAGAAAAGTTCACGAAAGGTTGGTTAGTTTTGTCCGAGGCGTTTTATCTACAAATCGTCCTTAACAGTTTGATGTGAAGAAGTTTTGTTTTTGAACAATTCGGAAATAGTTGACGTTAATGTATTTATCGGACCGATAGTTGTGCAACGTTGATGGTAATAGCTTTAGATTTGAATGTCATGGAGAGAGTGAAAGTGAAATTTCATGAAATATGACATAGGTGAACTGGCACAAATGAAATGATCAAATTCTGAGACCAAGCAATTCTTATGGTAGCTATTTTGTCTATTCCCTTGTCTTTTAAATCCATTTCCATTTAGTTAATCAAATTATTGAAATTTTCCTCCCTTGTTAAAAAATTCCTACAGTGCGATTTCTTTCAGTTTGCAGCTTGATACAAATTTGGCTTGAAATTTGATAGTTTGGTGAAGCTTTGTTCAGATTTTTTCTTTTCATCTTCATTTGGTCTGAGTATTGATACGCATATATATACCACTGCACCAGCACAGGAGCATGCTTCACGTCCAAGAAGGGTGGTAAAAATACCTCAGCAATATCTGGAATAAGCAAAATGGCGCCATACTAAAGTTAGTTTCAATTTTTGCAATGGTTTTACCGCCTAAAAGTATTGTAGTGGGTAGCATCTACTTTACACGTATGCAAATTAGTTATGTAATAGCCACTATATATGTACCTATGGAGAAAAGTAAAGATATAGAAGAATCATTTTGTGAATTACCTCTCTCTCGTGAGTTTTCTTTTCCAGCCTTCCTCTTCTTCTTCTACATTAGTCCCCTGTTTATCCTTTCCTTAGTTATATCCACATCAATTTGGTGCTTTCATTGAGATTCTCTCCTCCCTCTTGTCCTGATCTGCTCTTCAACTCAATTCTCTTCCTCATCTAGATCTGCTCTTTCTTTATCCTCCACAAATATCCAAATTAAACTCCATCACCATGACCCGAGTAGATGCAGTCTTTCAACAGCTCTCCAACCACCAAGAAGCCCTTACCACCATCCAAATCACACAAACAAACCACAGCGCCATGCTAGAAAACCTACATGCCAACACCCAGGATATCAAAACCTCCATTAATCACATCATTCATTCCATGTCCGAGATCGCCACAAAACTTGGCTTCCAAATCACATTACCACCACCTCTCACTCTCTCTCCGGTACCTCCAGCGTTACATACCACTGTAATGAGCACCACGACTTATGCTTTCCCCTCGTCGAAGTCCCCTACATCTCCACCATCAATAAATTCACCTCCTATCATTGCCATGGCTGCACCTCCTCCTCCCGCATCCACAACTGTTGAACTGAACTCTATAATGGCTTCTCTTCCCTTGCTTAAAACCCATACACCTCCGCCTATCCCTAATATTGATGCTGCTCTAATTCACCAGCCATCACTCTCAAGCATGGCTCCTTCTTCACCCATTAAGCTAAACAACTCCACTCATCAAATACTTGAGCACTTCTCCGACTCTCACATCGAATTCCTTTTTGGCAATTCCATGAAGCAGCGGATCACTTTAGATGTGTACTCCGGAGTCATTCCCTTTGTGGTTTTGTGCACGAGCCAAGCATTAAATCGGACATTGCCAAAAATACAGAAATGGGCTGAAGCACACAACCTGTTTGCTGAAATGAGCAAGTGGAAATGTGAAAGTAAGCTGCTCATCTTTGATCCGGGTGGAAAAAATGAAGTCGCGCGAATGTTTGCGCCAACCTATGACCTTGAGGACAAGGTCAATTTCAAGGCGTCGGTAATGATACGCATATATATACCACTGCACCAGCACAGGAGCATGCTTCACGTCCAAGAAGGGTGGTAAAAATACCTCAGCAATATCTGGAATAAGCAAAATGGTGCCATACTAAAGTTAGTTTCAATTTTTGCAATGGTTTTACCGCCTAAAAGTATTGTAGTGGGTAGCATCTACTTTACACGTATGCAAATTAGTTATGTAATAGCCACTATATATGTACCTATGGAGAAAAGTAAAGATATAGAAGAATCATTTTGTGAATTACCTCTCTCTCGTGAGTTTTCTTTTCCAGCCTTCCTCTTCTTCTTCTACATTAGTCCCCTGTTTATCCTTTCCTTAGTTATATCCACATCAAGTATACTGCTAATTAATTATTGCTTCAGATCGAATATTTGCATTGATCAACGTAGCTCGTAAGCTTGATCATCACCACACTTCAACTTCATTTTCTCTATTTTCTTAAACCCTGCATGTTAGAATCATATTGTATTAACATCTTCTTGCATTCGCACTACATACACCACCGTTTGTTCATGAACCAACCACATCATCTGCTCCATCAACCAGGTCATTAGTTCTGGCATTTTCATAACACTTCTCCAAATAATATCTTTCTCTCCTCCGTCCACTTTTCTTTTCTCTTATGCACTGTTTAGTTCCGTGCACATGCACAACCACCGGACTCATCTCCTCGTCACCGCTCCTCTCACTGAAAGTGTTGTTTCCCGGTCCGAAGCCATCGCTCTCTCGGAATCCCAAACTACAACATGGATCAAATTCAACCCTTGCACCGAAACTCCCAAACCAACTCCTTTCACTAAAAGGTTTTGCACCACCACCAGGTTCCATGGTTCATCTTTGAACTTCCCTTCGTGCTTGCCGAAGAACCCCTCTTTCTCTTCCCCCCGGTGCGCGGCCCCATACAGTCACCACTGTGGTGCGGTTTTTCCCAAACCAGGTTATTAAATACGGCGGTACCACTCATTTATTAGGAAAGCTTTTACATCTGATACTTGTTAAAGGAGGTAGTATTACTGGCAAACGTTGTATATTGTTTATGTTATTATTGTTTAAACATGATCATGAAGGATCTCCTGCATATTTAAAAGACCTTCTCATAGTTACATTAACCATTTCACAACTTAATAATATCCACAGATGTGGTGACATGGCAAAATCGTAATAGTAGTAACGTTCGATTCAACCATCATATCATCGTATTGTAACAGGAGTCATAAACCTTATTATAGACACTGAATACCGTGCTTTGTGTTTTTATTTCTCGGGTTGTTCAACTGAATACTTTCAAAGATTCATTCCTTAAACAACCTAAATATTTGAATCAAATATGGTAGTACCAGACATATAGATGGATCTACTAAAATTAATATATAAACAGTAAGAATATTTAAGTGTTTACTCACAATTAAGTTCACTTATCTTGCCATTAGTTTCCAGGCTTTCTCTCTGTTCTTCGGCCATTCTTAGTTCCAGTTTTTGCTCTTGTTTCGGCCATCTTATTTTCTGTTTTAGCTTATTGTTTTTATTTTGTTTACCGGTTAGTTTGTGTGAATTTGTGTGTGCGTTTGTGTAGTGTATTTATAGAGGAAAAATGCAGGCTTTAAGTAAGGGAGGTTTTGAAATGAACAACGTACATAAGCAGCATCCTATATGTGACAGCAAAGAAGTGTTATTTAGTCTATATCAAAATCAAATCTATTACACTAGAAGTGCACAGTTAACTTTGTTTTGATGTACACATATGAGTGTACAACCATGTGCTGAAAAATGGGTTTAAAAGTTATGCATTTGTGTAGAGTAGATGTGCAGGCTATCTCAACATCAAGTGGATGTATGCATGCTTCAGACAAGTGAAAATGAGGTGATGTGCTTGATTTTACAATACATAAGGGCCTTCTCTTAGCTCCTAAGCAATACCCTATGACCTTGCTGGAAAAATGTACATGTGTATGTACTTAATATTCTAACAATTCATCCTTAGCCTTATGCAAAACAAGTAGGCATGTTCTACCTATACCCTAAGTTCATATGCATATATTTGTTGATTTGAAACAATAAAATTCTAAGTACAATTGCATTTATATGCTATGCAGGGCAACCATGTGTTTGCTGCAAATATGCACATGTGCCTATCTATGCCGATGCGTGCTTGAACACTACAAAGAAGTGTTGTAACTTAGCTTCTAAGTTATTTTCCTATGCATATATATTGATTTGAAAGGTGTGTGTGCAGGTAGCATTCATGATTTGAAAAGACTCTAAATAACTATATTTACATGTGAAGTAAGATGGAATTTTACCTTATGTATATTTCCTTAGTTATTTTAAGTAAGCGAATCTACATGTAATTAATTACGTTAAGGCACAACACACACTCTCTCTCTCTCTCTCTCTCTCTCTCTATATATATATATATATATATATATATATATATATATATATATACATACATCTGTGTATGTAACAAGTTAAATACACCCATGATCTTAAAAACAAATAAGTTATTCTAACTTAAATGGATTAGATTTTATCGAGGTTCTCAAATTAAATGAATATCTTATACGTGAAGTAATTCACTCAAGTAATTATACTCACATGAGTTTTAACCAATATAAAAACACAATAAAATGACAATACATCATTAATTGATTTATATACACATTTACATTGATTACAGAATTTTAAACCATCAACAAATATATTTGATTGGAATTTTCCCCGATATTTTCCAAATATATAAATCTTAATTATTCAACTAAATCAAATTATTAGTATAATCTCTACATTATAGATTATAAAATTAGTCTGAAAAACGGGTCGTTATACCTGCGGCGACAAACAGCTCCTCCAGACCAAATGCGGCGAAGTCGGCGAACTTCACCGGACGACCAATTTGGTACTCATAACCGGTCGTGGATAGAAATTGCTAAATTTTAGCATCATCACGGTCTAGCTAAGTGGCTTCTTGGGGCCTGAGACCGGGGTATTAGTTGCGAGGTGCCATTGAGGGATCGACAAAACGGGTAAGAGAAATTGCAAATCCGAGGTATAATCAGGTAGAGATTTGCACGAGGAGGATTTTGGTGGTAATTAAAGGCGAAACAGAGCGGAGGTTTCTCAGATTTAAGCTTAGGAAGGAGGAGGGTTTGGGTTTTATGGTGGAAGGGGGTTTGGGGGAGAAGGGTCGGTTGAACGATGTTATGTACATCATTCAGCATGAAATAGGTTGGTCAACCACGCTCTTCGTAGGGTAGTGGTCGACCTGGCCCTTAGAGGGCGGTTGACTGCTTGCTCCATGCAGGGCGCGATTTGAACCTCGGCCCAACGTCCCGTTTTAAATTATATAAATTAAATTTTAATTTTCTATTTACGTTGAAATAACTTCTACTCCCAACCAAATTCTCGTATCGACTCTAACCACTCGTCTAGTCGAGAATTTAATTTTTCCAATCCCTTTTCCCAGCCTCCAAATAGATTTGTGACTACCAAAACAAATGAACTTAAATAGAAAATCAGCTAAAAGTCCGAAATAAATTCTAAAACGGATTTTTTCCCCAAATTAGCCAACATAAACTAAGCAATTTAAATTCAGTTACCCCAAAATCAAGCTGAAGGATTTTTCTTAGCCCTTTCGAAGAAAAATTTAAAACTTTTCCGAAAATGGAATTAATTTATAAACTAACGGTTTCATATTTATAAATCCATTTTATTATTACCATTTATATTCTAGTTTTATATTTTAAACCGGAAAGACCATTTCGTTCTTTAAAAATATTGGAGCTTCAAAACAATTTAGATTAATTTTGCTGACTATAATAAATTATCCGATATATATAGGAAGATGGATACAGAAAATCACAAGGAACAAATATTAATTATTCTTGAGTTTTAGTGGTATATTCCTTGTTATTTTTAATTCTTTCTTTCCTACCAATCATACCATATTTATTGAAACTTACTAAATGGCCCTAGTAATTTTAAAACATAAATATATTAAAAAATTTAAGAACAATATCTTCGCAAACTATTTTCCGAAACCGTATTTCAAAACCGTTGAAATCTATTTTCTTTCCTTTTAAAATAGTTTTAAAAATAACCTTGAATACAAGGCCAAGAACTCAATTGAATATTTCAACAAAGTTAGATTCAGAATTTTAACGAAGTAACAAATGGATAAACCTTGTAATTATAGTTCCAAAATGGATACGTCATATTAACATGGGCTTTTTCCCCGTTTAGGGTCGAGTAATGGTCTTAACTGAAAATACTGACGAAACCAAAAACCAGAAATCGCGATTATCTTGGGTGTGGCTAGCTTTTAATATTAATATATTTTATTCTAGTTTCCAAATCTCCAATCAACGGAATCCACCGTATGTCGGCTCATGCTCTTTCCGACGAGATTGGCAACATACTGTAGGGTAAGACAGAATTGGCTAAAAACCCGAACTCAACCTATTTCAACTCTTAGTCGCTCAAAGCCCATTAATATAATTAGGCCCACGACTAGTTTCGATATTCAAAATGATTTAAAGCCGAGTAAGAAAGACTAAGAAAAACAGAAAAGAAAATCAAATTACGTTCTCTCACGATTCCTAATTTAACTAATTCCTTTAATCGTTTAACCTAAGCTCTGATACAAATGTAACACCCCACACTTTTCTGCACCCAAATTTTGACAAAAATCAAAACTTGAACACATCCAAGCATAGAGTGTATATTGTTGTATATAACAGTGTTGTATACACAATTATATGATTTTTGTTTGATGATAACAACCAAATATATTTTATTATTGAATGTGTTTGTTAATGCACTGATATACTGCACAACAGATAGGAATATAATATTTCAAAAAAAAAAATATAATTGTGCAGAAATATAAACAATCACACGGTATTTTTTAGATAAAAATATTTTATTTCAATATCAAAAAAATACATCTTTTACAACTTCATTATTTGACATATCATATTTCATTCATACAAATCTGTCACTCTATACAACTATATTTGCAGACTTTGTTATACATTGACACCAATGTTTTTTTTTCCACTGACTCTTATCTTCTATCTTCAGTCTATACAGCCTTCAGTCCAGTCACCATCTTCTCACCTGTCACATACAGAAGAAAACACACAGTAGACTGCAACAAAAATAAAATAGAATAAAAGCAAATAAAAATTTATTTTTAAATTTTATTTGCCTCAGAATTACGGTGTGTTTCTCATCACTTTTCTAGACTTGGTCTGATATGCAGGAACAGAAAAGCTCGTCTGGATGGCTGCATATACACACGTGTATACACGTGTGCGCTGCCACGCCAATCCAGTATCGCGACTGAGGAGTAGCCGCTTGGACCATCTCGACTCAGCGCAATATATTCATAAATCCAAGAATGCAAGTGAACAATGCAACATCAATTTTCAAGTCAACCAGCAGTGGAACAAGCATGTTCATGTAATGAACAAAGTCAAAAATGCACGACATGGCATGCAACTCAGCAAAGTTTAAATGAGCATAGTCAAGACCACAAGGCAACTGTCAAATGCAATCACATAGTAAAGACCTGATGGGATCAAGTTTTATATGGCATGAAATCGGTGCAATGTACAACAGATCTATTAATGATAAGAGTGTTCAACAACTAAGCAGCATGTCGAACTGAACCAGCAAGTGAACAATGAGAACAAGGTGAAATCAGGAAATCTATGTATCAACAGTTTTTTTTTTAGCGAATTGCAATCAGTGACAAGTCCACAATTCAGAGAAAATCATCTCAATAAATCAAGACAGATAAGGCATGAAATCAATTCTCAAATAAGGGTCGAAATCATCAATTAACAGTGCAAGACTTGGACTAGTAATCATGACTGATTATGCATGGTCAAGGCATGATGTGGACACAGCAATTATATATGAAAACACAAGAGTAAAGCACCAGTTCAAGAGTTTTGGAAAATCAAAGGGAAATATCTGTTCTTATCGGTTCAAATAAACAGAAGATTTCAAAGTCATGATACAAGTTTCAAGATACAAGATACAAGCAAGGATGACACAGTAGTGAAAGTAAAGCCATACAGGTCCAAAATGGTGCAAGCACAACAAATGATGAAAACAACAAAACTACAAGATCAAATAAAGCATTTGTTCATATCATTTTGAAACCAATTACAAGATCAAGACAGTTTGTATGGCAAGAGCAAGTGGAGTATAGTAGCAGTTTTTCAATATAATATTAGTAAGGAAAATTTCTAGGACCACGCAAATCAATGTTCAATATACAGCAAGTCAAGCACAAAAGGGAAATACAGACAACATGCTAACAGGAAAACAGTTTGATCAAGGCAGTACCAAAGTTCAAATGTAGCATCTGTTCGTATAAATTTTTTATAAAGCAATTAATCCAAGGTCGAGGCAAAAGTGTCATGTTATGGAGTAGCAAGCATAAGTTTACACAAGTTACAGGTTCGAGCTTGAAGCAAATGCAAGAGTTCAGTGGCCAAACCAAGACAAGTGACACAAGTTCAAGTAAAGGACTTTGCAAATCTGTAACTGTTCTTATCTTATTATTTCAAGACAAAGGATTTAGAAAAGGTCAAAAATTTTTTGAAAGCAAAATCAAAGTTCCAGAAAAAAGAGTTCAAGTCTGATTACAGAAAAATATATATATACGGCAATTATTGTTTTAAGGATCAATTCAAAGTCAGACAGATTCACACGCAAGTTTGAGGATTTCAAATTCCAGAAATCACGCCAATTCAAAGCCAAAGACCAAGATTTAAGCAATATACTTTCTGGCTCTAAATCAAAGAAATATCCAGAAATAACAGATCAATTCAAAGCTAACCAAAATTCTCGTATATACCATAGCCAAGTCTCAATGTCGAAATCAGAGCAGAATTTTAGGGATTTTAATCCTATAAATACACCAATTCATCACTGGTTTCATATCATCGAAAGATCAAGTACAACTAAATCAAAAATCGAATAGCAAAAACCATACCAGAAATCGAGAGAAGCTAGAAACCAAATCAGAGCCTATAAATTCGATCGAAGAAGACACAAGCCGCCAAAGATTGAAGCTAAGAAGAATCGAGCTACAGAAAACTGATTTTCATCAAACCAGCAATCTCGATTTAGCACTTTCAGAGAAACCCTAGTTTTTTAAGCCGCCATTTCTATTTCCAGAGAGAGACAAAGGAAGCTTGGGCTAAACAGAGTAAAGCGGTGGAGCAATAAAAAAGGGAGCCGCCTTTTTTTCTCTTATGTTAAAAAAAGGGATAACCCTAAACATTTAAAATCCTAGGGTTTTATTTTCTTTTTTTTGTTTGTTTAAAAAATTTAAATTTCATTCCTTAAAGTCAATAACTACTAGTGTGTGTAGTTTGAAAAATCACAACTTAAGGGGTCGAGTTGTGTCAAGGTCTTGAGCGTAGGGTTTTAACAGTCGGGAGCGAAGGTCGCAAGTTTACAAGAGTCTGTAAGCGAAGAGATTGTTTAAAATTCCTAGTAGAAACCTTGAATGCAGTAGTAGGCATAGTTTTGCCGAAGCTGGGTATTTTCTGTGTGTGATCTTTTTATTTCTGATTTTTTTTTTTTGACATTTTAAATTTACTTAATTTGCAATAAACCCTATTCACCCCCCCTCTAGGGTTAATTTAGATCCTACATATATCTGATACCTGCAATCAATGAGCATGAGCATAATTAGAGTATGATAAAAATAACTCATAGTGGAAACAAGATAGGATAAATTAGTATTAACTAAAGTAACTACCTTTTTCAAAGTAGGTCACTTTGCCAATACCGAGCATGAGAGATAACGAGAACCGAAAGCCAAACTTAAAATCTCTGAGAACCCGACCTTCCTATGAAACCTGGAGGTTGTAATGAGGAGGGGGTCAGAACAACAAGTTTTGTTGACTAATAAATGTACAACGTAGACTATAACACAGATATATTCTGTTTTGTTCAACCCAAGCAGTATGCCAAACCAGGTTAGTGATTCTGGCCTAACCTAGTAAATGTTTATGCACAACTTTACTATTCATCCCAAAGCAGTATTCCCAAATTATATCATCGAGATAGGACATTTACACACATTTTTGTGAAGCCTTTATACCATAATTTAACTGGTTAATTATATCGAGAGTGGTCCCCTAATTTCAAGGTTTCTATCTATATCATCATTTTCTACTCTTTATTATTTAACGCCTCGCTATCAATTGATAGATAGGATGGATTCTCCCTGATCACTTAAGACCCTAGTCAGACCTATTGGTCACTTATTAACCTTTGATAATATATTAAATGTTAACATAAAACTAGATGGCACTAGCTACGGGCCCTACTAGTTAAGGCTTACGTCATTCACACATATATCCTTGCCCTGTATAAGGTGAGAGTGGGTATTTTATTGTTCATTATACCTTCTAACTGACCTTACCAGATAATCTCCTTAGTCACTAACAACTTCCCGTTGGATAGACAGCCATATCTGGCCCTTTTAATTTCCAGGTTTGGGTAGGCCAACACACACCTACCATTTAAGACCCTTATACTGAAAAACCTATTCTCAGGTGGACTCTTTAACCCTAGTCACTTAAGACCCAAGGAAGCAGACTACACGCAAAGGTTATTCATTCGTCCCTCATTTGTCTTTAACACCTTTCCCTTTTTGGGATAAAGTAGACTCCATTATTAAGTCATTCCCGTTTAATTTCCTTATATGAAAATGCTGTACGTACACCATTTATTTGTATCACAGGTTTATATGGTTAATAATGTCTTACATTATTAAGCTACTAAGTCCAACTATATTTTTAATTATAAGTTTTATTGACATAAATAAGGAAGATTATATTCCCTTTTCTCTAGGATATTTATTTAATTTCTTCCCAAATTTGGACTTAGTATTAAACGACAATCAAGACAAATTAATACCCTTTTTGACATCCATTTATTTTTATTTCCTTTTTAGTGCCTTTTATGACTCTAGCAGTCATATTTTCCAAAGGCGACTATTTATCAGTCCAAAGCTATCTATTTGTTGTACCCCAACGGACAATTACTATTCTTATTAATTTATTTATTTAATGACTGTTATATATATGTAGATATACTTTCACATACCAGGCCTCTCACATTAAGTTGACTGCCTGTGGATGCTGGATATGTCGGTCAGTTCCGGACAGACTTCTACCACAAGTTAACTTAATCTCGTACCTTAGTATGATTATATTTATGCATTAGACCCCTCATATTAAACTGGCTACCTGTGGTTGCTGGATTTGTCGGTTGGTTCCCGGCAGACTTACACCACAAGTTGAGTTTAACCTCGTGTCTAAATGCGGTTATAATTTAAATTTATTAATTGGGGTCCACAGCAATTATCCTAATTTATTTTAGGAATTGTAACTATTTTCCTATTCATGTTCATTTTTTCCCAAATCTATAAAGGATACAATGGTTATTTCTTTATTTGCGGCCTCATTTATAGCAGTTAATTACATTTATTGCTACAAATAGTCACCACAAACATATTAATTCAAAATGGAATATATTTCCAAATAATTCCATAATTATCAAAACATTCAAACCTTCTATATAATTTATATTTCATCGTTTTACGCTGATTTGGACGGATAATATGTATATATTCATTTTTATGTTTTCGTGCGGTCAACGTAGTTATTAATATTTATTTATTATTTATTACTTTTAAATCAATGAATTGGTCTAGTCAATTAACCAAACATTCCCTTCCTACATTCAATCTTGTCAAAAATGTTTCAAGTCACACAAGGACTGTTACCCAAAATCATTAGAAATCATGCTTATTTTGTAATATTGACATATTTCTAAATCACAAGAAATATATGTAATATATTTTTATTTTGGAATAGTCGATGCATACATACAAAACATATATTTATTTTTATATGTACCTTTTCACCACTTTTCTTCTTTTAATTCTTTTTTTTTCATACTTCTTGTGATTCTAAAATAATGCTCTTTATTTAAAAAAAAATTAGGAAAATGGAATAATTTACAATGCTTAAGCCAAAAAACCAACAAAATTAAATGTAACAAGGAATATTTCTTTTATTCTTATAATCACATAATACACAAATTCAACTTTTTACCCAAATTCACATGTTTCATATTTCAGCACTGAACTAAAGATCTAGAACATAACTACAACGATTTATGTTTAATGGGACTGATTTTCAAATCCACAGTGCTATGTGGCATATACAACATATTCATAATTCATGACATAACTTGTTCTAATATGTGAGAATTTATATAAAAATCCTACAATTAATGTTTATACAAAATCACAACTTTATCATTTACCAACATATTCATAATCAGGTCTGATGGATATCACAATTTACAATTATCTTAATAGAAGATCTGATAGGCATTAAGCATAGATTGGATTCAAACGAAATAGATAAATCATTATGTCTGTATTAGTAAATTTCCCACTCACCTTATAGCTTCCAATTTCTGAATTATGAACCTTTTTAGGCTTATAATCCTCAAATTTTTAGAAATTTACAACTTATCTAAAAAGGGGGAAATTCTAGATCTATAGAAATGTAAGAAAAAGGGAAAAGAGCGAAGAAATCTATTGTTTAGCACCCTCTTCCATTGAATCTATTTCTCTTTCCAATTCCATATGAATTTGATTTGATTTGGTATACGTATGAATATATTTTATTTAGAATTTAGGTTAGAAGAGGAAGAAAGATGGCAGAGCTCCGCTGCCTTCATAGATTTGAATGGAAAAAGAGTAAGGCTCTACCCCTTTATTTATAGGGAGAAATGGCCTAGAACCATCAGATTAGTTTTAAGTTATATCCGTCCATTCATTAAAATAATATTATAAACAAAACCCTATATAAATCAGCAGCCACTGGGCATCTGATCACCCAATAGGTCGACATGGCGGTCGATCGCTACTGTCGATCGCATGGGCAATCAAATACCCGGGTCGACTGTTCATATATGGTATAATATTAATTAATTATCATTTTTAATTATTTTCCGTCCGTTTTCGTTTTCCGTCCGTAACTTTTTCATACGGACTCCGTTCATGAAACTCCAAACATGAAAGTTGACCCGAATTCCAAGTCGAACGCAACGGTTAAAGTTTCGTGGCCAAATTCCATCATTTGTAGAAATTCCTATTTTTGTAATTCTAATAAATAATTTTTATCTCCAAAATTCTGGGTTGTTACAACTCGAGACGGGGATCTCCGATATGTCGGGCATCATCGGGACATGCTTTCTTATGTCCCTTTTTCCGACTCCCATTCCTCCACCAGTCTTTCTTTTCTTGTGACCCTCGATAAAGGTGTTGTGGATTGGGCATAGGAAGGAGTGATTGTCATCGGCTACTTTGTGCTTACTATTTTAGCTCTCCTCTCTACTTCAGTCGGGTGGATGCTTGGTGGTGGAGACACTGAATGCCGGGGTTGGTCCCGATGTCACCGACTATTGTCATAGTCGTAAGATAACTTAGATTTTGAGTGCAATCCCGCACTTCTATTAAAAGCACTTATGACTCTACCTCTTGGTCTTCGGGAGCCTTTGCATTCCCGGTCTCGATCTCTATCTTTTTCCCGTGCCATCGCCTCTGTACAAAGTAAACCTTGACTTAGGAATGAACATTCCACATACAAAAATAAGTGTTGTGTCTTGCAATGATTATGAGTGTGTGTGTGTGTCCTGAGTGTTCCCTTCACAGACTAGATGTCAGCTTGCCTAAAGAGGTAATTTCACCTACGCTCAGCATTAAGCTCTCAACATTTGTGCCGCTGAACCCGAAAGTAGATGTCTCGATGGGGTACTATGCCCATGCCCTGGAATTGATGTTCGACCTCCATTGACGCGGTGATCTTAGAGGTAATTACTAGGAAAGTTGGTTCAAGACCCTCTCCCAACCTTGTCTCCTTTTTCAGAGACAGAACATAAGTGGGCATCAAATCATATCCTCCGGTGGATTCCTCCTCATCATCGCCATCATGGCCACCTATTCCCCCTTGAGCTTTTGCAACCTCCATTTCAGATGGGGGAACTTCAGGATACATGACAGGGGCCACCTCCATTTGCAGACCAGGAGGAACCTTCTCCCTCAGCTTCCGCTTCTCCTTTCTCTTCTTCATTGTCATATTTATGACCCATCGAGCAACCCTCGGGAAGTAAGTCTAACACATAAAGAAGATGGTCTGATAACAAAGTCTGGGCATCAGAAATGCATTTGGTACATTCCTCAATGCCAAGACATCCCAAAAGTAAACACTATCCCTATGAATCTAGGGGATACCTACCACATAAAATTTCAAGTTAGTTTAGAACTTATGATTTAATTAACTTGAAAAAGATCGTAAGTTTTAAAATACTTATGGCCTATGAACCATCTCCTCGCAAATCTTGGAAGGCATCGGATGAAGAACCAATCGTGCTTGAAGCAACTTAGCTTGTTCTATGCCTCCAGGATGATGTGACTGTTGGCTTGTGCCTCTAGACGAGGGAAGGAGAGGTGCTTCTTCTCTTCGCACAGTAGAGGAACCAACCATATATCTTGCTCAGTCGGTTCTATGCCCAACCACTCTATGAATATGATGTAAGTGTCGAGAAGAATGGCGTATGCGTTCGGAAGCTGCGTCGACGCTACACGAAAAAGTGCAAACTATCCCGGATGTATCGTCATGACAGGGGTATGCACCCGATAGAGCACATATGCATGTTCCAAGAAGTATAACCTTCTAGGGGTGCATGTTCCCTATCCGCAGGACCAGAATGTCATCCTAGGATATTTTGAACTTCATACAAATCCGCCTCAACGAAGCATCATCGATTCGTGTAACAACCAAATCCAACAAATTCTCTATAATATTGGCATCTGCCTTCATATCCGATGCCACAAGAATGCATTCCTATTTGCCGCCAGCATCCTCTTCTCATTGCAGTCCCACTCCTGCGGGTCGTACCTCTTTTTGGATGATCGATTCATCCACGTGCTCATCCAAACGTAGAAATCCTTTAGATTGTTCCTCCTAGTCATGCATGTCATGCGGGGTCATTTGTTGGGAAGGGGTGGAAGCTTCGGAAGTCTGAAGCTCGCTGCCTGTAGGGCGAGAATGATACTCGAGGATGGTTCTGAGGTTTCGGTTGCCAAGCCTTGAAGTCATATGGAGCCTCTTTGTGACATTGCAAACTATACTCTTATGCGTTAGTAACTACACAAAAACATGTACCCCTCGTATTGGTGTAAACTAACGTAGAATGTGCAGCGTCGTACGTGCTGATGCAATAATAGAAAAAACATCTCGGGATGTAGTGACGATTTCCGGTTTCATAAGATAAAAAGAATTCGCGTTGTGTCGCGATTAAGTCGTGATCGGGTCGATAGTCGAATGATGAAGTTAATGGTTTAGTCATAAGTCCATAGTTCGAGTTTATGCTCTAACCTTATGTGCAAGTCCGGATTATCAATCTAAATGGTTTTGTTATTTGAGCGTTAAGGCATCGTTCATCAATGTGTTCGATTCCAAACCAAATCGATCACGTAGCATCGTGAAATGATACAAATTCGAAAAATCCAACTTTCAGAGCTAAATATTTTCTAAGTGCTCTTGGATATGAAAATTAATTTCGTATCCCATAGACTCCCAGATATTTTCGTCTCCCCGAAGGATCCTCCCAAAAATACTAAGTGATGGAGATACGAAATTCCCTTTCGTATCCCCAAACACGAGTCCACTCCATATTACCACTTCATTGATCCCATGTCGCACTTCCTCTTTTTGTCTCCCAACTCTCTTCTCCCGGAAAGTTTGAGATTTCCACAAAATCACGAGATACAAAATTATCCTTTTGTTTCCCCAAGACTTGGTGGGAATTAGCAAGTCTTCGAGATACAAAATTATTTTCGTATCCTCATGACTCATTCCTTTTCCCCTTCTCCACCACAAATTTTGTGCTCCCAAAACACACTTCCTCCTCATCTACTTCATATCCCTCATTTCTCCCAATCTCGTACTCCGACACTCTCTAGCTTATAGAACTTCGGCTCCCTCCACAGCTATGGCCAACACTGGCTCCTGGCCACAAATCGCTCCTCAATCTCCATGCCAACTCCATTTTGGCCAACAGTTCAAATCAAAATGACAAATCGAACCTATAGTTGGAATATCAAGGGCATAACCCAACCTGAATTATGTCAGAGTTAGGATAAAGAGGTTCAAAGTTGTTTGAGGATTTTGGATTCCCAAAAATACCTGAGTCTACGTGTATGAAAAATGGAAGACAAGGGGAGTAGCTTTTTCAGATGCCGCATTAATAGAGGATATGGGAAAAGATCCCAAAAATGTAGAATTTTTTTAAGTATTCTGGGATCGGTACTAGTCCTCCTTAAAAATAAAGGAAAGGAAGAGAAGGAAGAAGACCGATTCAACAAGCTCCAGGATAGGTGAAACTTTCAAAACTACGGCTACAATTATAGATATGAGTTTTTGAAATTCGATCGTCGAAACAAACTCAAATCTCTAACTGGTTGCGTACTCACGAACCCAAACATTCAAGAGTACACGTCAAGCGCTCGAGTTTCTAATTGGTAAAAAACTTACTTGCACATCACGTGCCCAAAACATACCATTTCAATTATTTTTTATTATAAACTTTAATCGCATCGTGCAAACATTTGAGTGCATATGTGACACAATGCAGACAACGAATTGTTTACGTTGTGGCGTAAATAGGAGTTAGCGATTAACATTTAATTTCTTGAATCGATAGGAATTATACATACACCTGAGAAATCAAAAAGGATTCCAATCCATGTAATCAGGGTTACCAACAATGCTGGAACTTCGTATTTATGCCAGCCAGCTTTGGCAAAATGACATTACTGCTTAGAAGCGACGTTCCCACAGAAATGCGGAACTCAAAAGGAATGTCACGACCAATTTCTCGACAAGACTTGGAGATCTTTCCAACTTTCAGGAAGACTTTCCCTAACTCAAAGCTCGTTATGCTGCCACAAGACATACTTTGGGGGGCAAGTGTTACCTGGCCTTTTGGTCCAACTACCAAAAGCAAGCCCACACGACTTGGCCTATCGCATGATTAAACATCCCAGCGGTGTCACCAAAACATTTTGGATTCAAGCCCAGATAGAGTCATTCAAGTATAGCCGTCATGTTCCATTGAATTTGCTCAAAAAAAGATAAGTACTTAAGGATCGGTAAATACCGCCTCTCACAATCCGTATCCCAAAAAAACCAACTCCCCAAAATTATCTAACACCTTCAGAATCGGAACTGAGGAATTTGTATCCCGGAATCGGTACACGCATTTCGTACCCTGAGATTACCCTTCCCAATCTTGTATCCCCTCTTTAACTCCACATTTCGTATCTTGAAACATACCTCTCACAGATTCTGTATCCCAACATCCTTCGTATCCCAGTTTTGTATCCCATAGCTACAAAGGGGATCGGTGCAAGCCACTTTGTATGGTGGGATATGAAAAAAGGGCAAAGCAGAAAGATTCAGAATTTCAAGAGGCAGTGTAGAAAAAGCTAAGTACTTGGGATACATACCGATCTCGGTGTACGAGAATTGTAGGCGTGTTCCCACGTGTCCTACTTTCTACCTGCTCCCTCCAACTGTAAGTACCTACCGTTCTGCTATGAAAAGGGGTTGGGTTTTTGCTCTCTTGACGCTATGGGAAGAAGAAATTCCCTATTTAGTTCTCAAGTTTGCTCCACTACTATAAGAAGAAAAATTCTACCTCTTTTTGCAAACTTAGACTTTTTGGACTACCCAGACATTTTAGGAAGAAGAACTTAAGCTACGTTTTGGACTTTGTTGAATTTGCTTTCAACCATTGCCATTGTGGTTGTTTGGAACCATTGTTCCCACCATTGTACCTTTGACATAGGAGTAAATAAAAGAGCAAAGCCTTCAAAGTGGACTAGGTTCTCAGGGACCAAACCACTATAAATACCATGTTAATTTACTTCCCTGCATATTTTTCTATACTAGACGTTTAGTTTCATTATCTTGAAACTTGTTGCGTGCAGTGCCAACTTTTGTGCATCAACAGTCAGGGATCAATGGCGATACATAAAGATGTTGGCACTCTCTTGGAAGTTAGCTGCTATGTTTTAGGTTTGTAATCTTGGTCGTACTTGATGCTTTGATTTGCTAGTTATCTGTTTAGAAATCTACCTTGTTAACTTTCAAGTTCAGCTAGTCAAAATCTTCAAAATAGACCTAATCAAAAATCCTAATTTTAAATAGTAGGTTGCAAATATTTAAAATAACTTTGGAATATATAACATACAATACAAACAATGCATATTATGTTATATAACTTTCTGAAAATGGTAAAGTGCCATAATTATTAATGCTATAAAGGTTTTAATTTGAGGATAATGTTACTCGTCCAAAAATTTAAATTTATCATTTCAAACAAATTAAAGTTAACATAACTCAGCAAAATGTAGCACAATTACATAAATTACAGCTTGATATAAGAAAACTACGACTTAGGAACAATTTTCAATACGTAAACTAATGTAATTAGTACACCAACAAAAGCCATGGTTCAATAAACATTCCTCCTTTGGAAAATGGAAGAACATGTTTTCGAAGCAACCAAACTTAGAAAATAGTAGCAAAATTAGCACAACTAAATATGTTGGAAATGTTTTACAAACATTATGTGAATTATTAAAAATGGTTGAATAAGTGTATGAATGGCTCCTATGTTTGAGTAGTCCCACATCATGGGATTATAGGGAAGAGGCAAGGATTTATACTTGTTTCTAAGAAGTCATGTTGGGGGCCTTGGGCTCCCAATACATGCATTGTTGTGAGGAGGGAGACCATGCATCATGACCACCACACACGCGCGCGCGACCGACCGACTCGACTCGACCCGACCCGGCCCGGCCCGGTTCGGTTCGGTTCGGGCTTGGGCTTGGGCTTTGTGGTGTAGGCACTTATATTTTTGGACCATAAAACTTAGTTGTTTTCGAACCGTTTTTTTTATGAAAAAATTATTTTGCGCACCGATATTTATTCTGCAACGGAAAAGTTTTGCAACGGTAAAATAATTAATCCCCCCCGAAATTTTAGCAGATCCGATATTTTCTCCCAAAACCTAATTCTCGTTCTATATATACTATTTTATCTGAGACGAGAAAAACACCGAATTTTATATTCTCTTCTTCTCAGCCGCCATTAAAACTTCTAAGAAATTTCGAGCAGTATTTTTCCCGAAAGTGCATATCTGCACTGATTTGTTTGTGCAAGCAAATCAGTTACTATTTTAGAGGCTGTTTTATCCTAGAGGCGGCGGCGAAGGAACGAATTGGTTTGCACCTCTGACCAAATCGCCGAATCGTCTTCAAGAAAGCGACCTAGTCCGCGACTCAGCCATTGTTTTCCAACAATTTGAAGACGAACTGAAACAATGGCCTCGAACTCAACCATGGACGATTCTGCTCCTCCCTCGGCTTTTCACGGCCCTCTGGTGACTACTGCTCCTTTCAAGTTCGAAGGTTTGCATTTCAAGCGCTGGCGTCAGAAGATGGAGTTCTTCCTCACGATCAGGAAGGTGGTGGCTGCTCTGACTGCTGAAAAACCGCAGCTACCAGACAAGCCTGACGAGACTGATGCAGCAAAGATGGCATCATGGACTGAACAGTCAAAGCAACTGCAGACCTGGACTGAACAGGATTACTTATGCAAGAATTTCATACTGAATGGACTGAGCGATGATCTGTATGATTATTATAACTCAGATGAAAAGACGGCAAAGGAGATCTGGGAAGCACTAAAGAAAAAATATGACACAGAGGAGGCAGGGGCAAAGAAATACGCTGTAAGTCGCTACCTAAAGTATCAGATGACTGATGATAGATCGGTAGAGATGCAGTCTCATGAGCTTCAGAAAATAGCTCATGAGATCATCTCCGAAGGTATGGTCTTGGACGAACAATTTCAAATTGCTGTTATCATTGACAAATTACCCCCTAGCTGGAAAGATTTTAAGAACACTTTGCGACATAAGACTAAGGAATTTTCCTTAGAGAGCTTGATTACACGCCTCCGTATTGAGGAGGAAGCACGCAAGCAAGACCAGAAAGAAGAGGTGCTGATTGTGAATAACAACAGTACTAAGAAGACCACTCCCGCTGTTCTGAAACCAAATCAGAAATCTTTTAAGAATCAGAACAGGCGCAACAAACAGAATGGGAATCCGCAAGGAAACCCAAAAGGACAGCAGAAACCAGCCCAAAAGAATGACTCTGGACAGTTGTTTCTTTGTTACAACTGTGGAAAACCAGGGCATATGACACGAAAGTGCCGGAACAGGCCAAGCTCTGCACCGCAGGCTAACCTGACTGAGGAGCCTCTTACGGCTATGATTACTGAGATTCACCTTGTTGGTGGATCAGAGGGTTGGTGGGTAGACACTGGTGCTTCTCGCCATGTCTGCTATGATCGTGGCATGTTCTCTACATACACGGCTGCTGAAAATCAGAAAGTGCTGTTGGGAGACTCTCACACCACTACAGTTGCGGGGATTGGAAACGTGGAACTCAAGTTCACCTCTGGAAAAACTGTAATTCTGAAAGATGTTATGCACACTCCAGAGATAAGAAAGAATCTGGTCTCTGGCTTCCTCCTTAATAAGGCTGGTTTCACTCAAGTTATTGGGGCTGATTTGTACACTCTTACTTATAAGGGAACTTTTGTGGGAAAGGGTTATGCTTGTGAGGGTATGTTTAAACTGAATGTTGAATCTAATAAAGTGACTTCTTCTGCTTATATGCTTTGTGATTTTAATATTTGGCATTCTAGATTGTGTCATGTTAATAAACGAATAATTCAAAACATGAGCACCCTAGATATGATACCTAAAATGACAGAATCTGAATCTGATAAATGTGAATTCTGTACACAAGCTAAAATCACAAAGAAACCTCACAAATCTGTTGATAGAGTTTCTGAACCCTTAGACTTGATTCATTCTGACATATGTGAACTTGATGGCACTTTAACTAGACAGGGACATCGTTATTTTATCACTTTTATTGATGACTGCTCTGATTTCACATATGTATATCTTATGAAAAATAAAAGTGATGCTTTTGACATGTTTAAAATATTCAAAACTGAGATTGAGAATCAAGCAAATAGAAAAATTAAGAGACTTCGTAGTGATAGAGGAACAGAATATGAATCTAATTCTATTCTGGATTTCTATAAACAACATGGTATAGTACATGAGAGAACTGCACCTTACTCACCTGAAATGAATGGTAAAGCAGAAAGGAAAAATAGGACCTTTACCGAGCTAGTAGTTGCCATATTATTGAATTCTGGTGCAGCAAAATATTGGTGGGGGGATATTTTATTGACTGTATGCTACGTTCTGAATAGAATCCCTAAATCTAAGAATAAAATTTCACCTTATGAAATTTTAAAGAATCATAAACCCAATGTCTCATACTTTAGAACTTGGGGTTGTTTAGCATATGTTCGCATTCCAGACCCTAAGAGAATAAAATTGGCAAGTAGAGCATATGAATGTGCATTTATAGGCTATGCTATTAATAGCAAAGCATATAGATTTTATGACCTTAATGCACATAACATAATTGAATCAAATGATGCCGACTTTTATGAAACTAAATTTCCTTTCAAATTAAGGAATAGTGGGGGCACTTCAAACATGCCTATTAGAACAGAACTTAATGAAAATTCCGAAGCTGAACCTAGAAGAAGTAAAAGAGCAAGAACCATAAAAGACTTTGGTTCATATTTTTGTGCTTTTACTATTGAGGAGGATCCTATAAACCTCCAAGAAGCCTTATCTTCTTTAGATGCCGATTTCTGGCAAGAGGCTATAAACGATGAGATGGATTCTTTAGAATCCAATAAGACTTGGCACTTGGTAGATTTACCCCCTGGTTGTAAGTCTATAGGCTGTAAATGGGTACTTAAAAAGAAATTAAAACCTGATGGCACTATAGATAAACATAAATGCACGGGCTTATCTGATTGCACTATAGAAAAGGTTGTGTGTGGTTTGATGTCAGGAATAGAGTTCAAGACTACGTGTCACTCTAGTAAAAACTGAATCTTACTCACTATGCAAAGGTTCAAGTCCTTGGACACCTTTGTTTATGCACAATCTTATGTTTTTAAGAAACTGCTCGAAAATATTTTTAAAAATTCAAGTGGGGGATTGTTGGAAATGTTTTACAAACATTATGTGAATTATTAAAAATGGTTGAATAAGTGTATGAATGGCTCCTATGTTTGAGTAGTCCCACATCATGGGATTATAGGGAAGAGGCAAGGATTTATACTTGTTTCTAAGAAGTCATGTTGGGGGCCTTGGGCTCCCAATACATGCATTGTTGTGAGGAGGGAGACCATGCATCATGACCACCACACACGTGCGCGCGACCGACCGACTCGACTCGACCCGACCCGGCCCGGCCCGGTTCGGTTCGGTTCGGGCTTGGGCTTGGGCTTTGTGGTGTAGGCACTTATATTTTTGGACCATAAAACTTAGTTGTTTTCGAACCGTTTTTTTTATGAAAAAATTATTTTGCGCACCGATATTTATTCTGCAACGGAAAAGTTTTGCAACGGTAAAATAATTAATCCCCCCCGAAATTTTAGCAGATCCGATATTTTCTCCCAAAACCTAATTCTCGTTCTATATATACTATTTTATCTGAGACGAGAAAAACACCGAATTTTATATTCTCTTCTTCTCAGCCGCCATTAAAACTTCTAAGAAATTTCGAGCAGTATTTTTCCCGAAAGTGCATATCTGCACTGATTTGTTTGTGCAAGCAAATCAGTTACTATTTTAGAGGCTGTTTTATCCTAGAGGCGGCGGCGAAGGAACGAATTGGTTTGCACCTCTGACCAAATCGCCGAATCGTCTTCAAGAAAGCGACCTAGTCCGCGACTCAGCCATTGTTTTCCAACAAAATACATCAACCATGGCTATCTACAATAAATCAAGCAATTGAACAATCAACTTTGCAAAACTAGCAGCTAAATCATGAGTAAGGAAGAATATTCCATAAATTTAACGAAATAAAATATAAGCAACTTATAACTTGACATAACAGTTTAAATAGCAATTACTTGATGTTAAAACAAATGTCGTGAGCTATGTTAGAGACACACGATGCACATTATTTATTTGATGGAGATAGTTGAGTTTTCATAGAAATGAAGAAGTAGAGATATCGATTACCAATCACATCTCAAATTACTTGCTAGACTCGGTCGATATCGTAAATTAAGATTAATGCTATAAGGGTTTTATATGACATAAAATAAAATAATGTACAATGAAGTACGAAATAGCTTGAAACTGCATTGCAGACAAAGAAAGATTTAAAGAGCTTGATTCTTTTGCAAAAGTTCAACAATTATAACCTTTTTAAAATGGTAACTCTGAGCATAAACAAAAGTGTAACTTAAAAAAAATATAGTTTGAAGGCCTTATTAATTTTTTGTCCAAATTCATTTTCCTCTTCAAATTCATAATTAAAAAATATATCATATCGTTCATAAAAAAATTTGCTTTAAATTTAAGTAAACAATACTAATTAAGGCCCATTTCAAAATTAAATACCTAATGAAAATCCATTGGCATAGAAAATACCTAACTCAATACATGTGGTCCAATCTACTGATTCGAGTAGTGATTCTAGTAACAATTCAAATCGTTTTCATTAAAAAAAACTTCTTCTAGCAACTCCTTAAAAAAGAAAGGAACAAAAAAGTTGATACTTTGCTACAAAGGGCTAATGTGTAAATTATTCTAATTAATAAAGTGTTTGTATTAAAAAATATTGTGCCTATGAAGTGAATATGAGCATGGTCTCTTTCCTTTGATGAAAAATGAAAATAAGATTCAGATCCTATTTTTTGCAACTTAGTTTACCGCTGAAGATCGATACATATCAAGATACAAATCTATAAGCTCGAAATCTCTAAGCTTCTATTTTGTTGTTAGTTAATAAATCTATCAATCTCTATACAATTTGGGCAGCAATAAGAATAATCACTTGGCAAGTATCAAAAACTTTTACTGAATTGAACAAATTACTGCATACGTACCTCAGATGTGAAATGTTGCCTTGCTATTGCTTTTATTAGTCCCACGACGCTTGTGGTTCATCTCGTTTCCATGATTGCCTTGGTTGTGCTCTGTGTTATGGCGTTGAACAGGTGATTTTTTCCTTTCTCCGCTATTTTTTCCCTTTCTGTTTCTTCTTGGCTATGATAAAATACTATATCCTTTTGCTTTTTATCCCCCGTATCCGTACATGGTTGGCACTGAGCCAAAATCGGCTCTACCACGTAGTTATAATCGTAAACTACATAATTAAAACTGGTATGAAAGTCATGATTCAATAAACATACTTCCTCCTTAAAGTTGAAGAACGGTCAACCAAAGTAATGAACAATAGACAGATTAACAACACTTATAAAATCAACCATGACCATATTTGAAAAATCACACAATTCGGGAATGTTCAATATAAAATTAAACCTTTTAGTTAAATTATCAAATTTCCATGAGAATTGAAGCATAATTACATCAAGTATGACATGTTCTTGTTTTTAGTTCACAGGTCACATATAACAACTGACAGGACAAAAATGCAAGTGCGCGATACAGGCTGCTTAAAGACTTCAAGTACAGTTTCAACTAGCCAAATTTAAATTTATTCAAAATCGTACATTACAATTTATTCAACCCACAAATGTAAGTATACTTCAGTAGCAGAAGTAGCAGGAAGTACTGGATGGTGCATGGTTATCCTTTCAATACATACTCTACATATATGTATTTTGAATGATAGAACCTTACTTTACAAATTAACATTAACCAGTATGTACCATTATAATTCCACTGGAAAGACTCAGAAATTAACCTCAGTTGACTCTCTATAATTCACTTTTTAGTTTTTATATGTATTGGATAAACCTTCATGCCAATTCAAAACCTATAATTGCCAATTATTTTTCTTGTGATTGGGTTAATTCTTGTGCAACCTATGATATGAAAAAGCCAGTATAACATATGTCAATTCATGAGCATAATGTCGTATAGTAGGAGTACAAAATTTGAGCTTCAAATCAGATGAGGAAAAGAAGTTTGGTTGAGAGATAAAGAATACCTATTAATTTTGATGGACTGGAAATTGTAAATAAATCATCCACAATTGTCCTAAATCACTTCACTGCCTTTATAGTAAAAAATTGGCCAGAGAAGAGAGGCTGGTTTTTCTTTTCCTTTTTTTTTATAAAGAATTCTTCTACTTTCCACTAGGGCTGCACAAAGTATGCGTTGGGTCGGGTTAGACCAAATACTTTATCCGATCCGCATAGGTATGGGTTTAAGATAGCTCAACCCGTACCCGACCCTATATGAGGTTGGATATGGGTTGGGTTGAAGTATGGGTTGGGTCGGGTTAAGTAAGGTTGGGTTGGGTCACTTGAATACAATAAAAAATGAGAATATGAGGGATTTTTTCTAAAAATTATATCCAAATATTCAGCATAATATATCAGATTTTAGCTAGCATAATGCATTTAAAATAACCGATTCATTACAAGACATATAATTAAAATTTCATTGTAAAACACATTATATGAAATTAATTTACTACATAGTTGAGCAAGTGTTTCATTTTAAAATACATTAAAATGCTCTTTAAAATATATTTATCAAATTCTATCTAGTTTGGATTGACATGAAATATATTTTTGTACATTTATTATAGAATACATAAACATTATTCTAGGATTATACTATTCTAATTTTAATTGGATGGATATTGAATTAGTTTTTTTTTAAATAGGTTTGGGTTGGGTTAAAATGAGGTTGGGTTGAACAAAATGTCAAACCCGACCCGCATATAGTATGGGTTACAAATTGTAACCCATATCCGACCCGAACTAGGATGGGTTGGGTTGGGTTATGTGGGTTGGGTCGGGTTGATGGGTTGGGTCGGGTTGGATATGGGTTATGTGCAGCCCTACTTTCCACTGCAATAAAGATTAGAGAAGGGTGAATATGGTCCATATTAACTTTTAAAATACATAAAATATCATTATCGAAAAAAAGTAAATTAGTTCCATCTTTTTCAAAAATAAAAAATAAACTGCATATTGTTTAATTTCAAATTTTAATTCAATTTATGTTTATGTCAGAAAACAAAATAAAAGTGGATGGAAAACGAGAAAAAAGAAAACAGTATGTTATAAAAAACATGCAAAATATATGCAATTACTCAAAATATTGCAAATGTTTAAGCAATTATAACCAATAACTGCACGACTTTAAGGTATTTCGATGAATATTTCAAAATCCATTTTAGATTATATTTTACATCATATTTACTGAAGAAAAAAAATGTAAAACGAACAAAAATAAAATAAAACATTATCCCAGCTGTTAAGGACTTGCATCGCGGTAATAGCGGCGCAGGTTTGAAACCCATAATGGCATGCTAACAGTTTACCATGTGCATATACTAAAAGCAACCAATTATGTGGTACTCGCAGACCGGACTAGGTGCATTAGGAGATGAGGAGTTTAGCTTATCGAGTTAATATTTAAGATATGACTATAGTTGTTAAGTAAATATTTGCTTATAATCTGCAATATTTCTAAATAAATGCAAATATTATTGTACTTATTCTTTGTTCAATAGTTTTAGTATTTATGATTTTATAATGGGGTTTTTTAAGGGCACTCCAATTTTGGTTAAAGGGGCAAGTGGATTTAAAGGGACTCCTTATTTATTTTCTGTTTTGTGGGGGGGGGGGGATCAGAAATAAAAAATGAAAAATAAAAAGAGACAAACGTATCCTTCCCTATGTCATCATGTGATGCTTTAGTTAGACCATAACATTAAAATAAGCCTTTAAAAATCGATCGATACGAACCATGATGCTTTAAAAAACAAATTAAATCACCTTTTAATCACCAAGCAACTTTCCAGTGTCATCACTGCATTATCAAATAATATTTTTAATTCATATCAACCATTAAATTAAATTATCATTATCTGTTACTACCAAATTCAACACTGAAACAAACTATCGGTGAAGGGGCATCAGACCGCAACTAGCTCATAATGATGATCCGAAAGCATGGAGCCGACATCAGGCTAAAACCAAAAG
This sequence comes from Allium sativum, assembly GCA_030737875.1. NCBI lineage: Eukaryota > Viridiplantae > Streptophyta > Magnoliopsida > Asparagales > Amaryllidaceae > Allium > Allium sativum. The sequence goes on along the minus strand of CM060925.1, from coordinate 139,612,532 downwards.
CATAAGGAAGGCAAATCGCATGAAGAAGCAGATAGGAAAGAAAGGACGAAAGCTTACAATCTGAAACCAAAGTCATGACAGGAAGCATCAATCCTAACAAAGGGAGATGAAAGGACTATCAACACTAACTTACTTAGCGTCAATATAGAAGGATGTGAAGACATTAAAGGCATGAGAAGCCAAAACACCAGCAAAATGTTCTGTAAGTTGGCTATCGTATTCAAAGCTTGTCGGCTATCAAAAACAACTTTAGAAGTCATCAAGAGATGTACCGAAGCTCACTATCGGAAAATCGAACCCAACCCTAAATGTAACACCCCACATTTTTAGTTAAATAATAAAATAAAATTAGAAAGTCCTTCAGAATTTGGCCACGGAATTAAAGTCATTGCATTCATGGCCATTTTTTGATCAAGTTAGACCTATGGATTGCAGAAAACGGATTTAAGATGAGAAAGGTACATTTAAATGAAATATTACAACAAACATGAAAAGAAGGTATAAGAAAAGAACAATGACCACCATTGATTTTAGTCTTGTTAATAAAAGCCCATGTAGACCAGTTGATAAGAGCATGTGACTTCCAAAAGAGTGACGCAAGTTCGAATCCCCCCGACACCATATTTTTATTTTAGAGAAACGGCTAAAATAATATATGTTCTAAAAGGGAAGATATGCATAAATGCACATATAAGGAAAATTATACATAAAAGAGAATATACAAATATATATACATGTGTACGTAAATATATGTGTATATGTATGTAAAAAGATATATATAAAAGAGAAATTCAAAATAAACCTGCATTCAATGAAAATAGGTAAGAATTTAATGACCGCATAAGCGTCGTTTGAATTTTGAAAATTTAACAAGGGTTGCACACACACACACACACACACACACACACACACACACACATATATATATATATATATATATATTGAAAATTGGTTCACCTTTTTCTAAAACCAATCATATACATCATTTATATGCCTCATCAAAATCTTGTGCCCCCCTAACCTAGATGGGTGCGACGACAAAGAAAAAGAGCACATATAATATCCATATATTGACAATACAAACATTGTTAATCTTCAAAACATAATTACAAATAAGTAAGACAATATGACCTGAAAAGAAAAACCAAAAGCAAACTACAAGTAAAAAGTAACAAGCTTCAGCAAACCAAGACCCACGTCTACAAGCTCATCATCCTGTGTCTATTAATTCAAATTCCCAACTATGCAAAAATTCTTCATTAAAAGCAGATCTGAGAGATTTGCTGCCATTGTCTTTCACAATATAATATACTTCTCTTTCAATCTTATGCAGCTTAATTTCCTTAACAACTTAAGTGTTTTTATACAAACGCGCACTCCTTTCAGTCCACAGATGATAAACTGTTGTTGATATAGCAGCACACCCAACATCCTTCAATTGGTTCTTCTCCTTGAATCTTTTTAAAATTTCACTAGCTTCATTTTGCAAAGATCCATTAACATATGGTGTTAAACCCAGATTTCTCTTTATAGCACTCCAAATATAACTCGAATACATACAAGAAAAAAAGACAAGTGCGAGACAGATTCAACATCACTTCCACATAATAAACATCTGGAATCATCAACAATCCCAAATCTAGATAACCTATCTCTTGTGCTCAGCCTATCAATAGACGCAAGATACATTATAAAAGACATTCTCCTAGAGTTTTTATTATGCCACACTATTTTGAAAATAGATTGAACTGGATGTTCACTTCTCACTACATCCCATGCACTATCGAAACAGAAATCACCTCCTGCAAACCATTTGTAATAATCATAACTTGTATTTCGATTTACTGATACCTGATTAATTAATTTTTGCACCTCTCTAATTCCTGCATGCAAATTACCATTTAGAATACCATCATTGACAATAGCATAAACCCTTTCATATTGATTACTCAGAATTTGAATTCTTGAAATTCCAATCAAATTGACAAGACACCTTCTATTTATCCAAGGATCAAACCACATGGAAGTGGAATTACCATCACAAATCACTTTGTTAAACAGTTGAACCCCCGTTGTTCTCAGCCTTAACATGGATTTCCACATGCATGAAGAATTATTATCAAAATTTAATTGCCAAAAAGATTTACCTCTACAATATCTGGCATCCATCCATCTGCTCCACAATGAAGTATCAGTGAGAAATTTCCAAAAAGTTTGATGCAAGCCGCCTTTTTCAAATCTTTAAACAGTTTAAGACCAATTCCTCCTTCAAGCTTAGGAGAGCACAAAGTTTCCCATTTTACTTTATGTTTTGAATTACCCTAGAAAAAAATCTGCACACATTGTGTTTAATTTTTCAAGAGTGAACTTTGGAAGCTGATATATGAAAAGCCAATACAGAACCATTGGAGTAATTACAGATTGGACTAATTCAGCTTGACCAGCAAAGCTCAAAAACTTAACATCCCATGATTGCAACTTATTTTGAATCATACGAAGAAGATCTTTACAATCATTGTAATGGATGTAGTTACTGGATAATGGAACCCAAACGTATTTTATAGGAAGCTGACTAATACTCACACCCAAAATATCTGCAAATTCAGATGTCAGCGATGCATGAGAACTAAAGTACTCCTTCGTTTTAAGCACACTCACTAAAAGCCCACTATACTTCTCTAATTTGACAAAGACAGATTTAAGAGCATAAGCACAAGTATTCAAGCACTTTCCAAAAACCATTAGATCGTCAGCGTATAAAAAATGTGTGACAATAGGATCCACAGCATGAGTGGGAAGAAACTTTTTCTGCAACACCATTTCATTCATGCAAAATGTAAAAAACTCCATCGCAATTAAGAATAAATATGGAGATAATGGATCTGCCTGTCTAATGCCAAGATTGGAGGATATGGAGCCTTTGGGAATACCTTGCAACATAATGGAATAAGTTGGGTTGAAATACATTCATAAACAATATTTATAAAACGTATTGGAAAACCCATCAATTTCATAATATGGCAAATAAACTCACGATTGATTTTATCGTATGCCTTGTGAAGGTCAATTTTGACACAAAATTTATTGACACCGGATTTCTTAAAATCCCTATTGAGCTCATGAGCAAGCAATATATTGTCACCAATATATTTCGTTGGAATGTATGCACATTGGTTAGGAGATATTAAATGAGGCAAATACCTCTTTATCCTATTGCAGAGAATTTTACTAGAAATTTTATAGTAAACATCGCAACATGAAATAGGACGAAAGTGAGATATTTCACTAGGTCTATTAATCTTTGGAATTAAAGAGATAAAAGTATGGTTACAACCTTTGGGGATTTTTGCAAACTTGATCATGTCCTAAACTGCTGCTAACAAATCACTCTTCAATTCCTGCCAATGTAGTTTGAAGAATTTGGAGCTGATTCCATCGGGACCTGGGCTTGAATCATCTTGAATTGAAAAAACAACTTTCTCCCCTTCATTCAAAGATATTGGATGCATCAGATCCAGCTTTCTTCTTTGATTAATGGCAAATGATGATTGAAAGAATGGTAAATTACTATTTGTAGATCCATTAAGTAAAGAACTGAAGTAATTAATGGCTTCAAGCTCAACTTCTTCTTGCTTGTATAAAAGTTCTCCGTCTGAATTGATCAGTGCTTTCAAATTATTGTTGTGTCTGTAAGAAGACGTATTTGAATGAATTTTTTTGAGTTTATGTCACCCTGTTGAAGCCACGAGACCTTAGCTTTCTGTTTAAAATTCCATAACTTGATATGCCTTTGAACTGACAATTGATGTTTAGCTTCCAAAAATACTTCGTATAATTCTAGGTTTTCTGGCTCTTTATCAACTGCCAATTCTAAATCGTTGAATCTTTTCTCAACTTCCAATAACATAGCTTTATCTTTAGGCCTCATCTTATTCCATAGTTTCAACTCTTTTTTACATACAAATAATTTTTGCTGAAAAATGTAACTATGTAATATATCTCGATCCTCAATTAGCATCCATAATAATTTCATCAACTCGTTATTCTCTTCATGAGTAGCCTCCCTTCGAATTCGAGCTTTTCTCAGTCTTGTCGCGACTTTGTGCTCCTTATAAAACATAATTTTAGAAGCACTTTTATCAAGGTTGTGATATTTTCATGATAAGGCATTATAGTCTTTCGACAACCTTTCCTTCTCTATGTTAGATCGGGCTATTTCTCTCTATTTACTACCTAACTCTGCTCTAAGATGTAAGACAATGCCTCTTTTGATCTACATAATATAACGATAGGGAACTAGTTACCACCCTAAATTCAAGAAGAGAAGAATCACTTCTGTAACGAAGCCATATCTGTGAGATAGGAATGCCAGAATAAACAGGAAGCTCCTTTCCTTTCGGACCAGAAGAATCACCCTCTTTGGAAGGAGCCTTTGTTGGGTCCTAGGTGGTAGGAATGTTTTAGGAGTCAAAATTAGCTCCTTCAGAATCATGTGAGCCACCAGCAGTAGAAGGTGGGTCACCACCATCTTTCTCAGAATCATCCTGAGCCTTTTCGCCGCTAGGGCCAAAGTCAACATTATCGCCATTGTCATTCCTTTCTTCCTCATCAGTGGTAGCAATGTCTTCCTCCTCTTCATCAGAATCATCGGGCAAATCCTCAATATATAAAAATTCTTCGGATTTGAGCTTATCCTTCATTGGCACTTCAATTCTTTGTTTGGCCATGGCGATCCTTTCCATGACCCTATCGCTGTTAGAAGGACGGACGGAAGTAAATTCCATTTCGGGAAATTTTTGGAAGTTGTCTGAAAAAGAAAGAAATAAGGCTTCTTCATTATATTCCATAGTCACCTTGGGTAGATAATCTGTTAGGAACTCAGAGATCCTATTCTTGGCCTCATAGATTATTCATGCCACTATAGAAAGCTTATCGTCCCTCTTCTTCAGCTCGTCAGCATGATCGACCACCAACTCTGCCAGTTGACTCTTAAGGATTGCCACTTGATCAAATAAAAGATATCTGTCATGCCTTTCCTTTTCCAGATCCTCTTTATCCCTCTCGAGTGAAGCCTTCAACCTCTCACACTCGTCACTTAGTTCCTCTGCTTTAGATAAAACAACAACTTTAACTTTCAAAGCCTTGCTTTCTTCCCTAAGCTGGGTGACCTCGATAGAAGATGAAGAAGGTGCTCATCGGGGTAAGATCCAACTTTTGGTTATCTAAAAAGAAAATAAAATCAAATTAGCCTTCATGTGGAATCAAAGATGGAAGAAGTATTAAGAAGGAAAGATCTATACCAAAAGCTGTTGATTGACAAGATGTTGATAAAAATCTTCCCAGTCAAAAGAAGTGGAAGGTAGGGAAATTTTAGTAACTTCGGGAGAAGAGAAAGCAAGCCTCATAAGTTCGACAAAATCTAAGGGCGACGAGGAACGTGTTGTAGGACTGATACATTGAGGATAAGTAGAGATTAAACCGTGTTCTCTTATACCTGGCGCAATAGGAGGATTCGATGATGTAGCACGACCTACAAGCTTGCTTTTAGAAACATCTTCAGGAGAAGAAGCGATGTCAATAACAGGATCAACACGAGGATTTGTTAAGCCTGGGATTCCCTGCTTAGCAACCAAGGTAACAACCTCCTTGGAAGAAGATGTAGAGAGGTCAAACTTTGGTCTTTCGGATGGAGGCACAGTAGTAGCTTTGATAAACTTTTTCTAGCCTCAGCATCAGACTAATCTAACACATCTATAGGGGATAAGTCTTTAGAAGGGGAGGTACCTAACCAGATATGAACACAAGAATAAGAAACCTGAAACCTACAAATGTAGGTGAAAAGAAATCAAATTACTTTACCCGAAGTACCTGGAAATAAACGAGATGAAGTACTAAATGAATGGGAACCATTGGTCAAGTGTTTGGAACTAGAAAAATGAATGAGTGGTTTTCCAAGGATCTTTTCTCCATCGGGAAGAAGGCTATATTGGCAAAGCTTATTTAAAGTTAACAAGGAAGATTGACGCCCTAATTGTTCAGCCTTTTTGAAGATAATTTTGGTAGCTTTGGCTTCCCTGTCCAGCAAAACTATCTTCTAAGAAGTGGGATCTAAAAGGAAGCAAAATCGGATAAAGCATGGGTATCATGTAGTTGTTTTGTAAACGTATAAAGCTTACAAACATCAGCAAGGTTGCCTAAAATGCCAAGTGGGCATCTAATATAGAATAATTGATCTTCCTAAGGCCTGGACTTGTTGATACTATCACCGACCAATTTCTTTATCGGATTAGCGTGTAAGTTGGGCGAATTTGCTCATTGAGAAAAACATAACAAATAATGAATGAGATTAGGGCTGAGAGAATCCTGGCCTGATTCAAGTGCCAAAGTTTCTAGGCATAAGAGTAAAGTGTTAGTGTTCAGCGAAAGCTGAATGGGAGTAACTCCTAAGTCATGCAGAATCCTGGATATAAATGTTGGGAAAGAAAAGAAGCCCCCGTGCCAAATGTGAATAGAAAAATAGGCAAAATACCCCTTTGGCGGATTTTTAATAGTGTCCTTAGCAGTAGTAGGAATGGTGTCTATGCTAGACATTCCAAAGCTATCAAGAGTGGTGTTTACTTTATCCTTAGGAGCAATGTGAGGCGACTTCATAGTGAATGGTTTCTTCTTTCAGGAGGTGCCAGAACCGCCATGATATAATTTTTCAGAGCTCTTTTTATCAGACATCATGCTGCCAGGTGATATCATTTCATAACATATATATATGAGCACCACATTCTCTTAAATAAATGTGCGTATAACGTCCATAAGTGGATAAACAACATAAACACTTGTTACCCTTAAAAGTTTGAACTATGAAGCACAACATGAGTCAGGGCAGTTAACTTTTAACAAGGTTCAGATATATGATCGACATCATATACACTTAAAGAACAATTCAGTTTTTTGCGATGATCAAACTAATTACCCCGACACAAAACCAAAGGAATGAAAGGCAGGGGTCGGAAGAATTAGACTGTCAATAATACTTGGTTTCAGTTGACCGTTAACAAGTGACCTAGTACCATCACCGATAGGTTAATTGGTCTTGAGATCCGAAATAGGTGAAGTTAAAATGCTCTAATGTTGGGTTCTCAAATTTTGGCAACACAAAAATAAAAAGGAAAACAAAGCTTTTGGTAACACTTTCGTACTAACCCGATACCACCTGAATTGAAAGCAAAGTAAATACAGACGTTGGTGTCGGTAAAATCGAACTCAAATGAATTGATAAGAGTTGATGATGAATTCACTCGAACTGAAAACATATCATCTTTTTTATACGATAGAAATTAACCTTTCAAATGTCAATTTTGCATTTTAAACCCCCAAAAGTATATTAGGTAAATGAGTAACCTATGATATCTGCCATTAACCATTATCCAAATTGTCATCGTTGTTTAATTCTCACTTAATACATGAAAATTCTGATCAATTTCCCAAATCGGTTTGAAAGCATGATTTAAATTTTTGATTGTAATTGAAAAAGAGATACTTACAAAAATTCGAATTTGAAACTCTAAAAAGCTTATGCGATTCTTGGAGTGCAGTGATCTTGTTTGAGCAATGAACTCGTAGGTGAAATAACAAGGAGGAGGAAGAAAGAGTATTTATTTTAAAGTGCCTTTTAAATCTTGGTCGTACGGGTAAGATCAAATCAGTGAATCAGATTAAAGGATACTAAGAGGCGGGAAGTCAAAATACAGAAGGAGAGTCAAATTTTGACTTGAAAAGTCGAAATAACCCCTTCACAAGAGGGGGAAATGTTATTACCAAATTCAACACCGAAACAGTCTATCGATGAAAGGGGATCAGGCCACAACTAGCTCATAATGATGATCCGAGAGCATGGAGCCGGTATCAGACTAAAACCAAAAGCATAAGGAAGGCAAATCAGTTGAAGACCAGAAGCAGATTAGAAAAAAGGACGAAAGTTGACAACTAGAAACCAAAGTCATGACAGGAAAGCATCAAGCCTAACAAAGGAAAACGAAAGGACTATCAACACTAATTTACCTAGTGTCAATACAGAAGGAGGTGCCATTAAAGGCATGAGAAGCCGAAACACCTGCAAAATGTTCCGGAAGTTCGCTATCAAATTCAAAGATTGTTAGCCACCGAAAGACAACTTCGGAAGTAATCAAGAGATGTACCAAAATCTCACTATCGTAAAATCGAAACCAACCCCAAGGATTCATCGAAAGCAAACCAAATCTTCTAAGAAAAGGAGCTATCCAAACTAGCTCACTTAATGTTGATACCGAAAGGGGTGACAAATCCCGAAACATGGGAAATTATAGCAAGAAAGGAAATTCTGTGAAGACTTAAACACGAAACCGGAAGCTTATCACCGAATGCCAAAAGCCATTCCCAAAGCTACCTATACCAACAGGCTTGGTATCGATATGAAAGGTAGAGACAACATCATAAAAAATCTCCAAAGACTAAGACCAGCTATCCTAGAGCTAAGACCGACACACCAAAGGCTTGTTATATCTATTAATAGTGTCAAAAGAATAGCCGAAACCAAGGCAACCAGAACTGAAAGATGAAGAGTGGCTAACACATAGTTGCCGCCCTCGAAAGAGGCCTCTGTTGGACCAATGGTAGAAGGAAACCCGATTTGTCTAATAATAAGACCCCAGGGGTCATGTTTTATGGGACTTTTCTCATTCCCCAATCTTGTGCTCATTTCTTATAGAGTAAACCCTAATTTCTAAATCAATTTGGGGATTTCCTTTGTAAACATTTATGTATGCAAATCAATGATCAATGATGAGTGGATTGGCACTTCTTATAATTTCTTTGGTTTATCTAACTATTTCTTTCGTATATTACCTTATGCTTTATCCACAACTTAAGATCTTCTACACAAGCCATGGTCTTTCTCCAAGATTACCAAAATACCCTTCCACAAGCCGTTAAGCTTCCTTACTTGTATTGTGCTTAGGGAACCCTTATCCCAGTGTAGCTATTGGTTGTTGAGTTTCGTAAGCGTGATACTCACCCCTTGAGGGAAGAGCAACTAGTCTTTGGGCTCAAAGCCTTGATATCTAGGATACAACAAACTAAATCAAGCTTGTAGAAACTAGATAATCCCTTACTTCCCTTAGGTCCACTTCCTTAGACCTATCTCCGGTGTTGACGGAAAATATCATTAACATTATCCATTAATAAATTTGAGTTTAAGATTTAAATTAAGGAAGATTATAAGGTTAACATTGAAATGTTTATTATAGATTTAAAAAGGGGCTAATTTATTTTGTTTCCTCCATAACAATTTCTTTTAAAAAAAATAAAGTTTAAAACCCCTTAATCAAAATTGGAGTCCTATTAACAATCCATTTTTTGATTTTTTTTTTCTCAAGTAATGGAACCAAAAATCACGAAAAAAATTCGCTATAGTAAAATAATTACAGGAACTCGATTTACATGTGCATACGCCTAACAGGTAAGCACTTTACGTCATGATAACAACAACGCGGGTTCGAAACCTAGAAAGGCATGTTGAGAGCTTATCATGTGTGTATGCTAAGATCAGCGACCTATGTGGTGCTCGCAGACCAAGCTAGGTGCACTAGAGAAGGTTTTACGACTCCGGTCGGTTCCCCCTCTGAACAAATTCAAAATAATAATAATTACAAGGACCTAATTTATAATTCTTGTTTGCACGTGAATTAGCTTTGGATTAAGTCTAATTTTAGATATATATGCCTAGTATTCACATCTGATCACCTTCAGTAGTGGCCAACAGGCTAGCCAGATTGACTTTGTCCTAACTAAAAGAGACAGTGAACGAAATTGTGTTGATTGCAAGGTCATACCTGGAGATTGCATCATCTCACAACACCAGCTCTTGGTATGCGTGTTTCTTCTTCGGGTGGTGAAGGATAAGAGAGCGAGGATTAGTAGGACTAATAGTGGAAATTCAAAGGAGATGCTTCACGGGTGTTCAAAGATAGAGTGATGGGAGAAGGGGTTTGGAATGAAGAAGGAGAAGCAAATGTCATGTGGAATGCAATGGAAACTTGCATTCAGAAAGTCACTACTGAGGTATTTGGGATAACAAGAGAAAGCAAGCGAGAGCCCAAGGTTTCATGGTGGTGGAATGACGAGGTGCAAAAGGCTATCAAAGAGAAGAAGGAATGCTACAAATGCATGCACCATCATAGAAGCGAAGAGAACATGTATAGGTACAAAGTGGCAAAGAAGTCTGCAAAGAGAGCAGTCAGTGAAGCAAGGGAACAAGCGTATGAAGATTTGTAACAAAGGCTATGTACAAAGGAGGATGAAAAGGACGTTTACATAATAGCTAGGCTACGCCAGAGGAGGACAAGGGACTTCAATCAGGTTAAATGCATTAAGGACAAGAATGATAGACTTTTTGTGAAGGAAGATAAGATAAAGAATAGGTAGAGAGAATACTTTGATAAGCTTTTCAACGAAGAAAGCGATAGCTCTTCGATCGAGTTGGAAGACTTTGCCGACAACACCAATAGACATTTTGTGTGGAGATTTCAAGAAGCCGAGGTAAAGGGGACGTTGAAACGGATGAAATCAGGCAAGTCGGTAGGGCCTGATGATATTCCTGTTGAGGTGTGGAGATGCTTTGGAGATGCAGGGATAACATGGCTAACTAAGTTGTTTAATAATATTTTCAAATCAAACAAAATGCCAGATGAGTGGAGGAGAAGCATTTTAGTTTCAATCTTCAAGAATAAAGGAGATATTCTAAGTTGCACAAACTATAGAGGAATCAAGCTTATGAGTCATACAATGAAGCTTTGGGAGAGAGTTTGCGAGCAGCGTTTGAGGAGTCTGACAAGTGTCTCTAGGAATCAATATGGTTTTATGCCTAGAAGGTCAACCACTGAGGCGATTTTCTTGGTTAAGCAACTTATAGAGAGATACAGGGAGTAGAAAAAAGATCTCCACATGGTTTTTATTGACTTGGAGAAAGCTTATGACAGAGTGCCCAGAAGGGTTATGTGGTAGGCGCTAAAAAGGAAGAGAGTGCCATCAAAGTATATTACACTTATCAAGGATATGTAGGAGGGGGTTGTGACTAGTGTCACGACATGCGATGGTGAGACCAGAGACTTTTCAATTAACATAGGGTTACACAAGGTTCAGCTTTGAGCCCCTATATTTTTGCATTAGTGATGGATGAGATCACAAAAGATATACAAAGGAAGATTGCTTGGTGTATGCTTTTTGTCGATGATCTTGTGCTGATTGATGTAAGTAGAATAGGGGTTAATCAACAACTAGAGTTGTGGAGGGAGACCTTGGAATCAAAGGGTTTCAGGCTTAGTAAAACTAAAACAGAGTATATGAAGTGTGAGTTTAGCGGTGTCAGCTTAGATGACGGAGAGGTCACCCTGGCCGGTAGAGTAGTACCCAAGAAGGAATCGTTTCGATACTTAGGATCTATGTTGCAGTTTGATGGGGAGATCGATAAGGATGTTAGTTTTAGAATTCAAGCAGGATGGGTGAAATGGCGACTAGCATCTGGCATTATCTGTGATAGGAAGATTCCTCAGAAGCTTAAAGGAAAATTCTATAGGACAAAAATCAGGCCTGCAATGTTATATGGTGCAGAATGTTGGCCTACTAAGAGGCAACACGTCTAGAAGATAAGTGTAGCAGAGATGCGGATGGTACACTGGAGTTGTGGGCATACCAGATGAGATCGGATTAGAAATGAGGATATTCAGGAAAAACTTGGATTTGCACCTATTGAAGAGAAGTTAGTCGAACACCGCTTGAGATGGTTTGGACATATCCAACGTAGCCCATACGATGCACCTGTGCGCGTTGGAATTATAGGCCATGTCGAAGGCCCAAAGAGAGGTAGAGGTCGACCTAAAATGACATGGGAGGAGATAACAAAGAGAGATTTAAGTAATTGGAGTATATCTGAAGAGCTGGTAGTGGATAGGAGTGCCTGGAAGTTGGCAATCCATGTACCAGAACATTAGTTTTTTTTTAACCTGTTTTATTATTTTAGACTTTATTTCACTTTTATTGAACTTTTTACTTTTTTATTACCTTTTTAGACTTTATTACACTTCTATTGAAACTTTTTAAAAAAAACTTTATCAGACGACATTTTATCTGTTTGGTTATTTAAACCCTTTTTATGTATATATTATTATCATTATTATTTATTTTATTTTAATTTTGGGTTCCATATCTAGCCAACCCCAACTTGTTTGGGATATATGGCTTTGTTGTTGTTGTATGCCTAGTATTCACTAATACCTCCAAAATAAGATTCAAAATACGTGTAGTCCACAGGTTTCCAAATTACACCAGAACATAAAGTGAGAAACATGACATGCTCCTATAGAAAAGCCAACATTACCTTGAAGTCATCGCATAATTAAAACATTGTGAAGGGGGAGAGGGAGCGGGAAATCCACACTTCATTAAATTAGGAAAAGAACCAGAAATTTATGACTGACCATCTAAGACAAACAAAAATAGATAGACTTGAAGGAAATAATATTTATTATATATACTACCTAGCAAATTTTGCGGTTGATTTTTGATGAAAAGCATAATTTTGATGTAGAGATGTAATGAAATAGAGAAAAGAAAGAAAACTGTAATATGTTGTAATGTAAATTGTATAATGGAATTAACGATGTTTCAGTTTGTACACAAAACAATATATACAAGTCTTATTGGGCTAACTAAGCAACAGACTCATATGTAATAGCCAAAGGCTTATAACATAAGAGAAAGTATATGATTTGTTAATTTTCTCTTACACCCCCTCCCTCTAAGCAAACCCAACTAGGGTTAGAGTTTGTTTCAGATAAAAATGATGACTATCAAATTAAAGCGATTTGCTTCCAAATTGCAGATCTGATGTCAAAGTTGCTAGAATATATCATCGCATGTCATGATTAGGGTTTCTCAAGCTCAATCGAAGATATTCCTGGGTAAATTTGGATGGAACTCCAAGTTTATTCAAACAAGTAGGTTGTTGCTTGAGATCTGAGCTTTATGTCAGCTTCATCAATGTTCAGTTCATGCTTTAGCCCGCTGAAGTTTGAATTTGGCAGTGGCTTCATGAGTATGGAATTTTTTTCAAAGAAATTAAATACACAATAACCAGTAGTGTATTTTCTATGATCCTGATCAGATTCCCAGTCTACTACTAAGTATGCATTGATGTTAATGTTTTTGTTGGTCTTATGAATGAGTCCCTAGTTGATTGTTCCTTTCAAATATCTTAATATTCTTTTAACAGCTTTCCAGTGTTCGTCTATTGGCTTTTGCATGTATTAACTTACATTACTGACACTATAAGCAATGTTTGGTCTTGTAATAGTAACATATTGTAAGGCTCCTACAATGCTTTTGTATTGCTTGTCATTTGATATAGTTTCACCCTTGTCCTTTGATAGATGTGAATTGGTAATCATTAATTAGTGTTGGTAGACTGTTAACTTCAGTCATTCTGGCTCTTGATAGGATTTGAGAAATGTATTTCTTTTGACTGAGATGCATTTCTGAAGTCACGGGTATTTTTGTTGGGAAATGTGGATTAAGAATCTTAAGGAAAACTAAACACTAGAGGGAAGGGGGTGAATAGTGTGTAATGGAATCTTATAGTTTTTATGAATTCTTTTTTTAATTAATTAGGAATATATGCAAGTCACAAATATATACAACAATCACAGAATCAAACACATATGCAGAATAAAAAGTAAAAGCGGTAAAGGAAAGAACACACCAGGTATTGTATATTAGCACGGAGTTACCCTACATCCAGTCCCATATAACTCTGGGTTGAAGCAAATTTCTTTTCAATAATAATCTTCAAGTATAATTCTTGATTTTACAAGCCACGAGGTAACCCCATCTATTTTCGGAGTACAGTGAGAGTCACTTGATTTCTGGGCTATAGTCACCTCCAGTTGATTTATTCTGGCTACAATCACACTTTTTCAATCTTGGTTTTTGGAAGAAAGTCTCGATAGAACTTGATCTTGCGATCTTTGATTACGAAAACCTCTATAACTCTGAACAACACTTGAAATCTTTAGAGTGTTTGATAGAGAATCAATGTAGAATAGATTTGATTTGATTCTCTTTGAAATTCGGTAGAGTTTGATTATATAATTTAGAAAATTAAGAGTAGAAATGGAGAGGAGAAAATAAATGAAAGTAGTTATGGAAATTCAAATGAAGACTATTTATAGTTATCCAACAGTCATAACCTTTCAGGAAAAGATTCAAACCAATAGACACAACTTTTGAAATTCAAAATTTTAATATAACGGTAACCTGACATGCATAGTACCCCATGTCGATATCCCTTAGTAAAAATTTGAAATTTGAATTCTTTTGAAAATAATGTAAATGATGTTGAAATAAATCAACATAATTCAGGAGTTTAAACATACTATTGTTCTATGAGAAAAAATAGTATAACAGATTAAAAATATAATTTAAGAATATTTAATTATAATTTACAAAAGTGATATAAAAGTTAATTTAAAATTACAAGTATAAATATAAAACTTTAAAACTTAATATTCAAAGCTATAGATAAATAAGAAACTTAAAAACATAATATATAAACCTATAAATATAAGAAAATAATAAAATTAAAACTTAAGTAATCATATATAATTAAAACTTAATATAAATAAGAAAATCTAAAATATTTAAATTAGGAGTTAAACTTAAAATTCAAGTAATATTAATAGATACACATTTATTTTAAATAGAAAATAATTTTGAAATAAAATTTGGAAATCGAAAGTCTTAAAATAATTTAGAAATGATGAGAGATTTGAAAAAGAGATTCGGTGCTATTACGAAGTTTTAACAGGAAAATCTAGACTCTATAATTTATCATGTTTTCTTGAACTCTTATTACTAATGAGTCTTCAGTCTTGAACTCTTCTTCTTTGAAATCTTTATTCATGAATCTCTGAAACTGTACAGTCTTCAAATTAATACCAGTATATAATTCTTGCATATACACTTATATAGATAAATTCCTAGATAAAAGGTGTCAGTATATATTGTATAATAGTAATAGTTAAAACAAGGTTGTTGTTGCCATCAAAACCATCACCATCGGCATCTCGATCTCTAACACTTGTAACTTCAATGCCAAGAAAATACAAGTTTAGCCAACCAAGATCACTAATTGAGAATTCACTGTCCAACATTTGTGTGATGCTTTCTATCTCTGATTTGCTGATACGTGTAATGATAAAGTCATCAACATAATCTAATATGTAGGTAGTCGCATTATCAATATATTTTGTAAATATAGAGTTAACAGATTTGGTTGGGCTGTATCCATCTTTGACAAGTGTTGATTTTAGCTTGTCCACTCTTAATGTTTGCTTTAGTACATAGATGGCTTTGTTGAGCCTGCATACAAGTTTTTCTTTTCCTTTTTGAATAAACCCCTCAGGTTGATCCATGAACACTTCTTCCTGTAATTCACCATTCAAAAAAGCATTATTAACATCAAGTTGCTTGATGTCCCAATTTTTGTTTTTTGGCATAGCTGATCGGTTTTTATAGTGTTTCGTAACACTTTTTTTTAGAAAGACGGGTGTGTAGTGTGGTGCTACACAATCATGCATATATATATATATATATTGAATATATTTATATATAGCTAGAAATATATTCTGGTTCACAGGCCCAACCAGTGGCAATAAAGTCTAGGACATATAGGTACTTATAGAAAGTCCAAAAATATTACATAATATGAACATAGGCAAACACAATATACTAGTACACAATCAAAATAATGCATAACAGTGCAGTAATATCCTGAGATTAGCATCAGTTGGGGAAGAGGGAACTGATGCCATACGTCCCAGGCGACTGTGGCTTTGGAAGAGAGAGCCAAAAGCGAGCATGCCTGGTCGTGCCTGTCCGTAGTTCGAAAAGATGCAGAATGTGATAACATGTTCCCATCAAGAGCCTCTTAGGTCTGCTGAAGACATGAGCATTCCATTCTAACCATATACTCCAGGAGAAGAAAGCCAGCAAGGAATCAAGCTTCAGGTCAGGGGGTTGTGCTGCCAATATTCAAAAAAGGAATGAAACCGAGAATAAACGAGCTGATTTCAGCCTATGCCACGAAAGAGAAGTCTCATTCAAAGAAAAGGTGAGAGAGGGATTCAATATGCTAATTGCAAAGAACACAAATGGGATCGACATTGATGTTGAAGCGACAAAGCCTATCCTTGGTGTTAATACGATTGTGAATTAGGTACCACTGGAAGAGGATAACACGAGGAGGAAGATGACATTTCCATAAGCGGGAAAAGGAGAAACTGCGGCCTGGATGGGTTAAGAATTTATAATAGGCCACAATAGTGAATTTATTAGCAGGGCCCAAATCCCATGTGTAAGTATCAAGCCCACGAGTTAACTACAATGAATTTAGGACCTTCCCATTAGAATCAAGTTCATTAAGAGTGTTAAGCCCAAAAAGTGATGGAGGGAAAAAGCCCATTGGGCCGAGCTCAAGGGCCTCAACAACTGTTAAAAGGCTGGAATGATTTAAAGAGGCTAAATTTAGGAATATAAGCAAGAGGGGCAGCTGCTCTTTCCAAATGTCCAACCAAAATAAACAAGATTCCCCATTCTTCACCTTCACATAAAAAAGAGTTTTGACTCAGTTGAGGGTGGTTAATACGCCGGACAAAACGACAACGTCTAGTTGCTAAAGGGGGATGAAGAACAAGAAATGGGTTCGAACTATAGTGGCGCAACAAAATCTAATCTTTCTAGATGAAGTGTCTGGCGATTGAATGCGCTATATCCATTTTGTGAGTCATGCAAGGTTAAAAGAGGCAAGGTCAAGGACACCAAGGCCGCCGTGATCTATATGAAGGCATATTGTTTGCCAATTAACTAGCCTTTTAATTTTTCCACCATTCCATAAGAAAGAGCTACGAATTGAATCAATTTTTCTGACAACTCGGGCAGGGAGCTTGTGGAAGGACATCCAAAAAGACAACATGGATGAGAGAACAGATTTGACAAGGATGAGTCTGCCAGCTGGGGATAAAAAATTTGCTTTCCATCTTGTAAGCCTAGATTCAATCTTAGATATGAGGGGGAGCCAACCAGCTCTGAGGAGTTTGGTAGGACGAAGAGGTATGCCAAGGTAAGTTATTGGGAATGAATCCAGTTTACAGTTTAAGCATGTGACTGTAATGGGGCCATGGCTACGTGAATTACCCAACATGATGATAAAGCTTTTTCTGAAGTTGATGGAAAAACCTGATACAATTTCAAACATGTAGAGGAGGACTTTAAGGCAGTGGACATTCGATGGGGGTGGATGAGGCAAACAACATGGTATCATCTACAAATTGTAAACCGAAGGTGCATAAGTCGGAGTTTGGGAGAGAGATGCCGGAGAAAATGTTGTGAGAAACCGATGATTTCACCATCTGATTGAAGACATCTGCAATTAGCATCAAAATAAGGGGGAGAGGGGTCTCCTTGTCTTAAACCCCTCCTTGATTTGATTTTACCCCTAGTTTCACTGTTGATACATACTGTAGAGAAACTAGTGTTCAAAATTTGCTTGATCCAATTACACCACTTGTAGGGAAGCCTCTATGTGACATGAGTGCAAGTATGAAATCCCAATTGACTGAATCGAAAGCTTTTGAGAAGTCAAGTTTAAGTAAAACTCCAGACGTAGAAGAAGTGTGACAAAAAGAGATGACTTCTTGAGTGGAAGCTGCACAATCTAACATATTTCTTCCCAATATGAATGCAGATTGCTCACTGCCAATTAAAGGATCAATGATTGCTTGAGCCTATTACTAATATTTTGGTGATGATTTTGAAAGTGGTATTGAGCAGGCTAATGGGTCTAAAAGAGGGGAGAGTATTTGCTCTAGAGCACTTCAGGAGGAGGATTATATTTGCGTAGTTTAGTTTGGCAATTGACGATGGATTTGAGTGAAATTCTAAACACATCTCAATAATATCAGATTTTATGGTGGGCCAAAAGTGTTTGAAAAAGGCTGGGCCAAAACCATCTGGCCTAGGAGCTTTGTCGTCAGCCATGTCTTTAAGGGTTTTCCAAATTTCGTCTTCAGAAAATGGTTGATCAATGGCGATAAGAGAGGGGTTATGGTAAAGTTTGTGCCAATCAATTACTGGAGGGGGTGGGGATGATGTGTCCAGTAGATCTCGATAGTAGTTAGTGAATAATTGACAATTCTCATTCGGGTCATTGATGGTGGAGCTGTTATGGACTATCTCAGATATAAAGGAAGCTCGACGATGACCATTGGCCATATGATGAAAAAACGCAGTATTTTTATCCCCCGCTTCAATCCATTTTGTCTTTGAACGTTGTTTCCATCCAATTTCTTCCTTTTTATGAGTCTATCTAATTCTTCCTCTAATTTTTTCAGGGTTTGGCGTTCAACATCAGAGAGAGGGCGAGATTCTTCAATAATATTAAGGTCTAAAATGGCGTCCTAAGTGGATGAAATTCGAGTTTTAAGTGAGTTACAGACATTCTTAGCCTAGGGACGAATTTGTTTGTGCAAAGAGTGGAGTTTGCAAACCACTCTAGCCGAAGCAGAAGGAAGCTCAGTTCGTTGCATCCAAATGTGCTTAACGAAATTGTCAAAAGACGGTTCTAATAACCAGAGTCTCTCAAATTTGAATGGTCTTTTTAAGGTGCTTCCCGAATTAGGGCCTAATAATAATGGACAGTGATAAGAAATGGTTGTGTCTAAGATGTTGGCCAATGAAAGAGGGAAGAGATCATCCCAGGTTAGGTTAAAAAAGAAAACGGTCTAGTTTGGCCAATGAAGGTTCCTCCCTTCTGCTTGACCATGCAAAGAGACGGTTATTAATGGGAGGTTCAAATAGCGAGGAAGACTGAATGAAAGAGTTAAATGTGTCTGAATCATACGAGGCATTGCCTGAGTTACGCTCAACAGCTAAGCGAGTGGTGTTAAAGTCACCCCCAACAATCCACGGGCCATTAGTTCGTTAGGACAAATCTTGGCAGAATTGCCAAACTTCAGTTCTTCCTTGTAAATTGTTCGATGCATAGACACCGGTGAAGTGAAAAATAGTGTTAGAGTGAAGGTGACGAAGGAACACGTGTAAGATTGATGAATGAGTAAGAGTTTGACAAAGTAACCACACGTGATCGTTCCATGCTGTTATTAAGCCTCCACATGTGTCAACTTCATCCACGTATCACCAACCAGATAGATGTAGCTCGCATAATTGACGAATAAGAGAGGTGGATGGATTAGAAATTTTGGTTTCTTGTAAGAATAAAACATCAATATGAATTAGGGAGATAATTAAATTGACAACGTGATTTTTTATGGGGTCCCCAACCCTCTGACATTCCATGAGACTATCTTCATTTAAAGCGGTTAGTATGCTGTTGTTCTAGGGTTTGCATGGCAGTATAATGTTTATTACGCAGACTCACACCCATGCAATTTGCCAATTTTTTATTTAATGCTTTATTGGTAGAAGAAAAAACAACAGGTTCAAAATAGCTACCTGAAGTGCCTGGAGGAAGGGAGTGTGCCCTACTGATTCTGGCGCTCCTTCCGATTGCCGTCGGAGTGATGTGCGGCGATGTTGAATCCTGGTACTCCTGGTGCTCTTGTTCCTCCTGCTGAAGTTGTTCCTGCTGTGGAGGCCACTATTGATGCAAAGGGACAGAAAGGTCCAGATCCACCAGTAGATCCCATCGTGGCACAACATTGTCTTCGTTCTACTGAGAAAACATGGCAAGGGAGGCGTCGTGTTGTTGTTCTGCATAAGCCACTGGTACCTGCATCACAGCTTCTTCTGACATGACATCATATCTGCTTTCTCCAACGTGCTCATCATGCCGGGCTAGGGTTTAGAAGATTTAGTCTTCTTGTTCGTAGTCCATGCCAAGAAGAAGTGCTTCAGGCCGCTTACAAGGATGAGCATGTGACCATCGTTCAATGCGAAGCTTGACTGCATGATTGTTGAGGTGGGTAACATACGTATAAGGGGTTAAGATGCCTTCGTAAAATTGCATTTTAACATAGAGGAAGCGATGATCCACAAAAGACCAATCACAGATGTCTTCCTGAATGAGACGACCCATCGGCTTCAAGGTTTCTTGAATAGCCTTCGAGCTGTTTCGCAGAAATTCGGAGAAACCACTGATTTTAGCCCATGATTTAGGCTCAAGGGAGGGTTTGGGGGTTTCTTTGTGAGTGGCAACTTGCTGAAGGAGGATGGAACCATTTTCTTTAGAGAGGATTTTTAGGTATAGATCATGGTTTTTTGTGTCAGAATCAAGGAAGTTTATAAGGAAAGTGTTGTCTGAGGTATGCCAAATCGACCATTCGTCTTTGCCAAAGGCTAATTTGAAAGTGTGAGAGAGTGTTTCCATGGACCACAGCCCATTGATGATGGTGGCAGCGAGGTAGAGGTAAGCTTCAACCATTTCGAAGAGGAGAGGAAATTTTTGATTTGGATTTGAAGAGAGATTTTTGTCTGGAAGAGGGAGAGGTTTAGCTTTGAAATGAGGATTAAAAGCTGAGTTAGAGAAATGATGGCGACTAGAGCTATGAAGGGATGGGTGAGACCGTTTGTTCTTAAATTTCTGATTGCATGCTCCGCGATCGTTCGACATTCGTGCTGATTTTGCATTTGCCTTCGGAGGGTACGATAGGTCAGCTGCTTTGATATGAAAAGTTGCATTGCTTTTATCGGGACATTGTGAGCTTGCATGACCGAAAAGTGAGCATTTATAGCATAATGTTGTGTTCCTGCAGTGTTTCGCCATGTGGCTTCTGTTTGTGCATCGAAGGCATCGACGTTCACTATCATGGCTCGAACTTATTTGAACGTTGGCAGTAGATGTCGCCTTCCAGTGGGAGGGTTGGGGAGGATCGGAGGGAGCCTCGGTGGTGTTGTCGCAGTTTGAGCGTATGACTTGGTTGGTTGTGGCGGCAGCGGTTGTGGTTGATCGCTGGGTAAGCATGGATCTTGAGTGACATCTTCTGTGTCCGCGTCAGAAGGAAGACGAGGAATAGGAACAGAGGCAGCACCACCGTGAGATGAACGATATTTTGGTACGATGAACTGGATTGATGGCGAAGGAGGAGGATATGGGGGAGCAACGCGAAGAGAAGTTTGAGATGTTGTTGATGATGAGGATGCCATTGTTAAATATAATAATTAAGTTACAGGAGTGTGACAGATTACCGGACTACTATTCGATTTTCAAAGTGGACCGTCCACTGCCAACGACTTTTATTGTGGGCCATCCACAGAATTTATCCTAGATTACAATGTATTAGCTTGCTAATTTACATGACTACCAATTGCATTTCAAATGACTTAACCCTCCACGCAGGGAGAGTGTGAATACATGACATACTACTAAATGTAGTGACTTTCATAAGAATACAAGATAAGCCAATACATGACTATTTAAATCAAAGCTAGGGTATTCTCCAGTAATATGACAGAACCGCAGAATGAACAACAAAGGTGCAGAAGCTACATACCGCTCCATACATTAGTTTGCCAAAATATCTTGAGCTCCACACCATGGAAATGATGCAGTAACAAGCACAATTACAAATGTAGATTTGACTGAGTGACCAAACAAGCATATGCCGAAAGGAGAGGAAGGTATCCATAAAGAAACCACCATTGAAACGACAAAGTTGAGTGCCATGAGCATCACCATTATCACCGTAACACCAATGGCCAGACAATGTGCTAGCACACCTCTCACTCGACAACCCATTAAGGACCACCAGTAGAAAACTGCTCGACAAGGAACATTACATTGCGGGCTTCACTATGCCTAGAATTGCCAAGTCAGGCAGAAACACCACCGAAAGAACAACGACAAGGTTCAGTGCATAATGCATCTCGTGTTTTGTCATTGAACTACAATGATGACCTAACCTTACAACCCCAAATAGACATGAAACTAGCAAGTAGAAAAAAAATGAAAAAAAATGAGCAGAGACCTAATATACATGCTTCTGAGCTACTAAAATCAAAGTATGAACCAAGCACCCCAACTCACAACAGGTGGGAATGTTTTTGAGAAATCAAAACCACACCGTTGAGAACCTTGTCTTATACTTAGAAATTGAGCCGTATGCATTCTTTTTAAGTCTAAAGGTCCATCTGCATCAATTATTTTTTTATGACATGGCGAATTAACAAGTGTCTGTGTCTTGTTTTTAATTAGATATTTGTACTCTTCTTGCATGTCAGTACTCCACTTATTGCAGTGGTTGGCTTCCTGAAAAGATGTTGGTTCACTTTGCATCATATAAGTGTTGTATGCCTTTAGCTTGAAGATTCCATATTTTGCTCTTGTTAGCATTAGATGTTTGTTTGCATTGCCCCCAGTAGTGGTGCCTTTGTCATTTTCATTTGCTAAGTTATTATCATATTATGATGTTTGATTTTCATGCATGTTATCATGTTCACCTTTGGATGACATACTACTGTTGGTTTGAATGGTGAAATAAATTGCTGTTGACCTGGTCCATTTTTGGGCATGGTGGAGAGTGATCTTTGCCACCAGATTTATCTTGTTGAGGTGGCATTTCCGGTATCACTGATCAGGTACATCTGAACTGAACTGCCCTGATTCTGGACTTTACTTGTGGTTCTACTTTTAGATTTACTAAATGAGAACACCTTTTCATTAAACACCACATGTCTAGCAATATATATTTTCCCTTACTATCTAGGCACTTGTATCCTTTCTGATTGTTACAGTAACCCAAGAAAGCATAGGAACTTGACCTGAGCTGTAGTTTGTGTGTGTTGGAGGACCTTAAGTTGGGAAAACACTGATATCCAAACACTGTCAGATGTTTGCAGTCACGTTTAATGTTTAAAAAAACCTCTCGAGGGCATTTGAACTTAAGTACTTTGGTGGGTAACAGGTTAATTAGGTACATAACAGTATTGAATGCCTCTGCCAGAATTTTAGTGGCATGGAAGCTTGATCAAGAAATGCTCTGAATAAATTAGATTTCATAGGCTTAACAAAACAACAATATGGTACTTTTTTTTTTGAAGTTTATCCATAATTTCTATTGCGGACTGGTCCAACTCCAATAGTGAGTGCATGATAAGATAAACAAAAGCAGAATTTTGCGGATATTGAGCAACATTTGTTTAATCTAGAACGTTAGAAAGCGAAAATAAAATGTAAAAAATATGAACAATCAATTACAAATAAATTTTTATAGGAGCGAGCAAAGTTCAAATCCAATACTAGGTATGTATAATAAACAAAAATTCATGGCTGATATACGATTAAAATAACATTGACTAACATACTGGATCTAGAGGTGTTAATCGGGAAAACTGAACCGGACAGGGGAGTATTCGTGTCCTAACCTATAAGACTTTCAGATGTACACAGACCGTATGAGAAGTTAACTCGGACATTGTTTGTACGAGCTGGACAACGAATGGACAAAGTTCAGACAATAGAAGAGCATCGAACATTTTCGGATGGACATATTTTCACACTTTTTCCTGTCCTAAATCATATTCTAATTGAGAAAAAGGACATGGACCAGACATCTTACCCCTTCGGACTAAGTCATACAATGGACTGTCATGTCCTATTAACACCACTAACTGGATCTATATAATGTACAATTAACATGCAATTAACATAACGTTGACTATAAAACTAGGTATATGCCGAGTTTATATAATAAAAAAGTTTTCATGATTAGCACATGATTAACGCAACATCAACTTGTATACTTCGTATATATAATAAAAACCTGTTTACGATTAATATTCTATTAACTTAACATCGATTAATATGTTGAATATATATTGGGTTATATACGATAAACAACAGTTCATGTTTAATTTATGATCAACGAAATATCGATGCATTGATAATTATTTTATCTTTACAATAATTATACATTGACTGTATACATAGTGATCCAAGTGCAATATGTGTATCTCTTCGGTAGTTTATGCAAAATTTGTAAGTTGTAAATCAATGTCTTTGAACTAAGGTCAACGTGAAGCAAACCGATTTGCTTTTTTAGTTACGTCTTACACAACAGTTCAATAGTTTCTTGAAATTGAATTCTAAATCTAAATCAGATATTGTGCGAAATAGGGGGCTGGACAAAATGTTGGATCTTTAGTTTTCAGATCCGTGCTTGCCCTACTCAAAATCCTCGATCGTGCTAGCGGTACTCTACACATTTTTAAGTTGGGAAATGCTACAGCACCAAACTTAATTTTTTGTCAAAAACTACGGCATAGTAGAAAATTTGAACTCAGCAGAGGTAAAACTATAATGGATCATGCTAGAATGATCAGGGAAAAACGGTGGAAAAAAAAAATAGGATTTGAAAATGAACGGAGATAAATTTAGGTGGAAGTCCGAAATTCATGGGGTGATTTGTCATCCAACGACTCTAATCATCTCGGTGAAAATGACTTCCAAGTTTTCCGGTTGAAACAGCTAACTGTAATTCATAGTTGCCCAGTAAGGGTAAAATTGTCATTCATAGTGGGTCCTGCCGCTTTTTAAGTCTAAACTTACAGAAAATATTCTGCTATTTTAGCATTTTCGTTTAAGTCTCATGTTCGATTAAAACCCCGTGGGGCCTTGTTGATATCGTAAAATTTCAGATCAAAGCTTTGGGGAAAAGAATCGCGGTTCATATTTTCTCAGCCTTTTTTTTTTCCAAACCGTACGCCTTCGCTTGCATTTAGCGCTTCGACGATTTCGTCGCCTTTCCAAGGTAATTTAGTTACTTTTTTCGTTGGATCTGTAGTATAAGAAGGATATTTGTTTTCTGTTTATCCCATGGATTATTGATATTAATTCAAATCACGATTTATTGGCGTAGATCTGGGCCTGTAAGATTAATCCTGTGGGTTTTGATTAGTATTTTTGGTACTGTTTTTATCCTCACTTTAATTTTCTATGTAGCTGTTATTTGTATATCTTTGTAACATTTAACTGAGTATGAAGATAAATTCAATCTAAGATATCTGCAGTGTCATAACTGCCTATTGAATGCCATGTAATGTTGCAAGATTCCATGGAGGTGGTTATTGATTGTATAAACATTTTGCCAAACAAGATACTTGATTGCATCCACGTTTCTGAAGCTCATTTAATTTTTGTCTTTTGTTGAAAAAGCATAATATTTAATGTGTTCTTGTCATTTTTACCGGAACTAGACTTTGGTTATGTTTGGTCGAATGTTGTTTGTCTATTCATCAGATCAAAATTTTATCCTAGCCTAATTTGGTATACAAGAACGATCTTGACGCCTAATGTTTTGCGTCAGTCATAATGTCATAGATGAATAATGAGTAATATGGTAAATAGATTATAGATGTAAATCTATATTTGATAAAAAGATGTAGACGTGTTTAGAGGTGACCAGATACATATGTCAACAGTAAACTAACTTTAGTATATGCAAATTTCAAGTAGTAAATCCTGTCCACCCCCCCCCCCCCCCACCTCCTTCTATTTAAGCTTACGTTTATTGTAACTAATAGGTTTTTCGAGTTTTCATTTGTAACACGATTTGAGATACCTATGGTTTGTGTGATGAGGGACATTTGAAGTTAATTTTGAGGGAGGCATAAACCATGTTGGGTTAATTTTTACCGCAAATGGAATTTTAATATCACGACTTATAGTTGATGATGTACGGATATATTTTATTTATACTACGAATGGCACTTTATTCAAGCAGATTTAATGACTCGGGGGTTTGGACCCACGACCTGATGATGTAAGGATTATTCTAATTATTAAATTATATAATAATATCTTTGTTTACGAAGTTATATGATTATGCAATGTCTGATATTTATTAATCTCTATAATATTGTATGCTATGATGCAAGGTTCAAGAACTCGGTTTCGGTCTCGGTTTCGGCCGTTTGAAAATTTGTTAGTTTCGACGGGTTTCGTAAATTTTGTTAGTTTCGGTTTCGGTCCAGATTTCGGTTTTCAGTATTTTGGTAATGAATTTGTTAAGGGTAAATAAAATGAAAATATATTATATAAAAAATTAGAATACAACATATATTATCCTAAATTTACTACATCCAATAGCTGTTTCTTGGAGCTGTATTTCCTTTTTTTTTTATTGAAAAGAGTTCTCTGCTGCAATTTTGAAACCTGGACTGTACTGAAAAAAAAAAACCAGACAAACATATGCTACAGCTATACATGGAAAGCCGCATCCAACATATTAAATAATTTCTACCGCATACCCAGAATTCGAAGAGGAAAAAATAAAAAACCCAAGACGCGAAGATGCTCTTTCTTCTTTAATCCATTCGAACAGAAAATGATTCGAACAGGAAAAAAAAAACATGGAGCCCTAGTTGATCGAATCGATTCGAATCCACTAATCGATTCGAACGATCGATCTTAGTCTCGATCAGAGGTAAGAGAAAAGAGGAAAACTCACGAAGCTAGATGCTGAATCGATTCACGTCTGTTGTTTCTTGCATACGAGAGGTAAATCCACAAATCGATTCACGTCTGTTGTTTCTTCTTGCGTACGAGATTCTCTCCTCTCTTTTTTTTCTATGCCCTTACCCCATCCCCATTTTTGGGAACAATTTCGGACCGTAACCATACGAAACCGATCCGGTAACCCCGAAATCTCAGGGTGCCGGACGAGTTTTCAAACCTTGCTATGATGTCACATGTATTACATTTATGCTTATGTGTATTAAATTACCTAACGCCATTGAACAAAACTAACGAAGACGAGACATGATGGTATTACACTGGTAGGTGACGTTACCCCTGCCCAACAAAGTCCAAATGAAACCTTTTGACAACATAGGGTCATGTATGTAAAATCATATAAAATTGCGTACATCAATGAAAACTTTAAATAAAATAATTATATGTTTATGTATCAATAGAGATAAAATTAAAAAAGGGAACATATCAAAATTAAAAAGGGAACATATCATTTTTGCGAGCAATAGAAGAAGACTACTTAATTAAAGCAGAATAAAATAAAAGATGTGCAATGAAGTATGAATTTTGAATGATTGCACATCTTAAAACGATGGTCTTGACCAATAATTGCAAATGAACACTTGTAGATATCTAATTCCCAGTAGAGTTAACTATTGAAATAATTAGAAAATACACTTGTGTCTGTGTTAAAAGAATAAATAAAGGAATAACTCACGCAACTCCATTGAATCACTTAAAATATGGAAAGAACTCAACTTTTTTTGTGTCTCAGCAATTTAATATGGATGTATTTCAATTACTGTGCCGACTGATCGGAACCACATTCGCTATTGCTTGTTCAATTATAGTATCTAATAATTCTTTGAAATTAAGGAGTATACAACAGTTTGATACCTTAACAACTGTTGGCTGCACCGTTCTTGAATGATACTTAATCATATATCATGGACCGATGAGTATAGCCACTGGAACATGAAAAGTACATGCTATGCTCAATGTCTTTCACATATAATCATGTATGCTAATGTGTGCTACCTGCTGAAACAAAATCAACAAGTAATAGTGCTTTATTTTAATTTTCTTATCTATTTTGCCTGAACTGCTGTATTTTGATTTTTTTGTATTGTGGTTAGTGTTTCCATTTTCAGTTAACACATGTATGCATGTAAGTATGTCTTATTTGAAACTGTTGATGTTACCATCTTAGTTTAAACATGTGATTGAATGATGATGCATAGTGAGTATCTGTAAAAATGATAGCTTTACTATCATCATACCAATTATACTTGTTTATTGGCTTAAATCAAAACTGGTAACTGATTGTCTGTCAAAGACATGGTAAGCGGAAATTTACCACTACCATTACATTTCATTCGATCATTCTAACAAAAGCATAGCTGGATAGTATCCTCATTCTATTTTAGCTATATTTTTCTCTTATTTGACCTATCATATTATTACATCTTCAAACAACACCCTTTCACGTAATATACATGAAGACAGATGATACTGCATTAAGTTATTTGTATTATTTGTTTATTCTCTAGAAGTTGATGTGCAGTGATTGTTATCATTGGCCCAAGTTGAATAGCCATCTTTTTTCTTGATTAATTCGTGCATGTTTAATTTTGTGAATTCCAAATTTTAAGTAGGCATCTTACACATAATTTGCAAACTCCAGAGTCATTCACTTCCTAACACTGGAAATTATGACTGATATCGTCATTTATTCTTGCTATATATAGTAGCATCTTATTTTGTAGTAAAGTTCTATGCGCTAATTTGATGTTGTTTGTAAACTTCAAGGTGTAACTGGGCATACACATCTTACTTATTTGGTTATATATATTTGAATTGTAAGTTGGCATCTTAGACATGGTTTTATGGTGCTAAAATCGTTGTTCTTCTAATGCGCATGGCATTCCTACAATTTTTAGTATTCCTTTCTTTTAATATATGTGTTAAAATTGTATGCAGTTAGAATCTTCGAAGGGACAAGGCGCGTTGTCATGATTCCTTTCATAGGTTCAAACTGGATATTAATTTTGTTTGACATGATGACAAAAAAAGTGACGATGATGATTACAATGATGGCGAGGATGATGAGATTCAATGTTCAACCCGAGCAGGACCAGCTGAACTGGTTGGGTTGTCCTAGGTAATGTAAAGCCTAAGTGCAAAGCTCCTCACTCTTTGAGTTTCTGTAGGCAACATAGAGCCCAAGTGCAAAACAGGAAAAAAAAATCAACAGCAGAATCGTTTGGTAAATAACATCGTGCTAGGGAAGCATTTAAAGTTCAGTTTCATAGTTTGAAAGCAATTTTGCATGTGCATTTTTTTAGTACATACATAAAGACCTTTTAATTACAATGAGGTACTTTGATACGACAACAAAACTAGACCATAGGGCCGTGTAAAACAAAATTTAGGTACATGGTGAAGAATTTTTATTGTTATTTAGCTGGATACAATCCATATCCAGTTAACGTACAAAACTGAAGGCTAAGATGTTCATGACCAGAATCGGCCAGTCATAAGTAGAATATAGATCTGCAATAGACCATGGAACCTTAGCACCAAATTTTAACTGAAATGAAGTACAGAAAGCCCAACTGCAAAATATAAAAAATGTCCTGAACAACAGAATCAAACTGCTGACCTTTTCATCAAGATGCTTACACACTTTGCACACTATCACTTACAAATACAACAGCCAATTCTTACATCAGTCATGTTTAACATTTCTCCTCCCCCTTGTTGTCCCCCTGCTGAGAGGGTTGCCCTAGGCGGCCGCCTACTAGCCCTGAAATTGGGCCTGAACCCAAGTGACCAACCGAGTATCATTTATCCTCGCATTTGTTAAATAGTATTGTTGGCGTATATGATTGATGTAACACAAAAGATGTGTTACAACAACATATAACGTGTTTTGTAACACATATAGAACAACAACTAAGCCGTCATGTAATATGACATCTAACGGTAACACAACTAAAATATTTTATTTCCTTTAATGTAGACTCATGAAAAAGCTTTTATTTTTCTTCCATACAACGCAAGCAATAAATTGATTTTGTAGAGTGTGATTAAAGAAAACATGATTTTTGTCTTTAAATCGAAAAGAGCGGACTAGTCCCTGTGTAAGAAGAAACAAAGCACCGTGAAGGTTTTTTTTTTTTAAAATAAATATAGTTGATAAGTTTCATTTTTAGGTCAAAACAGTTAAAGCCAAATGCAGAGAATGTCATTATTGCATAAGCTTTTTACAGCAAGTACTAAGGTCTTTTAGTTGGGTCATAACAAATTTTACGATATAAAATGAAGATTATTTGAGTAAATGTCATTCCAAACATACTTAGGATCATACATTTTAATATCAAGCGTTAACAATCTTGCTTGTCGACGAATGAATAAAATGCATGCTGCCAAATCAATATATTTTTATTACGTGGTCAGAACTTCAATTTTCGTCCCTGATGTCTTCTACTTTATAGTTTGTTTAAGCTAGTTTCATTATTACTGTTATATATATATATATACATATATATATATACATATATATATATATACATACATAT
This sequence comes from Allium sativum, assembly GCA_030737875.1. Classification (NCBI taxonomy): domain Eukaryota; kingdom Viridiplantae; phylum Streptophyta; class Magnoliopsida; order Asparagales; family Amaryllidaceae; genus Allium; species Allium sativum. Next base: position 139,582,385 of record CM060925.1, on the reverse strand, counting down.
ATATATATACATATATATATATATAGCAGTCAATTTAATTATTACACGTATCATAATTATCCTCATCTACCCAGTGTTCAAGGCTCCCACTTGAGCAGGAGCTGGAATCGGCAGGTTGGAAGAGATTTGGGCTGACTTGCTGCAGTTCAAGTCATTTGGACATGATTTTGTTACCTTAGTAAGTCATTGATTCCAACTATTTATGATAGTTTGCTTGCTTGAAAGTTAAAGTGGAAAAATATTTTTATTACTTGCAATGTCAATGTCCTATCCAATTAATTTATGTGGCTCTTTGGTTCTTAGGTTGAGTAGCACTTTCTGTACTCTTTTCTATGAAATTTGTCCAAGTGTTAAACTTTATGTTATTATATATAATAGCCAAATAGTTAATATATGGGGAAAAAAAAAGCAAATCGAATATTTTCCCCGGCTGTTGCCCTCTCTACAAACAATGTCTTAATAGTGTTAGCTCTGCAAGACGAGCCATCTGAAGTGTGAGAGTTGGATGTTTCATGACTTGCACCAAGACATTAATCTCAGACCAATATGTAATTCTTCATTTGGTTGTCATCCGCTAATTCTCCTCAAATTCGATCCGTGAATATCATTTGGTTTGGACCAGTCGCTTCTTGAATCAACGAATCATGTTAGTATGACGATTCTGAGCTGGACAAACTCAACTAGTTTTTTCCCCTTGGAAAGAAAAATGATCAAATTATGCAATATGTCACTCAATAATATTAGAATGTTTCTCAAACTGATACAAAAATGTATTGAGATTTTCTGGAAACAGATCTCCCCTCAGTCTCAATTCGTTCGTGGTCGACCCAGGAAACACAAGCATCCTCTCGGTAGGGGGTGGGGATGTATTTGCATGGGTCTATGATATAAGAAAATACCTGTCTGGTGATTTAGTTCATTCAGATAACCCTATAGATGTTTTTGTTCCTTGCCATCTAAATAGACCATGCCATATTTTTATCACTGGACTAGCATACTCGACCACAAGCGAACTATTGGTTTCATATACGAGTGAACACATATTGTATTCTGGGCTAGATCCTACATCCACAGTTTAGGGTATTGGACCAGATCCTACATCCGTCGATGTGATGGACGATGCAAAAAAAAATTTCTGATTTAGAATCACGGTTGTATTCTGGGCATTGCAGTCATAACATGCATGGACTGTCAATTTTTTTGGGGATTAGGTAGCGACGTTGTCTGTGGGTCAGATTGTGGGGATATTTTCGCATGGAAGAAAAAGGGAGGAGCACTCATGGGAATGACGATAAGAGTAAAAGGTCAGCACCCTCTGAATGAAGGCTTGCATTGCATTGAGCCTCGTCCTCATTCTACGTTTCTTGCGTCTACCAATCATGGTAAAGATGTTAGTCTTTAGGCTCCGGTTGGAAGAGGAGTTGGCCGATTACCAGATAAGATTGAAGAGGCATGTAACCGATATGTTCTATGTTTTCAGTTGAATTTGTATCATTATTTGTTTTCATGTTTTCGCATTGTCATGTTTTTAAATTTCAAATTAGGAAAAACAACAAGGCTCAAATGGAAGAGTTTGTAATGATGTTTCATGCTCTGTAGCAACCCTTATTTAGAAAATTCTACTGGATGTGACATACAGCCCAAAATATTTCCCTTTTGGGTTATTTACCTTTTTAAGTGTAAAATTGAATTGTGAGAAGCTTTGCTGAAACAAATATTGTTCTGGTATATTTGCCTCTTGGAAGGAGTATCTTGTCCGTCTAGTATCTTAAAACTTAAATGTCCTCTCTGTATTGAGTTACTGCTATATAACTTTTTGTCAATGGTTTTTGATAATTTTCATCTTAATTTGCAATATTTAGTAGAAATTTTAACATCTTAATTTCTCTGCTGTTACAGCTTTCGAAGAAAATTGCCTGTTTGCCCCTTCATGATGCTTATCATAAGTTAAAGTTGGAGTACTCAAGAATGATTATAATGATGAAGACATCAGGGAAGATGATCACCATGTTAATCTTCAGGTCCAATGTTCAACCCGAATATCTTTCTAGGTATGTAACAACATTGCCTCCTACTATTTCATATCTGTGTTATCTGTGTATCTATTATGTAGTAATGATCTTCTTTATTTTAATGCCAAACCTTTAAAATGAAGCTTTTAAATATCAAAGGCGTCCTTCATCTTTTCCAAGAAGCTAGCCCCACTATACCTTCCCAACCCCGTCTTTAACAAATGCTGCATGTCTCCGCTTATACCCAAAGTCAGCGGGTACCCATTTTCTTAATGAGTTCATTTAATAAAAGAATAAATCAATTAATAAAGTGAATATGTCTGTCTAGTATTCAAAACTCAAATTTCCATTTCTTAAGCATAACGTGACGATACATTTTATGCAATTATTATGCATCCGTTCTTAGACATCTGAAATGTTTATGTTTGAGCATCTAGACAGTTTAATACCTCCGAGAGAAGGAGCATACATCGACCATAAACTTTAACGCCTCTTGAGTGAGCGTTCAAATTTCGAGAGCGTGGGAGAGTCTCGCCTCTTATATCACTTAAGGGTGCATAAGTCGGATGTGATAAGTTATAAAAAAAGCTCTATTTTAAAATATGTTTTTTTTTTAATTGTAATGTGTTTATTTTGAATCTGAAATTTTGTTTTCAAGTTGTACGATCAATTTTGTTTTTGTTTTTTGTACATTTAAATATACCACAATATTTAAATAAGGGAAAGTCTATATAAACACAGAAGTTTGACACAAACTCGAGGATACAAAGTCTCAACCATGGGATTGCCCTCTGGTTTCCATCTCTCGTATAAGGAAGAATTAATCATGTGGCTGAGATTTTGTGTTTTCAAATTTGTGTCAAATTTTTGTGTTCAAATAGCCGCTCCCTTTAAAAAATATTAAATTACCATTGTATGTTTTTTAATTGTAGGTTTATTTTAAATTTGTAAATATATTTTAAATTTGTATTTTTCAATTCTTAACTGAAAATTGGTTCTCTAATTTGTAAATTAAGTTAAACGTATTGTATTGTATTTGAAATACTTTAATGTATTTAATTATTATTAATTATTAGATGGTTACAAAATTATAGTGAATTTGTTTTTCGGCTGTAATTCTGTTAACTAATTGAAAAATTAATTAAATTTGTTATATTATGTATGCAAATATAATTAAAATTAATTTATTATTAACTTTATGACAAAATTTATTGATATTTGCTTAATAATCAATTTCAATCAGGTAATTAAATAGTTAATAATTACTAATAGTATCTGATTGAATTACCTTGCATCAGAGAAAACCCTAGCTGAAGTCTAAGCTGAACATATTATATCATATATGTCCCATGTTAATCTCATTTTTTCATACAGAGGCATGATCTATATTATTTTCAATTATTATAAAATTATGAAATGTTTGATTTGGATGGTTTTACTTCTAAGTGACAACTACATCAATGCAAAGTTTTATGCTTTTTTATAAGCACAAGGATCATGCTGTTAGAGTGGAGACGATTCTTTAAGAGGAAGAGGTTTATTTCATTTATAACCAGTCCAAAGGAGTTATAATTCCTCCTTGTTCTCCACTAGTTTAAGGATTCACTTTTATAATGAATTCGTCTTTGTATTTGTTTCTTTGTAGTTTCACATTTTTATGAAATAATTTAGCTGTTATATTTACATAAATATTTGGATATATGTTTTTATACCGTTCAAGTTGCCAATAATTCTATTTGTTAAAACATTCATGGTGTTTCCTTTAATGCAGGAAGCAGTCTAAGATAGAATTCACCTTGCAAAAAAAGTGTTCAAGTTCAAGACTAAGTTTATGGTAACTTTTTGTTTACCTGTAGACAGTTTTCTTGCTTCACATACTTTGTTTGGAAAATAGCACCTACTGCTTAAAGATAGTGTGCGAATTAGTTACCACAATTGGTAGCAAATATGTATTTTTTTATACAATAGTTATTGTGTGGGAAATTGCTAAAACTTACAGTACTAGGTAATTTATAATCTTTCTTATGCATGTTTTCTTGTATATATAGTGATATTTACGTTGTGTATCGATTAATTATTGGATTAATTATTGAATATGTAGTGTATAAAATTTTGTCATACCACAGACTTCAGAGTTGACATACGTTGTGTATCGATTGGTGCATGTTTGTAAATTAAGGTTTTCTCATATTACGTTTTCCTGAAAGGATAACTATGCATCTTCTGGTATTTCCTGAAACCAACTTAAATGAATGTGTGAAAAGCAATATTTGTGAATCGTACGTGTAAATATGTGTACTTCTGTTGTTTAAATGAATTTTCGTATGAGGGTTGGATTAACGTTGAATGATTGAATCAATCGTAGTGATTTAACAGAAATTGTAATGTACCATACCTGGCAAATTTCAACTTGGTGCGTCGTAATTGGCAAGTAATGTGGAACATGTGTTACAATTGGATATCGCTGATGTCATTACTTTTGGCGCAATGGATTGTTATTTTTTATTGATAGTTGTCTTGACAGCACAAATTTTTAGTTCCTGCGAAGTTTGCAAAACACCCTCACGTATAAGCTTTTAAATATTATATTGTTATTTTATATTATTTTTTCAATAGAAATGAGTATATTCGGGAAAAACTTGGAGTTGCCCCTATTGAAGAGAAGTTAGTCTAATACCGCTTGAGATGGTTTGGACATATCCAACGTAGACCATACGATGCACCTGTACGCGCTGAAATTCTAGGTCGTGCCGAAGGCCCAAAGAGAGGTAGAGGTCGACCTAAAATGACATAGGAGGAAATAATAAAGAGAGATTTAAGTAACTGGAGTTTATCCGAAGAGCTGGTAGTTGATAGGAGTGCATGGAAATTGGCAATCCATGTACCAGAACCATAGTTTTTTTTTTTTTCAGACTTTATTTCATGTTTACTGAACCTTTTTACTTTTTATTTACTATTTTAGATTTTATTTCACTTTTATTGAACATTTTTACTTATTATTATTATTATTTAAAAAAAACCTTTTATCGGACGATTTTTTATTTGATTGGTTATTTTAAACTCTTTATATATATATATATATATATATATATATATATATTATCATCATTATTAATTTTATTTTATTTTAATTTTGGGTTCCATATCAAGCCAACCCCAACTTGTTTGGGATATGTGGCTTTGTTATTGTTGTTGTTGTTATATTATTTTTTCAATAAACTAGGACATATCCAAATTTTAAATGTTTAATTCTTTGGAAGCCACCAAGTCCAAGTGTGAAGAAACTCTCTAGAAGTCACCAGGTTAAGCCGTAGAACCAACCACATAGCTACACTAAGGTACCATTTGATTTTTCAGCTGGACATTTAAAGTTGGCGTCTGCGTCGGGCGCGTGCCTCTTCGAGACGAACGGTTGGAAAGATATCTTTCGTGTCCGACGCGTCGGACACACGTCGGACGCGATGAAAATTTTGGAACTGCCGATTATCTTTCCTTCAGCTATATATTCCACTTCATTTCCAACCTTTTTCATCATCAAATCCCTCAACAAAATCGATAATTCAAGCTTTAATCTCCGTCAACTCGTTTATTTTTTCAAGTTTTTGCTTTTATATTTGTGTTTTTTTTACCTTTTTAACTTGCATATATATTTTTTTCGTAATTTTTGAAATTCTTTTTTTTCTTTCAGAATGACAGGAAGTCAATCCTCTTCTACTTGTTCCATTGCCGAATGGAACAACGACATGACCAATGCTTTCATCGATGTGTGTATGGAACATCTTAATTTCCGTGCACGTAACGTTAGAGAATGGTACCAGTAGACCGCATCGACGTTCAATGAGCGCACTGGATTGTACTACAATGCTGGTCAGATGACGAACAAGTTCGATAACATGAAAAGAGACTGGACTTCGTGGAACCGACTACTACAAATTTGTGGAGTGATGTAGGTCGAGCAGATGGATACCGTCGCAGGATCGGGCGATTGGTGAGCGACGGTGCCAATAGGGTCGCGCAAATACAAGAGTGGGTCCCCGACGCGATTCAGAGAGTTGGACTCAATGTTTGGAGGTTGCATTTGTACTGACAAATGTCAGTACATAGTTCCAGCTGCTCCACCAGTTCATCTGCATGAGGCTCAGCTTTATGGAGATTATATTCATGGCGATACTGCGGATATCTCGAGTCGTCAGGCTCGTATGCAGGTTAGGTCGGTATTGGCTCTTCTGTTCAACCTGTCCGCCCATGGACCGAGATGAGCTTATTGCTCTGTGTATGTCAGTATGTCATTATGATGATGAGATACAGGAGTTGGAGATGGTCTTGTTCTGTCTGAGAATAACAGAAAGGACCACAACCTTATTTATTCTCTGCTTGACAAGCCCGCACAACTTAGGCGTTGTGTTATGCATTATGTTATGAAGTTGAGGGCTGAACAGATGTGATTGTGTTTGCATGTTTGAATTGTGTTGTACTTTTTTTTTTTTTTTTGAATGTGTTGTAGTCGTGTTTTCTTTTGTAATGGTGTCATAATGTGTTGACTTTCAATTTCACAATTTCAATTTCGCAATCATGTAATTTCATTTCTGCAATTTGTATTCTGTATTCTACTATTCTGTTCGACAATAAACAAACACAAACACTAAAATAATTAATACAAAAATAATAACTTTGCCCCTTCCAATTTGCTTATTTTATAAAAAACGCATTCCCCATTCGTAATAATTTCTCTTTAAATAACCTTTCCGAATACCTTTTCCATTCAAAATCAAATGCACCCTAAACCATATCCATGCCCAACACATACTGCTGAAGATCAACAAAAGACACACTATGCCTGAGAGAGTGAGAGCAGGCATAAATGACACAGGGCATCCAAAATCCAAAAGAAATAACAAACCCTAAACTCCATACACAACAACAAAACCAAGAGCAGAAGCATCTTTCCATGGAGGAATAGATAACGTAAGTTAGCCACAAAGGCATAAAGAGAACCAGACGTAACTAGAACTGATCAAACAGTAGAACCATAGCAATATGGAGAAAACCAGCACTGACCAAAGAAATCCAACTACAAACAAACATTGATAGAAGGAGACAATGAATAAAGACAAAGATTCCTCCTTTTATAGCACCACCAGAAGAATTTCCTTCATCCTTGAACTTTTTAGATTTTGACCTTGTCTGAATTTGTGAAACCAACTTAACCCACTTAGGATTACTCGCCACCAAATGTTCATCATTCAATACCCTACTGCTTCCTTCTAACTTGCCATTCTTGAATCTTGTTCTCCTCTTTTTGAAGCTGCTTGTAGAACTATTAGATTCCTCGATTGCAATATCTCTGTTTTCTACTTGATCACTTACATTCAAACCAAGATTATCTTCCATATATGTCATATCTTCATCAACATTATTAGCTACAATAAATCCAGTTTTACTACAACCAGTTTTATCATGTTCACTGGGTTTCTGTATAACAACATTACCTTCTGAAAACACATCAGTATTTTTAACAATTCCAGCTATACTGCCTTGATGTGTACCCTCATCAGCAATCTCTGTAGATTTATCTTGCATGCATGAATAATAACTAGCAAGAATATTACAAGGATTAACCTTACTACCATTAATATCCATCTCAATTTCTTTAACTGATCCTGGGATTCCACCTTTACCATTACTACACTTCACAGCTGCTGTGTCACTATTCCTTAACATTAAGTTGCAGCACATTCTATATTAGACATGCTCCGATTTTCCAAATTTATATCAATATTCATCACATTTTCTAAACTGGAATTATTTTTAGGAGGCCAAACTTTAAAAGACTTGCATGTAGCATTTGAGTGCCCAAAAATTCTACAATTAACACACATAGAAGGAATCCATTCATAAACTGCCTTTTGCCAAACGATTTCCCCATTAAAACCTTGAATTGGAACAAGATTAGGGAATTTAAAATCCGAATTGACTTCTATCAATACTCTAGCAAAAAAAAAAAAAAAAAATACTATCTAGATTCTCTATAACTTTATATAGTTTTAACGGATGACCCAAAGTAGATGTTAATCTACTTATAGCCTCAACAGTCCAAAAATCCAAATCAAGATTTGGGAATTTAACCCAAATAGGTATGGTATGAAGGAATTTTCTAGTTAGTTTTAAACCCGATTGCCATTTTTTCATAAGGATCGACCTTTTGTTGTAGTACTATGGACTAGAGTCTAAAATTTTATCACATCCACCAAGGTTTTCACATTTCAATATGAAGAACCCGTTTTCCCTTGAAAATAATCTATAGTTTCCTTATACATTAATTCCAATTCCGGTCTATATAATTTTTAAGGAAACTATAGTGAGGTCTACTACCAAAAACGTAGAAAACTATCGAGTTAATCCTTTTTTCTCGTGCTTTACTGATCAAAACATCACTAATTATTTCAAACTTAACTTTATTTTTAATGTCTATTTCATAGAACTTTAACCATATATAATCTTTAAGGAAACTATAGTAAGATATACTAACAAAAACGTAGAATTATACCTTTTGGGTAACAGTATATTTACTGTTTACGTTCTCCATTATTCTTAGCATGTTAAATAACTGAAATTTATGGTAACTGCGACATGATTTATTTTTAAGTATGTTAAGAATATGTTGTTGTACAAATCTATTCTAGTCATTTTCTATTTGGATTAAGAATTACTGTAATATTGAAATTGTGGAATTTGCAATAAACGTGAATATGTTACTGAAAATGTTGTTAATGACAAATTGGATATTGTAAATCAAATTACAATGAAATTGAGAATAATGGAAAAAGAATAGATATTTCTAATTTGTATAGAAAATTTACAATGATTTGGAAATGATAAATGATTTCCAACTCAGAAAATAAAAAAAAGGAAAATTAGTAGTGGACTGGGTTAGATGGATATGGGGAAATTGATACATTTCCATAACGGTAAAAATTACTAAGAACGTAGTTGCAAGAAAAGAAAGGAAAAGAAAGATTAGTTTGAAATAGGGAGTGTTTTACCATATTGCACACTAATCAAATAAAAAGATAAATGTATGTCCACAAAGAAAATAAAAGGAATAGCTTGCTACTACGAATCTTGATTTATGCGCGTTATGGAAATGGATATCTATATCTTTTCACAAATCAATCTAATGAGGTGTGTGAAATGTTTTCCTGAAATAATGAGAATATACAAGACGGTAATTAAATGGATGTTACAACAGTAAAGGTTTGGTTAATGCTAAAAAACCAAGGGAAAATATGATGAACCAGGAATATAACCTATTAATTAATTACATGAATGAAAAGATAATATAATAGGTAGGCTTGTTCTAGCGACAAACGGAATTATAACATGGGTTATAATAAATGAAAAAGAGAACTTATTAATAAACCTTAGTTAAGAGAACTAAGTTAATAAGTAAACAACACCAACATGTAATGACAGTGTAAGACAAAGTTATGATTAAATAAGGAGGAATAAAGTAGACTTATGAAATGAAATAGGTTACACTTGGTTGTAATTTAAGTAGACATGTCGTAAGAGAACATGAAAGTTGGGAATGGATATACTTAATTTTACATTAAGCAAAACATGTTATTGAACTTGTAAATCTGTAATTGGATAGTAAATGACATGGTAATAATGTAAAAAAATTGTAAATTACTTTCGTTACTTACAATCTAGGGAATAACATGTTATGAGCTTATTAATAAACTTAAAACATGATTGAGTTAAACCTGTGAGGTTAATAAGTGAGAAGGCTCAAGGAAACCTTGTAACTTGAATAAAAGTGGAATATTTAGGTAATCAAGTTAATTAGTAATATGATAAGATAAAACAAACGTTTGATTAAAAGATTAGGCATATGGTCTAATAACACGTTTGCGTGATGTGCTTGGACCAATCCGCATGTACGAAGGTGAAAACCCAACGGGGTAGATCATCGAGGTGTCTTGAGACACGGGAAGAGTACATCAATCTAATTATTCTACACTACTAGAAAGAGGGCTCATTTCTGACGTCAATTAGCGACGCCATGGTGACACGATGACGGAATGGCGTCATTAAAAGTTTTGGATATCTTTAAGCCATCAATATTTACTTATGATTTTGTGACTTCATATGGAAAAAATTTAAACGGGACAATAGCATAAAAGTTGCCTATGCTATTTTGCGATGCCACTATAGTCTGAGACGGCATTAGGACGGCTACCTTCCTATTACCAATATTGTAGCATGGTGTAGCATGGATCTTCTCAAAGGCAAATGATCCGAATTCAATCTTACATTTTAGAGTTATGCTAGAATGTCCGAAAAAGTTTTTGTCAAAAACTAAAGAATAGGGGTAAATCAAGAATTTAAGGGGGGTAAGCATTGAATTCGGGGGGTATTTGTGTAATTCAAGGGGTGAACCTCCTATTTTTTTGTCTTTGGTGTATTTTTTGACAAAAACTTTTTTTTTTCATAATAGCATTTTTGTTTTAAAAGTCTCCATGTCATCAATCTTTTCACTTTTCCCATACCATTCTCTTCAAACGTAATTCACCAAATCCATCAAATAGAAACCGAAATGAAGTTTTCATTAGCAAAATCAAATCCCTAATTTTAATAATTTTCGATTCCCTTTTTCATTGCTATTCGATTGAGCATCTAGTAATGCCCAGCCATCCCTTCTCCATTATTGAACTTACTCGCATAGCACGATATCTAGGTGGATCCTAGATCTAAAATTAAACTGCAAGTTTCATTATATTCTCCTTGAAGTACCAGATCTAGCAAGTTTAGATGTTGCAGATGCATGGGATGAAGGAGTTGTGTCTTCAACTAGTTTGCAAATTCCAGATTTGGTGAGTGTTTGCCTTCCGATCTTCCAAGTTCACAAGATAACTTTTCGATTGTAAATAAAAAGATTACTGTAACATAACTGCATCCATGGATAGGAGTACTGGATGATTGTATCTTTAGGATAGTACACTTTAGACGCATGGAAGCTTATAATAATGGAACATGGCTTTGTTCTATTAGGTTTACAATTATATTTTTCAATCATTCTGCAAAGTTAATTGGGATTGACAGGATGAGGTTTAGTTGCATACATATATTATATATAGCAGTAACTTTTAGAACTTGATCATATATAGGAATTTAAAGTTGAGACACGTCGTCCAAGCCAAAAATAATGAATTGTGCAAAAAGTCACATATATCATGCAAGTTTCCAATAATTTTGTATTTAGATAGACGTTGCAAGATTCAATTTTTGACCATTTGAATTACTTAATTTACATATTGATTACTGAAGAACATATTAAATTCTTGATAAATGCCCTAGTAAACAAATATCAAATGTATTGACAAATCATAATTTTAATCATTTGCAATACAGTTTTTTTAATACCATACTACAACAATAGTCTAACTATTTTACTAAAAACCAGGTTAAATCATATAGGGTGAATATGCAGTTATTGGAATCGGGCCAACAGAAGAATATGTCATTATAAAGATTGCAATCTACTAAAATCCTGAGCAAGTATGAATATTTTTCTTTTGTTCTCAATAATGATGTCAAGTTAAACCCTTTTGAGCATGTTATATTTTACGAACAAAATTTATTTATGTAAAAACCTTTCATATTAAATATGATGCCTATCATTTCTTCTTACATTCCTACAACTAAAATGGAGTAAAGCTTTGACATTGCAATGTGGCTTCATTTGGAGGCGTCACTAGATATAAGTGTTGTAATTACCCTTATAGAAAATATATTGTATTATACTTAAATTTTAGCTTTACAGAGAGGAATGCTTAATGCTTAAAAGGTAAATTTTATTATATATCTGGCATGTGAATACAATTATTTTTTTGCATATATTGTTAGGCCATTTTACTTTATGGATGTTCAAATAGTGGCCTTGCTATTTTCATTCACAGCGACAATTTTGCTAATTTACTCCCTAATGCTAAAGTAAAATGCATAAGTAATGCCGGTACATAATTTTATGATCTATTTTTATTTTATGGATGCTACAACCTAAAATTGTCACAAAATCAAGTTGAATGTTTTTGTAATTGAAAGAGTGCATGCTGACACGCTAGTATGAATTAGTGGAACTAAAGAGTCCAACCATGTGTTGCAAGATTAGATGGAACTAGTTTTGTTTCAATGCATGGGTACTTAAATGCATGGGATAGTGACAGGAGTGCGGTGGAATAAAGTCTTTTCTTGCCTCCAGGTTGTTAATGAAATGAGGTTGATGAAGTGTTTGAATAAATGAAGAAAACTGGTTATAAAACAAGGGAGCAAGTCAGCAACTAACAATGGTGCTATCAGGAGTGGAATCAAAAAGCAAAACAAACTGGATGCTAGAAGGAGATACGTGCTCACATTTTTTATTTTTTTATTTTTAAGACGAGGTGACAACGAGGAGGCATACAAATAATTTACAAGCGGTATTATCAGATCACGGTGAACAATTATATCAAACAGAGAAGCTATGCTAGAGAAAGCTATCAGTTACTGTTCTGATTTATATAATACAGGCAAATATAAATGAAGAAGGAAGAAAATACTTGTCTGCTCTAGTCAGTAATACAGAAATCAAGGCAACACCTTCACCATACATGAGCCTAAAGTTCGTAGTCCATATCCCATTTCTTGAACAAATGCAAAATTCATTACCAGACGATAAAAGAAGAGTAAGTGCATGCTATAAAATAAATATTTACAACACGGATTACTGCCAAAAGGACTAAATTGGTAAACTTTGCATGTGTTTAACCATGATTAGTCTTTGTGTGATGGATTACCGTGACAACAAAACCCTCACCTGATTTAGTACCAAACAAATATTATACTAATAATAGTAGTTGGTACTAGTTTTCAAAACCTGAATATTTTTCTATGTATACTTATACCCATGATCTAAGATCTTTGATTCTATTTATTTTGCACTTAAAGTTATTCAAATATATGGTGCATTTGATGAATAGGATGAGAAAGACGAGATATGTAGTCCAAGCGGTTAGCTATTTTTCCATTATCATAGAAGCCACTAAATATTAATGACCCCGTTGCGACGGACGTTATCTATTAGAGCTAAGACGTCACAACCGCATCACTATATATTAATGACAATGTTGCGACTCCAATATTTTAATATTATAGTTGTGTCACAAGAGTGTCGGTAATGTTTACTAATGCCATTGTGACACAATATTTTACCAAATCATTTGCGTCATTATGGCGTAGAAAAAATTTAGTGACGCCATAGTGACGATATTTTTGTGACACCATAACGACGTGTAGTAATTTAGTGACGTCTGTTTTTCTAACGTGTATTTGGCGTCGTTAAGGTGTTGTTAACAGAATTAGCGATACCTTAATGAAGCCAAAAAGGGTCAGAAAACTGCAGACTTGTAGTAGTGCTACTTGTTATTCTGCTTGCTTGCTCCGCGGGACGGGAGGGAAGCAAGCGGCTTCCGAGGGACGTCGTAGGGAACTCCGTGGTGGTCCTCTGTTGCAGTGCATGCTCAAGTAGAACTCGCAGATGTTTGGTTTGCGCGGTACTATCCGGCGAGTATACCTTGACTGCAACTGTAGCTTGGCAGTCAGAAGGCTGTGGAAGATAGATTCGACGATTGCCTCGGGAACTGGCTGGGTCAGGACCAATACAAGATAGTAATAGCCGGGTACCTATCATCGAAAGTCAGTGGGATGCGGAAAGACTAGAGCTAAAGCAAGAGATCATGAATTTTTCACTATCGAGACGTTGGTTGAGAGACACGTCAATTTGGATGATTAGATTGCTTTCTAGAGGAACGTCATTTAGCTCTTAACGTAGTCTTTCACTAGTTGAGGGATGGGTCAAGTGAGACCATACCCACCGGGAAAATGCAGACCATATTCTGGATATCTATATTGTAGGCCTCCTTGGGCGGACCTTTACAGATATGGAAAACTTCCAACCGAGTTTGTGCATTCAAATGCAACCCTATTATGAGATTCGGTGTACAGTAGGTGTAGTGATTTATGCAGAATTTTGATGAGGATCTAGTATTGTTTATTTAGATACTAATGGGGTATAACAAAACAATTGTGAAATCTCACGAAAAACAAAGAACAAAAAAGGACACTAAAGATTTAACGTGGTTCAGATATGAATATCCTACATCCACGGAGACCTAACAATTTTTATTTCTTAATAAATAAATGAGTACATAAGAGAGGAGGAAGATTACAATAGAGAGAAGATTAATGGTGGATTATTTTTTTTATACAATAACATGACCTCTATTTATATAGAGGGATTTCTTGACCTTCAAGTAAACTTGGCACCCAAGTTTTCTTGACTTCCAAGTAAACTTGGCATTCAAGTTTTCTTGACCTCCAAATAAACTTGGCACCCAAGTTATTCCATATAGAAGCCAATTACATGATTGACAATCAATCTTTCCTTCTCTACAATATTTGAATCATCAATTTCAACACTCCACCTTGATTCAAATATGACAGTCTTTCTTCATCATCTCATCTTCAACAATCAACATAGAAGTTGTTGGGCCCAACGCCCTATGGCGCTCAAGTAACAGGAAGCAAACTGATCAAGTTTGAGCAATGCTCAAACTTGTCCTTCGGAAGTGACTTAGTCATCATATCTGAAGGATATCCGAAGTACCTACCTTCAATAATATGATCTTGCTCCGTTCTTCCTCAAGCATAAGAAAGAAACCTTTAACATCAATATGCTTTGTCCGTGAACTATAAGCTTGATTCTTAACAAGATGAATCGCACTCTGACTGTCTGAAAATAGCTCCACTGTCTGCTGCGCTATGGAAAGATCATCCAACAACTGAAGTAAGTACAATCCTTCCTTTGTTGCTTCCACAATCGATATCAACTCTGCTTAGGTAGTCGTAAAAGCTGCGATAGATTGCAGCTTTGATCTCCATGAAATCGAGCCTATGCCAAGTGTAAAAACATAGCCCGGCACTGACTTCCTAGCATGTCTATCCCCAGCAGAATCAGAATCACAGTATCCTCTAAGAAAGATGTCACCATCTACTCCACCTTATAGCAAACCCACCGAAGAAGTGCCTCGAAGATATCTAAGAATCCACTTCACTGCTTGCCAATGTTCTTTACATGGGTTAGACATATATCGACTGACAACACCAACTACATGGGCCAAATCTGGTCTCGTGCACACCATCGCATACATGAGACTACCAACAACACTAGAATAAGGTATATTAGCCATATACCTTTTATCTTCTTCCGATGTAGGAGAATGGTCTTTCGACAACTTAAAATGAGAGCCTAAAGGAGTGCCTACCGGTTTGGCTTTCTCCATCCCAAATCGAGCGAGGACTTTCTCGATGTACTGCGCCTGAGTAAGCCTTAACTCTCTCCGCTTCCTATCCCTGCCTATCTCCATACCCAGTATTATTTGTGCCTTTCCAAAATCCTTCATATCAAACTCTCTACTGAGCTCCGCTTTCAACTCCTTAATTTTGACCATACTCTAAGATGCAATCAACATATCATCAACATATAACAACAAATAAATCATGTCATCATCACATCTCCTAAAATAAACACACTAGTCTTTGAAGCTTCTGGAGTATCCCTGTGAAAGCATAAACTTATCAAATCTCTTGTACCATAATCTAGGAGACTGCTTCAGTCCATAAAGAGATTTGTTAAGTTTACAAACATAGTCTGACCTGCTACTATCAATGAGCCCTTCCGGCTGCTGCAAATAAATCTCTTCATCCAGATCACCATGCAAGAAAGCAGTTTTGACATCTAGTTGCTCTAACTCCATGTCATAATGAGCAACTAATGCCAAGATAATACGAATGGAAGTATGCCTAACAACTGGAGCAAAGATGTCAACTGATGCAATAGCGTCTCTATAATCTCTAGGCTCATCATGGACAACATTTAATGCATATGTTGCCATATCATCAAAGTCAATGTCTTTGATGCTCAAACCATATAACTCATCAAGCCATTTGGGCTTTCTTCTTTCTCTAACAGGCCTGGTCTCTGTATGAGCTCCACCTTGAGTTTGATCTTGTATGCCAGTATCCATACTATCCTAATCAACCACGACGTCATCGGAAACGCCATTTGAACGTCTATGAAAAGAATCAACAGATGATTTGCTTTGTGTTTGGTATTCTTCACATGTCCTCTCATCATCATCCGATGAGGAAGGCTCCACCTTTAACATAGCCTTCTCAGCAAAAGTTACATGCCTGCTTATAATAAGTTTCTTGTTAGTAGGACACCACAACCTATATCCTTTTACTCCTCTTCTATAACCTAGAAAGATACACTTGCGAGCTCTAAGTTCCAGCTTTCCTCGACTCTCATGCACATAAGCTGGACAACTAAATACCTTGAGGAATGAATAGCTAATAGGATCTCCTTTCCATACTTCTTCAGGGATCTTCATACCTATGTCAGTAGAAGGTGTGTGGTTAATGAGGAAAACCACCATAGATAAAGCTTTAGCCCAAAATCCCTTTTTTAACTTAGCAATCAATCTGAGGCACCTAGTTCTCTCCAACAATGTCCGATTCATCCTTTCTGCAACTCCATTGGACCGGGGGTCGCCTGGTGTGGTGTAACGCCTCTTAATGTCTTTGGAATCATAATAATCGATGAATTCCTGTGATACGAATTCACCGCCATTATCTGAATGGAGTACTTTAAACTTCTTCCCTGACTGCTTCTCCACCATGGATTTCCATTTACGAAATCTAGTAAAGGTTTTTCTTTTGGACTTTAAAAAGTATACCCAAACTTTACGAGAGAAATCGTCTATAAATGAAACAAAATACCTGGCTCCACCCAAGGATGGGCAAGGGGAAGGTCCCCAAACATCCGTGTGAACATAATCCAAAATAGCTTTTACCTTATGCTCACCAACACCAAAAGAAATCTTCGTCTGCTTACCAAGAACACACTCTTCACAAAAACCAAGCTTTGAATGTCGAACTCCGTCAATCAAACCTCGCTTTCTTAGCTCATCCATGTTGCGCTCGCCAATGTGGCCCATCCGCAAGTGCCATAATATAGAAGAATCTGAATTAGTTGAAGTAACTGAAGCTGATTCACCAACTACAGTAGTGCCCTTTAGTAAATAGAGATTTCCTGCCCTCACTCCTTTCATAACGATAATGGAACCCTTAGATATTTTCATCTTCTCTTCTTCCACTACAATCTTTAGTCCAAGTCTATTCAACGCCCCAACAGAAATCAAGCTCCTCCTTAAATCAGGTACATGCCTAACATCAATAATGGTTCGAATAACACCGTCAAACATCCTGATCTTTACACTACCAACACCAACCATACGACAAGAAGCATCATTTCCCATCAGAACTTCTCCTCCATCAATCTCACGGTAAGTGGAAAAAGAGTTTCTATCAGGTGTCATATGATAGGATGCGCCAGAATCAATCAACCATAGGGTGCTCTTCCTAGAAAAGCTAGAAGCTGTAAACACATCAGTGTCACTCTCTGTATCTGATTTCTCCGCTGTAGAGGCTGAAGCTTGCTTAGGTCTTTTCTTTTTCCTTCAAGCTTGGGATATTGTGCAACAAAGTGCCCGGGCTTCTTACAATAATGACAAGTTAATTTCTTAGGCCCCCTAGACTGGGACCTTGAAGAATTCCGTTCTTCACCTTTCTTTGACTTGCTTTGACTTCTACCTCTCTGAACAGATAAGCCTTCGGTATCACTATCAATGCTAGTGCTCGCCAATCTACCTCTTAACACTTCATTATGAAGGCCAGCCTTTACATCAGAAAGGCTAATTTTACTGTGGCTATAAATCATGGAATTGACAAAAGTAGTATATTCTTTATGCAAGGAACATAGGAGGATCACAGCTTGAGCCTCATCAGTAATATCAACATCTGCTGCTTTCAGGTTCATAACTTAAGTGGTCAAGGCATCTACATGCTCCATCAGATCGACTCCAGGCTTCATCTTGAACGAATAAATTTGTTGTTGTAGAATAATCTGATTTGTGAGAGACTTGTCTTGATATGCATCTGATAATGCATCTAATAGTTCCTTCATTGTCTTCTTCTGAGAAAATTCTCTAAGGACTTCATCTGAAAGACTCAACTAAATTGTTGTGAGAGCTTCGTCTTCCATTTCCTCCAATTTAGCTGCATCAACATCTTCCAATTTCTCAGACGCAAAAACAACTTTAAAAGTCTTCTCCTTTTTCAATACGGCCTCCATCTTTATCTTTCAAGTACCAAAATCTCCTTTTCTGTCAAAACGTGTTACTCCATAATTGATGCCAGATCTTCCAACAGACTTACTAGAAGTAGCCATTAATATCCAAATAGAAACAATATAACCAGCTCTGATACCAAACTGTTGTGATTTATGCGGAATTTTGATGAGGATCTAGTATTGTTTATTTAGATACTGATGGAGTATAACAAAACAATTATGAAATCTTACAAAAAACAAAGAACAAAAAAGGACACTGAAGATTTAACGTGGTTCGGATATGAATATCCTACGTCCACGGAGACCAAACAACTTTTATTTCTTAATGAAGAAATGATTACATAAGAAAGGAGGAAGATTACAATAGAGGGATTTCTTGACCTCCGAGTAAACTTGACACCCAAGTTTTCTTGACTTCCTAGTAAACTTGGCACCCAAGTTTTCTTGAACTCCAAGTAAACTTGACACCCAAGTTATTCCATATAGGATCCAGTTACATGATTGACAATCAATCTTTCCTTCTCTACAAATATTTGAATCATCAATTTCAACAGTGAGCAATACGTTCGTGTGAGGGTTTAGGTACACGCATTAGTGCCAAATTAAAATGTTTACAAATTGATGTCAAATAACATGTTTTCCAATATTAGTGCCAAATTAACATGTTTACAAACTAATGTCAAATAACATGTTTTCCAAATGAACACAAATGTCGAATTAACATGTTTTGAAAAATGAACGTCAAATGAACATAAATGTCTAATCAACATGTTTTACCAAATTAACATCAAATGAACATAAATATCTAATCAACACGTTTTCCCCAAATTTACATTAAATGAACATAAAAGTCTAATTAACATGTTTTACCAAATGAACATAGTCTAATCAACATGTTTTTTCCCAAATTAACTTGAACATAAATGTCTAACAAACATATTTACAAAATAATGTCAAATGCTTGTTTTCAAAATCAATGCCATATTTAGAATCAATGTCAGATAACATGTTTTCCTATGGTGTGTCTACTTAATATATAATTAAGTTCAGCCTATTCCGATTCACACGTTTGCATATTCTTCCTTTATAATAATCCCAATTTTACAATTAAGGTTCACAAATTTCAATATGCCCAAATCTCCTTTTTACTGTTATTCAGATTATTCCCATTTACGCAAATCAAAAGAAAAAGGCATAATAAGACTGTAAATAAGTAATGAAAGGAACAAAATAAGGAAGAAGAATATCCATATAAACAAATAATAAGTCCAAAATGAGTAGGTAATTGACAGTAATGAACAATAACATGTAAAATATTAAACTTATAAACACTAATACTGTCAATTTAGATTGATAACGGACGCAAAGGTGAAATCGATTTTTCTTAATTCTCAATATTTTTCTGATTAATATTTATTTTATCATTAGTCTCCTCGATTAATTAGTTCATTAATTAATTATTGCTTGTTAAAAGTTTTGGGTTGTTACATTCTCCCCTCCTTAAAGGATTTCATCTCCGAAATCTCCAAGGCTAAAAGAATGTTATGAATGCTAACACCCATTTATTCAACCATCATCCACAATCATTCATTATACTTAGAATTTCTAATGCTTTATATGAACATATGCAAAAGGTGTCGTATATATGTTCCTAAGCTAATGCGAAAATCAAGCAGTCTACTGATTCAGTTGACCTTCTTAATGCAATTTATGTCTGTGCCATGCATCCAATATATATATGCACAAAAATCCTATTGATATATATAAATTCTATATGTGTGCAACAATCACGCACCAAAACGCAACATCCAAGTGATGGTTCAACCATTTATCATCCATAGTGGAAATAAATTGAAAATGCACGCACATCCATATTCAATATGTAAGTGTCCTAATTCACTCGATCCCTAATCTAGTGCCTAGTGTATGTATATGCATCCACGACATCCACTAACAAACACTTGCATTCACTTGCAACCATAAAAAATAACATGTCTCAAACACATATTTCAACCATATCCTATCATCTATAAGCTCGTCAAATAAATTTTTTACAAGCGAGCCGCGACACCTGCAGAAATTTTTAATAAGTAATTTTTATATATATTTCACACAGCAGCAGACCATGTAGAGTTTAGAATTTTTTTACAGTGGAGTATGACATTCTACCCAGAAAATTTGGGTAGTGTTCATGCTTCAACTCGACTATTTTCAATCGCTTGATCTCTAAATCCGAGCTTGCTTGCTTGACCGTCTTTCTTTTCCACTTTGGTCTTTGATTTTTTTTATTTTTTTTTGAAAGGAAAAAAAAAACTAGATTTGACAAAAACTAAACTAGACTCACAAAACCAAAACTAAAAAGAAAAACTAGACTCACACACTCTTCTAATAAGGGAGAACACAATGCAAATCTTACCAAGTATGCCGCTCAAACCATAAATCTTGCTCCTTCTATTTTTTTTCTCAAAACAACTCGTGCCTAAAAAAAAAAGGGATCAAATCGTGCCATATATTCACACCAAAACAATGCGACACAATCATCAAAAAGGTCACGCTCTGCAATTATAAAACCACTTACACAAATTAACAGAGAAAATCATGCCCCTTGTAACGGCCCGAAGATTTTCGATCCCGAAAATCGACACAAAAACACTATGTCGGTTATTCAAGCACCGAAAGCACATGAATGTTATTAGAAAGAAATTAGAGGGTGAGATAAGAAAGAAAGAAATATTAGAATAGAAGAAACAAGAAGTAGAAAACACATCATGATCAGAGTCTTACATCGTAGTGGAAAAAATATAATATAGGAATAAATCTTTATAAAGAGCATTAAATAAAAACTTACAGTCATCAGAGTACATCAACACATGTGGACGGTTATAACAATCTGTCCTCATATACAACACACAGCAGCATAATAATATCATACGCCTGGACTCCTTTAGCTCATCTCTTCATAGTATCTGATAACCTGAACCTGTACGACCCGGTCTAACCCGAGCATTACAAACGACGGGTCAGTCTGGTGAACCAGAGTGAGAAAAAACACACTAAGTTTATAGGTATCACACAAGTTGATTTTAAAGTCAAAATCTTTTTTTTGAAAGAAAAGGATAATCGTAAGACCAAATCACAAATAAATACGGATGGTTTTTACCTTACATAACCCAAAACATTTTTGAAATCAATATCTTTTCTGATATTATAATAGTGTCTAAATGCAAATAAAAATCAATATAGCATAACGCTTGCATCTCACGCTCTACATATATAGTATACAATCAAAAACCGTGGGCGCTTATTGGAGAATGGATTTCCTGGCAAGGTATGGGACCACCTTCCCGACAATGTACCTCTGGAGATGAATACATTGGGGTTCAACAAGAACACCTTGCAACCCAGGCTAAACATGATCGGCCCCTCACTATACTTTGAGAGTATCGAATATATCATTACGACAGTTGGGGGCCAGCCAACCGAACCGATAGCATACATACAAAGTAAAGGGACAACCAAAGGCATTTGATTTCACTAAATCAAGTAATGATATACCCTTTTGATTGTTGCGACCCACATAGCCATGCGACCTACCCGATTTTATGTCATTTCCCAGTTGATGAGGCTAGTGGTTAAGCTTATCCTTCAGAACAGTACATCTCCATCCACTTTGAATTCCATGTCGTCAAATCCGTCAAATCACTAATTGACGTACACAAAAATACTCTGCAGCTGACAGAAATACGTTTGCATTAATCAACGTACGTGATTATTAAGAATACTCTGTTAGACATTCGTCCATACAAGTCATCCAGGAACCATATGAATTGAAGGCACCCTCCTACCACATCCTATATAGGTATCACCCCAAGTATCAGTAGCTAGTAGTCCTTGCAATCCGAAGATTCCACTCACAACAGAATCACAAGTCAAAATATCTCCAGTCGCTAAACCAAAGAAATTCACTGTAACACCCCGTATTTCTGTTAACACTAAAGTTACTAATTTAAGAATAACCAATGCTTAATATAATAAATGTGCAAAGGGGAGATGTATCTAATGTGCATACAAATTTAATAATAAATTTGTAAAGGGGATATGTATCTAATGTGCATACAAATTTAACAAAAAATGTGTAAAGGGGAAATGTATCTAATGTGCATACAAATTTAATAATAAATGTGTAAAGGGGAGATGTATCTAATGTGCATACAAATTTAATAATAAATGTGTAAAGGGGGAATGTATCTAACGTGCATACAAATTTAATAATAAATGTTAATAATGCACATTAAGAAAGTAATTGTGAGCATAATTGGCTTCTCTTTAGAACGGATGGCTTTGATTAACCTTGGCTTCATCGACGGCTCAAATTAACTTGCAATCCTATATAAACAGCCCCCTAGTCTCCTTCTCTTTGCACCATTCTTATCTAACCTATGCTGCACAAATTCTTGATGGACATGGCTTCTTCTTCTTCCTCTAAATCTAAATAAATAGATTAAAATAAAATATAAATCAAGACGAGGATATGCTGCTCAAGTCTTTCAAGAGAAGATTCAAAACAAGTTAGGATTCAAGTAAAGATTCAACGGCTTCAAGCAACGCTATCTTTCTATTCTTTTCTAGATCCAATCAATGGAAGTCGGTTACTTTTTAGATTTGAACACCTTTTTCTATTTGTGACATGAAATTAAAAGAATATAAGAAATATGCCTTATCATTTCATTGAATCTGTGCTTGTTTATGACTTTGGATCTGATTCTTGATTATGGCCTAGAACACATTGTGACTAAATTGCCAATGCTTAAGATTATGACTATGGAACTATGGCCTTTGAAACCATATGCCTTTGACTATGAACATAAGCCTTTGACTATGAACATAAGCCTTTGACTAGGAGCATAAACCAATGCCTATGACTATGACAAGGACAACAGTGGATAATTATGTATGATTCATGAGCATGATATTATTGGCTAAGATTATGACTGTGAAATTGGATCTAAACTTGATTATCTATTCCAGTCTATTCTTAATTATCCTTGGATCTTGATTATGGGAATTTATCTATTAAGTTAGATCTACCCATATACATGAACCTATGTTATTTATTCAATCCTTTTCATGTCATAATATTATCAGATCTATAGGCCTTCGAAGCTTTAAATCAATTTATTCAGTGTAATTTGTTAGATCTGAAATTAGTGAATTATCATCTTATGCCAGTTATTATGTCTATAATTTCATGGCATTTTGGTTCATTCCCTTTTATCCATGAATCTAGAATTATTTATAATCTAGGATGAATCACGATTATACGAACGGTGGGAACGCGATTTGGGAAAACATGAAATTGACTAAAATGTATTTGTAAACTTGAAAATTGGCATAATTTGGAACATGAACATAATTGTGATTGGCATAATTTAGGACATGTATTATAGCATGTCTATTAAATGCAAATTGGGTAATTTTGACATGAATTATAGGATGTATAATTTGAATCCAGTATTGGCTTGTAAATCTAGTTTTTACGTAAACTGTAAACTAGAAAAATAAGTCCAGTTTGACATGAACTGAAATTAGAATATTAAATCAGGATTGGATTAGCTAAATTAAGTAAATTTGGCATAATGAGTATATTAGCACAATTTTGAATTTAGTCATAATTGTGAGTAATTGACATGAACATTAGGCTTGGACAAAAATGGTTAAGGCATTGAGCCCAATAAAGGCCCGAGGGTAGACTGAGTTGTGGCGTAAGACTGCCCGGACCCAACCGGCATACCGGCAGCCACAACAATACCTGTCTAATGTGAGTGGTCGGTGCTTTAATAAGACAATTAAAGCTAAGCTAGAATGGGAGGGTTAAGTTCATAAGAACACTTAACCAACTTAACACAGTTAAGCTAGAATGGGAGGTTTAAGTTCATAAGAACACTTAACCAACTTAACACAGTTAAGCTAGAATGGGAGGTTTAAGTTCATAGGAACACTTAACCAACTTAATCTAGAGTGGGAGGGTTAAGTCCATAGGAATACTTAACCAACTTAACATGGTAGTAAGACAAGATTTGTAGGGGTTAAGTAATTAAGGAAAACACTTAGCCAATTTAACATGTGAACCAGACTACAAGGAGGGGTTAAGTAAGTTTAATACACTTAGGCAATTTAACATGTTAACCAGACTAGAAGGTGGGGTTAAGTAAGTACACTTAGCCAATTTAGTATGTTAATGGGACTAGAACGTAGGGTTAAGTAAACTTGAACATTTAACCATCAGAGTGTGATAAATGAATGAGGGTTAAGTTAAACATGAAGGGATAATACTTAACCATTAGAACATGTTAGCTAAACAGATGTTAGGGTTAAGTTATCTAAGGAAACACTTAACCATTATAATATGTCAGTCAGAACATATGGTCAAGGTTAGGTTAAAGGGAACATTTAACCAATACAAGATGAATGGGTAGGGTTAAGTAATAAGAAAATACTCAACCAATATAACTTGGTTTGCGGTAGGGTTAAGTCAACATGAATTACTGATAACACTTAACCAGTTTAACATGATAAATGAATGGGTCAAGTTAACTTAAATTGACTAACGACACTTAGCCAATCCAACTTGACGAGAAAGAGAACTAAGTAAACCTTAGTTAAATGGACTAAGTTGTAAACCGAACTAAGTAAGTAAACCTTAGTTAAATAAACTAAGTGGTAAACCTTAGTTAGAAAAACTAAGTAGTGATCCTTATTATAACATGAAGAGGGGCGAACGTCCATCTGATCTTAAAGAAGGCTCCAACGAATTGGGTTACGAAGCCCGAGGCTTCGAGGGGACGTAAGGGTACTCTTGGTATCCTTCTATGAGAATGCAGATGATCCGCCTGGGTTCACAGAAGTTAAGGTCTGCGTGAGAAGAACCAAGGGTATGCCTTGGTTGCAATATATGGCAACCTAAAGACTAGGATGGACCAGTGTGATTCGGCGAGACCAGTAGCCCTGTGATAGCGACTCATCGTCTACCTACCATCTTGAGTCAGTCGAGATACGTAAAGCGGAAAGGCGGAGAACTCCAAAAGACCATATACTTGCTATCTAGTTATGGGTGAGGATGGCCATAGGTTAGTGGGGGCATAGAGGGCCTGCGTATAGTTCTCATTTTTCAAGGTGTTCCTTTCATTAGTTGAGGGAGGGGTCGAGTGGGACCATAGCCACTGGAAAAACAGACCTTAGCATCTGCATCGGCAGATAATTTAAAGCTCCCGACCGAGTTCCGTGTTTCTTGATTAGCCCTGCCACGGGACTCGGGCCGCACATATAGAGGACATGTGCAACTAGATATCTAGCACGTTACGATACGATTGGGACCTAAAGTCTAGGAACACTTATCGCTCTAGGTAGTGTGTCCTAGACTAGGGGCACCGTTCGACAGGTAGCATAATCCCTAGTTGGACCTAGGTGGCATAAACCCTAAATCCGAGAAGTATTAGATAAGTCGCATAAAGCCTAGTCGAATCTAGAAAGCGCTCGATAGAAAACCCCAGATTAGATCTAGGTAATAAATAATAGATATACACCTAAAGGCAACCACGATTACGGGGATTGGGATCACGTTATCATTTTATACAGATTACTAGTTGAGACACTAGTTAGGCGGTGCAGAGATATAGAAACCAGAATAACAGAGAAAGTAGTGAAGCATACATTATCTTGCCTTAGCATATCTTGCGTTAATCTTATGTTATCTTGTTAGCCCTATCATCACGGTATTATCTTGTATTCAGTTAATTCATGTCGTGTTGCTTTTCCCTGTTCACATGCTAAAAGTTACTGAACTTACCATACTTTATGTCTGACTCTGTTTTCTTTCGCTTTCTTTTCTTCCGTCTCCCCCCCCCCCAGGTTGTAAAGGAGGGAATAGTATAGCTCAGATTAGATTGACAGTTACTTTTTCCCAACTTGAAGATTAGTCGAAGATTTGCTTGGATTCTCTTGCTATGGCTGGCTCATGCTACATTGGGGAATATAAATGTTATTTTATGCTTCTTCCTTTTTTGTAAGACAGATACTCTGATATTGAAAAACAATTGTTGTACAAATTACTTTATCAATAAAGTAAAGTCTTATTTTCCGCTGTTTTAAATTTGTCTGTCTTGTAATTTATCTGCATCTTTTACTTATAGTGCTCCATAGAACTTAGTGCATTCCCTTTGTGAGTGACACTAACGGATATGGGGTGTTACACTTGGTATTAGAGTTGAAGTTTACCGGATCAGATAAAGGATTTGAAAAAAAATTATTATTTTCAAACAGTTTTAAAAGAAGCATTTTCAAAAGAAATGTTTTGTTTTAAAGGCATATTCCCCAAAAGCCATACGCACTATCTTCTGATTCTCTGTTTGAATTCTTGTCCCCTTCTTTCTTGAGTCTCTGGGGCTCCTGGCTTTCTGGAAGGTAACCTCATCGAAGGGCGAAGTAGTGCCCGACTTCCATCTATAACCGTAGTAGTTTCACCTGCGGCTAGTTTTCTTTCAAGCTTAGTAGGGTTTTCTGTACGATGGAGGTAGCTTTCGAGAGATTTGTCAACATGATTACACACGAAAGAGGATGAGGAGTTTGGTTAAGGAGCACAACCCAAGGATGAGGAATTCATGGATGTAGACTTGGCTCACGAAGGAGGAAGGGATTATAAAACCTAAGACAAGAGGAAGTATCTTTACTATGGCAGAATATGGCATATAATTAAGAACAAAGGACAATATTTTCAGAAGGGCAATTACATGCTTTCACCACTAAGCGTACCTAGGAGAAAGGTAGTAAAGTTATGTTGGAAGAGTCTAGCTTTTCTGTTTGTACTCTTTCTTTTGGTTTTAGCACTTCTCATTTGTTCATATTTGCTTCCATAGTTGAGTCTTTGCACCTTAGTACTTGTATAGTAAAAGATCCCAACTAGTGCTCAAGTGTTTGGTTGTTTTTGCTTAGATCATCTCACGTAGATCGTCCAAATTCGGAGGAGACATTCCTTGGGTGCTTGTCTGATATTGGTTTAGGCCTTTGGGGCTTGTACTTGAGGGATGTCGAGTTCGACTAGGATGGTTTGCTTGAGAGATGAATAGTTGTGGCAGACGCTCTATATAGAGAAGGACTAACCTTAAGAGAGGTAAAAAGTACGTAGTGACCTTTTGACCCTCATAGTTATGGCATGATGGATAAGCTAAGAGGAGAGACCTCTGATCATCCTAGTATATATACTCAGTATCATGGTTGACATTTGTTTATTTTGGAAATGGAGGTCAAGAAACTTCACAATCGTGAAGTTGAATCTGTTAAGGTACAGTAGAGTAAAGCTCAAGAAGACGTGATACGGGAGATTGAAGATAAGGCATACGCGCCCCATACCCTTTTTCTTAAGGGTACATCCTTGATTCCTTTTTTTTAGGAATTCTATGCATACTAATTTCTAGCTTTTAAGGTATATCCTTTAGGACGTATCATCGATCCTTAGGTAGAAACCCTTTTGGATGTAAACATGTATTTGAAACATGTTATGGTTGATGGTTGCGAATGGTTGCTCGTGAATGCATATATACACGTATTAGGCACTAGACCAGCTCAGACGCCTTCATATTTCATTTACATATATGTATTTGTTTATGAATTGAACTTAATGTGTTATCATATGGATGTCGCATTTGAGTGAATGATTGTGCACTCATATAGAAATAATATGTATCATTAGGATTTTCGTACATATTGGACGCATGGCACTGACATGATTTGCATTAAGGAGGTCAACTGAATCAGTAGACCGCCTGATTTTGCATTAGATAAAGGCATGTACACACACTATGCATATGAACATACAAGCATTAGAAGTCTTTAAGGACAATGGATGCATGTGTTTGATGGTTGAGTAGATGGATGATTGGATGGTAGGATTTACATTCTTTTTGACTTGAAGATTTCGGGGTCGAAATCCTTTAAGGAGGGGAGAATGTAACACCCCGTATTTCTGTTAACACTAAAGTTACTAATTTAAGAATAACCAATGCTTAATATAATAAATGTGTAAAGGGGAGATGTATCTAATGTGCATACAAATTTAATAATAAATGTGTAAAGGGGAGATGTATCTAATGTGCATACAAATTTAATAATAAATGTGTAAAGGGGAGATGTATCTAATGTGCATACAAATTTAATAATAAATGTGTAAAGGGGGGATGTATCTAATGTGCATACAAATTTAATAATAAATGTTAATAATGTACATTAAGAAAGTAATTGTGAACATAATTGGCTTCTCTTTAGAACGGATGGCTTTGATTAACCTTGGCTTCATCGACGGCTCAAATTAACTTGCAATCCTATATAAACAACCCCCTAGTCTCCTTCTCTTTGCACCATTCTTCTCTAACCTATGCTGCACAAATTCTTGATGGACATGGCTTCTTCTTATTCCTCTAAATCTAAATAAATAGATTAAAATAAAATATAAATCAAGACGAGGATATGCTGCTCAAGTCTTTCAAGAGAAGATTCAAAACAAGTTAGGATTCAAATAAAGATTCAACGGCTTCAAGCAATGCTATCTTTCTATTCTTTTCTAGATCCAATCAATTTAAGTCGGTTACTTTTTAGATTTGAACGCCTTTTTCTATTTGTGACATGAAATTAAAAGAATATAAGAAATATGCCTTATCATTTCATTGAATCTGTGCTTGTTTATGACTTTGGATCTGATTCTTGATTATGGCCTAGAACACATTGTGACTAAATTGCCAATGCTTAAGATTATGACTATGGAACTGTGGCCTTTGAAACCATATGCCTTTGACTATGAACATAAGCCTTTGACTAGGAGAATAAACCAATGCCTATGACTATGACAAGGACAATAGTGGATAATTACCTATGATTCATGAACATGGTATTATTGCCTAAGATTATGACTGTGAAATTGGATCTAAACTTGATTATCTATTCCAGTCTATTCTTAATTATCCTTGGATCTTGATTATGGGAATTTATCTATTAAGTTAGATCTACCCATATACATGAACCTATGTTATTTATTCAACCCTTTTCATGTCATAATATTATCAGATCTATAGGCCTTCGAAGCTTTAAATCAATTTATTCAGTGTAATTTGTTAGATCTGAAATTAGTGAATTATCATCTTATGCAAGTTATTATGTCTATCTTTTCATGGCATTTTGGTTCATTCCCTTTTATCCATGAATCTAGATTTATTTATAATCTAGGATGAATCACGATTATACGAACGGTGGGAACACGATTTGGGAAAACATAAAATTGACTAAAACGTATTTGTAAACTTGAAAATTGGCATAATTTGGAACATGAACATAATTGTGATTGGCATAATTTAGGACATGTATTATAGCATGTCTATTAAATGCAAATTGGGTAATTTTGACATGAATTATAGGATGTATAATTTGAATCCAGTATTGGCTTGTAAATCTAGTTTTTACATAAACTGTAAACTAGAAAAATAAGTCTAGTTTGACATAAACTGAAATTAGAATATTAAATCAGGATTGGATTAGCTAAATTAAGTAAATTTGGAATAATGAGTATATTAGCACAATTTTGAATTTAGTCATAATTGTGAGTAATTGACATGAACATTAGGCTTGGACAAAAATGGTTAAGGCATTGAGCCCAATAAAGGCCCGAGGTTAGACTGGGTTGTGGCGTAAGACTGCCCGGACCCAACCGGCATACCGGCAGCCACAACAATACCTGTCTAATGTGAGTGGTCGGTGCTATAATAAGACAATTAAAGCTAAGCTAGAATGTGAGGGTTAAGTTCATAATAACAGTTAACCAACTTAACACAGTTAAGCAAGAATGGGAGGTTTAAGTTCATACGAACACTTAACCAACTTAACATAGTTAAGCTAGAATGGGAGGTTTAAGTTCATAGGAACACTTAACCAACTTAAGCTAAAGTGGGAGGGTTAAGTCCATAGGAATACTTAACCAACTTAACATGGTAGTAAGACAAGATTTGTAGGGGTTAAGTAATTAAGGAAAACACTTAGCCAATTTAACATGTTAACCAGACTAGAAGGAGGGGTTAAGTAAGTTTATTACACTTAGTCAATTTAACATGTTAACCAGACTAGAAGGTGGGGTTAAGTAAGTACACTTAGCCAATTTAGTATGTTAATGGGACTAGAACGTAGGGTTAAGTAAACCTGAACACTTAACCATCAGAGTGTGATAAATGAATGAGGGTTAAGTTAAACATGAAGGGATAATACTCAACCGTTAGAACATGTTAGCTAAACAGATGTTAGGGTTAAGTTAGCTAAGGAAACACTTAACCATTATAACATGTCAGTCAGAACAGATGGTCAAGGTTAGGTTAAATGGAACATTTAACCAATACAAGATGAATGGGTAGGGTTAAGTAATAAGAAAATACTTAACCAATATAACTTGGTTTGTGGTAGGGTTAAGTCAACATGAATTACTGATAACACTTAACCAATTTAAAATGATAAATGAATGGGTCAAGTTAACTTAAATTGACTAACGACACTTAGCCAATCCAACTTGACGAGAAAGAGAACTAAGTAAGTAAACCTTAGTTAAATGGACTAAGTGGTAAACCGAACTAAGTAAGTAAACCTTAGTTAAATAAACTAAGTGGTAAACCTTAGTTAGAAAAACTAAGTAGTAATCCTTAGTATAACACGAAGAGGAGCGAACATCCATCTGATCTTAAAGAAGGCTCCAACGAATTGGGTTACGAAGCCCGAGGCTTCGAGGGGACGTAAGGGTACTCTTGGTATCCCTCTGTGAGAATGCAGATGATCGCCTGGGCTCACAGAGGTTAAGGTCTGCGTGAGAAGAACCAAGGGTATGCCTTGGTTGCAATATATGGCAACCTAAAGACTAGGATGGACCAGCGTGATTCGGTGAGACCAGTAGCCCTATGATAGCGACTCGTCGTCTACCTACCATATTGAGTCAGTCGAGATACGTAAAGCAGAAAGGCGGAGAACTCCAAAAGACCATATACTTGCTATCTAGTTATGGGTGAGGATGGCCATAGGTTAGTGGAGGCATAGAGGGCCTGCGTATAGTTCTCATTTTTCAAGGTGTGCCTTTCATTAGTTGAGGGAGGGGTCGAGTGGGACCATAGCCACTGGAAAAAAATACCTTAGCATCTGCATCGGCAGATAACTTAAAGCTCCTGACCGAGTTCCGTGTTTCTTGATTAGCCCTGCCACGGGACTCGGGCCGCACATATAGAGGACATGTGCAACTAGATATCTAGCACGTTACGATACGATTGGGACGTAAAGTCTAGGAACACTTATCGCTCTAGGTAGTGTGTCCTAGACTAGGGGCACCGTTCAACATGTAGCATAATCCCTAGTTGGACCTAGGTGGCATAAACCCTGAATCCGAGAAGTATTAGATAAGTCGCATAAAGCCTAGTCGAATCTAGAAAGCGCTCGATAGAAAACCCCAGATTAGATCTAGGTAATAAATAATAGATATACACCTAAAGGCAACCACGATTACGGGGATTGGGATCACGTTATCATTTTATACAGATTACTAGTTGAGACACTAGTTAGGCGGTGCAGAGATATAGAAACCGGAATAACAGAGAAAGTAGTGAAGCATACATTATCTTACCTTGGCATATCCTGCGTTAATCTTATGTTATCTTGTTAGCCCTATCATCACGGTATTATTTTGTATTCAGTTAATTCATGTCGTGTTGCTTTTCCCTGTTCACATGCTAAAAGTTACTGAACTTACCAGACTTTATGTCTGACTCTGTTTTCTTTCGCTTTCTTTTCTTCCGTCTCCCCCCAGGTTGTAAAGGAGGGATAGTATAGCTCAGATTAGATTGACCGTTACTCTTTACCAACTTGAAGATTAGTCGAAGATTTGCTTGGATTCTCTTGCTATGGCTGGCTCATTCTACATTGGGGAATATAAATGTTATTTTATGCTTCTTCCTTTTTTGTAAGACAGATACTCTGATATTGAAAAACAATTGTTGTACAAATTACTTTATCAATAAAGTAAAGTCTTATTTTCCGCTATTTTAAATTTGTCTGTCTTGTAATTTATCTGCATCTTTTACCTATAATGCTCCACATAACTTAGTGCATTCCCTTTGTGAGTGACACTAACGGATGTGGGGTGTTACATTCACCAAGTAGTTCTTCCGCTTATGAAGATCACGGTCATCAATTGCTCCATCTTCAATCTTCACGTATTTGTTGGTTCAAAATGGTTTTTGAATATAATTTCGATCCCGGTCCTTCCGTACCAACAATCGTATTTGGCCAGATTTGATAGTCGATTATTTAACTATCAAATAAATAATCATGTGAATGAAATGAGTTTACCGATTCAGTACTCGGCATTGCTTGGCCCGTTTAATTAACGTCTGTTAATTATGTTCTTAAATCCCCCAATATTTGGAGTTTATGTTTTACTTCTTATTATAAATAAGAATATCCTTAAAAATCATTTCATTTACTTATAAACTTTTCGAATACAATTTATAATATTATTTACGGAAATCATAACTTATATTTCCCTCAACTGCTCTCGTTTATAAACTAACACCATTCTTGGATAATCATGAAGTCGTTCAAGTTGGGGTATTTATTTACCTCTCAGACCTTGACCAACAACATTCATATCTTAAGAGTAGATAGAAGCTTACCAACCACACGTTTTCTTTTGAAAACCTTATTCAAATCTCAACACCATTTACTTAACTAATTATTAAATAAACTATTATTATATTTCCCTATTAATCTTCCATAATCCTTTATAATATTATACTCGAGCTTCGATTCCATTATAAATAGAATTCTTTATAAAATTTCTTCAACATCTTGTTATAAGTATTCTTCAACTTGTTTGCAACAACAATGCTATATTAGTTTTTAAAATCATATATAACTGTCTTTAACAAATCTAATATAAATATCTTTACAACTCCTATATAAATATCATTATAAATCTTACGTTTATATCTTTTTCAAAACAATTCAACTTATCATCTGTAACAAACGTTACAGATCTCATTTCAAAACCTTTTTATTTCCTTATTTATACTCTTTCAAATCATTACGACCACTTATGCATTGTCGAAAATTCCATAGCGATCGTTTTAACGATCTTCAGTTTATACATCACATTGTTCAATTTGTTATTTGTAACAATTGTTACAAAATTCATTTTTCCAAAACTCTTACTTCATTAACAAATTCCATTTGTAAATTATTATCGATAACTAATGTTTCGACTACATTTCCAACTCTTAATCTTTCATTTACAAAATCGTTTGTAAATCATTTACGATGACTTATCTTCTTTGCCATTTCCAAAATCTTTTACTTAGCTTATACTTTCAACTCTGCTTAACATTCCGAATTTTGGAATATCACATTCCGAACCTCGGAATAAATCTCACTTCGTTATTTCATCCCATTTCCCAATTTCTAAATTCCCTTTTTATAACTTCAAATATTTAGTAAATATTTAATTTAAGCTATCACGTTTGCTTAAAATCTTTTTTATAACTTCGTTATAAAAACACAGGTTTTTAATATAAAACTCGTTCATAAACTCTTTTTCACCATTCAATTCGACTCATTTCAACTTCGATCACTCTTTAAATGAATTCCAATTAAAAAGTAACCTCTTAAATTATTATTAATTGAAATAATAATTTACTTCATCATTAACTACCGTATAAGTGGTTAACTTCTTTATTGACTAAAATAAATAGTATTTTTCTTTTAAAAAAAATCTTATTAAAATTTAAACAAATATTCATTAACTATTTCATTAGATAAATTCAAAACAAATTGATTTAATAATCAATCCAATTAAAACAGCTAACTTCGTCAATTCAAAACACGGTTAATTCGTTAACCAGTTCTAGTTAGTTTCTTATTTAAATTAATTTATAGTATATTAATTTAAATAATTTCAATTAATTGTTTTTAAAAAAATACCCAATTCTTAACCGTTGGGTTATGTTCTGCCCATTTGCTTATAAATCTGATTAATATCAAATTTTACCTTATAATATCATTTAATAATTACTTATAAATTTAAATAATAAATATTATTCTCTTTTAACAAACTTTTATTCAAAATAAAAGATCTAAAATTCTATTTCCAGTTATAAAACAAATTTTATAAACTTCACTTTTCTCAATTTACCTGACGGTAAATCCATATTTGAAAAACAATTGACTTATAGGCCATATACTACCAATTACTCAACCAATATCACCCGTTTGTTTAAACAAATCAAATGTAGAATTTCAGGTCAATGGTCAACAATCAAATCAATCATTCAACCAGAACAGTTCATATAGTGATAATATGGAAATAAACATCATTAAATATATTTGAGGAATCCCGTTGGATCCCGCCAACCTGTACTTCCCTGCATTCACATAGATTATTTCCAATAATATTATTCAATTCAATTTAACTGATAATTTCAATAACAGTAAATAACGACTATTTAATATCACCCAATTAACAAAACAATCTAAATAATTAAGCACGTTTATTTTATAAACGTGACCAATAAGGTAAGTTACCTTAATTGGGACCAATCGTTAAATAACGATTTGGTTTTCCATTGAAATTAAACAACGTTTAATTTCAGCGGTTCAATCAATATATTAATATGTATTAAACAAGCAAACAAACAGTCAATCACTAGCAACCATAGCACACAATTATAAAAACCCAACTTATATAATATGTAAGTGGGAAGAACTGAGTGAGTTTAACTCACCTTGAGTTGATTCCGTTGTTTAAATGGTTGGTTTTAATTAAATTAAATGAGTGTTTAATTAATCAAAATGCAGTTGATTCCAATTCCGTACAATTCTATTCCATGCTATTGTGCTTGTCAATGCGATCCCAATGGCACCTTGTTTGTCCGATTTTGATAATAGGATAAAAAGTTATTATCATTTAATCTAAACGTTTTAATTAATTAATTACTAATTAATTACTAACCATTTATTTTTCAAACTAGTTTTGTTTTATTTTATAATTGATTGGCCGATTATTTCTTACCTAACTAAATATTATTAAATCCTTATCTATATATCATATCTTATATAAATGGCACAATAATTTCTTACGTATGATTTAACTAAATGGCTAAAGTGTGTGTGTGTGTATATATATATATATATGACTAGGCAGGTACATATTTCTTAGGTAGGCACACAAATGAAATAGATTGGCGTACGTTAATTAAATAGGATCAGGCGCATTGGAATTGTTTATACAGTTTACTAATGGGGCAAGTATACATAAATTAAGGCCTGATAAATATAATTAGGATATTAAATCTCTTCTTTCACTCACGAATTATCTGTCCAGTTCAACTGTCAGCCATGGACACACAGTATGTACTTCTTCAAAATGCCCGCTCTTGCCTTCAACAACCACGCACAGTCCCCCATCGTTCTCTGTACAATGACATCACGTCACTCTAAATCACGAACACCACCCAAAGCCACGCTCAAACAGGCCACGACCACCCCTTTACTACTGAGTTCTCCATGACTGCTTACAACCCAGACTGCGCCACCAGATGAACGGCTGCTCCAGAACTCCGATCACCAGACTGACCTCCTACTGCCACCAGATCCGTTCTTTCACCACTCCCCCTTCGATAAACCCACACACACTATTAAGCTCCGACATCATTATTTGTAATACTACTCCTCCCCTTTCAAACAGAACCCGAAGTCACCCCAAAAATGAATTGCCGCACCACCATTCTCCGTCTTCCACCACATAAGAGAACCCAAAATGAACCACCTCAACTCCAGTGACCAACGCCCCAAGCCCTGCTCCATTCGATCAGCCCTTCCATCCTCACAAGCCCAAAGAATGTCGCACATTTAGCCTCCATTTTCGGTCACGCCATCACTAGAAAAACGATCACCACCGGTCCGAATCGTAGAGCTCCCCAAGCACTAGAAGTTTTGTTTAGGGAGTATAGGAAATCGCTGAGTGGATCGAAATGTTTTAAAGGGAGAAAAATTGAAGTTTTCATCCATTCGTTTGGAGAGATGGCGACCACGTGACTTGTTTTCTACCCAGAATTAGGGTTAATGTTTGGGGTATATATAGATGCTGGGAAGAATATATTATTATTTTAACTTAACGAAACTTCACCGTGAAGTAACACTCCAAAATAAACCCATACGATCTCCGTTTTTGACAAAATAAGGTAATCCTAGCATAAAAATAATATTCAGACCCAATGGGACAGGTTTCGTCTAATTCCGAGGTCGTTTGTGAAAAGTCCTTTATAAATATCGATGAAAAATCAAGCGTTTAAAATTCCTATAATTACAGAAAAAAATCAATAAATATGAGGCCATGACATTTTACTAGACCTCTTCCTAACGGATCCAATGAATCTTGTTTCGTTAAATTTGGAGTTTGTTTGGCCAGTCATTTATTCGTTAAAAGTTACCCCTGTCTAAATAATACGAATGATTAAATATAAACAGAGACATTTTTTGCCATTGAAGTCACATACGACATCGGTTTTCCATGAAATTTGATTTTCTTACAATAATTTGACGATACGGTTCCAATGAAACTAATTTCATCGAAAACTGAGACTGTTTGCAAAAATGACTATTTTTAACGCTTATATAATATCAAATAAAATATTATATAAATTCCAAATAAATTCAATTAAATAATAATAAATTATTTTTATCATATATATCCAACCAGAATATATATACAACTCCTAATATAAATTATACAACTTAATATTATCAATTTCGAGTTAACCGCTATCTAATTTATATTAAAAATCCTTTTTTATTAATTAAAAAACATTATATTTTAATAATGATTTCCATAGCAACTATTTTAAAATTTGAGTTGGACATAACTAATAATCTATATTACCAAATCTAAATTTTTCTCTTTCATCAGAAAACTATAATCAATAAGATTCCAACGTTTCTTGTTTCACAAAAA
Source organism: Allium sativum (assembly GCA_030737875.1). Taxonomy (NCBI): domain Eukaryota; kingdom Viridiplantae; phylum Streptophyta; class Magnoliopsida; order Asparagales; family Amaryllidaceae; genus Allium; species Allium sativum. Next base: position 139,545,013 of record CM060925.1, on the reverse strand, counting down.
TCCGACTTATATCGGATTCTGTATACTCAGTTAAAGTTCAAAACTCCATATTACGAACTGCTGCGCCGTTTCGAGCTCGTTTATAATTATATATATTATAATGTTTTAACTTTGTTTTAAATAAACGAATTCGATATGAAAATCCATTAATATTCCAAATATAATATTTAGAATAATAAATTAAATTAAATATTAGACTACCAAAAATACGGGACATTACACTCCTCTCTTTTGTTTCAGAACCAATCGTGCCCCCAAAAAAGGGAAATAAATCGCTTAATTTTTCTTCGACAATTAGATCAAGGTACTGCGAATTAGGGCTTGGATTTTTAGGTGAATCAGATACCGCGATTTGGGATTTCGTGCGAAAATGAGAGTGAGGAGCTGGTTTCTGCGATTTTGGAATTGGTAAGATGGTTGTTTCGGGTTTGCGAGACTGATGCTTGGGGTACGAGGGCGTCAAACGTTGGTGTATGATTTCTTTGTGGCACAAGGTGGAATGGAATTTGTTTGTGGATTTGGGTCTTGAACTGTCGCGATTTGATGCTGCGTGAAGGGTCTTCGAATTGGAGTAGTGCGAAGTGTTTTGGGTAGAGGTTTTCGGTTGAATTGGGTATGTGATGAACGGTAATGGGTGCAAGAGATAGGGTTTTGCAAGTTGAAGTTTTGGCTTGGGTGATGTTTTTAGATGTGGTAGGCTTGAGATGATTGGTATGAAAAGTAAGTGATGGCAATGATATGATGTTCAGTGAAGATGAGTTTGAGCACTATTGCATGATGGATGTGGAGAACAGGATTGGTGTTCGGCGCTGATTTGGGTAGGATGAAAATCAGAGGTGATTTTGTGAATTGGACAATGGGCAGGAAGATGATGGCGGTGATCTAATGTTTGTCGGCGTGAGGACAGTGTAGAGATAAATAGCGAGAAATTTGTATTTTTTTTTTGGAAATTTGTAAAAAGGAAATATGTAAATGTTGAGAAGGAAATTGAAAAAAAAAAAGAAATCAAATTGCGAGACAGAGAATTTATTACAAGGCAGAAAAGGGAAGATTACAAAAGAGAATTTGTTATTATTATTATTATTGGAGACCTGCAGAAGAAGAAAGGAAAGTAATTGTAAAAAAAAGGAAAAGAAATTGAAAATGGGAAAAAATTGGAAATTTTGACAAGTATTTTTTTCACTTGTTTGGAAGATTACGGTATCATTGAACAATACCAAATCTAACTAATCAAGATTTATATATATACAAGAAAAAAAATAACATGAATCGAAAATTAAATAAATAATAAAATTCAGTGTTTACCTCTCCGGCAACGGCGCCACAAACTTGATCGTCGCTTGCTAAGGAATTAGAAAAGTGCATATTATGTAATAATTTACGACAAGCGCACAGATGTGTAGCATGCAGGTCAAACACAGGGAGGAAAATTAAATTTTATTATTTATATATTTCATGGTCAAGTTAGACAAAATTTGGAGGTTGATTTTGTAAACAAAAAAATTGAAACTGCAAACAAAACTATTATTGAATTGAATCAGATCTGAATCTAATCAAATCTTTATTTAATCCAATATGACCTAGGAAAGCAATTACAAAGCATAAATTAAACAATTAACAGAAAATAAAATTAGGATTACCGCTGAATCTAATCAGACGGTCAATCACCAATGAAAATCAGTGCAAAAGACAACCAATACTCTACTAAAGCTAATTGTGTAGATGGAACTAGTTACTGGTAAAATAAAAATGCAGAAAATTAAAATAAAACTAAACTAGATTAATGGTAGAAGAATTACAGAAGAAAAAAGACAAATCTTTACAATGGGTATACATGTGTATTTATAGCTAAATTGCAAACCCTAATAGAAGATAGTACAAGAAGACGCTCTTCCAAGATATAAAATTTCATATAAAACATTGAACGATCTAATCGTCTACTTTGTTTAAGTTGAAATTAATTTTTTCTATCAAGAAACACTAGCTCAAGTGGTCAGATTTCTAGGATCGTGGATTTGATTACCCATTACACCAAAATGGTGTGTTGTTTAAATTAAGTATCACTTTTGGAATATATAAAAAAAGTTTCTGTTTTCTCACCGATATTGAAATTATAAGGTCATATGTCCTTGTTAACTCTCTATTTTTTTTCAAAAAATAAAATCAAATAAATACTGAAATACATTTATTTTATATTCAAGTATTGTAAAATTGTGAAAATATTTGGTTATGGTTTAGTACTAACTGATCACTACAGCAAACAATATTCTGTGCTTTTCTCATCCAATTATGAACATGTATGTCTCCACAAGTTTGAGGGACTTCTTAAAATAAATTACTTGGTTGGACCAATCTTTTTCTTGCATACAATTATAGAAAATACTTCTGGCAACACAACTTTTATGCAATACTATGCCAGTAGAATATTAAAAGCTGTGTTTAATGCAGGAAGCAGCTTAAGGTAGTATTTACCTCGGACAAAAATGGTGGAAAGTTTAAGATTATAGTAATTGTTCGTTAAATTTTATACAATTATCTTGCTGCATGTATTACAAAAACTTACCCCCCCTCCACTTCTTGGGTTGTGTGGGAATTTCTTTACACTAGATATTGTGCGGAGAACTAATTTAACTTGCAATAATAGGTACCTTCTAACTGCATATTTTACTAAATTTAACATTGTCGTGCTTCATGTGCACTTAGCGGGAAACCTATGGACTGGTAATGGTTTGAAAGGTTTTATTTTCTTTTGGGAAGGTGTCATTTCTATTTCAGTAGAAAATATATGTTCTTTCTTGATCAGATTTTTGCTTCTCTGACCAATATTTAATCTGAAGGCAGTGAAGTGATTCAACACAATGATGGCTGATTAGTTGACAATTTCCTGTCCATCAGAATGGATATGTAAAATATTCATTTCTCAATGAAACAAAATTTTCGTTTTGCTTACATTTGAAGCTTAAATTCTCTACTCTTACCATATAAACTAGTATTGGAGGAATGACTGTAATCATAATGGTCTGCAACTTTTGTCAATATGCTCATGAACTAACACATTATATCCTCTCTCTTTTTGTAAGGCTTCAGTAGCAATTGGTTTGGGGTGCAATTTGGGTTTGGAGTGGCAGTGGGTGGTGTGTGCCTTTGTTATGGAGGAAATGGCTGTTTACACATTGCATATTGGGAAGAAGAAAGCAGAGCAACTAAAATTGTTTTTTTTACTTAAAAAACTAGGGGTGTAAATGGGTTGGTTGGATATAAATGGTTTGGTTGAAAATAAATCCAATATATTTAACAAAGAAAAATACCCAATCCATTATATCCATTTATTTAGTGGGTAAACCCAAGCCAACAATTTAATGGGTCAAACCCTACCCAACCCATTTAATTGAAATTATTGCAAAATATATACAAAATGAATATATGGATGTATGAGTTATATCACAAAATAAAAATAATACTCAAACTACAATATTCAAACTACCGTTAAAGAACAACACTTTCACAGTACATAATACAATGGTAATCAAAAATATCTTTCAAAAAACACATAACATTTGCAATCATCTTGCATCTCTCGGTATAAACGGGTTGATCAGAAATTCACAGTATGCACATCAACTATTACTTGAGCCTGCACAAGTGCACATCAAACATCAAAATATTATTTGCAATTTGTGGGCACAAAATGTGTGTTGTGTCAGCACAACAAAAAAATATGAATCATTATAATATATTAAATATGTGGATGCTTAAACATTAAGTAATAATAAATGCACATTTCATATGTTATAGACACAAGACACCCCATATAAACAAACACACACTAGTCCATCCATCATGCACACATAAAGATGTGCATAAGAAATGAAAACAAGGTAAACACAACCTCATGTACATTATTCCCATTCGAATAATTTAATCCCAAAAACATAAATAGTGTTGACTTTGGGCTTGTAACATGAGCATGAAATTTTAAATCTGATCACTTCAGGAAAATATATATAGTAAGCGGTCAGCTTTAAGAAAAAAACAGGAATCGAGGAAAAAAGTAATTTGCCAATCTAAAATACTTAACTTTAGCATGTAGGATCCTTTTTATCTAAGCTAATACTGCACAATTACACAAAAGTCTGACAAAGCAAGTATCTTGGATATATTTTTCGTAGACGAAAAAGGATTGAAATTGAGGTTATATATCCCAATTCTGACGGTAATTGACCCAATTCTGATATTAGAAATATATCCTGCAAGAGAAGAGAATAGGTTTCATTAAATTGCAAATATTTGTGAAATAATCGTAAAAATAGTAATTACTTCTCTGTTTTTACCTATTTTGGAGATTCTTTCTTCGAGCAGACCTTCGATCGTTAAACAAAAAAGAGGCTAGGTATGGGCAGCCTTCGGTCAAAGATCGTCAGATAAAATTCGATCAGACATTCAGATAGGCGGTAAGTACGAAAGTTAACGACGAAATGGGAAGAATAAGAAACCATAAATCGTTGAGCGATGGAGAGGCCAAATTGGATTGGATAAACGGTTGCATATGGGTTCTGATGGTTAAACGACCTCAACCCATCTAAACTAAATTTGTAAATGGGTTAACTGGTTTTGTCCAATTAACATTTGGTTAAATGGGCTGAGTATGTGGGCTGGTTTTGATTTTGACAGCCCTACAAAAGACACATAAAGTTGATTTACATAATTAAGTATTCTAGATTTTCCTTTTCTCATTGATGTTAATGGAAAAAAAACAAAATCTACAAATTTGAGTCGAACAAGAAAACTAAAAAAAACGATCTACCACAAATCAAATTCAAATAAACACTAGAAATTAAATTTAAATGAACCAAATCCTAGATTGGCATATTTGATCTGCCATAATATCTGAGTTATGTTTTAATTATGCTAGCATATCAAAACCTACAGCCATGACGTCTTGTTCAATTTTTGGCACTTTCCTTATGCATCTTGTGATAACCCACTTTTTTTGAATGATTGAAGTCGACGATTAACCACACTTGTTCAACTCAAACTACTCTCAAATAATGAATTATTAGTGGAATTTAATACAAGAAAAGAAGGAGCTAAAAAAATGCACATAACCTCAAAGCAGAATGACAAAATGTAATAATGACGTTATCATTTTAATCGATTGTCATATTACATACATTTGACTTCAATTACAATAATATTAGAGTTCCTCTTTAAATAGAACATTCTAATAATGCAGCGGAAATATAATAGTAGTGCATACGATCTTCAGACTCCAACTTCGTCTTCAACTAAATTAGGTATTCAATAACCGAAACAACTCACACTACTACAAAAGTGGGCATATTCGACATTAATTTGTGTTCGTTGCATGAAAAGTGTAGCGAAAACCATGCTTTCTTTGATCTTCTGCAACAACATTCATATGTTGTTGCATTAGATGTGAATGCAGTATTGCGGTTGGAATTCTCGTTCTATGATGTGTAACACCAGTTCAAATTGTTGCTTTACATAAATACATGCCAGGTCAATGATCTGCGTTATCAGTTTAAACAAATAAATAACCATAGATGTTGGTTAATCCAACGGTTCAAACATATTCCTGCTTCAGTTTAGTGAATATTTGGGGCGATCTTTTCCCCATTCACGAAATACTTCCCTCCAAAACAAATTTCTCCCGTACTCTCCCTTCTGTACGTTTCTCTCTCCATGAAATCCATCCACGAACACCTCCGATTGCTACTCCACCTCCGCTACAAAGTATAAACCTTCGATTACTCCTATTTACAAACTTTACACCCTCGATTTGGATTAATTAGGACAATTACAGGTAGTTAGGGCTTCATCATTTCGGTATTATTTATATGATTTCATTTCTAACTTATTTTGGTCAACGTTCAAAGTATCTGAGTGATTTGGGTATACCGATTGCCTTAAATTAGGGTTTTTTATACTTGAAGTGTTGTATTTATATGTTTGCATGTGTTGAAATTTTGCAGTAATATCCCGAGCTTAGCATCAGTAGGGGAAGAGGAAACTGCTACCGTGCATACCAAGCGACTGTGGCTTTAGAAGAGAGAGCCTAAAGCGAGCATGCCTGGTCGTGCCTGTTCATAGTTCGAAAAGATGCAGAATGTGATAACATATTCCCATCAAGAGCCTCTTGGGTCTGCTGAAGACATGAGCATTCCATTCTAACCATATACTCTAGGAGAAGAAAGCCACCAAGGAATCAAGCTTCAGGTCAGGGGGGTGTGCTGCCAATATTTAAAAAAGGAATAAATAAAGGGGATGAAACCGAGAATAAACGAGCTGATTGCAGCCCATGCCACGAAAGAGAAGTCTCATTCAAAGAAAAGGTGAGAGAGAGATTCAATATGTTAATTGCAAAGAACACAAATGGGATCGACATTGATGTTGAAGTGACAGAGCCTGTCCTTGGTGTTAATACGATTGTGAATTTGGTACCACTGGAAAAGGATAACATGAGGAGGAAGATGACATTTCCATAAGCGGGAGAAGGAGAAACTGCGGCCTGGATGGGTTAAGAATTTATAACAGGCCGCAACAGTGAATTTATTAGCAGGGCCCAAATCCCATATGTAAGTATCAAGCCCACGAGTTAACTGCAATGAATTTAGGACCTTCCCATTAGAATCAAGTTCATTAAGAGTGTTAAGCCCAAAAAGTGATGGAGGGAAAAAGCCCATTGGGCCGAGCTCAAGGGCCTCAACAACTGTTAAAAGGCTAGAATGATTTAAAGAGGCTAAATTTGGGAATATAAGCAAGAGGGGCAGCTGCTCTTTCCAAACGTCCAACCAAAATAAACAAGATTCCTAATTCTTCACCTTCACATAAAAAAGAGTTTTGACTCGGTTGAGGGTGGTTAATACGCTGGACAAAACAACGACGGTCTAGTTGCTAGAGGGGGATGAAGAAAAAGAAATGGGTTCGAACTATAGTGGCGCAACAAAATCTAATCTTTCTAGATGAAGTGCCTTGCGATAGAATGCGCTATATCCATTTTGTGAGTAACGCAAGGTTAAAAGAGGCAAGGTCAAGGACACCAAGGCCGCCGTGATCTTTATAAAAGCATATTGTTTGCCAATTAACTAGCCTTTTAATTTTTCCACCATTCCATAAGAAAGAGCTACGAATTGAATCAATTTTTCTGACAACTCGGGCATGGAGCTTGTGGAAGGACATCCAAAAATACGGCATGGATGGGAGAACAGATTTGACAAGGATGAGTCTGCCAGCTAAGGATAAAGAATTTGCTTTCCATCTTGCAAGCCTAGATTCAATCTTAGATATGAGGGGGAGCCAACCAGATCTGAGGAGTTTGGTAGGACGAAGAGGTATGCCAAGGTAAGTTATTGGGAATGAATCCAGTTTACAGTTTAAGCATGCGACTGTAATGGGGCCATGGCTACGTGAATTACCCAACATGATGATAAAGCTTTTACTAAAGTTGATGGAAAAAACTGATATAATTTCAAACATGTAGAGGAGGATTTTAAGGCAGTGGACATTCGATGGGGTGGATGAGGCAAACAATATGGTATCATCTACAAATTGTAAACCGGAGGTGCATAAGTCAGAGTTTGGGAGAGAGATGCCGGAGAAAATGCTGTGAGAAACCGATGATTTCACCATCTGATTGAAGACATCTGTATTTAGCATCAAAATAAGGGGGACAGGGGGTCTCCTTGTCTTAAACCCCTCCTTGATTTGATTTTACCCCTAGTTTCACTGTTGATACATACTGTAGAGAAACTAGTGTTCAAAATTTGCTTGATCCAATTGCACCACTTGCAGGGAAGCCTCTATGTCACACGAATGCAAGTATGAAATCCCAATTGACTGAATCGAAAGCTTTTGAGAAGTCAAGTTTAAGTAAAACTCCAGAGGTAGAAGAAGTGTGACAAAAAGAGATGACTTCTTGAGTGGCAACTGCACAATCTAATATATTTCTTCCCAACATGAATGCAGATTGCTCACTACCAATTAAAGGATCAATGATTGCTTGGATCCTATTACTAATATTTTGGTGATGATTTTGAAAGTGGTATTGAGCAGGCTAATGGGTCTAAAAGAGGGGAGAGTATATGCCCTAGAGCACTTCAGGAGGAGGATTATATTTGCGTAGTTTAGTTTGGCAATTGACGATGGATTTGAGTGAAATTCTAAACACATCTCAATAATATCAGATTTTATAGTGGGCCAAAAGTGTTTGAAAATGGCTGGGCCAAAACCATCCGGCCTAGGAGCTTTGTCATCAGCCATGTCTTTAAGGGCTTTCCAAATTTCGTCTTCAGAAAATGGTTGATCAATGGCGATAAGAGAGGGGCTAGGGTAAAGTTTGTGCCAATCAATTACTGGAGGGGGTGGGGATGATGTGTCCAGTAGATCTCGATAGTAGTTAGTGAATAATTGACATATCTCATTCGTGTCATTGATGGTGGAGTTGTTATGGACAATCTCAGATACAAAGGAAGCTCGACGATGACCATTGGCCATATGATAAAAAAACGCAGTATTTTTATCCCCCTCTTCAATCCATTTTGTCTTTGAACGTTGTTTCCATCCAATTTCTTCCTGTTTTATGAGTCTATCTAATTCTTCCTCTAATTTTTTCAGGGTTTGGCGTTCAACATCAGAGAGAGGGCGAGATTCTTCAATAATATTAAGGTCTAAAATGGCGTCCTGAGTGGATGAAATTCGAGTTTTAAGTGAGTTCCAGACATTCTTAGCCTAGGGACTAATTTGTTTATGCAAAGAGCAGAGTTTGCAAACCACTCTAGCCGAAGCAGAAGGAAGCTCAGTTCGTTGCATCCAAATGTGCTTAACGAAATTCTCAAAAGACGGTTCTAATAACCAGAGTCTCTAAAATTTGAATGGTCTTTTTAAGGTGCTTCCCGAATTAGGGCCTAATAATAATGGACAGTGATAGAAAATGGTTGTGTCTAAGCTTTTGACCAATGAAAGAGGGAAGAGATCATCCCAGGTTAGGTTAAAAAAGAAACGATCTAGTTTGGCCAATGAAGGTTCCTCCCTTCTGCTTGACCATGCAAAGAGACGGTTATTAATGGGAGGTTCAACTAGAGAGCAAGACTGAATGAAAGAGTTAAATGTGTCTGAATCATACAAGGCATTGCCTGAGTTACGCTCAACAGCTAAGCGAATGGTGTTAAAGTCACCCCCAACAATCCACGGGCCATTAGTTCGTTAGGATAAATCATGGTAGAATTACCAAACTTCAGTTCTTCCTTGTAAATTTTTCGATGCATAGACACCGGTGAAGTGAAAAATAGTGTTAGAGTGAAGGTGACGAAGGGACACGTGTAAGATTGATGAATGAGTAAGAGTTTGACAAAGTGACCACACGTGATCGTTCCATGCTGTTATTAAGCCTCCACGTGTGTCAACTTCATTCACGTATGACCAACCAGATAGATGTAGTTCGCATAATTGATGAATAAGAGAGGTGGATGGATTAGAAATTTTGGTTTCTTGTAAGAATAAAACATCAATATGAATTGGGGAGATAATTAAATTGACAGTGTGATATTTTATGGGGTCCCCCAACCCTCTGACATTCCATGAGACTATCTTCATTTAAAGCAGTTAGTATGCTGCTGTTCTAGGGTTTGCATGGCAGTATAATGTTTGTCATGCAGACTCACACCCATGCAATTTGCCAATTTTTTATTTAATGCTTTATTGGTAGAAGAAAAAACAACAGGTTCAAAATAACTACCTGAAGTGCCTGGAGGAAGGGAGTGTGCCCTACAGATTCTAGCGCTCCTTTTGATTGTCGTCGGAGTGATGTGCGGCGATGTTGAATCTGGTACTCCTGGTGCTCTTGTACCTCCTGCTCAAGTTGTTCCTGCTGTGGAGGCCACTATTGATGCAAAGGTGTGGAAAGGTCCAGATCCACCAGTAGATCCCATCGTGGCACAACATTGTCTTCGTTCTACTGAGCAAACATAGCAAGGGAGGCGTCCTGTTGTTGTTCTGCATAAGCCACTGGTACCTGCATCACAACTTCTTCTGACATGACATCATATCTGCTTTCTCCAACATTCTCATCAAGCCGGGCTAGGGTTTGGAAGATGTAGTCTTCTTGTTTGTAGTCCATGCCAAGAAGAAGTGCTTCAGGCCGCTTACAAGGATGAGCATGTGTCCATCGTTCAATGCGAAGCTTGACTGCATGATTGTTGAGGTGGGTAACATACGTACAAGGGGTTAAGATGCCTTCATAAAATTGCATTTTAACATAGAGGAAGCGATGATCCACAAAAGACCAATCATAGATGTCTTCTGAATGAGATGACCCATCGGCTTCAAGGCTTCTCGAATAGCCTCCGAGCTGTTTCTCAGAAATTCGGAGAAACCACTGATTTTAGCCCATGATTCAAACTCAAGGGAGGGTTTGGGGGTTTCTTTGTGAGTGGCAACTTGCTGAAGGAGGATGGAACCATTTTCTTTAGAGAGGATTTTTAGATATAGATCATGGTTTTTTGTGTCAGAATCAGGGAAGTTTATAAGGAAAGTGTTGTCTGAGGTATGCCAAATCGACCATTCGTCTTTGCCAAAGGTGAATTTGAAAGCGCGAGAGAGTGTTTCCATAGACCACAGCCCATCGGTGATGGTGGCAGTGAGGTAGAGGTATGTAATGACCCGAAAATCCGGACCAATTTGAGCTGACCAAATAACACAAGTCTAACCCCAAATTGCATTGGAAATTCAAGAAATTAATAGAAAGAAGATAGAGGGTGAGGAAAGATAAGGTAGAACTTATAGAATAGAAGAAGAAGAAGAACATTCATCATCAGAGTAAACACGAATCTCACAGCGGAACGAATAAAATATAACATAGCTTTTGAAATACAAACAGTATATATACAATAACACTTATCAGAGTACAGCATTTACAACAACAGCGAAATAATAATAGCTATAGAATCTTGAAGCCTCCTGCTCCAAGCTCTCCAAGTGTATCTGTAAAATCCCGACTACTTGACTGCCCGTACAAATTTAGGCACCCAAGAGTTTAGGGAAAACAACAAAGTAAACTCCGGGTCAGTCATGGGAATGGTGTGAGTAAAACAGTTTAACAGATATATGATATCTCATAAAACCACGCCGTGAATACGGAACAGGTTTTTCCCTCATGAGAATCCAAACATCTTTGGCAAAGCAATATCGTTCTGATATTATAATAATGTCTAAGTACAAATATATCAATCTAGCAGAAACGCTTTCATCTCACGTTCTACATAGATAGTATACAACCAAACCGCAAGCACGTATAAGTGAATTACCTTGGCTCTGTGGCATGACTCAGTAGAGATGGGGTTAGTAATACCCTAGATTGAGTTGAGTGTATATATACGAGTGAACGTATTTGTTATAAAAATTTGTTTTATATTGTGGAGCTTTATTGGTTGAGTGGTTTATGAATTCTGGTCGATAGTGGGGCACCACAATATCGATAGGGGTTTCTAAACACTCGAATACGATGAACCAACATGATATGTTTTGAAATTAACATAGTATAATTGGTTGTATTGGTTGTTGGTATAATCGAATGAGACTATAAAAAGTTGAAATGGTTATAAATAACCAATCAGAATTCATATAAGTAAAGTATATGAAATAAGATGAATTAAATCTGAATTTAAATCAGAATTAGGATTTAAAATAAGGAAATTTTAAGTTCTCGGGAGATTTTGAAAATGTTTTTCAATTTGAAATTGATATAGTATTGAACTCACTTTGCTCGTTGGGAAATAATTCCTATGATGGATTGATACATCATCGGTGAAATTTTCGAGTTGCTAAGTGACAGATTACTACCAAAGATTTTGTTTTGAAATTGTTTTGCAAAAACAAGTTATTCAGGAATTCAAAGGATTTTGAATTGTTATTATGATTTCAAGTGATTTGAATAAACCCAGGAATTTAAATTCGGAAATTAAATCAACTTAGGGATTAAATAGATGAACTGGTAAAAGTGATTTATAAATTGGGATTTAACTTGAAATAAGTGAATATGAAATTGAGTTGGTAAGTTGAGAGATTGAAATTTAAGATTAGAGTTTGAATGGAATTTTACTTGAGTACAAGCCAATAATTGTGTTGGGAATAAAGACAGATTGGAGTTTTATTTGGATGGCATGATATATGCAAAATTGGTAACAGGTGCAAGTGATATAATGATATACCCGACAAAAAGGTACAAATTCATATTTCATATGAGTTTGGTGATTTATGAGCCGATTTGGCAAGCCGCTTGGCTGTTTGATTTTCCTTTGGGTTGGAGAAGGCCTAGAGAGGCGAGTTGTGGTTTTACCGATATGGTTGTACAAAGGAGGTTATGGCGGAATTTCCAAAAATTTAAAGTGTTAGAAAATTTTCAAAATTTTTGGAAATTTTAGTTAGTCGGAATAAATTAATATTTTGGTCGATATTTATTGGTTCAGTTGAAACTGAAGTCAAGGGGTAAACCTATAAATATTTACCCAGTAGATAGGGTCGTCTTCTACCTTAGCAATTTCGAGGACGAAATTATTTTAAGTAGGGAAGAATGTAATGACCCGCATTTTCAGCGATATAATAATTAATTAATTTAATTATTTAAAAGGATTTCATGGTCGTTGAATAAACTAATGGTGAATATTTAATTTAAAATAATAATTAAATAATATATTTAATTCTGAAATAATCAGAATTGGCTGAAATGGCGATATGGTGTGAATTGGGCAATTCAAAATATATAATCCAGTTTAGAGTTGAATTATATCAACGAATATATTTAATTAACGATGGTCGAGCGTATAAATTATATTATAAATATAATCGAGCTCGAAATGGCGCTGCAGTTCGTAAATTGGCGATTTGAACTTCAACTGAATGTACGGTATTCGTTTTAAGTCGGATTTCTATGAAACAAGAAACGTGTGGAGCTGGTGGAGTATATTTTTCTAGTGGAAGAGAAAAATCGGGATTTCGTCATATAGATTTTGATTTATGTCCAAATCAAATTTTAGAAAAGTCGCTGTGGAATTCCTTTATAATTTATAAAGGAATTGTTTATATTTTAAAAAGGAAATTCAATATAAATCGAATATCGGGTTGACCCAGATTTGAAATATCAAGTTAGAAATTCATATAGGAATATTCTGAAGCCGTATGGTATTCCACTGTGAATATATACGATAATATTTATTTTTAAATATTAAATTTAACTATATTTAATTATATTTATATATTTAAATGGGTCATCCAGAGCTTTAAAAATAGCCAGTTTTGCAAACGACCTCAGAATTCGACGAAACCAATTTTGTTGGATCTGCAACATCAAATTATTGTTAGATTCCAAGTTCCGCGATTTTTAGAGTCACTGTGTGGCCGTACGAATTTTTAGAGTGAAAAACAGTCAGTATTTTGATAGTTAAAAATACGTTGTGTGAGCAAACGGAGTCGGAATTCGACGAAACCAGTTTCTTGGCACCGTAATGTTGAACTGTAGCTGCATGTCCAGTTTCGTGATTTTTAGGTACCGTATGTGATCGTACGAATTTTTAGAAGGCGAAACGAAAAATAAAATAATAAAGAAATAAAATATCTAGATATTTTGAATGTCTATAAATACTCACCCTCCTAACCTAATTCCCACCAAAGTCAACACTTTCTTCAGCCGCCACTTTCTCATGTTTGTTCACAGTAAAATCTCGGAGAGGGAAAATCAAAATCAAATCAAAACAAATGCAAAGAAAAAAACAATAAATCATGATAAACACAATTTTGGATTCAGCAAGAGTTCCTCTTCGTTGCCACAGGAATTTTATGCTACTCAAAGGATTTTTATTTTCGCTGGTTCCATTTCAGCGCGACCTAGGTTCCTAAATTCAGAAATTAGGAGCATTGATTCGAGAATCTAAAGGCGTATGTGAGTTTGTGGTAATGAGTAGTACTTGCCTTGAATTTTTAGTGAGATATGGTGATAAAAACTGTCGATCGACACCTGCTGGGTGACGACGACGGAACGGTGAAAGTATCTCGAAGGGGATGTTGTTGGTATGGTTGCGTTGAGTAGAAGATAAGGAGGAAGATGGTGGGGTTTTGTTTGTGTTTTGGTGGAGTAGTAAGGAGTTGAATGGCATGGAAAGTGTGCGGTTTGGGTTCGAAGAGCTACATGCATTTTCCATCGGGGAAGAAGAGGTTAGAGGCGGGTCTGGGTTTCTGGAAATTGGTGTGGGCCGCAAGAAGGGTTAAGGCCCAATTAAAGAGAAAGGGTTAAGTTAATTTAAATTTAAATACGTATATAACTTGTAAATTAAATATCTTATTCATATGTTATCAAAATTCAACGAAACAAGATCCGTTGGGATCGTATGGACGGACACTACCCAATGGAACTGAGTGGAAGTGGATTGGGGCTCATATGAATTTATGGCGGAATAAATTATTTGATTCAAATCAAATAACAGTTTATCGTTCTTTAGCGATGAACTGCCAAAGTGAGTAAAACTCACCAACTCTGAACAGTTATATTTTTATAACGTATTTTTAGAAATATTAATTAACTGTTGATTGATGTGTGTTGATTTGGTTGATTGAACTGCTAGACAGTTAGTTGAAATTATATATATATATACATATAAACCGTTATATGTATATATATATTGATGTTGTTTATCAGAACATTTCATATTGAAATGAAGTTAATATTAATTATATGGTTTAACATATGTGATGCAGGGAAACAGGTTGGAGGGACCCAACTGGATTTCCTCAGTATATAAAATACTGTTTTGTTTCATATATTGTGAGATGTGATTGTGTTATATAATCTGCGATGATTATGTGTGCTTGGTTGATAGTAATCATGGTTATACGGTATTTTAAATACCATAGTGAATACTGGAAAGTAAAAAAGGGAATTTTCAAAACATATATTGAAAATGTAATATATATAAAATCATAGGATTTTATAAAAGGAATATTTATTTAGAAAATAAATAGAATTGAAAAAGGAAAATATTTCTAACAGATTAGGGCGTTATAAAAAGGAAAATATTTCTAATAGATTAGGATGTTATAAAAAGGAAAATATTTCTAATGGATTAGGATGTTATAAAAAAAGGAAAATCATTTCTAATGGAATAAGTTGTACAAAAAGGAAATCTGTATAAGTAGAGAAACGTTATAAAAAGGACATTTTTAAAGTGAAGAACCGTTACTAGAAGTAAATCTTTATAAATGGATAAACGTTATTGAAAGGAGTAATCGAGTATTAGTTATTCGAATAAGAGTTAATCAAATAGAGTTAAAACAATATTAGAAACTGACTAGAGATTAGTTAAGTCAAATGGTTTTCTAAGTGTGGATCTGATGTTGGTTTCGGCCTTCGGGGTTTATACTTAGAGAATTATTCTCTTACTAGTTTACAGCTAGGGACTGATGGTTGTGGAAGAATAGTGATACATGAATAAGTTATGGAAATGTTTTCCAGTGTTAATAAAGTATATTTTCTAATCATAGAAAATAAGGAAATATATATATATATATATGTTGGATGATTTGATCGATAATTCCATTTGGAATTAAGATCGTTGTGTAAACACCGACATGTTTTCATTTGATAGTTAAATCACAGACCATCAATGTTTTACCATTTTAACGTTGTTAATATGGAGAGACCGGTTGGATTCTTATCCAAAGAACCACTCTGTATTGGCATAAGCGTTGCGAATATGCCAAAGAAAATTGAAGACGGAGTAAAGTGCAAGGGCTGTTGTATAAATCTTAGATAACAGTGGACTAAGATGGATGTACTGAACAGTGCCTTTGGTTTTGTTCAATCCCAGAACGAACGTAGATGGACGAATGTCTGACAAGGTATTTCCAATGATCGAATGGGTTGGTCTGTATAAATATATATGGTTGCAACGGATTTATTCCCTTAGCATAACATCCAGAATATTTGTGTAAACCAATTAATGATTAACGGATTTGATAATGTGGCATTCAAAGTGATCGTGTTATCAATGAATGGAAAGTAATCGTAACCTCTGGCCTCAACAACCGGAAATGACAAAAATAGGGCAGGCAGCATGGCTAAGTCGGTCGCACCGAAGTAGGGTGTATAATCACCTATCTAGAGAATATTCATTTTCTTCTTTAATCTATTAATGTTGTCCCATATATATACGGGAAACAGTTGCTGATCCCAACCGTTGGTGATATACATTCGATACACTCAAGCGAAATGAGTGGTCGGTCATGTGTGGCTGAGTTACAAGATATTCTTGTTGAACTCCAGTGTATCGTTCCTAGAGTACACTGATCGGAAGGTGGTTCCGTACCTTGTCATAGTTGGAAATCCATTACCCAATACATGCTTGCGGTTTTGGTTGTATTCTATATATGTAGAACGTGAGATGAAAGCGTTTCTGCTAGATGATTATTATATTGTGTTTGATTGACATTATTATAACATCAAAAGGTTTTTGATATAAAGATATTTTGGATTCTCATAAGGGAAAAACCCGTTCCCTTATACGGCGTGGTCTTATGAGATATCGTTTACTTGTTCGAACTGTTTTAAACTGTTTTTACTCATACCAGTCCCATGACTGACCCAGAGTTTATTTGTTTGTTTTCCCTAAACTCTTGGGTGCCTAAATTTGTACAGGTAGTCAAGTAGTCGGGATTTTTCAGATACACTTGGAGAGCTTGGAGAAGGAGGCTTCAAGATTCTATAGCTATTATTATTTCCACTGTGTTGTAAGTGTTGTACTCTGATAAGTGCTATTGTATACATATACTGTTTGTATTTCAAAAGTTATGTTATATTTTATTCGTTCCGCTGTAAGATTCATGTTTATTCTGATGATGATGTTCTTCTTCTTCTTCTATTCTATAAGTTTCTATCTTATCTATTCTCACCCTCTAATTTCTTTCTATTAATTTCCCGAAAAATCTGGTCCAATTTGAGCTGACTAAGTAACACAAGTCCAACCCAAATTGTACTGGAAAACAAGAAATATAAGGAACACATCTCTTTTTTTCATCCGTTCAATTGAATGGTACTCCTTCTTCCCATTCACCCTATAAAAGGAACTACTCGCAAATCCCTGAATACCCAAACACCACGTTCACTTTTATTTCTAGACAAAAATAAAGGCAGTGTCTTTCCCATTTGTTCTGCAAACCGAAATCTCATTCTGCAATAAAAGTAAAAGGGAAAAAAATCGAATTGTTCCATCTACATTGCGGTGAAAAACTTGAAGCTCAGACATGTCTGAACGCTCGGAGAACAGTAGGAAGAAAGTTGAAATCGAAGAGGATGTCTTGATGGAAACCGCAAGTTCCTTGAGTTCGACAGTCTCGCGTTTTAGGGTTAGCGTCGAGGTGAAGGTCGGGGTGAGTGACTGCATGGCGATGTTGATTTGGGGGTAAACTGGGATTTCGAATTGGGTTAGATAGGAGAGTTTGATTAGGCAGACTGGAATGGTGCGAGGCTTCCTGTAGCAAAGCTAGGGTTTCGATGCGTTAATCTAGGCCTGGGTTCATCGTCAGTTTCCAGTAAGGCTCGCGGTTGACTCTAGGGCTGTAGAGGAGTTACAGTAAGCATGAATTCAGAAGGAAGGAAGTGTGATGGTTGTCGGTTGATGGCAACAGGGGTTCGAGTACTTTACAGTAAGGAAGATGGTAATGAAAACAAGAAAAAATCAAGGTATGTTTCTTAGTTAGTAATTAATTTTTAATTACATTTAATAATATGATAGCTAAAACAATGAATATAAATCGTTAATTTTTAGGATATCTTATCGAATGGAATCAGTCATTTAATCTGTAATTGCGGGATAGCAAATCAGAAACTAAAATGGAAATCAGAAATTTGATCAGAATAATTATCAAGGTGAGTAAAGCTCACGTGTTAAATTTATTTTTAGCGTTAAAAATATATTGTTGATTGGTCTGTATGCATTGAATATTCATATGGCATGTTTAAATATATATTAGTTATTTAGGATTGACTATTATAATATATATTGGGTTGATGATTGGTTGGATTCCCGCAGTCTCATTAGCGGATGCCCGCAGTTTCAATAGCGGATGATTACCCTATATGCCCCACGCTATGATAGTGGATGACCTTCATACCGTGATATCCTGCCTCGAAGCAGGATGGGTATTATTTATGTGCTAACGTCTGTGGATGCAGGAAAAACAGGTTGGAGGAATCCAACTGGATTCCTCAAAAGTATATTATCTGTTTGTTGTTTGTTTGATTTCATATATATTCATATATGCTGTGTTAAAAATCAAATGATTGAAAATTAGTTGATTTGATTGTTTAAAATATCACTGGGGCTTTGAATATTGATTAATAAAAATATCGAAAAGGGACACTTCAGAATTAAAAAGGGAATTCTATTTTTATAAATAGAATTTGAATTTTTAATGAACTAGGGAAAATATTAACTTGTTTGAATATATAAAACAAGTATGGAATTTATAAACTCTGTTTATAAATCAAAATGTGGGATTTGAATGGACTTTATAAACTCTGTTTATAAATCAAAATGTGGGATTTGAATTGAATTTATAAACTCTGTTTATAAATCAAAATGTGGGATTTGAATTGAATTTATAAACTTTGTTTATAAATCAAAATATGGGATTTAAATTGAATTTATAAACTTTATTTATAAATATATAATGGAGGGATTTTAAGTGAAGTTACAAACGTTGTTTATAAATAATGCATAGGATTGAATTTGAAAATAGGAGTGAAATGGAGTTTAAATATAGGAATTCAAATAGAGTTGAAATGAAATTTGAAAATAGGATTCAATTAGAGTATAAACAAGTTAAATATATATATTTGAACATGTCATGTTCAAATTAAAATTGGCAAAGGAGTTAGTTAACAAATTTATTAACGAATTGAGTTAAAACGATTGGTATAGTTAAAATAGTGTGGACAGGTATAGACATACCGGAAACAGGTATGGAATAAAGTGTTAGAAGGTATATAAATAGAATGCTCGACAAAAAGGTACGTATTTAATTCATATATGAGATTTTATGCGCCGTATCGGCAAGCCGCTTGGATTTTTCTTTTTCTTTTTGGATTGATGAGGGCCATGGGAGGCTATTTGAAATATCCCGATGCTCCCGGTACAAAGAAGGTTATGGCGATTTTTTCCAGGAATTTAAGGAGTTAGAATATTTTTAAGAAGATTGATAGTTAGAAATCAACGCATCGATATATATAGAAGTCGATAAGGAAGCGAACATAGAAATAGAATAGTATAATCAAAAAGGAAGTAAAAGAATAAAATCTAGTAAGATTAGAAAGTGGTGTATATGTGTTTAAAAGTGAATCAGTAGTTGTATGGTATTGATTACTCGAGTAAGTAGTCTTATCTGTTTTGACGTTATAAATGTTATTCGGTCAAGGTCTGAGAGGTCGTTATACCCCAACTTGATTGATTTCATTATTAACAAATAAATAGTAAGATTTCAGGCTCGAAGGTCAATGTTGAATAAGAGTTAGTTGAATATAGTATTTGGGTTGTCGTAACGATGTTTTACACAACATCCGTTTTAACCCAAATAAAAGTAAGCTTGGAAATATAATATAGAATATTTCCTAAGTATAGAAATAAACGAGATCGGAAAAGTGATAAGTAATTGGAATATTTTCCAATTATAAATAACATATATTTTCTAAAGTTTAGAAAATAAAGGCAGGCGGTATTCGGAAATGTTTTCCAAATAACGTAAAAGGCCAATATGGTTATTAAAAATAATTGATTAACAAATATTTATAAAGAAATAGAGAAATGATTTAATGAATGGAATATTAATTAAGGGCTCAGTGATTATTTGATAATTGGATGAGCACTTGTTTTCTTCGATAGTTAAATCATCGACTATCGAAACACTTGTTTTTATTCGATAGTTAAATCATAGACTATTGAAGTTTTTGACCATCGTTGTCAATATGGAGAGACCGGTTGGATTATTGTCCAAAGAACCACTCCGTATTGGCAGTAGCGTTGCGAATCAGATTATATGAAGATAATCGAAGACGGAGTAGAGTGCAAGGACTTTTCTATTAATAGAAATAGTGTCTCCTGCTTCTGGGTGACTCTTATGGATGAATGTCTGACAGAGTATTTTCAGAAAGGTCACGTACATTGATTTCTTCAACCGTACCAAGAGTGGAAGCGGAGAAGGAAATTCTTTTAGCTGACACGTAATTTACTGTTGTAGACGTCAATTAGTGATTTTCGATGGATCTGACAATGTGGCATTCGAAGTGAATCTGATGTGATGATAAATCGTAGCCACTGGCCTCAACAACCGGTAAATGACAGAAATCGGGCAGGCGACATGGCTATGTAGGTCGCACCTATTAGGGTGTATAATCACCTGATCTAGAGTTTCATTTACTTCTAAAAATCTATTGTCGATGCTGTCCCATTCGGGAAACGGTTGCTGATCCCAACCGTTGGTGATATACATTCGATACACTCAAGCGAAATGAGTGGTCAGTCATGTGTGGCTGAGTTGCAAGATGTTCTTGTTGAACTCGGCGTATTCTCCTCTAGAGATATACCAGCGGAAGGTGGTTCCATACCTTGTCATAGTTGGAAATCCATTACCCAATACGTGTTTGCGGTTTTGATTGTATATTATATATGTGGAACGTGAGATGCAAACGTTCCACTAGATTGTTATCTATTTGATTTAGACATTATTATAATATCAAAAGAGTTTTGATATAAAGATTATCGTTCCTTTCAAAAGGGATTTTGAAAGTTAAATCAAGTGTTTGGATTCTCATAAAGGAAAACCCGTTCCGTGTTATACGGCGTGGTCTTATGAGATATCAGTTAGTTTCTGAAACTGTTTACTCATACCAATCCCATGACTGACCCGAAGTTTATTTTGTTTTGTTCTACCTAAACTCTTGGGTGCCTAAATTTGTATGGGCAGTCAAGTAGTTCAGGATTTTACAGATCTATCTAAAGGAGATTGGAGCAGGAGGCTTCAGCGTTAGTTATATAGAGTTTTGTTCCGCTGTGTTGTAAGTGTTGTATTCTGATAAGTGTATGTTATACAGTTGAGATTTTGTATTTCAAAGATATGATATATTATATTTTGTTCCGCTGCGATGTGAGATTCTGTGTTGTTGTTTCTGTTCTTCTTCTATCTTCTTCTTCTAAAAAAAATGTTTCGTATTTTCATGATATTTGGGTTGGACGTATGATGTATATAGTCAACTCTGATGTTATGGATTTGCGGATCATCAACCGTAATGATATATATAACATAACTTGAATATACATCTGTACTTGAATATACACATCATTATCAAAGTACAGCACTTACAACATAGCGGAATAATAATAGCTATATAATTATGAAGCCTCCTGCTCCAGCTCTTCAATGTATCTGTAAATCGCGACTACTTGACTGCCCATACAAAATTAGGCACCCAAGAGTTTATGGAAAACAAAACAAAATAAACTCTGGGTCAGTCATGGGACTGGTATGAGTAAAACAGTTTAAAATAGTTCAAGCAGGTAAACGATATCTCATAAGACCACGCCGTATAACGGAACGGGTTTTTCCCTTATGAGAATCCAAATTATCTTTATATCAAAAACCTTTTGATATTATAATAATGTCTATCAACCACAACTGCTACCAACCCAAATGCAGTATATAAGACCAGCAAGCAGAAAAGAATCCTCTTTGGAAAATCATAGTAAATCCAACCCTCCTCTTTAAATCTTATAACTTATATATTTGTAATCTGTGAAGGATGCTCTTCATTTCTGTATAACAATCGTAAGGTGTGAAAAGCACAGCGTGTTCTAGGGTTCCTGTTTGAGCGAGATTTAAGAAGTTTTAAAACGATTTGAGTTCGTCTGAGTGTTCGTGAGGTCTACCATTCCATTACTATCAGACTCTAACTGTAAACTAATAAGAAAACAACTTCCCAAGTATAAACCCCGAAGGCCGAAACCAACATCAGGTCGATACTCAGGAAACCATTCAACTTATTAATCTCTAGTCATTTTCTATTTTTGCTTAACTCTATTTCGTTAACTCTATACGATTAACTCTAGTTCGCTTTTAACTCTAATCGATTAACTGTATTTGATTACCTCTAACTGGTTAACTCTAACTGATTAACTCCTTTCAAATAAACTATATTCGATTTACTCCTTTAACTCTATTCGAATAAATTATATTCAATTAACTCCTTTAACTCTAACTGATTAATTGTAACAACCCGGAAATGCGAGCCAGTTTAATTTTTTTTATTTTGGCAATTTTAGCGAATTTTGAACATTTAAAATGAATTATTTTAAATAATCTCGACGATAAATTTATTTTGAATAGAAATCGAGCGTATATATTTATATACGTCGTCGTTAGAATATAAATATTTATTTATATATTATAAATAGAATTGAAAATGGCGTGGTAGTTCGACAATTTGATTTTAAATTTCAATTGAATGTACCGGGTGCAAAATAAACCGGATTTTAACGAAACCAAAAATATTTGAATCTAATTGAGAATATCTTTCCAACGAATCCGACAAATTGAAATTTCATGGCGGGAATCAAAAGATATGTCCAGTTGAAAATTCTGAATAGTCGCTATGGAATTCAGGCCCTTAAAAATGGGAATTTTGCAAACGACCTCAGTTTTCGACGAAACCACTTTTGTTGGATCCGTGATGTCAAATTATTGCCAGGTTTCAGATTTCATAATGTTTTGAATCAATATGTGAGCGTGGCAAAGGAAAACGCGTTTGGCCAGTTTTAGTTGATTTTAATCGACTGGAAACTGGCCATTTTTCAAACGGCCTCAGAATTTGACAAAATTAGTTTTGTTAGGACCGTATCGTCAATACGAAACTAGAAATAATTTTTCTGGAATTTTTAGAGACCGTGTGTGCCCCAGGTAAATTGAAATGTCCGTTTAAATTGAATATATATAGAATTATATTTTAATTTTGATAAAAACTGCTCGTAATGGTCGAATTGGCCAGCGGGACATATCCCATTGTGTTCAGAATGAGGGTAATGTGCTAAGGGCGACAGTCGTTGGGTTTGATTTTAGGTTCGTGACAAGAAACAAGTATTTTTAGAATTAAAATAGAATAAAATATTTATATAAATAGAAAGGGAAAATTCTCATTGGTCAAAAACCCTAAGCTACTTCAAACCACGGTCAAACGAGCCGCCTCCCTCTTCTAAACTAGCGGATGATAATTTCAAGCCTTCCTCCCCTTAAATCCTTCTATCCATTGATTAATCAAGTAGATCTTCAAAGGGAAAACCCTTCAGCATCTCGAGCTCGACATCACCAATGCGTGCAATAGGAAATAACGGCCTGTGGTGGCCCCTGTAGCACCAAAAAGCGGCGGGGTTCGAAGTCAAATTTCAGCGTCGGGGAGCCACCGAGTTCGACGTTGCTGATAGCTGGAGGAAGCTCGTGAAGAGATGCACCGCGTGGTTCATCTGGATCACCGTCCGGCGCGGCAATGGAAGAGGGGTTTGGAACCCTAACTTTGAAATGTCGGGTTCAACTGTGGCCAAATGCCTGGAGCGTGAAACAGAGGACGACGGGGCATCACCGAACATAGAAGAAAGGTTTAAATTTTAATATATATGCGTCGTTTAAAATCTAAAATTTTAATATATAATTATAGTTTTAAATCTGAAATGGTTATATATATTATAGTTTCAAAATATGATTTTTTATATATAAGAACACCGTATAAAATTTGCATTGGTTTTTCATATAAAATTTACATTGTTTTTCAAAACAAAAATAGCTTTGTTTTTCAAAATAAAATAGATAGCAGTGTGATTTTTATAAAAAAAATAGCTTTTGTTTTAAAAATATAGAAAACATACTTTGTTTAGAATAGAAATAAAGGTGAAATTTTTACAGAAATAAAGATGAGGATTTTATAGAAATGATTTTTGAATAAAAATATAATTTTTATTATATGAATAACATTTTTAAAAGTATGAAAAGGATATATTTTTAAAAACGTAAAGCTTGGATCTTTGTAAGGGAAAAGATTATATTTTTATTTTTGAAAAGTTTATATTTTTATACATGCATGAAGTGATTTTTAAAAAATAAAAGAAATGATTTTTATATATGCAAACACAGAATAAAAATATGATCTTTATTATCTGAAGAGTGAAAAGAAAATATGATTTTTATATAATGGAGATAATAAAAATATGATTTTCATATGATGGAGAATATAAAAATTTGATTTTTATATTTGTAGCGATATAAAAATGCGATTTTTAATATGAACATCATATTAAAAATGTGATTTTTAATATGATCAGCGTAGAGAAGATTGCGTTGGAATGTCAGGCTAATCCCGACTGTTCTGAAGTTCAAAAATATTAAATGGCGGAGTGGAACCCTCGGTGAGAACTCCTCACTTTTATTTTAAATTTCTAGTTAATATATATACTAGGATGCAGACGGTGCTTAGCAGCACCCGACATCCGTCGTCCACAGACCATGGACGGCTTGTTTGTTTGATTGCATGTTAATGTGAAAAATTGAATGTGTGTTGTGGAATGAAATAAAATATTTTTATAGTTAAAAATATAATTTTTAACGTGTATATAAAATAAATATTTATAAACAAATCAGACGATTTGTTTATATACACACATTTGACTGATATTGATTGGGACGATAAATTTTACACATCGCCCAACTGCACAAATAAAATCTGTTTTTGATTGTTGAAACCCCACACGGGTGTTGGGATGATATTTGGCGTACACTAATCCCAATTATTTAATTGTATGTCGATCGATTGGTCGACAGACTGTGTAAGCGTTGATTATATATATTTAATGCTTATGCAGTTGTGTGGTGCACTTTGGATGATGGTTGATTATTTATCGTTGCTGTTATATACATGTGTTGTATGGAATCCATATAATTAACATTATATGGTAATTGATTGGGCCTCATTCAAATTGGGAAAATAAAGAATATTATAAAATAAAGATTAACGTGTTGACGGTACTCATTTGTTGAGATTAGTCAGGTGGTTAAAGAAATATAGATTCATGTGTTGAATAGGATAAATATTCATTTGTTGAATAGAATAACGAAGTTATTGAAAAATATAAAGCTGCGTTGATTAGAGATGCGCTATTTTGACGCGAACGATATTGGTATCGATTATATTCGTTTTTAAAATGAACATTTAGAAAGAGGTGTAAAAATATATAATCGAATTGAATTGAAATCGAAATGAATCGAATTGAAATCGAATTGAATTGAATAGAAATTGAAATCGAATTGAATTGAATAGAAATTGAATCAAATTGAAATCGAATTGAATTGAATAGAAATTGAAATCGAATAGAAATCGAATAGAAATTGAATAGAAATTGAAATCGAATTGAATCAAATTGAATTGAATAGAAATTGAACCGAATTGAATTGAATTGAAATTGAATCGAATTGAATTGAATTGAAACTGAGATCGAATTTGAATTGAATTGAAATGAATTTAAAACGAATTTATATGGAAAAATTGAACTTTGATTTGAAATTGAAAAGGAAGTTGAAATTGTTTTTGAAATGAATTTAAACGATTTATAAAATTCGTTTTAAATAGAAATCGACGAAATATATTATATATATATATATATATTATATATATAATATAATGGCCTGAATAGAACGCGCCGCGCCGCGGCAGTTCGCGAATTTCGACCATTGACTTCGAACGGACATTACGGGAGATCCGACCGTCGGATTCTCCTAAAACTGGAACCGTTGGGTTCGTATCGAAAAGAGCTTTCCAATGAATATTAGAAATTTGAAATCTAACGGTTGGATTTGGAGTTATGTCCAAATCAAATTTGGAAAAGGTCGCTGTAAGTGCAGTTCGATGGCCGTAGATGGAAATTGACTGTACGGGCCTTGGTAAAATAATTAAAAATATCTATAATTTGTGTAAAATCAAAAGAAATGATTTGGGAAAAATTGGGATGAAAAACTCCATATTTGAAAAGAGAAAAATAGATTTTTATCGAAATGAATTAGTTTTGAACTAGAATTAAAACCAATTTATTTTTGAAATAAATAAATTGAATTTGAAATGGGTTTTAAATAACCAGAATTTCTAATATATTTTATTGGAATTGAAATAGAATGTGATTTGGGTTTATCGTGAACTGTGTTTTAAATGACATTAGTTATTTAACCCAGTAAAAGGAGTTTTAATGAATCTTTAATTAGATATTGGGAAATGATCGAAAGGGGAGTATCTCCAGTTTTACTCCTAGCGATAGTTAAATCTTTAATTAGATTTGAATGTGAAATGGTAATTAAATTTACCGATAAACCGTGGTGTTAGTTATGTGGTAATAACAGTTTTGCTCCATGGGATGAATAGATTGGGATTGGGAAATAAAATAAATAATTACTTCGGTGTGGTTCACTAATCCCGACTAGTTTGGAAAACCATATTCTGGTTTGAAATGATATCCAAAGGAAGATTAAAGAATAAATTTAAAAGAATTTATCTTTGATAAAATTAATGGGAATCTTTTCCCTAGGAGTGTGAATATCTGAATAAAAGAATATTCTGAATTGGAATGAGGCGTATATTGTGTTTTATAGCACTTGTTGATTAAGATACGCGGGTTATTCAGAAAGTCCGGGTATAACCCATTCTGAATAACAGATTCGACGACGAGTCGAAGAGATTGAAGACAGTGTAAGACCGACGATCTTCACATCGAATGGATGGGTGCTACTGATGCTCACGATGGGAGTAGCTACCTTGAAGGGGGCTAAAGTAGTAGTCGTCCGGACGTACTTGGAGGTCGACGGATATGCGAGGAAAGTGCCTCCGGTTTCGTTTAGACCCAGAACGGACTTGTAAATGGATGGTGTGTCTGACATTGTATTCCTTTATATTGTATTCGTTAATCTCTGCTAAATGTATATCTGTTTGGCGGCGGAGAATTTATTCTCTTGCTTAACGCCCTTCTCTGAGACATACGAGCTTAGAGGTTATATATTGGCAGAAATCAGTGGTATGATATGGATTGATAGTGTGGCATGCTGAGATGAAGTGATCCAGACTTTTGTTGAAAAGCAAAGTTTGGTGGATGATGATCAAAGTGCAGCTTTAATATAGCACGACTTTGTGTATAGCATTGATTCGCGAGCCTCACACCCCGGTATGGTGGTAAACTGATGGTTTGATCGGTATGCTTTTTAGAGGATGGGCACCTTCGTGGTGTCGTGGATTCGGTCGACCGAGATTGAACTTAGTGCTCAGAGGGATAGGGTAAGCGGTGTTTCCTCTCGCCGAGACGTAAGCAGCAGTGATACTCGATTTCCCAAAAGTGCGTATGTGCATTACGGTGTTTTCTCTAGCTGAGACGTAAGCCGTTGTAGATGGCACTACACGATCGATCTTTCGAATCAGGAGCCACCATGATGGAAATCCAATTTCCAAATATGACATTTTGCGGTTTTGATTGTAGAGCCTAGTATTGGCGACATGATTTATGGTACTCATGCCGTCTATGATTGATATATTTATATTTGAAGTTGTTTTCTTCATTTATAGTAATAATATAAGATGAAATTTCGCATATCAATCATATTTGGCTATTATAAGGGAAAACCCTATCCTCCGGCTTGCATTGCATTGTGTGATGGGATATCGGTCTTATAATAGCTTCATTGTTCTTTATTTAACATTGCGCTGTTTGTTTTATTCACTGGTATTCTTGGGAGGAAACCCGTTCCGTGTTATACGGCGTGGTCCCTTGATTTACCTAACTTTAAAAACAAAGATTAATAACTGTTTTTAGTTCTCACACCAGTCACATGACTGACCTGGAGTTTATTGTTTTAACCTAAACTCTGGGTGCCCCTATTTTCCACACGGGCAGCTAGTAGTTCTGGTTTTGCAGATTTATATTCACAGGATCCTGATTTACAGCTGGAACGATATCCGGAAAGCTCTGTATCCGTATATCTCTTTTAGTTGTGTTTTGTATTATTTCCGCTGTGATGTATTTAAATGTAATTTAAATCTCTGATATTTTTCTATGTAATATTTATTCATGCTCTGTATATTCTTGTATTCTGATGGAATTGTTGTAATAAGCAATGAAATGTTCTTCTGTCTGCGTTCTGTTGTGGCTTGTTCTCAAGGTAATCCGGGCTTCCCTTCACGGGGAAGTTACGGGTCATCAGAGTAATTCTAACTCCTTTTATAATATCGTATTTATTTTCTAAATAAATATTTCTTTTATTCTATTTATTTTCTCAAATAAATATTCCTTTATTCTAATTCTATTTATTCCCTAAATAAATAAATAATCCCTTTTAATCTATTTGTAAATGTTCTACAAATATTTCCTTTCTTATTTGTTTGACAAATTCTTTCCCTTATATTTGTTTGACAAATTCTTTCCCTTATATTTGATTTACAAATATAATTCCCTTATATTTGATTTACTAATATAATTCCTTTATATTTGATTTACAAATATATTTCTTTTATTCAAAATCTTTTTTCTTTTATAATATAAAATCCATTGATTTTATATAAATAAATTATTTTCAAAATATACTTTGAAAATCCCTTTTTCACATTCTGGTATTTCTTATGGTATTTAACACACCATATAACAACGATAAATATCGTTCAAACACCCACAATCAATGTCAGATTATATATCACAGTAAAATAAATGTTGAGGAATCCAGTTGGATTCCTCCAACCTGTTTCCCTGCACCACAGATGTTAGACAATACGATTAACATCGATTTCACTTTGATATGAGATATTCTGATAGCAGAATCAACATATAAATATTTAATGGTTTATATATATATACATAATTTCCACTAACTGACTAGCAGTTCAATCAAACATTCAACACACAGTCAAACAGACAATATTTAACAGTTCTAAGAATACGTTGTAAAAATAAAACTGTACAGAGTTGGTGAGTTTTACTCACTTTGGCAGTTCATCGTTAAAGAACGATAAACTGTTATTTGATTTGAATCAAACAATTTATTTCACCATAAATTCATACGAGCTCCACTCCACTCCTAGTCAGTTCCAACGTGTAGCCACCGTCCCCACGATCCCAACGGATCTTGTTTTGTTGAATTCCGACTTCGTATGAATACGTTACGAGATTCACAAGTTAACACATTTTATTTATATAAAACTTTGAAATTTAATTCCAATATTCTCAAATGGGCTCACCCAAACCGTCAGCCCACTACTTCATTCACTAGACCCATACCCAAGTCCTTCTCCCCCAAACCAACAAATCCTCCGTCGCTCAAAATCCTGGAACCACCATAGCCGAAATTCCCAAGCTCCTATCCCCTCATCCTCAAACAAATATCTATGAGTTCGGAAGAAGATTCTCTTCATCCAGTAGGAGTTTGAGCACATTCGATTCACTGTGTTCGCTGGTATTTTTTTTCCAGCGTGAATCTTATATACTAGGGTTTGTGATTTTGGTAATTTGGTACTTCAATTCGAAAGATGAATGTTATATTGGGATTTCTGGTATCCACTAGTACTTGCGTTCGAATTTTTGTGAGAATTGGTGGTGTAGAAGTTCGTGCGAGTACTGTATGTACTGGGAATTTGGGTTCGACGGAAATCACCTAGGTGATGCGAGTTCGTTGGTTTGGGGATGAGGTGGAAGAGTCGGTGAAGAGACGAACTCTGGTGGTCTCGGGTTGGATTATCGTGAAGGAAATGAGGAGCCTGGATGGTTCAAAGTATGTGGTGACTGTGAAAAGGGAGTAGCGTGTTTAGTTGATCAGGGAAGAAAGGAAGTAAGGCGGGTCAGGTTATCAAGGGTAGTGGGCCGTTACATTTTGGGTGAGGTCTAATTAATTAAGATCCAAGTTGTTTATTTATTTAAAATGTATTAATTTGTTTATATCGTATCTAGTTCATACGGAATCGAAATCGTGAACGGTCAGGTGCGTTGAATTCGTATGGACGAGCACTTCACAATGAAATTGGGTTGAAGCGGATTGGAGCTCGTTTGAATTTATGGCGAAATAAATTGTTTGATTCAAATCAAACAACAGTTTATCGTTCTTTAACGATGAACTGCCAATGTGAGTAAATCTCACCAACTCTAAACAGTTTATAATTTCATGTTGTATTTTTAGAACTGTTAGAAATTGTTTGATTTACTATGTGTTGACTGTTTGATTGAATTGCTAGTCAGTTAGTTGAATTTCTATATTGATTCTGTTTAACAGAATATATCATATGGAACTGAAAGTGATGTTATCTATATTGTTTAATATCTGTGATGCAGGGAGACAGGTTGGAGGGATCCGACTGGATTCCTCAACATTTAATTTACCATTTTCATATATTGTGACATATGTTGTGCTATTAAATCTGTTGTTGATTTGGTATGTTTGAATGATATTGATCATTGTTATTCGATATTTTAAATATCATAAAAAGACCCTGGGATGTAAAAAGGGATATTTCAATGTATATTGAAATAAAGGAATTTTATAAAATCAACCGATTTTATAAAAGGAAATAATTTGAAAACAAAGCATTTATAAAATCATAGGATATTATAAAGGAGAATATTTATTTAGAAAATAAATAGGATAAAAGGAAATTAACGAGATAGGAAAGAGTTAGTCGATAAGAAGTTAATCAAATATAGTTTATTCAAAGGAGTAAATCAGACATAGTTATATAGGATAAGTTACCATTTAGCACGACTGCTAGCGTAATTCGCAGGGCTGCAGATAGCCTACGGTGATCGGATGTTTCCTGAGGGAATCAGGCGTAACCATTGTGATTGCTGCGATCTAGAGTCAAGTGAATGGAGTTAAATTCAATATTAGTTATTCGAATAGGAGTTAAACAAATAGAGTTATTCAATTAGAGTTAATCGGAATAGAGTTAACCAAAACTAGAAACTGACTAGAGATTAGTAAATTGAATAGTTTTCTAAGTGTCGATCTGATGTTGGTTTTGGCCTTCGAGGTTTTTACTTAGAGAATTGTTCTCCTACTAGTTTACAGTCAGGGACTGATAGTTGTGAAATGATAGTGATACGTAAATAACAAATGGAAATGTTTCCCAGTGTTAATAACGTGTATTTTCTAAACATAGAAAATAAGGATATATATATATGGATATATATATATATGATTGATGATTGATTGATAGAATTTCCATTTGGAACTCTTCAAGTGTATCTGTAAAATCCCGACAACTTGACTGCCCATACAAATTTAGGCACCCAAGATTTTAGGGAAACGAACAAATAAACTCCGGGTCAGTCATGGGATTGGTATGAGTAAAACAGTTTAAAACAGTTATACAGGTATATGATATCTCATAAGACCACGCCGGGAATACAAAACGGGTTTTCCCTTATGAGAATCCAACATCTTTGACAAGCAATATCATTTTGATATTATAATAATTTCTAAACACAAATAGATATCAATCTAGCAGAAACACTTCCATCTCACGTTCTACATAAATAACATACAATCAAAATCGCAAGAACGTATTGGGTAATGGATTTCCAACTATGACAAGGTATAGAACGACCTTCCGATCAGTGTACTCTAGGAACGATACACTGGAGTTCAACAAGATTATCTTGCAACTCAGCCATACATAACCGACCACTCATTTCGCTTGAGTGTATCGAATGTACATCACCAACGGTTGGGATCAGCAACCGTTCCCCCATATATATATATATGGGACAACATTGATAGATTAAAGAAGCAAATGAATATTCTCTAGATAGGTGATTATACACCCTACTTCGGTGCGATCGACTTAGCCATGCTGCCTGCCCGATTTCTGTCATTTACCGGATGTGAGGCTAGAAGCTACGCTTATCTTTTCACATACCACATCTTGATTCACTTAGAATGTCACATCGTCATACCCTCTAAATCACAAATTGATTTTCACAAAAATACCACGGGTATAAGCTAAGAGAATTGAATTCCTCCGCCACCAACGTAAATACGTTTGAAACGAACAACTTACGTGATCTACCAGATATACTCTGTCAGACCTTCGTCCATACAAATTGTCCTAGGACTGGACAAACCGAAGGCACTATTCAGTATATCCATCTTAGTCGTTGTTATCTAATACTTATACAACAGCCCTTGCACTTTACTCCGTCTTCAATTATCTTTGGCATAAATGATTCGCAACGCTTATGCCAATACAGAGTGGTTCTTTGGATAATAATCCAACCGGTCTCTCCATATTAACAACATTAAAATGGTCAAAACTTCGATAGTCTATGAGTTAACTATCAAAGAAAAACAAGTGTGCAAACGATGATACTATTTCCAGATGGAAATTATATCGATCAATCATCCAACATATATATATATATATCCTCATTTTCTATGTTTAGAAAATATACGTTATTAACATTGGAAAACATTTCCATGTTATCTACACATCACTATCCTTCCACAAATATCATTCCCTAACTGTAAACTAGTATGAGAACGATTTTCTAAATATAAACCCCGAAGGCCGAAACCAACATCAGATCGATACTCAGGAAACCATTCAATTTACTAATCTCTAGTCAGTTTCTAATTTTTCTTAACTCTATTTCTTTAACTCCATTCGATTAACTCTATTTGATTAACTCTAATTGATTTACTCTAATTCGAATAACTAGTATCTGTTTTAACTTTATTTCGAATAACTATATTCGATTTAACTCCATTCGCTTGACTCTAGATCGCAGCGATCACAATGGTTACACCTGATTCCCTCAGGAAACATCCGACCGCCGTAGGCTATCTGCAGCCCTGTGAATTACGCTAGCAGTCGTGCTAAATGGTAACTTATCCTGAACAAGCATGTTTGACTAACTTCTTCGAATAAACTATATTTGATTAACTTCTATTTAATGACTCTATTTGATAACTCTAATCGACCAACTCTTCCCTATCTCGTTAATTTCCTTTTTCCTTTTATCCTATTTATTTTCTAAATAAATGTTCCTTTTACAATTCCATTTATTTTCTAAATAAATATTCTCCTTTATAATATCCTATGATTTTATAAATGCTTTATTTTCAAATTATTTCCTTTTATAAAATCGGTTGATTTTATGAAATTCCTTTATTTCAATATACATTGAAATATCCCTTTTTACATCCCAGGGTATTTTTATGATATTTAAAATATCGAATAACAATGATTAATATCATTAAAACATACCAAATCAACAACGGATTTTATAGCACAACATATATCACAATATATGAAAACGGTAAATTAAATGTTGAGGAATCCAGTCGGATCCCTCCAACCTGTCTCCCTACATCCACAGATGTTACACAGTATAATATACATCAATTTCATTTTAATATGAAATGTTCTGATAAACAACATCAACATATATTTTAACAGTTTATATATATATATATATTTGTGTATATATATATATAATTTCAACTAACTGACTAGCAGTTCAATCAATCAAATCAACACACAACAATCAATAGATGATTAACAGTTCTAAAAATACATTATAAAAAATATAACTGTTCAGAGTTGGTGAGTTTTACTCACTTTGGCAGTTCACCATTAAAGAACGATAAACTTTTGTTTGATTTGAATCAAACAGTTTATTTTGCCATAAATTCATACGAGCCCCAATCCACTTCCAGTCGGTTCCATTGGGTAATGTCCGTCCATACGATCCCAACGGATCTTGGTTTGCTGAAAACCGATATCCTATGATGAAGTTATTCAACTGCGAAGTTTACACACAATTATATAAATAAATAACTTGAAATTGCACTGGAAATTCAAGAAATTAATAGAAAGAAGATAGAGGGTGAGGAAAGATAAGGTAGAACTAATAGAATAGAGGAAGAAGAAGAGCATCATCAGAGTAACACGAACCTCACAGCGGAACGA
This sequence comes from Allium sativum, assembly GCA_030737875.1. Lineage (NCBI taxonomy): Eukaryota > Viridiplantae > Streptophyta > Magnoliopsida > Asparagales > Amaryllidaceae > Allium > Allium sativum. Next base: position 139,510,941 of record CM060925.1, on the reverse strand, counting down.
ATAACATATAATATATATAACATAACTTGAAATATACATCTGTATTTGAATATACATCATTATCAAAGTACAGCACTTACAACACAGTGGAAATAAACTATAGCAATTGTAATGACCCGAAAATCCGGACCAATTTGAGCTGACCAAATAACACAAGTCCAACCCCAAATTTCACTGGAAATTCAAGAAATTAATAGAAAGAAGATAGAAGGTGAGGATAGATAAGATAGAAACTTAGAATAGAAGAAGAAAATAAGAACTTACATCATCAGAGTAACACGAATCTCACAGCGGAAATATAACAATTATGTATACAATAGCACTTATCAGAGTACAACACTTACAACACAGCGGAAATAAATTATAGCTATATGATCCTGAAGCCTCCTGCTCCAGCTCTTCAGATGTATCTGTAAATCCTGACTACTTGACTGCCCGTACAAAATTGGGCACCCAAGAGTTTAGGGAAACAAAACAAAATAAACTCCGGGTCAGTCATGGGACTGGTATGAGTAAAACAGTTTAAAACAGTTATACAGGTATATGATATCTCATAAGACCACGCCGTGAATACGGAACGGGTTTTCCCTTATGAGAATCCAAACATCTTTGAAAAGCAATATCATTCTGATACTATAATAATGTCTATATACAAATAGCTATCAATTTAGCAGAACGCTTTCATCTCACGTTCTACATATTAGTATACAATCGAAACCGCAAGCACAAATTGGGTAATGGATTTCCAACTATGACAAGGTATGGAACCATCTTCCGATCAGTGTACTCTAGGAACGATACACTAGAGTTCAACAAGAACATCTTGCAACTCAGCCACACATGACCGACCACTCATTTCGCTTGAGTGTATCGAATGTACATCACCAACGGTTGGGATCAGCAACCGTTCCCCCATATATATATGGGACAGCATTGATAGATTAAAGAAGCAAATGAATATTCTCTAGATAGGTGATTATACACCCTACTTCGGTGTGACCGACTTAGCCATGCTGCCTGCCCGATTTCTGTCATTTACCGGATGTGAGGCTAGAAGCTACGCTTGTCTTTTCACATACCACATCTTCATTCACTTAGAATATCACATCGTCATACCCTCTAAATCACAAATTGATTTTCCCAAAAATACCACGGGTATAAGCTAAGAGAAATGAATTCCTCCGCCACCAACGTAAATACGTTTGAAACGATCAACTTACGTGATCTACTAGATATACTCTGTCAGACCTTCGTCCATACAAGTGAAATGAAATTGAATATAGAAAGTGAAAATGGAGTTTGAATATTTGGAATTTAAATAGAGTTGAAATGGAAATTGAATATAGAAAGTGAAATAGACCAAAGAGCCAATTAACAAATTTAGTTAAAACGATTGGTATAGTTAAAATAGATTGGATAGGTATAAATATACAGGAGACAGGTTTGGAATAAAGTATAGAAGTGATATAAATAGAATGCTCGACAAAAAGGTACGTATTTAATTCATATACGAGATTTTATGCGCCGTATCGGCTAGCCGCTTGGCTTTTCTTTTTCTTTTTGGATTGATGTGGGCCATGGGAGGCTATTTAAAATATCCCGATGCTCCTAGTACAAAGGAGGTTATGGCGAATTTTTCCGGGAATTTAAGGAGTTAGAATATTTTTAAGATAGTTTGATAACTAGAAATCTATATATCAATATATATATATACAAGTTGATAAGGAAACGAACATAAGAATAGAATAGTAAAATCAAAAAGGAAGACTAAGAATATAATCTAGTAAGAATAGAAAGAGGAAGCGTATACGTGTTTAAAAGTGAATAAGTAGTTGTATGGTATTGTTTATTCGAGTAAGTAGTTATATCTGTTTTGACGTTATAAATGTTATTCAGTCAAGGTTTGAGAGGTAGTTATACCCCAACTTGATTGATTTCATTATTAACCAATAAATAGTAAGATTTCAGGCTCGAAGATCAATGTCGAATAAGAGTTACTTGAATATAGTATTTGGGTTGTCGTAACGATGTTTTACACAACATCCGTTTTAACCCAAATAGGTGTGAGCTTGGAAATATAATAAAGAATATTTCCTAAATATATAAATAAACGAGATCGGAAAAGAGATAAGTAATTGGAATATTTTCCAATTATAAATAGCATATATTTTCTAAAGTTAGAAAATAAAGGAAGGCGATATTCGGAAATGTTTTCCAAATAACATAAAAGGCCAATATGGTTATTGAAAATATTTGGTTAACAAATATTGATAAAGAAATAGAGAAGTGATTTAACTAATGGAATATTAATTAAGGCCTCAGTGACATGTTCAAAAGGAAAATTTGATTTTTGGAAAGAGTAAACTGTTTAAAAACTCCCAGGGAAAGACTGTTTGAATTAAAAACAAATTTAATAGAAATTTGTGAAAGGAAATTTGAATTAAAGTAAAGCCGGTAAAGTGGTAACTGAGATTGAATTAGGATGATATCAAGACAAATTGGATTGTGAGATTCAAATTTGAAGTGTAATGTGATAATCAAGTTAAGAGTTGGGAATCGAGAAGAAACTCGAGTTGAAATGATATTTGGCTCGGATATAAGCGAATGGTTGTATTGTGGATAAAAGCAGATTGGAATTTGATTGGGATGACTCTTGTATCCGCTGAATTGATAACAGGTGGAAAGGATAAAATGTATGCCGACAAAAGGTACAAGTTTATATTTCTATTGGATATAAGATTTATGAGCCGAATTGGCAAGCCGCTTGGCTGTTTGATTTTCTTTTGAGATGGAGATGGCTCAGAGAGGCGAGTTGGAGTTTGACCGATTGACCAGTACAAAGGATGTGCTGGCGAAATTTTTCGAAGAGTTAAGGCGTTAGAAAATTTTCAAGATTTTTGAAAATTTTCGTTGATAAGAATTAATTAATAATTTAATTGAAATTAAATTGGTTCAGTTGAAACTGAAGTTAAGAAGTGAACAAATATGTTCTAACCAGTCGATAGGGTCGTCCTCTACCTTTTAGCAATTTCGAGGACGAAATTATTTTAAGTGGGGAAGATTGTAATGACCCGCATTGGCAGAGGGTATTATAATTAATTTATTTAATTATATAAATTGGGATATAGTGAATTTAATGGTCATGGAACTAAATTATGGTGAATATTTAATTACAATAATAAATTAAATATTATATTTAATTCTGAAATAAGTAGAATTGGCGGAAATGACAATATGGTGTGAACTGGGCAATTCAAAATATATAATTCGGTTTAGAATTTAATTTGAATAAGGAATATATTTAAATAACGACAGTTTGAACGTATAAATTATATTATAAATATAATCGAGCTCGAAATGGCGCTGCAGTTCGTAAATTGCCGATTCGAACTTCAATTGAATGTACAGGGTTCGTTTTAAATCGGATTTCTGTGAAACAAGAAACGTACGGAGCTGGTGGAGTATATCTTTCTAGTGGAAGAGAAAAATCGAGATTTCTTCGTGTAGATTTTGATTCACGTCCAAATCAAATTTCAGAAAAGTCGCTGTGAAATTCCTTTATAATTCGTAACGCTTTATATACGTTATAAAAGGATTTTTCAATGTAAAATTGAATATCGATTCAATCTGGACTCGGAATAGCGAATATAGAATTACGCTGGAGCTGTATGATATTCCTCAGTGAATATATACGATAATATTTATTTTTAAATATTTAATTTAATTATATTTAAATATATTTATATATTTAAAAGGGCTATTTAGAGCTTTAAAAATAGCCAGTTTTGCAAACGACCTCAGAATTCGACGAAACTAATTTTGTTGGGTCCGCAATGATAAATTATTGCTAGATGTCAAGTTTTGTGATTTTTAGAGTTAATTTGAGGCCGTACTGATTTTTAGAGTGAAAAACTGTCAGTATTTCAACAGTTAAAAATACGCTATGTGAGCAAACGGAGTCGGAATTCGACGAAACCAGTTTCGTTGGGACCGTAATGTCGAACTGTAGCTACATGACCATTTTCGTGATTTTTGAATATCGTGTGTGATCACACGGATTTTTAGAAGCCGAAATAAATATTAAAACATAAAAATAATAAGTATTTGTGGACATCATCGAGCCACCCAACCATCGTTCACAGCCACACAAATTTTATGATCCCCTATAAACACAAGAATCCACCGCCGCAGGTATTTTATTCATTCCAGAAAATAAATCAAGTTTCGGACTCTTCTAAATTCATTTAGAAATCAATGATAAATTCTAAAAATCCTAGAATCGAATGTTGAGCTTGGATTTGGGTTTCGCTTCGACTCAGGGTATCATTTGTAGAGTGTGACGCCCTGTTGGCTGAAGCTCGAAACGCACAGAAGAACTAGGGTTCGTTCATGCGTGAAATGGAAGCACTGATCTTCGAATGGAGGTATGAAATCGAGTCCCTGAGGTTGAATCGCACCTTGTATTCGAGTTTTGGGTGATTCCGAGACAAAATGTGTCGTTGGTTTTTGGGTATGATGTGAGAAAATGGGTCGAAGTCGGAATACAGAGATGAGGTGCGAGATGAAAGATGTTGGTATGGAGAAATGTGATTCCCGAAGAGATGGCCAACGGTGAAGGTTTGGCGAAGTTCCGTAAAGAATTCAGGGTGTTAGAAGGGATTCAAAGATCCGAAAATGGTGTATTGAAGAAACGATGGAGCAGTAGGGGTTACGGGGAAGAAATGCTTGAACGTGCTCAGGCTGATACTTGGGTGGATGGGCCGGATTTTTGTTAAAGGGGGTGAGGCCCAATTCTTTTAAATTCAAGTTTCTATTTATTTAAAATGGTGTATGAACTTCGTAAATTCGTATCTTCGTCATACGATATCATATTAACGAACCGTAAGTTGCGTTGGGACCGTGTGGACGAGAGCTTCACAATGAAGCTGACTGAATGTGGATTAGGGCTCGTATGAATGTACGGCGAAATAAATTGTTTGATTCAAATCAAACAACAGTTTATCGTTCTTTACGATGAACTGCCAAAGTGAGTAAAACTCACCAACTCTGTACAGTTATATTTTTATAATGTATTTTTAGAACTGTTAATCATCAGTTGATTGCTGTGTGTTGGTTGATTGATTGAACTGCTAGTCAGTTAGTTGAATTTTCTATATTGATTCTGTTTAACGGAATATATCATATGGAACTGAAAGTGATGTTATCTGTATTGTTTAACATCTATGATGCAGGGAAACAGGTTGGAGGAATCCAACTGGATTCCTTAACATTTATTTACTGATTTCATATATTGTGATATATGATGTGATGTATATCTGTTATGGATTATGTGTGTAAGAATGATGTTGATCATTGTTATTCGATATTTTAAATATCATAAAAGACCCTGGGATGTAAAAAGAATTATTTCAATGTATATTGAAATAAAGGGATTTTATAAAATCAACAGATTTTATAAAAGGAAATATTTCGAAAGTAATTAAAAGGGAAAATGTTTTTAAAACAAATACAGTTTTATAAAAGGGAAATCATTCGTAAAGTGAAGAAACTGTTACTAAAAGTAAATCTTTATAAAAGAATAGTTTATTCAAAAAGGAGTTATCGAATTTAGTTATTCGAATAAAGTTAAATCGAATATTAGTGATTCGAATAGTAAAAGGAGTTAAACGATGTTAGTTTAATCGAGTTAAAGGGAGTTAATCGATGTTAGTTTAATCGATTAGAGTTAAAGAAAATGAGTTAATTGAATATAGTTTATTCGAATAGAGTAAAAGGAGTTAAGCGAATATTAGTGATTCGAATAGTAAAAGGAGTTAATCGAATATATAGTTTATTCGAATAGAGTTAGAGGAGTTAAGCAAATATAGTTTATTCGAATAGTAAAAGGAGTTAATCGAATATATAGTTTATTCGAATAGAGTTAGAGGAGTTAATCAAATATAGTTTATTCGAATAGAGTTAGAGGAGTTATCGAATATAGTTTATTCGAATAGAAAGTAAAAGGAGTTAATCGAATATAGTTTATTCGAATAGAATTAAAAGGAGTTAATCGAATATAGTTTATTCGAATAGAATCAATTGAGTTAATCGAACATAGTTTATTCGAATAGAGTAAAGGAGTTAGTCGAAGTTAGTTAATCAAAAGGAGTTATCGAATATAGTTTATTCGATAGGAGTTAAGAGAATAGAGTTAGAGTTAAATCAAAAGAGTTAAGTGAATAGAATAAATTGAATAGAGTTATCGAATATACCTTATCGAAGGAAAGAATTATCGAATAGGAAAGATTTGAAAGAGAGTTATGTAAGGAAGTTTGTTAAAGAATTAGAAAGGTGAACTTTGTCTATTTCAAGGTTAGAAACGTTGTTCAGTTAAGGTCTGAGAGGTAGTATTACCCCAACTTGATTGACTTCATTTTTAACTAAGGAATGGTTAAGGTTCGATAGTAAGGGATGGTTAAGTGAACTTAGTAATTAAAGGAAATGGTTTGAGTTGGCATCGCGATGGTTTGTTTAAACATCTGTCTAAGTCCAATGAAGAAGCTTTGGAAATGTTTTCCAAATAAGAAACCAGAAATGTTTTCTAATAAGGAAAACAAGAAATGGAAATGTTTTCCATTGTTAATGACGTATATTTTCCAAATTTAGAAAATAAGAAATATTGAATATAGGGAAACAGGAGATAAGTAAATTAATGAAATAAAGAGATAAATGTTGAATGATGTTTGATCGATATAAATTTCCATTTGGAAATAATATCGTTGTTTGCACACCTGTTTTTCTTCGATAGTTAAATCACAGACTATCGAAGTTTTGACCATTTAACGTTGTTAATATGGAGAGACCGGTTGGGTTATTATCCACATAACCACTCTGTATTGGCATAAGCGTTGCGAATCATATATGCCAAAGGAAATTGAAGACAGAGTTATGCAAGGGCTATCCTATTTACAGAATAGTGCCTTCGGTTCATCCTGTTCCTGGATGACTTTTATGGACGGAAGTCTGACAAAGTATTTCCAGACGATCACGTATATTGATTTCTCCAACCGTACCAAGAGTGGAAGCGGAGAAGGAAACATCTTTTAGCTAACACATAATGTATGGTTGAGGACGTCAATCAGTGATTTGATGGATTTGACGATGTGGCATTCAAAGTGAATCTGGTGTGATGATAAAAGCGTAGTTTCTAGCCTCACATCTGGTAAATGACAGAAATCGGGCAGGCAGCATGGCTAAGTCGGTCGCACTGAAGTAGGGTGTATAATCACCTGATCTAGAGTTTCATTTACTTCTAAAAATCTATTGTTGATGCTGTCCCATTCGGGAAACGGTTGCTGATCCCAACTGTTGGTGATATACATTCGATACACTCAAGCGAAATGAGTGGTCGGTCATGTGTGGCCGGGTTGCAAGATGTTCTTGTTGAACCCAGTGTATTCCTCTCTAGAGGTACACGAGCGAAAGGTGGTTCCATACCTTGTCATAGTTGGAAATCCATTACCCAATACGTGCTTGCAGTTTTGATTGTACACTATATATGTAGAACGTGAGATGAAAGCGTTTCTACTAGATGATTATTATATTATGGTTGATAGACATTATTATAATATCAAAAGGTTTTTGATATAAAGATAATTTGGATTCTCATAAGGGAAAAACCCGTTCCGTTATACGGCGTGGTCTTATGAGATACCGTTTACCTGTTTGAACTTTTTTTAACTATTTTACACACACCAGACCCATGACTGACCCAGAGTTTATTTTGTTGTTTTCCCTAAACTCTTGGGTGCCTAAATTTGTACGGGCAGTAAAGTAGTCGGGATTTTACAGATACACTTGAAGAGTTGGAGCAGGAGGCTTCAGGATTTTATAGCTATAGTTATTTCCGCTGTGTTGTAAGTGTTGTACTTTGATAATGATGTATATTCAAGTACACATGTATATTTCAAGTTATGTTATATGAAATATATTTATTCGTTCCGCTGTGAGATTCGTGTTACTCTGATATTGTGTTCTTCTTCTTCTTCTATTTTATGTTTCTATCTTATCTATTCTCACCCTCTAATTTCTTTCATTAATGACTGGTATTTTTCGATGTTTGGTTAGTCTTCATTGAGTTTATGGCGATAACCAAAGTCCAAAAATCCGGGTCATTACAGTGCCCAAAACCCATCCCAACATTCCTTCTTCCCCGTTCAATGATACAGGAACCCGAAACTTTCAACAGCCATTTTCCCCAATTTCGAATGTACATCATACGTCCAACCCAAATATCACGAAAATACGAAACTTTTTTTTAGAAGAAAGAGGTAGAAGAAGAACAGAAATAACAACACAGAATCTCACATCGCAGCGGAACAAAATATAATATCATAACTTTTGAAATACAAAATTTCAACTGTATAACATACACTTATCAGAGTACAACACTTACAACACAGCGGAAATAAAACTCTATATAACTAACGCTGAAGCCTCCTGCTCCAAGCTCCTTTAGATAGATCTGTAAAATCCTGAACTACTTGACTGCCCGTACAAATTTAGGCACCCAAGAGTTCAGGTAGAACAAAACAAAATAAACTCCAGGTCAGTCATGGGACTGGTATGAGTAAACAGTTTAACAGTTTCAGAAACTAAATGATATCTCATAAGACCACGCCGTATAACACGGAACGGGTTTTTCTCTTATGAGAATCCAAACACTTGACCTTTCTTTCAAAATCCTTTTGAAAGGAATAATAATCTTTATATCAGAACTCTTTTGATATTATAATAATGTCTAAATCAAGTAAATAACAATCTAGTGGAATGTTTGCATCTCACGTTCCATATATATAATATACAATCATAAACCACAAGCACGTATTGGGTATTTGATTTCCAACTATGACAAGGTATGGAACCACCTGCTGCTGGTGTATCTCTAGAGGAGAATACACTGAGTTCAACAAGAACATCTTGCGACTCAGCCACACATGACCGACCACTCATTTTGCTTGAGTGTATCGAATGTATATCACCAACGGTTGGGATTAGCAACCGTTTCCCGAATGGGACAGCATCGACAATAGATTTTTAGAAGTAAATGAAACTCTAGATCGGGTGATTATACACCCTAATAGGTGCGACCTACATAACCATGCTGCCTGCCCGATTTCTGTCATTTACCGGTTGATGAGGCTTGAGGTTACGCTTATCATCACATCAGATTCACTTTGAATGCCACATTGTCAGATCCATCGATAATCACTAATTGACGTCTATCACAGTACATTACGTGTTAGCTAAAGAAGTTTCCTTCTCCGCTTCCACTCTTGGTACTGTTGAAGAAATCAATGTACGTGATCTTTCTAGAAATACTCTGTCAGACATTCATCCATACGAGTCACCCAGGAACAGGATGAACCGAAGGCATAATTTCTATTAATAGAAAAAGTCCTTGCACTCTACTCCGTCTTCGATTATCTTCATATAATCTGATTCGCAGCGCTACTGCCAATACGGAGTGGTTCTTCGGGTAATAATCCAACTGGTCTCTCCATATTGACAACGATGGTCAAAAACTTCAATAGTCTGTGATTTAACTATCGAATAAAAACAAGTGTTTCGATAGTCGATGATTTAACTATCGAAGGAAACAAGTGTTCATCCAAACATCAAACAATCACTGAGCCTTTAATTAATATTCCATTAATTAAATCACTTCTCTATTTCTTTATCAATATTTGTTAACCAAATATTTTTAATAACCATATTGGCCTTTTACGTTATTTAGAAAACATTTCCGAATATCGCCTTCCTTGATTTTCTAAACTTTAGAAAATATATGCTATTTATAATTGGAAAATATTCCAATTACTTATATCTTTTCCGATCTCGTTTATTTCTATACTTAGGAAATATTCTTTATTTTATTTCCAAGCTTACACTTATTTGGGTTAAAACGGATGTTGTGTAAAACATCGTTACGACAACCCAAATACTATATTCAACTAACTCTTATTCAACATTGATCTTCGAGCCTGAAATCTTACTATTTATTTGTTAATAATGAAATCAATCAAGTTGGGGTATAACTACCTCTCAGACCTTGACTGAATAACATTTATAATGTCAAAACATATATGACTACTTACTCGAATAATCAATACCATACAACTACTCATTCACTTTTAAACACGTATACCCTTTCTCTTTCTATTCTTACGAGATTTTATTCTCATGCTTCCTTTTTGATTATACTATTCTATTTCTAAGTTTGTTTCCTTATCGACTTCTATATATATCGATACGTTGATTTCTAACTATCAAATTATCTTAAAAATATTCTAACTCCTTAAATTCCCGAAAAAATTCGCCATAACCTCCTTTGTACCGGGGGCTTCGGGATATTTTAAATAGCCTCCCATAGCCCTCACCAATCCAAAAGAAAAAGAAAAGCCAAGTGACTAGCCGATACGGCGCATAAAATCTCATTTGGAAATTAAACGTGTACCTTTTTGTCGAGCAATCTATTTATTTCACTTCTATACTTTATTCCAAACCTGTCTCTTGTATATTTATACCTGTCCAATTTATTTCCAACTATACCTGATCGTTTTACTAAATTGGTTAAATAATTTGTTAATTAATTTGTTAATTAACTCTTCAGTCTATTTCACCTTCAAATTTGAACATGACATGTTCAAATATATTTTAACTTGCATATTAACAAATTCTAATTATACCCATACTCTCATTTCCTTATCGACTTCTCTATTCAAATTCCAATTCAATTCTATTTGGATTCTCTTCTCAAATTCTATATTTTCTTCTATTTGAATTCTCTTTATTTAAACTTCATTTGAATTCTAACTGTAATGACCCGAAAATCCGGACCAATTTGAGTTGACCAAATATCACAAGTCCAACCCCAAATTGCACTGGAAATTCAAGAAATTAATAGAAAGAAGATAGTGGGTAAGGAAAGATAAGGTAGAACTAATAGAATAGAGGAAGAAGAAGAACACCATCAGAGTAACACGAACCTCACAGCGGAACGAATAACATATAATATATATAACATAACTTGAAATATACATCTGTATTTGAATATACATCGTTATCAAAGTACAACACTTACAACACAGCGGAAATAAACTATAGTTATATGATCCTGAACCCTCCTGCTCCAGCTCTTCAAGTGTATCTGTAAAATCCCAACTACTTGACTGCCCGTACAAATTTAGGCACCCAAGAGTTTAGGGAAACGAACAAATAAACTCCGGGTCAATCATGGGACTGGTATGAGTAAAACAGTTTAAAACAGTTATACATGTATATGATATCTCATAAGACCACGCCGTGAATACGGAACGGGTTTTCCCTTATGAGAATCCAACATCTTTGACAAGCAATATCATTCTGATATTATAATAATGTCTAAACACAAAGAGATATCAATCTAGCAGAAACGCTTCCATCTCACGTTCTACATAAATAATATACAATCAAAATCGCAAGCACGTATCGGATAATGGGTTTCCAACTATGACAAGGTATAGAACCACCTTCCGATCAGTGTACTCTAGGAACGATACACTGGAGTTCAACAAGAACATCTTGCAACTCAGCTACACATGACCGACCACTCATTTCGCTTGAGTGTATCGAATGTACATCACCAACGGTTGGGATCAGCAACCGTTCCCGTATATATATATATATATATATATATATATATATATATATATATATATATATGGGACAACATTGATAGATTAAAGAAGCAAATGAATGTTCTCAAGATAGGTGATTATACACCCTACTTCGGTGCGACCGACTTAGCCATGCTGCCTGCCCGATTTCTGTCATTTACCGGATATGAGTCTAGAAGCTACGCTTATCTTTTCACATACCACATCTTCATTCACTTAGAATGTCACATCATCATACCCTATAAATCACAAATTGATTTTCCCAAAAATACCACGGGTATAAGCTAAGAGAAACGAATTCCTCCGACACCAACGTAAATACGTTTGAAACGATCAACTTACGTGATCTACCAGATATACTCTGTCAGACCTTCGTCCATACAAGTTTTCCTGGGACTGGACAAACCGAAGGCACTATTCAGTATATCCATCTTAGTTGTTGTTGTCTAAGACTTACACAACAGCCCTTGCACTTTACTCCGTCTTCAATTATCTTTGGCATAAATGATTCGCAATGCTTATGCCAATACAGAGTGGTTCTTTGGATAATAATCCAACCGGTCTCTCCATATTAACAACGTTAAAATAGTCAAAACTTCGATAGTCTGTGAGTTAACTATCAAAGAAAAACAAGTGTGCAAACGACGATACTATTTCCAGATGGAAATTATATCGATCAATCATCCAACATATATATATATATATATATATATATATATATATTTCCTCATTTTCTATGTTTAGAAAAAATACGTTATTAACACTGGAAAATATTTCCATCTTATCTACACATCACTATTCTTCCACAACTATCAGTCCCTAACTGTAAGCTAGTATGAGAACGATTTTCTAAGTATAAACCCCGAAGGCCGAAACCAACATCAGATCGATACTCAGGAAACCATTCAATTTACTAATCTCTAGTCAGTTTCTAATTTTTCTTAACTCTATTTCTTTAACTCCATTCGATTAACTCTATTTGATTAACTCTAATTGATTTACTCTAATTCGAATAACTAGTATTTGTTTTAACTTTATTTCAAATAACTATATTCGATTTAACTCCATTCGCTTGACTCTATATCGCAGTGATCACAATGGTTACACCTGATTCCCTCAGGAAACATCCGACCGCCGTAGGCTATCTGCAGCCCTGCGAATTACGCTAGCAGTCGTGCTAAATGGTAACTTATCCTGAATAACTATGTTTGACTAACTTCTTCGAATAAACTATATTTGATTAACTTCTATTTGATGACTCTATTTGATAACTCTAATCGACCAACTCTTTCCTATCTCGTTAATTTCCTTTTTCCTTTAATCCTATTTATTTTCTAAATAAATGTTCCTTTTACAATTCCATTTATTTTCTAAATAAATATTCTCCTTTATAATATCCTATGATTTTATAAATGCTTTATTTTCAAATTATTTCCTTTTATAAAATCGGTTGATTTTATAAAAATTCCTTTATTTCAATATACATTGAAATATCCCTTTTTACATCCCAGGGTCTTTTTATGATATTTAAAATATCGAATAACAATGATCAATATCATTCAAACATATCAAATCGACAACGGATTTTATAGCACAACATATATCATAATATATGAAAACGGTAAATTAAATGTTGAGGAATCCAGTCGGATCCCTCCAACCTGTCTCCCTGCATCCACAAATGTTACACAGTATAATATACATCAATTTCATTTTAATATGAATGTTCTGATAAACAACATCAACATATATTTTAACGGTTTATATATATATATTTGTGTATATATATATATAATTTCAACTAACTGACTTGTAGTTCAATCAATCAAATCAACACACAACAATCAACAGATGATTAACAGTTCTAAAAATACGTTATAAAAAATATAACTGTTCAGAGTTGGTGAGTTTTACTCGCTTTGGCAGTTCATCGTTAAAGAACGATAAACTATTGTTTGATTTGAATCAAACAGTTTATTTCGCCATAAATTCATACGAGCCCCAATCCACTTCCAGTCGGTTCCATTGGGTAGTGTCCATCCATACAATCCCAACGGATCTTGGTTTGCTGAAAACCGATATCCTATGATGAAGTTATTCAACTTCGAAGTTTACACACAATTATATAAATAAATAACTTGGATTTTTAATTTCTAATTGGGCCTTACTTTTGGATCCAGCCCACAACCCGTTCAAACAGTTCTTCCTCCCTCCAATTATTGTCGTGGCTCCAACCCCACCATTCCCAACCTTCGATCTCCATTATCCCATCGAATCATCCCTTAGAATTAAAACTAAAATCACCTAAATTCACCTCACCCCATTTTCTACCACCTCAACCCGTTTTCATCGAGTTCGAACTTCCCTAGCAGTTTCCATCGAACTGCTCCTCCATACAGGTACCGACGGTTTTTGCCACCGATTCTTCCCAGTCTTTGCTCGCAAGCTATAACTCATGCCCCGAACCCGAAAATGGCCTCAAATCCCAACATCGAAGCTTCGATTTCACCAATTCTTGAACCTAGGTATCCAAATCACTCGCTGGAAATCATCGACCTCACCAAAACAAGAATCGAACATCTCCAATGTGATACCGAATTGAAGAGATTCACTCAGCGAACAAGAATATATAAGTATTATGATTTATGAAATTTTATAGGAATTGCTTTGGATTTTCACAACTCACGATTTGGTTTCCAGCAAGGATAGCGGCGGCTGGAATTTTTCGTTGACTGTAGAAAATTGTTTAGGTTTAGAAATGGGGTAAAGGTTATTTATAGGGAGATTTAATAATTTTAAATTCGATTATTTAATTCCCTTTTTTTAAGCACTCGCTAATTGTATTTGTCCTCTAAAATTCCTCTGATCACATACGATACCCAAAAATCACGAAACTGGACATACAGCTACAACTCGACATTACGGTCCCAATGAAACTGGTTTCGTCAAATTCCGACTCTGTATGCTCACACAGCGTATTTTTGACCATAAAAATACTGACTGTTTTTCACTCTAAAAATCTGTACGGCCACACAGTGAATCTAAAAATCACGGAAACTGACATCTAGCAATAATCTAACATTGCGGATCCAACAAAATTAGTTTCGTCGAATTCCGACTTCGTTTGCAAACACAGCGTATTTTTTAAAGCTCTGGATGACCCATTTAAATATATAAATATATTTAAATTAAATTAAATTAAATATAGATAAATTTATATTATCGTATATATATTCACAGTGGAATACCATACACCACCCGTTGGGTTTATAACTCGATACTTCAAACCCAGATTAAATCGATATGCGATTTAAAATGAAATTCCTTTTTAAAATATAAATAATTTCTTTATATATTATAAAGGAATTCCACATCGACTTTTCTGAAATTTGATTTGGTCGTAAATCAAAATCTACACGATGAATTCCATATTTTTCTCTTCCACTAGAAAGATATACTCCACCAGCTCCGTACGTTTCTTGTTTCACAGAAATCCAATTTAAAACGAATCCTGTACATTCAGTTGAAGTTCGAATTGCTAATTTACGAATTGCAGCGCCATTTCAAGCTTGATTTTAATTATATTATAACTCTACGTTCAAACTATCGTTTATATAATATATTCGTTATTCAAATTCAATTCCAAGCTGAATGAAATATCACAGATTATCCAGTTCACACCACATCGCCATTTCAGCCAATTCTGATTATTTCAAAATTAAATATATTATTTAATTTATTATTTAATTAAATATTCACCATTATTTAATTCCACGACCATTAGATTCATTATATCACTATTTACATAATTAAATAAATTAATTATAATACCTCTGACAATGCGGGTCATTACATTCTTCCCCACTTAAAATAATTTCGTCCTCGAAATTGCTAAGTTAGAGGACGACCCTATCTATTGGAATTCGTAAGATTTGTTTACCCCTTATTTCTGATTTCAACTGAACCAATTAATATCGACTAAAATATTTATTCATTCCGACTAACTAAAATTTTCAAAAATTCTGAAAATTTTCTAACACTTTAAATTTTCGGAAATTTTTTCCATAACCTCCTTTGTACAGCCCTATCGGAAAAACTCCAACTCGCCTCTCTAGGCCATTTCCAACCAAAAAGAAAATCAAACAGCCAAGCGGCTTGCCAATTCGGCTCATAAATCTCATGCTTATATCAAATATAAACTTGTACCTTTATGTCGGGCATATCAACTTTATCACTTCACTTGTCATCAATTCAACATATGCCAATATCAATTTAATCAAACTCTGATCACTTTATCCTCAACATAACCATTCGCTTATCCACGCCAAACATCATTTCAAATTCGAGTTTTATCCTCGATTCCAAACCCTTAACTCATCCACCAAATATCGTTTCAAATTCCTATCTTATAAATACAATTTGTTCGATATTTCTATTTCAACTCAGTTTCCACTTAACTGGTTTCTAATTCCATCTCAATTCTATTGGATTTTACAAGTTTTACTTTAATTTGTTTTAATTCAAACAACCTTTTCTTCCTGGAAGTTTTTAAACAGTTTACCTCTTTCAAAAATCAAATTTTCCTTTTTGAAATTCAACACAACTTGTTTTCCCAAAACAAATTCAAAACAAAATCCTTGGTAGTAATCCGTTACTTACATACTCAAAAATGAACACCGATGATGTCATGATCAACATCGGAATCTATTTTCTAGCTACCGAAGTGAGTTCAATACTATAGCACTTTCAAAACCATATCTAAACAATTCCAATTTGAAATTTATTTCGAAATATAATTCACACTGCTTGTAAAACAATTTAAAATCTCCCAGGATCTTAAATTTTCCTTATTTTTAATCTAAATTCATTTACAAACACCTTTCCCATTTCTGGGATTTTAAATTTCAATTCTGATCTAAATTCAGATTTAATTCATTTCAATTTCATATAATTCACTTGTATAAATTCTGGTTGGTTATATATGACCATTTCACTTTATAATCTTGCTCAATTATAATTACAACCAATATATGTAATATATGATAATATATTACATATCCATACCGTGTCGGTCCATCGTATTCAAGTATTTATTTACTCCTACCGATACAGTGGATCAAACTGATCGACCAGAACTCATAAACAACTCAACCAATGAATCCCCACAACATAAAACCATTTTCATATGAAATACAAATACGCACTCGTATATATACACTCAACTCAATCTAGGGTATTACTAACCCTATCTCTACTGAGTCACGCCACAGAGCTAAGGTAATTCTTAACTTAAGCTCTGATACCAACTGTAATGACCCGGGATTATGATTCAAGTAGGCTTTGCAACCATCCTCTCCTCATCCTCCCGAAGTAGCAGGGTAATACCCCACTGTGGCTTACATTGGTACCCCAGCACCACGTTTTACGGCCAGCCTTTCGACTTCACAACCAACCCTCATTTTCCGTGTCAGTCATGGGACTGGTATGAGTAAAACAGTTAAAACAGTTCGAACAAGTAAACGATATCTCATAAGACCACGCTGTATAATGGAATGGGTTTTTCCCTTATGAGAATCCAAAATATCTTTATATCAAAAACCTTTTGATATTATAATAATGTCTATCAACCACAGTATATATATAATCATCTAGCAGAAACGCTTTCATCTCACGTTCTACATATATAGTATACAACCAAACCGCAAGCACGTATTGGGTAATGGATTTCCAACTATGACAAGGTATGGGACCACCTTTCACTAGTGTACCTCTAGAGAGGAATACACTGGGTTCAACAAGAACATCTTGCAACCCGGCCACACAAGACCGACCACTCATTTTGCTTGAGTGTATCGAATGTATATCACCAACGGTTGGGATCAGCAACCGTTTCCCGAATGGGACAGTATCGACAATAGATTTTTAGAAATAAATGAAACATTAGATCAGGTGATTATACACCCTAATAGGTGCGACCTACATAGCCATGTTTCCTGCCCGATTTCTGTCATTTACCGGTTTATGAGGCTTGAAGCTACACTTTATCATCACACCAGATGCTCTTCGAATGTCACATCGTCAAATCCATAAAATCATCGATTGACGTCTACAACAGTACATTACATGTCAGCTAAAAGAAGTTTCCTTCTCCGCTTCCACTCTTGGTACGGTTAAAGAAATCAATATACGTGATCGTTTGGAAATACTCTGTCAGACATCCGTCCATACAGTCATCTAGGAATAGGATGAACCGGAGGTACTATTCAGTATATCCATCTTAGACACTGTTATCTAAGATTTATACAATAGCCCTTGCACTTTACTCCGTCTTCAATTATCTTTGGCATATATGATTCTCAACGCGTATGCCAATACAGAGTGGTTCTTTGGATAATAATCCAACCGGTCTCTCCATATTAACAACGTTAAAATGGTCAGAACTTCGATAGTCTGTGATTTAACTATCAAAGAAAAACATGTGTGAAAACAACGATATTATTTCCAAATGGAAATTCTATCAATCAATCATCAAACCCTATCATTCCACAACTATCAGACTCTAACAGTAAACTAATAAGAGAACAACTTCCCAAGTATAAACCCCGAAGGCCGAAACCAACATCAGATCGATACTCAGAAAACTATTCAACTTAACTAATTTCTAGTCAGTTTCTAATCTTGTTTAACTCTATTTCTTAACTCTATTTCTTAACTCTATACGATTAACTCTAGTTCGTTTTTAACTCTAATCGATTAACTCTATTTGATTACCTCTAACTGATTTACTCCTTTCAAATACTATATTCGGTTTACTCCTTTCACTCTATTCGAATAAATTATATTTGAATAACTCCTTTAACTCTAATTGATTAATTCTAACTCCTTTTACTCCAACTGATTAATTCTAACTCCTTTTAAAATATCGTATTTATTTTCTAAATAAATATTTCCTTTATTCTATTTATTTTCTCAAATAAATATTCCTTTATTCTAATTTTATTTATTCCTTAAATAAATAAATAAATAATCCCTTTTAATCTATTTGTAAATGTTCTACAAATATTTCCTTTATAATTCTATTTTATTTGTAAATTGTTTACAAATATTTCTCTTCGTATTTGTTTGACAAATATTTCCCTTTAAATTTGTTTTACAAATATAATTCCTTTATTCAAAATCCTTTTTCTTTTATAATATAAAATCCATTGATTTTATATAAATAAATTATTTTCAAAATATACTTTGAAAATCCCTTTTCCACATCCGGTATTTCTATGGTACTTAACACACCATATAACAACGATAATATCGTCCAAACACACATAATCAACAACAGATTATATATCACATCATATATCACAATATATGAATCACAGTAAAATAAATGTTGAGGAATCCAGTTGGATTCCTCCAACCTGTTTCCCTGCATCACAGATGTTAAACAATATAGATAACATCACTTTCAGTTCCATATGATATATTCTGTTAAACAGAATCAATATAGAAATTCAACTAACTGACTAGCAGTTCAATCAAACAGTCAACACACAGTCAATCAACCAACATTTAACAGCTTTAAAAATACAACATGAAATTATAAACTGTTCAGAGTTAGTGAGATTTACTCACATTTGCAGTTCATCGTTAAAGAACGATAAACTGTTGTTTGATCTGAATCAAACAGTTTATTTCGCCATAATTTCAATCTAGCTCCAATCCACTCCCAGTCAGTCTCATCGTGTTGCTCCCGTCCATACGATCCCAATGGATCTTGTTTCATTGAATTCTGATATCGTATGAATAAGATACAATAAAACAAAGTAAATACACACTTAAATATTTAAATAAAACTTAACTAATGGTATTGGGCCTTAACTTTGATTCCATCGGCCCATCTCCCACACAGGCCCAACGCAATCCTTCTTCTTCATCGGCTCCCTGAACCCACGCTTGCGCTCATCTTCCTCTCCACAACTTTGACTCCAGTATTCAACGCCTATGGCCGATTTCTGATCTCAACTGCTCCTACAACTGAGCGTCGAACACCACGCCACCCTCACCAATCAACACCGCTCCTTCCTCTCTTCCTTCCAGTCCCCTCACGCTCGCACTCGAACTCAGGTATCACAGTGGCTCCTCACGCACCATACAGGAAGGTGCGACAGTTTTTATCACCGGACTTCGCCAAAATCTGTGCGCCTCTCCTAATCGATCTCAGGAACCCCAAAATGAAGATAATTTCTCCTTTCGATGCTTACATCTCCGAATTTCCTCAACCCTAATCTACTACCCAACAACCCATTGACCAAAAATCTGTGTCGAACCCCTTAGAAGGGTATTGGTATGTAGATAAACAACTAAGGATCGCAAATATACATCAGTAATGATTTATGGAATTTATTTGAGTTTTTAATTGAATTTTGAGGATCGAAAGTATTTTACTGTGAAGAGAATTTTAGAACTGCGGAAAATGAATTAGGTTAGAGAGTTGATGACACTATATAGGGTGAGTATATATTTTGTGTAGCTATAAACGATGGTTGGGTGGCTCGTTCTAGGCTTTAGAAGGCTTTTAGATATTTTACTTTTATTTTAAATTATTTGTTTCTGACTTCTAAAAATTTGTGTGGTCATACATGATACTAAAAAATCACGAAACTGGACATCTAGATACAGTTCGACATTACGGTCCCAACGAAAATTGTAATGACCCGCATTGGCAGAGGTATTATAATTAATTTATTTAATTATATAAATAGTGATATAGTGAATTTAATGGTCGTGGTTTAATTAAATAATGGTGAATATTTAATTTAAAATAATAAATTAAATAATATATTTAATTCTGAAATTATCAGAATTGGCTGAAATGGCAATATGGTGTGAACTGGATCATCTGTGATATTTAATTCAGCTTGGAATTTAATTTGAATAACGAATATATTATTTGAACGACAGTTTGAACGTATAATTTTAATATAATTAGAATCGAGCTCGAAATGGCGCTACAGTTCGTAATTTGGCGATTTGAACTTCAACTGAATGTACAGGATTTGTTTTAAGCCGGATTCCTGTGAAACAAGAAACGTTGGGAGCTGGTGAAGTATATCTTTCTAGTGGTAGAGAAAAATCGAGATTTCATCGTGTAGATTTTGATTTGTGTCCAAATCAAATTTTCGAATAGTTGCTATAGAATCATTTATCGACCGTAACGGTTTATTCGATATAACTTGATACCGGATTCGAATTTAGACAAGATTCTTTTGAGACATAGTGATAATTTAATTTTTAGAATTTTTCTGTAATTTTTAATTAATTTAATAAGCGACTTTTTATTTGAAGTATTTCGCACCCTGAAATCAACATTTTGAAGTTTCAAAATATGAGTCCACCTACCGATATTATTGTATTTTTGGGATCGTGGTGTGATACTGAGCACGACAGCATTTTATCTTCGTCCATAGTGATCGATAGATAAAATGGAATAATTAATTTAGTTTGAATTGTGTAAAATTTATTACTAACCATTTTCCTTGATCCAAACTAGTCCACGTAGTTTTCCTTCCCCTTTCCTTGGCTGCCGAAGTTCCACGTTATAGTTCAAATGCCCTCCATAGAAAAACAAATAATATTAAAACTTATTATAAATACCCTTATACGTTTTCAAACCCTTATTTCATCTTTGCTGTAGTCAACAAAGTAAGCCGCCAGTTCTTCAGCTTAAGCAAAAAGAATCGTTCGGTGATGTTCGAACCTTATATTTCTCGCGCCTGTATAACTCGACAGGTGTATTGGGAGGCTCTCGCAAAGAAGATGGAAATGCTAGGTGGTTTCATGCGTAAACGTGGAGAAATGAGGGGGACGTTGAGTTAGAGGGGGCGGAAACACTCGGCAGTGGTTCAACTTAAAATACGAACATGAGATGAGCGTGCATTTTTGGTCAATGAAGATGAACTACTGTGTTATACTAGGGTATGTTTTTCGAAGTTGGGAAATGGTGCTTGGAGTTGTCTGGAGTGGGAGCGATGGGTTCTTTGTCTCAGGTTGGAGGAATCTGTTTTGAACGGGTCCGACAGTGAACCGGAAAAGAGAGTGGGGTTGCTGCGAGTCCCTGGTAGTGGTCGGAGGTGTACAGTTCAACAAGAGGAGTTGAACGGCTGTATTGGTTTTGGATTTAATGAAGGAGTGAGATAGGTGGAAGGGAGGAATCAGCCATGGAATAGAGCTGGAGAACGGGCTGCGTTGGTTCAGGTAGAAGAAAGGACTTATGGGGGTGCTGACGTGGCTAATAAGGTCAATTAAGGATATAATTTTATATTAGTTAATTAGAGCAAATGTTTAAATATATATATATGAAATTGAAAAAATGTATAACATATTCATACGTTATCGGAATTCAGTGAAACAAGATCCGACAGGATCGTATGGACGGGAGCAACACAATGAGACTGACCGGGAGTGGATCGGAGGCAGTTACAATTTATGATGAAATAAATTGTCCGACTGAATCAAATAACGCAAACCGTTATTTAACGATTAACGCGCAACTGTGAGTAAAACTCACTAACTCTGAACAGTTTATAATTTCATGTTGTATTTTTAGAACTGTTAAATATTGGCTGATTGACTGTGTGTTGATTGTTTGATTGAACTGCTAGTCAGTTAGTTGAATTTCTATATGGATTCTGTTTAACAGAATATATCATATGGAACTGAAAGTGATGTTATCTATATTGTTTAACATCTGTGATGCAGGGAAACAGGTTGGAGGAATCCAACTGGATTCCTCAACAGTTATTTTACTATTTTTCATATATTGCGATATATGATGTGATATATAATCTGTTGTCGATTATATGTGTTTGAACGATATTGATCATCGTGATTTGATATGTTGAATACCATAACATACCGGAATGGTGAAAGGGGAATTTTCAAAATGAATATTGAAAATAGATTATTTATAAAATCAAAGAATTTTATAAAAGATATAATATTTATAACAATCAAAGGAGATTTTATAAAAAGGAAAAACGTTATAAAAAGGAAAACGTTACTAAAAAGGAAATCATTTGTAAAGTGAAGAACCGTTACTAAAAGTAAATCTTTATAAATGAATAGTTTATTCGAAAAGGGGTTAGTCAAGTCGAGTTAGCTGAATAGAGTTAATCGAATATTTGTTATTCGAATAAGAGTTAACCAGTTAGAATTAATCGAATAGAGTTAAAATAAAGGGGTTAATCGAATGTAGTTTATTCGAATAGAATCAAATAAGCTAATCGAATATAGTTTATTCAAATAGAAAGTAAAAGGAGTTAATCGAATATAGTTTATTCGAATAGTAAAAGGAGTTAATCGATGTTAGTTTAATCGATTAGAGTTAAAGCAAATGAGCTAATAGAATATAGTTTATTCGAATAGAAAGTAAAAGGAGTTAATCGAATATAGTTTATTCGAATAGTAGAAGGAGTTAATCGATGTTAGTTTAATCGATTAGAGTTAAAGCAAATGAGTTAATCGAATATAGTTTATTCAAATAGAATAAAGGAGTTAATCGAATATATAGTTTATTCAAATAGAATTAAAAGAGTTATCGAATATAGTTTATTCGATAGGAGTTAAGTGAATAGAGTTAAAGTTAAATCAAATAGAGTTAATCCAATGGTGTTAGTCCAATAGAGTTAACTGATAAGGGTAAATCGACTAGAGTTAAATCAAATAGAGTTAATCCAATAATGTTAGTCCAATAGAGTTAATTGATAAGGGTTAATCGAATAGAGTAAATTGAATAGAGTTATCGAATATACCTTATCGAAGGGGGGAGTTATCAAATAGAGATGATTTGAAAGAGGTTACGTAAGGAAGTTTGTTAATGAATTAGAAGGGTGAACTTTGTCTATTTCAAGGTTAGAAACGTTGTTCAGTTAAGGTCTGAGAGGTAGTATTACCCCAACTTGATTGGCTTCAATTTTAACTAAGGAATGGTTAAGGTTCGATAGTAAAGGATGGTTAAGTGAATTTAGTAATTTAAGGAAATGGTTTGAGTCGGCATCGCGATGGTTTGTTTAAACATCTGTCTAAGTCCAATGAAGAAGCTTTGGAAATGTTTTCCAAATAAGAAACCAGAAATGTTTTCTAATAAAGAAAACAAGAAATGGAAATGTTTTCCATTGTTAATAATGTATATTTTCCAAATTTAGAAAATAAGAAATATTGAATATAGGGAAACAGGAGATAAGTAAATTAATGAAATAAAGAGATAAATGTTGAATGATGTTTGATCGATATAAATTTCCAATTGGAAATAATATCGTTGTTTGCATACCTGTTTTTCTTCGATAGTTAAATCACAGACTATCGAAGTTTTGACCATTTTAACGTTGTTAATATGGAGAGACCGGTTGGATTATTATCCATAGACCCACTCTGTATTGGCATAAGCGTTGCGAATCATATATGCCAAAGGAAATTGAAGACGGAGTTATGCAAGGGCTATCCTGTTTACAGAATAGGGCCTTCTGTTCATCCTGTTCCTGGATGACTTGCATAGACGGATGTCTGACAGAGTATTTCCAGACGATCACGTATATTGATTTCTCCAACCGTACCAAGAGTGGAAGCGGAGAAGGAAACTTCTTTTAGCTAACACATAATGTATGGTTAAGGACTTCAATCGGTGATTTGATGGATTTGACGATGTGGCATTCAAAGTGAATCTGGTGTGATGATAAAGCGTAGCTTCTAGCCTCACATCCGGTAAATGACAAAAATCGGGCAGGCAGCATGGCTAAGTCGGTCGCACTGAAGTAGGGTGTATAATCACCTGATCTAGAGTTTCATTTACTTCTAAAAATCTATTGTTGATGCTATCCCATTCAGGAAATGGTTGCTGATCCCAACCGTTGGTGATATACATTTGATACACTCAAGCGAAATGAGTGGTCGGTCATGTGTGGCCGGGTTGCAAGATGTTCTTGTTGAATCCAGTGTATTCCTCTCTAGAGGTACACTAGCGAAAGGTGGTTCCATACCTTGTCATAGTTGGAGATCCATTACCCAATACGTACTTGCGGTTTTGATTGTATATTATATATGTAGAACGTGAGATGAAAGCGTTTCTGCTAGATGATTATTATATTGTGGTTGATAGACATTATTATAATATCAAAAGGTTTTTGATATAAAGATAATTTGGATTCTCATAAGGGAAAAACCCGTTCCGTTATACGGCGTGGTCTTATGAGATATCGATACCAACTTGAACTGTTTTAAACTGTTTTACTCATACCAGTCCCATGACTGACCCGGAGTTTTATTTTGTTTTGTTTTCCCTAAACTCTTGGGTGCCTAAATTTGTACGGGCAGTCAAGTAGTCGGGATTTACAGATATACTGGAAGAGCTAGGAGCATGAGGCTTCAGGATCATATAGCTATAGTTTATTTCCGCTGTATTGTAAGTGCTGTACTTTGATAATGATATGTATAATCAAGTATAGATTTGTATTTCAAAGTTATGTTATGAAATATATTTATTCGTTCCGCTGTGAGATTCGTGTTACTCTGATGTTGTGTTCTTCTTCTTCTTCTATTCTAATTTTCTATCTTATCTTTCCTCACCCTCTAATTTCTTTTACTAATGACTGGTATTTTTCGATGTTTGGTTAGTCATCATTGAGTTTATGGCGATAACCAAAGTCGACAAAATCCCGGGTCATTACAGTTGGTATCAGAGCATAAGTTAAGAATTACCTTGGCTCTGTGGCGTGACTCGGTAGAGATAGGGTTAGTAATACCCTAGATTGAGTTGAGTGTATATATACGAGTGCGTATTTGTATTTGATATAAAAATGGTTTTATATTATGGAGATTCATTGGCTGAGTTGTTTATGAGTTCTGGTCGATCAGTTTGATCCACTGTATCGGTAGGAGTAAATAAACAATTGAATACGATGGACCGACACAATATGGATATGTGATATATTATCATATATAGGATGTGTTGGTAGTAATTATAATCAGATAAGATTATAAAATGTGAAGTGGTTATATATAACCAATTAGAATTTATACAAGTGAATTATATGAAATTGAAATGAATTAAATCTGAATTTAGATCAGAATTGGAATTTAAAATCCCAGAAATGGGAAAGGTGTTTGTAAATGAATCTGGATTTAATATATGTGAATTTTAAGATCTTGGGAGATTTTAAATTTGTTTACGACATTGTAAAAGGATATTTGGAATTGATTTCAAGGTGGAAATGTTTAAAAATAGGTTTTGAAAGTGCTATAGTATTGAACTCACTTCGGTAGCTGGAAAATAGATTCCGATGTTGATCATGGCATCATCGGTGTTCATTTTCGAGTATGTAAGTGACGGATTACTACCAAGGATTTTGTTTTGGGAAAACTAGTTGTGTTGAATTTCAAAAAGGAAAATTTGATTTTTGAAAGAGGTAAACTGTTTAAAAACTTCCAGGAAGAAAAGGTTGTTTGAATTTAAACAAATTAAAGTAAAATTTGAAAATTCCAATAGAATTGAGATTGAATTAAAAGCCAGTAAGTGAAAATCATTTGAAATAGATTAGTGTCAAGTAGAATTAGACTTGATTAGAGATAATCTGGAATTATATTGGACTGTTGAGTTATGGATTTGAAATCAAGAATAGTGCTTGAGTTTGAAATGAAATTCGACTTAGGTGTAAGCGAATGGTTGTGTTAAAGATAAATTGATTTGAGATCAAGCTGGACTGACATTGGTATATGCTAAATTGACAGCAGGTGAAGGTGATAGAGTTGATATGCCCGACAAAAAGGTACAAGTTTATATTTGATATAAGCATGAGATTTATGAGCCGAATTGGCAAGCTGCTTGGCTGTTTGATTTTCTTTTGGGTTGGAGAAGGCCTAGAGAGGCGAGTTGTAGTTTTACCGATAAGGTTGTACAAAGGAGGTTATGGCGAAATTTTCCGAAAATTAAAAATGTTAGAAAATTTTCAGAATTTTAGAAAATTTTAGTTAGTCAAAAGGAATAAATATTTTAGTCAATATTAATTGGTTCAGTTGAAATCAAAAATAAGGGGTAAACAAATCTTAGGAATTCCAATAGATAGGGTCGTCCTCTAACTTAGCAATTTCGAGGACGAAATTATTTTAAGTGGGAAAGATTATAATGACCCGCATTGGGAGAGGTATTATAATTAATTTATTTTATTATTTAAAATACTGATATAGGGAATTAAATGGTGGTTTAATTAATAATAGTGAATATTTAATTAAATTAAATAATAAAATAATATATTTAATTCAGAAATAATCAAAAATATTGGAAATCACAATATTCTGTGAACGGGGTCGTCCCTTAGATTTAATTCAGCTTAGAGTTGAATTATATTGACGAATATATTAAATAACGATAGTTGAACGTAAAATATATATAATAATTAAATTCGAGCTCGAAATGGCGCGGCAGTTCGCTATTTTGCGATTTGAACTTCAACTGAATGCACAGGGTTCGTTTTAAATCGGATTTCTGTGAAACAAGAAACGTACGGAGCTGGTGGAGTATGTCTTTCTAGTGGAAGAGAAAAATCAGGATTTCGTCGTGTAGATTTTGAGATATGTCCAAATCAAATTTTAAAATAGTCGTTATAGAATCATTTATCGACTGTATGGGTTTATTCGATATAACTAGATACCGGGTTTGAATCTAGACAAGGTTCTTTTGAGACGTAGTGATAATTTAATTTTTAGAATTTTATGGTAATTTTTAATTAATTAAATATGCGACTTTTTATTGGGAATATTTTGCACCCTGTAATCAACATTTTGAGGTTTCAAAGTATGAGGTAATCTACCGGTATTATTATATCTCTGGGACCGTAGCACATTGCTCGGTATAATGATATATTTATATCTGTAGATAACGGTCTGTAAGTGAGTGGAGTTTACGTAACTGGTACGCTGAAATTTAAATAAAAATAAGACATATATATACTTATGTATGATGGAGTGTGCTTCATCAAAACGTTACCTTGTATTACATTAGCTTCACCATAAAGTCACCACCACGTTCTCATTAGCGGACAACTCCTTTCCACGACAACTCCGATCCAACATACCACGTGTGGTTTCCTTAACCACTACTAAGAAATCTTATACTATAAATACCATGATATACCCTTAAGACCTAAACAAAAATTTCCTTCTAAAACCGGCTGCCACTAAAGCTCATAAAAAAAACGTTAAATCCACACCCTTCAGTAAATCAAAAGAATGTCGATCTCCTCTGTGTGGCGGGTTCGAACCTGGAGAACATTTTGAAAAATGAGGGTTCGAAGGGGAGTATTTCGGGTGTGGTGATGGTTGTTTCTAGTGAAGGGGAGAACGAATTATTGGTGGAGGGAGCAAGCGAAATGGAGGAGAAAGCACGAGGTCTCTACGTAGAAACAAGTGAGGAAGGTGGGGTTTGAGGTGCAGAAGATTTTGGGGGATGTTTGGAGCTACAAATGGACGGACCTGCCAGCGTGAAAAGGGTTGACTGATGGTGTTAACTAGCAGGAGGGATATAATAGAATAGGAAGTAGAGCAATAGTATGACGAGGAGTTTAAAGGCAAATTTGTGTATGGAAATGGTACTGAAGACCAGTTGGAGCAGAGTTAACGTTTGAGGAAGAAAGTAATAGTTGAAGCGGACGGTTTAAAAGTGGTAAATGGACCATTTACAAAGATGGTTAGTCGAGAAGAGGAATGTTAGTTTTAGTTTGCTTTCAAATGAAAAGAAATGGAAAAGGACGTTGGGGTTAAAGATTCAGAAATGGTGAGGGGATTATATAAGAGGAGCGATGGTTTTCAAACTATCAGGGAAGAAGCAATTCGTTGCCGAATGGGTATGGAAAATAACGGGCCTGTTATTGAAGGTGAGGCCCAGTGGTTTAGTTAAAATTTTGTTTAGTTTAAATTAAATAGTACATTAAGTTGTTAAACCAATAAGTTCTTCATACGTTATCAGAACTCGACGTCACAATGGAACTGATTTGAAGTGATGTGGAGCTCGTTTGAATTTACAGCAAGATAAAACGATGGACTGGATTAACCAACAGTTATCGTTATTAACGATGATCGTCCAATGTGAGTAAAACTCACCAACTCTGATCAGTTCTATTTTTACAGTGTATTCTTGGAACTGATAAGTATCTGTTGATTGCTGTGTGTTAACTGTTTGGTTGAATTTCTTGTGTATTAGTTGAAATTATAGATAACGATATATATTTAAATTATTAATCTAATATCGACTCTGTTTGGCAGAATATTTCATAGTGAAATATTACCGATGTTAATTATGCTGTCTAACATCTGTGATGCAAGGAAACAGGTTGGAGGAATCCAACTGAACTTCTCAATATTTATGATACTGTTCTGTTCATATATTGTAATATATGATGTGATATATAATATGTTTGATTATGTGTGTTTAAATGATATCGATCATGGTGGTTTGCTATTTTAAATATCATAAGAGACCCTGGGATGTAAATAGAATAAAAGAATTTTATAAAATCAACCGATTTTATAAAAAGGAAATAATTTGAAAATATTTATTTAGAAAATAAATAGGAGATTATAAAGGAGAATATTTATTTAGAAAATAAATAGGAAAAAGGAATATATATTTAGGAAATGAATAGAGTTAATCGATTAGAGTAAATCAAATAAAGTAAATCGATTAGAGTAAAACATACATAGTTATTCGGGATGAGATTTCATTTAGCATGACTGCTAGCGTAATTCGCAGGGCTGCAGATAGCCTACGGCTATCGGATATTTCCTGAGGGACTCAGGCGTAACCATTGTGATCGCTGCAATCTAGAGTCAAGCGAATGGAGTTAAATTCAATATTAGTTATTCGAATAGGAGTTAAACAAATAGAGTTATTCAATTAGAGTAAATCAAAATGGAGTTAAACAGAAATTAGAAACTGACTAGAGATTAATAAGTTGAATAGTTTTCTGGGTATCGATCTGATGTTGGTTCCGGCCTTCGGGGTTTATACTTGGGAAGTTGTTCTCTTGTTGGTTATAGTTAGGGACTGATAGTTGTGAAATGATAGTGATATGTAAATAAAAATGGAAATGTTTTCCAGTGTTAATAACGTATATTTTCTAACCATAGAAAATAAGGAAATGTAAATTTATATATATATATATATATATATATGTTAAATGATGATTGATTGATAGAATTTCCATCTGGAAATGATATCGTTGTTTGCACACGAGTTTTTCTTTGATAGTTAAATTACGGACTATCAAAGTTTTGACCATTTTAACGTTGTTAATATGGAGAGACCGGTTGGATTATTATCCGAAGAACCACTCCGTATTTGCATAAGCATTGCGAATGATATATGCCAAAGATAATTGAAGACGGAGTTATGCAAGGGCTATCCTATTTACAGAATAGTGCCTTCGGTTTGTCCAGTCCCGAGACGACTTGTATGGAAGAATGTCTGACAGTGTATATCTAATAGATCCCGTAAGTTGATCTCTTCAAACGTATTCACGTTTGGTGGCGGGGGAATTCGTTTCTTGTAGCTGTATACCCGTGGTATTTTTGGGGAAATCAATTTGTGATTTGGGGGGTATGACGATGTGACATTCAAAGTGAATGAAGATGTGGCATGTAAAAGATAAGCATAGCTTCTAGCCTCACATCCGGTAAATGACAGAAGTCGGGCAGGCAGCTTGACTAAGTTGGTCGCTCCGAAGTAGGGTGTATAATCACCTATCTAGAGAATATTCATTTGCTTCTTTAATCTATCAATGTTGTCCCATATATATATACGGGAAATGGTTGCTGATCCCAACCGTTGGTGATATACATTCAATACACTCAAGCGAAATGAGTGGTCGGTCATGTGTGGCTGAGTTGCAAGATGTTCTTGTTGAACTCCAGTGTATCGTTCCTAGAGTACACTGATCGGAAAGTGGTTCCATACCTTGTCATAATTGGAAATCCATTACCCAATACGTGCTTGCGGTTTTGATTGTATACTATATATGTAGAATGTTAGATGAAAGCGTTTTTGCTAGATGATTATTATATTATGGTTGATAGACATTATTATAATATCAAAAGGGTTTTTGATATAAAGATAATTTGGATTCTCATAAGGGAAAAACCCGTTCCGTTATACGGCGTGGTCTTATGATATATCGTTTACCTGCTTAAACTGTTTTACTCATACCAGTCCCATGACTGACCCGGAGTTTATTTTGTTTTGTTTTCCCTAAACTCTTGGGTGCCCAATTTTGTACGGGCAGTCAAGTAGTCAGGATTTACAGATATACTGGAAGAGCTTGGAGCAGGAGGCTTCAGGATTATACAGCTATAGTTATTTCCGCTGTGTTGTAAGTGTGTACTCTGATAATGTTATTATAAACATATACTGATTTTATTTCAAGGATATGTTATCTATTATATGTTGTTCGTTCCGCTGTGAGATTCATGTTACTCTGATATTGTGTTCTTCTTCTTCTTCTTTTCTATTAGTTTTATCTTGTCTATTCTCACCCTCTATCTTATTTCTATTAATTTCTTGAATTTCCAGTGCAATTTGGGGTTGGACTTGTGTTATTTGGTCAGCTCAAATTGGACCGGATTTACGTGTCATTACAGTTGGTATCAGAGCTTAAGTTAAGAATTACTTAGCTCTGTGGCGTGACTCGGTAGAGATGGGGTTAGTAATACCCTAGATTGAGTTTGAGCGTGTGTGTGTATATATATATGAGCACGTATTTGTTATTCGATATAAAATTGTTTTATATTGTGGAGATTTATTGGTTGAGTTGTTTATGTGTTCTTGTCGATCAGTTTGATCCACTGTATCGGTAGGAGTTTATAAACACTCGAATACGATAAACCGACATGGTATGTTTTAAAAGGGTAAACGGAATAATTTTACACAAATTATATTATAATATACTGGATATATTGGTTATTATTATAATCAAGTAAGAGTATAAATTAAATGGTTATGTAAATGACCAACCAGAATTCATATAAGTGAAATACGTGAAATCAGATGAATTAAATCAGAATTTAAATCAGAATTGAAATTAAAACCTTGGAGATTTGGAAAGGTGTTTGTAAATGAATCTGGATTTAATATATGTGAATTTTAAGATCCTGGGAGATCTTAAATTTGTTTACAACGTTGTAAAAGGATATTTGGAATTGATTTCAAGGTGGAAATGTTTACAAATGGTTTTTGAAAGTGTTATAGTATTGAACTCACTTCGGTAGCTGGAAAATAGATTCCGAAGTTGATCATGACATCATCGGTGTTCATTTTCGAGTATGTAAGTGACGGATTACTACCAAGGATTTTGTTTTGAATTTGTTTTGGGAAAACAAGTTGTGTTGAATTTCAAAAAGGAAAATTTGATTTTTGAAAGAGGTAAACTGTTTAAAAACTTCCAGGAAGAAAAGGTTGTTTGAATTTAAACTAATTAAAGTAAAATTTGTAAAATCCAATAGAATTGGGATTGAATTAAAAGCTAGTAAGTGAAAATCATTTGAAATAGATATGTGTCAAGTAGAATTAGACTTGATTAGAGATAATCTGGAATTATATTGGACTGGTTAGTTATGGATTTGAATTCAAGAATAGTGCTTGAGTTTGAAATGAAATTCGACTAAGGTATAAGCGAATGGTTGTGTTAAAGATAAATTGATGTGGGATCAAGTTGGAATTGCATTGGTATATGTTGAATTGATGACTGGTGAAGTGATAAAGTTGATATACCCGACAAAAAGGTACAAGTTTATATTTGATATAAGCATGAGATTTATGAGCCGAATTGGCAAGCTGCTTGGCTGTTTGATTTTCTTTTGGGTTGGAGAAGGCCTAGAGAGGCGAGTTGTGGTTTTACCGATAGGGTTGTACAAAGGAGGTTATGGCGAAATTTTCTGAAAATTTAAAGTGTTAGAAAATTTTCAGAATTTTTTGAAAATTTTAGTTAGTCAGAATGAATAAATATTTTAGTCGATATTAATTGGTTCAGTTGAAATCAGAAATAAGGGGTAAACAAATCTTAGGAATTCCAATAGATAGGGTCGTCCTCTAACATAGCAATTTCGAGGACGAAATTATTTTAAGTGGGGAAGATTGTAATGACCCGCATTGGCAGAGGTATTATAATTAATTTATTTAATTATATAAATAGTGATATAGTGAATTAAATAGAGTTTTAATTAAATAATATGGAATAATATATTTAATTAAATAATTAAATAATATATTTAATTCAGAAATAACCGGAAATAGTGAATTGACAATATAATGTAAACCGGGTCATCCCCAAGATTTATCTCAGCTTAAAGTTGAATTATATTGACGAATATATTCAATCGACGTTAGTTTGAAACGTAGAATTATAGTATAATTAAAATAGAGCGCGTAATGACTCGGCAGTTCGCTACTTGGCGATTTGAACTTCAACTGAATGTACAGGGTTCGTTTTAAATCATATTTCTGTGAAACAAGAAACGTGTGGAGCTGGTGGAATATATCTTTCTAGTGGAAGAGAAAAATCGGGATTTCGTCGTGTAGATTTTGATTTATGTCCAAATAAAATTTCAGAAAAGTCGCTGTGGAATTCCTTTATAATTTGCAATGCTTTATTTACGTTAAAAAAGGGTTTTCGATATAAATTGAATATCGAGAAAATATGGAATCTGAAATATCAAGCTGTAAATTCTGATATGATATTCTGGAGCTGTACGATATCATATGTGAAGATATACGATAATATAAATTTATTTATATTTAATTTAATTATATTTATATATTTAAATGGGTCATCTGGAGCTTTTAAAAATAGCCACTTTTGCAAACGAAGTCGGAATTCGGCGAAACCAATTTTGTTGGATTCGTAATGTCAAATTATTGTTAGATTTCAAGTTTCATGATTTTTGAAGTCAGTATGTGGTCATACGAGATTTTAATGCGGAAAACAGTTGATATTTTGACGGTTAAAAATACGTTGTGTGAGCAAACGAAGTCAGAATTCGACGAAACCAGTCTCGTTGGGATCGTAATGCCGAACTCTAGCTGCATGTCAATTTTCGTGATTTTTGGGTATCGTGTGTGATCAAACAGATTTTTAGAAGGCAAATATAGTATAAAAGATCAATAAAATATTAATAAAAAAATATCCTAACTATGTTTGGACCTAAATAGAATACGTGATTCCTTCTCAACCACAATCCCCAACCACCACAAGGTTATAACAGAAGCAAAAATTCTCCTTTCTAAAAATAAAAACCGTAGAAATAGATCCAAAGAAAAATCAAAATCAAGCAAACCAAAAGTCTTAAAATCATGTAACACATATGTTTGGAATCAGTGAAGCATCCTCTTCAGCCCAGTACCCCTCTCGTGTAACTCGCGCATCATTTTTGAAGCTCAGAAAAATGACAGTAAACTTAGGGTTGAGGTTTGAAATTGTACGGAAGCTTCGAATGCGATTTGGGTTCTAGATTCGGGTTTGTGGTGAGAAACCGCACTTGCGGTGAGTTTTTGGGTGGATTCGAAGCTTATAGATGTCGATGCCTGTACGGTTTTGGGTTGGGAGGACTCGACGTCGGACTTTGCTGATGGAGCTCGAGGGTGATTCGGTGGTGCTCATGAGAAGGAGGGGATGACGGGGATTGGATTGGTGTTTTCTACTGTTGAAATCGTGTTGAAGAGAAAGTGCGGTGGGGGATTGAATTCGTGAAGATGAAGTGAGTGGTGGCCTGGAATACACGATCGGTTTTGGGGAAGAAGAGGCTGTAGGCGGGTCACGTATAAGTGGGTTCTGGGCCAAGAAGCAAGTGGTAAAGCCCATTAGAATTTTTAATATAATTGTTTATTTATATAAGATATACCCACTTGTAATCATCATAACTTTATCATACGTAAACGAAATTCAGCAAAACTGGTCACGTTGGGATCGTATGGACGGACACTACCTAATGGAGCTGACGGGAAGTGGAGTGGAGCTCGTATAAATTTATGGTGAAATAAATTGTTTGATTCAAATCAAATAACAGTTTATCGTTCTTTAACGATGAACTGCAAATGCGAGTAAAACTCACCAACTCTGAACAGTTCTATTTTTATAACATATATTTAGAACTGATAAATGATGACTGATTGCTGTGTGTTAACTATTGGTTGAGTTGTTTGTGTATTGATTGAAATCATAGATAACTATATATATATATAAATCATTAATCGAATATTTGATTCTGTTTTATCAGATTATTTTATATATGTGTTGTTTAACATCTGTGATGCTGGGGAACAGGTTGGAGGGGTCCAACTGGACTCCTCAATATTTATGATATTGTTCTGTTCATGTATTATTATATATGATGTGATATATAATCTGTTGGATTATGTGTGTTAGAATGATGTTGATCATTGTTATTCGATATTTTTAATATCACAAAAAGACCCTGGGATGTAAAAATGGGATATTTCAATGTATATTGAAATAAAGGAATTTTTATAAAATCAACCGATTTTATAAAAGGAAATAATTTGAAAATAAAGCATTTATAAAATCATAGGATATTATAAAGGAGAATATTTATTTAGAAAATAAATGGAATTGTAAAAGGAACATTTATTTAGAAAATAAATAGGATAAAAGAAAAAGGGGAATTAACGAGATAGGAAAGAGTTAGTCGATTAGAGTTATCAAATAGAGTTATCAAAAAAGAAGTTAATCAAATATAGTTTATTCGAAGAAGTTAGTCAAATATAGTTATTCAGGAAAAGTTATCATTTAGCACGACTGCTAGCGTAATTCGCAGGGTTGCAGATAGCCTACGGCGGTCGGATGTTTCCTGAGGGAATCAGGCGTAACCATTGTGATCGCTGCGATCTAGAGTCAAGTGAATGGAGTTAAATTCAATATTAGTTATTCGAATTGGAGTTAAACAAATAGAGTTATTCAATTAGAGTTAATCGAAATAGAGTTAAACAAGATTAGAAACTGACTAGAGATTAGTTAAGTTGAATAGTTTTCTGAGTATCGATCTGATATTGGTTTCGGCCTTCGGGGTTTATACTTAGAGAATTGTTCTCCTACTAGTTTACAGTCAGGGACTAATAGTTGTGGAATGATAGTGATATGTAAATAACAATGGAAATGTTTTCCAGTGTTAATAACGTATATTTTCTAACCATAGAAAATAAGGAAATATGAATATATATAGATATATATATATGATTGATGATTATCGATAGAATTTCCATTTGGAAATAATATCGTTGTTTGCACACGTGTTTTTCTTTGATAGTTAACTCATCGACTATCGAAGTTTTCGACCATTTTAACGTTGTTAATATAGAGAGACCGGTTGGATTATTATCCGAAGAACCACTCTGTATTGGCATATGCGTTGTGAATCATATATGCCAAAGATAATTGAAGACGAAGTAAAGTGCAAGGGCTATTGTATAAGTCTTAGATAACAGTGCCTAAGATGGATGTACTGAATAGTGCCTTCGGTTTATCCAGTCCCAGGACAACTTGTATGGACGAATGTCTGACAGAGTATTCCTAATGAATCATATAAGTTGATCTCTTCAAACGTATTCACGTTTGGTGGCGGAGGAATTCGTTTCTCTTTGCTTTATACCCGTGATATTTTTGGATAAGTCAATTTGTGATTTGGCAGGTATGACGATGTGAAATTCAAAGTGAATGAAGATGTGACATGTAAAAGATAAGCGTAGCTTCTAGCCTCACATCCGGTAAATGACAGAAATCGGGCAGGCAGCATGGCTAAGTCGGTCGCAACGAAGTAGGGTGTATAATCACCTATCTAGAGAATATTCATTTGCTTCTTTAATCTATCAATGTTGTCCCATATATATATATATACGGGAACGATTGTTGATCCCAACCGTTGGTGATGTACATTCGATAAACTCAAGCGAAATGAGTGGTCGGTCATGTGTGGCTGAGTTGCAAGATGTTCTTGTTGAATTCCAGTGTATCGTTCCTAGAGTACACTAATCGGAAGGTGGTTCCATACCTTGTCATAATTGGAAAACCCTTTACCCAATACGTGCTTGCGGTTTTGATTGTATACTATATATGTAGAACGTGAGATGAAAGCGTTCTGCTAAATTAATAGCTATTTGTAGATAGACATTATTATAATATCAGAATGATATTGCTTTTCAAAGATGTTTGGATTCTCATAAGGGGAAAACCGTTCCGTATTCACGGCGTGGTCTTATGAGATATCATATACCTATATAACTGTTTTAAACTGTTTTACTTATACCAGTCCCATGACTGACCCGGAGTTTATTTTGTTTTGTTTCCCTAAACTCTTGGGTGCCCAATTTTGTACGGGCAGTCAAGTAGTCAGGATTTACAGATATATCTGAAGAGCTGGAGCAGGAGGCTTCAGGATCATATAGCTATAATTTATTTCCGCTGTGTTGTAAGTGCTGTACCCTGATAAGTGCTATTATATACATAAATGTTATATTTCAAAGTTATGTTATATATTATATGTTATTCGTTCCGCTGTGAGATTCGTGTTACTCTGATGATGTAAGTTCTTCTTTTCTTCTTCTATTCTAAGTTTCTATCTTATCTATCCTCACCTCCTATCTTCTTTCTATTAATTTCTTGAATTTCCAGTACAATTTGGGGTTGGACTTGTGTTATTTGGTCAGCTCAAATTGGTCCGGATTTTCGGGTCATTATAGTTGGTATCGGAGCTGTAATGACCCATATTTTTGCGACTTTGGTTATCGCCATAAACTCGATGATGACTAACTAAACGTCGAAAAATACCGGATGATTAATGAAAGAAATTAGAGGGTGAGGATAGATAAGATAGAAACTTAGAATAGAAGAAGAACAAAACATCATAGTAACACGAAACTCACAGCGGAACGAATAACATATAATAGATAATATAACTTTGAAATATAACAGTTATGTATAAAATAGCACTTATCAGAGTAAAACACTTACAACACAGCGGAAATAAACTATAGCTATATGATATTGAAGCCTCATGCTCCAAGCTCTCCAAATATATCTGTAAAATCCTGACTACTTGACTGCCCGTACAAAATTGGGCACCCAAGAGTTTAGGGAAAACAAAACAAAATAAACTCTGGATCAGTCATGGGACTAGTATGAGTAAAACAGTTTTAAACGGTTTGAACAAGTAAACGATATCTCATAAGACCACGCCGTATAACGGAACGGGTTTTTCCCTTATGAGAATCCAAATTATCTTTATATCAAAACCTTTTGATGTTATAATAATGTCTATCAACCACAGTATAATAATCATCTAGTAGTAACGCTTTCATCTCACGTTCTACATATATAGTATACAATCAAAACCGCAAGCACGTATTGGGAAATGGATTTCCAACTATGACAAGATATGGAACCACCTTCCGATTAGTGTACTCTAGGAACAATACACTGGATTTCAACAAGAACATCTTGCAACTCAGCCACACATGACCGACACCTCATTTCGCTTGAGTGTATCGAATGTATATCACCAACGGTTGGGATCAGCAACCGTTCCCATATATATATATATATACATATGGGACAACATTGATAGATTAAAGAAGCAAATGAATATTCTCTAGATAGGTGATTATACACCCTACTTCGGTGCGACCGACTTAGCCATGTTGCCTGCCCGATTTCTGTCATTTACCGGATGTGAGGCTAGAAGCTACGCTTATCTTTTCACATACCACATCTTCATTCACTTAGAATGTCACATCGTCATACCCTTTAAATCACAAATTGATTTCCCCAAAAATACCACGGGTATAAGCTAAGAGAAACGAATTCCTCCGCCACCAACGTAAATACGTTTGAAACGATCAACTTACGTGATCTACCAGATATACTCTGTCGGACCTTCGTCCATACAAGTTGTCCTGGGACTGGACAAACCGAAGGCACTATTCAGTATATCCATCTTAGGCACTGTTATCTAAGACTTATATAATAGCCTTTGCACTTTATTCCGTCTTCAATTATCTTTGGCATATATGATTCACAACGCTTATGCCAATACAGAGTGGTTCTTTGGATAATAATCCAACATGTCTCTCCATATTAACAACGTTAAAATGGTCAAAACTTCGATAGTCTGTGAGTTAACTATCAAAGATAAACAAGTGTGCAAACAACGATACTATTTCCAGATGGAAATCATATCGATCAATCATCCAACACACACACACACACAC
The DNA here is from genome assembly GCA_030737875.1 of Allium sativum. Taxonomy (NCBI): domain Eukaryota; kingdom Viridiplantae; phylum Streptophyta; class Magnoliopsida; order Asparagales; family Amaryllidaceae; genus Allium; species Allium sativum. The sequence goes on along the minus strand of CM060925.1, from coordinate 139,471,935 downwards.
ACACACATATATATATATATATATATATATATATATCCTCATTTTCTGTGTTTAGAAAATATACGTTATTAACACTGGAAAACATTACCATGGCTTAATTATGTATCACTATTCTTCCACAACTATCAGTCCCTAACTGTAAACTAGTATGAGAACGATTTTCTAAGTATAAACCCCGAAGGCCGAAACCAACATCAGATCGATACTAAGGAAACCATTCAACTTACTAATCTCTAGTTAGATTCTAATTTTTCTTAACTCTATTTCTTTAACTGTAACAACCCGAAAATCTAGGCCAGTTTAAAAATTTTATTTTGGCAATTTTAGCGAATTTTGAATATTTAAAATGAATTATTTAAATATTATCGACGAGAAATTTATTTTGAATATAAATCGAACGTATATATTATATACGTCATCATTAGAATATAATTAATTATATATAATTATAAATAGAATTGAAAATGGCGCGGTAGTTCGATAACTCGATTTCAAACTTCAATTGAATGTACCGGGTGCAAAACAATCCGGATTTTAGTGAAACCAAAAACATTAGGATCTAATTGAGAATATCTTTCCAACGAATCCGAAAAATCAAGATTTCATAGCGGGGATCAAAAGATATGTCCAGTTGAAAATTCTGAATAGTCGCTATGGAATTCAGGCCCTTAAAAATCGGAATTTTGCAAACGACCTCGGATTTCGACGAAACCACTTTTGTTGGATCCGCAGTGTCAAGTTATTGCTAGGTTTTAAATTTCATAATTTTTCGAATCAATATGTGAGCGTGGCAAAGGAAAACATGTTTGACCAGTTTTAGTTGATTTTAATCGACTGGAAAATGGCCATTTTTCCAACGGTCTCAGAACTCGACGAAACTAGTTTTGTTAGGACCGTATCGTCAATACGAAGCTAGAAAATATTTTTTTGGAATTTTTCGAGTTAGTATGTGACCCCGGTAAATTGAAATGCTCGTTCAAATTCAATATATAGAGTTATATGTTGATTTTGACGAAAACTGATCGAAACGATCGAATCAGCCTACGATACATATCCCATTGTGTTCGGAATGGGGGTAATTAGCTATAGACGACATGCGGTGGGCCTCGTTTAGAGGTCGTATGTAAAAGTCAACTTTTTGGGATTAAATAATTAAAAATTAAATAAATAAATAAAACTACCCTCCTCCCCTTAAATCCTTCTGCCCCCCCCCCCCTTCTTCTTAAAAATCGATTCAGTATATATAACACCAGGATGACGATGGAACCGCCATCCACCACCGCTGGTCGCCGCGCCCCTCCCATCCGCGTCGCTGGCGATCCCCGCCACCTGCGCTCAACACCTCCGGCCTCCCCTCGAGTCGCAGGTCCCCAACTCCGTCCAGAGACCCCAAATATGCCCCCCCTCGCGCTGAAGATCCAGAGGTCACGGAGACAACTTCCGCCGACTGAGCACGCCCCGACGCCGCCTCCAATTCCCCCTGGCCCACCTCTGATGCCCCGAACCCTGCCATTCGCCGTTAGCGCTGATTTGGTTGAGGTATGTAATTAAGGTAATTAATTTACTTAATCAATCAGTCATCAATTAATTTAACTTAGTTAAATTTCAGATTTTAGTATAGATGATATTGAGATTTTTATAGATTCAAAAATGAGTTTTTTTATATGAAAGGCATGATTTTTATTTACATTTTTAAAATGGTTTTTATCGAAATAAAGAAAGCTAGGATTTTTATAAAGAAAGAGGTTTGATTTTTCTACTTTAAAAGGATTTGATTTATATTCAGAAGAAGAATTGATTTTCATATTTAGAAAAGATTAGATTTCTAAAGTAGAAAAGATTAGATTTTTAAAGTAGAAAAGATTAGATTTTTAAAAATAGAAAAGATTAGATTTTTGAAATTTGAAAAGGCGAAATCTTTATCTATATAGTAGCGTTGTAAAAATAGAATTTTATCTATATAGTAGCATTGTAAAAATAGAATTTTATCTATATAGTAGCGTTGTAAAAATAGAATTTTTATCTATATAGAAGTGTTGTAAAAATGGAATTTTTATCTAAATAGCGAAGTAAAAATTCGATTTTTATATATTGAATAGCAAAGTAAAAATTCGATTTTTATTTATTGAATTGCAAAGTGAAAATTTGATTTTTATATATTGAATAGCAAAGTAAAAATTCGATTTTTATTTATTGAATTGCAAAGTGAAATTTTGATTTTTATATATTGAATAGCAATATAAAAATGTGATTTTTATATATGTAGTGGCTACGGGCAACGAAAGTGACAAAAGGCGAGCACGGTGAAGGTGTTCTACATAGGAAGTGCCGTGGAGTTAGGATAGCTATCGGTGAGAACTTCTCACTCAAAATCTTTTTTTCTAGTTATATATATATATACTAGGATGCAGACGGTGTTTAGTAGCACCCGACACCCGTCATCCACAAACCATGGATGGCTTGTTTGTTTGATTGATGTGTTGTGAAATCGTTTGTGATGTTGATGTGAAATCGATAATATAAATTAATGTGTTGAAAGGAAATAAAATATTTATATAGTTAAAAATATTTTATCGTTAAAAATATAATTTTTAACGTGAAAGTGAATAAATAAATATTTATAAACAAATCGGCCGATTTGTTTATATACACTGATTTGACTGATATTGATTGGGTCGATAAATTTTACACATCGCCCAACTGCACAAATAAAATCTGTGTTTGTTGATTTGAAACCCTACACAGGTATTGGGATAGAATACGGCATACACTAATCCCAATAATTAGTTGTATGTCGATCGATGGATCGACGGGCTATTATAAGCGTTAGATATCTATATTTGATGCTTATACAGTGTAGTGCACTTTGGATGATGGTTGATTATTTATCGTTGCTATTATATACATGTGTTGTATGGAATCCATATAATTAACTTTATATGGTAATTGATGGGGCCTCATTCCAATTTAGAAGATAAAGACCATTATAAAATAAAGGTTCATGGGTTGACTGTACTCATCCGTTGAGATTAGTCATGTGTTGAACGAAATATTTTAACGATAAAATTTACATCTTTAATATTATAAAATAAAGGTTCATGTGTTGACTGTACTCATCCGTTGAGATTAGTCATGTGTTGAACGAAATATTTTAACAATAAAATTTACATCTTTATCATATATAAAATTAGAAACTAACTGGAAAATAGATGAGATGAATGGCCTCCTGGATATTGATCTGATGTTGGTTTCGGCCTTCGGGGTTAATATTTAGGGAATCGTTCTCTTACTAGTTTACGGTTGGAGTCTGATTTTAAATCAAACGATAGATACCATAATTTTTATAAAATATATTAAATAACAAAAATTGTCACACGTGGACAGTACTCATTCGTTGAGATTAGTCATGTGTTGGCAAAAATATAGATTCACGTATTGAATAAAATAAATATTCATTTGTTGAATAGAATAACGGAACTATTGGAATATATAAAGCCGTGTTGATTAGAGATGCGCTATTTTGACGCGAACGATACTTATATCGATTATATTCGTTTTTATATTTGAATTGAATCGAATAGAAAACCAATTTGAATTAAATTGAATAGAAAACGAATTCGAATTGAATAGAAAACCAATTTGAATTAAATTGAATAGAAAACGAATTCGAATTGAATTGAATAGAAAACGAATTCGAACTAAATTGAATAGAAAATGAATTCGAATTGAATTGAATAGAAAACGAATTCGAACTAAATTGAATAGGAAACAAATTCGAATTGAATTGAATAGAAAACGAATTCGAACTAAATTGAATAGAAAACGAATTCGAGTTGAATTGAATAGAAAACGAATTCGAGTTAAATTGAATAGAAAACGAATTCGAACTAAATTGAATAGAAAACGAATTCGAACTAAATTGAATAGAAAACGAATTCGAATTGAATTGAATAGAAAACGAATTCAAATTGAATTGAATAGAAAACGAATTTGAATTGAATTGAATAGGAAGTTGAATTTGTTTTGAAAATGAAATTAAAACGATTTATAAAATTCGTTTTAAAAGGAAATCGACGAAATATATATTATATATATTATATATATTATATATATATTATATAATGGCCTGAATAGAACGCGTCACGCTGCGGTAGTTCGCGAATTACGATCATTTATTTCGAACGGACATTACGGGAGATCCGACCGTTAGATTCTCCTAAAACCAGAATCGTTGGGTTCGTATCGAAAAGTGCTTTTTAACGAATACTAGAAATTTGAAATCTAACGGTTGGATTTGGAGATACGTCCAAATCAAATTTGAAAAAGGTCGCTGTAAGTGCAGTTCGATGGCCGTTGATGGAAATCGACTGTACGGGCCTTGATAAAATTATTAAAAATAGTAATAATTTGTGTAAAATCATAAGAAATGATTTGGGAAAAATTGGGATGAAAAACTCCATGTTTGAAAAGATAAAAATAGATTTTTATCGAAATGAACTAGTTTTGAACTGGAATTAAAACCTATTTATTTTTAAATAAATAAATTGGATTTGAAATGGGTTTTAAATAGAATTGATTTATGGGTTTATCGTGAAGGGTGTTTTAAATAACACTTACTCTTTAACCCGATAATAAATAGAATATGATTTGGGTTTATCGTGAACTGTGTTATAAATGACACTAGTTCTTTAACCCAGTAAAAGGAGTTTTAATGAATCTGCAATTAGATTGAAATGAGAATTGATAATTTAATTTATCAAATTTGGAAAATGAGCGAGAATGGAGTATCACCAGTTTTGCTCCAAAGCGATAGTTAAATCTTTAATTAGATTTGAACGTGAAATGGTAATTAATTTTACCGATAACACCTTGGTGTTAGATATGGAGTATTACCAGTTTTTCTTCATGGGATGAATAGGTTGGGATTGGGAAATAAAATAAATAATTACTTCGATATGGTTCGCTAATCTCGACTAGTTTGGAAAACCATAATTTGGTTTGAAATGACATCCAAAGGAAGATTAAAGGTTAAATTTTAAAGAATTTATCTTGGATAAAATTAATGGGAACCTTTCCCTAAGAATTGAAATTTAGAATCTAGCTGAAGGTTAGTTAAGAAGAATGGTTTCCTGGGTATTGATCTAATGTTGGTTTCGACCTTCGGGGTTAATATTTGGGAAATTATTCTCTTGCTGATTTACGGTTAGTGGCTGCTGAACTGGAATGAGGCGTATGTTGTGTTTGTGTAACATTTATTTTTAATATACGCGGGTTGTTCGGAAAGGCCGGGTTTATACCCATTCTGAATAACCGATTCGACGATATGTCGAAGATGAAGACGGTGGTTGAAGACCGGAAGTCTTCACATCGTTTGGATAATTACTGATGATCCTGATTGGGCTGTACACCCAAGAGGATGGAAATAGTTGGTGGTCGTCCAGACGTACTTGGAGATCGATGGGTATGCGAGGAAAGTGCCTCCGGTTTCGTTCAGACCCAGAACGAACTTGTAAATGGATTGTGTGTCTGACATTGGATTTTATTCTGTGTTGATTGATTTCTGTTAAATATATATCTGTTTGGCGGCGGAGAATTTATTCTCTTGCTTAACGCCCTTCTCTGAGACGTACGAGCTTAGAGGTTATATATCGATAGATATCAATCGCATGGCATGAATTGCCTGTGTGACACGCTGAGTTGCATGGACCAAGGCTTCTGTTGAAAAGCAAAGTCTTGTGGTTGATGATCAAAGCACGGCCTACGTGGCGTAGCTTTGTGTATAGCGTGAATTCGCGAGCCTCACACCTCGGTATGAGTTAAAAACGGGATAAGGACTGCAGGGAGAGCACGACGTTTCTTTCTAGCTTTGGTGGTGTCAGTGACTTACCAGCCCTGACATTTATATACTTTTCACCTATGTGGTTGTTGGATGAGGCGCCTTGATTTTAGGTCTGTAAGGACCGGGAAACGTGTGTTCAGGAATAACTAATCCTCAAACGTAAGAGAGGACCGGCCCTGAAGCATCCAGGGGTTACCCAGAGTGTGTAGTCCTGAGGCATTTGCTAGAGTGTCTTGAAGCGGAGAGGAGCTTGCCCCTTGCCTCGACTCATGACGGAAATCCAATTTCCAATACGAGTATTGCGGTTTTAATTGTAGAACTAGTATGGCGACATGATATATGGTACCCATGCCGTCTATGATTTATATTTATGATTGAAATTGTTTTGACACTATACACTTATTATAGTATCAAATGATTTGTTTTAAACGTACCAAGCATGTTTGGCTATTATAAGGGAAAACCCTATCCTCCGGCTTGCGTTGCATTGTGTGATGGGACCTGGGTCTTATAATAGCTTCATTTTTCGAAAAAGCATTGCGTTGTTTTCTCTATGCACTGGTATTTTTGGGAGGAAACCCGTTCCGTGTTATACGGCGTGGTCCCTTGAATTACTCTCTTTTAAAGTAAAGCTTTAAATAACTGTTTTAGTTCTCACACCAGTCACATGACTGACCTGGAGTTTATTGTTTTAACCTAAACTCTGGGTGCCCTTATTTTCGACACGGGCAGCTAGTAGTTTTGATTTTGCAGATTTATATTCACAGGATCCTGATTTACAGCTGGAATGATATCCGGAAAGCTCTGTATCCGTATATCATCTTCAGTTGTGCTTTGTATTATTTTTCCACTGCTATGTAATTTATTGTAATCTCTGATGTTTATCGAATGTAATTTAATCATTTATACTTTGTATATTCTTGTATCTGATGGATTGTTGTAATAGTAATGAAATGTTCTTCCGTCTGCGTTCATTTGTGTGTTGTTCTCAAAGTATCCGCGCTTTCCTTCACGGGGAAGATACGGGTCCTTATAGTGGTATCAGAGCTTTGGTTTACAGAGCTCGAGAACAAGACACATTAGAACCATACGAAAGAATTCATCAGATATTGGATTAGTAATATCCAATTAGAACAACTCGTTAGAGATAGGATCAGTAGTATCCTAGAACGAGTGTGAAGAGTATATTTTCCAAATGTAAACAATTTTGTTTTGAAATTTAAATCGTTTTACACGTATTTGAATATTTATTTATTTTGAATTTGGACAATCGAGTATGTAAAGATTTCGCGTATACACGTCATGAACGTATATTCGAGGTTTTAATATACTGGATAGATATAGAATTACACTCTAGTCGCCCGGAGATGATGTTGATAATGACCATGGCATCATCAATATTTATGTTTGTGTTTCGAAGGTGTGATTCCTATATATTTCCATTAGACTGGTGTGAGAACCAAAACCAATATAGCTAGAATACATTGTTGTGAATTGGCATCAAAACATGATTTTCAGTATATATATATATATATATATCAAAATTATGAATTTGAAACGTTAATCCACTAATTGATTGATGTTTGTGTTGTTTGTTTATTTGTTTGATAATTTTGAACCATTTAGCCTAATTGCATCGAATATTGAATTGTATTGAAATTGGTCGCAATTGCTTGCATATACATGTACATACATTGAACAGGTCATAGCAAGGTGGCTAGAGCAGAGAATAAAATTTGTTTGCCCGACAAATAGGTACATGTTTACTATAATTTACTGTTTTGTTTGGGTGATGATGATTTTATGAGCCTATTGGCTAGCCGCTTGGCTTTTTCTTTTTCTTTTTGAGATCAGAAGGCCTATATGGCAATTTCGGGATTTTCCCGTGGCTCCCGGTGTAGGGGAGGTTATGGCGAAATTTTTCGAAAATTCCGGGTGTTAGCCAAATTTTTGAAAATTTGAAAATTCTCAGAAACTAAAAAGTTGGAGAATGGAAGCCAGATCGAAGGTAGAGTTGATTAATCAAACCACTTTCTACTTCGTTCCTTTTCGGGGACGAAAAGTTTTAAGTGGGGGAGATTGTAACAACCCGAAAATCTGGGCCTTCGGGGTTAGTCGAACAGAGTTAATCAAATAGAGTTAATCGAACAGAGTTAATCAAATAGAGTTAAGCAAAATTAGAAACTGATTAGAGATTAGTAAATTGAATAGTTTTCTAAGTGTCGATCTGATGTTGGTTTCGGCCTTCGGGGTTTATACTTAGAGAATTGTTCTCCTACTAGTTTACAGTCAGGGACTGATAGTTGTGAAATGATAGTGATATGTAAATAACAAATGGAAATGTTTTCTAATGTTAATAACGTATATTTTCTAAACATAGAAATAAGGAAATATATATATGGATATATATATATATGATTGATGATTGATTGATAGAATTTCCATTTGGAAATGATATAGTTGTTTGCACACGTGTTTTCTTTGATAGTTAAATCACAGACTATCGAAGTTTTGACCATTTTAACGTTATTAATATGGAGAGACCGGTTGGAATCTTATCCAAAGAACCACTCTGTATTGGAATAAGCGTTGCGAGTATGCCAAAGAAAATTGAAGATGGAGTAAAGTGCAAGGGCTGTTGTATAAATCTTAGATAACAATGGACTAAGATGGATGTACTGAATAGTGCCTTCGGTTTCGTTCATTCCCAGAACGAACGTATATGGACGAGTGTCTGACAGAGTATTTCCAATGATCGAATGGGTTGGTCTGTATAAATATATATATATGGTTGCAACGGATTTATTCCCTTAGCATAACATCCAGAATATTTGTGTAAACCAATTAATGATTAACGGATTTGATAATGTGACATTCAAAGTGATCGTGTTATAAATGAATGGAAAGTAATCGTAACTTCTGGCCTCAACAACCAGTAAATGACAAAAATCGGGCATGCAGCATGGCTAAGTCGGTCGCACCGAAGTAGGGTGTATAATCACCTATCTAGAGAATATCTTTCTAGTGGAAGAGAAAAATCGGGATTTCGTCGTATATATTTTGAGTTACGTCCAAATCAAATTATCAGAAATGCAGCGCCCTGACCATAACGATTTAATTATATTTTATATAAGGATTTAAATAGAAATCGAACATCGATATAACTCTGACGATGTAATATCGAGTTGTAAATCCATATAAGAATATTCTGAAGCTGTATGGTATCCCACTGTGAATACAGACAATAATAATTAATTTTAAATAATTAATTTAATAATATTTAAATATATTTATATATTAAAATAGGCTATTTAGAGCTTAAAAAATAACCACTTTTGCAAACGAAGTCGGAATTCGATGAAACTAATTTTGTTGGATCCGTAATATTAATTTATTGTTAGATGTCCGGTTTCGTGATTTTTAGAGTCACTATGTGACCGTACGGATTTTTAAAGTGAAAAACAATCGGTAATTCGACCTTTAAAAATACGCTGTGTGAGCAAACGGAGTCGGAATTTGACGAAACTAGTTTCATTGGGACCGTAATGTCGAACTGTAGCTGCCTGTCCAGTTTCGTGATTTTTGGGTATCATATGTGATCATATGAATTTTTAGAAGGCCAATACAAGCAGCAGTTCAATATAATTTAATATAAAATTCAATATAAAAATAATATAAAATTCCTATATAAACACTTTAACAATTTCTAAACCTAAGTGTTCATTCAATTCGGTCAACTCTTTTCCGCCGCGATATTTTCTTTCCAGGAAATCACCTTCGTTCCTTCAAAAAAAAAAAAAAAAAATCAAGAGCAAATAAATTCTATAAATCCTCAAACAAATATCTATGAGTTCGGAAGAAGATTCTCTTCATCCTATAGGAGTTTGAGCACGTTCGATTCATAGTGTTCGCTGGTATTTTTTTCCAGCGTGAATCTTAGATACTAGGGTTTGTGATTTTGGTAATTTGGTACTTCAATTCGAAAGATGAATGTTATATTGGGATTTCTAGTATCCACTAGTACTTGCGTTCGAATTTTTGTGAGAATTGGTGATGCAGAAGTTCGCGCGAGTACTGTATGTACTGGGAATTTGGGTCCGACGGAAATCACCTAGGTGATGCGAGTTCGTTGGTTTGGGGATGAGGTGGAAGAGTCGGTGAAGAGACGAACTCTGGTGGTCTCGGGTTGGATTATCATGAAGGAAATGAGGAGCCTGGATGGTTCAAAATATGCGGTGGTGACTGTGAAAAGGGAGCAGTGTGTTTAGTTGATCAGGGAAGAAAGGAAGTAAGGCGAGTCAGGTGGGCCATTACATTTTGGATGAGGCACAATAAATTAAGATCCAAGTTGTTTATTTATTTAAAATGTATTAACTTGTTTATATCGTATCTAGTTCATACGGAATCGAAATTGTGAACGGTCAGGTGCGTTGAATTCGTATAGACGAGCACTTCACAATGAAATTGGGTTGTAGCGGATTGGAGCTCGTTTGAATTTACGGCGAAATAAATTGTTTGATTCAAATCAAACAACAGTTTATCGTTCTTTAACGATGAACTGCCAATGTGAGTAAATCTTACCAACTCTAAACAGTTTATAATTTCATGTTGTATTTTTAGAACTGTAAGAAATTGTCTGATTTACTGTGTGTTGACTGTTTGATTGAATTGCTAGTCAGTTAGTTGAATTTCTAAATTGATTATGTTTAACAGAATATATCATATGGAACTGAAAGTGATGTTATCTATATTGTTTAACATCTATGATGCAGGGAGACATGTTGGAGGGATCCGACTAGATTCCTCAACATTTAATTTACCATTTTCATATATTATGACATATGTTGTGCTATAAAATCTGTTGTTGATTTGGTATGTTTGAATGATATTGATCATTGTTATTCGATATTTTAAATATCATAAAAAGACACTGGGATGTAAAAAGGGATATTTCAATGTATATTGAAATGAAGGAATTTTATAAAATCAACCGATTTTATAAAAGGAAATAATTTGAAAACAAAGCATTTATAAAATCATAGGATATTATAAAGGAGAATATTTATTTAGAAAATAAATAGGATAAAAGGAAATTAACGAGATAGGAAAGAGTTAGTCGATAAGAAGTTAATCAAATATAGTTTATTCAAAGAAGTTAGTCAAACATAGTTATTCAGAATAAGTGCCATTTAGCATGACTGCTAGCGTAATTCGCAGGGCTGCAGATAGCCTACGGCGGTCGGATGTTTCCTGAGGGAATCAGGCATAACCATTCTGATCGCTGCGATCTAGAGTCAAGCGAATGGAGTTAAATCGAATATAGTTATTCGAAATAAAGTTAAAACAGATACTAGTTATTCGAATTAGAGTTAATCAATTAGAGTTAATCAATTAGAGTTAATCAAATAGAGTTAATCGAATGGAGTTAAAGAAATAGAGTTAAGAAAAAATAGAAACTGACTAGAGATTAGTAAGTTGAATGGTTTCCTGAGTATCGATCTGATGTTGTTTCGGCCTTCGGGGTTTATACTTAGGGAATCGTTCTCATACTAGTTTACAGTTAGGGACTGATAGTTGTAGAAGAATAGTGATGTGTAGATAACATGGAAATGTTTTCCAATGTTAATAACGTATATTTTCTAAACATAGAAATTAAGGAAATAGAATACATACATACATACATACATACATACATACATATATATATATATATATATATATATGTTGATGATTGATCGATAGAATTTCCGTTTGGAAATAAGATCGTTGTTTGCACACTTGTTTTTCTTTGATAGTTAAATCAAAGACTATCGAAGTTTTGACCATTTTAACGTTGTTAATATAGAGAGACCGGTTGGATTATTATCCAAAGAACCACTCTGTATTGGCATAAGCGTTGCGAATCATATATGCCAAAGATAATTGAAGACGGAGTAAAGTGCAAGGGCTGTTGTATAAATTTTAGATAACAGTGCCTAAGATGGATATACTGAATAGTGCCTTCGGTTTGTCCAGTCCCACGACAACTTGTATGGACGAATGCCTGACAGAGTATTCCTAACGAATCATATATGTTGATCTCTTCAAACGTATTACGTTTGGTGGCGGAAGAATTCGTTTCTCTTAGCTTCATACCCGTGATACCGTTAGGGAAATCGATAATGATTTGGCGGGTATGACGATGTGGTATTCCTAGTAAATGAAGATATGATATGAAAAAGATAAGCGTAGCTTCTAGCCTCACATCCGGTAAATGACAGAAATCGGGCAGGCAGCATGGCTAAGTCGGTCGCACCGAAGTAGGGTGTATAATCACCTATCTAGAGAATATTCATTTTTCTCTTTAAATCTATCAATGTTGTCCCATATATATACGGGAAACGGTTGCTGATCCCAACCATTGGTGATATACATTCGATACACTCAAGCGAAATGAGTGGTCGGTCATGTGTGGCTAAGTTGCAAGATGTTCTTGTTGAACTCCTGTGTATCGTTCCTAGAGTACACTGATCGGAAGGTGGTTCCATACCTTGTCATAGTTGGAAATCCATTACCCAATACGTGCTTGCGGTTTTGATTGTATACTATATATGTAGAACGTAAGATGAAAGCGTTTCTGCTAGATGATTATTATAGTTGTGGTTGATAGACATTATTATAATATCAAAAGGGTTTTTGATATAATGATATTTTGGATTCTCATAAGGGAAAAACCCGTTCCGTTATACGGCGTGGTCTTATGAGATATTGTTTACTTGCTTGAACTGTTTTAAACTGTTTTACTCATACCAGTCCCATGACTGACCCGGAGTTTATTTTGTTTTGTTTCCCTAAACTCTTGGGCGCCTAATTTTGTACGGGCAGTCAAGTAGTTGGGTTTTACAGATACACTTGGTGAGCTTGGAGCAGGAGGCTTCAAGATTCTATTGCTATTATTATTTCCGCTGTTGTTGTAAGTGTTGTACTCTGATAAGTGTTATTGTATACATAATTGTTTTTATTTCAAAAGTTATGTTATATTTTATTCGTTCCGTTGTGAGTTTCGTGTTTACTCTGATGATGATGTTCTTCTTCTTCTACTCTATTAGTTCTATCTTATCTATCCTCACCCTCTGTTTTCTTTCTATTAATTTCCTGATTTTCAGTTTAATTTGGGGTTGGACTTGTGTTATTTGGTCAGCTCAAATTGGTTCGGATTTCACACTTACAACACAGCGGAAATAAACTATAGCTATATGATCCTGAAGCCTCCTGCTCCAACTCTTCAAGTATCTGTAAATCCCGACTACTTGACTACCCGTACAAAATTGGGCACCCAAGAGTTTAGGGAAAACAAAACAAAATAAACTCTGGGTCAGTCATGGGACTGGTATGAGTAAAACAGTTTAAAATAGTTGAGCCATTAAACGATATCTCATAAGACCATGTCGTATAACGGAATGGGTTTTTCCCTTATGAGATCCAAATTATCTTTATATCAAAATCCTTTTGATATTATAATAATGTCTATCAACCACAATATAATAATCATCTAGCAGAAACGATTTCATCTCACGTTCTACATATATAGTATACAATCAAAATCGCAAGCACGTATTGGGTAATGGATTTCCAACTATGACAAGGTATGGAACCACCTTTCGCTAGTGTACCTCTAGAGAGGAATACACTGGGTTCAACAAGAACATCTTGCAACCTGGCCACACATGACCGACCACTCATTTCGCTTGAGTGTATCGAATGTATATCACCAACGGTTGGGATCAACAATCGTTTCCCGAATGGGACATCATCGAACATATCTAAGAATGAAATGAATATCTCTAGATAGGTGATTATACACCCTAATAGGTGCGACCTACATAACATGCTGCCTGCCCGATTTCTGTCATTTCCCAGTTGATGAGGCTGGAGGTCATAACATATCTTTCAACAGATTACTCGTTCATTCACTTTGAATGTCACATCGTCATACCCGTCAAATCACAAATTGATTTCCCTAAAAATACCACGGGTATAAGCTAAGAGAAACGAATTCCTCCGCCACGAACATAAATATGTTTGAAACGATCAACTTACGTGATCTACCAGATATACTCTGTCAGACCTTCGTCCATACAAGTTGTCCTGGGACTGGACAAACCGAAGGCACTATTCAGTACATCCATCTTAGGCACTGTTATCTAAGACTTATACAATAGCCCTTGCACTTTGCTCCGTCTTCAATTATCTTTGGCATATATGATTCGCAACGCTTATGCCAATACAGAGTGGTTCTTTGGATAATAATCCAACCGGTCTCTCCATATTAACAACGTTAAAATGGTCAAAACTTTGATAGTCTGTGATTTAACTATCAAAGAAAAACGCGTGTGCAAACAACGATATTATTTCCAACTGGGAATTTTATCGATCAGTCATCATTTGTATACATACATATATATATATATTCTCACTTTCTATGTTTAGAAAATATAGGTTATTTACACTGGAAAACATTTCCATGGCTTAATTACGTATCACTATTCTTCCACAACTATAAGTCCCTGACTGTAAACTAGTATGAGAACAATTCCCTAAGTGTTAATCCCAAAGGCCGAAACCAACATCAGATAGACACTTAGAAAACCATTCAATTTACTAATCTCTAGCCAGTTTCTAATTTTTGCTTAACTTTATTTGATTTGCTCTATTTCGAATAAATAATATTCGATAAGCTTTATTTCGAATAACTTTATATTAGATTAACTCTTACTCGATTACTTCATTTGATTTAACTCTAACCTGATTAACTTAATTCGATTTAACTCTTATCGATTTCAAATTCGATAATTTCTATTTCGATTAACTCCATACGATTAGCTTAACTCTAATTGATTAACTTAACTTTTAATTGATTAACTCAACTTTAAACGATTAACTCAAATTCGAATAACTTATATTCGATTAACTCCTCTATTTATTTTCCCAATAAATATTCCTTTATTTCATTTATTTTCTAAATAAATACTCCTTTATTCTATTTATTTATTTTCCCAATAAATAATCATTTATTCTATTTATTTTCTAAATAAATATTTCCCTTTTTATCTTTCTATTTATTTCACAAATAAATATTTCATTTCTATTCTATTTATTTAACACATAAATATCCCTTTATAATATCTTATTGTAACGGCTGGAAATTTCCGACTCCTCGAGAGTCGGAAATTCCGGGAACATTAGTGAAAAAAAGTAGAGGGTGAGGAAGAAAAGATAGAACTAATAGAATAGAAGAAGAAGAAGAACTTACATCATCAGAGTAAATACGAATCTCACAGCGGAACGAATAAAATATAACATAACTTTGAAATACAAATCAGTACTCGTACATACATACCATTTCAAAGTACAACACTTAACAACACAGCGGAATAATAATAGCTATAATCCTGAAGTCTCCTGCTCCAAGCTCTCCAAGTGTATCTGTAAAATCCCGACTACTTGACTGCCCGTACAAATTTAGGCACCCAAGAGTTTAGGGAAAACAAACAAAATAAACTCCGGGTCAGTCATGGGACTGGTGTGAATAAAACTCCAACACTTGGTTAAATAAAGGATATCTTTCTGATATTATAATAATGTCTAAATACAAATAGATATCAATCTAGCAGAACGCTTGCATCTCACGTTCCACATACATAGTATACAAATAAAACCGTGAGCGCTTATTGGAGATTGGATTCCAACAGACAAGGTATGAGAGCACCTTCCGATCAGTGTACTCTAGAGGAGATACACTAGGGTTCAACAAGAACGTCTTGCAACCCGGCCACACATGACCGTTCACTCATTTAGCTTGAGTGTAACGAATATATTACCACCGATGGTTGGGATCAGCAACCATCCTTCCCGATAAGGGACAACATTGAAATAGATTATAAAGAAGTACAATTGAATATTCTCTAAATGGTGATAATACACCCTGCTTGGGTATGGCCCAACTAGCCATGTTGCCTAGCCCAACTTCTGTTATTTCCCGGTGGTGAGGTTTGAGGTCACGTTTATCACTTTGACAGATTATTGCTTCAATTACTTTGAATGCCACATCATCATACCCGCCAAATCATTATCGATTTCTCAAGGCATCACGGGTATAAAAGCTAAGAGGAACGAATTTCTCCACCACCAACGTAATACGTTTAAAGAGATCAACATATATGATTCGTTAAGAATACTTTGTCAGACACTCGTCCATATACGTTGTTCTGGGACTGAATAAACCGAAGGCACTATTCAGTGAATCCATCCTACCTAGGCTTTTCACAATAGCCCTTGCACTTCACTCCGTCTTCAATTATCTTCAGCGTACTTGATTCGCAATGCTTATGCTAATACGGAGTGGTTCTTCGGATAATAATCCAACCGGTCTCTCCATATGTACAACGTAAATATGGTCAAAACTTTGATAGTCTGTGATTCAACTATCAAATGAAAACATGTCGGTGTACAAACAACGATCTTATTTCCAAATGGAAATTCGATCGATCAATCATCATATGTTCATATTTCCTTATTTCATATATTTAGAAAATATATGTTATTAATCATTGGAAAACATTTCCATAGCTTATTTTCACATCACTATTATTTCGCAACTATCAGTCCCTAACTGTAACTAGTATGAGAACAATTCTCTAAGTATCAATCCGGAAGGTCGAAACCAACATCAGATCGTCACTTAGAAAACCGTTCAACTTACCCTCTCCAGTCAGTTTCTGAATTTGCTTAACTCTATTTCTTAAATTCTTATCATGAAAACATTTCATTTTCTATGTTTAGAAAACATATCTGACTATATTTGGAAAACGTTTCCAAAACTCATTTACGGATTTCCAATGAACGTTGTATAAAACATCGTTTCGCTTAATCCATTTATCGCTTATTCCTTAACTTTATTCCTAATCAACCTTTTAGATCGAACCACAACTATTCCTTTGTCAATTCTGAAGTCAATCAAGTTGGGGTATAATTACCTCTCAGACCTTAATTGAACAACGTCCTTTACTGTGAAATAGATGAAGCTCGTCACTCACTTTTTCCAATCATCTGTTTACGCAAATTCTCGGATTCAGGTTACAAATCTACTTCTTATATGAAAACGTTTGATTATAACTATAACGTTATAATTCCTACTTCTGCAATATCTAACCTAAATTATAACTTTATCTCCTAACTCGAATAATTTAACAGACACCTAATTTCTAAATCAATAACTAAATCTTGATTTAAACCCTGGAAAGTAAATAGTACTTTCCCGAATTCGCTATAATCGAATTCGACGTATAACTCTCTTTCGAGTAATCTCTATTCGATTAACTCTCCCTTTTTAATAACTTATATTCGATAAACTCTATTTCGATTAACTCCTATCGAATAACTAATATTCGAATAACTCTTCTTGGTTGGCTCTATTTCATTAACTCTTATCGAATAACAAATATTTGATTTTCTTAAATGTGTCAATTCTTATCGAATAACTAACATCCGATTAACTTAAATGGATTTACTCTTACCGAATAACTTATTCGATTAACTCAACTTGATTTTCTTAACTCGATTATCTCAACTCGATTATTTAACTCGATTACTTAACTCGATAAATCTTAACTCGATTACTTAACTCGATAACTTAACTTAACCCAAATCGATTAACTCAAATCAAACCGATTAACTTAATTTGATTTACTCCTTCGAATAACTCATTCGAATAACTTAATTGATTAACTCCTTCGAATGACTTACCTTCGAATAACTAATATTCGATTTACTCTAACTCGATTAACTTAATTCTAATCGATTTACTCCATTTCGATTCAACTTAATTCAAATAGATTAACTTAACTCAAATTGATTAACTCCTTTCGAATAACTAAATTCGATTTAACTCTTCTCGAATAACTAAATTCGATTAACTCAAATTGAATAACTAATATTCAATTAACTCTTACGTGTTTAACTCTATTAGAAAAACTAATTCGAATAACTTACCTTCGAATAACTAATATTCGATTTACTCTTCGAATAAATAATATTCGGTAACTCTTCTCAAATGAATAACATTTGATTTCTCCACTCGAATAAACTATATTCGATTACTCTTCCCTCGAATACACTATATTCGATAACTCTACTTCGAATAAGTGATATTCGGCAACTCTACTCGATTAACTCCACTTGGATAACTCTAACTGGTCAACTCTAACTGGTCAACTCTAACTGAGTAACTCTAACTGATCAACTCTAACTGGTCAACTTTAACTGGTCAACTCTAACTGTTTATCTTTAACTGGTAAATTTTAACTGGTTAACTCAAATGGTTTAACCTAACTGGTTAACTCAAATGGTTTAACCTAACTTGATTTACTTGTCTCGATTAACTGAACTAATCCACTTAGTTTAACTTAGTTAATTCACTTTGATTAACTCTAACCGATTTACTTAGTTTAACTCAGCTAATTCACTTTGATTAACCCAACTAATTTACTTCGATTAACCAATTAGTTTAACTTGACTAATTCACTTAGTTTGACGCAACTAATTCACTTTGATTTACATATTAGTTTAACTTAACTAAGTCACTTACTTTGACGCAACTAATTCACTTTGATTTACATATTAGTTTAACTTAACTAAGTCACTTAGTTTGACGCAACTAATTCACTTTGATTTACATATTAGTTTAACTTAACTAAGTCACTTAGTTTGACGCAACTAATTCACTTTGATTTACATATTAGTTTAACTTAACTAATTCACTTCAATTAACCGCTTAGTTTATCTTAACTAATTTACTTTGGTTAACTTAACCAATTACTTTGGTTAACTCGACTAACTTGCTTTGGTTAACCTAACAAATTACTTTGTTTAACTCTATTCGAATAAGTAATTCGAATCACTCTAATGTGTTTAACTCTATTCAAATATCTAATTCGAATAACTAATTGATTAACTCGACCAATTCACTTGGTTAACTCGACCAATTCACTGGATTAACTCCTATTTATTTAACAAATAAATATCTCCTTTAGTTTAATTCTATTTATTTAATCTCTAAATAAATATCCTTTATATTTCTTTTAACGAATATAATTCCTTTATATTTTGATTAACAAATATATCCCCTTATATTCGATTAACATACATATTCCCTTGTATTTGATTTACAAATATAATTCTTTTATATTTGTTTTACCAACTATATTCCTTTATATTCGGAATCCTTTTTCTTTTTTATATATATATATATAATCCCTTGATTTTATATAAATAAACTATTTTCAAAATATACTTTGAAAACCCCTCTCCTACATTTTGGTATTTCTCATGGTATTTAACACACCATATAACAACGATAAATATCGTCCAACCACACATAATCACACAGATTATATACATCACATTATATATCACAATATAAAAATCACAGTAAAATAACTGTTGAGGAATCCTGTTGGATTCCTCCAACCTGTTTCCCTGCATCCACAGATGTTAAACAACACCAGTATAATATTCTGATAAACAGAATCAACATATAACTATTTGACGGTTTATATATATATATATATACATACGTAAATATATATATAAAATCTCTACTAACTGACTAGCAGTTCAAGCAAACAATCAACACACAGTCAAACAGACAATATTTTAACAGTTCTAAGATTACAACGTGAAAATAAAACTGTTTAGAGTTTGTGAGATTTACTCACCTTGGCGCGTTAACCGTTAAATAATGATTTGCGTCAGTCGATTAACCCTGGCGTTCAATCCTGCCATAAATCAAACGTGCTCCAATTGGTTCCGATCTATCTTCATATCGCAGCCTGCTTCCGTTATGATTCCGACGTGACGGACGGTTCGCCGAACCTTCTTCTTTGGCCCAATGCTACATCTCGAACCCACATCCGTACGCATCTGATCACTTTGGAACATGAATCCTACAATGGCAAATTTTGACTTCTGGCAACACAACAGTTCATCGAATAAAAGCGTATATCGCTATCATCAAAGTCCCAAAATGAATCCAGTTCTTGCATGATTTTCTTACTTCCTTGATCCTCATTCTAACTTGCTGCTACTGATACCCTTAAATCCACTAACGTGCTCACCTCTAACCCCTTCACGTCAGCCCATTTTTGATTTCTACCCACTTAGCTACTTTACAGTAGCATTAAATCACACCACCCATAACAAAACACGTCTCCACCTCCACAATTCAGACTGTCCACCACGTTGCCACTTCATCCGCTCTCCACTACCCATAGGTTTAGGCCAACTTCCTTCGCATGATTCACCAAGACCACATCTGCGCCAAAGTCGAGGCAACACCCAGCTTTGATCCACAAACGGCTCCTCCTTCCAAGCCTCTTCACAGCGAGCCATCCTCCTTGCAAAAGGTCAACCCTATTTCAGTTCGCACTACACTGTACAGTGAACACCAAAGTTTGACAGAGCTGTTCACCTGACTCCTCCATCGACAGAGTCGCACCACCCTCCTTCGACAGAGCCACACTACCCAGCTCGCATCAATACTGTAGATCGCGTTCTCTAGACCTTCACTCACACAACCCTACAGACATCGACACCTTTGATGTCGAACTGACCCTGAACTCAGGCGTTTGTCGTGAGTCTTTATTGCGGAAAATCTACGTTGAAACCACGAGAATAGTGAGTGACGAGGGCGGTCAAAATATTGGCTCAGGGATTCTATAGTGGAGTATAGGTTTTTAAGTTAAACTTTCGAAGGCCATTATACCCTTTCGGTTTGGGTTCTCTGGAACAACCAAGGAACGAGCTACGAGCTGCTGGTGTATTTATATAATGTTAAGAAAACTCAACGATTTAGTATTTGGTAGTTGTTCGGTAGGTAGGTAACATGCTTGGATTTGAGCATTCCACCTACATATATCTACTTTCCACACATTTGACTGAAGAAAAATAACCCACGTTACTTCATTCTTAAGTCCATCCATGCTTGTCCATTTGAAATTAACGTAACCTTTATATGCAACTCTACTCGTTTACGGATTTCTATCGACAGAGATAAACATACTGTTGTAATCAGCTCGGTGCCACGATCCCAAAAATATAATAATACCGGTAGGTGGACTCATATTTTGAAACTTCAAAATGTTGATTTCAGGGTGCGAAATACTTCAAATCAAAAGTCGCATATTTAATCAATTAAAAATTACCATAAAATTCTAAAAATTAAATTAACTCTATGCCTCAAAAGAACCACGTCTAAATTCAAACCCCATATCTAGTTATATTGAAAAACCCTTTTTATAACGTAAATAAAGCGTCACAAATTATAAAGGAATTCTATAGCGACTTTTCTGAAATTTGATTCGGACATAACTCAAAATCTACACGACGAAATCTCGATTTTTCTCTTCCACTAGAAAGATATACTCTACCAGCTCCACACGTTTCTTGTTTCACAGAAATCCGACTTAAAATGAATCATGTACATTCAGTTGAAGTTCAAATCGCCAAATTGCGAACTGCCGCGACGTTTCAGGTTCGTTTTAATTATAATTATAAATTATAAGTTCGAACGTTGTACTTTAAGTTATCGATATCGCCAAATCGATATATAAATCATTAAATAAATTAATTATTCGACAGCTAACAAAACGCGCCATTACAGACTTCCCCCCTTAAAATAATTTCGTCCTCGAAATTGCTAAGTTAGAAAGATGCTGCTAACTCTACTAACTAGATTTAAAAATCCTTTTTTGTTTACCTCTAAATTTCAGTTTCGACTGGACCCATTAAATTTTAATTAATTTATTAATTTGTTTCCGACCAACTAAAATTTTCAAAAATTCTGAAAATTTTCTAACACCTTAAATTTTCGAAAAATTTCGCCATAACCGCCTTTGTACGGCTCAATACGTCAAACCACAACTCGCCTCTCTAGGCCTCCTCCAATCCAAAAGGAAATCAAAATAGCCAAGCGGCTTGCTAATTCGGCTCATAAAATCCAAACTCATATATGATATAAACTTGTACCTTTTGTCGGGAATTTAACTCTATCCCTTTCATCTGCTACCACTTCAACATATACCAATGTTATCCATTCCAATTGATCTCCAATCAGTTCATATCCTCAAATCCAAATCGAATTTCATTCGAACTCTAATATCAAATTCCAAATTATTGACTTATCAATTTGGTTCCATTCTAGATTATCTCTAATCCAATTCAATTTTATTTAACTCGGTTCAAGTTAAATTTCAATTTATTTTTACCATCTCATTTTATTTAACTTCATTAATTAAATTTTAATTCCAGAACTTAAGTTCCTGGGTTTCTTTCAAATCAATTTGAAATCATAATGCCAATTCAAAACCTTTGAATTTCTAAACAACTTGTTTTCTCAAAACAATTCAAAAACAAAACCTTTGGTAGTAATCCGTCACTTAGAACTCAGAAATGAACACTGATGATGTCTAGATTCATCATCAGAATCTATTTTCCAGCTATCGAAGTGAGTTCAATACTATATCATTTTCAATTTGAAAACATTTTCAAAATCTCCCAGGAACTTAAAATTTCCTTATTTTAAATTCCAAATTCTGATTTAAATTCATATTTAATTCAAACTATTTCATATATTACATTCATATGAATTCTGATTGGTCATTTATAACCATTTCACCCTTTTATAATCTTATTCGATTATAATAACAACCAACACAATCAATATACTATAATAATTTCAAGATATATATTTCTTCTATAAACAAATATATTTTGGGAAAAAATATTTCATTTACCCTCTTTCAAAACATACCATGACGGTTCATCGTATTCGAGTGTTTAGTAACCCTTATCGATACAGTGGATCAAACTGATCGACCAGAATTCATAAGCCACTCAACCAATAAATCTCCACAATATAAAACCATTTTATATTGAATAACAATTACGCGCTCATATATATACACTCAAACTCAATCTAGGATATTACTAATCCCATCTCTATCGAGTTATGCCACAGAGCCAAGGTAATCACTTAACTTAAGCTCTGATACCAACTGTAACGGCTGGAAATTTCCGACTCCTCGAGAGTCGGAAATTCCGGGAACGTTAGTGAAAGAAAGTAGAGGGTGAGGAAGAAAAGATAGAACTAATAGAATAGAAGAAGAAGAAGAACTTACATCATCAGAGTAAACACGAATCTCACAGCGGAACGAATAAAATATAACATAACTTTGAAATACAAATCAGTACTCGTACATACATACCATTTCAAAGTACAACACTTAACAACACAGCGGAATAATAATAGCTATAATCCTGAAGTCTCCTGCTCCAAGCTCTCCAAGTGTATCTGTAAAATCCCGACTACTTGACTGCCCGTACAAATTTAGGCACCCAAGAGTTTAGGGAAAACAAACAAAATAAACTCCGGATCAGTCATGGGACTGGTGTGAATAAAACTCCAACACTTGGTTAAATAAAGGATATCTTTCTGATATTATAATAATGTCTAAATACAAATAGATATCAATCTAGCAGAACGCTTGCATCTCACGTTCCACATACATAGTATACAAATAAAACCGTGAGCGCTTATTGGAGATTGGATTCCAACAGACAAGGTATGGGAGCACCTTCCGATCAGTGTACTCTAAAGGAGATACACTAGGGTTCAACAAGAACGTCTTGCAACCCGGCCACACATGACCGTTCACTCATTTAGCTTGAGTGTAACGAATATATTACCACCGATGGTTGGGATCAGCAACCATCCTTCCCGATAAGGGACAACATTGAAATAGATTATAAAGAAGTACAATTGAATATTCTCTTGATGGTGATAATACACCTTGCTTGGGTATGGCCCAACTAGCCATGCTGCCTAGCCCAACTTCTGTTATTTCCCGGTGGTGAAGTTTGAGGTCACGTTTATCACTTTGACAGATTATTGCTTCAATTACTTTGAATGCCACATCATCATACCCGCCAAATCATTATCGATTTCTCAAGGCATCACGGGTATAAAAGCTAAGAGGAACGAATTTCTCCGCCACCAACGTAATACGTTTAAAGAGATCAACATATATGATTCGTTAAGAATACTTTGTCAGACACTCGTCCATATACGTTGTTCTGGGACTGAATAAACCGAAGGCACTATTCAGTGAATCCATCCTACCTAGGCTTTTCACAATAGCCCTTGCACTTCACTCCGTCTTCAATTATCTTCAGCGTACTTGATTCGCAATGCTTATGCTAATACGGAGTGGTTCTTCGGATAATAATCCAACCGGTCTCTCCATATGTACAACGTAAATATGGTCAAAACTTTGATAGTCTGTGATTCAACTATCAAATGAAAACATGTCGGTGTACAAACAACGATCTTATTTCCAAATGGAAATTCGATCAATCATCATATGTTCATATTTCCTTATTTCATATATTTAGAAAATATATGTTATTAATCATTGGAAAACATTTCCATAGCTTATTTTCACATCACTATTATTTCGCAACTATCAGTCCCTAACTGTAACTAGTATGAGAACAATTCTCTAAGTATCAATCCGGAAGGTCGAAACCAACATCAGATCGTCACTTAGAAAACCGTTCAACTTACCCTCTCCAGTCAGTTTCTGAATTTTCTTAACTCTATTTCTTAAATTCTTATCATGAAAACATTTCATTTTCTATGTTTAGAAAACATATCTGACTATATTTGGAAAACGTTTCCAAAACTCATTTACGGATTTCCAATGAACGTTGTATAAAACATCGTTTCGCTTAATCCATTTATCGCTTATTCCTTAACTTTATTCCTAATCAACCTTTTAGATCGAACCACAACTATTCCTTTGCCAATTCTGAAGTCAATCAAGTTGGGGTATAATTACCTCTCAGACCTTAATTGAACAACGTCCTTTACTGTGAAATAGATGAAGCTCGTCACTCACTTTTTCCAATCATCTGTTTACGCAAATTCTCGGATTCAGGTTACAAATCTACTTCTTATATGAAAACGTTTGATTATAACTATAACGTTATAATTCCTACTTCTGCAATATCTAACCTAAATTATAACTTTATCTCCTAACTCGAATAATTTAACAGACACCTAATTTCTAAATCAATAACTAAATCTTGATTTAAACCCTGGAAAGTAAATAGTACTTTCCCGAATTCGCTATAATCGAATTCGACGTATAACTCTCTTTCGAGTAATCTCTATTCGATTAACTCTCCCTTTTTAATAACTTATATTCGATAAACTCTATTTCGATTAACTCCTATCGAATAACTAATATTCGAATAACTCTTCTTGGTTGGCTCTATTTCATTAACTCTTATCGAATAACAAATATTCGATTTTCTTAAATATGTCAATTCTTATCGAATAACTAACATCTGATTAACTTAAATGGATTTACTCTTATCGAATAACTTATTCGATTAACTCAACTTGATTTTCTTAACTCGATTATCTCAACTCGATTATTTAACTCGATTACTTAACTCGATAAATCTTAACTCGATTACTTAACTCGATAACTTAACTTAACCCAAATCGATTAACTCAACTCAAATCCATTAACTTAATTTGATTTACTCCTTCGAATAACTCATTCGAATAACTTAATTGATTAACTCCTTTGAATAACTAATTCGAATGACTTACCTTCGAATAACTAATATTCGATTTACTCTAACTCGATTAACTTAATTCTAATCGATTTACTCCATTTCGATTCAACTTAATTCAAATAGATTAACTTAACTCAAATTGATTAACTCCTTTCGAATAACTAAATTCGATTTAACTCTTCTCGAATAACTAAATTCGATTAACTCAAATTGAATAACTAATATTCAATTAACTCTTACGTGTTTAACTCTATTCGAAAAACTAATTCGAATAACTTACCTTCGAATAACTAATATTCGATTTACTCTTCGAATAAATAATATTCGATAACTCTTCTCAAATGAATAACATTTGATTTCTCCACTCGAATAAACTATATTCGATTACTCTTCCCTCGAATACACTATATTCGATAACTCTACTTCGGATAAGTGATATTCGGCAACTTTACTCGATTAACTCCACTTGGATAACTCTAACTGGTCAACTCTAACTGGTCAACTCTAACTGAGTAACTCTAACTGATCAACTCTAACTGGTCAACTTTAACTGGTCAACTTTAACTGGTCAACTCTAACTGTTTATCTTTAACTGGTAAATTTTAACTGGTTAACTCAAATGGTTTAACCTAACTGGTTAACTCAAATGGTTTAACCTAACTTGATTTACTTGTCTCGATTAACTGAACTAATCCACTTAGTTTAACTTAGTTAATTCACTTTGATTAACTCTAACCGATTTACTTAGTTTAACTCAGCTAATTCACTTTGATTAACCCAACTAATTTACTTCGATTAACCAATTAGTTTAACTTGACTAATTCACTTAGTTTGACGCAACTAATTCACTTTGATTTACATATTAGTTTAACTTAACTAAGTCACTTAGTTTGACGCAACTAATTCACTTTGATTTACATATTAGTTTAACTTAACTAAGTCACTTAGTTTGACGCAACTAATTCACTTTGATTTACATATTAGTTTAACTTAACTAAGTCACTTAGTTTGACGCAACTAATTCACTTTGATTTACATATTAGTTTAACTTAACTAATTCACTTCGATTAACCGCTTAGTTTATCTTAACTAATTTACTTTGGTTAACTTAACCAATTACTTTGGTTAACTCGACTAACTTGCTTTGGTTAACCTAACAAATTACTTTGTTTAACTCTATTCGAATAAGTAATTCGAATCACTCTAATGTGTTTAACTCTATTCAAATATCTAATTCGAATAACTAATTGATTAACTCGACCAATTCACTTGGTTAACTCGACCAATTCACTGGATTAACTCCTATTTATTTAACAAATAAATATCTCCTTTAGTTTAATTCTATTTATTTAATCTCTAAATAAATATCCTTTATATTTCTTTTAACGAATATAATTCCTTTATATTTTGATTAACAAATATATCCCCTTATATTCGATTAACATACATATTCCCTTGTATTTGATTTACAAATATAATTCTTTTATATTTGTTTTACCAACTATATTCCTTTATATTCGGAATCCTTTTTCTTATATATATATATATATATATATATATATAATCCCTTGATTTTATATAAATAAACTATTTTCAAAGTATACTTTGAAAACCCCTCTCCTACATTTTGGTATTTCTCATGGTATTTAACACACCATATAACAACGATAAATATCGTCCCACCACACATAATCACACAGATTATATACATCACATTATATATCACAATATAAAAATCACAGTAAAATAACTGTTGAGGAATCCTGTTGGATTCCTCCAACCTGTTTCCCTGCATCCACAGATGTTAAACAACACCAGTATAATATTCTGATAAACAGAATCAACATATAACTATTTGACGGTTTATATATATATATATACATACGTAAATATATATATAAAATCTCTACTAACTGACTAGCAGTTCAAGCAAACAATCAACACACAGTCAAACAGACAATATTTTAACAGTTCTAAGAATACAACGTGAAAATAAAACTGTTTAGAGTTTGTGAGATTTACTCACCTTGGCGCGTTAACCGTTAAATAATGATTTGCGTCAGTCGATTAACCCTGGCGTTCAATCCTGCCATAAATCAAACGTGCTCCAATTGGTTCCGATCTATCTTCATATCGCAGCCTGCTTCCGTTATGATTCCGACGTGACGGACGATTCGCCGAACCTTCTTCTTTGGCCCAATGCTACATCTCGAACCCACATCCGTACGCATCTGATCACTTTGGAACATGAATCCTACAATGGCAAATTTTGACTTCTGGCAACACAACAGTTCATCGAATAAAAGCGTATATCGCTATCATCAAAGTCCCATAATGAATCCAGTTCTTGCATGATTTTCTTACTTCCTTGATCCTCATTCTAACTTGCTGCTACTGATACCCTTAAATCCACTAACGTGCTCACCTCTAACCCCTTCACGTCAGCCCATTTTTGATTTCTACCCACTTAGCTACTTTACAGTAGCATTAAATCACACCACCCATAACAAAACACGTCTCCACCTCCACAATTCAGACTGTCCACCACGTTGCCACTTCATCCGCTCTCCACTACCCATAGGTTTAGGCCAACTTCCTTCGCATGATTCACCAAGACCACATCTGCGCCAAAGTCGAGGCAACACCCAGCTTTGATCCACAAACGGCTCCTCCTTCCAAGCCTCTTCACAGCGAGCCATCCTCCTTGCAAAAGGTCAACCCTATTTCAGTTCGCACTACACTGTACAGTGAACACCAAAGTTTGACAGAGCTGTTCACCTGACTCCTCCATCGACAGAGTCGCACCACCCTCCTTCGACAGAGCCACACTACCCAGCTCGCATCAATACTGTAGATCGCGTTCTCTAGACCTTCACTCACACAACCCTACAGACATCGACACCTTTGATGTCGAACTGACCCCGAACTCAGGCGTTTGTCGTGAGTCTTTATTGCGGAAAATCTACGTTGAAACCACGAGAATAGTGAGTGACGAGGGCGGTCAAAATATTGGCTCAGGGATTCTATAGTGGAGTATAGGTTTTTAAGTTAAACTTTCGAAGGCCATTAAACCCTTTCGGTTTGGGTTCTCTGGAACAACCAAGGAACGAGCTACGAGCTGCTGGTGTATTTATATAATGTTAAGAAAACTCAACGATTTAGTATTTGGTAGTTGTTCGGTAGGTAGGTAACATGCTTGGATTTGAGCATTCCACCTACATATATCTACTTCCCACACATTTAACTGAAGAAAAATAACCTACGTTACTTCATTCTTAAGTCCATCCATGCTTGTCCATTTGAAATTAACGTAACCTTTATATGCAACTCTACTCGTTTACGGATTTCTATCGACAGAGATAAACATACTGTTGTAATCAGCTTGGTGCCACGATCCCAAAAATATAATAATACCGGTAGGTGGACTCATATTTTGAAACTTCAAAATGTTGATTTCAGGGTGCGAAATACTTCAAATCAAAAGTCGCATATTTAATTAATTAAAAATTACCATAAAATTCTAAAAATTAAATTAACTCTACGCCTCAAAAGAACCACGTCTAAATTCAAACCCCATATCTAGTTATATTGAAAAACCCTTTTTATAACGTAAATAAAGCGTCGCAAATTATAAAGGAATTCTACAGCGACTTTTCTGAAATTTGATTTGGACATAACTCAAAATCTACACGACGAAATCTCGATTTTTCTCTTCCACTAGAAAGATATACTCTACCAGCTCCACACGTTTCTTGTTTCACAGAAATTCGGCTTAAAATGAATCATGTACATTCAGTTGAAGTTCAAATCGCCAAATTGCGAACTGCCGCGACGTTTTAGGTTCGTTTTAATTATAATTATAAATTATAAGTTCGAACGTTGTACTTTAAGTTATCGATATCGCCAAATCGATATATAAATCATTAAATAAATTAATTATTCGACAGCTAACAAAACACGCCATTACACTTATTTATGTTGATACACAAGATTTTGATTAATGACAACATAGAAATAGAGATCATTGACGAGCTGAATTCACATTTATCAAAGTGGAAATCAATAAAGATCTTAGTGAAGATCAATGGAAATCATGACATGGAGCTAAGATTATATATATGTAGGTATGGAGTCGTGTTAGATTTATGTTAAAATCTATCCTCAAAGTATAACACGAATGCACAAAACAATTTAGAAATTGAAATTAGCTGGGGCTGAAATCTGTATATTTGAAGAATTGAAAAGTCACAGAAAAAGCCCAAACGGTCCAGGCTTCGACCGGGAAAGAGTGCAGAGTGATATAGACTGTGGACCGAAGTCCTCTGGTCCACAGCAAGAAAACGGTCGACCGCCCAAAAAGGACCTGTCGACCGGTCCTGCTGTTTTTTTCACATAACGGCTATTTTTTTTCAAATACCTGTCGACCTGTTAATTTCGACCTGTCGACCTTTTTTCTTGCTGTAATTTTTCTGAAAGGATGCTTCTTTTTGTGAAGAGATTTCTATTCAATTTCAAGAGAAATGGACACAACTCTTTATAGAAACTCTTCACGAAGGAACGCAACTATTCTACACTATAAATAGACTTGAAATCATACTTTCAAATCACCGAATCTTCTTCTATTTTCTGATCTTAACTCTATACTCTCTTGCATTCTAAAAGCTCTCTCAAATATTCAATACTTGTTGAATCCTTGAATCAGTTTTATATCATTTGATTCAACAAGCAATCTTTCTTCCTTAAATCTTTGCATTCAAATCATATACTTGAGGATAAGATTATAGGAAGGGTGTACTCAATCATTGGCAAATCAGCGTTGAAAGAAGAACACAATCAGAAGTCAAACTCTTGTAATTGTCCTGTGTGGGTAAGCTTGTAGCCCGTGAAATCAAGTGGGTAAGCTTGTGGCCCGTAAATCAAGTGGGTAAGCTTGTAGCCCGTGAAATCAAGTGGGTAAACTTGTAGCCCGTAAATCAAGTAGTTGTGAACCTGTTCCTCCGGGTGAAGCGAGGGTGTTGTTTAGTGAAAAGCCGAAGAGAAGCTTCGGGACTGGACGTAGGACTGGAGGTCCGAACCAGTATAAAAATCTTGGTGTCGTTACTCTACTTTACTTTACTTTACTGCATTTAAAGTTATCTGTGATATATATATATATATATATTGTTATCATATTCCGCATAGCCATATTATAGATCCTGCATAAGCCGTACACACTCGACTTTTCAATTTATATCTAAATAAATAATTCCTTTTAAACCCTTTTGCTTTTATAACTATTTTCTTTTATAAAATCTTTTGATTTTATAAACAATTCTTTTTACAAAATCTCGTGATTTTATAAATAATTCATTTTCAATATACACTTTGAAAAATTCCCTTTTAACATTCAAGTATTCCTTATGGTGTTTAACGTACCATATAACAATGATCAGTATCATTCAAACATATAAAATCATCAACAGATTTCATATCACATCGTATAACACAATATATGAAACAAACAATATTTTATATATTGAGGAACCCAGTTGGGTCCCTCCAACCTGTTTCCCTGCATCACAGATGTTAAACAACACGAGTATAAAATATTCTGTTAAACAGAATCAATATTCGATTAATGATTTATATATATATATATATATATATCGTTATCTATAATTTCAACCAATACACAAACAATTCAACCAAATAGTTAACACACAGCAATCAGTCATTATTTATCAGTTCTAAATATACGTTATAAAAATAGAACTGTTCAGAGTTGGTGAGTTTTACTCACATTTCGCGTTAACCATTAAATGACGATTTGCGTCTGTTTCCAAACGGACAATTTATTTCGCCATGAATTCATAAGAGCCCTAATCCACTTCCAATCAATTTCATGTTGTAGCCAACGTCCGTACGATCCCAACGGATCTTGTTTTGTTCAGTTCTGACAACGTATGCGATAGTTACGAAAATTATAAGTTAACCCACATTTTATAAACAATTAAAGTTATGGAAAAATCTTATCGGGCCTCACCCCATTAAACATCGGACCATCCACTCCTTTATATAACCCGTCTTCCCAAATCAAAGAAATACAGATCCGTCCTCCTCGTTTCACCATATTTCGTGACTTCCCATCTCCTTCACCGCCCCGTCTTCCCTAGAAATCCGTCACCAAGATCACCGGTGTGCTCCCCTCTTCATTCTCCACCGAGATGCCCCTCCCTGGCCTCAATACACTAGCGTTCAGTCTCCACCGTTTCGCCTGAATTCGTGAAACCCTGTCCTCGCTCACCTGAGCCAATCCGCCGCTACAGGTAACCGAGTCTGTCCACCCCACTGTAAATAACACCGCACTCCTCCCCTGATTCCAACACCAAGTCTGAGATCTTCCCTTTCATCCCAAGTGATGGAAAAACTCTGCCCTAGTCACGACTCAGGAAAACCGCTTTTCACCATGTCTATATACACGAGTTTGAAGCTCAACTTTAGTCGAACCAAGCAAGATGGATTTTAGTATTTTAGGAATTTAATTTGGTTGGTTATGGGTTGTTTTGGAGATTGAATTTGCTCATTATTTTAGTTTTCCAAAAAAGATTAGTGGCGGCTCATTTGTTTAGTTTGCACAGAAGGGTTTTTAGGTTATAAGGCTTTAGAAGAGGGGGGACGAGGGTTGGTTGTGAAATCGAAGGATAAGTTATAATAAAGGAAATATTTATTTGTTAGAATAAATAGAATAGAAATAGAAAGGAGAATATTTGTAAATCATTTACAAATAGAATTAAAAAGGGAATATTTATTTAGAATAAATGAATAGGGTTATTAAAGGAAATAATTAGAATGAATAAATAAGGTATTATAAGAGCAATTTATTTAGTAAATAAATAGAATAAAGGATTATTTATTTAGTAAATAAATAGAATAAAGGATTATTTATTGGGAAAATAAATAGTGGAGTTAATCGAATCGAGTAAATCGAACAGAGTTAATCAAATAGAGTTAGGCAAAATTAGAAACTGACTAGAGATTAGTAAATTGAATAGTTTTCTAAGTGTCGATCTGATGTTGGTTTTGACCTTCGGGGTTTATACTTAGAGAATTGTTCTCCTACTAGTTTACAGTCAGGGACTGATAGTTGTGAAATGATAGTGATATGTAAATAACAAATGGAAATGTTTTCCAATGTTAATAACGTATATTTTCTAAACATAGAAATAAGGAAATATATATATGGATATATATATATATATATGATTGATGATTGATTGATAGAATTTCCATTTGGAAATGATATCGTTGTTTGCACACGTATTTTCTTTGATAGTTAAATCACAGACTATCGAAGTTTTGACCATTTTAACGTTTTTAATATGGAGAGACCGGTTGGATTATTATCCAGAGAACCACTCTGTGTTGGCATAATCGTTACGAATCATTTATGCCAAAGATAATTGAAGATGGAGTAAAGTGCAAGGGCTATTGTATAAGTCTTAGATAACAGTGCCTAAGATGGATGTACTGAATAGTGCCTTCGGTTTGTCCAGTCCAAGGACAACTTGTATGGACGAAGGTCTGACAGAGTATACCTGGTAGATCACGTAAGTTGATCGTTTCAAACGTATTTACGTTGGTGGCGGAGGAATTCATTTCTCTTAGCTTATACCAAAATCAATTTGTGATTTTGCGGGTATGACGATGTGACATTCTAAGTGAATGAAGATGTGGTATGTGAAAAGATAAGCGTAGCTTCTAGCCTCACATCTGGTAAATGACAGAAATCGGGCAGGCAGCATGGCTAAGTCGGTCGCACCGAAGTAGGGTGTATAATCACCTATCTAGAGAATATTCATTTGCTTCTTTAATCTATCAATGTTGTCCCATATATATATACGGGAACGGATGCTGATCCCAACCGTTGGTGATGTACATTCGATACACTCAAGTGAAATGAGTGGTCGGTCATGTGTGGCTGAGTTGCAAGATGTTCTTGTTAAACTCCAGTGTATCGTTCCTAGAATACACTGATCGGAAGGTGGTTCCATACCTTGTCATAGTTGGAAATCCATTACCCAATACGTGCTTGCGATTTCGATTGTATATTATTTATGTAGAACGTGAGATGAAAGCGTTTCTGCTAGATTGATATCTATTTGTGTTTAGACATTATTATAATATCAGAATGATATTGCTTGTCAAAGATGTTGGATTCTCATAAGGGAAAACCCGTTCCGTATTCACGGCATGGTCTTATGAGATATCATATACCTGTATAACTGTTTTAAACTGTTTTACTCATACCAGTCCCATGACTGACCCGGAGTTTATTCTGTTGTTTTCCCTAAACTCTTGGGTGCCCAATTTTGTGCGGGCAGTCAAGTAGTCAGGATTTACAGATATATCTGAAGAGCTGGAGCAGGAGGCTTCAGGATCATATAGCTATAGTTTATTTCCGCTGTGTTGTAAGTGATGTACTTTGATAATGATGTATATTCAAATACAGATGTATATTTCAAGTTATGTTAAAATTATTATATGTTATTCGTTCCGTTATGAGGTTCGTGTTACTCTGATGTTGTGTTCTTCTTCTTCTGTTCTAAGTTTCTATCTTATCTTTCCTCACCCTCTATCTTCTTTCTATTAATTTCTTGAACTTCCAGTGCAATTTGGGGTTGGACTTGTGTTATTTGGTCAGCTCAAATTGGTCCGGATTTTTGGGTCATGTGTGGCTGAGTTGCAAGATGTTCTTGTTGAACTCCAGTGTATCGTTCCTAGAGTACACTGATCGGAAGGTGGTTCCACACCTTGTCATAGTTAGAAATCCAATCATCCAATAAGCGCCTACGGTTTATGATTTTACATTATATATGTAGAACGTGAGATGAAAGCGTTTCTGCTAGATTGATATATTTGTACTTAGACATTATTATAATATCAGAACGATATTGCTTTATCAAAGATGTTTGGATTCTCATGAGTGAAAAACCCGTTCCGTATTCACGGCGTGGTCTTATGAGATATCATATTTATGTTAAACTGTGTTAAACTATTTTACTCACACCAGTCCCATGACTGACCCAGAGTTTACTTTGTTGTTTTCCCTAAAATCTTGGGTGCCTAAATTTGTACGGCAGTCAAGTAGTCGGGATTTTACAGATACACTTGGAGAGCTTGGAGCAGGAGGCTTCAAGATTCTATAGCTATTATTATTTCCGCGGTTGTTGTAAGTGCTGTACTCTGATAAGTGTTATTGTATATATACTGTTTGTATTTCAAAAGCTATGTTATATTTTATTCGTTCCGCTGTGAGATTCGTGTTTACTCTGATGATGAATGTTCTTCTTCTTCTTCTTCTTCTATTCTATAAGTTCTACCTTATCTTTCCTCACCCTCTATCTTCTTTCTATTAATTTCTTAAATTTCTAGTGCAATTTGGGGTTGGACTTGTGTTATTTGGTCAGCTCAAATTGGTCCGGATTTTCGGGTCATTACAAGGTAAGCTTCAACCATTTCGAGGAGGAGAGGAAATTTTTGATTTGGATTTGAAGAGAGATTTTTGTCTGGAAGAGGGAGAGGTTTAGCTTTGAAATGAGAATTAAAAGCTGAGTTAGAGAAATGATGGCGACTAGAGCTGTGAAGGGATGGATGAGACCGTTTGTTCTTAAATTTCTGATTGCATGCTCCGCGATTGTTCGATATTCGTGCTGATTTTGCATTTGCCTTAGGAGGGTACGATAGGTCAGCTGCTTTGATATGAAAAGTTGCATTGCTTTTATCGGGACATAGTGAGCTTGCGTGACCGAAAAGTGAGCATTTATAGCATAATGTTGTGTTCCTGCAGTGTTTCGCCACGTGGCTTCTGTTTGTGCATCGAAGGCATCGACGTTCAAATTTCAAATGCTCTATCATGGCTCGAACTTATTTGAACGTTGGCAGTAGATGTCGCCTTCCAGTGGGAGGGTTGGGGAGGATCAGAGGGAGCCTCGGTGGTGTTGCCGCAATTTGAGCGTATGACTTGGTTGGTTGTGGCGGCAGCGGTTGTGATTGATCGCCGGGTAAGCGTGGATCTTGAGTGACAGCTGTTGTGTCCGCGTCAGAAGGAAGACGATGAATAGGAACAAAGGCAGCACCATTGTGAGATGAACGATATTTCGGTAGGATGAACTGGATTGATGGCGAAGGAGGAGGATATGGGGGAGCAACGCGAAGAGAAGTTTGAGATGTTGTTGATGATGAGGATGCCATTGTTAAATATAATAATTAAGTTACAGGAGTGTGACAGATTACCGGACTACTATTCGATTTTTAAAGTGGACCGTCTGCTGCCAACGACTTTTATTGTGGGCCATTCACAGAATTTATCCTAGATTACAGTATATTAGCTTGCTAATTTACATAACTACCAATTGCATTTCAAATGACTTAACCCTCCACGTAGGGAGAGTGTGAATACATGACATACTACTAAATGTAGTGACTTTCATAAGAATACAAGAGAAGCCAATACATGACTATTTAAATTAAAGCTAGGGTATTCTCCAGTAATATGACAGAACCCCAGAATGAACAACAAAGGTGCAAAAGCTACATACCGCTCCATACATTAGTCTGCCAAAATATCTTGAGCTCCACACCATGGAAATGATGCAGTAACAAGCACAATTACAAATGTAGATTTGACTGAGTGACCAAACAAGTATATGCTGAAAGGAGAGGAAGGTATCCATAAAGAAACCACCATTGAAACGACAAAGTTGAGTGCCATGAGCATCACCATTATCACCGTAACAACAATGGCCAGACAATGTGCTAGCACACCTCTCACTCGACACCCCATTAAGGACCACCAGTAGAAAACTGCTCGACAAGGAACACTACATTGCGGGCTTCACTATACCCAGAATTGCCAAGTCAGGCAGAAACACCACCGAAAGAACAAGACAAGGTTCAGTGCGTTATGCATCTCGTGTTTTGTCATTGAACTACAATGATGACCTAACCTTACAACCCCAAATAGACATGAAACTAGCAAGCAGAAAAAATGAAAAAAAAATTGAGCAGAGACCTAATATACATGCTTCTGAGCTACTAAAATCAAAGTATGAACCAAGCACCCCAACTTACAATAGGTGGGAATGTTTTTGAGAAATCAAAACCACACCGTTGAGAACCTTGTCTTATACTTAGAAATTGAGCCATATGCATTCTTTTTAAGTCTAAAGGTCCATCTGCATCAATTATTTTTTTATGACATGGCAAATTAACAAGTGTCTTGTTTTTAATTAGATATTTGTACTCTTCTTGCATGTCAGTACTCCACTTATTGCAGTGGTTGGCTTCCTGAAAAGATGTTGGTTTACTTTGCATCATATAAGTGTTGTATGCCTTTAGCTTGAAAATTCCATATTTTGCTCTTGTTAGCATTAGATGTTTATTTGCATTGCCTCCAGTAGTGGTGCCTTTGTCATTTTCATTTGCTAAGTTATTATCAGATTACGATGTTTGATTTTCATGCATGTTATCATGTTCACCTTTGGATGACATACTACTGTTGGTGTTGAATGGTGAAATAAATTGCTGTT
This sequence comes from Allium sativum, assembly GCA_030737875.1. Taxonomy (NCBI): domain Eukaryota; kingdom Viridiplantae; phylum Streptophyta; class Magnoliopsida; order Asparagales; family Amaryllidaceae; genus Allium; species Allium sativum. Next base: position 139,434,849 of record CM060925.1, on the reverse strand, counting down.
GACCTGGTCCACTTGTAGGCATGGTGAGTTGAGAGTGATCTTTGCCACCAGATTTATCTTGTTGAGGTGGCACTTCCGGTATCACTGATCAGGTACATCTGAACTGAACTGCCCTGGATTCTGGACTTTACTTGTGGTTCTACTTTTAGATTTACTAAATGAGAACACCTTTTCATTAAACACCACATGTCTAGCAATATATATTTTCCCTTACTATCTAGGCACTTGTATCCTTTCTGATTGTTACAGTAACCCAAGAAAGTACAGGAAGTTGACCAGAGTTGTAGTTTGTGTGTGTTGTAGGACCTTAAGTAGGGAAAACACTGATATCCAAACAATTTCAGATGTTTGCAGTCATGTTTAATGTTAAAAAACCCTCTTGAGGGCATTTGAACTTAAGTACTTTGGTGGGTAACAGGTTAATTAGGTACATAACAGTATTGAATGCCTCCGCCAGAATTTTAGTGGCATGGAAGCTTGATCAAGAAATGCTCTGAATAAATTAGATTTCATAGGCTTAACAAAACAACAATATGGTACTTTTTTTTTTGAAGTTTATCCATAATTTCTGTTGCGGACTGGTCCAACTTCAATAGTGAGTGCATGATAAGATAAACGAAAGCAGAATTTTGCAGATATTGAGCAACATTTGTTTAATCTAGAATGTTAGAAAGCGAAAATAAAATGTAAAAAATATGAACAATCAATTACAAATAATTTTTTATAGGAGCGAGCAAAGTTCAAATCCAATACCGAATAGGGTGCAATAAATAACTATAGCTAATTTCTTATAAATATTGTATACTATGGTAGTGAAACACACTTGGACTAACTTCCCCAACAACTGACATACTAGGTCTGTATAATAAACAAAAATTCATGGCTAATATACGATTAAAATAACATTGACTAACATACTGAATCTAGAGGTGTTAATCGAGCAAACTGAACCGGACAGAGGAGTATTCGTGTCCTAACCTATAAGACCTTCAGACGTACACAGACCGTATGAGAAGTTGACTCGGTCATTGTTTGTACGAGCTGGACAACAGATGAACAAAATTCAGACAATAGAAGAACATCGAACATTTTCGGATGGACATATTTTCACACTTTTTCCTGTCCTAAATCATATTCTAATTGAGAAAAAGGACATGGACCAGACATCTTACCCCTTCGGACTAAGTCATACAATGGACTGTCATGTCCTATTAACACCCCTAACTGGATCTATATAATGTACAATTAACATGCAATTAACATAACATTGACTATAAAACTAGGTATATGCCGAGTTTATATAATAAAAAAGTTTTCATGATTAGCACATGATTAACGCAACATCAACTTGTATACTTCGTATATATAATAAAAACCTGTTTACGATTAATATTCTATTAACTTAACATCGATTAATATGCTGAATATATATTGGGTTATATACGATAAACAACAGTTCATGTTTAATTTATGATCAATGAAATATCGATGCATTGATAATTAGTTTTCAGATATTGTGCGAAATAGGGGGCTGGACAAAATGTGGGATCTTTAGTTTTCAGATCCGTACTTGCCCTACTCAAAATCCTCGATCGTGCTAGCGGTACTCTACATATTTTTAAGTTGGGAAATGCTACAGCACCAGCCTTAATTTTTTGTCAAAAACTATGACATAGTAGAAATTTTGAACTCAGCAGAGGTAAAACTGTAATGGATCATGTTAGAATGACCAGGGAAAAACGGTGAAAAAAAAAAAAGATCTGAAAATGAACGAGGAGAAATTTAGGGAGGAGCCCGAAATTCATGGGGGGATTTGTCATCCAACGACTCTAATCAAATCGGTGAAAATAACTCCCAAGTTTTCCGGTTGAAACAGCTAAGTGTAATTCATAGTCGGCCAGTAAGGGTGAAATTGTCATTCATAGTGGGTCCTGCCGCTTTTTAAGTCTAAACTCACAAAAAAACATTCTGCTATTTCAGCATTTTCGTTTAAGTCTCATGTTCGATTAAAACCCCGTGGGGCCTTGTTGATATCGTAAAATTTCAGATCAAAGCTTTGGGGAAAAGAATCGCGGTTCATATTTTCTCAGCCTTTTTTTTTTTTTTTTTTTTCAAACCGTACGCCTTCGCTTGCATTTAGCGCTTCGACGATTTCGTCACCTTTCCAAGGTAATTTAGTTACTTTTTTCGTTGGATCTGTAGTATAAGAAGGATATTTGTTTTCTGTTTATCCCATGGATTATTGATATTAATTCAAATCACGATTTATTGGCGTAGATCTGGGCCTGTAAGATTAATCCTGTGGGTTTTGATTAGTATTTTTGGTACTGTTTTTATCCTCACTTTAATTTTCTATGTAGCTGTTATTTGTATATCTTTGTAACATTTAACTGAGTATGAAGATAAATTCAATCTAAGATATCTGCAGTGTCATAACTGCCTATTGGATGCCATGTAATGTTGCAAGATTCCATGGAGGTGGTTATTGATTGTATAAACGTTTTGCCAAACAAGATACTTGATTGCATCCACGTTTCTGAAGCTTATTTAATTTTTGTCTTTTGTTGAAAAAGCATAATATTTAATGTGTTCTTGTCATTTTTACCGGAACTAGACTTTGGTTATGTTTGGTCGAATGTTGTTTGTCTATTCATCAGATCAAAATTTTATCCTAGCCTAATTTGGTATACAAGAACGATCTTGACGCCTAATGTTTTGCGTCAGTCATAATGTCATAGATGAATAATGAGTAATATGGTAAATAGATTATAGATGTAAATCTATATTTGATAAAAAGATGTAGACGTGTTTAGAGGTGACCAGGTACATATGTCAACAGTTAACTAACTTTAGTAACTTTACTATATGCAAATTTCAAGTACTAAATCCTGTCCCCCCCCCCCCCCCCCCCTTCCTCCTTCTATTTAAGCTTACGTTTATTGTAACTAATAGGTTTTTCGAATTTTCATTTGTAACACGATTTGAGATACCTATGGTTTGTGTGATGAGGGACATTTGAAGTTAATTTTGAGGGAGGCATGAACCATGTTGGGTTAATTTTTACCGCAAATGGAATTTTAATATCACGACTTATAGTTGATGATGTTATTTGATTTATACTACGAATGGCGCTTTATTCAAGCAGATTTAATGACTCGGGGGTTTGGACCCACGACCTGATGATGTAAGGATTATTCTAATTATTAAATTATATAATAATATCTTTGTTTACGAAGTTATATGATCATGCAATGTCTGATATTTATTAATCTCTATACTATTGTATGCTATGATGTCACATGTATTACATTTATGCTTATGAGTATTAAATTACCTAACGCCATTGAACAAAACTAACGAAGACGAGACATGATGGTATTACACTGGTAGGTGACGTTACCCCTGCCCAACAAAGTCCAAATGAAACCTTTTGACAACATAGGGTCATGTATGTAAAATCATATAAAATTGCGTACATCAATGAAAACTTAAAATAAAATAATTATATGTTTATGTATCAATAGAGATAAAATTAAAAAAGGGAACATATCAAAATTAAAAAGGGAACATATCATTTTTGCTAGCAATAGAAGAAGACTACTTAATTAAAGCAGAATAAAATAAAAGATGTGCAATGAAGTATGAATTTTGAATGATTGCACATCTTAAAACGATGGTCTTGACCAATAATTGCAAATGAACACTTGTAGATATCTAATTCCCAGTAGAGTTAACTATTGAAATAATTAGAAAATACACTTGTGTCTGTGTTAAAAGAATAAATAAAGGAATAACTCACGCAACTCCATTGAATCACTTAAAATATGGAAAGAACTCAACTTTCTTTGTGTCTCAGCAATTTAATATGGATGTATTTCAATTACTGTGCCGACTGATCGGAACCACATTCGCTATTGCTTGTTCAATTATAGTGTCAAATAATTCTTTGAAATTAAGGAGTATACAACGGTTTGATACCTGCTGAAACCGTTCTTGAATGAGTCATATATTATGGACCGATGAGTATAGCCATTGGAACATGAAAAGTACATGCTATGCTCAATGTCTTTCACATATAATCATGTATGCTAATGTGTGCTACCTGCTGAAACAAAATCAACAAGTAATAGTGCTTTATTTTAATTTTCTTATCTATTTTGCCTGAACTGCTGTATTTTGATTTTTTTGTATTGTGGTTAGTGTTTCCATTTTCAGTTAACACATGTATGCATGTAAGTATGTCTTATTTGAAACTGTTGATGTTACCATCTTAGTTTAAACATGTGATTGAATGATGATGCATAGTGAGTATCTGTAAAAATGATAGCTTTACTATCATCATACCAATTATACTTGTTTATTGGCTTAAATCAAAACTGGTAACTGATTGTCTGTCAAAGACATGGTAAGCGGAAATTTACCACTACCATTACATTTCATTCGATCATTCTAACAAGAGCATAGCTGGATAGTATCCTCATTCTATTTTAGCTATATTTTTCTCTTATTTCACCTATCATATTATTACATCTTCATACAACACCCTTTCACGAAATATACATGAAGACAGATGATACTGCATTAAGTTATTTGTATTATTTGTTTATTCTCTAGAAGTTGATGTGCAGTGATTGTTATCATTGGCCCAAGTTGAATAGCCATCTTTTTTCTTGATTAATTAGTGCATGTTTAATTTTGTGAATTCCAAATTTTAAGTAGGCATCTTACACATAATTTGCAAACTCCAGAGTCATTCACTTCCTAACACTGGAAATTATGACTGATATCGTCATTTATTCTTGCTATATATAGTAGCATCTTATTTTGTTGTAAAGTTCTATGCGCTAATTTGATGTTGTTTGTAAACTTCAAGGTGTAACTGGGCATACACATCTTACTTATTTGGTTATATATATTTGAATTGTAAGTTGGCATCTTAGACATGGTTTTATGGTGCTAAAATCGTTGTTCTTCTAATGCGCATGGCATTCCTACAATTTTTAGTATTCCTTTCTTTTAATATATGTGTTAAAATTGTATGCAGTTAGAATCTTCGAAGGGACAAGGCGCGTTGTCATGATTCCTTTCATAGGTTCAAACTGGATATTAATTTTGTTTGACATGATGACAAAAAAAGTGACGATGATGATTACAATGATGACGAGGATGATGAGATTCAATGTTCAACCCGAGCAAGACCAGCTGAACTGGTTGGGTTGTCCTAGGTAATGTAAAGCCTAAGTGCAAAGCTCCTCACTCTTTGAGTTTCCGTAGGCAACATAGAGCCCAAGTGCAAAACAGGAAAAAAAAAATCAACAACAGAATCGTTTAGTAAATAACATCGTGCTAGGGAAGCATTTAAAGTTCAGTTTCATAGTTTGAAGGCAATTTTGCATGTGCATTTTTTTAGTACATAAATAAAGACCTTTTAATTACAATGAGGTACTTTGATACGACAACAAAACTAGACCATAGGGCCGTGTAAAACAAAATTTAGGTACATGGTGAAGAATTTTTATTGTTATTTAGCTGGATACAATCCATATCCAGTTAACGTACAAAACTGAAGGCTAAGATATTCATGACCAGAATCGGCCAGTCATAAGTAGAATATAGATCTGCAATAGACCATGGAGCCTTAGCACCAAATTTTAACTGAAATGAAGCACAGAAAGCCCAACTGCAAAATATAAAAAATGTCCTGAACAACAGAATCAAACTGCTGACCTTTTCATCAAGATGCTTACACACTTTGCACACCATCACTTACAAATACAACAGCCAATTCTTACATCAGTCATGTTTAACATTTCTCCTCCCCCTTGTTGTCCCCCTGCTGAGAGGGTTGCCCTAGGCAGCTGCCTGCTAGCCCTGAAATTGGGCCTGAACCCAAGTGACCAACCGAGTATCATTTATCCTCGCATTTGTTAAATAGTATTGTTGGCGTATATGATTGATGTAACACAAAAGATGTGTTACAACAACATATAACGTGTTTTGTAACACATATAGAACAACTAAGCCGTCATGTAATATGACATCTAACGGTAACACAACTAAAATATTTTATTTCCTTTAATGTAGACTCATGATAAAGCTTTTATTTTTCTTCCATACAACGCAAGCAATAAATTGATTTTGTAGAGTGTGATTAAAGAAAAAAACAGTTACTAATAACATGATTTTTGTCTTTAAATCGAAAAGAGCAGACTAGTCCCTGTGTAAGAAGAAACAAAGCACCATGAAGGTTTTTTTTAAATAAATATAGTTGATAAGTTTCATTTTTAGGTCAAAACAGTTAAAGCCAAATGCAGAGAATGTCATTATTGCATAAGCTTTTTACAGCAAGTACTAAGGTCTTTTAGTTGGGTCATAACAAATTTTACGATATAAAATGAAGATTATTTGAGTAAATGTCATTCCAAACATACTTAGGATCATACATTTTAATATCAAGCGTTAACAATCTTGCTTGTTGACGAATGAATAAAATGCATGCTGCCAAATCAATATATTTTTATTACGTGGTCAGAACTTCAATTTTCGTCCCTGATGTCTTCTACTTTATAGTTTGTTTAAGGTAGTTTTATTATTACTATTATATATATATATATATATATATATATATATATAGCAGTCAATTTAATTATTACACGTATCATAATTATCCTCATCTACCCAGTGTTCAAGGCTCCCACTTGAGCAGGAGCTGGAATCGGCAGGTTGGAAGAGATTTGGGCTGACTTGCTGCAGTTCAAGTCATTTGGACATGATTTTGTTACCTTAGTAAGTCATTGATTCCAACTATTTATGATAGTTTGCTTGCTTGAAAGTTAAAGTGGAAAAATATTATCTATTACTTGCAATGTCAATGTCCTATCCAATTAATTTATGTGGCTCTTTGGTTCTTAGGTTGAGTAGCACTTTCTGTACTCTTTTCTATGAAATTTGTCCAAGTGTTAAACTTTATGTTATTATATATAATAGCCAAATAGTTAATATATGGAAAAAAAAAAGCAAATCGAATATTTCCCCCGGCTGTTGCCCTCTCTACAAACAATGTCTTAATAGTGTTAGCTCTGCAAGACGACCCATCTGAAGTGAGAGTTGGATGTTTCATGACTTGCACCAAGACATTAATCTCAGACCAATATGTAATTCTTTATTTGGTTGTCATCCGCTAATTCTCCTTAAATTCGATCCGTGAATATCATTTGGTTTGGACCAGTCGCTTCTTGAATCAACGAATCATGTTAGTATGACGATTCTGAGCTGGACAAACTCAACTAGTTTTTTCCCCTTGGAAAGAAAAATGATCAAATTATGCAATATGTCACTCAGTAATATTAGAATGTTCCTCAAACTGATACAAAAATGTATTGAGATTTTCTGGAAACAGATCTTCCCTCAGTCTCAATTCGTTCGTGGTCGACCCAGGAAACACAAGCATCCTCTCGGTAGGGGGTGGGGATGTATTTGCACGGGTCTATGATATAAGAAAATACCTGTCTGGTGATTTAGTTTATTCAGATAACCCTATAGTTGTTTTTGTTCCTTGCCATCTAAATAGACCATGCCATACTTTTATCACTGGACTAGCATACTCGACCACAAGCGAACTATTGGTTTCATATACGAGTGAACACATATTGTATTCTGGGCTAGATCCTACATCCACAGTTTAGGGTATTGGACCAGATCCTACATCCGTCGATGTGATGGACGATGCAAAAAAAATTCTGATTTAGAATCACGGTTGTATTCTGGGCATTGCAGTCATAACATGCATGGACTGTCAATTTTTTTGGGGATTAGATAGCGACGTTGTCTGTGGGTCAGATTGTGGGGATATTTTCGCGTGGAAGAAAAAGGGAGGAGCACTCATGAGAATGACGATAAGAGTAGAAGGTCAGCACCCTCTGAATGAAGGCTTGCATTGCATTGAGCCTCGTCCTCATTCTACGTTTCTTGCGTCTACCAATCATGGTAAAGATGTTAGTCTTTAGGCTCCGGTTGGAAGAGGAGTTGACCGATTACCAGATAAGATTGAAGAGGCATGTAACCGATATGTTCTATGTTTTCAGTTGAATTTGTATCATCATTTATTTTCATGTTTTCGCATTGTCATGTTTTTAAATTTCAAATTAGGAAAAACAACAAGGCTCAAATGGAAGAGTTTGTAACGATGTTTCATGCTCTGTAGCAACCCTTATTTAGAAAATTCTACTGGATATAGAGGACTGGATGTGACATACAGCCCAAAATATTTCCCTTTTGGGTTATTTACCTTTTTAAGTGTAAAATTGAATTGTGAAAAGCTTTGCTGAAACAAATATTGTTCTGGTATATTTGCCTCTTGGAAGGAGTATCTTGTCCGTCTAGTATCTTAAAACTTAAATGTCCTCTCTGTATTGAGTTACTGCTATATAACTTTTTGTCAATGGTTTTTGATAATTTTCATCTTAATTTGCAATATTTAGTAGAAATTTTAACATCTTAATTTCTCTGCTGTTACAGCTTTCGAAGAAAATTGCCTGTTAGCCACTTCATGATGCTTATCATAAGTTAAAGTTGGAGTACTCAAGAATGATTATAATGATGAAGACATCAGGGAAGATGATCACCATGTTAATCTTCAGGTCCAATGTTCAACCCGAATATCTTTCTAGGTATGTAACAACATTGCCTCCTACTATTTCATATCTGTGTTATCTGTGTATCTATTATGTAGTAATGATCTTCTATATTTTAATGCCAAACCTTTAAAATGAAGCTTTTAAATATCAAAGGCGTCCTTCATCTTTTCCAAGAAGCTAGCCCCACTATACCTTCCCAACCCCGTCTTTAACAAATGCTGCATGTCTCCGCTTATACCCAAAGTCAGCGGGTACCCATTTTCTTAATGAGTTCATTTAATAAAAGAATAAATCAATTAATAAAGTGAATATGTCTGTCTAGTATTCAAAACTCAAATTTCCATTTCTTAAGCATAACGCGACGATACATTTTATGCAATTATTATGCATCCGTTCTTAGACATCTGAAATGTTTATGTTTGAGCATCTAGACAGTTTAATACCTCCGAGAGAAGGAGCATACGTCGACCATAAATTTTAACGCCTCTTGAGTGAGCGTTCAAATTTCGAGAGCGTGGGAGAGTCTCGCCTCTTATATCACTTAAGGGTGCATAAGTCGGATGTGATAAGTTATAAAAAAACTATATTTTAAAATATGTTTTTTTTTTAAATTGTAATGTGTTTATTTTGAATCTGAAATTTTGTTTTCAAGTTGTACGATCAATTTTGTTTTTGTTTTTTGTACATTTAAATATACCACAATATTTAAATAAGGGAAAGTCTATATAAACACAGAAGTTTGACACAAATTCGAGGATACAAAGCCTCAACCATGGGATTGCCCTCAGATTTCCATCTCTCGTATATAAGGAAGAATTAATCATGTGGCTGAGATTTTGTGTTTTCAAATTTGTGTCAAATTTTTGTGTTCAAATAGCCGCTCCCTTTAAATAATATTAAATTGCCATTGTATGTTTTTTAATTGTAGGTTTATTTTAAATTTGTAAATATATTTTAAATTTGTAATTTTCAGTTCTTGACTGAAAATTGGTTCTCTAATTTGTAAATTAAGTTAAATATATTGTATTGTATTTGAAATACTTTAATGTATTTAATTATTATTAATTATTAAATGGTTACAAAAATATAGTGAATTTGTTTTTCGGCTGTAATTCTGTTAACTAATTGAAAAATTAATTAAATTTGTTATATTATGTATGCAAATATAATTAAAATTAATTTATTATTAACTTTATGACAAAATTTATTGATATTTGCTTAATAATTAATTTCAATCAGGTAATTAAATAGTTAATAATTACTAATAGTATCTGATTGAATTACCTTGCATCAGAGAAAACCCTAGCTGAAGTCTAAGCTGAACATTTGTTGGAAATTGCGAGTTCACCAACTTCTAGTCAGACACATGTTCAAAAATGCTTCCTTGTATTTCCTTAAATTAAGGTTTCCATTTACTCAACGGTATTAAAGTTATTATATCATATATATGTCCCATGTTAATCTCATTTTTTCATACAGAGGCATGATCTATATTATTTTCAATTATTGTAAAATTGTGAGATGTTTGATTTGGATGGTTTTGCTTCTAAGTGACAACTACATCAATGCAAAGTTTTATGCTTTTTTATAAGCACAAGGATCATGCTGTTAGAGTGGAGACGTTTCTTTAAGAGGAAGAGGTTTATTTCATTTATAACCAGTCCAAAGGAGTTATAATTCCTCCTTGTTCTCCACTAGTTTAAGGATTCACTTTTATAATGAATTCGTCTTTGTATTTGTTTCATTGTAGTTTCACATTTTTATGAAATAATTTAGGTGTTATATTTATATAAATATTTGGATATATGTTTTTATACTGTTCAAGTTGCCAATAGTTCTATTTGTTAAAACATTCATGGTGTTTCCTTTAATGCAGGAAGCAGTCTAAGATAGAATTCACCTTGCAAAAAAGTGTTCAAGTTCAAGACTAAGTTTATGGTAACTGTTTGTTTACCTGTAGACAGTTTTCTTGCTTCACATTAGTTACCACAATTGGTAGCAAATATGTATTTTTTATACAATAGTTATTGTGTGCGAATTAGTTACCACAATTGGTAGCAAATATGTATTTATAATCTTTCTTATGCATTTTTTCTTGTATATATATAGTGATATTTACATTGTCATGCACTTGGTTACTATATCATATCATGGGTCACCTATAAACTTCTGATTGTCACTGAGATGATTATACTTGTAAAATGAAATGTATACCCGTGAAATTCAAGATAACCGAACAGGTTCTCAATGATAACTTACCATATTTTTCTCTTTAACGTTCTGCAATTTCAAGAGAGCATTCGCCAGGTTGTGCATTGGCAAAATTATTGGATTAATTATTGAATATGTAGTGTATAAAATTTTGTCATACCACAGACTTCAGAGTTGACATACGTTGTGTATCGATTGGTGCATGTTTGTAAATTAAGGTTTTCTCATATTACGTTTTCCTGAAAGGATAACTATGCATCTTCTGGTATTTCCTGAAACCAACTTAAATGAATGTGTGAAAAGCAATATTTGTGAATCGTACGTGTAAATATGTGTACTTCTGTTGTTTAAATGAATTTTCGTATGAGGGTTGGATTAACGTTGAATGATTGAATCAATCGTAGTGATTTAACAGAAATTGTAATGTACCATACCTGGCAAATTTCAACTTGGTGCGTCGTAATTGGCAAGTAATGTGGAACATGTGTTACAATTGGATATCGCTGATGTCATTACTTTTGGCGCAATGGATTGTTATTTTTTATTGATAGTTGTCTTGACAGCACAAATTTTTAGTTCCTGCGAAGTTTGCAAAACACCCTCACGTATAAGCTTTTAAATATTATATTGTTATTTTATATTATTTTTTCAATAGAAATGAGTATATTCGGGAAAAACTTGGAGTTGCCCCTATTGAAGAGAAGTTAGTCTAATACCGCTTGAGATGGTTTGGACATATCCAACGTAGACCATACGATGCACCTGTACGCGCTGAAATTCTAGGTCGTGCCGAAGGCCCAAAGAGAGGTAGAGGTCGACCTAAAATGACATAGGAGGAAATAATAAAGAGAGATTTAAGTAACTGGAGTTTATCCGAAGAGCTGGTAGTTGATAGGAGTGCATGGAAATTGGCAATCCATGTACCAGAACCATAGTTTTTTTTTTTTTCAGACTTTATTTCATGTTTACTGAACCTTTTTACTTTTTATTTACTATTTTAGATTTTATTTCACTTTTATTGAACATTTTTACTTATTATTATTATTATTTAAAAAAAACCTTTTATCGGACGATTTTTTATTTGATTGGTTATTTTAAACTCTTTATATATATATATATATATATATATATATATTATCATCATTATTAATTTTATTTTATTTTAATTTTGGGTTCCATATCAAGCCAACCCCAACTTGTTTGGGATATGTGGCTTTGTTATTGTTGTTGTTGTTATATTATTTTTTCAATAAACTAGGACATATCCAAATTTTAAATGTTTAATTCTTTGGAAGCCACCAAGTCCAAGTGTGAAGAAACTCTCTAGAAGTCACCAGGTTAAGCCGTAGAACCAACCACATAGCTACACTAAGGTACCATTTGATTTTTCAGCTGGACATTTAAAGTTGGCGTCTGCGTCGGGCGCGTGCCTCTTCGAGACGAAGGGTTGGAAAGATATCTTTCGTGTCCGACGCGTCGGACACACGTCAGACGCGATGAAAATTTTGGAACTGCCGATTATCTTTCCTTCAGCTATATATTCCACTTCATTTCCAACCTTTTTCATCATCAAATCCCTCAACAAAATCGATAATTCAAGCTTTAATCTCCGTCAACTCGTTTATTTTTTCAAGTTTTTGCTTTTATATTTTTTTTTTTTTTTTTACCTTTTTAACTTGCATATATATTTTTTCGTAATTTTTGAAATTCTTTTTTTTTTCTTTCAGAATGACAGGAAGTCAATCCTCTTCTACTTGTTCCATTGCCGAATGGAACAACGGCATGACCAATGCTTTCATCGATGTGTGTATGGAACGTCTTAATTTCCGTGCACGTAACGTTAAAGAATGGTACCAGTAGACCGCATCGGCGTTCAATGAGCGCACTGGATTGGACTACAATGCTGGTCAGATGACGAACAAGTTCGATAACATGAAAAGAGACTGGACTTCGTGGAACCGACTACTACAAATTTGTGGAGTGATGTGGGTCGAGCAGATGGATACCGTCGCAGGATCGGGCGATTGGTGAGCGACGGTGCCAATAGGGTCGCGCAAATACAAGAGTGGGTCCCCGACGCGATTCAGAGAGTTGGACTCAATGTTTGGAGGTTGCATTTGTACTGACAAATGTCAGTACATAGTTCCAGCTGCTCCACCAGTTCATCTGCATGAGGCTCAGCTCTATGGAGATTATATTCATGGCGGTACTGCGGATATCTCGAGTCGTCAGGCTCGTATGCAGGTTAGGTCGGTATTGGCTCTTCTGTTCAACCCGTCCGCCCATGGACCGAGATGAGCTTATTGCTCTGTATATGTCAGTATGTCATTATGATGATGAGATACAGGAGTTGGAGGTGGTCTTGTTCTGTCAGAGAATAACAGAAAGGACCACAACCTTATTTATTCTCTGCTTGACAAGCCCGCACAACTTAGGCGTTGTGTTATGCATTATGTTATGAAGTTGAGGGCTGAACAAATGTGATTGTGTTTGCATGTTTGAATTGTGTTGTACTTTTTTTTTTTTGAATGTGTTGTAGTCGTGTTTTCTTTTATAATGGTGTCGTAATGTGTTGACTTTCAATTTCACAATTTCAATTTCGCAATCATGTAATTTCATTTCTGCAATTTGTATTCTGTATTCTACTATTCTGTTCGACAATAAACAAACACAAACACTAAAATAATTAATACAAAAACAAGAAAAATAATAACTTTGCCCCTTCCAATTTGCTTATTTTATAAAAAATGCATTCCCCATTCGTAATAATTTCTCTTTAAATAACCTTTCCGGATACCTTTTCCATTCAAAATCAAATGCACCCTAAACCATATCCATGCCCAACACATACTGCTGAAGATCAACAAAAGACACACTATGCCTGAGAGAGTGAGAGCAGGCATAAACGACACAGGGCATCCAAAATCCAAAAGAAATAACAAACCCTAAACTCCATACACAACAACAAAACCAAGAGTAGAAGCATCTTTCCATGGAGGAATAGATAACGTAAGTTAGCCACAAAGGCATAAAGAGCACCAGACGTAACTAGAACTGATCAAACAGTAGAACCATAGCAATATGGAGAAAACCAGCACTGACCAAAGAAATCCAACTACAAACAAACATTGATAGAAGGAGACAATGAATAAAGACAAAGATTCCTCCTTTTATAGCACCACCAGAAGAATTTCCTTCATCCTTGAACTTTTTAGATTTTGACCTTGTCTGAATTTGTGAAACCAACTTAACCCACTTAGGATTACCCGCCACCAAATGTTCATCATTCAATACCCTACTGCTTCCTTCTAACTTGCCATTCTTGAATCTTGTTCTCCTCTTTTTGAAGCTGCTTGTAGAACTATTAGATTCCTCGATTGCAATATCTCTGTTTTCTACTTCATCACTTACATTCAAACCAAGATTATCTTCCATATATGTCATATCTTCATCAACATTATTAGCTACAATAAATCCAGTTTTACTACAACCAGTTTTATCATGTTCACTGGGTTTCTGTATAACAACATTACCTTCTGAAAACACATCAGTATTTTTAACAATTCCAGCTATACTGCCTTGATGTGTACCCTCATCAGCAATCTCTGTAGATTTATCTTGCATGCATGAACAATAACTAGCAAGAATATTACAAGGATTAACCTTACTACCATTAATATCCATCTCAATTTCTTTAACTGATCCTGGGATTCCACCTTTACCATTACTACACTTCACAGCTGCTGTGTCACTATTCCTTAACATTAAGTTGCAGCACATTCTATATTAGACATGCTCCGATTTTCCAAATTTATATCAATATTCATCACATTTTCTAAACTGGAATTATTTTTAGGAGGCCAAACTTTAAAAGACTTGCATGTAGCATTTGAGTGCCCAAAAATTCTTCAATTAGCACACATAGAAGGAATCCATTCATAAACTGCCTTTTGCCAAACGATTTCCCCATTAAAACCTTGAATTGGAATAAGATTAGGGAATTTAAAATCCGAATTGACTTCTATCAATACTCTAGCAAAAAAAAAAAAATACTATCTAGATTCTCTATAACTTTATATAGTTTTAACGGATGACCTAAAGTAGATGTTAATCTACTTATAGCCTCAACAGTCCAAAAATCCAAATCCAGATCTGGGAATTTAACCCAAATAGGTATGGTATGAAGGAATTCTCTAGTTAGTTTTAAACCCGATTGCCATTTTTTCATAAGGATCGACCTTTTGTTGTAGTACTATGGACTAGAGTCTAAAATTTTATCACATCCACCAAGGTTTTCACATTTCAATATGAAGAACCCGTTTTCCCTTGAAAATAATCTATAGTTTCCTTATACATTAATTCCAATTCCGGTCTATATAATTTTTAAGGAAACTATAGTGAGGTCTACTACCAAAAACGTAGAAAACTATCGAGTTAATCCTTTTTTCTCGTGCTTTACTGATCAAAACATCACTAATTATTTCAAACTTAACTTTATTTTTAATGTCTATTTCATAGAACTTTAACTATATATAATCTTTAAGGAAACTATAGTAAGATCTACTACCAAAAACGTAGAATTATACCTTTTGGGTAACGGTATATTTACCGTTTACGTTCTCCATTATTCTTAGCATGTTAAATAACTGAAATTTATGGTAACTGCGACATGATTTATTTTTAATTATGTTAAGAATATGTTGTTGTACAAATCTGTTCTAGTCATTTTCTATTTGGATTAAGAATTACTGTAATATTGAAATTGTGGAATTTGCAATAAACGTGAATATGTTACTGAAAATGTTGTTAATGACAAATTGGATATTGTAAATCAAATTACAATGAAATTGAGAATAATGGAAAAAGAATAGATATTTCTAATTTGTATAGAAAATTTACAATGATTTGGAAATGATAAATGATTTCCAACTCAGAAAATAAAAAAAAGGAAAATTAGTAGTGGACTGGGTTAGATGGATATGGGGAAATTGATACATTTCCATAACGGTAAAAATTACTAAGAACGTAGTTGCAAGAAAAGAAAGGAAAAGAAAGATTAGTTTGAAATAGGGAGTGTTTTACCATATTGCACACTAATCAAATAAAAAGATAAATGTATGTCCACAAAGAAAATAAAAGGAATAGCTTGCTACTACGAATCTTGATTTATGCGCGTTATGGAAATGGATATCTATATCTTTTCACAAATCAATCTAATAAGGTGTGTGAAATGTTTTCCTGAAATAATGAGAATATACAAGATGGTAATTAAATGGATGTTACAACAGTAAAGGTTTGGTTAATGCTAAAAAACCAAGGGAAAATATGATGAACCAGGAATATAACCTGTTAATTAATTACATGAATGAAAAGATAATATAGTAGGTAGGCTTGTTCTAGCGACAAACGGAATTATAACATGGGTTATAATAAATGAAAAAGAGAACTTATTAATAAACCTTAGTTAAGAGAACTAAGTTAATAAGTAAACAACACCAACATGTAATGACAGTGTAAGACAAAGTTATGATTAAATAAGGAGGAATAAAGTAGACTTATGAAATGAAATAGGTTACACTTGGTCGTAATTTAAGTAGACATGTCATAAGAAAACATGAAAGTTGGGAATGGATATACTTAATTTTACATTAAGCAAAACATGTTATTGAACTTGTAAATCTGTAATTGGATAGTAAATGACATGGTAATAATGTAAAAAAAATGTAAATTACTTTCGTTACTTACAATCTAGGGAATAACATGTTATGAGCTTATTAATAAACTTAAAACATGATTGAGTTAAACCTGTGAGGTTAATAAGTGAGAAGGCTCAAGGAAACCTTGTAACTTGAATAAAAGTGGAATATTTAGGTAATCAAGTTAATTAGTAATATGATAAGATAAAACAAACGTTTGATTAAAAGATTAGGCATATGGTCTAATAACACGTTTGCGTGATGTGCTTGGACCAATCCGCATGTACGAAGGTGAAAACCCAACGGGGTAGATCATCGAGGTGTCTTGAGACACGGGAAGAGTACGTCTGTAACACCCCGAAAATTCTATAACTGTGAAATTAACAAATTAGAGTATAATCAAATTCAAATCAAAGAACTAAGGGAAACGGGATACGCCATTGCGTTCGTCTCGGAAAAATACGCGAAATAGAGTCCGAGTTTTCGAAAAACGGAGTCCGTATGAAGAAGATATGGCCTTCGGAAGTTTTGAATTAAATTTAAAATTCAAACAGAATAAAATAATTAAAAATCGGGCCCAGTGGGCCAGGGCGGATAAACACCCGCCTAGGCCACCCAGGTCGACTGGGCTGTCGACCTGGGCTACCCATGTCGACAGGGCTGTCGACAGCCCTGTCGACAGGGGTGTCGACCTGGTCGAGCCCAGTCAACCTGGCTGGCCAGGTCTGTGTTTGGTCGAATTTCTGTGGTCTGCTTTGTCATTAGGGCTAGGTGGCGGGTTTTTATTGGTCTCTCTTCCTAATGAATGGCTACGATCTAACCTAGCAACATCAATGGTCCTAATCAATTCCTAACCTCTATATAAACAACCCTAGACTAAACCCTAATCTATTCATTCAAATTAAGAACATAGCCGCCATGTTGCTGAGGAACGACTAAGAGTAGCCGCCAACTAGAGAGAGAATTAGAAAGAAAGTTCTAAAGCCTAAAGCAATTCAAGCAACCTAAAGCCAATCAATTCAACAAAGGAATCATATCTCTTAATTAGAGAATTCGCCGCAACCATTGTAAGTAGAGTATTACTTTGGTATGAATAAACAACTGTATTGATTTGTATGCTTGAATTGGGATAATAAAGTAGTTCATATTTGTGCAAAATTATGTTATTCATTATAAAGAACTACATGCGGTAGTTCTATGCAAATATACGTTTGGAATATTGCGCAAATTATGTAATCTATGTTGAAGCTACATGTATGTAGTTGAGTGAAATTCATGCAAGTTTGGGGCTTTGTTATTATGTCGTCATGATGTATATTTTGTGCATAAATCATTTTGCAAGTAATTGAAACAAGTTTGGTTGTTATAGTTCATATGAAACTATGTTGGAATTTTGACACCATAATCCATGTATTAAGTCATGCTTTTGCAAACTTATGAATATGGCTAGGCTATGAATGATATTTGGCATAATTGAAATCCATGATTAAGCCTATCTTGTTTACAAGAATTATATGATAACATATGTGAGACATGGCTAGGTTAGACTCAAAAATCCCTTTTTGCAAGTTTAAAGCAAACACCATGTTTAGAAATATTTATGCATAAGTATATTTATACTATCGTTATGTGATTAGACTTAAACCAAAATTTAGTTGATCTATGCTTCTGTGTTAGTAACAAAGTATCCCCTTTGTAAACATGTAGAAACCTTATGAACATGGCTTGTTTATGTTTATGCCGTACTTATGCTAAAAGTATTTATGTCATGCTTATGTCTGACATTATGCTATGCTTATGCTAGGAATATTTATGACATGCTAATGTTTGACATTATGCCTACATAAGAATATAGGTTCATGTTGTAGTTAAACCTATGCAAGTTCACATGCTTTGATTCATGTCACCTATGTTACCACTATGCAAGTACACCAATTTCTATTTTGTATTTCCAACGTCGTATTGCAAGTTCATGCGCTCACCTTCCCCTCTTTGTGTATACGCCATAAGCCTCCCCTTTTCGCATGGCTAAATTGGGCTTTAAAAGGCTAAGCCCAATATATATATAAACGGACGTGTAAAACGGGGGAAAATAACGTTGGGTTAAAAATTAATTAATGAATGAAAATATAAAATAGAAGGGCCCAAATTCAAGTATGGGTTGGGCCCGTGATTGGTGTAACCTTTACACCATTAACTTAATAATGGGCCGCAAATATTTACATATAAGAAATAAAGAAGAATGACAAGATATGTAAATGTAGAAAATACGATGTGTTTAACCCGAGGTTGGATTGAGTTGTGATGTAAACCTGCCCGGAACCGCCCGGCTGTCCAGTAGTCACAACAATACCTATCCAATGTGGGAGGTTAAACATGGAGCCCAGCAAGAACCCGAGGTTAGACTGAGTTGTGGCGTAAGACTGCCCGGAACCAACCGGCAACAGGCAGCCACAACAATAACTGTCTAATGTGAGAGGTCAGGGCCTTAATAAGACAATTAAGGCTGAGTCAGGATTGTTAGGATTAAGTGAACTAAAGACTTAATCAAAATGGAACATGCTAAACTAAACGGACTGGTGGGGGTTAGGTAGGAAACACTTAACCAACTTAGCATGTTGGCTAGAGATAGAAAACCTAGTAACGGGGGACCCTTTTCAGCAGTAACCCTAAAAGGTGTATCAGGATACCCTGAAACTAGGCAGGGTGGGGCACGATTACTGGGCTGATTGTAAGAGGTCAAAGCGACGGCGGTGGTGTAGCAGTGTAGGTTCTAACGGTGTGCGGGCGTGCACGCACTCCGGAGCAGAAAAATAAAGCACTGGGCACCAGTAGCATACCTGTGCATTCTAAGGTTGTGTCGGGCCGCTGCCATGGGACTTGATACACCCCATGGTGGGACCAGCATAGGTAACTACAGACATCGGGGGCCGTAAGACACATGTAACTATGCGAGTAGGAGCCGATCATCATAGAATGGATCACATCACCCTGATTATGGGGTGCCAGTTGGAAACTAGTGTATATGGGTTCAGAGATTAACATGGGGTACGATAGTATACTCGACCCTAGACAACTTAACCAAGCTTATAGTGTATGCCCACTTCTTGTTTATACTTATCATACCCAGTTCTTTATTCATAGACAAAATAGTACTAGACTTACTCAGGCTTTATGTCTGACTCTACTTTTCTTTCGTCTTCTTTCTTCCGTTCCCCCCCCCCAGGTCCTCAGGGAGGGAACACAGCAGCTTGACCAATCTCAACATCCAGCTTGAAGAAGAGAAATGTATTGCTTGGACTTTCCTGTTTTGAACTATGGCTTTGGACAATCCACTATGGGGCTTTTGCAGTTTATCTATGTTTTATTTATGCTTCTTTAAAATAATGTACTCAAGACAGATTATGAAAGTGTTATGCTATGTTTTTGGAAAGGATGTTGTTGTAACACGTATTTGACTTTATGAAATAAAATTTGTTGTTCTTCCGCTGTTTACAAATATGTGTTCTTATATCTGTCTTGTATATCTGTGACTTGTACTTATAAACCTCCACCAAAATTAGGGCATTCCCTTTGAGAGTGACCCTAACGGAGGTGGGGTGTTTCAACGTCAATCTAATTATTCTACACTACTAGAAAGAGGGCTCATTTCTGACGTCAATTAGCGACGCCATGGTGACACGATGACGGAATGGCAACATTAAAAGTTTTGGATATCTTTAAGCCATCAATATTTACTTATGCTTTTGTGACTTCATATGGAAAAAATTTAAATGGGACAATAGCATAAAAGTTGCCTATGCTATTTTGCGATGCCACTATAGTCTGAGACGGCATTAGGACGGCTACCTTCCTATTACCAATATTGTAGCATGGTGTAGCATGGATCTTCTCAAAGGCAAATGATCCAAATTCAATCTTACATTTTAGAGTTATGCTAGAATGTCCGAAAAAGTTTTTGTCAAAAACTAAAGAATAGGGGTAAATCCAGAATTTAAGGGGGGTAAGCATTGAATTCGGGGGGTATTTGTGTAATTCAAGAGGTGGACCTCCTATTTTTTTGTCTTTGGTGTATTTTTTGACAAAAACTTTTTTTTGTCATAATAGCATTTTTGTTTTAAAAGTCTCCAGGTCATCAATCTTTTCACTTTTCCCATACCATTCTCTTCAAACGTAATTCACCAAATCCATCAAATAGAAATCGAAATGAAGTTTTCATTAGCAAAATCAAATCCCTAATTTTAATAATTTTCGTTTCCCTTTTTCATTGCTATTCGATTGAGCATCTAGTAATGCCCAGCCATCCCTTCTCCATTATTGAACTTACTCGCATAGCACGATATCTAGGTGGATCCTAGATCTAAAATTAAACTGCAAGTTTCATTATATTCTCCTTGAAGTACCAGATCTAGCAAGTTTAGATGTTGCAGATGCATGGGATGAAGGAGTTGTGTCTTCAACTAGTTTGCAAATTCCAGATTTGGTGAGTGTTTGCCTTCCGATCTTCCAAGTTCACAAGATAACTTTTCGATTGTAAATAAAAAGATTACTGTAACATAACTGCATCCATGGATAGGAGTACTGGATGATTGTATCTTTAGGATAATACACTTTAGACGCATGGAAGCTTATAATAATGGAACATGGCTTTTTTCTATTAGGTTTACAATTATATTTTTCAATCATTCTGCAAAGTTAATTGGGATTGACAGGACGAGGTTTAGTTGCATACATATATTATATATAGCAGTAACTTTTAGAACTTGATCATATATAGGAATTTAAAGTTGAGACACGTCGTCCAAGCCAAAAATAATGAATTGTGCAAAAAGTCACATATATCATGCAAGTTTCCAATAATTTTGTATTTAGATAGACGATGCAAGATTCAATTTTTGACCATTTGAATTACTTAATTTACATATTGATTACTGAAGAACATATTAAATTCTTGATAAATGCCCTAGTAAACAAATATCAAATGTATTGACAAATCATAATTTTAATCAATTGCAATACAGTTTTTTTAATACCATACTACAACAATAGTCTAACTATTTTACTAAAAACCAGGTTAAATCATATAGGGTGAATATGCAGTTATTGGAATCGGGCCAGCAGAAGAATATGTCATTATAAAGATTGCAATCTACTAAAATCCTGAGCAAGTATGAATATTTTTCTTTTGTTCTCAATAATGATGTCAAGTTAAACCCTTTTGAGCATGTTATATTTTACGAACAAAATTTATTTATGTAAAAACCTTTCATATTAAATATGATGCCTATCATTTCTGCTTACATTCCTACAACTAAAATGGAGTAAAGCTTTGACACTGCAATGGGGCTTCATTTGGAGGCGTCACTAGATATAAGTGTTGTAATTACCCTTATAGAAAATATATTGTATTATACTTAAATTTTAGCTTTACAGAGAGGAATGCTTAATGCTTAAAAGGTAAATTTTATTATATATCTGGCATGTGAATACAATTATTTTTTTGCATATATTGTTAGGCCATTTTACTTTATGGATGTTCAGATAGTGGCCTTGCTATTTTCATTCACAGCGACAATTTTGCTAATTTACTCCCTAATGCTAAAGTAAAATGCATAAGTAATGCCGGTACATAATTTTATGATCAATTTTTATTTTATGGATGCTACAACCTAAAATTGTCACAAAATCAAGTTGAATGTTTTTGTAATTGAAAGAGTGCATGCTGACACGCTAGTATGAATTAGTGGAACTAAAGAGTCCAACCATGTGTTGCAAGATTAGATGGAACTAGTTTTGTTTCAATGCATGGGTACTTAAATGCATGGGATAGTGACAGGAGTGCTGTGGAATAAAGTCTTTTCTTGCCTCCAGGTTGTTAATGAAACGAGGTTGATGAAGTGTTTGAATAAATGAAGAAAACTGGTTATAAAACAAGGGAGCAAGTCAGCAACTAACAATGGTGCTATCAGGAGTGGAATAAAAAAGCAAAACAAACTAAATGCTAGAAGGAGATACGTGCTCACATTTTTTATTTTTTTATTTTTAAGACGAGGTGACAATGAGGAGGCATACAAATAATTTACAAGCGGTATTATCAGATCACGGTGAACAATTATATAAAACAGAGAAGCTATGCTAGAGAAAGCTATCAGTTACTGTTCTGATTTATATAATACAGGCAAATATAAATGAAGAAGGAAGAAAATACTTGTCTGCTCTAGTCAGTAATACAGAAATCAAGGCAACACCTTCACCATACATGAGCCTAAAGTTCGTAGTCCATATCCCATTTCTTGAACAAATGCAAAATTCATTACCAGACGATAAAAGAAGAGTAAGAGCATGCTATAAAATAAATATTTACAACACGGATTATTGCCAAAAGGACTAAATTGGTAAACTTTGCATATGTTTAACCATGATTAGTCTTTGTGTGATGGATTACCGTGACAACAAAACCCTCACCTGATTTAGTACTAAACAAATATTATACTAATAATAGTAGTTGGTACTAGTTTTCAAAACCTGAATATTTTTCTATGTATACTTATACCCATGATCTAAGATCTTTGATTCTATTTATTTTGCACTTAAAGTTATTCAAATATATGGTGCATTTGATGAATAGGATGAGAAAGACGAGCTATGTAGTCCAAGCGGTTAGCTACTTTTCCATTATCATAGAAGCCACTAAATATTAATGACCCCGTAGCGACGGAAGTTATCTATTAGAGCTAAGACGTCACAACCGCATCACTATATATTAATGACAATGTTGCGACTCCAATATTTTAATATTCTAGTTGTGTCACAAGAGTGTCGGTAATGTTTACTAATGCCATTGTGACACAATATTTTACCAAATCATTTGCGTCATTATGGCGTAGAAAAAATTTAGTGACGCCATAGTGACGATATTTTTGTGACACCATAACGACGTGTGGTAATTTAGTGACGTCTGTTTTTTTAACGTGTATTTGGCGTCGTTAAGGTGTTTCTAACAGAATTAGCGACACCTTAATGAAGCCAAAAAGGGTCAGAAAACTGCAGACTTGTAGTAGTGCTACTTGTTACTCTGCTTGCTTGCTCCGCGGGACGGGAGGGAAGCAAGCGGCTTCCGAGGGACATCGTAGGGAACTCCGTGGTAGTCCTCTGTTGCAGTGCATGCTCAAGTAGAACTCGCAGATGTTTGGTCTGCGCGGTACTATCCGGCGAGTATACCTTGGCAGCAACTGTAGCTTGGCAGTCAGAAGGCTGTGGCAGATAGATTCGACGATTGCCTCGGGAACTGGCTGGGTCAAGACCAATACAAGATAGTAATAGCCGGGTACCTATCATCGAAATTCAGTGGGATGCGGAAAGACTAGAGCTAAAGCAAGAGATCATGAATTTTTCACTATCGAGACGTTGGTTTAGAGACACGTCAATTTGGATGATTAGATTGCTTTCTAGAGGAACGTCATTTAGCTCTTAACGTAGTCTTTCACTAGTTGAGGGATGGGTCAAGTGAGACCATACCCACTGGGAAAATGCAGACCATATTCTGGATATCTATATTGTAGGCCTCCTTGGGCGGACCTTTACTGATATGGAAAACTTCCAACCGAGTTTGTGCATTCAAATGCAACCCTATTACGAGATTCGGTGTACAGTAGGTGTAGTGATTTATGCAGAATTTTGATGAGGATCTAGTATTGTTTATTTAGATACTAATGGGGTATAACAAAACAATTATGAAATCTCACGAAAAACAAAGAACAAAAAAGGACACTAAAGATTTAACGTGGTTCAGATATGAATATCCTACATCCACGGAGACCTAACAATTTTTATTTCTTAATAAATAAATGAGTACATAAGAGAGGAGGAAGATTACAATAGAGAGAAGATTAATGGTGGATTACTTTTTTTATACAATAACATGACCTCTATTTATATAGAGGGATTTCTTGACCTTCAAGTAAACTTGGCACCCAAGTTTTCTTGACTTCCAAGTAAACTTGGCATTCAAGTTTTCTTGACCTCCAAATAAACTTGGCACCCAAATTATTCCATATAGAAGCCAATTACATGATTGACAATCAATCTTTCCTTCTCTACAATATTTGAATCATCAATTTCAACACTCCACCTTGATTCAAATATGACAGTCTTTCTTCATCATCTCATCTTCAATAATCAACATAGAAGTTGTTGGGCCCAGTGCCCTATGGCGCTCAAGTAACAGGAAGCAAACTGATCAAGTTTGAGCAATGCTCAAACTTGTCCTTCGGAAGTGACTTAGTCATCATATCTGAAGGATATCCGAAGTACCTACCTTCAATAATATGATCTTGCTCCGTTCTTCCTCAAGCATAAGAAAGAAACCTTTAACATCAATATGCTTTGTCCGTGAACTATAAGCTTGATTCTTAACAAGATGAATCGCACTCTGACTGTCTGAAAATAGCTCCACTGTCTGCTGCGCTATTGAAAGATCATCCAACAACTGAAGTAAATACAATCCTTCCTTTGTTGCTTCCACAATCGATATCAACTCTGCTTAGGTAGTCGAAAAAGCTGCGATAGATTGCAGCTTTGATCTCCATGAAATCGAGCCTATGCCAAGTGTAAAAACATAGACCGACACTGACTTCCTAGCATGTCTATCCCCAGCAGAATCAGAATCACAGTATCCTCTAAGAAAGATGTCACCATCTACTCCACCTTATAGCAAACCCACCGAAGAAGTGCCTCGAAGATATCTAAGAATCCACTTCACTGCTTGCCAATGTTCTTTACATGGGTTAGACATATATCGACTGACAACACCAACTGCATGGGCCAAATCTGGTCTCGTGCACACCATCGCATACATGAGACTACCAACAACACTAGAATAAGGTATATTAGCCATATACCTTTTATCTTCTTCCGATGTAGGAGAATGGTCTTTCGACAACTTAAAATGAGAGCCTAAAGGAGTGCCTACCGGTTTGGCTTTCTCCATCCCAAATCGAGCGAGGACTTTCTCGATGTACTGCGCCTGAGTGAGCCTTAACTCTCTCCGCTTCCTATCCCTGCCTATCTCCATACCCAATATTATTTGTGCCTCTCCAAAATCCTTCATATCAAACTCTCTACTGAGCTCCGCTTTCAACTCCTTAATTTTGACCATACTCTAAGATGCAATCAACATATCATCAACATATAACAACAAATAAATCATGTCATCATACCATCTCCTAAAATAAACACACTAGCCTTTGAAGCTTCTGGAGTATCCCTGTGAAAGCATAAACTTATCAAATCTCTTGTACCATAATCTAGGAGACTGCTTCAGTCCATAAAGAGATTTGTTAAGTTTACAAACATAGTCTGGCCTGCTACTATCAATGAGCCCTTCCGTCTGCTGCAAATAAATCTCTTCATCCAGATCACCATGCAAGAAAGCAGTTTTGACATCTAGTTGCTCTAACTCCATGTCATAATGAGCAACTAATGCCAAGATAATACGAATGGAAGTATGCCTAACAACTGGAGCAAAGATGTCAACTGATGCAATAGCGTCTCTATAATCTCTGGGCTCATCATGGACAACATTTAATGCATATGTTGCCATATCATCAAAGTCAATGTCTTTGATGCTCAAACCAACAAACTCATCAAGCCATCTGGGCTTTCTTCTTTCTCTAACAGGCCTGGTCTCTGTATGAGCTCCACCTTGAGTTTGATCTTCTATGCCAGTATCCATACTATCCTAATCAACCACGACGTCATCGGAAACGCCATTTGAACGTCTATGAAAAGAATCAACAGATGATTTGCTTTGTGTTTGGTATTCTTCACATGTCCTCTCATCATCATCCGATGAGGAAGGCTCCACCTTTAACATAGCCTTCTCAGCAAAAGTTACATGCCTGCTTATAATAAGTTTCTTGTTAGTAGGACACCACAACCTATATCCTTTTACTCCTCTTCTATAACCTAGAAAGATACACTTGCGAGCTCTAAGTTCCAGCTTTCCTCGACTCTCATGTACATAAGCTGGACAACTAAATACCTTGAGGAATGAATAGCTAACAGGATCTCCTTTCCATACTTCTTCAGGGATCTTCATACCTATGTCAGTAGAAGGTGTGTGGTTAATGAGGAAAACCTCCATAGATAAAGCTTCAGCCCAAAATCCCTTTTTTAACTTAGCAATCAATCTGAGGCACCTAGTTCTCTCCAACAATGCCCGATTCATCCTTTCTGCAACTCCATTGGACCGGGGGTCGCCTGGTGTGGTGTAACGCCTCTTAATGTCTTCGGACTCATAATAATCGATGAATTCCTATGATACGAATTCATCGCCATTATCTGAATGGAGAACTTTAAACTTCTTCCATGACTGCTTCTCCACCATGGATTTCCATTTACGAAATCTAGTAAAGGTTTTTCTTTTGGACTTTAAAAAGTATACCCAAACTTTACGAGAGAAATCGTCTATAAATGAAACAAAATACCTGGCTCCACCCAAGGATGGGCAAGGGGAAGGTCCCCAAACATCCGTGTGAACATAATCCAAAATAGCTTTTACCTTATGCTCACCAACACCAAAAGAAATCTTCGTCTGCTTACCAAGAACACACTCTTCACAAAAACCAAGCTTTGAATGTCGAACTCCGTCAATCAAACCTCGCTTTCTTAGCTCATCCATGTTGCGCTCGCCAATGTGGCCCATCCGCAAGTGCCATAATATGGAAGAATCTGAATTAGTTGAAGTAACTGAAGCTGATTCACCAACTACAGTAGTGCCCTTTATGAAATAGAGATTTCCTGCCCTCACTCCTTTCATAACGATAATGGAACCCTTAGATATTTTCATCTTCTCTTCTTCCACTATAATCTTTAGTCCAAGTCTATTCAACGCCCCAACAGAAATCAAGCTCCTCCTTAAATCAGGTACATGCCTAACATCAATAATGGTTCGAATAACACCGTCAAACATCCTGATCTTTACACTACCAACACCAACCAAACAACAAGAAGCATCATTTCCCATCAGAACTTCTCCTCCATCAATCTCACGGTAAGTGAAAAAAGAGTTTCTATCAGGTGTCATATGATAGGATGCGCCAGAATCAATCAACCATAGGGTGCTCTTCCTAGAAGAGCTAGAAGCTGTAAACACATCAGTGTCACTCTCTGTATCTGATTTCTCCGCTGTAGAAGCTGAAGCTTGCTTTGGTCTTTTCTTTTTCCTTCAAGCTTGTGATATTGTGCAATAAAGTGCCCCAGCTTCTTACAATAATGACAAGTTAATTTCTTAGGCCCCCTAGACTGGGACCTTGAAGAATTCCGTTCTTCACCTTTCTTTGACTTGCTTTGACTTCTACCTCTCTGAACAGATAAGCCTTCGGTATCACTATCAATGCTAGTGCTCGCCAATCTACCTCTTAACACTTCATTATGAAGGCCAACCTTTACATCAGAAAGGCTAATTTTACTGTGGCTATAAATCATGGAATTGACAAAAGCAGTATATTCTTTATGCAAGGAACATAGGAGGATCACAGCTTGAGCCTCATCAGTAATATCAACATCTGCTGCTTTCAGGTTCATAACTTAAGTGGTCAAGGCATTTACATGCTCCATCAAATCGACTCCAGGCTTCATCTTGAACGAATAAATTTGTTGTTGTAGAATAATCCGATTTGTGAGAGACTTGTCTTGATATGCATCTGATAATGCATCCAATAGTTCCTTCGTTGTCTTCTTCTGAGAAAATTCTCTAAGGACTTCATCTGAAAGACTCAACTAAATTGTTGTGAGAGCTTCGTCTTCCATTTCCTCCAATTCAGCTGCATCAACATCTTTCAATTTCTCAGGTGCAAAAACAACTTTAAAAGTCTTCTCCTTTTTCAATACGGCCTCCATCTTTATCTTTCAAGTACCAAAATCTCCTTTTCTGTCAAAACGTGTTACTCCATAATTGATGCCAGATCTTCCAACAGACTTACTAGAAGTAGCCATTAATATCCAAATAGAAACAATAACACCAGCTCTGATACCAAACTTTAGTGATTTATGCGGAATTTTGATGAGGATCTAGTATTGTTTATTTAGATACTGATGGAGTTTAACAAAACAATTATGAAATCTCACAAAAAACAAAAAAGGACACTGAAGATTTAACGTGGTTCGGATATGAATATCCTACGTCCACGGAGACCAAACAACTTTTATTTCGTAATGAAGAAATGATTACATAAGAAAGGAGGAAGATTACAATAGAGGGATTTCTTGACCTCCGAGTAAACTTGACACCCAAGTTTTCTTGACTTCCTAGTAAACTTGGCACCCAAGTTTTCTTGAACTCCAAGTAAACTTGACACCCAAGTTATTCCATATAGGATCCAGTTACATGATTGACAATCAATCTTTCCTTCTCTACAAATATTTGAATCATCAATTTCAACAGTAGGCAATACGTTCGTGTGAGGGTTTAGGTACACGCATTAGTGCCAAATTAAAATGTTTACAAATTGATGTCAAATAACATGTTTTCCAATATTAGTGACAAATTAACATGTTTACAAACTAATGTCAAATAAGATGTTTTCCAAATGAACACAAATGTCGAATTAACATGTTTTGAAAAATGAACGTCAAATGAACATAAATGTCTAATCAACATGTTTTACCAAATTAACATCAAATGAACATAAATGTCTAATCAACACGTTTTCCCCAAATTTACATTAAATGAACATAAAAGTCTAATTAACATGTTTTACCAAATGAACATAGTCTAATCAACATGTTTTTTCCCAAATTAACATGAATATAAATGTCTAACAAACATATTTACAAAATAATGTCAAATGCTTGTTTTCAAAATCAATGCCATATTTAGAATCAATGTCAGATAACATGTTTTCCTATGGTGTGTCTACTTAATATATAATTAAGTTCAGCCTATTCCGATTCACACATTTGCATATTCTTCCTTTATAATAATCCCAATTTTACAATTAAGGTTCACAAATTTCAATATGCCCAAATCTCCTTTTTACTGTTATTCAGATTATTCCCATTTACGCAAATCAAAAGAAAAATGCATAATAAGACTGTAAATAAGTAATGAAAGGAACAGAATAAGGAAGAAGAATATCCATATACACAAATAATAAGTGCAAAATGAGTAGGTAATTGACAGTAATGAACAATAACATGTAAAATATTAAACTTATAAACACTAATACTGTCAATTTAGATTGATAACGGATGCAAAGGTGAAATCGATTTTTCTTAATTCTCAATATTTTTCTGATTAATATTTATTTTATCATTAGTCTCCTCGATTAATTAGTTCATTAATTAATTATTGCTTGTTAAAAGTTTTGGGTTGTTACATTCTCCCCTCCTTAAAGGATTTCATCCCCGAAATCTCCAAGGCTAAAAGAATGTTATGAATGCTAACACCCATTTATTCAACCATCATCCACAATCATTCATTATACTTAGAATTTCTAATGCTTTGTATGAACATATGCAAAAGGTGTCGTATATATGTTCCTAAGCTAATGCGAAAATCAAGCAGTCTACTGATTCAGTTGACCTTCTTAATGCAATTTATGTTTGTGCCATGCATCCAATATATATATGCACAAAAATCCTATTGATATATATAAATTCTATATGTGTGCAACAATCACGCACCAAAACGCAACATCCAAGTGATGGTTCAACCATTTATCATCCATAGTGGAAATAAATTGAAAATGCACGCACATCCATATTCAATATGTAAGTGTCCTAATTCACTCGATCCCTAATCTAGTGCCTAGTGTATGTATATGCATCCACGACATCCACTAACAAACACTTGCATTCACTTGCAACCATAAAAAATAACATGTCTCAAACACATATTTCAACCATATCCTATCATCTATAAGCTTAAATCCTAAGCTCAAATATTTTTTTTACAAGCGAGCCGCGACACCTGCAGAAATTTTTAATAAGTAATTTTTATATATTTTTCACACAGCAGCAGACCGTGTAGAGTTTAGAATTTTTTTACAGTGGAGTATGACATTCTACCCAGAAAATTTGGGTAGTGTTCATGCTTCAACTCGACTATTTTCAATCGCTTGACCTCTAAATCCGAGCTTGCTTGCTTGACCGGCTTTCTTTTCCACTTTGGTCTTTGATTTTTTTTATTTTTTTTTGAAAGGAAAAAAAACCAAAAAAAAAAAAACTAGATTTGACAAAAACTAAACTAGACTCACAAAACCAAAACTAAAAAGAAAAACTAGACTCACACACTCTTCTAATAAGGGAGAACACAACGCAAATCTTACCAAGTATGCCGCTCAAACCATAAATCTTGCTCCTTCTATTTTTTTTCTCAAAACAACTCGTGCCTCAAAAAAAAAAAAAAGGGATCAAATCGTGCCATATATTCACACCAAAACAATGCGGCACAGTCATCAAAAAGGTCGCGCTCTGCAATTATAAAACCACTTACACAAATTAACAGAGAAAATCATGCCCCTTGTAACGGCCCGAAGATTTTGGATCCCGAAAATCGACACAAAAACACTATGTCGGCTATTCAAGCACCGAAAGCACATGAATGTTATTAGAAAGAAATTAGAGGGTGAGATAAGAAAGAAAGAAATATTAGAATAGAAGAAACAAGAAGAAGAAAACACATCATGATCAGAGTCTTACATCATAGTGGAAAAAATATAATATAGGAATAAATCTTTATAAAGAGCATTAAATAAAAACTTATAGTCATCAGAGTACATCAACACATGTGGTCGGTTATAACAATCTGTCCTCATATACAACACACAGCAGCATAATAACATCATACGCCTGGACTCCTTTAGCTCATCTCTTCATAGTATCTGATAACCTGAACCTGTACGACCCGGTCTAACCCGAGCATTACAAACGACGGGTCAGTCTGGTGAGCCAGAGTGAGAAAAAACACACTAAGTTTATAGGTATCACACAAGTTGATTTTAAAGTCAAAATCTTTTTTTTTTGAAAGAAAAGGATAATCGTAAGACCAAATCACAAATAAATACAGATGGTTTTTACCTTACATAACCCAAAACATTTTTGAAATCAATATCTTTTCTGATATTGTAATAGTGTCTAAATGCAAATAAAAATCAATAAAGCATAACGCTTGCATCTCACGCTCTACATATATTGTATACAATCAAAAACCGTGGGCGCTTATTGGAGAATGGATTTCCTAGCAAGGTATGGGACCACCTTCCCGACAATGTACCTCTGGAGATGAATACATTGGGGTTCAACAAGAACACCTTGCAACCCAGGCTAAACATGATCGGCCCCTCACTATACTTTGAGAGTATCGAATATATCATTACGACAGTTGGGGGCCAGCCAACCGAACCGATAACATACATACAAAGTAAAGGGACAACCGAAGGCATTTGATTTCACTAAATCAAGTAATGATATACCCTTTTGATTGTTGCGACCCACATAGCCATGCGACCTACCCGATTTTATGTCATTTCCCAGTTGATGAGGCTAGTGGTTAAGCTTATCCTTCTGAACAACACATCTCCATCCACTTTGAATTCCATGTCGTCAAATCCATCAAATCACTAATTGACGTACACAAAAATACTCTGCAGCTGACAGAAATACGTTTGCATTAATCAACGTACGTGATTATTAAGAATACTCTGTCAGACATTCGTCCATACAAGTCATCCAGGAACCATATGAATTGAAGGCACCCTCCTACCACATCCTATATAGGTATCACCCCAAGTATCAGTAGCTAGTAGTCCTTGCAATCCGAAGATTCCACTCACAACAGAATCACAAGTCAAATTAACTTGCAATCCTATATAAACAACCCCCTAGTCTCCTTCTCTTTGCACCATTCTTATCTAACCTATGCTGCACAAATTCTTGATGGACATGGCTTCTTCTTCTTCCTCTAAATCTAAATAAATAGATTAAAATAAAATATAAATCAAGATGAGGATATTCTGCTCAAGTCTTTCAAGAGAAGATTCAAAACAAGTTAGGATTCAAGTAAAGATTCAACGGCTTCAAGCAACGCTATCTTTCTATTATTTTCTAGATCCAATCAATGGAAGTCGGTTACTTTTTAGATTTGAACGCCTTTTTCTATTTGTGACATGAAATTAAAAGAATATAAGAAATATGCCTTATCATTTCATTGAATCTGTGCTTGTTTATGACTTTGGATCTGATTCTTGATTATGGCCTAGAACACATTGTGACTAAATTGCCAATGCTTAAGATTATGACTATGGAACTATGGCCTTTGAAACCATATGCCTTTGACTATGAACATAAGCCTTTGACTATGAACATAAGCCTTTGACTAGGAGCATAAACCAATGCCTATGACTATGACAAGGACAATAGTGGATAATTACGTATGATTCATGAGCATGATATTATTGCCTAAGATTATGACTGTGAAATTGGATCTAAACTTGATTACCTATTCCAGTCTATTCTTAATTATCCTTGGATCTTGATTACGGGAATTTATCTATTAAGTTAGATCTACCCATATACATGAACCTATGTTATTTATTCAATCCTTTTCATGTCATAATATTGTCAGATCTATAGGCCTTCGAAGCTTTAAATTAATTTATTCAGTGTAATTTGTTAGATCTGAAATTAGTGAATTATCATCTTATGCCAGTTATTATGTCTATCTTTTCATGGCATTTTGGTTCATTCCCTTTTATCCATGAATCTAGATTTATTTATAATCTAGGATGAATCACGATTATACGAACGGTGGGAACACGATTTGGGAAAACATGAAATTGACTAAAACGTATTTGTAAACTTGAAAATTGGCATAATTTGGAACATGAACATAATTGTGATTGGCATAATTTAGGACATGTATTATAGCATGTCTATTAAATGCAAATTGGGTAATTTTGACATGAATTATAGGATGTATAATTTGAATCCAGTATTGGCTTGTAAATCTAGTTTTTACATAAACTGTAAACTAGAAAAATAAGTCTAGTTTGACATGAACTGAAATTAGAATATTAAATCAGGATTAGATTAGCTAAATTAAGTAAATTTGGCATAATGAGTATATTAGCACAATTTTGAATTTAGTCATAATTGTGAGTAATTGACATGAACATTAGGCTTGGACAAAAATGGTTAAGGCATTGAGCCCAATAAAGGCCCGAGGGTAGACTGAGTTGTGGCGTAAGACTGCCCGGACCCAACCGGCATACCGGCAGCCACAACAATACATGTCTAATGTGAGTGGTCGGTGCTTTAATAAGACAATTAAAGCTAAGCTAGAATGGGAGGGTTAAGTTCATAAGAACACTTAACCAACTTAACACAGTTAAGCTAGAATGGGAGTTTTAAGTTCATAAGAACACTTAACCAACTTAACACAGTTAAGCTAGAATGGGAGGTTTAAGTTCATAGGAACACTTAACCAACTTAAGCTAGAGTGGGAGGGTTAAGTCCATAGGAATACTTAACCAACTTAACATGGTAGTAAGACAAGATTTGTAGGGGTTAAGTAATTAAGGAAAACACTTAGCCAATTTAACATGTTAACTAGACTACAAGGAGGGGTTAAGTAAGTTTAATACACTTAGGCAATTTAACATGTTAACCAGACTAGAAGGTGGGGTTAAGTAAGTACACTTAGCCAATTTAGTATGTAAATGGGACTAGAACGTAGGGTTAAGTAAACTTGAACACTTAACCATCAGAGTGTGATAAATGAATGAGGGTTAAGTTAAACATGAAGGGATAATACTTAACCATTAGAACATGTTAGCTAAACAGATGTTAGGGTTAAGTTAGCTAAGGAAACACTTAACCATTATAACATGTCAGTCAGAACAGATGGTCAAGGTTAGGTTAAAGGGAACATTTAACCAATACAAGATGAATGGGTAGGGTTAAGTAATAAGAAAATACTTAACCAATATAACTTGGTTTGCGGTAGGGTTAAGTCAACATGAATTACTGATAACACTTAACCAGTTTAACATGATAAATGAATGGGTCAAGTTAACTTAAATTGACTAACGACACTTAGCCAATCCAACTTGACGAGAAAGAGAACTAAGTAAGTAAACCTTAGTTAAATGGACTAAGTTGTAAACCGAACTAAGTAAGTAAACCTTAGTTAAATAAACTAAGTGGTAAACCTTAGTTAGAAAAACTAAGTAGTGATCCTTATTATAACACGAAGAGGAGTGAACGTCCATCTGATCTTAAAGAAGGCTCCAACGATTTGGGTTACGAAGCCCGAGGCTTCGAGGGGACGTAAGGGTACTCTTGGTATCCTTCGATGAGAATGCAGATGATCCGCCTGGGCTCACAGAGGTTAAGGTCTGCGTGAGAAGAACCAAGGGTACGCCTTGGTTGCAATATATGGCAACCTAAAGACTAGGATGGACCAGTGTGATTCGGCGAGACCAGTAGCCCTGTGATAGCGACTCATCGTCTACCTACCATCTTGAGTCAGTCGAGATACGTAAAGCGGAAAGGCGGAGAACTCCAAAAGACCATATACTTGCTATCTAGTTATGGGTGAGGATGGCCATAGATTAGTAGGGGCATAGAGGGCCTGCGTATAGTTCTCATTTTTCAAGGTGTTCCTTTCATTAGTTGAGGGAGGGGTCGAGTGGGACCATAGCCACTGGAAAAACATACCTTAGCATCTGCATCGGCAGATAACTTAAAGCTCCCGACCGAGTTCCGTGTTTCTTGATTAGCCCTGCCACGGGACTCGGGCCGCACATATAGAGGACATGTGCAACTAGATATCTAGCACGTTACGATACGATTGGGACGTAAAGTCTTGGAACACTTATCGCTCTAGGTAGTGTGTCCTAGACTAGGGGCACCATTCGACAGGTAGCATAATCCCTTGTTGGACCTAGGTGGCGTAAACCCTGAATCCGAGAAGTATTAGATAAGTCGCATAAAGCCTAGTCGAGTCTAGAAAGCGCTCGATAGAAAACCCCAGATTAGATCTAGGTAATAAATAATAGATATACACCTAAAGGCAACCACAATTACGGGGATTGAGATCACGTTATCATTTTATACAGATTACTAGTTGAGACACTAGTTAGGCGGTGCAGAGATATAGAAACCAGAATAACAGAGAAAGTAGTGAAGCATACATTATCTTGCCTTAGCATATCTTGCGTTAATCTTATGTTATCTTGTTAGCCCTATCATCATGGTATTATCTTGTATTCAGTTAATTCATGTCGTGTTGCTTTTCCCTGTTCACATGCTAAAAGTTACTGAACTTACCATACTTTATGTCTGACTCTGTTTTCTTTCGCTTTCTTTTCTTCCGTCTCCCCCCCAGGTTGTAAAGGAGGGAATAGTGTAGCTCAGATTAGATTGACAGTTACTCTTTCCCAACTTGAAGATTAGTTGAAGATTTGCTTGGATTCTCTTGCTATGGCTGGCTCATGCTACATTGGGGAATATAAATGTTATTTTATGCTTCTTCCTTTTTTGTAAGACAGATACTCTGATACTGAAAAACAATTGTTGTACAAATTACTTTATCAATAAAGTAAAGTCTTATTTTCCGCTGTTTTAAATTTGTCTGTCTTGTAATTTATCTGCATCTTTTACCTATAATGCTCCATAGAACTTAGTGCATTCCCTTTGTGAGTGACACTAACGGATGTAGGGTGTTACATTCACCAAGTAGTTCTTCCGCTTATGAAGATCACGGTCATCATTTGCTCCATCTTCAATCTTCACGTATTTGTTGGTTCAAAATGGTTTTTGAATATAATTTCGATCCCGGTCTTTCCGTACCAACAATCGTATTTGGCCAGATTTGATAGTCGATTATTTAACTATCAAATAAATAATTATGTGAATGAAATGAGTTTACCGATTCAGTACTCGGCATTGCTTGGCCCGTTTAATTAACGTCTATTAATTATGTTCTTAAATCCTCCAATTTTTGGAGTTTATGTTTTACTTCTTATTATAAATAAGAATATCCTTAAAAATCATTTCATTTACTTATAAACTTTTCGAATACAATTTATAATATTATTTACGGAAATCATAACTTATATTTCCCTCAACTGCTCTCGTTTATAAACTAACACCATTCTTGGATAATCATGAAGTCGTTCAAGTTGGGGTATTTATTTACCTCTCAGACCTTGACCAACAACATTCATATCTTAAGAGTAGATAGAAGCTTACCAACCACACGTTTTCTTTTGAAAACCTTATTCAAATCTCAACACCATTTACTTAACTAATTATTAAATAAACTATTATTATATTTCCCTATTAATCTTCCATAATCCTTTATAATATTATACTCGAGCTTCGATTCCATTATAAATAGAATTCTTTATAAAATTTCTTCAACATCTTGTTATAAGTATTCTTCAACTTGTTTGCAACAACAATGCTATATTAGTTTTTAAAATCATATATAATTGTCTTTAACAAATCTAATATAAATATCTTTACAACTCCTATATAAATATCTTTATAAATCTTACGTTTATATCTTTTTCAAAGCAATTCAACTTATCATCTGTAACAAACGTTACAAATCTCATTTCAAAACCTTTTTATTTCCTTATTTATACTCTTTCAAATCATTACGACCACTTATGCATTGTCGAAAATTCCATAGCGATCGTTTTAACGATCTTCAGTTTATACATCACATTGTTCAATTTGTTATTTGTAACAATTGTTACAAAATTCATTTTTCCAAAACTCTTACTTCATTAACAAATTCCATTTGTAAATTATTATCGATAACTAATGTTTCGACTACATTTCCAACTCTTAATCTTTCATTTACAAAATCGTTTGTAAATCATTTTCGATGACTTATCTTCTTTGCCATTTCCAAAATCTTTTACTTAGCTTATACTTTCAACTCTACTTAACATTCCGAATTTTGGAATATCACATTCCGAACCTCGGAATAAATCTCACTTCGTTATTTCATCCCAATTTCTAAATTCCCTTTTTATAACTTGAAATATTTAGTAAATATTTAATTTAAGCTATCACATTTGCTTAAAATCTTTTTTATAACTTCATTATAAAAACACAGGTTTTTAATATAAAACTCGTTCATAAACTCTTTTTCACCATTCAATTCGATTCATTTCAACTTCGATCACTCTTTAAATGAATTCCAATTAAAAAGTAACCTCTTAAATTATTATTAATTGAAATAATAATTTACTTCATCATTAACTACCGTATAAGTGGTTAACTTCTTTATTGACTAAAATAAATAGTAATTTTCTTTTAAAAAAAATCTTATTAAAATTTAAACAAATATTCATTAACTATTTCATTAGATAAATTCAAAACAAATTGATTTAATAATCAATCCAATTAAAACAGCTAACTTCGTCAATTCAAAACACGGTTATTTCGTTAACCAGTTCTAGTTAGTTTCTTATTTAAATTAATTTATAGTATATTAATTTAAATAATTTCAATTAATTGTTTTTAAAAAAAATTACCCAATTCTTAACCGTTGGGTTAAGTTCTGCCCATTTGCTTATAAATCTGATTAATATCAAATTTTACCTTATAATATCATTTAATAATTACTTATAAATTTAAATAATAAATATTATTCTCTTTTAACAAACTTTTATTCAAAATAAAAGATCTAAAAGTCTATTTCCAGTTATAAAACAAATTTTATAAACTTCACTTTTCTCGATTTACCTGACGGTAAATCCATATTTGAAAAACAATTGACTTATAGGCCATATACTACCAATTACTCAACCAATATCACCCGTTTGTTTAAACAAATCAAATGTAGAATTTCAGGTCAATGGTCAACAATCAAATCAATCATTCAACCAGAACAGTTCATATAATGATAATATGGAAATAAACATCATTAAATATATTTGAGGAATCCCGTTGGATCCCACCAACCTGTACTTCCCTGCATTCACATAGATTATTTCCAATAATATTATTCAATTCAATTTAACTGATAATTTCAATAACATTAAATAACGACTATTTAATATCACCCAATTAACAAAACAATCTAAACAATTAAGCACGTTTATTTTATAAATGTGACCAATAAGGTAAGTTACCTTAATTGGGACCGATCGTTAAATAACGATTTGGTTTTCCACTGAAATTAAACAACGTTTAATTTCAGCGGTTCAATCAATATATTAATATGTATTAAACAAGCAAACAAACAGTCAATCACTAGCAACCATAGCACACAATTATAAAAACCCAACTTATATAATATGTAAGTGGGAAGAACTGAGTGAGTTTAACTCACCTTGAGTTGATTCCGTTGTTTAAATGGTTGGTTTTAATTAAATTAAATGAGTGTTTAATTAATCAAAATCCAGTTGATTCCAATTCCGTACAATTCTATTCCATGCTATTGTGCTTGTCAATGCGATCCCAATGGCACCTTGTTTGTCCGATTTTAATAATAGGATAAAAAGTTATTATCATTTAATCTAAACGTTTTAATTAATTATTTAATTACTAAGTAATTACTAACCATTTATTTTTCAAACTAGTTTTGTTTTATTTTATAATTGATTGGCCGATTATTTCTTACCTAACTAAATATTATTAAATCCTTATCTATATATCATATCTTATATAAATGGCACAATAATTTCTTACGTATGATTTAACTAAATGGCTAAAGTGTGTGTATATATATATATATATGACTAGGCAGGTACATATTTCTTAGGTAGGCACACAAATGAAATAGATTGGCGTACGTTAATTAAATAGGATCAGGCACATTGGAATTGTTTATACGGTTTACTAATGGCGCAAGTATACATAAATTAAGGCCTGATAAATATAATTAGGATATTAAATCTCTTCTTTCACTCACAAATTATCTGTCCAGTTCAACTGTCAGCCATGGACACACAGTATCTACTTCTTCAAAATGCCCGCTCTTGCCTTCAACAACCACGCATAGTCCCCCATCGTTCTCTGTACAATGACATCACGTCACTCTAAATCACGAACACCACCCAAAGCCACGCTCAAATAGGCCACGACCTCCCCTTTACTACTGAGTTCACCATGACTGCTTACAACCCAGACTGCGCCACCAGATGAACGGCTGCTCCAGAACTCCGATCACCAGACTGACCTCCTACTGCCACCAGATCCGTTCTTTCACCACTCCCCCTTCGATAAACCCACACACACTGTTCAGCTCCGACATCATTGTTTGTAATACTACTCCTCCCCTTTCAAACAGAACCCGAAGTCACCCCAAAAATGAATTGCCGCACCACCATTCTCTGTCTGCCACCACATCAGAGAACCCCAAATGAACCACCTCAACTCCAGTGACCAACGCCCCAAGCCCTGCTCCATTCGATCAGCCCTTCCATCCTCACAAGCCCAAAGAATGCCGCACATTTAGCCTCCATTTCCGGTCACGCCATCACTAGAAAAACGATCACCACCGGTCCGAATCGTAGAGCTCCCCAAGCACTAGAAGTTTTGTTTAGGGAGTATAGGAAATCGCTGAGTGGATCGAAATGTTTTAAAGGGAGAAAAATTGAAGTTTTCATCCATTCGTTTGGAGAGATGGCGACCACGTGACTTGTTTTCAACGCAGAATTAGGGTTAATGTTTGGGGTATATATAGATGCTGGGAAGAATATATTATTATTTTAACTTAACGAAACTTCAACGTGAAGTAACACTCCAAAATAAACCCATACGATCTCCGTTTTTGACAAAATAAGGTAATCCTAGCATAAAAAATATATTCCAGACCCAATGGGACAGGTTTCGTCTAATTCAGAGGTTGTTTGTGAAAAGTCCTTTATAAATATCGATGAAAAATCAAGCGTTTAAAATTCCTATAATTACAGGAAAAAATCAATAAATATGAGGCCATGACATTTTACTAGACCTCTTCCTAACGGATCCAATGAATCTTGTTTCGTTAAATTTGGAGTTTGTTTGGCCAGTCATTTATTCGTTAAAAGTTACCCCTGTCTAAATAATACGAATGATTAAATATAAACAGAGACATTTTTTGCCATTGAAGTCACATACGACATCAGTTTTCCATGAAATTTGATTTTCTTACAATAATTTGACGATACGGTTCCAATGAAACTAATTTCATCGAAAACTGAGACTGTTTGCAAAAATGACTATTTTTAACGCTTATATAATATCAAATAAAATATTATATAAATTCCAAATAAATTCGATTAAATAATAATAAATTATTTTTTATCATATATATCCAACCAGAATATATATACAACTCCTAATATAAATTATACAACTCAATATTATCAATTTCGAGTTAACCGCTATCTAATTTATATTAAAAATCCTTTTTTATTAATTAAAAAACATTATATTTTAATAATGATTTCCATAGCAACTATTTTAAAATTTGAGTTGGACATAACTAATAATCTATATTACCAAATCTAAATTTTTCTCTTTCATCAGAAAACTATAATCAATAAGATTCCAACGTTTCTTGTTTCACAAAAATCCGACTTATATCGGATTCTGTATACTCAGTTAAAGTTCAAAACTCCATATTACGAACTGCTGCGCCGTTTCGAGCTCGTTTATAATTATATATATATTATAATGTTTTAACTTTGTTTTAAATAAACGAACTCAATATGAAAATCCATTAATATTCCAAATATAATATTTAAAATAATAAATTAAATTAAATATTAGACTACCAAAAATACGGGACATTACACTCCTCTCTTTTGTTTCAGAACTAATCGTGCCCCCAAAAAAGGGAAATAAATCGCTTAATTTTTCTTCGACAATTAGATCAAGGTACTGCGAATTAGGGCTTGGATTTTTAGGTGAATCAGATACCACGATTTGGGATTTTGTGCGAGAATGAGAGTGAGGAGCTGATTTCTGCGATTTTGGAATTGATAAGATGGTTGTTTCGGGTTTGCGAGACTGATGCTTGGGGTACGAGGGCGTCAAACGTTGGTGTATGATTTCTTTGTGGCACAAGGTGGAATGGAATTTGTTTGTGGATTTGGGTCTTGAACTGTCGCGATTTGATGCTACGCGGAGGGTCTTCGAATTGGAGTAGTGCGAAGTGTTTTGGGTAGAGGTTTTTGGTTGAATTGGGTATGTGATGAACGGTAATGGGTGCAAGAGATAGGGTTTTGCAAGTTGAAGTTTTGGCTTGGGTGATGTTTTTAGATGTGGTAGGCTTGAGATGATTGGTATGAAAAGTAGGTGATGGCAACGATCTGATGTTCAGTGAAGATGAGTTTGAGCACTATTGCATGATGGATGTGGAGAACATGATTGGTGTTCGGCG
Source organism: Allium sativum (assembly GCA_030737875.1). Classification (NCBI taxonomy): domain Eukaryota; kingdom Viridiplantae; phylum Streptophyta; class Magnoliopsida; order Asparagales; family Amaryllidaceae; genus Allium; species Allium sativum. The sequence goes on along the minus strand of CM060925.1, from coordinate 139,392,913 downwards.
CTGATTTGGGTAGGATGAAAATCAGAGGTGATTTTGTGAACTGGACAATGGGCAGGAAGATGATGGCGGTGATCTAATGTTTGTCGGTGTGAGGACAGTGTAGAGATAAATAGCGAGAAATTTGTATTTTTTTTTGGAAATTTGTAAAAAGGAAATATGTAAATGTTGAGAAGGAAATTGAAAAAAAAAAAGAAATCAAATTGCGAGACAGAGAATTTATTACAAGGCAGAAAAGGGAAGATTACAAAAGAGAATTTGTTATTATTATTATTGGAGACCTGCAGAAGAAGAAAGGAAAGTAATTGTAAAAAAAAGGAAAAGAAATTGAAAATGGGAAAAAATTGGAAATTTTGACAAGTATTTTTTTCGCTTGTTTGGAAGATTATGGTATCATTGAACAATACCAAATCTAACTAATCAGGATTTATATATATACAAGAAAAAAAATTAACATGAATCAAATATTAAATAAATAATAAAATTCAGTGTTTACCTCTCCGGCAACGGCGCTACAAACTTGATCGTCGCTTGCTAAGGAATTAGAAAAGTGCATATTATGTAATAATTTACGACAAGCGCACAGATGTGTAGCATGCAGGTCAAACACAGGGAGGAAAATTAAATTTTATTATTTATATATTTCATGGTCAGGTTAGACAAAATTTGGAGGTTGATTTTGTAAACAAAAAAATTGAAACTGCAAACAAAACTATTATTGAATTGAATCAGATCTGAATCTAATCAAATCTTTATTCAATCCAATATGACCTAGGAAAGCAATTACAAAGCATAAATTAAACAATTAACAGAAAATAAAATTAGGATTACCGCTGAATCTAATCAGACGGTCAATCACCAATGAAAATCGGTGCAAAAGACAACCAATACTCTACCAAAGCTAATTGTGTAGATGGAACTAGTTACTGGTAAAATAAAAATGCAGAAAATTAAAATAAAACTAAACTAGATTAATGGTAGAAGAATTACAGAAGAAAAAAGACAAATCTTTACAATGGGTATACATGTGTATTTATAGCTAAATTGCAAACCCTAATAGAAGATAGTACAAGAAGACGCTCTTCCAAGATAGAAAATTTCATATAAAACATTGAATGATCTAATCGTCTAATTTGTTTAAGTTGAAATTAATTTTTTCTATCAAGAAGCACTAGCTCAAGTGGTCAGATTTCTAGGGTCGTGGATTTGATTACCCATTACACCAAAATGGTGTGTTGTTTAAACTAAGTATCACTTTTGGAATATATAAAAAAAAGTTTCTGTTATATCACCGATATTGAAATTATAAGGTCATTTGTCCTTGTTAACTCTCTATTTTTTTTCAAAAAATAAAATAAAATAAATACTGAAATACATTTATTTTATATTCAAGTATTGTAAAATTGTGAAAATATTTGGTTATGGTTTAGTACTAACTGATCACTACAGCAATCAATATTCTGTACTTTTCTCATCCAATTATGAAAATGTATGTCTCCACAAGTTTGAGGGACTTCTTAAAATAAATTACTTGGTTGGACCAATCTTTTTCTTGCATACAATTATAGAAAATACTTCTGGCAACACAACTTTTATGCAATACTATGCCAGTAGAATATTAAAAGCTGCGTTTAATGCAGGAAGCAACTTAAGGTAGTATTTACCTCGGACAAAATGGTGGAAAGTTTAAGATTATAGTAATTGTTCGTTAAATTTTATACAATTATCTTGCTGCATGTATTACACAAACTTACCCCCGTCAACTTCCTGGGTTGTGTGGGAATTTCTTTACACTAGATATTGTGCGGAGAACTAATTTAACTTGCAATAATAGGTACCTTCTAACTGCATATTTTACTAAATTTTACATTGTCGTGCTTCATGTGCACTTAGCGGGAAACCTATGGACTGGTAATGGTTTGAAAGGTTTTATTTTCTTTTGGGAAGGTGTCATTTCTATTTCAGTAGAAAATATATGTTCTTTCTTGATCAGATTTTTGCTTCTCTGACCAATATTTAATCTGAAGGCAGTGAAGTGATTCAACACAATGATGGCTGATTAGTTGACAATTTCATGTCCATCAGAATGGATATGTAAAATATTCATTTCTCAATGAAACAAAATTTACTTTTTGCTCACATTTGAAGCTTAAATTCTCTACTCTTACCATATAAGCTAGTATTGGAGGAATGACTGTAATCATAATGGTCTGCAACTTTTGTCAATATGCTCATGAACTAACACATTATATCCTCTCTCTTTTTGTAAGGCTTCAGTAGCAATTGGTTTGGGGTGCAATTTGGGTTTGGAGTGGCAGTGGGTGGTGTGTGCCTTTGTTATGGAGGAAATGGCTGTTTACACATTGCATATTGGGAAGAAGAAAGCAGAGCAACTAAAATTGTTTTTTTTTACTTAAAAAACTAGGGGTGTAAAATGGGTGGGTTGGATATAAATGGTTTGGTTGAAAATAAATCCAATATATTTAACAAAGAAAAATACCCAATCCATTATATCCATTTATTTAGTGGGTAAACCCAAGCCAACAATTTAATGGGTCAAACCCTACCCAACCCATTTAATTGAAATTATTGCAAAATATATACAAAATGAATATATGGATGTATGAGTTATATCACAAAATAAAAATAATACTCAAACTACAATATTCAAACTACCGTTAAAGAACAACACTTTCACAGTACATAATACAATGGTAATCAAAAATATCTTTCAAAAAACACATAACATTTGCAATCATCTTGCATCTCTCGGTAAAAACGGGTTGATCAGAAATTCACAGTATGCACATCAACTATCACTTGAGCCTGCACAAGTGCACATCAAACATCAAAATATTATTTGCAATTTGGGGGCACAAAATGTGTGTTGTGTCAGTACAAAAAAAATATGAATCATTATAATATATTAAATATGTGGATGCTTAAACATTAAGTAATAATAAATGCACATTTCATATGTTATAGACACAAGACACCCAATATAAACAAACATACACTAGTCCATCCATCATGCACACTTAAAGATGTGCATAAGAAATGAAAACAAGGTAAACACAACCTCATGTACATTATTCCCATTCGAATAATTTAATCCCAAAAACATAAATAGTGTTGACTTTGGGCTTGTAACATGAGCATGAAATTTTAAATCTGATCACTTCAGGAAAATATACATAGTAAGCGGCCAGCTTTAAGAAAAAAACAGGAATCGAGGAAAAAAGTAATTTACCAATCTAAAATACTTAACTTTAGCATGTAGGATCCTTTTTATATAAGCTAATACTGCACAATTACACAAAAGTCTGACAAAGCAAGTATCTTGGATATAATTTTCGTAGACGAAAAAGGATTGAAATTGAGGTTATATATCCCAATTCTAACGGTAATTGACCCAATTCTGATATTAGAAATATATCCTGCAAGAGAAGAGAATAGGTTTCATTAAATTGCAAATATTTGTGAAATAATCGTAAAAATAGTAATTACTTCTCTGTTTTTACCTATTTTGGAGATTCTTTCTTCGAGCAGACCTTCGATCGTTAAACAAAAAAGAGGCTAGGTATGGGAAGCCTTCGATCAAAGATCGTCAGATAAAATTCGATCAGACATTCAGATAGGTGGTAAGTACGAAAGTTAACGACGAAATGGGAAGAATAAGAAACCATAAATCGTTGAGCGATGGAGAGGCCAAATTGGATTGGATAAACGGTTGCATATGGGTTCTGATGGTTAAACGACCTCAACCCATCTAAACTAAATTTGTAAATGGGTTAACTGGTTTTATCCAATTAACGTTTGGTTAAATGGGCTGAGTGTGTGGGCTGGTTTTGATTTTGACAACCCTACAAAAGACATATAAAGTTGATTTACATAATTAAGTATTCTAGATTTTCCTTTTCTCATTGATGTTAATGGAAAAAGAACAAAATCTACAAATTTGAGTCGAACAAGAAAGCTAAAAAAAACGATCTACCACAAATCAAATTCAAATAAACACTAGAAATTAAATTTAAATGAACCAAATCCTAGATTGGTATATTTGATCTGCCATAATATCTGAGTTATGTTTTAATTATGCTAGCGTATCAAAACCTACAGCCATGACGTCTTGTTCAATTTTTGGCACTTTCCTTATGCATCTTGTGATAACCCACTTTTTTTGAATGATTGAAGTCGACGATTAACCACACTTGTTCAACTCAAACTATTCTCAAATAATGAATTATTAGTGGAATTTAATACAAGAAAAGAAGGAGCTAAAAAAATGCACATAACCTCAAAGCAGAATGACAAAATGTAGTAATGACGTTATCATTTTAATCGATTGTTATATTACATACATTTGACTTCAATTACAATAATATTAGAGTTCCTCTTTAAATTGAACATTCTAATAATGCAACGGAAATATAATAGTAGTGCATACGATCTTCAGACTCCAACTTCGTCTTCAACTAAATTAGGTATTCAATAACCGAAACAACTCACACTACTACAAAAGTGGGCATATTCGACATTAATTTGTGTTCGTTGCATGAAAAGTGTAGCGAAAACCATGCTTTCTTTGATCTTCTACAACAACATTCATATGTTGTTGCATTAGATGTGAATGCAGTATTGCGGTTGGAATTCTTGTTCTATGATGTGTAACACCAGTTCAAATTGTTGCTTTACATAAATACATGCCAGGTCAATGATCCGCGTTATCAGTTTAAACAAACAAATAACCATAGATGTTGGTTAATCCAACGGTTCAAACATATTCCTGCTTCAGTTTAGTGAAAATTTGGGGTGATCTTTTCCCCATTTACGAAATACTTCCCTCCAAAACAAATTTCTCCCGTACTCTCCCTTCTGTACGTTTCTCTCTCCATGAAATCCATCCACGAACACCTCCGATTGCTACTCCACCTCCGCTACAAAGTATAAACCTCCGATTACTCCTATTTACAAACTTTACACCCCCGATTTGGATTAATTAGGACAATTACAGGTAGTTAGGGCTTCATCATTTCGGTATTATTTATATGATTTCATTTCTAACTTATTTTGGTCAACGTTCAAAGTATCTGAGTGATTTGGGTATACCGATTGCCTTAAATTAAGGTTTTTTATACTTGAAGTGTTGTATTTATATGTTTGCATGTGTTGAAATTTTGCAGTAATATCCCGAGGTTAGCATCAGTAGGGGAAGAGGGAACTGCTACCATGCATCCCAAGCAACTGTGGCTTTGGAAGAGAGAGCCTAAAGCGAGCATGCCTGGTCGTGCCTGTCCGTAGTTCAAGAAGATGCAGAATGTGATAACATATTCCCATCAAGAGCCTCTTGGGTCTGCTGAAGACATGAGCATTCCATTCTAACCATATACTCTAGGAGAAGAAAGCCACCAAGGAATCAAGCTTCAGGTCAGGGGGGTGTGCTGCCAATATTTAAAAAAGGAATGAATAAAGGGGATGAAACCGAGAATAAACGAGCTGATTGCAGCCCATGCCACGAAAGAGAAGTCTCATTCAAAGAAAAGGTGAGAGAGAGATTCAATATGTTAATTGCAAAGAACACAAATGGGATCGACATTGATGTTAAAGCGACATAGCCTGTCCTTGGTGTTAATACGATTGTGAATTTGGTACCACTGGAAGAGGATAACACGAGGAGGAAGATGACATTTCCATAAGCGGGAGAAGGAGAAACTGCGGCCTGGATGGGTTAAGAATTTATAACAGGCCGCAACAGTGAATTTATTAGCAGGGCCCAAATCCCATATGTAAGTATCAAGCCCACGAGTTAACTGCAATGAATTTAGGACCTTCCTATTAGAATCAAGTTCATTAAGAGTGTTAAGCCCAAAAAGTGATGGAGGGCAAAAGCCCATTGGGCCGAGCTCAAGGGCCTCAACAACTGTTAAAAGGCTGGAATGATTTAAAGAGGCTAAATTTGGGAATATAAGCAAGAGGGGCAGCTGCTCTTTCCAAACGTCCAACCAAAATAAACAAGATTCCTAATTCTTCACCTTCACATAAAAAAGAGTTTTGACTCGGTTTAGGGTGGTTAATACGCCGGACAAAACAACGACGGTCTAGTTGCTAGAGGGGGATGAAGAAAAAGAAATGGGTTCGAACTATAGTGGCGCAACAAAATCTAATCTTTCTAGATGAAGTGCCTTGCGATAGAATGCGCTATATCCATTTTGTGAGTAACGCAAGGTTAAAAGAGGCAAGGTCAAGGACACCAAGGCCGCCGTGATCTTTATAAAAGCATATTGTTTGCCAATTAACTAGCCTTTTAATTTTTCCACCATTCCATTAGAAAGAGCTACGAATTGAATCAATTTTTCTGACAACTCGGGCAGGGAGCTTGTGGAAGGACATCCAAAAATACGGCATGGATGGGAGAACAGATTTGACAAGGATGAGTCTGCCAGCTAAGGATAAAGAATTTGCTTTCCATCTTGCAAGCCTAGATTCAATCTTAGATATGAGGGGGAGCCAACCAGATCTGAGGAGTTTGGTAGGACGAAGAGGTATGCCAAGGTAAGTTATTGGGAATGAATCCAGTTTACCGTTTAAGCATGCGACTGTAATGGGGCCATGGCTACGTGAATTACCCAACATGATGATAAAGCTTTTACTAAAGTTGATGGAAAAACCTGATACAATTTCAAACATGTAGAGGAGGATTTTAAGTCAGTGGACATTCGATGGGGTGGATGAGGCAAACAATATGGTATCATCTACAAATTGTAAACCGGAGGTGCATAAGTCAGAGTTTGGGAGAGAGATGCCGGAGAAAATGCTGTGAAAAACCGATGATTTCACCATCTGATTGAAGACATCTGCAATTAGCATCAAAATAAGGGGGGATAGGGGGTCTCCTTGTCTTAAACCCCTCCTTGATTTGATTTTACCCCTAGTTTCACTGTTGATACATACTGTAGAGAAACTAGTGTTCAAAATTTGCTTGATCCAATTGCACCACTTGTAGGGAAGCCTCTATGTCACACGAGTGCAAGTATGAAATCCCAATTGACTAAATCGAAAGCTTTTGAGAAGTCAAGTTTAAGTAAAACTCCAGAGGTAGAAGAAGTGTGACAAAAAGAGATAACTTCTTGAGTGGCAGCTACACAATCTAATATATTTCTTCCCAACATGAATGCAGATTGCTCACTACCAATTAAAGGATCAATGATTGCTTGGAGCCTATTACTAATATTTTGGTGATGATTTTGAAAGTGGTATTGAGCAGGCTAATGGGTCTAAAAGAGGGGAGAGTATATGCTCTAGAGCACTTCAGGAGGAGGATTATATTTGCGTAGTTTAGTTTGGCAATTGACGATGGATCTGAGTGAAATTCTAAACACATCTCAATAATATCAGATTTTATAGTGGGCCAAAAGTGTTTGAAAATGGCTGGGCCAAAACCATCCGGCCTAGGAGCTTTGTCATCAGCCATGTCTTTAAGGGCTTTCCAAATTTCGTCTTCAGAAAATGGTTGATCAATGGCGATAAGAGAGGGGTTAGGGTAAAGTTTGTGCCAATCAATTACTGGTGGGGGTGGGGATGATGTATCCAGTAGATCTCGATAGTAGTTAGTGAATAATTGACAAATCTCATTCGTGTCATTGATGGTGGAGTTGTTATGGACTATCTTAGATACAAAGGAAGCTTGACGATGACCATTGGCCATATGATGAAAAAACGCAGTATTTTTATCCCCCTCTTCAATCCATTTTGTCTTTGAACATGGTTTCCATCCAATTTCTTCCTGTTTTATGAGTCTATCTAATTCTTCCTCTAATTTTTTCAGGGTTTGGCGTTCAACATCAGAGAGAGGGCGAGATTCTTCAATAATATTAAGGTCTAAAATGGCGTCCTGAGTGGATGAAATTCGAGTTTTAAGTGAGTTCCAGACATTCTTAGCCTAGGGACGAATTTGTTTGTGCAAAGAGCAGAGTTTGCAAACCACTCTAGCCGAAGCAGAAGGAAGCTCAGTTCGTTGCATCCAAATGTGCTTAACGAAATTGTCAAAAGACGGTTCTAATAACCAGAGTCTCTCAAATTTGAATGGTCTTTTTAAGGTGCTTCCCAAATTAGGGCCTAATAATAATGGACAGTGATAGAAAATGGTTGTGTCTAAGCTTTTGACCAATGAAAGAGGGAAGAGATCATCCCAGGTTAGGTTAAAAAAGAAACGGTCTAGTTTGGCCAATGAAGGTTCCTCCCTTCTGCTTGACCATGCAAAGAGACGGTTATTAATGGGAGGTTCAACTAGAGAGCAAGACTGAATGAAAGAGTTAAATGTGTCTGAATCATACAAGGCATTGCCTGAGTTATGCTCAACAGCTAAGCAAATGGTGTTAAAGTCACCCCCAACAATCCACGGGCCATTAGTTCGTTAGGATAAATCTTGGTAGAATTACCAAACTTCAGTTCTTCCTTGTAAATTTTTCGATGCATAGACACCGGTGAAGTGAAAAATAGTGTTAGAGTGAAGGTGACGAAGGGACACGTGTAAGACTGATGAATGTGTAAGAGTTCGACAAAGTGACCACACATGATCGTTCCATGCTGTTATTAAGCCTCCACGTGTGCCAACTTCATCCACGTATGACCAACCAGATAGATGTAGCTCGCATAATTGATGAATAAGAGAGGTGGATGGATTAGAAATTTTGGTTTCTTGTAAGAATAAAACATCAATATGAATTGGGGAGATAATTAAATTGACAGTGTGATTTTTTATGGGGTCCCCAACCCTCTGACATTCCATGAGACTATCTTCATTTAAAGCGGTTAGTATGCTGCTGTTCTAGGGTTTGCATGGCAGTATAATGTTTGTCATGCAGACTCACACCCATGCAATTTGCCAATTTTTTATTTAATGCTTTATTGGTAGAAGAAAAAACAACAGGTTCAAAATAACTACCTGAAGTGCCTGGAGGAAGGGAGTGTGCCCTACAGATTCTGGCGCTCCTTCTGATTGTTGTTGGAGTGATGTGCGGCGATGTTGAATCTGGTACTCCTGGTGCTCTTGTACCTCCTGCTCAAGTTGTTCCTGCTGTGGAGGCCACTATTGATGCAAAGGTGCGGAAAGGTCCAGATCCACCGGTAGATCCCATCGTGGCACAGCATTGTCTTCATTCTACTGAGCAAACATGGCAAGGGAGGCGTCATGTTGTTGTTCTGCATAAGCCACTGGTACCTGCATCACAGCTTCTTCTGACATGACATCACATCTGCTTTCTCCAACATGCTCATCATGCCGGGCTAGGGTTTGGAAGATGTAGTCTTCTTGTTCGTAGTCCATGCCAAGAAGAAGTGCTTTAGGCCGCTTACAAGGATGAGCATGTGTACATCGTTCAATGCGAAGCTTGACTGCATGATTGTTGAGGTGGGTAACATACATACAAGGGGTTAAGATGCCTTCGTAAAATTGCATTTTAACATAGAGGAAGCGATGATCCACAAAAGACCAATCATAGATGTCTTCCTGAATGTGATGACCCATCGGCTTCAAGGCTTCTCGAATAGCCTCCGAGCTGTTTCTCAGAAATTCGGAGAAACCACTGATTTTAGCCCATGATTCAGGCTCAAGGGAGGGTTTGGGGGTTTCTTTGTGAGTGGCAACTTGCTGAAGGAGGATGGAACCATTTTCTTTAGAGAGGATTTTTAGATATAAACATGGTTTTTTGTGTCAGAATCAGGGAAGTTTATAAGGAAAGTGTTGTCTGAGGTATGCCAAATCGACCATTCGTCTTTGCCAAAGGCTAATTTGAAAGCGCGAGAGAGTGTTTCCATGGACCACAGCCCATCGATGATGGTGGCAGTGAGGTAGAGGTATGTAATGACCCGAAAATCCGGACCAATTTGAGCTGACCAAATAACACAAGTCTAACCCCAAATTCACTGGAAATTCAAGAAATTAATAGAAAGAAGATAGAGGGTGAGGAAAGATAAGGTAGAACTTATAGAATAGAAGAAGAAGAAGAACATTCATCATCAGAGTAAACACGAATCTCACAGCGGAACGAATAAAATATAACATAGCTTTTGAAATACAAACAGTATATATACAATAACACTTATCAGAGTACAGCATTTACAACAACAGCGGAAATAATAATAGCTATAGAATCTTGAAGCCTCCTACTCCAAGCTCTCCAAGTGTATCTGTAAAATCCCGACTACTTGACTGCCCGTACAAATTTAGGCACCCAAGAGTTTAGGGAAAACAACAAAGTAAACTCAGGGTCAGTCATGGGAATGGTGTGAGTAAAATAGTTTAACATAGTTTAAAGATATATGATATTTCATAAGACCACGCCGTGAATACGGAACGGGTTTTTCCCTCATGAGAATCGAAACATCTTTGGCAAAGCAATATCGTTCTGATATTATAATAATGTCTAAGTACAAATATATCAATCTAGCAGAAACGCTTTCATCTCACGTTCTACATATATAGTATACAACCAAACCGCAAGCACGTATAAGTGAATTACCTTGGCTCTGTGGCATGAATCAGTAGAGATGGGGTTAGTAATACCCTAGATTGAGTTGAGTGTATATATACGAGTGAACGTATTTGTTATTTTATATAAAAAATTGTTTTATATTATGGAGCTTTATTGGTTGAGTGGTTTATGAATTCTGGTCGATAGTGGGGCACCACAATATCGATAGGGGTTTCTAAACACTCGAATACGATGAACCAACATGATATGTTTTGAAATTAACATAGTATAATTGGTTGTATTGGTTGTTGGTATAATCGAATGAGACTATAAAAAGGTGAAATGGTTATAAATAACCAATCAGGATTCATATAAGTAAAGTATATGAAATAAGATGAATTAAATCTGAATTTAAATCAGAATTAGGAATTAAAATAAGGAAATTTTAAGTTCCTGGGAGATTTTGAAAATGTTTTTCAATTTGAAATTGATATAGTATTGAACTCACTTTGCTCGCTGGGAAATAATTCCGATGATGGATTGATACATCATCGGTGAAATTTTTGAGTTGCTAAGTGACAGATTACTACCAAAGATTTTGTTTTGAAATTATTTTGCAAAAACAAGTTATTCAGGAATTCAAAGGATTTTGAATTATTATTATGATTTCAAGTGATTTGAATAAACCCAGGAATTTAAATTCGGAAATTAAATCAACTTAGGGGTTAAATAGATGAACTGGTAAAAGTGATTTATAAATTGGGATTTAACTTAAAATAAGTGAATATGAAATTGAGTTGGTAAGTTGAGGGATTGAAATTTGAGATTAGAGTTTGAATGGAATTTTACTTGAGTACAAGCCAATAATTGTGTTGGGAATAAAGACAGATTGGAGTTTTATTTGGATGGCATGATATATGCAAAATTGGTAACAGGTGCAAGTGATATAATGATATACCCGACAAAAAGGTACAAATTCATATTTCATATGAGTTTGGTGATTTATGAGTCGATTTGGCAAGCCGCTTGGCTGTTTGATTTTCCTTTGGGTTGGAGATGGCTTAGAGAGGCGAGTTGTGGTTTTACCGATAGGGTTGTACAAAGGAGGTTATGGCGGAATTTCCAAAAATTTAAAGTGTTAGAAAATTTTCAAAATTTTTGAAAATTTTAGTTAGTCGGAATAAATTAATATTTTGGTCGATATTTATTGGTTCAGTTGAAACTAAAGTCAAGGGGTAAACCGATAAATATTTACCCAGTAGATAGGGTCGTCTTCTACCTTAGCAATTTCGAGGACGAAATTATTTTAAGTAGGGAAGAATGTAATGACCCGCATTTTCAGCGATATAATAATTAATTTATTTAATTATTTAAAAGGTGATTAAAAGGATTTCATGGTCGTTGAATAAACTAATGGTGAATATTTAATTTAAAATAATAATTAAATAATATATTTAATTCTGAAATAATCAGAATTGACTGAAATGGTGATATGGTGTGAATTGGGCAATTCAAAATATATAATCCAATTTAGAGTTGAATTATATCAACGAATATATTTAATTAACGATGGTCGAGTGTATAAATTATATTATAAATATCGAGCTCGAAATGGCGCTGCAGTTCGTAAATTGGCGATTTGAACTTCAACTGAATGTACGGTATTCGTTTTAAGTCGGATTTCTATGAAACAAGAAACGTGTGGAGCTGGTGGAGTATATTTTTCTAGTGGAAGAGAAAAATCGGGATTTCGTCATATAGATTTTGATTTACGTCCAAATCAAATTTTAGAAAAGTCGCTGTGGAATTCCTTTATAATTTATAAAGGAATTGTTTATATTTTAAAAAGGAAATTCAATATAAATCGAATATCGGGTTGACCCAGATTTGAAATATCAAGTTAGAAGTTCATATAGGAATATTCTGAAGCCGTATGGTATTCCACTCTGAATATATACGATAATATTTATTTTTAAATATTAAATTTAATTATATTTATATATTTAAATGGGTCATCCAGAGCTTTAAAAATAGCCAGTTTTGCAAACGACCTCAGAATTCGACGAAACCAATTTTGTTGGATCCGCAACATCAAATTATTGTTAGATTCCAAGTTCCGCGATTTTTAGAGTCACTGTGTGGCCATACGAATTCTTAGAGTGAAAAAACAGTTAGTATTTTGATAGTTAAAAATACGCTGTGTGAGCAAACGGAGTCGGAATTCGACGAAACCAGCTTCTTGGCACCGTAATGTTGAACTGTAGCTGCATGTCCGGTTTCGTGATTTTTAGGTACCGTATGTGATCGTACGAATTTTTAGAAGGCGAAACGAAAAATAAAATAATAAAGAAATAAAATATCTAGATATTTTGAATGTCTATAAATACCCACCCTCCTAACCTAATTCCCACCAAAGTCAACACTTTCTTCAGCCGCCACTTTCTCATGTTTGTTCACAGTAAAATCTCGGAGAGGGAAAATCAAAACCAAATCAAAACAAATGCAAAGAAAAAAAAACAATAAATCATGATATACACAATTTTGGATTCAACAGGAGTTCCTCTTCGTTGCCACAGGAATTTTATGCTACTCGAAGGATTTTTATTTTCGCTGGTTCCATTTCAGCGCGACCTAGGGTTCCTAAATTCATAAATTGGGAGCATTGATTCGAGAATCTAAAGGCGTATGTGAGTTTGTGGTAATGAGTAGTACTTGCCTTGAATTTTTAGTGAGATATGGTGATAAAAACTGTCGATCGACACCTGCTGGGTGACGACGACGGAACCGTGAAAGTATCTCGAAGGGGATGTTGTTGGTATGGTTGCGTTGAGTAGAAGATAAGGAGGAAGATGGTGGGGTTTTGTTTGTGTTTTGTTGGAGTAGTAAGGAGTTGAATGGCATGGAAAGTGTGCGGTTTGGTTTCGAAGAGCTACAGGCGTTTTCCATCGGGGAAGAAGAGGTTAGAGGCGGGTCTGGGTTTCTGGAAATTGGTGTGGGCCGCAAGAAGGGTTAAGGCCCAATTAAAGAGAAAGGGTTAAGTTAATTTAAATTTAAATACGTATATAACTTGTAAATTAAATATCTTATTCGTATGTTATCAAAATTCAACGAAACAAGATCCGTTGGGATCGTATGGACGGACACTACCCAATGGAACTGACTGGAAGTGGATTGGGGCTCGTATGAATTTATGGCGGAATAAATTGTTTGATTCAAATCAAATAACAGTTTATCGTTCTTTAACGATGAACTGCCAAAGTGAGTAAAAATCACCAACTCTGAACAGTTATATTTTTATAACGTATTTTTAGAACTATTAATTAACTGTTGATTGATGTGTGTTGATTTGGTTGATTGAACTGCTAGACAGTTAGTTGAAATTATATATATATATACATATAAACCGTTATATGTATATATATATTGATGTTGTTTATCAGAACATTTCATATTGAAATGAAGTTAATATTAATTATATGGTTTAACATATGTGATGCAGGGAAACAGGTTGGAGGGACCCAACTGGATTTCCTCAGTATATAAAATACTGTTTTGTTTCATATATTGTGAGATGTGATTGTGTTATATAATCTGCGATGATTATGTGTGCTTGGTTGATAGTAATCATGGTTATACGGTATTTTAAATACCATAGTGAATACTGGAAAGTAAAAAGGGAATTTTCAAAACATATATTGAAAATGAAATATATATAAAATCATAGGATTTTATAAAAGGAATATTTATTTAGAAAATAAATAGAATTTAAAAAGGAAAATATTTCCAATAGATTAGGGCGTTATAAAAAGGAAAATATTTCTAACAGATTAGGATGTTATAAATAGGAAAATATTTCTAATGGATTAGGATGTTATAAAAAAAAGGAAATGTTTTCCAGTGTTAAAGTTGTACAAAAAGGAAATCTGTATAAGTAGAGAAACGTTATAAAAAGGACATTTTTAAAGTGAAGAACCGTTACTAGAAGTAAATCTTTATAAATGGATAAACGTTATTAAAAGGAGTAATCGAATATTAGTTATTCGAATAAGAGTTAATCAAATAGAGTTAAAACAATATTAGAAACTGACTAGAGATTAGTTAAGTCAAATGGTTTTCTAAGTGTGGATCTGATGTTGGTTTCGGCCTTCGGGGTTTATACTTAGAGAATTGTTCTCTTACTAGTTTACAGCTAGGGACTGATGGTTGTGGAAGAATAGTGATACATGAATAAGTTATGGAAATGTTTTCCAGTGTTAATAACGTATATTTTCTAATCATAGAAAATAAGGAAATATGAATATATATATATATATATATATATATATATATATGTTGGATGATTTGATCGATAATTCCATTTGGAATTAAGATCGTTGTGTGAACACCGACATGTTTTCATTTGATAGTTAAATCACAGACCATCAATGTTTTACCATTTTAACGTTGTTAATATGGAGAGACCAGTTGGATTCTTATCCAAAGAACCACTCTGTATTGGCATAAGCGTTGCGAATATGCCAAAGAAAATTGAAGAAGGAGTAAAGTGCAAGGGCTGTTGTATAAATCTTAGATAACAGTGGACTAAGATGGATGTACTGAACAGTGCCTTTGGTTTTGTTCAATCCCAGAACGAACGTAAATGGACGAATGTCTGACAAGGTATTTCCAATGATCGAATGGGTTGGT
Source organism: Allium sativum (assembly GCA_030737875.1). Taxonomy (NCBI): domain Eukaryota; kingdom Viridiplantae; phylum Streptophyta; class Magnoliopsida; order Asparagales; family Amaryllidaceae; genus Allium; species Allium sativum. Next base: position 139,377,758 of record CM060925.1, on the reverse strand, counting down.
ATGTATAAATATATATGGTTGCAACGGATTTATTCCCTTAGCATAACATCCAGAATATTTGAGTAAACCAATTAATGATTAACGGATTTGATAATGTGGCATTCAAAGTGATCGTGTTATCAATGAATGGAAAGTAATCGTAACCTCTGGCCTCAACAACCGGAAATGACAAAAATAGGGCAGGCAGCATGGCTAAGTCGGTCGCACCGAAGTAGGGTGTATAATCACCTATCTAGAGAATATTCATTTTCTTCTTTAATCTATTAATGTTGTCCCATATATATACGGGAAACAGTTGCTGATCCCAACTGTGACGGCCCGCCCCGCACCAACCGACATTTACTCCAAAAGTGCGCTGTACACATGTCCAGTTAGCACGGAACGGGTCGCTAGAAGGAAAAGGAAGAAGGAAATGAACATACAAAGACCTGTAGAATGTCTCACAGCGCATCGAACAAAATATAATAATAACATACTTGACATAAAACAGGAGAGACAGTGCATAAGCTGAAAATCAGAACTAAACATCAAAGCAGCGGAAATCCAAAATACAGCTTATTACAACTTTCAAACTGTCTCAAAGCAAAAGTAAGATAAATGAGGTACACTACTAATGCCCAAGTAGCGACCACCAACGACACAGGGAGAATGTGTATATATATCATACGTGGAAGCCTCCCGTCCGCCTCCGAATCAGCTACTCGCGCATCACCAGCTAACCTGTCTCTAGTCTGCTCGTGTGAGCACCCAGAGTAATAAGAGGAGACATAAAACTCTGGGTCAGACATAAAGCCTGGTATGAGCGATAAGCATCTAAAGTGAACAATAACAGGTAGACTAAAACATACCTGAACCTGGACCTGCAACCAAAGAGTTAGCACTACATACTGTACAACACTCTAAGGTATCATATCAAACGGTGTAAAGATACGGAGGTGGGGGAGGTGTGCATGTCATAATGATGGCAAACAATCAAGCATAGCATCCATCCTCACATCTCTCACTCAGTGCATAAAGCATACGATATTCACCACTTCGATCACCCAACATTCCTTGCTACGATCACTTTGCCCCATGAAGTCATAAATGGCTTCACTGCACTGATAACGTAGCCACAAATCCTTCGCTATGTCCACTTTGCCCCATGGAGTTATTCACCCCATCTGCGCTGGCTCATAGCCTTACCAATCCTTACTATGTCCACTTGCCCCATGGAGTTATTCACCCCATCTGCGCTGGCTCATAGTCTTACTACGCATCACCTTGCCCCTCAGGTCGTAATGACCCTACTGCACTGATAACGTAGTCTTGCTACCATCACCTTGCCCCTCAGGTCGTAATGACCCTACTGCACTGATAAGTAGCCCATCATTCCTTTTTAGTGGTGAATCGAAGTTATGAACGTCGACAACTCCTTAGCACACGTCCCGCAACAAAGTCCAACCATGAAGTGAACTCATTGGTTACCAACTGGTTCCGGGATCCTGAGCTCTAACATCCATTTGGACTACCTTTGCATCTCGGGTTATTGGTCATCACAATCGAATCGGATCGGATCAGCCTTCACATTCTTCATCGGATCGGATCGGCCTTAGTCACTCGGATCGGGTCGCGCCTCCTACGTCGGATCGGGTCGTGGTCCTCTAGCTCGTGGTTCCTCTTCCTGGTTCGGATCGGCGTCACCACTTCGGGTCGGATCGGGTTGCTTCATCCGGGTCGGGTCGTGTCTTCTGATCGGGTCGGATCGTCTCGCCCTAGTACCCATCGACTCGTGAGTTTCCCACCCTCCTCTGGTTCGGATCGGAAATACTTGTTGGTTCGGATCGTGCTTCTACTACCGGATCGTGCCACCTAGCTAAGTCGTGACCAACTCCTTCAAACGGATCGTGACGCCTATGCTGGAACGGGTCGAGCCGCGCTCCCCTTCACCGATCCGATCCGGATTCTGGGTCATTTCCTGCATGTTTCCTGCGACTGTTTTTACGCCATTCGACGGCGTTTTTGACCAATCTAACACTTCTAAACAATCACAAAGCATACCATACAGTCATAGCAACATGAAATATCGATCCCAAACATCAAAACATCAATATGATAGGTAAAAAGGGATCAAACATACCCAAAATCCCAAATTTTCCCTTAAGCATATTTAGGTGAAACTAATGATAGGATTATCAAAACTTAACCAAATTAACCCAAATTCATATCAGAGGTCTAAAACATCATTCCGAATTTTATAAACATTTTTCCAGAATTTTATCATGTTTAAATTCGCTAATTAACACTAATCACCCCTAATTAGCCATAATTAGTGCAAAACTAAGCAAATCACTCACCTTAGCCACAAATAAACTAAGATCTGAAATAATTCTCTGATTTGATGCGAATTTCAATACCAAACAGCAGCTCCTTTGTTGATTTGGTGAAGATCCTTCTTGATTAGGGGTTGCTAAGCCAAATCCTTAACCTAAAGGTGATTTGGAGGTGATTTAAAGGTTGGAGGCCATTTTTAGGGATCCTTGGTGATAAGTGGAGGCTAGAAAACTGAAATGGAATGATTCTCCATCTCATTTCAGCCCTCCCATAACCCTAATCCCGAAATGGGTTATGGGCCTACTCACTAATCACCCGATTTGGCCCGGTTAAGCAGTTTTTCACCCTCCAAACCTTGTTTCAGCCATATCTCCCAAACGGTAAGTCCGTTTGGCTATTGTGACCACTCTACGGAAAGAGAAACCATCATTTGAATTCAATGGGAGTGGTTTCAGGTCAAAATTCCTTTCCAATCAAAAGTTATGGCCAAAACAGTACCAACTAGAGGCAAAATGGTCATTTAAAAATCGACAAAAATCATGAACATGGGAAATGACTCTAATAGATGTTTCCCAAAGTTACATGACCACACGACTTCACATGGGAAAGAAATAAATATTCTACGATCCTATGATGTGTAGAATACGGGTCATTACACTCCCCCCCCCCCTTAAGAAATTTCGCCCCCGAAATTCCCTAATCAAAATACACACAAAGGTTCCCGCATGCCTATCAATCATAAAACAACAATCAAACATGCAAACAAGCAAAGCAAGTCTATCCTAGCACGCGGAAAACTAAATCGCAACGTAAATCTTACCAGGCAAAGAGTTCTGGATAAGCCTTCCTAATGCTCTCCTCTGTCTCCCAAGTACAATCATTTTCGTCCTCGCCTCACTGAACCTTGACTAGCTTCACCGCCTTCCTTCGAAGTTGCTTCGTATCTTGCCCCACAATACGAACCGGCTTGCGGTTCCCAACCGCCTCGGGTTCTACTTCGAAGTCCTCTAACTGATCAGGTGAAATAGTCATATCTGAGTCGTGAACGAACTTCCTTAGTTGGGAAACATGAAATACTCTGTGAACTCCTGCCATCTTCTCTGGTAAGCCAACTCTATACGCCAAATTCCCGACTAGTTCAAGAACAGGGAATGGCCCAACAAATCTTGGTGCCAACTTGCCTCTCCTGCCAAATCGTATCACGCTCTTCAACGGAGAGATCTTGACAAACACCAAGTCACCAACGAAGAATTTCAAGTCTCTTCTCCTCTTATCAGCATAACTCTTCTGCCTATCCTGAGCAGCTTTCATTCGTTGTTGAATGACCTTAATCTTATCCGACGTTTCTCTCACCACATCTGGTCCAAGCACAAACTTCTCGCCAGTCTCTATCCAGCATGATGGTGAGTTGCACGGTCTTCCGTACAAAGCTTCATATGGAGCCATACCGATACTGGATTGGTAGCTATTATTATATGCAAACTCTACTAGATGCAAATGGTCATCCCATGATCCACCAAAATCCAATATACACGCTCTCAAGAGATCTTCCAATATACGATTCACCCTCTCCGTCTGACCGTCGGTCTGAGGATGATATGCGGTACTGAGATGTAATCTTGACCCTAGAGCCTCTTGTAAGCTCTTCCAAAACCCACTAGTGAACAACGGGTCTCGGTCACTCACGATGCTTTTGGGTACTCCATGAAATCTCACTACCCACTTCGTATACAATTCTGCCAACCTGGCTGCCGTTCTGGTCGATTTGACTGGTATAAATCTTGCGCTCTTAGTCAATCGATCCACAATTACCCAAATGCTGTCATATCCCGATCTAGTCCTTGGCAGGCCATCGATGAAATCCATCGAGACTTGCTCCCATTTCCATTCGGGAATTTCTAATGGTTGCAACAACCCACTAGGCTTCTTTTGCTCGGCTTTAACTAGCTGGCAATTCATGCATTTGGATATAAACTTCCCAACGTCTCTTTTCATCCCTTCCCAGTAGTAAGTCTGTCTCATGTCCCGATACATCTTATTACCGCCGGGATGTATAGTCAGTTTTGAGTGATGACATTCTCTAAGCACTTCATCTCTCAACCCATTCACGTTGGGCACAACTAATCTTCCATTCTTTCGAAGCCATCCATCTCGATCAAGCCCATACACATTCATCTCCTCATCCATACCCATCTCTAACTTGGAGATGATTTCTAATAGATTAGGATCGTCCCTCTGGCTAGAACCAATCCGCTCTATCAAAGTGGGTCTGATCGTCAATCTAGCTAGCATAACTGGATCCAATTCGCACTTTGGTCTGAAATCAAACCCCGCGATATACTCCAGCTGCTTCCATTCAAGAAACATTGCCCCTAAGCTGGCATGTCTCCTACTCAAGGCATCGGCTACCGCATTACCTTTCCCAGGTGTATATGCGATATCAAAATAATACGAAGCCAAGAACTCTAACCACCTTTGCTGACGGAGATTTAGGTCTTTCTGGTAGAAAAGATACTTTAACGATTTATGATCGGTAAACAACTCAAATCTTTCCCCCAAGAGATAATGTCTCCACATCTTCAGCGCAAATACAATCGCTGCCAATTCCAAATCATGGGTAGGATACTTCTTCTCATGTGGCTTTAGCTGTCGACTAGCATAAGCTACAACCCTACCTCCTTGCATCAATACAGCACCCAGTCCGGTACCACAAGCATCCGTGTATACCGTCATCTCTTCATTCCCTTTAGGAATGACTAACACTGGCGCACGCGTCAACCTCTCCTTTAGACTTTTGAAGGCATCCTCACACACTCCGTCCCAGACGAAGGACTGATTCTTCTTAGTCAACTGAGTCAACGGTGCTGCTATCTTGGAGAAGTCCTGGATAAACTTACGATAATACCCAGCTAATCCCAAGAAACTTCTTACATCTGCAGCATTCTTGGGTGTAGGCCAATCCTGTACCGTAGCCACCTTCGCAGGGTCCACGGCAATACCACTCTCTGAAACAACATGGCCCAAGAATCTTACTTCCCTTCTCCAAAAATGACACTTAGAGAATTTCGCTTTCAATTGGTGTTTCCTCAACACCTCCATCACCATCCTCAAGTATCCCTTGTGTTCCTCCTCTGTCCTTGAGTAAACAAGGATATCATCCACGAACACAAGAACAAACTTATTCAACTGATCTCTGAATACTCGATTCATAAGATCTACAAAATAGGCTGGTGCATTGGTCAACCCAAATGGCATGACCAACCACTCATAAAATCCAGACGGCGTCCTAAATGCCGTTTTCGGAACACTCTCATCCGCTACTCGAAGCTGATGAAATCCTGTCGCGAGGTCCAACTGGGAGAACACTCTTGCTCCTTCCAGTTGATCAAACAAATCATCTATCCGTGGTAGAGGATACTTATTCTTCCTCGTTACCTTATTCAACTCGCGATAGTCCACACACAAACGAAGGGAACCATCTGCCTTAGTGGCGAACACAACTGGTGCTCCCCACTCGGAGACACTCCTTCTAATAAATCCCTTCTTCAAAATATTGCTGACTTGCACCCCGAGCTCTCGCTGCTCCCTTGGTGCCATACGACGAAGTGGCATCACTATAGGTCTGGCATCTTTCACTAAATCAATACGGAACTCAATCTCTCGGTGTGGTGGAAGCCCGGTCACCTCCTCGAAGACGTCCGGATACTGGCCAACCACAGGCACATCTGACAACTCATCCTGTGGGATGTCGAGGGAATTTACAAAACTAGCCATAACCCCATCACTAGGTAGACTACCAAACACTACCCTCTGCCCATCATCCGCCCTCACTGTCACCAAAAAGCCCTCACAGTCTACCACCACCCCGTATCTTTGGAGCCAATCGACTCCCAATATAATGCCATACCCAGTAAAGCCCAAAACAAAGCAATCACATACAAACATACATCCATGACTCGATAAGACCAAATTCATGCAAATCATACTAAGGCTAGTCGAACCACCAATCGGGTTCGTCACTATCAATGGTCTATCGACTATCTCGGGTTCCAGTCCCAACCTATCTACCAGGTCACTAGATATGAAGGAACGGGAAGCCCCAGTATCAAACAAAACTCGAACTGGTATATCATAAATAGAAAGCATACCTTGAATAACAACATTCTTTCCTTTCTCCGCCGCAGTTGGGGCATTCGACGAAGAGGGAACAGCATCAATAGCATATGCTTTCACAATCTGCTTCTCCTTAAGAGGTTGCGGACACTTGTCTTTCTGATGTCCCACTTGGCCACAGTTGTAGCACTTCCTTTCCGCTGGCTTGGCCCGACATTCCTTAGCATAATGGCCTTTCTTCCCACAGCTGAAGCACTCAACATCCTTCTTACTCTTTTTCTGGCCACCTTTTGATTGGTCCTGCTTCCTCTTATTCTGAGAATTATTCTTGCCTCCACCGCCTGCTTGCGGCTTTGGCTCTTCTGCAGATGCAGCCTCAGTCTTTGACTTAGCGTAAAGGCTCTCTGATCTCAAAGCTTTCCCCATAATCGATTCAAAAGTCTCATCGATGTGGTTAATGAGCCTCTCCCCCAAGTACCCATCCAGACCAGTAATGAACTTCTCATTCTTCTTTTCAGGAGTATCGATAAGAGACAGTCCATACTTCGACAAAGTGTCGAACTCAGCGATATAATCAGAAACTGCCCTTCCGTTCTGCTTGAGTTCCAAGAACCTCTTAAACAACACCGATTTCTGGGCAGCTGGGATAAACTTCTCGCTAAAGCGAGCCTTGAACTGATCCCAAGTAACTTGATCCTCTGGAGTAGCTGTTCTAATGGCATTCCACCAATTCATCGCTCGCCCTTGCAGCTGACGAGACGCTAGCCTTCTCTTCATCGCATCCTCGAGACCCAAGTCATCAAAGATACGGTCACAGCTATCCATCCAGTCTTGAACATCCGTGGCCGACTCCGTTCCGTGGAATGGCTTCCCACCAAGATTAGTGTAATCCTTGCACAACTTGGCGAAATCGACCCTAGGCGCCTGCACTACTGGGCCAACACCAACTCCGGGATTGGGAATTGCCCCTTGCACTTCTCTAAGCATGTATCTCATGAGGTTAGTAAACATAGCCCTCATGTCAGCGGCATTCCCTTGGTTGGTCCCTCTACTAGCACCTCTCGTGTCTCGGCTCATCGTTAATCTGTAAAAGGGAAACGATTAACGACCCCGTAGTGGTGCTAGTGCAGTGCGACTTCATCTTTATACTACTAATAGTATATATATACATAGCTTTTGAAAACCAAAATAATTCACAAATACGCGCTCTCATATACGTACTATCTCTCCCTAGTGTCTTTCCCTAGGTTAACTACGCAACCTAGAGCTCTGATACCAAGTGTGACGGCCCGCCCCGCACCAACCGACATTTACTCCAAAAGTGCGATGTACACATGTCCAGTTAGCATGGAACGGGTCGCTAGAAGGAAAAGGAAGAAGGAAATGAACATAAAAAGAACCTGTAGAATGTCTCACAGCGCATCGAACAAAATATAATAATAACATACTTGACATAAAACAGGAGAGACAGTGCATAAGCTGAAAATCAGAACTAAACATCAAAGCAGCGGAAATCCAAAATACAGCTTATTACAACTTTCAGACTGTCTCAAAGCAAAAGTAAGATAAATGAGGTACACTACTAATGCCCAAGTAGCGACCACCAACGACACAGGGAGAATGTGTATATATATCATACGTGGAAGCCTCCTGCCCGCCTCCGAATCAGCTACTCGCGCATCACCAGCTAACCTGTCTCTAGTCTGCTCGTGTGAGCACCCAGAGTAATAAGAGGAGACATAAAACTCTGGGTCAGACCTAAAGCCTGGTATGAGCGATAAGCATCTAAAGTGAACAATAACAGGTAGACTAAAACATACCTGGACCTGCAACCAAAGAGTTAGCACTACATACTGTACAACACTCTAAGGTATCATATCAAACGGTGTAAAGATACGGAGGTGGGGGAGGTGTGCATGTCATAATGATGGCAAACAATCAAACATAGCATCCATCCTCACATCTCTCACTCGGTGCATAAAGCATACGATATTTACCACTTCGATCACCCAACATTCCTTGCTACGATCACTTTGCCCCATGAAGTCATAAATGGCTTCACTGCACTGATAACGTAGCCACAAATCCTTCGCTATGTCCACTTTGCCCCATGGAGTTATTCACCCCATCTGCGCTGGCTCATAGCCTTACCAATCCTTACTATGTCCACTTGCCCCGTGGAGTTATTCACCCCATCTGCGCTGGCTCATAGTCTTACTACGCATCACCTTGCCCCTCAGGTCGTAATGACCCTACTGCACTGATAACGTAGTCTTGCTACCATCACCTTGCCCCTCAGGTCGTAATGACCCTACTGCACTGATAAGTAGCCCATCATTCCTTTTTAGTGGTGAATCGAAGTTATGAACGTCGACAACTCCTTAGCACACGTCCCGCAACAAAGTCCAACCATGAAGTGAACTCATTGGTTCCCAACTGGTTCCGGGATCCTGAGCTCTAACTTCCATTTGGACTACCTTTGCATCTCGGGTTATTGGTCATCACAATCGAATCGGACCAGCCTTCACATTCTTCATCGGATCGGATCGGCCATAGTCAATCGGATCGGGTCGCGCCTCCTACGTCGGATCGGGTCGTGGTCCTCCAGCTCATGGTTCCTCTTCCTGGTTCGGATCGGCGTCACCACTTCGGGTCGGATCGGGTTGCTTCATCCGGGTCGGGTCGTGTCTTCTGATCGGGTCGGATCGTCTCGCCCTAGTACCCATCGACTCGTGAGCTTCCCACCCTCCTCTGGTTCGGATCGGAAATACTTGTAGGTTCGGATCGTGCTTCTACTACCGGATCGTGCCACCTAGCTAAGTCGTGACCAACTCCTTCAAACGGATCGTGACGCCTATGCTGGAACGGGTCGAGCCGCGCTCCCCTTCACCGATCCGATCCGGATTCTGGGTCATTTCCTGCATGTTTCCTACGACTGTTTTTACGCCATTCGACGGCGTTTTTGACCAATCTAACACTTCTAAACAATCACAAAGCATACCATACAGTCATAGCAACATGAAATATCGATCCCAAACATCAAAACATTAATATGATAGGTAAAAAGGGATCAAACATACCCAAAATCCCAAATTTCCCCTTAAGCATATTTAGGTGAAACTAATGATAGGATTATCAAAACTTAACCAAATTAACCCAAATTCATATCAGAGGTCTAAAACATCATTTCGAATTTTATAAACATTTTTCCAGAATTTTATCATGTTTAAATTCGCTAATTAACACTAATCACCCCTAATTAGCCATAATTAGTGCAAAACTAAGCAAATCACTCACCTTAGCCACAAATAAACTAAGATCTGAAATAATTCTCTGATTTGATGCGAATTTCAATACCAAACAGCAGCTCCTTTGTTGATTTGGTGAAGATCCTTCTTGATTAGGGGTTGCTAAGCCAAATCCTTAACCTAAAGGTGATTTGGAGGTGATTTAGAGGTTGGAGGCCATTTTTAGGGATCCTTGGTGATAAGTGGAGGCTAGAAAACTGAAATGGAATGATTCTCCATCTCATTTCAGCCCTCCCATAACCCTAATCCCGAAATGGGTTATGGGCCTACTCACTAATCACCCGATTTGGCCCGGTTAAGCAGTTTTTCACCCTCCAAACCTTGTTTCAGCCATATCTCTCAAACGGTAAGTCCGTTTGGCTATTGTGACCACTCTACGGAAAGAGAAACCATCATTCGAATCCAATGGGAGTGGTTTCAGGTCAAAATTCCTTTCCAATCAAAAGTTATGGCCAAAACAGTACCAACTAGGGGCAAAATGGTCATTTAAAAATCGACAAAAATCATGAACATGGGAAATGACTCTAATAGATGTTTCCCAAAGTTACATGACCACACGACTTCACATGGGAAAGAAATAAATATTCTACGATCCTATGATGTGTAGAATACGGGTCATTACACCAACCGTTGGTGATATACATTCGATACACTCAAGCGAAATGAGTGGTCGGTCATGTGTGGCTGAGTAACAAGATATTCTTGTTGAACTCCAGTGTATCGTTCCTAGAGTACACTGATCGGAAGGTGGTTCCGTACCTTGTCATAGTTGGAAATCCATTACCCAATACGTGCTTGCGGTTTTGGTTGTATTCTATATATGTAGAACGTGAGATGAAAGCGTTTCTGCTAGATGATTATTATATTGTGGTTGATTGACATTATTATAACATCAAAAGGTTTTTGATATAAAGATATTTTGGATTCTCATAAGGGAAAAACCCGTTCCGTTATACGGCGTGGTCTTATGAGATATCGTTTACTTGTTCGAACTGTTTTAAACTGTTTTTACTCATACCAGTCCCATGACTGACCCAGAGTTTATTTTTTGTTTTCCCTAAACTCTTGGGTGCCTAAATTTGTACGGGTAGTCAAGTAGTCGGGATTTTTCAGATACACTTGGAGAGCTTGGAGAAGGAGGCTTCAACATTCTATAGCTATTATTATTTCCGCTGTGTTGTAAGTGTTGTACTCTGATAAGTGCTATTGTATACATATACTGTTTGTATTTCAAAAGTTATGTTATATTTTATTCGTTCCGCTGTAAGATTCATGTTTATTCTGATGATGATGTTCTTCTTCTTCTTCTTCTTCTTCTTCTATTCTATAAGTTTCTATCTTATCTATTCTCACCCTCTAATTTCTTTCTATTAATTTCCCGAAAAATCTGGTCCAATTTGAGCTGACTAAGTAACACAAGTCCAACCCAAATTGTACTGGAAAACAGGAAATATAAGGAACACATCTCTTTTTTTCATCCGTTCAAATGAATGGTACTCCTTCTTCCCATTCACCCTATAAAAGGAAACTACTCGCAAATCCCTGAATACCCAAACACCACGTTCACTTTTATTTCCAAGCAAAAATAAAGGCAGTGTCTTTCCCATTTGTTCTGCAAACCGAAATCTCGTTCTGCAATAAAAGTAAAAGGGAAAAAAATCGAATTGTTCCATCTACATCGCGGTGAAGAACCTGAAGCTCAGACATGTCTGAATGCTCGGAGAACAGTAGGAAGAAAGTTGAAATCGAAGAGGGTGTCTTGATGGAAACCGCAAGTTCCTTGAGTTCGACAGTCTCGCGTTTTAGGTTTAGCGTCAAGGTGAAGGTCGGGGTGAGTGACTGCATGGCGATGTTGATTTGGGGGTAAACTGGGATTTCGAATTGGGTTAGATAGGAGAGTTCGATTAGGCAGAATGGAATGGTGCGATGCTTCCTGTAGCAAAGCTAGGGTTTCGACGCGTTAATCTAGGCCTGGGTTCATCGTCAGTTTCCAGTAAGGCTCGCGGTTGACTGTAGGGCTGTAGAGGAGTTACAGTAAGCATGAATTCAGAAGGAAGGAAGTGTGATGGTTGTCGGTTGATGGCAACAGAGGTTCGAGTACTTTACAGTAAGGAAGATGGTAATGAAAACAAGAAAAAATCAAGGTATTTTTCTTAGTTAGTAATTAATTTTTAATTACATTTAATAATCTGATAGCTAAAACAATGAATATAAATCGTTAATTTTTAGGATATCTTATCGAATGGAATCAGTCATTTAATCTGTAATTGCGGGATAGCTAATCAGGAACTAAAATGGAAATCAGAAATTTGATCAGAATAATTATCAAGGTGAGTAAAGCTCACGTGTTAAATTTATTTTTAGCGTTAAAAATATATTGTTGATTGGTCTGTATGCATTGAATATTCATATGGCATGTTTAAATATATATTAGTTATTTAGGATTGACTATTATAATATATATTGGGTTGATGATTGGTTGGATTCCCGCAGTCTCATTAGCGGATGCCCGCAGTTTCAATAGCGGATGATTACCCTATATGCCCCACGCTATGATAGTGGATGACCTTCATACCGTGATATCCTGCCTCGAAGCAGGATGGGTATTATTTATGTGCTAACGTCTGTGGATGCAGGAAAAACAGGTTGGAGGAATCCAACTGGATTCCTCAAAAGTATATTATCTGTTTTTTGTTTGTTTGATTTCATATATATTCATATATGATGTGTTAAAAATCAAATGATTGAAAATTGGTTGATTTGATTGTTTAAAATATCACTGGGGCTTTGAATATTGATTAATAAAAATATCGAAAAGGGATACTTCAGATTTAAAAAGGGAATTTTATTTTTATAAATAGAATTTGAATTTTTAATGAACTAGGGAAAATATTAACTTGTTTGAATATATAAAACAAGTATGGAATTTATAAACTTTGTTTATAAATCAAAATGTGGGATTTGAATGGAATTTATAAACTCTGTTTATAAATCAAAATGTGGGATTTGAATTGAATTTATAAACTCTGTTTATAAATCAAAATGTGGGATTTGAATTGAATTTATAAACTCTGTTTATAAATCTAAATGTGGGATTTGAATTGAATTTATAAACTTTGTTTATAAATCAAAATGTGGGATTTAAATTGAATTTATAAACTATGTTTATAAATATATAATGGAGGGATTTTAAGTGAAGTTACAAACGTTGTTTATAAATAATGCATAGGATTGAATTTGAAAATAGGAGTGAAATGGAGTTTAAATATAGGAATTCAAATAGAGTTGAAATGAAATTTGAAAATAGGATTCAATTAGAGTATAAACAAGTTAAATATATATTTGAACATGTCATGTTCAAAGTAAAATTGGCAAAGGAGTTAATTAACAAATTTATTAACAAATTGAGTTAAAACGATTGGTATAGTTAAAATAGTTTGGACAGGTATAGACATACCGGAGACAGGTATGGAATAAAGTGTTAGAAGGTATATAAATAGAATGCTCGACAAAAAGGTACGTATTTAATTCATATATGAGATTTTATGCGCCGTATCGGCAAGCCGCTTGGCTTTTTCTTTTTCTTTTTGGATTGATGAGGGCCATGGGAGGCTATTTGAAATATCCCGATGCTCCCGGTACAAAGGAGGTTATGGCGAATTTTTCCGAGAATTTAAGGAGTTAGAATATTTTTAAGAAGTTTGATAGTTAGAAATCAACGTATCGATATATATAGAAGTCGATAAGGAAGCGAACTTAGAAATAGAATAGTATAATCAAAAAGGAAGTATAAGAATAAAATCTAGTAAGATTAGAAAGTGGTGTATATGTGTTTAAAAGTGAATCAGTAGTTGTATGGTATCGATTACTCGAGTAAGTTGTCTTATCTGTTTTGACGTTATAAATGTTATTCGGTCAAGGTCTGAGAGGTCGTTATACCCCAACTTGATTGATTTCTTTATTAACAAATAAATAGTAAGATTTCAGGCTCGAAGGTCAATGTTGAATAAGAGTTAGTTGAATATAGTATTTGGGTTGTCGTAACGATGTTTTACACAACATCCGTTTTAACCCAAATAAAAGTAAGCTTGGAAATATAATATAGAATATTTCCTAAGTATAGAAATAAATGAGATCGGAAAAGTGATAAGTATTTGGAATATTTTCCAATTATAAATAGCATATATTTTCTAAAGTTTAGAAAATAAAGGCAGGCGGTATTCAGAAATGTTTTCCAAATAACGTAAAAGGCCAATATGGTTATTAAAAATATTTGATTAACAAATATTTATAAAGAAATAGAGAAATGATTTAATGAATGGAATATTAATTAAGGGCTCAGTGATTATTTGATAATTGGATGAGCACTTGTTTTCTTCGATAGTTAAATCATCGACTATCGAAACACTTGTTTTTATTCGATAGTTAAATCACAGACTATTGAAGTTTTTGACCATCGTTGTCAATATGGAGAGACCGGTTGGATTATTGTCCGAAGAACCACTCCGTATTGGCAGTAGCGTTGCGAATCAGATTATATGAAGATAATCGAAGACGGAGTAGAGTGCAAGGACTTTTCTATTAATAGAAATAGTGTCTCCTGCTTCTGGGTGACTCGTATGGATGAATGTCTGACAGAGTATTTTCAGAAAGGTCACGTACATTGATTTCTTCAACCGTACCAAGAGTGGAAGCGGAGAAGGAAACTTCTTTTAGCTGACACGTAATGTACTGTTGTAGATGTCAATTAGTGATTTTTGATGGATCTGACAATGTGGCATTCGAAGTGAATCTGATGTGATGATAAATCATAGCCTCTGGCCTCAACAACCGGTAAATGACAGAAATCGGGTAGGCGGCATGGCTATGTAGGTCGCACCTATTAGGGTGTATAATCATCTGATCTAGAGTTTCATTTACTTCTAAAAATCTATTGTCGATGCTGTCCCATTCGGGAAACGGTTGCTGATCCCAACCGTTGGTGATATACATTCGATACACTCAAGCGAAATGAGTGGTCAGTCATGTGTGGCTGAGTTGCAAGATGTTCTTATTGAACTCGGTGTATTCTCCTCTAGAGATATACCAGCGGAAGGTGGTTCCATACCTTGTCATAGTTGGAAATCCATTACCCAATACGTGCTTGCGGTTTTGATTGTATATTATATATGTGGAACGTGAGATGCAAACGTTCCACTAGATTGTTATCTATTTGATTTAGACATTATTATAATATCAAAAGAGTTTTGATATAAAGATTATCGTTCCTTTCAAAAGGGTTTTGAAAGTTAAATCAAGTGTTTGGATTCTCATAAAGGAAAACCTGTTCCGTGTTATACGGCGTGGTCTTATGAGATATCAGTTAGTTTCTGAAACTGTTTTAAACTGTTTACTCATACCAGTCCCATGACTGACCCGAAGTTTATTTTGTTTTGTTCTACCTAAACTCTTGGGTGCCTAAATTTGTATGGGCAGTCAAGTAGTTCAGGATTTTACAGATCTATCTAAAGGAGCTTGGAGCAGGAGGCTTTAGCGTTAGTTATATAGAGTTTTGTTCCGCTGTGTTGTAAGTGTTGTATTCTGATAAGTGTATGTTATACAGTTGAGATTTTGTATTTCAAAGATATGATATATTATATTTTGTTCCGTTGCGATGTGAGATTCTGTGTTGTTGTTTCTGTTCTTCTTCTATCTTCTTCTTCTAAAAAAAATGTTTTGTATTTTCATGATATTTGGGTTGGACGTATGATGTATATAGTCAACTCTGATGTTATGGATTTGCGGGTCATCAACTGTAATGATATATATAACATAACTTGAATATACATCTGTACTTGAATATACACATCATTATCAAAGTACGACACTTACAACATAGCGGAATAATAATAGCTATATAATTCTGAAGCCTCCTGCTCCAGCTCTTCAATGTATCTGTAAATCACGACTACTTGACTGCCCATACAAAATTAGGCACCCAAGAGTTTATGGAAAACAAAACAAAATAAACTCTGGGTCAGTCATGGGACTGGTATGAGTAAAACAGTTTAAAACAGTTCAAGCAGGTAAACGATATCTCATAAGACCACGCCGTATAACGGAATTGGTTTTTCCCTTATGAGAATCCAAATTATCTTTATATCAAAAACCTTTTGATATTATAATAATGTCTATCAACCACAACTGCTACCAACCCAAATGCAGTATATACGATTAGCAAGCAGAAAAGAATCCTCTTTGGAAAATCATAGTAAATCCAACCCTCCTCTTTAAATCTTATAACTTATATATTTGTAATCGGTGAAGGATGCTCTTAATTTCTGTATAACAATCGTAAGGTGCGAAAAGCACAGCGTGTTCTAGGGTTCCTGTTTGAGCGAGATTTAAGAAGTTTTAAAACGATTTGAGTTCGTCTGAGTGTTCGTGAGGTCTACCATTCCATAACTATCAGACTCTAACTGTAAACTAATAAGAAAACAACTTCCCAAGTATAAACCCCGAAGGCCGAAACCAACATCAGGCCGATACTCAGGAAACCATTCAACTTATTAATCTCTAGTCATTTTCTAATTTTGCTTAACTCTATTTCGTTAACTCTATACGATTAACTCTAGTTCGCTTTTAACTCTAATCGATTAACTGTATTTGATTACCTCTAACTGGTTAACTCTAACTGATTAACTCCTTTCAAATAAACTATATTCGATTTACTCCTTTAACTCTATTCGAATAAATTATATTCAATTAACTCCTTTAACTCTAACTGATTAATTGTAACAACCCGGAAATGCGAGCCAGTTTAATTTTTTTATTTTGGCAATTTTAGCGAATTTTGAACATTTAAAATGAATTATTTTAAATAATCTCGACGAGAAATTTATTTTGAATAGAAATCGAGCATATATATTTATATACGTCGTCGTTAGAATATAAATATTTATTTATATATTATAAATAGAATTGAAAATGGCGTGGTAGTTCGACAATTTGATTTTAAACTTCAATTGAATGTACCGGGTGCAAAATAAACCGGATTTTAATGAAACCAAAAATATTTGAATCTAATTGAGAATATCTTTCCAACGAATCCGACAAATTGAAATTTCATAGCGGGAATCAAAAGATATGTCCAGTTGAAAATTCTGAATAGTCGCTATGGAATTCAGGCCCTTAAAAATGGGAATTTTGCAAACGACCTCGGTTTTCGACGAAACCACTTTTGTTGGATCCGTTATGTCAAATTATTGCCAGGTTTCAGATTTCATAATGTTTCGAATCAATATGTGAGCGTGGCAAAGGAAAACGCGTTTGGCCAGTTTTAGTTGATTTTAATCGACTGGAAACTGGCCATTTTTCAAACGGTCTCAGAATTTGACGAAATTAGTTTTGTTAGGACCGTATCGTCAATACGAAACTAGAAATAATTTTTCTGAAATTTTTAGAGACCGTGTGTGCCCCAGGTAAATTGAAATGTCCGTTTAAATTGAATATATATATAGAATTATATTTTAATTTTGATAACAACTGCTCGTAATGGTCGAATTGGCCAGCGGGACATGTCCCATTGTGTTCGGAATGGGGGTAATGTGCTAAGGGCGACAGTCGTTGGGTTTGATTTGAGGTTCGTGACAAGAAACAAGTATTTTTAGAATTAAAATAGAATAAAATATTTATATAAATAGAAAGGGAAAATTCTCATTGGTCAAAACCCCTAAGCTACTTCAAATCACGGTTAAACGAGCCGCCTCCCTCTTCTAAACTAGCAGATGATAATTTCAAGTCTTCCTCCCCTTAAATCCTTCTATCCATTGATTAATCAAGTAGATCTTCAAAGGGAAAACCCTTCAGCATCTCGAGCTCGACATCACCAACGCGTGCAATAGGAAATAACGGCCTGTGGTGGGCCCTGTAGCACCAAAAAGCGGCGGGGTTCGAAGTCAAATTTCTGCGTCGGGGAGCCACCGAGTTCGACGTTGCTGATAGCTGGAGGAAGCTCGTGAAGAGGTGCACCGCGTGGTTCATCTGGATCACCGTCCGGCGCGGCAATGGAAGAGGGGTTTGGAACCCTAACTTTGAAATGTCGGGTTCAACTGTGGCCAAATGCCTGGAGCGTGAAACAGAGGACAACGGGGCATCACCGAACATAGAAGAAAGGTTTAAATTTTAATATATATGCGTCGTTTAAAATCTGAAATTTTAATATATAATTATAGTTTTAAATCTGAAATGGTTATATATATTATAGTTTCAAAATATGATTTTTTTATATATAAGAACACCGTATAAAATTTGCATTGGTTTTTCATATAAAATTTACATTGTTTTTCAAAACAAAAATAGCTTTATTTTTCAAAATAAAATAGATAGCAGTGTGATTTTTATAAAAAATAGCATTTGTTTTAAAAATATAGAAAACATACTTTGTTTAGAATAGAAATAAAGGTGAAATTTTTATAGAAATAAAGATGAGGATTTTATAGAAATGATTTTTGAATAGAAATATAATTTTTATTATATGAATAACATTTTTAAAAGTATGAAAAGGATATATTTTTAAAAACGTAAAGCTTGGATCTTTGTAAAGGAAAAGATTATATTTTTATTTTTGAAAAGTTTATATTTTTATACATGCATGAAGTGATTTTAAAAAAATAAAAGAAATGATTTTTATATATGCAAACACAGAATAAAAATATGATCTTTATTATCTGAAGAGTGAAAAGAAAATATGATTTTTATATAATGGAGATAATAAAAATATGATTTTCATATGATGGAGAATATAAAATTTTGATTTTTATATTTGTAGCGATATAAAAATGCGATTTTTAATATGAACATCATATTAAAAATGTGATTTTTAATATGATCAGCGTAGAGAAGATTGCGTTGGAATGTCAGGCTAATCCCGACTGTTCTGAATTTCAAAAATATTAAATGGCGGAGTGGAACCCTCGGTGAGAACTCCTCACTTTTATTTTAAATTTCTAGTTAATATATATACTAGGATGCAGACGGTGCTTAGCAGCACCCGACACCCGTCGTCCACAGACCATGGACGGGTTGTTTATTTGATTGTATGTTAATGTGAAAAATTGAATGTGTGTTGTGGAATGAAATAAAATATTTTTATAGTTAAAAATATAATTTTTAACGTGTATATAAAATAAATATTTATAAACAAATCAGACGATTTGTTTATATACACACATTTGACTGATATTGATTGGGACGATAAATTTTACACATCGCCCAACTGCACAAATAAAATCTGTGTTTGATTGTTGAAACCCCACACGGGTGTTGGGATGATATTTGGCGTACACTAATCCCAATTTTTTAATTGTATGTCGATCGATTGGTCGACAGACTGTGTAAGCGTTGATTATATATCTTTAATGCTTATGCAGTTGTGTGGTGCACTTCGGATGATGGTTGATTATTTATCGTTGCTATTATATACATGTGTTGTATGGAATCCATATAATTAACATTATATGGTAATTGATTGGGCCTCATTCAAATTGGGAAAATAAAGAATATTATAAAATAAAGATTAACGTGTTGACGGTACTCATTTGTTGAGATTAGTCAAGTGGTGAAAGAAATATAGATTCATGTGTTGAATAGGATAAATATTCATTTGTTGAATAGAATAACGAAGTTATTGAAAAATATAAAGCCGTGTTGATTAGAGATGCGATATTTTGACGCGAACGATATTGATATCGATTATATTCGTTTTTAAAATGAATATTTAGAAAGAGGTGTAAAAATATATAATCGAATTGAATTGAAATCGAATTGATTCGAATTGAAATCGAATTGAATTGAATAGAAATTGAAATCGAATTGAATTGAATAGAAATTGAATCAAATTGAAAACGAATTGAATTGAATAGAAATTGAATAGAAATTGAAATCGAATAGAAATTGAAATCGAATTGAATCAAATTGAATTGAATAGAAATTGAATCGAATTGAATTGAATTGAAATTGAATCGAATTGAATTGAAATTGAGATCGAATTTGAATTGAATTGAAATGAATTTAAAACGAATTTATATGGAAAATTGAACTTTGATTTGAAATTGAAAAGGAAGTTGAAATTGTTTTTGAAACGAATTGAAACGATTTATAAAATTCGTTTTAAATAGAAATCGACGAAATATATATTATATATAATATAATGGCCTGAATAGAACGCGCCGCGCCGCGGCAGTTCGCGTATTTCGACCATTGACTTCGAACGGACATTACGGGAGATCCGACCGTCGGATTCTCCTAAAATCGGAACCGTTGGGTTCGTATCGAAAAGAGCTTTCCAATGAATATTAGAAATTTGAAATCTAACGGTTGGATTTGGAATTATGTCCAAATCAAATTTGGAAAAGGTCGTTGTAAGTGCAGTTCGATGGCTGTAAATGGTAATTGACTGTACGGGCCTTGGTAAAATAATTAAAAATATCTATAATTTGTGTAAAATCAAAAGAAATGATTTGGGAAAAATTGGGATGAAAAACTCCATATTTGAAAAGAGAAAAATAGATTTTTATCGAAATGAACTAGTTTTGAACTAGAATTAAAACCAAATTTATTTTTGAAATAAATAAATTGAATTTGAAATGGGTTTTAAATAACCAGAATTTCTAATATATTTTATTGGAATTGAAATAGAATGTGATTTGGGTTTATCGTGAACTGTGTTTTAAATGACATTAGTTATTTAACCCAGTAAAAGGCGTTTTAATGAATCTTTAATTAGATTGAAATATGAATTGATAATACAAATTATCAAAATTGGGAAATGATCGAAAGGGGAGTATCTCCAGTTTTACTCCTAGCGATAGTTAAATCTTTAATTAGATTTGAACGTGAAATGGTAATTAAATTTACCGATAAACCGTGTTGTTAGTTATGGGGTAATAACAGTTTTTCTCCATGGGATGAATAGATTGGGATTGGGAAATAAAATAAATAATTACTTCGGTGTGGTTCGCTAATCCCGACTAGTTTGGAAAACCATATTCTGGTTTGAAATGATATCCAAAGGAAGATTAAAGAATAAATTTAAAAGAATTTATCTTTGATAAAATTAATGGGAATCTTTTCCCTAGGAGTGTGAATATCTGAATAAAAGAATATTCTGAATTGGAATGAGGCGTATATTGTGTTTTATAGCACTTGTTGTTTAAGATACGCGGGTTATTCAGAAAGTCCGGGTATAACCCATTCTGAATAACTGATTCGACGACGAGTCGAAGAGATTGAAGACGGTGTAAGACCGACGATCTTCACATCGAATGGATGGGTGCTACTGATGCTCACGATGGGAGTAGCTACCTTGAAGGGGGCTAAAGTAGTAGTCGTCCGGACGTACTTGGAGGTCGACAGATATGCGAGGAAAGTGCCTCCGGTTTCGTTCAGACCCAGAACGGACTTGTAAATGGATGGTGTGTCTGACATTGTATTCCTTTATATTGTATTCGTTGATCTCTGCTAAATGTATATCTGTTTGGCGGCGGAGAATTTATTCTCTTGCTTAACGCCCTTCTCTGAGACATACGGGCTCAGAGGTTATATATTGGCAGAAATCAGTGGTATGATATGGATTGATAGTGTGGCATGCTGAGATGCAGTGATCCAGACTTTTGTTGAAAAGCAAAGTTTGGTGGATGATGATCAAAGCGCAGCTTTAATATAGCACGACTTTGTGTATAGCATTGATTCGCGAGCCTCACACCCCGGTATGGTGGTAAACTGATGGTTTGATCGGTATGCTTTTTAGAGGATGGGCACCTTCGTGGTGTCGTGGGTTCGGTCGACCGAGATTGAGCTTAGTGCTCAGAGGGATAGGGTAAGCGGTGTTTTCTCTCGCCGAGACGTAAGCAGCAGTGATACTCGATTTCCCAAAAGTGCGTATGTGCATTACGGTGTTTTCTCTAGCTGAGACGTAAGCCGTTGTAGACGGCACTACGCGATCGATCTTTCGAATCAGGAGCCACCATGATGGAAATCCAATTTCCAAATATGACATTTTGCGGTTTTGATTGTAGAGCCTAGTATTGGCGACATGATATATGGTACCCATGCCGTCTATGATTGACATATTTATATTTGAAGTTGTTTTCTTCATTTATAGTAATAATATAAGATGAAATTTCGCGTATCAAGCATATTTGGCTATTATAAGGGAAAACCCTATCCTCCGGCTTGCGTTGCATTGTGTGATGGGATCTGGGTCTTATAATAGCTTCATTGTTCTTTATTTAGCATTGCGCTGTTTGTTTTATTAATTCACTGGTATTCTTGGGAGGAAACCCGTTCCGTGTTATACGGCGTGGTCCCTTGATTTACCTAACTTTAAAAACAAAGATTAATAACTGTTTTTAGTTCTCACACCAGTCACATGACTGACCTGGAGTTTATTGTTTTAACCTAAACTCTGGGTGCCCCTATTTTCCACACGGGCAGCTAATAGTTTTGGTTTTGCAGATTTATATTCACAGGATCCTGATTTACAGCTGGAACGATATCCGGAAAGCTCTGTATCTGTATATCTCTTCTAGTTGTGTTTTGTATTATTTCCGCTGCGATGTATTTAAATGTAATTTAAATCTCTGATATTTTTCTATGTAATATTTATTCATGCTCTGTATATTCTTGTATTCTGATGGAATTGTTGTAATAAGCAATGAAATGTTCTTCTGTCTGCGTTCTGTTGTGGCTTGTTCTCAAGGTAATCGGGGCTTTCCTTCACGGGGAAGTTACGGGTCATCAGAGTAATTCTAACTCCTTTTATAATATCGTATTTATTTTCTAAATAAATATTTCTTTTATTCTATTTATTTTCTCAAATAAATATTCCTTTATTATAATTCTATTTATTCCCTAAATAAATAAATAATCCCTTTTAATCTATTTGTAAATGTTCTACAAATATTTCCTTTCTTATTTGTTTGACAAATTCTTTCCCTTATATTTGTTTGACAAATTCTTTCCCTTATATTTGATTTACAAATATAATTCCCTTATATTTGATTTACTAATATAATTCCTTTATATTTGATTTACAAATATATTTCTTTTATTCAAAATCCTTTTTCTTTTATAATATAAAATCCAATGATTTTATATAAATAAATTATTTTCAAAATATACTTTGAAAATCCCTTTTTCACATTCTGGTATTTCTTATGGTATTTAACACACCATATAACAACGATAAATATCATTCAAACACACACAATCAATGTCAGATTATATATCACAGTAAAATAAATGTTGAGAAATCCAGTTGGATTCCTCCAACCTGTTTCCCTGCACCACAAATGTTAGACAATACGATTAACATCGTTTTCACTTTGATATGAGATATTCTGATAGCAAAATCAACATATAAATATTTAACGGTTTATATATATACATAATTTCCACTAACTGACTAGCAGTTCAATCAAACAGTCAACACACAGTCAAACAGACAATATTTAACAGTTCTAAGAATACGTTGTAAAAATAGAACTGTACAGAGTTGGTGAGTTTTACTCACTTTGGCAGTTCATCGTTAAAGAACGATAAACTGTTATTTGATTTGAATCAAACAATTTATTTCACCATAAATTCATACGAGCTCCACTCCACTCCTAGTCAGTTCGAACGTGTAGCCACCGTCCCCACGATCCCAACGGATCTTGTTTTGTTGAATTCCGACTTCGTATGAATACGTTACGAGATTCACAAGTTAATACATTTTATTTAAATAAAACTTTGAAATTTAATTCCAATATTCTCAAATGTGCTCACCCAAACCGTCGGCCCACTACTTCATTCACTAGACCCGTACCCAAGTCCTTCTCCCCCAAACCAACAAATCCTCCGTCGCTCAAAATCCTGGAACCACCATAGCCGAAATTCCCAAGCTCCTATCCCCTCATCCTCAAACAAATATCTATGAGTTCGGAAGAAGATTCTCTTCATCCTGTAGGAGTTTGAGCACATTCGATTCACTGTGTTCACTGGTATTTTTTTTCCAGCGTGAATCTTATATACTAGGGTTTGTGATTTTGGTAATTTGGTACTTCAATTCGAAAGATGAATGTTATATTGGGATTTCTGGTATCCACTAGTACTTGCGTTCGAATTTTTGTGAGAATTGGTGGTGTAGAAGTTCGCGCGAGTACTGTATGTACTGGGAATTTGGGTTCGACGGAAATCACCTAGGTGATGCGAGTTCGTTGGTTTGGGGATGAGGTGGAAGAGTCGGTGAAGAGACGAACTCTGGTGGTCTCGGGTTGGATTATCGTGAAGGAAATGAGGAGCTTGGATTGTTCAAAATATGTGGTGGTGACTGTGTAAAGGGAGTAGCATGTTTAGTTGATCAGGGAAGAAAGGAAGTAAGGCGGGTCAGGTTATGAAGGGTAGTGGGCCGTTACATTTTGGGTGAGGCCTAATAAATTAAGATCCAAGTTGTTTATTTATTTAAAATGTATTAACTTGTTTATATCGTATATAGTTCATACGGAATCGAAATCGTGAACAGTCAGGTGCGTTGAATTCGTATGGACGAGCACTTCACAATGAAATTGGGTTGAAGCGGATTGGAGCTCGTTTGAATTTACGGCAAAATAAATTGTTTGATTCAAATCAAACAACAGTTTATCGTTCTTTAACGATGAACTGCCAATGTGAGTAAATCTCACCAACTCTAAACAGTTTATAATTTCATGTTGTATTTTTAGAACTATTAGAAATTGTTTGATTTACTATGTGTTGACTATTTGATTGAATTGCTATCAGTTAGTTGAATTTCTATATTGATTCTGTTTAACAGAATATATCATATGGAACTGAAAGTGATGTTAACTATATTGTTTAACATCTGTGATGCAGGGAGACAGGTTGGAGGGATCCGACTGGATTCCTCAACATTTAATTTACCATTTTCATATATTGTGACATATGTTGTGCTATAAAATCTGTTGTTGATTTGGTATGTTTGAATGATATTGATCATTGTTATTCGATATTTTAAATATCATAAAAAGACCCTGGGATGTAAAAAGGGATATTTCAATGTATATTGAAATAAAGGAATTTTATAAAATCAACTGATTTTATAAAAGGAAATAATTTGAAAATAAAGCATTTATAAAATCATAGGATATTACAAAGGAGAATATTTATTTAGAAAATAAATAGGATAAAAGGAAATTAACGAGATAGGAAAGAGTTAGTCGATAAGAAGTTAATCAAATATAGTTTATTCAAAGGAGTAAATCAGACATAGTTATATAGGATAAGTTACCATTTAGCACGACTGCTAGCGTAATTCGAAGGGCTACAGGTAGCCTACGGCGATCGGATGTTTCCTGAGGGAATCAGGCGTAACCATTGTGATTGCTGCGATCTAGAGTCAAGTGAATGGAGTTAAATTCAATATTAGTTATTCGAATAGGAGTTAAACAAATAGAGTTATTCAATTAGAATTAATCGGAATAGAGTTAAGCAAAATTAGAAACTGACTAGAGATTAGTAAATTGAATAGTTTTCTAAGTGTCGATCTGATGTTGGTTTTGGCCTTCGGGGTTTATACTTAGAGAATTGTTCTCCTACTAGTTTACAGTCAGGGACTGATAGTTGTGAAATGATAGTGATACGTAAATAACAAATGGAAATGTTTCCCAATGTTAATAACGTGTATTTTCTAAACATAGAAAATAAGGAAATATATATATATATATGGATATATATATATATGATTGATGATTGATTGATAGAATTTCCATTTGGAACTCTTCAAGTGTATCTGTAAAATCCCGACAACTTGACTGCCTATACAAATTTAGGCACCCAAGATTTTAGGGAAATGAACAAATAAACTCCGGGTCAGTCATGGGACTGGTATGAGTAAAACAGTTTAAAACAGTTATACAGGTATATGATATCTCATAAGACTACGCCGTGAATACAAAACGGGTTTTCCCTTATGAGAATCCAACATCTTTGACAAGCAATATCATTCTGATATTATAATAATGTCTAAACACAAATAGATATCAATCTAGCAGAAACGCTTCGATCTCACGTTCTACATAAATAACATACAATCAAAATCGCAAGAACGTATTGGGTAACGGATTTCCAACTATGACAAGGTATAGAACGACCTTCCGATCAGTGTACTCTAGGAACGATACACTGGAGTTCAACAAGAACATCTTGCAACTCAGCCATACATAACCGACCACTCATTTCGCTTGAGTGTATCGAATGTACATCACCAACGGTTGGGATCAGCAACCGTTCCCCCATATATATAGGGGACAACATTGATAGATTAAAGAAGCAAATGAATATTCTCTAGATAGGTGATTATACACCCTACTTCGGTGCGACCGACTTAGCCATGCTGCCTGCCCGATTTCTGTCATTTACCGGATGTGAGGCTAGAAGCTACGCTTATCTTTTCACATACCACATCTTCATTCACTTAGAATGTCACATCGTCATACCCTCTAAATCACAAATTGATTTTCCCAAAAATACCACGGGTATAAGCTAAGAGAAACGAATTCCTCCGCCACCAACGTAAATACGTTTGAAACGATCAACTTACGTGATCTACCAGATATACTCTGTCAGACCTTCGTCCATACAAATTGTCCTGGGACTGGACAAACCGAAGGCACTATTCAGTATATCCATCTTAGTCGTTGTTATCTAAGACTTATACAACAGCCCTTGCACTTTACTCCGTCTTCAATTATCTTTGGCATAAATGATTCGCAACGCTTATGCCAATACAGAGTGGTTCTTTAGATAATAATCCAACCGGTCTCTCCATAATAACAACATTAAAATGGTCAAAACTTCGATAGTCTGTGAGTTAACTATCAAAGAAAAACAAGTGTGCAAACGATGATACTATTTCCAGATGGAAATTATATCGATCAATCATCCAACATACATACATACATACATATATATATATATATATATATATATATATTTCCTCATTTTCTATGTTTAGAAAATATACGTTATTAACACAGGAAAACATTTCCATGTTATCTACACATCACTATCCTTCCACAACTATCATTCCATAACTGTAAACTAGTATGAGAACGATTTTCTAAGTATAAACCCCAAAGGCCGAAACCAACATCAGATCGATACTCAGGAAACCATTCAATTTACTAATCTTTAGTCAGTTTCTATTTTTTCTTAACTCTATTTCTTTAACTCCATTCGATTAACTCTGTTTGATTAACTCTAATTGATTTACTCTAATTCGAATAACTAGTATCTGTTTTAACTTTATTTCAAATAACTATATTCGATTTAACTCCGTTCGCTTGACTCTAGATCGCAGCGATCACAATGGTTACACCTGATTCCCTCAGGAAACATCCGACTGCCGTAGGCTATCTGCAGCCCTGCGAATTACGCTAGCAGTCGTGCTAAATGGTAACTTATCCTGAACAACTATGTTTGACTAACTTCTTCGAATAAATTATATTTGATTAACTTCTATTTAATGACTCTATTTGATAACTCTAATCGACCAACTCTTTCCTATCTCGTTAATTTCCTTTTTCCTTTTATCCTATTTATTTTCTAAATAAATGTTCCTTTTACAATTCCATTTATTTTCTAAATAAATTTTTTCCTTTATAATATCCTATGATTTTATAAATGCTTTATTTTCAAATTATTTCCTTTTATAAAATCGGTTGATTTTATAAAATTCCTTTATTTCAATATACATTGAAATATCCCTTTTTACATCCCAGGGTATTTTTATGATATTTAAAATATCAAATAACAATGATCAATATCATTCAAACATACCAAATCAACAATGGATTTTATAGCACAACCTATATCACAATATATGAAAACGGTAAATTAAATGTTGAGTAATCCAGTCGGATCCCTCCAACCTGTCTCCCTGCATCCACAGATGTTACACAGTATAATATACATCAATTTCATTTTAATATGAAATGTTCTGATAAACAACATCAACATATATTTTAACAGTTTATATATATATATATATATATATATATATTTGTGTATATATATATATATATAATTTCAACTAACTGACTAGCAGTTCAATCAATCAAATCAACACACAACAATCAACAGATGATTAACAGTTCTAAAAATACATTATAAAAAATATAACTGTTCAGAGTTGGTGAGTTTTACTCACTTTGGCAGTTCACCATTAAAGAACGATAAACTGTTGTTTGATTTGAATCAAACAGTTTATTTCGCCATAAATTCATACGAGCCCCAATCCACTTCTAGTCGGTTCCATTGGGTAGTGTCCGTCCTTACGATCCCAACGGATCTTGGCTTGCTGAAAACCGATATCCTATGATGAAGTTATTCAACTGCGAAGTTTACACACAATTATATAAATAAATAACTTGAAATTGCACTGGAAATTCAAGTAATTAATAGAAAGAAGATAGAGGGTGAGGAAAGATAAGGTAGAACTAATAGAATAGAGGAAGAAGAAGAACATCATCAGAGTAACACGAACCTCACAGTGGAACGAATAACATACAATATATATAACATAACTTGAAATATACATCTGTATTTGAATATACATCATTATCAAAGTACAGCACTTACAACACAGCGGAAATAAACTATAGCAACTGTAATGACCCGAAAATCCGGACCAATTTGAGGTGACCAAATAACACAAGTCCAACCCCAAATTGCACTGGAAATTCAAGAAATTAATAGAAAGAAGATAGAAGGTGAGGATAGATAAGATAGAAACTTAGAATAGAAGAAGAAAACAAGAACTTACATCATCAGAGTAACACAAATCTCACAGCGGAAATATAACAATTATGTATACAATAGCACTTATCAGAGTACAGCACTTACAACACAGCGGAAATAAACTATAGCTATATGATCCTGAAGCCTCCTGCTCCAGCTCTTCAGATATATCTGTAAATCCTGACTACTTGACTGCCCGTACAAAATTGGGCACCCAGGAGTTTAGGGAAACAAAACAAAATAAACTCCGGGTCAGTCATGGGACTGGTATGAGTAAAACAGTTTAAAACAGTTATACAGGTATATGATATCTCATAAGACCACGCCGTGAATACGGAACGGGTTTTCCCTTATGAGAATCCAAACATCTTTGAAAAGCAATATCATTCTGATACTATAATAATGTCTATATACAAATAGCTATCAATTTAGCAGAACGCTTTCATCTCACGTTCTACATATTAGTATACAATCGAAACCGCAAGCACAAATTGGGTAATGGATTTCCAACTATGACAAGGTATGGAACCATCTTCCGATCAGTGTACTCTTGGAACGATACACTAGAGTTCAACAAGAACATCCTACAACTCAGCCACACATGACCGACCACACATTTCGCTTGAGTGTATCGAATGTACATCACCAATGGTTGGGATCAGCAAACGTTCCCGTATATATATATATATATATATATATATGAGACAACATTGATAGATTAAAGAAGCAAATGAATATTCTCTAGATAGGTGATTATACACCCTACTTCGGTGCGATCGACTTAGCCATGCTGCCTGCTCGATTTCTGTCATTTACCGGATGTGAGGCTAGAAGCTACGCTTATCTTTTCACATACCACATCTTCATTCACTTAGAATGTCACATCGTCATACCCTCTAAATCACAAATTGATTTTCCCAAAAATACCACGGGTATAAAGCTAAGAGAAACGAATCCCTCCGCCACCAACGTAAATACGTTTGAAACGATCAACTTACGTGATCTACCAGATATACTCTGTCAGACCTTCGTCCATACAACTGAAATGAAATTGAATATAGAAAGTGAAAATGGAGTTTGAATATTTGGAATTTAAATAGAGTTGAAATGGAAATTGAATATAGAAAGTGAAATAGACCAAAGAGCCAATTAACAAATTTAGTTAAAACGATTGGTATAGTTAAAATAGATTGGACAGGTATAAATATACAGGAGACAGGTTTGGAATAAAGTATAGAAGTGATATAAATAGAATGCTCGACAAAAAGGTACGTATTTAATTCATATACGAGATTTTATGCGCCGTATCGGCTAGCCGCTTGGCTTTTCTTTTTCTTTTTGGATTGATGAGGGCCATGGGAGGCTATTTAAAATATCCTGATGCTCCTAGTACAAAGGAGGTTATGGCGAATTTTTCCGGGAATTTAAGGAGTCAGAATATTTTTAAGATAGTTTGATAACTAGAAATCTATATATCAATATATATACAAGTCGATAAGGAAACGAACATAAGAATAGAATAGTAAAATCAAAAAGGAAGACTAATAATAGAATCTAGTAAGAATAGAAAGAGGAAGCGTATACGTGTTTAAAAGTGAATAAGTAGTTGTATGGTATTGGTTATTCGAGTAAGTAGTTATATCTGTTTTGACGTTATAAATGTTATTCAGTCAAGCTCTGAGAGGTAGTTATACCCCAACTTGATTGATTTCATTATTAACCAATAAATAGTAAGATTTCAGGCTCGAAGATCAATGTCGAATAAGAGTTACTTGAATATAGTATTTGGGTTGTCGTAACGATGTTTTACACAACATCCGTTTTAACCCAAATAGGTGTGAGCTTTGAAATATAATAAAGAATATTTCCTAAATATATAAATAAACGAGATCGGAAAAGAGATAAGTAATTGGAATATTTTCCAATTATAAATAGCATATATTTTCTAAAGTTAGAAAATAAAGGAAGGCGATATTCGGAAATGTTTTCCAAATAACATAAAAGGCCAATATGGTTATTGAAAATATTTGGTTAACAAATATTGATAAAGAAATAGAGAAGTGATTTAACTAATGGAATATTAATTAAGGGCTCAGTGACATGTTTAAAAGGAAAATTTGATTTTTGGAAAGAGTAAACTGTTTAAAAACTCCTAGGGAAAGACTGTTTGAATTAAAAACAAATTTAATAGAAATTTGTGAAAGGAAATTTGAATTAAAGTAAAGCCGGTAAAGTGGTAACTGAGATTGAATTAGGATGATATCAAGACAAATTGGATTGTGAGATTCAAATTTGAAGTGTAATGTGATAATCAAGTTAAGAGTTGGGAATCGAGAAGAAACTCGAGTTGAAATGATATTTGGCTCGGATATAAGCGAATGGTTGTATTGTGGATAAAAGCAGATTGGAATTTGATTGGGATGACTCTTGTATCCGGTGAATTGATAACAGGTGGAAAGGATAAAATGTATGCCGACAAAAGGTACAAGTTTATATTTCTATTGGATATAAGATTTATGAGCTGAATTGGCAAGCCGCTTGGCTGTTTGATTTTCTTTTGAGATGGAGATGGCCCAGAGAGGCGAGTTGGAGTTTGACCGATTGACCAGTACAAAGGATGTGCTGGCGAAATTTTTCGAAGAGTTAAGGCATTAGAAAATTTTCAGGATTTTTAAAAATTTTCGTCGATAAGAATTAATTAATAATTTAATTGAAATTAAATTGGTTCAGTTGAAACTGAAGTTAAGAAGTGAACAAATATGTTCTAACCAGTCGATAGGGTCGTCCTCTACCTTTTAGCAATTTCGAGGACGAAATTATTTTAAGTGGGGAAGATTGTAATGACCCGCATTGGCAGAGGGTATTATAATTAATTTATTTAATTATATAAATTGGGATATAGTGAATTTAATGGTCATGGAACTAAATTATGGTGAATATTTAATTACAATAATAAATTAAATATTATATTTAATTCTGAAATAAGTAGAATTGGCAGAAATGGCAATATGGTGTGAACTGGGCAATTCAAAATATATAATTCAGTTTAGAATTTAATTTGAATAAGGAATATATTTAAATAACGATAGTTTGAACGTATAAATTATATTATAAATATAATCGAGCTCGAAATGGCGCTGTAGTTCGTAAATTGGCGATTCGAACTTCAATTGAATGTACAGGGTTCGTTTTAAATCGGATTTCTGTGAAACAAGAAACGTACGGAGCTGGTGGAGTATATCTTTCTAGTGGAAGAAAAAAATCGGGATTTCGTCGTGTAGATTTTGATTCACGTCCAAATCAAATTTCAGAAAAGTCGCTGTGAAATTCCTTTATAATTCGTAACGCTTTATATACGTTATAAAAGGATTTTTCAATGTAAAATTGAATATCGATTCAATCTGGACTCGGAATAGCGAATATATAATTACGCTGGAGCTGTATGATATTCCTCAGTGAATATATACGATAATATTTATTTTTAAATATTTAATTTAATTATATTTAAATATATTTATATATTTAAACGGGCTATTTAGAGCTTTAAAAATAGCCAGTTTTGCAAACGACCTCAGAATTCGACGAAACTAATTTTGTTGGGTCCACAATGTTAAATTATTGCTAGATGTCAAGTTTTGTGATTTTTAGAGTTAATATAAGGCCGTACCGATTTTTAGAGTGAAAACAGTCAGTATTTCAACAGTTAAAAATACGCTGTGTGAGCAAACGGAGTCGGAATTCGACGAAACCAGTTTCGTTGGGACCGTAATGTCGAACTGTAGCTACATGACCATTTTCGTGATTTTTGAATATCGTGTGTGATCCCACGGATTTTTAGAAGGCGAAATAAATATTAAAACATAAAAATAATAAGTATTTGTGGACATCATCGAGCCACCCAACCATCGTTCACAACCACACAAATTTTATGATCCCCTATAAACACAAGAATCCACCGCCACAGGTATTTTATTCATTCCAGAAAATAAATCAAGTTTCGGACTCTTCTAAATTCATTTAGAAATCAATGATAAATTCTAAAAATCCTAGAATCGAATGTTGAGCTTGGATTTGGGTTTCGCTTCGACTCAGGGTATCATTTGTAGAGTGTGACGCCCTGTTGGCTGAAGCACGAAACGCACAGAAGAACTAGGGTTCGTTCATGCGTGAAATGGAAGCACTGATCTTCGAATGGAGGTATGAAATCGAGTCCCTGAGGTTGAATCGCACCTTGTATTCGAGTTTTGGGTGATTCTGAGACAAAATGTGTCGTTGGTTTTTGGGTATGATGTTAGAAAATGGGTCGAAGTCGGAATACAAAGATGGGGTGCGAGATGAAAGATGTTGGTATGGAGAAATGTGATTCCCGAAGAGATGGCCAACGGTGAAGGTTTGGTGAAGTTCCGTGAAGAATTCAGAGTGTTAGAAGGGATTCAAAGATCCGAAAATGTGTATTGAAGAAACGATGGAGCTGTAGGGGTTACGGGGAAGAAATGCTTGAACGGGCTTGGGCTGATACTTGGGTGGATGGGTCGGATTTTTGTTAAAGGGGGTGAGGCCCAATTCTTTTAAATTCAAGTTTCTATTTATTTAAAATGGCGTATGAACTTCGTAAATTCATATCTTTGTCATACGATATCAGATTAACGAACCGTAAGTTGCGTTGGGACCGTGTGGACAAGAGCTTCACAATGAAGCTGACTGGATGTAGATTAGAGCTCGTATGAATGTACGGCGTAATAAATTGTTTGATTCAAATCAAACAACAGTTTATCGTTCTTTAACGATGAACTGCCAAAGTGAGTAAAACTCACCAACTCTGTACAGTTATATTTTTATAATGTATTTTTAGAACTGTTAATCATCAGTTGATTGCTGTGTGTTGGTTGATTGATTGAACTGCTAGTCAGTTAGTTGAATTTTCTATATTGATTCTGTTTAACAGAATATATCATATGGAACTGAAAGTGATGTTATCTGTATTGTTTAACATCTATGATGCAGGGAAACAGTTTGGAGGAATCCAACTGGATTCCTTAACATTTATTTACTGATTTCATATATTGTGATATATGATGTGATGTATATCTGTTATGGACTATGTGTGTAAGAATGATGTTGATCATTGTTATTCGATATTTTAAATATCATAAAAGACCCTGGGATGTAAAAAGAATTATTTCAATGTATATTGAAATAAAGGGATTTTATAAAATCAACAGATTTTATAAACGGAAATATTTCGAAAGTAATAAAAAGGGAAAATGTTTTTAAAACAAATACAGTTTTATAAAAGGGAAATCATTCGTAAAGTGAAGAACTGTTACTAAAAGTAAATCTTTATAAAAGAATAGTTTATTCAAAAAGGAGTTATCGAATTTAGTTATTCGATTAAAGTTAAATCGAATATTAGTGATTCGAATAGTAAAAGGAGTTAAACGATGTTAGTTTAATCGAGTTAAAGGGAGTTAATCGATGTTAGTTTAATCGATTAGAGTTAAAGCAAATGAGTTAATTGAATATAGTTTATTCGAATAGAGTAAAAGGAGTTAAGCGAATATTAGTGATTCGAATAGTAAAAGGAGTTAATCGAATATATAGTTTATTCGAATAGAGTTAGAGGAGTTAAGAAAATATAGTTTATTCGAATAGTAAAAGGAGTTAATCGAATATATAGTTTATTCGAATAGAGTTAGAGGAGTTAATCGAATATAGTTTATTCGAATAGAGTTAGAGGAGTTATCGAATATAGTTTATTCGAATAGAAAGTAAAAGGTGTTAATCGAATATAGTTTATTCGAATAGAAAGTAAAAGGAGTTAATCGAATATAGTTTATTCGAATAGAATCAATTGAGTTAATCGAACATAGTTTATTCGAATAGAGTAAAGGAGTTAGTCGAAGTTAGTTAATCAAAAGGAGTTATCGAATATAGTTTATTCGATAGGAGTTAAGAGAATAGAGTTAGAGTTAAATCAAAAGAGTTAAGTGAATAGAATAAATTGAATAGAGTTATCGAATATACCTTATCGAAGGAAAGAATTATCGAATAGGAAAGATTTGAAAGAGAGTTACGTAAGGAAGTTTGTTAAAGAATTAGAAAGGTGAACTTTGTCTATTTCAAGGTTAGAAACGTTGTTCAGTTAAGGTCTGAGAGGTAGTATTACCCCAACTTGATTGACTTCATTTTTAACTAAGGAATGGTTAAGGTTCGATAGTAAGGGATGGTTAAGTGAACTTTGTAATTAAAGGAAATGGTTTGAGTTGGCATCGCGATGGTTTGTTTAAACATCTGTCTAAGTCCAATGAAGAAGCTTTGGAAATGTTTTCCAAATAAGAAACCAGAAATGTTTTCTAATAAAGAAAACAAGAAATGGAAATGTTTTCCATTGTTAATGACGTATATTTTCCAAATTTAGAAAATAAGAAATATTGAATATAGGGAAACAGGAGATAAGTAAATTAATGAAATAAAGAGATAAATGTTGAATGATGTTTGATCGATATAAATTTCCATTTGGAAATAATATCGTTGTTTGCACACCTGTTTTTCTTCGATAGTTAAATCACAGACTATCGAAGTTTTGACCATTTAACGTTGTTAATATGGAGAGACCGGTTGGATTATTATCCACAGAACCACTCTATATTGGCATAAGCGTTGCGAATCATATATGCCAAAGGAAATTGAAGACAGAGTTATGCAAGGGCTATCCTGTTTACAGAATAGTGCCTTCGGTTCATCCTGTTCCTGGATGACTTGTATGGACGGAAGTCTGACAAAGTATTTCCAGACGATCACGTATATTGATTTCTCCAACCGTACCAAGAGTGGAAGCGGAGAAAGAAACGTCTTCTAGCTAACACATAATATATGGTTGAGGACGTCAATCAGTGATTTGATGGATTTGACGAAGTGGCATTCAAAGTGAATCTGGTGTGATGATAAAGCGTAGTTTCTAGCCTCACATCTGGTAAATGACAGAAATCGGGCAGGCAGCATGGCTAAGTCGGTCGCACTGAAGTAGGGTGTATAATCACCTGATCTAGAGTTTCATTTACTTCTAAAAATCTATTGTTGATGCTGTCCCATTCGGGAAACGGTTGCTGATCCCAACCGTTGGTGATATACATTCGATACACTCAAGCGAAATGAGTGGTCGGTCATGTGTGACCGGGTTGTAAGATGTTCTTGTTGAACCCAGTGTATTCCTCTCTAGAGGTACACGAGCGAAAGGTGGTTCCATACCTTGTCATAGTTGGAAATCCATTACCCAATACGTGCTTGCAGTTTTGATTGTACACTATATATGTAGAACGTGAGATGAAAGCGTTTCTACTAGATGATTATTATATTATGGTTGATAGACATTATTATAATATCAAAAGGTTTTTGATATAAAGATAATTTGGATTCTCATAAGGGAAAAACTCGTTCCGTTATACGACGTGGTCTTATGAGATATCGTTTACCTGTTTGAACTGTTTTAAACTATTTTACACACACCAGTCCCATGACTGACCCGGAGTTTATTTTGTTGTTTTCCCTAAACTCTTGGGTGCCTAAATTTGTACGGGCGGTCAAGTAGTCGGGATTTTACAGATACACTTGAAGAGCTAGAGCAGGAGGCTTCAGGATTTTATAGCTATAGTTATTTCCGCTGTGTTGTAAGTGTTGTACTTTGATAATGATGTATATTCAAGTACACATGTATATTTCAAGTTATGTTATATGAAATATATTTATTCGTTCCGCTGTGAGATTCGTGTTACTCTGATATTGTGTTCTTCATCTTCTTCTTCTATTCTATGTTTCTATCTTATCTATTCTCACTCTTTAATTTCTTTCATTAATGACTGGTGTTTTTCGATGTTTGGTTAGTCGTCATTGAGTTTATGGCGATAACCAAAGTCCAAAAATCCGGGTCATTACAGTGCCCAAAACCCATCCCAACATTCCTTCTTCCCCGTTCAATGATACAGGAACCCGAAACTTTCAACAGCCATTTTCCCCAATTTCGAATGTACATCATACGTCCAACCCAAATATCACGAAAATACGAAACTTTTTTTAGAAGAAAGAGGTAGAAGAAGAACAGAAATAACAACACAGAATCTCACATCGCAGCGGAACAAAATATAATATCATAACTTTTGAAATACAAAATTTCAACTGTATAACATACACTTATCAGAGTACAACACTTACAACATAGCGGAACAAAAACTCTATATAACTAACGCTGAAGCCTCCTGCTCCAAGCTCCTTTAGATAGATCTGTAAAATCCTGAACTACTTGACTGCCCGTACAAATTTAGGCATCCAAGAGTTCAGGTAGAACAAAACAAAATAAACTCCGGGTCAGTCATGGGACTGGTATGAGTAAACAGTTTAACAGTTTCAGAAACTAAATGATATCTCATAAGACCACGCCGTATAACACGGAACGGGTTTTTCTCTTATGAGAATCCAAACACTTGACTTTTCTTTCAAAATCCTTTTGAAAGGAATAATAATCTTTATATCAAAACTCTTTTGATATTATAATAATGTCTAAATCAAGTAAATAACAATCTAGTGGAATGTTTGCATCTCACGTTCCATATATATAATATACAATCATAAACCGCAAGCACGTATTGGGTATTTGATTTCCAACTATGACAAGGTATGGAACCACCTGCTGTTGGTGTATCTCTAGAGGAGAATACACTGAGTTCAACAAGAACATCTTGCGACTCAGCCACACATGACCGACCACTCATTTTGCTTGAGTGTATCGAATGTATATCACCAACGGTTGGGATTAGCAACCGTTTCCCGAATAGGACAGCATTGACAATAGATTTTTAGAAGTAAATGAAAATCTAGATCGGGTGATTATACACCCTAATAGGTGCGACCTACATAACCATGCTGCCTGCCCGATTTCTGTCATTTACCGGTTGATGAGGCTTGAGGTTACGCTTATCATCACATCAGATTCACTTTGAATGCCACATTGTCAGATCCATCGATAATCACTAATTGACGTCTACCACAGTACATTACGTGTTAGCTAAAGAAGTTTCCTTCTCCACTTCCACTCTTGGTACTGTTGAAGAAATCAATGTACGTGATCTTTCTGGAAATACTCTGTCAGACATTCATCCATACGAGTCACCCAGGAACAGGATGAACTGAAGGCATAATTTCTATTAATAGAAAAAGTCCTTGCACTCTACTCCGTCTTCGATTATCTTCATATAATCTGATTCGCAGCGCTACTGCCAATACGGAGTGGTTCTTCGGATAATAATCCAACCGGTCTCTCCATATTGACAACGATGGTCAAAAACTTCAATAGTCTGTGATTTAACTATCGAATAAAAACAAGTGTTTCGATTGTCGATGATTTAACTATCGAAGGAAACAAGTGTTCATCCAAACATCAAACAATCACTGAGCCTTTAATTAATATTCCATTAATTAAATCACTTCTCTATTTCTTTATCAATATTTGTTAACCAAATACTTTTAATAACCATATTGGCCTTTTACGTTATTTGGAAAACATTTCCGAATATCGCCTTCCTTGATTATCTAAACTTTAGAAAATATATGCTATTTATAATTGGAAAATATTCCAATTATTATCTCTTTTCCGATCTCGTTTATTTCTATACTTAGGAAAAATTCTTTATTTTATTTCCAAGCTTACACTTATTTGGGTTAAAACGGATGTTGTGTAAAACATCGTTACGACAGCCCAAATACTATATTCAACTAACTCTTATTCAACATTGATCTTCGAGCCTGAAATCTTACTATTTATTTGTTAATAATGAAATCAATCAAGTTGGGGTATAACTACCTCTCAGACCTTGACTGAATAACATTTATAACGTCAAAACAGATATGACTACTTACTCGAATAATCAATACCATACAACTACTCATTCACTTTTAAACACGTATACCCTTTCTCTTTCTATTCTTACGAGATTTTATTCTTATACTTCCTTTTTGATTATACTATTCTATTTCTAAGTTTGTTTCCTTATCGACTTCTATATATATCGATACGTTGATTTCTAACTATCAAATTATCTTAAAAATATTCTAACTCCTTAAATTCTCGGAAAAATTTGCCATAACCTCCTTTGTACCGGGGGCTTCGGGATATTTTAAATAGCCTCCCATGGCCCTCACGAATCCAAAAGAAAAAGAAAAGCCAAGCGGCTAGCCGATACGGCGCATAAAATCTCATTTGGAAATTAAACGTGTACCTTTTTATCGAGCAATCTATTTATTTCACTTCTATACTTTATTCCAAACCTGTCTCTTGTATATTTATACCTATCCAATTTATTTCCAACTATACCTGATCGTTTTACTAAATTGGTTAATTAATTTGTTAATTAACTCTTCAGTCTATTTCACCTTCAAATTTGAACATGACATGTTCAAATATATTTTAACTTGCATATTAACAAATTCTAATTATACTCATACTCTCGTTTCCTTATCGACTTCTCTATTCAAATTCCAATTCAATTCTATTTGGATTCTCTTCTCAAATTCTATATTTTCTTCTATTTGAATTCTCTTTATTTGAACTTCATTTGAATTCTAACTGTAATGACCCGAAAATCCGGACCAATTTGAGCTGACCAAATATCACAAGTCCAACCCCAAATTGCACTGGAAATTCAAGAAATTAATAGAAAGAAGATAGAGGGTAAGGAAAGATAAGGTAGAACTAATAGAATAGAGGAAGAAGAAGAACACCATCAGAGTAACACGAACCTCACAGCGGAACGAATAACATATAATATATATAACATAACTTGAAATATACATCTGTATTTGAATATACATCGTTATCAAAATACATCACTTACAACACAGCGGAAATAAACTATAGCTATATGATCCTGAACCCTCCTGCTCCAGCTCTTCAAGTGTATCTGTAAAATCCCGACTACTTGACTGCCCGTACAAATTTAGGCACCCAAGAGTTTAGGGAAACGAACAAATAAACTCCGGGTCAGTCATGGGACTGGTATGAGTAAAACAGTTTAAAACAGTTATACAGGTATATGATATCTCATAAGACCACGCCGTGAATACGGAACGGGTTTTCCCTTATGAGAATCCAAACATCTTTGAAAAGCAATATCATTCTGATACTATAATAATGTCTATATACAAATAGCTATCAATTTAGCAGAACGCTTTCATCTCACGTTCTACATAAATAATATACAATCAAAATCGCAAGCACGTATTGGGTAATGGATTTCCAACTATGACAAGGTATAGAACGACCTTCCGATCAGTGTACTCTAGGAACGATACACTGGAGTTCAACAAGAACATCTTGCAACTCAGCCACACATGACCGACCACTCATTTCGCTTGAGTGTATCGAATGTACATCACCAACGGTTGGGATCAGCAACCGTTCCCCCATATATATATGGGACAGCATTGATAGATTAAAGAAGCAAATGAATATTCTCTAGATAGGTGATTATACACCCTACTTCGGTGCGACCGACTTAGCCATGCTGCCTGCCCGATTTCTGTCATTTACCGGATGAGGCTAGAAGCTACGCTTATCTTTTCACATACCACATCTTCATTCACTTAGAATGTCACATCGTCATACCCTATAAATCACAAATTGATTTTCCCAAAAATACCACGGGTATAAGCTAAGAGAAACGAATTCCTCCGCCACCAACGTAAATACGTTTGAAACGATCAACTTACGTGATCTACCGGATATACTCTGTCAGACCTTCGTCCATACTAGTTTTCCTGGGACTGGACAAACCGAAGGCACTATTCAGTATATCCATCTTAGTTGTTGTTATCTAAGACTTATACAACAGCCCTTGCACTTTACTCCGTCTTCAATTATCTTTGGCATAAATGATTCGCAACGCTTATACCAATACAGAGTGGTTCTTTTGATAATAATCCAACCGGTCTCTCCATATTAACAACGTTAAAATGGTCAAAACTTCGATAGTCTGTGAGTTAACTATCAAAGAAAAACAAGTGTGCAAACGACGATACTATTTCCAGATGGAAATTATATCGATCAATCATCCAACATATATATATATATATATATATATATATATATATTTCCTCATTTTCTATGTTTAGAAAATATACATTATTAACACTGGAAAATATTTCCATGTTATCTACACATCACTATTCTTCCACAACTATCAGTCCCTAACTGTAAGCTAGTATGAGAACGATTTTCTAAGTATAAACCCCGAAGGCCGAAACCAACATCAGATCGATACTCAGGAAACCATTCAATTTACTAATCTCTAGTCAGTTTCTAATTTTTCTTAACTCTATTTCTTTAACTCCATTCGATTAACTCTATTTGATTAACTCTAATTGATTTACTCTAATTCGAATAACTAGTATCTGTTTTAACTTTATTTCGAATAACTATATTCGATTTAACTCCATTCGCTTGACTCTAGATCGCAGCGATCACAATGGTTACACATGATTCCCTCAGGAAACATCCGACCGCCGTAGGCTATCTGCAGCCCTGCGAATTACGCTAGCAGTCGTGCTAAATTATCCTGAATAACTATGTTTGACTAACTTCTTCGAATAAACTATATTTGATTAACTTCTATTTGACGACTCTACTTGATAACTCTAATCGACCAACTCTTTCCTATCTCGTTAATTTCCTTTTTCCTTTAATCCTATTTATTTTCTAAATAAATGTTCCTTTTACAATTCCATTTATTTTCTAAATAAATATTCTCCTTTATAATATCCTATGATTTTATAAATGCTTTATTTTCAAATTATTTCCTTTTATAAAATCAGTTGATTTTATAAAATTCCTTTATTTCAATATACATTGAAATATCCCTTTTTACATCCCAGGGTCTTTTTATGATATTTAAAATATCGAATAACAATGATCAATATCATTCAAACATATCAAATCAACAACGGATTTTATAGCACAACATATATCACAATATATGAAAACGGTAAATTAAATGTTGATGAATCCAGTCGGATCCCTCCAACCTGTCTCCCTGCATCCACAAATGTTACACAGTATAATATACATCAATTTCATTTTAATATGAAATGTTCTGATAAACAACATCAACATATATTTTAACGGTTTATATATATATATATATATTTGTGTATATATATAATTTCAACTAACTGACTAGTAGTTCAATCAATCAAATCAACACACAACAATCAACAGATGATTAACAGTTCTAAAAATACGTTATAAAAAATATAACTGTTCAGAGTTGGTGAGTTTTACTCGCTTTGGCAGTTCATCGTTAAAGAACGATAAACTATTATTTGATTTGAATCAAATAGTTTATTTCGCCATAAATTCATACGAGCCCCAATCCACTTCCAGTCGGTTCCATTGGGTAGTGTCCATCCATACAATCCCAACGGATCTTGGTTTGCTGAAAACCGATATCCTATGATGAAGTTATTCAACTTCGAAGTTTACACACAATTATATAAATAAATAACTTGGGTTTTTAATTTCTAATTGGGCCTTACTTTTGAATCCAGCCCACAGCCCGTTCAAACAGTTCTTCCTCCCTCCAGTTACTGTCGTGGCTCCAACCCCACCATTCCCAACCTTCGATCTCCATTATCCCATCGAATCATCCTTTAGAATTAAAACTAAAATCACCTAAATTCACCTCACCCCATTTTCAACCACCTCAACCCGTTTTCATCGAGTTCGAACTTCCCTAGCAGTTTCCATCGAACTGCTCCTCCATACAGGTACCGACGGTTTTTGCCACCGATTCTTCCCAGTCTTTGCTCGCAAGCTATAGCTCCTGCCCCGAACCCAAAAATGGCCTCAAAACCCAACATCGAAGCTTCGATTTCACCGATTCTTGAACTCTAGGTATCCAAATCACTCGCTGGAAATCATCGACCTCACCAAAACAAGAATCGAACATCTCCAATGTGATACCGAATTAAAGAGATTCACTCAGCGAACAAGAATATATAAGTATTATGATTTATGAAATTTTATAGGAATTGCTTTGGATTTTCACAACTCACGATTTGGTTTCCAGCAAGGATAGCGGTGGCTGGAATTTTTCGTTGACTGTAGAAAATTGTTTAGGTTTAGAAATGGGGTAAAGGTTATTTATAGGGAGATATAATAATTTTAAATTCGATTATTTAATTCCCTTTTTTAAGCACTCGCTAATTGTATTTGTCCTCTAAAATTCCTGTGATCACATACGATACCCAAAAATCACAAAACTGGACATACAGCTACAACTCGACATTACGGTCCCAACGAAACTGGTTTCGTCAAATTCCGACTCCGTATGCTCACACAGCGTATTTTTGACCGTAAAAATACTGACTGTTTTTCACTCTAAAAATCTGTACGGCCACACAGTGAATCTAAAAATCACGGAAACTGACATCTAGCAATAATCTAACATTGCGGATCCAACAAAATTAGTTTCGTCGAATTCCGACTTCGTTTGCAAACACAACGTATTTTTTAAAGCTCTGGATGACCCATTTAAATATAT
The DNA here is from genome assembly GCA_030737875.1 of Allium sativum. Lineage (NCBI taxonomy): Eukaryota > Viridiplantae > Streptophyta > Magnoliopsida > Asparagales > Amaryllidaceae > Allium > Allium sativum. Next base: position 139,334,623 of record CM060925.1, on the reverse strand, counting down.
AAATATATTTAAATTAAATTAAATTAAATATAGATAAATTTATATTATCGTATATATATTCACAGTGGAATACCATACACCTCCCGTTGGGTTTATAACTCGATACTTCAAATCCAGATTAAATCGATATGCGATTTAAAATGAAATTCCTTTTTAAAATATAAATAATTCCTTTATATATCATAAAGGAATTCCACAGCGACTTTTCTGAAATTTGATTTGGTCGTAAATCAAAATCTACACGATGAAATCCATATTTTTCTCTTCCACTAGAAAGATATACTCCACCAGCTCCGTACGTTTCTTGTTTCACAGAAATCCGATTTAAAACGAATCCTATACATTCAGTTGAAGTTCGAATTGCCAATTTACGAATTGCAGCGCCATTTCAAGCTCGATTTTAATTATATTATAACTCTACGTTCAAACTATTGTTTATATAATATATTCGTTATTCAAATTCAATTCCAAGCTGAATGAAATATCACAGATGATCCAGTTCACACCACATCGCCATTTCAGCCAATTCTGATTATTTCAAAATTAAATATATTATTTAATTTATTATTTAATTAAATATTCACCATTATTTAATTCCACGACCATTAAATTCATTATATCACTATTTACATAATTAAATAAATTAATTATAATACCTCTGACAATGCGGGTCATTACATTCTTCCCCACTTAAAATAATTTCGTCCTCGAAATTGCTAAGGTAGAGAACGACCCTATCGACTGGTTAGAACATATTTGTTGACTTCTATTGGAATTCCTAAGATTTGTTTACCCCTTATTTCTGATTTCAACTGAACCAATTAATATCGACTAAAATATTTATTCATTCTGACTAACTAAAATTTTCAAAAATTCTGAAAATTTTCTAACACTTTAAATTTTCGGAAAATTTTGCCATAACCTCCTTTGTACAGCCCTATCGGAAAAACTCCAACTCGCCTCTCTAGGCCATTTCCAACCAAAAAGAAAATCAAACAGCCAAGCGGCTTGCCAATTCGGCTCATAAATCTCATGCTTATATCAAATATAAACTTGTACCTTTTTGTCGGGCATATCAACTTTATCACTTCACCTGTCATCAATTCAACATATGCCAATATCAATTTAATCAAACTCTGATCACTTTATCCTCAACATAACCATTCGCTTATCCACGCCAAACATCATTTCAAATTCGAGTTTTATCCTCGATTCCAAACCCTTAACTCATCCACCAAATATCGTTTCAAATTCCTATCTTATAAATACAATTTGTTCGATATTTCTATTTCAACTCAGTTTCCACTTAACTGGTTTCTAATTCCATATCAATTCTGTTGGATTTTACAAGTTTTACTTTAATTTGTTTTAATTTGAACAACCTTTTCTTCCTGGAAGTTTTTAAACAGTTTACCTCTTTCAAAAATCAAATTTTCCTTTTTGAAATTCAACACAACTTGTTTTCCCAAAACAAATTCAAAACAAAATCCTTGGTAGTAATCCGTCACTTACATACTCAAAAATGAACACCGATGATGTCATGATCAACATCGGAATCTATTTTCTAGCTACCGAAGTGAGTTCAATACTATAGCACTTTCAAAACCCATATCTAAACAATTCCACTTTGAAATTTATTTCAAAATATAATTCACACTGCTTGTAAAACAATTTAAAATCTCCCTGGATCTTAAATTTTCCTTATTTTTAATCCAAATTCATTTACAAACACCTTTCCCATTTCTGGGATTTTAAATTTCAATTCTGATCTAAATTCAGATTTAATTCATTTCAATTTCATATAATTCACTTGTATAAATTCTGATCGGTTATATATGACCATTTCACTTTATAATCTTGCTCAATTATAATTACAACCAATATATCTAATATATGATAATATATTACATATCCATACCGTGTCGGTCCATCGTATTCAAGTATTTATTTACTCATACCGATACAATGGATCAAACTGATCGACCATAACTCATAAACAACTCAACCAATGAATCCCCACAACATAAAACCATTTTTATATGAAATACAAATACGCACTCGTATATATACACTCAACTCAATCTAGGGTATTACTAACCCTATCTCTACCGAGTCACGCCACAGAGCCAAGGTAATTCTTAACTTAAGCTCTGATACCAACTGTAATGACCCGGGATTTTGATTCAAGTAGGCTTTGCAACCATCCTCTCCTCATCCTCCCGAAGTAGCAGGGTAATACCCCACTGTGGCTTACATTGGTACCCCAGCACCATGTTTTACGGCCAGCCTTTCGACTTCACAACCAACCCTCATTTTTCGGGTCAGTCATGGGACTGGTATGAGTAAAACAGTTAAAACAGTTCGAACAAGTAAACGATATCTCAAAAGACCACGCCGTATAATGGAACGGGTTTTCCCTTATGAGAATCCAAAATATCTTTATATAAAAAACATTTTGATATTATAATAATGTCTATCAACCACAGTATATATATAATCATCTAGCAGAAACGCTTTCATCTCACGTTCTACATATATAGTATACAACCAAACCGCAAGCACGTATTGGGTAATGGATTTCCAACTATGACAAGGTATGGGACCACCTTTCACTAGTGTACCTCTAGAGAGGAATACACTGGGTTCAACAAGAACATCTTGCAACCCGGCCACACATGACCGACCACTCATTTTGCTTGAGTGTATCGAATGTATATCACCAACGGTTGGGATCAGCAACCGTTTCCCGAATGGGACAGTATCGACAATAGATTTTTAGAAATAAATGAAACACTAGATTAGGTGATTATACAACCTAATAGGTGCGACCTACATAGCCATGTTGCCTGCCCGATTTCTGTCATTTACCGGTTGATGAGGCTTGAAGCTACACTTTATCATCACACCAGATTCTCTTCGAATGTCACATCGTCAAATCCATAAAATCATCGATTGACGTCTACAACAGTACATTACGTGTCAGCTAAAAGAAGTTTCCTTCTCCGCTTCCACTCTTGGTACGGCTGAAGAAATCAATATACGTGATCGTTTGGAAATACTCTGTCAGACATTGGTCCATACAGTCATCTAGGAATAGGATGAACCGGAGGTACTATTCAGTATATCCATCTTAGACACTGTTATCTAAGATTTATACAATAGCCCTTGCACTTTACTCCGTCTTCAATTATCTTTGGCATATATGATTCTCAACGCGTATGCCAATACAGAGTGGTTCTTTGGATAATAATCCAACCGGTCTCTCCATATTAACAACGTTAAAATGGTTAAAACTTCGATAGTCTGTGATTTAAATATCAAAGAAAAACATGTGTGAAAACAACGATATTATTTCCAAATGGAAATTCTATCAATCAATCATCAATCCCTATCATTCCACAACTATCAGACTCTAACTGTAAACTAATAAGAGAACAACTTCCCAAGTATAAATCCCGAAGGCCGAAACCAACATCAGATCGATACTTAGAAAACTATTCAACTTAACTAATCTCTAGTCTGTTTCTAATCTTGTTTAACTCTATTTCTTAACTCTATTTCTTAACTCTATACGATTAACTCTAGTTCGTTTTTAACTCTAATCGATTAACTCTATTTGATTACCTCTAACTGATTTACTCCTTTCAAATACTATATTCGGTTTACTCCTTTCACTCTATTTGAATAAATTATATTCGAATAACTCCTTTAACTCTAATTGATTAATTCTAACTCCTTTTACTCCAACTGATTAATTCTAACTCCTTTTAAAATATCGTATTTATTTTCTAAATAAATATTTCCTTTATTCTATTTATTTTCTCAAATAAATATTCCTTTATTCTAATTTTATTTATTCCTTAAATAAATAAATAATCCCTTTTAATCTTTTTGTAAATGTTCTACAAATATTTCCTTTATAATTCTATTTTATTTGTAAATGGTTTACAAATATTTCTCTTCGTATTTGTTTGACAAATATTTCCCTTTATATTTGTTTTACAAATATAATTCCTTTATTCAAAATCCTTTTTCTTTTATAATATAAAATCCATTGATTTTATATAAATAAATTATTTTCAAAATATACTTTGAAAATCCCTTTTCCACATCCGGTATTTCTATGGTACTTAACACACCATATAACAACGATAATATCGTCCAAACACACATAATCAACAACAGATTATATATCACATCATATATCACAATATATGAATCACAGTAAAATAAATGTTGAGGAATCCAGTTGGATTCCTCCAACCTGTTTCCCTGCATCACAGATGTTAAACAATATAGATAACATCACTTTCAGTTCCATATGATATATTCTGTTAAACAGAATCAATATAGAAATTCAACTAACTGACTAGCAGTTCAACCAAACAGTCAACACACAGTCAATCAACCAACATTTAACAGCTCTAAAAATACAACATGAAATTATAAACTGTTCAGAGTTAGTGAGATTTACTCACATTTGCAGTTCATCGTTAAAGAACGATAAACTGTTGTTTGATCTGAATCAAACAGTTTATTTCGCCATAATTTCAATCTAGCTCCAATCCACTCCCAGTCAGTCTCATCGTGTTGCTCCCGTCCATACGATCCCAATGGATCTTGTTTCATTGAATTCTGATATCGTATGAATAAGATACGATAAAACAAAGCAAATACACACTTAAATATTTAAATAAAACTTAACTAATGGTATTGGGCCTTAACTTTGATTCCATCGGCCCATCTCCCACACAGGCCCAACGTAATCCTTCTTCTTCATCGGCTCCCTGAACCCACGCTTGCGCTCATCTTCCTCTCCACAACTTCGACTCCAGTATTCAACGCCTATGCCGATTTCTGATCTCAACTGCTCCTACAACTGAGCGTCGAACACCACGCCACCCTCACCAATCAACACCGCTCCTTCCTCTCTTCCTTCCAGTCCCCTCACGCTCGCAATCGAACTCAGGTATCACAGTGGCTCCTCACGCACCGTACAGGAAGGTGCGACAGTTTTTATCACCAGACTTCGCCAAAATCTGTGCGCCTCTCCTAATCGATCTCAGGAACCCCAAAATGAAGATCATTTCTCCTTTCGATGCTCACATCTCCGAATTTCCTCAACCCTAATCTACTACCCAACAACCCATTGACCAAAAATCTGTGTCGAACCCCTTAGAAAGGGTATTGGTATGTAGATAAACAACTAAGGATCGCAAATATACATCAGTAATGATTTATGGAATTTATTTGAGTTTTTAATTGAATTTTGAGGATCGAAAGTTTTTTACTGTGAAGAGAATTTTAGAACGGCGGAAAATGAATTAGGTTAGAGAGTTGATGACACTATATAGGGTGAGTATATATTTTGTGTAGCTGTAAACAATGGTTGGGTGGCTCGTTCTAGGCTTTAGAAGGCTTTTAGATATTTTACTTTTATTTTAAATTATTTGTTTCTGACTTCTAAAAATTTGTGTGGTCATACATGATACTCAAAAATCCCGAAACTGGACATGTAGATACAGTTCGACATTACGGTCCCAACGAAAATTGTAATGACCCGCATTGGCAGAGGTATTATAATTAATTTATTTAATTATATAAATAGTGATATAGTGAATTTAATGGTCGTGGTTTAATTAAATAATGGTGAATATTTAATTTAAAATAATAAATTAAATAATATATTTAATTCTGAAATTATCAGAATTGGCTGAAATGGCAATATGGTGTGAACTGGATCATCTGTGATATTTAATTCAGCTTGGAATTTAATTTGAATAACGAATATATTATTTGAACGACAGTTTGAACGTATAATTTTAATATAATTAGATTCGAGCTCGAAATGGCGCTGCAGTTCGTAATTTGGTGATTTGAACTTCAACTGAATGTACAGGATTTGTTTTAAGCCGGATTCCTGTGAAACAAGAAACGTTGGGAGCTGGTGAAGTATATCTTTCTAGTGGTAGAGAAAAATCGAGATTTCATCGTGTAGATTTTGATTTGTGTCCAAATCAAATTTTCGAATAGTCGCTATAGAATCGTTTATCGACCGTAACGGTTTATTCGATATAACTAGATACCGGATTCGAATTTAGACAAGATTCTTTTGAGACGTAGTGATAATTTAATTTTTAGAATTTTGTTGTAATATTTAATTAATTTAATAAGCGACTTTTTATTTGAAGTATTTCGCACCCTGAATATAGTTATCGAATATAGTTCATTCGATAGGAGTTAAGTGAATAGAGTTAAAGTTAAATCAAATAGAGTTAATCCAATGGTGTTAGTCCAATAGAGTTAACTGATAAGGGTAAATCGACTAGAGTTAAATCAAATAGAGTTAATCCAATAATGTTAGTCCAATAGAGTTAATTGATAAGGGTTAATCGAATAGAGTAAATTGAATAGAGTTATCGAATATACCTTATCGAAGGGGGGAGTTATCAAATAGAGATGATTCGAAAGAGGTTACGTAAGGAAGTTTGTTAATGAATTAGAAGGGTGAACTTTGTCTATTTCAAGGTTAGAAACGTTGTTCAGTTAAGGTCTGAGAGGCAGTATTACCCCAACTTGATTGACTTCAATTTTAACTAAGGAATGGTTAAGGTTCGATAGTAAAGGATGGTTAAGTGAATTTAGTAATTTAAGGAAATGGTTTGAGTCGGCATCGCGATGGTTTGTTAAAACATCTGTCTAAGTCCAATGAAGAAGCTTTGGAAATGTTTTCCAAATAAGAAACCAGAAATGTTTTCTAATAAAGAAAACAAGAAATGGAAATGTTTTCCATTGTTAATAATGTATATTTTCCAAATTTATAAAATAAGAAATATTGAATATAGGGAAACAGGAGATAAGTAAATTAATGAAATAAAGAGATAAATGTTGAATGATGTTTGATCGATATAAATTTCCAATTGGAAATAATATCGTTGTTTGCATACCTGTTTTTCTTCGATAGTTAAATCACAGACTATCGAAGTTTTGACCATTTTAACGTTGTTAATATGGAGAGACCGGTTGGATTATTATCCATAGAACCACTCTGTATTGGCATAAGCGTTGCGAATCATATATGCCAAAGGAAATTGAAGACGGAGTTATGCAAGGGCTATCCTGTTTATAGAATAGGGCCTTCGGTTCATCCTGTTCCTGGATGACTTGCATAGACGGATGTTTGACAGAGTATTTCCAGACGATCACGTATATTGATTTCTCCAACCGTACCAAGAGTGGAAGCGGAAAAGGAAACTTATTTTAGCTAACACATAATGTATGGTTAAGGACTTCAATCAGTGATTTGATGGATTTGACGATGTGGCATTCAAAGTGAATCTGGTGTGATGATAAAGCGTAGCTTCTAGCCTTACATCCGGTAAATGACAAAAATCGGGCAGGCAACATGGCTAAGTCGGTCGCACTGAAGTAGGGTGTATAATCACCTGATCTAGAGTTTCATTTACTTCTAAAAATCTATTGTTGATGCTATCCCATTCAGGAAATGGTTGCTGATCCCAACCGTTGGTGATATACATTCGATACACTCAAGCGAAATGAGTGGTCGGTCATGTGTGGCCGGGTTGCAAGATGTTCTTGTTGAATCCAGTGTATTCCTCTCTAGAGGTACACTAGAGAAAGGTGGTTCCATACCTTGTCATAGTTGGAGATCCATTACCCAATACGTACTTGCGGTTCTGATTGTATATTATATATGTAGAACGTGAGATGAAAGCGTTTCTGCTAGATGATTATTATATTGTGGTTGATAGACATTATTATAATATCAAAAGGTTTTTGATATAAAGATAATTTGGATTCTCATAAGGGAAAAACACGTTCCGTTATACGGTGTGGTCTTATGAGATATCGATACCAGCTTGAACTGTTTTAAACTGTTTTACTCATACCAGTCCCATGACTGACCCGGAGTTTATTTTGTTGTTTTCCCTAAACTCTTGGGTGCCTAAATTTGTACGGGCAGTCAAGTAGTCGGGATTTACAGATATACTGGAAGAGCTAGGAGCAGGAGGCTTCAGGATCATATAGCTATAGTTTATTTCCGCTGTATTGTAAGTGCTGTACTTTGATAATGATATGTATAATCAAGTACAGATTTATATTTCAAAGTTATTTTATGAAATATATTTATTCGTTCCGTTGTGAGATTCTTGTTACTCTGATGTTGTGTTCTTCTTCTTCTTCTATTCTAATTTTCAATCTTATCTTTCCTCACCCTCTAATTTCTTTTACTAATGACTGGTATTTTTCGATGTTTGGTTAGTCATCATTGAGTTTATGGCGATAACCAAAGTCGACAAAATCTCGGGTCATTACAGTTGGTATCAGAGCATAAGTTAAGAATTACCTTGGCTCTGTGGCGTGACTTGGTAGAGATAGGGTTAGTAATACCCTAGATTGAGTTGAGTGTATATATACGAGTGCGTATTTGTATTTGATATAAAAATGGTTTTATATTGTGGAGATTCATTGGCTGAGTTGTTTATGAGTTCTGGTCGATCAGTTTGATCCACTGTATCGGTAGGAGTAAATAAACAATTGAATACGATGGACCGACATAATATGGATATGTGATATATTATCATATATAGGATGTGTTGGTAGTAATTATAATCAGATAAGATTATAAAATGTGAAGTGGTTGTATATAACCAATTAGAATTTATACAAGTGAATTATATGAAATTGAAATGAATTAAATCTGAATTTTGATCAGAATTGGAAATTAAAATCCCAGAAATGGGAAAGGTGTTTGTAAATGAATCTGGATTTAATATATGTGAATTTTAAGATCTTGGGAGATTTTAAATTTATTTACAGCATTGTAAAAGGATATTTGGAATTGATTTCAAGGTGGAAATGTTTAAAAATGGGTTTTGAAAGTGTTATAGTATTGAACTCACTTCGGTAGCTGGAAAATAGATTCCGATGTTGATCATGGCATCATCGGTGTTCATTTTCGAGTATGTAAGTGACGGATTACTACCAAGGATTTTGTTTTGAATTTGTTTTGGGAAAACTAGTTGTGTTGAATTTCAAAAAGGAAAATTTGATTTTTGAAAGAGGTAAACTGTTTAAAAACTTCCAGGAAGAAAAGGTTGTTTGAATTTAAACAAATTAAAGTAAAATTTGAAAAATCCAATAGAATTGAGATTGAATTAAAAGCCAGTAAGTGAAAATCATTTGAAATAGATTAGTGTCAAGTAGAATTAGACTTGATTAGAGATAATCTGGAATTATATTGGACTGTTGAGTTATGGATTTGAAATCAAGAATAGTGCTTGAGTTTGAAATGAAATTCGACTTAGGTGTAAGCGAATGGTTGTGTTAAAGATAAATTGATTTGAGATCAAGCTGGAATGACATTGGTATATGCTAAATTGACAGCAGGTGAAAGTGATAGAGTTGATATGCCCGACAAAAAGGTACAAGTTTATATTTGATATAAGCATGAGATTTATGAGCTGAATTGGCAAGCTGCTTGGCTGTTTGATTTTCTTTTGGGTTGGAGAAGGCCTAGAGAGGCGAGTTGTAGCTTTACCGATAGGGTTGTACAAAGGAGGTTATGGCGAAATTTTCCGAAAATTAAAAGTGTTAGAAAATTTTCAGAATTTTTGAAAATTTTAGTTAGTCGGAAGGATTAAATATTTTAGTCAATATTAATTGGTTCAGTTGAAATCGGAAATAAGGGGTAAACAAATCTTAGGAATTCCAATAGATAGGGTCGTCCTCTAACTTAGCAATTTCGAGGACGAAATTATTTTAAGTGGGAAAGATTGTAATGACCCGCATTGGGAGAGGTATTATAATTAATTTATTTTATTATTTAAAATAGTGATATAGGGAATTAAATGGTGGTTTAATTAATAATAGTGAATATTTAATTAAATTAAATAATAAAATAATATATTTAATTCAGAAATAATCAAAAATATTGGAAATCACAATATTCTGTGAACGGGGTCGTCCCTTAGATTTAATTCAGCTTAGAGTTGAATTATATTGACGAATATATTAAATAACGACAGTTGAACGTAAAATATATATAATAATTAAATTCGAGCTCGAAATGGCGCGGCAGTTCGCTATTTTGCGATTTGAACTTCAACTGAATGCATAGGGTTCGTTTTAAATCGGATTTCTGTGAAACAAGAAACGTACGGAGCTGGTGGAGTATGTCTTTCTAGTGGAAGAGAAAAATCAGGATTTCGTCGTGTAGATTTTGAGATATGTCCAAATCAAATTTTAAAATAGTCGTTATAGAATCATTTATCGACTATATGGGTTTATTCGATAAAACTAGATACCGGGTTTGAATCTAGACAAGGTTCTTTTGAGACGTAGTGATAATTTAATTTTTAGAATTTTATGGTAATTTTTAATTAATTAAATATGTGACTTTTTATTGGGAATATTTTGCACCCTGTAATCAACATTTTGAGGTTTCAAAGTATGAGGTAATCTACCGGTATTATTATATCTCTGGGACCGTGGCACATTGCTCGGTATAATGAAATATTTATATCTGTAGATAACGGTCTGTAAGTGAGTGGAGTTTACGTAACCGGTACGCTGAAATTTAAATAAAAATAAGACATATATATACTTATGTATGATGGAGTGTGCTTCATCAAAACGTTACCTTGTATTACATTAGCTTCACCATAAAGTCACCACCACGTTCTCATTAGCGGACAACTCCTTTCCACGACAACTCCTATCCAACATACCACGTGTGGTTTCCTTAACCACTACTAAGAAATCTTATACTATAAATACCATGATATACCCTTAAGACCTAAACAAAAATTTCCTTCTAAAACCGGCTGCCACTAAAGCTCATAAAAAAAATGTTAAATCCACACCCTTCAGTAAATCAAAAGAATGTCGATCTCCTCTGTGTGGCGGGTTCGAACCTGGAGAACATTTTGAAAAATGAGGGTTCGAAGGGGAGTATTTCGGGTGTGGTGATGGTTGTTTCTAGTGAAGGGGAGAACGAATTATTGGTGGAGGGAGCAAGCGAAATGGAGGAGAAAGCACGAGGTCTCTACGTAGAAACAAGTGAGGAAGGTGGGGTTTGAGGTGCAGAAGATTTTGGGGGATGTTTGGAGCTACAAAAGGATGGACCTGCCAGCGTGAAAAGGGTTGACTGATGGTGTTAACTAGCAGGAGGGATATAATAGAATAGGAAGTAGAGCAATAGTATGATGAGGAGTTTAAAGGCAAATTTGTGTATGGAAATGGTACTGAAGACCAGTATGAGCAGAGTTAACGTTTGAGGAAGAAAGTAATAGTTGAAGCGGACAGTTTAAAAGTGGTAAATGGACCATTTACAAAGACGGTTGGTCGAGAAGAGGAATGTTAGTTTTAGTTTGCTTTCAAATGAAAAGAAATGAAAAAGGACGTTGGGGTTAAAGATTCAGAAATGGTGAGGGAATTATATAAGAGGAGCGATGGTTTTCAAGCTATCAGGGAAGAAGCAATTCGTTGCCGAATGGGTATGGAAAATAACGGGCCTGTTATTGAAGGTGAGGCCCAGTGGTTTAGTTAAAATTTAGTTTAGTTTAAATTAAATAGTACATTAAGTTGTTAAACCAATAAGTTCTTCATACGTTATCAGAACTCGACGTCACAATGGAACTGATTTGAAGTGATGTGGAGCTCGTTTGAATTTACAGCAAGATAAAACGATGGACTGGATTAACCAACAGTTATCGTTATTAACGATGATCGTCCAATGTGAGTAAAACTCACCAACTCTGAACAGTTCTATTTTTACAGTGTATTCTTAGAACTGATAAGTATCTGTTGATTGCTGTGTGTTAACTATTTGGTTGAATTGCTTGTGTATTAGTTGAAATTATAGATAACGATATATATTTAAATTGTTAATCTAATATCGACTCTGTTTGGCAGAATATTTCATAGTGAAATATTACCGATGTTAATTATACTGTCTAACATCTGTGATGCAAGGAAACAGGTTGGAGGAATCCAACTGGACTTCTCAATATTTATGATACTGTTCTGTTCATATATTGTAATATATGATGTGATATATAATATGTTTGATTATGTGTGTTTAAATGATATCGATCATGGTGGTTTGCTATTTTAAATATCATAAGAGACCCTGGGATGTAAATAGAATAAAAGAATTTTATAAAATCAACCGATTTTATAAAAAGGAAATAATTTGAAAATATTTATTTAGAAAATAAATAGGAGATTATAAAGGAGAATATTTATTTAGAAAATAAATAGGAAAAAGGAATATATATTTAGGAAATGAATAGAGTTAATCGATTAGAGTAAATCAAATAGAGTAAATCGATTAGAGTAAAACATACATAGTTATTCGGGATGAGATTTCATTTAGCATGACTGCTAGCGTAATTCGCAGGGCTGCAGATAGCCTACGGCTGTCAGATATTTCCTGAGGGACTCAGGCGTAACCATTGTGATCGCTGCGATCTAGAGTCAAGCGAATGGAGTTAAATTCAATATTAGTTATTCGAATAGGAGTTAAACAAATGGAGTTATTCAATTAGAGTAAATCAAAATGGAGTTAAACAGAAATTAGAAACTGACTAGAGATTAATAAGTTGAATAGTTTTCTGGGTATCGATCTGATGTCGGTTCCGGCCTTCGGGGTTTATACTTGGGAAGTTGTTCTCTTGTTGGTTATAGTTAGGGACTGATAGTTGTGAAATGATAGTGATATGTAAATAAACAATGGAAATGTTTTCCAGTGTTAATAACGTATATTTTCTAGCCATAGAAAATAAGGAAATGTAAATTTATATATATATATATATATGTTAAATGATGATTGATTGGTAGAATTTCCATCTGGAAATGATATCGTTGTTTGCACACGAGTTTTTCTTTGATAGTTAAATTACAGACTATCAAAGTTTTGACCATTTTAACGTTGTTAATATGGAGAGACCGGTTGGATTATTATCCGAAGAACCACTCCGTATTGGCATAAGCATTGCGAATGATATATGCCAAAGATAATTGAAGATGGAGTTATGCAAGGGCTATCCTGTTTACAGAATAGTGCCTTCGGTTTGTCCAGTCCCGAGACGACTTGTATGGAAGAATATCTGACAGAGTATATCTAATAGATCCCGTAAGTTGATCTCTTCAAACGTATTCACGTTTGGTGGCGGGGGAATTCGTTTCTCGTAGCTGTATACCCGTGGTATTTTTGAGGAAATCAATTTGTGATTTGGCGGGTATGACGATGTGACATTCAAAGTGAATGAAGATGTGGCATGTAAAAGATAAGCATAGCTTCTAGCCTCACATCCGGTAAATGACAGAAGTCGGGCAGGCAGCATGACTAAGTCGGTTGCTCCAAAGTAGGGTGTATAATCACCTATCTAGAGAATATTCATTTGCTTCTTTAATCTATCAATGTTGTCCCATATATATATACGGGAAATGGTTGTTGATCCCAACCGTTGGTGATATACATTCGATACACTCAAGCGAAATGAGTGGTCGGTCATGTGTGGCTGAGTCGCAAGATGTTCTTGTTGAACTCCAGTGTGTTGTTCCTAGAGTACACTGATCGGAAGGTGGTTCCATACCTTGTCATAGTTGGAAATCCATTACCCAATACGTGCTTGCGGTTTCGATTGTATACTATATATGTAGAATGTTAGATGAAAGCGTTTTTGCTAGATGATTATTATATTATGGTTGATAGACATTATTATAATATCAAAAGGGTTTTTGATATAAAGATAATTTGGATTCTCATAAGGGAAAAACCCGTTCTGTTATACGGCGTGGTCTTATGAGATATCGTTTGCCTTCTTAAACTGTTTTACTCATACCAGTCCCATGACTGACCCGGAGTTTATTTTGTTTTGTTTTCCCTAAACTCTTGGGTGCCCAATTTTGTACGGGCAGTCAAGTAGTCAGGATTTACAGATATACTGGAAGAGCTTGGAGCAGGAGGCTTCAGGATTATATAGCTATAGTTATTTTCGCTGTGTTGTAAGTGTGTACTCTGATAATGTTATTGTAAACATATACTGATTTTATTTCAAGGATATGTTATCTATTATATGTTGTTCGTTCCGCTGTGAGATTCGTGTTACTCTGATATTGTGTTCTTCTTCTTCTTCTTTTCTATTAGTTCTATCTTATATATTCTCACCCTCTATCTTATTTCTATTAATTTCTTGAATTTCCAGTGCAATTTGGGGTTGGACTTGTGTTATTTGGTCAGCTCAAATTGGACCGGATTTACGTGTCATTACAGTTGGTATCAGAGCTTAAGTTAAGAATTACTTAGCTCTGTGGCGTGACTCGGTAGAGATGGGGTTAGTAATACCCTAGATTGAGTTTGAGTGTGTGTGTGTATATATATATGAGCACGTATTTGTTATTCGATATAAAATTGTTTTATATTGTGGAGATTTATTGGTTGAGTTGTTTATGTCTTCTTGTCGATCAGTTTGATCCACTGTATCGGTAGGAGTTTATAAACACTCGAATACAATAAACCGACATGGTATGTTTTAAAAGGGTAAACGGAATAATTTTACCCAAATTATATTATAATATACTGGATATATTGGTTATTTTTATAATCAAGTAAGAGTATAAATTAAATGGTTATGTAAATGACCAACCAGAATTCATATAAGTGAAATACGTGAAATCAGATGAATTAAATCAGAATTTAAATCAGAATTGAAATTAAAACCTTGGAGATTTGGAAAGGTGTTTGTAAATGAATCTGGATTTAATATATGTGAATTTTAAGATCCTGGGAGATCTTAAATTTGTTTACAACGTTGTAAAAGGATATTTGGAATTGATTTCAAGGTGGAAATGTTTACAAATGGGTTTTGAAAGTGCTATAGTATTGAACACACTTCGGTAGCTGGAAAATAGATTCCGAAGTTGATCATGACATCATCGGTGTTCATTTTCGAGTATGTAAGTGACAGACTACTACCAAGGATTTTGTTTTGAATTTGTTTTGGGAAAACAAGTTGTGTTGAATTTCAAAAAGGAAAATTTGATTTTTGAAAGAGGTAAACTGTTTAAAAACTTCCAGGAAGAAAAGGTTGTTTGAATTTAAACAAATTAAAGTAAAATTTGTAAAATCCAAAAGAATTGGGATTGAATTAAAAGCCAGTAAGTGAAAATCATTTGAAATAGATATGTGTCAAGTAGAATTAGACTTGATTAGAGATAATCTGGAATTATATTGGACTGGTGAGTTATGGATTTGAATTCAAGAATAGTGCTTGAGTTTGAAATGAAATTCGACTTAGGTATAAGCGAATGGTTGTGTTAAAGATAAATTGATGTGGGATCAAGTTGGAATTGCATTGGTATATGTTGAATTGATGACTGGTGAAGTGATAAAGTTGATATACGCGACAAAAAGGTACAAGTTTATATTTGATATAAGCATGAGATTTATGAGCCGAATTGGCAAGCTGCTTGGCTGTTTGATTTTCTTTTGGGTTGGAGAAGGCCTAGAGAGGCGAGTTGTGGTTTTACCGATAGGGTTGTACAAAGGAGGTTATGGCGAAATTTTCCGAAAATTTAAAGTGTTAGAAAATTTTCAGAATTTTTTGAAAATTTTAGTTAGTCGGAATGAATAAATATTTTAGTCGATATTAATTGGTTCAGTTGAAAACAGAAATAAGGGGTAAACAAATCTTTGGAATTCCAATAGATAGGGACGTCCTCTAACTTAGCAATTTCGAGGACGAAATTATTTTAAGTGGGGAAGATTGTAATGACCCGCATTGGCAGAGGTATTATAATTAATTTATTTAATTATATAAATAGTGATATAGTGAATTAAATAGAGTTTTAATTAAATAATATGGAATAATATATTTAATTAAATAATTAAATAATATATTTAATTCAGAAATAACCGGAAATAGTGAATTGACAATATAATGTAAACTGGGTCATCCCCAAGATTTAACTCAGCTTAAAGTTGAATTATATTGACGAATATATTCAATCGACGTTAGTTTGAAACGTAGAATTATAGTATAATTAAAATAGAGCACGTAATGACGCTGCAGTTCGCTATTTGGCGATTTGAACTTCAACTGAATGTACAGGGTTCGTTTTAAATCATATTTCTGTGAAATAAGAAACGTGTGGAGCTGGTGGAATATATCTTTCTAGTGGAAGAGAAAAATCGGGATTTCGTCGTGTAGATTTTGATTTATGTCCAAATAAAATTTCAGAAAAGTCGCTGTGGAATTCCTTTATAATTTGCAACGCTTTATTTACGTTAAAAAAGGGTTTTCGATATAAATTGAATATCGAGATAATATGGAATCTGAAATATCAAGCTGTAAATTCTGATATGATATTCTGGAGCTGTACGATATCATATGTGAAGATATACGATAATATAAATTTATTTATATTTAATTTAATTATATTTATATATTTAAATGGGTCATTTGGAGCTTTTAAAAATAGCCACTTTTGCAAACGAAGTCGGAATTCGGCGAAACCAATTTTGTTGGATTCGTAATGTCAAATTATTGTTAGATTTCAAGTTTCATGATTTTTGAAGTCAGTATGTGGTCATACGAGATTTTAATGCGGAAAACAGTTGATATTTTGACGGTTAAAAATACGCTGTGTGAGCAAACAAAGTCAGAATTCGACGAAACCAGTCTCGTTGGGACCGTAATGCCGAACTCTAGCTGCATGTCAATTTTCGTGATTTTTGGGTATCGTGTGTGATCAAACAGATTTTTAGAAGGCAAATACAGTATAAAAGATCAATAAAATATTAATAAAAAAATATCCTAACTATGTTTGGACCTAAATAGAATACATGATTCCTTCTCAACCACAATCCCCAACCACTACAAGGTTATAACAGAAGAAAAAATTCTCCTTTCTAAAAATAAAAACCGTAGAAATATATCCAAAGAAAAATCAAAATCAAGCAAACCAAAAGTCTTAAAATCATGTAACACATATGTTTGGAATCGGTGAAGCATCCTCTTCAGCCCAGTACCCCTCTCGTGTAACTCGCGCATCATTTTTGAAGCTCAAAAAAATGACAGTAAACTTAGGGTTGAGGTTTGAAATCGTACGGAAGCTTCGAATCCGATTTGGGTTCTAGATTCGGGTTTGTGGTGAGAAACCGCACTTGCGGTGAGTTTTTTGGTGGATTCGAAGCTTATAGATGTCGCTGCCTGTACGGTTTTGGGTTGGGAGGACTCGACGTCGGACTTTGCTGATGGAGCTCGAGGGTGATTCGGTGGTGCTCATGAGAAGGAGGGGATGACGGGGATTGGATTGGTGTTTTCTGCTGTTGAAATCGTGTTGAAGAGAAAGTGCGGTGGGGGATTGAATTCGTGAAGATGAAGTGAGCGGTGGCCTGGAATACACGATCGGTTTTGGGGAAGAAGAGGCTGTGGGCGGGTCACGTATAAGCGGGTTCTGGGCCAAGAAGCAAGTGGTAAAGCCCATTAGAATTTTTAATATAATTGTTTATTTATATAAGATATACCCACTTGTAATCATCATAACTTTATCATACGTAAACGAAATTCAGCAAAACTGGTCACGTTGGGATCGTATGGACGGACACTACCCAATGGAGCTGACGGGAAGTGGAGTGGAGCTCGTATAAATTTATGGCGAAATAAATTGTTTGATTCAAATCAAATAACAGTTTATCGTTCTTTAACGATGAACTGCAAATGCGAGTAAAACTCACCAACTATGAACAGTTCTATTTTTATAACGTATATTTAGAACTGATAAATGACGACTGATTGCTGTGTGTTAACTGTTGGTTGAGTTGTTTGTGTATTGATTGAAATCATAGATAACGATATATATATAAATCGTTAATCGAATATTTGATTCTGTTTTATCAGAATATTTTATATATGTGTTGTTTAACATCTGTGATGCTGGGGAACAGGTTGGAGGGGTCCAACTGGCTCCTCAATATTTATGATATTGTTCTGTTCATGTATTATTATATATGATGTGATATATAATCTATTGGATTATGTGTGTTAGAATGATGTTGATCATTGTTATTCGATATTTTTAATATCACAAAAAGACCCTAGGATGTAAAAAGGGATATTTCAATGTATATTGAAATAAAGGAATTTTTATAAAATCAACCGATTTTATAAAAGGAAATAATTTGAAAATAAAGCATTTATAAAATCATAGGATATTATAAAGGAGAATATTTATTTAGAAAATAAATGGAATTGTAAAAGGAACATTTATTTAGAAAATAAATAGGATAAAAGAAAAATTGAAATTAACGAGATAGGAAAGAGTTAGTCGATTAGAGTTATCAAATAGAGTTATCAAAAAGAAGTTAATCAAATATAGTTTATTCGAAGAAGTTAGTCAAATATAGTTATTCAGGATAAGTTACCATTTAGCACGACTGCTAGCGTAATTCGCAGGGCTGCAGATAGCCTACGGCGGTCGGATGTTTCCTGAGGGAATCAGGCGTAACCATTGTGATCGCTGCGATCTAGAGTCAAGTGAATGGAGTTAAATTCAATATTAGTTATTCGAATAGGAGTTAAACAAATAGAGTTATTCAATTAGAGTTAATCGAAATAGAGTTAAACAAGATTAGAAACTGACTAGAGATTAGTTAAGTTGAATAGTTTTCTGAGTATCGATCTGATATTGGTTTCGGCCTTCGGGGTTTATACTTAGAGAATTGTTCTCCTGCTAGTTTACAGTCAGGGACTAATAGTTGTGGAATGATAGTGATATGTAAATAACAATGGAAATGTTTTCCAGTGTTAATAACGTATATTTTCTAACCATAGAAAATAAGGAAATATGAATATATATAGATATAGATATATATATGATTGATGATTATCGATAGAATTTCCATTTGGAAATATTATCGTTGTTTGCACACGTGTTTTTCTTTGATAGTTAACTCATCGACTATCTAAGTTTTCGACCATTTTAACGTTGTTAATATAGAGAGACTGGTTGGATTATTATCTGAAGAACCACTCTGTATTGGCATAAGCGTTGCGAATCATATATGCCAAAGATAATTGAAGACGAAGTAAAGTGCAAGGGCTATTGTATAAGTCTTAGATAACGGTGCCTAAGATGGATGTACTGAATAGTGCCTTCGGTTTATCCAGTCCCAGGACAACTTGTATGGACGAATGTCTGACAGAGTATTCCTAACGAATCATATAAGTTGATCTCTTAGAACGTATTCACGTTTGGTGGCGGAGGAATTCGTTTCTCTTTGCTTTATACCCGTGATATTTTTGGATAATCAATTTGTGATTTGGCCTGTATGACGATGTGACATTCAAAGTGAATGAAGATGTGACATGTAAAAGATAAGCGTAGCTTCTAGCCTCACATCCGGTAAATGACAGAAATTGGGCAGGCAGCATGGCTAAGTCGGTCGCACCGAAGTAGGGTGTATAATCACCTATCTAGAGAATATTCATTTGCTTCTTTAATCTATCAATGTTGTCTCATATATATATACGGGAACGATTGTTGATCCCAACCGTTGGTGATGTACATTCGATACACTCAAGCGAAATGAGTGGTCGGTCATGTGTGGCTGAGTTGCAAGATGTTCTTGTTGAATTCCAGTGTATCGTTTCTAGAGTACACTGATCGGAAGGTGGTTCCATACCTTGTCATAGTTGGAAAACCCTTTACCCAATACGTGCTTGCGGTTTTGATTGTATACTATATATGTAGAACGTGAGATGAAAGCGTTCTGCTAAATTGATAGCTATTTGTATATAGGCATTATTATAATATCAGAATGATATTGCTTTTCAAAGATGTTTGGATTCTCATAAGGGAAAAACCGTTCCGTATTCACGGCGTGGTCTTATGATATATCATATACCTGTATAACTGTTTTAAACTGTTTTACTTATACCAGTCCCATGACTGACCCGGAGTTTATTTTGTTTTGTTTCCCTAAACTCTTGGGTGCCCAATTTTGTACGGGCAGTCAAGTAGTCAGGATTTACAGATATATCTGAAGAGCTGGAGCGGGAGGCTTCAGGATCATATAGCTATAATTTATTTCCGCTGTGTTGTAAGTGCTATACCCTGATAAGTGCTATTATATACATAACTGTTATATTTCAAAGTTATGTTATATATTATATGTTATTCGTTCCGCTGTGAGATTCGTGTTACTCTGATGATGTAAGTTCTTCTTTTCTTCTTCTATTCTAAGTTTCTATCTTATCTATCCTCACCTCCTATCTTCATTCTATTAATTTCTTGAATTTCCAGTACAATTTGGGGTTGGACTTGTGTTATTTGGTCAGCTCAAATTGGTCCGGATTTTCGGGTCATTACAGTTGGTATCGGAGCTGTAATGACCCGGATTTTTGCGACTTTGGTTATTGCCATAAACTCGATGATGACTAACTAAACGTCGAAAAATACCAGATGATTAATGAAAGAAATTAGAGGGTGAGGATAGATAAGATAGAAACTTAGAATAGAAGAAGAACAAAACATCATAGTAACACGAAACTCACAGCGGAACGAATAACATATAATAGATAATATAACTTTGAAATATAACAGTTATGTATAAAATAGCACTTATCAAAGTAAAACACTTACAACACAACGGAAATAAACTATAGCTATATGATCTTGAAGCCTCATGCTCCAAGCTCTCCAAATATATCTGTAAAATCCTGACTACTTGACTGCCCGTACAAAATTGGGCACCCAAGAGTTTAGGGAAAACAAAACAAAATAAACTCCGGGTCAGTCATGGGACTGGTATGAGTAAAACAGTTTTAAACGGTTTGAACAAGTAAACGATATCTCATAAGACCACGTTTTATAACGGAACGGGTTTTTCCCTTATGAGAATCCAAATTATATTTATATCAAAACCTTTTGATATTATAATAATGTCTATCAACCACAGTATAATAATCATCTAGTAGTAACGCTTTCATCTCACGTTCTACATATATAGTATACAATCAAAACCGCAAGCACGTATTGGGAAATGGATTTCCAACTATGACAAGGTATGGAACCACCTTCCGATCAGTGTACTCAAGGAACGATACACTAGAGTTCAACAAGAACATCTTGCGACTCAGCCACACATGACCGACCACTCATTTCGCTTGAGTGTATCGAATGTATATCACCAACGGTTGGGATCAGCAACCGTTCCCATATATATATATATATATATATACATATATATATATATATATATATATATGGGACATCATTGATAGATTAAAGAAGCAAATGAATATTCTCTAGATAGGTGATTATACACCCTACTTCGGTGCGACCGACTTAGCCATGTTGCTTGCCCGATTTCTGTCATTTACCGGATGTGAGGCTAGAAGCTACGCTTATCTTTTCACATACCACATCTTCATTCACTTAGAATGTCACATCGTCATACCCTTTAAATCACAAATTGATTTCCCTAAAAATACCACGGGTATAAGCTAAGAGAAACGAATTCCTCCGCCACCAACGTAAATACGTTTGAAACGATCAACTTACGTGAACTACCAGATATACTCTGTTAGACCTTCGTCCATACAAGTTGTCCTGGGACTGGACAAACCGAAGGCACTATTCAGTATATCCATCTTACGCACTGTTATCTAAGACTTATATAATAGCCCTTGCACTTTATTCCGTCTTCAATTATCTTTGGCATATATGATTCGCAACTCTTATGCCAATACAGAGTGGTTCTTTGGATAATAATCCAACCGGTCTCTCTATATTAACAATGTTAAAATGGTCAAAACTTTGATAGTCTGTGAGTTAACTATCAAAGAAAAACAAGTGTGCAAACAACGATACTATTTCCAGATGGAAATCATATCGATCAATCATCCAACACACACACACACACACACACACACATATATATATCCTCATTTTCTGTGTTTAGAATATATACGTTGTTAACACTGGAAAACATTTCCATGGCTTAATTATGTATCACTATTCTTCCGCAACTATCAGTCCCTAACTGTAAACTAGTATGAGAACGATTTTCTAAGTATAAACCCCGAAGGCCGAAACCAACATCAGATCAATACTCAGGAAACCATTCAACTTACTAATCTCTAGTCAGTTTCTAATTTTTCTTAACTCTATTTCTTTAACTGTAACAACCCGAAAATCTGGGCCAGTTTATATTTTTTATTTTGGCAATTTTAGCGAATTTTGAATATTTAAAATGAATTATTTCAAATATTATCGACGAGAAATTTATTTTGAATATAAATCGAACGTATATATTATATACGTCGTCGTTAGAATATAATTAATTATATATAATTATAAATAGAATTGAAAATGGCGCGGTAGTTCGATAATTCGATTTCAAACTTCAATTGAATGTACCGGGTGCAAAACAATCCGGATTTTAGTGAAACCAAAAACATTAGGATCTAATTGAGAATATCTTTCCAACGAATCCGAAAAATCAAGATTTCATAGCGGGGATCAAAAGATATGTCCAGTTGAAAATTCTGAATAGTCGCTATGAAATTCAGGCTCTTAAAAATCGGAATTTTGCAAACGACCTCGGATTTCGATGAATCCACTTTTGTTGGATCCGCAGTGTCAAGTTATTGCTAGGTTTTTAATTTCATAATTTTTCGAATTAATATGTGAGTGTGGCAAAGGAAAACACGTTTGACCAGTTTCAGTTGATTTTAATCGACTGGAAAATGGCCATTTTTTCCAACGGTCTCAGAATTCGACGAAACTAGTTTTGTTAGGACCGTATCGTCAATACGAAGCTAGAAAATATTTTTCTGGAATTTTTCGAGTTAGTATGTGACCCAGGTAAATTGAAATGCTCGTTCAAATTCAATATATAGAGTTATATGTTGATTTTGACGAAAACTGATCGAAACGATCAAATCAGCCTACGATACATATCCCATTGTGTTCGGAATGGGGGTAATTAGCTGTGGACGATAGGCGGTGGGCCTCGTTTAGAGGTCGTATGTAAAAGTCAACTTTTTGGGATTAAATAATTAAAAAATAAATAAAACTACCCTCCTCCCCTTAAATCCTTCTGCCCCCCTTTCTTCTTCAAAATCGATTCAGTATATATATAAAAAAACACCAGGACGACGATGGAGCCGCCATCCACCACCGCTGGTCGCCGCGCCCCTCCCATCCGCGTCGCTGGCGATCCCCGCCACCTGCGCTCAACACCTCCGGCCTCCCCTCGAGTCGCGGGTCCCCAACTCCGTTCAGAGACCCCCAAATCCGCCCCCCCTCACGCTGAAGATCCAGAGGTCACGGAGACAACTTCCGCCGACTGAGCATGCCCCGACGCCGCCTTCAATTCCCTCTGGCCCACCTCTGATGCCCCGAACCCTGCCATTCGCCGTTAGCACTGATTTGGTTGTGGTATGTAATTAAGGTAATTAATTTACTTAATCAATCAGTCATCAATTAATTTAACTTAGTTAAATTTCAGATTTTAGTATAGATGATATTGAGATTTTTATAGATTCAAAAATGAGTTTTTTATATGAAAGGCATGATTTTTATTTACATTTTTAAAATGGTTTTTATCGAAACAAAGAAAGCCAGGATTTTTATAAAGAAAGAGGTTTGATTTTTCTACTTTAAAAGGATTTGATTTATATTCAGAAGAAGAATTGATTTTCATATTTAGAAAAGATTAGATTTTTAAAGTAGAAAAGATTAGATTTTTAAAAATAGAAAAGATTAGATTTTTGAAATTTGAAAAGGCGAAATCTTTATCTATATAGTAGCGTTGTAAAAATAGAATTTTATCTATATAGTAGCGTTGTAAAAATAGAATTTTATCTATATAGTAGCGTTGTAAAAATAGAATTTTTATCTATATAAAAGCGTTGTAAAAATGGAATTTTTATCTAAATAGCGAAGTAAAAATTCGATTTTTATATATTGAATAGCAAAGTAAAAATTCGATTTTTATTTATTGAATTGCAAAGTGAAAATTTGATTTTTATATATTGAATAGCAAAGTAAAATTTCGATTTTAATTTATTGAATTGCAAAGTGAAAATTCGATTTTTATATATTGAATAGCAATATAAAAATGTGATTTTTATATATGTAGTGGCTACGGGCAACGAAAGTGACAAAAGGCGAGCACGGTGAAGGTGTTCTACATAGGAAGTGCCGTGGAGTTAGGATAGTTATCGGTGAGAACTTCTCACTCAAAATCTTTTTTTCTAGTTATATATATATATATACACTAGGATGCAGACGGTGTTTAGTAGCACCCGACACCCGTCATCCACAAACCAAGGATGGCTTGTTTGTTTGATTGATGTGTTGTGAAATTGTTTGTGATGTTGATGTGAAATCGATAATATAAATTAATGTGTTGAAAGGAAATAAAATATTTATATAGTTAAAAATATTTTATCGTTAAAAATATAATTTTTAACGTGAAAGTGAATAAATAAATATTTATAAACAAATCGGCCGATTTGTTTATATACACTGATTTGACTGATATTGATTGGGTCGATAAATTTTACACATCGCCCAACTGCACAAATAAAATCTGTGTTTGTTGATTTGAAACCCCACACGGGTATTGGGATAGAATACGGCATACACTAATCCCAATAATTAGTTGTATGTCGATCGATGGATCGACGGGCTGTTATAAGCGTTAGATATCTATATTTGATGCTTATACAGTGTAGTGCACTTTGGATGATGGTTGATTATTTATCGTTGCTATTATATACATGTGTTGTATGGAATCCATATAATTAACTTTATATGGTAATTGATTAGGCCTCATTCCAATTTAGAAGATAAAGACAATTATAAAATAAAGGTTCATGGGTTGACTGTACTCATCCGTTGAGATCAGTCATGTGTTGAACGAAATATTTTAACGATAAAATTTACATCTTTAATATTATAAAATAAAGGGTTCATGTGTTGACTGTACTCATCCGTTGAGATTAGTCATGTATTGAACGAAATATTTTAACAATAAAATTTACATCTTTATCATATATAAAATTAGAAACTAACTGGAAAATAGATGAGATGAGTGGTCTCCTAGATATTGAAATGATGTTGGTTTCGGCCTTCGGGGTTAATATTCAGGGAATCGTTCTCTTACTAGTTTACGGTTGGAGTCTGATTTTAAATCAAACGATAGATACCATAATTTTTATAAAATATATTAAATAACAAAAATAGTCACACGTGGACAGTACTCATTCGTTGAGATTAGTCATGTGTTGGCAAAAATATAGATTCACGTATTGAATAAAATAAATATTCATTTGTTGAATAGAATAACGGAACTATTGGAATATATAAAGCCGTGTTGATTAGAGATGCGCTATTTTGACGCGAACGATACTTATATCGATTATATTCGTTTTTATATTTGAATTGAATCGAATAGAAAACCAATTTGAATTAAATTGAATAGAAAACGAATTCGAATTGAATTGAATAGAAAACCAATTTGAATTAAATTGAATAGAAAACGAATTCGAATTGAATTGAATAGAAAACGAATTCGAACTAAATTGAACAGAAAACGAATTCGAATTGAATTGAATAGAAAACGAATTCGAACTAAATTGAATAGAAAACGAATTCGAATTGAATTGAATAGAAAACGAATTCGAACTAAATTGAATAGAAAACGAATTCGAGTTGAATTGAATAGAAAACGAATTCAAACTAAATTGAATAGAAAACAAATTCGAACTAAATTGAATAGAAAACAAATTCGAACTAAATTGAATAGAAAACGAATTCAAACTAAATTGAATAGAAAACGAATTCAAACTAAATTGAATAGAAAACGAATTTGAATTGAAATGAATAGAAAACGAATTCAAATTGAATTGAATAAAAAACGAATTTGAATTGAATTGAATAGGAAGTTGAATTTGTTTTGAAAACGAAATTAAAACGATTTATAAAATTCGTTTTAAAAGGGAATCGACGAAATATATATTATATATATATAATATAATGGCCTGAATAGAACGCGCCGCGCTGCGGCAGTTCGCGAATTTCGATCATTTATTTCGAACGGACATTACGGGAGATCGGACCGTCGGATTCTCCTAAAACCGGAATCGTTGGATTCGTATCGAAAAGAGATTTTTAACGAATATTAGAAATTTGAAATCTAACGGTTGGATTTGGAGATACGTCCAAATCAAATTTGAAAAAGGTCGCTGTAAGTGCAGTTCGATGGCCGTTGATGGAAATCGACTGTACGGGCCTTGATAAAATTATTAAAAATAGTAATAATTTGTGTAAAATCATAAGAAATGATTTGGGAAAAATTGGGATGAAAAACTCCATGTTTGAAAAGATAAAAATAGATTTTTATCGAAATGAACTAGTTTTGAACTGGAATTAAAACCTATTTATTTTTAAGTAAATAAATTGGATTTGAAATGGGTTTTAAATAGAATTGATTTATGGGTTTATCGTGAAGGGTGTTTTAAATAACACTTACTCTTTAACCCGATAATAAATAGAATATGATTTGGGTTTATCGTGAACTGTGTTATAAATGACACTAGTTCTTTAACCCAGTAAAAGGAGTTTTAATGAATCTGCAATTAGATTGAAATGAGAATTGATAATTTAAATTATCAAATTTGGAAAATGAGCGAGAATGGAGTATCACCAGTTTTGCTCCAAAGTGATAGTTAAATCTTTAATTAGATTTGAACGTGAAATGGTAATTAATTTTACCAATAACACCGTGGTGTTAAATATGGAGTATTACCAGTTTTTCTTCATGGGATGAATAGGTTGGGATTGGGAAATAAAATAAATAATTACTTCGGTATGGTTCGCTAATCTCAACTAGTTTGGAAAACCATAATTTGGTTTGAAATGACATCCAAAGGAAGATTAAAGGATAAATTTTAAAGAATTTATCTTGGATAAAATTAATGGGAACCTTTCCCTAAGAATTGAAATTTAGAATCTAGCTGAAGGTTAGTTAAGAAGAATGGTTTCCTGGGTATTGATCTAATGTTGGTTTCGGCCTGCGGGGTTAATATTTGGGAAATTATTCTCTTGCTGATTTACGGTTAGTGGCTGCTGAACTGGAATGAGGCGTATGTTGTGTTTGTGTAACATTTGTTTTTAATATACGTGGGTTGTTCGGAAAGGTCGGGTTTATGCCCATTCTGAATAACCGATTCGACGATATGTCGAAGATGAAGACGGTGGTTGAAGACCGGAAGTCTTCACATCGTTTGGATAATTACTGATGATCCTGATTGGGCTGTACACCCAAGAGGATGGAAATAGTTGGTGGTCGTCCAAACGTACTTGGAGATCGATGGGTATGCGAGGAAAGTGCCTCCGGTTTCGTTCAGACCTAGAACGAACTTGTAAATGGATTGTGTGTCTGACATTGGATTTTATTCTGTGTTGATTGATTTCTGTTAAATATATATCTGTTTGGCGGCGGAGAATTTATTCTCTTGCTTAACGCCCTTCTCTGAGACGTACGAGCTAAGAGGTTATATATCGATAGATATCAATCGCATGGCATGAATTGCCTGTGTGGCACGCTGAGCTGCATGGATCAAGGCTTCTGTTGAAAAGCAAAGTCTTGTGGTTGATGTTCAAAGCACGGCCTACGTGGCATAGCTTTGTGTATAGCGTGAATTCGCGAGCCTCACACCTCGGTATGAGTTAAAAACGGGATAAGGACTGCAGGGAGAGCACAACGTTTCTTTCTAGCTTTGGTGGTGTCAGTGACTTACCAGCCCTGACATTTATATACTTTTCACCTATGTGGTTGTTGGATGAGGCGCCTTGATTTTAGGTTTGTAAGGACCGGGAAACGTGTGTTCAGGAATAACTAATCCTCAAACGTAAGAGAGGACCGGCCCTGAAGCATCCAGGGGTTACCCAGAGTGTGTAGTCCTGAGGCATTTGCTAGAGTGTCTCGAAGCGGAGAGGAGCTTGCCCCTTGCCTCGACTCATGACGGAAATCCAATTTCCAATACGAGTATTGCGGTTTTAATTGTAGAACTAGTATGGCGACATGATATATGGTACCCATGCCGTCTATGATTTATATTTATGATTGAAATTGTTTTGACACTATACACTTATTATAGTATCAAATGATTTGTTTTAAACGTACCAAGCATGTTTGGCTATTATAAGGGAAAACCCTATCCTCCGGCTTGCGTTGCATTGTGTGATGGGACCTAGGTCTTATAATAGCTTCATTTTTCGAAAAAGCATTGCGTTGTTTTCTCTATGCACTGGTATTCTTGGGAGGAAACCCATTCCATGTTATACGGCGTGGTCCCTTGAATTACTCTCTTTTAAAGTAAAGCTTTAAATAACTGTTTTAGTTCTCACACCAGTCACATGACTGACCTGGAGTTTATTGTTTTAACCTAAACTCTGGGTGCCCTTATTTTCGACACGGGCAGCTAGTAGTTTTGATTTTGCAGATTTATATTCACAGGATCCTAATTTACAGCTGGAATGATATCCGGAAAGCTCTGTATCCGTATATCACCTTCAGTTGTGCTTTGTATTATTTTTCCGCTGCTATGTAATTTATTGTAATCTCTGATGTTTATCGAATGTAATTTAATCATTTATACTCTGTATATACTTGTATCTGATGGAATTGTTGTAATAGCAATGAAATGTTCTTCCGTCTGCGTTCATTTGTGTGTTGTTCTCAAAGTATCCGCGCTTTCCTTCACGGGGAAGATACGGGTCCTTATAGTGGTATCAGAGCTTTGGTTTACAGAGCTCGAGAACAAGACACATTAGAACCATACGAAAGAATTCATCAGATATTGGAATAGTAATATCCAATTAGAACAACTCGTTAGAGATAGGATCAGTAGTATCCTAGAACGAGTGTGAAGAGTATATTTTCCAAATGTAAACAATTTTGTTTTGAAATTTAATTCGTTTTACACGTATTTGAATATTTATTTATTTTGAATTTGGACAATCGAGTATGTAAAGATTTCGCGTATACGCGTCATGAACGTATATTCGAGGTTTTAATATACTGGATAGATATAGAATTACACTCTAGTCGCCAGGAGATGATGTTGATAATGACCATGGCATCATCAATATTTATGTTCGTGTTTCGAAGGTGTGATTCCTATATATTTCCATTAGACTGGTGTGAGAACCAAAACCAATATAGCTAGAATACATTGTTGTGAATTGGCATCAAAACATGATTTTCAGTATATATATATATATATATCAAAATTATGAATTTGAAACGTTAATCCACTAATTGATTGATGTTTGTGTTGTTTGTTTATTTGTTTGATAATTTTGAACCATTTAGCCTAATTGCATCAAATATTGAATTGTATTGAAATTGGTCGCAATTGCTTGCATACACATGTACTTACATTGAACAGGTCATAGCAAGGAGGCTAGAGCAGAGAATAAAATTTGTTTGCCCGACAAATAGGTACATGTTTACTATAATTTACTGTTTTGTTTGGGTGATGATGATTTTATGAGCCTATTGGCTAGCCGCTTGGCTTTTTCTTTTTCTTTTTGAGATTAGAAGGCCTATATGGCAATTTCGGGATTTTCCCGTGGCTCCCGGTGTAGGGGAGGTTATGGCGAAATTTTTCGAAAATTCCAGGTGTTAGCCAAATTTTTGAAAATTTGAAAATTCTCAAAAACTGAAAAGTTGGAGAATGAAAGCCAGATCAAAGGTAGAGTTGATTAATCAAACCACTTTCGACTTCGTTCCTTTTCAGGGACGAAAAGTTTTAAGTGGGGGAGATTGTAACAACCCGAAAATCTGGGCCTTCGGGGTTAATCGAACAGAGTTAATCAAATAGAGTAAATCGAACAGAGTTAATCAAAAAAATTTAAGCAAGATTAGAAACTGATTAGAGATTAGTAAATTGAATAGTTTTCTAAGTGTCGATCTGATGTTGGTTTCGGCCTTCGGGGTTTATACTTAGAGAATTGTTCTCCTACTAGTTTACAGTCAGGGACTGATAGTTGTGAAATGATAGTGATATGTAAATAACAAATGGAAATGTTTTCTAATGTTAATAACGTATATTTTCTAAACATAGAAATAAGGAAATATATATATGGATATATATGTGATTGATGATTGATTGATTGATAGAATTTCCATTTGGAAATGGTATAGTTGTTTGCACACGTGTTTTCTTTGATAGTTAAATCACAGACTATCGAAGTTTTGACCATTTTAACATTGTTATTTTGGAGAGACTAGTTGGAATCTTATCCAAAGAACCACTCTATATTGGCATAAGCGTTGCGAATATGCCAAAGAAAATTAAAGATGGAGTAAAGTGCAATGGCTGTTGTATAAATCTTAGATAACAATGGACTAAGATGGATGTACTGAATAGTGCCTTCGGTTTCGTTCATTCCCAGAACGAACGTATATGGACGGGTGTCTGACAGAGTATTTCCAATGATCGAATGGGTTGGTCTGTATAAATATATATATGGTTGCAACGGATTTATTCCCTTAGCATAACATCCAGAATATTTGTGTAAACCAATTAATGATTAACGGATTTGATAATGTGACATTCAAAGTGATCGTGTTATAAATGAATGGAAAGTAATCGTAACTTCTGGCCTCAACAACCAGTAAATGACAAAAATCGGGCAGGCAGCATGGCTAAGTCGGTCGCACCGAAGTAGGGTGTATAATCACCTATCTAGAGAATATCTTTCTAGTGGAAGAGAAAAATCGGGTTTTCGTCGTATAGATTTTGAGTTACGTCCAAATCAAATTATCAGAAATGCAGCACCCTGACCATAACGATTTAATTATATTTTATATAAGGATTTAAATAGAAATCGAACATCGATATAACTCTGACGATGTAATATCGAGTTGTAAATCCATATAAGAATATTCTGAAGCTGTATGGTATCCCACTATGAATACAGACGATAATAATTAATTTTAAATAATTAATTTAATAATATTTAAATATATTTATATATTTAAATAGGCTATTTAGAGCTTAAAAAATAACCACTTTTGCAAACGAAGTCGGAATTCGATAAAACTAATTTTGTTGGATCCGTAATATTAATTTATTGTTAGATGTCCGGTTTCGTGATTTTTAGAGTCACTATGTGACCGTACGGATTTTTAAAGTGAAAAACAATCAGTAATTCAACCTTTAAAAATACGCTGTGTGAGCAAACGGAGTCGGAATTTGACGAAACCGGTTTCATTGGGACCGTAATGTCGAACTGTAGCAGCCTGTCCAGTTTCGTGATTTTTGGGTATCATATGTGATCATATGAATTTTTAGAAGGCCAATACAAGCAGCAGTTCAATATAATTTAATATAAATACAAAATAAAAATAATATAAAATTCCTATATAAACACTTTAACAATTTCTAAACCTAAGTGTTCATTCAATTCGGTCAACTCTTTTCCGCCGCGATATTTTCTTTCCAGGAAATCACCTTCGTTCCTTCAAAAAAAAAATCAAAATCAAGAGCAAATAAATTCTATAAATCCTCAAACAAATATCTATGAGTTCGGAAGAAGATTCACTTCATCCTATAGGAGTTTGAGCACGTTCGATTCACAGTGTTCGCTGGTGTTTTTTTCCAGCGTGAATCTTAGATACTAGGGTTTGTGATTTTGGTAATTTGGTACTTCAATTCAAAAGATGAATGTTATATTGGGATTTCTAGTATCCACTAGTACTTGCGTTCGAATTTTTGTGAGAATTGGTGATGTAGAAGTTCGCGCGAGTACTGTATGTACTGGGAATTTGGGTCCGACGGAAATCACCTAGGTGATGCGAGTTCGTTGGTTTGGGGATGAGGTGGAAGAGTCGGTGAAGAGACGAACTCTGGTGGTCTTGGGTTGGATTATCATGAAGGAAATGAGGAGCCTGGATGGTTCAAAATATGCGGTGGTGACTGTGAAAAGGGAGCAGCGTGTTTAGTTGATCAGGGAAGAAAGGAAGTAAGGCGGGTCAGGTTATGAAGGGTAGTGGGCCATTACATTTTGGGTGAGGCCCAATAAATTAAGATCCAAGTTGTTTATTTATTTAAAATGTATTAACTTGTTTATATCGTATCTAGTTCATACGGAATCGAAATCGTGAACGGTCAGGTGCGTTGAATTCGTATGGACGAGCACTTCACAATGAAATTGGGTTGAAGCGGATTGGAGCTCATTTGAATTTACGACGAAATAAATTGGTTGATTCAAATCAAACAACAGTTTATCGTTCTTTAACGATGAACTGCCAATGTGAGTAAATCTCACCAACTCTAAACAGTTTATAATTTCATGTTGTATTTTTAGAACAGTTAGAAATTGTCTGATTTACTGTGTGTTGACTGTTTGATTGAATTGCTAGTCAGTTAGTTGAATTTCTATATTGATTATGTTTAACAGAATATATCATATGGAACTGAAAGTGATGTTATCTATATTGTTTAACATCTGTGATGCAGGGAGACAGGTTGGAGGGATCCGACTAGATTCCTCAACATTTAATTTACCATTTTCATATATTGTGACATATGTTGTGCTATAAAATCTGTTGTTGATTTGGTATGTTTGAATGATATTGATCATTGTTATTCGATATTTTAAATATCATAAAAAGACCCTGGGATGTAAAAAGGGATAGTTCAATGTATATTGAAATGAAGGAATTTTATAAAATCAACCGATTTTATAAAAGGAAATAATTTGAAAACAAAGCATTTATAAAATCATAGGATATTATAAAGGAGAATATTTATTTAGAAAATAAATAGGATAAAAGGAAATTAACGAGATAGGAAAGAGTTAGTCGATAAGAAGTTAATCAAATATAGTTTATTCAAAGAAGTTAGTCAAACATAGTTATTCAGAATAAGTGCCATTTAGCACGACTGCTAGCGTAATTCGCAGGGCTGCAGATAGCCTACGGCGGTCGGATGTTTCCTGAGGGAATCAGGCGTAACCATTCTGATCGCTGCGATCTAGAGTCAAGCGAATGGAGTTAAATCGAATATAGTTATTCGAAATAAAGTTAAAACAGATACTAGTTATTCGAATTAGAGTTAATCAAATAGAGTTAATCGAATGGAGTTAAAGAAATAGAGTTAAGAAAAATTAGAAACTGACTAGAGATTAGTAAGTTGAATGGTTTCCTGAGTATCGATCTGATGTTGGTTTCGGCCTTCGGGGTTTATACTTAGGGAATCATTCTCATACTAGTTTACAGTTAGGGACTGATAGTTGTAAAAGAATAGTGATGTGTAGATAACATGGAAATGCTTTCCAATGTTAATAACGTATATTTTCTAAACATAGAAATTAAGGAAATAGAATATATATACATACATACATACATACATACATATATATATATATATGTTGATGATTGATCGATAGAATTTCCGTTTGGAAATAAGATCGTTGTTTGCACACTTGTTTTTCTTTGATAGTTAAATCACAGACTATCGAAGTTTTGACCATTTTAACGTTGTTAATATGGAGAGACCGGTTGGATTATTATCCAAAGAACCACTCTGTATTGGCATAAGCGTTGCGAATCATATATGCCAAAGATAATTGAAGATGGAGTAAAGTGCAAGGGTTGTTGTATAAATTTTAGATAACAGTGCCTAAGATGGATATACTGAATAGTGCCTTTGTCCAGTCCCACGACAACTTGTATGGACGAATGCCTGACAGAGTATTCCTAACGAATCATATATGTTGATCTCTTCAAACATATTACGTTTGGTGGTGGAAGAATTCGTTTCTCTTAGCTTCATACCCGTGATACCGTTAGGGAAATCGATAATGATTTGGCGGGTATGACGATGTGGTATTCCTAGTAAATGAAGATATGATATGAAAAAGATAAGCGTAGCTTCTAGCCTCACATCCGGTAAATGACAGAAATCGGGCAGGCAGCATGGCTAAGTCGGTCGCACCGAAGTAGGGTGTATAATCACCTATCTAGAGAATATTCATTTTTCTCTTTAAATCTATCAATGCTGTCCCGTATATATACGGGAAACGGTTGATGATCCCAACCATTGGTGATATACATTCGATACACTCAAGCGAAATGAGTGGTCGGTCATGTGTGGCTAAGTTGCAAGATGTTCTTGTTGAACTCCTGTGTATCGTTCCTAGAGTACACTGATCGGAAGGTGGTTCCATACCTTTTCATAGTTGGAAATCCATTATCCAATACGTGCTTGCGGTTTTGATTGTATACTATATATGTAGAACGTAAGATGAAAGCGTTTCTGCTAGATGATTATTATAGTTGTGGTTGATAGACATTATTATAATATCAAAAGGGTTTTTGATATAATGATATTTTGGATTCTCATAAGGGAAAAACCCGTTCCGTTATACGGTGTGGTCTTATGAGATATCGTTTACTTGCTTGAACTGTTTTAAACTGTTTTACTCATACCAGTCCCATGACTGACCCGGAGTTTATTTTGTTTTGTTTCTCTAAACTCTTGGGCGCCTAATTTTGTACGGGCAGTCAAGTAGTTGGGTTTTACAGATACACTTGGTGAGCTTGGAGCAGGAGGCTTCAAGATTCTATTGCTATTATTATTTCCGCTGTTGTTGTAAGTGTTGTACTATGATAAGTGCTATTGTATACATAATTGTTTTTATTTCAAAAGTTATGTTATATTTTATTCGTTTAGCTGTGAGTTTCGTGTTTACTCTGATGATGATGTTCTTCTTCTTCTACTCTATTAGTTCTATCTTATCTATCCTCACCCTCTATTTTCTTTCTATTAATTTCCTGATTTTCAGTTTATTTTGGGGTTGGACTTGTGTTATTTGGTCAGCTCAAATTGGTTCAGATTTCACACTTACAACACAACGGAAATAAACTATTGCTATATGATCCTGAAGCCTCCTGCTCCAGCTCTTCAAGTATCTGTAAATCCCGACTACTTGACTACCCGTACAAAATTGGGCACCCAAGAGTTTAGGGAAAACAAAACAAAATAAACTCTGGGTCAGTCATGGGACTGGTATGAGTAAAATAGTTTAAAATAGTTGAGCCATTAAACGATATCTCATAAGACCACGCCATATAACGGAACGGGTTTTTCCCTTATGAGATCCAAATTATCTTTATATCAAAATCCTTTTGATATTATAATAATGTCTATCAACCACAATATAATAATCATCTAGCAGAAACGATTTCGTCTCACGTTCTACATATATAGTATACAATCAAAATCGCAAGCACGTATTGGGTAATGGATTTCCAACTATGACAAGGTATGGAACCACCTTTCGCTAGTGTACCTCTAGAGAGGAATACACTGGGTTCAACAAGAACATCTTGCAACCTGGCCACACATGACCGACCACTCATTTAGCTTGAGTGTATCGAATGTATATCACCAACGGTTGGGATCAACAATCGTTTCCCGAATGGGACAACATCGAACATATTTAAGAATGAAATGAATATCTCTAGATAGGTGATTATACATCCTAATAGGTGCGACCTACATAGCATGCTGCCGGCCCGATTTCTGTCATTTCCCAGTTGATGAGGCTGGAGGTCATAACATATCTTTCAACAGATTACTCGTTCATTCACTTTGAATGTCACATCGTCATATCCGTCAAATCACAAATTGATTTCCCTAAAAATACCACGGGTATAAGCTAAGAGAAACGAATTCCTCCGCCACCAACATAAATATGTTTGAAATGATCAACTTACGTGATCTACCAGATATACTCTGTCAGACCTTCGTCCATACAAGTTGTCCTGGGACTGGACAAACCGAAGGCACTATTCAGTACATCCATCTTAGGCACTGTTATCTAAGACTTATACAATAACCCTTGCACTTTGCTCCGTCTTCAATTATCTTTGGCATATATGATTCGCAACGCTTATGCCAATACAGAGTGGTTCTTTGGATAATAATCCAACCGGTCTCTCCATATTAACAACGTTAAAATGGTCAAAACTTTGATAGTCTGTGATTTAACTATCAAAGAAAAACGCGTGTGCAAACAACGATATTATTTCCAACTGGGAATTTTATCGATCAGTCATCATTTGTATACATACATATATATATATATATATTCTCACTTTCTATGTTTAGAAAATATACGTTATTTACACTGGAAAACATTTCCATGGCTTAATTACGTATCACTATTCTTCCACAACTATAAGTCCCTGACTGTAAACTAGTATGAGAACAATTCCCTAAGTGTTAATCCCGAAGGCCGAAACCAACATCAGATAGACACTTAGAAAACCATTCAATTTACTAATCTCTAGTCAGTTTCCAATTTTTGCTTAACTTTATTTGATTTGCTCTATTTCGAATAAATAATATTCGATAAGCTTTATTTCGAATAACTTTATATTAGATTAACTCTTACTCGATTACTTCATTTGATTTAACTCTAACCTGATTAACTTAATTCGATTTAACTCTTATCGATTTCAAATTCGATAATTTCTATTTCGATTAACTCCATACGATTAGCTTAACTCTAATTGATTAACTTAACTTTTAATTGATTAACTCAACTTTAATCGATTAACTCAAATTCGAATAACTTATATTCGATTAACTCCTCTATTTATTTTCCCAATAAATATTCCTTTATTTCATTTATTTTCTAAATAAATACTCCTTTATTCTATTTATTTATTTTACCAATAAGTAATCATTTATTCTATTTATTTTCTAAATAAATATTTCCCTTTTTATCTTTCTATTTATTTCACAAATAAATATTTCATTTCTATTCTATTTATTTAACACATAAATATCCCTTTATAATATCTTATTTATATCTAAATAAATAATTCCTTTTAAACCCTTTTGCTTTTATAACTATTTTCTTTTATAAAATCTTTTGATTTTATAAACAATTCTTTTTATAAAATCTCGTGATTTTATAAATAATTCATTTTCAATATACACTTTAAAAATTCCCCTTTTAACATTCAAGTATTCCTTATGGTGTTTAACGTACCATATAACAATGATCAGTATCATTCAAACATATAAAATCATCAACAGATTTCATATCACATCGTATAACACAATATATGAAACAAACAGTATTTTATATATTGAGGAACCCAGTTGGGTCCCTCCAACCTGTTTCCCTGCATCACAGATTTTTAAACAACACGAGTATAAAATATTCTGTTAAACAGAATCAATATTCGATTAATGATTTATATATATATCGTTATCTATAATTTCAACCAATACACAAACAATTCAACCAAATAGTTAACACACAACAATCAGTCATTATTTATCAGTTCTAAATATACGTTATAAAAATAGAACTGTTCAGAGTTGGTGAGTTTTACTCACATTTCGCGTTAACCATTAAATGACGATTTGCGTCTGTTTCCAGACAGACAATTTATTTCGCCATGAATTCATACGAGCCCTAATCCACTTCCAATCAATTTCATGTTGTAGCCAACGTCCGTACGATCCCAACGGATCTTGTTTTGTTCAGTTCTGACAACGTATGCGATAGTTACGAAAATTATAATTTAACCCACATTTTATAAACAATTAAAGTTATGGAAAAATCTTATCGGGCCTCACCCCATTAAACATCGGCCCATCCACTCCTTTATATAACCCGTCTTCCCAAATCAAAGAAATACAGATCCGTCCTCCTCATTTCACCATATTACGTGACTTCCCATCTCCTTCACCGCCCCGTCTTCCCCAGAAATCCGTCACCAAGATCACCGGTGTGCTCCCCTCTTCATTCTCCACCGAGACGCCCCTCCCTTGCCTCAATACACTAGCGTTCAGTCTCCACCGTTTCGCCTGAATTCGTGAAACCTTGTCCTCGCTCACCTGAGCCAATCCGCCGCTACAGGTAACCGAGTCTGTCCACCCCACTGTAAATAACACCGCACTCCTCCCCTGATTCCAACACCAAGTCTGAGATCTTCCCTTTCATCCCAAGTGATGGAAAAACTCTGCCCTAGTCACGACTCAGGAAAACCGCTTTTCACCATGTCTATATACACGAGTTTGAAGCTCAACTTTAGTCGAACCAAGCAAGATGGATTTTAGTATTTTAGGAATTTAATTTGGTTGGTTATGGATTGTTTTGGAGATTGAATTTGCTCACTATTTTAGTTTTCCAAAAAAGATTAGTGGCGGCTCATTTGTTTAGTTTGCACAGAAGGGTTTTTAGGTTATAAGGCTTTAGAAGAGGGGGGACGAGGGTTGGTTGTGAAATCGAAGGATAAGTTATAATAAAGGAAATATTTATTTGTTAGAATAAATAGAATAGAAATAGAAAGGAGAATATTTGTAAATCATTTACAAATAGAATTAAAAAGGGAATATTTATTTAGAATAAATGAATAGGGTTATTACAGGAAATAATTAGAATGAATAAATAAGGTATTATAAGAGCAATTTATTTAGTAAATAAATAGAATAAAGGATTATTTATTTAGTAAATAAATAGAATAAAGGATTATTTATTGGGAAAATAAATATAGGAGTTAATCGAATCGAGTAAATCGAACAGAGTTAATCAAATAGAGTTAAGCAAAATTAGAAACTGACTAGAGATTAGTAAATTGAATAGTTTTCTGAGTGTCGATCTGATGTTGGTTTCGGCCTTCGGGGTTTATACTTAGAGAATTGTTCTCCTACTAGTTTACAGTCAGGGACTGATAGTTGTGAAATGATAGTGATATGTAAATAACAAATGGAAATGTTTTTCAATGTTAATAACGTATATTTTCTAAACATAGAAATAAGGAAATATATATATATGGATATATATATATATGATTGATGATTGATTGATAGAATTTCCATTTGGAAATGATATCGTTGTTTGCAAACGTATTTTCTTTGATAGATAAATCACAGACTATCGAAGTTTTGACCATTTTAACGTTTTTAATATGGAGAGACCGGTTGGATTATTATCCAGAGAACCACTCTGTGTTGGCATAATCGTTACGAATCATTTATGCCAAAGATAATTGAAGACGGAGTAAAGTGCAAGGGCTATTGTATAAGTCTTAGATAACAGTGCCTAAGATGGATGTACTGAATAGTGCCTTCGGTTTGTCCAGTCCCAGGACAACTTGTATGGACGAAGGTCTGACAGAGTATATCTGGTAGATCACGTAAGTTGATCGTTTCAAACGTATTATCGTTGGTGGCGGAGGAATTCGTTTCTCTTAGCTTATACCCGTGGTATTTTTGGGAAAATCAATTTGTGATTTTGCGGGTATGACGATGTGACATTCTAAGTGAATGAAGATGTGGAATGTGAAAAGATAAGCGTAGCTTCTAGCCTCACATCCGGTAAATAACAGAAATCGGGCAGGCAGCATGGCTAAGTCGGTCGCACCGAAGTAGGGTGTATAATCACCTATCTAGAGAATATTCATTTTCTTCTTTAATCTATCAATGTTGTCCCACATATATATACGGGAACGGATGCTGATCCCAACCGTTGGTGATGTACATTCGATACACTCAAGCGAAATGAGTGGTCGGTCATGTGTGGCTGAGTTGCAAGATGTTCTTGTTGAACTCCAGTGTATCGTTCCTAGAATACACTGATCGGAAGGTGGTTCCATACCTTGTCATAGTTGGAAATCCATTACCCAATACGTGCTTGCGATTTCGATTGTATATTATTTATGTAGAACGTGAGATGAAAGCGTTTCTGCTAGATTGATATCTATTTGTGTTTAGACATTATTATAATATCAGAATGATATTTCTTGTCAAAGATGTTGGATTCTCATAAGGGAAAACCCGTTTCGTATTCACGGCGTGGTCTTATGAGATATCATATACCTGTATAACTGTTTTAAACTGTTTTACTCATACCAGTCCCATGACTGACCCGGAGTTTATTCTGTTGTTTTCCCTAAACTCTTGGGTGCCCAATTTTGTACGGGCAGTCAAGTAGTCAGGATTTACAGATATATCTGAAGAGCTGGAGCAGGAGGCTTCAAGATCATATAGCTATAGTTTATTTCCGTTGTGTTGTAAGTGCTGTACTTTGATAATGATGTATATTCAAATACAGATGTATATTTCAAGTTATGTTAAAAATATTATATGTTATTCGTCCCACTGTGAGGTTCGTGTTACTCTGATGTTGTGTTCTTCTTCTTCTGTTCTAAGTTTCTATCTTATCTTTCCTCACCCTCTATCTTCTTTCTATTAATTTCTTGAACTTCCAGTGCAATTTGGGGTTGGACTTGTGTTATTTGGTCAGCTCAAATTGGTCCGGATTTTTGGGTCATGTGTGGCTGAGTTGCAAGACGTTTTTGTTGAACTCTAGTGTATCGTTCCTAGAGTACACTGATCGGAAGGTGGTTCCATACCTTGTCATAGTTGGAAATCCAATCATCCAATAAGCGCCTACGGTTTATGATTTTACATTATATATGTAGAACGTGAGATGAAAGCGTTTCTGCTAGATTGATATATTTGTACTTAGACATTATTATAATATCAGAACGATATTGCTTTATCAAAGATGTTTGGATTCTCATGAGGGAAAAATCCGTTCCGTATTCACGGCGTGGTCTTATGAGATATCATATTTCTGTTAAACTGTGTTAAACTATTTTACTCACACCAGTCCCATGACTGACCCAAAGTTTACTTTGTTGTTTTCCCTAAAATCTTGGGTGCCTAAATTTGTACGGGCAGTCAAGTAGTCGGGATTTTACAGATACACTTGGAGAGCTTGGAGCAGGAGGCTTCAAGATTCTATAGCTATTATTATTTCCGCGGTTGTTGTAAGTGTTGTACTCTGATAAGTGTTATTGTATATATACTGTTTGTATTTCAAAAGCTATGTTATATTTTATTCGTTCCGCTGTGAGATTCGTGTTTGCTCTGATGATGAATGTTCTTCTTCTTCTATTCTATAAGTTCTACCTTATCTTTCCTCACCCTCTATCTTCTTTCTATTAATTTCTTGAATTTCTAGTGCAATTTGGGGTTGGACTTGTGTTATTTGGTCAGCTCAAATTGGTCCGGATTTTCGGGTCATTACAAGGTAAGCTTCAACCATTTCGAGGAGGAGAGGAAATTTTTGATTTGGATTTGAAGAGAGATTTTTGTCTGGAAGAGGGAGAGGTTTAGCTTTGAAATGAGAATTAAAAGCTGAGTTACAGAAATGATGGCGACTAGAGCTGTGAAGGGATGGGTGAGACCGTTTGTTCTTAAATTTCTGATTGCATGCCCCGCGATTGTTCGATATTCGTGCTGATTTTGCATTTGCCTTAGGAGGGTACGATAGGTCAGCTGCTTTGATATGAAAAGTTGCATTGCTTTTATCGGGACATAGTGAGCTTGCGTGACCGAAAAGTGAGCATTTATAGCGTAATGTTGTGTTCCTGCAGTGTTTCGCCACGTGGCTTCTGTTTGTGCATCTGTTTGTGCATCGAAGGCATCGACGTTCAAATTTCAAATGCTCTATCATGGCTCGAACTTATTTGAACGTTGGCAGTAGATGTCGCCTTCCAGTGTGAGGGTTGGGGAGGATCGGAGGGAGCCTCGGTGGTGTTGCCGCAATTTGAGCGTATGACTTGGTTGGTTGTGGCGGCAGCGGTTGTGATTGATCGCCGGGTAAGCGTGGATCTTGAGTGACAGCTGTTGTGACCGCGTCAGAAGGAAGACGATGAATAGGAACAGAGGCAGCACCATCGTGAGATAAACGATATTTCGGTAGGATGAACTGGACTGATGGCGAAGGAGGAGGATATGAGGGAGCAACGCGAAGAGAAGTTTGAGATGTTGTTGATGATGAGGATGCCATTGTTAAATATAGTAATTAAGTTACAGGAGTGTGACAGATTACCGGACTACTATTCGATTTTTAAAGTGGACCGTCTGCTGCCAACGACTTTTATTGTGGGCCATTCACAGAATTTATCCTAGATTACAGTATATTAGCTTGCTAATTTACATAACTACCAATTGCATTTCAAATGACTTAACCCTCCACGCAGGGAGAGTGTGAATACATGACATACTACTAAATGTAGTGACTTTCATAAGAATACAAGAGAAGCCTATACATGACTATTTAAATTAAAGCTAGGGTATTCTCCAGTAATATGACAGAACCGCAGAATGAACAACAAAGGTGCAAAAGCTACATATCGCTCCATACATTAGTCTGCCAAAATATCTTGAGCTCCACACCATGGAAATGATGCAGTAACAAGCACAATTACAAATGTAGATTTGACTGAGTGACCAAACAAGCATATGCTGAAAGGAGAGGAAGGTATCCATAAAGAAACCACCATTGAAACGACAAAGTTGAGTTCCATGAGCATCACCATTATCACCGTAACAACAATGGCCAGACAATGTGCTAGCACACCTCTCACTCGACACCCCATTAAGGACCACCAGTAGAAAACTGCTCGACAAGGAACACTACATTGCGGGCTTCACTATACCCAGAATTGTCAAGTCAGGTAGAAACACCACCGAAAGAACAAGACAAGGTTCAGTGCGTTATGCATCTCGTGTTTGTCATTGAACTACAATGATGACCTAACCTTACAACCCCAAATAGACATGAAACTAGCAAGCAGAAAAAATGAAAAAAAAATGAGCAGAGACCTAATATACATGCTTCTGAGCTACTAAAATCAAAGTATGAACCAAGCACCCCAACTCACAATAGGTGGGAATGTTTTTGAGAAATCAAAACCACACCATTGAGAACCTTGTCTTATACTTAGAAATTGAGCCATATGCATTCTTTTTAAGTCTAAAGGTCCATCTGCATCAATTATTTTTTTATGACATGGCAAATTAACAAGTGTCTGTGTCTTGTTTTTAATTAGATATTTGTACTCTTCTTGCATGTCAGTACTCCACTTATTGCAGTGGTTGGCTTCCTGAAAAGATGTTGGTTTACTTTGCATCATATAAGTGTTGTATGCCTTTAGCTTGAAAATTCCATATTTTGCTCTTGTTAGCATTAGATGTTTATTTGCATTGCCTGCAGTAGTGGTGCCTTTGTCATTTTCATTTGCTAAGTTATTATCAGATTATGATGTTTGATTTTCATGCATGTTATCATGTTCACCTTTGGATGACATACTACTGTTGGTGTTGAATGGTGAAATAAATTGCTGTTGACCTGGTCCACTTGTAGGCATGGTGAGTTGAGAGTGATCTTTGCCACCAGATTTATCTTGTTGAGGTGGCACTTCCGGTATCACTGATCAGGTACATCTGAACTGAACTGCCCTGGATTCTGGACTTTACTTGTGGTTCTACTTTTAGATTTACTAAATGAGAACACCTTTTCATTAAACACCACATGTCTAGCAATATATATTTTCCCTTACTATCTAGGCACTTGTATCCTTTCTGATTGTTACAGTAACCCAAGAAAGTACAGAAAGTTGACCAGAGCTGTAGTTTGTGTGTGTTGTAGGACCTTAAGTAGGGAAAACACTGATATCCAAACAATTTCAGATGTTTGCAGTCATGTTTAATGTTAAAAAACCCTCTTGAGGGCATTTGAACTTAAGTACTTTGGTGGGTAACAGGTTAATTAGGTACATAACAGTATTGAATGCCTCCGCCAGAATTTTAGTGGCATGGAAGCTTGATCAAGAAATGCTCTGAATAAATTAGATTTCATAGGCTTAACAAAACAACAATATGATACTTTTTTTTTTGAAGTTTATCCATA
This sequence comes from Allium sativum, assembly GCA_030737875.1. Taxonomy (NCBI): domain Eukaryota; kingdom Viridiplantae; phylum Streptophyta; class Magnoliopsida; order Asparagales; family Amaryllidaceae; genus Allium; species Allium sativum. Next base: position 139,290,775 of record CM060925.1, on the reverse strand, counting down.
ATTTCTGTTGCGGACTGGTCCAACTTCAATAGTGAGTGCATGATAAGATAAACGAAAGCAGAATTTTGCGGATATTGAGCAACATTTATTTAATCTAGAATGTTAGAAAGCGAAAATAAAATGTAAAAAATATGAACAATCAATTATAAATAATTTTTTATAGGATCGAGCAAAGTTCAAATCCAATACCGAATAGGGTGCAATAAATAACTATAGCTAATTTCTTATAAATATTGTATACTATGGTAGTGAAACACACTTGGACTAACTTCCCCAACAACTGACATACTAGGTCTGTATAATAAACAAAAATTCATGGCTAATATACGATTAAAATAACATTGACTAACATACTGGATCTAGAGGTGTTAATCGGGCAAACTGAACCGGACAGAGGAGTATTCGTGTCCTAACCTATAAGACCTTCAGACGTACACAGACCGTATGAGAAGTTGACTCGGTCATTGTTTGTACGAGCTGGACAACAGATGGACAAAATTCAGACAATAGAAGAACATCGAACATTTTCGGATGGACATATTTTCACACTTTTTCCTGTCCTAAATCATATTCTAATTGAGAAAAAGGACATGGACCAGACATCTTACCCCTTCGGACTAAGTTATACAATGGATTGTCATGTCCTATTAACACCCCTAACTGGATCTATATAATGTACAATTAACATGCAATTAACATAACATTGACTATAAAACTAGGTATATGCCGAGTTTATATAATAAAAAAGTTTTCATGATTAGCACATGATTAACGCAACATCAACTTGTATACTTCGTATATATAATAAAAACCTGTTTACGATTAATATTCTATTAACTTAACATCGATTAATATGCTGAATATATATTGGGTTATATACGATAAACAACAGTTCATGTTTAATTTATGATCAATGAAATATCGATGCATTGATAATTAGTTTTCAGATATTGTGCGAAATAGGGGGCTGGACAAAATGTGGGATCTTTAGTTTTCAGATCCGTGCTTGCCCTACTCAAAATCCTCGATCGTGCTAGCGGTACTCTACATATTTTTAAGTTGGGAAATGCTACAGCACCAGCCTTAATTTTTTGTCAAAAACTATGACATAGTAGAAATTTTGAACTCAGCAGAGGTAAAACTGTAATGGATCATGTTAGAATGACTAGGGAAAAACGGTGAAAAAAAAAAAAAAAATTTGAAAATGAACGAGGAGAAATTTAGGGGAGAGTCCGAAATTCATGGGGGGATTTGTCATCCAACGACTCTAATCAACTTGGTGAAAATGACTCCCAAGTTTTCCGGTTGAAACAACTAACTGTAATTCATAGTCGGCCAGTAAGGGTAAAATTGTCATTCACAGCGGGTCCTGCCGCTTTTTAAGTCTAAACTCACAAAAAAAACATTCTGCTATTTTAGCATTTTCGTTTAAGTCTCATGTTCGATTAAACCCCCGTGGGGCCTTGTTGATATCGTAAATTTCAGATCAAAGCTTTGGGGAAAAGAATCGCGGTTCATATTTTCTCAGCCTTTTTTTTTTTTTCAAACCGTACGCCTTCGCTTGCATTTAGCGCTTCGACGATTTCGTCACCTTTCCAAGGTAATTTAGTTACTTTTTTCGTTGGATCTGTAGTATAAGAAGGATATTTGTTTTCTGTTTATCTCATGGATTATTGATATTAATTCAAATCACGATTTATTGGCGTAGATCTGGGCCTGTAAGATTAATCCTGTGGGTTTTGATTAGTATTTTTGGTACTGTTTTTATCCTCACTTTAATTTTCTATGTAGCTGTTATTTGTATATCTTTGTAACATTTAACTGAGTATGAAGATAAATTCAATCTAAGATATCTGCAGTGTCATAACTGCCTATTGGATGCCATGTAATGTTGCAAGATTCCATGGAGGTGGTTATTGATTGTATAAACGTTTTGCCAAACAAGATACTTGATTGCATCCACGTTTCTGAAGCTTATTTAATTTTTGTCTTTTGTTGAAAAAGCATAATATTTAATGTGTTCTTGTCATTTTTACCGGAACTAGACTTTGGTTATGTTTGGTCGAATGTTGTTTGTCTATTCATCAGATCAAAATTTTATCCTAGCCTAATTTGGTATACAAGAACGATCTTGACGCCTAATGTTTTGCGTCAGTCATAATGTCATAGATGAATAATGAGTAATATGGTAAATAGATTATAGATGTAAACAGTTAACTAACTTTAGTAACTTTACTATATGCAAATTTCAAGTACTAAATCCTGTCCCCCCCCCCCCCCCCCCCAACCTTCCTCCTTCTATTTAAGCTTACGTTTATTGTAACTAATAGGTTTTTCGAGTTTTCATTTGTAACACGATTTGAGATACCTATGGTTTGTGTGATGAGGGACATTTGAAGTTAATTTTGAGGGAGGCATGAACCATGTTGGGTTAATTTTTACCGCAAATGGAATTTTAATATCACGACTTATAGTTGATGATGTACGGATATATTTTATTTATACTACGGCCCTGTTTGTTTTTCTGAAAAAGCACTTTTTCAAAGCTTAATCGAAAAGGCTGAATATATTAAGTGCTTTTAAGGTGTTTGGGTGAACTAACAATTAAATGCTTAATCATCCAAAATAGCTTAATAGCAAAAAGCATATATTTTAAGCTTTTTGACTGCTTATTGCTAGTAAGTGATGATTTACAGTTTTGTCCTTCTTCTTTATATATAACAGTAGTGTATACTTTTATATTTACAAAAGCAACAGTATTTTTTCTTTCCATCACCGCAGCCGTATATTGAAGGAGGCACTTCCTCATTTTCCTTTTGTTTACTTTGCATAGAATACACGGCTGTAATAGTATTTCACATATTTATATTTTTATATAGTTTTATATTTGCTGGGTTAAAAACAAAAACGACATTGCTGTACTAAATACGACGACAATATATACTTTTATAAAAATATTATATACCTTTACATACTTTTATATTTTATGACTTAAAAAGTAAATTGATAAATCAAACAATAAAAATGAAGGGCAAATTTGTCAACCAAAATTATTTCACAAAAAATCAGAATTTTGATAAGCAGATAATCAAACAACAAAAAAGCATTAAGCATTCAGCATTAAGCATTCTATTCAGCATTCAGCAATCAACAATCAGCCTTAAGCATTCAGCCATTTTAAACAAACGAAGCCTACGAATGGCGCTTTATTCAAGCAGATTTAATGACTCGGGGGTTTGGACCCACGACATGATGATGTAAGGATTATTCTAATTATTAAATTATATAATAATATCTTTGTTTACGAAGTTATATGATCATGCAATGTCTGATATTTATTAATCTCTATAATATTGTATGCTATGATGTCACATGTATTACATTTATGCTTATGTGTATTAAATTAACTAACGCCATTGAACAAAACTAACGAAGACGAGACATGATGGTATTACACTGGTAGGTGACGTTACCCCTGCCCAACAAAGTCCAAATGAAACCTTTTGACAACATAGGGTCATGTATGTAAAATCATATAAAATTGCGTACATCAATGAAAACTTAAAATAAAATAATTATATGTTTATGTATCAATAGAGATAAAATTAAAAAAGGGAACATATCAAAATTAAAAAGGGAACATATCATTTTTGCTAGCAATAGAAGAAGACTACTTAATTAAAGCAGAATAAAATAAAAGATGTGCAATGAAGTATGAATTTTGAATGATTGCACATCTTAAAACGATGGTCTTGACCAATAATTGCAAATGAACACTTGTAGATATCTAATTCCCAGTAGAGTTAACTATTGAAATAATTAGAAAATACACTTGTGTCTGTGTTAAAAGAATAAATAAAGGAATAACTCACGCAACTCCATTGAATCACTTAAAATATGGAAAGAACTCAACTTTCTTTGTGTCTCAGCAATTTAATATGGATGTATTTCAATTACTGTGCCGACTGATCGGAACCACATTCACTATTGCTTGTTCAATTATAGTGTCAAATAATTCTTTGAAATTAAGGAGTATACAACGGTTTGATACCTTAACAACTGTTGGCTGCACCGTTCTTGAATGATACTTAATCATATATTATGGACCGATGAGTATAGCCACTGGAACATGAAAAGTACATGCTATGCTCAATGTCTTTCACATATAATCATGTATGCTAATGTGTGCTACCTGCTGAAACAAAATCAACAAGTAATAGTGCTTTATTTTAATTTTCTTATCTATTTTGCCTGAACTGCTGTATTTTGATTTTTTTGTATTGTGGTTAGTGTTTCCATTTTCAGTTAACACATGTATGCATGTAAGTATGTCTTATTTGAAACTGTTGATGTTACCATCTTAGTTTAAACATGTGATTGAATGATGATGCATAGTGAGTATCTGTAAAAATGATAGCTTTACTATCATCATACCAATTATACTTGTTTATTGGCTTAAATCAAAACTGGTAACTGATTGTCTGTCAAAGACATGGTAAGCGGAAATTTACCACTACCATTACATTTCATTTGATCATTCTAACAAAAGCATAGCTGGATAGTATCCTCATTCTATTTTAGCTATATTTTTCTCTTATTTCACCTATCATATTATTACATCTTCATACAACACCCTTTCACGTAATATACATGAAGACAGATGATACTGCATTAAGTTATTTGTATTATTTGTTTATTCTCTAGAAGTTGATGTGCAGTGATTGTTATCATTGGCCCAAGTTGAATAGCCATCTTTTTTCTTGATTAATTCGTGCATGTTTAATTTTGTGAATTCCAAATTTTAAGTAGGCATCTTACACATAATTTGCAAACTCCAGAGTCATTCACTTCCTAACACTGGAAATTATGACTGATATCGTCATTTATTCTTGCTATATATAGTAGCATCTTATTTTGTTGTAAAGTTCTATGCGCTAATTTGATGTTGTTTGTAAACTTCAAGGTGTAACTGGGCATACACATCTTACTTATTTGGTTATATATATTTGAATTGTAAGTTGGCATCTTAGACATGGTTTTATGGTGCTAAAATCGTTGTTCTTCTAATGCGCATGGCATTCCTACAATTTTTAGTATTCCTTTCTTTTAATATATGTGTTAAAATTGTATGCAGTTAGAATCTTCGAAGGGACAAGGCGCGTTGTCATGATTCCTTTCATAGGTTCAAACTGGATATTAATTTTGTTTGACATGATGACAAAAAAAGTGACGATGATGATTACAATGATGACGAGGATGATGAGATTCAATGTTCAACCCGAGCAAGACCAGCTGAACTGGTTGGGTTGTCCTAGGTAATGTAAAGCCTAAGTGCAAAGCTCCTCACTCTTTGAGTTTCCGTAGGCAACATAGAGCCCAAGTGCAAAACAGGAAAAAAAAAATCAACAACAGAATCGTTTGGTAAATAACATCGTGCTAGGGAAGCATTTAAAGTTCAGTTTCATAGTTTGAAGGCAATTTTGCATGTGCATTTTTTTAGTACATAAATAAAGACCTTTTAATTACAATGAGGTACTTTGATACGACAACAAAACTAGACCATAGGGCCGTGTAAAACAAAATTTAGGTACATGGTGAAGAATTTTTATTGTTATTTAGCTGGATACAATCCATATCCAGTTAACGTACAAAACTGAAGGCTAAGATATTCATGACCAGAATCGGCCAGTCATAAGTAGAATATAGATCTGCAATAGACCATGGAGCCTTAGCACCAAATTTTAACTGAAATGAAGCACAGAAAGCCCAACTGCAAAATATAAAAAATGTCCTGAACAACAGAATCAAACTGCTGACCTTTTCATCAAGATGCTTACACACTTTGCACACTATCACTTACAAATACAACAGCCAATTCTTACATCAGTCATGTTTAACATTTCTCCTCCCCCTTGTTGTCCCCCTGCTGAGAGGGTTGCCCTAGGCAGCCGCCTGCTAGCCCTGAAATTGGGCCTGAACCCAAGTGACCAACCGAGTATCATTTATCCTCGCATTTGTTAAATAGTATTGTTGGCGTATATGATTGATGTAACACAAAAGATGTGTTACAACAACATATAACGTGTTTTGTAACACATATAGAACAACTAAGCCGTCATGTAATATGACATCTAACGGTAACACAACTAAAATATTTTATTTCCTTTAATGTAGACTCATGGTAAAGCTTTTATTTTTCTTCCATACAACGCAAGCAATAAATTGATTTTGTAGAGTGTGATTAAAGAAAAAAACAGTTACTAATAACATGATTTTTGTCTTTAAATCGAAAAGAGCAGACTAGTCCCTGTGTAAGAAGAAACAAAGCACCATGAAGGTTTTTTTTAAATAAATATAGTTGATAAGTTTCATTTTTAGGTCAAAACAGTTAAAGCCAAATGCAGAGAATGTCATTATTGCATAAGCTTTTTACAGCAAGTACTAAGGTCTTTTAGTTGGGTCATAACAAATTTTACGATATAAAATGAAGATTATTTGAGTAAATGTCATTCCAAACATACTTAGGATCATACATTTTAATATCAAGCGTTAACAATCTTGCTTGTCGACGAATGAATAAAATGCATGCTGCCAAATCAATATATTTTTATTACGTGGTCAGAACTTCAATTTTCGTCCCTGATGTCTTCTACTTTATAGTTTGTTTAAGGTAGTTTTATTATTACTATTATATATATATATATATATATATATATATATATATATATATATATATATATATATATATATAACAGTCAATTTAATTATTACACGTATCATAATTATCCTCATCTACCCAGTGTTCAAGGCTCCCACTTGAGCAGGAGCTGGAATCGGCAGGTTGGAAGAGATTTGGGCTGACTTGCTGCAGTTCAAGTCATTTGGACATGATTTTGTTACCTTAGTAAGTCATTGATTCCAACTATTTATGATAGTTTGCTTGCTTGAAAGTTAAAGTGGAAAAATATTATCTATTACTTGCAATGTCAATGTCCTATCCAATTAATTTATGTGGCTCTTTGGTTCTTAGGTTGAGTAGCACTTTCTGTACTCTTTTCTATGAAATTTGTCCAAGTGTTAAACTTTATGTTATTATATATAATAGCCAAATAGTTAATATATGGAAAAAAAAAGCAAATCGAATATTTCCCCCGGCTGTTGCCCTCTCTACAAACAATGTCTTAATAGTGTTAGCTCTGCAAGACGACCCATCTGAAGTGAGAGTTGGATGTTTCATGACTTGCACCAAGACATTAATCTCAGACCAATATGTAATTCTTTATTTGGTTGTCATCCGCTAATTCTCCTCAAATTCGATCCGTGAATATCATTTGGTTTGGACCAGTCGCTTCTTGAATCAACGAATCATGTTAGTATGACGATTCTGAGCTGGACAAACTCAACTAGTTTTTTCCCCTTGGAAAGAAAAATGATCAAATTATGCAATATGTCACTCAGTAATATTAGAATGTTCCTCAAACTGATACAAAAATGTATTGAGATTTTCTGGAAACAGATCTCCCCTCAGTCTCAATTCGTTCGTGGTCGACCCAGGAAACACAAGCATCCTCTCGGTAGGGGGTGGGGATGTATTTGCACGGGTCTATGATATAAGAAAATACCTGTCTGGTGATTTAGTTTATTCAGATAACCCTATAGTTGTTTTTGTTCCTTGCCATCTAAATAGACCATGCCATACTTTTATCACTGGACTAGCATACTCGACCACAAGCGAACTATTGGTTTCATATACGAGTGAACACATATTGTATTCTGGGCTAGATCCTACATCCACAGTTTAGGGTATTGGACCAGATCCTACATCCGTCGATGTGATGGACGATGCAAAAAAAATTCTGATTTAGAATCACGGTTGTATTCTGGGCATTGCAGTCATAACATGCATGGACTGTCAATTTTTTTGGGGATTAGATAGCGACGTTGTCTGTGGGTCAGATTGTGGGGATATTTTCGCGTGGAAGAAAAAGGGAGGAGCACTCATGAGAATGACGATAAGAGTAGAAGGTCAGCACCCTCTGAATGAAGGCTTGCATTGCATTGAGCCTCGTCCTCATTCTACGTTTCTTGCGTCTACCAATCATGGTAAAGATGTTAGTCTTTAGGCTCCGGTTGGAAGAGGAGTTGACCGATTACCAGATAAGATTGAAGAGGCATGTAACCGATATGTTCTATGTTTTCAGTTGAATTTGTATCATCATTTATTTTCATGTTTTCGCATTGTCATGTTTTTAAATTTCAAATTAGGAAAAACAACAAGGCTCAAATGGAAGAGTTTGTAACGATGTTTCATGCTCTGTAGCAACCCTTATTTAGAAAATTCTACTGGATATAGAGGACTGGATGTGACATACAGCCCAAAATATTTCCCTTTTGGGTTATTTACCTTTTTAAGTGTAAAATTGAATTGTGAAAAGCTTTGCTGAAACAAATATTGTTCTGGTATATTTGCCTCTTGGAAGGAGTATCTTGTCCGTCTAGTATCTTAAAACTTAAATGTCCTCTCTGTATTGAGTTACTGCTATATAACTTTTTGTCAATGGTTTTTGATAATTTTCATCTTAATTTGCAATATTTAGTAGAAATTTTAACATCTTAATTTCTCTGCTGTTACAGCTTTCGAAGAAAATTGCCTGTTAGCCACTTCATGATGCTTATCATAAGTTAAAGTTGGAGTACTCAAGAATGATTATAATGATGAAGACATCAGGGAAGATGATCACCATGTTAATCTTCAGGTCCAATGTTCAACCCGAATATCTTTCTAGGTATGTAACAACATTGCCTCCTACTATTTCATATCTGTGTTATCTGTGTATTTATTATGTAGTAATGATCTTCTATATTTTAATGCCAAACCTTTAAAATGAAGCTTTTAAATATCAAAGGCGTCCTTCATCTTTTCCAAGAAGCTAGCCCCACTATACCTTCCCAACCCCGTCTTTAACAAATGCTGCATGTCTCCGCTTATACCCAAAGTCAGCGGGTACCCATTTTCTTAATGAGTTCATTTAATAAAAGAACAAATCAATTAATAAAGTGAATATGTCTGTCTAGTATTCAAAACTCAAATTTCCATTTCTTAAGCATAGCGCGACGATACATTTTATGCAATTATTATGCATCCGTTCTTAGACATCTGAAATGTTTATGTTTGAGCATCTAGACAGTTTAATACCTCCGAGAGAAGGAGCATACGTCGACCATAAATTTTAACGCCTCTTGAGTGAGCGTTCAAATTTCGAGAGCGTGGGAGAGTCTCGCCTCTTATATCACTTAAGGGTGCATAAGTCGGATGTGATAAGTTATAAAAAAACTATATTTTAAAATATGTTTTTTTTTTAATTGTAATGTGTTTATTTTGAATCTGAAATTTTGTTTTCAAGTTGTACGATCAATTTTGTTTTTGTTTTTTGTACATTTAAATATACCACAATATTTAAATAAGGGAAAGTCTATATAAACACAGAAGTTTGACACAAATTCGAGGATACAAAGCCTCAACCATGGGATTGCCCTCAGATTTCCATCTCTCGTATATAAGGAAGAATTAATCATGTGGCTGAGATTTTGTGTTTTCAAATTTGTGTCAAATTTTTGTGTTCAAATAGCCGCTCCCTTTAAATAATATTAAATTGCCATTGTATGTTTTTTAATTGTAGGTTTATTTTAAATTTGTAAATATATTTTAAATTTGTAATTTTCAGTTCTTGACTGAAAATTGGTTCTCTAATTTGTAAATTAAGTTAAATATATTGTATTGTATTTGAAATACTTTAATGTATTTAATTATTATTAATTATTAAATGGTTACAAAAATATAGTGAATTTGTTTTTCGGCTGTAATTCTGTTAACTAATTGAAAAATTAATTAAATTTGTTATATTATGTATGCAAATATAATTAAAATTAATTTATTATTAACTTTATGACAAAATTTATTGATATTTGCTTAATAATTAATTTCAATCAGGTAATTAAATAGTTAATAATTACTAATAGTATCTGATTGAATTACCTTGCATCAGAGAAAACCCTAGCTGAAGTCTAAGCTGAACATTTGTTGGAAATTGCGAGTTCACCAACTTCTAGTCAGACACATGTTCAAAAATGCTTCCTTGTATTTCCTTAAATTAAGGTTTCCATTTACTCAACGGTATTAAAGTTATTATATCATATATATGTCCCATGTTAATCTCATTTTTTCATACAGAGGCATGATCTATATTATTTTCAATTATTGTAAAATTGTGAGATGTTTGATTTGGATGGTTTTGCTTCTAAGTGACAACTACATCAATGCAAAGTTTTATGCTTTTTTATAAGCACAAGGATCATGCTGTTAGAGTGGAGACGTTTCTTTAAGAGGAAGAGGTTTATTTCATTTATAACCAGTCCAAAGGAGTTATAATTCCTCCTTGTTCTCCACTAGTTTAAGGATTCACTTTTATAATGAATTCGTCTTTGTATTTGTTTCATTGTAGTTTCACATTTTTATGAAATAATTTAGGTGTTATATTTATATAAATATTTGGATATATGTTTTTATACTGTTCAAGTTGCCAATAGTTCTATTTGTTAAAACATTCATGGTGTTTCCTTTAATGCAGGAAGCAGTCTAAGATAGAATTCACCTTGCAAAAAAGTGTTCAAGTTCAAGACTAAGTTTATGGTAACTGTTTGTTTACCTGTAGACAGTTTTCTTGCTTCACATTAGTTACCACAATTGGTAGCAAATATGTATTTTTTATACAATAGTTATTGTGTGCGAATTAGTTACCACAATTGGTAGCAAATATGTATTTATAATCTTTCTTATGCATTTTTTCTTGTATATATATAGTGATATTTACATTGTCATGCACTTGGTTACTATATCATATCATGGGTCACCTATAAACTTCTGATTGTCACTGAGATGATTATACTTGTAAAATGAAATGTATACCCGTGAAATTCAAGATAACCGAACAGGTTCTCAATGATAACTTACCATATTTTTCTCTTTAACGTTCTGCAATTTCAAGAGAGCATTCGCCAGGTTGTGCATTGGCAAAATTATTGGATTAATTATTGAATATGTAGTGTATAAAATTTTGTCATACCACAGACTTCAGAGTTGACATACGTTGTGTATCGATTGGTGCATGTTTGTAAATTAAGGTTTTCTCATATTACGTTTTCCTGAAAGGATAACTATGCATCTTCTGGTATTTCCTGAAACCAACTTAAATGAATGTGTGAAAAGCAATATTTGTGAATCGTACGTGTAAATATGTGTACTTCTGTTGTTTAAATGAATTTTCGTATGAGGGTTGGATTAACGTTGAATGATTGAATCAATCGTAGTGATTTAACAGAAATTGTAATGTACCATACCTGGCAAATTTCAACTTGGTGCGTCGTAATTGGCAAGTAATGTGGAACATGTGTTACAATTGGATATCGCTGATGTCATTACTTTTGGCGCAATGGATTGTTATTTTTTATTGATAGTTGTCTTGACAGCACAAATTTTTAGTTCCTGCGAAGTTTGCAAAACACCCTCACGTATAAGCTTTTAAATATTATATTGTTATTTTATATTATTTTTTCAATAGAAATGAGTATATTCGGGAAAAACTTGGAGTTGCCCCTATTGAAGAGAAGTTAGTCTAATACCGCTTGAGATGGTTTGGACATATCCAACGTAGACCATACGATGCACCTGTACGCGCTGAAATTCTAGGTCGTGCCGAAGGCCCAAAGAGAGGTAGAGGTCGACCTAAAATGACATAGGAGGAAATAATAAAGAGAGATTTAAGTAACTGGAGTTTATCCGAAGAGCTGGTAGTTGATAGGAGTGCATGGAAATTGGCAATCCATGTACCAGAACCATAGTTTTTTTTTTTTCAGACTTTATTTCATGTTTACTGAACCTTTTTACTTTTTATTTACTATTTTAGATTTTATTTCACTTTTATTGAACATTTTTACTTATTATTATTATTATTTAAAAAAAACCTTTTATCGGACGATTTTTTATTTGATTGGTTATTTTAAACTCTTTATATATATATATATATATATATATATATATTATCATCATTATTAATTTTATTTTATTTTAATTTTGGGTTCCATATCAAGCCAACCCCAACTTGTTTGGGATATGTGGCTTTGTTATTGTTGTTGTTGTTATATTATTTTTTCAATAAACTAGGACATATCCAAATTTTAAATGTTTAATTCTTTGGAAGCCACCAAGTCCAAGTGTGAAGAAACTCTCTAGAAGTCACCAGGTTAAGCCGTAGAACCAACCACATAGCTACACTAAGGTACCATTTGATTTTTCAGCTGGACATTTAAAGTTGGCGTCTGCGTCGGGCGCGTGCCTCTTCGAGACGAACGGTTGGAAAGATATCTTTCGTGTCCGACGCGTCGGACACACGTCGGACGCGATGAAAATTTTGGAACTGCCGATTATCTTTCCTTCAGCTATATATTCCACTTCATTTCCAACCTTTTTCATCATCAAATCCCTCAACAAAATCGATAATTCAAGCTTTAATCTCCGTCAACTCGTTTATTTTTTCAAGTTTTTGCTTTTATATGTGTGTTTTTTTTTTTACCTTTTTAACTTGCATATATAATTTTTTCGTAATTTTTGAAATTCTTTTTTTTTCTTTCAGAATGACAGGAAGTCAATCCTCTTCTACTTGTTCCATTGCCGAATGGAACAACGGCATGACCAATGCTTTCATCGATGTGTGTATGGAACGTCTTAATTTCCGTGCACGTAACGTTAGAGAATGGTACCAGTAGACCGCATCGGCGTTCAATGAGCGCACTGGATTGGACTACAATGCTGGTCAGATGACGAACAAGTTCGATAACATGAAAAGAGACTGGACTTCGTGGAACCGACTACTACAAATTTGTGGAGTGATGTGGGTCGAGCAGATGGATACCGTCGCAGGATCGGGCGATTGGTGAGCAACGGTGCCAATAGGGTCGCGCAAATACAAGAGTGGGTCCCCGACGCGATTCAGAGAGTTGGACTCAATGTTTGGAGGTTGCATTTGTACTGACAAATGTCAGTACATAGTTCCAGCTGCTCCACCAGTTCATCTGCATGAGGCTCAGCTCTATGGAGATTATATTCATGGCGGTACTGCGGATATCTCGAGTCGTCAGGCTCGTATGCAGGTTAGGTCGGTATTGGCTCTTCTGTTCAACCCGTCCGCCCATGGACCGAGATGAGCTTATTGCTCTGTGTATGTCAGTATGTCATTATGATGATGAGATACAGGAGTTGGAGGTGGTCTTGTTCTGTCAGAGAATAACAGAAAGGACCACAACCTTATTTATTCTCTGCTTGACAAGCCCGCACAACTTAGGCGTTGTGTTATGCATTATGTTATGAAGTTGAGGGCTGAAAAAATGTGATTGTGTTTGCATGTTTGAATTGTGTTGTACTTTTTTTTTTTGAATGTGTTGTAGTCGTGTTTTCTTTTATAATGGTGTCGTAATGTGTTGACTTTCAATTTCACAATTTCAATTTCGCAATCATGTAATTTCATTTCTGCAATTTGTATTCTGTATTCTACTATTCTGTTCGACAATAAACAAACACAAACACTAAAATAATTAATACAAAAACAAGAAAAATAATAACTTTGCCCCTTCCAATTTGCTTATTTTATAAAAAATGCATTCCCCATTCGTAATAATTTCTCTTTAAATAACCTTTCCGGATACCTTTTCCATTCAAAATCAAATGCACCCTAAACCATATCCATGCCCAACACATACTGCTGAAGATCAACAAAAGACACACTATGCCTGAGAGAGTGAGAGCAAGCATAAACGACACAGGGCATCCAAAATCCAAAAGAAATAACAGACCCTAAACTCCATACACAACAACAAAACCAAGAGTAGAAGCATCTTTCCATGGAGGAATAGATAACGTAAGTTAGCCACAAAGGCATAAAGAGCACCAGACGTAACTAGAACTGATCAAACAGTAGAACCATAGCAATATGGAGAAAACCAGCACTGACCAAAGAAATCCAACTACAAACAAACATTGATAGAAGGAGACAATGAATAAAGACAAAGATTCCTCCTTTTATAGCACCACCAGAAGAATTTCCTTCATCCTTGAACTTTTTAGATTTTGACCTTGTCTGAATTTGTGAAACCAACTTAACCCACTTAGGATTACCCGCCACCAAATGTTCATCATTCAATACCCTACTGCTTCCTTCTAACTTGCCATTCTTGAATCTTGTTCTCCTCTTTTTGAAGCTGCTTGTAGAACTATTAGATTCCTCGATTGCAATATCTCTGTTTTCTACTTCATCACTTACATTCAAACCAAGATTATCTTCCATATATGTCATATCTTCATCAACATTATTAGCTACAATAAATCCAGTTTTACTACAACCAGTTTTATCATGTTCACTAGGTTTCTGTATAACAACATTACCTTCTGAAAACACATCAGTATTTTTAACAATTCCAGCTATACTGCCTTGATGTGTACCCTCATCAGCAATCTCTATAGATTTATCTTGCATGCATGAACAATAACTAGCAAGAATATTACAAGGATTAACCTTACTACCATTAATATCCATCTCAATTTCTTTAACTGATCCTGGGATTCCACCTTTACCATTACTACACTTCACAGCTGTTGTGTCACTATTCCTTAACATGTAATTTGCAGCACATTCTATATTAGACATGCTCCGATTTTCCAAATTCATATCAATATTCATCATATTTTCTAATCTGGAATTATTTTTAGGAAGCCAAACTTTAAAAGACTTGCATGTAGCATTTGAGTGCCCAAAAATTCTACAATTAACACACATAGAAGGAATCCATTCATAAACTGCCTTTTGCCAAATGATTTCCCCATTAAAACCTTGAATTGGAATAAGATTAGGTAATTTAAAATCCGAATTGACTTCTACCAATACTCTAGCAAAAAAAAAAAAAAAAAAAAAAAAAAAAAAAAAAAAAAAAACTATCTAGA
This sequence comes from Allium sativum, assembly GCA_030737875.1. Classification (NCBI taxonomy): domain Eukaryota; kingdom Viridiplantae; phylum Streptophyta; class Magnoliopsida; order Asparagales; family Amaryllidaceae; genus Allium; species Allium sativum. The sequence continues at coordinate 139,275,726 of CM060925.1, read as the reverse complement.
TTATGTGTGACTTTATCTAGTTTTAACGGATGACCTAAAGTAGATGTTAATCTACTTATAGCCTCAACAGTCCAAAAATCCAAATCCAGATCAGGGAATTTAACCCAAATAGGTATGGTATGAAGGAATTCATAAGGATCGGCCTTTTGTTGTAGTACTATGGACTAGAGTCTAAATTTTATCACATCCACCAAGGTTTTCACATTTCAATATGAAGAACCCGTTTTCCCTCGAAAATAATCTATAGTTTCCTTATACATTAATTCCAATTCCGGTCTATATAATTTTTAAGGAAACTATAGTGAGGTCTACTACCAAAAACGTAGAAAACTATCGAGTTGATCCTTTTTTCTCGTGCTTTACTGATCAAAACATCACTAATTATTTCAAACTTAACGTTATTTTTAATGTCTGGCTCATAGAACTTTAACTATATATAATCTTTAAGGAAACTATAGTAAGGTCTACTACCAAAAACGTAGAATTATACCTTTTGGGTAACGGTATATTTACCGTTTACGTTCTCCATTATTCTTAACATGTTAAATAACTGAAATTTATGGTAACTGCGACATGATTTATTTTTAAGTATGTTAAGAATATGTTGTTGTACAAATCTATTCTAGTCATTTTCTATTTGGATTAAGAATTACTATAATATTGAAATTGTGGAATTTGCAATAAACGTGAATATGTTACTGAAAATGTTGTTAATGACAAATTGGATATTGTAAATCAAATTACAATGAAATTGAGAATAATGGAAAAAGAATAGATATTTCTAATTTGTATAGAAAATTTACAATGATTTGGAAATGATAAATGATTTCCAACTCAGAAAATAAAAAAAGGAAAATTAGTAGTGGACTGGGTTAGATGGATTTGGGGAAATTGATACATTTCCATAACGGTAAAAATTACTAAGAATGTAGTTGTAAGAAAAGAAAGGAAAAGAAAGATTAGTTTGAAATAGGGAGTGTTTTACCATATTGCGCACTAATCAAATAAAAAGATAAATGTATGTCCACAAAGAAAATAAAAGGAATAGCTTGCAACTACGAATCTTGATTTATGCACGTTATGGAAATGGATATATATATCTTTTCACAAATCAATCTAATGAGGTGTGTGAAATGTTTCCTGAAATAATGAGAATATACAAGACGGTAATTAAATGGATGTTACAACAGTAAAGGTTTGGTTGATGCTAAAAAACCAAGGGAAAATATGATGAACCAGGAATATAACCTGTTAATTAATTACATGAATGAAAAGATAATATAATAGGTAGGCTTGTTCTAGCGACAAACGGAATTATAACATGGGTTATAATAAATGAAAAAGAGAACTTATTAATAAACCTTAGTTAAGAGAACTAAGTTAATAAGTAAACAAAACCAACATGTAATGACAGTGTAAGACAAAGTTATGATTAAATAAGGAGGAATAAAGTAGACTTATGAAATGAAATAGGTTACACTTGGTTATAAATTAAGTAGACATGTCATAAGAAAACATGAAAGTTGGGAATGGATATACTTAATTTTACATTAAGCAAAACATGTTATTGAACTTGTAAATCTGTAATTGGATAGTAAATGACATGGTAATATTGTAAAAAAATTGTAAATTACTTTCGTTACTTACAATCTAGGGAATAACATGTTATGAGCTTATTAATAAACTTATAACATGATTGAGTTAAACATGTGAGGTTAATAAGTGAGAAGGCTCAAGGAAACCTTGTAACTTGAATAAAAGTGGAATATTTAGGTAATCAAGTTAATTAGTAATATGATAAGATAAAACAAATGCTAGATTAAAAGATTAGGCATAGGGTCTAATAACACGTTTGTGTGATGTGCTTGGACCAATCTGCATGTACGAAGGTGAAAACCCAACGGGGTAGATCATCGAGGTGTCTTGAGACACGGGAAGAGTACGTCAATCTAATTATTCTACACTACTAGAAAGAGGGCTCATTTCTGACGTCAATTAGCGACGCCGTGGTGACACGATGATGGAATGGCGTCATTAAAAGTTTTGGATATCTTTAAGCTATCAATATTTACTTATGCTTTTGTGACTTCATATGGAAAAAATTTAAACGGGACAATAGCATAAAAGTTGCCTATGCTATTTTGCGACGCCACTACAGTCTGAGACGGCATTAGGACGGCTACCTTCCTATTACCAATATTGTAGCATGGTGTAGCATGGATCTTGTCAAAGGCAAATGATCCAAATTCAATCTTACATTTTAGAGTTATGCTAGAATGTCCGAAAAAGTTTTTGTCAAAAACTAAGAAATAGGGGTAAATCCGTAATTTAAGGGGGGTAAGCATTGAATTCGAGGAGTATTTGTGTAATTCAAGGGGTGGACCTCCTATTTTTTTGTCTTTGGTGTATTTTTTGACAAAAACTTTTTTTGTCATAATAGCATTTTTGTTTTAAAAGTCTCCATGTCATCAATCTTTTCACTTTCCCATACCATTCTCTTCAAACGTAATTCACCAAATCCATCAAGTAGAAATCGAAATGAAGTTTTCATTAGCAAAATCAAATCCCTAATTTTAATAGTTTTCGTTTCCCTTTTTCACTGCTATTCGATTGAGCATCTGGTAATGTTCAACCATCCCTTCTCCATTATTGAACTTACTCGCATAGCACGATGTCTAGGTGGATCCTAGATCTAAAATTAAACTGCAAGTTTCATTATATTCTCCTTGAAGTACCAGATCTAGCAAGTTTAGATGTTGCAGATGCATGGGATGAAGGAGTTGTGTCTTCAACTAGTTTGCAAATTCCAGATTTGGTGAGTGTTTGCCTTTCGATCTTCCAAGTTCGCAAGATAACTTTTCGATTGTAAATAAAAAGATTACTGTAACATAACTGCATCCATGAATAGGAGTACCGGATGATTGTATCTTTAGGATAGTACACTTTAGACGCATGGAAGCTTATAATAATGGAACATGGCTTTTTTCTATTAGGTTTACAATTATATTTTTCAATCATTCTGCAAAGTTAATTGGGATTGACAGGATGAGGTTTAGTTGCATACGTATAATATATAAAGCAGTAACTTTTAGAACTTGATCATATATAGGAATTTAAAGTTGAGACAAGTCGTCCAAGCCAAAAATAATGAGTTGTGCAAAAAGTCACATATATCATGCAAGTTTCCAATAATTTTGTATTTAGATAGACGATGCAAGATTCAATTTTTGACAATTTGAATTACTTAATTTACATATTGATTACTGAAGAACATATTAAATTCCTGATAAATGCCTAAGTAAACAAATATCAAATGTATTGACAAATCATAATTTTAATCAATTGCAATACAGTTTTTTTAATACCATACTACAACAATAGTCTAACTATTTTACTAAAAACCAGGTTAAATCATATAGGGTGAATATGCAGTTATTGGAATCGGGCCAGCAGAAGAATATGTCATTATAAAGATTGCAATCTACTAAAATCCTGAGCAAGTATGAATATTTTTCTTTTGTTCTCAATAATGATGTCAAGTTAAACCCTTTTGAGCATGTTATATTTTACGAACAAAATTTATTTATGTAAAAACCTTTCATATTAAATATGATGCCTATCGTTTCTGCTTACATTCCTACAACTAAATTGGAGTAAAGCTTTGACATTGCAATGGGGCTTCATTTGGAGGCGTCACTAGATATAAGTGTTGTAATTACCCTTATAGAAAATATATTGTATTATACTTAAATTTTAGCTTTACAGAGAGGAATGCTTAAAAGGTAAATTTTATTATATATCTGGCATGTGATTACAAATATTTTGTTGCAAATATTGTTAGGCCATTTTACTTTATGGATGTTCAGCGAGTGGCCTTGCTATTTTCATTCATAGCGACAATTTTGCTAATTTACTCCCTAATGCTAAAGTAAAATGCATAAGTAATGCCGGTACATAATTTTATGGTCTATTTTTATTTTATGGATGCTACAACCTAAAATTGTCACAAAATCATGTTGAATGTTTTTGTAATTGAAAGAGTGCATGCTGACACGCTAGTATGAATTAGTGGCACTAAAGAGTCCAACCATGTGTTGCAAGATTAGATGGAACTAGTTTTGTTTCAATGCATGGGTACTTAAATGCATGGGATAGTGACAGGAGTGCGGTGGAATAAAGTCTTTTCTTGCCTCCAGGTTGTTAATGAAACGAGGTTGATGAAGTGTTTGAATAATGAAGAAAACTGGTTATAAAACAAGGGAGCAAGTCAGCAACTAACAATGGTGCTATCAGGAGTGGAATCAAAAAGCAAAACAAACTGGATGCTAGAAGGAGATACATGCTCATATTTTTTATTTTTTTATTTTTAAGACGAGGTGACAATGAGGAGGCATACAAATAATTTACAAGCGGTATTATCTGATCACGGTGAACAATTATATCAAACAGAGAAGCTATGCTAGAGAAAGCTATCAGTTACTGTTCTGATTTATATAATACAGGCAAATATAAATGAAGAAGGAAGAAAATACTTGTCTGCTCTAGTCAGTAATACAGAAATCAAGGCAACAAACATGAGCCTAAAGTTCGTAGTCCATATCCCATTTCTTGAACAAATGCAAAATTCATTACCAGACGATAAAAGAAGAGTAAGTGCATGCTATAAAATAAATATTTACAACACGGATTACTGCCGAAAGGACTAAATTGGTAAACTTTGCATATGTTTAACCATGATTACAGTCTTTGTGTGATGGATTACCGTGACAACAAAACCCTCACCCGATTTAGTACCAAACAAATATTATACTAATAATAGTAGTTGGTACTAGTTTTTAAAACCTGAATATTTTTCTATGTATACTTATACCCATGATCTAAGATCTTTGATTCTATTTATTTTGCACTTAAAGTTATTCAAATATATGGTGCATTTGATGAATAGGATGAGAAAGACGAGCTATATAGTCCAAGCGGTTAGCTACTCTTCCATTAGCATAGAAGCCGCTAAATATTAATGACCCCGTAGCGACGGACGTTATCTATTAGAGCTAAGACGTCACAACCGCATCACTATATATTAATGACAATGTTGCGACTCCAATATTTTAATATTCTAGTTGTGTCACAAGAGTGTCGGTAATGTTTACTAATGCCATTATGACACAATATTTTACCAAATCATTTGCGTCATTATGGCGTAGAAAAAATTTAGTGACACCGTAGTGACGATATTTTTGTGACATCATAACGACGTGTAGTAATTTAGTGACGTCTGTTTTTCTAACGTGTATTTGGCGTCGTTAAGGTGTTGCTAACAGAATTAGCGACACCTTAATGAAGCCAAAAAAGGGTCAGAAAACTGCAGACTTGTAGTAGTGCTACTTGGTTATTCTGCTTGCTTGCTCCGCGGTACGGGAGGGAAGCAAGCGGCTTCCGAGGGACGTCGTAGGGAACTCCGTGGTGGTCCTCTGTTGCAGTGCATGCTCAAGTAGAACTCGCAGATGTTTTGCCTTCGCGGTACTACCCAGCGAGTATACCTTGACTGCAACTGTAGCTTGACAGTCAGAAGGCTGTGGCAGATAGATTCGATGATTGCCTCGGGAACTGGCTGGGTCAAGACCAATACAAGATAGTAATAGCCGGGTACCTATCATCGACAGTCAGTGGGATGCGGAAAGACTAGAGCTAAAGCAAGAGATCATGAATTTTTCACTATCGAGACGTTGGTTGAGAGGCACGTCAATTTGGATGATTAGATTGCTTGCTAGAGGAACATCATTTAGCTCTCAACGTAGTCTTTCACTAGTTGAGGGATGGGTCAAGTGAGACCATAACCACCGGGAAAATGCATACCATATTCTGGATATCTATATTGTAGGCCTTCTTGGGCGAGCCTTTACAGATATGGAAAACTTCCAACCGAGTTTGTGCATTCAAATGCAACCCTATTACGGGATTCGGTGTACAGTAGGTGTAGTGATTTATGCAGAATTTTGATGAGGATCTAGTATTGTTTATTTAGATACTAATGGGGTATAACAAAACAATTATGAAATCTCACGAAAAACAAAGAACAAAAAAGGACACTAAAGATTTAACGTGGTTCAGATATGAATATCCTACATCCACGGAGACCTAACAATTTTTATTTCTTAATAAAGAAATGAGTACATAAGAGAGGAGGAAGATTACAATAGAGAGAAGATTAATGGTGGATTACTTTTTTTATACAATAACTTGACCTCTATTTATATAGAGGGATTTCTTGACCTTCAAGTAAACTTGGCACCCAAGTTTTCTTGACTTCCAAGTAAACTTGGCATTCAAGTTTTCTTGACCTCCAAATAAACTTGGCACCCAAGTTATTCCATATAGAAGCCAATTACATGATTGACAATCAATCTTTCCTTCTCTACAATATTTGAATCATCAATTTCAACACTCCACCTTGATTCAAATATGACAGTCTTTCTTCATCATCTCATCTTCAACAATCAACATAGAAGTTGTTGGGCCCAGCGCCCTATGGCGTTCAAGTAACAAGAAGCAAACTGATCAAGTTTGATCAATGCTCAAATTTGTCCTTCGGAAGTGACTTAGTCATCATATCTGAAGGATATCCGAAGTACCCACCTTTAATAATATGATCTTGCTCCGTTCTTCCTCAAGCATAAGAAAGAAACCTTTACTCCACCGTATAGCAAACCCACTGAAGAAGTGCCTCGAAGATATCTAAGAGTCCACTTCACTGCTTGCCAATGTTCTTTGCCTGGGTTAGACATATATCGACTTACAACACCAACTGCATGGGCCAAATCTGGTCTCGTGCACACCATCGCATACATGAGACTACCAACATTACTAGAATAAGGTATATTAGCCATATACGTTTTATCTTCTTCCGATGTAGGAGAATGGTCTTTCGACAACTTAAAATGAGAGCCTAAAGGAGTGCCTACCGGTTTGGCTTTCTCCATCCCAAATCGAGCGAGAACTTTCTCGATGTACAGCGCCTGAGTGAGCCTTAACTCTTTCCGCTTCCTATCCCTGCTTATCTCCATACCCAATATTCTTTGTGCCTTTCCAAAATCCTTCATATCAAACTCTCTACTGAGCTCCGCTTTCAACTCCTTAATTTTGACCATACTCTAAGATGCAATCAACATATCATCAACATATAATAACAAATAAATCATGTCATCATCACATCTCCTAAAATAAACACACTAGTCTTTGAAGCTTCTGGAGTATCCCTGTGAAAGCATAAACTTATCAAATCTCTTTTACCATAATCTAGGAGACTGCTTCGGTCCATAAAGAGATTTGTTAAGTTTACAAACATAGTCTGGCCTGCTACTATCAATGAGCCCTTCCGGCTGCTGCAAATAAATCTCTTCATCCAGATCACCATGCAAGAAAGCAGTTTTGACATCTAGTTGCTCTAACTCCATGTCATAATGAGCAACTAATGCCAAGAGAATACGAATGGAAGTATGCCTAACAACTGGAGCAAAGATGTCAAATGATGCAATAGCGTCTCTATAATCTCTGGGCTCATCATGGACAACATTTAATGCATATGTTGCCATATCATCAAAGTCAATGTCTTTGATGCTCAAACCAACAAACTCATCAAGCCATCCGGGCTTTCTTCTTTCTCTAAATGGCTTGGTCTCTGTATGAGCTCCACCTTGAGTTTGATCTTCTATGCTAGTATCCATACTATCCTCATCGCCCATGACGTCATCGGAAACGCCATTTGAACGTCTATGAAAAGAATCAACAGATGATTTGCTTTGTGTTTGGTATTTTCACATGTCCTCTCATCATCATCCGATGAGGAAGGCTCCACCTTTAACATAGCCTTCTCAGCAAAAGTTACATGCCTGCTTATAATAAGTTTCTTGTTAGTAGGACACCACAACCTATATCCTTTTACTCCTCTTCTATAACCTAGAAAGATACACTTGCGAGCTCTAAGTTCCAGCTTTCCTCGACTCTCATGCACATAAGATGGACAACCAAATACCTTGAGGAATGAATAGCTAACAGGCTCTCCTTTCCATACTTCTTCAGGGATCTTCATAACTATGGCAGTAGAAGGTGTGTGGTTAATGAGGAAAGCCGCCATAGATAAAGCTTCAGCCCAAAATCCCTTTTTTAACTTAGCAGTCAATCTAAGCACCTAGTTCTCTCCAACAATGTCCGATTCATCCTTTCTGCAACTCCATTGGACCGGGGGTCGCCTGGAGTGGTGTAACGCCTCTTAATGTCTTCGGACTCACAATAATCGATGAATTCCTGTGATACGAATTCACCGCCATTATCTGAACGGAGAACTTTCAACTTCTTCCCTGACTACTTCTCCACCATGGATTTCCATTTACGAAATCTAGTAAAGGTTTTTCTTTTGGACTTTAAAAAGTATACCCAAACTTTACGAGAGAAATCGTCTATAAATGAAACAAAATACCTGGCTCCACCCAAGGATGGGCAAGGGGAAGGTCCCCAAACATCCGTGTGAACATAATCCAAAATAGCTTTTACCTTATGCTCACCAACACCAAAAGAAATCTTCGTCTGCTTACCAAGAACACACTCTTCACAAAAACCAAGCTTTGAATGTCGAACTCCGTCAATCAATCCTCGCTTTCTTAGCTCATCCATGCTGCGCTCGCCAATGTGGCCTATTCGCAAGTGCCATAATATGGAAGAATCTGAATTAGTTGAAGTAACTGAAGCTGATTCACCAACTACAGTAGTGCCCTTTAGTGAATAGAGATTTCCTGCCCTCACTTCTTTCATAACGATAATGGAACCCTTAGATATTTTCATCTTCTCTTCTTCAACTACAATCTTTAGTCCAAGTCGACTCAACGCCCCAACAGAAATCAAGCTCCTTCTTAAATCAGGTACATGCCTAACATCAGTAATGGTTCGAATAACACCGTCAAACATCCTGATCTTTACACTACCAACACCAACCATACGACAAGAAGCATCATTGCCCATCAGAACTTCTCCTCCATCAATCTCACGGTAAGTGGAAAAAGAGTTTCTATCAGGTGTCATATGATAGGATGCGCCAGAATCAATCAACCATAGGGTGCTCTTCCTAGAAGAGCTAGAAGTTGTAAACACATCAGTGTCACTCTCTGTATCTGATTTCTCCGCTATAGAGGCTGAAGCTTGCTTTGGTCTTTTTTTTCCTTCAAGCTTGGGATATTGTGCAACAAAGTGCCCGGGCTTCTTACAATAATGACAAGTTAATTTTTTAGGCCCCCTAGACTGGGACCTTGAAGAATTCCGTTCTTCACCTTTCTTTGACTTGCTTTGACTTCTACCTCTCTGAACAGATAATCCTTCGGTATCACTATCAATGCTAGTGCTCGCCAATCTACCTCTTAACACTTCATTATGAAGGCCAGCCTTTACATCAGAAAGGCTAATTTTACTGTGGCTATAAATCATGGAATTGACAAAAGCAGTATATTCTTTATGCAAGGAACATAGGAGGATCACAGCTTGAGCCTCATCAGTAATATCAACATCTGCTGCTTTCAGGTTCATAACTTAAGTGGTCAAGGCATCTACATGCTCCATCAGATCGACTCCAGGCTTCATCTTGAACGAATAAATTTGTTGTTGTAGAATAATCCGATTTGTGAGAGACTTGTCTTGATATGCATCTGATAATGCATCCAATAGTTCCTTCGTTGTCTTCTTCTGAGAAAATTCTCTAAGGACTTCATCTGAAAGACTCAACTAAATTGTTGTGAGAGCTTCGTCTTCCATTTCCTCCAATTCAGCTGCATCAACATCTTTCAATTTCTCAGGCGCAAAAACAACTTTAAAAGTTTTCTCCTTTTTCAATACGGCCTCCATCTTTATCTTCCAAGTACCAAAATCTCCTTTTCCGTCAAAACGTGTTACTCCCTAATTGATGCCAGATCTTCCAACAGACTTACTAGAAGTAGTCATTAATATCCAAGTAGAAACAATAACACCCACTCTGATACCAAACTTTAGTGATTTATGCAGAATTTTGAGGAGGATCTAGTATTGTTTATTTAGATACTAATGGAGTATAACAAAACAATTATGAAATCTCACAAAAAACAAAGAACAAAAAAAGGACATAGAAGATTTAACTTGGTTCGGATATGAATATCCTATGTCCACGGAGACCCAACAACTTTTATTTCTTAATGAAGAAATGATTACATAAGAAAGGAGGAAGATTACATAAGAAAGGAGGAAGATTACAATAAAGGGATTTCTTGACCTCCAAGTAAACTTGACACCAAAGTTTTCTTGACTTCCAAGTAAACTTGGCACCCAAGTTTTCTTGACCTCCAAGTAAACTTGACACCCAAGTTATTCCATATAGGATCCAGTTACATGATTGACAATCAATCTTTCCTTCTCTACAAATATTTGAATCATCAATTTCAACAGTAGGCAATACGTTCGTGTGAGGGTTTAGGTACACGCACTAGGTGGTGTATCGTAGACGAGAAGTCATGTTGAGGCTTGATTCGACCGAGGAGTTTGGATATGACGATCTGTGCGCTTGCGCGACATAGCGATGATGGTTCTGTGCAGTAACTGGCGTAATAATTTGGATTTTCGTGCGTCGTTCGGCGTAGGATACGCTTTCGCAGCATGATAGTGGAGATCGTGTGAGGAGGGTACTAGGGGGAGTACCTTGATATGTTGGGGGGTAGCTACATATATACCATATTAGGTTAATCTATTGGGAAGAAGATGGGTATGACGTGAGTACAGAGCCTTGAGTGCTGTTAACCCAAACAACCTAATAAATAAGAAAAATTTAACTGAACGGTATATGTAAAGTTACTTTAAAATGTATAATTTGTCCTGTCATCAGAACTTTATGTTTTGACTCCCTGCTCATAACATACTTGTAGGTTAGGTTTGTGGCAGAGATATGATAGCTTTGGATACTGGTTAGGCATTATTATTACCTTGGTAAGGCTATATTTGATTATATTATATTTTATCCATTCCGATATGAGATGTTTACTGAGCTCTGATATGTTTATTATCTCTGTCTTTTCTACAAGATACCAGACAAGCCGACTCGTGTTTCGATAGATTGGGATTTTTGAAAAAATTGTTCTGTCGAAATTCGGGTTGTTACAACCAAGGAATACTGACTTATATGGATCCCACATAAAAATGCATACAAGTCTCCCTGAGATTTGGTCCCCAAGTTAACTAGGATTTCTACGAGCTCCTTATGTCTCAAAGGAATGGACCGCTCCCCGCTTATTAGTCCAGTGTTTTAACTTAGTACATTTTAAGTTCATTAATAAGCCCAATGTCATAACATGTTATTTCTTAGATTGTAATTAACGAAAGTAATCTACAACTTTTACCCTCAGATTGTAATTAACGAAAGTAATATACAACCCCTTTTATCCCGCTTATTAATCCAGTGTTTTAATTTAACCCGTTTAAGTTCATTAATAAGCCTAGTGACATAAGATGTTATTTCTTAGATTGTAATTAACGAGAGTAATCTACAATCTTTTACCCCTGAATTGTAATTAACGAAATTAACCTACAACCTCTTTTAGCTCGCTTATTAATCCAGCATTTTAACGTAACCCATTTTAAGTTCTTTAATAAGCCTATAACATGTTGTTCCCTAGATTGTAATTAACGAAGTAATCTACAACCTTTTTATTAACATCACTTATTGTCAAGTTATAAGTTACAATAACATGTTTTACTTAATGTATAATTAAGTATCTCTTACCCTAATTCACATGTTTTCCATTTGCATGTTAATGTCCAATTTAATATCGTTAGTTCCAATTAACATGTTTTCCAATACGGATTACTTAATGTCAAATTAAGTATAATTCATTCTGGTTAACACGTTTTCCAAGTACAGGTTACTTAATGTCATATTAAGTATAGCTGACATGTTTCTCGAACTAACATCAAATTAACATGCTTTCCAGATTAACGTCAAATGAACATGTTTCCCAAAATTAATGTCAAATGAACATAATTGACAAATGAACATATTTTCCCCTAATTAATGCCAAATGAACATAAATGACAAATTGACATGTTTTCTAAGCTAATGTCAAATGACCATAAATGACAATTTAACATGTTTTGTCAATTGAACATATTTTTCAGTTTAATATCAAACCAACATGTTTACAAGTTAACGTCAAATAACGTATTTTCCAATACCAGTGCCAAATTAAAATGTTTACAAACTGATGTCAAATAACATGTTTTCCAATATTAGTGCCAAATTAACATGTTTACAAACTGATGTCAAATAACATGTTTTCCAAATGAACACAAATGTCGAATTAACATGTTTTGAAAAATGAACATCAAATGAACATAAATGTCTAATCAACATGTTTTACCAAATTAACATCAAATGAACATAAATGTCTAATCAACACGTTTTCCCCAAATTTACATTAAATGAACATAAACGTCTAATTAACATGTTTTACCAAATGAACATAGTCTAATCAACATGTTTTTCCCAAATTAACATGAACATAAATATCTAACAAACATATTTACAAAATAATGTCAAATGCATGTTTTCAAAATCAATGCCATATTTAGAATCAATGTCAGATAACATGTTTTCCTATGGTGTGTCTACTTAATATATAATTAAGTTCAGCCTATTCCGATTCACACGTTTGCATATTCTTCCTTTATAATAATCCCAATTTTACAATTAAGGTTCACAAATTTCAATATGCCCAAATCTCTTTTTTACTGTTATTCAGATTATTCCCATTTACGCAATTCAAAAGAAAAAGGCATAATAAGACTGCAGATAAGTAATGACAGGAACATAATAAGGAAGAAGAATATCCATATAAACAAATAATAAGTGCAAAATGAGTAGGTAATTGACAGTAATGAACAATAACATGTAAAATATTAAACTTATAAACACTAATACTGTCAATTTAGATTGATAACAGACGCAACGGTGAAATGATTTTGCTTAATTCTCAATATTTTTCTGATTAATATTTATTTTATCATTTTAGTCCTCGATTAATTAGTTCATTAATTAATTATTTCTTGTTAAAAGTTTTGGGTTGTTACATTCTCCCCTCCTTAAAGGATTTCATCTCCGATATCTGCAAGGCTAAAAGAATGTTATGAATGCTAACACCCATCTACTCAACCATCATCCACTATCATCCATTATACTTAGAATTTCTAATGCTTTGTATGAACATATGCAAAAGGTGTCGTGTATATGTTCCTAAGCTAATGCGAAAATCAAGCGGTCTACTGATTCAGTTGACCTTCTTAATGCAATTTATGTCTGTGCCATGCATCCAATATATATATGCACAAAAATCCTATTGATATATATAAATTCTATATGTGTGCAACAATCACGCACCAAAACGCAACATCCAAGTGATGGTTCAACCATTTTTCATCCATAGTGAAAATAAATTGAAAATGCGCGCACATCCATATTCAATATGTAAGTGTCCTAATTCACTCGATCCCTAATCTAGTGCCTAGTGTATGTATATGCATCCACGACATCCACTAACAAACACTTGCATTCACTTGCAACCATAAAAAATAACATGTCTCAAACACATGTTTCAACCATATCCTATCATCTATAAGCTCAAATCCTAAGCTCAAATAATTTTTTTACAAGCGAGCCGCGACACCTGCAGAAATTTTTTATAAGTAATTTTTATATATTTTTCACACAGCAGCAGACCATGTAGAGTTTAGAATTTTTTTACGGTGGAGTATGACATTCTACCCAGAAAATTTGGGTAGTGTTCATGCTTCAACTCGACTATTTTCAATCGCTTGACCTCTAAATCCGAGCTTGCTTGCTTGACCGTCTTTCTTTTCCACTTTGGTCTTTGATTTTTTATTTTTTATTTTTTATTTTTTTGAAAGGAAAAAAAAAAAACTAGATTTAACAAAAACTAAACTAGACTCACAAAACCAAAACTAAAAAGAAAAACTAGACTCACACACTCTTCTAATAAGGGAGAACACAACGCAAATCTTACCAAGTATGTCGCTCAAACCATAAATCTCGCTCCTTCTATTTTTTTTCTCAAAACAACTCGTGCCTCAAAAAAAAAAAAAAAAAAAAAAAGGGAACAAATCATGCCATATATTCACACCAAAACAATGCGACACAGTCATCAAAAAGGCCGCGCTCTGCAATTATAAAACCACTTACACAAATTAACAGAGAAAATCATGCCCTTTGTAATGGCCCGAAGATTTTCGATCCCGAAAATCGACACAAAAATACTATGTTGGCTATTCAAGCACCGAAAGCACATGAACGTTATTAGAAAGAAATTAGAGGGTGAGATAAGAAAGAAAGAAATATTAGAATAGAAGAAACAAGAAGAGGAAAACACATCATGATCAGAGTCTTACATCGTAGTGGAAAAAATATAATATAGGAATAAATCTTTATAAAGAGCATTAAATAAAAACTTACAGTCATCAGAGTACATCAACACATCTGGACGGTTATAACAATCTGTCCTCATATACAACACACAGCAGCATAATAATATCATACGCCTGGACTCCTTTAGCTCATCTCTTCATAGTATCTGATAACCTGAACCTGTACGACCCGGTCTAACCTGAGCATTACAAACGACGGGTCAGTCTGGTGAACCAGAGTGAGAATAAACACACTAAGTTTATAGGTTTCACACAAGTTGATTTTAAAGTCAAAATCTTTTTTTTGAAAGAAAAGGATAATCGTAAGACCAAATCAGAAATAAACATGGATGGTTTTTACCTTACATAACCCAAAACATTTTTGAAATCATTATCTTTTCTGATATTATAATAGTGTCTAAATACAAATAAAAATCAAAATAGCATAACGCTTGCATCTCACACTCTACATATATTGTATACAATCAAAAACCGCGGGCACTTATTGGAGAATGGATTTCCTGGCAAGGTATGGGACCACCTTCCCGACAATGTACCTTTGGAGATGAATACATTGGGGTTCAACAAGAACACCTTGCAACCCAGGCTAAACATGATCGGCTCCTCACTATACTTTGAGAGTATCGAATATATCATTACGACAGTTGGTGGCCAGCCAACCGAACCGATAGCATACATACAAAGTAAAGTGACAACCGAAGGCATTTGATTTCACTAAATCAGGTAATGATATACCCTTTTGGTTGGTGCGACCCACATAGCCATGTGACCTACCCGATTTTATGTCATTTCCCAGTTGATGAGGCTAGTGGTTAAGCTTATCCTTCAGAACATCACATCTCCATCCACTTTGAATGCCATGTCGTCAAATCCATCAAATCACTAATTGACGTACACAAAAATACTCTGCAGCTGACAGAAATACGTTTGCATTAATCAACGTACGTGATTATTAAGAATACTCTGTCAGACATTCATCCATACAAGTCATCCAGGAACCATATGAATTGAAGGCACCCTCCTACCACATCCTATATAGGTATCACCCCAAGGATCAGTAGCTAGTAGTCCTTGCAATATGAAGATTCCACTCACAACAGAATCACAAGTCAAAATATCTCCAGCCGCTAAACCAAAGAAATTCACCAAGTAGTTCTTCCGCTTATGAAGATCACGGTCTTCAATTGCTCCATCTTCAATCTTCACGTATTTGTTGGTTAAAAATGGTTTTTGAATATAATTTCGATCCCGGTCTTTCCGTACCAACAATCGTATTTGGCCAGATTTGATAGTTGATTATTTAACTATCAAATAAATAATCATGTGAATGAAATGAGTTTACTGATTCAGTACTCGGCATTGCTTGGCCCTTTTAATAAACGTCTGTTAATTATGTTCTTAAATCTTCCAATATTTGGAGTTTATGTTTTACTTCTTATTATAAATAAGAATATCCTTAAAAATCATTTCATTTACTTTTAAACTTTTCGAATATAGTTTATAATATTATTTACGGAAATCATGACTTATATTTCCCTCAACTGCTCTCGTTTATAAACTAACACCATTCTTGGATAATCATGAAGTCGTTCAAGTTGGGGTATTTATTTACCTCTCAGACCTTGACCAACAACATTCATATCTTAAGAATAGATAGAAGCTTACTAACCACACGTTTTCTTTTGAAAACCTTATTTAAATCTCAACACCGTTTACTTAACTAATTATTAAATAAACTATTATTATATTTCCCTATTAATCTTCCACAATCCTTTATAATATTATACTCAAGCTTCGATTCCATAATAAATAGATTTCTTTATAAAATTTCTTCGACATCTTGTTATAAGTATTCTTCAACTTGTTTGCAACAACAATTCTATATTGGTTTTTAAAATCATATATAACTGTCTTTAACAAATATAATATAAATATCTTTACAACTCCTATATAGATATCTTTATAAATCTTACATTTATATCCTTTTCAAAACAATTCAACTTATCATCTGTAACAAACGTTACAGATCTCATTTCAAAACCTTTTTATTTCCTTATTTATACTCTTTCAAATCATTACGACCACTTATGCATTGTCGAAAATTCCATAGCGATCTTTTTAACGATCTTCAGTTTATACATCCCATTGTTCAATTTGTTATTTGTAACAATTGTTACAAAATTCATTTTTCCAAAACTCTTACTTCATTAACAAATTCCATTTGTAAATTATTATCGATAACTAATGTTTCGATTACATTTCCAACTCTTAATCTTTCATGTACAAAATTGTTTGTAAATCATTTACGACGACTTATCTTCTTTGCCATTTCCAAAATCTTTCACTTAGCTTATACTTTCTACTCCGCTTAACATTCCGAATTTTGGAATATCACATTCCGAACCTCTGAATAAATATCACTTCGTTATTTCATCCCATTTCCCAATTTCTAAATTCCCTTTTTATAACTTCAAATATTTAGTAAATATTTAATTTAAGCTATCACATTTGCTTAAAATCTTTTTTATAACTTCGTTATAAAAACACAGGTTTTTAATATAAAACTCGTTCATAAACTCTTTTTCACCATTCAATTCGATTCATTTCAACTTCGATCACTCTTTAAATGAATTCCAATTAAAAAGTAACCTCTTAAATTATTATTAATTGAAATAATAATTTACTTCATCATTAACTACCGTATAAGTGGTTAACTTCTTTATTGACTAAAATAAATAGTAATTTTCTTTTAAAAATAATCTTATTAAAATTTAAACAAATATTCATTAACTATTTCATTAGATAAATTCAAAACAAATTGATTTAATAATCAATCCAATTAACACAGCTAACTTCATCAATTCAAAACACGGTTATTTCGTTAACCAGTTCTAGTTAGTTTCATATTTAAATTAATTTATAGTATATTAATTTAAATAATTTCAATTAATTGTTTTTAAAAAAATTATCCAATTCTTAACCGTTGGGTTAAGTTCTGCCCATTTGCTTATAAATCTGATTAATATCAAATTTTACCTTATAATATCATTTAATAATTACTTATAAATTTAAATAATAAATATTATTCTCTTTTAACAAATTTTTATTCAAAATAAAAGATCTAAAAGTATATTTCCAGTTATAAAACAAATTTTATAAACTTCACTTTTCTCGATTTACCTGACGGTAAATCCATATTTGAAAAACAATTGACTTATAGGCCATATACTGCCAATTACTCAACCAATATCACCCGTTTGCTTAAACAAATCAAATGTTGAATTTCAGGTCAATGGTCAACAATCAAATCAATCATTTAACCAGAACAGTTCATATAATGATAATATGGAAATAAACATCATTAAATATATTTGAGGAATCCCGTTGGATCCCACCAACCTGTACTTTCCTGCATTCACATAGATTATTTCCAATAATATTATTCAATTCAATTTAACTGATAATTTCAATAACAGAAAATAACGACTATTTAATATCACCCAATTAACAAAACAATCCAAACAATTAAACACGTTTATTTTATAAACGTGACCAATAACGTAAGTTACCTTAATTGGGACCAATCGTTAAATAACGATTTGGTTTTCAACGTTTAATTTCAGCGGTTCAATCAATATATTAATATGTATTAAACAAGCAAACAAACAGTCAATCACTAGCAACCATAGCACACAATTATAAAAACCCAACTTATATAATATGTAAGTGGGAAGAACTGAGTGAGTTTAACTCACCTTGAGTTGATTCCGTTCACTACACCATTTTGTCAATTTTGCCACACCCAGATGCGGAAGAATTGCCACGGTCTAAAGCCGTGGCAATTTTAGAACGGGTTTTAGCCGTGGCAAATTGGATTAGCACGGGTTTAGGCCGTGGTAGTTCTAGAACTGACGTTGACCGTTCCAATACGAAGGAAGAAATTTCATCGTACCCACTCCCTTTTGTCCCAATTATTTCACGCCCCTACCTTAAAAATAAAGAAAACGTTCGAAAACAAACGCTCAGATCTATCTTCCACTTATCTAAAACAACTCATCGCTGCTTCAATTTCAGGGACCTGTTTGTCCAGCTACTAGTTCGCGTTTTCATCATTCGATTCTGAATAAAATAAGTTTCAGGTATTTTTCTGTTGTTGTAGTTAAAATCAAAACCCTAATATGATTTCATTCAAATCGATAATGTTTGATTATTATTCTTTTGTTGTAATATTGTTGGAATCGAAACCCTAACTTATACGATTATGTTTACCGATCACTTTTGTATGTTAAATCACCGTTGATTTCTTTAAAATCATTTTCTACCTTATTTTGTTTACATCATTATGTGATTTATTCCAGAAATGAAACTGAGTTAGTCTGTTGTCCATTTGTGAATCAGAGTATTATTTTGTATTCAGTTTTTATTTGGCTTACACTCTTCTCCAGTCTACAGATCAGCCACGTTGCCAATGGATGCTCCTCGCTAGTTGTCCGCTTTGTTCATGCACGAAGTTTGTTAGGTAACGAAACCAAATCTACAACTCTTCAATTCTATTTCCAGATTATGCAAATGAATTTGTTAACAATCATATTTCCTTTTTAATTTTGACCATTTGTCTTAGTACTATTAATGCTTATTTATTCTGTATTTTGAATTGCAATAAAAATTGTGTTATGAAACTGTATGCAAAATATTTGTTTCTCAGTTCATACCCGGCCTTAGCGTGTATTATCAAGTTTTCGAGCTCTTAGTGGGTAAGCTTGACCAATTATTCGGTTTAAAATGTTTATAGTGGTGGTGAAGGTTTCACGGAAATTTTCTCCCAAGTGTATGTTTGAGTGTCTATAGCCATGTTTTGTTTGAAACTATTATTTTTGCTGCTGCATAAAAATTGATGAGAGGATTATTCGTTTTTATGGATTTAGGTTCCTCTCTTTCCTTTCTTAAAAAATCAGCAGGAAGTACACATGAAGATATGATTTTGGACTCAATCACAGACTGAATTTGATTGTCTACAACAATGAATTCATAACTATCTAATTTGTAGTCTGATAATAGATTGAATTATGAATGCAAAACTAATAAACAAATGCCAACTAGCGAATCAGCGGATGAGGTATGGCTTGTAAGCTTCGCTTAGTATTATGCTTTTCATAATTATTGTCTTGGTTCTAAACCTCACAATGGTGATATGAGAACTGTGATACAGCGTGAGCATCCTTTGGTTTTAATTTAAGAATTCAGTGCAACTATAACTATCTAATAAAGTAGGGACATGGATAAGGTAAACAAACTACTGTCAAAGGATATAAACACAAATTCTAGCCACTAAATGAACGAATCGGATACAGCAAATGCAGGGCCAGCTTTAGCAAACTGATTGACGTATTGGATGTTATTTTTGTATAAAATCGAGATATATGAAATAAACTATTAGGCATATACTAGAAAAGAAGGAGCATTAATGTAAACAAGAAAGAAAACTTTCCATTACAGGATGGCACGTTATTGTCTATGGACAATGAAAATTTTAAAAACAAATGTCAGTTAATAATGAGGAGAGAGCTAAAAGGTTGTAAATTCAAAACAATGATTAACTCAATGAAGAAACAACACTGTTTCCGGTAACAAAAAAAAATCAGTTTCAAAATTTGGATGCATGTATTTATCCTAGGTTCAGATATGTTCTCCAAGGTGCCCATTGACAATCGACCAACTTCTTTGGATTTAATAGATAGATCTTGTTGGGTTTAACTTACCCCATCAGTACATGTGCATTGAAACCAGTAATCATAACTTGTAGCAGCCCAGTAATTTTTTTTCCTTTCCTTCTCTGCTGCTGCTGCTGCTGGGGAGCAGCCTTCTCTTTATAGAAGCGGACATGCTGCTGCTTCTTTTTTTCTTTTTTCTTTCCTTCTTTTTTTCTTTTTCTGTTTTTTAAGGTCTTTCTAACTTGAACTGTTACTTTAATATATTAGATTTCAGATATTACTGAAGGTACTACTAAAGATTATATACGTACATTGAATATAATCTTCCGTAATATTAATAATGTGTGTACATATCATAGATTTTTAATCGGTTCAAGTGTGATGAAAGAACATTTGATAAAGGTTATAGTGGAAAAAAGATGGTTGTGCATCATGTTCTGGAAAAACAAACTTTGTGTGCTTAAGTAAACAAAACTATGCCATTAGAACTTCAAGTCGCAAAAGTCTAAATCAAGGCGGCACAGTGGATTGTAGCAATGGTGTACAAACTGCTTTTTCAGGTACGGATAAGCATCAAGTAGCTCACAATTCCTGATATGAAGTTTCCAATTTATGGCAATACTCACTTTACGGACTCTATTCTTACCTTAAGGGTTCTCTCAGTGAACAGTACAACAAAGTATTCTAAGTTACCTGTTCTTCAAATTTACGGTACTGTAATTTATTATGTACTTTTTTATATTCTTAGTTTTGAGTTCATGTTTAGCACTTCAGAATACTATATTTAATCAAAGTTGATGCTGTTAAAAAAAAGGAAAAAAAGAACATTTGAGAAGTTGTTGTATATACGTGTTACATTCGACAACCATGTAAATTTCATACAATTTGTTTATGAAGATGAGTACAGGCAGATTATAATTTCACCGAGGCTTGGTGGCATAAGCCACAAACTTTAGTTGGTTAATTAATTGTTTCCTTCTCATTTTCTTCCTTTAGCCGACCCATTGATTAATTATGTCTTATTATATCAGAGGATAGAAAAAGTCTTCCAAGACAATTAAATTATTCCGAGTTTATCGTTTATAGTTTAAACTAGTTGCAAGGTCAAAGTTTCACCCATAATAATGCATTTAAGTATATTTATATCTATCAAGCTGCGCTATACATCTATTTTTGTACGTTTCCCTTATTGATTTTAAAAAATAGAAGTGTAAAAAATAATTGTGGTTTTATGTCAACTATTTGAAGTGCTACAAGATAGAGATTTTTTTTCATTCAACGAAAACATATGCAATTTATTTATAATCCTTATATGTCTATTGTTTTGGAAATTAAAATAAAGCAGCTAATAACTAAAGTGTCCAGATCACATCCACAAATTTATGACTGTCGTATTAAAAGGACTGTAGATGAAATTACTGCTATGGTGATTTTTGGGAAATTTGTCAAATTCGTGATGAACTACCACTGAAGTTTGAGAAGGTAATTCTCATCTAAATGCTAAACATGGAGTAGGAAAGGTGTCACCAATTAAGAAATAGAATAGTTCGTTGCCTTAACATGTAGCAGGACATAAGAAAGAGGATAATCAAGGGTTAACAGTAAACAAAAACAAGCAACAAAATGAGTAGAGGTACCCCTAAGCAAAGACAATAGTAGATCTTAAGTAGCCTACTTAATTAAGTAAACCGATCATGCACACATATACACAAAAATTATTGGTCATAACAACAATATCTTGCATAAAACTTTGTTGCCACATCACATTAATATCTTGTGAATCAATAACATACACGAACAAAAACATAAACAACATGAGCATTACAACTAATTATAATGATAACAATAACAGACACAATAAATTAAACAAACAAAAACACATGCTTTACTGGTATTTTCTTACATATCATAAATAACAACAGCAAAGGTCAGCTAGAAAAATAAAAAATTGCAGCTATGCAAAGGTCAACTAGAAAAGATTTCACAAGCCTCTCCTCACCCTGAATATCTTCCCATGAGACATGTCTAATCATGTAGTGCTTCGTTTCACTAAGCGAACCACTCTCTCTTCCCAGGTAGGACACACTTTCCCTTGGCTTGAAATTCTCCCAACAACTGATTCACTACCAATTGAATCATTATTAATGCAAAAAACCAATCTCGAGCTTCTTTGGTTGTTGCAGTCTAGCAATTAATTGGTCGTTTTCTGTTTTGTTGTTCGTTGCTTTAAAATCCTTGACTAGTTGCAATAGTTAACTTCTTCTCTTGCCAAAACAGAATCATGGTTTTTGCAGTAGGTTAGTGATCATTTAATGCCTCCTTAGTGTATACTCGCACTTTGAGTGCTTCTTCCTCTAGCGGTCTCTCTTCACCAAGATGAAAGGTAAAAAAAGTTTGAAGAGAAAATGAAGATAAAAAAAAGATCGGAGAACAGTAGATAGCTTAATCAATGGAAAGAGATCTTCTTAAGTAAGGGTTGGAAGTCAAACATGAATTCAATTCAATTGTATACTTACGTTGAGGAACAACCAGAGGAACGTCTGTCATCTTTTTCTTATCAAAATCTGTGTAAACCCAAACTGTGTGAAATTAGAGAAAATGAATTTAAAATGTGCGAAATCTTTCCCACTTTTCATTAATATCATTAAATGTTCATTCCAATCTATGGAAGAAAGGTAGCAAATTGCGGTCCTCTCCATATATGTTACTGGCTATAAATACACTAATATTTTATATTTGTACATTATGTACACTATTAAATTGGAAATAAAACAATATGACATGAACATAAATAGTTATCTAAAAATTGATATGCACTAAAATTTTACTTAAGACGAAGCCAAAATCCTCTTAGTAAAATTTTGTATAAACCCTGTATTGAATTTATTGTTTTTTATCTTTCATATTCTATGCAGTCCTTGAATTTCAACAGTTCATTCTTTCATATTCTATGCAGTCCTTGAATTTACTGTCTTTTTATTGATAATAATGACTCAATCAGCATGTTGGATATTCTAGACTTGACATTAAAGATTCTGAAAGAATGACAATGTATATTTTTTTAATCTTAATTTCTACTTTTCTAAATGCAGGTTATTTATTTTGAAATGCCAAACAGTTCAGTATTTCATAAATCCGGACAAATTGGTCAGGCTGGTAATAAGACAACAACTATTGTTAGCTTGAAATGATCATAAGCTTCAGTAGCAATGGAGAAAGGAGGTCATGAACTTTTCAATTTTGAAGAATAATCTAACCATTTTAAGGTACATCATAAAGGCAAGGTCCTAACTTTTCACCCTAGCACATTAATGTTGTTATTGTTCTTTTGCTTTGTTAGCTAATATCTTAATTAATTTAGCAATTTATGATCACTATCAACTTTTGATTACTTTCTTGTGAAAATGTAATTTACTCCTGTCATAAAATTTAAAGTGACATTCACACCATATTTTTGGATCCTAGTCTTGTGGATACTAAGCTTAGAGTATTAAAGAAGCAAACGTATGAATGGATGCTATTTCAAAAGTTCATGCATGTAGCCATATTATTTTGAATTGTATTTATTTATGGTGTTAACCGTTATATAATCATTCAACCACCGTTTGAAAAAAAAATCTAGATGGAAAAGCTATTTTGATGTATAGTAAAAAAAAAGAGGGTATTTTTGACTATATTATTTTTTTTATAGGAAAATAACGATGTACCTTAAGTATTTTTTGATATATAAATAGAATATGTCATTTAGTAACTTATAGAGTTGCACTGTCCCGAAATGCGCTAACAGCGCATGCTAATGCAGCCACAATGTTGTTGATATATGGATTAGAATTCATGTATGAAAATGAAATTGATTGATATTTTTCAATATTTTTAACATTTGAAATATGCAGAAACTTACATGTTGGGGTTCTTCCTGAGTTGGAAAAAGACAATTTTATTTTAGGATAGTTCATCCTTATATAACATACCTATGCTTAGCACTTTATTTATGTTATTGGCTTGAGGTTGTAAAATGTTCAAGTAAATACGTGCCGGGTAAAGAAAGAAGTGGAAGCTGGTTAAGTAGCAACTCCGTCAAATGTTGCTTTAGAACGTCATCATAATCTTGATTTTTCCGAAATTGGAATGTTTTCAAGCATCCAACATGTTTACCTACAAGTAATGGGTTCATTTATGTAATCTTCATGTTTCTCTAAACTATCAAGGGGGTGTCATTTCTAGTGATGCTGCTGCCTGGAAAACATGTAAAACACTAAATTAAGAGCATTGTTTACAGTGCTTTAAGAGAAGTTTTGATCTACAAGTTCTGCTAGAATGACCGGTTAGAAAATGCAATTAAGGGAATGCTTGGGAGCCACTGTGAATTCCGCCGCTATATTTGTTTTTTGCCCGTACCCTTCCTTCCAGGTGATTCTACCAATATTCCTGATGTGGCTATGGAAGTTGTTTCCTGACCATCAGAAAATCGTGCACTTTTCCCCTTAAGTTCTCATTTTGTTGGTAGTAATTATTACTACATTTGTCAATAATTTTTATGTACAGGACAAACAGTGGAGAATAGAAATAGCTTTTCAACCCATTAAAAGACCGATAGCTAAAAGGTATGTTTCTTTTGTAGTGAGGCTTTTGCAGTCTCCTTTGATGTATAATAAGTTCCTAGTAGACGTTGCATCTATGAAGATCCGGATTGCGATACGAGAATTTCTTGTAGGCATATTGTTCTCGTTTTTGTCTCTATGCATTTTTAATTCAAGAATAATAGAAACAAATATGCTCTATTCATATTTCATACAGAACATGACAAAAATTCATGTATACAAATGTAAAATTCTAATAATGTGATGTTTTGTTAACAAAATTTTGACACAGATATCTTTGTATCAAAATTTGGATGCTACTTCACTAAATTCCATATGCGCAATAATAGACATGTATCATGCAGTACACGTTGTAAGATCAAAATTTGGATATGTCTTTACCAAAATTCAGAATTTATCTTGTGTCAAAGTTTTTATAGTTTACAACACAGAAAATATCCATTTCCAAATACAATAGATTTGGAGTGTGTCATTTCATTTTCTTCTTTTTTGCAGGCTAGAACTGCACTGAAAGCATTAAAAGGTATGGCCATGTTTCAAGCTTTAATTCGTGGAGAACTAGTACAGCACCAGACTGCAAGAATGATGTAAAGCTTGCGGTCTGTAATGTGAATTCAGTCACAAGCTCATTAAAGCAGAGCGAGAGCCTTATTTGAGGACTGCAATGAAGTATCTCAATTAAGTAAGAATTCATGCTGGAACATATGTAGTTTCAGAATCATAATATGTAATGGAATTTTGGGCGGTCTTGGTTTCTATCCAAACTGTAATGGTCATAGGCAAGCCAATGTGCATTTGATGTTGAACCATGTATTTTATGTTTTTGTTAATGAAACTTTGAAGTTGGATTCTTAATTGTTTATATTACTACTTTTTGATGATTGATAATTATATTTTGACTATATAACTTGTTTAATATCTTTACTTGATATGGTTTGAGTCGTTTATATTTTTTTTTAAATGTTAGCTAATATTTAGCCACGGCTCTGAGCCGTGGCGAAATATATATTAGCCACAGCACGGAGCTGTCGTAGAACCATATTTTGCCACGGCTAATTCCATTCTGCAACGGTTTTGAGCCGTGGCAATTTTTTTGCCACAGGTCATTTTGCCACGGTTTTGAGCCATGGCAAAATCATTTTGCCACGGCCCAGAGCCATGGCAAAATAGCTTTTCTGGTGTAGTGGTTGTTTAAATGGTTGGTTTTAATTAAATTAAATGAGTGTTTAATTTAATCAAAATCCAGTTGATTCCAATTCCGTACAATTATATTCCATGCTGTTGTGCTTGTCAATGCGATTCCAATGGCACCTTGTTTGTCCGATTTTGATAATAGGATAAAAAGTTATTATCATTTAATCTAAACATTTTAATTAATTATTTAATTACTAATTAATTACTAACCATTTATTTTTCAAAATAGTTTTGTTTTATTTTATAATTGATTGGCCGATTATTTCTAACCTAACTAAATATTATTAAATCCCTTATCTATGTATCATATCTTACATGAATGGCACGATAATTTCCTTCGTACGATTTAACTAAATAGCTAAAGTGTGTATACATATATGACTAGGCATGTACATATTTCTTAGGTAGGCACACATGAAATAGATTGGCGTACGTTAATTAAATAGGATCGGGCACATTGGAATTGTTTATACAGTTTACTAATGGGGCATGTATACATAAATTAAGGCCTGATAAATATAATTAGGATATTAAATCTCTTCGTTCACTCACGAATTGTCTGTCCAGTTCAACTGCCAGCCATGGACACACAGTATCTACTTCTTCAAAATGCCGACTCTTGCCTTCAACAACCACGCACAGTCCCCCATCGTTCTCTATACAATGACATCACGTCACTCTAAGGGTGCGTTCTTAACGAACGTGAGCGTGGCATTTGAGCGTGCCATTTGAGCGTGGTACTGTAGCGAAGGGGAATTGTGTTTTTAGCTACGAACGGGGTATTTGAGCGTGGTATTTTTAAAATAAGATTTAAATAGAGATGGTTTGGCAAATTCGAATACAAATACAAATACAGTTTCTAATACAGATACAAGTACAGTTACAAATACAAACACAAATTAGTGCAGACCCGCAACAACCAACCGATCTCTAATGGTATCTCGAACTAATGACATTTCTCGGGATCCTTCTGCTTGAACACGTTCCGTGCCTCTATTCGTCGTATTTCTCATACTATAATATTCCGTCAAGTAATTATCGGGTATTCGTTCAGGATCATCATCAAAAGCCATAAAATCTGGGTCACCACTATTGTATTTGCGTATGAAGTTGTGTAAGGCCATTGTAGACACCACAACTTTCACTTGAGTTTGAAACCGATATGTAGGCATCTTGTTGAGAATGGTAAATTTTTTCTTCCAAATGCCAAATGTTCGTTCTACGGCCATCCGTAAACTCGAATGGTAGTAATTAAACACTTCATTGGCCGACTTTGGTTGATTCATTATATCACGGAAATGCGGAATATGATATCTCATATTTCGATATGGCGGTAAATATCCAGTCTGTAGTGGATAGCCCGAATCAACTAAATAATACTGTCCAGCTGGAGGGTAAGGAAAGTTATAGTTTCTATTGTTTGTAATAGCATTAAAAATTCTGCTATCATGTACAGTCCCTTCCCAACCAGCCATAACATATGTAAACTGTAAATCGAAATCACAAACCGCTAATATATTTTGAGTTGCAAACCCTTTTCTTCCAATATAAGGGATAATTTGATCAGCGGGTAAATGTGCAGATACGTGGGTACTGTCTATAGCGCCAATACAGTTTTTGAAATACGGGTAATACCGGGTGGAAGTTCTGATGTGATGTGGAATAGTATTAAATTGTTGTTCCGCTGGCTTTATTACATCAGCAACGAGTAATTGAAAAGCGTTTAGGACATCATGAAAACAAACGGAAATTGTGCTACCTGATCGTTGAAATCTTTCTTGTAGTTGTCTATTTGAAAGCCCAGTAGCCATTGTATAAATGAATATTCCAACCATTTCGACGACATAGATTTCTGGTCTGGAAGCGAGACCATGATGTTGCAGTTTCTCACATAATGCGTAGAAACAAAGCCTTTTCATCCGAAAATTATTTTGACAACGGCTTTGATGGCCATTCAAAATTTCGTTGATCCAAGATAAGCCAGTGAACTCCGAAGTATTAATCCGCATCATATGATTTCTCCTTTCATTCTGAACCAGATAAACCCCGTAGAGCTCCATCAAATCGTCGTTCTCGGAGGATGAATCGGAGTTTGACATTACTCGAAAAAGTAGAAAGAGTTGAAGAAGTAGTATTGTGTAAGGTGTTAAGATAGAGGTGGTAATATATAGGGAGGAAGAGAAGTTGGAAATCAAGCCGTTGGCGTCCGACGCGTCGGACGCCGATGGCTTGATTTCCAACATCCAGTGGTCGTTCGATTTGGAAGTGGAAAAAAGTGCTCGCGTCCGACGCATCGGACGCGAACATAAAGTTGAGCGTGCCAAAACTTTGCTGCGAACGCACCCTAAATCACGAACACCACCCAAAGCCACGCTCAAACAGGCCACCACCTCCCCTTTACTATTGAGTTCACCATGACTGCTTACAACCCAGACTGCGCCACCAGATGAATGGCTGCTCTAGAACTCCGATCACCAGACCGACCTCCTACTACCACCAGATCCGTTCTTTCACCACTCCCCCTTCGATAAACCCACACACACAGTTCAGCTCCGACATCATTATTTGTAATACTACTCCTCCCCTTTCAAACAAAACCTGAAGTCACCCCAAAAATGAACTGCCGCACCACCATTCTCCATCTGCCACCACATTAGAGAACCCCAAATGAACCGCCTCAACTCGAGTGACCAACGCCCCAAGCCCTGCTCCATTCGATCAACCCTTCCATCATCACAAGCCCAAAGAACATTTAGCCTCCATTTCCGGTCATGCCATCGCCAGAAAAACGATCACCACCGGTCCGAATTGTAGAGCTCGCCAAGCACTATAAGTTTTGTTTAGGGAGTATAGGAAATCGTTGAGTGGATTGAAATGTTTCAAAGGGAGAAAAATTGAAGTTTTCATCCATTCGTTTGGAGAGATGGCGGCCAAGAAAATTGTTGACCGCATAACTTGTTTTCAACACAGAATTAGGGTTAACGAAAATTCAACGTGAAGTAACACTCCAAAATAAACCCATACGATCTCCGTTTTTGACAAAATAAGGTAATCCTAGCATAAAAAATATTCCAGACCCAATAGGACAGGTTTCGTCTAATTCCGAGGTCGTTTGTGAAAAGTCCTTTATAAATATCGATGAAAAATCAAGCGTTTAAAATTCCTATAATTACAGAAAAAAATCAATAAATATGAGGCCATGACATTTTACTAGACCTCTTCCTAACAGATCCAATGAATCTTGTTTCGTTAAATTTGGAGTTTGTTTGGCCAATCATTTATTCGTTAGAAGTTACCCCTGTCTAAATAATATGAACGGTTAAATATAAACAGAGACATTTTTGGCCATTGAAGTCAACGCGACATCGGTTTTCCATGAAATTTGATTTTCTTACAATAATTTGACGATACGGTTCCAATGAAACTAATTTCATCGAAAACTGAGACCATTTGCAAAAATGACTATTTTTAACGCTTATATAATATTGAATAAAATATTATATAAATTCCAAATAAATTCAATTAAATAATAATATATTATTTTTATCATATATATCCAATCAGAATATATATACAACTCCTAATATAAATTATACAACTCAATATTATCAATTTCGAGTTAACCGCTATCTAATTTATATTAAAAATCCTTTTTTATTAATTAAAAAACATTATATTTTAAAAACGATTCCAATAGCAACTATTTTAAATTTGAGTTGGACGTAACTAACAATCTATATTACCAAAACTAAAATTTTCTCTTTCATCAGAAAACTATAATCAATAAGATTCCAACGTTTCTTGTTTCATAGAAATCCGACTTATATCGGATTCTGTATACTCAATTAAAGTTCAAAACTCCGTATTACGAACTGCTGCGCCGTTTCGAGCTTGTTTATAATTATATATATATATATATATATTATAATGTTTTAACTTCGTTTTAAATAAACGAATTCAATATGAATATCCATTAATATTCCAAATATAATATTTAAAATAATAAGTTAAATTAAATATTAGACTACCAAAAATATGGGACATTACACTCCTCTCTTTTGTTACAGAACCAATCGTGCCCCAAAAAAAGGGAAATAAATCGCTTAATTTTTCTTTGACAAGTAGATCAAAGTACTGCGAATTAGGGCTTGGATTTTTAGGTGAATCAGATACTGCGATTTGGGATTTTGTGCGAGAGTGAGAGTGAGGAGATGGTTTCTGCGATTTTGGAATTGGTAAGATGGTTTTTTCGGGTTTGCGAGACTGATGCTTGGGGTACGAGGGTGTCAAATGTTGGTGTGTGATTTCTTTGTGGCACAAGGTGGAATGGAATTTGTTTGTGGATTTGGGTCTTGAACTGTCGCGATTTGATGCTGCGCAGAGGGTCTTCGAATTGGAGTAGTGCGAAGTGTTTTGGGTAGAGGTTTTAGGTTGAACTGGGTATGTGATGAACGGTAATGGGTGCAAGAGATGGGGTTTTGAAAGTTGAATTTTTGGCTTGGATGATGTTTATAGATGTGGTAGGCTTGAGATGATTGGTATGAAAAGTTGCTGATGACAACGATCTAATGTTCGGTGAAGACGAGTTTGAGCATTGTTGCATGATGGATGTGGGGAACAGGATTGGTGTTCGGCGCTGATTTGGGTAGGATGAAAATCAGAGGTGATTTTGTGAACTGGACAATAGGCAGGAAGATGATGGTGGTGATCTAATGTTTGTCGGTGTGAGGACAATGTAGAGAAAAATTGCAAGAAATTTGTATTTTTTTTGGAAATTCGTAAAAAGGAAATATGTAAATGTTGAGAAGGAAATTGAAAAAAAAAAAAAAATCAAATTGCGAGACAGAGAATTTATTACAAGGCAGAAAAGGGGAAGATTACAAAAGAGAATTTGTTGTTATTATTATTATTGGAGACCTGAAGAAGAAGAAAGGAAAGTAACTGTAAAAAAAAAAGGAAAAGAAATTGAAAATGGGAAAGAAATTGGAAATTTTGACAAGTATTTTTTTTGCTTGTTTGGAAGATTACGGTATCATTGAACAATACCAAATCTAACTAATCAAGATTTATATATATATATATATATATACAAGAAAACAAAATAATATAAAAATTAACATGAATCGAAAATTAAATAAATAATAAAATTCAGTGTTTACCTCTCCGGCAACGGCGCTAAAAACTTGATCGTCACTTTCTAAGGAATTAGAAAAGTGCATATTATGTAATAATTTACTACAAGCGCATAGATGTGTAGTATGCAGGTTAAACACAGGGAGGAAAATTAAATTTTATTATTTATATATTTCATGGGCGAGTTAGACAAAATTTGGAGGTTGATTTTGAATACAAAAAAATTGAAACTGCAAATAAAACTATTATTGAATTGAATCAGATCTGAATCTAATCAAATCTTTATTCAATCCAATATGACCTAGGAAAGCAATTACAAAGCATAAATTAAACAATTGACAGAAAATAAAATTAGGATTATCGCTGAATCTAATCAGATGGTCAATCACTAATGAAAATTAGTGCAAAAGACAACCAGTACTCTACCAAAGCTAATTGTGTAGATGGAACTAGTTGCTGGTAAAATAAAAATGCAGAAAAGTAAAATAAAACTAAACTAGATTAATATGTAAAAATAACAAAATAATACCCAACATAATATTCATTTATATACAAAAAGATAAAATATAGGTGCATAAAATAACATATTTCTATGCTGATCATACACCTTAATTGGGAGCGACCCACTTAGCTATGCTGCTTGCCCGATTTTTTTCATTTTCCAGTTGTGAGGCTTGAGGTTACTAATACCTTTTTAAGAACATCACATCTTCATTTACTTTTAATGTCACATCTTCATATGGTAATACAAAACACGGGTTCAGACTATGAAAATCGCACTCCCAATCCCAAGAAGAATCAAGGAACAAATGTTTGTTCTTCTCACCAAGCTCACGCATCTGAATGAGCTCAAAGTTATCTCCTACAACCTAATATTCCAATCTTCTAAAGTCATCATCCTGCAACATATTTATAGTACTCATTTGAATATGGATCATATCTCATTCCTAAAGCGTGATGAACCCATGAGCGATCCCCTGAAAATCATTAAATGTCGTCATCTTCTGTATCATCTTCTGAAGTGTCTTCTTCATCTTCCTTTATTTCATATATAGTAATGGGGGCTTTCTGTACCCATTTCATAGTAGGACATGGAAGGGGAACTCTATCAAAATGAGGGACAAGGATTGGAGTAGTATCAGTTGGTTTCCTATTACAATTATCAAGTTTGTGACCAAATGAATGGCATTGTGTGCATATGTCAGGCATCCACCCATAGAAAACCCTCACCTAAGCCACGTAGTCATCTGCAATTCTTACTTTAATAGTCTATGGGAGCGGCTTGTCAGGAGTTATCTCAATTAGTGCTTTAGCATAGAACAATTTTTCACGAGCCACATTGTTTGCATCAAAGAATCTAAGCTTTCCTATATAATATGATAACTAATTTAGACCAATCAATGACTGCAATATAGAGGCAATGCGAGAAATATGTCCATATCAGAATGGAGAGAACTTGCTCTCTAGCACGATCTATTGTCAGGCTCCACTGAGTAATGATAAATGATTTTCCTCTCATCATTGTAGGTTCAGAGGATAGTACAAGAAGACGCTCTTCCGGGATAGAAAATTTCATATAAAACATTGAATGATCTAATCGTCTAATTTGTTTAAGTTGAAATTAATTTTTTCTGTCCAGGAGCTCTAGCTCAAGTGGTCAGATTTCTAGGGTCGTGGATTTGATTACCCATTACACCAAAATGGTGTGTTGTTTAAACTAAGTATCACTTTTGGAATATATAAAAAAAGTTTCTGTTTTCTCACCGATATTGAAATTATAAGGTCATATGTCCTTGTTAACTTTCTATTTTTTCAAAAAATAAAATAAAATAAATATTAAAATACATTTATTTTATATTCAAGTATTGTAAAATTGTGAAAATATTTGGTTATGGTTTAGTAATAACTGATCACTACAACAAACAATATTCTGTGCTTTTCTCATCCAGTTATGAAAATGTATGTCTCCACAAGTTTGAGGGACTTCTTAAAATAAATTACTTGGTTGGACCAATCTTTTTCTTACATACAATTATAGAAAATACTTCTAGCAACACAACTTTTATGCAATACTATGCCAATAGAATATTAAAAGCTGCGTTTAATGCAGGAAGCAGCTTAAGGTAGAATTTACCTCGGACAAAAATGGTGGAAAGTTCAAGATTATAGTAATTGTTCGTTAAATTTTATACAATTATCTTGCTGCACGTATTACACAAACTTAACCCCCTACTTCCTGGGTGTGTGTGGGAATTTCTTTACACTAGATTTTGTGCGGAGAACTAATTTAACTTGCAATATTAGGTACCTTCTAACTGCATATTTTACTAAATTTTACATTGTCGTGCTTCATGTGCACTTAGTGGGAAACCTATGGATTGGTAATGGTTTGAAAGGTTTTATTTTCTTTTGGGAAGGTGTCATTTCTGTTTCAGTGGAAAATATATGTTCTTTCTTGATTAGATTTTTGCTTCTCTGACCAATATTTAATCTGAAGGCAGTGAAGTGATTCAACACAATGATGGCTGATTAGTTGACAATTTCCTGTCCATCAGAATGGATATGTAAAATATTCATTTCTCAATGAAACAAACTTTTCTTTTTGCTCACATTTGAAGCTTAAATTCTCTACTCTTACCATATAAGCTAGTATTGGAGGAATGACTATAATCGTAATGGTCTGCAACTTTTGTTAGTAAACAATATGCTCATGAACTAACACATTATATCCTCTCTCTTTTTGTAAGGCTTCAGTAGCAATAGGTTTGGAGTGGCAGTGGGTGGTGTGTGCCTTTGTTATGAAGCAACCGGTTGTTTACACATTGCATATTGGGAAGAAGAAAGCAGGGCAACTAAAATTGTTTTTTTTCCTTAAAAAACTAGGGGTGTAAAATGGGTGGGTTGAATATAAATGGTTTGGTTGAAAATAAATCCAATATATTTAACAAAGAAAAATACACAATCCATTATATCCATTTATTTAGTGGGTAAACCCAAGCCAACAATTTAATGGGTCAAACCCTACCCAACCCATTTAATTGAAATTATTGCAAAATATACACAAATTGAATATATGGATATATGAGTTATATCACAAAATAAAAATAATTCTCAAACTACAATATTCAAACTACCGTTAAAGAACAACACTTTCACAGTACATAATACAATGGTCATCAAAAATATCTTTCAAAAAACACATAACATTTGCTATCATCTTGCATCTCTCGGTATAAATGGGTTGATCAGAAATTCACAGCATGCACATCAACTATCACTTGAGCCTGCACAAGTGTACATCAAACATCAAAATATTATTTGCAATTTGTGGGCACGAAATGTGTGTTGTGTCAGCACAACAAAAAATATGAATCATTGTAATATATTAAATATGTGGATGCTTAAACATTAAGTAATAATAAATGCACATTTCATATGTTATAGACACAAGAAACCCCATATAAACAAACACACACTAGTCCATCCATCATGCACACCTAAAGATGTGCATAAGAAATGAAAACAAGGTAAACACAACCTCACGTACAGTATTCCCATTCGAATAATTTAATCCCAAAAACATAAATAGTGTTGACTTTGGGCTTGTAACGTGAGCATGAAATTTTAAATCTGATCACTTCAGGAAAATATATATAGTAAGCGTCCAGGTTTAAGAAAAAAAGGAATCGAGGAAAAAAGTAATTTACCAATCTAAAATACTTAACTTTAGCATGTAGGATCCTTTTTATCTAAGCTAATACTGCACAATACACAAAAGTCTAACAAAGCAAGTATCTTGGATATAATCTTCATAGATGAAAAATGATTGAAGTTGAGGTTATATATCCCAATTCTGACGGTGATTGACCCAATTCTGATATTAGAAATATATCCTGCAAGAGAAGAGAATAGGTTTCATTAAATTGCAAATATTTGTGAAATAATTATAAAAATAGTAATTACTTCTCTGTTTTTACCTATTTCGGAGATTCTTTCTTCGAGCAGACCTTTGATCGTTAAACAAAAAATGAGGCTAGGTATGGGCAGCCTTCGATCAAAGATTGTCAAATAAAATTCGATCAGACATTCAGATAGGCGGTAGGTACAAAAGGTAACGACGAAATGGGAAGAATAAGAAACCCTAAATCGTTGAGCGATGGAGAGGCCAAATTGTATTGGATAAATGGTTGCATATGGGTTCTGATGGTTAAACGGCCTCAACCCATCTAAACTAAATTTGTAAATGGGTTAACTGGTTTTATCCAATTAACATTTGGTTAAATGGGCTGAGTATGTGGGCTGGTTTTGATTTTGACAGCCCTACAAAAGACACATAAAGTTGATTTACATAATTAAGTATTCGAGATTTTCCTTTTCTCGTTGACGTTAATGGAAAAATAAAAACAAAATCTACAAATTTGAGTCGAACAAGAAAACTAAAAAAAATAGATCTGCCACAAATCAAATTCAAATAAACACTAGAAATTAAATTTAAATGAACCAAATCCTAGATTGGCATATTTGATCTGCCGTAATATCTGAGTTATGTTTTAATTATGCTAGCGTATCAGAACTTATAGCCATGACGTCTTGTTCAATTTTTGGCACTTTTCTTATGCATCTTGTGATAACCCACTTTTTCTGAATGATTGAAGTCGACGATTAACCACACTTGTTCAACTCAAACTATTCTCAAATAATGAATTATTAGTGGAATTTAATACAAGAAAAGAAGGAGCTAAAAAAATGCACATAACCTCACAGCAGAATGTCAAAATGTAATAATGACATTATCATTTTAATCGATTGTTATATTACATACATTTGACTTCAATTACAATAATATTAGAGTTCCGCTTTAAATAGAACATTCCAATAATGCAGCGGAAATATAATAGTAGTGCACACGATCTTCAGACTCCAACTTCGTCTTCAACTAAATTAGGTATTCGATAACCGAAACAACTCACACTACTACAAAAGTGGGCATATTCGACATTTATTTGCGTGCGTTGCATGAAAAGTGTGGCGAAAACTATGCTTTCTTTGATCTTCTGCAACAACATTCATATGTTGTTGCATTAGATGTGAATGCAGTGTTGCGGTTGGAATTCTTGTTCTATGACGTGTAACACCAGTTCAAAGTGTTGCTTTACATAAATACATGCCAGGTCAATGATCTGCGTTATCAGTTTAAACAAATAAATAACCATAGATGTTGTTTAATCCAACGGTTCAAACATATTCCTGCTTCAGTTTAGTGAAAATTTAGGGCGATCTTTTCCCCATTCACGAAATACTTCCCTCCAAAACAAATTTCTCCCGTACTCTCCCTTCTGTACGTTTCTCTCTCCATGAAATCCATCCACGAACACCTCCGATTGCTACTCCACCTCCGTTACAAACTATAAACCTCCGATTACTCCTATTTACAAACTTTACACCTCCGATTTGGATCAATTAGGACAATTACAGGTAGTTAGGGCTTCGTTATTTCGGTATTATTTATATGATTTCATCTCTAACTTATTTTGGTCTACATTCAAAGTATCTGGGTGATTTGGGTATACTGATTGCCTTAAATTAGGGTTTTTATACTTGAAGTGTTGTATTTATATGTTTGCATGTGTTGAAATTTTGCAAGTTCTATATTTTTATGTTTACCCAACTATTGGCATGTATTGGTAAATAATGCCTATTTCGAAAGGTGGAAACAAAATTTAGAGGACAAAAAATCCAATTTAAATGTTTAAATGTCTATTTCTGTTTGTAATTGAATAATGCCTATTTCTCTTCCTACATCGTATGACTACAAAGATACCTTGGGCATGGGTGACTTACGACTATCAGACCCATCATCACTAGAAACTACTATTGATTTTTATGTAGAGATGCAAGAAAGACATTACGATAATTTGCATGAGTATGAACGAGAGCAAGAAGAACTCCAAAGACAATGGCGAGAAGAAGAACGACGTGAAGAAAGGGTGATGCGACGACATAGTCGTGCTGTCTTATGTCGTCAGCATCAAAACAACCAAGTGGTTAATGAATAACATGCTGACTCACTAATCATAATGTGTGACTGTGGGTATGTCACTGTAGAAGATGCTATTTTGATTGGATTCAACATTGTTTGTCGTTATTTTAGATGTCATGTTTATCCAATAGGGTGTACCGTTTGGCAGTGGATTGACCAACAGTTTCCAAGTCGAGCCATTGAGTATACAAATGAATTATAACATCAACTTACAACGCTGTAAAATCGAGTTACTAGTTTTTGAACCGATGTTAGTCTTAATGATCAGCTTCAAGGGCTAAACATTAGAAGACAAAATTGAATTATTGCACCGTTCTTTGTAATAGGTAGAACTGTATCGTCTTTGTATCACCTGTATAGTCTTTTTATTTATACTGTTTTGTTTTGGTGCAGTCATGTAATGTTATGAGTTTGTGTTCAGTATCCTTAGTTGCTTGTTTTATGTATTCTATAATTCAGTTCCAAAATTAGTGATAATTCATATCAAAACAATCGTCTTTGTATCATCACACTGATTATGTATATTTGTAAATTATTAACTTGTTTTGTTTTTATTTCTAATTTAATCAAACCTTACAGGGTAGCCCTTGTTCATGTCTTGAAACTGTTAGTGGTATCAAATTTAGTCTTACTAGGCCGTTGTTAGATTGTGGTAATGGATAGTGAGTATTACATATGGATAGGACTTCCGAGATCGAGTGCAGAATATGTAAGGGGGTGATAGCTTTTCTAAGAAATGCATTTCCCATTTATAAAGTAGGTGATGAGATGAACTGCCCCAGCAAAAAATGAACAGAACGTAATTAGTATTGTGAAAATGTTATATACAATCATCTTATTTTTAATGGCCCTTCTCCATTACATACTAGGTGGATTTGTGAAGTTTCA
Source organism: Allium sativum (assembly GCA_030737875.1). Classification (NCBI taxonomy): domain Eukaryota; kingdom Viridiplantae; phylum Streptophyta; class Magnoliopsida; order Asparagales; family Amaryllidaceae; genus Allium; species Allium sativum. The sequence continues at coordinate 139,237,660 of CM060925.1, read as the reverse complement.
CAGACAAAATTAATAGGTGTTGATGACCATATGGATTGTGCAACGAAGATGGAATTTGAGGATAATTTAGAAGTGATTTTCAAATGTGAGGGTTACAAATTTGGTCAAAATCCCAGGGACTTTGAAGTAGAACCAAATCCAGAGACCGAAATATTTTACCAGCAAGTTAAAGAAGGAAAAAACCATTATATCCTAGCTGCACTAAATTTTCTCGACTAAGTTTCTTGATCATGCTTTATCATTTTAAAGTGTGCTTATGAAATTAAGGAGTATGGGTTTGGGGAATTACTAAAGCTTATAAAAGAAGCCTTTCCTGATGCCTAGCTGCCTTTGTCTTTCTACGCTGCAAAGAATGTCATTAAGGATTTAGGCCTTGATTACCATAAAATACATGTCTGCCCAAAACATTGCATGTTATATTTGGCAGAGAATAAAGATAAAAAGGCTTGTGGCATTTGTGGTTTTTCGAGGTGGGCAGTAAAAGAAAAATAAGACATCGTTGATAATAATGATCCACCAAAGTTGATTCTCAAAGTGTTGGCAAATGTTACGAGGTACTTTCCACTAAGACCAAGGTTACAAAGGATGTTTATGTGCAAAGAATTTTCCAAACTTATGAGATGGCACCAAGTGTAACAAAAAGAAGATGGAAAACGAAGACATCCTGTTGATGGTGTGGCATGAAAGATGATGGATGCTCGCTATCCTGATTTTTCATCAGAAAAACGTAATGCTAGATTGGGTCTAGCATCTAATGGATTTAATCCATATCGTTCAATGAATTCCAGTTACAGTACACGGCCAATTGTGTTGGTAAACTACAATCTTCCGCCTTAGTTATGTATGAAACAAGAGAATTTGATTCTTTCAACATTAATATCTGGTCCAGATTCCCCAAGGAACAGTATTGACGTATATATGCAGCCTTTAATTGCGGAATTGAAAGCATTATGGAATGTTGACGTCGAAACTTATGATTCCTTGTCTGATGGGAATTTTAATTTACGTGCAAGCGTCTTATGAACCACTAGTGATTTTCCGGGATATGTCATGTTGTCAGGTTGGAGCATGAAGGGGATAGCATGTCCAGTATGCCATTATGAAACTTCTTGAAATTATTTGAAGCATAGAAAAAATGTGTTATATGCACCATAAAAAGTTTCTTGATCCGACACATAAGTGGAGGCTGGATAAGAGGAGATCTAATGGAGAAACTAAAACGGGGAGCATTCCAGAAATATTATCAGGAACAGATATTGAAGAGTTATTGTTGGGGTTCAAAAATCAGTTTGGGGATAAGACCAAGAAACCGGGTAAAAGTGATGGCCCTTTTGAAAAAAGGTCAATGCTATTTGACTTACCACATTAGCGTCATAATCCCCTTCGACATGACCTGGATGCCATGCACATAGAGAAGAACATATGCAACAAAATATTAGGTACTTTACTTAATATAGGTCGCATGTCGAAGGATCGCCTAAACGCTAGTTTGGATTTACATGAATTGGGCATAAGGAAGGCCCTTCATCCTATTGAATGTGGTGATGGAAAGCATGTTGAAATTAGAGCTACAATATTTGATATGAAAAATACGGAAAAAGAAATCTTTTTCTCTGTATTAAAGAACGCCAAACTGCCCCACGGTTGTGTCTCGAATGTTAGTCGTACGTGCACATAAAAGAGAGAACGGTTGTGGGAGATAAGAGCCATGATGCTCATTTCATACTCCACTATTTGTTACAATTTTCCATGAAGAAAGCGTCAAAATCCGAGCTTGCGTTATCAATGATCATATTTAGTGCATTCCTTAAAGGACTATGGAGCAAGGTTGTCGAAGTGGACGATATCAAGAGGCTGCAAAAAGAAATTATCGAGATACTTTGTCAGTTTGAAATGATTTTTCCATGGGATTTTTTCGATATAACGGTACACTTTCTTGTTCATTTATGCAGAGAAATCGAATACGGCGGGACTGAACACCTTAGATGCTTGTATCCAATTGAGCGATATCTAGGAAAGTTGAAATATTATGTGTGAAATAGAAATAGACCAAAAGGTTCGATTGCAGAAGGATACTTGGCAGAAGAGTGTGTGTGTAACAACCCGGGAAATCAGAACCAATAAAAAAAATTATTTTAGCAATTTTAATGAATTTCTAATGTCTAAAATGATTTATTTTAAATAATAACGATGAGAAATTTATTTTGAATAGAATTAGAACATATATAATTATTTAAATCGAAGTTAGAATATAAATATTTATTTTAATTATAAAAGGAATTGGAAATGGCGTGGTAGTTTGAAAATTCGATTTCAAATTTCAAATGAATATACAGGATTAAAAACAAATCGGATTTTAATAAAACCAGAAATATCAGAATCTGTTTGAAAATATCTTTCCAACAGATGTAAAAAATCCAGATTTCATAGCGGGAATAAAAAGTTATGTCCAATTGAAAATTCTGAAAAGTCGTTGTAGAATTTATATATATTTTAATATATATATGGCCCTTATAAATAGCTGTTTTGCAAACGATCTCCGTTTTCAATGAAACCATTTTTGTTGAATCCGGAATGTCAAATTATTGCTAGATTCCAATTTCATAATCTTTGGGACCAATATGTGAGCGTGGCGAGGTTAAACGTGTTTTGAGAGTTTAGTCAACTTGGATCGACTAGATGGCCATTTTTCAAACGGTCTCCAAATTCGAGGAAATTAGTTTTGTTAGGACCGCATCGTCAAAACATAGCTAGATTAATTTTTCTGGAATTTTTAGAGTCAGTATGTGGCCCCGGTAAATTAAAATGTACATTCAAATTCAATATATATTGATTTATATTTTAATTTTGATGAATACTAATCGTAACAGAAAATTTGGCTTACAAAACATATTCCATTATGTCCGGAATAGGGGTATTACGCTAGGGGCGACAGTCGTTGGAGTTTGTTTGGAGTTTGCGACGATACACAGATAATAGGTGAATTAAATATTATTAAAATTAATATATATAGTTGTTTTTCCATGAAACCCTAGTTTCTAACAAGTCGCCGTCAGAAAAATCAAAGGCCAGAAAAAAAGATTTTTGATCCTCAAGAATCCTCCAATTCGCTTCGAATTGATTCAGCCCCCAAAACGAACAACAAAGATCGTTGTTCACTCTCTCAAATGATACCGGTATGATGAATTTTCATCTGGTGGTTAGCTAGAAATTGACGCTCGAATTGGTAGGGTTTGCGGGCGGTTTCAGGAAGGAGGGGGCGTCGCACCTGACATGGTGGCGGCCCTAGAGGCGTTGGCTGATGGGCTTCAACATGGTAATGATGGATCGTCGGTCAGAGTGACGATGGAGGAGCAACAGTTGGTCAACGTAGGGAACGATGGGTTCCGCCTGGTAGTGAAGAACCGATGAAGAAGAAAGGGTTTTAAACCCTTTATTATTTAATTAATTATTCTTTAACTATCCAATTAATGTAATCAATGTTCTAACTTCATATCTTCTTTATACGAGGTCCAAATCGCGTGAAACTAGACCGTTGCGATCGTGCGGACGAGAGCTTCACAATAAAACTAACCGGGTCCAATTTGGAGAATGTTGGAATTTCAAGCAATTTCGAATCCGAACAAAAATTCAGAAATTCAAAAATAAAAACCGACCGTGAGAACTTCTCACTATTATTTTTGTACAGTTATGTAAATTATTTTGTAACTGCACATATGAACTGCTCCCCGTCGTCCATAGACCATGGACAACTTGTTTGTTTGTTGTGATTGGATTGTCATGTATTGATGTGTTGTATATAAAAATTATTTATATAAAATAAATATAAAAATTATCGTGAAATGAAAATAAATATTCATTTACAAACCGGACGGTTTGTTTATGTAACCTTATTTATTTGATATGGATTGGGATGATAAATTTTACACATCGCCCAACTGCACAAATAATAAACAGTATTTGTTGTTTGAAAATCCCACACGGGTATTGGGATAATATTTGACATACATTGATCCCAATAAATTAGTGGTATGTCAAACGATGGGTTAATCGTTAATTATTTATTTTAATGCTTATACAGTTGTTGAATGCACTCTGGATGTTGTTTGAATTTTTAATGATTGCTTATCATTATTTTTGTATATATATGCTGTTGGAATCCATATAAATAAAATTATATGGTAACTGATTGAGTTAGATTTTCAGAATTAACGAATATTTTAAAATAATATTCAGTGAATATTGAAATGTGAAGCCGTGTTAAGTAGTTAAACGCCATTTTAACACAAACGGAAATTTGGTCGATTTTATTCATTTCATAAAGAATATCGAAAAGTGATTTCAAAATCTGATATTTTGAAAATATTATCATTTTAATATTGAAATGATATGGAATATTCAAATTGGATTTGAAAATAAAATTGAAATAGATTTGAATTGAAAACGATTTGAAATGAATTTAAAACGAATATATATAGAATATTCAATTTTGATTTGAATTTGAAAATAAAACTGAAATAGATTTGAAATGAATTTAAAACGAATATATAATGGAATATTCAATTTTGATTTGAAATTGAAAATAGAATCGAAATCATTTTGAAATGAATTTAAAACGAATTGAAATCGATTTGAAGTGAAATCGATTTGAAATGAATTTAAAACGAATTTATAATGGAATATTCAATTTTGATTTGAATTTGAAATGGAAGTGGAAATCGTTTTTGAAATGAATTTAAAACGATTTATAAAATTTGTTTTAAATGGAAATCGACGAAATATATAATATTATATATATATGTATATATATATATTATAATGCCCTGAATAGAACGCGCAACGACCGTCCGCGAATTTCGACAATTAATTTCAAATGGACGTTACGGGAGATCCGACCGTCGGATTCTCCTAAAACCAGAACCGTTGGGTTCGTATCGAAAAGAGCTTTCCAATAAATACCAGAGATTTGAAATCTAATGGTCAGATTTGGAGATATGTACTAATCAATTTTAGAAAAGGTCGCTATGTATGCAGTTCGGTGGTCGTTATTGGAAACCGACTGTACGGGCGATAATAAATTATTAAAAATATGGAAAAATTATGTAAAATCATATTAAATGATTTGAAAAGTTTTGGATAAAAAATTCCAGTTTTGAAAAGATAATTTTTTTTTTCGAAATGAACTATTTATTAACTAGAATAATAATTTATTTATTTTTAAAATAAATAAATTGGATTAGAAAATGGTTTTAAAATAACCAAAATTTCCAATATATGAATAGTAATGGATTTGAATCGAAATTATCTTCGGAATATTTCGATATTGGTTTTAGAATTTGATATCGAATATAAACCGATATATTTTCTATTCAGAGACCTATATCTGATATCAAATTGGATTTTGGGTTTGTTGTGAACGGTGTCTTCATTAACACCGTTCTTTAACCCAATTGAGAAAAGAATAAATCTTTAAATTAAGATTTAGTGAAGTTTACCGATTAATTAATATTTAATTGGAATTGAATAAAAGAATTGGATTTTTGGGTTTATCGTGAACGGTGTTTTAAATAACACTTGTTCTTTAACCTGATTAACAATGGAATGGGATTTTGGGTTTGTCGTGAATAGTAACTTTAAAAATACTATTCTTAAACCTAATGGAGTTAAAAAAAATTAGAAACTAATTAGAGATTAGCTAAGTTGAATGGTTTCCTGGGTATTGATCTAGTATTGGTTTCCGCCTTCGGGATTAATACTTAGGGAACTGTTCTCTGATTAATTTACGGTTAGAGACTGATAGAATGGAATGTGATTTTAGGTTTATCGTGAACCGTGTTTTAAATGACATTGCTTCTTTAGCCCAGTTAAAGATAAGATTAATTTCTTAACTTTAAATAATCATTAATATTGATTTTTGGGAAGATTAAAACTAAATGGAGTTTTAATGAATCTTTGATTAGATTGAAAAGTGAATGTGATAATTAAAATTATCAATTCAAGAAAATGATCGAAAATGGAGTACCACCATTTTTACTCCAGGCGATAGCTAAATCTTTAATTAGATTTGAACGTGAAATGGTAATTAATATTTACCGATAACATTGTGGTGTTAAATATGGAGTATTACCAGATTTGCTCCAGGGATGAATAGGTTGGGATTGAGAAATAAAATAAATGATTACTTGGTGTAGTTCGCTAATCCCGACTAGTTTGGAAAACCTTAATATGGTTTGATATCCAAAGGAAGATTAAAGAATAAATTTAAAAGAATTTATCTTTGATAAAATTAATAGGAACCTTTCCCAAAGGAAAAGAATATTTGAATAAAAGAATATTCTGGATTGGAATGAGGCGTATGATGTGTTGTTATAACACTTGATTATAAGATACGCGAGTTATTCGAAAAGGCCGGGTTTAACCCATTCTGAATAACTGATTCGATGATAAGTCGAAGAGATTGAAGACGATTCAAGACCGACGATCTTCACATCGAATGGATGGGTGCTACTGATGCTTATGATAGGAGTAGATACCTTGAAGGGGCTGCAGCGGTAGCCGTCTGGACGTACTTGTTGATTGTACGGATATGTGAGGGCCTCTCTCCTGTATTGGACATACGGGACGAGGAATAAAGTGCCTCCGGTTTCGTTCAGACCTAGAACGGACTTGTAAATAGATGGTGTGTCTGACATTGGATTCTATTCTATGCTGATTGATCTCTATTAAATATACATCTGCCTGGTGAAGGGGAATTTATTCCCTTACTTCACCCTTCTCTGAGACATACGGGATCAGAGGTTATATATAGATAGACATCATTCGCATGGCATGAATTGCCTGTGTGGCAGGCCTAAGTGGCAAATGATCAAGGCTTCTGTTGAAAAGAAGAGTCTTGTGGTTGATGATCAAAGCATAACTTTAATATAGCACGGCTTTGTGTAGCGTTAATTTGCGAGCCTCACACACCGGTATGATGGTAAACTGATGGCTAGATCAATATGCTTTTGAGATGAGGATAGACACCCTATGGGTTGTCATGGATTCGGTCGACCGAGATGAGCTGAGTGTGGTCGCTCCACGCTCAGGATGGACATGGCACACCTCCTGATTCCCTGAGGCATAGAGTAAGCTGTGTTTTCTCTCGCCGGGACGTAAGCCGCAGTGATACTTGATTTCCCAAAAGTGCGGATGTGCATTACAGTGTTTTCTCTAGTCGAGACGTAAGCCATTGTGGATTGCACTACGCGATCGATCTTTCGGATCAGGAGCCACCATAATGGAATTCCAACTTTCCAAATACGACATTTTTCGGTTTTGACTGTAGAGTCTAGTATTGCCGATATGATATATGGTACCCATGTCGCCTATGATTGATACATTTATATTTGAACTTGATTTCTTCACTTATAGTACTAATAAAAGATTAAATTTTGTGTATTAAGCATTATTTGGCTATTATAAGGGAAAACCGTATCCTTCGGCTTGCGTTGCATTATGTGATGGGACCTAGGTCTTATAATAGCTTCATTGTTCTTTATTTAGCATTGCGCTGTTTGTTTTATGCACTGATATTATTGGGAGGAAACCCGTTCCATGATATACGGCGTGGTCCCTCGATTTACCTAACTTTAAAATAAAGATTAATAAATGTTTTAGTTCTCGCACCAGTCACATGACTGAAATGGAGTTAATTGTTTTAACCTAAACTCTGGGTGCCCCTATTTTCGACACGGGCAACTAGTAGTTTTGGTTTTGCAGATTTTTTTATATAGGATCCTGGATTTACAGCTGGAGCTATATTCGGAACGCTCTGTATCCGTGTATTTCTTTCAATTGTGCTAGTTATTGTATTTTCCGCTACGCATTGTATTTATACATTTTATTTCCGCTGCTATGTATTAAAATCTCTGATATTAGTCTATGTAATATTTATTGATATTCTGAATATTCTTGTACTCTGATGTAAATTGTTGTAAATAGCAATGAAATGTTCTTCTGTTTGTGTTCTGATTTGTCATGTTCTCAAAGCAATCCAGGCTTTTCTTCACGGGGAAGTTTGGGTCGCCACATTTGGTATCAGAGCTTTGGTTTACAAAGCTAGAGAACATGACATATTAGAACCAAACGAAAGAATTCATTGGAGATTGATATCCAATAAGAATGACTCGTTAGAGTTGAGATCAGTAGTATCCTAAAACGAGCGTGAAGAGTGTTATTTTAAAATAAAGATGAAAATAAATTTTGTTTTGAAAATTTATATCTAGTTATTCATATTTGAATATTTATTTTATATTAAATTTGGACTATCGAGTATATGAAGATTTTGAATATACGCGTATTCGAAGTCTCGAATATACTGGGTAGATATAGAATCGCATTCTAGTCGCCCGGAGATGTTTCTGATGATCCGTATACCATCATCAACATTTATGTTTGAGTTTCGAAAGTGAATATCTATATATTTCCAATCGACTGGTGTGAGAACCAAAACCTTATTTTGAATTTATTGTTTGGAGTTTGACACTAGATATATGATTTTTGAACATATATACAAAAGTTATATGTTTTGGAAATTTAATTCACAAATTGATTGTTGCTTGTGTTGTTTCATTATTAGTTTATGTGATAACCCCAAACTTCCACAGAATGAAAGTAGAAGTAATCATTTTTGGAATACAACATAAATACAATAAAACAGAACACAGATACAATATAGCAAAGGAAATTCATAGAGTAATAACATTATAGCAGCGGAAAAATATAATGTCATCAATCACAGAAAATCCACAGTCACAAAAACTAAGCTATTACAACAAGTTTTGCAGGAAAGAAATAAGTTTGATGTCTAAAAAGAAAAGAAAAGATGCCATAGAAACAAAAGATAAATGTCTTCAAGCTCCAAGTCATCACCTCTCTACTTCAGCAAATCCAAGAGACAGAAAATAAGCAGCTCCAAAGAAAAGACTACAAGCAAAGAATGAACCTGTCTACTTGGCTGCCCGTGCGGAAAAGAGGGCACCCAAGTTTGCAAAAAGGTGAAACAAACGATGGGTCAGTCGTGGGACTGGTGTGAGAATTCTTAAGTAAAATAACTATTAGATATAAGGCAAATCCAAAGACCACGCCGCTAACGCGGAACGGGTTTACTCTAATGGATTGTCGTGCATAATTTAAAGTGTCATAACAAATAAATAAGTACATCGTAAACAACGCAATTCTTTTTGGAAAAAATGGAATCACCATAAGACCCAAGTCCCATCACACAATGCAACGCACACCAGAGGATAGGGTTTTACCTTATGGTGATTAAACATGCTAAATACGACAAATACGCATCTAATATTATTATTAGCGTATATGAAAACATTTCAAAGTAAATGTATTAATCCTAGGAAGCATAGGTACCATATATTATGCCTCCGTACTAGTAATACAATCAAATTCGTCGGTTCGTATTTGGATTTTGGTTTCCATCATGAGTCTAGGCTAGAGCGGAGCTCCTTACCGATTCGAGACACTCTAGCTAATGTCTCAGGATCCCCCGCAGTGAACCCTTGGAAATGGCAGGGCCGGTCCTCTCATACAGCTTTGAGGATTATTTATTCCTAAGCACACGTTTCCCGATCCTATAGGACCTATCCGAGGCGCCTCATTCCATCATCCACATAAGTAAAATGTCAGGCCGTGTTAAAACCCAAACACCACTTCTAGCTAGAAAGAAACGTGCTGCTCTCCCTGCGTTCCCTTCGCCCGTTTTAGACTCTACCGGTTTGTGAGGCTCGTGAAGTTATGTAATACACAAAGCTCTGCTTATTCAAGCGGTGCTTTGATCGTCACCACAAGGTTCTGCTTTTCAACAAGAAACCCTGATCATTGCATCTTAGTATGCCACACCGTCACTCCATACCATACCATTGCTTATCCATCAATACATAAATGGGTGTTAAGTAAGGAATAAATTCTTCACCACCAACATTTATATATTAACAGAAAATCAACAATATGATATATAACGAAGTACGATGTCAGACACACCATCCATTTAAACTTATGCTCTGGGTCTGAACGAAAGTCAAATCCGTGAAATCAACGCGTATGTCTGGGCAATGACCTTGACCTGTGAATTGGTAGCAAGTCAATTCAGGATCTCGATCGCTGTCCATTCGAGGGAAGATTTACGGTCTTCATACGTCGCCTTCTTACTTCGATCTTTAACGCCGCTGGATTAATTTGGGATCAGAATATCTTGGACTTCCCAAACAATCCTCGTATATATACATATATATATTTTTTGAAAATCCTTCTTATTTGTTAATAATTATTTTTATTAACAATTCATTCCTATTTTAATTATTTAAAATAATTAAATTTTATTAACGACGCCAATGGACGACCCTGGCGCTGCTTTCAACCAATTTTGATTTTTACAATTCTCAAAATCTAACCGTTGGATCCTAACATATCTTATATCGTTGGAAAGAGTTTTCCAAGCTGGTCCTAATGTTTTCAGTTTTGGGAAAATCCGACGGTCGGATCTTCCGATATATTCATTTAAAGATACGATTTCAAAACGCGAACTACTGCGCTCGATTCGATTAATTTTAATTATATTTATATATATAATATATAAATAAATTGTTAATTCTCATCCTTATATACATTTTCATTCTCTTATCTTTTCAATTACACATACATCAAAATGCAATTTATAATTAGGCGATGAATCATTCCTCTTACTTTATTATTATTATTATAATTTACATTAAAATGTAAATTATAATACATCGTTCAATTGATTTATTTTCATCTTTCCACTATATTATAATTCTATTCATATAAAATATTCATTTTCTCTTTTAAGTGCATTCTTAACTTCAATTACATAAAAAAAATGTAATTTTATTGTAAGATGTAAATTCCATTCCTAATTACATATAAAAATGTAATCTTTATTTACTTGCCACATTCCTATTTTTTATTTATATAAAATAAATGTGAACTTTCATTCTTATCACCATTCTTATTTAATTTACAAAAATGTAAATTTTCACTCTAGACACATTCTTACTTGATTACATTAATAAAATGTAAATTGCACCTACGGTGTAAATTATTACATATATTACATAAATTAAAATGAAATCTTTTTCCCATGGTGTATTTTCCTTTTTAATTAACATAAAAAAATAATGTTACTCATCTTACGATCAAATTCTCTTTTTATTTACATAATAAAATGATGTAAATTTTCTACGGTATAAATCCTTTTTATAATTACATAATAATATAATGTAAATTAATCCTACAGTTAATTCTCTTTATATTAACATTATAAATAATGTTAACTTAACATGCGGTGTATTTCAATTATATTACATTATAAATGATGTAAAATAGCATACGGTGGATTTTCTTTTTATTACATTAACAAAATGAATTTTTTTTCCTACGATGGAAGTCCTCTTTTTATTACATTAATAAAAATGTTAATTTAACATACCATGCATTTTCTTTTATTTAACATTGAAAATAATGTTAATTTAACGTACCGTATCATTTCACTTTATAATTTACATATAAAAAGTAAATTTTGACATACGATGGAATTTACCTTTTAATTACAAAGAAAAATGTATTTTTTTCCTATTCGGTGTAAATTCTTTAATATTAACATTAAAAATAAATGTTAATGTCATCCTACGTTTAAACTTCTTTTATTATATTAACATTAAAAATGTTAATGTCATCATACGGTTGAATTTCTTTTAATATTAACATTAAAAATGTTAATTACATCCTATGGTGAAATTTCTTTTATTATATTAACATTAAAAATGTTAATTTCATCATACGGTGAAAATATTATTTTATTTTTAAAAATAAAAATGTACTTCTTGTCATACAGTGAAAATCCTATTTTATTTTTGCAAATAAAAAGTAATTTTTATACATGTCACATTCCTACTTTACTTTTACAATTAAAAAGTAAATTTTGTCATACAGTGAAACTTCTCTTTTAAATACCATTGAAAATAATGTAACTTATCCTACGATGTAAATTTCTTTTTATTTAACATAAATAAAATGTGCAATTCTCATACGGTGAAATCATTCTAATATTAACATTAAAAAAAAATGTTAAATGTTCATACAGTAAATTTTCTTTTTATATCCACATAAATAAAATGTGAAATTCTCATACGGTGTATATTTCTCATCTTATGTACATTAAAGACAATGTACATTTATCCTTCAGTTGAAGTTTTTATAATATTAATCATTAAAATGTTAATTACATCATACGGTTGAAATTTTATAAAACTAACATAAAAACTATGTTAAGTTATACATGTGGTGAAATTACCTTTTTATTAACATTAAAAACAATGTTAATTTTTCATACGTTGCAAATACTTCCTATTTAAATCAAAATAATGTTAATTTCTCTAACCATGTAAATTACTTATTGTTAGCATCAAAATAAATGTTAATTTGTCATACAACGCAATTTACTTATTATTAACATTAAACAAAAAGGTTAATATCTCATACGATATAAATTTTACATAATAAAATTTAAATTTCATGTCATTACATAACATCAACATCCAACAATCCAACATGATCAAATCCAATGACTAATATCAAGGTAATTACAAGGTGATGTTTTAACTTGACATATGTACAATCAGCAAAGCATGATTAAATAAATTAACTCGTATTTAATTCTAATCAATCACCAATTCAGATTCAAACAATAAAAAAAAAATTAGATCTAATATCATGTCGTTATAGGCAATTCAGATTTTGCATCATATGGGATAAACAGTTCAGATCCATGTTTTAAATATCATGTCATATTAGATCTAAAATTAACAATCATAGAAATAATAATTAAATAAATTAAATTAAATTAAAAATAAAATCTCACATATCTAATCACTTAAAGTTTCAGATCTAGCATCCTAACATCGCAAAGCAATCCAAATCTATAATCCATAATAACATCCATTATTGATTTTCAACTTCTCATAACACAAGCATAACAATTAAACTAATTAAATTTAACTTAAAATGAATTCTCACCTTGATTGGATAAGAATTTAAAATGCAAAATAAATTCAAAATTCACTCTAATCAGTCTCAGCAAAGCCTACTCGTCTCCATGGTCCTATCGGATCTGAAATTTTCAGATTCGGGGTTCATACGCATTAGTTATCAATGTTTGAATAATTCTGACTTTTAACAACTGCTGCAGCAACGCTTAAAAGCGTCGCAAAATCTGAAGCATACCTTATTTTCAGAGTTTGTTCAAAACTTCAAATCCGATTTTCTGGAGTTGTAGTTGACGAAACGACGAGCCGTTTGTTGGAGAAGGACCGGCTCGGAGAGGGCTTGAGGGGGGTGGTGCTCGGCGGCGCCTGGTAGGGCCTAGGGGGGCGCGACCAGCGGCTGTTCACGGGGGTATGGCGGCTTCGTCGAGGCACGGTTCGAGGTGATTCTTGTCGGAGAAGAAAGAGCTCGGGAAGAGCTTCGAAATGAGTACTCACACGCTAAATTCCGTTGAGAAACGAAGGAGAAATCGAAGTTTGAAAAATCGAAGGCTATGGGTTCTTTGGTGGCTGCAGAAATTCACATTTGGAGAGGACGGTGAACAGTAATTTCGGGTTTATAATATAATATTAGGTTTTCCTAATCATTATTTAATAATTTAATTAGCCCGTTAAGGCCCGTTTTGGTCCGAACTCCGATTTAGGCCTGCTTACTGTCGTTCTTAAGGTTTTGAGGCCTTCTGAACACAATGGAATATGTCTCAGGACCCAATTCCGAAATTTATATATATTTTATTTAAAATTCCATTAAAAATTAATTAATTTACTATTTACCGTACATTTAAATACGCCGGAGCCACATACGAACTCCGAAAATTCCCGAAAAATTATTTTTGGCTTTCTTATGATAATACGGTCCTAAAAAATTTATTTCGTTCGATTCTGAGACTTTTTGAAAAATAGCTATTTTCAAGGCGAATATATTTAATATTAAAAATACATTTTTAAACAAATATTTTCTGAAACTCGAAACATATAAGTGTTTACTGTTTTTCAATGCAGAAACGTCATTCTGAAACCAATGGAAGTGGTTTCGAGTTCAAATTCCTTCGTATGCAAAAAGTAGCATTTTTGTCCTATGCAAATTACCCAACGACCTTTCTAAAAATTGAATTGGCCATAACTTTTGATTTCCGATATGAAATTTCGATTTTTCGGATTCGTTGGAAAGATATTTTTAAATAGATTCTAATATTTTTGGTTTTACTAAAATCCGTTAAATTTTGCATCCTGTATGGTCAGTCAAAGTTCAAGTTTGACTTTTCAAACTACCGCGCTATTTCTAGCTCTTTTTATAATTAAAATTAATTTATTCATTCTAACTTTGATTTGAACCAAATTTGTGATCCTTATTATTTAAAATAGATTATTTTAAATATCAAAACTCATTTAAAATCACTTAAAATAAATTTTAAATTGGCCCCAAAATTCAGGGTTGTTACAGTTTAACTAATTAATAACATTGGAATAATAAAACCAATATGAGAATGAAAGGTAAACTTAGCCAACTCGACCAAATATTGAACTAGATTGAAGTTTTGTTAGAGTTTCCTATATATACATGCATATACACTGAACATGTAAACGGATTTGCTGTTGAGTAAATAATTTATTTGCGTGGCCGACAAATAGGTAAAGCTTAATGAGTTGGCTGCGCAATCTTATTATTATATAAACTCCTGTGAATGTCATTGGATGCGGAGTGCTGGTTATTCTGTGTGAAATCATGAACGTTGCAATAGGATAGTAACAATTAATTTTGAACTATACTACATGGCATACTGCGTGAAGATAGTATACTCTATGATATACCACATAAGCACTTGGAGCTTGTGTGACGAGCTTGAAGATTTACCATGCAAGCGAGAGGCTTGTATGGCGATGACTGTATTTTAGGTTGAACAAAAGACCGATATGAAATATATAAAATGTAACGGTAAATTGCCAGATTAATAAAAACCCCCACATGGGTCTGGAGTTGACAATAATCACGTCTCTCTAGTCATTAAGGCACAAAAACTATTTATAGGGTGACGGGAATTTATTCTCTGGAGTTATGATTTATACACACTCCCCTATGGACACTAGAATATATCACTATAAATATGTGTATACTTTTTAGGATTTATTGGGTGCCTAATATGGCCTAATAAATTTCCAAACCCCTCTCCATACAAAGGAGTTTATGGCGAATTTTTTTGAAAATTTAGGGTGTTAGCCAAATTTTTGAAGAATTTGGAAATTCTTAGAAACTGAAAAGTTGAAGAATGAAAGCCTAAATGAAAGTTGGTTTGGTTAGTTAAACAACTTTCAGCTCCGTTCCTTTTCGAGGATGAAAAGATTTTAAGTGGGGGAGATTTTAACAACCCGGAAAATCAGAATTGATTTAAAATTTTTATTTTAGCAATTTTAATGAATTTTGAATATCTAAAATGATTTACTTTAAATAATAACAATCAGAAATTTATTCTGAATAGAATTAGAACATATATATTTACTTAAATTGAAGTTAGAATATAAATATTTATTTTAATTATAAAAGGAATTGGAAATGGCGCGGTAGTTTGAAAATTCGATTTCAAATTTCAAATGAATATACATGATTCAAAACAAATCGGATTTTGGTAAAACCAGAAATATCAGAATCTATTTGAAAATATCTTTCCAATGGATGTGGAAAATCTAGATTTCATAGCGGGAATAAAAAGTTATGTCCAGTTGAAAATTCTGAAAAGTCGCTGTAGAATTTATATATATTTTAATATATATGGTCCTTATAAATAGTCGTTTTGCAAACGACCTTCGTTTTCGACGAAACCACTTTCGTTGGATCCGGAATGTCAAACTAGATTCCAATTTTCATAATTTTTGGGATCAATATGTGAGCGTGGCGAGGTTAAATGTGTTTTGATAGTTTCAATCAATTTGGATCGACCAGAAATTGGCCATTTTTCAAACGGTCTCCAAATTCGACGAAATTAGTTTTGTTAGGACCATATCATCAAAATAAAGCTAGATTTGTTTTTCTGGAATTTTTAGAGTTCGTATGTGGCCACGGTAAATTAAAACGTATGTTCAAATTCAGTATGTATTGAGTTATGTTTTAATTTTGATGAAAACTGATCGTAATAGCAGAATTGGCTTACGAAACATATTCCATTGTGTCCGGAATGAGGGTATTACGCTAGGGGCGACAGTCGTTGGAGTTTGTTTGGAGTTCGTGACGGTAAACAGATAATAGGTGAATTAAATATTGTTAATATATATATATATAGTTGTTTTTCCATAAAACCCTAGTTTCTAACAAGCTGCCGTCAAAAAAATCAAAGGCCAGAAAAAACCGATTTTTGATACTCAAGAATCCTCCAATTCGCTTCGAATTGATTCAGCCCCCAAAATAAAAAACAAAGATCGTTGTTCACTCTCTCAAATGATACCGGTATGATGAATTTTCATCTGGTGGTTAGCTAGAAATTGACGCTCGAACTGGTACGGTTTGCGGGTGATTTCAGGAAGGAGGGAGGCATCGCGCCTGACATGGTGGCAGCCCCAGAGGCATTGGACGATGGGCCTCAACATGGCGATGATCGATCTTTGGTCAGAGTGACGATAGAGGAGCAGCTGTTTGTTAACGTAGGAACGATGGGTTCCGCCTGGCAGTGAAGAACCGATGAAGAAGAAAGGGTTTTAAACCCTTTATTATTTAATTAATCATTCTTTAACTATCCAATTAATGTAATCAATGTTCATAACCTCAAATCTTCTTTATACGAGGTCCAAATCGCGCGAAACTAGATCCGTTGTGATCGTGGGGACGAGAGCTTCACAATAAAACTAACTGGGTCCAATTTGGAGCACGTTGGAATTTCAAGCAATTTCGAATCCGAATAGAAATTCAGAAATAAAAACCGACCGTGAGAACTTCTCACTATTATTTTTGTATAGTTATGTAAATTATTTTGTAACTGCACATATGAACTGCTCCTCATCGTCCACAGACCATGAATGACTTGTTTGATTGTATTGTTTGTTTGTTGTGATTGGATTGTCATGTATTGATGTGTTGTATATAAAAATTATTTATATAAAATAAATATATAAATTATTGTGAAATGAAAATAAATATTCATTTACAAACCTGACGGTTTGTTTATGTACACTTATTTATTTGATATGGATTGGGACGATAAATTTTACACAACGCCCAACTGCACAAATAATAAACAGTATTTGTTGTTTGAAAACCCCACATGGGTATTGGGATAATGTTTGACATACACTGATCCCAATAAATTAGTGGTATGTCAAATGATGAGTTGACAGCCTGTATAAGCGTTAATTATTTATTTTAATGCTTATACAGTTGTAGAATGCACTCTGGATGTTGTTTGAATTTTTAATGATTGCTTATCATTATTGTTGTACATATATGATGTTGAAATCCATATAAGTAAAATTATATGGTAATCGATTGAGTCTGATTCCAGTTCAGAATTAACGAATATTTTAAAATAATATTCAGCGAATATTGAAATTTGAATCCATGTAAAGTAGTTAAAAGCCATTTTAACACGAATGGAAATTTGGTCGATTTTATTCATTTCATAATGAATACCGAAAAGTGATTTCAAAATATGATATTTTGAAAATATTATCATTTTAATATTGAAATGATATGGGATATTCAAATTGGATTTGAATTTGAAAATAAAATTGAAATGGATTTGAAATGAATTTAAAACGAATATATATGGAATATTCAATTTTGATTTGAATTTGAAAATAAAACTGAAATCAAATTGAAATGAATTTAAAACGAATATATAATGGAATATTCAATTTTGATTTGAATTTGAAAATAGAATTGAAATCGTTTTGAAACGAATTTAAAACGAATTGAAATGGAATTGAAATCGATTTGAATTGAAATCAATTTGAAATGAATTTAAAACGAATTTATAATGGAATATTCAATTTTGATTTGAATTTGAAATGGAAGTGGAAATCGTATTTAAATGAATTTAAAACGATTTATAAAATTCGGTTTAAATGGAAATCGACGAAATATAATATACATATATACTATATATTATAATGGCTTGAATAGAATGCGCCGCGGAGCTACCGTTCGCGAATTTCAACCATTAATTTTAAATGGATGTTACGGCAGATCCGACCGTCGGATTCTCCTAAAACCGGAACCTTGGATTTGTATCGAATAGAGCTTTCCAGTGAATAGCAGAGATTTGAAATCTAACGGTTAGAATTAGAGATATGTCCACATCAATTTCAGAAAAGGTCGATATGGATGCAGTTCAGTGGCTGTTATTAGAAACCGACTGTACGTGCGATAATAAAATTATTAAAAATATGGAAAAATTATGTAAAGTCATAATAAATGATTTGTAAAGGTTTTGGATGAAAAATTCTAGTTTTTAAAAGATAAAAATATATTTTTATCGAAATGAACTAGTTACTAACTGGAATAATAATTTATTTGTTTTTAATATAAATAAATTGGAATAGAAAATGGTTTTAAAATAACCAGAATTTCCAATATCTGAATTGAAATGGATTTGAATCGAAATTATCTTTGGAGTATTTCGATATTGGATTCCATGATTATACGGATATTGTGGAGGAATTTGAAAGATATATGTATCGTTATTTCAATACGATATTTGTTGGTTTCGGAATTTGATATTGAATATAAGCCGATATATTTTCTATTCAGAGACCTATATCTGATATCAAATTGGATTTTGGGTTTGTTGTGAAAGGTTTCTTCATTAACACCGTTCTTTAACCCAATTGAGAAAAGAATAAATCTTTAAATTAAGATTTAGTGAAGTTTACCGATTAATTAATATTTAGTTGGAATTGAATAAAAGAATTGGATTTTTGGGTTTATCGTGAACGGTGTTTTAAATAACACTTGTTTTTTAACCCGATTAACAATGGAATGGGATTTTGGTTTTGTCGTGAGTGGTATCTTTAAAAAAACTATTCTTAAACGTAATGGAGTTAAGAAAAATTAGAAATTAATTAGAGATTAGCTAAGTTGAATGGTTTCCTACGTATTGATCTGATGTTGGTTTCGGCTTTCGCGATTAATACTTAGGGAATTGTTCTCTTACTAATTTATGGTTAGAGACTGATAGAATGGAATGTGATTTTGGGTTTATCGTGAACCGCGTTTTAAATGGCTTTGGTTCTTTAGCCCAGTTAAAGATAAGATTAATTTCTTAGCTTTGAATAATCATTAATATTGATTTTTGGGAAGATTAAAACTAAATGGCGTTTTAATGAATCTTTGATTAGATTGAAAAGTGAATGTGATAATTAAAATTATCAATTCAAAAAAATGATTGAAAATGGAGTACCACCAGTTTTACTCTAGGCAATAGCTAAATCTTTAATTAGATTTGAACGTGAAATGGTAATTAATATTTACCGTTAACACCGTGGTGTTACATATGGAGTATTACTAGTTTTGCTCTAGGGGATGAATAGGTTGGGATTGGAAAATAAAATAAATGATTACTTCGGTGTGGTTCGCTAATCCCGACTAGTTTGGAAAACCTTAACATGGTTTGATATCCAAAGGAAGATTAAAGAATAAATTTAAAAGAATTTATCTTTGATAAAATTAATGGGAACCTTTCCCAAAGGAAAAGAATATTTGAATAAAAGAATATTCTGGATTGGAATGAGGCGCATGATGTGTTGTTATAGCACTTGATTATAAGATACGCGAGTTATTCAGAAATGTCGGGTTTAACCCATTCTGAATAACTGATTCGACGATAAGTCGAATAGATTAAAGACGGCGTAAGATCGACGATCTTCACATCGAATGGATGGGTGCTACTGATGTTCATGATAGGAGTAGCTACCTTAAAGGGGCAACAACGGTAGTCGTCCGGACGTACTTGTTGATTGTACGGATATGCGAGGGTCTCTCTCCTGTATCGGATACACGGGACGAGGAATAAGATGCCTTCGATTTCGTTCAAACCTAGAACGGACTTGTAAATGCATGGTGTGTCTGACATTGGATTTTATTCTATGCTGATTGATCTCTATTAAATATACATTTTCCCGGTGAAGGGGAATTTATTCCCTTACTTCAACCTTCTCTGAGACGTACGGGATCAGAGGCTATATATCGATAGACATCAGTCACATGGCGTAAATTGCCTGTGTGGCAGGCCTAAGTAGCAAATGATCAAGGCTTCTGTTGAAAAGCAGAGTCTTGTGGTTGATGATCAAAGAACAACTTTAATATAGCACGACTTTGTGTAGCGTTAATTTTCGAGCCTCACACACCGGTATGGTGGTAAACTGATGGTTAGATCAGTATGCTTTTGAGATGAGGATAGACACCCTATGGGTTGTCATGGATTCGGTCGACCGAGATGAGCTGAGTGTGGTCGCCCCATGCTCAGAAGGGATAGGGCACACCCCCCGATTCCTTGAGGGATAGAGTAAGCGGTGTTTTCTCTCGCCGGGACGTAAGCCGCGGTGTTACTTGATTTCCCAAAAGTGCGGATGTGCCTTATGGTGTTTTCTCTCACTGAGACGTAAGCCGTTGTGGATTGCACTACGCGATCGATCTTTCGGATTAGGAGCCACCATGATGGAAATCCAACTTTCCAAATACGACATTTTTCGGTTTTGATTGTAGAGCCTAGTATTGGCGACATGATATATGGTACCCATGCTGCCTATGATTGATACATTTATATTTGAAGTTTATTTCTTAACTTATAGTAATGGCAAAAGATTAAATTTCGAGTATCAAGCATTATTTGGCTATTATAAGGGAAAACCCTATCCTCCGGCTTGCGTTGCATTGTGTGATGGGACCTGGGTCTTATAATAGCTTCATTGTTTTTTATTTAGCATTGCACTGTTTGTTTTATGCCCTAGTAATATTAGGAGGAAACCCATTTCTGATATACGGCGTGGTCCCTCGATTTACATAACTTTAAAATAAAGATTAATAACTGTTTTAGTTCTCACACCAGTCATACGACTGACCTGGAGTTTATTGTTTTAACCTAAACTTTGGGTGCCCCTATTTTCCATAGGGGAAGCTAGTAGTTTTGGTTTTGCAGATTTATTTCTATAGGATCCTGGATTTACAGCTGAAGCTATATTCGGAACGCTCTGTTTCTGTGTATTTCTTTCAGTTGTGCTAGTTATTGTATTTTCCGCTATGCATTGTATTTATACATTTTATTTCTGCTGCTGTGTATTACAATCTCTGATATTTTTCTGTGTAATATTTGTTTATACTCTGAATATTCTTGTACTCTGATGTAAATTGTTGTAAATAGCAATGAAATGTTTGTTTGTATTCTGATTTTTCGTGTTCTCGAAGCAATCCGGGCTTTCCTTCATGGGGAATTTTGGGTCGCCAAAGTGTGACCTTTTTTTCAAGATTTTTAAGCGTTGATGGAGTAACATAAAACATGTTGGTTGATTTTGGAAGATGTCCAACAGATTTGGAATATCATATTGGAAAAAAGAAGAATAAAGATGGAAAGATGTTCAATTTGAAAGATGCAGATTGGAAGGCAACACATCGCTATATTCTATTCAATTCCGGTAATAAACAAATTGAGGGTTTGATCGAGTAAGTTCTTAAGTTCCTATATCATTTTCCTTAACTATAAATTAATATTTGCACTTCATAGTTTTTTGACCTTAATTATTATTTAGGGTTCATCGAGCTTTTGTGGATGGTATTGCAAATCCAAGGAGATACAAGAGGGAATGAGAACATTTCGAAGAGTTTTGAAATTGGCTTAAACAAGAGGTTCTGAAAAAGGACAATATTTCAATAGATTTAGAGGTGTTTGCATTAGGTCCTAATCGAGTAGCTAGGAAGTTTACTAGTTATATAGTAAATGGATACAGATTCCACACAAAATTTAGAGATTCTCGATGTACCACACAAAATAGTGGTGTATTTTTGACTGCCAAAACCACCAGCTTTGCAAGTTCGAAAGACCAAAACCCAATAGTAGGTGATGTCAATTACTATGGATCAATCGAAGTAATTTTTGAGCTTGATTATTGTGGAGCTTTCACAGTGGTCCTTTTTAAGTGTTGCTGGTACCAAGAGGAAAAAGATTCATATGTTTTTACTCGAGTAAATTTTAGCAAGTGCCATAAAACTAATCCTTATGTCGTGTCTTCGCAAGTGCAACAAGTATTTTATGTGGAATATGTAGTTGAAAAGAACAGTCGTTATGTTATTAAAAAAATGCCCAGAGATTGATGTGATACTGAAAATCAGAATGCAATGGAAGAGGACATGAGCAATACACATTCACATGATATGGGCATAGGTGGTGAACTAGAACCAAAAGTTGTTGGGGGTTGGATTACGGATGATGTCCCAGTAATACAACTAGAAACAGAACTAGAAGCAAAAGTTCTTGATCCTTTTCTGTCTCGTTAGGACAAAAAATTCCACTTTCTTATTGCTTTAATTTGGTCTAATCTGTTGTCTAATTTATGATGTATTTTGCTTTTTTTGTTTTAGCTGCAAATATTATAGTTGATGAATGTATTTGGCACTCTTTTCTCATAATGCAATCTACACTGTTCATATGTTTTATGATTTAATGTCTTTCTTTACTGTCATCTAAATTGGTTATAGACCAAAATATTATAATTGTTGTTTTTTGTCCACTTTAATGCATGTACCTTGTTCTAATGTATTCATTTTATACAGAATGGATGAACTTATAAATATTTGACTACACCATGGCCGGACAATTTCGAAGGACATGTTACGTCTGTGGAGAATCCTTTGTAGTATGAAAATATGATGTAGACCGATTTTCTTATAGTGTGCCTATGGACTTTTTCAAATATCGTCTCCATTACATCGAAATATGAGGAGTCTGTATCAGCAAAGGAACGGGGGGTGGTTGATAGCTAATATTGAATGACATGGAGTAAATGAATACATACAGGGCTGCAATAAGCACGAAGAAGTTGTTTTTTTACATCGACAGCACTGTTAACAATGACAGTGAGTCGTTGATTCAACTACAGCCACATGTAATCATACGTTCAAGGAAAAACATAATTCAAGGTATATATGTATATGTAATATAGATCCATTCTTATATATATCTCTATGTGTGTGTGTAAAGAATGATGAGGGAGGCCATCATTATTATTTTTATTGTTACAGGTTCTGCTAAGAAGCCGGTTGCAAAGTGCAAGTATATTACTGCACATAGACTTCAACAGCAACACAAAATGATGAAAAACAACCTAACTCAAGTGGTCAGAAGAAACTATCGTCGGAGCCTAATATGAATAATGATGAAGAAGATGTTACCGTGACGGACAAAGGAACTAGGAGAAAATTAAATATAGAAAATGAAATAGATAATGATGATGATACTTGAGAAATGAAGCTGATGTTCAGGTATTTTTCAATTTTCATTTCAGTTTTATTAGTCCAGATGAAATCTTGTATTTCAAACTATTTTTTATTAAAATTCTGCATGCAAAAGAAAGAACTGGATTTCATATTTTCTATTACTGTGCCGATGTCCTATTCCGACCATGAAGGCTACTGCTAATTCAAGTAACTATTTGTTCTTTGTGCATGCATTCTGTCAAAATAACAAGAACTGTTTATACGTCGATTCTATTTGGTTAACTAGCTTAAATTTGTCATCGATGGTGAGTAATAATGCTAATCTGCTTGTAGTTCTCACAACCATCAGTTTTGACGAAGTATGAACAAGAGCGAATCACGCGAATGCAAGAAAATGACATAGTTAGTAGATCACTTGGTGTGCCTTCATTGGTCACTTGTATGCAAGTGCCGCACGAAATAGGAAAGATAAAGGTAAAGATGTTGGTGGACGTGGTGAATACATCCCAGAATATGCTGGTGAAGATGTCATGGATGATTCATTGGATTCAAAGGTATAAAAAAAGTTATTTGTTTCTTACTTATTGTCTTTGCCTTTATAAACATAAAAAATCTTGAACTTCGACTTAATTGTGAGAATCAAATTTGTTTAGTCAATGATCCTTTGCCTGGACTGAGAACTCGTTCGCGAACCGATGCAGCCATTGAAATTGAGAAGGAAGCGATGACCCGCACCCTCCTCCAATGAAAGTTGGCTCCAACAAGGAGTTGATGACACGCACTCCCAGTCCAAAGAAACTCAGTAACCAGGAGAAATTCGCAGAACCATTAAAGAAATTGAAGAAACCTACACCGTCTTTTTCAGGAGTTTGAAAACCTACAACGTCTCGTCCATCCGTTTTAAAACCTAGCAAAATGTTCAAACAATCAACCAATTCATGTGAAGCTGCTGGTTCAGTTGCCGCTTATTTAGGGATGCGGAAACGTTAAAAGCAGAATGTTGAAGCACCTCAAACAATGGAAAATCTTACTAATCAATTAGAGCAGGAATGGATTACATAGGAAGATGAAGCAGGTACATGTACAATGTTTCTTTATCTGTGCACTGCATTGCACTGTTGAGTGTGTCTATTTTAAGTTTTGCATGCATATTATGTTTCTATGCCATACATTAATTTTCTATTCATTTTTTTTGAACCTGGTGGATAAAGTATGAGATCCAAAAAAACCTAGGGGAAAGTCAAAAATGACCAAGGTGCATGCTAGAACCCCTAATTATAAAGTAGTCATTGAGTTGAATGAGGATGGTCAGCCAGTATCTGATAATATTACGGAGTTAAGCAATTTTCTTGGGACACTAGCAAAGGATAATGTGTCTCTTACTTACATCAATTGGCATGTTGTTCCTGATCAATTCAAGCGATAAATGTTGGAATATGCTTTGGTACAATCTATCACCCTAAACCATATATAGTTCAACTGACTTCCTAAATGTTTGGTTTCAATTAAATATTCTATTTCCTGAATTTTGTGTTCGATATATTGTAGGCTAGGTATGTCATTCCGGAAGAAGGACACAAGTGGGTCTTGAACATGCTTAACGACTCTTGGAGGCAGTGCAACTCTCGCATCAAAGCAAAGTATTATAAAAAAATATTCAGTTGATGAGGAAAGGCTTGCAACTAGGCCCAGCACAATTCCGTTGGAGGATTTTAAAATGCTCTTGGAATACTGGGGGGATGAAGCAGTTCAGGTACGACTTTAATGTGACCACAAAAGGAAACTAATTTGTATAATGCTAATTAAATAATCAGGCAACATATGGAAAAATAAATAAAATAAATGAATGATATTCACATTTTCCTGTTTAATGCTAATCTATTCTTGTTTAGTGCTAACTTAATAATCATGCAACAAATGGAAAAAATAAAATAAATAAATTAATGATATTCACATTTGTATAATGTTTAGTAGTTCACATTATCTTGTTTATTGCTAACATTTTCTTTAGTAGTTCGCATTATCCTTGTTTAGCGCTATTTTTTTTGGATTTCCTAGCCTTAGCTGATACTAATTCTGCGCATCGTAATTCATTAAATGAGACACATAGCTTGGGTCCCAAAACTCATGCAGTAGCCAAAGAACAGATAGTATGTGTTTTTTTGAACTTAAGTTAATTTTTTTTTGTGATTGAGTTGAATTGGCCACATGATAATTCTAATTTGTTATATCATTGAATTATGTTTTATATCATTGTCACAATATTCATAGGCAACAACTAGATCTGTAAATTCTTAACATTGAATGTTAAAAATTCTGTTTGATTTTTGGAAATCCTAATACCTGACAGAGAAAAAAGGACCCAGAAAAAGCCACCACATCCACTGCCTTGGTCTATTTGGAAACGTATGAACGAGAACCAGGGAGAACTTACAAGACTAATACAGATGAATTAAAGGCCAAATATGTGAGTACATTAGATACTGAAATAGCAGTACTCGTGTCAGTATAATTAGCACATTGTACGTTTGTTGGAGCTGCTTATTAAATTGAACATATAGTTAATTTGAAAGAAAACCAGTTTTGTTAATAAATTCATTCCTGCCAATTGCTTGTTTATATATATATGCTTGCCTGGTTTTCATTTTTTAGGCGAAGATTCAAGCAATGGTGGATGCACGAAACATTGCTGAGGTAGATGCACTTGTTTCTGGTGGGAAGAGTCACACACGGAACTGGCTTGTAGGAAGGCGAGGTAAAATGCTGAAAAGTCTCCAACAGCTCCTGGTTCTTCGGACAATTATGTGCAAGAGCTGACCAAAAAAATAAGGCAAGAGCTTGAGGCGGATTTGGAAGAAAAGGTGAACAGAAGAGTGAAAGAGAATGTTCGTGGATGTTAAAAAAGCTAGGTGAAGCTAATCCAGATCTTAATTTAAATGTCGGAGACTTTTGTGTCACCATAACAAGTGACAAAGATGACATTGGTACTCCTGCAACCCCGACAACTGAATGAAGTATTTGGATGGTATGTGTTAGCACTTGTGATATATTCGAATTGTTCTTTTAAATTATGGCACTTGTAGTATGTGTTCGTGATGGCACTTGTGGTATGTTTTGGTGATGGCACTTGCAGTATGTGTTGGTGATGACACTTGTGAGTTGGTATATATAATTAGTAGGTCTGATTGTGGTGATGAATGTTTTGAGAGGATTTATTGTATGAATATTTTTTTCATATGTATATATATGAATGTGGTACAATGTTTTGGATTGAATATATGTACTGCAGAATTTGTAATTACAGGGTTGTATTACAGCTGCAATTGATTTTTTTTGGTGTTGCATTTGATTTTTTTTACTATTGCAGTTGATGTTTTCTGGTGTTACATTACACTGCTGTGGTGTCGCATTAGATGGTGTTGTGGTGTTGCATTAGATTGTGCTATGGTGTTGCATTAGATTGTGGTGTTGTATTAAGTGCAATATCATTGATTCCACAATGGTATGACACGTGGGGCCCACAGCTTACGTGGTGCCACGTGGATAGCTAACGTGGCATGTAACACATGTGTAGCTGATGTGGCATGTGACATGCTGGCAGCTGACGTGGAAAATCCACGTAGACCCCACTACCATGACCTGGAAGCCAGGCTTTGGCTTCTGCTTAAGGCAACGCTGTATGTTGTTGCATTACATGCATATGCTGTTGCAATAGGGTTACATTGCAACAGTTTCTTTCCATGGTCGTTGATGGGGAAAAGCGTTACCTTAGAGGGATAATGCAACGACCATGGATGCCACGCCCCCCTGGTGTTGCCTATTTGAAAAAATGGTCTATGACAACGTGTTTTTGATCAACGGCCACATAAAAATAGTGTCGAATATGCCCACTTTTGTAGCAGTGTCAGGCTGACCCGAGCATAATGAAAAAACAAAACACTCGAGCCAAGACTATATATATTCTTATGTTAGTCAAATCAAATCAGGAATTGAAAGTGAAGGAATTTCAAGGTCAATATGAGAGAAATCTAGTTACTTAAATTTTCAAACTAATAGTCCTTTCGATCATAACCCTTTCAAATTAAATTCCAGTTTATTTTAAAACCTTGGATAATACATTCAATTTTATAACATATATTTTTTTTAAATTTTAAAAAAATTCTTTTAAAATTGGTTAATTCAAAATTCGAATCTTACGAATAATCGTATACAAAGATGTGAAATCGAATTGGGAGATTCCTCCCAATAACAAGGCCAGTGAGTTACAACCCATCGAATTAAATAAATTAATCAAAGTATATTATCGACGGATTATCCTCGGGTTCTAAAGGAACCCTCAAATCAAGATCCATTTTTCAATCATGGGTTATTCGTATCGTTGGTAATATATAAGGTCAATTTGTTAGTCGAAGCTGCAAACATTTAAAAAATATTTATAGCACTTCATAAGTCTTAACATCGATAAATTTTCAAAAATATTCGAATTCAATATGGTTTACATTCTATATATAATATTCCAAAATCTCATTCATTCATGTACATCTTTATATGCTAATTGTATAGATAATATAACTTCAAAAATATTTGATTTCAAATATTCTTATAATATCCAATATCATCATTTAATTTAAACCATGCAATAATGTTATTTCGTAACACTATATATTTCGAATATCAGTTGGGAATCATTTAGACTTCTCATTGACAATAAATTCAAACTCAATTTAATCAGATTTTCCATGTTTATTTCAAATTAAACAAATACATATATCAATTCATTTAAAACAAATTTATATTACATTTATAGTTAGGACAAATTAATAGTTAAAATCTAATTTCATAGCAATTCAAATCAAATTTAAATTAGTTCAAAACTAAGTTAAATTAATTTACACCTAATTAAAGTAATTGAAATCTGGTTCAAAATTAACTTAAGATAATTTAATTTCCAGTTCAATTTAAGAAAGATTTTTTGATTTTGGTTGGTTTTTTCAGCTTATAACAAAAATAGGTCACTTTTGAAACTTATTACAAAAATATGTCGATTTTGGCCACGTAGATAACAAGGGACATCTCGGATGCAACCATTTTTTTTTTTTTGCATTATTTAAAGAAAGTGGCTTCTCAGATGCTGCCTATACTGATAGACTTAGGCAGCATCCGAGATAGCGCCAGTTGGAGCTATTTCGGATGTCGTCACGTTATGTAGGCTCTTTAAAACCAGTCCCTTCTCTTTTTTCCACTCACTTCCTTTCAAACCCATTTTCAACAAAACCGAAAATAAACTCCATAACTTCACATTTAGTCCTAAAAATACAATATTTCCTTTAAATCACTTGAATGGCCTCCTTATTTTATCAAGTTCGTCCTATAGGTAACTAATCTTTACTTTTTGTAATTAAAATTGTGATTTTTCATATTTTAGGGTTTCAAAATATAACGTTATAGGTTGAATTGATTTGTTATATTGGTCCTATAGTGTATAAATTGATGAATTTAGGTTTAGTTTGTATGACTTTGTATGACAAACAAACACTGACAAATTCATGAATTTGAGTTTAATTTGTATGACAGTTGGATAG
Source organism: Allium sativum (assembly GCA_030737875.1). Classification (NCBI taxonomy): domain Eukaryota; kingdom Viridiplantae; phylum Streptophyta; class Magnoliopsida; order Asparagales; family Amaryllidaceae; genus Allium; species Allium sativum. The sequence continues at coordinate 139,208,555 of CM060925.1, read as the reverse complement.
AAACCATGATAAAAGTGAATTATTGATTGCATGTGTATATTGAGTATGTGTGAGATGAGTATTTGAAAATATGAAAATATGATGCCTTAGTACTATTTAGTTTGATTAAATTTTGTTTATACATTCAACACGGGTTTGTTTGGGTAAAACTTGTATATATGTACATGTTGTTTGCTTGTGAACAGTATGTGAAGTAGATAGTGGGAATGAGGCATGACATTTGATAAGTATACAAATACGCAAATTGTTAACATCATTTGAATAGCTTTTCATAAATTGGTTAAGTGTTTGTTGATTGATAATAGGACTGATTTATGTATCTTAATTGTTGATATAATATGAGAAAATGGAACATATACCAGTTGATCCAAGCATCTTATACTTGAAGGCAACGTTAGACAAATTTTCCGGACTTGATGGCGGTAGCATTGTTTCATTAATTTATTAAGTGTTTTGATCATGTTGAAATTCGAGATCATTTGAAAAATGATTATTTTTACGTGTTAACGAAAATCGATTAAGAATTATTCAATTTTAAAACACTCAAAATCATTGATAATAAACTATTATTATCGTATATATTCAAATAGAATTTTATGTAGCTTCAAAACAAACTTAACTAGATCTTGAACTTAATCTTTTCAATTTCACATTAATTTTCAAAATATCTTTTAAATTTAATTTTAGTCAGTAAATCTTAAAATTAATCATTTTAATATTTGAATTAATTAAATATTCTATATTTAAATCTGGGTTGTTATAATTAATAGCGATATTATAATGTACTTATATATTTTATAAGCATATATTTGTCACACTAGGTATCTTACAAAGGTTTATCTACAGATTGAATGTAAGATATGTAGAGGAATGTAAGGATGAATCTTTGTAACGAAAGCACCACGATTAACAGAAATACCGAACTCGAATCTGGACAAGTGAGAAAAAGGTGCTGCAATCCCATCGATAGAGATAGAGAATATGTATCAATTCTTCATTAAGATGATGCAAGCCAAAGTTTTTGTTGCTGTCATAGAGCCAACCCCGTGGCACCAATTTGAAACAACTATGTTAAGCTTAGTAGATATTTTATAAGCCTTGATGGGAAAACTTTTTTCGAACAGAAGAGGCTAGCTTAGTCGAAACTCAGCTATTGTACTGCGAAAGGATCTTCAAGGATCTATGCCAAGATAATGTGTAGAAGATGAAGTTGGCTACAAGGTAACCACAAGGAAACGCATTGCATTTGTTAAACGGTATCACTGCTAATACTCCAGATGTGGAGGCTACTTGGGAGAACTCTCAAGAAAAGGCTTACAGCTATATTTTTTTGGAAGCTTCTTAGTCTATATTGCTTCGAAAGTTTGCTGAGTTAGTTCAAGGAGAGATGATGGTGGAAAAGCATGCTTCTAGATTTGATAATTTGGCTCGCTATGCTTATGGGATAATAGATAGTGCCATTGAAGGAATGAGGAATTTATCAAAGGGTTAAGACCTGATGCAATGATGTCTCATCTAAGAGACCCTATAGGAATCACTGTGGAGATGCCTATTTGCAATGAGGAGCTCACTGTTGATTGTGAGAAATCTGCCGAGAATCCAAGCTTCTAGGATTAAAAGATGAAATTCTTTCAAGGGAAGAAGAGGGAAGTTCAAAAAAAGCAAGTCTAATGTTTTCCCATGCAATAAGAAGGGGCGTTACATCAAACAATGCATTTCTGGTGAGGCAAACAAGGATGAAGTTAGGGTGTCTGATGCTAAAACTGCAACACTACAAGAAATTATGCTTTTACTTACATTTTACAACGGCATTTGAATATTAAATGCAACTGTTCTTTGTCCTGACTAAAATAGTTGCGTTTTAGCCTTACATAATTTACTAAGTGGGAATTTTTTCTTTGTTCCCGCTTATATTGTGCCACCAAATTTTCATTCTCTTCTCCACGTTGCTTTGTCACTCTCAAGACTTAGACCAAAATTTCTTCTCCCTCCAAACCATACGTACCTGTCCTAGTGACAATCGCCAAAGCACTTCTCTCCGTCTAACTCAATCCTGCTGATCTGCCTCAAACTCAAACCCTCTAGTCTCTCCATCGATCCCTGTCTGTCGATGCTCTTACAAAGACTCAAATCCACCATTCACATGCCCTGATTTATTTTTCTCTGAATCATGTGAGGTGAAATTTTTTAACATGCTTATTAAGATATCATTTATAATTTAATTTTTTAATGGTTTTCCCTAAAAAAAATTCAATTTCAACTTGCTAATATGTGCATTGCTATACCTTCTGACTGAGATTAGGGAAAAGCTTATAATACTGAAATGGAAAAAGCTTGCAATATGGAAAAGGTGATATTTTTTGCTTCATGTTTTCTGTGTCAATGGTAATTTTACAGAGTTTCTGTAACTATGGTGGTGGTACTAGTTGTTTTTTGTTTTGCATTCACACTTACTATGTATATGAAGTAAACTATAAACTTTGCTATGGATCTTTGCAACTCCTCCCCTACTTATATATCTTTAGAGAATTAAGTCTGCATTTGTTACAGCGGTAAAAGGTGGACAATGAATTTTCTTTTCCCATGTATGATTTGTCATAGTAAATATGGTTTAGAATTATTACTAACAAGTATAGGTTTATAATATCTTTTAAACCTTCCTTTTATCATTCAGAGGCATAATTTGCTTTAGAAGTATGAAAACTATAATTGATCTCCATAGTGATATGTTGGATCTACTTTCCAAAACAAATGATCTATGTAATTGGGCAAATAGTCCCTTGAATCCCTATTATATCCCGAAGGTTCATGTATCTACCAACATATTATAGGTTTTTGACATACTGGAGCGATAACGAAAGATATATGAAGAGCATTTAGCCATTCCAGTTATGAAGGGGAAGAAAAGTGAGACAAAATTTTTTGCTGCTGGACTTTCACAACAAGTGTTGAGGTAATTTGGTTTAAACTCCCTTTAATAAAACATCATAATGATTGGTTTTCATTTGCACTCACGTGCATTGTGTCATTCCTTATTCAGGTATTATACCAAACACAGGCCGTGGAGAATGCAAGGTGCTACCTAACATTGTCTTGGCCAAAATTTTGCAAAGATGTTTCGTATTAAGTTCAAGAACGAGAAGGGTGAAAAAGCTATGGTGTGGAAGAACTCCTGTGCATATTGCACCCAGACCGTAAGCATATAGTGTTTCCTTGATGTCACATCTAAAAAATGCAAAATAGCTATGATTGGCAATGTAGAAACATATGTTAATCATTATTTTTGACAATAGGAGACACATTAGACTGGAAAGTGTTAATAACTATTATTTCATGTAACTGTGCTTGAACGATGCTCCAAATAAAAAAAATTGCATGTCCTTTCTTTAAACATATTGTCTTCCCATACGCGCGTTCAAGCAATAAAAGTAATTCTCTTTCATTTTACCTGTAGCTCGGCAGGTTTATGCAATGTGCTTCACTTCTACGAGACTTTTCCACTGAAAACTACTAAGAAGGATAAGAGTGCAACCAAGCATCTGCAGCAAGGAAAAAAAATCAAGCCACTATTCTAGCGTAAGATTAAGTAGTATATTGGTTTTGGATTTAAAACGAAATGGAAACCTTATCAGTTTTTGAATGCTATGAATTATTTATTTGAATAATTTTGGTTTTCATATTACCATGTCTGACGGGTATTTTTGTTCAAGTAGGAAGGTCAAGCACAATACACAATACTTTTAACATCCTCTGTTCACTTTTACTTTAAGGTTTCCGGGCAATGGTCATCATTTAGTATATGTAAAATATTATCATTTTAAGTTTCATTTAAACTTAAGAATAAAAAATCAGTCTAGGTTTACATAACGACTGAAATTTTGCTTTGATGTGCTTTATTTTATCTAATATAATTTTGTTTAAGTTTCTCATTCCATCTAGTTTTAACATGGTAAAAGAAAGACCTGAACGTTGTCAGGAAGATTTGTGAAGCATGAGGTAGAAGAAACTGAGTTGTAAAAACCACATTGAAGTCAAGAAAGGTTCAAGGAGCTTAATGCATCCTTTGTGCATGTAAGTTTTATTTTCCATCTTCATTTTATTTAAATGGATGTGTAAAATTAGATATAGTATAAACTTCATTTTTTAATAATTTACTACAAACAACTTCAACTCTGTTTCAAATAAAAAGTATATGTTGTTCGTTTTATGCATTATGTATAAGATTCTTTTAAGTGTTACAATTGTCACTAGGATTAAATGGTGAATACACTTTCATTTTGTTTCCGTCTGGAAGATGAATACTTTTCACTACTATAACCATATTTCACATATCTATAGGTATTTATAGTTTTCACTTTTCACTGATATTGTGTCATGCATTTAGTTATCAAATTATTTATCTTTATAATTTTCACACTAAACACATTTTAGCATTTACTAACTTCCGTGTGATTATGTTTTCGAGGCATGATTTTCTCTATGGAAAGTTTTCTTTTTTATAAATAGAAAACAAGCTATATTTATTACAACACATGGACTACGTTTTTCTAAGATCTTCATAAGGCATGAACACTTCAAAAAATGTTGTTAGAGGCACCTGAGCATGGTCCAGTCTTTTTGGATTTTTTTTTGTTAGAAATGGAAGTGACAATAAACTTTGTCGTTCCATTGTAGACTGTGGCTGACACCTTCTCCATCTTGACAACTACAATATGGATATGATACTTGGCTGCAGTGGCATCGTATGGGTTGGTGACTCCATTCAACTATTTGAACTCTTGCTAGACAAGGAAGTAGGAATAATTTTCTTCTGTCTATCTTACATGACCTATACCAGGTTCATCTTCAACCTGGCTTGTTGCAATAATCTAGATGTATAATATCCTCTACACAAAAATATGCTATAGGCATTCATACGTTTGATTCCTATTCAAATATTTGACTTAATCCTAAACATTTGACCTATACCGTATAACTGTTCAAGTGAACAATTCAGCGTATTCCTCATCACCAGTCTTAGCATCATAAGCCGGCATCATAAATTAATCAACTAATGACTCGGTAATAAACTTGTGAACATGTGTTGCCTCTCTGTTTAATACTATTTCCTGTAGACTTCTGAGAGCAGATCACCTGGTCAGTTTGCCTCTATCCTAAAGGACAACCCATCAAAATGCTTGATTGTATGAACATTTAAAAAAAAAAAAAAAAAAAAAAAAAAAAAACACTAACCAAGAAAGAGAACAGGGTATGTGGAGTATTTTAACCAGGTATGTTTAAACGGGATTCGAAGTTAAATGACATATGCGCTCGCAGCGTCAAATAAGACATTTAAACGGGGTAATTAAAGTATAATATGAGGATTAAAAAGAGGGAGGGATGATTTAAAAATGGGCTAATTAAGAGTAACTAAGGTCTAAATTCGGATCTACGTAGTGGCATGTCAGATCCATCTAACGATAAAGGTACGAATTCAGGCCTTAACCAACCTAACAAGTTTATATCAGCAAACGTCCCCATGGTTGGGTGCCTCTCGCCTGTCCAGCCCATGTGGTGCATGCTAGTGATAGAGTGTTTAGTATTTTAATATTAGAAGTGGAAAAACTAATTAAATGTGTTTTAATATTAAAATGGGAAAACATAAGTGTTTAGTAATTTAGTACAATTAGTGATAGTATTAAAGAACAGGCCTCTCACTTGTCCAGCTCCATGTGTTGCATGTCAGTAATATAATTATCAAATGCAGATTTAGTTGACTTGGATGCATTTGGAGTTATTAACTGTTTCGGTTTCCAACAAGCGCGTGTAAGTTGGAGATTTTGGTTAGTGATAACTGACCAATTACGTAATGCATTTTACATCTTATCATATAGTATGTGTTACCTGTTTATTAATGGAACTAATTCATAGAAGTTGGATCTCTCTCCCCACATTTCCAACGTGGGCAATCAAGTAAGCTCCCCACCCTGCCCCCAGTAACCCTTCCAACCTTTTTTTTTTGGCAAAGCGTAACCCGTCCAACCTTTAATTCTACATATGACTTCATCTCTTTCCCAACCTAGCCACTTTCCAGTCTCGTATACTTAAACCTTTGCTAAGTTTGGCTCTACTTTTCTTAGGAAGTACCAGCTTGCCCAAGCATTACGCATTCCCTTTTTTCTTATCAAGCATTCCTTTCCTAAATGTGGCGCAGTATGACCCTTTCAATTTGTAGTGTAGATGAAATCAGACTGGTGTAACAAACGGTATTTGCTAAATAGATGAAATCAGAAGGTATTTGCTAAATAGATCGGTAATATGTTGTATGTATATGTGTGCAATTATGATATATTGAACTTCTATTAGCTGTTAAGATATGTTGTACACTTGCCATGTTTACGTAGCACTTTTATTTAAATATATCTCGTATTGAAACGTGTGAATTTCCAGAAAATAAGTTTATTGCTGCAACAGTTTGAGCCATCAAAACTTCTGACATTACGGTTTGAAGCGTTATGTGGCTGTCATACATAAAAAAGGGGATGCCAAGCAAAATTGTAATACAATCAGAGGGTTGTCATGCACTGAGATAAGCTAATGCATTATACAGCGTCAGATGTATGTAATGTAGTTTGCTTTATATGTATTTTCTGAAATTCATCTAAACGGTTTGTTTTAGGTCAGTTAACTTATTCATTTCGATTGTTTTCTTCGTCTTCTTTACATATTCATGCATAGGTTTCTTTTGACAAGTATTTGGATACATTTTCAATTTACTTTATCCATAGCTCAAAAATGTTTATCATCACAATTTTATCTGGCATATTAGTTAACTTTCTACATGTATTACAATTGATAATTCACGTATGTTCAAAGCTGATAGAACCAAATGTTAAATTCAATAACATATAGACTCAATAACATATACATGACTGAATTCTATGCACAATGCGATAGGCTGAGGTATGTACCACATCTTGCTTCATTATGTTTATTCATTTTTTGACTTTCTTTCTTTCTTTCTTTTTTTTTTTTTTTTTTTTTTTTTTTTTTTTTCACAAATGCCATCTTTCCTAAGTTATTAAGAATGTAGACATTTTACGTGTTCTGTTATGATGTATTAGTAGAAAATCGTAGGATTAGATATACACAAACAGATTTGGTAGCTATATCAAACTAATACTATTTTGGGAAGTTCAGTTCATTTTGACAATTCTTTTTTCTCAACTGCTTTGCTAGTTGCCCATAGATTCACTAATGTCAATAAAAAAAGAAATGCAGCTATAATGAACTTTGAAAATGATAAACTCTTGTTACCTTACAAACTAGACACAACCAAACCTACTTATGGTGATTATTTGTTAGATTCTTGATGTGCAATATCCAGGTCATAGTAATTAAAGATACTATTGCAGCTTCGTTGAAATACTAGTAAGAGATCAAGAATGAGTTCTACCATCATAAAGCCTAGGTTGACATTTTGCTGTAGGAATGTATTGCAACATTCACCTTATCTTAAACTTTTATATATATTTGGAAATATACGATCTTATCATTGGGAAAATATATCTACTAAAGAGCCATTTATTGTACATGTCAAGTGCATCTATGTTGAAATAATGCAATATGAAAACATGGATCAGCTAGAGTCGAGTTTTCTCTGCTGAACTTAGTTTCTGTACTGAAAACAAAACTGGGTGGAACCAGGAGTGCCTTTGAGACGATCTCCTCAGAAAATGCTGATATCCAGGCAGAGTTGTCTGGGCTTCGTACTGACCTTGCCTCTTCTTAATCCAAGAAAACCAAAGGTGGCTACCAAGACAAGGAGGGTTGAAGCTAAAGGATAAAAGCAAGCAGATGGATTTGATGGCCAAGATGAATGGGCGTAGTGTTATATTATAAGTGGGTATGAGAAAGGAATGAAACAGAGAAGGATAAGAGAGCCTTGAGGCGTGTTGTCACTATCCGAAAACAATATTTCCAGTACAGAAAACCTGCTCGCAGGATACAACAAGGCTCGAGAATTCTTGTGAGAGTGAAAGAAGAAGAGTTCGCTTGTTATCCTTTTCTGACTGAAGAGAGGCGGATTTATAGAGAAGAAGGTTTCTGTTGGCGAAAGGTTGCTGCCGTTTAAAAAGACACAACCGTTTCAACAGCCGCGCATTTGAATTTCAAAAATAAAATTCGAAATTTGAACGGTAGCGCCTGTGTATGAACAGTCAAGGTCCAAGATGCCCCCCAAATGCCTATCTATGACCATTTAAATGTATACTCAATTTGTTAGCCCAATTAGTTCTTTGTGGGCTTTACTCAATTTGTTTATCATGTTTGATAAAACATTATATACATTTCATTTCCTTCTTCTTCTATTACGTGGGACATTTGCATTTCTCCACTATACACACAAATTACATAACATTCCCCCACTAATTTGTGTGTAATGATTTTTTCTTCGATAAACATTATCTATACAAAAATGTATCTTTCTATTTGGACTAAGTGTACATTAGTTAAAGTTTTAACGAAGTTGTAGGTGTCTGTAAAAGATTGAACCACAACTCCTATCGTAAAACCGAACAGATGACACAGACAAGTTTATCCGCTAGACCTCACAAGATTCTCAACACAACCTTATCACTATTATATACGGCCATGTGCTAATCCTGAATTCATGAACATTTATAAATGTGACACATACATTTATTGAAGCGGCACCACTTCTATGTTCAACTAAGTATAGCCTAACAGATACAAACTAAGCATTATGCATTTGCTCACAAACTAGCCTTGATCAATGAAACATATATGGAACTGTGCTAGTTCTTTTAAGCGCTTATCGATAACTTGTTGTTACCCATTTAACTTGAAAACTAATATACTAGTCTGAAGTTGGGTTCCCGTCGTCGGCGCTTGGAATTTTAAGTCCCATATTTTTTGTTGTACTTTGCACTAAATCTCTAGCAAGTGCTTTAGTGAGAGGATCGGCTAAGTTTACGGCGGACTTTACATATATAATGGTGATCACCCCTTTAGTAATTAATTCTCTCACAAACGTATGTCTTAAACTAATATGTCTAGATTCTCCGTTGTAAACATCACTGTATGCTCTAGACAATGCTGCTGAGCTATCGCAGTAAATAGAAATAGCAGATAACGAGTGTGGCCATAATTCAATGTCTAATAACAAGTCTCGTAGCCATTCTGCTTCCTTAGCTGCAGCGTCAAGGGCTATAAATTCTGATTCCATAGTTGAATGTGCTATACATGTTTGTTTCTTGGATGCCCAACTTATGGCCCCTCCTCCTAATGAGAATATCCATCCAGAAGTTGATAAACTCTCATTTGTACTAGACATCCAACTTGCATCGCAATACCCTTCTAGCACACTTGGATAATCGGCATAAACTAATTTCAATTCTTTTGTCCTTTTGAGATATCCAAAGATCCTACCAATTGCTTTCCAATGATGTATGCTAGGTTTAGACGTGAATCTTGACATCATGTTAATGGCAAAAGCTATATCTGGCTTTGTGCAATATGTGACATACATAAGACATCCAATGGTAATGGCATATTCCAGTTGAGCTATGATTCGATCTTTATTTTCTTGCATTTTCACACTAGAATCAACTGGAGTACTAGCATCTTTGATATTAAGATGTTTGAACTTATCAAGTATTTTGTCAATATAATGAGTTTGATTTAAGGCATATCCTTTTTCATGTTTTTCAACTTTGATTCCCAATATTGTATCTACCTCATTAAGGTCTTTCATTTTAAAAACTAAAGTTAGATACTTCTTGGTATCAGTAATTCCTTTTATATTATTACTAGCAATTATCATGTCATCAACATATTAGCATAATGTCACTATGTAATCATTGGTTTTCTTACAATAAACACATTTATCAGCATTATTATGCCTAAAACCATTTGCTAGAATTGCCTCATCAAACTTCTTATGCCATTGCTTTGGAGCTTGCTTTAAGCCATATAATGACTTAACCAATTTGCATACTTTGTTTTCATTTCCTGGTAGGACAAAGCCTTCAGGTTGTTCCATATATACCTCCTCGGTTAAGTCACCGTTCAAGAAGGGCTTTTTTACATCCATCTGATGAATATACAATTTATATATTGATGCCAATGCAAACAAAACTCTTATGGATGTGGTTCTTGCAACTGGAGCATAGGTATGGAAATAATCTATACCTTCTTTTTGTCTAAAACCTTTTGCTACTAATCTTGCTTTGTAAGTTTGTATAGAACCATATGTTCTGTATTTCTTTCGAAACACCCATTTGCACCCGATTGCCTTTGAACCAGGTGGAAGATCTACTAAAACCCAAGTCTTGTTGGATAGTATAGAATCCATCTCATCATTTATTGCTTCTTGCCAAAAAGCATAATCTCGTGTAGTCATAGCTTCTTTAAAAGTTTTAGGATCGTCATTGATATTGAGTACCATAGGTGTAACTTCTACTATTTTTGATCTAGTAGCCTCAACCAGAAAAGTAATTGAATCAGAGGAAATAAAATCAGAACTCAAGTGTTTTTCTTTTCTAACACGTTGACTTCTCCTAGGTTCACTTGGTTCATTATGTCCTCGTTTTCCTCCAACAATGGTTTTAGAAGTTTCTTCTACTATAGGCTCAATTGTACTATGTAGAAATTTATCTTCAAAGAATTCCACATGTATAGATTCCACTATCACATTGGATTGTAAATCAAGCAATCTATATGCTTTTGAATTTTTTGCATAGCCAACAAAAACACTTTTAATACCTCTTGGTCCTAACTATGTCTTATGGGGATCTTGGACTTTGTAAAATGCTAAACACCCCCACACTTTAAAATAATTTAAGTTAGGTTTTCTGCCATTATTCCAAAGTTCATAAGGTGAAGCGCCGAATTTCTTAAAAGGCACTTTATTATAAATATGACATGCTGTCAACAAAGCTTCACACCATAAGTAAAACGGTAACTTTGCATTCATAAGCATTGAATTAACCATATCTATCAAGGATCTATTTTTTCTTTCAGCCACCCCATCAGTGTGTATGGGGCTGTTCGTTGGTGAATAATTCCATTATCCTCACAAAACTGATTGAAGATATCTGAAAAATATTCACCCCCCCATCACTTCGAAGCACTTTAATTCTTTTTTCTTTCTGATTTTCAACTTCAGATTTAAATTCTTTGAATTTTTCAAAATCTTCATCCTTGGTTTTCAATAAATATACATAAGTGTATCTTGTATGGTCGTCAATGAAAGTGATAAAATATCGCTTTCCTCCTCTTGTTAGTTGACCATTTAATTCACAAATATCAGAATGCATGAGTTCTAGCAAATCACTGTTTCTTTCAATTTTAGAAAATGGCTTTTTAGTCATTTTGGCTTCAACACAAATTTTACATTTTTTGAAATCATTAACAGAATAGTTAATATAGCCATGTTTTGACATATACTTTAAGCAATTAAAATTTAAATGTCCTAATCTAGCATGCCATAAAGAACTAGGAGAATCAACAACATAAGCAACAGTAGTAATTTCATTAATTGACAACTTAAACATGCCATCACATGAGTATCCTTTTTCTACGAATATTCCATTCTTAGATACAATAACTTTGTCAGATTCTAGAACAACTTTAAAACCCTTCTTGCATAAAAGATTTGCAGAAACTAAGTTCTTTCTCAAGTCCGGAACATGGAACACATTGACAAGGGTGAGTTTTCGAGCAGAAGTGAACTTCAATTCCATGCTTCCCTTGCCCATAACTTTAGCAGAAGCATGATTTCCCATGAGAACATCTTCAGGCTCTTTCATTTCAATGTAGGACTTGAACAAATTTTTGTCGTTGCGCACATGTATGGTAGCGCCAGAATCAAGCCACCAATCTGCTGATTTTGCCACAGAAGCCATATGAAGTTCTGTGATCATTGCGACAAATTCTTGTCCAGCATCTTCCATTACATTTGCTTTATTGTTTCCAGAACCAGATTTGGAGTTCTTTTCTGCCTTGGCCTTGAATCGACAATCTTTGATAAGATGTCCTTTAATACCACAATAAAAGCAAGGCCTGTTCTTAGATTTGTTCTTGAAATCTTTCTTTTTAGGTTTCAAACTATCGTTGGAATTTCCAGAAACCGGTTCTTTGGAAGATATGTGATGAACTTTGGATCCTAAGATCGACTCATCTCTGACACGATTTTCACTTTCAATTTGCAAGTGAGTCAAGAATTTGTCAATGGAAAAACTATCCGATGAGTGCAGAATTTTCCTTCTGTAATCATTCCAAGTGGGAGGAAGCTTTGACAGAATCGCTCCAACTTGGATAGGATCAGGAATGGTATTGTGCAATTCCCTCATTTGGGAAACTAGAATCTCCAACTCACGGATTTGATCCATGATTGGCATGTTATCAACAAATTTGAATTCAAAATATTTTAAGGCAAGAGAACGATCGGTACCTTCCTTCATGTGTTTATTTTTTGATTCGAGAGCCGACCATACTTTGGCGTTTTGTAGTTGCGATAAACATCATAAAGCCTATCAGTGAGTGCGTTGAGAATATAGCCTCTGCATAGCATTTCATCCGTCTCACGCTTAGCTTTATCCGATGCAATTTTCTTTTTAATTTCTTCAGAATCAGCAGGCTTTGGGTCTGCAATTGGTTGCAGCGCTGGATCCAGCAAGTAATGAAGATTCATAGATAGCAAAAGCCATGTCATTCGGTCTTGCCATCTAGTATAGTTTGTTCCATCAAACCGATCGAGTTTGATGGATTCTTTTCCATGAAGTTGAACCTGGACTTTGGAATTCAGTTCTGTCTCCATTGGAAAATATTGTTTTCGATTGTTATATTATAAGTGGGTATGAGAAAAGAATGAAACAGAGAAGGATATGAGAGCCTTGATGCGTGTTGTCACTATCCGAAAACAATATTTCCAGTACAGGAAACTTGCTCGCAGGATACAATAAGGCTCGAGAATTCTTATGAGAGAGAAAGAAGAAGAGTTCGCTTGTTATCTTTTTCTGATTGGAGAGAGGCAGATTCATAGAGAAGAAGGTTTCTGTTGGCGAAAGGTCGCTGCCGTTTAAAAAGACACAACTGTTTCAACAGTCGCGCATTTGAATTTCAAAAATAAAATTCGAAATTTGAACGGCAGCGCCTGTGTATGAACGGTCAAGGCCCAAGATGCCCCAAGTGCCTATCTATGACCATTTAAATGTATACTCAATTTGCTAGCCCAATTAGTTCTTTGTGGGTTTTACTCGATTTGTTTATCATGTTTGACAAAACATTATATACATTCCATTTCCTTCTTCTTCCATCATGTGGGACATTTTCATTTCTCCACTATACACACAAATTACATAACATTCCCCCACTAATTTGTGTGTAATGATTTTTTCTTTGATAAACGTTATCCATACAAAAAGGTATCTTTCGATTTGGTCCTTTAATTAGTGTACATTAGTTAAAGTTTTAACGAAGTTGTAGGTGTCTGTAAAAGATTGAACCACAACTCCTATCGTAAAACCGAACAGATGACACAGTCAAGTTTATCCGCTAGTTCTCACAAGATTCTCAACACAACATTTGCAGTATTATATACGGCCATGTGCTAATCCTGAATTCATGAACATTTATAAATGTAACACATACATTTATTGAAGCGGCACCACTTCTATGTTCAACTAAGTATAGCCTAACAGATACAAACTATGCATTATGCATTTGCTCACAAACTAGCCTTGATCAATGAAACATATATGGAACTGTGCTAGTTCTTTTAAGCGCTTATCGATAACTTGTTGTTACCCATTTAACTTGAAAACTAATATACTAGTCTGAAGTTGGGTTCCCGTCGTCGGCGCTTGGAATTTTAGGTCCCATATTTTTTGTTGTACTTTGCACTAAATCTCTAGCAAGTGCTTTAGTGAGAGGATCCGCTAAGTTTACGGCGTACTTTACATATATAATGGTGATCACCCCTTTAGTAATTAATTCTCTCATAAACGTATGTCTTAAACTAATATGTCTAGATTCTCCATTGTAAACATCACTGTATGCTCAAGACAATGTTGCTGAGCTATCGCAGTAAATAGAAATAGCAGATAACGAGTGTGGCCATAATTCAATGTCTAATAACAAGTCTTGTAGCCATTCTGCTTCCTTAGCTGCAGCGCCAAGGGCTATAAATTCTGATTCCATAGTTGAATGTGCTATACATGTTTGTTTCTTGGATGCCCAACTTATGGCCCCTCCTCCTAACGAGAATATCCATCCAGAAGTTGATAAACTCTCATTTGTACTAGACATCCAACTTGCATCGCAATACCCTTCTATCATGCATGGATAACCGGCATAAACTAATTTCAATTCTTTTGTCCTTTTGAGATATCCAAAGATCCTACCAATTGCTTTCCAATGATGTATGCTAGGTTTAGACGTGAATCTTGACATCATGTTAATGGCAAAAGCTATATCTGGCCTTGTGCAATATGTGACATACATAAGACATCCAATGGCACTGGCATATTCCAGTTGAGCTATGATTCGATCTTTATTTTCTTGCATTTTCACACTAGAATCAACTGGAGTACTAGCATCTTTGATATTAAGATGTTTGAACTTATCAAGTATTTTGTCAATATAATGAGTTTGATTTAAGGAATATCCTTTTTCATGTTTTTCAACTTTGATTCCCAATATTGTATCTACCTCATTTAGGTCTTTCATTTTAAAAACTGTAGTTAGATACTTCTTGGTATCAGTAATTCCTTTCATATTATTTCTAGCAATTATCATGTCATCAACATATAAGCATAATATCACTATGTAATCATTGGTTTTCTTACAATAAACACATTTATCAGCATTATTATGCCTAAAACCATTTGCTAGAATTGCCTCATCAAACTTCTTATGCCATTGCTTTGGAGCTTGCTTTAAGCCATATAATGACTTAACCAATTTGCATACTTTGTTTTCATTTCCTGGTAGGACAAAGCCTTCAGGTTGTTCCATATATACCTCCTCGGTTAAGTCACCGTTCAAGAAGGCCGTTTTTACATCCATCTGATGAACATACAATTTATATATTCATGCCAATGCAAACAAAACTCTTATGGATGTGGTTCTTGCAACTGGAGCATAGGTATCGAAATAATCTATACCTTCTTTTTGTCTAAAACCTTTTGCTACTAATCTTGCTTTGTAAGTTTGTATAGAACCGTCTGTTCTGTATTTCTTTCGAAACATCCATTTGCACCCGATTGCCTTTGAACCAGGTGGAAGATCTACTAAAACCCAAGTCTTGTTGGATAGTATAGAATCCATCTCATCATTTATTGCTTCTTGCCAAAAAGCATAATCTCGTGAAGTCATAGCTTCTTTAAAAGTTTTAGGATCGTCATTGATACTGAGTACCATAGGTGTAACTTCTACTATTTTTGATCTAGTAGCCTCAACCAGAAAAGTAATTGAATCAGAGGAAATAAAATCAGAAATCAAGTATTTTCTTTTCTAACACGCTGACTTCTCCTAGGTTCACTTGGTTCATTATGTCCTCTTATTCCTCCAACAATGGTTTTAGAAGTTTCTTCTACTATAGGCTCAATTATACTATGTAGAAATTTATCTTCAAAGAATTCCACATATATAGATTCCACTATCACATTGGATTGTAAATCAAGCAATCTATATGCTTTTGAATTTTGTGCATAGCCAACAAAAACACTTTTAATACCTCTTTGTCCTAACTTTGTCTTATGGGGATCTTGGACTTTGTAAAATGCTAAACACTCCCACACTTTAAAATAATTTAAGTTAGGTTTTCTACCATTATTTAAAAGTTCATAAGGTGAAGCCCCGAATTTCTTTAAAGGCACTTTATTATAAATATGACATGCTGTCAACAAAGCTTCTCCCCATAAGTATAACGGTAACTTTACATTCATAAGCATTGAATTAACCATATCTATCAAGGATCTATTTTTTCTTTCAGCCACCCCATTTTTTTGGGGTGTGTATGGGGCTGTTCGTTGGTGAATAATTCCATTATCCTCGCAAAATTGATTGAAGATATCTGAAAAATATTCACCCCACTATCATTTCGAAGCACTTTAATTCTTTTTTCTTTCTGATTTTCAACTTCAGATTTAAATTCTTTGAATTTTTCAAAAGCTTCGTCCTTGGTTTTCAATAAGTATACATAAGTGTATCTTGTATAGTCGTCAATGAAAGTGATAAAATATCGCTTTCCTCCTCTTGTTAGTTGACCATTTAATTAACAAATATCAGAACGCACGAGTTCTAGCAAATCACTGTTTCTTTCAACATTAGAAAATGGCTTTTTAGTCATTTTGGCTTCAACACAAATTTTACATTTTTCGAAATCATTAACAGAATAGTTAATATAGCCATGTTTTGACATATACTTTAAGCAATTAAAATTTAAATGTCCTAATCTAGCATGCCATAAAGAACTAGGAGAATCAACAACATAAGCAACAGTAGTAATTTCATTAATTGACAACTTAAACATGCCATCACATGAGTATCATTTTCCTACGAATACTCCATTCTTAGATACAATAACTTTGTCAGATTCTAGAACAACTTTAAAACCCTTCTTGCATAAAAGATTTGCAGAAACTAAGTTCTTTCTCAAGTCTGGAACATGGAACACATTGACAAGGGTGAGTTTTTGGCCAATAGTGAACTTCAATTCCACGCTTCCCTTGCCCATAACTTTAGCCGAAGCATGATTTCCCATGAGAACATCTTCAGGCTCTTTCATTTCATTATAGGACTTGAACAAATTTTTGTCGTTGCGCACATGTATGGTAGCGCCAGAATCAAGCCACCAATCTGCAGATGTTGCCACAGAAGCCTTATAAAGTTCTGTGATCATTGCGACAAATTCTTGTACAGCATCTTCCACAACATTTGCTTTATTGTTTCCAGAACCAGATTTGGAGTTCTTTTTTGCCTTGGCCTTGAATCGACAATCTTTGATAAGATGTCCTTTAATACCACAATAAAAGCAAGGCCTATTCTTAGATTTGTTCTTGAAATCTTTCTTTTTAGGTTTCAAACTATCGTTGGAATTTCCCGAAACCGGTTCTTTGGAAGATATGTGATGAACTTTGGATCCTAAGATCGACTCATCTTTGACACGATTTTCACTTTCAATTTGCATGTGAGTCAAGAATTTGTCAATGGAAAAACTATCCGATGAGTGCAGAATTTTCCTTCTGTAATCATTCCAAGCGGGAGGAAGCTTTGACAGAATCGCTCCAACTTGGATAGGATCGGGAATAGTAATATGCAATTCCCTCATTTGGGAAACTAGAATCTCCAACTCATGGATTTGATCCATCATTGGCATGTTATCAACAAATTTGAATTCAAAATATTTTAAGGCAAGAAAACGATCGGTACCTTCCTTCATATGTCTATATTTTGATTCGAGAGCCGACCATACATCCTTTGGCGTTTTGTAGTTGCGATAAACATCATAAAGCCTGTCAGTGAGTGCATTGAGAATATAGCCTCTGCATAGCATTTCATCCGTCTCACGCTTAACTTTGTCCGCTGCAATTTTCTTTTTAATTTCTTCAGAATCAGTAGGCTTTGGGTCTGCAATTGGTTGCAGCGCTGGATCCAGCAAGTAATGAAGATTCATAGACAGCAAAAGCCATGTCATTCGGTCTTGCCATCTAGTATAGTTTGTTCCATCAAACCGATCGAGTTTGATGGATTCTTTTCCATGAAGTTGAACCTGGACTTTGGAATTCAGTTCTGTCTCCATTGGAAAATATTGTTTTCGATTGTTATATTATAAGTGGGTATGAGAAAGGAATGAAACAGAGAAGGATAAGAGAGCCTTGAGGCGTGTTGTCACTATCCGAAAACAATATTTCCAACACAGGAAACTTGCTCGCAGGATACAACAAGGCTCGAGAATTCTTGTGAGAGAGAAAGAAGAAGAGTTCGCTTGTTATCCTTTTCTGACTGGAGAGAGGCGGATTCATAGAGAAGAAGGTTTCTGTTGGAGAAAGGTTGCTGCCGTTTAAAAAGACACAACTGTTTCAACAGTCGCACATTTGAATTTCAAAAATAAAATTCGAAATTTGAACGTTAGCACCTGTGTATGAACAGTCAAGGCCCAAGATGCCCCAAGTGCCCAAGTGCCTATCTATGACCATTTAAATGTATACTCAATTTGTTAGCCCAATTAGTTCTTTGTGGGCTTTACTCAATTTGTTTATCATGTTTGACAAAACATTATATACATTCCATTTCCTTCTTCTTCTATCATGTGGGACATTTGCATTTCTCCACTATACACACAAATTACATAACATTCCCCCACAAATTTGTATGTGATGATTTTTTCTTTGATAAACGTTATCCATTCAAAAAGGTATCTTTTGATTTGGACCTTTAATTAGTGTACATTAGTTAAAGTTTTAACGAAGTTGTAGGTGTCTGTAAAAGATTGAACCACAACTCCTGTCGTAAAACCGAACAGATGACACAGACAAGTTTATCCGCTAGATCTCACAAGATTCTCAACACAACCTTAACACTATTATATACGGCCATGTGCTAATCCTGAATTCATGAACATTTATAAATGTAACACATACATTTATTGAAGCGGCACCACTTCTATGTTCAACTAAGTATAGCCTAACAGATACAAACTATGCATTATGCATTTGCTCACAAACTAGCCTTGATCAATGAAACATATATGGAACTGTGCTAGTTCTTTTAAGCGCTTATCGATAACTTGTTGTTACCCATTTAAATTGAAAACTAATATACTAATCTGAAGTTGGGTTCCCATCGTCGGCGCTTGGAATTTTAAGTCCCATATTATTTGTTGTACTTTGCACTAAATCTTTAGCAAGTGCTTTAGTGAGAGGATCCGCTAAGTTTTCGCTGGATTTTACATATATAATGGTGATCACCCCTTTAGTAATTAATTCTCTCACAAATGTATGTCTTAAACTAATATGTCTAGATTCTCCGTTGTAAACATCACTGTATGCTCTAGACAATGCTGTTGAGCTATCGCAGTAAATAGAAATAGCAGATAACGAGTGTGGCCATAATTCAATGTCTAATAACAAGTCTCGTAGCCATTCTGCTTCCTTAGCTGCAGCGCCAAGGGCTATAAATTCTGATTCCATAGTTGAATGTGCTATACATGTTTGTTTCTTGATGCCCAACTTATGGCCCCTCCTCCTAATGAGAATATCCATCCAGAAGTTGATAAACTCTCATTTGTACTAGACATCCAACTTGCATCGCAATACCCTTCTAGCACACTTGGATAATCGGCATAAACTAATTTCAATTCTTTTGTCCTTTTGAGATATCCAAAGATCCTACCAATTGCTTTCCAATGATGTATGCTAGGTTTAGACGTGAATCTTGACATCATGGTAACGGCAAAAGCTATATCTAGCCTTGTGCAATATGTGACATACATAAGACATCCGATGGCGCTAGCATATTCCAGTTGAGCTATGATTCGATCTTTATTTTCTTGCATTTTCACACTAGAGTCAACTGGAGTACTAGCATCTTTGATATTAAGATGTTTGAACTTATCAAGTATTTTGTCAATCTAATGAGCTTGATTTAAGGCATATCCTTTTTCATGTTTTTCAACTTTAATTCCCAATATTGTATCTACCTCATTAAGGTCTTTCATTTTAAAAACTGAAGTTAGATACTTCTTGGTATCAGTAATTCCATTCATATTATTACTAGCAATTATCATGCCATCAACATATAAGCATAATATTACTATGTAATCATTGGTTTTCTTACAATAAACACATTTATCAGCATTATTATGGCTAAAACCATTTGCTAGAATTGCCTCATCAAACTTCTTATGTCATTGCTTTGGAGCTTGCTTTAAGCCATATAATGACTTAACCAATTTGCATACTTTGTTTTCATTTCCTGGTAGGACAAAGCCTTCAGGTTGTTCCATATATACCTCCTCGGTTAAGTCACCGTTCAAGAAGGTCGTTTTTACATCCATCTGATGAATATACAATTTATATATTGATGCCAATGCAAACAAAACTCTTATGGATGTGGTTCTTGCAACTGGAGCATAGGTATCGAAATAATCTATACCTTCTTTTTGTCTAAAACCTTTTGCTACTAATCTTGCTTTGTAAGTTTGTATAGAACCATCTGCTCTGTATTTCTTTCGAAACACCCATTTGCACCCGATTGCCTTTGAACCAGGTGGAAGATCTACTAAAACCCAAGTCTTGTTGGATAGTATAGAATCCATCTCATCATTTATTGCTTCTTGCCAAAAAGCATAATCTCGTGAAGTCATGGCTTCTTTAAAAGTTTTAGGATCGTCATTGATATTGAGTACCATATGTGTAACTTCTACTATTTTTGATCTAGTAGCCTCAACCAGAAAAGTAATTGAATCAGAGGAAATAAAATCAGAACTCAAGTGTTTTTCTTTTCTAACACGCTGACTTCTCCTAGATTCACTTGGTTCATTATGTCCTCTTTTTCCTCCGACAATGATTTTAGAAGTTTCTTCTACTATAGGCTCAATTGTACTATGTAGAAATTTATCTTCAAAGAATTCCACATGTATAGATTCCACTATCACATTGGATTGTAAATCAAGCAATCTATATGCTTTTGAATTTTGTGCATAGCCAACAAAAACACTTTTAATACCTCTTGGTCCTAACTTTGTCTTATGGGGATCTTGGACTATGTAAAATTCTAAACACCCCCACATTTTAAAATAATTTAAGTTAGGTTTTCTACCATTATTCCAAAGTTCATAAGGTGAAGCCCCGAATTTCTTAAAAGGCACTTTATTATAAATATGACATGCTGTCAACAAAGCTTCACCCCATAAGTAAAACGGTAACTTTGCATTCATAAGCATTGAATTAACCATATCTATCAAGGATCTATTTTTTCTTTCAGCCACCACATTTTGTTGGGGTGTGTTTGGGGCTGTTCGTTGGTGAATAATTCCATTATCCTAACAAAACTGATTGAAGATATCTGAATAATATTCACTCCCATCACTTCGAAGCACTTTAATTCTTTTTTCTTTCTGATTTTCAACTTCAGATTTAAATTCTTTGAATTTTTCAAAAGCTTCGTACTTGGTTTTCAATAAGTATACATAAGTGTATCTTGTATGGTCGTCAATGAAAGTGATAAAATATCGCTTTCCTCCTCTTGTTAGTTGACCATTTAATTCACAAATATCAGAATACACGAGTTCTAGCAAATCACTGTTTCTTTCAACTTTAGAAAATGTCTTTTTAGTCATTTTGGCTTCAACACAAATTTTACATTTTTCGAAATCATTAACAGAATAGTTAATATAGCCATGTTTTGACGTATACTTTAAGCAATTAAAATTTAAATGTCCTAGTCTAGCATGCCATAAAGAACTAGGAGAATCAACAACATAAGCAACAGTAGTAATTTCATTAATTGACAACTTAAACATGCCATCACATGAGTATCCTTTTCCTACGAATACTCCATTCTTAGATACAATAACTTTGTCAGATTCTAGAACAACTTTAAAACCTTTCTTGCATAAAAGATTTGCAGAAACTAAGTTCTTTCTCAAGTCCGGAACATGGAACACATTGACAAGGGTGAGTTTCTGGCCAGAAGTGAACTTCAATTCCATGCTTCCCTTGCCCATAACTTTAGCCGAAGCATGATTTCCCATGAGAACATCTTCACGCTCTTTCATTTCATTATAGGACTTGAACAAATTTTTGTCGTTGCGCACATGTATGGTAGCGCCAGAATCAAGCTACCAATCTGCTGATTTTGCCACAGAAGCCATATGAAGTTCTGTGATCATTGCGACAAATTCTTGTCCAGCATCTTCCACAACATTTGCTTTATTGTTTCCAGAACCAGATTTGGAGTTCTTTTCTGCCTTGGCCTTGAATCGACAATCTTTGATAAGATGACCTTTAATACCACAACAAAAGCAAGGCCTGTTCTTAGATTTGTTCTTGAAATCTTTCTTTTTAGGTTTCAAACTATCGTTGGAATTTCCAGAAACCGGTTCTTTGGAAGATATGTGATGAATTTTGGATCCTAAGATCGACTCATCTCTGACACGATTTTCACTTTCAATTTGCAGGTGAGTCAAGAATTTTTCAATGGAAAAACTATCCGATGAGTGCAGAATTTTCCTTCTGTAATCATTCCAAGCGGGAGGAAGCTTTGACAGAATCGCTCTAACTTGGATAGGATCGGGAATAGTAATCTGCAATTCCCTCATTTGGGAAACTAGAATCTCCAACTCACGGATTTGATCCATGATTGGCATGTTATCAACAAATTTGAATTCAAAATATTTTAAGGCAAGAGAACGATCGGTACCTTCCTTCATGTGTTTATTTTTTGATTCGAGAGCCGACCATACTTCCTTTGGCGTTTTGTAGTTGCGATAAACATCATAAAGCCTATCAGTGAGTGCGTTGAGAATATAGCCTCTGCATAGCATTTCCTCCGTCTCACGCTTAGCGTTGTCCGCTGCAATTTTCTTTTTAATTTCTTCAAAATCAGTAGGCTTTGGGTCTGCAATTGGTTGCAGCGCTGGATCAGCAAGTAATGAAGATTCATAGATAGCAAAAGCCATGTCATTCGGTCTTGCCATCTAGTATAGTTTGTTCCATCAAACCGATCGAGTTTGATGGATTCTTTTCCATGAAGTTGAACCTGGACTTTGGAATTCAGTTCTATGTCCATTGGAAAATATTGTTTTCGATTGTTATATTATAAGTGGGTATGAGAAAGGAATGAAACAGAGAAGGATAAGAGAGCCTTGAGGCGTGTTGTCACTATCCGAAAACAATATTTCCAGTACAGGAAACTTGCTCGCAAGATACAACAAGGCTCGAGAATTCTTGTGAGAGAGAAAGAAGAAGAGTTCGCTTGTTATCCTTTTCTAACTGGAGAGAGGCGGATTTATAGAGAAGAAGGTTTCTGTTGGCGAAAGGTCGCTGCCTTTTAAAAAGACACAACTGTTTCAACAGTCGCGCATTTGAATTTCAAAAATAAAATTCGAAATTTGATCGGTAGCGCCTGTGTATGAACAGTCAAGGCCCAAGATGCCCCAAGTGCCCAAGTGCCTATCTATGACCATTTAAAATTGTTAGCCCAATTAGTTCTTTGTGGGCTTTACTCAATTTATTAATCATGTTTGACAAGACATTATATACATTCCATTTCCTTCTTCTTCTATCATGTGGGACATTTGCATTTCTCCACTATACACACAAATTACATAACACGTAGAGGTGGAAAGGAAGCAAACATAGAGCACAATTGCCACAAACTATTTGGGTAAGCTTATCAAAGAGAGCAATATGATTCTACTTCATAATGTGTTGACTTACATCGATTTCTAGCTTTTATGTTCATGTATTTTGCAGGTCATTTCTTGCTGACTGCACCGCTGCAAAATAAAATGACTAAGACATCAAAAGATATATGAATTCAAGGCTGTATGGCTAAATGTGTCTATCTTGATTTTACAGTTGGTTTTCAAGAGATCCATGTAAATATCTGGAACTTGTTACTCAAAGAAAAATGTAAGAAAAAACAATAATTTCCCTTCTTTCTTTTTTCCCTTTTTTCTTCCTTTTATTTTACGGCTTAAATCTTCTAGTTGTTAGCAGACTTTATGATCCTTCAAAGACAAATGCTGTGTCAAAATTAATATTGGATTCATTGTGGGAGCTAACATTTCGTGATTTATGGGAGCCACAATCTCAACACCGCTGACTTCATTGAAACAACTGATGTTTACATGAATATTCCAGAGTTTTATTTTCAAAAGACCAATAAGTTTCACAAGGCAATTGGATATTTGCAATTGCATTCATAAGCTTCTTCTCAATTGTTTTTGCACCATTTAAGGCACATGTACCTAAAATTTTCCAGTTCATTTTGTTGCATTAGCTATAACTAAGAAGAAATATTGCATTAATTAAGGTCAATTCTTGGCACACTATTTACATTTGTAATCGCCGTTGGAAATAGTTTTGTCAATGGACATTGTTTTCAGAACCCATGTTTCATGTATGTTTAACGAGTTTTATACAAGTAATTAAGTTTTCTAAATACAAACAAGTTTTATAAAATTAAACAATTCTAATTAAATTTTATAAAAAATAATATTATATAATTTAAAAAAGTTTTATAAATAATAATGAAGTTGATGATGAATTAACAAAGTTTACGAATTTTGTTATAATAATATAATTAAGTTAACTGAGCTCTAATAATAATAATAATACCTATTATTATTAGCTATTATTATAAATTAATTAAGTTAACTAGGTTAATAAAAATTAGCTATGTTTTGTTAAACTTAAACAAGTTTTACAAAATTAACTTGATCCAAGTTAACTAAATTTTATAAATAATAATAATGGTGATGATGAATTAATTAAGCTAATAAAAATTAACTAAATTTATAACAATAACGTATTAAGTTAATCAAGTTTTAAGAATAATAGTATTTTAAATTAACTAAGTTTTGTTAAAATTAAACAAGTTATGTAAAATTGATAAGTTTAAGCTATCTAAAATTTATAAATAATAACAATATAACTATTTAACAAATTTTATAAATAACGATGGTGATTATTATTATGATGAATTAATAAGTTATGAAATCAACTAAGTTTATAATAATAATAGTAGTAATAATAATAAGATAATTAAGTTAATCGAGTTTTAATATTGGTAGCAATACTAAAATTAATTAAAATAACCAAGTCAATAAAAATGAGTTAATTTTACGTTAACTAAATTTTAAATAATAATATAACTAATTTGACAAAGTTTTATAAATAATAATATTGATGATGAATTAACTAAATCTATAAAAAAACCAAGTTTATAATAGTAATAATATAGTTAAGTTAATTGAGTTTTAGTAGTAATAAAAAATAATTAAGTTAATAAAAAAATAATTAATTTTTAAAAAAATTAGACAAGTTTATATAATTAAATTAGTTTAAATTAACTACATTTTGTAAATGATTATAATATATTACGAACAAAAGAGAAAACACTCGTCTGAGTCGTTCGAAGGGTCTTTCTACACGGATTGCTTAAATGGCAGAGTATCCACCGTCAGTCATTTACATTATTAGCCATCCATTTAGTTATCCATTCCAATTCCTGTAACCAGTAATTAGTTAGCCTAAAGCCCATTTATCACATTGTATATAATCTGGGCTATGTTTTACATTCTGTACTTAGAATTCAAATAATAAAAAGAAAGGTTTTACTTTTGTTCTCTCGCAACCAGTATTTCATACATCTTTACTTGGTATCAGAGCATCTGCAGTGCCTAATGGCATTAAATTCCTGCAAATTTCTGGTGTGAATATACCCATTAGGTAAATTTCATCATTTGGGTATATTTTCTCTCATCAGTGATTATTCACATCATTTGAAAGATCAAATATAGTATGATCATCGGTGCCTTGCCATAATTTTTTTTTGAATTTGGTTGCATCTCGATAAAACACACTATGTTTGTTGAAGTTTTGCATCAATCACCAAGAATCCAATTCAAGAAAGTCAAGAAACTCACAAAAACTCAGTCATAGCCTCATAGAGAGCCTCATCAGATATTCATATCAATGTTTTACATACCTCTTCATCAAGGCTCTCGGCTGCTTCACCCTGAGCCTCAGTTGTTTCTTTTCTCTCGATCAGAAACGATATTTGATCCAGAATTTCTTAAGCTTCTTGCTTTCTTTTCATCATGGTGGATACATCCACTTCTTCTGCATCAGCTACAGGAACCGCTACTGGAACTAATCCAGAAAACCCACCAAATCCGCAAAATCCACCAAATGGACCTATGCATCAGTTAGTAAAAACTGGTATAAGCCCTCAAAGTCAGCTAATCACAATTCAACTGCAAGAAGAAAACTACTTGCTATGGAAGTTACAAGTTGAAACTACTGTATAAGGCTATGGCTTAGAGGGATTCATTCTTGGTACCACTCCAATTCCTGCTAAGTTTATTACTGATCAAGACAATAGAACCGTTGCTAATGAGGCATTTGTTCAATATCATAGACATATCGATTAATTAGTTCTTGGCTCTTATCTTCAATCAGTGAAGATTTATTACCAACTGTTATTGGGTGTTCATCTGCCAATGATACACGGACTACTATAGAGAAAGAGTTCAATAATCAATCATCGGCCAAAGTTTTACACTATAAAAGACAACTTCAGAATATAAGAATGGAAAACTTGAGCATGAGAGAATATATAGCAAAGGTAAAGAAATTGTGTGATTTACTTGGAGCTACAGGTAATAAAGTACCTAATGGAGATCATGTGCTATATTTGCTAAATGGATTAAATGAAGAATATGAGGCAGTTGTCGCTGTTATCACCACTCAAAGAATTGTTCCTCCTAATGATGAAGTTCATGCCATTCTATTGTCTCAAGAATCAAGAATAAGCAGTAAACGGATTCAAGGAATTGATCTCAATGTGAATCTTGCTATTGTCGGCAAAAATAAAAACCAGAATAACAATAATTGATCTTAAACATCTTACCAGAAGGGCGGTGGTGCAAACAGAGGCAGAGGCAGAGGCAGATGGAACAATAAAAGCAGACCCAAGTGTCATATCTGTGAAAAGATTGGTCATACTGCACTAAAGTGTTACTTCGGATACTCTAACAGCAATCAGAATCAGAAAAATAACAACAATCCTAATGCAAATGTTGCACAAATGAATGAAGAAACAAGCAGTCAAGATAACGGAAATGATATTGCTAGAGTGGAGCGCTTGCAAGATGATAGTTGTTACCCTGATTCTGGAGCTACCAATCATCTTACTAATAATCTTGACAACTTGAACATTGGATGCAAAGAATATCAAGGTAACAAATCTATTTCTACTGCCAATGGTAAAAATATTCAAATTACTCATATTGGTGACACCTATATTAATGGCAGTAAACAATTACACTTATGCAATCTTCTTAGAGTTCCAAAAATCACCAAATTTTTTATTAGTGTATCCCAATTTGCTAGAGACAACAAAGTTTACTTTGAATTCTTTCCAAGGTATTGTTTAATCAGGGATATTCTAGCTAGAAAAATCATATTACAAGGTGACTTGGAAAATGGGTTATACACGAAGGAAATTGTAATGCCACATGTAATTTGAATATCAAAACTAATAGCAGCATGAATCTATTTGATTTTTGGCATTGAAAACTAGGACATCCTAGTGTTAAAATTGTTTAGACAATATTGAATGATAATCATATCAAATTTGATTCAGTATCCTTACCTTGTGTATGGGAATTTTGACAAATGGGTAAGAATCACAGATTACCTTTTACTAATTCTAACACTGTCTATATTGAACCACTGCAACTAATTGGTAAAGATCTTTGGGGTCCATCACTAGTTTGTTCTGACTACGGTTATAAGTACTATGTGTCATTTGTTGATGCCTACACAAGATTTACTTGGATATACTTTCTAAAAGCCAAGTCAGAAACTTATAATGCTATTATAAATTACATTATTATGGCTGAAAAGCAAAATAATCATAAAGTTAAGATCATTCAAACTGATGGTGGTAGTAAGTTTAAAATTTTACATAAATTCTTTCAACAAAAAGGTATTGTTCATAGAACCGCCTGTCCATATACTTCACAACAGAATAGACTAGTGGAGAGAAAGCACAGACATTTAGTTGAATTTGGATTGACATTGCTTGCACAAGCAAATATGCCATTGAAATTTTGGCCAGAAGCCTTTAATACAGCGGTTTATCTGATTAACAGACAACCAACAAGTGTATTAAAGGATATATCACCATTTGAAAAATCGTACAATGTCAAACTAGATTATAAACAGCTTAAAATGTTTGGATGTCTGTGTTTTCCATATTTAAGGCCTTATAATACTAATAAACTAAACTTCAGGTCAAAACAGTGTACTTTACAATCAAAAGGGATACAAATGTATTGATAATGCTGGAAGAATATATATCAGCAAGCACGTTGTATTTGATGAAAAAGTTTTTCCATGTAGTACAGAAGATATAAGCACTACTGGTAAAGTCAAAAATCAAAAAATTTCTATACATGTTGTGCCTTATGTTCAAGAAATCTGGCAGCAAATAGGGAGTAATTAACAATTTGATGCTCAAAGCTCACCAATCAGCCATGATCATGAAAGCTTTGAGCCACCCAGTGTGACATCTCATCCACCTGCACAAGTTCACAGCCAAGAGAATGATGAGTCCAATAATCAGCAAATAACTCCTGAAAGATCTGAAGGCAATGATGACTCACCACCAACTGAACAACCAGTTCAAACTGGTGATCCAATGGTTACAAGATCTAAAAGTGGTATTTTAAACCTAGAATATTTGCTGCAACATCCAATACTGATGAACCTGAATCTTTTGATCAGGCAATCAAAAACAAACACTGGAAAGCAACACTGGATGAATAGTATAATGCTCTAATTAAAAACAATACCTGGGATATTGTATGTCCACCTACCAACAAAAATATAGTAGGTTGCAGATGGACATACAAATTAAAAAAGAATCCAAATAGGCCAATAAATAAGTACAAGGCCATACTTGTAGCCAACGGTTTTACGCAAGAGTATGGGTTTGACTTTAATCAAACCTTTTCTCCCGTTGTAAAACCCATAACTATAAGGCTTGTACTAACTATCGCTGCAAGTAAGAATTGGCATATTAGACATTTAGATGTCAATAATGTTTTTTTTTAAATGGTGTTCTTAAGAAGAAATCTACATGAGTCAACCACCAGGTTATAGTGTTAATTCAAACTTTGTATGTAAATTGAATAAGGCTATATATGGCCTGAAATAGTCTCCTCGTGTATGCTTTGAAAGACTGAAAAACACTTTATATAATTTAGGTTTTCAGTCTACCAAATCAGACAACTCTTTGTTCACAAAAATTAATCAGTTATCCACAATATACATATTAATACATGTAGATGATCTGATAATAACTGGTAGCAACATTAAAGACATAGATGAATTAACACAATACTTATATAAACAGTTCTCTATTAAAAACCTGGGTAATGTCAATTATTTCTTAGGCATAGAAGTAGCAAGGACAAACAATAAAATATTTCTATGCCAAAGAAAGTATATAATTGAGTTACTCAATAAAACAAAGATGTTGAATGCTAATCCTCAACATACACCCATGATAAGTAGTCAACAATATTCTAAATTTAGAGGAGAAGCAATTTCTAACGTCACTGAATATAGGATGGTCGTAGGAGCATTACAATATGCTACTATAACCAGGCCTGATATTTTCTATAGTGTTAATAAAGTATCTCAGTTTATGCAGAAACCATTGGATACCCACTGGAAAGCAGTCAAAAGAATCTTAAGGTATCTTAAAGGGACTATAGGCTATGGACTCATATTAAAGAGCAGTCAACATCTAAACATAGTAGGGTGTGCAGATGCTGACTGGGCCTTAGATCCTGATGATAGAAGGTCTACAAGTGGCTACTGTGTCTATATTGGTCAAAGCATAATTTCTTGGAGTTCGAAGAAATAGGCTACAATCTCTAGATCAAGTATAGAATCTAAATATAGAAGTATAGCTAATGCTGCTGCAGAAATAAAGTGGATTCAATCTATACTAAAGGTGCTTCAAATTAAGGCTACAGCAAAGCTAGTGCTATGGTGTGATAACAAAAGTGTTGTATACATGTCAGAGAATCCAATACAACACACGAGAACAAAGCATATCGAGATAGACTTGCATTTTGCTAGAGAGATGGTTCAAAAAGGGGAAATCGAAGTTAATCACATACCTGGAACTTACCAGAAGGTCGACATACTGACTAAAGAAATAAGTGTGAAGAACATTACCAGATTCCACTCAGAGTTTAACATTGATGAAGACAAGGATCGAGCTGGACTGAGCCACAGCAACGACAGAAGATTTGGGAATCCACACAACATCGACAACAAAGATACCAGATTCCGCTCAAAGTTTAACGTTGATGAAGACAAGGATCGAGCTGCACTGAGCCACGACAACGACAGAAGATCTGAGAATCTACACAACATCGACAGCAAAGCTCACTCATCTACACTTAGATCTGATGATGATAACACCAGGGACTCCGTCACAAGCAAATCGAAATCAATAACTTGAAGATTTCAAAAGCGCCGCCATGACTATTGTGAAAATTAGGGTTTGTGAAACCCTAGTTCCCATAGGGGTGTTTTACGAATAAGAGAGAAAACACACTCGTCCGAATCGTCCGAAGGGTTATATCTCTTTCTACACGGATTGCTTACATGGCAGAGTATCCACTATCAGTCATTTACATCATCAGCTGTCCATTTAGTTATCCATTCCAATTCCCGTTACCAGTAATTAGTTAGACCAAAGCCTATTTATCACATTGTATATAATTGAATAGGATTGATTGATTGTTAACTGATTTGTTGTTGATTTATATTTAATAGTTAAATTAAATCGTATTTATAATGTTGAATTTTAAATGAATTAAATGAACATTTTTGGTCATTTTAATCGAATGTAGAAATTAGCTTTGAACTGAATTTATTGACGTATGATATTGAATTGGAGTATATTAAATTTCATGAATTTGCAATTCACTGAATTAAGATTTAATATAAAATTAAATAGCATCGACATTTGTACATGGATATGTGATTGTTGTGTCGATATGTTGGCTTGTATCATGATTTATGCGTGGATTGATGATTGTTATGATGTCTGTCATCATAGTGGCTATTGGGATATGTTCCTATCACCATATTGTTAATTATTGAATGATGTCATCATTGAATGATTATATACCATATTTGGACTTGGAAACTCGAAATGAGTTGAAATGATACATACTCGTTTGTTTGAATTAGTTAAATCAAATTATATAAATAAGTTGTAGTTAACGATTTGAAATTGTTATTAAGATGTGTTGAAATTTTATTTGGGAATCTAAAGTCGATATAATGAAATTTAGCATTTAAACCTGTTTTATATTGAATTGAAAATATAAATCAAAACTCTGAAGTAGAGTTGACTTACGTTAAGTTATATTTGAATTAAAAATCTATTTAAAACTAGAATGAAATATATAAAAAATTGAATGAATTTGAAGTACGAATTTTTCGTTTTGTAATTTACATTTGTTTTAAGGTGGAATTTGAATTTATTTTGCAATGTCAATTTTAAAAGAGTTCCAGTAGATATTTGAAATATGAAGTGATGTAAATTAATGGTATCAAATAGTTAAATTCAATGACGATATTTGATATGATAAGATATTTGAAATCAAATATTTTTCGAAGTTATAATATCCATATAGCTAATTTATAAATAAATGAGATTTGTGAAATATTATTAAGGAATGTAAACTCTGTCGAATTTGAAATAATTTTCTATGATTTCGAAAAATAAGATGTGTAAGACTTATGAACTACTTATGAATATTTTTCTAAATGTTGGTGACTTCATGACTAATATGTTACTGATGATATGGATAACCCATAACTGGAAAATACTTCGTATGATTTATGAAATTGATAGGCTATAACTCACTGACCTTGTTATTGGGAGGAATCTCCAAATTCGGTTTCATATTTTTATTTTTGATTGTTCGTAATATTCAAATTTTGAATTAATCTAGTTTTAAAATTTTCATTTAAATCTTGAATATAAACCGTGTCATGAAATTGAATGTGTTTTTATTTTAGGAGTGTTGAAATAAACTGGATTTAATTTGAAAGTATTATCATCCAAAGGACTATTAATTTGAAGATTTAAGTAATTAGAATCTCTTGTGTTGACCTTGAAATTACTGCACTTTCAATTCCTGATTTGATTTGACAAATACAAGAATATATAGTCCTGACTCAAATTTTTTTTTTTTTTTTTTTTGCATTACACTTGGATCATTCTAAGTTTTTTCAGTTATCGAAGACCTTAGCTACTTGAAGACGAAGTTAAAGTCTGGAGACTGTATTTATTATTATTTATTCCGCTATATTATTAGTATGTTCTAGTAAATAGGTAAGTCTGATATATTGTAAAAATGAGATCAACGTATATTGTTTAACAAATTTATTGAACCGTCTATATTGTTATTATATTTTATCGTTCCACTGTGAGATTACGTGTATTATTTATTTCTTTCTCTTCTTATTTTCTTTTCTTCTGTTAAGCCCTATTAATAATTCTTCATTTTTGGATGTTTTGAGTTGAACATGTGTGTTTTATTACAGACTTAAATCATCCAAAAAGACGGGTTGCCACAGTTGGTATCAGAGCTTTGGTTGAGCAAATACCAAAGTTTGTCAGGGTAAAATAATTAGAAATAGGGGTAGCAATACATTAGAATGAGTTGAGGGTATTATATATGAGAGCGTACTTGTAATTTTATATAAATTAGCTTTAAAAAGTTACGATTTTAAATGTTTTTTTATTAATATTTGTTAATCTTTTGAATTATAAAGAAATGTTCTTTTATGAATGATCGTAAGAAATATGGTTGATTGTATTGGTATACATGTAAAGTATGAACTTTAAGAGTAGTACAAAAATTAATTCAAAACATGAGTTTTGAAACTCTTGAAAGTATAAAGATGGTAA
Organism: Allium sativum; assembly: GCA_030737875.1. Classification (NCBI taxonomy): domain Eukaryota; kingdom Viridiplantae; phylum Streptophyta; class Magnoliopsida; order Asparagales; family Amaryllidaceae; genus Allium; species Allium sativum. The sequence continues at coordinate 139,175,807 of CM060925.1, read as the reverse complement.
AATACTTTAGAATTTTATTTAGTACCATGTTAAGTAAAGTGGGCATGAACCTAAATGTCAAACATTTTCAAAATTGTGTTTGTAAATAGAATCAAACGTGTGTGATTTAATATGAACTAAATGTTGGATTTCTCAAATTTATGACTTTGGAAAAATATTTATATAAGTAATGATTTGCAATCGATTCTATAATGATTTTAATGTAAATGGAAAATGTCATGTAAGCAAACGAGTATATATTAATATGAGCAAAAATTTGTAAATAAAATTTGAATATCAAAAACGAATTGGTAAGTTCAAAAAAAAAACAATATAATAAAATACCTAAGTTGCATGTATATCGTTGTTGCATGACGATTTTTATCCAAAGATTCGAGTATGATTCAAACCGATTCGAATAAGAATTTTTAATTTGATCCTTGACGGCGAGCACTTGATATAGATTTTTGAAATGATTTTGAAGTTTCTCCATCGCAGTATATGGCTATGTGAGAAAGACCGAGAATTAAAATCAAGTAGCTAGACTAGATTTCGCATTAGAGTAATCAAGTTATTAAAACTAGTTTGCATGACAAAATAGGTGATCGAACTAACAATCGGATTTGATTTTTCCATATGGATGATATATGCACATCAAATAAACCCTAATAAATATTTGAATAATATGTTGTTGGTTTATTGGGAGTTAGGCAGAAGACAATTCAAATAGTTGATGGTAGTGTGAATAACCGACTAAGCTAACACCAGAAGCCGTGGAGCATAAGGTACACTTAGCAATTTATCAAACATCCTTATTCAATGTGAAGATCTTTGAACTTGTACAAATTGGTTAGCATTGATTGCTAATAATGCTAAAATGTTATTAAGTATGAATGCGTGGTGATTTCTGAATTGTTGGTTAAAGATATAAAATTAAATTTTGGAACTCTAGTTCACTAATTTGAAATTACTTCAGAACGATTTTAAGTAAAAGAAACTTGTAATTGGAAGAACGACCGCATTAATTTGAGAATATGTTGATTGAATATAGATTAACGATGTTAATAAAATTGATTGTTGACAAAGCAAAGATATTGATTTGAATATAAATACTTAGATATACGTATGAAACATATATTGAATCTAATATGTGAATAGTATTTATAAATGGACACTACCTCTCGTAATTGAGAAATCTTACAGGTAATTATGTAAGCAAATCGAACTTGAAATTGTGACTTGATAAAATGGAATTCGAATGAGTTATAATGAAAGTCTCTGTTGAATTATATGGGAAATGATCTTTAAGGGATATTTGAAAAAATATCAAGAATGGATATTACTCGAACATGAAAAGTATCCAAATGATAAATTATGTTAGAATTTGGAAATTGAAAATCTTATATTTATATAAGTGTGAAACTGGAATAGCTTAGAACCTATTGATTTTATTTTTAAATCTTTGAATTTGACGAAGATTCAATATTAAATAAGTTTGATTCTTATATAAAATGGAAATTATATAAGTATGTAGTGAATTCGATGTTGGTGATTTGAAAAAAAAATCAAATTATAGAGAAAGGAAAACTCTTGCAAAATAGAATTTTATATAAGTACGATACGTGCGAAGCTACGAAATGAACAATACTATATGTAGTATCATATGTTTTGAAATCGAAGATATGGGAAGTACCATCCATCGGAAACCACAATCCTACTTGGTATGATTGCGTTGGAACTATACTCAATAATTCTATTAGAAATCGGGTCCTATTCGATAAGATCACGACGGGCTCTCAGTTGATAAGGTCATATCAGAATCTCACTCGATGAGATCACTTCGGAATCCCACTCAGTAGGGTCATATTGAAGTCCACTCGGTGGATTCAACTTGAATTGCTATGCTTATTTGATATTGATAGATAGCGTAAATCGAGGGCAACGATTTTTTACAATGCTATTGGTTTCTGATAGGATAGCCGACATAACCAATTATGTATAGTGATCTATCAGGTTTTGTTTCAAGCGTAAATCGAGGGCAGTGATTGTCTACCGTACTATTGGTTTATGCTGGTATAACAAACGTAACCACTTGCGTGCTGCAATCTATGAGGTGTTTTTATAGCGTAAGCCGAGGGGTGTTAATGCCTACAGTTTGAAGTGATTCCACTGGGATGGTGGTATAGCCACTGCGTATCTGCAATCCATGAAGAGGTATGCTTTCCATATCCTTTTTTATATTTAAATTTTTTCACTGGATGCTGAAACAAGTCTGTTAAGTACTTAGAGATTTTTAGACATGCTCCTTATCAACGTAGTCCAAAATTCTGTAAGAACAAATATATACATGTTAATACATCGAGTTATAAAAGTATTTCCAACTTAAAAATAACAAAACAAATTATAAGAAAATTTAACGGAGATGACCCAGACTTCCCCGATCCCCGAAGAGACGGAGGAGCCCGGATTGCTTTGAGAACACGACTCATCAAAACAAAAACAACAAAACATTTCATTGCTATTACAAAAATTTACATAAAAGTAAAAGAATATCAGAGAATAAATTACAAAGAAGAAGAATTAAAAATGTATAAATACAATATGCAGCGGAAATACATCAACTACCACAACTAAAGGAAATACACAGATGCAAAGCTTACCGAATATAGCTCCAGCTGTAAACCAGGATCCTGTTAAATAGAAATCTGCAAAACAAAGACTACTGGCTGCCCATATGGAAAATATGGGCATCCAGAGTTTAAGCAAAAACAATAAACTCTAGGTCAATAATGGGACTGATGTGAGAGCTTAAAATGGTTATTAAATCTTACTTCAAATTAGGGTAATTCACGAGACCATGCCGTATGTCACGGAACGGGTTTACTCCATGTGAATACCAAAGATTGAAATAAAATGATTTATAAACAACGCAATGCTTTTTGAAAAATGAAGTTATTACAAGACTCAGGTCCCATCACATAATGCAACGCAAGCTGGAGGATAGAGTTTTACCTTATAATAGCCAAACATGCTTGGTATGTTTAAAAACAAATCATTTTAATATTACAATAAGTGCATAGTATATCAAACAAATTCAAATATAAATGTATCAATCCTAGATGGCATAGTACCCCATCCTACTATGTTGCCATATATGTTTACAATTAAAATCGCATGATGTCATATTGGAAATTGGATTTTCATCATGAGTCAAGGCTAGGGATGGCTCCTTCCGATTCGGATCACCTCTAGCAAGATGACCTAGGATCCCCCGCAGTGAACCCTGTGAACGGTAGGGCCGGTCCGCACTTACTTTAGTGGATTGGTTATTCTTAAACACATGTTTCCCGGTCCCATCGGACCTATCACTTGGCCAGTAGCGACCAATATCCGAGGCGCCTCGCAATCCATCATCCACATAAGTAAAAATGTCTGGGCTCCATACCATGACACCACTTCTAGCTAAAAAGAAACGTCGTGCACTCCCTTCGGTCACGATCCCGTTTTTGACTAATACCGGAGTGTGAGACTCACGAATTAACGCTATACACAAAGCTATGCTATTTAAAGCTGTGCTTTGATCATCAACCACAAGACTTTGCTTTTCGACAAAAGCCTTGATCATTTGCATCTTAGCATGCCACATTGTCAATCCATACCGTACCATTGATTTCCACCAATATATAACCTCTAAGCTCGTACGTCTCAGAGAAGGTTGTTAAGCAAGAGAATAAATTCTCCACCACCAGACAGATATATATTTAGTAGAGATCAATGAATACAGCACACAATACATGTCAGACATTCAATTCATTTACAAGCCCATTTTGGGTTTGAATGAAACCGGAGGCACCTTATTTCTAGTCCCATATGTCCGATACAGGAGAGAGGCCCTCGCATATCCGAACAATCAACAAGTACGTCCAGACGTCTACCACTGTAACCCTTTCAAGGTAGCAACTCCAATCAAAGGCATCAGTAGAAATCCATTCGATGTGAAGATTGTCGGCCTTGCACCGTCTTTAATATCTTCGACTTTTAATCGTCGTAATAGTTATTCAGAATGGGTAAACCTAGGTCTTTCCGAGTAACTTGCGTATCTTACAATCAAGTGATATATAAACACATCATACGCCTCATTCCAGTCAAAAATATTCTTTTATTCAAATATTTGTATCATTTAGGACAGGTGCCTATTAATTTTATCAAAGATAAATTCTTTTAAACTTATTGTTTAATCTTTCTTTAAAAACCATTGTAAAAGATTTTATATTATCTTTTAACAATTTTAAACTGAATTAAGGTTTGTAAAACTGGTCGAGATTATCGAGCCTTACCGGAGTAATCATTTATTATTATTCCCAATCCCAACCTATTCCTCCCATGGAGCAAAACTGGTAGTATTCCATATCTAACACCCCCTGGGTTATCGGTAAATTTAATTACCATTTCACATTCAAATCTTGTTAAAGATTTAACTATCGCATGGAGTAAAACTGGTGGTACTCCATTCTCGAAATATTTCTTAAATTCGGTGAATTTAATTACCTCATTTACATTTCAATCTAATCAAAGGTTCATTAAAACTCCAATCCGTTTTAATCGTCCAAAATCATAACTTTATGATTATTCAACTTTTAGAAATTACTCTTGCCTTTAACTGGGTTAAAGAACCAATATCTTTTGAAACACTGTTTACGATAAGCCCAAATCATCTTCCATTAACTATGGAATCTTCATGGAAAACAGATCAATATATAATCAATATAAATTCCCATATCATGCAAATAATATAAATGGAATAATGACAAAGCCTTCTAAATTCCGTATATAGTAACGTTCTTCCTTTACAGAAGCTCCTCTCGATTATTACAAAATCGAATTCCATTCAATTCCAATTTAATATATTAAACTGGAAAACTTTACTTTGGAAATTTTCCATTAAACCTTATTAAAAAGATTTATAAATTCCAAATTATAACTCCATTGTTAATTGGGTTAAAGAACAAATGTTATTTAAAACATTGTTCATGATAAACCCAAAATCGACTTCCATTTCAATTCCAATTAAATTAATTGGTAAACTTCTCTAAATCTTAATTAAAAGAATTATTCTATTTCTCAACTGGGTTTAACAACAGTGTTACTAAAGACACCATTCAAGACAAACCCAAATCCAACTCGATATTAAATACAAGGCTCTAAATAGAAACTATATCAGCTTATATTCAATATCAAATTCTGAAACCAACAAATATTGCATTGGGAATAACGATATCTGTATCTTCTAAATTCCCATAACAATATTCGTATAATCACTGAATCCAATATCGAAATATTCTAAGGATTATTTCCATTAAATTCCATTCCAGTTTATTCATTTGAAAATTCTGGTTATTTCAAAATCCATTTACAAATCCAATTTATCTATTTAAAAACATTGGATTTTATTCTAGTTAATAACTAGTTCATTTCGATAAAATATATTTTTATCTTTTCAAGTATGGAATTTTTCACCCAAAATCTTTCCAAATCATTTATTATGAATTTACATAATTTTTCCATATTTCTAATAATTTTATTAAGGCCTTTACAGTCGGTTTCTAATAACGGCCACTGAACTGCATCCATAGCGACCTTTTCTGAAATTGATTTGGACATAATTTAAAATCCAACTGCTCAACTTTAAATCTCTTATATTCATTGGTTGGTTTCCAATAACGGCCACCGAACTGAATCCATAGCGACCTTTTCTGAAATTGATTTGGACATAATTTAAAATCCAACTACTCAACTTTAAATCTCTTATATTCATTGGAAATATCTTTTCGATACGAACCCAAAGATTCCAATTTTAGGAGAATCCGTCGGTCAGATCTCCCGTTACATCTATTTGAAGTTAATGGTTGAAATTCGTGATTGGCCGCTGCGCGACGCGTTCTATTCGAGCTATTAAATATATAAAATATATATATTTCGTCGATTTCCATTTAAAACGTATTTATAAATCTGTAACACCCCGTGTATTCTACAACAGTGAAATTCACAAATTAAAGTATAATTAATATCAAATCAAAGAATTAAGGGAAACGGGATACACCATTGCGTTCGTCTCGGAATTCTGCTTGAGATAGAGTCCGAGTTTGCGTAAAACGGACTCCGTATGAGGGAGATATGACCTCCGGAAGTTTCAGAATTCAGTTTAAAATTCAAACAGTCAGAAACGAGTTCAAAATTCAAAAAAAATCGGACCCAGATTGGGCTGGGCGGGAATTTTCCCGCCCAAGGCACCCAGGTCGACTGGGTAGTCGACCTGGGGCACCCAAGTCGACTGGGTAGTCGACCTGGGGGTCGACTGGGTAGTCGACCTGGCCCCTGAGCCAGGTCGAACCCAGCCCCTCCTGGCTGGCCTGGTTTGTGCTTGGCCGAATTTCTGAGCTTTGTCTTGTCACTAGGGCTACGTGTCAGCTCCTGATTGGTTTCTCTTTAAAACGAACGGCTAATATTAATCTAAGCTCCATCGACGGCTCTAATCAATTCACAAACTCTATAAAAAGGACCTAAGACTCCACCTAATTCACACAAATAAAAATGAGAATGAGACCGTCATGCTGCTGAAGAAAGACTAGGAGTAGCCGTCAAAATTGAGAGACGATTAGGAGTCGATTCAAAAGCTTAAAGCCACGACAATTAAATCAAAACAACGCCTACAACAAAGGATAACATCTCCAAATTCAGAATTCAGAATCCTGAATTGAAGATTCGTCGTACGTTGTAAGTAGAGTGCTATTCCGATGTGAATAAATAATTGAGTTTTGATTTGTGTAAAATGAGAAATGGAATTGTACTTAATTTGTGGTGATGACAATTCATAATTGTATGTTGCTATGATTCTAATTATGAATAGATTTGGGATGTTGTGGTATAATGATGTTAGACCTACTGGGTATTTGCAAGTATATGATTCATGTTGAAAGTTAACAACTATATGTTTGTAGTAGTTTATTACAACCAAGTCGAGACTCATGCAAGTATATGATTCACTATTATGCCAACATGATTTTAGATCCTTCTACGTGTATTTTTATGATCATTTTTAGTGTAGTTGGATCCATTTGGGTATTATGATTCATATGAATTTATGTTGAAATAGGCATCATGATTCAAGTGAAACCCATACTTTTGTATTAGTGACAAAAGCAAGCATCTTTGTGAACTTGTGTTGACTCTATGAACATGACTAGATTACGTTTGGTGTTATGCCTAATTGAAAATATGTTTTATGCCTATGTTGCTATCAAAATCATGTGATAATACATGTGATACATAATTAAGTTAGGTTCACATTTTAAATGCAAGTTTACATGACTAGATTAAAACCATGATTCATGCTTAGGTATGTTTTAGGTTAAGATTATACGCTGTTACAATGCAAGTTCACAAGTGCCTAATTTATGTTAATTAGATCGATATGTTGCAAGTTCATGCGTTCACACACCCCTTTTGATGTTACTTAGAATATATAAACACCATGTTCTAAGCCTCCCCTTTTTCATGTGGCTAAGTTGGGCTTAAATGTTAAGCCCAACATATGTTATATTATAGCGAACGTATAAAGCAGGGGTAATGATGTTGGGTTAAAAATATAAAACATTTGTGTTGGCATGTCTGACGCACGCCAACGACCTTGAGAACATTTAAGTGGTATAAATTAGTTTTACCCAATAAAGATAAATTTGAATAATGGACTGCAAATATGTACATATAAAAAGAAAAGAGACAAAATATGTAAACTTAGAAAATACGATGTGTTTAACCCGAGGTTGGATTGAGTTGTGACATAAACCTGCCAGGACCCGCCCGGCTGTCCAGTAGTCACAACAATACCTATCCAATGTGGGTGGTTAAACACTGAGCCCAATAAAGACCCGAGGTTAGACTGAGTTGTGACGTAAGACTGCCCGGACCCAACCGGCAACAGGCAGTCACAACAATACCTGTCTAATGTGAGTGGTTGAGGCTTTAATAAGACAATTAAGGCTGAGTCAGGATTGATAGGATTAAGTAAATTGAATTAATACTTAATCAAATTGAACATGATAAACTATACAGACTGATTGGGGGTTAGGTTTATACAAAACACTTAACCAACTTAGCATGTTGCTAGAAATAGAAAACCTAGTAGCGGGGGACCCTTTTCAGCAGTAACCCTACAAGGTGTATCAGGATACCCTGAACTAGGCAGGGTGGGGCACGATTACTGGGCTGAGTGTAAGAGGTCAAATCGACGGCGGTGGTGCAGCAGTGTAGGTTCTAACGAGATGCGGGCGTGCACACACTCCGGCGCAGAAAAATTAGGCACTAGGCACCAGTAGTATACCTATGCATTCTAGAATTGTGTCGGGCCGCCACCATGGGACTTGATACACCCCATGGTGGGACCAGCATAGGTAGCTACAACATCGGGGGCCGTAAGACACATGTAACTATGCGAGTCGGAGCCGACCATTAGAAATGGATCACTTCACCCTGATAATGGGGTGTCTGTTGGGAACTAGTTCATAGGGGTGCAGAGATTAATATGGGGTATGATAGTATATTCGACTCTAGACAACTTAACTTAGTTTATGGTGCTTCCCCATTTCCAGTTTGTACTTATCATGCTCATTTCTTTATTCATAGACTGAATAGTCCTAGACTTACTCAGGCTTTATGTCTGACTCTACTTTTCCTTCGTCTTCTTTTCTTTCGTTTCCCTCCCAGGTCCACAGGGAGGGAATACCGCAGCTTGACCAGTTTTCACATCCAGCTTGAAGAGAAAGAATGTATTGCTTGGATCTCTTTCGTTTTGGACTATGGCTTTGGATAGCAATTATGAGGACTTATGCAGTTTACTTATGTTTTTATGCTTCTTTAAGTTATGAAATCAAGACAGTTATGAAAATGTAATGTTTTTGGAAGTATTGCAAGACAATTATGGCATGGTTTGTGTAACACGTATTTTGATGAAATAAAAGTTGTTGTTGTTTTCCGCTGTTCTAAAATATGTGTATTTATATCTGTCTTGTGTATCTGTGACTTATACTTATAAACCTCCACCAAAATTAGGGCATTCCCTTTGAGAGTGACCCTAACGGAGGTGGGGTGTTTCAAAATCTTTTATAAATTCATTCCAACTTCCATTTCAATTTTAAATCAAAATGAATATTCCAATCATTATAATATTAAAATGATAATATTTTCAAAATATCTGATTTTGAAATCCATTTTTTTCGTTATTCATTATAAAATGCATAAAATTGATTGATAAACCCATTCGAGTTAAAATGGCATTTAACTTAACTCGGCTTCACATATTCATTTTAGTTATAAATATTTCTATTTTTTTTGTCCATCCAAAATCGGACATCAAAATCATAATTTAATTCTTCACTGAATATTGTTTTAAAATATTCGATATTTTAAAATATTCGTTACTTTAAAATATTCGTTATTTCTAAATCGGAATGCGACTCAATCAATTACCATATAATTTCAGTTATATGGATTTCATACATCGCATGTACTCAACAATAATGATAATTAATCATTCAACATTCAAGCATCATCCAATGTGCATTCTATAACTGTATAAGCATTAAACTAAATAAATAACGCTTATAATAGTCTGTCAATCAATCATCGACATATAGCTAAATATTGGGATTAGTGTCTGTCAAATATCATCCCAATACTAGTGTGGGGTCTTCAAACAACACAATCAATTTAAATAAATCATCGATTAATAAAATTAACCAATTCAAATTCGGTTTGAATTATTTTTCTAATTAACCAATTTTACTTAGACAAGTAATGAAAATTTACTGCTCAAATAACAAATAAATATTTATATCACATTTCAACAACCACAAAGTGTATCCACATTGTTTGAAATACGAGTGTCGTATATTCAAACAATGCTTTTTGTGTAGATGAGTCGTGAATAGTTCATGTGTTGAACTCAAACAATGTCACATACAACAGATAAAAATCAACACTGGTAATTTCTATATGTTTACAGTTATAAAATAAATTAAATAACTGTACAAATATTTTAGTGAGAGAATTCTAATGTTGGGGTTCCACTCCGTCAGTATTTATTTCTGAATTTCTATTTTTAACAAAATTAAACAGACGTTTAATTTTTCAAAAATTCCAACTGCTGCCGTTTCAAATCTAGTCAGTTCCATGTTGTAGATATCTTCGACACGATTCCAACACTACTGAAATCGTCGGATTTTGGACCTCGTATGAGATAGATATGATATTATTTACATTGGATAATTAAATGTCTAATTAATTAAATAGTTAACTAATTTATTCCATAACCTTTCTTCCTGAAACCCGCTACCCATCCTCGTCGTTGATTAAGCCCCATCGCACCACCACCCACATCGCTGGAGCCCATCCAGCCACTGCCAGGACAAAGCTCGCTCCTCCTCCTTCCGACGCCTTGCACTACGTGAAACTTGGAGCCCCTCGATGCCTTGAAACCCGCGCCAAACGAACGAGCTTCAGGCTCAGAATTCCCAAAAGCCACAGCGTATTATCCAATCTCCACCGTTGATTATGTAGAGCTTAGGGTGCTCTTCAATTCTCATTTATAAGTTGGGTAGATTATCAGTTGGATTTGGAGAAATTTAGGCATGAATCTCGGACGATTTCCGCCTTTGTTGAATTAGGGTTGTCGGCCAGATTAATGAAGAGAGAGATAAGGGTTTTCTTTTCTATTTAAAACTATTTTTTAATATTATTTTATTCCCAAAAATAGAGATTTTGCATTCGAATTCCAAATCAAAACCCAATGACTGTCGTTCCTAGCCAATTACCCCCATTCCGAAAACAATGGGATGTGTTTCGTAAGCCAATTCTATAGTTTTGATCAGTTTTTTGTCAAAATTAAAATATAAATTAATATAACGGTCAATATTGAATATGAACGTCCATTTTAATTTACCGGGGACACATATTAACTCCAAAATTACAGAAAAATAAATCTAGCTATGTTTTGATGGTACGGTCCTAAAAAAAACTAATTTCTTCGAATTGAAGACCGTTTGAAAAATGGCATTTTTAACTGGTCGATTAAATTTAAATTGAAATTCAAAACACGTTTAAATTTACTGTGCTCACATATTAATTTCCAAAATCATGAAATTTGGAACCTAACAATAATTTGACATTCTGGATCCAACAAAATTGGTTTCGTCGAAAACGGAGGCCATTTGCAAAATGGCTACTTTTAAGGGCTATATACATAATAAAATATATATAAATTCCATAGCGACTATTTTAAAATTTAAGCTGGACATAACTAACAACTTATAACATGAAATCTCTGTTTCTTACATTCATTGAAAATTACAGTTCAAAATATTCCAATGTTTCTTGTTTTACTGAAATCCGATTTATATTGAATTTTGTATATTACTTCGAAATTAAAAATCAAATTTTCAAACTACCGCGCCATTTCAAGCTCGTTTTATATTTAATATAAATTTATACGTTCTAACTTCGATTTAAACAAATTTTAAATCATTATTATTTAAAATAAATCATTTTAAATATTCAAAATCCATTTAAATAGATAAAATAAATTTTTTAAATTGGTTCATAAATTACGGGTTGTTACAATCTCCCCTACTTAAAATCTTTTCGTCCTCGAAAAGGAACCGAGCTGAAAGTTGTTTAACTAACCAACTCAACTTTCATTCTGGCTTTCATTCTTTAACTTTTCAGTTTATAAGAACTTTCTAATTTCTCAAAAAATTGGCTAACACCCTAAATTTTCGAAAAATTTCGCCATAACCTCCTTTGTACGGGGAGAGTTTAAAAAATTAATTGGGTCGTATTAGGCACCCAATAAATCAAATAAAAGCATACACAATTTTTGTGACCTATCTATGCCCAAGAGAGACGAGTATAAAGTCATAATCTCATACCTTACCCCAGTGTTAGAAATAAAATAATCCATGTGCCTTAATTAGCAACAAAGAGAGACGTGAATTTTTGTCATCTCCAGACCTGTGCAGGGTTTTTATTAAATCCTGCCCCAAGCACTGTTACCTGTTTTACTTAATTAAGTCCATAATCAGTCTTCTGTTCAACCTGTAATTTAGTCCTCGCCATACAACCATCTCGCCCGTATGGTCTTCCAAACCTCATCATAAGTGCTTATATGGAATATGATATGATATGCTATCTTCATGTAGTATGCCATGCATATAGTTTATAATTTATTTGTTGCTATCCTATGTGTATGTTTATAATCCGGAACAACCATCACAACGCATCCAATTTCATTCACAGTAGATAAATAAAATTGCGCAGCCAACTCATTAAGGTGCACCTGTTTGTCGGGTACGCAATATATTTCTCTACTCAACGCGAAGTCATTAACCTACTCTACATATATATATATATATATATGTATGTTTGTATGTATGTATATGTGTGTGTGTGTATATATATGCAATTCCAATCAATTTTCAATGTAGTTCAATATTTGACTCGATTTGGCTTTATTTATCCTTCATTCTTTTATTGGCTTTATCATTTCAATATTTTTATTAATCAAACTAATAATCACATATCACAACCAGTAATAAATTTGTTGATTAGATTTTCAAATATATAGCTTTTATATATAGTCAAAATCATATTTTTAGTGCCAAATCACAAACAATAAACTCTAGCTAAGTTTGGTTCTCACACCAGTCAATTGGAAATATATAGATATCTCACTTTCGAAACTCGAACATAAATGCCGATGATACTCGAGTAATCATCGGAATCATCTTCAGGCGACTAGAGCGTGATTCAATATCTACCTAGTATATTTGAGACTTTGGATACACGTTTGCAAGGTGTATATGCAAAATCTTCTTATACCCAATAGTCCAAAATCAATATAAAATAAAATACTCAAATATGTATAATAAGGTATAATTTTCAAAATTAAATTCATTTTCAAAAATAATATTCTTCAAACTCATTCTAGGGTATTACTGACCTTATCTCCAACGAGTCATTCTTATCGGATATTACTAATCCTACCTCTGATGAATTCTTTTGTTCAGTTCTAATGTGCCTTGTACTCTAGCTTTGTAAACCAAAGCTCTGATACCAACTGAGATGACCCAGATTTCCCCTATCCCCGAAGAGATGGAGGAGCCTAGATTGCTTTGAGAACATGATCATCAGAACACAAACAACAGAACATTTAATTGATATTACAACAATTTACATCAGAGTACAAGAATATCAGAGAATAAATTACATAGCAGCAGAATTAAAAATGTATAAATACAATGTGCAGCGGAAATACATCAACTACCACAACTAAAGGAAATACACAGATGCAAAGCTTTCCGAATATAGCTCCAGTTGTAAACCAGGATCCTGTTAAATAGAAATCTGCAAAACCAAAACTACTGACTGACCACGTGGTAAATATGGGCACCCAGATTTTAGGTGAAAACAATAAACTCCAAGCCAGTCATGGGACTAGTGTGAGAACTTAAAACAGTTATTAAATCTTACTTTAAAACAGGGTAATTCATGGGACCACGCTGTATGTCATGGAACGGGTTTACTCCATGTGAATACCAAAGCTTGAAACAAAATGATTTATAAACAATGCAATGCTTTTTGAAAAATGAACCTACTATAAGACTTAGTCCCATCACACAATGCAACACAAGCCGGAGGATAGAGTTTTACCTTATAATAGCCAAACATGCTTGGTACATTTAAAAACAAATCATTTTGATATTACTATAAGTGCATAGTGTATCAAACAACTTCAAATAAAAATGTATTAATCTTAAACGACATAGTACCCTATCCTACTATGTCGCCATATATGTTTACAATTAAAATAGCATGATGTCGTATTGGAAATTGGATTTCCATCATGAGTCAAGGCTAGGGATGGCTCCTTCCGATTCGGATCACCTCTAGCAAGATGACCTAGGATTTCCATCATGAGTCAAGGCTAGGGATGTTCCTTCCGATTCGGATAACCTCTAGCAAGATGACCTAGGATCCCCCGCAGTGAACCCTGTGAACGGTAGGGCCGGTCCACACTTAATTTAGTGGATTGGTTATTCCTGAACACATGTTTCCCGGTCCTATCGGACCTATCACTTGGCCAGCAGTGACCAATATCCGAGGCACCTCGCAGTCCATCATCCACACAAGTAAAAATGTCTGGGCTCCATACCATGACACCACTTCTAGCTAGAAAGAAACGTCGTGCACACCCTACGGTCACAATCTTGTTTTTGACTCATACCGGGGTATGGGGCTCGTGAATTAACGCTATACACAAAGCTATGCTATTTAAAGTCGTGCTTTGATCATCAACCACAAGACTCTGCTTTTCAACAAAAGCCTTGATCATTTTCATCTTAGCATGTCACATTGTCAATCCATACCATACCATTGATTTCCACCAATATATAACCTCTAAGCTCGTACGTCTCAGAGAAGGGTGTTAAGCAAGAGAATAAATTCTCCGCCACCAAACAAATATATATTTAGTAGAGATCAATGAATACATCACACAATACATGTCAGGCATTCAATCCATTTACAAGCCCGTTTTGGGTTTGAATGAAACCGAAGGCACCTTATTCCTAGTCCCATATGTCCAATACAGGAGAGAGGCCCTCGCATATCCGAACAATCAACAAGTACGTCCAGACGACTACCACTGTAACCCTTTCAAGGTAGCAACTCCAATCAAAGGCATCGGTAGAAATCCATTCGATGTGAAGATTGTCGGCCTTGCACCGTCTTTAATATCTTCTACTTTTAGTCGTCGTAACAGCTATTCAGAATGGGTAAACCTAGGTCTTTCCGAGTAACTTGCGTATCTTACAATCAAGTGATATATAAACACATCATACGCCTCATTCCAATCAAAAATATTCTTTTAACAGGTCCCCGTTAATTTTATCAAAGATAAATTCTTGTAAACTTATCGTTTAATCTTTCTTTAAAAACCATTGTAAAAGATTTTATATTATCTTTCAACAATTTTAAACCAAATTAAGGTTTATAAAACTGGTCGGGATTATTGAGCCTTACTGGAGTAATAATTTATTATTATTCCCAATCCCAATCTATTCATCTCATGGAGCAAAACTGGTAGTACTCCATATCTAACACCCCCTGCGTTATCGGTAAATTTTATTACCATTTAACGTTCAAATCTAGTTAAAAATTTAACTATCACATGGAGTGAAACTGGTGGTACTCCATTCTCGAATTATTTCTTAAATTCGGTGAATTTAGTTACCTCATTTACATTCCAATCTAATCAAATATTCATTAAAACTCCAATCGGTTTTAATCATCCAAAATCATTACTTTATGATTATTCAACTTTAAGAAATTAATTTTGCCTTTAACTGGGTTATAGAACCAAATGTCAATTAAAACATTGTTCACGATAAACCCATATCATCTTCCATTAACTATGGAATCTTCACGGAAAATAGATCAATATATAATCAATCTGAATTCCCGTATCAGACTAATAATATAAATGGAATAACGATAAAGCCTTTTAAGTTCCATATATAGTAACAGTCTTCCTTTACAGATGCTCCTCTCGATTATTACCAAATCGAATTCCATTCAATTCCAACTTAATATATTAATTGGAAAACTTTAATTTGGAAATTTTCCATTAAACCTTATTAGAAAGATTTATAAATTCCAAATTATAACTTCATTGTTAATTGGGTTAAAGAACAAATTTTATTTAAAACATTGTTCACGATAAACCCAAAATCGACTTCCATTTCAATTCCAATTAAATTAATAGGTAAACTTCTCTAAATCTTAATTAAAAGATTTATTCTGTTTCTCAACTGAGTATAAGAACAGTGTTATTAAAGACACCATTCACGACAAACCCAAATACTATTTTATATTAAATACAAGGCTCTAAATGGAAATTATATCGGCTTATATTCAACATCAAATTCTGAAACCAACAAATATCGTGTTGGGAATAACGATATCTGTATCTTCAAAATTCCCATAACAATATCCGTATAATCACGGAATCCAATATCGAAATATTCTGAGGATTATTTTCATTAAATTCCATTCCAACTTATTCATTTGAAAATTTTGGTTACTTCAAAATCCATTTACAAATTTGATTTATTTATTTAAAAACATTGGATTATTATTCTAGTTAAAAATTAGTTCATTTCAATAAAAATATATTTTTAACTTTTCAAATATGGAATTTTTCACCCAAAATCTTTCCAAAAAATTTATTATGAATTTACACAATTTTTTCATATTTTTAATAATTTTATTAAGGCCTTTACAGTTGGTTTCCAATAACGGCCACCGAACTGCATCCATAGCGACCTTTTCTGAAATTAATTTGGACATAATTTAAAATCCAACCATTGGAATGATCTTTTCAATACGAACCCAACGTTTCCAGTTTTAGGAGAATCTGTCGGTTGGATCTCCTGTTACATCTATTTGAAGTTAACGGTTGAAATTCGCGAACAGACGATGCGCGATGTATTCTATTCAAGCCATTAAATATATATAATATATATATTTCGTCGATTCCCATTTAAAACGTATTTTATAAATCGTATATAAATTCAATTCCAACTTCCATTTCAATTTTAAATCAAAATTGAATATTCCATATCATTGTAATATTAAAATGATAATATTTTCAAATATCTGATTTTGAAATCCATTTCCTTTCGATATTCATTATAAAATGAGTAAACTTGATTGATAAACCCCTTCGAGTTAAAATGGCATTTAACTACTTAACTCGGCTTCGCATATTCATTTCAGTTATGAATATTTCTATTTTTGTCTCCATCCAAAATCGGATATCAAAATCATAATTTAATTCTTCACTGAATATTGTTTTAAAATATTTGTTATTTCTGAATCAGAATGCGACTCAATCAATTACCATACAATTTCAGTTATGAATATGGATTTGATACATCGCATGTACTAAAAAATAATGATAAATAATCATTCAACATTCAAGCATCATCCAGAGTTCATTCTATAACCGTATAAGCATTAAAATAAATAAATAACGCTTACAACAGCCTGTCAATCAATCGATCAACATACAACTAAATATTAAGATTAGTGTATGTCAAATATCATCCCGATACTAGTGTAGGGTTTTCAAACAACACTGTCAATTTAAATAAATCATCGGTTAATAAATTTAACCAATTCAAATTCGGTTTGAATTATTTTTCTAATTAACCAATTTTACTTAGACAAGTAATGAAAATTTACTGTTCAAATAATAAATAAATATTTATATCACATTTCAACAACCACAAAGTGTATCCACATTTTTTGAAATACGAGTGTCATATATTCAAACAATGCTTCTTGTGCAGATGAGTCCTGAATACTTCATGTGTTGAACTCAAGCAATGTTACATACAACAGATAAAAATCAACACTGGCAATTTCTATATATTTACAATTATAAAATAAATTAAATAACTATACAAATATTTTAGTGAGAGAATTCTCACATTGGGTTCCACTCCGTTAGTCTTTATTTCTGAATTTCTGTTTTTAACAGAATTAAACAGACGTTTAATGTTGTCAAAAATTCCAACTACCTCCGTTTCTAATCTAGTCAGTTCCATGTTGTAGATATCTTTGACACGATTCCAACGCGACTGAAATCATTGGATTTGGACCTCGTGTGAAACAGATATGATATTATTTACATTGGATAATTAAATGTGTAATTAATTAAATAATTAACTAATTTATTCCTTAACCTTTCTTCCTGAAACCCGCTACCAATCCTCGTCATCGATTAAGCCCTGTCGCACCACCACCCACGTCGCTGGAGCCAGATCAGCCACCGCTAGGACAAAGCGCGCTCCTCCTCCTTCCAGCGCCTTGCACGACGTGAAACTGAGAGCCCCCCTGTGCCTCGAAACCCATGCAAAACCAACGAGCTTCAGGCTCGAAATTCCCAAAAACCACAGTGTATTATCCAATCTCCACCGTTGATTATGTAGAGCTTAAGGTGCTCTTCAATTCTCATTTTATAAGTTGGGTAGATTATCAGTTGGATTTGGAGAAATTTGGGCATGAATCTCGGATGATTTCTGCCTTTGATGAATTAGGGTCGGCGACCTGATTAATGAAGAGAGAGATGAGGGTTTTCTTTTCTATTTATAAATATTTTTATTATTATTTTATTTCCAAAAATAGAGATTTTGCATTCGAACTCCAAATCAAACTCAACAACTGTCGTTCCTAGCCGAATACCCTCATTCCGAACACAATGGGATATGTTTCGTAAGCTAATTCTATCGTTTTGATCAGTTTTTTTATCAAAATTTAAATATAAATTAATATAACGGTCAATATTGAATTTGAACGTACATTTTAATTTACCGGGGCCACGAAATGACTCCAGAAATTACAGAAAAATAAATCTAGCTATGTTTTGACGATTTGGTCCTACAAAACTAACTTTGTCGAATTGTAAGACCGTTTGAAAAATGGCCTTTTTAACTGGTCGATTAAATTTAAACTAAAGTTCAAAACACGTTTAAATTTACTGTGCTCAAATATTAATTTTAAAAATCATGAAATTTGAAACCTAACAATAATTTGACATTCCGGATCTAACAGAAGTAGTTTCGTTGAAAATGGAGGTCGTTTGCAAAATGGCTATTTTTAAGTGCTATATATGTAATAAAATATGTACAAATTCCATAGCAACTATTTTAAATTTTAAACTGGATATAACTTTCAATTTATAACATGAAATCTCGGTTTCTTACATTCGTTAGAAAATTATAGTTCAAAATATTCCAATGTTTCTTGTTTTACCGAAATCCGATTTATATTGAATTCTGTATATTCCTTTGAAATTAAAAATCGAATTTTCAAACTACCGCTCCATTTCAAGCTCGTTTTATATTTAATATAAATTTATACATTCTAACTTTGATTTGAACAAATTTTAAATCGTTATTATTTAAAATACATCATTTTAAATATTCAAAACCCATTAAAATAGCTAAAATAAAAAATTTAAATTTGTTCAGAACTCCGGGTTGTTACATTAAATATTATGTAACTTCACATAATAAAATAAGAAAAAATTTAAAATGTTTTACAAAAATTTAACTGTTTTGAGATATATCAAAATACTTATATCATTTCTGTTCCTTTTCAATGACGAAAAGTTTTGAGTGTGAGAGATTGTAACAAACCATAATTTAGACCAATTTTTAAATTATTAGATCATAGCAAAATTTGAATAAAATTGTTGAAATATAGAAACAAATTATGATTCTTAATGTAGTTGTTAAGCTAATATTTAAATTAAAATTCATTAACATTTTAATGGAATTAACATAATAGAGAAAAATAAAATTTATATTTTGGTTTGAAGTGAGTATAATTTTATAGAAAGAATAAATATAAAATTTAAAACGATATTTTATGGTTGCTAAATATCAGTCGTAAACCATATGGAAACAATATCGACATTTAACGTAAAGCTTAGAAATCTAAAGTTTAAGATTTGCTTTTGAGTTGAGTGTGTTTGGTTCAGTTTAAAGAAATTAATACAATCATTAAACATGGAAATTTATTCAATTTTTTGTTAATGTTAAATCAGTTGATAATAATCAATATAGTATTGTTTTTTAGAGTATAGAAATTCTACAATAATAATTCTAGAAAAAAATTAAAATTAACCACTGACATTTGATTCATCGAAATTTGATTTCGTTAGCTTAGTTTAAATCGTTTATATATAAACGGATAACGTCTATCGATAACAAATTTAACGTAGAGAATGAAATTTCACACAAATAATGAAAAAATGATTTTGGTGTACCATCATGTTTGTGTCGACACGTTGACCACAATGATATTTTGTTTTGTTTTTAAACACGTGATTTGAATAGTAGAGTTGTTCGAATTAATTACGGGTACTTGAATTAATCGGGCGGGCCCGAAACGTTCTCAAGCTAACGTGATAACAATTCAAAATAAAATATATCGTTTATTATTACTGCATATTATTAAAGAAATGGTACACGTGATTCGTTACTTAATCGGATCCAATATTTGGGTTTTTTACGAACTGAAATTGCCATTGTTATCTTAAATTTAACGCTTTTTATTCTTCATTTGTTAAGATATGAAGCACCTCCTCCTTCCCAAAATCTGGACCAACCTTCACTAAAAAAAGGTCGTGAAACCCATGTCTTCTTGCAGTCGTCCCCTTCACCATACCACCCTCCTCAAGCTGAGGTCATCCTCACCAAATTACCCCAACCGACCTTCGCTAAAACCATCAAACTTCCTCTGCCAAACAACATTCGTCACCTTCTGCCACTCTACAAACCACCATCACCAAGACAACATCATCATACCTTCGCCTTCCACAGCCTCACATCGAAACTCCACCAACCATTCCATTTTCCTTTACAAAATTTATGCATCCTCTTTCACCAGCAATACAAAAATTGCAAGCTGGCGTCTCCTTCCACAAAATTCATTCAACACTCATTCATCACTTCCTTTTCAACCCGCTACACCAACCATTGCAAGTTGTTCAAACAAAGCAACATCCCTCTCCTATTTGTATTTATATTGCATCCCTTCATTTACATCCACCGTTATATGAAAAAATTCAAACCCATCGAGGATCAAAGCCGCCACCCTAGGTCCTCCTCCTTCCATCTCCGCTTTGGCCTGGAATCCACGTGGGGTACCCTCCTTTTCGGCCTGACTGAACATTCTATCCTCACCATCCTATGCCACTAACCCTCTGCCCTATCGGCAACCTCCCACCACCTCCGCCGGTGTCTAACCTCCTCGCCTTCCCTCGGCCCATGCAGAAGTGGCTGCCACCACTTTAGCAGCTTGCATAATTGTTGAACACCTAAATCTATAACATGTGAATTTATATATGTAGAGCATATGTATATTTGTATATGTACTTCTATATGAAAAATTATGCGAAGAATGGAATTGGGATTCAAAGTCTGTAGGGTTCGCATCTCTACAAAGAACAAAAATAGTTTATCGTAAGCTACCTCCAGGAAGAGTTGAAACATTCTAATTTAATATATGGCTTCAAGTATGGATGAATTGTAGCATGCTAGATGGTCGTAAATAAAGGAATGGATTTAACGAAGTACTAGGATCATCAATCGTGTTAAAGTCATACCAATATTCGCATCCGTCGACGCAACATTCGAAATTCTCCACTCGCTTGGAAAGGTGAGTGTTTAACTCATGATTATATTCTTATGCTAATTAAAATTTATCGAATTCACAATATATATATATATTTACACACACACATATATATATGTTTGTATGTATGTTTATATATTGCTATGATAGTTAGCTCATTTTATTGCCGATCGGTGAATTAAATTAATTATAACACCCTGAAATTTTTAATGACATTAAAGTGAATAAATTAAATAATAATTAGTCTAATATTCATAATTAGAGGAAATAAACTGCACCATTGCGTCCGTCTCGAAATTCTGGTCAAGATAGACATCTGGTTTGCGTAAAACGGACACCGTATGAAGAAGTTACACATAGAAATATTTTATATATACGCATGAGTCAGAGATGAGTCATAATTCTAGCCAGAGGATTCAAATTCGAAAAATTCCTCTGAGCAGCCGAATTCCCTCTCTAGGGGGTCGACCCCCCTAGAGGGGTGTCGACCTAGGGGTCGACCCACCCACAGGGATGTCGACACCCCTAGGACTGACATGGCACTCGGTTTCAGGGGGTCTGGCAGCTATATATTTGTGTCCTATTCTCCTATTTTCCTCATTGGAAATTATGGTGGCCATATGTTGCTGGAGTGCGAAATGAACCGTCTTCTACAACAACATATTTTACAAATCCAATTCATAAATTCTAGATCCGTTCTTTCTCAATTCTCTAACCCTAACGCTGTGAGTTTCTAGATTACTTTTAGGTTTAGATAAATGAAAGTAAATTGTGAAAGACTGTGACTTGGATATGTTGTAAAGTATGATTCTATGCAAGTGTTAAATCATATACTATGTCATGATAGATCTGATTCCCTAGATATAATATGGTTGTGATTATTCTATTATGTTTTTTATCTGGATCTGAACTTGTAACTGTATTATAGTGAATGTACATCTATTGGGCAGTTGTAACATTGGCTAGATCTAGTTCTGTATGTAAATCACCTTTCACCTGTCATACTGTGATTAGTATAAATATGTTGTAAACTTGACATGTGAAGCCATTTTTAGATAACATGTTGCTATGTCACCCTAATTATGCTATATGTAAATAGTTGGACTAGATCTCATTATGTTGCTTTTACATCGTAGTTGCCACAAGTTCATTAGTTTTACGTCCACATTGTTATGATGAAAATTACATGCCCACTCACCTTGTCATCATGTTAAGTTTAAATGTATGCCAAGAAATGTTGAAAAACTATCATCCTTTGTCACATTCCCTTTTTCATTGTTGTGGCTAGGCTACGTTACAGCCTAGAGGCCACGAAAATACGTGCGAATGCTTTAATTAAGAAACGGGGAAAAAGGGGTTTATTATTGGCATAATTTATGTAATATTGGACATACAATTCAAAAAGGGAAACATAGAAATAATTACCTATAATGACATAGGTAGATTTGGATTAATTTGGAATGGTTAGTAATTTACAATTAGGAATTGTAAATTGTACTTATGACACGAGGTTAGGTTACATTAGTGGTGGAAGTCTTCCCGGACCCGACTGGCATATCCAGCAACTGTCAATGTTGAACCTAATGTGGGAGGTCTGAGTATGCAAATACAAATTGGGCTAAGACACGAGGTTAGGTCCAACTGTGGAATAAGACTGCCTGGACCTGACCGGCATATCCAACATCCACATGTTGTAGGCCTAATGTGGGAGATCTAGCCCATTATAAAACCATAAATGGACATGGTAAAGAATTGGACTACTTAACCTAATTTAATACATAAAGATTGTATGACTATGAACTTAAGTTAGGGTTAAGTAAAATTGGATGGGTAGTGGATGGGTTAAGTAAATTAGAGGGAGTGGGTAATATTTACATATAGGCCTACGAACTTAACCCAATAGGGTTATGTAATTAAGGACACCTAATGGTATACATAACCGGTGGAAAATATAGTAAAGTTATGTAATTAAAGACACCTTTTAGGGTAAGCATAACTGACATAGGGCTATGTAATTAAAGACACTTAAGGGTATACATAGTCAGTGGAAAACCTAGTGGGGGGTACAAGACAAAGGGGAGAGTTGTGGGACCCATTTAAGTTAGCAACCCGGAGTAGGTATCAAATAAAGAACTCCGTACTAGGCGGAGAAAGTGGCACGCTTACTGATTGATTGTAAGAGATCCAAACAAGACAGATGGTGCGGGCAGCGCAAACCGACCGGGGACATGTGCATGCATGGGCCAGGCAGAGGGGGCTAAGACGACCGTGATTCCAGCAGATATTATTGTGCACACTTTGGGTTTCCACTTTAGGAAATTATACCTCCTACTGTGGGGACAACACAGGATATCTACGGGGTAGGGAGCCGATCGATTAGGGTAGTGGTTAGGGTACACTCGGATGTATGCCCTAAGTCTACCAACTTATAGCGGAATGGATCATCTCATTTTAGTTATACTAGTAATAATGCAGAGTAATCATTAGTGAAACATTCACACCTTATCTTGCTTATCTTGTCACACCTGTCATTTATGTACTGATCTCACATATCCACTTTATATGCCTATTATGTTGCTTTTATTTATCTACTGGCTAAAAGTAACTAGACTCGTCATACTTTATGTCTGTAATAATCCGGAAATTGCGAGCCAGTTTGAAATTTTTATTTCGGCAATTTTAGCTGAATTTGAATATTTAAAATAGATTATTTTAAATAAAATCGACGAGAAATTTATTTTTAATATAATTCGACGTATATATTATACGCGTCGTCGTTAGAATATAAATAATTATATATAATTATAAATAGAATTGAAAATGGCGCGGTAGTTCGATAATTCGATTTCAAACTTCAATTGAATGTACCGGGTGCAAAACAATCCGGATTTTAGTGAAACCAAAAACATTAGGATCTAATTGATAATATCTTTCCAACGAATCCGAATAATTGAAAGTTCGTAGCGGGAATCAAAAGATATGTCCAGTTGAAAATTCTGAATAGTCGCTATGGAATCCAGGCCCTTAAAAATGGACATTTTGCAAACGACCTCGGATTTCGACGAAACCACTTTTGTTGGGTCCGCAGTGTCAAGTTATTGCTAGATTCCAAATTTCATAATTTTTCGAATCAATATGTGAGCGTGGCAAAGGAAAACGCGTTTGACCAGTTTCAGTTGATTTTAATCGACTGGAAAATGGCCATTTTTCCAACGGTCTCAGAATTCGACGAAACTAGTTTTGTTAGGACCGTATCGTCAATACGAAGCTAGAAAATATTTTTCTGGAATTTTTCTGGTTAGTATGTGACCCCGGTAATTTGAAATGTACGTTTGAAATTCAATATAGTGATTTAAATGTAAATTTAACGGAAACTGATTGTAACAGCCGAATCAGCTGACGATACATATTCCATTGGGTTCGGAATGGGGGTTAAACGCTATGGACGACAGGTGGTGGGCCTCGTTTTGATGACGTATGTAAAAGTCAACTTTTAAAAATAATAAAATAATAAATAAAATAAAAAAAAACCCCTTCCTCCCTTAACCAGGCCCCCCCCGATATCTTCTCAGATGGAAAAAAAAAACGAAATAAAGAAAAAAAAAAGCAAAACAATCCGCTCCGTAGATCCAGGCAGCGCCACCCCCGTCGACGCCTCACCCAGGCTGTCGCCCCCCCTCTCCTCGTCCTCCGTTCTCCTCTCCTCCACCTCCTGGGCTCGCGCGAAGACAGCTTTTCCCCCCCCAATTCGACCAAGCCGAACCCCCACCCACCACGCCGCCGTGACCCCAAAGCCGCCACCCCACCTGAACTCGACCACCACCCTCCTCATGTCGAACGACGCTGAAAAACCCAAACCCCCCCTCGCCCAAATCGCCACTGCAACGCCCGATGCCCCCGACGCTGCCTCCTCAGTCTCCTCCACCTTGAACGCACGGCAGCAGCCCCACCCCCATTAAAAACAGTAAGTTTTATAATTTGACTTTCTTCCTTTTTATTTATTTACATAAAATCCGATTTTGGATTACATCGTTTTTAAAAAATTATAGGATTATATAGATCTTTAAAATTAAATATAGCATAGGTTTTTTTTAATAAAAAGATAGGATTTCTAATCGTAGAAAGATTAGATTTTTAAAGTAATAAAAATATGATTTTTATATTTTTAAAGTATTAAAAATATTGTCTTTACTATATAGAAATATTAAAAATATGATTTTTATATTTTTAAAGTATTAAAAATATAATCTTTATAGGATAGAGAATATAAAAATATCATCTTTGTATATGTAGCGAAATAAAAATCTGATTTTTATTTTATATACGTTGAAGTAAAGTGATGATTTTTATAATGATGAAAACTTTATTTTTATAAAGGCGAAAACTTTATTTTTATAAAGTTGAAAACTTTATTTTTGAAATGTGATTTTTATATATTGAACTTCAGAATAAAAATGTGATTTTTATATATTGAACTTCAGAATAAAAATGTGATTTTTATATATTGAACTTCAGAATAAAAATGTGATTTTTATATATTGAACTTCAGAATAAAAATGTGATTTTTATATATTGAACTTCGAATTAAAAATTCGATTTTTATATAGTGAATAACAAAGTAAAAAATTCGATTTTTACATATGTAGTGGCTACAGCAACGAAGATGCGATAGCGATGAAGATTTCTATCAATGAAGTGCCGTGGAGCTAGGATAGCTATCGGTGAGAATTTCTCACCTTTCAATTTATTTTTCTAGTTATATATATATATACTAGGATGCAGACGGTGCTTAGTAGCACCCGACACAATCGTCCACAGACCATGGACTTGTTTGTTTGGGTTGATTTGAATTGTTTGGTAAAGTGAAATTGATATGATTGATGTGTGAATGGCGTGGGCCTTCACTAGACCGGGGATAAGGCTAGGCCTTGTCCCGTTTCTAGTATCGTGCCGTTATGCCGCCGAAATTTTCTAAAATATGTTAGAAAAATAAAAATATCATTTTATTTAAAGAATGAACTTAATAGAAATTCATAGGTTGGAATAAAATGTTTTGTCGTTAAAAATATAATTTTTAACGTGAATGTGAATAAATAAATATTCATTTACAAACCAGACGGTTTGTTTATGTACACCTATTTGAAGGACATTGATTGGGTCGATAAATTTTACACATCGCCCAACTGCACAAATAAAATGTGCGTTTGATTGTGTGAAACCCCACACGGGTGTTGGGATGAAATTTGAAGTTCACTCATCCTGATTGATTAAATATGTCGATCGATTGATTGACAGGCTGTTATAAGCGTTAGATATCTATATTTGATGCTTATACAGTGTAGTGCACTTTGGTTGATGGTTGATTATTTTTCAATGCTATTATATGTGTGTAATGCATGAAAATCCATATAATTAACTTTATATGGTAATTGATTGGGCCTCATTCCAATTTGAAAAATAAAGAATATTATAAAATAAAAGTTCATGTGTTGACAGTACTCATCCATTGAGATTGGTCATGTGTTGAACGAAATATTTTGATAACAACAACTATTTTGAAAAAGAAATATTTGAAATAGAATATTTGAAAATAGAAATTTATGAAGCCGTGTTGATTAGATTGACGCCATTTTGACGTGAACGATATTTATATCGATTTTAATCGATTTCGAAATGAATTGAATTGAAAACGATTTCGAAATGAATTGAATTGAAAACGAATTCAAATTGAATTGAAAGCAAATTGAAATGAATTCAAATTGAATTGAAATTTGAATTGAATAGAAATGAATTTTAAAACGAATTTATAGAGAAGAATTCAATTTTGCTTTGAATTGAGATGGAAGTTGAAATTGCTTTTGAAACGAATTTTAAAACTATTTATATAATTCGTTTTAAATAGAAATCGACGATATATATATTATATATATAATATAATGGCCTGAATAGAACGCGCCGCGCCGCGGCAGTTCGTGAATTTCGACCATTTCTTTCAAACGGACATTACGGGAGATCCGACTGTCGGATTCTCCTAAAACCGGAACCGTTGGGTTCGTATCGAAAAGAGCTTTCTAAAGAATATTAGAAATTAGAAATCTAACGGTTGGATTTGGAGATACGTCCAAATCAAATTCGAAAAAGGTCGCTGTAAGTGCAGTTCGATTGCCGTTGATGGAAATCGACTGTACGGGCCTTGATAGAATTATTAAAAATAGTAATAATTTGTGTAAAATCATAAGAAATGATTTGTGAAGATTTGGGATGAAAAACTCCATATTTGAAAAGATAAAAATAGATTTTTATCGAAATGAACTAGTTTTGAACTAGAAATATAATTCTATTTATTTTTAAATAAATAAATTGAATTTGAAAAGGGTTTTAAAAATAACCAGAATTTCCAATGATTGCATTGGAGTGGATTTGAATCGAAATTGTCTTCGGAATATTTCGATGTTGGAATTCGTGATTATACAGGTGTTGTTATGGAAATTTGAAAGATATATTTATATCGTTATTTCCAATACGACATTTGTTAGTCGTAGAATTTGATATTGAATATAAGCCGATATATTTTCTATTCAGAGCCTTGTATTGAATATCGAATGTGATTTGGGTTTGTCGTGAATGGTGTCTTCACTAACACTGTTCTTGAACCCAGTTGAGAAAAGATTAAATCTTTTTATTTAGATTTAATGAAGTGTATCAATTAAATAATATTTAATTGGAATTGAATTGATATTGATTTTTGGGTTTATCGTGAACAGTGTTTTAAAATAACACTCGTTCTTTAACCCGATAATTAATGGAATGTGACTTTGGGTATATCGTGAACTGTGTTTTAAATGACACTGATTCTTTAACCCAGTCAAAGATTAAAACTAAGTGGAGTTTTAATGAATCTTTAATTAGATTGAAATGATCGAAAACGGAGTATCACCAGTTTTGCTCCAGGCGATAGTTAAATCTTTAATTAGATTTGAACGTGAAATGGTAATTGAATTTACCGATAACACCGTGGTGTTAGATATGAAGTATTACCAGTTTTACTTCATGGGATGAATAGGTTGGGATTGGGAAATTAAAACCAATGATTACTTCGGTAAAGTTCGCTAATTCCGACTAGTTGAATCGAAATTCAAAGGAAGATTAGAGAATAAATTCAGGAATTTATCTTGGATAAAATTAATGGGAACCTTTCCCTATGAATGTGAAATTTAGAAACTAATTGTCGGTTAGCCAAGCAGAATGGTTTTCTGGATATTGATCTGATGTTGGTTTCGGCCTTCGGGGTTAATATTTGGGGAATTATTCTCTTGATTAATTTACTGT
Source organism: Allium sativum (assembly GCA_030737875.1). NCBI lineage: Eukaryota > Viridiplantae > Streptophyta > Magnoliopsida > Asparagales > Amaryllidaceae > Allium > Allium sativum. Next base: position 139,147,184 of record CM060925.1, on the reverse strand, counting down.
TAGTGACCGATGAATTGGAATGAGGCGTATGTTGTGTTTGTGTAACACTTATTTAAAATATACGCGAGTTATTCGGAAAGACCGGGTTTATCCCATTCTGAATAACTGATACGACGATAAGTCGAAGATGAAGACGGTGGTCGAAGACCAGAAGTCTTCACGTCGTTTGGGTAATTACTGATGATCTTGATTGGGCTGTACACCCAAGAAGATGGAAACAGTTAGTGATCGTCCAGACGTACTTGGAGATCGATGGATATGCGGGGTACTAGGTGCCTCCGGTTTCGTTCAGACCCAGAACGGACTTGTAAATGGACTGTGTGTCTGACATTGGATTTTAGTCCGTGTGATTGATCTCTATTAAATATATATCTGCTTGGCGGCGGAGAATTTATTCTCTTGCTTAACGCCCTTCTCTGAGACGTACGAGCTCAGGGGTTATATATTGATGGATATCAAACGCATGGAGTGAATTGCCTGTGTGGCATGCCTAAGTGGCAATTGATCGAGGCTTCTGTTGAAAAGCAAAGTCTTGTGGTGATGATCAAAGCACGGCCTTTGTGGCGTAGCTTTGTGTAACGTTTACTTCGCGAGTTTCACACCCGGTATGAACCAAAAACGGGAGACGGACCTCAGGGAGGGCATGCGTTTCCTTCTAGCTAAAAAGTGGCGTCAGTGGTTTTACACGCCCTGACGAGTTTGACTTATGTGGTTGTTGCTGTTGCGAGGCGCCTCGGTTTGATCGGACGATCCGGGTCCGATGGAGTCATTTAGTTGGCTCACCTACGCCCCAAAGGGCGGGGAAACGCAGTGTTCAGGATTTCGTCTAATCCACATCGGTGGACCGGCCCTGTCGCTCCAAGGGACGATGCGTTCTGTTCCTGAGACACGGGCTAGAGCGTCTCGAATCGGTTGAGGACTATCTTTTGCCTCGGTTCATAGATGGAAATCCAATTTCCAAATACGTGACATTTGCGGTTTTAATTGTAAAACTAGTATGGCGACATGATATATGGTACCCATGCCGCCTATGATTGATACTTATGATTTGAAGTTGTTTTATACAGTATGCACTTATAATAGTATCAAACGATTTGTTTTAGACGTATCAAACATTCCTTGGCTGTTATAAGGGAAAACCCTATCCTCGGCTGCGTTGCATTGTGTGATGGGACCTGGGTCTTATAACAGCTTCATTTTTCTTTATTTAGCATTGCGCTGTTTGTTTTATGCACTGGTATTCTTGGGAGGAAACCCGTTCCGTGTTATACGGCGTGGTCCCTTGATTTACCAAACTTTAAAAATAAAGATTAATAACTGTTTTAGTTCTCACACCAGTCACATGACTGACCTGGAGTTTATTGTTTTAACCTAAACTCTGGGTGCCCTTATTTTGACACGGGCAGCTAGTAGTTTTGGTTTTGCAGATTTATATTCACAGGATCCTAGTTTACAGCTGGAACGATATTCGGAAAGCTTTGTATCCGTATATCTCTTCTAGTTGTGTATTGTATTATTTCCGCTGATATGTATTTAAATGTAATTTAAATCTCTGATATTTCTGTGTAATATTCATTTATACTCTGTATATTCTTGTAATCTGATGCATTGTTGTAATATACAGTGAAATGTTCTTCTGTATGAGTTATGTTGTGGCTTGTTCTCGAACTATCCGACGCTTTCCTTTACGGGGAAGTTACGGGTTTTCACAGTTGGTATCAGAGCTTTGGTTTACAAAGCTCAGAGAACAAGGCACATTAGAACCCTTACGAAAGAATTCATCAGATATCGGATTAGTAAAATCCAATGAGAATGACTCGTTAGAGATGGGATCAGTAGCATCCTAGAACGAGTGTGAAGGGTATATTTTTCAGATGAAAACAATTTTTGTTTTTGAAAATTTAAATCACTTATTCGTATTTGATTATTTATTTATATTGATTAGGACAGTCCAGTATATAAAGATTTTGCATATACGCCTTGCAAACGTGTATTTGAAGTTTTAATATACTGGATAGATATAGAATTACACTCTAGTCGCCCGAAGATGATTCTGATGATAGTTCGAACATCATCAGAATTGGTATTCGTGTTTCGAAGGTGTGATATCTATATATTTCCTATTGACTGGTGTGAGAACCAAAATTAGATAGGGCCTATTGTTGTGATTTGGCATCAAAAATCGGATTTTTGACTATATATCAAAGTTATGCATTTGAAAAGCTAATCAACTAATTGATTGATGGTTGTATTGTTTGATTATTGTTTGAATAATTAAAATTTGAACCATTTAGTTCATTTGAATCAAATATTGAATTGTATTGAAAATCGGTCGCATTTGCTTGCATATACATATACTTACATTGAACAGGTCATAGCAAGGAGGCTAGAGCAGAGAATAAAATTTGTTTGCCCGACAAATAGGTACATGTTTACTACATAATTTCCTGTTTTGTTTGGGTGATGATGATTTTGTGAGCCTATTGGCTAGCCGCTTGGCTTTTTCTTTTTCTTTTTGAAATCTGAAGGACCGGGGAAGCTATTTGAAATTCCCCGATGCTCCCGGTGCAGGGGAGGTTATGGCGAAATTTTTCGAAAATTTAGGGTGTTAGCCAAATTTTTGAAAATTTGAAAATTCTCAGAAACTAAAGAGTTGGAGAATGGAAGCCGGATCGAACGTAGAGTTGATTAATCAAACCACTTTCGACTTTGTTCCTTTTCGGGGACGAAAAGTTTTAAGTGGGGGAGATTGTAATAACCCGGAAATTGCGAGCCAGTTTGAAATTTTTATTTCGGCAATTTTAGCTGAATTTGAATATTTAAAATAGATTATTTTAAATAAAATCGACGAGAAATTTATTTTTAATATAATTCGACGTATATATTATACGCGTCGTCGTTAGAATATAAATAATTATATATAATTATAAATAGAATTGAAAATGGCGCGGTAGTTCGATAATTCGATTTCAAACTTCAATTGAATGTACCGGGTGCAAAACAATCCGGATTTTAGTGAAACCAAAAACATTAGGATCTAATTGATAATATCTTTCCAACGAATCCGAATAATTGAAAGTTCGTAGCGGGAATCAAAAGATATGTCCAGTTGAAAATTCTGAATAGTCGCTATGGAATTCAGGCCCTTAAAAATGGACATTTTGCAAACGACCTCGGATTTCGACGAAACCACTTTTGTTGGGTCCGCAGTGTCAAGTTATTGCTAGATTCCAAATTTCATAATTTTTCGAATCAATATGTGAGCGTGGCAAAGGAAAACGCGTTTGACCAGTTTCAGTTGATTTTAATCGACTGGAAAATGGCCATTTTTCCAACGGTCTCAGAATTCGACGAAACTAGTTTTGTTAGGACCGTATCGTCAATACGAAGCTAGAAAATATTTTTCTGGAATTTTTCTGGTTAGTATGTGACCCCGGTAATTTGAAATGTACGTTTGAAATTCAATATAGTGATTTAAATGTAAATTTAACGGAAACTGATTGTAACAGCCGAATCAGCTGACGATACATATTCCATTGGGTTCGGAATGGGGGTTAAACGCTATGGACGACAGGTGGTGGGCCTCGTTTTGATGACGTATGTAAAAGTCAACTTTTAAAAATAATAAAATAATAAATAAAATAAAAAAAACCCCTTCCTCCCTTAACCAGGCCCCCCCCCCCCCCCCGATATCTTCTCAGATGGAAAAAAAAAACGAAATAAAGAAAAAAAAAACAAAACAATCCGCTCCGTAGATCCAGGCAGCGCCACCCCCGTCGACGCCTCACCCAGGCTGTCGCCCCCCTCTCCTCGTCCTCCGTTCTCCTCTCCTCCACCTCCTGGGCTCGCGCGAAGACAGCTTCCCCCCCCCCCCCAATTCGACCAAGCCGAACCCCCACCCACCACGCCGCCGTGACCCCAAAGCCGCCACCCCACCTGAACTCGACCACCACCCTCCTCATGTCGAACGACGCTGAAAAACCCAAACCCCCCCTCGCCCAAATCGCCACTGCAACGCCCGATGCCCCCGACGCTGCCTCCTCAGTCTCCTCCACCTTGAACGCACGGCAGCAGCCCCACCCCCATTAAAAACAGTAAGTTTTATAATTTGACTTTCTTCCTTTTTATTTATTTACATAAAATCCGATTTTGGATTACATCGTTTTTAAAAAATTATAGGATTATATAGATCTTTAAAATTAAATATAGCATAGGTTTTTTTTAATAAAAAGATAGGATTTCTAATCGTAGAAAGATTAGATTTTTAAAGTAATAAAAATATGATTTTTATATTTTTAAAGTATTAAAAATATTGTCTTTACTATATAGAAATATTAAAAATATGATTTTTATATTTTTAAAGTATTAAAAATATAATCTTTATAGGATAGAGAATATAAAAATATCATCTTTGTATATGTAGCGAAATAAAAATCTGATTTTTATTTTATATACGTTGAAGTAAAGTGATGATTTTTATAATGATGAAAACTTTATTTTTATAAAGGCGAAAACTTTATTTTTATAAAGTTGAAAACTTTATTTTTGAAATGTGATTTTTATATATTGAACTTCAGAATAAAAATGTGATTTTTATATATTGAACTTCAGAATAAAAATGTGATTTTTATATATTGAACTTCAGAATAAAAATGTGATTTTTATATATTGAACTTCAGAATAAAAATGTGATTTTTATATATTGAACTTCGAATTAAAAATTCGATTTTTATATAGTGAATAACAAAGTAAAAAATTCGATTTTTACATATGTAGTGGCTACAGCAACGAAGATGCGATAGCGATGAAGATTTCTATCAATGAAGTGCCGTGGAGCTAGGATAGCTATCGGTGAGAATTTCTCACCTTTCAATTTATTTTTCTAGTTATATATATATATATACTAGGATGCAGACGGTGCTTAGTAGCACCCGACACAATCGTCCACAGACCATGGACTTGTTTGTTTGGGTTGATTTGAATTGTTTGGTAAAGTGAAATTGATATGATTGATGTGTGAATGGCGTGGGCCTTCACTAGACCGGGGATAAGGCTAGGCCTTGTCCCGTTTCTAGTATCGTGTCGTTATGCCGCCGAAATTTTCTAAAATATGTTAGAAAAATAAAAATATCATTTTATTTAAAGAATGAACTTAATAGAAATTCATAGGTTGGAATAAAATGTTTTGTCGTTAAAAATATAATTTTTAACGTGAATGTGAATAAATAAATATTCATTTACAAACCAGACGGTTTGTTTATGTACACCTATTTGAAGGACATTGATTGGGTCGATAAATTTTACACATCGCCCAACTGCACAAATAAAATGTGCGTTTGATTGTGTGAAACCCCACACGGGTGTTGGGATGAAATTTGAAGTTCACTCGTCCTGATTGATTAAATATGTCGATCGATTGATTGACAGGCTGTTATAAGCGTTAGATATCTATATTTGATGCTTATACAGTGTAGTGCACTTTGGTTGATGGTTGATTATTTTTCAATGCTATTATATGTGTGTAATGCATGAAAATCCATATAATTAACTTTATATGGTAATTGATTGGGCCTCATTCCAATTTGAAAAATAAAGAATATTATAAAATAAAAGTTCATGTGTTGACAGTACTCATCCATTGAGATTGGTCATGTGTTGAACGAAATATTTTGATAACAACAACTATTTTGAAAAAGAAATATTTGAAATAGAATATTTGAAAATAGAAATTTATGAAGCCGTGTTGATTAGATTGACGCCATTTTGACGTGAACGATATTTATATCGATTTTAATCGATTTCGAAATGAATTGAAAACGATTTCGAAATGAATTGAATTGAAAACGAATTCAAATTGAATTGAAAGCAAATTGAAATGAATTCAAATTGAATTGAAATTTGAATTGAATAGAAATGAATTTTAAAACGAATTTATAGAGAAGAATTCAATTTTGCTTTGAATTGAGATGGAAGTTGAAATTGCTTTTGAAACGAATTTTAAAACTATTTATATAATTCGTTTTAAATAGAAATCGACGATATATATATTATATATATAATATAATGGCCTGAATAGAACGCGCCGCGCCGCGGCAGTTCGTGAATTTCGACCATTTCTTTCAAACGGACATTACGGGAGATCCGACCGTCGGATTCTCCTAAAACCGGAACCGTTGGGTTCGTATCGAAAAGAGCTTTCTAAAGAATATTAGAAATTAGAAATCTAACGGTTGGATTTGGAGATACGTCCAAATCAAATTCGAAAAAGGTCGCTGTAAGTGCAGTTCGATTGCCGTTGATGGAAATCGACTGTACGGGCCTTGATAGAATTATTAAAAATAGTAATAATTTGTGTAAAATCATAAGAAATGATTTGTGAAGATTTGGGATGAAAAACTCCATATTTGAAAAGGTAAAAATAGATTTTTATCGAAATGAACTAGTTTTGAACTAGAAATATAATTCTATTTATTTTTAAATAAATAAATTGAATTTGAAAAGGGTTTTAAAAATAACCAGAATTTCCAATGATTGCATTGGAGTGGATTTGAATCGAAATTGTCTTCGGAATATTTCGATGTTGGAATTCGTGATTATACAGGTGTTGTTATGGAAATTTGAAAGATATATTTATATCGTTATTTCCAATACGACATTTGTTAGTCGTAGAATTTGATATTGAATATAAGCCGATATATTTTCTATTCAGAGCCTTGTATTGAATATCGAATGTGATTTGGGTTTGTCGTGAATGGTGTCTTCACTAACACTGTTCTTGAACCCAGTTGAGAAAAGATTAAATCTTTTTATTTAGATTTAATGAAGTGTATCAATTAAATAATATTTAATTGGAATTGAATTGATATTGATTTTTGGGTTTATCGTGAACAGTGTTTTAAAATAACACTCGTTCTTTAACCCGATAATTAATGGAATGTGACTTTGGGTATATCGTGAACTGTGTTTTAAATGACACTGATTCTTTAACCCAGTCAAAGATTAAAACTAAGTGGAGTTTTAATGAATCTTTAATTAGATTGAAATGATCGAAAACGGAGTATCACCAGTTTTGCTCCAGGCGATAGTTAAATCTTTAATTAGATTTGAACGTGAAATGGTAATTGAATTTACCGATAACACCGTGGTGTTAGATATGAAGTATTACTAGTTTTACTTCATGGGATGAATAGGTTGGGATTGGGAAATTAAAACCAATGATTACTTCGGTAAAGTTCGCTAATTCCGACTAGTTGAATCGAAATTCAAAGGAAGATTAGAGAATAAATTCAGGAATTTATCTTGGATAAAATTAATGGGAACCTTTCCCTATGAATGTGAAATTTAGAAACTAATTGTCGGTTAGCCAAGCAGAATGGTTTTCTGGATATTGATCTGATGTTGGTTTCGGCCTTCGGGGTTAATATTTGGGGAATTATTCTCTTGATTAATTTACTGTTAGTGACTGATGAATTGGAATGAGGCGTATGTTGTGTTTGTGTAACACTTATTTAAAATATACGCGAGTTATTCGGAAAGACCGGGTTTATCCCATTCTGAATAACTGATACGACGATAAGTCGAAGATGAAGACGGTGGTCGAAGACCAGAAGTCTTCACGTCGTTTGGGTAATTACTGATGATCTTGATTGGGCTGTACACCCAAGAAGATGGAAACAGTTAGTGATCGTCCAGACGTACTTGGAGATCGATGGATATGCGGGGTACTAGGTGCCTCCGGTTTCGTTCAGACCCAGAACGGACTTGTAAATGGACTGTGTGTCTGACATTGGATTTTAGTCCGTGTGATTGATCTCTATTAAATATATATCTGCTTGGCGGCGGAGAATTTATTCTCTTGCTTAACGCCCTTCTCTGAGACGTACGAGCTCAGGGGTTATATATTGATGGATATCAAACGCATGGAGTGAATTGCCTGTGTGGCATGCCTAAGTGGCAATTGATCGAGGCTTCTGTTGAAAAGCAAAGTCTTGTGGTGATGATCAAAGCACGGCCTTTGTGGCGTAGCTTTGTGTAACGTTTACTTCGCGAGTTTCACACCCGGTATAAACCAAAAACGGGAGACGGACCTCAGGGAGGGCATGCGTTTCCTTCTAGCTAAAAAGTGGCGTCAGTGGTTTTACACGCCCTGACGAGTTTGACTTATGTGGTTGTTGTTGTTGCGAGGCGCCTCGGTTTGATCGGACGATCCGGGTCTGATGGAGTCATTTAGTTGGCTCACCTACGCCCCAAAGGGCGGGGAAACGCAGTGTTCAGGATTTCGTCTAATCCACATCGGTGGACCGGCCCTGTCGCTCCAAGGGACGATGCGTTCTGTTCCTGAGACACGGGCTAGAGCGTCTCGAATCGGTTGAGGATTATCTTTTGCCTCGGTTCATAGATGGAAATCCAATTTCCAAATACGTGACATTTGCGGTTTTAATTGTAAAACTAGTATGGCGACATGATATATGGTACCCATGCCGCCTATGATTGATACTTATGATTTGAAGTTGTTTTATACAGTATGCACTTATAATAGTATCAAACGATTTGTTTTAGACGTATCAAACATTCCTTGGCTGTTATAAGGGAAAACCCTATCCTCGGCTGCGTTGCATTGTGTGATGGGACCTAGGTCTTATAACAGCTTCATTTTTCTTTATTTAGCATTGCGCTGTTTGTTTTATGCACTGGTATTCTTGGGAGGAAACCCGTTCCGTGTTATACGGCGTGGTCCCTTGATTTACCAAACTTTAAAAATAAAGATTAATAACTGTTTTAGTTCTCACACCAGTCACATGACTGACCTGGAGTTTATTGTTTTAACCTAAACTCTGGGTGCCCTTATTTTGACACGGGCAGCTAGTAGTTTTGGTTTTGCAGATTTATATTCACAGGATCCTGGTTTACAGCTGGAACGATATCCGGAAAGCTTTGTATCCGTATATCTCTTCTAGTTGTGTATTGTATTATTTCCGCTGATATGTATTTAAATGTAATTTAAATCTCTGATATTTCTGTGTAATATTCATTTATACTCTGTATATTCTTGTAATCTGATGCATTGTTGTAATATACAGTGAAATGTTCTTCTGTATGAGTTATGTTGTGGCTTGTTCTCGAACTATCCGACGCTTTCCTTTACGGGGAAGTTACGGGTTTTCACAATGTCTGACCCTGTTGTTTCTCCTTTTTAATTCCGTTCCCCCCTCCCTTTAGGTTCTCAGGGAGGAAACACTCAGACTTTATCAGGAATCAGATATCATCTTGCTAGGAGATACTTTTGAAGTATGGCTCAAGTTCTTGTCTCTACTATGGCTTAACTCTTTTAATTGGGGAATGATGCTTTTTATTTACTTATGTACTCTGATGAAGCAAGACAGAAGTTATTTTATTTTAATGGTTTTTGTGACTTATGAAATTGTGGACCACGGTATTATGTTTTATGGTTGAAATAAAAATTTAAATTTTCCGTTGTTGCCTTATTTATATCTATCTTGTAATTATTCTGTGTCTGTTTACCTATAGCGCTTCTCGAAACCTAATGCATTCCCTTAGTGAGTGACATTAACGGACGTGGGTTGTCTCACTTGGTATCAGAGCTAAAGGTTACCAGATTAGATAAAAGTTTTTGAAACCTATTTTCAAAAAGTTTCTAAAAGAAAGAATTTCCAAAAAGAAAAGTCTATTTTGAAAAACATTCCCCAAAAAGCCATATGTAGTATCCTTAGGTCCTTTATCTAAATTCCTTCCTTTTTCCCTTTTTCAGCATGTCTGGGGAACAAAACATCCCTAATATCCCGGAGGGCGTCACGATACCCGGATGGTTCCGTAGGTATTTGGAGGCCACGGTGCCTACCGAAGGCCAAGAAAACGTTCCTCCCTCAGCTGCACCATCCATTCCTCCTCCTCCCCCTCCAAGAGCCGATAACTTTGCCAAGATCTGCAAAGACTTCCGGGCTATGGGCGGAAGTCCATTCCATGGGAACGAAACATTCGTAGAAGCTCGAAATTGGCTTAAGGAGACGGAGGACTTATTCGTAATCTTTGAAGTGGAGGACCGAAGAAAAATTTAATTAGATGCTTGGCTGTTAAAGGATGAAGCCTCATTTTGGTGGGAAGTCACCCAAGCTGGACGTCCGGTAGAAACTTGGGAAGACTTTTGACAGAGGTTCGAAATGAAATTTCTTACCCAAGCGGAGAGAAGCATACAGATGGAGGGGTTCTTAACACTCAAACTAGGAAATTTAACGATAAAGGAGTATGTGAACAAGTTCAACTAGCTGGCAAGATTTAGGTTAGAGTTGGTAGATACACCACATAAAAGGGCTTTGCGGTTTGCTAAAGGACAGAATGAGCCTCTGCATGGTTTAGCCATGTCCCATATTCCAGTAGGGGCCACTTTTGAAAAACTTGTAGATATGGCCCTAATGCTTGAGGAGGACAAGGGAGAGAAGAAGAAAGCAAAGACTGAGGGGATATCGTAGAATAAGAAGGTGTGGCCCAAGGGGCAACAACAGAAGAAAGGAGGGAAAGATGACAAAGGCAGAGATAAGGGAAAGTGTCACAATTGCAGAAAGGAGGGTCACTTGATCAAAGATTGTAAGAGAAGGAAGATCAATTGCTTTAATTGCAGAGAGGTCAGACACTTTTCTAAAGAGTGCCCAAAGAAACAGGGATCGCAGGGACAAGGGTAAAGAGCAGGGACTTCTGGAGTGCTGGAGCATGCTCTCGCGATCAGTGCTCCTGAAAGAGGTAGAAAAATTTCCGTAGAAAGTTTAGTTTCTCTTTCAAACCATCCAGTTAGAACTCTTTTTGATTCTGATGCTTCACACTCGTTTATATCTAGTTATACAGTTGAATCTTTGCACTTAATTACTAGTATGGTAGTAGATCTCGTAGTTGTTTCAAACCCCATTGGTGGTTCGGCTCATTTATCGATGATTTGTCGGGGTTTGAAAATATATGTGTTAGGCGTCGAGTTTGAATGCGATGCGTATGTGCTCGAGTTTATGGGCTATGGGTTGATTCTAGGAATGGATTGGCTTACCACGTATGGGGCCATTCTGGATTGTGAGAGGAGGGTTGTTAGACTCCTGACTTGTCATGGGAAGACCCTCGAAGTTTCTTGTGACCCTCAAGGGTCTGTTATGCTTAGCTTCCTAGAGTCTCTAGATGTATCCATAGATGATTTGCAATCTGTTCCAGTAGTTCGAGATTATTCCGATGTTTTTGATGAGGTACGGGGTTTATCTTTAAGGCGCGAGATCGACTTCTGCATATATTTGGTGGACAGTGCAAAGCTAGTTGCATTTCCAGTGCGCCACATGGCTCCAAGAGAAAGGAGGGAGCTGAGTAAGCAAGTAGGGGAGCTACTTGAAAAAGGGTTCATCATACGAAGCATATCTGAGTGGGTTGCTCCAGTAGTATTCGCAACTAAAGCGGATGGTTTGCTTCGTTTGTGTGTTGACTATAGAGAGTTAAATAAGCTCACCAGAAAGAATAGGCACCCACTTCCGAGGATTGATGATTTATTTTATCAGCTTGTTGGTGCCTCGATATTTTCTCAGTTGGACTTGGCTATGGGGGTTCCATCAGTTGAGGGTGGCTGAGGACAACATAGATAAGACTGCTTTCAGGATTCCGGACGGTTTCTTTGAGTGGCTAGTTAAGCCTTTTGGGTTGACAAATACACCCGCCTATTTTGTTGATTTAATGAGTAGGGTGTTTCGGGAATTCCTAAACAAATTTGTCGTAGTCTTCGTTGATGACATTTTATCTTCTCCAAGAGTGAAGAAGAACATGCCCAACATTTGGGAGAAGTTTTGAAAACTCTCTGTGACCATTAGCTAAAAGCAAAGTTTACCAAATGTCATTTCTGGAGAAAAGAGGTGAGATTCTTGGGGAATGTAGTCTCCAAAGAAGGGATAGCTGTAGATCCCGCGAAGGTGGTTGCAGTACAAGATTGGCAGATTCCTAAAAATGCAACCAAGGTAAGAAGCTTTCTTGGGTTGGCAGGTTATTATAGGAAGTTCATTAAGGACTTCGCGAAGATATCATCCCCTCTCATCAGGCTGACAAAAAAGAACTTGGCATTTTCATGGGATATAGACTGTGGCATTGTTTTCCAATGACTAAAAAGGGCTCTGACAATAGCCGCAGTCTTGACCTTGCCCGATGGGAGTAAAGTGTTTACTATTTACACTGATGCCTACGGTACAGGGCTTGGTGCTGTTTTGATGCAAGAAGGGAAAGTAATATGTTATGGGGGTAGAAAGTTGAGAGTTCATGAGAAGAACTACCCCCACCCACGATCTAGAGCTAACTGCTATAGTATTTGCGTTAAAGACGTGGCATCATTATTTACCTGGGGAAAAGTTCGAGTTATACACCGATCATATATCTCTTAAGTATCTATTCTCACATAAGGGTCTCAACTTAAGGCAACAACGGTGAATGAAGTTCTTAGCTTCATATAATTTTGAAATTGCTTATACCCCTGGCAAGGGTAATGTGGTAGCAGACAGACTAAGTAGGCAAAGGGTGGCCGTGAGTCCTCTGTTTGTGGAAAGAAAGAACTTGGAGTTCATATCAGCTTTTGGTTTTAGACCCTCCATCGAGGTTTTGCCTGATTTATTTGCATCCTTGGAGATATGACTGACTCTTGTGGATCAGATAGGAGCTTCGCAACAAGGTGACCCACAGATTCTAGACATCATGGATAAGCTCAGAAGAGGGGAGACTTCTAGTCACCTCAGTAGGTATGCCATAGATGAGAAGGGGTGGTTGCGACGAGATGGAAAGCTTTGTGTTCCTCAAACTGGAAGCTTAATAAAGGCAGTCCTAGAAGAACCTACCATTCTTAGATGACCATTCATCCAGGCGATGATAAAATGTACAGGGACATGAAGAGGGTTTTCTTTTGGGCTGGGATAAAAAAGGATGTGGCCGAATTTGTTTCTCAATGTTTAGTTTGCCAGCAAGTCAAAGCTGAGCAAAAGAAGCCCGGTGGATTACTTCATCCGTTGGAGGTTCCGCAGTGGAAATGGGAGAGCGTCTCTATGGATTTCATAGATGTTTTGCCTAGATCAAAGAAAGGTAATACCAGTATTTGGGTGATAGTGGATAGACTCACTAAGAGCGCTCACTTTATTCCAGTTAAGAGTAAGAGGACGACATCATGGTTGGCAGCAATTTATGCCCAAGAGATAGTTCATCTTCACGGAGTACCTTCCAGCATCGTGAGCGATCGTGACCCCATCTTTACCAGCGAAATTTTGGAGGAGCTTGCAAGAAGCATTAGATACACAGTTGTGTTTGATCACCACTTATCATCCTCAGACCGATGGGCAGATGGAGAGCGTGAATAGAATTATAGAAGATCTTTTAAGGCTGTGTATCCTTGACTTCAGAGGGACTTGGGAAGAGCATCTTCTAGTAGAGTTTGCCTATAATAACAACTATCAGGCTAGCATCAACATGGCACCCTTTGAAGCATTGTACGGATGACCCTGTAAATCTCCAACTTGTTGGTGGGAATCAACAAAAAGATTATTGCTTGGACCAGATATGGTTAGGGAAACGTCCAAAAAGATTGACCTTATTCGACGGCGGATGAAGACAGCTCAAGATAGGCAGAAGTTCTATACAGACAAGAGAAGGACTGACATCGAAATCGAAGTGGGAGACTTAGTTTTTATTAAATATCACCTCTGAGGAATGTGGTTCGCTTTGGATCAGTAGGGAAGTTGGCACCTAGGTTAGTGGGATGATTCCCCATAACCGAGAGGAATGGCCAAATGGCCTATAGGGTAAAGCTCCCAGAAAATCTATCTGGTATTGACGACGTTTTCTATGTCTCTCATCTGCGGAAGTGCCTGCATGGCACCGCAGAAGTTGTTGAGTCGAGCATGTTGGAAGAAGTCGAAGTGGAACGGGAGGCGACAGTCAGACGAGTCCCTACCCGTATTCTTGGGTCAGAAGTTAAGAAGCTGCGCAATAAGGAAATAAAGTTGCTAAAGGTTCAATGGGGAGATAACCCAGAAGATGCGACTTGGGAGACCAAAGACAAGATTCATGCTTCATACCCTTTTCTTTTCGAGGGTATGTTCTTAACTCCTTTTCCTAAGTTTTATTGGTGCTTGTTTCTATCAATAGAGTACATCTTATCCATAGTATTTTCGACCTTTAGATAGGAATCCTATGGGTGTAAATATGTGTTTGAAACATGTTATGATTGATGGATGGAAGTGGATGCAAGTGTTTGCTAGTGGTTGCCTATGGACGCATATACACGCACATTAGGCACTAAGATCGGCTCATACTACAAGAAAAACCGCATTTAGCAGCGGAAAAATCTACTTCTAATCCGTCGCTAAATTGGAAATAGCGATGGATTTCTTGCATAACACAGTGGTCGGTAAAAACCATGACGGTAATTGTGTCAGATTTTGCGATGGAATTTAGCATGAGTTTTCCGACAGTTTTCTGTCATTTTACTAATTATATAATAAAAATAAAATTTTATTTATTATTTTAATTTTAATTTATTTACCGACTATTTACCGACGGATAAGTAATTTATAATAAATTATTATTTATAAAAAGCGTTGGTAAACCCTTACTAATTGCCAAGGAATTAGCGACGGAAATTAAATTGAAATAAACTTAACCTCACTTTTTTTGTTGGTAATCCGCCGCTATTCCTCTTCTGATCTACCGATATATATATATATATATATATATATATACATATATATATATATGTATGAATGTATGTATGTATGTATATACACACACACACATATATATATATATATATATGTATACAATTATCGAACTAATATCAATCAACTATGGATACAGAAATAAATTGCATATCCAAAATAAACAAAGATAAGTTTGCAATTATGATTTATTTCTTCGCTCGGTACATTCAACTTCGATAACTACATATTGTCTTGAACTTTTTAATACATCCAAGCATACACTGATAATATACATTTAAGAAAAAGTAGTTTGATCGCTAATCACCTAACATTACACTTAACATTACAAGAAACTGCTCTATTACCATTCAAAGAAGTTGTTCTTTAACTCGGGGTCAGGCTTCTAAAAACACAACAAGTGCAACAGCTCTTTCATTTTATGCTTTTGTACCCCCATCATCATGTAAATATCCCAAGTTCTTGATGCATTTGCTTTATATCACCTATAAATAGGCAATATCATGTCAACTAAAGCTAAATTCACAATGAATTCACATAGCTGAATTCAGAATATATATAGTACACGTAAAAACCAGACCATGCATTCCTGCTTCATCTTTATTGTTTGACATGACTAAAAGAAAAAACATACTCCTTAAATTTGTTCAATTCACACTTTAGTGGTAGCTCTGTGCCATAAGCATGGTTTAAGCATATGCTTTCCCTACCTCATGTTTTAGCTCAGACTATACAAGGTTCAACAATGTAGCCATCGTTATCACTTCAATGGATTGCATCTTTACTGAAATGGGATGTAAAAGTTTATGTTTGACACTAACATATCCAAATAGGCATGTTTCACACAATGGTTTGGATGTTAGCCTCCTTTTCAGGTATTATATGCATGTATGTAAATTCGTAAATAAATACATATAGGGTAAGGATCGGCTACACTATTTGCATTACAAATCACTATATTTTTTTAGTTATATGGTCGAAAGTATAAACAAATTCTGTAGATATGTTCCTTATACTGTTCAAGAGCACCCTTGCAAATTGAGATCATTTCAAAGTTTCTAATATATTTAAAATGCCAAACTAATTAATAGTTACTGAATGTAACCATCAATTCGAAATGTAATTAAGAAAATCATGGGAATATTCAAACAAATTATTATTTTCAAGACGATCTCCAATACTATAAGAGCATGTCTACAGAGTTTGGTACTTTTTTGAGTTGTATAACTTTGAAAATGATTGAAATATAGCGTATGTGTGTAGATGATCCATCCACACACAATCAGTGTGTATAAGCTTCTCAAAGTTAATGCGGAAATATTATATAGAAAACTGTTACATAGGTAGATAAGTTTCTCAAAGTTAACTGGTAAAATGTAATATTAATATTGTCACGTCTATGCATACAAATTCAGTTTTAGTACAACAAGCATGCAAGAATAATTGTTTATATAAAAGGGAAAAGAGACTGCTTTCGACTTTTTGTAACCATTTACTAAATAGTGGCTATGATATTAATTTGGAGAACACTCAATAGGGAATGAAACTTACGATCATTAACATCAATTGGCATTGCAATCTTATCCAAAACTGCAATTGCATCTTCAAGAGCTTTATTATATGCTACAAGGCAAATAAATACATATCAGTTGGCAATACTTTGAAAAGAAAAAAGTGCTAAATTGCTGCTATGGTGACAGAATTACCTCGGTAAATAACTGTTGGGTGATTGTTCTTGTCAATGAAAGCTTCCGCAACATGAAGCATCTCTCCAGCTTAAAAAAAAATTACTCAACATGTCAGTATTAGACAAATTGTTTTAATAACCGCTCTCAACAATATAAACCACTCAAATCAGTAAACAACAGAAAAACAAAATAAGTGCTGAAAATATGTGTTCAAACATTGTTCACCCATATAAACCTGAAGTCAATCAAAACTTCGCAACAAATCATCCATGAGCAAGTCAAGCATTCAAACATTGTTCACCCATTAATTTGGTGCATCCATTACACTCAACATACATTAAAGGTAGCACACTCATCCTTCAATTTCTTAGCACTGAAAATATGTGTACAGACAAATGTATAATGGATGACTGGGTCAAGCATCTATTCATTTAAACTAGCATGCTATTCATATTTATGTGTATATTACTCAGAAATACTTTACTGTTTTTTTAACAACAGTATTTAAGTATTTTATCACTGTGTAAGTATGATTAGAGATAAGTATAGACATAAGCATGTATCTACTTTCCCACACTGCCTATACTCACTCTTCCAACCCTATTTACACAGCAAACAGTGTCTAAATCTGTTTAACACTTTAATTCTAAACTGTATACCAAACAAACATACAAAATCACTCAACAAACATGTATACTTGTTTATAACAATCCTACAATAAACATAGAAGTAAATCGGTTGACTGTAAAAGGGCTTATTTCCAAATAATAATAGTACACTCACGTAGGGTTTAATCTCGATTTCTATTTCTCAGATCTCGATTTCAGGGTTCGGGTTTCTCCTAGACTCGTTGCTCTCTCTCGATTCCGTCTCCATCTCGAATCCCAGCTTTATCTTTGAATCGAGACGCCGTATCTTGATTTTCCCCCAATTCCTTTTCCTAGGGTTCGACCATTCTTAGTTCTATTTTGTGAACGAGAGAAAAATGAATGAAACCGACGATTTAGTTTTCTTTTTACTACATTATACTAGGGTACGACAATGCTTTCTAATGCTAATTCCCTTTCTTCCCTTAGGGTTTTTATGTGGACCTTATTCAACACTTTGGCCCATTTGTATTAACACTTGAACCAATTTCAAGTTACCCAATATACAAACAAACATTTATATGTTCACATAAATTTTTATACATCAATTTTATCCATATACAAAGAATTATAATCTATTTATTCTTCATATAAATGAAGTTACTGATAAAAAAGGGTTATTATAATTATCAAATCAATTCAAGATTATTTCAAATTTTGAAATATAAAAAATAATTATCAACTATAATTGTAAAATATAAGTATCAACTATAATTATCAACTGTAATTATTAAATACAATTATTTCAAATTAATTATTGAATACTAAATATCATTTCATAAGTATTAAATTATAATATTAATTATTAAATAATTATTATAATAAACTGATATTTTCATTATTTAGGGGAATAATTATAAAAGAACAATTTAAAATTTTGGGATTTAGCATAAAATATACTGGCATACTGACTGAGATTTGTAATGGAAGCAGAGGACTTAATTAAGAATCTAGTAATTACATTGGTTATGAGCAAAGATTATTTTGTTAATTTTAAATAAGCAATGATTACAAGTTATTTATTATAGAACGTAAATTAATATTTATTATTACTTATAAATCATTAATTAGAACAAATTAATTATTAATTATTGAACATGTTAATAATTATTAAAAAATAACACTAAAGTATATCTTAGAAAAATAATATAAACATCTCTTGCAAATTTGTTGGAATTCTGCTGCAAAATAGCTTCGACAAATATTCGTCGGTATTCTGCCTGAATTTGCAGCGGAAAATAGCGGCAGAAATTTTCTGTCGGTAATTTGACGCTGTTTGCAATAGCTTAGTGAGGGATGGCAGAAAACGACGGTAATAAATAAAAGAAAAAAGTTGAAAATTTAAAAAACTATCCCTTGCAGATCACATGGAAATCCGCCGCTAATTAGCGACGGAATTTTCCGCTGCTAAAAATATATCGCTATCGCTAATCTCGGTTTTTCTGGTAGTGTCAATCTCTTTCATATTGCATATGGATGTTGTGCATACTCTTTTCTAGATGGAAATGGATGAACTGGCATATGGATGCTGCATTTGGATGAATGGGTGTGCACACATATAGAACTTATATGATACAATAGGTTTATTTGCATACATATTGGATTCATGGCACTAACATACATTGCATTAAGGAGGTCAACTGAACCAGTAGACCGCCTAATCTTCACATTAGTGTTGGGACATACACACACACCTTTGCATATATTCATATAAGCATTAGAAATCTTTAAGGACAATGGATTCCAGTGATTTGTGGATGAGTAGAAGGATGATGGATGGTAGGATATGCATTCTTCTCGACTCAGAGATTTCAGGACGAAATCCTTTGAGTAGGGGAGAATATAACATCCCGAAATTTTTAACGACATTAAAAAGAATAAATTAAATAATAACTAGTTTAACATTCAGAATTAGAGGAAATGGACTGCACCATTGCGTTCGTCTCGAAATTCTGGTCAAGACAGACATTTGGTTTGCATAAAACAGACAACATATGAAAAAGTTACGAGAGTTTTAAGTTTGTATGGACAGAAATATTTTATATATAAGCATGAGTCAGAGGCGAGTCAAAGATGAGTCAAAATTCTATCCAAAGGATTCAAATTTGAAAAATTCCTTTGAGCGGCAAAATTCCCGCTCTAAGGGGTCGACCCCCTAGAGTGGTGTCAACCTAGGGGTCGACCAGCCCACAGAGATGCCGACACCCCTAGCGCTGACATGACACTCAGTTTCAAGGGGTCTGGCAGCTATATATATGTGTCCTATTCTCCTATTTTCTTCATTGGAAATCATGGAGGCCATATGCTGCTGGAGTGTGAACTGAACTGTCTTCTACAACAACATATTTTACAAATCCAATTCAGAAATTCTAGATCCGTTCTTTCTCAATTCTCTAAACCTAACGCTGTGAGTTCCTAGATTACTTTTAGGTTTAGATAAAAGAAAGTAAATTGTGAAAGACTATGACTTGGATATGTTGTAAAGTATGATTCTATTCAAGTGTTAAATCATATACTATGTCATGATAGATCTAATTCCCTAGATCTAATACGGTTGTGATTATTCTATTATGTTGTCTATGTGGATCTGAACTTGTAACTGTATTATAGTGAATGTACATCTATTAGACAGTTGTAACATTGACAAGATCTAGTTCTTTATGTAAATCACCTTTCACCTGTCATATTGTGATTAGTTTAAATATGTTGTAAACTTGACATGTGAATCCATTTTTAAATCTAAACATGTTGCTATGTCACCCTAATTAAGCTAGATCTAAATAGTTGGACTAGATCTCATTATGTTGCTTTTACATCGTAGTTGCTACAAGTTCATTAGTTTTATGTCCACCTTTTTATGATGAAAATTACATGTCCACTCACCTTGTTGTCATGTTAAGTTTATGTGTATGCCAAGACATGTTGAAAAACTATCATCCTTTGTCATATTCCCCTTTTCATTGTTGTGGCTAGGCTGCTTTATAGCCTAGATGTCGCCAAAATACCTGTGAATATGTTAGTTAAGAAACGGGGGAAAAGGGTTTTATTATTGGCATAATTTATGTAATATTGGACATACAATTCAAGTAGGGAAACATAGAAACAATTACCTATAATGACATAGGTAGATTTGGATTAATTTGGAATTGTTAGTGATTTACAATTGGGAATTGTAAATTGTACTTATGACACGAGGTTAGGTTACATTAGTGGTGGAAGTCTGCCCGGACCCGACCGGCATATTCAGCAACCACTAATGTTGAACCTAATGTGGGAGTTACGCAAATACGAATTGGGAAAAGACACAAGGTTAGGCCCAACTGTGGAATAAGACTGCCCGGTACCGACCGGCAAAACCAACATCCACATGTTATAGGCCTAATGTGGGAGGTCTAGCCCATTATAAAACCATAAATGGACAGGTAAAGAATTGGACTACTTAACCTAATTTAATCCATAAAGATTGTATGATTATGAACTTAAGTTAAGGTTAAGTAAAATTGGATGGGTAGTGGGTGAGTTAAGTAAATTAGAGGGAGTGGGTAATATTTACATATAGGCCCATGAACTTAACCCAATATGGTTATGTAATTAAATACACCTAATGGTATACATAACCGTTGGAAAATATAGTAAAGTTATGTAATTAAAGACACCCTTTAGTGTAAGCATAACTGACATAGGGCTATGTAATTAAAGACACCTAAGGGTATACATAGTCAGTGGAAAACCTATTAGGGGGTACAAGACAAAGGAGAGAGCTTGTATCATATTGTGTGGGACCCATTTCAGTCAGTAACCCGGAGTAGGTATCAAATAAAGAACTTCGTACTAGGTGGAGAAAGGGGAACGCTTACTGATTGATTGTAAGAGATCCAAACGAGATGGATGGTGTGGGCGGCGCAAACCGACCGAGGGCATGTGTGTGCATGGGCCGGGCAGAGGAGGCTAAGATGACCGTGACACCAGTAGGTATGGTTGTGCACACTTTGGGTTGCCACTCTAGGAAGTGATACCTCTTTCTGTGGGGCCAGCACAGGATATCTATAGGGTAGAGAGCCGATCGATTAGGGTAGTGGTTAGGGTACACTCGGATGTATGCCCTAAGTCCACCAACTTATAGCAGAAGGGATCTTCTCATTTTAGTTATACTAGTAATACTGCAGAGTAATCACTAGTGAGGCATTTACACCTTATCTTGCTTACCTTGTCACACCTGTCATTTATGTAGTGATCTCTCTTATCCACTTTATATGTCTATCATGTTACTTTTATTTATCTACTAGCTAAAAGTAACTAGACTCGCCAGACTTTATGTATGACCCTGTTGTTTCTCCTTCTTTCTTCCGTCCCCCCCCCCCCCCCCCCACAGGTTCTCAGGGAGGAAAAACTCAGACTTAATCAGGAATCAGATATCATCTTGCTAGGAACTACTTCTGAAGTATGGCTCAAGTTCTTGTCTCTACTATGGCTTAACTCTTTTAATTAGGGAATAATGCTTTTTATTTACTTATGTACTCTGATGAAGCAAGACAGAAGTTATTTTATTGTAATGGTTTTTGTGACTTATGAAATTGTGGACCACGGTATTATGTTTTTTTGTTGAAATAAAAATTTAAATTTTTCGTTGCTGCCTTATTTCAATCTGTCTTGTAATTATTCTGTGTCTATTTACCTATAGCGCTTCACGAAACTTAATGCATTCCCTTAGTGAGTGACATTAACAGACGTGGGGTGTCTCATTAACATGGACAATTGACATTGTTGTTAGTTGATACTCACATTATAATTGAATAGAATTGATTGATTGTTGGTTGATTTGTTGTTGATTTATATTTATTCGTTAAATTAAATTAAATCGTATTAAATGAACATTTTGGTCATTTTAATAAGATGCAGAAATTAGCTATGAATTGAATTTATTGACGTATGATATTGAATTGAAGTATATTGAATTTCACGAATTTGAGATACATTAAATTAAGATTTATCAGTTTTATTGAATTGTCTATGTTATTATTATATTTTATAGTTCTGTTGTGAGATTTTGCATATTTTTTAGTTCTTTCTCTTTTTTTTTTTTTCTTCTATTAAACCCTCATTGATAATTCATCATTTTTGGATGGTTTGAGTTGAACATGTGTTTTATTGTCGACTTAAATCGTCCAAAAAGGCGGTTATTACAGGAAGACCATTCGTATTTAGTTCAATTCTCCTATAAGAATAGCTTTTAGGCTGTTATAGGAGCGACACCATTTGAAGCATTGTATAGAAGGTCGTGCATATCACTAACTTGTTGACTAAAGGCCGAAAATGGGTTAGTTCTTTGTCCTTAACTGATGAAGAAAGTGATAGAGAAGAAAAAGTTGATCTGATGTTGGATGAAAGAAGCTCAATCACGACAGAACAGTTACGCTGATAAAAAGCGAAAAGACATCGAGTTCTCTATTGGAAACTGAGTTGTTATCATAATGGCACTGATGAGATGTGGTTCATTTCGAAAAGTCAGAAAAACTAGCAATGAGATTTGCTGGACTTTTTGCAATCTTGGAAAGGAATGAGCAACTCGCGCATCGAATAGAGCTACCCGGTAGTTTAACCAGAATACATAATGTGCTTTATGTCTCACATCTACAGAAGTTTGTGCATGATCTGTTACAATTGATCTAAGTGTATTGGAAGAGTTGCTGGTGCAACCAAACTTGACTTTTGTACGACAACCTGTTCGGATTATAGCAAAAGACGAGAAGATGCCGAGGAATAAGATAGTCAAACTGGTGAAAGTCCAATGGAAAGATAATGCTAAGAACTGTACTTAGGAGACGGAAGACGGGATGAGGGCTACTTTTCCTGATCTAGATATAGTATGTTCTATATTGTTTTGTAGACCTACTGATTAGTGAGTTACATTAGTATAGTTAGCATTATTTTGTTGCTTTCTACGTTTGTTTTAGTCTTTGGTAAAATTTTAAGGATGAATTTCTTTTAAGGAGGGGATGATGTAACATCCCTAATTTTTGATAAACATTATTCGGGATACTTAATTGGATAAATTAGATAAGAATAATGTAATTATATTGTTAAGTTGAGATTTGTAAATATGAATAAGTAATCTGTTGGCTCAAGGAACTGTGTAAAATGAATTAAACATAAGTACGATTATGTAAAGGGGAAAGTGGGAAATACTTGGCCTTCTATGTAATACCTTTTCCAACATCTTTACCCTTAATATCTTCATTCTCATAAATGAAAAATATACTTAAGAGAGATCGACGATTGTATATCTCAAGAAGAAGAAATTAAATCAAAGCTTGGGAAGATTAAAGCTTTAGAATCTACAACAACAAATCTCAAAACCTCAACAACTAATTCAGGTGAATAATGATTCTAAAACCTTATTTGATTCGGCTATGGAAAATATTCGAATGGTTTTTTGATTTACGTGATTGTTTCCATGTTAAGATATATGTTAATGTGTTACTTGGAAAGAGCAATGCTTGAATGGCTTCAGTATGTGATTTGCATGTATTTTTGTAGGTTTTAGGGTAAAACTAATGTTTAAACATCTCTAACAGACTTGAAATGTTCATATATGTTTATAAGATGTTTTGGGAGAAAGGTTTTCAATTTCATGATTTTTGAGCTTGTATGAGTTTCCTAAGAATTTTTCATCTAATTTTAAGCTAGTTACAGGAATAATTAATTAAGGGTTTTTAATTATTTCGAACTTCATATTTTTAAGAAGGATTGAGGAAAATATACTCATGACTCTATGGTTTTTTAGGATTTTTTTCTCACATTTGGATTAATTATTATGAATTTTCAGAGTTTGCTAGACTTAAAGTAAAATTAATGTTAATTAAGGCATTAACATTATTATTCAACGTTTTCTATTTTCGGAAACGTTAGGATACCGAAAAATTCTGGCCGGGGTCAGTACCCATTTATTGAAACTAATATGATTGCAAGAATTACGTTGGAGATAGTGAAAAGTACATCTATAAAAGGAAATAAACTAGTTTTCTATGTGTTTATTGTTAGTGCTATTGTACTTTAAATAGAAATCATTTTTGCACCTATCAGAACGGTCGGAAGCACATTCCGCTTTTGTTTGATAAGCTTCTAATACTTATGATGTCACCTACTGGCATATGAAGTATTCCAGTTTCCGCTCTCTTGTATAAGGCTTCAGCTTCTGCATTTTGTTTTATGTCCTTAGCAACTAGCTTTACGTTTTAAGGGTCTTTTCCAACATGGCATATCGCCTTTTCACATGGGCTTCTGCTGTTGAGCTTGGATGATAAGACTATTTTCGAAAGTACAATATACAGGTTGTCGCCTCTACCGTTTTTAAGGCTTTGAGGCTTCCACTTCGATACTTTGTTGTTGAGCTTGGACACCAGCTGTGGGATGCACAAAAAGGAGATTGGGGATACCAAATAAACCTGAAACTTAAAGGAACACATTAGGGGTTACCAACCGGGTAAATGAAAGGGCTATTGGGGTTACCAATTATACTTCAAAACACACTGGAATGGTTAATCCCATTAACTGAGAGGTTCGTGGTCAACCCAAGGTAAAACCATGCGGTATACAAAGGTTACTTATGTCGTCTGGTGTGTGAAGGTTACTTACATCACCTTGAATTGAGAGTTTATAGTCATCTGAAGATAAAACTATGGGGATGTGTGATGGTTGGTCTACATCTCAGGCTCCAATGCCTAGGGTAGGGTTACTCCGCAAAGTGCGGGAATCGAAATAAAGATAATGATAGAGAATCATTAATGAACAACCAAAGTAGGATGCTAAAATGAAAGTGGCTAACATGTATCCATCTATATATGCGAAATCGTTAAGACAACAAGCCAGATAACGAGGATGGAGAATCCACTACATGTTGAATGTTGCACTTTATAGGTGTTGCTGTATTATTATGTTCTAATCATTGATAGTGCAGGAGTACGGGTTTGGTTATATGTCAGATACTAACAAGGGGAAACCCGATATGTAGGCGGTGCAATTTCGCTAGATATCTATTTGAATTGGATAGATAAATTATTATTCACATTGTTCTGTTTACTGATCCGAAGTTTCTGTTTTCCCTTTAAACCCTCGGGTACTCTTTTGAGTAGGCTTAGGGTTGAGGTTTTTCAAGTTCCACTTCTACGAATAAGAGACTGAAGGCATGCATGAGGTTGTAATTATTCTAGAAGTTCTTTTACCGATATGTTTTGCTTATTTAGGATGTATGTAATGCCATGAAAGCTAGTGCCTATACATTTGACTCTGATCAACCGAGAGAGCATCTACATACGTCGCTCTTAGATATATTTTGCAATAATTATATTTGATCCGAAAGGTGTTCTACAAAGGGAATATAACAAATGAATATTATTAATGATTATGTTTTAAATTCTTTCATATTCCCATGTTTTCTGATGATCTGATCTATTAACATACTATTTCATATTGCAGGAAGATAATGCTATAGAATATTACATCATCTATAGCGCTGAGCTTTGAACCTTAGAAAATGAGGTGTTAAATTAATTACTGATGCACACAACAATACTACACATATATATGGATATTGATGCAGTAATGCTTGTGGGTGTTATTAGATGTCGATCATGGGCATCAAAATGGTGGATTCTTAGGCCAATTTTGTATGTTTAAAGAGCAGTGCTACAGGACCCAAAATAAAATGATTAAAAAATTGTACACCTACTGATTGAAAGAGTAAAATTGGGGACGCTATATTGTTCAACGGTCAGGATCATTTATAGTTGATTACCCGACTTCATTTAAAAAAAATTATTTTAAAAACCATGGTCTTACTTCATGGAACTTGCTACGATTTTTTAACAAAACTTAAGCGATCTAAGTAATGAAACTACTTGTAATGCATGTATTTGTACCAAAAATAATATTTGAGATTTGAGCATTATATAAGCAGAACCCTAATGTGTGAATTTCATGTTCATGGTGTTATAGTTAAGAATCCAAGTATGATTTTTATTTATGTTCACCAAAAAATACCAATTAGGGCAAAGCCAAACTGAAATTTAAGAATGCTACATTACAATTCTAGTTAAACAACTGTGACTCGGTGTTAATCCATCAAACATATGGAAATTGATTTACATAGCAGAAGTACGAGTTTTTATACATGATCCATAAATCTTTTTTACAGGCATCCATTATAAGTTGGTTGAGTGAAATATTGAAAGGTGCATAGTTCTCCTTCCAGGAAAATATTAAATAAGAAAACCCTAATTTACAAACAAAAATAAACCAAATATGTAACATACTAATCCCACTTATAAACCTTCATATTGTATATACCTACAACTCAGATTCAATCTTGTTATTCATAATGTATAAACCTTCATGTCAATTCTAAGCTTATAACAAATGAAAATTCATGTGTGTAGACCTTTTTTGAAACTTATAATAAATTTAGCCATGCTTCCAACATAATTACATATGTAAACATGTTTTGGTCTGGGGTAATCCAAAGGCGAGTTTTGAAAACACGCCTTTGTGTGAGTTTTGAAAACTCGCCTTCGGTTTTGAACACTTTAAAAACTATTTTAAGCAAACCAAACATTTTTAGACAAGAATAACATATATCATACAAACTGTGTTCATCTAATTCGATAAAAACATATTAGTATGACCCTGTACAATATAAATAAGACCGAACATAACTTCGACCCAACATAAATAAGACCCAACATAATTTAGACTCAATAATACAACATAACTTAGACCCAGCGATACAACATAACCACGACCCAATACAACGTAACTAAGACCCATAGCTTCGGAATGAACCGTAGCACCCATGAAGCATTTCATTCATAATTGCCGCATTCATTCTTTCCAAGCGATTAACCTCAGCTTGCATCTCAAGTGCGTACTGGACACCTCTTTTGCTAAAGGTGGATCATACCATGAAAAAAATTTCAACTCTGCAATCCTTGGCAGTTCTGTGCATGAATGTACGCTTTGCAACCATAAAAGCGACGACCTGATTCATTTGACTTTTATAAACAAGCACATTACATTCGACTTTGCAATAGCAAAGGACTGAACGACCCATCATGCTGGAGCTTGACCTATCGGGGTTCTATCGAGCAAGAACTTCCCTCAACCGAGCATTGAGGGATTTTTGAATCGGCCCGATGCACTGGACTGCAATGTTTGGTGGCGTTGCATTAAAAAGTTTAGACTCGACCTCTGCGGCATCTACTTGAACTCCCATTTTCATTTCAGGCACAAATTCGACATCTTCTACGGGTTGTTTACCCCATTCGTACTCATCATACATTTGAACCATGGTATCGTCGTCGGATGCCCAGTTAGCCATTTTGACAGTGAACTACTCTGCAAAAAACCAGAGAGTGATGAAGAGAGGAAGAGAGGTTGATTAGTCTTTAATAGGGAGAGAGGAAGAGAGGCTGGTTTGAAGCATGTGACAAACTATGAATCAAGAAGTGACATCTCTCCTGATAAAAGTAGTCAATATAGGACTGAAGCATGGGACTGTGATAAAGAATCTCCACTGTAGCCATGATAGAGAATCTCCACTGTGCACTATGCAATTGTCACTGTCCACTGCGGCCGTGATAGAGAATCTACACTGTAACCATACTATATACATTTTGGGACTGAGGCATGATATAATTATCCCGATAAGAGTAGACATGATAGAGAATCTCCACTGCAGCCATGATACAGAATCTCCACTGTACACTATGCAATTGTCACTGTAACCATACTATGTACATTTTGGCCTGACATGTTGCGAGTTCCTAGGCATTTGTCAACAATAATGCTCATGTGGGTGGGAACGACCTTGTTTTTGTGTAGTGAAAAGTTTAAAACATACGTGGTTGGGGACGACCCGGTTTTTTGCTATATATAGCAGCTTCTATGAATTTGGCTAAACCCTCATTCGCAATTTCTTTTCTTCCAGTCGCCTCCTTCCTCTTTCACCATGTCGAAATAAGGAAAAGAAAGTGTAGGCTTCACCATAGATAAATGGGAAAACGACGATGAATCGGTAGTAAATCAACGACCTGGAAAAGAAAGGGTAGTTGCAGGGCGCATTGTCGAGCCGCTAGATCCAGGTGGATCCAACCCTATTTGTCGTTGTGGAGAAGTATCGGTTATGGTTGTTTCGAAAACCAAAAAAAATGCTGGTCGTCGATTTTCGGCTGTGAAGCCTACGAGGACCACAAGGTTTTTCCAGATTAAATTGATTGTTGTTACTTTAAGTAGTGGATTGACCCTCGATGTGCAAACGTGGAGTTCAGTCACCTAGAGTTAGATTATACCCACGCCCGTGGTAGGTGTATGTGGAAACTACCTTAATGTGTTTTGTTGTACTTCAAATTTGATGTTCGTGTGTTTCTTTGTTGTAGTTCGTATGATTGTAGTTTGCATTTCTTGATGTTGTAATCGTCGTTGTTATAAACTTTTCAGTTATGTAGTGCAAAATATTAAAATTGCTGGAAGTACGAACATTGCTGATAAAAACCGTAAACCTTGATGCAAACTAAACATTATACATGTGACGACCCCTTAAACCAAGGAGTGAAGAATCTCTCCTGATATGACTAGTTAGTGCAGGGTTAAAGCAGTACGTAGCAGATTCGATATAGTATTACGTCAGAGGAAACAGTGTCATGCAGCATGTAAAGCAAAGTGTACCAGTGACCGTTCACATCCTCCTTTGTTTTACCATATATTCACTTGTACACTATACAACTATATATCTTTGTCGAATTACTCACAACTTACCTCACTCCAACAACTTTGTTTCCAACTGCTCTGTGCTTTACCACAACTATGCCGTCTTGGCCATAATCTCCAGACTCTGATGAACAGGCGTATGAACAGATGCAACTTCAGGAGCTTGCAGATGAACTTCAGTTTCTAAACGAACTGAGACCTCGGGTTGAACCACCGTCTGAACAGCGGAACGTCCAACCTCCACATCAAGCCCAAGTACCAAATGTTCAACACACTTATGAACAGTCGATCGTTATACCACGGTAAGAAGTTGCTAATTATCAAGTACCACATGCTCCAGTTCCTTATGAATAGAAAGGTGAATCTTATCAAGTTTGTTGCTACTATGGTTATCCGGTGGAAGTTGTGGTTCGAGTAGATGACAACAATATTGGTCGTTGCATTCAGCAATGTCCATTCTATCCGAATGGATGTACTTACACAGAATGGCTAGACGAATCGCTATGCCCAAGGGGAATAACATATGCAAACGAACTCGAATAAGAAATTAGACGTCTCCAAAACGTTATTGAATAGTTGCGATTTAACCGTAATTCTTAGGCAACTTCACATCCCAAGAGCATGAACGTGAGATGTAGTTTGGTGGCGTACGATTTTCCGCTGTAGCATCTGTTGTATCCCAAGAGCATGAACGTGAGATGTAGTTTGGTAGCATCTTTATTTCTTATGTTTCAAAATTATCTGTCCTTAACCGGACTATGTATCTCTCTTATATTTGAATATTAGAATTTGGTATTTGTTTTATGTTGTTTGGTTAAGCTATATATACTATTTAAATGTCGTGGTAAACATTTACAGCTTCATTCGAATATATAGGAATCGTTATACGTCAGATTTCATTGAAACACAAAACATTCGAATCTATAGAACTATATTTTAGTAATGGAACAGAAAAATGGAAATTTCATATCATATATATTGAGTTATTTCCAAATCAAATTTCAAGAGAGTCGCTATGGAACTTAAAAATACAAAGTATACAGGCGATTTTTGAAAACACGCCTTTGTGCGCGTTTTGAAAAGGCGCCTTCGTTATTTCAAAACAGGTCTATTTCTGTAATTACTTTTCAAATAAGTTTGTTTGCATTATAAACTTTAAAAACAAGGCTAACACAGTGATTTATCCTATAACAAATCCAGTAATTTTCACCAATGTTAAACTGGCAACTGCTCTTTTGAAGACTAGAGTAGTAGACCAGTGGCTTCATCAGCAAAAAAATGTTTCATTGGGAGAATTACCTGTTCATTTTGGTAGATCAGAAATTGTTCACAAATCAGCCAACACTGCCTTCAGATCAAATATTGACCAGAGAAGAAAAATATGAATGAATATACAAAGCAAGAAAACAGCATAAAAGGCAAAGAAATAATTGTCATAAACTTGGTCTTTAACTTCAATATTTAGGTCCAACGGTGAATTTTTATCTTAAACTACTGCATGCATGATAAGGCATTTGTGAATGTTTTAAAAAATGAAAACATATCTAAAAAATTCATATGAAAACAGTGATTTCAATTATTTTATTCAAATGTGAAACTACAATGAAACAAACAAAAATGCATATCTTATGTTACAAACTGCAAATATATTTAAGTGCAAAGAGAAGTTATAATTATTTAGAACTGATCATCAAAAAAAAAATTAAAAGAATACACCCTAAAAGCCTCTTCCTTTTAAGAAATGCCTCTTCTTTAAAAGCGTAGACTTCTATGCTTTAAAAAAACACAAAACACTGTTTGGTGTAGTTATTAGTTGGCACTAAACCATCAGAACCAAACAATTTCACACTAATTGAATATAAAATAGTCGTGTTTCTGTAATTTAAAAAAAAAGTAATGACGATGTATATGAATCAATAATTTCAATGCCAGTGAAAAAATGGGAAGTTATATATATATATATATATATATATATATAAACAAAAGTTGTACTTAGTTTAAATGAAGCACTCATTTAGGCATCGTGGGAAATCAAACCAAAGACCCTGGTAGTTTTACCACGTGAGTTAGTGCTCCTTGATGGAAAATTTTGATTTCAATTTAAACAAATGGGAGGGTGCATTCTCAAATAAGGATTTGGCTAGAGGTTAATGATGCATTTGCAATTTCGGATGAGAGGTTGGCTTGTACTTCTGCTAAAGATGAGTTTGAAGTAAAGGTAATTATTGTATATTTTTAATGTAGTTAGTTATAATTAGTAATTATTGTTTATTATAATCACCTGATTTATATTAATCATTGAAAAAAAATATTAATAAAAATTTGATTGACAATGTTAATATATTTTGATGCATTTACATATACTAATATAATAAGTTTAATTCATTTTAGAACTAGAATACAAAATTTATTATTGTAAAACAACATTTCCAGCAATATAATAAGTCAGATGTAAGTGGTGAAACTTTCCTATGCTCTCGAAAATAGACAATTCGAATGTTCTTTTAAAATACGATGCAAAGTTCATGATCGACGTAAGCTCCTTATGTCAAATGTAAAAAGTTCTAGATGCTCAAAACATAAGCATTTTTGATGTTCAAGAACGGACCTATGATAATTGTACAAAATTTATCATCACGTTACCTTAAGAAATGGAAAATTGAGCTAAGGTTTTGAATAGTGGAAAGACATATTTGCTTCATTAATTGATTTAATCTGTTCATAATGAACTCATTAAGATGGAAACCGTGTTGATTTTGGGTGTAAGTGGATACGTGTAGCTAATGTGAAAGATCAGGTTGGGAAAGTACAAAAATATATTCCTTTATTTAACAATTTATCCTGAAAAATGGAAGGCCAAAGTTTTAAAAGATTCCTTTTAAGGCTTTGGCTTTGAAGTATAAAAGATTATTTTTACATATTATATACACAAGTAAGTAAATACGGATATGCAACAACAACAACAATAATTAATTAATTAATACTGATACATACCTAGATAAATATTCGGGTTGAACGCTGAATTTCATGATTAACATAGTCATCATTTTCATTGTTGTTTTCATCATTGTAATCATATATGAGTACTCCAACTTGAACTTATGAAAGATACCAAGATACCGCTGAGGTGCAACTTTTCTTTGAAACTTGTAACAGCAAAAAAATTAAAATATTGAATTTTTCTTTACTAGACATTGCAAGTTTGAAGTGAAAAATTCATCCCCATTGCATATGTATATTTAAAAAACTGAAAGATTCAGAGCATTCGAAACAATGGAGCAAAGGTTGGAATTGAATCTCACTGAAACCAAAATATATGTTGGATTTGAATAAAACCTATCATACAATATAACAAACAAAATTTCATAGCCGTAATAAAATTAAAAATAAGAAAATTCTGTAAATAACATCATCAAAAAATAAGGATAAAGAAAATTATAGTAGAAGCATGAAAACAGTTTCTAAATAATAAAAACCATGAACATAAAAAAATAACATGCAGCATATCTAAAGGCATGTATATCAAAATACAATGCAAAAAAATAGACCAAGCGACAAAACAAGAAGCAGAAGAATCACCATAAATCTCTCAAAAGGAATAATCATCATAAAACCAAAACCAAAAGGAAATATAGAACAATGAAAGATTAATGTTACATGCTAATACATGTCCATTACAGTAGTATGGGAGTTGGTTTGATCAGGAAACGCACTGTGGAAAAAGAGATCAAGCAATGCACTATTTTCTTCTTGATTTTTTATTTGAATGAAGATGCTTTGGTTACTCTATGTCGGATAGAATAAAAGAAGAATATTGACAATGATAACACATTCGGCCCAATTACAAGAAGGATGTCAAATGGTAACAAACACATCAATACTTTAGGGTGCGTTTGGTTTAAAATGAGTTTTGGGTTTTTAGTTTTCAAAATTAATTATAAACATTAAAGGTGTGAAAGGAGGAATGGAAGGAATATGGAGGGGACCGCGGAGGGGATGTAGCAATCATGGAAGAAAGAATTGGTCACCATGTCTCTCTCATTTCTCAAAACATGAAAAATAGATAAAAGTTGTTTTTTATTTTGTGTGTTAACTTTGTTTTCTAAATGATTGTTTTCCATGATATGCATGCGTTGTGCACATTTTTGTACGGACGAAAACCCAAAACTTAAAATGGTAAACCAAACACTACCTTGCTTTCTAGTTTATTTTTGGTTTCATAAAATTGAACTGGGATCGCTATTACAAAAAAAAATCGATATTGTTGTACTAAATTTGAACACGCATAAATTTATAAAATAACATAACCCGCATAAAAAAATTACGTTTAACTACGTCCAATGTTGGAGGATACTTGCTTCCACTACTACATTTCTCTTTCAAGAGTTCTTGAACAATTTCTAAGTACGCAGCATTATTAACATCCCTAAGAAGCCGTACTTGACCAACTGTAAGTTTGCGGTTGCATATACTTAAAATGTCTTTACTCTCTACCGTTATTACTTTGTAATTTACCCCATATGCACTATCTTGATAAGGAAAATTTAAAATTTACAACACAACTTGCCCTATGGTAAACATTAGATGTAAAATGATCTTCGTCCATTTTACGCTTTCCTTTCGGAGCTATGTAATAACCTTGCTCTGAATTTGTTGTTCCTTTTGTAGAGGATGTCAGATCAGATTTCAACACTAACGCAAAAGCAGGAGTGTAACAACCCGGATTTTTTGTTGTTAATTTTAAAACATTTAAATTGATTTTAAATGTTGTATTGGTAATATAAAATGATTTTAATAAGGAATATATTATTGAAAACGAAGTTGAATGGATAATTTATAATTAAATAAAAACGAGCTTATAACGCTACGGTGGTTCGTAATGTTCCGTTTTGAATTTCAGTTGAATATACAAAATCCAATATAAGTCGGATTTCCTTGAAATAAGAAATGTTCAGATCTATTTGATTATATTTTTCCAATGGAAGTGAAAAATCGAGATTTCGTCTTATAGATCGTCAGTTATGCCCAAATCAAAATTTCAAATAGTCGCTATGGGATCATTTATAAATTGTAACGATTTATATAATAGAATAAAATATTGGATTCATATTTTAACAGGATTTTTTATGATGTATTATTAATTCAATAGGATTTCGCTGAAATGTTTAATTTGGAAAAATAAACCAACTCATCTTCCTTTTTACCAAAGTTTCACCACCCTCGGGTCTTAATGGTTTCTAATTTCTAATGGATTCAAATGGTCGCCTGTTCGAACCAGTTAACGTTTTCTATTTAATTTCAAATATTCCAAACAAGTATCTTTGTGAATATATGATTATATAGCTACTAGTATAATTAATACCCAAACTTTTAGCTCAATTTAAATAGAACACGGTCATTTGAAATTCTAAAGTCTCATCCTTGGGTCTCTAACTCATTTTTCATTTTATATTCAGGATTAGTTGAGTTTCTACCTATGGTATACATCGTGTAACACCCCGTAATTTTAAAACAGGACATAATAGATAACTAAAGAATAATTAATTTTTAAAAGAAGAATTAAGTGAAACGGGTTATGCCATTGCGTTCGTCTCGGAATTCCGCTTGAGATAGAGTCCGAGTTTGCGTAAAACGGATACAGTATGAAGAAGTTATTGAGGTTGGAAGTTTGTATAAATAAATAAAATAAAATCAATTTAAATTCAAAAATATTCAAACAGCCAAGGCGGAAGGAGGAAACACGGAACTGGCCACGTTTGGGTGTCGACCCGAGTCCCACTGGGTCGACACCAGTGTCGACCCAGACACTTTGGGGTCGACACCAGGGTCGACATAAGTGTCGACCCCCCTTGTAGGGGTCAACCCCATCGGCCAGATCTGGGCAGTGACGGTTTTTGATGTGCTGGACGGACCTAATGGCTTCTATGGTGATCTAAAAGCTCTAAAACACTCTCTACACCTATAAATCAGTGCCTAGACCTAACCTAATTCATAACAATTCCTTCTGATGCCTCTATGCTGCTAAACTCTCAATCCTCTTAACCGCCGCCTCTAAAAACCTAAATCAAATTAGAAGATCTTCATCAACAATCAACCTTGGAGATGAATCAACATCTGCACACCTATTTTTCTCCTAATCTAAGCACTGTGAGTTCAAGTTACTTTCAGATGTGAATTCTTAATTGTATTTCTTGGCATGTAATCATCTGAATCCAAGCCATACCTGATTATGAGACGATCCTTTCAGATTTAGCCTATCTATTTTATCAGATTTGTGCCTGCGATGTTATTCAAATCTATCTTATCAGATTTGTGCCTGCGATGTTATTCAAATCTATTTTATCAGATTTGTGCCTGCGATGTTATTCAAATCTATTTTATCAAATTTGTACCTGCGATGTTATGCAAATCTATTTTATCAGATTTTTGCCTGCGATGTTATTCAAATATATTTTATCAGATTTGTGCCTGCGTTGTTATTCAAATCTAATCTATCAGATTTATTCCTGCGATGTAATTCAGATCTATACTTCTTTTATGTGCCTGATGTTGCTATTATCAAATCTAGCATCATATAGCTATTTTATACCTAATCTTTTATGTTTCCTCTTCTTCCCCTTTTATTATGGATCTAGGTTGTCTCGAACCTAGACGAAATCTTGTTATATATACAATTGGAATACGGGGGAATTGGGCCTAATCTATTTTATGTACTATTGGGCGTAACTTGTAATTGAGATTTGGACATAACTTGTAATTGAGATTTGGGTATAACTTGTAATTGATATTGGGGCATTATTATTGTTATAACTGCAAGTTTGGGTTAATTGACTTATAAATCAAGTTTTGGGGCATAATTGTTATTGTTGCGAACTTGGGATGAATTGAAATATTAAATCTAGATTGGGCGTAAACTGTAAATTGAAATATTAATCTAGATTGGGCATAACTATTGGTCGGGACGCCTAGCATAATGTATATTGTGATTTTGGGGCATGACTATTATTGCAAATTTGGGAAGATTGGGTGTAACCTATGTTGAGTATCAACTTGAATTTGAATTTTTGGGGCATAACTTGCAATTAGCTTCGTTGAGGTATAACTTGAGAATTGGAACATGACTAGTTTTTTGAATTTGGGATAATTAGCATATAAAATCTAGACTTGGACAAGTATGGTAAATATGCTAAAAGATAACCATGCCTAACCCTAGGTTAGATTCGGTTGCGGTGTAAAACTGCCTGGAACCGCCCGACACATCCAGTAACTACAACAACACAGATCTAATGTGCGACGTTAGCGCATTTCGCCCAAAAAGCCGAGGTTAGAATGAGTTTGCGGTAGAAATCTGCCCGGAACCTCCCGGCACATCCAGCAACCGCAAACAATAGTTCTAATGTGAGAGGTTAAGGCGTTAATGAATGAATTAATGCTAATAAATAGGACATGATAATAACTGAATGGTAGGGTTAAGTTAACTTGGGCTACACTTAACCAATACATCATGTTAATTAAACAGGTGAGTAGGGTTAAGTTAACTTAGGTAACACTTAACCAATACAGCATGTTAATTAAACAGGTGAGTAGGGTTAAGTTAAAACAAGAGAGAAACACTTATCCAATATAACATGATGAATAGGTAGGGTTAAGTTAACACAAGAAGGCAACACTTAACCAATATAACATGATATGTGGTAGGGTTAAGTTAAGAGAGCAACACTTAACCAGTATAACATGATGAATGGGAAGGGGTAAGTTAACATGAGAGGACAACACTTAACCGATATAACATGATTTGTGGTAGGGTTAAGTTAACACAAGAAGGCAACATTTAACCAATGTAACATGACAAGTGGGTGGGTGAAGTTAACTAGAATTGATTTATGACACTTAACCAATACAACATGATGAATGTGTGGGGTTAAGTTAATAAGAAACACTTAACCAATATAACTTAATGGATGAATAGGGTTAAGTTAGTGGGAAAAACTTAACCAATATAACATGATGAATAAACAGGGTTAAGTTAATAGGAAACACTTAACCAATCCAACATGATGAGTGAGATGGGTTAAGTTAATAAGAAACACTTAACCAACATAACACGATGAGTGGACAACACTTAACCAATATGACATAATGTGTGGAGGGGTTAAGTACATATCGGGTTGGTGGGTAATATTAGTAAATATAGGCCCACAAACTTAACCATTAAATAAACATGCTTGAATCAGTGGTAGGGTTAAGTACATATCGGGTTGGTGGGTAAGATTAGTAAATATAGGCCCACAAACTAAACATGCTTGAATCAGTGGGAGGGTTAAGTACATATCGGGTTGGTGGGTAGTATTATTAAGTATAGGCCCACAAACTTAACCAGTAGGAAACCCTAGTAACGGGGACCCATTTCAGCAGTAACCCACATAGATATATCAAGGTACCCTGAAACTAGGCAGGGTGGGGCATGATTACTGGGCTGATTATAAGCGGTCAAAATAGCGGCAGGGGGTACGTCAGTATAGGTTCCGACGGATTACGGGCGTGCAAGTGCTCCGGAGTGAAAAAAGCAAGCACTGGGTACCAGTAGTTATACACTATGCATCTTGAATCGTGTCGGGTTGCTATCATAGGGATTGATACACCTTATGGTGGGACCAGCACAGGGTATCTACACGCAAGAGAGGATCGAATGACACAGACACAAGGAAAATTAATACAAGTAGGGAGCCGATCGATAGGGTAGTAAGGATACATCTAACATATTCTTGGCAATTAGGCAGATTGAGGTGGAATCCTCATAATAGATGTACACCTGAAGGCTACCACATTTGTGAGGATTGGGATCACGTTATCATATGATCATTTTATACAGATTACTAGTTGGGACACTAGTTAGGTGGTGCAGAGATATAGAAACCGTAATTTTAGGGTAATAGCGAAGCAAAGAAAAGGGTAGAAGCGCATTCAGTTTATCTCGCCTTATCATATCTTGTGCTAAACTTAACTTATCTTGTTACTCTTGTTGTCATGGTATTGTCTTATATTCAGTTTATTCATGTCATGATGCTTTTCCCTTTTTACATGCTGAAAGTCACTGGACTTACCAGGCTTTATGTCTGACTCTGTTTTGTTTCGCTTTCTTTTCTTCCGTTTCATCCCCTTCCCTAGGTTCACAGGAAGGGAATATCACCACTTAGCTCGGTTTTCTTTCCAAGCTCGCATATGGTCGATGTATTGCTTTCTTTTCCACTGCTATGGATGGCTCACGCTTTATTGGGGAATATCGTTGTCTTTTTATGCTTCTTATATACTTGGAAGTTTTTGAATCAAGATATAAGTTTTATGTAATACTTTTAAGTATTATTGAGTCAATTGTTGTAAAAGCTTGACTGAACTACGTTTATAAAATGACTTTATTTTCCGCTTCTTTTCTGTCTTGTAATTTATCTGCATCTTTTACCTATTGTGAGTGACATTAATGGACGTGGGGGTGTTTCACTTGGTATCAGAGCCGAAGGTTACCGGATCAGATAAAAGATTTGAAAAATAATTTTCAAAACGGTTTTAAAAGAAGCATTTTCAAAAGAAAAGTTTTGTTTTAAAGGCATATTTCCCAAAGCTATATGCACTATCTTTTGATCCTCTGTTTGAATCCTTATTTCCTTCTTTCCTGAGTCTCCGGGGCTCCTGGCTTTTTGGGAGGTAACCTCATCGCGACATGGTTCCGTAGGCTTGATGAAGCTACGACACCTGTCAAAGGGCGAAGAAGCGCCCAACTTCCAGCTATAGCCGCAGTAGTTTTACCTATGGCTAGTTTTCTTTCAAGTTTTTTAGGATTTCCCGTGCGATGGAGGCATCTTTTGAGAGACTTGTCGACATGTTACACAAGGATGGTAAAGATGAGAGTGAGGGAGATTGGCTAAGGAACACAACCCAAGGATGAGAAACTCATGGATATGGAATTGGTTCACAAAGGAGGTAAAAAGAAAGAGGTGTAAGTGGAAGAATCACAAGACAAGAAGGGAAGAAAGAATAGTAAAACCTAAGATAAGAGGAAGTGTCTTTATTATGGTATAACGGGTCATATAATTAAGGACAAGGGCAAGAACAAAGGATAGGATTTTCAGGAGGGCAAGTGCATGCTCTCACCCCAGCGTACCTGAGAGAGAGGTAGTAAGGTTTATGTTGAAAAAGTTTAGTTTTTCTTTTTGATCATCCTATTAGTATTCTTTTTGATTTTAGCGCTTCACATTCGTTTATATCTGCTTCCATAGTTGAGTCTCTGCACCTTAGTACTTGTATAGTAGAAGATCCCATTATTGTCTCAAATCAAATTAATGGTTCGGCTCATTTATCCTTGGTTTGTAAGGATTTGAGAATAGCTATATTAAGTATTGAGTTTAAGTGTAATGCTTAAGTTTTTGGTTTCATGGGTTATGGATTGATTCTAGGCATGGATTGGTTAGCTAGTAATTGTAAAAGGAGGGTAGCTAGACTTTTGACTTGCCTCGGGAATACCCTTGGGAGTTCATGCGATCCTAAGGGATCAGTTAGGCTTAGCTACCTAGAATCACTTGATGCATCTATCGACAATTTGCGATCCTTTAGAATAACCATGAGTACCCAGATGTTTTTGATAAGCTTAGGGGTTTGCCCACTAAAACGCGAGATAGACTTTCGCTTATATCTAGTTAATAATGCAAAACCAGTTGCAATACCTATACGACACATGACTCCAAGGGAAAGGAAGGGTAAGGTCATAGCGGATGCCTTAAGAATAAAAAGGTTGACTTCAAGTCCTCTTTATGTGGAAAGGAATAGTTCAGGATACATATAAACCTTTGATTTTAGAACCTTCGGTTAAGTTAGTTGGCATCGCTAGGAGTAAGACCTACGCTTTTGGATCAAATAGGGACTTCATAAAGAAAAGACTCTCAGATAATTGATGCAATGGATAAGCTAAGTAGAGGTGAGACCTCTAATCATCCTAGTATACACACTTGGTTTCATGGTTAACATCTGTTTATCTTGGAACGATAGTTTGACTACATGAGATAACCTCTAGCATAGTAAGCGGTCGAGGCCCTATCTTTACTAGTGAGTTTTGGGAAACAGAAATTAAGAAGCCACGCAATCGTGAAGTTAAGACAGTCAGAGCACAATGGAGTGAAGCTCAAGAAGGTGCGACTTCGAAGACTGAAGACTAGATACGCGCATCATACCCTTTTTGAGTGTATATCCTTGGTTCCTCCTTTTTCTGTAAAAGTTTATTTCAATGCTAGTCTTTATCTTTTAAGTATATCCCCTCGGTCCTATCCTCGATCCTTAGATAGAAGCCAATGGATGTAAACATGTGTTTGAAACATGTTATGACTGATGGTCGCAAGCGGTTGCTAGTGGTTGCCCGTGGATGCATATACATACATTAGGCACTAGATCGGCTCAGTCACATTCATGTTTCATATGCATATATATATATATATATATATATATATATTTGTATATGGATGAAAACTTAATGTGTTATCATATGGATGTTGCATTTGTATGAATAATTGTGCACTCATATAGAAGTTACAAAGTACGATTAGGAATAATTGCATACATGAGGGACTCATGGCACTTACATGATTCACATTAAGGAGGTTAACTGAATCAGTAGACGGCTTGATTTTGCATTAGATAAGGACATGTACACACACTATGCATATAATCATGGAATCATTAGAAACCTTTTTAAGGACAATGGATGCCTGTGATCGAATGGTTGAGTAGATGGATGTTGGATGGTAGGATATACATTCTTCTTGACTTGAAGATTTCGAGGACAATATCCTTTAAGTAAGGGGGATGTAACACCCCGTAATTTTAAAACGGAACATAAGAGATAATTAAAGAATAATTAATTTTTAAAAGAAGAATTAAGTGAAAGGGTTGCGCCATTGCATTCGTCTCGGAATTCCGCTTGAGATAGAGTCCGAGTTTGCGTAAAACAGATACAGTATGAAGAAGTTATTGAGGTTAGAAGTTTGTATAAATAAATAAAATAAAATCAATTTAAATTCAAAAATATTCAAACAGCCAAAGGCGGAATGAGGAAACACGGAACCGGCCACATTTGAAGTGTCGACCCGAGACCCGTTGGGTCGACACCAGACCCGCTGACACTTTGGGGTCGACACCGGGGTCGACATAGGTTTCGACCCCCCTTTAGGGGTCGACCCCATCGGCCAGATCTGGGCAATGACGATTTTTGATGTGCTGGACGGACCTGATGGCTTCTATGGTGATCTAAAGGCTCTAAAACACTCTCTACACCTATAAATTAGTGCCTAGACCTAACCTAATTCATAACAATTCCTTCTGACGCCTCTATGTTGCTAAACTCTCAATCCTCTTAGTCGCCGCCTCTAAAAACCTAAATCAAATTAGAAGATCTTCATCAACAATCAACCTTGGAGATGAATCAACATCTGCACACCAATTTTTCTCCTAATCTAAGCACTGTAAGTTCAAGTTACTTTCAGATGTGAATTCTTAATTGGATTTCTTGGCATGTATTATCTGAACCCAAGCCATACCTAATTATGAGATAATCCTTTCAGATTTAGCCTATCTATTTTATCATATTTGTGCCTGCGATGTTATTCAAATCTATCTTATCAGATTTGTGCCTGCGATGTTATTCAAATTTATTTTATCAGATTTTTGCCTGCGATGTTATTCAAATCTATTTTATCAGATTTGTGCCTGCGATGTTATTCAAATCTATTTTGTCAGATTTGTGCCTGCGATGTTATTCAAATCTATTTTATCATATTTTTGCCTGCGATGTTATTCAAATCTATTTTATCAGATTTGTACCTGTGATGTTATTAAAATCTAATCTATCATATTATGCATGCGATGTAATTCAGATCTATACTTCTTTACTGTTCCTGATATTGCTATTATCAAATCTAGTGTCCTATGGCTATTTTATGCCTAGTCTTTTATGTTTCCTCTTCTTCCCCTTTTATTATGGATCTAGGTTGTCTCGAACCTAGACGAAATCTTGTTATATATACGATTGGAATACGGGGGAACTGGGCCTAACCTATTTTATGTACTATTGGGCGTAACTTGTAATTGAGATTTGAGCATAACTTGTAATTGAGATTTGGGTATAACTTGTAATTGATATTGGGGCATTATTATCATTATAACTGCAAGTTTGGGTTGATTGACATATAAATCAAGTTTTGGGGCATAATTGTTATTGTTGCGAACTTGGGGTAAATTGAAATATTAAATCTAGATTGGGCGTAAACTATAAATTGAAATATTAATCTAGATTGGGCATAACTATTGGTCGGGATGCCAAGCATAATGTATATTGTGATTTTGGGGCATGACTATTATTGCAAATTTGGGAAGATTGGGTGTAACCTGTGTTGAGTAATAACTTGAATTTGTGGGGCATAACTTGCAAGTAGATTTGTTGAGGTATAACTTGAGAATTGGAACATGACTAATTTTGTGAATTTGGGATAATTAGCATATAAAATCTAGACTTGGACATGTATGGTAAATATGCTAAAAGATTAACATGCCTAACCCGAGGTTAGATTGAGTTGCAGTATAAAACTACCCGGAACCGCCCGGCACATCCAGTAACCGCAACAACACAGATCTAATGTGAGAGGTTAGCGCATTTAGCCCAAAAACCCGAGGTTATAATGAGTTTGCGGTAAAAGTCTGTCCGAAACCGCCCGGCACATCAAGCAACCGCAAACAATAGTTCTAATGTGAGAGGTTAAGGCATTAATGAATGAATTAATGCTAATAAACAAGACATGATAATAACTGAATGGTAGGGTTAAGTTAACTTAGGCAACACTTAACCAATACAGCATGTTTATTATACAGGTGAGTAGGGTTAAGTTAACTTAGGTAACACTTAACCAATACAACATGTTAATTAAACAGGTGAGTAGGGTTAAGTTAAAACAAGAGAGAAACACTTATCCAATATAACATGATGAATATGTAGGGTTAAGTTAACACAAGAAGGCAACACTTAACCAATATAACATGATATGTGGTAGGGTTAAGTTAAGAGAGCAACGCTTAACGAATATAACATGATGAATGGGAAGGGTTAGGTTCACACGAGAGTACAACACTTAACTGATATAACATGATTTGTGGTAGGGTTAAGTTAACACAAGAAGGCAACACTTAACCAATGTAACATGACAAGTGGGTGGGTTAAGTTAACTTGAATTGATTTATGACACTTAACCAATACAACATGATGAACGCGTGGGGCTAAGTTAATAAGAAACACTTAACCAATATAACTTGATGAACGAATAGGGTTAAGTTAATGGGAAATACTTAACCAATATAACATGATGAATGAATAGGGTTAAGTTAATTGGAAACACTTAACCAATCCAACATGATGAGTGAGAAAGGTTAAGTTAATAAGAAACACTTAACCAACATGACATGATAAGTGGACAACACTTAACCGATATGACATAATGTGTGGAAGGGTTAAGTACATATCGGGTTGGTGGGTAATATTAGTAAATATATGCCCATGAACTTAACCATTAAATAAACATGCTTGAATCAGTGGGAGGGTTAAGTACATATCAGGTTGGTGGGTAATATTAGTAAATATAGGCCCACAAACTAAAC
Organism: Allium sativum; assembly: GCA_030737875.1. Taxonomy (NCBI): domain Eukaryota; kingdom Viridiplantae; phylum Streptophyta; class Magnoliopsida; order Asparagales; family Amaryllidaceae; genus Allium; species Allium sativum. The sequence goes on along the minus strand of CM060925.1, from coordinate 139,103,675 downwards.
ATGCTTGAATCAGTGGGAGGGTTAAGTACATATCGGGTTGGTGGGTAATATTAGTAAGTATACGCCCACAAACTTAACTAGTAGGAAACCCTAGTAACGGGGACCCATTTCAGTAGTAACCCACATAGATGTATCAAGGTACCCTGAAACTAGGCAGGGTGGGGCACGATTACTAGGCTGATTATAAGCGGTCAAAATAGCGGCAGGGGGTACATCAGTGCAGGTTCCGACGGATTACGGGCGTGCAAGTGCTCCAGAGTGGAAAAAGAAGGCACTGGGTACCAGTAGTTATACACTGTGCATCTTGAATCGTGTCAGGTTGCTATCATTGGGATTGATACACCTTATGGTGGGACCAACATAGGGTATCTAGATGCAAGAGAGGGCCGAATGACACAGACACAAGGAAAATTAATACGAGTACGGAGTCGATCGATAGGGTAGTAAGGATACATCTAACATATTCATGGCAATTAAGCAGATTGAGGTGGAATCCTCATAATATATGTACACCTGAAGGCTACCACATTTGCGGGGATTGGGATCACATTATTATATGATCATTTTATACAGATTACTAGTTGGGACACTAGTTAGGTGGTGCAAAGATATAGAAACCAGAATGTCAGGGTAACAGCGAGCAGAGAAAAGGGTAGAAGCGCATTCAGTTTATCTCGCCTTATCATATCTTGTGCTAAACTTATGTTAACTTGTTACTCTTGTTGTCACGGTATTGTCTTATATTTAGTTTATTCATGTCATGATGCTTTTCCCTTTTTACATGCTAAAGTCACTGGACTTAACAGACTTTATGTCTGACTCTGTTTTGTTTCGCTTTCTTTTCTTCCGTTTCACCCCCTCCCAGGTTCACAGGTAGGGATTATCACCATTTAGCTCGGTTTTCTTTCCAAGCTCGAAGATGGCCGATGTATTGCTCTCTTTTCCACTGCTATGGATTGCTCACGCTTTATTGGGGAATATCATTGTCTTTTTATGCTTCTTATATACTTGGAAGTTTTTGAATCAAGATAGAAGTTTTATGTAATACTTTTAAGTATGACTGAGTCAATTGTTGTAAAAGCTTGGCTGAACTACGTTTATAAAATGACTTTATTTTTCGTTGCTTTATTTTTCTGTCTTGTAATTCATCTGCATCTTTTACCTATAATGATCCACTAAAATTAATGCATTCCCTATGTGAGTGACATTAATGGACGTAGGGTGTTTCACATCGGTTCTAAACTACCATTCTCAACCAATGTATTCAGTTCCACAACATTAACTTGTGAATTCAAAAGTTAGGAAACATATTGGTAGACTTTGTATATTAAGAAATGCACAATAGGAATTATATATATAAAAGGGCACTCTCCCTATGCCATACGAAAGGAAAAGATTGCACATCCGTGCTTGCTAAGGATTTCGAACCCGTGTCTGCAAGGAAATTCAATACCGTGGCCCTAAAGCTTCTTCTTCCTTTAAATACTATAGACAACATTCCACATCCCAAAATCCCAATTTATTTTCCATTCCTGTTCTTCAAGCCGCCTCCGTTCAGTAATAAACAATATCATTGTTCACTTCAGATTTAAAAATCAAACACTAGACAAAAATTGAATCTTGGGTCCAGCGTTCTCTTTTCAAAAGGGCTTCATGTCGATAAATGCAATATTGAGTGTGATGGAGCTTTGTTTTTGGCTGAGCTCGATTATGGCAGTCACTGGGGCTGTCTTGGTCGGATTTTTAGGGCCTTCGACTGGATGTTGGAGCGTACAGATGGGAGGGTCGTACAAAGGAGATCAGAGGTGTGTTGAAAGTGGGTGGAGGGGGCGGTCTGAAGTACATTGGAGAGGAGGCGATGACGAAGTATAAAGGAGGAGAGTGGCGATGTTTCAAGGGTTGCTGGGGTTTGGAAAATGGACCCAATGAGTGGTTTGGGGTGCGAATCAATTTTTGGGTGTTACTGTGTGTAAACAAAGGGAGGAAGAAGGCTGAGATGGTGTTTTTGAAAGAACTGACGTGCGTTATGGTGAATGGGCGTAGGGAGGAATTTTCAAATGGGCTTCGTTTTGGGATGAAGTATGGGAATTCGCGCAATGTTTGGTTAAGGTGAATGGAGCGGGTTTTCATGAGTTGCAGTAGGGAAGATGAAGGATTGAAGCAGTTTAAATTTAAACTGTGAATGTGAGGGTTAGGGCAGTTTCGAAATGGTGAAAAAAAATGCATGGTAGGAGCGGGTGAATGGTTCAACAAGAAAGAGCTGTAGCGAGAATACATAGAAGATGGCGGGGAGGAAGAATACTGTGAGGCTTGGGAAACAAAGGAAGAAGGGGAGGAATCACGTGATTCGTTTTTCTGAAGTGGTAATTGCTTTTGACTTAATAACTAACAAACTAGACATATTAATCATTGACAAACGGCTAAATTTTTATGATTAAGGTAAATCAAATAAAAATATAATTAATTAATGACAGATAGAATATGTGATATTCGTTAAATCTTTTAATGCATATAATTTGTTCGTTCGTGAACAGAATCAGACAAAACTGATCATATTAGAATCGTAATGACGAAATCTTCATTGTGGCACTAATGTGGCTGAGAATCGAGCTATTGGAAATTTCAAAATAATATTAAACGCCTGTTTGGTTGAAAACGAAATTAAAAGCAGATCTTCAACTGCAAATACTGTGAGTAAACTCACTAACTCTTACTTGTTTATATTTTTATATAACCGAGTTTTAAATTTATTTATCATAATTTTATACTGTGCGTTGGTTCTTTGGATGAATGACTGATAAAATTGGTTGAAGTAGTTGATACAGTAATATCATTGATCATTAGTTCTGTTTACTATGATATTTCATATTTATGTGAAATAAATGTTGATTAACATCTGTGGATGCAGGGAAACAGGTTGGAGGGATCCAACTGGATCCCTCAACATTTATATTATTGATTGTTATTTATTGTGATTGATTATGCTGTGCTGAATTACCCTAGCCCTGGAATTTTGGCATTTAAATACCATAAAAATATTTTCGAATATATAAGATGAAATTTGAGTTTTTAAAAATGAAATTTATTTTCAAAAATAGAAATGTAATTTCAAATAGGTTTGGAATTATAAACATGGTAATGGAGAAAACAAGAAGTTGATTTTTAACAAGTTTATAAATTAAGTGAATTATTTATCAATGGATAAATTGAAATATAAATTCAAATTTGAATTTATATGAAAAAGTGGAGATTGGTTTTGAAACCAATATTTGAAATAAGATTTGAACTTAGCAAATTATAAAGGAAATTGTAAACGACATTATAAATCTTTGAAATTAATATTGACATTTTCTATAAACAATTGTAAATAGAAGTTATAAATGGAATTTGGATTTGATATGGTAAAATCAAATGGAATTGATTATGTAAAAAGAAATATTATTCACAATTAAAGTGAATAATCATTTAAAGTAGATATTTCGCAAATGAAAGCGTCTATAAAAGAAATATGGGTTGGAAATGTGAATTCAAATAGAAGTTTGAATGATAAGGGAAATGGAAATCGTTTTCGAAAGGAAACGTTGGATTTTATTCAAAAGTTCGGAATATAAACAAATTGAAATAAAATCCAAGGGATTTATAACTATACTTTGATTAGGTCGAATTTTGTTATAATGGGTTAGTTTAGGAAGGATATTTGAATTCTATTTAGTATAAAGCTACAATTTAAATGAAATATATTATGAAGTAATATTTCAATAATTATAGTTATTGAAATAAAATTACATGTTTTGGAATAGTTTAGGATTATTTTAAGTTAGAATTATTAAACAAGTCTAGATTCCTATTAAAAGAAGATACTGATATTTGAAAATAAATAACGATTGAAAGCAAATGTTTTGCGAATGGAAATAATCATAAGGGAAAGTGAGTTAACCTGGAATGATAAGATTTATTCCAAAGTTCGGAATATAAATCGAATATAGATTATTCAAGAGAAAGTTATTTATTGGAATTCGATTATATCGAATTTAGGGAAGTAGTTATTTTTACTTTCCATTTTAATTAAATTTAATTATTTAATTATTTACTTATTAATTTATTTTATTATAATAAGTACAAGTTATATTTGTTATAAACCAAATATTTGGAAACAGCGATTATAACGCTACTGTTATAATAAATGTTCTATAAAGCTAAACAGCGATTTTAACGCTGCTATTATAATAAATGTTCTATAAAGCTAAACAGCAATTGTAACTCTATCGTTAAAATAAATGTTTTATAAATTTTTTGAAACAGCAATTATAACGCTGCCATTATAATCAATGTTCTTCCGTAAAAGAAGTGGATTTTTAGATTGAATTTGAGTATCGCGTAAGCAATATTTGTTTGAAGTTATGAGCTTTGACTACTTCAAAGTCGAGAATGTTGTTCAATTAAGGTCTGAGAGGTAATTATACCCCAACTTGATTGACTTCATGATTGATGGAGGAACAATTAAGGTTCAATAGTGAAGATTGGTTAGCAGTATGGTTAGTTAATACATGATTTATGGTTTGAGTTATAATAATGATGTTTTATAACATCACGTTAATTTAAAGGATTTTGAAATGTTTCCCCAAATAAAATGAGAGATATTTCCTATACGTAGAAAATGAAATGAATTGGTCAAAGAGAAATTTATAAATGAAATATGGAAATATTTTCTGAAATTAATAAGGCATATTTTCTAAATATATAAAATAAGGATTTGTGAATAAATAGAAATGTTTTCTAACTGAAATAAGAGATATTTTCTCGAATAAAGAAATTATTATATTTGAAATGTCTTTTCAAGAATTGAGAGAGAAAATTGAGTTTTGAAAGGATACGAAAGAGGGAAAAAGGGAATTTGAAATCGATAATATAATAAAGAACTGATATAAAAAGGGGCCAGGGTTGTTTGATGTTTGATTGGTAGAATTTCCAATTGGAAATAGGACCATTGATTGTATGGATGTTTCTTTGATAGACAAATCACCAACTATCGAAGTTTTGATTTATTTTATACCTCCGTTGTCAATACGGAGAGACCAGGATCAGATTTATTATCTGAAAACCACTCCGTATGGGCATAAGCGTTACGAATCAACTTATGATAAAGATGATCGAAGACGGAGTAAAGTGCAAGGGTTGTTCTGTTTATCTTAGGTAGAAACTGCCCAAGATGGATAAATAGAATGGTACCTTCAGTTTGTCCAGTCCCAGGACAAAGTATATGGACGGATCAGATGATGTGGCCTTCAAAGGAAATGGTGGCAAGATGTTCTTGAAACATAATCGTGACCTCAAGCCTCATCACCCGGGAAATGACAAAAATCGGGCAGGCAGCATGGCCAAGTGGGTCATTCCCGTTAGGGGTATTATCACCTGATCTAGAGAAAATTCATTTGCTTCTTATTCTATTCGTTGTTGTATGCTTTCGGTAATGGTTGCTGATCACAACCATTGGTGATAATATGCTCGATACACTCAAGTTAAATGAGTGGTCAGCCATGTGTGGGCCGGTTGCAAGATGTTTTTGTTGAACCCAGTGTATTCCTCTCTAGAGATACACTATCGGAAGGTGGTTCCATACCTTGTCATGTTGGAAATCCGATCTCCATTAAGCACCCTATGGTTTTTGATTTGATATTATATATGGAGCGTGAGATGCAAGCGTTCCACTAGATTTCTATTTATTTGATGTAGACACAATTATAATATCACCGAATTTGATATCAAAAATATTTTTGGTCATCGTAAGGTAAAAACCATCCATGTTTATGTGTGGATCAGTCTTACGATTATCATTTCTTTCGAAAGGATTTTGGAAGTTAAACAAATGGTTTGTATATACAATCACTGATTTGTATTTCAAATTTATGTTATTAATATATTTTATTCATTCCGCTGTGAGATTTGTATTCTTCGTTTTCTTCTATTCTAATTCTTCTTTCTTTCTGTTTCTCATCCTATAACTTCTTTCTGCTAATGATTTGTATTTTTGTGCAATTTGGGTTGGACGTGTGGGGTTATCAGTCTACTCAAAGAGTACAAAAATTCGGGCCATTGCATTTGGTATCAGAGCTAAAGGTTGAATAATATCCTTGGCTCTGTGGCGTGGCTCAATGGAGATGGGGTTAGTAATACCTTGATTGAGTTTGAGTGTGTATACATGAGTGCGTATTTGTATATTGATATAATTTTTTTTTATATTGTGCTGGTTAGTTTGTTGAGTGCTTTATGAATTCTGGTCGATACAGAATGTACAACTGTATCGATAGGTGTTTCTAAACTCTCGAACAAAGGAATTGGATACAGTATTGTTTCAAAATGGGTAAATGAACTAATTTTGCCCAAAAATTATTCTGATATAAAAGGAATAATTTCTGAATTTTTATATATGAATGTGTTGATTGTTATTACAATAAAATAGAATTATGAAATATTGGAATGATTATATAATTGTATACGGATAATGTATACAAATGAGATAAACCAGGATTAAGTTCAAACCAGAATTGGAATTTAAATTTTGGGTGTTTAGAAAATATTTTCTGAAGTATTTTAAAGATAATATATTATTACTTTGAAGGATTTTTAAATAGAAATTGTTTTCAAAATGGATTTTGAAAAATGATTAAGCACTGAAATTACTTCAGTGGCGAGAAAATAATTCGGATAATGGATCGCGACATTATTGGTATTCATTTTCGAGTTTCTAAGTAATGGATTACTACCATAATAATTTTATTAATGGAAATTGTTTGAAAAAAAGAGAGTTTTTTTGAAATTCAAATGTTTTGAATTGAGTTGATTAAATATATGTATATAAATATATATGATTTCAAACTAGTTTGAAATAAAACAAAGGAATTTGAATTCTGAAATTAAAATTTAACTTTTATAAGTTGAATCAATCAAAATGGTAAAAATATATCAAATAATTGAAATGTAACTTAAGTTAAATAAAATTGGATTGAATTAGAAATAATTTTGAATGAAATTAAACAAAGAGAAATGTTTGGATTTGAATTATTAAAGGAAATTCGACTTATGTAACAAGTTGAATATATTGAATGATGTGGATTGAAATTGAATTGTATAAAATTTGAATTCAAGAAGAATAAGTGGATTGATTTTGGAAATGAAATCAAATGGGTGTCATAGAATTAAAGTGAACTAGTCAGAAAGTTGATTAGTGAATTAAAATTGATTTTGGAACCAATTGGAAATGGACATATATTGATGTTGAGCAGGTATTGAATGGAAGAAAACACAAGAGATAAAATTTATGCTTATAAAAAAGGTATGTGTTTATGGTGTTATCTAGATTTGATGAGGCCTATTTGGCAAGCCGCTTAAATTTTTGATTTTTCTTTGGGTTGGAGATGCCTAAATAGGCGAGTTGTGGTTGTACTGATTGAGCAGTATAGAGGAGATACTGCCATTTTTTTTAAGGTGTTAGAAAATTATCAGAAATTTTGAAAATAATCATTAACAAGAATAAATTAACATTTTAATTAAAATAAACTGGTTTAGTTTAAACTAAAGTTAAGAGTTAAACAAATGGTTTTTAGCTTAGTCAATACGGTTGGTAGCACTCTCCCTACCTTAGCAATTTTGGGGACGAAATTCTTTTAAGGGGGAAAGAATGTAACGATCAGGATTTTTCGTTGTTAATTTTAAAACATTTAAATTGATTTTAAATGTTGTAATCTAAAATGATTTTAATAAAGAATATAATATTAAAAACGAAGTTGAATGGATAATTTATAATTAAATAAAAACGAGCTTATAACGCTACGGTAGTTCGTAATATTCCGTTTTGAATTTCAGTTGAATATACATAATCCAATATAAGTCGGATTTCCTTGAAATAAGAAATGTTCGGATCTATTTGATTATATTTTTCCAATGAAAGTGAAAAATGGAGATTTCGTCTTATACATCGTCAGTTATGCCTAAAGCAAATTTTCAAATAGTCATTATGGAATCATTTATAAATTATAACAATTTATATAATAGAATAAAATATTGGACTCATATTTTAACAGGTTTTTTTATGATGTATTATTAATTCAATAGGATTTCGCTAAAATGTTTAATTTGGAAAAATAAACCAACTCATCTTTATTTTTACCAAAGTTTCACCACCCTCAGGTCTTAATGGTTTCTAATTTCTAATGGATTCAAATGGTCACCTCTTCGAACCAGTTAACGTTTTCTATTTAATTTCAAATATTCTGAACAAGTATCTTTGTGAATATATGATTATATAGCTACTAGTATAATTAATACCCTAGTTTTTAACTCAATTTTAAATAGAACACGGTCATTTGAAATTCTAAAGTTTCATCCTTGGGTCTCTGTAATGCCCCGCCTCTATACCCACTATCATCCAGTTCATTTCAGAGAAATGTCGTAGACCATAACGGAGAATGAGGTTTGTGAAGAGCGACCGATTGTATGATTACTCCATGTGAGGAATGCACATCGAATTCTGATGCCGATTAAAATTTCGACATGACCATTCAGCACACAGGGCAACTACATAACGGCTATATGTAATCCGAAAAGCAGTATAAAATAGACATCAACAATAATATATATATCACAGCCAGACACAGAATAATCATATCACAAAGGCGGAATAGATATGAATAAACCAAGAATGTGTACAACAAGCTAGTGGTCAACAAAGATCCACTAATTCCAAAGGAATAGATGCATGCACCATGATCTAAATTAAAGAATATGTATACAACAATAGATAATGTCATAGGTACAAAAGTACATAAAGCTGCAGAGACAGAGTAGCAATCTGAAAGCGGAAGATCAATCCTGCGATGAGACCCAGAGGAGTACCTAAAATGACTCGGTCTGACCCGAGTATTATTTATAGGAATAAATAATAAACGAGTCAATCTAGATGTACTTATCAAATAAACTGAGATAATAAGAGATATAACAAAGGATGACATGATTCAAGTAATAATATCGAATCATAAATAAATATGAAACATGACATGTCAACACGATTAGGAAATGACAACGGAACGACAGCACACAAATATCTCTAATAACATCCTAGCTAATGTAGAATGAAACATTCAACTAATAGCACACAACAGAAAATGACAGAGGAATGCCAAATAAACTAAACACATGAATGACAGCGGAATGCCAAATACAAATCAAGTTGGCGCACATCGCATCAAAGTAAACATAAATCAAATTGACGTGCATCGCATTAAAGTAATCATAAATCAAATTGAAGCACATCGCATCAAAGTAATCAAGAATCCAGAAATCACTAGAAGTCCAGAAAACATCATAAAAAGTGGATACCTCCTAGATGAGATACGATCTCTAGGTAGCGAACCTATATGTTTGAGCCGAAGCTCCCCACAGAGCCGGGTCGTGACCCCAGAAGAGAGAAAACACATAAATCGTGAAATGTCTAGAAAATATCATAAATCATAGAAAGTTGGACCGAAGTCCCATAGGTAAAATCCAAGAATCGTAAATCCCACTCGGGCGATCGAGGACCACAAAACATAAGTCATAAAATGAACATGAGGTATCGACAGATAGTGTGGAAACTAACTAACTGGAGTTCCCTTGATAGCGCGGAAACTATTACAGTGAACCACAGTCCCCCGGAGACATAGCCAGGAAGCTAAGTCCAAATCATAAAACGGATCTGTGACGGCCCGCCCCGCACCAACCGACATTTACTCCAATTGTGCGCTGTACTCATGTCCAATTGGCATGGGACGGTCGCCAAAGAAGAGAAAGAAAGAAGATGAACCAAATAAAGAACCTGTAATATGTCTCACAGCGCATGGAATAAAATATAATAACCAACATATACTTGACATAAAACAGATGAGACAGTGCATAAGCTGAAAACTTGAACTAACATCATCAGAGTAGCGGAAATATCAAATACAGCTTATTACAACTTCAAAATACTGTCTCTAAAGCAAAACAGAATAGGTATGCTACTAATGCCCAAAGTAGATACCGATCACGACACAGGGAGAATAACTATCTAGCATACGTGGAGCCTCCTGCTCGTCCTCAGTCCATCTACTCGCGCACTACCAGCTATCCCTGTCTCTAGTCTGCTCGTGTGAGCACCCAGAGTAATAAGAAGAAACATAAAACTCTGGGTCAGACATTAGTCTGGTATGAGTGGTAGCAAGCATAAACAGAATAATAACAGGTATACTAAGTCATACCTGAACCTGGATCTGCAATCAAAGAGTTAGTACTACACGGTACAACACTCTATGATGTCACAAACACATAATATAAGTATACGGGGGTGGGGATGTGTGTGTCAAACAATCAAGCATAGCAACCATCCTTGCATCTCTCACTCAGTGCGTAAAGCATACGGTATCTACTTCTTTGATCACCATAACCCTTCAAGAAAACGACAGAACTCGACTTTGTACGACTATGACCATTCCTACTACTACCAACGCCAAACCTATGGGATCACGCCCAACGTTTCCATGACCCCACTCCATTGGTAGGTAGCTCCCTAGTCGCACCATATCCAAAGCCCGAGTCCGTCCATACACCTCTAATACATAGTGATCCAAAGTCATAGACACCGACAACTCCTTAGCACACGTCCCGCAGCAAAGCCCAATCACGAAGTGAACTCATTGGTTCCCGTCTGGATCCTGAGCTCGAACTTCCACTTGAACTACCTTTGCATTTCGGGTTATGGATCTCCATTGGATCGGTTCGGATTCCTTCCATCATCATTGGGATTGGGTCGGTTATCCTAAGCTACGCCAGTTCGGGTCGAAATCCTTCAGGTTGCCCCAGTGTACATCGGGTCGGGTCGAGTCCTTCAAGCGGGTCGGGTCGAGCGTCTACTCCGGGTCGGGTCGAGTTGCTTCACCCTTCTATTCTTCGCTCCAGCTTTGGTTACCTTATCTGGTTCCGTCCCCCTATGCCAATCCGATCCGATCCTATTTCCTATATTCCGGTCCGTTGCTTCCCTCCGATCCGATCCCAATTCCTGTTGCCCTGTTCTGTTCCGTCCCCTATTCTAATCCGATCCGGTCCCTTAGTCCTACCCCGATCCGTTCACCTTGCCTTCAGCCGATCCGATCCAGTTCCACACACATGGCCTTCCTTTTTGCCAAATGCTTCGCACCGATCTCCGGTTCGGTTCGGAGTCTTTGCCCAATCGCCATTTCCGATCCGAGCCCCTCCTCCGATCCGATCCGAAAACCTGCAGTTTTCCTGAGACTTTCCAACAAGTGTTTATACGTCTCTCGACGACGTTTTCAACCATTCTAACTATTGAAATCAATCACAAAGCATACCAAAGAGTCATAACAACACATACAAGTGACCTCAAACACCAAAACAACCATATGATATGATAAAATGGATCAAACATAGCCAAAACCCCATGTTTTCCCTTAATCCCTCTTAATCATGTTTAAGCATATGATTAGCAAAACTTATCCAAATTAACCCAAACTCATATCAGAGGTCTAAAACATTATTTATGATTTTATAAACATTTTTCCAGAATTTATTTTCGTCTAAAAACACTAATTAGCACTAATCACCCCAAATAACCCCAATTAGTGCATAAAGCAAGCTAATCACTCACCTTAGCCACAAAACAAACTAAGATCTGAAATAGTTCTCTGATTTGATGCGAATCCCAATGCTAACAGCAGCTCCAAGGTTGATTAGGTGAAGATCTTCTTTGATTTGATCTTGCTAATCTCTTTTTCTTCAAGTTGGAGTGGTTTGGAGGTGATTTGGAGACTTTAGAGAGTGGAGGCCATTATTAGGTTTCTTGGGGACTAAGTGGAGGCTAGAAAACTGAAATGGGATCAAATCCTAGGCCAACTCAGCCCTCTCCTAACCCTAATCCCGAAATGGGTCATGGGCCCAAATCCTTAACTACCCGGTTTGGCCCAATATGCAGTTTTTCACCTTGCAAACCTTGTTTCAGCCCTACAGCCCAAACGGTAAGTCCGTTTGGCTATTATGACCACTCTACGGAAAGAGAAACCATCAAACGAATCTAATGGAAGTGGTTTCAGGTCAAAATTCCTTCCCTATCAAAAGTTATGGCCAAAACAGTACTGACTAGGGGCAAAATGGTCATTTAAAAATCGACAAAAATCATGAACAGGGGAAATGACTCTAATAAATGTTTCCCAAAGTTACATGACCATACAACTTCACACGGGAAAGAAATAAATATTCTACAATCCTATGATGTGTAGAACACGGGTCATTACACTCTCCCCCCCTTAAGAAATTTCGCCCCCGAAATTCCCTAATCAAAACACACACAAGGGTCCCGCATGCCTATCAATCATAAAACAACCATCAAACATGCAAAACAAGCAAAACAAGTCTATCCTAGCATGCGGAATAACTAAATCGCAAAGTAAATCTTACCAGGCAAAGAGTTCTGGATAAGCCTTTCTAATGCTCTCCTCTGTCTCCCAAGCACAATCATTTTCGTCCTCGCCCCACTGAACTTTGACTAGCTTCACCGACTTTCTTCGAAGTTGCTTCGTATCATGCCCCACAATACGAATCGGCTTGCGGTTCTCAACCGCCTCAGGTTCTACTTCGAAGTCCTCTAACTGATCAGGTGAAATAGTCACATTTGAGTCGTGAACGAACTTCCTTAGTTGGGAAACATGAAACACATTGTGAACTCCTGCCATTTTCTCTGGTAAGCCAACTCTATACGCCAAATTCCCAACTTCCTCGAGAACTTGGAAAGGACCCACAAATCTTGGTGCCAACTTGCCTCTCCTGCCAAATCGTATCACGCTTTTCAACGGAGAGATCTTGACAAACACCAAGTCACCAACGGAGAATTTCAAGTCTCTTCTCCTCTTATCAGCATAGCTCTTCTGCCTATCCTGAGCAGCTTTCATTCGTTGCCGAATGATCTTGACCTTATCGGAAGTTTCTCTCACCACATCTGGTCCAAGCACAAACTTCTCGCCAGTCTCTATCCAACATGATGGTGAGTTGCACGGTCTTCCGTACAAAGCTTCATATGGAGCCATACCGATACTGGATTGGTAGCTATTATTATATGCAAACTCCACTAGATGCAAATGGTCATCCCATGCTCCACCGAAATCCAATATACAAGCCCTCAAGAGATCTTCCAATATCCGATTCACCCTCTCCGTCTGACCGTCGGTCTGAGGATGATATGCGGTACTGAGATGTAATTCTGATCCTAAAGCCTCTTGTAAGCTCTTCCAAAATCCACTATTAAACAACGGATCTCGGTCACTCACAATGCCTTTGGGTACTCCATGAAATCTCACTACCCACTTCATATATAGTTCTGCTAACTTAGCTACAGTTCTGTTCGACTTAACTGGTATAAATCTTGCACTCTTGGTCAGTCGATCCACAATTACCCAAATGTTATCATGTCCCGATCTAGTCCTCGGTAAACCATCGATGAAATCCATCGAAACTTGTTCCCATTTCCATTCGGGAATTTCTAATGGTTGCATCAACCCACTAGGCTTCTTTTGCTCGGCTTTAACTAGCTGGCAATTCATGCATTTGGATATAAACTTCCCAACGTCTCTTTTCATCCCCTCCCAGTAGTAAGTCTGTCTCATGTCTCGATACATCTTATTACCACCGGGATGTATAGTCAGTTTTGAGTGATGACATTCTCTAAGCACTTCATCTCTCAAACCATTCACGTTGGGCACCACTAGTCTTCCATTCTTCTGAAGCCATCCATCTCGATCAAGCCCATACACATTCATCTCCTCTTCGATACCCATCTCTAACTTGGAGATGATTTCTAATAGGTTAGGATCGTTCCTCTGGCTAGAACCAATCCGCTCTATCAAAGTGGGTCTGATCGTCAAGCTAGCTAGCATAACTGGATCCAATTCGCACCTTGGTCTGAAATCAAACCCCGCGATATACTCCAGCTGCTTCCATTCAAGAAACATTGCCCCTAAGCTGGCATGTCTCCTACTCAAGGCATCGGCTACCGCATTACCCTTCCCAGGTGTATACGCGATATCAAAATCATACGAAGCCAAGAACTCTAACCATCTCTGCTGACGGAGATTCAGATCTTTCTGAGAGAAGAGATACTTTAACGATTTATGATCGGTAAACAGCTCAAATCTTTCTCCCAAGAGGTAATGTCTCCACATCTTCAGCGCAAATACAATCGCTGCCAATTCCAAATCATGGGTAGGATACTTCTTCTCATGCGGCTTTAGCTGTCGACTAGCATAAGCTACAACCCTACCTCCTTGCATCAATACCGCACCCAGTCCGGTACCACAAGCATCCGTGTATACCGTCATCTCTTCATTTCCCTTAGGAATGACCAACACTGGCGCACGCGTCAACTTTTCCTTTAGACTCTTGAATGCATTTTCACACCCTCCGTCCCAAACGAAGGCTTGATTCTTCTTAGTCAACTGAGTCAACGGTGCCGCTGTCTTGGAGAAGTCTTTAATAAACTTACGATAATATCCAGCTAACCCCAAGAAACTTCTTACGTCTGTTGCATTCTTGGGCGTAGACCAATCTTGTACTGTAGCCACCTTTGCAGGATCCACGGAAATACCATTCTCTGAAACAACATGGCCCAAGAACCTCACTTCCCTCCTCCAGAAGTGACACTTAGAAAACTTAGCTTTAAGTTGGTGTCTTCTCAACACCTCCAACACAATTCTCAAATGTTCCTTGTGTTCCTCTTCTGTCCTCGAGTAAACAAGGATATCGTCTACGAACACAAGAACAAACTTATTCAGTTGGTCTCTGAATACTCTATTCATAAGATCCACGAAGTATGCTGGTGCATTGGTCAACCCGAATGGCATGACCAACCACTCATAAAACCCAGACGGCGTCCTAAATGCCGTTTTAGCTATACTATCAGCTGCTACACGGAGCTGATGAAATCCTGTCGCGAGGTCCAACTGGGAGAACACTCTCGCTCCTTCCAGTTGATCAAACAAATCATCTATCCGTGGTAGAGGATACTTATTCTTCCTCGTCACCTTATTTAACTCGCGATAGTCCACACACAACCGAAGGGAACCATCTGCCTTAGTAGCAAACACAACTGGTGCTCCCCACTCGGAAACACTTCTTCTAATAAATCCCTTCTTCAAAAGATCACTAACTTGCACCTCGAGCTCTCGTTGTTCTCGTGGTGCCATACGACGAAGTGGCATCACTATAGGTCTGGCATCTTTCACTAAATCAATACGAAACTCAATCTCTCGGTGTGGTGGAAGTCCGGTCACTTCCTCGAAGATGTCCGGGTACTGGCCAACCACGGGCAAACCTGATAACTCATCATGCGGAATGTCGAGGGAATTTACAAAACTAGCCATTACCCCATCACAGGGTAGATTACCAAACACTACCCTCCGCCCATCATCCGCCCTAACTGTCACCAAAAAGCCCTCACAGTCTACCACCACCCCGTATCTTTGGAGCCAATCGACTCCCAAAATAATGCCATACCCAGTAAAGCCCAAAACAAAGCAATCACAAGCAAACATACATCCATGACTCGATAAGACCACATTACGACAGATCATACTGAGGTTTGTTGAACCACCAATCGGGTTCGTCACAGCTAATGGTCTATCGACTAACTCGGGTTCCAATCCCAACCTATCTACCAGGTCACTAGATATGAAGGAATGGGAAGCCCCGGTATCGAACAAAACTCTAACAGGAAGATCATAAATGGAAAGCATACCTTGAATGACGACTCCCTTTCCTTTCTCCGCCGCAGTTGGGGCATTCGACGAAGAAGGAACAACATTGATGGCATATGCTTTCACAATCTGATTCTCCTTCAGAGGTTGCGGGCACTTATCCTTAAAATGTCCCTCCTGACCACAGTTAAAGCACTTCTTTCCCACTGTCTTGGCCCTACATTCCCTTGCATAATGGCCCTTCTTTCCACATTTGAAGCACTCGACTTCTTTCCTGCTTTTCTTCTGGCCATCCTTAGCTTGGTTCTGCTTCCTCTTATTCTGAGAGTTATTCTTGCCTCCACTGCTTGCTTGCGGCTTTGGCTCTTCAGCAGATGCAGCAACAACCCCAGTCTTCGGCTTAGGGTAAAGACTTTCTGACCTCAAAGCTTTTCCCACGATCGACTCAAACGTCTCATCGATGTGATTAATCAGCCTCTCCCCTAAGTATTCATCCAAACCAGTGATGAACTTCTCATTTTTCTTTTCGGGAGTATCGATTAGAGATAACCCATACTTCGACAAAGTGTCGAACTCAGCAACATAATCCGATACTGCCCTTCCATTCTGCTTAAGCTCCAAGAACTTCCTAAACAATTCCGACTTCTGGGCAGCTGGGATATACTTGTCGCTAAAGCGAGCTTTAAACTGATCCCAAGTAACTTGATCTTCTGGTGTGGCTGCCCTAATAGCATTCCACCAATTCATCGCTCGTCCTTGCAACTGACGAGACGCTAGCCTTCTCTTCATCGCATCCTCGATACCCAAGTCATCGAAGATTCGATCACAGCTATCCAACCAATCCTGAACATCCGTGGCCGACTATGTTCCGTGAAACGGCTTTCCACCAAGATTAGTGTAATCCTTACTCAGCTTGGCGAAATCGACCCTAGGCGCTTGCACCGCTGCACCTCCAGCATTGGCAACATTAGGAGCCTCCCTCTGAATATCCACAAGCATCTCTCTCATGAGGTTGGTAAACATAGCCCTCATGTCAGGGGGATTCCCATTATTGGCCCCTCTACCAGCACCTCTTCCTCGGCTCATCGTCAAATCTGTTAAAGAGAAAACGATTAACCATCTCCATAGTGGTGCCAGTGCAGTGCAATGCGACTTCATTCTTAAACATACTAATACTATATATAGATATAGCTTTTGAAAACCAAAATAATCACAAATACGCGCTCTCATATACGTACTATCTCTCCCTAGTGTCTTTCCCTAGGTGAATTACGCAACCTAGAGCTCTGATACCAAGTGTGACGGCCCGCCCCGCACCAACCGACATTTACTCCAATTGTGCGCTGTACTCATGTCCAATTGGCATGGGACGGTCGCCAAAGAAGAGAAAGAAAGAAGATGAACCAAATAAAGAACCTGTAATATGTCTCACAGCGCATGGAATAAAATATAATAACCAACATATACTTGACATAAAACAGATGAGACAGTGCATAAGCTGAAAACTTGAACTAACATCATCAGAGTAGCGGAAATATCAAATACAGCTTATTACAACTTCAAAATACTGTCTCTAAAGCAAAACAGAATAGGTATGCTACTAATGCCCAAAGTAGATACCGATCACGACACAGGGAGAATAACTATCTAGCATACGTGGAGCCTCCTGCTCGTCCTCAGTCCATCTACTCGCGCACTACCAGCTATCCCTGTCTCTAGTCTGCTCGTGTGAGCACCCAGAGTAATAAGAAGAAACATAAAACTCTGGGTCAGACATTAGTCTGGTATGAGTGGTAGCAAGCATAAACAGAATAATAACAGGTATACTAAGTCATACCTGAACCTGGACCTGCAATCAAAGAGTTAGTACTACACGGTACAACACTCTATGATGTCACAAACACATAATATAAGTATACGGGGGTGGGGATGTGTGTGTCAAACAATCAAGCATAGCAACCATCCTTGCATCTCTCACTCAGTGCGTAAAGCATACGGTATCTACTTCTTTGATCACCATAACCCTTCAAGAAAACGACAGAACTCGACTTTGTACGACTATGACCATTCCTACTACTACCAACGCCAAACCTATGGGATCACGCCCAACGTTTCCATGACCCCACTCCATTGGTAGGTAGCTCCCTAGTCGCACCATATCCAAAGCCCGAGTCCGTCCATACACCTCTAATACATAGTGATCCAAAGTCATAGACACCGACAACTCCTTAGCACACGTCCCGCAGCAAAGCCCAATCACGAAGTGAACTCATTGGTTCCCGTCTGGATCCTGAGCTCGAACTTCCACTTGAACTACCTTTGCATTTCGGGTTATGGATCTCCATTGGATCGGTTCGGATTCCTTCCATCATCATTGGGATCGGGTCGGTTATCCTAAGCTACGCCAGTTCGGGTCGAAATCCTTCAGGTTGCCCCAGTGTACATCGGGTCGGGTCGAGTCCTTCAAGCGGGTCGGGTCGAGCGTCTACTCCGGGTCGGGTCGAGTTGCTTCACCCTTCTATTCTTCGCTCCAGCTTTGGTTACCTTATCTGGTTCCGTCCCCCTATGCCAATCCGATCCGATCCTATTTCCTATATTCCGGTCCGTTGCTTCCTTCCGATCCGATCCCAATTCCTGTTGCCCTGTTCTGTTCCGTCCCCTATTCTAATCCGATCCGGTCCCTTAGTCCTACCCCGATCCGTTCACCTTGCCTTCAGCCGATCCGATCCAGTTCCACACACATGGCCTTCCTTTTTTCCAAATGCTTCGCACCGATCTCCGGTTCGGTTCGGAGTCTTTGCCCAATCGCCATTTCCGATCCGAGCCCCTCCTCCGATCCGATCCGAAAACCTGCAGTTTTCCTGAGACTTTCCAACAAGTGTTTATACGTCTCTCGACGACGTTTTCAACCATTCTAACTATTGAAATCAATCACAAAGCATACCAAAGAGTCATAACAACACATACAAGTGACCTCAAACACCAAAACAACCATATGATATGATAAAATGGATCAAACATAGCCAAAACCCCATGTTTTCCCTTAATCCCTCTTAATCATGTTTAAGCATATGATTAGCAAAACTTATCCAAATTAACCCAAAATCATATCAGAGGTCTAAAACATTATTTATGATTTTATAAACATTTTTACAGAATTTATTTTCGTCTAAAAACACTAATTAGCACTAATCACCCCAAATAACCCCAATTAGTGCATAAAGCAAGCTAATCACTCACCTTAGCCACAAAACAAACTAAGATCTGAAATAGTTCTCTGATTTGATGCGAATCCCAATGCTAACAGCATCTCCAAGGTTGATTAGGTGAAGATCTTCTTTGATTTGATCTTGCTAATCTCTTTTTCTTCAAGTTGGAGTGGTTTGGAGGTGATTTGGAGACTTTAGAGAGTGGAGGCCATTATTAGGTTTCTTAGGGACTAAGTGGAGGCTAGAAAACTGAAATGGGATCAAATCCTAGGCCAACTCAGCCCTCTCCTAACCCTAATCCCGAAATGGGTCATGGGCCCAAATCCTTAACTACCCGGTTTGGCCCAATATGCAGTTTTTCACCTTGCAAACCTTGTTTCAGCCCTACAGCCCAAACGGTAAGTCCGTTTGGCTATTATGACCACTCTACGGAAAGAGAAACCATCAAACGAATCTAATGGAAGTGGTTTCAGGTCAAAATTCCTTCCCTATCAAAAGTTATGGCCAAAACAGTACTGACTAGGGGCAAAATGGTCATTTAAAAATCGACAAAAATCATGAACAGGGGAAATGACTCTAATAAATGTTTCCCAAAGTTACATGACCATACAACTTCACACGGGAAAGAAATAAATATTCTACAATCCTATGATGTGTAGAACACGGGTCGTTACAGGATCACATCGATCCAGGTGAATAGAAATTACTCCGAGCTAGTTAATATAAGGAAATAGCGACAAGTCCCATAACCACATGCTATTCTCAAACATTTACGAACCTGTAATTGGTTTATGTTCAAAATAGAGAGAATCACCACACATGTTAGAATGCACGAGTCCAAGAGTTATTCGCCGAAATAAACGTATAAGGGGTCATAGTCCTCAATTTTACTAAGGTAAACAAACCAAATTTCTCACCCAATCGAGTAAAGAGGATTGTACAGACTAATAGACTGGAATTCATAGAAGGATTCATGGTCCATTAATAATATATAAACCCTCTTATAATTTGAAGTGACAATAAACAATAGTACGATTGCCGAGGCAAATCGATCAATGGGATTTACGTCAAAATGACGTAAATTCAAATCGTAAATCATCAAATGTAAATTCGGTAAATCGAATATACATATGGCTCGTTAGTGAATCCAATGACGCTAAGAAACGATTAGAAATCACCCTGTAGCAACAGGAAACAAAGACACAAAATTTGGTGCTACGGATCATAGTACAATCACCAAGATGATCGATAATGCGAAATTCACATACAACAACATACAGGAAATCAAAGGGAAAACGGTTGTAATTTCGATATAGGAACGAATCGAAATCCCAAACTAGCACCCGAAGTTTTTAAACTATATCGAAATGGACTCGAAGGATATCGAGTCGATAATTCACGTTTTAGAGTCGTGAATCATATTAACAAGAGTATCGAATAAATTCGATATACAAAATAGAGCGCACGGGCTTTAGAATGATCACTTATTCAATTCACATCCTAAACAATGTGAATAGACCAAAAGAATCAACATTGGAAGAATCACTTAAGAATCAAAGACGATGAATCAAGCTGCTGGAATCTGTGAATTCGTGAAGCTGAAGTTCACAAACGAAGTCCGAACTGCCCGAACTCCGGTCGGGAAAGAGCCTGGATGGGGGTAGACTGTGGACCGAGGTTCCCTCTGGTCCACAGCAGAAAAACAGATTCAGACGTCTGAATCATTTAGGTCAGACGTCTGAACTGGGATTTTCAGAAACCCGTAGGGTTTTAGTTCATTTTGGCCCCCTTTTCAGACGTCTGAATTATTCCGGTCAGACGTCTGAATTACAATTCAAACTTCTAAGCTAAAATTTTCAGACTTCTGAATTTGCTTACTTGGTTCTATGATTTTTGAAGCAGGTCAGTCGTCTGATATATAATATTCAAATGTCTGAATCCTGTTCCAGAGCACAATTTGCCTTGAAAACATGTTCAAAACGATATCGACGAATGCCCGAAGGCCTATGATGTTATGTACATGTATATGAGGCTTCAAGTACTTGCCGAAACAACTTATAACACCCAAATACGCATGCACAAACATCCATATAAGGGATTAGCGATGGTTTTGATTATCAATTCCAAAATGGGGAAATTTTCTAATCAAAGCAAATCAAATATGATTCTAGCGACTTGTGAAGGCTTAGAACTTTGCTTGGGTGGCAACGGAGCTTCACAATATCACCAGCTCAACTCATAACATATGAATTAGATTTTGTGGACAATTCTAATCCAAATTTTCAATTTAATGAAATATAAACACATGAAGTCGGCTAAGTTACACTAACCTAACCAATTTATAAGCATATGCAAATTCAAATGAACACTAAATTACACTTTTACAAGCCAATGGCTTGTGGCATAAATGTGAGTTCAAAAAGAACTCACTTTGTTTTCTAGAAGATAGAAATCAAGCCAAAGCTTTGCTAAATCAACCTCTCATCAACAAGAGCTCAAGAATCTCCAACCTGAACACAGATACATGAATCTCCTACGAATTACGTCATAGGAAACTTCAGAAATTGAAGAGAGAATAGATTGAAGAAGATGGAGAGGAGCTTACCTAAGCTTTTTCTTAGATTTGCGCTTGATTTCAACAAGAATTGGAGCTACAAGATTAAGCTAGAGCTTAGGGAATTTTAATTTCCCATTCCCCTCCCCCGTTTCTATTTTCTTAAGTGAAGGGTTGAATGAATGAAGAGGAGGGAGCTATTGAGGGTTATATGATGAGCTAGGTTAGCTCAACCAAGTCCTAGCCAAGGTGCCAATTTTCACGAACTCGAAACATATCGATGCTTATAGTCAAAAAGGTCGTAAACAACGTTTTGAACTCAATGGAAGTGGTCCCGAGTCCTAATTTTATCGTTTGTGAAAAACGACATTTTGAGTGGCATATAAGATACGATGATATATTTAGATAAAATATCTAAATCTAAGATCGTCGAATGAGCGGTTTGTTACAGACTTCCCCCCTTAAAAGAATTGTGTCCCTGCAATTCCCTAAGAATGAAGTAATAAGTAACAACCAAAAACAATACCACAGAGTGGTACCACAAGAACCGACACGAAATGAAAAGATCACACCAACGGCTAGGTGAGATCCCAATTTCGTCTCGCAAGATCATAAAAGCTAAAGTTCAATCTCGAACTTCATTACCCATGAAGGTAGTCATCACAAACGGGTAAATTAATTCCAGAAAAATTCATAAGCGCTATGAATTCAAATAGACTCGCCTTTCTTTGTATGATTCTCAAGGGAATGAGAATCAATAGAACACACAAAAACCAAGCGAATCTAATTTGGAATTTCAAGGAGCAACGAGACTGCGTCCTACAGACGTGAGATATCAATAGTAGATATTTCTCTTAGGATATGAAATGAGAATTTACGATGGTTGACTAATCCATTCCCAAAACTCAATCACGACGATGTATCAATCACTCACCTTCAGCACTTTAGTCTTGCGACATGGTGGCTGACATCTACAAAAGAACAACTCAGAGATTCCAATGAAGTTAGCTAAAGAGTGCAATTCTTGAAGGAATAATCAATTCTAATATCAATGATTCAAGGTTGGTAACGGAATACCAACGAGCTAGAAACCGATAAACAAAGATTGGTAACGGAATACCAATGAACTATTCGAGGAAATCGATTTCTAACTAGGTACTAAATCTCATTTAGTAACCATAAGGACGAATCATTAAGAATTATATGAAATTCCCAATATTCAGGAACTCGAGTATCAATTTTAGAAAATCAGAAACATCGAGAAGATGATGGATAAGTAGTGCACAACTTACCACTTCGGAACAATATGATATAAGATAATTTTCCACCAAAAATCTCAAATCGCAAAAACATCAGCAAATAATCAAAGAAGCAATAGACAATTTCTCTAACAAGATGAGATTAAACCAAAGAGGTCATAATCCCAAAAGATTTGACTGACAAGGGTTAACAAACGTGCGACAATTGTCAATCCAAATGATTCAAACAAACAAAGGAGGAATATCAAAAGAGCTCATCCTTTTGATATTTATTTCTTAAGAACAACGCAAGGCTAAGTCTATAAGTGAATTGACTATAGCACTTCCAGCTGATTGACTAGATCATAGATTCGAAGAAAGGAATTATTGAGTTTGTCGCGGATCACAAAAACTCAAATTTCCCTCCACCCATGGGATTCTCATTCTCTCAAGCGATCGTTCACTAGAAAAAATAAGGAGACTCGTGGAATCACAAGAATAATAAAATCTCTTTAGAAAATTGAAACAAGGATTAAGAATTAGGCGAGATTCTCAATCACTTAGAATTTCCGAAAATCAAAGAACTGAACTCCAGAAATTTTAGACATAAATAAACAATTTTGAACCACTCAAAAACAAGGATTAGGAATAATGCAAGGCTCCCAATCCTGGAGTTGTTTATTTATCCAAAGAAAAGATTTAAGATAATTTTTAATTAAAAATCTTGAACCACACAAATTCTTGGAATTACTTCAAGGAAGTCTAGAAATAAATTATCTAGAAAAACAACAAACGATTATGAAAAATCGCAAAAAGTCCAAAATATCGTTATTTTGATTAACTTATTAATGGTTAATTTAATTTTAGGGGTCATTTCAAATGTCGGATTGTCACATAATGGTGTTTAGGAACTACGAACTACTACATGGCGTCCCACGTCTCGTTCGAGATCCCTAACGCACCCAACAGACAAGTAAACACAAGAAAGTCCTCAAAATTTCTAAAATTCATGCAAATCTCGCGAAAATATAAAAATTCAATAAATCATTCGGGATGGCATAAAGGAAATAAAATTCCTTTATCAACTTACGAATAAAACACAAATGATATCTTTTGATAATGAAGAGCACGATCGACGTATATCGAAAGAACATAAATAAAATAATCTCTAAACAAGGTAAATGACATTAAGGAATTAATGACACGTACTTTGACTCAAGAAAAGGGATCACAAGAAGCGGGATGCTTTCCCTCATTCTTGATCTTGAGTTTGGAACGCAATGATACATTTGCTGAGTTAATTTAGCAAAAATGCTTGGTGACTCACATCGTCACAAAGAGGTAACAAATGTGTTGTTTTAGCCCGAAGGCTTGGTGATCTCACACCGAACTAAAACTATATAGCTGACAACAAGGGAGTAGATTTAGTCACAAAGACATGGTATCTCCATACCGACCGACAAGTGATCAGTAGACCATGCTAGGTACGTAACGACATACGAAATAATCTTGACTAGAAATCAAGAAGTATCGGGATCAAAGGTGCTTACAACATGCGTAGCGACGCACGGGCAAGATATCCAATGATCAATCAACTACAAGGATATTAAACAGTCATCGATTAGCAACTCGAGTCAAAGAATAAAACAGATGCACCACTAGAGCACACGGGCTCTAGATGGACTATAGAAATCAACCCGAAGGAGACGAGTCAATAACTATTCGAAAAGACTAAAAATAGGTCACTAGATACTCAATCACCCCTCCGTAGGAGGTACACTGGGTGAACCGGCACTTGCACGGCTACGACCAACTATTTCGCTTCCTTAAGGAAAAAGAAGGAAGAAAAAGTTAGTCTCAAGTTGAATTCAAATGATGCAAATTCAATCAAAATGGAATCGTATAGGAAGATAAGCTATGACGGGTCTTAAGACTCTAACTAAAACCCTAAAGAACGATTCCCGAGAGAGGCTTAAGACAATACCATCGTCATACTATCTTACACTGTTCCGGAAAGTGGCTCTGATACCAACTGTAACGCCCCGTCTCTATACCCACTATCGTCCAGTTCATTTCAGAGAAATGTCGTAGACCATAACGGAGAATGAGGTTTGTAAAGAGCGACCGATTGTATGATTACTCCATGTGAGGAATGCACATCGAATTCTAATACCGATTAAAATTTCGACATGACCATTCGGCACACAAGGCAACTACACAACAGCTATATGTAATCCGAAAAGCAATATAAAATAGACAACAACAACAATATATATCACAGCCAGATACGGAATAATCATATCACAAAGGCGGAATAGATATGAATAAACCAAGAATGTTTACAACAAGCTAGTGGTCAACAAAGATCCACTAATCCCAAAGGAATAGATGCATGCACCATGATCTAAATTAAAGAATATGTACACAATAATAGATAATGTCATAGGTACAAAAGTACATAATGCTGCGGAGACAGAGTAGCAAGCTAAAAGTGGAAGATCAATCCTGCGATGAGACCCAGAGGAGTACCTAAAATGACTCGGTCTGACCCGAGTATTATTTATAGAAATAAATAATAAACGAGTCAGTCTAGCTGTACTTATCAAATAAACAAATAAACTGAGATAACAAGAGATATAACAATGGATGACATGATTCAAGTAATAACATCGAATCATAAATAAATATGAAACATGACATGTCAACACGATCAGGTAATGGCAACGGAATGTCAGCACACAAATATCTCTAAATAATCTCCTAGCTAATGTAGAATGCAACATTCAACTAATAGCACACAACAGGAAATGACAGAGGAATGCCAAATAAACTAAACACATGAATGACAGCGGAATGCCAAATACAAATCAAGTTGACGCGCATCGCATCAAAGTAAACATAAATCAAATTGACGCGCATCGCATCAAAGTAATCATAAATCAAATTGACATAAATCGCATCAAAGTTATTAAGAATCCAGAAATCACTAGAAATCCAGAAAACATCATAAAAAGTGGATACCTCCCAGATGATATACGATCTCTAGGTAGCGAACCTATATGTTTGAGCCGAAGCTCCCCACAGAGCCAAGTCGTGACCCCGGAAGAGAGAAAACACATAAATCGTGAAATCTCTAGAAAACATCATAAATCATAGAAAGTTGGACCGAAGTCCCATAGGTGAAATCCAAGAATCGTAAATCCCACTACGGCAATCGAGGACCACAAAACATAAGTCATAAAATGAATAGGAGGTATCGACAGATAGTGCAGAAACTATCTGATTGGAGTTCCCCGGATAGCGCGGAAAGTATTATAGTGAACCATAGTCCCCCGGAGACATAGCCAGGAAGCTAAGTCCAAATCATAAAACGGATCACATCGATCCAGGTGAATAGAAATTACTCCGTGCTAGTTAATATAAGGAAACAACGACATGTCCCATAACCACATGCTATTCTCGAATATTTACGAACCCGTAATTGGTTTCTATTCAAAATAGAGAGAATCACCACACATGTTCGAATGCACGAGTCCAAGAGTTATTCTCCAAAGTAAATGTATAAGGAGTCATAATCCTCAGTTTTACTAGGTAAACAAACTAAATTTCTCGCCCGATCGAGTAAAGAGGATCTGTACACACTAATACATTGGAATTCGTAGAAGGATTTGTGGTCCACTAATAATATATAAACCCTCTTATAATTTGAAGTGGCAATAAACAATAATACAATTGCCGAGGCAAATCGATCAAGGGGATTTACGTCAAAATGACGTAAATTCAAATCATAAATCATCAAATGTAAATTCGATAAATCGAATATATATGTTGCTCGTTAGTGAATCCAATGACGTTAAGAAACGATTAGAAATCACCCTGGAGTGACACGAAACAAAGACACAAAATTAGGTGCCACAGATCAGAGTACAATCACCAAGGTGATCGATAATGCGAAATTCACATTACAACAACATGCATGAAATCAAAGGGATAACGATTGTAATATCGTTCAACGAACGAATCGAAATCCCAAACTAGCACCCGAAGGTTTTAAACTATATTGGAATAGACTCGAAGGATATCGAGTCGATAATTCACGTTTTAGTGTCGTGAATCATATTAACAAGAGTATCGAATAAATTCGATATACAAAATAGAGCACACATGCTTTAGAATGATCACTTATTCAATTCACATCCTAAATAATGTGAATAGACCAAAAGAATCAACATTGGAAGAATCACTTGAGAATCAAAGACGATGAATCGAGCTGAAGGAATCTGTGAATTCGTGAAGCTGAAGTTCACAAACGAAGTCCAAACGGCCCAAACTCCGGTCGGCAAAGAGCCTGGATGGGGGTAGACTGTGGACCGAGGTTCCCTCTGGTCCACAGCAGAAAAACAGGTTCAGACGTCTGAATCATTTAGGTCAGATGTCTGAACTGGGATTTTCAGAAACCTGCAGGGTTTTAGTTCATTTTGGCCCCCTTTTCAGACGTTTGAATTATTCCGGTCAGACGTCTGAATTACAATTCAGACTTCTAAGCTAAAATTTTCAGACTTCTGAATTTGCTTACTTGATTCTATAATTATTTGAACCAGGTCAGACGTCTGATATATAATATTCAGACGTCTGAATCATGTTCCAGAGCACAATTTGCCTTGAAAACATGTTCAAAACGATATTGACGAATGCTCGAAGGCCTATGATGTTATGTACATGTATATGAAGCTTCAAGGACTTGCCGAAACAACTTATAACACCCAAATACACATGCACAAACATCCATACAAGGGATGAGCGATGGTTTTGATTATCAATTCCAAAACGGGCAAATTTTCTAACCAAAGCAAATCAAATATGATTCTAGGGACTTGTGAAGGCTTAGAACTATGCCGGGGCGGCAACAGAGCTTCACAATATCACCAAATCAACTCATAACGTATGAATTAGATTGTGTAGACAATTCTAATCCAAATTTTCAATTTAATGAAATATAAACACATGAAGTCAGCTAAATTACACTAACCTAACCAATTTACAAGCATATACAAACTCAAATGAACACTAAATTACACTTTTACAAGCCAATGGCTTATGTCATAGATGTGAGTTCAAAAAGAACTCACCTTTGTTTGCTAGAAGATAGAAATCAAGCCAAAGCTTTGCTAAATCAACCTCTCATCAACAAGAGCTCAAGAATCTCCAACCTAAACACATATACATGAATCTCCTACAAATTAGGTCATAGGAAACTTCAGAAATTGAAGAGAGAATAGGTTGGAGAAGATGGAGAGGAGCTTACCTAAGTTTTTCCTTGGATTTGCACTTGATTTCAACAAGAATTTGAGCTACAAGATTAAGCTAGGGCTTAGGGAATTTTAATTTCCCATTCCCCTCCCCCATTTCTATTTTCTTAAGTGAAGGGTTGAATGAATGAAGAGGAGGGAGATATTGAGGGTCATATAATGAGCTAAGTTAGCTCAACCAAGCCCTAGCCAAGGTGCCAATTTTCATGAACTCGAAACATATCAATGCTTATAGTCAAAAAGGTCGTAAATGATGTTTTGAACTCAATGGAAGTGGTCCCGAGTCCTAATTTTATCGTTTGTGAAAAACGACATTTTGAGTGACACATAAGATACAACAATTTATTTAGATAAAATATCTAATTCTAAAATCGTTGAATGAGCGGGTCGTTATAGTCTCTAACTCATTTTTTTATTTTATATCTAGGATTAATTGAGTTTCTACCTATGGTATACATCGGTTCTAAACTACCATTCTCAATCAGTGTATTCAGTTCCACAACATTAACTTGTGAATTCAAAAGTAAGGAAACATATTTGTAGACTTCCGTATATTAAGAAATGGACAATAGGAATTATATATACATATATATAAGGGCACTCTAGCTATGCCATACGAAAGGAAAAGATTG
Organism: Allium sativum; assembly: GCA_030737875.1. NCBI lineage: Eukaryota > Viridiplantae > Streptophyta > Magnoliopsida > Asparagales > Amaryllidaceae > Allium > Allium sativum. The sequence continues at coordinate 139,074,966 of CM060925.1, read as the reverse complement.
CACATTTTTATTTTAAAAAAAAATATACAGCGTGTTCTCCTCGCTTTGCACATCCATGTTTGCCAAGGATTTCGAACTCGTGTCTGCCAAGGAAATTCAATACCGTGGCCCCAAAGCTTCTTCTTCCTTTAAATATTGTAGACAACATTTCACATCCCAAAATCGTAATTTATTTTCCATTCCTGTTCTTCAAGCCGCCTCCTTTTAGTAATAAACAATATCATTGTTCACTTCAAACTTAAAAATCAAACACTAGATAAAAATCGAATCTTGGGTCCAGCGTTCTCTTTTCAAAAGGGCTTCATGTCGATAAATGCAATATTGAGTGCGATGGAGCTTTGTTTTTGGCTGAGCTCGATTATGGCAGTCGCTGGGGCTGTCTTGGTCGAATTTTTAGGTCCTCTGACTGGATATTGGAGCGTACAAATGGGAGGTTCGCACGAAGGAGATCGGAGGCTTGTTGAAAGTGGGTGGAGGGGCGGTCTCAAGTACATCGGAGAGGAGGCGATGACGAAGTATGAAGGAGGAAAGTGGCAATGTTTCAAGGGTTTTTAGGGTTTGGAAAATTGACCCACTGAGAGGTTTGGAGTGCAAATCAATTTTTGGGGGTTACTATGTGTAAACAAAGGAGGAAAAAGGCTGAGACGGTGTTTTTGAAAGAACTAACGTACGTTATGGTGAATGGACGTAAGGAGGAATTTTCAAATGGGCTACGTTTTGAGAAGAAGTATGGGAAGTCGCGCAATGTTTGGTCACGGTGAATGGAGCGGGTTTTCATGAGTTGCATTAGGGAAGAAGAAGGATTTTAGCAGTTTAAATTTAAAATATGAATGTGAGGGTCAGGGCAGTTTCGAAATGGTGAAAAAAAAATGCATGGTAGGAGTGGGTGTATGGTTCAACCAGAAAAGGCTGTAGGGAGAATACACAGAAGATAGCGGGGAAGAAGAATACTATGAGGCATGGGAAACAAAGGAAGAAGGGAGGAATCACGTGATTCATTTTTCTGAAGTGGTAATTGCTTTTAACTCAATAACTAAAAACTAGACATATTAATCATTGATTAACGGCTAAATTTTTAGGATTAAGGTAAATCAAACAAAAATATAATTAATTAATGATAGATAGAATATGTGATATTCGTCAAATCTTTTAATGCGTATAATTGGTTCGTTCGTGAACAGAATCAAATAAACTGATCACATTAGAATCTTAATGACGAGATCTTCATTGTGGCACTGATGTGGCTAAGAATCGAGCTATTGGAAATTTTGAAATAAACTCAAACGCCGGTTTGGTTGAAAATGAAATAAAAAGCAGATCTTCAAATGCAAATACTATGAGTAAACTCACTAACTCTGACTCGTTTATATTTTGTATAATCGAGTTTTAAATTTATTTATCGTAATTTTATACTTTGTGATAGTTGTTTGGATGAATGGCTGATAAAATTGGTTGAAGTAGTTGATATAGTTATATCGTTTAGCATTAGTTCTGTTTACTATGATATTTCATATTTATGTGAAATAAATGTTGATTAACATCTGTGGATGCAGGGAAACAGGTTGGAGGGATCCAACTGGATCCCTCAACATTTATATTATTGATTGTTATTTACTGTAATTGATTATGCTGTGCTGAATTACCCTAGCCCTAGAATTTTGGTATTTAAATACCGTAAAAATATTTTCAAATATAGAAGATGAGATTTGAGTTTTTAAAAATGAAATTTATTTCCAAAAATAGAAATGTAATTTCAAATAGGGTTGAAATTATAAACATGGTAATGGAGAAAACAAGAAGTTGATTTTGAACAAGTTTATAAAATAAGTGAATTATTTATCATTGGATAAATTGAAATATAAATTCGAATTTGAATTTATGTGAAAAAGAGGAAATTGGTTTTGAAACCAATATTTGAAATAAGATTTGAACTTAGCAAATTGTAAAGGAAATTGTAAACGAGATTAAATCAATATTAACATTTTCTATAAACAATTGTAAATAGAAGTTATAAATAGAATTTGGATTTGATATGGTAAAAATCAAATGGAATTGATTATGTAAAAAAAAATATCATTCAAAATTAAAGTGAATAATCGTTTAAAACAGTTATTTCGCAAATGAAAACATCTATAAAAGAAATCTGGGTTGGAAATGTGAATTTAAAAAATTTAAATGATAAGGGAAATGGTAATCATTTTTGAAAGAAAATGTTGGATTTTATTAAAAAGTTCGTAATATAAACAAATTGAAATAAAATCCAAGGGATTTATAACTATACTTTGATTAGGTCGAATTTTGTTATAATGGGTTAGTTTAGGGAGGATATTTGATTGTATTTAGTATAAAGCAAAAATTTAAATGAAATATATTATGAAGTGAATATTTCAATAATTATAGCTATGGAAATAAAATTACATGTTTTGGAATAGTTTAAGATTATTTTAAGTTAGAATTATTAAACAAGTCTAGATTCCTATTAAAAGAAGATACTGATATTTGAAAACAAATAACGATTGAAAGCAAATGTTTTGCGAACGGAAATAATCATAAGGGAAAGTGAGTTAATCTGGAATGATAAGATTTATTCTGAAGTTCGGAATATAAATCGAATATAGATTATTCGAGAGAAAGTTATTTATTGGAATTCGATTATATCGAATTTAGGGAAGTAGTTATTTTTACTTTCCATTTTAATCAAATTTAATTATTTAATTATTTATTAATTAATTTATTTCATTGAAATTAATAAGTACAAGTTATATTTGTTATAAACCAAATATTTGGAAACAGCGATTATAATGCTACTGTTATAATAAATGTTCTATAAAGCTAAACAGCGATTTTAACGCTGCTATTATAATAAATGTTCTATAAAGCTAAACAGCAATTGTAACGCTATCGTTAAAATAAATGTTTTATAAATGTTCTGAAACAACGATTATAACGCTGCCATTATAATCAATGTTCTTCCGTAAAAGAAGTGGATTTTTAGATTGAATCTGAGTATCGCGTAATCAATGTTTGTTTGAAGTTAATAGATTTGACTACTTCAAAGTCGAGAATGTTGTTCAATTAAGGTCTGAGAGGTAATTATACCCCAACTTGATTGACTTCATGATCGATGGAGGAACGGTTAATGTTCGATAGTGAAGATTGGTTAGCAATTTGGTTAGTTAATACATGATTTATGGTTTGAGTTATAATAATGATGTTTTATAACATCGCGTTAATTTAAAGGATTTTGAATTGTTTCCCCAAATAAAGTGAGAGAGATTTCCTATGCGTAGAAAATGAAAGAATTGGTCAACGAGAAACTTATAAATGAAATATGGAAATATTTTCTAAAAATAATAAGGCATATTTCCTAAATATAGAAAAAATGGATTTGTGAATAAATAGAAATGTTTTCTAACTGAAATAAGGGATATTTTCTCGAATAAAGAAATTATTATATTGGAAATGTCTTTTCAAAAATCGAGAGAGAAAATCGTGTTTTGAAAGGATACGAAAGAGGGAAAAAGGGAATTTGAAATCGATAATATAATAAAGAACTAATATAAAAAGGGGCCAGGTTTGTTTGATGTTTGATCGGTAGAATTTCCAATCGGAAATAGGATCGTTGATTGTATGGATGTTTCTTTGACAGTTAAACATCAACTATCAAAGTTTTGGTTTATTTTATACCTCCGTTGTCAATACGGAGAGACTGGGATCAGATTTATTATCTGAAAACCACTCCGTATGGGCATAAGCGTTACGAATCAACTTATCCTGAATATGACCCAAGACGGAGTAAAGTGCAAGGGCTATTCTGTTGATCTTAGGTAGAAACTGCCCAAGATGGATAAATAGAATGGTGCCTTCGGTTTGTCCAGTCCCAGGACAACGTATATGGACGGATTGGATGATGTGGCCTTCAAAGGAAATGGTGGCAAGATGTTCTTGAAACATACTCGTGACCTCAAGCCTCATCACCTGGGAAATGACAAAAATCGGGCAAGCAGCATGGCCAAGTGGGTCATTCCCATTATGGGTATTATCACCTGATCTAGAGAAAATACATTTGTTTCTTATTATGTTCGTTGTTGTATGCTTTCGGTAATGGTTGCTGATCACAACCGTTAGTGATAATATGCTCGATACACTCAAGTTAAATGAGTGGCAGCCATGTGTGGGCCAGGTTGCAAGATGTTCTTTTTGAACCCGGTGTATTCCTCTCTAGAGATACACTATCGGAAGGTGGTTCCATACCTTGTCATGTTGGAAATCCAGTCTCCAATAAGCGCCCTGTGGTTTTTGATTTAATATTATATATGAAGCGTGAGATGTAACCGTTCCGCTAGATTTCTATTTATTTGATGTAGACGCTATTATAATATCACCGGATTTAATATCAAAAATATTTTTAGTCATCGTAAGGTAAAAACCATCCATGTTTATGTGTGGATCGGTCTTACGATTATCATTTCTTTTGAAAGGATTTTGAAAGTTAAACAAATGGCTGGAGTTTACTCACACCAGTCCCATGACTGACCCAGAGTTTATTTTGTTTGTTTTCCCTAAACTCTTGGGTGCCCAAATTTGTATGGGCAGTCAAGTCATCGGGATTTTACAGTTTCACTTGGAGGAGTTCGAAGTAGGAGGCTTCACCAATTAGCTATAGACTATCATATATTCCGTTGTACACCATGTTTGTATCTGCAAACATGTGTTTATAACTGTTACAGAAATACCTGTTGTACTCTGATGATGGTATGTATATACAATCACTGATCTGTATTTCAAAGTTATGTTATTAACATATTTTATTCGTTCCACTGTGAGATTTGTGTTCTTTGTTTTCTTCTATTCTAATTCTTCTTTCTTTCTATTTCTCATCCTCTAACTTCTTTCTACTAATGATTCGCATTTTTGTGCAATTTGGGTTGGACGTGTGGTGTTATCAGTCAACTCAAAGAGTACGAAAATTTGGGCCATTACAAGGAGCTTTATGGGAATCTGTTAGCCACTCCATATAATTCTCAAGCAGATTGATAGCTACCTTTACCCCCTTGTTCTTAGACCACCTTCATTTGTCTCTGTACCACCGATTTTTTTAATTGAATACTTATTTCGACCAAGTATCCCATTTATCAATTGGTGACCATTTATTTTTTGAATGAGCTTGTATCAATATTTTATCCTCATCCTCGCACCATGGATCTTTCTTGATGTCCGACCACAAATGACTGTACCATTGTTTTTCAAATTCGAAGCGAAAAAATACGTTCTTCTTGCATTTATTATGAGAAAATGAAAGAATCAGCATTTGAAAAACATATGTACATGCATTAGAACAAGAACCAAAATTGGGATGCAAAGGTTGAACTTTGAATTTCATTGAAATAAAAAGCAAAAGAAAAAAGGTTTTATTTAAACCTGCTATACAGAAGTATAACATAACAAAAAATAGTAATGCATTTTCTAATAGTCTGGCATTATAAAAATATGAAATTTCAAAATAATAATAATATAATAATAACTACTACCGTAGACACTTTAGAAGACCAATATATAGCTCGCCTTGTCTCCAAAAAAGGCACTTTCATGGATTTATTTAAACAGAAAGAAAATATTTCAATTATCAAAGTTTTGGTAGATGTCATATTAAATATTTTAGGTATGTGTTATATAAAGAAAGACATTACATGCTAAATGGACATTACATTAACAATATACTATTTAACAGAAGATAAACAATACTTGGTTGGTCATTTGGGTTGAACATTGAATCTCATCATCGTCATCATTGCACTCATCATCATCATCTTTGCAATCATCATCGTCATCAAACGTAACTACCATATAGTTTGAACCTATCAAAAGAATCATATGATGTGTAATGACAAACAAATTAAAGACAAATATTAAAAGAAAATACATTAGAAATAGCAAGAATACTATGACACCCCACGTCCGTTAATGTCACTCTTTAACATAATGCATTAAGTTCCGTGAAGCATTATAGGTAAACAGAACCATAAACATCACAAGACAGATATAAAATAGCAGCAGAAATTTAAAACTTTATTTTTCAATAGAAAACACCGTGGTCCATAATTCAGTTACAACATTAGTCTGAAATACTGAAAACCAACTACATCAAATAAAAGTATCTGCCTTGTACTAAAACCATCAAAGTACAGTAGTATAAAATCATAGTCCCCAAAAACAACCATAATAAGGTAGACAGGTAGTCAAAGCGATACATCTAAGCAAAGCAAAGCACATCCGACTCCAAGTAGAAACAAGAGAGAGTGCCCTAATTAAACCTGAGTATTCCCACCTTGAGAACCTGTGGGGAGGAAGAGTGAGAAAAGGAAACAAAATGGGCCATACATAACGCCTAGCGAGTGCACTGACTTTTAGCATATAGAGTAAAAGTAACAAGACAGTAAATAAACTGCATGAAAGATAATAGCAGTATATAGCAGGTATAAACATGATGAATTATGCTTCTCAAATACTTTCTCTGCACCAACACTAGTATATCGCATTAAGTGTTTCTCAACTACTTAACCTAAACATAATGATCCCAACATAGCATAAATGGTAGACTTAGGTGTACTTGTAGCAATGAGTTTTACCCCCAACCAGAATAACATGTACCTAAATAGAATATAATGGGTAATACCCTCAAACAGAAATAACAAGTACCTAAACAGAACTAGATGTACCTTAATTGCTACCCCCACGGTCGGCTCTCTGCCACGTAAATACCCTGTGTTGGCCCCACAATAGGGTGTATTTCTTCCTACAGTGGCAATCATCAAAAGGACACATGCCTATTTACAGGTATTATGGCATCTTATTTTCCCAGACAGACCGGACCCATGCACGCACATGACTCCGTTGGAACACGCCATCAGAACACCCCATCCCAAATGAACCTCTTATAATTAGTCCCAGTAAGCGTGCCCTGACCCCCACCTAGTGTGAGGTCCTCTTTAATACCATAACGAGTTACTGGCTAATACGGGTCCCACACAACAAATGACACAAGCACCCCTAGACTTGCGTCCCCAATCAACTAGGATTTACAAAGGTTAAGTTTTACATGGGTTAATAGTGTCCCTACAACCCCACCAGATTTACAAGTTTACTTAACCCCCCCAATAGATCAAACAGAATACATAGGTGACATACAATTCCATTTACATGTTCCTTTAATCTTTGCATTAAGCCTACATGTTTTCTATATTCATACACCCTATGTTTCAGTTATATTGCATATTATAAGTTATGCCCAAAACTTTAGTCATATTAACAGTATAAGTTAGGCCCCCAAGTTATCATTCCCAATCATTCCCAATTAAGCACAACTTCGTTCTCATGCGTATTTCAGCGTTATCGGCCTAGGCTCGAGGGTAGCCTGGCTATAAAAATAAAAAAGGGAATGAAGGAGGAAGAAGAACAGAAATAGGCATAAATAACAGAGATAGTCATAGAAATAGGCATAAAGAAATAACTGAACAAAATAGGTGTATGGCAAGTTTCATGTCAATTTAATATATCTGTTTAAGCATTATTCAACATCTTAACAGGCATAAGTTTTAGATCCAATTTTTTAACATGTCAAGAGTACTTGTTAAGTATTTATATCTAAAAGCAACATGAACTCACAGAGACTAGATCTAAAGAACTGAGAAAAGAATGTTGATGTTGTAGCAGAAATTCTTGTAAACGTATAAGCTGTTGTTGAAGAGAAATAGTCTAGTTCAATCTAAGATATGGCAGCATCTCCTTGTCTCCATTGTTTAAGGTGAATAAAACAAAAGAAATGTTGTCCTATTTATAGCCTATTGCCAACGAATATTGTTCAGAAACGCGTCCAGGTTCAGAGAATGAAACTGCCCTGGATCTGGTTGGGTCGACCCTAGGGTCGACCCTAGGGTCGACACACCCTTGCATGGGTTAACCTAGGGTCGACCCCATGGGTGCAGGTCCCCAACGGGTCGATTTCCCGCCTGGGTTTCCCGTTCAAATTGTTTTAAATATTCTGGATTGATTTCCTTTTATATATATCTCTTATACGTATACAAACTTCAAACCTTAATATCTTCTTCATATGATATCCATTTTACACAAACTCAGAGTCTATCTTTAGCAGAATTCCGAGTCCAATGGTACAGTCCATTTCCCTTAATTCCAAATATTTTTTAAGTATTCTTTATTTTATTGATATAGTGTCCTTTAAAATTACGGGGTGTTAAATTCTCCCTTACTTAAAGGATTTCTTCCCCAAAATCTCTAAGTTACGAAGAATGTATATCCTAACAACCACATCCATCTACTCATTCATCAATCACAGGCATCCATTGTTCTTAAAAGATTTCTAATGCTTTTATGAACATATGCAATATTGTGTGTATATGTCCTTACAGTAATGCAAAAAATCTGGCGGTCTACTGATTAAGTTGACCTCCTTAATGCAATTCATGTTCGTGCCATGTAATCAAAATGTATGCAAATAATCCTGGTATAACATGCAAGTTCTAAATGTGTGCACAATTATTTATCCAAATGCAACATTCATATGATGATACATCCATTTTCATCCGTATAAAATTTAATATGCACACACATCCATATGTAGTATGTACTGATTGAGCAGATCTAGTGCATAATGTGTGTATATCCATCCACGGGCAATGGTTAGCAAACATTTGCATCCATCAAACATACCATGGTTCAAACACATGTTTACACCCATTGGTTTTCTACCTAAAGGTCGAAGATTCAATTGATAGGATACATACAAGTGATAGAAACAAGTATGGATAAAATCTTGGAAAAAGAAGCTAAGAACATACCCTTGAAAAGAAAAGGGTACTGAGCCCGAATCTTGTCTTCAGTCTCCTAAGTTGCATCTTCTCCCCATTGGACTTTCATCAACTTGATCTCTCGATTGCGGAGCTTCCTAACCTCCGATCCAAGTACACGGGTAGGAAATCATCTAAATGTTGCCTCCTTTTATACCTCTACCTCCTCAAGCATGCTTGGCTCAACTACTTCTGTCGTATCGTGTAGACACTTCCGCAAATGAGAAACGTGGAAAACATCATGCATACCCGCCATCTCTCTAGTAGCTTTACTCTATAGGCCATTTGACTAATTCTTTCCGTTATGAGAAATGGTCCTACAAACCTTGGCGCGAATTTCCCTATAGATCCGAAGTGAACCACATTCTTAAAAGGTGATACCTTGATGAAAACCATGTCTCCCACCTCAAACTCAATATCAGTCCTTCTCTTATCTGCGTAGGACTTCTGCCTGTCCTGAGCTGTCTTCATGCATCAACGAATAAGGTCGATCTTCTCTGAAGTCTCTCTAATCATCTCAGGTCCAAGTAGAAGTCATCTATAGATTCCCACCAACAAGTCGGTGATCTACATGGTCGTCCATACAATGCCTTGAAGGGTGCCATGCCAATACTAGATTGATAACTGTTGTTGTAGGTGAACTCCATCAATGGAAGATGCTCTTCCCAAGTCCCTCTGAAGTCTAGGATACACAGCCTCAAAAGATCCTCAAGAACTCTCTTCACCCTCTCAGTCTGCCCATTAGTCAGAGGGTGATATACGGTGCTCAAACATAACTGCATTCAAAGTGCCTCTTGCAAGCTTCCCCAGAACTCACTGGTAAAGATGGGATCACAATCACTTACTATGTTGGAAGGTACTTCATGTAAACGAACTATCTCACGAAGATAAATAGATGCCAACCATGCTTCCGTTCTCTTGCTCTTAATAGGAATGAAATGAGCGCTCTTAATAAGCCTATCCACTATAACCCAGATGCTGGTATTACCTTTCCCTGATCCAGCCAAACCATCAATGAAATTCGTAGAGATGCTCTCCCACTTCCACTATGGAACCTCTGAAGGGTGCATCAACCAGCCAGGCTTTTTCTATTCAGCTTTAACTTGTTGGCATATCAAACATTAAGCTATGAATTTCGCTACATCTTTCTTTATCCCAGCCTAAAAGAAAACTCTCTTCATATCTCTATACATCTTTTCGCTACCCGGATGAATAGTCATTCTAGAAGGATGGGCTTCTTCAAGGACTCTCTTCAACGGAGTCCCAACTCGGGGAACACAAAGCCTTCCATTCCTTTGTAGCCACCCTATATCATCCATGGAGTATCTGCTAAGCTGACTAGAAGTCTCTATTCTGCTGAGCCTATCCAAACTGTCTGCTATCTTTAGGTCCTCTCGCTGCGAAGATCCTATCTAATCCAAAAGAGTAGGTCGCACCTCTAACGATGCCAATAAACCAGGTGTAAACTCGGTAAAGGCCTAAAATAAAAGGCCGGTATATACTCCAAGCTATGCCTCTCTAAAAATTGAGGACTCAAGGTCATCCTCTGCCTACTCAACGCGTCTGCTACCACATTACCCTTGCCAGGGTATAAGTAATCTCAAAGTCATGAGACGCTTGGAGCTCCATCCATCTTTGCTATCTCAAATTGAGATCCTTCTGCGAGAACATATACTTGAGAGATTTGTGGTCTGTGTATAACTCGAACCTCTCTAAAAGTAGATAATGTTGCCTAGACTTAAGCGCGAATACAATACTAGCTAATTCCAAATCGTGAGTGAGGTAGTTTTTCTCAGGAACCTTCAACTGTCTACTTCCGTAGCATACTACCCTTCCTTCTTGCATCAAAACGGCACCAAGTCCTGTACCACATGCATCAGTGTACACTGTGAACACCTTGCTCCCATCAGGTAATGTCAGAAATGGGGTTGTTATTAGAGCCCTCTTTAACTACTGAAAAGCATTCTCACAATCAACGTTCCAAGCAAAGGTCAGATTCTTCTTCGTCAGTCTGGTGAGTGGGGATAATATCCTAGTGAAGTCTTTGATAAACTTCCTATAGTAGCCCGCTAAACCAAGAAAACTTCTCACCTCCACTGCGCTCTTTGGAGCTTTCCAATCTTGAACTGCAACTACTTTTGCAGGATCCACTGATATCCCTTCCCTTGGAAACCACATGCCCTAAAAATCTCACTTCCTTTCTCCAAAAGTGGCACTTGGAGAATTTCGCCTTAAGTTGGTGTGTTCTGAGAGCCCTTAAGACTCTCCTAAATGCAGGGCATGTTCTTCTTCATTCTTCGAGAAAATCAAGATGTCATTAGCAAAGACCACAACAAATTTACTCAGAAACTCCTTGAACACTCTACTCATCAGATCCACAAAATATGTGGGTGCATTAATCAACTCAAAAGGCATGAATAACCACTCATAGAAACCATCTGGAGTTATGAAAGCAGTCTTATCTATACTGTCCTCAATCAATCTCAACTGATTAAATCCCATAGCCAAATCTCATTCCAAGAAAACACATGCACCAACAAGCTGGTCAAACAGATCATCAATCCTCGGGAGTGGATGTCTATTTTTCTTAGTGAGCTTGTTCAACTCCCTTTCATCCACACATAAGCAAAGCGAGCCATCCATCTTAGTCGCAAAAACAACTAGACCACCCCATTCTGGTATGCTTCGTTTAATAAAACCTTTCTTAAGTAGCTCCCCTACTTGCTTGCTGAGCTCCCTCCCGCCTTTCCTTAGGAGCCATGTGGCGCTCAGGCAATGCAACTAGCTTTGCATTGTCCACTAAGTATATTTAGAAATCAATCTCGCGGCTTGGAGGTAAGCCCCGAACCTCCTCAAAAACATCAGGATACTCATAGACTATAGGTACATATCTTAAACCATTTACGAAAGCATCAACCTATTCTAGGAAACTAAGCATAATAGACCCCTTAGGCTCACAAAAATCTCAAGAGTCCTCCCATGGCAAGTCAAAAGTCTAACGACCCTCCTCTCACAATCTAGAATGGAACCATAAATGGCTAGCCAATCCATTCCTAGAATCAAACCATAGCCCATGAAACCAAGCGCATATGTGTCGCACTCAAACTCGATGCCCAACACAGATATCCTCAAACCCCGTCAAATCATAGACAAATGAACCGTGCCACTAATGGGGTGTGCGACACCAACGGGATCAGAAACAATACCATTACTAAGGTGTAGAGACTCAACCACGGAATCAAATATAAAAGAGTGGAAGCACCAGAATCAAAAAGAGTCCTAACTAGATGATCGGAAAGAGAAATCAAACTTTCAACAAAAACTTTCCTACATCTGTCTGGTCTGTTAGCCTCGACGGCATGCACTTTCCCTCCAGAAGGTTCTGCCCTTTCTTCTTTGGGCACTTCCTAGAATAGTGTCCAACTTTGCCACAGTTGAAACAAGCATTCTTCCTTTTTTGGCAATCTTTGACCAAATGACCTACGTTCCCCCAACCGTGACACTTCTTCTTGCCTTCTTTCATCAATGTTTTCTTCTTAGGCCACCAATTTTCTCATCCTTGGGTTGTGCTCCTTAGCCTTAACTCCGTTATTCTCCTCTTTACCATCCTTGTGTAACAAGCTAACAAGTCTCTTGAAAGCTGTCTCCATCGCATGGAAATCCTTATGAAGCTTGAGAGAAAATTAGTCGCAGGTGGAACTACTGCGGTTACAGATGGAGGTTAGGCAATTCCTTGCCCTTTGACATGTGTCGTAGTTTTAACATGCCTACGGAACCATTCCGCAATGAGGACACCTTCAGGAAGAATCGGTTCCCCAGACATGCTGAAATGAAAGGAAAAAGGGATTCAAGCGGAGAATAAGTGATATTTTATATGGCTTTAGGGAATATTTTTTTTTCAAAAGCAAACTTTTCTTTGAGAAAACTTTGTTTTTTAAGCCTTTTGAAAACAATTTTCAAAATCTTTTATTCGATCTTGTAACCTTTAGCTCCCCATATCCGTTAATGTCACTCTTTAACAGAACGCATTAAGTTCCATGAAGCGTTATAGGTAAACAGAAACATAAACATCGCAAGATAGATATAAAATGCAGCGGAAATTTAAAACTTTATTTTCCAATATAAAACATCATGGTCCAAAATTTAGTTACGACATTAGCCTGGAATACTGAAAACCAACTACATCAAATAAAAGTATCTTCCTTGTACTAAAACCATCAGAGTGCAGTAATATAAAGTCATAGCCCCCAAAAAAAGCCATAATAAGGTAGACAGGTAGTCAAAGCGATACATCAAAGCAAAACAAAGCAAAACAAATCCAACTCCAAGTAGAAACATGAGAGAGTGTCCTAATCAAGCCTGAGTATTCCCAACCTGAGAACCTAGGGGGAAGGAAGAGAGAGAAAAGGAAACAAAATGGGTCAGACATAATGTCTGGCGAGTCTAGTGACTTTTAGCATATAAGGAGATAAAAGCAACGAGACAGTAAATAAACTAGATGAGAGATAATAGCAGTATATAGCAGGTATAAACAGGATGAAAAGGATGAATTATGCTTCTCAAATACTTTCTCTGCACCAACACTAGCATATCGCATTAAGTGTTTTTTCAACTACTTAACCTAAACAGAACTAGATGTACCCTAATTACTACCCCCACAATCGGCTCCCTACAACGTAAATACCCTGTGCCGGCCCCATAGTAGGGTGTACTACTAAGAAGTGGCAACCAACAGAAGGACACAAACCTATTTATAGGTGTTATGGCGTCTTATTTTCCCAGACAGATCGGACCCATGCACGCACATGACTCCGTTGGAACGCGTCATCAGAACACCCCATCCCAAATGAGCCTCTTATAATTAGTCCCAGTAAGCGTGCCCTGACCCCTTCCTAGTGCGGGGTCCTCCTTTAATACCATAACGGATTACTGGCTAATATGGGTCCCACACAACAAACGACACAAGCACCCCTAGACTTGCGTCCCCAATCAACTAGGCTTTACACATGTTAAGTTTTACACGGGTTAATAGTGTCCCTACAACCCCACCAGATTTACAAGTTTAAGTTACCCCCCCCCCTCCAACAGATCAAACCGAATACACAGGTGACATACAGTTCCATTTACATGTTCCCTTAATCTTTGCATTAAGCCTACATGTTTTCCATATTCATACACCCAATATTTCAGTTATATTGCATATTATAAGTTATGCCCAAATCTTTAGTCATATTCATAGTATAGGTTAGGCCCCTAAATTACCATTCCCAATCATTCCCAATTAAGCCCAATTTCGTTCGCATGCGGATTTCAGCGTTATCGGCCTAGGCTCGAAGGTAGACTGGCTATAAAAATAAAAAAGGGAATGAAGGAGGAAGAAGAACAAAAATAGGCATAAATAACAGAGATAGACATAGAAATAGGAATATAGAAATAACTAAACAAAGTAGGTGTATGGCAAGTTTCATGTCAATTTAGTAGATCTGTTTAAGCGTTAATCAACATCTTAACAGGCATAGGTTTTAGATATGGTTTATTAACATGTCAAGATTACTTGTTAAGTATTTATATCTAAAAGCAACATGAGCTCACAGAGACTGGATCTAATAAACTGAGAAAAGAGTGTTGATGTTGTAGCAGAGATTCTTGTATACGTATGAGTTGTTGTTGAAGAGAAATAGGCTAGTTCAATCCAAGTTGAGGCAGCATCTCGTTGTCTCCATTGTTTAAGGTGAATAAAACAATAAAAATGTTATCCTATTTATAGCCTACCACCAACGAATCTCGTTCAGAAACGCATCCAGGTTCAGAGAATGAATCTGCCTGGGATGTGGGTGGGTCGACCCCGGGGTCGACCTAAGGGTCGATACACCCATGTATGGGTCAACCCTAGGGTCGGCCTTATGGGTGTAGGTCGACCCCCAACGGGTCGATCTCCCGCCTGGGTTTCCCGCTTCGATTTCAAACTTTTTTGGATATTCTGGATTGATTTGTTTATATATATGTATATATATCTCTTATACGTATACAAACTTCAAACCTTAATATCTTCTTCATACGATGTTCGTTTTACGCAAACTTGGAGTCTATCTTGAGCACAATTCTGAGACGAACGCAATGGTACAATTCGTTTCCTTAATTCTGAATATTTAATTAAGTATTCTTTAGTTTATTGGTATAATGTCCTTTAAAATTACGGGGTGTTACAAATACCATGTACATAAGGAGAATGATTTTACCATCATAAAACCATGTGTAAGAATATAGAACTATTTTTAAGATCTATGTGCCTAGTTACACCTTGAAATTTACAACATCATCAAAAATAGCACATATAAGTTTAAGTACAACATAAGATACAACACACTTCTCTCCTTCATCCTCTTCTCTCTCTATACACACACATATATATGTATATATGTAACACACACACACACACACACACACACACACATATATATATATATAGTGTGAGCGAGAGAATAAAATGACATATATCAAAAAAACTGAATTGGATTTGCCTTCCAACCTTCAGTTTCCACACTCGGCACGCTTAATAATAATCGCCACGTTCTACCTAGTTCAGTATCGATTAATAGTTGCCAGGTGCTGAAGTAGAAATTAACAGCTTTTGGGCTAGAGAAAGTGAGGAAGGAAGGGAGGGAGAGAGCGAAATGAGCTCTATGATTTCTCTCTCATCTTCTATATACATAGCATGTATCTCAGTATTCATATTATAAATCCAGTAAAATAAACCCCTCTTTTCTCACTTTTGGGATTAGGGTTAATTACGTAATCATGGTTTATGATTATTTATTAATTGTCTTTTGTGATTATCTTTTTACCAGTATAGGTCGATTATTTTACTTGAAAATGAGTTATCATCTTTGTCTGATAGGTGGATGTACAATTATAGAGTTGAATTGATCAATTAAATAAAAAGAATAAAATAAAATGACAATATCATTCATTAATTATTCCCAGCATTAGTAAGTGAATGATTTTAGAATTAGAAACTTATGTGTACGACGCCTACTTACAACCTGGAATTTACAAAACCAAAAATGCACAAATTTATCGAGAGAACAAAAATAAACATCTTTGTCAATTTGAGATGGTGATAACAATGATTGCAAATAAAATTCTAGAGAGCAAATAAATAATGTAGGTAACTAAACGTAACATCTTGTCTACTCAAATATATTGCATGAATGAGCGTATATGAAGATATGATAGACGGAATAAGAGAAAAAAGTGAGCATACTATCGAACTACATTTTTGAGCTATGTTTTTGTTATTATGATTGAATGAAATACAGTGGTAACGGTAAATTTTTGTTTACCACGTTATTACCAGTCAATCAGTTACAAGCTTTTGAGTTAACCGGTACATAAGCATAATTAGTATGACAACAATAAATTTATCATTTCATATATTTTCACTATGTATCATAATTCAATCAAATGTTCTTGCAAACTAAGATTTTTTATATTTATTGCGTATTCTGTATTCAAGAACTTTTTGCGCGCTTGCACCAAAGTACTCATTAAGAATTCATTATAATATGATGAAAAGGATGGATAGGTTTGTTTCGAATTAAGCAATTACATGTTTAAATTATTGTACAAATAAACGATACTCCAAAATCCAACTTAAAAATTTGCAGAAATGTACAAAAATGCAACCACCAATAATTACAAACAACATCTAAATTAACAAAAAAGATGTTTATTATCCATGCAAGCTAAGTTGATAACATCAACAATCTCAAACAAGACATTTACAAACATACCTATGTCAACTGAAAAAAAAATATTGACCAAATACAAAATATATTTGTCGTAAAAATTAATCCAGCAAGGCTTATGCTGCCTCCAAAATAAACTTCAACCACGCCCCATTACACAAACTGTAGTAGTTTTTTTTTCTTTCTTGTTTTTTTTTTTTTTTTTTTTTTTTTTTTTACATTCAGCAATAATACTATCGAAAATAGTTTGATCAGAAACATAATACAGATACAGAAACAAGAAGAAAGCAAAAGTAGCACCAGTGCCAATTTTAGATAATACAGATACAGATACAAGAATAAAGCTGAGATATGACAATAGTACCAATTATAACCTTTTAATCTTAGCCGGAAACCAATTTTATAACTATAAAAATGGCATTGAGCACAATAAGAGGCACCCTTAAGTACTGGGTAGCATAGATAAGCCCAATGAGCTGACCCTTCAAAGACTTCGCTCGACCACCTGCCGACACTTCAGAAAAACTCCATCCTCTTGGAGCGAGAAACCGGTCCTCATTCAGTATTGCTAACGAATTTGCAAGAAGTAGAAATCCTTCTAGTAGTATCCATAAACCCATCGCTAAATCTTTTGCAGACCCTAAGCTTCGGGGAGGAAGATGATTGAATGGACCAAGATGACACAAACTATAGTCACACATCTCAAAGACATGTTACAAATGAAAACTCGAAAAACCTACTAGTTACAATAAACGTAAACCTAAATATGAAAGATTCAAGCAGGATGTGTTACTTGAGATATGTATATGTTCAACTTAATTGACGTATGTTTTTGATTGCCGCTAAACACGTTTACATCTCTTTTGTTAAGAATAGATTAATAATTATTTTACATATTAGCCACTATTTATCTATGATCTTATGACTGAAGCAAAACGCTAGATGCCATGTCCTTATAGCATCTCTAGCAGCACGGCTGATTTTGGGAGGGGAAAGAAGAACAAGATCGTGAATTTTATTCTTCGCCCTCCTTCCAGCAGCAAGCGACCGTATATAAGAAAAAGTTAAAAAATAATAATAATAATAATAATATTATAAACAGTGTTCAAAAATCCGTTTACAGCACCAACGGGTATTAGAAAACCTAATTTTTCCTTATACGGGTTTTTGAGATACGTTCAGGGAATAAACGGTATTTAGAACACTGTTTATAATCGACGCTCAACAAATAAAATGGGAGAAACTCCCGTTCTTCCTCCTTCCTCACACCTGAATCACCATTGCTGTAGCGCGAGCAATCGAGAAAAACGAGAATTTCTCCCATTCTTGAAGGAATCGCTACTGCTAGAGATGCTCTTATAGCTAAAATTAGGTCTGGGCAAATTTTTGAACTGATAAATAAAGAGAAACAAAGCACTTTGACGTCCAATAGACAATTATGATAACATGTATGTTTCATTATCATGAGTCGCTGAACGTGGAAGTCATGCCAAAAAAAAACATCTGAGTACACCATATGTTCAACTAAAAACATTATTTGTGCCAAGCATCAATGGATAACGAGTTTCCAAATACTTGAATAATAGGCATCTTTTTGAAACAGCATAACTGATGTGTTCTACAGCATAGGCAGATTTTTTTCTCCCCTCCAAATCAATCAAGTTATAATGAGCTGTTTTACATCCATTTTCAAAACAATTTAATGAACCTATCTGCGTTGAATTTATCTTTAAACCCATTTGAATGTTACAAAGAGATATGCAAATCACAGCTACATAAATAATTAAAATAAAGGTGAAACAGTAATAAAAAACAATAATCAAAACCCCGTCTGGATTAATCTTACAGATGCAGATCTAAGCCAGTAAATTGTGACTTGAGTTAATATCAATGATTCATCAGGTAAATAGAAAATAAAAGAACAAGATCAAAACAATCATCTTATACTACAGATCCAGTAAAAAAAGGCAAGTGAATTACCTATAGAAAGGCGAAGAATCTCTGCAGCGCTAAGCAAGCGCAGTCGCCCGATTTGTAAAAAAGAATGATTTAATTCTTGAGAAGGAGAAGAAATACGGATGGCTTGGATTTTGGGCCCCTTCCTCGGTGGAAATAGCGCATAGATGATTACACACTGCTCTCTTCCGAAAATGCTAATTTATTCGGTATGTCGGATCTGAGTATTTTTCCTGAGTTTAGGCCTTTGTTGTGGCACTGCCACCCTGAATTCAATTATTTTGCCCAATTCGCCTAATCTGACCGAATAGGCTTCGGTCAGCCTATCATCACTTGTTTTCTTCGTAGTTGGTGAGGTCAGTTGACTCTCACCAGAAACGCAGCACAAAAAAAAACATAAAAAGAGAAAAGCTATGGTTTCTCTTTTGGTCTTCGCTGCTTGCATTCAATTTCGGCATCACCATTCGCGTCTTCCTAGCACACTTCGCCATAATCTACATGGTAGGGTAACTAGTATAACCGCACAACGGTGGAAAAACCGACCGTTAAATTGCGTAATAAAAAAGAAAATTTTATTTACTATTTTATTAAACAAGAAATTAATGAAAATTTCACTGTGTTAATTTAAAAATAAAAATTAGTGTAAACATGTGAATTCTATAATTAATGTATTCTAAATTATTACTTAATCTATTGAATGAAATAACAAATCAAACAAACGTTAACTACATAATTTAGATGAATAATGCAATGATAAGTGTAATAAATAAATCACATATTAATATGTTTGTGAATACTCAATTAAATAACAAATCAAACATATAATTATATTTGTAAATACTCAATTAAAGAAGATGAATAATGCAATGATAAGTGTAATAAATAAATCACATATTAATTAACTACATTATTTAGATAATTACTTAAAAGTTACTTTGTTATTTTCAAAAATTAAAATTGCTGAGATGATTAAACTAACATTGGTGAAACAAATAAATAACTAAACTGAACTTCCAATAAAGAATTTGACCCGGTCGAATGATCAACAATCGACTGAGACATAGCAGTAATCTTTTGTTTTTTCTTGTTCATGTAGTCAATTTGGACAACACCAACCATGAAAAGACGAGATATCCATAGCAACTCCTCCAGTTTTTGTTTATATACATTCTCACTTTCTTCATTCTTACTCTTGCAAAGATTATCGGCACTACCTATGATTTCCTCTGCTGTTTCATTAAAAGCGGTAATCTATACTTCGACAGTTGTATCATCAATTTTAATTATCATAATATATGTAACATACCGTCTTTCGTTCACTTCAAGTTGATAATTACACCGACTCAAGCCATTCAAAATGACAGAATGTTATTAGTTTCTGAGGTAAATAGAATAAATCACGTAATCACAAATACAGAAAAACAGAATAACTCGTAGGGGAATAAATAAATTATATAATTGTAGTTCATGACGCTACTAAATAAAAAACAAAATTTATACATAATATTAGAGTTACAAAATTAAATACAGCGGAAGTCTAAATACAAGAATTTCTAATACAAAAGAGAAATAGCCAGAATCAACAGGTAGAGGTGATATCTTCAACAGTCTCCAGCTTCAAAAGGTGAAATCTCAACACTGCATTACTTGATCTGACCAGAGCAATGATGCAAAACAAAACAACTCGGATCAGGACTAACATTCTCATGGAAATAAATCAACTCAAATGAAATATTAAATAAAATGCATCAGTAACTTAAAGGATGTTTGGGATCACCATCCTCCAAGGATCCATTTAACTAATATCATATAATATGATATGCTATTATAATAGTGTCTATGTTTAAATATAACATATTAAAATAGTGTAAACGGGATTACATTTTTACCCTTACACTGTTTATAAACATTATTGTAAACATTGCGTATAAAACACCAGTAATGGTCAGTGGATAGGGATGCGCAGCTATACGACAACGTCAAATCAAAATCGTAGGGGCTCGATCAGGATAAATATGACAAGACATTAAGGCAATACCTATCAGTAGGATTTTACCGGATTGCGGACCCAGGCCGGTGGTAACGCATAGCAGCGACTACCGCCCATCCCAGACAATACTCCCAAAAATCAAAGGCGCCAATCAATCACAAAGTAATATATATGGTATCGAAGAAGCATGTCTGCTAAGAGAAGCTAGCTCACATTAACCAGGGTATGGCTTCTGTTTTAGTCATTTTAATTATGACCCGAAGGTCAAGGCTATCCATCATCGTTCTCTTTCTTCAAATCCATTAATCGCCTCCAAATCCATCCTACTTCATTCTGGAACTCCACCGAGTACACAGTTGTTAAAGTGGTTTTCAGTATTGGTAGAGAGTATGACAATATCTGATCCCGGTCTCTTTAACAACCAAACGTTTACATTTTTCACACCGTGGCCATTTTAATAAAATCATATCTTGAAATAAATTGATTTAAGAAATTTCTTTAATTCAAACCAAACAGTTTATGAATCAATTCCATATATAAAATTATTTCAATTCATCTTCAGTCAATTTATAATCGAATTCATATATTCATATCAATTATAATTTCAATTTCAAATCAATTACGCAATTCACGTTCATTTCCTATAAAGTTCAATATTTAAGTCAATTCAAAATTCACATTTAGTTGATTAAAAATCAAATTCATTGAATCAAGTATCGTTATATAAATTTAAATTTTTAACCTCAAATTTAAATCGCAAAATCAAAGCGTATCCACCTATTGAGTTCATTATTAAAGTGTAATGAACGAGAATTTTCAACCTAGAAAATCGACATAAAACCCATGTTGATTATTCAGGCATCAAACATTCCAGATCATTGATAGAAAGAAGTTAGAGGGTGAGTAAAAGATAAAGTAGAAAATTGGAATATAAGAAGAAGAACATAACAATAGAATCAGAGTAATATGAATCTCACAGCAGACCGAATAAAATATATTATATAACATAACTTTGGAACAAAAACCAGTATATGTATACAATACTATTATCAGAGTACAACACTTACAACACAGCGGAAATAACAATAGCTATATAATCCTGAAGCCTCCTGCTCCAGCTCTCCAAGTATCTGTAAAATCCCGACTACTTGACTGCCCGTACAAAATTGGGCACCCAAGAGTTTAGGGAAAACAAAAAAAATAAACACTGGGTCAGTCATGTGACTGGTGTGAGTAAACTCCAACCATTTGTTTAACTTTTGAAATCCTTTTAAAAGAAAGGAAAATCGTAAGACCGATCCACATAAACACGGATGGTTTTTACCTTACGACTACTCAAAATATTCTTTGTATCACAACTCTTCCGATATTATAATATTGTCTAAATCAAATAGATAGAAATTTAGCGGAACGCTTTCATATCACGTTCCACCTATATAATATATGATAAAAAACTGCAGGCGCTCATTGGTTAATGGATTCCAACTAGCAAGGTATGAGACCGCCTTCCGATAGTGTATCTCTAGAGAGGAATACACCGGGTTCAACAAGTACATCCTGTAACCCAGACTAAACATGACCGGTCACTCATTTCACTTTAGTGTACCAAATGTATTATCACCAACGACTGGGATCAGCAACCGTTTCCCGAAAGGGCCAGCATCGAAATAGATTATAGAAGTAAATGGAATTTCTTTAGATCAAGTGACAATACACCCTAGTTGGCAGCTAACCACATAGCCATGCAACCTACCTGATTTTATACCATTTCCTGGTTGTGAGGCTTGAGGTCATAATGTACAGATTACACCTTTATTTACTTTGAATGTCACATCGTCATACTCACCAAATCATAAATTGATTTACCCAAAAAAAACACGGGTATACAGCTAAGAGAAACGAATTCCTCCGCCACGAAACGTAAACACGTTTGAAGAGATCAACTTATGCGATCTATTAAATATACTCTGTCAAACATTCTTCCATACAGGTTGTCCTGAGACTGGACAAACAGAAGGCACTTATTCTATAAACCCATCTTAGGCAATTTCTACCTAGGATTTTCCAGAACAGCCCTTGCATAAACTCCGTCTTCAATTATCTTCATCATATTTGACTCGCAATGCTAACGTCCAAATGGAGTGGTTTTTAGGCAATAAATCTGATTCCGGTCTCTCCGTATTAACGATGGAAAAATGGTCAAAATTTTGATAGTCGGTTATTTAACTATCAAATGAAACATCCATACACATAACGATCTTATTTCCAAAAGGAAATTTTAGCGATCAATCATCAATCAGCATTTTTTCCCTTTTTAATTAATTTATCATTAATTTATTCATTTTTCCCCATTTTCATATATTCGTGAATTCTTACTTTCTAAATTTTAGAAAATATATGTTATATATATTGGAAAACATTTCCATTTCTTATTCACGCATCACTATCCTCCCACATCCATCAGTTTCTAACTGTAAACTAGTAAGAGAACAATTCCCTGAATATCAACCCCGAAGGCCGAAACCAACATCAGATCGATACCCAGAAAACTGTTCAACATAACTAATCTCTAGTCAATTTCTAATTTCCTTAGCTTCGTTTCTTATCTTCTTAACGAATCATTGCTTACACAACTCTAGGATTCAGTTTACGAGTCCAATTCTTTTATGAAAAACATTTATTATAACGATAGCGTTATAACCCGTACTTCCAAAATATCTAACTTAAAAATATAACTTTTATTCTTAATTTAAATAAATAACTAAATAAATAATTTATTTATAAATAAATAAATCTTGATTAAAAATCAGAAAGTAAAAAATACTTTCCCGAATTCGATATAATCGAATTTCAACGCATAACTCTCTCTCGAATAAACTCTATTCGATAACTCTCTTTCAAATAACTCTATTCGATAACTCTCTTTCGAATAAATCTATTCGATAACTCTACTTCGAATAACTATATTCGATTAACTCTACTTTGAATAACTATATTTGATTAACTCTCTTTCGAATAACTATATTCGATAACTTTCTTTCGAATAACCATGTTCGATTAACTCTCTTCGAATAGCTTATATTCGTTAACTCTCTTTCGAATAGACTGTATTCAATTAACTCTCTTTTTAATACCCATTCCACTTTGCAAAACGTTTTCTTTTAATTCATTATTCACTCTTAAACATGAATATTATATTTTATAGAAAAGTGGACTCGTTTTATCAAATCAAAGCTTGATTCAAATTTAAAACTATTATTACAGGTTCCAGTTCTATATATCGAGTCATTTTATAAATTCCCAACCAATCTATTTCTCCCAAAAGAGAATCCACTATTTTATTTGATCGCCATTTCCTCTCTCATTCAAATTCATATTTGAATTCCTATTTCAAAATCCAATTTGCTTTATAAATGTTTTAATTTATAAAATATTTATTTCAGTCCATTATTCACATCGAATGTGAATAATATTTCTTTTATATAATCAATCAGTTTTATTTTGTATTTTAAAGTAATATCCCATTTCCATATTCTATTTATACGTCTATTTATAGAATTAATTATAAAATAATTCCTTTTTACTTCTAACACTAAAAATCTCATTTATAATTCCCTTTATAAATGCTAAGTTCAATTTCTATTTAAAATATCGGTGTTAAAACCAATTTCTACTCCTCTATATAAATTCAGACTTATATATTCAATTTATCCCATATATTCAATTTATCCCATGATAAATTATTTTACTTAATGTATAAAAACATTATTCATAAATTAATCTTCTTCACTTATCTATTAAAATAGATTTCTATTTAAAAATCTCCTTTAAATCCATAATCTCATAGTTCTTTTATATCTCGCCAATTTCCTTTTATAATTCTATTTAATTTATAAATATTTCCTTTTATAAAATTCTATTCATTTTCCAAATAATTCCTTTACAAAACTCTATTCATTTCATAAATATTTTTAAATTCAATATCCATTTTGAAATTCCTTTTTACAAAATCATTTAATTTTATATAAGTACATTTTATTTTCAATATACATGAAACGCCCTAAACTCGCCCTTACGGGAAAACTCGGATTGAGTTGAGAACACGACAAATTCAAACACAAGTGATAGAACATTTCATTGCTTATTACAACAATTAAATCAGAGTACAAGAATACAACAGAGTATGAATAAATAATATACATCAGAAAAATATCAGACATTTAAAATACATTACACAGCAGCGGAAAAATAATACATAACACAACTGAAAGAAATACATGGATACAAAGCTTTCCGAATATAGCTCCAGCTGTAAATCCAGGATCCTAGGAAAATAATATCTGCAAAACCAAAACTACGGACTGCACGTGTGGAAAATAGGGGCACCCAAAGTTTAGGTAAAAACAATAAACTCCAGGTCAGTCACGGGACTGGTGTGAGAGCTAAAACAGTTATTTAAAACTTTACTTTTAAAAATAAAGTATATCAAGGGACCATACCATATAACATGGAACGGGTTTTCTCCCAAGAATACCAGTGCACAAAACAGTTTATAAATATCGCAATGCTTTTCGAAAAATGAAGCTATTACAAGACTTAGATCCCATCACACAATGCAACGCAAGCCGGAGGATAGAGTTTTCCCTTACAATAGCCAAACATGCTTGGTTCGTTTAAAATAAATCATTTTGATATTACAATAAGTGTATAGTGTCAAAATCAACTTCAAATATAAATGTATCAATCATAGACGGAATGGGTACCATAAATCATGCCGCCATACTAGGCTCTACAACCAAAACCGAAATGTCATGTATTGGAAATTGAATTTCCGTCACGAGTCGAGACAAGGGATGTACTCCTCGCCGACTTCGATACAATCTAACAAATACCTCAGGGTTCCCCGTAGTGAACCCTTGGATCCTTCAAGGCCGATCCACATAGTGGATTAGTATTCCTGAACACACGTTTCTCGGTATTATTGGACCTATCCATCGGTTTCGTAGTAACCGATATATCTGAGGCACATCGCTATCCATCATCCACATAGGTAAAAATATAATAAATGTCTGGGTCCATACCATGACACAACCCATAGCTAGAAGGAAACGTCGTGCACTCCTTGGGTCCCTTATCCCGTTTTTGACTCATACCGAGGTGTGAGGCTCGCGAGTTAATGCTATACACAAAGCTATGCTATTTAAGGCCGTGCTTTGATTGTCAACCACAAGACACTGCTTTTCAACAGAAGCCTAGATCATTTTCATCTCTGCATGCCACACTGACAATTCACGCCATGCGACTGATGTCTATCGATATATAACCTCTGAGCTCGTACGTCTCAGAGAAGGGTGTTAAGCAAGAGAATAAATTCTCCGCCACCAAACAGATATATATTTAATAGAAATCAATCAGCACAGAATAAAATCCAATGTTAGCACACATCCGTTTACAAGTTCGTTCTAGGTCTGAACGAAACCGGAGGCACCTTATTCCTCGTCCCATATGTCCAATATAGGAGAGAGGTCCTCGCATATCCGGTCGATCTCCAAGTACGTTTGGACGATCACCACTTATTACCTTGTCTTGGGTGTACATCCCTATCAAGACATTAGTAATCATCCAAACGATGTGAAGATCTCCGATCTTCAACTACCGTCTTCATCGTCGACTTATCGTCGAATCGATTATTCAGAATGGGTATAAACCCGGCCTTTCCGAATAATTCACGTATCTTATAATCAAGTGTTATAAAAACATAACATACGCCTCATTCCAATTCCGAATATTCTTTTATTCGAATATTCATATCCTTTAGGAAAGGTTCCCATTAATTTTATCAAATATAACTTCTTTTAAATTTATACTTTAATCTTCCTTTGGATATCAATTCAAACCAAATTAAGGTTTATAAACTAGTCGGGATTATCGAACCATACCGAAGTTATCATTTCTTTTATTATCCCAATCTTAACCTATTCATCCATGGAGCAAAACTGGTAATACTCCATATTTAAAACCACGGTGTTATCGGTAAATTTAATTACCATTGCACGTTCAAATCTAATTAAAGATTTAACTATCGTCTCGAGTAAAAACTGGTGGTACTCCATTCTCGATCATTTCCCAAAATTGATAATTTGAATTATCACATTCTCATTTCAATCCAATTAAAGATACATTAAAACTCCACTTAGTTTTAATCTTCCCAAAAATCATTATTAATGATTATTTAACTTTGCCGCATCGATAATCTACACCGTACCATTTATTTCTGCCGATATATAACCTCTAAGCTCGTACATCTCAGAGAAGGGTGTTAAGCAAGAGAATAAATTCTCTGCCACCAAACAGATACATATTTAGCAGAGATCAACAATACAGTTCGAAATATCATGTTAGACATGTAATCTTGTCCTTATCTGGCTTAAAGAACCAATGTCATTTAAAAAACAGTTCACGATAAACCCAAAATCACATTCCACTAATTACGGAATTTTCACGGAAAACAGATCAATATATAATCGATATCAATTTCTATATCCGACTAATAATATAAAAGGAATAACGACAAAACCTTTTAAATTCCATATATATATATTAATAGTCTTCCTCCACAGAAGCACATCTCGATTATTACCAAATCGAATTCCATTCAATTCCAATTTAATATATAAAATTGGAAAACACTACTTAAGAAAAATTTACATTAAATATTAATAAAAGATTTATAAATTCCAAATCACATTTCACTGTTAATCGGGCTAAAGAACGACTCATTAAAAACATAGTTCGCAAATAAACCCAATTCACATTCCATTTTTATTCCAATTACTAAATATAACTGGAAACTCCAATAATCTTGATTAAAAGATTTATTTATTTCACACGGTTTTAAGAACAATGTTATTTAAGACAACATTCACGACAAACCCAAAATTCACTTTGATATTTAATA
The DNA here is from genome assembly GCA_030737875.1 of Allium sativum. Classification (NCBI taxonomy): domain Eukaryota; kingdom Viridiplantae; phylum Streptophyta; class Magnoliopsida; order Asparagales; family Amaryllidaceae; genus Allium; species Allium sativum. The sequence goes on along the minus strand of CM060925.1, from coordinate 139,047,450 downwards.
TAAGCCCCAAAACGGAAATTATATCGGCTTACATTCAATATCAAATTCTGAAACCAACACATATCGTATGGGGAATAACGATATATATATCTAGCTTCCAAATTCCTCCACAATATCCGTATAGTTACGGAATCCAGAATCGAAATATTCTGGAGATTATTTCTACTCATATCCATTCCAATTCATACATTGGAAAATTTATGGTTATATTAAAACCCTTTTATAAATCCAACTTATTTATTTAAAAATTATTGGATTTCAAATCTAGTTAATAACTAATTTATTTTGATAAAAATATATTTTTATCTTTACAAACATGGAATTTTTCATCCGAATTCTTTACAAATCATTTATCATGATTTTACACAAATTATTAATATTTTTAATAATTTTATCAAGGCCCATACAGTCGGTTTCCAATAACGGCCACCGAACTGCATCCATAGCGACCTTTTCCAAATTTGATTTGGACATAATTCCAAATCCAACTGTTAGATTTCAAATCTCTTATATTCGTTGGAAAGCTTTTTCCGATACGAACCCAACGGTTTCGGTGTTAGAAGAATCCAACGGTCGGATCTCCCGTAATGTCAATTCGAAGTCAATGGTCGAAAACGATCGCAGCCCGACGCGTTCTACTCAGGCCATTAAATATACATAATATATATATTATATATATTTCGTTGATTTCCATTTAAAACGTATTTTATAAATCGTTTATAAATTCTTTTTAAAATGATTCCCACTTTCATTTCAATTTTATATCAAAATTGAATACTCCTTATTATTATAATATTTAAATGATAATATTTTCAAAATATCTGATTTTGAAATCATTTCCTTTTCGATATTCATTATAAAAATGAATAAAATCAATATAAATATTGTTCGCGTCAAAATGGCGCATAACTAATCAATACGGCTTCACACATTTTAATATTTTCGTGTCCATCCCAAATCGGACATCAAAATCATATTTTAATCCTTTACATAATATTATTTTAAAATATTCGTTCTTTCTGAATTGGAATCAGACATAGTCAATTACCATATAATGTTATTTATATGGATTTCATACACATATGTACATAAAAATAATTATGCACAGTTAACCATCATCCAAAGTGCATTACACAACTGTATAAGCATTAAATATAAATAATTAACGCTTACAACAGTCTGCCAACTAATTGATTGACATACAGCTAAACAATTGGGATTAGTGTACGTCAAATATCATCCTAACACCTGTGTGGGGTTTCAGCCAACATATACTGAATATTATTTGTGCAGTTGGGCGATGTGTAAAATTTATCGTCCTAATCCATGTTAGATAAATGGGTGTACATAAACAAATCGTCCGATTTGTAAATGAATATTTATTTTCATTTCAGGAGAATTTTATATCATTCTTAATATACACTAAAAATTATATTTTTAAAGATAAAATATTTCTTTCAACACCTCACTATTTTTAATAGTTCATACATTCAATAAAAATAATATTTTTATTGTTTAAACATTTTATTCAACACATGAATATTTTATACATTTCATATACACATTAAAAATTATATTTTTAATGAATAAATATTCATTTCAGAAAATTTTGGCATTATAACGGCGTGATATTAAAACCGGAGTAATGTCTAGCATTACCCCTCTCCTGATACTGGCTCGCACCATACAAAATATTCAATCCAATCAACCAAACCACAATAAAATCAATAATCACAATACATTCAGTTTTCCACAATACAATCCAAACAAACAACCATGGTTGTACAATAAATAGTGTCGGAGGCTTCTAAGCCCTGTCTGCAACCTAGTATATTTTTGACTGTAAAATAATTAGAGTGAGAAAAAGTTCTCACATTGGGTTCCAGTCCGCCAGTTTTTCAAGGATGGTTTTGGATTCCGCTTTGTTTCTAGTCAGTTCCATCGCAATCTGTTTCACGCGGTATATGTATTAAAAATCATATTTTCACAACGCTATATATATTTATAAAAACAATGCTATATATATTTTTAAAACCACATTTTTAAACAATGACTAATTATTTTTAAAAACCATATTTTGAAAACAATGTTTTACTATTAAAAATCCTATTTTTAAAACAATGCTTACATATATAAAAATTCATATTTGAAAATTCACATTTTTAGCACAAAGTTATTTTGTATATGTATAAAAATCACATTTTTATACAGCGTTATTATATATAAAAATTACATTTTTTATAAATTCTATTTCATATTAAAAATCATATTTTTATTTCTACCCTATAAATATAAAAATCATTTTTTTTATACGTTGTTATTTCTTTTTTCTTCTTTTTTTAAAAATCATGCTATATATTTTTAAAAATCTAAAAATAAACAATGTGGTTTTACCTTTAAAATTCTGAAATTAAACAATTTTTTATATTCAAAAATCTGAAATTAAACAATGTTTTTATATTTAAAAATTTGAAATTAAACAATTTTTTTATTTTTAAAAATCTAAAATTAAACAATGTTTTTATTTTTAAAATCTTAAATTAAACAATGTTTCTATATTTAAAAATCTGAAATTAAATAATGTTTTTATTTTTAAAAATCTGAAATTAAACATCGTTTTTATTTATATTCAAAATGATTAGCTTAAGTCAAATAAATAAATAAAACACAAAACCTTTTCCCTGTTGCGCCCCTCTACCACGCAGAACCCATCCTTCAATCTGCTAAACCCACCGTCGTCGCTTGAAAGGGGCCACCAGAGACTGATCCTCCTCCACCACAACAATCGTCGTCGCAACTTCCACCAGCACCAGGAGCGCCTCGAAGTCTGGTGCCCTCAGTCGTCCTCAATTTTGCTCGAAATCTGGAGACTTTGACGAGCCGGTTCTCCCCCCACACGCAACCAGAGATGATCAACCATATATGGATAGGAAGCTCATGTAGAGCAGAATAATTTTCGCTTTGGAGTTGGGATTTAATTTGTAATGGATTCGAGGAATTTTCGAGTTGAATTTCTGAACACGGGAGTCGTTCGTTCGGAGGTTAGCGGCTAGGGTTTCGAGCAATGGGGGGGGGGGGTTATAATAATGTTTTATTTTTATTTTTTAATTCATTTAATTCCAAAAAGAATGTTTTCCATCAGAACTCCAAATGAATCCCAACGAGTATCGCCCCTAGCCAAACACCCCCATTCTGAACACAATGAGATATGTTTCGTAAGCCATTTCTATCATTTTAAATCAATATATATTGAATTTAAACGTACATTTTAAATTATCGGGGCCACATACTGACTCCAAAAATCACAGAAAAATTAATCTAGCTATGTTATGACAATACAGTCTTAACAAAATTAATTTTATCGAATTTGGAGACCATTTGAAAAATGGCCATTTTCTAGTCGATTAAATTCAAACTGAAATTCCAAACACGTTTAAATTCACCACGCTCACATATTAATTCCAAAAATTATGAAAATTAGAATCTAGCAATAATTTGACATTCTGGATCGAACAAAAGTGGTTTCGTTGAAAACGGAGGTCGTTTGCAAAATGGCTAGTTTAAGGGCTATATATTATATTAAAATATAATTAAATTCCATAACGACTATTTTAAATTTTAAACTGGACATAACTTTCAATTTATATTATGAATTCTCAAATTTTCACATTCGTTAGAAAGATATTGTTAAATAGATTCTAATGTTTTTGGTTTCACTGAAATCCGATTTATTTTGAATCTGATACATTCAATTGAAATTTGAATCGAATTTTCAAACTATTGCGCCATTTCAGGCTTGTTTTATAATTAAAATAAATTTATTCATTATAACTTTGTTTAAAATAAATTTTTAGTCGTTATTATTTAAAATAAATTATTTTAAATATTCAAAATCCATTAAAATAGCTAAAATAAATTTTTTAAGTTGGTTTTGAAAATCCGGGTTATTGCAATCTCCCCCACTTAAATTTTTTTCATCCACGAAAAGGAACGGAGCTGGAAGTTGTTTAACTAATCAACTCAACTTTCATTCTTCAACTTTTCTGTTTCTAAGATTTTTCTAATTCTTCACAAATTTGGCTAACACCCTAAAGTTTCGAATTTTTTTGCCCTAACCTCCTCTGTATGGGTTGATATTTAAAACCGTAACTTGCCTCATAGGGCCCTCACCAATCCAAAAGAAAAAGAAAAAGCCAATCGACTTATAAAATCATCAAAATCCAAGAAAATAGTAAACACCTACCTATTTGTCGGGCATACAATTTTATTCCTCTTCTTAGCTTCCATGCTATGACCTGTTCATTGTATATGCATGCAATTTCAATCAATTTCAATTCAGTTCAATTTTGGGTTCGATCTGGCTAAATTTACCTTTCATTCACATATTAGTTTTATTGTTCCAGCATTTTAATTAGTCAAACTAATTAAAATACAACACAACCATCAATCAATTAGTTGATTAGTTTTTCAAACATATAATTGTATACATACTCATAAATTACATTTTTAAGGCCAAATCACAACAATAAATTCTAACCATGTTTTGAGTTCTCACACCAGTCAACTGGAAATATATAGATATTCCACTTTCGAAACTCAGACATAAATACTGATGATGCCATGGTCATCATCAGAATCATCTCCGGGCGACTAAAGTGTGATTCTATATCCATCCAGTATATTTGAGACTTCGTATATACGTTCATGACGCGTATACGCGAAATCTTCATATACTCGATTGTCCAAATTTAAATATTAAATAAATATTCAAATACGTGTAATTAGTTTAAATTTTCAAAACTAATTTTGCTTTTTAATAAATAATACACCTCTAACTGATTCTAGGATACTCCTGATCCTATCTCTAACGAGTCATTCTTACTGGATATTACTAATCCAATCTCCGATGAATTCTTTCGTTCAGTTCTAATGTGTCTTGTTCTCGAGCTCTATAAACCAGAGCTCTAATACCACAAATGAAACGACCCAAACTTGCCCTTACGGGAAAGCCCGGATTGAGTTGAGAACACAACAAATTTGAATGCAAAAGATAGAACATTTCATTGCTTATTACAACAATTACATCAGAGTACAAGAATATAACAGAGTGTGAATAAATATATACATCAGAAAAATATCATAGATTTAAAATACATTACATAGCAGTGGAAAAATAATACATAACACAACTGAAAGAAATACACAGATATAAAGCTTTTCGAATATGGCTCCAGCTGTAAATCTAGGATTCTCAGAAAATAATATCTGCAAAACCAAAACTACCAACTGCCCGTGTGGAAAATAGGTGCACCCAGAGTTTAGGTAAAAACAATAAACTCCAGGTCAGTCATGGGACTGGTGTGAGAACTAAAACAATTATCTAAAACTTTACTTTAAAAAATAAAGAAAATCAAGGGACCACGCCGTATAACACGGAACGGGTTTTCTCCCAAGAATACCAGTGCATAAAACAGTTTAAAAATAGTGCAATGCTTTCGAAAAATGAAGCTATTATAAGACTCAGGTCCCATCACACAATGCAACGCAAGCTGGCGGATAGAGTTTTCCCTTATAATAGCCAAACATGTTTGGTACGTTTCAAACAAATCATTTTAATATTATTATAAGTGTATAGTGTCAAAATCAACTTCAAATATAAATGTATCAATCATAGACGGCATGGGTACCATATATCATGTCTCCATACTAGGCTCTACAATCAAAATCGAAATGTCATGTATTGGAAATTGGATTTCCGTCATGAGTCGAGGCAAGTAATGTACTCCTCGCCGGCTTCGAACTCCTCGCCGGCTTCGAAACACTCTAGCTAATGCCTCAAGGTTCCCCCCAGTGAAACCTTGGATCCTCCAAGGCCGGTCTTCACTTAAGTTAGTTGATTAGTATTCTTGAACACACGTTTCCCGGTCCTATTGGACCTACCCATCGGCTCCATAGTAACAGATATATCCGAGATGCCTCGCTATCCATTATCCACATAGGTAAAAATATAATAAATGTCTAGGCTCCATACCATGACACCACCCATAGCTAAAAGGAAACATCGTGCACTCCTTAGATCCCTTATCCCGTTTTTGACTCATAGCGAGGTGTGAGGCTCGAAAATTAACGCTATGCACAAAGCTATGCTATTTAAAGTCGTGCTTTGATCATTAACCACAAGACTCTGCTTTTCAACAGAACCCTTGATCCTTTTCATCTCAGCATGCCACACTGACAATTCACGCCATGCGACTGATGTCTATTGATATATAGCCTCTGAGCTCGTACGTCTCAGAGAAGGATGTTAAGCAAGAAAATAAATTCTCCGCCACCAAACAGATATATATATATATATATATATATATTTAATAGAAATCAAACAACACAGAATAAAATCCAATGTCAGACACACATCCATTTACAAGTTTGTTCTAGGTGTGAACAAAACCGAAGGCACCTTATTCCTCGCCCCATATGTCCAATATAAGAGAGAGGTCCTCGCATATCCGATCAATCTCTAAGTACGTCTGGACGATCATCACTTATTACCTTGTCTTGGGTGTACAGCCCAACCAGGACATCAGTAATCATGCAAACTATGTGAAGATCTCCGATCTTCAACCACCATCTTCATCGTCAACTTATCGTCGAATCGATTATTCAGAATGGGTATAAACTTGACCTTTCCGAATAATTCACGTATCATATAATCAAGTGCTATTAAAACACAACATATGCCTCATTCCAATTCTGAATATTCTTTTATTAAAATATTCATATCCATTGGGAAAGGTTCAATTAATTTTATCAAATATAAATTCTTTTAAATTTATACATTAATCTTCCTTTGGATATCAATTCAAACCAAATTAAGGTTTATAAACTAGTCGGGATTATCGAATCATGCCGAAGTAATCATTTCTTCTATTATCCCAATCCCAGCCTATTCATCCCATGGAGCAAAACTGGTAATACTCCATATCTAACACCACGGTGTTATTGGTAAATTTAATTACCATTTCACGTTCAAATCTAATTAAATATTTAACTATCGCCTGGAGCAAAAACTGGTGGTACTCCATTCTCAATCATTACCCAAATTTGATAATTTAAATTATCACATTCTCATTTCAATCTAATTAAAGATTCATTAAAACTCCACTTAGTTTTAATCTTCCTAAAAATCATTATTAATGATCATTTAACTTTGGGAAATCAAACATGCTGCATCGACAATCTACACCAAACCATTGATTTCTGCTGATATAACCTCTAAGCTCATACGTCTCAGAGAAGGGTGTTAAGCAAGAGAATAAATTCTCCACCACCAACAAATATATATACTTAGCAGAGATCAACAATATAGTTCAAAATACCATGTTAGACATGTAATCCTGTCTTTAACTGGGTTAAAGAACTAATGTCATTTAAAATAGAGTTCACGATAAACCCAAAATCACATTCCACTAATTATGGAATTTTCACGGAAAACAAATCAATATATAATCGATATCAATTTACATATCCGACTAATAATATAAATGGAATAACAGCAAAGCCTTTTAAATTCCATATATATTAACAGTCTTCCTCCACAAAAGCACATCTCGATTATTACCAAATCGAATTCCATTCGATTCCAATTCAGTATATTAAATTGGGAAACTCTACTTAGGAAAAATTTCCATTAAATGTTAATAAAAGATTTATAAATTCCAAATGACATTTCACTATTAATCGGGTTAACGAACGAATGTCATAAAAAACACAGTTCACAATAAACCTAATTCACATTCCATTTTTATTCCAATTACTAAATATAACTGGAAACTCCAGTAATCTTAATTAAAAGATTTATTCTTTTCACACGGGGTTTAAGAGCAGTGTTATTTAAGACACCATTCACGACAAACTCAAAATCCACTTTGACATTAAATATAAGGCTCTAAACAGAAATTATATTGGCTTACATTCAATATCAAATTCTGAAACCAACACATATCGTATGGGGAATAACGATATATATATCTAACTTCCAAATTCCTCCACAATATCCGTATAGTCACGGAATCCAAAGTCGAAATATTCTGGAGATTATTTCTATTCATATCCATTCCAATTCATACATTGAAAAATTTCTGTTATATTAAAACCCTTTTATAAATCCAATTTATTTATTTAAAATTTATTGGATTTCAAATCTAGTTAATAACTAGTTCATTTTGATAAAAATATGTTTTTATCTTTACAAACGTGGAAATTTTCATCCAAATTCTTTCCAAATCATTTATTATGATTTTATATAAATAATTAATATTTTTAATAATTTTATCAAGGCCCGTACAGTCGGTTTCCAACAACGGCCATCGAACTTCATCCATAGCGACCTTTTCCAAATTTGATTTGGACATAATTCCAAATCCAACCATTAGATTTCAAATCTCTTATATTCGTTGGAAAGCTCTTTCCGATACAAACCCAATGGTTCCGGTTTTATGAGAATCCGACGGTCGAATCTCCCGTAATGTCAATTCGAAGTCAATGGTCGAAATTCGTGAACGGTCGCAGCGCAGCGCATTATATTCAGGCCATTAAATATATATAATATATGTATTATATACATTTCGTCGGTTTCCATTCAAAATGTATTTTATAAATCGTTTGTAAGTTCGTTTTAAAACGATTCCCACTTTCATTTCAATTTTAAATCAAAATTGAATACTCCTTATCATTATAATATTTAAATGATAATATTTTCAAAATATCTAATTTTGAAATCATTTCCTTTTCGATAATCATTATAAAAATGAATAAAATCGATATAAATATCGTTCGCGTCATAATGGCGCATAAATAATCAATACGGCTTCACACAATTCAATATTTTCGTGTCCATCCCAAATCGAACATCAAAATCATGTTTTAATCCTTTACAGAATATTATTTTAAAATATTCGTTCCATTTGAATTGGAATCATACATAGTCAATTATCATGTAATTTTATTTATATGGATTTCATACACACATGTAGACAACAATAATTATGCACAGTCAACCATCATCCAAAGTGCATTACACAACTGCATAAGCATTAAATATAAATAATTAACGCTTATAACAGACTGTCAACCAATCGAGTGACATACAACTAAACAATTAGGATTAGTGTACGTCAAATATCATTCCAATACCGTGTGGGGTTTCAACCAACAAATACTGAATATTATTTGTGCAGTTAGGCGATGTGTAAAATTTATCGTCCCGAACCATGTCAGTTAAATGGGTGTTATTGGCTAGCTATTGGACAAAACTACAGAGTTTTAAACACATATGAAGTAGACGAGTGACCTCACAACCCCATATGCACCATGATCCGTGAAGCCGTGACCTGCTCGTGACGCATGCCCACCAATCCGCTCAAGAGGGAGGCACTATGAGTCGTTCGTGATGAAGGCTCATAAGCCCGTTCGTGATGGGTACTCCATGACCCGACCTTGATAAGGGGTTACGAACTAACCCCATATTTCTGAAAGCACAACCACGACTTGGTCATCCATGAGCCGCAAGTTTAGGATCTGACGACACCTGTTCATAACTGCCATATTGACCATTTCTCCACCCACTCACGAATGGCTTCGAGATCCTGGGGATTTGTGTCACGTGTTCTCACGAATCGCCTGTAGAAATCACCTATAAATAGCCCAACACTTGGCATTTTTTAGGATCTTTTGGCAATTCAGAGCTGTGATTTCACCATTATCATACCTCCATTATTTTTATTCAGAGTGATCTCGAATTTACTGAGTGAATCATCATTGTAAAAGTGAGATTGAGAGAAAATATTGGTTGTACTTGCATTCAAACGTATAATCAAATTTATATAAAGTGGATGTAGGCTCGTTAACGTTGAACCACTATACATTTGGTGTATTTGTTGCTTTTTCTTTCATTTCTAGTTATTATTCTATGTAATTCAAGACAATTTTGGTGCTAGAGCCATAAATTTGTCTAACATTTTGGTGCTCTCACTGAGAACTGAATTCTCAGCTAATTGGATTATTGTTCTACTATTCGGATTTTCAAGTCCAAAGAAAATAGTCCGAACTTCCACTGTTTTGATTTTTGAAAATTTCAGCAAGGTCAAGACGTTATGGCTGGAAATAAATCCATGGATTCACGAGCTTCGCGAGAAAATGAAGCTACTAACGAAGCTAATGAAGAAAGTGTTCAGGAGCAGGCTGAAGTTGCCTCCCCAGCTCGTGGCTCGCAAGGGGCGAGCCGACCCCAGGAGGGGGTTATGATCCACTCCCAAATGGAGCTTACGATCCACCCAGAAGATGGAGCCACGAACCACCAAAGAGAAAGAATCACGAGCCATGTCCAAGGGGGATCCACGAACCATCTCCAACAAGGCACCACGAGCCATAAACCAGAGGGGGTCACGAACCGCCCTCACCAAGGGACCACAACTCGACCTGGAAAGGAGATTATGGCTCGTTCTGCTCATGCTGGTGCTTTAGCTCAACCTGGATCAAATTCTCTATGTCCAATGACGAATACTGATGACCAGATACATGCTTCTGCTCTAGTAACAGAGAGAGACTTCTCTCGTGTACTTGATATGCTGGAAAGGACAAATGATGAGTTGGCAGCCCAAAGGCAAGAGAGTTCTTTGCTACGACAGAACGTGACCGAAATGGGCAGACAAATTGACAAACTCCGAAGGCAGAGAACACCTTCACCAACTCATCGCTTTACCCTTGAATCTTCGTCCGAAGAACCTCCGAGACACCAATGATGACCTCTGCTAGAAATGGCTGAAAACGTGGATCAACTCCGGTTTAGATCACTCCCTTCTAGAGCAGAGACAACACTGAACTTGGGACATGAAAATCGTAATAAGAATAATCCTGCCTCGTTACCTACGGAAGGGCCCACAACACTACCTAAGGCTCAGGTTGTCGATAACCCTATTGACAACCAACCATTGCAACCCCCTCTCCGCGTGATTGACTGTGGCCACAGGAGGCAAGGAAGCTTTGCTCAAGCCCCAGACTTTGGAGGACCTCATATGGAGAGGAGCACTAATCCTGAATTCACCTTGACCAATGCTGACATTGAAGCAATGGTGAGGCAGGTCATGACAGATAGCTGTGGACAAAGAAATGAAGATTGGAGTATAAACCACAGTCATACGCCATTCACCGATGATGTACTAGATGTTCGGTTCCCAAGACGATTTACTATGCCAAAGATGAACCATTATTCAGGAAGCCAAGTCCAGCGTTTAATGAGATATTCATGGTATATGAATGCTGCAGTCGCTCCCTATGCATTAAAGTGTAAAGCATTCCCAATCTTTTTAGAGGATGTGGCGTTAATGTGGTTTACCCATTTGCCCACTCGATCAATTTCCAGCTTCAAGGTATTGAGCCAAAGTTTCATAAATTAATTTCGACTTCACGCTCAAAGGTCCAAAAACGTTGTTGAGCTATCACTTATTAAGCAACATCCTGATGAAACTTTGAGATCGTACTTGGATTGCTTTAATTTAGCAGTTACCGAGGTTAGAGATCCTCACAAGCAGACGGTTCTAATGGCCTTAATTGATGCTGTAGATAAAGATACAGAGTTCAGCAGGTACTTGGCTGGGAAACCGCTGCTCACCAGAGAAATACTCTATGAGAAGGCCAATATCCGTCTGTGCCAAGAGAAGTTATATGCAAATCGAAAGAGGAAAGCCGCTGATAAGGAAGATATACATAGCAATGTAGCCGTCAAACAGTCCAGTGATAGCTCTGGAAAGGTAGAGGTGAATGTTGGAAACAAGAACAAAGGTAGCGGCCGCCAGAATGGGAATGACAGTCGGAAGAAGAATCGGGGAAACGATTCACAAAAGAGACCTCGGTTCAAAGCATTTGAGAATTTTACACCACTGAATGATACATTAGGAAATATCTTCTTAGACACTTATAATATTCTCCAATATAAGAGGGCCCCACCAAGAGACTCAACAAAGAAAGAGCGTGAGATAGGAAAATTCTTCCTTTTCCACCAGACTCATGGTCATTACACTAACGAGTGTCGTCACTTGAGAGATGTCGTTGAAAGACTCCTTAGAGAAGGGAAGTTGGACGAGTATAAGGTCGCTACAAGAGACAGGGGGCAAGTCGGACAGGCCCCGAATCAAAACCAAACTGCTTCTAGGCCCACTTCTTAGCATAAGCAAAAGAATATTGTTACCAACACTATAGTTGGAGGATCTCACCCGGCTGGACATAGCTTTAGAGCAATGGATCAATATGTAAATGCAGCTAAGCTTGCTGGAGTAGGAGAGTGCAGTAATCCCTAAGATACCGCCCCGATCAAGCAATAAACACCAATGTTTTGACGATGTCTTATTTCGTGATAGAGATAGTAGTGGAGTTCACTCCCCTACCAGGACCACTTAGTCATCATCGCTACTATTGGTCCTGCCCTAGTCCACAAAGTCTTAGTGAACAACGGAAGTTCGATCAGTATTCTGTTTAAGAAAGCGTTTGACCAAATGAAGCTCGAAGCCGACAATTTAAAGCCCTATGATGGATGGATACGCGGTTTTAATGGAGCCTCGACGGCTCCGATGGGGTATGTAGAATTGTCAGTGACCTTGGGAGGAGGAGATCGTCAAAGAGTGAGAATTTTCTCATTTGTAGTTTTGGATATCGACTCGCCCTATAATGACTTTTTGGGCCAACCAGCCCTAGCAGAATTCAGGACCTACATTGCGCCATGGTGCTTATTGCTGAAATTCCCAACAGATGCAGGAGTGGGAGTGATTAGAAGTGACCAGGCCACTGGGCGAGCCTGTTGCATGGCAGAATTGAAGATGTTGATGAAAGGACTGAATATAGAAACCAAAGGTGCTTCCCCTCCCGCGAAGGAAGGGTCAGCATAGCAACTAAGGGGGATGACCCAGAGGGAGTCGCCCGGAGAATTGCCCGAGGACATAGATCCCAGAGAGGATGAAGAGCCTGGGGGAAGAATGGCGACACCCAATCAAACAACTATAGATATCCCAATTGACAATAATGACCCAGCGAAGGTTTTGAAAATCGGATCCTAGTTAGACCCTCTTCGAGTAAAGGAATTGAATGATTTCTTAAAAGCCAACTTCAATGTGTTTGCCTGGACCCATGCTAACATGTGTGGGATATCACCTTTAATTATGAGCCACTCATTGAGTATCAACCCAAAATATCCGCCCGTTAAGCAGAAGTGGCTAATGCTTGGTCCAGGGAGGTCAGGCGCTCTAAAGGAAGATGTTGAGAAACTGAGGACCAACGGATTCATTAGAGACTCGGTTTACCCGGAATGGATCTCCAATCCCGTTTTAGTAAAGAAGGCCAATGGAAAATGGCGTACATGCATTGACTTTTCAGACTTGAATAAAGCTTAGCCGAAGGACAGTTTTCCTCTTTCTACGATTTATCAACTAGTAGATTCAACAGTAGGCTATGAACTTCTCTCCTTTATGGATGCATACTCAGGATATAACCAAATTCCCATGCATGTTCTAGACCAGGAGCATACCAGCTTCATCACAGAATTGGGACTATACTGCTATGTAGTTATGCCTTTTGGTCCAAAGAACACTGGGGCTACATATCAATGGCTAGTAAATAGAATGTTCTACAATCATATCGGGAAGACGATGGAAGTATATGTTGACGACATGTTAGTAAAATCCAGACAATCGTTCGACTATACCAGTGAACTGGCCGAAATTTTGACATCCTTCGACGATACGGGATGAAGCTCAACCCTCTGAAGTGTTCGTTCAAAGTTGCCTCTAGAAAATTTCTGGGCTTTATTGTTAGCTCACATGGAATTGAAATCAATCCAGATCAAATCATGGCATTCAAGTATATTTAAACACCAAGGCAGATTAAAGATGTGCGGAGCCTTACCGGAAAAGTAGCCGCATTAAGCAGATTCATTTCTAAAGCTACAGATAAGTGCATTCCATTCTTTGACTTGATAAAGCGAGGAAAACGCAATTTTGAATGGACTCCCAATTGTGTGGAAGCTTTTCAGAACTTGCTAAATCATCTAGAAAAGCCCTTAATACTATCCAAGCCAGTATATCACGAGGATTTGTTTGTGTACTTGGCAGTGTCGTCCCACGTAATAAGTTCAGCCTTGGTAAGAGAAAAAGATAAAGTCCAGAGGCCTGTGTACTATGCGAGTAAGAAGCTAGCAGCAGTAGAAAGGAACTACCCAAAGGTATAAAAGCTTGCACACATTCTACTGATTGCATCTAGAAAGCTTCGCCAATATTCACAAGCTCATCCCATCACTGTGTACACTGACCATCCACTCCGACAAGTTTTACAGAGACTAGAGGCGTCAGGAAGGCTACTCAAATGGAATATAGAGTTGAGTCAACTCGATTTGAATTTCCATCCCCGAAGATCGATAAGGGGGCAAGTATTGGCAGATTTTATAGAAGAATTTACTATCCCAGAGGATGATGTAGCGAGTGAAGAAGTTGATACCTCAAAACAACTAGTTGACCCCAACACCTAGAAACTGTATACTGACGGAACCAAGAGTGATAGACGATCTTGTACTGAAGTGGTACTTGTAACTCCCGAAGAACGGTCGATATATTATGCCCTGAGATTAGAGTTCCATGCTACGAACAATGACTCGGAGTACGAGGCCCTGATTGTCGGGCTTAGGCTTGCAAAGGAGTTGGGGATAGCAAAGCTGGATATCTTTTGCGATTCTAAGATAGTTGTGAACCAGGTCAATGAAGAATTTCAGGCCAAAGGGCCAAGGCTTGTATCATATTTGAAGAAAGTGAGAAGGTTGTTGGGTGAATTTGAACACTACAGCATAACTCATATCCCTCGATCATAGAATCAGAAGGCAGATAAGTTGGCCAAACTAGCTAGTTCTGACAATCCCGAGGACACAGAGATGGTCCCAATTGAGATATTGCATTCTCCAAGTACCGATCAAATGGAAATTGATCCTATACTGGAGATTGAGCCGGAAAGGGAGTCATGGATGAGCCCTTAAAAAACTTCCTGATAAATAGGACGCTTACCACTAAAAAGAGAGAAAGACGTGCCATCATTCGTAAAGCCTCCAGTAATGTCATGCAAGGCGAAGTCCTATATCGACAAGGGTTCTCGATGCCACTCCTCTGGTGTATAGCCCATGACGACATTGAACGAGTATTGAAAGAAGTACATGAAGGTGAATGTGGAAACCAAACTGGAGGCCAAACACTGGCAAAGAAGATACTACGGTATGACTATTTCTGGCCAATCGTAAATAAAGATGCAGCCAGATATGCACGGCGCTGCGACAGTTGCCAGAAATTTTCTAAGATTCCTTGAGCACCTCCCAACCAGTTGAAGACGATGATGAGCCCGTGGCCCTTTGCTATCTAGGGGATTGACATTATCGGAAGCCTCCCCATTGCAAAGGGCGGAGCAAAGTTCGCTATTGTGGTTGTGGATTACTTCACAAAGTGGGTCGAAGCGGAGCCATTGACCATGATCACAACAAAGCGAGTGATTAATTTCATCATCAGAAACATCATATGTCGGTTTGGAAACCCGAAGGTCATCATAACAGATAACAGGACCCAATTCGGTAGCACAGAGTTTCGGGACTTTTGCCAAAGATATCATATCGAGAAAAGATACACGGCTGTGGCACATCCGCAATCAAATGGACAGATAGAAGTAGTAAACAAGGTAATCAAGTCCATTCTGAAGAAGCGATTGAAGTGGGCCAGAGCCATGTGGGTCGACGAGATACCACTAGCATTGTGGGTCTACAAAACAACTTACAAATCAGCAACAGGGCACACGCCCTTCTCCCTCGCTTTTGGATCTGAGGTGGTCATCCCGGTTGAATTAGAAGTACCATCTCACAGAATCACTTATTACAACCTATGACTAACAATAAGTTTCTCCTCGAGTCCCTAGATATGGTTGAAGAAAAAAAGGACGAGGCAGATCTATGTGCCTTGAGGCACAAGCAGAAGATTGCTTGGTATTACAATAAAAAAGTCCGAGCTCCAACCTTTGAACCTGGAAACTTGGTTCTAAAGCGTGTCTTTCCACCCCCAGTCCATTTGGGTCCGAAATGGGAAGGACCATACACTATCCTATGAAGGCTTGATCCTTCAAGCTAGCGACTGTGGAAGGAGAAGAAATCCCCAGAGTGTGGAATGCCCAACATTTAAGGCGTTACTTGACATGAAATTGTCATCTTTACTCTTTTGTTTATTAGGACCATGTAAAAAGGCACGACTTTCCCAGAACAGTCTGGTTATATAAGCAAAAGATTATAAAGTGGACGTAGGTCATGATTAGAATGAACCACTATAAAATATTGTACGTCATTTACTTTGATCGCACCCTTTTTTTATTTACTTTTTCATTCTTTATGAGATGTTATAATTATGAAAATTGCTATGAATCTCACGGAAATCTCGAAGCACGTAATTCAAAGTGCCTTCTATCAGACTAGGAGGCCAACAGTATGCAGAGCATCGATGGGTTAAATGAAGTAAACGACACAACTATTAACACTCTAGTCCTCGTGACCTAAGAAAGAATACAAAGGACAAGGAAATGAATTGTCCGCGAGGTGTGAAGGTGCACCATGATTAAAACGACCGTCTTGACTAAACTCTACCCTTGGCATCCGACGGGAGAGTATAAAGGGGCTAGGGACTGAGCGCTGCAAATGAACTCCTACCCAATATAGGATTGGGGGGGGGGGGAATAGAAAGCTGAGTTCGAACTTTATCTTGGGCATACGACAGGAGAGTATAAAGGCGTTTTGATTAAATGCCACAAAAAGGGCTCCTATCCCACTATAGAATTGGGAGCAAGAATGAAAGCTGATCCCGAATCCCTCATTTTTGGACATGGGAGGCAACATGTGCTCGACTTTAATCAATCCTCAACAAGCCCTGGCCAGGCATAACGTTGATGATTGATTGGGGGCACACTCATACACATATACACGTAGTGTAGGAAATTTAAATTTTCATTACACATGAGCCTGGCTTAATTATGATTCAAATATTTGTGTATGACTAAGTATGATAAACTAGAAGGTACACGGCAATGCAAAAGAAACAGAACTTCATTTGCTGATGCAGATTTACAAAACAAAGCTGAGCAAAAGTGAGGGCCATTCTCACCACTACATCACAAGGCCAGTGGAAGATCTAAAAACATAAACAAACGAACTCTATTTGGGCTTTGGGGATGACCTTGGCATTTTTTCTTTCTTTTGCTTCTCCAACTTCTCCTTGTCGATGTCAGATTTGTCATGCTTCTTACTCTTCTTCTTATCCAAAGGAGGATCTTGTGGAACGTCAGAGGATTGGGATGCAAGTTGTGTAGTTATCAACTTAGTGGAGAGCTTTATAATTAATCCAGATTTGGGATCAGCTGTAGAGATAGGTGGCACATTTAGAGCCTCTCCCTCCTCTATTTTTAATTTCAGCTGTTCATCCTTTTTGGCCTTCATGTCGGCTAAGGTCATGCTATCATCATCCTTTGTCTCTCCGTGATGACAACCTCCTCTTCTTCATCTCTATGGCCACCGTCAGTATCCTGTAAGGCTTAAATGATTTCAGCATCTTTAGGAACATCTGTGCTTGATACCACAATGGCCTTCTCAGTTGCCTCGACCTCAGTTTTCTTTGGAACTTCAGGGACTTCTGTACTTGATGGTACATTGACCTTCTCGACCTCTGCTTGCTTTTCTGTAACCCCCTCGGTCGGCTTGGCACATATATCATGAGAAGCAACTGTTATTAGTTTGGGGGAACATGTGGTCTTCTCGATTGTTTGCTCCACAATGCGACAACAAGTTATGATAGCTTTGACAAATTGTGAAGAGAATATGGAGATACCTTCTGTCGGCTCCTTGGCCGAAGCTGCACAGGAAGCCCCAGGGGCTGGAGGAACTGGGACCTCAGAGATCAATGGATCATCTGGGTTATATTCCTCAACCTCAGAAGTCTTGGGATCTGCTGTTGAGCTTGAGCCTTCATCAGCCTTGTACTTCCCCTTGAGCTTAACCCTCTCTTTCTCCACCTCCTCTTAAATTTGACGTCTACCCTCCGCTAAGACCTCGGGCTCTCTACTCCTGAGGAAGGTCTGCTAAGCTGGCTTTCGTCGACGTCCTCAACCTTTAAGCGTTGCTTTTCGCCCTCGACGATCATATTCTCTATGTTAACCAAGGTGGTAGGATAGTTCTAGTCCAAGAAATGTCTCGAGTTCGAATGACTTGAGCAAAAATGTCCATCAACAGTTCGTCGAACCCTTGTATCTCCTGTTCAGCTACAACAAGCTTAGTGATGGCAGTGGAGGGTGACTCGAGGGCATCATTGGCATTACTTTCGGCAAGAGCTGCCCGTTCCTCAACATGGGCAAGTTTGTCATTTAAGCTCGCCTTTTCCCTTTCCCAAGTAGTCTTTTCTGCGGCAAATCGGTCATGTGATGCTTTCAACTCAGTATTAGCTTTCTTGAGATCTTCTGTCTCCTTTTTCAAAGCCACTCTCTCTTGGCTGTTCGAATCAAGCTTAAGACGGAAACGTTTCTTAGCATTTTCCAACTCTGTTTTATAATTTTTAGCATCCCGCTGAGCTAGAGCAAGCTGAGCCTGTGTATCTTCAAGTTCTTTCTCAACTTTACTCCTAGCCTTAATGTCATGATCAATCTTCACCCTATCTCTAGCTGCATCTATTTCCAAACGAAGAATAATTTCTTAATGATTCTTGGCATGCTTCTTCATTGCCTTATATTGTTTAGCCATATGACCTACTTGGCCCACAACTTCTGTATCCCAATCCTCAGGAACCCGTTCAAGATCTAGCACGAAATGCATCCTTTCAAAGTAGATGTCGGGGAACTGCTTTTGCAAACACTCCAGCTTTGCCTTATTACCAGAAGTAAGGGCCACCTCCTGTATGGTGGTAGTGTCCAAGTAATGCTGACCAGAAGGGACAAGAGCTGCTTTCTCTTTTTCTAAGTCTTTGCTTGAATCCTTGTGCTTGTCTTTGGGTTCATGATGCTTCTTGGAAGATTTTCCCTGAGGAGGTACACCCTTCGGAGGAGTCAGAGCTTTGGGAAGTTGTTTGCCTCCCATATGTGGACCTGGACGACTATGGTACTTCCCGGGGTCCTGCCTCGAAGGGGAGCGAGAGCGCATAGAATGAGGCTGATAAGAATCATGGTGCCTTTGACTATCTCTTCCCCGACTATCACTCCGATCATGCTCAGTTACGGGAATGAGCCTAGGTGTGTTCTCGCGAAGATCATGATGAGAATAGGAGTAGCGATGAGGCAATTTTCCTGCAAAGAATAACAAGCAAGTATAAGGATCGTGAATACAAGTAGTATACGGATGTTGTGACAAGTGGTGCATGTGATTTGTGCATTCCATGTGATCCCCCCTAATAGACCAAGGCCCGGAGCTAGGCTCATCTGTACAGAATCCTTCTTTTTGATGGGAGTAGTTTCTTCCTTAGAGATAGGGAAGAACGGTTCCCCTCCAAAGTCCACGGACGTATAAATGTTATCAGGTAAGGGGATCTCGTATAATTCCCCAAATATTTGTTCCTTTGTTAACGAGTCGTGAGCTGTGGAATCCACCGGCGGTGCAGTCTTCACAGGAGACTACCTCTTGGAGACTGAGGTATCCTTTGATCCATCAACTCGAGTTTCACCTCCTTTGTATATGTTCATTTCTTCGTCGTCTTGGATCTCCATAGGTGAAGGACTTTTACGAAACTTAGTAGTCTTTGTAGTTTCCGTGGTCATTTGCCCCTCGACTAGGGGCATGCCACTGGATTCCCCAATCGTCCGAGTAGAAGGCACATACTTGTAGGGCTTTCCGCCCGAACCGAGCCCGAATCTTACATCCAGGAGATGATATTGTGAAGGTTTTCGTCGGTTATGCATTCTTGATTTTGCATAAGTCACATTTGCTTTCTAAAAGGCGGGACAATCGATCTTCGTACACCGGACTTTTTGTCTTTTGGAAATTTTGAGCTGTACAGAAAAAGAAAACTTTAGTACTTCAATTACATAATTGGAACATACACTGAAGGATTCAGAACTTACTTGACTGTAGCCATTTTCTTGCACATCCAGCCTGATGTTTTATGTAAAACCAGTCAGATTTAGCATCTCCTAAATTACTATGCCCATCCGTCAAGACCTTTTTGGAGGGGATCGACTCGAAGAAAACGAAGTTCGGAGTCCTTGTGGAACGATGTCTGAAATAATAATAGAAGTTCAAATCCTTGAAGGTAAGCTCGGTCTCTAAAATCTCTTCGTATGCAATGTACAAAGTTTACAAAACAGCGTAAGAATTGGGATAAAGCTGCATGGGAGCAATATGTAGTCGTCTTAGGAGATCAACGACAATTGGAGGAAACGGAGGAATAACACCTATCAAGCATATGATCCTACTGATAGTCATGTACCCTTCTGGATCAGAATGGGGTCTGTCCCCTTCCTCTGGAGTTTTTACATCGTCCCAGGGAATCCCATGTCTTAAGCAGATTTTCTTTAACTTTAAATCATCCAATTTGGAAATTACAGAGTCACTCAGTTTGTCTACACCTGGAATCACATCGGGAGCCCGATCATCCTCTTCATCCTCGAGTTATGTGCTCTCGGAAGATGTTGATTATGTATCAAGATCTGTCTCGTACTCAGACCCAGAGTTATCCCGGTCCGGGTCCGACGGGAATACATCGGGATTATAATAACTTGATGACTGTGGATCTGCACTTTTCTTCGATATTCTTGTTGAGCGTCTATCAGACATGGCTGTGTTGGTAAATAAACATGAGAGATTAGAACATGATCACCTGTGAACCCCGTGTGTGTGCAAGTGTTGAGTGCACCAGTGTATACAGTATTGAAAAGGAAAGCATAAAGTTAAGCAGATAAGCATAAAATTAGCCGTTGTATGTCGCTTAGTTAAGTAGTCATCCAGTTTAGAAGGTTCATCTTGAAGGCTCTATCCTGACTGTTCGTTGATATGTCAGAGTCGCATCGAATTTCGGTCAAAAGGTAAGTCGGCTCGTTGGTCATATTGATCTGTTACGCTTGAGTACACGACCCGTGACAAAGGCTTTGGCTCGTAGAAAGGAGCTCAACTCGTGACTAGGATGCGGCTCATGATTGAGCATCCTCATGGGCAGGATGTCGGCTCGCCGTATGCGGCTCGTGAAGGAATGAACAGGTTGTGAAAAGGGTCTATCTCGAGCCCAAAACTGTAAAACTCGTCGACTCATGATCGGGCGGCTCGTTAACCACCTCCACGACCCGCCTTATTGTCCTCACTTAAGAACCGTGCCTCCTTCCCATCCACGAATCGACACTTTAGCCTTCTCCATAACTCGCCTCACCTCCTCTATCTCATCAATATCACGACCCACTTCAATGACCCCTTTCACGAATCAATGCTCTGCTACTTCCACGAATGGATTTATCACCATGCTTACGATCCGCCTTGGTGTTACGACCCACAAACCAGACTATTGGAATTCATCCTCCTCCCTACCAACCACTTCCTTCTACTTGCAAATCCACGCCTCCTATCTGAAACATACTTAAACTCTAGTTCCTCTATTCGCAATTATTCAACACATCTCTCCCTTTTGACTCCAACTCCATGACCTTCGCCGCCACCATTCAATACTAGCGTTGGCGCCAATACCAACGACGAAGGGAAACCCATGGAAACCAAATTCGAATCGATGCCAAAAAAAAAATTGCAATCAAAATTATCATTACTATTACCTTTTCAGTTTAATCAGATGGTTTCGAAATCGTTTGGGTTTGAAGGAAATAAATTAGGGTTGGAGTTTGGGGAAGAAGCGGCGGCAGTAAAAAGGTGAAAAGGAAGAGTAAATAGGAGAAGGGGGATCGGCTTATATAGCCTATGCGAAGGCTTTTGGCCTTCCTTTTCTTGCCTCATTAGAACAACTCGGCCCAAGGGGACACAAACACTCAAGCGAGCCCACCATTGTTCGCGTAATGGACTGATCTACCGTCATTTCGTGATGCATACCCAAGGGGCACGAACCGTGACATTATTTGGTGACCCAGACTTTGAAATAACTACTGAAATGAAAAGCTAGGGCTTCTCACTTACAGAAGCAATGAAATTATTTAAGACTATTTTTTGTGAAAGTTTAAGGGCTCACATGGAGAATTACTCACGATATGCTCTGGAATTTCAAGTCTGGAGGGGACAAGTGAATAGAGAAATAATTGGAAACTCGATTACATATTTATACTCATCAAAGAACGCGATCCTTTGAAACATCATGACGATACAAACAGACACGACTATCGACACTCATCTGTTTAGAAAGAGGTGTAGTGGTTAATTTCGAAGCACGTTCCATCTCTGATAAAACGTACTTCGAAGGGGCAAAATGTTGGCTAGCTTTTGGACCAAGCCACATGGATATAAACACATATGAAGTAGACAACGAGTAACCTCACACCACCATATGAACCACGATCTATGAAGCCATGACCCGCTCGTGACGCATGCCCACCAATCCGCTCGTGAGGGAGGCACTACAAGCCATTCGCGATGAAGGCTCATAATCCCATTCGTGATGGGTACTCCACGACCCGACCTTGACAAGGGGCCACGAACCGACCCCATATTCCTGAAAGCACAACCACGACTTGTTCATCCACGAGCCACAAGTTCAGGATCTGATGAACCTATTCATAACTGCCATATTGAACATTTCTCCACCCACTCACGAACGGCTCTGAGATCCTCGGGATATGTGCCACGTGTCCTCACGAACCGCCTGTAGAAATCACCTATAAATAGCCCAACACTTGGAATTTTCAAGGAACTTTTGGCAATTCAGAGCTCTGATTCCACCATTATCATAGCTCCGTTATTTTTATTCAGAGTGATCTCGAATTTACTTAGCGAATCATCATTGTAGAAGTGAGAATGAGAGAAAATATTGGTTGTACTTGCATTCAAATGTATAATCAAAGTTATATAAAGTGGACGTAGGCTCGTTAACGTCGAACCACTATAAATTTGGTGTGTTTGTTGCATGTTCTTTCATTTCTAGTTATTATTCTCTGTAATTCAAGACAATTTGGGTGTTAGAGCCATAAATTGGTCTAATAGGTGTACATAAACAAATCGTCCAATTTGTAAATGTATATTTCTTTCATTTTAGGAGAATTTTATGCTGTTCATGTATACGTTAAAAATTATATTTTTAATGATAAAATATTTATTTCAACACCTCACTATTTTTAATAGTTCATACATCAAAATAATATTTTTATTGTTTAAACATTTTATTCAACACATGAATATTTTATACAGTTCACATACACATTAAAAATTATATTTTTAATGAATAAATATTTATTTCAGAAAATTTCGGCATTATAACGGCGCGATATTAAAACCTGAGTAATGTCTAGCATTACCCCTTTCCTGATACTAGCTTGCGCCATACAAAATATTCAGTCCAATCAGATAAACCACAATACAATCAATAATCGTAATACAGTCAATTTTCCAAAATACAATCCAAACAAACAACCATGGTTTGTACAATAAATAGTGTCGGAGGCTTCTAAGCCCTATCTAGAACCTAGTATATTTTTAACTGTAAAATAATTAGAGTGAGGAAAAGTTCTCACATTGGGTTCCACTCCGCCAGTCTTTAAAGGACCGTTTTGGATTCCGCTTTGTTTCTATTCAGTTCCATCGCAATCAGTTTCACGCGATATATATGTATTAAAAATCATATTTTTACAATGCTATATATATTTATAAAAATAAAGCTATATATTTTTAAAAACCATATTTTTAAACAATGTCTAATTATTTTTAAAAACCATAATTTGAAAACAATGTTTTTACTATTAAAAATCCTATTTTTAAAACAATGCTTACATATATAAAAAATCATATTTGAAAATTCACATTTTTATACTGCGTTATTATACATAAAAATTACATTTTTTATAAATTCTATTTCATATTAAAAATGAGATTTTTATTTCTACCCTATAAATATAAAAATCATATTTTTGTATACAATGTTATTTCCTTTTTCTTTTTAAAAAAACTCATGCTATATATTTTTAAAAATCTGAAAATGAACAATGTGGTTTTACCTTTAAAATTCTAAAATTAAACAATGTTTTATATTTAAAAATTTGAAATTAAACAATGTTTTTATATTTAAAAGTCTGAAATTAAACAATCTTTTTATTTTTAAAAATCTGAAATTAAACAATGTTTTTATTTTTAAAATCTGAAATTAAACAATGTTTTTATATTTAAAAATCTAAAATTAAATAATGTTTTTATTTTTAAAAATACGAAATTAAACAATGTTTTTATTTATATTCAAAATAATTAGCTTAAGTCAAATAAATAAATAAAACACAAAACATTTTCTCTATTGCGCCCCTGTACCATGCAAACCCATCCTTCGATCTGTTAAACCCACCGTCGCCGCCTGGTAGGAGCTACCGGAGACAGATCCTCCTCCACCACAGCGATCGTCGTCAGCACCAGGAGTGCCTCGAAGTTCGGTTCCCCTACTCGTCCTCGATTTTGCTCGAAATCTGGCGGCTTTGAGGAGCCGGTTATCTCCCCAAGCGCAACCAGAGATGATTAACCATATATGGTTGGGAAGCTCGTGCAAAGCAGAAGAATTTTCACTTTGGAGTTGGGATTTAATTTGTAGTGGATTGGAGCAATTTTAGAGTAGAATTTCTGAGCACGACAGCCGTTCGTTCGGAGGTAGGCGGCTAGGGTTTCAGGCAAAAGGGGGCGGGGTATTTATAATAATGTTTTTATTTTATTTTTTAATTCATTTAATTCCAAAAAGTAATGTTTACCATCCGAACTCCAAATGAATCCCAATGAGTGTTGCCTTTAGCCAAATATCCCCATTCCGAACACAATGGGATATGTTTCGTAAGTCAATTCTATCGTTTTGATTAGTTTTTATCAAAATTTAAAATATAAATCAATATATATTGAATTTGAACATACATTTTAAATTACCGGGGCCACATACTGGCTCCAAAAATCATAGAAAAATTAATCTAGCTATATTATGACGATACGGTCGTAACAAAACTAATTTCATCGAATTTGTAGACCATTTGAAAAATGGCCATTTTCTAGTCAACTAAATTCAAATTGAAATTACCAAACATGTTTAAATTCACCACGCTCACATATTAATTCCAAAAATTATGAAAATTGGAATCTAGCAATAATTTGACATTCCGGATCCAGCAAAAGTGGTTTCATCGAAAACAGAGGTCGTTTGCAAAATGGCAATTTTTAAGGGCTATATATTATATTAAAATATAATTAAATTTCATAGCGACTATCTTAAAATTTAAACTGGACATAACTTTCAATTTGTATTATGAAATGTCAATTTTTCACATTTGTTAGAAAGATATTGTTAAACATATTCTAACATTTCTGGTTTCATTGAAATCCAATTTATTTTGAATCCTATACATTCAATTGAAATTTGAAATCGAATTTTCAAACTACCGCGCCATTTTAGGCTCGTTTTATAATTAAAATAAATTTATTCATTCTAACTTCATTTAGAATAAATTTTTAGTCGTTATTATTTAAAAAAATCATTTTAAATATTCAAAATTCATTAAAATAGCTGAAATAAAATTTTTAAATTGGTTCTGAAAATCCTGGCTGTTACAATACACTTTGAAAATTCCCATTTTATATTCCACTATTACTTATGGTATTTAAAATACCAAAAATAAAAAGGTTCAATACCATCCAAACACTCATAATAAATAATAGATTATATATCACATCATATATCACAATATATTAAAAACAGTACATAAATGTTGAGGAATCCAGTTGGATCCCTCCAACCTGTTTTCCCGCATCCACAGATGTTAAACATAAATAACATCAATTTCATTTCAATATGAAATATTCTGAAAACCAGAATCAACATTTAATTAATGATATATATAACTAGATTTTTGATCTCAACCGATTAATTATCAGTTCGTCCAAACAAACAGCACACAGCAATCAATCATCATTTATCAGTTCTAAAAATACGTTATAAAAATATAACTATGCAGAGTAAGTGAGTTTTACTCATTTTGGCCATTTATCGTTAAATAACGATAAATTGTCGATTTGTCCATTCAGGCGTTTAATTCCACTATAAATTGAGACAAGCTCCAAATCGCTCCAAATCAGTTCCATGGCGTGGCCCTCGTCCATACAATTCCAACGGATCATGTTTTGCAGAATTCAGACAACATATGAATCAAATATTTTATTCACAAGATTTAATTTATTTAAATATCCTTAACCATAAATCTAGAAATTAATTAACTTAATTAATACCCCTAAATTTTGTGTTTGCCTAATCAGCCGTGACTAACCCTTCTTCTTCCCTGTACAAAAATCCGAGCTCTTCTTCCTGAAAAGAAAACCACGCCCTCCCTTTACTTTTACTTTAAATTTAATTAATTATAAATTTTAAAACCTTAATCACGGTTTAAAGCTTAAACCCGCTCCTCATTCCTTCCTTCCCGATCCCAGAAAATCGAATACTCCTGCTCATGCCATTTCCACCATTTCTTCCTTTCACCACCCCCTCACTATCTCATAATTTCAAAAACTAATCTGACCATCATTCATCTCTTCGATCCCTCTTTCATTATGTCCCCAAAAAGAAGAAGAACTCGAACCTGTTTATCAAAATCCGCCCAGACCTTCACTCACATTCATAAGCACAGGCGTGTGACCCTTTTTCTGACAGAATCCTATCCAACTTCCACAATCAAAGCCTCTCCTCCCCACAAACTCAAAACTAGTATTGAATTCGAGAATAATGCCACCGCTTTGCCAACATTTCGAATCCTAAGCGACTGTAGTCAAAACGAACAATGGGAAAACTTCATCGATCCCATCAAAAATCATATGAGAATGTAGAGGATCCTTATAGGAATCCAAATATATGCATGAAATGATTTATAGGAATTTTGTTTGATTTCTTGAAATTTTAAAAGATAGATTTTCATATTTGGAAAAATGAAGAACTAGTGGCAGAAAAATTGTTTGAGCGTAGAGTGAGAGATTTAGGGTTAGAGGATAAGTATGGGTATTTATAGGAGAAAAATATTATTTTTATATTTGATTTTATATTTATTTTTATTCCAATGTTGTCTATAATTGTCATTAAAAATTCCTATGATCACAAAAATTTGACGAAAATGGACATACAGCTATATTTTGACATTACGGGCCCAACGAAACTTGTTTCGTCGAATTCCGATTCCATTTGTTCACACAACATATTTTTAAAGTCAAATTATTGACTGTTTTCACACATATTGATTCCAAAAATCATGAAAATTGAAATCTAACAATAATTTAGTATTCCGAATCCAATAAAATTAGTTTCGTCGAAAATGGAGGTCGTTTGTAAAAATGGCTATTTTCTAAGGTCTAAATAAACCAATTAAATATTAATATATTTAAAACAATTTAATTTAATTTTAATAAATTAATATTATCGTATGTATTCACATAGAATATTCTCTAGCGTCAAAATAAAATATCTGGATGTATAACTCGACACTTCAAATCCAAATTAAATCAGTAATCAATTTATATTAAAAATCGATTTATAATA
Source organism: Allium sativum (assembly GCA_030737875.1). NCBI lineage: Eukaryota > Viridiplantae > Streptophyta > Magnoliopsida > Asparagales > Amaryllidaceae > Allium > Allium sativum. Next base: position 139,019,683 of record CM060925.1, on the reverse strand, counting down.
TAAATAAATCATTACAATTTATAAACGAATTCCATAGCGACATTTTTTGAAAATTTGATTTGATCATAAATCAAAATCTACACGATGAAATCCCAATTTTTCTCTTCCATAAGAGAAATATAGTTCACCAGCTCCGAACGTTTCTTGTTTCACAGAAATCCGACTTAAAACCGATTCTGTATATTCGTTTAAATTTCGAATCGCCAAGTTACGAACTGCCGCGCCATTTCGAGCTCGATTATGATTATGAAATAGTTTATACGTTCTAACGCCGTTTATTAAATAGAATCGTTATTATAATTCAATTCTAAACTGAATTGAATTAGTTAAATCATACGATTCACAGAACATTGTGAATTGTACTATTTCCGACAATTTCGAAATTTAAATATATTATTATTTTATTTATGTTAATTAAATATTCAATATTATTTAATTCAAGCCAATTAAAATTACCAAACCATTATTGAATAATTAAATAAATTATTCATACCATAGAAATACGGGACGTTACATTCTTTCCCTCTTAAAATAATTTCGTCGTCGAAATTGCTAAGGTAGAAAACAAACCCTATTAACTGGGTTAAAAATTATTCATTTACTTCTTTAACTTCAGTTTCATTGTACCAATTAACTTCAATTGAATAATAATTCATTCTTATTAACGAAAATTTTCGAAAAAATTCTGAAAATTTTCTAACACTCTAAATTTTCGAAAAATTTCGGCAACGTCTCCTCTGTATGGCTCAATCGGTACAAGTACAACTCGCCTCTCTAGGCCTTCGCCGATCCAAAAGAAAATCAAACAGCCAAGCAGCTTGCCAAATAGGCTCATAAATCACCAAACTCATATAAAATTGAACTTATACCTTTTTGTCAGGCATATCATTATATTCTTTCCATCTGCTACCCATTCAGCATATATAAATGCCATCCCAATCAATCTCCAAATTGATTCATCCTCAAACTCAATCATTTGGTTCTATCCAAGCCAAATTTCACTTCAAACTCAAGTACTATTCTTGATTCCAAATTCTTATATCATCAACACAATTCCATTCCAAAATCTTGTCTCACACATCCAACTATTTAACCGGTTAATTTCCATACCCAGATTTCCAGTAATTAATAAAATTTCAAATTAGTTAACTACAATTCCAAATATGATTTTTATTTCAATAATTAATACATTTTAATGCAAACAATATTTTCCTTGGAGTTTTTAACCAACTTAGCTTTTCAAAAATCAAATATTCCTTTTAAGAATTCAAAACAACTTGATTTTCTCAAAATAATTCAAAATTAAAATCTTTGGTAGTAATCCGTCACTTAGAAATCGAAAATGAGCACTGATGATGTGGCCATCATCATCAGAGTTATTTCCCAGCGACTGAAGTGAGTTCAGTACTGTATCACTTTCCGAAATCATCTTTAAACACTTACATTTTAACATCAGTTCAAAATATCCTTATTAATGCTTGAAAACATTTCCAAAATCTCCCAGGATTTTAAAATTTCCATATATTTAATCCAGATTCATTTACCAACACTTATCCAAATTTTAGGAATTTTAATTCCAATTCTGATTTAATTCATCTAATTTCACAACACTTATCTGAATTCTGGCTGGTTATTTACATAACCATTTCAATTATAATCTTATTCGATTATAATAATGACCAACACATCCAATATATATTATAATAATTTCAATATATATACTTTTTTATCAAAATATAATTTGGGTAAAATTATTTCGTTTACCCTCTTTTCGAAACATACCGTGTCAGTTTATCGTATTCAAGTGCTTTGAAACTCCTACCAATACCGTTGATCAAACAGATCGACCGTAATTCATAAACAACTCAACCAATAAATCACCAGAATATTTATAAAATCTACAAATACGCTATCTTGTGTATATACACTTAAACTCAATCTAGGGTATTGCTAACCCCATCTCTATTGAGTCATGCCACAGAGCCAAGGTAATTACTTAACCTTCAGCTCTAATACCACTGTAACGAACGAGAATTTTCGACTTAGAAAATCGACATAAAACCCATGTCGATTATTCAAGCATCGAACATTCCGGATGATTGAGAGAAAGAAGTTAGAGGGTGAGAAAAAGATAAGATCGAAAATTAGAATAGAAGAAGAATAACATAACAACAGAATCAGAGTAATTCAAATCTCACAGCGGAACGAGTAAAGTATATTATATAACATAACTTTGGAACAAAAACTAATATCTATATACAATACTATTATAAGAGTACAACACTTAAAACACAATGGAAATAACAATAGCTATATAATCCTGAAGCCTCCTGCTCCAGCTCTCCAAGTATATGTAAAATCCCGAGTACTTGACTGCCCGTACAAATTGGGCACCCAAGAGTTTAAGGAAAACAAAAGAAAATAAACTCTGGGTCAGTCATGTGACTTGTGTGAGTAAACTCCAACAATTTGTTTAACTTTTAAAATCCTTTTAAAAGAAAGGAAAATCGTAAGACCGATCCACACATAAACACGGATGGTTTTTACCTTACAACTACTTAAAATATTCTTTGTATCACAACTCTTCTGATACTATAATAATGTCTAAAACAAATAGATAGAAATTTAGCGGAATGCTTTCATCTCACGTTCCACCTATATAATATATAATAAAAAACCGCAGGCGCTTATTGGTTAATAGATTCCAATTGGCAACGTATGGGACCACCTTCCAATAGTGTATCTCTACAGAGGAAATCACCAGGTTCAATGAGAACATCTTGTAACCCCGGCTAAACATGACTGGTCATTCATTTCGCTTGAGTATACCGAATGTATTATCACCAATGGTTCGGATCAGCAATCATTTCTCAAAAGGGATAACATCGAAATAGATTATAGAAGTAAATGGAATTTCTCTAGATCAGGTGCAATGCACCCTAATTGGTAGCTCACCACTTAGCCATGCGACCTACCCGATTTTATACCAATTTCTGGTTGTGAGGCTTGATGTCATAACGTACAGATCACACCTTTATTTACTTTGAATGTCACATCGTCATACCCGCCAAATCACAAATTGATTTCCCCAAAAATACCACTGATATACAGCTAAGAGAAACGAATTCCTCCGCTAGCAAACGTGAATACGTTGGAAGAGATAAACTTAAGTGATCTATTAAATATGCTCTGTCAGACATTCTTCCATACAGATTGTACTAGGACTGGACAAACTGTAGGCACTTATTATGTAAACCCATTTTAGGCAATTTCTACCCAGGATTTGCCAGAATAACCCTTGCATAAACTCCGTCTTCAATTATCTTCATTATATTTCACTCGGAAGGCTAACACCCATACGAAGTGGTTTTCAGATAATAAATCTGATTCCGGTCTCTCCGTATTGACAATAGAAAAATGGTCAAAATTTTGATAGTCTGTTATTTAACTATCAAAGGAAACATCCATACACACAATGATCTTATTTCAAAATGGAAATTTTATCGATCAATCATCAATTAACATTCTTCCCTTTTTAATCAATTTATTCATTTTCCCCATTTCCATATATTCATGAATTCTTATTTTCTAAATTTAGAAAATGTATGTTATATATAGGAAAACATTTCCATTTCTTACTCATACATCACTATACTCCCACATCCATCAGTTTCTAACTGTAAACTAGTAAGAGAACAATTCCCTGAATATCATCCCCGAAGTCCGAAACCAACATCAGATCGATACTCAGAAAACTGTTCAACATAACTAATCTCTTGTCAATTCCTAATTTCCTTAACTTGTTTTCTTATCTTTTTAACGAATCATTGCTTATGCAACTCTCGAATTCAGTTTACGGGTCCAATTTTTTTATGAAAAACATTTATTATAACGACAGTATTATAATCCGTACGTTCGAAATATCTAACTTAAAAATATAACTTTTATTCCTTAATTTAAGTAAATAACAAAATAAATAATTTATTTATAAATAAATCTTGATTAAAAATCGAAAAGTAAATAATACTTTCTCAAATTCGATATAATCGAATTTCAATGAATAACTCTCCTTCGAATAAACTTTATTCGATAACTCTCTTTCGAATAACTCTACTCGATAACTCTCTTTCGAATAACTCTACTTCGAACAACTCTATTCGGTTAAGTCTACTTCGAATAACTATATTCGATAACTCTCTTTCGAATAACTATATTCGATTAACTCTCTTCGAATAACTTATATTCGATAACTCTCTTTCGAATAGACTATATTCGATTAACTCTCTTTTTAATACCCATTCCAATTTGCAAAACGTTTTCTTTTAATTCATTATTCACTCTTAAACATGAATATTATCTTTTATAGAAAACTGGACTCGTTTTATCAAATCAAAGCTTGATTTCAATTTAAAACTATTATTATAGGTTCCAATTCTATGTATCGAGTCATTTTATAAATTCCCAACCAATCTATTTCTCCCAAAATAGAATCCACTATTTTATTTTATTGCCATTTCCTATCTCATTCAAATTCCTTTTTGAATTCCTATTTCGAAATCCAATTTCCTTTATAAATGTTTTAATTTATAAAATATTTATTTTAATCCACTATTCACATCGAATGTGATTTTTTTTTTATATAATCAATCAGTTTGATTTTGTATTTTAAAATAATATCCCGTTTCCAAATTCTATTTATACTTCTATTTATAGAATTAATTATACAAAATCTCCTTTTTACTTCTAACACTAAAAGTCTCATTTATAATTCCCTTTATAAATGCTAAGTTCAATTTCTATTTAAAATATCGGTGTTAAAACCGATTTCTACCCCTCTATATAAATTCAGACTTATATATTCAATTTATCCCATGATAAATTATTTTACTTAATTTATAAAAAAATTATTCATAAATTAACCTTCTTCATTTATCTGTTAAAATAGATTTCTGTTTAAAAATCTCCTTTAAATCCATCATCTCATACTTCTTTTATATCTCGCCAATTTCCCTTTATAATTCTTTTTATTTTATAAATATTTCCTTTTATAAAATTCTATTCATTTTCCAAATAATTCCTTTATAAAATTCTTTTCATTTTATAAATATTTTTAAATTCAATATCCACTTTGAAATTCCTTTTTATAAAATAATTTGGTTTTATATAAATATATTTTATTTTCAAAATACACTTTAAAAATTCCCTTTTTATATTCCAATATTACTTACGGTATTTAAAATACCAAAAATAAAAAGGGTCAATACCATCCAAACACACATAATCAATAACAGATTATATATCACATCATATATCACAATATATGAATAACAGTACATAAATGTTGAGGAATCCAGTTGGATCCCTCCAACCTGTTTCCCTGCACCACAAATGTTAAACATAAATAACATCAATTTCAATTCAATATAAATATTCTAGAAACCAGAATCAACATTTAATTAACGATATATATATATATATAACTAGATTTTTGATCTCAACTAATTAATTATCAATTCATCCAGACAAACAACACACAACAATCAATCATCATTTATCAATTCTAAAAATACGTTATAAAAATATAACTGTGCAGAGTTAGTGAGTTTTACTCACTTTGGCCATTTATCATTAAATAACGATAAATTATCGATTTGTCCATTCAGGCGTTTAATTCCACTATAAATTGAGACGAGCTCCAAATCACTCCAAATCAGTTACATGGCGTAGCACTCGTCCATACGATCCCAACGGATCTTGTTTTGTTGAATTCAGTCAACATATGAATCAAATATTTAATTTACAAGATTTAATTTATTTAAATGTCCTTAACCATAAATTTAGAAATTAATTAACTTAATTAATACCCCTAAATTTTGTGTTAGCCTAATCAGCCGTGACTAACTCTTCTTCTTCCCTATACAAAAATCCGAGCTCTTCTTCCTGAAAAGGAAACCACGCCCGTCCTTTACTTTTAATTTAAATTCAAACAACTTTAATTAATTATAAAATTTAAAACCTTAATCACGGTTTAAAGTTTAAACCGCTTCTCATTCCTTCCTACCTGATCCCAGAAAATCGAATACTCCTGCTCATGCCATTTCCACCATTTCTTCCTTTCACCGCACCCTCACTATCACATAATTTCAAAAACTAATCTGACCGTCGTTCATCTCTTCGATCCCTCTTTCATTCCGTCCCCAAAAAGAACAAATCGAACATGGTTATCAAAATCCGTCCAGACCTTCACTTGTGTCCATCAGCACGGGCATGTGACCTTTTTTCTGACAAAACCCCATCCAACTTCCACAATCGAAGCCTCTCCTCCCGACAAACTCAAAGCTAGTATTGAATTCGAGAATAACGCCACCGCTTTGCCAGCATTTTGAACCCTAAAGTTTCTATAGTCAAAACGAGCAACGGGAAAATTTCATTGATCCCATCAAAAAGCATATGAGAATGTAGAGGATCCTTATAGGAATCCAAATGTATGCACGAAATGATTTATAGGAATTTGTTTTTTGATTTCTATAAATTTTAAAAGATAAATTTCCACGTTTGAAAAAATGAAGAACTAGCGGCGGAAAAGTTGTTTGACCGTAGAGTGAGAGATTTGGGGTTAGAGGATAAGCTTGGGTATTTATATGAGAAAAATATTATTTTTATATTTGATTTTATTTTTATTTATATTCCAATGCTGTCTATAATTGTCATTAAAAATTTCTATGATCACATACAATATCCAAATTCGACGAAAATGGACATACAGCTATTTTTTGACATTACGGACCCAACAAAACTTGTTCGTCGAATTCCGAGTCCGTTTTCTCACACAGCGTATTTTTAAAGTTAAATTATTGACTATTTTTCACATTAAAATTCCATACGGCCACATACTGATTCCAAAAATAACGAAAATTGAAATCTAACAATAATTTAATATTCCGTATCCGACAAAATTAGTTTCATCGAAAACGGAGGTCGTTTGAAAAAATGGCTATTTTCTAAAGTTTAAATAAAACAATTAAATATTAATATATTTAAAACAATTTAATTTAATATTAGTAATTTAATATTGTCATATATATTCACATAGAATATTCTCTAGTTCCAAAATAAATATATCTAGATTTATAACTGGACATTCCAAATCCAGATTATATTAGTATTCAATTTATATTAAAAATCCATTTATAATATAAATAGATCGTTATAAATTATAAATGAATTCCATAGCTTTTTTTTGAAAATTTGATTTGATCATAAATCAAAATCTACACGACGAAATCCCCATTTTTTCTTCTATTAGAAAAATATAGTTCACCAACTCTGAACGTTTCTTGTTTCACAGAAATCCGACTTAAAACAGATTCTGCATATTCATTTAAAGTTCGAATCGCCAAATTACGAACAGGCGTGCCATTTCGAGCTCGATTATAATTATAATATAATTTATACATTCTAACGCCATTTATTAAATAGAATCGTTATTATAATTCAATTCTAAACTGAATTAAATTAGTTAAATCATCTGATTCACACAACATTGCGAATTCTACTATTTCCAATAATTTTGGAAATTAAATATATTATTCTTTTATTTATGTTAATTAATAATTCAATATTATTTAATTCAAGCCATTTAAAATTACCAAACCACTATTTAAATATTTAAATAAATTATTTATTATATCATAGATATACGGGGCGTTACATAAAGTTTATAAAATATATATAAAATAAGCATTAAAATTATATTTGTAAGTTATAAATTTATATAGAAAATAGCTTTATAAACCTATATAGTTTTAAAATAATTTAGAATTAGGTTTAAAAAGAATAATTTATTATAATATATTAATTTAAAGTAAAAAAATACATATATGATTAAATTATATAGTTTAAAATATATAAATTACAAGTAAAATCTTAAATAAGCATTTAAATGCATTTTTACTCAAAAAATCATTTAAAACATATAATTTAAAATTTACAAAATTGAAGTATAAATCTTTAAAATATAAATATAAGGTCTTAAATTAATATTATTACAATCAAATTTTCTAAATTATTTTAATTCGAAAACATGACCAACGGTGTCCTTTCTTCCCTATGGTCAAGTGATTAGGATATTTATCATTTCAACCCGCAATTTATAAAAATTTTACGGGTTTATCATTTCAACCCGCAATCCCAAATTCAGTAAAAATCAATCAGGTCTATCATTTCAACCCATAACGATTTTTCCCTAATCTAATATCCGTTTGGGTATGTATCATTTCAACCCTTGGTGATTTTTCCTAAACTAGGGGTATCTACAACATAACAAATAATCACATATCATCAATCACATCATAGTCATATATAATCAGTGTACATATATGTCATAGGAATATCGTGTCACATATAAAAGTGTATAATTTAAAAAACAATTTCTACTGGCAATCCTATACATTTCATAACAGTTCATTTAGTTAATCGAACGTCTATGAAATAATGTGAGACAAACTCACCTTTCGTGGCCTAAAATGAAACGATCACTTGTAGGCATGATTGAGAATGGATTTTAACTTGATGATCGCTCAATATTTTATTTTATTTTATAAGAGGAGGCTAGGGAATTTTCAATGGATCGGTACGGCTATTTGGGTTTTGGAACGGTTCTCAAACTCAACACCAAACTTGACTCAAAATAAACCCAACAAATTTTAACATATATATATATATATTTAAAATTGGACGCATAAAAATATATTTTATAAATTATACAATTAAATAAAACACAACGCTAACGCATACTAAATCATATACACTTATATATAATATATAATTTGAAAGACACACATAAACTCATACACACACACCGTACACACAACACAAATTATAACAGTATATATATTATAAATTATACATAAACAAACAACTAATCCTTTTTCAAAATGTTGTGTGTGTTTATATATATATATATTTATATAAACGTATACACAGTAAAATTAATATATACCTATATATTTAAAATTCGATGCATTCCAAATCACTTACATAAATAAATAAATAAATAATTATATATATATATATATTAAATTATATAGCACCAAACCATATATATTTTTAAATTATATACAACGCAAACACACCCAAATAAAACCATAAAAATGGTATATATATATATAAATATTTAAAACAAATATATATATCTATAAACATATTTATTTTTCAAAATAATTAAATTTCCAAAACGACTCAACGCCACACATTCAACACTAAAATATATGTTTCTTTTATGTATAATCATAGATTTATAAATGCACATAAACATTTATCACCCAAAACCATGTATAAATATTTTATACAAATTGATGCACACAGCCCAACTATATATATCTCTACATATATATTTCTAAAATAATAAATTTTTTAAACAAAAATATACACACTCAACAAAAGGGGACACACACAAAATCACTCTCACGCGCAAACAAGATCACTTACGCCACACAGTAACACAAACACACACTGTCAACACACTACACAAACAAAATAACACAAAGACATGTTAAAACTCATACGTCGACACATGTACGCACACGTAAAAACATACCCCATAAACTTACATAGCTAACCAAACTCACGCACACAACAACTACATACATTTTATATAAAGGGAGCGACTATCTAAACACAAAATTTTGACATAAATCAGAAGGCATAAAATCTCAACCGCATGATTAATTTGTCTTTATGTGAGGGATGCAAGTCGGGAGGTAATCCTATGGTTTAGATTTTTGTATCACTCAATTTGTGTCAAATCTTTGTGTCTATATAGACTTTCCCTTATATAAATCACACAAACACACATAGACGAAATAAAATAAGACGCAAGCCCCAAGAAAACATATATATATATGTATGTATGTATATATATAATATAAATTAAGCATAACTCAATGTAAAAAAAACTAAAGTAAGACAAATTCACACAAACACATAACACAAATTAAAATTATAACATATATACAATAAAATCAACATGACGCTAAGCACATACAAAACCATATACACATAAAAGTATTTTTTTTTCCAAAACTAATAAATTTTAAAACAACTCACACTAAACAATAAATATATAAACCTTTCAAACTAATATATATGTATACATATGTTCTCAAAACAAATAAATTTTCAAATAACTCACCTGAACACAACACCATAAATATACACACACACGCATCCATGCAAAAACTACTCACACACACCCGTACAAGAACAAGCACACACACACACTGATTCAAATGGGAAAATATACCCAAACTCACACCACGCAAAACAGAAAGAATCACACTTACACGCAAGCATCACAACAAAACAGATGATTTGGTCAACTCGAGCATGGACATGGGTTGGACTAGCGACGCCGGCAATAACAGGCGACGTTAGGGTGAAGCGCTGGCAAGGCGGCACGGTTGGAGTAGGGCAGCTGACGAGGCTATAAGATGAAGGGAAGTCCCAGGTTTTTTCTCTTTTTGTTGGATGTCTTTGTAGAAAGGAAGGTGGTGAGAGACAAAAATGGTGAAGGCACATATATGCTGTGGAAAGATACGGAAGAACATAATGTTTTTGGGAAGGAATGATTTTTTCTAGAGAGAGGACAAAGAGAGTGGAGAAAATGGAAAAATAGAAGATGGAAAATTCGAATAAGTAGAAGAGAAATGAAGAGAGAGGAAAAGAATAGGTTTGTGGGAAAAGTCACATACATGCAATTAAAAGTGAATGATTTTGGAATTGGAAAAGTTGCGTTTGAAATAACAAAAAAAGAAACAAAAGTATGCTTTAGAAAGTTAGCAGAGGAACTAAATGTTTGGCATTATTAAAGGCACTGGTTTAGTGTATGATTTGGATTTTTCCATTGCAATAAACATACGATTTCAAAAATGGAACGGTGCTTTTAAAATGAACATGCGAAAGTTTAGGCAATTAAAAGTTGGAACGGTTTGAATTTTGAAACAACGAACGTATAAGGAAATCATTAATATAAGGAACATAAGTTGAATATTAAAAAGGTAATCAATGCTTGCGAATAAAAGGAAACAGTATAAATGTGGTTGTAAATAAAAGGAAAACAATATAAATTTTTAATTCAAAGGAACCAGCAGTCTTAGCAACAAATATAAAAAATGAGCGGATGTTTTAGGCAACAAAATAAATAAAATTAGAATAAACCGAAAATAAAAGTGAACAATTTTTTTTGGAGAATATATATATATATATATTTAATGTACAATCTTGCAATCAAATAACATATGATATCAAAGGAAAATGAATGTAACACACACATAAAATTTGGCAATGTTTGCATCAACAACAATCAATATGAATGGAACATTGATTTGTATTATTAATTTATATTCATATCCAAACAAAATCATTTGCTATACAAAATCCTAATAATTTAGTTTTAAATCACAAACCAAAATAGTTTTTTTTTTCAAAAAAATCCAAACAAATTGAGTTTTAAACAAACAAAAATAAAGATAGAAATAAAAATTTAAATTAAATCATTAAATAAAAAACACTTGAAATTGAGGTTGTTACAATCTCCCCCACTCAAATCTTTTCGTCCCCGAAAAGGAAGGAGGTAGAGAAATTGTAATTAAATAATTAATATATTTAAACCAATGGTTCATATTTATTCTCATACCTATATATAATTTTGATATATATATATATATATGAATCAAAAGTTAAAATATTTTCAAACATATTTCAAAATAGTTTTTAGTATTCACTTGACGTCTCGATTACCTTTGGTTTAAATATAAAATAGATATCGATTACCTATATATGAAATCTGATGTATTCAACTTTTGAAACCCGAAAATAGATATTGATGATGCTGCAGTCATCACCAAAATCATTTCCAAGTGATTAGAGTGTGACTCTATATCTATCTAATACTCATAGGATTTACATATACGTTTATCAAATGTATACCCAAATCACTATGTATTTGATAGGCTAATTTTAATGTCAAATAAATACTCAAAACATCTTTCTATATTTAAACATAATATATACCAAATTTCAAAACCATATATTATAAATAATATATTTTAAGTCATGAATTAAAAAAATTAAGTAGGTACCAGAAACCATAATCCCATTATCCTCAACTTGAAATGCCACTACCACCACTGCCTCCATCTCAATCTACTTTTACCTATTTTTGCCGAAATAAGAAAAAAAAAAGCAATAGTGATTTTACATAACATAAGGATAAAATGAATTTCTACGGATGCTGGAAAATTTGGAAGTAACGATATTTTTTGTGATCCCAAAGCAGAGTATTTTTAGATACTCCACAACACTCATCTCCAATAAGCCCATCAATATGAATATCAACCTCCACCAAGTCTTGCAGTGCTCTGATAAGAATGAAGAGCTCAATATAGACGAAGTCATTGATATGATATTTTTCAGACTCAATGAAATATGAAAAGAAATCATCTATTAAAGGGGTAGGCCAAGGTTGTCTAGGCATGCACCTATAAGCAAGATTGACAACTCAGTGTACTCACCTTCAAAGATGCAAGTGCTACCAGAAGCGCACAACAGAGCGGACTTTTTTATAAAAACCAAGAACAGGATAAGGTGGTTTTTTTACGTTAAGAATATCACCAACTAAAAAAGGTGTAAACCAAGGTTGTGAATGTGTTCCATCTATTTGCCAAATCCATCAGATTAGGATAAATCCACTCCTCATTACTAAACCATTGACGGTTTATTGAAAAAAGACATTGATCTAAGTTGAATACATCAGATTTGGATAAGGTGCTTGACTACTGTTTTAGAATGTTATTATATAAAAATACAAACATACTTTGTAACTGAAATCAACTGACTGTTATTTGGCTTTTTATTACTGATTTCAAATGTTATCACTTTAGGGTTATCTAGAATGTTTTTTTAGCTATCCAAAAAAAAACCTTTGGTAAGACAAAACTAAAAAAGAATGTGAATTCTAATTCTAATTACATTAGTGATTACACAAAATTTGCATACATAGACATTTGCACACAAGAACGAATGTTTAGGCACAAGGCACAAGTCTTTCAAACAATCAAAATTCACAAGTGGATAATAAATTAGTACACTAATTCAAAATTTGACAGTCAAAGTGTAATTTGAACTAAAAATAACAAAAAAAAAAAAGAACGATACTTGGATTGAAGAATGTTGTACAAAATTGTAGATCTGATAAATCGAATAGTGTGATGCAAATTTGAAATCGTTTGCGGGTTAGATCTAATAAATCAGATGACACTTGGATGGAAGGATATTGGGTTTGAGTATACATACGGAGACAAAAAGGGAAGAAATAGTAATACGTGAAGAAAACGTGGAGAAGAAACAGGATACGAGAAGAATTTGGGTTACGCAAAGAAAAAGAATCGAAGAATGCGCAGGTTTTTTTGGCTTCAGAGAATTTTATTTTGGGCAACCGACAGTAAGCAAACCTCCCTAATGGTCGGTTTGATTAGCTAACCTTGTTTATAATTTTTACCAACTGAAATTTAATTTCTTAGGGTTTTGTTTGAATCAGAGTCAATCAGTTCAGCAATCAATTGGGACTATTGATTTGAACTTGACAAATGATTTTTATCTGATCTGAATAAGTTGAATTGATTAAATTAGAATTGAATTGGTTTTTTTCTTGAAGATTTGTTGAAAAGCAATTTCCTACTGTGACCTCACCAAGAATAATTCCTGCCTACATCACTGTCCACCGCTGCTCTATTGAACCAAATGTGTCCATTTTACACGTACTAGTACCGCTTAAGATAACAAAACAAAAAAATTAAATGCTTTTAGCAATATAGATGGTAAGATATGAAAAACTACCACAACATTATTGTCCTTTTCCTTCCAAGGTGGCAAGGGTGCACCATCAATGGAAAAGAAAAGAAAAAAACATAACTTACCCAGACTTCCTAAGTAGTGATCCAGTTTTGACATGTTACATTAGTTCTATCCATTAATCAAAATTTTGACTACTACCGGCAGATTTCATCCTTCTTGGCGAAATGCAAACAATCGGATTTCAAAAACAAAAGCAGTACAATTTCATATATTTTTTCTGTTTTACAAACGAACGAATATGGCTATCAATGGATATTTGACAATTTTGAAATTTGTATGCAAATATATTTGACGAATGGGTAAATATTTGATATCCGAAGAACGAATGTGGATGTGAATGTAGAAAACTAGAGAACCGAACAAGTGTTCCTAAAACCAATTGGTGATATGAACAACAGTCTCATAGTATATATACAGGAAACATAACACAAACTTCTCAATGTGGGACAAGACTAACACCACTCCTGCACGTGTGACACTACTGGGCAAGATGTTCTCAAGCCACACGAGCTGAAACCAAGCTCTTATACCATGTTGAAAACTAGAGAACCAAACAAGTGTTCCTAAAACCAATTGGTAATAGGAACAACAATCTCATAGTATATACAGGAAATATGATACAAATTGCTTAATGTGAGGACAAGACAAGACTAACACCATCCACGAACGTGTGGCACCATTGGCCAAGACGTGCCCAAGCCACACGAGCCGAAACAAAGCTCCGATACCATGTAAAAAACTAGAGAACCAAACAAGCGTTCCTAAAACCAATTGGTAATAAGAACAATGGTCTCTTAGTATATATATATACAGGAAACATGACACAAATTACTCAATGTGGCACAAGACTAACACCACCACTACACGTATGACACCGCTGGACAAGATGTGCCCAAGCCACACGAGCTGAAATCAAGCTCTAATACTATGTAGAATACTAGAGAAACAAAAAAATGTTCCTAAAATCAATTGGTAATATGAACAACAGTCTTATAGTATATATAGTGGAAACATGACACAAATTGCTCGATGTGGGACAAGACTAACAGTGAATATGAAAACATCCTTATTCGAAAATTATCTATTCTGTTTTGATCAAATTTTAAGATTATTTTGAATGTATTTTAACATAATTACTGATGAAAATTTATTGATTTATTAAGTCAGTAGTCCATATTTTATGCAATTAATGTATACTAACTGCTTAAAACTATTTAGTATCTTGAGTTTATATACTTTTATAATAGATGACATGGAAGAAAAATAATTATCCGATAACAGATATGATTATCCGATATGATAATTAATGACATTAAATCAAAATTTTCAATTTACGCGCCATGATTTATTGATTGTTAGCCGATATGATAATTGTTTAATATCCGTTGACGCATATTCTCAATATCTCAAAAAATGGTTTCGGATGAAGGTTCTAATATGGTATTTTCCATATTCGAAAGTATCAGTTAATAGCTCCATGAACATACATAAGTTGTATTTTATATTATGAAGTTTAATGTGGATTTTTATACAAGGTCATTGGTCTATGTATTAATGTAATAGCAAACCATTAGTAAATCTTTGATGTTTTTTTGCTATGTGAGTTTCCATGATATTTTTCCTTGGTATTTATCTATTGAGAGACAATGATCTTGGTTTAACCACCATGGGATTGATAGAAAAAAATGAAGCCCAGTCATACTTTTCACGATTTTCGCATATTGTATTGGACCGACATCAGGTATGAGCATCATTTCTCATGTCATACAGAGTGACATTTGATTTCATGTACCTATAAATAATATGTAACCTAAACAAGAGTTAAGCACATACACAAGTAATACAATAACTATTATATAGGAATAAACAATCATAATAATTATAACAACAACCAAAAATGGTGCAATTGGAAACAATGGTGTAAATAAACAAACAATGCAAATGCAACACACGTTACATGCAACAACAATCAATCGACACGTATAAATTATATAGTGTTATAAACACCCACAATCACAACTCGTGGTTCATCCAGGTTATAAACTACATCACACAAAGACGGCAAATAATCTATTAATTGTCACCTTACAATCAACAGCCTCAAGTTGTCAATTAATTGATCATTCATGCTACCTCAACGACCTCAAAAATTCAAAGCCAAGTTCACTACAAGTCCATATACCTAGCAGGTATATTTTATTAATAAGAATTCCTATATTAAATTTCCCAAAATCCTTCCATTTTATTAAATAGATCATTATAGTTAATAAGCTACCACACCACGATTTCTTTGAAAATTTGATTTTGCCATAACTCAAAATCTACAAGATGAAATCTCGGTTTTTCTCTTCCAATTGAAAGCTATAATCCAATAGATCTGGAAGATTATTGTTTCAAAGAATTCTGACTTATATTAGATCACTTACATTCATTTAAAGCACAAATCATAAATTTACGAACTTTAGCTACTCAACGAGCTCGTTTTAATTAAATTTAATTAATACGTTCCAACTTGATTTAATTAATAAGTTATAACCGTATTGTAATGACCGAAAATTTATTAAGAAATATTTAATGGAAATTAAATATTTAAAATGATTTATTTTGAGAATTAACAACTTATAATTTATTTAAAACGAAGCTTGAATGTATAAGTTTATATTAATTATAAAACGAACTCATAACGTCGGTATAGTTCAAAATATTTCATTTTGAATTTCAAATCAATGTACAAAACTCAATTTAAGTTGGAATTCGTTAAAACGAGAAACTTTATAGCCCATTGAATCATATCTTTCTAACGGAAGTGAAAAATCGAGATTTCATTGTATAAATTGTAAGTTATATCCCAGTAAAACTTTCAAAAAGTCGCCATGGAATTCGTTTATAAATTATAACAAATTATTAAATAAAATAAAAGGATTTGTTATGAAATAGAATATCGATTTAACCTGAATGTTGAAAATATTGAATTATAAACCCAATAATGCTTGTTTTGGAACTATATGATATTTTATTTGGATATATGCAATGATATTAATTTATTATTATTTATTTGAACTAATTTTGTATTTATTTATATTTTATTGATTTTATTTAAGCCCTAATAACCATTTTTCAAACGACCTCCGTTTTCAATGAAACTAGGTTTATGGGATTCGAAACGTTAAATTATTATTAATTTTAAAATTTCAAGTCAATCGGAATTCGCATGTAAGCATACGAGATATAAACGCATATTCAAATTCAGTTAGAATTCAATTTAAGTTAGAAATAAGGCCATTTTTCAAATGATCTCTAAATTCTACGAAACTAGGTTCATTAGAACTGTATTTGCGAACATTAGCGAGATTTCGAATTTCATAATTATTTGAGTTAGTATGTGGTCGTAGTAAATTAAAACGCATGTTGCAATTCAATATTTATCGTTATATTGACTTATATTTTAATTTTGAGAAAAACCGATTAAAATAATCGAATTGACTCCCAAAATATATTTCATTGTCTTCAGAATTGGGGAATTTAGTTAGGGACAATGGTCGTTGGGGTTCGTTTGGAGTTCGGACGTGAAACTTCATAATCAAGTAACATTAAAATATAAATAAAATCATGGTATAAATACCCTTAATACCCCTTCAACCTTAGACCTAGGTTTCTTCGCCGCCACCCTAATAAACAATGGCCAGAATTGTCTTGTTTTCTTTCGTTAATCACATTCAATCCATCACGAATTAGAACATGGCTTCGTCACAAAAGATGTAAACATTTCTAAGAGCTTTCATTATATACGGTTATAATCAAATATACTGTTGAAATTTACATGAGTTACGCTCAAAGACAGTTTGTTTGAACAGAAATTCTAGAGCCTTAGGCTGTGCGAGTTCGAAGCGGTCGGGAAGAGGGTGGCAGTGGCGAACCATGGTCGTCGAGCCATCTTTCGATCAGGGTCTGGCGTGCTGTGGAGGCATGTGTAGTGGTGAAGGGCTTGTGCAGCGTGGGTTTCGGTGGTCTGGAGTTGAATATGAAGAGGGATTATGAAAGAGGAGGGTTAGTGAAAGTAATTAGGTTAACAATTAACTTAGATTAATTACTTTAATTAATGACTAGTTAAATTATCAATGTTTAAACGTCCGCAACTTTTTCAAACAACAACAGAATCAAGCGAAACAAGTTATGATGGAACCATAGAGAAGAGAGCTTCGTGATGAAATGAATTTGGACAAGATTTGGGAGAAGTTGTAATTTTTGGTTAAATTAAACATCATGTATAATTTAATTAAAACAATTGTTTTATAACAATTTCGAACCGGTCAATGTGAGAACTCTCACTCAACTGAATTTTGTAGTTATTATAACTGAATTTTGTAGTTATTATATTCTACTACAACAAAATTCATTTTTAACCACAATCAAGGACAGCGTTCATTGCTAATTGCTATTGAAAGTTGGTTTAAAATGTAAACTAATATAATTTACACACGGAGATTGTAAGTATGTGGCCAAGCTTCCCCAAAACACTAACATTTCATTAATGCGGTAAAATTTTCACTTGCTGCTTGCAAACTATTCTAATTTACCCAACTTTTTTCCCTTGCCGCCACACTACTTCGATTTCTCTCTCGTCTCTCCTTTTGTTTTTCATGAAATTATTTTGATTTCCCTAAATTAATCGAAAATTTTCTTTTTTCAAAATTTATGCGGTAGATTTTTCTTGTTTTCCCTCTAGTCTCTCTTATTCATAAATTTCATCTATCTTCGATTTTTCAATTTTCGATTTTCTTCTTTAAATAATTACTCCCTAATTCGTACTGCCTTAGTATTCTTAGTTGAAAAATATTTTGTTTTTCATCTTCGTATTTCCCTGATTTTAGTGTCATTACTAGCGATTTAGTTAATAGTTGTTTTTTAATTGGTTTTTAACTAGTTCGTGGAGCAATTTCAGTTTTGCTAATCGAATTGTTCATAAATTTTTTTAGGTTTTATTCGGCTGGTTCAACTCTAGTCTGGTAAAGTTGAGTGTTGATTTGGGTTAACTATCAAGCAAGGCAATTGCGTAGGCAACAATTTCAGTGTCATTAATATTGAAACTTGGTATAGACTGTTAGGTCAGTTGTTGATCCACTGGTAGGTTTATTTGTTAGTATTTGTGTATGTTTTAATCCACTGGTTGGTTTATGTGATAGTATTTGTGTATGTTTTAATCCACTAGTAGATTTATTTGATATTAATTGACAGGATAAACATTGGTAGGTTTATTGATAGTATTTGTGTATGTCCATCGTATCTTAGTGTTTTAATTCACTGATAGGTTTATTTGACTAGTATTTGTGTATGTTTTAATCCACTGGTAAATTTATATAATAGGTTAACAAACATGGAATTATTGATTCCAAGGATGTTATAATCCACTGGTAGGTTTATTTGATATTTGATAGTATTTGTGTATGTTTTAATCAACTAGTAAATTTATCTAGGATAAACAATAAGATTACAAGGGTGTAATTTAATTGACAGAGAGCTTTCCAACGTAGATGTCTAGTGGTAAAGCTGTAAAGGTTACGCGATACACGTAAACAATGAACAGTTACTTCGTATATAAAAGTTAAAATCACAGTAGCATCTTTAGAGTGAAGTATAAATTGATAAGAGGAGCATAAATAAAAACATTGGTTCCTCTCACCTTTCCAACAGGCAATGGAAGGATTGATGTTTTTTTTTATAAAAGTATAAACCATTTTTCAGGGATTCAAACACACCTCTAAATCATAAATAGGTTTTGGAACCTTGTTTATAGATCATCTCTTAGAAAAATAAAAGGATAACGCCCCCATTTCAATTCAATCCCTATGTTCTTATTGCCTCTCCTCAACCAAATGCCCTTTTGTTAAAATTTCAATTGGGTCTTTACGCATTAATATGGTCCTATATGTCTTAATTGTAGCAAGGAAGCTATTTGAAAACAAACATGGAATTATTGATGATTAAAGAACCCAAACTCCGTGACCACTATCAGGCTACCTCCAGGCATAAGATTAAACTCTGAACTTTCAGAATCGGGAACTAAATTTTTTTCTCTTCAACAATGAATTCAATTCCCCTTGAAATTTATAGTTTGGATTTAAGAAGTTGATTCGTATTCGGATCAATAATTTTCTAAATCAGCATTTACTGAACGAGCTTTTAGTGTGTACATTTGAATATCAATCGAAACTATTTATGCCAACATTAACTTCCACACTGTTATAGAATATCAAAAATTAAATTAATAAATATTGTATGCATTTATTTTACTGCTGTACTTTTACCAGAAATATATAGAGAGAAAATAACCTAAGATTGTTTAGTCGAAACTCTTTCTTTAAACCATGGTAAGTTTCACCATCCACTTAAAATCAAATTCTAAAGAAAATAAGTTTTGTGCTTCAGTGCTTCCTTCTTTTCTTTTTGACGTGTACATGAATTTGGGATGACTACCTAGAGGCGTCTGTACACTTTTGTTTATGCAGTTCAAATATAAACCCATTTGTGAATTTAAATATGGGGAAGTTAAATCTTCCTGTGTATATTTATCTAAAATAATGCGAGCTACGCAACAAGAAAAGAAAAAAATGTATGAGAAAAATAATAACAACAACGAGTAGGGTTATTATGTTTAGTTTTTTGCCTGAACATGAATGAAACATATAACTATCCACCAACATCGGCAGGTGGATATGTTATGTGTTTCAGTCCACTTGCTTATGCAGGTAGACATGTGTTTAGCAAGTGGGTTGTTGGCCCACTTGCCACTCTAGCGGACCAGGTGCCCACCGACGCTACACCACATATGCTGATTAGACTGTGTTTTTAGCCGTATCTAAAGCACTTGGGAATGGTAAATAGCCATATTAAAAAGTGGCATGTTAAATTATTAGATATGGCTAAAAACTGTATCTCAATATTTTAAAATATGGCTACTAGCCGTATCTAAAGTCTAATCAGACACGGTCTTTGACCGTGTCTAATTATATGTGTGTGCACACACACACACACAAATATATATATATATATACACACACACACACATGTGTGTATATATATATATATCATATATGTATATATATATAAACAGAAGCTATATCACATATCTTTCATAACACAAAGCATACATACTACAAACTATACACAGGAATAACACAATTTATATATATATATACATATATATACACTTAAAGCATTACAAGGTTTGTCATAACACGATGTACATACAAACATACACAATAAAAGGAAACTGTCAAAAAAATTCATCACAATACGAAGTAACAAAAATGAGGTAAAAAGATAACAGCCTGATAAACAGTACCGTCGAGGCCGGGAAGATTGAGCGCGATAGCCAGCCTGGAGTTCAAGCTTCATTTGGCAGCAAAACTGAACTGTGATATATAGCCTGCAGCCTGAGTTCCAACAACACAAAAGCACCATAATCTCAACAGGACTGCCTATAAAATACAAGAAACAAGTTACAAAAATACTTCATAGTTGGACAGTAGATCGACATTGTAACTCATTGTGACTGAGATGCAAACATGAATATAGAGCTAAGTGTATGTTAATACAGATATAACAGTGAAGGATTAGAATGCGCCATTGAATGTTAATTCTAGTAGAAAAAGCGATAACAACAATGGTTCTAACAGTAAAGGATTAGATGATAATTTCAATATTTTGGACTTGTGTAATTTCACTGGATACCAATAATAGTGATAGGCACATCGTGTCGATCAGCGTTTTTGTGTAATTTAACGGTACATAGTCGATCAGTCTCTTTGTGTACAAATACTTCACTGGGAACCAATAACAACCTTGTCGAATCGATTAGTCGACTAATTTCTACCCATGTAGCCTAAATTCATACAACAACGTAGTTGATAGTCATTAAAAATGCAAACCCAAAAGAAGAATCACTTACAGTGTAGTCCATATGCAACACCGGTAGTTCGTATCCTAGCATACAGAATATCCTTCTATATATAGTGGCGGAGCCAGGGTTGGAGGGTAGTGGGGACAAAAACTGCACCTTGGTATGTTTGGAGATATTTTTAAGCTGCTAGATAATTAAAACAATTAAAATTACAAAGCATAACATGATTATATATTGATTTTTCCACACACTGCATATATGTGAATAAATTGCAAATAGGCTGACAGCTGACTAGTGATCACTTACACCAAAATTGATTCATACACACATACACACAACATAAAGTTCCATAATATATGTGTGATGTCTATTAAAATTTTGAAACGAATAATAGTTTTGCCAGTGATAAGTTTTCTAATTCTGTTTCAAGTTGCTTCTTGAGCCCTGACAATTCCTGCATATTTCATATCAGAAAACAAACATAAATTACCAATAATTAAAATGGTACAACATGCTAACCATTAATGTGAATGAATCAAGAGAATTAATGTGAATGAAGCAAGAAAATAATATATAACTGCTCAACTGCTAAAGATATCGAATCATCATCTTCGGAAGACATACTCGACTTTCTAATTAAGAATTTATTGGGCAATCCACCAGGTGGCTGCATTTTAGCTCACGCGCAGGGTCAGTAATCCATGCTAATTAGTTTTATTCAAATGTTGAATGCCGCTTCACTTAACCTTTGGAAAAATCCGCTTTCACATGCAACTTTCAGTTTCTTTGAAGCAGATTGTGTAGTGCAAGGTGACTTACACTACAGTCTCTGCTACAAAGTAGGGGAAAGTTGCTAGTGAAAGTAGCTTTTTACTAGGCTTAAGTGCAGCAGCATCCGTCATTTGAATAAAGCTAATTAGCATGGATACCCGACCCTACGCGTGAGCTAAAATGCATCCACCTGGTGGATCGCCCATTAAATTATTAACTAGAAAGTCGAGTAATCATCCATCTTCCCAGGTTTCAGCAAACCTGTTAGTATATTTTTAATAACTTGTTATCTCTCAAAAACAGAGTAAACTTGTTATAAGACAACCCAATTTAAATTTCAAGCATAAGGCAAATTAAACAAACAGTCAAATGATGATGAAATCATGGTTAAATATTGAACTATAGAATTATCCATTTGCTCAGTTTAAGAAATGGACAACTTTTAGTTGCTAAATAGTTAAACTATAAATCAGTGACAACTTGTACATGGATGTGGTTACTACATTTTAGTTGCAATCGGCTTGACTAACTCATTGTTATTTCTTTGTTTCATACTTCATGGATATATATACCGCAATATAAAATTATACCGCAATCAAATTTGATTTATCTGATTCCAGGGTATAACAACTAACTGACACACTAGTACATACCAATTCAATTGAAATAGCTAACACACTAACACAAAGTAGCAATCGGCTTACACATAAAGACTTCAGCTTATTCCGTAATCTCCACAATCAGGCATGCACAACAAGATTCAATTTTCACAGCTAACAAACTAACACAAAGTAAGGGTCAACTAACACACAAAGACTTCAACTTGTTCCCTAATCCCCACTATTAGGCATGCAATACACAATCCAATTGAAACACATACCTACGGTCAACGGAGGACTAGGTACTAAGGGTTGCTGTGTCGAAGGAGAGGGTTATTTGTATTTGTTGATAGGGGAGATTCCAAAGAAATATGGAGGCAAAATTTGGTGACTGAAAACCCTAATTTTGATTTTCGGTCACCATTAAAGTGAAACAGAGGGAAAAGGGAGCAGGCAAAATTTTAATCAGGAGTGCCTAATGGGGTGCACAATATGATACGCATTCGATTTGTCCAAAAGCCGTTTCAAATTAACTAATCTGGAGCTTCATTGATGGACAATTAGATTTAGGTGTTTGGGGTGGTGCGGATCGCAAAATGTAGTTTGATACGGATCTGAGCAGTATCAAATATGATACGGCTATAAACCATATTTTACGTCCGCTTCCTAGTGTGCCAAATTGGCTGTTATGGTGTAGTGCGAGAAAAAAGAATTTAATTAAAAATTAAATAATTTCAGAATTAAATAAATATAAAATAAAAAATAGTGCTGAAAGATGTAAAATAGAGCTTGAGGGGTATTCCAATTGATTGTCTTGTTGAGCTAGGTATCCAAGTTATGCTAACCCTATTTCCGCTGTCTGGGTTATTTGTTTACCATGTCAATTTGTTCTATTTTTCCATCTTTTGGTCATTTTTAGTAACTGCTTTCGACTCAATTCATTTAGGAGATTCCATTTGTTGAAGGTCTAATACGACGTTAATTTCACCATGTTTGTTATTTACTTCACTTTTTTCTTTTAATTATTGTAGTTTAATTGTTTGAAATACTTAATATTTAATTAAGCCAAAATCTGGATTGTCATTTGTTGATTTGATTTAATTATTATTTTCTCTTTAGAATGGATTAATGCAATATTATTAAAAATTTAGTTTTAATGCAGTGAATATTTTTGCTGTTGTTTAATTGTTTTTTGTTATGCCTAATTATACGCCTTTCAAATATTCATATTTTCTAATTGGAACAATTGGTGAGTAAAAATAAAATTAGAATTCAACATCTTTTAATTTTTAATATAATCTTTCTCTTTTACGATTATGTGAGCTCATGACTTAGCTATTTTTTCATTGTTGCTTTTTTAATCGCCCTTTTTGACTTTTATGTATTAGAGAATAAACTTTTGTTTTGCACTTGCTAACTGATAATACCATGGTAATATCAATTAAGCAAATCAGATTATAACTAACTTGCCTAAGTATATGAATGAGTAACTTTACAATATACTTGGTAAGTTTGGCTTGACTGATTTATTGTAGTCTTTTCTTCTTACTAGCAATTTGCAAGTGGTCTTAGAATTGTATATAAGCAAATTAATATTATTCTTTACTTCTACATTATGATTTACGATAATTTAGATCAGTTAGGGAGCAAAAATTATTCATTGTAATACATCAATCCCTTGAAACTATGGTTTGCAAAATATTTTACAAAAAATGAAAAGGAAAATGGGATGATTACCACATAAATTTAAACTACTCAATATAAAAACAAATCATCTATATTAAACTTTCAACTGACAATGACTGCTTGGAATTAAAAAAATGATCCACTACAACAAAATCAAATTCTAAAGAATATAAGTTTTATGCTTCGGAGCTTCCATCTCCGCCTTGTCGGATCCGCCACCATCCGAAGCTCAAGTTCACCTGAGAATCTCGATTTCGAGTTGTTGTTGTTTATTTATGGGAAAGTGCTTTGTTTTAAAAATTAAAATACAGTTTTTTGATGAAGTGTTGTATTTATTATTTTGTTTAAGAAATGCAGTTTATGTATTTTTATGTTTGAAAGAATGCAAGTTTCATTTTTTTCTTAGAGTTGCATTTTTTTTTGCCTTTCTGAATTGCATTTTTTCCAGTTGGAAGTGCCTATTTTTGTTGAAGTAGGTTTGTTCTAAAACCCAAACTGCAGTTTTACAACTTTTTTTAGTATGATATGAACTTTGAAGTGCAACTTTCTAAATGTCTTTTTTTACTTTGAACTGTAGTTTTTTTGTTCCTTTTTTTTGAACTGTGGTTTTTAAAAAATAAATAAGACAACCGCTTTTAAGAAAATTAAAACTCTATTTAAGACTCCGTTGTTTATAGACTTGAATTGCTTTATACCTTCTTTGTTTTGTTTATCATGATGGTATGATGTTTTATTCTCAATATTGCACTATTTAAAAGCCAAAATTTGAGTTTTATGCTGTTTTTTAGGTGCAGTTTTTTTGTGGCTATAAAATAACAAAACTGATGCTTAAGTCGCCTAAAAAGGCCCTAGGCACCAAAAAGCACTCATTCTTCTTAACACTCATATAGTAACTCATATTTATAACCAAATAACTAATTACTATTTGAATTTTAGATACTTGGTTTTGCCTTCATTTTGTTTTTGACGACGGAGAAAGATTGGTTACGTCTACATAGGTAATCATGTAGTAACCAATTTATACTTAACTTTAGTATTAATATTTCGATAATAAAAGCTATTTTTTTGTCAATTTTAATCGTAGAACTAGTGGAGAGTATGGTCAAGGAGCTTGGAATTTTGTGCTTATTGCAAAGAAAAATTTAGGAGATACGGAAAAAATATTGTGTCCTTGTTTAGACTGTCGAAATCTTAATCGTCAATATGGTGAAACCGTCGTTGACCATCTGATTATAAAGGGAATGGATCCTAAGTATATGAACGATATATGGTATAATCATGGGGAGCAAGTGGATGTTGAAAAAAAGGTTAAAACGGATGAGATGTATGACGTGTTCAAAATGATTCATTATGAAGATAAAAACTATCTCAATCATAATTTTTTTGATGATGACAAAGACAAGGGCGATGCAGAAAGATGTCATGATGATTTACTTTAAAATTTGGAAGATGCAGAAACTCCATTGTATCCTAGTTGCACAGATCATAGAAAGTTATCTACCATTACTACTTTGTATAATTTTAAATGCGAAACTGGATTATCTGATACTGGTTTTGATAAACTTCTTACCGTCCATCATTGGTTTTTATCAGAGAATAACGTACTCTCCAAAAATTTGTATGAAGTAAAAAAATTCCTCAAACTATTTGACATGGGGTTTGAAAAAATTCATGCTTGTGAAAAAGATTGTTGTCTTTTCCGCAAAGTGTGCAAAAAAATTCAGATAACTGTCCAAAATGTGGTTTGTCTCGATGGAAGATAAATCAAAATTCGAAGGAGAATATGCAAGGTATCCCAGTTAAGGTATTGCGATATTTTCCAATAATCCCTAGATTTAGAAGAATGTTCAGATCTGAAAAGATGGCAGGAGAACTAAGATGGTATTTCAATAACAAAAGTACTAATGGAAAGATGCGATATCTTGTGGATTCTATAACATGGAGCATGATTGATGAAAGTTATAAAACATGTTCAAACGATCCACGTAATATTAAACTTGGTTTGGCTACAAATAGGTTCAATCCATTTTCTATATTAAGCTCCAAGTATAGTTGCTGGCAAGTAATGCTTGTGACATATAATCTATCGCCTATGTTGTGCATGAAAAAGAAGAATATTATGTTAACACTTTTAATTCCAGGTCCAAAGCAAATGACATTGATGTATATCTGGCTCCATTAGTAGAAGACTTGCAATATTTATGGACTTATGGAGTTGAGACTAAGTAAGACAATTTTTAACATGAAGGCTATTTTATTGTGGAAGATAAATGATTTTCCAGCTTATGGTATTCTTGCTGGATGTTGTGTAAAGGGTAAAAAAGCTTTTCAATTATGTGGTGTCAATACTCACCGTCGATGGTTGAAATGTAGTCGAAAAAATGTTTATATGGGTCATTGAAGATTTTTACCCTCTTCACATCCATTGAGAAAAAAGGCTTGGTTTGATAACACTGTAGAGGTTGGGAAGATGCCTAGAATTCTAATTGGCAAAAATACATCTCTTATTTTAAAAGACTTTCCAAATGATTTTGGAAAAGATGCTAAAAGAGGAGAGATTAAGGGGAAAGGTAGAGAAAGAAAGATTGATGACCGTAGTGAAGATGATGAAAATGAAGATAATGATCATATTAAAGAAGAGCCGTCAAGATGGAAAAAATCAATTTTTTTTGACTTGACATGTTGGGAGGTTAGTATTTAAGTTTCATTATCCGTTATATCCATTAAACACTAAATATAGAAAATTCTAATGTTTAACTTTTATTTTCTTAGGAACTTCCATTACCTCATAATTTAGACGTAATGCATGTTAAAAGAATGTTTGTGAAAGTACAATGGGCACAATGTTGCATGACAATAAATCAAAGGATGTGATTAATTGTTGGCATGATTTACAAGACTGGGGAATTCAGCATGGTCTTTATGCACAATCTCGTGGAACCAAAACATACCCTCTACCGGCTCCGTATACATTGTCAAAATTGAAAGAAAAAAAACATTATACAAAAAATTGTATGATTTCAAAGGTCCTGATGGTTACTGTTCAAATTTCAAAAGATGCGTATCATTGGTGAATTGTAAAGTTAGTGGTTTGAAGTCTCATGATTATCATGTTTTGATGCAATAAGTATTATCTGTTGCGGTACGAGGTTTGTTACCAATAAAACCCAGAAAAGCAATTATTTGTCTATGCTCACTTTTTAATAAAATATGTCAATGCGTTCTCAATAGAGAAAAGTTGCAACAACTCGATGACAAGATTGTCAAAATATTATGTGAATTTAAAAGATTTTTCCCACCCTCATTTTTCCATATTATGATACATTTGACATTTCATCTTGGAAGGGAAGCACGATTGTATGGGCCAGTTCATTTTCATTGAATATATAATTTTGAAAGATATATCGCTTAAAGATTACGTAAGGAGTTATGCATGACCAAAGGAATGCATTGCGGAATCCTATTTTGCAAGAGATTGCATGATATTTTTTAATCAATTGTTAGTAAATCGGTAAATACAGGAAAAAAAATATCGAAATGAAGATTATGTAGATAACGCAATACTTGAAGGGCATCCAATTTTAATGTACAAAAATGTTGCGTTGTCTTCCAAGGAGAAACGAATTGCTCACTTGGCAGTGTTAATGAATATGGCTATGGTGGAACCATTTTTGGTGTGAGTATATATTATGTTATGCTTCCATTATTTATTGTGTTTATAACTGCAATTATAAATTAACATCAATTTTATGATACTAGGTTGCATTTGGAGGAGTTGAAAATTGCAAACAAGCATTTAGAAAAAATGCAATATTATTGTGGAAAACCCATGGAGAAAAATTCGCCGATTGGATTAAAAAGAATGTTTGTTTAAAAGGTCCATTTTTTTAAAGGGTACTATTTTTTAAAATCCCTTTTACATATTTTTTCCATATACCTATTGACTCAAAGGATCATAATGAAATGTTAAAACGGATTGCATATGGTCCTAAAAATACTGCAATGTCCTATGGTCCTAAAAATACTGCAATGTCCTACAAAGGATATATTATAAATGGACAAAAATTTCATATAAAAGATGTTGATAGAGAAACTCAGAATAGCGGAGTGACTTATGATGCGACTACTATGTGTAGAGCTAGTGCACAAGACATTTCTCAAGTGGTTGATGTGGTCACTTACTATGGAGTATTGACTGATATAATTTTACTGGATTATAATGTTTTTTATATACCCATTTTTAGTGTCATTGGGCGAACATAGGAACTGGGATGAAAGTTGAAGACGGGTTCACTCTAGTTAACTTACATAAAAGTCAGGTTTCATATCAAAAGACCATTTTATCCTTGCATCTCAAGCGAAACAAGTTTTTTATTCACGAGAAAACGATTCTTCTAATTGGTATGTTGTGATGAAAGCACCGCCAAGAGGTTTACATGAATTAGAGGTTGATGATTTTATTGAAGAAATAAGAAACGTTGGAGGAGATTGTGAAGAAATTGAGGATGACTTGATCGAGGATGCTAGTTATGTTAGAGAGGATTGCGAAGGCATCCTTGAGTAGTTTTAATTGTTTTATTGGTAATCAAAAAGTACATTTAAGTTAATGTTGATGTCTTATGTTTTGTTGAATCGTAGAATTATTGATTTGGAATATGATATTGTAAGCGTTGAATTTAAATATTAGTATATCCTTGAAAACTAACCCTCATTACAATGGTTAGTGCTAAACCGCACAATTACGACTGTGTTATTACTGACTTGGTTAGTAGAGTCATGCATTCAAAATTATGAATTTGTTGTGATAGGTCAATGGGCTTTTTTAATGAAAAAACTTATGCACTATGTAAATAGGTCGTGTTACTACCAAAATTAACTCTGAAATCAGTCAATAACGAAGGGGTATAGGAAGAACAAAAACACAGGAGAACCTTCCAGAAACAGAAAGCCAAATAAGGGAAAGAGCGGAAAACAGTAAAGAATGATCCGAAAGCGGCATAAACCGGAACTTTCCTGGAAGGAAGAAGCCCAGAGTCTAAAGAATACCAACAAATCTCATCCAGCAGGGTCCATCCGACAGGACCTCTTCGGTTGGTAGTTCTGTAATCTAAACTAGAAATTTAGAAAATGCAGGACATGAACTCCGCACATCGAAACCCGGAAGGACTATCGAGGTTAACTTGCTTAATATTGGTACATCTGGAGGCAAAGACACCAAAAGTATATAGAGATCGTCCAGAACCAGCTTCCGAAGCATCTGTTGCCTAACAACGAAAGGTCACACCGATAGACAATAACACATCCTCAAAAGCCACATGCCGGAAGACCAGAAAATCTAAAAAGATCCACCGGGAGGCCGACTGGAACCCTAGCGGAGATACAGGCTATCATACTAATATACTTAGTATGAACACCGATGGTGGTTTCCAACCGGCAGCTATCCACATACATCAAGAGGACAAGCTCCTCTCAGTATACGCAGGAATGTCAGAAGCCTACATCAGGAAACTTACGTCCGAGAGCCTACACCATGGAGCCACTACCGGAGGATTAAATGTTGCCTGAAAGTCATTACTTCAACAAGCTCATCTCAATCTTAAAGAAGCCCCAATCAACCGAGACCCTCACTTCAGAGGTCATAACCAACACTCCCAAAAGCGACCGCACGCCAAACATCCGAGAACAAAGAGAAAAACGGCCGACAAAGGCGCCTGCAAGCCCAAGAGTGAAAGGGGCCCCGAGTTCTCTATAAATAATACCCCATGAGTCACATTTTAGGGGAGAATTCTCTCATTCTAATTCTTGTACTCCTTTAAAAACCAAAAGAGGGGATCCATTGGAGGATTTCTTCCATTCTGTTCATGTATTCCAAATAAAGGATTAATAGAAAACGCATCTATGCTCAAAGTATTTTCCTGTGATTTTATCATGTTATTTCCTAGTTATTATTGCTATGATTTACTATTTTCTTCTATACATGCGTGGATTCTTGCCCATGTCTTTCTACAAATTGGATGAAACACCTCTTTCTATAGGTTTAGACCCATCCTGCAAACCTAATTTTCCTTATAAGTTTAGATCTTTCCACGAACTTGATGTGGAATTCATTTCTAACGTCCATTGAGCCCTTTGTCAAAAATAGCATTTAGCGATCCCTCTCCTCAAAATCTTGACACCTAGAAGCAACAATCTGACCAAGATTCGTAAAGGCTAAACAACCCATTTTTCCTCTCTTAGTTCCATTCCTATAGGCTTATCTCCAGTGTTGACGAAAGATATTGTTAACATTTTGGCGCAAGAAGGTGGCCCTGAACCTCCGACCTTGTGGTTAACAGCCGCATACCTGCCTGTGCTGTTCCGTCCCAGATTGGACTAAGGCTTCGAAGAAGCGAAGTGATGGGTAGTGTAACAACCCGTAATTTTAAATATTAAAGTTAACAAATTAAAGAATACTTAATTTTAAATGTGAGAATCATGGGAAACGGGTTACGCCATTGTGTACGTCTCGGAATTCTGACTGAGATAGATTCTGAGTTTGCATAAATTGGGCTTCGTCTGAAGAAGTTATGGCTGTCCGAAGTTTCCAGAAAATTCAAATAAATTCAAACAGCTCGAAAACGGATTCAAAATTCAAAACAGAAGTCAGAAGCGGGCTAGGCGGGAAAATTCCTGCCCAGTAACCCAGGTCGGCCAGGGGGTCGACCCTAGTGTCGACCTCCCTCCTATAGGTCGACCTAGGGGTTGACCTACCCCCCCTGCGGGGCCAATCTGAAAGATGACGACTTATGACTTGTTGCTAAGTCACTAGGGTTTCTGGATAGTTCTGATCTGGTCTGAATGGTTGTGGTTAACTCTAGGTTCATCCGACGGCTCTAATTGAATTGAAATTCTATATAAACACATGCAGACTCAAACCCTAAAACATAATTAAAATTAGAACCATGGCCGTCATGCTATCACCCCGCATCCTAGAGTAGTCGCCACCAACTAGAGGAAAGTAAAGCTAATCAACTCAATTCAATTCAAGTCTATAACAACAACTACTACGAATTTGTCTACATCAAAGGCGAGCTAAATCAATTTCAGACCACAAATCCTAGAACTCAAGACCTTCTTGAGTGGTGAGTTCGATTTCTTTAATAAGATAATCAACAAGTTAATTAGGTTGAGTTATAATTTGGGTTATATGGTTATGTTTGTGAATCATTGGAAAAATGTGATATTTTGTGAATATATGCTAGTTGTTCATAATGATAGTTTTGTTGTGGATCCCTTTTTATATGCCAAATCACCTATGTTCAACTTGATTCATGTTTGACATCAATTTATATGCAAGTTTGGGTGTAGATTATATGTTAGTTTCTATGTAAACTGTATACAAGTTTACATGTGAACCAAGTAAAATGATTATATGCAAGTTTAGGTAGAAATTGGATTCACATATATGCAAGTTTACACCTTTAGATTTAGATCTATGACCTACATAGTTTTATGCAAGTTTGTGACTATGGCCTATGCAAGTTTTGGATGAAAACTATATTATATATGCAAGTTTTGGGTGAAAAACTATATTATATATATGCAAGTTCACACCTTTAGGCCTATGTTTAGATTCATGACAATACAAAGTTTATGCAAGTTATGTTGTAATCCTTATCTACAAGATTAGATCCATTTTGTGTGTTATGCAAATTTGCGATGTTTCTTCCCTTTCATGTGTTAGACTAATTGCTAGTCTAATACATATACATATATATATATATATATATATATATCATGATAAGCGAACGAACAACATGGCGACGATAGGGGTAATATTGAATATACACATATTGAGAATTGGCATAAATGGCCTTAAAAAGGCGTATAATTAATTTAAGACATTAATTGGAAAAATTGGTATTTATGGACATAATTTTAAAAGGACAATTATGCACATAAATAAATTTGGATAGGGATATTAATCCACTTTGGGGTTAAATAAAGATATGTAATAATTAATTGCCTGAGACACGAGGTTAGGCTCGTTTGTGGTGTAAGACTGCCCGGATCCGCCCAGCAAATCCAGCAGCCACAAATGCCAGTCTAATATGAGAGGTCAAAGCCATGAATTAAATGCGTAATAATTGTAAAGATACGAGGTTAGGCTCGTTTGTGATGTAGGACTGCCCGGACCCGCTCGGCAAAGCCAGCAGCTACAAAGGCCAGTCTAATGTGGGAGGTCTTTACGAGGTTATGGTTTTAATGAATTAAGAAACACTTAACCATATAAACATGTGGTGGGACATGGGGGTTAAGTGGGTTCCTTGGGTAGCATGTGAAATACGATTAGATGCACTTAACCAAGATTGAAACATGTAAGAAGACATGAATAAGAATGGGGTTAAGTGGGAAAAACCTTAGAGGGGACCAAGCATAGGTGGAAAGCTTGTGTTATGCATGGGGGCCCTTTTCAAACCAGTAACTCATTAAGTATCTTTATGGGCTCGACCCAAGTCAAGGACGGGACACGCATGCTAGGTTTGATTGTAAGAGGTCAAAATGTGTTAGCGGTGGCAACGCAAGTCCAAAGGGGCCATATGCGTGTGTGGGCCTGGTTTGGTAGGTAAGACGTTGTTGCATCATGTATCGGGTTGCCACTTTAGGGAGTGATACACCCCACTGTGGGGCTAGCATGGGTATCTACGAGTTAGGGAGCCGATCGAATGGGGGTAGTGGGTACACCTAGTGGAGATAGGGGCAGACGACACCCATGAAGGCAGCTAGGGGTACATGAAACTACCATTATCATTATTAAGTTCTGTAGGCGGGATCAACTTTTAGTGTGGTTGGTGTGGTGCAATGTAGTAATTATCTTATAGTGATTAGGTGCGCCTTTAACGTTATCTTTGTTCATCTTATTTCCTTTGTTTTCTCTCTCATACCCATTTGTTCACAGTCATTTCCTTATTTTCCAGCTTATGCCTTATCCTAATTACTTAATGATTATATTTTTAAAGTTATTGCACTCGCCAGACTTTATGTCTGACCCCCTTTATTTCCACCTCTTTTCTTCCGCCCTCCCCCCAGGTGCTCAGGGTAGGACTAGTACTAGTGGAGCTTGATTTGGACAGCTTTATCTCTTTCCTTTGGAAGTTGCTTGGATCGCTGAAGTAAAGTTCAACCTATCTTATTTATGGCTATTTTATGTTGGGGTTATGTCTTTTATTTTATGTACTCAGAACTTATTTATCAAGATGGATAACAAGTGTATTAGGTTTTCTAGTTGGTTTTTGATGTAATGTAACCAAACGATTTCTCCGCTGCAGTAAAAGTGGTTTTTATTTTCCAAGTACCAATATATTTATCTGTCTTGTTTACTTTTCTTTTCTATACACAATAAACGCTCCACCAAAATTAAGGCACTCCCTTTGTGAGTGACCTTAACAGAGATGAGGTGTCACACATGGTATCAGAGCTGAAGGTTACCAGAACATATAAGATATTTTGAAAAACTATTTTTCAAAAAGCACTTTTATAAAGAAATACTTTCAAAAATATGTTTTAAGGAGAGTATTTTCAAGATAAAAGTTTATTTTAAAAACATAACAGCCAAGATCCATATATCTTTCTTTCGAATTCTTCGTTTGAATCTCTTCATTTTCTTTTCAGCATATCTGGAATTCCCGAGATACCCGAGGGGGTACCGATACCGAGATGGTTTATAAGGTATCTGGAAGCTAGGGCCCATGTCGCAGGCCCAGCAAATGCTCCTCCTCCTCCTTCTCCTCCTCGTTTTAACACTTTCACAAAGATATGCAAGGACTTTCGGGCAATGGGCGGGAAACCTTTTCACGGGTCAGAGACGTTTGTTGAAGCTCGAAATTGGCTAAAGGAGGTGGAAGAATTGTTTGGAATCTTTGAGGTAGAAGATGGAAGAAAGGTCCAGTTAGCTGCCTGGTTAATGAAGGATGAGGCCTCGTTTTGGTGGGAGGTCACCAATGTAGAGCGTCCAGTTGATACATGGCCGGATTTCAGGCGTAGGGTTGAGGCAAAGTTTCTCTCACGGGCTGAAGAGAATCTATACATGGAAAGGTTTTTAGCATTGAGGCAGGGAAATCTGAAAGAGTACGTCAACAAGTTCAATCAGTTGGCGAGATTTTGCTTGGACTTGGTGAATACACCTGAAAAGAAGGCCCTGAGATTTGTTAAGGGTTTGAACGAGCCGCTACATGGGTTAGTTATGACCCATATCCCTATGGGGGCCACCTTTGAGAGACTACTTGACATGGCGCTTATCCATGAAGAGGAGAAAGGCGCCAATGCTAATAAGGCACTTGAGAAGAAAGGGGATCAAAAGAAACCACAATAGCAACAGCAGAACAAGAAGGGTGGTAAAGACAACAATGGCAAAGGAAAGAAAAGATTCTTTAACTGTGGGACACCAGGCCATCTAAGCAAAGACTGTAGGAAGAAGAAGAAGACTGGTTGATTCCACTGTGGCGAGGAAGGACATCTGATTAAGGACTGCCCAAAGAAAGGGAAGAGGGCATGGCCTACCTCTGGAGGGCAGATTCAGGCTCTCATGGCACCAGGGCAGGCAAGGGGGCAAGTCTAGGCTCTCGTGGTCCCACCACTGTAAGAACGAGGTAGAGCGATTTCCGTTGAAAGTTTAGTCTATCTTTTTGATCATCCTGTTCGCACACTCTTTGATTCTGGTGCATTGCACTCTTTTATATCCACTGCTTTAGTTGAGACACTACACCTAAACACCAGTATAGTCGAGGATCCCTTAGTTATTTCAAATCCAATTGGGGGATCAGCCTATTTGTCGATGATTTTTTTGGATTTGGAAATTTCTATACTTAGCGTTGGGTTTAGATGTGATGCTTATGTTTTGGGCTTCATGGCCTATGGGTTAATTTTGGGCATGGATTGGTTATCCAGTAATGGAGCCGTCCTAGATTGTGAAAAGAGAGAGGTTAGGCTTATGACTCGCTTGGGCAACAATCTCGAAATCTCTTGTAATCCCATGAATTCTGTTATGCTAAGTTATCTAGAATCGCTTGACGCGTCTGTTGAGAATTTGCATTCTGTTAGAGTGGTCCGTGAATACTCGGATGTCTTCGATGAAGTTTGAGGTTTACCCCCGAGGCGTGAGATAGACTTTCGAATATACTTAGTAGATAATGCAAAGCCAGTTGCATTACCA
Organism: Allium sativum; assembly: GCA_030737875.1. Classification (NCBI taxonomy): domain Eukaryota; kingdom Viridiplantae; phylum Streptophyta; class Magnoliopsida; order Asparagales; family Amaryllidaceae; genus Allium; species Allium sativum. Next base: position 138,983,622 of record CM060925.1, on the reverse strand, counting down.
GTGCGCCACATGGCTCCGAGAGAGAAGAGAACTCAGTAAGCAAGTGAAAGAATTGCTTGAGAAGGGGTTCATAAGAAGAAGTATTTCAGAGTGGGGTGCTCCAGTCTTTTTGCTACAAAAGCTGATGGTTCACTTAGATTGCGCGTGGATTATAGAGAGCTGAATAAGCTAACAAAGAAGAACAGACACCCATTACCGAGGATAGACGATTTATTTGATCAGTTGGTGGGTGCTTCGGTTTTCTCGCAACTGGATTTGGCTACAGGGTTTCATCAGCTAAGGGTGGCTGAAGATAGCATCGAAAGGCTGCATTTAGAACTCCTGACGGTTTCTTCGAGTGGCTCGTCATGCCTTTTGGTTTGACGAATGCACCCGCATACTTTGTTGACTTAATGAGTAGGGTGTTTAGGGAGTTTCTGAACAAGTTTGTGGTAGTCTTTGTAGACGATATTCTGGTTTTCTCTAAAAATGAAGAAGAGCATGCCCTACATCTTAGGGAAGTCTTACAGACCCTACGAGCGCATCAACTAAAAGATAAGTTCTCCAAGTGCCATTTTTGGAGAAAAGAAGTGAGTTTCTTAGGACACGTGGTCTCTAAGGAAGGGATAGTTGTGGATCCCGCTAAGATAGTGGCAATCCAAGATTGGAAAATGCCTAAGAACGCAACAGAAGTAAGGAGCTTTTAAGGACTGGCTGGTTACTATAGGAAGTTCATTAAGGACTTAGCGAAGATATCATCCCCTCTCACTCGATTAACGAAGAAGAATTTGACTTTTACTTGGGACGTTGACTGTGATGATGCTTTCCAATGTCTGAATAGGGCTTTGAAGACAGCTCCAATTTTAGTTTTGCTAGACGGGAGTAAGGCATTCACTGTATATACCGATGCTTGCGGGACAATGCTTGGCGCAGTTTTAATGCAAGAGGGAAGGGTGATATGCTATGGTGGAGGACAGTTGAAAACCCAAGAGAAAAATTACCCTACCCACGACTTGGAGTTGGCGTCCATATTTTTTGCGCTTAAGTCATGGCGTCATTATTTTCTTGGTGAAAGGTTTGAGTTGTATATAGACCATAAGTCGCTAAAGTACTTATTCTCTCAGAAGGACCTAAACTTGAGGCAATAGAGATGGATGGAGTTTTTGGCATCCTACGATTTTGAGATCGCATATACCCCTGGCAAGGGTAATGTTGTAGCTAATGCCTTAAGTAGAAAGAAGTTAACTTTAATTCCTTTGTTTGTAGAGCAATAGAGTTTGGAGTATATATCTTCCTTTGACTTCAGACCCTCTGTTGATTATGTACCCGGATTGTTGGCATCATTAGAGGTGTAACCTACACTTTTGGGTCTAGTTGGAGAGGCACATCGGAACGACACAGAGTTGGTTGAGATAGTAGGCAAGCTTATAGGAGGGGAGTCCTCAAGACATCTTGATAGATATGATATAGATGAGAGAGGTTGGCTACGTAGAGATGGAAGATTTTGCGTACCACAAGACGAAAGTTTGAAGAAGGCAATTCTTGAAGACTCACATCGCTCTAAGATGACCATACATCCTGGTGGTGATAAGATGTATAAGGATATGAAGCGAGTTTTCTTTTGGGCTGGAATGAAGAAGGACGTGGCCGAGTTCGTTGCTAGATACTTAGTGTGCCAGCAAGTCAAGGCGGAGTAAAAGAAGCCCAGAGGTTTGCTCCATCCCTTAGAGATTCCGCTTTGGAAATGGGAAAGCGTTTCCATGGATTTTGTAGATAGGTTATCAAGATTGAGGAAGGGTAATATGGGGATTTGGGTAATTGTAGACCGACTTACTAAAAGTGCCCATTTTATTCCCATCAAAAATAGAAGGACCGCCGCATGGTTGGAATCTATTTACCTTCGAGAGATTGTTCGTTTGCACGTCATACCCTCCAGCATTGTGAGCAATAGAGATCCTATTTTCACAAGCGTATTTTGGAAGAACTTACAAGAGGCGTTTGGGACGCAGTTATGCTTAAGTACCGCTTATCATCCTCAGATGGACGTCCAGACCGAGAGGGTGAATTGGATTCTAGAAGACCTTCTGAGGCTATGCATTCTAGACTTTGGAGGAACATGGGAAGAAGAACACCTTCCACTAGTAGAGTTCGGCTATAATAATAGTTTTCAGGCTAGCATTGGCATGGCACCTTTTGAGGCTCTTTATGGATGATCGTGTTGATCACCTACAAGGTGAGAATCCACGGATAATGTTTTGCTTGGACCCGACATGATTAGGGAAACTTCGGAGAAGATAGACCTGATTCGACGACGAATGAAGACGACGCAGGACCGACAGAAGTCATATGCTGATAAGAGATGAACCAATCTTGAGTTCACTGTTGGGGACATGGTTTTTATTAAGGTGTCACTGTTGAGAAACGTAGTCCGTTTTGTATCAGTAGGGAAGTTGGCACCAAGGTTCGTAGGACCCTTTCCAATTACGGAGAGGATTGGGCAGATGGCGTACAGAGTAAAATTACCAGAGAAGCTCAGCAGAACTCATGATGTGTTTCACATTTCACATTTGCGCAAGTGTTTACACGATACGGCAGAAGTGGTAGAGCCGAGAACGCTCGAAGAAGTGGAAGTAAAGTGCAATGCCACGATTAGACGAGCTCCTATGCGCATTCTCGGATCGGAGGTCAAGAAGCTTCGCAACAAAGAGGTTAAGTTGGTCAAAGTGCAATGGGGAGATGACCAAAGAGATGCGACTTGGGAGACGAAAGATAAGATGCGTACGTTGTACCCTTTCCTTTTTGAGGGTATGTTTTGATTTCTCCTTTTTCTACCGCTTTGTTGATACTTGTCCTATCTTTTAGTATTATCTTTGCGATGACATCTTCGATCTTTAGTTAGGAAGAACCCTATGGTTGAAACATGTGTTTGAGACATGTTATGTCTGATGGATGCAAATGGATGCAAGTGGTTGCTAGTGGTTGCTCGTGGATGCATATACACACACCTTAGGCACTAGATCGGCTCAATCACCTTCATGTTGCATATAAATGTGTGTGCATATTTAAATTAATGGATGTGTAATGGTTGTGTTATCATATGGATGCTGCAATTTGATGAATGGTTGTGCACACATGTAGAAATAATATGTATCGATAGGAATCTTTTGCATACATAATGGACGCATGGCACTATCATGATTTGCATTAAGGAGGTCAACTGAATCAGTAGACCGCCTAATTTTGCATAAGATAAGGAACATATACACACACTTCTTGCATATGTTCATACAGCATTAGAAATTTTGTAAGGACAATGGATGCCTGTGTTTAATGGTTGAGTAGATGGATGATTAGATGTTAAGATATGCATTCTCCTTAACTTGGAGATTTCGGGGGCGAAATCCTTTAAGGAGGGGAGAATGTAACACCCCGTAATTTTAAATATTAAAGTTAACAAATTAAAGAATACTTAATTTTAAATGTGAGAATCATGGGAAACGGGTTACGCCATTGTGTTCGTCTCGGAATTCTGGTTGAGATAGAGTCCGATTTTGTGTAAATTGGATTTCGTATGAAGAAGTTATGGCTATCAGAAGTTTCCAGAAAATTCAAATAAATTCAAACAGCTCGAAAACGGATTCAAAATTCAAAACCGAAGTCAGAAGTGGGCTAGGCGGGAAAATTCCTGCCCAGGACCCAGGTCGACCAGGGGGTCGACCCTAGTGTCGATCTCCCCCCTACAGGTCGACCTGGGGGTCGACCTGCCCCCCCGGGCCAGATCTGAAAGATGACGACTTATGACTTGTTGCTGAGTCACTAGGGTTTCTGGATAGTTCTGATCTGGTCTGAATGGTTGTGGTTAACTCTAGGTTCATCCGATGGCTCTAATTGAATTGAAATTCTATATAAACATATGTAGACGCAAACCCTAAAACCTAATTAAAATTAGAACCATGGCCGTCATGCTATCACCCTGCAACCTAGAGTAGCCGCCACCAACTAGAGGAAAAGTAAAGCTAATCAACTCAATTCAACTCAAGTCTATAACAACAACAACTACGAATTTGTCTACCTCAAAGGCGAGCTAAATCAATTTCAGAACACAATTCCTAGAACTCAAGACCTTCTTTGAGTGGTGAGTTCGATTTATTTAATAAGATAATCAACAAGTTAATTAGGTTGAGTTATAATTTGGGTTATATGGTTATATTTGTGAATCATTGGAAAAATGTGATATTTTGTGAATATATGTTAGTTGTTCATAATGATAGTTTTGTTGTGGATCCCTTTTTATATGCCAAATCACCTATGTGCAACTTGATTCATGTTTGACATCAATTTATATGCAAGTTTGGGGGTAGATTATATGCTAGTTTCTATGTAAACTGTACACAAGTTTACATGTGAACCAAGTAAAATGATTATATGCAAGTTTAGATAGAAATTGGATTCACATATATGCAAGTTTACACCTTTAGATTTAGATCTATGACATACATAGTTTTATGCAAGTTTGTGACTATGGCCTATGCAAGTTTTGGATGAAAACTATATTCATATATGCAAGTTTTGTGTGAAAAACTATATTATGTATATGCAAGTTCACACCTTTAGGCCTATGTTTAGATTCATGACAATTCAAAGTTTATGCAAGTTATGTTGTAATCCTTATCTGCAAGATTAGATCCATTTTGTGTGTTATGCAAATTTGCGATGTTTCTTCCCTTTTATGTGTTAGACTAATTGCTAGTCTAATACATATATATATATATATATATATATATCATAATAAGCGAACGAACAACGTGGGGATGATAGGAGTAATACTGAATATACACATATTGATAATTGGCATAAATGGCCTTAAAAAGGCGTATAATTGATTTAAGACATTAATTGGAAAAATTGGTATTTATGGACATAATTTTAAAAGGACAATTATGGACATAATTTTAAAAGGACAATTATGGACATAAATAAATTTGGATAGGGATATTAATCCACTTTGGGGTTAAATAAAGATATGTAATAACTAATCGCCTGGGACACGAGGTTAGACTCGTTTGTGGTGTAAGACTGCCCGGACCCGCCCGGCAAATCCAGCAACCACAAATGCCAGTCTAATGTGAGAGGTCAAAGGCATGAATTAAATGCGTAACAATTGTAACGACACGAGGTTGGGCTCGTTTGTGCTGTAAGACTGCCCGGACCCGCCCGGCAAATCCAGCAGCCACAAACGCCAGTCTAATGTGGGAGGTCTTTGCGAGGTTACAGTTTTAATGAATTAAGAAACACTAAACCAGATAAACATGTGGTGGGACATGGGGGGGGGGGGGTTAAGTGGGTGCCTTAGGTGGCATGTGAAATTAAGAGGGTGCCTTGGGTGGGATGTGAAATACAATTATATGCACTTAACCAAGATTGAAACATGTAAGAAGACATGAATAAGAATGGGGTTAAGTGGGAAAAACCTTAAAGGGGACCAAGCATAGGTGGAAAGCTTGTGTCATGCATGGGGGCCCTTTTCAAACCAGTAACCCATTAAGTATCTTTATGGGCTCGACCCAAGTCGAGGACGGGACACGCGTACTGGGTTTGATTGTAAGAGGTCAAAACGGGTAAGCGGTGGCAATGCAAGTCCAACGGGTTCATATGCATGTGTGGGCCCGGGATGGTAGGTAAGACGTTGTTGCATCGTGTAGATATAAGCCGTGCATTTTTTGTGGTATCAGGTTGCCACTTTGGGGAGTGATACACCCCACTGTGGGGCTAGCACGGGTATCTACGAGTTAGGGAGCCGATTGAATAGGGGTAGTGGGTACACCTAGTGGAGATAGGGGAAGATGACACCTATGAAGGCAGCTAGGGGTACACGAAACTACCATTATCATTATTAAGTTCTGTAGGCAAGATCAACTTTTAGGGTGTTTGGTGTGGTGCAATGTAGTAATTATCTTATAGTGATTAGGTGCGCCTTTAACGTTATCTTTGTTCATCTTATTTCCTTTGTTTGCTCTGTCATACCCATTTGTTCACAGTCATTTCCTTATTTTCCAGCTTATGCCTTATCTTAATTACTTAATGATTATGTTGTTAAAGTTATTGCACTACCAGACTTTATGTCTGACCCCCTTTATTTCCACCTCTTTTCTTCCTTCCCTCCCCACCCTAGGTGCTCTGGGTGGGACTAGTACTAGTAGAGCTTGATTTGGACAGCTTTATCTCTTTCCTTTGGAAGTTGCTTGGATCGCTGAAGTAAAGTTCAACCTATCTTATTTATGGCTATTTTATGTTGGGGTTATGTCTTTTATTTTATGCACTCAGAACTTATTTATCAAGATGGATAACAAGTGTATTGGGTTTTGTTGTTGGTTTTTGATGTGATGTAACCAAACTATTTCTCCGCTGCAATAAAAGTGGTTTTTATTTTCCAAGTACCTATATATTTATCTGTCTTGTTTACTTTTCTGTTCTATACACAATAAACGTTCCACCAAAATTAAGGAATTCCCTTTGTGAGTGACCTTAACGGAGATGGGGTGTCACAGGTAAAAGGTCCCAACAAAGCTTTTAGGATCTCGGACGGATAAGACAAAAATCAATGGCCTTGGAGTGATAGAAGAGCAAAGATTAAGAGCGGAAGCTTTGCAATAATAAAGCGTAAAAGATAAATAGGACAACACACTTACGATACTTGGGATAATAGCCTCTCCCACACAGGACAAGCCTTAACAACTCCTCCCAGTGGTTCTACATCAGAGATGCTAGCGTTTTCTCTCACCTAAAGAAAGTTCTCTATGAGAAGATCAGAGCAACAATGTTTGAACAAGAAATGATGAATGATTTTGACTATTTCACCAACAAATGGTCTGAAGGGATAACATCTCAATTTCAGTGTACTTTAGGAAGCAGGAATAGAGATGTAGGTTAAATAACAGGGTCGAACCACAAGATGGTTAGGACCCAGTGACAAGAAAAGAAGTTCACGATAGGACCACTCAAGGAATATCACTTTACCACTTTAATAGATAATATCTATTTCCTAACCAAACATGAACTCAACTATTGGCTGTCTGCAAAGAAAAAGCCCAAATACGAAAGGAAAGAAGGAGGACCCTATTGTCATTACCACATAAGGAATAGACATAGCACAAATCATTGCAGAATCCTTGAGGAAATGGTCACCAAATTCGTCAGCCAAGGCCAATTATGAGAGTTTATAACAAGATCAGTTAAGTTCAGTAAAAATCCTTAGGAAAAGGATTATCAAACACAATTGAGGGCATGGAAAACCCTCCTTTCGGAACTTGAAAGAAACCTAAAAGGGGTCAAACCGCGAATGGATTGAATCCCCTGTCATCACCAAATTGGTCAGGATAAGGCATTCCCCAGAAGGGGATGATGTGTTAGTCTTTCTCCATGCCCAAATCAGAGGGGCCTAGGTTAAATAATCAAAAGCGTAAGCCTCTGTTTCACACCAGAAATGGTCATGGCAATGCATCTAACAATAGCACGCCCTGCCTCTGCTCGTAGAAGAGTACGCCCTGCCTCTGCTAGAACTAAGCATGTCCTACCTCTGCTCGTAGAAGAGCATGTCCTACCTCTGTTTTTATTCCATGTTACCAACAGAATGGAACACCAACCCCTATCATCACCTACGATGGTCATGATAGGGCATTCCTCGGAGGTGGGTGACGTGTAAGCCTCTATCAGTGCCTACAATGATCCATATAGAGCATCAAAAGAGAAAACCTTAGTTCTGTGTCTACAATGGCCCCGTCTAAGTTTCTAAGATCTTATCATCACCTATAATGGTCAGGATAAGGCATATCCTGGAGGGAGGTCGGGTAAGTCCTTGGGCGCTTCTTGTGGATAAGCTAGCCAAGCGCACCGGCCACGCAGGCCCAGAGAGTGTCCAACAAAGCACGTACATCCTTTGCTTTGACATTAAAAGCCCAGAGGGTGGCTCAGGAAGCCCGTACAGCCTCCGTTTCGCTAATCAAGCCCAAGGAGGGTACCAAAACATCAATGGTGGAAGGGGAGTTTCGGTCTTCAATCCTTAGATCACCCAAATAAGGGACGTTTCAGGACTTCTATTCAATGCCGGAAGGGGAGTTCCGGTCCTCAATCCTTAAATCACCCGAATAAGGGACGTTTCAGGACTTCTATTCAATGCCGGAAGAGGAGTTCCGGTCTTCAATCCTTAGATCACCCGAATAAGGGACTTTTGGGGACTTCCATTCAATACCGGAAGGGGAGTTCCGGTCTCCAATCCTTAAATCATCCGAATAAGGGACGTTTCAGGACTTCTATTCAATGCCGGAGGGGGAGTTCCGGTCTTCAATCCATATATCACCCAAATAAGGCATAATTCGGGACTTCTATTTATGTCGAAAGGTAGTCTCTGTCTACAATCTTTAATATCTCAATATCGGCTGGATTGGTTTCTCACAAATACCGGAAGCGGACCTCCGATCTCTTACTCTTATAACCCGAATTTGGGTTGGATTTGATTTTTGTAAATACTGGATCTAGGATAATTCGATTCTCGACAAAGACCAGAAGCAGGCCCTGGGTCTTACATCTCAATACCTAAACCCGGGATGATCTTGAATTAAATCACAACCGGATGTGGGGTTCCGGTTTTGTCACAAATACCCCAAACTTATAGAGTCTGACTCTTGAATCTAAACAAGAAGGAATTGTTCGTCCCTCTCAGAAATTCAAGTATGGCTCAAAACAGCACTTCCGTTACTACCAAGGACGAACTTACGATCCTCTCAGGGAAGCATCTTTAACCTATACATTCATTATTTTATTTTCCAACATATTAGTTGCTTGCACAACATGGAAAACGACATCATATCAAAACGCCAGTTCAGGGAAGAACTGGGGAAAAGATCCCAAACATTTCTAATAGAATCCTACAACTAGGACTACTCCCTTTTTCTAGGAGATATTTCACTGGGGATTTTCCCAAGTATAATCGTTACATGAAGATGTTTTTACTAACACTTAGCACAAGTGGGTTTCCACTCATTACAACACCCTGGGTTATAGTAACATTGTTTCCGACAAAAGCGATACATCATATAAGTCACACAACACACAGACATGCCCACTAGAAGTCATGATGTAAACCATTACACAGACACAATCATCATTTTGAAAGGGTTTATGTTACAAACATATAGGAAAGATTTATCTTTCCGAATCAGGGTTTTGCAAAGCGAATTATAAAGAATCACAATTCTCTTTAGCTTTCTTTAGTACATCCTCCAACTTATCGATTTGTTGGAATAGTCTACCTATTGATGCATCTGAACTCTTAGAGAATTTTGTTGCTAGCCTACGTTGCAAATTGCAAATAATTTCATCTTTCTCCTTCAGTTGTTTTTCCAAATGAAACACCTGTTCCTTGAGATTCGTGACTACTATCTTTTGGAGATAACACATCTTTTTATAGCCCGATAGTGGGCACTTCCAAAAATATCTTTGTGAGCCACAACGCTCGAAGTTTCCTCTCTAAACTGTGAAGAGGGGGGTCTGGAATGGGTCCTCCTAGTCACAGACAAGATGAAATATCATAATACATAAAAGGAAATATTAGATATACGCTAAATACATCATGCATTCCAGAGAAAAACAGTTACATGAATTTTGTCAATTCATACACACATACACATTGACATGTTAGTACAACATCGTTAACCACCAAATATCACAAAACCAACGCAATTCACAGACGAATTAAAAGAAAATAAATACATTATACAACAATACTCGAAACTCCTTGTTAAATCCTTTTCATATAATATAATTCCTTAGAAATCCCCCTATATATTCAAACACAGAGTCTAAAGCATTACTATAACTTGCATCTTCGGAAAAGCAGAGAGTTGTTGTAACATGAGAAGACTAGTTATTAACAGAATTCAAGGAGAATGAAAGTATTTCGAAAGCGAAAGTCGTACCTTTGTAACATCGACGTCGCACCGATCCGGAGTCCCTTTCTTCTTGGAATATGAAGAACCACCTTCCTTGGAAGGTGACTCCTTCTCTATGGGAGAGGATGTTCCGTCACCTTTTCCGGGTCCACCTTGCTGATCCGTATTTTCTTCTATCTCTCCTTCTGCCGCGTTTTCCTCCTCCACTTCTTCCTCGTAATCCTTAGAAAACTCATCAATAAACAAAAACGGCACGGGATTTATCTTGTCCATCGAAGGAACCTTATTCTCTTGTCTCACCCACTCAATCTTCTCTACAACTCTGTCTCGAACAGAGGGGTCAATTGAAGAGAAGTCAAATTCCGAAAGCCTCTTATAATTGTCAGAGAAAGCAAGGATGAGCGAATCTTCGAAATACTCCGTAGCTATGGTATTAAGATGAACATTTAAAAAGTTGGAAATTCTGTCACTAGCCTCATAAATTATTCTTTTTGCGGCTGAGAGTTTAGTGTTCAACCAATTCACCTCAACGACATGATCCACCTCCATCCCAGATTTTTTCTCCATAAGGTCTTCGACTTGATTCACCAGCACCTCTTTTGCTTTCCTTTCTTCTTCCATCAGAGTTTCGAACTCCTTAAGCTTGTTGTCACTCTCCTTCCTTCTCCTGCAGCAACGTATCGGCCATATCTGTCAGCACCATATTTTCCTCCTTAAAAGAGTTGACCTCCGCCGCTGAAGCAACAACCGTTCCTCTGGATAGATACCAAGTCTTCATTATCAGAGGAAGGGAAATGAATTAATCATCTCATAAAAACAATATGAATACAAAGGGATCAGAAAGGATAAATCAGTACCAAGCGTTGGTCTTTGATCTGCTGCCGATGAAAATATTCTGAATCTAAGAGTGAAGAAGTTAGTGTGATATTAGCAATTTTAGGAGATGAGAGAGAAAGACCCACAAGCCTATCAAGATCAAAGGCTGAAGAAGGGGTGAAGGAGGGATAGCAAGCAGTCGAGAAGAAGACATTGGAAGGCTATGCCCTTCTCCGCTTAACCCGCTGGAAGTATCGGGAAGTACAGAGCTTGTAACACCCTATAATTTTAACAACACTAAAGAGGACAAAATAAATAATAATTAATTTAATATTCATAATTAAGGGAAAAGGAACGTGCCATTGTATCTGTCTCGAAATTCTGGTCAAGATAGACACTTGGTTTGCGTAATATTGACACCATATGAAGAAGTTATGAAGGTTTGAAGTTTGTATACGCACAGGGGAATTATATATATATAATTAATTTAGAAAATCATAAAAAACATTTCAAAAATCAAATTTCTATGGGCGGCAAATTCCCGCCCAGCGGTGTCAACCCTTGGGTCGACCCCTCAAGGGGAGTGTCGACCCATGGGTCGACCCCATCACATAAGGAGGGGTCGACCCTCCTGCGGCAGATCTGGGCAGTTAGGGTTTCGGGGGTTCGGCTATAAATATGGTCTCGTTTCTCTAGTTTTCTCACACTGAAAATAATAGAGAACTAGATGCTGCCTCTACCCAGATCAAATCCAGTCTCTTTCTTTTTCAGTAATCAAGTCATTCAAGTTTAGATCTGATATCTGCAATCTTTCTTTCTAGATCAGAGCGTTGTGAGTCCAAGCTAATTTTAGATCTGAATAATTAAAAATAAAACTTGATATGACATTAACTTGGACCTATGCCTATGACCATTTGAATCAAATCAGATATGCTATAACCTGTGTATCTATAATGTTATGGCATGATTATGACTTAGATCTAAACCTTCACCTATTTATCATGTTAGATCTGTCATTGTTTCACTATTTAGATCACCTTATACTTGTCCTTATCATGTTTGTGGTTAAATTGGATCTGCTATTAGTTGGATATTTAAACCATTGTTTAGATCTTATCATGCTTGTTATGACATACCTATTATGTTAGAATCAGTTCTATGTTAATATGATCTGTTCCTATATGCTTATCTTGCTATTATGCCATTATATGTTTATGCCATTACATGTCAACCTTGCTAGTATGATCATTTCTTTCCTTTTCCCCCTATCTTTTCCCTTTTATTTTTATATATCCAGGCTACCTTCGAGCATAGGCATAACGCTGAAATATGTGAATACGTTAGATTGGGAATGAGGTAAAACGTTAGTATTGGGCATAACTTGTAATTGAGAATTTGGGCATAACTTAAATAAAGTGTAACAATATGAATTTGGGGCATATAGTTTATTATAAACATAACCTGGGGAAAAGGACATGTAAACCTATAACAACATAAGTAAGTTTGGTTAATAATTGGAATACCTAGGATTACAGTAATTATAAACTGTAACCGCGCCTAGACACGAGGTTATATTACATTTGCGATGGAAGTCTGACCGGAACCACCTGACATATCCAGCGACCACAAGTGGTGAATCTAATGTGAGGGGTCTAGGTGCACAAACAAGTGACATGCTAAGACTTTATGACTAAAAAAGTTTTTAATTCCCCTTCTATTTTATATCTGTCTTGTAATGTTTCTGTTTCTGTTTACCTATAATGCTTCATGGAACTTTATGCACTCGCTTAACGAGTGACATTAAAGGACGTGGGGGTGTCACACTTGGTATCAGACAGAAGGTTACCAGATTAGATAAAAAAATTCGAAAATTATTTTCAAAAAGGTTTTAAAAGATAGCATTTTCAAAAAGAAAAGTCTATTTTGAAAAACATATTCCCCAAAGCCATATGTAATATCTTTCGATACTTTGTCTGAATCTCTTTCCTTTTCTTTTCAGCATATCTGGGGAACCTATTATTCCAAAGGGTATTATGATACCAGGCAGGTTCCGTAGGTATTTAGAGGCCACGGCACCTGCCGGTGGTCAAGCTAACATCCCTCCCCTAGCTGCACCCGTCGTTCCTCCCCCTCCTCCTTCGCATGCAGATAACTTCTCTAAGATCTGCAAAGATTTTTGTCCATAAGAGGAAAGCTATTCCGTGGAACCGAGACATTCGTAGAGGCAAGGAATTGGCTCAAGAAGACAGAGGACTTGTTTGGAATTTTTGATGTGGACGATCATAGGAAGATTCAGCAAGCCACCTGGCTACTGAAAGATGAAGCTTCGTTCTGGTGGGAAGTAACCCAAGCAGGGCATTAGGTGGAAACTTGGGATGATTTTAGACATAGGTTTGAAATGAAGTTTCTTTCTCAAGCTGAGAAAAGCATGCAAATGGAAGGTTCTTGGCGCTCAGACAAGGAAACATGACTGTTAAAGAATATGTGAACAAATTCAACCAGCTAGCAAGGTTTGGATTTGAACTAGTAGATACTTCGCATAAGAAAGCTTTGTAGTTTGTTAAAGGGCCGAATGAGCCCCTTCATGGGTTAGCTATGTCTCATATTCCAATGGGAGAAACTTTTGAAAGGCTTGTTAATATGGCCTTGATGCATGAGGAAGACAAGAGCGACAAGAAGGAATTTAAAGTTGAGGAATCACAAAACAAGACAGTATGGACCAAGAAAGGACAACAACAACAACTAAAGAAGAAGGGCGGAAAGAATGACTAGGCTAAGGATAAGAGGAAGTGCCATAGTTGCGGATGAGAGGGTCACTTGGTAAAGGACTGCAAAAGAAGGAGAATACTTGCTTCAATTATGGCGAGGTCGGACACTTTGCTAAGGAGTGCCTGAAGAAACAGGGACAAGGTCAAAGGGCAGGAGCTTCTAGAGGACAGGTGCATGCTCTCATGACTAGTGCTCTAGATAGAGGTACAAAAGTTTCCGTGGAAGGTTTGATTTGTCTTTCCAGTCATCCTATTAGAAGTCATTTTTATTCTGGTGCTTGACGTTCATTTATATCGAGTTCTGTGGTTGAGTCTCTGCACCCAAATACTAGTATGGTACTGGATCCCGTAGTTGTCTCAAACCCTATTGGAGGTTCGGCTCATTTGTCCATGATTTGTTGGGGTTTGAGAATATATGTGTTAGGCGTCGAGTTTGAGTGTGACGCATATATGCTCGGTTTATGGGCTATGGTTTGATTCTAGGGATAGATTGGCTGTGGTGTCATTCTGGATTGTGAGAGGAGGGTCGTTAGACTTTTGACTTTCCATTGGAGGACCCTCGAGATTTCTTGTGACCCGCAAGGGTCTATCATGCTTAGTTTCCTAGAGTCTCTAGATGAATCTATTGATGATCTATGATCTACGCCAGTAGACCAAGATTATCCTGATGTTTTTGATGAGGTGTGTGGCTTACCTCAGAGGCATGAAATCGGTTTTCGTATATATTTGGTGGACAATCCAAAGCCAGTTGCATTACCTTTGCGCCATATGGCTCCAAGGGAAAGGAGGGAGCTTAGCAAGTAAGAAGGGGAGCTACTTGAGAAAAGGTTTATTAGGCGAAGCATATCTAAATGGGGTGCTCCAGTAGTATTCGAGACTAAGGCAGAGGGTTCGCTTCGCTTGTGTGTAGACTATAGGGAGTTGAATAAACTCACTAAGAAGAACAGACACCCACTCCCAAGGATAAATGATCTGTTTGACCAGCTTGTTGGTGCATCAGTATTCTCTCAGTTAGATTTGGCCACGGGGCTTCATCAGTTGAGGGTGGCCGAGGACGGTATAGATAAGACCGCTTTTAGGACTCCATATGGTTTCTTTGAATGGCTAGTTATGCCTTTTGGGTTGACGAATGCACCCGCCTATTTTGTTGATCTGATGAGTAGGGTGTTTCAGGAGTTTCTAAATAAATTTGTCATGGTTTTTGTTAATGATATTTTGATCTTCTCAAAGAGCGAGGAAGAGCATGCCCAACATTTGAGAGAAGTTTTGAAAACTCTCCGTGCGCATCAGCTTAAGGAAAAGTTCTCCAAATGCCATTTTTGGAGAAAAGAGGTGAGATTTCTAGGGCATGTGGTTTCTAAAGATGGGATAGCAGTAGATCCCGCAAAGGTAGTTGCAGTTCAGGATGGTAGATCCTAAAGAATGCAACGGAGGTGAGAAGCTTTCTTGGATTGGCAGGCTATTATAGGAAGTTCATTAAGGACTTCGCAAAAATATCAACCCCACTCATTAGGCCGACGAAGAAGAATTTGGCGTTTTTATGGGATATAGATTGTGATGTTGCTTTCCAACGATTGAAGAGGGCTCTGACAACAACCCCAGGCTTGACATTTCCCGATGGAAACAAAGTGTTTACAGTATACACTGATGCATGTGGTACAGAGCTTGGTGTGGTTCTGATGCAAGAGGGAAAGGTAGTGTGTTATGGAGGTAGACAGTTAAGAGTTCATAAGAAGAACTACCCTACCCATGATTTAGAGCTAGCTACCGTAGTATTCTAATGCAAGAGGGTTTTATTTTGGGCTAGAATGAAGAATGATGTGGCAAAGTTTGTTTCTCAATGTTTAGTTTGTCAGCAAGTCAAAGTTGAGCAAAAGAAGCCTGGTGGTTTACTTCATCCTTTGGAGGTTCCAAAGTGGAAGTGGGAGAGTGCCTCTATGGATTTCATAGATGGTTTTCCTAGATCAAAGAAAGGCAATACCGGTATTTGGGTTGTAGTGGATAGACTTACAAAGTACTCTCATTTCATTCCAGTTAAGAACAAGAGGACGACAACATGGTTGGCAGCAATATACGTTTGTGAGATAGTCCATCTTCATGGAGTACCTTCCAGCATCGTAAGCGATCGTGACCCCATTTTCACCAGTGAATTTTGGAGGAGCTTGCAAGAAGAATTAGGTACACGGTTGTGTTTGAGCACTGCTTATCACTCAAAGACCGATGAATAGACGGAAAGGGTGAACAGAATTCTTGAGGATCTTTTGAGGTTGTGTATCCTAGACTTTGGAGGGACTTGGGAAGAGCATCTTCCTTTAGTAGAGTTTGCCTACAACAACATTCATCGAGCTAGCATTGGGATGGCACCCTTCGAAGCATTATACAGACGACCCTGTAGATCACCAACTTGTTGGTGGGAATCTACAAAATCTTTTACTTGGACTGGATATGGTTATAGAAACACCCGATCGAGAAGATTGATCATATTAGACGGCGAATGAAGACCGCTCAAGATAGGCAGAAATCCTACGCTGAGAAGGGAAGGACTGACATTGAATTTGAAGTAGGAGACATGCTTTTTATTAAGGTATCACCTTTGAAGAATGTAGTTCTCTTCGGATCTGTAGGGAAATTGGAGCCAAGATTTATAAGGCCATTTCCCATAACAAAAAGGATTGGCCAAATGGCCTATAGAGTAAAGTTACTAGAGAGACTATCCGGTGTGCATGATGTTTTCCACATTTCTCATTTGCGGAAGTGCTTGCATAATACTGTAGAAATAGTTGAGCCAAGTATATTGGAAGAAGTAGAGGCGGAACGGAAGGCAACAGTTAGATGAGTTCCTACCCGTATTCTTGGATCAGAAGTTAAGAAGCTACGCAATAGATAAGTCAAGTTGATGAAAGTTCAGTGGGGAGATAACCCAGAGGATGCGACTTGGGAGACCGAAGACAAGATTTGTGCTTCGTACCCTTTTCTTTTCAAGGGTATGTTCTTAATTTCCTTTCCAAAGTTTTTATTTATGCTTGTTTCTATCATTTAAGTATGTTCTATCGATCGAATCTTTGACCTTAGGTAGGAATCCCATGGATGTAAACTTGTGTTTGAGACATGTTAGGTTTGATGGATGCAAGTGTTTACTAGTGGTTTCTCGTGGATGCATTCACACACATTCGGCACTAGATCGGCTCGATCACTCTCATACTGCATATGGATGTGTGTGCATTTTTTTTCTTTTAATGGATGGAAATGGATATATTATCATGTGGATGTTGCATTTGTACAGATGATTACGCACTCACATAGAACTTACATGTTATAATAGGACTATTGTATACATGTTGGATTCATGGCACTAACATACATTGCATTAAGGGGGTCGACTGAATCAGTAGACCGCCTGATCTTTGCATTAGAATAAGGACATATACACACACCTTTACATATGTTCATATAAGCATTAGAAGTCTTTAAGGACAATGGATTCCTATGATTGGTGGATGAGCAGATGGGTTATGGATGCTAGGATATACATTCTTCTTAACTTGGAGATTTCAGGGACGAAATTCTTTAAGTAGGGGAGAATGTTACTCCCCGTAATTTTAACAACACTAAAGAGGACAAATTGAAGAATAATTAATTTAATATTCAGAAATAAGGGAAACGGACTATGCCATTGTGTCCTTCTCGAAATTCTGGTCAAGATGGACACTTGGTTTGCATAAAACAGACACCGTATGAAGAAGTTATGAAGGTTTGAAGTTTGTATACGTGTAAGGGAATTATATATATATAATAAATTCAAAAAATCAGGAAAAAAATAGTTCGAAAATCAAATTTCCGTGGGCGGCGAATTTCCCGCCCAGGGGTGTCGACCCCTGGGTCGACCCGGGGGTGTCGACCCATGGTCGACCCTATAAGGGGGGGTCGACCCCCCTGCGGCAGATCTGGGCAGTTAGGGTTTCGGGGTTCGGCTATAAATATGGTCTCATTTCTCTAGTTTTCTCATATTGAAAATAATGGAGAACTACCTGCTGCCTCTGCTCAGATCAAATCCAGTCTCTTTCTTCTTCAGCAATCAAGTCATTCAAGTTTAGATCTGATATCTACAATCTTTCTTTCTTGATCAAAACACTAAGAGTCTATGTTAATTTTAGATCTGAATAATTAAAAGTAAACATTGATATGACATTAACTTGGATTTATGCCTATGACCATTTGAATCAAATCAGATCTGCTATAACCTGTGTATCTATGATGTTATGACATGATTATGACTTAGATCTAAACCTTCACCTATTTATCATGTCAGATCTTCCATTATTTCACTGTTTAGATCACCTTATACTTGTCCCTGTCATGTTTTTGGTTTGTGTACATCTGACCAGGTAATATTTATATATAGGCCCACAAACTTAACCTATTGGGGTTATGTAGTTAAAGACACCATTAGGTAAGCATAACTTATGGAAAACCTAGTGGGGATACAAGACAAAGGGGAAAGCTTGTACCATCTTGTGTGTGGGATCCATTTCAGTCCGTAACCCATATGTAGGTATCAAACGAGTACTCCGACCTAGGTCAGAGTCGGGGCACGCTTACTGGGCTGATGGTAAGAGATCCAAACGTGGAGGACAGTGTGGGCGGCGCAAACCGACCAGGTCATGTGCATGTATGGTCCAGGCGGAGGGGGATAAGACGACAGTGACACCAGTAGATATGGTTGTGCACATCCTAAAAATGAAGGGTTGCCACTTTACGGAGTGATACACCCTACAGTGGAGCCAGCACAGGGTATCTACGGAGTAGGGAGCCGATCGATTAGGGTAGTAATTAGGGTACATCTAGACTTTGTTAAAGTTTATAAGCTTATTAGGTTGGGCTATCTGTTGATTGTATGAGGCTAAAACCTCTCACCAGAAATACGTCTAGGCCTACCATTTGATAGTTGTTGGGATCATCTCATTCTGGTTATACCAGTATCGGTGCAGAGTAATCATTAGAGAAGCATATACACTCTATCATGTTTACCTTGTCATAACTTCCTTTTGTGATGTTATCTTTCTCATCCACTTTATATACCTGTCATGATACTTTTACTTATTTATTTTCTAAAAGTAATTGGACTCCCCAGACTTTATGTCTGACCCTTTTTGTTTCCTCTTCTTTCTTCCGTTTCTTCCCCCCCAGGTTCTCAGGGTGGGAATCCTCAAGCTTGATCAGGATTCTGCTATCATTTTGCTGGAGCTGCTTAGTGGATTACTCAAGCTCTTATCTTTTCTACAATGGCTATGATTTTTATTTGGGGAATTATGCTCCTTTTATTTTTGTACTCTGATGTTTTAAGAGCAAGACAGAAGTTTTGATAATGTACTGGGTTTATGTATTTTCAGACATATAATGTTTTGAACCACGATGCTTTGTGATTAATAAAGATTTTAATTCCGCTGCTATTTTATATCTGTCTCGTTATGTTTTTGTTTCTGTTTACCGATAACGCTTCACGAAACTTAATGCATTCTTTTAATGAGTGACATTAACGGACGTGGGGTTTTACAGAGCTGCTTACGGATTTACCATTCGGAGGAGCATCGGGTGAAATGTCCAAATTAACCATCTGATCATCATCAATGGTAGAAGGAACAAAGGTCTGCCTTACTCTTGGGAAGATAACAATGTCCTCTGAGAAGCTAACCGACTTGTCACGTCTGGGTTTCTTTGATGGTGACTCAATGTCAGTTTGGGCGAGCCTCTTTATGGCTTGGGCACTAGACTGGCTGAAAGCTGCGAGGGCAGACGCGTCCTGAGAAGTTGAAGACCCTAAACAAAGAGGAGTTAAATCAGTAAAGCGAAAGTAACAAGGACACCATAGAAAAAGTGATAAAATTTTGTCTAATAAAGGAAAAAAAATCTCATCCAAATCACCTTCATGGATTGGAGAACCTGTATTAAATGTGTTAGAATTTAACATCGGACCTTTAGGACCAGAAAATTGAATGGGAGGTTATCCCAATATCATCTTCCCAAGGGGAATCAAACCGTATTGATGAAGCCTATCGGTGGTTAGGAGAAATGACTAGCACATGTGCTCCACCGGTGCTTTGTAGATGGCCTCGATGACTTGGGCTTCCTCCGTTGTTAAATTCATATCCTTAGAGGGGGGTTCTGTTATTAAAGAAGGATACCGATAAGCAAGAGCCTCAGACATAAAATATTTACCTTTGAGAACGGGAAGCTTACCGTCGTCAATAAATTTTCCCAATATACCAGGAGGACATTTGACAAGAAAAAATTGATCTTCCCACGGCCTCATCTTGTTAATACTGTAACAGCCCGGAAAACCGAAACCAATTAAAAAAAATATTTTAGCAATTTTAATGGATTTTAAGTATTTTAAATAATTTATTTTAATTAATAACAATGGAAAATTTATTTAAATCGAAGTTAGAATGAATAATTTTATTTTAATTATACAACGAGCCTGAAATGGCGCGGCAGTTTGAAAATTTGATTTCAAATTCAGATGAATGTATAGGATACAAAATAAATCGGATTTTGGTAAAACTAAAAATATTTAAATCTGTTTAAAAATATGTTTCCAAAAAATCTGAAAAATTGAAATTTCATAACGGGAATCAAAAGTTATGCCCAGTTTATAATTTAGAATAGTCGCTATAGAATTTAATATAATATATAGCCCATACAAATAGCCATTTTGCAAATGACCTCCATTTTCGATGAAACCACTTTGGTTGGATCCGGAATGTCAAATTATTGCTAGATTTCAAATTTCATAATTTTTGGAGTTAATATGTGAGCGTGGCAAAAGAAAACGTGTTTTGCCAATTTTAGTCAAATTGGATTGACCAGAAAATGGCCATTTTTCAAATGGTCTCCAAATTCGATGAAATCAGTTTTGTTAGGACCTCATCATCAAAACAAAGCTAGAAATAATTTTTCTGCAATTTTCGGGGTTAGTATGTGGCCCCGGTAATTTAAAATGTACGCTTAAATTAAATATATATTGATTTATATTTTAATTTTGATAAAAACAGATCCAAATATTAGAATTGGCTTACGAAACATATCCCATTGTGTCTGGAACGGGGGTATTACGCTTGGGGTGATAGTCGTTGCGTTGGAATTGGAGTTCGTATCAACAAGCGAGTATTTTTGTAATTAATAGAATTAAATATATTTATATTAAAATATTATATAAAGGCACGTCCCCCAACGCAAACCCTAATCCTAATCCTAATCCTAATACATTCCTATAGCCGTCGCCATATTCTTCATCTCAATGGCCACGGTTTTCGAAAACAAAACCTTTAATCCTTCCTAAAATACAATGAATTAACCAACAGTTTATAAACGAAAATCGAAGAACAATCTGAGCTTTTCAAATCAGTATGGTGATGGTGGGTTTTAGTGAGTCGGTTTGCTCGAAATTGCCTCTCAAAGGGCACACCATCGGGTTTGATTTATGAGGCCAGGGAGGGTGCGGGTGGGCCAGGTTTGTGGCGGAGGGGAGAGGAGCTGACGACGATTAGCATGGTGAGGATCGATCAAGATCCGGTGGTGGCAGGAGCGAACGACAGTGGAGCTCTTAATTTCGACTATGGGTTTGTCGAACTGGATATGGAACGATGGTAACAGAAGATGAAAAGGGAAAGCAACGCTTTAAAAACATGGTGAAGGTTAATTTATAATTTTAATTGTATTAGTTTATTTAGTTTTATAATTAAGCTGTATATAAAATGTAAACTGAATGATAGAAAATAAAATTGTGATTCGTATACAAAAATACCTTTGTAATAAAAATAGCTTTGTTATAAAAATAAAAATACCTTTGTTATAAAAATAAAAAGAGCCTTGTTTGGAAATTGAAATGAACATTGTTTTGAATATAAAAATCGCATTGTTTTGTATATAAAATATACATGTTTTTGTAAATAAAATATACAATGTTTTTGTAAATAAAATGTACAATGATTTTTTAAATAAAATTAGCATTGTTTTAAAAAATAAAGATTGCATTGTTTTCAAAAATAAAAGAGTATTGTTTTTTTAATAACATTGTTTTATTTTTAGATTTTAAATAAATTAACATTGTTTTAAAGATTTGAATTTTTAATTAAATAAAATGTATTAAAAATATGATTTATATATATAGTTTTAGAATAAAATATGATTTTTAATAAATATAGCCTAAATAATGTATATAACATAGATAAAAATGTGATTTTTTATAATATATATATATATATAGCATAATAAAAATGTGATTTTTATTTATAAAGTTTGTTGTTTAAAAATATGATTTTTAATATACATACCACGTGAAAACAGATTGCGATGAAACTGTCTGGAAACAAAGCGGAATCCAAACCATACCAAAAATTTAGAAATACGCACTGACGGAGTGGAAACCAAGGTGAGAACTCCTCACTAGAAAATTTTGCCCAGTTATTTATTTTCATAAATGAAAATATATATTAAATTGCTAGTGTAGATTTTAATTATCAGTTTAATCATTATAAATTGTACACGATACATGTTAGATCACCTTCCTCGTCCACAGACCATAAACGATTTAAATTGACTGTATTGCATGTTGGTTGTGATGTGAAATGTTTAACATATTAAAAATAATGTTAATATTTATAGGATAGTGAAATTAAATTATAAATATTCATTTATAATTTGAACAGTGAAATTTGGTTAAATTTCTTAACCAATGATTTATTTAAATAAACTGTTGTTGTTTGAAAACCCCACATGAGTTTTTGGATGATATTTAACATACACTAATCCCAATATTTAATTATATGTCAATCGATGGTTTGACAGTCTGTGATGAGCATTATTTTTTTATTTTAATGCTCACACAGTTGTAAATTTCACTTTAGATGTGATTGGACTATTTGATGATTATTTATCATTATTGTTGCATACATGCGACGTACGAAATCCATATAACTAAAAATTATATGGTAATTGTTTGAGTCGCATTCTGATTCAGAATATAAAGAATATTTTAAAATAAAGTGTTTGAAACAATAAAAAAATTACATTTTTATTGAATGTACAAAATATGAAAAATATTCATATAAGAAATGAAAATTGTTTGAAGCAATAAAGGTTATATTGTATGTACCAAATACTCATTGTTTGTAGAAAAATGTTTAACAATAAAAATTCACATTTTTATTGTATATAAGTAATAGGTAAAATGACCATTGTTTTGAAAAAGAAAAGTTAACAATAAATTTTTTTACGTTTTTTATTGTTTATAAGAAATGATGTAAATGATCATGGTTTGAAATAGAAAGATTCAACAATTAAAAGTTACATTTTTATTGTATATATATAAAAAGATTCTAGTTTAATAAATTTGTGTTTACATTAAAAAGTACATTTTTAATTTTAGATGGATCATATAAAAAGATTCAAGTTTGATAAAATTGCGCTTACATTAAAAATTACATTGTTAATGTAAAGAATGGATCATTAAAAAGATTCAATGTTGACAATTCAATGTTTACATTAAAATGATCATTAAAAATTACATTTTTATGTAAAAGAAACATTTTTGTGTAAAGAATCATTTTTATATAAAAGAATCATATTTAGTTAAAAGAAAACATTTTAATGTAAAGAACCATTTTATGTAAAAGAACATTTTAATGTAAAAGATCATTTAATATAAAGAATATTTTTAAATAAATAATATTATAAAATAACGAATATTTTAAAATAACATTCAGTGAAGAATAAAATTATGACTTTGATGTCCGTCTTTAGATGGACACAAAAATATAAAAATATGAAACAGGGTTAAGTGTAGAAACGGCATTATAACCCGAACAGGTTTATCAATCGATTTATTTCACTTTATTATGAATATAGAAAAGAAGTAATTTCAAAATCTAATGTTTTGAGAATATTATCATTTTAATATGATAAGAATATAGAATATTCAATTTTTAAATAAAATTGAAAATGAAGTTGGAATCGTTTTGAAATGAAATTATAAATAGTTTATAAATACATTTTAAATGGAAATCGACAAAATATATATAATATATATTTAATGCCTGAATAGAACGCGCCGTGAAGCAACCTTTCGCGAATTTCGACCATTAACTTCAAATTGGCGTAACAGAAAATCCGACCGTCGGATTCTCCTAAAACCAGAACTATTGGGTTCATATCGAAAAGAGCTTTCCAATGAATATAAGAAGTTTGAAATCTAATGGTTGGATTTGGAATTTTGTCCAAATCAAATTTGAAAAAGGTCGTTATGGATGCAGTTCGGTGGACGCTAGTGGAAACCGACTGTACGGGCCTTGATAAAATGATTAAAAATATGGAAAAATTATATAAAATCATCAAAAGTGATTTGGAAAGTTTTTGGATGAAAAATTCCATACTTGAAAAGATAAAAATATATTTTTATTGAAATGAACTAGTTATTAACCAGAATAAAAATCCAATTAATTAATGCTTAATTGGAATTAAAGAGAATAATTTGGATTTTGGGTTGTCATAAACGGTGTCTTTAATAACATTGTTCTTAAATCCCGAGTAGAAAAGAATAAATCTTTTAAATAAGATTTAATGAAGTTTTCCAATTAATATTTAATTGGAATTAAATTGAATATAATTTTGGAATTTTTAAATCTTTTAATTAAGATTATTAGAGTTTCCAACTATATTTAGTAATTGGAATAAAATGAAATGTGAATTGGGTTTATTGTGAACTATGTTTTTAACGACATTTGTTCTTTAACCCAATTAACAGTGAAAATATAATTTGGAATTTATAAACATTTTATTAAGATTTAAATGGAAATTTTCCAAAGTAAAGTCTTCCAATTTAATATATTAAATTGAAATTGCATGGAATTCGATTTAATAATAATCGAGATGAGCTTCTGTGAATGAAGAACGTTACTATATATGGAATTGAAAAGGCTTTGCCGTTATTCCATTTATATTATCATTCTGATACGCGAATTTTTATCGATTATATATTGATCTGATTTCTATGAAGATTCCATTTTGATGGAAGATGATTTTGGGTTTATCATGCATAATGTTTTTAAATAACATTTGTTCTTTAACCCAGTTAAAAGATAAGATTAATTTCTTAAATTTGAATAACCATTAAGTAATGATTTTTGACATTAAAACTAAACTAGAGTTTTAATGAATCTTTAATTAGATTAAAATGCGAAAGAGATAATTAAATTTATCGAATTCTTAAAATGATCGAGAATGGAGTACCACCAGTTCTACTCCAGGCGATAGTTAAATCTTTAATTAGATTTGAACGAAAAATGGTAATTAAATTTACCAATAACACAGTGGGTATTAGATATGGAGTGCTACCAGTTTTTCTCCATGGGATGAATAGTTTGGGATTGGGATAATAAATAATAAATGATTACTTCAGTAAGGTTCGTTAATCCCAACTAGTGAATAAACCTTAATTTGGTTTAGATTTGATAAAAGATAAAATAAATCTTTTGAAATGAGATCCATAGGAGGATCAAAGAATAAATTTAAAGAATTTATTTTTGATAAAGTAAATGGGAACCTTTCCCTAGTAATGTGAATATTTTATTAAAAGAATATTCTGAATTGGAATGAGGCGTTTAATGTGTTTTGTAGCACTTGATTATAAAATACGCGAGTTATTCGGAAAGACTGGGTTTAACCCATTTTGAATAATTAATACGACGATTTAAAAGTCGAAGATGAAGATGGTGGTTGAAGACCTAAGATATTCACATCGTTTGGATGATTACTGATGTCCTGATTGGGCCGTACACCCAAGACAGGGTAATAAGTGGTGATCGTTCAAGCGTACTTGGAGATCGCTGGATATGTGAGGTCTTCTCTCCTGTATTGGACATATGGGATGAGGAATAAGGTGCCTCCGGTTTCGTTCAGACCCAGAACGGACTTGTAAATGGATAGTATGTCTGACGTTGTATTCCTTTATGATGTATTTGTTGATCTCTGCTAAATATATATCTGTTTGGTGGCAGAGAATTTATTCTCTTGCTTAACACCCTTCTCTGAGACGTACGAGCTTAGAGGTTATATATTGGTAGAAATCAATGGTATGGTATGGATTGACAATGTGGCATGCCAAGATGCAAATGATCAAGGCTTTCGTTGAAAAATAGAGTCTTGTGGATGATGATAAAAGCATAGCTTTAATTAGCATAGCTTTGTGTATTGCATTACTTCGCAAGCTTCACACCCCGGTATGAACCAGAAACGAGAAAGGACAACATGGAGGGCATTGCTTTTCTTTCTAGCTAGGAGGGGTGTCAGGGTTTTGCGAGCCTGGACATTTTACTCATGTGGATGTTGCTTATTATTACTTGATGGACAGAGAGGTGCCTCGGATATTGTTATGGTCGACATTACTGACCAGATTTTACGCCCCATAGGGCGAGGAAACGCATGCTTAGGAATTATGAATCCACCATCGCACTTAGTGTGCACTGGCCCTGCATGTTACCTAAGAGCTCACCTGAGTCTGAGTCCTAAGGCACAGGCTAGAGTGTCTCGAATTCGGTAAGGATGCCTTGGTTCATAGATGGAAATCCAACTTCCAATACGACATCATGCGGTTTTGATTGTAGAACTAGTATATGGCGACATGATATATGGTACCCATGCCGTCTATGATTGATACATTTATATTTGAAGTTGTTTTAAACACTATGCACTTATAATAATATCAAAATAATTCGTTTTATACATATCAAGCATGTTTGGCTATTATAAGGTAAAACTCTATCCTCCAGCTTGTGTTGCATTGTGTGATGGGACCTGAGTCTTATAATAGCTTCATTTTTCCAAAAAGCATTGCGTTGTTTTATTTCAAACTAAGATTCATATGGAGTAAACCCATTCCGTGTTATACGGCGTGGTCCCGTGATTTACCCAACTTTAAAATCAAGCTAATAACTTTTTTAGTTCTCACACCAGTCCCATGACTGACCTGGAGTTTATTGTTTTAATCTAAACTCTGGGTGCCCATATTTTCCATACGGGCAGCAGTGGTTTTGGTTTTGCAGATATTATATTCATAGGATCCTGGTTTACGGCTGAAGCGATATTCCGAAAGCTCTGTATCCGTGTATTTCTTTCAGTTGTATTTTGTATTATTTTTCCGCTGCTATTTAAAATGTAATTTTAAATATCTGATATTATTGTATTTCCATTGTGTAATATTTATTCATACTCTATTATATTCTTGTACTTTGATGCAATTGTTGTAATAAGCAATGAAATGTTCTTCTGTTTGTGTTCTGTTGCGTGTGTTCTCAGTTCAATCCATACTTTCCTTTACGGGGAAATCTGGGTCGTTTCATTTGGTATCAGAGCTTTGGTTTACAGAGCTCGAGAACAAGACAAATTAGAACCAAACAAAAGAATTCATCAGAGATTGGATTAGTAATATCCAATAAGAATGACTTGTTAGGGATAGGACTAGCAGTATCCTAGAATGAGTGTGAAGGGTGTTATTTTCAAAATCAAATTAGTTTTAAAATTTTAAATCAATTACTCTTATTTGAATATTATATTTTAAATTGAATTTGGACAATCTAGTACAGGGAGATTTTGAGTATATGCATGACGAGATGTATATTCGAAGCCTTAGATACTGGATAGATATAGAATCACACCCTAGCCGCCTGGAGATGGCTCTGATGATGACCTTGGCATCACCAATATTTATTTTGAGTTTCGAAAGTGGGATATCTATATATTTCCAATCAACTGGTGTGAGAACCAAAATATAGCTAGGATATATTGCTGTTATTTGCACTAAAAATATGATTTTTGATAATAAATAAAAGTTATATATATTTAAAAAGTTAATCACCTAATTGATTGCTGGTTGTGATGTTTGATAAATAGTTTAACTAATTAAAAATATTGGAATGATAATTAATTTAAACCAATATATATAAAAAGAATTATGAATTTAGCTAAATCAAATTTAGTATTGAACTGAATTGAAAATTTATTAGAATTGAAAATTGAGTTGGTTAGCTAAACAACTTTCAGCTCCGTTCCTTTTCGAGGACGAAAAGATTTTAAGTGGGGGAGATTGTAACAACCCGGAAATTCGGAACCAATTTAATTTTTTTATTTTAGCAATATTAATGGATTTTAAATATTTTTTATAATTTATTTTAAATAATAACAATCGAAAATTTATTTAAATCGAAGTTAGAATGAATAATTTTATTTTACTTATATAACGAGCCTGAAATGGCGCGGTAGTTTGAAAATTCGATTTCAAATTTCAAATGAATGTACAGGATTCAAAATAAATTGGATTTTGGTAAAACGAAAAAAATTTAAATCTGTTTAAAAATATCTTTCCATCGAATCTAAAAAATTGAAACTTCACAACGGGAATCAAAAGTTATGCCCATTTTAAAATTTAGAATATTCGCTATAGAATTTAATATAATATATAGCCCATACAAAAAGCCATTTTGCAAATGACCTTCGTTTTCGACGAAACCACTTTGATTGGATCCGGAATGTCAAATTATTGCTAGATTCCAAATTTCATTTTTGGAGTTAATATGTGAGCGTGGAAAAAGAAAACATGTTTTGTCAATTTTAGTCAAATTGGATCGACCAGAAAATGGCCATTTTTCAAATGGTCTCCAAATTCAACGAAATTAGTTTTGTTACGATCGTATCGTCAAAACAAAGCTAGAAATATTTTTTTTGTAATTTTCGGGGTCAGTATGTGGCCCCAATAATTTAAAATGTACGTTTAAATTAAATATATATTGGTTTATATTTTAATTTTGATAAAAACTGATCCAAACATTAGAATTGACTTATGAAACATATCCCATTGTGTCCAGAATGGCGGTACTACGCTAGGGGCGACAGTCGTTGCGTTGGAATTGGAGTTCGTATCAACAAGCGAGTATTTTTGTAATTAATAGAATTAAATATATTAATATTAAAATATTATATAAAGGAACGTCCCCCAACGCAAACCCTAATCCTAATACATTCCTGTAGCCACGCCATATTCTTCATCTCAATGGCCATGGTTTTCGAAAATAAATCCTTTATTCTTTCCTAAAATACAATGAATTAACCAATAGTTTATAAACGAAAATCGAAGAACAATCTAAGCTTTTCAAATCAGTATGGTGATGTTGGGTTTTAGTGAGGCGGTTTGCTTGAAATTGCCTCTCAAAGGGCACGCCGTCGGGTTTGATTTATGAGGCCAGGGAGGGTGCGAGTGGGCCAGGTTTGTGGCGGAGGGGAGAGGAGCTGACGGCGGTCAGCGTGGTGAGGATCGATCAAGATCCGGTGGTGGCAGAAGTGAACGGCATTGGAGTTCTTAATTTCGACTATGGGTTTCTCGAACTGGATATGGAACGATGGTAACAGAAGATGAAAAGGGAAAGCAATGCTTTAAAAACGTGGTAAAGGTTAATTTATAATTTTAATTGTAGTAGTTTATTTAGTTTTGTATTTAAGCTGTAAATATAATGTAAATTTAATGATAGAAAATAAAAATGTGATTCGTATATAAAAATACTTTTGTTATAAAAATAAAAATACCTTTTTTTAAAAATAAAAATACCTTTGTTATAAAAATAATAAGTACCTTGTTTGGAAAATGAAATGAACATTGTTTTGAATATAAAATCGCATTCTTTTGTATATAAATATGCAATGTTTTTGTAAATAAAATATACAATGTTTTTTTAAAATAAAATCAGCATTGTTATTAAAAATAAAGTTTGCATTGTTTTTAAAAATAAAAGAGTATTGTTTTTTTAATAACATTGTTTTATTTTTAGATTTTAAATAAATTAACATTGTTTTAAAGATTTGAATTTTTAATTAAATAACATGTATTAAAAATATGACTTATATATATAGTTTTAGAATAAAAATATGATTTTTAATAAATATAGCATAAATAAGAATATTATATTTAATGTATATAACATAGATAAAAATGTTATTTTTTAATATATATATATGTAGCGTAATAAAAATGTGATTTTTATTTATAAAGATCGTAGTTTAAAAATACGATTTTTAATATACGTACCGCGTGAAAACATAGATGAAACTGTCTAGAAACAAAGCGGAATCCAAACCGTACCAGAAATTCAGAAATACACACTGACGAAGTGGAAACCAAGGTGAGAACTCCTCACTAGAAAATTTTACATAGTTATTTATTTATTTTCGAACTGAAAATATATATTAAATTGCCAGTGTAGATTTTTATCAGTTTATTCGCTATAAGTTGTACACGGTACCTGTTAGATCACCTTCCTCGTCCACAAACCATGGACGATTTAAATTGACTGTATTGCATGTTGGTTGTGATGTGAAATGTTTAACATATTAACAATAATGTTAATATTTATAGGATAGTGAAATTAAATTATAAATATGCATTTATAATTTGAATAGTGAAATTTGGTTAAATTTCTTAACCAATGATTTATTTAAATAAACTGTTGTTGCTTGAAAACCTCACAAGGGTATTGGGATGATATTTAACATACACTAATCCCAATATTTAATTATATGTCAATCGATGGATTGACAGTCTGTGATGAGCATTATTTTTTTATTTTTATGCTCATACAGTTGTAAATTTCACTTTGGATGTGATTGGACTATTTAATGATTATTTATCATTATTGTTGCATACATGCGATGTATGAAATCCATATAACTGAAAATTATATGGTAATTGATTAAGTCGCATTCCGATTCAGAGTATAAAGAATATTTTAAAATAAAGTGTTTGAAACAATAAAAAAATTACATTTTTATTGAATGTACAAAATATGAAAAATATTCATATAAGAAATGAAAATTGTTTGATGCAATAAAAGTTATATTGTATGTACCAAATACTCATTGTTTGTAGAAAAAAGTTTAACAATAAAAATTCATATTTTTATTCTATATAAGAAATAGGTAAAATGGTCATTGTTTTGAAAAAGAAAAGTTAATAATAAAAAAATTTACATTTTTTATTGTTTATGAAAAATGATGTAAATGATCATCGTTTGAAATAGAAAGTTTCAACAATTAAAAATTTACATTTTTATTGTATATATATAAAAATATTCTAGTTTAATAAATTTGTGTTTACATTAAAAAGTACATTTTTAATGTTAGATGAATCGTATAAAAAGATTCAAGTTTGATAAAATTGTGTTTACATTAAAAATTACAATGTTAATGTAAAGAATGAATCATTAGAAAGATTTAATGTTGACAATTCAATGTTTACATTGAAATGATCATTAAAAATTACATTTTTATGTAAAAGAAACATTTTTGTGTAAAGAATCATTTTTATATAAAAGAATCATATTTATGTAAAAGAAAACATTTTAATGTAAAGAACCATTTTATGTAAAAGAACATTTTAATGTAAAAGATCATTTAATATAAAGAATATTTTTAAATGAAGAACATTTTTAAAAATGAATATTTTAAAATAACATTCAGTGAAGAATAAAATTATGACTTTGATGTTCGTCTTTAGATGGACACAAAAATATAAAAATATGAAACTGGGTTAAGTATGGAAACGCCATTTTAACCCGAACGGGTTTATCAATCGATTTATTTCACTTTACTATGAACACTAAAAAGAAGCAATTTCAAAATCTAATGTTTTGAAAATATTATCATTTTAATATGACAAGAATTTAGAATATTCAATTTTTATTTGAAATTGGAAAAGAAGTTGGAATCGTTTTGAAATGAAATTATAAATAGTTTATAAATATGTTTTAAATGGAAATGGACGAAATATATATAATATATATTATATAGGGGTCGGCTATTTGAGCACAAAATTAGACACAAAGAGAGAGACACAGAGCCTCAACCGTTGGATCTTTTTGTCTTTATATGGGGAGTTGTAATTCATGGGGTGATCAAATGGTGCAAATTAATTGTGTCACCATTTGTGTCAAACTTTTGTGTTTCTATAGACTTTCCCTATTATATATATATATATATTAAATGGCGTGAATAAAACGCGCCTCGCATCGACCGTTCGCGAATTTCGACCATTAACTTCAAATTGGCATAACGGGAGATCCGACCATCGGATTCTCCTAAAACCGAAACCATTGGGTTTGTATCGAAAAAAGCTTTCCAATGAATAGAAGAAGTTTGAAATCTAACGGTTGGATTTGGAATTATGTCTAAATCAAATTTGAAAAAGGTCGCTATGGATGCAGTTCGTTGGGCGCTATTGGATACTGACTGTACGGGCCTTGATAAAATGATTATAAATATGGAAAAATTATATAAAATCATAATAAGTGATTTGAAGAGTTTTTGGATGAAAAATTCCATATTTGAAAAGATAAAAATATATTTTATCGAAATGAACTAGTTATTAACTAATATTAAAATCCAATTAATTAATATTTAATTGGAATTAAAGAGAATAAATTGGATTTTGGGCTATTGTGAATGGTGTCTTTAATAACATTGTTCTTAAATCACGATTAGAAAAGAATAAATCTTTTAAATAAGATTTAATAAAGTTTTCCATTTAATATTTAATTGGAATTAAATTGAATATAATTTTGGAATTTATAAATCTTTTAATTAAGATTATTAGAGTTTCCAATTATATTTAGTAATTGGAATAAAATGAAATGTGAATTGGGTTTATTGTGAACTGTGTTTTTAATGGCATTTGTTCTTTAACCCAATTAACTGTGAAAGTATAATTTGAATTTTATAAATCTTTTATTAAGATTCAAATGGAAATTTAGTTTTCCAATTTAATATATTAAATTGGAATTGAACGAAATTCGATTTAATAATAATTGAGATGAGCATCTGTGAATGAAGACTGTTACTATATATGGAATTAAAAAGGCTTTGTCGTTATTCCATTTATATTATCAGCCTGATACGGGAATTTATATCGATTACATATTGATCTGATTTATGTGAAGATTCCATTTTGATGGAAGATGATTTTTGGTATATTGTGAACAATGTTTTTAAATAACATTTGTTCTTTAACCCAGTTAAAAGATAAGATTAATTTCTTAAATTTGAATAATCATTAAGTAATGATTTTTGACATTAAAACTAAACTAGAGTTTTAATGAATCTTTAATAAGATTATAATGCGAAAGAGATAATTAAATTTATCGAATTCTTAAAATGATCGAGAATGGAGTACCACCAATTTTACTCCAGGCGATAGTTAAATCTTTAATTAGATTTGAACCGAAAATGGTAAATAAATTTACCAATAACACAGTGGGTGTTATATATGGAGTGTTACCAGTTTTGCTTTATGGGATGAATAGGTTGGGATTGGGATAATAAATGATTACTTCGGTAAGGTTCGTTAATTCCAACTAGTGAATAAACCTTAATTTGGTTTAGATTTGATAAAAGATAAAATAAATCTTTTGAAATGAGATCCATAGGAAGATCAAAGAATAAATTTAAAGAATTTATTTTTGATAAAGTTAATGGGAACCTTTCCCTAGTAATATGAATATTTTTTTAAAAGAATATTCGGAATTGGAATGAGGCGTTTGATGTGTTTTTATAACACTTGATTATAAAATACGCGAGTTATTTGGAAAGACCAGGTTTAACCCATTCTGAATAATTAATACGATGATTTAAAAGTTGAAGATAAAGACGGTGCTTGAAGACCGGAGATCTTCACATCGTTGGATGGTTACTGAAGTCTTGACTGGGCCGTACACCCCAGACAGGGTAATAAGTGGTGATCATCCAAGCGTACTCTGAAATCGATGGATATTCGAGGGATTCTCTCCTATATTGGACATATGGGACGAGGAATAAGGTGCCTCCGGTTTTGTTCAGACCTAGAACGGACTTGTAAATGGATAGTTAGTCTGACGTTGTATTCCTTTATGTTGTATTCGTTGATCTCTGCTAAATATATATCTATTTGGTGGTAGAGAATTTATTCTCTTGCTTAACACCCTTCTCTGAGATGTACGAGCTTAGAGATTATATATTGGCAGAAATTAGTGGTATGGTATGGACTGACAACGTGGCATGCTAAGATGCAAATGATCAAGGCTTTTGTTGAAAAGCAGAGTCGTGTGGATGATGATCAAAGCACGGCTTTAATTAGCACAGCTTTGTGTATAGCGTTACTTCGCGAGCTTCACACCCGAGTATGAACCAAAAACGGGAAACGATGGCAGGGAGGGCATTGTGTTTCTTTCTAGCTAGGAGGGATGTCAGGGTTTTGCAAATCCGGACATTTTACTCATGTTGATGTTGCTTATTATTACTTGATGGATAGAGAGGCGTCTCGGATATTGTTATTGAAACACCCCACCTCCGTTAGGGTCACTCTCAAAGGGAATGCCCTAATTTTGGTGGAGGTTTATAAGTACAAGTCACAGATATACAAGACAGATATAAGAACACATATTTGTAAACAGCGGAAGAACAACAAACTTTATTTCATAAAGTCAAATACGTGTTACAACAACATCCTTTCCAAAAACATAACATAGCACTTCATAATCTGTCTTGAGTACATTATTTTTAAAGAAGCATAAATAAAACATAGACAAACTGCCAAAGCCCCATAGTGGATTGTCCAAAGCCATAGTTCAAAACAGGAAAGTCCAAGCAATACATTTCTCTTCTTCAAGCTGGATGTTGAGGTAGGTCAAGCTGCTGTGTTCCCTCCCTGAGGACCTGGGGGGGGGGGGACAGAAGAAAGAAGACGAAAGAAAAATAGAGTCAGACATAAAGCCTGAGAAAGTCTAGTACTACTTTGTCTATGAATAAAGAACTGGGTATGATAAGTAAAACAGGAAGTGGGCAACATTATAAACTTGGTTAAGTTATCTAGGGTCGAATATACTATCGTACCCCATGTTAATCTCTGAACCCATATAAACTAGTTTCCAATTTGCACCCCAAAATCAGGGTGATGTGATCCATTCTACGATGATCGGCTCCTACTCGCATAGTTACATGTGTCTTACGGCCCCCGATGTCTGTAGTTACCTATGTTGGTCCCACCATGGGGTGTATCAAGTCCCATAGTGGCAACCCGACACAACCTTAGAGTGCAAAGGTATGCTACTGGTGTCCAATGCTTTATTTTTCTGCGCCGGAGTGCGTGCACGCCCGCACACCGTTAGAACCTACACTGCTACACCACCGCCGTCGATTTGACCTCTTACAATCAGCCCAGTAATCGTGCCCCACCCTGCCTAGTTTCAGGGTATCATGATACACCTTTTAGGGTTACTGCTGAAAAGGGTCCCCCGTTACTAGGTTCTCTATCTCTAGCCAACATGCTAAGTTGGTTAAGTGTTTCTAACCTAACCCCCACCAGTCCGTTTAGTTTAGCATGTTCCATTTTGATTAAGTCTTTAGTCCACTTAATCCTAACAATCCTGACTCAGCCTTAATTGTCTTATTAAGGCCCTGACCTCTCACATTAGACAGGTATTGTTGTGGCTGCCTGTTGCCGGTTGGTTCCGGGCAGTCTTACGCCACAACTCAGTCTAACCTCGGGTCCTTATTGGGCTCCATGTTTAACCTCTCACATTGGATAGGTATTGTTGTGACTACTGGACAGCCGGGCGGTTCCGGGCAGGTTTACATCACAACTCAATCCAACCTCGGGTTAAACACATCGAATTTTCTACATTTACATATCTTGTCATTCTCCTTTATTTATATGTAAATATTTGCGGCCCATTATTAAGTAGGTGGTGTAAAGGTTACACCAATCATGGGCCCAACCCATACTTGAACTTGGGCCCTTCTATTTTATATTTTCATTCATTAATTAATTTTAACCCAACGTTATTTTCCCCCGTTTTACACGTCCGTTTATATATATTGGGCTTAGCCTTTTAAAGCCCAATTTAGCCATGTGAAAAGGGGAGGCTTATGGCGTATACACAAAGAGGGGGAAGGTGAGCGCATGAACTTGCAATACGACGTTGGAAATACAAAATAGAAATTGGTGTACTTGCATAGTGGTAACATAGGTGACATGAATAAAAGCATGTGAACTTGCATAGGTTTAACTACAACATGAACCTATATTCTTATTTAGGCATAATGTCAAACATAAGCATGTCATAAATATTCCTAGCATAAGCATAGCATAATGTCAAACATAAGCATGGCATAAAATACTTCTTGCATAGGCATGGCATATTGTCAAACATAAGCATGGCATAAGTAAAGTTAACTTTGTTCATGGCATAAACATAAACAAGTCATGTTCATAAGGTTTCTACATGTTTACAAAGGGGATACTTTGTTACTAACACAAAAGCATAGTTCAACTTAATCATGGTTTAAGTCTAATCATATAACGATGGTATAAATATACTTATGCATAAATATTCCTAATCATGGTGTTTGCTTTAAACTTGCAAAAAAGGGATTTTTGAGTCTAACCTAGCCATGTCTCACATATGTCATCATATAATTCTTTTAAACAAGATAGACTTAATCATAGATTTCAATTATGCCAAATATAATTCATAGCCTAGCCATATTCATAAGTTTTGCAAAAGCATAACTTAATACATGGATTATAGTGTCCAAAATTCCAACATAGTTTCATATGAACTATAACAACCAAACTTGTCTCAATTACTTGCAAAATGATTTATGCACAAAAATATACATCATGATGGCATAATAACAAAGCCCCAAACTTGCATGAATTTCAATTAGCTACATACATGTAGCTTCAATATAGATTACACAATTTGCGCAATATTCCAAACGTATACTTGCATAGAACTACCGCATGTAGTTCTTTATAATGAATAACATAATTTTGCACAAATATGAATTACTTCCATTGCCACAATTCAAGCATACACATCAACACAGTTGTTTATTAATACCAAAGTAATACTCTACTTACAATGGTTGCGGTGAATTCTCAAATTAAGAGATATGATTCCTTTGTTGAATTGATTAGCTTTAGGTTGCTTGAATTTGCTTTAGGCTTAGAACTTCTTCCTAACTCTCTCTCTAGTCGGCGGCTATTCTTTGTCGTTCCTCAGCAACATGGCGGCTATAATCTTATTTTGAATGAATAGATTAGGGTTTAGTCTAGGGTTGTTTATATAGAGGTTAGGAATTGATTAGGACCCTTGATGTTGCTAGGTTAGATCATAGCCATTCATTAGGAAGAGAGACCAATAAAAACCCGCCACCTAGCCCTAATGACAAAGCAGACCACAGAAAATCGACCACACACCGACCTGGCCAGCCAGGTTGACTGGGCTCGACCAGGTCGATACCCCTGTCGACAGGGCTGTCGACAGCCCTGTCGACATGGGTAGCCCAGGTCGACAGCCCAGTCGACCTGGGTGGCCCAGGCGGGTGTTCTTCCACCCTGGCCCGATGGGCCCGATTTTAAATTATTATTTTATTCTGTTTGAATTTTAAATTTAATTCAAAACTTCCGAAGGCCATATCTTCTTCATACGGACTCCGTTTTTTGAAAACTCGGACTCTATTTCGCGTATTTTTCCGAGACGAACGCAATGGCTTATCCCGTTTCCCTTAGTTCTTTGATTTGAATTTGATTATACTTTAATTCATGAATTTCACAGTTATAGAATTTTCGGGGTGTTACATTCTCCCCCACTTAAAAGGATTTCGTCCCCGAAATCTTCAAGTTAGGAGGAATGTAAATCCTAACATCCAATAATCCATCTACTCATCCATCAAACACGAGCATCCATTGTCCTTAAAAGACTTCTAATGCTTCATGATCATATGCAAAGTGTGTGTGTTTACATGTACTTATCTAATGCAAAATCAGGCGGTCTACTGATTCAGTTGACCTCCTTAATGCGAATTATGTAAGTGCCATGAATCCATTATGTATGCAAATTTTCCTATTCATGATTCTACATGAGTGCATAATCATTCAATGCAAATGCAACATCCACATGACAACACATTATAGTTCAACCACATACGAATACAAACATATATGCATATGCAATATGAAGTGACTGAGCCGATCTAAAACCTAGATTGTGTGTGTATATGCAACCACGAGCAACCACTAGCAATCACTTGCAACCACTTGCAACCATTCATACATAACATGTTTCAACTACATGTTTTCATCCAAAGGTTTTCTACCTAAAAGATACGGTCGAGGAAATATACCTAAAAAGATAGATAGATAAAAGCGCAACTTAAGGAAAAGAAAGATCAAGGATGTACCCTCGAACAGAAAAGGGTAGGCAGTACGGATTCTATCTTCAGTTTCCCAAGTCGCGTCTCCCTCGGCGTCGCTCCACTGAACTTTGACGAGCTTGACTTCGCGGTTGCGTAGCCTCTTCACTTCTGTTCCTAAGATGCGGGTAGGAACTCTCCTTATGGTTGCTTCGCGTTCCACTTCGGCATCTTCGAGGATATTTGGCTCTACCACTTCAGCAGACTCATGTAGACATTTTCGTAGATGTGAAACGTGAAAGACGTTGTGGACTCCAGCCAACTTCTCGGGTAGCCCTAATCTATAGGCCATTTTCCCAATCTTCTCGATAATAGGGAATGGCCCTACGAATCTTGGCGCTAGCTTTCCTGTGGTTCCAAAACGAACAACGTTTCTTAGCGGTGATACCTTGAGAAAGACTCTGTCTCCAACTTCGAATTCAAGGTCGGTCCTCCTCTTGTCGGCATAGGACTTTTGTCTGTCTTGGGCCGTCTTCATCCTTCTTCGTATTAAGTCTACTTTCTCTGAGGTCTCTCGGATCATATCTGGTCCAAGTATGAGCTTATCAGTAGACTCCCACCAACAAGTGGGCGATCGGCACGGTCTTCCATATAAAGCTTCGAAGGGCGCCATTCCGATGGTTGCTTGATAGCTGTTGTTGTAGGCAAATTCCACCAAAGGAAGGTGGTCTTCCCATGTCCCTCCGAAGTCAAGGACGCATAGCCTTAGAAGGTCTTCCAAAACTCTGTTCACTCTCTCTGTTTGGCCGTCGGTTTGGGGATGATAGGCTGTACTCAAGCATAACTGCGTTCCTACTGCTTCTTGCAGACTCCGCCAAAACTCGCTGGTGAAGATGGGGTCTCGGTCATTAACAATGCTAGATGGTATTCCATGGAGTCGCACGATTTCCTTGAGGTAAAGTGATGCTAGGGATGAGGCAGTTCTCTTACTTTTGACAGGTAAAAAGTGGGCGCTTTTAGTAAGCCTATCCACTATTACCCAAATACTAGTGTTGCCTCTCCTAGACCTAGGCAGCCCATCGATGAAGTCCATTGAGATGCTATCCCACTTCCACTGTGGGACCTCCAGAGGATGTAGCAGTCCGCCAGGCTTTCTCTGTTCCGCCTTAACCTGTTGGCACACCATACATTTAGAAACGAATTCTGCCACGTCCTTTTTCATGCCATTCCAAAAGAAAGTCCTTTTTATGTCTTTGTACATTTTATCTCCGCCTGGGTGTATCGTCATCTTGGAGTGATGTGCTTCCTCGAGAACCTTCTTTATTAAATCGTTTGTCTGTGGGACGCATAGTCTTCCGTCTCGCCTTAGTACACCCTTATCGTCAATGGAGTATCTGTTGAGGTGACTTGAAGTCTCACCCCTAATTAGCCTATCAATTATTTCCACAAGCTGAGGGTCTTCGCGTTGTGCTGTCCCTACTGAATCCACTAAAGTTGGGCGCACTTCGAGAGATGCAAGCAAGCCCGGTACGAAATCGGAGGAGGGCCTAAAGTCGACGCTGGCTATAAACTCTAGGCTTTGTCTTTCAACAAACAACGGGCTTAGGGTCAATTTCTTTCGGCTCAACGCGTCTGCCACTACGTTGCCTTTGCCCGGAGTGTAGGAGATTTCGAAATCGTATGAGGCAAGAAACTCCATCCATCTTTGTTGCCTCAAGTTAAGATCTTTCTGCGAGAAAAGATATTTCAACGATTTATGGTCAGTGTAAAGTTCGAACTTCTCACCTAGGAGATAGTGTCGCCAAGACTTGAGTGCAAAGACGATGGCGGCTAGCTCTAGATCGTGGGTTGGGTAGTTCTTTTCGTGCACCTTCAACTGCCTCCCGCCATAAGCTACTACCCTTCCTTCTTGCATTAAGACGGCGCCTAGCCCTGTCCCACATGCATCCGTATAAACAGTGAACATCTTGTTCCCATCTGGCAGCGTCAAAACTGGGGCTGTTGTAAGAGCCCTTTTCAGTCGTTGGAAAGCAAATTCGCAATCCAAGTCCCAATTAAACACTAGATTCTTCTTGGTCAATTTCGTGAGCGGAGCTGAAATTTTCGCAAAATCCCTTATGAATTTTCGATAGAAACCTGCTAGTCCTAGAAAGCTTCGGACCTCAGTTGCATTCCTTGGTGTCTTCCAATCTTGTACCGCCACTACCTTAGCAGGGTCCACTGCTAACCCTTGTTTGGATACTATGTGCCCAAGGAACCTCACCTCTTCTCTCCAAAAGTGGCATTTGGAGAATTTGGCTTTTAGTTGATGGACTCGCAAAGTTTCCATGATTGCCCTTAAGTGCTGAGCATGTTCCTCTTCACTCTTTGAGAAGATAAGGATATCATCTACGAAGACCACTACGAATTTGTTGAGGAAATCTCTAAATACCCTACTCATCAGGTCCACGAAGTACGCAGGTGCATTTGTCAAGCCGAAAGGCATGACAAGCCATTCGAAGAAGCCGTCTGGGGTTCTGAACGCCGTTTTATCGATGCTATCTTCAGCCACCCTTAGCTGATGAAAACCGGTTGCTAAATCGAGTTGGGAGAAAACAGACGCTCCTACAAGCTGGTCAAATAAATCGTCAATTCTAGGGAGAGGGTGCCTATTCTTTTTCGTTAGCTTGTTGAGCTCCCTATAGTCAACACATAGACGGAGTGAACCATCCGCCTTTGTAGCGAACACCACTGGAGCGCCCCATTCTGAAATGCTCCTCCTAATGAACCCCTTTTCTAGAAGCTCTTTAATCTGTTTACTGAGCTCTTTCCTTTCTCGTGGAGCCATATGTCTAACGGGCAACGCAACGGGCTTTGCATTATCTACCAGATATATGCGGAAGTCTATTTCCCGCTTCGGAGGTAAGCCCTTCACCTCTTCGAAGACATCCGGATATTCCCGGACCACTCTAACTGATTTCAAATTTTCAACAGAGGCATCTAGCGATTCAAGATAACTAAGCATAACCGCATACGAGGGATTACAAGAAATTTCCAAAGTATTACCGAGCTGGGTTAGGAGCCTAACAACCCTTTTCTCACAATCAAGGGCGGCCCCATTACTGGATAGCCAATCCATACCCAAAATCAAACCATACCCCGAAAAGCCCAAAACAAAGGCACTACATAGAAATTCAACACTTAGGATAGAAATTTTCAAATCCAAACAGATCATAGACAAATGAGCTGGGCCCCCAATTGGGTTTGAAACAATTAAGGGGTCCTCTACCATACTAGTTTTTAGGTGCAGAGATTCTACTAAAGCAGACGAGATAAAGGAGTGTGATGCGCCAGAATCAAATAAAGTGCGAACGGGGTGATCATAAAGATAAACTACACTTTCTACAGAAGTATTTATACCTCGCTGTTGCAAAGGTGGCGCTTCTAGCACATGAACCTGTGCCCCTGGGGTGGATCCAGTGCCCTGCCCCTGTCCTCGTTTCTTTGGGCAGTCCTTAGCCCTGTGGCCTGTCTGACCGCACGAAAAGCACCCACCATTCTCCTTAGCCTTCTTTTTCCGACAGTCCTTTACTAAGTGCCCCACTTTGCCACAGAAATTACACTTCCTCTTCTCTTTGTTGCCTTTTCCGCCCTTCTTAAAGTCTGTCTTCTTAGGCTGCAAACCCTCTTTCTTCCCTTGAGAGCTTTCTGCCTTGGTCTCCTTCTTGCCCTTGTCCTCTTCGTTCAGCAATGCCATTTGCACCAATCTTTCATACATGGCTCCCATGGGTATATGGGTCATGGCCAAACTATGTAATGGCTCATTTAACCCCTTGACGAAACGGAGAGCCTTCTTATGCGGGGTGTTGACTAGGTCAAGCCCAAACCTAGCCAGCTCATCGAACTGATTCACATACTCTCTGACAGTCTTGTCTCCTTGCTTAAGAAATAAGAATTTTTCCAACTGCAAACTTCTTTCTGCATCTGAGAGAAACTTAGTCTCAAACCTTGCCCTAAAGTCCTCCCATGTATCCACTGGTCTTTCAGCATTGGTGACTTCCCACCAGTAGGAAGCCTCTCCCTTCAATAGCCACACCGCTAGTTGTACCTTTTGTCTATCTTCTACCTCAAAGATGATGAATAGGTCCTCCGTTTCTTTTAGCCAATTCCTAGCTGCTACGAAGGACTCAGTTCCATGGAAATCCCTTCCTCCCATAGCTTTAAAATCTTTACATATCTTAGCGAATGTGTTTCCCCGTGGAGGAGGTGGAGGAAAAGGTGTTGCTGCAGCTGGATAATTCCCTTCAGCTGGAGGAGGAGGAACGGTAGGACCTGGCTGAGTGGCCCTTGCTTCTAAGAAACGTCTAAACCAACCAGGTATGGGTACCCCTTCAGGCAAGTTAAGTTCTTGGGACATGCTGAAACAAAAAAAGGATAGATTCAAAACGAAGGATAAGAGATAATACCTATGGCTTTGGGGAGTGGACTTTGCCTTTTTAGAATAAAATAATATTTTTCTTTTTAAAAATGCTTCTTTAAATTTCCTTTTTGAAAATAATTTTTCAAAACTTTTTATCTTATCTGGTAAACCTATGCTCTGATACCAAGTGAAACACCCCACCTCCGTTAGGGTCACTCTCAAAGGGAATGCCCTAATTTTGGTGGAGGTTTATAAGTACAAGTCACAGATATACAAGACAGATATAAGAACACATATTTGTAAACAGCGGAAGAACAACAAACTTTATTTCATAAAGTCAAATACGTGTTACAACAACATCCTTTCCAAAAACATAACATAGCACTTCATAATCTGTCTTGAGTACATTATTTTTAAAGAAGCATAAATAAAACATAGACAAACTGCCAAAGCCCCATAGTGGATTGTCCAAAGCCATAGTTCAAAACAGGAAAGTCCAAGCAATACATTTCTCTACTTCAAGCTGGATGTTGAGGTAGGTCAAGCTGCTGTGTTCCCTCCCTGAGGACCTGGGGGGGGGGGGAAACGGAAGAAAGAAGACGAAAGAAAAATAGAGTCAGACATAAAGCCTGAGAAAGTCTAGTACTACTTTGTCTATGAATAAAGAACTGGGTATGATAAGTAAAACAGGAAGTGGGCAACATTATAAACTTGGTTAAGTTATCTAGGGTCGAATATACTATCGTACCCCATGTTAATCTCTGAACCCATATAAACTAGTTTCCAATTTGCACCCCAAAATCAGGGTGATGTGATCCATTCTACGATGATCGGCTCCTACTCGCATAGTTACATGTGTCTTACGGCCCCCGATGTCTGTAGTTACCTATGCTGGTCCCACCATGGGGTGTATCAAGTCCCATAGTGGCAACCCGACACAACCTTAGAGTGCAAAGGTATGCTACTGGTGTCCAGTGCTTTATTTTTCTGCGCCGGAGTGCGTGCACGCCCGCACACCGTTAGAACCTACACTGCTACACCACCGCCGTCGATTTGACCTCTTACAATCAGCCCAGTAATCGTGCCCCACCCTGCCTAGTTTCAGGGTATCATGATACACCTTTTAGGGTTACTGCTGAAAAGGGTCCCCCGTTACTAGGTTCTCTATCTCTAGCCAACATGCTAAGTTGGTTAAGTGTTTCTAACCTAACCCCCACCAGTCCGTTTAGTTTAGCATGTTCCATTTTGATTAAGTCTTTAGTCCACTTAATCCTAACAATCCTGACTCAGCCTTAATTGTCTTATTAAGGCCCTGACCTCTCACATTAGACAGGTATTGTTGTGGCTGCCTGTTGCCGGTTGGTTCCGGGCA
The DNA here is from genome assembly GCA_030737875.1 of Allium sativum. NCBI lineage: Eukaryota > Viridiplantae > Streptophyta > Magnoliopsida > Asparagales > Amaryllidaceae > Allium > Allium sativum. Next base: position 138,940,077 of record CM060925.1, on the reverse strand, counting down.
GTCTTACGCCACAACTCAGTCTAACCTCGGGTCCTTATTGGGCTCCATGTTTAACCTCTCACATTGGATAGGTATTGTTGTGACTACTGGACAGCCGGGCGGTTCCGGGCAGGTTTACATCACAACTCAATCCAACCTCGGGTTAAACACATCGAATTTTCTACATTTACATATCTTGTCATTCTCCTTTATTTATATGTAAATATTTGCGGCCCATTATTAAGTAGGTGGTGTAAAGGTTACACCAATCATGGGCCCAACCCATACTTGAACTTGGGCCCTTCTATTTTATATTTTCATTCATTAATTAATTTTAACCCAACGTTATTTTCCCCCGTTTTACACGTCCGTTTATATATATTGGGCTTAGCCTTTTAAAGCCCAATTTAGCCATGCGAAAAGGGGAGGCTTATGGCGTATACACAAAGAGGGGGAAGGTGAGCGCATGAACTTGCAATACGACGTTGGAAATACAAAATAGAAATTGGTGTACTTGCATAGTGGTAACATAGGTGACATGAATAAAAGCATGTGAACTTGCATAGGTTTAACTACAACATGAACCTATATTCTTATTTAGGCATAATGTCAAACATAAGCATGTCATAAATATTCCTAGCATAAGCATAGCATAATGTCAAACATAAGCATGGCATAAAATACTTCTTGCATAGGCATGGCATATTGTCAAACATAAGCATGGCATAAGTAAAGTTAACTTTGTTCATGGCATAAACATAAACAAGTCATGTTCATAAGGTTTCTACATGTTTACAAAGGGGATACTTTGTTACTAACACAAAAGCATAGTTCAACTTAATCATGGTTTAAGTCTAATCATATAACGATGGTATAAATATACTTATGCATAAATATTCCTAATCATGGTGTTTGCTTTAAACTTGCAAAAAAGGGATTTTTGAGTCTAACCTAGCCATGTCTCACATATGTCATCATATAATTCTTTTAAACAAGATAGACTTAATCATAGATTTCAATTATGCCAAATATAATTCATAGCCTAGCCATATTCATAAGTTTTGCAAAAGCATAACTTAATACATGGATTATAGTGTCCAAAATTCCAACATAGTTTCATATGAACTATAACAACCAAACTTGTCTCAATTACTTGCAAAATGATTTATGCACAAAAATATACATCATGATGGCATAATAACAAAGCCCCAAACTTGCATGAATTTCAATTAGCTACATACATGTAGCTTCAATATAGATTACACAATTTGCGCAATATTCCAAACGTATACTTGCATAGAACTACCGCATGTAGTTCTTTATAATGAATAACATAATTTTGCACAAATATGAATTACTTCCATTGCCACAATTCAAGCATACACATCAACACAGTTGTTTATTAATACCAAAGTAATACTCTACTTACAATGGTTGCGGTGAATTCTCAAATTAAGAGATATGATTCCTTTGTTGAATTGATTAGATTTAGGTTGCTTGAATTTGCTTTAGGCTTAGAACTTCTTCCTAACTCTCTCTCTAGTCGGCGGCTATTCTTTGTCGTTCCTCAGCAACATGGCGGCTATAATCTTATTTTGAATGAATAGATTAGGGTTTAGTCTAGGGTTGTTTATATAGAGGTTAGGAATTGATTAGGACCCTTGATGTTGTTAGGTTAGATCATAGCCATTCATTAGGAAGAGAGACCAATAAAAACCCGCCACCTAGCCCTAATGACAAAGCAGACCACAGAAAATCGACCACACACCGACCTGGCCAGCCAGGTTGACTGGGCTCGACCAGGTCGATACCCCTGTCGACAGGGCTGTCGACAGCCCTGTCGACATGGGTAGCCCAGGTCGACAGCCCAGTCGACCTGGGTGGCCCAGGCGGGTGTTCTTCCACCCTGGCCCGATGGGCCCGATTTTAAATTATTATTTTATTCTGTTTGAATTTTAAATTTAATTCAAAACTTCCGAAGGCCATATCTTCTTCATACGGACTCCGTTTTTTGAAAACTCGGACTCTATTTCGCGTATTTTTCCGAGACGAACGCAATGGCGTATCCCGTTTCCCTTAGTTCTTTGATTTGAATTTGATTATACTTTAATTCATGAATTTCACAGTTATAGAATTTTCGGGGTGTTACAGTTATGGTCGACATTACTGGCCAGATTTTATGCCCCATAGGGCTGGAAAAAGCATGCTTAGGAATTATGAATCCACCATCGCACTTAGTGTGGACTGGCCCTGCATGTTACCTAAGGGCTCACCTGAGTCTGAGTCCTGAGGCACGGGCTAGAGGGTCTCGAATTCGGTAAGGACTATCTTTTGCCTTGGTTCATAGATGGAAATCCAACTTCCAATACGATATCATGCGGTTTTGATTGTAGAACTAGTATGGCGACATGATATATGGTACTCATGCCGTCTATGATTGATACATTTATATTTGATGTTGTTTTAAACACTATGCACTTATAATAATATCAAAATAATTCATTTTATACGTATCAAGCGTGTTTGGCTATTATAAGGTAAAACTCTATCCTCCGGCTTGCGTTGCATTGTGTGATTGGACTTGAGTCTTATAATAGCTTCATTTTTCCAAAAAGCATTGCGTTGTTTTATTTCAAACTAAGATTCATGTGGAGTAAACCCGTTCCGTGTTATACGGCGTGGTCCCGTGATTTACCCAACTTTAAAATCAAGCTAATAACTGTTTTAGTTCTCACACCAGTCCCATGACTGACTCAGAGTTTATTGTTTCTACCTAAACTCTGGGTACCCATATTTTCCACATTGATAGCTAGTGGTTTTGTTTTGCAGATATTATATTCACAGGATCCTAGTTTACAACTGAAGCGATATTCGGAAAGCTCTGTATCCGTGTATTTCTTTCAGTTATATTTTGTATTATTTTTCCACTGCTATTTAAATGTAATTTTAAATCTCTGATATTATTGTATTTCCATTGTGTAATATTTATTCATACTCTGTTATATTCTTGTACTCTGATGTAATTGTTGTAATAAGCAATGAAATGTTCTTCTGTTTGTGTTCTGATGCACCGTGTTCTCAATTCAATCTGTACTTTCCTTTACGGGGTAGTTTGGGCCGTTTCAAATACTATCACTAACTAGTATCTTTACGGGATTAGCCCTCCATATCGGCAACTTTGAGCTTTTAGAAAATCGAATCATATGACGGATGAGTTTAGGGCTCAAAGAATCTTGACCTGAAGCAAGCGCTAGGGTCTCCAAGCATAAGAGGGTTGTATATGCATTGGGTGAAAGATGGATGGGAGCTACTTTCAAATTAATTAAAAGACTATGTAAGAAAGGTGCGAAAGGAAGAAAGCCTCCATGGCAGATATGAATTGCCGAATACATAAAATACCCTTCTTGAGGGTTCTTGAGAAACTTTGGAGAAGCGGCTATCATTGCATCAATATCCGATATGCCAAAACTATCCAATATGGCATTCATGGAACGTTGGGAAGTAATTAAGGACGACTTTGGAGCAAACTCTTTTTTAGGAAGTGAGACCTTGGAATCTTTGGTCTTCGCCTTAACTGGACTTTTGTTAGACATAATTCTGCCAAGTAACATCATTTCATGACATTACAATTAGTACACATAGCTCTTACACAAAAGGACATATCTTTTACACATAAAATGAGAACCATTGCGTCTTGATCAACACAAAGGTCGGTTGGCCAAAAAGCTAAACTGAATCCAGATATCGGACATCAAGAGGATTGCATCTAATACTTTAGTTAACTTACAATCAGTTTTTTTTAAGGGGTGCATGTATCCTAACACCGTTATTTTCCTGGGGAAATTAAACATTATCACCCCAAAACCTAGACATGCCAACGCAAACGGTGGAGGAAAGTTAACCCTAATTATGTTAGAACCATTCCATTATGTGTCGGCGGACTAGAATTTCAATTAGTAGGAAAGTTGTTTCCTCCTTGTGTGTCTTATGCTGTAAATCGCATGAACTAAAACGAAGTAACCTGTGAAGCAGATGGTCACTAATGTCGGACATTAGGCATGAGGAAGAAGAGATTGATATTTGAACCTATTTTACGATCAGCGTAATCCTAACCAACTTTCCCGTCAATCTTGGCACATAATTAAGATTATGACTCGCATGAAAAGTAAAAATACTCACAAAGGATCAAGCTTGGATTTTCAAAAAGAAAAATTTGAGCGGCTTCTCAAAGGAACAGTAATCCTGTTCGAAGATTTGATTTGTAGGTGAAAAGGCAGAAACGAGGGAGAAGAAGAATTTATGTTCAAATTTCAAGACCGATCTGAATCGTACAGGCGAACATCAATCAACACTTCTGATTGAGGGAGATCAAAAGACCCTGGAGTGACACTTCAGAAAAGACAAAGAGTTTGACTTGAAAAGTCAAAAACACCCCTTCACTAGGGGGACTGCAAATGTTACTACCAAAATTAATTCTGAAACCTGTTAACGACGAAGAGGTATCAGACAAACATAGGAGAACCTTCCGGAAACAGAAAGCCAAGTAAGGGGAAGAGCCAAAAGCTGTAAAGAATGATTTGAAAGTGGCATAAACCAGCACTTTTCCGGAAGGAAGAAGCTCAGAGTCTAAAGAATGCCAACAAAGCTCATCCAGTAGGATCCATTTAACATGACCTATTCGGCTAGGAGTTCTATAATAAATGGCCATCTAAACAAGAAATTAAGAAAAAGCAGGATAGGAACTTCGCACATTGAATCCCGAAAGGACTATCGATGTTAACTTGCTTAATATCGGTACATCTGGAGGCAAAGACACCAAAAGTATATAGAGATCATCCGGAACCATTTTTCGAAGCATATGTTGCCTAAAAGCCAAAATGTCACACCGATAGACAATAACACACCTTAGAGGCCACATGCTGGGGGACTAGAAAATCCGAAAAGCTCCACCAGGAAGCCGACCTTAGCGAAGATAAAGGCTATCCGTTGTAATCGACTTAGTATGAACACCGACAGTGGTTTCGAATTGATAGCTATCCACATACATCAAGAGGACAAGCTCCTCTAAGTATACGTAGGAAAGCCGGAAGCCTACATCTGGAAATTTACATCCGAGAGCCTACACCCGGGAGCCACTACCGGAGGTTTAAATGCTTCCCAAAAGTCATCACTTCAAGAAGGTCATTTCAATCCCAAAGATGCCCCAATCGACCGGGACCCTCAATTCAGAGGTCATAACCAACACCCCTAAAGCGGCCGGAAACCAAACATCCGAGACAAAAGAGAAAAGCGGCCGACAAAGGCACCTACATGCCCAATAGCCCAAGAGCGAAAGGGTCCCCGAGTTCTCTATAAATAAGACCCCATGGGTTACATTTCAGGGAGAACTCTCTCATTCTAATTCTTTTACTCCTTCTCTAAAAATCAAAAGAGGGGATCGATTAGGGGATTTCTTCCATTCGGTTCATGTATTATAAATAAAGGATTAACAGAGAGCGCATTTGTGCTCAAAGTATTTTCCTGTGAGTTTACCATGTTATTTCCTAGTTATTATTTCTATGATTTACTATTTGTTTCCTATACATGCAATTCTTTCCCAAGTCTTTCTGCAGATTGGATGAAACACCTCTTTCCATAGGTTTAAACTCATCCTGCAAACCTAAGTTTTCCTTATAAGTTTAGATCTTTCCACGAACTTGGTGTGGAATTTATTTCTAACATCCATTGAGCCCTTTGTCAAAAGCAGCGTTTAGCGATCCCTCTCCTTAAAATCTTGACACCTAGAAGCAACATTCTGACCAAGACTCCTAAAGACTAAACAACCCATTTCTCCCTTCGTAGATCCATTCCTATAGGCCTATCTCCGGTGTTGACGAAAAATATCGTTAACAGGTAGTGATAGGTCCGTGGTATAAATAGGTAAACATAAGTTCCTTTAAGATGAAATGTTTGCATGTGACTGTATTAAATTAAGTTTCTTTGATTTTGTGGTTCTCTGTACTGTATGTATTTTACACTGGAAATTATCTGTACCACTGTTTGATTGCTAACATGGTATTGTAACATATTCTTATATCAGTTAGGCTACTTTTGATACCATAGGTAAAGCTGTTACTTTGGTAAATATTGAGCACAATTATTATTATTGTTAACTGTTTCCATGATTGAATTAATATCTTATTGTTGAAAGTTTTGACTTTTTCTTGATATTGGAACCGTTGCCCGAATTTATGAAACTTCCTAGTCAGGATTTGAACCAAAGAATTGTTGGTGCCAAAAGCTTACATTATTTCCTAATGACTCAACCAACATCACACTGTTACTTGCACACATTTCTTTTCTTACTGTCAGTCAAAGTTGCGGGAAAGAAATTTTGGGCCGTTCCTGCAAATTAGTCCTTGGGCCATCAACCGATTAGCCCAGGTGCAATGCCGGCTTTGAATTTATCTATTTATAATATATCTCTCGTTACTTTTATTATAACTCAAATGAGTATCACACTCATCAACCTTGATGATCAGTCCTATAGTAAGCATCAAAATATATGGTTGTATGGATAGTTTGAAATATAAACGTTTGTTTTGCCATGTGTGAAGATGAAAAATATCCATGTATTTTTCTTACTATTACGTAGATTAAAATCCAAATTTTCTGAAACACCAATACCAAAACCTTGTTTTATTATTACCAGGGCAAACCCATGTTATGCTGATGGATTTTATCCTACTTGTCTTCTTGATTGATGAATTACACTGATGCTTTATGTGATCCCAGAAATTCATATTTTAATTAAGTGTTGTAGATGAACATAGTCTTTATAAAATTACAGTAAAGAAATTGAAAAATAATTTTGGAAAAAAAAGTTTTTGAATATTGAGTTAGTGTCTTGAAAATTATCGTAAAGTTACCAAATACAATAATTTTACAAACTGTAAATTGAAGAACATGGAAAATAATTTTATTATGCAGATTAAGGCACAAGGAAAATTAAGATAGAAGTGTATTGCACTGGATAGTAGGCTTAAATATCAGTACTTATGCAAAAAAAGAAGAATCAAATAGGTGTATTGCTCTTTAGTATGATGATATATGCATCTTCACCTAGCCTTGCATTTAGTCATTCAGACTTCATGTATATCGCATTATTAGCACTATCGTTGTCAAGTAGCATGTCATTTTATTTTCTTCGTTATAGCCGATTTTTTGGTATTTACTACTTTGGACCTAAATGGTTTTTCTGTTTTCTTTCTTGCATCAAACTTAGTTGTTGCATTTAACTTTCACTCGCTTTTTTAGTTCTATTCTCTTTTGGATGATCTAAATCTCTATCATTCATATTGTTATTTGAAAGCTATATATCATTAACTAAAGCATATTACTGTTAAAGACAACTGTGCAAACACCAATTGTTTTGAACCAATCACAAACTAGCAGTGATCATCCATCTATTTCGGAAGCCTGTATCTTTCATTTTATAAAAGAGTTCATATTCACTAACATTTATATTAGTTGCGGTTAGTTCTAATTCATATTCAAGTCACATTTGAGCTGTCTGTATGCATTGTTTGACCTATAGCAATTTTTATCAATGATTGATTAGAATTTTGTTATATTTCAGAAAATGGTTAAGACGAAAACAACGAACAAAAAGCTTACTTGCTATCAAAAAAATCTCTAAGAATTGGAAAATGCATCCCACAAGTCAAATACAACAGGAGAGCATACTAAGCCACCTTAGAAAACGTAGACGTTCGAAATGAATGCATGCCAAGTGCATGCACAGCTATGCAAATTGATGAACATCTTGAAAACGCAACATATGTGGTAGACCAGTTGAAGATGTCAAACCAGAAAAGTTTCGAAAAAGAGGACTAGAAGTCCAACTAAAGTGAAAAGACTTCCTTCGAACGTTGCAAACCAAATTGATGTTGAATTTAATTTGTTGGGCGTAAAGGGTCGGATAAATTATTATCCTTTCTAGGACCTCTTGTCCATGAGCACGTTCCGTTTACCATTGATGACTGGGTGCAACTTGGTGACGATTTCAAAGTAGTTCTATGGAAATCTGTTCAGGTAGTTTGTTGTATGTAAAATATTTCAACCATGAACATATTTTGATATTTATAGCATTCAATATTTTTACTATAGTACTGAATATCTTAATAATGATATATTTGTTACAAAATTGAAATATAATTTTATTTTAACCTCCCGAGTTAAATGTTTGTTACAAAATTGGCAAAGTGCAAGTACATAGTGTACTATATTAAATGTTTGTTACATTTACAATTGTATCACATATGTTTCTGATATATTATTAATCCAATTCATGATTTAAAGTGGCAATTTATGTTATATTTATTATGTTAGTTTTGTTGTTGCTGCATATTTGAAATGAGAGTTAATTAGTTATATGTTTGTGAAACATATTCAAAAAATGACATATGCAGGCAATAAATTTCAATAATAACTATATATATATACACACATTTGATTTCAATTTAATATTACTATGTGCAGGGTAGGCATTAAACTAGCTGCTGAAAACCCATCTAACCCAAATGGGAATCCATCACATGATTACCATCCACCTATAAGAAAAATCACTTAGCTTTTATTTTCTTTCCATTTTGCATTTAGCAGAAGTAAGATTATTTTCATTATTTGCATGTAATTGATGTTACACATATACTGGAGTTGATCAATGTTACATGCTAGATTCAAATTGGATGAGGAATTGCAACAGACTCCCATTTTTCAGCAAATGGGATGTATTTTGAGGTGTTCAAAAAGCAAATTCATTAAAACATTATTAGAAGCAAAAACCAAGGAGGAGAAACTTCAACTAAAACCAGAAAACATTGCAAGTGTGAAGGAATGGAAGAAGTTTATTGAGTCAAAAACGAGTAAGGAGTTTAATGTAAGTATAATATATTTTTTATAATTTCTTATATGAAATATAATTGTACATAAAATGCAGACTAACTAACCAATTTATTAATACCTTGTAATCTAGTTACGAAGTGAAAATTTTGAATCCATGAAGGAAAAGCAAATTCCAAACACATGTAGTCATTGAGAAATGGCACGACTAACCGAAGATTTGGTGAGAAAAATATCTGGTTTATTATATATGGTTATTAGTTTAGTCTAATGTTATGTCTCTTTTAATGTTGAAAGAAGAAAGTATCGATCCCTCTTCCATTTCTAGATCTGATGTTTGGATTAAATCCCGCACTCGAAAAAATGGTGAACCAGTGAACGTGCATGTTGCAAAAACTGTTGTAAGTGTCATATAATTTTTATTTAAGCATAATTTTTTTAAAACATAATTTACAACTTATCTACAAAATATAATTTGTGTTCACTTTTGTAGGAGAAAATAAAAAATGTTGAAAATGGATCTTAGTCTACCACAACATGCAAGTAGAAAGAAGATGCTCTCACTAGTGTTAGGTCAAGATAGGCCGGGATGACTACGAGGAACAGGGAGGGGTGTAACCATGACCAAGGCAGTTTTGTAATGGCGGGATTTTCGACCCAGAAAATCAACATAAAAACACACTGTTGACTATTCAAGCATCGAAAATACCGGGACATTAGTAGAAGAATTTAGAGGGTGAGAAAGAAAAGATAGAACTAATAGAATAGAAGAAGAAGAAGAACACAACTGAACAGAATCAGAGTAACACGAAACTCGCAGCGGAACAAAATAAGATGTATTATATAACATAACTTTGAATACAAAACTGTATTGTATATACATACCATTATCAGAGTACAATACATCATATCACAGCGGAAATAACTCTACATAACTAATGGTGAAGCTTCCTGCTTTTGAGCTCCTCCAAGTGAATCTGCAAAGCCTGAAACACTTGACTGCCCGTACAAATTTGGGCACCCAAGAGTTTAGGGAAAACAAACAAAATAAACTCTGGGTCAGTCATGGGACTGGTGTGAGCAAAATCCAATCATACTGTTTAACTTTGAAAAACCTTACTATAACCCAAAGTATCTTTGATATCAAAACTAGTGATATTATGATAATGTCTAAACAAATAATTATACAAGTAGCAGAACGCTTGCATCTCACGTTCCACATATATATAGTATAAAATCATAAACCGCATGGCGCTTATTGGAGAATGGATTTCAACAGACAAGGTATGGGAGCACCTTCTGAATAGTGTACTCTAGAGGGGATACACTCAGGGTTCAACAAGAACGTCTTGCAACCCGGCCACACATGACCGCTCACTCATTTAGCTTGAGTGTCGCGAATATATTGCCACCACGGTTGTAGGCCACCCAACCGTCATCCGAAGATACAGAATCGAAAAGAAGTATAAATATGAATTTTCTCTAGATCGGTGATAATACACCCTGCTTGGGGATGACCCAACTAGCCATGCTGCCTAGCCCAACTTCTGTTACTTCCTGGTTGTGAGGCTAGAGGCTACGTCTGTCTTCAGAACATCTGATCACTATTCACTTTGAATGTCACATCGTCAAATCCGTAATCACACATTGATTACACAAATGCACACTGGGTGTAAAATAAAGAGAAGTTACCTTCTCCCCACCAACTTGGTATATTCATAAGAATCAACGGTGTGACCGTTGGAAATACTCTGTCAGACACTCGTCCATACAAGTTGTCCTGGGACTGGACAAACAGAAAACACCATTCTGGAACTGGACGACCCTTGCATTTAACTCCGTCTTCAATTATCTTCAGCATATCTAATTCGCAGCGCTTATGCCTATACGGAGTGGTTTCCGGATAATATATCCAACCGGTCTCTCCGTATTGACAACGATGGTCAAAACACTTCGATAGTCGGTTATTTAACCATTGAAGTAAAAACAAACATTCATTCAAATGTATACTAGACATCACACAAACACGGGTACTTTTTATTTAACATTCGTTTTTATTCTTCGAATTCTCATATCTTACCAGATATTTCTCAAATCCCGTTTTAGCCTTTTCATACTTCTTGGAAAACATTTCCAGTTATTATAAACTCTTATTCTTTCATGTTCCAGAAACATACGTTATTAATGTTCGAAACATTTTCATTCTTTTCACATTCCTTGGTTTCTACACTTGGATCATATACCCTATCTTCATTGGAAAATATTTCCAATTTCATTATAAATATTTTAATCGGCCATTCATTTACTTTTAAAACATAATTCACTTTAAAATGTGAATACCATTCCTGTTATAGAAATCTGAATACCTTTATCAATTTACTCTTTATTCAAGTAATACTTATCTCGTTTACCGAAACCTCTTTCATACTTTATATTCCCAATCCACTTTATAAACTCTGTTTTCTAAGACAACTTCTTATCAAATCGATATCAAGTTTATAATTGAATACTGACTCCTATCCTATTAACATTTATTTGTTTAAAACTAAGTGTTAATTATTCTATCAGATTTTAATCCCTAAAAATAGTTACTTTTAATACATTCGACATCGTCGAATTCTAGTTCCAAATCCTAACGGTTTAATTCTAATCACATTTCGAACATCGAAATGCTGTCACCGTTTTCTAACACGATTCTCCAATTCTTTTTCTAAACTCTTTCTTATAATTCTTTGAACAAACGTCGTTACTTATTACTCTAGAATAAGTGGATTTCAAACCAAACTGTTACATTTCCTAGGAAGTGCTGCTATATATAAAGATCACGCTTAAGTTTGATTAACAGCGTTAATTTATCGCTATAGTTCTAACACTTGCAATATGCTGCCATATTCCTTTTATACTAGTCTTGACATAACAGTCGCGCTTAAACCTAGTCAGCAGCGTTATTTTATCGCTATAGTTTTACAACTTGCAATATGCTGCCATATGCCACTTTATAACTAATCTCGACGTCTTTTTCCGTTACAAAAATCTTGACATCTCTTTCTGTTACAAAAATCTTGACATCTCTGTCCATTACAAAAATCTTGACATATCTTTCTGTTACAAACTGATGTCGTTCCTCGATAATAGCGAAGCCGTTCAAGTTGGGGTATTCTATTTACCTCTCAGACCTTGACCGACAACGTTCTTACCTTAGAACAGATATAAGTCTGTATTCTAATCCCTTATTACTTATAATATTCATCAAATCGTATTTCCTTGTTTTATTTTGGAATATGGTTTCATAACATCATATTCATCTTTGAAATCTTCGTTGTTTATAATTATTTATTTTAAACATTAACTCTTTGCTTTAACTTCAATGCACAGTTTTATTTATAATTTCTTTACAAGGACCCATTTTATCTAATAATCATTTTTCAATTAAACAGTTGATTTAAATCAACTTCATTCCATCAGTAAACTCGTTAACTGATTTTAATTTCTTTTTAACATTATATTAATATAATTAATCTAATAATATTTCTTAACTTTTTTCTTTAAACTAATTATCCAAGTTATCCACTCGCAGGATAATTATATCTTAATAACTTATTTAAATGTCAAACAATCGTCTGTATTTACTTTATAACACGAACTCTAAAATACTGATTTATAATAGAACTTCTATTATAAATTTAAATCTTCTTTTTAATTATAAAAATAAATTTTTTATAATTAACTCCGTTCATTTACCTGACAGTAAATCAACTCTTTAACAAAACGAGGGTTTTACTATCGACTGTTATCACTTTCTAAATTGATATCGTTTATTGATTTATCGAAACAGATGTTGAATTTCCGTTCAACATCAATAATTCACACGGGGTTTTAAATGTAATTCGGGTTCATACAAACAAACAGTACATATAATTATCAAGGAATCCGGTCGGATTCCTCCTTTTAAATATAACTTCCTCCGTACACTTCATACCTCACAACTTTCCACTCATTCCCTACACTCATGCGTTCTTCCATGCTCTGACCAGTCCTCACATCCTCCCATATACTCACGGCTTCGTATCTCCCTCCACATATACATGTTTGCCACCTTGACCAAATATATACAGAGTCAATTCTTTCATTTATCAATACTAATCGCATGCTCACAGTTTCCTACCGTATGCTCTCAATCATGCACATCATTATTCACCACTTATAATTTGCACGCCTCCATTTCATGCTGTTTCACCCTTCACGCTTCAGTCTCCCCCCCTGCATTTCCCGAAAGCTTCTCAGTCGAACCCCCTTGAAACAAGCTCGCACCACAACTTATCCATTCACCATCATATATACACGCATGCACAGTACATGCTTTTGCACACTACAGGGATTCCTCACCTTCCTACATGATTTCGCACCAGATCCATGCTCCATCAATAGCTCACGTCCCATACTACACGTGGATTTCTCTCCTCCTACATATCAACGTTTTACACCCTCCTTCCCATCCTGAACGCCTCGCACTTGTGCGAGACTACGTTTTGAACGTGAACGAAACTGCTTTCTTTCTTTACTTATTTCGTAAGAAGCGATGGAAGAGAGAGTGAGATGAGCGGAGAGACTGAAGAAATAAGATGTGCCTGGTCATTTATATAGTGTATTGATACTTAATGGTTAAGTAATAGGCGTATATAGGTTTGTAGTGTAGCAGCTACTCCTTCGCAGTTAAGTAATTAGGTTAGGTTGAGGGGTATGGTTTAGACCTTAGGTCTTGCGTGTTTCTTTCCTGTCTATGCTATAGCTTAACAAGTTGGGTTTTGTTATCTTATTCTATTTCTCAATAGCTAAGAAAGACAGAACCATATTATATATATAATTTAGTCATTTGTGAAGTATGGTATACACGAAAATATCTCAACGCTGAACTAGAGTAGGTTCGCTATTTCTTGGGTGTGAAGTTATAGGCTACTGTTTACTACATAGACAGGCACGTTCACATTAATGTATGTATGGGTGACATGTTCACATCATAAATGCAAGTATGGATGGCTGTAGGTAGGTGTTCATTTACACGTAACATAGCTAGGGTAGGTTCTCCATTTAATTATAGAGATAACATGCTAGTCTTTGAGTTAGATTTATAGTGTACACCGTTACGTACAACTTCGTTCTTGTCCGAGCAGCCGCAGACAGAAGTAAGGATATGGTTGTGTCCAGTGAGAGGTCACGATCCCAAAAATACAATAATACCGGTAGATTGACTCATATTTTGAAATCCCGAAGTATCGATACAGGGTGCGAAATACTCCCAATAAAAAGTTGCATATTTAATTATTTAAAAATTACAGTAAAATTCTAAAAATTAAATTATTGCTGCGCCTCAAAAGAACCCTGTCCCGATTTGCACCCGATATCAAGTTATATTCAAATAACTGTTACGGTCGATATATGATTTCACAACGACTTTTCGAATATTTGATTTGGACATATCTTGCAGTATATACGACGAAATATTCATTTTCCGCTTCTGTTAGAGAGATACAGTTCAACAGATTCCAACGTTTCTCGTTTCGAAGAAATCCGATTCAAAACGAGTCCGGTACACTCAGTTGAAGTTCAGAACGTTAAATTACGAACTGCAGGGTTGTTCTGAGCTCGATTATGATTAATATATATTTATATACGTTCAACTTCTTTTTAATTAATATATAAATCCACTCATATTACAAATTCAATATTTAAACTGATTTAAATATTCAAATACCAACCGACAAAAATGCGGGACGTTACAGACCTTCCCCCTTAAAATAATTTCGTCCTCGAAATTGCTAAGATAGGGAAAATGCTACAATCTCTGTTATAACATGGTTAAAAATCTTTTTGGTTTACTTCATAATTCCAGTTTCCACTGAACTGATTATTTCCAATTAAAATATTAATTCCTTATTATTTCGAATATTTTCAAAATTTCTGAAAATTTCCTAACAGCTTAAATTTTCAGAGAATCTCGCCAGCATCTCCTCTGCACGGCTCACTCAGTACTACAACAACTTGCCACTCCGGGCCTTCTCCAATCCAAAAGAAAATCAAACAGCCAAATGGTTTGCCCAAACTGACTCATAAAAAAAATCTCATACTCGTATATAAACGTGTACCTTCTCTGTTGGGCATTCAACTCTATCTCTGCCATCTGCTATCAAACCAGCATATCCAAGCATCCTTGGTTGATCTCCCATCAATCCGATCTCAAACCAGTCTTTCGCTTTTACTAAGCCAAATTTCTATTTCAACTCCGATTCCACTCTCAGTTCTTAACCTTGTTAAGTTTTATTACGACATTCCATTTACTGATTTATTTCTCAAATCAGTTATCTCCATCTCTAATTCAAAATTCGATTCTTATTCTCCAAGAATCAATTCATTTTTAATAACTCGAATCTCCAATATTTTTCTTTTATAATTTTCATTCTGGATCTTTCCAAATTCAGTCCAGTTTTGTTATCTTTGTTTAAATTCCACTTTTACCATTTTAACTCCATAAGTTAAATTTTTATTTCAAAATTTAAATTCCTGGGATTTATTTCAAATCAGTTTGAAATCATATATAATTCAAAACATTTGAATTTCTGACAACTTGTTTCTCAAACAATACAAAACAAATCTTTGGTTGTAATCTGTCACTTACCAGCTCGAAAATGAACACCGATAATGTCGCGATCATCATCGGAATTTATTTTCCAACCATCGAAGTGGGTTCAATACTATATTGCTTTAAAAACTCATTTATAATCACTCTATTTTTGAAATTACTTCAAAATATCTTTCATAGCACTTGGAAACAAATTTTCAAATCTCCCAGGATTTTAAAATTCTCTTATATTTAATTCAAATTCAATTTCAATTCTTTTCCAAGTTTCTAGAGTTTTATTTCAATTCTGGTTTTTAATTCAGATTCAGCTCATCTGATTTTGCATATCATACTTATATAATATTTCGATTGGTAATTTATATTACTAACTCAATTATAATCTTGTTCGATCGTAATAATGATCACATATCCAATATATTATATTAATATCAAGATATACACTTCTTTTTATATCAAAATATACTTTGGGTAAAATTATTTCATTTACCCTCTTTTCAAAACATACTGTGTCGAATTACACTGTTCAAGAGTTTAGAAACACCTATCGACTCAGTTTGCATTACTGTTTCGACCAGAATTCATAAACCACTCGACTGACCAGTCAACACAATATAAAACGGTTTTTATATAAATCTGCAAATACGTTCACTCGTATATATACACTCAACTCAATCTAGAGTACTACTAACTCCATCTCTATTGAGTTACGCCACAGAGCCAAGGTAATAACTTAACCTTCAGCTCTGATACCAACTGTAACGGCTGGAATTTCGACCCAGAAAATCAACATAAAAACACACTGTTGACTATTCAAGCATCGAAAATACCGGGACATTAGTAGAAGAATTTAGAGGGTGAGAAAGAAAAGATAGAACTAATAGAATAGAAGAAGAAGAAGATCACAACTGAACAGAATCAGAGTAACACGAAACTCGCAGCGGAACAAAATAAGATGTATTATATAACATAACTTTGAATACAAAACTGTATTGTATATACATACCATTATCAGAGTACAATACATCATATCACAGCGGAAATAACTCTACATAACTAATGGTGAAGCTTCCTGCTTTTGAGCTCCTCCAAGTGAATCTGCAAAGCCTGAAACACTTGACTGCCCGTACAAATTTGGGCACCCAAGAGTTTAGGGAAAACAAACAAAATAAACTCTGGGTCAGTCATGGGACTGGTGTGAGCAAAATCCAATCATACTGTTTAACTTTGAAAAACCTTACTATAACCCAAAGTATCTTTGATATCAAAACTAGTGATATTATGATAATGTCTAAACAAATAATTATACAAGTAGCAGAACGCTTGCATCTCACGTTCCACATATATATAGTATAAAATCATAAACCGCATGGCGCTTATTGGAGAATGGATTTCAACAGACAAGGTATGGGAGCACCTTCTGAATAGTGTACTCTAGAGGGGATACACTCAGGGTTCAACAAGAACGTCTTGCAACCCGGCCACACATGACCGCTCACTCATTTAGCTTGAGTGTCGCGAATATATTGCCACCACGGTTGTAGGCCACCCAA
Source organism: Allium sativum (assembly GCA_030737875.1). Taxonomy (NCBI): domain Eukaryota; kingdom Viridiplantae; phylum Streptophyta; class Magnoliopsida; order Asparagales; family Amaryllidaceae; genus Allium; species Allium sativum. The sequence continues at coordinate 138,923,028 of CM060925.1, read as the reverse complement.
CCGTCATCCGAAGATACAGAATCGAAAAGAAGTATAAATATGAATTTTCTCTAGATCGGTGATAATACACCCTGCTTGGGGATGACCCAACTAGCCATGCTGCCTAGCCCAACTTCTGTTACTTCCTGGTTGTGAGGCTAGAGGCTACGTCTGTCTTCAGAACATCTGATCACTATTCACTTTGAATGTCACATCGTCAAATCCGTAATCACACATTGATTACACAAATGCACACTGGGTGTAAAATAAAGAGAAGTTACCTTCTCCCCACCAACTTGGTATATTCATAAGAATCAACGGTGTGACCGTTGGAAATACTCTGTCAGACACTCGTCCATACAAGTTGTCCTGGGACTAGACAAACAGAAAACACCATTCTGGAACTGGACGACCCTTGCATTTAACTCCGTCTTCAATTATCTTCAGCATATCTAATTCGCAGCGCTTATGCCTATACGGAGTGGTTTCCGGATAATATATCCAACCGGTCTCTCCGTATTGACAACGATGGTCAAAACACTTCGATAGTCGGTTATTTAACCATCGAAGTAAAAACAAACATTCATTCAAATGTATACTAGACATCACACAAACACGGGTACTTTTTATTTAACATTCGTTTTTATTCTTCGAATTCTCATATCTTACCAGATATTTCTCAAATCCCGTTTTAGCCTTTTCATACTTCTTGGAAAACATTTCCAGTTATTATAAACTCTTATTCTTTCATGTTCCAGAAACATACGTTATTAACGTTCGAAACATTTTCATTCTTTTCACATTCCTTGGTTTCTACACTTGGATCATATACCCTATCTTCATTGGAAAATATTTCCAATTTCATTATAAATATTTTAATCGGCCATTCATTTACTTTTAAAACATAATTCACTTAAAAATGTGAATACCATTCCTGTTATAGAAATCTGAATACCTTTATCAATTTACTCTTTATTCAAGTAATACTTATCTCGTTTACCGAAACCTCTTTCATACTTTATATTCCCAATCCACTTTATAAACTCTGTTTTCTAAGACAACTTCTTATCAAATCGATATCAAGTTTATAATTGAATACTGACTCCTATCCTATTAACATTTATTTGTTTAAAACTAAGTGTTAATTATTCTATCAGATTTTAATCCCTAAAAATAGTTACTTTTAATACATTCGACATCGTCGAATTCTAGTTCCAAATCCTAACGGTTTAATTCTAATCACATTTCGAACATCGAAATGCTGTCACCGTTTTCTAACACGATTCTCCAATTCTTTTTCTAAACTCTTTCTTATAATTCTTTGAACAAACGTCGTTACTTATTACTCTAGAATAAGTGGATTTCAAACCAAACTGTTACATTTCCTAGGAAGTGCTGCTATATATAAAGATCACGCTTAAGTTTGATTAACAGCGTTAATTTATCGCTATAGTTCTAACACTTGCAATATGCTGCCATATTCCTTTTATACTAGTCTTGACATAACAGTCGCGCTTAAACCTAGTCAGCAGCGTTATTTTATCGCTATAGTTTTACAACTTGCAATATGCTGCCATATGCCACTTTATAACTAATCTCGACGTCTTTTTCCGTTACAAAAATCTTGACATCTCTTTCTGTTACAAAAATCTTGACATCTCTTTCCATTACAAAAATCTTGACATATCTTTCTGTTACAAACTGATGTCGTTCCTCGATAATAGCGAAGCCGTTCAAGTTGGGGTATTCTATTTACCTCTCAGACCTTGACCGACAACGTTCTTACCTTAGAACAGATATAAGTCTGTATTCTAATCCCTTATTACTTATAATATTCATCAAATCGTATTTCCTTGTTTTATTTTGGAATATGGTTTCATAACATCATATTCATCTTTGAAATCTTCGTTGTTTATAATTATTTATTTTAAACATTAACTCTTTGCTTTAACTTCAATGCACAGTTTTATTTATAATTTCTTTACAAGGACCCATTTTATCTAATAATCATTTTTCAATTAAACAGTTGATTTAAATCAACTTCATTCCATCAGTAAACTCGTTAACTGATTTTAATTTCTTTTTAACATTATATTAATATAATTAATCTAATAATATTTCTTAACTTTTTGCTTTAAACTAATTATCCAAGTTATCCACTCGCAGGATAATTATATCTTAATAACTTATTTAAATGTCAAACAATCGTCTGTATTTACTTTATAACACGAACTCTAAAATACTGATTTATAATAGAACTTCTATTATAAATTTAAATCTTCTTTTTAATTATAAAAATAAAATTTTTATAATTAACTCCGTTCATTTACCTGACAGTAAATCAACTCTTTAACAAAACGAGGGTTTTACTATCGACTGTTATCACTTTCTAAATTGATATCGTTTATTGATTTATCGAAACAGATGTTGAATTTCCGTTCAACATCAATAATTCACACGGGGTTTTAAATGTAATTCGGGTTCATACAAACAAACAGTACATATAATTATCAAGGAATCCGGTCGGATTCCTCCTTTTAAATATAACTTCCTCCGTACACTTCATACCTCACAACTTTCCACTCATTCCCTACACTCATGCGTTCTTCCATGCTCTGACCAGTCCTCACATCCTCCCATATACTCACGGCTTCGTATCTCCCTCCACATATACATGTTTGCCACCTTGACCAAATATATACAGAGTCAATTCTTTCATTTATCAATACTAATCGCATGCTCACAGTTTCCTACCGTATGCTCTCAATCATGCACATCATTATTCACCACTTTTAATTTGCACGCCTCCATTTCATGCTGTTTCACCCTTCACGCTTCAGTCTCCCCCCCTGCATTTCCCGAAAGCTTCTCAGTCGAACCCCCTTGAAACAAGCTCGCACCACAACTTATCCATTCACCATCATATATACACGCATGCACAGTACATGCTTTTGCACACTACAGGGATTCCTCACCTTCCTACATGATTTCGCACCAGATCCATGCTCCATCAATAGCTCACGTCCCATACTACACGTGGATTTCTCTCCTCCTACATATCAACGTTTTACACCCTCCTTCCCATCCTGAACGCCTCGCACTTGTGCGAGACTACGTTTTGAACGTGAACGAAACTGCTTTCTTTCTTTACTTATTTCGTAAGAAGCGATGGAAGAGAGAGTGAGATGAGCGGAGAGACTGAAGAAATAAGATGTGCCTGGTCATTTATATAGTGCATTGATACTAAATGGTTAAGTAATAGGCGTATATAGGTTTGTAGTGTAGCAGCTACTCCTTCGCAGTTAAGTAATTAGGTTAGGTTGAGGGGTATGGTTTAGACCTTAGGTCTTGCGTGTTTCTTTCCTGTCTATGCTATAGCTTAACAAGTTGGGTTTTGTTATCTTATTCTATTTCTCAATAGCTAAGAAAGACAGAACCATATTATATATATAATTTAGTCATTTGTGAAGTATGGTATACACGAAAATATCTCAACGCTGAACTAGAGTAGGTTCGCTATTTCTTGGGTGTGAAGTTATAGGCTACTGTTTACTACATAGACAGGCACGTTCACATTAATGTATGTATGGGTGACATGTTCACATCATAAATGCAAGTATGGATGGCTGTAGGTAGGTGTTCATTTACACGTAACATAGCTAGGGTAGGTTCTCCATTTAATTATAGAGATAACATGCTAGTCTTTGAGTTAGATTTATAGTGTACACCGTTACGTACAACTTCGTTCTTGTCCGAGCAGCCGCAGACAGAAGTAAGGATACGGTTGTGTCCAGTGAGAGGTCACGATCCCAAAAATACAATAATACCGGTAGATTGACTCATATTTTGAAATCCCGAAGTATCGATACAGGGTGCGAAATACTCCCAATAAAAATTTGCATATTTAATTATTTAAAAATTACAGTAAAATTCTAAAAATTAAATTATTGCTGCGCCTCAAAAGAACCCTGTCCCGATTTGCACCCGATATCAAGTTATATTCAAATAACTGTTACGGTCGATATATGATTTCACAACGACTTTTCGAATATTTGATTTGGACATATCTTGCAGTATATACGACGAAATATTCATTTTCCACTTCTGTTAGAAAGATACAGTTCAACAGATTCCAACGTTTCTCGTTTCGAAGAAATCCGATTCAAAACGAGTCCGGTACACTCAGTTGAAGTTCAGAACGTTAAATTACGAACTGCAGGGTTGTTCTGAGCTCGATTATGATTAATATATATTTATATACGTTCAACTTCTTTTTAATTAATATATAAATCCACTCATATTACAAATTCAATATTTAAACTGATTTAAATATTCAAATACCAACCGACAAAAATGCGGGACGTTACAGACCTTCCCCCTTAAAATAATTTCGTCCTCGAAATTGCTAAGATAGGGAAAATGCTACAATCTCTGTTATAACATGGTTAAAAATCTTTTTGGTTTACTTCATAATTCCAGTTTCCACTGAACTAATTATTTCCAATTAAAATATTAATTCCTTATTATTTCGAATATTTTCAAAATTTCTGAAAATTTCCTAACAGCTTAAATTTTCAGAGAATCCCGCCAGCATCTCCTCTGCACGGCTCACTCAGTACTACAACAACTTGCCACTCCGGGCCTTCTCCAATCCAAAAGAAAATCAAACAGCCAAATGGTTTGCCCAAACTGACTCATAAAAAAAATCTCATACTCGTATATAAACGTGTACCTTCTCTGTTGGGCATTCAACTCTATCTCTGCCATCTGCTATCAAACCAGCATATCCAAGCATCCTTGGTTGATCTCCCATCAATCCGATCTCAAACCAGTCTTTCGCTTTTACTAAGCCAAATTTCTATTTCAACTCCGATTCCACTCTCAGTTCTTAACCTTGTTAAGTTTTATTACGACATTCCATTTACTGATTTATTTCTCAAATCAGTTATCTCCATCTCTAATTCAAAATTCGATTCTTATTCTCCAAGAATCAATTCATTTTTAATAACTCGAATCTCCAATATTTTTCTTTTATAATTTTCATTCTGGATCTTTCCAAATTCAGTCCAGTTTTGTTATCTTTGTTTAAATTCCACTTTTACCATTTTAACTCCATAAGTTAAATTTTTATTTCAAAATTTAAATTCCTGGGATTTATTTCAAATCAGTTTGAAATCATATATAATTCAAAACATTTGAATTTCTGACAACTTGTTTCTCAAACAATACAAAACAAATCTTTGGTTGTAATCTGTCACTTACCAGCTCGAAAATGAACACCGATAATGTCGCGATCATCATCGGAATTTATTTTCCAACCATCGAAGTGGGTTCAATACTATATTGCTTTAAAAACTCATTTATAATCACTCTATTTTTGAAATTACTTCAAAATATCTTTCATAGCACTTGGAAACAAATTTTCAAATCTCCCAGGATTTTAAAATTCTCTTATATTTAATTCAAATTCAATTTCAATTCTTTTCCAAGTTTCTAGAGTTTTATTTCAATTCTGGTTTTTAATTCAGATTCAGCTCATTTGATTTTGCATATCATACTTATATAATATTTCGATTGGTAATTTATATTACTAACTCAATTATAATCTTGTTCGATCGTAATAATGATCACATATCCAATATATTATATTAATATCAAGATATACACTTCTTTTTATATCAAAATATACTTTGGGTAAAATTATTTCATTTACCCTCTTTTCAAAACATACTGTGTCGAATTACTCTGTTCAAGAGTTTAGAAACACCTATCTACTCAGTTTGCATTACTGTTTCGACCAGAATTCATAAACCACTCGACTGACCAGTCAACACAATATAAAACGGTTTTTATATAAATCTGCAAATACGTTCACTCGTATATATACACTCAACTCAATCTAGAGTACTACTAACTCCATCTCTATTGAGTTACGCCACAGAGCCAAGGTAATAACTTAACCTTCAGCTCTGATACCAACTGTAACGGCTGGAATTTCGACCCAGAAAATCAACATAAAAACACACTGTTGACTATTCAAGCATCGAAAATACCGGGACATTAGTAGAAGAATTTAGAGGGTGAGAAAGAAAAGATAGAACTAATAGAATAGAAGAAGAAGAAGATCACAACTGAACAGAATCAGAGTAACACGAAACTCGCAGCGGAACAAAATAAGATGTATTATATAACATAACTTTGAATACAAAACTGTATTGTATATACATACCATTATCAGAGTACAATACATCATATCACAGCGGAAATAACTCTACATAACTAATGGTGAAGCTTCCTGCTTTTGAGCTCCTCCAAGTGAATCTGCAAAGCCTGAAACACTTGACTGCCCGTACAAATTTGGGCACCCAAGAGTTTAGGGAAAACAAACAAAATAAACTCTGGGTCAGTCATGGGACTGGTGTGAGCAAAATCCAATCATACTGTTTAACTTTGAAAAACCTTACTATAACCCAAAGTATCTTTGATATCAAAACTAGTGATATTATGATAATGTCTAAACAAATAATTATACAAGTAGCAGAACGCTTGCATCTCACGTTCCACATATATATAGTATAAAATCATAAACCGCATGGCGCTTATTGGAGAATGGATTTCAACAGACAAGGTATGGGAGCACCTTCTGAATAGTGTACTCTAGAGGGGATACACTCAGGGTTCAACAAGAACGTCTTGCAACCCGGCCACACATGACCGCTCACTCATTTAGCTTGAGTGTCGCGAATATATTGCCACCACGGTTGTAGGCCACCCAACCGTCATCCGAAGATACAGAATCGAAAAGAAGTATAAATATGAATTTTCTCTAGATCGGTGATAATACACCCTGCTTGGGGATGACCCAACTAGCCATGCTGCCTAGCCCAACTTCTGTTACTTCCTGGTTGTGAGGCTAGAGGCTACGTCTGTCTTCAGAACATCTGATCACTATTCACTTTGAATGTCACATCGTCAAATCCGTAATCACACATTGATTACACAAATGCACACTGGGTGTAAAATAAAGAGAAGTTACCTTCTCCCCACCAACTTGGTATATTCATAAGAATCAACGGTGTGACCGTTGGAAATACTCTGTCAGACACTCGTCCATACAAGTTGTCCTGGGATTGGACAAACAGAAAACACCATTCTGGAACTGGACGACCCTTGCATTTAACTCCGTCTTCAATTATCTTCAGCATATCTAATTCGCAGCGCTTATGCCTATACGGAGTGGTTTCCGGATAATATATCCAACCGGTCTCTCCGTATTGACAACGATGGTCAAAACACTTCGATAGTCGGTTATTTAACCATCGAAGTAAAAACAAACATTCATTCAAATGTATACTGGACATCACACAAACACGGGTACTTTTTATTTAACATTCGTTTTTATTCTTCGAATTCTCATATCTTACCAGATATTTCTCAAATCCCGTTTTAGCCTTTTCATACTTCTTGGAAAACATTTCCAGTTATTATAAACTCTTATTCTTTCATGTTCCAGAAACATACGTTATTAACGTTCGAAACATTTTCATTCTTTTCACATTCCTTGGTTTCTACACTTGGATCATATACCCTATCTTCATTGGAAAATATTTCCAATTTCATTATAAATATTTTAATCGGCCATTCATTTACTTTTAAAACATAATTCACTTAAAAATGTGAATACCATTCCTGTTATAGAAATCTGAATACCTTTATCAATTTACTTTTTATTCAAGTAATACTTATCTCGTTTACCGAAACCTCTTTCATACTTTATATTCCCAATCCACTTTATAAACTCTGTTTTCTAAGACAACTTCTTATCAAATCGATATCAAGTTTATAATTGAATACTGACTCCTATCCTATTAACATTTATTTGTTTAAAACTAAGTGTTAATTATTCTATCAGATGTTAATCCCTAAAAATAGTTACTTTTAATACATTCGACATCGTCGAATTCTAGTTCCAAATCCTAACGGTTTAATTCTAATCACATTTCGAACATCGAAATGCTGTCACCGTTTTCTAACACGATTCTCCAATTCTTTTTCTAAACTCTTTCTTATAATTCTTTGAACAAACGTCGTTACTTATTACTCTAGAATAAGTGGATTTCAAACCAAACTGTTACATTTCCTAGGAAGTGCTGCTATATATAAAGATCACGCTTAAGTTTGATTAACAGCGTTAATTTATCGCTATAGTTCTAACACTTGCAATATGCTGCCATATTCCTTTTATACTAGTCTTGACATAACAGTCGCGCTTAAACCTAGTCAGCAGCGTTATTTTATCGCTATAGTTTTACAACTTGCAATATGCTGCCATATGCCACTTTATAACTAATCTCGACGTCTTTTTCCGTTACAAAAATCTTGACATCTCTTTCTGTTACAAAAATCTTGACATCTCTTTCCATTACAAAAATCTTGACATATCTTTCTGTTACAAACTGATGTCGTTCCTCGATAATAGCGAAGCCGTTCAAGTTGGGGTATTCTATTTACCTCTCAGACCTTGACCGACAACGTTCTTACCTTAGAACAGATATAAGTCTGTATTCTAATCCCTTATTACTTATAATATTCATCAAATCGTATTTCCTTGTTTTATTTTGGAATATGGTTTCATAACATCATATTCATCTTTGAAATCTTCGTTGTTTATAATTATTTATTTTAAACATTAACTCTTTGCTTTAACTTCAATGCACAGTTTTATTTATAATTTCTTTACAAGGACCCATTTTATCTAATAATCATTTTTCAATTAAACAGTTGATTTAAATCAACTTCATTCCATCAGTAAACTCGTTAACTGATTTTAATTTCTTTTTAACATTATATTAATATAATTAATCTAATAATATTTCTTAACTTTTTGCTTTAAACTAATTATCCAAGTTATCCACTCGCAGGATAATTATATCTTAATAACTTATTTAAATGTCAAACAATCGTCTGTATTTACTTTATAACACGAACTCTAAAATACTGATTTATAATAGAACTTCTATTATAAATTTAAATCTTCTTTTTAATTATAAAAATAAATTTTTTATAATTAACTCCGTTCATTTACCTGACAGTAAATCAACTCTTTAACAAAACGAGGGTTTTACTATCGACTGTTATCACTTTCTAAATTGATATCGTTTATTGATTTATCGAAACAGATGTTGAATTTCCGTTCAACATCAATAATTCACACGGGGTTTTAAATGTAATTCGGGTTCATACAAACAAACAGTACATATAATTATCAAGGAATCCGGTCGGATTCCTCCTTTTAAATATAACTTCCTCCGTACACTTCATACCTCACAACTTTCCACTCATTCCCTACACTCATGCGTTCTTCCATGCTCTGACCAGTCCTCACATCCTCCCATATACTCACGGCTTCGTATCTCCCTCCACATATACATGTTTGCCACCTTGACCAAATATATACAGAGTCAATTCTTTCATTTATCAATACTAATCGCATGCTCACAGTTTCCTACCGTATGCTCTCAATCATGCACATCATTATTCACCACTTTTAATTTGCACGCCTCCATTTCATGCTGTTTCACCCTTCACGCTTCAGTCTCCCACCCTGCATTTCCCGAAAGCTTCTCAGTCGAACCCCCTTGAAACAAGCTCGCACCACAACTTATCCATTCACCATCATATATACACGCATGCACAGTACATGCTTTTGCACACTACAGGGATTCCTCACCTTCCTACATGATTTCGCACCAGATCCATGCTCCATCAATAGCTCACGTCCCATACTACACGTGGATTTCTCTCCTCCTACATATCAACGTTTTACACCCTCCTTCCCATCCTGAACGCCTCGCACTTGTGCGAGACTACGTTTTGAACGTGAACGAAACTGCTTTCTTTCTTTACTTATTTCGTAAGAAGCGATGGAAGAGAGAGTGAGATGAGCGGAGAGACTGAAGAAATAAGATGTGCCTGGTCATTTATATAGTGTATTGATACTTAATGGTTAAGTAATAGGCGTATATAGGTTTGTAGTGTAGCAGCTACTCCTTCGCAGTTAAGTAATTAGGTTAGGTTGAGGGGTATGGTTTAGACCTTAGGTCTTGCGTGTTTCTTTCCTGTCTATGCTATAGCTTAACAAGTTGGGTTTTGTTATCTTATTCTATTTCTCAATAGCTAAGAAAGACAGAACCATATTATATATATAATTTAGTCATTTGTGAAGTATGGTATACACGAAAATATCTCAACGCTGAACTAGAGTAGGTTCGCTATTTCTTGGGTGTGAAGTTATAGGCTACTGTTTACTACATAGACAGGCACGTTCACATTAATGTATGTATGGGTGACATGTTCACATCATAAATGCAAGTATGGATGGCTGTAGGTAGGTGTTCATTTACACGTAACATAGCTAGGGTAGGTTCTCCATTTAATTATAGAGATAACATGCTAGTCTTTGAGTTAGATTTATAGTGTACACCGTTACGTACAACTTCGTTCTTGTCCGAGCAGCCGCAGACAGAAGTAAGGATATGGTTGTGTCCAGTGAGAGGTCACGATCCCAAAAATACAATAATACCGGTAGATTGACTCATATTTTGAAATCCCGAAGTATCGATACAGGGTGCGAAATACTCCCAATAAAAAGTTGCATATTTAATTATTTAAAAATTACAGTAAAATTCTAAAAATTAAATTATTGCTGCGCCTCAAAAGAACCCTGTCCCGATTTGCACCCGATATCAAGTTATATTCAAATAACTGTTACGGTCGATATATGATTTCACAACGACTTTTCGAATATTTGATTTGGACATATCTTGCAGTATATACGACGAAATATTCATTTTCCGCTTCTGTTAGAGAGATACAGTTCAACAGATTCCAACGTTTCTCGTTTCGAAGAAATCCGATTCAAAACGAGTCCGGTACACTCAGTTGAAGTTCAGAACGTTAAATTACGAACTGCAGGGTTGTTCTGAGCTCGATTATGATTAATATATATTTATATACGTTCAACTTCTTTTTAATTAATATATAAATCCACTCATATTACAAATTCAATATTTAAACTGATTTAAATATTCAAATACCAACCGACAAAAATGCGGGACGTTCCAAGTTTTGTCACAAATCAAAGATAAGCAGGTTGCTCAATGCCAGCATAAGATTTCAGAGCAGAAGCAGTTGGTATGCACGTTAATGAAACACAAGGTATGATCTCAACGTTGGTTTCTTCTCTTTTTTATTATTTAAGTTTTGGAGAGTTAAATTCAAAGGACATTACAATTGTGTGGTCAACCTGAACCATCAATTGTAGAAGGTAAATCTTTGCTTACAGTTGAAATTTTTTAAACATGATGCTTCGTAAAATACATTGAGATCTGTCTAATATTTAATTGGTTGAGACTAGCGACTAAGTTATTTCAGTATTGGGTGATTTGCAGCCGTGGTCGTGTTACTTGTGTACAAATAACCAAAATCATAATTAAAAAGAAAAACGGACATCCAACGGGCCAAGTTGATTCTTTCAAATATTTGGGACTGTAATTTATGAATAACTGGTTGTAAATATTTTTAAGATGGATGCGTTAACAAGATCATCTTCACAAAAGGTTAATTTATATCATCATAACATATTCGATAGGACGACACAAATTGTTAGTTAAACATATTATTTAAGTTCTGGGGAGTTAATTTCAAATGAGTGAGTTTTAAAGGCACATATTATTTTATGTGAAAGTAAATAGATCTCTCTTTCAATGCCAACTTCGATAACTTAAATTTGAAAAACAGTATCTCAATGCATACTTCAATTACTTAAATCTGAAAAATAGTAGCTTGTCCGTAACTTTGTGGTTGATTATATTGAAATGTTACCTTCTAAACCAAACAGAAAATATGATCTAATATTGGAAGTTAACAGAAAATATTAAAAAAATTCACTACAAGGTTTGGTCACTGGTTGTTATAGCAAAGCTCGCTATAATATACATGTTTGGTAAAACTTCACTACAAGTTTAAATTGCCTAATATATTTTCAGTGTTATTTATTTGGCAGGGAAAAGAAAGTTGTGGGGAAGAAACCGTATATCGAATGGGAAAAATGTACCATATTAAAGTCAAAATATTATAAAAAAAATGTGATATCTAAATCAATAATTATGTAACTTAGTTTTTTTCAATTGCAGAGTAAAGATAGTCAAATAGGTTACAATTGCAGTCTACTTCGTTGGCATGAGAATGATGACGAGATTGTTGCGAAAGGAAAAATTATGTCAGTTGATCCGAAAGATCTATTCAATGGAGCACCCTTGGGCCTGAATGCCATGAAAATTCTGGTAGTTCATCCTATGAAAGACGACGCTTTTTTATGGAGGCCTTCGCTGGTTTCGTATACATAAAAGATACTAAGGATGAGATGGTAGCATGGCCAGCTGATAGAGTTGTTATCCGCACAAGGGAGAGCTTCGAAAAAGAAAAGGAGGTATGTAAAAAAATGTAAACTCTCTACGAATATGACTTACTTTTATAAGCAGGCCATTTATTAGCAGATTTAGTAACTATATATGTAATTCTGGACTGCCTTTGATTATTAACCAGATCATCTTGTGTTTGAGAAGTATCATTACCTTTCTTATTTGCTCTACCATTACTTAAGTATTACCCTTTCTCACCTAGTCCATTTTAACAGGGAAGCCAATAACTTGAGAAATTCTTCCAATAATTTTATTAGTCTAGAAATCAATACAAGATTAGGAAACTGAAACATAAAATATGTCATTATAGGATGAAAGAAAATCAACAAATAGATTCAATAGTCAACTATTTTTAGTTTCCAAACTCCGAAACGTAAACACTAAATGAAATATCTGATAGAGTAAAACAGATAGCACGGAAAACAAATGAAAGTTGTTCGACTGGGCTGGAAGAAAATAATTGGTTTCCGAGGGAATCGTGTACTCAAGTGAATCAAATCAGATTATTTGTAACGTCCCGTATTTTTAATGATCGAATAATTAATTTATTTAATTAGTTGAATATTTATTAGGTAATGAATTTGATAATACGGAATATTTAATTAATATGAATAATAGAATAATATATTTAATTCCAAAATAATCGAAATTAAGTTGGGTTGAAAATATTATGTGAATTGGATAGTATAAGAGATTTGGTTGAGTTTAGATTCGAATTATAATAACGAATCTATTTAATAAACGACATTAGAACGTATAAATTATAATTTAATTTAAAACGAGCTTGTAACGTCGTGATAGTTTGTAATTTGGCGATTTGAGCTTTAAATGAATATACAGAATCTGTTTTAAGTCGGATTTCTTTGAAACAAAAAATATTCGAATCTATTAAATGATATTTTTCTAGTGGAAGAGAAAAATCAAGATTTCATCTTGTAGATTGTAAGTTATGTCCAAATCAAATTTCCAGAAAGTCATTATGGAATTCGTTTATAATTTATAATGATTTATTTATATAATAAAAGGATTTTTTATTTTAAATTGAATATCGATTTAACCATGATTTGAAATATCGAGTGGTAAATCTAGATATGTATATTTTGAAGCATTATGATATTTTATTGATATATATATATATATGATAATATTAATTTATCAATATTAAATTAAATTGTTTTCAAATATATTAATATTTAATTGGTTTATTTAGAGCCTTAATAGCCATTTTTGCAAACGACCTCTATTTTCGACAAAATTTATTTTGCTGGATCTTGAATATCAAATTATTGTTAATTTTCAAATTTCATTATTTTTGGAGTCAGTATGTGGTCGTACGGAATTTAAATGCGAAAAACAGTCAATATTTTTACTTTAAAAATACGCTGTGTGAGCAAACGGGCTCGGAATTCGACGAAATAAGTTTCATTGGGTCTGTAATGTCAAAATATAGTTGTATGTCCATTTTCGTCAAATTTGGATATTGTATGTGATCATAGGGATTTTTAATGACAAATATAAACAACGTTATAATGAAAATAAATAAAGTAATGAATATAAAATTATTTGTATCTTCCTATAAATACGCTACCCTCATCTCTAACCCTAAACCATTTGATTCCATGGTCAAAACAAATTTCCACCGTCATTTGTTCTTAAAAACGCGAAGAAGATTCACTTTAAAAATACTTAGAAATTACATGTAAAATCTACAAATCATAATATATATATATATATATATATGTATGTATATATATATATATATTCGAGTTGCTAATGAAGTGCTCTTCATTCTAGTATGGATTTCGTTAGGTTCGATTACACTTAAGATCATTGTCTTCTTATAGCATCAGCCTAGGTTTAGGGATTGGTGAATGTTTGAACTTTGGTTCACGAGTTGGTTGTTATATTCATGCTTATCATAAGATTTAGCATCAACGATGGGGCTTTGGTAGGAATTGGTGTCAAAACGTTTGGCGAGTTTACTTTAGGGAGTAGTTTTGGGTGTGTTGTCAGATTCTGGTGGTGCGAGTCCATCATGAATGGTACGGGATGTAAGAGAAGATGAAGAAGTAAACAATGGTATTTTCAGTTTAAGGAATACTATAGAGATGAGAGAGAACGATGTGGAGGAAAGCTTAGTAATGGAGCTGTGTTTTTCAATTTGGTGCGGCTTCGAAATGATACGCTGGGAGGATAGACATATTAGCCAACTAAAACGTGATAGGGCTTAAGAGGTTATTTATGATTAAATTAATTATTTTGATATGGTTTAAATTGTATTTGAGATTGAAAAATGCATAACTATCTCAACGTTAACCAAATTTAGCAAAACAAGATCCGTTGGGATCATATGGGTGAAGACTACATAATCAAGTTGGTTTGGAGAAATTTGGAGCTCGTCTCAATTTATGGCGAAATAAAACGCCTGGTCGGATCTATTGAACGGTTATCGCAATTTAACGATAAACGACCAAAGTAAGTAAAACTCACTAACTCTGTCTAGTTTATAAAATTATAAACGTAATTTAGCATTGATATCTGTGTGATGATTGTTTGAATGAATTGCTAGTTAATTGGTTGAAATATAGATATAGTTATATATATATAAAACGTTAATTAAATATTGATTCTGTTTGTCAGAATATTTCATATTCGTGTTATTTATGTTAGTTAACATCTGTGGGTGCAGGGAAATAGGTTGTAGGGATCCAACTAGATTCCTCAATATTTATAATACTATTTTTTTATACATTGTGATATATAATTTTGATGTATTTAGATGATACTAGTCTTTTTATATGGCATTTTAAATACCATAAGTAATATTGGAATGTAAAAAGGGAAATTTCAAACTATATATTGAAATAAAATATTTATATAAAATCAAAGGATTTTATATAAATTGGAATTTTGAAGTGGATAGTGAATTTAAGAATTTTATAAAATCGATGAATTTTATAAAAGGAAATATTTGGAAATTTAATAAGAAATATTTATATAAAATTATTAACAATTAGATGGAAGATTAAAAGTCCATTTTGTGAAAATACTTAAATGAAAGTAATAAGAAATAAATAAATGATTATATGGAATAAATATAATATTTGGGAAATTAATATAATTTTAAAAAAAGGCAATTACCAGTTACAAAAGAATTATGGGAAAATTGAATTAAAGTAGATTTTAAATAGAAATCTATTTAAACAAGATAAATCAAGAAGTTTAATTTATAAGCGATGTTTATAAATTAAGTAAAATATTTATCACTGAATAAATTAAAATATAAGTCTGAATTTATATAGAGAAGTAAAAAAATTTGGTTTTAACACCGATATGTTAATGGCATTTGAACTTAACATTTATAAAGAGAATTATCAATAAGATGATAAGTGTTGGAAATAAAATAGGAAATTCTATGAATAATTCTATAAATAGAATTTGCAAATGGGATATTATTTTTATACGCGAAATCAAACTAAATTGATGATATAAAAGAAATATTATTCACACTCGATGTGAATAATGGATTAAAGTAAATATTTTGCAAATAAAAACATTTATAAAGGAAATTGGGTTTTGAAATAAGAATTCAAATGGGGATTTGAATGAGATAGGAAATTACGTTAAAATAAAATAGTGAATTCTATTTCGAAAAAAATAGATTAGTTGTGGATTTATAAAATAACTCAATAAACAGAATTTGAACCTCTAATAATATTTATAAATTAAAATCAAGTTTTGATTTGATAAAACAAGTTCAGTTTCTGTAGAAGGAATAATATTCACGTTTTAAAGTGAATAATGATTTAAAAGCAAACGTTTTGCAGATTTAAAACGATTATAAAAAGAAATTATTAAAGAATTGAAAGTGATAAATTCAAAGGTGAATTCAAAATGAAAATGGAAATTGAGTTAACTTGGAACGGTAATTTATTTCAAAGTTTGGAACGTTAATCGAGTAGCGATTATTTGAAGAAGAGTTATCGAATAGAGATTATTCGAGAGAGAATTATACATTGGAATTCGACTTTATCGAATGTAGGAAAATGCTATTTACTTTCCGTTATCAAATCAAGAATTATTTATTTAATAAACTAATTAATTATTATTTATTCAGACTAATGAATTAAAAGTTATATTTTGAAGTTAGATATTTCGAATGAAGGGATTATAATGTTATCATTATAACCAATGTTTTTCGTAAAAGAATTGGATTTGTAAACTAAATCTGAGAGTTGCGTAAGCAATGATTTGATAAGAAGATAAGAAACGGAGTTAAGGAAATTAGAAACTGACTAGAGATTAGTTAAGTGGAATGGTTTCTGAGTATCGATCTGATGTTGGTTTCGGCCTTCGGGGTTGATACTTAGGGAATTGCTCTCTTACTAGTTTACAGTTAGGGACTGATGAATGGAGAAGGATAATGAGGCATGAATAAGAAATGGAAATGTTTTCCAATGTTAATAATGTATACTTTCGAAATTTATAAAATATGAAATTGTGAATATATGGAACGGGAAGTGGGAAATAAATAAATTAATGATAGACTAATTAAAAGGAAAAAAATCCTGATAGATGATTGATCGATAAAATTACCATTTGGAAATAAGACAGTCATGTGTATGGATGTTTTCCTTTGATAGTTAAATAACCGACTATCAAAGTTTTGACCATTTTTCCGTCATCAATATAGAGAGACTGGGATCAGACTTATTATTTGAAATCCACTCCGTATAGGCACTAGCGTTGCGAATCAAATATGATGAAGATAATTGAAGACATAGTTTATGCAAGGGTTGTTATGGCAAATCCTAGATAGAAATTGCCTAAGATGGTTTTACAGAATAGTGCCTTTGGTTTGTCCAGCCCCAGGACAACTTCTATGGAAGAATGTCTGACAGAGTATATTTAATAGATCACGTAAGTTGATCTCTTCAAACGTATTTAGGTATGGTGGCGGAGGAATTCATTTGTCTTAGCTTTATACCTATGGTATTTTTGGAGAAATCAATTTGTGATTCAGTGGGTATGATAATGTGAAATTCAAATTAAAAAAATGTGTGATCCATACGTTATGACCTCAAGCCTCACAATTAGGAAATGGTACAAAATCGGGTAGGTCACATGGCTAAGTGAGTAGCTGCCAATTAGGGTGTATTATCACCTGATCTAGAGAAATTCCATCTACTTTTTTAATCTATTTCGATGTTGTCCCTTTGGGAAACGGTTGCTGATCCCAACCGTTGGTGATAATACATTCGATTCACTCATGCGAAATGAGTGACGAGTC
Source organism: Allium sativum (assembly GCA_030737875.1). Lineage (NCBI taxonomy): Eukaryota > Viridiplantae > Streptophyta > Magnoliopsida > Asparagales > Amaryllidaceae > Allium > Allium sativum. Next base: position 138,905,277 of record CM060925.1, on the reverse strand, counting down.
ATATTTAACTTGGTTTGCAAGATGTTCTTGTTGAACCCGGTGTATTCCTCTCTAGAGATACACTATCGGAAGGTGGTCCCATACCTTGTCAGTTGGAATCCATTACCCAATAAGTTCCCATGGGTTTTGATTATATATTATGCATGTGGAACGTGAGATGAAAGTGTTCCGCTAAACTGTTAAGTATTTGATTTAGACATTATTATAATATCATAAGAGTTTTGATATAAAGAATGTTTGGGTTATCGTAACGTAAAAACCATCCGTGTTTATGTGTGGATCGGTCTTACGATTATCCTTTCTTTAAAAAGGATTTTTAAAGTTAAACCAAGTGGTTGGAGTTTACTTACACCAGTCCCATGACTGACCCAGAGTTTATTTCGTTTTGTTTTACCCTAAACTCTTGGGTGCCCAAATTTGTACGGGCAGTCAAATAGTTGAGATTTTACAGATATAGTTGGAGAGCTTGGAGCAATAGCTCCAGGATTATATAGTTATTGTTTATTTCTGCTGTATTGTAAGTGTTGTACCCCGATAATAGTATTTTATATAGTATAAATTTGTTTTTCATAGTGTTAACGATATTTTTCATCAACACCGGAGATAGGTCAACAGGGATAGACCTAATGGGGAATTAGGCGGATTGGTTCACTTTCCGATCGATCCTAGTTGAACTTTAGATGTTGATGATCAGAAGTGCAGGATCGTTGAGGACTATCAGGTCAGATCTAAGCTCAACGAATGAGGTTCATTTCGATGTTCGAGTATATTGAGGGATGTAAACCCATGCTTCTCTGTAGAATGTATAATAAACTGCAACTACTATGATAAAAGAAACAATAATACAAACTTACAGAGCAACTTTCATATAAGAGGATCCCTTTTCAATGAACGTTTGTTAGGAGTACATGAATGTCATAGGGAGGAATTCACCAGTGATTTTATTTACTAAGTTATTTTGAGAGTACAAATATGAAGGAATAAAAGTCCCCCCTTGAATGTCACCCCTGGAGTCATATTTATAGTGGTTCAGGTCTCCCTTCACTGATGGTCTATTGGGCTTGTGGGGGTCTTTGCTGGCTGCTTTTTCCCAAGTTTCGGACGCTCGCCTTTCGGCCATCCTTAAAGCGTTGGTTATGGTCTTCGGATGATGTTTGAGTCTTTGGCAACAACCCCCGAATATAGCTCTCGGATGTAAGCTCTCAGATGTAAGCTCTTGTATGTCAGCTCACGGATGTAGGCCTCCGACTTTATCGTGAATACTTAGAGAGGCCTACACTCATGATGTATGCTGATAACTACTAGTTCGAAGCCACCATGAGCTTCAGTACTAAGTAAATTATCATGTGTAGCATGTATATCTGCTTGGGTTTCGGTTAGCCTTTCGATGGAGGTTTTTGGGGTAGCCTGGATTCTCGAAGGATGGCTTCTGATGTCCTTCCTATTATTTGCAAATTTTCCCTTTCGGTATTCATCAAATAGGTGCTTCGTAAGTTGATTTTGGATGATCTTTGCGTTCTCTTGGGTTAGTACCTTCTATGCTCTCATCCTCAGATGTATCGGTATTTAGGTAAGTCATTATTGAAGATTCCTTTGGGCTTTGTCCTACAGGTTTATTGCTTCTGGCTTATTGGTTTCGGACTAGGATAACTTCTTTATTATAGGGTCTTCTGCCCGGTTGGGGCTGTCAGAGAAACCTTACAGGGTTGACCCTGGAGGATGAATCCCACTAGTTACATTTATGTAGCTTTCGCAGTCCTTTCCTTAGGAAGGTTCCGGTTGATGTAGTTTTTCGGGTTATTTGATACCCCTTCACTACCATCCTGCTTCGATGTTAATTTTGGTAGTAACATTTGCCCCCTCCTTTGAAGGGGTATTTTCGACTTTTCAAGTCAAACTCTTGGCCCATTTCAAAATGTCGTGTCAGAGTCTTTTGGTCTTCTTCAATTAGAAGCGTTGATTGGCTTTTATTCGTGCGGCTCAGATCAATCTTGGAATTCGAGCATAAACCTTTCTTCCTCATCGTTCTCGTCTTTCATCTGCAAATCAAATTCTTAGGCAAGATTATTGTTCTCATAAAAGAAAATGCTCGAATCCTCCTCTTTCTTGAAGACCCGAGCTTGATTACTGGTGAGTATTTTTACTTCTCATATAAATTGCAATCCTAATTATGCGTCAAAATTGACATGAAGGTTAGCTAAGGTTATGCTTGGGTCTTTAGGATATTCCTTTTAGGCATAGTTATATGTTAGTTAAGGTATAAAAATGTGATATCTCCTCGTATTCCCCACCTGAGTCTGGTTTAGGTTTTCACCCACTTGAACTTTATTAATCGAGGTGTAATGGTACTCGATAATATTTGATAATACTAGTGATATGTGCATTTGTGTAAGAGATATGCATATTAATTGCATTGTTATGGAACGATGTTACCTGGTAGAATCATGTCTCATAGGAGCCCTGCTAAGGAGAAGGTCAAGGATTCCAAGGTTTCCCGTCCTTAGAAGGCATTTGCGCCCAAGCCATCCTTGATTATATCCCAATAGTCTTTGGACGCCATATTGGATGATTTTGGCATAGTAGGCATGAATGCCATGATTGCTGCTTCTCCAAACTTCCTCAAGAATCCTCCAGAAGGATTCTTCGTGTATTCGGCTATTCATATTTGGCATGGGGGTTTTGTAACAACCTGGAATTTCTGAACCAATTTAAAATTCCGATTTAAGCTATTTTAATGAATATGGAAATAGAAATTGGTAATTTTTTTCTAAATAACATTTGAGAACAATTTTAAAATTAGTTTTTATATTTTATTTGACTTAAAATAAACTCTAGTAAAATTATTAAATTGATTTATAATTTTTATTTTTAAAATTTTGAAAATTAGATTTTGAAAATCAACACATGGCCCTTAAAAAGTAAAATTTTGCATATGAGCTCAGAATTCGACGAAATAATTTTTTTTTGGAATCATAATGACAAATCATTGTTGGGTTCCAAAATGCACGTCGAACGAAGTCAGTATGTGGCCGTGCAAAGCAAAACCATTTGTTCAAAAACAGGCAGTCATTTTACAAAGGAACATTATTGATATGATCTCAGATTCCAATTCCACTTTTTTTCTAGATTCATACCGTCAAATAATGGTTAAATCCAAAAGGGCATAAATTTTGAAGTTAGCGTTTAGGCTTACAAGAAGAAAAGGTATGCTAAAATCACATTTTCGAAGCTAGTTTCAAGGAACATTATTCAAACAACCTCAGAATTCGATTCTACTTATTTTTATGGATTCGTATCGTCGAATAATGGTAAGATTCCAAGTTCCGTGATTTTTAGAATCAGTATGTAGCCGAGCGTGATTTTACAGTTGAAAAATGGTCACTATTTTAGCTTTAAAAATTTGTTGTTTGTGCATACGGACTCAGAATTTGACGAAACCAGTTTTATTGGATCTATAATATCAGAGAGTAGTTACATGACAATTTTCATTGAAATCGGGATCTATAGGTGACCACACGGATTTTTAAATGATGAAAATGAGTGATATTTGAGTATAGAAAAATATAAAATCAATAAAAAATAAATTCCTCCACTATATAATATCCTTTTCACTTCCTTAACCTAATCCCATTTCTGAAAATCACATTACCTCCCCTTTTTTCATTCCAACATGAGTCTCCCCTTCCAAAAATCAAATCCGAATGTAATCAAATCCTAAAAATCATGGAATAAATATATTTGAGTTCGTAGAGAGCTCCTCTTCAACCTCATACCAAATTCCAGGTGTTCAAATCAATTTTTGCCGTTGTCTATATTTCTAGCGTTGGTTTATGCGGGCTAGGGCTCGAGTTTTTAAGCTTTTGCTGCCTCGATGCATGAAATGAAGTATGTAGTTGAGTTTGTCGCAAGAAATGAAGCTTGTATGCAAAATTTGGTGAATTTTGGTGACAAAAAGTTGTGCAACTTGGTAGGGGCGGCGGGCATTTGGCTGTTAACGTGATTTTGGTTGGAGTGTTTGTGTAACGTCCCGTATTTTTACGGTCGAATAATTAATTTATTTAATTATTAAAAACTTGGTTTGGTAATTTAAAATGGTTTAAATTAAATAACTTTGAATATTTAATTAAAATAATAACTAAAAAATATATTTAATTCTGAAATAATCAGAATTAGCTGAAATGGCAATATGGTGTGAATTGGGAAATTCAAAATATATAATTCAGTTCAGATGTGAATTATAATAACGAATATATTATTTAAAAGAAGTTTGAACGTGGAATTATAATATATAATTATAATCGAGCTCGAAATGGCGCGACAATTCGTAATTTGGCGATTTGAACTTTAAACGAATATGCAGAAGCCGTTTTAAATTGGATTTCTATGATACAAGAAACGTTAGGAGCTGGTGAAGTATATTTTTCTAATGGAAGAGAAAAATCGGGATTTCGTTATGTAGAATTTGATTTATGGCCAAATCAAATTTTAGAAAAGTCGTTGTGGAATTCCTTTATAATTTATAACGATTTATAAAAGGATTTAAATATAAATCGAATATCGATTTAATCGGGATTTGAAATATCGAGTTAGAAATTCACATAGGAATATTGTGGAGCTGAATAATATTCTATGTGAATATATACGATAATATTTATTTGTAAATATTTAATTTAATTGTTTCTAAATATATTTATATATTTAAATTGGTTATTTAGAGCTTTAAAAATAGCCAGTTTTGCAAACGACCTCAGAATTCGACGAAACTAATTTTGTTGGATCCGCAATGTTAAATTATTGTTAGATGCAAGTTTCGTGATTTTTGAAGTCAGTATGTGGCCGTACGGGATTTCAATGTGAAATATAGTCGATAATTTGACCTTTAAAATTATGCTGTGTGAGCAAACGGAGTCGGAATTCGACGAAACCAGTTTTGTTGGGATCGTAATGTCGAACTGTAGCTGCATGTCCATTTTCGTAATTTTTGGGTATTATATGTGATCATACGAATTTTTAGAATATTAATACTCGTAACGGTTCAATACAAATGAATATAAAAATCGATATAAATATTAATATAATTACCCTATAAAGTATCCTTAACACACTAAACCTAATTTCATTTCTACGGAGGTCAAACATTTGCGCCGATGCCTCAGAAATAATACACACAGTAAAGTTCTTCCTTTGAAAATCAAAAGCAATTCAAAACAAAATCGATAAATCGAGAGAGAGATATATTTGAGTCCCATGTGTAATCCTCTTCATTTTAGTACCTGTTTCGAAGGGTTCGAACAATGTTCTGTTCGATGTCGTGAAACCCATTTGAACTAGGGTTCCGAATCGCAGAAGATTAAAGCTGCGAATGATGAAACGAGTGTTGTTTTTGGGTCAGGAAGTAATTCCGCACCTTGTATGTGAGTTTGAGGGGTTTGTGAGTGAAAATGTGTCGTGGGTTTACTGTAGTGGTGTGTCCAGGGATTTGTGTCGCGCCAGGAAAAGGAAACGTCGAGTGTTACTTTTTGGGGGTGAGGTGAAAGCCAATGTGACGAGATGAACGTTGACAGAGGGCTTGGTTAACTCGATTGAGTATAGGAGGAGAATGGTCCGTTGGAAAATTTGGGCAATGGTGTGGATTCAACGGGAGAACTCGGCTTCATTCCTTGGAGGAAGAAGGAATACAGTGGAGGGGTTTGGGCTTTAACAACAGTGAATTGGCCAGGGGTATTTGGTAAGGCCCAATATTTATTTCAAATAGAAATCAATTTTAAATCAAGTGTGTACATAACTTGTAAATGCTATAACTTTTCTACATGTAATTAGAATTCCGCAAAACAAGATCCGTTGAGATCGTATGGACGAGAGCTCCACGATGGAACTGATCGAGAGTGAAATGAGGCTCGTTACAATTTATAGTGAAATAAATTGTCAGAATCAAATCAAGCGATGGTTATCGTTATTAACGATGATCTTCCAATATGAGTAAAACTCACCAACTCTGAACAGTTTTATTTTTATAACGTATTCTAAGAACTGATAATTATCTATTGATTGCTGTGTGCTAACTGTTTGGTTGAAATGCTTATGTATTGGTTGAAATCATAGATAACGATATATATAAATCATTAATCAAATGTTGATTCTGTTTAGCAGAATATTTCATATTCAAATGAAATCGATGTTAATTATATTGTTTAACATCTGTGATGCAGGGAAACAGGTTGGAGGAATCCAACTGGATTCCTCAACATTTATTTTACTGTTTTTCATATATTGTGATATATAATGTGATATATAATCTATTGTTGATTATGTGTGTTTGAATGATATCGATCAATGTTATTTGGTATTTTAAATACCGTAAGAAATATTGGGATGTAAAAAGGGGATTTTCAAAGTATATTTTAAAAATAAATTATTTATATAAAATCAATGGATTTTATATATAAAAGGAAAAAGGATTTCATATAAGGAAATAATTATAAAATCCAAAGAGTAAAAAAAGGAATATATTTGTAAAACAAATATAAAGGAAATATATTTGTAAAACAAATAAAAAGGAAGATATTTGCACAACAAATAGAAAGAGAAATATTTGTAAAACATTTACAAATAAAATAGAAAAAGGGAATATTTGTAAAACATTTACAAATAGAATTTAAAAGGAAATATTTGTAAAACATTTACAAATAGATTAAATGGAAATATTTATTTATAGGAAACAAATAGAATGTTATAAAAGAAATATTTATTTGTTAATTAAATAGGAAAGATAAAAGAAATATTTATTTGTTAAATAAATAGAATTGAAAGGAATAGTTATTTGTTAAGTAAACAAATAGAAAAGGAGATAATCCAAAGGAGATAATTCAAAGGAGATAATTCAAAGGAGATAATTCAAAAGGAAATGATTCAAAGGAGTTAATTAAAAAGAGTAAATCGTCATGAGTTAATCGAAAAGAGTTAATCGAATATTAGTTAATCGATTATAGTTAATAGATTAGAGTTAGAGCTAACCAGTTAGAGTTAATCGATTAGAGTTAGAGTTAACCAGTTAGAGTTAATTGATTAGAGTTAGAGTTAACCCGATAGAGTTAATCAGTTAGAGTTGACTAGCGAGAGTTAACCAGTTAGAGTTATTCAAATGGAGTTAATCAAGTCGATTTAATTAAGATGAGTTAATCAAACCGAGTTAATCCAAATGGGTTAATCCAAAGGAGTTAGTTGAATATCGATTATTTGAATAGAGTTAAAGGAGTATTGAATATAGTTTATTCGAATAGAGTTAAAGGAGTATCGAATATAATTTATTCGAATAAAGTTTAAAGGAAAGGAGTTATCGATTAGTTTAAAGGAAAGGAGTTATCGATTAGTTTAAAGGAAAGGAGTTATCGATTTTAGTTTAATCGAAAGGAATTAATCGAATTAGTTATTTGAAAAGGAGTAATCGAATACAGTTTATTCGAAGAGGGATTTATCAAATATAGTTTATTCGAAAAGAGAGATTTTCGAATATCGTTTATTTGAAAGAAAGAGTTATCAAATATAAGTTATTCGAAATGAGTTAATCGAATATAGTTTGTTCGAAAGAGAGATTATCGAATATAGTTATTCGAGAGGAGTAAACCGAATATGGTATTCGAAAGTTAAGTAAATCGAATATGGTATTCGAAGGTAAGTAAATTGAATATAGTTATTCAAAAGAAGTTAGTCGAGTATGATTAGTCGAGTCGAGTTAATCGAATAGAGTTAAGTCGAACATTAGTTAATCAAATATTAGTAAATCGAATATGGTATTCGAAAGTAATAAATCGAATATGGTATTCGAAAGGGAGTTAATCAAATATTGATATTCGAAGGAGAGTTAATCAAATAGAGATTACTCGAAAGAGAGTTAATCGTCGAATTCGATTATATCGAATTCGGGAAAGTATTATTTACTTTCTAGTTTTTAAATCAAGATTTATTTATTTATAAATTAGGTGTTTGTTTATTTACTCACATTAAAGAATAAAGGTTAAAATTGAAGTTAGATATTTCGAAAGTAGGGATTATAACGCTATCGTTATAACCAATGTTCGATAAAAGAAGTGGATACGTAAATAGAATTCGAGAGTTTCGTAAGGAAGTTTGTTAAAGGTTTAAAAGATAAACTTTGACTATTTCGAAGTTAAAACGTTGTTCAGTTAAGGTATGAGAGGTAATTATACCTCAACTTAATTGACTTCCTTCTTAACTAAGGAATGGTAAGGTTTGATAGTGAATAATGGTTAAGTGAATTTAATAAATGGTTTGAGTTGGCATAGCGATGTTTTATTTAAACATATGTTTAAATCCAACGAAGGAACTTTGGAAATGTTTTCCAAATAATAATCAGAAATGTTTTCTGATAATAGAAAATAAGAAATGTTGAATATATGGAAACAGGAGATAAGTAAATTAATGAACTAAAGAGATAAATGTTAAATGATGAATCGATATAATTTCCATCTGGATATAATATCGTTGTTTGCACATGTGTTTTTTTGTTTGATAGTTAACTCACCGACTATCGAAGTTTTCGACCATTTTAACCTTGTTAATATGGAGAGACCGGTTGGATTATTATCCGAAGAACCACTACGTATTGGCATAAGCATTGCGAATCATATATGCCAAAGATAATTGAAGACGGAGTAAAGTACAAGGGCTTTTGTATAAATCTTAGGTAAAGATTGCCTAAGATGGTTTTACTGAATAATGCCTTCGGTTTGTCCAGTCCCAGGACGACCTGTATGGAAGAATGTCTAACAGAGTATATTTCATAGATCGCGTAAGTTGATATCTTCAAACCTATTTACGTTTGGTGGTGGAGGAATTCGTTTCTCTTAGCTGTATACCCGTGGTATTTTTGGGGAAATCAATTTGTGATTTGGCGGGTATGACGATGTGACATTCAAAGTGAATAAATGTGTGATCTGTCAGAGATAAGCGTGGCCTCTAGCCTTACATCCGGAAATAACAATAATCGGGCAGGCAACATGGCTATGTAGGTCACACCTATTAGGGTGTATAATCACCTGATCTAGAGTTTCTTTTACTTCTAAAAATCTATTGTCGATTTTATCCTATTCGGGAAATGGTTGCTGATCCCAACCGTTAGTGATATACATTCGATACACTCAAGCGAAATGAGTGGTCGGTCATGTGTGGCCGGGTTGCAAGATGTTCTTGTTGAACCCAGTGTATTCCTCTCTAGAGGTACACTAGCAGAAGGTGGTTCCATACCTTGTCATAGTTGGAAATCCATTACCCAATACGTGCTTGTGGTTTTGATGTATACTATATATGTAGAACGTGAGATGAAAGTGTTTCTGCTATATGATTATTATATTGTGGTTGATAGACATTATTATAATATCAGTGAGTTTTGATATAAGATTATTTTGGATTCTCATAAGGGGAAAATCCGTTCCGTTATAAGGTGTGGTCTTATGAGATATCGTTTAATGGCTCAAATTGTTTTAAACTGTTTTACTCATATCAGTCTCATGACTGACCCGGAGTTTATTTTGTTTTGTTTCTCTAAACTCTTGGGTGCCTAATTTTGTACGGGCAGTCATGTAGTCGGGATTTACAGATACTTGAAGAGCTGGAGCAGGAGGCTTCAGTATTTTATATAGCTATTGTTATTCCGCTGTGTTGTAAGTGTTGTACTTGATAATGATGTGTATATTCAAGTACAATCTTTTATTTCAAAGTTATTTTATATTTTATTCGTTTCGCTGTGAGATTCATGTTTTATTGTGATGTTGTAGGTTCTTCTTCTTCTTCTATTCTAAGTTTCTATCTTATATATTCTCACCCTCAAATTTCTTTCTATTAGTTTTCTGATTTCCAATGTAATGTGGGTTGGACTTGTATTTTTTAGTCAGCTCAAATTGGACCGGAATTTCGGGACACTACAGTTGGTATCAGAGCTTAAGGTTAAGTAATTACCTTAGCTCTGTGGCGTGACTCAGTAGAGATGGGGTTAGTAATACCCTAGATTGAGTTTGAGTGTATACATATGAGCACGTATTTGTTATTTGATATAAAAAATTTGTTTTATATTGTCGAGATTTATTGGTTGAGTCATTTATGAGTTCTGGTCGATTAGTTTGATCCACTGTATCAGTAAGAGTTTATAAACACTCGAATACGATGAACCATCATGGTAGGTTTTGAAAAGAGGGTAAATGAAATAATTTTACCCAAAGTATATTTTGATATAGAGAATATATATATATATTGGATTTATAATATATGGGATATATTGGTTGTTATTATAATCGAGTAAGATTATAAATTAACTGGTTATGTAAATAACCAATCAGAATTCACATGAGTGAAATATGTGAAATCAGATGAATAAAATCTGGAACTATATCAGAATTTGGAATTTAAAATTCTAGAAATTGGAAAAGTGTTGGTAAATGAATTTGGATTGAATATATGAGAATTTTTAAAATCCTGGGAGATTTTAAATTGTTTACATGCATTATGAATGATATTTTGAAAATGATTTCAAAATGAAAATGTTTATAAAAATGAGTTTTGGAAGTGATATAGTATTGAACTCACTTCGATCACTGGGAAATAACCCTGATGAGCGTGGCCACATCATCAGTGTTCATTTTCAAGTTCTAAGTGACAGATTAGTAACAAAGATATTGATTTCGAATTGTTTTGGCAAAACAAGTTGTTTGAATCCTGAAAAGGAAAGTTTGATTTTTGACATGGTAAACTATTTAAAATTCCCAGAGAAGAATTGTTTGGATTAAAAACAAATTAAATTGAAATTTGGGAAAGCCGATTGAAATTTAAATAAAGTCGGTTAAGTGGTAACTGAAATTGAATTAGAATGATATCGAGACAAAATTGGATTTATGAGATTTGGATTTGAAATGTCATTGGATAATGGAGTATGAATTTGGAATTGATAATGGAATTTGGGCTCAGAATGAAATTCGACTTAGTTATAAGTGAATGGTTATGTTAAAGATAAATTGGTTTGAGATAAAGTTGGAAATATATTGGTATGTGTAGAATTGGTAACACATGGAAAGGATACACTGATATGCTGACAAAAAGGTACCAGCTTATGTTATATATGGGTTTGAGATTTTGATGAACCGAATTGGAAAGCCGCCTGGCTGTTTGATTTTCTTGTGGGTTGAAGAAGGCCCAGAGAGGCGAGTTGGAGTTTGAGCTATTGACCAGTACAAAGGAGGTGCTGGTGAAATTTTTCGAAAAGTTAAGGTGTTAGAAAATTTTCAGGATTTTTGAAAATATTCGTTAGTAGGAATGAATAAATATTTAATTGAAATAAACTGGTTCAGTTGAAATTGAAGTTTAGAAGTGAACAAATAAGTTCTAACCTAGTTGGTAGGGTTTGTTTTCTACCTTAGCAATTTCGAGGGCGAAATTATTTTAAGTGGGGAAGAATGTAACGTCCCGTATTTTTACGGTCGTATAATTAATTTATTTAATTATTAAAAATATGGTTTGGTAATTTAAAATGATTTAAATTAAATAACTTTGAATACTTAATTAAAATAATAATTAAATAATATATTTAATTCTGAAATAATCAAAATTAGCTGAAATGGCAATATGGTGTGAACTGGGAAATTCAAAATATATAATTCAGTTTAGATGTGAATTATAATAACGAATATATTATTTAAAAGAAGTTTGAAAGTGGAATTATAATATAATTATAATCGAGCTCGAAATGGCGCGGCAGTTCGTAATTTGGCGATTCAAACTTTAAACGAATATACAGAAGCCGTTTTAAATCGGATTTCTGTGAAACAAGAAACGGTAGGAGCTGGTGAAGTATAGTTTTCTAATGGAAGAGAAAAATCGGGATTTCAACGTGTAGATTTTAATTTATGGCCAAATCAAATTTTAGAAAAGTCGTTGTGGAATTCCTCTATAATTTATAATGATTTATAAAATGATTTAAATATAAATCGAATATCGATTTAATCGGGATTTGAAATATCGGGTTAGAAATTCACATAGGAATATTGTGGAGCTGAAAATATTCTTTGTGAATATATACAATAATATTTATTTATACATATTTTATTTAATTGTTTTTAAATATATTTATATATTTAAATTGGTTATTTAGAGCTTTAAAAATATCCAGTTTTGCAATCGACCTCAGAATTCGACGAAACTAATTTTGTTGGATCCGCAATGTTAAATTATTGTTAGACGTCAAGTTTCGTGATTTTTGAAGTCAGTATGTGGCCGTACGGGATTTTAATGTGAAATACAGTCGATAATTTGACCTTTTAAAATATGCTGTGTGAGCAAACGGAGTCGGAATTCGACGAAACTAGTTTTGTTGGGACCGTAACGTCGAACTGTAATTGTATGTCCATTTTTGTGACTTTTGGGTATTATATGTGATCATACGAATTTTTAGAATACAAATACTCGTAATGGTTTAATAGAAATGAATATAAAAATCGATTTAATTATTAATATAATTACCCTATAAAGTATCCTTAACACACTAAACCTAATTTCATTTCTATGAGGGTCAAACATTTGCTCCGATGCCTCAGAAATAATATACACAGTAAAGTTCTTCCAATGAAAATAAAATCAATAAATCGAGAGAGATATATATTTGAGTCCCTTGTGTAATCCTCTTCATTTTAGTACCAGTTTTGAAGGGTTCGAACAATGTTCTGTTCGATGTCGTGAAACCCATTTGAACTAGGGTTCCGAATCGCAGAAGATTGAAGCAGAGAATGATGAAATGAGTGTTGTTTTTGGGGTAAGGAAGTAATTCCGCACCTTGTATGTGAGTTTGAGGGGTTTGTGAGTGAAAAAGTGTCATGGGTTTACTGTAGTGGTGCGTCCAGGGATTTGTGTCACGCCAGGAAAAAGAGACATCGAGTGTTACTTTTTGGGGGTGAGGTGAAAGCCAATGCGACGAGATGAACGTTAGCAGAGGGCTTGGTAAACTCGGTGGAGTATAGGAGGAGAAAGGTCCATTGGAAAAGTTGGGCAATGGTGTGGATTCAATAGGAGGACGTCGGCTTTATTCCTTGGAGGAAGAAGGAATACGGTGGAGGGGTTTGGGCTTTAACAACAGTGAATGGGCCAGGGGTATTTGGTAAGGCCCAATATTTATTTCAAATAGAAATCAATTTTAAATCAAGTGTGTACATAACTTGTAAATGCTATAACTTTGCCATACGTAATTAGAATTATGCAAAACAAGATCCGTTGATAACTTATGGATGAGAGCTCCACGATGGAAATGTCTGAGAGTGAAATGAGGCTCGTTACAATTTGTAGTGAAATAAATTGTCAGAATCAAATCAAGCGATGATTATCGTTATTAACGATGATCGTCCAATGTGAGTAAATCTCACCAACTCTGAACAGTTATATTTTTATAACGTATTCTTAGAACTGATAATTATCTGTTGATTGTTATGTGTTAACTGTTTGGTTGAATTGCTTGTGTATTGGTTGAAATCATAGATAATGATATATATAAAAATCATTAATCAAATGTTAATTCTGTTTACCAGAATATTTCATATTGAAATGAAATCAATGTTAATTATATTGTTTAACATCTGTGATGCAGGGAAACAGGTTGGAGGAATCCAACTGGATTCCTCAACATTTATTTTAATGTTTTTCATATATTGTGATATATGATGTGATATATAATCTGTTGTTGATTATGTCTATTTGAATGATATCGATTAATGTTATTTGGTATTTTAAATATCGTAAGAAATACTAGGATGTAAAAAGAGGATTTTCAAAGTATATTTTGAAAATAAATTATTTATATAAAATCAATGGACTTTATGTATAAAAGGAAAAAGGATTTCATATAAGGAAATAATTATAAAATCAAAAGAGTTAAAAAGGAATATATTTGTAAAACAAATATAAAGGAAATATATTTGTAAAACAAATACAAAGGAAGATATTTGCTAAACAAATAGAAAGAGAAATATTTGTAAAACATTTACAAATAAAATAGAAAAAGGGAATATTTGTAAAACATTTACAAATAGAATTTAAAAGGGAATATTTGTAAAACATTTACAAATAGATTAAATGGAAATATTTATTTATCGGAAATAAACAGAATGTTATAAAAGAAATATTTATTTGTTAATTAAATAGGAAAGATAAAAGAAATATTTATTTGTTAAGTAAATAGAATTGAAAAGGGAATAGTTATTTGTTAAGTAAATAAATAGAAAAGGAGATAATCCAAAGGAGATAATTCAAAGGAGATAATTCAAAAGGAAATGATTCAAAGGAGTTAATTCAAAACAGTAAATCGACATGAGTTAATCGAAATATCGAATATTAGTTAATCGATTAAAGTTAATCGATTAGAGTTAGAGTTAACCAGTTAGAGTTAATCGATTAAAGTTAGAGTTAACCAGTTAGAGTTAATCGATTAGAGTTAGAGTTAACCCGTTAGAGTTAATCAGTTAGAGTTGACCATTTAGAGTTAACCAGTTAGAGTTATTCAAATGGAGTTAATCAAGTCGAGTTAATTAAGATGAGTTAATCAAACCGAGTTAATCCAAATGAGTTAATCCAAAGGAGTTAGTCAAATATTGGTTATTTGAATAGAATTAAAGGAGTATCGAATATAGTTTATTCGAATAGAGTTAAAGGAGTATCGAATATAGTTTTTTTGAATAAAGTTTAAAGGAAAGGAGTTATCGATTAGTTTAAAGGAAAGGAGTTATGGATTAGTTTAAAGGAAAGGAGTTATCGATTTTAGTTTAATCGAAAGGAGTTAATAGAATTTAGTTATTCGAAAAGGAGTAATCGAATATAGTTTATTCAAAGAGGGATTTATCGAATATAGTTTATTCGAAAAGAGAGATTTTCGAATATCGTTTATTCGAAAGAAAGAGTTATCGAATATAAGTTATTCGAAATGAGTTAGTCGAATATAGTTTATTCAAAAGAGAGATTATCGTATATAGTTATTCGAGAGGAGTAAATCGAACATGGTATTCGAAAGTTAAGTAAATCGAAAATGGTATTCGAAGGTAAGTAAATTGAATATAGTTATTCAAAAGAAGTTAGCCGAGTATGATAAGTCGAGTCGAGTTAATCGAATAGAGTTAAGTCGAACATTAGTTAATCAAATATTAGTAAATCGAATATGGTATTCGATAGTAATAAATCGAATATGGTATTCAAAAGGGAGTTAATCGAATATAGATATTCAAAGGAGAGTTACTCAAATAGAGATTACTCGAAAGAGAGTTAAACGTCGAATTCGATTATATCGAATTCAGGAAAGTATTATTTACTTTCCGGTGTTTAAATCAAGATATATTTATTTATAAATTAGGTGTTTATTTATTTATTCACATTAAAGAATAAAAATTAAAATTGAAGTTAGATATTTTGAAAGTAGGGATTATAACGCTATCGTTATAACCAATGTTCGGTAAAAGAAGTGGATATGTAAATAGAATCTGAGAGTTTCGTAAGGAAGTTTGTTAAAGGTTTAAAAGATAAACATTGACTATTTCGAAGTTAAAACGTTGTTCAGTTAAGGTCTGAGAGGTAATTATACCCCAACTTAATTGACTTCCTTCTTAACTAAGGAATGGTAAGGTTTGATAGTGAATGATGGTTAAGTGAATTTAGTAAATGGTTTGAGTTGGCACAGCGATGTTTTATTTAAACATCTGTTTAAAACCAATGAAGGAACTTTGGAAATGTTTTCCAAATAATAATCAGAAATGCTTTCTGATAATAGAAAATAAGAAATGTTAAATATATGGAACCAGGAGATAAGTAAATTAATGAACTAAAGAGATAAATGTTAAATGATGATTGATCGATATAATTTCCATATGGAAATAATATCATTGTTTGCAAACGTGTTTTTCTTTGATAGTTAACTCACCGACTATCGAAGTTTTCGACCATTTTAACGTTGTTAACATGGAGAGACCGGTTGGATTATTATCCGAAGAACCACTCCGTATTTGCATAAGCGTTGCGAATCATATATGCCAAAGATAATTGAAGACGGAGTAAAGTGCAAGGGCTGTTGTACAAATCTTAGGTAAAGATTGCCTAAGATGGTTGTACTGAATAGTGCCTTTGGTTTGTCCAGTCCTAGGATGACCTGTATGGAAGAATGTCTGACAGAGTATATTTCATAGATTGCGTAAGTTGATCTCTTCAAATGTATTTACATTTGGTGGCAGAGGAATTTGTTTCTCTTAGCTGTATACCCGTGGTATTTTTGGGGAAATCAATTTGTGATTTGGCGGATATGACGATGTGACATTCAAAACGAATAAACGTGTGATCTGTCAGAAATAAGCGTGGCCTCTAGCCTTACATCCGGAAATGACAAAAATCGGGCAGGAACCATGGCTATGTAGGTCGCACCTATTAGGTTGTATAATCACCTGATCTAGAGTTTCATTTACTTCTAAAAATCTATTGTCGATGTTGTCCCATTCAGGAAACAGTTGCTGATCCCAACCCTTGGTAATATTCATTCGATACACTCAAGCGAAATGAGTAGTTGGTCATGTGTGGCCGGGTTGCAAGATGTTCTTATTGATCCCAATGTATTCCTCTCTAGAGGTACACTAGCAGAAGGTGGTTCCATACCTTGTCATAGTTGGAAATCCATTACCCAATACGTGCTTGCGGTTTTGATTGTATATTATATATGTAGAACGTGAGATGAAAGCGTTTCTGCTATATGATTTTTATATTGTGGTTGATAGACATTATTATAGTATCAATGAGTTTTGATATAAGATTATTTTGGATTCTCATAAGGGAAAACCCGTTTCGTTATACGGCGTGGTCTTATGAGATATCGTTTATTGGCTCAAACTGTTTTAAACTGTTTTACTCATACCAGTCCCATGACTGACCCGGAGTTTATTTTGTTTTGTTTCCCTAAACACTTGGGTGCCCAATTTTGTATGGGCAGTCATGTAGTTGGGATTTACAGATACTTGAAGAGCTGGAGCAGGAGGCTTCAGGATTTTATATAGCTATTGTTATTCCGCTGTGTTGTAAGTGTTGTACTTGGTAATGATATGTATATTCAAGTACAATCTTTTATTTCAAAGTTATGTTATATTTTATTCGTTCCGCTGTGAAATTCGTGTTTACTCTGATGTTGTAGGTTCTTCTTCTTCTATTCTAAGTTTCTATCTTATCTATTCTCACCATCTAATTTCTTTCTATTAGTTTTCTGATTTCCAGTGTAATGTGGGTTGGACTTGTGTTATTTAGTGAGCTCAAATTGGACCGGAATTTCGGGACACTACATTTTGAGTTTGCTTTGATGGTGTTGAAGATGTAGAGGTTGCGGAGAGATGAATGTTGGTGAAAATGGTTTGGAAAAGTGTTTAGAAACGAAGGAGATATCGAAGGAGGAAGTAGAGGCAATAGTTCATGAAAGAGGGCTGTTGTGTACGTCAATTTTTGTGGGAGGAAGAAGATTAGAAGGAAATTAAGGTTAGTTAATTACTTATTTTAATTGTTAATGACTTACATGTACATGAAACTTGTAAAAAACATAAAATTTTCATACGAACTCGGAATTCAGTGAAACCTGATGCGTTGGAACTGTATCGACGAGAGCTTCACAATAAAACTGATTTGGAGTGATTTGGATGTCGTATGTGAACTGTGGAGCCAAAAAGGTCACATTCCATTGCATAAAGATTTGGCGGAGTGGAAACCAAAGGTGAGAACTCATTCTCACTCAACTATTTTTATTATGTAATTATATCATAGGTTGCAGACGAGGCTTAGTAGCTCCTGACACTATTTCTTGCAAACCATGGATGATTTAGTGTTTTGTGTATTGTGATTGTGATGATTAACATATTAAAATAATGTTAATATTATTGTGGGAATTTAAAGTTATAAACATCCAATTATAATCTAAAATAGTGAAATTGGAATAAATATTCATTTACAAGTCGGATGGCTTGTTTATGTACACCTATATATCCGATATCGGTTGGGACGATAAATTTTACACATCGCCACTGCACAAATAATAAATAGTATTTGTTGTTTAAAAACCCCACACGGGTATTGGGATAATATTTGACATACACTGATCCCAATATTTAATTGTATGTCAATCGATGGGTTGACAGGCTGTGATGAGCGTTATTTATTTATTTTAACGCTTATACAGTTGTAAATTGCACTTTGGATGATGTTTGAATGTGTAGTGATTATTTATCATTATTGTTGAATACATACGATGTATGAATTCCATATAACTGAAATTATATGGTTATTGATTGAGTCGCATTCCGATTCAGAAATAAAGCATATTTTAAAATAATGAACAAACTATATAAAATATTCATGTATTGAATAAAATGTTTGAACAATAAAAATATCATTTTTATTGAATGTATAAACTATACAAAATATTCATGTGTTGAATAAAATGTTTGAACAATAAAAATATCATTTTTATTGAATGTATAAACTATATAAAATATTCTAGTGGATAAAATATTTGAACAATAAAAATATCATTTTTACTGAATGTATACACTATATAAAATATTCATGTGTTGAATAAAATGTTTGAACAATAAAAATAGTTATGTAGTTAAACGCCATTTTAACCTGAACTGGTTTATCGATCGATTTTATTCATTATAAAATGAATATCGAAAAGAATTGATTTCAAAATCTAATATTTTGAAAATATTATCATTTTAAAATTATAATGATATATAATATTCAATTTTGATTTAAAATTGAAAAAAAAAGTTGGAACCGTTTTAAAATGAATTTATAAATATTTTATAAACACGATTTAAATGGAAATCGACGAAATATGTATAATATATGCATTATATGTATACATATATACAATAGCCTAAATAGAACGTGACACGCAACGATCGTTCGCGAATTTCAACCATTAACTTCAAATTGGTGTAATGGGAGATCCGACAGTCGGATTCTCCTAAAACCAGAACCGTTGGGTTCATATCGAAAAGAGCTTTCCAATGAATATAAGAGATTTGAAATCTAATGGATGGATTTGGAATAATGTCCAAATCAATTTCAAAAAAGGTCGCTATGGATGCAGTTCGGTGGCCGTTATTGGAAACCGACTATAAAGGCCTTAACAAAATTATTTAAAATATTAAAAAAATTATGTAAAATCATAATAAATGATTTGGAAAGATTTTGGATGAAAAATTCCAAGTTTAAAAAGATTAAAATATATTTTTATTGAAATGAACTAGTTATTAACTAGAATAAAAATCCAATGTTTTAAATAAATAAATTGGATTTGTAAATGGTTTTAACATAACCCGAATTTTCCAAAGTATAAATTGGAATGGAAATTATCTTCGGAATATTTCGATATTGGATTCCGTGATTGTATGGACATTATTGAGGAATTTGGAAGACATTTATTCCCAATATGATATTTGTTGATTTCAGAATTTGATATTGAATATAAGCCGATATAATTTCTATTCAGAGCCTTTTATTTAATGTCAAATTAGGGTTTGGGTTTGTCATGAATGGTGTCTTAAATAACACTGTTCTTAAATCCAGTTGCGAAAAGGTTAAATCTTTTAATTAAGATTTAGAGAAATTTACCAATTAATTAATATTCAACTGGAATTAAATAAAATAAATTGGATTTTTGGGTTTGTCGTGAATGGTGTCATAAATAACATTGTTCTTAAACCCAGTTGAGAAAAGAATAAATCTTTAAATTAATATTTAATGAAGTTTTCCAATTAATTAATATTTAATTGGAATTAAATAAAATAAATTGGATTTTTGGGTTTGTCGTGAATGGTGTCTTAAATAACACTGTTCTTAAACCCAGTTGAGAAAAGGTTAAATCTTTTAATTATGATTTAGATAAATTTACCAATTAATTAATATTTATTTGGAATTAAATAAATTGGATTTTTGGGTTTGTCGTGAATGGTGTCTTAAATAACACTGTTCTTAAACCCAGTGAAGAAAAGAATAAATCTTTAAATTAAGATTTAATGAAGTTTTCCAATTAATTAATATTTAATCTGAATTAAATAACACAAATTGGATTTTTGTGTTTGTCGTGGATGGTGTCTTAAATAACACTGTTCTTAAACCAAGTTGAGAAATGGTTAAATCTTTTAATTAAGATTTAGAGAAATTTACCAATTAATTAATATTTAATTGGAATTAAATAAAATAAGTTGGACTTTTGGGTTTGTCGTGAATGGTGTCTTAAATAACACTGTTCTTAAACCCAGTTGAGAAAAGAATAAATCTTTCAATTAAGATTTAATGAAGTTTTCCAATTAATTAATATTTAATTGGAATTAAATAAAATAAATTGGATTTTTGGTTTTGTCGTGAATGGTGTCTTAAATAACACTGTTCTTAAACCCAGTTGAGAAAAGGTTAAATCTTTTAATTAAGATTTTGAGATATTTACCAATTAATTAATATTTAATTGGAATTAAATAAAATAAATTGGGGTTTGGGTTTGTCGTGAATGGTGTCTTAAATAACACTGTTCTTAAACCCAGTTGAGAAAAGAATAAATCTTTAAATTAAGATTTAATGAAGTTTTCCCACTAATTAATATTTAATTGGAATTAAATAAAATAAATTGGATTTTTGGGTTTGTCGTGAATGGTGTCTTAAATACCACTGTTCTTAAACCCAGTTGAGAAAAGGTTAAATCTTTTAATTAAGATTTAGAGGAATTTAACAAATAATTAATATTTAACTGGAACTGAAATGGAAGATGATTTTTAGGTTTACCGTGAACGGTGTTTTAATTGACATTTGTTAGTGAAAATATAATTCGGAATTTATAAATCTTTTATTAAGATTTAAATGGAAAATTTCCAAAGTAAAATTTTCCAATTTAATATATTAAATTGGAATTGAATGGAATTCGATTTGGTAATAATCGAGATGAGCTTCTGTGAAGGAAGACCGATACTATACATGGAATTTAAAAGGCCTTGCCACTATTCCATTTTTATTATTAGTCTGATACGGGATATCGATTATACACTATTATTATTTCTGTGCAGATTCCATTTTGATGGAAGATGGTTTCGGGTTTATAGTGAACAATGTTTTTAAATTACATTTGTTCTTTAACCCAGTTAAATATAAGATTAATTTCTTAAATTTGAATAATCATAAATTAATGATTTTTGATATTAAAACCAAATTGGAGTTTTAATAAATTTTAAATTAGATTGAAATGGGAATGAGATAACTAAATTTATCGAATTCTTGAAACGATCGAGAATGGAGTACCACCAGTTTTACTCTAGGCGATAGTTAAATCTTTAATTAGATTTGAACATGAAAGGGTAATTAATTTTACCCAGAACACAGTGGGTATTAGATATGGAGTCCTACCAGTTTTGCTCTATGGGATGAATAGGATCGGATTGGAAAGTAATAAATGATTATTGCGGTAAGGTACGATAATCCCAACTAATTAATAAAGTCTTTTGGAATTGATATCAAAAGGAAGATTAAAGAATAAATTCAAAAGAATTTATCTTTGATAAAATTAATGGAAGCCTTTCCCTAAAAATGCGAACATTGGAATAAAAGAATATTCTAAATTGGAATGAGGTGTATGATGTGTTTTTATAGCACTTGATTATTGACTATAAAATACGCGAGTTATTCGGAAAAATCGGGTTTAACCCATTCTGAGTAATTACTATGACGACTAAAAGTCGACGATGAAGATGGTGGTTGAAGACCGGAGATTTTCACATCGTTTGGATGATTATTGATGTCTTGATTGGGCTGTACACCCAAGACAAGGTAATAAGTGGTGATCTTCCAGATGTACTTGGAGATCGACCGGACATGTAAGGACCTCTCTCGTGTATTGGACATATGGGACGAGGAATAAGGTACCTCCGGTTTCGTTTAGACCCAGAACGGACTTTAAATGGATGTGTGTTTGACATTGGATTTCATTCTATGCTTATTGATTTCTGTCAAATATATATCTATTTGGTGACGGAGAATTTATTCTCTTGCTTAACACCCTTCTCCGAGACGTACGAGCTTAGAGGTTATATATTGATAGACCTCAGTTATATGGCGTGAATTGTTAGTGTGGCATACCAAGATGCAAATGATCAAGGCTTTTATTGAAAAGCAAAGTCTTGTGGTTGATGATCAAAGAACAACTTTAATTAGCATAGCTATGTGTATAGCGTTAATTCACGAGCCTCACACCCCGGTATGAGTCAAAAACGGGATAGTGACTGTAGGGAGTGCATGCGTTTCTTTCTACCTAGAAGCGATGTCATGGTATGGAGCCTAGACATTTTTACTTATGTGAATGATGGATTGCGAGGAGCCTCAGATATTGAGTCCATAGTGGCTCAGATTTTATGCCCTATAGGACAGCGAAACGTATTGTTCAGGAATTACTAATCCACTAAAGTATGTGTGGACCGGCCCTGAAGATCAAGGTGCAGTTGCAGCCGTATCCTGAGGCACCAGCTAGAGTGTCTGGAATTCGGTGAGGACGGTCACTTGCCTCAACTCATTGATGGAAATTCAACTTCCAATACGACATCATGAGGTTTTGATTGTAGAACTAGTATGGCGACATGATATATGGTACACATACCGTCTATGATTGATACATTTATATTTGAAGTTGTTTTTAAACACTGTGCACTTATAGTAACATCGAAATAATTTTGTTTTATACGTACCAAGCATGTTTTCCTATTGTAAGGGAAAAGTCTATCCTCCGGCTTGCGTTGCATTGTGTGATAGGACCTGAGTCTTATAATAGCTTCATTTTTCCAAAAAGCATTGTGTTGTTTTATTTTAAACTAAGGTTCATATGGAGTAAACACGTTCCGCATTATACGGCGTGGTCCCAAGATTTCCCAACTTTGAAAGTAAAGTTTAATAACTGTTTTTAGTTCTCACACCAGTCCCATGACTGACTCGGGGTTTATTGTTTCTACCTAAACTCTGGGTGCCCATATTTTCCACACGGGCATCTAGTAGTTTTGGTTTTTCACAGATATTTCTTTTTACATGATCCTGGATTACAGCTGGAGCTATAATTGGAAAGCTTTGTATCTGTATATCTCTTTCAATTGTGTCAGTTGTTATTCTCCGCTACGCATTATACTTGTGTATTATTTTCCGCTGCTATGTAATTTTTAAATCTCTGATATTGTATTTCCAATGTGTAATAGTTATTCATACTGTAGAATATTCTTGTACTTTGATGTAATTGTTGTAATAGCAATGAAAAGTTCTATTGTTTGTGTTCTAATTTGTCGTGTTCTCAACTCAATCTGGGCTTTCCCCTAATGGGAATTTTGGGTCATTTCATTTTGGTATCAGTTCTTTGGTTTATAGAGCTCGAGAACAAGACGCATTAGAACCAAATGAAAGAATTCATTAGAGATTGGATTAGTAATATTCAATGAGAATGACTAGTTAGAGATAGGATCAGTAGTATCCTAGAATGAGTATGAAGAGTGTTATTTTTAAAATAAAAATGAAAACAAATTTTGTTTTGAAAATTTAAACCTTATTATACGTATTTGAATATTTATTTTATATTGAATTTGGACAATCGAGTATAAGAAGATTTTGCATATACGCGTCATGAACGTATATTCGAAGTCTCAAATATACTGGATAGATATGGAATCACACTCTAGTCGCCCGGAGATGATACTGAAGATTGACATGTCATCATCAGTACTTATGTTCGAGTTTCGAAGGTAGGATATTTATATATTTCCATTGGCTGGTGTGAGAATCAAAACATAGATAGGGTTATTGAATATATATTAAAGTTATGTATTTGAAAATTTAATTAACTAATTGATTGCTGATTGTGTTGTGTGATTAATCATAAAACCAACAAGAGAATAAAAGGTGAAAATTTAGCCAAATTTAATCAAATAATGAACTGAATTGAAAATTGATTGAAATTGCATATATGTACATGTGTATATAATGAACAGGTCATAGCAGGGTAGCTAAGAAGAGGAATAAAATTGTTTGCCCAACAAATAGGTATATGTTTACTATTTTCTTAGGTTTTGATGATTTCATGAACCAATTGGCTAGCCGCTTGGTTTTTCCTTTTTCTTTTGGATTGATGAGGGCCCTGTGAGGCAAGTTGTGATCTTAAAGGTCTCCCCGTACAAAGGAAGTTATGGCGAAATTTTTCGAAAATTTAGGGTATCAGCCAAATTTTTGAAGAATAAGAAAATCCTTAGAAACTGAAAAGTTGAAGAATGAAAGTCATAATGAAAGTTGAGTTGGTAAGATAAACAACTTTCAACTCCGTTCCTTTTCGAGGACGAAAAGATTTTAAGTGGGGGAGATTGTAACAACCCAGAATTTCTGAACCAATTTAAATTTTTTATATAAGCTATTTTAATGAATATGCAAATAGAAATTGGTTATTTTTGCTAAATAAAATTTGAGAACAATTTTAAAATTAGTTTTTACATTTTATTTGACTTAAAATAAACTCAGTAAAATTATTAAATTGATTTATAAGCTTTATTTTTAAAATTTTGAAAATTAGATTTTGAAAATCAACGCATAGCCCTTAAAAAGTGAAAATTTTCATATGAGCTAAGAATTCAACGAAATAATTTTTTTTCGAATCATAATGACAAATCATTGTTGGGTTCCAAAATGCACGTCGAACGGAGTCAGTATGTGGCAGTGCGAAGCAAAACCATTTGTTCAAAAACAAGAAGTCATTTTACAAAGGAACACTATTGATACGATCTCGGAATTCGATTCCACTTTTTTTCTGGATTCATATCGTCAAATAATGATTAAATCCAAAAGGGAATAATTTTTGAAGTTAGCGTTTGGGCGTACAAGAAGAAAAGGTACACTAAAATCACATTTTTGAAGCTAATTTGAGCAATTTTACAAAGGAACATTATTCAGACGACCTCAGAATTCGATTCTACTTTTTTTTTGAATTCGTATCATTGAATAATGGTAAGATTCCAAGTTCCGTGATTTTTAGAATCAGTATGTGGCCGAGCGTGATTTTACAATAGAAAAATAGTCACTCTTTTGGCTTTAAAAATTTGTTTTTTGTGCATACGAAATCAAAATTTGACGAAACCAGTTTCGTTGGATCCGTAATGTCAGAGAGTAGTTACATGTCAATTTTCATTGAAAACGGGATCCGTAGGTGACCACACGGATTTTTAAATGTTGAAAATGAGTGATATTTGAGTATAGAAAAATATAAAATCAATAAAAAATAAATTCCTCTACTATATAATATCCTTTTCCCTTCCTTAACCTAATCTCATTTCTGAAAATCACGTTGCCTCCCCTCTTTTCATTCCAACATGAGTTTCGCCCTTCCAAAAATCAAAATCGAATGTAATGAAATCCTAAAAATCATGGAATAAATATATTTGAGTTCGTAGCGAGCTCCTCTTCAAACTCATGCCAAATTCCAGGTGTTCAAATCAATTTTTGCCACTGTTTATTTTTCCAGCATCGGTTTATGTGGGCTAGGGCTCGATTTTTTGTGATTTTTGGTGCCTCGATGCATGAAATGAAGTATGTAGTTGAGTTTGTGGCAAGAAATGAAGCTTATATGCAAAATTTGGTGGAGTTTGGTGACAAAAAGTTGCACAACTTGGTAGGGGTAGCGGGCATTTGGCTGTTAACGCAAATTTTGATTGGAGTGTTTGAGTTTGCGTTGATGGTGTTGAAGATGCAGAGGTTGCAGAGAGATGAATGTTGGTGAAAACGGTTTGCAAAAGCGTTTAGAAATGAAGAAGATATGGAACGAGGAAGTTTAGGCAATGGTGCATGCAAGAGGGCTGCTGTGTACATCAGTTTTTGGGGGAGGAAGAAGAATAAAGGAGTGATTAGCAAGAAATTAAGGTTAATTAATTACTTATTTTAATAGTAATGACTTATTTGTACATGAAACTTGTAAAAAGCATAATTTTTTCATACGAACTTTGAAATTCTGCGAAACTAGATGCTTTGGAACTGTATCGACGAGAGCTTCACAATAAAACTGATTTGGTTTTATTTGGATGTCGTATGTGGAATGTGGAGCCGAAAAGGTCACATTTCTTCGCATAAAGATTTAGCGGAGTGGAAACCATAGGTGATAACTCTTTCTCACTCAACTATTTTTATTATGTAATTATATCATAGGTTGCAGACGGGGCTTAGTAGCTCCTGGCACTATTTCTTACAAACCATGGATGATTTGGTGATTTGTGTATTGTGATTGTAATGATTAACATATTAAAATAATGTTAATATTATTGTGGGAATTTAAAGTTATAAATATCCATTTATAATTTAAAATAGTAAAATTGGAATAAATATTCATTTACAAGTCGGATGGCTTGTTTGTGTACACCTATTTATCTGATATCGGTTGGGACAATAAATTTTACACATCGCTAATTGGACAAATAATAAACAGTATTCGTTGTTTGAGGACCCCACACGGCTATTGGGATGATATTTGACATACACTAATCCCAATATTTAGTTGTATGTCAATTGATGGGTTGACAGGCTGTGATGAGCGTTATTTATTTATTTTAACGCTTATACAGTTGTAAATTGCACTTTGGATGATGTTTGAATGTGTAATGATTATTTATCATTATTGTTGAATACATGCGATGTATGAAATCCATATAACTGAAACTATATGGTAATTGATTGGGTCGCATTCCAATTCAGAAATAAAGAATATTTTAAAATAATGAATAAGCTATATAAAATATTGAAGTGTTGAATAAAATATTTGAACAATAAAAATATCATTTTTATTGAATGTATAAACTGTACAAAATATTCATGTGTTGAATAAAATGTTTGAACAATAAAAATATCAGTTTTATTGAATGTATAAACTATATAAAATATTCATGTATTAAATAAAATGTTTGAACAACAAAAATATCATTTTTATTGAATGTATAAACTATATAAAATATTCATGTCTTGAATAAAATGTTTAAACAATAAAAATAGTTATGTAGTTAAACGCCATTTTAACCCGAACGGGTTTATCAATTTATTCATTTTAAAATGAATATCGAAAAGAAGTGATTTCAAAATCTAATATTTTGAAAATATTATCATTTTAAGATTATAATGATTTATAATATTCATTTTTCATTTAAAATTGAAAAAGAAGTTGGAATCGTTTTAAAATGAATTTATAAATATTTTATAAACACGATTTAAATGGAAATCAACGAAATAATATATATATATATATATATATATATATTTAATGGCCTGAATAGAACGTGCCACGCAGCGACCATTCGTGAATTTCGACCATTTACTTCAAATTGATGTAATGAGAGATCCGACCGTCGGATTCTCCTAAAACTGGAACCATTGGGCTCGTATCAAAAAGAGCTTTCCAATGAATATACGAGATTTGAAATCTAACGGTTGGATTTGGAATTATGTCCAAATCAATTTCAGAAAAAAGGTCGTTGTGGATGCAGTTCGGTGACCGTTATTGGAAACCGACTGTAATGGCCTTAATAAAATTATTAAAAATATGGAAAAATTATGTAAAATCATAATAAATGATTTGGAAAGATTTTGGATGAAAAATTCCAAGTTTAAAAAGATTAAAACATATTTTTATTGAAATGAACTAGTTATTAACTAGAATAAAAATCCAATGTTTTAAAATATAAATTGGATTTGTAATGTCCCGTATTTTTTGACCATTTATTTGAAATATTTTAAATATTGATTTGAGTTTAAATAATGGGATTTGGCCATATTAATTTGAATATTTAAATTATATTAATAATATAATAATATTTTATTTTCGGGATAATGGGAAAATGTTGAATTTGCTGTATAATGTGAACGAGCGATTTAAAATGGTTTAAGTATAGTTTATATTGAATTACATAAATATATTTGTTATTAAAACAACGTTAGAACGTTAAATTTATAATTATATATATATAAAGAGCTGCAGCGGCACGGTAGTTTCTAATTTGACGTTTTGAACTTTAAAGGACTGTACAGGGCTCAATATAAGTCGGATTTTCTTGAAACAAGAAACGTCAAAATGTTGAATAATATTTTTCTAATGGAAGAGAAAAATCGAGATTTCGTTTTATATATTGTAAGTTATGTCCAATTCAAAATTTAGTATAGTCGCTATGGAAATCGTTTATAAACGATAACGTTTATTTAATAAATTAAATAAGGATTTTTATATGTTCTTGATATAGTTTAACCTAAATTTTTGAATGTCGAGTTGGAAATCAATCTTAGTCTTATTGAAAGTTATATGATATTTCGTTTTGAATATATCCGACAATATCGGTATATTAGTATTCAACCCAACTGTTTGGAATTTAAATTATACGGCATCAACATTTATAAGATTTTTAAAACTTGTGTACGACATAAATTTTCGATACAAAGGGTAGGGTGTGTTGCCCGTACGCACATGAAAGGAGCTTATGTTGGTGGTAATTCTATTCCTTAGTAAGCAATTTCATTGATATTACTAGAATGTAAAAATAGTTAGTCTTAAGTTGCATACGACATATATTATATATTTACACCTTTTATGATAGGTGAAAGAAGTACATCAAAATTCGTATACTAAGATAGAAAGACACCTACTGTCTCTCCAATATTTTTGCAACTCCTAAACATTTCATTCGCTTGCCGAATTTCATAGAATAATTATTTGACTTCGCTAGCGAAAATTGCAAATGGTTGTGGTTGTCATTATCCATAAACAAGTAATGAACACAAATCTTACAGGCTTGCTTAATGTATACAAAACAAATATGTATTTATATAATCAAATACACACAAACTAAGAGCAGTACAAAAACAACATATTGAACATGGAAATCCAGGATTTGATTCGAATATACGTATTTTTGTATACAATGGATATATATACACACACACAACATATAAACAGTGAGAACATAGACCAGGGACAGAGAAAACAAATATAAGTATATTTGTGCCATCCAATACACAGTGGAATTCAAGGAAAAACTGCAGGCAGAAAACTTGTGTGACGGCCCGCCCCGCACCAACCGACATTTCCTCCGAAAGTGCGCTGTACACATGTCCAGTTAGTACGGAACGGATCGTCAGAAGGAAATGAACAAACAAGGAACCTGTAGAATGTCTCACGGCGCATAGAACAAAATATAATAATAACATACTTGACATAAAATAGGTGAGACAGTGCATAAGATGAAACAACTAACATAGCAGCGGAAAATCCAAGTACAGCTTATGATCCAAAGTTAAACGTTATTACAACTTTTCAAACTGTCTCAAAACCAAAAGCAAGATAAAGGAGGTACACTACTAATGCCCAAGTAACGACCACCAACGACCCAGGGAAAATATCTATATATCATACGTGGAAGCCTCCTGCTCGCCTCCGAATCAGCTACTCGCGCACCACTAGTTAACCTGTCTCTAGTCTGCTCGTGTGAGCACCCAGAGTAATAAGAGGAGACATAAAACTATGGGTCAGACATAAAGCCTGGTATAAGCGATAAACATCTAAATAGAACAATAACAGGTAGACTGAAACATACCTGGACCTGGACCTGCAACCAAAGAGTTAGCACTACATACTGTACAATACTCTAAGGTGCCATTTCAAATGGTGTAAAGATAACGGGGGTGGGGGTGTGGATGTCATAATGATGGAAAACAAGTCAAGCATAACAACCATCCTCACATCTCTCACTCAGTGCGTAAAGCATACGATGTCCACCACTGTCAATCACTAGACCCATCGAAGCGGTGACGGAGTTCGACCTGTACAACTACTGCTACTACCAAGCTTACCACATGGAATCATGACCAAATCTTTACAAATGACCCCACTTCATTGGTCTATTAGCTCTTTAGTCGTACCTAGGCCACTGTGGCCCTGAATCCGTTTACGTACTCACTACACATAGTGATTCAAAGTTACAGACATCGACAACCCCTTAGCACACGTCCCGCAGCAAAGCCCAATCATGAAGCTCACTCATTGGTTCCCAACTGGATCCTGAGTCAAAGCTCCTCACTTGGACTTCCTTTGCATCTCGTGTTTTGGTCGAATTGGAGTTGGTCTTCAGAAAAGTCGTCGCGTAGTAGTAATAGCCCACGTACGGTTCGGTGTTCCTCGTCTAGCTCGGTTCGGTTCGGTGTAATCTTCCAGCTCGGTTCGGTTCGGTGGTCCTAGTCCATGCCTGGATCAGTACTCCATCCCTTCTCGGTTTGGTTCGGAAGTATAGTGCCCATCCTCTGTTCGGTTCGGTGGTTGCTCCCTTCTAGGTTTCCCGATCTGATCCCGTCCTTCTCCATTCGCCCGATCCGATCCCGCTCGCTTACCTGCTCCGATCCGATCCGCTCCCTAGCTCCGATCCGATCCTCTGTCCAACTCCAACTCTAAGAAATGGCCTTCCTTCCTGCCAAACTTCTTTTGTGCCAGGCTTCAGTTCGGGTCGGATTCCTTGCCCAGCTCTACTATCCGATCCGAGCCCATACCCGATCCGATCCGAAACCCTGCACAACTTTCTACAACTTTTTCCAGCAACTTGTTTACGCCATTCGACGACGTTTTCAACCAATCTAACTATACTAATCAATCACAAAATAGTTCATACAGTCGTAGCAACAAAGAGAAGTGACCATAAACACCAAAACATCATCCATAACATGTAAAACGGATCAAATATAGCCAAAACCCCATATTTTCCCTTAAGCATGTTTAAGCAAAACTAATCATAGGGTTAACAAAACTTAACCAAATTTCTACCAGAGGCATAAAATATTATTTTCGAATTTATAGATATTTTTCCAGAATTTATTAGTGTATAAATTCGCTAATCTTCACTAATTACCCTTAATTAACCGTAATTAGTGCAAAACTATGCAAATCACTCACCTTGGCCACAAATAAAATTCTCAGAACTGAAACCTCGCTGATTTGGGTGAATACTGATGTCTAACAGCAGCTCCAACCTTGCTTTCGTGTTTTCTCTCCTTAATTTGATGTAGATTAAGCCAAAACTTGATTAGAAAATGATTTGGGGATGTTTCTAGATGTTGGCGTCCATTGTTAGGGTTCAAGAATGAAAGTGGCGGCTGGAAAATGAGGATAAGATCGTTCTCTAACTGATTTCAGCCTCCTCATAATCCTAATCCCGAAATCCCCCATTGGGCCTAGCTGTTAATCACCCGGTTAAGCCTAATTAAGCTGTTTTTCACTATCTGAAACTTGTTTCAGCCATATCTCCCAAACGGTGAGTCCGTTTGGCTAATGTGACCACTCTACGGAATTGTAAACCATCATCTGGAGCTAATGAAAGTGGTTTCAGTTCAAAATTCCTTTCCAATCAAAACTTATGGCCAAAACAGTACCAATTAGGGGTAAAATGGTCATTTAAAAATCGGGAAAAATCATGAACATGGGAAATGACCCCAATAATCGTCTCCCAAAGTTACATGACCTACGACTTCATATGTGAGGGAAATAAATATTCTACGATCCTATGATGCGTAGAATGCGGGTCGTTACACTCTCCCCCCCTTAAGAAATTTCGTCCCCGAAATTCCTTAACCCAAAACATACAAAGGATCCCGCATGCCTACCAGCCACATACAACAATCAAACATGCAAAACAAGCAAACAAGCCTATCCTAGCATGCGGAAAGACTAAATCGAAGGTAAAATCTTACCAGGCGAAGAGTTCTGGATACGTCTTCCTAATGCTCTCCTCTGTCTCCCAAGTACAGTCATTCTCGTTCTCGCCCCACTGAACTTTGAATAGATTCACCGCTTTCCTCCGAAGTTGCTTCATATTGTTCCCAACAATACGCATAGGCTTGCGGTTCCCAACCGCCTCAGGTTCAACTTCGATATCATCCAACTGATCAGGTGAAATAGTCACATCTGGGTCGTGCACGAATTTCCTTAACTGGGAAACATGAAATACGTTGTGAACTCCTGCCATCTTCTCTGGTAATTCAACTTTATATGCCAAATTCCCAATTTGCTCAAGAACTGGGAATGGACCAACAAATCTTGGTGCTAACTTGCCTTTCCTGCCAAATCGTATTACGCTCTTCAACGGAGAAATCTTGACAAACACCAAGTCGCCAACGGAGAATTTTAAGTCTCTTATCCTCTTATCAGCATAACTCTTCTGCCTATCTTGGGCAGCCTTCATTCGTTGTTGAATGATCTTAATCTTATATGAAGTTTCCCTCACCACATCTGGTCCAAGCATAAACTTCTCGCCAGTCTCTATCCAACATGATGGTGAGTTGCACGGTCTTCCGTACAAAGCTTCATACGGAGCCATACCGATACTGGATTGGTAGCTATTATTATATGCAAACTCTACTAGATGCAAATGGTCATCCCATGATCCACCAAAATCCAATATACATGCTCTCAAGAGATCTTCCAAAATACGATTCACCCTCTCCGTCCGACCGTCGGTCTGAGGATGATATGCGGAACTGAGATGTAATTCTGACCCTAGAGCCTCTTGTAATCTCTTCCAAAACCCACTAGTAAACAACGGGTCTCGGTCACTCACAATACTTTTAGTTACTCCATGAAATCTCACTACCCACTTCATATACAATTCTGCTAACTTAGCTGCCGTTCTTGTTGATTTGATTGGTATAAATCTTGCACTCTTAGTCAATCGATCCACAATTACCCAAATGCTATCATGTCCCGATCTAGCCCTTGGTAAACCATCGATGAAATCCATCGAGACTTGCTCCCATTTCCAATCGGCAATTTCTAATGGTTGCAACAACCCACTAGGCTTCTTTTGCTCGGCTTTAACTAGCTGGCAATTCATGCATTTGGATATAAACTTCCCAACGTCTCTTTTCATCCCTTCCCAGTAGTAAGTCTGTCTCATGTCTCGATACATCTTATTACCACCGGGATGTATAGTCAGTTTTGAGTGATGACACTCTCCAAGCACTTCATCTCTCAATCCATTGACATTGGGTACAACTAGTCTTCCATCCTTTCTAAGCCATCCATCTCGATCAAGCCCATACTTGTTCATCTCCTCATCGATACTCATCTCTAACTTGGAGATGATTTCCAATAGGTTAGGATCGTCCCTCTGACTAGAGCCTATCCGCTCAATCAAAGTGGGTCTGATCGTCAAACTTGCTAACATTTCTGGATCCAATTCGCACTTTGGTTTGAAATCATACTCAGCGATGTATTCCAGTTGCTTCCATTCAAGAAACATAGCCCCCAAACTGGCATGTCTCCTACTCAAGGCATCGGCTACCGCATTACCTTTCCCAGGTGTGTATGCGATATCAAAATCATACGAAGCCAAGAAATCTAACCATCTCTGCTGACGGAGATTTAAATCCTTCTGGGAGAAGAGATACTTTAACGATTTATGATCGGTGAACAACTCAAATCTTTCTCCCAAGAGATAATGTCTCCACATCTTCAGCGCAAACACGATCGCTGCTAATTCCAAATCATGGGTAGGATACTTCTTCTCATGCGGCTTTAGCTGCCGACTAGCATAAGCTACAACCCTACCTCCTTGCATCAATACAGTACCTAGTCCGGTACCACAAGCATCCGTGTATACCGTCATTTCTTCATTCCCCTTAGGAATGACTAACACTGGTGCACACGTCAACTTGTCCTTTAGACTCTTGAATGCATTCTTGCACCCTTCATCCCAGACAAAAGCTTGATTCTTCTTGGTCAACTGGGTCAACGGTGCTGCTATCTTGGAGAAGACTTGGATAAACTTACGATAATATCCAGCCAATCCCAAGAAACTTCTTATGTCTGTTGCATTCTTGGGCGTAGACCAATCTTGTACTGTAGCCACCTTCGCAGGATCCACGGCGATACCATTCTCGGAAACAACATGGCCCAAGAACCTCACTTCCCTCCTCCAGAAGTGACACTTAGAAAACTTTGCTTTCAGTTGGTGTTTTCTCAAGACCTCCATCACTATTCTTAAATGTTCCTTGTGTTCTTCCTCTGTCCTCGAATAGACCAAAATATCATCAACGAACACAAGGACAAATTTATTCAACTGATATCTGAATACCCTATTCATAAGATCCACAAAATATGCTGGGGCATTGGTCAGCCCGAATGGCATGACCAACCACTCATAAAATCCAAACGGCGTCCGAAATGCCGTTTTAGATATACTCTCAGCTTCCACTCTAAGCTGATGAAAACCTATCGCGAGATCCAACTGAGAAAATACACTCGCGCCACTCAACTGATCGAACAAATCATCTATCCGCGGTAGAGGATACTTGTTCTTCCTCGTCACTTTATTCAACTCGCGGTAGTCTAC
The DNA here is from genome assembly GCA_030737875.1 of Allium sativum. Taxonomy (NCBI): domain Eukaryota; kingdom Viridiplantae; phylum Streptophyta; class Magnoliopsida; order Asparagales; family Amaryllidaceae; genus Allium; species Allium sativum. The sequence continues at coordinate 138,870,811 of CM060925.1, read as the reverse complement.
ACACAAACGAAGGGAACCATCCTCCTTGGTAGAAAACACAACTGGTGCTCCCCATTCAGAAACACTCCTTCTGATAAATCCCATCTTCAAAAGATCGTTGACTTGCACCCCGAGCTCTCGCTGCTCCCTTGGTGCCATACGACGAAGTGGCATCACTATAGGTCTGGCATCTTTCACCAAATAAATAAGGAACTCAATCTCTCGATGTGGTGGAAGCCCGGTCACCTCTTCGAAAATGTCCGGATACTGGCCAACCACGGGCAAACCTGACAACTCACTATGCGGAATGTCGAGGTAATTTAGAAAACTAGCCAATACCCCCTCACTGGGTAGACCACCAAACACTATCCTCCGCCCATCATCCGCTCTAGATGTCACCAAAAAGCCCTCACAGTCTACCACCACCCCGTATCTTTGGAGCCAATTGACTCCCAAAATAATGCCAAACCCAGTAAAGCCCAAAACAAAGCAATCACAAACAAACATGCATCCATGACTCGATAAGACCACATTACGACAAATCATGCAAAAGCTAGTCGAACCACCAATCGGGTTCGTCACTACTAAAGATCTATCGACAATCTCGGGCTCCAATCCCAACCTATCTACCAGGTCACTAGATATGAAAGAACTGGAAGCTCCGGTATCAAACAAAACTCTAACAGGAACATCATAAACAGAAAGCATACCTTGAATGACGACATTCTTTCCCTTCTCCGCCGCAGTTGGGGCATTTGACGAAGAAGGAATAGCTTTATGGGCATATGCTTTCACCATTTGCTTTTCTTTAGGGGGTTGCGGACACTTATCCTTGTGATGTCCCATTTGGCCACAGTTGAAGCACTTCCTATCTGCTGGCTTGGCCTGACAATTACTAGCATAATGGCCCTTCTTATCACAACTGAAGCACTCAACATCTTGCTTATTCTTTTTCTTCTGACCATCCTTAGTCTGATTCTGCTTTCTCTTATTCTGGGAACCACCCTTGCCTCCACCACTTGCTTGTGGCTTTGGCTCCTCTGCAGACGCAACCTCAGTCTTCAGCTTAGGGTAGAGACTTTCTGACCTCAATGCTTTCCCCACAATCGATTCAAACGTCTCATCGATGTGGATAATAAGTCTTTCCCCCAAGTACTGATCCAAACCAGTTATGAATTTCTCATTCTTCTTCTCGGCAGTATCAATAAGAGATAACCCATACTTCGACAAAGTGTCGAATTCAGCAATATACTCCGAGACAGCTCTGCCATTCTGCTTGAGCTCCAAGAATTTCTTAAACAACACTGACTTCTGAGCAGCTGGAATGAACTTCTCGCTAAAGCGAACCTTAAACTGCTCCCAAGTAATCTGATCCTCGGGAGTAGCTGCCTTTATAGCATTCCACCAATTCATTGCCCGCCCTTGCAGCTGACGGGACGCTAGCTTTCTCTTCATCGCATCCTCGATACCCAAATCCTCGAAGATACGTTCGCAACTAACCAACCAATCCTAAACATTCGTGGCCGACTCCGTTCCGTGGAACGGCTTCCCACCAAGACTAGTATAATCCTTATTCAGCTTGGCAAAATCGGCCCAAGGCGCCTGCACTATTGGACCACCACCATTACCACCATTGGGAGCTGCCCCTTGCACTTCCCTAAGCAAGTCTCTCATGAGGTCAGTAAACATCGCCCTCATGTCAGCAGCATTCCCATTATTGACTCCCCTACCAGCACCTCTAGCATATCGGCTCATCGTCAATCTGTAAAAGGAAACGATTAACGACCCTATAGTGTTGCTAGTGTAGTACGACTTCATTCTTATACTACTAATAGTATATACATATATATAGCTTTTGAAAACCAAAGTAATGACAAATACACTCTCTCATATACGTAATATCTCTCCCTAGTGTCTTTCCCTAGGTTAACTACGCAACCTAGAGCTCTGATACCAAGTGTGACGGCCCTCCCCGCACCAACCGACATTTCCTCCGAAAGTGCGCTATACACATGTCCAGTTAGTACGGAACGGATCGTCGGAAGGAAAGGGAAGAAGGAAATGAACAAACAAGGAACCTGTAAAATGTCTCACAGCGCATAGAACAAAATATAATAATAACATGCTTGACATAAAATAGGTGAGACAGTGCATAAGCTGAAACAACTAACATAGCAGCGGAAAATCCAAGTACAGCTTATGATCCAAAGTTAAACATTATTACAACTTTTCAAACTGTCTCAAAACCAAAAGCAAGATAAAGGAGGTACACTACTAATGCCCAAGTAGCAACCACCAACGAAACAGGGAGAATATCTATATATCATACGTGGAAGCCTCCTGCTCGCCTTCAAATCAGCTACTCGCGCACCACCAGTTAACCTGTCTCTAGTCTGCTCGTGTGAGCACCCAGAGTAATAAGAGGAGACATAAAACTCTGGGTCAGACATAAAGCCTGGTATGAGCGATAAACATCTAAACAGAACAATAACAGGTAGACTGAAACATACCTGAACCTGGACCTGCAACCAAAGAGTTAGCACTACATACTGTACAATACTCTAAGGTGCCATTAATGGTGTAAAGATAACGGGGGTGTGGGTGTGGATGTCATAATGATGGCAAACAAGTCAAGCATAACAACCATCCTCATATCTCTCACTCAGTGCGTAAAGCATACGATGTCCACCACTGTCAATCACTAGACCCATCGAAGCGGTGACGGAGTTCGACCTGTACAACTACTGCTACTACCAAGCTTACCACATGGAGTCATGACCAAATCTTTACAAATGACCCCACTTCATTGGTCTATTAGCTCTTTAGTCGTACCTAGGCCACTGTGGCCTTGAATCCGTTCACGTACTCACTACACATAGTGATTCCAAGTTACAGACATCGACAACCCCTTAGCACACGTCCCGCAGCAAAGCCCAATCATGAAGCTCACTCATTGGTTCCCAACTAGATCCTGAGTCAAAGCTCCTCACTTGGACTTCCTTTGCATCTCAGGTTTTGGTCGAATTGGAGTTGGTCTTCAGAAAAGTCGTCGCGTAGTAGTAATAGCCCACGTACGGTTCGGTTCGGTGTTCCTCGTCTAGCTCGGTTCGGTTCGGTGTAATCTTCCACCTCGGTTCGGTTCGGTGGTCCTAGTCCATGCCTGGATCAGTACTCCATCCCTTCTCGGTTCGGTTCGGAAGTATAGTGCCCATCCTCTGTTCGGTTCGGTGGTTGCTCCCTTCTAGGTTTCCCGATCTGATCTCGTCCTTCTCCATTCGCCCGATCCGATCCCGCTCGCTTACCTGCTCCGATCCGATCCGCTCCCTAGCTCCGATCCGATCCTCTGTCCAACTCCAACTCTAAGCAATGGCCTTCCTTCCTGCCAAACTTCTTTTGTGCCAGGCTTCAGTTCGGGTCGGATTCCTTGCCCAGCTCTACTATCTGATCCGAGCCCATACCCGATCCGATCCGAAACCCTGCACAACTTTATGCAACTTTTTCCAGCAACTTGTTTACGCCATTCGACGACGTTTTCGACCAATCTAACTATACTAATCAATCACAAAACAGTTCATACAGTCATAGCAACAAATAGAAGTGACCATAAACACCAAAACATCATCCATAACATGTAAAACGGATCAAATATAGCCAAAACCCCATATTTTCCCTTAAGCATGTTTAAGCAAAACTAATCATAGGGTTAACAAAACTTAACCAAATTAAACCAAATTTCTACCAAAGGCATAAAATATTATTTTCGAATTTATAGATATTTTTCCAGAATTTATTAGTGTATAAATTCGCTAATCTTCACTAATTACCCTTAATCAACCATAATTAGTGCAAAACTATGCAAATCACTCACCTTGGCCACAAATAAAATTCTCAGAACTGAAACCTCGCTGATTTGGGTGAATACTGATGTCTAACAGCAGCTCCAACCTTGCTTTCGTGTTTTCTCTCCTTAATTTGATGTAGATTAAGCCAAAACTTGATTAGAAAGTGATTTGGGGATGTTTCTAGATGTTGGCGGCCATTGTTAGGGTTCAAGAATGAAAGTGGCGGCTGGAAAATGAGGATAAGATCGTTCTCTAACTGATTTCAGCCTCCTCATAACCCTAATCCCGAAATCCCCCATTGGGCCTAGCTGTTAATCACCCGGTTAAGCCCAATTAAGCTGTTTTTCACTATCTGAAACTTGTTTCAGCCATATCTCCCAAAGGGTGAGTCCGTTTGGCTAATGTGACCACTCTACGGAATTGTAAACCATCATCCGAAGCCAATGAAAGTGGTTTCAGGTCAAAATTCCTTTCCAGTCAAAAGTTATTGCCAAAACAGTACCAACTAGGGGTAAAATGGTCATTTAAAAATCGAGAAAAATCATGAACATGGGAAATGACCCCAATAATCGTCTCCCAAAGTTACATGACCATATGACTTCGTATGTGAGAGAAATAAATATTCTACGATCCTATGATGCGTAGAATGCGGGTCATTACAACTTGCACATATATAAATAGAATTTCTGAAACAGTAAACAATTTTTTTCCAAATTTGGTCAAGTACAAAGTTACCATTTGCTCTGCCAACATGAAAAATCAAATTCACACATTTGATATAACCACTCAATAACCTACCTTAAAAGCATCACCTGCCTTGTCAAGCCTACATGAAAACACACGTACATGCCTAGATGTCTAGATGGAAACAACTAACTTTCTTTTTACCTTCTTTCTGACTGAATATTTTGAATAACCTATTTGGTAAGAAATGGGAAAAGAAAAATTAAAAACTTTGACTAAAAAGGAACTTAAAGAAGAAGTAATATATAAAGAGAAAAAAATCAACAGTGAAACAACAGATTGGAAAACAGTGATTCTACAACTCAAGAAACAATAGGGTACACAGCTATGAACAACTAAGAATTTACATATGAAGCTGAAAGATTTCCAATAAGGAAATACCACATATAAACCTAGATTTTTACATACAGTATAATATATCATCAAATCAATACAGACTATTCGAACAACTAAAATACATATATATAATCTGTCCTAATCTAATCTAAACATGGTACAACCCAAGGCTATTTCGAAACAATAGCAACTTGTTTCCACTTCAAATCTAAACGCAGACCTCTGTCTTTTCTTTTCAAAATTTAATTAGCCTGTCTATCAATGTACACTAAGACACAGACCTATCCATGTGCAACTACAGCCATCCTACTTTTGCATATGCAAAGTTTCATTCGATATATGCACAACTACCTAACCCTCCTCCTTGTGTTCTCAAATCAACCATGCACCATTAATGGAGACAAGACAATTAATAAGCCTTGCCTAATCACGTACAGTATTTTGTCCATCACATAGACAAACAAGAATGAAAGCTCAATGAATCTAGCCTATACACTGAAAATCCTACCTAACTATAATCGTGGGAGCCAAGGTTCTACCCATATAAATATACGGACAGTGTTTGGTTCGCATCTCGTTTTAGTAACAAAAATGAAACTTCTTTTAAAAAATATATATAAAAACTGATATTTTATCACAAAATACTTAGCTTTTTGGGAAGGGGGCCTCGGTCTGGCTGAATCAAGTGGAAGGAGGATGGAGCATCTGAAGCACGGTTGCGGAGGGACTAATCTCGATCATTGCTGAAGAGGAAAGGAGGGAATAAGATCTGATTTTCGGTCAGGAAGGTTTCGGTTTTCTGATTTTTGGTGGCGGCGTGTGATTTTGAGGAGGGGGTAAAGGGATCCGACGCTTTAAGGTTAAGGAGGAAATGGGCCGGTCCAATTGGAAATGGGCGGAAAGAATTTAAGCAAGGCCCAGGATTTATTTAAGGGTTTATATATGGTTTAATGTTTTTTAACATAAAATATTAATTTAAAATGCAAACGTGATCAGAATTCGACGAAACAAAAAAACACCGGAACCATGAAGACTATTACTACGTGATGGAAGGGAACCGAGCAGGCTGACAGCAGCTGGATTTCTCGGTTAAATTAAACGCCGTTTAAATTAACTGAAACGAGCTGATTTAATGACGGAATCAAATCAAGGTGAGTTAAACTCACTCAGTTCTCCCGCTTATATTTTATAAGTTGGGTTTTTATTTTTGGGCACTATGGTTGCTAATGATTGGCTTGTTATCGATATATATTTATACATCGTTTGAATTGATGAAATTAAACGTCATTTAATTTCAGTGAAACCCAAATCGTTATTTTTAACGAATGGGCCCAATTAAGGTAACTTACCTTATTGGTCACATTCATAAAACAAACGTGTTTTAATAAATGAATTGTTTTGATTGATTGTTGTGATTGATATTGTATTGTCATTATTGACTGTTATGAAACCATCATTTATTTGAATTGAATTATTTTGATTAGATGGTTGATATAGTTATGAATATTGACCTGAAATTCACCATTTGTTTGGTTTAAACCAATAGGTGCTATTGGTTGAGTGATCGGCAGTACATGGCCAATGAATTAACCATCGATCTATCATCAGGTAAATCGACGAGTTAAAGTTATAAAATTTATTTTATAACTGAAAATAGGTTTTTAAATCTATTATTTTGAATTAAAGTTTGTAAAAAGGGAAAATATTTTTTATTTATTAATCGAGCTTATAAATTGGTTTTATAAAGGAAATTTCTGATATTTATCAGATTTATAAGCGAGCACGTAGAAATTAACTTAATGATATAAATTTGAATAATCGTCTTGAGAGATGATTAAAAGGAATTATTTAAGTTAATTATATTCTTAATTAATTTAAATAAAGAATTATTTGAAATTGGTTAATGAGGTAGTCATGCCTTGGATTTACAAAAATCCGAGCAATGAAATGTATCGTTTAAAGAAGTAAAGGAAAGGTGATATCTAGTAAATGATTTCTTAATCCATGAATTAAGAAACGATAGTTATACTCGAGAAAGTGATTTTCAAAGTAAGAAGTTTTATAAAACAGTTAGATGAGATGTGTAACACCCCGAATTTCGGTTAATGCTAAAATTCACTAATTACAGAATAAATAATCTCAGATGTGAGAATTGGGGGAAACGGGCTGCGTCATTGCGTTCGTCTCGGAAAAATACGCGAAATAGAGTCCGAGTTTTCGAGAATCGGAGTCCGTATGGCCCGGTTATGGCCCGATGAAGTTTGCAGAAAATTCAAAGCTAGAAACAGATTTAATAATTTAAATTCAGATTTTAAAATAGAGCAAGCGGGGCCAGGCGGGAAGATTCCCGCCCTACCCATGTCGACAGGGCTGTCGACAGGCCTGTCGACAGGGGTGTCGACTTGCCTGTCGACTTGCCTGTTGACAGGGGGTGGCGTCCAGAGAACCTGGGTGCACCAGGTTGGGTTTTAGGCTGGCTTGGAGGGCTGGTTTCTGGAAGCTTCTTGGATCTGAGGGTCCTAAACCAATCTAGGGTTAATCTAAGGGCCTAAAAACACTACCTAATCTATAAATACACCCTAAACCCTACCCTAATTCATTCATAATTAAATCTAGTAACTAAACTATGGCAAAATGAAACTTGAAAGAGCCTCCATCAAAATTAGAGAAGGGATAGCATTCCAAATCAACTTCTAGCCTCTTAATCTTCTTCATTAGTTTGCTAATTTTTTTTGGTGAGATTCTATCTCCTTAATAATCAATTGTTAAATTGATTAAGATAGGATATGATGATGTATGGATATGTTTGAGGATCAATGTGTTTATGCAAGCTTTGTGTAGTGTATGTTATGTGTTTTGCAAGTTATATACCATATGTCATGCAAGTTTAATGTTATGTAGTCATGACATCCATATGCAAGTTTGGTGCTATGTTTCATGATGATTATGATGCAAAATACTAAGTTGAACATTGATCTATTATGCAAGTTTAAGTATGTGATTCTATGCATGCTAAGTATGCGATATTATGCATATTTAATAAGTGGGATTATGCATATTTAACAAGTGGGTTTATGCATGTTTAATAAGTGGGTTATGCATATTTAATAAGTGGGTAAATGCATGTTTAACATGTTATGCAAGATATGTGAATGCTTATATGCAAGTTCAACATATATGCAAGTTACATGTATGTTGTTATGCAAGTTCATATGCAAGTTATGTGTATGATGTATGTAAGTTACATGTATGTTGTTATGCAAGTTCATATGCAAGTTATGTGTATGATGTATGTAAGTTACATGTATGTTGTTATGCAAGTTCATATGCAAGTTATGTGTATGATGTTATGCAAGTTACATGTATGTTGTTATGCAAGTTCATATGCAAGTTATGTGTATGATGTTATGCAAGTTACATGTATGTTGTTATGCAAGTTCATATGCAAGTTATGTGTATGATGTATGTAAGTTACATGTATGTTGTTATGCAAGTTCACATGCAAGTTATGTGTATGATGTTATGTAAGTTACATGTATGTTGTTATGCAAGTTCATATGCAAGTTATGTGTATGATGTTATGTAAGTTACATGTATATTGTTATGCAAGTTCATATGCAAATTATGTATATGCTTATATGCAAGTTTAACATGTTAATATATGCTCATATATGCAAGTTTGGGATTAAATGTAGTTGGGTTAATATATGCTCATATATGCAAGTTGACATCCTCTTAACCCATGACAAAGTTATATGCTAAGATTTGGTTAAACCCAAGATATTTGGGATGCATCTTCCCTTTATTATGTCGTGAAATGAGAACGATTTACGTGGGGAACGATGGGGTTAATAAATATGTTAATAAAAGTATGATTGGGTATGATTAAGTATACCATAAAAATAAATTAACATAAGTGGGAATTTACCTATTGAGTTAGGTCTACCCCATGGGAATTTACCTATTGAGTTAGGTCTACCCATGTTATGAAAAACTTAATATTAATTAAGGTTAATTAATATAAATTAGGAGGACGATTAATTAGATGTAATTAATCGACTAAGACACGAGGTTGGACTCATTTGTAGTGTAAAACTGCCCGGACCCAACCGGCTTAACCAGTTGCTACAAATGTTAGTCCAATGTGGGAGGTCTTAGGCACAAACTAAATATGTGATTAATGTAAAGACACGAGGTTAGACTCGGTTATGACATAAGGCTGCCCGGACCCAACCGGCTTAACCAGCGGTCATAAAAGATAGTCTAATGTGAGAGGTCTTTATGAGGATCACGGTCATAATTAATTAAGAAACACTTAACCATATAAGCATGTAGTGGGGCATGAGGGTTAAGTGGGTGCCTTGGGTGGCTTGTGGTAACTAGTGGGGTGCCTTGGGTGGCATGAGGAAACTAGTGGGTTGCCTTGGGTAGCAATAGAAAATACGATTAGAATACTTAACCAAAGTAGAACATATAATTAAGCATGATTAAAGGGTTAAGTAAGTGCCTCGGGTGGCATGTGGGAATTAAGTAAATGACTTGGGTGGCATGTGGAAATCTAGTGGGTGCCTTGAGTGATAATTAAAATATGATTAAATGACTTAACCAGGATTTATAACATGAAGGTAGACATGATTATTAAAAAGGGTTAAGTGGAATACACTAGATAGAATAACAAGCTTAGGTGGTAGCTTGTGGGGGCCCATCTCAACCAATATCCCAAACGTATCTTAGTGGGCTCGACTCAAGTCGAGTGACGGGACACGCATATTGGGCTTGACTATAAGAGGCCAAAACGGGTTAGCGGTGGCAACGTAGGACCAACGGGTTTCATATGCGTGTGCGGACCCGGGCTGGTTAGTAAGTCGTTGTTGCATCGTGTAGATATAAAGCCGTGCACCGTTGATATTATCAGGTTGCCACTTTGGGGAAATGATACACCCCATTGTGGGACCAGCACGGATATCTACGTTAGGGAGCCGATCGCTTGGGAGTAGTGGGTACACCTAGGTAATTGGCTAGGGGTACACGAAACTACTGGGTAAAAATTACTAAGTACATTTAGTGGGATCAACCTTTAAGTAGGAATTACTCTTGGTAGGTGGAACTGGTGTGGTGCAGTGTAGGAATTACCCTTGGGTGGATAAGTCTGGGATGGTGTAATCTAGTAATTATCCTTGGGTGGATAAATGCGTTTTTCCGGTTATCTTAGTACATCCCGTGTTTAGTTGGCTACGTAGTGTAGTCATTATCCCCAGAGGTACCATACCTTGTTTATATCATACCCTAATTGCTTTAACGATTGTATTGTTAGGGTTATAGGGCTCACTCAGACTTATGTCTGACCCCGTTGTTTTTATCTTTTTCCCCCAAACCCAGGTTATCAGAGTGGGCTTAGTGCTAGTGGGCTTTGATCAGATTGCTGTATCTATCCTTTGGAGCTTGGACCGTTGAAGTAAAGCTCAGTTCATCTTTCCTTTTATGGCAATTGTTTACATAGTGGGATTATGTACTTATTTTTATCAAGATGAATATTTTGTACTTGACTCTTGTATGGTTTTGTGATGTAACCAAACATGTTTTATTTTCCGCTGCAATGAAATGATGATTTAAATTTTCAAGTATTACTTATATCTGTCTTGTTGTAATTTTACTGTTCTATATTCACTTAAAATACTTCACCGAAACTAAGGCATTCCCCTCCTATGAGTGACCTTAGCGGATGTGGGGTGTGACACGTGGTATCAGAGCTTAAGGTTACCAGAACAGATAAAATTTTAGAAAAACTATTTTTCTAAGAAAATTTTTGAAGGAGTATTTTCAAAAACATGTCCTTTAAGAGAAAAGTTTTTGAGAGAAAAGCATAATCCCCGATAGCCATATCTTTATCTTTCGAATTCTCCGGTTGAATCTCTTCCTCTCTCTCATTTTGAGTTTCCCCTCCGCGTATAGATGATCTTTCTAAGATAGATAAGAATGGAAGACCACTTCAAGGGACTCAGACGTTAGTTGGATTAGAAGTAGGTTCAAGAAGGAGGAGGACTTGTAGTTACCTATTGGATGGACAATGGGAGGAAGGCTTAAATAGTTGTTTGGTTAATGAAGGAAGAAACCTCATTGGTGGGAGGTTGCGAGTGGAGAATGGGAAAACGAAGGCGAGTAGTTATCCTTTAGGAGGAATTAGACATTTTATTAGGATTATCCAAAGAGGCAGGGGCAAGGTACGGAATCTTCTGGAGGGTAGTTGTATTCCCTCACGGCTAGTGTACCAGATGGGGATAGGACCGTCTAGGTTGGAATTTGGGATTTCTATATTATCTGATTCAAACTTTGTTTGATTCTGACGCATCGAGTTCGTTTATCTCATCATTGTTAGTTGAGTCACTGCACTTAGACACCAGTTTGGTAGATGATCCCTTAGTTGTTTCAAACCCAATTGGGGCTCCATGATGTGTTTGGGTTTGAAAGTTGCTATACTTAGCGTTGAGTTTAGATGTGATGCTTGTTGGGCTTCACGGGCTATGGGTTAGTTTGGGGGCATGGACTGGTTATCCAGTAGGGGTGCCGTTCTTGATTTCGAAGGGAGAGTTGTTAGGCTTATGACCCGCTTGGGTAACACTCTCGAGATCTCTTGTAATCCCATAGAATCTGTTATGCTAAGTTATCTAGAATCGCTTGACACGTCGGTCGAGAGTTTGCGATCTGTTAGAGTGGTCCGGGAATACTCGGATGTGTTTGAGAAGGTGAAGGGCTTACCTCCGGAGCAGGAGATTGACTTCCGAATATATCTGGTAAACAATGCCAAACCAGTGACTTGGCCAGTGTGCCACAAGGCTCCTCGTGAGAAGAGGGAACTCCATAAGTAAGTAGGCGATATGCTTGAGAAGGGGTTCATAAGACGAAGTATATTGGAGTGGGGTGCTCCAGTAGTTTTTGCCACGAAGGCGGGTGGGTCCCTCAGACTTTGTGTAGGCTAAAGAGAACTAAATAAACTCACAAAGAAGAATAGACACCCATTGCCGAGGATTGATGATCTCTTTGATCAAGTTAGTTGGCGCCTCAGTATTTTTGCAGTTGGACTTAGCCACGGGGTTTCGTCAGTTGAGAGTGGCTGAGGATAGTATGGAGAAGACTGTCGTTAGGACTCCGGATGGTTTTTATGAGTGGCTGGTAATGATATTTGGTTTGACGAACACCCCGCATACTTTGTTGATTTGATGAGAAGGGTGTTCAGGGAGTACCTAAATAAGTTTGTAATGACACCTTGGTTTTTTTTTTCTAGAAGCGAAATAAGTTTTCGTATGTGCTCAATAGGGTGAGCGAAGCCAGTTATGGGATAAACGGTGGTTTTGGAGCGAGACTGACAAGGACATCCAAAGTTGGTCAATGGCTTAATTATTTAGCCATTTTTACTAGAATCATCTCACGTAGGTCGCTTGAACTCGAAGGAGATATCCCTTGGGTGTTTGTCTGATATTGGTTTAGGCCTTTGGGGCTTGCATTTGGGGGATGTCGAGCTCGACTAGGGTGGTCTGCGTGAGAGATGGACAGTTGTGATGATTTTGGATGGGATTCTTAGCATCCTATGAGTTTGAGATAGCGTATACCCATGGCAAGGGAAACATGGTAGCGGACGCCTTAAGTAGAAAAAGGTCGTCCTTGAGTTCATTGTTCGTTGTACGACAGAGCTTAGAGTTTATTTCTATGTTTGACTTTAGACCTTCCGTTGACTTTGTACCCGGTTTGCTAGCCTCCTTGGAGGTTAGGCCTACTCTTTTGGGGCGTATTGGCGGAGCACAGCGGGACGACCCACAGTTGGTTGAGGTAGTAGAGAAGCTCGTGAGGAAGGGGAGTCGTCCAGCCATTTGAGTAGGTACACCCTAGATGGTAAGGGGTGGTTGCGTAGAGACGGTAGACTTTGTGTATCGCAAGACAGGGGTTTGAGGAAGGCTATACTTGATGATACACATCGGTCGAAGATGACCATTCATCCCGGTGGGGGCAAGATGTACCAAGACATGAAGCGAGTTTTCTTTTGGGCTAATATGAGGAAAGACGCGGCCAAGTATGTCGCTAGATGCTTGGTGTGCTAACAAGTGAAAGCGGAACAGAAGAAGCCCGGAGGGTTGCTACACCCGTTGGAAGTTCCGTAATGGGAAGTGGGATAGTGTCTCGTTGGATTACCGAAATCAAGGAAGGGTAATACGGGGATTGGGCTTATGGTAGATAGACTTACTAAGTGTGCCCATTTTAATACCCGTGAAGAGTAAGAGAACTGCTCCATGGCTAGCTTCAGTTTACGTTCAAGAGATTATTAGATTGCACGGTGTACCTTCCAGTATAGTGAGCGATCGAGATCCTATCTTCACTAGAGAGTTTTAGAAGAGTTTGCAAGAGGCGGTAGGGACTCAGTTGTGTTTTAGTACCGCATATCATCCTCAGACGGACGGCCAGACTGAGAGGGTGAATCGTATTTTGACGTTATGTATTTTGGATTTTGGAAGTACATGGGAAGAGCATCTTCCATTGGTGAAGTCGCGTATAATAACAGCTTTCAGTCTAGTATTGGTATGGCTCCTTTCGAAGCTCTTTATGGAAGGCCTTGTTGATCACCTACATGTTGGTGAGAATCTACGGATAAGATCTTGGTTGGGCCAATGTGGTTAGAGAGACTTCAGAGAAGATTGACTTGGTTCGAAGAAGGATGAAAGCGGCGGAATCTTATGCGGATAAGAGGAGAACAGAGCTTGAGTTTGATATTAGGACATGCTTTTTATCAAGGTATCTCCGTTGCGGAATGTGGTTCACTTTGGATCTGTTGGGAAGTGAGCACCAAGGTTTGTTGGACCGTTTCCTGTTAAGGAAATGATTGGACGAATAGCATATAGGGTGGAGTTGCCTGAGAGACTTAGTAGTGTACATGGTGTATTCCAAGTGTCACATTTGAGGAAGTGCCTACACGAGACCGCATAGGTAGTAGAGCCGAGCTTACTTAGAGAAGTGGAAGTAGAGCGTGATGCGACGATTCGACGAGCTCCTATTCACATCCTTGGGTCAGAAACTAGGAAGTTGAGGATCAGAGAAGTTCAGCTAGTTAAGGTGCAATGGGGAGATGACGGAAGCAATGCTACTTGGGAGACGGAAGCGAAGATGCGTTCTTTGTATCCATTTCTTTTTGAGAGTATAATTTCTCCTCTATCGTTTGACTAGTACTTATCTTATCTTTAGTATGTCCTCTCGTTAGTGCTGTTTGACCTTTAGATAGGGTAAACCTATGGTTGAAACATGTGTTTGAGACATGTTATGGTTGATGGATGCAAGTGGATGCAAGTGTTTGCTAGTGGTTGCTCGTGGATGCATATATACACACTCTAGGCACTAGATCGGCTCAGTCACTTCATACTGCATATTGCATATAATTGTGTGTAGGTAGCTATATTTATGGATGTTTAATGATTGTGTTATCATATGGATGATGCATTTTGGTGAATGATTGTGCACTCATATAGATATTGTATGTGTCGATAGGGTTATCTCGCATACATATTGGATACATGGCACTATCATGGTTTGCATATGTTCGTACATTAGATAGGGAACATATACACACACTTTTTGCATATGCTCATACATCATTAGAAATTGTTTTAAGGACAATAGATGCCCATGTTTGATGGATTGAGTAGATGGTTGTTTGGATGGTAGGATATGCATTCTCCTTAGCTTAGAGATTTAGGGGACGAAATCCTTTAAGGAGGGGAGAATGTAACACCCCGAATTTCGGTTAATGCTAAAATTCACTAATTACAGAATAAATAATCTCATATGTGAGAATTAGGGGAAACGGGCTGCGTCATTGCGTTCGTCTCGGAAAAATACGCGAAATAGAGTTCGAGTTTTCGAGAATCGGAGTCCGTATGGCCCGGTTATGGCCCGATGAAGTTTGCAGAAAATTCAAAGCTAGAAACAGATTTAATAATTTAAATTCAGATTTTAAAATAGAGCAAGCGGGGCCAGGCGGGAAGATTCCCGCCCTACCCATGTCGACAGGGCTGTCGACAGGCCTGTCGACAGGGGTGTCAACTTGCCTGTCGACTTGCCTGTCGACAGGGGGTGGCGTCCAGAGAACCTGGGTGCACCAGGTTGCACCAGGTTGGGTTTTAGGCTGGCTTGGAGGGCTGGTTTCTGGAAGCTTCTTTGATCTGAGGGTCCTAAACCAATCTAGGGTTAATCTAAGGGCCTAAAAACACTACCTAATCTATAAATACACCCTAAACCCTACCCTAATTCATTCATAATTAAATCTAGTAACTAAACTATGGCAAAATGAAACTTGAAAGAGCCTCCATCAAAATTAGAGAAGGGATAGCATTCCAAATCAACTTCTAGCCTCTTAATCTTCTTCATTAGTTTGCTAATTTTGTTTTGGTGAGATTCTATCTCCTTAATAATCAATTGTTAAATTGATTAAGATAGGATATGATGATGTATGGATATGTTTGAGGATCAATGTGTTTATGCAAGCTTTGTGTAGTGTATGTTATGTGTTTTGCAAGTTATATACCATATGTCATGCAAGTTTAATGTTATGTAGTCATGACATCCATATGCAAGTTTGGTGCTATGTTTCATGATGATTATGATGCAAAATACTAAGTTGAACATTGATCTATTATGCAAGTTTAAGTATGTGATTCTATGCATGCTAAGTATGTGATATTATGCATATTTAATAAGTGGGTTTATGCATATTTAACAAGTGGGTTTATGCATGTTTAATAAGTGGGTTATGCATATTTAATAAGTGGGTAAATGCATGTTTAACATGTTATGCAAGATATGTGAATGCTTATATGCAAGTTCAACATATATGCAAGTTACATGTATGTTGTTATGCAAGTTCATATGCAAGTTATGTGTATGATGTATGTAAGTTACATGTATGTTGTTATGCAAGTTCATATGCAAGTTATGTGTATGATGTATGTAAGTTACATGTATGTTGTTATGCAAGTTCATATGCAAGTTATGTGTATGATGTTATGCAAGTTACATGTATGTTGTTATGCAAGTTCATATGCAAGTTATGTGTATGATGTTATGCAAGTTACATGTATGTTGTTATGCAAGTTCATATGCAAGTTATGTGTATGATGTATGTAAGTTACATGTATGTTGTTATGCAAGTTCACATGCAAGTTATGTGTATGATATTATGTAAGTTACATGTATGTT
Organism: Allium sativum; assembly: GCA_030737875.1. Classification (NCBI taxonomy): domain Eukaryota; kingdom Viridiplantae; phylum Streptophyta; class Magnoliopsida; order Asparagales; family Amaryllidaceae; genus Allium; species Allium sativum. The sequence goes on along the minus strand of CM060925.1, from coordinate 138,854,675 downwards.
GTTATGCAAGTTCATATGCAAGTTATGTGTATGATGTTATGTAAGTTACATGTATATTGTTATGCAAGTTCATATGCAAATTATGTATATGCTTATATGCAAGTTTAACATGTTAATATATGCTCATATATGCAAGTTTGGGATTAAATGTAGTTGGGTTAATATATGCTCATATATGCAAGTTGACATCCTCTTAACCCATGACAAAGTTATATGCTAAGATTTGGTTAAACCCAAGATATTTGGGATGCATCTTCCCTTTATTATGTCGTGAAATGAGAACGATTTACGTGGGGAACGATGGGGTTAATAAATATGTTAATAAAAGTATGATTGGGTATGATTAAGTATACCATAAAAATAAATTAACATAAGTGGGAATTTACCTATTGAGTTAGGTCTACCCCATGGGAATTTACCTATTGAGTTAGGTCTACCCATGTTATGAAAAACTTAATATTAATTAAGGTTAATTAATATAAATTAGGAGGACGATTAATTAGATGTAATTAATCGACTAAGACACGAGGTTGGACTCATTTGTAGTGTAAAACTGCCCGGACCCAACCGGCTTAACCAGTTGCTACAAATGTTAGTCCAATGTGGGAGGTCTTAGGCACAAACTAAATACGTGATTAATGTAAAGACACGAGGTTAGACTCGGTTATGACATAAGGCTGCCCGGACCCAACCGGCTTAACCAGCGGTCATAAAAGATAGTCTAATGTGAGAGGTCTTTATGAGGATCACGGTCATAATTAATTAAGAAACACTTAACCATATAAGCATGTAGTGGGGCATGAGGGTTAAGTGGGTGCCTTGGGTGGCTTGTGGTAACTAGTGGGGTGCCTTGGGTGGCATGAGGAAACTAGTGGGTTGCCTTGGGTAGCAATAGAAAATACGATTAGAATACTTAACCAAAGTAGAACATATAATTAAGCATGATTAAAGGGTTAAGTAAGTGCCTCGGGTGGCATGTGGGAATTAAGTAAATGACTTGGGTGGCATGTGGAAATCTAGTGGGTGCCTTGAGTGATAATTAAAATATGATTAAATGACTTAACCAGGATTTATAACATGAAGGTAGACATGATTATTAAAAAGGGTTAAGTGGAATACACTAGATAGAATAACAAGCTTAGGTGGTAGCTTGTGGGGGCCCATCTCAACCAATATCCCAAACGTATCTTAGTGGGCTCGACTCAAGTCGAGTGACGGGACACGCATATTGGGCTTGACTATAAGAGGCCAAAACGGGTTAGCGGTGGCAACGTAGGACCAACGGGTTTCATATGCGTGTGTGGACCCGGGCTGGTTAGTAAGTCGTTGTTGCATCGTGTAGATATAAAGCCGTGCACCGTTGATATTATCAGGTTGCCACTTTGGGGAAATGATACACCCCATTGTGGGACCAGCACGGATATCTACGTTAGGGAGCCGATCGCTTGGGAGTAGTGGGTACACCTAGGTAATTGGCTAGGGGTACACGAAACTACTGGGTAAAAATTACTAAGTACATTTAGTGGGATCAACCTTTAAGTAGGAATTACTCTTGGTAGGTGGAACTGGTGTGGTGCAGTGTAGGAATTACCCTTGGGTGGATAAGTCTGGGATGGTGTAATCTTGTAATTATCCTTGGGTGGATAAATGCGTTTTTCCGGTTATCTTAGTACATCCCGTGTTTAGTTGGCTACGTAGTGTAGTCATTATCCCCAGAGGTACCATACCTTGTTTATATCATACCCTAATTGCTTTAACGATTGTATTGTTAGGGTTATAGGACTCACTCAGACTTATGTCTGACCCCGTTGTTTTTATCTTTTTCCCCCAAACCCAGGTTATCAGAGTGGGCTTAGTGCTAGTGGGCTTTGATCAGATTGCTGTATCTATCCTTTGGAGCTTGGACCGTTGAAGTAAAGCTCAGTTCATCTTTCCTTTTATGGCTATTGTTTACATAGTGGGATTATGTACTTATTTTTATCAAGATGAATATTTTGTACTTGACTCTTGTATGGTTTTGTGATGTAACCAAACATGTTTTATTTTCCGCTGCAATGAAATGATGATTTAAATTTTCAAGTATTACTTATATCTGTCTTGTTGTAATTTTACTGTTCTATATTCACTTAAAATACTTCACCGAAACTAAGGCATTCCCCTCCTATGAGTGACCTTAGCGGACGTGGGGTGTGACAAGATGTGTTTGGTGTTAATATAAAGATCGGCTTTTAAATTACAACTGGTGTCCATCTGAAGATGAGAACGTGGTTGATCAAGGTCTGAGAGGTAAAGAAATACCCCAACTTGAACGACCTCGGGATTATCTAAGGATGATATTAGTTTGTAATATGAAAGGAGGGGAATAATTTATTTTTCATGTGGGAAATAATAACGGGATGTAAATGAAAGGGTCGAGAGTATATAAAATGAGATTTTCCCAAGTAACGAAAGTGGAAAGGATTTGGCATTTATATATATAAATGTCCAAAGTGAAATAAATGAAAAGGAAATGAGGGAAGTTAAAATGGTGTTTCGAGATAAAAGGAAATTGAAACGTTAAGTTTTGCGAATGGTTTATACTAAAAGTATAATAAATGGTTATTATATTCAAGTAACAAAGAAGATTTCATAACGTTGTTTCACTTGAAAAAAAGTTGAGTCATTTTCCAATATGTTAATAAGAAATGAAATAATAAATGGGTCTGAAACGATAGTAGAATAAAGAATTGAATACGATATTTTCTTAAATACGAAAGTGAAATAGTTTTAAATAATAACCTTACGTCAATTAAGTATATTTGAAATGTTGAGATATTTAAGGGTTTGAGATTAACTATCGTTAACCGTTTTTAATTAAAGAAGCCATGTAGTGTTGGTACTGAAGTGGTAGTTAAAACATCGACTATCAAAATTTGACCCATACGATCGTTGGTACGGAAAGACCGGGATCGAATATATATATTCGAAAACCATTCGGACCAGTGAATACGTGAAAGAAGAATATTGAAGATGGAGCAATTGAAGACCATTGATCTTCATGAGTGGAAGAACTACTGATTTGAATTTCTCTGGTTTAGCCGCCGGAGATATTTTCAACAGTGATTTTGTCGTGAGTGAAATCTACGGATCTGCAAGGACTACTCGCTACTGATCTATAGGGTGATTCTTGGGATGCAGTAGGAGGGTGCCTTTGGTTCATCATGTTCCTGGATGACTTGTATTGACGGATGCCTGACAGAGTATTTCCAAAGGAATTACGTACGTTGATTTCTTCAAACGTACCATAGTTGGTGGCGGAGGACGACGATTCTCTTAGCTTAACCACTAGAGTATTTTTATGGACGTCAATTAGTGATATCTGGCGGATCTGACGATGTGGCATTCAAAGTGAACGGTGGCCAGATGTTTTCAAGACGAGTCAAATCCTCAAGCCTCATCAACCGGGAGATGACAAAAATCAGGCATGCAGCATGGCTATGTGGGTCGCTCCCATTAGGGTGTAAAATCACCTATCTAGAGAAATTCCATTTGCTTCTTTAATCTATATTTGATGCTGTCCCTTTTCGGGAGACGGTTGCTGATCCCAACCGTCGGTGATATACATTCGATACACTCAAGCGAAATGAGTGGTCGGTCATGTGTGGACCGAGTTGCAAGACGTTCTTGTTGAACCCAATGTATTCGTCTCTAGAGATACACGATCGGCAGGTGGTCCCATACCTTATCATAGTCGGAATCAATCTCCAATAAGCACCTGCGGTTTTGGTTGTATATTATATGTGAAGCGTGAGATGCAAGTGTTCCAATAGATTGTTATTTACTTGTGTTTTGACATTATTAGAATATCAGAAAAGATATTGGTTTCAAAACTGTTTTGGGTTACAGTAAGGTAATAACACTCCGTGTTTATGTGTGGATTAGGTCTTATGATTATCCTTTTTCTTTTGAAAAGATTTGAAACTTTAAAATCTTGATTGGATGATTTACCCTTAATACTGTGCGAGTTTATCTCACTCTGGTTCACCAGACTGACCCGGTATTTGTAATACTCGGGTTAGCCCGGGTTTGCAGGTTCAGGTTATTGAACACTATGAAAGGTATGTGGGAGAAGTCCAGACATATTTAATTTTATTCCGCTGTTTTGTATATAAGGGCAGATTATTATAACTGTCCAAATGTGTTGATGTACTCTGATATTGTAAGTGTTTTCTAAAGCTCTCAATAAAGATTTGATTCTTTATTATATTTTGTTCCGCTGCGATGAGAGACTCTATGTTGTGTTCTTCTTCTTCTTCTTCTTCTATTCTTATATTTCTTTCTTTCTTATCTCACCCTCTAACTTCTTCCATAAACATTCCAGTGTTCTCGGTGTTTTGGAGGATCGACATGAGATATGGTAAGGTATTTATGTCGATTTTTGGGGCCGAAAACTCTCGGTCGTGACACTGGTATCATAGCTATTGGTTTAGTAATAACCTTGGCTCTGTGGCGTAACTCGACAGAGATAGGGTTAGTAACACCCTAGATTGAGTTTGGGTGTATATATATGAGAGCATAATTGTAAATTTTTAATACAAATGTTTTATATTGTGTTTGTGGATCGGTTCAAGTGTTGAAAAGCACTGAACTTGTAAAGGGGCACAATATTGTTTGTAAAGAGGGTAAATGAAATAATTTTACCCGAAAGTTATTTTTATATTGAAAATAAATAATTTTCTCAAATTATTTAGATACGGCGTGTTGACTGATTTGAATGGAATTCAAAATTTGGTTAAAATTTTGAATTTGAAACTTAACTGGGTTAAGTGAAATCGAATTAAATCATTAATAATGATATTGAAAATTAATTAAGAAATGGTGTTAAAATTAAATAAAATTTGAATTGAATTTGGAAATTTAATGAAGAATAATTAAATAGAAATCAATCGAATATAAATCGGTTAGTGTTCAAATATATTGAATTAAATAGTAATATTGAATGTTAATTTAGTTGACTTGATTGAGTTTATTGTGCTTTGGGTGTTGATTGATTTTTTCTGCTTGTTAGATTGGCTAAATAAAATTCATCCATGGTTTAATGAAGAGTTAAATAAACTGAAATCTAAATAAATGAAGTGTTATTTAAATATTTCATGATGGATCGAGTTAAGTACAAGTACCAGAGGACTATGAAGATTGAGTTTGATGGCATAGATTGCACGTAAAATTGAGTAGTAGACTCAATAGCGCTCGAAAAGGTACGCCTACGCGAAAATAAAAATTTTTGTTTTTATTTTTGTTTTTCCGGCCGTGTGGGTCGATATTATTTGTTCCTGCGATACCGTAGAAATTCCTCCGTGCAAAGGAGACTCTGCTGAATTTTTCCGAGAATTTAACATATTAGAATATTTTCGATAATTTTTGAAAATTTTGTTTTACAATAATAAATTGGTTTTGTTTTGAAATAAAATATATTTTTAATGTTAATGGGATTTGCAACCTTTTTCTTACCTTAGCAATTTCGAGGACGAAATTATTTTAAGGGGGGGGGGGGGAGAATATAATGTCCCGTATTTTCTGACCATTTATTTGAAATATTTTAAATATTTATTTGAGTTTAAATAATGGGATTTAACCATTTTAATTTGACTATTTAAATTATATTAATAATATAATAATATTTTATTTTCGGGATATTGGGAAAATGTTAAATTTGCTGTATAATGTGAACGAGCGATTTAAAATGGTTTAAGTGTAGTTTATATTGAATTATATAAATATATTCGTTATTAAAACGACGTTAGAACGTTAAATTTATAAATATACATATAAAAAAAATGAGTTGCAGCGGCGCGGTAGTTCGTGATTTGACGTTGTGAACTTTAAAGGGCTGTACAGGGCTCAATATAAGTCGGATTTTCTCGAAACAAGAAACGTCCAAATCTGTTGAATAATATTTTTCTAATGGAAGAGAAAAATCGAGATTTCGTTTTATATATTATAAGTTATGTCCAATTCAAAATTTAGAATAGTCGCTATGGAAATCATTTATAAACGATAACATTTATTTAATAAATTAAATAAGGATTTTTATATGTTCTTGATATTGTTTAACCTAAATTTTTGAATGTCGAATTGGAAATCAATCTTAATCTTATTGAAAGTTATATGATATTTCGTTTTGAATATATCCGACAATATCGGTATATTAGTATTCAACCCAGCTGTTTGCAATTTAAATTATACGGTATCAACATTTATAAGATTTTTAAAACTTGTGTACGACATATATTTTCAATACAAAGGGTAGGGTGTGTTGCCCGTACGCACACGAAAAGAGCTTATGTTGGTGGTAATCCTATTCCTAGGTTGGCAATTTCATTGATATTATTAGAATGTAAAAATAGTTAGTCTTAAGTTGCGTACGACATATATTATATATTTACACCTTTCATGATAGGTGAAAGAAGTACATCAAAATTCGTATACTAAGATAGAAAGACACTTACTGTCTCTCCAATATTTTTGCAACTCCTAAACATTTCAGTCGCTTGCCAAATTTCATAGAATAATTATTTGACTTTGCTAGCGAAAATTGCAAATGGTTGTGGTTGTCATTATCCATAAACAAGTAATGAACACAAATCTTACAAGCTTGCTTAACGTATACAAAACAAATATGTATTTATATAATCAAATATACACAAACGAAGATCAGTACAAAAACATCATATTAAACATGGAAATCCAGGATTTGATTCGAATACACGTATACAATGGATATATATACACACACACACACACACACATCATATACACAGTGAGAACATAGACCAGGGACAGAGAAAACAAATATAAGTATATTTATGCCATCCAATACACAGTGGAATTCAAGGAAAAACTACAGAAAGAAAACTTGCACATATATAAATAGAATCTGCGAAACAGTAAACAAAATTTTTCCAAATTTGGTCAAGTATAAAGTTACCATTTGCTCTGCCAACATGAAAAATCAAATTCACACATTTGATATAACCACTCAATAACCTACCTTAAAATCATCACCTACCTTGTCAAGCCTACATGAGAACACACGTACATGCCTAGATGTCTAGATGGAAACAGCTAACTTTCTTTTTTCCTTCTTTCTGACTGAATATCTCAAATAACCTATTTGGTAAGAAATGGGAAAAGAAAAATTAAAAACTTTGACTAAAAAGGAACTTAAAGAAGAAGTAATATATAAAGAGAAAAAAATCAACAGTGAAACAACAGATAGGAAAACAGTGATTCTACAACTCAAGAAATAATAGGGTACACAGCTATGAACAGCTAAGAATTTATATATGAAGCTGAAAGATTTCCAATAAGGAAATACCACATATAAACCCAGTTTTTTACATACAGTATAATATATCATCAAATTAATACAGACTATTCGAACAACTAAAATACATATATATATAATATGTCCTAATCTAATCTAAACATGGTGCAACCCAAGGCTATTTCGAAACAACAGCAACCTGTTTCCACTTCAAATCTAAACGCAGATCTCTGTCTTTTCTTTTCAAAATTTAATTAGCCTGTCTATCAATGTTCGCTAACACACAGACCTATCCATTTGCAACTACAGCCATCCTAATTTCGCATATGCAAAGTTTCATTTGATATATGCACAGCTAGCTAACCCTCCTCCTTGTGTTCTCAAATCAACCATGCACCATCAATGGAGACAAGACAATTCATAAGCCTTGCCTAATCACGAACAGTATTTTGTCCATCACATAGACAAGCAGAAACGAAAGCTCAATGAATCTAGCTTATACACTGAAAATCCTACCTGTCTATAATCATGGGAGCCAAGGTTCTACCCATATAAATATACGGACACTCCATTGTTTGGTTCGCATTTCGTTTTAGTAACAGTAACAAAACTTCTTTTATTATATATATATAAACTGATATTTTATCACAAAATACTTAACTTTTTGGGAAGGAGGCCTCGGTCTGGCTGAATCGAGTGGAAGGAGGATGGAGCATCTGAAGCATGGTTGCAGAGGGACTAATCTCGATCATTGCTGAAGAGGAAAGGAGGGAATAAGATCTGATTTTCGGTCAGGAAGGGTTTCGGTTTTCTGATTTTTGGTGGCGGCGTGTGATTTTGAGGAGGGGGTAAAGGGATCCGACGTTTTAAGGTTAAGGAGGAAATGGGCCGGTTCAATTGGAGATGGGCTGAAAGAATTTAAGCAAGGCCCAAGTTTTATTTAAGGGTTTATATGTGGTTTAATGTTTTTCTTTTAACTTCGAATATTAATTTAAAATGCAAACGTGATCAGAATTCCACAAAACATAAAAACCATGAAGACTAGTATTACGTGATGGAAGGGAACCGAGCAGGGCTGACAGTAGCTGGATTTCTCGGTTAAATTAAACGCCATTTAATTTAAGTGAAACGAGTTGATTTAACGACGGAATCAAATCATGGTGAGTTAAACTCACTCAGTTCTCCCGCTTATATTTTATAAGTTGGGTTTTTATTTTTGTGTACTATGGTTGTTAATGATTGGCTTGTTATTGATATATATTTATACATCATTTGAATTGATGAAATTAAACGTCGTTTAATTTCAGTGAAACACAAATCGTTATTTTTAACGATTGGGCCCAATTAAGGTAACTTACCTTATTGGTCACGTTCATAAAATAAACATGTTTTAATAAATGAATTGTTTTGATTGATTGGTGTGATTTATATTGAATTGTCATTATTGACTATTATGAATATTGACCTGAAATTCACCATTTGTTTGGTTTAAACCAATGGGTGCTATTGGTTGAGTGATAGGCAGTACATGGTCTATGAATTAACCATCGATCTATCATAAGGTAAATCGACGAGTTAAAGTTATAAAATTTATTTTATAACTGAAAATAGGTTTTTAAATCTATTATTTTGAATTAAAGTTTGTAAAAAGGAAAAATATTTATTATTTATTAATCGAGCTTATAAATTGGTTTTATAAAGGAAATTTCTGATATTTATCAGATTTATAAGCGAGCAAGTAGAAATTAACTTAATGATATAAATTTGAATATTAATTACACTCTTAATTAATTTAAATAAAGAATTATTTGAAAATGGTTAATGAGGTAGTCATGCCTCGGATTTACAAAAATCCGAGCAATGAAATGTATCGTTTAAAGAAGTAAAGGAAAGGTGATATCAAGTAAATGATTTCTTAATCCATGAATTAAGAAACGATAGTTATACTCGAGAAAGAGATTTTCAAAGTAAGAAGTTTTATAAAACAGTTAGATGAGATGTGTTTGGTGTTAATATAAAGATCGGCTTTTGAATTACAACTGGTGTCCATCTGAAGATGAGAACGTGGTTGATCAAGGTCTGAGAGGTAAAGAAATACCCCAACTTGAACGACCTCGGGATTATCTAAGAATGATATTTGTTTGTAATATGGAAGGAGGGGAATAATTTATTTTTCATATGGGAAATAATAACGGGATGTAAATGAAAGGGTCAAGAGTATATAAAATGAGATTTTCCCAAGTAACGAAAGTGGAAAGGATTTGGCATTTTTATATATAAATGTCCAAAGTGAAATAAATGAAAAGGAAATGGTGGGAAGTTAAAATGGTGTTTCGAGATAAAAGGAAATTGAAACGTTAAGTTTTGCGAATAGTTTATATTAAAAGTATAATAGATGGTTATTATATTCAAGTAATAAAGAAGATTTCATAACGTTGTTTCACTTGAAAAAAAGATGAGTCGTTTTCCAATATGTTAATAAGAAATGAAATAATAAATGGGTTTGAAACGATAGTAGAATAAAGAATTGAATATGATATTTTCTTAAATACGAAAGTGAAATAGTTTGAAATAATAACCTTACGTCAACTAAGTATATTTGAAATATTGAGATATTTAAGGGTTTGAGATTAACTATCATTAATTGTTTTTAATTAAAGAGGCCATGTAGTGTTGGTACTGAACTGGTAAACACACACAAATATTTATTTGGTAGTTAAAACACCGACTATCAAAATCTGACCCATACGATCGTTGGTACAGAAAGACCGGGATCGAATATATATATTCGAAAACCATTCCGACCAGCGAATACGTGAAAGAAGAATATTGAAGATGGAGCAATTGAAGACAGTTGATCTTCATGAGCGGAAGAACTACTGATTTGAATTTCTCTAGTTTAGCGGCCGGAGATATTTTCAACAGTGATTCTGTCGTGAGTGAAATCTACGGATCTGCAAGGACTACTCGCTACTGATCTATAGGGTGATTCCTGGGATGTAGTAGGAGGGTGCCTTCGGTTCATCATGTTCCTGGATGACTTGTATGGGCGGATGCCTAATAGATTATTTCCAAAGGAATTACGTATGTTGATTTCTTCAATCGTACCATAGTTGGTGGCGGAGGACGACAGTTCTCTTAGCTTAACCACTAGAGTATTTTTGTGGACGTCAATTAGTGATATCTGGCGGATCTGACGATGTGGCATTCAAAGTGAACGGTGGCTAGATGTTTTCAAGACGAGTCAAATCCTCAAGCCTCAACAACCGGGAGATGACAAAAATCGGGCAGGAAGCATGGCTATGTGGGTCGCTCCCATTATGGTGTATAATCACCTATCTAGAGAAATTCCATTTGCTTCTTTAATCTATATTCGATGATGCACCTTTTCGGGAGACGGTTGCTGATCCCAACCGTCGGTGATATACATTCGATACACTCAAGCGAAATGAGTGGTCGGTCATGTGTGGGCCGGGTTGCAAGACGTTCTTGTTGAACCCAGTGTATTCGTCTCTAGAGATACACGATCGGCAGGTGGTCCCATACCTTATCATAGTTGGAATTCAATCTCCAATAAGCACCTACGGTTTTGGTTGTATATTATATGTGAAGCGTGAGATGCAAGCATTCCACTAGATTGTTATTTACTTGTATTTAGATATTATTATAATATCAGAAAAGATATTAGTTTCAAAATTGTTTTGGGTTACCGTAAGGTAAAAACCGTCTGTGTTTATGTGTGGATTAGGTATTACGATTATCCTTTTTCTTTTTAAAAGATTTGAAACTTTAAAATCATGATTGGATGATTTACCCTTAATACTATGCGAATTTATCTCACTTTGGTTCACCAGACTGACCCGATACTTGTAATACTCGGGTTAGCCCGGGTTTGCAGGTTCAGGTTATTGAACACTATGAAAGGCGTGCGGGAGAATTCCAGACATATTTAGTGTTATTCCGCTGTGTTGTATATAAGGGCAGATTATTATAACTGTCCAGATGTGTTGATGTACTCTGATATTGTAAGTGTTTTCTAAAGCCCTCAATAAAGATTTAATTCTGTATTATATTTTGTTCCGCTGCGATGAGAGACTCTGTGTTGTGTTCTTCTTCTTCTTCTTCTTCTTCTATTCTTATATTTCTTTCTTTCTTATCTCACCCTCTAACTTCTTTCCATAAACGTTCTAGTGTTCTCGGTGTTTTGGAGGATCGGCATGAGATATGGTAATGTATTTATGTCGATTTTCGGGGCCGAAACTCTTGGCCGTTACAGGATTTGTAAATGGTTTTAACAAAACCACAATTTTCCAAAGTATAAATTGGAATGGAAATTATCTTCGGAATATTTCGATATTGGATTCCGTGATGATACGGATATTGTTGAGGAATTTGGAAGATATATAAATATCGTTATTCACAATACGATATTTGTTGATTTCAGAATTTGATATTGAATATAAGCCGATATAATTTCTATTCATTGCCTTTTATTTAATGTCAATTTGGGGTTTGGGTTTGTCGTGAATGGTGTCTTAAATAACACTGTTCTTAAACCCAACTGAGAAAAGGTTAAATCTTTTAATTAAGATTTAGAGAAATTTATCAATTAATTAATATTTAATTGGAATTAAATAAAATAAATTGGATTTTTGGGTTTGTCGCGAATGGTGTCTTAAACCCAGTTGAGAAAAGAATAAATCTTAAAATTAAGATTTAATGAAGTTTTCCAATTAATTAATATTTAACTGCAATAAAATAAAATAAATTGGATTTTTGGGTTTGTCGTGAATGGTGTCTTAAATAACACTATTCTTAAACCCAGTTGAGAAAAGGTTAAATCTTTTAAATAAGATTTAGAGAAATTTACCAATTAATTAATATTTAATTGGAATTAAATAAAATAAATTGGAATTTTGGGTTTGTCATAAATGGTGTCTTAAATAACACTGTTCTTAAACCCAATTGAGAAAAGAATAAATCTTTAAATTAATATTTAATGAAGTTTTCCAATTAATTAATATTTAATTAGAATTAAATAAAATAAATCGGATTTTTGGGTTTGTCGTGAATGGTGTCTTAAATAACACTGTTCTTAAACCCGGTTGAGAAAAGGTTAGATCTTTTAATTAAGATTTAGAGAAATTTACCAATTAATTAATATTTAATTGGAAATAAATAAAATAAATAGGATTTTTGGATTTGTCATGAATGGTGTCTTAAATAACACTGTTCTTAAACCCAGTTGAGAAAGGAATAAATCTTTCAACTAAGATTTAATTAAGTTTTCCAATTAATTAATATTTAATTAGAATTAAATAAAATGAATTGGATTTTTGGGTTTGTCGTGAATGGTGTCTTAAATAACACTATCCTTAAACCCAGTTGAGAAAATGTTAAATCTTTTAATTAAGATTTAGAGAAATTTACAAATTAATTAATATTTAATTGGAATTAAATAAAATAAATTGGGGCATGGGTTTGTCGTGAATGGTGTCTTAAATAACACTGTTCTTAAACCCAGTTGAGAAAGGAATAAATATTTAAATTAAGATTTAATGAAGTTTTCCAATTAATCAATATTTAATTGGAATTAAATAAAATAAATTGGATTTTTGGGTTTGTCGTGAATGGTGTCTTAAATAACACTGTTCTTAAACCCAGTTGAGAAAAGGTTAAATCTTTTAATTAAGATTTAGAGAAATTTACCAATTAATTAATATTTAACTGGAATTGAAATGGAAGGTGATTTTTAGGTTTACCGTGAACGATGTTTTAAATGACATTTGTTCTTTAACCCAGTTAATAGTGGAAATATAATTTGGAATTTGTAAATCTTTTATTGAGATTTAAATGGAAATTTTCCAAAGTAAAGTTTTCCAATTTAATATATTAAATTGGAATTGAATGGAATTCAATTTGGTAATAATCAAGATGAGCTTCTGTGAAGGAAGACCGATACTATACATGGAATTTTAAAGGCCTTGCCGCTATTTCATTTATATTATTAGTCTGATACGGGAATTTATATCGATTATACACTATTATGATTTCCGTGCAGATTCCATTTTGATGGAAGATGATTTCGGGTTTATAGTGAACAATGTGTTTAAATAACGTTTGCTCTTTATCCCAGTTAAAGATAAATTAATTTCTTAAATTTGAATAATCATAAATTAGTGATTTTTGATATTAAAACCAAATTGGAGTTTTAATAAATTATTAATTAGATTGAAATGGGAATGAGATAACTAAATTTATCGAATTCTTGAAATGACCGAGAATGGAGTACCACCAGTTTTACTCTAGGTGATAGTTAAATCTTTAATCATATTTGAACATGAAAGGGTAATTAATTTTACCCAGAACACTGTGGGTGTTAGATATGGAGCGTTACCTGTTTTGCTCCATAGGATGAATAGATTGGGATTGGAAAATAATAAATTATTACTGCTGTAAGGTTCGATAATCCCGACTAGTTAATAAAATCTTTTTGAATTTATATCAAAAGTAAGATTATAGAATAAATTTAAAAAAAAATTATCTTTAATAAAATTTAAGGGAATCTTTCCCTAAAAATGTGAACATTGGAATAAAAATATATTCTAAATTGGAGTGAGGCGTATGATGTGTTTTATAGCACTTGATTATTGACTATAAAATACGCGAGTTATTCGGAAAGAAAGGGTTTAACCCATTCCGAATAATTACTACGACAACTAAAAGTCGACAATGAAGACGGTGGTTGAAGACCGGAGATCTTCAAATCGTTTGGATAATTACTGATGTCTTGATTGTGCTGTACACCCAAGACAAGGTTATAAGTGGTGATCGTCCAGACGTACTTGGAGATCGACCGGATATGCGAGGACCTCTCTCCTGTAATGGACATATGGGACGAGGAATAAGTTGCCTCCGGTTTCGTTCAGACCCAGAACGGACTTATAAATGGATGCGTGTCTGACATTGTATTTCATTCTATGCTAATTGATTTCTGTTAAATATATATCTGTTTGGTGGCGGAGAATTTATTCTCTTGCTTAACACCCTTCTCTGAGACGTACGAGCTAAGAGGCTATATATTGACAGACATCAGTTGTATGGCATGAATTGTCAGTGTGGCATACCAAGATGCAAATGATCAAGGCTTTTGTTGAAAAGCAGAGTCCTGTGGTTGACGATCAAAACACAGCTTTAATTAGCATAGCTTTGTGTATAGCGTTAATTCGCAAGCCTCACACCCCCGGTATGAGTCAAAAACGGGATAGTGACTGTAGGGAGTGCATGCGTTTCTTTCTAGCTAGAAGTGGTGTCATGGTATGGATCCAAGACATTTTTACTTATGCAGATGATGGATTGCCAGGCGCCTCGGATATTGAGTCCCTAGTGGCTCAGATTTTATACCCCATAGGGCAGGGAAAGGTATTGTTCAGGAATTACTAATCCACTAAAGTATGTGTGGACCGACCCTGAAGATCCATGTGCGATCGCGGCTGTATCCTGAGGCTTGGGCTAGAGTGTCTCGAATTCAGTGAGGACGATCCCTTGCCTCGAATCATAGATGGAAATCCAACTTCTAATATGACATCGTGCGGTTTAGATTGTAGAACTAGTATGTCGACATGATATATGGTACCCATGCCGTCTATGATTGATACATTTAAATTTGACGTTGTTTTTAAACACTATGCACTAATATTAATATCAAAATAATTTTGTTTTATACGTACCAAGCCTGCTTGGATATTATAAGGGAAAACTCTATCCTCCAGCTTGGGTTGCATTGTGTGATGGGACCTGAGTCTTATAATAGCTCAATTTTTCCGAAAAGCGTTGCGTTGTTTTATTTTAAACTAAGATTCATGTGGAGTAAACACATTCCGTATTATACGGCGTGGTCCCATGATTTCCCAACTTGTAAAGTAAAGTTTAATAACTGTTTTTAGTTCTCACACCAGTCCTATGACTGACTCGGAGTTTATTGTTCTACCTAAACTCTGGGTGCCCATATTTTCCACACATGCAGCTAGTAGTTTTGGTTTCTTGCAGATATTTCTTTTCACAGGATCCTGGATTACAGCTGGAGCTATATTCGGAAAGCTTTATATCCGTATATCTCTTCCAGTTGTGTCAGTTGTTATTTTCTACTACGCATTATACATATATATTATTTTCCGCTGCTATGTAATTTTTAAATCTATGATATTGTATTTCCAATGTGTAATAGTTATGCATACTCTGGAATATTCTTGTACTCTGACGTGATTGTTGTAATAGCAATGAAATGTTCTATTGTTTGTATTCTGATTTATCGTGTTCTCAACTCAATCCGGGCTTTCCCCTAAGGGGGAGTTTGGGTCTTTTCATTTTCTCCCTTCCCCCTTTTCTATATAAGCTTTTGGTGGATTTGAAAGTTTCTTCTATTCACCTTTCGCCTAACACATATACGACCCTTTTGTGTGCGGAGGCTCTGGCGTTTTCTTCGGGTCAAAGTTCTTTAAGTCCCAACCTCATCCGCCACATGATCCGGTTCACAAAACCTCAGAATCATCGATCTTGAGGGCCAATCCCGTCAAGAGGTTTATCACTGATGTTATCAGTAAAACTAGGCCGTAGGAGGACCAATATTTCCTTTTCCAATGTCCACCTGGCATATCGGGACAGTTTATCGACGAAGGTGGGTTTTCTTGCATTTAGAAAATGAACGTCCCGTGGCTTTTTTTACTTTGGTTGTTGCATTTTCTAATTCATCCCTTCTTTTGCTTAGGATCTTCAGCTTCTCATGATACAACTGTCATTGTTGCTTATAGTCGGGCCAGCGCCCAAGCCATGTAGAGGCTTGCTCAGCACGCTGTTGACCCCCCATCGAAGAAGCCCAGGTGTGATAAGTCGGATAGCATCTCAAGAGATAAAGCCATAACTCCAAGAACAATGCGAACTTGTGACCCCTCTGCTATAGCAGTCTAACATGTGGTAAACATCGATGCTTCCTCGGAAGTCTCCCCGAGAGGTAAATCCACGGGTGACCCTGCCCCTTCCGATGAGGTTGGTGAAATAGATGGGGGAAGACTCGATTTTTCAACACTGTCTTCCTCCCAGCTTGTTTCTAATTCCATAACCCCTTCGCCGGCTTTGGATTTTGAAAAGATTGTGGAATTGGTTCTTTTTTCTCCGAAAGTAGCGGATATCACTTCACCCGTTACCATCTTGGACTCGGCGGAGTTCTTTAAACAACAAATTGGGGATTTCCTTTTGGTATATACACACATGCATCCTTCTTTCTCTTTTCCTATTGTTATATGTATTTTTTAAAACCTATCCCTCCTCTTTAGATGATTAAAATTTGGTACGTTTCCCGAGGGCTAGTTTCTACCTCATTGACTGAGGTTAGTGCTTTAAGGGAAGAGAATAAGGTACTATCGGATAAAGTGAATGCTTTGCAAAGGGACAGGATGGAGTAGGATAACAAACGCAAGAATTTGGTGACCTCATTGGAGGAGATGAGGAAGGCTAACAAGGAGCTGACGACGCAGGCCAAGGACCTTAAGGCACATAAGGAAGAACTGGAAATTGATCATGCCGTCGAGATGGATAAGATGAATACTCAGCTTTCCAGTGCGAGGAGAATTATTTAAGAGGCCAACGATAGAATTTCAAAATTCTTGAACATCCACCTCAACAATATTGCTATGGAGTTTTATGAAGATGCCCTTATCCTTGACTTCTCAGAAAACTATGAAAAACTTTCGGAATTCAATTTTACTTCAATTGATCCCTGCATTAGAGACAAAGTCTTAAAGAAGATCGACCAGGTGAGACGGGAGCATAAGGTTCCCCTAACAACAAAGATCCTACATCATTGTTGTTCATTGATGAATTTGTTAAAGATTATGAGGACGAAGGAGAGGAAGAAAGCACTGCAGGCGGAGAGGTGGAAGGTCATGCGGGCAACTAGATGGATCCAGGAAAGGTGTTGAAAAATCTACTTATCCTTCATAGGGGTTACCCTCTGAGGACGGCGGTTCTTTAGATTCTGGGAAGAAGGGATCCATCTATGGGTCTGATGTTGATGTCGCACAGGTATGGCTTTCGCTCTCAAGGTGTCCTCCTCCCCTTTGAGTTTCATTAATAATTATGTTTCATATATTACAACAATCCTCTATTTCTCCAAAGACTTGAGTTGTAGTTATGTTTAAGATTCTGCGTTTTAGAAATTTAAGGGGAAAAATCCGAGGGGCTTGGTTCAGCGTGAATGACTCTAACAAAGGATTTTGAATGTTGTTGTATTAAGCATATATTCTTTTGTGGTCTGTTTATGAATTGTGTTGATTTTTTGATATTCGATAGTGAATGGTGTCATGATAATGTGCTAGTGTGAACGTGGTATCTATAATATGCATGAACCGATAAATGTTATGTGATTGTTTTTTCTTTTGGAAATATGATATAGTTAACATGCACTAGATGTTTTCAATATTCGTATTACAATGTTTCACCTTGTCTGTGGCTAGGAAGACTCGCTCCAGACCTCCTCTTCGCAATTTAGAGAGGAAAGTCCGAACGCCGTTGGTCGTAGAGATATTTTTGGCGATATTTCGCTGTCAGGATACATAAAGATGTATTACCTTCAGAAGGTGACAATCACAAACTTCAAGGAACAAGTATCCTATTTGGAAAAGAAATTGGAAGAAAAATAAGAAACTATTTTCAATTTACAAGATAAGGTATCCACGAGATCCTCCGAGAGCACATATGCGGCGGTTGGTAGATTGTACCAACAAATCGATAAGTTAGAGGATGAGTTGAGAAAAGCCAAGGAGGAATGCGCTTCTTTGGAATTTGCTTTGCAAAACCCCGATCCAGAATGATGGACTATTATTGCATGTTTCGGATGTAGAAATTTTATTTCTTGAAATAATGACACTGTTTGTGTAACGGTTTGCATCATGATCTCCGGTGGAACTATCAGTGTACTACATGATTTTTTTTCTTTATATTTCTCTTGTTGAAAAAAAGTATTGTTATGTCCCAAGGGTGTCGTAGTGAATGGAAATCTACTGGTGCTAAGTGTCGATAAGAAATTTTCTCCATGAAACAATTATCCTTGAAATACTCATAATGAAGAATTGTTTAAAACAAATAGAGGGACAGTTAGTCATAGGACGTTATTAGAAACGTTTGTAATCTTCTCCACTTATTTCTCTTTGAATCGATGTTATGATAGGATGTCGTTTTCAGAATTGCGTAAGGGGCTGATATGTTGAAAAGGAAAACAACTAACGCACGTATAAGTTAAAAACACTTCCCTGAGAGGTTTATGAGCCTACCCTTGGTGGCAAACCTTGAGCTCCCACTTGGATTTCCGAAAGGGACAACCGATTCCTTTTCACTTAAGCCAGGAATTGGGTCCTTCTTAAGTTTGGTGTCATCTTAGCGATTCCATATCCGACAGTGATTTTTTTCAGGATTGTTCTGGGTTTTGGTATGTAAGATTGTCAGCTTGCTTTGGGACTTTGTTGAGAAATCGGTTTAACTCATATTCTGACATTACCATGTAGATTGACTGGAACTTCTTCCAGTATTTGGTGAAGATCTGAATGGACCCAGGCTTGTGTATTAATATGTAAAGGACCGAAACCCCCTCCGGTATTGGATAAGCGCCGAATCGACCCAGATTCGGGTATTAGTATAGAAGACCGGAACCCCCTCCGGCGTAGGTGGAGAGCCGAATCGACCCAGATTCGATCATTAGCGCAGACGGCCGGAACCCCCTCTGGCGTTGGTGGAGAGCCGAATCGACCCAGATTCGGGTATTAGCATAGATGACTGGAACCCTGTAATGACCCGAAAATCTGGTCCAATTTGAGCTGACCAAAAACACAAGTCCAACCCCAAATGAAACTGAAAATCAAGAAAATAATAGAAAGAAAACAGAGGGTGAGGAAAGATAAGATAGAAAATTAGAATAGAAGAAGAAGAACAACACAACATCAGAGTAACACGAACCTCACAGCGGAACGAATAACATACAATATCTATAACATAACTTGAAATATACATCTGTACTTGAATATACATCATTATCAAAGTACAGCACTTACAACACAACAGAAATAACTATAGCTATATAATCCTGAAGCCTCCTGCTCCAAGCTCTTCTAGTATATCTGTAAATCCCGACGACTTGACTTCCCGTACAAATTTAGGCACCCAAGAGTTTAGGTAAACAAACAAATAAACTCCGGGTCAGTCATGGGACTGGTGTGAGTAAAACAGTTTAAAATAGTTTGAACAAGTAAACGATATCTCATAAGACAACGCCGTATAACGGAACGGGTTTTTCCTTTATGAGAATCCAAATTATCTTTATATCAAAAACCTTTTGATATTATAATAACGTCAATCAACCACAATATAATAATCATCTAGCAGAAACGCTTCCATCTCACGTTCTACATATATAGTATACAACCAAAACCGCAAGCACATATTGGGTAATGGATTTCCAACTATGACAAGGTATGGAACCACCTTCCGATCAGTGTACTCTAGGAACGATACACTGGAGTTCAACAAGAACATCTTGCAACTCAGCCACACATGACCGACCACTCATTTCGCTTGAGTGTATCGAATGTATATCACCAACGGTTGGGATCAGCAACCGTTTCCCGTATATATATATGGGACAACATTGATAGATTAAAGAAGCAAATGAATATTCTCTAGATAGGTGATTATACACCCTACTTCGGAGCGACCGACTTAGCCATGCTGCCTGCCCGATTTCTGTCATTTACCGGATGTGAGGCTAGAAGCTACCCTTATCTTTTACATGTCACATCTTCATTCACTTTGAATGTCACATCGTCATACCTGCCAAATCACAAATTGATTTCCCCAAAAATACCACGGGTATACAGCTAAGAGAAACGAATTCCTCCGCCACCAAACGTGGATACGTTTGAAGAGATCAACTTACGCGATCTATTAGATATACTCTGTCAGACATTCTTCCATACAGGTCGTCCTGGGACTGGACAAACCGAAGGCACTATTCTGTAAACAGGATAGCCCTTGCATAACTCCATCCTCAATTATCTTTGGCGTATATGATTCGCAATGCTTATGCCAATACAGAGTGGTTCTTCGGATAATAATCCAACCGGTCTCTCCATATTAACAACGTTAAAATGGTCGAAAACATCGATAGTCTGTGATTTAACCATCAAAGAAAAACAGGGGTGCAAACAATGATATTATTTCCAATTGGAAATTATATCGATCAATCATCAACCATATATATATATCATGTTTAGAAAATATATGTTATTAACACTGGAAAACATTTCCATTTGTTTATTTACATATCACTATCATTCCACAACTAATAGTCCCTAACTGTAAACTATTAAGAGAACGACTACCCAAGTATAAACCCCGAAGGCCGAAACCAACATCAGATCGATACTCAGAAAACCATTCAACTTACTAATCTCTAGTCAGTTTCTAATTTTGCTTAACTCTATTTCTTTAATCTCTAATTGAATAACTCTATTTGTCTAATTGAATAACTCTATTTGTTTAACTCCTATTCGAATAACAAATATTGAATTTAACTCCATTCACTTGACTCTAGATCGCAGCGATCACAATGGTTATGCCTGATTCCCTCAGGAATCATCCGACCGCCGTAGGCTATCTGCAGCCCTGCAAATTACGCTAGCAGTCGTGCTAAATGGTAACTTATCCTGAATAACTATGCTTGACTAACTCTATTCGACTAACCATATTCGATTAACTCGACTTCGAATAACTAAATTCGATTAACTCTTTTATATCTCGTCAATTTCCTTTTTATACTTCTATTTATTTTCTAAATAAATATTCCTTTATTAATTCTGTTTACTTCTTAAATAAATATTTCCTTTATCAACTTTATTTATTTTCTAAATAAATATATCCTTTATAAAATCCTATGATTTTATAAATACTTTATTTTCAAAATATTTCCTTTATAAAATCGGTTGATTTTATAAAGTTCCTTTATTTCAATATACATTGAAATAATTCTTTTTACATCCTAGGGTCTCTTATGATATTTAAAATAGCAAACCCCAATGATCGATATCGTTTAAACACACATAATCAACCAGATTATATATCACATCATATATTACAATATATGAACAAAACAGTATTATAAATATTGAGGAGTCCAGTTGGACCCCTCCAACCTGTTTCCCTGCATCACAGATGTTAAACAACACATATATAAAATATTCTAATAAAATAGAATCAATATTCGATTAACTATTTATATATATATATATATATATCGTTATCTTATGATTTCAATCAATACACAAACAACTCAACCAACAGTTAACACACAGCAACCAGTCCTCATTCATCAGTTCTAAGAATACACTGTAAAAATAGAACTGTTCAGAGTTGGTGAGTTTTACTCACATTGGACTATCATCGTTAATTAACGATAATTGTCGTTGATTCGGATCGAACAATTTATTTCGCCATAAATTGTAACGAGCTCAGATGGACTTCCAGTCAGTTCCATGACGTAGCCACTGTCCATACGATCCAAACGCAACTTACGGTTCGTCAATTTGATATCGTATGACGAAGATATTGCATTGTAAAGTCAATACAAATTTTTAAATTAAATTAAAAAAACTAATTTCTTATATAAAACCCTTTGGATTTACCTTGGCCCAATCAAACAACACCGGCCCAAACTTCCACCGTATAAACCCGTACCTGAAATTCCTTCTCACTCAATTAACTCCGCTCCTCTCCAGTAACCTCTCACGGCCGTTAATCCTCCTCTCACCATCCATCCTCTCTTTCATTATAAATCGATCAAAAATCACCAAAAATCATCTCATGGAGTCCTCTTTCTGTTGATACCCTCCACACAGAACTCGACTTCACCCTTCTCGTCGCGAGTTCATGGTTACCGCACCTCCTGTACATTTGGATCGACAACTTTTGATTCGGAATCACCCACAAATTCAACTACAAGTGCCAACAACTACTGCGATCTCAAAACTAAACTCAGATTCAAGGATTAAAGCCTCTACTTCGAGAATCGATAAACCCTAACCTCGCGCTGAAAACAAATCACGAGAGAAAGTGACGTCGCACCCTTCAACAGTGGTACATCGTCGAAGAGGAAGACTTCAGCAATACATATATGAATTCATATTGATTTATAGGATTGCATTTCTTTTGTTTTTGGGATTTTCTTTTGATCGAACTCTTTATGTATTCGGTTGGTTTGGTACTTATAGGTTGTTTTGTGGTAGGTGAGAATTGTGGTTGAGAACGAAGGCCGCGTGGCCTGTGCTGGACCATAGAAATGGAGGGGATATTTTGAATTTGATTTTTATAATTTATTTCCTCGATTTTCTCCTTGTATCTACCTTCTAAAAATTCCAGCGACCACATACGATCTCCTAAAATCACGAAAATTGACGGGCCACTAGAGTTCGACCTACGGTCCCAACGAAATTGGTTTTGACGAATTCCGACTCCGTATGCTCACACAGCGTATTTTTAACTGTCAAAATACTGACTGTTTCTCACTCTAAAAATCCGTACGGCCACACACTGACTCTAAAAATCACGAAACTGGAAATCTAACAACTATTTGACATTGCAGATCCAACAAAATTAGTTTCGTCGAATTCCGATTTCTTTTGCAAAAGTGGCTATTTTTAAAGCTCTAAATAGCCAATTTAAATATATAAATATATTTAAATATAATTAAATATTAAAAATTAAATATTATCGTCTATATTCACAGAGGAATACCATACAGCTCAAAATAAATCCTATATGGATTTACAACTCGATATTACATCGTCAGAGTTATATATCGATGTTCGATTTCTATTTAAATCCTTATATAAAATATAATTAAATCTTTATGGTCAGGGCGCTGCATTTCTGATAATTTGATTTGGATGTATCTCAAAATCTACACGTCGAAATCCCGATATTTCTCTTCTACTAGAAAGATATACTTCACCAGCTCCACACGTTTCTTGTTTCACAGAAATCCGATTTAAAACGAACCCTGTATACTCAATTAAAGTTCGAATCGCCAAATAGCGAACTGCCGCATTGTTACGCACTCTATTTTAATTATATTATATTTCTACGTTTCAAACTGACGTCCATTGAATATATTCGTCAATATAATTCAACTCTAAGCTGAACTAAATCCTAGGGACGACCCCGTTCACAGAATATTGTGATTTCCAATATTTTTGATTATTTCTGAATTAAATATATTATTTAATTATTTAATTAAAATAATTATTCCATATTATTTAATTATTCCATATTATTTAATTAAACCTCTATTTAATTCACTATATCACTATTTATATAATTAAATAAATTAATTATAATACCTCTGACAATGCGGGTCATTACAAACCCCCTGCGGCGTTGGTGGAGAGCCGAATTGACCCAGATTCAGGTATTAGAATAGAAGATCGGAACGCCCTCCGGCGTTGGTGGAGAGCCATCGTTAGTGATGATAGGGGTTTGTGTTCTCTTTTGTAGGTAACGCGGAACATAAGAAGAGGTAAGACATACTCTTATGCGAGTATAGGTAGGACGTGCTTAGTTCTAGCAGAGGCAGGACATACTCTTCTGCGAGCAGAGGCAGGACGTACTAATTTTAGATGCACCGCCACGACCATTTCTGGTGTGAAATGGCGGCATACGCTTTTGATGCTTTAACACTGCCCCCTTTAGTTTGGGCATGGAGAAAGACTAAAACACCATCCCCTCCGGGGAATGCCTCGCCCCAGCCAATTTGGCGATGGCAAGGGATTTAATCTGTTTGTAGTTGGACCCCTTTTGGGTTTTCCTTTTAAATTCCAAGAGATGAGTTCTCTGTATCCCTAGCACACATTTATTAACCCCTTTTTCCTAAGGGTTTTCCCGAATTCGTCTTAATTTTTTGGTAAACTCTCATAATCGGCCTTGGCTGACGAATCTAACAATGATTTTCCTGAGAGTTCTGCAGTGATTAGTCTCATGTCCATTCATCAAGTGGTAATGGAAGCAAGGTCCTCCTATCTTTATTTCGTATTTAGGCTTCCTCTTCCTGGAGGTCCAATATTCGAGTACATGTTTTGTTAGGAAGTAAACATTCTCCATCGAAGTAGTGAGGTAGCATTCCTTGGGTATTTTTGGCGTATACTCTTCTTTTTGCTGTCGAGATCTAATCCTCTTACGACTCATCCTATTTGTGGTGCCTGTACTTTCGTCCTTTCTTTCCGGAACATACTGGAGCCGAGTTAACACCTCCTTAGACCATTTGTTAGCGAAGCGATTGAAATCGTCCATTATTTCTCACTTGAGTGTCGTTCCCTTAACCTGCCCGTAGAGAGCATCCATTAAGTGGGAGAAAACGCTAGTTTCCTCTGATGTAGATCCACTGGGTGGGAACACCATAATTTGTCCTATATGGGAAGAGTTGCCATTCCCGATCTCGTATGCATGCAGTTCCATTTTCCTCTTCCACTTTATTATCGACAAGGCTTTTGCTCCTAAATCTTGCTCCTTCATTGCCTTATGGCTGATGGTTCTTTACTTACCCGCTCGAGATCCTGAAAATCTTCTTATGAGTCTCTTTCTCATACCTTCGCTTCTTTAAAGGTAGTCCGATCCGGGATGGAAAAACCCAACTAGATATGTGGTAGGGTTAACTAAGGAGTCGCAGGTTTAGGCCCTCCTTATAGCACCAAAATGTCAAATATATTTTTTGTCAACACTAGAGATGGGTCAATAGGGATAGACCTAAAGGGGAATTAGTCGGATTGGTTCACTTTCCGATCGATCCTAATGTGAACTTTAGATCCTGATGATCAGAAGTGCAGGATCGCTGAGGACTTTCAGGTCAGATTTAAGCTCAAACGAATAAGGTTCATTTTGACGTTTGAGGATACTGGGGGATGTAAATCCATGCTTCTCTGTAGAATATATAATAAACTGCAACTACTATGACTAAAGAAATAATAATACACTCTTACAGAGAAACTTTCATATAAGAGGGTTCCTTTTTATTGTACTTTTTTCTGGAGTACATGATGTCATAGGGAGGAATTCTCCATTGATTTTATTTACTAAGTTATTTTGAGAGTACAAATATTAAGGAAGAAAAATCACCCTTGAATGTGACCCCTGGAGTCTTATTTATAGTGGTTCAGAGCTCCCTTTGCTGATGGGCTATTGGGCCTGCTGGGGTCTTTGATGGCTGCTCTTTCCCAAGTTTCGGGCGCTCGCCTTTCGGCCGTCCTCAGAGCATCAATTATGGTCTTCGGATGATATTTGATTCTTTGGAAACAACCCTTGAATATAGGCTCTCGAATGTAAGCTCTCGGATGTAAGCTATCGCATGCAAGCTCTCGGATCTCAGCTCTCAGATGTAGGCCTCCGGCTTTATCATTAATACATAGAGAGGCCTACCCTCGTGATGTATTCTGATAACTGCCAGTTCGAAGTTGCCGTGGGTTTCGGTACTAAGTAAATTAGTACGGGTAGCCTGTATATCCGCTTGGGTTTCGGTTAGCCTTTCGGTGGGGGTTTTTGGGGTAGCCTGGATTCCTGGAGGATGGCTTCTGATGTCCTGTGCTCCGTAAGTTGATTTTGGATGATCTTTGCATTCTCTTGGTTTAGTAGCTTCTATGCGCTTGTCCTCAGATGTATCGGTATTTTTGCAGGTCATTATTGATGAGTCCTTTGGGCTTTGTCCTTCGGGTTTATTGCTTCTTGCTTACTTGGTTTCGGACTAGGATAACTTCTTTACTACAGGGTCTTCTGCCAGGTTTGGGTTATCGGAGAAACCTTACCGGGTTGACCCTGGAAGATGAATCCCACCGGTTACATTTCTGTAGCTTTCGCAGTCCTTTCCTTAGGAAGGTTCTGGTTGATGTAGTTTTTCGGGTTATCTGATACCCCTTCACTGCAAGCCTACTTCGATGTTAATTTTGGTAGTAACACAAAGTTATTTTATATAATGTACTTATTCATTCTGTTGTGAGATTCATGCTTACTCTGATGTTGTATTTATGTTCTTCTTCTTCTATTCTAACTTTCTTTCTATTTCTCAACCTCTATCCTCTTTCTATTAGTGATCTAGTATGTTCGATGCTTGAATAGTTGACACGAGTTTTATGTTAATTTTCTGGGTCGAAAATTCTAGTTCGTTACATTTTTAATTGCATTTCTCTTGGTCCAGAAGCTATGATTGTATGGGTGGACCACTACAAGAAAATAACATATTGATAGCAAGCAAGGATTGCATGATAATTGAACTTGCAATAGTTTAGTATACTAGTCATTAGTTAGAATAAACCATGACTTAGAACATTAAACCATGACATTATCTAATGCAGTAGCAAATAGGTGATTGGCTTAACTCTAAACCATGACATATAAGCCACGCAACACCAAATAATAGGGGATAAATTTTGGCCGCATTCTTTTTCATCATTCCCTCCCTATTTTGGCAAATTAAATTTGCTTTTTAGCTTCTTCGCGAAATATTTTCATGCCCCCGCTAATTTCACCCTTCCCACTAATTCACTCATTCCCTTGGACAAAATCCAATTCACAAAATCTAATTTCACACATTCACTCCCTCCGACTTTCCGCATCTCTTGGTTTGCTTGGTTCCCTTCAGTTGTATTAGGAGTTCATTCCGCAGCCATTCTTCGACCGTGCTCGATTTTAGGTATTAAATCGTGAACCTAGTTGTTTTTTCTTCTTCCGTAGATCATTGATTGGTCGTTAAATATGGAACATTTTTTTTTGTAAATCATTTAGTGACCTAATTCAACATGAAAATATGGCCTATTTTAAGATTTAGATCTGAATGAACTGAAATTTATACGTGTGTTGAATTATTAGTGTTGCTCGAGCACATTTGGTGCTTAGAATATACGTGAACTGTAAATGTATGTTGAAAAGTCGTACTAGATTTCTTCCAGGCAGTATAGATCAGTGATTCATTGTTCTTGTTGCTTGTTAGTTTGTTATTGCTTATTAGTTTGATGTTGTTTTGATAGTTTCATTTATTCAAATAATAGACATTTTTTGTTGTTGTTTTCAGCTAGCATGAACCTTCTAAACGACAATAAAACTTAAAGTTATTTTTATTTAAAAATGTAGATATAAGTTTATATAACTTTTAGATTAAGGAGTTAGTAAGTTAACACAAGTTTTATTTTTTCTAGACTTTATTTGTAAGTTTGTCTGATGATATTGTAAACCTAGCATTGTAAGCTCTGCAAAGGACTATCAGTTTGTGACTTTGTCAATGTAAAAATGAAATCTAAACATGACTTAATTACAAACGAGCTTGCTGGATTTCTTCATATGTATTATGGTCTTATCGCTTATCATTCTTGGCAGAAGTTGTTAAAGTCTTATCACTTATCATTCTTGGCATAAGTTGTTAATGTCAAGCTTGGAGGCTTCCCCATATGCTAATTTAAAGCCCCCTTCACATATCAAGCTTTCAAATATGCTGAAACACCCCACTTCCATTGAGGTCACTCACAAAGGGAATGCCTTAACTTTGGTGAAGGTTTATAAGTAAAAGTCACAGATAAACACAAGACAGATACATAAACACATATATATAAGCAGTGGAAAACAAATAGACTTTTTATTTCATAAATACGTGTTCATACAAAACATTTCCATAACTGTCACACAATAACTTCCAAAACATTACATCATCATTTCTGTCTTGGTTATTAAATAAAGAAGCATAAAACATAATTAAAACTGCATAAATCCCCATAGAATGTGTCCAACAACCACAGCCAAGGAAAGAGAGTCCAAACCGTACATCTACTATCTTGAAGCTTGCAAAGAGTCCGACTAAGCTGGGTTGTTTCCTCCCTGTGGACCTGGGAGGGGGGAAACGGAAGAAAAGAAGACGAAAGAAAATATGGTCAGACATAAAGCCTGGTAAGTCTAATGACTCTTCAGTGTGAGAATAAGAAAAAGGGCATGATAGGTATAAACTGGAAATAGGAAAGTATCATAAACTAAGATAAAGCAGTTTGAATCGAATATACTATTGCACCCCACACTATATCTCTGCACCTACTTGCGTTGTCTCAACTGGCACCCCATGATCAGGGTGAAGTGATCCCCTTTTTCTAAAGATCGGCTCCTACTCGCAAAATCATTTGTGTCATACGACCCCTAAAGATTGTAGATACCTATGTTGGTCCCACCACAGGGTGTATCAAGTCCCATGGTGGCGACCCGACACAATACTAGAATGCATAGGTTATACTACTGGTGCACCCAGTGCCCTGTTTGTCTGCTCCGAAGTGTGTGCACGCCCGCACTCCGTTAGAACCTACACTGTTGCGCCCACCGCCGTCGCTTTTGACCGCTTACAATCAGCCCAGTAATCGTGCCCCACCATGCCCAATTTCAGGGTACCATGATACTTAATTCGGTTACTGTTGAAATGGGTCCCCGTTACTAAGGTTTTCTAGTCAAACATGTTAAGTGGTTAAGTGTTTGTATTTACCTAACCCCACCCATCAGTTTAATTAACATGTTGAATTGGTTAAGTGTTTTAGTTAACTTAACCCAAACATCCTGACTTATCTGTCCTTAGCTTTTTAAAGCACCGACCACTCACATTAGACAGGTATTGTTACGGTTACTGGATGTGCTGGTCGGTTCCGGGCAGGTTTACACCGTAACTCAGTCTAACCTCGGGTCCTTATTGGGCTCAATGCTTAACCACCCACATTGGATAGGTATTGTTGTGATTACTGGACAGCCGGGTGGGTCCAGGCAGGTTTACATCACAACCCAATCCAACCTCGGGTTAAGCATACTCGTATTTTCTAAATTTACATATTTGTCTTTATTATTTGTTATATGTAAGTTTGTTAACAATTAAATGTTATGGCCCACTTTCCAAGTTTAACATTTTTGGTATAAGAATTTATACCGTTTAAGTGCCACCAATTTTGGCATGTGGCAAACATGCCAACACATATAATTTTCACCAATTTATGTCAAGTTTCCTATAATTACCAATTTTTTCCAACGTTACCCCGTCTAAATATTAGGCTAACAGTCTTAGCCTAATTTTTCGTTCGCATGATTTTTTAACATATAATATTAGGCTAAAAACTTAGCCTAATTTAGCGTACATAAAATTGGCATAAAGAAATTCATAAACATGACATAGGTGTAAACTTGGCATTATCGATATAGTCAATATGAACATCATAAGTGTGAACTTGCAAAATAGTCAACATACATATATGTGAATTTACAACATAGACTGAATCATGGGTTTCAACTTGTCATGTGAACTTGCATTAAAAAGGGGAATCTAACTAAATAGGTGTCACATGAATAGCATATGATTTAGACAACATAAGCCTAAACATGTTTAGATCTAGGCATAACATCGAACATCACTAGCATATGACAAGAATATGACATGTTCATAAAGTATGTATAATTTTACCACATGTGTGAACTAGATCAAATCAGGTTTATTACTATAACATGAAACTTGTATTAAAATGGATCTTGGCGTGGATCCAATTATGAACTGGCAACTTTTGTATAAACATATGAGCATGTATATGAACTTAATCATTTAGGCATAGAGGTTTTAGCTTAAAGTATATACATGAGATCTTAGCTTGGTCATAACACATACAATCTATATAATCACATAAACATATAGGTGTAGATTACAACATGAACTATACAACTTGCATGTGATGTTGTTTTCATTCTAAATGTACAATAGGATCAACATCAACTCAACTATACCACAAACATCCCAATACCCTTCACAACACAATCATTTCAATACATAGATATGAATTAACATCGTCGTTATAAAATAACACAATTCCATTTCCATTTTACATCGAATCAAGTCTTAATTTTATTCACATCGGAAAAATCACTATACTTACCACAAACGACGGTCTTGTTTTCTGTTTTCTGAGTTCTGAATTTGCAATGATTTCCTTTGGGTAGATAAACGTTGTTTGATTCTTGTTTTACTTTAGTTTTGCTCGTCTCTAAGCTTTCTCTAACTAACGGCTACTCTTAGTTTCCTCCCAGCAGCATGACGGCTCTAGTTCTATATTATTTGTGTGAATTTAGGTTGAGTGTTGAGTTGTATTTATAGAATTTCAGATTGATTTGAGCCGTTAGATGATCATAGAGTGAATCCAGACCATACACACCAAGAGAAGCCAATCAGAAAGTGACAAATCAGCCCTCGTGACACACCAGAGCTCAGAAATTCGACCAGAAACCCGACCAGGCCAGCCAGGGATAAACCAGGTCGACTGGGCAGGTCGACCCCCTGGTCGACGTGGTGCCTGGGCGGGAATTTTCCCGCCCAGCCCAGTTTGGGTCTATTTTTCGAATTTTGAACTAAATTTGAACTGTTTGAATTTTAAATTGAATTCTGAAACTTCCGGAGGCCATAACTCCTTCATACGGAGTCTGATTCAAGCAAACTCGGACTCTATCTCAAGCATAATTCCGAGACGAACTCAATGGCGTAACTTGTTTCCCTTAATTCTTTCATTAAGAATTAATTATACTTTAATTTGTTAATTTATTGTTAACAGAAAATTCGGGGTGTTACATTCTCCCCTCCTTATAGGATTTCGTCCCCGAAATCTTCAAGTCTAAAAGAACGTATATCCTAACCTCCGATCGTCCATCTACTCAACTAACAAACACAGGCGTCCATTGTCCTTAAAAGACTTCTAATGCTTCATGATCATATGCATAGTGTGTGTATATGTCCTTATCTAATGCAAAAATTAGGCGGTCTACTGATTCAGTTGACCTCCTTAATGCGAATCATGTGTCATGAATCCATTATGTATGCAAATTTTTCCCTACTCATAATTCTACATGAGTGCGCAACCATCCATACAAATGCGACATCCATATGACAACATATCAAGTTTCAACCTCATACAAATATGAATACATATATGCATATGCAGTATGAAGTGACTGATCCGATATAAAACCTAGGTTGTGTGTATATGCATCCACGAGCGACCACTAGCAACCACTTGCAGCCATCAACCATAACATGTTTCAATTACATGTTTACATCCAAAGGGGTTTCTACCTAAGGATAAAGGATAAGACCGAGAATATATACCTAAAAAGATAGATACAAGCATAACTTAAGGAAAGAGAGAGATCAAAGATGTACCCTCAAAAAGAAAAGGGTAAGCCGTGCGTGTTCTGTCCTCTGTTTCCCAAGTCGCGCCTTCCTCGGCATCACTCCACTGAACTTTGACAAGCTTGACTTCGCGGTTGTGTAGCTTTTTGATTTCAGTTCCTACGATTCGAGTTGGAACTCTCCTCATAGTTGCTTCGCGTTCCACTTCGGCTTCTTCTAGAATGCTTGGCTCCACGACTTCCACGGATTCATGTAGACATTTTCGGAGATGAGAAACGTGAAAGACGTTGTGAATTCCGGCCAACCTTTCGGGCAGCTCTGCTCTATAAGCCATTTTCCCAATCTTCTCGATGATAGGGAACGGTCCTATAAATCTTGGTGCTAGCTTTCCTGCGGATCCAAAGCGAACGACGTTCCTTAAAGGGGATATCTTAAGGAAAACCCTGTCCCCAACCTCAAACTCAAGGTCGGTCCTTCTTTTGTCTACGTAGGATTTCTGTCTATCTTGGGCAGTCTTCATTCTCCTTCGTATCAAGTCTACTTTTTCTGAAGTCTCTCTAATCATGTCAGGCCTAAGTATAATCTTTTCTGTAGACTTCCACCAACAAGTTGGTGATCGGCACGATCTTCCATACAAAGCTTCGAAGGGTGCCATGCCGATGGTGGCTTGGTAGCTGTTGTTATAAGCAAATTCCACTAAAGGAAGATGATCCTCCTAAGCCCTCCGAAGTCAAGAACGCATAGTCTCAGAAGATCTTCTAATACTCTGTTCACCCTTTCCGTCTGACCATCGGTTTGGGGGTGATAGGCCGTGCTCAAGCATAACTTTCTGCCTACAGCTTCTTGCAGACTCCGCCAAAATTCGCCCATAAAGATGGGATCTCTTTCACTCACTATGCTAAAGGGTATTCCATGGAGTCGAACTATTTCCTTAAGATAAAGAGAAGCTAGAGACAAGGCAGTCCTTCTACTCTTGATAGGTATAAAGTGGGCGCTTTTAGTAAGCATGTCCACTATTACCCAAATGCTAGTATTGCCTCTTCTTGACCTAGTCAACCCATCAATGAAGTCCATTGAAATGCTATCCCACTTCCATTGCGGGACTTCTAGAGGATGAAGCAGTCCTCCAGGCTTCTTTTGTTCTGCCTTGACCTGTTGGCATATCACGCACTTAGAAACGAAATCTGTCACGTCCTTCTTCATGCCGCTCTAATAGAAAACTCTCTTTACGTCCTAGTACATCTTGTCTCTACCTGGGTGTATTGTCATCTTGGAATGATGTGCTTCCTCGAGAACCATCTTTACTAAATCCCTTGCTTGTGGGACGCATAGTCTTCCATCCCGTCTCAGCCAACCCTTATCATCGATGGAGTACCTATTGAGGTGACTGGAAGTTTAACCCCTAATTAGCTTAACAATCACATCCACAAGCTAAGAGTCTTCACGTTGTGCGGCCCCTATTGAGTCTAAAAGAGTGGGTCATACTTCTAGGGATGCCAACAAACCAGGTACAAAATCAGAGGAAGGCCTAAAGTCAAAACTGGCTATATACTCCAAGCTTTTCCTTTCTACAAAGAGAGGGCTTAAGGTCAGCTTCTTTTTGCTCAACGCGTCTGCTACTACGTTGCCTTTGCCAGGAGTATAGGAAATCTCAAAGTCATATGAGGCAAGGAACTCCATCCACCTTTGCTGCCTCAAGTTAAGGTCTTTCTGCGAGAAAAGATACTTCAACGATTTATGGTCAGTATATAATTCAAACTTCTCACCTAGGAGATAATGGCGCCAAGACTTAAGCGCAAAGACGATGGCGGCTAACTCAAGATCATGGGTTGGGTAGTTCTTTTCATGAACTTTCAATTGCCTTCCACCATAAGCTACTACCCTCCCTTATTGCATCAGAACAGCGCCTAGTCCCGTACCACAAGCATCCGTGTATACTGTGAACATCTTGCTTCCATCCGACAAAGTATAACTAGGGCTGTTGTAAGAGCCCTTTTTAGGCGTTGGAAAGCAATATCACTGTCCAAATCCCAAGCGAATGCTAGATTCTTCTTTGTTAGCCTTGTGAGTGGAGCTGAGATTTTCGCGAAATCTCTAATGAACTTTCGGTAGAAAACGGCTAGCCCAAGAAAGCTTTGGACTTCGGTTGCATTTCTTGGTGTCTTCCAATCTTGCACTGCCACCACTTTCGCGGGGTCCATAGCTAACCCCTCTTTGGACACTATATGTCCAAGAAATCTTACTTCTTCTCTCCAAAAGTGGCACTTGGAGAATTTGGCTTTTAGCTGATGAACTCGAAGTGTTTCCATGATCTCCTTCAGATGCTGAGCATGTTCTTCCTCATTCTTTGAGAAGATCAAAATATCGTCTACAAAGACCACCACGAACTTATTGAGGAATTCTCTGAAAACCCTGCTCATTAGGTCTACGAAATAAGCGGGTGCGTTTGCCAAGCCGAAAGGCAAGACAAGCCACTCGAAGAAACCGTCTGGGGTTCTGAACACCATCTTATCAATGTTATCTTCAGCTAACCTTAGCTGATGGAACCCAGTAGCCAGATCAAGTTGGGAGAAGACCGACGCACCTACAAGCTGATCAAACAAATCGTCTATTCTGGGAAGCGGGTGTCTATTCTTCTTAATTAGCTTGTTTAGCTCCCTATAGTCCACACAAAGACGTAATGAACCATCTGCTTTGGTGGCGAACACAACTGGAGCACCCCATTCCGAGGTACTCCGCCTTATAAACCCCTTCTCGAGAAGCTCCTTAACTTGCTTATTGAGCTCCTTTCTCTCCTTTCGAGCCATGTGTCTAACCCTGCAGAGCTATGGGCTTTCATTATCAACAAGATATATGCGGAAGTCTATTTCCCGCTTCGAAGGTAAGCCTTTCACCTCTTCAAAGACATCCGGATATTCCCGGACCACCCTAACCGTCTGTAAATTCTCAACAGAAGCGTCAAGCGACTCTAGATAATTAAGCATAATTCCTAGAGCGTTATCGAGCCGAGTCAAGAGTCTAACCACTCTTTTCTCACAATTAAGAATGGCATCATTACTGGATAACCAGCCCATGCGTAAGATCAGTCCATATACTGAGAAGCCCAAAACAAAGGCACTACATCTAAATTCAACACTTAGAATAGAGATTTTCAAATCCAAGCAAACCATCGACAAATAAGCCGATCCCCCAATTGGATTTGAAACAACCAAGGGATCTTCTACCATACTAGTGTCTAGGTGCAGAGATTCTACTAAAGCAGATGAAATAAAGGAGTGTGATGCACCGGAATCAAAGAGAGTGCGAACTGAATGATCATAGAGATAAACTAAGCTTTCTACATAAATATTTCTACCTCGTTCTTGTCGAGGTGCCACCAGCGCGTGAACCTATCCCCCTGAGGTGGATCCAGTCCTCTGTCCCTGCCCCCCGCTTCTTTGGGCAGTCCTTAGCCAAGTGTCCAGTCTCGCCGCAATTGAAACAGCCACCATTCATCTTTGCCTTCATCTTTCTGCAGTCTTTCGCTATATGCCCAACAATGCCACAGAAATTGCACTTTCTCTTTTCACGGGGTTTGTTGTTCTTCCCGCCTTTCTTAAAATATGTTTTCTTAGCCTGTAAACCCACTTTCTTTTCTTGAGGCACTTCCACCTTTACCTCTTTCTTGCCTTTATCTTCCTCGTGTAGCAGCGCCATGTCCACGGAGCTTTCATAGGTCGCTCCCATGGGTATATGGGTCATAGCAAGGCTGTGTAGAGGCTCATTCAGGCCTTTGACAAAGCGAAGGGCCTTCTTGTGTTGGGTGTTTACTAATTCCAGCCCAAATCTGGCCAATTGATTGACGTACTCCTTGATTGTCATACTTCCTTGTTTAAAAGTTAGGAACTTCTCCATCTGTAGGCTTCTTTCAGCTTGGGAGAGGAATTTCATCTCAAACCTCATCCTGAAATCTTCCCAAGTTTCCACTGGCCTCTCAGCATGGGTAACTTCCCACCAATAGGAAGCTTCATCTTTAAGCAACCACACTGCTAGCTGTATCTTTTGCCTATCGTCAACTTTGAAGATGACGAACAAATCTTCGGTCTCCTTCAGCCAGTTCCTTGCTACCACAAAGGATTCAGTTCCATAAAAGTCCTTTCCACCCATAGCTTTGAAGTCTCTACATGTCTTAGCGAAATTATTTCCACAAGGAGGAGGAGGAGGAACTGCTGTCACTGTGGGAGGAGGAATGTCTGCTGGGCCCACACCATTGTCCCTAGCCTCTAGGTACCTTTGGAACCAGCCGTGTATCGGTACTACTTCTGGGAGGTTAAGATCTCCAGACATGCTGGAACAAAAAGGAAAGTATTCAAGACAAAAGGATAGAGAGATAGTGCATACGGCTTTGGGGAATTATGCCTTTTAAAAACAACGCTTTTCCTTTAAAAAAAATGCTTCTTTAAACTTCTTTATGAAAATAGTTTCAAAAACCTTTATCTAATCTGGTAAATTT
This sequence comes from Allium sativum, assembly GCA_030737875.1. Classification (NCBI taxonomy): domain Eukaryota; kingdom Viridiplantae; phylum Streptophyta; class Magnoliopsida; order Asparagales; family Amaryllidaceae; genus Allium; species Allium sativum. The sequence goes on along the minus strand of CM060925.1, from coordinate 138,818,615 downwards.
GTGCTCTGATACCAAGTAAAACACCCCACTTCCATTGAGGTCACTCACAAAGGGAATGCTTTGACTTTGGTGGAGGTTTATAAGTAAAAGTCACAGATAAACACAAGACAGATATATAAACACATATATATATATAAGCAGCGGAAAACAAACAGACTTTTTATTTCATAAATACGTGTTCATACAAAACATTTCCATAGCTATCACACAATAACTTCCAAAACATTACATCATCATTTTTGTCTTGGTTATTAAATAAAGAAGCATAAAACATAATTAAAACTGCATAAATCCCCATAGAATGTGTCCAACAGTCATAGCCAAGGAAAGAGAGTCCAAACCGTAAATCTACTATCTTGAAGCTTGCAAAGAGTCTGACTAAGCTGGGTTGTTTCCACCTTGTGGACCTGGGGAGGGGGGGAACGGAAGAAAAGAAGATGAAAGAAAATAGGGTCAGACATAAAGCCTGGTAAGTCTAGTGACTCTTCAGTATGAGAATAAGAAAAAGGGCATGATAGGTATAAACTGGAAATAGGAAAGTATCATAAACTAAGATAAAGCAGTTTGGATCGAATATACTATCACACCCCACACAATATCTCTGCACCTACTTGCGTTGTCTCAAGATCGGCTCTTACTCGCAAAATCATATGTGTCATACGGCCCCCAAAGATTGTAGATACCTATGCTGGTCCCACCATGGGGTGTATCAAGTCCCATGGTGGCGACCCGACACAATACTAGAATGCATAGGTTATACTACTGGTGTCCTCAGTGCCCTGTTTGTCTGCTCCGAGGTGTGTGCACGCCCGCACTCTGTTAGAACCCACACTGTTGCACCCACCGCTGTTGCTTTTGACCGCTTACAATCAGCCCAGTAATCGTGCCCCACCCTGCCTAGTTTCAGGGTACCATGATACCAAATTGGGTTACCGCTGAAATGGGTCCCCGTTACTAGGGTTTTCTAGTCAAACATGTTTAGTAGTTAAGTGTCTGTATTTACCTAACCCCACCCATCAGTTTGATTAACATGTTGAATTGGTTAAGTGTTTTAGTTAACTTAACCCTACCATCCTGACTTGTTTGTTCTTAGCTTTTTAAAGCACCGACCACTCACATTAGACAGGTATTGTTACAGTTACTGGATGTGCCGGTCGGTTCCGGGCAGGTTTACACCATAACCTCGGGTCCTTATTGGGCTCAATGCTTAACCACCCACATTGGATAGGTATTGTTGTGACTACTGGACAGCCGGGCGGGTCCGGGCAGGTTTACATCACAACTCAATCCAACTTTGGGTTAAGCATATTCGTATTTTCTAAATTTACATATTTGTCTTTATTACTTGTTTTATGTAAATTTGTTAACAATTAAATGTTATGGCCCACTTTCCAAGTTTAACATTTTTGGTATAAGAATTTATACCGTTTAAGTGCCTCCAAATTTGGCTTGTGACAAACATGCCAATACATATAATTTTCACCAACAAGTATCCTATAATTACCAATTTTTCCCAACGTTACCCCGTCTAAATATTAGGCTAACAATCTTAGCCTAATTTTTCGTCCGCATGATTTTTTAACATATAATATTAGGCTAAAAACTTAGCCTAATTTAGCGTACACAAAATTGGCATAAAGAAATTCATAAACATGACGTAGGTGTAAACTTGGCATTATCGACATAGTCAATATGAACATCATAGGTATGAACTTGCAAAATAGCCAACATACATATATGTGAATTTACAACATAGACTAAATCATGGGTTTCAACTTGTCATGTGAACTTGCATTAAAAAGGGGAATCTAACTAAACAGGTGTCACATGAATTAGCATATGATTTAGACAACATAAGCCTAAACATGTTTAGATCTAGGCATAACATCGAACATCACTAGCATATGACAAGAATATGACATGTCCATAAAGTATGTATAATTTTACCACATGTGTGAACTAGATCAAATCATGTTTACTACTATAAAATGAAATTTGTATTAAAATGGATATTGGCATGGATCCAATTATGAACTGGCAACTTTTGTATAAACATATGAGCATGTATATGAACTTAATCATTTAGGCATAGAGGCTTTAGCATAAAGTATATACATGAGATCTTAGGTTGGTCATAACACATACAACCTATATAATCACATAAACATATAGGTGTAGATTACAACATGAACTATACAACTTGCATGTGATGTTGTTTTCATTCTAAATGTACAATAGGATCAACATCAACTCAACTATACCACAAACATCCCAATACCATTCACAACACAATCATTTCAATACAGAGATATGAATTAACATCGTCGTTATACAATAGCAAAATTCCATTTCCATTTTACATCGAATCAAGTCTTAATTTTATTCACATCGAAAAAATCACTATACTTACGATAAACGACGGTCTTGTTTTCTGATTTCTGAGTTCTGAATTTGCAATGCTTTCCTTTGGGTTGATAAACGTTGTTTGATTCTTGTTTTACTTTAGTTTTTCTCGTCTCTAAGCTTTTTTCTAACTGACGGCTACTCTTAGTTTCCTCCCAGTAGCATGACGGCTCTAGTTCTATATTATTTGTGTGAATCTAGGTTGAGTGTTGAGTTGTATTTATAGAATTTCAGATTGATTTGAGCCGTCAGAAGATCATAGAGTGAATCCAGACCATACACACCAAGAGAAGCCAATCAGAAAGTGACAAATTAGCCCTAGTCACACCAGATCTCAGAAATTCGACTAGAAACCTGACCAGGCCAGCCAGGGCTAAACCAGGTCGACTGGGAAGGTTGACCCTAGGTCGACCCCCTGGTCGACCTGGTGCCTGGGCGGGAATTTTCCCGCCTAGCCTATTTTGGGTCTGTTTTTCGAATTTCAAACTGAATTTGACTTGTTTGAATTTTAAATTGAATTCTGAAACTTCCGGAGGTCATAACTCCTTCATACGGAGTCCGATTCACGCAAACTCGGACTCTATCTCAAGCAGAATTCTGAGAGGAACGCAATGGAGTAACCCGTTTCCCTTAATTCTTTCATTAAGAATTAATTATACTTTAATTTGTTAATTTACTGTTAACAGAAAATTCGGGGTGTTACATATGCTGCTGTGATATTAATTGGTTTGGATGCATGGTTTTTGTTGTGAAATTACAGTGTTCTTACTGAACTGATTAATGTTATATTACACTAGGATTATTTCTGTAGATGAGGAATGATGCCGAGGAGTTTCGAAGAGTATATTTCTTTTATCTTGTCTTACTGGTTATCTTGCTAATCAGTATTAGTTGAAATTCTTTTGTGGCTTTGTGAGTGCTGTAGTGGATAATTAGGGTGATTTGAGTTGTTGGTTATAGTGTTGCGTTTGTATTTTTTTTTTTGCTTGAGTAAAAATTTTGCACTTAACTTTCAAAAAAAATATCTAATTAGTTTTTTCATATCTTCTACTCCAGAATCATTAAATTATTTACATCTTTAGGTAAAGATGCATCGTATCCCAATAGTTTATAAAAAGCGACTCTCTCTATATAACAACTTATATATAGAAGCCTATGTATAGCAGCTTATAAAAAGTGACACTCTCTATATATAGCAGTTTGAATTTCGGGTGTATATAGGAATTCATGGCCGTATTCCACAAATTTCAGTTCCTCTTTCCACGTTGCTTTAATGGATGTAGATGACATATTTCCTTGTTGCTTTGTTGGATATTTCAAGTGAGTTTCGTTGATTTGATTTGCTCAAACTTAGCTTGCTTTCCATTTAGATTCGTTGTAGATCCTACCTAAGTTATCTGTATTAATTATGTGTATTTGTTCAGTTATGAATTTTTTCAATCAAATGGTGCAACCAATACCTTTGGTTTGAATTCTAATTCTTATTCCCACGTATGTTTGTATTATCGGATATGTGGACTGAAATATGTCTACTAACAAAACTAGAAGTGAAGAAATTAACTCTGAATTTTTCTCGGTGAAGAAATTAATTTTCAATGAAAACATGTTAATGCTATTTTGCCTTGCATCAATTCTCATCCTTTTTCATGAAAGCATGTTTCAATTATTGAAGTAGAACAATGCCTACAAATTCCTTATGTTTTTGTGTACCTGGCAAATGCTAGCACTAATTGGACTTTTGATCTATGTGGTTGGTATGCTAGGTTTACAACATGTGAATACAAAACCATCTTTTAGAAATTTCTTTTCAACATTTTGAAGTTATGAATTTTCTATATGTAATGTCCTTCAACAATCAAGTGTCCAGTTAAACAAATGTACAAATAATTTTTCTAATGTAAAAAGTGATGTTTTTCCAGTTACCCTTGATAAGTGGAAGAATCTAAGTGACAAACTACAAGTTGTTTTGTGGGATTGCATTCAGGCATATCTTTATTCATAGGTTAAAATTTCGGTTGACACTTAATGTTCATTTTCTTCTTGTTGTTAATGATATTTAGCAGGAATTATTTTGACTTTAATGTTCATTTTCTTCTTGTTATTAATTATGTGATCAAAAAAATGTAGACAAGTTATTTTATCAATATTCTTTTCATGTTGACACTTATTTTATTTTTTCTTATTGGTGGATTATAGTACAATTTGAATATATTCGAAGTACCCGATGTGAGAATCTAGATATTTAAATACTTGATTTAAAAATTAAATCATGACGGATATTTAAGTACTTAATTTAAGAGAGTTATAAAAAGTGTTTGTATTCTTATTTCTTGAATTGCATCAGTGAGGCTAAGAGTATAAGTGAAATGTTAAGTAGGTGGAGTTTTTGTTTATTGTTTTTATCCCTCTACTGTGAAAAATATAGCTCCATCAGCTACACATAACATATTAATAGGGTGTCCATTCATTGCATCAGTGAAAAGCTGGTTCACTAAATTATTATGCACTAAATTGATTAGTAGTTAGGATACATAAATTTACTGTCAATTTTTATGCACTAAATTGTTCATTTTTTATATAGATGATAGAATATGGTTTTATTTGGAGTGTCATAAAACTAGGAATTAACATTTTATATAGGATTTGGTTTTGTTTGAGTAGAAAATTCCCATTTTATAAGATTATTTCCTAAATGCTCATATAACTAGGAACAAGACATCAACAGTTTGTCTGGCTGTGGGTTTAATATGATTACTTTTGGGAGAGATACACCAGCAGTTGATTCGTACGGCGTGGGCGTGTGTGCTGCTAACTTGTTTGGATGTTTTTTGTTTTATTCATACAGGCTATAATTGTTAAATTTGGTGATACAAAATCACAATTTGATTGGAATAAATTTGCAAAGAATGGAAAGTAAATATTTTATAATGGGAATGCATTGATTGCATTTGATGAGATGACAGAGAAATAAATGAAGGGATTAATTTCTTCCATCTATGCTAAAGAAACAGATTGATTTACTTCCTATGTTTGCACATTTGTTGTTATGGTAATTTGCCTCCATTATATTATTACCATATGTTGGTAATTTAATTGATGACTCACATAGATTTCCACTGGCTATATATTGAGTGGTAAACTTTAGTGTAAACCTATCATGGCTTGAAGCCAGTGATCCCCAATAGTGTCTCTTCTTGTTAAACCTGATTGAGGTTTGGATATGTAAACTCTTATTTTGTGATCTCTTGTAATTCTCTCATATGGAATAAAATTTCTCTATGTTGGACTGGACGTACACTATCTAGAGGATAGTGGAACCAATATTAATTTTATGTTTCTTTGTTTCTCTGTTATACTTATTTACTATTTTGTTGATGTAATAGAATAATTGCTATCAGATTAGATTGATGTTCAATTGGCAAATCTAAATCCTGCTTGTTGCGCTTCCGCATATGCGCGCAAAAATCATAACAATAATTTGTTGCCATTTTGTTTTCAGGTTGCAAAATGACATTTATTAAGTCTGCCCCTCTTTAGTGTCTGGATTATTACATTTACTGCCATCCTTTGGAAATCAAAGAAACTTTACTTTCATATTTTATTTTAGCTATTTTATTTCAGGGTTATTAATTTGGAATGGTAAATTATTTTGAAACTGTTACTCGAAAAATCAGTGATATGAAAAATATGAGCTACTAAGCTATAATATAGTGTCTATGTTTCTGTATGATTGACTGATTATTTAACGAGTTAGACAATTTCAAATAATATTTCAAGTTTTAACCATTTGATGCTAAAATGTACTTTTAAATGCCTAGTGCCAAAGTTCTCGATAAACAGAATTTGAGTGGATTTTTTTTCTTTTTTTTCTGTTTTCTCGTTTATTGTTGGGCTTTAATTGTTTCTAGCTTATGTTTTCTCAGATATTCATATCACTGGTAATGGATTTATTAATGCTTGAACAATTACTATTAATAATTATTTATTTTTTGTGTAATCATATTTTATCTGTGATATGATTCATGATTCTGGCAAAGGGAAGGCTTATACTCTTTTTATGCAATATGATTTATGGTAGGAATAAGTTTAACTCTAACAGAAGTTTCCTATTTTATACGATTAGTTCCTAGGTGCTGAGTTTTAGTTGTAGATTTATTTGAAGTTAGTAGTGACAAATCATGGTCAGACCGTTCGTGCAAAACTGTAAGAAGCAATTATCATAGGAATTTATTAACATGTAAGAAGCATTGCTACTAACCTGTAAGAAGCAACATTTGGGATAATTTTCGGCACTTCTATCACCTCCTCCATTAGCGCTAGTTGCAGCTAATAGTGATGCTTTGAAGGCAATGAAATTTATTTCAATTTTCCAGTCAGGAAATGACAATAAGGATGATATGCACTAAAGCTAAATAAAACTATTTCATTTTCTTTAAGCGTTAGGTCAGTAAATTAAGTGTTTTGTGGTTAGTCCATCTTGTTCATATTTGTGTTCTTAAAATGAAGTTGTTGAGACTGTGTTCTTTTGGTCTAAAGTATGTATTGAAGCAGTAGTAGTTTTTGTTATTGTTTTGTTGGGCGAAGGAGAAGTTGACTTTAGCTTGAGATAGCAGCGAGTTTGAGATAAAAACAAAATAGTTGGCAAGCCAAATAATGGAATAAGCGTAAGTGCTAATAAATTTCCAGCACAACAATAAATAAATACATTTGATATGGAAATAATTAGCGACACTATAGAGGAATCAAGTAAATGACGAGGATATTACAGAAGTCTGAAACCCTCTGTTTTACTCCACTTAATTACAGTTGCCAACTCAAAAAATGCTAGCTATTTTCCAACGTTAAAACGAGCCCAAAGCTATAGTTTACTTACCGCTAATAAACAAAATAACTATGAATTTTAGTATCAATCCAATAACAGCTGTAATTTCTTTTTTCTTTTATGAAAACAGATTCCAATATAGACCTATCCACAAAATAAACAGCCAACAATACCTGCACATTCCTTTGGTTTCTGACAAAAGAATATATTTATGCCATCGATTTATACATCTTTGGGAAATATTGCTTTTATAAGCTATTTGAGGTTATTACCTAATGATCACATATTTAGAGATGGTTATATATAAATCTGTGGTAGTAAATTAAGATTATACCCTTATATGACGTCTATTTACTGGCTCAATCTATTACTACTCTCTATATTATAGTTAAATATTAATAATCCACTTATTCTAATATTTGAGAGAGTTTGACTCATTTATTATTTCAGAATAGCTGAGTCAGTCCGAGTTTCTAGTAGGTACTACATAAAGCGATGATTATACGTGCATGTGGTTGTCTCCGTGGACTCAAGTTTATATTCATGTGGGTTCTAGGTTGGTGCAATCAAATATTGAATTAGGATATATACCTTATGTTATGTCGGAAATGTTAATTGAGAGGGGTATAAATTTAACCGATACTTGTGTAGTTCTTGAGATACAATATAACATGTACACAAGTAGGTTTTCTGATATGTGTTACATATGTATCTTGTTATGTTGTATGTATTTCTTCGTACAAGGGTTGATCACATGATTCATCCCTTTTCAAATTTTAAATTTAGATGCGATAGTTTTTAGTCCGCAGCAATATACACTGTTGGTCGCTCCTAAACAACCTTATTTTATACGCTAAAATTTTGGATGTGATAGTTTTTAGTCCGAAGTAATATACACTGTCGGTCCGAAGTAATATTACTTGTCAACAATAGTGTGACGGCCAGCCCCGCACCAGCCGGCATTTCCTCCGAAAGTGCGCTGTACACATGCCCGACTAGCACGGGACGGTCGTCAGAAGAAAGGAAAGAAGGGGATTAACTAACGAGGAACCTGTAGAATGTCTCACAGCGCATGGAATAAAATATAATAATAACATACTTGACATAAAACAAGTGAGACAGTGCATAAGCTGATAACTAAAACCAACATCAACATCAGAGCAGCGGAAATCCAAATAAAGCTTATTACAACTTTCCAAATTTACTGTCTCTAGAACAAAAGAAAACCGAAGTAGAAGATGCACTACTAATGTCCAAGCAGTGATCTTCAACAACACAAGGAGAATACTATATATATATATATATATATATATATATATATATATATATATATATATATATCATACGTGGAAGCTTCCTGCTCGTCTACGGATCATCTATCCGTGCATCACCAGCTAACTTGTCTCTAGTCTGCTCGTGTGAGCACCCAGAGTAATAAGAAGAGACATAAAACTATGGGTCAGACATAAAGCCTGGTATGAGCGATAAACATCTTAACAGAACAATAACAGGTATACTAAACCATACCTGAACCTGGACCTGCAACCAAAGAGTTAGTACCACATACCGTACAATACTCTAAGGTGCCATAATAAATAGTGTAGAGAATACGGGGGGTGGGGTGTGTATGTCATAAGGGTGGCAAACAAATCAAGCATAACAACCATCCTCACGTCTCTCACTCAGTGCGTAAAGCATACAATGTCCACCACTGTCAATCACTAGACCCATTGAAGTAGTGACGGAGTTCAACTTGTACAACTACTGCTACTACCAAGCTTACCACATGGAGTCATGACCAAATCTTTACAAATGACCCCACTTCATTGGTCTATAGCCCTTTAGTCGTACCTAGGACATTGCAGCCCTGAATCCGTTCACGTACCTCCCATACATAGTGATCCAAAGTAATAGACATCGACTGCCCCTTGGCACACGTCCCGCAGCAAAGCCCAATCATGAAGTGAACTCATCGGTTCCCAACTGGATCCTGAGCTCTAACTTCCCATATTGGACTATCTTTGCATCTCGGGTTATTGGTCAACACTGGGTCGGGTCGGGTCCCCCCTCTAGCCATCGGTTCGAGTCGGGTCCTCTACTTTGAGTTGGTTCGTAGTCTTCTCCTGTAGCGGTTCGGTTCGGGTCCACCGCGTTGCATCGGTTCGGGTCGGGTGTCCCACTTCGGGTCGGGTCGGGTTGCCATCTCCCATTCAGTTCGTGCTTCCGCTCCGATCATCTCCCTCGTTCTTCTCATGCTCCGATCCGATCTCTCCTCCTTTATCCGATCAGATCTCTCCTCCTTTATCCGATCCGATCCCTCCTCCTTTATCCGATCCGATCCCAGTTCAATTAGTGTGGCCTTCCTTTTTGCCAGTTTTCTCAAGTGTCAAGTTCCAATCCAATCGAATCCCTTGCCCAGTTCAACTTATCCGATCCGAGCCCCCATATCCGATCCGATCCGGTCCAGAACCTGCACTTTTCCTGCAACTTTTCCAGCAAGTGTTTTACGCCATTCGACGACGTTTTCGACCAATTTAACTATTCTAATCAATCAAAAATCATTCTAAACAGTCATAGCAACATTGCAAACTAACCACAAACACCAAAACAACGAATTTACGTGTCAAAATGGATCAAATATACCCAAAACCCCATATTTTCCCTTAAGCATGTTTAAGCAAAACTAATCATAGGGTTAACAAAGCTTAACCAAATTAAACCAAATTTCTACCAAAGGCATAAAATATCAATTTCGAATTTTTAGATATTTTTCCAAAATTTATTAATGTATAAATTTGCTAATCTTCACTAATTACCCTTAATTAACTGTAATTAGTGTCAAAACAATGCTAATCACTCACCTTGGCCACAAATATAATTCTCAGAACTGAAACCTCGCTAATTTGGGTGAATTCTAACGTCTAACGGTAGCTCTAATCTTGCTTTCGTGTTTTCTCTCCTTAATTTGATGTAGATTAAGCCAAAACTCGATTAGAAAGTGATTTGGGGATGTTTCTAGATGTTGGTGGCCATTGTTAGGGTTCAAGAATGAAAGTGGCGGCTGAAAGAAATGTTTTCTTACCCTAATCAGCCCCTATACATCTCCAATCCCGAAATCCCCTTTGGGCCTAGCTGCTAATTACCCGGTTAAGCCCAATTAAGCTGTTTCTCACCATCTGAAACTTGTTTCAGCCATATCTCCCAAACGGTGAGTCCGTTTGGCTAATATGACACTCTACAGAATTGTAAACCATCATCCGGAGCCAATGGAAGTGGTTTCAGGTCTAAATTCCTTTCCAGTCAAAAGTTATGGCCAAAACAGTACCAACTGGGGGTAAAATGGTCATTTAAAAATTGGGAAAAATCTTTAACATGGGAAATGACCCCAATAGTCGTCTCCCAAAGTTACATGACCATACGACTTCGTACGTGAAAGAAATAAATATCCCACGATCCTATGATGCATAGAATACGGGTCGTTACACTCTCCCCCCTTAAGAAATTTTGTCTCTGAAATTCCTTAACCCAAAACATACAAAAGACCCTGCATGCCTAACAGCTACATACAACAATCAAACATGCAAAACAAGCAAACAAACCTATCCTAGCATGCGGAAAACTAAATCGAAGTTAAAATCTTACCAGGCGAAGAGTTCTGGATATGTCTTCCTAATGTTCTCCTCTGTCTCCCAAGTGCAATCATTCTCGTCCTCGCCCCACTGAACCTTGACTAGCTTCACCGCCTTCCTTCGAAGTTGCTTCATGTCGTGCTCGACAATACGGGTCGGCTTGCGGTTCCCAACCGCCTCGGGTTCTACTTCGAAGACCTCTAACTGATCAGGTGAAGTAGTCATATCTGGGTCGTGAACGAACTTCCTTAGTTGGGAAACATGAAATACGTCGTGAACTCCTGCCATCTTCTCTGGTAAGTCAACTCTATATGCCAAATTCCCGACTGGTTCAAGAACAGGGAATGGGCCAACAAATCTTGGTGCCAACTTGCCTCTCCTGCCAAATCGTATCACGCTCTTCAACGGAGAGATCTTGACAAACACCAAGTCACCAACGGAGAATTTTAAGTCTCTTCTCCTCTTATCAGCATAACTCTTCTGCCTATCTTGGGCAGCTTTCATTCGTTGTTGAATGATCTTGATCTTATCTGAAGTTTCCCTCACCACATCTAGTCCAAGCATAAACTTCTCGCCAGTCTCTATCCAACATGATGGTGAGTTGCACGGTCTTCCGTACAAAGCTTCAAACGGAGCCATCCCGATACTGGATTGGTAGCTATTATTATATGCAAACTCTACTAGATGCAAATGGTCATCCCATGATCCACCAAAATCCAGTACACAAGCTCTCAGGAGGTCTTCCAATATACGATTCACCCTCTCCGTCTGACCGTCGGTCTGAGGATGATACGCGGTACTGAGATGTAATTCTGACCCCAGAGCCTCTTGTAAGCTCTTCCAAAACCCACTAGTGAACAACGAGTCTCGGTCACTCACAATGCTTTTAGGTACTCCATGAAATCTCACTACCCACTTTATATACAATTCTGCTAACTTAGCTGCCGTTCTGGTCGATTTGACTGGTATGAATCTTGCACTCTTAGTCAATCGATCCACGATTACCCAAATGCTATCATGTCCCAATCTAGTCCTTGGTAAACCATCGATGAAATCGATCGAGACTTGCTCCCATTTCCATTCGGGAATTTCTAATGGTTGCAACAACCCACTAGGCTTCTTTTGCTCGGCTTTAACTAGCCGGCAATTCATGCATTTGGATATAAATTTCCCAACGTCTCTTTTCATCCCTTCCCAGTAGTAAGTCTGCTTCATGTCTCGATATATCTTATTACCACTGGGGTGTATAGTCAGTTTTGAGTGATGACACTCTCTAAGCACTTCATCCCTCAATCCATCGATATTGGGTACAACAAGCTTTCCATTCTTTCTAAGCCATCCATCTCGATCAAGCCCATACTTGTTCATCTCCTCATCGATACCCATCTCTAACTTGGAGATGATCTCCAATAGGTTAGGATCGTCCCTCTGACTAGAGCCGATCTGCTCAATCAAAGTGGGTCTGATCGTCAAACTTGCTAACATTTCTAGATCCAATTCGCACTTTGGTCTGAAATCATACCCAGCGATGTACTCCAGTTGCTTCCATTCAAGAAACATTGCCCCTAAGCTGGCATGTCTCCTACTCAAGTCATCGGCTACCACATTACCTTTCCCAGGTGTATATGCGATATCAAAATCATACGAAGCCAAGAACTCTAACCATCTCTGCTGGCGGAGATTCAGATCTTTCTGAGAGAAGAGATACTTCAACGATTTGTGATCGGTAAATAACTCAAATCTTTCTCCCAAGAGATAATGTCTCCACATCTTCAGCGCAAACACGATCGCTGCTAATTCCAAATCATGGGTAGGGTATCTTCTCTCGTGCGGTTTCAATTGCCGACTTGCATAAGCTACAACCCTACCGCCTTGCATCAATACAGCACCTAGTCCGGTACCACAGGCATCCGTATATACCGTCATTTCTTCATTCCCCTTAGGAATGACTAACACTGGTGCACACGTCAACTTGTCCTTTAGACTCTTGAATGCATTCTCGCACCTCTCATCCCAGACAAAAGCTTGATTCTTCTTGGTCAACTGGGTCAACGGTGCTGCTATCTTGGAGAAATCTTGGATAAACTTGCGATAATATCCAGCTATTCCCAAGAAACTTCTTACATCTGTTGCATTCTTGGGCGTAGGCCAATCCTGTACCGTAGCCACCTTCGCAGGGTCCACGGCAATACCATTCTCGGAAACAACATGACCCAAGAACCTCACTTCCCTCCTCCAGAAGTGACACTTAGAAAACTTTGCTTTCAATTGGTGTTTTCTCAACACCTCCATCACTATTCTTAAATGTTCCTTGTGTTCTTCCTCTGTCCTCGAGTAGACCAAAATATCATCAACGAACACAAGGACAAACTTATTCAACTGATCTCTGAATACCCTATTCATAAGATCCAAAAAATATGCTGGGGCATTGGTCAGCCCGAATGGCATGACCAACCACTCATAAAATCCAGACGGCGTCCGAAATGCCGTTTTAGCTACACTCTCAGCTTCCACTCTAAGCTGATGAAAACCTGTCGTGAGATCCAACTGAGAAAATACTCTCGCGCCACTCAACTGATCGAACAAATCATCTATCCACGGTAGAGGATACTTGTTCTTCCTCGTCACTTTATTCAACTCGCGGTAGTCTACACACAAACGAAGGGAACCATCCGCCTTGGTAGCAAACACAACTGGTGCTCCCCATTCAGAAACACTCCTTCTGATAAATCCCTTCTTCAAAAGATCGCTGACTTGCACCTCGAGCTCTCGCTGATCCCTTGGTGACATACGACGAAGTGGCATCACTATAGGTCTGGCATCTTTCACCAAATCAATACGGAACTCAATCTCTCGATTTGGTGGAAGCCCGGTCACTTCTTCGAAAACGTCCGGATACTGGCCAACCACGGGCAAACCTGACAACTCACTATGCGGAATGTCGATGGAGTTTAGAAAACTAGCCAATACCCCCTCACAGGGTAGACCACCAAACACTATCCTCCGCCCATCATCCGCTCTAGCAGTCACCAAAAAGCCCTCACAGTCTACCACCACTCCGTATCTTTGGAGCCAATCTACTCCCAAAATAATGCCAAACCCAGTAAAGCCCAAAATAAGGCAATCACAAACAAACATTCATCCATGACTCGATAAGACCACATTACGACAAATCATGCTAAGGTTAGTCGAACCACCAATCGGGTTTGTCACTACTAAATGTCTATCGACAATCTCGGGCTCCAATCCCAACCTATCTACCAGGTCACTAGATATGAAAGAACTAGAAGCTCCGGTATCAAACAAAACTCTAACAGGAACATCATAAACCGAAAGCATACCTTGAATGACGACATTCTTTCCCTTCTCCGCCGCGGTTGGGGCATTCAACGAAGAAGAATAGCATTAAGGGCATATGCTTTCACCATTTGCTTTTCTTTGGGGGGTTGCAGACACTTGTCCTTGTGATGTCCCATTTGGCCACAGTTGAAGCACTTCCTATCCGCTGGCTTGGCCCGACAATTACTAGCATAATGGCCCTTCTTACCGCAGCTGAAGCACCCAACATCTTGCTTATTCTTTTTCTTTTAGCCATCCTTAGTCTGATTCTGCTTTCTCTTATTCTGGGAACCACCCTTGCCTCCACCACTTGCTTGTGGCTTTGGCTCCTCTGCAGATGCAACCTCAGTCTTCGGCTTAGGGTAGAGACTTTCTGATCTCAATGCTTTCCCTACAATCGATTCAAACGTCTCATCGATGTGGTTAATAAGCCTTTCCCCCAAGTACTGATCCAAACCAGTTATGAATTTCTCATTCTTCTTCTCGGCAGTATCAATAAGAGATAACCCATACTTCGACAAAGTATCCAATTCAGCAATATACTCCGAGACAGCTCTGCCATTCTGCTTGAGCTCCAAGAATTTTTTAAACAACACTGACTTCTGAGCAGCTGGAATGAACTTCTCACTAAAGCGGACCTTAAACTGCTCCCAAGTAATCTGATCTTCAGGAGTAGCTGCCTTTATAGCATTCCACCAATTCATTGCCCGCCCTTGCAGCTGACGGGACGCTAGCTTTCTCTTCATCGCATCCTCGATACCCAAATCCTCGAAGATACGTTCGCAACTATCCAACCAATCCTGAACATCCGTAGCCGACTCCGTTCCGTGGAACGGCTTCCCACCAAGGCTAGTATAATCCTTATTCAGCTTGGCGAAGTCGACTCTCGGTGCCTGCACTATTGGACCACCACCATTTCCACCATTGGGAGCTGCCCTCTGCACATCTCTAAGCATCTCTCTCATGAGGTCAGTAAACATCGTCCTCATGTCAGCGGCATTCCCATTATTGGCTCCCTTACCAGCACCTCTAGCATATCGGCTCATCGTCAATCTGAAAAAGGGAAACGATTAACGACCCCATAGTGGTGCTAGTGCAGTACGACCTCATTCTTATACTACTAATAGTATATATATAGCTTTTAAAAACCAAAGTAATCACAAATACACTCTCTCGTATACGTATATTATCTCTCCCTGATAACTTCCCTAGGTTAACTACGCAACCTAGAGCTCTGATACCAAGTGTGACGGCCAACCCCGCACCAGCCGGCATTTCCTCCGAAAGTGCGTTGTACACATGCCCGACTAGCACGGGACGGTCGTCAGAAGAAAAGAAAGAAGGGAATTAACTAACGAGGAACCTATAGAATGTCTCACAGCGCATGGAATAAAATATAATAATAACATACTTGACATAAAACAAGTGAGACAGTGCATAAGCTGATAACTAAAACCAACATCAACATCAGAGCAGCGGAAATCCAAATACAGCTTATTACAACTTTCCAAATTTACTGTCTCTAGAACAAAAGAAAACTGAAGTAGAAGATGCACTACTAATGCCCAAGCAGTGATCTTCAACAACACAGGGAGAATACTATATATATATATATCATACGTGGAAGCCTCCTGCTCGTCTCCGGATCATCTTCCCGTGCATCACCAGCTAACCTGTCTCTAGTCTGCTCGTGTAAGCACCCAGAGTAATAAGAAGAAACATAAAACTCTGGGTCAGACATAAAGCCTGGTATGAGCGATAAGCATCTAAACAGAACAATAACAGGTATACTAAACCATACCTGAACCTGGACCTGCAACCAAAGAGTTAGTACCACATACCGTACAATACTCTAAGGTGCCATAATAAATAGTGTAGAGAATACGGGGGGTGGGGTGTGTATGTCATAAGGGTGGCAAACAAATCAAGCATAACAACCATCCTCACGTCTCTCACTCAGTGCGTAAAGCATACAATGTCCACCACCGTCAATCACTAGACCCATCGAAGTAGTGACGGAGTTCAACTTGTACAACTACTGCTACTACCAAGCTTACCACATGGAGTCATGACCAAATCTTTACAAATGACCCCACTTCATTGGTCTATAGCCCTTTAGTCGTACCTAGGCCATTGCAGCCCTGAATCCATTCACGTACCTCCCATACATAGTGATCCAAAGTCATAGACATCGACTGCCCCTTGGCACACGTCCCGCAGCAAAGCCCAATCATGAAGTGAACTCATCGGTTCCCAACTGGATCCTGAGTTCTAACTTCCCATATTGGACTACCTTTGCATCTCGGGTTATTGGTCAACACTGGGTCGGGTCGGGTCCCCCTTCTAGCCATCGGTTCGGGTCGAGTCCTCTACTTTGAGTTGGTTCGTAGTCTTCTCCTGTAGCGGTTCGGTTCGGGTCCACCGCGTTGCATCGGTTCGGGTCGGGTGTCCCTCTTCGGGTCGGGTTGCCATCTCCCATTCAGTTCGTGCTTCCGCTCCGATCATCTCCCTCGTTCTTCTCATGCTCCGATCCGATCTCTCCTCCTTTATCCGATCCGATCTCTCCTCCTTTATCCGATCCGATCCCAGTTCAATTAGTGTGGCCTTCCTTTTTGCTAGTTTTCTCAAGTGTCAAGTTCCGATCCAATCGAATCCCTTGCCTAGTTCAACTTATCCGATCCGAGCCCCCATATCCGATCCGATCCGGTCCAGAACCTGCACTTTTCCAACAACTTTTCCAGCAAGTGTTTTACGCCATTCGACGACGTTTTCGACCAATTTAACTATTCTAATCAATCACAAATCATTCTAAACAGTCATAGCAACATTGCAAACTAACCACAAACACCAAAACAACGAATTTACGTGTCAAAATGGATCAAATATACCCAAAACCCCATATTTTCCCTTAAGCATGTTTAAGCAAAACTAATCATAGGGTTAACAAAGCTTAACCAAATTAAACCAAATTTCTACTAGAGGCATAAAATATCGATTTCAAATTTTTAGATATTTTTCCAGAATTTATTAGTGTATAAATTCGCTAATCTTCACTAATTACCCTTAATTAACTGTAATTAGTGTCAAAACAATGCTAATCACTCACCTTGGCCACAAATATAATTCTCAGAACTGAAACCTCGCTGATTTGGGTGAATTCTAACGTCTAACAGCAGCTCTAATCTTGCTTTCGTGTTTTCTCTCCTAAATTTGATGTAGATTAAGCCAAAACTCGATTAGAAAGTGATTTGGGGATGTTTCTAGATGTTGGCGGCCATTGTTAAGGTTCAAGAATGAAAGTGGCGGCTGAAAGAAATGTTTTCTAACCATAATCAGCCCCTATACATCTCCAATCCCGAAATCCCCTTTGGGCCTAGCTGCTAATTACCCGGTTAAGCCCAATTAAGCTGTTTTCACCATCTGAAACTTGTTTTAGCCATATCTCTCAAACGGTGAGTCCGTTTGGCTAATATGACCACTCTACAGAATTGTAAACCATCATCCGGAGCCAGTGGAAGTGGTTTTAGGTCTAAGTTCCTTTCCAGTCAAAAGTTATGGTCAAAACAGTACCAACTGGGGGTAAAATGGTCATTTAAAAATTAGGAAAAATCATGAACGTGGGAAATGACCCCAATAGTCGTCTCCCAAAGTTACATGACCATACGACTTCGTACGTGAAATAAATAAATATCCCACGATCCTATGATGCGTTGAATACGGATCGTTACAAATAGACACTGGACTATGATATTACAGTTGATTTTGATAATGCAAATTTTATTTTGCCTGCAAGTATTAATCCACAAGTGTTCCTTTGCGTTTGTAGTGATTATTAGCATACATGCTGTAATAAGCAAGTATTTTCCAAAAAAGATGTAATATGCTGCTTTATGAGTGCATATGCTCTGTGCCAAATCCCACTTATCAATCTTCTACAGCTGGTTATAAGTTCATAAAGAACAGGAAGATTAGTCATTTGTGTATGACAAGAAATCTAAATAAATGGATCAATAATACCATTTGTGATGGAGTGTTAAATAGTACTTTTCCATTTATTCACTGGACTTGTCAAATAGAGACATATAGTGTGTATGGAATGCGGTTTATAACATCCGATTTAGAAGTCATTGAAGATACTCGTGGTACTACGATAGTTTGGCCTGCTGCGAACGTTATAATGGAATCAATTTCTAGTAAGTATAATTCAATATTTTTTAGATATGAGATTTATTCGGGTCAAAATTTTCAACTTGGCGGTAGAATCTCTTCTGAGTTTGGAAAATGATGTCTAATTTGAGCCAATGGCTTGCAAATTTTATTTAGTTTAATGTGTACATATAATTAAGCAACTTCAACATTTGCTGAGAATATTATTTCAGCGAGTTGAGCAAGTTTATCATAGCCGACTGAATTCATCAACTGATGTTTAATTTAGCAACTTCAACATTAACTGTCCTTGTTAAACTATCACAAATTCTTGGAAAATTGAATAAGTTATCTTAATTTTCAGAAGCAAAAAATACTGCACTTTTTAAATCGGAAAAGATGATTATTTTCCTATGAAGACTCTGGGGGAAGGGATTTAGATGTTGTAAAATTTGTAATTTACTGTTAATGTTTCATTCAAAATTTTCATTGGAATTTAAATGTTAACTTGCTTTATATGCACTTATTTTACTGTTAATTTGCATGACCGTTATTTGATGTACAACAAAGCTACTATACCCGAATATAATTTTGTCAAAAATTGAGGCTGCAATCATCACCGTTGAATTGTTTAATCCTCCCTGATATCCGACCGTTGCATGCATTACCCTTAATTTCCGCCATGAATTCCGGATCAGAAATGAACTATCCGCATTATTTGAAAAAAAAGTATTCGGGTACCATAGCATTTCTCTTTGACGTATATGATACGCATCTAATGGAAGAAAGGCTCGTCGCCGACAGTTTTGGCCTTATATTTTAAACAGTTCCATGCTGCCCGTTCCATGCAGCCAATTCCATGCAGTTTTGGTCTTAGAATTTAAACTGTTTTAGTCTGAGTTTTGGTCTTAGAATTCAAACAGTTTTGGTCTTATAATTTTTCAGGCAGTGGCTAGATGTGGCCAGCAAATTCCATGCAGCCAGTTCAATAACAATGGATTAATTTATGCTTATGTGGTAAGTAAACTTCCAGTTTTTTCATTCTTTTCGATTTGTTTGCGACCATTTTTTATTAAATTACTATATTATGTGGTAAGTAGCCTTTTTGGACATCGACATAGGCTTACACTACTTAGACCTGCACAACTTACCATATATAGACAAGTAGCCTTTTTCATTCTTTTAAGTAGCTTTTTGATAGAAATTTATGCTTATACTATGTTTCTGCAAAAGCACCGACGAAAGCATTCCAATCTTTTAACAAAAGTGCCTTGAGAAAAAGTTTGTATTCATTTCACATTAATGCATTTAAACTAGCCGACTTGCTGTGATATCATGACAACATGAAACAAACAAGAATGACAAATTAAAAAAACACAAGGCATTGCACAGAGAATAAAAATGGTTCTAAGTAGTTTTGGATAATCCCAGTACACGACGTTTTTCATTGTTATGGGCTTTGTATCTAGTTGTTTTATATTGTTACCACTCGCAAAACTTGGCCACTCTCTCAGTATTTCATTTTTTGGGTAATTCTATTTACTATTATGATTGACAACTGGAGATTAAAACACATAATTGGACCGAGCTGATGTCAGAATTTCAATTTACTATACCTACAATACCAGTTGAAGTTCATATTTGTATTCCGTTTTCGCCTGAAACAACGTCTTTTTACGATGTTAGGATTGAAGTTCAATATCAGACATTTATAATGTAAGTCAACAGTGAAATACGTGTACCACCCAGAATGAAGCATCATGAAATATTTAGACCAACAATATTAGCATAGTTATCAAGCAGTGGCGAATGTATTACTTATAGTTAAGAGGGATCAGCTGACCCCCCTCAGTTTTTTTATGAATTTTGCACCAGAGCTGAATAAAAACGAAAATTAATCCCCTCTCAACTTATAGAACATATCGGGTTTTATTACAAAAATTACAATTTTTTTTGATAATTTTGCAACTATTATATTGGCGGATATGGTGATGAGACTGATGGAATGATGGGTCTTTATAATGTTATGCATACAACTACTGTTATAAAGTTAAAATGCACATTGAAGGTTGGATTTGAATGATGGGTCTCTACGACCTACTATTATTCCTCTAAATATTATCTGGATTCACCCCTGGTATCAAGTTATACTGCACCTTGAAGGTTAGATTTGAATCCACTAGTAGTTAAATGGTTTGCAAGTGTTTGTCCCAACCCTTGTTATCAAGTTATACTGCACCTTGAAGGTTAGGGTATTTTTCTTATGTTAGCAGTACACCTTAAGACTGTGTACGTGTGTTCTCAATCAAAATTATTGGCTGTAGCTCATCATAAGACTGTTTGTGGAAGTGGCGTGTTCTCCAGGTCATGAGGTGTTGTGTCGGTTTTACATGTAGTTGGTTACAAATATATCACATGTGCCAACTATGTTTCTGTTACTTAGCCAAGTTGGTTATAATTTGTTTAGTTCTTTCTTATTTTACATGTGCTGACTAACATACATATGCTTATGCTTCTTTTTGGCAGGTGTTGTATGATGCTTTTTGAGGTTGATACAAGATGTCACTCCATCTTCTTGTCATGTTTGCCCACGTTTATGAAAATATTTCTAGATATCTATGTTTATTTCTTCATGTATGAAATATTATGGATATATATTTTGTAATTTGGCTTATGACTCCATTTGTCTGCGTACGTTAGTGTGATAATTGTGGTTTTTTGAATTGTTATAATATATTAGTAGAATTGAAAATTTTAAGCTTTAAATGGTATGAAAACAAAAATGTGCAATATAAATATTTTTATTACCTTTGTTATACTATAGCATCACGTTAATGTCATAGAAAATGTTTTGCAATAACTAAACAGTTTTTATAGCAATAAAACGATGTTGTAATAATAGTAATGTATTTTCTATATCCTATCATTATGTCATAAAAGCTTAATGTGATGATTCCATAGCATGTTTAAATGCTATAATAATATGGCATGCTAACACGTTATAGCAACCAAATGACGTCATAAAAGTTCTATAGCACGTTTTATAACGTCATTGAAAACTAAGAAAAGCAGTTGCATCAATATAGCCTAGTTTATGCTTGCAACAAAAAAACGTTTTCTATTGCAAGAATTACACATCATAATATCTACCAGACTTTTAATAACATGTTGATATATGACGTTTATAGAATCGTCATAGAAAGTTTTTATGATGGTTTTTAAATGTCATAAAAAGGTATTTTTGTTGTAGTGGACAATCCGAAAAAGGAATATGCTTTTTTGTGGAGGCTCATTGTAGGTATGATATGTATCGGAGAGGCCATCAGCAATGAAATAGCTTGGCCAGCATCAAAATTGGTTTTTGAAAACACAACACCACCTAGCGCTGTGAGCAACGTTCCAACATCTACTACGGTAATATGTTTATATTGCTAATATTAATTTATAAAAAAATCAATAATGTGTAACATTTTTTATATGATAGAGTGCAAATATCATGTTGAATACCAAGTGTAAGCTATTTGATGTGGAGGGCATGGGAAAAATAGTTGCTGGAGGCACTGTATCTTCAACAAATCCAAATGATTTGGTTCATTCTGTTCCACTAGGACCAAATGCATTAAGAGTTTGGGTGGATATTGTAAAAGTTCCGAATGCAACTGTATGGAGACCTACATCATTCATGTAATGCTTATCAGATTCTTTTGTTTCGACGGTAGCACGACCTATTGCGAATGTTAGAGCGGATTCGACTTTTTTGTAAGTTTCATAAAATCTTGTAAATATCTATGTTCAATAAATTATTTTAATACTTTATAGTGTGGTTGTTGCGGTGTTAGCGTTTATCATATTTGAAATAACCGAAGAATCACTCAGATGCATGAGTTGGAAATAACCCGAGAATCACTTAGATTAATTACAGTTTGGGTTTTTTAAGTTGTTGAACCGGGGTTTTGGGAATTCGTTCTTTGACCTGTGGGTTTTTAAATGTTGTGTATAAGGAAGTGCATGAGGGAGACTATAGGCAGCGACGAAGCATGAGTCATTTCCCTTTTTATGTTGTGTTTGGTTTATATTTTTGAATAACCTGGTCAGCTACTTAACTTCTTGAATCAGCATTTGATTGTGTAGCCATCAAACTGTCTGCTTATTTCGCTTAACATAGTTTTGTAGTCATCAAACCTTCTGTTCATATATTATATTTTTGAATAACCTGGTCATTTTGCTTCTGTAATCATCAAGCCTCCTGTTTTTTGTGTCTATGTTTGTGGACATAGTAAATCGGACTTCATAAACCTCAGCAATATGTGTGCACCCTCCATTTCGTCCGTAATACGTTTGGTCTATTTTAAATGATTAATGATTGGACCCACTCATGTGATGATCAATTTTATATGATTGTTTGTCGTTTGGTCAGTAATATGTTTGGTCCATGTCTAGGTCCATGATTCCCAGTTAGGAAATAAATTTGGATTCGGAAAAGTATGAGAATATGTTCGTTGTCTTTAAGAATATGTTCGTTGTCTTTAAGAATATGTTCACTGTAATGTTTTATAGAACATGAAAATGACTGGAACACATCTATATAAAGTTCATTCCAACCCGTTTACAAACATGTTCCCATATAATGTCCGTACATATTACATCTTAGGCTTCAATCCAGTCACTAAATCTACTTCAGGCCAGTGAAGATTCAGCATCTGTGGTCCAGTCGTTATCTCGGTTTGTATTCATCTAATCTTCAGCACTGAAATACCGGCATGTTCAAGCCAATGCACAGTCCATATCAGGTCATTAGTTCATAATTCGATAACATATCCACCTCACTTCAGTATGCATTCCAATTCACAGTTATGCATCAATTAACTTTATCTCGATGCTTGTTTCTATGTGTCACTTCATTTTACATCAGCAATTCAGGTGCTTCACTTCAGCTTTCATTTGGCATCATCTCGTTTCCCTGGTGAATATTTCATTTGCTTTAGTAAGTGCAGCTTTGGGCTTGGTTTCAGATTATTGTAGTCTATATTTGTGCACATCTAACTTTCTTTTCATGCTTTCATTCATGAGAAATGTTTTATTGGCATGTGTTTACTTTCATTTGAAAAATCCTTCTCTGATTGGACAAATAAATCATAATATTCTGGCTGAAGAAATAAATCATAATATTCATAGTTACAACAACATTAAATTTATGTAGCTTCCATCTCATTTGGATTCGTATTTATGTGCTTGCATGATCTCGAGCGTTGACGTTCCAGATAGTGTCACATAGAAACTAATTAAATAGAAATCCAAATAGTGCTTTAGTTGTTGCTAGAGTTAGATTTTTTGCATTGTCTTTTTAAGGCTAGAGGCGAATGGTGACATAAAGGCAAGATAGAGTAGAATGATAGAGTCCTGAATATAGGTGATTAGCATATGAAAATTTGTGATGAAAGAGGAGGCAGAAATTTGAAGGGGAGGAATAAGTGAATTGGATAAGTGCTTTAGATGTCATATTTTGCATGATTTGAGTTTTCTTATTGTCAAACATTCAAAATTTCAGTGCTTTTATAAATCTTAGCAATCTCTCCTTGTTTACTTTCATTCACATCAGGGTCGGGTTCTAGTTGTTGAATGGTTTTCATTGACTTAAAGGTCTAGGTTTGCATGTTTTTAATTTCATTCACATCAGGGTCGGTTTTATAAATCAGGGTTTTATTCAAGGTCTAGGACAGAGTACATATATGATGTCATTTCATTTTCTGTTGCTTATCAATGTTGTTGTGTTTTCAATGACCTATAATAGTTGTTATTTCAATTTCTTTTCTTAACCCTACATAATCAATTGTGATGCTCGGTTTTCCATGCTTTTATTGTGCTTGCTTTCAATTTTCTTGTCGTGCATCTTTGCTTGATTATTTGTGGTAGCTCTGTTTTGTATGTTTTTGGGGTGCTTCCTTTAACACTATGGTAGGGATAGTTTAATCTCATGGTTCATTTTCAGATATTATGATTGGAATAAAACATCTTGAATCCAAAATTCACTGAAGATAAATTTAGTCTTGTCATAATATCTACTTTCAACCTTGTCTTTTGCTGGATAGTTTTCTTGCTTCATGTATAATGAGCATGAGTTGAGTAAAATTATACAATTCCAGACCTTTAAAGATGCAAGCATTCCCTTCTTCCTATATATGCCAAACCATAGTAGTGACTGTAATGCCAAACCATAGTAGGGATAGCTTAATCTCATGGTTATCTTGTAATGTTGAGATATAACAACTATTTGCAGTGTATATCACAAATGTGTATTACTTCATTTGCATTCAATAGTTGGTGCAGTGTGTATCGCAAATGCATATTACTTAAAATAGTCAGTTTTCCAAATCTGCAAACAACTATCTCCATTTCTATTCATTAGTTGGATATGTTGTTTTAAAATTGTATTTACTAACTTTTAATTTTCATCTCTATAGGTAGATGAAGGCTTTTGGGGCTCATTTTGTCGTGGTTAGCATGTGAAAAGTATTTGGTTGTACGTTTTGTCATTAATATAATATTTGATGCGACCTTACTTTTTAGAGCATGTATCTTTGTTGAATGTTGTTTGAAGATGGTTTATGTATATTGATGCAAACATTGCTCATATACTTATGTTTTAACTTATTTTATGGAAATGATTAAAAGTTATGCTTTTATATTATAGTTTTTAGTTTGATTTGTATGTTTTATGTATATTATTGGATTAAATTATAATTGGATGCAGCTTACATTATATATTCGAATAGTGTATAGTCATAACATGTAGACGTGCTGTAAAAATAGAACATATAGACAATAGTGTTTAATACACACTGTCTAATATTTAGGGAAGAAGGCATACAAGTTAGTACAGCGTTTAAAAACTGCTGATGAAAAACAAATAACAGTGGTTCCAGAATGCTGGTAAAATAAATGAAAAAACTTTAAACAGCATAAAAAAACGTTGATAATATTATTCATAAACGCCAATGAAAATGTAAAACAATATCCTGCATAGTTTTAACATCAAATAGAAAACGTTTTTGTGTATTAAAAACAACACAGCCTAAACGTTGTACATAGACCAGTTAACAACATAGGATGAACGTTGTAGAAGCTAATTATTAACAGCGTTAAAATTTGATGTTAGAGATTATACATCAACGACTGCATGTTGTTGAACAACGTTTTTACTAACGTTGTTATAACTTTTAACAACGTTTTTGAACTGTTGTTAAAAGCCTTTTTTGTTGTAGTGTTCATATCTGAATATGTATTGATTGCGCGTGATTGCAATATTTGTTTCATGGTTGATTGATAATTTTACAGTTTTTAATGTTAATATTATTAAACTGTGAATATAAGCATTGACGATGTTGTTAGACTAAAAAAATGGTCCTAACACCAAATTGAATATGATTTGCGAAGAATAATAATCTAAAACATAGAAAGTCAGGCAGAGACACGAGATTTATAGTGGTTCGGCATTAACTAGCCTACGTCCACTTCATAGTTTCTCATTTCATTCCAGAATTACAATTACAATGAATACATCCACACAATCACTCAAATACAATGAATTATTCTTTCCAAATTCATTGATTTTTATTGGAGAAGAAAGTGGTTGTTGATTGAGAAATTCGGCCATGGCTGTCATTCATGAATTAAGTGTTAGAACCCCCCTCAAATGATGTGTTGTATGTGTATTTATAGGTTTAAAATCGGTTGGGATGTGTGGCCACGTGGAAACATCATGGAGGACTTCGAAAATGATGAAGAAAGTGGGGAGCGTGGCTTCATTCGTGAGCTTACAAGTGTTAACGGTCCGAGTAAATAGGCACAAGAATTGGTCTCCAATGAAGGGAAGTTGCGTGTTTCAGGTAGTTCGGTTAGGAGGCCTAGATCCGATCCAAACCGATGTTGTTGCACCCATCCGATCCAATTAAAGCTATTCCATCGAGCTATCCCATTCGAACCGATCCGAGCTATCCTAATCCGATCTGATCCAAGCTCTGGTTTTAGGACATATGAGAGTTTTATCCTCTAACATATGTAACCCTGATCATCTGAGTTTTGGGTGGCCTGGTCACAAAACAGGCTAACATTTTGCCCCCCAAAGTACGTCTTATCAAAGATGTGGCGTGCTTTGAATATGCCAAGCTGAATATTTTTGGAAAGTCATTCGTCCTTGAGAAGGCTTTATCAAGTTATTGCACTGCTTCCATGGGTGCTAGTGAGTACAAATTCTATGGGATGAGTAGTCGAAATGATCTGGTAACCATTTAAACCTCGTCGAATCAAGATGTCTAATTCCTTCGTCATAAGTCATATAGGATCGTTGGCTCCTGTGTGAGGTCGTACACGCACAAGTTAATGTCAAACGACGCTTCTTCTTATGCAAGTCAAGTGTATTGCAGAGTCAGACTTTCTTTTATGTATAAGTCAATGTATGAAACAGCCATCCAAGTCATAGGGTAGTATCAGAATCTTCGGGCGTTGAGCTAGCATCTGGATTATTGGGACAAAATGCATCAGAATTGGCATATGAATCTGTCACTTGTGCTTGGATCTGGGCTATCTTAGTATCAGGATATTAATCTAGGGATCCATAATCACATCGAATCGTAACAATAAGGTATCCGAAAGCCATTATTACTCTGGATCATTTTATTATCCCGTGATTACATACGAATCAACACGAGATGTTGTTGAGAACATGCAAGCCAACGGTGGGTATGATCATCACAATCCTAAGACAGTAGAGGAGTTTATCACACTCTCCATTTGATGCAATTGCGGGTCGAGTCTTTGGATTCATGTTTGATCACTTAGTTGGCTCACTTGGATGGTCGAGATAAATCATGTCATATTCCAGAGATATAGTGTATATGTTCTGAATTACGCACAAAATCAGGATCATGTTCAAAGCTAGTCTGTCAGTTGAAGCTCATGCTCCCAATCTCAGTGTAAGATGAGTGAAGTCAATGCTTATGCCCCCAACATCGTTGGGGATTGGACTAGGTCAATCGGATATCCAGTCTTCTAGCCTTTAAACTTTCTTTCTTTATATCGGGTTAGAGCTGCAGGTTTAACAATCTTGGTTGACCTATGTCGTTCCGTACTTCTTTCTTATGTCGTCAAGCGTTAGAGTTGTATACGTGAATGGTCGAATAACATTCACGCCGGTGTCATTCCATCTCTTTAGTCAGAAAGTGAGAATTGCCTCATCGAGTGACAATGAACTTAGATACTCTACTTACATCAGCCACGAAGTTGAGTAAGCTCGTCAATCATGAAAGCGAGGGAACTTGTTAGGGAGTCATTCGGGCTCCTTCGTTCATGCTTTGGAATTGTCCGAAATAGCCGTCATAGTATTGTTGAGTCTATCCCTCCTGCTTGGTTCCATTGAGCTCGACAATCAGGATTGCTGGACTGATTAATGAAATTGTTTCTTTCTGGAATTATGCATTCCTGTCAGTATTTTCTGGGGCTTTTCGTTTCTCTTGATCGTTTCAAGAGTCAGATGATGCTCCATTCTTTATCATGAGAACATTGAGAACATCCATTTCAATATAGATGTCCTTTTTTGCAGGAATTTGTCTGTCTCAGGATAGAATTCAACAACGTTTCTGGGAAAATCTCATGGCATAAAGGTATTGATGTTTACTCCAAAGGTGACTCCGCCAAGGCAACTTGGTGGGCCTCATTGCAGAGAGACTTTGAAGTCCGCATTACCCAGAATATCGGATACTGCTGCTATCAACACCATAGATGGTCCAGGTTGATCTACCGATGCCACTGCGACATCAAATTTTTTGAGGAACGAATGCAGAGTCTCGCCAAACCTTTGTTTGATTGAAGTGAGTAACATAACACTCTTGGGTTGATAGGCGTGGATCTTTGAGCTGCATTTGAGTGTGCCGCCTTTGATGAAGCATTAAATAACATTGGCAATCTGGCCTTTGTTTTTGCAGAGTCGTCGCCAATTGCCCAATTTAGCGTTGGTGCCCCCAGCATGAACTCTTGAAGTGGATGGAAGCTGGTTTCTCGTTTCTTGATTCCTCATATGTAATAGTCGTCAATCAGGCTTCTGTCTTTTAATTCTAGATGGTGATCCTCTACTCGGATGTATGCTGGTTGTTCTTGAGGAGCCATTCTTCTGGTTATAGTTTGGGATCTTGCGGAACTCCGATAAATGTAAATGTGCCTAAAGTTGGCGGATAGTCAAATTATGTTGCTCGAAGCTCGTATCCCGTACTCCCCATCCACGGGGATTTTACTAAAGGGTAATCATCTAATCCACGTATTCTCTGAATTTATACTCCCTCGTCAAGCTGTGAGCTAGAGTTTGATACAAAATGATTGTTCGTGTCTAGGTCATGTTAGTCTTTGGTCTCCCATCCAAGCTCTGAGGTTCGGAGTCGGATGGCGATAAAGTCAGATTATAACTGTCTCAAATGATCTCGTTTGCCCCCTACTTTAAGAAATGGGAACTTTATGTTGAATTTGAGTTGGATTTGACGCATTCATCTGAATTGGAGCATAGGTTGGTCGGACTTCGTTTATGTTTTCAGTGACGCTTGCGTTGCCGTCATTTTCATCCAAAATGCTGCAGTCAGAAGTTGCATGCAGCAAATGTTTGGGAGGAAGTTGATTGCTCCTTGTTTCATTCAGGACTACGTTGCCAACCTATCGTAGGGTATCATGCGATCTGAACCGTGTAACAGGGAGTGCGTGAGCCAAGTTCGTTATCGCTTGAATTTCGATTTTATCATTTCCAGCGAATTGATGATTGCTGCTGGGCCTTCTGATTCGGCGCTAGCGCCTCTAGCATGAAGTATTGAAATAGGTAAAGGCCGGCCTCAGGCTTCTTGGTTTCACATGAATAGTAGCCGTCAATCAGGCTTCTATCATTCAATTCTGAATATAGACATCGGGTAGTGAAACTATGCTACCTAAGGCTCATATTTCGTGCCCTCATCCATGGGGGTTTTATTCTGAGAAGTAGACTTCGAATCCATGTATTTCATGCTCCCTCTTCGCATCATGAGTCAGAGTTGGGTGAAAATCGATATGTTGGTACTCGGTCCATGCTAATGTCTTGTCTCCTATCTAGGCCCTAATTGCTGCATAGGATATACCCAGCCTTATCTGAACTTTCCAGTATGGAAGTAAGTTTGGAATAGCAAATGGGCATTCTCTCTGCATTCGTTTTGTGGACCTCAAGTGTAACGACCCGGATTTTTAGCTATTTAATATTGAATATTTAAATAGTTTTAAATATTGATTTGGATTGATAAACGAATCTTCATATTGTATCGATTGAATAATCATTATACGATTTAATATCAATTATGTTGAATAATCGAATACGAGAATGAAAACAATTTAATTCACAGTAAAAACTGAATTGAAATGATTCAGTTAGTCAATATAAATTCTATTTGGGGTTTATAACGATAAATTTAATTGTCTGAAATCAATTTATAGTTTTAATCGAGTTTAATTTAAATCGTTAACCTAAACTATGATTTGTTATGTACAGTTGAATTAAATTTTAAAACTGGTCCCGTTGAGTTCAGAATATCGTATAATGTTGAAAATATCGGTCGTTGCGACTAGATAGTGGTTTGGGATTCAAATTTAAAGACCGCGATATAGTTTAGTTTTTAATTAAAGAAAAAATCAAATCAATACTTTAATCAGCCGACCTACATATGAAGATCTCGCAGCCTATTTCCTTTCTCGAGCAAAATGTTTTGTCTCCCAACTGCATTACTGAAGCAGACATGATACAATGGCCTTCGTACCTGTTGTCTGCCTTCGCGTCTATATAAAATCGAACCAGTCCCTCTAGCATTTCATGGCAGAAATCGAAGACCTCAAAAGGGAAATGGCGGCCTCGATTCTTTCTTCCCTCTTCTTTCATTTGATATCGCCATTCACCCTATCGATTCTAACCACTATCGAGACCCCAAATTACAACCTCCCAATACCCTGACACTGGACCTCGGCTAAGCGACGCTCGCAATGAGAAGTGGTGCTCCAAGAATGTCGTGACCTGGGAGGTATGAGACGCGGTGTACTTGGGGACATTCGACAGTTCGGCGATCGTTTAGGGTTACGGATTTTGGGGGATTTCGAGCTTCTAACAGTCCTGAGGGTTCAAACGTGAGTACGACGGTGAAATTGAGGATTCCCTTCAGGTTGATGCCTTCGGTTACAGTCGATTTCAAAGCTCGACTTCGTGACCTAGAAGTGAAGGCGTACGGTGTTCGACTTGGATTTTAGGTATGTCGACGGTGGAGGCTGTGAGATTGGTGGATGGACGGGTCAGCAAAGAATGGTGGTCAACAAGTAAAGGGCTAGGGATTGAGTTCCTAGGGTGAATTCAGAAAAGAAGGGCATAAGGTAATTTTATTTATTTAAAATTTTATCAAGAATTTAGTTTACATAAAAAGCAAATAAATTTATATAATTAGTTTATAGAAAATAAATTAGTTAGTTTTGATTCTTTGATTTAAACCATATTAGTTTGATTCAGATTTCAAACCCAAGATAAATAAATAGAAGTTGGATATTTAATTAAAACAATTTGATGATTTAATTAAATGAGAAAATGGAAATATATATATAGACATTTATTTATGCGTTAATTGAAATGTTGATCGTTAAATAAATATTCATAGGAGCACGATAAAACTCATTCGAGGCGATTCGAAGCCGTAAGATCTGAATTTCCACGAGACATTCAGCAAAGGAAAATCTCGGTGAGTAAATCTCACTCACCTTTTATTTTAATTATTTTTACCTCGTAAAAATAATTGTTGATGCTGGTTTGGATTTTTCTGGTTGTTTTATATATATTAGTTATTTAGGCTATTATATATATATATTGGGTTGATTGATTGGTTGGATTCCCGCAGTCTCATTAGCGGATGCCCGCAGTTTCATAGCGGATGATTACCCTATACGCCCCACGCTATGATTAGTGGATGACCTTCTATACCGCGATATTCTGCCACGAAGCAGAATGGGTATTATTTATGTGCTAACATCTGTGGATGCAGGAAAACAGGTTGGAGGAATCCAACTGGATTCCTCAAAAATATATTATCTGTTTGTTATTTGGTTGCATATATATTGTTATATATGATGTGTTAGAAAAATAAATAATTCGTTGCTTTATGTGTTTAAATATCACTGGGCTTAAGTAATGATATTTAAAAATATCGTGGAAGGATATTTGAGATTTAAAAAAGGGAAATTTCTATTTTTAAATAGAATTTGAATTTTAAATGGAAATAAAAATATAAACTTGTTTTGAAAAATAAAACAAGTAGTTTCTTTTTAAACGAAGTTTAAGAAATAGTTCTTTTATAACGAAGTTATAAATGAAGTGAAAAGAATTATCATTTGATAATTCAGAAATAGAAATAAAAGCGTGAAATTGGGATTCGAAATGAAATTTCAAAATAGGATGTGAAATGAAATTTTTAAATATATAACTCAAATGAAATTTGAGTATAACATTTGAATTTTTAAAGGGGTTTAAATATTTGAATTTTAAGAAGAGATTGAATATAGAAATTCAAATGAAGTTTTGAAAATAGATTTGGATATAGAAATTTAAATGAAGTTTTGAAACTAGATTTGAAATAGGATTCAAATAAGAGGATTGGAATGATAAAATTAAAAAGGGGTTGAATATTGGAAATTTCAAAATAGAATTGAATTGGAGTTTGGATATTTGAAATTCAAATAGAGTAAATATAGAATTTGAATTCGAAGAGAATTGAATATAGGGAATTTGAATGTAGAATTCAAAAAGGAATTCAAATGGAATTTAAATTTTAGAATTTGAATATGAAATTCAAATGGAATTTTAAACTATGGAATTTTGAAATCTAAAATTTAAAAAGGAGTTTGAATATTCGAATTTCAATAGAATTCAAATATAGAAATTGGAATATAGAAGTTCCAAGGGAATTTAAATATAGAGTTTGAATAAGAGAATTCAAATGAATTCAAACATGGAATTTGAATATAGGGAGTTCAAATAGGAATTTAAGTATTGAATTTGAATATCAAATAGAAAAGGGATTGAAATTTGAATATAGAATTCAAATAAAAGTGAGATTGGAAATTTAATCAAGGAATTCAAATAGAGTTAAATGAAATTGAATTCATTTTAGGAAGTTTAAAGGCTTATATATATAAATATATATAAAACGAACTCGCCGCAGCGCTGCAGTTCGTAAATTGGCATTTCAAACTTCAATTGAATATATAGAACTCGATTGAAGTCGGAATTCTTTGAAACAAGAAACGTCAGGACCGGTTTGATAATAGTTTTCTAATGAAAGAGAAAAATATGAATTTCGTCGTATAGATTTTGAGTTATGTCAAAATCAAATTTTCAGAAAAGCAGCGCCAGAATCGTTTTAAAAGCATAATGGTTTATTTAATATTATAAAAGGATTTTTATCCGAAGTTCTATTTAGAAAATTTCAGAGTGAGTTGCAAAATATATGCGAATTCAAGTTGTGTAAATGAATATGATTTTTGAAACAGAAACCAGATTTTGATTTATTGAATGGAATTAACTAAATTGAATAGAAATTAGTTAAGGAGCTTTTGAATTGATATTGTGCCTTAAATAAGTGAATTCGATTTGAAAATTTATATTCGAAATAGAAAAGAGAACTGGAATTGAAATTTTGAAATTCAATTTGGTCGTGAGCAAGTTAAACATTTATTTGAACATGTTATGTTCAACAAAGAAGTAAAATAGGCAAAAGGGCTAATTAAAGAATAATTGAGCGAAACTGAATTCAAACGATTCAAAATTGAATTCAAAACGAATGGATTGAGTCGAATTGAATTGGAAACAGGTGAACAGGTGTTAAACAGATATGGGATGGAGTATATGAAGATTTAAATTTATGTGCTCGACAAAAAGGTACATGTTTAATTCATATATGAGGTTTTATGCGCCGTATCGGCAAGCCGCTTGGCTTTTCCTTTTTCTTTTTGAGATTAGAAGGACCGGGAAAGCTATTTGAAATTTCCCGATGCTCCCGATACAGGGGAGGTTATGGCGAATTTTTCCGGGAATTTAAGGAGTTAGAATATTTTTAAGAAATTTGACAATTAGGAATCTATATATCGCTATATATAGAATTCGATAAGGAAACGAAATCAAAAGTAGCGTAAAGGGCCAATATGGCTATTGAAAATATTTGGTTAACAAATATTGATAGAGAAAATGGAAAGAGATTTATGAAATATTAATTAAAGGGCCCAGTGATTGTTTGATATGTTTGGATGAACACTTGTTTTTATTCGATAGTTAAATCACAGACTATCGAAGTTTTTGACCATCATTGTCAATATGGAGAGACCGGTTGGATTATTATCCGAAGAACCACTCCGTATCGGCATAAGCGTTGCGAACCAAGTATACTGAATATATTGAAGACGGAGTGAAGTGCAAGGGCTTTTCTAGTAATAGAAATAGTGCCTTCGGTTTCGTTCAATCCCAGAACGAACGTAAATGGACGAATGTCTGACAGAGTATTTCCAATGATCAAATGGGTTGGTCTGTATGAATATATATGGTTGCAACGGATTTATTCCCTTAGCATAACATCCAGAATATTCGTGCAAACTCAACTAGTGATTAACGGATCTGACAATGTGGCATTCAAAGTGATTGTGTTATCAAGGAATGGTAAGTAATCGTAGCCTCAGGCCTCAACAACCGGGAAAGGACAAAAATCGGGCAGGCAGCATGGCTATGTGGGTCGCACCCATTAGGGTGTATAATCACCTATCTAGAGAAATTCCTTTTGTTTCTAAATCTATCGATTCTGCCCATTCGGGAAACGGTGGTTTGAGTCCAACCGTTGGTGGTATACATTCGATACACTCAAGCGAAATGAGTGGTCGGTCATGTGTGGGCCGGGTTGCAAGATGTTCTTGTTGAACCCAGGTGTATTTGCCTCTAGAGATACACAGTCGGAAGGTGGTTCCATACCTTGTCATGTTGGAAATCCAATCTCCAATAAGCGCCATGCGGTTTTTGATTTCATAAAATATATGTAGAGCGTGAGATGAAAGCGTTCTGCTATTTGGTTATTTATTTGATGTAGACATTACTATAATATCACTGGATTTGATATCAAAGTGTTTTGGGTTATAGTAAGGTAAAAACCGTCCATGTTTATGTGTGGGCTGGTCTTACTATTATCTTTTCTTTTGAAAGGATTTTTAAAGTTAAACAAGTGGTTGGAGTTTACTCACACCAGTCCCATGACTGACCCAGAGTTTATTTTGTTTTGTTTTCCCTAAACTCTTGGGTGCCCAAATTTGTACAGGCAGTCAAGTGTTTCAGGCTTTTACAGATACACTTGGAGGAGCTTGAAGCAGGAGGCTTCAACGTTAGTTATTTAGAGTTACTTCCGCTGGATCAAATGTTATGTGTACTCTGATGATGGTATGTGTATATGTACAAAACAGATTTGTATTCCAAAGCTTATGTTATAGAATATATTTTATTCGTTCCGCTGTGAGTTGTGATCTTCGTTTTCTTCTATTCTAATATTTCTTTCTTTCTATTTCTCATCCTCTAACTTCTTTCTAATAATGAGTCGTATTTCTGTGTTATTTGAGTTGGATGTGTGGTGTTTTTAGTCAACTCAGATAGCACGGATTTGCGGGTCGTTACAGGTGGTATCAGAGCTTAGGTTGAGCGAATACCTAGGCTTGTGTGGCAGGTGCTCATTAGAAATAGGGTCAGTATTACCCTAGAATGAGTTGAGCGTATATATACGAGAGAGCGTATTTGTAAATTGATATAAAAAGTTGTTTTATATTGTGTTGACTAGTCTGTGAGTGGTTTATGAATTCTGGTCGAATCGTGGGACGCCACAAAGTCGATAGGAATTTCTAAACACTTGAACAGGAGATTGAACACAATATTGTTTTAAAGTGGGTAGATGAAATAATTTTACCCGAAATTTCTATTTTGATATAGAAAGAATAATTTTCTAGAATTATTATTATATGGATGTGTTGGATGTTGATTTTATAATCAAATAAGATTAGAAAAAAAAATTGAAATGGTTATATATAACCAAATAGAACTTGTATATGAATTAAATATACAAATGGGATGAATTAGAATTGGATTCAGAATTAGAATTAAGAATTCAAAATCCTAGGAAGTTTGAAAATATTTTTCAAAGTATATTAAAGTAATATAGATTTGTTTTAAAGGATTTGAAAGAAAATCATTTTAGATGGATTTTGAAATAATAAGGCACTGAACTCACTTCAGTGGCTGGGAAATTATTCTGATGATGATTGCAACATCATCAGTGTTCATTTCCGAGTTTCTAAGTGATAAATTGCTACCTTAGAAAGTTTTGATGGAAATTTGTTTTGAAAAAAAAAAAACAAGTGGTTTGAAAATTCAAGTGTTTTGAATTTGAAATGAAAATAAATATATGTATATATTTATGGGATTTCAAAGGAATTTGAAAATAAAAACCCTGGGATTTGAATTCTGGAATTAAAATTTAACTTAAGCAAGTTAAATGGGTCGGGGTGAATGAATTGAATAGAATTAATTTGGATAAACTGGTATTGAACCAATATGAATAGAATATGAATTGGATGTGAAGGCATATGAAAGGAAGAAGACCAAAAGTTTTGGTTGAAATTAAAGTCATAGAAGTATGAGGAGTTGAGTTTCAACATAAGTGAATTTTTGAAAAGTAATAGATTTGTATCACTTTTCCTATCCTAGCAATTTCGAGGACGAAATTTTTCTAAGGGGGGAAGAATGTAACGACCCGGATTTTTAGCTATTTAATATTGAATATTTAAATAGTTTTAAATATTGATTTGGATTGATAAACGAATCTTCATATTGTATCGATTGAATAATCATTATACGATTTAATATCAATTATGTTGAATAATCGAATACGAGAATGAAAACAATTTAATTCACAGTAAAAACTGAATTGAAATGATTCAGTTAGTCAATATAAATTCTATTTGGGGTTTATAACGATAAATTTAATTGTCTGAAATCAATTTATAGTTTTAATCGAGTTTAATTTAAATCGTTAACCTAAACTATGATTTGTTCTGTACAGTTGAATTAAATTTTAAAACTGGTCCCGTTGAGTTCAGAATATCGTATAATGTTGAAAATATCGGTCGTTGCGACTAGATAGTGGTTTGGGATTCAAATTTAAAGACCGCGATATAGTTTAGTTTTTAATTAAAGAAAAAATCAAATCAATACTTTAATCAGCCGACCTACATATGAAGATCTCGCAGCCTATTTCCTTTCTCGAGCAAAATGTTTTGTCTCCCAACTGCATTACTGAAGCAGACATGATACAATGGCCTTCGTACCTGTTGTCTGCCTTCGCGTCTATATAAAATCGAACCAGTCCCTCTAGCATTTCATGGCAGAAATCGAAGACCTCAAAAGGGAAATGGCGGCCTCGATTCTTTCTTCCCTCTTCTTTCATTTGATATCGCCATTCACCCTATCGATTCTAACCACTATCGAGACCCCAAATTACAACCTCCCAATACCCTGACACTGGACCTCGGCTAAGCGACGCTCGCGATGAGAAGTGGTGCTCCAAGAATGTCGTGACCTGGGAGGTATGAGACGCGGTGTACTTGGGGACATTCGACAGTTCGGCGATCGTTTAGGGTTACGGATTTTGGGGGATTTCGAGCTTCTAACAGTCCTGAGGGTTCAAACGTGAGTACGACGGTGAAATTGAGGATTCCCTTCAGGTTGATGCCTTCGGTTACAGTCGATTTCAAAGCTCGACTTCGTGACCTAGAAGTGAAGGCGTACGGTGTTCGACTTGGATTTTAGGTATGTCGACGGTGGAGGCTGTGAGATTGGTGGATGGACGGGTCAGCAAAGAATGGTGGTCAACAAGTAAAGGGCTAGGGATTGAGTTCCTAGGGTGAATTCAGAAAAGAAGGGCATAAGGTAATTTTATTTATTTAAAATTTTATCAAGAATTTAGTTTACATAAAAAGCAAATAAATTTATATAATTAGTTTATAGAAAATAAATTAGTTAGTTTTGATTCTTTGATTTAAACCATATTAGTTTGATTCAGATTTCAAACCCAAGATAAATAAATAGAAGTTGGATATTTAATTAAAACAATTTGATGATTTAATTAAATGAGAAAATGGAAATATATATATAGACATTTATTTATGCGTTAATTGAAATGTTGATCGTTAAATAAATATTCATAGGAGCACGATAAAACTCATTCGAGGCGATTCGAAGCCGTAAGATCTGAATTTCCACGAGACATTCAGCAAAGGAAAATCTCGGTGAGTAAATCTCACTCACCTTTTATTTTAATTATTTTTACCTCGTAAAAATAATTGTTGATGCTGGTTTGGATTTTTCTGGTTGTTTTATATATATTAGTTATTTAGGCTATTATATATATATATTGGGTTGATTGATTGGTTGGATTCCCGCAGTCTCATTAGCGGATGCCCGCAGTTTCATAGCGGATGATTACCCTATACGCCCCACGCTATGATTAGTGGATGACCTTCTATACCGCGATATTCTGCCACGAAGCAGAATGGGTATTATTTATGTGCTAACATCTGTGGATGCAGGAAAACAGGTTGGAGGAATCCAACTGGATTCCTCAAAAATATATTATCTGTTTGTTATTTGGTTGCATATATATTGTTATATATGATGTGTTAGAAAAATAAATAATTCGTTGCTTTATGTGTTTAAATATCACTGGGCTTAAGTAATGATATTTAAAAATATCGTGGAAGGATATTTGAGATTTAAAAAAGGGAAATTTCTATTTTTAAATAGAATTTGAATTTTAAATGGAAATAAAAATATAAACTTGTTTTGAAAAATAAAACAAGTAGTTTCTTTTTAAACGAAGTTTAAGAAATAGTTCTTTTATAACGAAGTTATAAATGAAGTGAAAAGAATTATCATTTGATAATTCAGAAATAGAAATAAAAGCGTGAAATTGGGATTCGAAATGAAATTTCAAAATAGGATGTGAAATGAAATTTTTAAATATATAACTCAAATGAAATTTGAGTATAACATTTGAATTTTTAAAGGGGTTTAAATATTTGAATTTTAAGAAGAGATTGAATATAGAAATTCAAATGAAGTTTTGAAAATAGATTTGGATATAGAAATTTAAATGAAGTTTTGAAACTAGATTTGAAATAGGATTCAAATAAGAGGATTGGAATGATAAAATTAAAAAGGGGTTGAATATTGGAAATTTCAAAATAGAATTGAATTGGAGTTTGGATATTTGAAATTCAAATAGAGTAAATATAGAATTTGAATTCGAAGAGAATTGAATATAGGGAATTTGAATGTAGAATTCAAAAAGGAATTCAAATGGAATTTAAATTTTAGAATTTGAATATGAAATTCAAATGGAATTTTAAACTATGGAATTTTGAAATCTAAAATTTAAAAAGGAGTTTGAATATTCGAATTTCAATAGAATTCAAATATAGAAATTGGAATATAGAAGTTCCAAGGGAATTTAAATATAGAGTTTGAATAAGAGAATTCAAATGAATTCAAACATGGAATTTGAATATAGGGGGTTCAAATAGGAATTTAAGTATTGAATTTGAATATCAAATAGAAAAGGGATTGAAATTTGAATATAGAATTCAAATAAAAGTGAGATTGGAAATTTAATCAAGGAATTCAAATAGAGTTAAATGAAATTGAATTCATTTTAGGAAGTTTAAAGGCTTATATATATAAATATATATAAAACGAACTCGCCGCAGCGCTGCAGTTCGTAAATTGGCATTTCAAACTTCAATTGAATATATAGAACTCGATTGAAGTCGGAATTCTTTGAAACAAGAAACGTCAGGACCGGTTTGATAATAGTTTTCTAATGAAAGAGAAAAATATGAATTTCGTCGTATAGATTTTGAGTTATGTCAAAATCAAATTTTCAGAAAAGCAGCGCCAGAATCGTTTTAAAACCATAATGGTTTATTTAATATTATAAAAGGATTTTTATCCGAAGTTCTATTTAGAAAATTTCAGAGTGAGTTGCAAAATATATGCGAATTCAAGTTGTGTAAATGAATATGATTTTTGAAACAGAAACCAGATTTTGATTTATTGAATGGAATTAACTAAATTGAATAGAAATTAGTTAAGGAGCTTTTGAATTGATATTGTGCCTTAAATAAGTGAATTCGATTTGAAAATTTATATTCGAAATAGAAAAGAGAACTGGAATTGAAATTTTGAAATTCAATTTGGTCGTGAGCAAGTTAAACATTTATTTGAACATGTTATGTTCAACAAAGAAGTAAAATAGGCAAAAGGGCTAATTAAAGAATAATTGAGCGAAACTGAATTCAAACGATTCAAAATTGAATTCAAAACGAATGGATTGAGTCGAATTGAATTGGAAACAGGTGAACAGGTGTTAAACAGATATGGGATGGAGTATATGAAGATTTAAATTTATGTGCTCGACAAAAAGGTACATGTTTAATTCATATATGAGGTTTTATGCGCCGTATCGGCAAGCCGCTTGGCTTTTCCTTTTTCTTTTTGAGATTAGAAGGACCGGGAAAGCTATTTGAAATTTCCCGATGCTCCCGATACAGGGGAGGTTATGGCGAATTTTTCCGGGAATTTAAGGAGTTAGAATATTTTTAAGAAATTTGACAATTAGGAATCTATATATCGCTATATATAGAATTCGATAAGGAAACGAAATCAAAAGTAGCGTAAAGGGCCAATATGGCTATTGAAAATATTTGGTTAACAAATATTGATAGAGAAAATGGAAAGAGATTTATGAAATATTAATTAAAGGGCCCAGTGATTGTTTGATATGTTTGGATGAACACTTGTTTTTATTCGATAGTTAAATCACAGACTATCGAAGTTTTTGACCATCATTGTCAATATGGAGAGACCGGTTGGATTATTATCCGAAGAACCACTCCGTATCGGCATAAGCGTTGCGAACCAAGTATACTGAATATATTGAAGACGGAGTGAAGTGCAAGGGCTTTTCTAGTAATAGAAATAGTGCCTTCGGTTTCGTTCAATCCCAGAACGAACGTAAATGGACGAATGTCTGACAGAGTATTTCCAATGATCAAATGGGTTGGTCTGTATGAATATATATGGTTGCAACGGATTTATTCCCTTAGCATAACATCCAGAATATTCGTGCAAACTCAACTAGTGATTAACGGATCTGACAATGTGGCATTCAAAGTGATTGTGTTATCAAGGAATGGTAAGTAATCGTAGCCTCAGGCCTCAACAACCGGGAAAGGACAAAAATCGGGCAGGCAGCATGGCTATGTGGGTCGCACCCATTAGGGTGTATAATCACCTATCTAGAGAAATTCCTTTTGTTTCTAAATCTATCGATTCTGCCCATTCGGGAAACGGTGGTTTGAGTCCAACCGTTGGTGGTATACATTCGATACACTCAAGCGAAATGAGTGGTCGGTCATGTGTGGGCCGGGTTGCAAGATGTTCTTGTTGAACCCAGGTGTATTTGCCTCTAGAGATACACAGTCGGAAGGTGGTTCCATACCTTGTCATGTTGGAAATCCAATCTCCAATAAGCGCCATGCGGTTTTTGATTTCATAAAATATATGTAGAGCGTGAGATGAAAGCGTTCTGCTATTTGGTTATTTATTTGATGTAGACATTACTATAATATCACTGGATTTGATATCAAAGTGTTTTGGGTTATAGTAAGGTAAAAACCGTCCATGTTTATGTGTGGGCTGGTCTTACTATTATCTTTTCTTTTGAAAGGATTTTTAAAGTTAAACAAGTGGTTGGAGTTTACTCACACCAGTCCCATGACTGACCCAGAGTTTATTTTGTTTTGTTTTCCCTAAACTCTTGGGTGCCCAAATTTGTACGGGCAGTCAAGTGTTTCAGGCTTTTACAGATACACTTGGAGGAGCTTGAAGCAGGAGGCTTCAACGTTAGTTATTTAGAGTTACTTCCGCTGGATCAAATGTTATGTGTACTCTGATGATGGTATGTGTATATGTACAAAACAGATTTGTATTCCAAAGCTTATGTTATAGAATATATTTTATTCGTTCCGCTGTGAGTTGTGATCTTCGTTTTCTTCTATTCTAATATTTCTTTCTTTCTATTTCTCATCCTCTAACTTCTTTCTAATAATGAGTCGTATTTCTGTGTTATTTGAGTTGGATGTGTGGTGTTTTTAGTCAACTCAGATAGCACGGATTTGCGGGTCGTTACATCAAGTGGCCTGTAAAGATCACAACATAAGTTAAATACAAGCACGTAAGCTATGCCGTTTGTGAATATTTTCAATGGTTATTCCCCCAGGGGTAATGGCATAAGACAGATAGTCAGATCAATTCCCTTTCAAATTTAGACGAAGGATGGCTTATTCTGGATAGTTGGGGAAATCCTTAATCCTGAATGCCACGATCGTGCCAGATCATATTATGACCGGAAAACCAACGACTGCTCAGGAACTTATTAAGGCCGGATAGAAATCCAAAAATCCTAGGGCTTCACCGGGTCCTTCCCAGTCGCGAATATTAAGTCGCATGACATGTCATTGAATAATTCATTCTCAAGGATTCCTTTCGGTCACCGTCTAGAATTTCATAGGAAGTTTAGCATTGGGCATTGGTGTCATCCTCCTGCACGTCCCCCTTTAGTTGCTTCCTACTGGTCTGTTATTATTGTTGTGAGTGCGGCCCTCGCGTTTTGTTTAGCTTTGTTCTGCGAACCTGCACATGGTAAATGAAATTTTGTTTCTTTCGCATTATCCTGCACCTGCGAGCATTCCATAAACCAATAAGCAAATAGTTCGTGAAACATTATAAGTTATCAATGCAATTATAAAAAAAATTCACTAAAGTAGTATGTATGTATGTATGTATGGGTATACCCCCAATCAATCATTTACTTAGTGCCTGGCCAGGGCTTGTTGAGGATTGATTAGGACCATAACTGTGTTTCCCCCATGTCCGGACATGGAGGATTCGGGCTCCGCTTTCATTCTTTTTCCCAGTCGTGTAACAGGATAGGAGCCCTTGAGTGGCATGTGTCATCATTCCTTTATACTCTCCCGATCC
This sequence comes from Allium sativum, assembly GCA_030737875.1. Lineage (NCBI taxonomy): Eukaryota > Viridiplantae > Streptophyta > Magnoliopsida > Asparagales > Amaryllidaceae > Allium > Allium sativum. The sequence goes on along the minus strand of CM060925.1, from coordinate 138,776,068 downwards.
TTCAGCGGGGTAAGAGTTCTTGTGGCACTAAGTGTCTAACACCTTTATACTCTCCCGATCCTTCAGCGGGTTAGAGTTCGAGCTCGGTCCTTAGTCTGCTTACCGATCCTAGCGGGGCAGAAGTTCTGGGGGCGCTAAGTCTCTAGCGCCTTTATACTCACCCGATCCTTCAGCGGGGTAGAGTGTATTTCGAGGCGGTTTTAGTCACAGTGCACCTTTACGCCTCATGTACATTCTCTCTGGTCCTTTATACTCTCTCTCGAATCATGAGAGTTAGAGTGGTTCAGGCGAACGGTCATATCATTCGCCCCGGCGTTCCTTCTACACTCTAGTTCAAAGAGTGGGACTCTGCCGTTTCGGATGTCGCTCTCGACATCGGTTCTGGTCCATGCTCCACGCTTCACTCTGGCGAATAGAGCTTTTCAGACAAGTGGTTGGGTCACACTCATCCTAGGTTTATATTTCTATCCAAGCTCTGTGGATAGCATCAGTCAGTCAAACAGTAGGGAAACGTTTGCCAAGGCTTTGTGTTCCCCCAAACAATCTATGGGAGGAGTAGTTGGCACCAAACTTTGTGTACCAGCATCATTCATATCATATGAGTTAGTCATGTCAATAACTCAAGAGGCATGTAAAAGCAAATTTCATGATTTGAAAATAAGAATATCAATGGGCACTGCTGCCCCCCTATGGGGTTCATGTAATCTGGTGGCATCGAGGATAGGATCGAGCCATATAGATGGTCACACCGCATCCATCTGGAGTCGGACTCCGACTTTGCAATTCAATGATTTATGTACAATTGTCTTGTGGTCTGCCACGTGTGAGCCAGGGATCATATGGTCATCTCAGATCCACTTTGAGTTATACAACTTTCATTAGACACGGGGGTGCGACTTTGCAAACGAGCAGTCCAGTCGGGTCCGTTACAGCAGTGCTCCATAACTCTACACGTGGGTGTTAAAAGTCTGATCGGTACCAAATCTGAGGTATCTACACAATCCATATATAAATTTTTCTGAGTTAATTACATCGGCAACTCATAAAGAACGTAAATATAAGATTTATGGTTAAAAAGTAGTCATGTTAGAGGAATGAATATCATTCTGAGGGGGATTTGGAATTGCATGCTCTTTACCAGTTAACTCTTCCTTATCTTGTCTCTGCCATGGGATGGTTGCCAGAATCTTAAGCTGATGATGAATATCTTTTCAAATTATTGTGGGGCGACAGTCCCAAGAATGAATAGATCTTGATTGGGGTCTTGGGATGGCAAAGGCGGTTAGGTAAATATCATAAGCGAGTGATGAGGTCGCATCTCCTTTGAATCGCCTTTTTGCCACCATGCTGAGGGTAAGGATAGAGTGTCAGGAAGTCGCGACTGCACCACTAATGGAAGCACACCATCACATTGGTGTTAGGATGGCAATTGGCATGAGAACAATGGATTTACGCTTATAGAAACTTTTGCACTTTCTATGCTAGAAAATAGGATATTGCAGCTGGTGGGATAGTCATATCTCAATGATTTGCTGATAGGCCCTCGATTGCATATCGAGACAAGGGTTAGTGCGCAAACAATCAATCAGCTTTCAGGCGTGAGCATTCTAAACTTTCAACTTGCTAACTTTTAGGCAAGACTAAGGCAATTAGCCATGCAAACACCTGATGTATCAGCTTTGAATTTAGATGATGTAATCTTGAGCGATTCATGCTCAAATCTCTAATTTCCCCCCACGTCTGGGGAACGAGTTACTTGGCAAACAATTGATGAAAGGAGTGGAAGTGTGAATCTTCACTTTCTAATTCCAAAGCTTCGCTCGTTAGATGTTTCATTCATGTACATTTCCCATCTAGCGGGAAGTTGACTAGTGATTCTGTCAAACCATTCAGGGCGGTAAATTCAGCAATGAGAATCGTCGATTTCTATCTCAGGACAACCTTCCAAGGGAAATAAGCCATGTCACCTTGCATTTAATATCTTGAGGCATAACAAGCGATGGTATGCCATTCATTCTCGTTGCCGAAAGCATTCCGTGCTGCAGGAAGTTTCTTACGGAGGTTATCGATGATTCTCACTCGGGTGTAGTATCCAACACTGGATCAACTTCTGTATGATCAATTGTCGGAGTTCGTAGTGTCTTAATTGGGATCACCTCTATCTTTTCTAAATTGTCGGAACCTTCTAACTTGGTCAGATTATATGCCTTCTGACCTTCTATGTGCGGAATATGAGGCATGTTGTAACGTTCCAATCCACCCAACAGCTCTTCTATTGGTTCTAGGTAAGCTGCGAGTTGTGGTTTCTTCGATTGGAATGCCTTTCAAGCCACCCTTAGGGGGTTATCTGCAAAACTCCGGCGTTGGATCGTCGATCATTTCTTGCACCATCTGTATACAGTTTCCAGATGCTTGATTTCGTCTTTCGTTCCGAGGGGCCATTTTCTTCATCTAACATATCCTCTTCGGGAACGGTACATTCAGTGATGAAGTTGGCTAATGCTTGCTCCCGTACGGACCTCTTTAGGAGGGAACTGAGATTAAACTGGTTTAGCTCTATGTTCCGTTCGAGCAACTTTCCAGATGCCTCATGTCGCTGCGGGCCCTGTCGTAGCGGCTAATGAGTATGTATCACAATAGGATGAACTAGGAAATAGCGGGGGAGCTTTCTCAGAACAATCAGCAAGCTATAGATAAGCTTTTCAATCTTTGGGTAGTTGCGTTCTACCATGGCTACCTTCTTGCTCACATTATAGGCTAGTTTCTGGACCCTATCCTTCTTACCTGCAAGTGGTGCCAACTTTCCTTCCAAGCATCAGACAACTTTAATTCTTTGTTGTTCATGGATGTTTAGGATCATCGCAATTTGATCAGGGTTGATTTCGATCCTGGCTAAGCTAACTATGAGACCAAGAAGCTTTCCTGATGCAATCGGCAAACAAACATTTTGAAGGGTTTAGATTTATTCCAAATATTAAACATTTCTATTAGATCTGAAATGAAATAGGTGGATCACTCAGACTCCACAAGAGTATCATCTACATGGACTTCCATGGGCTTTCAAGGCAGATGCTTTCCCTGGACCGAGCATACGCCTTATTTGCTGTAGAAAGCAAGTAAGTTTCCTTGTTTGGAAGAGGTCTATATGAGATCCGATTTCAAGACGTTAATCAGATCGGCGTCGACCGTCGGAACATGTGCAGTTGCATCATTAGATGTTACCCTTCTGCATCCCGAATCACCATCCTCTCTGGGATCTATGTCTTCGAGCAGATCATCGGGTGATTCCTTTTATGATGCTCCCTTTATTCGCAATATTGACGCCTCCTTCACACTCCATTTCATCTAGAGGGGAAGCGTCTTTGAGTTTCACGCCATCTATGTTGCGTAGCATATTCTATCTAGCCAAATAATCGGCTTCTCCCATAACTTGGTCACCATAGACCATTCCCGCTCTATCTTCGGTTGGGATATTTAGCAGTATACACTTGGGTGCAATGCAGGCTCTAAATTCTGTTGGAGAGGGTCTATTTGGACCTTGATCAGATAAGGTTGAATACGATAGCATAGTTTGTGAGGTACTTTGATCTCAAAATCTTATCTCTTGACCAAGGTCGTATGGTGGCTGGTGAGCAGTCAAGTTGCTATCATCCGGACAAGGATCCATATGCCCAATCATGGCCTGCGGTGGTTCAATTGGTATCTGACTCTGGGAACCAAATTGTGTTGATCTAACCCTTAGTCGATGGAAACCAATCTCCCTTGATGCGGTTGACGGAAAATAAGCATTTCAAAGGTTAGCCAAGCTATTCAAGGAGCAAACCAGAGAACATTTGTCTTTCATTACATCATTCAAGTGGAGGGTAAATTTGTAGTGCTAGGATCCTTATTTGCTATCAGACATCACATCATTGAGAATCATTGTCATTGGGATCTTCTGAGTCATCTTCAGAATAGTGTCCAGATTGTGTTATGTTAATGGCATCTGGGACTTCATCAGTTGGACAGGTTTAAGTCATGTAAACTAGGTGATCGCTACTCGTTCAGGAACATCATCAGTTTCATTGGTGAAATCTATACACCATCGGGGCTCTGGGGGAGGAGGCTATTGTGATACAATCACTATCTCATATATCGTCATAGCCGACATGCCGAATCTTTTCAATAGCTCCTTACATTGAATAACATCAATAAATAGGCGCAGTGGCTCTAGGAAGAATTCCCGCCGTTGCCAATTTGCTGTCGATTTCCTCAGACTATCTACTGAATCTCGGTTGATAAGCCTTAATGATTATTGCAGGACAAAAACGTACTCCGAGCCGAAGGCGAGGACATCAGCGGGTCCGAGCGCAGCGCCGGTGGGGTCTCGGGCCCCACAGTCCAGTGGCACTGCACGATTTTTTCAATTTTGGACGATGGAGCCTTTTCTGAAATGATCTGAAAATTGTATTTTTTCCAAAAATAGCTGTTTCGGGTCGGATCGTAATTTGCCTTCAAGTTGCGGTTTGGGCGTACCTTAGGATCGGATTATGTCCGCAGATCAAATCAAGTCAGATGGAGGCACTCGGTTCGGATCGGGGTGCAGTTGTCGGTTCGGGTCGGATGGCCTTCTTCATTATTTGCCATACGAACACTATTGCTGGATCGGATCAGAAGCCCTCCACCGGATCGGGTCGGATCCGACCCGAGAACATTCGAACCGGTTCTGGCACATATCAAGCTTTATACACGGTGACTGGGGATCGGATCAGATCCGATCCGACCTGTTCGACCTGGAGACTGATAGTAGTGACTCTCACTTGCAGGTCGAGAACATCCATTTGTTCTTCATCCGAACCGAAGACTGAAATATGCCGGAGCTGCCATTTCCAATCTTTGTTAATCATCGCTGCTATAAGGCATGTTGTTGGCTTCACATCTGGAAGTCGTCATTCTTACAAGATCATTGGAAAACAGAGAATTTGTTGGATTTCCTCATCGGACTTGGCGGTCCAATTAGCAGATTGGAGAATCCATAAACGTTGAGAATCTTCATTTCTCAGTGGAAGCACCAAAATGTTAGACCAAAAAATGGTCCTAACACCCAACTGAATATGAATTGCGAAGAATAATAATCTAAAACATAGAAAGTCAGGCGGATACACGAGATTTATAGTGATTCGGCATTAACTAGCCTACGTCCACTTCATAGTTTCTTATTTCATTCTAGAATTACAATTACAATGAATACATCCACACAATCACTCAAATACAATGAATTATTCTCTCCGAATTCATTGATTTTTATTGGAGAAGAAGGTGGTTGTTGATTGAGAAATTTGTCCATGGATGCCATTCATGAATTAAGTGTCAGAACCCCCTCAAATGATGCGTTGTATGTGTATTTATAGGTGTAAAATCGGTTGGGATGTGTGGCCACGTGGCAACATCATAGAGGACTTCGAAAATGATGGAGAAAGTGGGGAGCGTGGCTTCATTCGTGAGCTTACAAATGTCAATCGGTCCAGGTAAATAGGCACAAGAATAGGTCTCCAATGAAGGGAAGTTGCGTGTTTCAGGCAGTTCGGTTAGGAGGCCTAAATCCGATCCAAACTGATGTTGTTGCACCCATCCGATCCGATTAGAGCTATTCCATCCGAACCGATCTGAGCTGTCCCATTCGAACCGATCCGATCCAAGCTCTGGTTTTAGGACATATGAGAGCTTTATCCTCTAACATATGTAACCCTGATCATCTGAGTTTTGGGTGGCCTGGTCATAAAACGGGCTAACAGATGTAAACGCTTATATTATAATTATTGGTTGATGGATGGTAGTTGATATCGATGTGTTTACATTGTTGACACAAAAATTTTATACCCCGAGTATGAAATTGGAAATTTATTGAATTTCGTTTTATTGAACTGTTAAATGAATTTTACATTCATTTGAGAGAAATTTGGCGATAGAATAGAAATCCAAACTGATTTGAAAAATGGAATTGACATAGTTTCAAACAACTATTGCAATGATTGAAATGGATTTGAATGAAATTCGGGCTAAAAATAACTTGTTTTAATTTAAGTTGGATTTTTGAATAGTAACTTCAAATGTAAATTCGATTTAGGTATATAAACGACGTTTTTAACTCAAATGGATTTTTCCATTGATCTTATTTATTTTTATAATGGATATCAAGAGAATTTGGATTTCAAAATATTACATTTTGAAAAATATTATTATTTTAATATTATAATATGGAATATTCAGTTTTGATTTAAAATTGAATTGGAAGTTGAAATCGTTTTAAAACGATATTATAAACGTTTAATAAAATATGTTTGAACAGAAGCGATGAATTTTATTATAGATAATAAAATACTTTGAATAGGATGTTTCGCACAACAACCGTTCACAAATTTCGACCATTAACTTCAAATTGACATACTGGGAGATCAGACCATCGGATTTTTCTGAAACGAAAAATGTTGGGTCCGAAATGAAAAGAATTTTCAAATTATATGTAGAGATTTAAAATCAAACGGTTAGATTTTAAAATAAGTTCAAATCTATTTTTGAAAAGGTCGCTATAGATGTAGTTCGGTGACCGGAATTGGAAACCAACTAAAAACGACCTTATAAAACATAAAAAATATGGAAAAAATTTGATAAATCATAATTAATGATTTTAAAATGATTTGAGAAAGAATTATGAAGAATTAGATTTGAGCTTTTGGGCTTTTGTCCTGGTTTACTTAAATGGTAATCAAAGTTTTGGAATTTAGTTTAAATTAAACTAAATGTTTTCAAACTGAATTTAGTATCTATAAGACTTCTCTACATGTGTTCATTCTAGTTTGAATTCCTATTAAGCACTTTACTTAGGCTAAATTCTTACTTAACATCGACGTTCAAACGTCGTGTAGTCAAATCATGAAATTAAATTCACACGATGTTTGTTTCCAAAGTTTTCCTAATTAAAAATCTACGTAGTCCATGCAAGAATGTGATAAGATTGCTCTTATCAAAACAATATAGTAATTACTCATAAACTGGTCTGGTACAACTATTAAATTTGGGTGTCTTAAATATATTAATAAGGAGATATTAATTGATTCTTGTAATGTAACAACCCGGAAAATCGGAACCAATTTAAAAATTTTATTTTAGCAACTTTAATGGATTTTGAATATATAAAAAGATTTATTTTAAATAATAATAACTAAAAATTTATTTAAATCAAAGTTAGTACAAATAAATTTATTCTAATTATATAACGAGCCTGAAATGGCGTGGCAATTTGAAAATTCGATTTCAAATTTCAATTGAATGTACACGATTCAAAATAAATCGGATTTCAGTAAAACTAGAAATATTTGAATCTGTTTGAATATATATTTCCAACGAATGTGAAAAATCCAGATTTCATAACAGGAATGAAAAGTTATGTCCAGTTGAAAATTCAGAATAGTCGCTATGGAATTTATATATATATAGCCCTTAAAAATAGCCATTTTGCAGACGACCTCCGTTTTCAACGAAACCACTTTTATTGGATTCAGAATGTCAAATTATTGCTAGATTCAAATTTTCATGATTTTTGAAATTGATATGTGAGCGTGGTGAATTTAAACGTGTTTGGTCAATTCAGTTTGAATTTAATCGACTGGAAATTGACTGTTTTTCAAACAGTCTCCAAATTCGATGAAATTAGTTTTGTAAGGATTGTACCATCAAAACAAAGCCAGATTTATTTTTCTGGAATTTTTGGAGTTAGAACATGGCCCCAGTATATTAAAATGTATGTTGAAATCAATATAGAACGTTATATTAATTTATATTTTAATTTTGATGAAAACTGATCGTAATAGCCGAACTGGCTTACGAAACATATCTCATTGTATTCGGAATGGGGGTATTTAGCCATGGACAACGGTCGTTGGGTCTCGTTTGGAGTTCGAATAAAAAGTCAATCTTTTTGGAGAATTAAATTAAATATATAAATCCCCCCTTAACCTTCTCTCTCCCATTCCTGTTCAGAAAGAGAAATAATAAAAAAAAGCGGAGGCCGTTCCCTCACGCCCGCCGTCCACCGCGCTCCGGCGATCGCTGGAGCTTTCTCCCCCCTCCTCCTACTGCGCCTAACCTCTCCTCTCCTCCTCTCTCTCTAAACCTAATGGCCCCCAAACCCTAGGAAACCCCGCTGCCCTCGCTGTAGCCGCCGCCATTGCCACCCTGCCCTGCCGCCAACTAGTGCAGCACCACCTCAACCACCTCTGACCCAACCGCCACCCCCTCAGCTCCAACGTAGACAAGACAACCCCCTTCCTTCAAATCAGTCAATTGATGAAATGAAAGTGAGTTTTTTTAATATTTATTTATGTTTATAAAAATATAACCTTTAGTTATATAAAAATATAATTATTAGTTAGAAGAAAATATAATTTTCAGTAGAAGAAGACATGAATTTTAGACGTATAAAAATGCGATTTTTATAATGTTTTCATCGTTATAAAAATTTAATCTTTATATTGTAAACATCGTTATAAAAATGTGATCTTTATAATGTAAACATCATTATAAAAATATGATCTTCATAATGTAAACATCGTGTTAAAGATGTGATTTTTTCATATGAAGTAGCAAAGAAAAAATGTGATTTTTTTTCATATCAAGTAGCAAAGAAAATATGTGATTTATTTTCATATGAAGTAGCAAAGAAAAAATGTGATCTTTTTTCATATGAAGTAGCGAAGAAAAAAAAGTGATTTTTTTTCATATGAAGTAGCGAAGAAAAAATGTGATTTTTTTTCATATAAAGTAGCGAAGAAAAAATGTGATTTTTTTTCATATGAAGTAGCGAAGAAAAAAATGTGACTTTTACATATGATGTAGCAAATTAAAAATATGTTTTTTATATATGTAGAGAATATAAAAAATATGATTTTTATATATGTAGAGAATATAAAAATATGATTTTTATATATGTAGCGAATTAAAAATATGATTTTTAATGTATACATAGCACTGTAAAAACATGATTTTTAACGTATACATAGCACTGTAAAAATATGATTTTTAATGTATACATAGCAGTGTGAAAATATGATTTTTATATATAAGATAGCGTTATAAAAATTTGATTTTTATATATAAGATAGCATTGTAAAAATATGATTTTTATTATACACATATATATCACATTAAAACAAAAATGAGATTTTTAATATAAAAACCACGTGAAAAAGATTGCGAGGAACTGACTGGAAGCAAAACGGAATCTAGACCATCCAATAAAGAATGACCGAGTGGATCCCAAAGGTGAACACTTCTCACTCTAACTTTGTTTACAGTTAAATATATATACTAGGATGCAAACGGTGCTTAGTAGCACCCGACACCTTTGAATGAAACCACGGATGTTTGGTTGTTTGTTTGATTGGTTTATTTTTTTGAATTGAGTTTGGGAAGTGAAATGAATTGATTTGAATTGGTATGTGTATGGCACGAGCCAGTATTAGGCGGGGAATAAGGCTAGACCTTATTCCGGTTATAGTATCATGCCGTTAAGCTGCCGAAATTTTCTAAATATGTTAGAACAATAAAAATATCATTTTATTGTATAAATGAACTGTATAAAACATTCATGTGTTGAAATTAATATTTTATCGTTAAAAATATAGTTTTTAACGTGAATATAAATAAAAATAAAAATAAATATTCATATACAAATTGGACGATTTGTTTATATACACTCATTTGATTGATATTGATTGGGACGATATATTTTACACATTACCCAACTGCACAAATAAAATCTGTGTGTGTTGATTGAAACCCCATACGGGTATTGGGATGATATTTGACGTACACTAATCCTTATTATTTAGTTGTATGTCAACCGATAGGTTGACAAACTGTTGTAAGCATTAATTATTTATACTTAATGCTTATGCAGTTGTGTAATGCACTCTGGATGATGGTTGACTGTGTTTGATTATTGTTGTGTACATGTGTGTATGAAATCCATATAAATAAAATTACATGGTAATTGACTATGTCTGGTTCCATTTCGGAAAGAACGAATATTTTAAATTAACGAATATTTTAAAATAACAAATGATGAATATTTTAAAATAACTAATATCTTAGAATAATATTCAGTAATGGATCAAAATATGATTTTGATGTTGATTTGGGAAATATTGAAAAATATGAAGCCATGTCGATTAGATACGTGCCATTTTGACGCGAACGATATTTATATCAATTTTATTCATTTTTATAATGAATATCGAAAAGGAAGTGATTTCAAAATCTGATATTTTAAAAATATTATCATTTATATACTATAATGATAAGGAGTATTCAATTTTAATTTAAAACCGAAAATGAAGTTAGAATCATTTTAAAACGAATTTATAAACGATTTATAAAATATGATTTAGATGGAAATCAACGGAATATACATATAATATATATATATATATTATATATATTTAATGGCCTGAATAGAAAGTGCCATGCCGCGGTCGTTCGCGAATTTCGACCATTGACTTCGAGCTGATATTACGGGAGATCGGACTGTCGGATTCTCCTAAAACCGAAACCGTTGGGTTTGTATCGAAAAGAGCTTTCCAAAGAATACAAAAGATTTAAAATCTAACGGTTGGATTTGGAATTATTTCCAAATCAAATTTGGAAAAGGTCGCTGTAAGTACAGTTCGATGACCGTTTATGGAAATCGACTGAAAGGGCCTTAATAAAATTATTAAAAATATCGATAATTTGTGTAAAATCATAAAAATTGATTTGGAAAGAATTAGGATGAAAAATACCATATTTGAAATGATAAAAATATATTTTTATCGAAATGAACTAGTTATTAACTAGAATTATAATCCAATTAATTTTAAATAAATGAATTGGATTACATTTGGCATGGACATATTCCTCTTTGTCAAGCTTTTCCTTCTCTATTTCCTTTCATTGCTAATGAATCCAGAATCTGGAAAATCCATCTTCCTCCAAAGGTTCTTTTCTTCAACTGGTGCTTGATTCATGGTAAAATCAATACAAGAGCTAAGTTGCATAGACTTCATTTGATTGAGGATCCTCATTGTGCTCTTTGCTCCGATCATGTTGAGACTATTGATCATCTTTTCTTTGAATGTGAATATTCTTTCCCTGTCCTTGCAGCCACTTGGTCCTTCTTGCTTGGCTTTGTGCCTGAAATTAATTCAGTGTTTGATCATTGGGAATTTAATGATGCAAATGCAGCTTTAGACTCCTTTTTAGCAATATTTTGTTCGTGTATTTGGAAAGAAAGGAACGCAGTGATATTTAACAAACCACTGAAGCAATTTAGAGGGTTATGCAAACTCATAATTTTCTATTTTAACTCATGGTCAGGTCAAGCTCCTCCCTCAGCCAATTTCATGCTTGCTCTGCCGGCAACCAACAGCCTAGAGGAGTCAGTGGACTCTAACCATGGCGATTCAAGTCCAGACTTGCACTGATTTGCATAAGGTTGTTCGTGTCAGCATGCTATATTTCTATGGTTCCTTTTGGCTTTTAGATGATCTATTTATTTCCTTAGCTGTGTTTTGGGTGGTGTAGACACTGTTGTTATGCTTGTTTTGGCTTGAACTATTGTATTTCTATCACTCTTTTGCTATTGAACTATGGACCACCAGTTGGGCTTGTCAACTGGGCTATTTATATATATTAATATTATGTTTAATCGACTGTGTAGTTTCGCGCTACACATCCGTCCTACTAAAAAAAATGAATTGGATTGAGAATGGGTTTAATATAACCAGAATTTCCAATATATGAATTGGAGTGGATTTGAATGGAAATAATCTTCGGAATATTTCGATATTGGATTCCGTGATTATACAGATATTGTTATGGAAATTTGGAAGATATATTTTATATCGTTATTTCCAATGCGATATTTGTTGGTTTCCGAATTTGATATTGAATATAAGCCGATATAATTTCTATTCAGAGCCTTGTATTTAAAATCAAATTGGATTTTGGGTTTGTCATGATTAGTGCCTTCATGAACACTATTCTTAGGCCCAGTTGAGAAAAGAATAAATCATTTAATTAAGATTTAAAGAAGTTTACCAATTAATTAATATCTAATTGGAATTGAATTAAAGAGTTGGATTTTGGGTTTGTCGTAAATGGTGTTTTCAGTAATACTGTTCTTGAATCCTAATTAAAATTATTATAGTTTCCAATTATATTAATAATTGGAATAAAATGGAATGTGAATTGGGTTTTTTGTGAACTGTGTTTTTACCGACATTCGTCCTTTAACCCGATTTATAATGAAATGTGATTTGGAATTTATAAATCTTTTATTTAGATTTATAGGAAATATTCCAAAGTAAAGTTTTCCAATTTAATACAACAAATTGGAATGGAATGGAATTCGATTTGATAATAATCGAAGTGAACTTCTATGGAGGAAGACTGGTAATATATATATATATATATGGAATTTAGAAGGCTTAGTCTTTATTCCATTTATGTTATTAGTCAAATACGGAAATTGATATTGATTATATATATATATATCGTTCTGTTTTCTGTGAAGATTCCATAATTAATGGAATGTGGTTTTGGGTTTATCGTGAACTATGTTTTAGATGACATTAGTTCTTTAACCCAGTTAAAGACAGGATTACATGTCTAACATTGTAGTTCGAACTGTATGGTTGATCTCTGCTAAATATATATATCAGTTTTGTGACAAGGAATTTATTCTCTTTCTGAACACCCTTCTCTAAGATGTACAAGCTTAGAGGTTATATATCGGCAGAAACCAATAGAACGGTGTAGATTGTCGATGTGGCATGTTGGTGTTTCCAAAGTTAAATAATAATTAATATTGATTTTTGGTAAGAATAAAACTAAGTGGAGTTTTAATGAATCTTTAATTAGATTGAAATGAGAATGTGATAATTTAAATTATCAAATTGGGGAAATGATCGAGAATGGAGTACCACCAGTTTTACTCCAAGCAATAGTTAAATCTTTAATTAGATTTGAACATGAAATGGTAATTAAATATACCGATAACACTGTGGTGTTAGATATGGAGTATTACCAGTTTTGCACCATGGGATGAATAGATTGGGAAATAAAACAAATGATTACTTCGGTAAGGTACGCTAATCCTGACTAGTTTGGATAAACCTTAATTTGGTTTGAATTGATATCCAAAAGAAGATTAAAGAATAAATTTAAAAGAATTTATCTTTGATAAAATTAATGGGAACCTTTCCCAAAGTATAAGAATATTTGAATAAAGTAATATTCTGGATTGGAATGAGGCGTATGTTGTGTTTTAATAGCACTTGTTTATTATATATGTGTGTTATTCGGAAAGGTCGGGTGTATACCCATTTTGAATAACTGATTCGATGATAAGTCAACAATGAAGACGGTGGTTGAAGACCGGAGGTCTTCACATCGTTTGGATGATTACTGATGTCTTGATTGGGCTGTACACCCAAGACAAGGTAATAAGTGGTGATCGTCTAGACGTACTTGGAGATCGACCGGATATGCGAGGACCTCTCTCCTGTATTGGACATATGGGACGAGGAATAAGGTGCCTCCAGTTTCGTTCAGATCCAGAATGAACTTTAAATGGATGTGTGTCTGACATTGAATTTTATTCTGTGTTGATTGATGTCTATTAAATATATATATATATGTTTGGTGGCAGAGAATTTATTCTCTTGCTTAACACCCTTCTCTGAGACGTACGATCTCAGAGGTTATATATCGATAGACATCAGTTGCATGGCGTAAATTGTCAATGTGGCATGCTGAGATGGAAATGACCAAGGCTTCTGTTGAAAAGCAGAGTCTTGTGGTTGATGATCAAAGCATGGCCTTAAAGGGCTTAGCTTTTTGTATAGCGTTAATTCACAGCCTCACACCTCGGTATGAGTCAAAACTGGATAAGGGACCCAAGGAGGACATGACGTTTCTTTCTAGCTAAGGGCGGTGTCATGGTATGAAGCCCAGTCATTTATTATAATTTTACCTATGTGGATGAGGGATAGCGAGGCGCCTCGGATATATCGGTTACTACGGAGCCGATGGATAGGTCCTATAGGATCGTGAAACGTGTGTTCAGGAATAGCCAATCCTCAAAGTAAGGGAGGACCAGCCTTGGAGGATCCAAGGGTCTTCTGTGGGAGATCCTATGGCATTTGCTAGATTGTCTCGAAGCCGGCGAGGAGTAAATCCCTTGCCTTGACTCATGACGGAAATCCAACTTACAATATGTGACATTTCGATTTTGATTGTAGAGCCTAGTATGGCAACATGATAGATGATACCCATGCCGCCTATGATTGATACATTTATATTTGAAGTTGTTTTATACACTATGCACTTATAATAGTATCAAATGATTTGTTTTTAAACGTACCAAGCATGTTTGGATATTATAAGGGAAAACTCTATCCTTCGGCTTGCGTTGCATTGTGTAATGGGACTTGAGTCTTAGAATAGCTTCATTTTTTGAAAAGCATTGCGTTATTTATAAATTGTTTTAATGCACTGGTATTCTTAGGAGGAAACTCATTCCGTGTTATACGGAATAGTCCCTTGATTTACTTTATTTTTAAAGTAAAGTTTTAAATAATTGTTTTAGTTCTCACACCAGTCACATGACTGACCTAGAGTTTATTGTTTTAACCTAAACTTAGGGTGTCCCTATTTTCCAGACAGGCAGCTAGTAGTTTTGGTTTCGCAGATATTATATTCACAGAATCCTGGTTTACAGCTGGAGCTATATTCGGAATGCTCTGTATCCGTGTATTTCTTACAGTTGTGTTATGTGCTATTTTTCTGCCGCTATGTAATGTAGTTTAAATCTCTGGTATCTTCTGATGTATATTATTTACACATACTCTGTTATAATCTTGTACTCTGATGTAATTGTTGTAATAAGCAATGAAATGTTCTATTCTTTGCGTTCTGATTTGTCGTGTTCTCAACTCAATCCGCGCTTTCCCGAAAGGGCAAGTTTGGGTCGTTTCATCGTGGTATCCGAGCTTTGATTTATAGAGCTCGACAACAGGACACATTATAATCAAAAGAAAGAATTCATCCGAGATTTGATTAGTAATATCCAATTAGAATGACTCGTTAGAGATAGGATCAGTAGTATCCTAGAACGAGTGTGAAGAGTAGTGTTTTTAAAATAAAAAAACGAAAAAAAACAAATTTTGTTTTGAAAATTTAAATCTTATTATATGCATTTGAATATTTATTTTAAATTTATTTTGGACAATCAAGTATATGAAGATTTTGAATATACGCGTAATTAACGTGTATTCGAAGTCTCAACTATACTGGATAGATATAGAACCACACTCTAGTTGCCTGGAGATGAATCTGATGATTGCTAGCATCATCAGAGTTTATGTTCGAGCTTCGAAAGTAGGATTTCTATATATTTCCATTTGACTGGTGTGAGAACCAAAACTAGATAGGATTTATTGTTTGTGAATTGGCATCAAAAATACAATTTTTGTGTATATATATAAAAGTTATGTGTTTGAAACGATAATCAACTAATTGATTGCTGATTGTATTGTTTGATTATTGGTTTGATTAATTAAAATTTTGAACCCTTAAGCCAAATTGAATCAAATATTGATCTGGCTTGAAAATTGATTGAAATTGCATATATGTACATGTATATATAATGAACAGATCATAACAAAGAGGCTAAGAAGAGGAATAAAATTGTATGCCCGACAAATAGGTACATGTTTACTATATTTCTTGGGTTTGGATGATTTTATGAGCCGATTGGCTAGGCGCTTGGCTTTTTCTTTTTCTTTTCGGATGATGAGGGCCCTGCGTGGCCAGTTGCGGTCTTAAAGGTCTCCCCATACAAAGGAGGTTATGGCGAAATTTTTCAAAAATTTAGGGTGTTAGCCAAATTTTTGAAAAGTTGGAAAATTCTTAGACACTGAAAAGTTAAAGAATAAACGCTAGAATGAAAGTTGAGTTGGTTAGTTAAACAACTTTCAGCTCCATTCCTTTTCGAGGACGAAAAGATTTTAAGTGGGGAGATTGTAACAACCCGGAAAATCGGAACCAATTTAAAATTTTTATTTTAGCAATTTTATTGGATTTTGAATATTAAAAATGATTTATTTTAAATAATAACGACTAAAAATTTATTTAAATCAAAGTTAGAACGAATAAATTTATTTTAATTATGTAACGAGCCTGAAATGGAGCGGTAGTTTGAAAATTCGATTTCAAATTTCAATTGAATGTACAAGATTCAAAATAAATTGAATTTCAGTAAAACCAGAAATATTTGAATATGTCTGAAAATACCTTTCCAAGGAATCTTAAAAATCCAAATTTCATAATGGGAATAAAAAGTTATGTCCAGTTGAAAATTCAGAATAGTCGCTATGGAATTTATATACTTACATATATATATATAGCCCTTAAAAATAGCCATTTTGCAAACGAACTCCATTTTCGATGAAACCACTTTTGTTGGATCCGGAATGTCAAACTATTGCTAAATTCCAATTTTCATAACTTTTGGAGTGAGCATGGTGAATTTAAACGTGTTTAGTCAATTCAGTTTGAATTTAATTGACTAGAAATTGACCGTTTTTCAAGCGATCTCCAAATTCGATGAAATTAGTTTTGTTAGGACCGTATCATCAGAACATAGCCAGATTTATTTTTCTGGAATTTTTGAAGTCAGAATGTGGCCCTAATGAATTAAAATGTATGTTGAAATCAATAGAGAACGTTATATTATTTTATATTTTAATTTTGATGAAAACTGGTCGTAATGGCCGAACTGGCTTACGAAACATATCACATTGCGTTTGGAATGGGGGTAATTAGCTAGGGGCGATGGTCGTTAGGTCTAGTTTGGAGTTCAAATAAAAAGTCAACCTTTTTGGAGAATTAAATTAAATAAATAATTAAATATATAAATCCCCCCTTAACCTTCTCTCTCCCATTCCCGTTAAGAACGAGAAATAAAAAAACAAAAACAAAAGTGTAGGCCACTCCCTCACGCCCGCCGTCCATCGCACCGATCGCTGGAGCTTTCTCCCCCCTCCTCCTTCTGCGCCTACCCTCTCCTCTCATTCTCTCTTTCGCACTAAACCCAATGGCCCCCAAACCCTAGGAAACCCCCGCTGCCCTCACTGTAGCCACCGCCACTGCCACCCTGCCCTGCCACCGACAAGTGCAACACCACCCCGACCACTTCTGACCCAGCCTCCGCCCCCTCAGCCCCTACGTAGACAAGACAACCCCCTTCCTTCAAATCAGTCAATTGATGAAATGAAAGTGAGTTTTTTATTATTATTTATTTATGTTTATAAAAATATAATCTTTAGTTATATAAAAATATAACTTTTTTTAGAAGAAAATATATTTTTTGGTAGAAGAAGATATGAATTTTAGTCGTATAAAAATGCGATTTTTATAATGTTTTCATTGTGATAAAAATGCGACTTTTATATTTTTTTCATTGTGATAAAAATGTGATTTCTATAATGTTTTCATCGTTAAAAAATGTGATCTTTATAATGTAAACATCGTTATAAAAATGTGATCTTTATAATATAAACATCATTTTAAAAATATGATCTTTATAATGTAAACATCGTGTTAAAGATGTGATTTTTTCATATGAAGTAGCAAAGAAAAAATGTGATTTTTTTTTAATATGAAGTAGCGAAGAAAAAATGTGATTTTTTTTCATTTGAAGTAGCGAAGAAAAAATGTGATCTTTTTTTCATATGAAGTAGCGAAGAAAAAAATGTGATTTTTTTTTTCATATGAAGTAGCGAAGAAAAAATGTGCTTTTTTCATATGAAGTAGCGAAGAAAAAATGTGATTTTTTTTTTCATATGAAGCAGTGAAGAAAAAAATGAGATTTTTACATATGATGTAGAGAATTAAAAATATGATTTTTATATATGTAGAGAATATAACAATATGATTTTTACATTTGTAGAGAATACAAAAATATGATTTTTCTATATGTAGCAATGTAAAAATATGATTTTTATGTATACATAGCACTGTAAAAATATGATTTTTAATGTATACATAGCGTTGTGAAAATCTGATTTTTATATATAAGATTGCGTTATAAAAATATGATTTTTATTATATACACAACATTATAAAAATGTGATTTTCAATTATATATAACATTAAAATAAAAATGAGATTTTTAATATAAAAACCACGTGAAACAGATTGCGATCGAACTGACTGGAAGCAAAACGGAATCTAGACCATCCAATAAAGAATGCCGGAGTGGATCCCAAAGGTGAGAACTTCTCACTCTAACTTTGTTTACAGTTAAATATATATACTAGGATGCAGACGGTGGTTAGTAGCACCCGACACCTTTGATTGAAACCATGGATGTTTGGTTGTTTGTTTGATTGGTTTATTTGTTTGAATTTGGTTTGGGAAGTGAAACGAATTGATTGAAATTGGTATGTGTATGGCGAGAGCCAGTATTAGGCGAAGGATAAGGCTAGACCTTATTCCGGTTCTAGTATTGCGCCGTTATACTGCTGAAATTTTCTAAATATGTTAGAACAATAAAAATATCATTTTATTGTATAAAAAAACTGTATAAAATATTGTGTTGAAATAAATATTTTATCATTAAATTTTTTATTTTTTACGTGTATATGAATAAAAATAAATATTCATTTACAATTCAGATGATTTGTTTATGTACACTCATTTGACTGATATTGATTGGGACGATATATTTTACACATAACCCAACTGCACAAATAAAATCTGTGTGTGTTGATTGAAACCCCATGACATGACCCAAACTCACCCTTATAGGAGAGCCCAGATTGAGTAGAGAACATGACAAATCAGAACACAAACAAAAGAACATTTCATTGCTTATTACAACAATCACACCAGAGTACAAGAATACAACAGAGTATGAATAATTTATACATCAGAAAAATGTCAGAGATTTAAAATACATTACATAGAAGCCGAAAAATAATACATAACACAACTGAGAGAAATACACTGATATAGAGCTTTTCAAATATAGCTCCGGCTTTAAATCCAGGATCATGTGAATATAATATCTGCAGAAACACAACTACTAGTTGCCCGTGTGGAAAATACGGGCACTCAGAGTTTAGGTTAAAACAATAAACTCCAGGTCAGTCATGTTACTGGTGTGAGAACTAAAACAGTTATTTAAAACTTTACTTTAGAAATAAGGTAAATCAAGGGACCACGCCGTATAACATGGAATGGGTTTTCTCCCAAGAATACCAGTGCATACAACAAGCAGCGCAATGCTTTTTTGGAAAAATGAAGCTATTATAACATCCAGGTCCCATCACACAATACAACGCAAGCCGGAGGATAGAGTTCTCCCTTATAATTGCCAAATATGCTCGGTACGTTTAAGATAAATCATTTGATACTATTATAAGTGCATAATGTATAAAACAATTTCAAATATAAATGTATCAATCATAGGCAGCATGTGTACCATCTATCATGTCGCCCTACTAGGCTCTACAATTAAAACTGAAATGTCGTATTGGAAGTTGGATTTTCATCTGTGAACCAAGACAAAGGGATCATCCTATGTAAATTCAAGACAATCTAGCCCATGTCTCAGGAACAGCCACAACTGCACCTGGATCGTCAGGGCCAATCCACACGGAGTGGATTAAAATGCCTGAACAATGCGTTTCCCCGCTCTATGAGGCATAAGTCTGGTCAGTATGTCGACCATGTCATCCATCGGCCTCGTAGTGACCGATATATCCGAGGCGCCTTGCTATCCATCATCCACATAAGTAAAATGTCTGGACTCCATACCATGACACCACTGCTAGCTAGA
Source organism: Allium sativum (assembly GCA_030737875.1). Lineage (NCBI taxonomy): Eukaryota > Viridiplantae > Streptophyta > Magnoliopsida > Asparagales > Amaryllidaceae > Allium > Allium sativum. Next base: position 138,756,147 of record CM060925.1, on the reverse strand, counting down.
AGGAAGCGCATGCCCTCCCTGAAGTCATCTCCCATTTTTGGTTCACATCGGGGTGTGAGGCTTGCGAATTAACGCTATACACAAAGCTATGCTATATTAAAGTCGTGCTTTGATCATCAATCACCAGACTCTGCTTTTCAACAAAAGCCTTGATCATTTGCATTTTAGCATGCCACACTGACAATTCACGTCATGCGACAATGTCTATCGATATACAACTTCTGAGCTCGTACGTCTCAGAGAAGGGTGTTAAGCAAGATAATAAATTCTCCGCCACGAAACATATATATATATATATATATATATATATATATATATATATATATATATATATATTAATAGAGATCAATCAACACAAAATAAAATCCAATTTCAGACACACATCCATTTACTTGTTCGTTCTGGATCTGAACGAAAGCGAAGGCACCTTATTCCTCGTCCCGTATGTCCAATACAGGAGAGGTCCTCGCATATCCGGTCGATTTCCAAGTACGTCTGGACGATCACCACTTGCACTACACCAAATGAAGCTTTTTGTAACACTTTTTTCGCACCCACTTGTAACGGTTATTACTGTGATAAATTTATAACAGTTATTTTTGTTATAACACGTCATAACGATTATTTCTGTTATTACAACTGGGAATTTGGTAAATACACAAAATCACAATGGATAGAATAGTCCTTCCCCATCTTATTTGTGGTTCGGTCTGTTGTCACACTTCTATTTCTAAACTCCCGTTCTTTTTTGTTTCGTTTCTTTTCTAAATCAAAAAATGGTGTTCGCCTTATTTCCTCATTTCGCTGTATCGATTCAGAAGTCATGCGCCTCCTCGTCGGCCTCTTCCATGTTTATGCCTCCTCGTTTCCAATCTCCTCAGTTCAGTCTAGTTTTGGGCTTCACGTTAGGCTCTACGGTTCGCTTCCTGATCTAGGGTTTTAGGTTTCTACTACCAGTTCAATTCTGCTTAGGTATATTCTAATTCTATCAATATTATTTACTTTAGATGTGCATTTGTGTTTATTACATTCATTTCTGATTTCGATTTGAAATGTTTTTCTTTTCATTTTAAACTCAAAACCCTTTTTTTTAAGTTTCCGTCGTGGAGAGTGTCCTTCGATGGAGTCATTGGGATCCTTAAAAGGAAGTTGGCAGCTCGATCAGGTCTTCATTGATTAAATAATATTCTTTTGATTCTCTCATATGGTCAGTTTGGAGCTCATTTTTATGTGGTTTGACCACGTTTTCAGTTGGTTTACAAACATTATGCCATTGACCATTCATAACTCAAATTGCATCTATGAGAAATGCTTTGTTGATCACTTTTTCTTCCAATTAAAGCATCTATCACTATGCTTTACAACACAAGTAATGAGTTGGGATGACAGTAAGATCAGGCTGTTACTCAGTATTGGGAAATTATAAATGAATTACTTGCAGAGAACTTGGTTTATCCCAGTTAAATATTTAACCTCACATTAAATCAAATATTAAAACAGTCTCTCGTGGTGCATTAAAAATGCTTTCTGAAGATGACAAGAAATTCCTCAGACATGATATTTTATTTTAGTTCTATTTCAATAGATTGTGTAACCATGTCGGTTAGGTCTAATTATCCGCTTATTACGGTAGCATACAATTAATATTTATTTTATCCTTTTGAATATGCATTTTGTCTGTTTTTTCTACAGATTTCAAATTTGCTTCCCCTTTTAAAAGTGGTTATGTATTTCTGTGTACAACAATCCTACCTGTAGTCAATTTTGAGAGGAGTAGTTGAATTACTGGTTCCAAAAAGGCTTGTCGAGGTTTGCATCCAATTACCTGTTGTGTCTTGATAATCTTTTGTATTAAATGCTTGCTAAATTATAGGATTGTGACCGCATGAGATATGGTCGTCAAACTGTTAACTCTACCTGTTCAAGCATGTGTAGCTGTATGAAATTGCTCAAAACTATCATATTGGGGTGTTTTTTTGTTTTTGTTTTGTTAAGTGAAGTATTAAACACCCTGAAAAGTGACTCGAGGCTTGTTAGTCCATGTTTGTTTTATATGGATTGAAGAGAGAACTCATGCATGATCACGATACATGCATCCATGTTATGTTCGGCGGATACTTATTGTTTTATAGTGTAACACTTAATGTTTTAACCAAAAAAATATCACGTGCTAACCAACACTAAAAAGGACATCTGGTTCTTTTCTTTCAATGCAAAGAAAGATCTAATTTGGTTGTTTTACCCTGATGGCGATGTGCCAGAACGGAATGTCTTTAAAAAAACGACCATGTCTGCACTTCAGTTTTAAAGCTTTTGTTTTTAAAGGTAGGAATATTTCTATAGATATTTTAATGCATTTGTTTTTGGATTCATGAAAGCGTGTTATTTCATTATATTAGGTTTATACGGATTTATATAACTATTAAGTCAATTTTATATAAATTTTACATAAGTTCATGATTTAGTTATTAATGTCCTTCGTTTATATAAAAAGGGAATTAATGAATATAAGTCTAATACAATTTTTTATATTCCTGCACAATCCGTTATTCATATGTTTACTACCTACATATATCATTTTTCTAAAGGAAATTTTAATGTTTTTGCTGTTAAAAAGTACATGATTGTTTCACAAAAACTTCTTCCTTCATTTTGACAGGAAAATAAGTCAATTTTTTATTGACCGTCTTATAATTTATCTTTATTTCAGGTACATCAGTTTTCTGAATGATGTATTTTGAAATATCAGATAGAATTTTGTTATTCAATGTATAAAATAATTACAAACTATTGTAAAGGGTACTTTGTTTTGAGGCCTTTGAATTTACAAATACAACCAGTCCATGAATATAAGAAAACAACCAACTTGATATCATTTTGGTCATATATTTTACCCACTTTTTGTTGCATTGTCCTCATTTACTATAAAACAAAACGTACGCCTTTGTCAGTTCCAAAGATGTCTGTTTTTAGTACCTACTTCCGAAAACCGCAGATTATTTAGTTAGTACTTTTGACATTTCCAAACAGAATTTGGAAAATTCTTCCTACCTTCAAAAAGATGGAGACTGTTACATGTTGATCAATTCTTCTGCTTATTTATTTTCAATCAATTTTATCTATGTTTCTCTTTCATTTCTTTTTTTTAAATACCTCTCTCCACTGATGTGGATAATGCTGACCACCACTGCCTTCTCACTTTTCATATTAGTATGCTCTCTCCAAGCCAATCTTTTCCAACACTTGCAGTAAATCAGATCTTTTTGGTTGCCCATTAGTGATCCTTACCATGATCTTATGGCAATAGTTAAGCAAGGTATTTATGTCATTATATTATCAAATCCTTATTTTTGTTTAGAATTCAAAAGAGTGTAGGAAAATATATTACTATGTCAAATAATTCACAGTGCAAATTATAATGTTTTATTAGTTTGATTTTATTACCAGTGTTTTTGCTGTTAATTTACTTTAGGCAAAATGGGTGAAATTGCTATCTGTAGAGTTATACATGTGGACGCTTTAGAAGAAAAGAAATGGACAAGCATTTGCGGGCACAAAGTGACAGGTATTGAAGATGTTTGGAAATGTGAAGGTTGGCATTGCATGCTCCAGTGATGTACTAAAAATTAAGGTAGTTGTTTGTTTTACGATGGTATATTCTGAGCATGTCATAATGGTATTCTTTTGAAATATTTTTGGATTATATGGTTTTTTATAATAATATACCATTGCTTATTATGTGTGTAATGATTTTATAGCTAAATACAAATTCAACTGAGTTATATACTCTGTTTATTTAACCATATAGTACTATTGCAATTGTTTTTTCAGGCTAAATGAAAGTATAGCTTTAATGTGCATTCATAAACATAAAATATAATATTTTACTCATAACTAAAGGCAGATAAGCTAAACTATAAATCTGGATTATATGCAACTTCAACAAGGATCCAACTATATGAAATATGTAACAGCTTGCTACCAAAAGACTCTAAACAAATACATGCAGCAACATTAGATTTTATTTTAACTTTACAAAGGTAGATATAAAACCCAACCATTGGTATTGCAAAACATACAGATCGCATGCGTGGAAAGCATGCAACTAAAAATATATAACATATGAGTAAGGTGAACCAAGACGAGAAATTAGTTTGAAGTACCCTTGCCGCATTTTACTGTAGCTAGAGGCAATTTTAACAGTCCTCATGCATCCTGTCCTGACTTCCACAGTTCTCTATTGCTTCCATAAATGCAAAAAAACTCATTTGTCAATTTCCAATGTAATTTTGCCAAACTATTTTGCTTATCAATGAGATAAGATAGCCTTGCTTTTTATGCAAAAACGCAAAAACACTTATTCATGTATCTATATATGTTATTTCCGCTGAATGATTTTTTTTTTTTTTTTTTTTTTTTTTTTTTTTTTTTTGCATTTGTAATTAGTTTATTTTCAAGCCCGATTTAGGGAATGGAAACCGATGCATATCACTTAGTTAAGTATCTTGACAACCATCTTTGGTGCTCAGAATTCATATGACTAATCAAAGATCACATTGACTACATTTATGAGGAAGCCTTATTGAAATGTTATGGAATCATTATTATGTACCGCTTATTTTTTTGGCTTCGTGGAGTATAATTTGGTAAACGTTGTTATAATTTACATATGTCCAACAACTTTATATCGAATCAGGTTTTCTTGGATTGGTTTATTCAACAATATGTGATCTGACTTTTCCGCTTTGTGAAAATTAGGTTGCCCCACATTTCACTGACCGCTCAAATAATAAAACTGATGGTCCCAAAATATCCTAAACCTAAGTCCCAATCTCATCCCCTGTTGTGCTCGCCGCCTTACCATCTACGCCACCGTGCTATCCGCCTTTCCATCGACGCTGCCGTGCTCTTTGCCTTGCCATCGACGAGGCTAGACTTCGTTGCCTTCGATAAAGCCGGATCTCGCTACTAGAAATCCCTAATCCCTACCTAAAATTACCTGTTGCATTCAATCATATCCGCCACCAACAATAATCAATTTCTAAACTTGTAACCAAAAGTAAATCGAGCCCACTTCTCCTTCTCCAACACGGCTGTACCTCCGTTTGTTCATTCCGCTGCCTCTTTCTATGCAATCCATATTGAAGTTCAATTATAGCTCTGTTTTCTCCAAAATGAAATTTCCGTTGTCTTCTTAGGCCTTGCACAACAATGATGACGATGACAATTATTTTGACTAGGATACGGATGATCACGAGCTGGACCCTTCACACGATGCAACTTCTATTTCGTTGAAAGAGGTTGCTAATGTCGATGATAAGTTTACTACAAGTTGAACTGCTGCTAAATGATCTCAGATCTTTTGTCTTCGTCTTTTGAAAATGCACTGGCAAAAATTACTTTGTTGCTAGAGTTAATTCTACCTATCAATAATATTCAAGTCCCTATAATGCTTTGCCTGATGTCGGTGCTTCTCATCAGCACTTTCTTCAAATACATTACCATGCATGCAGCACTTTCTAGTGGACAAGTAGATATTTGCTGAGTACCTGAGGTATTAAATTAGGCATTCTTCAAATATACATTTCAGCCAGTCATATTCGATGGTAAATTTTAAAATTTTGGGCTGCAGTCAATAGAAATATTTATTGGGGATTTGTAAAAGAAGGTACTTTTAAATTGAAGGGGGCATGCAAAGTTCTGGAAAATCTCCAACATTTGTTAAAAAAAGATCCACCGTGATTTTTGTAGCTGAAGGCATAGGAAAGATGAGTGTATAATTACACTATATTTTCTTTTGTGTAATCGATGGAAAGGAACATAAATAAATGATGTTTTCTGTTTTATTTATCAGAACTATGCACTAAATATGGTAGATTTATCGATTTTTACCCTAGGAAATGCTTGAAAAGACAGTGCAACTGAATTATTAGGAAATGTGGTGCTTAGTTATCATTGTGTCAACTATTAATCAAAACTATCATTGTGTCAACGCGAGATGCAATGGTCAATAAATCTACGTGTTAGTTATCTGAAATACGGAATATGTAGCTGACTTGTATACCAATGTCGTATAAAATAATTGCTATAACATCATTATGTTTTTGTTTTCCTTATTGTCGATAAAGAGTCATTTTAAGAGCATTGGTGTTCATTCCGATGTGAAGCACATAGATCTGACATACACGATAAGGGCCTGATGTGCTAACACATCAGATGCAATTTTATGCATGTACTTGGTTAAAGTGCTATAAGAAAACCGCATCCTTCTTTATATATGTACACATAATAGTATACCATTAGGCACCTCTGTTTGTTTGGTTTTTAATTGTGCAGGAAAAAAAATCACTGGTTCAGAAAGCAAGCCATCCTTTATCCTACTTGTATATGAGCTACAGTTTTTAATGGTGGTTTTGTAATTTGGTCCATTTATCGTTTGCGTTTTGTGTAATGGTTGTATGGTTAAATTGTGATACTTTGATGTTATTTGATATTCATTATGGAAGATGAATGGTTGTATGTTAAATTATAATAATTTGATGTTTGTTAAAATGGAATTTGCTTTAGGATACCAACTGTGATATGCTGTATTTGTTTTGGGATATTGTTATATTGTATGTCGTATATTCTTATTGGTATATGCTTTATGAAATTAGTTGGAGCATATTATGATTGTCACTTGTTTAAAGGAATTACCTACTACAGGCCTAGTATAATATTTAAGTTTATAACAGTTATAACTGTTATTAAATTTATTGTATGTAATAGTCAGCTTTACATACTAACAGTAATAATTGTTACATATTTATTATCTATCACAATAATTAGTGTTATAAAAATAAATATTATAATGGTTATAAGTGATATAAATTTTTAAATACCAACGGTTATAAGCGTGACAGAATCGTAGTGTTGTAACGGTTATAACTGTTACAGTATATGAAACGACCCAAACTTCCCGGTAAAGGAAAGGCTGGATTGCTTTGAGAACAACACACATCCGAACACAAACTGGAGAATATTTTATTGCTGATTACAACAATTACATCAGAGTACAAGAATATAACAAAGTATGAATATATGTTACACAAAAGAAATACATTAATATCAGGGTTTTAAATTACATTTAAATAGCAGCGGAAAATAATACAAATATACAACCGAAAGGAATACACGGATACAGAGTTTCCGAATACCGCTTCAGCTGTAAACCAGGATCCTGTAAATATTTATGCAAAAAGCTACTCGACTACCCGTGTGGAAAATAAGGGCACCCGAGTTTGCCAGTGAAACAAACTACAGGCAGTCATGGAACTGGTATGAGAAATTTAACTTAACTTTCTAATAATAAGGCGAATCACAGGACCACGCCGCTAATGCGGAACGGGTTTACTCCATTGGATTGCCAGTGCCTAAATTAAAGTAAATCGTTAAACAACGCAATGCCTTTTTAGAAAAATGAAACCATTATAAGACCCAAGTCCCATCATACAATGCAACGCAAACCAGAGGATAGGGTTTTACCTTATAATGGTAAAAAATGCTTGATACGATAAAACGGAGTTAATATTAGTGTGTATATCTATGGGTATATATATTTCAAAATCAATTTCAATCATAATGTATTAATCATAGACGGCATAGTACCCCATCCTACTATGTCGTCATGCTAGTTCTACAATCAAAACCGCAAGGTCGTATTGGAAATTGGATTTCCATCATGAGTCGAGGCTAGGGGCAAGCTCCTCTCCGATTTGAGACACTCTAGCAAATGCCTCAGGATCCCCCCCAGTGAACCCTTGGATGCGGTAGGGCCGGTCCCCGCCTATCGGCAGTGGATTGGTTATGCCTGAACACACGTTCCCGGTTCCTTTGAACCTATAATATGACCACTATCGGCCTATAAAAATCCGAGGCGCCTCAAAATCCATCATCCACATAAGTAAAACGCCAGGCCGTGTTAAAGCACTGACGCTACCACTAGCTAGAAAGAAACGTGTGCACTCCCTACGGTCCATATCCCGTTTTGACTCATACCGGGGTGTGAGGCTCGCGAAGTCACGATATACACAAAGCTATGCCGTAATAGACTATGCTTTGATCATCCCACAAGGCCATGCTTTTCAACAAAAGCCTTGATCATTTGCATCTTGGCGTGCCACATTGACAATTCACGCCATGCGATCAATCACTATTAATATATATCAGGGTGTTAAGTAGAGAATAAATCCTCTACCACCAAACAGACGTACATTAACAGAAATCGATTTAATTCACATGGAACGAAATCCAATGTCAGACACGCATCCATTTACTAGCTTATGCTTTGGGTCTGAGCGAAAACCCAATCCGAACAATCAACAATAGTCCGGACGGCCACCACTGAAATCCCTTCAAGGTAGCTACTCCCATCAGGGTCTCTGTAGCAACACATCCATTCGATGTGAAGATCGTCGGTCTTCAAACACCGTCTTCATCTTCGACTCTTCATCGTCGTAGTAATTACTCGGAATGGGTTAAACCAGGTCTTTCCGAATAATTTGCGTATTTTTTTATAATAAAAATCAAGTATTATAAAAACACATCCAACGCCTCATTCCAATTCAGAATATTCTTCTAATAAAATATTCGTATTATTCTATCAAAGATAAATCCTTTAAGTTTATTCTTAAATCTTTCTTTTAAAGATTAAAAATCCAATTTGGTTTTAAATATCACGAATCATTATTCAATGATTAATTAAATTTAAGAAATTAACCTTAACTTTAACTGGGTTAAAGAACTAGTGTTATTTTAAAACATAGTTCACGGTAAACCCAAAATCATCTTCCATTAAATATGGAATCTTCACAGAAATCCAATCAATATATAATCGTTTTTCTGTATCTGACCAATAATATAAATGGAATAACGGCAAGGCCTTTTAAATTCCATATATAGTATCAGTCTTCCTTCACAGAAGCTTATCTCAATTATTATTTAATCAAATTCCATTCAATTCCAATTTAATAAATTAAATTGGAAATCTTTACTTTGGAAAATTTGCTGTTAAATCTTAATAAAAGATTTACCAATTCCAAATTTTATTCTAACTGTAAATTGAGTTAAAGAACAAATGTCGCTAAAAACACCGTTAACGATAAACCCAATTCACATTTATTTTAATTTCAATTGTTAAATATAACTGAAAACTCTAATAATCTTAATTAAAAGATTTATTCTTTTCTCAACTGGGTTTAAGAACAGTGTTATTTAAGACACCATTCACGACAACCCAATCCAATTTATTTTATTTAATTCCAATTAAATATGAATTAAATGGAAAACTTCATTAAATCTTAATTTAAAAATTTATTCTAGTTCATAACTAGTTCATTTTGATTAAAAAAAAATATCTTTTCAAATATGGAAATTTTCATCCTAATTCTTTCTAAACCATTTATTATGATTTTACATAATTTATTAATATTTCTAATAATTTTATTAAGGCCTGTACAGTCGGTTTCCAATAACGGCCACCGAACTGCATCCATAGCGACCTTTTTCAAATTTGATTTGGACATAATTCCAAATCCAACCGTTAGATTTCAAAACTCCTATATTCATTGGAAAGCTCTTTTCGATACGAACCCAACGGTTCCGGTTTTAGGAGAATCCAACGGTCAGATCTCCCGTTACGTCAATTTAAAGTTAATGGTCGAAATTCGCGAACGGTCGCTGCGCGGCGTGTTCTATTCAGGCCATTATATAAATATATAATATATATATCGTCGATTTCTATTTAAAACATATTTTATAAAACATTTATAAATTCGTTAAAAATGATTTTAACTTCATTTTCAATTTTAAAGCAAAGTTGAATATTCTATATGTTATTATATCAAAATAATAATATTTCAAGATATCATATTTTTGAAATCACTTCTTTTTAATATTCATTATAAAATGAATAAAAATCGATCGATAACCCATTTGGGTTAAAAATAGCATTTTTACATAACACGGCTTCATATTTATATATTTTATCCTTCACTGAATATTATTCTAAAATATTAGTTATTTTAAAATATCCTTTATTTTTAAAAGATTTCTTTAAAACATACTTTATATTAAAATGTTCTTTATTTAAAATATTCTTTATATCAAAAGATATATTGAATCGGAATGTGACTCAGTCAATTACCATACAATTTTAGTTGTATGGATTTCATACATAGCATGTATATAACAGTAGTGATAAATAATCAATACACAATCATTCACAACCAGAGTGAAATTTATAATTGTGTGAGCGTTAAAATAAATATAAAAGTAACGCTCAACACATACTGTCAATCCATCGATTGACATACAGATAAAGATTGGGAATAGTGTACGTCATCCCAACACCCATGTGGGGTTTTCAAACAACAACAGCTTATATACATACATCATTGGTTAATAAATTTAACCCATTTCCACGGTTTCAATTATAATTAAATATTTATAATTTAATTCCAAAAAACATATATTTTGACAAGATGACATTTTTATTTGACCAAACATGTCCTAACTAAATGGCATCTTTGTAATGCTAACAATGTTAAGTGACACTATTTTCAATGGATCAACATATGTTTCATAAATGAACATTTTCTATGTAACTAGCATATGAATGATAATGTTTTTAACTAACTAAAACATAAATATTCAAATGAAAACATTTTTCCTATGTAAAACAATGCATGCTTTTAACCATTTCTAATGTACAATAAAAATGTAAATTTTTATTGTTAAACAATTTTCCATAATTTCTATGCTCATATATGACAAATAAAAAGGAAAATTTATTTTCAATAGTTTCAGTGTTCATATGACAAATAAAAAGACGGTTTTTATCTTCATAGCCTTGTTTACATTTCTAATGACAAAATAAAAGAGAATTTATTTATCATAACCAGTTTTACATTTATAATAACATGTTTTATTTAACCTAACATTTGCTAATAAAATGATATGTTTTAATTTAATATAACATTTGCTAACAAAATAATGTTTTTATACTAATGCAACATTCTACAACAAAATGTTCTCTTTTTTTTTCTAACATAAATGTTGTTTTTATTCAAATATGACAATTTTAACATAAATGATGTTTTTATTCAAATATGACAATTTTAACATAAATGATGATTTTAATTAACATGACAATTCCTAACAAAACGACATGTTTATTCTAAATAAACATTCCTAACAAAATGACATGTTTATTCTAAATATATCATTTTTAACAAAATTGACAATTTTATTCTTGCATAATATTATCTAACAAATTGACAATTTATACTAGCATGACTTTCCTAACAAATGTGTTTATTTTTATCTAACATGACTATTCTAACAAATTTGTTATTTTAATCTCATGCAACATTTTGTAATAAAAACGTTGTTATTTTCTAATGCAACATTTTAAACTAAAATGTTGTTATTTTCTAACAAAAGATGATATTTATGTTCTCTAACAAAAGATGTCAGTTTACTTTCTAACCAAAGATGACAATTATAATTCCTAACCATTCTAATTCAACAAAATGACCATTTTATTTTATCACAAATCTAATTCAATAAAAATGATAACTTTATCTTATCAATTTTATTTCAATAAAAATGTCATTCTTATTTCATACAAATCTAGTTCAATAAAAATGATAAAAATAGTTCAGTTCATTTCTGTTGAAAATTCTAATTCAACAAAATGGAAAGAAATCATATTTCTGTTTGACAAGTTTGATTTTGACAAAAATGTGAATTTTGTTTTCAACTAATTTATTTTGACAACAATGACAATTTTGTTTCAACCAATTTACCTTAACAAAAATAACAAATTTGTTTTACAAATTTATTTTGACAAAAATAACAAATTTTTGTCTCAACAATTTTATTCAGCGAAAATCTATATTTTTGTTTTCAACAATTTTTATTACAACACGATATCATCCAATTAACAGATCTACATAACATATCCATCATAGAACAAAACATGAATCATAACAAACAGAAGTTCACTATAGATTGGTGATAATGAAATCAGAATTATTTCTAATTATTAAAAAAAAAATCTCACATTGATTTATCTCCTTCTGAATTCGGTGTTGCTTTGATTTTAATTAGTCTGAAATTCAAATCTGCTCATTTTCCATTCTGATCAGTCTCATGATGTAGATCTCGTATCCACGATTCTAACGCTTTCAAAATTTCTGAATTCCGATCATCTATGAGAAAGTTACGGATTTTATAAGCCTTCACTCTCATTCTATAAGTAATTTCAAACTAAATTAAAAATTATTTACTCTAATTTATTGCTACTGTTCTTAATGGATCTCAGGGCCGCTTCCTTTTCTTCTTCGTATGGTCACATGAACGAGAAAACCCATGCTCCAATCATAAAGCCGGTTGTTGCGCCTCCATCGGAACCCTAGCCGTCGATCGGACCCCCTCACGTTGACCGCCATCTCCTCCGCCATCCTCTGCCAGAGCAACGCCATGTCCGGTGGCCCCTACCCCACCAGAAACCCATTCGAAGTCCCCCCGTTCAAGTTGCGATTTTCCCCCAAATTACATAACTAAAACCGATCAGTCCCATATAAACTTGAAGTCCTCTTGTTGCTGAACAATATTTGTTTAGAAAGCAGTATTTAATTTGTGAAGCATTGGAAGAGAATGAAGGATCAATATTGGAGCATCGTGGTCGCTGAAATGTTGATGGCGGCGGGTTAAGAGATACGGATTAGGTTTTAGGAGAGATACGTAGTATCATACGGTGTATTTATATAGTATATCTATTTTATTTATTTAATTCTTTTGATTTCCAAAATTACATGTTGACCGACATGAACTCCAAATCAAACCCAACGAGTATCGCCCCTAGCCAAATACCCCTGCTCCGGACACAATGGAACATGTTTCGTAACCCAATTCGGCTGTTACGACTAGTTTTTCTCAAAATTAAAATATAAATCAATTTATATTAAATTCAAACGTACATATAAATTCACCGGGGTCACATACGGGCTCAGAAAATTACAGAAAAAATATTTTTAGTTATGTTTTGACGATACGGTTCTAACAAGACTATTTTCGTTGAATTCAGAGACTGTTGGAAAAATGGCCATTTTCAAGTCGATTAAATTTGACTAAAACTGACAAAACACGTTTTCCTTTGCTACGCTCACATATTAATTCAAAAAATTATGAAAATTGAAATCTAGCAATAATTTGACATTCTGGTTCCAACAAAAGTGGTTTCGTCGAAAACCGAGGTCGTTTGAAAAATGGCTATTTTCAAGGCCAGTATATTTAATATTAAAAATACATTTTTAAACAAATAAATTCCGAAACTCAAAATTTATAAGTGTTTACTGTTTTTCAATGCAGAAACGTCATTCCGAACTCAATGGAAGTGGTTTCGAGTCGAAATTCCTTCATATATGAAAAGTAGCCTTTCAGGCCCTATATAATATATATATATATATATATATATATATATATATATATATATATATTCTACAGCGACCTTCCTAAAAATTGAATTAGCCATAACTTTTGATTTTTAAAACGAAATTTCAGTTTTTCAGATTCGTTAGAAAGATATTGATGAACAGATTTAAATATTTCTTGCTTCGTTCAATTCTGATTTATAATGAATCTTGTACAGTCAGTCAAAGTTCAAATTCAAATTTTCAAACTGCAGCGCTGTTTTAAACTCCCTTTTATAATTAAATTGAATTTATTCGTTTAAAATAAATTTTTAGTCGTTCTTATTTAAAATAAATAATTTTAAACATTAAAACCCATTAAAATTTTCTAAAATAAAATTTTTAAATTGGCCCCAAAATTTCGGGTCGTTACAGTATATACACTTTATAACGGTTATAACCGTTACAATATTCGTGACAACAATTTGTCATGTATGTTGTAGTAACGGTTATAACTGTTACAAATTATATTAGTAACGGTAATAACTGTAAGAAAAAACGCTTTTCTGGTGTTGTGTTATTACCTCGTCTTGGGTGTACAGCCCAATCAAGACATCAATAATCATCCAAACGATGTGAAGAACCACCGTCTTCATCGTCGACTTATCGTCGATTCAGTTAATTAGAATGGGAAAAACCCGGTCTTTCTGAATAACTCGCATATCTTATAAACAAGTGCTAAAAAAACACAACATACGCCTCATTCCAATTCTGAATATTCTTTTATTTAAATATTCATATCCTTTGGGAAAGGTTCCCACTAATTTTATCAAAGATAAATTCTTTAAATTCATTCTTTAATCCTCCATTGGATATCAATTCAAACCAAATTAATGTTTATCCAAGCTAGTCGGGATTAACGAACCTTACCGAAGTAATCATTTATTATATTTCCCAATCCCAACCTATTCATCCTACGAAGCAAAACTGGTAATACTTCATATCTAACACCACGACATTATCGGTAAAATTAATTACCATTTCACGTTCAAATCTAATTAAAGATTTAACTATCGCTTGGAGTAAAACTGGTGATACTCCATTCTTGATCATTTCCAAATTTGATAAATTAAATTATCAATTCACATTTCAATCTAATTAAATATTCACTAGAACTCTAATTCGGTTTTAATCCCAAAAATCATTACTTAATGATTATTAAAAGTTAAGAAATGAATCTTATCTTTAACTGGGTTAAAGAACTAATGTCATTTAAAACACAGTTCACGGTAAACCCAAAATCCCATTCCATTAATTATGGAATCTTCACGGAAAATAGATCAATATACACAATCGATATAAACTTCTATATCTAACCAATAATATAAATGGAATAACGGGAAAGCCTTTTAAATTCCATATATAGTAACAGTCTTCCTACATAGAAGTTCACTTTGATTATTACCAAATCGAATTACGTTCCATTCCAATTTATTTTATTAAATTGGAAAACTTTTCTTTGGAAAATTCCAAATCATATTTACTATTAATTGGGTTAAAGAACGAATGCCGTTAAAAACATAGTTAACGACAAACCCGATTCACATTCCATTTTATTTCAATTACCAAATGTAACTGGAAACTCTAATTACCTTAATTAAAAGATTTATTTTTTTCTTAACAAGGTTTAAGAACAGTGTTAATGAAGACACTATTCACGACAAATCCAAAAACCAATTTGATATTAAATACAAGGCTCTAAATAGAAATTATATCGGCTTGTATTCAATATCAAATTCTGAAACCAATAAATATCGTATTGGAAATAATGATATAAAATATATCTTCCAAACTTCCATAACAATATCCGTATAATCACGGAATCCAATATCGAAATATTCTGAAGATTCTTTCCATTCCAAACCCATTCCAATTTATTTTATTTAAAAATTATTGGAATTCAAATCTAGCTAATACTAGTTCATTTTGATAAAAATATGTTTTTATCTTTACAAACATGGAATTTTTCATCCTAATTCTTTCCAAATCATTTATTATGATTTTACACAAATTATCAATATTTTTAATAATTTTATTAAGGCCCTTTCAGTCGATTTCCATCAACGGTCATTGAACTGCACTTAAAGCGACCTTTTCCAAATTTGATTTGGACATAATTTCAAATCCACCCGTTAGATTTCAAATCTTTTATATTCGTTGAAAAGCTCTTTTTGATACGAACCCAACGGTTCTGGATTTAGGAGAATCCGACGGTCGGATCTCCCATATTATCAATTCGAAGTTAATGGTCGAAATTCGCGAACGGTCGCATCGCGTTCTATTCAGACCATTAAATATATATAATATATATATATTAGATATATTTCATCGTTTTCCATTTAAAACGTATTTTATAAATCGTTTTAAATTCGTTTTAAAAACGATTCCAACTTCGTTTTTAAATTAAAATTGAATATTCCATATCATTAATTTATAAATGATAATATTTTCAAAATATACCAAATTTTGAAATCATTTCCCTTTTCGATATTCATTATAAAAATGAACAAAATCGATATAAGTATCGTCTGCGTCAAAATGGCGCAAATCTAATGAACACGGGTTCATATATTTAAATATTTTCGTGTCCATCCAAAATCGGACATTAAAATCATATTTTGATTCTTTTCTGAATATTATTTTAAAATATTCATTACTTTAAAATATTCCTTATTTTAAAATATTCATTATTTCTGAATTGAAATCAGACCTAATAAATTACCATATATTCTATTTATATGGATTTCATACAACACATGTATATATCGACAATGATAAACAATCAACCATCAGCCAGAGTGCACAATGCAACTGCATAAGCATTAAATATAAATAATTAATGCTTACAACAGTCCATCAACCCATCGATTGACATGCAACTAAACAACTGGGATTAGTGTACACCAAATATAATCCCAATACCCATGTGGGGTTTCAATCAACAAACACAGATTTTATTTGTGCAGTTGGGCGATATGTAAATTATAGCGTCCTAATCAGTATCAGATAAATGGGTGAACATAAACAAATTGTCTGATTTGTTTATGAATATTTATTTTAACACATGACTATTTTAAATAGTTCATATATACAATAAAAATGATATTTTTATTGTTCAAATATTTTATTCCATACATGAATATTATATATAGTTTATTCATTCAATAAAAATGATATTTTTATTGTTCAAACATTTTATTCAATACATGAATATTTTATTTTCCATTTCACATCACCATCACAATCAATTTCCACAACACAATACAATCAAACAAGTCGTCCACGGTCTGTGGACGGCGATGTTAGGAACTACTAATCCCCATCTACAACCTAATATATATATTTAACTGTAAACAAAACTAGAGTGAGAATTTCTCACCTTTGGGATCCACTCCTCCTGTTCTATTTCTGAATTTTTGAATCGTTTGGATTTGCCCGAAATTCCAATGCAGTCTTTTTCATGCTGTTCATAGTAAAAATCACATTTTTAAGATGATGTTTATATATTCAAAAATCACATTTTTAAATCTTTCTATATATATTAAAAATCAAAATTTTATTCCGATGCTATTTCATAATAAAAGATCACATTTTTACTTAAAGGTACATATAGAATAAAAATCACATTTTTATTCTAAAACCCTTCTTACAAAAATCATATTTTTATACACTACAACATATATAAAGATCATATTGTTAATTTTCTATTATATATAAAAAAAATCCTATTTTTATATCGCTACCTTTGTATAAAAAATTATATTTTTATAATGCTACTTTATACATAAAAATTATATTTTTATAATGCTACTTCATATATAAAAATTATATTTTTATCTTACTACTTCATATATAAAAATTATATTTTTATCTTACTACTTAAACAATAAAATCATATTTTTAATATGCTTTTTATTTCTAAAACTAATGCTATTTTTATTTCTAAAAATCAAAGCTATCTAGAGTCATATGGTAATTGACTGTGTTTGATTATTGTTGTGTACATATGTGTATGAAATCCATATAAATAAAGTTATATGGTAATTGACTATGTCTGATTCTAATTCAAAAAGAACGAATATTTTAAATTAACGACTATTTTAAAATAACAAATGATGAATATTTTAAAACAAATAATACCTTAAAATAATATTCAGTAATGGATCAAAATATGATTTTGATGTCCGATGTAGGATGGACACAAAAATATTGAAAAATATGAAGCTGTGTTGATTAGATATGTGCCATTTTGACGCGAACGATATTTATATCGATTTTATTCATTTTTATAATGAATATCGAAAAGGAAGTGATTCCAAAATCTGATATTTTGAAAATATTATCATTTATATACTATAATGATAAGGAGTATTCAATTTTAATTTAAAATTGAAAATGAAGTTAGAATCGTCTTAAAATGAATTTATAAATGATTTATAAAATACGATTTAAATGGAAATCGATGAGCCTGACGCGAATTTCGATCATTGACTTCGAACTAATATTACGGGAGATCCGACCGTCGGATTCTCCTAAAACGGAACCTTGGGTTCATATCGAAAAGAGCTTTGTAAAAAATATAAAAGATTTAAAATCTAACGGTTGGATTTGGAATTATGTCCAAATCAAATTCGGAAAAGGTCGCTGTAAGTGCAGTTCGATGACCGTTTATGGAAATCGACTGAAAGGCCTTAATAAAATTATTAAAAATATTGATAATTTGTGTAAAATCATAATAAATGATTTGTAAAGATTTGGGATGAAAAATTCCATATTTGAAAAGATAAAAATATATTTTATCGAAACGAACTAGTTATTAACTAGAATTATAATCCAATTATTTTTAAATAAATGAATTAGATTGAGAATGGGTTTAATATAACCAGAATTTACAATATATGAATTGGAGTGGATTTTAATGGAAATAATCTTCGGAATATTTTGATATTGGAGTACATGATTATACAGATATTGTTATGGAAATTTGGAAGATATATTATATATCGTTATTTCCAATACGCTATTTGTTGGTTTCATTATTTGATATTGAATATAAGCCGATATAATTTCTATTCAGAGCTTTGTATTTAACATCAAATTGGATTTTGGGTTTGTCGTGATTGGTGTCTTTATTAACACTGTTCTTAGGCCCAGTTGAGAAAAGAACAAATCTTTAATTATGATTTAGAGAAGTTTACCAATTAATTAATATTTAATTGGAATGGAATAAAAGAATTGGATTTTGGGTTCGTCATGAATGGTGTTTTCAGTAATACTGTTCTTGAACCCCGTGTGGAAAAAATAAATCTTTTAATTAATATTATTAGACTTTCCAATTATATTTAATAATTGGAATAAAATGGAATGTGAATTGGGTTTATTGTGAACTATGTTCTTAATGACATTCATTCTTTAACCCAATTTACAATGAAATGTGATTTGGAATTTATAAATCTTTTATTTAGATTTAAAGGAAATTTTCCAAAGTAAAGTTTCCTAATTTAATACAACAAATTGGAATGGAATGGAATTCGTTTTGATAATAATCGAAGTGAACTTCTGTGGAGGAAGACTGGTAATATATATGGGATTTAGAAGGCTTGGTCTTTATTCCATCTATATTATTAGTCAGATACGGAAATTGATATGGAATTCGATTTGATAATAATCGAAGTGAACTTCTGTGGAGGAAGACTGGTAATATATATGGGATTTAGAAGGCTTGGTCTTTATTCCATCTATATTATTAGTCAGATACGGAAATTGATATCGATTATATATATATATATATATCGATCTGTTCTCCGTGAAGATTCCATAATTAATGGAATGTGATTTTGGGCTTATCTTGAACTGTGTTTTGAATGACATTAGTTCTTTAACCCAGTTAAAGAAAGGATTATATGTCTAATATTGTAGTTCGAACTGTATGGTTGATCTCTGCTAAATATATATATATGTTTGATGGCGAAGAATTTATTCTCTTGCTTAACACCCTTCTCTAAGACGTACGAGCTTAGAGGTTATATATCGGCAGAAATCAATAGTACGGTGTAGATTGTCGATGTGGCATGTTTGTGTTTCCAAAGTTAAATAATCATTAATATTGATTTTTGGGAAGATTAAAACTAAGTGGAGTTTTAACGAATCTTTAATTAGACTGAAATGAGAATGTGATGATTTAAATTATCAAATTGAGGAAATGATCGAGAATGGAGTACCACCAGTTTCACTCCAAGGAATAGTTAAATCTTTAATTAGATTTGAACATGAAATGGTAATTAAATGTAACAACCCGCATTATATGCATCGGAGGATTGTAGAATATTTACTTCTTTCTTATATGAAGACGTATGGTCATGTGGCTTTGGGAGACGACCATTGGGGCCATTTTTCATGTTCATGATTTTTGTCGATTTTTAAATGACCGTTTTGCCCCTAGCTGATCTTGTTTCAGCCATAACTTTTGATTGGAAAGGAATTCTGACCTGAAACCATTTCCATTAGATTCGTTTGATGGTTTACCTTTCCGTAGATTGGTCATAATAGCCAAACGGACTCACCGTTTGGGAGATATGGCTGAAATAAGGTTTGGAAGGTGAAAAACTGCTTAACCGGGCCAAATAGCGTGATTAGTGAATGGGCCCATAACTCATTTCGGGAATAGGGTTATGGGGAGGCTGAAAAGAGTTAGGGTTTCATTCCATTTCAGTTTTCTAGCCTCCACTTACCTCTTAGAAACCCTAAAAATGGCCTCCAACCTCTAAATCACCTCCAAATCACTTTTTAATCAAGGTTTAAGCTTAGCAACATCAAATCAAGGGAGATCTTCACCAAATCAAGATTAGAGCTGCTGATTTGCATTGTTATTCGCCTCCAAACAGAGATTTATTTCAGATCTAAAGTTTATTTGTGGCTGGTGAGTGATTTGCATAGTTCCTCACAAAATATGGTTAATTAAGGGTAAATAGCGAAGATTAGCGAATTTAAACATGATAAAATTCTGGAAAAATATTTATAAATTCTTAAATAATGTTTTAGACCTCTGATATGAATTTGGGTTAATTTGGTTGAGTTTTGCTAATCCTATCATTAATTATACTTGAACATGCTTAAGGGAAAATATGGGGTTTTGGCTATGTTTGATCCATTTTAACCTATCATATTGATGTTTTGGTGTTTGAGATCACTTCTATTTGTTGTTATGACTGTATGGTATGCTTTGTGATTGATTAGAATAGATAGAATGGTCGAAAACTTCGTCGAATGGCATAAAATGCTCGCTGGAAAAGTTGCAGAAAAACAGTGCAAGTTTTCAGATCGGATCGGAGGAATGGACTCGGACCACATAGAGGACTGGGCAAGGGATCACCGAACCGAACCGAGGCTTGGCACAAGGGGAAAGTGTGGCAAAAAGGAAGGCCACAATGGTTGAACTGGGATCGGATCGAGCTAGAGAAGGGGAAATCGGATCGACTCGAAGGGAAGTGAGGGGGATCGGATCGGAGCGGATGGGAATAGGAATGGGGATCAGATCGGACCAGAAGATCAAGCAAGGGACGGAAGGAAGACAGTTGACGAACCGACCCGATGTGACATGGAGAACCCGAACCGACCCGATGTGACATGGAGAACCTGAACCGAACCGACGTATTGCTAAGGGACTTGGAGACCCCGATCCGACCCGGAGCACTTGGAGGATACCGATCCGAACCGATAGAGAAGAAGGACAGAGAACCGAACCGATCCAGTGATGACCAATAACCCGAGATGCAAAGGTGGTCCAAGTTGGAAGTTAGAGCTCAGGATCCAGTTGGGAACCAATGAGTTCACTTCATGATTGGGCTTTGCTGCGGGACGTGTGCTAAGGAGTTGTCGACATTCATAACTTCGATTCACCACCGAAAAGGAATGATGGGCTACGTATCAGTGCAGCAGAGTCATCATGACTCGAGGGGCAAAGTGATCGTAGCAAGACTATGAGCCAGTGCAGTGGAGCTGTTGTGACTCCATGGGGCAGAGTGGACATAGTAAAGGATTAGTAAGACTATGAGCCAGTGCAGTGGGGTATGTACGACTCCATGGGGCAAAGTGGACATAGCGAAGGATTAGTGGCTATGGATAAGTGCAGTGAAGCCATTATGACTTCATGGGGCAGAGTGATCATAGCAAAGTATTGGGTGATCGAAGTGGTGGATATCGTATGCTTTACGCACTGAGTTAGAGATGTGAGGATGGTTACTATGCTTGATTGTTTGCCATCATTATGACATGAACACCCCCACCCCCGTTATCTTTACACCATTTGTTTCGTGGCACCTCAGAGTGTTGTACAGTATGTAGTGCTAACTCTTTGGTTGCAGGTCCAGGTTCAGGTATGGTTTAGTATACCTGTTATTGTTCTGTTTAGTCGCTTATCGCTCATACCAGACTTTTATGTCTCTTCTTATTACTCTGGGTGCTCTCACGAGCAGACTAGAGACAGGTTAGCTGGTGATGCGCGAGTAGCGGATTCGGAAGCGAGCAGGAGGCTTCCACGTATGATATATATATATATATATATATATATATATATATATATTCTCCCTGTGTCGTTGCTGGTCACTAGTTTGGGCATTAGTAGTGTACCTTTCTTGTTTAGCTCTTGAGACAGTTTTTAAAAGTTGTAATAATGTTGGCTTTGAATCATAAGCTGTACTTTGGATTTTCCGCTGCTATGATAGTTTGTTTTCAGCTTATGCACTGTCTCACCTGTTTTATGTCAAGTATGTTATTATTATTATATATATTTTATGCGCTGTGAGACATTGTACAGGTTCCTTGTTGATTCTTCGTCTTCTTTCTTTCCTTCTGACGACCGTTCCGTGCTAACTGGACATGTGTATAGCACACTTTTGGAGTAAATGTCGGTTGGTGCGGGGCGGGTTGTCACATTTGGTATCAGAGCTCTAGGTTGCGTAGTTAACCTAGGGAAAGACACTAGGTAGAGATAGTACGTACATGAGAGTGTGTATTTGTGATTACTTTGGTTTTCAAAAGCTATATATATACTATTAGTATAGCTAAGGATGAAGTCGCACTGCACTAGCACCACTATGGAGATCGTTAATCGTTTTCTCTTTACAGATTGAACGATGAGCCGATACGCAAGAGGTGCTGGTAGGGGAGCCAATAATGGGAATGTTGCTGACATGAGGGCGATTTTACTGACCTCATGAGAGAAATGCTTAGGGATGTGCAAGGGCAGCTCCCTACCCCGCTAATGGTGGTGGTCCAGTAGTGCAGGCGCCTAGGGCCAATTTCGCCAAGCTGTCCAAGGATTACATTAACCTTGGTGGGAAGCCGTTCCACGGAACGGAGTCGGCCACGGATGTTCAGGATTGGTTGGATAGCTGTGATCGTATCTTCGATGACTTGGGTATCGAGGATGCGATGAAGAGAAGGCTAGCGTCTCGTCAGCTGCAAGGGCGAGCGATGAATTGGTGGAATGCTATTAAGACAGCCACTCCAGAGGATCAGGTTACTTGGGATCAGTTTAAGACTCGCATTAGCGACAAGTTTATCCCAGCTGCTCAAAAGTCGGAATTGTTTAGGAAGTTCTTAGAGCTTAAACAGAATGGTAAGGCAGTCTCGGACTATATTGCTGAGTTCGATACTTTGTCGAAGTATGGATTATCCCTTATCGATACTCCTGAGAAGAAGAATGAGAAGTTCATTTTTGGTTTGAATGGATATTTGGGGGAAAGGCTTATCAACCACATCGATGAGACTTTTGAATCGATTGTTGGGAAAGCTTTGAGATCAGAGAGTCTTTACCCTAAGTCAAAGACTGAAGTTGCATCTGCAGAAGGGCTGAGGCCGCAAGCAGGCGGTGGAGGCAAGAATAACACTCAGAACAAGAGGAAGCAGAACCAAACTAAGGATGGCCAGAAAAAGAGCAAGAAAGATGTTGAGTGCTTCAGCTGTGGTAAAAAGGGCCATTATGCCAAAGAATGTCGGGCCAAGCCAGCGGATAGGAAGTGCTACAACTGTGGCCAAGTGGGATATCATAAGGATAAATGTCCACAACCTCTTAAGGAGAAACAGATTGTGAAAGCATATGCTATCGGTGCTATTCCTTCGTCGTCGAATGCCCCAACTGCGGCGGAGAAAGGAAATAATGTCGTCATTCAAGGTATGCTTTCTATTCATGATGTACCTGTTCGAGTTTTGTTTGATACTGGGGCTTCTCGTTCCTTCATATCTAGTGACCTGGTAGATAGGTTGGGACTGGAACCCGAGATAGTTGATAGATCGTTGGTTGTGACGAACCCGATTGGTGGTTCGACTAACCTTAGTATGATTTGCCGAAATTTGGCCTTATCGAGTCATGGATGTATGTTTCTTTGTGATTGCTTTGTTTTGGGCTTTACTGGGTATGGCATTATATTGGGGGTCGATTGTCTCCAAAGATACGGGGTGGTGGTAGACTGTGAGGGCTTTTTGGTGACAGTTAGGGCGGATGATGGGCGGAGGGTAGTGTTTGGTAGTCTACCTAGTGATGGGGTAATGGCTAGTTTTATAAATTCCCTCGACATCCCGCATGATGAGTTGTCAGATGTGCACGTTGTTGGCCAGTATCCGTACGTCTTCGAGGAGGTGACCGGGCTTCCACCACACCGAGAGATTGAGTTCCGTATTGATTTAGTGAAAGATGCCAGACCTATAGTGATGCCACTTCGTCGTATGGCACCAAGGGAGCAGCGAGAGCTCGGGGTGCAAGTAAGTGATCTTTTGAAGGAGGGGTTTATTAGAAGGAGTGTCTCCGAGTGGGGAGCACTAGTTGTGTTTGCCACTAAGGAAGATGGTTCCCTTCGTTTGTGTGTGGACTATCGCGAGTTGAATAAGGTGACGAGGAAGAATAAGTATCCTCTACCGCGAATAGATGATTTGTTCGATCAACTGGAAGGAGCAAGAGTGCTCTCCTAGTTGGACCTCACGACAGGATTTCATCAGCTCCGAGTAGCGGCTGAGAGTGTTCCAAAAACAGCATTTAGGACGCCGTCTGGATTCTATGAGTGGTTGGTCATGCCATTTGGGTTGACCAATGCACCAGCATACTTCGTGGATCTTATGAATCGAGTATTCATAGACCAGTTGAATAAGTTCGTTCTTTTGTTCGTAGACGACATCCTTGTTTACTCGAGGACAGAGGAAGAACACAAGGGACATTTGAGGATAGTGATGGAGGTGTCGAGAAAACACCAATTGAAAGCGAAATTTTCTAAGTGTCACTTCTGGAGGAGGGAAGTGAGATTCTTGGGCCATGTTGTTTCAGAGAATGGTATTGCCGTGGACCCTGCGAAGGTGGCTACGATATAGGATTGGTCTACGCCCAAGAATGCAACAGACGTAAGAAGCTTCTTGGGGTTAGCTGGATATTATTGTAAGTTTATCCAGGACTTCTCCAAGATAGCAGCATCGTTGACTCAGTTGACTAAGAAGAATCAAGCCTTCGTATGGGACGGAGTGTGTGAGAATGCAATCAAGAGTCTAAAAGAAAAGTTGACGCGTACACCAGTGTTAGTTATTCCTAAAGGGAATGAAGAGATGACGGTATACACGGATGCTTGTGGTACCAGACTAGGTGTTGTATTGATGCAAGGAGGTAGGGTTGTAGCTTATGCTAGTCGGCAACTAGCCGCATGAGAAAAAGTATCCTACCCATGATTTGGAACTGGCAGCAATCATGTTCGTGTTGAAGATGTGGAGACATTATCTCTTGGGAGAGAGATTTGAGTTGTTTACTGATCACAAATCGTTAAAATATCTCTTCTCCCAGAATGATATGAATCTCCGTCAGCAGAGATGGTTAGAGTTCTTGGCTTCATATGATTTTGATATCGCATATACACCTGGGAAAGGCAATGCGGTAGCCGATGCCTTGAGTAGGAGACATGCCAGTTTAGGGGCTATGTTTCTTGAATGGAAGCAACTGGAGTATATCGCAGGGTATGATTTCAAACCAAAGTGTGAATTGGATCCAAAGATATTAGCTAGTTTGACGATCAGACCCACCTTGATTGAATGGATTGGTTCCAGTCAGAGGGACAATCCTAATCTATTGGAAATAATCTCCAAGTTAGATATGGATATCGACGGCGAGGAGATGAGTTTGTATGGGCTTGATCGAGAAGGATGGCTTCGAAAGAATGGAAGACTAGTTGTACCCAACGTGAATGGTTTGAGAGATGAAGTGCTTAGGGAATGTCATCACTCAAAACTGACTATACACCCCGGTGGTGATAAGATGTATCGAGACATGAAGCAGACTTACTACTGGGAAGGGATGAAAAGAGACGTTGCGAAGTTTATATCCAAGTGCATGAATTGCCAGCTAGTTAAAGCCGAGCAAAAGAAGCCTAGTGGTTTGTTGCAACCATTAGAAATTCCAGAATGGAAATGGGAGCAAGTCTCAATGGATTTCATTGATGGTTTACCAAGAACTAGATTGGGACATGATGACATTTGGGTAATTGTGGATCGTTTGACTAAGAGTGCAAGATTTATACCAGTCAAATCGACTAGAACGACAGCTAAGTTAGTATAATTGTATATGAAGTGGGTAGTGAGATTTCATGGAGTACCTAAAGCATTGTGAGTGACCGAGACCCGTTGTTCACTAGTGGGTTTTGAAAGGGCTTACAAGGGGCTCTGGGGTCGGAACTATATCTCAGTACCGCTTATCATCCTCAAACCGATGGTCAGACAGAGAGGGTGAATCGTATATTGGAAGATGTCTTGAGAGCTTATATATTGGATTTTTGTGGATCATGGGATGACCATTTGCATCTAGTAGAGTTTGCATATAATAATAGCTACCAATCTAGTATCGGTATGGCTCCATATGAAGCTTTGTACGGAAGACCGTGCAACTCACCATCATGTTGGATAGAGACCGGGGAGAAATTGGTGTTGTATATAACAGTGTTGTATACACAATTATATGATTTTTGTTTGATGATAACAACCAAATATATTTTTATTATTGAATGTGTTTGTAAATACACTGATACAGAAATTTGAACAATCACACAGTATTTTATAAAAATATTTTATTTCAATATCAAAAGTACATCTTTTTACTCCACTATTTGACATATTACATTTCATTCATACAACTCTGTCTCTCACTCTATACAACTGCACATACAAACACTTTCATACATTGACATTTTTTTACTGTCTTCTATCGTACATCTTCTGTCTTCACAACCTTCAGTCAAATCCTGACTTCATACCTGTCACAAAAAGAACACACAGTAGACTGCAACAAAAATAAAATAAAATAAAAGCAAATAAAAATTTGTTTTTAAAATTTTATTTGCCTCAGAATTACAGTGTGTTTCTCATCATTTTTCTAGACTTTGTCTGATATGCAGGGACAGGAAAACTCGTCTGGATGGCTGCATATACACACGTGAATACATGTGTGCACTGCCACGCCAATCCAGTATCGCGACTGAGGAGTGGCCAAAAAGACCATCTCAACCCAGTGTACAATCAACAATAGGAAAATCAAATACAAGTCCAAGAAAGAAAATCAATGCAACATGAATGAAAAAGTAATCAAGTGCAAGGGTCAGACATAATGGTCGAACCAGCAAGCTACATACATGCATGATGGCAGAGGAGTCCACACAGAAATCTCAATATACAAGTAGTTCGGGTCAAGTATATTTTTTTAAGTCAAGAAAATCAATGTGGAGTACCTATTCAAATAACAACAAGGCTCAAACATAAAAAAAAAAGTCATATAAGGAAGCAGCAAATGTAAGGAACAACTCAGGTTATAGTACAATAGTGATCAGACAAAAATGGTCAAGACAGTTTCATCAATGGTCGAGCCGCAGCTCAATATCTATGGTCGAGCAATCTGTCAACATAAGAGTGCAGTGAAAAGTTCAAGTGGATAATAAAAGAGAAGAACACAACATAGATGTACAAGTCAGACATGCAAGGCCCAAGGGTGTGGTGCATTATGCAAGTGGTAAACAAGAATGATCGAGCTCATAAACAAAGCAAATACTATGATGCATGCAATCACAATGATTCGAGACAACTGCAGATAAAACAGGTTCATGGAAACATGGAGTATCAATGGTGTATTTACACTGGTTTGTGTATATGAAAACATGGGTATCAATGTTAAAAGGCAAACATCAAGTGCGACATAAATTAAAAAGTTTGGCAAGTTCAAGTATAGTTTTTAAAAGTCAAGCAAGGAAGCAAGTACTACATGAAGCAGCTAAGGAGTATTCGTTTTAACAAAACAGCGCAAGTGTATGGCAAGATCAATCAATGGGTCAAGTAAAGCTCTTGTTCTTATCAATTCAAATAAACAGAAGAGTTCAAAGCAAAGTATTAAGTGTAATGACAAGAGTATCAAGAATAATTTCTTGTTCAAATATATGGCAGAACAAAAAAAAAAGGAACAGTGAAAACATTGCCAAGGGACTACATCAATGCACAAAGAAGGACAACAGGTGCACGGCTGAATCAAGGTATAACAGAGCATGAATTTCAAGTGCCTAAACAAAATGGCAAAATAAAGCAAAGTATCTGTTCTTATCATTGCTCAAGTATTCACGACAGTCAAAGTATCAGTCCATAGTCTGTGGCAAAACAAAGAGAACAATTGGTCATATTTTTTTTAAAACAGATTTTTTTTTGAAGATATTTCAAAGCATGTTGATCTTCAGAAAAATTGACTTAAAGGTGTAATAGGTAAAGACCAATTCAAGTCAGACAGTTCACACACAAGGTCGAAGAATTCAAATTCCAGAAATCACGCCAAAGACCAAGATTTAAGCAATATACTTTCCAGCCCCAAATAAAAGAAATAAACAGATCAATTCAAAGCCGATCGCAATATCATAGCCAAGTCTCAAGGACGAAATCAGAGCAGAATTTTAGGGATTTTAACTCTATATATAACACACAATCGTCATCGGCACATATCATCGAAGAAAAAGCACATCTATATCAAAAATCGAATAGTGAAAACCATACCAGAAATCGAGAGAAGACGGAAACCAAATCAGTTCCTATAAATTCGATCGCAAAAGACACAAGCCACCAGAGATTGAAGCTAAGGAGAATCGCACAGCAGAAAAACCGAGTTTCATCAATCAGCGATCACAATTCAAGCACCTTCAGAGAAACCCTAGTTGTTTTGAGCCGCCATTTCTATTTCCAGGAAGAGACAAAGGAAGCTAGGGCTAAAGAGTATAAGCGGTGGAGCAATTAAAAGGGGAGCCGCCTCTTTTATGTTAAAAGGGGTTAACCCTAACTATTTAAAAACCTAGGGTTTCATTTTTTTTTCTTTCTTAAAGTCAATAACTACTAGTGTGAGTAGTTTGAAAAATCACAACATAAGAGGTCGTGTTGTGTCAAGGTCTTGAGCGTAGGGTTTTAACAGTCGGGAGCGAAGGTCGCAAGTTTTCAAGAGTCTGTAAGCGAAGAGATTGTTTAAAATTCCTAGTAGAAACCTTGAATGCAGCAGTAGGCATAGTTGTTGCCGAAGCTGGGTATTTTCTGTGTGTGATCTTTTATTTCTGCAATTATTTCAAATATACTTAATTTGCAATAAACCCTATTCACCCCCCCCCCCCTCTAGGGTTAATTTAGATCCTACAAGTGGTATCAGAGCAGGTATTTTTAACTCTAGAGTCATGAATTTGTCTAACAACGCTTTTTCTGAGGGTCAGTCCATAGCTAGGCCACCAATGTTTAATGGAACTGATTATGCTTATTGGAAAGCTAGGATGAAAATTTACTTAAGTTCAGTTGATTATGATGTATGGGATATCGTTGAAACAGGCTACAAACCTCCTGTTATGATTATCAATGATATTGAAATTCCTAAACCAAAAGATAAGTGGGATACTAATGATAAAAAATTATTCTCAACTGATGCCAAAGCAATGAATGCTTTAATTTGTGCTCTTGATAAAACTGAATTTAACCGTATATCTCACTGTTCAACTGCGCAGGAAATTTGGCATACTTTGGAAGTTACACATGAAGGAACATCTCAGGTCAAGGAATCTCGTCTCGCACTACTCTGCAATGAATATGAAAATTTCACGATGTGAAAAGACGAAGATATAAAAGAGATGTATGGTCGATTCTCCACACTGATTTATAATGCAAGGGCGCTTGGAAAAGTCTACACTGAAGTAGAATTAATACGCAAGATACTGAGAGTACTGCCAATGAATTTCGAAGACAAAGTAACTGCCATTCAAGAATCAAAAGATCTAAATAAGTTGAAAATAGAAGAATTGATTGGAAATCTGATTGCTTATGAAATGGAGTTAAAAGCCAAAGAAGGACGCGATGATTCAGAATCAAAGAAAAAGACAATTGCTCTAAGCAACACTGTTGAAAGTAACGATGAAGCTGAGAATCCTATCGAAGAGTTGGCCATGGTTCTTAAAAAGTGGACTAACAAAAAATACAAGTCACGAAAGAAGAGTTCAAAATCCAACAAATCCAAGAATTCCGACAATTCAGACGATGAAGTCATATGTTACAACTGCAATAAACCTGGCCATATCAAACCAAATTGCCCGTTACTTCAGAAAGACAGAAAGAAGAAGAAGAAAAAGAAAGCTTTTGCAGCTACATGGGACGATGAAGAAGGAGAAGAAGAAGACTCTGATAGTGATAAAGAGGAAGCCAATTTGTGCCTTATGGCACAGTCAGATCCAGACAGTAGCGAAGATGATTCCACTGAGGTACCAAATTACTCTTATAAAGATTTAATTTTAATGTGTCATAATCTCACCAAAACCGTTGATTCACTTGAACTAAAAATCAAGAAATTAAAATCTGATAGGTTAAAATTGGTCCACGAAAACAATAGGTTAGAAGATGAGCTTGGAAAAATGACAAACCTTGATTGTGAAAACTGCAAGTTATTAAAACAAGAGCAAACAGAATTTAAGGCAAATTTTGAAAAATTAAAACAAGAACACTTGGCTTTAAGAGAAAGTGATGACACAAAAAGAAAGAACTTTATTAACAGATGTACTTCTCTTGTAAATGAAAATGAAGCACTTAAAACCAAAGTAAAAAATCTGGAAATAACATTGAGTAAGTTTTCAAAAGGGGAAAAGTCATTTAGAATGCTGCTTAGAAACCAATTATACGCTAATAATAGAAAAGGATTAGGATTTGGGAAAACATACGTTAATATGAATGATAATGCAAAGGGTGGAAGTGTTTTTCCTAAATGTACAAAATGTGGAAAAATTGGACATAGCTATGAAAAATGTCAAAATAGGAACAATAATAAAAAATTCATACAAATTTGGGTTCCAAAAGGGTTGACGAGTGATTGTAATAGATTTGGATTTAATAAAAACAAACAAATTTGGATTCCAAAAGGATCTGTTGTTCAAAATCAAAATTTGTCAGTTACTAATTTTATTAGACCTATGAGTTTCTCTAGGTCATTCTCTTCTTCTTGTGTGTAGGTATGTTGGCGGGCTAAGGAACAACAAGAATGGTACTTGGATTCAGGTTGTTCCAAACATATGACAGGAGATAAATCAAAGTTCCTTAGCCTTGAAAAATATAAAGGAGGAAGTGTGATAATGGGCGATAACAGAAAATGTAAAATTATCGGTAAAGGTAAAGTAGGTAATAGTACTTTCTCCTTAACTGATGTTTTATATGTTGAAAACTTGCATCATAATCTCATTTCCATAAGCCAACTATGTGACAAAGGAATGAGTGTGATATTTGATAATGAATCTTGCAAAATTATTGAAAACTCCACAAACAATATTGTGTTCATAGGAAAAAGAAAAGGAAATGTTTATACTATTTCATTTGATGATTTGACTCTTTCACGATGTTTAGTAGCTACGGATGAAGAAGTTTTCTTATGGCATAGGAGATTAGGTCACGCTAGTATGAGTCTCTTGGAAAAACTTGAATCAAAAGAATTGGTAAGAGGTCTACCACATCAGAAATATAAAAATAATAAAGTGTGTAAATCATGTGTTATGGGAAAATTTAGTCGTTCATCATTTCGTCCCAAAAATGTTGTTAGCACTAATAGGGTACTTGAATTGATTCACATGGATTTATTTGGACCAAATGAAATCGCTAGCTTAAATGGAAAAAGATATTGTTATGTGTTAGTTGATGATTATTCTAGATTTACATGGGTTTATTTTCTAGCCAAAAAATCCGAAACTTTTGATTACTTTTCAAAGTTTGCAAAACTCGTTCAAAATGAAAAAGGTGTTTCAATAAAAACTTTAAGAAGTGATCATGGTGGTGAATTTGAAAATTTGGATTTTGAAAATTTTTGTGAAGAAAATGGTTTTAAACACGAATTTTCTGCTCCTCGAACACCCCAGCAAAATGGGGTAGTCGAAAGGAAAAATCGTACATTACAGAAATTGGCTAGATCTATGTTAAGTGAATATAATTTGCCTTTGACTTTTTGGGCAGAGGCAGTTAATACATCCTGCCATGTAATGAACAGAGTAATGATTAGACCAATACTTAACAAAACATCCTATGAATTATGGTTTGACAGAAAGCCTAACATTTCATATTTTAGAGTGTTTGGATGCCCTTGTTATCTTCTTAATACAGGTGATCATCTTGGTAAGTTTGAATCAAAGGCTGACGAGGGAATTTTCATGGGTTACTCGTCAAGAAGCAAGGCTTATCGAATTTTCAACAAACGATCAAAAACCATTGTTGAAACCATAAACGTGAAATTTGATGAATCAGATCTGGATACGATGGAAAAAGAGAAAAACGATGAGGAAATTACACATGAGGGTGAAAAAGAAAATAGCAAAGAGAAGACTGGAAGTGATGATCAAACAAAACAAACATTTGAAGTCGAAAAGTTGAAATTCAAAACCAACCATCCTCCAGAATTGGTGATAGGAAATCCAACTGCAGGTATACGAACTCGCTCATCATTTAATAAAGATATCTGTACTTTTTGTATTCACAGTTGTTTCATCTCAGAAATCGAACCTAAAAATGTTGAAATTGCACTTAATGATGAAAGTTGGATTTTAGCGATGCAAGAAGAACTTAATCAATTTGAACGAAATAAAGTTTGGAAATTAGTTCCTAGACCGAATGACTATCCAGTAGTGGGAACTAAATGGGTGTTCAAAAATAAACTTGATGAATCCGGAAATGTAATTAGAAACAAAGCTAGGTTGGTTGCAAAAGGATATAATCAAATTGAAGGCATTGATTTTGATGAAACATTTGCACCAGTAGCTAGGTTAGAAGCCATTAGAATTTTGCTCAGTTTCGCGTGTTATAAAGGTTTCAAACTAAAACAAATGGACGTAAAAAGTGCATTTTTAAATGGAGAATTAAAAGAAGAAGTTTTTGTGGAACAACCCCCCGGTTTTGAAAATTATGAATTTCCAAACCATGTATTCAAACTTGAAAAAGCATTATATGGTCTTAAACAAGCTCCTAGAGCTTGGTACGATTGTTTAAGTGCATATGTTTTGGAAAACGGATTTAAAAAGGGCAGTGCTGACACTACATTGTTTCTATTACATGAAGGTGATGATTTTTTAATTGTCCAAATTTACGTTGATGATATTATATATGGTGCTACTAACGATTGTTTGTGTGAGAAATTTGAAAAAGTCATGCAGGATAAATTCGAAATGAGCTTGGTAGGAGAATTAAAATATTTCCTTGGATTTCAAATTAAACAAAGCTCCAAGGGGATTTTCATATCACAAACAAAATACATTGCTGAATTGCTGAAAAAATTTGGACTAGAAAATGCAAAACCACTCAGAACACCGATGAGTCCTTCAACCAAGCTTGACAAAGACGAGAAAGGAGTTGCAGTTGATCAGAAGAAATATCGTGGAATAATTGGTTCACTTCTTTATCTCACTGCATCTAGGCCTGATATTATGTTTGCTGTTTGTTTATGTGCTCGCTTTCAATCCAACCCAAAAGAATCTCATTTAAAAGCCACAAAAAGAATTTTAAGATATCTTTTGCACACACACAAAGTTGGTTTATGGTACCCCGCATGCAATAATTTCAAACTAATCGGATATTCTGATGCTGATTATGCTGGATCTCTTGTTGATAGAAAAAGCACTAGTGGAACTTGTTTTATGCTAGGACACTCGTTAGTCTCATGGTCAAGTCGGAAACAAAATTGTGTTGCTTTATCCACAACTGAGGCTGAATACATTGCTTTGGGAAGTTGTTGTGCACAAATACTATGGATGATGCAAACTCTTTCAGACTTTGGTCTAATTTATAAAAAAGTACCACTAAAATGTGATAGTAAAAGTGCTATAGACTTGTCTAATAATCCTGTTCACCATTCACGCACTAAACACATAGATGTGAGACATCATTTTATTAGAGATCACATTTCACGAGAAGATATTTGTATTGAGTTTATTACAACTGACGGTCAACTTGCTGATATCTTTACAAAACCTCTTCCCGAAGATAGATTTTCACGATTACGCTTAGATTTGGGAATTATAGAAATAGATTAATCATTATCCATTAAAATATATATATATATATATATGTGTATATATATAATAATAATAAAATAAAATTTCTTAAATGGTTATTCAAAAGTTAAATGATTGATCATTTGAACTACTTTGGAACTCGTTGAAATTATGACAGATCTTGAAATTGTGATGAGTATTGACTATAATATATTTTCATCATAAGGAAATATTTTAAATCTCATGATGATTGGACAGATTTTATAATATTTTTTGAATTAAAGCTTATTTCACGACCATCTTCTATATCTACCATACTTCTGTCACTCATCATGGTTTTATTTAATTTGGGGAGTTCTAATTATTCTTGAAATTTAGAAATAAATAAATAAATAAATAATATCCTTGGTACTCACTCCCATTTAAAAGTCCTCGCGGTTATGTGTGGGTGAAATACCTTAATCTCTATGTGCTTTCATTCTCACTTAAAAGACCTTCGGGCTGTGCATGGATGGAACTCATCAGAGAGGATAAAGTTAAGTTACTACTAACCCCATTTAAAAGACCTTTGGGCTATGCGTGGTTAGAAAGTGCTTAACATATTTTTTAAGCATATTTGAAACCTTTAAATTTTATATTCAAATATTGGACTCTCCTAATTCTATAAAATCCATAGTAAATCTATTCATTCTGAAAGTGAAATTTGTCTCTGACTCAAAGAATATTATGATTTTAGTTTGATTCATTGAGATTTACGGTATATTATCCTCTTGATCCGAATTTATATTTCTAGTTTATATTCATCACTATTTTAATTTATTGTTATTCTTTTGATGATAACAAAAGGGGGAGAATGATCAAGATTTTGATGGATGAGTAAACATTTATAGAATATTTTAAAATTTGGGATTGAATAATTCATTTCAAAATTTTCAAATCTATGTGCATCTATAAGGGAAGCTTAGTTGTAGGGGGAGCATACAAATAGGGGGAGTAACATACCTCACGTTATCAAACACATTCACACATTCAAAATCTTTTATTTGTTTGTCATCATCAAAAGGGGGAGATTGTTGTATATAACAGTGTTGTATACACAATTATATGATTTTTGTTTGATGATAACAACCAAATATATTTTTATTATTGAATGTGTTTGTAAATACACTGATACAGAAATTTGAACAATCACACAGTATTTTATAAAAATATTTTATTTCAATATCAAAAGTACATCTTTTTACTCCACTATTTGACATATTACATTTCATTCATACAACTCTGTCTCTCACTCTATACAACTGCACATACAAACACTTTCATACATTGACATTTTTTTACTGTCTTCTATCGTACATCTTCTGTCTTCACAACCTTCAGTCAAATCCTGACTTCATACCTGTCACAAAAAGAACACACAGTAGACTGCAACAAAAATAAAATAAAATAAAAGCAAATAAAAATTTATTTTTAAAATTTTATTTGCCTCAGAATTACAGTGTGTTTCTCATCATTTTTCTAGACTTTGTCTGATATGCAGAGACAGGAAAACTCGTCTGGATGGCTGCATATACACACGTGAATACATGTGTGCACTGCCACGCCAATCCAGTATCGCGACTGAGGAGTGGCCAAAAAGACCATCTCAACCCAGTGTACAATCAACAATAGGAAAATCAAATACAAGTCCAAGAAAGAAAATCAATGCAACATGAATGAAAAAGTAATCAAGTGCAAGGGTCAGACATAATGGTCGAACCAGCAAGCTACATACATGCATGATGGCAGAGGAGTCCACACAGAAATCTCAATATACAAGTAGTTCGGGTCAAGTATATTTTTTTAAGTCAAGAAAATCAATGTGGAGTACCTATTCAAATAACAGCAAGGCTCAAACATAAAAAAAAAGTCATATAAGGAAGCAGCAAATGTAAGGAACAACTCAGGTTATAGTACAATAGTGATCAGACAAAAATGGTCAAGACAGTTTCATCAATGGTCGAGCCGCAGCTCAATATCTATGGTCGAGCAATCTGTCAACATAAGAGTGCAGTGAAAAGTTCAAGTGGATAATAAAAGAGAAGAACACAACATAGATGTACAAGTCAGACATGCAAGGCCCAAGGGTGTGGTGCATTATGCAAGTGGTAAACAAGAATGATCGAGCTCATAAACAAAGCAAATACTATGATGCATGCAATCACAATGATTCGAGACAACTGCAGATAAAACAGGTTCATGGAAACATGGAGTATCAATGGTGTATTTACACTGGTTTGTGTATATGAAAACATGGGTATCAATGTTAAAAGGCAAACATCAAGTGCGACATAAATTAAAAAGTTTGGCAAGTTCAAGTATAGTTTTTAAAAGTCAAGAAAGGAAGCAAGTACTACATGAAGCAGCTAAGGAGTATTCGTTTTAACAAAACAGCGCAAGTGTATGGCAAGATCAATCAATGGGTCAAGTAAAGCTCTTGTTCTTATCAATTCAAATAAACAGAAGAGTTCAAAGCAAAGTATTAAGTGTAATGACAAGAGTATCAAGAATAATTTCTTGTTCAAATATATGGCAGAACAAAAAAAAAAGGAACAGTGAAAACATTGCCAAGGGACTACATCAATGCACAAAGAAGGACAACAGGTGCACGGCTGAATCAAGGTATAACAGAGCATGAATTTCAAGTGCCTAAACAAAATGGCAAAATAAAGCAAAGTATCTGTTCTTATCATTGCTCAAGTATTCACGACAGTCAAAGTATCAGTCCATAGTCTGTGGCAAAACAAAGAGAACAATTGGTCATATTTTTTTTAAAACAGATTTTTTTTTTGAAGATATTTCAAAGCATGTTGATCTTCAGAAAAATTGACTTAAAGGTGTAATAGGTAAAGACCAATTCAAGTCAGACAGTTCACACACAAGGTCGAAGAATTCAAATTCCAGAAATCACGCCAAAGACCAAGATTTAAGCAATATACTTTCCAGCCCCAAATAAAAGAAATAAACAGATCAATTCAAAGCCGATCGCAATATCATAGCCAAGTCTCAAGGACGAAATCAGAGCAGAATTTTAGGGATTTTAACTCTATATATAACACACAATCGTCATCGGCACATATCATCGAAGAAAAAGCACATCTATATCAAAAATCGAATAGTGAAAACCATACCAGAAATCGAGAGAAGACGGAAACCAAATCAGTTCCTATAAATTCGATCGCAAAAGACACAAGCCACCAGAGATTGAAGCTAAGGAGAATCGCGCAGCAGAAAAACCGAGTTTCATCAATCAGCGATCACAATTCAAGCACCTTCAGAGAAACCCTAGTTGTTTTGAGCCGCCATTTCTATTTCCAGGAAGAGACAAAGGAAGCTAGGGCTAAAGAGTATAAGCGGTGGAGCAATTAAAAGGGGAGCCGCCTCTTTTATGTTAAAAGGGGTTAACCCTAACTATTTAAAAACCTAGGGTTTCATTTTCTTTTTTTTTTCTTTTTTTTTTCTTAAAGTCAATAACTACTAGTGTGAGTAGTTTGAAAAATCACAACATAAGAGGTCGTGTTGTGTCAAGGTCTTGAGCGTAGGGTTTTAACAGTCGGGAGCGAAGGTCGCAAGTTTACAAGAGTCTGTAAGCGAAGAGATTGTTTAAAATTCCTAGTAGAAACCTTGAATGCAGCAGTAGGCATAGTTGTTGCCGAAGCTGGGTATTTTCTGTGTGTGATCTTTTATTTCTGCAATTATTTCAAATATACTTAATTTGCAATAAACCCTATTCACCCCCCCCCCCCCTCTAGGGTTAATTTAGATCCTACAATTGGTGCTTGGACCAGATGTGGTAAGGGAAACTTCAGATAAGATTAAGATCATTCAACAACGGATGAAGGCTGCCCAGGATAGGCAGAAGAGTTATGCTGACAAGAGGAGAAATGACTTAAAATTCTCCATTGGTGACTTGGTGTTTGTCAAGGTTTCTCCGTTAAAGAGTGTGATATGATTTGGCAGGAGAGGCAAGTTGGCACCAAGATTTGTTGGCCCATTCCCAGTTCTCGAGCAAGTTGGGAATTTGGCGTATAGAGTTGACTTACCCGAAAAGATGGCGGGAGTTCATAACATATTTCATGTTTCCCTGTTAAGGAAGTTCGTGCACGACCCAGATATGACTATTTCACCTGATCAGTTAGAGGACTTCGAAGTGGAACCCGAAGCGGTTGGGAACCGCAAGCCGATTCGTATTGTCGAGCACGATACGAAGCGACTTCGAAGGACGACGGTGAATCTAGTCAAGGTCCAGTGGGGCGAGAATGAGGATGACTGTACTTAGGAGACAGAGGAGATCATTAGGAAGACGTATCCAGAACTCTTTGCCTGGTAAGACTTACTTTGCAATTTAGTTATTCCGCATGCTAGGATAGGCTAGTTTTTCTTGTTTTGCATGTTTGAATGTTGTTTTATGGTTGTTAGGCATGCGGGACTTTTTGTGTGTTTTGGTTAGGGAATTTCGGGGGCGAAATTTCTTAAGGGGGAAGAATGTAACAACCCACATTCTACGCATCGGAGGATCGTAGAATATTTATTTATTTCTTACATAAATACGTATGGTCATGTGGCTTTGGGAGACGACCACTGGGGTCATTTTCATGTTCATGATTTTTGTCGATTTTTAAATGACCGTTTTGCCCCTAGCAGATCTTGTTTCAGCCATAACTTTTGATTGGAAAGGAATTTTGACCTGAAACCACTTCTATTAGATTCATTTTATGGTTTACCTTTTCGTAGAGTGGTCATAATAGCCAAATGGACTCACCGTTTGGGAGATACGGCTGAAATAAGGTTTGGAATGTGAAAAACTGCTTAACCGGGCCAAATAGAGTGATTAGTGAATGGGCCCATAACCCATTTCGGGAATAGGGTTATAGGGAGGTTGAAAAGAGTTAGGGTTTCATTCCATTTCAGTTTTCTAGCCTCCACTTACCTCTTAGAAACCTTAAAAATGACCTCCAACCTCTAAATCACCTCCAAATCACTTTCTAATCAAGGATTAAGCTTAGCAACATCAAATGAATGGAGATCTTCACCAAATCAAGATTAGAGCTGCTGATTTGCATTGTTATTTGCTTCCAAATAGATATTTATTTCAGATCTAAAGTTTGTTTGTGGCTAAGGTGAGTGATTTGCATAGTTCGTCACTAATTATGGTTAATTAAGGGTAATTAGCGAAGATTAGCGAATT
Source organism: Allium sativum (assembly GCA_030737875.1). Lineage (NCBI taxonomy): Eukaryota > Viridiplantae > Streptophyta > Magnoliopsida > Asparagales > Amaryllidaceae > Allium > Allium sativum. The sequence continues at coordinate 138,716,869 of CM060925.1, read as the reverse complement.
TAAACATGATAAAATTCTGGAAAAATATTTATAAATTCTTAAATAATGTTTTAGACCTCTGATATGAATTTAGGTTAATTTGGTTGAGTTTTGCTAATCCTATCATTAATTATACTTGAATATGCTTAAGGGAAAATATGGGGTTTTGGCTACGTTTGATCCATTTTAACCTATCATATTGATGTTTTGGAGTTTGAGGTCACTTCTATTTGTTGCTATGACTGTACGGTATGCTTTGTGATTGATTAGAACAGATAGAATGGTCGAAAACGTCGTCAAATGGCATAAAATGCTCGTTGGAAAAGTTGTAGAAAAAAGTGCAGGTTTTCAGATCGGATCGGAGGAATGGGCTCGGACCGGATAGAGGACTGGGCAAGGGATCACCGAACCGAGGCTTGGCACAAGGGGAAAGTGTGGCAAAAAGGAAGGCCACAATGGTTGAACTGGGATCGGATCAAGCTAGAGAAGGGGAAATCAGATCGACTCGAAGGGAAGTGAGGGGGATCGGATCGGAGCGGATGGGAATAGGAATGGGGATCGGATCGGACCAGAAGATCAAGCAAGGGACGGAAGGAAGACAGTTGACGAACCGACCAGATGTGACATGGAGAACCCGAACCGACCCGATGTGACATGGAGAACCCGAACCGAACCGACGTATTGCTAAGGGACTTGGAGACCCCGATCCGACCTGGAGCACTTGGAGGATACCGATCCGAACCGACAAAGAAGAAGGACAGAGAACCGAACCGATCCAGTGATGACCAATAACCCGAGATGCAAAGGTGGTCCAAGTTGGAAGTTAGAGCTCAGGATCCAGTTGGGAACCAATGAGTTCACTTCATGATTGGGCTTTGCTGCGGGACGTGTGCTAAGGAGTTGTCGACATTCATAACTTCGATTCACCACCGAAAAGGAATGATGGGCTACGTATCAGTGCAGTAGAGTCATCATGACTCGAGGGGCAAAGTGATCGTAGCAAGACTATGAGCTAGTGCAGTGGAGCCGTTGTGACTCCATGGGGCAGAGTGGACATAGTAAAGGATTAGTAAGGCTATGATCCAGTGCAGTGGGGTATGTACGACTCCATGGGGCAAAGTGGACATAGCGAAGGATTAATGGCTATGGATCAGTGCAGTGAAGCCATTATGACTTCATGGGGCAGAGTGATCATAGCAAAGTATTGGGTGATCGAAGTGGTGGATATTGTATGCTTTACGCACTGAGTGAGAGATGTGAGGATGGTTACTATGCTTGATTGTTTGCCATCATTATGACATGCACACCCCCACCCCTGTTATTTTTACACCATTTGTTTCGTGGCACCTCATAGTGTTGTACAGTATGTAGTGCTAACTCTTTGGTTGCTGGTCCAGGTTCAGGTATGGTTTAGTATACCTGTTATTGTTCTGCTTAGCTGCTTAGCTGCTTATCGCTCATACCAGACTTTTTGTCTGACCCAGAGTTTTATGTCTCTTCTTATTACTCTGGGTGCTCTCACGAGCAGACTAGAGACAGGTTAGCTGGTGATGCGCGAGTAGCGGATTCAGAGGCGAGCAGGAGGCTTCCACGTATGATATATATATATAGATATAGATATTCTCCCTGTGTCGTTGCTGGTCACTACTTTGGGCATTAGTAGTGTACCTTTCTTGTTTAGCTCTTGAGACAGTTTTTAAAAGTTGTAATAATGTTGGCTTTGGATCATAAGCTGTACTCTGGATTTTCCACTGCTATGATAGTTTGGTTTCAGCTTATGCACTGTCTTGCTTGTTTTATGTCAAGTATGTTATTATTATTATATTTTGTTCTATGCACTGTGAGACATTCTACAGGTTCCTTGTTGATTCTTCGTCTTCTTTCTTTCCTTCTGACGACCGTTCCGTGCTAACTGGACATGTGTACAGCGCTCTTTTAGAGTAAATGTCGGTTGGTGCGGGGCGGGTTGTCACATTAAATTTACCGATAATACCATGGTGTTAGATATGGAGTATTACCAGTTTTGCTCCATGGGATGAATAGGTTTGGATTGGGAAATAAAACAAATGATTACTTCGATAAGGTGCGCTAATCCCGACTAGTTTGGATAAACCTTAATTTGCTTTGAATTGACATCCAAAGGAAGATTAAAGAATAAATCTAACAGAATTTATCTTTGATAAAATTAATGGGAACCTTTCCCAAAATACAAGAATATTTGAATAAAGGAATATTCTGGATTGGAATGAGGCGTATGTTGTGCTATTATGGCACTTGTTTATTATATACGCGAGTTATTCGGAAAGACCAGGTTTATACCCATTCTGAATAACTGATTCGACGATAAGTCAACGATGAAGATGGTGGTTGAATACCGGAGGTCTTCACATCATTTGGATGATTACTGATTTCTTGATTGGGCTGTACACCCAAGACAAGGTAATAAGTGGTGATCATCTAGACGTACTTGGAGATCGACCGGATATGCGAGGACCTCTCTCCTGTATTGGACATATGGGACGAGGAATAAGGTGCCTCCGGTTTCTTTCAGACCCAGAACGAACTATTAAATGGATGTATATCTGACATTGAATTTTATTCTATGTTGATTGATCTCTATTAAATATATATCTGTTTGGTGGCGGAGAATTTATTCTCTTGCTTAACACCCTTCTCTGAGACGTACAAGCTCAGAGGTTATATATCGATAGATATCGGTTGCATGGCGCGAATTGTCAGTGTGGCATGCTGAGATGCAGATGATCAAGGCTTCTGTTGAAAACAGAGTCTTATGGTTGATGATCAAAGCACGGCCTTAAAGGGCTTAGCTTTGTGTGTAGCGTTAGTTCGCGAGCCTCACACCTCGGTATGAGTCAAAAACGGGATAAGGGACCCAAGGAGGACATGACGTTTCTTCCTAGCTATGGGTGGTTTCGTGGTATGGAGCCCAGACATTGGTTATATTTTTACCTATGTGGATGATGGATAGCGAGGCGCCTCGGATATATCGGTTACCAAGAAGCCGATGGACATGTCCTATAGGACCGGGGAACGTGTGTTCAGGAATGTCCAATCCTAAAATGTAAGAGAGGACCGGCCTTGGAGGATCCAAGGGTTTTCTACGGGAGATCCTGAGGCATTTTCTAGAGTGTCTCGAAGCCGGCGAGGAGTACATCCCTTGCCTCGACTCATGACGGAAATCCAACTTCCAATACGTGACATTTCGATTTTGATTGTAGAGCCTAATATGGCTTTATGATAGATGATACCCATGCCGCCTATGATTGATACATTTATAGTTGAAGTTGTTTAATACACTATGCACTTATAATAGTATCAAATGATTGGTTTTTAAACGTACCAAGCATATTCGGCTATTATAGGGAAAACTCTATCCTCTGGCTTGCGTTGCATTATATGATGAGACCTGAGTCTTATAATAGCTTCATTTTTTGAAAAGCATTGCGTTGTTTATAAACTATTTTAATGCACTGGTATTCTTAGGAGGAAACTCGTTCCGTGTTATATGGCGTAGTCCCTTGATTTACTTTATTTTTAAAGTAAAGTTTTAAATAACTGTTTTAGTTCTCACACCAGTCCGACCTAGAGTTTATTGTTTTAACCTAAACTCTGGGTGCCCCTATTTTCTACACGGGCAGCTAGTGGTTTTGGTTTTGCAGATATTATATTCACAGGATCCTGGTTTACAGTTGGAGCTATATACGAAACGCTCTATATCTGTGTATTTCTTACAGTTGTGTTATGTACTATTTTGCTGCTGCTATGTAATGTAGTTTAAATCTCTGATATCTTCTGATGTATATTATTTACACATACTCTGTTATATTTTTGTATTCTGATGTAATTTTTGTAATAAGCAATGAAATGTACTATTGTTTGTGTTCTGATTTGTCGTGTTCTCAACTCAATCTGGGCTTTCCTGAAAGGACGAGTTTGGGTCGTTTCATAATCCAGTCAAATTGGAAAAATAATATATTAATATATGGAGAATGTACATATTTAATTTAAGGAATTAATCAAATATTGGTATAGGTGGAAACAAATGCAAATGTACTAGATTTGTGGTGGAATCAATGTAGAAATATTTCGTCCTTATCTACGAAGCATTCTTCATCCCTCCTCCTATATATACACAGATATTTACTCATATTTTCAACACACATAAGAAGATAGCTCTCTCCATATATTATCTTCAATAAGATCCCTATTTTTCTATCTATTATAGGGTGAGAAAGTTGGATTGAGTTATGTATTTCTTCTCATATTGTACCTCCTCTTGAAGTAATGAAATAAAAGGTTGTTGGGTTCATGGACGTAGGCATAGTCGAACCTTATTATATTGGTGTGTTCTTTCCCTTTACTATTTATGTTCTTCTTTGTAATTTGTGCCACTTGATTCTCTGTTATCATCATTGTTGTATTGACATTGCTGAGATTGTCGACATGCTAGATTATGGGGTGTTCTGCTTCTGTTGCCCAAGCCACTATTTTTTCACTACAGTTTGGCATCAAAGCTTGGTTTTCTGTTCAAAGACTATTTCTGCCATGTCTAATTCCATATAGAATAACGGTTCTATAAGCGCTACAACACTACAAACAAAGGGCATTTTGCAATGGCTAAATGGCGTCGAAAGCCTACGTTAACCGTTTCAATTTTAGTCATCGCCGACAAGAAAAGCGATGGGAAAAGCAATTGCTCCGTCGCTAGTTTAGCAATGGGTTGCAACGACAATGTGTCCACGTAGCATCCAACGTCGTAGTTAGTTTGTTTCCCGGGGTTACGTTGCAATCATGGCTAATCTAGAACAATAAGTCATCTTGAGCCGTTGCAAGCTGACGCTAATATTGACCAAATTGTTGTTGCTAGCCATTGCTAGTTGTCACTATTCTGGGTATTATTTGCTGCACCATGCAGCAATTCCATTCATACAAGCCACACATACTATTATTCATCACAAATATTATTGTCTACCAATATCCACACAATATCATATCCCATCATTATCATTCCATCAATATTCCATACTTTATCAACCAAAATACCAAAATTCACCAAAAAAAACTATCAACTACAAACTTAAAAGAATATATGCCCATCATAACATACATAAAATAACTACTATGTATCAAGTGCCACAAAATCCAAAAAACTACCAAATCCATCAACCAAACACTAAGTACCATAATTGTGCATGGAACATACAATATCAAGTGTCATAACTAGTAAAAATATGTACATACCCATAAGAAACATCAAACTATGTAGCATTGTCATCGTCGTTGTAGCTATCACAAGCAACTGCATCTCTCTCCCCGGGCATTAACCCATGCTTCTAATAGTATGCTACAATACGCTCATCTATTTGCTGGGTTAGAATAGCTCTTTCGCCAATCATTCAGTTCATCCAACTATTGCTACATTCGAGCTTTATCCTCCTCCTCAATAGATCTCCTGCAAGCTCCTTGTAAATTAAGAGCCTGTGAAATAATTCAAGTTAATATCCATGATGTTATCATAAAAGTCTTAAAAAGTTTTACCTCTTGATTGTCGAAATCATATTGCCTATTTCAAGTAGGCGAATCAATAATAGAATCCCCATATAGGATTGGACTCTTCGAACATAATCTCCTCTCGTCCATTGGCCTGTGTTGTTCTTGTCTGCTCTGCTTCATATCTCTACTACAATTACAAATATAATTTGACACAATTGCTATACAATTTACTTATATATTGTGATATAAATGAATATGAAACATTTTAATTACGGACAAGCATGTTTACCATTACATATACAACTTTTTGGTCCATTTAATCGTATGAAACATTCCCCTCTTCATCCGTATGCTCGACCGCATATGTGCATCAAAAAACCTCTGGCATTATCGGCTCCTTTCCATACTTTGCAAAGTAAAGATATACACTAGTAAAAAATATTGAAAATAAGAATGAATGATATACATAAGGATACATGAACATATGCTAAATATATTGAAATTTATACTAATTCTCTCCTATGCTGTTGGAAAGATTTGGAGCCACCATGGTGTAAAGCCGAATTCTTATTCCTATTTGTCATATTTCTTGTTGCTACTTCCTATTAAATTTGATACATGATTAATTAAAATAATGCAACTAACATAAATTTAAATATTTTCATTATAGCTTACTTTAGTTGCTTTGATTTTCCAAAATCTAAGAAATGCGGCCCACACAAATTCACTCATCCAATTTGGTTTTTTGCAGCTTTCTTGGCCCTTGAAATTTTGTCTCTACAATTTTTCCATATTTTCATGTTTCAGTGAGTCATAAAAACATCCATATCCTGCAGCTCTACATGTACTACAACCTGTTTAATTTATTTCGAATTATATACAGTATATTACTTTTCAATTGTATTATAAAATTATACTTACCATAAAATCAGCCAAAATAGCATTCATAATATGAGGTGATATACTATCCCAATGAGGCCAACATCCTGACATCCTACTCCTATATGATTCCTTCGATACTTCAAAAATAAAGGATGATGGCTCCACCTCGAACCCCCATATAAATGTTGATGTAGATATTTAATATATTTCAAATAATCTAATTGTAATATATTTGATAATTACCCGACACTCTTTGGAGCAATCTCCGTAACCCGACGTAGATCTAGCTCCGAGCAGCTAGCACCTGCTCCAGCTGCAGGAGAATGTAAATGACACAGCTTAGAAGTACTCCTAAATTGTCTTCTTTCAGACATATCTATCACAATCATATGATGCATACAAAAGAATAATGAGCACATAAGCATGACATAATAGTTAATAATCACATAATCATTAATCATCACACAATCGTACCCTGCCCATAATCCTACATGAAAAGAACAATGCATAACTCTTAATAATGGATAACATGTATTGTCATCATTATTATTACATAAATCAGAATAGTAAAGAACATAAGTAAGTTCATAGCTAAGAACAGTCATCATCGTTATTATTACATAGCTCAGAATAGTGCATAACATAAGTAAATTCATAGCTAAAAGTAGTCATCATCTTTTAATTATTACATAGCTCAGAATAACTCAAACTAATATATTATACAACAAACAATGTAGTCTATGATCAGTCTTCATCATCTTCTGATTCATACTCAGTCTCGTACTTTATATTGTCTTTTTAGTACTTACAAATTCATTTATTAAAACATCCGCTTCATCATTCAACAAACCTACATCAATGTCATCGGCTATTATTATTTCAGTATTTGGCTGAAGATTCGCTTGATACGTTGCTTCGTCCGGAATATTATTTCCATCAAACATAAATCTTGCCTTGGTTTTAAAAATAGCCCACCGGTCTACTCTATCGTTTTTTAAGGACGGATACAGAGCAAAATAGATAGCTAATACGAAAGGACCATACTTATAGTAATGTGACGTATGCCTTATTTTAATTAAATTATAATATTTGTGCACATTAATTCCGGAACTAGGAACATTGCTAAACTAGTTGCATTTGAATAAAAAACATTCTTTGTAGGCTTACATAATATGTCAACTCTAAAACTTGTGTTAAGATGCCGTAAAAATCTTTTATATGCTCCTCTGGATCATCACTACCTTTGACAAACACACTGTAGTTATTTGTTTATTTTTCAGCTCCTTAATCGTTAGTGTTGAATTTAAATCCATTGACGAAGAATATTTGATAAGTTTTGACAAGAATATTTGATAAGTTTTGACATTTCTTTTTGGTCCGATAGCAAGATGCCATAATCCTTCTTCAACAACACAGCTTTTAGGATCATGAATTTAGTTTGAAAACCGCTCAATAAATTCTTTACTGAGATCGCTAGTGGATGTTGTGACTCGTGTATGCTACAAATATATATTATGTTACATTTTATTAATATATATAATTGAATTGTACATGAATTCAGTATTACCTGACAAATGATGCAACTTCTTCCACACAATTTAGAAGTACATATGTCTATGCCACATGTTAGTCTTTATCACTTAACCATATTTCCATACATTTTCCAGCATGTCTTCCATGTTGTCTAAAAATAGATAACATTGTTTGAGTATACTCATGTTCAACAGCTTCTCCATTACGGGGAACAGTTACAAAAGATAAGTTCAGATCATCACCAAAGTAATGGGAGAAAAAAATGAAGCTTCTTCTTTAAGGTACGATTTGCAAATCGAGCCTTCTAATCGTGCTTTTTATCTATTTTTTTTCAAATGATTCAAGTACTATAATAAATATAATTAAAATTTTATGTTGGTACAGAAATTTAAATTTTAAACTACCAAGAATATTACGGATATTCGAAATTACTTCTCAAATGGATACATCCATCCATATTGCATAGGACCTTAAAGGAGTACTTCTGATGAAAGATGAATAAGTAAATTCTCCATTACATTAAATAAACCTAGAGGAGATTTTATCAAGTTTGCAGAGCAGTACAGGGATTTCTACTTCAAGTTTATATAGACGATCTACCTTTAACATCGTCGAACAAAGTTGTTTATAAAACATACTTAATTCTGTTATAACACTCCATATTTTTGTAGACAATAGTTCTTTGGAAATCACATGAAAAATATATTTCATCATGATATGCCAATCATGACTTTTCATCCCACTCAATTTACTATTTTTATAGTCCATACTTCTACGAATGTTAGAAGAAATCCCATTAGGGTATCTTAATCCTTCCACCCACTTTAGCACGAGTTTTACTTGCTTGTTGTTTAGCTCAGAGCATGCTTTGGATTTTTTATTATCGTCATACAAGTGAAGTTCAAGTTGCTTACAAAAGTATAATACATCACATCTCGAATTGGTATCATCCTTGGTTTTCCCCTTTACATTCAAAACTGTATTAAATACATCACCGAAACGTTTTTCCATTGTGTATGACGTCAATATTATGTTGAAGTAGGAGATTTTTCTAGTAAGGTAACTGCCAAAGTAAGGTAACTGCCAAAGTATACTTTGCTTGCACCAATTATGAATGCCCGATTTACCTAGAATTTCAACATGTTCCCTAGCTGCATGCATCTTTGGATATTCTTTTATGATTTGATATATCTCTTCACTTGTCCAAACTTTAGGCGGTAGCAAACTCTCTACTCTATTAGCCTTAAAGTTTTCTTAACCATTCTAACCTTATGACTAATATGTAGAAAATACCGATGACGGTCAAATCAAGAAAAAAAAATCCATACTTTAATGAAAATGCTCATGTCTCATCCATACAATGAGGACAAGCTAGTCGTTCAGATGTACTCCAAACTGAAAGCATGTCATATGCGGGAAAATCACTGATAGTCCATAATAAATAAGTGAGCATACGAAAATTCCTTTTTCCCGAAATGTTGTATGTTTTAACTCCTTCATGCAACAATGTTTTCAACTCTTCAATCAATTTTTGTAGATAAACGTCAATTCCTTGTGTCGAATCATCGGGACTTGGGATGATAATCATCTGAAACATATATAGGGTTCTCATACACATCCACGGAGGTAAGTTATAAGGAGTAACATTGATAGGACATGGTGAATATTTACTACCAAACTGAGAAAATGGCAAAAATCCATCCGCATGTAAAACAAGCTTAACATTACGACTCTCTACGGCAAATTCAGGATAAGTCCTATTGAAGTATTTTCATGCTTCACCATAAGATGGATGTATCAAAATTCCTTCTTCTGGTGTTCTTACATTGTATCATCGCATAGAAGATGCATATAACTGTTGAAGTCTGAGAGTGATGGGTAGATAATGCTTTCTCTTGTATGGGACTTCTTTTCCTTTTTTCTTTTTTTTTTGGTTTTTATCTTTCCTCGTTACATATTTTGCATTTTCTAAGGTGAGCATCTTGTTTCCAATATGACATGCAACATTTTACCCATGTATTTATCTTCTGATACAGCAGTCCAAAAGCATGCATAAGTTTTTTCAATTTATAATTACTATCGCACATTAAATTGTTAGGCGGCATGTGTCGTTTTGCAGTTTGTACAACTACTGTAAATACATCTCTTGTAATATTGAATTTTGATTTCATAGTGATGCATTTGGCGGTTACAAATAATTCGGTTCCGCTTGTACACCCATCCTACAATGGCCTCTTAGCAGAATCTAATAAATCATAATTTTTTAGCTTCCGCAATTGGTTCTTCAGCATTTTCGTTCTCGTCGTTGCCATGATCAATGGTAGGAAACATTGATCGTGCTGCATCTTGCTCCATATTTTCTGTCGAATTCGTCATTGTATTATCGTCCTCTATGACTACATGATTAGATGTATATTGAACAAGTTCTCCATGACTATCCCATAAGTAATAAGTCGGCATAAAACCAAATTCATATAGATGTACTTCTACTACATCTGGCTTTCAATGCTTTAGATGTTTGCACTTACTACACGTACAACGAATGTCTACATTATTTTGATTATTACATTTAGAAAATCTAATAAATTATTAGGCACCATTACAAAAATGTTCCTTTATCGATCCTTTCATACCAATTCAGGATTCATACATCCAACTATGATTGTAGCTTCCTAGAAAATTCGATGCTCGAATTTTCGACACAATTACATCTTGTACCCAAACTCGACTACAGAACATCCAGCAAGCTTAAAGAAAGAAGTTAGAGGATGAGAAAAGAAAGAAATATTAGAATAGAAGAATAAAAAGAAGAACCAACACTATACAGAGTTTCACATCGCAGTAGAATAAAATATAATATATAAATAATCTTTATTGAGAGCATGAAAAATAATACTTACATTCATCAGAATACAATAGTCAATCAGTACATCTGGACAGTTATATAATATCATGTCTCCAAATACATCATACAATGGAATAAATACTAATACATCTGGACTCCTCCAGCTTGTCTTCAAAAATTCACAGCATCCTAACCTAAACCTGTAAAACTCGGTCTAACCCGAGCATAACTAACACCACGGATTAGTCCGGTGAACCAGCATGAGTAAACTCATTAAGTTTAAAGGTTTCATCCAAGTTGCTTAACTTTAGAAAATCCTTTTGAAAGAAAATGATAATAGTAAGACTAACCCATACATAACATGGACGGTTTTTACCTTACTATAATACAAAACATTTTTGATATGAAAATCCGGTGATATTATAATAGTGTCTATCAAATAAATAACCAAATAGAAGAACGATTTCTTCTCACGCTCTATTTACATAGTATAAAATCAAAAATCACGGGGCTCTTATTGGAGAATGGATTCCAACTATGGCAAGGTATAGGACCATCTCCCGATCAATGTACCTCCGAAGATGAATACACTGGGGTTCAACAAGAACATCTTGCAACCCAGGCTAAACATGACTAGTCACTCATTCTGCCTGAGTGGACCGAATATACCATTACCACGGTTGGGGGCTAGCCAACCGAACAGAAAGCATACAAAAATAAGGAGCAACCGAGGCATTTTATTTCTTTGGATCTGGTAATGATATACCCTGCTTGGGTGCGACCCAACTAGCCATGCGACCACCCCGATTTTTGCCATTTCCCCGTTGATGAGGCTTGAGGTTAAACTTAACACTTTAGAATAGATAATCTCCATTCACTTTGAATGCCACATCGTCAGGTCCTCCTGAAATCACTTATTGATTTCCACAAAAATACTCTAAGTCTTAAGCTGAGAGAAGTTGCCTTCTACGCCACCAAACTCAGTACGTTTGAAGAAATTGACGTACGTAACCCCTTTGGAAATACACTGTCAGATATTCATCCATGCAAGTCATCCAGGAACAAGACGAACCGAAGGCACACTCTTACTGTATCATATATAGGAATCACCCTAAGGATCAGTACCGAATAGTCCTTGCAATCCAAAAATCCCACTCATGACTAAATCACATCAGAATACCTCTATTTGCAATCCAGAAAATATTCGAAAAGTAATCCTCCTGCTTATGAAGATCCATCGTCTTCAATGCTCCATCTTTATACGCTTCCCTACAAGTTAGTTTCAAACATACAGTTGGGTCTAAGCGGTTTTAGGTCTAGTCCCCAACTCGGTCTCTTCGAAACAACACGCTAGAAGGTCCAATAATATTCATTGATAGTCATTGTTTTAACTATCAACTCAAATAGTATAGATTAGTACTTTGGCAGCTTAGGTCCCTTCCATTTAAAATTATTTATTTAAAACCATTGTATCGATTAGAATCGATTCTATAACTTATCTAAAAAACAAACCTCTTTATATTTCCATTACTCGAAACAAAAAACGTCACTTTCTTTTTAACATTCTTCAAAACTCGTTTCTTTAACCCCTTTTACCTCCAAAATATCGTTATAATTCCCCAATACCATTTATTTATCAAAAATCCTTCTGTAATACCTTACTTTGGAAATATATATGTTCTCAAAATATCATTCATTTCCTTTACTTTTGAAATATTATTAAAAATATTCACAAAATCTCCTTTCTACTACTTATACCATTACAAACACATACCATCTCTCGATAATTGTGAAATCATTCAAGTTGGGGTATTTTTGTTGCCTCTCAGACCTTGATCGACAACGATCTTATCTTAAGATAGATATACTAGTTTGTAATTCAAAACTCATATTACTTATACTATTAATCAAATCTTATTCAACCCATTTTACTTAATTCGTCGGCTGAGCGAATTATTTACTAAACCCTTACCCTTCGCTTTACAAATCTCCTTAGACAATTCCGTTTATTATTTGGATTCTTTTATAATTACTTAGTTACCAAAGCCTTTGCCAATTCGACAACATTTTATTACCTTTTTGGGTAATTTTAAGGGTAATTATTTTAATTAAAATAATACTTAATTTTGATATTTAACGAAGTATCTTACTTCATTATTAACTAAAAATAGGAGAGTTAATTACTTTGCAAAAGTTTTTTTCTTTAAGCATTACCTTTTATAATAAACAAATTCGATAATTATTTTTAATACCGTTAATTATAAAATTAATTAACTTTTAACAAATCTTATTAAGTAAACAATTTATTTGTTAAAAACTTATCAATTGACTTGGTCAACTTTTAAGACATTAGTTAACTCGTTGACCAAATTTTCCCAAACCCCTTTTCTTAAATTAATTAATAATATAATTAATTTAAAATCATCGCTCAACTATTTTCCTAAAACAATTGTCCCAACTTATTAACCCTCGGGTTCACTCCTGAATTCATAATCCTATAAACTGGTTAAATTGTCGAAATAAATCATTTGAAATAAAATAATAATTTATTTATAAAACTTCTGTTTTCATATAAAATATAATTTAAACCTTTATTTTAGTTATAAAATAAATTTCATAACTTCAATTGCGTTGATTTGCCTGATGACAATCAACGTCTAAAAATACAGCTTTAAGGTCATTCATTGTCAATCACTTAATCAATACTATTTTTGATTACCAGCGATCATTGAATTTCAATTCAACGATCAACATCCAATAAACAATCAACGTCCAAATAGGATATAACGGTATTTGGGTAAATAGTTCATATATATGAATAAGATGAAACAATAACATATAAATTTATTCGAGGAATCCAGTTGGATCCCTCTTACCTGTTATTCCCTGCATCCAAATAGGTTAGCTAAAAATAATCATTCTAATTCAATATACGGATAACATATATAATTTCAAGTACCAACCAATAACAACAGTCACAACATCCATTTTTATTTTAATACGTTTATATTACTATAAACGTAACCATCAAGGTAAGTTACCTCAATTGGAAATAATCATTAAATAACAATCGAGCTTTCAATTAAATTAAAGAAAAGTTTAATTTAATCAGTTCAGTCAATATACAAATATATATTCAGTAATCATCCAATAATAAACAATCATAGCACAAAAATATTAAACCTGACTTATAAAATATAAGTGAGATAAACTGAGTGAGTTATACTCGCTGATTCTATCCATTGTTGAAGCGGTTCAGTTTTCAATTAAATAAAACGACGTTCAATTTAACTAAAATTCCCGACCGATTCCAACTCTATCCAAATCAGTTCCAGCACATAGTATTTTCTAACATAGTCTCAACGTAGTTTATTTCGTTGAATTCTGTCCATGGAATAAAGAGTTATTCAAGTGCTAATATATAATTTTAAATTACACAAATAAGTTCTTAATTATAAATTAGTAAAACGTAATTACTTTTATTATTATCATAACAGGCCTGTGTACTTCGCTTACGTTGATTCTGCATCGCATCATTCTTGATCTCGTTCCTGATTTAAAATTCATACAATTAGTCCATACTTCTATAATATAATTAACTTATTTAATCCTTGGTTTACCACATTAATTACTTGGTTATACTTCAGATAAAATACGGGGCTGGACTGATCTTCGTTCTCGATTGTTTCCAATATACTACTATTCACCTTGCTTCTTTGTTTAGAACCTAGTACCACTTACCAAATCATAAACAAATATTACAATTATAGGACTAAATTATTAACTTTCAAAATTAACGTGTACTAATTTCTTGGATTACAGTACCCAGGCACGTTCCTCGTTTTTGTTTGACCCCGATTCGTGCTCCAATATACACAACCCATGTTGTCTTCACTACTCCTGCTCCCCGTTCGTTCTTCATCTTCGAACCATCACAGCCCCGCTTCATAGCTCCACTGCACCACACACCGACCATCGGAGGCCCATCAGAACACCTCAGCATATGCACCTCATCACCATCAATAACCTCCCCCAAACGCCATGAATAGTAATGACCCCATTCGCCTGTGATAACCCATACACCGCGCCTCCTTCTCAATGTCGATCCGGTCATCACAGACCTCCAATTCTAATCGTAGTCGTTGGTTAGGTCGATCTCACCAGATCTAAAACATCTTATTTGGAAGATTTTCATATAAGTGAATGGATTGGAAGAAAATTGTGGAGAAGCGGAGTGATTTTCTGCCGTTCAATTGTTTGTAAGGCGAAAGACCAGTGCTGACCGTGCGTGGTAGGGTTTGACACGTGGTAACATTGAGTTGGGTATTTATAATAATTTTATTAAATATGGAACTTACATCGAAAGCTTTAAGCGAAAACCACTTCATATTCTGGACTCGATAGGACAAGTTTCGTTCAATTTTCGTTCAATTCCGATGTCGTTTGTAAAAATTCCTTTATAACCGGATAATGTGAAACGATACACGTTTAGATTTCTTATGATCGCATATTACCTCCAAAAATATTGAAACTTTAAAACTTATAATAATAAATCATTACCGATTTAATAAAATTTGTTTCGTTGAATTCTTAAATCGTTTGAAAACTGATTAATCTTAAAATTTATATTCAATTGATAAAACGATAAAATAAGAACATTGGCGTTTACGGCTACCAAGATCACATATGATATCGGATCGCCACAAAATTTATTTTCAAACAATAATATAATGTTATGGATCCAATGAAACTGGTTTCGTTGAAATCCATGACTGTTTCAAAAACGGCTATTTTTAACTCGATTAAATTAATATAAAATTCTCATTTTTGCCAAAGAAATATTAAACTAAATATTTTAATAGCTCTGTCAACCTCCATTATATTCTATAGTATATATCACCATTCAGAAACCATTTACAAATATATTTATCCAGATTTTCAATATAATCCCTGAATGAATATATGCATACTGTATGCATATATTGGTAATAGCTGCATACTTTGATGAACTTTTTAAAGTTTTTTCTGCATGCTTCTGCAAACATTTGCGATTTTTTGTATTTTTTTACATAGCAGCGCTTAAAATTCTTTGGAGAACATGTAACATGGCAAAATGGGGACCACTTTCAATTAGAAGTTTGGGTAGGATGTCACTTATATTCAGAACAAAAATAAGGACATATGCCTAATTTTCACCTTCGAATATCCAAGCCAAGTTTTCGTGATTTAAAAATGAGTTTCAAGATGCAACACAATAATTCTTGCCAAATGTTTATTTTTAATTCAATATGGTCAAGCCCATCCAAACAATGAAATTATCACGACTTATCAAAACAGTTTTCAAGTAATGTGTTGCATTGAGTGTAGTATTCATGTCTTTCCAAAATGAATTAGAAGAAATTCAAAATAGCAAAATTTTGAGATTTCAATAGGTTTTCAAATCATAAAAAAATAGAAATCTGAATAACAATATTCAGGATATGATAAGAATACTTCAGCACTGTTAGAAATTCAGGAATCAATCAAAAAATTAGACTTCAAAACAATTGTAGTTGTTTACGAATTTAAGTTCACAATCTGAAATACATTAAAACATGACAGTTTTATATAAATGAATATATTTTTCAGAAAATCAAGAATTTTGCAAGTTGAAGTTTAAGAAGCTCTAGAAGTGAAAAAAGTATTGTGGCAATGTCAGTACAAATCAGAATTAACAGAAAAAAATAAAAGAATGAATAAAAAATAAAAAAAATAAAGAATAGTAGGAGGCATAAAAAAAGAAAATAAATGTTAGTTCAGACATCATACCAAATTTTCTATAGACGTTGTGGATCTCTAACTCAACAACCATGACTAAGTAACAATGAAAATAATATGGAACAACTTGAATGTTGTCTCTCTTGAAGTTGTTCCTCAGCCACCTTTAGTACCTGATTATTGGCAAGATCGTCTGTTGAGTCTCCATCGTCTGGTCCATCTGAATTTTCATCTATAAAACCTGTTAAGCATAAATCTGAATCTGAGTTGACATTCCGGGATTTTAAGCTAATTTTTTCCTTTCTTCCATGCAATGTATCAAGAGTAATTTCCCAGATTTTCCATGCAGTTAAATGACAGGAGAAATGGTTATACTGATCATCATCAATATAAGAATATTGAATATGTGTAGCACAAGAATTAATCACAATATCATTCATATCTACCATATCATATCCATTGATAATAATATCCCAACATTTAATATTAACATATTTTAAATAGAGTTCAATTTTTAATTTCCAATTAAAAATTCTGTTCCATTGAAAATAGTTGGAATTCTTTTTAAAGCCTTGCCAAAAAAAGAAAATAGCTGGAATATTAATGGATTGACTCTCGTTAGACTGACAATTGCGGGAATCCATGACTTTAAAGATACTAAAATACAAGGCTCTTATACCACTTGTAGGATTTAGATTAACCTAGAAGGGGGTGAATAGGGTTTATCGTAGTTTTGAGGAATATAAAATTAGTCACAGCACAAATCACAATAGTAAAAATAAATGCTGAAAATAAATGACAAAGATTTTACCCAGCTTCCGCACAACCCTACCTACTACTGCATTCCTCAAGGTTTCTACTAGAATTAAGACAATCTCTACGCTTATAATTTCTCTGTAAACTCACGAAACCCTCTCCCAATTGTTCTAATCCTACGCTCAAAACTTTGCACTAGTCTTTATCCCTCAGATCAGATTTTCCCTGAATTACAAATTCGTAACCCTAGTTTACAAAAGAACTAGAAAAATATAGTCGAATACAAAAATGAAACAACTAAAAATAAAACTAAACAAAAACCTTAGTTTTAAAATTAAATAACTTTAAATAAAATGGTCAACCCTTTTTGTTATGCTTGGTCAAACAATGCTTCGGCCCTCTTTTCTTCAATGGCCACCTGGGGGTTTGTCTCCTAAATCAAATCATGACTTCAAAAGTTTTGATTCAAATTACTCTCTGATTGCTCAAATGATGTTGCACCTTGTTGAATGATCTAGGAGATTACGATCGATAACCTTTGTGAGTAATTCTGATTTTAATTTCTTTTACTCTCAAATTTGTTGCTTGGTTTCGGTACACTGTCAGTGATGAAAATTGTTTTTAAATAAGGTTCTGAAACCCTTTTAATTCTTTGATTTTTCGTATTAATTTGGTCTTGATTTCTGCGGTTGTCCAGTTGATTTCCACGGGATTTAATTGCATTGAATATCTTCTTGCCAAATATCCATGAATTTATTTGTGGAAAACATTTGTAATGAAAAGTTCTGTATTGTTTTTATGCCCAAAATTGCTCTCTTATTTCCCTTGAATGGTCTGATGAATTCTTGCATGGTTGAATTTTTTTCCAAATGTTTGTTTGCCAATTTTAATAGAACTCAATTATGGAAACATTATTCATGCTAATTTTAACACTTGCCTTTTTACTGTGAATATCAATTCGAAACCAACGCTCCATACATTTCTTTGAATTAGAAAAATTATTTGCTTGATCTTAAACCATTTGGTCCATGAGCTTGAAATAACTGTAATATTCTTGTGTTCATTGTGCTTCATGCGCTTGTGCAAATATGTCCATATTTGTGTGCTTGCATGGCTTTAATGATTTGGGTTGTGCCTACCTTGTTCATTTGAGTTCCATTGACCATCGTGTGTGTGTGTGTGTGTGTGTGTGTGTATATATATATATATATATATATATATATATATATATATATATATATATATATATATATGAAACCTGACCTTGTTGCATATGTCGTTGTGTATGTATATATATATATATACACACACACATACCATCAGGTGTTATAGTTGTACACCACTTGTTTATGCACTTGAATTTGTACTACTTCACCATGACTGGTGCTTGCATCACCTTGTTCTGTGCATATATGCTTTTATCTATTTAACTTGGTTGGCTTGCATGATCATGCATATTCTTTTACCTAAGTTTCTTGGCCTTGTTTGTACACTTAAGTTGTTGTGTACTTGTTTCTTATGCATGCAATTCTGAAATATGCTTGCCACTTCTCTGGGTAGATCTGACTTGTTGTATTGTGCACAAAGTTGTGCACTTGTATTGCACTGACCCATGTGCATGTTGCTTGCACTTGTGTCTTTTGTATGTTGAAATCGTTCTACATCTTTTGTACCCTGGGTTGCTTTTTTTGGGATTGTAGTACTACCATATTCACCCATTCTTGCGCTTACACCATTTGTCTTAAATTTAAGTTTGCATCATGCACCAGAAAGCATGTGCTTGAACCATGCATGTACAGTGATGCACATATGTCTTCATTTGCTCGCTACTTTTATTGCCGTGTGTTATGCCATGTCATGTACACTTTGTACATTTGTACACTGTTTCCCTTGCCATGCTCCATTGGCTTGTTTATGTTTGAGTACTTAAATGCAGTGCACTTCTCTCTTGAGCCATGACAGTTGATCTGACTTTGGGGCTGATATTTTTGTATGTACTTGAATCTGTTTGATTGTGCATGTTTGTTTGTCTAGTTGCCTTAAGACTTTTGAGTTCATCTTGAACTTTGTTACTTGAAACAAGCTCCATGAGTTCTTGTAATTGCAGCGCTTGCCACTCTCTATTTCATTTAATAACTGCTCGAATGATTCATGCACATGTTGTTTCTTGTCTTGCTGGCATTTGGAATTTCTTATCACTTGCTTCAAGCTACATTATTCACAATTTGCTCTTCATTGTGCTTGCTTCTGAGTTGACTAGATTTGAGTAGTTGCCTTCTTTTTTGTTGCACTTGAAAAATTTGTGCATGCTACATTATGTTAGTCTGGATGTCGACTTAGCATGTCTAGTTGTCACTTTATATGTTGCACCATGTTGTGCTAGTTCTAGTGGTTTGAGCATGTACATGTTGTACTGCCATTCACTCTACATTGTTGTTCATTCTCGAATTATGCACCTGCACTTTATAATATATATATATATATATATATATATGTGTGTGTGTGTGTGTGTGTGTGTGTGTGTGTGTGTGTATGTACACATGTATGTGTATATACGTACACATGTATGTGTATACATGTGTATTTCATGTGCAATTATATTTTCTATTTACATCAGCGGACCATTATATGATGTGTCATTAGTTGATCAAGATCAACAGACCACAAATGTGAGTTCCGGCTGGTCTTGATCAGAAGACTACTATAGCTGTGTTGAGGCTGATCTGCGAGCACTACAGTCTGCCTTGTGGTATTTACAGTGAATCACTATGAATAGCACAAGTAGTCAAGACTCAAATGAATGTAAATACATATCAGGCCAAGTCTAGAAATATAATGAGAAACACACAAAAATTCTAAGGCAAATAAAATTTACAATACATTTATACTTGCTAGAATGAAAATTTATTTTATTTGGGTTTATTGTTTGTATGTTTCTATGACAGGTATACAGGTGATTGGACTGAATCTAAAGCAGACTGAAAAATTAGTGTGAGTCAATGAGTGTATGAAATTGCATGTGTTTGTACATTAGACTGAGTAACTGAGTGTATGTAACAAATTGAACTAAGAGAAATGTAGTGAGGAACCAATGTATATGAAATTGAATGCATTATATTATAGTGTGAAATGTAAAATGGTGGAGTTAGAAGTTTGCATTATTCAAATGTTGAAATAAAATATGCGTTTGAATAAAAATAGTGTTTGAATTATAAATTCTATGCAATAGCATTTTATTCAGATTAAATATTTATTTCTATATCCGATGTAGTATAGAATAGTACAAATACAAACACATCTATATTATAATATATATGTTTGTTATTATCAAACAAAAATAATGTTGTTATATTCAACAAAATTGAAAATAGAAAGTTTCATTTATGATCAAGCAATATTAACAGAAAATTACATTGGACTTTCTTTTCCAAAATGTTGTTTGGTATCTTCCAGTTTCTGAAACAAATTACTACACAAATTCTAAACTAATCATCACACCGTCTCTCTCATGTTTTCTTTCCACAAATACATTCATCAACCTATCAGATTCATTACTCAAACATCTTCTCTGCACAATTCAAACATCTTCTCTGCACAAAGCAACACGGCACATCGCAATTCTCAAGAAAACATCCTTATCATCAACACATCAGATTCAACATTAGTGGCTACCATACAATAACTTACTGAAACAACCAGGCATTCATCATCATTTCAACAACCAGGTTCAGAAGATTTGAACTTCAAGAAAACTTGAGGCTTTCAGTTACCATCATCCTATCACAATTCTTTATCCAATGAATAACTCTTCCAGAATTTGATGAAAGCATCTCCAGTTTTTTTTTCCGTAGCATCTCCAGGCTTTTACATTCTTAAGTAGCTGAAGGCAGAACTCCTCGACGAGTTGGAGCATTAGAGACAAAGATCTGCTTCGCATTGCAGTAGCGCTATAATAACAGCGAATAAATATCCAATTTTGGATCGAACAAACACAAAGAAAACTTTGACTACTCTAGACGTCGTATCCCTTAACTCACGCAAGCCAAAGTGAATCGATTTAAGGGTTCGAATTGATTTTTCGATCAAGTGATTTGGTTGGCTTTTGAACTCAAGCTGTAGCTCTACGATCTCGACCATGGTTCAACCGCAAGCAACATTTCGAATACTAGGCGATAACATTGGTGAAAATTAGAGAAAAGATTTTCGTTTTATTTTAAAGAGAATTTTTTTTCATGGAGGATGCAAATTTTCTGGGAGCATCAGACGTATTAGAGCACTCCCAATGGCGTCGAAATCAGCTCGAAATGGTGAAGAATGGGAACGCTCGCGTTGCATCAGTGTCAGGAAGATCGTGGGTTAAAAATTGCAAACGGCAGCTATCACCATTTAGAATTAAGAGCGGTGATAGATAAACGGTTTAGTGAAAACCGTATATACGTTAAATGGTTTTCAAAAAACCGTTTAACGTATGAATGCTTTTTTAAAAACCGTTTATTATATATATGGTATTCACAAAACTGTTTTGTTATTATTCTGTAATCCTATGAAGCTCTTTAAATTGTTTATGTATGAGATTTTCATTAGTTTTTAGTTTTTTTTCTTTGTTTTTTTCTCCTCATTGTTTGTGTAATTTTTTTGGTTTCTAATTGTTTACGTACATAGGTTTCCACTTGTTTATGTAAATTGGTTTCTAATTTTTTTGGTTAATTGTTTTTTATATTTTTAAAATTATGTTTACGGCGAAAGAATTATTATTTTAATAGTCTGGTATATGATTTTTTAAATAGTTTTACGTTTGATTTTTAAATAGTTGTAAATTTGTTTTTCTATAGTCGTACATTTTTTCCTCCATTTATTTAGTTTGACAATCGTAAATTTTTTTGTTTTCTTTTTTTAAGTTTTAAAATTGTTTTGATATCAAAGAATTACCCAAAATCCTTTTTAGTTTTTTTTCTTGCATTAAAAATATATATACATATAAAAATGTTTTAAATTTTTTGTTTTCCTTCAGCATTGTAAATCTTTTTAGCTTGACAATTAGCAATTGATATAACATATGTCAATTATAATAAATGTTAACGACGATATAGGTACTAAAACTTGTGATACAACATATGTTAATTGTTGGCCTACCTTGTAACTAGGCCACACAAGGTCCAACTGGTCACTTATGAGCAACAAAATCAGAGTAGACTAAAGAAAGAGCTTAAAGTTAAGGGGGGGGGGAATTGAATATGAGTGGACGCCAAACAAGGATGGGTCGGATCGGATAACCACTTTTGATCTAATCCCTTCACGTGCATAAGAAACTCGTTTCCAGCAAACAAGTACCGGTTCGGGTTGGTCATCCAGTATCCGACCCCCTTGATGTACAAAACAACATGGCCTCCCTCTGTAACTAAAGCGGATCAGGTCGTATGGATACCAATTCGAACCCATATTTGCTATCCCGAAGTAGTTACTCTACGTTCCTAAAATATCAGGGTGGTTACTATCCATGAACCCACAATCTTGGTGTGTTATCTCCACTATCCCACGTCCAGATTCAGGATTTTGCAGATGGGACCCTCGTGGCACCTGACCGCCTGTAGCCTCCACCTATAAATACACCAGAACTCGCCATTTTGAGGGATTTTGTTGGCATTATAAGTGCTTAAACTTCATCATTATCCATATCTCTCTATTTTATTTAGATTATTCTCTAGATTCTTGAATATAATTCTACCAATTTGGAGAGATTGTTAATTGTACTTGTGAGGTTGACTAACTACTTACATTGAGCTTGCAATCGATTCATCAATAAAAGAGCTATAAAATGGACATAGACTCGTTAACACCGAACCACTATAAATCGTGTGTGTCAACTAGTTTTTATTCGCTTTCCAATTATAATTCTCTACAATTTCTAGTTAGTTGGGTGTTAGAACCACTTTTTAGTCTAACATTTTGGTGGTTTCATTGAGAAACTTGAATTGTCAGCTTTTTGGATTGTCACTCTATTGTTTGGATCTTCAAGTCCGAAGAGATTGTCCGCATTTCCATCTTTTTTGAAGTTTTTCATTGATTTCAAGAAACTCAGATATCATGGCTCCTAGAAGAGGAAGGGAAGTAAAAACTTCCCGAATGAAAAACACAAATGAAGATCAGTAGGATAATGCGTGAGCACTCATCGCTACCAGGTCATAGGGGGGCGGTTTGTAGCCGACCCGACCAGGAGAATTTTCTAATATTCGACCCGGAGGGGGTTCTGGAATCCGGTCCGAAGGCTTAAATATGGTCGGTGATGCTCCTCCGACCCATGTTAGTGATGTTTCCCCAATCTGACCTGGGGACATCATAGATTTCCAATCCGATCCTAATATAGTTGAAGCTGGTGTTTCTACTCGAGCCAGTACGAATGCTCCAACTCCAGTAGCAACTACAAATAATCAAATTCCTATGTCCTCCCCTATTTCAGAATGGATTTCTCGCGCTTGCTTGCTATGTTGGACAAAACTAACGACGCTTTAGAGGCCCAAAGGTATGAGAGTGCCGCATTCCGAAAGAACTTGAATGCGATGAATAAGCAAATGGATGAGCTTCGTAGGCAAAGAACGTCTTCTCCGACTCGCCTCCTAGCCGCAGTTAACTCATCTACCTTAGAAGAGAACGTAAGACCTCAAAGAAGACCATATGAGAGACCTAAGAACCTCGAAAAAAATGACGTTTGGATCTTTGGGATCCCGCGAAGGCGCAACCCCCGTCATGGGACCTAATGATCCCAGCTTAAGGGAGCCGATGTTACTACCAATGCGGGGATCTCATGTCCTTCCCAGGGACCCAAATATCACTAATCCTACCCAAGGCCAACTTCTTCAGACTACTCGTCCTGTGACTGACCGGGACCGTAAGGGGCAAGGGAATTCTGCAACAGCCAGGGACCGGAGAACGTTACCTGACGTCGGAGCTAGAAGTGCTGGAAGAGCCAGAAGTGCAAGAACCCAAGACAACGCTGAAGTGGAAGCTATGGTGCATCAGATTATGGCCAATGGTAGAGGATACAGTAACAAAGATTGGGGCATCGATCGCAGCCACACACCCTTCACTGATGACATTTTGGATTTTCAATTCCCAAGGCGATTCAACCTACCCACTATAGACCGATATGGTGGAAGAACCGATCCAAGGCAGCATTTGAGGAGATACTCTTGGTGCATGAATGCTATCGCTGCCCCTGATGCCATAAAATGTATGTCTTTACCGATATACCTCAAAGATGTCGTGTTGATGTGGTTCACTCGACTTCCCCCTCGATCGATCTCCAATTTCAAAGAGCTAAGTGAGAGTTTCATGACTCAGTTTCGACTCCACTCCCGGAATCCAGGAGCTTCATCGAGCTGTCTGTAATCTAACAAGCTCTTAGGGAAACTCTAAAATCGTACTTGGATCGTTTCAATCTGGCGGCCACAGAAGTGAGTGACCCACATGAGAAGACCATCCTGATGGCACTGGTAGAAGAGTCGATAAAGAAAATGAATTTGGGAGATACTTGGCCGAAAAACCACTGCTAACGAGGGATTTGTTTTACGAGAAGATTAATATTTGCCTACGACGAAAAGAGATATATGCAAAACGAAAAAGAAAGTATGACGAAACCCCGAGAGAAGATATTCAGAGAAATGTCGCCATCAAGTAGACTAATGACAGAGCAGGAAAAGTTGAAGCGAATTCGGCAACAAGAGTGGAGGAAATGACCGCCAAGATAGGAATGGCAGCAAGAGAAGTAGGAATCGAAGAAACGATTCCAAAAAGAGGCCTCAATTTCAAACTTCTGAGAATTACATGCCACCGAATGATACTTTGGAGAACATTTATATGGATACCTACAATCTTGTCCAATACAAGAAACCTCCACCTAGGGATTTAACTGAAAAAGAGCGTGAAACCGGGACGTTCTATCTATTTCACAAGACTTACGACCACTTTACGAATAAGTGTCGCCATTTGAGAGATATTGTGGAAAATTTGCTTCAAGCAGGGAAGTTAGACGAGTACAAGGTTACCATTAAGGATGGGGCAAGGAGGATCTGCTCTGAATCAGAACCAACCTACCCCTAAACCTATTGGTCAACAAAAAGGGAAAGGGATCATCATTAATACGGTGGTTGAAGAACCACAACCCACTGGATTTAGCAATAGAACCCTGAAATAGTATGTCAACACCGCTAAGCATCTAAAAATGGGAGAAGTGCAATTCCCTCGAATATACTACTCCTGCGAAGCAATAAAAGATGATGAAAGTTGATGTTATTTTAAAAGAGAGAGAAAGTGTGAGGGTGGAGATCCCAAGTGTTGACCCATTGGTGGTAACTGCTACCATTGGCCCAGCTCTTGTATGGAAAGTCCTCATTGATTGTGGGAGTTCCATCAATATTTTGTTTAAAAAAGCCTTCGACCAAATGAAGTTGGAAGCTAAAGATTTGAAGCCATGCACAGGTTGGATTTGTGGCTTCAATGGCTCGTCAATGTCTCCAATTAGAGTCGTGGAATTGTCCGTAGAACTTGGGGAAGGAGATCGTAGGAGAGTGTGTATCCTTCCGTTTGTTGTTATGGATATTGATTCCCCATACAATGCTTTCTTGGAATGAACGGCTCTCGCGGAGCTTAGAGCGTACATTGCGCCCTAGTTTTTATCGCTAAAGTTCCTGACCGAAGCCGGAGTAGGAATGGTACGTGGTAACCAAGTTAACGGAAGAGCCTGCTACATGGCTGAGTTGAAAATGCTATGCAACAGAGGTAGCATGGAACTGAAGGTTACCTCCCCTCCTACAAAGGAGGGTTCAACATAGAAAATAAAGGAGATGTTGCCGAGAGAATCGCTCGATGACCTGCTTGAGGATATAGATCCCAGAGAGGACGAAGATCCGAAAAGCAGAAGGGCAACACCTAACGAGGAAACTATAGACATTCTGATTAGTAAAGATGACCCGACAAAGGTCTTGAAAATCGGATCTCACCTTGATCCCTTCCTAATGAGCTGATGACTTTCTACGGGCGAACCTGGATGTGTTCGCTTGGACCCATGCCGATATGTGCAGGATTTCACCATCAATCATGAGTCATTCCCTGAGAATAAACCCGAAGCATCCTCCTGTAAAACAAAAGAGACGTATGCTAGGCCCGGAGAGGTCGTCATCCTTAAAAGAGGAGAAGAGAAATTGAGAGATAATGGATTCATCAGAGATATAACGTATCCTGACTGGATATCGAACCCCCTCTTGGTCAAGAAAGCAAACGGGAAGCGGCGTACATGCATTGATTTTTCGGATTCTAACAAAGCCTTCTCAAAAAATAGCTCCTCGTTACCAAGGACTAATCAGCTTGTGGACTTGACAGTGGGACACGAACTCCTCTCTTTTATAGATGCATACTCGGGTTACAACCAGATTCCCATGCACATTCCAGACCAAGAACATACTAGTTTTGTCACTGATCTCGGACTGTACTGCTGTGTGGTAATGCCCTTCGGATTGAAGAATGCTCGAGTGATATACCAATGCTTAGTGAACCGTATGTTCTACAATCAAATAGGGAAATCCATGTAGGTTTACGTAGATGATATGCTTGTGAAGTCCAAGCGATTGTCTGACCATATGATGGACTTGGCAGAGATGTTTGATATACTTCGACGTTATGGAATGAAGCTTAACCCATTGAAGTGCTCATTCGGGACGGCATCAGGAAAACTCCTTGGTTCCATCGCTAATTCGCACGGAATTGAAATCAATGCCAATCATATTGCAGCGATCAGGATTATAAGTGAGCCACGAAAGATCAGGGATGTACAGAGCTTAGCAGGGAAGGTTGCAACATTGAGAAGATTTATTTCCAAGGCCACTGATAAGTGCATTCCCTTCTTCAACTTGATAAAGCGGGAGAAAAACAACTTTGAGTGGACCATAAATTGTGGTGAAGTCTTCCAGAACTTGCATAATCTTTTAGAGAAACCCCCGATAATGTCTAAGACGATGAATCATGAAGAACAATTCGTATACTTGGCAGTATCGTCACATGCTATTAGCACAGTACTTGTTCACGAGAAGGATAAAATTTAGAGACCAGTGTATTGTATAAGCAATAAATTGGGGGCAACAGAACACAATTACCCAAAGGTAGAAAGCCTACAGCTTGTTGATCGCCTCCATGAATCTTCGTCATTATTTCCAAACTCAGCCCGATTATGATATACAGCGATCAACCGCTCTGACAGGTCCTGTACTGACCTGAAGCCTCGGGAAGATTGCTCAAATGGAATATTGAGCTGAGCCAGTTTGACCTTAATTTCCTTCCCAGAAGATCCATACAAGGGCAAGTACTAGCTGATTTCATCGCTGAGTTCACGATCCCCGAAGAGGATGTGTTAGATGAAGAAGCTAGCCCCTAAGAAAGATGGAACCTAGCACATGGATGCTGTACACAGAATGTAACGAACGCGGATTTTCAACTCCAAAAATCGATACAAACACCATGTCGACTATTCGAACATCGAGAATACTGGATCATTTATAGAAAGAAGTTAGAGGGTGATAAATAGAAAGAAAGAAAATTAGAATAGAAGAAGAAGAAAATCACCACTACACAGAATCAGAGTAACACAAATCTCACAGCGGAACAAATAAAATATATTATATAACAACTTTGGAAATACAAACTGGTAACTGTATATACATACCAGTATCACATAACATCACAGTGGAAATAAACTCTATATATATCTAACTCTGAAGCCTCTTGCTCCGAGCTCCTCCAATCATATCTGAAAAATCCCGACTACTTGACTGCCCATACAAATTTGGGCACCCAAGAGTTTAGGGAAAACAAAATAAAATAAACTCTGGGTCAGTTACGTGACTGGTGTGAGTAAACTCTAATCATTTTGGTTAAAATTTTCAAAAGAAAAGAAGTTGCAAGACCGATCCACACATAAACACGGATGGTTTTTAACTTACGATGGCCCAAAACATTTCTTAAAATCAATACTCATCTGATATTAAAATGATGTCTAAATCAAGTAAATAACAATCTAGTAGAACGCTTTCATCTCATGCTCTGCATATATAATATACAATCAAAAACCGCAAGCTCTTATTGTATAATGGATTTCCAACTATGACAAGGTATGGAACCACCTTTCAATCAATGAACTCTAGAAGTGATACATTAGAGTTCAAACAGAACATCTTGTAACTTGGCCATACATGACCTTCCATTCATTTCGCTTGAACGTTCTGAATATATTATCGCCTTACGGTTAGTATACCAACATAAATGTTCCCGGGGGATATAGAAGCAAAAGAAGTAACAAACATGAATATTCTCTAGATGGCGATAATATACCCTAATTGGGTGCGACCCACTTAGTCATGCTGCCTGCCCGATTTCTGTCATTTCTCGGTTTAGAGGCTTGAGGTCATGACGTACTATTATACATATCACATCTATATTTACTTTGAATGCCACATCGTCATACCCGCCAAATCACAAATTGATTTCCCCAAAAATACCACGGATATAAGCTAAGAGAAACGAATTCCTCTGCCACCAATGGATATTCGTTTGAAGCGATCGGCTTATGCGATCTACCAGATACACTCTGTCAGAAAGTCGTCCATTCAAGTTGTCCTAGGACTGCATAACCCGAAGGAATTATTCTGTAAATACATCTTAGGCAATTTCCACCTAGGACCGCCAGAATAACCCTTGCATAAACTCCGTCTTCAATTGTCTTTGATATATTTGATTTGAAACGATGATTCCCATATGGAGTGGTTTTCAGATAATAAATTTGATCCCGATCTCTCCGTATTGACAACGGAAATGGTCAAAAACTTTTATAGTCAGTTATTTAACTATCGAAGGAAAACAGGTGTACAAACAACGGTCGTATTCCTAAATGGAAATCTTACCGATCAGTTATCAGTCAACACTGATTACCTTTCATTTAGTTTATCATTAAATTATCCATTTCCCAATTTCCTTTCAATATCTATACCCAACTATTTCTCTAACTTGTTTAGCTTCTCACGATTTCTTAGAAAACGTTTCCATATATTTTAAACTATTTATTTCTATATTTCAGAAAATATCTCTTTTAAACATCGAGAATTAATTCCATATATTCACAACTCTTATTTTCTATGTTTAGAAAATATACATTATCATTAACACTAGAAAAAATTCCATATCTTATCCTCGCATCACTATTCTTTCAATCCCTAACTGTAAACTGGTAAGTGAACAATCCCCTAAGTATAAACCCTGAAGGCCAAAACCAACATGAGATCGATACTCAGAAAGCTATTAAACTTAACAAATTTCTACTCAGTTTCTAATTTCCTTAGCTCCATTTCTTAATTTCTTATTTACAAAAATGTTTACACAACTCTCGCATTTATTTTACAAATCCACTTCGTTACAGGAATCTTTGATTATAACGATGACGTTATAATCTCTGCCTTTGAGATATTTAATTTCAAAATATAACTTTTATTCTTTATTAAATAATAATTAATTAATTAATTAATCTTCGTCTAAAAATAGAAAGTAAATATTACTTTCCTGGATTTGATAAAATTGAATTTCAACTTATAACTCCCTTACGAATAATCTATATTCGATTAACGTTCCGAACCCTGGAATAAACTCATTGTTAAAGGTCAACCAAATTTCTAAATTCATATTTGAATTTATCACTTGCAGCATTTACCAATTTCCTTTTATCACCATGATTTGCAAAACGTTTGCTTCTACCATTATTTACTTTAAAATGTGAATATTATTTCTTTACAGAAATATGGACTCATTTTATTAAATTAAATCTTGATTTAAACAACAAATATCATTTCAGTTTAAGATCCCACTTATTTTGTTATTTTATAAACTCATACTTCATATTTCATTCATAAACTCATTTTATAAGTTATAACTAGATTGGACCCGTGCTTCACACTCGGGCGGTTGGTAGTGCTTACCGACTAAGTTATAATTTAAATCTTGATTTCCTATTCGATAACAAATCCAAACATTAATTATCTCGTCAAATCCCGAATTTCATTTTATATATTTATAAAATAAATTATTCTAATAACATTCGACATTATCGAATTATAATTATAAATCCTTATCGATTTATTTCAATTCTATTCAAATTTTGAACATCGAAATAAGTTCATCATTTTTCTTTCTAACTGATTTCCCCTTTCTTTTTATATAAATTCATTTCTTAAATTTATATTTCCAAACTGTTTAATAAAAATAATGCTTCATTTATAAATATCATTTATAAATCCAATTACTTACTTTATATAATTGAACAAGTAAATATATTCTAGCCAATCGAAATCTCATTTCTATTTAAAAATAGAAATTCCCTTTTAAAATCCAGTTTATTTTATGATATATTCATATATCTTACGGTATTTAGATACCAATTATTTCTGGTCAATGTTGTTTAAACATCCCAACACACAATAGTCAACACAAGATTATTTGTCACATCATATAATGCAATATATGAAAATCAACAATATAGTTGTTAAGGAATCAAGTTGGATTCCTCTAACCTATTTCCCTGCATCCACAGATGTTAATCAACATTTATTTCATATCAATATGAAATAAATAATAAACAGAATCTATAAAACGACTTGTATAAATAACTATGCGTATTATTTTAACCAATTCATCCAAACAACCATCACATACAACATTCAATCATTTTTATCAATATTAAATAGCATTTATAAAATTATAAAACTGGTCATAGTTAGTGAGATTACTAATTGGCCGTCAACCATTGAATAACGATTAACAGTTGTTAGATCTGAACAAGCGTTTTATTTTGTCTAAATTTTTGAACCGGTCTTCGAATAACTCCGGACATGTCCTAGTGTGTAGCCCGCGACTCTACGATCCCAAACAGATCCAAATTTGTATAGTTCACTTCTTAAATTTACGTCAGTCCATTCAAAACAAATCGCCTCATAGATTTTCCTTTCCCAATAAAAAGGCATGTCTCAGTACCATTTTCGAAAGCGGGGTCCAACATTGAAACTCGCCCGCTTCAATTCCAGTAGCATCCCTTCTTCCCGGTATGGAAAAATTCCGCTCTAATATAATATACTCCACCATTTCCCAATCCTTACATCCTCCCTTTGCCTCACCTAGCTCATTTTCTAATCATTAGACATGTATGCACTTCCATTTACATTGAATAAGACCCTTTCCTTTTGTTTTATCAACTTGTTGTTCACGCATCGGCTGGCTTTCACGTGCCCTTACCTTCCACCCCACTCAACAACTTCCTCCTCTTCTTTTTCTAATGTCGCATACATCAAAGCCTATTGTTGCCACTTTCTTTCATTTTATCTTTTTCCTTTATATATATATATTAGCTTGGGCCTTCCACGCAATCATTATTTCATTTTTCACTTGGGATTACCATAAGTTGGTCCATATCCAAATGTAAATACCCATACCTGCGCCTGGGTAGTCCTCCAAACTCCATTGTAACTTTAGAATTGTTGAAGCATTGCAACATCTCCAAAATCTTTGAATTCCTAAAGCATCCTATATCCTTCTCCTTCTCCGCTGAAAACAAAAGCCTGCTCTATACCCCATCTCACCTGTAACAACACTTCCTTCCAGTTTGAAACCAGTGAACCAACCTCCTCGCCTTGAGTTCCAGGACCTTACGCTATACTCAGTCCACTTTCCAGTCATCTCAACTGGCCGTGCCACTAAGTGCACAACACTCGCATTCCACTGCTAGCCTTAAGTCGTCTCCAGACCTCGACGTTGTATGCTACAGAGCAATAGCGAACTGTCTTCGCGTGCCTCCCCTCCAAACTTCACCCAAGAGGGCGCCCTACCACCTGGAAGCTAACACCATATTTCGTTTTCTTCACAACCTCATGTATTGATGTTGGTAGCCCTGGCACGTCCCACTGATCAATATTTCAACGTCAATAAAAATGGTCTAGCTCATTATATTTCATATGCAAATGAAGAGGAAAGTTTGGAGATATCAAACATGTAATTTTCATGATTTTACAGTGGAGGTTCTATTTGTTTTGATTTTTACATTCGCCATTAAAATCTTCTGATGGAATGTCCGAAAGAGTAAAAGAAGGGAAGGCAGACGTATATTTATAACCGATGAAAGCTTAGCACCTAAAGCATCGGCAGTGATATTTTTTTCTGTTCTTAGCTAGTACGGTTTTGTTTACTTTGTCATGAAGTATTAGGGGAAACTAGGCCTGCAATGTTGAACGGGTAGGACTGCGTTGAAGTGATGAGGGGTTTACGAGACTTAAGAGTGAAAAAAACCAAAAATAATATATATACCGATTTATCTTAACATAGCCGGTTAATTCATAGGGTAGGTCTTCCATGGCTCCAATTCCTTAACATGGAAGAAATACACAATATTTGTATATGTGTTGTCAAGCATGTCTGTTCATAGCTCCTAGGGTTTGCGCGAAAAAGAAAAGAAAAATATCTGTATACGTACCTTTGCTTAGGGTAGCTACATGACTAGGTCAAGGCTAAATATGGTCCATTCATTTTGATTAGAGTTATTGTCAATATATACATACGTTTTGATGCCAGGCTTTTTGACGTTGCACTTCCATGTATGTTGAAAAATGATCTGGTTTATATTGTAATGCTTATAAATACTGTATGTATAAATGGAAATGCCATAAAAATGTTTATTAATGTGTTATAGAGCAAGACACTCAATTGACTATAGAATTGTTCTTAAATTATATTTGCATCATTTTTAATGTGCTATTGACCGTGAATGATACAGTTGTTTGCAGTCATTGCTAAAAAGGCAGGGTGGCTGTCGAAAAGGTATCATGAAATTTATTAACAATATTTGTAATGTATTATAATATCAAATATTTGTATGTTACAATCCTTAGATAAAATGTTGTCAAAGCATTTCAATTTGCTTTTCAGAAATAAATATATTATTATTGCAATATTTAAATTAAATTAAATATTCGAAATGTTTGAATTGAAACCAAGTAAATTATCAAACCATTATAATATTAATTAAATTAATTAATTATTATATCGTTAAAAAACCAGGACCTTACATTCTTTTCCTCCATAAAAGAATTTCGTCCCCGAAATTACTAAGGTAGAAAAATGTTATAATCCTTACTATAACTAGATTAAAAATCTTTTATTTTACTCATTAACTTCAATTTAAACTGAACCAGTTTATTTTTAATAATAATAATAATTAATTCCTATTAACGAAAAATTTCACAAATTTCGAAAATTTTTAACACTCTAAATCTTCGAATTTTTTTCCCAATGTCTCCTTTGCACGGATAAATCGGTACAACTACAACTTGCCTCTCTAGGCCTTTTCCAATCCAAAAGAAAATCAAACAGCCAAGTGGCTTGCCAAATAGGCTCATAAAAATCTCATACTCAATATAATATAAACTCATACCTTTTTATCAGGCATTTAACTCTATCTTTTCTATTTGCTATCACTTCAGCAAATACAACGTATTCCAAATTGTTCTCCACTCAATTTATCCACCAATCCAATCATTAGCTTATTCTCAAGCCAAATTCCATTTCAAATTCCAGTTCCAATCTCACTTCCAAACTCTTGACTTATCAGTTCGTTTCTATTCCAAATTGTCTCTAATCCAATCCAATTTTATTCGACTTAATTTAAGTTAAATTCACATTTATTCATTCACTCTTACTATTTTAATCAATTTAACTTCATAAGTTAAATTAAATTTCAGTAATTCAAATTACTGGGTTTTTATTTCAAATCAATTAGAAATCATCTATAATAATAACAATTCAAAACATTTGAATTTTTAACAACTCGTTTTCTCAAAACAATTCAAAAACAAAATCTTTTGGTAGTATTCATTCACTTAGAATCTCGAAAATAACACTAATGATGCGGCCGTCATCATCAGAATTATTGTTCAATTAGCGAAGTGAGTTCAATACTATATCATATTCAAAACTTGTTTTCAAACATTTCCATTTTGAAATCACTTCAAAATATACTTCACACTGCTTGGAAAACATTTTGAAATTTTCACCAGGATCTTAAAATTCCCATATAATTTAAATCCAAAATCCATATACAATATTTTCCCTGTTTCCAGAGTTTTAACTCCAAATCAATTTCAAATCCAGATTTAATCCATCGAATTACACTTATACATATTCTGATTGGTTATTTATAACTATCTCGATTATAATCTGCTTCGATTAATTAACAAATCAACACATCCAATATATTATAATAATTCTAATATATATATTTCTTTATATAAAAATATATTTTAGGTAAAAATATTTCATTTACCCTTTTTCAAAACATATTGTGTCGGTTTATCGTAATCGAGTGTTTAGAAACCCCTATCGATCTTGTGGTGCCCCACTTTTGATCCAGAATTTATAGTCCACTCAACCAATAAATCCCCACAATAAAAA
The DNA here is from genome assembly GCA_030737875.1 of Allium sativum. Classification (NCBI taxonomy): domain Eukaryota; kingdom Viridiplantae; phylum Streptophyta; class Magnoliopsida; order Asparagales; family Amaryllidaceae; genus Allium; species Allium sativum. The sequence continues at coordinate 138,682,080 of CM060925.1, read as the reverse complement.
TCATTTTTATACAATCTACAAATACGCTCTCTCGCATATATACACTCAATTCAATCTAGGGTATTGCTAACCCCATATCTATTTAGTTACGCCACAGAGCCAAGGTAATCACTTAACCTTCTGCTCGGATACCACTGTAACGAACGCGGATTTTCGACTCCGAAAATCGACACAAACACCATGTCGACTATTCGAACATCAAGAATATCGGATCATGTATAGAAAGAAGTTAGAGGGTGAGAAATAGAAAGAAAGAAAATTAGCATAGAAGAAGAAGAAAATCACCACAGAAAAGAATCATAGTAACATGAATCTCACATCAGAACGAATAAAATATATTATATAACAACTTTAGAAATAAAAACCGGTAATTGTATATACATACCAGTATCACATAACATCACAGCGGAAATAAACTCTATATATCTAACTCTGAAGCCTCCTGCTCCAAGCTCCTCTAAGCAAATCTGAAAAATCCCGACTACTTGACTGCTCGTACAAATTTGGGCACCCAAGAGTTTAGGGAAAAACAAAACAAAATAAACTCTGGGTCAGTCATGTGACTGGTGTGAGTAAACTATAATCGTTTTGGTTAAACTTTTCAAAATCCTTTTCAAAAGAAAGGAAATCTCAAGACCGATCCACACATAAACAAGGATGGTTTTTAACTTATGATGGCCCAAAACATTTCTTAAAATCAATACTTATCTGATATTATAATAATGTCTAAATCAAGTAAATAACAATCTAGCAGAATGCTTTCTTTCATGCTCTACATATATGATATACAATCAAAAACCGCGAGCTCTTATTGGGTAATGGATTTTCAACTATTAAAAGGTATGGAACCACCTTTCGATCATTGTACTCTAGAAGCGATATGCTGGAGTTCAACAAGAACATCTTGTTACTCGGCCACACATGACTGACCATTCATTTCGCTTGAATGTTCTGAATATATTATCATCTTACGGTTGGTATACCAATATAACTGTTCCCGGGAGATATAGAAGCGAAAGAAGTAACAAATATGAATATTCTCCAGATGGAGATAATATACCCTAATTGGGCGCGATCCACTTAGCTATCCTGCCTGCCCGATTTCTGTCATTTCTCGGTTGATGAGGCTTGAGGTCATGACGTACTATTATACAGATCAAATCTATATTTACTTTGAGTGCCACATCGTCATACCCGCCAAATCACAAATTGATTTCCCTAAATATACCACGGGTATAAGCTAAGAGAAATGAATTTCTCCTCCACCAATGTACATACGTTTGAAGCGATCTGCTTACGCGATCTACTAGATACACCCTGTCAGACATTCATCCGTTCAAGTTGTCCTGGGACTGGACAACCTGAAGGAATTATTCTGTAAATTCATCTTAGGCAATTTCTACCTAGGATCGCTAGAATAACCCTTGCATGAACTTCTCTTCAATTATCTTCAATATATTTGATTCGAAACGAATAACGCCCGTACGGATTGGTTTTCAGATAATAAATCTGATCCCGGCCTCTCAGTATTGACAACGTAAATGGTCAAAAACTTTGATAGTCATTTATTTAACTATCAAAGGAAAACAGGTGTACAAACAATGGTCGTATCCCAAATGGAAATCTTACTAATCAATCATTAATCAACACTGATTACCTTTCATTTAATTTATCATTAAATTATCCATTTCCCAGTTTCCTTTCAATATCTTTACCCAACTATTTCTCTAACTTGTTTAGCTTCTCACGATTTCTTGGAAAACGTTTCCATATATTTTAAACTATTTATTTCTATATTTCAAAAAATATCTCTTTCAAACATCGGGAATTAATTCTGTATATTCACAACTCTTATTTTCTATGCTTAGATAATATACGTTATCATTAACACTAGAAAATATTTCCATATCTTATCCTCGCATCACTATTCTTTCAGTCCCTAATCGTAAACTAGTAAGTGAACAAACCTCTAAGTATAAACCCCAAAGGTCGAAACCAAAATGAGATCGATACTCAGAAAGCTATTAAGCTTAACTAATTTCTAGTCAGTTTATAATTTCCTTAACTCCATTTCTTAATTTCTTATTTACAAAATTGTTTACACAACTCTCGCATTTAGTTTACAAATCCACTTCGTTACGGGAATCTTTGAGTATAACGATGACGTTATAATCTCTGCCTTTGAAATATTTAATTTCAAAATATAACATTTATTCTTTGTTTTAAATAAATAAATAATATTTAGTTAATTAATTAATTAAATAATCTTCATCTATAAACAAAAAGTAAACATTACTTTCCTGGATTTGATATAAACGAATTTCAACTTATTACTCCCTTACCAATAATCTATATTCAATTAACGTTCTGAACCTTGAAATAAACTCACTATTAAAGGTCACCCAAATTTCTAAATTCATATTTGAATTTATCACTTCCAGCATTTACCAATTTCCTTTTATCACCATTCTGATTTGCAAAATGTTTGCTTCTACCATTATTCACTTTAAAGTGTGAATATTATTTCTTAACAGAAATATGGACTCATTTTATTAAATTAAATCTTGATTTAAACAACAAATATCATTTCAGTTTAAGATCCCACTTATTTTGTTATTTTATAAACTCATACTTCATATTTCATTCCATAAACTCATTTTATAAGTTATAACTAGATTGGACCCGTGCTTTACACATGGGTGGTTGGTGGTGCTTACCGACTTTAAATTATAATTTAAATTTCGATTTTCTATTCAATAAAAAATCCAAATATTAATTATCTCGTCAAATCCTGAATTTCACTTTATATATTTATAAAATAAATTATTCTAATAACATTCGACATCATTGAATTATAATTATAAATCCTTATCGATTTATTTCAATTCTGTTCATATTTTGACATCGAAATAAGTTCATCGTTTTTCTTTCGAACCGATTTCCCCTTTCTGTTTATATAAATTCATTTCTTAAATTTATATTTCCAAACTGTTTAATAAAAATAAGTTCGCTTCATTTATAAATATCGTTTATAAATCGAATTACTTGCTTTATATAATTGAACAAGTAAATATATTCTAGCCAATCGAAATCTCATTTCTATTTAAAAATAGAAATTCTCTTTTTAAAACCTAGATTATTTTTTGATATATTCATATATCTTACGGTATTTAGATAACAATTATTTCTGGTCAATGTTGTTTAAACATCCCAACACACAATAATCAACACAAGATTATTTGTCACATTATATAATGCAATATATGAAAATCAACAATATAATTGTTGAGGAATCCAGTTGGATTCCTCCAACCTGTTTCCCTATATCCACAAACGTTAATCAACATTTATTTCATATCGATATGAAATAAATAATAAACAGAATCCATATTTAACTAACGACTTGAATAAATAACTACACGTATTATATTAATCAAATCATCCAAACAACCATAACATACAACATTCAATCATATTATTTAATACTAAATAACGTTTATAAAATTATAAAACTGGACAAAGTTAGTGAGATTACTCACCTTGGTCGTCAACCATTGAATAATAATTAACAGTTTCTAGATCTGAACAAGCATTTTATTTTGTCTAAATTTTGAACCGGTCTCCGAATAACTACGGAGAGGTTCCAGTGCACAGCCCGCAACTGTACGATCCCAAACAGATATTAATTTGTATAGTTCACTTCTTAAATTTACGTCGGTCCACTGAAAACAAATCACCTCATAGATTTTCCTTCCCCAATAAAAAGGCAATGCTCAGTACCATTTTTGAAAGTGACGTCAACATTGAAACTCGCCCGCTTCAATTCAAGTAGCATACCTTTTTCCCGGTATGGAAAAATGCCGCTCCAGTATAATATACTCCACCATTTCCCAATCCTTACATCCTCCCTTTGCCTTACCTAGCTCCATTTCTAATCATTAGACATGTCTGCACTTCCATTTACATTGAATAAGACCCTTTCCTTTTATTTTATCAACATGTTGTTCACGCATAGGATGGCTTTCACGTGCCCCTACCTTCCACCCCACTCAACAACTTTCTCCTCTTCTTTTTCTAATGCCACATACATGAAAGCCTGTTGTCACCACTTTCTTTCATTTTATCTTTTTCTTATATATATATATGTATGTATGTATGTATGTATATATATTAGCTTGGGCCTTCCACGTAATCATCATTTCATGTTTCACTTGGGCTTACCATAAGTTGGTCCATATTCAAACGTAAATACCCATACCCGCGCCTGGCTTTCCCTTCTCCAAACTCTATTGTAACCTACGAATTCCTGAAGCATTGCAGCATGTCTAAAATCTTCAAATTCCTGAAGCATCCCGTACCCTTCTCCTTCCCTGCTGATAACAAAAGTTTGCTCCATACTTATCTCACCTATAATAGCCCTTCCTTCCATTTCGAAAGCAGTGAACCAACCTCCTCGCCTTGATTTCCAGGACCTCACGCTATACTCAGTCCACCTTCCAGTCATCTCAAGTGGCCGTTCCACTAAGTACACCACACTCGCATGCCACTGCTAGCCTTAAGTCGTCTCCAGACCTCGATGCTGTATGCTAGAGGGCAGTAGTGAACTGTCTTTGCATGCCTCCCATCCAAACTTCACCCAAGAGTGTGCCCTACCACCTGGAACCTAAAACCATATTTTGTTTTCTACACAACCCCGTGTATTAATGTTGATAGCCCAGGCATGTCCCCACTGATCAATATTTCAGCGTCAATAAAAATGGCCAAGCTCATAATATTTCATATTGAAATGAAGAGAAATATTTGGAGATATAAAACATATACTTTTCATGATTTTATAATAGAGGTTCAATTTGTTTTGATTTTTTACATTCGCCATTAAAAGCTACTGATGGATTGTCTGAAACAGTAAAAGTAGGGAAGGTAGACATATATTTGTAACCGATGAAAGCTTGACACCTAAAGCATCGACATAGTATGGTGATTTTTTTTCTTTCCTTTGCTAGTACAGTTTTGTTTACTTTGTCAAGAAGTATTAGGGGAAACTAGGCTTGATTTGTTGAATAGGTAGGAATGCGTTGAAGTGATGTGGGGTTTACGAGACTTAAGAGTGAAGAAAAACAAAAATAATATATATACTGATTTGCCATAACATAGCTGGTTAATTCACAGGGTAGGTCTGCCATGGCTCCAATTCCTTAACATGGAAGGAAATACACAATATTTGTATATGTGTTATCAAGCATGTCTGTTCATAGCTCCTAGGGTCTGCATGAAAAAGAAAAGAAAAATATCTGTATATGTGCCTTTACTTAGGGTTGCTACATGGCTAGGTCAATGCTGAATATGGTCCATTCATTTTGATTAGAGTTATTGTTAATATATACATACGTTTTGATGCCAGGCTTTTTGATGTTGCACTTCCATGTATGGTGAAAAATGATCTGGTTTATATTGTATTTCTTATAAATAATGTATGTATTGATGGAAATGCCATAATTTTTTTATTAATGTGCTATAGAGTAAGACACTCAATTAACTATAGAATTGTTATTAAATTATATTTGCATCATTTTTAATGTGTTATTGACCGTGAATGATACAGTTGTTTGCAATCATTGCTAAAATGGTAGGGCGACTGTCGAAAAGGTATCATGAAATTTATTAACAATATTTGTAATGTATTATGATATCAAAGCTTTATACGTTACAGTCCTTAGAAAAAATGTTGTCAAAGCATTTCAATTTTCTTTTCAGAAATAAATATATTATTATTCCAATATTTAGATTAAATTGAATATTCAAAAAATTTGAATCTAAACCATTTAAATTATCAAACCATTATAATATTAATTAAATTAATTAATTATTAAATCGCTAAAAATCCAGGACATTACACAGACGGTGCTAGGAATGATCGACGATCTAGCGCCCGAGTTATGCTGATAACTCCTGAAAGACGCTCGATTTATTACGCTCTCCGATTGGGATTTTCTGCAACCAACAACGATTTTGAATACAAGGCCCTTATTGCCGGGTTAAAACTAGCGAAGGAGTTAGGTAGCGATGACGGACATCTTTTATGACTCTCAAATAGTTGTTCGTTAGATACAGAAGAAATTTCAGACGAAGGGACCTCGACTCGCTGCTTACCTAGAAAAGGTAGAGGTCTCCCCCACCTAAAATCTTTTCGTCCTTGAAAAGGAACAGAGCTGAAAGTTGTTTAACTAACCAACTCAACTTTCATTCTGGCTTTCATTCTTCAACTTTTCAGTTTCTAAGAATTTTCCAATTCTTCAAAAATTTGGCTAACACCCTAAATTTTCAAAAAATTTCGCCATAACCTCCTTTGTACGGAGAGCAACGGGAAAATCTGCAAACCGCCGCACATTCCCTCTCATCTCAAAAAGAAAAAGCCAAGCGGCTAGCCAAATGGCTCATAAAATCATCCAAACCTAAGAAATTACTAAACATGTACCTATTTGTCGGGCATACAATTTTATTCCTCTTCTCTAGCCTCCTTGTTATGACCTTTTGAATGTATATACATGTATATGCAATCAATTCCAAACAATTATTAATATAGTTCAATATTTGGTTCAATTTGGCCTAAATTTACCATTCATTCTCTGTTGGGTTTAAATAAGCATCATTCCAATATTTCTGTAAATCAAACTGACAATCAAACAACACAACTAGCAATCAATTTGTGAATTATCTTTTCAAATTCATAACATTGATATATATTCAAAAATCATCTTTTTGGTGCCAAATCACAACAATATTTCCTATCTAGTTTTGGTTCTCACACCAGTCTATTGGAAATATATTGATATCCCACTTTCGAAACTCGAACATAAATACTAGTGATGGTATACTTCATCATCAGGATCATGTCCGGGCGACTAGAGTGTGATTCTATATCTATCCAGTATATTAAAACTTCGAATATACGTTTGCAAGGCATATATGCAAAATCTTTATATATTGGATTGTCCAAATCAATTTAAAATAAATATTCAAATATGTATAATACGATTTAAATTTCAAAACAAAATTTGTTCTCATTTTTATTTTAAAAATATACTCTTCACACTCGTTCTAGGATACTACTGATCCTATCTCTAATGAGTCATTCCCATTAGATATTACTAATCCAATCTCTGATGAATTCTTTCGTTCGGTTCTAATGTGCCTTGTTCTCAAGCTCTGTAAACCAAAGCTTTGGTACCAAATGTGGCAACCCGAACTTCCCCGGCCTCCGAAGAGAAGAGAAAGAACGGATTGTCAGAGAACAAGATGAATCAGAACACAAACAAAAGAACATTTCATTGCTTATTACAACAATTCCATCAGAATACAAGAATATATGAATAAATATTACACATCAGAAAAATATCAGAAATTCAAATTACATTACATAGCAGCGGAAAATAATACAAAACACAACTGAAAGAGATAAACGGATACAAAGCTTTCTAAATATCGCTCCAGCTGTAAACCAGGATCCTGTGAATACAAATCTGCAAAACCAAAACTACTAGCTGCCCATGCAGAAATAGGGGCACCCAGAGTTTAGGTTAAAACAATAAACTCCAGGTCAGTCATGTGACTGGTGTGAGAACTAAAACAGTTATTAATCTTTATTTTTAAAGTTAGGTAAATCAAGGGACCATGCCGTATAACACGTAACGGGTTTCCTCCCAAGAATACCAGCGCATAAAACAAATAGCGCAATGCTAAATAAAGAACAATTAAGCTATTATAAGACCCAGGTCCCATCACACAATGCAACGCAAGCCAGAGGATAGGATTTTACCTTATAATAGCCAAATAATGCTTGATTCGCGAAATTTATCTTTTACTATTTCTATAAGTGAAGAAAAAACTTCAAATATAAATGTATCAATCATAGACGGCATAAGCGCCCCATCCCACTATGTCGCTATATATAGGATTACAACTAAAACCAAAATGTCACGTATTGGAAATTAGATTTCTGTCATGAGTCCAGGCCAGGGATAGCTCCTCACCGCTTCGAGACACTCAAGTAAATGCCTCAGGATCTCCCATAGAAGACCCCTGGATCTTCAGGGCCGGTCCTTCCTTACGTTTGAGGATTGGTTATTCCTAAACACACGTTTCCCGGTCCAATCGGACCTATCCATCGGCTCCGTAGAGACCGATATATCCGAGGTGCCTCGCAATTCAACAACCACATAGGTAAAAATAACGACAATGTAAGGGCTAGTAAAATGCTGACACCACCCATAGCTAGAAAGAAACGTCGGGCACTCCCTGCAGTCACGATCCCAATTTTGACTCATACCGAGGTGTGAGGCTTGCGAATTAACGCCATACACAAAGCTACACTGTATTAAAGTCGTGCTTTGATCATCAACTACAAAGGTCTTCTTTTCAACAAAAGTCTTGATCACTACATCTCAGCATGCCACACAGGCAATTCATGCCATGCGACTGATATCTATTGATATATAACCTCTGAGCTCGTACGTCTCAGAGAAGGGCGTTAAGCAAGAGAATAAATTCTTCGCCACCAAACAGATATATATTTAATAGAAATCAATCAACACAGAATAAAATCCAATGTCAGACACACAATCCATTCACAGGTTCGTTATGGGTCTGAACGAAACTGGAGGCGCCTTATTCCTCGTCCCATATGTCCAATACAGGAGAGAGGCCCTCGCATATCCGCTAATCTCCAAGTATGTCTGGACGATCACCACTTATTACCTCATCTTGGGTGTACAGCCCAATCAAGACATCAATAATCATCCAAACGATGTGAAGACCTCCAGTCTCCAACCACCGTCTTCATCGTTGACTTATCGTCGAAACAATTATTCGGAATGGGTATAAACCCGGCCTTTCCGAATAACTCGCGTATATAGTAAACAAGTGCTATAAAACACTACATACGCCTCATTCCAATTCTGAATATTTTTTTTATTCAAATATTCATATACTTTGGGAAAGGTTCCCATTAATTTTATCAAAGATAAATTCTTTAAATTTATTCTTTAATCTTCCTTTGAATATCAATTCAAACCATATAAAGGTTTTCCAAACTGGTCGGGATCAGTGCACCTTACCGAAGTAATCATTTGTTTAATTTCCCAATCCCAACCTATTCATCCCATGGAGAAAAACTGGCATTACCCCATAACTAACACCACAGTGTTATCGGTAAATTTAATTACCATTTCACATTCAAATCTAATTAAAGATTTAACTATCGCTAGGAGTACAACTAGTTATACTCCATTCTTAATCATTTCCCAAATTTGATAATTTAAATTATCAATTCCCATTTTCAATCTAATTAAAGATTCATTAAAACTCCATTAGTTTTAATCTTCCCAAAAATCAATATTAATTATTATTTAACTTTGGAAACGCAAACATGTGGCATCGACAATCTACACTGTACTATTGATTTCTGCCGATATAAAACCTCTAAGCTCATACGTCTCAGAGAAGGGTGTTAAGCAAGAGAATAAATTCTCCGCCACCAAACAAATATATATTTAGCAGAGATCAACCACATAGTTCAAAATACAATGACAGACATGTAATCTTGTCTTTAACTGGGTTAAAGAACTAATGTCATTTAAAACACAGTTCACAATAAACCCAAATCACATTCCATTAATTATGGAATCTTCACGGAAAAACAAATCAATATATAATCGATATCAATTTTTGTATCCGACTAATAATATAAATGGAATAACGGCAAAGCCTCTTAAATTCCATATGTATTAACAGTATTCCTCCATAAAAGTTCACTTCGATTATTATCAAATCGAATTCCATTCAATTACAATTTAATATATTAAATTGGAAAACTTTACATTGGAAAATTCCCTTTAAATCTTAATAAAAAGATTTATAAATTCCAAATCACATTTCAATGTAAATCGGGTTAAAGAACGAATGTCGTTAAAAGCACAGTTCACAATAAACCCAATTCACATTCCACTTTCAGTTCCAATTAAATGTTAATTAATTGGTAATTCTTGTTCAAATCTTGATTAAAAGATTTATTCTATTCAAACGGGGTTCAAGGATAGTGTTATTTAAGACACCATTCATGACAAACCCAAAATCACACTCCATTGTTAATCGGGTTAAAGAACAAGTGTTATTTAAAACACTGTTCACGATAAACCCAAAAATCAATTTCAATTCAATTCCAATTAAATATTAATTAATTGGTATGCTTCATTAAAATTAAATAAAAAGATTTAGTCTTTTCTTAACTAGGTTTAAGAACAGTGTCAGTAAAGACACCGTTCACGACAAACCCAAAAATCCATTTGATATTAAATACAAGGCTCTGAGTAGAAAATATATCGACTTATATTCAATATGAAATTCTGAAATCAACAAATATCCTATTGGAATAACAACAAATATCCTATTGGAATAACAATATATATACCTTCCAAATTCCTCCACAATGTCCGTATAATCACGGTATCCAATATCGAAATATTCCGAAGATAATTTCGATTCAAATCCATTCCAATTCATATATTGGGAATTCTGCTTATTTTTAGAACCATTTCAAATCCAATTTATTTATTTAAAAATACTGGATTTTCTAATTCTAGTTCATAACTAGTTCATTTCGATAAAAATATATTTCTGTCTTTTCAAACAAGGGATTTTTCATCCCAATTCTTTCCAAATCATTTATTATGATTTTACACAAATTATTGATATTTTTAATAATTTTATCAAGGCCCGTACAGTCGACTTCCATGAATGGACATCGAACTGCACTTACAGCGGCCGTTTCCAAATTTGATTTGGACATAATTCCAAATCCAACCGTTAGATTTCCAATCTCTTGTATTTTTTGAAAATCTCTTTTCGATACGAACCCGACGGTTCCGGTTTTAGGAGAATCCGATGGTCGGATATCCTGTAATGTTCGTTCGAAGTCAATGGTCGAAATTCGCGAACTGCCGTGGCGCGCCGCGTTCTATTTAGGCCACTATATATATAACATATATATTATATATATTTCATTGATTTCCATTCAAAATCTATTTTATAAATCGTTTTAAATTCGTTTTCAAAACGATTTCAACTTCATATTCAATTTCAAATCAAAATTGAATATTCCATATCATCGATATATAAATAATAGTATTTTCAAAACATTATATTTTGAAATCACTCCCTTTCTGATATTCATTATAAAAATGAATAAAATCGATATAAATATCGTTCACGTCAAAATGGCGTTAATCTAATTAGCACGGCTTTATATATTTAAATATATTCGTGTCCATCCCAAATCGGACATCAAAATCAAATTTTGATCTTTTACTGAATATTATTTCAAAATATTCATTATTTTAAAATAACCATTCTTTTAAAATATTCATTCTTTTTGAATGGAATCGGACACAGTCAGTTACCATATAATGATTATTATATGGATTTCATACATACATGTACACAACAACAATCAAACACAGTCAACCGTCATCCAAAATGCATTCTACACTACATAAGCAAAAAGTATAAATATTTAACGCTTATAATAGTCTGTCAACCAATCGATTGACATACAACTAAATATTGGGATTAGTGTATGTCCAATATCATCCCAATACCCGTGTGGGGTTTCAATCAACAAATACAAATTTATTGGTGCAGTTGGGCGATGTGTAAAATTTATCGTCCCGATCAATATCAGTCAAATGCGTGTACATAAACAAATCGTCCGATTTGTTTATAAATATTTATTTTATTCATATACCCATTAAAAATTATATTTTTAACTATAAAATATTTATTTCAATAAATGAATATTTCATCTAGTCCATTTCACATCACAAATAATTTTCACAACACATCAAACAAACAAACAAGTCATCCATGGTCTTTGGACGACGGGTGTCGGGTGCTTATAAGCACCGTCTGCATCCCAGTATATACATTAACTAGCAAATAAAATTAAAGTGAGAAGTTCTCACCTTGCTTTCGGCTTCGCGTAAAATTGTAGCGAGCTCTAAAAATTCCCCGGTCTCTTCTAGAATGTAGAGAACGTCATCACGGTCCTAATGTCTCTTGTTCCACTGGATTTCGACCACAAACGAAAAGGATATGATTTTTATTCCATTATTACCCTTTGCAATGCTTTTAAACTGTTGTAAATAGTTTAAATTGATTTAAACCAATACCTCTCAGAAATTGTTCCAACCTAGGTCACTGATTTGCTTCCACTTCGTGAAGTTGCAGGTAGATCGGATTATACAGTGTCAAAGGGGGTGGAGAGGCGCCTCTGCGCAGGGCAGTGAGGTGGAGATCGATCACCTCTGGTGATCTCGGCGGCGCCTGAGATCGGCGAACTTCACGAGCTTGATACTCAACGAAAAAATTCGAAGTTGGTATGGATTTAAAAGTACGAGAATTCTCTACAAAATCCTTAACTGGAGCACTTGATTTTGTGGAGTGGTTTGAGAGGAAACGAGAAGAGAAGGTGGCGATGTCTTTCCATCGTGCGCCTGGAGTGTTAATTGGGGAGAGAGAAAATAGTTTTTTTTTTTATTTTATTTTTATGAAATCTAGGGTTGGAAAAAAATATATATAACTTCTCCATTCGGACACCAAATCGAACCCACCGCCTGTCGCCTCTAGCAAATACCCCCATTCCGGATACAATGGGATATGCCCGGCAAGCCAATTCGACTGTTTCAGCCAGTTTTTCCTCAAATTAAAATATAAAACTTTCAATTTTAGATTTGAACATACATTTTAATTTGCCGGGGCCACAAACTGACTCTAAAAATTCCAAAAAATTATTTCTGGCTTCTTATTGGCAATACGGTCCTTATCAAAACTAATTCCATCAAACTTGAAGAACATTTGAAAAATGGTCATTTTCTAGTCGATCCAATTTGACTAAAACTTTCAAAACACGTTATACTTCGCCACGCTCACATATTAATTCCAAAAATTATGAATTTTGGAATCTAGCAATAATTTGATATCTCGGATCCAACAGAAGTGGTTTCGTCGAAAACAGAGGTCGTTTGCAAAATCGCCATTTTTAAGGGCCATATATATATTAAAAAAAAAATTCCACAACGACTTTTCAGAATTTTCAACTGAACAGAACTTTTGATTCCCGCTATGAAATTTCAATTTTTTAGATTCGTTAGAAAGATATTTTCAAATAGATTCTAATATTTTTGGTTTCACTAAAATCCGGTTTATTTTGAATCCTGTACATCCATTTGAAATTTGAAATTGAATTTTCAAACTACCGCGCCATTTCTAATTCGTTTTATAATTAAAATAAATATTTATATTCTAACTTCGATTCAAATAAATATATACATTCTAATTCTATTCAACATAAATTTCTCGTCGTCATTATTTAAAATAAATCATTTTAAATATTCAAAATTCATTAAAATTGCCAAAATAGAAATTTTTTAATGGTTTTGATTTTCCGGGTTGTTACAAGAGAAGTTATTGGATAGCTTGGAGCATTATAGCATATCACACATCCCACGAACAGAGAATAAAAAAGCGGATAAGTTAGCTAAGATAGCAAGCTCCGATAACCCAAAGGAAACAGAGATGGTCCCAATCGAGATATAAAATCTCCAAGCGTTGATCAGATGGAAGTTGACCCAGTGCTGGAAGTCGAACCAGAAAGATACTCATGGATGACACCGGTAAAGAATTTCCTACAGAGTGGGACACCCCGAAAAAAAAAATGAATGAAAGGCGTGTTGTAGTCCACAAAGCTTCAAGATGTTTCATGCAGGGTGAATTTATTTATCGATAAGGATTCTCGGTACCCCTACTCCGGTGTATAGCCCATGACGACGTCATATGTGTGTTGAGAGAAGTGCACGAAGGCGAATGTGGAGATCACACCGGAGATCAGACATTAGCAGAGAATATATTGTGGTATGGCTACTTCTGGCCTACCGCAAATCGGGTGCAATCGATTATTCACGATGTTGCGATAGGTTCCAAAAATTTGCAAAAATTCCCAGAGCACCTCTCAGCCAACTCAATTCAATGGTGATCCCATGGCCATTCGCTGTGTGGGGAATAAACATTATTGGAAGTCCACCAATCACCAAAGGCGGAGCGAAGTACGCAATCATGGCCGTAGATTACTTTACTAAATGGGTAGAAGCTGACCATTGACTATGATCACGACAAAGCAGGTGATTAATTTTGTTGGTAGAAACATAATTTGCCGATTTGGAATTACTGAAGCCATCATGACTGATAATGGAACCCAGTTCGATAGTACGAAATTCAAAGATTTCTATCAAAAATACATAATCGAGCAAAGATACACTGCAGTAGCTCACTCGCAATCGAATGGACAGGTTGAAGCAGTAAACAAAATCATTAAGTCCATTCTAAAGAAGCGATTGAAGCAGGTGACAGCCATGTGGGTCGATGAATTACCATTAGCATTATGGGCTTATAGAAAGACCTACAAATTGACAACTGGTCATATTCCTTTCTCACTTTCATTCGGATCAGAAGCATTCATTCCAGTGGAATTGGAAGTCCCCTCTCACAGAACGTATTATGATCTGATGACCAATAAAGCGCATCTCCTTTTGTCATTGGACATGATTGAGGAAAGGAGGAATGAAACGGACTTACGCGCCTCGAGGCATAGATGCCAGGTCGCTCGGTACTACAACAGGAAGGTTCGGCCCTAAACCTTTGAGCCTGGAGACGCATTTTGAAAAGTGTCTTCCCAACCCCCTTTTCCTGGGTACGAAATGGGAAGGACTATAGATGCCAGGTCGCTCAATATTACAACAGGAAGGTACGGCCCTAAACCTTTGAGCCTGGAGACACGTTTTGAAAAGCGTCTTCCCAACCCCCTTTTCCTAGGTACGAAATGGGAAGGACTATATGTCATCCAATGCAAACTTGATAAAGGAGCCTTCAAGATAACGACCATTAATGGCGATGAAATCCCCAGACCATGGTATGCCTAGCACTTGCAGCACTACTTGTCTTGAGATTGTACCGATTCTTTTATTTTGTAAACTATGTAAAAAGGAGCGGCTTGCCTAGAACATTCTAATTGATATAAATAAAAGAATATAAAATGGATGTAGGATATGATTTGGTCGAACCACTATAAAAATATCACGTGTCGTTTGCTTTGCTTGCATTTATTTCTTTGTGTTCCGTGATTGTTTCGATCTTGGTTTGAAACATAGGACTTGAATTAAAATCGAGTGTGAGAACAACACACGAACTGGTGAAATCCCACTCTAGGAATTCGAGCATAAATGGAAAGTCAGGGCGAATGATAGAACCGCTCATCAAATTAACTCTAACTCTCATGATTCGAGAGAGAGTATAAAGAAGGAGAAGATATCGTCCACCACTCTATCTCTCATGTTTCTAGAGAGTATAAAGAACGGGAAGATGACATCCACAAGGCGTGACTGGTGCACCTTATTAAAGACCACCTTAGTTACACTCTAACTTAGGCATACAACAGGAGATTGTAAAGGAGCTGAAAGAAAGTGCCATAGAAAATGGGTTCCTACCCCCAATGAAGGATTGGGGGCAAGAATGAAAGCTGAGCTGCACTCCCCACCAGAGGATTGGGGGCAATATAATGCCGATCCTAATCAATCCCAAACAAGCCCTGGCCAGACACTTCATTCAAGATTAATTGGGGGCATATACATACACATCAAACTCCTACTGTTTATTACTTAGTTTAGCAATTTTTTAGACAATTGTAGAAATTATTATTTGCAGAGATGTTGAACTGAAACCCTTTTTTAATTTGTGATGTGATTCATTGTTTATTACTTAGATTAGTAATGTTTCGACTAGAACTACATTTGATTGAAATGACAAGCTTGCAAATATTTAACATTGCAGGGAAACTACTTTATTTACAAAAGTGTAGTTTTATACAAAGGAACTAACCAAAAGCACGAGGGTCTCACTCGCTACAATAACATAAGGCTAATGGAATACAAAACGAAAAGACTAGACCATGTTTCACTTGGGCTTTGGGGAAGACTTAAACTTCTTGGCGGCTTTAAGCTTCTCCTTCTCCTCTCTCTCAGCATCAGTGAGAATATGCTTTTTCTTCTTCTTGTTTGAGGGAGGTACACTTTGATCAGTAGAGGACTTTTGAGCTAACTCTCTAGTGATTGAACGAAAAGAAAGCTTGGCAATCAATTTAGATCCGGAAGAAATTGCCTAAATCGGATCAATGTCGAGGGGTTCCTCCTTAGCCTTGGCTTTCAGAAGCTTGTCATTTTTATCCTTTCTTTCTGCCAAAGTAATGCTTTTGGTTTCACCCGAGTCCCCAGTCACAACAATATCTTCATCTCCCTCGCCTTCATCGCCGTCGGTATCTTTTAATGCATCTATCACATCTTCGTCCTTGGGAACTTCATCACTAAATGACATGATGGCTTTGTCAGCAACCTCTTCTCGCTTCGTTTCGGTCTCCTCAGCAGGCTTTGCACCTAAAAAACGAGAAGCAATAACTATTAGCTCGGGAGAGAACATGGGTTTTTCAATTGTTTATTCTACGATGCGACGGAAGGCTACAATAGCTTTAACAAATTGAGGCAAAAAGGTTGAGATACCTTCGGACTACTTGTCGGCAGGAGTAGCAGAAGTTTCAGGTGGTGATTCGACGATTGGAGATAGGAAATCTACCTTTGGAATCCCTGGGAGATCAGTATCATACCCTTCTGTTTCAGTAGCCCCATGAGCGGTAGATGAAGTACTAGAGCCTATTTCGAGAGTATCCTTCCCTTTGGCTTGGCGCCTCTCCTCCTCCATAATTGTATTGAGCAACCTCCTTCCTTCAGCCAAACGCTCCAAATCATCACCCCTTAAATATGTTCTCATGAGCTCTTCCTCATCAACGGTGTCAACCTTAAGCCGCCGCTTTTCGTCATCAACAATCTGATCTCACACATCGACCAGAGTCGTCGAATAGTCCTTGATCCTAGAAATGTCTCGAGTTTGGATCACATGAGAAAAGAACTCGATCATAAGCTCACTATAGTCATCTATTTTCTTCTAGGCTTCGGCAAGATGCGCACTAGATTCGACAACAAATTTGATGGCAATCGTGGCATTCCCCTCAACTAAGACCGCCTAGCCTCAACCTCTGCTAGCTTGGCCTCCATATTAGCGTTCTTCTTTTCTAACTCCGCCTTCTCCTGTTCAAGGCAAGAATAAGATAATTTCGCATCGGTACTCTCTGACCTAACATCCTCAACTTGATTTTTCAAGGCTGTATACTCTTGGCTATGAGAATCAAGCTCAGTATATTATCACTTTTTCAGTTCTTCGTACTATTTCTTGTAGTTATTGACATCGCGCTCTGCAAGGGCAAGCTTGTCCTGTGCATCCTCGAGTTCTTTCCTCGTACTTTTTATAGACTTTGTATCATATTGAGCCATCTCCTTCATGTGACTTACATCAACTAACAAATCTCGGATAATTTTGGAAAGATTTCGCGAATACTTGCGCATTTCCTTATATTGTTTGTCTATAAAGTAAATTTTAGCTTTGAATTCGTCCACCTAATCTGAAGATACAGGCTCAAGGCCTGGAATGAAATGCATGTCCCTAAAATGACGATCTGAAAATTCCTTCCTCAGAATTTTCAGTTTAGCCTCATTCCTGATATTAAGTATCACGGGACTCGTTATAGTAATATTGATGTTTCTCCGCTTGGTGGGTACAAGGGCCGCTTTTCTTTTTTTCTACTCTTAGCCTAAATCCTTGGTTCTGTCATGTGAGTCAGAACGCTTCGTAGCAGTTTCTCCTGAGAGTATGATTCCTTCAGATGAGTTGGAGTCACAGATGATGGCTTATCCCCTTCACGGCGGTCTTGAAGGCTCTTATTCTTATCAATATATGACTTGCGAGGAGAATAAGAGCATGCAGAGTAAGAGTGGTGTGAATCATAATGTCTTCTGTTATCTCTCTCGCGGTTGTCACCTCGGTCATACTTAGTATTAGAATCGAACCTAGGCATGCTTGCGCGAATGTCTTTGGTAGAATAATGGCGATGAGGCATTTTCTTTGCGAATCAAAATGAACAAATATTAGAACTTAGAACTAACATACTGCATGAGTGATGTGACATGCAGTGCTAGTGCAGTATGTGCCCTAAGTGATTCCCCCAACGGACCAGAGCCCAGTGTTAGGCTTGTTTGTGCGGTTCCCCATCTTTCGCAGATTGACATCCTCCTCAGAGGTGGGGAAGAAGGAGCCTGTCCCGATATATTAAGAATTATAGAGGTCGTCAGGCAATGGAAGCTTGATCAAATTCCTGAATATAGAATCGTCTAATTGAGGATCATTAGCGCGAGGCTTGACCGGAGTTGGCGTCTTGGGATAGGTCTGTCTTTCTGAGACAGAGGCATCCTTCGGGTCAGCACCCTAGGGCTCTCTCCAGTTGGCCGGCTCAAAACTTTGTCATCCTGGATTTGCATTAGAGGACTCTTAAGGAAGGTGTCTAGTTCCTGCACGAGAGTCGTCTCTTTATCTCCCGACCGTGGTACTTCCTTGGGACCCAATAGTTCTTAGGCTCTAGATCTCTCTCCCTTCTCGATTGAAGTTATAACTTTCCCCTCGACTGGAGCACATTGCTAGTTTCCACTGATACGGGAAGAACTTGAGCTGGAGGCATGTATACGGGAAGAACTTGAGCTAAGGGCAGGAGTAGATGATGAGGATGAAGGTATTCATCAACCAAGCACTTCCTGACATTTAAGAGATCTATGTCAACGTTTAGTAGACAACTCAGACGATCCCTATATACCTGTTGTTCTTCACTCTTCGGATTCACAAATAGAAAATAATAAGATAAGTTAGCACATTCGCTACGACGATTAAAACGAGATTGTCAAAGTTTGAAGCTTACTCAATTGAAACCATCGCCTAGAGCATCCAGTCTGATGCTTGATGTAAAACCATTCAGACTTCACATCTCCCACTTTGTTTTATCCTTCGTTGACGATTTTCCTTTTTGGCACGGACTCAAAGTATACAAAGGAAGGGGTTTCCTTTGTTCGGTGCTTTAAACGGTAGAAGAAGTTTACTTCTTTGAAAGTGAGCTCCACTCCTAAGATTTCCATGTATGCGATGTATAACGTATAAGATAAGCATAGGCATTAGGGTGGAGTTGCATGGGGGAAATTCTCAATCGCCTTAGAAATTCGACGACGAATGGAGGAAATGGAGGAATGGGCCCTATAAAACACATCAGTCGGCTCATTTCCATGTACCCCTCTGGTGGATTATGGGGTCTATCTATTTCAGTGGCTACTCTGACTTCTTCCCAAGAGAATCCATGTTTTAAACATATATGCCTAAGCTTGGGTTTGTCGATTATTAAGCGAGTAGAATCACTGGGTGCCTCTAGGATGGTTTCACTCTTGAATTCATCGGGGCACGATTGTCTCCTATTCCCCCTTCTTCTTCCTCATCCATGGAAACTTCACCTCTAAACGATTCCATACTCTCATGGATTTCTATTTCAAAGTCTGAACCAACGTTGTCCCACGCCGAATCTGAAGTTGAAGAGATAGCCTCGAGATTAGGATTACTAGATGACCCTGGAAATGCAGTCTTCTCTGATAATCTTAATGAGCGTCTTCTAGACATATTTGTTGTACTATCCAAGAGATATCAAGGATTAAAGTGTAGTTTACTGTGTCCCCCCAAATGTGTGTGTGAACTAATTTGTGTATGTGTGCAATGTTGATATTAGAAGATATAAAGGAAGCAGGAAAGCAAGTAGTTAATCAGTATGATTGAACAGCCAAGAAGTTATGTATTCATTAAGTCCAGAATATCCAATTTAACAGGCTCTATCCTAACTGTCTATGAATCTGTAAGTTGTAATTGATTTTCGTTGAATTATCTGCATGATTGTGACAAAAGTCCGCATCATCAAGATCCTAGTTTCGATCAAGTCTGATAGTGTTATGCAGTGGACATGTTCCACTTTAGATGCACGCGGATCAGATCGGAGTGTCATGGGTATTTTCATCGGATCGGATCGGAACGTTATAGGAATTTTCATCGGATCGGATCGAAGTAATTTTCATGACCAGCAAGGCGGATCGGTGAAACCCAACCCAAACTGATCCGATTCGCTGTGACCCACTTGATTCACTCAAACGTTTTAACTTTTCCTCAACATCATCTACCCTAATCTGATCAGTTCCAGTTCCTTTCGATTCATCATATTCTTCCTCCTTTCATTACACCAATGACTAAATCACCATTACCCCTCTCTAATCAAAATAAGCTGCAAACCCCTACATCGAGCCCCTCAACGCCAAGCATAGTTCATCGGCGCCACCACTTTGAGGCGATGATGACATCTCCTTTGATGGCAATGGACCAGATGACCTCGATACCAGCATCGCCATCGATTTGGCAAAAACAACACAGGTTAACACAAGAATTCGAGTATTTTTTATTCCAATTCGAAGATTAAAGAGAATGAGATAAAGAATCTAAACCTACCTATGATTCGAATCTGAACATCGAGAAGAAATTAGTGAAAAAGGAATTAGGGTTTTTTGTGGATTAAAGGTGAATTCACCGCAGTAAAAGTAAAAAAAGAAGGAAGATTCGTGGGCTTATATTCTAAGTCAAGAGGTTGTTCGTATTCTTGCTGTGATGGCCCAATCCAAACCGTCAACCTAAAAACAAAAATGACCTCAAATTTGATTGGCTCGGATATATAGGCGGATCAAACAATCTCGGCCCGACCCGTTGTGCAAACTCTGATCATGTGGTATAAGAATGAGGTCGAGCAAGGTTGGAAACAAGAAAAATTCAAAGAAGTTGCTTGGGGCCGCATAAATGAGTGAAGATAGATAGACGTGTCAATCTAATCGAATTTGGTAATTATAACTTTTTGAGACGACAAAAGTCAGAGAATTTACCTGGAAACTCGTCAATATTCCGAATGAAAGCTTCAGCTTGCTAAATGCAGTGGAGAAAACCATGAATCATGCCCCGTATTTAGACTTGACACAAAAATCAAAAAACACGGTTTCACTAGGCGTCACAACTCTACAAACAAACATGACCAATGATTATCACCATTTCAAGAACAGGCAGGTTGATAGTTTCAAAGCACATCTTATCTCCAGTAAAACGTACTTCGGGGGGGGGGGCAAATGTTGGCCTACCTTATAACGAGGCCACCCAAGGTCAACTGGTCACTTGTGAGTAATGGAATCATAGTAGATTGAAGAAAGAGCTTTGAGTTAAGGAGGAAATCAAATACCAGTGGATGCCAAACAAGGACGGCTCGGATCAGAGAACCACTTTTGATCCAATCCTTTCACGTGCATAGGAAACTCATTTTTAGCAAACAAGTACCGGTTCAGGTCAGTCACCCAATATCCGACCCCCTCAATGTGTGAAACAGCATGGCCTCCCATTGTAACTAAAGCGGATCGGGTCGTATAGATACCTATCCGATCCCATACCTGCTATCCTGAAGCAGCTACTTTACGTTCCTAGAATATCGGGGCGGTTACTACCCATGAACCCATGACCTTGGTGTGATGTCTCCACTATCCCACGTCCAAATTCAGGATTTCGCAGATGGGACCCACGTGGCACCCGACCCTCCTGTAGCCTCCACATATAAATACACCAGAACTCACCATTTTAAGGGAGTTTTTGGCATTCTAAGTACTAAAATTTCACCATTAGCCATATCTCTCTGTTTAATTTAGATTATTCTCCAGATTCTTGAATATAATTATGAATTTGGAGATATTGTTAATTGTACTTGTGAGGTTGAGTGACTACTTACATTGTACTTACAATCGATTCATCAATAAAAGAGCTATGAAGTGGACGTAGACTCGTTAAAGCCGTAACACTATATATCGTGTGTGTCAACTACTTTTTATTTGCTTTTCGATTATAATTATCTATAGTTTCTAGTCAGTTGGGTGTTAAAACCATTTTTTGGTCTAACATTAATTATAACATCACTAGAAAAACGTAGGATACAAGAGACAACAACTAGGAAATAACTACCTAAACATAGGATACTAGAGTTGTTAACTAGGAAAATAAGTACGCAAACATACTACATCCAAATCAAAACGTCCAAATCAAATATGGCTTTCAAAAATCGGAGACTAATAGTATCATTTGTAGTTGTGAAAAATAGAGTTCCCATCATTTATAAAACAAATATTTGGGCAATATGTGATTTATTAATATTGGCTGCAAGGTAATCATCAGGAAAATACTTTACAAGATGCGACAACGAAACGTTTCCGACCCAGATATTAGTGGCAAGAGGTGAATTGCATTTTCATATTGACTCTAATTTTCATTATACGGTATCATTTGAGTATTCATTCCTATGGGTATGGATGTCAACATGGTAAAATCTAACGATGTAAAGCTAATCTCTATACTATGAAATAAAAAATTATGTGTAGTCGAACACCAACGCTCAACCATAGCATGTGTGCATCTGTTGTCGGATTTTTCAATTCAATATCCATAAATTTTTCAAATATTTTCACAATCGAATCTCTTATTTGTGGATGAACATTTACTTTCCTCCACCATTTCAACATTGTAGTAAATGCTCCATGACATCTCATGTTGTCACGATTCTATTTATAAAGTTAAACCATGTAAGTAATATTTTCATATAGAATAAGTAATGTTCAACCACTTTGTAACAAAATTAATATACCATAAGCTATTTTCCGCTGCTGAAAATATGTTGAACTCCTTCTTGTAAACTGTTGATCGACCTTAATGGAAATGCCGAGTCAATCATTGTCTCCTTCCTTAAACCATAGCCACCTTCTTCGCCTTCGATTCTTTCATGAAGCTTTTTTCCTACAAATGCAGTCACGGCGCTAGACCCTTCAATATTTTCCTCTTCCATCTTCAAAAATTTGTAAATTTGGGATTTTTAGCTGTGGAATGAAGAAATTAATTGTGCTAAAGTGGTGAGATAGACAAGAAATTGATTGGTTTGTAATATAACAATAATTTTGGAGTTTTTCAATAAATTGATGGAACAAGGTTTTGGAGCATTTCGGGGTTTCTGGAGGAAGACATAGACGAGCTATTTTTTAACAGAGACGAATGCCTTTGTAAACGATAGCTCGTGACATTTTTTTTGTTTTGTATAAAAGGTTTTCTGAAAACTGTTTAGAGCCTAAACGGTTTTCAGAAAACCGTTTAGCGTTTATTACTAAAAAAATAACATCAGCATTCCTCCACCCACTTCTCGAGCTGGGGGAATTAACGCTTTAAAAATGAAATAACAACTCGAATTCACCATGGCTGTTGGAAATGCTCTTAGTAGAACAAGGGACTTTTTGTTTGATAAAATTTTGATAGAGTGACGAAGTTTCTAGGAGATAAGGTTTATAAAGAGAAATAGAAATAATAAAAACATCCTAAGTGTTTTTTGAATAAAATGGAATTGTCACATGAAGCTTGAAAGTGAATATTATTTATTTAGTTTTGTAAGTATTTTCTTTTGAATTCTAGATTTTCTAGGTTAAGCTACGGCTTATAGTTCCAAGATTTTGGTCTCCTGATTTAAGTCTAGATAGGTTTAATTGGCATATGCTAAGTATATCTAACATCGAGTGTGAGTTTATAGGTGTTATAAGCATTGAGTATGTAATCCTAGTAGTAACATTATGGAAGTAGTAGGCACTAATATGTTAGTGACCGAAGCTAGGTATTTTTGTGTTTTCTTTACTTTTTACATTTACATTTTCGTATTATTATATGTTTAACTGTAAAATTTAAAGAACACCATATTCACTCCCTCCCCTGGGGGATTGCACGATCCTAATAAATGGTATCAGAGCGTAAGGCTAATTTTACTTCAGAGATATGTCTAGTCCTAATAATGCTTTTTCCAGGCTCATTCAGTAGGCATGCTACCTTGTTTAATGGATCTAACTATGCTTATTGGAAGGCAAGAATGAAAATATACTTGCTCTCTGTTGACTATGATGTTGGAAATAAAGTAGAGATAGAGTACATTCCACTATCAATGATAATCGATGATGTGGAATTTCTTTAGCCCAAAGACAAATGGGATGTAGTTCATAAAAAATTAGTTTCACTTAATGCCAAAGCTATGGATGTTCCTGTTCGTGCTCTTTTTTTAGAAGCGGTTAATATGCCAACATGGGGGTCATGGTAGGCCTCGAACTCCTGACCTCTTACCAGATATGAGCACACATTTCCACTATATCATTCTACATTGACTTATATTTGTGCTCTTGATAAGAGTGAATTTAATTGGACTTTTGACATTTCAATTGTGTAGGAAATCTAGCACACTTTGGAAGTCAAACATGACGGTACATCTCAAGTCAAAAAATTGTACCTTGCTCTCTTCTCGATAATGAATATGAGAATTTTATGATGTTAAGGACGAAAACATAAAAGAGATGTATGGGCACTTTTTTGTGTTGGTATATAATTCCTGTGACGGCCCGCCCCTCACCAGCCGACATTTCCAATGAAAGTGCGTTGTGCCAATGCCCGACTAGCACGGGACGGTCGCCAAAGAAAGGAATTTGAACTAGCAAGGAACCTGTAGTATATCTCACAGCGCATGGAACAAAATATAATAATAACATAACTTTGACATAAAGCAAGTGAGACAGTGCATAAGCTAAAAACTAAACCATCATAGCAGCGGAAAATCCAAATTACAGCTTATGTTCCACATCATCATTATTACAACTTTTAAAAACTGTCTCCAAAGCAGAATAAGGAAGGTACACTACTAATGCCCAAAGTAGTGACTAGCAGCGACACAGGGAGATTATATATACATATATCATACGTAGAAGCCTCCTACTCGTCTCTCGTACAACTACTCGTGCATAATCACCTAACTTGTCTCTAGTCTGCACGTTTAAGAGCACCCAGAGTAATAAGAAGAGACATAAAACTATGGGTCAGACAAAAGTCTAGTATGAGCGATAAGCAACAAAACAGAACAATAAAAGGTATACTAAACCATACCTGAACCTGGACCTGCAACCAAAGAGTTAGCACAACAAGATGTAAAAAACTCTAAGGTGACACTAACATATGGTGTAAAGATATAGGGGTGGGGGTGTGCATGTCATAGTGATGTCAAATAATCAAGCATAGAAACCATCCTCACATCTCTTACTCAGTGCATAAAGCATAAGATATCCACCTCCTTGATCACCCGAATCCTTGCTATGATCACTCTGCCCCATGGAGTCATGGCGACTCCACTGCACTGATCCATAGCCACTAGTCCTTGCTATGTCCACTCTGCCTCATGAAGCCATGACGACTTCACTGCACTGGCTCATAACCATGCTACGATCACTCTGCCCATGGAGTAATAACTACCATACTGCATTGATCCATAGCCTGGCATTCGTCTCTCGGTGGTGAATCAAAGCTATGGACATCAACAACTCCTTAGCACACGTCCCGCAGCAAAGTCCAACTCATGAAGTTAACTCGTTGGTTCCCATCTGGATCCTGAGTCACAACTTCTCATTTGGACTACCTTTGCATCTCGGGTTTTGGTCTCCTCCAGATCGGTTCGTTATTTCCTCACTTCTCTTCGATGCAGATCGTACTCGCAGTTCGGTTCGTGGTTCACGTCCATGGTCCAAGCTCCAAGGTTCAGTTCGATCCTCTAGTACTGGTTCAGATCGTGGTACATGCTCCTATTCATGGTCCTCACCTTCTGGTCAGTTCGGGTGTTCTGCTCTTGGTGCATTCTCGGAGCATCGGGTCGGTTCGTGGAGGAGCAAGTGGTTTGTGAGGGGTTCCTACTCCGGGTCGGGTCGGAACTGCATGGTGCTCCACGGTTCGGGTGAGCGGTTCGTATCGGAGAGCTTCGGATGCAAACAGATCGATTCGTGACTCCAAGCTACGTGGCTCCACCAGCTACTTGTGAGGAAGGTGTACTTCACGAACGGTTCGGTTCGTGCTTCCTCCTACCGATCTGATCCGGTTCAGGTCCAATTCCTGCAACTTTTCCAACGACTGTTTTACGCCATACGGCGGCATTTTCGACCATTCTAACTTTGCTAATCAATCATAAATCATACAAAACAGTCATAGCAACATATAACATCAACCACAAACACCGAAATAACAATATGATATGTTAAAATGGATTAAACATACCCCAAAACCCATATTTTCCCCTTAATCCCCCTTAATCATGTTTAAGCATACAATTAACAAAACTTATCTAAATTTGCCCAAATTTCTATCAGAGACCTAAAATAATATTTTAGAATTTTACAAAATTTTCCATATTTTTCTGAGTTATAATTTCGCTAATTATCACTAATCACCCCTAATTAGCCGTAATTAGTGAAAAACAATGTAAATCACTCACCTTAGCCACAAATAAAACTTAGATCTGAAACCGTCTTTGATTTGGGTCGAATCTCTATGCAATACAACATCTCCAACTCTGATTTGGTTTATTTCTCCTTGATTTGACGTAGATTAGCTTAATCCTTGATTAGAGAGCGATTTGGGATGAAATTAGAAGGTGTCTTTACACTTCCAGAGCTTCGAAAAGGCAAATTCTATTTGAACCCAAGAACTTGCTGAGTTTACCCAGCAAATCCAAAAAAACACGGTAAATCCAGCGTTTTGCTGAGTTTACCCATGGATTATTTTAAAAAAAGGCGATTTTGTCCTCCCTCGTAGGGACTCTATGAGATTCTTCATCTTACCTCATAGAGCGCCTACAAGGTGTCTTTAGGTCACCTCGTAGGGTCCCTATGAGGTAAGCTGAAGAATCTTGTAGGACCCCAGGTGCCCTAAAGACACCACCTCGTAGGGGCTCTGCGAGGTAAACTGAAAATGATAAAAAAATATTGTAAAACAAGGACAGTTTGGTCATGCAATTTTCTTGGTTAACCCAGCAAGTTCTTGGGTCCAAATAGAATTTGCCCTTTGGAAAAGGTATATACTAAAGTTGAGTTGGTTCAAAAAATTCTAAGAAATTTTCCGAATGAATTTAGGCAAAGGTGACTACTATACAAGAATCCAAAGATCTGAACAAAGCATAGAAGATTTGAATAGAAATTTGATGACCTATGAAAGCTAGGGAAGATCATGACAAGTGAGATCCTAAGAAGAAATCAATTGCACTCGGTGTTCTGGATAATGATGATGAGAATAATCCAATTACTGAGCGAACAATGTTGTCTAGTGATCATAAAAGTTAGACCAAAAATAATTCCTAGTTCTCAATAACGGAAAAGTGTTAAGTCAAAGTAGTCAAAAAATTCGAATGAAGAAATCATTTGCTGCAAGTGAAGAAAACTAGTTTATATCAAAATCGATTGTCTGTTGATTCAAAGTGAGAGAGAAAAAAAAGAGAGGAGAGTCTTCGTTGTAACTTGAATGATGAAGAAGGAGTCGATAGTCTTAATCTTAAGAATAAGAAACTAAAATTTGAAAAAGCCGAGCTACTGCACTTAGATGATAAGCTAAAAGCCAAACTAGAGAAAATTAAAAAAGTTGCAAAACTTGAGTGTGAAAAATGATAATCTTTTCAAAAGGAGTTGAATGAATGTAGAACAAGCCTTGAAACTGTAAAAGTTGAGATATCGACCCTGAAGGAAAATGATGATGCAAAAAAGAGACAATTCCATTAGTAATTATATCATACTAGTTGAAGAGAGCACATCACTTAAATCTCGAGTCCAAACTCTTGAATCAACTAGTGAATTTTTTTCTAAAGGTGAATATTCTTTTGGAAAACCGACTCTACGCGGATGACAGAAAAGGGCATAGTTTTGATAAATCGCAACAACTGATAGTGCTCGAGGTAGAAGCGCATTTCCAAAGTGTCTATGTTGTGGTAAGATTAGACATAGTTTCGATAAATTCTGATATGAGAACAAGTATAGAAATGATAGATGATTTTGGGTTCCTAAAGAGTCTCTTGCAAATTCTAGTTGGAAGAGAAACAAATGTAAAGTAAAAGATCTCACAACAAAAGGAAAGATATCCACGTAAGATCTGAAGATATATAAATAAAGATAAGCAAACATAAGTTGGAAATAGAGAGATTCATTTATGATCAAGCAAATGAAAAGTACATTGGATTTTCTTTTCTATGCTATTGATTGGTAATTTCAGATTTGAAAAACAAATTACTACACAACTTCTATAATTCACATTACATCTCTTGTCTTTTCTTTCCACAAAATACACCCTTTTCCATTGGCGCATATATACAATCCTCCTTCACACATCAACCTATTGGATTCATTAAAAATACATCTAGTCTACACAATTTAATCTGATCATGAGTTAATTTCATTACAAGTCTCATCATCAACACATAAGATCTAACATCAATGGCCACATGTAATAACTCATTGAAATGAACAAATTTTCATCATCTCAATAAGTATGTTCAGAAGATTTCAACTTTGGGAAACTTAAGGCTTTCAGTTAACATCATCCCATCGCAATTCCAAATCCAATGACTAACCGCCAGAACCTGACAAGAGCATCTCTGGATTTTGAACCTTCAGGCTTTTTCAATCTTGAACATCCGAAGGCAAAACCTAAATGGGCTCCAGCATCGAGAGATAACACTCAGAGTAGCTCTGCAGAAACTCCATAATCAGTGGTTAATCTGCATCAAGATCTCATCTCGAACAACTGCAATGGCAAGTTCGACTACTCAGACAGTGGCATACCTTAACTCAATTATTGGAGCTCAACAGTCTCGCTTAATTTTTCTCTAGCTCGGTCTATTAACACCCCACTATTTGCTCTTCACACCCGTAGATTAGAAAATAAAATGCATACCCCATCGTTCTTTTCCCACCCCGTTTTCTCCTAAAAATGCCCTTATTTTTTTTCATTTTTACTAGTTTCTTTTCTTTTTTCTTCTTTTTCCATCTTGCAAATTGTTAGTGCTGCTCTCTTTAAAATGTTGATTAAATTAATTAACGTTTGTAGGTGACGCCATTGATTGTATGGCGTTGGTTATAAAAATTAACATTGCATACTTGCTATTCATGTCCTTGCAATTCTTGTACACTATTAACTTACTCAGACCTAAAATACATAATTATATAAATAACCGACTTTACAATTTTTAAATTTTTAATCATTAGTAATTTTAATGGTTGTTTTAATCATTCTTAATCATTGTTCGTAATTCTTGTATTAACTTTTAGAAAAAATCACATATACCTTTTTTTATTTTAGTTATTGCATGCAATTTAACCTCAAACATCCATAGATGTATATAGTTGATTTAATTATTATTTTTAATCATCACATGACATTAGACAAGTTATTAA
Organism: Allium sativum; assembly: GCA_030737875.1. Taxonomy (NCBI): domain Eukaryota; kingdom Viridiplantae; phylum Streptophyta; class Magnoliopsida; order Asparagales; family Amaryllidaceae; genus Allium; species Allium sativum. The sequence continues at coordinate 138,652,666 of CM060925.1, read as the reverse complement.
ATCAATTATTAAAGGGCATAACTGAAAATAAAATTTTAGAACTTTAATCAGGGTGTGAAAAGCAAATAATGGGATGCCAATAGCCAGTCATAGTTCCTGAAAAAAATGCTTCTTATCTTTTACTCCCATTTTTTTTTTGGTCCTAACCCTAATAATTGAGTTGCCCTTTTACTCTCAGATTCACCGACGTGAAAATAACTAACGATCGTCTCCTTTGATGTGCACAAGACTTTCTCCATGATTTTCCATTTCTCATCTCTTCTTGGGTCTTATACTGATTATTTTTTCCCTGTTTCATCCTCTCTTCGATGCTTGTGCCTGCTTCTTTCTAGTAAACTCCAAATCCCATCGACATAGAGAACAATAGAAAATCTCTTCCCTCGTTGCGTATGTGACACCTATATCCGTGATTTTCCCTTTTTTCATCTCTCCTCGTATTTTATGTTGATTAAGTTAATTTTCAGCACTTTGTCTCTGTTGTTGACTTAGTTATTGTTAATTTGTTGTTTGGCTTACAAATGCCTTCATTGTCTGTTGCTAGCATTTAATCTTCAAAATTACCGGTTTGTGCTACCTTTGGGAATATATTTTTTTCACATGTATTCCTATTCACACTCCACTTCCCTCTTTTGGCCACCACCTCGTTCGATTGTAGACCGTCGAATGGTGAATTTTTCAAAATTTACACTGTCGGTCGGTCGTTCATGGCAGACAAATGTGAAGTTGGTTCGATTGTTTGTAGCCGAACGAAATTTTGTGATGGTCAAAAAAGGAAAGTCGTGTGTGAATAGCAACACACTTTTTCATTTTCCATTTGTTGAATTCATTGAATTTTGGCATTTTATTGATAATGGCCTTTGCACTTTAGCTACTTTACTTTGAACTTGGAGCTAATTCAATTTTTTAACTCACTCCTAGTCTCAAATTTTAGCTTTTTGCTCAGGTTGTATCAAAATGGACTTGATAAATGTGCCGCTTGATGGGAAAAACATGAAAAATGGATAGCTAGGTCTTTTAAGAATTTTATAGAAATATTTAATTTTCAAGTGATTTTTTAGGGATTGTTCTTGAATTATGGTATAACGAAGTCTTCTAAATATTTATCTTTAATTGTTAATATTAGGTTTGCACTAGGGGTACCACTAAAGTTAATTTGTAATGTTGACCAAAGTGTTTCCTACTTGAAGTAAAGGTATTTTCTTTGATGTGTTACAGAATAGTTCATCCCGTGGAGCTACAAACCTAATTTTTGGTTTATATATTTTATTTCTTATTATGTAATTGTTTTTTTTATTATTCTACACAAAATGAGTTTTAGCTTCTATTATTACAGGACATCCATTTATTTAACTTGATGGATAAATATTATTTATTATTTTGCTAAGTTCTATTTTTGTACATGAACATCTGTTTCTATTTGAAATTAAGTTTGAAAGATGAAGAAAAATGCTTAAAATTAGTCAAAAGGTTTTTGCTTCATTATGTTAGGAAAATATAAATCATCCTTTTATCTGCTCTGTCATCCCTCCACTCCATTCAATCGTACAAAAGATTAGGATATTCTGCGATCTACGCATTTTTTCGATCGGTGAGTTTAGGTAGACACATCCTCAAATATAACTTTATTATCAAAACTGTAGAAATATAATTTTATTGTTTTTGAATTTAAAAAATAAAAAAATTCACATCCTCAAATATGGTTCTTAGTGGGAAGTTTGCATGAACACACATTTAGCCAAAAAAAATAAGCAAAGGAAGTTCCTCAAATTAAAATTGAAATTCTAAGATGTTTCATATACAAATGCATTGGACGTGATTTGGCTTATTCTTTTAATTATCATCCTATTCCATATTATAACTGCAGCACTAATCAAAAGGAATGTCTTTAAGACTATTCGACATCTTAAGTAGAAAACCATCTATGAATTTGATTTTACATTAATGTTTTCAAAAGAAATGAAATTAATTTATAGATTTCTGTGTACAGTTTGCTATATGACAATTGGAAAACTAATTAAATCCAAAAATCTATGCATGGTAAATAACAATGCATTTTTTTCCTATGTAGGTGGTTGTAGTCAGCAGTTGCTATTTTTAGAAGACATTCCTTTCTCTCTGAGGATAGTTCTAAGTTAATAGTGGTGGCTTAACTGACAAACAGAAATTGTGCAAGGATTTAGTTTATGCAAGACAAAGACTGTTGGATCCCGCTGCATTTATTATAATCAGGTAATGAGTTTACATGTATCAACATTAAAAGAGAGATGTAAGAACTAACCATTTCAAACAAAATATCATGATTTGTGTTTGAAGCAAAATAGACAAGATTTACCATGAGTCTGGGACACACTAAAGCATAATTTTCTTAAATAGATAAACATCTTGAACATAGTAGCCTTTTTTTTTTGAAACAAGTAAAAATATTTGGCCCAAGGCCTAGCCCACGAAGGAGTGGTATAATATAACTTTCGACAGAAGACAACACATTATTATCCAAAACCCTAGCTGACAAATCAAGCAAGGGTGATAACCACTCTAGAAAACAAAAATGGCGGATGCCATTATCTTCTAATATACTTCCATCTTCAATCCGAGGAGAATCTATAGCGATTAACTCTACGGCAACTTCCAATTGCAAAGCTTATCTCCTTTATCCATAAATTTTTCTTCAAACTGCTTACGATCTGCTTTAGTTTTTGGATCTACAGCTATTTTACTTTGCAATGTGCTACAATCCCCTTTGCTCCAGCAAGATAAGTGATATAGATTGTTATTAAGCTTGCTGATGTAGTAGTACTTGCCAATTCTTTGCTCATCAATGTCTTTAAAACTCCAATCTTCGTGTTTTCCTTCAGATCTGCCTTCAGGAACACTGTTGGAAGACTAGTTCTTCAATTTGTAGTTTACAGGTAAATTTTGGTTACCTAAATCGCTCTTAACATAATTAAAATTATTATCTTTTAAATTCATCATGCTTCCCTTAACAGATTTGGAAAAAAAATATGCGTCTCCAAGTAGGGAGCCTAAGGGTAAGGAGTTCTCAGCAACCATCCAATATCTCTCTTGATGTCTGAGATTGGCGAGGCTGGTATATTCTAAAGATCTGACATTGGGGACACTATTGAAGATGTCTTGGTCTATCCTGCACATATCAGGTAAATTTTGGATAGTTTTGAAGTAATCATAAGAATTATAATCAGTGTTATAAATAATATTATTCCTCCCCTTAGTAGGTAGATCACTAATATGATTGTCAATGCTTGATTCATCAAGTAGATATCCTGATGATGAGATGTTAACATCCTCTGTCCAGTGCCTTATATTGTTACTGCAATTAGTGTTAATGCCATTCCCTTTTGATATTTCAATTGGGTATTTGCCTCCCTATAAGTATGCTTCGGCTCTGCTTTCACAATTGTCCAGATCACAAGCGTTTATTTTGTTATATTGATTGCTAGAGCTTCTATTAGCCTTGAGAAGTATAATGTTGCAATCAGTTTCAGTTTGTCTCCAAAATTGAAAACAATCAATCTCTTTGTTGTTGTGAAGACGGTTGTTTCTTTCCTTCCAAAGCGAATAAACAATAGTGGTTAAAACCACACATGCTTTATTCATGTCACCCTCTTTGCCTTTAAATAATTTAATAAAATGATCAATATTAACTCTGATATTTTGAATGTTAGCATTAGGATCAAACTTGAGCTTTCTCTTTGAAATAAACCAGATCTTCCTAGAATAAGTACAGTTAAAAAATAAATGATTTATTCTCTCATCCTCTTTGCAAAGTAGGCATTTTGAAATCTGCTTATTACTCCATTTAGAGCATCTATCCCCAGTATGTAACTTGTTCAATATAGCAAAGTAAGTGCAGTAAGCCATCATTGGATAGTTTGAGTTATTCCAAATAATTTTATGCCAATTGACCTCAAACTCATTAGTTTTAATGTAGCTCCAAGCAGTCTTAAAAGAGAATTTATCCTTAAAACGATATATTCCAAGTCAAACAATCCTTATCAATATTATTATCTATTTCAAGATTTTTGATAGCAGACTTGTATATGTTTGCAGACTCATGATTCTCAGATTTCCAAACATTATTATCAATAATAATGGAAACTTTTTTATCTACTCCACCAAATATATTAAGATTTTTCTACCCCAGTAAATCAATAAGTGACTTATTATTAATCCAAGGATCGAACCATAGACTAGTATTCTTACCATCCTTGAACTTTCTGGCAATTAATTTTTTTCCCATATCTTTAGATTTTAAAATGCTTTTCCATGTATGAGAAAATTGATTCTCGATAAGCATAGTCCAAAAATTCTTATTTTTAACATACTTTGCCTTCATCCACTTAGCCTAAAATGACTTACCCTCAATAAATTTCCAAAAAAGTTTGAGGTTACAGGCTTCACTGATGTCTCTGAATTCCTTAGGCCTAAGTCTCCATATTCTTTTGGTTTAGTGTTGATATTCCAAGCAACCTTATGATATTTACCATTCCATATAAAGTTAGCACATGTCCTCCCAGTTTTTTCAATTGTTTTGATGGGAATAGTATGAGACTGCATCCAATACATAATAATAGTAGTAATTACTATATGAGTTAATTCAATTCTGCCTGCTATAGATAGGAACTTGCTAGACCAGGTATCAGTTTTGCTTTGAATAATCTCTTGAAGTTTAGTGCAATCTTTATCTTTGATCTGGTTAGCACTAAGGGGAAGCCCTAAGTATTTCACTAAAAGATTTCCCTTTTGAAAATCAAGTAACTTTAATATATTATCCTTATCACTGCAGAATTTGCTGAAATATATTTTACCCTTGCTATTATTAATTCGCAAACCAGCATAAAGCTCCATATTTCTGAAAATATTTTTAATGGCATTAGAATTCTTCACGTCTGCATAAATAAAAATTAACAAATCATCAGCATATAATAAATGAGAAATACAAGGAGTAATTCTATTAATAGGCTTAATATTCTTAGACATAATTTCCATGTTGATTTGATATGATAAATATTCCATAGCAAGAGTAAATAAATAAAGGGATAAGGGATCCCCTTGTTATACCCCTATTACTATTTATGAACCCACTGGGAGAACCGTTAATGAGAATAGAATATGTGACATTATAGATGCATTCTTCAACCAGAGCACAAAATTTAATGTCAAACCCAAATTGTTTCATAACATGAATAATAAATTTTCTGTCGATCTTATCAAAGGCTTTGTGCAAATCAATTTGTATACACTTTTTTTCAGTCTCTTGATTAAAATTCCTGAGCATCTCAAGAGCCAATAGTGTATTTTCACTAATGAGTCTCCCAGGAATGAAAGCACTCTGATTTTTAGAAATGATATAAGGCAAGAAAGATTTGACTCTATTACTTAAAATATTTGCAATAATTTTGTAAGTAAAATTACAGCAAGCTATAGGTCTGTAGTCACTCAAAGAATTTGGAACTTTAATTTTAGGAATTAAAGTGATAAAAGTATGGTTCAAATTCTTCGAAATCTTCCCAGATAGAAAAAATTCTTTCACAACATCAAATATCATGTATTTAATATCATCCCAATGCATTTTGAAAATTTTGGCACCAAACCCATCGAGGCCAGGACTTTTATCATCATTGGCATTAAAAATAAATTTTTTTAATATCATTCAAAGAAACATGAGGCATGAGAATTTCAGAACTTCTATTATGTAATATATTTTTAGGGCATATTCTAGGGAATCTAGTGTGGCTATCCTCTGTGTTATATAAATCAGTAAAGTAATCAAGGGCTTCCTTTTTGAGTTGAGCCACACTATTCACGACTTCACATTTACTATTTATAATTTTTCCAGTGTCATTCCTATACTTCCTACTAGACATTTTAGCATAGAAAAATTTACTAGAAGGGTCTCCCTTAGAAAGCCAGTCAACCTTAGATTTTTGTCTAAGATTAACAATTTCAATAAGAAGAACATCATTAAGCTCCTTTTGCCTTTGAAGGAATTTATTAACTGTATCTCTATCTGAATTATCAAAATCAATGATATTTTGAAGTTTTTCACATTCTAATCTAGTAGTAGAGATACATCTAGTATTATTATTTTTGTTCCAGCTCTTTAAATTATTTTTAACTCTATTTAGTAATTGCTTCAGTTTAAATTGAGCAGTTGCATAGACAGAATTATTAATATAACAGCTAAGAACAATAGAATTATAATCCTTATCATGAACCCAACCATTTTTATATCTAAAAGGGTAATTGGTTTTCTCAATAAGCTTAGTGTCAAAAAATACTTGAGTGGGAGTGTGATCACTTGTAGCTTGAGGAAGTGTATTGCAAGAAAAATTGGGGAAAAAACAGTGAAAGAGTGGTTTATAAGCACTCTATCAAGTTTACAATGTATGTTTCTAAATTCCCCAGATTTCCAAATATATTTATTCCCTTTCAATAGAGGCTCAATCAAACCAGTTTTACATATAAAATTAGAAAAGATTTCTAATTTTTGAATTGGAATATTATTGCCACCCCTCTTATCAGAAGCTCTAATAATAGAATTAAAATCTCCTAAAATAATCCAAGGGGAATTGACAGTTTTATTCAAAAGCTCAAGATGATTCCAAAGAACAGATCTATCTTTTTCAATATTATAAGCATACACATAAGTCACATTTATAGTTAATCGCCCTTTGTTAATAAAAATACAATGAATGTATTGGGGGTTAATAAAGTGTTTAGATAGATCCCAAACATAATTATCCCATATGACCATGATTCTACCTTTATCATCGGTAATGTTATTGTCTATAATACCCAAATTAGACATATATCTCATGTGAAATTCACTAATACTATAATTACCCATCTTATGCTCCAATATGCCAACTATATTTGGTTTATTAGAAGTAATAAGATTAGAAAATTCTAATTTTCTTTCAGGGGAGCTAAAACCCCTTCCATTCCAAGCAATAATATTCTGTTGATACACAAGATTTTGATTAATGACAACATAGAAATAGAGATCATTGACGAGCTGAATTCACATTTATCAAAGTGGAAATCAATGAAGATCGTAGTGAAGATCAATGGAAATCATGACATGGAGCTAAGATTATATATACGTAGGTATGGAGTCGTGTTAGATTTATGTTAAAATCTATCCTCAAAGTATAACACGAATGCACAAAACAATTTAGAAATTGAAATTAGCTGGGGCTGAAATCTGTATATTTGAAGAATTGAAAAGTCACAGAAAAAGCCCAAACGGTCCAGGCTTCGACCGGGAAAGAGTGCAGAGTGATATAGACTGTGGACCGAGGTCCTCTGGTCCACAGCAAGAAAACGGTCGACCGCCCAAAAAGGACCTGTCGACCGGTCCTGCTGTTTTTTTCACATAACGGCTATTTTTTTCAAATACCTGTCGACCTGTTAATTTCGACCTGTCGACCTTTTTTCTTGCTGTAAATTTTTCTGAAAGGATGCTTCTTTTTGTGAAGAGATTTCTATTCAATTTCAAGAGAAATGGACACAACTCTTTATAGAAACTCTTCATGAAGGAATGCAACTATTCTACACTATAAATAGACTTGAAATCATACTTTCAAATCACCGAATCTTCTTCTATTTTCTGATCTTAACTCTATACTCTCTTGCATTCTAAAAGCTCTCTCAAATATTCAATACTTGTTGAATCCTTGAATCAGTTTTATATCATTTGATTCAACAAGCAATCTTTCTTCCTTAAATCTTTGCATTCAAATCATATACTTGAGGATAAGATTATAGGAAGGGTGTACTCAATCGTTGGCAAATCAGTGTTGAAAGAAGAACACAATCAGAAGTCAAACTCTTGTAATTGTCCTGTGTGGGTAAGCTTGTAGCCCGTGAAATCAAGTGGGTAAGCTTGTGGCCCGTGAAATCAAGTGGGTAAGCTTGTAGCCCGTGAAATCAAGTGGATAAACTTGTAGCCCGTAAATCAAGTAGTTGTGAACCTGTTCCTCCGGGTGAAGCGAGGGTGTTGTTTAGTGAAAAGCCGAAGAGAAGCTTCGGGACTGGACGTAGGACTGGAGGTCCGAACCAGTATAAAAATCCTGGTGTCGTTACTCTACTTTACTTTACTGCATTTAAAGTTTGTTATCATATTCCGCATAGCCATATTATAGATCCTGCACAAGTCGCGTACACACTCGGACTTTTCAATTGGTATCAGAGCCTGGCGTTCTAGAGATCGTAACAACATCTTAGAACAAATGGCAATAAAGAAGTCTAGTCAAGGGATTAGAAAGTGGAAGAGCAACAAAGCCGAATCAAGAGAGCAAGGAAGCAAATGTCTCATGGCTAAAGTCAGATCACAATCGGTATGTGTAGATTCATTATTTAAAGATCTTTTGTTAGACCATGAAAAATTATTGAAACTCCATACAGTCGTTTTAGCTATGTCAAAAAAGTACAAGGAAGAAAATTCCAAATTAAAAGAAGAAAACAATCGTTTGGTAAAACAAGTCAAATGTTTTGAAGATACCTTAGAAGAGCTTGTTTCTCAAAAAGATTTCCTTCAAAAAGAAAATGAGCAACTAGAAGATAAAAACAATGTTCTTTTAAAGGAAATCGATCTTTTGCAAAATAGAAATATATCATTAGAAGATTCTTTAAATAATTCCAGTTCTTTAATTTCGTCTCTTGAAAAAGAGAATGGAGCTTTAACTGAAAAGAATTTAGAACTATCTAAAGAATGTGAGTTTTTAAAGGTGAATAATAATATTTTGCAAAATGAAATTTCTGACTCAAAAGAAAATTTTGGAAAGTTACAATCTTCTTTAGATAATTCAGAATCTCAAATTTTAGGTCTCAAAACTGAGAATGGTACTTTAAAAAGGAAAAATTCTGAATTAAATAAGGAAATTGATGATTTAAAGAATAACAAAATTTCTTTTGAAAATGTCAATAGCGACTTTGGAAATAAATTTGATAAAAGTGCAAATAAGTTCGCAAAATTTAATAAAGGTCAAAATGATTTAAATATGATTTTATCTAGATCTCGACCTTTACATGACAAAAGTGGTTTAGGATATAATAAAACTAATCTTAGAAATAGTACTAGATATGCTTTCATGTACATTAAAAATATTACTGCTAGTACTAATGCTCATCCTAGATCCAATTATTATAGAAATTCGAATACTTCTATGACTAGAGATCTGGATAATAGATCTAGAAGTACGAAAAGGAATATCAATAGAGATTACTTAAGTATTTGGGTTCCTGTAAGTTGGAAAAACAGAGAAAGATATATCGATGATTATTTTGATTCGGTAGTTAATAACCAAAATTTTATCTTTAAAGGTTCCGTTAAACCCTCTTGGGTATGGTTACCTTCCGTCTAACCCATGGACCCAAACAAAGCAAGTGGGTACCAAAGTATATATATTCTACTTTTTTGCAGGTACACCACAATAAAAGGAAGGCGATTTTGATTTCTCCAAATGTCTCTGAAAACAAAATTTAGTTTATCAAATTGCACATGATCCAATATCTCCCGAAGAAAGCTTTTGGACAGGGGGAGATAGAAATATATAAGCATATATTCAGGGGGAGCTACTCAGTATCTCAAAAATATATGCAAGATATTGTCATCAATCAAAAAGGGGGAGAATGTTGATACACAAGATTTTGATTAATGACAACATAGAAATAGAGATCATTGACGAGCTGAATTCACATTTATCAAAGTGGAAATCAATGAAGATCGTAGTGAAGATCAATGGAAATCATGACATGGAGCTAAGATTATATATACGTAGGTATGGAGTCGTGTTAGATTTATGTTAAAATCTATCCTCAAAGTATAACACGAATGCACAAAACAATTTAGAAATTGAAATTAGCTGGGGCTGAAATCTGTATATTTGAAGAATTGAAAAGTCACAGAAAAAGCCCAAACGGTCCAGGCTTCGACCGGGAAAGAGTACAGAGTGATATAGACTGTGGACCGAGGTCCTCTGGTCCACAGCAAGAAAACGGTCGACCGCCCAAAAAGGACCTGTCGACCGGTCCTGCTGTTTTTTTCACATAACGGCTATTTTTTTCAAATACCTGTCGACCTGTTAATTTCGACCTGTCGACCTTTTTTCTTGCTGTAAATTTTTCTGAAAGGATGCTTCTTTTTGTGAAGAGATTTCTATTCAATTTCAAGAGAAATGGACACAACTCTTTATAGAAACTCTTCATGAAGGAATGCAACTATTCTACACTATAAATAGACTTGAAATCATACTTTCAAATCACCGAATCTTCTTCTATTTTCTGATCTTAACTCTATACTCTCTTGCATTCTAAAAGCTCTCTCAAATATTCAATACTTGTTGAATCCTTGAATCAGTTTTATATCATTTGATTCAACAAGCAATCTTTCTTCCTTAAATCTTTGCATTCAAATCATATACTTGAGGATAAGATTATAGGAAGGGTGTACTCAATCGTTGGCAAATCAGTGTTGAAAGAAGAACACAATCAGAAGTCAAACTCTTGTAATTGTCCTGTGTGGGTAAGCTTGTAGCCCGTGAAATCAAGTGGGTAAGCTTGTGGCCCGTGAAATCAAGTGGGTAAGCTTGTAGCCCGTGAAATCAAGTGGATAAACTTGTAGCCCGTAAATCAAGTAGTTGTGAACCTGTTCCTCCGGGTGAAGCGAGGGTGTTGTTTAGTGAAAAGCCGAAGAGAAGCTTCGGGACTGGACGTAGGACTGGAGGTCCGAACCAGTATAAAAATCCTGGTGTCGTTACTCTACTTTACTTTACTGCATTTAAAGTTTGTTATCATATTCCGCATAGCCATATTATAGATCCTGCACAAGTCGCGTACACACTCGGACTTTTCAATTGGTATCAGAGCCTGGCGTTCTAGAGATCGTAACAACATCTTAGAACAAATGGCAATAAAGAAGTCTAGTCAAGGGATTAGAAAGTGGAAGAGCAACAAAGCCGAATCAAGAGAGCAAGGAAGCAAATGTCTCATGGCTAAAGTCAGATCACAATCGGTATGTGTAGATTCATTATTTAAAGATCTTTTGTTAGACCATGAAAAATTATTGAAACTCCATACAGTCGTTTTAGCTATGTCAAAAAAGTACAAGGAAGAAAATTCCAAATTAAAAGAAGAAAACAATCGTTTGGTAAAACAAGTCAAATGTTTTGAAGATACCTTAGAAGAGCTTGTTTCTCAAAAAGATTTCCTTCAAAAAGAAAATGAGCAACTAGAAGATAAAAACAATGTTCTTTTAAAGGAAATCGATCTTTTGCAAAATAGAAATATATCATTAGAAGATTCTTTAAATAATTCCAGTTCTTTAATTTCGTCTCTTGAAAAAGAGAATGGAGCTTTAACTGAAAAGAATTTAGAACTATCTAAAGAATGTGAGTTTTTAAAGGTGAATAATAATATTTTGCAAAATGAAATTTCTGACTCAAAAGAAAATTTTGGAAAGTTACAATCTTCTTTAGATAATTCAGAATCTCAAATTTTAGGTCTCAAAACTGAGAATGGTACTTTAAAAAGGAAAAATTCTGAATTAAATAAGGAAATTGATGATTTAAAGAATAACAAAATTTCTTTTGAAAATGTCAATAGCGACTTTGGAAATAAATTTGATAAAAGTGCAAATAAGTTCGCAAAATTTAATAAAGGTCAAAATGATTTAAATATGATTTTATCTAGATCTCGACCTTTACATGACAAAAGTGGTTTAGGATATAATAAAACTAATCTTAGAAATAGTACTAGATATGCTTTCATGTACATTAAAAATATTACTGCTAGTACTAATGCTCATCCTAGATCCAATTATTATAGAAATTCGAATACTTCTATGACTAGAGATCTGGATAATAGATCTAGAAGTACGAAAAGGAATATCAATAGAGATTACTTAAGTATTTGGGTTCCTGTAAGTTGGAAAAACAGAGAAAGATATATCGATGATTATTTTGATTCGGTAGTTAATAACCAAAATTTTATCTTTAAAGGTTCCGTTAAACCCTCTTGGGTATGGTTACCTTCCGTCTAACCCATGGACCCAAACAAAGCAAGTGGGTACCAAAGTATATATATTCTACTTTTTTGCAGGTACACCACAATAAAAGGAAGGCGATTTTGATTTCTCCAAATGTCTCTGAAAACAAAATTTAGTTTATCAAATTGCACATGATCCAATATCTCCCGAAGAAAGCTTTTGGACAGGGGGAGATAGAAATATATAAGCATATATTCAGGGGGAGCTACTCAGTATCTCAAAAATATATGCAAGATATTGTCATCAATCAAAAAGGGGGAGAATGTTGATACACAAGATTTTGATTAATGACAACATAGAAATAGAGATCATTGACGAGCTGAATTCACATTTATCAAAGTGGAAATCAATGAAGATCGTAGTGAAGATCAATGGAAATCATGACATGGAGCTAAGATTATATATACGTAGGTATGGAGTCGTGTTAGATTTATGTTAAAATCTATCCTCAAAGTATAACACGAATGCACAAAACAATTTAGAAATTGAAATTAGCTGGGGCTGAAATCTGTATATTTGAAGAATTGAAAAGTCACAGAAAAAGCCCAAACGGTCCAGGCTTCGACCGGGAAAGAGTGCAGAGTGATATAGACTGTGGACCGAGGTCCTCCGGTCCACAGTAAGAAAACGGTCGACCGCCCAAAAAGGACCTGTCGACCGGTCCTGCTGTTTTTTTCACATAACGGCTATTTTTTTCAAATACCTGTCGACCTGTTAATTTCGACCTGTCGACCTTTTTTCTTGCTGTAAATTTTTCTGAAAGGATGCTTCTTTTTGTGAAGAGATTTCTATTCAATTTCAAGAGAAATGGACACAACTCTTTATAGAAACTCTTCATGAAGGAATGCAACTATTCTACACTATAAATAGACTTGAAATCATACTTTCAAATCACCGAATCTTCTTCTATTTTCTGATCTTAACTCTATACTCTCTTGCATTCTAAAAGCTCTCTCAAATATTCAATACTTGTTGAATCCTTGAATCAGTTTTATATCATTTGATTCAACAAGCAATCTTTCTTCCTTAAATCTTTGCATTCAAATCATATACTTGAGGATAAGATTATAGGAAGGGTGTACTCAATCGTTGGCAAATCAGTGTTGAAAGAAGAACACAATCAGAAGTCAAACTCTTGTAATTGTCCTGTGTGGGTAAGCTTGTAGCCCGTGAAATCAAGTGGGTAAGCTTGTGGCCCGTGAAATCAAGTGGGTAAGCTTGTAGCCCGTGAAATCAAGTGGGTAAACTTGTAGCCCGTAAATCAAGTAGTTGTGAACCTGTTCCTCCGGGTGAAGCGAGGGTGTTGTTTAGTGAAAAGCCGAAGAGAAGCTTCGGGACTGGACGTAGGACTGGAGGTCCGAACCAGTATAAAAATCCTGGTGTCGTTACTCTACTTTACTTTACTGCATTTAAAGTTTGTTATCATATTCCGCATAGCCATATTATAGATCCTGCACAAGTCGCGTACACACTCGGACTTTTCATATTCATTGTATATATATATATATAATCTGTAAAGGATATGATAAAGTTTATTATTCTTGTCCTAAATCATCAGGACAGATATCCTCCTCCATATTATCAGAGTCTTCAGTATCATCATACACTTCTAAATAATCTGAGATTTTTATCCCCTTTCTTTTGCATTTTTTCGAGTTGATTTTCATATGATCTTCCCATTTTGGATTCTTAACTATATACTTTTCTTTAAATTTCTTCTTAGATGGGATTTTATTTGCATTATTCTCAACTATTTCCTGCATACTCTTTTTTTTTATTTCTTTTTCTTTTTGTTGTTTGCAGGCGAAGAGGAAGTGGAAAAGAGGTGCTTAGCATGCTCAATAATTTTGTCCTTCTCCTTGCTAGTGACACGGTTCATCCCGATGTTCTCGAGACATGTTGATTTAGGATTTAATTCTTTTTCCTCCAATGTATTGTCTATAATAATACTTGAATCAACTTTCAGGGGAGGTTGGTTCATGAACTTTGGAATATTATCCCCTGAATTATTGTGATTATCTGTTTGACGTTATTTAGCCTTGCCATCGGATTTATCACACGCATCAGAAATAGAATTTTGTTGTGTTGTGTCCTTGGCTATATCAACATTTTTGAAATTGATATTCTGATTTTGGGCATTCTCTTTATTTGATAAATCTGCTTTACCAAGAGAATTTAAAATTTTATTACTGTCGACTTTCTTGAAATTTTCAAAGAAACCCATTTTCTCTTAAATTTTACCTTGATCATTTTCCAAAGTTTTATTATTCTCCCCTTCCATGCTTTTCATTTCTTCTGAGAAAACCTCTTCCATCTGCACTGCTTCTTCTTAAGAAGTTGAAGTATTAGGATTTTCAACATTAAGATTTGTCAGATTTTGTTTTTCTGAACTGCAGTTTGCATCTTTTCCTTTTGGAGGAAATTTTTCTTTCCATATTTGTTTTGCAGTACATTTTTTAGTAGAATTCCCGAAGCATATACATTTCGAACATCTTGGTTGTATACCTTCATAAGTAATAGGCTGAATGACCGATTCTCCATCATGTAAAGTGATGTGAGCTTCATTTGGCAATTCTGCGTCTGCCTTGATTTCAACTAGAATTCGCGCATAGCTAAGTCTTGTTTCTTTCGTTGTAGGCCCAATCAACTTTAATGGGATACTTACCAAACTTGCAGTTGCATATAATATTTCTTTATCACAGAGTTGAAGGTTCAATTCTAGTAATCGGATCCAAACTGGCATAGTGGATATTAAATCTCTATCAAGAATTATATTCTTAGACCATTTCTTTAAAATGATCAATTTTCCACCAATAAAGAATGACCCTCCACCACCATCTTTTTCACAGTCTGAATTATTTGAAAATCGAATAATACAAAATCCATTATCTCTAGTAAAGATTTCGAAATAACCTGTAGGATTCCAAGTTTTTTCATAAAATTTCTGAAATGGTGATAATATGGTCTCAGACCCACCACATAAGCAACGACTGAATTACTCCACTTTGTAATAGTCATGTTGTTAGCATCTTCTTTTACTAAAATTAGCTTCTTCTTCTCTCCAGTCTTTATTGGAGAGATATATTCAAAATCAAAGTTGGAGGAGATACCACCATTTTTAACCAAATTCGCCCATGTTGACAAGGATTGGTTCGCCTTTTAATTTTAGGACCCTCGTGATTAAACTACATATTCCATAATGGATTCTTGATTTGACCCTATGAATTTTGATTCTAGCTATATTGGTGCTGAGATATCTGATTTTGGCCTGAGTTCATATGAGAATTTTGGTTGAAATTGGCCTGTCTCTTGATTTTGGCAAAAGGGGGGTTTCTTCTCCGAGATCTGACGGGTTGAAACCCCTCTGAATCAACATCAGGAGGTTTATTCTTAGGATTGATAGAATAGATGGAAGGATTAAGGTTAGAATCCGAGGGTTTAGATGAAGAATCCCTAAGATTCTGATCAGAATTAGTGGAAGCTATTAAAGGAGTTCTTGGAGCTCAAAAGTTTTCTCATCATTCGTACCTTTATTTTGAAAACTTAGTAGCCTTGAAACTATTAAGTTGAAACATGTTTGTTCATAGCTTGGATTAACTTGATTAGCATAATTAGACAACAGTTTATAACAACATAATTAGACAATAGTTTATAACACTATGTCATTGATCGCTATGTGTAAACATGTTCGTGCATGCAAACGTTGTTCTCGAAACATTATACTAAGACATAATTTTCAATCAAAATTAATATTTGGAAAGAATTAATAAGGAATAGTTTTGAAATAAATAATGAGATTATAAATTGAGTCAAAATGTTAAAGAAAGGATTAAACTGCTTTTGAGAATGTTCTGCGGATGGTTTTAATCAATCGTTGAATTTTAATTGTGATCTTAGCCAAATCCAATCTTGTGTTTCATCTGCTATCTATGGTATCCAAAATGTCGTAAAGTGGTGATGTTATAACTGTGGATCCAATTTTCTATAATGCAACCACACTGGTTACTTATAAGATTTACTTTGCATCCTCAATGTAAATAATAGAAAATCTTGGTATTTCAATGAAGTGAAACTATGTTATGAAGATTGTGTCATTACTTGACATAAAACATACACAAATAATTCTACGTTGACTTCTCAAAGCTTTTGTACCAGGAAAATGCATTGGCTCACTTTGAAAGTTCGCCAACATAATTCTTCTAGGAAATACATTGGCGAACTTTCAAAATTCACTAATTGGCGAATTTTGAAAATTCACCAATAGGAGTCTAGTAAAAATAGGTCTATTTGAGTAAATATTTATAAAACATGGCAATCTGTTATATTTTCTAGAACAAACCTACATACGTTAATTTCCCTTTATTGTATGCACATTTTTATTGATTGTTTCTTTCTTAGCTGTTGTTTAAAGTATAACTCCTAGATCAGTGTCTATAGTTTCTTATTTTCACTTCATTTTGTTGTTTATAGGTTGTATCACCATGGAAGATGAAAAATGGAAATTCAAAAGCATGTTGCTCTAAAAAAATAGGGGAGTAAGATAATGCACTATAGTTGAGGCAATGTTATAAGTTATCATCGTGAGGGAAGCCAGCAATGACAAGAGAGAATTGTGTTATTTATACATCATGAGTTTTTTTTTGTATGAGTAGCTTTTGTATCTTTATATTGAAGAACCCAAGAAAGTAGCGCGGTAACATTTAGCTTTCTAAAGTTTTATTTAACATTACCAAACAACTAGCTAGCACTTTATGCTAACATGAGATATATTTACCCAGTTATATATATACTGCAAATCTTCAATGTACATGTACCATTAAGTATTGTAAATTTTTGGCTAAATTTATGAGAATTAATGCTATTCGATGTTGCAATTGCATGCATAGCAAGAATGTGTATCTGAATGTGTATCAAGTTAAGATACTAATGGTTTTGTTTTATTTTACTATTTAAGAAACGTACCGCAAGCCACAGTTTGTGTCAAAGTCTGTAATAGCAATGTTTTTATAACCCGTTTGTGTGAATCAAACCGTGAGGACCCAAGGTCCAAGGTTTTAAAGGTCTGACCGGTCGAACCGTCAAGAACTGCACATGCTTATTAACAGTGAAAATGCGGATAATCAAGTTTTATGTGAACTCAAAGAAATAAATAATAAAGTTTGAATGTCATCTATTTATTCACGAACATTATTAAATCGCATGATACAATCAAATAGCAAGGTCACAATCAAACGCACAGGTTTTTAGAATGAAGTGGTAAAGTTTACGGTTTAAATGTTGGAACAATTATGATTTTTTGAAATATTTTATTTGTTATTTTCATAACAATACAAAAGATGAAATGATTAGAGAGAATTACAAAATGAGAAATAGAAAAAGACAAAAAAAACTGTGGTTTAACTCTGTAAAATTGAAGGTTGGACCGTTGGCTTGAAGGTCCGACCAGGGTTCATGCATGAATGAGGTCTGATTGAGTTCCGCACCGTGATGGTCCAAGGTTTAGGGTTATTCGAGGTCGGATCGCGGCAGGGTTGAGTTATGAAAACTATGTGTAATAGGGAGTTTTATTTTTATAGTTTGTTTTTGTGGAATTTAACTATTTAGTAAAATAGCAAGCCATTTTTTATTCTTTTTATGTGCGATAGCTGTTCAAACTTTTGTTTTTTTACAACCAACTTCACACACTCAAAGACATCATTTTGCTTTGGCTTTGTCATCTATAAGCATTATCACTTATCAGATTTCAAAGCATTATGCGTTTCTTATAGTTTATAGCATCTCCTTTTATTCTAAATATTGCAAGCCTATTAATTTGAGGACCTAAACAAAAAATTTACTGTAACGATAAGCATAATAATAAGATTTTACTTTTTATTCAGCAGAATCAATTCTCATGATAACTAACATTACAGAACTTAACATAAAACCTTAACTTCAGTTACCATATGATATGCAGGCATTTTTTATTTAAGTTACTTTTTTTTCGAATGCTGCTTTTGTATTTATATTATTTATTGATATGGTGCAATTTTATTAAATAAATATTCTATTTTATCTGCAATATTTTCTCATATAAAAGGTACAATGAATTTTTGAAGTTGCAATTCATATAATTGATCTATTTAGTGGATCCCTATGTACATTTTCTATATGATTATATATTTATTCTCAATATTTTTTAACCAAAAATAGCAGGCTGAAATAGTGAAATATTTTATAAACCGAAGGTCCATTGCTAGAAATTAGTAAAATCGTTTGTGAATAAATGACCTTAATGGAACTTGATGAAAATTACCCCCATGGTTATATTTAATAAACAAAGGAATGATAGTTATGAAAAATATAGTTGAAATCCATGCTCGGGTTTGTTCTAGTTAGTAGAAGAAAAGTGTTTTTGTTTGAATAAATTTTGATAAAGTGACGAATTTCATTTGTGGGAAGTTGAAGAAGGGAATAAAAGAGAAAAAGAAATAATAAAAATAGGGAGCGGTATTGGAACATAAAATCTGACACAAACTAAAAGACACAAAATATGAACTATCGGATTAGATTATCTTTATGTGAGGAGTGGAAATAAGGAGGCACTCTGATGGTGGAGATTCATTGTATACCCATTTGTGCCTATTTTTTGTGTTCAGATAGACTTTCCCATAAAATATCTAGGTGCTTTTGGACTGAAGCAGAGTTACCACGTGAACCTTGAAAGTGTTGTAATATATAAAGTATTTAGAATGAATACGCTTAATGCGAGAGGGGCTATTGCAATTACTATGACATGTAAAGTCTACAAATAGAGAGCTCATGTGTGTTATAAACATATTTGAACAAATAAAATGTCTTCTCTTTCTTATTTCTTTTGTTCTTATGTTTGATTTAAGACATTATCAGCATGATGTTTAGTTAGTTTATTTTGTCTTTATTTACTTTGAACAAAGCACCAACTTGTCAATTTTTTATAAAGATATTGCCATGAGATCCTTTATTTCATTTATATGGGGCTTTCTTGCTTACACAAGCATCCCTACCATTTAGATCTAAACTAATTTTTATGTTTTATTTGAAATATCATTGAACTGGTATTTCTCTCTATTATACCCATTCTTTAGCTTCTAACGCATGCCTATTAATCAGGTGAAAAAACGAACTTCAAGTCACATATCGGTTTTTGCTTCTCTTATATGGAGTACATTTTTTTTTCTTATGTGTTCATAGTGAAAAGCAATCCTATTAGTATTTCATCTTAGATTATTAAATTCTTGTTCATGCCCCTTTAATTTTCTATTCATTCTATGCCTCTTTTATTTCCTTGGCATCTAACAAGATATTTCGATATTTCCTCATTTGGTTTTTAAAACGAACAAGTTTTCAACAATAACATCCACCATGAATTCTTATTATTTTATTTCTAACAGATGCTAGTTTGTTTATTAAATATATATATATGTATGTATGTGTGCGTGTATATATATGTATGTATGTACGTATTGCTACAGACCATATTGATTACATATACCAACAATGGGAAAACTCTAAATGTGCAAATCTCGAGCAACACCCAATGATCTTAGATATCCAATTTTTTTATGTATTTATTTTCCATGGTTGTATCTAGCCATACAATGATGATTTTGGATTTGTTTTTAACGTCTATTATATCATTTTAGAATAGATATTTTTATGTTCACTGTTTTAAAAATATTTTAGTTGTTTTAACAGTTCCGATGATATGAACATACCGTCGTTTGGTTTATTCATTTTTTTGTAATGTCTGATTTCCTTTTTACATTTACAACCTATTTGGTTTTCTTTTTTACAGTCTGTTGTTAACCTCGTTGTAAAAACGTATGTGTATCACCTAGAAGAATGATAGATCATTTATGTTTACAAAACGATGGATCGGGCGTCATTTGACCGTGGACCACACATAATACTATGATGGACCAATCATAAATTCTATGATGGATCGGGCATGTATTTCATCTATGGATTGGAAACAAAGTGGTGTCATGGATTGTGGAGAAATCAAGTATGGATCGATGCAGTAACACAGTGGATCAGGCAAGCATCCACTACATGGATCGGGCGGCTTTTCTGTGCCTGGGTCGGGCACAAATCTGAGATATGGCAACGTAACACCCTGTAAAATACATAAATATTAAAAATAAATAAATATAAAACAATTTAATAATAAGGCTAGAAATTGGGATTTCGCAGCTTTAGGAATTTGTCTACCAAAATCTTTTATTTGGTTTCGTGACGAAATTCTGAATCGTTTTCATATATAATACGATGAAAACAGTTAATGTATGAAGAAGTTACAAGAGAATGAAATTGGACAGTAAAATGCAGAAATATATATATATATATAATTAGATGAGTAGTATATATATATGTCCATAATATATTTAATAAAGAAGGGAGAATTTGAAATTCAAACAATAGATAAGATTAAGGGGACAAAAAATATTACACGTAAGCAAAGAGATAAGCAAATAAAGAAACGTATTAATTAATTATCCACCTCGGTGTGTAACACCCCGTAATTCTGTAACACTAGGATTCACAAATCAAGGCAGAATTAAAATTTAAAATCAAAATCAAGGGAAACGGACTACAACATTGCGTTCGTCTCGGAATTTTGCATGAAAACGAGTCCGAGTTTGCGTAAATCGGAGTCCGTATGAGGAAGATATGACCTCCGGAAGTTTCAGCGAAGTTCAAATTTCAAAACAGACTCAGAAGCGGGCTGGGCGGGAAATTTCCCGCCCAGGACCCAGGTCGACCAGGGGGTCGACCTGGGTACCCAGGTCGACCAGGGTGTCGACCTGGGGGTTGACCTCCCCCCCATAGGTCGACCTGGGGGTCGACCTCCCCCGCTTTTTCCAGATCTGCAGCCTGGTTCGTTTTTCTGTATCCGGACGCCATTCTGACCAGATTCGTTGACTTTTACACTATATAAACAGCCTTGGTCTCCTTCTCTATTCACAATTCTTTTCTATCCTTATGTTGCCTCTGAGAAAATGTATAAATAAATAAAATAATATATAAAATAAATCAAGACGAGGAAATGTTGCTCAAGACTTTCAAGAAGAAGATTCGAATCAAGATTAAAGCTTCAAGATAAGAATCAAAGGCCAACTCAAACGGTTTCGAGCAACGTCGCACGAATCGTAGCAACGCCATCTTTCTATTCTAAAAATCGATCAATGTAAGTCAGTTACTTTTTAGATTTGAACGTTTCTCTCTGTTCGTGACATGAAATTAAAGGAATAAAAGAATATGCCAAATCTTTCTATCAGTGCTTATATCCTTGGACCTAATTAAGAACTGTTATGATTCGATGACCAATTAGGCCTTGCCTATGACTATGAACATTGCCGATGACTATAAACAATTTCCTATGACTATGAACATTGCCTATGACTGTGACTGTGACTATGAGAATTATTTCCTTGACTATCAACACAAGCCTATGCCTTTGATTAGGAAACATAAACTATTGCCTATGACATAACAAGAACAGCTGTGATTAAACACCTATGATTCATGACTAGGAAAGTGTTGCTTAAGTTTTGTGACTGTGAAATTGGGTCTAAACCTGATTATCTATTCTGTCTATTCTTGGTTTTCTTTGGTTTTAGACCTTGGGAATTTACCTATTAAGTTAGGTCTACCCATGTTCTTGAACCTACGTCGTTATTCAACCCTTTTTATGTCATAAGATTTTCAGACCTATAGGCCTTCGATGTTTTAGATCAAGTTCAGTGAAATTCGTTAGGTCTGTAATTAGTAAATTATCATTTTATGCCAGTTATTATGTCTATCTTTTTCATAGCATCTTTGGTTCATTCCCTATTTTCTACGAATCTAGATCTATCTATAATCTAGATTGAATCACGATTATACGAACGATGGGAATACGATTTGGGCAAAATATGAAATTTACTAAAAACGTAGTTATAAACTTGGAAATTGGCATAAATTGGGAACATTTATTATGGCATGTTCATAGAAATGCAAATTGGATAAATTTGACATGAATTATAGGATGTGTAATTTGAATCTAGTATTGACTTGTAAATCTAGCATTTACATGAATTGTGAACTAGAATAATAAGTCTAGTTTGACATGAACTGTAATTATAATGTTAAATCAGAATTGGATTAGCTAATTTGGCATGATAAGTATATTGGCATAAATTTGAAATTGGCCATAATTGGGAGTAATTGTCAGGTTTAGCAAAATCATGGTTAGTGACACTTAATTTGGTATAGTTTACATACCAAAAAGGCATAAATATGAGATAGAGGGGGAAATGGGCCATAATAATAATTGTTGACAATTTACATTAAAAGAGTAATTATGAAATAAGTAAATTAGGAAGAATTTACTTATAGAATTTGTCCTAAATGAGAAAATGTAAATTTAGACAAATCAAAGGTTTATTAACGACATCTCTTTTAATAACATACCAGAAAGTTCTAGGGTGACAGAGAGGATAGTGTCTAGGCTTGGGTTTGGAAAATACAAGTTTCCTGCTCTCCCTGGCTATCCCTAACTGATCCGACGGACGGGATGGTTACTTTCAAAACCTGATTTGAAAATTAATCAAAACCCTTTGAACTTAGAAAACACGAATATGCCTAACCCAAGGTTAGACTGAGTTGCGATGTAAACCTGCCCGGAACCAACCGGCACATCCAGTAATCGCAACAATATCTGTCTAATGTGAGTGGTCGCGGCTTTAATTTATTTAGTTAAAGCTAGAACAAGAATGGTAGGGTTAAGTTAACTAAGACACTTAACCAATTCAACATGATAACAAAACCGATGGGTGGGGGTTAGGTTCATACAGACACTTAACACGGTTAAGCTAGAATGGGAGGGTTAAGTCCATAGGAACACTTAACCAACTTAACACAGTTAAGCTAGAATGGGAGGGCTAAGTCCATAGGGACACTTAACCAACTTAACATGGTAACAAGACAAGATTTGTAGGGGTTAAGTAACTAAGAAAACACTTAGCCAAATTAACATGTTAACTAGACTAGAAGGTGGGGTTAAGTAAAGTTAATACACTTAGCCAAATTAACATGTTAACTAGAATAGAGGTTGGGGTTAAGTAAAATTTAATACACTTAGCCAATTTGATATGTTAGCTGGACTAGACTGTAGGGTTAAGTAAACTTGAGCACTTAACCATCAGATTGTGATAAAGGAATAGGGTTAAGTTTAAAACATGAAGGGATAATACTTAACCATTAATAACATGTTAGGTAAAACAGACGGGCAAGGTTAAGTTAAAAAGGAACACTTAACCAATACAGGATGAATGGGTAGGGTTAAGTAATAAGAAATACTTAACTAGTATAACTTGGTTTGTGGTAGGGTTAAGTCAACATGAATTACTGATAACACTTAACCAGTTTAATAGGATAAATGAAGAGGGTTAAGTTAGCTTGAATTGACTAATGACACTTAACCAATCCAAATTGACGGGAAAGAGAACTAAGTAGTAAACCTTAGTTAAAAGGAGCTAAGTAGTAAACCTTAGTTAAGAAAACAACGATTCTGGAAACTAAGTGGTAAACCTTAGTTAGTAAAACTAAGCAGTAATCCTTAGTATATCACGGGAAGGAGCGAATGTCCGTCTGAGTAAAAAGAAGGCTCCAACGAATTGGGTTACGAAGCCCGAGGCTTCGAGGGGACATGAGGGTACTCTTGGTATCCCTCTGTGAGGCTGCAGATGATCCTCCTGGGCTCACAGAGGTTAAGGTCTGCGTTAGAAGAACCAGGGGTATGCCTTGGTTGCAATATATGGCAACCTAAAGACTAGGATGGACCAGCGTGATTCGACGAGAAAACGGTAGCCCTGTGATAGCAACTCGTCGTCTACCATCCATCTTGAGTCAGTCGAGATACGTGAAACGGAAAGGCGGAGAACTCCAAAAGACCATATACTTGCTATCTAGTTATGGGTGAGGGTGGCCATAGGTTGGTGGGGCATAGGGGGCCTGCGTATAGTTCTCATTTTTCAAGGTGTGCCTTTCATTAGTTGAGGGAGGGGTCGAGTGGGACCATAACCACTGGAATAAAAACAGACCTTAGCATTTGCATCGGCAGATATCTGAAAGCTCCCGACCGAGTTCTGTGTTTCTTGATTTGCCCTGCCACAGGACTCGGGCCGCACATTACAGGACATGTGCATCTAGACAAGCGATAACGATTCGCGATACATGCGTGGGGAAGTCTAGGAACGTACACCACTCTAGGTAGTGTGTCCTAGACTTGGGGGCATCGTTCGACAGGTAGCATAATCCCTAGTTGGACTAGGTGGCATAAACCCTGAATCCGAGAAGCGTTCAGCAGATAGCGTAAACTCTAGTTGAATCTAGAAAGCACTTGATAGAAAACCTTAGATTAGATCTAGGTAATAAATAATAAATGTATGCCTGAAGGCAATGGAAAATACAGGGATTGGGATCACGTTATCGTTACTACTTGAGACACTAGTTAGGTGGTGCAGAGATATAGAAACCAGTATAACAAGGAAGTAGCGAAGCGGCGAAAGTATTAGAGCATATCCAGTTAATCTTATCTTAGCATATCTTGTCTAATCTTGCTGACCCTATCATCATGGTGTTGTCTTGTATTCAGTTAATTCATGTCGTTTTGTTTTTCCATGTTCACATGCTAGAAGTTACTGAACTTACTCAGGCTTTATGTCTGACTCTGTTTTTCTTTCGTCTTCTTTTCTTCCGTTCCCCCCCCCTCAGGTAGTAAAGGAGGGGATAGTATAGCTCAGGTTAAGTTGAATTGTCACTCTCTCCTAGCTCGAAGATTTGTGGAAGTTTTGCTTGGATTCTCTTTTCAGATGCTATGGCTGGCTCTTGCTACAATTGGGGAATATAAATGTTGTTTTATGCTTCTTTATTTTGTAAGACAGATGATACTTTGATGTTGTAAAGAAATCGTTGTACAAACTATTTTATCAATAAAGCAAAGTTTTATTTTCCGCTGTTTTAATTTTTGTCTGTCTTGTAATTTATCTACATCTTTTACCCTAAATGCTCCACAGAACTTAGTGCATTCCCTTTGTGAGTGACACTAACGGATGTGGGGTGTTACACGGTGCCACAAAGATTCATTGGCCTTTTCAATGACCAGATGGTCGACCGCCCCTAGGAGGGGTGTCGACCGCCTGACGGTTGAGGAGCCTAATGAATCTATGTTGGTTAGGGTTTTCTAAAGGGATGTATACAGATATATGACAGAGATTAGATCTAAATAATCTAACGGCCTACGCTTACACAAGCGACTATATATAGGCCCTCAAACCACACAATAGAACCCTAGCCACCATCTTATCTCTACCTCCATATCATCCTTCTACCATTGCTGAATTCAAGAAAAGGTTAGGAATTTCTCTTCTATTCCTCTAACCTTTATTCTTATCTTCTCTTTAATCTAAATTCATATAGGTTTTAATATAAATTCTGGAATATATATATATAAGATCTAAAAGATGATTCTTGCATATATATTAGGAGGATTGGAGCACGTTTATCGCGAAGATTAAGCACATATCTGAATCTACAAAAAGAATCTCATTTTTTCTTCCTTAGATCTGTGAGTGGAATATTGTGTTCTTAGGCATATTCTATTTTTTAACAGATTAACATGTTGATAGCTATGCATAAGAGGATTTGGAAAACGATAACATTAATACTAAAACCCGCAAATCCTCTAGTTTATATTTGCATAAGAACTATCATGAAATTTGGGTTTATGGATTTAGATCTTCATATTTGATTAATGCGTAAGAATTGTCAAGAAATTTGGGTTTATGGATTTAGATCTTCATATTGGATTAAGGATTAAAGGGGTGTTGTTGTTGTTTCTACTTTGTGTAATTCACCCTTATGTAAATATTTGATTGTAACCTAAAAGGGTTTAAATTTGATTGTTCCATGGTTTGATTAGGTTTGGATCCTGTTTTGTATCCAAATGTATTATGCTCGAAATATATCAAATGTAAACGGTTTTTATGTGCAAAACACCAAAAATGGGTGAATTAGATAAAGTGGAACTAATAAACATACATGTATATATTATATGTGTATGTTATACTCTGTTCTTGACTCATTACTGAAATCATTCCAATAAGCCTAAGATGCAAGTTGAAATTTGTATGTATAGTGTATTTTCTATTCACTGCTATATATTATTATGTTCTTATGCCATCATGCCTAAATTGTAGCGGTCAAGATCTTATATACCTTAATTTAGACAAGACTGACAGGTTGAATATCGTTTGAATGTTCTCTTGTTCATACGAACATTATCGTTAATTATGTGGTATAATTATTATATTAATATAGCGTAATCAATGTAATTAACGTAATAATAACGAAATAAATAACCCGCGTTCCGACGGACCAATTTTTTTCTAAAACCCAATCCATCGAAACCCGAGTTGGTTTGCTCTGGTATCTTACAGAAAAGACAGAGACATAAAACATGTCAGAGTACGGAAAACATCTCACAGCGAAAGGAATAAAATATAATATAATCAAAATGTAGCTTTACCTTAATAACAATACTGCTAAACCAGTATCAAAGCTATACGGTCTCTGTCATGAACCTAACCTGCGAATGTTGTGAGGACGAGGTCAGAACATAAGTTTTGTGTGAATGAATTTAAATTACACTTCTGGATAATCCTACATATACCGTTCAATTACATTTTCTTATTTATTAGGTTATCTGTATTACTAGCACTCAAGGCTTATACACACACGCTGCACCCATCTACCCCCTAGTAGATTAACCTAATATAGAGTATATGTAGCTACCCCCAAACTAAGGTACACCCCATGGTACCCCACTCGCACGGTCTCCTCAGTAACACCACATTAAAATGCGCAGTCCATCATCCTATGCCATAGTAATGTACATGTCTCTAAATATATAACAACGCTACATCTGCATAGAACCATTATTGTTGTACTATGTAAGCGTACCGACTTCTATCCTCTAACTTTTCCATCGAGCTAGGTTCCTCCATCGAGTAATGCCCCAGAGCCTACGATACACCATCCAAAGCAGTCATGCATGTATCTAGACTTTCCCACGTACGTAACGTCAAACGTATTCGATGCCTAACCCGCACACCTATCGTGTGTGCGTGCCCGAGTTCCGTGGCAGGGCCACACAAGAAACACGGAACTCGGTCGGGAACTTTCCTCATATTTGTGCAAGGCCCGCCTTTAAGAGCCTCTCACACAAATATTCCTAGGGTCTATTTTCTATGATGGCTATGGCCCCACCTTAGCCCCTCCCTCAACTAGTAAAGACTATAAAAGCTAAGCGACAAGCCCCTAAGCAAAAAATCTAAACATCCATGTGGCATCTCCCTTCAATCACCATCCCACGATAGTGAATGGTTAATGGTACTTTTGGGTTTAGTTCTAGTCTTTCCGCATCCTACTGGCTGTGGTGACAGGCACTCGACGACCTACTTTCCTTGTTGGTCCTGACCCTTCGCCTCTGTTGAGACAGCCGCCGAATCACCTTTTCCGTCACCGCGTACAACATTCTGACTACCAAGTTATTCTTGCGGTCAAGGCCCACCCACCTAGTAGTTACGCACAGACCCAACCTCTGCGGGCACAGCCTTAAACATCTGCCACCACACAGAGGACTACTAGGAGCACCTTTATCATCTCAGGAAGTCGCGTGCTTCCCCTTCCTGTCCGTTGGAGCCGCCAGAATAATCAGATGAACGTGCGCTCCCCTCGTGCCTTATAACACCGTGATAATCTACCTCGTTGGGCTATTCATCCTATAACGTACGGACTACTCTAAGCGCCTCAGTTTTATGTGTCATTAGGCCCTACGTCTAATCATTAATTACGAGCTTGCACCACCTCGTTAGTTTTCTCATTTAACTTGGTTATTCTCATTCACATTGTTTTCCTTTTCAAATTTACCAAGTTATCCTTGCTTATTAATTCCATTTACAACTCCATTTAAGTTCATTAACAGGCCTACTACATGTTATCTTCATAATCTATTCATTATTCCCTTTCATGGTTACTATAACATGTTCTTCTTAATTTACAATTAAGTACATCTTAATTCTCATATACATTGGTAAGAGAATAACCCCCTAAGTATCAACCCCGAAGTCGAAATCAACATCAGATTGACACTCAGAGAATTATTCAACTTAACCAATCTCATGTTATGTCCTACTCCTTTCGATTCATATAACTTATGTTATCTTCATTTTGTAAATTTATTCTTGCCTTTACAGATGGGTGGTGCTAAATGCAGTAAAAAATTCCTTCATGCAGTAATCAAAAATTGGTCTAATTTATTGTAATATCCTTCACTTATTTTCTGTGCCTTTGCTAAATGCAGTAAAAATTTCCTCCATGCAGTAATCACTATCAGTGTCTTTCCTGGGAAATGGTGCCGCTCAGCTGTCTACTCCAATAATGAGCCATCAGGTCATTTAATATTAGCAAGGGCTAATCTGTAATTGCCGTTTACTGTATGGAGAATTTTTTTATTGCATTTAGCAGTCATGTTACAGATTAATTAATTTACAATTAAGTACATCTTACCTTATTACATAGGTTATTTCATTTCCCCCTATCGTTCCTTATAGCTTACCTTATTCCATAAGTTATAATTCCCACTTGTCCCTAGGACAAGCCTACCTATTATCTTTCCTTTTCTTATTCAAGTTCATTCATAATAGGTTATTATCATTCCCTATTTTGGCATTAATTAAGATTAACTTAACCCTTCTCACTTCTTTAACCAGTTTACTTTACCCCTACGCTATTCAGCTGGTTCGTAACACCACTACAAATTTAATTAGGTTAAGTATTCCAGTTTAACAAATTATCCATGCTACCCATGTTACCCACTTAACGCCCTTTTTTATATCCGTGTCAACCTTTCATGTGTCGTCTTGGTTAAATGTTAATTTTTATTTATTATGTCTGTAACGCGCAAGACCTTTCACATTAGATTGTCATTTGCAGTTGCTAGATATGTCGGGCGGTCCCGGGCAGACTTCTACCGCATCTGAATCTAACCTCGTGTCTTGACACCCTTACGGGTCCAATTTCCACCTAAGACCTCTCACATTAGTTTACCGTTTGCTATTGTTGGATATGCCGGGCGGTTTCGGGCAGACTTCTACCGCAAAGAAAATCTAACCTCGTGTCTTAGGCATTCATTATCTTTTTCTTAATTCGTGCCCAATTTCAAATTTTGGATTATAGTGAATACTAATTACCCATAAATTACCAATTCGATTTATGCTTATAATCCCACATATAAATTATGCCCAATTCCTCATATATGTCGCACGTCTTCCTACATGTAATTAACTTTAATAAAGTAAAGTGCAATTATTCCAATTTTACCAATTGTTCATATTTATTGCAGTTATCCCTATTTTATTATAGGTTTTCATACCCTTTTCCCAAGTCATACATTGTTATGCACATTATACCTCTTCTTCCAAGTCATAAATCATCATATATATTATGCCCAAATTAATCTTTCCCAAATGATTCCCAATTCCACGCGTTCACATATTTCAACGTTAGGCCAAGGCTCGAAGGTAGCCTGGCTATAAAAATAAAAAAAAGAAGGAGGGAGAAGAACAGAAAAATCATATAAATAAGACTGCAATTATAACATGTTTATTATGTTCATTACTGGGGAATGCCAAACGATATCTACACTATTATTCCAAATTGTAATTTAAACCCACTCACCTTTGATTTGCTTTCCCAATTCTGAATAATCTTGAATCTGATCCATATCTACTCTTCCATGTATTTCCTAACTGATTTGGAACCTCATACGCAGCATAAATCTAGGCGCTTTTATCGCAAAATCTGAATTCTTTTCTCTAACTTTGAACAAGAAGAAGCCTAGATTTAATCTTCGTTTTATTTTACTTTTTAGAATATGTTTTGGAGGAGAAGAGGAAAGTGCAGATCTTTCTCTAGTTGAAGAAGAATAGGTTTAGGGACAGAGTTTTGGCGTCGCCTAAGAAATTGTGAGGATGAAGTAACCCTAATCACCTTATTTCTAGGCATGCTAAACTAATCTAGTCCTTTAGATTTAATTTAAAACCCCATCCAAGATAACCACATCATCCGACCAATAGAAAATAACCATGTTGCAAAAAAACAATCATTAACCAATAAAAAATGTGCCATGTGTGCAACATGATGCGCAGCAGCAGGGGGTGTCGACACCCCTGCTTGGGTTTCGACACATGTGTCGACCCCCACATGTCATATATATATATATATATTATTTCTTTATTTATTTGAAATTTGATTCATCAATAATCAAATTTCAAATATCCTCTTTTGTTCGCGCGCAACCCTTATTCTGAATTATGTTTATATGCATACAACCCTTATGCATATATTAAGCTCTTGTACGCGAACAGTTATTTATTTGGTTCCCAATATAATTCTCTCAAATCAATCAAATCACTTATTTCTCTTTTTAATCATTCTTCCAATTAATCCTCCAATTTTCTCTTTTCACACCAAATCGCTTTTTCATTGAACTGCGTTCACACTAAGCCACTTCTTAGTCATTCCCCTAAAACAAAAATATGGCGCTGGCGGGGATCAAACTCTATACCTCTTGTATGCAGTTCATATACTTTAA
Source organism: Allium sativum (assembly GCA_030737875.1). Taxonomy (NCBI): domain Eukaryota; kingdom Viridiplantae; phylum Streptophyta; class Magnoliopsida; order Asparagales; family Amaryllidaceae; genus Allium; species Allium sativum. Next base: position 138,621,881 of record CM060925.1, on the reverse strand, counting down.
CCAGCTGGGCTACTTAGTGTTTTATTAACAAGACTTAGGACAATGTTAACCATTATTATTTTCTCATTTCTTTTTTCATGTTATTGCAATATTTAATTTAAAGCTATCTTTTTCATTCTAAATCGGTTTTCTGCAAACCATATGTCTAAATTGACTAGAAAAGCCATGAAAGCAAAGACGCTAATTTCGTGACCAAATTCCTGAAGCTCTTCAAATTTTCCGTTTTCTTTTTTAAATATCCGCATGCAGTTCTTCGCCTTTTATACATTGCATGTAATTTCTTTTATTAACCTTTTTCTTTATTTTACTGCATGAACTTATTACATGCAAATTTATTGTCATTATTTAATTTTTCTCTTAAATATATCTATGCATACAATATATATACATATTTCCGTATTTTTAATATTATTAAAAATGCGGGGTGTTACAATCTCCCACCCTTAAGAAATTTCATCTCCGAAATTTGATAGGGATCAAATAGCTAATCTCTCGCATGATATACATCTATCATGTGTGCATCCAATTTTTGCAAACATTGTCACATGTGCAAAGTGAATTACATCAAAATAATGCATGTATGCCTAATTGGTACCACCTACATGTATGAAAACTTTAAAAATCTCTTTTTAAAACATGATGCTCACATCCTAAATATACTTGCAGTTCTATATGAATGCTATATTTTTGAAAAAACAAAATATTTTCCACCCAAATTTTCCCACACTCTTACAGGATAATAGCATAGTTCATCCAATTGTTGCATCCTAAACCCTATCAACCATCATTAAATTTAGAAATTTAGAAAAAAATCTAATTTTCTAAATTCGATTTCTTATGTTACAAAAAGGTATAAAACGGAAAAATTCACATCTTCCATTTTTCTTTTATGTACCTTTTCTAATTGTACTTGGATTTTATGTAACTATTCTATAAAGATTTCCTATTATCCTATCCAAGCACAACCCACATAAGAAAAATTTCTTTTCTTTTTCAACTTATCTTGGAAAAAAATTCATTTTTATTCATCTTTTCTTAAGATTTTCATTTTCTTTTCCCGTCACATTCTGTTGCTTCACTTAATTTGTTGTTTTCTTCTTAGTTACGCTATTTTCTTTCTTAGCTTATCTTTTCATTAAGCTTTTCCATTTTTCAACATCCTACACAGCTACTACCAAGGGCCAAGAATCATAAGACTATTTCATTAAAGAAAATTCCAACCACAACTCTCAACATTTACTTGCCCTTCCACTATCTAGTAGTCTCTACTAGTCCTTGTTGTGTATTACTAGCCTATATTTTTTTTTCAAGCAACAACTCTATGCCTCATAATGCTTATGCATTCTACGGGAATTTTCCACTATTCCAAGATGGTCCTTTCTATTTACTTCATAGCCTCAAACTTCTTCTCGTTCTTTCTAGGCACTAATCCTTACCTACTCCATTCTTTTCAAAACATGGTTTGGCCCCTTTTTTTCCATAACATTTTTGTTCCAAAAATTAAAAGTACTAAAACTTTATTTTATTTTCCAAAACTTACTTTCGCCAAACCATAAAACATATCACAAAATAAAAATGCAAAACAATTTTTTTCAAATCACAAAACTAGAGTAGACAAGGACAACTATTGGGTTACACTGTTTCTACCTACAATGTTAATTTTGGCTGCTTTCCACAAGGTGCAAACGTCTATTCTATTCTTACTCTCCACAACTTATTTTTTCCACCCAACAAAATTTCTTTTTAAAATAATAAACAAAATTTATTGTTAAAATAATAAACAAAATTTAATGTTAACTATTGGGTTGCAAGACGTTCTTGTTGAACCCAGTGTATTCGTCTCTAGAGATACACTATCGGCAGGTGGTCCCATACCTTGTCATGGTCGGAATCCAATTTCCAATAAGTGCCCGCGGTTTTGATTGTATACTATATTTGTAGAGCGTGAGATGAAAGCGTTCTACTAGATTCTATTTACTTGTATTCAGACATTATTATAATATCAGAAAAGATATTGATTTCAAAACTATTTTGGGTTATCCTAAGGTAAAAACCGTCCATGTTTATGTGTGGATTTGGTCTTACGATTATCCTTTTCTTTGAAAGATTTTAACTTTAAAAATCAAGTTGTGTGATCCCCTTAAAACTGTGCGAGTTTTTCTCACTTCACCAGACTGACCCAGTGTTTCGTAAATGCTCGGGTTAGCCAGGGGTGTACAGGTTCAGGTTATCGAATGCTGTAAAGAGACGAGCTGGAGATGTTCAGACGTATGATATTATATAACTACTGTTCCGCTGTGTGTTGTATATGGGAACAGGTTATTATAACTGTCCCAGTGTTGATGTACTCTGATATTGTAAGTTTTATTTAAAGCTCTCAATAAAGTTATTTCTGTATTATATTTTTTTTTCCGCTGCGATGTGAGATTCTGTGTTATGTTGTTTCTTCTTCTTCTTCTATTCTAATATTTCTTTATTTCTTATCTCACCCTCTAATCTCTTTCTAATAACATCCAGTGTTTTCGGTGTTTAGAAGGTCGACATGAGTTACGATAAGGTATTTATGTCGATTTTCAGGGTCGAAAATCCTTGGGTCGTTACATTATAATTCCCACTTGTCCCTAGGACAAGACTACCTATTATCTTTCCTTTTCTTATTCAAGTTCATTCATAATAGGTTATTATCGTTCCCTATTTTGGTATTAATTAAGATTAACTTAACCCTTCTCACTTCTTTAACCAGTTTGCTTAACCCCTACTCTATTCGGCTGGTTCGAAACACCACTACAAATTTAATTAGGTTAAGTATTCCAGTTTAACAAATTATCCATGCTACCCATATTACCCACTTAACAGAGATGGAGCTATGCATGATGATGCATGGGCTATAGCCCGGGTGCTCCTTTCTTCAAAAAAGAAATACTGGGAATCATTCAACCCAATAGCCCAGTATAATTAATATAGACATAGCTTAGAACCATAAAATCCATCAATCTATTATTACATAGAATAGAAACAATGCAACTTGGCTACCTGCATGGTTTTCTTTCATTTCAAGATAGGAGATCCTGTTAAAATCTCCTATGTTTTTAACAAAGTACATAAAATTGTCAGCCTAACTACATCCCCAAATCTACAATGTGAAGAATGAAGTAAATGTGGTTATCTAACTGTTAATGATTGCTCTGATCTAATTTGCCATCTTCAGTTCTTCTATAAGAATGCTCGCTGCCCTAAATTCATTTCATTTCCTACAAGTACAAATGTTTATTCTTCAAAAAAAGATGTTGAATAACGTTATAATCAAGATCGCTCCTTTTTTTGTTTCATCTTTTACCTAGCTTGGGGGAAAATAAAATCCTGGCTCCGTCCTTACCGCTTAACCCCCCCTTTATTTATATACATGTCAATCTTACATGTGTCGTCTTGGTAAAGTGTTCATTTTTATTTAGTATGTCCGTAACGCACAAGACCTTTCACATTAGATTGCCGTTTGCGGTTGCTGGATATGTCAGGCGGTTACGGGCAGACTTCTACCGCATCCGAATCTAACCTCGTGTCTTGACACCATTACTGGTCCAATTTCCACCTAAGACCTCTCACATTAGATTACCGTTTGCTGGATATGTCAGGCGGTTCCGGGCAGACTTCTACTACAAATCAAATCTAACCTCGTGTCTTAGGCATTCATTATCTTTTTCTTAATTCGTGCCCAATTTTAAATCTTGGATTATAGTGAATACTAATTACCCATAAATTCCCAATTCGATTTATGCCTATAATCCCATATATAAATTATGCCCAATTCCCCATATATGTCGCACATCTTCCTGCATGTAATTAACTTTGATATAGTAAATTGCAATTATTCCAATTCTATCAATTGTTCATATCTATTGCCGTTATCCCTATTTCGTTATAGGTTTTCATACCCTTTTCCCAAGTCATATATTGTTATGCACATTATATCCCTTCTTCCAGTCATAAATCATCATATATATTATGCGCAAATTAATCTTTCCCAAATGATTCCCAATTTCGCGCATTCACATATTTCAACGTCAGGCCTAGGCTCGAAGGTAGCCTGACTATAAAAATAAAAAAAGAAGGAGGAAGAAGAACAGAAAGATCATATTAATAAGACTGCAATTATAACATGTTTATTATGTTCATTACTGGGGAATGCCAAACGATATTTATATTATTATTCAAAATTGTAATTTAAACCCACTCACCTTTGATTTGCTTTCCCAATTCTTAATAATCTTGAATATAATCCATATCTACTCTTCCATGTCTTTCCTAACTGATTTGGAACCTCATACGCAGCATAAATCTAGGCGCTTTTATCGCAAAATCTAAATTCTTTTCTCTAACTTTGAAGAAGAAGAAGCCTAGATTTAATCTTCGTTTTATTTTATTTTTTAGAATATGCTTTGGAGGAGAAGAGGAAAGTGCAGAGCTTTCTCCAGTTGAAGAAGAAGAAGAATAGGTTTACAGACAGAGTTTTGGCGTCGCCTAAGAAATTGTGAGGATGAAGTAACCCTGATCACCTTATTTATAGGCATGCTAACTAATCTAGTCCTTTAGATTTAATTTAAAACCCCATCCAAGCTAACCACGTCATCCGACTAATAGAAAATAGCCATGTTGCAAAAAAAAACAATCATTAACTAATAAAAAATGTGCCATGTGTGCAACATGATGCGCAGCAGCAGGGGGTGTCGACACATGTGTCGACACCCCCTTGTGGGTGTCGACCCCCACACGTCATATATATATATATTTTATTTCTTTATTTATTTGAAATTTGATTCATCAATAATCAAATTTCAAATATCCTCTTTTGTTCGTGCACAACCCTTACTCTGAGTTATGTTTATCTGCATACAACCCTTATGCATATATTAAGCTCTTGCACGCGAACAATTATTTATTTGGTTCCTAATATAATTCTCTCAAATCAATCAAATCATTTATTTCTCTTTTTAATTATTCTTCCAATTATTCGTCCAATTATCTCTTTTCACACTAAACCGCTTTTTAATTGAACTGCGTTCACACTAAGCCACTTCTTAGTCATTCCCTTAAAACAAAAATATGGCGCTGACGAGGATCGAACTATGTACCTCTTGTATGCAAGTCACATACTCTAACCAACTGGGCTACTTAGTCTTTTGTTAACAAGACTTAGGACAATGGTAACCAGTATTATTTTCTCATTCCTTTTTTCATGTTTTGTTGCAATATTTAATTTAAAGATATCTTTTTCATCCTAAATTGGTTTTCTTCAAACCATAGGTCTAAATTGACTAGAATATCGCCACGAACGCAATGGCTCTAATTTCGTGACCAAATTCCTGAAGCTTTTCAAATTTTCTTTTTCCTTTTTTAAATTTTTGTGTGCATTTCTTCGCCTTTTATAAATTGCATGTAATTTCTTTTATTAGTATTTTTCTTTATTTTACTGCATGAACTTATTACATGCAATTCTATTGTCATTATTTAACTTTTCTCTTAAATATATCTATGCATATAATATATATATGCATATTTCCACATTTTTAATTTCATTAATAATACGGGGTGTTGCAATATATATGTATATATATGTATATGTATGTAAATGTGTGTATATATATATTGATTGCTTTTTTTGTGTGTGTATAGAATGGATTTACATACATTAATAGTGACACGTAGACACGAAGTTAGTTGCCATTTGTGGTGGAGGTCTGCCCGGAACTGACCAACAAATCCAGTAACCACAAATAGGCCCAACTAATGTGAGAGGTCTGGGTGTTATGGGCCATTCAAACTTAGTATACTATGCCACGAGGTTAAAACTACTTGTAGTTTAATTCTGTGTGGAACCACCCGACATATCCAACATCTATAGGTATATGGTTTAATGTGAGAGGTCTAGTGTGTGTGTGTGTATAATACTATATATGAGTCTTTTGTGGGTGAAAATAAGCAGGTTTACTACACCTTAAGAAGGTCTTAAGTGGTTTACTCTCTTCTTATCTAATTTGGGTTCTAAGTGGTTAGGACTAGGATCCCTCCGAAGGTTTATTCCTTGGAGATGAACCAAAGTCATGGGACTTAACCTTATTATATTCGAAGTAAGTCTTCGGGTCCTCCTTCTCTATAAGTGGTAACCAAGTAGGGGATGTCCACTTCCTTTAGAAGCTTTTAAGGGCTCAACGAGGGACGGAATTGGTATATAAAAGATATATGGCCATTGCATGCTCACCAACTGTCTAAGGGAAGTCTTAAGCGACATAATTGTTCTACCGTAATATAAGTTAAGTAGTAACGTTCGCAATACTAATTCTCATATTACAATTTAGAGTATGGACTTAAGAACGTTGACGTACTAGGATAGGGTCTTAAGGGGTAAGGGTTCGCCTCATGGTTATAAGAGATCATAAGAATCCACCTTTAATAGGGCCATAAGTGACCGAGAATGCTCACCTCGTTGGGTATTTATCCTAATAACACTAATGAGCAATTGACATGGATATCCACCTCATTGGTTAGATACTTGGTGTTTGTGTAAATGTTGTGTGATGCATTGACATACATTGACATCACCTGCTAAAAACTAGGGTATGGACATTAAGTTAACACCATATTTCAGTCACACAGAACTGTATGTTCTGACCCCTCTCCTTAACATATCCAACAGGTTAGTAGATAGGGTAAAAGCCACGGACGAAGTCATGTTAGGAGCTGAAGAAGAAGAAGTCGAAGTTGTTATGCTATTATTAGTTGTTATTGCTTTACTTCTTATGGAAACATTTGAGAATGAATTATTCAACATACCCATGGAACAGATGTAATCTTGACTGTTGTGCTAAAATTATGTGATTTTTAAATTAAGTTGTTCTTTTCCCCTAGCCAAAGCATTATGAGATTCTTCGTCCAAAAAGTGTGCGACAAGCTTCTCCTCATTATAACCCTTGAGATCATCAAGAACTGACTCCCAAACTTCATCCAAAGTGACGGGAAATTTATCCTGTAAAAAAGATAAACTGCTTAGCCCCATGATGCTAAGCTTATAGAATCTAAACGGAGTGGAGTCAAAATCAGCCTTGGTCGCAGCGTCAGCCCACTCGGTAGTTGCCTTGCCCAGGTTCTTGTTCAAGTCTGCCACTCTGGCTTTCAAAGAAGAAATTTCAGACTCTTGAGAAGTAGTTTTTTCTCACAAATTAACACTATCTGGATGCTTTTTGATCAGTTTATCTTCAACAGTCTTCTGAGCAGAATGAGCATCTTTTACTTGAGTAGTTAATAAGGGTTCCTTCTGTTTAGCAGCAACAAGCTCATCTGTAAGCCTGGTGTTGTCGACTCCCAGTTCAGTATTCTTCTCAGAAAGTGATTTAATACTGGCATCGCGAGCCTTCAAAGTTCTATCCCACTCGGCCTTATCGTTTTCCATGGTTGGCATAGCCTCAAGGTTGCACTTGCTAACTCTCTGAAGTTCGTCGACCAATTTTCCCCAAAGGGATAGCATCTCAATAACACCCATCATCTCCTCCACATCTCTGAGCATGTCATCTTTGTCTGCTAAGCTTATGTCTAAGTTGAAGCAAACTCCTTTCAAGCAACAGTTAGGAAATCGCTCAGCAAGCGTGTGTTGTGCGAGATCGACAGTGTATTTTGGCCTTTGGATAATTTTTTGAATATCAACAGGGATAGGCATAACAGATGGAGATGCAAAGGGAATAATCCTGGTAGTAGAAGCTTGAGTAGTGAAGGTGGGTTCTTTATTTTCTTTAGAACATTTGTGAGAATCATCTCTGCCATGATCCTTATCTCTGTCGTCTCTGCCACTCTTCTTCCGATAATTCCCATCCCGTCTATCCCGGTTATGGCGATCATCGCGAGTTTGCTTGCACCGCTCATAATCAACCAAGCGATCCCATTTTTCCCGAGCTTTTATCGCTCTTCTCTGGTCATCGGTTTCTCCACAACATTGGGGTGGTGCATAATTCCGCGGGTTATAGAATCCTCCGTAAAGGCTGAAATCATCCGTATATCGACGAATCATGGTTTGATCTGAAAAAAGAGAAGATGAGAGTTTAGCAACTAAAGCAGGAAGTACCGGGGAAGAGCAAAAACACATCTAAAGTATAACATTTCTAAGTGTGTGTGGTGCGTAAGCTAACGCTCATCGAGCAACGAACCGCTCGTAGTGTTTGGAGCCAAAGTCGTAGTGATCTCAGAGGTAGGTTTTTAGTCTGGTGGAGTTAGAGCTAATTCAGTTGACATTTTTGAACCTAAAGCAGCAAATTTGGAGGTAACGATATCGCTTGTGGCAAGTTCAATGGAAGTGACATTAAGGTCGCTCAAATCAGTGTATATATCCATAATGTCCTCCTGATAAGTGGTTGTAATCACAGGATTGGCACTGGCTCTATCAGCACTAAGATCGCCTTTGTTTGTGATTTCACCTTCTTCAGGTTGTTCCTCAGTCATCGTAGGACCTTTACCCTTGCGATGAAAAAATCCTTCCTTTTCGATAGAAAGCAGTTGTGGCTGAGATGACGATTCATCTCCACCAGCCGGGTCCGAGCATTTCTTTAATGAAGATTCCTCAGTAGAACTCTTCATAGTAGCATCCTCTCCAAAAGCCGCAGCACCCAATGCTAAAGGCGTAGATTGAGGAGTAGAAAGGGCTTCTTTAGAAGGGATTGACATAGAAGGGTGGAGTAATCCAAATTCTCGAAGAGATCCTTCAGTGATTAAAAACTTCTTCGTCCTCTCTTCGGCTTTCACGGCCCTCAAACTCTCAATATTAGTTTGGAGAGTATCAAATTCCTTGATAGAGGATGGTAATTCTGCAAAACAAAAGGAAAATTTAAAGATCGAGACTTAGAAAAAATTAGATGTGAAAAGCTCTAAGCAAAAATGTTCACCTCTGAGCATCCACATTCCATAGAAACTATCGAGCATCGAACATAGAAGAACTGATTCAAAAATCCCCAAGCGCTATCAGATAAGTCGAAGATAAGCTTGCAGTTACGAGCACCTTCGATGAAAGCTATAGAAGGAAACTCTTTCTTCCTCTTGAAAATGCATAGGTAGCAGATATCCTCGAAAGTGGGCATGCAGTGTCGTGTTGTCATGAAAAGCACACAAAGTCCTAATAAGATGGCGTAGCCATTGGGATGTAGCTGAAATGGGGCCATGGCCAAATGTTGGAGGATCATCTGTATAAATGGGTTAAAGGGAGGAACAGCTTTGTTGATCAGCGTATGGAGACAGTGTTATAAAGCCAATGGGTGAAAGGTCAACACGTTCCTTCTTCCCCAATAGTCTTGCATCGATTTCAGAAATGTCAAATTGGTTGCATAACTGCTTAAAAATACGCGGTGTAATCACTGTAGGGCATCTTTCCGAAGGCGATTTAGTAAAGGGCTGAGGGATAAGAAATGGATGACTTGATTCCGGCCCAAGAGCTACAGTCGTCATGGTCCCAGAAACTTGTGTGGAAGATCTGGTTTGAACAAACATAGTTGTGCCTTTTGACTGATAGCGAGATTTCTTTCGGGTATCCATTCTACACGAGGAATCGTGTTTTGAATAAATTACAGGTATGCATTTCATAAGTCTGAAGTGTTGTGCGTAATCATATAGGTCATTAACAAAAGAGAAGCTTGAAATTCACAGTCGGCGTGTGTCAATTAGTTGATCTCAAGTGTCGTTGTGAGTTCGATTTAGAATGTCGTATCTATGAAGGCGAAGTTTAACGAGTTATAAGAAGTTAAATAAATCATTTCTGTGTAAATGCTTCATTCAATTCAGAACAAGAAATTTGCTGAGTCAATATGGGAAGTCCATGACAAAATATTGGCCCAGAAATGTGCAATGTTTTGGTTGTTACAAAATAGGTTGCAATGAAAAAGCATGTCGGGCATATCAATTACAAGTTTGAACCTATGATGATCGCTTTGAAAAAGTTTGTACTGCTTCGAAAAAGAGGCACATGGCTAGGTAGATCCCCGAGACATACAATCTATCATGGATCGGACGTAGCAGATCCATGATGGGTCGGACATGACCGATCCATCGTGGATCGGGAATGACCAATCCATTGTGGATCGCACATGTCTTATCCAATCCAAATATAGCCAAATGTGGGGTGCAATCCAGACTAGCTTATGTGCTGAAGTCCAATGTGCTAAAATTTGTAAACTGAAGTGTCAATCAACAAAAAACTTATGTTTTGAGCTAAGTACAATACATGACAAATCACGTCCAAAGTATTGACAAGCATTCAATCAACTAAATTTATGCACACTTCAATGCACAGGTGTTAGTTGAATTCAAACTTCCAAAAATTCAAGATTAACAACTGGCAAATCATGATCAAAATGCAAGAACCGAGCATGTAAAGCTTTTTGCAGGAATTCATACAATACCACAATATTGTTGAGTACAAATCAGGACATATGTCATCAAAATTGACCAAGCAGTCGAGGCTCAGTTGACACAAACTATAGCTTGCGGAATCTACGATCAAACAGCATGTGATTCACTATAAATCAGCAGCAAACAGTATGCAGATCTACGCAAAAGGTTGTAGCCAAATTCTAAGCATGAACAAGACCAAAGCAATATTTATGTGAAGCATATTATTAAAACATGAGTTCATCTATGATTTCAAAAATCAAGGCTTTACAATGAAAATCAAATCGCCAATTCTAATTAAAAGTACAAATCTGCCCAAATCCACAATGTTCAAAAGAAAACCAAATTGATAGATCGACTACATATGTAACAACCCAAAATCTTGGCGACATAAATTAACCTTAGAACTTTTAAAATAGGAATTTTTGAAAATGATGGAATTTAGCCACGAAACTTTAACCGATGCATTCGTCTCGGAATTTTGGTCAACTTTTGTGTTTGAAGTTTCGCGAACGGAATATGAAAAAGTTACGGACGAAATATGAAAACGGACGGAAAATAAATAAATCAAAATTTATAATTATAATATAACTTATTTGACCAAGCCGACCTGGGAAACCTGAATCCCAGGCGGTCGACCGTAGGGGGTCGACCGCTATGGTCGACCTACTGGGCGTCGAATTGCCCAGTGACGGCTAGGGTTTTAGGGTTTGGATTATTATATTATTATAATGAGTGGAAGGATATAATTTAAAACTAATCCTATGGTTCTAGGCCCTTTCCACCCCTATAAATAAAGGGGTAAGGCCTCATTCTTTTTCCACATAAATCTGCAGAGGAAGCGGAGCTCTGCCATTTACCTCCTTCTCCAAACCTAATTTCTTAATACACACATAACAAATCAAAACCAATTCATACGAAATCGAAAGGATAAGAAGATCTAATGGAAAAGAATGCAAAGTGATTCTCCAAATAATATTCACCCCTTTCTTTATGTTTTCTTATATCTTTAAAATCTGGAATTTCCCCTTTCTAGATAAATTGTAGATTTATAAGAACTTGGGAATTATTGGCCTAAAAGGTTCAAACTTTGGATTTCGAAGTTATGAGGTGAGTGGGAAATTTATGAATATAGTTATAATAATTTATCTATTTCGTTTGAATTAGATCTATGTTTTTATGCCTATTTCCTATCAGATCTATTCATTTAAATACTATGAATTTATTGGCAATCATCAGATCTGATTATGAACATGGTTAGAACTTGTAAATTTTAAGTTGTGGTTATGTATAACATAAATTGTAGGATTCTTACACTTGTTCACATATATTCCTACAGTTATGTCATGAAATATATTGTACATGTTGCATAGCACTATGGATCTGGAAATCAGTTCCATTAAACACAAATTAGATGTAGTTACATTCCAGATCTTTAGTTTAGTATTAAATAATAAAATATTTGAAATTGGGTAAAAAGATGAAATTTGTAGATTATGTGATTGTAATGTTTAAACAAATATGCTTGGTTGTATTCAATATTGTTGGGTTTTGTCTTAATTATTGTAAATATGTTATTTTCCTCTTTTAAATAAAAAGATGTCATTTTGAATTCATGAGGGATATAACAAAAAGGTTTAGAAAGGAAAAGTGGTGCAAACGTACGTATAAATATAAATATACATATTTGTGCGTAGTTTGCATCGATTATTCAAAGATATACATATACACATATATTTCTTGTGAATTTAAGATATGTCTATTCTACCAATTAGGCATAGTTTACAATGATTACGGCTAAAAGTCTTTTTGTAAGATTTAAACCTTTTTCCAAGATTGGATATAAAAAGGAAATGTTTGATTGTTGGTTAAACCAAATTAATTAAGTTACAATAATAAAAATAGAATTAATAACTACGTTGACTACACGAAAACATAAAAATAAATATAAACATATTATCCATCCAAATCAGCGTAAAACGGTAAAATACACATTGTATGGAATGTTTGAATGTTTGGATAAGGTCCAGTATATGCAAATGTAATCCATATTTAATTAGTATAATTGTGGTGACCATTGGTAGAAATAAATATAGTTAATTGCTACAAATAGGATCGCAAATCAATAAATACCAATTATTGCCAATATTGGTTGGGAAAAAATAAAAATAACAGGGAAATGGTTACAATTCCTAATTTGATTAGAATAAATGTTGTAAACCCCAAATTAAGGAATTTGAAATATAACCGCATTTAGACACGAGGTGAAGCACAACTTATGGTATAAGCCTGCCCGGAACCGACCGACAAATCCAGCAACCACATGCAGTCAGCTTAATGTGAGGGGTCTAAAGTGTAAATATAATCGCATTAAGGCACGAGGTTAAGTTTAACTTGTGGTAGAAGTCTTCCCGGAACCGACCGACAAATCTAGCGTCCATAAGTTGTCAACTTAATGTGAGAGGCCTGGTACATAATTATATATAAGTAAATTAATATAGGAATAAGAATAGAAATTGCCTTTTGGTGTACAACAAATAGATAACTTGGGACTGACAAAAAGTTTCCTTAGGAAAATATGACCGTTATGGTCATAAAGGGCAATAAAAAGGAAATAAAAGGAAATGGGTGTCATAAGGGAATTTATGATTGCCGTTTAAGCACTGAGTCCAAATTAGGGAAGGTATCAAATAAATATCCTAGAGAAAAAGTAAAATACAACCTTCCTTATTTGTATCAATGAAAATAGAAAATATAGTTGGACTTAGTAGGTTAACAGTGCAAAATATTATTAACCAGATAAACCCGTGATAAAAAGGAATCGTGTAAGTATAATATTTCCGTGTAGAGGGACTAAACAGGAATGAATTAATAACGTAGCCCACCTTATCCCAAATAGGAAAAGGTATATTAGGTTAATAGGTGTACAAATCAATAACCTTCGCGTATAGTCCACTTCTTGGGTCCTAAAAAGCTAAGTGACTAGGGTTGAAGATTCCACCTGGGAATAGGTTTTTCAGTTTAGGGGTCTTAAATGGCAGGTGTGTGTGGGCCTACCCAAACCTAGAAACTAAAATGTTAGATATGGCTACCTATCCTACGGGAAGTAATAAGCGACTAACTAGTTATCTAATAAGGTCAGCTAGAAGGTATAGCGAACGATAAAATACCATCTCTCACCATATGCGGGGTAAGGGTATTATGTGAATGATAGAAGCTCTAAATATTAGGGCCTGTAGCTAGTGCCCTCTAGTTCATGTTAACGTTAAGCAAATTATCGAGAAAAAATAAGTGACCAATCGATCCACCTAGGATCTTAAACGATCAGGAAGAACCCACTATATCTATCATTGATAGTGAGGCAATAAATGACGAAGGATAAGCGAATAAAAGGATATAAATATAGAAACTCCATAATTTGGGATCTATCCTCCATATAGTAACTAGCCAAGCTCTGGTATAAAGGCTTCGCAAAAATATGTGTAAATGTCCTATCTCGGTATTATACTTTGGAAATACGACTTTGGGAAGAGTAGTAGGTTCGTGCGTAAACATCAATAAGGTAAGGTTGGAACTACTAACCTTGTTAGGCATGCATCTTGGGTTGAACCAAATGGGATATATCTGTGTATTATTGTCTATGTTGTACATTTCTTAGTCACCAGAACTTGTTTTTCTGACCCCCCTCCTCATTACAACCTCCCAGGTTTCCTGGAGAAGGCCGAGTTCTCCATATGTTTAAGTTTGGTTTTCGGTTCTCATTCTCGGTATTTGCAAAGTGACTTACTTCAAAAAAGGTAGTTACTTAAGTTGATAATAGTTATCCTATTTTGTTTTCACTATGAGTTTTCTTTATCGTACTCCGATTATGCTCATGCTCATTTATTGCAGGTACCAGATATAAACTCTCCATGCCAATCGACTTACAAACCCCAAGCGCCTGAAAATTAGATCATCGAAATCGATCCCTGAAAAATCTCGATTCATACTTAAATCCTAATAACTTAAACATGTGGGGGAAAGAAAATTAATTGGGTCTGAAATTGGTAAAATTAACACCTACAATAGAAAATGATGATAAAAAATGCTTTTAATATGATAATAAGAAGCTTGTGCAGTGCTGACAAGAGGCGGAGTTTTAGGTCTGATGAACCTGAGCATAAATTGATTCGAGTTAGCAACGGATGAGATGACGATTGGATTCAAGAATAAGTTGAGTCGCAGATCTAGTTGAAGAAGGAATTAGTTGAAAACAGGGTGAATAGCTTGAGTCAGATTGGATTTTTCCTATAAACCACCATTTTAATGCTCTCTGCCGAAGAGATGAAGTAATGAAGAAATGCGAATCCAAAAGAAAATATATATGGCCTGGGTTAATGGGCCTATCTGATCCATAGGAGCCTACCTGATCCATTGTGTGCACTATAAACGATCCCTGTAAAAAAATCATTTTCAATCCATTTAAAGTAATTATAAACAAACTATCTATATGTGTTAACACAAATTTTGACATTCATTTCAAAGTTTATATTTTTCACAAACAAAAATATAAATTTCTAGGGGCAAATTTTAAACCAGCTGTAAAACGTGGTTCAATAACAATGTGTATCACCTAGAAGAATGATAGATCGTTTATGTTTACAAAATGATGGATCGGGCAACATTTTACCATGGATCAGGCATAATACTATAATGGACAGGGCATAAATTCTATGATGGATCAGGCGTGTATTTCATCTATGGATAGGGCACAAAGTGGTGCCATGGATTGGGCAGAAATCATATATGGATCGACGCTATAACACAGTGGATCAGGCAAGCGTCCACTCCATGGATCGGGCGGTTTTCTGTGCTTGGATTGGTCACAAATCCAAGATATGGCAAAGCGTTGTGCACTATGAAAATAGGTGATTAGCCAAGGCACGCATCGAGATATCGCTTATATTTCGCAGATCGGGCGGATCCCTTGTGCACGGATCGGGCTTGAACTGCTGGTTGATCAACCACACACTACACACGAGAAAAAAGCCGATTTGGCAAGGCACAACACGATGGATCATATCGTTGTCATAGGTCAAGCGATATTGTTAAAGGCAGATCTACCGCATAGCAATAGCGGATCAGCTTGGCTCGCAGATGTCAAAAACCTGGATTTGGCAAGGCACAACTCATGTGATCATGCGGTTTTCATGAATTAACGCTGAGTGATCCAAAAGTGGATCAGCCAATCTTGTACACATTAAAATTGTCGATTTGGTTGATAGTGCATCATGAGAACGGCTTGATTTTGTGGATTAGCAATGTATTTTGTATAATGAAGAGCTATGATCAAGCATGCCACATGACATCAATCACGCATCTTATCCATGGCTTGTGCTCATGTAAATTACAGCTTTGCCGCTCCCTTCGAATCACGCCTGTAAATATCTCTCCATTTCACACTTTCATGGGATAAGGGCTGCCATTTTCATTTCTCAACATCATGCAATCGTTTCAAACCCCATTAAAACATCTTCAATCGAGATTCAAACTTCTCCATCAACATCTCTATCGAGAATTAAAGTATTTCTTCGTAGAGATAGAGAATCGTATTGAAGTTGTGTAGAGAGAAGAGAGATTTATTGTAAAAGAAATAAAAGATGTATAAAGTGAAAGTGATTATGTACCTTGTAATGATGAAGGTCATAATGAAATCCTCCATTAAAGTGGATGAGGCCAAATCTGAGGTCGAACCACTATAAACGCTCTCTACTTTACTTTTCTCCACACTTATTTTCTTGACTTTGTTTTTATCATTTATGAAGTGTTGAAACACCTCTTGGGGTGTTAGTGCTATTTTTTGCATTAACCCCTGCTATGATAGCAATTTTGTCTCTTAGTTCAAAACTAAATATGTTATTTCTACATGGCAGTTGACTTTTACATGATAATTGTGTTTTTCACTTAGCACATCATTTTGATTTGATATCAGGTAGATATATTGTATAAAGCAGTAATATATTCGCGAAGTAACTACCTTTGCTCTTCTACATTCTGTTTAGACTATGATTCCATATTACTGTCATAAAATATTGTTAGATCATGAGTTATTTTCTGGCATGGGGATGTTTATTTAATAATTCGAGTTATTAGCCAAATGTTATGGTACATGAAGGTTTCACCGCAATTCCATATGGTTAATAGGTGATCCCCATTATTTTCCCTTTCTCTGAATACCCAAAGAAGCAAGTTTTATGTATCGCGCCAAAACCTATTTGGCAATCTCTTAATTGTTTGTTTTCCACAAACACGTACATTTGACTAAATGACATGCACAGTATCTTGATCGCTATTTTTGTCTTACATTTTTGTTGATGGATGGTATGGTCTTCTTAAACATATATATTGCTCTTTTGATATTAATTGAACCTTTGTGTTAGACTGTTTTACTAGATACCAGTTCAAAACAAAATATGTAACATTGACTAACTAACTTATTTATTTATTTTTATTTTCAGTGTTGGTAGGATACTTATTACATAAGATGGAAAACATTTATAAACTTAAATCCAAGGCATTGAACATATATGAAGATAACTATTTGTCATAGATACTCGATGTTGAGACTCATTTACACTCTCAAAGCTTAGAAATTGCCATTAAAAATAGTAACAATATGTCCCAGTAGGACAAAGCAAAGACTCTAATACTTTTAAGAGGCACATCCATGATGATCTAAAAACGTAATATATAACTGAAAATGATCCTCTCACTTATGAAACTCCTTGAAGGAGCGTTATGACCACCAGAAGACGGTTATACTTCCAAATATAAGGCAAGAATGGTTGAACCTGAGCTTTCAAAACGTTAAATCTATAGGGGAATATAATTCCGCTATGTTTAGATTTACTTTTAAATTGAAATTATGTGGAGAAAAGGTAGATGATGCAAAAATGTTGGAAAATACCTTCTCAATGTTTCATGCCTTGAATATACTCCTGCGGCATTAATAGCGTGAGCGTCATTCTATAAAATATTATGAACTAATTGAATGTTTATTAGTTGTTGAACAAAATAATGAATTACTTAACTAATAAAAATCACTACTCAAGGCTAACTGGTTCAGCTGCATTACTACAAGTTAATGCTAGTTTCGCCCACTCCGGAAGAGGTCGGGGTAGAGGTAAAGGATAATGTCATGGACGTCGATATAACTCCTGTACAGGTGGCTATATTGGTTTTAGATGTAAGAAAACTACTAATTTTATAAAATAGTAAAAGAAAATTGAGCCTGAAAAGAATAATAAATTAGCTTCATAAAATGAAACATACTATGAGGAATTTTGTTATAGATGCAGATGCTCTGGTTATTGGTCATGTACTTGTAAATCATTGAAAAAACAGTGGAGGAATACCAAAAGTTAACGAATATCGAGACAAATAATTTTGGGGGATTGTTTGGTAATTCTAACTTGAAGTTAGATGTTTTTTCAAAGATTATGATGGAAATTTCATTAGCGATGAAATTTTAAATGCAATGTTTGAAGATATGACCAAATTGATCAACTAATAGCCTAACGCTTTTTGTGTAGGCCTTGTTTTATTTCATTTATTAAGCATATATTAATAAGTTAGTTATCCATTTATTAGTTTATATTTATGGAGTTATAAAATAATATGTACTAACGGATATTGATAAGTTGTTTTTCTTTGTAATCCTTCTTGTCTTAGAAAATGTTAACATTTACTTATATATAAAAGGTATTCGAGTGGTTGACTAATTATATTGTCCTTAATTCTTAAGGTATTGACCATCAGTGTTTAAGTGATGATATATGCTAGTTAGATAGTGTAACCACTCATACAGTTTAGAAAAAGCAAAAGATTTTATTTGAATTATCCGGAAACATTTTAGCTAAAGTTTCTACTATAGTTGGATTTGTTAGTATAATTGAAGGATGTGAAAGAACCCATACAGTATTACCAAATGGTACACATATTTTCATTCAAAATGCACTTTGTTCAAGAAATTCTAAAACAAACCTGCTAAGCTTTAAATATATAAGAATGAATGGTTACCATATTCACTACTAAACAAAAAGTATATACCAAAGAATGCTTCCAACAGCCACCAATGGAAAATTGGAATTGGCTTTCAACGGCTACCAACAGAAGTTGTTTTCTGGATTTTCATACGAACTAAAAAAATTCGTTGATAGCCTCAGGTTTTTAACGTGTTGATGGATGTAGCTAAGTCGCGAGCATTTCCAATGTTTTCCAACAACTATTTGATCAACCATTATCTCCATGTGTCCACATTAACCACTGGAGGTCATTGGATTTAGCCATTGGTAGTGTTGGAGGTCATTGGTAGCCGCTGAAGTATGTACCACGGCGTTTCCAACGACTTCCAATGGCCTTGGTCGTTTGAAAACACTGTTGATCTTTTAGTGATTGAAGCTATAAATGAAAGCAAAAAAGAATATCTCTTTGTAACTTATAAAATTGTAAGCCAGAAGCTTATTTTAACAAAAAGGTACAATTTCAATTGGAATATACTTCACAAAATTGGCTAGCTAAATCTCATTTTATAAAATGAGCCAAAAGCTCACAAATAGAAATATACTGATTCTTTGGCATGATCAATTGGGTCATCCTGGATCAACTATAATGCGTAAAATTCCTAAAAACTCAAATGGACATCAAATAAGTTGAATTTTCCAAGTGATTACTTACGTGCTCCATGTGCACAAGGAAAGTTAATCGCTCGACCTTCATATAATAAAATCACTTTGAATCTTCCCCATTTTTGCAAAGAATTCAAGGTGATATACGTGGCCCAATTAATCATGCTTGTAGACCATTTAGATATTTTATGGTATCAATTGATGTATCAACTCGTTGGTCACATGTAAGTTTGCTCTCTACTAGAAATAAAATGTTGTCTAATAATAATAAGATCTCAATATTTTATACGAATTAAGGAGAAATGTGGGATTGAAGTAAAATAATAACTAAAAGTGTATTCACTATCTCAATAAATACTAAAATAATTGAAATCGTGATTATAATGAGAATAATGAAAATGAACCAACTAGTAAAAAAAACACCAGAAGATGTTAAAGTAGTTAGATATAAATTGGTATTCCTTAAAAAAATGAAATGAATAGAATGAAGTTGTGAAATATAAGGCACGACTTGTTGTGCAAGGTTTTCTGCAGAGACCAGGTTTTGACTTCAAAGAAACATACTCTCCTATTATGGATGTGATAACATTTCGATAATTGATAACTCTTGTGGTTTATGAGAAACTTGATCAAGATTAACTGATGTTGTGACAACTTACCTTTACGGTGAATTGGATACCGGTATTTATATAAAAATCCTAGATGGACATAAGTTATCTAAAGCAAAGTCAAAATCGATGCATTCTTTAAAACTAAAACGATCACTATATGGTTAGAAATAAAATGGAACAATGTGGCATAACTGTGTCTTGATAAATATTTGAGAAAAGCATGGTATAAAAACAATCTCATTTGTCCATATGTCTTTATAAAAAAAGGGTAAAGGTACTTGCTACTGTAGCGTTATATGATGATACAAATTTGATTTGAACACCTGTAGAAGATTGATGAAACAATAAATTACTTGAAAAACAAATTTGAAATGGAAGATCACTAAATACTATCTTTGTCTACGGATCGAGCATAGTAGAAATGACATATTAATCCATCAACAAAATAACCTCTTAAGTGTTTCTAAATGGATAAAGAATATCCACTTAGCACGCTTATAGTTGTCAGATCGTTAGATATTAAAAAAGACCTTTACTGCCCAAAAGAACTTGATGAAAATATACATGGTCCAAAAGTACCATACCTTGGTCCCATTAGTGCATTGTTATATTTAGCCTAATACATGAGACCAGATATTGCATTCTCAAGCAATCATACACCAAGATACAGTTCGATACAAAATAAAAAAGACCGTAATAGCATAAAATATGTTATGAGATATCTTCGTAGAACGATGGATTTAAGCTTATTTTATTCTAGCTTACATAATAATCTGATTCTAGTTGGCTATGCTAATGCAGGTTACTTTTTCGATCCACATAAAGCAAGATCACAAATTGGGTATGTATTTAGTAATAGCAATGCATCTATTTTGTAGTGATCTACGAATCAAACATTGGTTGTAACATCAACACTGCATGAAGCAAGTCAAGAATGTATTAAGATCATTAATTGAGCATATTCGAAGGCGGTATCAACTCCCATTAACTACAGGTGGATCAACTATTATTTATGAATACAATGTAGCTTGCGTAGCTCAAATTCAAACAGGCCATATCAAGGTGATAGGACAAAACACATTTTTGTTAAATTCTTCTTCATACATGAACTGCAAAAAGACAATAAGATAGAAGTGAAGCAAATCTTTCTCAAGAAAATCTGATAGATCTATTCATAAAGGAACTTCCAAAATCAACATTTCAAAAGATGGTTTATAAAATGGTATGTGTCACCTACATCACCAAACTAATTAAATAATATGTTATGAATTAGGAGGAGTATACAAAATTATGCTATAATGCACTCTTTTCCTTGACTAATATTTTTCCCATTGAATTTTTGTTAATAAGGTTTTTAATCAGGCATTATCATGATTCAGAAGTATCAACCCTCATTGTAACATTATAAAACATGTTACCTAGAGATGAAATAAATTTATACTTTTTTCCCTGTTTATGATTTTTCCTATAAGGTTTTTCATAAAAAAAAGTTTTTAATGTTGGAATTAATCTTATCATCTTTACATACGCATATTCGAGGGGAATTGTTGTAACATATTGGAATATTAAGGATGAATACGCTTAATGAGAGGGATATTATTGTAGTTACTAGGACATGTGGAGTCTATAAATATAGAGTTCATGTGTGTTGCAAACATATCTGAATGAATAAAATATCTTCTCTTTCTTATTTCGTCTGTTCTTATGTTTGATTTGTAACAGAAAGTGAATATTAAGAGGGAGTGTTACTTTTATGTAGTTTTGTAATTGTTTTCTTTTTGTATTATGTCTTTTGAACTCTAGATTTTCTAGGTTGAGCTATGATTTGTAGTGCAAGATTCTGGCCTCAAGATTTCAGCCTGGTCAGGTTTACTAGACATAAAATTAGTATATTATAACGGTTAGAACGAGTATACGGGTGTTGTATGCATTGAGTATTAAATTTTAGCAACCTTGTAAATAACAATATACACTAACCGGCTAAAGATCGAAGTTGGGTATATATGTGTGTTCTTTAATTTTCTCATTTGTGTTTCCGAATTATATACCTGTTTATATAAGAAATTTTGAAAATACCCTATTCATTCCCTTTCCCACCTTAAGGACATATTGCATGATCCTAACACCAAATACAATTTTATTGGACATTTTGGTTATAATAAAAACATAAGTATGGAAGAGATATGGAAATTTGAAGTTGTGGTTTCGCAGTATGTACAAACTTAATTTTTAAGTGATGAAATTTGCATAAGTTTGTTATAGAATATTTTTGAACTTAAGTTATATTTTTATAAAGTAATTTATAATTAATTTTAGTATGAAAGGAAAAATACTATTAATGAGAGTGAATGTGAATAAAATGAAATTGGTATAGAACAAACTGTAACGTCCCGGTTTTTCGACTAATTTTATAATCTATAAATTTAGATTTATATCTTGCAATTAAAATTCAGTTGAATAATATTTAATTTGAATGTTAAAGAAATTTTGAATAAGCATTGTTTAAAATCCTATGTATATTTTTGACTTGTGTATACATACAGGTAAATGTTTTATTGACATTTATATTGTTATTTGTATTTAAAATTGGTTTTAACAAAAATAGAATTACTTAAGCTAAATTAGATTTAATTATTTGAAAGAATTTAAATTATCTTTTATAATATCTTAAGTATATGTACATGTATAATAGGTATATATACGTGTGAAGAATATGTAGATCAAGATAGTAACTTTTTATACTGAAAGTAAATATTTTATTACTTCTTAAGCATATGGAAACGGTCACGTCATCTAATTAATATTTTTGGACCTAAATCTAATTAAATATATAAGCAAGGATTGTTTTTACATGAATTTATATGGAAACCTTTATTGTACATAGTTATTAATAGCTTATATACTAAGAAGGGTGTTTAAAATATTTATATGTATGTTTATTTACAAAGAACATGAATAAATTGTATACTCTAAAATCTATGAAATACATAGGAAAAGAAATAAGCAAGATTTTCTTGTGCATAGATTTGATATCGGCACATATTTTGTGTACAGCTATTCGCTTGGCGACTAAACATAGTGTAGAACTTCTAATTACACATGGCTAGGCACATCTTCTTTAGCATATAGGTAGCAGCAGATATCTTCTTCAAAATCATATGAAAAGCCTGCAGATAACATCTCTTTCATGGACACTTTCTTTTCTTTAACATGGCCACTTGTATATATATGTACTTTATTTTAGGACGGTTTACATTGACTCATTTGAAATATGGCAGCTAAGACCTATGCATACATCTACTCCATCACATGAGACAACCTAAACACCTAAGAACACTTCATTCCAATCATACGTGACAATCAAAACTTAAGAGCTAAGTTTGAATAGTGTAGATATATAAGTGCATGAGCTCTGTACCATTGTAAACTGCCAAAAACCAACTGTGTACAGCATCTGGTAGAAGATCATCATAAGGATTTTTAGCCTCTCTTTTCAATCAAATGGCCGGTAGCTATAACCATAAAGTCAACCACTACCTCTAGCCTATAACTTCATATGCAAGGCTTTCCATCTATAAGTACACTTCTACACACACACACACACAAAACTCAAACCAAAGTCTGGGAGTGGTAATGGTAGCGAATAGATGATCAAAAAAAGCCTGGAACCCCTGAACAATAGTGAATCATTTTGGTGAGCAAACTCTCCCTGTTTTCCCATTTGAACTGTCTTGTTTGTATGATTTATGCATATTTATGTATAACAGTATAAGTATATATGTTGAACAGAGTACTTAGATCTATGTGCGAAATCTGGAAACAAAAATAAGTTAGTTGAAGATTTAAAACCAGTGAATAAATCACATAGTCAGCTGCAGTGTACTTTTGGAGATAAACTCTCCCTTAAAGCCATGTAATCTATTATATGTTATAGTGTAACCATATGTATATACCTTTGGATATGCTGCAATTCAACATTTATACCAAAATTGGAATATTTGAGAGCGCTGGGAACTAAAAGACAGAGCATTTAAAATAGAAAACAGTGAGCGAGTTATTGTTAGTGAACTCTCATTTACCCATTTAAAACTAGGTAAATTTTATTTCCATCCACACATTCCGTTAGTTAATCCACCATGTAACTTTATTAAGTTAATAAACAACTATTTTGTAAGTTAATCCACAAGTGGATTAACTTAAAGATTTCATATTAATCCACAAAACTTCAAAACCATGAACTCGCGATGGATATAATATTTGCAGAAGCTCAATAATCGGTCTTGCAACCATATTTGTAAGCCACGGTACGTACTTGCTGTTGCACCAACAGTCAGCTAATCAACTTAAAAAAGAAGCATTCATACCTGGAAGCATCCTAGATATCTCTTCTGTTTCAACTAAAACGGTCACTAAACTTTGTGTTGAAAGAAGGGAAACGGTACAAACAACAAAAATAAGTTTCATAGGAGGTCACATAGAATAAGAGAAAAAATTCAAATGCAACTTCTTTTATACATCAACTAAATTTTATGCAGTCATACAAAAAAAAAGAATCATTGTAGAAGGATACAATCTGCTCTTGCTCTTGTGTAAATAAGAAACAAAGAAAAGCAAGCATTTATTTTTCCATGCAAGTTATCTGCGGCTAAAGAATACTTGGTATCACACCAAAATGCTCCATGAATTTACGAGCAAAAGCAAATTTTGTAATAAGTCGAGAGAGAGAGAGAGAGAGACCTAGCTTATATCTGCATTGCAGAAACTATTTGTCACACATGAAAGGAACGAAATAATAGAGTTTATGACAATACATATTTCAGAGCTGGATGGGTATTAATTTGTGATAGCAATATTATATTATATTAATCATCGAAGAAGAAAGTTAAAGAAAAAACTCATCTTCGACTAGATGTTACGAAAGAGACTTTCATAATGTATTTCAACGTGGGTTGTTGCTGACAAACTAAATGAAATTAAAACTAATAAATGGATTAATAGTTCTTCTTTAATCAAATAGGTTGTAGAAATAATGACATGCAGAACAAGACAGAAAAGAAAGAACTATACGAACAAAGGAGAAAGAAAGAAATATATTTATGTTTTTAAGTGGATGAACTGATTAAATTTTAAATGTTAATAAAATTCAAATATCCTATTTTATAGGGTGGATTAACTGATTAAAAACGTGTATTAGAATAAAATTTCATTGATGGTATATATAGTTTAATTCATTGAGTATTAAATTTTAGCAGTAACCTTGTAAATAACAATATACACTAACTAGCTAAAGATCGAAGTTGGTTATATATGTGTGTTCTTTAATTTTCTCATTTGTGTTTCCAAATTATATACCTGTTTATATAAAGAAATTTTGAAAATACCCGATTCATTCCCTTTCCCACCTTAAGGACATATTGCATGATCCTAACACCAAATACAATTTTATTGGACATTTTGGTTATAATAAAAACATAAGTATGGAAGAGATATGGAAATTTGAAGTTGTGGTTTCGCAGTATGTACAAACTTAAGTTTTAAGTGATGAAATTTGCATGAGTTTGTTATAGAATATTTTTGAACTTAAGTTATATTTTTATAAAGTAATTTATAATTAATTTTAGTATGAAAGGAAAAATACTATAAATGAGAGTGAATGTGAATAAAATGAAATTGGTATAGAACAAACTGTAACGTCCCGGTTTTTCGACCAATTTTGTAATCTATAAATTTAGATTTATATCTTGCAATTAAAATTCAGTTGAATAATATTTAATTTGAATGTTAAAGAAATTTTGAATAAGCATTGTTTAAAATCCTATGTATATTTTTGACTTGTGTATACATACATGTAAATGTTTTATTGACATTTATATTGTTATTTGCATTTAAAATTGGTTTTAATAAAAATAGAATTACTTAAGCTAAATTAGATTTAAATATTTGAAAGAATTTAAATCAATCTTTTATAATATCTTAAGTATATGTACATGTATAATAGGTATATATACGTGTGAAGAATATGTAGATCAAGATAGTAACTTTTTATACTGAAAGTAAATATTTTATTACTTCTTAAGCATATGGAAACAGTCACGTCATCTAATTAATATTTTTGGACCTAAATCTAATTAAATATATAAGCAAGGATTGTTTTTACATGAATTTATATGGAAACCTTTATTGTACATAGTTATTAATAGCTTATATACTAAGAAGGGTGTTTAAAATATTTATGTGTGTGTTTATTTACAAAGAACATGAATAGATTGGATACTGTAAAATCTATGAAATACATAGGAAAAGAAATAAGCAAGATTTTCTTGTGCATAGATTTGATATCGACACATATTTTGTGTACAGCTATTCGCTTGGCGACTAAACATAATGTAGAACTTCTAATTACACATGGCTAGGCGCATCTTCTTTAGCATATAGGTAGCAGCAGATATCTTCTTCAAATCATATGAAAAGCCTACACATAACATCTCTTTCATGGACGTGCACTTTATTTTCTTTATCATGGCCACTTGTATATATATGTACTTTATTTTAGGACTGTTTGCATTGATTCATTTGAAATATGGCAGCTAAGACCTATGCATACATCTACTCCATCACATGAGACAACCTAAACACCTAAGAACACTTCATTCCAATCATACGTGACAATCAAAACTTAAGAGCTAAGTTTGAATAGTGTAGATATATAAGTGCATGAGCTTTGTACCATATTGTACACTGCCAAAAACCAACTGTGTACAGCATCTGGTAGAAGATCATCATAAGGATTTTTAGCCTCTCTTTTCAATCAAATGGCCGGTAGCTATAACCATAAAGTCAACCACTGCCTCTACCCTATAACTTCATATGCAAGGCTTTCCATCTATAAGTACACTTCTACACACACACATACACACACACACACACAACTCAAACCAAAGTCTGGGAGTGGTAATGGTAGCAAGTAGATGATCAAAAAAAGCCTGGAACCCCTGAACAACAGTGAATCATTTTGGTGAGCAAACTCTCCCTGTTTTCCCATTTGAACTGTCTTGTTTGTATGATTTATGCATACTTATGTATAAGTATATATGTTGAACAGAGTACTTAGATCTATGTGCGAAATCTGGAAACAAAAATATGTTAGTTGAAGATTTAAAACCAGTGAATAAATCACATAGTCAGCTGCAGTGTACTTTTGGAGATAAACTCTCCCTTAAAGCCATGTAATTTATTATATGTTATAGTGCAACCATATGTATATACCTTTGGATATGTTGCAATTCAACATTTATACCAAAATTGGAATATTTGAGAGGGCTGGGAACTAAAAGACAGAGCATTTAAAATAGAAAACAGTGAGCGAGTTATTGTTAGTGAACTCTCGTTTACCCATTTAAAACTATCATTGATGGTATATATAGTTTAATGCAGACATATTTACAAGCATCTCTGTTTTTGAATATGTGTAGTTAGCTAATCATCCCTCACGCCAAAACTATAACCGTATGCATGTGTTATCATTATTCAGTTTCTTTTGTTGTTGTTTTTATTGTCCATTAAACACCGTTGGCATGTTTAAATACAGCAAACATGGATGATACCAATTGTAGTTAGATGAGTTGATTTTCTAACCGATACTATAACCGTACGCATGTGTAAGGAAAAGACGATGAAACATGCATGGGGAAGGCTGTGCATATGTCGACGAGTTGTATTTTATTTGGGAGTAGTGAGTTCTGCTTTGGGAAATAGATTGGAAAGAAAATATTATTGCGTACAATACCTGTAAAGGCTACAAGCAAAGGACTCAACAGATGAAAGGTGCCCAGTTTGAGGATTGTAGTGTCATAAGTGGTATCAGCAGCTGAGTGTAACAAATGGAAGAGTTTTGTTAGCAGTGTATAAAAAAAATAACACCCAATAATTGATAAAATTATAAACGTACGTAGTGATACTTGCAGAATTGATGTTGAACTAATCAACCTGTTATTCATTTTGCGCATGTGAATTTGGTGGTGTAACCTTCAGCACAAACCATAAAGGAAAGTTTAAAATCGAAAGTTTAATGCAGAGTCTGCTGAAGTGCCTGTAAAAGTAAATAACAATTTGAATCGATAACCAAGTGCACTAGTGTGCACATCCAGCGCAGGGATAGCATTGGAAGTAGTTATAGGGAGGTTGGAACGGGCAATGTTTGGTACCGACGGATCATCACAAACAACCTGCATGTCAGCCATCTTCGCAGGTTGTCGTTCACTATATGAGGCGCCCAACGATTTAGGAACCATGACTGATACTTTTGTAATAGTACCATGACTAACATATATATAGGTGTGCCACTGTATCCTGTCATGATTAAATACATGGAACAGTGAGGTGTATGAGCTTCAGGACAACAAAAGTTTCATAATATTAGTACAGGCTAACATGGCTTTTAAGGTAAATTGGGTTGAGCATATAGTTACACGCCTAGTTTTGATAACCCGACCGAGCCGCCGGTCGGACCTCGATTAACCGCGGACCGCTCGCCACTACGGCCCGGAAGTGGATCAGGCCACCGATGGAAGGAATCGGAGGTTGGATCGCCAGAACCTCCAAAACCGTGTAGACCGAACCTCAGATAACCGCAATTTTGTGATTTTTTTTTGTTCCGTGCTCTTTTATTCGCGATTCTCCCCCAAATATGGATCAAATCCCTAATACGACTATTCAAAGCTGTAGCAAAAGCACCATCCCCAAATCGACAAAGCTATCGAGACTTCAGGTGATTTATAAATACAAAGAAACCTGAACAAGTTTCGTTTGCTTATTTTGTTTATATATCTAAAGAAACCTGAGTAGGTGATTTATACATGGAGGCTTCGGATGCGATAATTATTTTGTTTATTTGGTCATTAGCTTTATATTTAGTGAATTCATAGTTTCGTTTGCTCCAGTCTGTACGTAGCTGAATCATGTGACCTTTATTAAGCATTGGCCATTAGTTTTCGTATTTTATGAATTCTTAGTTTTATTTGCTCCGCTGTATAATTGAATCAGTGGTGACCTTTATGTTCAGAATACAAGAGAGGAGTGATTTATGTTGATAAAATCAGCTCATCTTCAACCTGTCATCTCATATTGCATTATAACAGTGGATTTAATAATATACGGTTGTATGTTTGTATAACTGATTAGTATTATATGAATTGTGGTGATAAAGAATTATTTGTAACATCATCTACTGCACATTGTTCACTATTTTTACATGAGTTGAAACCTATAATTTGTTGGAAAAAATCATGGTTCTGACGGTTCAACCGATCCGACCTTCAAAATCTTGAACCTTTGACGATGGCGGTTCGACGCACGGTTCGGTTTTCAAAACTATGGTTACACGTTAATAAGCAAAATGAAAATTTTAACGTGTGTGCAGTTTCATTACAAAACATTTTAGTTTAAGACCTTCCATTGTCCAGAATAGCAAGCATATATATCCTACATGGGGATAACGAATGGGTTATATGAGTAGCACAAAAAGAAAAAGAAAGGAAAAAAATGTTATCTGGAAGTTCAAACAACAAAGAAGAAAGAAATGAGATGGGGAAACAGCAGTATAGAAGAAAGGAAAGAAGAGGGTATGACCAAATTGTTTGAATGATTCAGATAGAGGTCTGCACAGCTGAGCCTGAGGTAAGGAAAGAGAACAGAGAAGAACGAAAGGGAGCAGGAGTGCGTATAAATTAAAATCAGTGATGGAACTGTAATAATGAAGGGTGATATGTTAGATAGAATAGAAGAGATAAAGAACACAGACGCAATAGCAAACAGAGGAGAAAAAATTAAGATAGGGCGGAAATGGAAACTGGGGACCAGTTTTATAAATTAAAAAAAAGAAATTATAATGGGGATTGGGCCGAAAGAAATGGGCTCAAGAATAAAATATAAGAAGAAGGAAAAGAAAGTAAGTAAAAGAAAGGTAAAATATAAAAGAAAGAAAAGGAAAAGAGAAGTAATAATGGCAATGTGACGATTGGTTTTGTTTAAGTTAAATTCTCGGATTTTACAACTTGACTAAGTATTTATTTGAAATTAAAAATTAACAAAACAAATATATATATATATATATATATATATATATATATAATGATCATGCAAATTTCGCATTGTCAAAATGGAATTGAAAACAGAAGCCATCGAAGAAAAATTGGTAGTCGAAACTCTCATCGTTAATATATACATATATTAAAACTAAGGCATATTTGTATTTAAATTAAATTATCCTTTTGAATAATTTAAATAATAAATGAAATGAAATTTATTCAATTATTTTTCAAAACTGATTAATTGATAATTTATCCAATGTATTGAAATAAAATCAACAATATGTCGTGATTTCGGAAAGAGGGATGAATATCACTGATGAGTTCAACGTTTTGAAATAAATGTTGAGGTGTTACTTAAATTTTATTGATTTAAGTTGATAATCGGTTTAGAATCAGGTGATAAATAAGAAAAGAAAAATTAAAACGATTAAATAACATGATGAACAACCCGTAATAATATTCCAAATGAAATCAAGATGATTAAATAAAAGGAGACCTGAAGGGATGATATTCACATTTCTAAGTGGATAATGATAGAGATAAATATTGCAGATGACGATGGCTGTAAGAGGAATTGGAAAAGTGAAATCGGATAAACTCGAAAATGATAATATTTATTCCTAAGTTCTTAGAATAAATCAGAAAGAGATATTGAATTGGAAATCATTTTTATTGAATTAAGGAAAGTATCATTCACTTTCCATTTTAAAGAAAGATTTAATAAATTAATTATTTACTTATTTAAGAGAGGAAATTCTGGATAGATAAAATGTCAAAATAGTCTGCACCCAAGATTAACCAAAATATAAACGATGACTGATTAAATTGAATTGCCAAACTAGCGATATGAGATATGTTGTGGAAATTGATTGTCGATTGATTAATAGTTGTGTTATGAGATGATTATTCTAACTTGAATAATTTAAAGTAAACATTGATGTTAACCTATCCTGTATCAGATCACTATTTAAATTTGTGAGTTGAATCTTATATGTGAAATAATTTTATAAGTCCTGATAATCAATTAGGATATAGAAACCAAATAAAATATGTTGATTTATTGCTATTAAGTATCACTTGACCCTAAAAGATATTAACGTTATCGTTTAGAAGGGTTCGGAATCTATATTCCGCTTCGGTTTGATTTATACGAGTCAGAGATTATTGAAGACAGAGTTATGCAAGGGCTTTTCTGCCAATCCTAGGTAGAAATTGCCTAATATGGATTTACATAATAGTGCCTTTGGTTTGCCCAGTCCCAGGATAACTTGTATAGATGAATGTCTAACAGAGTATTTCTTAAGAGTCATATACATTGATTTTTACAAACGTACTTCTGTTCGATGGCGGAGAAGACTCTTCTCCAGCGTAATTCCCAGGGTATTTTTGTGGATGTCAAATAGTGATTTGGCAGATCTAACGATGTGACATTCAAAGTGAATGGTGGGCAGATGCTCTAAAAGGTAATTTAAACCTCAAACCTCATCAACCGGGAAATGACAGAAATCAGGCAGGCAGCATGACTATATGGGTCGCTCCCATTAGGGTGTATTATCACTTATCTAGAGAATTTTTTTTCCTACTTTATTTTATTCGATGTTGTCTCTTTTCAGGAAACGGTTGTTGATCCCAACCGTTGGTGATATACATTCGATACACTCAAGCGAAATGAGTGGTCGGTTATGTGTAGGCCGGGTTGCATGTAACGACACGGAATTTTGGGGCCAATTTAAAATTTTAATGGATTTTAATGTTTAGAATAATTTATTTTAAATAATAACGACTAAATTTTTTCTTTAAAACGAATAAATTTAATTTAATTAGAAAAGGAGTTTAAAACGGCGCTGCAGTTTGAAAATTTGAATTTGAACTTTGACTGACTATACATGATTCATTTTAAATCAGAATTGAGCGAAACCAGAAATATTTAAATCTATTTAATAATATCTTTCTAACGAATCTGAAAAATTGAAATTTCATAGCGGAAATCAAAAGTTATGGCCAATTCAATTTTTAGAAAGGTCGATGTAGAATTTATATATATATTATATAGGGCCGGAAAAGCTACTTTTCACATATGAAAGAATTTCGACTCGAAACCACTTCCATTGAGTTCGGAATGATGTTCCTGCATTGAAAAACAGTAAACACTTATATATTTTGAGTTTCGGAATTTATTTGTTTAAAAATGTATTTTTAATATTAAATATATTGGCCTTAAAAATAGTCATTTTTCAAACGACCTCGGTTTCCGACGAAACCACTTTTGTTGGAACTGGAATGTCAAATTATTGCTAAGTTCCAATTTTCACAATTTTTCGAATCAATATGTGAGCGTGGCAAAGGAAAACGTGTTTTGTCAGTTTCGGTCAAATTTAATCAGCTTAAAAATAGCCATTTTTCAAACGGTCTCAGAATTGAATGAAATTAGTCTCGTTAGAACCGTATCGTCAAAACATAACTAGAAATAATTTTTCTACAATTTTTAGAGTTCGTATGTGGCCCCGGTAATTTAAAATGTACGTTTGAATTTAATAATTAAATGGATTTTTAATTAAATTTAAAGAAAAACATATCGTAACAGCCGAACTGGGTTATGAAACATGTTCCATTGTGTCCGGAACGGGGGTTATTAGCTAGGGGCGACACTCGTTGGGTTTGATTTGGTGTTCGTATTGATAAACATGAATTTTTGAATTAATTAAATAAATTAAATAGGAAAATACGCTTATAAATACCATACCAATACGCTAACCCTAATCCATTCACTGTATAGCCGTCGTATGTTCTTTTTAATGGCCAGAATCATCCCGATTTCAAATGCTAAATTCTTCCAATCCAGACAACGAAAATCAACAAACTTGGTGCCAAATCGAAGAGGAGATCGAACTCTACAAATCCATACGGATGAGATGGGGCCTTGGGCTCGGATAGGGTCGGAATTTCGTCGGGAAGGTGGCGCGTTGGGGTTCGAATTTAGGGAGCGGGGCACGTGCGAGTTGGCGGCGGTTGTGGGGGGAGGTCGGCGGCCTCGAGGCGGTTCAAGGGGTGTGTGGCGATCCGGGTCCGATCTGGAGTAGGAGGAGCGACAATGGGAAGTCCTAATCGAGGTTTTGGGTTCCTGTTGCGTTCAGAAAGCAACGATAGTGGAAGAGAAGGATTAGTGATGTATTAATTTAATTATATTAATTAATTATTCAAAATTTATGTGTTAACTACCATAACTTCTTCAAACAGAAACGAAATCGAACGATTTCAGAAGCGTTGGAATCGTGAGACCGAGATCTACGCGCCTAGACTGATCAGGACTGAAACTGAGCATATCAAATTTTGGTCAAATTCTAGTTCTGAACTAATCAGAATTTAAATCATTGGTGAGAAATCTATTTTTTTTTATTATTATTATTTATAAATAATACCGAATTTATTATCACAAATCTACAGTTATTTCCTGTTTGCAATTATTCATGCGTGTTCTGTGTTGAATATAATGTATGGATCTGGTTGTTTGGTAATGTTATTTGGATGATGAATGGTTAAACATATTGATCTGTCGGGAGATAATTTATTAGAAATATTTAGATCAATTTGTAGTGATAAAGGAAGTAAAACTAAAATATATAATTTTTGGCTAGATAAAATGATCAAAAATATGGAATACCAAATTTTGTTAATTTGTTGAATTAGAAATTTCAACAAACATATGAAACACCAAATTGTGGTAAGTTGTTGAACTAGTATATTTCAACAAAAATGAAATGTCATTTTTAAAACCATTCTTGTTAGATTAGAATTAAAACATGATTTTAATAAAAAGTACATTTTAATGTTTTGAATAGAAACTACATCTTTATATAATTGATGATATTAAAATTAGAAATTAACATTTTCATTGTAGAGTATGACATTAAAGAGAAATTAACATTTTCATTGTAAAATGTGACATTATAGTAGAATTAACATTTTTATTTGAAAGGTGTTATGCAAATCAAAATGATCATATTTTTGTCAAAAGGATGATTATTGAAATAAAATGATCATATTTTTGTCAAAAGGATGATTATTGAAATAAAATGACCATTCTTGTCAAAAGAATTTGATTAGATTATAAGGGACAAAATTAACATTTTGGTTAATTAGATTAAATTCGACAAAATTAACATTTTGATTTCATTGAAAGTGATTAGACAAAATTCATATTTTTTTAACATTAAAAGGATTATGACAAAATTTATATTTTGTTAGCATTAAAAGGATTTGATAAGAATTAACATTAGAAATAGAATTTACATTTATGTAAAGGATGACATTAGAAAATTTAATCTCATTTTAGTGAAAAATGTGCATTAGAGTTAAATTAACATTTTTGGTTACATTTAAAATGATTAAACAAAATTTATATTTTGTTTACATTATAAAAATTAGACAAAATTAACATTTTTGTGAAATTTGAAATGGCATCAAAATAGTCATTTTTGTTGTAATAAGAAATGAACTAGAAAATGTATATTTTATACATAAAAGAAATGAATGAATTAAGAACGTATATTTCTATACATTAAGAAGGATGAATCAGAAAAGGACATTTTTGCTAGAAAATGTAAATTAAAATAAAATGGACATTTTTGTCAAAATTAAAAGAATGAAACAAAATATAGCATCTTTATGTTATTAGTTTTGAAACACCAAATATACACCTTTGTCAATTTACATTAGTTAGTACAAAATAATCACTTTTGTCAATTTACATTAGTTGAAACCGATTATTCACTTTGGTCAATTTATACTAGTTGAAAACCAATTTTTCACTTTGTCAATTTACACTAATGAAACAAAATATGATTTAAGAGCTACACTTTTAGATGCAAACAAATATTACATTTTTATTTTGTATTTTAGCTAGAATTAGAAATATACATTTTTGTTTGCAAATTTAGTTGCAAACAAACATTTAATAAAGATTTTATATTTTCTTTTATTTGCATATTTAGATGCAAATAAAACATCGTAGTTAAAAGTCTATATTTTTGTTTGCATTCTCTATTGCAAATAAAACATGAAATCAAAAAGTATATTTTTATCTGCACTTTAGTTGTTATAAAAATGATAAGATTAAATGATTACATTTGTAATGTAATATAAAGATTTCATTTTATACAACGTAAAAAGAATATCATTCTTTATGTAAAAAGAAAAGATCATACTTCATTGTAGGTGAGTCAACACCAGAATTCACATTTTTAATGTAAATAAATCAGTAGAAAGTATTCATTGTTTTGATAAATTATGTTAACATGAGAACTTACATTTCTATTATATATGAAATGATTCATCATTATATATGTTTATGATGCTGAAATGTTACACTCCCATTTACAAGTTACCCGACTTGTTTATGTGATTGGGACGATAATTTTCACACATCGCCCAAGCGCACAAATGATTTATGATTTGTTTGATGGATGAAACCCCACACGGGTATTGGGATGATTTTTGATACACACTAATCCCAATATTTAGTTATCTGTCAATCGATGGATTGACAGTCTGTGATGAGCGTCAGTTATTTACTTTAATGCTCACACAGTTATAGATTCCACTTTGGTCGTCATTTGGATGTTTGATAATTATTTATCATGATTGTCGATTCCATACAAAATATATGGTTGTTGGTTGAGTCACATTCCAATAAAGAATATTTTAGAAAATATAAATATGAAAAGAATATTTTGGAAAAAGAATATGTTTTGAGAAAATATATTTTTATTGAAATAAACTAGTTATAAATTAGAATAAATCATAAAATTTAGATCTAATGAGTTTTTCCATTTTGTTAAGATTTAATTGAAGTTAAATTAAATAAATTAGATTTTGGGTTGTCGTTAATAGCATCTTAAATAACACTGTTCTTAAACCCCGTATGGAAAGAATAATCTTTTAATTTAGATTTTTAAAGTTTTCATTTAGTAATTGGAATAAGATGAAGTGTGAGTCAGGTTTATTGTGAACTGTGTTTCTAAGCAACATTTGTTCTTTAACCCAACTGACAGCGGAAGTATGCTTTGGAATGTATAAATCTTTTATCAAGATTTAAATGGAAATGTTCCAAAAGTAAAGTTTTCAATTTAATATATTAAATTGGAGTTGAATGGAATTTGAATTAATAATAACCGAGATAAGTTTCTGTACAAGAAGATCGATACTACATATGGAATTTAAAAGGCTTTGCCGTTATTCCATTTATATTATTGGTCGGATACAGAAATTTATAACGATTATATTTTGATTTGATTTCTGTGAAGATTCCATAGTTTATAGAAGATGATTTTGGGTTTACCGTGAACAATGTTTTAAATGACATTAGTTCTTTAACCCAGTTAAAGATAAGGTTAATTTCTTAAATTTAAATAATCATTGAATAATAATTTGTGATATTTAAAACCAAATTGGGTTCATAATAAATCTTTAAAAGTAAGATTTAAGAATAATTTTAAAGAGTTTATGTTTGATAAAATAATGTGAATATTTTATTTAAAAGAATATTCTGAATTGGAATGAGACGTTGGATGTGTTTTTATAGTACTCGATTTTTAATTATAAAAATACGCTAGTTATTCGGAAAGACCGGGTTTAACCCATTCCGAATAATTACTACGACGATGAAGATTCGAAGATGAAGACGGTGGTTGAAGACCGACGATCTTCACTTCGAATGGATGTGTTGCTACAGAGACCCGGATAGGAGTAGCTACCTTGAAGGGGCTTCAGTGGTGGTCGTCCGGACTATTGTTGATTCTTCGGATTTGGTTTTCGCTCAGACCCAGAGCATAAGCTAGTAAATGGATGCGTTTCTGACATTGGATTTCATTCCATGTGAATTAAATCGATTTCTGTTAATGTATGTCTGTTTGGTGGTGGAGGATTTATTCTCTACTTAATTCCCTGGTATATATTAATAGTGATTGATCGCATGGCGAGAATTGTCAATGTGGCACGCCAAGATGTAATTGATCAAGGCTTTTGTTGAAAAGCAGGGCCTTGTGGGATGATCAAAGCATAGCCTATTACGGCATAGCTTTGTGTATATTGTGACTTCGTGAGCCTCACACCCCGGTATGAGTCAAAAACGGGATATGGACTGCAGGGAGTGCACACGTTTCTTTCTAGCTAGTGGTAGTGTCAGTGCTTTAACACGGCCTGGCATTTTACTTATGTGGATGATGGATTTTGAGGCGCCTCAGATTTTTATAGGCCGATAGTGGTCATATTATAGGTTCAAAGGAACCGGGAAACGTGTGTTCAGGCATAATTAATCCACCACCCTTAGGTAGGGACCGGCCCTGAAGATCCAAGTGTTCACTGCGGGGGATCCTGAGGCATTTGCTAGAGTGTCTCGAATCGGAGAGGAGCTTGCCCCTAGCCTCGACTCCTGATGGAAATCCAATTTCCAATACGACCTTGCGGTTTTGATTGTAGAACTAGTATGGCGACATAATAGGATGGGGGTACTATGCCGTCTATGATTAATACATTATGATTGAAATTGTTTTTGAAATATATATACCATAGATATACACACTAATATTAAATCCGTTTTATCGTATCAAGCATCTTTTGACCATTATAAGGTAAAACCCTATCATGCGGTTTGCGTTGCATTGTGTGATGGGACTTGGGTCTTATAATGGTTTCATTTTTCTAAAAAGCATTGCGTTGTTTAACAATTTACTTTAATTTATGCACTGGCAATCCAATGGAGTAAACCTGTCCCGCGTTAGCGGTGTGGTCCTGTGATTAGCCTTATTATTAGATAGTTAAGCTAAGATTTCTCATACCAATCCCATGACTGACCTGTAGTTTGTTTCACTGGCAAACTCGGGTGCCTTTATTTTCCACACAGGCAGTCGAGTAGCTTTTTGCAGATATATTAACAGGATCCTGGCTTACAGCTGAAGCGGTATTCGGAAAGCTCTGTATCCGTGTATTCCTTCCAGTTGTATATTGGTAATATTTTTCCGCTGCTATTTAAATGTAATTTAAAACTCTGATATTATTGTATTTCCAATGTATATCATAAGTTCATACTCTGTTTTATTCTTGTACTCTGATGTAATTTTTGTAATCAGCAATAAAATATTCTTCAGTTTGTGTTCTGATGTGTATTGTTCTCAAAGCAATCCAGCCTTTCCTTCACTGGGAAGTTTGGGTCGTTTCATTGCAAGTCGTTCTTGTTGAACCCAGTGTATTCCTCTCTAGAGATACACTATCGGAAGGTGGTTGCATACCTTGTCATAGTTGGAAATCCGTTATCCATAAGCGCCAAGAAGTTTTGTTTGTATACTATATAGTGGAATGTGAGATGCAAGAATTCTTCTATATTCTAATTATTTGTGGAAAACCCTAGACATTATCATAATATCTGATTTAAATATACAAAAATGTTTTGTTCTCATACGATAAATGTAGGATCTAAATTAACCCTAGAGGGGGGCAGGGGGCGAATAGGATTTATCACAGATTTTTACTGAATAAT
The DNA here is from genome assembly GCA_030737875.1 of Allium sativum. NCBI lineage: Eukaryota > Viridiplantae > Streptophyta > Magnoliopsida > Asparagales > Amaryllidaceae > Allium > Allium sativum. The sequence continues at coordinate 138,583,564 of CM060925.1, read as the reverse complement.
TAAACAATATCAATCACAAATAATAATCAGAGTAAATACGGAAAATAAATAACACACAAATATACCCATCTTCGGGAAAACCCTGCCTACTGCTGCATTCCCCAAGGTTTCTACCAGGAATTAAAATAATCTCTACGCTAACAATCCCCTGTGAACTCGCGACACTCGCTCCCAACTGTTCTCAACCCTACGCTCAAAACCCTGCACTGGTTTCTATCCTCGAAACCAGATTTCCCCGAATTACAAATCCCGTAATTCGTTCCCTTATTTTTAGGTACAAACTTGAAAACTACAAATTCGATTGCAAATTGAAATTAAAAAAAACTTTAAAAAAGCAAATTTAAAACCCTAGTTCTAAATTTATAAAAAAACTAAGTCCTTTTCTCTTTATAAAGCATGGCTGACCCCTTTTTTATTTGCTTCACCACTTCACTTTTGGCCCTATCTCTCTCCTCTCTGAAATAAAAAATTGCGGCGGCTTTGCTCCTGGGGTTTTAGTAAATTCCCAAATAAGATCGCGATGCTCCTTCAACACTGGAATTATTTGGCCCGTTCCTCTTTTCTCTGTAAAATGGAAGACCCGATTTAGCTAGGGTTTTTCTTTTTTGTCCAAATCACGACTTCGTAGGTCCTGGAAAAATGGGGATGGCGATAGCGATCAAGGGTTTCTTGAATTTGGAGCCGCTGCTCTCTCTCTCTCTCTGATGTTCTTCAATTTGCACTTCCACTTGATTCAGATCCAAGTAAAATTGGTATGATTTTTCAATTCGAAATTCTTTAATTGTGCTTGAACTTGGATGATTAATGGCTAGTGATGATTGGTGTTTATATAGGATTTTAATCCGATATATATGCTCTGATTTCTTATACGATTTGGTCTGATATTGTGTGACACCCCATGTCCATTAATGTCACTCACAAAGGGAATGCATTAACTTATATGGAGCATTTTAAGTATGTATAGAACAAAAACTTAACAACAAGACATATATAAAACAGTACTTAAAAATATATTTAAACTTCATTCATTGCAACGGTAAACAAATAAGTTTGATTACATCATCAAAAACCAAAGACTAGAGTGAAGTACATAATATCCATCTTGACTAAATCAGAGTACATAAAATGAAAGACATAACCCCACATAAAATAGCCATAAATAAGGTAGGATGAACTTTTACTTCAGCGATCCAAGAAACTTCCAAAGAAAGAGATAAAGCTGTCCAAATCAAGCTCCACTAGTACTAGTCCCACCCTGAGCACCTTGGGGGGGGGAGAAAGAAAAGAGGTGGAAACAAAGGGGGTCAGACATAAAGTCTGGCGAATGCAATAACTTTAACAATATAATCATTAAGTAACTAGGATAAGGCATAAGCTGGAAAATAAGAAAATGACTGTGAACATTTGGGTATGACAAAGCACACAAAAGAAATCGGATGAACAAAGATAACGTCAAGGGCGTACCTAGTCACTACAGGATAATTACTACACTGCACCCACCAAACACCCTAAAGTTGATCCCGCCTATAGAACTTAATGATAATGGTAGTTTCGTGTACCACTAGCTGCCTTCATAGGTGCCGCCTGCTTCTATCTCCACTAGGCGTACCCACTACCCCCATTCGATCGGCTCCCTAACTCGTAGATACCCGTGCTGGCCCCACAGTCGGGTGTATCACTCCCTAAAGTGGCAACCCGATACCATCGAAATGCACGGCTTATATCTACACGATGCAACAACGTCTTACCTACCAGCCCGGGCCCACACACGCATATGACCCCGTTGGACTTGCGTTGCCACCGCTAACCCGTTTTGACCTCTTACAATCAACCCCAGTACGCGTGTCCCGTCCTCGACTTGGGTCGAGCTCACAATGATACTTAATGGGTTACTGGTTTGATAAGGGCCCCCATGCATGGTACAAGCTTTCCACCAATGCTTGGTCCCCTCTAAGGTTTTTCCCCACTTAACCCCATTCTTATTCATGTCTTCTTACATGTTTCAATCTTGATTAAGTGCATCTAATTGTATTTCATATGCCACTTAAGGCACACACTTAATTCCACATGCCACCCAAGGCACCCACTTAACCCTCTCATGTCCCACCACATGTTTATCTGGTTAAGTGTTTCTTAATTCATTAACACCGTAACCTTGTAAAGACCTCCCACATTAAACTGGCATTTGTGGCAGCTGGATTTGCCGGGCGGGTCCGGGCAGTCTTACACCACAAACGATCCTAACCTCGTGTCTTTACAACTATTACGCATTTAATTCATGCCTTCGACCTCTCACATTAGACTGATATTTGTGGCTGCTGGACTTGCTGGGCGGGTCCAGGCAGTCTTGCACCACAAACGAGTCTAACCTCGTGTCTTAGGCGGTTTATTATTACACATCTTTATTTAACCCCAAAGTGGATTAATATCCCTATTCAAAATTTGTAAATAAATTCCAAATATACTTATGTCCGTAATTGACTCAATTATGTCCATAAATGCCAATTTTTCCAATTAATGTCTTAATTTTATTATATGCCTTTTTCAAGGCCATTTGCCAATTCTCAATATGTGTATATTCAATATTACACCCATCGTCCCCACGTTATTTGTTCGTTGACCATGACATATATGTATATTAGACTAGCAATTAGTCTAACACATAAAAGGGAAGAAACATTGCAAATTTGCATAACACACAAAATGGATCTAATCTTGCAAATAAGGAATACAACATAACTTGCATAAACTTGTTATTGTCATGAATCTAAACATAGGCCTAAAGGTGTGAACTTGCATATATATATATATATATATATATATATATATATATATAATATATAGTTTTTCACCTAAAACTTGCATATATGAATGTAGTTCTTCATCCAAAACTTGCATAGGCCATAGTCACAAACTTGCATAAACAATGTACATTATAGATCTAAATCTAAAGGTGTAAACTTGCATATATGTGAACCCAATTTCTACCTAAACTTGCATATAGTCACTATATTTGATTCACATGTAAACTTGTGTACAATTCATATAGAAACTAACATATAATCTACACCAAACATGTGTACAGTTCATATAGAAACTAGCATATAATCTACACCCAAACTTGCATATAGAATGATGTCAAACGTGAATGAAGTTGAACATAGGTGATTTGGCATATGAAAAGGGATCCACAATAAAACTATCATTATGAACAACTAGCATAAATTCACAGAATATTACATTTTTCCAATGTCTCACAAACATAGCCATATAACCCAATTTATAACTTAACCCAATTAACTTATTAATTATCTTATTAAAGATATTGAACTCACAACTCAAAGAAGGTCTTGAGTTCTGGAATCTGAGTTCTGAAATTGATTAAGCTCGCCTTTGGAGTAGACAAATTTGTTGTTGTTGTTTATAAATTTTAGTTGAATTGAGTTGATTAGCTTCACTTTCTCTCTAGTTGGTGGCGGCTACTCTAGGTTGCAAGGTGATAGCTTGACGGCCATGGCTCTAATTTTTATTTTGTTTTAGGGTTTGAGTCTACATGTGTTTATATAGTATTTAGGATTAATTTAGGCCATCCGATTAACCTAGAATCAATCAAAACCATCCAGCCAAGATAGGGTGACACCTCAGCCCTAATTGACTCAGTATTGAGTCACAAAATCGTCATCTTTCAGATCTGCCCGGGAGGGGAGGGGGGCGGCAGGTCGACACTAAGGTCAACCTGGCTTTGGGGGGAAATTTCCCGCCCTGCTCAGTTCCATGTCTGAATTCGTTTTTGAATTTAAATTTGAATTTCTGGAAACATCCGACAACCATAACTTCTTCATACGAAGTCCAATTTACGCAAACTCGGACTCTATCTCAACCAGAATTCCGAGACGAACACAATGGAGTAACCCGTTTCCCTTACTTCTTACATTTAAAATTATGTATTCTTTAATTTGTTGACTTTAACATTTAAATTTACGGGGTGTTACATTCTCCCCTCCTTAAAGGATTTCGCCCCCGAAATCTCCAAGTTAAGGAGAATGCATATCCTATCATCCAATCATCCATCTACTCAACCATCAAACACATACATTCATTGTCCTTACAAAATTTCTAATGTTGTATGAACATATGCAAGAAGTGTGTGTATATGTTCCTTATCTAATGCTAAATCAGGCGGTCTACTGATTCAGTTGACCTCCTTAATGCAAATCATGATAGTGTCATGCGTCCATTATGTATGCGAAAGAATCCTATCGATACATATTATTTCTACATGTGTGCACAACCATTCATCAAAATGCAGCATCCATATGATAACACAACCATTATACAACCATTAACTTAAATATGCACACACATTTATATTCAACGTGAAGGTGAATGAGCCGATCTAGTGCCCAAGGTGTGTGTATATGCATCCACGAGCAACCACTTGCATCCATTTTCATTCATCAAACATAACATGTCTCAAACACATATTTGCAACCATAGGGTTCTTCCTAACTAAAGATCGAAGATGTCATCGTAAAGATAATACTAAAAGATAGGACAAGTGTCAACAAAGTGGTAGAAAAAGGAGAAATTAAAATATACCCTCAAAAAGGAAAGGGTACAGCGTACGCATTTTGTCTTCCGTCTCCCAAGTCACGTCTCTTTGATCGTCTCCCCATTGCACTTTGACCAACTTGACCTCTTTGTTGCAAAGGTTTTTGACCTTTGATCCGAGAATGCGTGTAGAAGCTCATCTGATCGTGGCATTGCGCTCCACTTCCACTTCTTCGAGCGTGCTCGGCTCTACCACTTCCGCCGTATCATGTAAACACTTACGCAAATGCGAAACGTGAAACACGTCATGAACTCCGCTGAGCTTCTCTGGTAACTTTACTTTATACGCCATCTATCCAATCCTCTCCATAATTGGAAAGGGTCCTACGAACCTCGTTGCCAAATTCCCTATTGATCCAAAACGGACTACGTTTCTTAATGGTGACACCTTAATAAAAACCATGTCTCCAACATCGAACTCAAGATCGGTTCATCTCTTATCAGCATATGACTTCTGTCAGTCCTGCGCCGTCTTCATTCGCCGTCGAATCAGGTCTATCTTCTCTGAAGTCTCCCTAATCATGTCAGGTCCAAGCAGAACCATATACGTGGATTCCCACCAAAATGTAGGTGATCGGCACGGTCGTCCATAAAGAGCCTCAAAAGGTGTCATGCCAATGCTAGCCTGAAAACTATTATTATAGGCGAACTCTACTAGTGGAAGGTGTTATTCCCATGTTCCTCCAAAATCTAGAATGCATAGCCTCAGAAGGTCTTCTAGAATCTGATTCACCCTCTCGGTCTGGCAATCCATCTGAGGATAATAAGCTGTACTTAAGCATAATTGCGTTCCAACCGCCTCTTGTAAGCTCTTCCAAAATTCGCTTGTGAAAATAGGATCTCTGTTGCTCACAATGCTGGAGGGTTTGCCATGCAAACGAACTATCTCTCGAAGGTAAACAGATGCTAACCATGCGGCGGTCCTTTTACTTTTGACGGGAATAAAATGGGCACTTTTAGTAAGTCGGTCTACAATTACCCAAATTCCCGTATTACCCTTCCTCAATCTTGGTAACCCATCTACAAAATCCATGGAAACGCTTTCCCATTTCCAAAGCGGAATCTCTAAGGGATGGAGCAAACCTTCGGGCTTCTTTTGCTCCGCCTTGACTTGCTAGCACACTAAGCATCTAGCAACGAACTCGGCCACGTCCTTTTTCATTCCGGCCAAAAAGAAAACTCGCTTCATATCCCTATACATCTTATCACCACCGGGATGTATGGTCATCTTCGAGCGATGTGAGTCTTCAAGAATTACCTTCTTCAAACTTTCGTCTTGTGGTATGCAAAGTCTTCCATCTCTACGTAGCCAACCTCTTTCATCTATAGCATATCTATCAAGATGTCTTGAGGACTCCCCTCCTATAAGCTTGCCTACTATATCAACCAATTGTGGGTCGTTTCGCTGTGCCTCTCCAACTCGACCCAAAAGTGTTGGTTGCACCTCTAATGATGCCAACAATCCGAGCGCAAAATCGACAGAGGGTCTGAAGTCAAAGGAAAATATATACTCCAAACTTTGCTGCTCTACGAACAGAGGACTTAAGGTTAACTTCTTTCTTCTTAAGGCGTCAGCTACAACATTACCCTTGCCAGGGGTATATGCAATCTCAAAATCGTAGTATGCCAAAAACTCCATTCATCTCTGTTGCCTCAAGTTTAGGTCCTTCTGTGAGAATAAATACTTTAGCGACTTATGGTCTGTATACAACTCAAACCTTTCACCAAGCAAATAATGACGCCACGACTTAAGTGCAAAAACTATGGCTGCCAACTCTAAGTCGTGGGTAGGGTAATTTTTCTCGTGGGCTTTCAACTGTCTTCCACCATAGCATATCACCCTTCCCTCTTGCATTAAAACTGTGCCAAGCCCTATCCCGCAAGCATCGGTATATACAGTGAATGTCTTACTCCTGTCTGGTAAAACTAAAACTAGAGCGGTCGTCAAAGCTCTCTTCATACGTTGGAAAGCATCGTCACAGTCAACGTCCCAAGTAAAAGTCAAATTCTTCTTCGTTAATCGAGCGAGAGGGGCTGATATCTTCGCGAAGTCCTTAATGAACTTCCTATAATAGCCAGCCAGCCCTAAAAAGTTTCTTACTTCGGTTGCGTTCTTAAGCGTTTTCCAATCTTGGATTGCCACTACCTTAGCGGGATTCACAGCTATCCCTTCCTTAGAGACCACGTGTCCTAAGAACCTCACTTCTTTTCTCCAAAAATGGCACTTGGAGAACTTAGCTTTTAGCTATGTGCTCGTAGGGTCTCTAAGACTTCCCTAAGATGTAGGGCATGCTCTTCTTCATTATTAGAGAAAACTAAAATATCGTCTACAAAAACTACCACAAATTTGTTCAGAAACTCTCTAAACACCCTACTCATTAAGTCAACAAAGTTTGCGGGTGCATTCGTCAAACCAAAAGGCATGACAAGCCACTTGAAGAGACTGTCAGGAGTTCTAAATGCAGTCTTATCGATGCTATCTTCAGCCACCCTTAGCTGATGAAACCCTGTAGCCAAATCCAGTTGCGAGAAAACCGAAGCTCCCACCAACTGATCGAATAAATAGTCTATCCTCGGTAACGGGTGTATGTTCTTCTTTGTTAGCTTATTCAGCTCTCTATAGTCCACGCACAATCTAAGTGAACCATCAGCTTTAGTAGCAAAAACGACTGGAGCACCCCACTCCGAAATACTTCTTCTTATGAACCCCTTCTCCAGCCGTTCTTTCACTTGCTTACTGAGTTCTCTTCTCTCTCTCGGAGCCATGTAGCGCATTGGTAATGTAATTGGCTTTGCATTATCAACTAAGTATATTCGAAAGTCTATCTCACGCCTCGGGGGTAAACCTCGAACTTCATTGAAGACACCCGAGTATTCACGGACCACTCTAAAAGACTGCAAATTCTCAACAGATGCGTCAAGCGATTCTAGATAACTTAGCATAACTGAATTTATGGGATTACAAGAGATTTCAAGAGTGTTTCCCAAGCGAGTCATAAGCCTAACCTCTCTCTTTTCACAATCTAGGACGGCTCCATTACTGGATAGCCAATCCATGCCCAAAATTAACCCATAGCCCGTGAAGCCCAAAACATAAGCATCACATTTAAACCCAACACTAAGTATAGAAATCTCCAAATCCAAACAAACCATCGACAAATAGCCTGAGCCCCCAATTGAATTTGAAACAACTAAGGGATCCTCTACTATACTGGTGTTTAGATGTAGTGACTCAACAAAAGCAATAGATATAAAAGAGTGCGATGCGCCAGAATCAAAGAGTGTGCGAAGAGGATGATCGAAAAGATAAACTAAACTTTCAACGAAAATCGTTCTACCTCTTTCTTGCAGCGGTGAGACCACGAGAGCCTGGACCTGCCCCCTTGCCTGCCTTGGTGCCATGAGAGCCTGAATCTGCCCTCTAGAGGTAGGCCCTGCCCTCTGCCCTTTCTTTGGGCAGTCCTTAATCAAATGTCCTGCTTCGCCACAGTGGAAACAACCAGTCTTCTTCTTCTTCCTACAGTCTTTGATCAGATGGCCTGGTGTCCCACTGTTAAAGCAGCTTTTCTTTCCCTTGCCATTGTTGTCTTTACCACCCTTCTTGTTCTGCTGTTGCTGTTTCTTTTGATCCCCTTTCTTCTCAAGTGCCTTATTAGCATTTTTCTCCTCTTCACGCATAAGCGCCATGTCAACTAGTCTCTCAAAGGTGACCCCCATAGGGATGTGGGTCATAGCTAACCCATATAGCAGCTCGTTTAAACCCTTAACAAATCTCAAGGCCTTCTTTTCGGGTGTATTCACCAAGTCCAAGCCAAATCTTGCCAACTGATTGAACTTGTTGACGTATTCTTTCACTGATAGATTCCCCTGCTTCAATGCCAAAAACCTTTCCATGTATAGATTCTCTTCAGCCCGTGAGAGAAACTTCACCTAAAACCTATGTCTGAAATCCGGCCATGTATCAACTGGACGCTCTCCATTAGTGACCTCCCACCAAAACGAGGCCTCATCCTTCATTAACCAGGCAGCTAATTGGATCTTTCTTCCATCTTCTACCTCAAAGATTCCAAATAGTTCTTCCACCTCCTTTAGCCAATTTCGGGCTTCAACAAACGTTTCCGACCCATGAAAAGATTTTCTGCCCATTGCCCGAAAGTCCTTGCATATCTTTGCGAAATTGTCAACACGGGGAGGAGGAGGAGCATTTGCTAGGCCTGCGACATGGGCCCTAGCTTCCAGATACCTTCTAAACCATCCTGGTATCGGTATCCCCTCGGGTATCTCGGGAATTCCAGACATGCTGAAAAGAAAATGAAGAGATTCAAACGAAGAATTCGAAACGAAGATATATGGCTCTTGGGGTTATGTTTCCAAAATAAACTTTTCTCTTGAAGATATTCTCCTTAAAACATACTTTTGAAAGTATTTCTTTATAAAATACTTTTTAAAAATAGTTTTTCAAAATATCTTATCTGTTCTGGTAACCTTCAGCTCTGATACCACGTGTGACACCCCATGTCCATTAATGTCACTCACAAAGGGAATGCATTAACTTCTATGGAGCGTTTTAAGTGTGTATAGAACAGAAACTTAACAACAAGATAGATATAAAACAGTACTTAAAAAAATTAAACTTAATTCATTTCAGCAGTAAACAAATAAGTTTGATTACATCATCAAAAACCAAAGACTAGAGTCAAGTACATAATATCCATCTTGACTAAATCAGAGTACATAAAATGAAAGGCATAACCCCACATAAAATAGCCGTAAATAAGTAGGCTGAACTTTTACTTCAGCGATCCAAGCAACTTCCAAAGAAAGAGATAAATCTGTCCAAATCAAGCTCCACTGGTACTAGTTCCACCCTGAGCACCTTGGGGGGGGGAGGAAGAAAAGAGGTGGAAACAAAGGGGGTCAGACATAAAGTCTAGCGAGTGCAATAACTTTAACAATATAATCATTAAGTAACTAGGATAAGGCATAAGCTGAAAAATAAGGAAATGACTGTGAACAATTGGGTATGACAAAGCACACAAAAGAAATCGTATGAACAAAGATAACGTCAAGGGCGTACCTAGTCACTACAGGATAATTACTACACTGCACCACACCAAACACCCTAAAGTTGATCTCGCCTACAGAACTTAATGATAATGGTAGTTTCGTGTACCTCCTAGCTGTCTTCATAGGTGCCGCATGCTCCTATCTCCACTAGGTGTACCCACTACCCCCATTCGATCAGCTCCCTAACTCGTAGATACCCGTGTTGGCCCCACAGTGGGGTGTATCACTCCCCAAAGTGGCAACCCGACACCACAGAAAGGCACGGCTTATATCTACACGATGCAACAACGTCTTACCTACCAGCCCGGGCCCACACACGCATATGACCCCGTTGGACTTGCGTTGCCACCGCTAACCCGTTTTGACCTCTTACAATCAACCCCAGTACGCGTGTCATGTCCTTGACTTGGGTCGAGCCCACAAAGATATTTAATGGGTTACTGGTTTGATAAGGGCCTCCATGCATGGCACAAGCTTTCCACCTATGCTTGGTCCCCTCTAAGGTTTTTCCCCACTTAACCCCATTCTTATTCATGTCTTCTTACATGTTTCAATCTTGGTTAAGTGCATCTAATCGTTTTTCATATGCCACTTAAGGCACCCACTTAATTCCACATGCCACCCAAGGCACCCACTTAACACCCTCATGTCCCACCGTATGTTTATCTCGTTAAGTGTTTCTTGATTCATTAACACCGTAACCTTGTAAAGACCTCCCACATTAGATTGGCATTTGTGGCAGCTGGATTTGCTGGGCGGGTCCGGGCAGTCTTACACCACAAACGAGCCTAACCTCGTGTCTTTACAACTGTTACGCATTTAATTTATGCCTTCGACCTCTCACATTAGACTGACATTTGTGGCTGCTGGATTTACCGGGCGGGTCCGGGCAGTCTTACACCACAAACGAGTCTAACCTCATGGCTTAGGCAGTTTATTATTACACATCTTTATTTAACCCCAAAGTGGATTAATATCCCTATTCAAAATTTGTAAATAAATTCCAAATATACTTATGTCCATAATTGACTCAATTATGTCCATAAATGCCAATTTTTTCAATTAATGTCTTAATTTAATTATATGCCTTTTTCAAGGCCATTTGCCAATTCTCAATATGTGTATATTCAATATTACCCCCATCGTCCCCACGTTGTTCATTCGTTAATCATGACATATATGTATATTAGACTAGCAATTAGTCTAACACATAAAAGGGAAGAAACATCGCAAATTTGAATAACACACAAAATGGATCTAATCTTGCAAATAAGGATTACAACATAACTTGCATAAACTTGTTATTGTCATGAATCTAAACATAGGCCTAAAGGTGTGAACTTAAATAATAATATAGTTTTTCACCTAAAACTTGCATATATGAATGTAGTTCTTCATCCAAAACAAACTTGCATAAACAATGTACATTATAGATCTAAATCTAAAGGTGTAAACTTGCATATATGTGAACCCAATTTCTACCTAAACTTGCATATAGTCACTTTATTTGATTCACATGTAAACTTGTGTACAATTCATATAGAAACTAACATATAATCTACACCAAACATGTATACAGTTCATATAGAAACTAGCATATAATCTACACCCAAACTTGCATATAGAATGATGTCAAACGTGAATCAAGTTGAACATAGGTGATTTGGCATATGAAAAGGGATCCACAATAAAACTATCATTATGAACAACTAGCATAAATTCACAGAATATTACATTTTTCCAATGTCTCACAAACATAGCCATATAACCCAATTTATAACTTAGCCCAATTAACTTATTAATTATCTTATTAAAGATATTGAACTCACAACTCAAAGAAGGTCTTGAGTTCTGGAATCTGAGTTCTGAAATTTATTAAGCTCGCCTTTGGAGTAGACAAATTCGTTGTTGTTGTTTATAAATTTTAGTTGAATTGAGTTGATTAGCTTCACTTTCTCTTTAGTTGGTGGCGGCTACTCTAGGTTGCAAGGTGATAGCATGACGGCCATGGTTCTAATTTTTATTTTGTTTTAGGGTTTGAGTCTACATGTGTTTATATAGAATTTAGGATTAATTTTGGTCATTCGATCAACCGAGAATCAATCAAAACCATCCAACCAAGACAGGGTGACACCTCAGCCCTAATTGACTCAGCACTGAGCCTCAAAATCGTCATCTTTCAGATCTGCCGAGGGGGGGAGGGGCAGGTCGACCCCCATGTCGACCCTCAGGTCGACACTAAGGTCGACCTGTCTATGGGGAAGTCGACACTAAGGTCGACCCCCAGGTCGGCCTGGCCTTGGGCGGGAAATTTCCCGCCCTGCCCAGTTCCTTGTCTGAATTCGTTTTTGAATTTAAATTTGAATTTCTGGAAACTTTCGACAGCCATAACTTCTTCATACGAAGTCCAATTTACGCAAACTCGGACTCTGTAACAACCCGTATTTTGATAACGTGTTATAACCATAAATCTAGGCAGAATTAAATTTTAAAATAAGAACAAAGGGAAACGGGTTGCGCCATTGCATTCGTCTCGGAATTCTGCATGAAATCGAGTCCGAGTTTTCGAAAATCGGAGTCCGTATGACCAAGTTATGGCTCCCCAAAGTTTCAGAAATTTTCAGAGTTCAAAACAGTTCGAATTCGAGTTCAAATTCGAATTTCAAAACCCAGACAGACTGGGCGGGAAATTTCCCGCCCAGCACCCCAGGTCGACTGGGCAGTCGACACCCCCAGGACCAGGTCGACTGCGCAATCGACTTGGGTGTCGACCTGGTCCCCGAACCTGGCTTGGGCCTGGTTGCTCCTGCTTGACCCTGTTGGCTTGTTTGTGGGCCTGTGACGATTTTTGGTGGTTCAGATCGATTCTAGGGTTTATCCTATGGCCTAAACTAGTTGTTGCAACTATAAAAACACCCTAAGACCCAGGCTAATCCACAACAAATCTTTCTAACACCATTATGCTGTTAAGTCTCCTCTTGAACCATGGCCGCCGCCTCCAACTTGAAGCTTAAACATTCAAACTAGATCCAAATCGAAGGCCAACGTTTCTACAACAATTCAAGGGAATAGATCAACATCTCAACAACGATCCTACGACAATTTATGTTCTTAGTTCTCAAAAACCACGATCTGTAAGCCCCAGTTACTCTTAGATCTAAACTCTAAACTTAATATGACATGTGTAAATTGAAGTTGAACATAAACATGATAACTACTTGAGACCTACTCTTGTATATCTTTGATCTATGACTATTCCTTTTTGATCTATTATTTTAGATCTACTCTTGTTCACCCTAGATCTATTCACCTTGAACCTAGTATCGTTCATATTGAACCTGTATTTGTGGAATACTGATAAGAACTTGATTTAGGGGCCTGTTCATGTCATAACCTAAACCCTATCATTATTTTAACATGCCTGTGATGTTGTGATGTTGAAACTATTGCTAGTCACAAGTTTAGGATTACCATCTTATGTCATTTATTGCTATGTTTATCACCCTATTTCATATGCCAGTGATGTTATGATCATATCTCAAGTTACACCATGCTTGCCTTGAAATCACCTTTGCCACTTTATACCCATCCTTGTTATGTTATTCCCTAGTTACATCTATTGCCTTGATTCGAATTCACGAGCGTTGGGGATGCGATTTGGGTAGTTTAGGAAAACCTGAATTTAGTATGAACTTGAAAACATGAATATCGTTATAACTTGAGCTTGGATAGGAACATGAATTTGACATGAAATTATACTTGAAAATATGAATTTGGGACATGACACTTAGATAACTTGAACGTGGCCAACTCGAGGTTGGGTTGAGTTTGCAGTATAAATCTGCCCGGAACCGCCCGGCGAATCCAGTAACTGCAAACAATAGGACCCAATGTGAGTAGTTGGTCATATCGCACTCGAAACCCGAGGTTAGACTAGGTTATGGTGTAAAACTGCCCGGACCCGCCCGGCACATCCAGTAACCATAACCAAGTCTAATGTTAGAGGTTAGGGGTGCATTGAGTAAATTAATGCCACTGGATAGGGTTAAGTCATGGACCACTTGAATATACTTAACCAATTTGACACGTTGATTTGATAGGGTTAATTCATGAACTGCTTGAACACACTTAACCAACCTGACACATGATTCGTAGGACTAAGTCTTGAACTAGAACGACACACTTAGTCAATTTGACATGACACGTAGATGGGGTTAAGTCTCGATTTTAAATGACAACTTAACCTGCTGAACGAAACCCTAGTTACGCGGTCCTTTTCAGCAGTAACCCACTAGATGTATCACGGTACCCTGGGACTAGGCAGGGTGGGGCACGATTGCTGGGCTGATTGTAAGCGACCAGAACGACGGCTGAGTTGGTGCGCCATTATAGGTTCAGGCGGACTAGGGTCGTGCACTTAGTCCGGAGTTGAAAAAGCAGGCATTGGGCATCAGTAGGATTATCTGTGCATTCTTGATTCGTGTCGGTGGTTGGCACCCTAGGGCTTGATACACCCTATGGTGGACCTAGCACAGGTGACTACATTCGTGATAGGGCCGTATGACACAGAAACACGACGAGCTAGACTTGTAGGGAGCCGATCGATTAGATCATACCGTTGGACCCCGAATTGGGTCACTTCACGATATTGGGCCAAGGGATTATTTCTTGATTTATAGTTGACACGGGATTAGTATACCAGTATAGTTGGTATGGCGAACCTTGAATACGCAATGTTAGACTTGAGTTATCTTGTTAGCTTAGTTATCATGTCAGACTTATCATCATTCCTATGTTTAATTCCAGTTTATTCATGTCTTGTTAACTTTACTAGTTTCTATGCTGATAGTCACTAGGGCTTACCAGTCTTTTTGACTGACCCGTTTTCTTTCGCCTCTTTGTCTTTCGTCCCCCCCCCCCCCAGGTTCTCAGGGAGGAAACTCTAGCTCTTAGCTTGGACTTTGCTTGCTTTCTGACAGCTCATGTACGGTTTGGTCTTGAGCTATGCTATGGCTGCACTCATGCACTTTTTGGGGAATAATATTTTACTTATGTTGTTTTAAGTACTTTGCTTCTTTAGAACTTGATGTAATGAAATAATGACTTGGCATTTTGATGTAAGAGGTTTTGAATCTATTTTTCAGTAATGAGATTTGGTTTTAAAGTTTATATCCGCTGCTTTATATACTCTATTTTATCTATGTTCTGTCTTGTGTTATCTCTGTGCCTGTTTACTAGATAATACCCCTCCAAAACTAGGCCATTCCCTTTGTGAGTGACCCTAGCGGAGGTGGGGTGTTACATTTGGTATCAGAGCAGAAGGTTACCAGACTGGGCAAAAGTTTTAAAAACCTTCTGAAACTATTTCAAAACCGTTTATAAAGAAGCATTTTTCAAGAAAAGTTTTATTTTTAAGAAAAGGCTATTCCCCAAAAGGCATTAGCACTTTCCTTTGTTTCCTCTTTTGAATCTTTTTCCTTTTCGCTTTTCAGCATGTCTAATCTTAACCTTCCTGAGGGAGTACCCATACCTGGTTGGTTCCGAAGATACTTGAAAGCTAGGGCCAACGGCGCGGGCCCGGCAGATATCCCTCCTCCTCCCCCCCCCCCGGTGGCCACGGTTCCTCCTCCTCCTCCTCCGGGTACCGCCTTCGCCAAAATATGCAAGGACTTTATAGGAATGGGCGGCAAGAACTTCGTTGGAGCTGAAACCTTCGTTGAGGCGTGAAACTGGCTAAAAGAGACTGAAGACTTGTTTGTTATTTTCGATATAGAGGATCATAGGAAAGTTCAGTTGGCAGCATGATTGTTGAAAGAGGAAGCTGCATTTTGGTGGGAAGTCACCAACGCTACCAGGCCAATTGAGACTTGGGCAGACTTTAGAGAGAGGTTTGGGCTTAAGTTTTTATCATCCGCAGAAGCGAGTCTTCAGATGGAGAGGTTCCTGGCACTCAAGCAAGGGGACATGTCAGTTAGGGAATACGTGAATAAGTTTAATCAGCTTGCTCGGTTTGGTTTGGACTTAGTCAACACGACTGAGAAGAAGGCTCTACGCTTTGCTCGAGGATTGAGCGAGCCACTCCACACTATGTCCATGACTCATGTACCCATGGGGGCGACCTTTGAAAGCTTGGTGAATATGGCCCTACTTCATGAAGAAGACAAGAATGGCAAGAAGAAGGTCAAGGCGAATGAGTCTCAAGACAAGAAGGTAGACTCCGAGAAAGGAGGAAAGAACAGCAACAACAAGAATGACAAGTCACGTGAGAAAAGAAAATGCAACTTCTGTGGTATTGACGGGCATATAGTCCAGGACTGTAGGAAGAAGAAGATGAAGATAGGAGCATGTTTTCAATGCAGTGAAACTGAACACATCAGCAAGAACTGCCCTAAGAAGCAAGGGCAAGCCCCGCAAGAAGGACCTTCTAGGGGTACATCTTTAACTTCTTTTCCCTAGATACTCTGTTTTATCTTGTATATCCTTTCGATCCTGTCTTGAGAACCTTAGCTAGAATCCTATGAATGTAAACATGTATTTGAAACATGTTATGCTTGATGTTTGCGAATGGTTGCAAGTGATTGCTCGTGGTTGCATAACACGCATTAGGCACTAGATCGGCTCAGACACATTTTCATATTGCATATGCATGAGTGTTTATACTTATTTATGGATGAAATTGAATGTGTTATCATATGAATGTTGCATATGGATGAATGTTTGTGCACACATATAGTGCTTACGTGACTAGGATTATTTGCATACATGTTGGATTCAAGACACTAAACATATTTTGCATTAGAAAGATCAATCAGGCCTGATCATTTGCATTAGATAAGGAACATATACACACACTTTCTGCATATGTTCATACAGCATTAGAAATCTCTTAAGGACAATGTTTGCTTGTGGATGATGTTTTGAGTAGATGGATGATGGATGGTAGGATACGAGATTTCGGGGACGAAATACTTTAAGGAGGGGAGAATGTAACAACCCGTATTTTGATAACGTGTTATAACCATAAATCTAGGCAGAAATAAATTTTAGAATAAGAACCAAGGGAAACGGGTTGCGCCATTGCGTTCGACTCGGAATTATGCATGAAATCGAGTCCGAGTTTTCGAAAATCGGAGTCCGTATGACCAAGTTATGGCTCCCCAAAGTTTCAGAAATTTTCAGAGTTTAAAACAGTTCGAATTCGAGTTCAAATTTGAATTTCAAAACCCAGACAGACTGGGCGGGAAATTTCCCGCCCAGCACCCCAGGTCGACTGGGGAGTCGACTGGGCAGTCGACACCCCCAGGACCAGGTCGACTGCGCAGTCGACTTGGGTGTCGACCTGGTCCCCGAACCTGGTTTGGGCCTGGTTGCTCCTGCTTGACCCTGTTGGCTTGTTTGAGGGCCTGTGACGATTTTTAGCGGTTCAGATCGATTCTAGGGTTTATCCTATGGCCTAAACTAGTTGTTGCAACTATAAAAACACCCTAAGACCTAGGCTAATCAACAACAAATCTTTCTAACACCATTATGCTGCTAAGTCTCCTCTTGAACCATGGCCGCCGCCTCCAAATTGAAGCTTAAACATTCAAACTAGATCCAAATCGAAGGCCAACGTTTCTACAACAATTCAAGGGAATAGATCAACATCTCAACAACGATCCTACGACAATTTCTGTTCTTAGTTCTCAAAAACCACGATCTGTAATCCCCAGTTACTCTTAGATCTAAACTCTAAACTTAATATGGACATGTGTAAATTGAAGTTGAACATAAACATGATAACTACTTGATACCTACTCTTGTATATCTTTGATCTATGACTATTCCTTTTTGATCTATTATTTTAGATCTACTCTTGTTCACCCTAGATCTATTCACCTTGAATCTAGTACCATTCATATTGAACCTTGATTTGTGGAATACTGATAAGAACTTGATTTAGGGGCCTGTTCATGTCATAACCTAAACCCTATCATTATTTTAACATGCCTGTGATGTTGTGATGTTGAAACTATTGCTAGTCACAAGTTTAGGATTATCATCTTATGTCATTTATTGCTATGTTTATCACCCTGTTTCATATGCCAGTGATGTTATGATCATATCTCAAGTTACACCATGCTTGCCTTGAAATCACCTTTGCCACTTTATACCCATCCTTGTTATGTTATTCCCTAGTTACATCTATTGCCTTGATTCGAATTCACGAGCGTTGGGGATGCGATTTGGGTAGTTTAGGAAAACCTGAATTTAGTATGAACTTGAAAACATGAATATCGTTATAACTTGAGCTTGGACAGGAACATGAGCTTGACATGAAATTATACTTGAAAATATGAATTTGGGACATAACACTTAGATAACTTGAACGTGGCCAACTCGAGGTTGGGTCGAGTTTGCAGTATAAATCTGCCCGGAACCGCCCGGCGAATCCAGTAACTGCAAACAATAGGACCCAATGTGAGTAGTTGGTCATATCGCACTCGAAACCCGAGGTTAGACTATGTTATGGTGTAAAACTGCCCGACACATCCAGTAACCATAACCAAGTCTAATATGAGAGGTTAGGGGTGCATTAAGTAAATTAATGCCACTGGATAGGATTAAGTCATGGACCACTTGAATATACTTAACCAATTTAACACGTTGATTTGATAGGGTTAAGTCATGAACCGCTTGAACACACTTAACCAACCTGACACATGATTCGTAGGACTAAGTCTTGAACTAGAACGACACACTTAGTCAATTTGACATGACACGTAGATGGGGTTAAGTCTCGATTTTAAATGACAACTTAACCTGCTGAACGAAACCCTAGTTACGCGGTCCTTTTCAGCAGTAACCCACTAGATGTATCACGGTACCCTGGGACTAGGCAGGGTGGGGCACGATTGCTGGGCTGATTGTAAGCGACCAGAACGACGACTGAGTTGGTGCGCCATTGTAGGTTCAGGCGGACTAGGGTCGTGCACTTATTCCAGAGTTGAAAAAGTAGGCATTGGGCATCAATAGGATTATCTGTGCATTCTTGATTCGTGTCGGTGGTTGGCACCCTAGGGCTTGATACACCCTATGGTGGACCTAGCACAGGTGACTACATTCGTGATAGGGCCGTATGACATAGACACACGACGAGCTAGACTTGTAGGGAGCCGATCGATTAGATCATACCGTTGGACCCTGAATTGGGTCACTTCAAGATATTGGGCCAAGGGATTATTTCTTGATTTATAGTTGACACGGGATTAGTATTCCAGTATAGTTGGTATGGCAAACCTTGAATACGCAATGTTAGACTTGAGTTATCTTGTTAGCTTAGTTATCATGTCAGACTTATCATCATTCCTATGTTTAATTCCAGTTTATTCATGTCTTGTTAACTTTACTAGTTTCTATGCTGATAATCACTAGGGCTTACCAGTCTTTTTGACTGACCCGTTTTCTTTCGCCTATTTGTCTTTCGTCCCCCCCCCCAAGGTTCTCAGGGAGGAAACTCTAGCTCTTAGCTTGGACTTTGCTTGCTTTCTGACGGCTCATGTACGGTTTGGTCTTGAGCTATGCTATGGCTGCACTCATGCACTTTTTGGGGAATAATATTTTACTTATGTTGTTTTAAGTACTTTGCTTCTTTAGAACTTGATGTAATGAAATAATGACTTGGCATTTTGATGTAAGAGGTTTTGACTCTATTTTTCAGTAATGAAATTTGGTTTTAATGTTTATATCCGCTGCTTTATATACTCTATTTTATCTATGTTCTGTCTTGTGTTATCTCTGTGCCTGTTTACTAGATAATACCCCTCCAAAACTAGGGCATTCCCTTTGTGAGTGACCCTAGCGGAGGTGGGGTGTTACAGACTCTATCTCAACCAGAATTCCGAGATGAACACAATGGCGTAACCTGTTTCCCTTGATTCTTACATTTAAAATTAAGTATTCTTTAATTTGTTAACTTTAACATTTAAATTTACGGGGGGTTACATATTGCGTAAATTTTGGGGCTTGTAATTCACGGCTTTGAATTCGTGAATTTTGATATTTTCAAACTTGCGTGATTTCTGGAATAGATTGCGAGATCAATTCTAGACTTTGAACTGGTCGTGAATTCTCGAATTTCTAATTTTCTCTCTCTTTTTTTTGTCAACATGATTTTTAAAACTAATTTTTCTTGAATAAACTGGTGCCTTGGATTAATTGCTTTATAAAAAAATGATACGAATAGATGCTACATTTGAACTTGGTCCGCCTTGTATAACTGTCACTACATTCCTTGTATTGTTTCATGTTGCCAATACTTCCTTGCGTATGAGCTTTACTTGAAACATACTATGTTCATCATATTTACATTGCTTTGCTTGTCCATCCTTTGTTTAAAGTGCTGCTACAAACAGATGTTAAAGAAAACTTCTACTTGAACATTTTAATGAATACTGTGTGTCATTCTTGCTCCATACAAGTGACTATAGTTTTTGCTTGGGTCTGAGTCGCACCATCCAAGTATATTTATGCTGAGCTAATCATATTCCACTATATGTATTGCCTGCACCATCATTTGTCCATGCTGAACCTTATAAACTGCTTGTACATGAATTTTGTAAAATGCTTTGATATAGTTGCACCTGCCCCTTGTTTAAACTGCTTGACCATTGTAGTTCACTGTCCATTTGCACTTGCACCATTTTGATTTTGATTTGTGTCAACCTTTAGCTTGCCACTGTGGTGCTTGATCCATTTTCTTGAGTTCTGAATAGTCGATCAGATTTAACTTGATAAGAGCAGAAACTGTGCTTGTACTATATGGTCGAACTACCTTTAGTCTTGTGGTTGTTCCTGTCTTGTACTACTGCCATTCACCTTTATACATTTTTGTGCTTATCATGTTAATGCTTGTACATTTAACTTAAGGCTTGTACCATGTTCCTCTGTCTCCCATTCTCATTGCTCCTTGACCAAATTGATTGCTGTTATATATTATTGGATTTGTTCATGTACCATTTTTCAACCTTGCTACACTTGTGTCCCCTTTTTAGTTTGCATTTCTTTGACCATTATAACACATGATGAGGCACTTGTACTTGAGCCTTGCTACTTTAATCATTGTTCACATTCACTTGTACACCTGCATGTGCCCATTTGTAAACATACTTGATATTGAACTGTAATCTTGGACTGTTGAGCTTCATGTAACTCGTGTTGCTGTGTGCACCTTCATCACATATACACTGTGTATCTTCCTGTTGCAATAGCCATGACTTGCTGCACCAATTTGTTGTATTTCTGAAATGCTATTACTCTTTTAGACATGTGCCTGAACTGTTGTTTTTGGGAGCTGCACCATTTAGACTTGTGCTTATTCACTGTTGTACTGTCCATGACATTTTTTATATTGTATATATATTTCATATCTTATCATTGTGTCATGCTGCTGCACTGACTTTTGTGAACATTGCTCGACCAACTTTGTCTTTTTATGTTTGTTTGCACTTTTGGCTCGATCATGCTATGTTTACTTGTGCTCGACCACATTGATTATTGTTGCACCGAGTCAAGATTGTCCACATGGCTACTCCTTAGTTGCACACTGGATTGGCGAGCCAGTGCACACGTGTATATCGTGTGTATATGCAGCCATTCAGAAAATAATCTTGTCCTTGTATATCAGACTAAATCAGAAAAATGATGAGAAACACACCGAAATTCTGAGGCAAATAAAATATAAAATAAATTTATATTTGTACGTATTCAGTTTTATTTCTATTGCAGTCTACTATGTGTATTTTATTATATGTGATAGGTTTGAAGATGGTGATAGGACTGACTGTGAAGTGCTGTGAAGGCAAGAAGATAGAAGACAATGTCAATGTGTGTCAGTAAATGAATGTGTATATGAAAATGTACTGAGTGATGTATGTAATGAGGCATCTATGTTTATGAAATCGATTGTAGACGTGAATAAAATTTTACCGTTATTTGTAATAAGAAGATTTTATTGAAATAAAATATTATTTTATTGTGTTCAAATCAAATTGTCTATCATATCCACATTAATTCAGTTGGTACAATTCCATATAAACTATTATAACTGTGAACATACAATAGTGGAGTTATAATGTTGTACTATTTCAGATTTTGAAATAAAATATTTAATTGAATAAATATACCGTGAACTGTGTATAATTATATATTATTCAATAAATATTTATTTCTATGAAATGAAATATAAAATAGTACAGTTACAAACACATTTAAATAATATTATATGTTTGTTATCATCAAACAAAAATCATACATCATGTTGTCGTATCCAACAATCTTCCTTTTTTGATGATGACAAACATATACAAGATTTTGAATGTGTTAAATGTGTTTGAACGTGGAATATATTACTCCCCCTATTTGTTTGCTCCCCCTACAACTGAACTCCCCCTATATATGTGGAAAATATAAAAAATGAAATTCAATTGACCATTTTGCCCCTGGATATTTAATTTCCAGTCTTAAAATATTTTTGAATTAAATACTCATCAATCAAAATCTTGACCATTCTCCCCCTTTTGTTATCATCAAAAGAATAATCGAAGTCGAAACAGTGATGAATATAGACTAGAAGTATAAATTCAGATTAAGAGAGAGAATATATATCGTAAAAACCCATTAAATCAAACAAAAATCATAATAATCTTTAAATCAGAAGCAAATTTCACTTTCAGAATGAGTGGATTTACGATGGATTTTATAGAATGAGGAGAGTTCAAAAAAATTGAATATTTGAGTATCAATTTTAATGATTTTAAATAAGCTCAAAATGTGTTGAATACTTGCTAACCACGCATAGCCCAAAGGTTTTTTAAATGGGGTTAGTAGTAACTCAACTTTATCCTCTCTCATGAGTCCCCATCTATGCACAGCCCAAAGGTCCTTTATGTGAGAATGGAAGCACATAGAGATTAAGGTAATTCACCCATGCATAACCGCGAGGACTTTTAAATAGGACTGAATACTAAGGATAAATTATATATATATATATATATTTGTTCTTCTTTATTTTTATTTCCAAGATATTTTTCTTTCCAAAAATAATTTGAACTCTCCAAATTAAATAAAAAACATGATGAATGACATAAATATGGTAAATGTAGAAGATGGTCGTGAAATAAGCTCTAATACATAGATATTATAAAATCTGTCCAATCATCATGAGATTTTAAAATAATATCTCCTCTAGTTATGAATTATACCATAGTCACAACTCATCACAATTTCATAAATCTATTAATAATTTTGATGAGTCCCAAAAACAGTTCAAATCAATCAATAATTTCAATTTTTGAATAAATAATCAAAAATAATTTTAAAATTGAAAATATCAATTTCATGAGGGTTTTGAAAATATCAATGCAAGTTAAAAATCAGTTTCAAAAATCAATTAGTAGAATATGGAATTTTCTAATATTTCTAACACTGATTGCTCCTAGACAATTAAAAAAAATACTTGTATATGAAATTCAAATTGCCTATGGAATTTAAAGAAATCCAGTAACTGATTTTTCAACCCATCGTCCAATCACTAAGGTATTCAACCAAATCAAATCAATTTCCTTATCAGAGCAGCACAAGATCATCTTTAAAGCAAGAATCATAAGGGATTTTTTTTCAATTTTTTTTTAAACAAGCACAAGAAGCAGTCAACGATCAAATCTGAAGGTAATTATTTGAAATCACTTAAAAAAAATCAAATTTTATAATTCAAGGAGTTCAACAATCAATCACGATTGATTTCAAAATCAATATAATCAAGCCAAAAAAATGAAATTTTCACGACTAATCAATTATTGCTTTCAAGTAGTCCGCTGTATTGAGTTCGATTTTTTCAATATTTTCCAAAGCGAATAAGAAACTCAAAACAACAAAAAGTGTGTGAAATTTCAAGAACATCGTAAATTTTAAAATTCCAATTTACAGTGTTCAAGGCATGTCAAAAATATCATGGAAGTGTCAATACAAATCAACATAAAAGAAAATCAAAAAGAAAATAAAAATCCCAAGTTTAGAGATCATACCTGACTTACCTTTATCGATGTGAACCAATGAATCTCCAACTCTAAAACTTCAAACAATTAAATAAAGTGGAACAACTTGAATTTTATCTCTTTTAAGCACAGTTGTTCCTTAACCTCCCTCGATACCTAAATGTTATAGGATCGAGTGGTCTAACAAAAGTTATTTTACCACTTTTACCTTCTTTTACACGTTTTGGTACCCAAACCCGTTTATATAACAATACATTATTATCTATTAAAGTACCCTTTGGAATCCAAATTCGTTTAGACATATTCAAATTCATTTTGTTATTTTTTGAAATCCAAACATTTTTAAATGAATTGTTTTTAAACGAGTTATCATTTTGTTTATGATTTAAAAACACTTTGAAATTATTAGATTTCAAAATTTCGATTCGATCGTTTTCAAAACCATTTAAAGGATTTTTAAAATCATTAGGATTTTTTTTCAACTTGATCATATCCAAAAACAACTCCCTTTTTATTCTGCACAAAAATTGGTTTTTTATTCAACGATGTCTATCCTTTAGAAAATTTAGTCAAAGTTGATTAAAGCTATTGAATTTTAGATTTAAGATCGCTATTTTCTTTCATTAGATTTGAACAATGATTAATAGCGATTTTCCTCTTTTAAGATCAGTTTGTTTTAAAACCAAATTTTCATTTTCAAGTGCTTTGATTTTAGCATTGAACTTAGAAATTACAATTTCAAATTGTTTTCGCTTTTCAAAATCAAGTTTTTCAAATTCTCTAAGCTTTTCAATCTCCTTCTCAAAATCACGATTTTCGTTCTTTAAATTCATGTTTTCACTTTTAAGTAACTCAAAATCATTTTTGAATTTTAAAAGATCATCAATCAAAAATTGACATTTTTCGCATTCTGAAAACGGTGAATTTTTAACTTTTTCAAGTTTTCTTTCTAAACTGTTATTTTCTTGAACTAGTTTTGACCTATCAGATTTCAATTTCTTAACTTTTAGTTCAAGGGAATCAACGGTTTTTGTGAGATCGTGACACATCAAAATTAAATCTTTATAAGTAAAATTCGATACTTCACTTGAATCCTCTTCACTACTTTCCAAATCAAATTGAGTCATAAGACACAAGTTAGCTTGCTCTTCATCACTTTCATAAACTTCTTCTCCTTCCTAGTCATCCCATGTAGCAGCAAAAGCCTTCTTCTTTCTTCTGAATTTCTTCTTCTTTTCATTCTTAAGCTGTGGGCAATCTGGTTTGATATGTACGGGTTTCTTGCAATTGTAGCAGTACACTTCATCGTCTGAACTAGAACTTTCGGACTTGTTGGTTTTTGAATTCTTTTGTGTTTGTAATTTCCTTCGGCCCATTTTCTCAAAATCATGGCTACCTCTTCAGCACGATCATCATTACTTTCAACAGTATTATTTAGAGCGATCGTCTTTTTCTTTGATTCAGAATTCTTTCATTCTTCTCTTGCTTTTAACTCCATCTCGTAAGAAACCAGATTTCCGATCAATTCTCCCATGCTTATTTCATTTAGATTTTTTGATTCTTGTATCACCGTCACCTTAGCTTCAAAATTCATCGGTAGCACTCTCAATATTTTTCTGATTAATTCCACTTCGGTATAAGTTTTGCCAAGAGCTTTTGCATAATAGACTAGTGATGAGAAGCGTCCATACATCTCTTTTATATCTTCATCTCTTTGCATAGAGAAATTTTCATATTCATTGCTGAGTAGAGCGTGACGAGATTCCTTCACTTGAGATGTTCCTTCGTGTGTGACCTCCAACGTATGCCATATTTCCTGTGCAGTTTCACAATGAAAATTTCGATTAAATTCAGTTTTATCAAGAGCACTGATTAAAGCATTCATCGCTTCGGCATTAGTTGAAAATAATTTTTTATCATTAGCATCCCACCCGTCTTTTGATTTGGGAACTTCAATACCATTAACAATAACAGTGGGAGTCCTATAACCCATTTCGATAATATCCTACACATCATAATCGACTGAACTCAAATAAATTTTCATCCTAGCTTTCCAATAGGCATAATCAGTTCCTTTAAACATTGGTGGACTAGCTATAGATTGACCCTCAGAAAAAGCGTTATTAGACAGATTCAAGACTCTATAGTTAAAATAAAAAAAATACCTGCTCTGATACCACTTGTAGGATCTAAATTAACCCTAGAGGGGGGTGAATAGGGTTTATCACAGATTTTTACTGAATAATTAAATAATATCAATCACAGATAATAATCAGAGTAAATGCAAAAATAAATAACACACAGATATACCCAGCTTTGGCAAAACCCTGCCTACTGCTGCATTTCCCAAGGTTTCTACTAGGAGTTAAAACAATCTCTACGCTTACAATCCCCTGTAAACTCGCGACACTTGCTCCCAATTGTTCTTAACTCTACGTCAAAACCCTGCACTGGTTTCTATCCCTGAAACCAGATTTCCCCGAATTACAAATCCCGTAGTTCGTTCCCCTAGTTTTAGAGACAAACTAGAAGACTACAGATTCGATTACAAATTGAAATTAAAAAAAACTTTAAAAAAACAAATTTAAAACACTAGTTCTAAATTTAAAAAAAAAAACAAAGTCCTTTTCTCTTTATAAAGCTTGGTCGGTCCCTTTTTTATTTGCTTCACCACTTCACTTTTGGCTCGATCTCTCTCTTCTCTGAAATAAAAAATTGTAGCAACTTTGCTCCTAGGGTTTTACTGAATTCACAAATAAGATCGCGATGCTCCTTTAACACTAGAATTATTTGGCATGTTCCTCTTTTCTCTGTAAAATGGCAGATCCGATTTAGCTAGGGTTTTTCTTTTTTGTCCAAATCATAAATTTTTAGGTCCTGGAAAAATGGGGATGGCAATAGCGATCTAGGGTTTCTTGAATTTGGAGTCGCTGCTCTCTCTCTTTGATGTTCTTCAATTTGCAGTTCCACTTGATTCAAATCCAAATAAAATTGGTATGACTTTTCAATTCGAAATTCTTTAATTGTGCTTGGAATTGGATGATTAATGACCAGTGATGATTGGTGTTTATATAGGATTTTAATCCGATATATATGCTTTGATTTCTTATACGATCTGGTCTGATATTGTGTAAATTTTGGGGCTTGTAATCCATGGCTTTGGACTCGTGAACTTTGAGATTTTCAAACTTGCGTGATTTCTGGAATAGATTATGAGATCATTTCTAGACTTTAAACAGGTCTTGAATTCTGGAATTTCTAATTTTATCTTTCTCTTTTTTTGTCAACATGATTTTTAAAACTAATTTTTCTTGAACAAACTGCTGCCTTGGATTAATTGCTTTATAAAAAAATGATACGAACAGATGCTACATTTGAACTTGGTACCGCCTTGTGTAACTGTCACTATATTCCTTGTATTGTTTCATGTTGCCAATACTTCCTTGCATATGAGCTTTACTTGAAACATACTATGTTCATCATATTTACATTGCTTTGCTTGTCCATCCCTTGTTAAAAGTGCTGCTACAAACATATGTTA
The DNA here is from genome assembly GCA_030737875.1 of Allium sativum. Classification (NCBI taxonomy): domain Eukaryota; kingdom Viridiplantae; phylum Streptophyta; class Magnoliopsida; order Asparagales; family Amaryllidaceae; genus Allium; species Allium sativum. The sequence goes on along the minus strand of CM060925.1, from coordinate 138,556,312 downwards.
AAAAAACTTCTACTTGAACATTTTAATGAATACTGTGTGTCATTCTTGCTCCATACAAGTGACTATAGTTTTTGCTTGTGTCTAACTCGCACCATCCATGTATATCTATGCAGAGCTGATCATATTCCACCATATGTATTGCATGCACCATCATTTGTCCATGCTGAACCGTATAAACTGCTTGTACATGAATTTTGTAAATTGCTTTGATACAGTTGCACCTACCCTTTTTTTAAATTGCTTGACTATTGTAGTTCACTATCCATTTGCACTTGCACCATTTTGATTTTGATTTGCGTCAACCTTTAGCTCGCCACTGTGGTGCTTGATCCATTTTCATGAGTTTTGAATAGTCGATCAGATTTAACATGATAAGAGCAGAAACTATGCTTGTACTGTATAGTCGAACTACCTTTAGTCTTGTGGTTGTTCCTGTCTTGTACTACTGCCATTCACCTTTATACATTTTTGTGCTTATCATGTTAATGCTTGTACATTTAACTTAAGGCTTGCACCATGTTCCTATATCTCCCATTCTATTTGCTCCTTGACCAAACTGACTGCTGTGTATATGTTGCTGAATTTGTTTATGTACCATTTTTCAACCTTGCTATACTTGTGTCCCCTTTTCAGTTTGCATTGTTTGACCATTATAACACATGCTGAGGCACTTGTACTTGAGCCTTGCTACTTTAATCATTGTCCACATTCACTTGTACACCTGCATGTGCCCATTTGTAAACATACTTGATATTGAACTGTAATCTTGGACTGATGAGCTTCATGTGACTCGTGTTGCTGTGTGCACCTTCACTACATATACACTGTGTATCTTCCTGTTGCAATAGCCATGACTTGCTGCACCAATTTGTTGTATTTCTGAAATGCTGTTACTCTTTTAGACATGTGCCTGAACTGTTGTTTTTGGGAGCTACACCATTTAGACTTGTGCTGGATCACTGTTGTACTGTCCATGACATTTTTTATATTGTATATATATTTCATATCTTATCATTGTGTCATGCTGCTGCGGTGACTTTTGTGAACATTTCTCGACCAACTTTGTCTTTTTATGTTTGTTTGCACTTTTGGCTCGATCATGCTATGTTTACTTATGCTCGATCACATTGATTGTTATTGCACTGGGTCGAGATGGTCCACATGGCTACTCCTTAGTTGCACACTGGATTGGCGAGGCAGTGCACACGTGTATGCAAATACACGTGTGTATATGCAGCCATTCAGAAAATAATCTTGTCCTTGTTTATCAGACTAAATCAGAAAAACGATGAGAAACACACCAAAATTCTGAGACAAATAAAATTTAAAATAAATTTATATTTGTATGTATTCAGTTTTATTTCTATTGCATTCTACTATGTGTGTTTTCTTATATGTGATAGGTATGAAGATGGTGACAGGATTGACTGTGAAGTGCTGTGAAGGCAAGAAGATAGAAGACAATGTCAGTGTGTGTCAGTAAATGAATGTGTATATGAAAATGTACTGAGTGACGTATGTAATGAGGCATCTATGTATATGAAATCGATTGTAGACGTGAATAAAATTTTACCGTTATTTGTAATAAAAAGATTTTATTAAAATAAAATATTATTCTATTGTGTTCAAATCAAATTGTCTATCATATCCACATTAATTCAGTTGGTACAATTTCGTATAAACTATTATAACTGTGAATATACAATAGTGGAGTTATAATGTTGTGCTATTTCACATTTTGAAATAAAATATTTAATTGAATAAATATACTGTGAACTGCGTACAATAATATATTATTCAATAAATATTTATTTCTATGAAATGAAATATTAAATAGTACAGTTACAAACACATTTAAATAATATTATATGTTTGTTATCATCAATCAAAAATCATACAACATGTTATCGTATCCAACAATAAAAACTCGTTCTGTACTTACGGCGTGGTCTTATGCAATATTTTTCCCTCAAACTGTTTTGAAATCATTTTGCTCATATTTTTTTCCTCAAACTATTTTAAAGTCATTTTGCTCACACCAGTCCCATGACTGATCCAGAGTTTATTTCTATATGTTTTCCCTAAACTCTTGGGTGCCCAAATTTGTATGGGCAGTCAAGTAGTTCAGGATTTTACAGATACTGGGAGGAGCTTGGAACAGGAAGCTTCAATGTTAGATATATAGAGTTTTGTTCCGCTGTATTGTATACATGATGTAGTCTGATGATGTATGTAAGTGCAAATACCATTTTTGTTTTTCAAATGATATTATATATTATATTTTGTTCGTTCCGCTGTTAGATTCGTGTTATTTTTATTCTTTTGTGTTCTTTTTTCTTCTATTCTACTTTTCTATCTTTCTGTTTCTCACCCTCTAACTTCTTTCTTTTAATGACCTAGTAAATTTCAGGTTCTTGGCTAGTTGATACGATATTTATATCGATATTCAGGATCGGGAATTTAGCGGACAAACCGTTTGGAATAAGTAAGTAAGTTGTACGTGTGTCAATCTTTTTTGCATAGCTAATTTTGCTCATGAGTCGAACAAACGATTTCAAGGTGATTTACATCGGTTCAGGCAAGAATTTTTCTCTTGATTCTTGATGGTGAACCCTGGATATGGATTTTTGATATGATTCTGAAGTTCTTTACAAAAGCATATGATTATACAAGAAAAACAATAATTTCTCTGCAGAGAACTAGATTTATTTCCACACTAGAGTGATCGAGTTAGAGATACTGGTTCAAAAGTGAATTTTGTGATCGAGTGAGCAAGTAGATTGGATATTGCATGCGGATGATATATACACGTCATATAGGCTTTAAGTAAATTGTAGGTGATTGCATATTAAATTAATGGATATTATTTGAGGTTTATGGTAGAAAATGGGTACCCATTTACATCATTGATTGAATACGATGATTTTATGTCCTGGATACGAATAACCGCTTAGCTTTGGTTTTTCTTATTACTTTGAGGTTAATATGGCAACTTGTTATTTTTTAGATCGTGCTGCATAAATGAGGTACTATAGAAATCTTATGTTATTTTGACTTATAAATTTAAATGATCTATTCCAATTAAAACTGATTCTGAAAAGTAATTGGTTTTGGTTCTATTTTCCTACTTTGCAAATTTCCAAGAGAAAATTTTCTTAAAGGGGGAAGAACGCAACTACCCAAAATTTTAGCCATTAAATTTTGAAAATTTAATTAATTTTAAATATTGAAATATATGAATTTATTTTAAAATTAATAACTCAGATTCAAATTTGTTAAAATATTTGAATAATAAATTAATATTCAAATAATGACTTAAATATTTGGATGTTGAATTAAATAATAATTTAATGATTCATCCTTTTTTAAATTAATAAATAATAACGATGAATTCACTTTGTAATTTATTTGCAGTGATAAACAGTTTGGATAAATAATTAGGAAATTTGTTATTAGTATTTCAACTCAATTTCTTTTGATGCATTTTTAATTTAATTTATTTGATTTTCTATAATTTTTAATTTGTAAAAATACTAAAATTAAATTTGATGATTTTCCAACGAACAGTAGTGTTCTTGCGATTTTCCAAAATCCAATAACTAGTTATTTTCTTGGAATTGCATCAATGTTCTGTGTGAAACAATATTTTTGTCATGCCGTTTGGAGTTCGTATGCGAACGAAATATGTGCAGTGGGATAATAGAAAATTCAAATTTATAAACAGCACCAGACAATCGTACACCATCAGTATACGTTTTTATTTTCCCTTTCATTTTTGTTCCGTCCCCTTTCCTTCTTCCTTTAAAAAATATGGACGAAGAATTGAAAATGTCTGACATTTATATAAAAGATGAAAATCAAATCTTCAATTCTTAAAAAATTCAAATTCAGTTCTATTAGTTTTTATAGGCCAATCCTTTAATTTATATGCATTGGTGACTTGCCGATAGTTTAGAAAAATCAATATTTTTAGTCAAGGGTGAATCTGAACTGGGTTGAGTATACTAGAAGCTTGAAGCAACGTTTGTCCAAGGGTTTGATGTCGTCGTATTTCTCTATTCAAAGCAAGTCGAGTACAGGAAAATGGTGGCGTTATGCAAGGTGTTAGTGATCACAACAATTGGTTGTTATCACTATAAGGTAGAGACGTGAGTTTCTCTATAGTGCAAGAGTTGAATTCAGATGAGGTGTCAGGTCCGTGGTTTGTTCGAGGCATCGTGGGTTGTTGTGGTAATTGGCCATGAGAGAGAAGGCATAGGAGGTAGCATTGAAGAAGGAGATGGGAGAAGTGAGCTTGTTATTAAGAAAATTAATAATGGTAATTAATGCGATGAATGTAATTAAGGAATAAATTAACTTGTTTAATTATGTAATCTTCTTTAACCGATATCTAATCTATACAAGGTCTAAATCGAACGCGGCTGGAGTCACATTGCGCTTGTATCAGCGATATCTATGTTTTGAGAGTAAACGAGGTGTATTTAGAACTTACCGAATTTCAAGCTAAAATCAAGCGATGTTTGATTTCAGATGGAACCAAAATGCGAAAGCAGCAACATAAATAATAGAGTTAAAGCTCTCTTTTTTTGGTTAATCGGTTACTGTTTTAATATGTAGATTAAAATCTTAATACTTGCTTGAATTGTTGAATTTGTTGACTTAGTTGATTGATCGAATTGAACTTTTGATTTGCAATATAACATTTCGAAATGTTATTTGAATGGTTGAATCTAACCTAGGATCACGGTATGGCATCTTGAAATGCTACTAGATTTTGCTTGAGTTCATTTCAAGTTACAAACTTATTTCAAGTATTGGATCATGTATAAAGAGATAAAATAATATCAATTTTAGTACGTTGTTTAATTACAACATACTTGAATTGATTTAAGCTTAGTCTTACCTTTATGACCAAATAAACATTGTAAAATAATTTTATGAATTTTTTTTAAATTGCATGGCAGGGATTGCGTACAGTCTATTATGGATTGCCTACATTCTATTATGGATTGGCTAGGACAGTGATGTAACTATTGCGTAGACTGCAATCTATATGATATATATATATATATATATATATATATATATATATATATATATTAAATATAGGAAATGAACAACTATAGTTACTTATGGTTGTTTAAAAGCATTAATTATATTATTTATGATATCTTAAATGTAAAAATCATCATTAATGGTGTTTTCAATTAAAGTTATATACCTAATTTATGTTCTAAAATTTAATAATTTATTTTAGTAATGGTAGATAATAAGTAATTATTTTATTTTTAGGACTTAAAGGTTATTTAATTATTATCTAATTAATTATGTTTTAAAATATTATACATAATTATTCATTTATAATGTTTTAATGGCCACAAAATTATTTTTTACTAAGGATATATATATGAATAAATACATATTTGAGTTATAAGTGTCTTTAGTTAATATTTTTTTAAAAAAAATCGCTACAATAATAATATTCTGTAAAAGAAATCTACAAACAATTTTACATTTAAGTATTTTGGTTTAAGGGATTAGAAATCCATATTTTGAATATTAATAGGATTTTTCTAAACCATTTAATATGATTTGAAATTAAGGAATTTTTTCGTTAATACTTTATGAATATACTTATACCATTGAGTAAAATATATGGATATATTTTCTAAGTATTGAAAATATAGTGATTCATGAATACACTTATATCATGCAGATAATTATATGGAAATATTATTCAAGGACATAATAGATTTAATTAATAAGATATTAATTTAATGAGCTTAATGGTTTCCATGAGAAACTAAATCTATGGTTTGTTGATATTTTTTTTGTAGTTAAATAACTAATTAAAAAAAAATTGACCTGAAAGAGAAATTGTCTTAAACTAGTAGTGTTGAATGTTTTCCATAATTAACATCAAAAGATCTAACTTAAGAAATATTTCGTATTAACTTGGAATTATATGACACGGTTATCATTAGTGATGTTACATTATACATATAAACTCATGGCTCTTGTTGATGGCCAAAAGTGGTCACCAACACTCGTGTTTTCCACGACAGTGAAAACTAACGTCCAGAAAATAAGCGAGTTATGGTGTAAGTATGTTGGGGAAAGACATGAGTATATAGTCAAACAGAATTTACAGTGGTTTTGTTCATCGGAGCCTACGTCCACTTTGGAAGTTTGATATTTTACTACTTCTCGTTTATAGATTACAACATGTAATTGAGATATTTTCGAGTTTACACGTGTCTTGATGATTCCAGGAACAAAAGTATGTAATTCCCGAATGTTATGCTTGGAGAGGAAGGAAGTTACTTCTTCGTGATCCGAATGTATGGAAGTTGAAGAAGAAATCTCCCAGTGTCCGTGAAACCAAGCTCAGCCGAGTGGGGATCGAGAGGCTAGGATGCTCTCATAAAGCTACCATGGTCATTGTAACGTCCCAGATTTTAACGATATTATTTAATATTTAAATATGGTTTTAAATATTGTTTTGGGAATTTAAATAGTTGAATTTAACAATCTTCAATATTTCATAGGATAATAATATAATTCTTCAACAATCAGAATAGGTTGAGTTTGCAACATTATATGAATTGGCCAATATGAAAATATTCAACTGAGTTAAAATTGAATTATAATAATGTATTCATTTATTTAACGATATTAGAATGTTTAATTTATAATTCAATTATAAAATGAACTACAGCGGCGCAGTAGTTCGTAATATAACATAAAATATGTGTACCGGATCCAATATAAGTCGGAATTCTTCGAAACAAGAAACATCCGACTCTATTTGATAATAAATTTCGAATGAAGCAAAAAAAATCGAGTTTTCTTATTGTAAATTTTGTTTTACGTCCAAATTAACTTTTGAAATAGTCGCTGTAGAATCGTTTATAAATCATAACAATTTATTTAATATAAATAAATATTGGTTTCGAATTTGGACAAGATTTTCAAGATATAGTTATAATTTAATTTTTAGAATTTTACTGTAATTTTTAATTTGAAAAATAAACAACTTTTTATTTTAAGTATTTTACACCCTATATCAGCATTTTGGGGTTTCACGGAATTAATTAACTGGTATATTTTATTATATATTTGTGATCGTGGCACACTACTGGGCGCGACGATATTTTCATTTTTGTCGATAGAAAGTCGTATGAAGTTTTATATATTGGGGTATATTAACTTTGACCTAAAAATCATTAGTCAGTATCACCCAAACAAATCAAGTTAAAAATAAAAATAAAAATGTCAAACCCTATTTCTAGAGCCACCATGAGTCTAAGCCTTAAAATGGGGAAAAAAATCTTTGGCGAAAATTTCAAAAACCATGTTCTGAACCCATGGTATTGGTTTGGTGGTAACGCAGCCTTCTGTCCTTAAAAATATACGTATTATCTTCTTTCTTCTTCATCCAAATACAGCAAACCATTTTCGTCCTTTCCTCTTCTAAATCAAAGCAGCAAAGCCTTTTCTCTTCTTCTGATTAAGGCATGAGTTTTTAAACCCAAAAACAAAGAAAAACCGTAAACTCTCCATTCCAAGAGAAAAATATATAACTCCCATACCACTTCAACTCGTCAATATGAGGAACGTTTGCGAAGAAGTGTAGTGGCGGCTGTATTTTTTGTGGGCTTGTGCTCATGTAAGAAAAAAAAAGACATTGGGAGGAGTCTGGACTGGTGTATGTTTAACGAGGGAGGGTCTGTTGCTGGCGAAGGCATAGGTGCAGGAAGCATAAAGGTCTATAAAATGGCAGTAGCAGGTTCGTATACTATTTTTTAGAAGATGATCATGAGATGGACTGAATAGCGAGGCTGACGCAAGTTCGTCGGAGTGTCTAGAGTCGACCGGACGCTGGTGATGACCTTGTCTAGTTGGTGGAGTTCTGTGCATGGCATTGGGAGTTGATGAAGTCGAGGAGGGTTTTGTTGACGAGTTCGGTGATGGTGTTAGGGCGTTCTATTTTGAGGGTGAGTTTGTGACTATAGAAGCCAATGGTTTGGGGAGTGATGCAGTCGAATGGTGGCGCCAGGAGGATACATTCTGGAAGGAAGACTCGGTTATAATCAAAAGAAGAAGGAAGAAGTGTCGGGAGTTTGAAGACTTTCGAGTGCGGGTTTGAAGGCCTGATGGCAACATGCTGTAGGCCTGTAGCAATGACCATCGTGGTGGAGATGATCTCCGACGGTCGGAGATGGAGTATGCCAATTCCAGGGGCACAGAGGATTGAAGCCGTGTAGTGTAAAATGCGAAACAGTAAGGGAAAAAAATGCTATATACAAAACATTAAAAATGAATAGGAGAAGGGATGATGTAAATATGGAAAACCAGGGATCGTGTGAAAAACGTGAAGAAAGCCTGCAGCGTGAGTTGTGGAAGAAGAATAACGTTCAGAAAGAAGTTTTGAAACTGGTACTAAAGTTGGGCTAAGCTGAATCCATGGGCCTTGGGCCAGGCGAGAAAAAAAATGGTGGCATTTGCGTAAGGACATAAAAGTGTAGATACAATGCTTTACTTAGGAGATGCATTCTGTTGGCATTAGGTTCACGGGGAAGAAATAATATCAGAATAAGTTAACCCAAGCATAGGCCGTTTAACGATAGTATTAAGGTAATGAACTGTAATTAAGGTTAATTTAAGAATTTATTTAGTATAAATTTTAAATTTCAGATAAATATTGAAATAACTGTAACTTACTCAATTTTTATCAGAATCGCGCGTACTCAAATTCATTGGAATCGTAGAGACGGATATTACGCCACTAAACTGGTTTGATTGGATTCGGAAGTAACTAGAATTTTTGGATAATTTTGAATGCTTGTTTAAAATTATATGAACAACGCGAACCATCAATCAAAAACTAAAGGTGAGTTAATTCTCACACCTTCTGAAATTCTATGTTGTGATTAAGTTCATATAATTAAATTTAATCATTGATAATTGGATGTTTGGTTGCCTTGGATACCCATCGTTGATTGAATGGTTGTCATTAATTATATTTTAGTCGTTTAAAATAATGAATTTAAATTATGTGTTATGCAATATTATAATAATCTATGATGCAGGGAAGAACAGATTGGAGGAATCAAATCGGATTCCTCAAATATTTATTATGTTGTTTATTTCGTTTTATACATGAATTGACTGAACCCCCACTGACTTTAAAACTTATTGGTTGTTGAATATTGTTGTGATTTGAATCAGTATACAGTATTGATTGAGGGATTGGCAAAAAATGGCCTAAAATCCACCTTTTTGTTAATACATTAATTTGCCGTCAAGCGATAATGACGAGTTTAAGTTATAAAATACATTATTATAACTGAAGCAGGAATTTTAATAATAGTTATAATCAAATCAATGGTTATAAATAAGTTTTGTTTAAAATATTATGAAATGGTTTTTTGATAGGAATTTGACGATTTCACAGACGTATTAAGCGAATAAAGCTGTATTAACCTACTGGTTAATATTTTAGGGATAATTATTTTTAAATAAATAATTAAGCAACATCATTAGACTAATTATATTAATCTAATAAGAAGAAGTAACTGAAACGGTTAACTAATTAACCGACGATTTAAAGTTGATTAAGTCAATTGTTGATCAAAAGAGGATATTAATAACAATTGTTGAATAAGATTTCTTCAGTGTAAGCTATTTTTAATTAACGATTTTTAAAGATTAATATTATAATTAGTTATGGTTTAATGATTTCAAAAGTGATCAACTGGGCTAATTAGTTAATGAAGAAATAAAATGTTTTTACTTCATTAAATAATGAAGTTGATTATATTTGAAGTGATTCTTAAGTAAAATGGCCTGAAATCCACCTTTTTGTTAATACATTAATTTGCCGTCAAGCGATAGTGACGAGTTTAGGTTATAAAATATATTTTTATAATTGAAGAAGGATTTTTAATTATAGTTATAATCAAATCGATGGTTATAAATAAGTTTTATTTAAATTATTATTAAATGGTTTTATGATAGGAATTTGACGATTTAACAAACGTATTAAGCGAATAAAGATGTATTAACCTACTGGTTAATATTTTGGAGATAATTATTTTTAAATAAATAATTAAGCAATATTCTTAGATTAATTATATTAATCTAATAAGAAGAAGTAACTGAAAGGTTAACTAATTAACCGACGATTAAAAGTTGACTAAGTCAACTGTTGATCAAAAAGGATACTAATAAATAATTATTGAATAAGATTTCTTCAATGTAATTTATTTTTAATTAATGATGTTTAAAGATTAATATTATAATTAGTTATGGTTTAATGATTTCAAAAGTGATCAACTGAGCTAATTAGTTAATGAAGAAATAAACTATTTTTACTTCAATAAACAATGAGGTTGATTATATTTGAAGTGATTCTTAAGTAAAATTTATGTAAATAGATAATCGAGTATGTAATAGGGTTGGTTAATTTTGAGGAATATAGGAAGAAGATTTGAATAATAGTATGAGTTTTGAATTGCGAACTATTTTCTATTCTAAGATAAGAACGTTGTTGATCATGGTCTGAGAGGTAAATAAATACCCCAATATGGAAGACTTCACTATTATCGAGGAATGATATTAGTTTGTAATGAATAAAGGACGATATATTAGTTTATTATTCCATAAAAATAGTAATGCAACATTTGTTGCGAGATTTTGAAATAGAAATAATCTTGTTTAGTTTTAAAGTAAGTGTAATGACACGGATTTTGCCCGGACTTAATCGATCGCAAAATCGACCAACACCGTTCAATTCTTGCATACGTTAACTTTGGGAATACAATACGTTAGACCCAAAAAAAAAATCTTTTATAAACATCTAATAATGTTACATCAGAGTACAAAATATCAGAGTACATCGAATAAAGAAATAATACAGCGGAAGATAATATTTACAATGAACTAAACAATACTTCAGCGGAATACTTTCTATGCTCTGGACACAGCTTTAAGCTTCGATCCAGGATATTGCTAAAGAGATAAGTAACTGCAAAAAGCTAGTCAACTGCCCATGTGGAAAAGAAGGCACCCGAGTTTGCAAAGTGCAACAAACTACAGGTCAGTTATGGGACTGGTATGAGAAATCTAACTTAACTAATCTAATAATAAGGCTAATCACAGGACCACGCCGTTAATGCGGAACGGGTTTACTCCATTAGATTGCCAGTGCATAAAAAAAAAATCGTTAGACAACGCAATGCTTTTTAGAAAAATGAAACCATTATAAGACTCAAGTCCCATCACACAATGCAACGCAAACCGGAGGATAGAGTTTTACCTTATAATGGTCAAAAACGCTTAATACGATTAAAACTGATTTGATATTATTACTAGTGTATATATGTTTCAAAAACATTATAATCATAATGTATCAATCATAGACGGCATAGTACCCCATCCTACTATGTCGCCATACTAGTTCTACAATCAAAACCGCATGGTGTCGTATTGGAAATTGGATTTCCATCATAAGTCGAGGCTAGGAATCGTCCTCTCCGATTCGAGACACTCTAGCAAATGCCTCAGGATTCGGACTCTGGCGAACCCTTGGATCTTCAGGGCTGGTCCACACTTAACGTTAGTGGATTGGTAATTCCTGAACACACGCTTCTCGATTCTTTTGAACCTCTATATGGCCACTAACAACCTATAAAACCGAGGTACCTCATAATCCAACATCCACATAAGTAAAAATGTCAGGGCTGGTAGGTCGCTGACACTACTCTAGCTAGAAAGAAACGTGTGCACTCTCTGCAGTCCTAATCCCGTTTTTGACTCATACCGGGGTGTGAGGCTCGCGGAGTCATGCTATACACAAAGCTACGCCTAAACAGGCTATGCTTTGATCATTAACCACAAGGCTCTGCTTTTCAACAAAAGCCTTGATCCATGCATCTTAGCATGCCACATGTCAATCCGTACCATACCATTTGATTCCTACCAATATATAACCTCTAAGCTCGTACGTCTCAGAGAAGGGTGTTAAACACCAAACAGATATATATTTAGCAGAGAGCAATTAATATAGCATAAAGGAATACAATGTCAGACATATCATCCATTTACAAGTCCGTTCTGGGTCTGAACGAAATCGGAGGCACCTTATTCCTCGCATATCCGAACAACCAACAAGTACGGCTGAATGGCTACCCCTGACTCCCCTTCAAGGTAGCTACTCCAATCATGGGCCTCAATAGCAACACATCCATTCGTCGTGGAAATCGTCGTCTTCAACCACCGTCTTCTATATCATTGATTTAAATCGCCGTATAATTATTTGAAATGAGTTGAACTCAGTCTTTTCAAATAATTTTCGAATAATTATCTTTTAAATCATTTCATATCGTTCATATTTATTTATAATGGTTTATCGCTATTTTTATTTATTTAAAAATAGCTTAATATGATTAAACGATGCTTCGGGTCAATAGGCGGCCCTGGCACTGTTTTTACCAAGATTTGATTTACACTTATCTCGAAATCTAACCGTTAGATTTTAACAAAGTTTATATTGTTGGAAAGACCTTCCCAAAGCGGTCCTAGCAGTGCCAGTTTTGGAAAAATCTGACGATTGGATCTTTCGGTATAATCTTTTAAAGTTACGATTTCAAAACGAGAACTACTGCGCGTGATTTGTTTAAATTTAATTTATATTTATATATAATTATAAATATAAATCGTTTGGTGAATCTGCTAACGCGTTTAACTCTACATACAAAATAATATTTAACTTCGCATAAAAATTCTAATGTATGTTTATACCACAAAATGATTCTTTCACCTTTGTTGGCAGTCCTAGTTTATTTTTGGTAAATCCTTTTTAATAAAATCATGTTTGAATCCTAAAACATGAACATTTCTATAATTCTTTATCTAGCATTAAAAGAGTAGCTTTTTAATGTAAACTTATTTTATTCCTATTCTTTTTATTGCATATGAAATGTCAATAAAAGTGTAACTTTTATTTCTACTCTTTTTTATCGCATCTAGAATGACGATAAAAATATAATCTTTATTTCTACTCTTTTTATCGCATCTAAAATGACGATAAAAATATAATCTTCATTTCTACTCTTTTTATCGCATCTAAAATGAAGATAAAAATATAATCTATATTTCTACTCTTTTTATCGCATCTAAAATGACGATAAAAATATAATCTTTATTTCTACTCTTTTTATCGCATCTAAAATGACGATGAAAATATAATCTTTTAATCTGATCTTTTTATTTACATCTAACACGTGAATAAAAATGTAACTTCAAATTTATTCTTTTTATTTATATCTAAAATGTAAATAAAGTTGTAACATTAAATCTATGCTTTTATTTACATCTAAATGTAAATAAAGTCACTTTTAATTCTACTCTTTTTGATTAAATCTAAAATGTGAATAAAAATGTACTTTTTTCATTCATGTTTTTATTTGCAACTGATTTGCAAATAAAAATGTACTTTTTAAATTTCATGTCTTTTATTCACATCTAAATAGTGAATAAAATATACCTTTTTTTAGTTCATATCTTTTATTTGTATGTAAAATGTAAACAAAATGTACTTCTTTATTCCTGTCTTTTATTTACATATAAAATGTAAATAAACTATACTTCTTTATTCATGTCTTTTATTTACATATAAAATGTAAATAAACTATACTTTTTTATTCATGTCTTTTACTTACATATAAAATGTAAATAAACTATACTTCTTAATTCATGTCATTTGTTTACATATAAAATGCAAATAAACTATACTTCTTAATTCATGTCATTTGTTTACATATAAAATGTAAATAAACTATACTTCTTCATTCATGTCTTTTCCATCCTTTTATTACATTATATAAAAATGTAACTTTTATATTCTCTTTTATTACATTACAAAAACAACATAACTTTTATCTTTTTTTTATTACATAAAAAGTGTAATCTTTCATTTTCCTCTTTAATTACATATAAAATGTAATCTTTCATTTTCATTCATTTGTTACATTATAGAAAAGTGCAATCTTTTCTATTCTTTTATTTCATTAAATAAAAAATGAAATTTTCTATTCTTTGATTACATTAAATAAAAAGGTAATCTATTCTTTTAAATGACAACAAGTAAATTTTTGTTTCATTCTTTTTAATTGACCAAAATGTAAATTTTGTTTTTTTTATCCTTTTTTACTTGACCAAAATGTAAATTTTGGTTTTCATTCTTTTTACTTGACCAAATTGTAAATTTTGGATTTCATTCTTTTTACTAACAAGACGATGACGCTGCTAACATGTCATATTATAAAATGATTCATTTTTGTTTCAACAAAAATGCTGTTAACATAATAGTTATTTTCGTTTCCACAAAAATAATATGAATAAAAGAATCATTTTGTTAACAAATTTTACTTTTACAAAATGCCAAATTTGTTTCAACTTGATTAATTAGACCAATATGTGTACTTGGTTTCAACTAAACTAACTAGACAAAATATGTTTATTTGGTTTCAACTAAACTAACTAGACAAAATATGTTTTCTATGTAATCCAATGACAAATAAATGAATCTTTGTTTGTAAACAATTTTCTTCGTATATTTATGATACATAAATGCATATTTCATTTGTAACAATTTTCTATGTATATTAATGACACATAAATGCTTATTTTATTTATAACCAATTTTCCATGTATCTTAATGACACATAAATGCTTATTTTATTTATAAACAATTTTCTATGTATCTTAATACCACATAAATGCTTATTTTGTTTTTCAAACTTTTCTAATTAACGAAATGAATATTTTGTTTTTATTAACATTCCTAATTCAACAAAATGCCACTTGATTATGTTTAATCCAATTCAATCAAAATGACAATTTAAGTATTGTCACAAATATGATACAATTATTTTCAATAATCTTATTTTAATAAACATGATCAAATTATCTACAACGATCACATTTTAACAAACATGATAATTTTAATCAACACATCAACATAACAGTATTATCCACCAAATCAAATCACGTATATAACAATTTGAATTCAACAACAGATTGGATTTCTAACATGATCAGAAATTAATAAATTTTAGTTATTAAAAATAAAGAATTCTCACATCGATTTTTACTCCATTCTTGTCTGCTCCAAATCACAGTTCCGTTAGTTCCATGTTGTAGATCAGGAAATTACGATTTCAAAGAGTTTGCTCGATTCCGTGTTCGTTCGAACAATTAATGGTTGTTTAAACATTGTATTATATACTCGATTATTAATTAAATTAATTAAGTTTTTTATTTAACCTTAATCTCACCCTGAACTGATCCTTCTTCTTGTTATGCTACTACACTGAAACCCATCGTTCTTTGACCATCGCAACCTGTCAGAGGCCACCATCACTAGTCAAAACCTACCACCTCGACGTCGCTTGTGAGAGCCACCCACGTGCCCCCTTCGAAACCCCCTGGCGTCCCATACCTTGCTTCGAACGCCACCCGTTTAGAACCCAATTTCAGCCTCCACGATGATCTAGAACTGATCATCACCTTTGGGATTGTAGAGCTCATGGAGCTCTTTGATTTTGTCATTGGAAGTGCTTGAATTCGTGGTGTGGATTTGAAGAAAAGAGAAGGAGAAGGCTAGAGCACATCGGCCATTGGTTTGAAGAACATGGCAGCGGCTGATAGAATATAGATTAGGGTTTGTTTATTTTCTAATATTTATAATATATTTTAATGTTAATTAACCCTATAAAGGCCTGTTTTGATACAAAATCCAATTCAGGCCCAACGACAGACATTCCTAGCTAATAACCCCCATTCCAAACCCAATGGGCTATGTCCCGTGAGCCCAAATGAACGTCTGTAGCCTGTTTTATTTAATTTAATATTTAAATCATTTATTTAATTAATTCAATCGTATTTTTAAATTCACCGGGGCCACATATGAAGTCAGAAAATTTCAAAAAAATATATATTTGGCTTTGTTATGATAATACGGTCCTAACGAAACGAATTTCCTAGAATTTCGAGACTGTTTATAAAATGGCCATTTTCAAGTCGATTAAATTGACTAAAACTATCAAAACACATTTTCTTTTACCACGCTCACATATTAATTCAAAAAATTCTGGAAAATTAAACTTAACAATAATTTGACATTCCGGTTCCAACAAAAGTGGTTTCGTCGAAAACCGAGGTCGTTTGCAAAATGGCTATTTTCAAGGGCTATATTTTATATTAATAAATATATATATTCTATAGCGACTTTTCTAAATTTTAAACTGGACATAACTTTCTATTTTCAAAGTGAAATTTCAGTTTCTCAGATTCTTAGAAAGATATGATTAAACATGTTTAAATATTTCTTGTTTTGCTCAATTCTGATTTAAAATGAATCCTGTATATTAAATTGAATTTCAAAATCGAATTTTCGAACTACCGCACCATTTCTAACTCCTTTTATATTTAAATTAAATTTATTCGTTTTAACTTCGATTAAAATAATTTTTTAGTCGTTATTATTTGAAATAAATAATTTTAAATATTCGATTTCATTAAAATTTCTAATTTTTTTTTTAAATTGACCCCAAAATTCTGGGTTGTTACAATCTCCCCCACTTAAAATCTTTTCGTCCTCGAAATGGAACGAAGATGAAAGTTGTTTAATTCACCAACTCAATTATATATTTTTTTAATTGGTTTCAATTTAATTTTATTAGTTGATTAACTTTTCAAATATATATCTTTTATATATTCAAAAATCACATTTTCTAAGATCGGATAATTTATATAATTGAAAATACGTTAATTATAAACTTTTCACTCTGGACTCATTCTAGGTCAATTACTAACCTCATCTCTAATGAGTTTTCTCATTCTAGGATACTGCTGATCCTATCTCTAATGAGTATTCTTATTGGATATTACTAATCCAATCTCTGATGAGTCTTTTGTTCAGTTCTAACGAGTTGTACCCCAAAGATTTGAGCTAACTAGAGCTCTGATACCAAATGTAACGACACGGATTTTGCTCGAACTTAATCGATTGCAAAATCGACCAAGACCGTTCAATTCGCGCATATGTTAACTTTGGGAATACAATACATTAGAACAAAAACAAAAGACTTTTATAAACATCATAATAATGTTACATCAGAATACAAAATATCAGAGTACATCGAATTAAGAAATAATACAGCAGAAGATAATATTTACAATGAACTAAACAATACTTCAACGGAAGACTTTCTATGCTCTGGACACAGCTTTAAGCTTCGATCCAGGATCCTACTAAAGAGATAAGTATCTTCAAAAAGCTACTCGACTGCCCGTGTGGAAAAGAGGGCACCCGAGTTTGCAAAGTGAAACAAACTACAGGTCAGTCATGGGACTGGTATGAGAAATCTAACTTAACTAATCTAATAATAAGGCTAATCATAGGACCACGCCACTAACGCGGAAGGGTTTACTCCATTGGATTGCCAGTGCATAAAATAAAGTAAATCGTTAAACAACGCAATGCTTTTTAGAAAAATGAAACCATTATAAGACTCAAGTCCCATCACACAATGCAATGCAAACAGGAGGATAAAGTTTTACCTTATAATGGTAAAAAATGCTTGATACGATAAAAACTGATTTGATATTATTACTAGTGTATATATGTTTCAAAAACATTTTGATCATAATGTATCAATCGTAGATGGCATAGTACCCCATCCTACTATGTCGCCATAATAGTTCTACAATTGTAACAACCCGAATTTTAATAAAATGTTGAAACTAGAAATCAGGGTATAATTAAATTTTAAAGTGAGAATCAGGGTAAACGGGTTGGGCCATTGCGTTCGTCTCGGAATTCTACATGAAATAGAGTCCGAGTTTTCGAAAATCAGAGTCTGAATGAAGAAGTTATGGCCTGTAGAAGATTCAGCAAATTCTAGGCAGCACAAGACCAGGCAGGTTGACCTGGGGGCCAGGTCGACCACGTGGTCAACCTTAGGGTCAACCTACCCCCCCCCCCCCCAAGTCGACCATATGGTCGACCTCCCCCCTTACAGGTCGACCTGGTCGGCCTGTTTTGACCCAGAACCCAATTTTGAAGCCTGAGACGTGTTTTGATGGTCCGGATTGATTCTAGGGTTAAACTAAGGGCCTAAACTAGTTGCTACCCCTATAAATACATCCTAAGACCTAACCTAATTCATATCAAATCATTCTTACACCATTATGCTGCTAAAATACCTCTTGAACCATGACCGCCGTCTCCAAATCAAAGTACAAGCATTCAAACTCAAATCAATTCAA
Organism: Allium sativum; assembly: GCA_030737875.1. NCBI lineage: Eukaryota > Viridiplantae > Streptophyta > Magnoliopsida > Asparagales > Amaryllidaceae > Allium > Allium sativum. The sequence continues at coordinate 138,537,976 of CM060925.1, read as the reverse complement.
AGAACAAAGTTTCAACAATGATTCAGGACAATAAATCAACAACGCCGCAACATTTTTACAACAAATTTGGTTCTTAATTCATTAGCCACGATCTATAAGTTCCAGTTACTTCCTAGATTTAAACTTGTTAATAATAATATGGCCATGGAATAAAGTGGAATTGGATTTAAGTATGCTTGTTGATTCAGATCTATTTCTGTTGCTTCTTGACTCTTGAGTTTTGGGACTTTTTCTATTTTCATTCTCATGTCAAGCTTACGATCTATTCAGCTTGTTGTAAATCAATTTTTCTTGATTCATATTGATATTATTATCAAGATCTATCTTTTATGCCTGAGATGATGTTTTATGCCAATTTTCTCTCTATACTGATTGTTATATAAATTCTACCTTCCCCTATTTATTTTCTTTCGATGAACCTAGGTCAATTTCGGACCTAGGCCTAAAACGCGATTTGCGTACGATTTCATATGGGGAAATATGGGAATATTGTCTGTATTGGATATATGTTTGGTGGAATTGACGACATAACATGAAATTGGAAATTTGGGTATTATCAACATAATTGAAATTGCAAGTTTGGCCATTGGCATAATTAATTTGGCATGAAGCGGGCATACATGAATTAGCTTGTAAATTAAATCATGAGTTCGGGCCTATGTAAATTAAATCAAAAGATTAGGCTTATGATTGGGCATAAGTAGGATTGGGAATTTGAACATAAAAGCGATTGTAAACTTGATAATTGGCGTAAATATGTATTATGAACTTGGGTAATTGGTGTGTGTTGAAATAAAAGGATTATAGTTTGGGATAACTACATCATGAATCATGATTTGGATTTATTTGGACATGGAACTTGATACATGTAATCTTGGCTAGAACTTGATATGGGCAAAATGGTATAAACTTGCCATATATGTAAATAAGCAAGAATTGGACATATGTAAACTGACTAGAATTGGGTATATATATAAATTGACATGTAAATTTGGAACTTGGGCATATGTTTATTAACATGTAAAGTCGGGAATTTGAAACGGGAAAATGATTGTGTATTAGGTAATTGACTTGAACTCGAATATGAACATTTTTATATGTTAAGCATATGAACTGATATTGGGGTTTTGGGGAAATACGACCATTAATGAACCTTTGACATGAGGTTAGACTCATTTTGTGGTGTAAATCTTCCTGGAACCGCCCGACAAATCCAGTAGCCACGAAGTGTCAGTCTAATGTAGGAGGTCGAAGGTCGAATTGTAGGCGTAACGATTTATGACACGAGGTTAGACTCAGTTTGTGGTGTAAATCTTCCCGGGACCGCCCGACAAATCCAGTGGCCACAAAATGCACGGTCTAATGTGAGAGGTCATGATTCGTTCGTCATAATGAATGAATTAAGGAATACTAACCATAATAAAACATGGGTATGGTTAGAGGATTAGGTGGAATGACATGGAAATTTGACATGTAAATGTGGACCTAACCGGTATGAGTTAAGAACACGTAAAACTTATAAGTGTAGGCTTAACCAACATAACTGTTAATCAGACCAATGGGTGGGTTAAGTAATATGACTAGACTAATGAAACTTAACCGATATGACATGAATAGGTGGGTTAAGTAATATGACAAGACTAATGACACTTAACCGATATGACATGAATATGTGGGTTAAATAATATGACTAGACTAATGACACTTAACCAATATAACTTGAAACGTGGTAGGGTTAAGTCAACTTGAACATATAGATAATACTTAACCAACTTAGCATGATACATGGGCGGGTTAAGTCATGAAATACTTGAAAACACTTAACCAATTTAATATGCTAAGATAGCGGGGTTAAGTTATGAATCATTAGACAACACTTAACCAACTTGACATGATACGTGGGCGGGTTAAGCCATGAATTATTTGAAATACTTAACCAATGCAATCTGACGAATGAGAGGGTTAAGTTAAATGGGTTGGTTTAACTTGAATGGGTTGATAACACCCAACCGATATAACCTTATGTGTGGTAGGGTTATGTAAATACATGAGGGTAACACTTAACCATTATGAAATGGCTAGTGGATGAGGTTGAGTTAACATACACTTAACCAATCTAGTGTGAGATGTGGTAAGGGTTAAGTTAACACAGGGGAGAACGCTTAACCGATATAACAAGACATGCGGTAGGGTTAAGTAACACAAGAGAGAACACTTAACCACAGTATCATGATGGGGGGTGGGGTTAAGTTTAATAGATAACACTTAACCAACCTGTGGGGTATACGAACAGACCCTAGGAAAACCCTAGTAGCGGGACCCATTTCAGCAATTACCCACATTAGGTATCAACGGTACCCTGAGCTAGGCAGGGTGGGGCACGATTACTGGGCTGATTGTAAGCAGTCAAAATGGCGACAGGGGATGCAGCGGTGCAGGTTCCGACGGATTATGGGCGTGCACGTATTCCGGAGTGGGAAATTTAGCCATTGGGCATCAGTAGGTATAAAGTTGTGCATTAAAAACGGCATCGGGGTTCCCATCCTAGGGATTGATACACCCTAGGGTGGGAACAGCATAGGTATCTACGAGTAGGGGGCCGCAAGAACTAGGCCGAGTAGGAGCCGATCGATTAGGGTAGTAAGGATACATCTAACACATTTATGGCAATTGGGCTGGTTGAGGTGAAAATCCTCATATTAGATGTAGTCCTGAAGGCTACCACAACTACAGGGTTGGGATAACCTTAGTATATAACACATATGAAACATTGTAAGTAAGAGCCGATCAATTAAGATAGGTGCGGTGGGGACATGAAACTGTCAATATGAGGTGAGACCCTCATCGTGGGATATATATATACCTATGAAACTATCATGCGGGTTATGGGGGATCACTTATCTTGTAATTATAACCAAGTAAACTAATTGGAACGCTAGTTAGGTGGTGCAGAGAATATAGAAAATCAAGGAAAATAGGATAATGGTGAAGCTTAGAAATCTTGCACTGTGATACTTGGTAGGAACCTTGTGATGCTACTCTTGATAGGAAGTATGGGATGTTATACTTGATTCATCGTGCCTGTATCTTACCTCGTCATCATGCTTATGCTTACTTTCAGTTTATTCATGCCATATTATCTTTACCTGTTTTTATGCTGAAAGTCACTATGACTTACTCAGTCTTTATGACTGACCCGGTTTGTTTCGCCTCTTTTTCTTTCACTTCCCCCCCATAGGTTCACAGGGTGGGAATACAACTTAGTTCGGATCTTACCTAGCTCCAAGCCTCTTTCATGTACTGCTTGGATTTCTCTTGGCTATGGCTTGCTTTGCTTTATTGGGGAATACTACAATTTATTTTTATGCTTCTTTGTTTTTGAGCAAGACAGATATTTTGGTTATTTAATTGGGTATTGGAAGTTGATGGGCTTTTATTGTAAACAATTATATTTAATAAATGATTTGAAGTACTTCTACTTTACTTTCCATTGTTTTATATATGTCTGTCTTGTAATATTTCTGTTCCAGTACCCATAATGCTCCACTGAAGTTAAGGCATTCCCTTTGTGAGTGACCTTAACGGATGTGGAGTGTTACATTTTGTAACAGAGCAGAAGGTTACCAGACTGGGAAAAAGCTTTTAAAAACCTTCTGAAATTATTTTCAAAACGTTTACAAAGCAGCATTTTTCTAAAGAAAAGTTTTGTTTTACGGAAGGCATATTCCCCAAAGCCATATGCACTATCTTTTGATTCTCTCCTTGAGTCTCTTCTCTCTTTCTTTTTCACCATAGTTTTGTAGGTGTATGACACATGTAGAAGGGCAAAGAAGTGCCCAACTTCCACCTGTAGCCGCAATAGTTCCACCTGTGTCTAATCTTATTTCAAGCTTTGTAGGCTTGCCATGCGATGGAGGTAGCTTTCGAGAAACTTGTCAACAAGCTATACAAGGATAGCAAGAACGAGGATAAAGAACACAAGCCTAAGGATGAGAAACTTGTTGATATGGCTTAATCCACGAAGGAGGAAAATGTGAAAGGAAAGAGGCCAAAGTGAAAGAATAATAAAACCCACGACAAGAGAGAGTATCTTTAGTATGGTAAAAAGGGACATGTAGTTAAGTATTAGAGGACAAGGGCAAAGGACAAGATCGTCGAGAGGGTAATCGTATGCTCTCACGACTAGCGTACCTAAGAAGAGGTGGTAACCTTTCTGTTAAAAGTTTAGCTTTTCTTTTCTATCATATCATGGGAACTTTGTTTTTGTACATCGCATCCTTTTTAATTCTGCTTCGATAATTGAGTCTCTACACCTTAGTACTAGCGTAGTAGAGGGTCCCATTTTTGTCTCAAATCCTGTTGGGGAATCGGCTCATTTATTCATGACTTGTTTGGATTTGAGAATGTCTATGCTAAGTGTTGAGTTTAGAAGTAATGCTTATGTTTTTGGGCAATGGGTTGATTCTAGGGATGGAGTGGTTGTCCAGAAATGATACCATTCTCGAGTATGAAAAGAGGATAGTTAGACTCTTGACTTGCCCCTGTAATGCCCTCGAAGTCTAGTGTAACCCTTAAGGTTATGCCATGCTTAGTTACCTAGAATCTCTTGACACATTTATTGGTCCGCTCGAGTAATGTTCGCCACTAAGGCAGATGGTTCATCTCGCTTATGCATGAATTATAGAAAATCACTTTAGTAAGTATACTTGGCAACATGGTTGGCATTTGTTTATTTTCAAGAGATAATTCATTTATGTGGAATACCTTCTAGTAAGTAAACGAGATCCAGGATTCACTAGTGAATTTTGGAGAGCTTGCATGAAAGTGCGCAGTTATGTTTGAATCGGGTATACAAGAAAGAGAATAAGTGAAAGTGGAACGAGAGGCGACAGTGAAATGAGTTCCAACTCATATTTTGGAAATAGGAATTAAGAAGCTACGAAATTGTGAAGTTATAGACGGTGAAAGCATAATGGAGTTAAGCTCAAGGAAATGCGACTCAGAAGATTGAAGCCTAGATACGCGCATCATATCTCTTTTTAAGAGTATATCCTTGGTCCCTCTTTCCTGTAGAGCTTATTTGCATGCTATCTTTTAAGCATAACCTCTCGGTCCTATTCTCAATCCTATTTCTATTGCAAAACCCCATAGGGATCATCTGTTTGTAATACATGTTGGGGCTTGAGGGTGTTCGTTTGGGTAGAGTAATTCTTTGGGTGTCAGCCTGATGTTGATTCCGGTCTTCGGGGCTGGTGCTTAGGGGGTTCTTCTCCTAATCAGTATATATGTGACGTAGATTTCCAGTTCTGACATTGCCTAATGGGCACAAAGTTTTTACTTGCTTCTATCGTTCGACTATATCTTTAGGTAGGAACAATTGGGTGTAAACATGTGTTTGAGACATGTTATGATTGATGGTTGCAAGTGGTTGCAAGCGGTTGCTAGTGGTTGCATATACACGCACATTAGACACTAGATCAGCTCCGTCACCTTTCATATTGCATATGCATGAGTGTTTATACTTGTTTATGGATGAATTTGAATATGTTATCATGTGGATGTTGCATATGGATGGATTTTTGTGCACACATATAGTGTTAGTGTGACTAGGACTATTTGCATACATGTTGGACTCATGGCACTAAACATATTTTGCATTAAGAAGATCAACCAGGCCGGATCATTTGCATTAGACAAGGAACATATACACACACTTTCTGCATATGTTCATACAGTATTAGAAATCTCTTAAGGACAATGGATGCCTGTGATTGATGATTGAGTAGATGGATGATTAGATGGTAGGACACATTCTTCTTAACTTGAAGATTTCGGGGACGAAATCCTTTAAGGAGGGGAGAATGTAACAACCAGAAATCTCTTAATAACATGTTAAAACTAGAAATCAGGGTATAATTAAATTTTAAAGTGAGAATCAGGGGAAACGGGTTGCGCCATTGCGTTCATCTCGGAATTCTACATGAAATAGAGTCCGAGTTTTCGAAAATCGGAGTCCGGATGAAGAAGTTATGGCCTGTAGAAAATTCAGCAAATTTTAGGCAGCACAGGACCAGGCAGGTCGACCTGGGGGCCAGGCCGACCATGTGGTCGACCTTAGGGTCGACCTACCCCCCCAAGTCGACCATATGGTCGACCTCCCCCCTTACAGGTCGACCTGCTCGGCCTGTTTTGACCCAGAACCCAATTTTGAAGCCTGAGACGTGTTTTGATGGTCCGGATTGATTCTAGGGTTAATCTAAGGGCCTAAACTAGTTGCTACCCCTACTAATACATCCTAAGACCTAACCTAATTCATATCAAATCATTCTTACACCATTATGCTGCTAAAATACCTCTTGAACCACGGCCGCCGTCTCCAAATCAAAGTACAAGCATTCAAACTCAAATCAATTCAAAGAACAAAGCTTCAACAATGATTCAAGACAATAAATCAACAACGCCGCAACATTTTTACAACAAATTCAGTTCTTAATTCATTAGCCACGATATGTAAGTTCTAGTTACTTCCTAGATTTAAACTTGTTAATAATAATATGGCCATGGAATAAAGTGGAATTGGATTTAAGTATGCTTGTTGATTCAGATCTATTTTTGTTGCTTCTTGAATCTTGAGCATTGGGATTTTTTCTATTTTCATTCTCATGTCAAGCTTATGATCTATTCAGCTCGTTGTAAATCATTTTTTCTTGATTCATATTGATATTATTATCAAGATCTATCTTTTATGCCTAAGATGATGTTTTTATGCCAATTTTCTCTCTATACTGATTGTTATATAAATTCTACCTTCCCCTATTTATTTTCTTTCGATGAACCTAAGTCAATTTCGGACCTTGGCCTAAAACGCGATTTGCGTACGATTTCATACAGGGAAATATGGGAATATTGTCTATATTGGATATATGTTTGGTGGAATTGACGACATAACATGAAATTGGAAATTTGGGTATTATCAACATAATTGAAATTGCAAGTTTGGCCATTAGCATAATTAATTTGGCATGAAGTGGGCATACATGAATTAGCTTGTAAATTAAATCATGAGTTCGGGCCTATGTAAATTAAATCAAAAGATTAGGCTTATGATTGGGCATAAGTAGGATTGGGAATTTGAACATAAAAGCGATTGTAAACTTGATAATTGGCATAAATTTGTATTATGAACTTGGGTAATTGGTGTGTGTTGAAATAAAAGGATTATAGTTTGGGATAACTACATCATGAATCATGATTTGGGTTTATTTGGACATGGAACTTGATACATGTAATCTTGGCTAGAACTTGATATGGGCAAAATGGTATAAACTTGGCATATATGTAAATAAGCAAGAATTGGACATATGTAAACTGACTAGAATTGGGTATATATATAAATTGACATGTAATTTTGGAACTTGGGCATATGTTTATTAACATGTAAAGTCGGGAATTTGAAACGGGAAAATGACTGTGTATTGGGTAATTGACTTGAACACGAATATGAACATTTTTATATGTTAAGCATGTGAACTGATATTGGGGTTTTGGGGAAATACGACCATTAATGAACCTTTGACACGAGGTTAGACTCGTTTTGTGGTGTAAATCTGCCCGGAACAGCCCGGCAAATCCAGTAGCCACAAAGTGTCAGTCTAATGTGGGAGGTCGAAGGTCGAATTGTAGGCGTAACGATTTATGACACGAGGTTAGACTCAGTTTGTGGTGTAAATCTGCCCGTAACCGCCCGACAAATCCAGTGGCCACAAAATGCATGGTCTAATGTGAGAGGTCATGATTCGTTCAACATAATGAATGAATTAAGGAATACTAACCATAATAAGACATGGGTATGGTTAGAGGGTTAGGTGGGATGACATGGAAATTTGACATGTAAACGTGGACCTAACCGGTATGAGTTAAGAACACGTAAAACTTATAAGTGTAGGCTTAACCAACATAACCGTTAATCAGACCAATGGGTGGGTTAAGTAATATGACTAGACTAATGACACTTAACCGATATGACATGAATAGGTGGGTTAAGTAATATGACTAGACTAATGACACTTAACCGATATGACATGAATAGGTGGGTTAAGTAATATGACTAGACTAATGACACTTAACCGATATGACATGAATAGATGGGTTAAGTAATATGACTAGACTAATGACACTTAACCAATATAACTTGAAACGTGGCAGGGTTAAGTAATATGACTAGACTAATGACACTTAACCAATATAACTTGAAACGTGGCAGGGTTAAGTCAACTTGAACATATAGATAATACTTAACCAACTTAGCATGATACATGGGTGGGTTAAGTCATGGAATACTTGTAAACACTTAACCAATTTAATATGCTAATAGCAGGGTTAAGTTATGAATCATTAGACAACACTTAACCAACTTGACATGATACGTGGGCGGGTTAAGCCATGAATTATTTGAAATACTTAACCAATGCAATCAGACGAATGGGAGGGTTGAGTTAAATGGGTTGGTTTAACTAGAATTGGTTGATAACGCCCAACCGATATAACCTGATGTGTGGTAGGGTTAAGTAAATACACGAGGGTAACACTTAACCATTATAAAATGGCTAGTGGATGAGGTTGAGTTAACATACACTTAACCAATCTAACGTGAGATGTGGTAAGGGTTAAGTTAACACAGGGGAGAACGCTTAACCGAAATAACAAGACATGCGGTAGGGTTAAGTAACACAAGAGAGAACACTTAACCACAGTATCATGATGGGGGGTGGGGTTAAGTTGAATAGATAACACTTAACCAACCTGTGGGGTATACGAATAGACCCTAGGAAAACCCTAGTAGCGGGACCCGTTTCAACAGTAACCACATTAGGTATCAACGGTACCCTGAGCTAGGCAGGGTGGGGCACGATTACTGGGCTGATTGTAAGTGGTCAAAACGGCGGCAGGGGATGCAGCGGTGCAGGTTCCGATGGATTACGGGCGTGCACATATTTCGGAGTGGGAAATTTAGCCACTGGGCATCAGTAGATATAATGTTGTGCATCAAAAAGGGTGTCGGGGTTGCCATCCTAGGGATTGATACACCCTAGGGTGGGACTAGCACAGGTATCTATGAGTAGGGGGCCGCAAGAACTAGGTCGAGTAGGAGCCGATCGATTAGGGTAGTAAGGATACATCTAACACATTTATGGCAATTGGGCTGGTTGAGGTGAAAATCCTCATATTAGATGTAGTCCTGAAGGCTACCACAACTACGGGATTGGGATAACCTTAGTATATAACACATATGAAACATTGTAAGTAAGAGCCGATCAATTAAAATAGGTGCCGTGGGGACATGAAACTGTCAATATGAGGTGGGACCCACATCATGGGATATATATACCTATGAAACTATCATGCGGGTTATGGGGGATCACATATCTTGTAATTATAACCAAGTAAACTAATTAGAACGCTAGTTAGGTGGTGCAGAGAATATAGAAAATCAAGGAAAATAGGATAACGGTGAAGCTTAGAAATCTTGCGATGTTATAGAAACCTTGCGATGTGATACTTGGTAGGAACCTTGTGATGCTACTCTTGATAGGAAGTATGGGATGTTATACTTGATTCATCGTGCCTGTATCTTACCTCGTCATCATGCTTATGTTTACTTTCAGTTTATTCATGCCATATTATCTTTACTTGTTTTTATGCTGAAAGTCACTAGGACTTACTCAGTCTTTATGATTGACCCAGTTTGTTTCGTCTCTTTTTCTTTCGCTTCCCCCGCCCCCCCACAGGTTCGCAGGGTGGGAATACAACTTAGTTCGGATCTTACCTAGCTCCAAGGCTCTTTCATGTACTGCTTGGATTTCTCTTGGCTATGGCTTGATTTGCTTTATTGGGGAATACTACAATTTATTTTTATGCTTCTTTTTTTTTGAGCAAGACAGATATTTTGGCTATGTAATTGGGTATTGGAAGTTGATGGGCTTTTATTGTAAACAATTATATTTAATAAATGATTTGAAGTACTTCTACTTTACTTTCCGCTGTTTTATATATGTCTGTCTTGTAATATTTCTGTTCTAGTACCCATAATGCTCCACTGAAGTTAAGGCATTCCCTTTGTGAGTGACCTTATCGGATGTGGGGTGTTACAACAATCAAAACCGCATGGTGTCATATTGGAAATTGGATTTCCATTATGAGTCGAGGCTAGGGATCGTCCTCTCCGATTCGGGACACTTTAGCAAATGCCTCAGGATTCGGACTCTGGCGAACCCTTGGACTTTCAGGGTCGGTCCACACTAAACGTTAGTGGATTGGCGATTCCTGAACACACTCTTCCCTGTTCTTTTGAACCTCTATATGGCCACTACTAACCTATAAAACCGAGGTACCTCATAATCCAACATCCACATAAGTAAAAATGTTAGGGCTGGTAGGTCACTTACACTACTCTAGCTAGAAAGAAACGTGTACACTCCCTGGAGTCCTAATCCCCTTTTTGACACATACCGGGGTGTGAGGCTAGCGAAGTCATGCTATACACAAAGATACGCCTAAACAGGCTATGCTTTGATCATTAACGACAAGGTTCTGCTTTTCAACAAAAGCCTTGATCCATGCATCTTAGCATATCACATTGTCAATCCATACCATATCATTTGATTCCTACCAATATATAACCTCTAAGCTCGTACATCTCAGAGAAGGGTGTTAAAAACCAAACAGATTTATATTTAGCAGAGATCAATGAATATAGCAAAAGGAATAAAATATCAGACATACCATCCATTTACAAGTCCGTTCTGGGTCTAAACGAAATAAGAGGCACCTAATTCCTCGCATATCCGAACAATCAACAAGTACAGCCGGATGGCTACCCCTGACTCCCCTTCAAGGTAGCTACTCCAATCATGGGCCTCAGTAGCAACACATCCATTCGTCGTGGAAATCGTCGGTTTTCAATCACCGTCTTCTATATCATTGATTTAAATCGCCGTATACTTATTTGAAATGAGTTGAACTCGGTCTTTTCAAATAATTTTCGAATAATTATCTTTTAAATCATTTCATATCGTTCATATTTATTTATAATGGTTTATCGCTATTTTTATTTATTTAAAAATAGCTCAATATGATTAAACGACGCTTCGAGTCAATGGGCGGTCCTGGCACTGTTTTTACCAAGATTTGATTTACACTTATCTCGAAATCTAACTGTTAGATTTTAACAAAGTTTATATTGTTGGAAAGACCATCCCAAAGCGGTCCTAGCAGTGCTAGTTTTGGGAAAATCCGACGGTTGGATCTTTCGGTATAATCTTTTAAAGCTATGATTTCAAAACGCGAACTACCGCGCGTGTTTTGTTTAAATTTAATTTATATTTATATATAATTATAAATATAAATCTTTTGGCGAATCTGCTAACGCGTTTAACTCTACATACCGAATAGTATTTAACTTCGCATAAAAATTCTAATGTATGTTTATACCACGAAATGATTCTTTCACCTTTGTTGGCAGTTCTAGTTTATTTTTGGTAAATCCTTTTTAATAAAATTATGTTTAAATCCTATAACATGAACATTTCTATAATTCTTTATCTAGCATTAAAAGTGTATCTTTTAATGTAAATGTATTTTATTCCTATTCTTTTTATTGCATATGAAATGTCAATAAAAGTGTAACTTTTATTTCAACTCTTTTTATCGCATCTAAAATGACAATAAAAATATAATCTTTATTTCTACTCTTTTTATCGCATCTAAAATAATGATAAAAATATAACCTTTATTTCTACTCTTTTTATCGCATCTAAAATGATGATAAAAATATAATCTTTATTTCTACTCTTTTTATCGCATCTAAAATGATGATAAAAATATAATCTTTATTTCTACTCTTTTTATCGCATCTAAAATGATGATAAAAATATTGCTTTATTTCTACTCTTTTTATCGCATATAAATGACAATAAAAATATAATATTTATTTCTACTCTTTTTATTGCATCTAAAATGACGATAAAAATATAATCTGTATTTCTACTCTTTTTATTGCATCTAAAATGACGATAAAAATATAATCTTTATTTCTACTCTTTTTATCGCTAAAATGACGATAAAAATATAACTTTTAATCTGATCTTTTTATTTACATCTAACATGTAAATAAAAATGTAACTTCAAATTTATTCTTTTTATTTACATCTAAAATGTAAATAAAGATAAAATTTTAAATCTATTCTTTTTATTTACATCTAAAATGTAAATAAAGATGTAACTTTAAATCTATGCTTTTATTTACATCTAAATGTAAATAAAAGTCACTTTTAATTCTACTCTTTTTGATTAAATCTAAAATGTGAATAAAAATATACTTTTTTTCATTCATGTTTTTATTTGCAACTGATTTGCAAATAAAAATGTACTTTTAAAATTTCATGTCTTTTATTCACATCTAAATAGTGAATAAAGTATACCTTTTTTCAGTTCATATCTTTTATTTGTATGTAAAATGTAAATAAAATGTACTTCTTTATTCCTATCTTTTATTTACATATAAAATGTAAATAAACTATACTTCTTTATTCATGTCTTTTATTTACATATAAAATGTAAATAAACTATACTTCTTTATTCATGTCTTTTATTTACATATAAAATGTAAATAAACTATACTTCTTAATTCATGTCATTTGTTTACATATAAAATGCAAATAAACTATAGTTCTTAATTCATGACATTTGTTTACATATAAAATGTAAATAAACTATGCTTCTTCATTCATGTCTTTTCCATCCTTTTATTACATTATATAAAAATGTAACTTTTCTATTCTCTTTTATTACATTATAAAAACAACGTAACTTTTATCTCTCTTTTTTTTATTACAGAAAAAGTGTAATCTTTCATTTTCCTCTTTAATTACATATAAAATGTAATCTTTCATTTTCATTTATTTGTTACATTATAGAAAGGTGCAATCTTTTCTATTCTTTGCTTTCATTAAATAAAAAATGAAAATTTCTATTCTTTGATTACATTAAATAAAAAGGTAATCTTTCTATTCTTTTAAATGACAACAAGTAAATTTTTGTTTCATTCTTTTTAATTGACCAAAATGTAAATTTTGTTTTTTATCCTTTTTTACTTGACCAAAATGTAAATTTTGGTTTTCATTCTTTTTACATGACCAAAATGTAAATTTTGGTTTTCATTCTTTTTACTAACAAGGCGATGACGCTGCTAACATGTCATATTATAAAATGATTCATTTTTGTTTCAACAAAAATGTTGTTAACACAAGAGTTATTTTCGTTTCCACAAAAATAATATGACTAAAAGAATCATTTTGTTTCAACAAATTTTACTTTTACAAAATGCCAAATTTGTTTCAACTTGACTAATTAGACCAATATATGTATTTGGTTTCAATTAAACTAACTAGACAAAATATGTTTATTTGGTTTCAACTAAACTAACTAGACAAAATATGATTTCTATGTAATCCAATGACAAATAAATGAATCTTCGTTTGTAAACAATTTTCTATGTATATTTATGATACATAAATGCATATTTCATTTGTAACAATTTTCTATGTATATCAATGACGCATAAATGCTTATTTTATTTATAAACAATTTTCTATGTATCTTATCTTAATGACACATAAATGCTTATTTTATTTATAAACAATTTTCTATGTATCTTAATACCACATAAATGCTTATTTTGTTTTTCAAACTTTTCTAATTAACGAAATGAATATTTTGTTTTTATTAACATTCCTAATTCAACAAAATGCCACTTGATTATGTTTAATCCAATTCAATCAAAATGACAATTTAAGTATTGTCGCAAACATGATATAATTATTTTCAATCATCTTATTTTAACAAAATGATCTAATTATCTACAATGATCATATGTTAACAAACATGATAATTCTAATCCACACATCAACATAACAGTATTATCCACCAAATCAAATCACGTATATAACAATTTGAATTCAACAATCGATTGGATTTCTAACATGATCAAAAATTAATAAATTTTAATTATTAAAAATAAAGAATTCTCACATCGATTTTTACTCCATTCTGGTCTGCTCCAAATCACAGTTCCGTTAGTTCCATGTTGTAGATCAGGAAATTACGATTTCAACGCTTCTGAGTTTGCTCGATTCCGTGTTCGTTCGAACAATTTATGGCTATTAAACATTGTATTATATACTCGGATAATTAATTAAATTAATTAAGTTTTTTATTTAACCTTAATCTCACCCTGAACTAATCCTTCTTCCCGTTATGCTACTACACCGAAACCCATCGTTCTTCGCCCAAAACATCCACCATCGCAACCTGTCAGAGGCCGCCATCACCATTCAGAACCTGCCACCTCGACACCGCTCGTGAGAGTCACCCACGCCCAGAACCATGCCCCCTCCGAAACCCCCTGGCGGCCCATACCTTGCTTCGAACGCCGCCCATTTACAACCCAATTTCAGTCGCCACGATGATCAAGAACTGATCATCACCGTTAGGATTGTAGAGCTCATGGAGCTCTTTGATTTTGTCATTGGAAGTGCTTGAATTCGTGGTGTGGATTTGAAGAAAAGAGAAGGAGAAGGCTAGAGCACATCGGCCATTGGTTTGAAGAACATGGCGGCGGCTGATAGAATATAGGTTAGGGTTTGTTTATTTTCTAATATTTATAATATATTTTAATGTTAATTAACCCTATAAAGGCCCGTTTAGATACTAACTCCAATTCAGGCCCAACGACAGACATTCCTAGCTAATAACCCCCATTCTGAACCTAATGGGCTATGTCCCGTGAGCCTAAACGAACGTCTATAGCCTATTTTATTTAATTAAATATTTAAATCATTTATTTAATTAATTCAATCGCATATTTAAATTCACTGGGGCCACCTATGAACTCGGAAAATTTCAAAAAAAAAATGGCTTTGTTATGATGATATGGTCCTAACGAAACTAATTTCGTTGAATTCTGAGACTGTTTATAAAATGCACATTTTCAAGTTGATTAAATTGACTGAAACTGTCAAAACACATTTTCTTTTACCACGCTCACATATTAATTCGAAAAATTCTGGAAAATTAAACTTAACAATAATTTGACACACCGGTTCCAACAAAAGTGGTTTCGTCGAAAACCGAGGTTGTTTGCAAAATGGCTATTTTCAAGGGCTATATTTTATATTAATATATATATATATTCTTCAGTGACTTTTCCAAATTTTAAACTGGACATAACTTTCTATTTTCAAAGTGAAATTTCAGTTTCTCAGATTCGTAAGAAAGATATGATTAAACAGATTTAAATATTTCTTGTTTCGCTCAATTCTGATTTAAAATGAATCCTGTATATTAAATTGAATTTCAAAATCGAATTTTCGAACTGTCGCGCCATTTTTAACTCCTTTTATATTTAAATTAACTTATTCGTTTTAACTTCGATTAAAATAATTTTTTAGTTGTTATTATTTAAAATAAATAATTTTAAATATCCGATTTCATTAAAATTTCTAAAATAAAAAATTTAAATTGACCCCAAAATTCTGGGTTGTTACAATAAGTAATTTGGCACTATTAGCCTATATAAGAATTGATAATTGAAATTACATCATTAAACTAGAATGAATATCGAGATAACCAAATTTAACGAATATTAAGGTGTTGTTAAGAATGAATATCGAGATAACTGAATTTAAGGAATATTAAGGTGTTATTAAGAAAGTAAACCAATATTTCCAAATGAAGGAAATGGAAAGAGTTTTATGAAATGTGGTAATGTTTCGAAGTGAAGAGAGATAAATAGGGTTTTGACAAATACGATTATTCTTAACAGTTAAGAATAGGGTTTTACCGAGACAAGTGAAATCAATTTTAAATCGATGAATAATTTCAAAGATCGATAAAGAGTTAATGAATGTTTTTGAAAAGTAAGACCTGAGCTGCCAATATATTCGATCGTACTATTTTGAGATTGATAGTTAAAACACCGACTATCAATTAATTATTATTGGACCTTTTTAATGTGTTGTTTCGAAGAGTCTGGGATGGGAACTAGACCCAAAACCACTTCGAAACAACGTAGCGCTCGAAACTATCTACAGGGAAAAGATGGAGCATTGAAGGCCATAGATCTTCATAAAAGGGAAGAATTTCTTAAAATCTCTAGCTGATCCCTAGAGATATACTGTGGTTCGGTCGTGGTTGAAATCTGTGGATTGCAAGGACTACTTGCTACTGATCTACAGGGTGATTCCTAGGATGCGGTAGGAGCGTTCCTTCGGTTCATGTGACACCCCACGTCCGTTAATATCACTCACAAAGGGAATGCATTAAGTTTCATGAAGCGTTATAGGTAGACATACACAAAATTTTACAAGATAGACTTAAATAAGATAACAGCGGAAATTTAAATTTTTATTTCCAATGCAAATCGTACAACATGGTTCAAAATACCATGAGGCTCAAAAACCATTACAACATAACTTCTGTCTTTTAACAACACAGTACATAAATACTTAAAAGAAAACATAATTCCCCAAATAAAAGAGACAAAGCCATAGTAGAGATAAAAAATTGCGCCATGCTTCGGAAGCAGCTCTAGCCAGATGATATCTTAGTCCTGACTAAGCCTGAGTGTTTCCTCCTTGAGAACCTGGGGAGGGGGGAGGGGACGGAAGAAAGAAGAGGAAACAAGAGGGTCAGACATAAAGTCTGGCGAGTCTAGTGACTTTTAGCAAGTAGATAAATAAAAGTAACATGACAGACATATAAAGTGGATAAGAGAGATCACTACATAAATGGCAGGTGTGATAAGGTAGACAGGATAAGGTGTATACGCTTCTCTAATGATTACTATGCACTATTACTAGTACAACCAGAATGAGATGATCCCTCCTATTATAAGGTGGTAGACTTAGGGAATACATCCAAATGTACCCTAACCACTACCCTAATCGATCGGCTCCCTACTTCGTAGATACTATGTGCCGGCCCCACAGCAGGATGTTTCACGTCCTACAGTGGCAACCCCTCACTGATATGCATAGCCCATATCTACTGGTGTCATGGTCGTCTTATCCCCCTCTGCCCGGTTCATGCATGCACACGGCCCGGTCGGTTTGCGCCGCCCACACCGTCCTCCATGCTTGGATCTCTTACAATCAGTCAGTAAGCAAGTCCCCTCTCCGCCTTGTACGGAGTATTTTATTTAATACTTACTCCGGGTTACTGACTGAAATGGATTTTCGTCACGTTATGTATACCACAAGGTGTCTTTAATTACATAACCTTATCGGGTTAAGTTTATGGGCCTATATGTAAATATTGCCCACCCCCACCAGACTTGCTTAACCCTTCCACTATCCAATCAATTTACTTAACCCTAACTTTAGTTCACAATTGTACAATCCCTATGGATAAGATTTGGTTAAGTAGTCCAATTCATTACCATGTCCATTTATGGTTAATAATGGGCTAGACCTCCTACAATAGGCCTACTGTGACGACCCCAAACCCCGTACTAACGGTGGCAAGGGTAATCTTTGGAATATAACACATAAACAGATAACAACAGAACAGAAATAAATAAATGCACCAGATAATGTACAAATAATACACTAGATAAACATAACCATCAGAGTTACGCAGTATACAGGATCATACTTAGTACAAAATACAGTTCAGCTATACATAAATGTCTACAGCGGAAAACAAACATAATATGTACAATAGGAGCTGAACAGCATAAAAAGAGATAAATGGTAGAATCCATCTTCAGCTCCAGCTATCCATAAAGAGCCTGCTAAAACCTGAATAAAAGGATGTCCGCGTAGAAAATGGGGCACCCGAGTTTGCAAGTGAAACAAACTACGAGTCAGTCATGGGACTGGTATGAGAAATCTACTTAACACATTTCATAATATGGCTAATCACAGGACCACGCCACTTTCGCGGAATGGGTTTACTCCATTGGATTGACAGTGCTTTAAAACAAGTAAATCTTTAAACTTCGCAATGCTTTTATAAAAATGAAGCCATTATAAGACTCAGTTCCCATCACACAATGCAACGCAAACCAGAGGATAGAGTTTTTACCTTATAATGGCAAAAATATGCTTGATACGAATAAAACAAAAGTATTTAAAATGTAAATGTTATCGTTTAATTCTTAATCAGACTCCAACCGTAAATTAGTAAGAGAACGATTCCCTAAGTATTAACCCCGAAGGCCGAAACCAACATCAGACCAATACCCAGGAAACCACCCATCTTAGCTCGTTTCCAGTTAGTTTCTAATTTTATAAACAATCATAAATATCAATCATAGACGGCATTAATGCCCCATACCACTATGTCGCTATATATAGGTATACAATCAAAACTGCACATGTCGTATTTGTAAATTGGATTTCCGTCAAGAACCAAGGAAAAAGATAGTCCTTACCAAATTCGAGACGCTCTAACCCGTGTCTCAGGATCAGAACGCATCAACCCTTAGATCGTCAGGGCCGGTCCACCAATGTGGATTATTATGCCTGAACACTGCGTTTCCCCGCCCTTTGGGGCGTAAATGAGCCAACGAATGACTCCATCGGTCCCGGATCGACTGATATATCCGAGGCGCCTCGCAACAGCAACAAACACACATGTGAAAATAATATGAATGTCAGCCAGTTTAAGCACTGGCACCACCACTAGCTAGAAAGAAACGCATGTCCTTCCTGGGGTCCTCTCCTGTTTCTGGTTCATACCAGGGTGTGAGGCTCGCGAATTCACGTTATACACAAAGCTACGCCACACAGGCCGTGCTTTGATCATCAACCACAAGACTTTGCTTTTCAATAGAAGCCTTGATCAATGCATCTTAGCATGCCACACGGGCAATTCACGCCATGTAACTGATGCCATGAATCACACAGAATGAATTCCAATGTCAGACACACAGTCCATTTACAAATCCGTTCTGGGTCTGAACGAAACCGGAGACACTATATACCTCGCATACCCATCGATCTCCACGTACGTCTGGACGATCACCACTCATTATCCATATTTCGGGATGCCTCCCAATCAGGACATCATTTATCATTCAACCGAGGTGAAGATCTCCGGTCTTCAACCACTGTCTTCATCATCGACTTCTTATCGTCGATTCACTTATTCAGAATGGGATAAACCCGGTCTTTCTGAGCAACTCGCGTATATAATAAACAAGTGCTACACAAACACAACATATGCCTCATTCCAATTCATCATTCACTAACCGAAAATTAGTAAGAGAATGATTTTCCAAGTATTAACCCCGTAGGCCGAAACCAACATCAGATCAAAACCCAGGAAACCATCTGACTTAGCTAACCTTCAGTTAGTTTATAAATTTCACATTCAACCATCAAATATCCAATAGACCGGGTAAATTCGTTTTATTTCCATTCCATATCGTTTATAATATTTTATAACGATTTATCGCTATTTTTATTTATTTAAAAAAAATAGCCAATTTATTCAAACGACGTTTCAGACCATAACGCGGCTATGGCGCTGTTTTTCTTCAGATTTGATTTACACATATCTGAAAATCTAACCATTGGATCTTCACAAATTTTATATCATTAGAAAGATCTTTTGAAAACGAATCCAACTGTTCTAGTTTTGGGAAAATCCGACGGTCGGATCTCCCGGTACACTCGTTTGAAGTTTCAATTTCAAAATACGAACTACAATGTTGTTATTCGATTTAATTTAATTATATATATATATATAATCGATTCTAGTGCTGTTTTTCTTCAGATTTGAATTAAACATTCCATACAATCCAACCGTTGGATCTTCACAAAGTGGATGTCGTTGGAAAGATACTTCCAAAGCGAACCCAACGGTTTCGGTTTCGGGAAAATCCGATGGTCGGATCTCCCACACTGATCGTTTGAAATCACGGTTTCAAAACACGAACTACAGCTTCGTTATTCGATATATTTTAATTGTATATATATATATATAATCTATTCTTCGATTTCAAAACCATATTCTTTTCATACCTTTGATAAAAATGATATTTTTATCCAACTGACATTTATTTCGACACTTCACTATTTTTAACAATTCATGTATATGATAAAAATGTGATTTTTATTGTAAAACAATTTATTTCAAAACACAACTATTTTATACAGTTCATATAGATGATAAAAATATGATTTTTATTATAAAACAATTTATTTCAAAAAAATGAATGTCGTTCAACACCTGAATTTCTGTTCAACACATGAATTTCTATTCAACACATGAATTTCTATTCAACACACGAATATAGTTTCAACACATGAAAATAATTCTAATATATGAATATTATTCAAAATTTCGGCAGCATAACGGCAGGGTAGTTAAAACCGGGACCGTCCCTAGTACGGCTCCTCGCTCTACGTTAAAGCCTCACAGCTTTTGACAATGGGGATTTCATGCATCTATTTCGCACGCAGGCGGCATGTTTATTTTTTTCTTTTCCACAAACTAATCCTATGTGGTTTCAACCAAATAATTCTCAACCACAAACGGGTATTTTTCAACCACAATCAATCCATTTCAACCACAAACAATTCTAATCAACCATTCGCTATCAACCAATTTTCACACCAATCACAACCAATAAATATCGTCCATGGTTTGTGGACGAGGGGCGTATATATATATATATTTATATAAGTATATTTCACTTCTATTTCAACACATATAATTTTTACAACGCATATATAACTTATACATCGAACGTACAACTTATACAATGCTTATACATGAGGTGTACAACACTTATATAACTCATACATTGATTATATAATTTATACATCGTTGTTTTCCATATCGTTTATAATTCAGAAATCTCACATTGGGTTCCACTCCACCAAAAATAGCAGAAGGCTCAGAAAAATATTCGGTCTCTTCTAGAATGTAGAAGACGTCCGCACAAGTCCACTGTCTCTTGTTTCACTGAATTTCATCAACATAGCAAAAAGATATGATTTTTACAGTGAAATCATAAACCGTAGCGCTTTAAAGTGCTATTAAATAGTTTAATATAATTCAGCCGTTACCTCTCAGAACTGGTTCGAAACTAGGTATTTATTTTTCGTGAAATCCGTGAAGCGATTCATCGATCGGTCTTCATCACAAGGAAGAGGGAGGAGGGGCGCGTCTAACGGTGGCGGAGGCGTCAGGCTCGATCGCCTGTAGAGGTGGCAGCAGTGAGATAAAGTCGCCGACTTTTGAGGCCTGGATCTCGCGATTCACTTAACGAGAGGGGGTGCAACGACCATGGATTTGAAGCTTGAGGGGAGCTCTTCAAAAACCCCAAATGGGTCAAAGGCTATCGATGCGTGTAGGAGGAGAAAACGAGGAGAGAAGGGAAGAAGGAGCTCCGCCGATCATTTGAGGAAGATTACGGGGAGAGAGAAAGATGGTTGACCAATGAGAGATTTGTATTTTATTTATATATTTTAAAAATCCAAAAATACCCCTCTTCACGTAATAACACCAATCCAAACCCAACAACTGTCGTCCCTAGCTAAATACCCCGATTACAAACACAATGGGATATGTTTCGCAGGCCCATTCGACTGTTTCAGTCAGTTTCCCTTCAAATCAAAATATAAAACATTCAATATTTGATTTGAACGTACATTTCAATTTGCCGGGGCCACATACTGATTCTAAATATTGTAGAAAAATAAATCTAGATATGTTTTGACGATACGGTCCCAATAAAACTAGTTTCGTCGAATTCTGAGACCGTTTGAAAAATGGCTTTTTTCTGGTCGATCCAATTTAATAAAAATCGACCAAACACATTTTCCTTTGCCACACTCACATACTAGCTTCAAAAATTATGAAATTTGAAACCTAGCAATAATTTGACATCCTGGATCCAACAAAAGTGGTTTCGTCGAATTCCGAGGTCGTTTGCAAAATGGCCATTTTCACGGGCTATATAAACTCTATAGCGACCTTTCTGAAAATTCATTTAGCCATAACTTTTTCTTCCCGCTATGAAACTTCAATTTTTCAAATTCGTTAGAAAGATATTCACTAACAGATTTAAATATTTTTGGTTTCACTAAAATCCGTTTTATTTTGCGCCCGGTACAATCAGTCAAAGTTTGAATTCAAATTTTGAAACTCCGCGCCATTTCAGGCCTGGTTTATAATTAGAAATAATTATATTCATTTTCAAACATCGATTCAAACTTACTTTTCGTCGTTATTATTTAAATATTTGTTTTAAATATTTAAAATCCACTAAAATAGCCAATTTAAAATTTTCAAACTGGTTCAGATTTTCCGGGTTGTTACAATCTCCCCCACTTAAAACTTTTCGTCCCCGAAATGGAACAAAGTCGAAAGTGGTTTGATTAATCAACTCTACTTCCAATCTGGCTTCCATTCTTCAACTTTTCAGTTTGTAAGAATTTTCAAATTCTTCAAAAATTTGGCTAACACCCTAAATTTTCGAAAAAAATTCGCCATAGCCTCCTTTGTACGGGGAGGGGTTTGGAAATTTATTGGGCTGTATTAGGTACCCAATAAATCCTAATAACCATGCACATATTTATAGTGATATATTCTAGTGTCAACAGGGGAGTGTGTATAGATCATAACTCCAGAAGATAAATTTTCGTCACCCTATAAATGGTTTTTGTGCCTTAACGACCAGAGAGACGTGTTTATTGTCATCTCCAGACCCGTGTGGGGTTTTTATAAATCTGGCAATTTACTGTTACATTTTATATGGTCCATATCAGTCATCAGTTCAACCTGTAATATATAGTCATCGCCATACAAGCCTCTTGCTCGTATAGTAAATCTTCAACCTCGTCACACAAGCTCCAAATGCTTATGTGGTATATGATGAAGTATGCCTATCTTCAAGAAGTATGCCATGTAGTGTAGTTCAAATTTAATTGTTACTATCCTATGGCGATGTTTATTATTACACACAGAACAACCAGCACTCTGCATCCAATGGCATTCACAGGAGTTGATATAACAATAAAATTGCGCATCCAACTCATTAAGGTTTACCTATTTGTCGGGCATGCAAATAAATTATTTACTCAACAGCTAATCCATTTACCTGTTTAAACATATATAATGCACATGTATATATTTCTATCTATTTTTAAATCAGTTCAATACATGATTTAATTTCATAAATTTACCATCATTCTCTTCTTGATTAAATTAACTATTGTTCTAATAATTTAATTAATCATATCCACTATCACACAACACAAACAACAAGCAATTTGTTTTTAACTTTTCGAAAATATACTTTTCTTTATATATTCAAAAATCCTATTTCTAAAACCAGACTATATATATAATCGCAAATACGTTATTTATAAACACATAACTCTCAACTCGTTCTGGGGCACTTCTGACCCCATCTCTAACGAGTTATTCCGATTCTACTATACTCATACTTGGATATTGCTGATCCTGTCTGTAATGAGTTATTCGTCCTAGAACCACACTGGTTGTATCTCTGAAGAGTTAACCAAAGCTCTGATACCACATTGTGTCGACCCCAAACCCCGTACTGATGGTGGCAAGGGTAATCTTTGGAATATAACACATAAACAGATAACAGCAGAACAGAAATAAATAAATACACCGGATAATGTACAAATAATACACGGGATAAACATAATCATTCGAGTTACGCGGTATATAGGATCATACTTAGTACAAAATACAGTTCAGCTATACATAAATGTCTACAGCGGAAAACAAACATAAAATGTACAATAGGAGCTGAACAACATAAAAAGAGATAAATGGTAGAATCCATCTTCAGCTCTAGCTATCCAGAAAGAGCTGCTAAAACCTGAATACAAGGCTGCCTGCGTAGAAAAAGGGGCACCCGAGTTTGCAAGTGAAACAAACTACGAGTCAGTCATGGGACTGGTATGAGAAATCTACTTAACACATTTCATAATATGGCTAATCACAGGACCACGCCACTTTCACGGAACGGGTTTACTCCATTGGTTGCCAGTGCTTTAAAACAAGTAAATCTTTAAACATCGCAATGCTTATTATAAAAATGAAACAATTATAAGACTCAGTTCCCATCACACAATGCAACGCAAACCGGAGGATAGAGGTTTTACCTTATAATGGCCAAAATATGCTTGATATGAATAAAACAAAAGTAATTAAAATGTAAATGTTGTCGTTTAATTCTTAATCAGACTCCAACCGTAAATTAGTAAGAGAACGATTCCCTAAGTATTAACCCCGAAGGCCGAAACCAACATCAGACCAATACCCAGGAAACCACCCATCTTAGCTCGTTTCCAGTTAGTTTCTAATTTTATAAACAATCATAAATATCAATCATAGATGGCATTAACGCCCCATATCACTATATCGCCATATATAGGTATACAATCAAAACCGCACATGTCGTATTTGGAAATTGGATTTCCGTCATGAACCAAGGCAAAAGATAGTCCTTACCGAATTCGAGACGCTCTAGCCCGTGTCTTCGGATCAGAACACATCAACCTTTGGATCGTCAGGGCCGGTCCACCAATGTGGATTATTATGCCTGAACATTGCGTTTCTCCGCCCTTTGGGGCGTAAATGTGCCAACGAATGACTCCATCGGTCCCGGATCGACCGATATATCCGAGGCGCCTCGCAACAGCAACAACCACACATGTGAAAATAATATGAATGTCAGCCAGTTTAAGCACTGACACCACCTCTAGCTAGAAAGAAACGCATGTCCTCCCTGAGTTCCTCACCTATTTCTGGTTCATACCGGGGTGCGAGGCTCGCGAATTCACGTTATACACAAAGCTACGCCACACAGGCCGTGCTTTGATCATCAACCATAAGACTTTGCTTTTCAATAGAAGCCTTGATCAATGCATCTTAGCATGCCACACGGGCAATTCACGCCATGTAACTGATGCCATGAATCACACAGAATGAATTCCAATGTCAGACACACAGTCCATTTACAAGTCCGTTCTGGGTCTGAACGAAACCGAAGGCACTATATACCTCGCATACCCATCGATCTCCACGTACGTCTGGACGATCACCACTCATTATCCATATTTCGGGATGCCTCCCAATCAGGACATCATTTATCATCTAACCGAGGTGAAGATCTCTGGTCTTCAACCACCATCTTCATCATCGACTTCTTATCGTCGATTCACTTATTCAGAATGGGATAAACCCGGTCTTTCTGAGCAACTCGCGTATATAATAAACAAGTGCTACACAAACACAACATACGCCTCATTCCAATTCATCATTCACTAACCGTAAATTAGTAAGAGAATGATTTCCCAAGTATTAACCCCGAAGGCCGAAACCAACATCAGATCAAGACCCAGGAAACCATCCGACTTAGCTTACCTTCAGTTAGTTTATAAATTTCACATTCAACCATCAAATATCCAATAAACCGGGTAAATTCGTTTTATTTCCATTCCATATCGTTTATAATATTTTATAACGATTTATCGCTATTTTTATTTATTTTAAAAAAATAGCCAATTTATTCAAATGACGTTTCAGACCATAACGCGGCTGTGGCGCTGTTTTTCTTCAGATTTGATTTACACATATCTGAAAATCTAACCGTTGGATCTTCACAAATTTTATATCATTAGAAAGATCTTTTGAAAACGAATCCAACTGTTCTAGTTTTGGGAAAATCCGACGGTCGGATCTCCCGGTACACTCGTTTGAAGTTTCAATTTCAAAATACGAGTTGCAGCATCGTTATTCGATTTAATTTAATTATATTTATATATATATATATAATCGATTCTAGCGCTGTTTTTCTTCAGATTTGAATTAAACATTCCAAACAATCAAACCGTTGGATCTTCACAAAGTGGGTGTCATTGGAAAGATATTTCCAAAGCAAACCCAACGGTTTCGGTTTCGGGAAAATCCGATGGTCGGATCTCCCACACTAATCGTTTGAAATCACGGTTTCAAAACACGAACTACAGCTTTGTTATTCGATATATTTTAATTATATTTTTATATATATAAATATAATCTATTCTTCTATTTCAAAACCATATTCTTTTCATACCTTTGATAAAAATAATATTTTTATCCAATAGACATTTATTTCGACACTTCACTATTTTTAACAATTCATGTATATAATAAAAATGTGATTTTTATTGTAAAACAATTTATTTTAAAACACGACTATTTTATATAGTTCATATAGATGATAAAAATATGATTTTTATTATAAAACAATTTATTTCAAAACATGAATGTCGTTCAACACCTGAATTTTTATTCAACACACGAATATAGTTTCAACACATGAAAATAATTCTAACATATGAATATTATTCAAAATTTCGGCAGCATAACGACAGAGTAGTTAAAACCGGGACCGTCCCTAGTACGGCCCCTCGCTCTACCTTAAAGCCTCGCAGCTTTTGACAACGGGGATTTCATGCATCTAGTTCGCACGCAGGCGGCATGTTTATTTTTTTCTTTTCCACAAACTAATCCTATGTGGTTTCAACCAAATAATTCTCAACCACAAACGGGTATTTTTCAACCACAATCAATCCATTTCAACCACAAACAATTCTAATCAACCATTCGCTATCAACCAATTTTCACACCAATCACAACCAATAAATATCGTCCATGGTTTGTGGACAAGGGGCGTGTATATATATATATAAGTATATTTCACTTCTATTTCAACACATATATAATTTTTACAACGCATTTATAGCTTATACATCGAACGTACAACTTATACAGCGCTTATACATGAGGTGTACAACGCTTATATAACTCATACATCGACTATATAATTTATACATCGTCGTTTTCCATATCGTTTATAATTCAGAAATCTCACATTGGGTTCCACTCAACCAAAAATAGCAGAAGGCTCAGAAAAATATCCGGTCTCTTCTAGAATGTAGAAGACGTCTGCATGAGTCCAATGTCTCTTGTTTCACTGAATTTCGTCAACATAGCAAAAAGATATGATTTTTACAGTGAAATCATAAATCGTAGCGCTTTAAAGTGCTATTAAATAGTTTAATATAATTCAGCCGTTACCTCTCAGAACTGGTTCGAAACTAGGTATTGATTTTTCGCGTAATCCTAAAGCGATTCGTCGATCGGTCTTCACCACAAGGAAGAGGGAGGAGGGGCGCGTCTAATGGTGGTGGAGGCATCAGGCTCGATCACCTGTAGAGGTGGCGGCGGCGAGATAAAGTCGCCGACTTTGGAGGCCTGGATCTCGCGATTCACTTGACGAGAGGGAGTGTAACGACCATGGATTTGAAGCTTGAGGGGAGCTCTTCAAAAACCCCAACTGGGTCGAAGGCTATCGATGCGTGTAGGAGGAGAAAACAAGGAGAGAAGGGAAGAAGGAGTTCCGCCGATCGTTTGAGGAGGATTACGGGGAGAGAGAAAGATGGTTGACCAATGAGAGATTTTTATTTTATTTATATATTTTAAAAATCCAAAAATACCCCTCTTCACGTATTAACACCAATCCAAACCCAACGACTGTCGTCCCTAGCTAAATACCCCCATTCCAAACACAATGGGACATGTTTCGCTGGCCTATTCGACTGTTTCAGTCAGTTTCTCTTCAAATCAAAATATAAAACATTCAATATTTGATTTGAACGTACATTTCAATTTGCCGGGGCCATATACTGATTCTAAAAATTCCATAAAAAATAAATCTAGATATGTTTTGACGATACGGTCCCAACAAAACTAGTTTCGTCGAATTCTTAGACCGTTTGAAAAATGGCCCTTTTCTGGTCGATCAAATTTAATAGAAATCGACCAAACACATTTTCCTTTTCCACGCTCACATACTAGCTTCAAAAATTATGAAATTTGAAACCTAGCAATAATTTTATATCCTGGATCCAACAAAAGTGGTTTCGTCGAATTCCGAGGTCGTTTGCAAAATGGCCATTTTCACGGGCTATATAAACTCTATAGCGACCTTTCTGAAAATTCATTTAGCCATAATTTTTGCTTCCCGCTATGAAACTTCGATTTTTCAGATTTGTTAGAAAGATATTCACTAACAGATTTAAATATTTTTGGTTTTACTAAAATCTGTTTTATTTGCACCCGGTACAATCAGTCAAAGTTTGAATTCAAATTTTGAAACTACTGCGCCATTTCATGCCTTGTTTATAATTAGAAATAATTATATTCATTTTCAAACATCGATTCAAACTTACTTTTCGTCATTATTATTTAAAATATTTATTTTAAATATTTAAAATCCACTAAAATAACCAATTTAAAATTTTCAAACTGGTTCAGATTTTCCGGGTTGTTACACCTACAATGTGTGGATGCTGGATATGCCGGTCGGGTCCGGACAGTCTTATTCCATAGTTGGGCCTAACCTCGTGTCTTAGCCCAGTTCGTATTTGGGCACTTAGACCTCCCACATTAGGTTCAACATTAATGGCTGCCGGATATGCATGCCGGGTCCAGGCAAACTTCCACCACTAATGCAACCTAACCTCGTGTCATAAGTGCCATTACAATTCCTAATTGTAATTACTAGACATTCCATTATTGATTAATTAATCAATTAATTAAACCTTTCCCTTTATAGGTGTTATTGCCCACTCCACCCAATAATTCGAATTATATGTCCAAAAATGTTCATATTCAAATTATGCCAGTATTTACCCTTTTTCCCCCGTTCCCTAACTAGCGCACTCATAAATTGGCGGCATGCCTAGGCTAGACAATAGCCTAATCATAAACGATAATGGGGAAAATAATGGGAATATAACCAAAGTGATCATTTTAACATAACTTGGCATAAACATAAACTAGCATGGTGATAAGGTGCACATATAAGCATAAAACTGATGAACTTGTGGTAATTACTAGTCTTACATAACTATAATGTCATAGTGAGCATAACGAGATATTAATTGATCATTTAGGTGTCCTACTATATAGATCCAACATAATTATAATGTGGTCACAAAAACAAATCTAACAAAATTAGGATGACATAGTAACATGTTTGGGTCTAAATATGGATTCACATATCCAATTTACAACATATCTAAATTGACCACAATATGATAGGTGAAAGGTGATTTACAAAAAGAATTGGATCTGACCAACATTGTAACTGTCCAAATTAACAGATTTACATTGACCAAAATATAGTTACAATTCAAGATCCACAAAGGCGATATAATAGAATAACCCCAATTGCATTGGATCTAGATAAACAGATCTATCATGACATAATATAAGATTTAACAATAGCATAGGTTCATAGTTTACAGCATATCCAAATCACAGTCTTTCATGATTTACTTTTAAATATTCAAATCTAAATGTAATTAGAAATTCACTACGTTAGGATTAGAAAAGAGAAAGAATGGATTTTGGATCTCTAGATTTGATTGGCAAAACTGATAGTTGTTTGAAGAAAACGGATTCGTCTCAGTTCGCACACAGGCAGCATATGGCTTCCATGATTTCCAATGAAGAAAATAGGAGAATTGGATACATATATATAACTGCCAGGCCCCCTGAAATCGAGCGCCACATCAGCCCTAGGGGTGTCGACACCCCTCGACCATTGGTCGACACCCCTTAAGGGGGTCGACCCCGGTGTCGACACCCCTCTAAGGGGTCGACCCCTTAGAGAGGGAAATTTGCCGCCATTACGAATTTTTGATTTTTGAATTGTTCTGGATAGGGTCTGACTCATATCTGCTCATACGTGACCCATATGTGTATATATGCTCTTTCTGCGCATATACAAACTTAAAACCCTCATAACTTCTTCATAAGGTGTCCGTTTTATGCAAACCAAATGTCTATCTTGACCAGAATTTCAAGACGGACGCAATGTCGCAGTCTGTTTCCCTTAATTTTGTATATTAAACTAATTATTATTTAATTTATACTCTTTAATGTTAACAAAATTACGGGGTGTTACATTCTCCCCTACTTAAAGGATTTCGTCCCCGAAATCTCCGAGTTGAGAAGAATGCATATCCTACCATCCATCATCCATCAATCACTAGCATCCATTGTCCTTAAGGATTTCTAATGCTTTCATGACACCCCGTATTTTCTATGAATATTAAATTTGGCAAAATGAAGAATACTTATTTTTTAGAAGAAGAATTAAGTAAAATAGACTATACCACTGCGTTCGTCTCAAAATTCTGGTCCAGATGGGCCTAAAGTTTGCATCAAACAGATAATGTATGAGAAAGTTATGGACCGTAGAAGTTTGTATACATATAAGGGAAACGTATGTATATATATATATAAATTAATAAAATAAAATCAACCTAAAATTCAAGAAAAAAATCAAAACAGCGGAAGCGGGAAGGCAAAACGCCGAACTGACCTATTTTTTTAGTCGACGCGAGCCCTGCTGGGCCGACCCGGGGTCGACTCAAGGTGTTTGGAGTAGGTCCCATCGGCCCAGAATGGCCTGTGATCAATTCTTGTGTTTTAGGGAATACATGGCGTTCTCTGATTGGCTTGATGACGCATTTTCTTGGACTAGATGGTTTGGATGGATCCTATGTTTATCTAAAGGCTCTAATTAATCCTACACATTTATAAATACATATCTAAACTTAACCCTAACCTCATAACCCTATTCTATGATGCCACCATGTTGTCCATCTCTAAACTAGCCTAGCCTCCTTCTTCTCCAAACTTGAAATCAAATTGGAGAGCTTCAAATTAAAGTAAAGGTTTTTCGCTCCAATCAACAAAGAGAGAGTAGAATTGCTACAACGTCAAATAATTCTATTTTTCTAATCCTATCGCTGTAAGTTCAGTTATTATTCAGATTTGAACAAATAATAGGGATCATGACTGTAATGAATTGAATCTAGAACTATGCCTAATTGTAATGATAACCAATTATGATTCATTCTTATTCTTTTGTCAAATCTGAGATTACATGTGCCTGTGAGACTGTTAATGGTGATATTATTGAATCTATCTTGTTGTACATCAAATTGGTGATTCTTTTATGTTCAGTTCTATCGAATCTTTGTGCCAATGATGTAACTTGCTCAGTTTGCTCATGTTTACTATTAATGTACAACAAATCTATTGGAACCATGATTCTTGTGTTTGGTACACCTTTACATGGTGATTCTCTTATGTCAATTCTTGTGTTTCTTCTCTATTCCCCTTTTTATTTTATTTTATGAATACTAGGTTCAATTGGAAACCTAGTTTGAATCTTGTTGTACGTACGATTGTAACGCGGGGAATTAGGTATAACTTATTGGAGTAATTTTGGACATAACAAGTAAATGAGACACAACTTGAATTGACTACAATTATGGATAACTTGCATACAAAAATCTAGACTTGGACATGTATGGTAAATATGTAAATTGGCTAAAAGATGAACATGCCTAACCTGAGATTAGATTGAGTTGCGGTGTAAGGCTGCCCGGAACCGCCCGGCACATCCAACGACCGCAAGAACAGATATAATGTGAGAGGTTAGCGCATTAAGCCCAAAACCCGAGGTTAGAATGAGTTTGCGGTAGAAGTCTGTCTGGAACCGCCCGGCACATCCAGCAACCGCAAACAACAGTTCTAATGTGAGAGGTTGGTGCATTAATGAATGAATTAATGCTAATGAACAGACATGCTAAGAATGGTAAGGTTAAGTAACATATGAATAGGCAACACTTAACCAATACAACCTGTTAATTAAAAAAATGGGTGGGGTTAGTGTAACAACCCGGAATTTTGGAACCAATTTAATTTTTTATTTTAGAAATTTTAAGGGATTTTAAGAATTTAAAATGATAGTAACAATGGAAAATTTATTTTAATCGAAATTAAAACGAATAAATTTAATTTAATTGTAAAAGGAGTTTAAAAAGGCACTGCAATTTGAAATTTTGATTTTAACTTTAACTGAATGTACATGATTCAAAATAGATCAGAATTGAGCGAAACCAAAAATATTTAAATCTGATTAACTATATCTTTCTAACGAATCTGAAAAACTGAAATTTCACTTTGAAAATAGAAAGTTATGGCCAGTTTAAAATTTAGAAAAGTCGCTGCAGAATTTATATATATTTTAATATAATATATAGCCCTTAGAAATAGCCATCTTGCAAACGACCTCTATTTTCGACGAATCCACTTTTGTTGGAACCGGAATGTCAAATTATTGCTAAGATTCAATTTGCATAATTTTTAGAATCAATATGTGAGCATGGCAAAAGAAAATGTGTTTTGCCAATTTTAGTCAAATTTAATCGACTGGAAAATAGCTATTTTTCAAACGGTCTCAGAATTCGACGAAATTAATTTTGTTAGGACCGCATTGTCATAACGAAGCCAAATATATTTTTTCTGTAATTTTTAGAGGCCGTATGTGGCCCCGGTAAATTTAAATGTACAATTAAATAAAATAAATAAATGATTTAAATATTAAAATAAAGAAAAGTGGGCTGAGACGATCAAACGGGCTGACGGGACCTAGTCAATTGTGTCCGGGATGGAGGTTATTAGCTAGGGATGATGCTCGTTGGGTTTGATTTAGAATACATGGCATTAAAAAATAATTTTCAAATTAAAAGAATTATTAAATAATACAATACGGGTATAAATACACTAGGAAATACAGTAAAACCTAACCCTAATACCCTAGACAGTACAGCCGCCGTTCTCTCTAATTCAAAGGCCAGAAATGTACGAAAATCTTCCCTCCATTTCTCCTAATATTTCATGAATTAAATTATGACTTGTAAACCAAAATTGAAGAGCAAAAGAAGGTCTCTAATTCTATAAGGAGATGATGAAGAATTGTTACACGGATTGAGAGGAATCATGGCCCAAAGTGCCAATGTTTGGAGCCATTTTTCGGAAGCATGGGGGGTCTAGTTTCAGGGGAGTGGAGGCGCAGGTAGACGAGGTCCGCGGCTTCCTGGTGGTGACTTGTGATGGTGGTTCTGATGACCGAGGTGGCGGCGCACGGTGCTTCTCTATTTCGACGTTGGGTTTCAATGTACAAGGTATTGAACAATGCGAGGAAGAAGAGTTAAGCAACTAATTAATTAATTTAATTATATATTTAAAATGTTCAAATGTTTAAATCCCATAACCTTGTCATATAACGACAGAAATCGACGAAACGAAATGCGTTAGAATCGCAAAAGCAAGATCTACGCGATGGAACAAACCAGATCTGAAACCGAGCATGTTGAAATTTCAGACAAACCAATGTGAGATTTCTATTTTATAATTTAAAATTAATTATTTACTAAAATGTGAAATTTATATTTATTTCATATAAAGTTCATGTTGATGTTGTGTATATATTTATTCAGTGTTGGTTGTTTTATGATTGCGATGAATCATCGAATTGATTGAGTGTCTCATGTTTGTTAAATTTAGATTTACGATAAAAATTTCACTTTTATCGTTTACATGAAGTTATTGTTTGTTAAATTTAGATTAACGATAAAATTTCACTTTTATAGTTAACATGAAGTATAGTTTGGCAATTCAATATAAAACGTTATTTTGTCATTTTTGTTGAATTGAATTAGTTTGTCAATTCAATTATAAGTATCATTTTGGTCATATTGTTAAATTGAATTAGACTGCCAA
Source organism: Allium sativum (assembly GCA_030737875.1). Taxonomy (NCBI): domain Eukaryota; kingdom Viridiplantae; phylum Streptophyta; class Magnoliopsida; order Asparagales; family Amaryllidaceae; genus Allium; species Allium sativum. Next base: position 138,504,235 of record CM060925.1, on the reverse strand, counting down.
TACAATTAAAAATATCATCTTGTCATGATTATTGAATGGTATAGAATTGTCAATTCAATTAAAGGTATCATTTTTGTTATATTATTGATTTGAATTAGAATTTTCAATTCAATAAAAACATCACCTTGTTTATGTTATTGAATTGAGTTAAACTTTCAATTCAATATAGAATACATCACTTTTTATGTTGATTGATAAAAACAACACCTTTGTTGTTGTTTGATTGTAGTAGAAAGAAAAAGATTACATTCTTTAATGTAAAGAAAGAAATTATAAAAATGTCATGTTTTTATAATAATAAAAACATGTTTACATTAGAAAAGAGTAGACAATAAAAATTATATTTTTTACTGTAATGTGAATCATTAGATAAGTGTAGACAATAAAAAATTATATTTTTATTGTAATATGAATCATAAGGAAAAAAGTAAACAATAAGGATTGCATTTTTATTGTATTGTGAATCATTTTGTCGAAATAAAATAGATTAAGTAGAAATATCACTTTTATTGTTAACATGACATCGTTTGGTAAAATTAGATCAACAATAGAAATATCACTTTTATTGTTAACATGATATCGTTTGGTAAAATTAGATTAACAATAGAAATATCACTTTTATTGTTAACATGACATCGTTTGGTAAAATTAGATTAACAATAGAAATATCACTTTTATAGTTAACATGACATCGTTTGGTAAAATTAGATTAACAATAGAAATTTAACCTTTATTGTTAACATGGAACACTGTTTTGTCAAAATATAATAATTGGACAAAATACTCATTTTTGTTAAAATAGTTTAGATAAAACAAAATATCATTTTTGTTTAATAGAAAAATGTTAACATATAAAATACTCTTTTATATGATATTTGAAAACATAGAAAATGTTAACGTATAAAATATTCTTTTATATGTTATTAGAAAATATAGAAAAATGTTAACATATAAAATGCTCTTTTATATGATATTTGATAATATAGAAAATGTTAACATATAAAATATTCTTTTATATGTTATTTGAAAACATAGAAAAATGTTAACGTATAAAATACTCTTTTATATGATATTTGATAACATAGAAAATGTTAACATATAAAATATTATTTTATATGTTATTAGAAAACATAGAAAAATGCTAACATATAAAATACTCTTTTATATGACATTTTAAAACATATAAAATGTTAACATATAAAATACTCTTTTATATGATATTTTAAAACATAGAAAATGTTAACATATAAAATATTCTTTTATATGTTATTAGAAAACATAGAAAAATGTTAACATATAAAATACTCTTTTATATGATATTTGAAAACATAGAAAATGATAACATATGAAATATTCTTTTATATGTTATTAGAACACATAGAAAGGGTAACAAATAAAATCTTCTTTTATTTGTCATTAGAGTACATAAGAAAAGAGTATGGAAATAAAGGTGTTATATTAGTTGAAAACAAAGTGTACAATTTGTCAAAATAAAAGAGTTAAAAACAAAAACTACATTTTTGTTAAATAAAAGAATTAAAAACAATTTCGTCAAATTAGAATTGTTGAAACCAAAATGAACATTTTGACAAATTAGAATAGTTGAATTAGAAATATACATTTTTTGCCATTTAAAAGAATGTGACAAAATATACATTTTTGTCATTTAAAAGGAATGAAATCAAAATATACATTTCGGTCACTAAGAAGAAAGATTACAGTTTTGATCATTAAAAAGGATTAAAGAAAAGATGAAACAATTTTGTTCCTTTAAAATGATTAAACAAAAGATACATCTTTGTCCATTAAGAAGAAAGTATACATTTTTGTTCCTTAATAAGAATGAGACATTTTTGGTTTATTGAAAGAGAGAGACATTTTTGTTGATTAATCAAAGATAGACACTTTTGTTCATTTAAAAGGATTAAACAAAAATAGACATTTTTTTAATCAAAAAATGATTTAAAACAAGAATATACAGTTTTTTCATGAAAAAGTGCATTTTTATTTACATTTTAGATACAAATAAAAACATAGAAATATAGGAGACATTTTAATTTAGATATTAGATGTAATCAAAAAGATAGAATTTAATGTTATATTTTTATTGTCAAAATAGTGACAAAAAAAAAAGAAAGTTAAGTTGGTAAATTAAACAACTTTTAGCTTCGTTCCTTTTCGAGGACGAAAAGATTTTAAGTGCGGGAGATTATAAGAACCCGGAATTTTGGAACTAATTAAAAAAAAAATTAGAAATTTTAAGGGATTTTTAGAATTTAAAATGATAATAACCATGGAAATTTTATTTTAAATGAAGTTAAAACGAATAAATTTAATTATAAAAGGAGTTTAAAACAGCACTGCAGTTTGAAATTTTGATTTTAAACACTAAATTTATGGGATTCAAAATAGATCAGAATTGGGTGAAACCAAAAATATTTAAACCTGATTAACTATATCTTTCTAACAAATCTGGAAAACTAAATTTTCACTTTCAAAATAGAAAGTTATGGTCAGTTTAAAATTTAGAAAAGTCGTTGTAGAATTTATATATATTTTAATAAAATATATAGCCCTTAGAAATAGCCATTTTGCAAACGACCTCTGTTTTCGACGAAACCACTTTTGTTGGAACCGTAATGTCAAATTATTGCTAAGTTTCAATTTGCAGAATTTTTAGAATTAATATGTGAGCATGGCAAAATAAAATGTGTTTTGCCAGTTTTAGTCAAATTTAATTGACTGGAAAATAGCCATTTTTCAAACGGTCTCAGAATTCGACGAAATTATTTTTGTTAGGACCGTATCATCATAACAAAGCCAAATATATTTTTTCTATAATTTTTATAGGCCGTATGTGGACCCGGTAAATTTAAATGTACGATTAAATTAAATAAAGAAATGATTTAAATATTAAAATAAAGAAAAGTGGGCGGAGATGATCAAACGGGCTGATGGGACCTAGTCCATTATGTCTGGGATGGGGGTTATTAGCTAGGGGCGACGCTTGTTGGGTTTGATTTGGAATACATGGCATTAAACAACAATTTTAAAATTAAAAGAATTATTAAATAATAAAATACGGGTATAAATACACTAGGAAATACGGTCAAACCTAACCCTAATACCCTATACAGTACAGCAGCCTTTCTCTCCGATTCAATGTCCATAAATGCACGAAAAACTTCCCCCATTTTCTCCTAATATTTCATGAACTAAATTATGATTTGTAAACCAAAATTGAAGAGCAAAAGAAGGTCCATAATTCTATACGGAGTTGATGAAGAATTGTTACACGGATTGAGAGGAATCATGGCCCAAAGTGCCAACGTTCGGAGCCATTTTCCGGAAGGGGGTCGAGTTTTAGGGGAGTGGAGGCACAGTTAGGCGAGGTACGCAACTTCCTGGTGGTGACTTGCGATGGTGGTTATGATGACCGAGGTAGCGGCGCATGGTGCTTCTCTATTTTGACGTTGGGTTTCAATGTACAGGGTATTGAACGATGTGAGGAAGAAGAGTTAAGCAACTAATTAATTAATTTAATTATATATTTGAAATGTTCAAATGTTTAAATCCCATAACCTTGTCATATAACGACAGAAATCGACAAAACGAAATGCGTTAGAATCGCAAAAGCAAGATCTACGCGATGGAACAAACCAAATCTAAAACCGAGCATGTTGAAATTTCAGACAAACCAATGTGAGATTTCTATTTTATAATTTAAAATTAATTATTTACTGAAATGTGAAATTTATATTTATTTCATATAAAGTTCATGTTGATCTTGTGTATATATTTATCCAGCGTTGGTTGTTTTATTGCGATGAATCATTGAATTGATTGTGTGTCTCATGTTTGTAAAATTTAGATTAACGATAAAAATTTCTCTTTTATTGTTTACATGAAGTTATTGTTTGTTAAATTTAGATTAACGATAAAATTTCACTTTTGTCGTTAACATGAAGTATAGTTTGGCAATTCAATATAAAATGTTATTTTGTCATTTTTGTTGAATTGAATTAGTTTGTCAATTCAATTATAAGTATCATTTTGGTCATATTGTTAAATTGAATTAGATTGCCAATACAATTAAAAATATCATCTTATCATGATTATTGAATGGTATAGAATTGTCAATTCAATTAAAGGTATCATTTTTGTTATATTATTGAATTGAATTAGAATTTTCAATCCAATAAAAACATTACCTTGTTTATGTTATTGAATTGAGTTAAATTTTCAATTCAATATAGAATACGTCACTTTTTATGTTGATTGATAAAAACAACACCTTTGTTGTTGTTTGATTGCAGTAGAAAGAAAAGGATTACATTCTTTAATGTAAAGAAAGAAATTATAAAAATGTCATGTTTTTAAAATAATAAAAACATGTTTACATTAGAAAAGAGTAGACAATAAAAATTATATTTTTTACTGTAATGTGAATCATTAGAAAAGTGTAGACAATAAAAAATTATATTTTTATTGTAATATGAATCATAAGGAAAAAAGTAAACAATAAGGATTGCATTTTTATTGTATTGTGAATCATTTTGTAGAAACACTACAACAAAAACACCATATTACAACTTTAATTTTACAACGGTGGTAAAAGCACCGTTGTAATAAATGGTTTTTTACAACGGTGGTAAAAGCACCGTTGTAATAAATGGTTTTATACAACAGTGGTAAAAGCACCGTTGTAATAAATGGTTTTTTACAACTGTCAGTTCCCTAAAGTTGTAATAAACGTATTTTTAACAACTTTTTATTTTGTTAGTTGTAATAGATGCCCATTACAAACTTCATGTTTATAATATCTATATTTAATAAATAATTATATTAATATTTAATAATAATTAATAATTAATAATAAACTTAGGAATCAATAATATTTATTTATTATTATTAAATAATTACTATTTAATAACTAGTCATTTATTTTTAATAGTTAATGTTAATTGCTTATTAATTAATAATTAGTAACATATACATTATAAGCTTTTAATAATTACTACTCGATTATAACTAAGTAGAAATAAGTAAAAGTTAAATAATAACTAATTAGTAACTAATAATCAATTGTGAATCAATTAAAATAAATAGTTAGTAATTAATAATCAATTGATTTTTGATAATAAATAAATAAATTTTGAAAACTTAATATTTAATTAGTAATATATAATTTATAAATAATTCACAATTAAACACTAATAATTAACATTGGTTATTTAATAAATAATACTTTATAACTTGTAGTTATAAAATGATAAACTACACCATTAGTCATTTATAATTTACTATAACAAATGATTATTCATAAATTATTCAAAATTTAAGAAATAGGAAATTTTAAAAATATTAAAGGATTCAAAAATTCAAAAACTACAAATATTACCTTAAATGTTTATTTTAGTTAGTTGCAAAATGAGTATTTCGTTATACTGATACTTATACAGGTTATTATATATAATTAATTATAATCAATGATTATTATTAAATAAATTATAATTTTATATTTTATATTTAAATCAATGATTGTATTTTATATTTAATGAATTTTTATATCTACTTATTTATATTTAGTAAATAATAGTTGACAAAGACCTAGTAATTAATATTTATTAATCAATAATTACTATTAAATGATCAATAATTATGAAAACATTGTTAACAAATAAGAGTATGATAATAGTGGTATTCATATTTAAAAAACATCCATTTGAATTTCTGATGCATAAATAATTAATTACAAAGCTTATATTAATAATATGGTATGTGGTTTTCTTAAACACCAAACTTTGGAGTCTTGGACTACCGTACCCGATCAGCCCATTTGGCAGAATCGACAAACCAAGTCCAAAACCCTAGTCTTCTCGTTTTCATTTACAGTTCACCCCTAATTGTTACAGCCGCCTTCATTTCCATAATAATTTATTTCCAAAATCCTAGCTTCTCTTTCTCCATCGCCACGCTCTCTACATCTTCACCACCACGCTCATCTACATTCTCCAACGCGGTGCTCGCCTGTCTCGACATCGCTTGTTTCGATGTCTCCATTACCGCATCGTCCAGTATCGCCGTTACCGCTTCGCCCTGAAATCCAATCGCTACATCGCTACCTAATCCAAGTACCTATCTCCTTCCTCCTGTCAGCTATCGCCTACAACCTACCACTTACCATCTGCTCACTCGAGAAGGCCGTTTGGTATGTTTTAATCATTTTTTTTTGTTACATTTTTCTGCAGCTGTTTGAATCTGCGTTTGTTCCAAGATTGATTATCTATTGATAATTCTATGAAAAACGTTACTGGTGGATCGTTACAAAAATTTAGGCTGCACTTTCTATTGCAGAGACCGATTGTTATTTTGAATGCAATTCAACTGTTCGATATTATTTCCCATCGAAATTATCAATTGTCTATAACCCATGAACGTCTGCCAAAATGATTAATGTGGATATGACTATTTTTTCTTCGTGATTTAGGACATTTGTTTGTACTGTCGGGGAGCATCCAATTAGATGCATATAATATATATTATCGATAGATTTGGGAAGTGCTGTTTTAACATAGGCCTGTTAGAAACTTTTTTTGAGTAAACATTCGATGAGTATTTACTTTGTTCCTCAGTAATTTTGGTAAGCAACAAAAACATGTCTCTTTTATTCTTCAATTTTGGTAAGCAACAAATATCAAGAGCAGCAAATATATGTCTCTTTTATTCTTCAATTTTTTTTTCCGATTGTTTGTGACCTTGTTCTTTTAGGTAATAAATAAATGATGCCTTACTTCTCAGTTTGTATACGTTTACTCTGTCATAACATTCTTGTATGCTGTTGCATTCATAATGCACAATAAGCATCTAACCTATGTTTGCATAAATATTTAAGAATTCTTTCTCCCAAACACTGTCCAACTGATGTTTAAATTACATGAAAGTAGGATGGAGTCAAATTATTTCTCAGTTCTCTCATATTACTTAAACTACACGTTGGTAATTTTACTCATCTTTGATGATTTATTTTGAATTTTACTGTCAACTAAATGTACAAACTAATATCTATGTATAGACAAGATACCTGTGCATGTATGCATATTTTTAACAGAGCACGTTTTAAACTAATGATCTGCAATTTAATGGTGATTGGCATGCATAGAATCCCATGTGAGTAGAGTCATGTAAATCCTATATGGATGAAAGTGAAGCTTGAATATAAATTAGCCCACCTCGTTAGTTTTATTGAGTTCATCACCTCTAAACATTGAACCACCAACTATGCAAATCCTTTTCTAATTTTATTGGAGAAACTTCTGTGGCATGATGTTGATTTTTTTTGAACAATGACTTTTTGTTTAGCATTTTTGTTGGATATGTTTTATTTTATTCTTTTTGCTTAGCTTGAAACATCCCATGCTACCATATAGCTTACTCACTCTTGCTGTTTTGTGTGATACTCTCCAAACCTGTTCTTTCAAATTTATGTGTAAATTTTATATTTGTAATGATAGTACTATAGTTGTGGATGCGTTGCTGGAGCGACGGAGAGACGTCGGTGCTATCGACGCGTTGGGGGATCGACATATGGAGCTCAATCGTGGCAATATTCCTCAGAAGCAGTGGCAGGAGGTCTCCTTTTCGGTATAACATTCTATTGGCTATATACCCATTGCATTACTGAAACATACATTTGAATTTCTTATTATACTCTGATTATAGTGTTAGGTTATCTCAAATGGATGATTGATTGGGGATGCTGAAGCATAAAGACTCGGTGTGTATGTATATTTGTACGAAAGTGTGTATGTAACTGAGTGTATTGAGTGATCCGTTTGTAGTGAGGAATGTATGTATTGTTATGACTGTATTATGTAAAAGTGAGTTGTACGATAGTGGATCAGAAAGTTGTACTAATTCAAATATTGAAATAAAATATTTAATTGGTTATTTCAGATCAGTGTAGTATCATTTTATTCAATATAAATATTTATTTTTATATGAAATGTAATATATAACGAAACAAAAATCATATTGTTATAATTAATTGTTGCAGGAATTACTACAACGGTGAAAAAAAGTTGTAATATGTACTACTACAACAGTGCAAAAATGTTGTAATATGTATTACTACAACGGTGGAAAAAAGTTGTAAAATATACATATTACAACGGTGTTGCAACAGTGTAAAAACGTTGTAAAAGATATGAGTCTATTACAACTTCTTAATACACGACGGTTTGTCCACCGTTGTAAAATGTATATTACAACGGTGTTCCACCGTTGTAATAGGGTCATTTTGTTGTAGTGAAATAAAAAAGATTAAGTAGAAATATCACTTTTATTATTAACATGACATCGTTTGGTAAAATTAGATTAACAATAGAAATATCACTTTTATTGTTAACATGACATCGTTTGGTAAAATTAGATTAACAATAGAAATATCACTTTTATTGTTAACATGACATCGTTTGTTAAAATTAGATTAACAATAGAAATATCACTTTAATTGTTAACATGACATCGTTAGGAAAATTTAATTAACAATAGAAATATCACTTTTATTGTTAACACGACATCGTTTGGAAAATTTAGATTAACAATAAAAATCTCACTTTATTATTAACATGGAACGCTGCTTTGTCAAAATATAATAATTGGACAAAATACTCATTTTTGTTAAAATAGTTTAGATAAAACAAAAAATCATTTTTGTTTAATAGAAAAATGTTAACATATAAAATACTCTTTTATATGATATTTGAAAACATAGAAAATGTTAACATATAAAATATTCTTTTATATGTTATTAGAAAATATAGAAAAATGTTAACATATAAAATACTCTTTTATATGATATTTGATAACATAGAAAATGTTAACATATAAAATATTCTTTTATATGTTATTAGAAAACATAGAAAAATGTTAACGTATAAAATACTCTTTTATATGATATTTGATTACATAGAAAATGTTAACATATAAAATATTCTTTTATATGTTATTAGAAAACATAGAAAAATGTTAACATATAAAATACTCTTTGATATGATATTTTAAAACATAGAAAATGTTAGCATATAAAATATTTTAACATATAAAACACTCTTTTATATGATATTTGAAAACATAGAAAATGTTAACATATAAAATATTCTTTTATATGTTATTAGAACACATAGAAAGGGTAAACAAATAAAATCTTATTTTATTTGTCATTAGAGTACATAAGAAAAGAGTATGGAAATAAAGGTGTTATATTAGTTGAAAACAAAGTGTACAATTTGTCAAAATAAAAGAGTTAAAAACAAAAACGACATTTTTGTTAAATAAAAGAATTAAAAACAATTTTGTCAAATTATAATTGTTGAAACCAAAATGAACATTTTGACAAATTAGAATAGTTGAATTAGAAATATACATTTTTGTCCATTTAAAAGAATGTGACAAAATATACATTTTTATCATTTAAAAGGAATGAAATCAAAATATACATTTCGGTCATTAAGAAGAAAGATTACATTTTTTATCATTAAAAAGGATTAAAGAAAAGATGAAACAATTTTGTTCCTTTAAAATGATTAAACAAAAGATACATCTTTGTCCATTAAGAAGAAAGTATACATTTTTGTTCCTTAATAAGAATGAGACATTTTTGGTTTATTGAAAGAGAGAGACATTTTTGATGATTAACCAAAGATAGACTTTTTTGTTCATTTAAAAGGATCAAACAAAAATAGACATTTCTGTTTATCAAAAAAAAAAATTAAAACAAGAATATACAGTTTTGTCATGAAAAAGTACATTTTTATTTAGATTTTAGATATAAATAAAAACATAGAAATATAGGTGACATTTTAATTTAGATTTTAGATGTAATCAAAAAGATAGAATTTAATGTTATATTTTTATTGTCAAAATAAAGACAATTAAAAAAATTATAATCAAAAGTTATATTTGTATCTACATTTTTAGATGTAGATAAAAAAAAATTTGAAGTTACATCTTTATTTACATTTTAGGTGTAAATAAAAGGATAGATTTAAAAGCAACATTTTTACTGACATTTTATATTCAATAAAAAGATTAGAATTAAAAGAAGCATTTTTATTGTCATTTTAGGGACAATAATAAGAGTAGAATTAAAAGTGACATTTTTATTGATGTTCTATACTCAATAAAAAGAATATATTTTGATGTTATATTTATCCCCATTTTAGATTTCGATAAAAAGAAGAGATTTTAATATTACACTTTTTATTGTCATTTTAGATGCGGTAAAAAAGAATAGATTTTAAAGTTGCATTTTAGGTATGATTGATGGAAAGTAGTTGAAATCGTCAAATGATTCATATTTATATTTACATAAGTATAAATTATAAATTAAACGAATCGCGCGCGGTAGTTCACGTTTCGGCAATCGTAACTTTATACAATTATACTGAATGATCCGACCGTCGGATTTTCCCAAAAGTGGAACCGTTAGGACCGCTTTGGGAAGATCTTTCCAGCGATATAAATTTCGTCAAAATCCAACCGTTAGATTTCGAGAAATGTGTAAATTGAATTTTGGTAAAACAGCGCCAGGGCCGCCCATTGACCCGAAGCGTCGTTTAATCATATTGAGCTATTTTTAAATAAATAAAAATAGCGATAAACCATTATAAATAATTATGAACGATATGAAATGATTTAAAAGATAATTATTCAAAGATTATTTGAAAAGACCGAGTTCAACTCATTTCAAATAATTACTACAACGATTTAAGTCGAAGATTTGAAGACGGTGATTGAAGACCGACGATCTTCACATCGAATGGATGAGGACTACTGACGCCCGTGATTGGCGTAGCTACCTTGAAGGGGTTGCAGTGGTAGTTGTCCGGATGTATTTGTTGATTGTTCGGATATGCGAGGAATAAGGTGCCATCGATTTCGTTTAGACCCAGAATGGACTTGTAAATGGATGGTATGTCTGACGTTGTATTACTTTATGCTGTATTCGTTGATCTCTGCTAAATATGTACTGTTTGGTGTTTAACACCCTTCACTGAGACGTATGAGCTTAGAGGTTATATATTGGTAGAAATCAACGGTATGGTATGTATTAACAATGTGGCATGCTAAGATGCATGGATCAAGGCTTTTGTTGAAAAACAGGGCCTTGTGGTTGATGATCAAAGCATAGTCTGTTTAGGCGTAGCTTTGTGTACAACGTGACTTCGCGAGCCTCACACCCCGGTATGAGTCAAAAACGGGATCAGGACTGTCGGGAGTGCACACGTTTCTTTCTAGCTAAGAAGTGGTGTCAGCATCTTACCAGCCCTGACATTTTTACTTATGTGGATGATGGATTATGAGGTACCTCGGTTTTATAGGTTGTTAGTGGCCATATTTGAGGTCCAAAGGGACCGGGAAACGTGTGTTCAGGAATTGCCAATCCACTAACGTTAGGTGTGGACCAGCCCTACCGCATCCAGGGGTTGCCCATAGGTGTGATCCTGAGGCATTTGCTAGAGTGTCTCGAATCGGAGAGGACGATCCCTAGCCTCTTTTTCATGATGGAAACCAAATCTCCAATACAACATTACGGCTTTGATTGTAAACCTATATATGGTGACATAGTATATGGTACCTATGTCGTCTAGGATTGATACATTTACTTTGAAATATTTTAATACTGATTAGATACTAATAATAATATTAAAATATTATTTTATACGTATCAAGTCATGTTTGATCATTATAAGGTAAAACTCTATCCTCCGGTTTGCGTTGCATTGTGTGATGGGACTTGAGTCTTATAATGATTTCATTTTTTAAAAAAGACATTACGTTATTTTGAATAAATTTTGTTTAAATTATGCACTGGCAATCCAATGGTGTAAACCAGTTCCGCGTTAGCGGCATGGTCCTGTGATTAGCCTTATTATTAGTTTAGTCAAGTTAGATTTCTCATACCAGTCCCATGACTGACCTGTAGTTTGTTTCACTTGCAAACTCGGGTGCCCTCTTTTCCATACGGGCAGTCGAGTAGTTTTTGCAGATATTTATCTCTTGAGAAGGATTCTGGATCGAAGCTTAAAGCTGTGTCCAGAGCATAGAAAGTCTTCCGCTGTGTATTGTATTAATTTATTGTAATAAGTCTTCCGCTATATTTTATTTATCGATGCACTCTGATATTCTGTACTCTGACGTAACATTACTATGATGTATATAAAAGTCTTTTGTTATTGTTCTGATGTGTTGTATGCCCAGAGTTAATGCATTCGAGAATTTCCAACTTTTGGATCAGACCTGTGTGGTTTATGGTCGATTCAAAGGGCGGGGATTTTCGGGTCATTACAGCTAGGTTAAATTGAGAACACTTAACCTTTACAACATGTTGATTAGGAAACCCTAGTAACGGGGACCCATTTCAGCAGTAACCCACATAGATGTATCATGGTACCCTGAACTAGACAGGGTGGGGCACGATTACTGGGCTGATTATAAGCGGGTGTGCACGTACTCCGAAGTGGAAAAATCAGGCACTGGGCATCAGTAGTTATACACTGTGCATCTTGAATTGTGTCTGGTTGCCACATAGGGATTGATACACCCCATGGTTGGACCAGCATAGGTATTAACAAACAAGCGGGGCCGAATGACACAAGTAATAAATACATGCGAGTAGAAGCCGATCGATAAAGGGATCATTTTATTATGAATACATGAGGCTAGTTGAAACAATTGTTAGTAGGTGTAGAGAAATAGAAATGAGTGCAATAACTATTCGGTTTATCTTGCCTTACCTTGTCTTATGTTATCTTGTTACTATGGTATTGTCTTATATTCAGTTTATTCATGTCATGATCCTTTTTCTTGTTTACATGCTGAAAATCACTGGGCTTACCAGGCTTATGTCTGACCCATTTTCTTTCATCTTCTTTTCTTCTGTTCCCCTCCCCCCCAGGTCCGCAGGGAGGGAATACTTCAGCTTAGTTCAGACCTTTTCCTGCTTGAAGAGAGTAAATGTATTGCTTGGATTCTCTTTTCTTGGGCTATGGCTGTGGTTGCACTTTTATTGGGGATTTATGTCGCTTATTACTGTTTTATGCTTCTTTATGTATTTGGAGACTTTAATCAAGACAGAGGTTTTATTGTAATGACTTGGAAGTTGGGTTTTGAAACAATGGTTGTAATGTTTTGACTAAACTACGCTGCTTATGAAATAATTCCAGTTTTTCCCACTATTTATATGTCTGTCTTGTAAATTATCTATATCTTTTACCTATAATGCTTCACCGAAGTTAACGCATTCCCTTTGTGAGTAACCTTAACAGAGGTGGAGTGTTTCACTTGGTATCAAAGCTATTGGTTACCAGATCAGATAAAAAATTTTGAAACTATTTTTCAAAAAGAAGTTTTAAAGAAGCATTTTCAAGAAAAGTGTTATTTTATTTTAAAGGCATATTCCCCAAAGCCATATGCACTATCTTTCTATCCTTTGTTTTGAATCTTTTCTTTTCGTTTCAGCATGTCTAGGGATTTTATCTTCTAGAGGGAGTCACAATACCCGGATGGTTCCGTAGGTATTTGGAGGCCAGGACACCCGCCGAAGGCCAAGGAGATGCCCCTCCAGCTGTACTCATCGTTCCTCCTCCTCCCCCACGCGTGAATGCTTTCTCGAAGATATGTAGAGACTTTCGAGATATGGGCGGAAAGAACTTTAATGGGACCAAATCATTCGTGGAAGCAAGAAACTGGCTCAAGGAAACAGAAGATTTGTTTGTTATCTTCGAAGTGGATGATATGCAGAAGATACAGTTGGTAGTATGGTTACTTAAGGACGAAGACTCTTTCTGGTGGGAAGTTACTAATGCTGAGAGACCAGTAGAGACATGGGAGGATTTTGGAATGAGATTTGAAATGAAGTTCCTCTCGCAAGGAGAACAAAGCCTACAGAAGGAGTTCTTAGCACTCAAACAAGGAAGCCAATCAGTTAAGGAATACGTCAACAAGTTCAACCAGCTGGCTAGATTCGGACTAGAGTTGGTAAACACTCCACATAAAAAGGCTCTCCGTTTTGCTAAAGGGTTAAATGAGCCACTGCACGGCCTAGCTATGTCCCATATACCTATGGGCGCAACCTTTGAGAGAACGGTGGACATGGCACTATTACAGGAGGAAGACAAGGATGGGAAGAAAGAGGCAAAGATGGAAGAACATCTAGACAAGAAAGTGGAGGGATAGCAGAATAAGAAGAAAGATTTCAAGAAGGGCGGGAAGAATAGAAAACCCCATGACAAAAGGAAGTGTAATTTTTGTGGCATACCTGGACATCTGGTTAAGGACTGCAGGAAGAAGAAGAGGAAAATGGGTGGTTGTTTTCAATGCGGCGAGATAGGACATATGGCCAAGGAATGTCCAAGAAGGCAAGGGCAAAGGACTGGATCTACTTCTGGAGGGCAGATTCACGCTCTCACAGCGCCTACGCAAGAAAGAGGTAGAAACATTTCTGTTGAGAGTTTAGTTTATATTTCTGATCATCCTGTTCGTACTCTTTTTTATTCTGGCACTTCACACTCTTTTATATCTACTGCTTTAGTTGAATCTCTGCATCTAGATACCAGTATAGTAGAGGATCCCATGGTTGTTTCAAATCCAATTGGGGGTTCGGCTTATTTATCGATGATTTGTTTGGATTTGGAAATTCCTATACTAAGCATTGGGTTTAGATGTAATGCTTATGTTTTGGGTTTCACGGGCTGTGGGTTGATTCTAGGCATGGATTGGTTATCCAGTAATGGTGTCATCCTTGATTGTGAAAAGAGAGTGGTTAGACTTATAACTCGCCTCGGTAATACTCTCGAAATCTCTTGTAATCCTATGAATTTTGTTATGCTTGGCTACCTAGAATCTCTTGATGCGTCTGTTGAAAATTTGCAATCTGTTAGAGTAGTCCATGAGTACTCAGATGTCTTTGAAGAAGTGAAGGGTTTACCTCCAAAGCAAGAGATTGATTTCCACATATACCTAGTTGATAATGCAAAACCAATTGCTTTACCTGTTAGACACATGGATCCAAGGGAAAGGAAGGAGATCAGCAAGCAAGTTAAAGAGTTGGTCGAAAAGGGGTTCAAAAGGCGGAGTACTTCTGAATGTAGTGCTCCAGTAGTGTTCGCAACCAAAGCGGATGGTTCACTTCGCCTATGCGTGGATTATATGGAGCTAAACAAGCTGATCAAGAAGAACAGGCACCCACTTCCAATAATAGACGACTTGTTCGACCAACTCGTAGGTGCATCAGTTTTCTTCCAACTAGATATGGCCACCAGATTTCATCAACTAGGAGTGGCTGAAGACAGCATAGATAAGATCGCGTTCAGGACCCCGGATGGTTTCTTCAAATGGCTTGTCATGCCTTTTGGCCTGACAAACGCACCCGCCTATTTCATAGACTTGATGAGTAGGGTGTTTAGGGAGTTCCTTAATAAGTTTGTAGTGGCCTTCGTGGACGACATTTTGATTTTCTCAAAAAGCGAGGAAGAACATGCTTTGCATTTAAGGGAAGTTATGGATACTCTTCAAGCAAATCGGCTGAAAGCAAAATTCTCCAAATGCAATTTTTGGAGAGAAGAAGTAAGGTTTCTTGGAGATGTGGTGTCCAAAGAGGGAATAGTTGCGGATCCCGCAAAAGTAGTCGCGGTACAAGATTGGAAGATTCCACAAAATGCAACCGAAGTACGAAGTTTTCTCGGACTAGCGGGATATTACAGAAAGTTCATTAAAGACTTTGTGAAGATCTCAGTCTCACTTACAAAATTGATGAAGAAGAACCTAACTTTTGCATGGGATTTGGATTGTGATGTTTCTTTCCAACGATTTAAAAGGGCTCTAACAATAGCCCCGATCCTGACATTGCCTGATGGGAGTAATATGTTTACAGTATACACAGACGCATGCGGTACAGGATTAGGCGTTGTCTTGATGCAAAAAGGCAAGGTAGTTTGTTATAGGGGAAGGCAGTTGAAGGTACATGAGAAGAACTAACCCACTCATGATTTAGAACTAGCTTCCATTGTTTTCGCTCTTAAGCCATGGCATCGTTACCTACTAGGAGAAAGGTTTGAATTGTTTACTGACCATAAATCATTAAAGTACCTTTTCTCACAAAAAGATCTTAACCTAAGACAACAAAGGTGGATGGAATTTCTTGCCTCATACGATTTTGAGATTGCTTATACCCCTGGCAAGGGCAATGTGGTAGTAGATGCCTTAACTAGGAAAAAGTTGACCCTAAGTCCTCTCTTTGTGGAAAGAAAAAACTTGGAGTACATAGCAACCTTTGACTTTAGACCCTCTTTTGAGTTTGTACTTGGTTTTTTAGCAACGCTAGAGGTGCGGCCTATGCTTTTGGACTCAATAGGAACCACACAATGTGAAGACCCTCAGATAGTTGATATGATGGATAAGTTAATTAGAGGTGATACTTCTAGTCACCTCAATAAATACTCCATAGACGACAAGGGTTGGTTGAGACGGGATGGAAGACTATGTGTCCCACAAGCAAAGGATTTAGTGAAGACAGTTCTTAAAGAAGCACACCATTCTAAGTTGACCATACATCCAGGTGGAGACAAGATGTGTGAAGACATAAAAAGGGTTTTCTTTTGGAATAGCATGGAGAAGGATGTAGATGAATTTGTCTCGAAATGCTTGATATGCCAGCAAGTCAAGGCGGAGCAGAAGAAGCCTGATGGTCTGCTTCGTCCTCTAGAGGTACCACAGTGGAAATGGGATAGCATTTCGATGGACTTTATAGATGGGTTGCCTAGGTCAAGAAGGGGCAATACTAGTATTTGGGTAATAGTTGACATGCTAATTAAAAGCGCTCACTTTATATCTATTAAGAGTAGGAGGACTGCCTCATCATTAGCATCCATTTATCTTAAAGAGGTAGTTCGATTGCATGGGATACCCTCTAGCATATTAAGTGATCGAGATCCTATCTTTACGAGTGAGTTTTGGAAGAGTTTGCAAGAGGTTGTAGGCACACAGCTATGCTTAAGCACTGCCTATCACCCTCAAACTGATGGTCAGACTGAAAGGGTGAACAGAGTATTAGAAGATCTTTTGAGATTGTGCATTCTTGATTTTGGAGGAACGTGGAAAGATCATCTTCCTTTGGTGGAGTTCGCCTACAACAATAACTACCAAGCCACCATAGGCATGGCACCCTTTGAGGCTTTATATGGAAGACCATGTTGATCACCAACTTGTTGGTAGGAATCTACAGACAAGCTCGTACTTGGGCCCGACATGATCAGAGAAACTTCAGAGAAGGTGGACTTGATACAAAGACGAATGAAGACTGCACAAGATAGACAAAAGTCCTACGCGGATAAAAGAAGGACCGACCTTGAGTTTGAGGTTGGAGATAGGGTTTTCCTTAAAGTATCCCCTTTGAGGAATGTCATTCGCTTTGGATCCGTAGGAAAATTGGCACCAAAATTTGTAGGGCCATTCCCTATCATTGAAAGGATTGGGACGATGGCTTATAGAGTAGAACTGCCCAAAAGATTGGCTGGAGTTCATAATGTTTTTCATGTTTCTCATCTACGAAAGTGCTTACATGAGTCTGCGGAAGTTGTGGAGCCGAGCATACTACAGGAAGTGGAAGTGGAACGAGAAGCGACGGTGAGAAGAGTTCCAACTCGTATCTTGGGAACAGAAGTTAAAAAGCTACGCAATCGTGAGGTCAAGCTAGTTAAAGTACAATGGAGTGACGCTGAAGGGGACGCGACTTAGGAGACTGAAGACAAGATACGTGCAGCCTACCCTTTTCTTTTTGAAGGTACATCCTTGATCTCTTTTTCCATAAGTTCATGGATGCTTGTATCTATCTTTTGAGTATTTCTCCTTGGTCCTATTCTTGATCCTTAAGTAGAAACCAATGAATGTAAACATGTATTTGAAACATGTTATGACTGATGGTTACAAGTGGTTGCTAGTGGTTTCTCGTGGATGCATATACACACACATTAGGTGCTAGATTGGCTCAGTCACTTTCATATTGCATATGCATATATGTATTTGTATATGGATTGAAACTTCATGTGTTATCATATGGATGTTGCATTTGTATGAATAATTGTGCATTCATGTAGAAGTTATAAAGTACGATTAGGAATAATTGCATACATGATGGACTCATGGCACTGACATAATTTGCATTAAGGAGGTCAACTGAATTAGTAGACTGCCTGATTTTGCATTAGATAAGGACATATACGCACACTATGCATATAATCATGAAAGCATTAGAAATATATTTAAGGACAATGGATGCCTGTGATTGATGGTTGAGTAGATGGATGTTGGATGTTAGGATACATTCTTCTTAACTCAGAGATTTCAGGGACGAAATCCTATAAGGAGGGGAGAATGTAACACCCCGAATTTTCTATGAATATAAAATTTGGGAAAATGAAGAATACTTAATTTTTAGAAGAAGAATTAAGTAAAACAGACTATACCATTGCGTTCGTCTCAAAATTCTGGTCAAGATAGGGCCTAAAGTTTGCGTTAAACAGATAATGTATGAGAAAATAATGGACCTTGGAAGTTTGTATACATAAAAGGGAAATGTATGTACATATATATAAATTAATAAAATAAAATCAACCTAAAATTCAAGAAAAAAATCAAAATAGCAGAAGCGGGAAGGCAAAACGCCGGGTCGACCCGAGCCCCGCTGGGTCGACCAGGGGTCGACTCAAGGTGTTTGGAGTAGGTCCCATCGGCCCAGAATGGCCTGTGATGAATTCTTGTGTTTTAGGGCGTACCTGGCGTTCTATGATTGGCTTGATGACGCATTTTCTTGAACTAAATGGTTTGGATGGATCCTATGTTGATCTAAAGGCTCTAATTAATCCTACACATCTATAAATACATATCTAAGCTTAACTCTAACCTCATAACCCTATTCTATGATGCTACCATGTTGTCCATCTCTAAATTAGCCTAGCCTCCTTCTTCTTCTCCAAACTAGAAATCAAATTGGAGAGCTTCAAATTAAAGTAAAGGTTTTTCGCTCCAATCAACAAAGAGAGATTAGAATCGCTACAACGTCAAATGATTCTCTTTTTCTAATCCTATCGCTGTAAGTTCAGTTATTATTCAGATTTGAACACATAATAGGGATCATGACTGTAATGAATCGAATCTAGAACTATGCCTAATTGTAATGATAACCAATTCTGATTCATTCTTATTCTTTTGTCGAATCTGAGATTACCTGTGCCTGTGAGACTGTTACTAGTGATATAATTGAATCTATCTTGTTGTACATCAAATTGTGATTCTTTTATGTTCAGTTCTATCGAATCTTTGTTCCTGTGATGTAACTTGCTCAGTTTGCTCATGTTTATTGTTAATGTACAACAAATCTATTAGAAACATGATTCTTGTGTTTGGTACACCTTTACATGGTTATTCTCTTATGTCAATTCTTGCGTTTCTTCTCTATTCCCTTTTTTGTTTTATTTTATGAATACTAAGTTCAATTGGAAACCTAGTTTGAATCTTGTTGTACGTACGATTGTAACACGGGGAATTGGGTATAACTTATTGGAGTAAATTTGGACACAACAAGTAAATGAGACATAACTTGAACTGACTACAATTGTGGATAATTGGCATACAAAAATTTAGACTTGGACATGTATGGTAAATATGTAAATTGGCTAAAAGATGAACATGGCTAAGCCGAGGTTAGATTAAGTTGTGGTGTAAGGCTGCCCAGAACCGCCCGGCACATCCAGCGATCGCAAGAACAGATATAATGTGAGAGGTTAGCGCATTAAGCCCAAAACCCGAGGTTAGAATGAGTTTGCGGTAGAAGTCTTCCCGTAACCGCCCGGCACATCCAGCAACCGCAAACAATAGTTCTAATGTGAGAGGTTGGTGCATTAATGAATGAATTAATGCTAATGAATAGAAATGCTAAGAATGATAAGGTTAAGTAACATATGAATTGGCAACATTTAACCAATACAACATGTTAATTAAACAAATGGGTGGGGTTAGGTTAAATTGAGAACACTTAACCGTTTTAACATGTTGATTAGGAAACCCAAGTAACGGGGACCCATTTCAGCAGTAACCCACTTAGACGTATCTTGGTACCTTGAACTAGGCAGGGTGAGGCATGATTACTGGGCTGATTATAAGCGGTCAAAATAGAGGTAGGTGGTGCATCAGTGTAGGCTCCGACGGAGTACGGGCGCGCACGTACTCCGGAGTGGAAAAATTAGGCACTGGGCATACACTGTGCATCTTGAATTGTGTCGTGTTGCCATCATAGGGATTGATATACCCCATGGTGGGACCGACACATGTATCTACAAACAAGCGGGGTCGAATGACACAAGTAATAAATACATGCGAGTAGAAGCTGATCGATAAAGGGATCATTTTATTATGAACACATGAGGCTAGTTGAAACAACTGTTAGTAGGTACCGAGAAATAGAAATGAGTGCAATAACATATTTAGTTTATCTTGCCTTACCTTGTCTTATGTTATCTTGTTACTATGGTATTGTCTTATATTCAATTTATTCATGTCATGATCCCTTTTCTTGTTTAAATGCTGAAAATCACTGGGCGGCTTATGTCTGACCCGATTTCTTTCGTCTTCTTTTCTTCCATTCCCCTTCCCCACAGGTCCGCAGGGAGGGAATACTTCAGCTTAGTTCAGAACTTTTCCAGCTTGAAGAGAGTAGGTGTATTGCTTGGATTCTCTTTTCTTGGGCTATGGCTGTGGTTACACTTTTATTGGGGATTTATGCCGCTTACTACTGTTTTACGCTTCTTTATGTATTTGGAGTTTTTAATCAAGACAGAGGTTTCATTGTAATGACTTGGAAGTTGAGTTTTGAGACAATGGTTGTAATGTTTTGACTAAACCACGCTGCTTATGAAATAATTCCAGTTTTTTCCACTATTTGTATGTTTGTCTTGTAAATTATCTGTATCTTTTACCTATAATGCTTCACCGAAGTTAATGCATTCCCTTTGTGAGTGACCTTAACGGAGGTGGGGTGTTTCATATATGCAAAGGTGTGTGTATATGTCCCAATACTAATGCGAAGATCAGACGGTCTACTGATTCAGTTGACCTCCTTAAAGCAATGTATGTTAGTGCCATGAACCCAATATGTATGCAAATAATCCTATTATCACATGTAAGCTCTATATGTGTGCATACTCCTTCGTCCAAGTGCAACATCCACATGCTAACTCATCCATTTCCATCCATAAAAGAAAAGAATTCACACACAGGAAACCATCAACAAACACTCGCATCCACTTGCATCCATCAAACATAACATGTCTCAAACACATTTTTACATCCATAGGATTATATCTAAAGGTCGAAAATACTATGGATAAGATATACTCAAGTGATGGAAACACGTACTGATAAAATTTTGAAAAAAGGAGTTAAGAACACACCCTCGAAAAGGATAGGGTACCAAGCACGGATCTTGTCTTCGGTCTCCTAAGTCGCATCTTCTGGGTTATCTCCCCATTGAACCTTTAGCAACTTGAACTCTTTATTGAGTACCTTCTTAACTTTTGATTCTAGAATATGGGTAGGAACTCGCCTGACTGTCGCCTCCCGTTCCACTTTGACTACTTCCAACACACTCGGCTCAACAATTACTGTGGTGTCATCGAGGCACTTCCGCAGATGGGAAACATGGAAAACATCATGAACACTTGATAGATTTTCTGGGAGCTTTACTCTATAGGCCATTTGGCCAATCCTTTGGGTTATAGGGAATGGTCCCACAGACCTAGGTGCCAACTTCCCTACTGATCCGAAGCGAAATACATTCATCAAAGGTGATACTTTGATAAAAACTAAGTCTCCTACTTCAAATTCGATGTCAGTCCTTCTGTTGTATGCATAGGACTTTTGCCTATCTTGAGTTGTCTTCATTCGGCGTCGAATGAGGTCAATCTTTTCGGGCGTTTCTCTAACCATATCCAGCCCAAGTAATAATCTTTCTGTAGATTCCCACCAACAAGTTGGCGACCTACAAGGTCGTCCGTAAAATGCTTCGAAGGGTGCCATGCCGACGCTGGTCTGAAAGCTGTTGTTGTAGGCAAACTCTACTAAAGGAAGATGCTCTTCCCAAGTCCCTCCGAAGTCTAGGATACATAGCCTCAAATGATCTTCAAGAATCTTGTTCACCCTCTCCGTCTGTCCATCGGTCTGAGGATGATAAGTGGTGCTCAAACACAACTGTGTATTTAATGCTTCTTGCAAGCTCCTCCAAAATCCATTCGTAAAGATGGGGCCACGATCGCTTATGATGCTGGAAGGCACCCCATGAAGATGAACTATCTCACGAACATACATTGCTGCCAACTATGATGCCATCCTCTTTCTCTTAACGGGAATAAAGTGAGCACTGTTATTGAGTCTATCTACCACAACCTAGATACTGGTTTGCCTTTCTTCGATCTAGGCAAACCATCTATGAAATACATAGAGATGCTTTCCCATTTCCACTGAGGAACCTCCAAAGGATGAAATGATCCCCCGAGCTTCTTTTGCTCAGCTTTAACTTGGTGGGCAAACTAAACATTGAGAAATAAATTCGGCCACATCTTTCTTCATCCCAGCCCAAAAGAAAACCCTCTTCATTTCTCTGTACATCTTATCACCGCCTAGATGAATGGTCATCTTATAATGGTGGGCTTCTTCTAGGACTGCCTTTATCTAGCTTCCAGCTTGAGGAACACAAAGCCTTCCAAACCCCTTTCATCTATGGCATATCTACTGAGGTGAATAGAAGTCTCCCCTCTTCTTAGTCTTCCCATGATGTCTAAAATCTGTGGGTCACCTTGTTGCGAAGCTCCTATTTGATCTATAAAAGTTGGTTATATCTCCAAGGATGAAAACAAATCAGGCAAAATCTCGATGGATGGTCTAAAATCAAAAGCTGATATGAACTCCAAGCTCTTCCTCTCCACAAACAGAGGACTCAAGGCCATCCTCTGCCTACTTAGTGCTTCTTCCACCATGTTACCCATTCCAGGTGTATAAGCAATCTCAAAAAAATAAGAAGCTAGAAACTCCATCCACCGTTTTTGCCTTAAATTGAGGTCGTTCTGCGAGAAAAGATACCTGAGAGATTTATGATCGGTGTATAACTCAAACTTATCTCCAAGTAAATAATGACGCCACGTCTTTAACACGAATACTATGGCAGCTAGCTCTAGATCATTGGTGGGGTAGTTCTTTTCATGAACTCTCAACTGTCTACCCCTATAACATACTACTTTCCCTTCTTGCATTAGAATCGCACCAAGCCCCATACCACACACATCAGTGTAAATAGTAAACACTTTACTCCCATCAGGAAAAGTCAAGACTGGGGCTATCATCAGAGCCCTCTTCAGTTGTTGGAAAGCAATGTTGCAGTTTATATCCCATGAAAATGCCAAGTTCTTCTTTGTCAGCCTGGTGAGCGGGGCTGATATCTTTGCGAAGTCCTTAATGAACTTCGTATAGTAACCTGCTAACCCAAGAAAGCTTCTCACTTCGGTTGCATTTTTAGAAATCTGCCAATCTTGCACTGCAACCACCTATGCGGGATCTACAGCTATCCCTTGTTTGGAGACCACATGCCCTAAGAATCTCACCTCTTTTCTCCAAAAATAGCATTTAGAGAACTTCGCCTTAAGCTGATGGTCACGGAGAGTTTTCAAAACTTCTCTCAAATGTTGGGCATGCTCTTCTTCGCTTTTGGAGAAGATCAAAATATCATAACCAAAGACTACCACAAAATTATTTAGGAACTCTCGAAACACCCAACTCATCAGATTGACAAAAAAGGCCAGTACATTCGTCAGCCCAAAAGGCATCACTAGACATTCAAAGAAACCGTCCGGAGTTCTAAAAGAAGTCTTATCTATGCTATCCTCAGCCACCCTCAACTGCTGAAACCTCGTGGCCAAATCTAATTGAGAAAATACCGAGGCACTAACAAGCTGATCAAATAAATCATTAATCCTCGGGAGCAGGTGCCTATTCTTCTTGGTGAGTTTATTCAACTCGCTATAGTCGACACACAAACGAAGCGAACCATCCATCTTAGTTACAAATACTACTGGAGCACCCCATTTAGATGTGCTTCGTCTAATAAACCCTTTCTTAAGAAGCTCCCCTACTTGCTTACTCAGCTCCCTCCTTTCCCTTAGATTCATGTGGCGCACTGGTAATGCAACTGGCTTTGCATTGTCTACCAAATATATACGAAAGTCGATCTCGCGCCTCGGAGGTAAACCCCGAGCCTCATCAAAAACATCGGAATAATCTCGGACTACTGGAACAGATTGCAAGTTATCTATAGATGCATAAAGAGACTCTAGGAAGCTAAGCATAATAGACCCTTGAGGGTTACAAGAAATCTTGAGGGTCCTCCCATGGCAAGTCAGAAGCCTAACGACCCTCTTCTCATAATCCAAAATGGCACCATATGTGATAAGCCAATCCATTCCTAGAATCAAACCATAGCCCATAAACACGAGCACATACGCATCGCATTCAAACTCGACGCCTAACACAGATATTTTCAAACCCCGACAAATCATAGATAAATGAGCCGAACCACCAATGGGGTTTGAAACAACTACGGGATCCACTACCATACTAGTAATTAAGTGCAGAGATTTAATTATAGAACTTGATATAAATGAATGTGAAGCGCCAGAATCAAAAAGTGTTCTAATATGATGGTTTGAAAGAGAAATTAAACCTTCCATGAAAATTTTCTACCTCTATCAGGAGCATTGATCGTGAGAGCATGCATCTTCCCTCTAGAAGTCCCTGTCCTTTGACCTTGTCCTTATGATCCCTGTTTCTTTGGGCACTCTCTAGCAAAGTGTCCGACGTCTCCATAGTGGTAGCAAGAGTTCTTCCTTCTCTTACAGTCTTTAATCAGGTGACCTTCCTTCCCACAATTATGACATTTTCTCTTACCCTTGCCTTTATCATTCTTCCCTCCTTTCTTCTGTTGTGTTGTTGTTGTTGCTGCTGCCCCTTCTTGGGCCATACCTTCCTATTTTGCGATGTCTCCTCGGCTTTCTTTTCTCCCTTGTCTTCCTCATGCATTAGGGCCATGTCGACAAGCTTTTCAAAAGTGTCCCCTATTAGAATATGGGACATGGCTAACCCACGCAGAGGCTCATTCAGCCCTTTAGCAAACCGCAAAGCCCTTTTGTGCGGCGTATCCACCAACTTTAACCCAAACCATGCTAGCTGGTTGAACTTATTCACATATTCTTTCGCCGTCAAGTTTCCTTGTTTGAACGCTAAGAACCTCTCCATCTGCATGCTTCTATCAGCTTGGGAGAGAAATTTCATTTCGAACCTCTGTCTAAAATCTTCCCAAGTTTCCACCGGACGTCTAGCTTGGGTGACTTCCTACCAAAATGAGGCTTCGTCTTTCAGTAGCCAGGCGGCTAACTGAATCTTCCTTCTATCCTCTACTTCAAAGATTACAAACAAGTCCTCGGTCTCCTTAAGCCAATTCCGCGCTTCTATGAATGTCTCGTTCCCATGGAATGACTTCCCTCCCATAGCACGGAAGTCTTTGCAGATCTTGGCAAAGTTATCTGCTCTTGGAGGGGAAGGAGGAGGAATGACCGGCGCAGCTGGGGGACGAACATTTCCTTGGACTTCGGCAGGCCCCGTGGCCTCCAAATACCTATGGAACCATCCGGGTATCGTGACGCCCTCTAGGATATTAGGAATGTTTTGTTCCCCAGTCATGCTGAAAAGAAAAAAGGAAGAAATTTAGACAAAGGACCGAAGGACATTACATATGGCTTTTTGGGAAATGTTTTTCAAAACAGAATTTTCTTTTTGAGAAGGCTTTCTTTTTAAAATCTTTTTAAAGAAAAAAAATTCAAAACTTTATCCAACCTGGTAACCTTCAGCTCTGATACCAAGTGTGACAACCCACGTCCGCTAATGTCACTCACAAAAGGAATGCATTAAGTTTCGTGAAACGTTATAGGTAAACAAACAAAGAATTTTACAAGAAAGACTTAAATAAAATAGCAACGGAAATTAAATTTTTTATTTCCAACACAAATCGTACAGTGTGGTTCAAAATACCATGAGTCTCAAAAACCATTACAACATAACTTCTGTCTTTTAACATCAAAGTCCATAAATACTTAAAAGAAAACATAATTCCCCAAATAAAAGAGACAAAGCCATAGGAGAGATAAAAATTTAAGCCATACTTTGAAAGCAGCTCTAGCAAGATGATATCTGAGTCCTGACTAAGCCTGAGTGTTTCTTCCCTGAGAACCTGGGGGGAACGGAAGAAAGAAGAGGAAACAAGAGGGTCAGACATAATGTCTGGCGAGTCTAGTGACTTTTAGCAAGTAGATAAATAAAAGTAACATGATAGGCATTAAAGTGGATAACAGATATCACTACATAAATGGCAGGTGTGACAAGGTAGATAGGATAAGATGTATACGCTTCTCTAATGATTACTCTGCACTATTACTAGTACAACCAGAATGAGATGATCCTTCCTACTATAAGGTGGTAGACTTGGGGCAAACATCAAAATGTATCCTAACCACTACACTAATCAATCGTCTCCCTACTCCGTAGATACTCTTTGTCTGCCCCATAGTAGGATGTATCACGTCTTACAGTGGAAACCCCTCACTGATATGCACATCCCTATATCTATTGATGTAACACCCCACCTCCGCTAGGGTCACTCACAAAGGGAATGCACTAGCTTTGGTGGAGTATTGTCTAGGTAAACATGCACAGAGATATCACAAGGCAGAACATAAATAAAGCAGCGGTAGAAATTAAAAACCAACTTTTTATTACTTTCCAGAAAAGAGTCAAAAGCTCATATATCCAAGATACAAATTATTCCATTACATCAAGTTCATAATAAAGAAGCATAAACTTAAAACAAAAGTAAATTATTCCCCATAAATAGCAGAAGCAGCCATAGCATAGCCCAAGACCAACCGTACATGAGATGTCAGAAAGCAAGTTGAATCCAAGCTAAGAGCTAGTGTTTCCTCCCTGAGAACCTGGGGGGGAAACGAAAGAAAAAGGGGCGAAAGAAAAAGGGTCAGTCATAAAGACTGGTAAGCCCTAGTAACTTTCAGTATGAAAACTAGTAAAGGTAGCATGATATGTGAAAACTGGAATTAAACATAAGGATGATAACAGAACTAGCAGGATAATTAAGATAACAAGATAAGTCAAGTCTGGCATCGCATGTTCAAGATTCGCTGCACCAACTGTGCTAGTGTTCTAACCCATGTCAAGTATTAACCATGAAATGATCCCTTAGCCTGGTGTCATGAAGTGACCCATTACGGGGTCCTACGGTACGATCTATTAATCGATCGGCTCCCTACAAGTCCTAGCTCGTTATGTGTCTGTGTCATACGGCCCTATCCAGAAATGTAGTTACCTGTGCTAGGTCCACCATAGGGTGTATCAAGTCCTATGGTGCCAACCACCTACACGAATCAAGCACGCACAGTGTAAATCTATGGGTGCCCAATGCCTGCTTTTTCAACTCCGGACTACGTGCACGACCATAGCCCGCCTGAACCTACAATGGCGCACTTACTCAGCCGTCATTCTGGTCGCTTACAATCAGCCCAGTAATCATGCCCCACCCTGCCTAGTCCTAGGGTATCGTGATACATCTAAGTGGGTTACTGCTGAAAAGGACCGCGTAACTAGGGTTTCTAATGGGTTAAGTGTTGTCATTCAAATTTGTGACTTAACCCTATCCAGATCGTGTATCAAGTTGGTTAAGTGTGTTCAAGCAGTTCATGACTTAACCCTCTCAAGTCATCGTGTCAAGTTGGTTAAGTATATTCAAGTGGTTCATGACTTAACCCTATCATGTGGCATTAATTCATTAGTGCACGCCAACCTCTCACATTAGACTAACTGTTGTGGTTACTGGATTTGTCGGGCGGTTCCGGGCAGATTTACACCACAACATAGTCTAACCTCGGGTTTTTACGTGCGATATGACCAACTACCCACATTGGATCCTATTGTTTGCAGTCACTGGATTTGCCGGGCGGTTCCGGGCAGATTTATACTGCAAAATCAACCCAACCTCGAGTTGGCCATTTTCAAGTTTATCTAACTGTCATGCCCACGTTCAAGTTTTCATGTCTAGATTCATGTCAAGTTTTCAAGTCATGTTTCATGTCAAATCGTGTCAAGTTCATGTCCATATTCAGGTTCAAGTCATAACAACATTCATGTTCAAGTTTAAAGCTAATTTATGTTTTACCTAGTCTACCCAAATCGTATTCCCATCGCACGTAAGTTCGAATCGATACAAATGAATCTAATAGGGAATAACATAAAAAGGAACGGGCAAAAGTGATTACTAGCATAGCATGATATGACTTTGAATTAAAAGATTAAGACATTACTGGCATATGAAATATTGGCCTCAAACATTAAGATTCCAAATCTAGCAAGATAAGGTACTAGTCAAAATAACAGTTGTCACAAGGTGATAGTATAGTCATAGTAATGACTGTCATAAGGTGATAGTATAGTCATGATATGACTGTCATAAGATGATAGTATAGTCATGGTAACGACTGTCATAAGGTGATAGTCATAAACATGTGACTAATAACAGAATCAACATGATAATAAGAGGGGTTTCTTTTGATTTACAACATGAATAGGTCCCAAATCAATGTCATAGTAATATTCAAGAGTCAAGATCCAAGATGAACGAGAATGAATGTAAACAGTCATCATACATAGGTCCAATTTCAATTTACGTCATATTCATAATACATTTACAGTTTAAATCTGAAAATAACTGGGGCTTACAGATCGTGGTTCAAGAATTAGAAAAAGAGAGTCGATGTTGAATATGCTTAGTCAAGTCCTAATAGAAGTCCCCAAATCAGCAATTCCCTTAACGCAGTCTCAACGTAGTAGAAGCAGTCCCTCTCTCAAACTTTTCAACCAGAATCAGAGCAGCATAAGGTCAGAAAGAAATTTGATGTAGAGAGACTGGTGTTAGGGACTGTATTTATAGGGTCAGGTCAACGAATGTGGACAGAAATGAAGCCAAATACATCAGAGTGAATCCAGCTTCAGAAATGGGCTCGGGCACCAGGTCGACACCCAGGTCGACACTATGGTCGACCTGGTCCTGGGTAGGTCGACTACATAGTCGACCCCCAGGTCGACCTGGTCCTGGGCGGGAAATTTCCCGCCCAGTCCATTTGGAGGTTTGAAATTCGAATTTTGAATTCGAATTGAGTCTGTTTTGTACTTGAAAATTTCTAAAAACTTCGAATGGTCATAACTTGGTCATACGGACTCCGATTTTCGAAAACTCGGACTCATTTCCAAGCAGAATTTCGAGACGAACGCAATGGCGCAACCCGTTTCCCTTGATTTTTATTTTAAAAATTAATTCTGCCTTGATTTATGGTTATTACACGTTATAAAAACATGGGTTGTTACATTTTCCCCCCTTAAAGGATTTCGTCCCCGAAATCTCTAAGTTAGGGAGGATTTGTCCTACCATCCAATCATCCATCTACTCAAAGCATCATCCACAGGCAACCATTGTCCTTAAAAGACTTCTAGTGCTGTATGAACATATGCAGAAAGTGTGTGTATATGTACTTATGTAATGCAAAAGATCAGGCGGTTACTGATTCAGTAAACCTCCTTAATGCAAAATATGTTAGTGTCATGAATCCAACATGTATGCAAATTCCTAACATAGTTCATAATCTCTACATGAGTGCACAAACATTCATCCATATGCAACATCCAAGTGATAGCATAACAAGTTCCGCCCATGTACAAGTATTAGCACTCATGCATATGCAACATGAAAATGTGACTGAGCCGATCTAGTGCCTAATGTGTGTCATGCATCCACTAGCAACCACTTGCAACCACTTTCAGCCATTTGCAAACATCAACCATAACATGTTTCAATCACATGTTTACATCCATATGGTTCTACCTAAGGTTCTCAAGATAAGATCGAGAAGATAACAAGACAAACATAGATAGTAGAAGCATGATACGAAAAGGTTTCAAGGAAAAAGAGATCGAGAATGTACCCTCAAAAAGAAATGGGTAAAGCGCGCGTATCTTTTCTTCGGTTTCCCAAGTTGCGTCTTCTTGGGTTTCACTCCACTGCACTTTCACTAGCTTGACTTCTCAATTCCTTAGCTTCTTAATCTCCGTTCCTAAGATATGAATCGGAACTCACCTCAATGTCGCTTCTTTTTCCACTTCTACGTCTTCAAGGATGCTTGGCTCAACCACTTCGGCTGACTCATGCAAACACTTCCGGAGATGCGAAACGTGAAAGACGTTGTGCACCCCAGCCAGCTTCTCGGGTAAGTCTACCTTATAGGCATCCGTCCAATCCTCTCAGTGATGGGGAACGGTCCTACAAATCTTGGTGCTAGCTTTCCAACTGCTCCAAAACGAACTACATTGCGTAACAGAGAAACTTTTATAAAGACCATATCTCCGACTTCGAACTCTAGGTCTGTCCTTCTCTGGTCCGCATAAGATTTCTGTCTATCTTGGGCCGTTTTCATCCGTCTTTGTATCAACTCAATCTTCTCAGAAGTGTCCCTTATCATGTCGGGGCCAAGTATAAGCATGTCTGTCGTCTCCCATCAACAAGTTTGCGACTTGCACGGTCTTCCATACAGGGCTTCGAACGGTGCCATTCCGATGCTAGCTTGGTAACTGTTATTATACGCAAACTCCACGAGAGGAAGGTGGTCTTCCCAAGTACCACCAAAGTCAAGAATACATAGCCTCAGGAGATCTTCTAGTACCCTATTTACCCTTTCGGTTTGTCCATCCGTCTGTGGGTGATAGGTCGTGCTCAAGTTCAGTCGTGTTCCCATTGCTTCTTGCAGACTATTCCAAAACTAGCTAGTGAAAATCGGGTCACGATCACTAACTATACTAGAAGGAACTCCATGCAATCGTACTATCTCTCGAAGGTAAATAGACGCTAGCCCTGATGCGGTCCTCTTGCTCTTCACCGGAATGAAGTGAGCACTTTTCGTGAGTCTATCAACTATGACCCATACGCTAGTATTTCCCTTCCTTGACCTAGGCAATCCATCCACGAAATCCATCGAGATACTTTCCCATTTCCATTGCGGAACCTCCAAAGGATGTAATAGTCCACCGGGCTTCTTCGACTTGGCCTTTACTTGTTGGCACACCATGCACTTCGAGACGAACTCTGCCACGTCCTTTTTCATTCTAGCCCAAAAGAAAATGCGTTTCATATCCCTGTACATCTTATCCCTTCCGGGATGTATAATCATCTTCGAGTGATGCGCCTCTTTGAGAACTCTCCGTACTAAGTATCCCACTTGTGGGACACATAGTCTTCCATCGCGCCTTAGCCATCCCTTGTCATCTATGGCATACC
Source organism: Allium sativum (assembly GCA_030737875.1). Taxonomy (NCBI): domain Eukaryota; kingdom Viridiplantae; phylum Streptophyta; class Magnoliopsida; order Asparagales; family Amaryllidaceae; genus Allium; species Allium sativum. Next base: position 138,472,689 of record CM060925.1, on the reverse strand, counting down.
TACTGAGGTGACTTGACGTCTCACCCCTTATCAGCTTGTCCATGATTTCAACTATCTGTGGGTCTTCCTTCTGTGAAGTCCCTACTTGGTCTAGAAGTGTAGGCCTTAGCTCAAGAGATGCTAACGTAGCAGTTAATGACTCAACAGCAGGCGTAAAATCAAAGGTTGCTATAAACTCAAGGCTTTTCATTTCAACAAACAAGGGTCTCAAAGTCAACCTTTTTCTACTTAGCGCGTCCGCCACCACATTACCCTTGCCAGGGGTATAAGCTATATCGAAGTCATATGATGCCAAGAACTCCATCCACCGCTATTGTCTCAGATTCAATTCTTTCTGTGAGAAGAGGTACTTAATCGATTTGTAGTCGGTATACAGCTCGAACCTCTCCCCTAGAAGATAATGGCGTCAAGCTTTAAGTGCAAAAACATTCGCGGCCAATTCCAAGTCATGCGTGGGATAGTTTTTCTCATGAACTTTAAGTTGTCTGCCCCCGTAGCATATTACTCTTCCTTCCTGCAATAGGACAACGCTTAATCCCGTGCCGCACGCATTTGTGTACATGGTAAACATCTTACCTCCATCGGGTAATGCTAAAACTGGAGCTGTGGTGAGGGCTCTCTTAAGTCTCTGAAAAGCAGCGTCACATTCTATGTCTCATGCAAAAGGTAGGTTCTTCTTTGTTAATTTAGTAAGAGGGGCTGAAATCTTAGCGAAGTCCTTAATGAACTTCCTGTAGTAGCCCGCCAAACCGAGAAATCTCCTCACCTCCGTTGCATTCTTAGGAATTTTCCAATCCTGTACCGCAACTACCTTTGCAGGGTCCATGGCTATGCCTTGCTTAGAAACTACATGTCCAAGGAACCGAACTTCCTTCCTCCAAAAATGGCATTTGGAGAACTTAGCCTTTAACTGGTGTTCTCTAAGCATCTCCATGACTTCCTTGAGATGTCTAGCATGCTCTTCTTCATCTTTTGAGAAGATCAAACTATCATCCACGAAAACTACCACAAACTTGTTAAGGAACTCCCGAAACACCCTGCTCATCAAATCTACAAAGTACGCGGGTGCATTCGTTAACCCAAACGGCATGACGAGCCATTCGAAGAACCCATCTGGAGTCCTAAACGCGGTTTTGTCAATGCTATCCTTAGCCACTCTGAGCTGATGGAATCCTGTGGCTAGATCGAGTTGAGAGAAAACAGATGCTCCCACAAGCTGGTCAAACAAATCGTCGATTCTTGGTAGTGGGTGCCTATTCTTCTTTGTCAGCTTGTTTAACTCACGATAATCTACGCACAGACGAAGCGATCCATCCGCCTTAGTAGCGAATACCACCGGAGCAGCCCATTCAGAAATGCTTCGTCTTATGAAATTTTTCTCAAGCAACTCGTTGATTTTTTCACTGATCTCTCTTCTTTCTCGCGGGGCCATGTGCCTAATGGGCAATGAAACTGGCTTGGCATTATCAACAAGATAAATTTGGAACTCTATCTCGCGTTTAGGAGGTAATCCCCTCACTTCATCAAAGACATCTGGATATTCTCGGACCACTCTTACAGATTGCAAATTATCGTCGGACGAGTCAAGGGATTCAAGATAACATAACATGACCGTACCCTTCGGGTTACAAGAAATTTCAAGGGTATTACCAAGGCGAGTCATGAGCCTCACTACCCTTCGTTCACAATCAAGAATGGCTCCATAATCGGACAGCCAATCCATACCTAGGATCAAACCGTATCCCATGAATCCGAGAACATAAGCATTACATGTGAATTCTACGCTTAAGATAGAGATCCTCAAATCCACACACATCATAGATAAATGGGCGGGGCCCCCAATTGGATTCGGAACTATAACGGGATCCTCAACCAGACGAGTACTTAGGTGCAGATTTTCAACAATATCAGAAGAAATAAAAGTATGCGATGTGCCAGAGTCAAATAAGGTTCGAACAGGAAAGTCAGAAATATAAACAAGGCTTTCTACGGAAATATTACTACCTCGGTCAGGAGCTGGAGTGGTGTTGAGAGCATGCAACTGCCCTCCAGAAGATCCTGCTCACTGGGTCTGCCCTTGCCCATGTCCTTGCTTCTTTGGGCAATCCTTGCTGATGTGTCCAGTATCTCCACAATGAAAGCATTCACCCAACTTCCTCTTCTTCCTTCTACAGTCTTTAGCTAGATGTCTAGTAATACCACAGAAGTTGCACTTCCTCGTCTCACGTGATTTGTTGTTGCTCTTGTTATTCTTATTATTCTTGTTGTTCCCCTTCTTGAAGTCAGCTTTCTTATTCTGAGTCTCATTAGGCTTAACCTCCTTCTTGCTATTCTTGTCTTCCTCATGGAGTAGAGCCATATCCACCAAGCTTTCAAAGGTCGCCCCCATGGGTATATGAGTTAGGGCTAAGCTGTGTAGTGGCTCCTTCAATCCTCGAGCAAAGCGTACAACCTTTTTCTGGGCTGTGCGGACCAAATCCAGACCGAACCGAGCAAGCTGATTAAACTTATTCACGTACTCCCTCACAGACATATCCCCTTGCTTGAGTGCTAGGAACCTCTCCATCAGAAGGTTCTCCTCTGCGGATGATAAGAATTTGAGCCCAAACCTCTCTCTAAAGTTTGCCCAAGTTTCAACTGGCATGGTAGCGTTGGTGACTTCCCACCAAAATGCCACTTCCTCTTTCAACAACCATGCTGCCAACTGAACTTTCCTATGGTCCTCCATATCAAAGATAATGAACAAGTCTTCGGTCTCCTTTAGCCAGTTTCTTGCCTCAACAAAGGTTTCAGTTCCAACGAAGTTCTTGTCGGCCATTGCTTTAAAGTCTTTGCATATTTTGGCAAAGGCGGTACCAGGAGGAGGAGGAACCGCAGCCACTGGGGGAGGAGGAGGAGGAGGGATGTCTGCCATGCCCGCGTCGTTGGCCCTGGCTTCTAAGTACCTTCGGAACCATCCTGGCACGGGTATTCCCTCAGGAAGGTTAAAATCGGCCATGCTGAAAAACGAAAAGAAAAGATTCAAACGAGGAAACAAAGGGAAGTGCTAATGGCTTTTTGGGGAATAGTCTTTTAAACATTAAACATTTCTTGAAAAATGCTTCTTTATAAATGGTATTTGAAAACAGTTTCGGAAGGTTTTTAAAACTTTTTGTCCATCCTGTTAACCTGCTGCTCTGATACCAAATTGTAACACCCCACCTCCGCTAGGGTCACTCACATAGGGAATGCACTAGTTTTAGTGGAGTATTATCTAGGTAAACATGCACAGAGATATCACAAGGCAGAACATAAATAAAGTAGTAGTAGAAATTAAAAACCAACTTTTTATTATTTTCCAGAAAAGAGTCAAAAGCTCATATATCCAAGATACAAATTATTCCATTACATCAAGTTCATAATAAAGAAGCATAAACTTAAAACAAAAGTAAATTATTCCCCATAAATAGCAGAAGCAGCCATAGCATAGCCCAAGACCAAACCGTACATGAGCTGTCAGAAAGCAAGTTGAATCCAAGCTAAGAGCTAGTGTTTCCTCCCTGAGAACCTGGTGGGGAAACGAAAGAAAAAGGGGCGAAAGAAAAAGGGTCAGTCATAAAGACTGGTAAGCCCTAGTGACTTTCAGTATGAAAACTAGTAAAGGTAACATGATATGTGAAAACTGGAATTAAACATAAGGATGACAGAACTAGTAGGATAATTAAGATAACAAGATAAGTCAAGTCTGGCATCGCATGTTCAAGGTTCGCTGCACCAACTGTACTAGTGTTCTAACCCATGTCAAGTATTAACCATGAAATGGTCCCTTAGCCCAGTGTCATAAAGTGACCCATTACGGGGTCCTAAGGTACGATCTATTAATCGATCGGCTCCCTACAAGTCCTAGCTCGTTATGTGTCTGTGTCATACGGCCCTATCCAGAAATGTAGTTACCTGTGCTAGGTCCACCATAGGGTGTATCAAGTCCTATGGTGCCAACCACCGACACGAATCAAGCACGCACAGTGTAAATCTACGGGTGCCCAATGCCTGCTTTTTCAACTCCGGACTACGTGCACGACCATAGCCCGCCTGAACCTACAATGGCGCACCTACTCAGCCGTCTTTATGGTCGCTTACAATCAGCCCAGTAATTGTGCCCTACCCTGCCTAGTCCCAGGGTATCGTGATACATCTAAGTGGGTTACTGCTGAAAAGGACCGCGTAACTAGGGTTTCTAATGGGTTAAGTGTTGTCATTCAAATTCGTGACTTAACCCTATCCAGATCGTGTATCAAGTTGGTTAAGTGTGTTCAAGCAGTTCATGACTAAACCCTATCAAGTTATCGTGTCAAGTTGGTTAAGTATATTCAAATGGTTCATGACTTAACCCTATCATGTGGCATTAATTCATTAGTGCACGCCAACCTCTCACATTAGACTAACTGTTGTGGTTACTGGATTTGTCGGGCGATTCCGGGCAGATTTACACCACAACATAGTCTAACCTCGGGTTTTACGTACGATATGACCAACTACCCACATTGGATCCTATTCTTTGCAGCCACTGGATTTGCCGGGCGGTTCCGGGTAGATTTATACTGCAAACTCAACCCAACCTCGAGTTGGCCATTTTCAAGTTTATCTAACTGTCATGCCCACGTTCAAGTTTTCATGTCTAGACTCATGTCAAGTTTTTAAGTCATGTTTCATGTCAAATCGTGTCAAGTTCATGTCCATATTCAGGTTCAAGTCATAACAACATTCATGTTCAAGTTTAAAGCTAATTTATGTTTTACCTAGTCTACCCAAATCGTGTTCCCATCGCACGTAAGTTCGAATCGATACAAATGAATCTAATAGGGAATAACATAAAAAGGAACGGGCAAAAGTGATTATTAGCATAGCATGTTATGACTTTGAATTAAAAGATTAAGACATTGTTGGCATATGAAATATTGGCCTCAAACATAAAGATTCCAAATCTAGCAAGATAAGGTACTAGTCAAAATAACAGTTGTCACAAGGTGATAGTATAGTCATAGTAATGACTGTCATAAGGTGATAGTATAGTCATGATACGACTGTCATAAGATGATAGTATAGTCATGGTAACGACTGTCATAAGGTGATAGTCATAAACATGTGACTAATAACAGATTCAACATGATAATAAGAGGGGTTTCTTTTGATTTACAACATGAATAGGTCCAAAATCAATGTCATAGTAATATTCAAGAGTCAAGATCCAAGATGAACGAGAATGAATGTAAACAGTCATCATACATAGGTCCAATTTCAATTTACGTCATATTCATAATACATTTACAGTTTAAATCTGAAAATAACCGGGGCTTAAGATCGTGGTTCGAGAATTAGAAAAAGAGAGTCGATATTGAATATTCTTAGTCAAGTCCTAATAGAAGTCCCCAAATCATCAATTCCCTTAACGCAGTCTCAACGTAGTAGAAGCAGTCCCTCTCTCAAACTTTTCAACCAGAATCAGAGCAGCATAAGGTCAGAAAGAAATTTATTGTAGAGAGACTGGTGTTAGGGGATGTATTTATAGGGTCAGGTCAACGAATGTGGACAGAAATGAGGCCAAATACATCAGAGTGAATCCAGCTTCAGAAATGGGCTCGGGCACCAGGTCGACACTATGGTCGACCTGGTCCTGGGTAGGTCGACTACATAGTCGACCCCCAGGTCGACCTGGTCTTGGGCCGTAAATTTCCCGCCCAGTCCATTTGGAGGTTTGAAATTCGAATTTTGAATTCGAATTGAGTCTGTTTTGAACTTGAAAATTTCTGAAAACTTCGAATGGTCATAACTTGGTCATACGGATTCCGATTTTCGAAAACTCGGACTCGTTTCCAAGTAGAATTTCGAGACGAACGCAATGGCGCAACCCGTTTCCCTTGATTCTTATTTTAAAAATTAATTCTGCCGTGATTTATGGTTATTACACGTTATAAAAACACGGGTTGTTACAATTGGTGTCACGGTCGTCTTATCCCCCTCTGCCCGGCTCATGCATGCACATGGCCTGATCGATTTGCGCCGCCTAGACCGTCCTTCATGTTTGGATCTTTTACAATCAGTCAGTAAGCGTGTCCCTTATTCGCCTAGTACGGAATATTTTATTTGATACTTACTCCAGGTTACTGACTGAAATAGGCCCCACAGAATATGATACAAGCTCTCCCCTTTGTCTCATATCCCCCACTAGGTTTTTCACTGACTATGTATGCCATTAGGTGTCTTTAATTACATAGACCTATTCAGTTAGGCTTACCCTAAAAGGTATCTTTATTTACATAACTTTTATATTTTCCTCAGGTTATGTATACCGCTAGGCGTCTTTAATTACATAACCATATCGGGTTAAGTTTGTGGGCCTATATGTAAATATTACCTACCCCCTCCAGATTTGCTTAACCCATCCACTATCCAATCAATTTACTTAACCCTAACTTTAGCTCACAATCGTACAATCCCTATGGATTAGATTTGGTTAAGTAGTCCAATTCATTACCATGTCCATTTATGGTTCGTAATGGGCTAGACCTCCTACATTAGGCCTACAATGTGTGGATGTTGGATATACCAGTTGGGTCCGGGCAGTCTTATTCCACAATTGGGCCAAACCTTGTGTCTTAGCCTGATTCCTATTTGCGCACTTAGATCTCCCACATTAGGTTCAACATTAGTGGCTATTGGATATGCCGGTCGGGTCCAGGCAAACTTCCACCACTAATGCAACCTAACCTCGTGTCATAAGTGCCTTTACAATTCCTAATTGTAATTACTAGACATTCCATTATTAATTAATCAATTAATTAATTAAACCTTTCCCTTTATAAGTGTTAATGCCCACTCTACCCAATAATTCGAATTATATGTCCAAAAATGTTCATATTCAAATTGTGCCAATATTAACCCTTTTTCCCCCATTCCCTAACTAGCGCACTCATAAATTAGCGGCATGCCTAGGCTAGACAATAGCCTAGTCATAAACGATAATAGGGAAATAATGGGAATATAACCAAAGTGATCATTTTAACATAACTTGGCATAAACATAAACTAGCATGGTGATAAGGTGGACATATAAGCATAAAACTGATGAACTTGTGGCAATTACTAGTTCTACATAACTATGATGTCATAGTGAGCATAACGAGATCTTAATTGACCATTTAGGTGTCCAACAATTTAGATTCAACATAATTATAACGTGGTCACAAAAACAGATCTAACATAATTAGAATGACATAGTAACATGTTTAGATCTAAATACGGATTCACATATCCAATTTACAACATATCTAAATTGACCACAATATGATAGGTGAAAGTGATTTACATAAAGAATTGGATCTAACCAACATTGTAACTGTCCAAATTAACAGATTTACATTGACCACAATATAGTTACAATTTAAGGTCCACAAAGGCGACATAACAGAATAACCCCAATTGCACTGGATCTAGAGAAATAGATTTATCATGACATAATATAAATTTAACAGTAGCAAGTTTACAACATATCCAAATCACAGTCTTCCATGATTTACATTTTAAATATTCAAATTTGAAAGTAACTAGAAACTCACTGCATTAGGATTAGAAAAGAGAAAGAATGGATCTTGAATCTCTAGGTTTGATTTGCAAAACTGATAGTTGTTTGAAGAAAAAGAAATCGTCTCAGTTCGAACACCGGCAGCATGTAGCTTCCATGATTTCCGGTGAAGAAAATAGGAAAATTGGACATATATATAGCTGCCACGCCCCCTGAAACCGAGTGCCACATCAGCCCTAGGAGTGTCGACACCCTTGTGGGTGGGTCGACCCATAGGTCGACACCCCTTAAGGGGGGGTCGACCCCTTAGAGCGGGAAATTTGTCGCCTTGACGAATTTTTGATTTTCGAACTATTCTGGATAGTTTCTGACTCATATCTGACTCATAAGTGACTCATATTTGTATATATGTTCTTTCTACGCGTATACAAACTTAAAACCCTCATGACTTCTTCATACAATGTCCGTTTTACGCAAACCAAATGTCTATCTTGACCAGAATTTCGAGACGGACGCAATGGAGCAGTCTATTTCTCTTAATTCTGAATATTAAATTAATTATTATTTAATTTATCATCTTTAATGTTGATAAAATTACGGGGTGTTACAGTTTATCCTGTTCTTGGATGACTTGTATGGATGAATGTCTGACAGAGTATTCCTGAGGGTCATGCACGTTGATTTTTACAAATATACCAAGTTTGGTGGTGGAAAAAATTTCTTGCTTAACACCCTGAGTGTATTTGTGGATGTCAATTATTGATTTGATGGATCTGACGATGTGGCATCCAAAGTAGATGATGATGTGATGTTCTGAAAGATAAACGTGACCTCAAGCATCATCGACCAAGAAATGACAAAAATTGGGCAGGCAGCATGGCTAGGTGGGTCATACCCAAGTAGGGTTTATTGTCACCAATCTAGAGAAAATCCTTATTTATTTCTTCTTTTGATTCTTTATCTCTCGGGAATTATGGTAGGTGCGCAATAAAAGTCGTAAGGTGACAACATATTCGATACACTCAAGTTAAATGAGTGATCGGTCATATGCAGCCGAGTTGCAAGATGCTCTTGTAGAACCCCCCCCCCCCCATGTATACCCTCTAGAGTACACTAATCGGAAGGTGGTCTCATACCTTGTCGTAGTTGGAATCCAATCTCCAATAACCGCCAAGCAATTTTTGATTATATACTAAATATGTAGAGAGTGAGATGCAAGCGTTTTACTAGATGATTATTTATTTGTGGTTTGATAGACGCTATTATAATATCACTGGATTTTGATATATCAAAATGTTTTGGGTTATATTAAGGTAAAAACCGTCCGTATTTATGTGTAGGCTAGTCTTACTATTTTCCTTTCTTTCAAAAAGGGTTTTCTAAATTTAAGCAAGTTGTTTGCCATATGAATTTATCACTGAAAGTATTCCAGACTGATCCGGGTGAATTTTGCTTTGCTTCAAATGTGCTCGGGTCAGACCGAGTATATTTACAGGTTAGATTTCACTTGAAGTTCCAGAGAAGGATTCGAAGCCGAGACGTATTCCATATATATTGGTACTAGTCTATTCCGCTGTGTGTATTGATTGATATAAATGTATACCCTGATGTTGTAATATATATATATATATATAGTTCTTTGAATAAATTATATGATAGATTATATTTTGTCCATTCTGTTGTGAGACTCTGATCTTCTTATTCTTCTATTCTAATAGTTCTGTCTTTCCTATCTCAAACTCTAATTTCTTCTACTAACGGTAAGAGTTTGATACTTGAATTTCGACAAGTAATACAGGATTTGTGTTATTGTTGAAAATTCGAGCGTCGAAATTTTCTGGCCGTTACAGTCATAGCGGCATGAAAGCTAGAAGATGGTTTTTTATGCCTTCTTCTCGGATGCCAAAACAACCCAAAAATAGTCCAAGAGTCCAAGAAGATGGTTCTATTTCTTCCTGGAGTGATGGAAGGGGATTGGAAGGATGTATGGAAGTTATCCTCTTCCTAGGAAGCCATGGGAGTTTGGAGCCAACCCCAATTAGGTAATGGGATATTTATAGGAGAAGGCGGGCAGGGGGAGTAGGTAGAGTAGGTGGAGTAGGCAAGGTTATGCGGTCCACCATCCATAACTTATATCCCGAGATCGGTACTGATCCTCATACTTGTATATTTGTTGCTTCTTTCCCTTCTTCATATTTCTTGAGCATTTCTCCACTTCATTTTCGTTTCACCCTACCCTATTTTGTATCTAGAGCCGTGTCAGTCTAGCTTCATGAATGGGGATACAAAATCCTGAAGGAAGCGGAATACGAAGTGTGTTGGCATGGCAAGTGAGGGGATATAAAATGGAGGCTTTTGAGCGGGATACGAAAATTGCGACAATGGGATATGAAATTTGACTTAGTGGATTTTAAGGAAGCGTTATGGATGTGGGATATGAATTCAGCCTTAAGGAACTTTTGAGGAGTTGTTGAGGCCTATGTCGATCCCGCCTATGAAGAATACCGATCCTGATACTTATGTTGCCTGAAGGTAGTAGTGGAGATCCATGACGACTATTCCCGTACGACTCCATCAGGGCTTGAGCTTCAAATGTTTCGCCGACATTTTTGGGCCTTTAATCCACGTGATAGGCTGAGTCATGTGGACTTGAATTGCTTTTGGGAACCGGACCAAAAGGTCAGTTAACACTTACCCTCTAAAGGAGGTTTTGTGATAACATGACTTGCTTTGAGATGAGCCAAGTATTGATGTTGACCGGAAAAGTCTCCAGGTCATGTCGGGTAACTTGTTGTGACCATTCCGTTGAGTAACTGTGACGCTTTGCCATAGCTTTATGTAGTCAGCAGCACAGAGTTCCAGCATTGTCGAGATTCCTTGTTGCTCGGATTGGAGTCTTGTCCTACTACTTAAGTGAATGTTCATTTCCTGTTGACTCAAGAAAATAACGTTGGTCGCCGACTCCCTTATGTCGGAACGTAAACAAGTTTTGCTAATTCAGTGTCACGTATGCATGTGATTTTGTGCAATATGACTGGAGTCTGAAGTAAGTTGCATGACGTTCGAGTGGTGTGCCACGGGCATGCGATCATGCAAATTAGCCCTTGAAAAGTTGCCGAATTAGGATTTGATTGTTTGGCGTGCACTCTTGGGTTATCTAAATTTGTGAGTGCACGACTGGTTAATGAATCCAGTCGGTTTGAATGGCAGGGATCTTGAAAGCATCTATGCATGATAGTTGCCATGGTACAGGCGTGTGGTCGCATAAGTAGGTTATCAAAACATCGTTGAAATAGGACTTGATCATTTTGCGTGTTCTATGGGATCACTTAGATACTTTAAGTACACGATTGTTTAACGATTCAAGTTGGTCTCGACGGTTGAAGTTTTGAAAACTCGTATCCATGGTCATTGCTGTTGTTAGAATTTATGGATGTGTTCACTGATCCGGAGTTGTCACGTTTGATTTTCCCCCTCCCTCCTACCCAGTGGTCCTCTCTTTTGGGATCGGTACCAATCACGGTGCTTAGACACTTTTCAGAGTCTTTTTTGAAAGTCATCTGAGTATAAAAAGGAGGATCCGACTTCTGTTTCCTCACTTGACCAATCGTACTCCAAGAACTCTACCGATTTTTCGAGAAGACATAAAAAAATCCAGACTTAGAGACTTCGAACCCTGCCCACCCCTTCTTGACCTAAGTTCAGGTGGGTTTGTCCTTTAATTGAATTGATTACAGGTTGAGGACGAAGGAGACAAGGCGGCGCTGCATTTGGTGGATGAGACGATTAGGTATCGTCGCCATGGAGTCGGAGGATGTTGTGAGAGCATTGAGTCATGGTCTGGAAACGGGGATACGAATCACGCATGGACTTAGTGATTTCAGCATAGGTAGCAGGATATGAAATGGTAACTTCATACCCTGAGTCTCTTGGCCGAAAACGATTTCCAAGCATGATTAGTACCCCCGAGTCGGGTTGAGCAGTACCGAGGAGGTCTCCCATGTGAAATTTTCGAGCTGTCCAATGCTCACCAAGAATTTCAACCAATCTGGACCCCACCTGACAACTAGGTTCCTCGGGATTGTCCTTTCAACTCAACAAGACTACAACAACAACAAGTGGTTTAGATATCATCACCGCGCCTTACAACCTGTCTTGCTTGAGTTGCACCTTGTATGAACGTAGTTGTTTTCATTTACAAAGTACTCCGCTTTCACGTTGTAATTTCAACAAGTAATTTAATTTGTCTTGCAACCAACTTGGTTGTGACCTTTGTATGAAATGTGAAAACATTATCCTCGACCTTCGAGATTCATCCATGGATCGACGAAGCACCACTGCTGCGGATACACTAAGTCCGTCGGATTTAGCCTAACCTAACTATGCTCCGGCATGCTCTGGCGGCGATCTGTTGGAAACCCCACTGAGTCTAATGGATTTAGCCCGATCTACCTACGCTCCAACAACTTAGGCAGTGGTCCATTGATACCGTCTTAGCTTGACATGCCTCAACCCAATCAAGAGCGAAGCAACCAAGTGTTTCACATGCCTCGAGCCAATCGATAGTAAAGCAACTAGGAGTTTTGCATGCCTCTAGCCAATCAAAAGAGAAGTTCACTCAACTAAGATTCATACGCCTTGAGCCAATTGATATTGAAGCATCCATGAACTTTGCATGCCTTGGATCGACCGAGAGCGAAGTTCACTCAACAAATCTTCACACGCCTTGAGCCAATAGAGAGTAAAGCATCCAAGAATTTCGCATGCCTCAAGTAAATAGAGATAAATGTTCACTCATCTAAGCTTTACACGCCTCGAATCAATCGAGAAAGAAGCATCAAAGAACTTTGCGTGCCTCGAGCTAATCGAGAGCAGAGTTCACCTGCTTGGGCTTCACACGACTTGAGTATATCAAGGGGGAGTTTCGAACGACTCAGATCTAAGTTCAATGTTGAGTCACATTGTACGAATACGATTACCAGGAAGAGTATATAAGAGCTTTAAACGATAAATACCATGATGAAGTGGTCTCTGAGGCCGTCATCGGAGTTACCAACTTACGGCTCATTGCCATCTTTGCCATCCTCATCGGAGAGAAATGGGAAAAGAGAGAAAGCCCTCTTTTCTGAAAGGCACCTCCTCTTCGCTATGTAATGACTCCTTGCCTCTACCTAAGCTCTGGCCACCTTCCATTTAATGGGGCACATAGGGAAGCACTACCAGAGGCACCCTCATGGAAGCAGGCTCAGGGACATCAGTCTCCACCAGTTCCTGCAACCACCTACATCGACGCAGTGGTCTCTGAGATTGTCATCGGAGAAACCAGTTTGCGACTCGCTCCCACATTTGTCTTCCTTGTCGGAGACGAAACAAGAACGAGAAGCAAACCTTTACTCTCCAACTGACACCTCCTCTTCATTGTCATCGCTGCATCTCACCTCCACCTAAGCTTTGGCCACCTCTCAACTAGTTGGGGCCTTGTTAGGAAGCACTACCTGAGGAATCCACAATAAAGAGCATGCCTGGGGGGGATACCACCTTCATCAGTCCAGCATCCTAACCGCTACCATTTTCCCTGCAAACCACGAAGCGACCTCTCTGGTGCAAACCCACCATGTGGAGAAGATGGTCTAAAAGTAGAATCTTAACACCACGTAAGTCATTATCGACATCTTTTGAGGCCGGGACACTCCATAAACCAACATCTGAGAACATAGTGACCACCTTTAGTTTTATAACTAAACCAGCGTCATCGTTGACTACAAGTGCAACACTTGGAATGAATCACGACCACGACATTATTGGATCAAGGATCAAATCCTGGGCTTGACGATTCCATTGAATGTCCACATCTTGTGTGCATGCCCGAGTAGTCAGACCAAATAAATTCGATCCTGAGAGCCACACCAATTAGTTGTGTTCCATTCGGCTTCAATTCCAATCCAATTGCACTACATCGCACGACTATCCAATATCGAACTCGGAATCGAAGAAAACAATATAACTTCCAAACATTCAGATCACGAAGAAGTGATTTGCTCCCCCTCCAAGCATAACATTCGGGAATCATACTTTTGTAACTAGAATCACCAAGACTCATGTACACTCGGAAATATTTTGATTCCATGCTGTAATCTATAAACGAGAAGTAATAAAATATCAAACTTCTAGAGTGGGCATAGACTTCGACGAGCCAAACCACAATAAAATATTTATGATAGTTTACTCACGTCTTTCCCCTACATGCTTACATCGTAACTTTCTTATTTTCCATTCCGAGCATTAATTTTCACTGTCATTGAAATCATGAGTGTTGGCGACCACTTTCTGCCTTCGACAACTCTTACAAGGAAAATGGTAAAGAGATCTGTCCACTTAGACAATTAGAGAGTGACTCATGCTCTTGTGTATTGTTTAATTATTTTAAAAGTTAGGGGATGACTCATGCTTTGTGAAGTTTAAGTGCTTAGTGGATCTAATGCGACAAAGGTGCAATAAGTTTACAGAGGATAAAGCGAGAAAATAGTAGGATATAGCAGTCGATTCTAAAATAGCATAAAAACACGTATTTATTTCTTTTTCACAAGTATGTAAGTGATAAATAAATGGAAAATTAACATCCAACTTTATTATAATTAGTACATACTTAATTTTAAATAAAAGTGTATAAAAATATATGTAAATAAATGTAAACTTTTATTTAGCATGATTAAATTTAATAGAATATTATTATTATTTTCTATTCGGAAAAATATATGTTGAAAATTATATTAAAAACTAATTTTATAAATTTTATAATGTGTAACTTTTTTAATTCATTTCTTTAATAGAAGATATAGCGGAAACAAAAGAATATAGCTGAAATAATGGATATATCATAATATAGCAAGGCTTAAAGCAGAAAGGCTATTTCAGAGATTATCTAAAAACAACGTAATGATAAAAAGCCACTATACGATATAATAGGGATATAACGGGGTAATAACGAAATACGAAGTACGCAGCTTATGCTCTTGTGTATTATTTGACTATTTCCAAAAGAATTAGAGTTGAGCTTGCCAGAAAAACCCATTTTTGGTCTGTGTACTTGTAAAAGATGACATAAATTGAAATCACTTCAAAACCCGTATGTTTGGTTTTTAGAGGAGAAATAATTTATTTGGATGTTGGGATCCATGTGTGATTCCAAGTGTAAAGACCTGTAATTTTGAATCGTGAAACTTAAATTTAAATACAATAAAATATTGGTTTCAAATTTGGATAAACATTTTGAGACGTATTTTCAATTTAACTCATAGAATTTTTCTGTAATGTTTAATTTGGAATATAAAAAAAAATCATTTGACGAATTTTAAACTTTATACCAGTTTTTTTGGAATTTCATAAAATAAGTTAACTTGTCTATTTTATTATCATTCTATGATTATGGCGCATTACTTGATATGACCGTATTTTTATTTTTGTTGATAGTGGTCCTTACGCGAATGGAGTCTTACGTAGATCGTGGCGCATTACTCGACATAATCGTATTTTTATTTTTGTCGATAGTGGTCCATACGTGAATGAAGTTTTACATAATGGTGTACCCTAAGAAAATTTTAACTTATAAATAATTTCTCTGCCATTGTCGTTCACTTCTCATGTTATCATACTTTCATTAGATGCCTTGTGTAGCACCATAATGTAGAAAACTTAAGCATAAAGTATACTCTATATATGCTCTACATGCAAGGCAAGTGGAGGGGACATTTGATTATTCATTTTCTCAAAAAAAATCACAATAAGATAATGCGGCTATTCCAACGGCTTAGACCCTTTGCCATCGTTGGAATATTGTTCATGGATGTAATCATTTTCCAATCAATCCAACAGACACTTTCCAATGGCTTGCAATGGTAATCAGCCATTTGAAATAAATGACCCAAAAGCCGTTGCTAGCCGTTTAATATCTAGGTGATTTAATTTTTTTATAATAGCAAGCCTATTACCTTCCATCCTTCCATTTCCAATCCATTCGACGCATATATAACAATAAGAATATAAACATCCAACATAAATCAAATCAACAACAATATATACAAAATAAACCATCCAAACATGATAAACCAAATTATCAACCTCGTCAACTCCAAATCAACATATAAACATCAACAAACCAAGTGTATACCATCAAGATACATCCAAAATATCGTTCTTACCAACTCCAAACAAACATATACAACATTAAAATACAGTCCTCACCAACTCTAGTCAATATATACATAATGCAAACACAATCGCAAAAAAAAAAACATAGCTCTCAAGCATCTTTGTCGCCTCTGGAAGAACTAGACGACGAAGGAAAGGAACCATGTTGCTGCAAAACTTGACTAGATTTTTATTCGACTGCTCCATCTATATAGCAAGAAGTCGATTCTCCTTCTGCAAATACTCAACCATTGCTCTAAGCTCTTTTATTTTGGCTTTGTCTTGGGTTTTTTTATATGCCTTTTGAGATGCTCTAGCCTACAAATAGAAGAAACATATTCAGAAAAAGAAAGATGATAAGCTAGTTTAAAATCACAAACAAATACTAATACATAAAGAAATGAAACATGCAAAATGGTTGATGGTACATGCAAAACAGTATCAAAATTTGAATCGCTAATCATGTTGACTTATTCTAATTAGTAATTTACACACACACACACACTCACACACACACACACACACACACACATATATATATATATATATATATATATGAAATTTTAAAGGTTGTGTTAGATTCTAGATTTCTGACAATTGTCATCTGATAGAGAAGCAACATTAATCATGTATATATCTTATCATTTTATTTCTAACTAGGTTGCTAGTATATAAAATATCATAATACTATATATCTGTAATGACCCGCATTGGCAGAGGTATTATAATTAATTTATTTTATTATATAAATAGTGATATAGTGAATTAAATGGTGGTTTAATTAAATAATGATGAATATTTAATTAAAAGAATAAATTAAATAATATATTTAATTCTGAATAATCAGAATTGGTCGAAATGACGATATGTGGTGAACTGGATCATCTGTGATATTTAATTCAGCTTGGAATTGAATTTGAATAACGAATATATTATTTGAACGACAGTTTGAACGTATAATTATATTATAATTAAAATCGAGCTTGAAATGGCGCTGCAGTTCGCAATTTGGCGATTTGAACTTCAACTGAATGTACAGGATTCGTTTTAAACCGGATTTCTGTGAAACAAGAAACATACGGAGCTGGTGGAGTATATCTTTCTAGTGGAAGAGAAAAATCGGGATTTCGTCGTGTAGATTTTGAGATATGTCCAAATCAAATTTTAAAATAGTCGTTATAGAATCGTTTATCGATCGTAATGGTTTATGCGATATAACTAGAGATCGTGTTTGAATTTAGACAAGATTCTTTTGGGACATAACGATGATTTAATTTTTAGAATTTTACTGTAATTTTTAATTAATTAAATAAGCAACTTTTTGTTTGGAGTATTTTACACCATGTAATCAACATTTCGGGGTTTCACAGAATAAGCTGACCTACCGGTATTATTATATTCCTGAGATCGTGACACCTCACTGAGCACGACTGTGCTCTTACTTCTGTCTATAGCGTCCCAATATGAACGAAAATTTAAATAACAAAGCACACATATTTTGTAACGTAAACATATATAATAGTTGGAAAATATTAAGTCCATTTGGTCCTTGAGTGGACACGTCCTTTTGTTGGCTAAATAAATAAGCTACCTACTTCTAAAACCTAAACACGTCTTCCTTTTGCGGATCAAAAGAAGGCCACAAAGTTCTTTGTTTCAGCCGCATAAGGTCTGGCTCCTCAAATCAAAAATGTGGACAAACTGGCGCCTCTTAAACCCTATACATAAACAACCCTTAAAGCCTTAAAACCAAATTTGAGTTCTTCATTTTCCTGGAACAAAGTAAGCCGCCAGTCTCCACTTCAACAAAACAAAATCGCAACTTCTTAAATCAAAGAAAATTCGATAAAAAATCCTATAATTCCCGAGATAAGTATATTCCAGTTCCTGAAATCATGCTCTCGGTTTTGAGGTGTGCGATGATGTTTGAGGTCAGTGCATTTCCTGTAGCAGCGGTGAAAGGCTCGGGGTCGCGATTACTGGAAGGAGGAGGCACCGAGTGGGAAGTTGTTTTGGTTGGAGGACGGAGGCGCTGAGGCGGGCACGCAGGAATAGTCTGGTCACCGTTCGATGATAGGGTTTAGGGGTTTTGAGTGGCTGATTTTGTTCTGGAAGTCGAACGATGATACACGAAGCGGGTTCAGATGAACAGGGTTGGGAAGAGTGTGGAAGGGCGGTCGAGGCAGCACACTCTGGTGAACTTCCGGTAGGATGTTTGGGTGCCTGGAGTGATACTGGAAGAAGCAGAAAAAAAACAAAGGGGAGCGATTCTCTTTCCTCTGTATACGGTGAAGAAGAAATACAGTAATGAAGGGGAAGATGGATTATGGGTGGGTGATTAAGAAAGTGGAGTGGGCCTAAATGAATGGGCTGGAATGTTGGGTGAGGCCCACTTAATTAAACATTTGAAGTTTTGTTTTTAATTTAAATATATATGAACTTCGTAACCTCATAACTATCTCGTACGGGATCGAAATTCAGTGAAACAAGTTGCGCTGGGATCGTATGGACGACGACTACAACCTGGAACTGACTGGGAGTGGAGTGGAGCTCATTTGAATTTATGGCGAAATAAATTGTTTGATTCAAATCAAACAACAGTTTATCGTTCTTTAACGATGAACTGCTAAAGTGAGTAAATCTCACTAACTCTGAACAGTTTATAATTTCATGTTGTATTTTTAGAACTGTTAGATGTTGGCTGATTGACTGTATGTTGACTGTTCAATTGAACTGCTAGTCAGTTAGTTGAATTTTCTATATCGATTATGTTTAACAGAATATATCATATGGAACTGAAAGTGATGTTATCTATATTGTTTAACATCTGTGATGCAGGGAAACAGGTTGGAGGAATCCAACTGGATTCCTCAACATCTATTTTACTGTGATTCATATATTGTGATATATGATGTGATATATAATCTGTTGCCGATTATATGTGTTTGAACGATATTGGTCATCGTGATTTGATGTGTTAAATACCATAACATACTGAAATGTTGGTAAGGGAATATTTTCAAAGTGATATTTGAAAATAAAATATTTATAAATGGAATATTTATAAATAAGAAATATTTATAAATTGGAATATTTATTAATAGGAGATATTTAGAAAAGGGGAAAACGTTACTAAAAAGGAAATCAATTGTAAAGTGAAGAACCGTTACTAAAAGTTAATCTTTATAAATGAATAGTTTATTCGAAGGGAGTTAATCGAATATAGTTTATTCGAATAGAAAGTTAAAAGGAGTTAATCGATTAGAGAATAAAGTTAAAAGGAGTTAATCGATGTTAGTTAATCGATTAGAGAATAAAGTTAAAAGGAGTTAATCGAATATAGTTTATTCGAATAGAAGTAAAAAGAGTTAATTGAATATAGTTATTCGAATAGAATCAATAGCATTAGTCAAATAGAGTTAATCCAATAGTGTTAGTCCAATAGAGTAAATTGATAAGGGTTAATCGAATAGAGTTAAGTGAAAAGAGTCAATCGAATATAGCTATTCGAGGAGGGTTAAGTAAGGAAGATAGTAAAAGGAATATAAAGTGAACTTTGCCTATTTCAAAGTTAGAAATGTTGTTCAGTTAAGGTCTGAGAGGTAGTTCTACCCCAACTTGATTGGCTTCGTTTTTAATTAAGGAATAGTTAAGGTTCGGCAGTAAAGGAAATGGTTTGAGTTGGCATCGCGATAGTTTGTTTAAACATCTGTCTAAGTCCAATGAAGAAGCTTTGAAAATGTTTTTTTCAAATAAGAAACCAGAAATGTTTTCTAATAAAGAAAACAAGAAATGGAAATGTTTTCCAATGGTAATAACATATATTTTCTAAATTTAGAAAATTAGAAACGTTGAATATAGGGAAACAGGAGATGAAAAATGAACTAAGGAGATGAATGTTAAATGATGTTTGATCGATATAATTTCCATTTGGAAATAATATCGTTGTTTGCACACCTATTTTTCTTCGATAGTTAAATCACAGACTATCGAAGTTTTGACCATTTTAATGTTGTTAATATGGAGATACCGGTTGGATTATTATCCAAAGAACCACTCTGTATTGGCATAAGCGTTGCGAATCATATATGCCAAAGGAAATTGAAGACGGAGTTATGCAAGGGCTATCCTATTTACAGAATAGTGCCTTCGGTTCATCCTGTTCCTGGATGACTTGTAGGGACGGATGTCTGACAGAGTATTTCCAGACAATCACGTATATTGATTTCTCCAACCGTACCAAGAGTGGAAGCGGAGAAGGAAACTTCTTTTAGCTAAACACATAATGTATGGTTGAGGATGTCAATCGGTGATTTGATGGATTTAACGATGTGGCATTCAAAGTGAATCTGGTGTGATGATAAAGCGTAGCTTCTAGCCTCATCAACCGGTAAATGACAGAAATCGGGCAGGCAGCATGGCTAAGTCGGTCGCACCAAAGTAGGGTGTATAATCACCTGATCTAGAGTTTCATTTACTTCTAAAAATCTATTGTTGATGCTGTCCCATTCGGGAAACGGTTGCTGATCCCAGCCGTTGGTGATATACATTCGATACACTCAAGCGAAATGAGTGGTCCGTCATGTGTGGCCGGGTTGCAAGATGTTCTTATTGAACCCAGTGTATTCCTCTCTAGAGGTACACTAGCGAAAGGTGGTTCCATACCTTGTCATAGTTGGAAATCCATTACCCAATACGTGCTTGCGGTTTTGATTGTTATACTATATATGTAGAACGTGAGATGAAAGCGTTTCTGCTAGATGATTATTATATTGTGGTTGATAGACATTATTATAATATCAAAAGGTTTTTGATATAAAGATAATTTTGGATTCTCATAAGGGAAAAACCCGTTTCGTTATGCGGCGTGGTCTTATGAGATATCGTTTACTTGTTCGAACTGTTTTAAACTGTTTTACTCATACCAGTCCCATGACTGACCCAGAGTTTATTTTTTGTTTCCCTAAACTCTTGGGTGCCTAAATTTGTACGAGCAGTCAAGTAGTCAGGATTTACAGATATACTGGAAGAGCTAGGGGCAGGAGGCTTCAGGATCATATAGCTATAGTTATTTCCGCTGTGTTGTAAGTGTTGTACTTTGATAATGATATGTATATTCAAGTACATATTTGTATTTCAAAGTTATGTTATGAAATATATTTATTCGTTCCGCTGTGAGATTTGTGTTACTCTGATGTTGTGTTCTTCTTCTTCTATTCTAATTTTCTATCTTATCTTTCCTCACCCTCTAATTTCTTTCACTAATTTCCAGGATTTTTCGATGTTTTGGTTATCGACATCGTGTTTATGTCGATAACCAAAGTCTCTAAAAAATCCGGGTCATTACAATATCTACATGTTAATTGTATGCAAAATGATTAACTACCGCTTGATTTACATAGCCATAACTTCTATTCTGCTAGGTCGGATCTATAATAGAGTCGAATAAATCATCTTCCTCATCCCGCGTCAACTCATCTCGATCAGTGCCAGGGATGAGAATCAGGGATATTAAGGCAAAACTAACACTAGAGGGGGTGAATAGTGTTGTAAAGGATTTATAGAAATCTTAATTAATTAACAATTGCAAAAACTACTATATGAATCACAGAATGAATATCACAACAGAAACAATCGCAGATGCAGATATAATCAGAAGTAAAATGCAAAAAAGGAAAGAACACACCGGATTTTTATACTGGTTCAGATTACTCATACGTCCAGTCCCACGCAAAGCAAGATTGCCCAAAGTTCTATTAGTATCAAAATCTAATTACAATCCCCTTGATTTCACGGCTAAAAGTTTAACACCGATTCAACACCCTTGATTTCACGGGTACAAGGTTAACACCGCTCCCTTTCCTTGATTTACAGGCTACAAAGAACACGTCCTTTCCGTAACAATTGCAATAGTCCTAGAATTCATGAATAACACTTCCAAACAGAGAGTATTTGGTAGAGATTGGGAATAGAAAGCGAATGATATAATTTGTATTGAAATCAACAGAGTATAAGTGTAGAAACTTAAAATTTTAAGTAGAATAACAGTGGAATGATAAAGGAGGAAGAAGGAGAAGATTAGAATCAAAACTAGTTGTTTAAAATGTAATTTCTTAAGTATAAAAACATATAAACTATTATTTAAACATATAATATAAAAACTATATATATATATATATACATGATTCAAAACTATGTAATATAATTATAAACATATATAATATAATTATACATCTTTATAATATATATATAAACTATATAGGAAACTTATATATTTGACCATAAGTTAAAAATCTTTGGATAATTTAAAATCATCCTAAAAAGAGTTTGAAATAATATGAAATCAACTAAAAAAAATATAATTTGAAATGTAACGACCTGAATTTCTGGCTGATTAATTTTAAAATATTTAATATGGTTTTAAATATTGAATTAACAATATAAAAGAATTTTTATATTGAGTTATCGATATACAATTTATTTTGAATACATATAATCATTGTAATACGAAAAATAATTCAAATTGAAGTCAAAAACTGAATTAAAACAATTCAGATGATCAATACTAATTGTGTCTGAATATGGACGATAATAAAATTAATTTATTACCAGCGAATTGATTAGTTTTGAATTTAAATTATATTATATTAATTTAATACGGTATATACGTTGAAAATTAAATTTAAAAATACACTCAGTTCAGATCAGAATAACGCAATAACATTTAAATGTCGGTCTACACGCTAAAATAGCGGTACGTGGTTTAAATTATTGGACCCTAAGATATTTATAATGGATAAGATCGAAATCGAATCGAAAATCAAATCGATATATATTTAAAAAGGATAAAAATATCTTTATTTCAAATCGCATATCTAGTTGAAATGGAAACACATGCAGAGGAGTAAATATCAGCACAGGCCTACGTTGAAATAAGGCACTCTATTCAATACCATTTGAAAACGACCTCCCCCTTTCCTTTCGTCATATAAACAATGTTGTTGCCCCCTTTCTCTCCAAACAAAAATCAATTCCGTGATATATATATATATAAAGTCAAATCGAATGAACTTCGATCTGAAGGGAAGCATCGCTCGACATAGTTTTTGGACATGTTCACGGGTGGTGTTTAAAAAGCGAAGGTGAAGCTCGACGTGATGGTAGTAGTTCTGATTCCAGGTGAAGTCGCGAAACAAGAAACAGAATTGGCAGACGATCTTGAAGGCAAAGTCGCAGGTGGAGGAGTAGTTGAAATCGAATTTGACATTGAAGTCGCAGCTATGGATCTAGGGATTGGAAAAAAGGGCAAATTTGTGAAGTTCAATAGTCGCGTTTGATATGGGGGACCGAAGTAGGATGAAGTTGAGGTGTGAATAAACTGGAGGATGTAGCCGTGATAATGCGGCAGGTTTGTGTCACTATAGTGAGTCAACGAGGATGAAAGGGAGTGGAGTTGAGTGTTGATGATGACGAGGCATGTAGGAAAATTCGATGGTGATACTGGTGAAAAGAGTAGCATACTGACTGAGATGGTACAACAGTAATAGGAAGCAACTGTGTGGTGTTCGGTGAAATGCCAAAATGAGGATTGCAGTTCTATGGGATGTTTGTTGTTGTTGGAGCAGTCGAGGAATTGTTTGGTGGAGTAACCAAGTAGATTTCAGTAGCAGTAAGGTATATATATATATTTATTTTTATTTTTTTGAAATTTAAATTTATAGAATAAGTTAATAGTTTATGTGTTAAGTTGGTTTAAATAAATAAATAGCTTAATCAATTTACAAAATCGAAAAATCTTAGGTACTAGATACGACTCAAGTTAATTGGTAGCCGAGCCAATATGGAAATTTAAATGGATATTCAGCACAAATAAAAATCTCGGTGGGTAAATCTCACTCACCTCTTTATTTAGAATTATTTTTATTCATTAAAAATAATTGTTTGTTGCTTGTTTGAATGCTTTCTGGTTGTTTTAAATATATTAGTTATTTAGGCTTGACTATTATATATATATTGGGTGGTTGGATTGTTCCCGAAGTCTCATTAACGGATGCCCGCGGTACCATTAGCGGATGATTTCCCTATACGCCCCACAAATATATATTAGTGGATGACCTTCTATACCACAATATCCTGCCATGAAGCAGGATGGATATTATTTTTGTTGACTAACGTCTGTGGATGCAGGGAAACAGGTTGGAGGGATCCAACTGGATTGCTCAAAAATATCATTGTTTGTTTGTTTCACATATATTATCATATATGATGTGTTAGAAAATCTGTGATTGCTAATTGAGTGTTTTGAGTGTGATTAAAAATCACTGGGCCTAAAGATATATAAAAATATAATGAAAAAGGATATTTGAGATTTAAAAAGGAGAAATCTATTTTTTTTTTTAAAATAGAATTTGAATATTTAATCGGCTATAAAAATATTAACTTGTTGAATATAAAACAAGTATTGGAATTTATAAACGCTGTTAATAAATCGACAATGCAGGATTTAAAATGAACTTATAAACGTGGTTTATAAATTTATAATGCAGAGAACTGAAATGAATTTATAAATGATGTTTATAAATAAAGTGGAAAAATTATCATTGGATAATTTGAATATTTAAATTCAAATGTGAATTTGAAAATAGAAATGGGGAAATCGTTTTAAGAAATAAACGAGGGAATTTATTTTGATGTTCAGAATATAAATTGAACTAAATTAAATCCGTAAGGATTTATGATTTGAATTTGATTAATTCTAATTTATTTAAATAGAAGTTAAATTGAATATGAAAATAAATTGGGTGTTATAAGTTATTATAAATAGAATTGAAAATAGAATTTGAATATAGAAAATTCAAATGGAATTTGAATTTAGGAAATTCAAATAGAATTGAAAATAGAATTTGAATATAGAAAATTCAAATGGAATTTGAATATAGGAAAATGGAATTTGAATATAGGAAATTCAAAGAGAATTGAAAATAGAAATTGAACATAGAAAATTCAAATGGAATTTGAATATGGAAATGCAAATAGAATTGAAAATAGAATTTGAAAATAGAAAGTTGAAATCATTTCGAAGTGGGAACGAAGGAAATATATTTCAGAATGCGGATTTTTAAACAGAATAGAAATAAATCTTAAGGATTATAATTTGAAAAAGGAATTGAATTAAATATAGAAGATCGAAGTATAAATAAATTTATTTCCAAGTTAGGAAAAATCGACAATTATAGATAATCGAAAATACGATGTTGAATTGGGAAAACTTATTTGATATATATTAAAAATATATCAGAATGGAGTTGAATTTATTTTAAACGAAGTTTGAAAGTATATATATAAATATAATTAAAACGAACTCGCCGCAGCGCGGCAGTTCGTAAATTGGCGTTTCGAACTTCAATTGAGTATACAGAACTCAATTGAAGTCGGGATTCTTTGAAACAAGAAACGTCAGGACCAATTTGATAATAGATTTCTAATGGAGGAGAAAAATCTGGATTTCGTCGAATAGATTTTGAGTTAAGTCAAAATCAAATTTTCAAAAAAAAACAGCGCCATAACCATTTAAAACCCATAATGGTTTATTTAATTTTATATATGGATTTAAAGCGAATAAAATCCGAATTTCCGTTTAGAAAATTTCAGATTTGAGTTGTAAAATATATGCGAACTCAAGTTGTGTAAATGAATCTGATTTTTGAAACAAAAATCAGATTTTTAATTATTGAATAGAACTAACTAATTTGAATAGTAATTGGTCAATGAGATTTTGAATTGATATTGGGCTTTGAATAAGTGAATTCGATTTGGAAATTTATATTCAAAATTTAAAAGGAAACTTGAATTGAAATTTGAATTCAATTTGGTTATAAGCAAGTTAATATTTTATTTGAACATGGTATGTTCAATCAAGGAAGTGAAATAGGCAGAATAGCTAATTAGAAAATAAATTTGCGAGTTGGGTTAAGACGAATGGATTGAGCTGAAAACCAGTAGGAATATTTGGATACGTGTTAAGCAGGTTTGGAATGAAGGGAATGAAGTTTATAAATTTAGTGCCCGACAAAAAGGTACACGTTTAAATTCCATATGAGGTATTATGCGCTGAATTGGATAGCCGCTTGGCTTTTTCTTTTTTCTTTTTGATTGGAAAGGCCTGTGTGGCGGTTTGGGGATTTTCCCGATGCTTCCGGTACAAAGGAGGCTATGGCGATTTTTTCCGGGAATTTAAGGAGTTAGAATATTTTTAAGAAAATTGGTTAACTAGAAATCGATGTATCGATATATATATAGAATTCGATAAGGAAACAAACTTAAAAATAGAATATTATAAACAAAAAGGGAATCTGATAAAAATAGAAAGAGATATATATATACGTTTTAAAAATGAATAAGTGGTTTTTATGGTATTGATGATTTGA
This sequence comes from Allium sativum, assembly GCA_030737875.1. NCBI lineage: Eukaryota > Viridiplantae > Streptophyta > Magnoliopsida > Asparagales > Amaryllidaceae > Allium > Allium sativum. The sequence goes on along the minus strand of CM060925.1, from coordinate 138,446,515 downwards.
GATAAGTGGTTTTGTCTGTTTTGAAGTTAATGATGTTATTCAGTCATGGTCTGAGAGGTAATTATACCCCAACTCGATTGATTTCATTATTAGCTGATAAATAGCAAGATTCAGTCTCGAAGAGAAATGTTTAAAGAAATTTAGTCGAATGCAGTATTTTGGGTTGTTTGTAGTGATGTTTTACACAACATTCGTTTTAACCCAAGTAAGTGGAATTTTGGAAATATATATAAAAATAAATATTTCCTAAGTATAGAATGAATGGTCGTGAAACGGAGAAGTAATTGGAATATTTTTCAATTATTAATAGAAGATATTTTCCTAAATATAGAAAATAAAAGATGGCGAAATATGGAAATGTTTTCCCAAACAGCGTAAGAGACCAAGTTGATTATTGAAAATATTTGGTTAACAAATATTGGTAAAGAAATTATTTAATTAATGAAATATTAATAGGCCTGGTGATTGTTGATGCTTTGAATGAATGTTTATTTTCTTCGATAGTTAAATAACCGACTATCGAAGTATTTTCCAATATCGTTGTCAATATGGAGAGACCGGTTGGATTATTATCCGTGAACCACTCCGTATTGGCAGTAACGTTGCGAATCAGATTATGTGAAGATAATCGAAGATGGAGTAATGTGCAAGGAATTTTTCTATTAATAGAAATTGCGCCTTCGGTTTCGTTCAGTCCCAGAACGAACGTATATGGACGAGTGTCTGACAGAGTACTTCCAATGATCGCCTGTGTTGGTCTGTATAGATATATATGGTGGCGGGGAATTTATTCTCTTAGCATAATATCCAGAATATATTTGTGCAAATCAATTAGTGATTAACGGATCTGACAATGTGGCATTCAAAGTGATTGTGCTATCAATGAATGATAAATAATCGTAGCCTCAGGCCTTAACAACCGGGAAATGACAAAAATCGGGCAGGCAGCATGGCTATGTGGGTCGCTCCCATTAGGGTGTATAATTACCTACCTAGAGAAATTTCTTTTACTTCTTTAATCTATCGATGTTGTCCCTTTTCAAGAAACGGTTGTTGATCCCAACCGTTGGTGATATACATTCGATACACTCAAGCGAAATGAGTGGTCGGTCATGTGTGTGCCGGGTTGCAAGATGTTCTTGTTGAACCCAATGTATTCCCCTCTAGAGACACACTATCGGCAGGTGGTCCCATATCTTGTCATGTTGGAAATCCAATCTCCAATAAGCGCCATGCGGTTTTTAATTTTATATTATATATGGAGTGTGAGATGCAAGCGTTCCGCTAGATTGTTACTTATTTGATGTAGACATTATTATAATATCACTGGATTTGATATCAAAAATATTTTGGGTCATCGTAAGGTAAAAACCATCCGTGTTTATGTGGATCGGTCTTACGATTATCATTTCTTTTGAAAGGATTTTTAAAGTTAAACAATTGGTTGGAGTTTACTCACACCAGTACCATGACTGACCCAGAGTTTATTTTGCTTTTGTTTTCCCTATACTCTTGGGTGCCCAAATTTGTACGGGCAGTCAAGTAGCCGGGATTTTACAGATTCACTTGGAGGAGTTTGAAGCAAGAGGCTTCACCGGTTAGCTATAGTCTATCATATATTCCGCTGTGTACTGTGTTGTATCTGGAAACAAGTGTCTATAACTGTTACAGGAATAACGGTTGTGCTCTAATAATGGTACGTATATACAGTTACTGATTTGTATTTCAAAAATTATGTTATTTAACATATTTTATTCGTTCCGCTGTGAGATTTGTGTTCATTGTTTTCTTCTATTCTAATATTTCTTTCTTTCTATTTCTCATCCTCTAACTTCTTTCTAATAGTGTTTCGTATTTCTGTACAATTTGGGTTAGACGTGTGGTGTTATTAGTCAACTCAAGTAGTATGGATTTGCGGGCCGTTACATGAAAACAGAATTTTGAGAGTGCTAACCAGAGTTTTACATACTAACTAGACTATATTCCTTTGATAATCTTGAACTCTTGAAATTTTGATATCTTGATACTCATGAGTCTTGAATCTCTAAAACTCTTAATTGTACATTCTTTAGTATTTATTTCCTGCATATAAATTTGTTATATATATATATATATTATAGATGAAGATGATAGTGTATATTTTATAATCAATAATGTTAACAAGGCTGTTGTCATCAAAATTCCATTCTCCAACAATCTCCCTCTTTTTGATAATGACAACTTTGGTTTATAAAATATTTATACCTGATATTACTTGTTGGCCTAATTCCTTGATTACTCCCCCTTTAACCATGAATTCCTTCTAACTTTCCCTTAATCTATGTCTATCTTACTATACCCTATTTTATAGTTTCTCCCCTTTTGTCATCAATAGAAAGTAAACCTAACTATACAACCCCTAAATCTATGCAATAAATGATCCTAGTGACTATAACTATATAACACTCCTTGAATTTAATAACTCCTCCTAATTCTATGACAATATTTGTTTATTTATAAATAAACAAGAGTATAAACAAGTAATTCAAACAATATTTTCAAACAATTCAATATTTGCAAATAATTGTCAAACCAATCAATCCAACCAATACATAAGTCAAATCCAGCAAAATCAAACAATATTTACAAAATATAAAAGACATACCACACAAAGCATATCAAATCAATCAAATTTATACATCTCTTGGTACTTCCACCCATCCATCTCCATCGAAGATTGAATCCCTGCTGATGACTTCCCAGTCTTCATTGTCTTTGGTGACAGGAACTCCGGTGATGTTATTATCTTCATCTTTGGAAAGAGAAGAGATCATCCAACGAATGGCATCAAAGTGTTTTTCTTGTTGTTTAATCATCTTTATTTGACTTAATTCTGACGCTGATTGCGGAGGATTATAGATAGGATATTCTTGAAGTAATTGAGAGTTTCTTCAAGATTTTCGCTTAAATTGTGAATAGTATTGGCCATTATTTGATTTTATAAAGAGAAGTAAGAGAGAAATAAAAATGAATTTTTCTAGAAGAAAAAAGGTATTTATAGAGTTTGGAATTCGTTTAAAAATGAATGGACATAAGGTAATCACTTGAAAATTCAAATTTGAATGAATTGGAATTTCTGACAATTATGTCGACATGTCAAAATATACATGTTGACTTACCCATGTGTTAGGTATTTTGAATTTTTACACAATTTTAAGTTATTTCTTACTATATTATGTTATTTTACTTAATTTTAATGTTTTTACAACTGTTTAAAGATTGTTTTGACAACAAACAAGATCATTCATTCCTACTAGACGATTACATTCAAATGATGCATGAAATTCAAGACTAGAAGTATGAAATATGAAATACGAAAAGAAATACTAGCTACTACGAAAAGATAACACATACTAATAAACCTAAAACTCAATGGATGAGGATGAGAATGAGAAAGATGATAATCCAAGTTTTTTTTCCTACTTTTCCAAAGAGCCTATTCATTTTAGAAGACATTTAGTTGAGATTCTTCTTGATCTTCTTTTGGTTCTTGGCTTAGTTGACTTGGTTTCAAAGAATCAATCCTTTAAATATGGTTCTAGTAGTTGTTGGACATTCTACATTCTCCATAGAGGATTCTACTTCTTCCTCAATTTCCATTGGATTTTCTTCTTGTTCCATTCAAGCTTGTTTCCAGCAAATGTTTCAGAAGGCTTGAAAATGATTGGAATTTACATAAGAGATATATTTCCTGAGTTAAAAACCTTTGTTGGCACAAATTCCTTTCTTTTGAGATCCACTACAAAATACTTAAATATACACGTAAGATAAACACCATGGTAGAGAGTATTTTCTTTGGTGGTGTAATGGCCCGCAAATCCGTGCTATTTGAGTTGACTAAATAAACCACATGTCCAACCCAAATATCACAGAAATACGAATCATTATGAAATAAAGAAGAAAAAGGTAGAAGAAGAATATAAACAACAACACAGAATCTCTCATTGTAGCGGAGTAAAATATAATACATAACAACTTTTGGAATACAAAATTTTAACTGTATAACACTTACAATACAACGGAAATAACAATAACTAGATAACGCTGAAGCCTCCTGCTCCAAGCTCCTTTAGATAAATCTGTAAATCATGAACTACTTGACTGCCCATACAAATTTGGGCACCCAAGAGTTTAGGTAAAACAAAACAAAATAAACTCTGGGTCAGTCATGGGACTTGTATAGTAAACAATTTAAAACAGTTTGGGGAAATTAAACTATGTCTCATAAGACCACGCCGTATAACACGGAACGGTTTTTTCCCTTATGAGAATCCAAAACACTTGATTTAAGTTTTCAATCCTTTTGAAAGAAAATGATAATCTTTATATCAAAACTCTTTTGATATTATAATAGTGTCAAAATCAAATAAATAGAAATTTAGTGGAACGCTTTCATCTCACGCTCCACATACATAATATACAATCAAAACCACGGGCACTTATTGGGTAATGAATTTCCAACTATGACAAGGTATGGAACCACCTTGCGATAGTGTATCTCTAGAGGAGAATACACTGGGTTCAACAAGAACATCTTGTAACCCGACCACACATGACCGACCACTCATTTCGCTTGACTGTATCGAATGTATATCACCAACGGTTGGGATCAGCAACCGTTTCCCGAATGGGACACCATCGAATAGAATAAAGAATGAAATAAATTTCTCTAGATAGGTGATAATAACTGGGAGCTACCCACTTAGCCATGCTGCCTACCTGATTTTTGTCATTTCTCGGTTGTCGAGGCCTGAGACTACGATTACTTACCATTCATTGATAGCGTTATCACTTTGAATGCCACATTGTCAAATCCCTTAATCAATAATTGGTTTGTACATATATATTTTGAATATTATGCTAAGAGAATAAATTCTCCGCCACCATATATATCTATACAGACCAACATATGCGATCATTGGAAATACTCTGTTAAACACTCGTCCTTATACGTTCGTTCTAGGATTAAACGAAACCGAAGTCACAATTTCCAGTAATCCATCTTAGGAAATTTCTACCTAGGATTAACAGAAAAATCCCTTGCACTTTACACCATCTTCGATTTTCTTCATATAATCTGATTCACAACGCAACTGCCAATACGGAGTGGTTTTCGGGTAATAATCCAACCGGTCTCTTCATATTGACAATGTTATTGGCAAATACTTCGATAGTCGGTTATTTAACTATCGAAGAAAAAAACATCCATTCAAAGCATCAAACAATCACTAGGCCCTTAATAATATTTCATTCATTAATTAAATCACTTCTCCATTTCCTTATCAGTATTTGTTAACCAAATATTTTCAATAATCATCTTGCCCTCTTACGCTATTTGGAAAACATTTCCATATATCTCCTTCTTTTATTTTCTGTACTTAGAAAATATTTTCTATTTATAATTGGAGAATATTCCAATTACTTATTTCTTTCCCGACTCATTTAATTCTATACTCAGGAAATATTAATTATTATATTTCCAAAATTCCACTTATTTGGATAAAAACGAATGTTGTGTAAAACATCATTACAACAACCCAAAATACTGTATTCAACTATATCTTATTCAAATATTTATCCTCGAGATTTAATCTTGCTATTTGGCAGTTAGTAATGAAAACAATTGAGTTGGGGTAAAATTACCTCTCAGACCTTGACTGAAAACATCCTTAACTTCAAAACAAGCAAGACCATTATTCCCGAATAATCAACACCATTAAAACGAATTATTCATTTTTAAAATGTATATACATTTCTCTTTCTATTACCATATTATTGATTTCCTTTTTGTTTATAATATTCTATTTTAAATTTGTTTCCTTATTGAATTCAATATATATTGATATATTGATTTTCTAGTTATTAAATTTTCTTAAAAGTATTCTAACTCCTTAAATTTTTGGAAAATTTCTCCATAACCTCCTTTGTATGGATCACTCGGTACAACTACAAAACGCCTCTCTAGGCCCTTTCCATTCAAAAAGAAAATTAAAAAACCAAGTGGCTTGCCGATTCGGCGCATAAAATCTCATATTAAATTTAATATGTACCTTTCGGTCGGGCATTTCAATTTATATCTCTTCATATACTTCATTCCAAACCTGCTTAACACATATCCAAATATTTCCATTTGGTTCCAACTTAATCCATTTGTCTTAACCCAATTCATTAATTTATTTTCTAATTAGCTATTTTGCCTATTTCACTTCTTTGTTTGAACATAACATGTTCAAATATAATATCAGCTTATGTATAAACAAATTGAATTCCATTTTCAATTCAAGTTTCCTTTTCGATTTCGAATATAATTTCTCAAATCACCTTTACTTATTCAAAGACCAATTTCGTATCAAATTTTGATTAACTAATTATTATTCAAATTAGTTAGTTCTATTCAATAACTAAAAATCTGATTTTTGTTTCAAAAATCATTTCACTAACTTCACAGGAGTTCATATGTATTTTATATCTCCAGTCTGAATTTTTCCGATGGAAATTCAGGTTTTATTTACTTAAAACCCTTTTATTAATCTAAATAAACCGTTATGCTTTTATAATGGTTATGGTGCTGTTTTTCTGAAAACTTGATTTTGACATTACTCAAAATCTATAAAACGAAACCCAGATTTTTCTCTTCCATTAGAAAACAATTATTCACTTGGTCCTAACGATTCCTGTTTCAAAGAATTCCGACTTAAATTGAGTTCTATATACTCAATAGAAGTTCGAAACACCAATTTACGAACTACTGCGCTGCGGCGAGTTCATTTTAATTATATTTATATATAAAATCTTTTAAATTCGTTATAATAATTTCAACTCTGTTCTAATATATTTTAATATATATTAAACTAATTTTTCCAATTCAGCTTAATAATTTTGATTATCCCAGATCGCCAATTAATTCGTATCTCAGTTATAAAATTTATTTATTGTGACAACAAGGGATTTCGCTCGATCCGAATTAGTCGCTAAACCGATCTACACCGTTCGAAACGCCTGGTTGTTTTGAGAACACGACAAAATAGAACGCAAACGGAAGAACATTTCATTGTCAATTACAACAATTCCATCAGAATACAAGAATATACAGAGTATGAATCAATATTACACATTTACCAAATATCAGAGATTACAATAAATTACATAGCAACGGAAAGTAATACAATACACAACTGAAGGAGATATACGGATACAAAGCTTTCCGGATATCATTCCAGCTGTAAACCAGGATCCTGTGAATATAAATCTGCAAAACCAAAACTACTAGCTGCCCGTGTCAAAATAAGGGCACCCAGAGTTTAGGTTAAAACGATAAACTCCAGGTCAGTCATGTGACTGGTGTAAGAACTAAAACAGTCATTAATCTTTATTTTAAAGTTCAATAAATCAAGGGACCACGCCTATAACACGGAACGGGTTTCCTCCCAAGAATACCATTGCATAAAACAACAGCGCAATGCTAAATAAAGAACAATTAAGCTATTATAAGACCCAGGTCCCATCACACAATGCAACGCAAGCCGGAGGATAGGGTCTTTACCTTATAATAGCCAAGAATGCTTGATACATTTAAAACAAATCATTTGATACTATTATAAGTGCATAGTGTATAAAACAACTTCAAATCATAAGTATCAATCATAGATGGCATGGGTACCATATATCATGTTGCCATACTAGTTTTACAATTAAAACCGCAAAATTACGTATTTGGAAATTGGATTTCCATCTGTGAACCGAGGCAAAAGATAGTCCTCTACCGATTCGAGACGCTCTAGTCTGTATCTCAGGTCAGAGCTCGAGTGACCTTTGGATCGTCAGGGCCGATCCACCGATGTGGATTAAAATGCCTGAACACTACGTTTCCCCACCCTTTGGGGCGTAGGTGAGCCAACTAAATGACTCCATCGGTTCGAGAATGACCGATATATCCGAGGCGCCTCGCAACAGCAACAACCACATAAGTCAAACTCGTCAGGGCGTGTAAAACCACTGACGCCACTTCTAACTAGAAGGAAACTCATGCCCTCCCTGAGGTCCTCTCCCGTTTCTGGTTCACAACTGGGGTGTGAGGCTCGCGAATTCACGTTACACAAAGCTATGCCACACAGGCGGTTCATTGATCATCAACCACAAGACTTTGCTTTTCAACAGAAGCCTCGATCAATTGCCACTTAGGCATGCCACACAGGCAATTCACTCCATGCGTTTGATATCCATCAGTATATAACCTCTAAGCTCGTATGTCTCAGAGAAGGGCGTTAAGCAAGAGAATAAATTCTCCACCGCCAAACAGATATATATTTAATAGAATTCAATCACACAGACTGAAATCCAATGTCAGACACGCAGTCCATTTACAAGTTCGTTCTGGGTCTGAACGAAACCGAAGGCACCTAGTACCCCGCACATCCATCGATCTCCAAGTACGTCTGGACGACCACTAACCGATTCCCTCCTCTTGGGTGTACGACCCAATCAAGATCATCAGTAATCACCCAAACGACGTGAAGACCTCCGGTCTTCACCCACCGTCTTCACCTTCGACACCACGTCGAATCAGTTATTCAGAATGGGATAGACCCGGTCTTTCTGAATAACTCGCGTATATAATAAACAAGTGTTACACAAACACAACATATGCCTCATTCCAATTCAGAATATTCTTTTATTCAAATATTCTTATACTTTGGGAAAGGTTGCCATTAATTTTATCAAAGATAAATTCTTTAAATTTATTCTTTAATCTTCTTTGAGTATCAATTCAAACTAGACGGGATTAGCGAACCACACCGAAGTAATCATTTATTTCCCAATCCCAACCTATTCATCCCATGAAGTAAAACTGGTAATACTTCATATCTAACACCACGGTGTTATCAGTAAATTCAATTACCATTTCACGTTCAAATCTAATTAAAGATTTTACTATCGCCTGGAGCAAAACTGGTGATACTCCATTCTCGATCTTTTCAATCTAATTAAAGATTCATTAAAACTCCACTTAGTTTTAATCTTTAACTGGGTTAAAGAATCAGTGTCATTTAAAACATGGTTCACGATAAACCCAAAATCACATTCCATTAATTATCGAGTTAAAGAACAAGTGTTATTTAAAACACTGTTCATGATAAACCCAAAAATCAATACCAATTCAATTCCAGTTAAATATTATTTAATTGGTACACTTCATTAAATCTAAATAAAATGATTTAATCTTTTTCTCAACTGGGCTTAAGAACGGTGTTAATGAAGACACTATTCACGACAAACCCAAATCACATTTGATATTAAATACAAGGCTCTGAATAGAAAATATATCGGCTTATATTCAATATCAAATTCTACGATCAACACATATCGTATTGGAAATAACGATATATATATATATCTTTCAAATTTCCATAACAACATCTGTATAATCACGAAATCCAACATCGAAATATTCCAAAGACAATTTCGATTCAAATCCATTCCAATTCAATTATTGGAAATTCTGGTTACTTTTAAAACCCTTGTCAAATTCGATTTATTTATTTAAAAATATATAGAATTATAATTCTAGTTCAAAACTAGTTCATTTTGATAAAAATCTATTTTTATCTTTTCAAATATGGAGTTTTTCATCCCAATTCTTCCCAAATCATTTCTTATGATTTTACACAAATTATTACTATTTTTAATAATTTTATCAAAGCCCGTACAGTCGATTTCCATCAATGGCCATCGAACTGCACTTACAACGACCTTTTCCAAATTTGATTTGGACATAATTCCAAATCCAACCGTTAGATTTCAAATTTCTAATATCCATTAGAAAACTCTTTTCGATACGAACCCAACGGTTCTGGTTTTAGGGGAATCCGACGGTCGGATCTCCCGCAATATCCATTCGATGTCAATGGTCGAAATTCACGAACTGCCGCGGCGCGGCGCGTTCTATTCAGGCCATTATATATATGTATATAATATATATTATATACTTCGTCGATTTCCTTTTAAAATGTATTTTATAAATCGTTTTGAATTCGTTTTCAAAACGATTTCAACTTCATTTCAAATTCAAATCAAAATTGAATTTTTCCTTATAAATTTGTTTTAAATTCATTTCAAATTGATTTCAATTCAAATCGATTTTTAATTCAATTCGTTTTCAATTCAATTCAATTTCAATTCGAATTCATTTCTATTCAATTTCAATTAGAATTCAATTCTATTCAATTTCAATTCGATTCGATTTCAATTCGAATTCATTTTTATTCAATTTCAATTCGATTCGAATTCATTTTATTTTCAATTCAATTCGAATTCTATTTCGTTTCAATTCTAATTCGTTTCAATTCAATTTAATTCGAATTTCATTTCAAAATATTCGATTTTGAAATCACTTTTCAATATTCATTATAAAAACGAATATAATCGATATAAATATCGTTCGCGTCAAAATGGCGTCAATCTAATCAACACGGCTTCATATATTTCTATTTTCAAATATTCTAGTTCAAATATTTCTTTTCAAATATTTCTATTCAAATATTTCCTTTTTCAAATATTTCTATACAAATATTTCCTTTTTCAAAAATTTCCATTCAAATATTTCCTTTTTCAAAAATCTCCATTCAAATATTTCCTTTTCAAAACTGGAATGGGGCCCAATCAATTACATAGATTTTACTTCTATGGATTTACATACAACGCATGTATACATCGACAATGACAAATAATCAACCATCATCCAAAGTGCATTCTACACTGTATAAGCATCAAATATAAATATTTAACGCTTATAACAGTCTGTCAATCAATCGATCGACATACAACTAATTATTGGGATTAGTGTATGTCATATATCATCCCAATACCCTTGTGGGGGTTCAAACAATCAAACACAGATTTTATTTGTGCAATTGGGCGATGTGTAAAATTTATCGTCCTAATCAATATCAGTCAAATGTGTGTATATAAACAAATCCTTCGATTTGTTTATGTTTATTTCCTTTTTAATACACATTAAAAATTCTATTTTCAATTGAAAAATATTTTTAACTATATAAATATTTTTATTTCATTTCACATCACACAATCAATTACACATCAAAATCAAACAAACAAGCATACAAGCCGTCCATGATCTGTGGACGACGGGTGTCGGGTGCTACTAAACACCGTCTGCATCCTAGTATATATTTTTAACTAGAAATTTAAATTAAAGGTGAGGAGTTCTCACCGACTAGCTAAACCGAACGCCATGACTCTTCAAATGTAGAAGTCTTCGCCGTTTCTTCTTTCATCACTTTCATCATCCGTAATCACTACATATATAAAAATCGAATTTTTACTTCGCTATTCAATATATAAAAAATCGAATTTTTACTTCGATGTTCAATATATAAAAATCGAATTTTTACTTCGCTATTCAATATATAAAAATTGAATTTTTACTTTGCTATTCAATATATAAAAATTGAATTTTTACTTCGCTATTCAATATATAAAAATTGAATTTTTACTTCGCTATTCAATATATAAAAATCGAATTTTTATATCATCGCTATAAAAATCACTTTTCTATTTCAACGTATATATAATAAAAATCAGATTTTTATTTCGCTACATATATAAAGATCAAATTTTTATCATCATATCTATATAAAAATTATATCTTTAACTTTTCTATATTATAAAAATTATATTTTTAACCTCCCTATACTGTTACACATATAAAAATAAGATTTTTAAACTAATTAAAACAAATAAAAACTCACCTCTCGCTTTAAAAATCCAAGTCAGTCGCTGGGGGGGTGCGTCGAACAACAGGAGTGAGTGGAGGCACGGTTGGAGGGGGTTGATCGGAGTGGGGCAGTGGCGCGTGGAAAGGCAGTTTGGGGAGGTTCGAATGGAGGGGGGTGTGCGGTTTTGGGGGATTCGAAGGGGGGTCGGTGCTGCTGGGGCGCGCTTCTCGGAGGAGCGGATGACAAAGGCTGGGGGGTTGTGCCTCCTGGCGGAGGCGGCTCTGACGCGAGGGGGGGGGTGCGCGATTAGTTTTTTTTCTTTTACTTTAATTATGAAATGAACGGTGACGGGGGGTAAAGGCAATGAGGAAGAGAGAGAAAAGGAGTGGAGAGAATTTTATTTATTTTATTTTCCACCAAAAAGGAACTTTTTATTTCGAACATGAAACGAAACCCACCGCCTGTCGTCCCTAGTTAATTACCCCCATTTCGAACTCAATGGGATATGTAACGTAGGCCGATTCGATCGTTTCGGTCAGTTTTCGCTCAAACCAAAGTTTAAATCTGTATATTCTATTTTAAACGTACATTTCAAATTACCGGGGACACATACAGTCTCTAAAAATTTCAAAAAAATTATTTCTAGCTTCGTATTGACGATATGGTCCTAACAAAACTAGTTTCGTCGAATTCTGAGACCGTTTGAAAAATGGCCATTTTCCAGTCGATTAAAATCAACTAAAACTGGTCAAACGCGTTTTCCTTTGCCACGCTCACATACTGATTCGAAAAATTAAGAAATTTGAAACCTAGCAATAATTTGACATCGCAGATCCAACAAAAGTGGTTTCATCGAAAACCGAGGTCGTTTGCAAAATTTCCATTTTTAAGGGCTAGAATTCCATAACGACTATTTTGAATTTTCAACTGGACGTATCTTTTGATTCCCGCTATGAAATTTCGATTTTTCGGATTCGTTGGAAAGATATTATCAAATAGATTCAAATATTTTTGGTTTCGCTAAAATCCGGTTTATTTTGTACCCGGTACATTCATTTGAAGTTTGAAATCGAATTATCGAACTACCGTGCCATTTTCAGTTCCTTTTATAATTAAAATAAAATATTTATATTCTAACAACGACGTATATAAATATATACGTTTGGAATATATTCAAAATAAATTTCTCGTCGTTATTATTTAAAATAATTCATTTTAAATATACAAAATTCATTCAAATTGCCAAAATAAAATTTTTTAACTGGCTCAGATTTTCCGGGTTGTTACATTTATAATTCAATCTTCTATAATTAATTCTAATTCCTTTATAAATAAATTATTTATAAAATTCGATATAATCGAATGTCAAATTATGGATCCTTCTAATTAATTTTTCTTAGTTTATATTCCGAAATCCGGAAATAAACCAGTCATTCCTTTTTTGAAACGATTTCCAATTCACTGTAAAATTCATATTTGAATTTAAATTCTTAAATTTTCAAATGATAATTTATTTCACTAAATTTATAACACTGTTTAGAAATTCAACTTTCTTGTTTCATATATTAAAACAAGTTTTCCATTTCAAATTCCATTTGAAATCCAATTACTTTTATTTTATGATTTTTAGAATAAAAACCGTTGTTTCCTTTTCAAAATGATTTCAAATTCTATTTTTAAATCCATAATTGAATTTAAACTTACAAATCATTTCCTTATAATTAATTTTCCACATTTATAAGCATCATTTATAAATTTATTTGTTTTATATATTCAAAGAAGTTCCATTTCGAAATCTGTTTAAAAGCCAAAAGCTTATTTTGGAATATTCTATTTATTTTAACTTTTCTGTATATAACATAGAATCTATTTTTTTAATCTTATTTTCTAATTAATACAATTCCAATATCCTTTCTGGATATAATTTATTTATAAATTCAGTATAATCTATTTTATTGTCTAATTAGATTTACGTTCCGAACATCGGAATATATTTCATTGTTTTCTATTTAAAACAATTCCCAATTCTTATTTTAAACTCACAATTGAATTTAAATTCCCAATTATCCAATGATAATTATCCATTTCATTTATAAACACCATTTATAAATTCATCCCAACCCCTATGCATTAACCAAGGAAAATTATTCCATTTTGTTTATAAACATCATTTATAAATTTACTTCAATTCCCTGCATTGTTTAATTTATAAACATCGTTTATAAATTTTCAATACTTGTTTTTCCTATATTATTAAATTTTATAAACATCGTTTGTAAATTCAATACTTGTTTTATTTATTCAAAACAAGTTAATATCTTTATAGCCCATTCTAAATTCGAATTCTATTTTAGAAAAATAGATTTTCCATTTTAAATCTCGAAAACCCTTTTCACAATATTTTTATAATCATCATTTAGGGCCAGTGATAATCAACTAATCAAAAACATACAATTATCAATCATGGGTTTTCTAACACATCATGTATGATAATATGTATGAAACAAACAAATAATAATAATTTTGAGGAATCCAGTTGGATCCCTCCAACCTGTTTATCATGCATCCACAGACGTTAGCAAACATAAATAATACCGATCCTGCTTTGAGGCTGGATATTGCGATATAGAAGGTCATCCACTATCATAGTGTAGGGCGCATAGGGTCATCCGCTAATGATACTGCAGGCATCCGCTAATTGTACTGCGGGAATCCAACCACCAATATATATGAATATATATAATAACCACAAACACATCCTAAATAACTAGTATATATTTAATAGCCACAATAATATATCAGTGCATGCAAATAACCAACGAACAATTATTTAATGAATAAAATAATCCTAAATAAAAATATGAGTGAGATTTACTTACCGTGATTTGCCTTTGGCAAATATCCAATTTAATTCCACATTATCGCATTCTATGAATTGTCTCAAATAAATCCATCGTACACCTATGATTATTTAATTTTAAATTATCAATCAACTAGTATTAATTTTAAATTAACTATTTAACTAAATAAATTCAACTAAGCTAACTAAATAAAAGACCTTAACTATATTAAATATAACTAAATTACCTTAATCTACTATTAACACATCTTTCCCCTCTGTTCATTGTACGAAGCTGCATCCTCATTTCCAATTACCACTGCATTACTATTGCACTGCTTCACCCCATTAGTTCTCACTGATCCAGATAATTGCACCAAGTCGACACTATATTTACCATTACCAAGACCAAATTCCAGCATTTAACTGAAAAATCAATCTTTTCCTGTCATATCCGTTCACCCATACAATCTACTTTACCCAAAAACTCACTGACCAAACTCCAAATTCCCCACTAGCGAACCCCTTTCATCCACTCCACTACATCGCCTTAGCCCAGTCCAAAATCTATTGATGACGTAGGCCTCCACGCATCCCAAAACACCAGATCGGATCCCCATCTTCAACTGTCGAACCATCCAGAACTTCACGACTTTGAACACCATCGCTTCGAACTCCCTTCCACCCTGCCCTTCACTTCCGGTGGCCCTAGCTCATCGCGATGACCCATACGAACTACCCAGTTCTTCGCAATTGAGCCCCGAATCGAATCGATAACCCTAGCTTGCGATGTCCTCGCGTCAGCTTCCAACAATCGAAATCGCTCCTATCAGATTTGCTATTCCCATTTTCATCGTGATATCGATTGTTGTTGAGCTCCGCCTTGCAAGTGAATTAGGATCGCGATTCCTCTTTTTCGAAATCTCCGAACAATCCTACTGTCGAATCCCCGTAGTAACTTGTCGTCGCACCCCCTTTGACCTACCCATCTCCTCGTAAATCATGATGATTTAAGTTGGCGATGCTCATAAATGACAGATTTTGATTCGAACATGACAAGAACTAAGAGAGGCAGTCCCCCCTTTTTGGATTTTGGATTAAAGGAGTCCTTTTTTTGTTTTGAATAAAATAGATGAGGCGAAAACTAAATAAAAAGAGGATGGGGTTTTAGTCACGATGTATTTATAACTGAAGAGGAAAGACCAGAAGTACACACTCCCATCGTTGTTTTTCTTATCCTTGAAGGTGGGGAACAGAAGTACACGGTGAGGTGAAAGAAGAGGGAATAACTAGAGTAGGTTTACAGTGTATACTTCGGTAGGAAGGATAGTAAATATAAATATATATATATTATTTAAATCAGTACGATTTAATTTAATATACCCTGTGATTCTGAACTCCTTTTCGAACCCAACAACCGGCATTCTTAGGGTTATACCACTACTCTGAACACACTGGGACAGGTTTCAAAGCCTTATTCGATCATATGGAGGAGATATTAATGTATATCTGTATAAATTAAATTCAAAACAATTAATTCTTTGATAATAATTCGTCGTTCTTATTCAAATAGATTTTCTATTAATCACCTGAATCATTCTGACCCAGTTTTAAATTTCGATTTGAATTATTTCATATTATCGTATTACGATAAATATATACATATTGGAAATAAATTGCATATTGATTATTTAAATCGACAACTCAATATAAAATCCATCTATATTATCACTTAACATTTAAAATAACATTTAAATGTTTAAAATTAATTGATAAAAGTCTGGGTCGTTACAGATGAACATTTCTTTGGGTTTAAACTCTTTAAAATCACATCGGCCCAATTAATATCATAAGTGCCAAAGATGGCAAAAAGAGCCTTTTGGACCTTGGAGGTGGGATTATTAAAATTTTCGAGATGGGAATTAAGAGTATGTTGAAGAAGGAGGTTAACAATTCTTTCTTTAGGGCGAAAAAGGTGATTTTTAAATAAGTTCAACGCTTTCAAAGATGTGATGAAACGTTTCCAAATCTTGTTCATCAATTTAAAATTCCGGAAAATCTGAACCCGTGTTCTTACAAATCAAAATAGTTCCCGAAATATCACAATCCAAAATAATTTGAGTGCCTTTCACAATACTCCAAACTTGATTTTCATTTCCATCGTAAAAACCGCGATTTAAATTCTCATAAAACATTTTGACAAGGTTCGGGTAACATAGTTATTGTTATCTCGAGAATCAATCAAACTCAAAACTCCATTTGAAAAGATTAGGAAGATTATAGGAAGCAAAATCTTCAAAGATAGCGAAAGGTTCTCGTATTGACTTTTCCATTAGTAACATAGTCAATATATGCTTGGACAGTCTCCGAATCGTTGTAGAGATAACCTTTTATAGTTTTGGTTAATCTGATGGTCTTTGTTGTACTTGAGGAAGCCATTAAAGATAAGTTTTGAAGATAATAAGAAGAAGAAGTAGTTTTGAATGAGAGGTAGAGAGAATAGGATTGAATAAATAAATAAATAAATAAATAGAGAGTAAATGGACACATCTTTCTGAGTAGTAGGACACCTTTTCAAACCTTGGGAGTTAGTGAAAAGAAGGAGGGAAGTTTGAAAGTTTAAACTTTTGAGATTCGAAATTTGAACTTCAATTTCAAGTGTATGTGTTGACATATACATTCATGTATGTCGACATACATGTGTGTTTTCAAAAGACAAGTTGCTTTTTGACTTTGTTTTATTATTTTAATATTCTATATTTTCTATTCAATTGTTTCTTGAGATATTATTAATCCTAAAAACATTTTAAGATTAACTTTTGTTGCTTATATAATTGTTTATTGTTTTATTATTATTTTGAATTTCAAATTTGAATTTTAGAATTCGTGTTTGAATTTCAGAATTTAAATTTCAAATTTTCAAACAAGGCAAGCAAACAAAACATCCATTCAACAAATTCAATTAAAAATTAATTAAGGCATACTTGTTTTCTAGATCTATTTCTTTGACATTTTCTGAATTCTAAATCGTTGTGAAGCACATATTTGAATTTCTGGTTTCTGACTCTTCTTCACTTGATGATGAATCAGAATCGTCTAAAGTTGTTGCATATTCTCTTTTCCTCTTCTTTGACGAATTATTGTCTGTTTGCTGATTCGATCTATCAGCATATGGACGCATCCATTTTATATGACCTGGTTTCTTGCAACTGTAACATATATCATCATTTCTTTTTGAACTTCCTTGAATATTTTTCTGAAAATTATTTCTCCTTTTATACCTAAGAAATTTTCTGAAATTCCTTAACATTAAGGCAATTCCTTCATCATCCTCACTACTTGAATCAGAACTGTCAGTTGTTGCTTTGAATGCTATAGAATTCTTTTCTGTCGGCTTATTTTCTTTTCTACAACTGTACTTTGAACGACATCAGATTTCCTATTAACTCCTCAATTTTAATTTCACTAATATTATTGGCCCCTTCAATTGCCAGTGTTTTTTGATCCCGTTATAGAGTTAGAGAATTGAGAATTTTTTTGACTTGATCTTCTTCATAATAAGTTTTTCCCAAAGCCATTAATGAATACACAATTTCTTAAAACCTGCAGTATATATCAGAGACAAATTCAGTGATTCATTTTAAATAACTCAAATTGATTAGTTAGAATTGATATCTTTGTTTGTTTTAATTGGTTCCTTCATGAGTAACTTGTAATGTTTTCCATATTTCATAAGTCTATTTACAAACTGATACTCTATTAAATTCATTTCTATCTACTGAATAGAATAACGCATTCATAGCCTTAGAATTACTTTACGCAGCAGTCTTTTGTTCATTAGTCATTGTGCAAAATTAGTAGAGGGTTCAACATATTCGGTTTGTGTGATATTCCAAATGTCTAATCCTATAGATTGTAAATATATTTTCGTCCTACATGCCCAAGAAGAATAATCACTGCCATTAAATATTGGTGGTCCGACAGTGGACTAACCCTCTACAAAAGAAGTATTATTATGAGCAATTCCAATGTTGGTTGCCATAAAATATTTCCAAAAATTCAGTTGATGAAATTTTGAAAGCCTATGATCTAACACCAATTGTTAAGGATGAGAATCATGGATCTTAAGGCAAAACTAACACTAGAGGGTGAATAGTGTTTTAAAAGATTTATAGAAATCTTAAATAATTAACAATTACTCAAACTACTGTATGAATCACATAATGAATATCACAACGAAAACAATCACAGATGAGATATAATCAAAAGTAAAATGCAGAAAAGGAAAGAACACATCGGAATTTTATACAGGTTCAAATTACCCCTATGTCCAGTCCCACGCAATGCAGGATTGCACAGAGCTTTATTAATATTTGAATCCAATCATAATCCCCCTGATTTCACGGCTATAAGGTTAACACCGATTCAACACCCTTGATTTCACGGCTACAAGGTTAACACCGCTCCCTTTCCTTGATTTACGGGTTACAAGGAACACACCTTTTTCTTAACAATTACAATAGCCCTACAACTCTTGAATAGCACTTCCACACAGTGAGTATTTGGTAGAGATTGAGAATAGAAAGAGAATTATACAATTTGTATTGAAATCGGCAGAGTATAACTGTAAAAACTTGAAGTTTTAAGTAGAATAATGGTGGAATGATAAAGGAGGAACAAGGTCGAAGATTAGTTATTAAAAATTTCAAAAATGTGGCCTTTACATAGTGTTTCAAAGGTCACAACTGTTATGAAACATTTCAAATATGAAAATACACATCTTTTATTAAGATTTAAAATATGTGTGTAACGTCCCGTATTTTCAGTAGCTATATATTTTATTATATTATATATTTAATTGGAATTATAATATGTATTTCATTTACTAAAACGGAGTTTGAATATATATATTTATATTTAATTTAAAACGAACTCGAAATAACGCGGTAGTTCGTAAATTTCGTTTTGAACTTCAACTGATTATACAAAATCCGGTTTAAATCGGATTTCGGTGAAACAAGAAACGTTAGGATCGATTTGATTATAATTTTCTAATGAAAGAGGAAAATCAAGATTTCATCGTACAGATTGTAAGATATGTCCAAATCAAAATTTAAAATAGTCGCTGTAAAATCGTTTAAAAGCCATAACGGTTTATTTTAAATATAATTAAACATTGACTTCGAATTGGGACAAGATTTCTGAGGCGTAGCTATAATTTAACAATTAGAATTTTACTGTAAGTTTTAATTGGGAAAATACGCAACTTTTTATTTGGAGTATTGTGCACCCTATATCGGTATTTTTGGGGTTTCACAATATAAGTTAACCTACCGATATTATTATATTTTTGGAGTCGTGAGGCATTGCTTGACACAACGGTGTTTTTATTTCTGTCCGTAGCGGCATGAACGTGAACGGAATCCTACGTAACAAGAGTCGATAATTCAATTATTGTTGTTTCTTTACTTTGATTGGGGATCAATTTGAAAAAAAAAATGATTAAGAAGTTTATATCAGACAACGGTACTGAGATCATAAGGGAAACAAATTGTTTACATATAGTATCCTTATTTCAAAAAAGCACCATACCTAATTAATGAAAGCACGTCGGTACCATCCCTTCTGTCTATTCTCTCTACATATTCAATTGTAGCCATACTTTGCCATTTCGAAAACACTATTGCGTGATACTGAACCAACATTTCTCCTAATATAAAATTTTATATAATCTTCTCTAATTTGATCTTGCCACATGATCCTGCAAACACTGATCTCGGTTGAAAGCGACGAAAAAAAATATTTGTATATCTTCGCTCGGACAACTGTTTTGGCTCAAATAAAAATCTTAGCCTATCAGTATCATATCTTTGGAAATGTTTGTAAAATCTTATCAAAATCTTTAAAAAAAATCGTTGTATGACTGGTGAAATGTGGGATAAGATTTTATTTGATCCCAAGTCAAACGATCCGGCTGAAAGATGATTGGCCACTTGGAGAATATACATATACGTATCAAACATATACCAAAATCTAAGCACTGTTTTAATACCTCGCATATGCTGCTCTCTCGAGATTCAACTTAAATAAAATACATCTGCTTGATTTCAGTACACATCATTTTCAGTACAGTGACCTCAATCTGTAGCAAATCTAATATGACCTGGGCATGTTGCTTTGCATATCAAGGTCAAATATTTCGGGTATGGGAAAAAAATAAGTATCTGTCCTTTGCTCTGACATCTGCATGTGCCATTTGCCTTCATAGCCAAGGTTCTTGCACTTATAAATACGCTCATCTTTCAAGCGAAATACACACAGGAATTTATAGCCCAAACAAACGGATTCTTTAAAAAAACAATATATAGGTAGAAACTGCAACCACTGCAGTTAATTCGTCTTCTCATCCAAAAGTTGCAGCAATTCCTCACTATCATTCATGTTGTTTATTTCTATAATATTTATATATGAACTGATTGGACCCCATTGACATTGAAAACCTATTTGAATGTTGACGTTGGATGGTGATTCAACGTTGTTGTGATTTGGATCAATAAATTGTATTGATTGAGGGATTGGCAACAAAGGGCCTAGAATCCACATTTTTTTTTGAAGGAAAAGGTAGTGAATCAGCATGATTCACGCCTAATATATATTAGCATCCATAAAGTAGCATAAAGTAGCAGTACGTGTATGTACAACATATATACAGCCATAAAAACAGGCCATCGCTACAACCCAGCGACAATATACAGCCTGACAAAAAGAAACTAAGCATCATAATTTACATTGCACAGCAAAAGACAAAGCCAGTGAAAATCCCCATCAAGTGTGTGGACCAGTAATGCACCGCATCCGCTTGCGCACACGGTCAGCAATGCTTTCAATCTGCTCCTTGCGCTCCATGCCTGTCCAGTCATAGACAAAATTGAGAATAGAGTAAATGATACTGTTAGGGGCTTTCAGTTTGTGGTTAAATTTTCTGGAATTGCGTTCATGCCAAAGCAACCAAATGTAAGCAAAGTTCAACAAAGCAAAAAGAAAACTATCATGAGAAGCATGCAAGGTCGGGTAAATGTTGTGCCAAAAATCAAATTGGTCAGCAATGAAGTCGCTCCAGTGCAAATCAAGGCTAAGCGCAACCAAACATTTCGTCCAAATGTAAAAAGCAAAGTCACAAGCCAAAAAGAGATGATGATAGTCCTCGTCGTCACAACCACAAAATACACAGCCACCCGTAACGTACACGCCTCTCTGACGAATTCTGCTAACTGTGTTCAATCTACCATGTATCACAATCCACATGTGAATTTTAACTTTGTCAGGGACTTTGAACCGCCACATAAGTTCGAACCCCAGCCTCCTAATCCCAGCAAAGTTGAACAACTTGTAAATGCTTCGAACGCTAAACAGCTTTCTTTCTCCTTCCAACATCCAAATAAACTCATCCCTCTCATTAGTTAAAGTCACCCCTTCAAGCAAAACAAACAAGCTGCATAACTGAGTCAATGCATTACCAGCCACCAGCCTCGAAAAAGACAATCTCCATTTGCAGCCCGCTACTTCATTATCATACATCTCTCTAACAGTGAAATTTTTGTTGCATGCAATACAAAAAAGCTCAGGAAACTCCGCACAGAAAGGGACATTAGTTAGCCAGCTGTCTAACCAAAATGATGTGTTGCGTCCATTCTTCACCACAATCTTAGTACCCAGCTTCATCCATTGTGCATGAGCCATAACATTGCGCCAAAACACGGAGCACAATGAGAAATCAGTATTCCAGCTAAAATTGCCATTATAACATGTACTGATAATCCATTCTTTCCATAAAGTGTGCTTGTCAGAGATCATTAACCACAGCCACTTACAAAGCAAAGCACGATTCATTGTCTTCAAGTTAATGACATCGAGTCCCCCTTGCTCTTTAGACTTGCAAACTTGATCCCAAGAAATCAAACAACTAAGTTTCTTTGTCTCTTTAGTACCAGTCCAGAAAAAATTACGACGAATTGCATCAATCTTCTCCTGCACCCAACCAGGAAGTTGGTAGAAGGACATCCAGTACAACGGAATTGACGACAGAGCAGAATTGACAAGCACGAGACGACCAGCTCTTGATAATGAGTTGCCTTTCCACCTCGCTAGTCTAGTGTCCACCTTCTCTATCAGGTGCTGCCAGTCTTTCTTCATTAATTTCTTGGGGCGGATGCACATACCCAGATAGTTCAAAGGAAAAACATCAGCCTTGCAATTAAACATCTCAGCACATGACCTGCGTAAATAATCACTACAACCCAACGTGTAAACACTGCTCTTATGAAAGTTAATTTTTAAGCCAGATAAGCTTTCAAAATCATAGAGAATAAATTTAAGTGCAGCAAGGTATTTACAGTCTGGTTTGCTAAAAAATGATAGTGTCATTAGCGTATTGCAGAGAATTGATGCCCCCAACCACATGATCACTACCAAAGCCGCTAAGAATCCCATTTGCACAGCCCAGCTTCAGAATTTTTGAAAAGACATCTGCCGCCAAATCAAAAAGAAGAGGGGAGAGTGGGTCGCCTTGTCTCAGACCACGCTTGGAGTGGATAATAGAGCCAGCAACTCCATTGACACAAATGTTAGATCTACTTGATGAAATAATCATAGAAATCCATTCAATCCACTTGGTGGGGAAGCCTCTCGCCTTTAGCACTTCAATCATAAATCGCCAGTCAACTGTGTCAAAAGCTTTGGCGAAGTCCAACTTGAGAATAGCACAAGGGGCATCAAATCTATCACAGTGAGAAATCACTTCACCAACCAACGCAGCACCATCAAGAATGTTTCTTCCTTTGATAAAAGCAGTTTGGGACTTATCAATCAACGTATCCAACTTAGTTTTCAGCCTATTGGCCAACACCTTCGTGATTAGTTTGAAACTAGTGTTAAGAAGGCTAATCGGTCTAAAGTCAGCGGCAGAAACATTACCTTCCTTTTTGGGGATTAAAACCACATTAGCATAACTAATCAATTCTAACCTTAATGAGCCTTTGTGAAACTCTTCAAACAAACGCAATACATCATCTTTCAACATGCCCCAATAGCGTTTGAAGAAAAAGGTAGGAAAACCATCAGGCCCAGGTGCTTTGTCGCCAGGCATCTCCTTCAAAGCATTAAGTATTTCCTCTTCTGAGAAATCACTTGCAATGTCCGAGAGATCAACAACATCAGGATGTAATTTGCGCCAATCAACAGAAATGCGGTTCTCAATGCGAGCACCAAAGATACTTTTATAATATTCAGTGAAAGTATCACTCAAAAGTTGTTGTTCACAAATCTCCACTCCATCTTTCCAAATACTGTGTATCAAATTGGTGCGACGTCTACCATTAGCAACTTTATGAAAATACGCAGTATTTCTATCCCCTTCCTTCAGCCACTGAGATCTGGATCGCTGTCTCCAAAAAATCTCTTCTTGATCCAGGACTTTGTTGAGTTCTCTCCCTCTCGTTGATGAAGCAAATCTCTTTCAACAGTATCGAGTCCTCTCTCTTCGTCCAGTATATTAAGTTCAAGAATCAATTTTTCAATCCTCTCCTTTTTGATTCTGATATGACCAAACTCCTCTATATTCCATTTTATAAGAAATTTCCTCAAAAACTTGAGTTTAGTACATAGAACACTCGCTGCATCGCCATTCACCCCCATTTCAGACCATTTATTATATAGTAAATCATCAAAGTTATCTTCCAGACACCACATTTTTTCAAACCTAAAAAAGGTTTTTTCCTAATGTCGTCTCCCGAATCCAACACAATAGGGCAATGGTCAGAAATAATCGAAGATAAACCTTTTTGAGAAGTTAAAGGATGAAGATCCTCAAAATGGGCGTTAATGAAAAAACGATCAAGTTTCACAAGCGTCGGAGGAGATCTGCCGTCAGACCAAGTGAACTTTCTATTGGCAAGGGGAAGATCAATCAACTCACACTCCCCTATAAACTCACTAAAGTCAGCCATGTCACCATAATGATTAGCACCTGAGTTACTTCTTTCATAATTAAATCTCGTTACATTAAAGTCTCCTCCAATAACCCAAGGGTCGTACATCAAACTATGAAATTCCAACACTTCTCTCCACAAAAATTTTCTCTCACTTCTAGAATTTGGACCATAGACGTTTGAAAAAAAGTAAAGCTTCTTAGTCGCAACACATTCCAAAGCAACATGCAGACAATAAGTTTGACAAATCTCTTGTTTAAATCTCCATAAATTACTATCCCAACCAGTGAACAAGCCTCCAGCGCTACCAGTGGTCGGAATAAATCTCCATTCATCAATAACCCCCCAACCCAGAGTTTTAAAAGTAAGAAAATCAGGATTGTCAAGTTTAGTCTCTTGAAGCAACACAATGTGGAGCTTAACAGATTTAATATAGTTTTTGACTCTAAGACGTTTGCCATAATTACCCAAACCTCTAACATTCCAAGTTAAGACCATCATTGGGGTGTGTCAGCCCTAACTAACTCTTTACTTTTAATATCACTAGCAATAGAATCATTTAACAAAAAACTAGAGCTACTAGCAACAGCATGCATTTGGTCAGGAGACAAAGAATTAAGGATAGCAGGGATAAAAACGCTACCTTCCAAAGGATGAGGAAGGCCACGAGCACTTCTCCTTAGGATAACCACACCAGAGTCCACTGGCTTCTTGCCTGTCCTTCTACTTGTTGCACAAGAGCGTTCATCAGAATCTGAAATGGCCAAAGCATTGCTCCTTCCACCAAGATCATAATCATTATCATCCCCCCCAAGATCATAGTCCTCATCATTATCGTCCCCAAACATATTCCCCAAGCCATCATATCCACTCTCCTCCCTACCAGCATCTTCATTACCATCATCAACAGCATCAACTTCATGAGCTTCCACATTATCCTTTGCAACATTATGATCCACCGCATCACCTTCTCCTTCGACTGAAATTGGTGCAAAAGAATTGCTACCCAACCCAACATAAGCCATGGGGGCACTAACACTTCTAGCCTTTAGCACTTTCATCTTGCCATTCTCTCCTCTAACAAACACCGTTTTACGAAGTTCTTGTCTATCCACTTCGTCAGAGGATTCGCCGTGAACTTTCGTAATGGAAACATTGTGGAAAAAACCCTCGGCAGGAACCACAATCGAAGGTGGAAGCTCCAAATCCACATCATCGCCTTCAGAGAGGAAAAATCAGTTACATTCCACACTCCATGCTGGAGTCTAATCACTTCTCCTACCTCCGCCAATGCCGACTTGAGGGAATCAACACTTCTACACACTAATGGAATATTTTTAAGTGAAACCCAGACTTCAATCCTCTTTTTAGACATACTCCCAATTTGTGGGCTCCAACGCTTCAGATTAATTACTCCCTTTAAGTCGAAGAGCGAGTAGTAAAATGTTTTAGTCAACGAAGAGGGAGGGAATTTCACTATGAAATCATCGCCGAATCTACGCACCGTCCACACCCATCCCGGCGCTCGCTTGCCAAAATGAGTTCCCAATAAAGTCTCCATTTCATTGATCGAGAAAGCACCGCGAGCGATGGAGAGAACAACCATCGATCTAGCCTTTTTAAAATCGTCACGGTAAAACGCCGCAGAAAGAGGGGGGAGCGATTTAGGGTTCTCCATTTTTTTCAGATTTTTGAGATGAGATTTGCAGTTGAAGCCCTTATGCCCAATTTTGTTACAGCGAAAACAAACCATAGGATTTCGACAACTCCTAGCCCAGTGATATGGAGAGCCGCATCTGAAGCAACCATTATCAGATTTGATGTTTTTTAATTTTTCAAGGTAATTGATCGAATTACGAGGCGGCGGCTGAGGAGTATTGCGAGATTTAAATATATTATTTCGAGTAAACACGTTACGCTTTACACCTGGCCGCAACAAGATCTCCTTGTACGATGGAAGTACACCTTTGTTTTTATCTGGTCTGTCGTCTAGTGAAGAAGAAACGTGATTTGAGATAGAGGAAGTGAGATTATTGATCACGTTTTTGGAATTCTCCATTAAGGTTTTGAAGGTCACCATTTTTCCTATTAGAATCCACATTTTTGGTTAAACTTCGATTTGTCATTTTGCACAATGTTTAGTTATAGGATTTATTTTAACTAATTTTTTTTTATTTTACTTTTTTTATTTATACATTATAATGAAGTTTTAAAAATTAATAGATATTTATAAAATATTTTGAAATGATTATCCGATGTTTAAATTAGTTTATAAGCGATAAAAGTTATAATTAACCCTCAGGTTGATCTTTTTGAGGAAATTATATTTAAATGAATAAGCAAAGTTATTAGATTAATTTAATTAATCCAATAGGGAGAAGAAATGAATATCAGTTAGCAAATTAACCGACGAGACAGTTGACTATATCAACGGTTTGATCGAAAATTTATTATTTATGAATAGTTATTTAAATTTAGTACATTTCTTAAATGTAATATATTTTAGTTAGCAATATATAAATGATATTATTATAACTTTTTACGAATTTCAAGGAAGAAAATTACGGATCTTTTTTTTTAATAAATGGAACAAGTGAATTGTTTTGCTTAAGTTAACGATGAAGTAAACCGTAATTAAAGAAATTACTTCTTAAACTAATCTATTTAATAAGTAACTCGATATGGAGTAAAAAATTTAGCAAAGTTTTAAAAAGAATTTATAAATGGGTTTTCTGAATGAAAATCCAGGTTCATGAATGGAATTATGGAAAGGAGATTTTTGTTATGTGATAGTTTAATTGAAAGTTTGAAATGAAGGAAGATTCTTTCTGGGAAATACGAATCGACTTAGAGAGAAGGAATGGGTTAGTGGATTATTAATATAATACAAGTCAAGTTATAAGACATTAAATGGTTTGTGCGAAGAAGTTAATGAATAGATTTTTATTTATAAAATCACAGAGTTTGTTTATAAAATAGGCTGGGTATTTGGGGAGTAAATTCATATAGTTCAAGCGTAAATGGAATTGTGTAACAAGCCAAAAATCAAGATTATTAAAAGAAAGGGCCGTAGAGACAACAAAGGATGACATTAATGATTTTTAAATCGTTAAATGGATTTTTAATTATAAGAAAATCTGGAATTTAGTATAATATTATATTAAACGGTTTTGGGTAAACTATGTAATTAAATTGCCATAGAAAATTCTGATTTTAAATGGAATGTGAATAATGAAGTTAAAGTGAAATGTTGACATTTTAAATGGGCATAGTGGATTGAGGTTCTCAAAAATAACGATATGGGTTATAAAACCATAATTTAATTAAAGAAATAACATTAGATTCATATTATGAATAAGACGAGTTTTTGAGTTACGAACTACTACCTTTTCTGAGATAAGAACGTTGTCGATCAAGGTCTGAGAGGGAAATAAAATACCCCAACTTGAACGGCTCCACTATTATCGAGAAATGATATTAGTTTGTAATGGTAGTGGATAATGAGATTTGAAATGTAAACGTTAGCTGCGAGGTTTTGGAATATAAACAGGACTATTTGGTTTTAACGCAAAATATACATTAATGATCGTTTGGCCCAAGTTTAAAACATAATACCATTTGGTTATATATATATATATATCTATATACATACGTATATTATACATCACTATTTTTTAGATAAAAGAAATAGTTGGGTTCAGAAATATATTTATTCAAATAGTAAGAAAAGGGCAACGAGGATTATTTTGAGATAAAACAAAATGTTGGAAACTTATGTG
This sequence comes from Allium sativum, assembly GCA_030737875.1. Taxonomy (NCBI): domain Eukaryota; kingdom Viridiplantae; phylum Streptophyta; class Magnoliopsida; order Asparagales; family Amaryllidaceae; genus Allium; species Allium sativum. The sequence continues at coordinate 138,418,137 of CM060925.1, read as the reverse complement.
TATCGCATAAGTAATCGTAAAAATTTATGACTTCGAGGTTTGGGGATTAAATGAAGTCATTAAAAGTTATATAATAATAAGTACGTCAATTGATGTTGTGTGGCCATATAGGAAATGAGATTTTGTTTTATACCATGGATTTAGTAGTATATATCAATATTCTACGAAGTAAAGAAAAAAATATGATATATTTGAATATTAAGTAATATTTCCAAGGTTAAGAAAATGGAAAGGGTTTTGAAAATACGGTGATATTTTGAAAGTGAAGAAAATAAATGAGATATCGTTGAATATGTTTATTCTTAAAAAGACAAGAATATAGTTAATCGAGATAAGTAATTAAAATCGATTTTTTAATCGATGAAAAGATTCCAAGAATTTTAATGAATAAATTTTGGGATAATAAATCCTGAGCTGTCATGAACTTGACCGTGTTGTTTTGAAATTGATAGTTAAAACACCAACTATCAATGAAATATTATTGGACCTTTTTGACGTGTTGTTTTGAAGAGACCGGGATGGAAACTAGATCCAAAACCACTTCGAATCAACGTTGCGTACGAAACTAATCTGCGAGGATAAAGACAGAGCATTGAAGACCGTAAATCTTCATGAGCGGAAGAAGTACTTGTTGAATTTCTCTAGCTGATCCCTAGAGATATTTTGACAGTGATTCTGTCGTGATTGAAATCTACGGATTGAAAGGACTACTCGCTACTAGTCTATAGGGTGATTCCTAGATGCAGTAGGATGGTGCCTTTGGTTCGTCGTATTCCTGGATGACTTGTATGGATGAGTGTCTGACGAAGTATTTCCTTAAGGATCATGTACGTTGATTTTTACAAATTTACCAAGTTTGGTGGCGTAGAAATTCTCATGCTTAACACCCAGAGTGTATTTGTGGACGTCAATTAGTGATTTGACGGATCTGACGAGTGGCATTCCAAGTGAATGGAGTTTCTATTAAGATAAACGTGACCTCAAGCCTCATCAACCGGGAAATGGCACAAAATCGGGTAGGCAGCATGGCTATGTGGGTCGCACCCATTAAAAGGGTATATCATTGCCTGATTTGGAGAAATCAAATGCCTTCGATTGTCCCTTTTTATTTTTATGCTATCGGTTCGGTTGGCTGGCCCCCAACCATGGTAATGATATATTCGGTACTCTCAAGAGAAATGAGGGACCGGTCATGTGTCGCCGGGTTGCAAGACGTTCTTGTTGAACCCCAATGTATTCATCCCCGGAGGTACATTGTAGGAAAGGTGGTCCAATACCTTGCCAGGGAATTCATTCTCCAATAAGAGACCGCGATTTTGATAGTATACTATATATGTAGAGTGTGAGATGCAAGCGTTCTGCTAGATTATTATTTATTTGTGGTTTGATAGACATTATTATTATATAAGAAAAGATATTGATTTCAAAAATATTTTGAGTTATGGTAAGGTAAAAACCGTTCGTGTTTATGTGTGGGCTAGTCTTACTATTATCCTTTTCCTTCAAAGGTATTTACAAAGTTAAACAAGTTGTTGTGCTATGAATTTATCACGGAAAGTATTCCAAACTGATCCAGGTGAATTTTTCTTTCCTTCAAATGTGCACGGGTCAGACCGAGTATATTTGCAGGTTAGGTTTCGCTTGGAGTCCAGGAGCTAGAAGCAGGAGGCTTCACCATTAGCTATATAGAATTTATTTCTGCTATGACTGATGTATATTGTACTTTGATGATTGGTATGTATATACAGTTCTTTTTGTAAAGAGATTTGATATATTATATTTATTCGTTCTGTTGTGAGATTCTGATGTGTTCTTCTTTATTCTATTCTAATATTTGTTTCTTTCATTTCTCATCCTCTAATTTCTTTCTATTAACAATCTGGGATTTGATACTTGGATTCTTGGCAATTAATACAGAGATTATATATTATTGTCGAAAATTCAAGCATCGAATTTTTTGGGTCGTTACAATGTGACATTAATATGTCGACATGTAAGAAGTTGTACGTCGACATATGTTAGTCTTCAAATTTTAAATCATGTTTTAAAGTATTTAAATCAATACATATATATATATTCTGGAAATTCATGAATCAAAAATAGTTGTTTAAAATATAATTTCTTAAGTATAAAAACGTATAAACTATTATTTAAACATATAATATAAAACCATATATATACATGATATTAAAATATATAATATAATTATAACCATATATAATATAATTATATAACTTTATAATGTCTATAAACTATATAGGAAACTTATATATTTGAAATCATAAGCTAAAAATCTTTGGATAATTTAAAATCATTTTAAAAAGAGTTTGAAATAATATGAAATCAAATTAAAAAGGATAATCTAAAAACAGAATTTTGAGAGTGCTAACCAGAGTTTACATACTAACTGGATTTTATTACTTTGGTAATCTTGAACTCTTGAAATATTGATACTCATGAGTCTTAAATCTCCTTTGAAATCCTAAATCTCTAAAACTCTTAACTGTATAGTCTTCAGTATTTACTTCCTGTATATACTTATACATATATATATATATATATATATATATATATATTCTAGATAAAGATGTTAGTATATATTTTATAATCAATAATGTTAATATCTAGATAAATATGTTAGTATATATTCTAGATAAAGATGTTAGTATATGTTTGGTAGTACACAATCCCAAATTAGAAAAGTACCCATTTGGATTCATATGCATAGAATTCCCTTGCTTCTTTGTACTTTAGTGGGTATTAATTGGTTAGCTTGTCATGTTGGCAAGTTTATTTGTCTTGACACTAACACTGAAAAAATGGAGAGAATCAGGTATGCCAAGGTTTTGGTCGAGATTTCTTCAGATTCTGAGTCACCAGATAGCATTGATTTAGGAGGTTTAGGAGATAACTGTCCTACTGTGCTAATTAGTTATGACTAGAGACTGAAGATTTGTACTCTCTGTAAGATTTTTGGTCATAATATTGTAGAGTGTGAACACTTTGTTAATAATTCTGCTGAGCAAAATGTACAAGTTGATAACAGGAATGAACAACGATTTCCTTTCCAACATGTAAATTCTGGTTTCCATAAAGAGAAAGCTCCTATGGATGTTAATCAAGGTTGGAAAAAGGTCAATTATAAGAAAAAGCAAGTGTGGAAGATTAAGAATGTTTCTAAACATGGAACTAATGTAAGAAAGGATGTTGAAGAGGCATTGGATAAAGTTGAGAAAATTAATGGCTTTGATCTTCCAAAAGAAACTAATAATACAGAGGAAATGGACTTATCAAAAGCAACTTTAGGAACATATAACAATAAGGTTATTATTGTGGATGAGAATGGTAATAGTGTGATTCAAAATAATGATAACACCAATTCTCTTGACAACGCTGGTAAAAATGATAAACAGAAAGAGAAGGTAGTTGATGAGGCTTTAGCTAATGATTTTCCAGTAAATAATCCATTTTCTATCTTGGATGATATAGACATTGATTCCTTTTCTAACAATTCTTCTATTTGCAATTCTACCTCCATGCCTGCTTCCACTACTATGGAAGCCTCTACCTCCTCTCAGTATTTTAACAATCTCTATTCTTCATCTTGCAATTCTTCTTTCATCTTTAAAACTCGAGCTAACTCAAATAGCTATTCTCTTAATTCTCCATATGCTCATCTCTCTCTTCCTCCTAATATCATCCTTCCTCCACCTTCTAATTCTTCATTGAATTGTTCATCTCTGGATAAGCCTGTGAATCATGTGTCTCCAGTTAAGGATGTCACTGATACTAGTGATAAATATGTTTCTAAATCTAAAAGGGGGAGGAAGAAAACGGTCATTAAGGCTTCTCCTAATGTTGATGATCTAGATAATGGAGTTCAGTATAGACGTGATGATGTTTTGCCATCTGGAAGTCATAGTACTCAAATAACCAGGCACACAAGGAAGCATCCATCATCTTAGATTGATCCCAATATTAAATGATAATTCAAAATATATCATTTTGGAATGTTAGAGGCATGAATTTATCCTTTAAGCAAAGTGAAATAAAGGCCCATATTAAAGCTAATAATGTTCGTCTTATTTGTTAATCTGAAACTAAGCTTGATGTTAATTCCACTCCCAAAGCAGCATCTTATATTTCTCATGATTGGTTATTTGAGCACAACCTTGAAATGGCAAGCTTTGGTCATTTATTAACCATCTGGAATCCCTCTTTTTTCAAATTGGATAAGTTATCCTATTCTGATCAATTCGTTCACTTCAGATGTATTCATTTACCATCCAATTCATCTTTTTTTTTAACAACTGTATATGCTTACATTGCAGTTTCCTTGAGACTTCCTTTTCTTTCTAATTTGCACCTTCTTAATCCTCTTTCTGAACCTTGGTTAATTGGCGGTGATTTCAATTGCATGTATTCTTCTCTTCAAAAACAAGGAGGTTGTCCTTTATCAGTTAATGATATAGCTCCATTAAACAACACTATTATCAGATCTAACCTCATTCCTTTAACCAACGTTGGCTTTGAGTTTACTTGGTCCAAAAATAATCTTACTAGTCTTCCTGCCTTGTGTAAGTTTGATCAATTATTTGTTAATTCTTCCTTTCTTCAGCTTTGGCCAAATTCTTTTTGTCGTTCCCTTCCTCCTTTTATATCAGATCATTGTCCTCTTCTTTTTAATTGGGGAGTGTGTGATGCCATCTACAAAGGGAAGTCCTCTTTTAAATTTTTGGTTTTTACATAAAGATTTTACTAATATTCTTTCACAGGTGTGGTCTCATCATTTTTCTGGAAATCCTCTGAAGAAGTTGATGTTCAAAATCAAGCTACTTAAGTTTAATTTGCGATCATGGTCATCCTTTCAGTTTGGTGCTGGTTCACTTCAGTCTTCATCAGTGAGAGTTGAACTTTTTAGGGTCCAAGAGGAATTGAATTTAAAGCCAAATGATGTTCAACTTCAATTACTGGAAATAGAGCTACAGAATAAACTAAGGACACTTATGGATTCTGAGTTGCAGTCTGCTAGGCAAAGATCCTTGTCAAGGAAAGAAATTGAAGGTGACAGAAATACAACCTTTTTCATAACTCTCTATAGCTGAAGATTAATAGAGAAGCTCTTTTCTCTATTAAAGATATGTTTGGTAATGTCTGCACCTCTCAATCTGAAATTGATGATGCCTTTGTTAAATACTTCTCTTCAATTTTAGCTCCTGACTCAATTTATCCTACAAACATCAATCCATTATTTCATATTATGTTGCCTGCTATCTCTACTATTCATTCTCAGGAGTTAATTAGTTTTGTCTCAAGTGATGAAATAAAATCAGCAGTGTTTAATTTGGAGCCTAATAGTAGTGGAGGCCCTGATGGTTTTAATGCATTTTTTCTTCAAAAGTATTGGCCTGTTATAGGTAGTGAACTAATAGAAGTTATTCAATATAACTTTGTTGATAATCCCCTGCCATCTTCTATGACCGCAACTTCAATTGCATTAATCCCCAAAGTAATCAATCCTTCAAGTGTTTCAAAATTCAGGGTAATCTCCTGTTGTTGTGGTTTTTACAAGGTTATTTCGAAAATTTTAGCTAATAGGCTTCAGAAAATTCTGCCTGCAGTTATTTCAGACAATCAATCTGCTTTTGTTTGTGGAGAACTATTAGTGACAATATATTAATCACTCAAGAACTACTACATGGTTGAAACACCCCACCTCCGCTAAGGTCACTCATAAAGGGAATGCCTTAATTTTGATGGAGGTTTATAAGTAAAAGACACAGATAAAACACAAGAAAGATATAAACACATATAAATAAGCAGCGGAAAAACCAGCAGACTTTTATTATCATAAATACGTGTTTATACAGAACATTTCCAACATTGTCTCGAAACAAACTTCCAATTATTACAATCATAATACTATCTTGATTTTAAAAGTTAGAGAAGCATGAAACATAAATAAAGCTGCATAATCCCCATAAATGATATCCAAAGCCATGGTCCAAATGAAAGAAATCCAAGCAGCACATTCTCTCTCTTCAAGCTGGATGAAAAACTGACTAAGCTGCGGTGTTTCCTCCCTGTGGACCTGGGGGGGGACGGAAGAAAAGAAGACGAAAGGAAAATGGGTCAGACATAAGTCTGGTAAGTCTAGCTATATTCCTAGAATGTTAATAATAAAAAGATCATGACTTGCATAAAGTGAGAACAGGACGATATCAGGATAATAGACTATCCTAGAACAAGATAAGGTGTCCTAAAACGAACATCCCTTCGCACCCTATTTTAAATATCTATCTCTGCACCTACTAATTCTTATACCAACAGGCACCCCGTGATTGGGGTGAAGTGATCCCTTTTCTCTTTCTTTAAAAGATCGGCTCCTACTCGTATATTCACATGTGTCCTATGGCCCTATATGGTAGTTACCTATGTTGGTCCCACCATGGGGTGTATCAAGTCCCATGGTGGCGGCCCCGACACAATTCTAGCATGCATAGGGTATACTACTAATGCTCCAGTGCCCTGACTTGTCTACTCCAGAGTGTGTGCACGCCCGCACTATGTTAGAACCCACACTGTGCACCAACCGCTGTCTCTTTTGACCGCTTACAATCAGCCCAGTAATCGTGCCCCACCCTTCCTAGTTCAGGGTACCATGATACCTAATTGGGTTACTGCTGAAACGGGTCCCCGTTACTAGGTTTTCTAGTCAAACATGTTAAGTGGTTAAGTGTCTGAATGAACCTAACCCCCACCCATCCAAATTATTTAACATGTTGAATTTGGTTAAGTATTTATTAAATTGACTTAACCCTATCAGTCCTAACTCAGCTCTAATTGTCTTATTAGAGCACCAACCTCTCAGATTAGACATATATTGTTGTGGATGCCTGTATGCCGGTTGGGTTCGGGCAGTCTTACGCCATAACTCAGTTTAACCTCGGGTCTTTATTGGGCCCCATGCCTTAACCTCTCACATTGGATAACTATTGTTGTGACAACTGGACAGCCGGGCGGGTCCAGGCAGGTTTACGTCACAACTCAATCCAACCTCGGGTTAAGCGCGTTCGTATTTTCTAATTTACATTTTAATTATGTAAATTATTCAAATTCAAATTACTGTCACATTCATTTCCAATTAATCTCATTAATTAAGGTAATTAATGCCTTTTTATGCCATAAATCACTTATGTGATTAATGACCAATATGTAAATTAGAAAATATTCAAATTATTGTCACATTCATTTCCAATTAATCTCATTAATTAAGGTAATTAATGCCTTTTTATGCCATAAATCACTTTTGTGATTAATGACCAATTTATGGCAAGTTTTCCTAAAATTATCATTTTAACCCAACGTTACCCTGTCCAATATTAGGCTAACCATCTCAGCCTAATTTACGTTCGCATGATTTTTGGTGTAAAGTATTAGGCTAAAAACTTAGCCTAATTTAATATACGCAAATTGGCATAAATTAGCATGAACATGACAAGGGTATAACTTTGGTATTGATGGCATAATCAATATGAACATAATAGGGTGTACTTGCAAAATAACTAACATGAACATTTTAGGGGTGAACTTGCAAAATAACTAACATGAACATTATAATGTCATAGGTACAAACTTGCAAAAAGACTAACATAAACATTATAATGTCATAGGTATGAACTTGCACTTATAGGCTAACTCAACATATATGTGTTTTTTAACATAGGCCATATTAACAACATACATGAGAATTAGCAATATGAACTAATCCATATATGTATGTTTATTTGCAACATAGGCAAATCAATATACGTATATGTGAGTTAGCAACATAGGCTAATCAACATACACATGTGTTAATTAGTAACATAGATTTAAACATACTTGCAAATTAATCCCAACATATGATAAGTGTGAACATGGCATAAGTTTTGCATAAACATGAACATATAGATTTGACAATTGGTCGCATAACTTCACTACATAAACTTGCATAATAAACTACACAATTCTCATAAGATGTTACAATCCAAGTCCATGCTTATAAAAATAATCTAATCCAATAATCCCAAATTTAACATGATAATAGAATCAAGTCACTGGCATAGATTAATATTATAAAACATAATAAACATCATACTTAATAATTCTCAATTCAACATGATAATAGAATCAAATCACAAACGTATATTAATAACATAACGAGTATTGTATTATTATCATTTCATCGCAACACACGATATTCATACACTACAACAAAAACACCATATTACAACTTTAATTTTACAACGGTGGTAAACGCACCGTTGTAATAAATGGGTTTTTACAACGGTGGTAAAAGCACCGTTGTAATAAATTGTTTTTTACAACGGTGGTATAAACACCGTTGTAACTACAACAAAAATACCATATTACAACTTTAATTTTACAACGGTGGTTAAAGCACCGTTGTAATAAATGTTTTTTACAACTTTTTTCCAGAAAAGTTGTAATAAATTTATTTTTAACAACTGTGTTATTTTGACAGTTGTAATAAAAGCCTATCAACTTTTATTTTTTGACTGTTGTAATATATGACTATATTTTAATATTAATTATTTTCATTATATAATTTTTAATAATTAATATTTACAACTAATTAGTAATTATTAATTAATAACCTATATATTAATATTAAATAATTAATTAAAAATACTTCAATAAATAAATAATTCATGCTAATAATTAGTAATTGACAACCAATTAGTAATTATTAATTAATAATCAATAAATACATATTAAATATTTAATAAAAAATACATCAATAAATAAATAATTCCTACTAATAATTACTAATTAACAACCAATTAGTAATTATTTAATAATAATCAATATATAAATATTAAATATTTAATTAAAAATAATTATATATAACTACTTCATTATTAAGTACTAGTAATTAATTAGTAAGTAATAACTAATGAGCGGTTAATAATCAATTAATAATCAATAAGTAAATAACAATTAATAAATATTTAATTTATAATTAATCATGACTATTAGTAGTAATTAATATTTAGTATATAATATTATTTAATAAGTAATCGTTGTTGAAAGTTTTTCCAAAATCTTTTGTCAAATATGATCCCTACGGAGGGGGGGTCCAGGGGGGGTGGCAACCCCCCTAGGTGGGGGTGCGGGGGCAACGCCCCCGCTAACGGGGTTCGACCTGCCCGGTCAGGTCGCGGGGGTCCAGGGGGCAGCGCCCCGTCCGAAACGGTACATTTTGTATACTTTTGAATTTGAATCTTACTTAAAATTTAATACTTAGAAATTAAGATTAATAAGAAATCTTTAATTAATAAGATTAGTAAGTACTGTTAAATAAAATTATTAATGGAAAGTGAATTTAGAAGCTTTCCTTGCAAAGAATAAAACAATTAAAAAAACGAAACAAAAATCTGTTGCCCACTTAACACAAATGATGAAATTTGGGCGGGCGACCGAAATTTTGGCTCCAAAGCTTCTCACTTTCGTATTTCTCCTCACGTGGGCCGACCACTCTTGCTCTTCTCTCACATCGATCCCCAATTTCGTTCCTCTGGAAAAAAATTACGTCTTAACATCGATCCCCATCTTCTTCTAGCCGCCTCCTCCCTCATCGCTTCAGTTCCATTATCCGCTTTGCTCCTCTACTTAAATCGATTCTTCTCTTCAAACCTCTCCAAGCTTTTCCTGGTCCTATCACTCTACCCTAGTTGCTCTTCTTCCTTTCTCGAGCGTGATTTCTCTCAGATCTGTTTCGGTCCAGATCTATCGGAGTGGCTTTGATCTCCATCTATTGGAGCGGCTCGGCGCGGTTCAGATCTTCAAACGACTTTGATCGACAGCTAGTTCTTTGGATTCCGCTTTGTCTGGTGGTTGTTTGCAGTGGATTCTTTTCATCGTGCTGGCGCGGTAATGTTGATTTTCGCAGTAATTCTTGGGTTTCAAAAGTGTCTGTGAGGTCGATGTTCAGTGGTTTGCGTCCCCTTGAGGGTGAATAGCATTTTTGTTTATGTTCTTTGGATCTGTTATCATTTGGTTTAAGGTGGTTGTTGCTGTTAGTGTGTCTGGTAGTGATGCTGCTCTCTGGAGCACTTGTCTGTGATTTTAAGTCATGCTTTTATTGAGCTTATGTAATATGCTTATGCCATTGGTATGGGTAGATCATGGTTCAGCTTACCTATCATCGTACTGCCACGGCAATAGCTATAAGCTATGGTGGTAGTTTGTTTATTGGTGTCTCTGATGTGTCTTATTATTCATTGGCAGTTTTGTTCATTGGTGTCAAAGATGCAATGCAATTTTGGGATGTGCTTCTGCCATTTATGCCTGGCAGTTTTGTTCATTGGCAGTTTTGTTCATTGGCACTCTTATTGTTCATTGGCAGTTTTGGTTCTCTTGCTTTGCTGTTCAGTTAAATCTTGTTTCTCTTGGTACATGTCTAAGAATCTATCTATGGAGGATGAAGTTATCCTATCAGGTATGCCATGTCTCTTGACACTGTCTGCTATAGTGTGTAACCGTGTATCTTTGAGCTATGTAATTGTTCACACCTTTCGCTGTCCTTTACCTTTTGCATAAAAAGTCAGTCTGAATTAAAAAAAAAGTAGTAGAACATAAGTTTATTAATGTAAGGATACATGAACACAGATGGAGTATAACACAGTGTCCAATAATTCAACCTTGCAGAGTGTTTACATATAGATTTGCGTTGTTGAATCTGAAGGGAACTCAATTTTGACAAAAAAGTGCTTAGGAATGAATGCACAGAGTAATAAGGATATTTGACGATGAGCATGATGTTGAAATGGATGATCGATTGGGGATGCTGGAGCATAAAGACTCGGTGCATGTCAGTGTGTATGTATATTTATACGAAAGTGTGTATGTAACTGAGTGTATTGAGTGATCAGTTTGTAGTGAGGATTGTATGTATTGTTATGACCATATTATGTAAAAGTGAGTTGTACGATAGTGGATCAGAAAGTTGTACTAATTCAAATATTGAAATAAAATATTTAATTGATTATTTCAGATCAGTGTAGTATCATTTTATTCAATATAAATATTTATTTTTATATGAAATGTAATGTATAACGAAACAAAAATCGTATTGTTATAATTAATTGTTGCAGGAACTACTACAACGGTGGAAAAAAGTTGTAATATGTACTACTACAACAGTGCAAAAATGTTGTAATATGTATTACTACAACGGTGGAAAAAAGTTGTAAAATATACATATTACAACGGTGTTGCAACGGTGTAAAAACGTTGTAAAAGATATGAGTCTATTACAACTTCTTAATACACGACGGTTTGCCCACCGTTGTAAAATGTATATTACAACGGTGTTCCACCGTTGTAATAGGGTCATTTTGTTGTAGTGATATTAATTCACATTCTAAAAATGTAGCTAAACTTACAATCGTAGACAGTCTTGTTTTCTGAGTTCTGAAATTCTGAATTTGCAAAGCTTTCCTTTGGGAAGACATTGCTTTGATTCTAATTTGTTGTTGCTTTTTTATCTTTTAGTTTGTATTCGCTATGTTGTTTGTCTCTTTCAAGTGGAGGCTCCCTCTAGTTCTCAGCAGACAGCATGGTGGCTCCAATTCTTATTCTTTTTTTTTTGTGAATTTTTTAGTTTGAGACCTAGGGTCTTTTTATAGAGTTGCAAGTTAATTTGAGCCGTCGATGAAGCTAGGGTTAACCAGAGCCGTCCGTTGTAAAGAGAAGCCAATTATGTTCACCATTTCCTTCTTAATGTACATTTACTATTATTTGTCAATCCATATAAATACATACGCATTAGATACATCTCACCTTTACACATTTATTATTATTCTTGTATGCACATTAGATACATCTCCCCTTTACACATTTATTATTATTCGTGTATGCATATTAGATACATCTCCCCTTTACCCATTTATTTTTGTATTAGCAACTTTAGTGTTAACAGAAATACGGGGTGTTACAATGGTTATGAAAGGAATAACATTTCTCCTAGATGTATGTAAAAACTTGACATTAGGAAGGCTTTTGATACTGTATCATGGGAATCTATTGTGGCTATTATGTCGAGAATGAATTTTCTAATTCCCCTTCTAGCCTGGATTTTCTAATGTGTTTCAACTCCTATATTCTCAATCTCTAGACATGGTGAATTTCATGGTTATTTCAATAGTAAGCGTGGTGTTAGGCAGGGGGACCCATTTCTTCAAAACTTTTTATTATTGTGATGGAATTATTAAACTCTCTTCTGGTTGATCAAGTGAAAAAGGGAAGGTTAGAGCTACATCCACGTTGTAGGAATCCAGTTATCACTCATTTACTATTTTCAGATGATTTATTTATTTTTACTAAGCCTAAGATCAGTAATATCCAGTGTATTCTTGACACATTGAAGGATTTTTATGCTATCACTTGTCTACAAATTAATGTTGAAAAATCTTATATTAAGATAGCTGAATTAAATGATCGTATGAAGAATGATATTATTGCTCAATCTGGCTTGAAGGAGCTTCCTTCTGATGCTACTTACTTGAGTTTGCCACTATTTACTTCAAGAGTTTCTAAGGATAAATGTATGCAGTTATATGAAAGAATCATAGAAAAAATGATGCAATGTCCATCATGCAAGCTTTCACAAGCAGGGAGACTGACCATTATTCAATCAGTTGTTACTGCAATGACTAGCTATTACACTAGGTATTATATCCTTCCTATTAAGCTTGTTAACATGGTGATTAGTGCGATGAATAAGTTTTAGTGGCATGGAGATCTGTTTTCCAAGAAATTAATTTCAATTGCGTTTAATAAGTTATACGATGACATGAAAAGTGGAGGTTTGGGGCTCATTAATCTCATGTAGTGGAATAAAGCAGCTATATCAACATACATTCATAGAATTTTCTCAGATGATTCTAGCTTATGGACTAAATTTTTAAGGAATAACCTGATAAAGAATAAGGATTTCTGGTCTATGGAAATTCCTCAGAGTTGTAGCTGGAGTTGGAGGAATACTCTCAAGCTTAGAGGCACCTTTTTACCATTTATTCAATATAATGCTAGGAAAATTTATGGTCTTTCTTTCTGGCATTCTCCCTGGGCAGGAATGGGTGTGATTTTGAGTAACTTGGTTGATTACAATACAAGAAGACGTAGTGGTATTCCTGAAAAAGCAACAGTGGATAGCTATATTCATAATGGAGAATTGGCTTTGCCATATTGTAGTTCTGCTTTGATAAGAAATCTTTGGAGTGAAATTCAAGGTACTTTTTATTTCAGTAATGATCTTCATTTGGCGTGGAAGGGTAAACAACATTTTATAGCTCATGTTTATGATTCGCTGAAGGGAGATAATTTATTTTCCCATGGCATTCACGTATATGTAATATGAAATCATCAGCGAAGGCTAATCTTTTGTTATGGAAGGTTATGTCCAATGCACTCAACACTAAAGAAAAACTGTATTCTATGGGAATTATCAATGATGAAAGATGTGTTCTTTGTGGTTTGGAAGCTGAGAATAACATTTATATTTTCTTTGAATGTTCTTATGTATATGTGATTTGGAGTAGAGTGTTGGCTATAGGTAAATACTACAGGCCATCTAGACAAAGCAGAGTGGAATGGTTTAATGTCTTCAAAGCTACTCGTTGGAAGACAGTTAAAGGTTTGATGCTGTTAAGGATTTTGAAAATCTTCATTCAGGAAATTTGGTCTGAAAGGAACACGAGGATTTTTTATGGATCCTCTTTGAATTCGAATGAACTGTTTGCGTTGATTCATAGGAAAATTATATGGCGTTTGAAGAATAGCTGATGATTTCATTCAGATGAGGATTGAAGAGGACAAATTGCTTTTGCTGGACTTTGTTACTTGTGGATACAATATAGTATTGAGTTTTTTTAATGCTTCATTGTTGTATGTTATAGTTTTTTTTTTCTCATTACTGTTATATCTAGTTTGTTAGTTACTTGTAAATTATGAACATTTGTAATGTTGTTATGTGAATAAATTTTAGTTTGCCTTTCAAAATAATGTTAACAAGGTTGTTGTCATCAAAATTTCATTCTCCAACAATTGGATCCCTTGTAACGACCCGTATTTTCTGGCCAATTATTTTAAATTATTTTATTATTTAAAATGGCAGTTTGAATTTAAATAATGGTATTTAATTATTTTTGAATAAATAAATAAATAAAATAATATTTTAATTTCAAAATATTTGGAAATGTTCAATCTGGTGTATAATGTCAATTGGCAAAATATAAAGGGTTAACATCGTCTATATTGAAAATATATCGACGATATCGTTTATTTAACGACCGTCGAGCGTATAGTTTATAATATAATTATAAAACGAGCTTGAAAATGGCGTGCAGTTCGTAATATGGGGTTTTGAACTTTAACTGAGAATACAGGATCCGATATAAGTCGGATTTCTGTGAAACGAGAAACATTAGAACCATATTGATTATAGTTTTCATATGAAAGGGAAAAAAATCAGATTTTGTGTTATAGTTTGCTAGTTATGGCCAAATCAAATTTTGAAATAGTCGTTGTGGAAAATCGTAATTTAAAATATAGGCCGTTAAAATAGTCGTTTTACAAACGGACTCAGATTTCGACGAAATCAGTTTCATTAGAACCGTATCGTTAAATTATTGTACGGTGTTGAATGGCGTGGCAAACCGGTGTCGTATGTGACCATGGTAGCCGTAAACGTCCGTTCAATTTCGATATCGCGTAATTTATTTAATAAAGGGTTATTTGGGTATAACCTGAGCAGACGATCGAATTAGGCCGCGAAACCAATTCCGTTGAGTTTGTATCGTCGATTAGAGTCAGGATAGGTATATAGTTTGTTATTTTTGGAAACGGGTAAATTGGGTGTCCGAAATGGCATTGCGGTGCGCCTAAAAATAGCCTACCGGGGAAACAGTCTCAGAATGCAACGAAACTGGTGCCGTTGGGTTCGTATTGAAAAATTATTTTGGGATATCAAGGTTTCAAGTTGATTTGATTTATCTGGTGATCGTGGAAAAATTAAATGTGTGTTTATTTCCGGTTTCATAAAGGAAATTTTTCCATACGACCTCGGATTTCGATGAAACTTGTCTCATTGGGACCGGAATATCTTTTTACACTAAGATTAGCCTTTTTATCAGTAAACAGACATCGTTTGTGGTAGTTTTATCAACTACTTCGCTGCGAAGTTTCGTTATAATATATATAATAATATATATAAAAATCTTTAGCTTCTAAAAGAAACCCACGTTCTGACCTACCTCATTTCTTCCTTCACTAATTGTAACCTCTGCCATCCTTTCTTTTCCCAGCACACAAAACATGAAATGAAAAATCAGTCTACTCTAGCCGATCTATACTTTCTAATCACAGCTGCACACCCTATTTTTCCTATTACTTCTTTGTTAAGCTTTATAAGATTTTAGGCAAAAGCTATTCTGCGGACCTTTTCTCTTTCCAGTCAGCTACTCTACCTTCTACTATGACATGAAAGTTCATCTCAGCTAATCTATTTTTTTTTTTCATCAGTAGGCCAATGGTGAAGGGACAGTGTTCTTATCCCTTGTCTGTCTCCTATAAATATATGTGTCCACCTTCATTTCTTAAATGGCATAACCCTATTCGTTTCTGATGGTCAATGCACTAACATTTTTCGCCTCCACCCTTATTATATGAACGACCATTAATTCATCATTTTCTCCTCGATTAATCTTCAAAAGCCACCAATTTGTTCGAAATCTTTCTAAACCAAAAACTTGGATCTCGGTGAGAGCTGATAATGGACGGCTAAGATGAGGTCGGTGGCCTTTAAGGACTTGCATGAGTGGATTTTAAAGGGAAGGGGATGCTGAAACAAGGTGGCAGTTCGAGGCCTTTACTGGCGAATAGAGGGGGTCTGGTGAGGAGCCACGGTTGTCGAAGATGGAGTGGGACGAGGCGGTCAGTTCGCCAGCTTCCGATGGCACTCCGGTCATCAACGTTGGCCGCGACAATGAAGAGGACGAGGTCAGATGTGAAGTCGAAACCGGTTTTGGCTTCTGAGGATTAACGAAGAACATAGGGCATCGGGTACCGTGGGTATGGTTGATACAGCAAAGGAAATGAAGCACCAAAAAGAATCCGCCACCTTATTTTTTACAGTAATTAAATTATATTAAGGATTAATTACCTAATTAGTTTAAACGTTTAATCAGCTATGTGGTTAATCGACTATTATATGTTTCAGACAAAACGAGAATGAAGGAGAGGTGGTTGGCCTGGTTATTGTTTCAGCACGGGGATCTTTTCGCGATGGAAATTTGGAACTGAGGAGCAACTTTCAACAAGAATAATCACCGTATTTAATTGTTAAATTAAGTAATATATAGTTTAATCAGTCTATAATTTTATAATTAAGGAATTTTAAAATTTTCTTCTAACCTAATTAGAAGTTAACTGATTTTTTTAAAACCATGACCGGTTTTGAAACGAGAATACAGGGTTGAAGAGGGAACCATTTCTGCCAAACATTTATAACTTAAAACGTTATCAGTATTGGATGGAACCAGAGACGTTGGACTCATCTCAATGAGCACCACATTTTGGAATATAAATAGGAGGAACGGGAAACAACTGAATCCTTCAGTTAAATTAAATGTTGATTTAATTTAACCAAAAGCAAGATGTTCAACCACAAATCGACTCAAGGTGAGTTAAACTCACTCAGATATTTCCCATTTATATTTGATATAAATTGGGTTTTTATTTTTGTGTGCTCTGCTTGTTGATGGTTGCCTGTTTGCTAGTTAAATATTTATTTGTTGATTTAACTGATGAAATTAAACCGTCGTTTAATTTCAGTAAAATACCAAATCGTTATTCTAACGAATGGTTCCAATAAAGGTAACTTACCTTATTGGTCACGTTTATCAATAAACGTGTTTAATGGTTTGATTGGTTGATTCATTTGAAATGTTTGATCTGTTTGAATTGTTTTAAACTGTGTAAAGATAACCATTTGTATACAGGGAAGAACAGGTTGGAGGGATCCAACTGGATTCCTCAAAATATATTATTTATTTTCATATTATCATATGAACTGTCATGCTTGGGTACTTGATTGAGTATTGATCATTGATGGGAAAGTCCACCTGTGTTGTGTTTTAACCAGTGGGCGGTATTGGTTGAGTAATCGGCAGTAAATGGCCTAAAAGTAAATTATTTTGTTTATATCGATTCACCGTCAGGTGAGTCGATAGAGATGAAGTTATAAAATTTATTTTATAACTAGAGATAGAGTTATGAATATATATTTTGAATAAAGGTTTATTAAAAGGAAATAAACATTTATTTTTATAAATAAATTGTGAATTGATTTTATAAAGGAAAATTTGATGTTAATCAGATTTGTAGATGTGAGATTAAGGTAATCAACCTAACGGTTAAAAATTGAATAATGGTTTTGTTGAAAAACATTTAAATGGGATTATTTTAAATTAATTATCAATTAATTTAAAAGGGAAAACGAATTAGAATCGGTTAATGAGATAACCGTGTTGAGTAGAATAGATCAACCGTTTTAAATTAAGATTGGTTATTAAATTGGTGTGTTTTAAACAAAATAGTTTAATGAATATTGTTTTAAAATTATAATAAGATTTAAAAAGGGGATTTACTATTTATTTTAGATAAATAAAGAAATTAACTACTAATGTAGTAGATGATTGAAATAAATCATTTTTGTACTGAATAAGGATTTAGAAAACTACTTTTTAATGAAAATTCATTTGGAAAGTAATCCAAGTGAATGGAATCCAATTAAATGGTAAAGGAGTTTATAAACAAGTTTTGTTTAAAAACTTGAATTTGTATAACAGAGTTCTAAAGATGTTTTTAAGTGAATTCTATAGCTTAAAATATATGTTATTTAATGATTTGAATTAAGTGAAAGGGAATTTAGGAAAAAAAGGTTTTATAATAAACCAGTGTTATATAAATGGGGTTTAAAGTGTTAAAGCATTAATTTTACATTAACGTTATTTCATAATGGGATTAAGTAAAAGTGAGGATTTGAGAATAAGATCTTAAAATGGGAAATGGTGTAATGAAATTTGGAAAGATAAAAGTGAATATGGTAAAAGAAATGTATCATAGGATTTGGTAAACAAATCCTAATTATAAATTGACTTGGTTTAAAGAGTTGAGTTAAAAGTGATGTTTTATAAAGAAATTATTTAATTAAGAAAGAACAGGCATATCCGATAAAGAGATGTTCAAAGCATAAGAAGGTTTTATGAAACCATATGTGGAATAAAGTAGTTCAATGGTAATTGTATTGGGATTAGAATGAAATATCGGTTTTTGGGTTACAACTTATATTTATCTTAAGATATTTACGTTGTTGATCAAGGTCTGAGAGGTAATTAAAATACCCCAACTTGAACGACTTCAGGATTATCTGAGAATGATGTTAGTTGTAATGGTGAAGATGATTAGTCAAATTTATTATTTCATTAGAGAAATAATAACGCAACATTTTGACGAAGATTTGGAATAGTTATATATATAAAAGAGGGTTCCCAAGTGGAAATAAAAGGAGTTGCCAAAAATATAATGATATTTTCGAATTAGAAGAAACGTAAAGCTGAGTTTATTCTATCAGAATAAGCAATTGTATTATTTCAAGTAATGAAATAGATAATATCTCGTAACATCGTTTTACAAGAAATAAGTTAAAATGATTTTCCAATATTTTAATAACGTGGCAAATGTTTGAAAGTGAAATGTGAAACTGAATGTAATATAGGATTATCCTAAGTATTGTAATGAGGTATTTAAAGAAAAGTCTTATGTTAAATAAGAAAGCGAGAAAACGATATTTGAAATATCGAAAGATTTAGGATTTGAATTTACAATTGTTTTAAATTAAAAGGCCAAGTGGTGCTGAATACTGAACCAGTGAACTCACTGGAGTGTCATGATTGAAACACTGTATATTTTGATAGTTAAAACACCGACTATCAAATCTGCCCAGTACGATTGTTGGCACGGAAAGACCGGGATCGAATTTATATTCGAAAACCATTCCGACCAACAGATACGTGAAGATATCAGAAGACGGTCGAGATGGAGCATTGAAGACCGTGGATTTTCATAAGCGGAAGAACTACTAATAATCTCTGGTTTAGCGGCCAGAGATAAACTGTGGTTCTGTCATGGTTGGAATCTACGGGTTGCAAGGACTTCTCGCTACTGATCCATGGGGTGATTCCTATATGAGATGCAGTAGGAGAGTGCCTTCGGTTCATCCTGTTCCTGGATGACTTGTATGGATGGATGTCTGACAGAGTATGTCCAAAAGGATCGCGTACGTTGATTTCTTCAAACGTGCCATAGTTGGTTAGCTCTCAACTAGAGTATTTTTGTGGACGTCAATTAGCGATGTCTAGCGGATTTGACGATGTGGCATTCAAAGTGAATGGCGATCAGATGTTCCAGAGTAAATGCTGGCCTCAAGCCTCACAACCGGTAAATGACAAAAATCGGGCAGGCAGCATGGCTATGTGGGTCGCTCCCATTAGGGTGTATGATCACCTATCTAGAGAAATTCCTTTTGCTTCTTTAATCTATCGATGTTGTCCCTTTTCGGGAAGACGGTGGGTAGCTCCCAACCGTTGGTGATATACATTCGATACACTCAAGCGAAATGAGTGGTCGGTCATGTGAGGGCCGGGTTGCAAGACGTTCTTGTTGAACCCAGTGTATTCGCTTCTAGAGATACACTATCGGCAGGTGGTCCCATACCTTGTCAAGGTTGGAATCCAATATCCAATAAGCGCCTGCGGTTTTTGTTTGTATACTGTATATGTAGAGCGTGAGATGCAAGCGTTCTACTAGATTCTATTTATTTGTATTTAGACATTATTATAATATCAGACAAGATATTGATTTCAAAACAGTTTTGGGTTATCGTAAGGTAAAAACCGTCCGTGTCTATGTGTGGATTTGGTCTTACGATTATCCTTTTCTTTCGAAAAGATTTTTACTCTAAAATCAGGTTGTGTGATATCCTTGATACTGTGTGTGTTTATCTCACTCTGGTTCACCAGACTGACCCGGTGTTTTGTAAATGCTCGGGTTAGCCCGGGATGTACAGGTTCAGGTTATCGAATGCTGTGAAGAGACGAGCTGGAAGAGTCCAGACGTATGATATTATATAGCTTCTATTCCGATGTGTGTCGTATATGGGAATAGGTTATTATAACTGTCCCAGTGATGTTGATGTACTCTGATATTGTAAGTTTTATTCAAAGCTCTCAATAAAGTTATTTCTATATTATATTTTGTTCCGCTGCGATGTGAGACTCTGTGTTGTGTTGTTTCTTCTTCTTCTATTCTAATATTTCTTTCTTTCTTATCTAACCCTCTAATTTCTTTCTAATAACGTCCAGTGTTTTCGGTGTTGGAAGGCCGGCATGAGTTACGGTAAAGGTATTTATGTCGATTTTCGGGGCCGGAAATCCCTGGGTCGTTACAGTGGTATCAGAGCTGGTTGCTTAATTGGTACGGATGATAGGGGGTTCTCGCTTCGCGTTTGGTGGCGAACGGGAGACTCTTACCCCTACATCTCCCGACAATGTGGGTTGGTCGAGTCGAGAGGCTGGCTGTAAAAGCAGTTCTGAGGTATCTCTGTAAGCCACGGTGGGAGGTTAGCCCACTGCCCTTGTGGTCGTTACAGTGGTATCAGAGCTATTGGTTTAGTGATAACCTTGGCTCTGTGGTTTAACTCAATAGAGATGGGGTTAGTAATACCCTATATTGAGTTGAGTGTATATATATTGAGGGCGCGTATTTGTATTTGGATATTAAACTATTTCTAAATATTTTGGAAATAGGGTAAATGAAAAAAAATATTGCCCAAATTTTTGTATATAAAGGAGATTATTTTATCGAATTGTTGAAGTATTTGATTATTGGATTGATTTGAACAGAATTAAGACCAAAGGTGGAAGTGCAACTTGACTTGGTTGAGTCGAGTTAAGTCAAAATTGGATATAGTGTTGGAGTTAAATAAAATACCTTTGGAATGTGCTAATCAAATAAACAATTGGATAAGAAATCGATTTAATATAAATCGATAAGCGAAACCATAGTGAAACGAACAAGAAATGTTAATGTTGAATCTGAATGAATTTAGTTGGATTGTTTTGCCTTGCTCGTTTGTTTGTTTGATTTATGTTGGGTGGTTTGTATAGAATTCACCAATAGTTAAAATTAAAAAGTTGAGTAAATTAAAAAGGTTAAGTAAATAAACTTTGGTATAATAAAGGTGAGTGGAAACCAGGAGATTTAACCCAATAAGGATGTCAAGTAGTTGATTTTGGAGTTTGTGTAATCACACGTTATCATTGGAATGTTATCCCATATATTTTTACTTACCTGGTAAATGCAGATAAGTACAGGTATGAGACAGCTTTGAAGATAGAATCGATTGCATTGATTGCGATAAATTAAAAATTTTGCTTGATAATGCCCGCAGAAAGGTACGCCTACGCCAAATATAAATTTTTGGATTTTGGTTTGGGTTTTGTGTTTTGATTTTGCATTTTCCGACCATGAGAGTCGATGATTACATATTTGTTGAACCTGCAATATTGCAGATGTCTTTCCGTGCAGGGGAGACTCTGCCGAAATTTTTCCAAAATTTAAGGAGTTAGAATTTTTAAAGATTTTTGAAAATTAGTTATTTGAAATTTATTGGTTTAACACCAATTAAATCAATTTTAAAATAAAGTCGTGTTTTAAATATTTTTGCAAGGATAATAGGGCCGTACCATTCTTTTTAACTTGGCAATTTCGAGGACGAAATTATTTTTAGGGGGAAGGAATGTAACGACCCGTATTTTCTGGCCAATTATTTTAAATTATTTTATTATTTAAAATGGCAGTTTGAATTTAAATAATGGTATTTAATTATTTTTGAATAAATAAATAAATAAAATAAAATTTTAATTTCAAAATATTTGGAAATGTTCAATCTGGTGTATAATGTCAATTGGCAAAATATAAAGGGTTAACATCGTCTATATTGAAAATATATCGACGATATCGTTTATTTAACGACCGTCGAGCGTATAGTTTATAATATAATTATAAAACGAGCTTGAAAATGGCGTGCAGTTCGTAATATGGGGTTTTGAACTTTAACTGAGAATACAGGATCCGATATAAGTCGGATTTCTGTGAAACGAGAAACATTAGAACCATATTGATTATAGTTTTCATATGAAAGAGAAAAAAAATCAGATTTTGTGTTATAGTTTGCTAGTTATGGCCAAATCAAATTTTGAAATAGTCGCTGTGGAAAATCGTAATTTAAAATATAGGCCGTTAAAATAGTCGTTTTACAAACGGACTCAGATTTCGACGAAATCAGTTTCATTAGAACCGTATCGTTAAATTATTGTACGGTGTTGAATGGCGTGGCAAACCGGTGTCGTATGTGACCATGGTAGCCGTAAACGTCCGTTCAATTTCGATATCGCGTAATTTATTTAATAAAGGGTTATTTGGGTATAACCTGAGCAGACGATCGAATTAGGCCGCGAAACCAATTCCGTTGAGTTTGTATCGTCGATTAGAGTCAGGATAGGTATATAGTTTGTTATTTTTGGAAACGGGTAAATTGGGTGTCCGAAATGGCATTGCGGTGCGCCTAAAAATAGCCTACCGGGGAAACAGTCTCAGAATGCAACGAAACTGGTGCCGTTGGGTTCGTATTGAAAAATTATTTTGGGATATCAAGGTTTCAAGTTGATTTGATTTATCTGGTGATCGTGGAAAAATTAAATGTGTGTTTATTTCCGGTTTCATAAAGGAAATTTTTCCATACGACCTCGGATTTCGATGAAACTTGTCTCATTGGGACCGGAATATCTTTTTACACTAAGATTAGCCTTTTTATCAGTAAACAGACATCGTTTGTGGTAGTTTTATCAACTACTTCGCTGCGAAGTTTCGTTATAATATATATAATAATATATATAAAAATCTTTAGCTTCTAAAAGAAACCCACGTTCTGACCTACCTCATTTCTTCCTTCACTAATTGTAACCTCTGCCATCCTTTCTTTTCCCAGCACACAAAACATGAAATGAAAAATCAGTCTACTCTAGCCGATCTATACTTTCTAATCACAGCTGCACACCCTATTTTTCCTATTACTTCTTTGTTAAGCTTTATAAGATTTTAGGCAAAAGCTATTCTGCAGACCTTTTCTCTTTCCAGTCAGCTACTCTACCTTCTACTATGACATGAAAGTTCATCTCAGCTAATCTATTTTTTTTTTCATCAGTAGGCCAATGGTGAAGGGACAGTGTTCTTATCCCTTGTCTGTCTCCTATAAATATATGTGTCCACCTTCATTTCTTAAATGGCATAACCCTATTCGTTTCTGATGGTCAATGCACTAACATTTTTCGCCTCCACCCTTATTATATGAACGACCATTAATTCATCATTTTCTCCTCGATTAATCTTCAAAATCCACCAATTTGTTCGAAATCTTTCTAAACCAAAAACTTGGATCTCGGTGAGAGCTGATAATGGACGGCTAAGATGAGGTCGGTGGCCTTTAAGGACTTGCATGAGTGGATTTTAAAGGGAAGGGGACGCTGAAACAAGGTGGCAGTTCGAGGCCTTTACTGGCGAATAGAGGGGGTCTGGTGAGGAGCCACGGTTGTCGAAGATGGAGTGGGACGAGGCGGTCAGTTCGCCAGCTTCCGATGGCACTCCGGTCATCAACGTTGGCCGCGACAATGAAGAGGACGAGGTCAGATGTGAAGTCGAAACCGGTTTTGGCTTCTGAGGATTAACGAAGAACATAGGGCATCGGGTACCGTGGGTATGGTTGATACAGCAAAGGAAATGAAGCACCAAAAAGAATCCGCCACCTTATTTTTTACACTAATTAAATTATATTAAGGATTAATTACCTAATTAGTTTAAACGTTTAATCAGCTATGTGGTTAATCGACTATTATATGTTTCAGACAAAACGAGAATGAAGGAGAGGTGGTTGGCCTGGTTATTGTTTCAGCACGGGGATCTTTTCGCGATGGAAATTTGGAACTGAGGAGCAACTTTCAACAAGAATAATCACCGTATTTAATTGTTAAATTAAGTAATATATAGTTTAATCAGTCTATAATTTTATAATTAAGGAATTTTAAAATTTTCTTCTAACCTAATTAGAAGTTAACTGATTTTTTTAAAACCATGACCGGTTTTGAAACGAGAATACAGGGTTGAAGAGGGAACCATTTCTGCCAAACATTTATAACTTAAAACGTTATCAGTATTGGATGGAACCAGAGACGTTGGACTCATCTCAATGAGCACCACATTTTGGAATATAAATAGGAGGAACGGGAAACAACTGAATCCTTCAGTTAAATTAAATGTTGATTTAATTTAACCAAAAGCAAGATGTTCAACCACAAATCGACTCAAGGTGAGTTAAACTCACTCAGATATTTCCCATTTATATTTGATATAAATTGGGTTTTTATTTTTGTGTGCTCTGCTTGTTGATGGTTGCCTGTTTGCTAGTTAAATATTTATTTGTTGATTTAACTGATGAAATTAAACCGTCGTTTAATTTCAGTAAAATACCAAATCGTTATTCTAACGAATGGTTCCAATAAAGGTAACTTACCTTATTGGTCACGTTTATCAATAAACGTGTTTAATGGTTTGATTGGTTGATTCATTTGAAATGTTTGATCTGTTTGAATTGTTTTAAACTGTGTAAAGATAACCATTTGTATACAGGGAAGAACAGGTTGGAGGGATCCAACTGGATTCCTCAAAATATATTATTTATTTTCATATTATCATATGAACTGTCATGCTTGGGTACTTGATTGAGTATTGATCATTGATGGGAAAGTCCACCTGTGTTGTGTTTTAACCAGTGGGCGGTATTGGTTGAGTAATCGGCAGTAAATGGCCTAAAAGTAAATTATTTTGTTTATATCGATTCACCGTCAGGTGAGTCGATAGAGATGAAGTTATAAAATTTATTTTATAACTAGAGATAGAGTTATGAATATATATTTTGAATAAAGGTTTATTAAAAGGAAATAAACAGTTATTTTTATAAATAAATTGTGAATTGATTTTATAAAGGAAAATTTGATGTTAATCAGATTTGTAGATGTGAGATTAAGGTAATCAACCTAACGGTTAAAAATTGAATAATGGTTTTGTTGAAAAACATTTAAATGGGATTATTTTAAATTAATTATCAATTAATTTAAAAGGGAAAACGAATTAGAATCGGTTAATGAGATAACCGTGTTGAGTAGAATAGATCAACCGTTTTAAATTAAGATTGGTTATTAAATTGGTGTGTTTTAAACAAAATAGTTTAATGAATATTGTTTTAAAATTATAATAAGATTTAAAAAGGGGATTTACTATTTATTTTAGATAAATAAAGAAATTAACTACTAATGTAGTAGATGATTGAAATAAATCATTTTTGTACTGAATAAGGATTTAGAAAACTACTTTTTAATGAAAATTCATTTGGAAAGTAATCCAAGTGAATGGAATCCAATTAAATGGTAAAGGAGTTTATAAACAAGTTTTGTTTAAAAACTTGAATTTGTATAACAGAGTTCTAAAGATGTTTTTAAGTGAATTCTATAGCTTAAAATATATGTTATTTAATGATTTGAATTAAGTGAAAGGGAATTTAGGAAAAAAAGGTTTTATAATAAACCAGTGTTATATAAATGGGGTTTAAAGTGTTAAAGCATTAATTTTACATTAACGTTATTTCATAATGGGATTAAGTAAAAGTGAGGATTTGAGAATAAGATCTTAAAATGGGAAATGGTGTAATGAAATTTGGAAAGATAAAAGTGAATATGGTAAAAGAAATGTATCATAGGATTTGGTAAACAAATCCTAATTATAAATTGACTTGGTTTAAAGAGTTGAGTTAAAAGTGATGTTTTATAAAGAAATTATTTAATTATTGAATTAAGAAAGAACAGGCATATCCGATAAAGAGATGTTCAAAGCATAAGAAGGTTTTATGAAACCATATGTGGAATAAAGTAGTTCAATGGTAATTGTATTGGGATTAGAATGAAATATCGGTTTTTGGGTTACAACTTATATTTATCTTAAGATATTTACGTTGTTGATCAAGGTCTGAGAGGTAATTAAAATACCCCAACTTGAACGACTTCAGGATTATCTGAGAATGATGTTAGTTATAATGGTGAAGATGATTAGTCAAATTTATTATTTCATTAGAGAAATAATAACGCAACATTTTGACGAAGATTTGGAATAGTTATATATATAAAAGAGGGTTCCCAAGTGGAAATAAAAGGAGTTGCCAAAAATATAATGATATTTTCGAATTAGAAGAAACGTAAAGCTGAGTTTATTCTATCAGAATAAGCAATTGTATTATTTCAAGTAATGAAATAGATAATATCTCGTAACATCGTTTTACAAGAAATAAGTTAAAATGATTTTCCAATATTTTAATAACGTGGCAAATGTTTGAAAGTGAAATGTGAAACTGAATGTAATATAGGATTATCCTAAGTATTGTAATGAGGTATTTAAAGAAAAGTCTTATGTTAAATAAGAAAGCGAGAAAACGATATTTGAAATATCGAAAGATTTAGGATTTGAATTTACAATTGTTTTAAATTAAAAGGCCAAGTGGTGCTGAATACTGAACCAGTGAACTCACTGGAGTGTCATGATTGAAACACTGTATATTTTGATAGTTAAAACACCGACTATCAAATCTGCCCAGTACGATTGTTGGCACGGAAAGACCGGGATCGAATTTATATTCGAAAACCATTCCGACCAACAGATACGTGAAGATATCAGAAGACGGTCGAGATGGAGCATTGAAGACCGTGGATTTTCATAAGCGGAAGAACTACTAATAATCACTGGTTTAGCGGCCAGAGATAAACTGTGGTTCTGTCATGGTTGGAATCTACGGGTTGCAAGGACTTCTCGCTACTGATCCATGGGGTGATTCCTATATGAGATGCAGTAGGAGAGTGCCTTCGGTTCATCCTGTTCCTGGATGACTTGTATGGATGGATGTCTGACAGAGTATGTCCAAAAGGATCGCGTACGTTGATTTCTTCAAACGTGCCATAGTTGGTTAGCTCTCAACTAGAGTATTTTTGTGGACGTCAATTAGCGATGTCTAGCGGATTTGACGATGTGGCATTCAAAGTGAATGGCGATCAGATGTTCCAGAGTAAATGCTGGCCTCAAGCCTCACAACCGGTAAATGACAAAAATCGGGCAGGCAGCATGGCTATGTGGGTCGCTCCCATTAGGGTGTATGATCACCTATCTAGAGAAATTCCTTTTGCTTCTTTAATCTATCGATGCTGTCCCTTTTCGGGAAGACGGTGGGTAGCTCCCAACCGTTGGTGATATACATTCGATACACTCAAGCGAAATGAGTGGTCGGTCATGTGAGGGCCGGGTTGCAAGACGTTCTTGTTGAACCCAGTGTATTCGCTTCTAGAGATACACTATCGGCAGGTGGTCCCATACCTTGTCAAGGTTGGAATCCAATATCCAATAAGCGCCTGCGGTTTTTGTTTGTATACTGTATATGTAGAGCGTGAGATGCAAGCGTTCTACTAGATTCTATTTATTTGTATTTAGACATTATTATAATATCAGACAAGATATTGATTTCAAAACAGTTTTGGGTTATCGTAAGGTAAAAACCGTCCGTGTCTATGTGTGGATTTGGTCTTACGATTATCCTTTTCTTTCGAAAAGATTTTAACTCTAAAATCAGGTTGTGTGATATCCTTGATACTGTGTGTGTTTATCTCACTCTGGTTCACCAGACTGACCCGGTGTTTTGTAAATGCTCGGGTTAGCCCGGGATGTACAGGTTCAGGTTATCGAATGCTGTGAAGAGACGAGCTGGAAGAGTCCAGACGTATGATATTATATAGCTTCTATTCCGATGTGTGTCGTATATGGGAACAGGTTATTATAACTGTCCCAGTGATGTTGATGTACTCTGATATTGTAAGTTTTATTCAAAGCTCTCAATAAAGTTATTTCTATATTATATTTTGTTCCGCTGCGATGTGAGACTCTGTGTTGTGTTGTTTCTTCTTCTTCTATTCTAATATTTCTTTCTTTCTTATCTAACCCTCTAATTTCTTTCTAATAACGTCCAGTGTTTTCGGTGTTGGAAGGCCGGCATGAGTTACGGTAAAGGTATTTATGTCGATTTTCGGGGCCGGAAATCCCTGGGTCGTTACAGTGGTATCAGAGCTGGTTGCTTAATTGGTACGGATGATAGGGGGTTCTCGCTTCGCGTTTGGTGGCGAACGGGAGACTCTTACCCCTACATCTCCCGACAATGTGGGTTGGTCGAGTCGAGAGGCTGGCTGTAAAAGAAGTTCTGAGGTATCTCTGTAAGCCACGGTGGGAGGTTAGCCCACTGCCCTTGTGGTCGTTACAGTGGTATCAGAGCTATTGGTTTAGTGATAACCTTGGCTCTGTGGTGTAACTCAATAGAGATGGGGTTAGTAATACCCTATATTGAGTTGAGTGTATATATATTGAGGGCGCGTATTTGTATTTGGATATTAAACTATTTCTAAATATTTTGGGAATAGGGTAAATGAAAAAAAATATTGCCCAAATTTTTGTATATAAAGGAGATTATTTTATCGAATTGTTGAAGTATTTGATTATTGGATTGATTTGAACAGAATTAAGACCAAAGGTGGAAGTGCAACTTGACTTGGTTGAGTCGAGTTAAGTCAAAATTGGATATAGTGTTGGAGTTAAATAAAATACCTTTGGAATGTGCTAATCAAATAAACAATTGGATAAGAAATCGATTTAATATAAATCGATAAGCGAAACCATAGTGAAACGAACAAGAAATGTTAATGTTGAATCTGAATGAATTTAGTTGGATTGTTTTGCCTTGCTCATTTGTTTGTTTGATTTATGTTGGGTGGTTTGTATAGAATTCACCAATAGTTAAAATTAAAAAGTTGAGTAAATTAAAAAGGTTAAGTAAATAAACTTTGGTATAATAAAGGTGAGTGGAAACCAGGAGATTTAACCCAATAAGGATGTCAAGTAGTTGATTTTGGAGTTTGTGTAATCACACGTTATCATTGGAATGTTATCCCATATATTTTTACTTACCTGGTAAATGCAGATAAGTACAGGTATGAGACAACTTTGAAGATAGAATCGATTGCATTGATTGCGATAAATTAAAAATTTTGCTTGATAATGCCCGCAGAAAGGTACGCCTACGCCAAATATAAATTTTTGGATTTTGGTTTGGGTTTTGTGTTTTGATTTTGCATTTTCCGACCATGAGAGTCGATGATTACATATTTGTTGAACCTGCAATATTGCAGATGTCTTTCCGTGCAGGGGAGACTCTGCCGAAATTTTTCCAAAATTTAAGGAGTTAGAATTTTTAAAGATTTTTGAAAATTAGTTATTTGAAATTTATTGGTTTAACACCAATTAAATCAATTTTAAAATAAAGTCGTGTTTTAAATATTTTTGCAAGGATAATAGGGCCGTACCATTCTTTTTAACTTGGCAATTTTGAGGACGAAATTATTTTTAGGGGGAAGGAATGTAACGACCCGTATTTTCTGGCCAATTATTTTAAATTATTTTATTATTTAAAATGGCAGTTTGAATTTAAATAATGGTATTTAATTATTTTTGAATAAATAAATAAATAAAATAATATTTTAATTTCAAAATATTTGGAAATGTTCAATCTGGTGTATAATGTCAATTGGCAAAATATAAAGGGTTAACATCGTCTATATTGAAAATATATCGACGATATCGTTTATTTAACGACCGTCGAGCGTATAGTTTATAATATAATTATAAAACGAGCTTGAAAATGGCGTGCAGTTCGTAATATGGGGTTTTGAACTTTAACTGAGAATACAGGATCCGATATAAGTCGGATTTCTGTGAAACGAGAAACATTAGAACCATATTGATTATAGTTTTCATATGAAAGAGAAAAAAAATCAGATTTTGTGTTATAGTTTGCTAGTTATGGCCAAATCAAATTTTGAAATAGTCGCTGTGGAAAATCGTAATTTAAAATATAGGCCGTTAAAATAGTCGTTTTACAAACGGACTCAGATTTCGACGAAATCAGTTTCATTAGAACCGTATCGTTAAATTATTGTACGGTGTTGAATGGCGTGGCAAACCGGTGTCGTATGTGACCATGGTAGCCGTAAACGTCCGTTCAATTTCGATATCGCGTAATTTATTTAATAAAGGGTTATTTGGGTATAACCTGAGCAGACGATCGAATTAGGCCGCGAAACCAATTCCGTTGAGTTTGTATCGTCGATTAGAGTCAGGATAGGTATATAGTTTGTTATTTTTGGAAACAGGTAAATTGGGTGTCCGAAATGGCATTGCGGTGCGCCTAAAAATAGCCTACCGGGGAAACAGTCTCAGAATGCAACGAAACTGGTGCCGTTGGGTTCGTATTGAAAAATTATTTTGGGATATCAAGGTTTCAAGTTGATTTGATTTATCTGGTGATCGTGGAAAAATTAAATGTGTGTTTATTTCCGGTTTCATAAAGGAAATTTTTCCATACGACCTCGGATTTCGATGAAACTTGTCTCATTGGGACCGGAATATCTTTTTACACTAAGATTAGCCTTTTTATCAGTAAACAGACATCGTTTGTGGTAGTTTTATCAACTACTTCGCTGCGAAGTTTCGTTATAATATATATAATAATATATATAAAAATCTTTAGCTTCTAAAAGAAACCCACGTTCTGACCTACCTCATTTCTTCCTTCACTAATTGTAACCTCTGCCATCCTTTCTTTTCCCAGCACACAAAACATGAAATGAAAAATCAGTCTACTCTAGCCGATCTATACTTTCTAATCACAGCTGCACACCCTATTTTTCCTATTACTTCTTTGTTAAGCTTTATAAGATTTTAGGCAAAAGCTATTCTGCGGACCTTTTCTCTTTCCAGTCAGCTACTCTACCTTCTACTATGACATGAAAGTTCATCTCAGCTAATCTATTTTTTTTTTCATCAGTAGGCCAATGGTGAAGGGACAGTGTTCTTATCCCTTGTCTGTCTCCTATAAATATATGTGTCCACCTTCATTTCTTAAATGGCATAACCCTATTCGTTTCTGATGGTCAATGCACTAACATTTTTCGCCTCCACCCTTATTATATGAACGACCATTAATTCATCATTTTCTCCTCGATTAATCTTCAAAAGCCACCAATTTGTTCGAAATCTTTCTAAACCAAAAACTTGGATCTCGGTGAGAGCTGATAATGGACGGCTAAGATGAGGTCGGTGGGCTTTAAGGACTTGCATGAGTGGATTTTAAAGGGAAGGGGACGCTGAAACAAGGTGGCAGTTCGAGGCCTTTACTGGCGAATAGAGGGGGTCTGGTGAGGAGCCACGGTTGTCGAAGATGGAGTGGGACGAGGCGGTCAGTTCGCCAGCTTCCGATGGCACTCCGGTCATCAACGTTGGCCGCGACAATGAAGAGGACGAGGTCAGATGTGAAGTCGAAACCGGTTTTGGCTTCTGAGGATTAACGAAGAACATAGGGCATCGGGTACCGTGGGTATGGTTGATACAGCAAAGGAAATGAAGCACCAAAAAGAATCCGCCACCTTATTTTTTACAGTAATTAAATTATATTAAGGATTAATTACCTAATTAGTTTAAACGTTTAATCAGCTATGTGGTTAATCGACTATTATATGTTTCAGACAAAACGAGAATGAAGGAGAGGTGGTTGGCCTGGTTATTGTTTCAGCACGGGGATCTTTTCGCGATGGAAATTTGGAACTGAGGAGCAACTTTCAACAAGAATAATCACCGTATTTAATTGTTAAATTAAGTAATATATAGTTTAATCAGTCTATAATTTTATAATTAAGGAATTTTAAAATTTTCTTCTAACCTAATTAGAAGTTAACTGATTTTTTTAAAACCATGACCGGTTTTGAAACGAGAATACAGGGTTGAAGAGGGAACCATTTCTGCCAAACATTTATAACTTAAAACGTTATCAGTATTGGATGGAACCAGAGACGTTGGACTCATCTCAATGAGCACCACATTTTGGAATATAAATAGGAGGAACGGGAAACAACTGAATCCTTCAGTTAAATTAAATGTTGATTTAATTTAACCAAAAGCAAGATGTTCAACCACAAATCGACTCAAGGTGAGTTAAACTCACTCAGATATTTCCCATTTATATTTGATATAAATTGGGTTTTTATTTTTGTGTGCTCTGCTTGTTGATGGTTGCCTGTTTGCTAGTTAAATATTTATTTGTTGATTTAACTGATGAAATTAAACCGTCGTTTAATTTCAGTAAAATACCAAATCGTTATTCTAACGAATGGTTCCAATAAAGGTAACTTACCTTATTGGTCACGTTTATCAATAAACGTGTTTAATGGTTTGATTGGTTGATTCATTTGAAATGTTTGATCTGTTTGAATTGTTTTAAACTGTGTAAAGATAACCATTTGTATACAGGGAAGAACAGGTTGGAGGGATCCAACTGGATTCCTCAAAATATATTATTTATTTTCATATTATCATATGAACTGTCATGCTTGGGTAATTGATTGAGTATTGATCATTGATGGGAAAGTCCACCTGTGTTGTGTTTTAACCAATGGGCGGTATTGGTTGAGTAATCGGCAGTAAATGGCCTAAAAGTAAATTATTTTGTTTATATCGATTCACCGTCAGGTGAGTCGATAGAGATGAAGTTATAAAATTTATTTTATAACTAGAGATAGAGTTATGAATATATATTTTGAATAAAGGTTTATTAAAAGGAAATAAATAGTTATTTTTATAAATAAATTGTGAATTGATTTTATAAAGGAAAATTTGATGTTAATCAGATTTGTAGATGTGAGATTAAGGTAATCAACCTAACGCTTAAAAATTGAATAATGGTTTTGTTGAAAAACATTTAAATGGGATTATTTTAAATTAATTATCAATTAATTTAAAAGGGAAAACGAATTAGAATCGGTTAATGAGATAACCGTGTTGAGTAGAATAGATCAACCGTTTTAAATTAAGATTGGTTATTAAATTGGTGTGTTTTAAACAAAATAGTTTAATGAATATTGTTTTAAAATTATAATAAGATTTAAAAAGGGGATTTACTATTTATTTTAGATAAATAAAGAAATTAACTACTAATGTAGTAGATGATTGAAATAAATCATTTTTGTACTGAATAAGGATTTAGAAAACTACTTTTTAATGAAAATTCATTTGGAAAGTAATCCAAGTGAATGGAATCCAATTAAATGGTAAAGGAGTTTATAAACAAGTTTTGTTTAAATACTTGAATTTGTATAACAGAGTTCTAAAGATGTTTTTAAGTGAATTCTATAGCTTAAAATATATGTTATTTAATGATTTGAATTAAGTGAAAGGGAATTTAGGAAAAAAAGGTTTTATAATAAACCAGTGTTATATAAATGGGGTTTAAAGTGTTAAAGCATTAATTTTACATTAACGTTATTTCATAATGGGATTAAGTAAAAGTGAGGATTTGAGAATAAGATCTTAAAATGGGAAATGGTGTAATGAAATTTGGAAAGATAAAAGTGAATATGGTAAAAGAAATGTATCATAGGATTTGGTAAACAAATCCTAATTATAAATTGACTTGGTTTAAAGAGTTGAGTTAAAAGTGATGTTTTATAAAGAAATTATTTAATTATTGAATTAAGAAAGAACAGGCATATCCGATAAAGAGATGTTCAAAGCATAAGAAGGTTTTATGAAACCATATGTGGAATAAAGTAGTTCAATGGTAATTGTATTGGGATTAGAATGAAATATCGGTTTTTGGGTTACAACTTATATTTATCTTAAGATATTTACGTTGTTGATCAAGGTCTGAGAGGTAATTAAAATACCCCAACTTGAACGACTTCAGGATTATCTGAGAATGATGTTAGTTATAATGGTGAAGATGATTAGTCAAATTTATTATTTCATTAGAGAAATAATAACGCAACATTTTGACGAAGATTTGGAATAGTTATATATATAAAAGAGGGTTCCCAAGTGGAAATAAAAGGAGTTGCCAAAAATATAATGATATTTTCGAATTAGAAGAAACGTAAAGCTGAGTTTATTCTATCAGAATAAGCAATTGTATTATTTCAAGTAATGAAATAGATAATATCTCGTAACATCGTTTTACAAGAAATAAGTTAAAATGATTTTCCAATATTTTAATAACGTGGCAAATGTTTGAAAGTGAAATGTGAAACTGAATGTAATATAGGATTATCCTAAGTATTGTAATGAGGTATTTAAAGAAAAGTCTTATGTTAAATAAGAAAGCGAGAAAACGATATTTGAAATATCGAAAGATTTAGGATTTGAATTTACAATTGTTTTAAATTAAAAGGCCAAGTGGTGCTGAATACTGAACCAGTGAACTCACTGGAGTGTCATGATTGAAACACTGTATATTTTGATAGTTAAAACACCGACTATCAAATCTGCCCAGTACGATTGTTGGAACGGAAAGACCGGGATCGAATTTATATTCGAAAACCATTCCGACCAACAGATACGTGAAGATATCAGAAGACGGTCGAGATGGAGCATTGAAGACCGTGGATTTTCATAAGCGGAAGAACTACTAATAATCTCTGGTTTAGCGGCCAGAGATAAACTGTGGTTCTGTCATGGTT
Organism: Allium sativum; assembly: GCA_030737875.1. NCBI lineage: Eukaryota > Viridiplantae > Streptophyta > Magnoliopsida > Asparagales > Amaryllidaceae > Allium > Allium sativum. The sequence goes on along the minus strand of CM060925.1, from coordinate 138,383,254 downwards.
GGAATCTACGGGTTGCAAGGACTTCTCGCTACTGATCCATGGGGTGATTCCTATATGAGATGCAGTAGGAGAGTGCCTTCGGTTCATCCTGTTCCTGGATGACTTGTATGGATGGATGTCTGACAGAGTATGTCCAAAAGGATCGCGTACGTTGATTTCTTCAAACGTGCCATAGTTGGTTAGCTCTCAACTAGAGTATTTTTGTGGACGTCAATTAGCGATGTCTAGCGGATTTGACGATGTGGCATTCAAAGTGAATGGCGATCAGATGTTCCAGAGTAAATGCTGGCCTCAAGCCTCACAACCGGTAAATGACAAAAATCGGGCAGGCAGCATGGCTATGTGGGTCGCTCCCATTAGGGTGTATGATCACCTATCTAGAGAAATTCCTTTTGCTTCTTTAATCTATCGATGCTGTCCCTTTTCGGGAAGACGGTGGGTAGCTCCCAACCGTTGGTGATATACATTCGATACACTCAAGCGAAATGAGTGGTCGGTCATGTGAGGGCCGGGTTGCAAGACGTTCTTGTTGAACCCAGTGTATTCGCTTCTAGAGATACACTATCGGCAGGTGGTCCCATACCTTGTCAAGGTTGGAATCCAATATCCAATAAGCGCCTGCGGTTTTTGTTTGTATACTGTATATGTAGAGCGTGAGATGCAAGCGTGTAACGACCCAGAAAATCTGAACCAATTTAAAATTTTTAAATTGGCTAAAATAATGGATTTTAAATATTTAAAATAAATATTTTAAATAATAGCGATGAAAACTGAGTTGAAATCGACATTTGAAAACCAATATAATTAATTATAATTATATATAGAATTGAAAATGGCGCGGTAGTTCGATAATTCGATTTCAAACTTCAATTGAATATACCGGGTGCAAAACAATCCGGATCTTAGTGAAACCAAAAATAATAGAATCTAATTGATGATATCTTTCTAACGAATCCGACCAATCGAAATTTGATAGCGGGAATCAAAAGATATGTCCAGTCGAAAATTCTGAATAGTCGCTATGGAATTCAGGCCCTTAAAAATGGACATTTTGCAGATGACCTCGGATTTCGACGAAACCACTTTTGTTGGGTCCGCAGTGTCAAGTTGTTGCTAGGTTTCAAATTTCATAATTTTCCGAATAAATATGTGAGCGTGGCAAAGGAAAACGCGTTTGACCGATTTCAGTTGATTTTAATCGACTGGAAATTGGCCATTTTTCAAACGGTCTCAGAATTCGACGAAACTAGTTTTGTTAGGACTGTATCGTCAATACGAAGCTAGAAAATATTTTTCTGGAATTTTTCTAGTTAATATGTGACCCCGGTAATTTAAAATGTGCGTTTAAAATTCAATATAATGATTTAAATGTAAATTCAAAAGGAAACTGATTGTAACAATCGAATCAGCTTGCGATACATATCCCATTGTGTTCGGAATGGGGGTTAAACGCTATGGACGACAGGCGGTGGGCCTCGTTTCGAGGTCATATGTAAAAGTCAACTTTTTGCTAAATTTAATAATTAAATAATATAAAAAAAAAAATCTATTTTTCCCTCCTTATCTCCTTTCTGGCCCCCCCCCGATTCAGTTAAACAAAAAATAAAAAAAATAAAAAAAGAAGAAAACCCAATCGAGCCGCCGCCCCCTCGAGACCCGACGCCGACGAACCCTACCGCCGACCGCCTATTCTTCTTCCAAGCCTGCCGCTTCCACACCCCTCTCCCTCCGCCGCTTCGCAGGACCCACGAGCCCCTGGAGCATCGCAACAGCGATTCGCGAAACCCTCCTCCAGTTCGGCGAACCTCGAGCCGCCTTCCCTCCGTCGATCTACGAGACTCCCCCCCCCCCCGTAAGTTTTTTTTTCTTTTCTTTCTTTCTTCGTTTTGCTATTTTTATAATGATTTTTAAAAACTGATTTTTAGGGTTTAAATACAGATTTTATAATGATTTTTAAAAACCGATTTTTTTAGGGTATAAATACTGATTTTTAGAATAGATAAATACTGAATTTTTTTTTATAAAAAAAAAAACTGTTTTAATTGAGAATTTTTAAAACTGAATTTTATAAAAGAAATTAAAACTGTTTTGAAAAAGAATTTTTAGAACTGAATTTTATAAAAGAAATTAAAACTGTTTTGAAAAAGAATTTTTAGAACTGAATTTTATAAAAGAAATTAAAACTGATTTTAATTTAGAAATTTAAAACTGAATTTTATAAAAGAAATTAAAACTGATTTTAATTTAGAAATTTAAAACTGAATTTTATAAAAGAAATTAAAACTGTTTTGAAAAAGAATTTTTAGAACTGAATTTTATAGAAAAATAAAAACTGATTTAGTTTTAAAGGTAAAAGCTTTAAAATGGGAAGAAAGGTTTGAACTTTCAAGAGAAATAAAAATCATATTTTTATATGTTGAAAGCAAAAATAAAAATCATATTTTTATATATTGAATAGCATAGTAAAAATTCTATTTTTACATATGCAGAGAATACGGGTGAAAGCGACAAATAGGCGAAGATTTCTATTAAGAAGAGTCTTGCAGTTGGATAGCTATTGGTGAGATTTCTGATTTAAAATTTATATATATATGTGTGAAGTAAAAGTGAATTGCTATATATAAATATATATATATATATATATACGCCCCCTCGTCCACAAACCATGGACGATATTTATTGGTTGAAATTGTTGTGGAAATTTGATTGATAGCGAATGATTGTTTGGGATTGTTTGTGATTGTTATTGGTTGATTGTGGTTGAAAAATACCCATTTGTGGTTGTGAAATATTTGGTTGAAACCACTTAGGATTAGTTTGTGGAAATGAATAAATATATATACATGCCGCCTGCGTGCGAACTAGATGCATGTTTCCCATTGTCAAAAACCGCGAGGTTTTAAGGTAGAGCGAGGAGCCGTACTAGGGACGGTCCCGGTGTAACTACCCTGCCGTTATGCTGCCGAAATTTTGAATAATATTTGTGTGTTTGAATTAATTTCATATGCTTAAACTATTGAAAACATTCATGTGTTGAATTGATATTCATTCGTTGTTTAGAAATTCATGTGTTGAATGGTATTCATATTTTGAAATAAACTGTTAGATAATAAAAATCACATTTTTATCTATATCTAAAAACTATTGAAAACATTCAGGTGTTGAATTGATATTCATTCGTTGTTTAGAAATTCATGTGTTGAATGGTATTCATATTTTGAAATAAACTGTTAGATATTAAAAATCACATTTTTATCTATATCTAAAAACTATTGAAAACATTCATGTGTTGAATTGATATTCATTCGTTGTTTAGAAATTCATGTGTTGAATGGTATTCATATTTTGAAATAAATTGTTTTATGATAAAAATTCTATTTTATCACCTACATGAACTATATAGAAAAAAAATAGTGTTTTGAAATGAGTTGTTTTACAATAAAAATCACATTTTTATTGTATGCATAAATCGTTGAAATGTGAAATGTTAAAAATAACCACTTGTTCAAAATAAACATAGATGAGTTGAAATATTCATTAATTAGCTAATGAAATGATTTGCACCTATTTATGTAGCATTAGAATGAATGGCGTTTTTAAACCAAATAGAAATCAAATATGAAGTTGAATAGAAAAGGATAAATGATAAGAACTGTATATATATGTATATGCATATCCATTGAACAGGTTATAGCAAAGGGGCTAGAGAAGAGGAATAAAATTCTGTGCCGGACAAATAGGTACACATTTACTGATTTGTTTGGGTGATGATTTTGAGCCTGTTGGCTAGCCGCTTGGCTTTTTCTTTTTCTTTTTGAGATTAGAAGGACCGGGACGCTATTTGCGATTTCCCGACGCTCCCGGTGCAGGGGAGGTTATGGCGAAATTTTTCCAAAATTTAAGGAGTTAGAAAATTTTTTGAAGTGAAAACGATATAGAAATCATTGAATGAACTATATTTATATAACTATATAAATATAAATAAAATTAAAACGAAACGAGGCCGTGCAGTTCGTATTTTGAAACCGTGATTTCAAACGACTAGTACGGGAAATCCGACCATTGGATTTTCCCGAAATCTCAACCGTCGGGTTCGCCTTGGAATAATCTTTCCAACGGCACCAACCTTGTAAAAATCCAACGGTTGGATTGTCTGGAATGTTTAATTCAAATTTGAAGAAAAACAGCGCCAGAATCGATTTTATTTATATATAAATATAAATAGAATTATATTGAATCGAATAACGACGCTGCAGTTCGTATTTTGAAATCGAAATTTCAAACGATTGTACCGGGAGATCCGACCGTCGGATTTTCCCGAAACTGGAACCGTTGGGTTCGTTTTGAAAAGACCTTTCTAATGATGTAAATTTTGTGAAGATCCAACGGTTAGATTTTCAGATATGTGTAAATCAAATCTGAAGAAAAACAGCGCCACGGCCGCCTTATGGCCCGAAGCGTCGTTTTGAATAAAATGGCTATTTTAAAAATAAATAAAAATAGCGATAAATAGTTATAAAATATCGTAAGCGATATGGAATGGAAATAAACTGAATTTGCTTGATTTATGTGATGTTTGATGGTTGAATGTGTTTGGTGTGAAAACTATATAAAGAACACAATTGGTGTTGTCGGGAAATTTAACCATTGAAATAAATCGATTTGAAATTCTAAATATACGTGAATTATTTGGAAAGGCCGAGTTAATTCTCATTTCGAATAATCGACCGACGATTGAAATTCGAAGATGAAGACGATGGTCGAAGACCGGAGATCTTCACCTCGTTTGGATGGTAACCGAGGTCCTGATTGGGAGGCATCCCGAAATATGGATAATGAGTGGTGATCGTTCAGACGTACGTGTTGATCGAAGGGTTTGCGAGGTATTTAGTGCCTCCGGTTTCGTTCAGACCCAGAACGGACTTGTAAATGGACTGTGTGTCTGACATAGGATTTATTCTGTGTGGCATGCTAAGATGCAGTGATCAGGGCTTCTGTTGAAAAGCAAAGTCTTGTGGTGATGATCAAAGCACCGCCTGTGTGGCGTAGCTTTGTGTATAACGTAAATTCGCGAGCCTCACACCCAGGTATGAACCTAAAACGGGAGAGGACATCAGGGAGGGCCTGCGTTTCTTTCTAGCTAGGGTGGTGTCAGTGACCTACCAGCCCTGACATTTATATACTTTTCACCTATGTGGTTGTTGCTGTTGCGAGGCGCCTCGGTTTGATCGGACGATCCGGGTCCGATGGAGTCATTCGTTGGCTCGTTTACGCCCCAAAGGGCGGGGATACGTAGTGTTCAGGCATAATAATCCACATCGGTGGACCGGCCCTGACGATCTAAAGGGTTGATGCGTTCTGATCCTGAGGGGCGGGCTAGAGCGTCTCGAATTCGGTAAGGACTATCTTTTGCCTTGGTTCATGACGGAAATCCAATTTCCAAATACGACATCGTGCGGTTTTGATTGTATATATATATGGCGACATGATATATGGTACCCATGCCGTCTATGATTGATAGTTATGATTTGAAGTTGTTTTCAAAACATATAAACACTAGCAATAATATCAAATGCCTTTGTTTTATTCGTATCAATCATATCTTGGCCATTATAAGGTAAAACTCTATCCTCCGGCTTGCGTTGCATTGTGTGATGGGAACTGAGTCTTATAATGGCTTCATTTTTATAAAAAGCATAGCGATGTTTAAAAGAAAGATTTGTTTTAAAGCACTGGCGATCCAATGGAGTAAACCCGTTCCACGAAAGTGGCGTGGTCCTGTGATTAGCCAATTATATATGTGTTGAGTAGATTTCTCATACCAGTCCCATGACTGACTCGTAGTTTGTTTCACTCTCAAACTCGGGTGCCCCTTTTTCTACACGGGCAGCCTTGTATTCAGGTTTAGCTGGTTCTTTCTGGATAGCTGGAGCTGAAGATGGATTCTATCATTTATTTCTTTTTATGCTGTTCAGCTCCTATTGTACATATTTTGTTTATTTCCGCTGTAGACATTTAGGTATAGCTGAACTGTATTTGTACTAAGTAAGATCTTGTATACTGTGTAACTCTGATGATTACTTTTATCCAGTATATTTTGTTGTTCATTCTGGTGTATTTATTTAATTATGTTCTGCTATTATCTGTTTCTGTGTTATATTCCAAAGATAACCTTGTTTCCGTGAGAACGGGAAATCGGGTCGTCTCAACGTGGTATCAGAGCTTTGGTTAAGCTTAGTTCTGGAATATAACATTCGAACGAACTCGTCAGAAATAGAACCAGTAGTGTTCTAGGACGGGTAACTCTACAGATAGGATCAGTAATATCCTAGTATGAGTAAAGCAGAATGAAATTACACCTTGATAGACACATTTACATTGAAGTATGTGTTTCTATATTTTAAAATACCTTTTCTGTGACCTGACACTTGATCTGCCATTTGCAGAAGTACTAGAAAAATGAGTGTCAGAAACAGAAGGAATGCAGAACCGGATATTGAGGCCCTATTAATCAAATATCGAAATATGGGTGGAATACCGTTCTCTGGTGAAGAATCTATTATGAAGACACAAGCTTGGATTCGTTCGGCTGAGAAAATCTTCGAAGCATTAAAGCTGAGGGATGACCAGAAAAGATTACTGGCCTCCTGGGCACTCAAAGATGAAGCTTTGTTCTGGTGGGATTCAGTTATTGAAAATAATCCAGAAGGTGATATCACCTGGGACAGATTCAAAGTGATTTTCCTACAAAGATTTACTCCTCCCGAAGCAACCGAGAGATTATGTGATGAATTTTCTTATCTAATACAAGGTGATATGACCATCCCCGAATATCATAAGAAATTCAATGAACTTTCTCACTTTGCCCCTCATCTAATTCAAAATCCGAAGGGGAAAAATATGAGATTTATTCACGGGCTTCAAAGGAAATACCAGAATAAGGTATTAGGGCATGTGAAGCTTCCTTTTTCTGAAATGATTTATATGGCTTATCAGTATGAAGATCTCCATAAGAAAGGAATGTTACGCGACGAAGAAGAAGTCTGTTCTAGTGACAAAACAGAGTCGAAAGCTGATATTCCTGAAGCCAGTACAAGGTCTGAGGTCAATAAGAAGCTCAGTGCCAAGAGAAAAAGGGCTGAATCTGGGAACGAACAAATAACAACCGCCACGTGCTCAAGCTGCAATAGAAAAGGGCATTTGGCGATAAGTTGTAGATCTTGGAACAAACGAAGAAAGAAGGGATCTAAATCCAAAGAGAGATTTCAAGAGAAAAGAGGTTGCAGTAAATGCAAGCAGACTGGTCATCTTGCAAAGGATTGCTGGCTCTTGAGGAAGCCTGAAGTAGTTCAGGTAAATGAATTGGCAGAAACTTCTGATCCCTCAGCAAGCCAAGAGAGGGCTGATGTTTTAGAAGGAACACTTACTGTATAAAACATCCCAGTTAAAGTACTGTTTGACACAGGTGCGTCGCGAAGCTTTATTTCAAAGAGTGCCGCTAAGAAACTTGATTTGAACTTGAGGAAGCTTAAGGAACCAATGACTGTCCAGAATCCGGTCGGGGGTTCTATCAACCTCAGTTGGATTTGTGCAGTACCTGTCTCCTTTTCTTGCTATAAATTCCCTATTATCTCTGTCGTCATGAATTTTGTTGAATTCGATCTTATTCTGGGATTGGATTGGCTAACCAAATATGAAGCAGAGGTTAGATGCGCCGAGAGAGTTGTTAAAGCTAAGATTAAATCAGGCGATTATATAACCATTCCCTGTGAAGGTCAGAATGCTAATAGAAAAGACTTCTGGGCAGCTTTGAATGTTTCTCCAGCCCAAATAGAAAATGCCCCTGAAGTCATAGAGAATATTCCCGATCTAGTGAAAGACATTCCTGTTGTCAAAAACTATGCGGACGTGTTCGAAGAAGTTGTTCGCTTACCTCCGCAAAGAGAAATAGATTTCAAGATTGCTTTAATTCCCAATGCAAGGCCGGTAGTTCATGCTATTCGAAGAATGTCCTTGAAAGAGAAGGAGGAATTAGACAATCAAACAAGACAACTAGTATGGAAAGGTCTGATAAGGCCTAGTTTCTCTGATTGGGGTGCAGCAGTGGTATTTGTCCCAAAATCTGACGGTACTCTACGTCTATGTGTGGATTATCGTGATCTGAACAAACAGACAATAAAGAACAAATATCCATTGCCGCGAATTGATGATTTATTGGATCGATTAAACGGAGCACAAGTATTTTCAAGAATGGACCTAGCTACAGGATTCCATCAACTTCGAATTGCCGAAGAGTGTGTTCCAATGACAGCGTTCAGAGGCCCCGACTTATTCTACGAGTGGTTAGTAATGCCGTTCGGCTTATGTAACGCTCCAGCTTACTTCGTCGATCTGATGAACAGAGTATTCAGAGGAGTATTGAATAAATTTGTTCTGGTTTTTATTGATGATATTCTAATCTTCTCTAAATCAAAGGCCGAACATGAAAAGCATCTGGAACAAGTGTTAGAAATTCTCAGACGGAATGTATTAAAAGCCAAGTTTTCCAAATGTATATTCTGGCAAGATGAAGTGAAATTTCTGGGCCATGTCGTATCGAAAGATGGAATCGCTGTGGATCCAAGCAAAATCACAGCCATTCAAAATTGGAAACAGCCCAGTACTCCCACTGAAGTTCGCAGTTTTCTTGGATTGGCTAGCTATTATCGGAAGTTCGTTAAAGACTTTTCGAAGATATCTGGCCACTTAACGAAGCTTACAAAGAAGCATTCTAAGTTCAAATGGACTGAAGAGAGTGAGGAGGCTTTTGAAGAGCTAAAGTTAAGATTAACAACAGCTCCAGTGTTAACCATCATTGATGGCAACCAGGATCTAAAAGTCTGGACTGATGCTTCTAGAGAAGGCCTTGGAGCAGTGTTAATGCAAAGAGGCCAAGTAATTGCTTATGCTAGCCGTCAACTGAAGCCACACGAGAAGAACTACGTAACTCATGATCTTGAGTTATTGGCTATCATATTCTCTTTGAAAATCTGGAGACACTATCTTCTGGGCGAGAGGTTTGAACTGTTTACAGACCACCAGTCGTTAAAGTATCTGTTCACTCAGAAGGACTTGAATCTGAGGCAACAGCGTTGGCTGGAGTTTCTTGCAGCATATGACTTCGAAATTATATATACTCCAGGAAAAGCCAATGTCGTGGCCGATGCGTTAAGCAGAAAGAATGTAATGATCGCCAGTTTTATTATCACGACTTCATTGCTAGATAAGATATCTGCTCTTCAGGAGGATGATCACTTCATTCAGAAGATCAGAAGGATAATTCAACGAGGCGAACCCTCGAGTTTTCAAGTTGATAATGAGGGGATTCTAAGGCTCAAAGGTCGAATATGCGTTCCTAACATTCCTGAACTTCGAAAGGAAGTACTGGATGAATGCCACAAGTCAAAACTCAGTATCCATCCGGGAGTAAACAAAATGTATAATGACATCAAACGCACTTTCTGGTGGAAGTCGATGAAAAGGGACATTTCTTTATATGTCAGCCGATGCCCTACTTGCCAGCTAGTTAAAAGCGACCAACAGAAATTGGCTGGACTATTACAACCACTAGAAGTTCCTGGTTGGAAGTGGGAGCATATCTCCATGGATTTCATTGATGGTTTGCCCAGAACCAGAAAAGGAAATGACAGTATTTGGGTGATCGTAGATCGCTTCACGAAGACCGCCCATTTCATACCTGTCAAATCAAATAGAACTGCTCAGAGTCTGGCGCAGATTTACTTCAGGGAAATAGTTAGACTACATGGAGTGCCGCTCAGTATAGTCAGTGATAGAGATACAATATTCACTAGCAAATTCTGGGAAGCATTTCAAGTCGAGTTAGGAACGAAGTTAAACCTAAGCACCGCTTATCATCCTCAGACAGACGGTCAGACTGAGAGGGTGAATCGCATTCTAGAAGATCTATTGCGGGCTTGTGTTATAGATTTCGGTGGATCATGGGAAGACAATCTACATTTGGCTGAGTTCTCTTATAACAACAGCTACCAGGCGAGTCTGACAATGTCGCCATTCGAAGCATTGTATGGTAGACCGTGCCGATCTCCTGCTTGTTGGGTCGAGCCTGGAAATAGACTTGTATTGGGTCCTGATATGATTCGCGAAGCTGCTGACAAAGTCGATTTTATTAAGAAGCGATTACTCGCCGCTCAAAGCCGACAAAAGAGCTATGCCGATAAAAGAAGAAGAGATATATCCTTCGAAGTTGGCGACTATGTATATTTGAAAGTATCGCCGATGAGAGGAGTTATCCGGTTCGGTAAAACTGGAAAGTTAGCACCCAAATTCATTGGTCCGTTTCCTATTCTGGAACGGATTGGAACTCTCGCATATAAAGTTAAATTGCCTGACTGGTTGCCTGGTGTGCATGATGTATTTCATATATCTCAACTTCGAAAGCACGTTCATGATCCAGACTTGATCGTGGAAGAAGCAGCTCAGCAGGACATTGAAATTACTCCAGAATTAGCTGTGAGGCGAGAGCCGCTAAAGATTATCGGCAAAGAAACCAAAGAGCTGAGGAACAAGAAGGTTCACTTAGTCAAAGTGCAATGGAGTGGAGATCCGCGAGATTGTACTTGGGAAACTGAGGAGAGCATTCAGAAAGCTTATCCTAGATGCCGAGTAGATATCTCTGATTGACTCTGGTGCAAGGTATATTTACCCTACTTTGCATTACCTTTTAGTTCTCTATTCTGTTGCTATTTTCTTCCCATGGATGTGCATTGTTTATTCTATACTCAGAATATTAAAAACAAATTGGTTGTTGTATTGTGGGATTGTAGAGATATCAAACCACTTTCGACTTTATTCCTTTTCGGGGACGAAAAGTTTTAAGTGGGGGAGATTGTAACGACCCAGAAAATCTGAACCAATTTAAAATTTTTAAATTGGCTAAAATAATGGATTTTAAATATTTAAAATAAATATTTTAAATAATAGCGATGAAAACTGAGTTGAAATCGACATTTGAAAACCAATATAATTAATTATAATTATATATAGAATTGAAAATGGCGCGGTAGTTCGATAATTCGATTTCAAACTTCAATTGAATATACCGGGTGCAAAACAATCCGGATCTTAGTGAAACCAAAAATAATAGAATCTAATTGATGATATCTTTCTAACGAATCCGACCAATCGAAATTTGATAGCGGGAATCAAAAGATATGTCCAGTCGAAAATTCTGAATAGTCGCTATGGAATTCAGGCCCTTAAAAATGGACATTTTGCAGATGACCTCGGATTTCGACGAAACCACTTTTGTTGGGTCCGCAGTGTCAAGTTGTTGCTAGGTTTCAAATTTCATAATTTTCCGAATCAATATGTGAGCGTGGCAAAGGAAAACGCGTTTGACCGATTTCAGTTGATTTTAATCGACTGGAAATTGGCCATTTTTCAAACGGTCTCAGAATTCGACGAAACTAGTTTTGTTAGGACCGTATCGTCAATACGAAGCTAGAAAATATTTTTCTGGAATTTTTCTAGTTAATATGTGACCCCGGTAATTTAAAATGTGCGTTTAAAATTCAATATAATGATTTAAATGTAAATTCAAAAGGAAACTGATTGTAACAATCGAATCAGCTTGCGATACATATCCCATTGTGTTCGGAATGGGGGTTAAACGCTATGGACGACAGGCGGTGGGCCTCGTTTCGAGGTCATATGTAAAAGTCAACTTTTTGCTAAATTTAATAATTAAATAATATAAAAAAAAATCTATTTTTCCCTCCTTATCTCCTTTCTGCCCCCCCCCCCCCCCCCCGATTCAGTTAAACAAAAAAAAAAAAAAAAAAAAAGAAGAAAACCCAATCGAGCCGCCGCCCCCTCGAGACCCGACGCCGACGAACCCTACCGCCGACCGCCTATTCTTCTTCCAAGCCTGCCGCTTCCACACCCCTCTCCCTCCGCCGCTTCGCAGGACCCACGAGCCCCTGGAGCATCGCAACAGCGATTCGCGAAACCCTCCTCCAGTTCGGCGAACCTCGAGCCGCCTTCCCTCCGTCGATCTACGAGACTCCCCCCCCCCCCCCCGTAAGTTTTTTTTTTCTTTTCTTTCTTTCTTCGTTTTGCTATTTTTATAATGATTTTTAAAAACTGATTTTTAGGGTTTAAATACAGATTTTATAATGATTTTTAAAAACCGATTTTTTTAGGGTATAAATACTGATTTTTAGAATAGATAAATACTGAATTTTTTTTTATAAAAAAAAAACTGTTTTAATTGAGAATTTTTAAAACTGAATTTTATAAAAGAAATTAAAACTGTTTTGAAAAAGAATTTTTAGAACTGAATTTTATAAAAGAAATTAAAACTGTTTTGAAAAAGAATTTTTAGAACTGAATTTTATAAAAGAAATTAAAACTGATTTTAATTTAGAAATTTAAAACTGAATTTTATAAAAGAAATTAAAACTGATTTTAATTTAGAAATTTAAAACTGAATTTTATAAAAGAAATTAAAACTGTTTTGAAAAAGAATTTTTAGAACTGAATTTTATAGAAAAATAAAAACTGATTTAGTTTTAAAGGTAAAAGCTTTAAAATGGGAAGAAAGGTTTGAACTTTCAAGAGAAATAAAAATCATATTTTTATATGTTGAAAGCAAAAATAAAAATCATATTTTTATATATTGAATAGCATAGTAAAAATTCTATTTTTACATATGCAGAGAATACGGGTGAAAGCGACAAATAGGCGAAGATTTCTATTAAGAAGAGTCTTGCAGTTGGATAGCTATTGGTGAGATTTCTGATTTAAAATTTATATATATATGTGTGAAGTAAAAGTGAATTGCTATATATAAATATATATATATATATATATATACGCCCCCTCGTCCACAAACCATGGACGATATTTATTGGTTGAAATTGTTGTGGAAATTTGATTGATAGCGAATGATTGTTTGGGATTGTTTGTGATTGTTATTGGTTGATTGTGGTTGAAAAATACTCATTTGTGGTTGTGAAATATTTGGTTGAAACCACTTAGGATTAGTTTGTGGAAATGAATAAATATATATACATGCCGCCTGCGTGCGAACTAGATGCATGTTTCCCATTGTCAAAAACCGCGAGGTTTTAAGGTAGAGCGAGGAGCCGTACTAGGGACGGTCCCGGTGTAACTACCCTGCCGTTATGCTGCCGAAATTTTGAATAATATTTGTGTGTTTGAATTAATTTCATATGCTTAAACTATTGAAAACATTCATGTGTTGAATTGATATTCATTCGTTGTTTAGAAATTCATGTGTTGAATGGTATTCATATTTTGAAATAAACTGTTAGATAATAAAAATCACATTTTTATCTATATCTAAAAACTATTGAAAACATTCAGGTGTTGAATTGATATTCATTCGTTGTTTAGAAATTCATGTGTTGAATGGTATTCATATTTTGAAATAAACTGTTAGATAATAAAAATCACATTTTTATCTATATCTAAAAACTATTGAAAACATTCATGTGTTGAATTGATATTCATTCGTTGTTTAGAAATTCATGTGTTGAATGGTATTCATATTTTGAAATAAATTGTTTTATGATAAAAATTCTATTTTATCACCTACATGAACTATATAGAAAAAAAATAGTGTTTTGAAATGAGTTGTTTTACAATAAAAATCACATTTTTATTGTATGCATAAATCGTTGAAATGTGAAATGTTAAAAATAACCACTTGTTCAAAATAAACATAGATGAGTTGAAATATTCATTAATTAGCTAATGAAATGATTTGCACCTATTTATGTAGCATTAGAATGAATGGCGTTTTTAAACCAAATAGAAATCAAATATGAAGTTGAATAGAAAAGGATAAATGATAAGAACTGTATATATATGTATATGCATATCCATTGAACAGGTTATAGCAAAGGGGCTAGAGAAGAGGAATAAAATTTTGTGCCCGACAAATAGGTACACATTTACTGATTTGTTTGGGTGATGATTTTGAGCCTGTTGGCTAGCCGCTTGGCTTTTTCTTTTTCTTTTTGAGATTAGAAGGACCGGGACGCTATTTGCGATTTCCCGACGCTCCCGGTGCAGGGGAGGTTATGGCGAAATTTTTCCAAAATTTAAGGAGTTAGAAAAATTTTTGAAGTGAAAACGATATAGAAATCATTGAATGAACTATATTTATATAACTATATAAATATAAATAAAATTAAAACGAAACGAGGCCGTGCAGTTCGTATTTTGAAACCGTGATTTCAAACGACTAGTACGGGAAATCCGACCATTGGATTTTCCCGAAATCTCAACCGTCGGGTTCGCCTTGGAATAATCTTTCCAACGGCACCAACCTTGTAAAAATCCAACGGTTGGATTGTCTGGAATGTTTAATTCAAATTTGAAGAAAAACAGCGCCAGAATCGATTTTATTTATATATAAATATAAATAGAATTATATTGAATCGAATAACGACGCTGCAGTTCGTATTTTGAAATCGAAATTTCAAACGATTGTACCGGGAGATCCGACCGTCGGATTTTCCCGAAACTGGAACCGTTGGGTTCGTTTTGAAAAGACCTTTCTAATGATGTAAATTTTGTGAAGATCCAACGGTTAGATTTTCAGATATGTGTAAATCAAATCTGAAGAAAAACAGCGCCACGGCCGCCTTATGGCCCGAAGCGTCGTTTTGAATAAAATGGCTATTTTAAAAATAAATAAAAATAGCGATAAATAGTTATAAAATATCGTAAGCGATATGGAATGGAAATAAACTGAATTTGCTTGATTTATGTGATGTTTGATGGTTGAATGTGTTTGGTGTGAAAACTATATAAAGAACACAATTGGTGTTGTCGGGAAATTTAACCATTGAAATAAATCGATTTGAAATTCTAAATATACGTGAATTATTTGGAAAGGCCGAGTTAATTCTCATTTCGAATAATCGACCGACGATTGAAATTCGAAGATGAAGACGATGGTCGAAGACCGGAGATCTTCACCTCGTTTGGATGGTAACCGAGGTCCTGATTGGGAGGCATCCCGAAATATGGATAATGAGTGGTGATCGTTCAGACGTACGTGTTGATCGAAGGGTTTGCGAGGTATTTAGTGCCTCCGGTTTCGTTCAGACCCAGAACGGACTTGTAAATGGACTGTGTGTCTGACATAGGATTTATTCTGTGTGGCATGCTAAGATGCAGTGATCAGGGCTTCTGTTGAAAAGCAAAGTCTTGTGGTGATGATCAAAGCACCGCCTGTGTGGCGTAGCTTTGTGTATAACGTAAATTCGCGAGCCTCACACCCAGGTATGAACCTAAAACGGGAGAGGACATCAGGGAGGGCCTGCGTTTCTTTCTAGCTAGGGTGGTGTCAGTGACCTACCAGCCCTGACATTTATATACTTTTCACCTATGTGGTTGTTGCTGTTGCGAGGCGCCTCGGTTTGATCGGACGATCCGGGTCCGATGGAGTCATTCGTTGGCTCGTTTACGCCCCAAAGGGCGGGGAGACGTAGTGTTCAGGCATAATAATCCACATCGGTGGACCGGCCCTGACGATCTAAAGGGTTGATGCGTTCTGATCCTGAGGGGCGGGCTAGAGCGTCTCGAATTCGGTAAGGACTATCTTTTGCCTTGGTTCATGACGGAAATCCAATTTCCAAATACGACATCGTGCGGTTTTGATTGTATATATATATGGCGACATGATATATGGTACCCATGCCGTCTATGATTGATAGTTATGATTTGAAGTTGTTTTCAAAACATATAAACACTAGCAATAATATCAAATGCCTTTGTTTTATTCGTATCAATCATATCTTGGCCATTATAAGGTAAAACTCTATCCTCCGGCTTGCGTTGCATTGTGTGATGGGAACTGAGTCTTATAATGGCTTCATTTTTATAAAAAGCATAGCGATGTTTAAAAGAAAGATTTGTTTTAAAGCACTGGCGATCCAATGGAGTAAACCCGTTCCACGAAAGTGGCGTGGTCCTGTGATTAGCCAATTATATATGTGTTGAGTAGATTTCTCATACCAGTCCCATGACTGACTCGTAGTTTGTTTCACTCTCAAACTCGGGTGCCCCTTTTTCTACACGGGCAGCCTTGTATTCAGGTTTAGCTGGTTCTTTCTGGATAGCTGGAGCTGAAGATGGATTCTATCATTTATTTCTTTTTATGCTGTTCAGCTCCTATTGTACATATTTTGTTTATTTCCGCTGTAGACATTTAGGTATAGCTGAACTGTATTTGTACTAAGTAAGATCCTGTATACTGTGTAACTCTGATGATTACTTTTATCCAGTATATTTTGTTGTTCATTCTGGTGTATTTATTTAATTATGTTCTGCTATTATCTGTTTCTGTGTTATATTCCAAAGATAACCTTGTTTCCGTGAGAACGGGAAATCGGGTCGTCTCAAAGCGTTCTACTAGATTCTATTTATTTGTATTTAGACATTATTATAATATCAGACAAGATATTGATTTCAAAACAGTTTTGGGTTATCGTAAGGTAAAAACCGTCTGTGTCTATGTGTGGATTTGGTCTTACGATTATCCTTTTCTTTCGAAAAGATTTTAACTCTAAAATCAGGTTGTGTGATATCCTTGATACTGTGTGTGTTTATCTCACTCTGGTTCACCAGACTGACCCGGTGTTTTGTAAATGCTCGGGTTAGCCCGGGATGTACAGGTTCAGGTTATCGAATGCTGTGAAGAGACGAGCTGGAAGAGTCCAGACGTATGATATTATATAGCTTCTATTCCGATGTGTGTCGTATATGGGAACAGGTTATTATAACTGTCCCAGTGATGTTGATGTACTCTGATATTGTAAGTTTTATTCAAAGCTCTCAATAAAGTTATTTCTATATTATATTTTGTTCCGCTGCGATGTGAGACTCTGTGTTGTGTTGTTTCTTCTTCTTCTATTCTAATATTTCTTTCTTTCTTATCTAACCCTCTAATTTCTTTCTAATAACGTCCAGTGTTTTCGGTGTTGGAAGGTCGGCATGAGTTACGGTAAAGGTATTTATGTCGATTTTCGGGGCCGGAAATCCCTGGGTCGTTACATCCCTCAAGCAACTATGCTGGTGCCTCCTGAAAATTTGCCTCTAGTGTGAAAATAATTATACTTGAAATATAGTAGAACGTTATTTTTATCTTAGATAGCTAGTAATTACTAAACTTATCGATGTTAGTGATAGAATTTAACATATGCATACATATGCACTTCCCGCCCTATCCCGATCATCCTAGTAATATGTGATGTTGCTAGCATCGTCTACTTGCTTAGTGTGTGGGTGTGAGAAAATACATCCGTGTAGGATATGGGATGTCCATGAGCTCGTTCTTGCAATATATGATTTAAATAATTCAATTCAATATAGCTAATTGTGAAACTGATCAATATATAAATGTAATAACTGGTAAATTTATCATGTCCTCATGTGATGCTGGAAAGAATTGGATCTTCCACGATGAGTTACCGGGTTCCCACTTCTATTTACTAAGTTCCTTGCCGACTTTGCCTGCAAATTTACATTGAATAATATATTTAATAATTTCAAAATAATTAAAGAGAAATTTGGTAAATTTACCTTGTATTCTTCATTGTTCCATCAGTCAACCGATTTATCCCATGCAGCTGCGTCTATCCAGTTTGGTTTCATTCCCAATTTCTTTAGCTCTGACATTCTCCCTATAATTCTTAGTGGCCTTTACGCTGAACTAGGTTGGCTTCAGCCTCTTGCAGATCTACTACGCCCTGTACAATGAGAAAATATTACTAATTATTCATTTATACTTAATCATATTGTAAAGCGGTATAAACTAATAAGAAATTATTGTCAAATGGCCTCCTTGGTGGGGTCAGGGATCTTACTCCAAATAGGCCAAAAATTAGTCATCCTACTCATATGCACCTGCTTAGAAATGCCCAAAACCACTCCCGATGGCTCCAACTCGAACCCCATGTTTTAAATAAAATAGAACTTTAGATAATTATAGATACATCATGTGCAAAAAGTTATATTTCTATGCTACTAATTTTGATACTTACGATGATCAGCCTTAGGCTGCAAATAAACGACTATATGAGCTGGTGGCTCACCACTACTCTCACCAATCGAGTGGGAAGAGCTACGCCATCGAGATCTAGGCACAATACATGTCACACACACACACACACACATATATATATATACATATACATATACACAATATAAAAATTCATAATAATTATGATATGATGAATAAAATATAATTCATGTTATATATGTGTCATGCTATATGTGTGTTTTGTGCATGAGTTTACATTTGTCATTTGGATAAATGCAATATTAATGAGAGAAAAATGCAACGTGAATAATTGCCAAAATTATAGGATATTACTCAGTCCTTGTCATTTTTTGAGTCAGACTTGGTTTCAAGTTCTATAACATTTTTCTCTACACTCTCAAATGCTTCAACTAATATATTTGCATCATCATTTAAAGGTCCAAAATCAGTTTGATCATTTGTAATTTCTACTCCAACATTTACCTTGAGATTTGCTTGATAGGCTTGTTTGTCTAGAATATTATTTCCATCGAATGTAAATCTTGCCTTAGTTTAAAAAACCACAGACCAATCTGCTTTATCTCTTTTAAAGATGGATAAGGGGTGTAATAACATGTAGGGTTTGTTTGGATAGTACAAAAGGGTCATACTTTTGATAACACGTGGTATGTTTTATTTCTATAAGATTATAATTTGGATGCACGTTAATACCAAAACCTAGAACATTGTTGAACCAAATGCATCTAAACAAAAAGGTATCCTCCGTGAGTCTTGTAAACTATATCAATTGCAAATCTGGGTTAACACGCCATAAAAATCATTTATATGATTATTAGGATCATCACTGCCTTTAAAGAAAACACCCATATTGTTTGTTAATTTTTCAACATTGTATTCTTTGATGTTGGATTTACATCCATTAAAGAAAAATATTTGATACATTTTAACTTTTCTTTTCCTCCCAACGCCAAACGTTTCAGTTCTTCATTGATCACATGATTTATGGGATCACAAACGTAGTTCGAAAACCAGTTAGCGAAATATTTTCTTAAATTGCCGCTTGGATTTTGTGATTCATAAATACTGCAAACAGAAACATACCATATTGCATTATTATTAATTTACACATGTAGTATTCAATTTATCAAAACTTGTAATATGGTAAGTACTTAACAAATGGTGCAACTTCAGGACAATTGAGAAGAATATATGTGTGTGCTATATGGTAATCCTTATCATCTAACCATACTTCCACACATTTACCAACATGTCAGCTATGTTGTTTAAATATAGATAACGTTCGTTCATTGGCCTCATCATTATGCGTAACAGTTTCAAATGATAAGTTCGCATGATCATTGAAATAATGAGACAAAAATATGAAGCTTCTGCCTCAATATATGATTTGCAGATCAAACCTTCAACTTGAGCTTTTTCTCTCACTTTTTTCTTTAAATGATTTAAGTACCTAATAAAAAAATATCTTAGTTCAGTATTAACTTTTATTTATAACTAAATTAACATGTCCATACTTAATATAGCAACATACCTCCTGAATGGATACATCCATCCATATTGCATAGGACCTCGAAGACGTGTTTTATACGGAAGATGAACAGGTAAATGCTCTATTATATGGAAGAAACCTAAAGGAATTTTTTTTTCTGGATTGCAAAGCAGTATAGGGATTTCTTCTTCAAGTTTAAGTAGGCAGCCAAATTTTAACGTAGTCGAATAAATCAAAATAAACTAAGTTTCATTATTACCATCCAGACTTTTACGGACAACAGTTCTTTGATAGCGATGGGTAACAAATTTTCCATCACTCATTCCACTCAGTCTTCCATTTTTTATAGTTGATGCATCTATAACGATTAGAGAAAATTCCATTGGGAAATAGTAATCCTTCCACCCATTTTAACAGTACTTTAACTTGGTTGTTTTCTAGTTCATAGCATGCTTTAGGTTCTGCACTGTCATTTGGCTTCATATGTAGCTCCGGAAGATTATATATTTCTGCTATATCATGTCTTGATTTCAGATCGTCCTTAGTCTTCCTCTTAACATTCAAAAATGTATTAAATACATCATAAAATACGTTTTTCTCGTTATGCATCACATCAATGTTACGACGGATTAAGAGATTTTTCCAATAGGGCAACTCTCAGAATATACTCTATTTGCACCAGTTATGTACCACCGATTCACCTTAGATTTCAGTTTGCTATCTGGTTTCATTGGAGAATCTTCCATAAGTTCATATATATCCTCGCTTAACCAAACTGTTGGTGCTCATAGAGTCTCATGTTTATTACCATGAATTTTTTTGTCTCTTCAAAAAGGATGATTAATATGGAGAAAACATCGATGACAATCTAACCATAGAATTTTCTTTCCATATGATAAGACGAATGCTCGTGTCTCTTCCGTGCAATAAGGACAAGCAAAACGACCGGCCGTACATCGACCCGAAATCATTGCATATGCAGAAAAATCATTAATAGTCCATAACAAAGAAGCGAATATCCCAAAAAAAATCTTTTTTGATATGCCATTTGTTTCAACTCCTTCATAGCATTATGTTTTTAACTCTTCGATTAACGATTGGAAGTAAACATCGATGGCCTGTGTCAGATCATTTGGGCCAGGAATGACAATTGTGAGAAACATATACAGAGTTTTCATACAAATTCATGGGGGTAGATTGTAAGGTGTAATTATTATAGGTCAAGATGAATATTTATAACCAAAATGAGAAAAAGGTGAGAATCCATCCTTACATAAACCTAGTCCATTGTTGTGGCTCTTCGCTGCGAAATTGGGATATTTCTTATCAAAATATTTCCATGTTTCTCCATCGGATGAGTGTGTAAACGTACATTCTTCAAGTGTTCTCACACTGTGTCATCTCATATGATGCGCTGTTACAAATGATGCATATAACCTTTGAAGTCTAGGGGTGATAGGTAAATAATGCATACGCTTGTACGGAACTTCTTTTTCTTCTTTTTCCTTAGTTTGTATCTTTCCTGATTACATATTTTACAATTTCTAAGATTGATATCTTCTTCCCAATATGCAATCACTTAAACAAGTATCTATTTTTTGATACAACAAACTGAAAGATGAGATAAGTTTTTTCGCTTTATAATAATTTCCGCACCATATATGGTTTCTAGAAGCTTGAACAACAGAAGTAAATCCGACCTCGATAAGGTTGTATTTTGATTTCATTGTAATGCACTCTGCGATCGCTGATAATTAAGCGTTGCTTGTACATCTATTCTAGAAGGGTTTTTAGCAGCATCAAATAAATCATATATTTTTTCGCTCTAACATTTAGTTCCTATTTGACATTAAAATCGTCGCTATCAATTTCAATGGTAGGGAACATTAATCATGTTGCATCTTCGACTCTATGTTTTATGAGATTCATCGTACTAACTTCATCATCAATGACCTTCATTGATTGTTCTTAATTAGGGACTACAATTTCTTCATAATGATCCTACACCAAATTATTGGATACAAAACCATGTTGGCGCAAATGAACAATAATCATATCCGGTATTAAATGCTTTAACAAATTACACCTAACCTACTACATGGGAAACAACATATGTACCCCGTTAAGAAAATGTTCACTTGTTGAGATACCAATTTCCCCTGTTTGATACATCCAACTCTGATCAACAAAATAATTGACAAGTTTTCCTACTTTAATACCTATGATGGAAAGTAAAAAAAGATTATTAATTATTTATTTTATATTTTGTTGCTTTAGTAAACATATGCTGAATTATATAAGATTTTTACAGACATTATTTTAAAGAAAGAATTAATGGTTCGTTGACATTTATGTGGCTTCTGTGATGGTTGGTCATCCTACTTCCCATTAAAAACACAATTATAATTACATTCCGTAAATCATATCATTTTAAATAATTTCCTAAAAATTTTGGTAGAGCTTCCCCCAAGTTTCTTGTGTCGCATATAAATGTGTGTACCCAAGGAACGAAAAGAAAAGACCATCGAAATTTTGTGAACCATTTAAAGTGATATGATTTACGAAATGTAATTACTTTATTGTGTTTGTAACTTGTTCAATACAGGGACAAATATGTTAAATGTTGTATAATATATATGGATGTCCGTTTTGTAATAAAAACGAATTGTCATACAACGATCATATACAACACATGTAAGACCGGGCCATAATATCTAAAGAGATTTAATATTTGTTTATATTAAATTTAAATATATGATTTGTTTATAATTTACCATTTTATTACACAGTACTAAATTATATATTTTTACTATTTCACATAATATACAACTCGTTTTTGCTTATATACTAAACTAAATATATAATTTGTTTATATAGCTAAATTATACATTTAATGATTTCTAACTACGATGATTCCTATCAAAATCATTTGGAATCATCCAAAACTTATTATACACCAAATCAATTTACGTGTTCTCATAAAAAAATAAGTCACGTTCACAAATTAGCCATAACTACGATAAATTCTAACACAATATATACTTCATGTTTGCATAAGTTATACTATTTGCAAAACCTATCATACACCTACATTTAATACTGACAAAACCATCTTAAATATACACAATAAGCTAAATTAGAAACTTTTGCTATTTGTAGTAATTTGATCATTATGATGATTATAATAGTTATTAGCATATAGTATGTAACCCGTGCGTTGCACTTGGCAATACTGTCAAATGTAGAATTTATTATTTTAATGCTAAAATGAAAACTTTGTTATGCAATATATGATAAATTTTGATGTGAAATACATAAACTATATTAATAAAAGTAATATAATTAGGCTCATTCATATCCTATCTCTTTGAATTTTAAGCTATAACCCATCTTAAACCTGAATCGAGAGTAATAAGTGAACCCATGAGATTAAAAAAGTATACATCTAAAGGTTATGATTCACTTACCTTAGCTATGTTGTTGCCAATCTTAAATCAATCTAACAGCTGACCAGTTTCGTCATCAATCTTGAATCATCCTAGCAATTAATGTAAAGTTTGATGATGGCCGGGAAATGCAAAAAAAGTCAGTAAATTGCAATTTTGAAATTTCCACTTAATCAAACAATACCAATATTCAGTTATTAAATGTGATGAGATTAATATTACCAACATCTCAATAGCATTTATTTAACTATATCAAAAATTGCTTGAAACTTTATGTAAGTAATAATACCGTAAAAAACCTATTAAACCAATCTCTAAATTGAATTTTTCAAGCGTAAGCTACCTCTGTTTAAACGAACGAATTCTAAATCTGCAGGCGCCAAGCAGATAAAAGATTGCGGTACAAAGAAAGAATTTAGATCCGCGCAAAACCCTTCGTCATTTTCTTCTTTTTCTATATCCGTTCGTTCTTCTTTCCCGGTCGCTCTAGCAGATCCCTGGCTTTTCAGCTAACTGTCTTATTTCTTCTAAATAAAAAGCTTTAAGATGGTAATGTATTCATTTTGGAGAGAAAGAATAAGATGGCGTGATAAAAGAGAGAGAATATGGCAATCGTGTGGGAAGATGAGAACCGAACTATGGTAAATAAGAGTGGATAGAAATCTATCCTGGGGGACTTGTTAACGTGGCTAAAAAGGTTAAAACCGTTAAGCAGTAATAACCCGTTTAATTGTTTGCTTATTTGGTTGATTGACAGTCGCTTGATGTCTTTACTTTTTTTATATCTGAACCGCTCTTTGCTGGTATGATAATATCTCACGTCTGCAAGTATAATAAATAATAATTTATTTAGGTAGGACACTGTTAAAATGGCAATAGATTTTTATATTTACACAGTATAATATAATGTTAATATATTAATAATAGGATATTTATATTAGTAAAAAATGCTGTTGGATATATTTCTTTTTTTAACACATGTCATTTATCGTAAACTATATATATAAAAATGAAGTTGATTACAATAGTTGATAAACTAATTGTACTTGCCATTTATCGCAAACTATATTAAAAAAGTTGTTCAACTTGTGATTCATCTGATTTAGGCATCATTTTCATTAATGTCAATTTAATATATATGATTGCATAATTCAAGTGCTTAAATTAAGAACAGCAGCATAAATACATTAGCATCGATTTTCCATTTTTACAACTATAAATTAATCAAACCTAAGTGGAAATATATTTATGGAAATAAATGAACAGGAAACACGAATGGTAATATGCAATTACAGTAGCGACACAATACCAAAGTATTTAAAGTAAACCAAAAATGCACATTCAGTAAAGGTGATTGTTGAAGGAAACTGACAAAATAATTAGGTAGTTATAATAGTAGATGAAAAAGATGTCGGCGTAAATAAATACCATTTATATTACAAAGTCACGTTCATTCCAAGGAAGAATGCAAAATGTTACAGGTATAAAAAAGGAAAAATAAAAATATAAAAGAAACCGAATTTACTTTCCATGGTGAAAACATTCAAATAAGGAATTGTTTTTCATCCAATTCAATTCTTAATTTTGTGCCAAAATTATACCAAAGAAATAAGACGAAAATATAGTTATGTGTAGGATTAGTCGTTGCAGGCCTCATTTATTAACCATTAACTATGAGTTTATAATTACACGTGGCCAAGCAAGAAAAATGCCAAAATATAAAAGAAACCGAATTTACTTTCCATGGTGAAAACATTCAAATGAGGAATTGTTTTTCATCCAATTCAATTTTTAATTTTGTGCCAATAGGTTTATGAAATTATACCAAAGAAATAAGACGAAAATATAGTTATGTATAGGATTAGTCGTTGCAGGCCTCATTTATTAACCATTAACTATGAGTTTATAATTACATGTGGCCAAGCAAGAAACATGCCAAAACAATTGATCCTAATTTCCATTGAACAATATTTTACATTATCATATCCAACTGTGTATGTAAACTATTTGATCACAGTTTATTATAGTATACCCAAGAAATAAGACGAAAATATAGTTATGTGTAGGATTAGTCGTTGCAGGCCTCATTTATTAACCATTAACTATGAGTTTATAATTACACGTGGCCAAGCAAGAAACATGCCAAAACAATTGATCCTAATTTCCACTGAACAATATTTTACATTATCATATCCACCTGCCTATGTAAAATACTTTTTTCATTTCTGTTTCAGATGCATATGCTAGGAGAAGCTATATTTATAACAAATTGGTTTAATTAAAAACTTAAATAAGTTTGGCAAAATGTTGCAGGGAGGTGAAATAGTTTCACACTACTTTTTATGAGTTGGTGTTGATATTTTACATGAGGCATAAAAGTGTGCATAGGAAGTTAGAAACATAAAGTAAAACTGAGTCGACAACATGAGCAGGTGCACAAAAAAAACAAAAAAAACGTGTAGCAGAACACAAAATTATGCAATATACTGCTTATGTATAAGAGTTACATAAGGGAAATGGGTACACAGAGAAATACATCTAGGTGTTTATACCGGAAATGCAAATGAGAAACAAACGTAATTTATTAGTGCAGAATACATTCTCAGTTTCATAAATTTAAAAAAAAGAAATTTGACGCCAGATGCTCTGCCTGGATCCTGTCACAGTCCGCAAACTGCAGTTTAAAAGAAATTGGTTAGTAAAGGAATACGTATGATACATATAGTTGTATGAATGGTGGAAAAAAAATTGTATCAAACCACTGCATTCCAATGAGCTTCGTCTTCGTTATCCGTATGTTGTGGAGTAGTAGGCGGAAGATCGTGAGCTTCATTTTCGTTCTGAAAATCGTTGGGTTGAACTTGAGGAGCAGTAGGAGATGGGACATTAGTCACAGTTGTGGTGGTTTCATAGCTGGTTGAATTATGGGGTTTAGTTAGACGTATGCTTTTACGTTTATGTTTTCTTGCTGAAATGGGTAATTGAGACTGTTTGGTTGGCAGAAAAAGCTTGGACTGCATAGATTTAATGTAAAATGAGCTAAGTAGATGGTAAAAAAAGTAGGAGTTAAGTTACACAAAGAGAATTACCTTAGTCATGATGTGTTAGGAAGAGAACAAAACTGAGGAGTAAAAAAGAGAGGCTATGAATGTGGAAGGAAGAGTAAAGAAGGTGTTATGTAAATTTATAGCGATTGAGTACCATATGTAACTAATAAATGCGTTAAATCTATAATATCAATTGGTAATATACTATATATGATATATGAATCATATGTAAGATAATGAATTTTAACAAAACATTCAATATTTCAAATCTGAAATAAGCATATATGAAAAAATTAATTGTATATACTATATACAATTAATTTAAATTTATACATAAGTCATTCCTTATATATATAGCGATTAAATAGCTTTACTTATAATATCAATTGGTAATATACTATATATGAATCATATGTAAGATAATGAATTTTAACAAAACATTCAATATTTCAAATCTGAAATAAGCATATATGAAAAAATTAATTGTATATACTATATACAATTAATTTAAATCCCTTTTACTTATAAAAGGGATGAATCATATGTAAGATAATGAATTTTAACAAAACATTCAATATTTCAAATCTGAAATAAGCATATATGAAAAAATTAATTGTATATACTATATACAATTAATTTTACTTGGCTGTAATTAACAATTATACATAAGTCATTCCTTATATATATAGCGATTAAATAGATTTACTTATAAAAGGGATGATGTGCGCTGATTTTGGTAAGCTAAGAATAAATGAAACGATGTGTGTACAAATCCAGGCCGTCCTTTGTCCAAACTAAGAATAAATCTCAGCCGCTCTTTGTCTCCATGTTTGTCTCCTGGTTTGTCTTAGGGGGCAATTTTATTATATAGATAATACGATGTAATAAACATAAACTAGAAATTAGGAATCAAAAGTGATGCAAAATTAGGCCTAAATAAAAAAAAATTAAATAGATAGAGTTTAGGTAAAAAAGGGTTTTGCAAGTATGAGAGGGTAGAGAGGGGCGACAACAGCAAGTTGGTGGCCCGGAGGTCGGTTGGACGGTGGTTGGAGTGGTCGCAGTGTTGGAGAAGTTGAGGAAGAAGGATAGAGTGAGTTTTTTCTTTTTCTTTTGGTGGGGGGAGGAAAGTGAACAGTAGGTCACAGGTTTTGGAACGTATACGAGGAATTTCGAATGACTTTCAACGGCTGCAAATGGGCTTTGTAACGGTTTCCAATGGTTTCATATGGCAAGTTTATTAAAATAACAATTTTACCACGGAGTCAACGGGTCATTGCTAATCGCTGGGTATCGTTTGAAACTTCCTAGGACAATATACAGTAGCTCTAGTAATGAATGAAACACAAGACATTCATCTTTTTCACGTTTTTTACCTAGCAACAACAATGCTTAGAAGGCAAGTAAAGAGCTTATATATACACTCATCTTTTTCACGTTTGGCGGGCTTATCACAAAAACAAACTTCATTCACTTCTCTTCTCTAGAAAAATGGAGACATTCATGTATATTCTCTAACAAAACAAAACTAGGGACCATTTTCATCTCTATCATTAGCTCACGAAATAAAACAACATAGCAAGCTTGTTATTTTCATTCTTTTCTCTACCAACTCTTCATGCCACACAACATCGGGTGACATGCCATTTTTTAACCTATTTTAATATCTCCACTCATTTTTTTTTCTTTAGAGTATATTTTCATTCTATTTGTATAATATATATATATATATATATATATATATATATATATATTTGTGTATTTTTATGTACTTGCGTGGTTTCTTCTTTGGCTGGAAGTGTGTGTGCATGCGTATGCCAGAGTGCATGCGTGTGTGTTGTGTAAGAGGGAGAACGTGAGCACATGTGGTTCTTGGGATTAGGCGTATAAAAGGAAAGGGAGTAGGATTTGCGTGATCATATATGGATGAGTTAGACTTTTAAGGAATGAAGAGTGCATGCATGCTGTAGTGCAAGAGAGAGATGTGATGCATTCCATGTTGAGGCACGGCCAAGTTGATTTAGCATAGATGTGTAAGTGGGAATATGAAGAGTGGAGTTTTATTTACTGGGGTGTGAGTTTCAGGAAGGATGCAGGTTTCATAGTGGCTTGGTCGGGCCTATGTGCAGTTGGGTGAGATTGTTTAAATTAATTTAATTATTGTAGTTTAGTAATCTGTTAGATTAACTTTATAACATTAAAAGAAAGTACTAGTCATACATATTCCTCTTAGCCACGGTTTTGGACGTTAGAATCGTATCGACGAATAAAACCCAATAGTATAGTTGTTTGACATGTTTGGCCAGGCGTAAAATATTGGTAAAAAGTTAGCGGTTGAACTTAATTGCGTATAATGTAATTACATAATTATACTTTGGTTAGAGAAGTCTGTTAGCAGAATTAAATATCATTCTGCAATTGAATAAGATATTTGTTTATATATCGTTAAGTAATATTGATAGATGTTGTATCGTTATTTATGGTTGATTATTGTTGTCTAACTAATCGTATTGATTGCACTCAAAGGCGGACCTATGTGAGGACCAGTGGGGAACGCCGCCCCACTGAATTTTGATTTTTTTTCTTTCTAATTTACTATGATATTGTTGTTCATTTTTTTTATGCATTCCACTTCACTAAGCCTTTACTGATCAGGATGTATCAACTAAATAAGCTTTTTGAACTCTGGATTATTTATTCATTCTCTTAGAAGCTATGACACTATCAATCACTGTCAAGAGAATCTCTAAATTCGAACATCCAAACTTAATGAACCCTAAAAAAATTTTGAATTAGTACACTTTCTTGTTTGCATTGATCACCAATTTTTTTCACGATTCAATTCATTAGCATTCCAAAACATGATTAAGTAATTAAACTTGGTATTTTCTTTCATTTTCCTAACAAAATTATAACTTATGGTTTGTTTAAATTCGGTTTTAGGAATTCCTTCAAGTAAAGAATATGAAAAATAATATGTTCAGTTATTTCATATGACATACAATATTTTATTATGTTTAGACTGAATATTAATATATGGTTTTTGTGGTCAAAATTGGTTTAATTTTTGCTATGAAAATATAGGGATTTTTTAAGTTGTGCCCCCACTGGTTCAAATGTTTACGTACACCCTGATTGCGCTCCACCAGTTTATGAGCAAATATCCGTTTTCTATTTTAGCATTGGATTGGGCAAATAAACATTTGTTAGCTAACACCTTGTGATTTATTTCACGATTTGAATAGAAGGTGTTTAGCGATATTATTTGGGTCACTTCAATTTAATGAAATGATAACACTATATGATTTATTTCACAATTTGACTATAAGGTGGCCAGCAATAAAATTTGATTGTCTTTAGAAATAAAGGTTTAGAGTCGATCAAATAACTTGACCACTTTAGGGTGACAGAGAGATAATGTCTAGGCTTGAGTTTGGAAAACCAGTTTCCTGCTCTCCCTGACTATCCAGATTGGCCCGACGGATGGGACAGTGAACTTGATTTACTCGGACCAGATTTTTAATATCGAGTATAATCAGAATTTAAGATTTATTTAGAAATCGCTTTATTAGTGAAATATAAATATGAACATCTAGTGGTTAGAATCTCACAATTTGACTATAAGATGTTTCATATAGATAAATTGATAAGTTGAGAAACAAAAAGAATTTCGAGGACTAAACCCGATTGATTTAATATGATTATTCCAAAATATTTGGAAATGGAAATTATTATAGATTTTACACGTTGATGTAAATGATTTTCCACTTTGGGGTATAAAATGATTTATCATGTTACCAATTATTCGGGTGACCCATAACTAAAAAGGTGGGTACATATTTGGGGATGCTTCGCTCTTAGGATAGAGGTACATACTTATATTATCGATAACATAAAGGCTGGGACCCAGTAGCCTTGTTATTGAGAGAAAACTCTCGGGATTGGTTGCATATCTTTTGATATGCTTTATTGTAATATTTTGGAATTTCCAAATAAATATTCAGAAAGAAATTTGTTCTTTAATGCCAAAATTGTGTATTTCAAAAATTTTAAGACAAAATATTAGGAATAAAGTCCAAGAGACAATATTCGTAAAGTTAATTAGGTTTTAAAAAACTAAATGTAAGGATTAAGTTAAGTGGGAAGTATTGGGAATTGCATTTTGTATGTTGCATCATAGGCTCCATGAATCCTATTTGTGATAGGAGAACTACGTTTGCTTAATCCTGTATCTAATTGGGTACCCAATTAGATATGTGTATGTAGGCAATCATAAGTGGTAGTGATGCAGCACCGTAAATAACATAACATTTTTCTGTTTGTTGTTTGCTATATATAAAGTATTGATATATCTTGTCAGCTTGCTATTTTATTCTGCATTTACACTGTTTATTGAGTTTGCAAAATTTAATAGGGTTGTCTCTCTCACCAAAGTGCACAACAGTAGATGTATAACAATTAAGTTAGGTATGCATACTTTGTAGATTAATTAATTACTTTGACTAAGTTATATATTTAAATTTGTATCCTAAACATTTAGAATGTTAAATACTCATCAAATATTATATATTAAGTTGGCAGTTTTTATTCATAGTTTTAGAAATGAACGGATTTTTCGGCATTTTGACTTGTCCAAAAAAAGGGTCATAACAGACCAAATGAGACAACTTAAAAACCCATACCCTTTAAACCGATAATATTAACCATTGTCTAATTCAAATTGTGTGAATTCTCAGATTATGAGGTGTAGTATAAAAATAGAGCAGAATATAATCTTACAACGGTGGGACAATATATAATGTTGAACAATAATTTTACAGCGGAAAAACTTTTAAATATACATATCTATAAGTATGACGAAGATTTCATATTCATCTCTGAAAAACTCTAACTAACTTCCAACACCCCTAAAATAACTTGGACGAATATAATACCTACCCTTACAACTGTTGATAACACAAATAGATATAACATATGCATAATGAATAATAGAACACGTCTATAAGTTTGATGTAGGTCTCCAACTCTTCTCTGAAAAACTTCAACTAACATCCAACAGTCCAGAAACAACTCGGATCGGACTCGAGTACTAAAAACACCTAAATCAGGCTTTGATAAACCCACGTGATAAAATCTCAATAATAAATGACACCGTCATATTTATTAGGGATTGCGGAAAGGATCGTTAAGGCAAAACAAACACTAGAGGAGGGTGAATAGTGTTTTTGAGAATTTAAACAAAATCTAAAACTTATGTGATAAACTATATTAATCAAACACCACAGAAACAATCAAAACAACAAATCAAACATAGAAACAAAATAAATAGAAACAAAAATGCAGAAAGGAAAGAACACATCGAATTTTATACTGGTTCGGATTGCTCCTACGTCCAGTCCCACGCAACACTAGATTGCGCAAAGTTTTATTACTATATCAAAATCCAATTACAACCTCCTTGATTTCACGGCTGCAAGGGTTACCACCGATTCCATCCTTGATTTCACGACTACAAGGGATACCATCGATTATGTCTTTGATTTCATGGCTACAAGGGATACCACCAATTCAACTCAAATACAACCCAAACAATTACAAACAACCCTATAACTCTTCAATTGCACTTAATTCAGAGAGAGATAGGAAGAGTGTGTAGAGAGAAGAAGTTTGATCAAAATGGAATTGAATTCGGCAGAGTATAAGTGTAGAAATCATAAAAATGATTAAGAATAATTATATAATGAAAGAGAGTGAAAGTGGAGAAGAAGAGATAATTAAAAATTCAAATTCAAGCCCTTTTATAGTGTGTGAAAGGTTGCAACGTTTTTGACACATTTCAAATGGTGAAAAGACACTTCCTATCAAATTTAAATTTCTTACAGTTATATGTCGATATAGCATTTTCTGTATGTCGACATACTCTAGTGCAAATTTGAATTTTAAACATTTTCAAGTGTTTTGATATAAATATAATTCTGAAAATTCTTGACTAAAATTATAGTGTTGTAAATTAATATTATAAACTAGAAAAACATATGAAAACATAAATTTAAACTATATAAACATATTTACAAAATTATAAGGTTTTAAACCATATATAAATATAAAGTATAGAATTATAAATATATAAAACTTAAGTTTGAAAAACAAAGATAAAATAGAAAATATAGAAAAAATAAAATAGAGAGAATTGAGGATAGAATTTGAAAATCAGAATTTGAAGTTGAATCTGGAGTGTTATTTAGAGTCTTACAAAATCTAGACTCTATA
Source organism: Allium sativum (assembly GCA_030737875.1). Lineage (NCBI taxonomy): Eukaryota > Viridiplantae > Streptophyta > Magnoliopsida > Asparagales > Amaryllidaceae > Allium > Allium sativum. The sequence continues at coordinate 138,350,887 of CM060925.1, read as the reverse complement.
ACTATATTAATCTTGAAATCTTGAATACTTATGAGTCTAGAAATTTCTCTGAATTCTGAATCTCTGTCATCTTCAAAATGTACAGTCTTCAGTAATATTTCCTGTATATAATTCCTGCATATGTGTGTATACAAATATTCTATACAAAAGTGTTACTATATATTTTATAATCAATGATAGTTGAAATAAGGTTTTTGTCATCAAAACTAGATTCTCCAACAATCTCCCCCTTTTTGATGATGACAGCCTTAGTTTATAAAATATCATACCTGTGTATACGTGTTGATGATGATCCTTCTAATACTCCCCCTGTCTATATAAACTATGTCTATATTTTGTAGTTACCCCACCCCCCTTTGGCATTATCAAAAAGAAATTATAAAGCAACTCCCTCTAAATTGTATAACTATCTAAACGTATCTTATAATTAAATCTATACTAAAGTTCTAAGTTACATAAATAACTCCCCCTGAATCCTAGATTTATCTATATATCCTAGCATAAAATACTCCCCCTATATCCATGCTATAAATGATCCTAAATATAGCTATCCCAGATTTTGATTCTTATCCTAAAAGAATATAACTCCCCTTAAAATAATGAATATACTATTCTAATAAACCAAATAGAAGGATAATAAACTAAGCATACCAATCAATATTAATAAATAATTCAAACAAGCAAGTCAATCTAAATAAACAATTCAAACAACAATTCAAGCAATCAAATCAAGCAACCATTTTAAGCAATCAATTCAAGAAATCAACTCAAGCAATCATTTCAAGCAATCAACCAAATTAAATAATATGTGTTAATAAACACTTCTTGAACCCTCAATTAAACCTAGAAACTATAAAACTCCCCCTTAATCTGATACAAGACTAAACCTAGCCCATACTCTAATTCCCTTAAAACTATAATAAGACCTTAATCTAGACTTAGAAAGATATTCTTAAAATGATGATATAAGTAAAGTAATTCAATCGAATCAACCAATCAATTTAAGTTTGTTGTCACAAAACATCAATTCAAAAATGAAACCAAACATTTCTAGTAACTTTTGTTTATCCTAAAACCTATAAAGCTTCTATCAACTATGAATTCATAAGTATACTTCTAATAAACCTATCAATCACTGAAATTTAACCATGTCAAGTAAGTCAATCAAGTTATTTAAGTCAAACAAATCAAACAAACCAAATAAGTCAATCAATCAATTCAAATAAGCCAGTCAGTTCAATCAAGTCAAACAAATCAATCAAGTTAATCAAGACAAAGTAAATATGTTATTTATTTGATTAATAATCCTAAATCTCTAATTAGATAAAAATATTCTCATATAGTATACTTATTAAAATTAATATGAAATGCAGTGTGTTGGTGATAATGCAGCATGTCATATGCAAAACTATATGAAGTCACATATTGAATGAAATGTAGCTTATGATGTAAATGATTTTTGACATGTAATAAATGAGGTATGATATGTGTACTAACATGCAGAATGATTTAATGATGATATGTATGGTTGTAAAGGATATTTAAAGTAATATTTAACTATTATGTACATACATATATATATCATAAATTATTTGAATTAAACAAAGGTAATATATATTAATTTCTAGACTTAGTCTAATGGTACTTATGAAAGAGATTGAAAGATAGTGAAGACAAAAATTTAATGATAAAAATATTTTCATGATATGTTGTAAAATATTCACTTTGTAAAATATATTCATGATATGTAGTGAAGACAATAATTCTATGAGAAATATGGAGTTAAATACTCCTAGTAGGGTGCCTTTTTAATAGTAAAAGAATTAAGATCCTTTTAAAGAGAATATAGAATTGTATCATATAAAGTAAACTATTTTATATAAACATATATTCATAATTGTATATATAAAAACTATTTTTTTAAGTTTTAAAATTTAATTTATTATTAAATATAAATCAATCTTTTGATACCAATAAATTTTTAAATTTAATCTTTTAGAAATCAAAATATATTAATTTGTTAAGGAACCATTTATGTGTTAAAAATTAAAAAATAAATCTATAGTCTTTACAAAATTATGAAATTAGGATATAAAACTACAAAACAATAATTTCTTATATTTAATACATGAAATCATATATTATTATTATTATATCAAAAATTTAGGTTAAATATTTAAGATTTTATAAATCTTAATAAGAAATCAAAATAAGTATGTAAATTACAAATAATATTTGTGATAATGTACGTAACCCAAAATTTTTATGAAATCATATGAATAATATATAAGTTAAACTATGCATGTTTAAACTATATAAAAGATGAATAAATTTATGTTTTATAACAATACCAAAAAGTTATATTAACTTTGAATATCATATTAACATGTTTATATAATTTTATTAATTTATATACTTCTAATATATATATATACATATATATATATAGAAACATGGTATAAGAAAATAATTAGATAAACAAAATTAATAATTAGAGTTTAAACTGGCATTTTCTAAAAAAATATAGGGAAGTTTGAAAGTTTAAACTTTTGAAATTCAAAAATTTAATTTCATTATGTCGACATGACCATTTATGTATGTCGACATACATGTAGAAAATCAAAAGGCATATTGTTTTGACTTCTTGATTTTATATTATCGATTTATATTTCAGATTTAACTATTTCCCAAAATAATATTAATCCAAACAAACAATCAAAATTTATGTTTATTATTATAATAATATTATTATTTTGAACTTCAAAATTCAAATTCAAATTTCAAGTTTGAGTTTTAGAGTTTAATTTTCAAATTCAAAACTAGGAAAACAAAACAAAGCAAACAAAGCATCCATTCAACCAAAAAGGAATTCAAAAATTGATTAAGGCGTACCCCGTTTTTAGATCGATTTCTTCGATATTTTCTGAATTCTGAATTGTTGTGAAACACAAATTTGAATCTCCGGTTTCTGGCTCTCCATCGCTTGATGATGAATCTGAATCATATTTACATCTTCCAGAATTTGACGACGCGATCGATGATTTAGTAGTTTAACCAACTTGGCTTCAAAATTTTGAATTTTGAATGAACGGACACTTCAACTACTATAACCCCAAAAGTCATATCTCTTCATAAACTCTTCTATTCTTGATTGATGACTAATATCTTGGTGTCTTTTGGCCAACAGTCATCAGACATAACTTTTTCCCTGCAAAACAACATACCTTTTTAAAGAATCAAGTGACTTTTCAAAATAACAAATTGTAATTTGAAATAATAACATCATGATGATTCTATGACATATCTATTTAAACTTTTCAAGAAATCATTTTATGATGACTTGAATTTTCAATCAAATTGAATGCAGGCTCATCTAATACTGATGCAAACATTAATTTAAACCAGTGTTCAAAATCTACCATTTAAAATTTTCAAAAATCAGATTATGAACTTGTTGAAAAACCTTGCTCTGATACCAATTGTTAGGGATCATCCACGACCAGTGGCCTAGCTTTCCACCATGGCCTATCAACGATACCTTAGAACTAATTTCACGGTTAGCCTCGCGACTCAACCAACCCGCACACGGGGACATGTAGGAGCAAGATTCCCCTGCTCGCCAACAAACAGCCGAGCGAGAACCCCCTATCATGTTCTTTAACTGGCTCTGATGCCAATTGTTAGGGATTGCGGAAAGGATCATTAAGGCAAAAGAAACACTAGAAGGGGGAGTGAATAGTGTTTTTGAGAATTTAAACAAAATCTAAAACTTACATGATAAACTATATGAATCAAACACCACAGAAATAATCACAGACACAAAATAAAATACAGATACAAAATAAACAGAAATAAAAGTGCAGAAAGGAAAGAACATACCAGATTTTATATTGGTTCGGATTGCTCCTACGTCCAGTCCCATGCAACGCTGGATTATGCAGAGTTTTATTACTATATCAAAATCCGATTAAAACCTCCATGATTTCACGGCTACAAGGGATACCATCGATTCCATCCTTGATTTAACGGATACAAGGGATACCACCGATTCTGTCCTTGATTTCATGGCTACAAGGGATACCACTGTTTCAACCCAAATACAACCCAAACAATTACAAACAGCCCTATAACTCTTCAATAACACTTGATTCAGAGAGAGATGAGAAGAGAGGGTAGAGAGAAGAAGTTTGATCAAAACGGAATTAAATTCGGCAGAGTATAAGTGTAGAAATCATAAAAATAATTAAGAATAATTATATAATGAAAAAGAGTAAAAGTGGAGAAGAAGAGATAATTAAAAATTCGAATTCAAGCCCTTTTTATAGTGTGTGAAAGGTTGCAACATTTCTGAAATGATTCAAATGGTGAAAAGACACTTCCTTTCAAATTTAAATTTCTGACAACTATATGTCGACATAGCGTTTTCTGTATATCGACATACTCTAGTGCAAATTTGAATTTTAAACATTTTTCAAGTGTTTTGATATAAATATAATACTGGAAATTCTTGAATAAAAATATTGTGTTGTAAATCAATATTATATAGTAGAAAAACATATGAAAACATAAATTTAAACTATATAAACATATTTATAAAATTATAAGGTTTTAAACTATATATAAATATAAAGTTTTAGAATTATAAATATATAAATCTTAAGTTTGAAAAACAAACATAAAATAGAAAATATAGAAAGAATAAAATAGAGAGAATTGAGGATAGAATTTGAAAATCAGAATTTGAAGTTGAACCTGGAGTGCTATTTAGAGTCTTACAAAACCTAGACTCTGTAACTATATTAATCTTGAAATCTTGAATACTCATGAGTCTTGATATTTCTCTGAATTATGAATCTCTATCATCTTTAAACTGTACAGTCTTCAGTAATATTTCCTGTATATAATTCCTGCATATGTGTTTATATATATATATATATTATGCAAAAGTGTTAGTAAATATTTTATAATCAATGATAATTGAAATAAGTTTGTTGTCATCAAAACTCCATTCTCCAAAAATATATACCAGTTCTGGGGGGTGGATGAAATTTTCTTTGAAAGAAGAGTATCTCATATGACCACGTCCATAAATAAACACAGACAAGTTTTTTCCTTTATGATAATTAAAACGTTTTTATAGAAGTATTCGATATTATTACTAATGTCTACCCTTGGAAATCATTTTCAAATATAAATATTGAAGTACCCAGAGTTGTTACCATTATTAAATTCCAAGGCTACTATGCCATATAGTCTAAAACATAGGTATTTATTGAGAACTAGGTTTCCATACAAATGACTACGTTAATTATTTCACCTTTTCTACGATTGGGAACACCTCTAGAGGGATTCCCCGAGAATTCAATACAACCATAGATTCTCTACTAGCACAAGACCAGCCCACCTCTTTGTCTTGCACTTAGATGGTACCGAATACCTCATTTCTTGTTTGTAACCGACCTTTAAATCGAGCTCCCAGAGTTCCCATATACTGCATTCAAAATATGTCAGGGCTCTATACCATGGTAATTTATCTAGAAGGAAATGGTAATATCCTAATGGAAGCGATACACAGTCTTGCCGCATCAATCCTGATTTGGTCATTTCTAATGTGTGAGGCTCAATAGAAGTAACAATTTACCTTTTACATATCATCTTCATTATCAACTTGAATGCTACAATGCCATATTTTTTTTACCATTGCCCACATTGTCATATAGTATACAGCCCCTTAAGCTCATACATTTCAAGGAACAATGTTAAGCTAAGAGAAGTCTTCTTCTCCGCCACTGTGTTGTACAATTGTTACGAGGACTAGAAATGCAATCGTCATACAATCTTGCATACAAGTTCGTTATAGGACTGAACAAAACCGGGGTGCTTTTCCTTGGCCATTATCTGGTGACAAGCCATTGCAATCCGAAGATTCTAAATATGCCAGGACCACAGCTATAAGTAATCTCATAATAGGTAACCTTCTCGAGAAGTCAACAAGCGGTCCTTCCAATGTGAAGATCATTGGTCTTCAATAATTATCATCTTCATATGTCTTCATTCACATCATTCATTTCTTCGTAACGTAAATTGGTTCGAAGCGGTTTTCAGATAGATATCAACCAAATTCGATCTTGGCTCCTTAAAATCTGATTATCGATTAAAATAAAAGAACATGGATCATAATAATATTTTGAATAACCCTTATTTTCTTAATTAAAAGAAATTTCTCTTTACATTTTTTGTAAATCTTAATTTAATCCATATTGAATAATCTTCCATTTAAGAAATTTATTAAATAGGTCCAATTCAATTGATCCCATTCATCTAATCACATTTAAAAATAACTTGATTTTAAACAACATTTTCATTGTATATTCACTGTCCAAAATTGTAAATAATATAATCTTACCAAATTCGTTATTTGATTTGTTTAAATATAAAGGGTAATCCATTGTCCAAAATTGTGAATATAATCCCTTTTTAAAATATCGATACTTATTTTATTCAATCAAATCAATTTCTCACAAATTTAATAATTCCGAAGGAATATTCACTATTCAAAATTGTGAATATTATTCTTCTATAAAATCTAATTCAATTAGACTAATTCATTCTTTTTATAATAACAAAATCTCATATTTTCGACTTAGAGTAATTCTAACTAATTTAATTTTATTATTGGATAATTATTCTGAGTTTGAATTTTTTAGAATTTTTTGACCCAAATAAATCAAATTCACAATTCCCTCCGTTGGGCCAGTTTAGATAGCCAGGGAGAGCAGAAAACTGGTTGTCAAACCCAAGCCTAGACACTATCGTTCTGTCACCCTAAGGTAGTCAAGTTATTTAATTGGTTCTAACCCTTTTCGTTTATTAAATTTATAAAGTATCTGGTCTTTTCATTATGTCTGTTCCATTCTTCGGTTAATAAAATGACTCTCACAAAGGGTACCGGATGTACTAGTCGTTTCTGCATACTCAATTAATTTATCAATGAATCCAACTTTGAAATAAGTTATAAATCCTTTTAAACCATCTTTATAGTACTTAGATTACTAGTTTAAAACATTCATGGTTGATTTAAGAAAGAATCGTTAAGTTTAAACTCTTATTTCAAAACTATAGCATTTAAAGCGTTTTAAAAGTGTTGTGGAAAGTGATAATATTGTTTATTCAAATAAATATCTTTTAATATTTGTAAATTTATATTTTCCAACTCAAGTCTCTTTTAAATCCTTTAAAATGAGTTATCAAATTTATTCCAAAATTTTCTGTACTTAAAATATCCATTTACAAAGATTTTCAACATTTGAATTAAACTTTCCAAATTTATTATAACTACTTTTAATAACTTTATTAATCACTTTCAAACAAAGATTTAACTTTTCAAATATTTAATATAGGTTTCTCACTAATTTCACACAATAATATATTATTCTGTTAATATTTTTCAATTGTTAACTTTTTGAATCTAAATCTTTTCTAAAGTCAAATTAAAAAATAAGTAGGGTCGTTAGTGTTTTCAAATCACATTTTATACTTCATTTACATAGACAACTCAAATTCGATTTAGATTTCAAATTAATTTCACTATTCATACAAAATTTGATATTTGGTTTTCCATTTAAACTTTCGATTTCAAATACATTTTCATTATTGAAATCTATATTTCTTTAATTTCAAATTTTATTAACTTTTGCATCTAAATTCCAAAATAAAAAATTTGTTCGTTCTTGCTTATTTTTAACTAACATTTTAAAAAGGGAAGGTAAACCAAATCTGAATATATATTCCATAATGTGACTTAGGTAATTACTCAAAATGTATATGATTACAATAACACCAATATTCATAACTAATCATATAACATTCAACATACACTGTAAGCGAGCATATTAAATAGGGGTATAATTTGCTTATATGACCAAATGGTCATTATACACATTTAAACATAATCAGTAACCATATCATACATCTACTTATCCAACCATATCATACGGTGATTTTTTCCACTAATCTTCCGTTTTCAGTCAAATCTAAACTACCACGACATATCATAACAAACCATATAAAGAACCAACAAAACAAGTTTTCACTCCTATCGTCCAACTACAAACGGGGAGGAGGACGGCGGCTGTGACGGCCCGCCCTGCATTAACCATCATTTCCCCCGAAAGTGCATTGTACACATGTCCGCTAGCACGGGACGGTCGTCAAAGAAAGGAAAGAAGATGAAAGAACTAACAAAGAAACCTGTAGAATGTCTCATAGCGCATGGAATAAAATATAATAGCAACATACTTGACATAAAACAGGCGAGACAGTGCATAAGCTGAGAACTAAAACCATCATCATTGTAGTAGCGGAAATCCAAAATACAGCTTATGATCCAACATCATTATTACAACTTTAAAACTGTCTCTAAAGCAAAAGAAAGTAAAAGGAGGCACACTACTAATGCCCAAGCAGTGACCTTCAAAAACACAGGGAGAATATCTATATATCATACGTGGGAGCCTCCTGCTCGTCTCCAGTACAGCTACTCGTGCATACCACCTAAACTATCTCTAGTCTGCTCGTTTAGGAGTACCCAGAGTAATAAGAAGATACATAAAACTCTGGGTCAGACTGTAACAACCTGAAACTTCGGACAGTAAATATTTAAATATCGATGTTATTTAAATATTTAGAACTTGGATTTAATGGTTTTATAACCTTTATTAAATCCCTTTATAAATAATAATTAATGAGGAGAAAACATGTTGTTGAATTTTTGTTTACGAAGATAAGTAGTTAGAAGAAATATCGATAATGTGACCGGAAACAGTTTTATTGATAAGTGACGTCTTACTTGCTAAAAGTTGTTAGAACATTATGTGCATGTAGTAAGATTAGAAGAACACATATATGTGTATGTACATATCATAAAAGTAGCATACAAATGGTATATGTGTACATCTTCTAGAAAATGAGAAATGGCTTAAAATGATAGGGACACGTGTCGCCAAATGAAAGGAACACATGTCTTGTAAATAAATAAGATTAAGACACATACACCCATTAGGTGTCCATGTGTAGAAACATCTTAAGACACCTAAGTAGGCATGTGTCTTAATCCTAAATCATGCATGAAGATAAAGAGGACAAGTGTCCAAAACCAAATTACCAAACTAGCCTTGAAAACTACTATATAAAGGGTGGAAAGGTTCATTTCATTTCATGGATTCACAAACATAAAACCATGATAAGAAAAAGAGGAGAGGTTTGGGAAAGCCTATAGGATAAATACAAGATCATGGCACAAGTACAAGGTAAGAAAAATTATTTAAGTTTAAGTATTTATTTCATATTTTGAAGAAAAGTTGAGAAATTTATGATTGAATAATTGGACTTGAAACCCTGAAAATGACGTTCGGTATTTTGGGCATAACTTTTTCAATTATTGATGAAATAACGACTTCTCTATAAATTTGGAAAGCTAATTCAAAGAACTACAACTTTCATCTAGGGTACTTTTCTCTAATTCGACCGTTTGCATACCTGAAAACTGGATACAAAGTGAGGTAAAAATCAGCCCGAAATTGACATGTTAAAAATGCCTCGTGATGTTTGATTTTTTATATCAAATTGATAAATGATTTTGAGGTTTTCTTTTGATGATAATTAAGTAGACAAAGAGAGCTTTATACTGTATAAAATTTGGAGTCAAAAGCTATTTTTATCATCAAGAAACAACATCAAACATTTGGCTCAAAAACAGACTAAAAATCTAGTTTTGACACTTTTTATAGCACTCCAAAACGCTATCTTTTCTATTTATGAAGCGCGGAACCAACTAGAAGCTTTTTATAGCGCCCAGAAGCGCTGTAGTAGCTGATTTGAGTCTAAAACCATTATAAATTACCCAGAACTTTTTATGGCGAGTCTGAAACGCTGTAATAGCTGTTTTAAGCTCAAAACCCACCTAAAACTTTTCATAGCGTCCCAGAAACGCTGTAGTAAGTTGTTTTTAGTCTAAAATCATTATAAGCCATCCAAAACTTGTCATAACATTTCTGGAAACGCTGTCTTTCGCTGCGTGGACTATAAAGTACTTTAGGATTAGCAGAACTTTTCATAGGGACATAGAAACGCTATAATATCCGTTTTGAGTCCAAAAACTATTCCAAATTACCTAGAAATTTAGATAGCGTTGAAACGCTGTAATAGATGTTTTATGGTAAATTATTCCAAATCCTCTTAAATTAGGATTTGACATTTGATGTGACTTTTGACGTGATCTTTGACGTGACATTTGATGTGACATTTGATTTGACATATAATAATAATAAATGATTGATGTGACCTTTGATGGGACATTTTAGGATATTTATGATTAAGTAAGAACTTATTATAGAGATATACAGGTGGTTTGAGAATTAAGAATGAAGGAGTCTTTGCATAATGAAGATGATCAGCATTTAAAATGAAAGATATTTATCTTTTGAAAGGAAGATCTATAAGAGATATATATATATATGTTTTTCATATAAAAGACTGGAACGTTCTAGGGTGACAGAGAGGATAGTGTGTGACGGCACGGAATTTCGCTCGGTCCGAACCAGTCGCTAAACCGATCCAGGCCGTTCGAAACGCCCTATCGTTTGAGAACATGACAAAACAGAACGCATACAGAAGAACACTTCATCGTATATTACAACAATGCATCAGATTACAAGAATATACAGAGTATAAATGAACATTACACAGAAATATCAGAGATTTAAATTACATTTAAATACATAGCAGCGGAAAATAATACAATACACAACTAGAATGAGATATACGGATACAAAGCTTTCCGGATATCGTTCCAGCTGTAAACCAGGATCCTGTGAATATAAATCTGCAAAACCGAAACTACTAGCTGCCCGTGTCAAAATAGGGGCACCCAGAGTTTAGGTTAAAACAATAAACTCCAGGTCAGTCATGGGACTGGTGTGAGAACTAAAACAGTTATTAATCTTTATTTCAAGGTTAGGTAAAACAAGGGACCACGCCGCTAACGCGGAACGGGTTTCCTCCCAAGAATACCAGTGCATAAAACAAACAGCGCAATGCTAAATAAAGAAAAATGAAGCTGTTATAAGACCCAGGTCCTATCACACAATGCAACGCAAGCCGGGGGATAGGGTTTTCCCTTATAACAGCCAAAGAATGCTTGATACGTTTAAAAACAGATTATTTGATACTATAATAAGTGCATAGTGTATAAAACAACTTCAAATCATAAGTATCAATCATAGGCGGCATGAGCGCCCCATCCCACTATGTCACCATATATAGGTTTACAAATAAAACCGCAAAGTCACGTATTTGGAAATTGGATTTCCGTCTATGAACCGAGGCAAAAGATAGTCCTCAACCGATTCGAGACAATCTAGCCTACCATGTCTCAGGAACAGCCGCAACTGCCCCCTGGATCGTCAGGGCCGGTCCACCGATGTGGATTATTATGCCTGAACAATACGTCTCCCCGCCCTTTGGGGCGCAAACGAGCCAACGAATGACTCCATCGGTTCGAGAACGACCGATCAATCCGAGGCGCCTCGCAACAGCAACAACCACATAAGTCAATCTCGTCAGGGCGTGTAAAACCACTGACGCCACTTTTAGCTAGAAAGAAACGCAAGTCCTCCCTGAGGTCCGTCTCCCGTTTTTGGTTCATACCGGGTGTGAAACACGCGAGGTAAACGTTACACAAAGCTACGCCACAAAGGCCGTGCTTTGATCATCACCACAAGACTTTGCTTTTCAACAGAAGCCTCGATCAATTGCCACTTAGGCATGCCACACAGGCAATTCACTCCATGCGTTTGATATCCATCAATATATAACCCCTGAGCTCGTACGTCTCAGAGAAGGGCGTTAAGCAAGAGAATAAATTCTCTGCCGCCAAACAGATATATATTTAATAGAGATCAATCACACAGACTAAAATCCAATGTCAGACACACAGTCCATTTACAAGTCCGTTCTGGGTCTGAACGAAACCGGAGGCACCTAGTACCTCGCATATCCATCGATCTCCAAGTACGTCTGGACGATCACCAACTGTTTCCATCTTCTTGGGTGTACAGCCCAATCAAGACCATCAGTTATCACCCAAACGACGTGAAGACCTCCGGTCTTCGACCATCGTCTTCATCTTCGACTTATCGTCGTATCAGTTATTCAGAATGGGATAAACCCGGTCTTTCCGAATAACTCGCGTATATATTATAAAAGTGTCACACAAACACAACATACGCCTCATTCCAATTCATTAGTCACTAACCGTAAATTAATCAAGAGAATAATTCCCCAAATATTAACCCCGAAGGCCGAAACCAACATCAGATCAATATCCAGAAAACCATTCTGCTTGGCTAACCGACAGTTAGTTTCTAAATCTCACATTCATAGGGAAAGGTTCCCATGAATTTTATCCAAGATAAATTCCTTGAATTTATTCTTTATTCTATTTTTGAATCTCAATTCAAACTAGTCGGGATTAGCGAACCTTACCGAAGTAATCATTTATTTTAATTTCCCCATCCCAACCTATTCATCCCATGAAGTAAAACTGGTAATACTTCATCTCTAACACCACCGTGTTATCGGTAAATTCAATTACCATTTCACGTTCAAATCTAATTAAAGATTTAACTATCGCCTGGAGCAAAACTGGTGATACTCCATTTTCGATCATTTCAATCTAATTAAAGATTCATTAAAACTCCACTTAGTTTTAATCTTCGACTGGGTTAAAGAATCAGTGTCATTTAAAACACGGTTCACGATAAACCCAAATCACATTCCATTAATTATCGGGTTAAAGAACAAGTGTTATTTAAAACACTGTTCACGATAAACCCAGAAATCAATATCAATCCAATTCCAATTAAATATTATTTAATTGGTACTCTTCATTAAATCTAAATAAAAAGATTTAATCTTTTCTCAACTGGGTTCAAGAACAGTGTTAGTGAAGACACCATTCACGACAAACCCAAATCACATTCGATATTCAATACAAGGCTCTGAATAGAAAATATATCGGCTTATATTCAATATCAAATTCTACGACTAACAAATGTCGTATTGGAAATAACGATATAAATATATATCTTTCAAATTTCCATAACAACACCTGTATAATCACGAATTCCAACATCGAAATATTCCGAAGACAATTTCGATTCAAATCCACTCCAATGCAAACATTGGAAATTCTGGTTATTTTCAAAACCATTTCAAATCCAATTTATTTATTTAAAAATAAATAGAATTATAATTCTAGTTCAAAACTAGTTCATTTCGATAAAAATCTATTTTTATCTTTTCAAATAGGGAGTTTTTCATCCCAATTCTTTCTAAATCATTTCTTATGATTTTACACAAATTATTACTATTTTTAATAATTTTATCAAGGCCCGTACAGTCGATTTCCATCAACGGTCATCGAACTGCACTTACAGCGACCTTTTTCAAATTTGATTTGGACGTATCTCCAAATCCAACCGTTAGATTTCAAATTTCTAACATTCGTTAGAAAGCTCTTTTCGATACGAACCCAACGGTTCCGGTTTTAGGAGAATCCGACGGTCGGATCTCCCGCAATGTCCGTTTGAAATAAATGGTCGAAATTTACGAACTGCCGCGGCGCGGCGCGTTCTATTCAGGCCATTATATTATATATATAATATATATAATATATATTTCGTCGATTACTATTTAAAACGAATTATATAAATAGTTTTAAATTCGTTTCAAAAGCAATTTCAACTTCCATTTCAATTCAAATCAAAATTGAATTCTTCTTTATAAATTCGTTTTAAAATTCATTTCTATTCAATTCAAATTTCAATTCAATTTGAATTCATTTCAATTCGCTTTCAATTCAATTCGAAATCGTTTTAAATCCAATTCATTTCGAAATCGTTTTCAATTCCTTTTGAATTCGTTTTCAATTCATTTCATTTCGAAATCGTTTTCAATTCCTTTTGAATTCGTTTTCAATTCATTTCATTTCGAAATCGTTTTCAATTCCTTTTGAATTCGTTTTCAATTCATTTCATTTCGAAATCGTTTTCAATTCAATTCATTTCGAAATCGATAAAATCGATATAAATATCGTTCACGTCAAAATGGCGTTAATCTAATCAACACGGCTTCATAAATTTCTATTTTCAAAATAGTTGTTATTATCAAAATATTTCGTTCAACACATGACCAATCTCAATGGATGAGTACTGTCAACACATGAACTTTTATTTTATAATATTCTTTATTTTTCAAATTGGAATGAGGCCCAATCAATTACCATATAAAGTTAATTATATGGATTTTCATACATTACACACATATAATGGCATTGAAAAATAATCAACCATCAACCAAAGTGCACTACACTGTATAAGCATCAAATATAGATATCTAACGCTTATAGCAGCCTGTCAATCAATCGATCGACATATTTAATCAATCAGGATGAGTGAACTTCAAATTTCATCCCAACACCCGTGTGGGGTTTCAAACAATCACACGCATATTTTATTTGTGCAGTTGGGCGATGTGTAAAATTTATCGTCCCAATCAATGTCATTCAAATAGGTGTACATAAACAAACCGTTCGGTTTATAAATGAATATTTTATTTTATTCACTTCACGTTAAAAATTATATTTTTAACGATAAAACATTTTATTCCAACCTATGAATTTCTATACAATTCATTAATTCAATAAAATGATATTTTTATTTTTCTAACTTATTTTAGAAAATTTCGGCGGCATAACGGCACGATACTAGAAACGGGACGAGGCCTAGCCTTATCCCCGGTCTAGTGAAGGCCCACGCCATTCACACATCAATCAAATCAATTTCATTTTGCAAACCACAAAATTTGGAGTAAGAGTCTAACCTAGCCTTACTCCTTCGCCTTATAACGGCGCACGTCTAATCCTAACCAATTTATCGATTCGATTTTTCACACCACAAACCACATTCAAACCAATATCGCAATCAATCACCAAACAGCCAAACAAACAAGTCCATGGTCTGTGGACGATTGTGTCGGGTGCTACTAAGCACCGTCTGCATCCTAGTATATATATATAACTAGAAAAAAAATTGAAAGGTGAGAAATTCTCACAGATAGCTATCCTCGCTCCACGGCACTTCATTTGCAGAAGTCTTCGTCGCTTTGCCTTTTTGTCACCTTCGTTGCCCGCTTTCACTACCTATGTAAAAATCGAATTTTTACTACGCTATTCAATATATAAAAATCATATTTTTATTTCGAAGTTCAATATATAAAAATCGAATTTTTGACTTCGCTATTCAATATATAAAAATCGAATTTTTACTATGCTATTCAATATATAAAAATCGAATTTTTACTTCGGCTTTCAATATATAAAAATCTGATTTTTACTTCGGCTTTCAATATATAAAAATCTGATTTTTACTTCGGCTTTCAATATATAAAAATCTGATTTTTACTTTGGCTTTCAATATATAAAAATCTGATTTTTACTTCGGCTTTCAATATATAAAAATCTGATTTTTACTTTGGCTTTCAATATATAAAAATCTGATTTTTACTTTGGCTTTCAATATATAAAAATCTGATTTTTACTTTGGCTTTCAATATATAAAAATCTGATTTTTACTTTGGCTTTCAATATATAAAAATCTGATTTTTACTTCGGCTTTCAATATATAAAAATCTGATTTTTATTTTTAAAGTTTGAATCAAAAATCAGTTTTTAAATCAGTTTTTAAAGCTTTTCAAAAAAATCAGTTTTTAATCTTAAAAAAAACAGTTTTTATCCTATTTTAAAATCAGTTTTAAAATCTTATAAAATCAGTTTTTAAATTAACAAAAATCAGTTTTAACAATATAAAAAAAATCAGTTTTAACGTTATAAAAAAAAACAGTTTTAACGTTATAAAAAAAATAGTTTTAACTAAAGTAAAAATAAATAAATTAAAAAAACTTACCGGGGGGGGCGCTGTCGAGTGGTCGGGGGGGAGTATCTGGTGGCGGTGGATGGCCTGAGGGGGCGTAGGGGTCGGAGGGGGTCTTGGGGCTTGGCGATCTGAACGGGGGAGGGGTTTGGGGCTTCGAAGCATCGGTTCAGGGTGTCGACTGGGAGGGAGAGGAGAGAAGAGAAGGGGATGCAAGGGGAGGGCGCTGCGCGAGCGAGGAGGGAGGAGAACGAGGGGCTAGGGGATCGGAGCTCGGCGGCGGCGCCAGCCTGGGCGGCGCGATGGCGTTCCGTCGCCTCCCCTTATCCCTTTTTTTTTTTTTATAAAACTGAATTCGTGAAAACAGAGAACGGGGGGGGGGGGGGGGGGGGGGGGGTTATATGAAAAATATAAATATATTTTTAATTATTTAATTACTTTCAAAAAGCAACTTTTATTTTCGACCTCAAAACGAGGCCCACCGCCTGTCGCCCATAGCGTTTTACCCCCATTCCGAACACAATGGGATATGTATCGTAAGCTGGTTTGATCGTTACAATCAGTTTCCGTTGAAATTACATTTAAATCCTTCTATTGAATTTTAAACGTACATTTCAAATTACCGGGGGCGCATACTTACTAGAAAAATTCCAGAAAAATATTTTCTAGCTTCGTATGGACGATACGGTCCTAACAAAACTAGTTTCGTCAAATTCTGAGACCGTTAGAAAAATGGCCAATTTCCAGTCGATTAAAATCAACTGAAACCGGTCAAACGCGTTTTCCTTTGCCACGCTCACATACTGATTCGAAAAATTATGAAATTTGAAACCTAGCGATAACTTGACATCACGGACCCAACAAAACTGGTTTCGTCGAAATCCGAGGTCATTTGCAAAATGTCCATTTTTAAGGGCCTGAATTCCATAGCGACTATTCAGAATTTTCAACTGGACACATCTTTTGATTCCCGCTATCAAATTTTGATTATTCGGATTTGATAGAAAGATATTATCAATTAGATCCTATCATTTTTGGTTTCACTAAAATCCGGATCGTTTTGCACCCGGTACATTCAATTGAAGTTTGAAATCGAATTATCGAACTACCGCGCCATTTTCAATTCTATTTATAATTATATATAATTATTTATATTCTAACGACGATGTATATAATATATACGTTCTAATTATATTCAAAATAAATTTCTCGTCGATATTATTTAAAATAATTCATTTTAAATAATCAAAATTCGCTAAAATTGCCAAAATAAAAATTTTAAACTGGCCCAGATTTTCGGGTTGTTACAATCTCCCCCACTTAAAACTTTTCGTCCCCGAAAAGGAACAAAGTCGAAAGTGGTTTGATTATTTAGCTCTACATTCGATCTGGCTTCCATTCTCCAACTTTTCAGTTTCTGAGAAATTTCAAATTCTTCAAAAATTTGGCTAACACCCTAAATTTTCGAAAAATTTCGCCATAACCTCCCCTGCACCGGGAGCATCGGGGAATTTCAAATAGCTTCCCTGGTCCTTCAGATCTCAAAAAGAAAAAGCCAAGCGGCTAGCCAATAGGCTCATAAAATCATCATCACCCAAACAAAACAGTAAATTATGTAGTAAACATGTACCTATTTGTCGGGCAAACAAATTTTATTCTCTGGCTCTAGCCTCCTTGCTATGACCTGTTCAATGATATATATGTATATGCAAACAAATGCGACCAATTTTCAATACAATTCAATATTTGATGCTATTAGGCATAATGGTTCAAAATCATCAAACAATTAAACAAACAACACAAACATCAATCAATTAGTGGATTAACGTTTCAAATTCATAATTTTGATACATATACAAAAATCATGTTTTTGATGTCAAATCACAACAATAGGCCCTATCTAATTTTTGGTTCTCACACCAGTCTAATGGAAATATATAGATATCACACCTTCGTCACACGAATATAAATTCTGACGATGAGTACTCAACCATCAGAATCATCTTCGGGCCACTAGAGTATGGTTCTATATCTATCCAATATATTAAAACTTCGAATACACGCGGATCAGACGTATACGCAAAATCTTTATATACTGGATTGTCCAACTCAAAATAAATAGATAATCAGATACGAATAATTTGATTTAAATTTTCAAAACAAAAATTGTTTTCACTTTTATTTATCAAAAACACTACTCTTCACACTCGTTCTAGGATACTACTGATCCCATCTCTAACGAGTCATTCTCATTGGATATTACTAATCCAATATCTGATGAATTCTTTCGTATGGTTCTAACGTGCCTTGTTCTCTAGCTTTGTAAACCAAAGCTCTGATACCAACTGTGACGGCACGGAATTTCGCTCGGTCCGAACCAGTCGCTAAACCGATCCAGGCCGTTCGAAACGCCCTATCGTTTGAGAACATGACAAAACAGAACGCATACAGAAGAACACTTCATCGTATATTACAACAATGCATCAGATTACAAGAATATACAGAGTATAAATGAACATTACACAGAAATATCAGAGATTTAAATTACATTTAAATACATAGCAGCGGAAAATAATACAATACACAACTAGAATGAGATATACGGATACAAAGCTTTCCGGATATCGTTCCAGCTGTAAACCAGGATCCTGTGAATATAAATCTGCAAAACCGAAACTACTAGCTGCCCGTGTCAAAATAGGGGCACCCAGAGTTTAGGTTAAAACAATAAACTCCAGGTCAGTCATGGGACTGGTGTGAGAACTAAAACAGTTATTAATCTTTATTTCAAGGTTAGGTAAAACAAGGGACCACGCCGCTAACGCGGAACGGGTTTCCTCCCAAGAATACCAGTGCATAAAACAAACAGCGCAATGCTAAATAAAGAAAAATGAAGCTGTTATAAGACCCAGGTCCTATCACACAATGCAACGCAAGCCGGGGGATAGGGTTTTCCCTTATAACAGCCAAAGAATGCTTGATACGTTTAAAAACAGATTATTTGATACTATAATAAGTGCATAGTGTATAAAACAACTTCAAATCATAAGTATCAATCATAGGCGGCATGAGCGCCCCATCCCACTATGTCACCATATATAGGTTTACAAATAAAACCGCAAAGTCACGTATTTGGAAATTGGATTTCCGTCTATGAACCGAGGCAAAAGATAGTCCTCAACCGATTCGAGACAATCTAGCCTACCATGTCTCAGGAACAGCCGCAACTGCCCCCTGGATCGTCAGGGCCGGTCCACCGATGTGGATTATTATGCCTGAACAATACGTCTCCCCGCCCTTTGGGGCGCAAACGAGCCAACGAATGACTCCATCGGTTCGAGAACGACCGATCAATCCGAGGCGCCTCGCAACAGCAACAACCACATAAGTCAATCTCGTCAGGGCGTGTAAAACCACTGACGCCACTTTTAGCTAGAAAGAAACGCAAGTCCTCCCTGAGGTCCGTCTCCCGTTTTTGGTTCATACCGGGTGTGAAACACGCGAGGTAAACGTTACACAAAGCTACGCCACAAAGGCCGTGCTTTGATCATCACCACAAGACTTTGCTTTTCAACAGAAGCCTCGATCAATTGCCACTTAGGCATGCCACACAGGCAATTCACTCCATGCGTTTGATATCCATCAATATATAACCCCTGAGCTCGTACGTCTCAGAGAAGGGCGTTAAGCAAGAGAATAAATTCTCTGCCGCCAAACAGATATATATTTAATAGAGATCAATCACACAGACTAAAATCCAATGTCAGACACACAGTCCATTTACAAGTCCGTTCTGGGTCTGAACGAAACCGGAGGCACCTAGTACCTCGCATATCCATCGATCTCCAAGTACGTCTGGACGATCACCAACTGTTTCCATCTTCTTGGGTGTACAGCCCAATCAAGACCATCAGTTATCACCCAAACGACGTGAAGACCTCCGGTCTTCGACCATCGTCTTCATCTTCGACTTATCGTCGTATCAGTTATTCAGAATGGGATAAACCCGGTCTTTCCGAATAACTCGCGTATATATTATAAAAGTGTCACACAAACACAACATACGCCTCATTCCAATTCATTAGTCACTAACCGTAAATTAATCAAGAGAATAATTCCCCAAATATTAACCCCGAAGGCCGAAACCAACATCAGATCAATATCCAGAAAACCATTCTGCTTGGCTAACCGACAGTTAGTTTCTAAATCTCACATTCATAGGGAAAGGTTCCCATGAATTTTATCCAAGATAAATTCCTTGAATTTATTCTTTATTCTATTTTTGAATCTCAATTCAAACTAGTCGGGATTAGCGAACCTTACCGAAGTAATCATTTATTTTAATTTCCCCATCCCAACCTATTCATCCCATGAAGTAAAACTGGTAATACTTCATCTCTAACACCACCGTGTTATCGGTAAATTCAATTACCATTTCACGTTCAAATCTAATTAAAGATTTAACTATCGCCTGGAGCAAAACTGGTGATACTCCATTTTCGATCATTTCAATCTAATTAAAGATTCATTAAAACTCCACTTAGTTTTAATCTTCGACTGGGTTAAAGAATCAGTGTCATTTAAAACACGGTTCACGATAAACCCAAATCACATTCCATTAATTATCGGGTTAAAGAACAAGTGTTATTTAAAACACTGTTCACGATAAACCCAGAAATCAATATCAATCCAATTCCAATTAAATATTATTTAATTGGTACTCTTCATTAAATCTAAATAAAAAGATTTAATCTTTTCTCAATTGGGTTCAAGAACAGTGTTAGTGAAGACACCATTCACGACAAACCCAAATCACATTCGATATTCAATACAAGGCTCTGAATAGAAAATATATCGGCTTATATTCAATATCAAATTCTACGACTAACAAATGTCGTATTGGAAATAACGATATAAATATATATCTTTCAAATTTCCATAACAACACCTGTATAATCACGAATTCCAACATCGAAATATTCCGAAGACAATTTCGATTCAAATCCACTCCAATGCAAACATTGGAAATTCTGGTTATTTTCAAAACCATTTCAAATCCAATTTATTTATTTAAAAATAAATAGAATTATAATTCTAGTTCAAAACTAGTTCATTTCGATAAAAATCTATTTTTATCTTTTCAAATAGGGAGTTTTTCATCCCAATTCTTTCTAAATCATTTCTTATGATTTTACACAAATTATTACTATTTTTAATAATTTTATCAAGGCCCGTACAGTCGATTTCCATCAACGGTCATCGAACTGCACTTACAGCGACCTTTTTCAAATTTGATTTGGACGTATCTCCAAATCCAACCGTTAGATTTCAAATTTCTAACATTCGTTAGAAAGCTCTTTTCGATACGAACCCAACGGTTCCGGTTTTAGGAGAATCCGACGGTCGGATCTCCCGCAATGTCCGTTTGAAATAAATGGTCGAAATTTACGAACTGCCGCGGCGCGGCGCGTTCTATTCAGGCCATTATATTATATATATAATATATATAATATATATTTCGTCGATTACTATTTAAAACGAATTATATAAATAGTTTTAAATTCGTTTCAAAAGCAATTTCAACTTCCATTTCAATTCAAATCAAAATTGAATTCTTCTTTATAAATTCGTTTTAAAATTCATTTCTATTCAATTCAAATTTCAATTCAATTTGAATTCATTTCAATTCGCTTTCAATTCTATTCGAAATCATTTTAAATCCAATTCATTTCGAAATCGTTTTCAATTCCTTTTGAATTCGTTTTCAATTCATTTCATTTCGAAATCGTTTTCAATTCCTTTTGAATTCGTTTTCAATTCATTTCATTTCGAAATCGTTTTCAATTCCTTTTGAATTCGTTTTCAATTCATTTCATTTCGAAATCGTTTTCAATTCAATTCATTTCGAAATCGATAAAATCGATATAAATATCGTTCACGTCAAAATGGCGTTAATCTAATCAACACGGCTTCATAAATTTCTATTTTCAAAATAGTTGTTATTATCAAAATATTTCGTTCAACACATGACCAATCTCAATGGATGAGTACTGTCAACACATGAACTTTTATTTTATAATATTCTTTATTTTTCAAATTGGAATGAGGCCCAATCAATTACCATATAAAGTTAATTATATGGATTTTCATACATTACACACATATAATGGCATTGAAAAATAATCAACCATCAACCAAAGTGCACTACACTGTATAAGCATCAAATATAGATATCTAACGCTTATAGCAGCCTGTCAATCAATCGATCGACATATTTAATCAATCAGGATGAGTGAACTTCAAATTTCATCCCAACACCCGTGTGGGGTTTCAAACAATCACACGCATATTTTATTTGTGCAGTTGGGCGATGTGTAAAATTTATCGTCCCAATCAATGTCATTCAAATAGGTGTACATAAACAAACCGTTCGGTTTATAAATGAATATTTTATTTTATTCACTTCACGTTAAAAATTATATTTTTAACGATAAAACATTTTATTCCAACCTATGAATTTCTATACAATTCATTAATTCAATAAAATGATATTTTTATTTTTCTAACTTATTTTAGAAAATTTCGGCGGCATAACGGCACGATACTAGAAACGGGACGAGGCCTAGCCTTATCCCCGGTCTAGTGAAGGCCCACGCCATTCACACATCAATCAAATCAATTTCATTTTGCAAACCACAAAATTTGGAGTAAGAGTCTAACCTAGCCTTACTCCTTCGCCTTATAACGGCGCACGTCTAATCCTAACCAATTTATCGATTCGATTTTTCACACCACAAACCACATTCAAACCAATATCGCAATCAATCACCAAACAGCCAAACAAACAAGTCCATGGTCTGTGGACGATTGTGTCGGGTGCTACTAAGCACCGTCTGCATCCTAGTATATATATATATAACTAGAAAAAGAAATTGAAAGGTGAGAAATTCTCACAGATAGCTATCCTCGCTCCACGGCACTTCATTTGCAGAAGTCTTCGTCGCTTTGCCTTTTTGTCACCTTCGTTGCCCGCTTTCACTACCTATGTAAAAATCGAATTTTTACTACGCTATTCAATATATAAAAATCATATTTTTATTTCGAAGTTCAATATATAAAAATCGAATTTTTGACTTCGCTATTCAATATATAAAAATCGAATTTTTACTATGCTATTCAATATATAAAAATCGAATTTTTACTTCGGCTTTCAATATATAAAAATCTGATTTTTAATTCGGCTTTCAATATATAAAAATCTGATTTTTACTTCGGCTTTCAATATATAAAAATCTGATTTTTACTTTGGCTTTCAATATATAAAAATCTGATTTTTACTTCGGCTTTCAATATATAAAAATCTGATTTTTACTTTGGCTTTCAATATATAAAAATCTGATTTTTACTTTGGCTTTCAATATATAAAAATCTGATTTTTACTTTGGCTTTCAATATATAAAAATCTGATTTTTACTTCGGCTTTCAATATATAAAAATCTGATTTTTACTTCGGCTTTCAATATATAAAAATCTGATTTTTATTTTTAAAGTTTGAATCAAAAATCAGTTTTTAAATCAGTTTTTAAAGCTTTTCAAAAAAATCAGTTTTTAATCTTAAAAAAAACAGTTTTTATCCTATTTTAAAATCAGTTTTAAAATCTTATAAAATCAGTTTTTAAATTAACAAAAATCAGTTTTAACAATATAAAAAAAATCAGTTTTAACGTTATAAAAAAAACAGTTTTAACGTTATAAAAAAAACAGTTTTAACTAAAGTAAAAATAAATAAATTAAAAAAACTTACCGGGGGGGCGCTGTCGAGTGGTCGGGGGGGAGTATCTGGTGGCGGTGGATGGCCTGAGGGGGCGTAGGGGTCGGAGGGGGTCTTGGGGCTTGGCGATCTGAACGGGGGAGGGGTTTGGGGCTTCGAAGCATCGGTTCAGGGTGTCGACTGGGAGGGAGAGGAGAGAAGAGAAGGGGATGCAAGGGGAGGGCGCTGCGCGAGCGAGGAGGGAGGAGAACGAGGGGCTAGGGGATCGGAGCTCGGCGGCGGCGCCAGCCTGGGCGGCGCGATGGCGTTCCGTCGCCTCCCCTTATCCCTTTTTTTCTTTTTCTTTTTTTATAAAACTGAATTCGTGAAAACAGAGAACGGGGGGGGGGGGGTTATATGAAAAATATAAGTATATTTTTAATTATTTAATTACTTTCAAAAAGCAACTTTTATTTTCGACCTCAAAACGAGGCCCACCGCCTGTCGCCCATAGCGTTTTACCCCCATTCCGAACACAATGGGATATGTATCGTAAGCTGGTTTGATCGTTACAATCAGTTTCCGTTGAAATTACATTTAAATCCTTCTATTGAATTTTAAACGTACATTTCAAATTACCGGGGGCGCATACTTACTAGAAAAATTCCAGAAAAATATTTTCTAGCTTCGTATGGACGATACGGTCCTAACAAAACTAGTTTCGTCAAATTCTGAGACCGTTAGAAAAATGGCCAATTTCCAGTCGATTAAAATCAACTGAAACCGGTCAAACGCGTTTTCCTTTGCCACGCTCACATACTGATTCGATAAATTATGAAATTTGAAACCTAGCGATAACTTGACATCACGGACCCAACAAAACTGGTTTCGTCGAAATCCGAGGTCATTTGCAAAATGTCCATTTTTAAGGGCCTGAATTCCATAGCGACTATTCAGAATTTTCAACTGGACACATCTTTTGATTCCCGCTATCAAATTTTGATTATTCGGATTTGATAGAAAGATATTATCAATTAGATCCTATCATTTTTGGTTTCACTAAAATCCGGATCGTTTTGCACCCGGTACATTCAATTGAAGTTTGAAATCGAATTATCGAACTACCGCGCCATTTTCAATTCTATTTATAATTATATATAATTATTTATATTCTAACGACGACGTATATAATATATACGTTCTAATTATATTCAAAATAAATTTCTCGTCGATATTATTTAAAATAATTCATTTTAAATAATCAAAATTCGCTAAAATTGCCAAAATAAAAATTTTAAACTGGCCCAGATTTTCGGGTTGTTACATAGTGTCTAGGCTTGAGTTTGGAAAATATAGTTTCCTGCTCTCCCTGGCTATCCCTAACTGATCTGATGAACGGGATGGTTAATTCAAAATTAATTTGAAATTATTTGAGTTGAGAAATAATTTAGAATTTTATTTAATATTAAAGAAAAGTAACTTAAGATTACTTTTGAAAATCTCTACATGATATAACGAGTATTTTGAAAGCAAATATTGATTTTAAATGTTTTGAGTAAAGAAAAACTACGTTGGCTTTATCCTGTATCTGATTGCTTACCCAATTAGATAAAGGTATGTAGGCAGTCACAAGGGGTAGTGATGCACCTGCTTTATTATTAATAAAAATATTTTTTGTTATTACATTTTTGTTGGTGCGTCTTTCATATTTTATCATTTAAGTTGTACTGTTGTTTTATCAAGAAAAGAAACAAAGTTGAATTTTAAACCCAGAATAATTTAGAGGGTTTATATAAGTATATAATGATTATCAAAGATATTTTGAACGCAACAGAGGATAATTTTTATTTCGGTCAAAATAGAGCTATCATAAAATGGCAATTCGTGTATTTGAGTTATAAACTTTAAATGCTTATAACTTTTGGAATCTATATCGGATTTTCACCAAACGAAGAGCGGTTGATTAATATTGACAAGAACTTTCAAATGAGTGAAAGCAGATTTTAATTTCGAGGTATAATTTTCAAGTTATATTTCAAACTGTATCGGTGAAGGACGTCGTAAGTGCAGTTGTCGACCGTAACCATAAACAGCCATTTTAGTGTTTTAAAATATGGAAATAATTTGTAAAATTATTATAAATTATGTAAGAGTGTTTTGAATTAGAAAGTTTTAAGTTTTGACTGATCGGAAATTTCGGGGCGTTACACAGACAAAAGTCTAGTATGAGCGATAAGCAACAAAACAGAACAACAACAGGTATAATCCAATCATACCTGAACCTGAACCTACAACCAAAGAGTTAGCACAACATACCTCTCAATACTCTAAGGTGCCACTAACATATGGTGTAAAGAATACGGGGGTGGGGGTGTGCATGTCGTAGTGATGGCAAACGATCAAGCATAGCAACCATCCTCACATCTCTCACTCAGTGCGTAAAGCATACGATATCCACTATTTGGTCACCTAATCCTTTGGGCCCTGACGGAGTCCAACCCCGTACAACAATCAATACAAGCCCACTATCCGTCTCTCAGTGGTGAACCAAAGTTATGAATACCGACAACCCCTTTGCACACGTCCCGCAGCAAAGTCCAATCGTGAAGTTAACTCGTTGGTTCCCAACTGGATCCTGAGTTTTACTTCCCATTTGGACTACCTTTGCATCTAGGGTTCTAGTTATCTCCGGATCGGTTCGGTCTTCTCTCTTCACTTTGCTTCGGATCGGTTTGTCCATGTCAACTCCTCTGGTTCGGATCGTGGGCACCCATAAGGTTCGGGTCGGATCGTAGTGCTCGCCCTCCATCGGATCAGTTCGTGCTTCCTCCGTCGGATCGGGTCGTGGCACATGACCAGCTCGTGGCTCCTCCTCTCAAGCGGATCGGTTCAGATGAGTACACAGATTCGGAGGCGGGTCGGATCGTGACTTCGCGGCGCACTCCAGGAGAACGGGTCGGGTCGGAGTTGCATGGTGCTCCACAGTTCGAATCGTGCTTCCCTCCCCCGATCCGATCCGGTTCGGCTAATTTCCTGCACTTCTTTCCAGCGACTGCTTTATGCCACACGACGGCGTTTTCGACCATTCTAACTGTTCTAAACATTCACAAAGCATACCATACAGCCATAGCAACATGTATAAACATCCACAAACAGCAAAACAACAATATGATATGTCAAAACGGATCAAACATACCCAAAAACCCTTATTTTCCTCTTAAGCATGTTTAACAATAACTAATGATAAGATTAGTAAAACTTAACCAAACCAACCCAAATTTCTATCAGAGCCCTAAAATAATATTTTAGAATTTTACAAAAAAAATTCAGATTTTTATGATGCAAAATTTCGCTAATTATCACTAATCACCCCTTAATCCCCTAAATTCCGAGATTAGAAAATTTAATCCAAATTAACCCAAATTCATATCAGAGGCATAAAATGATATTATGGAATTTTTCAAATTTTCCTAGATTTTTCTGTATTATAATTTCGCTAATCTTCACTAATTACCCTAATTAGCCATAATTAGTGAAAAACAATGCAAATCACTCACCATAGCCACAATTAAAATCTTAGATCTGAAACTCTACTATTATGAAACGGATCCCAATGTATTCTAGCACCCTTATCTCTGATTTGACGCTAATCCGCCTTGATTTGGTGTTGATTTGCTTAATTAGTGATTAGAAATGATAAAAATGGTGTTTTGGGAGCGATTTAGAAGATGGAGGCCATTGCTAGAGCTCAAGGGAGGTTTTTGGTGGTTGGAAAAATGAATAGGAACTATTCTCTAACTCATTTCAGTCCTCCCATAACCCTAATCCTGAAATGGGTTATGGGCTTAGCTGTTAATCACTCTAATTCGGCCCGGTTAAGCTGTTTTTCACCTTCTAAACCTTGTTTTAGCCATATCTCCTAAACGGTGAGCCGTTTGGCTAATGTGACCACTCTACGGAAAGGTAAACCATCATCCGGATCTAATGGAAGTGGTTTCAGGTTAAAACTCCTTACCAATCAAAAGTTATGTCCAAAACAAGATCAGCTAGGGGCAAAATGGTCATTTAAAAATCGGCAAAAATCATGAACATGGGAAATGACCCCAATAGTCGTCTCCCAAAGTTACATGACCATAAGACTTCATATGTGAGAGAAATAAATATTCTACGATCCTTCGATGCGTGAAACGTGGGTCGTTACATTCCCTTCCCCCCCCCCCCCCCCCTTAAAGAAATTTCGCCCCCGAAATTCCTTAACTAAGAAACAAGCAAAGGATTCTGCATGCCTACCAACCATTCACAACAATCAAACATACAAAACAACAAACAAGTTTATCCTAGCATGCGGAAAACTAAGTCGCAATTAAAATCTTACCAGGCAAAGAGTTCTGGATACGTTGTAATGACCCGCATTTTTCAGCGGTATAATAATTAATTTATTTAATTATTTAAAAAGGTGATTAAAAGGATTTCATGGTCGTTGAATTAAAATAAAATGGATATAAAATAAATAAATTAACATATCCTAATCTGGTTTGTGGTCAAAAGCAAAACCACCGATCATCCTTCTCAACCACATAACACAACAACCCCGTCCTATTATAAAGTCGCTCTCATTAAGCCGCCACATTCATTTTCCATCTCACAGTAAAAACATCCACCTTTGAAAAATCAAAACAATCGAAACAAAAATCCATAAATCACGTAATAAGTATATTCGAGATCAGGATTCAACTCTCTTCACGCTAGTACAAATATTGTGTAATTCGATGTCTGTTCTGTTGATGCCGTGGGTTCACGGAGGACCTAGGGTTTGGGTTTATTGGATTTTAGGGCATTGATTCATGAAATGAGTTGTGTATTGATGATCGAGAAGGAGTTTGGCAACTTTTGTGGAACTTTGGTGGAGTTCAGTGGTTATAGGAGATGCGCGATTCTGTACATAGTCGGAGAACTGTGGACATCGGATTTTTCTTAGTTTGTGCGAGTTGACCGTAAATGGTATGGTGGCAATGAGCATTCGAAGATAGGAATGTTGATGTTTCCTGTTTGTGAAATGGTTGAGAGACGGAGGAGCATTGAGTGAAGGAAGATCGGCTAATGGCTTGGGAAAAAGCTCCAGGATTTTTCGTTACTTTTGAACGAGGAAGAAAGGTGTCTAGTTGGTGTGGGTTCAAATTCATTTGGGCCGGCTTGTGAAAAGGGTAAAGGCCCACCTTTATATTTTAATCCATGTTTATTTAATTAAAATATGTATTATAACTTCGAAACGGTATTATACGGTATCGGTTTCAGCGAAACAAGATCCGATGTGATCGTATGGACGGGAGCAACACAATGAAACTGACTGGGAGTGGATTGGTGCTCGTTTGAATTTAGGGCGAAATAAATTGTTTGATTCAAATCAAACAAACAGTTTATCGTTCTTTAACGATGAACTACAAATGTGAGTAAATCTCACTAACTCTGAACAGTTTATATTTTTGTAACATATATTTAGAACTATTAAAAATTGTCTGCTTGACTGTGTGTTGACTGTTTGATTGAACTGCTAGTCAGTTAGTTGAATTTCTATATTGATTCTATTTATCAGAATAGTTCATATCGAACTGAAAGTGATAATAATTATATTGTGTAACATCTGTGGATGCAGGGAAATAGGTTGGAGGAATCCGACTGGATTCCTCAACAGTTATTTTATTGTTATCATATAATTGAATATATGATGTGCTATATAATTTGTTGGCGATTATATGTGTTTGGAGGATATTGGTCATCGTGTTTTGATGGGTTAAGTACCATAGAAATACTGGAGTGTTAAAAAGGGAATTTTCAAAATGAATATTGAAAATAGATTTTTATAAAATCAAAGGGTTTTATAAAGTGGAATATTTATAAATAGAGAATATTTATAAAGTGGAATATTATAAATGGGAAATATTTATAAATGGGATATTTATAAATTGGAAATATTTATAAATGGAATATTTATAAATAGGATATAACAAATAGGATAGAAGAGGAATATTTGCAAACTATTTGCAAATAGAATAGAAAAGGAAATGTTTGTAAAACCATTTACAAATAGAATTGAAAGAGATATTGATTTAGAAAAATAAATAAGTTATTAAAGAGAATATTTGTAAAACCATTTACAAATAGATTATAAAGGAATATCATTTACAAGATAAACAGGTTATAAAGGAATACTTGAAAATGAATAGAATGGTATAAAAAGAGAATTTTACACTAAGTAAGTTTAAACCCGTGATTTGCACACGATTATAATCAGAATAACGAATATAAAGTGAATATTCAAGGGAAATCTGTTTTTAACAGATAAAGTAAGAAGATTAATTTATAAATAAGAATTTATAAATTAAGTAAAATATTTATCATTGGATAAATAAAATATATAAGTTAGGACTTATATAGAGAAGTAAGAATCGATTTCAACATCGATATGTGAAACTGAATAAGGGCGAAGAGTTAATCAGTTAGAGTTAATCAGTTAGAATTAATCAGTTAGAATTAATAAGTTGAGTTAAATAAGTTGAGGTAAATAAGTCGAGTCAATTAAGTTGAGTTAATCAAGAAAGAAGTTATCGAATATTAGTTTATTCGAAGAAAGAAGTTATCGAATATTAGTCTATTCGAAGAGAGAAGTTAAACGAATCAGAGATATTCAAAGTGAGTTAATTGAATCAGAGATATTCAAAGTGAGTTAATCGAATCAGAGATATTCAAAGTGAGTTAATCGAATCAGAGATATTCGAGGAAGTTAATCGAATATAGCTATTAGAAAGGAGTTGATCGAATTAGTTATTCGATAGAGGTTAAATCGAATATAGTTTATTCAAAGAAGAGGTTTATCGAATATTAGTTATTTGTGTAAAGTAAATCAAACATAGGTTATTCGAATATAAGTTATTAGAACAAGAGTTAATCAAATAAGAGTTACTAGATTAGAGTTATTCGAATAAGAGTTATAGATTAGAATTAACCGAATAAGAATTAATAAATTAGTTGTCATTATATTATTCGAGTTAGGAAATAAAAGTCATATTAAAGATAATATATTTCGGATGCAGGAGATTATAACACCATTGTTATAATCACGTAAACTTGTAAAAGAAGGGGGTTCGTAAATAGAGTCCGAGGTTCGTAAGGAAGTGTCAAAGGGTTAAAAGATGAACTTACCCTATTTCGAGATTTGAAATATTGTTCAGTTAAGGTCTGAGAGGTAGTTATACCCCAACTTGATTGACTTCATTTTAAATTTAGAAATGGTTAAGGTTCGAGAGTGAAAGTGGTTAAGTGAATTTAGTAAATAAGTATAGTGGTTTAAGTTGTCGTCGCGATGTTGATTTAAACATCTGTTAAATCCAAGTAAAGAAGATTTGGAAATGTTTTCCAAATAGAATTAGAAACGAAAATCAAATATTGAAATTTGAAATATGATTCAGAAAAGGAAATGTTCATGTATAAGGAGTTAAGAAATGGAGTTAAGCTAAATCAGAAATTGACTGGAGACTGGTTAAGTTGAATGGTTTCCTAAGAATCTATCTGATGTTGGTTTCGACCTTCGGGATTGATACTTAGGGAATTGTTCTTATACTAGTTTACAATCAAAGACTGATAGTTGTAGAAGAATAGTGATACGTAAATAAGTTATGGAAATGTTTTCCAGCGTTAACGTATATTTTCTAAAACATAGAAAATAAGGAAAATATGAATATATATATATATAGACATATTTATATATATATATATATGATTGATGATTGATTGATAAAATTTCTATCTGGAAATAATATCGTTGTTTGCACACGTATTTTTCTTTGATAGTTAACTCACTGACTATCGAAGTTTTTGACCATTTTAACGTTGTTAATATGGAGAGACCGGTTGGATTATTATCCAAAGAACCACTCTGTATTGGCATAAGCGTCGCGAATCATATATGCCAAAGATAATTGAAGACGGAGTAAAGTGCAAGGGCTATTATATAAGTCTTAGATAATAGTGTCTAAGATGGATGTATTGAATAGTGCCTTCGGTTCATCATGTCCCTGGATGACTTGTATGGATGAATATCTGACAGAGTATTTCCAAAAAGGTCACATACATTGATTTCTTCAACCGTACCAAGAGTGGAAGCGGAGAAGGAAACTTCTTTAGCTAACACGTAATGTACTGTTGTAGACGTCAGTTAGTGATTTTCTATGGATCTGACAATGTGGCATTCGAAGTGAATCTGATGTGATGATAAAGCGTAGCTTCTAGCCTCACATCCGGTAAATGACAGAAATCGGGCAGGCAGCATGGCTATGTAGGTCGCACCTATTAGGGTGTATAATCACCTGATCTAGAGTTTCATTTATTTCTAAAAATCTATTGTTGATGTTGTCCCATTCGGGAAACGGTTGTTGATCCCAACCGTTGGTGATATACATTCGATACACTCAAGCGAAATGAGTGGTCAGTCATGTGTGGTCGGGTTGCAAGATGTTCTTGTTGAATCCAGTGTATTCCTCTCTAGAGGTACACTAGCGAAAGGTGGTTCCATACCTTGTCATAGTTGGAAATCCATTACCCAATACGTGCTTGCGGTTTTGATTGTATACTATATATGTAGAACGTGAGATGAAAGCGTTTCTACTAGATGATTATTATATTGTGGTTGATAGACATTATTATAATATCAAAAGGTTTTTGATATAAAGATATTTTGGATCTCATAAGGGAAAAACTCGTTCCGTTATACGGCGTGGTCTTATGAGATATCGTTTACTTGTTCAAACCGTTTTAAATTGTTTTACTCATACCAGTCCCATGACTGACCCGGAGTTTATTTTGTTTTGTTTTCCCTAAACTCTTGGGTGCCCAATTTTGTATGGGCAGTCAAGTAGTCAGGATTTATAGATACTTGAAGAGCTGGAGCAGGAGGCTTCAGGATTATATAGCCATAGTTATTTCCGCTGTGTTGTAAGTGTTGTACTTTGATAATGATATGTATATTCATGTACAGATTTGTATTTCAAAGTTATGTTATGAAATATATTTATTCGTTCCGCTGTGAGATTCGTGTTACTCTGATATTGTGTTCTTCTTCTTTTTCTATTCTAAGTTTCTATCTTATCTATTCTCACCCTCTAATTTCTTTCATTAACTATTTGATTATTTTCGATCCTTGGATGTTCGACATGTGTTGTATATCGGATAACCAAGATCGCATTTTTCCGGATCGTTACGTACGTCTTCCTAATGCTCTCCTCTGTCTCCCAAGTACAGTCATTCTCTTCCTCGCCTCACTGAACCTTGACTAGATTCACTGCTTCCTTCGAAGTTTCTTCGTATCGTGCTCGACAATATGAATCAGCTCGCGGTTCCCAACTGCCTCGGGTTCTACTTCGATATTCAACTTTATATGTCAAATTCCCATCCTGCTCGAGAACTGAAAATGGACCAACAAACCTTGGTGCTAACTTACCTTTCCCACCAAAACAAATTACATTCATCAACGGAGAGACCTTGACGAACACCAAGTCGTTAACGAAGAATTCCAAATCTCTTCGTCTCTTATCGACATAAGTCTTCTGCCTATCTTAGGTAGTCTTTATTCTCTGTTGGATAACCTTGATCTTGCCTGAATTCCCTCTTATTATTTCTGGTCTAAGCTCAAATTTCTCACCATTCTCCAACCAATATGATGGTGCCTTGCACGGTCTTCCGTACAAAGTTTCAATTGGAACCATACCAATACTTGGCTAATAACTATAACTCAACCAGATACAAATGGCCATCCCATAACCCTCCAAAATCCAATATATAAGTTCTCAAAAGATCCTCTAGCATACGATTCACTCAAATACCATCATGACCTGACCTAGTCCTTGGGAAACCATCAATATAATCCATTGATACTTGTTCCCATGTCCATTTAGGAATTTCTAATGGTTGTAACAACCTACTAGGCTTCTTTTGCTCAACTTTAACTAACTGGCAATTCATGCATTTGGACATAAACTTCCCAACGTCCTTATTTATCCTTTCCCAGTGGTAGGTCTGATCCATGTCTCAATACATTTTGTTACCACCGGGATGTATAGTCAGTTTCGAGTAATGATATGCTCTAAGCACTTCATCTCTCAGCCCGTCTACGTTGGGTACAACTAGCCCCCCATTCTTTTGAAGCCATCCTTCTCGATCAAATCCTTGCTTGATCATTTTCTTTCCATCAATACCCATCTCTACCCTAGAGATGATTTCCAATAGGTTAGGATCGCCCTTCTAACTGGAACCAATCCACTCAATCAAAATTGATCTAATCGTCAAGCTTACTAGCTTTTCTGAATCCAATTCACTCTTAGGTCTAAAATCATATCTTGTGATATACTCTAGTTGCTTCCAACCCAGAAACATAACCTTTAGACTGGCATGCCTCCTACTCAGTGCAACTGTTACCGCACCTAAATCCTTTGCTATGTCCACTCTGCCTGGTGGAGTAATAACAACTTCACTGTATTGGCTCATAGCCTTGCTACGATCACTCTGCCCCATGGAGTAATGACTACCCCACTGCACTGATACGTAGCCTAATGTCCATCTATACTACCATCTCTTTGTTCCCCATCGCAAGAAACCTACAGGTGATAGTCTACTCAAGAGAAGAAAGATAGGGACAAACATAGCAACCATAACATCCATCAAACAAGTTTACCTATCACCTGCTAAAGCCATGAACACGTCGACACCGACATGACTGGTCTAACTAATCCCAATATGTTGATTCATGTATGTCTGGTCCAACCAACATCAAGAACTAATGGAAGCCCAGCCTCCAAACGGACTACCATACGTCCAACATACGTTTTATCCTCCAAGGATAAATAGATCACGTCCAACGGATCCAAGGTAACGGGAGTCCCTAGATACCCCTTCTTTAAGTCCGCATAAAATACTTGAGTCCAACCCAAGTCTATCCATTATCTTGCTGCCCTCTCGAGTCCAACTCGAGCCAAATCCAATTCCTTGCAGCCTTCTCGAGTCCAACTTGAGTAAATCTATAACTCAGACCCAGTCTTGAGTATCCATTACCGACAAACTCTAGTCCAACGTGAGTCATCTATCTATTTGTTGCATCTTCATGATCAACGAACACCCATTTTCTTTTATGAGTTCAAGTCCAACTTGAATCGTCCTAATCTTCGTTGCATCTTCCATGATCAACGAACACATCCTATTTCTTCAAAGTTCTACTATCCAAAGAGAACAGCGGCATAGGGTCCTAAACAATCCATTACTTTGCATCTTTCTCGAGTCCCAATCGAGCCATCTCATAACCCTATCGATTCTAACTCGGGGCATTCTATACCGTTGAACAGTCTTATCATGTCACGGCTGCCCATCACTCCTCGAGTAACCCAAGATATCATCCAATGAAGAATCGCAACAACTATTTATCTCTCATGCAAACCATCCTAGTCGAACTCGACATTCCCCAAGCACAAGCCCCAAAGGCCTAAACCAATATCAGACAAGCACCCAAGGAACATCTCCTCTGAAGTCGGACAATTCACGTGAGGTGATACTAGCAAAAACAACTAAGCACTGGAGCACTCATTTGCCTCCCAGA
The DNA here is from genome assembly GCA_030737875.1 of Allium sativum. Taxonomy (NCBI): domain Eukaryota; kingdom Viridiplantae; phylum Streptophyta; class Magnoliopsida; order Asparagales; family Amaryllidaceae; genus Allium; species Allium sativum. The sequence goes on along the minus strand of CM060925.1, from coordinate 138,315,510 downwards.
GACAACTAGAACTTATTACAACGATAACCTCTCAGCTTCCTTAACTCCAGTTACTATCTCCATCACTAGGTAGGTACCTAATACCACCTTATTCCTTTAGAGTAGATCGACTCCCTAAAATAATGCTAAACCCAGTATAGCCCAAAACAAAGCAATCACAAACAAACATATATCCATGACTCAATAAGACCACGTTACGGCAAATCATACTAAGGCTAGTCGAATCACCAACCGGGTTCGTCACTACTAAAGGTCTATCGACAATCTCGGGTTTGTCAAACAATACTCGAACAGAAACAACTTAAATAGAAAGCATACCTTTGATAACGATGCCTTTTCCCTTCTGCGTCGTAGTTGGAGCATTCGACGAAGAAGGAATAGCGTTGATAGCATACGCTTTTACAATCTGCTTCTCCCTAGGAGGTTGTGGACAATCATCCTTGTGGTGTCCCGCCTAGCCGCAGTTAAAGCACTTCCTTTCCCCAGGCTTTTCTCGACAATCTCTGGCATAGTGGCCCTTCTTGCCACAACTAAAGCACTCGCCACCATTCTTATTCTTCTTATTCTGACCATCCTTGGTCGGGTTCTGCTTCCTCTTGTTCTGAGAATTCTTCTTGCCTTCACCGCCTGCTTGCGGCTTTGGTTCCTCTGCAGATGCAATAGCAACTTCGGTCTTTGACTTAGGGAAAAGGCTCTCTGACCTTAATGCCTTTCCTACAATAGACTCGAACGTCTCATCGATATGGTTTATAAGTCTTTCCCACAAGTACCCATCTAAACCAGTTATGAACTTTTCGTTCTTATTTTCTACTGTATCGACAAGGGACAATCCATATTTCGATAAAGTGTCGAATTCAGCGATATACTCCGAGACTGCTCTACCATTCTGCTTAAGCTCCAAGAACTTCCTGAAAAATTCTGATTTATGAGCAGCTGGAATAAACTTATCATAAAAGCGAGTTTTAAACTGATTTCAAGTAACTTGATCCTCAGGAGTAGCTGCCTTAATAGCATTCCACCAATTCATAGCTCGTCCTTGTAGTTGACGCGATGCTAGCTTCCACTTCATTGCGTCTTCGATTCCCAAATCTTCGACGATGCGCTCACAACTATCTAGCCAATCTTGAACTTCTGTAGCCGACTCCGTTCCGTAGAACGGCTTCCCACCAAGACTAGTGTAATCCTTGCACAGCTTAGCGAAATCGGCCCTAGGCGCCTGCACTCCTGCACCACCACTGTTAGCAGCATTAAGAAATGCTCCCCGAGCATCCCTAAGCATCCCTCTCATTATGTCAATGAACATAGTCCTCATATCAGGAGCATTCCCATTATTGGCTCCTCTACCAGTACCCCTCGTATATCGCCTCATCGTTCAATTTGTACATAGAAAACGATTAACCATCTTCTTTGTGGTGTCAGTGCAGTGCAACTTCATCTCTAGATATACTAATAGTATATATATAGCTAGCTTTTGACAACCAAAATGTAACAAATACGCGCTCTCATGTACATATACTATCTCTTCCTGATGACTTCCCTAGGTTAACTACGCAACCTCGCTCTGATATCAAGTGTGACGGCCCACCCCGCATTAACCGACATTTCCCCCGAAAGTGCGCTGTACACATGTCCGCTAGCACGGGACGGTCGTCAAAGAAAGGAAAGAAGATGAAAGAACTAACAAAGAAACATATAGAATGTCTCACAGCGTATGGAATAAAATATAATAGCAACATACTTGACATAAAACAGGCGAGACAGTGCATAAGCTAAGAACTAAAACCATCATCATCATAGCAGCAAAAATCCAAAATACAGCTTATGATCCAACATCATTATTACAACTTTAAAACTGTCTCTAAAGCAAAAGAAAGTAAAAGAAGGAGGTACACTACTAATGCCCAAGCAGTGACCTTCAACAACACAGGGAGAATATCTATATATCATACGTGGGAGCCTCCTGCTCATCTCCGGTACAGCTACTCGTGCATACCACCTAACATGTCTCTAGTTTGCTCGTTTAGGAGCACCCAGAGTAATAAGAAGATACATAAAACTCTGGGTCAGACAAAAGTCTGGTATGAGCGATAAGCAACAAAACAAAACAATAACAAGTATAATCCAATCATACCTAAACCTGGACCTGCAACCAAAGAGTTAGCACAACATACCGCTCAATACTCTAAGGTGCCACTAACATGTGGTGTACAGAATACGGGGGTGGGGGTGTGCATGTCATAGTGATGGCAAACGATCAAGCATAGCAACCATCCTCACATCTCTCACTCAGTGCGTAAAGCATACGATATCAACTATTTGGTTACCTAATCCTTTGGGCCCTGATGGAGTCCAACCCCGTACAACTATCACTACAAGCCCAATATCCGTCTTTCAGTGGTGAACCAAAGTTATGAATACCGACAACCCCTTTGCACATGTCCCGCAGCAAAGTCCAATCATGAAGTTAACTCGTAGGTTCCCAACTGGATCCTGAGTTCTACTTCCCATTTGGACTACCTTTGCATCTCGGGTTCTAGTCGTCTCCGGATCGGTTCGGTCTTCTCTCTTCACTTTGCTTTGGATCGATTCGTCCATGTCAACTCCTCTGGTTCGGATCGTGGGCACCCATTGGGTTCGGGTCGGATTGTGGTGCTTTCCCTCCATCGGATCGGTTCATCCTTTCTCATTGGGTTTGGGAGATGACTATTGGGGTCATTTCCCATGTTTGAAGAGGAAAGGAAGAAAAAAGAAGAAAATGAAGAGAGAAAAAGAGATTATATGCTCATTTCTCTGTTATCGTCCAACTACAAGCGATCTCCGTTTTCCTTGGGTTTCGAACACGAGATAGCATACGCCAAGACGAATCCAACCAATCAAGTTTCATCGAATTCCGAGTTCGTTTGACCTTCCGTTAAAATTCTCAAAGATGCTCAAATAAGCTCCAAAAATGCAATTTTAGGGTACTTGTGCGCCCAAACACTAACTCTAAAAATTATGGTATTTGGATTTAACCATTATTCGACGATAAGAATCCAAAAAAAGGAATTGAATTCTGAGATCGTCTCAATAATGTTCCTTTGTAAACTGATCGTCTATTTTACCCTGAACTGTTTTATCGCGCAAGGCCACATTTTGACTCCGTTCGACTCACATTTTGGAACTCAACAATGATTTTTCATTATGAATCCAAAAAAATTATCTCATCGAATTCTGAGCTTCCTAGCAAAATTTCACTTTTTAAAGGATATGCGATGATTTTAAAAATCGAATTTTAAAAAATTTCAAAAACAGGGCTTATAAATCGATTTAATAATTTTACTGAGCTTGTTTGAAGTCAAAAAAACTAATTTTAAAATTATTCTCAAATTTTATTTAGCAAAAATAACAAATTTATACTCACGCATTCATTTAAATAGCTTAAAATAAAATTTCAAATTAATTCTGAAAATACGGGTTGTTACAACCTCCCCCACTTAAAACTTTTCCGTCCCCAAAAATGAACAGAGCTGAAAGTTGTTTAACTAACCAACTCAACTTTCATTCTGGCTTGAGTTATTCAACTTTTCAGTTTCTAAGAACTTTCAGATTTCCCTGAAATTTGGCTAACACCTCAAATTTCTGAAAAAATTCGCCAAAACCTCCTTGTACGGGGCGAGTCTGAAATTTTATTGGGTCGTATTAAGCACCCAATACATCAATATATCGCATACAAAAAATGTGAATTATCTATGCTTAAGGGAGATGTGTAAAAAATCATTCCTTGATCCGGTGATGGGAATTAATCATAGTTCATGTGCCTTATCTAAAACAAGAGAGACGTGCGTATTTTTATCATCCCGTGACCTATGTAGGGTTTGTTATTAAACCTTTCAATTTATCGTTATAGGTTATTTAGTCCATAATCAGTCCTCAATTCAACCTGTAATTTAGTTCTGCCATACAAGCATCTTGCTCGTATGGTAATCCAGACCTCGTCATATAAGCATCAAATTCTTATATGAATATGATATGCGATGCCATCTTTAGTAGTTTGTTATGCGATGTGATCCATAATTTATTTGGTACTATTCTATGATGTATGTTTTAAATTTCACACAAAATAACCATCACAACGCATCCAAATCACTCACAGTAGTTAAATATAATAATAAAATTGTGTAGCCAACTCATTAAGGTGCACCTTTTTATCGAGCACGAAATTTATTTCTCTACTCAATGCGAAGACATTAACCTGCTTAACAAATATATGTGTAACGACCAAAACTTCCCGATCACCGAAGAGACGGAGGAGCCCTGATTGCTTTGAGAACAACACTCATTGGAACACAAACAATAGAACATTTCATTGCTATTACAACAATTTACATCAGAGTGCAAGAATTTTCCAGAGTATGAATAAATATTATACATTGGAAATACAATATCAGAGATTAAGAATTTACATAGCAGTGGAAAATATATACATAAATATAATGCGTAGCGGAAAATAACAACTGACACAACTAAAAGAGATATACGGATACAAAGTTTTCTGAATATAGCTCCAGCTGTAATCCAGGATCCTGTGAAAAGAAGTATCTGCGAAAACCAAAACTAGTAGCTGCCCGTGTGGAAAATATGGGCACCTAGAGTTTAAGTGGAAATAATAAACTCCGAGTCAGTCATGGGACTGGTGTGAGAACTAAAACAGTAATTAAATCTTTACTTTAAAAGTTGGGAAAATCATGGGACCACGCCGTATAACACGGAACAGGTTTACTCCACATGAATCTCAGTTTAAAATAAAACAACGCAATGCATTTTGGAAAATGAAGCTATTATAAGACTCAGGTCCCATCGCACAATGCAAAGCAAGCCGGAGGATAGAGTTTTCCCTTACAATTGCCAAACATGCTTAGTACGTTTTAAAACAAATTATTTTGATATTACTATAGGTGCATAGTGTCAAAATCAACTTCAAATATAAATGTATCAATCATAGACAGTGTGGGTACCATATATCATGTCGCCATACTAGTTCTACAACTAAAACCGAAAAGTCGCGTAATGGAAATTGGATTTCCATCATGAACCAAGGCAAGGGATCTCTCCTTCCGATTTGAGACAATCTAGCCTACCATGTCTCAGGATTCAGCCACAACTGCATCTAGGAGCAGCAGGGCCGGTCCACACTTACTTTAGTGGATTGGCAATTCCTAAACAATACGTTTCTCTGCCCTATGGGGCCTAATGGTCAGTATGTCGACCATATCAAGAGCCACTAGGGACTCAAATCCGAGGTACCTCTTTCCAACATCCACATAAGTAAAATGTCTCGGCTCCGTACCATGACATCACTACTAGCTAGAAAGAAACGCATGTCCTCCCTACGGTTCCTCATCCCATTTCTGGTTCATACCGGGGTGTGAAGCTCACGAATTAACGCTATACACAAAGCTATGCTAATTAAAGCCGTGATTTGATCATCATCCATAAGACTCTGCTTTTCAACAAAATCCTTGATCTTTTGCATCTTAATATGCCACAGTGTCAATCCATACCATACCATTGATGTCTATCGATATATAACCTCTGAGCTCGTACGTCTCAGAGAAGTGTGTCAAGCAAGAGAATAAACTCTCCGCCAGCAAACAGATATATATTTTGTAGAGATCAACGAAAACAACACACAATACAACGTCGGACATACAATCCATTTACAAGTCCGTTCTTGGTATGAACGAAACCAGAGGCACCTTATTCCTCATCCCATATGTCCACTACAGGAGAGAGGTCCTCGCTATCCAGTCGATCTCCAAGTACGTCTAGACGATCACCACTTATTACCTTGTCTCGGGGGATCAACCCAATTAAGACATCAGTAATCATCCATACGATGTGAAGATCTCCAGTCTTCAACCACCATCCTCATTGTCGACTTTTAATTTTCGTATCAGTTATTCCAAATGGGATAAACCCGGTCTTTCCGAATAAGTCGCGTATTTTATAACCAATAATCAAGTGCTATAAAAACACATCATACGCCTCATTCCAATTCAGAATATTCTTTTATTCAAATATTCACATTTTTGGGGAAATGTTCCCATTAATTTTATCAAAGATAAATTCTTTTAAAATTGTTCTTAAATATTCCTTTGGATATCATTTTCAAAAGATTTTATTATATCTTTTCAACATCTAAACAAAACAAGGTTTATTAACTAGTCGGGATTATCGAGCCTTACTGAAGTAATCATTTATTTATTTTCCATTCCTAACCTATTCATCCCTTGGAGAAAAACTGGTAATACTCCATATCAAACACCCACGATGTTATCAGTAAATTTAATTACCATTTCACATTTCAAATCTAATTAGAGATTTAACTATCGCCTGGAGTAAAACTGGTGGTACTCCATTCTCGATCATTTCTCTTGTTCAATAAATTTAATTATCTCATTCAATTTTCAGTCTAATTAAAGATTCATTAAAACTTCATCTTGGTTTTAATCTCTAAAATCATTACTTTATGATCATTCAACTTTAGGAAAATTAATCCTGTCTTTAACTGGGTTAAAGAACCAATGTCATTTAAAACACAGTTCATGATAAACCCAAATCACCTTCCATTAACTATGGAATCATCACGGAAAATAGATCAATATATAATCGATATGAATTTTCATATCATACTGATAATATAAATGGAATAACGGCATAGCCTTTTAAATTCCATATATAGTACCGGTCTTCCTTCACAGAAGCTCATCTCGATTATTACCAAATCGAATTCCATTCAATTCCAATTTAATATATTAAATTGGAAAACTTTACTTTTGAAAATTTCCTTTAAATCTTAATAAAAAGATTTATAAATTCCAAATCATATCGTTACTGTTAATTGGGTTAAAGAACAAGTGTTGTTTAAAACACCGTTCACAGTAAACCCAAAAATCTGATCTTAATTCAATTCCAGTTAAATATTAATTAATCTGGAAAACTTCTCTAAATCTTAATTAAAAGATTTATTCTTTTCTTAACCGGGTTTAAGGATAGTGTAAATAAAGACACCATTCATGACAAACCCAAAATCTAATTTGATATCAAATACAAGGCTCTAAATAGAAATTATATCGGCTTATATTCTATATCAAATTCTAAAACCAACAAATATCATTTTGGGAATAAGGATATATATATATCTTCCAAATTCCTCAATAATATTCGTATAATTACGGAATCCAATATCGAAATATTCCGAAGATTATTTCCATTCAAATCTATTCCAATTTATTCCTTGGAAAATTTTGGTTATTTAAAAACCCATGGAAATGACGGTTATGGTTTGACTAAGGGCATTTATAGTTAATATTTAATAATATTTTAATCTGTAAAAGTGATATTTTACATTCGACCCTAAAATCAAACCCAACAACTGTCTTCCCTAGCTAAATACTCCCATTTCGGACACAATGGGATATGTTTCGTAAGCCTATTCAATCGCTTTGATAAGTTTTCATCAAATTAAAATATAAATCAATATATATTGAAATTGAACGTAAATTTTAATTTATCGGGGCCACATACTAAATCCAAAAATTACAGAAAAATTATATCTAGCTATGTTTTGACGATACGGTCCTAGCAAACTAATTTCATCGAATTGGGAGACCATTAGAAAAATGGCATTTTTCCAGTCGATTAAATTCAAACCGAATTGACCAAAAGCGTTTAAATTCACCACGCTCACATATTAATTCAAAAAATTATGAAATTTAAAACCTAACTATAATTTGACATAGATCCAACAAAAGTAGTTTCATCGAAAACGGAGGTCGTTTGCAAAATGGCTATTTTTAAGGGCTATATATTTATTAAAATATATATAAATTCCATAGCGACTATTTTAAATTTTATACTGGACATAACTTCCAATTTATATTATGAAATCTGGATTTTTCACATTCGTTAGAAAGATATAATTAAACATATTCTAACGTATCTAGTTTTACTGAATTCCGATTTATTTTGAATCATATGCATTCATTTGAAGTTTAAAATCGAATTTTCAAACTACCGCTCCATGTCAGGCTCTATTTATAATTAAAATAAATTTATACGTTCTAACTTTGATTTAAATAAATTTTTAGTCATTATTATTCAAAATAAATCATTTTAAATATTCAAAATCCATTAAATCAATTGAAAATAAAAATTTGAAATTGGTTCCGATTTTTTGGGTTGTTACACATATATATACAATTCTAACTAATATGCAATTCAGTTTTGTTGGAGAACAACAAACTTATTTCAGTATTAATTGATTATAAAATATGTACTAACACTTTTGTATAAAATATATATATATATACACACACACACACGTATGCAAGATTTATATATAAGAAATATTACTGAAGACTGTACAGTTTAAAGATATTAGAGATTCAGAGTTCAGAGAAATTTCAAGACTCATGAGTATTCAAGAGTTTCAGAGTTCAAGACTAATATAGTTGTAGAGTCTAGATTATGTAAGACTCTAAATAGCACTCTGGGTTCAAAGTCTAATTCTGATTTTGTTTCTAATCCTCTCTATGTTATTTCCTCTCTATTTTATTTTCTATCTTTCTTATTTTCTTTTCTTACTTTTCTTTTACTTTTGCTTTTCAAACTTAAGTTTTATATATTTATACTTTTTATTTATATATATAGTTTAAAACCTTATAATTTTATAAATATGTTTATATAGTTTAAACTTATATTTTCGTATGATTTTCTACTTTATAATATTAATTTATAACACTATATTTTAATTCAAGAATTTTCAGAATTATATTTATATCAAAATACTTTGAAAATGCTCAAAAATGAAATTTACACTAAGGGTATGTCGACATACATAAAACACTATGTCGACATATAACTGTCATTTTTTCAATTTTGAAACGAAGTATATTTTCACTATTTGTAACGGTTTTGAAATGTGGCATCCTTTCATACATTATAAAAAGGGCTTAAATTCGAAATTTTTATCATCTCTTCTTCTCTATCTTCATCCTTTTTCTTAACACCATTATTCTTAATCATTTTTATGATTTCTACACTTATACTCTGTCGAATTCAATTCCGTTTTGATCAAACTTCTTCTCTCTGCACTCTCTACACTCTACTCTCTGAATCAAATGCTATTGAAGAGTTATAGAGTTATTTGTAATTGTGTGGGTTGAGTAAAGGAATCAGTGGTATCCCTTGTAGCTGTGAAATCAAGGACGGAATCGGTGGTATCCCTTGTAGCTGTGAAATCAAGGACGGAATCGGTGGTATCCCTTGTAGCCGTGAAATCACGGACATAATCGGTAGTATCTCTTGTAGCCGTGAAATCAAGGAGGATTGTATTTGGATATTGATATAGTAATAAAACTATGCGCAATCCAGCTTTGCGTGGGACTGGACATAGGAGTAATCCGAACCAGTATAAAATACGGTGTGTTCTTTCCTTTTCTGCATTTTTATTTCTGTTTATTTTTTAGTTTGTGTTTGAATCAGTGTCTGTGGTTGTGTTTGTGGTGTTTGATTCATCTAGTAATTTACACAAGTTTTAGATTTTGTTTAAACTCTCAAAAACACTATTCACCCACCTCTAGTGTTTATTTTGCCATAACGATCCTTTCGGCCACATTCCCTAACAAGTTTAATTAAATTCAATCAAATTAAATAAAGAGTGGTTTCGTATATTAAATGTCCAAAATCACCAAAGGTTTCATCTAATTTATTTAAATCAGATGTCACAAGTAATCAAACAGAAATCAAGCAATCACACAAACAATTAATTGATTAATTAACTTTCTAAACATATAACTTTTATACACTCACAAATAATTTTCTAAAATTGGATTATATATAATCACAGATACGTTACTTATAAATGTGCCACTCTCAACTCATTTTAGGGCATTACTAACCCCATCTCTAATGTGTTTCTCATTCTAGGATACCATTGATCCTATCTCTGATGAGTACTCTTAAATAGATAGTTACTAATTCTATCTTTAATGAATTCTTTCGTTTGGTTCTAATGTGTGTTGTTCTCGAGCTTTGTAAACCAAAGCTCTGATACCATGCCTGACACAAACATGGCGCATCAGAACACAAACATGAGAACTTTTCATTGCTATAACAACAATTTACATCAGAGTACAACAATATCAGAACAAGAATAAATATTACATAGCGGAAAAATAATATTAGAGAATAAATTACATAGCAGCGGGAATAACATGTATAAATACAAAACATAGCGGAAATACATCAACTACCACAACTGAAAGAAATACACGGATACAAAGATTTTCGAATATAGCTCCAGTTGTAAACATGATCCTGTTAATTAGAAATCTGCAAAACCAAAACTACTAGCTGCCCGTGTGGAAAATATGGGCACCCAAAATTTGGGCGAAAACAATAAACTCCAGGTGATCAGTCATGGGACTGGTGTTAAAACTTAAAACAATTATTAAATATTTACTTTAAAATAGGGTAAATCATGGGACCATGCCGTATGAGACGGAATGGGTTCACTCCCATGAATATGGTAAAATAAGCAATTTATAAACAACGCAATGCTTTTCGAAAAATGAGGCTATTATAAGACTTAGGTCCCATCACACAATGCAAACACAAACCAGAGGATAGAGTTTTACCTTATAATAGCCAAACATGCTTGATACGCTTTAAAACAAATCATTTTGTTATTACTATAAGTGCATAGTGTAGCAAACAACTTCAAATATAAACGTATCAATCATAGACGGGATAGTACTCCATCCTATTATGTCGCCATATAGGTTTGCAACTAAAACCGGAAAGTCACATATTAGAAATTGGATTCCATCATGAGTCAAGGCAAGGGATGGTCTCCTTACCGATTCAGATCACCTCTAGCAAGATGAACCAGGATCATACCTATGGGCAATCCTTGGATCCTGCAAGGCCGGTCCACACTTATTTTTGTGGATTGGTTATTCCTGAACTTACATTTTTTTGGTCCTATCAGACCTCCCAAAATGGTCAGTACGTCGACCACTTAAGCCTTTTAGTCGGCTTTACATCCGAGGCACCTCACTATTCATCATCATCGACATAAGTAAAAAATGTCTAGCTCCATACCATAACACAACTTCAAGCTAGAAAGAAACGTATTCACTCCTTGCATCCCTTTTCCCATCTCTGACTCATACCAGGGTGTGAGGCTCGCGAATTAACGCTATACAAAAAGCTATGCTACTTAAAGCTGCGCTTTTATCGTCATCCACAAGGCCATGCTTTTCAACAAAGCCTTGATCTTTGCATCTTAGCATGCCACATTGTCAATCCATACCATTGATTTCCACTAATATATAACCTCTAAGCTCGTACGTCTCAAAGAAGGGTGTTAAGAAAGAGAATAAATTCTCCGCCACCAAATAGATATATATTTAGCAGAGATCAACAAATATATCACACAATACAATGTCAGATATAATCCATTTACAAGTCCGTTCTGGGTCTGAACGAAACCGAAGGCACCTTGTTCCTCGTCCCGTATGTCCTATACAGGAGAGAGGTCCTCGCATATCCGGTCGATCTCCATGTACATTTAGATGATCACCGCTTATTACCTTGTCTCGAGGGATCATCCCAATCAAGACATTAGTAATCATCCATTCGATGTGAAGATCTCCGGTCTTTAACCACCATCTTCATATCTTTGACTTTTAGTCGTTGTAACACTTATTCAGAATGGGTTGAACCTGGTCTTTCCGAATAACTCGTGCATCTTATAACCATGTGATATATATAAATAACACACATATCATTCCAATCCAGAATATTCTTTTATTCAAATATTCATTATCTTTGGGGAAAGGTTCCTGTTAATTTTATCAAAGATAAATTCTTTTAAACTTATAGTTTAATCTTCCTTTAGTATCTTTTCAAAATATTCCATTTAATCTTTTCATAACATAAATCAAATTAAGGTTCATCAAACTAGTCGGGATTATCGAGCCTTCCGAACATATTCATCCCATGGAGCAAAACTAGTGGTACTCCATATTTAACACCCGTAGTGTTATTGATAAATTTAATTACCATTTATCGTTTCAAATTTGATTAAAGATTAAACTATCGTGTGGTGTAAAACTGGTGGTACTCCATCTTGATCATTTCTCTTGTTTGATAAATTTAATTATCCCATTTACATTTCAATCAAATTAAATATTCATTAAAACTTTAATTCAGTTTTAATCCCAAACATCATTATTTAATGATTATTTAACTTCTGGAAATTTATCTCGCCTTTACTTGGGTTAAAGAACAAATGTCATTTAAAATACCACTTGCAATAAACCTAAAATCATTTTCCATTAATATGGAATCTTCACGGAAATCTGAATAATTTATAATCGATATAAATTTCCATATTCGACCAATACTATAAGTAGAATAGCGGCGAAGCCTTTTAAATTCCATAAATAGTAGACGCCTTCCTTCACAGAAACTCATCTCGATTATTATTAATCGAATTCCATTCAATTCCAATTTAATTAAATAAATTGGAAAACTTTCTCCAAACCTTAATTAAAAGATTATTTTCGTTCATAACTGGGTTTAAGAACGGTATTAATGAAAATACCATTCATAACAAACCCAAATCCAATTTACCAGTTTTAAAAATCATTGGATTATTATTCTAGTTAATAACTAGTTTATTAGAATATGGAATTATCTAATCCAAAATCTTTCCAAATCATTTAGTATGATTTTACATAATTTATTCATATTTTTAATTATTTTAATAAGGCCCTTACAATCAGTTTCCAATATCGACCACCGAACTACATCCATAACGACATTTTCCAAAATTGATTTGGGCATATTTTAAAATCTAACTGTTCAAATTTAAATATCATATATTCATTTGAAAGATCTTTTCGATACGAACCCAACGGTTTTGGTTTTCGGAGAATTCGACGGCCGGATCTCCCGTTACATCCATTGGAAGTCAATGGTTGAAAAAAGATCGCTGCGCGGCGCGTTCTATTCAAGCCATATATATATATATATATATGTATGTATGTATGTATGTATGTGTGTGTGTATGTGTGTATGTGTGTGTATATATATATCGTCGATTTCCATTTAAAAACATGTTTTATATAACGTTTATACATTCCTGGTAAAACGATTTCACTTCCGTTACCAATTTAGTTATATTTGAACATTGCATTTTATTAAAATCTCAAAAGGTTAATATTTTCAAAATGTTATATTTTGAAATTCAGTCTTCTCGTATAAAATTCGTTTGAGCCAAAATATAGTGTACATACTAGTTTCAAAAATTATGAAATTTGAAACCTAACAATAATTTGACAATCCGGATCCAACAAATGTGGTTTCGTCGAAAATGGAGGTCATTTGCAAAATGACTATTTTAAGGGCTATATATTATTAAAATATATATAAATTCCATAGCGACTATTCTAAATTTTAAACAGGACAAAACTTACAATTTATAAAGTGAAATCTCAGTTTCTTACATTCGTTATCAAAATATTCCAACGTTTCTTATTTCGTCCAATTCTGATTTATATTGAATTATGTATATTCATTTAAAGTTTTAAATCTAATTTTCAAACTACCACGCCATTTCGAGTTCTTTTAATTAAATTTTAAGTTTATTCGTTCTAACTTTGACTTAAATAAATTTTAAATTGTTTATTCTCAAAATAAATCATTTTAGATTCTTAAAATCCATTAAATCAATTAAAAATAAACTTTAAAATTGGTTCCAAAATCTGGGTTGTTACAGGGAGGTGGGGGGCTGTTGGTGGCGCCACGGTGGGGGAGGGGTGCGGCAACAGGGAGGATGGCGGCGGCCATTTTTGAAGAGGAGAGGAAGAAAAAAGAAAATGAAGAAGATGAAGAGAGAAAGGGAGAAAAGGAGATTATATGCTCATTTCTCTCCTACCGTCTGACTGCAAACGATCTCTGTTTACCCAGGATTTTGGACACGAGATAGTACACGCCAAGACGAATCCAAAAAATCAAGTTTCGTCGAATTCCGAGTTCGTTTGACCTTCCGTTAAAATTCTCAAAGATGATCAAATAAGCTCCAAAAATGCGATTTTAGCGTACCTTTTCTAGTTGTATGCTTAAACGCTAACTCCAAAAACTATAGCCTTTGGATTTAACCATTATTTGATGATACGAATCCAAAAAAAATGGAATCGAATTCTGAGATCGTCTCAATAATGTTCCTTTGTAAATTGATCGTCTGTTTTATCCTAAACTATTTTATCGCGTACGACCACATACTGACTCCATTCGACGGACATTTTATAACTCAACAATGATTTGTCATTATTAATCCTAAAAAATTATCTCGTTGAATTATGAGCTTCCTAGCAAAATTTCACTATTTAAAGGCTATGCAATGATTTTAAAAATCGAATTTTTAAAATTTTCAAAAACAAGGCTTATAAATCGATTTAATAATTTTACAGAGTTTGTTTTATGTCAAATAAATATAAAAACTAATTTTAAAATTATTCTCAAATTTTATTTAGCAAAAATAACCAATTTATATTCACATATTCATTAAAATAGCTTAAAATAAAATTTTGAATTAATTCTGAAAATACGGGTTGTTACATTTACACTCACTGGCATCATAACTACTTGATTATTATGTATTTTCGCCCACATTTTTATAATATCATAGTATTTCTAATACAAATAGTTTGGCTACGGCAAGGTAGAAATCCATCTATATTCATGTGCGATGTGGTCTCATAATGTATTTTATTAAAAAATTTATTATAACATTAAAATCAAACCAAGGTGTGTTTTCTTATGCTGATTTACTATATCGATTGATGTGTTATTTCATTACAATGCCTGGTCAGATCGAGCATATTTATAGATCTAGCTTGGATAATTTATAGCTTCAGGAGAAAAGTTGGATGTTAGGACGTGTTCACGTACTTCTATTATTTTCCTCTGCATTGTTTATATTGTATGCATCAACATAGAACTGATATGTTGGGAAA
This sequence comes from Allium sativum, assembly GCA_030737875.1. Lineage (NCBI taxonomy): Eukaryota > Viridiplantae > Streptophyta > Magnoliopsida > Asparagales > Amaryllidaceae > Allium > Allium sativum. The sequence continues at coordinate 138,300,442 of CM060925.1, read as the reverse complement.
TGCAGATCACGTATATTAAGGCAAACTTAACACTAAAGAGGGATGAATAATGTATAATGAAATTTATGAATTTTATGAAATCTTTTTGAATATATCAGAAACAAATGCAAATCTCAGATATGAAACAATCACATAATCAAACACAGATGCAGATAATAATAAGTAAAAGCAGTAAAGGAAAGAACACACCATGCTTTTTATACTAGTTCAGAGTTACCCTACATCCAGTCTCACACAACTTTGGGTTGATGTAGATTTTTTTTCCAAACAATATCCAAATTACAATCCTCGATTTCACAGGCTACGAGGTCCATTCCTAGTGTTTTCGAGTACAGTGAGACTTAATTGATTTCTCAGCTACAATCACACCCAATTGATTTACGAGCTACAATCACACACAATCAATTTGAACGGGCTACAACCACACTTTTTCAGTATCAGTTTTGGGAAAAAAGGCTTGATGGAACTTTGATTTTATGATCTTTGATTATAGAAACTCCTATAACTCTGAATAACACTTTAATCCTTGAGAGAATTTGGTAGAGAATCAAACTAGAAATATATCGATTTAATTCTATTTGAAGTTCGGCAGAATTTGATTATAGAAACTTGAATTTTAAGAGTAATCATGGAGAAAAGAAAAGAGAAGAATAAAATGATTAAAAGTAGTTAATTTTTTTGAAATTAGATGGTATTTATAGCGGGTAAACATTTATGTCTCTTCAGGGAAAGATTCAAACAAATAGACACAAATTTTGAAATCTGAAAAATAATAGCCACCATGTCTGGTAGGGAATTTCGGCATGTCTTAGGCAATTTTGAAATTTGTTTTTTTGGAAATAATGTAAATGATATTGAAATAAATCGAGCTAACTCTGGAGTTCAAACAAACAATTTTTGATGTAACAAAATAGTATAATAAAGTAAAAATATATTTTTAGAAACATCTACATAACAAAAAGCATGGGTTGGTTATTAAAAGACAAAGAAGGGTGGAGATTTATTCTCAGCATAGACAAACAATGGTTGTGATTTGTACATGCTTTCGCACGATCTCAGATCTGTTACTTCACCGCATTAATCCACGTTTTTATGTGGTTCGCTCCCCACGTTTATTTCCGCTTCTCCAACTTCCCTTTATTCATCTGTTCTTCCTTCTTTCCTTCTCCAACTTTTGCCCTCTTTCCTAACAAATCTTCATCGAATATTCTTCTTCCTCCTCTTGCGATGTCGAAAGAAAAAAGCGATTCATCATCGTTCTAACTGAATGCGGGCTTCATCTTCCCTCTATCCCACGTTTTCAACTCCACGTCTCAATTTTTCTCCTCCTAAAATCAATCCAATGATAATTTTTTATTATCTTTGTGTAAAATCAAATAACATGACAAGGCGAAGGGATGACAATCGATTCTAATTCTAGACTCCAAGAGTAAGGTACTTTCTACTGGTTGTTTTCTCTTAATTTTATATGAAATCACTCATTGTTTAGTTTCCCACTATGAGATTCTTATATTATTCTTTCTCCTTTAAATCTTAGGATCATCAAGCTTTGGGTTCAATCCGAATTCAGATCGCGAGCCCAAATAATTTAGTTCGAAGTTTGCTGAATCTATAGTCATAACGGAAAGTTATTAGCATGAAAACATTATTGACTCAATTATATATCGAATTGCCATGAGACGACCGTCGTTGCTTTGATTGTTTAATGAAAGGTATGGAATTTGAGTATTAATACACACATGCTTAATATTTACATTTACTTCATTCCTATTTCTCTCCCCTTTCCTCATCTATTGTTCTTCTCATACCCCTCAACGATGGTGACCGTATCTACTAACTAATTAGGAAAATCTCTCATAATATCTTAAATTTTTGGTTGCAATTATATATCATATTTAGTTATTTATATCTGCCTACATATTGTGGGACAATAATTTTTTCATCGGATTTTATTTTTTTACCACGTCATTTATTACTAAAATGAGTATATGGTGAAATCATAGTATAGGCGAGATGCAATGAAGATATACAACGAAATATGGCTATAGATGTAGCGCCCCGGAATTTCGGACAATAAATATTGCCGAAAATCCTTCCTTCTAAAACAAACAATGATAGTTGCCATTTTATTTGATAAATATACAACATCAGTAAATGCTCTGGATAAAATTTTGATAAATACCACTTATCTAATTAACCGTTTGTGCTTAAATAAGAATCAAACATAATTACCGTAAATCTACCATTGTGCAACTCTAATGAGATGGACATCGATATTCATTCCTACACACTTGATAAACACGTTAGCATGGCTTAAATAATAAAAATGAAAGATGTACCAACATAAGATGTAATAACAACAAAAAATATTTTTATTAATAAAACAGCTGCATCACTACCCCCTTGTGACTCCCTACATACCTATATCTAACTGAGTAAGCAATTAGATAAAGGATCAAGCCAACGTAATTCTTCTTTACTCAAAACATTTAAAATCAATGTTTACTTCCAAAATACTCTTTATATCATGTGGGGGTAAAATACATTTTGCAAATACTCATTTTGAAAGACATCTATATATCTCTTGTAGTACTTTCTTTTAAAAGACAAACATCTTTTATTATAAATACTAATCATCTTCTTTATGCAGAAACTTCTTCATAAACAAATCTCAAACCACCTTGATATTTCTCTAATATATGTTTGGAAAGATCTTCAAGGATTGTACTGAAATAGTTAAGTTCAGCACCATTCATTATCTCGTTAAAACATACCCAATTCATACCTTGTTTAAAACACTAATCATACCTTGTTTAAACACATACTATTCATGCCTCGATTAAACAGTATTCATACCTCGTTTACACACTATTCATACTAATCATACCTCAATTAAACACCAATCATACCTTGGTTAAACACTAATTATTCCTTGTTTAAACACTAATCATACCTCGGTTAACCTCATTTAAACATTAATCATAAATGTCCTCAATCATCAGTCGTATATGTTGATTGCTTGTTAAAGCAAAGATCACAACCGATATAGTATGTTAAAGTCATAGGCATCTTTAAATTAAAACACAAGCTTATGAAATAATAATGAATTAAATGATAAGTACACTTATAGTATTCCTTGCTATCTTCATGCAAAAGTCTCGTAGAAGATCATATAGTACTTATCATCACTCCCAAGTAATCAATTATTTTCCTCAAATCATCGAAATTCGTCAACCTTCCTTGGTCTCAAATTTGACATGTTTTGACTCACTTTTACTTTGATTTAACATCCTCTATTTTATCAGTTTGTTTATGATATTATAAGGAAATTCAAGTCCAAATTTGAGAGGATATGGAATAGTTTACCATGATTTTATACTCAAAACATCTATATCAGCGTTTCAGTCATGCAATGAAAAGTTTTACTCGTTTTAAAATACTTCATAGTCAATTAAGAGAAAATACAGCACTTCCAGAAGTTTTATGACAAGTTCTGGGTGCTTTATGATTTTAGACTAAAATCAGCTACTACAGCGTTTCTGGGCGCTATAGAAAGGTTCTGGCTTGGTTTCATGCTTCATTAATAAAAAAGATAGCGTTTCGGAGTGCTATAAAAAGTTCTGAAAATCAGATTTTAGCATATTATTGGGAAAAATGTTTGACGCTGTTTCTCTATGATGAAAACTTATTTTGACTCCAAAATTTTTATAGTAAGAAGCTCTCTTTGTCTACTTAATTATCATCAAAAGAAAAGCTCAAAAACATTTACCAATTTAATATATAAAATCAAACATCATGAGGCATTTTTAACATGTCCATTTTGGACTGATTTTTACCTCACTTTACATCCAGTTTTCGGGTATGCAAACGACCAAATTATAAAAAAGTGCCATAGATGAAAGTTGTAGCCCTTTGAATTAGCTTTCCAAATTGATAGAGAAGTCGTAATTTCATTAAGAATTGAAAAAGTTATGCTCAAAATACCGAACGTCATTTTCAGGGTTTTAAGTCCAATCATTCACTCATAAATTTCTCAACTTTTCTTCAAAATATGAAATGAACAAATGAACCTTAATAATTTTTCTCATATTGTACTTGTTCCTTGATATTGTATTTATCCTCTAGGCTTCTCCCAAACCTCTCTTCTTTTTCTTATCTTGGTTTTTTGTTTGTGAATGCATGAAAAAGAATGAACCTTTCCATTCTTTATATAGTAGTTTTCAAGGCTAGTTTGGTAATTTAGTTTTGGACACTTGTCCTTTATCATTCATGCAAACCATAAGATGATGACACATGCCTAATTAGGTGTCTTAAGATGTTTCTACACATGGACACCCAAGAGAGTTATGTGTCATTATTATTTTTCTTTTTCTTTTAGCTTACATGATAAGTTTCGCATTTTAAATTTATATCATTTAGCTTACATGATAAGCTTCCCTTTTTAAATTTATATCTTTTAGCTTACATGATAAGATTCCCTTTTTAAATTTATATCATTTAGCTTACATGATAAGCTTCTTTTTTTAAATTTATATCTTTTAGCTTACATGATAAGCTTCTCATTTTAAATTTATATCATTTAACTTACATGATAAGCTTCTCTTTTTAAATTTATATCTTTTAGCTTACGTAAGCCTCCTCATATTAAATTTATTTTCACTCACATGAATACATACAACCATGCTAACTTAATATATAATGTGGGTTAGCATGCATGAGAGCGTTATGACCTTTATGATAAGTTTTAGTTGATGAAAGGTCGTCAATTTGATAAACGACTTCCGGTCACATTTTCAATTTCACATCAAATTAAGTATTTTTGTACACTAGTTTTAAAAACTATTTCACTATCACTTTTTATTATTTAAAAGAGCTTTATTTTAGTTACAACTCATCACTTCAATATTTATATTTTATTGAATATCTGTAAATTCAAGCGGTATATTTTTGGGTTGTTACAATAGAGGGTTTGGGTAAGTGGTGTTCAATGCTTGCAATGAAGACATGGCTGATGATTACTTCAATTCAGTACATGTAAGATCCAAATGTCAAAAATTTCTCCAACTAGATGTGAATATTTTCAAAAATTTTGATATGGATAGTTCGAACCATGCTCCAGTTAGGATGCCAGCAAGTTCAAAATTGTATGTACAATATAATTTTAGATGAAGAATATTTTGTTGAAGGCTTATGTTTTGTTTGCTATTAATGATAATTCAACTTTATTGTACCAATGCAACCATAGATTGTTACGTCTAGGTTTTCTCATTATTTGATATATGTATTATCATACAAGTATCGTTTTCTATATGTTTAGCAGGAATTCTCTTTAACATTAATTTCAATAATACTCTGATGAACCAATGCAAAATTCATTGAATTTTTGGCATTTACAATGAAATCTTATTTTGATTTCAACTTTTGGTCAAAAAACTATTTACTCTTTAACTACAAGTCTGATTTAAAAAATATATAAAAATAGAGTTGGGTTTGGTAAATGAAGTGATATGTTAATGTATAAAACCCAATTACAAACTCACAAGGATAATATCAAGCATTCAGTGCATATTCTTTTATTTATTGGTAGTGACTAAAGCTTTATAATTATGTCAAATTTTCATTTGCAAAATATTTAGCTCTATTTTATATTTTGCAATTATGTTGGAAAACACTGCAATATTTGTTTCTTTTTCTCCATGTAAGTTTAATTAGCACCTTAGCAATTTCTGGGTGATATGTGGAATAAAGAGCTTAATTCAAGTTAAAAATTCACACTCCATTTTGCTGCTAATAAATCCAGTCTTCTTACAAGGTGGTGCTCAATCACGGATATGCCGTCTTAGATTAAAAATAAAGTTGGGGACCAAACTGGGCTTGGAATTGTTTGTGTTTACTTGGACTTTTCATTATATTTTGTTTATGTTGTACTTAGTCCTTAGATGTTTGCAGAACCGAAAGATTTTTTTCTCATTATGGTTTTGCAGTTTTTCTTATTCATCAGTATATTTTTCATTAAATATTAGGTAGTAAGCATCATAGTTCTCTGCTTCCTTCTTCCTTAAAATATGATTGATTTATGGTGGCGTTTATCACTTCCATGAGTGCTTAGAATGAAATACACTCTGATGATCTCTGATGGACAACTACATGAGAGAGATGAAACGAGGCGCTACTGATGGTCTAAACATTACTCAAAATTTATATGGTACAAGTTTTCATCAATCTTGGGTGGTATGATGACTAAATTCATTGTAATCTTGCACTAATTTATATGTTACCTTTTGTTCCACTGTTTAACCATTTTTGTGTTTGTATGTAGTACAACTATCTAACATTGCCCACTTGAGTAAGGCATAAATTAAATACAATTTATTTTACTCTACCTAAATGCTTTACAAGTGAAGCAACAAAACAAATATAGCATACCTCACCTTCTAAATATCACTGGCTGCTGACTAAGTTTCCCGACCTGAAATGTATATTGATGATTAACCAAGCCAGATTATTCCATTAGCATCTCCCTTTTTCTTTCCATACACGTTGGCCTAGTGTCACCCTCCAACACAATTAACGTGACCAATTCTCCATGCTTTTTTTATTATATAAACTCAACTTATTTATCAAGTCATAGTTAGATCATTGCTAGGAGCTCTTTGTGCGATCAGGCTGGACTGCTTATTTGCTTTCATGTTGGACTGCTTATTTGTATAAGTGTCAAGAGTTTCTTTGTCTCAACTTAAATTGCATCTTGACATTTTGATATTTTTTAATGTTTGAGTTCACCTTCAAATCAACAGGTGCAACCAACCTTCAAATTAATAGGAGAGTACTCAAAAATTTATTAATGCATTAGCCAAAAAAAAAGATAAAAGATTTTCTTATACCAGCTATATAATTACTAAAAAGGTTTTTCTCTCGGTAAATATTTTGATTTTGAATTATTTTTACGGTCCATGCTCTGACGATATATATGTTAAAAGGTTTTTCTCTTTGATTATCTTACCACTCAACACTTCATATATGTCAAATATCTATCTGTTGTCGACATTCATACAACTAACCGTATATTTGATAATGTTAAATAGATGTTAGTGTATCTGAATTACCAAGGACTTTGAGTTTTGTGTTTTGCCTTTTTTTATACAGTTCGGCAACATAGGGGGAGAGAAGCCAGTGGAAAACACGAACCAGTAGAATAAAGGAGACATGAGGAAGGTAGAAGATGATTTTGTGTATTTTTTTAAGTGGGTGGTGTCTTGATTGTCACAGTAATGAAATCTTACTTTTTATGTCATGTTTAGATAGGAAATATACATTCTACTAACTGAATTTGATGTGTCAATTTTTGGTTGTTTTGTTTGATCTTTACTTAGGGTGTATAGTTTAATAATTGCTTATTAGCAGTGTGTTTTGATAATTATATGTACATGTAGTGTGCATTGTTTACAGAATTCAACTTCGTATATGTACGGGTTTTGCTACATGATTTTATATTTTTTGGTTGTTACTTTTATGGTCTTGAGATATTAAGCATAATATCTCAGTTCATCGTTTATTTAAGCTTAACAGGTAAATGCTGCCAAATTAATGAATTCTTGAAAATTAAGTACATTTTGTTCATGTTTTTCAAAATGATATAGTAGCAGTTACCAAATAAGTAAATAATAAAGGATGAAATTAAGATGGATGTTAGTCATAGGAGAAGAAACATCAACAGCAAGTGACAGAGACTTGATTTACTACTTTAACGATATTTGCACTTCACCTTTTTTTTTTTTTTTTTTTTTTTTTTTTTTTTTTTGCGCATTCTTCGGTTGTTGTAGGCATAATATTGGTTTTTCTTCAAATTTCACTTCTACTTAACTGTATATTTTGTAGCTTAATATTTGTTTAAATCATTTTATCTACTGACTTTTTTTGAGAGAACTTATATTGCACTGCTTGCAAGACGATTCTTGATACATTTACCATTCATGACTCATGATTGTGAAACTCCAATAGTTATATGCTATTTTGAAATGCCTTACTGTACTGCTTATAAATCATGTAATCCATGTTATGCATTTTGGCTAAATCTCTTTTATTTTCAATGGGGTAATATACTGGAAAGAGCATCAAATGGGGATCCTTCACCAAAGTATTAGCTCAGCATTAAAGGCTTCTCTTGCATGTTAGAACTTCTAGTAGATTAGTACAAGATTCAACAGGAATTGCTTAGATGAAAAAGAAGCTTGAAGAGAAAGATTTGTTCTGTTCTTTTGAAAAGGTTGCTAAGAGGATTTGCAATGCTTGCTGTGACAACTATGGCATATAAAGATGGAGTAACCGACGGTTAGTACGGAATGTGTATAGAAGAAGTTAAATAAATACTCTTTGTTGCTCCATTTTGTTGAAATGCCAGAAGTCATTTGATACATAATATAATTATCTAAATTTTGACTTATATTGTTGGAAGATATGGCTGAGACACTTGCAACGGAATGTACAGAGAATAAAAAATGTTTTTTTGTACGTTGGTGTAAATATGTTCATCTGTCCGATGCATGATAATATAATTTGTTAGAATAAACTGATTTGCATTTCAATCTTTTTCAGTTATTATTGTATGATCGCGCCTTAGTACTTAAGTATAATTTCGCTCTTCTGGCTTTAACGCATGGTATTATCTGTGTTCTTTCTTCGTTATTAGCTAATACTATCGTTTTAGAACAAAATATAATTTTATGCTATCAAAATTTCATTGTTCATTCATTTTGATTTTATTCTCCATAGTTGAGAGCATCCACTATATTTATATATTCTACTGATGTTGTATAAATATGGAAAACAAATAAGAAATGACACTATGACACCTCACGTCCTTTAATGTAACCTTATGAGGATGCATTAAGTTATGTGAGGTGCAGTAATAATACAAAGAATAATTTTAACAAGGCATAATATAAGAATGCAATGGAAAATTTCAAACTAATTTCTACATTACATTTTTCCAAAATAATCCATCAATGTCAAAACCATAAATATCTGTCTCATGAATCATCAGAGTACAAAACCTCAAAATAATATCCCTCATATATCATAACAATAAATATAGATAAATAAACTGAAGTAATACTTGAAAAGAAAAGCAATCTAAGACCAACCAGAATAAAATTACGGGCAAACTTCAACATTTAAAGTCTATGCTCCCGTGCATCGCATGGGTTTCCACTCGTTTATTTACAATTTATAAAGTGATATAAAACTTAATTTAAAAACTATAAATATATAAAAAAAAACTTTAAAACTTATTATACAAAACTATAAATATGAATATAAGGAAATAATAATGTTGAAACTTAGTAATCCCATATACTTAAAACTAGAATATAAGTAAGCAGATCTAAAATATTTAAATTAGAAGTTAGCTTTAAAACCAAGAAATAAATTTAAATATTAAAAGATATATATTTTTTAAAATAGAAAGTAATTTTGAAATCAAAAGGTTTAAGAATATTTAGAAATACTATTAGACTAAAAATGATGAGAAATTTGAAGTAAGAATTTAAGTTCTATTACGCAGTTTTAACAAAAATGTAGACTTTTTAACTTATCATGTTTATTGAACTCTTGTTACCCATGAGTTTTCAATCTTGAACTCTTTTTATTTGTAATCTACAATATTGAATCTTTAAATTGTACAGTTTTCAATAATCAATACATGTATATAATTCCTGCATATACACACATATATATTTCTATACAATGGTGTTAGTATATATTTTATAACAATAATAGTTAAAAAAAAAATAAGGTTGTTGTCATCAAATTCATCATCTCATTCCCTAACATGATAGTTATTAGTGTCTAAGCTGATTTGTAAATAATTACTCAGGTCGTTATACACACACACACACACACACACACACACACACACAAAAGCCTTTCTATTTGGTAAAAATCATGTTTATATCATATGTTATTAGTTCTATTGTGAGAACACGTTCTATCTTTTTCTGGTCATAATATGTATTTTCGACAAACAAATTTTCGATATGTGAACACTAAGGGCGTATTAGGGTCAACTTTTGAGTATCGAAATCGTCGGTCGTTATATAATATAGTGGAATCAACATTTGTGTTGGTGCCGACAGAGTGCTAAATCCCAAGCGTCACTAAAGCAAACAATTGGACAACCTCTCTCTCCTCCCGAAATTAACCACTGAGCAAAGTATCTAATACGATTGGGGGTTTAGAAATTTTACTAGCTAAGTAATAATTCGTAATGATTCAAAAAGGGAGCATTCCAATATTAGTAATATGATTTACTAAATTTTGAAAACAAAAGCGCATAGTATATTATTTCCCTTTTATAAAATTACCTTATTAATGAATGCCACTCCGTATGATATGATAAACGACGCTCATACCTGATTTCGTTTTAATTCAGCATGTGAAATCATAAAAAGTAAGACTAAGCTTGCATTTCTCCGTCGATCCTATGGTGGTTAAACCAAGATAACTGTTTCTCAACAAGTGAATATTAGGGAAAAATCATGGAAACTCCAAAGCATAAAGCATCAAAGATTTGTTGATAGTTTGTTATTACTTTTATACATATACCAATGACCTTAGATAAAAATCCACATCAAACTTCATAACATAAAATACAACTTCTATTTGTTCGTAAGATCATCGATTGATACTTCTAGATATGAAAAGTATCGTATCTGAATCCAATACCACTTTTCAGATATCGAAAATCTGCCTCCACAGACATGGATGAATATCAGACAATTATCATATATGTTACCAATAACGTAAATTGAAAATTTTGATTTAATAAATTTTCAATTTCATTTATTATAAAAATGTACAAAATCTAAATGATAAAACAGTTTTGGGTAGTTAATATACATTAATTGCATAAAATATAAACAATTGACTTGGTAAATCAATAATTATATATCATTTATTGCACTAAAATACATTCAAAATAACTTAAAATTTTAATCAAAACAGAACGAATAGTTTTTGAATGCGGATATTTCTATATTCACATCCGCGTCCGTTCTTTGAATATCCAATATTTATCGACTTTTCAGATATAAATGCATATAGAATTTAGAATTTTCAAACATCCATTGATAGACATATATGTTCGTTTGTAAAACAGGAAAAATTTAAAAAATTGTATTGCTTGTATTTTTGAAATCCCTTTGTTTGCGTTTTGCCTAAATGCAGGCTAACAACAGATAAAAATTAGTGGTAGCGATTAAAATTTGGATTGATAGATGGAATTAGTGTAACGTGTTAAAAATTGGATCACTGCTGATAAGAAACCCTAAAAAGTTTTTTTTTTTCTAATGAGGGACGCTTGCCAACTTGAAAGGCGAAGAATACAGATTTTAGAATGCTTTTCCATATGTGTGCCGTCTACGCAGGGCTGTTTCTAAAAACGTTCAAATGTTTCAATGACCGTAGGTCCGTAGGATGGATGCACATTGCTTGTTACACAGCAGCGGAGGAGTACTAAAACCGCCACGTTTTACCCTTCTAGTGGTACTGCGAAGAAAACACACTGTACAGGAAGTATGAAGTATCATGTGCTATTTCTACCGAGGAACGGGGGCCCATTTGGTAATAATCCAAACCATCCATATTTCTTCTCCTTCCCGAGAATTAAATCATTCTTTTTTACAAATCTGGCGACTGCGCTTGCTCAGCGCTGCAGAGATTTCTTCACCTTTCCATAGGTAATTTATTTACCTTTTTTCACTAGATCCGTAGTTTATAAGATGACAGTTTTTATCTTGTTCGTTTGTTTTCTATTTATCTGGTGAATTATTGATTTTAACTCTATTGGCGTAGATCTGCATGTGTAAGATTAATCCGCTGTGTGTGTGTGTGTGGGGGGGGGGGGGGGGGGGGGTTGATTATTGCTTTTTATTATTGTTTTCACCTTTACTTTACTTTATTTTTATGTATTTGTGATTTGCATATCTTTGTAACATTTATCTGTGTGTAAAAATAAATTTAATGCAGATTAGTTCATAAAATTATTTTGAAAATGGATGTAAAACAAGTCATTATAACTATATTGATATGGTTTGTGTAATGAGGCACGTTTGAAGTTTATTTTGGAGTAAGCAGAAGCCTTATATTGTGGTTACTTAATACCAAAATACATGTGACCTCACCGCATAAATACAATTTTAATATCGTAACTTCAGTTGATAATGCAAGGATATATTTTTTATATTAAGTAACCATAATATCCTTGTTTACAAACTTCCCTGTGATGCCTGACATTTATTTGTTTCTATAATTTTATATATGCTATGAGGTCACATGTATTACACATTTACACTTATGCTTATATATGTATTAATTTACTAGATGACGTTAAACGACTATGGTACATGAGACATGATGTTATTACGATATGAGCTGACGGCGTCCAGCAAGATCTAGATGGAACCTTTTGATAACATAGATTATGTCTGTATAACGAAAAATGGCAAGAGATATCAAAGAAAATAATATATCTGTTTATTCGTTGATAAAGTTGAATTAAGAAGGGAACATATTACGTTTTTGCGCAATAAAAGAAGACTACATAAATGAATTTGAATGAAACAAAAGATTTGCAGTGAAGTATATATCTTTAACAACTGTACATCCTAAAACAATGATCTTAACTGATATTAGCTTGTGGATGCCTATAGGTATCTAATTCCCAGTGGAGTTAACTATTAAAGTATTAAGAATTGACTTTTGTTCATGTAAAAAGAATAAATAAAGAAATAACAAATAAGTGATTCCACAAAAATCTATTGATCTGCTTTTAATATGGAAATAACTCAACTTTCGGCATGTTTTGGCAATTTTAATATGGCTACATTTCAACTGTTGTGCCAACTACTTCTATGATTACGTGTGGACTAGAATCACATTAGCTATCTCTTGTTCAAATATAGTATCTAATAGTTCTATGAAACCAAGGATCGTAGCAGTTTAATATCCTAACAACTGTAGTTGCACTATCATTCTTGAATTACACTTAATTAAATGGATCGATGTGTGTAACCATTGTAAAAGGGAAATTACATGTGAATGCTCGAAGTATTTCACATATAATCATGCACACGAATGTGCACTACCTGCTGAAACAAAGTCAACCAATAATAATCCTTTGTTTTAATATCTGAATCTATTTTGCTTGAACCACCTTATTTTAGTATTTTCTATTTGGTCAATATTTTTGTTTCAGTTGATATATGTATGTATGTACGTATGTAAATATGTCTTATTTGAGATTGTTGATGTTTCCATCTTAGATTGCATGGGGATAATAAGCATCTTTTTTGTTAATTTAGTCACTGTTTGTAATTATTGATGGTTGCATTCTTGTACACACTTCTACAGATATCTTAAGTTGACTTTTGGAGTATTGAATATTTGCACAATAATTTGAACATGTAATTGCTTATTGCTTAAGTTGAAATAAACCTGTCCGTCCTTTTCATCATATTATAATGAATTCTTAATACAAATACTTTGGTGCATGCATGCAAAAAGTTGTTGAATAAAGAATACACTAAATTAATACAAAAAAAAAATACTTGTTTGCACAAACAGTTAATTGAATCAGATACAGTGTGAAAATATATGAAATCATAAGTTTACTGTTATCGCACTAATTACACTTGTATGCCAGCTTAACTCAAAACTGGTAATTGATTGACTGGTAATAATATAGTAAAGAGAAATTTACCATTACCGCAACGTTTCATTTAATCATAATAACAACATAGCACAAAAATGAGGTTAGATAGTATCCTCACTCTTTTTATCTCTATTTTTCTCTTATTCCGTCTATCATATCTTCATATTCACCCTTTCATGCAATACTACATATGAGTAGACAAGATGTTACGTTTAGTTCATGGTGTGAGGTTTCGTTCTGTACACTGGGATTTCGGCTGCCTTGATTCGGTTTCCGGCCTGAACCGAAACGGAATTGGGCTAAAATCCCAATCTCGGCCAAAGCCTCAGCTGTCTTGTAGAGAACTGCAGAACAAAGGAGAGAAGAAACTAGAAGAAAGGAACAGCAGAAATCGAGTTCAAAAAATAAAATAAAAATAATATTACCTCACAACAATTAATTTGTTGATTTGGATCTCTTAACATAAACCGAGTTCGAATTTCACTTTGTAACCAATTCTTTAGTAATTTCAGAATATCAATTTTTCTTTGGAAATCGAGATTGAATCTCTTAGCAGCACGAAATTTCTAACCCTAATTTGGGAGCGGCAAAGGAAGATAAAGCTTCCGTAGTTTCTAAGACTGAATAGCAGGCTTTGTTATGTGGGCCAGATTTTTAAATTATATGTCTAAGGAGTTGAGATTTAAATGTTTGTTTTGTGTCTGGTTGGGCTTGCTAATTTAGTTTATTTATAGGCTAGCTTGGGCTAGTGGTGTAAAATTTAAGTTGAATGAGGTTCAATTTAAGTTAAATTTGAGAAGGTTTGCTAATTTAGGATAAAATTAAAGTTGATCCAAGTTATTTAGGAATTTAAGTTAATTTGGACCAAAACCGAAATTTCCGAAATTGCCGAAACGGATCGAAACTATGGAAAATTCAACTGAACGATGAACCGTGTTTAGTTATCTGTGTTATTTGTTTGTTCTCTAGAATTTTATTTGCAAACATTGTTATCACTATCTCAAATTGGAAAAGATCTTTAATTTTCTTCTCTTGATAAATTTGTGCAAATTTGGTTTTGTAAATTCCAAGTTGTAAGCAGGCATGTTACACATAAATTTCTAATTCTGAAATCATTCACTTACTAAAAATAGTTCTATATTCTTAAACATGATTTTATGATGCTAAAATCGTTCTCCTTATATACATGGTATTCTTGCTATTTCTAATGTATTTTCTCCTTGTATTTGTCTTAAAATTGTTTGCAGTTACACATCGTATGATTCTTTTCGTGGGTTCAAACTGGATATTGGTTACGTTTGGTGACGATGATGATTGCAAAGATGATGATGATGATGATCGCAATGATACCAATGATAATGAGATTCAATGTTCAACCCGAATGACCAACCAAGTATCAGTTATCCTCACATTTGTTAAACAGTTTATTGTTAATGTAATTTCCGTTTAGCATATAATGTGTCTCTTTATATAACACACAACTGAAATATCTAACATGATAGCTAAGAATAATATAATAACTAAAATACTTTCTTTCGGTTTAAATAAATTCATGAAAGTGCTATTTTTGGGGTCAACGTGAGCAATAAAAATGGTCTTGTAAAGCACAAGTTGTTATTATCATTGTTATTTTGACATTTCATATTTTCTATAATACCACTGTTGGAAAGTGCAATTGGTTCATGAAAATGCAATATTTCTTCTTGCTATGTTATTTTAAGAGAAATGAATAGTGAGACGTTAAATAGGTTTATGCTTTATCTTAAACAGTGAATACTGAAAATGCATTACTATTCCTTGCTATGCTATACTTTTATACAGTAGGTTTTTGCTAACCCATTTTTTCCTTTTTTTGTTTCAATGAGATTCAATTTCAACCTTTGCATCATAAATTTGGTTCTTGTTCTAATGCTTGCACATATGTTTTTCAAATGCTGATTCTTTCAGTTTCTCATAATAAATTGAAGTGGGACGAATTTTTTCACTTTAAATTTACAAAACGATGGTACAATCATTTGAGGCCAGGCTAAGAAAATTCCATGGAGCGAGGAAGAGGATAGAGTAAAGACATGAGACTGTCATATTCGTACCTGCATACAATAACATAACTTAGTTCTCATTGTATTTGTAAACTCTATCACGATGTAATATAATATGGTTCCCTCAAAACTATCTTCCCCATAGGTCAGACCTGCAAGGTTTATTTGTTAACATACATTAACACCATTTGCAAAGTGCAAACTCTAGCACGATTCAACATACAATGGTTCCCTTAGAACCATCTTCCGTGTAAGTCAGACCTGCAAGGTTTATTTGTCAACACACATTAAGAGGATGTTATTGAATGTGATTGTTTACATATCCTGGCTATTGTCATGGATGTAAGCGGATTGTTTACACATTAAGAGGATGTTATTGAATGTGATTGTTTATTTGTCAACACACATTAAGAGGATGTCATATTCGTACCTGCATACAATAACATAACTTAGTTCTCATTCTATTTGTAAACTCTATCACGATGTAATATAATATGGTTCCCTCAAAACTATCTTCCCCATAGGTCAGACCTGCAAGGTTTATTTGTTAACATACATTAACACCATTTGCAAACTCTAGCACGATTCAACATACAATGGTTCCATCAGAACCATCTTCCGTGTAGGTCAGACCTGCAAGGTTTATTTGTCAACACACATTAAGAGGATGTTATTGAATGTGATTGTTTACATATCCTGGCTATTGTCATGGATGTAAGCGGTATTATTACAAGGTATTACATCGTCGCAAGTAGGTTTTATTACAAGGTATCATGGCTATTGTCTTGTCTATTTGTTCTTGATGAATAAGAATTTGGGATCTGAATATGAATCAAGTTGAAAATTTGAGGTTGCATCTTATGTTAGAAAGGATCAATACAATTTTTAGGTTTTTTTGTCTGATTTCTTATAATATTAAGTAATCTTTGTGTATTAATTTCTCATCCTTGTATTTTGTTAGACGACATGCTTATTGTTTATGACTGCCAGATTATGTTATTTACAGATTTTTTTTTTTTTTTTTTTTTCCGTTAAGGTCGTTTGAATTGCAAGGAGGATATCTGGAACACTCGGTTTTTTCGAGCATGTTGAGGATTACTTCGAGAACTCAATTCAGACTTTGGACTTCGTTGTGTTTTTTAAGAAGAGCGTGGTAAAGGCAGAGGATTCTCACTTGATATTGCAGGTTGCCTTGCAGCGCTTTCGAAATGATGATTGAGACCATGCTTCTACTGTAATTTTCTTTATCCTTATTTTATGATGATGTTATTTACAGAGTTTGTTTGTTTTTTTAGTTATAGCTATGAAAATTTATTTGTTATATTATGCGATAGGTTTATTTAAATCCGACGTATATTTTTTTATTTCAGTGAGATTCACTCTCAACCTTTGCGTCATTGTTTCAAATGCTGAATCTTTCAGTTTTCCAAAATACATGCAACGGGGACGAATTTTTCCACTTCAAACTTGCAATGTACGCTAAAGATAAATTCAATGTTTTAATTTCTTTGCTGCTACGGTTTTCAAAGAAAAGACGCATGTCAGTGTTATCTTGGTGTCTTTCATAAGTTCAAGTTGGAGTACTTATATATGATCACAATGATGAAAACAACAGTGAAGATGATGAGTATGTTAATCATGAAATTCAGTGTTCAACCCGAATATGTAGCTAGGTATTATCAGTATTATTTATCTGTTGCTGTTGCATGTCTGTGTATCTAAAATGTGGAAATAGTCTTCTATATTTTAAAGCCAAAACCTTACAAGGAAGCTTTTAAAACTTTGCCATTCCACTTTTCTGGATAAATGGTTAAATAAAAGAATGTAGTTTTGTACTTTCCTGACCTGATCTTTCACATTAGCTGCACGTATCCACTTATACCCAAAATCAACGTGGCTTCCATCTTCTTAATGAGTTATTATAAAAAGATTAAATTAAATAATGAAACAAATATTTTTTCCACTATTCAAAACTTCAGCTCAGTTTTCCATTTCTTAAGGTAACGTGATGATAAATTTTGTGCAATTATTATGGGTCCGTTCGTGGACGTCAGAAATGCTCATGTTTTTAGTATCTAGGGTTGTTTACATTTGACATAAGGAGTTTACGTCGATCATAAACTTTGCATCGTCTTAAAAAACATTTGAATTGTCAATTTTCGAGAGCATAGGAGAGTTTCACCCTTGCAATCAGTTGTAATTTGCTTTTTATTTTAAAATTTGAATGTATCAATAAATTGTATTTAAAACATATCAAAATAGTTAACTATTGTTATTTATATTGCTGGAAATTTTGTTTTACAATAATAAGTTTTGTTTCTAATTCTAAATTAATTAAACTTAATACATTAGTATATGTAAATGCATCAAAATATACTAACATTGTCAATCAAATTTTATTAATATTTTTTTCAATGATTAATATAAATCGGATGATTATAATAAACAATAATTACTAATTATAACCAACCATATTAAAAATATACAATAATTACCTTACTTCAAACTAACCTTCAGCCGAAGTCTAAGCCAACCTCTTGTCCGAAATTGCGAATGCATTGTCAACCTCTAGCTAAATTCTTATTTGAGAATGCACCCACTGATTATTTTAAATTGAAATTCAATTTTTCTATTGAGGAGCACTAGCTCAGGAGGTAAGATTTCTATGGTCTTTGGTTTGATTCCCCGTTACGCCAAATTGAGTGCTTTGTCTAAGTATCGCTTTTGTTATATATAAAAAAGGTTTCGTTAGCACAGTATTACAAAAATTAGTGACATATACTCAATACTATGTAATAAATTTAATTCTGCTAAGTGCGTGTACGTGCACTTATAGCCGTTTCATTAGCAAACATGCATTCCAGAAGGAGAAATTTATGATTTTGCTTAATTTATTTTGTCCATTTCTAGAATGCCTACTTTGAAATTTTAAATTACAGAAAAACAGTTAATGCATATCATCTTTTCCACAAAAATGAGCAATGGGAGGCAGGGATTGGCAATGAGTGTGACAGAAAGAATCTCTACTTGGGAAGCTTCAATAGTGAGGATGAAGCAGCAACAGCCTACGACCTCGTTGCACTACACTACTGTGGACCTAGTGCTGTAACCAATTTCGACATCAGCAAATACGAAAATCCACACTTGCAGTTTCAGCAAATGCGACTACCGTCACCACCACAACTGTACTAACTGTCATTGACTGGATCTATTCTGCCTAATTCCGAGAACTTCAACTGTTCTGAGAACTTGATCAATTCTGGCATATCTGATACCATGCCTACAAACACCATAATGGGCAATGCATGTGATGGAAATCTGAACGACACCAAGGACCAAAATGGGGGCATGAACTTGGAAATGGATAACCAACCGAATGTGGCTCGAAGTCAGGGTTCTTCGAATATGTTCGAACAGTTAAGGGATGAAGAGTATTTCAGCTTTGGATGGTGCATTCGATGCTGCACTCTTTGACCAATTTGGTGATGTATCTAGTAACTGCGGTTTTTTTTGGCATTGATGGGATAGGTGCTGGTTTCCATGCAACTGCCAGGGTAGGAGATCAAGTACAAATTTCCATTGAAGCCAAAACGAACAACACTGACTCACTCACTAAATCTCTTACGTGTACTGCCACTCCTCTCATCCCTTCCTTTCTTCTATACACTTCTCACGCAACTTCCTCACTCCAACACCGCCCACCCCCACTATAAATTCCTCCTCACTAACACAAACCCAAGAAAAAAAAAAAAAACTATAAATTCATAAATCATGTCTTCAGAATCCACAGTCATGTCATCGAACGCACCAATAACCCCACACCCTACCCGCTAGCGATCCAAATTCAAAAGCCAAAATGAGCAGATAGCCATGCTGCTCATCTTGCTCTCGCAAGCATTGTTGTCAAAAATCTTAAAATCCTACGATTTGAATCCTGTTTTGAACCGAATCTCTCCCTTTACGATTCGATTTATATTCCGATTCAAACCAGGCTAATACCACACTTTAGGAATATCATTCAATTCAAATTAACATATTCAACATACTTATTTGGGTCTACAATTCCTATTTTAATCATTTGAAAATAAATTAAAATCGAAACAAGATAGAAAATGATGTTTTAGGTTTAGATGTAGAAGTTTAAACATTAAAATTAATTTCAAAGTGTGTGCAAGCTTTAAAATATATGTTTTTTGAATCCACGATTTACAATTTAAATCTCGTTTCGATTCATAGTTTGAACTTTACGATTTACGATTTGAATCTCATTTTGAAAACCTTTTCGCAGGGTACCTGTCTGATTGAAGACGAACCTCACAAGTGCTCCATCTGTGGAAAAACATCAACTCCACCCGAGCTCTATTGGGGCACAAGGCCTGCCACCACTTCAACAAGCACACGGAAGCCAAGCTGAAGAATGACGGATGTACCCCTGCTTTGGAATCTTCTGGAAACGTGCATCGCTGCTTGGTTTGTTCTAAGACGTTCGCGACGGGCAGGCCTTGGGTGGCCACAAACGTTGCCACTACGATGGCCTTATCAACGTTACCAGTAAGGTCGGTTAAACTGAGAAAAAGCCAAAAAAGCATAACTAAACGTAAACCAACCCGGAGTCCAAATTCACTGCATCAGAAGCATCATTAAATGTCTTTATATTTTACTCTATTCCAGTTTCATTCATATCCTAAAAGCACATACTTAAAATTGCAATGGATTCAGAATTTAGTTCAAACTTTAGGAATATCATTCAATTCAAATTAACATATTCAACATACTTATTTGGGTCTACAATTCCTATTTTAATCATTTGAAAATAAATTAAAATCGAAACAAGATAGAAAATGATGTTTTAGGTTTAGATGTAGAAGTTTCAACATTAAAATTAATTTCAAAGTGTGTGCAAGCTTTAAAATATATGTTTTTTGAATCCACGATTTACGATTTAAATCTCGTTTCGATTCATTGTTTGAACTTTACGATTTACGATTTGAATCTCATTTTGAAAACCTTTTCGCAGGGTACCTGTTTGATTGAAGACAAACCTCACAAGTGCTCCATCTGTGGAAAAACATCAACTCCACCCGAGCTCTATTGGGGCACAAGGCCTGCCACCACTTCAACAAGCACATGGAAGCCAAGCTGAAGAATGACGAATATACCCCTGCTTTGGAACCTTCTGGAAACATGCATCGCTGCTTGGTTTGCTCTAAGACGTTCGCGACGGGCAGGCCTTGGGTGGCCGCAAACGTTGCCACTACGAAGGCCTTGTCAACGTTACCAGTAAGGTCGGTTAAACTGAGAAAAAGCCAAAAAAGCATAACTAAACGTAAACCAACCCGGAGTCCAAATTCACTGCATCAGAAGCATCATTAAATGTCTTTATATTTTACTCTATTCCAGTTTCATTCATATCCTAAAAGCACATACTTAAAATTGCAATGGATTCAGAGTTTAGTTCAAACTTTAGGAATATCATTCAATCCAAATTAACATATTCAACATACTTATTTGGGTCTACAATTCCTATTTTAATCATTTGAAAATAAATTAAAATCGAAACAAGATAGAAAATGATGTTTTAGGTTTAGATGTAGAAGTTTAAACATTAAAATTAATTTCAAAGTGTGTGCAAGCTTTAAAATATATGTTTTTTTAATCCACGATTTACGATTTAAATCTCGTTTCGATTCATAGTTTGAACTTTACGATTTACGATTTGAATCTCATTTTGAAAACCTTTTCGCAGGGTACCTGTCTGATTGAAGACGAACCTCACAAGTGCTCCATCTGTGGAAAAACATCAACTCCACCCGAGCTCTATGGGGGGGGGGGGGGGGGGCACAAGGCCTGCCACCACTTTAACAAGCACACGGAAGTCAAGCTGAAGAATGACGAATATACCCCTGCTTTGGAACCTTCTGGAAACGTGCATCGCTGCTTGGTTTGCTCTAAGATGTTCACAACGGGCAGGCCTTGGGTGGCCACAAACGTTGCCACTACGAAGGCCTTATCAACGTTACCAGTAAGGTCGGTTAAACTGAGAAAAAGCCAAAAAAGCATAACTAAACGTAAACCAACCCGGAGTCCAAATTCACTGCATCAGAAGCATCATTAAATGTCTTTATATTTTACTCTATTCCAGTTTCATTCATATCCTAAAAGCACATACTTAAAATTGCAATGGATTCAGAGTTTAGTTCAAACTTCCAAGCATGGATAGCCAATCAGTCCCGGTGTCAACATTGCAAGTGAAGAGCGACTAAAAGAGTTGATCTCCAAAGCAGTACCGCATTTTGCAGAGTACAACGAGAAGAGACGAGCACTGCTGAGGCATGACCCACCAGCGTCGAAACTCTACTTTCGAGAACTCTTACTTACCGATCGGAGGGTGCCGTCCTGCCGTGTTCATTAGGCTTGTTTATGCTCGGTCGGGTGCAGAGCTTAATGCTCATCTTGAGGAGTTTCTTGCTGCTGGGCATGCACTTGATCAAAGGTTCAGGGGAGTGGGATGATCGCCCTTTCACGTGAGTATTTACATGTTTACCCTTATAATTTAGGTATAAGAGGCGGTGTAAGAAGTTAATCTGAATAACTTTTATCCAGCTGAACAGTTAATTTTGTAGATGATCTGCAAAGACGAACCATAGGAGAAGAAGAGAGATTAACCTAAAAACTTGCAGCACTACAAAAAAAGATAGGAAACCTGCAGCTGCTCAATCTAGTTTCAGCTTAGATATTATCCATTTAATACGGTTTGTGCACCGTGCTCTCTGGCAACTGATGAAACTGGGACCTCGTGTTTAATTGTCCTATATTCCTGTTGCCGAATCCTGTGGTATATGTAAACGTGATTGCTATGTTGCTTACATTCGGTGTAACTGCAGAGTGGGTTCTATGTGTCTTCGACATGAAAGAGATATCAAAAGTTGCCCTTGTGCCATCGACTGTACAATATTTGTTAGAAAAAACCTATATCAGATTTTGAAGCTGCTGCAAAGGAGTTTGAAAAGGTAACTGAAATTGTTGAGATGGTTGAATCACAGTTACTTCTTGGCTATGACTCACCTCTGTCTAATATGTTTTCTTGCACTGAAAAAGATTCATACGATCCATATTGCAAGATACAGTTTGAGCCTGTAAGCTCAGTTTCTAGTCAATTCATGGCTAACATACAAGATGTGCAATGCCTGCAAGATGAAGTTTACTTCTCTGCTACAGAATCTACCATGTCTTCTTTAAATAGTCGTGATCATTACAAGTTAGCTACCTTAAATTTGAATGATCTGCAAAATCATTCATCAGTGGAAAATGAAGATATCGACACCAGAATGTTCACAGTAACACACAGATCTCTAAAAGGTTCGGAGAAAAGAAAGCAAAGGGGCACAATGTCTTCGGAGTTTTTGGGTCAGCATGCGTCATCTGAGCGACTGAAATTCAGTGTTCAACCCGACTATCTATCTAGGTACGTATCAGTATTATTTATTTGTTGCTGTTGTTGATGTTGCATATTTGTATTTACTTATCTGTGTGTCTAGTTTGTAGAAATAATCTTTTATATACTTCAAAGCCAAAACCATCATAGGAAGCTTTTAAAACTTTGGCCTTCCAGTTTTCCGGATAAATGGTTAAATAAACAAAGGTATTTTTGTACTTTCCCAACCTGATCTTTCACATTAGCTGCACGTATCCACTTATACCTTCGCTATAAAAAGACTAAATCAATTAATGAAGCAAATACATCTTTCCACCATTCAAAATTTCAGCTCAATTTTCCATTTCTTAAGGTAACATGATGACAAATTTTGTGCTGTTATTGTGGGTTTGTTCTTGGATATCAGAAATGCTCATGTTTTGAGTATCTTGAATATTTTACATTTGACATAAAGAGCTTACGACATCGATCATGAATTTTGCATCATCTTTTAAAAAAGCATTTGAATTGTCAATTTTCGCGAGCATAGGAGAGTTTCACCCCTTGTATATTAACTTTCCATTTTCTCATGGGCACTGAAATTAATGATTCATATATGTCCACTTTTACTCTTTCTTTTTAATGCAGAAATACGACTATTTTGTTTATTCAATTAATGTAAAATTGTTTGGTTTTGATGGTTTAGTGCTAACTGATAACTACAACAAACCATGTTTTGTGCTTTTTTAGAAGCATAGAAGTTTATGCTTTTGAAGCCGATGCATTTCTTTTGAAGGAAGAGGTTCTGAGGATGCATGTTTTATTTTATTTAATGATCAGTTCTAAATAATTGTAATTCCTCTTTGCACTTGCACATATTTGCAGTTTTTGTAATATGAGATATGGATATGTCTCCACAAGTTTGGGGGCTCTTCTTAAAATAAATTCATTTTTGTTTTTGTTTCATTGTAGTTTCACATTTGAATGAAGTAATCGAAATCATAGTTTTCATATAAACTTTTGGTTATGTTTTAATCATGCAGGAGGCAGTTTAAGATAGGATTCACCTTTGGACATAAATGTTGAAGCACAAGACTAAAGTTTATGGTAATTATTTCTTTACCTTTGTGCTGTTTTCTTGCTTCCTACATTCATAGTCTGCTTGGAAAAAAATAATTACTATTTTTCCTTTTGATTGGAAGCTCAAGTTCATAACTCTTTACTCTGGAAGCCGAGGTTAGTGGAATGACTGTAATTATATGATCTGCAACTTGTTAGTAAACACGATGCTGATGAGCCAATGCGTGTTAGATTTCCCTTTCATATCAGAGACTTCAGAGGAAACTGCAAATTCCAATCACATGCTGAAATTAGTAAATGGAAAGCGCTTTGCTGATGAAGCCAGCGGTCTACTATTCCAGCCTTCAAAAGAGCAGTTGTAAGGTTCTAAATTGGCAGAATTGTTGGATTCATTATAAGCTTAGAATTGATATGAAGGTTAATACGTTATGTATAAAATGATTAATTCTGAGTTGTAGAGATTCAAAGGAGGCTAATTTGTCGAGCACCAAGTGGAAATAGAACGTTCCATTTGTAAATTAAAATATTTCTTACTTAATATTGTTCTGGCAGGATAACTATGCGTGAAAAGAAGTAATTGTGAATCATGTATGAAAATGCATGCTTTTGTTATTTAGATTAATTTCCATATATCATGGTTGGATTAACGTCGGGTCACTGTTCATTACCCAGAATTGTATTTGTACTGTAGCATGCCAAATAAATTTCAATCTCCCTTATTGGTATTTTTGGTGAACATGAATAAAAATCATACTTTGATCCATAAGCATAATACCATGAGCATAAAATTGAAATCAACACGAGCATAAAATTGGATTCAACACGATTAATCATTATTTCATAGATTAGGGTCGTATTTATGTCATATCTAAATCTCAAATATTATTTTGGGTACAAATACACGTCCTAGAGTACGTTTTAAATTTTAAATTCTGATTATCGAAATTATTAAACAAAACAAACCAGTAATTTCTATCATCAAATTTCTAGCTGTTAAAATAGTTATGTTGGATGTATATCGTTCTAAGCAAGATTATATTATGTTTTGTTTCATGAGGGGAGCTTTTGTTATCTGCTCTATGTGCTTGTCCACACACGCTATTCCTTAACTGATTAGCAGGCTCGATCCTAGCATAGGCCGCCTAGGTGACGACCTAGGACCTCGGACTCGAGAGGAGGAGGAGGAATAAGAGGGCCTCAAACATTCATGCTTTTTGTAATTAAAATCGATACTCCTGATTCTATGAAATTGCATTAGCTTAGTGGCAGTGATCTGGATATTTATGTCTTGGCCTAGGGCCCCAGCCAATCCAGGGCGGGCGCCGCTGATTAGATCTTTAAGTAACAGTAGATAAGGCTTTTATAATGATTCATAAATATGATTTTTGGATTTTCTCTTCGTTTCTCTTTCACAATATACAAATCTAAACATATATTACTTCAGTTCAGATGATTAACGCTTCAAAATTAAATTAGTCTAATAACATTTTACTCAGTTACTTTTAGTAACTGTTGACCCGCCTTTTGGCAAGGCCGTCAACCCATGGACCCGTCATAAGACCGCTCAGGGCTCAAGCATGGGCCTTGACAAGCCCAGACATTCTCAGAAGATGTGGTGGAACACTCCTAGACATAAAAGACCTGGGCTCGATGGTCTTGAGATGAGATTGCACTACAACAATGACTTGGTCATGAGATATATTTCATAGCCTATTTACTTGGTCCAACTACCTATTCTAAAGCATATAAACTCGGCTCTAGCTACGTTTATGCTGCCACATATTAGAGGGATCTTCTCCACGTAATCAAGACTCAACTCCATTATCTGCTATTCACATGGATCAACTGACACATGGCACCTCCAATTATTGAAGCCTACTGCCTATAAATACACCAAACAATACAACAAAGAGGGGATCATCTTCTTCAGCTCAGATTAGAGCCTAACTCTTTGGCCCATGCATGACTCAATCATGGCTGCCAACCACTTTCATCATGAAATACTTGCTATATTCCTCAAAAACGATTATGTAATAGAGATTCTGACGATCTCTTTCATTGTATCTCCGACTTTATGATATTATAATGAGACTATAAAGTGGACGTAGGCTCATTAACGTCGAACCACTATAAAAATGCTGTTGTCTTACTTTTTCTTGCTTTCTCTGATATTTCTTCATATATCATGCTCAAATCTGACTTTTGGCCGTTGATGACCACTTTTTGGCGTCAACAGTTTGGTGCTTTCACTGAGAAATGAATTTTCAACGTCTTAAGGGTTTTGCTCAACTTTTGGATCATCAAGTCCAAGACAAAATCCTATTTTCCGTCATTTTCAGCAGCCATGGTTTCCAATACTTCTGCACATGCTTTGGAAAGTAGAAGCAGCAACATCTGCATAAAAAAAAACTGTTTTTTTTTTCAGTTCTGGGTTCGACCCCAGTCGGGTTGACCCTTCCTGGTCGACATCGACCCGACCAAAGAACCAGCCAATAGGAATTGCACTTTGGAAAGCTCCCAGTATGTAGTTTGCCACATAGCAGGTCATGGGTCGAGGTGAGATCAGTTCGAACAGCCATCGTCGTAACGATGTTCAAGTCCAGGTCGGCCGACTCGTCTGAAGCTCTCCAGGTTGACCGACTCCTCTGAAGATCTTCAGGTCGACCTGCTTCAAACCGACTTTTTCAGATATACCGGCCCGGATTACTAGTCATTTCAAAAGTCTTGCACATCGACCCAAGATAAGGTCATTTTCAGAAAAAAAAAATGCAATTTTCTAATCATTTCAGAAAAGACTCCATCTTCCAAAATCGTGCGGTGCCCGCATTTTCGACCTAACCGGCTAGGTCGATTGCCGCCGGGACTGTAGGGCCCCGGACCCCCACCGGCGCTGCGCCCGGACCCGCTTGACGGCTCGTCTTCGGCTCGGCATATATTTTGGCCAACAATAATCATAAAGAATTAGCATCCAAGATTCGACGTATGGTCCGAGAATATCAACAGCAAGATGGAAACGATTCGGATTCTTCCAAGAGCCATCACCCCTATTTACTGAGGTTATTTAATCCTGATCGACTGTTCAGTCTTGCCCGAAGATCGACGAGTTAAAAGCTTGAAACACTTAAGCCGGGTTGCTGATTGATTGTCTATATATCGGCTCTCATTCCCCGACGTGGAATCAAAGACATAACCGCGGATGGACGAGGCATGTCTACATTATTACCCTCCATATCCCACTTCCTGACATGGAAAATACAAAGCTTCTATATGCATGGATCCATTGTTCTTCTGCCAATCAAAAGCCTTAACACCCACAAGATGAGATACCGCCATTAGCAGTTCTGATCTGACTGCCTGACCTTTATTCCTTGCCCTCGATGTGGGGACAGGAAGGCGATTCAAAGGAAACACGCCCTCATCATTCATCCACAAAGGCCGCCTGATTGCCTTTATTATCCCAATACCCCGATCAAGGTATGATCGTTCTTGGCATTGCCGCCCCATGAGGATTTGAAAAGACTTCCTTCATCAACTAAAGCTTCAACGGTCATCACCTGTCAGAGATGGGACAAGTCAAAATGGGCTGGCAAAGGATATGTGATACCATTCTCATTCTGAATAATACTCATTCCCTTAACAGGATTATTTTTTACTCGTATCTTTTATCTTTACATGCTTTATGAGTAATTTATGTGACTAATAACTCTTGTGAATTTATGTGTGAATGATATAGGTACCCAGAGTCTGGTACTAATCATACTTCCAATGCCTGCATACAAAACTACAGGGCATTGCCATAACGAGCCCAACTGAACTATTCGTTTACAAAATCATGCCCTCTGTCCGAGGAAAGTTATACAGCTCAAGGTGGATCTGACATGATCATCCACTACTCGGCTCATGCGTGGCACGATTCTAGACAATTGTGCATCGATCATTGCATTTCAAAGTCCAAATCCGACTCAGAATGGACGTGGTTCGTCAATCCATATGGCCAGATCCTATGTTTGACATCATCGGATTTCGTCGATCCCAATAGAAGAGGCAGCATCGCCCATCAACATACTTATTTTCCAATCATGCATTTTTCCTTTACATACTTCTTGAGTTATTGACATGATTAACTCATGCAAATTCGTATATGAATGTTGCAGGTACCCGAGGTTTGGTACCGACCACTCCTTCCATAGTTTGATCGGAGGAATGTAAAGCTTTGGCGAACGTGATTCGACGCTTCACCCGCTTACTATTGGCCTAACGACAACATTCTAAAG
Organism: Allium sativum; assembly: GCA_030737875.1. NCBI lineage: Eukaryota > Viridiplantae > Streptophyta > Magnoliopsida > Asparagales > Amaryllidaceae > Allium > Allium sativum. The sequence continues at coordinate 138,271,927 of CM060925.1, read as the reverse complement.
CAAATGAAGTTCGACCATTCATTCACCGACCTTTTGCCCTTGACGCAGGGGCAAGAGAGTAAATGCACACGAGTTCGACGTGTGTTATCCATATATGGACATACTAATGAGGCCTCCTCAGCATCTATCCATTGATTCGCCACGCAAGACATAGAAATGTATTCGAGTGTGACATAACCACTCGGTAGATCGACGACTCTATCCCTTGATCTGATGGGAAGAGTGCAACAGTGACGGGTACAATACCATGAACGACATAACTTTTACCTTCGAAGTGGGGGCAAAAGAGATATGTTAAGACGAGAATGAGTATGACTCGACCGCTCTCCAACGACGTCTCTAACTCTTTCCCATGACTTTAATGGAAGGAGTATAAACTCAATAGAGGCGTGAACTGACCACCCCTGATGGCGACCTTCGCCCTTGACGTGGAAGCAAAGAGACGATGCCAAGACAAATATGATCCGACTGTTTGCCCGATTAACTCTAATCCTCAGAGCTTGGATATGAGTATAAACTTAGGACGAGTGTGACAGGCGCGCCAAGATTTAAGACCACTCGATCTATAACTCTAACCCAAACTGACTTTGGGAGAGTATAAAGGACGAACCACGACGTCCATAACTCTAACTCTCACGACTTGAGAGAGAGTATAAATCTGTTGGGTAAGTGTGAATGGTGCACCACGACTTAAGACCACTAAACCCATAACTCTAACTCTCACGACTTGGGAGAGAGTATAAAGGACAATGCTGCGACGTGCATGCAATCTTCATTGTCCTCCGACTGAGGAGAAGATTATAAAGGACTTACGGACCGGACATCCGAATGACTTAACCCGGTTCCCATCAACGCTGGGGGTACGGGCATAGATTTCTGAACTAACTTCAAACACGCTTCGGACGCGACCCGTGTTTCAAAGTTAAATGGAGGCTACAGACACTATAACTCCAAACTACGACACCTGACACTTTGACATTTAATAATTCTATGCTAGATAGATTAGCACTCAACATGTTTTCATTTCGAGCTACAATTGCTTATGACTTAAAGATTGACTTAGTAGCTTGCAAGACTAAGCTAACTATTCTTTTTCGAATTGCAAGATTATGTACAGATACAAAGCAAAGACACGAGGGACACACTTGCATACAACAACAAAGAGGTCGTGTTCGAAGGAATGACGTCGACTTCTAATGCTAAACTTCCCACATGACTCAACACAATGGCTAGGAGGCCTTGAGAGTGGGAGGTTCATTAACATATCACATGACCTAAGGCAACGACCGAGAGGGGGCCTTAAGAGCAATATCTGGAATCGATACACATATCCATATGTGACTGGCTATAGCCCAAGAGCAACGAAAAGTTTTCACATTGCTACATGTGGAGCACGAAAGGGGTGCAGAGTGACCAGCCATTGGCTAACCCCAATCTACTTCCCCATGGGAAGGGGAAGAATGAGAGCATTCAAAGTGACTACTATCTGACCTCTCGCAGCCCCATTTCTATCCTCAAAGCTTGGATGGGAGAGCAGAAACCAGTATGAGTTGAGTACCAACAAATTATTTTGCATCCAACTCTGACTCACGACATGATGAGGAAGTATAAATCCTGAGAAGACAAGGATTTAAAGTCCACAACTCAATCAAGCATCAATGACTAGGGAAGAAGAGTGCGAGCCATGAAAACCAAAAATGATGACCTCAATAGAACTGTGCATGAAGAGCAAACTCAACAAGAATATGATGACCATTTTGGACTACGGTGGAACATAAACAAAGGGGATCGACCTAATTGGCTTGAATGATAAGAGTAACTAAGTTCATTAGCGCTCGATGAGCCGATCCTCATTTTCTAACTAAAGTGAAGGAACGATGCATAGGCAAATGAGATTCGACATTTGCGTGTTCAACTTTAACTCTCGCCAACTCGAGAGAAAGTACAAAACGACTTGGGTTGGCTAAGATCACCAAACTCGCAACTCTAACCTGAAACAACGACGAAAAGTATAAAGGCTTAAGGAAAGGACGTCTGATTGTCTTAGCTCGACCCCCACTGACACTGGGGGCATCAGCATTGGCTTTGTTTATTCCCCACCGAAGCTGTGGGCATGAGCGTCAGCTTACAGACTGATTTTGAACACGTCCTTGATTTGACACCTGATTCAAATGATATATACTATACCTTCGGAGCAAGACACGATTTGTCTTACTCACTCATTCTAGCGAGACTTCTTATGTGTTCGACATGACTGGACTCACTCATTCTAGCGAGACTGCTTATGAGTTCGACATTATTTGACCTTACACTTGACCATGTCCTCGACTTACATAAAAAGATGACACCGTTTGGCGAAGACTCTTCATGAACGACCATGTGCAGAAGCCAGCGGCCTAACTTAACTTATGATGATATCATTCGACCTCTTGACTCGACAAGGCAGAAAAGGAATTCAAGCTTCAGGACTATTCTCAAAGACATGACAATTCAACATTGCTTTCTCGAAGATGAATGACATTCCAAAGAGATGCAGTTCGACTTACTCAAAGTACATCATGTCTGCCACACGATGTACTTTGGAGGGCAAAGTGTTGACCCGCCTTTTGGCAAGGCCGTCAACCCATGGACTCGTCATAAGACCGCTCAGGGCTCGAGCATGGGCCTTGACAAGCCCAGACATTCTCAGAAGATGTGGTGGAACACTCCTAGACATAAAAGACCTGGGCTCGATGGTCTTGAGATGAGATTGCACTACAACAATGACTTGGTCATGAGATATATTTCATAGCCTATTTACTTGGTCCAACTACCTATTCTAAAGCATATAAACTCGGATCTAGCTACATTTATGCTGCCACATATTAGAGGGATCTTCTCCACGTAATCAAGACTCAACTCCATTATCTGCTATTCACATGGATCAACTGACACATGGCACCTCCAATTATTGAAGCCTACTGCCTATAAATACACCAAACAATACAACAAAGAGGGGATCATCTTCTTCAGCTCAGATTAGAGCCTAACTCTTTGGCCCATGCATGACTCAATCATGGCTGCCAACCACTTTCATCATGAAATACTTGTTATATTCCTCAAAAACGATTATGTAATAGAGATTATGACGATCTCATTCATTGTATCTCCGACTTTATGATATTATTATGAGACTATAAAGTGGACGTAGGCTCATTAACGCCGAACCACTATAAAAACGCTGTTGTCTTACTTTTTCTTGCTTTCTCTGATATTTCTTCATATATCACGCTCAAATCTGACTTTTGGCCGTTGATGACCACTTTTTGGCGTCAACAGTAACTTTATTGATTTGGATATTAGTATACTTTTGTGGAGTTGTATTATTGCTTTGTTGTTATCCTCTACATTATAATGATGGATTAATGATTTGGCTTTTGAATTTTAGCTACTACTTAATCCTTTTTTCGTGGAATTATTAATGGAAACGTACTTTTAATTGTTCACTTAAATGACATTAGATTTAGTATCACATACTAAATTAGCTTTAAATACCTAAGTCAGATCTAATCCGTTTTTGTTACTCACTTACCGTAAATGATGCAAATTTATGCCTTGAAATTTATTTAGAGATCACATTTGAAGTAAAAATTGTATGTTATGTTCTTTTATTAAACATTGATATGAGTCCAATAATAATTCGTTTTCTTTCTTTGAAACAGAAATAATGGGAAAACAGTTTTTTTAGGGCATATATGCAATTAACATGCAGTCAAATCAATTTTGAGCTTTCCAAAATGGAAATTATGTTTTTGCCATTGGAATAGTTCAATTTTTTTTTTTTTTTGGTTTTTCAAAGAATTTACCGTTTCATTGTACTTAGTTTTGTACATAATTGGTATAGTTTTATGGATGTTATTGATAAAAATAACTGCTTAGGGTAAGTTTTTGATCAGTTTTTATTCCAAATGATTACTTCTATATCTAAGAATACTTATGGAAAACAAATTTTACTGGCAATGCATATGCTGATTTTAAAATACCAGTATTGTCTTATATCTACTTACAAGCTTTAATTTTTTAATGTAATTGCTTTTAGATTTTCAATTTCCGGTTCTTCGAAATAAAAAAGAAGTATGTTGTTTGTTGATTGGCCATAGTGACTATACAACCTAATAAACTAGAAATCTTGCTATGATAATGTCTCAAATGATATTATTTAAAATGTATTCTAACAGCTAAGCATATATAAACATGTACGATTTTGAATAGACCTGTAAAATTATGGTGCTACACAATAAAATATAATTATGGGCATATAACTTATTAACTATTTTCAAACCATTAAAACAAGCTATGAATATGGTATCTATAAAGTTGTCGATTGAATTTGTAATTATATACGAGTTGATGTTATGGAAAGGCATACAATGATTATCAAGGTCAATAGCGAGTTATGGAAAGAAACACACTTTTAATCTTTTTATTTTTATTTTTTATGTCAAGGTACATGGTCCATTCTTGCAAAAATATTAGTTATTTATAGATTCATACATTATTTAGTTTCAAGTTTGGTTGCCTAATTTGTAATATTGGAATATGCCATCACAAATGGTAGAATATCTGATGCACCTAAAATTTATGCGAAAAATTACTATAACAAAGACAATATACTTTAATTCTCGCTTTTACATAATTTGTTTTCCTCGCTTGCAAAGAATACTGTACATCCTACAATAGACATAAATGGGTCATTAGAGAATATTACAAATTTATAACTATCAGCTTTATATCTGTTTTTCTAAAAATTAAACGATTTGTTTATACAGAGGACATTAATTAGCCACATACTTTGGATTTGCAACAACTAACTAAAAGCTTCTTCTTTGGATAAACAGTTTTAAGGATTAAGAATAGTAAACAATTTTTGTTTTCTATTCTTAGTGCTACAATAGTATTTCCATGTCATTTCCAATGATTTTGCATGTTCTAATATCAGTGTGTTACCTTTTCCTTTCTTATGATCTAATTTTTTAAATTTGATGTACATGATAGGTACTCGGAATTTTGATTATATATATGAAAAGAAAAGTGAAATTTATTCTTTGTAACAAAATGAAACTTTCTTGGATGTTCCTATACATAACATGGTTGAATCTTCAATAAAATGTGGTCTTACTACCATATTTGATTGATTTCCAACTTCAAGCGGTGCATACTCTGTAAAGGGATCAAACTACGTGGAGATCCTATAATAATAAATGTGCCATGGTACATAGCTTAAATCGGATATTTACCCAATTTGCGCAAAGCAATAAATTTTGATTTTTACTTTGCATGCATATATTAATACCTTATCAACATATATAGTTTGATTTAGACATATTTTACAAGTGGATTCATGGAACTAGGGCTGGAAATTTTTACCATATTACCACTTACCAGCTGCAACCAACGAAAGTGGTACCGAACAATCGGTAACCAATTTGATTGGTACGGTATGCCAACCACATGAAAATATACGGTATGGTAACGATAATTGAGCATTAAAAATGGTAATTAGCATACCTACCACATATATGTTTATTACATAACAAAGATTTTTTAATATGTAATCTATATAATAAAATTCCCCCCTAGACAAACCCTTAGACAAACAAGGAGACAAAGAGGGGCTATGATTTAAAGTTAAAAAGACATCCAATGGTTGAATAATTGCCAGGTTGGCCACTGCCTCACTGTTCACGACCCTGCTTGCCTTAATCATGCTCCATGATTTGCTTACCCCACGATCTACACGTCCAGCAGTTGCTTGCAGGCTTAATTTTCTCCTTAATCCTCTAATCAATCTTATTCTTCAATTAAATTCTCAAGCATAGTTTTCTCCATTCTTACCAAAGGTATTTCTCTCCTCCTTTCCAATTTTTTTATTCAGCTACCATAATTAACTTTCGAACAACGTCCACTCCACTAAATGTTTTATTTCTCATTCCAGTACTGTCAGTGACACTATAAAATAATATATTCATGTAATTTCAAATTGTGGATTTACAAGTATATTAAAAATATGGAAGGATACTTTATTATCTTTACAAATTAATAATTAATTAATGCATTCATTCAACATAAATTAATTCTATGTTATTTCCTTTTCCGGTACAGTAACGTATACAGCAAATGAATCATTTATTTACTTTATCCTCCCACTTAGTCCTTTTTTGGGAGCCATGAATGCCTGATGTAAATGAAATCATAAAAAAAGGATAACAATTAATATATACCAACTACGTATGTTTTACTGTCTACTTTTTCTGTGTTTTTTGGGTTGTATATGGCAACCATGCATGTTCTGCTGTGTATTTTTTCCATTTCCTCATTATGAACATCCACTCCACTAAATGTTTTATTTCTCATTCCAGTACTATCAGTGACACTATAAAATAATATATTCATGTAATTTCAAATCTATATAATAAAATTCCCCCCCTAGACAAACCCTTAGACAAACAAGGAGACAAAGAGGGGCTATGATTTAAAGTTAAAAAGACATCCAATGGTTGAATAATTGCCAGGTTGGCCACTGCCTCACTGTTCACGACCCTGCTTGCCTTAATCATGCTCCATGATTTGCTTACCCCACGATCTACACGTCCAGCAGTTGCTTGCAGGCTTAATTTTCTCCTTAATCCTCTAATCAATCTTATTCTTCAATTAAATTCTCAAGCATAGTTTTCTCCATTCTTACCAAAGGTATTTCTCTCCTCCTTTCCAATTTTTTTATTCAGCTACCATAATTAACTTTCGAACAACGTCCACTCCACTAAATGTTTTATTTCTCATTCCAGTACTGTCAGTGACACTATAAAATAATATATTCATGTAATTTCAAATTGTGGATTTACAAGTATATTAAAAATATGGAAGGATACTTTATTATCTTTACAAATTAATAATTAATTAATGCATTCATTCAACATAAATTAATTCTATGTTATTTCCTTTTCCGGTACAGTAACGTATACAGCAAATGAATCATTTATTTACTTTATCCTCCCACTTAGTCCTTTTTTGGGAGCCATGAATGCCTGATGTAAATGAAATCATAAAAAAAGGATAACAATTAATATATACCAACTACGTATGTTTTACTGTCTACTTTTTCTGTGTTTTTTGGGTTGTATATGGCAACCATGCATGTTCTGCTGTGTATTTTTTCCATTTCCTCATTATGAACATCCACTCCACTAAATGTTTTATTTCTCATTCCAGTACTATCAGTGACACTATAAAATAATATATTCATGTAATTTCAAATTGTGATACTGATAAAACTTTATGTGTTCTCACTTGAGATTGGATTGATAGAAGGGTAGACATATATTAAGGACTTGCAATTGGGAGGGTTTGCTACAGCTTTAGACCATGAGAGAGTTGATTGATAGAAGGGTAGACATATGTGGAGGCCATGCAATTAGAAGGTAATGGAAATTTTCGGCAATGCCTTTATACCAAGTTTCTCCATTGAACTTATGCCATTCGAATATCATATCTTTTGCCTAAAATTCTATACAATGACATGAATTATTGTGTGTGAATTAGTATTTTTATTGCCAGGTTTCTTCATTGTATGTACTTCGGTCTATTTCAAATTATGTACGTTGTACATAGAATGCTTTTATTTTAGATATATATTTGGTTTAACTAGCCAACGCTAACTAGATGGCAAATCTTGAAATGGATTGCAAGCAGATGGCTTAAAGTTTTGTTTCTTTTTCTTCTTCTTTTGTTGAAACTAAGATTCATCTTTCGGATTTTGCAGTTTACCAAGTAGCAGTTGAAGTATACTTGAAGACTGGACTTTGTGCATGACTAAGTTGGGAGATACGTCAATAATATTTGCTTCATGTTCCGCTGCATCGTGGTTACGTTTGTAGCTTTTACTTGGTTTAGGTTTTCTCAAGTTGTGTGGGATAAAATGGTATATGTTCAGTCAACATATAAAGTTTCAGATCAAAGCTTTGCTCTATTTGGTTTGATTTTACCTTCATTTCATTCCTGTTGTCTCTGCTTCAAGCTTCAGTGTATTAAATATTTGGTTAGTTTAGTTCAACTCGAAGTCATGCTTCAAAGCTTCAGTCCATTACCTATTTAGCATGTAATTTTGATCACCAATCTTCACCCAGTTAGCTTCATAGATGGATAGTTTCTGCAGTCGCAGGTCAGCAGGTTCTGGTGTTATAGATGATAATGTTTTATTTCCAATATTGATTTGTTTCAACCGACTCAACATATGACTACTATATACATGTTCATTTTGCTTCCCAAAATATCATCGACCTTTTGTCCAATTTATTTGTGAGATTATGTCTTTTATATACTAATTATGTCTTAATTATAATGAAAGCGGTTTTTGTTTACCACTGTTGTTCTTCATTCTTCAATTTTGTGTATAACTCTATGACTAATTTAGCGTGAGTGGTGTTGTGTGATAGGGAAGAACGACATGCATTAGAAATCTAATTAAGTAGGCCGGACCTTCAATTTTATGAGTTAGCAGACAAAAGGAAGGTAGAAATATTGGATGGCTGCATCTCTAACGAGCCATCTTCCACTGAATGATAGCCCTTATGGGAATTGTGTATTATTGAAAATGTCTATTAGGATGTTATCATGCGTACAGGCATGTGGAGTAACATTTTAGAAACACGCATCATCCAAAGGTCTTAAAGTCTCAATACATAGAGCTGTTATTGATTGGGAACATGGAAATTAGATTTTGCTGGTGAATTTTTATTTCTTTATTTCTTTTTCCCCCATTTGTGAAATTAATGTGTCTGCTGGAAATGTGTAATTTTAGCAACCTATATTTTTTCATCCCCTTATGGTAGTATGTAAAGGTGATTAAATTGTAAAACATTAAATTTTTGCAGTGCATGGTTCATAATATTTAACATACACATTTTCCTATTTTAACTGGTATTATAAGGGTTAAGCTTTGGCTTTATCTCATATTTGTCCATTAAGCACATATTTCTCACGACATGTTTATTATTCCAACCAAAATATCTGCATTCCAAATTCAACTGTCTATATTGGAAGTTAGTACAAAATTTTAAATTAGAAAAAAATAAGAACGATTACTGTTTTATATACGTCATGTGCACTCAGCTGACATGAATTGTTTCATATTGCTCTTTTTTCTTCATCCTAAGTTATATTTCATTCTCATATAATGAAATGAAGAAAAAGTGAAACAAATGAGTATTTCCTATGCATGTTTTAAATAGAAGCCACTCGGTTGTGTAGTTTATTCCCAGAAAATCATGTGACAACGTTGGTTTTGATGCAACCAATATTTTGAATAAATCAAATAGAAGCATCAAGCATGCATTTGGCAAGCTTTCAACAGTCTTCATCACTATTAATTTTTTGCTACTGAGTAATTGTGGCACTAATTAATTATAAGATAAAGATACTTGCAGTAAAATTTCTATTTTTAATAAGTTCATCTGCATAATTGCTAAAGACCTTATTCTTCATAAATTGTCTGTATATGGAAGGATAATAATTTGGAGTTTAAACTTAAAGTTTTAACAAACTAAACACCACAAAATATTGTAATATTGTTATTGGTAAAGCATAAACTTAGTGACCCACCAACCACTTCATTTTAAAAGATAAACAAGTTCCATGGTTACATTACATCAATTTTTTCATAGTTGCCTTCACCGAATTTGTTATTCTATGCTCCACAGTTACTAACGGATACGCACTTTCTCAGTAAGTAGACATCATTACCAAACTATGTCATATTTTTGATACATTGTACTACCACGTAGGCCTCCTACTAGCTATTTCAAGTAATCTGAACTTTTTGACGTCTTAGATCTCACAGAGGAATTGACTATTTTATAAAACTAAAGTGTGGTTGTGCAACCATAAGATGATGTACAGCATCCTGTCCCTACTTGCTATACATGCATTATTTACTTCTTGCTGCAAAACTTAGTTTATACAGTAGAATCCTAACACACACATATCTCACTTACATTACATATCTTGCTACTATATAATATGCTCTCACCGCTTATTGATGCATGCAAACTAAAACACTTAAAAGTCTATGCTTCCGTGCATCGCACGGGTTTCCACTCGTGATTTAATAAAATACCTAGGAAAATACTATTACAATACAAGATTGAATGCAATTTTTATTATATACCCTAGAAACAGTATAATTTATATGGTATTTTTGTTCATTCATAAAGTTTTCATGCATGTTTGACTACGTAAAATAAGATGTATAAATAATAATATAATAACAAAAAAAATTAATACTTTAACGTGAAATATTGTAAACAAAAAGATCTCATACTAGTGAACGGTAAAAACTTATTACCGACCTCTTGGTAACCGATTTCTTTGGCTGGTAATGGTATGATTTTTCTATTACCATATAAAGTCGGTACGGTAATGGTTTTGAGTACAAAGTTCTGGTACCGAACCTATTCCACCCCTAACGGAAACATAGACTCTATTTATAAATTAGTATTAAAATGTTTTCAATCTAACTAATAGCTATATTTAACTAGTATTAAAATGTTTTCTATCTAACTAATAGCTATATTTAACTAGTATTAAAATTAGCATTAAAATGTTTTCTATCTAACTAATAGCAATAAATTAGTATTAAAATGTTTCTGTAATATATTTAACTAATAGCTATAAAGGTGTAAACCTTAAATAATAATTAATAATACAATCAACTTTTTTGCACCATAGACTCTATTTCAGTCAATTTATCTCTTGGAAACCAGAACAACATGCTATAAATATCCCTGTTATTGTATGTGCATAAGACATTCATCATCAAATGCATGTATAACGAATATAAAATGGTCACAGACAAATGTTACCTTGCAACAGATTACATACATTTGATATTTTTATTTTCGTATTTGTTTGCTTGCTTTCTTGCCGTTATGATACATATATAGTAAAGGATTTTTCTAGTGATTTTGGTGGAAGCATTTTAATACTCGCGTTTACCACCAAAATGTTAAGTTTAGCATCAAAAGCTTATTTGCAGAATATGTGTACTGATATTCAGTCAGTTTATTGCTCTGCATTATAAGAGGTTGTTGTTAACCCGGTTTTGAACCCGAAAAGGATATTCACAAGGAATAGAGACAACGCGATCTCGAAACAAGCTTGAACTCGATAGTCCAGCTTCAGATGGTGAAGGATAGTCGCACAAGAAGTCTCGAAGCAATATCTGCTAAGTCCATGGACCGGTACCAGTCGATACCCTATGGACCGATACCGACCCATAAGTACAATGAATGTCGACTCAACATTTGCGTTGTGGTGACTCCAATCATCCAACAAGCTTACTAGCAAAGTTTCAAGTCAATCAGATCAATTTATCTAAGACCATTTGATGGACTGAAAAGGAAATCATGCGCGATGATATGACGGATCACCAAAGTTAGTCAAATCAAAGTTTGATCCATACCAAACTCAGCAAGAGGGCTCATAAAGACTTAGGAAAGCAAGTTATAAAGTTTGCATCTCGAAATTGTCCAAATCCATGGACCGACACCGGCCCATAGGCCATGGACCGACGCCGGTTCATAGAATCTGATCATATAAAGACCAAAGTTTCTAGAAAGCATAGTGAAGACTTGGGAGTGCTGAAGATGAAGATAAAGTGAACATAGAGCTCAAGGACATGAATCAGCACTGGTCCATCGGCCATGGACCGACACCGGTCCATGATGTTTGGTCATGTAACAATGAGACTTTGGGCATGGCTCCTTTGTGTTATGTCAGGACCTTGTGTAGCTGGGCTTGGTCCAATACCTCCTGCAACTCTATAAATACTCCACCAAGTGCAATCAGAAAAAGGGATTCAATCTTTGCTAGTCGGAACTTTGCCAAAATCCATCCTCAACCAATTCTAAACCCCAAGGACTGTTAGAGTTTATTCCCTAGAGGCAATCCATTTGATGAGATTGATAACCCTATTGATGTTATTATTTTATTGGAATAAGAATATTCTGTTTTGTTATATTTACTGCGTAATATAAATATTAACATAATAGAAGTCCTTAGAATAATAATACATAATTACATAGTTCGAGTATGTAACGACCCGCATTCTACGCATCATAGGATCGTAGGATATTTATTTCTGTCACATACGAAGTCGTATGATCGTGTAACTTTGGGAGACGACTATTGGGGTCATTTCCCATGTTCATGATTTTTCCCGATTTTTAAATGACCATTTTACCCCTAGTTAGCACTGTTTTGGCCATAACTTTTGACTGGAAAAGAATTTTGACCTGAAACCACTTCCATTGGCTTCGGATGATGGTTTCTCTTTCCGTAGAGTGGTCACATTAGCCAAACGGACTTACCGTTTGGGAGATATGGCTGAAACAAGTTTCAGATGGTGAAAAACAGCTTAATTGGGCTTAACCGGGTGGTTAGCAGCTAGGCCCAGAGGGGAATTTCGGGTTTAGAGGTATAGGAGGACTGATTAGGGTTAGGTTATCACTTTCATTTCAGTTTTGAGCCGCCACAAACCTCCTTGAGACCTTAGTAATGGCTTCCATCCTCTAAAACCACTCCTAAACACATTTTTTTGTGAAGATTAAGCCTAGACTACATCAAAACAAGGCCAAATAGCAACAAAGCAAGGTTGGAGCTGCTGCTACACATAGGAATTCGACCCAAACAGAGAGTATTTCAGATTTGGTGTTCTATTTTGTGGCCAAGGTGAGTGATAACATCGTTTTGACACTAATTACAGTTAATTAAGGGTAATTAGTGAAGATTAGCGAATTTATACACTAATAAATTCTGGAAAATTGTTTAGAAATTCTTAAATAATATTTCATGCCTCTATTAGAAAATTTAGGCGATTTGATTAAGTTTTACTAAGTATGTGCTTAAACATGTTTTAAGAGGGATTATAGGAAAATGTGAGGTTTTAGCCACTTTTGATCCATTTTGGTTCATTCGAATTGTTGTTTGGTGTTTGTGGTTGTTCTTACATGTTGCTATGACTCTATGGTATGTTTTATGATTGATTAGAATAGTTAGATTGGTCGAAAATGCCGTCGAATGGCGTAGAAAGCTCGCTGGAAAGTTGCAGAAGTGTGCAGGTTCCGAACCGGTTCGGATCGGAGTAAGGGGTCGGATCGGATTTGTGAACTGACCAAGGGAATTCGAACTGGATTGGAACTTGTCACTGGAGGAGGCTTGGCGAGAAGGAAGGCCGTTTACTTAGAGTTGGAGTGGACAAAGGGGATCGGATCGGAAGGAAAATGGGGACCAGATCGGATCGGCTCAAGAATGGAAGGCCACGACTGGAGCAAGGCGAAGGGAGCGGATCGGATCAAGGCAGATGAAGAACGGGAGCGGATCGGATCAGAGTAGATGGAAAACGAGGGAGCGGATCGGAGAAAACTGGAAGGAAGACAGTGACCCGACCCGACCCGGAGGAGGACACCGACCCGACCCGAAGTGGAGTACCGACCCGAACCGATGAAGGCGATGACTACCGACCCGAACCGATGAAGGCGATGACTACCGACCCGAACCGAATTCTAAGACTGTTAATGCGTGACAACTCTTCTGAAGACCCACTCCAATTCGACCAAACCCGAGATGCAAAGGAAGTCCAAATGAGAAGTTAGAGCTTAAGATTCAGATGGGAATCAACGAGTTCGCTTCATGGTTGGGCTTTGCTGCGGGACACGTGCCAAGGAGTTATCGACATCTATAGCTTTGGACCACTATGGTAGGAGGTACGAAGGAAGATTCAGGGCCATTATGGCATCGGTAGAACCAAGGGCTACAACCAATGAAGTGGGTCATTGAAATGTTTGGTCATGACTCCATATGTTTAGCTTGGTCGTAGCAGGGTTTCTACAAGTCGGGATTCGTCGTTGCCTCAGTTTGTCTAGTGTTCCAAAGTGGTAGATGTCGTACGCTTTACGCACTGAGTGAGAGATGTGAGGATGGTTGCTGTGGATGATTTGTTTGCTATCATTGTGACATGCACACCCCACCCCCGTATTCTTACACTATTATTATGGCACCTTGGAGTATTGCACGGTATGTGGTACTAACTCTTTGGTTGCAGGTCCAGGTTCAGGTATGGTTTAGTATACCTGTTATTACTCTGTTTAGATGCTTATCGCTCATACCAGGCTTTATGTCTGACCCAGAGTTTTATGTCTCCTCTTATTACTCTGGGTGCTCACACGAGCAGACTAGAGACAGGTTAGCTGGTGATGCACGGGTAGATGATCCGGAGACGAGCAGGAGGCTTCCACGTACTATATACATAATATTCTCCCTGTGTTGTTGAAGATCACTGCTTGGGCATTGTTGGTGTATCTTCTACTTTAGCTTTCTTTTGTTTAGAGACAGTAAATTTGGAAAATTGTAATAAGCTGTATATGGATTTCCGCTGCTCTGATGATTGATGTTGATTTTAGTTATCAGCTTATGCACTGTCCCGCCTGTTTTATGTCAAGTATGTTATTATTATATTTTATCCCATGCGCTGTGAGACATTCTACAGGTTCCTTGATTAGTTCATTCTCTTCTTTCTACTCTTCTGACGACCGTTCTGTACTAGCTGGGCATGTGTACAGCGCACTTTCGGAGGAAATGCAGGCTGGTGCGGGACTGGCCGTCACATTTGGTATCAGAGCTCTAGGTTGCGTAGTTAACCTAGGGAAGTTATCAGGGAGAGATAATATACGTATACGAGAGAGCGTATTTTTGATTACTTTGGTTTTTAAAAGTTATATATATATACTATTAGTAGTATAAGGATGAAGTCGTACTGCACTAGCACCACTATGGAGTCGTTAATCATTTCCTTTTTCAGATTGACGATGAGCCGATATGTTAGAGGTACCGGTAGGGGAGCCAATAATGGGAATGCTGCTGACATGAGGACGATGTTTACTGACCTCATGAGAGAGATGCTTAGAGATGTGCAGAGGGCAGCTCCCAATGGTGGAAATGGTGGTGGTCCAATAGTGCAGGCGCCAAGAGTCGACTTCGCCAAGTTGAATAAGGATTATACTAGCCTTGGTGGGAAGCCGTTCCACGGAACGGAGTCGGCTACGGATGTTCAAGATTGGTTGGATAGTTGCGAACGCATCTTCGAGGATTTGGGTATCGAGGATGCGATGAAGAGAAAGCTAGCGTCCCGTCAGCTGCAAGGGCGGGCAATGAATTGGTGGAATGCTATAAAGGCAGCTACTCCCGAAGATCAGATTACTTGGGAGCAGTTTAAGGCTCGCTTTAGCGAGAAGTTCATTCCAGCTGCTCAGAAGTCAATGCTGTTTAAGAAATTCTTGGAGCTCAAGCAGAACGGCAGAGCTGTCTCGGAGTATATTGCTGAATTTGACACTTTGTCAAAATATGGGTTATCTCTTATTGATACTGCCGAGAAAAAGAATGAGAAATTCATAACTGGTTTGGATCAGTACTTGGGGGAAAAACTTATTAACCACATCGATGAGACATTTGAATCGATTGTGGGGAAAGCGTTAAGATCAGAGAGCCTCTACCCTAAGTCGAAGACTGAGGTTGCATCCGCAGATGAGCCAAAGCCACAAGCTAGTGGTGGAGGCAAAGGTGGTTCCCAGAATAAGAGAAAGCAGAATCAGGCTAAGGATGGCCAGAAGAAAAAGAATAAGCAAGATGTGGAGTGCTTCAGCTGTGGTAAGAAGGGCCATTATGCTAGTAATTGTCGGGCCAAGCCAGCGGATAGGAAGTGCTTCAACTGTGGACATCACAAGGACAAGTGTCCACAACCCCCTAAAGAAAAGCAAATGGTGAAAGCATATGCCCTTAATGCTATTCCTTCTTCGTCGAATGCCCCAACTGCGGTGGAGAAGGGAAAGAATGTCGTCATTCAAGGTATGCTTTCTGTTTATGATGTTCCTGTTAGAGTTTTGTTTGATACCGGAGCTTCCAGTTCTTTCATATCTAGTGACCTGGTAGATAGGTTGGGATTGGAGCCCGAGATTGTCGATAGACCTTTAGTAGTGACGAACCCGATTGGTGGTTCGACTAGCCTTAGCATGATTTGTCGTAATGTGGTTCTATCGAGTCATGGATGCATGTTTGTTTGTGATTTCTTTGTTTTGGGCTTTACTGGGTTTGGCATTATTTTGGGAGTAGATTGGCTCCAAAGATACGGGGTGGTGGTAGACTGTGAGGGCTTTTTGGTGACAGCTAGAGCGGGTGATGGGCGGAGGATAGTGTTTGGTGGTCTACCCAGTAAGGGGGTATTGGCTAGTTTTCTAAACTCCCTCGACATTCCGCATAGTGAGTTGTCAGGTTTGCCCGTGGTTGCCCAGTATCCGGATGTTTTCGAAGAAGTGACCGGACTTCCACCACACCGAGAGATTGAGTTTCGTATTGATTTGGTAAAAGATGCCAGACCTATAGTGATGCCACTTCGTCGTATGGCACCAAGGGAGCAGCGAGAGCTCGAGGTGCAAGTCAGCGATCTTTTGAAGAAGGGATTCATCAGAAGGAGTGTTTCTGAATGGGGAGCACCAGTTGTGTTTGCTACCAAGGCGGATGGTTCCCTTCGTTTGTGTGTAGACTACCACGAGTTGAATAAAGTGACGAGGAAGAATAAGTATCCTCTACCGCGGATAGATGATTTGTTCGATCAGTTGAGTGGCGCGAGAATATTTTCTCAGTTGGATCTCGCGACAGGTTTTCATCAGCTTAGAGTGGAAGCTGAGAGTATAGCTAAAACGACATTTCGAACGCCGTCTGGATTTTATGAATGGTTGGTTATGCCATTTGGGCTGACCAATGCCCCAGCATATTTTGTGGATCTTATGAATAGGGTATTCAGGGATCAGTTGAATAAGTTTGTTCTTGTGTTCGTTGATGATATTTTGGTCTATTCGAGGACAGAGGAAGAACACAAGGAACATTTAAGAGTAGCGATGGAGGTGTTAAGAAAACACCAATTGAAAGCAAAGTTTTCTAAGTGTCACTTCTGGAAGAGGGAAGTGAGGTTCTTGGGCCATGTTGTATCAGAGAATGGTATTGCCGTGGACCCAGCAAAGGTGGCTACGGTACAAGATTGGCCTACGCCCAAGAATGCAACAGATGTAAGAAGTTTCTTGGGATTAGCTGGATATTATCGTAAGTTTATCCAAGGTTTCTCCAAGATAGCAGCACCATTGACCCAATTGACCAAGAAGAATCAAGCTTTTGTTTGGGATGAAAGGTGCGAGAATGCATTTAAAAGTCTAAAGGACAAGTTGACAAGCGCACCAGTGTTAGTCATTCCTAAGGGGGATGAAGAGATGACGGTATACACGGATGCCTGTGGTACCGGACTGGGTGCTGTATTGATGCAAGGCGGTAGGGTTGTAGCTTACACAAGTCGGCAATTGAAACCGCACGAGAGAAGATACCCGACCCATGATTTAGAATTGGCAGCAATCGTGTTCGCGTTAAAGATGTGGAGACACTATCTCTTGGGAGAAAGATTTGAGTTGTTTACAGATCATAAGTCGTTAAAGTATCTCTTCTCTCAGAAAGATCTGAATCTCCGTCAGCAGAGATGGTTAGAGTTCTTAGCTTCCTATGACTTTGACATCGCATATACACCGGGAAAGGGCAATGCGGTGGCTGATGCATTGAGTAGAAGACATGCCAGCTTAGGGGCTATGTTCCTTAAATGGAAGCAACTGGAGTTTATCGCGGGGTTTGATTTCAGACCAAAGTGCGAATTGGATCCAGAAATGTTAGCAAGTTTGACGATCAGACCCACTTTGATTGAGCGGATCGGCTCTAGTCAGAGGGACGATCCTAACCTATTTGACATCATCTCCAAGTTAAAGATGGGTATCGATGAGGAGATGAACAAGTACGGGCTTGATCGAGATGGATGGCTTAGAAAGAATGGAAAGCTTGTTGTACCCAATGTCAATGGATTGAGGGATGAAGTGCTTAGAGAATGTCATCACTCAAAGCTGACTATACACCCCGGTGGTAACAAGATGTATCGAGATATGAAGCAGACTTACTACTGGGAAGGGATGAAAAGAGACGTTGGGAAGTTTATATCCAAGTGCATGAATTGCCAGCTAGTTAAAGCCGAGCAAAAGAAGCCTAGTGGGTTGTTACAGCCCTTGGAAATTCCCGAATGGAAATGGGAGCAAGTCTCGATGGATTTCATCGATGGTTTACCAAGGACTAGATCGGGATATGACAGCATTTGGGTAATTGTAGATCGACTGACTAAAAGTGCAAGGTTTATACCAGTCAAATCGACCAGAACGGCAGCTAAGCTAGCAGGATTGTATATGAAGTGGGTAGTGAGATTTCATGGAGTACCTAAAAGCATTGTGAGCGACCGAGACCCGTTGTTCACTAGTGGGTTTTGGAAGAGCTTACAAGAGGCTCTAGGGTCAGAGTTACATCTCAGTACCACATATCATCCTCAGACCGACGGTCAGACGGAGAGGGTGAACCGTATTTTGGAAGATCTCTTGAGAGCATGTATATTGGATTTTGGTGGATCATGGGATGACCATTTACATCTAGTAGAGTTTGCATATAATAATAGCTACCAATCCAGTATCGGTATGGCTCCGTTTGAAGCTTTGTACGGAAGACCATGCAACTCACCATCATGTTGGATAGAGACTGGCGAGAAGTTTATGCTTGGACCAGATGTGGTGAGGGAAACTTCAGATAAGATCAAGATCATTCAGCAACGAATGAAGGCAGCCCAAGATAGGCAGAAGAGTTATGTTGATAAGAGGCGAAGAGACCTAAAATTCTCCGTTGGTGACTTGGTGTTTGTCAAGATTTCTCCGTTGAAGAGCGTAATACGATTTGGCAGGAGAGGCAAATTAACACCAAGATTTGTTGGCCCATTCCCTGTTCTTGAACTAGTCGGCAATTTGGCATATAGAATTGACTTACCGGAGAAGATGGCGGGAGTTCATAACGTATTTCATATTTCCCAACTAAGGAAGTTCGTTCACGACTCAGATATGACTATTTCACCTGATCAGTTGAAGGACTTCGAAGTAGAACCCGAGGCGGTTGGGAACCGTAAGCCGGCCCGCATTGTCGAGCACGACATGAGGCAACTTCGAAGGAAGGCGGTGAAGCTAGTCAAGGTACAGTGGAGCGAGGACGAGAGTGATTGTACTTGGGAGACAGAGGAGGACATTAGGAAGACGCACCCAGAACTCTTTGCCTGGTAAGATTTTGACTTCGATTTAGTTTTCCGCATGCTAGGATAGGCTTGTTTGCTTGTTTTGCATATTTGATTGTTGTATATGGTTGTTAGGCATGCGGGATCCCTTGTATGTTTTGGGTTAAGGAATTTCGGGGACGAAATTTCTTAAGGGGGGGAGAGTTTAACGACCCGCATTCTATGCATCATAGGATCGTAGGATATTTATTTCTGTCACATACGAAGTCGTATGATCGTGTAACTTTGGGAGACGACTATTGGGGTCATTTCCCATGTTCATGATTTTTCCCGATTTTTAAATGACCATTTTACCCCTAGTTAGCACTGTTTTGGCCATAACTTTTGACTGGAAAAGAATTTTGACCTGAAACCACTTCCATTGGCTTCGGATGATGGTTTCTCTTTCCGTAGAGTGGTCACATTAGCCAAACGGACTTACCGTTTGGGAGATATGGCTGAAACAAGTTTCAGATGGTGAAAAACAGCTTAATTGGGCTTAACCGGGTGGTTAGCAGCTAGGCCCAGAGGGGAATTTCGGGTTTAGAGGTATAGGAGGACTGATTAGGGTTAGGTTATCACTTTCATTTCAGTTTTGAGCCACCACAAACCTCCTTGAGACCTTAGTAATGGCTTCCATCCTCTAAAACCACTCCTAAACACATTTTTTTTGTGAAGATTAAGCCTAGACTACATCAAAACAAGGCCAAATAGCAACAAAGCAAGGTTGGAGCTGCTGCTACACATAGGAATTCGACCCAAACAGAGAGTATTTCAGATTTGGTGTTCTATTTTGTGGCCAAGATGAGTGATAGCATCGTTTTGACACTAATTACAGTTAATTAAGGGTAATTAGTGAAGATTAGCGAATTTATACACTAATAAATTCTGGAAAAATGTTTAGAAATTCTTAAATAATATTTCATGCCTCTATTAGAAAATTTAGGCGATTTGATTAAGTTTTACTAAGTATGTGCTTAAACATGTTTTAAGAGGGATTATAGGAAAATATGAGGTTTTAGCCACTTTTGATCCATTTTGGTTCATTCGAATTGTTGTTTGGTGTTTGTGGTTGTTCTTACATGTTGCTATGACTCTATGGTATGTTTTATGATTGATTAGAATAGTTAGATTGGTCGAAAATGCCGTCGAATGGCGTAGAAAGCTCGCTGGAAAGTTGCAGAAGTGTGCAGGTTCCGAACCGGTTCGGATCGGAGTAAGGGGTCGGATCGGATTTGTGAACTGACCAAGGGAATTCGAACTGGATTGGAACTTGTCACTGGAGGAGGCTTGGCGAGAAGGAAGGCCGTTTACTTAGAGTTGGAGTGGACAAAGGGGATCGGATCGGAAGGAAAATGGGGACCAGATCGGATCGGCTCAAGAATGGAAGGCCACGACTGGAGCAAGGCGAAGGGAGCGGATCGGATCAAGGCAGATGAAGAACGGGAGCGGATCGGATCAGAGTAGATGGAAAACGAGGGAGCGGATCGGAGAAAACTGGAAGGAAGACAGTGACCCGACCCGACCCGGAGGAGGACACCGACCCGACCCGAAGTGGAGTACCGACCCGAACCGATGAAGGCGATGACTACCGACCCGAACCGATGAAGGCGATGACTACCGACCCGAACCGAATTCTAAGACTGTTAATGCGTGACAACTCTTCTGAAGACCCACTCCAATTCGACCAAACCCGAGATGCAAAGGAAGTCCAAATGAGAAGTTAGAGCTTAAGATTCAGATGGGAATCAACGAGTTCGCTTCATGGTTGGGCTTTGCTGCGGGACACGTGCCAAGGAGTTATCGACATCTATAGCTTTGGACCACTATGGTAGGAGGTACGAAGGAAGATTCAGGGCCATTATGGCATCGGTAGAACCAAGGGCTACAACCAATGAAGTGGGTCATTGAAATGTTTGGTCATGACTCCATATGTTTAGCTTGGTCGTAGCAGGGTTTCTACAAGTCGGGATTCGTCGTTGCCTCAGTTTGTCTAGTGTTCCAAAGTGGTAGATGTCGTACGCTTTACGCACTGAGTGAGAGATGTGAGGATGGTTGCTGTGGATGATTTGTTTGCTATCATTGTGACATGCACACCCCACCCCCGTATTCTTACACTATTATTATGGCACCTTGGAGTATTGCACGGTATGTGGTACTAACTCTTTGGTTGCAGGTCCAGGTTCAGGTATGGTTTAGTATACCTGTTATTACTCTGTTTAGATGCTTATCGCTCATACCAGGCTTTATGTCTGACCCAGAGTTTTATGTCTCCTCTTATTACTCTGGGTGCTCACACGAGCAGACTAGAGACAGGTTAGCTGGTGATGCACGGGTAGATGATCCGGAGACGAGCAGGAGGCTTCCACGTACTATATACATAATATTCTCCCTGTGTTGTTGAAGATCACTGCTTGGGCATTGTTGGTGTATCTTCTACTTTAGCTTTCTTTTGTTTAGAGACAGTAAATTTGGAAAATTGTAATAAGCTGTATATGGATTTCCGCTGCTCTGATGATTGATGTTGATTTTAGTTATCAGCTTATGCACTGTCCCGCCTGTTTTATGTCAAGTATGTTATTATTATATTTTATCCCATGCGCTGTGAGACATTCTACAGGTTCCTTGATTAGTTCATTCTCTTCTTTCTACTCTTCTGACGACCGTTCTGTACTAGCTGGGCATGTGTACAGCGCACTTTCGGAGGAAATGCAGGCTGGTGCGGGACTGGCCGTCACATTTGGTATCAGAGCTCTAGGTTGCGTAGTTAACCTAGGGAAGTTATCAGGGAGAGATAATATACGTATACGAGAGAGCGTATTTTTGATTACTTTGGTTTTTAAAAGTTATATATATATACTATTAGTAGTATAAGGATGAAGTCGTACTGCACTAGCACCACTATGGAGTCGTTAATCATTTCCTTTTTCAGATTGACGATGAGCCGATATGTTAGAGGTACCGGTAGGGGAGCCAATAATGGGAATGCTGCTGACATGAGGACGATGTTTACTGACCTCATGAGAGAGATGCTTAGAGATGTGCAGAGGGCAGCTCCCAATGGTGGAAATGGTGGTGGTCCAATAGTGCAGGCGCCAAGAGTCGACTTCGCCAAGTTGAATAAGGATTATACTAGCCTTGGTGGGAAGCCGTTCCACGGAACGGAGTCGGCTACGGATGTTCAAGATTGGTTGGATAGTTGCGAACGCATCTTCGAGGATTTGGGTATCGAGGATGCGATGAAGAGAAAGCTAGCGTCCCGTCAGCTGCAAGGGCGGGCAATGAATTGGTGGAATGCTATAAAGGCAGCTACTCCCGAAGATCAGATTACTTGGGAGCAGTTTAAGGCTCGCTTTAGCGAGAAGTTCATTCCAGCTGCTCAGAAGTCAATGCTGTTTAAGAAATTCTTGGAGCTCAAGCAGAACGGCAGAGCTGTCTCGGAGTATATTGCTGAATTTGACACTTTGTCAAAATATGGGTTATCTCTTATTGATACTGCCGAGAAAAAGAATGAGAAATTCATAACTGGTTTGGATCAGTACTTGGGGGAAAAACTTATTAACCACATCGATGAGACATTTGAATCGATTGTGGGGAAAGCGTTAAGATCAGAGAGCCTCTACCCTAAGTCGAAGACTGAGGTTGCATCTGCAGATGAGCCAAAGCCACAAGCTAGTGGTGGAGGCAAAGGTGGTTCCCAGAATAAGAGAAAGCAGAATCAGGCTAAGGATGGCCAGAAGAAAAAGAATAAGCAAGATGTGGAGTGCTTCAGCTGTGGTAAGAAGGGCCATTATGCTAGTAATTGTCGGGCCAAGCCAGCGGATAGGAAGTGCTTCAACTGTGGCCAAATGGGACATCACAAGGACAAGTGTCCACAGCCCCCTAAAGAAAAGCAAATGGTGAAAGCATATGCCCTTAATGCTATTCCTTCTTCGTCGAATGCCCCAACTGCGGCGGAGAAGGGAAAGAATGTCGTCATTCAAGGTATGCTTTATGTTTATGATGTTCCTGTTAGAGTTTTGTTTGATACCGGAGCTTCCAGTTCTTTCATATCTAGTGACCTGGTAGATAGGTTGGGATTGGAGCCCGAGATTGTCGATAGACCTTTAGTAGTGACGAACCCGATTGGTGGTTCGACTAGCCTTAGCATGATTTGTCGTAATGTGGTTCTATCGAGTCATGGATGCATGTTTGTTTGTGATTGCTTTGTTTTGGGCTTTACTGGGTTTGGCATTATTTTGGGAGTAGATTGGCTCCAAAGATACGGGGTGGTGGTAGACTGTGAGGGCTTTTTGGTGACAGCTAGAGCGGGTGATGGGCGGAGGATAGTGTTTGGTGGTCTACCCAGTAAGGGGGTATTGGCTAGTTTTCTAAACTCCCTCGACATTCCGCATAGTGAGTTGTCAGGTTTGCCCGTGGTTGCCCAGTATCCGGATGTTTTCGAAGAAGTGACCGGACTTCCACCACACCGAGAGATTGAGTTTCGTATTGATTTGGTAAAAGATGCCAGACCTATAGTGATGCCACTTCGTCGTATGGCACCAAGGGAGCAGCGAGAGCTCGAGGTGCAAGTCAGCGATCTTTTGAAGAAGGGATTCATCAGAAGGAGTGTTTCTGAATGGGGAGCACCAGTTGTGTTTGCTACCAAGGCGGATGGTTCCCTTCGTTTGTGTGTAGACTACCGCGAGTTGAATAAAGTGACGAGGAAGAATAAGTATCCTCTACCGCGGATAGATGATTTGTTCGATCAGTTGAGTGGCGCGAGAATATTTTCTCAGTTGGATCTCGCGACAGGTTTTCATCAGCTTAGATGGAAGCTGAGAGTATAGCTAAAACGACATTTCGAACGCCGTCTGGATTTTATGAATGGTTGGTTATGCCATTTGGGCTGACCAATGCCCCAGCATATTTTGTGGATCTTATGAATAGGGTATTCAGGGATCAGTTGAATAAGTTTGTTCTTGTGTTCGTTGATGATATTTTGGTCTATTCGAGGACAGAGGAAGAACACAAGGAACATTTAAGAGTAGCGATGGAGGTGTTAAGAAAACACCAATTGAAAGCAAAGTTTTCTAAGTGTCACTTCTGGAAGAGGGAAGTGAGGTTCTTGGGCCATGTTGTATCAGAGAATGGTATTGCCGTGGACCCAGCAAAGGTGGCTACGGTACAAGATTGGCCTACGCCCAAGAATGCAACAGATGTAAGAAGTTTCTTGGGATTAGCTGGATATTATCGTAAGTTTATCCAAGGTTTCTCCAAGATAGCAGCACCATTGACCCAGTTGACCAAGAAGAATCAAGCTTTTGTTTGGGATGAAAGGTGCGAGAATGCATTTAAAAGTCTAAAGGACAAGTTGACAAGCGCACCAGTGTTAGTCATTCCTAAGGGGGAGGAAGAGATGACGGTATACACAGATGCCTGTGGTACCGGACTGGGTGCTGTATTGATGCAAGGCGGTAGGGTTGTAGCTTACGCAAGTCGGCAATTGAAACCGCACGAGAGAAGATACCCGACCCATGATTTAGAATTGGCAGCAATCGTGTTCGCGTTAAAGATGTGGAGACACTATCTCTTGGGAGAAAGATTTGAGTTGTTTACAGATCATAAGTCGTTAAAGTATCTCTTCTCTCAGAAAGATCTGAATCTCCGTCAGCAGAGATGGTTAGAGTTCTTAGCTTCCTATGACTTTGACATCGCATATACACCGGGAAAGGGCAATGCGGTGGCTGATGCATTGAGTAGAAGACATGCCAGCTTAGGGGCTGTGTTCCTTGAATGGAAGCAACTGGAGTTTATCGTGGGGTTTGATTTCAGACCAAAGTGCGAATTGGATCCAGAAATGTTAGCAAGTTTGACGATCAGACCCACTTTGATTGAGCGGATCGGCTCTAGTCAGAGGGACGATCCTAACCTATTTGACATCATCTCCAAGTTAAAGATGGGTATCGATGAGGAGATGAACAAGTACGGGCTTGATCGAGATGGATGGCTTAGAAAGAATGGAAAGCTTGTTGTACCCAATGTCAATGGATTGAGGGATGAAGTGCTTAGAGAATGTCATCACTCAAAGCTGACTATACACCCCGGTGGTAACAAGATGTATCGAGATATGAAGCAGACTTACTACTGGGAAGGGATGAAAAGAGACGTTGGGAAGTTTATATCCAAGTGCATGAATTGCCAGCTAGTTAAAGCCGAGCAAAAGAAGCCTAGTGGGTTGTTACAGCCCTTGGAAATTCCCGAATGGAAATGGGAGCAAGTCTCGATGGATTTCATCGATGGTTTACCAAGGACTAGATCGGGATATGACAGCATTTGGGTAATTGTAGATCGACTGACTAAAAGTGCAAGGTTTATACCAGTCAAATCGACCAGAACGGCAGCTAAGCTAGCAGGATTGTATATGAAGTGGGTAGTGAGATTTCATGGAGTACCTAAAAGCATTGTGAGCGACCGAGACCCGTTGTTCACTAGTGGGTTTTGGAAGAGCTTACAAGAGGCTCTAGGGTCAGAGTTACATCTCAGTACCGCATATCATCCTCAGACCGACGGTCAGACGGAGAGGGTGAACCGTATTTTGGAAGATCTCTTGAGAGCATGTATATTGGATTTTGGTGGATCATGGGATGACCATTTACATCTAGTAGAGTTTGCATATAATAATAGCTACCAATCCAGTATCGGTATGGCTCCGTTTGAAGCTTTGTACGGAAGACCATGCAACTCACCATCATGTTGGATAGAGACTGGCGAGAAGTTTATGCTTGGACCAGATGTGGTGAGGGAAACTTCAGATAAGATCAAGATCATTCAGCAACGAATGAAGGCAGCCCAAGATAGGCAGAAGAGTTATGTTGATAAGAGGCGAAGAGACCTAAAATTCTCCGTTGGTGACTTGGTGTTTGTCAAGATTTCTCCGTTGAAGAGCGTAATACGATTTGGCAGGAGAGGCAAATTAACACCAAGATTTGTTGGCCCATTCCCTGTTCTTGAACTAGTCGGCAATTTGGCATATAGAATTGACTTACCGGAGAAGATGGCGGGAGTTCATAACGTATTTCATATTTCCCAACTAAGGAAGTTCGTTCACGACTCAGATATGACTATTTCACCTGATCAGTTGGAGGACTTCGAAGTAGAACCCGAGGCGGTTGGGAACCGTAAGCCGGCCCGCATTGTCGAGCACGACATGAGGCAACTTCGAAGGAAGGCGGTGAAGCTAGTCAAGGTACAGTGGAGCGAGGACGAGAGTGATTGTACTTGGGAGACAGAGGAGGACATTAGGAAGACGCACCCAGAACTCTTTGCCTGGTAAGATTTTGACTTCGATTTAGTTTTCCGCATGCTAGGATAGGCTTGTTTGCTTGTTTTGCATATTTGATTGTTGTATATGGTTGTTAGGCATGCGGGATCCCTTGTATGTTTTGGGTTAAGGAATTTCGGGGACGAAATTTCTTAAGGGGGGGAGAGTGTAACGACCCGCATTCTACGCATAATAGGATCGTAGGATATTTATTTCTGTCACATACGAAGTCGTATGATCGTGTAACTTTGGGAGACGACTATTGGGGTCATTTCCCATGTTCATGATTTTTCCCGATTTTTAAATGACCATTTTACCCCTAGTTAGCACTGTTTTGGCCATAACTTTTGACTGGAAAAGAATTTTGACCTGAAACCACTTCCATTGGCTTCGGATGATGGTTTCTCTTTCCGTAGAGTGGTCACATTAGCCAAACGGACTTACCGTTTGGGAGATATGGCTGAAACAAGTTTCAGATGGTGAAAAACAGCTTAATTGGGCTTAACCGGGTGGTTAGCAGCTAGGCCCAGAGGGGAATTTCGGGTTTAGAGGTATAGGAGGACTGATTAGGGTTAGGTTATCACTTTCATTTCAGTTTTGAGCCGCCACAAACCTCCTTGAGACCTTAGTAATGGCTTCCATCCTCTAAAACCACTCCTAAACACATTTTTTTTGTGAAGATTAAGCCTAGACTACATCAAAACAAGGCCAAATAGCAACAAAGCAAGGTTGGAGCTGCTGCTACACATAGGAATTCGACCCAAACAGAGAGTATTTCAGATTTGGTGTTCTATTTTGTGGCCAAGGTGAGTGATAGCATCGTTTTGACACTAATTACAGTTAATTAAGGGTAATTAGTGAAGATTAGCGAATTTATACACTAATAAATTCTGGAAAATTGTTTAGAAATTCTTAAATAATATTTCATGCCTCTATTAGAAAGTTTAGGCGATTTGATTAAGTTTTACTAAGTATGTGCTTAAACATGTTTTAAGAGGGATTATAGGAAAATGTGAGGTTTTAGCCACTTTTGATCCATTTTGGTTCATTCGAATTGTTGTTTGGTGTTTGTGGTTGTTCTTACATGTTGCTATGACTCTATGGAATGTTTTATGATTGATTAGAATAGTTAGATTGGTCGAAAATGCCGTCGAATGGCGTAGAAAGCTCGCTGGAAAGTTGCAGAAGTGTGCAGGTTCCGAACCGGTTCGGATCGGAGTAAGGGGTCGGATCGGATTTGTGAACTGACCAAGGGAATTCGAACTGGATTGGAACTTGTCACTGGAGGAGGCTTGGCGAGAAGGAAGGCCGTTTACTAAGAGTTGGAGTGGACAAATGGGATCGGATCGGAAGGAAAATGGGGACCAGATCGGATCGGCTCAAGAATGGAAGGCCACGATTGGAGCAAGGCGAAGGGAGCGGATCGGATCAAGGCAGATGAAGAACGGGAGCGGATCGGATCAGAGTAGATGGAAAACGAGGGAGCTGATCGGAGAAAACTGGAAGGAAGACAGTGACCCGACCCGACCCGGAGGAGGACACCGACCCGACCCGAAGTGGAGTACCGACCCGAACCGATGAAGGCGATGACTACCGACCCGAACCGATGAAGGCGATGACTACCGACCCGAACCGAATTCTAAGACTGTTAATGCGCGACAACTCTTCTGAAGACCCACTCCAATTCGACCAAACCCGAGATGCAAAGGAAGTCCAAATGAGAAGTTAGAGCTTAAGATTCAGATGGGAATCAACGAGTTCGCTTCATGGTTGGGCTTTGCTGCGGGACGCGTGCCAAGGAGTTATCGACATCTATAGCTTTGGACCACTATGGTAGGAGGTACGAAGGCGGATTCAGGGCCATTATGGCATCGGTAGAACCAAGGGCTACAACCAATGAAGTGGGTCATTGAAATGTTTGGTCATGACTCCATATGTTTAGCTTGGTCGTAGCAGGGTTTCTACAAGTCGGGATTCGTCGTTGCCTCAGTTTGTCTAGTGTTCCAAAGTGGTAGATGTCGTACGCTTTACGCACTGAGTGAGAGATGTGAGGATGGTTGCTGTGGATGATTTGTTTGCTATCATTGTGACATGCACACCCCACCCCCGTATTCTTACACTATTATTATGGCACCTTGGAGTATTGCACGGTATGTGGTACTAACTCTTTGGTTGCAGGTCCAGGTTCAGGTATGGTTTAGTATACCTGTTATTACTCTGTTTAGATGCTTATCGCTCATACCAGGCTTTATGTCTGACCCAGAGTTTTATGTCTCCTCTTATTACTCTGGGTGCTCACACGAGCAGACTAGAGACAGGTTAGCTGGTGATGCACGGGTAGATGATCCGGAGACGAGCAGGAGGCTTCCACGTACTATATACATAATATTCTCCCTGTGTTGTTGAAGATCACTGCTTGGGCATTGTTGGTGTATCTTCTACTTTAGCTTTCTTTTGTTTAGAGACAGTAAATTTGGAAAATTGTAATAAGCTGTATATGGATTTCCGCTGCTCTGATGATTGATGTTGATTTTAGTTATCAGCTTATGCACTGTCCCGCCTGTTTTATGTCAAGTATGTTATTATTATATTTTATCCCATGCGCTGTGAGACATTCTACAGGTTCCTTGATTAGTTCATTCTCTTCTTTCTACTCTTCTGACGACCGTTCTGTGCTAGCTGGGCATGTGTACAGCGCACTTTCGGAGGAAATGCAGGCTGGTGCGGGACGGGCCGTCACAGAGTAAGACTTGAATTTGAGATTATATAACGTATTGAGTATTATAATTCTTAAATGTCCCTAGTCAAGTTTTATTGTTTATATAGGAGAACAATGAAACATTGAGACTAGTATGTTGATTGACTGATGATTACATCTCATTGATCGTTAATATACGTGATATTAATGTCAAGACATAAATACGTATTGGAGAATAGCGTATTAGGCTGACCCAACATGAGAAAACTACATGGAATATAATTAACAGTGTCATAAGTTATTCTCATGGTGAAAGTGATGTAATGATCCTTAGACCTGAAATCATTATAATTTTATTCGATTATATTTGTGTTTTGATATCATCTAAAGTTACTTGTAACATAGTATACAATAACGGTGATTATTGGATACATCTCAAATCGAATGAAAAATATGAATGGTCTAGATGGAATTTAATCCTACAATATATTTTTGTTGATATCCTGTGGCCTCTTGATTGAGTGAGACTATGAAATGCATGGCCATACTCAAATATTGATTTGTTTTAAAACAATCTATTCATTAATCAAAATAAACAGATTAAATTATAAAGAGGGTGATACGTTTCATGCCTTGAGTTTAATCCTGGATATATTGGTTAAAAGGATTATATTACATTGATACACTAGTCACAAAAAGGTTGCATTGAATCAGTAAACTTATTATAATTTAGGTAGCAGCTACGTATTGCTAGATGCCAATCACCGTTTATATATTAAATACGATTTAAATTATTGTCAATGTTATAATCAAACCGACCGTCAGAGGTTTCCTAATAGCAAGAGGGCCAAATAATCGGCTCAAAAATCTCATGAGAACGTTTCTCAATCTTCGTCTTTTCCGATTATAATCAAATCATATTTTCCTGTTGTCCGATTTCATCTTTCGCGCAAAAACCTTCTACTTTCTCATCGTTTCCACTGCCTCGTCCTCTTATTTCTTCTTTCTTCTCCGTTTAATCCCCCGAAATCCAAATCAACATGCATTCGATTTCAAGTTAATCGATTGATCCAATTCAACACGGATTCAGCAGATTCAACTGGTCCAAATGTTAAGATTCCTACAGACTTTCAAATGTAAGGTTTCTATAGACTCAATTTTTTTTTTCTCCTCTTGTTTTACAACTATTTGTTTAGGATACACTAGAATCAAAATTTTCAATCCTTGATCATATTTACTTGTTTTTATGCTTCAATCCAGATGGTTGCTTGGAGATTCTTAAATGTGTATTCTCCCACTGACTGGATATTGGGGGTAGCGTTTCATGCTAGATGTGCTTTCAACGTTTACAATTAGCGGTTTTGCCTTTCTGTTTTTCGGTTATTTTTGGTATGTTATGTTGTAGTTTGCTTACTCTGTTACTCAAGGATTGATGAGAATTCAAACTGTTGATGTTTTACGAACTGAAAGGGTCATATTAGCAAGGGACAAGGGGACGGTAAATTGTGCCTATGGTGGTGTTCTATCTGGTAGTGTTGTGAAAGAAAGAATCATTCTGGCATTTTTAGTAGAAGAGCAGAAAATAGTAAAAAAAATGTACTAAAGATCCAGAAGGCCAAGGAAAAGCTTTCTTCAAAATGAGCTATGTAAAAAGCTAAAAGCTTTTGAGCATGACGTTCCATCAGGTGGAAATTTTTGAATTTTCAGTTATGCATGTCTGCCTATTTTTAGATTCATTGCAAATGGAGAATGTTATCAATGTTATTTCTGAATTGTACTTGTAATTTATTTGTACCTTTTGCTTCAGTGACTTAAGCTATGAAAATTGTTAATTTTTGGTTCAAAAAAAAGTGTAATAAAATTAAAAAAATAACAATGGTTCCTTGAAAAGGCTCTGGATTCGTTTTGCAAGACTTGTATCTTCATGGGTTCTTCAGTGCTTCTATTAAGCTGCCTTCTGATTATGCTGCTAGTGTTGTTATTGCATTCTATGTACGTTAAATTATCTTTTTTATGTCACAGGTTAATCATTCAATCCTTATACAAACTTCAATCATTTAACAGGTTAGTACTAACTTGTAATTTAAGTGAATTCTTTTATTACTGTTCGTGTGTTTGTTTGAAATTACCATGACTCTACCTACCTTCCAAATTCTTGCAGTTGCGTTACTCTTTTTAGTTGTCAGTTTTTGTGTTTTCTATCCTCTTGTCTATGTGATCAGTAAAAGTCATATTCTCTGTTCATTTGATACGAATTGAATTGTACAGGTACAAACTGAATAATTTTTAGCACCAAAAGTTATCGTTGTAATTTGTTATGACCCCATTTAGCAGTAACTTATTTCGCATTTTCCAAAATAAAACAGTGTTAGTAGTCGTAACTTTTAAGTAGTTTTGAATTACTCCTTCGAAGTAAAAAAGTTCGGGTATAACTTTACATTTAAGTAAAAATAAGTTAAATTGATGTTCTCTGTCTTAATCTTACGTTGGTTTACATGTACAATGGTGCATAATTAAATTTACATTTTTTCAATTACTTCTATTTTATCTTAAACTACATAAAACATAATTTAAAATATATTTTAACAAATAAGTTTATATTCCATATTGAACATTTTAACGGTCGATTTCCCATCGTTGTGCGGTAATACTAGTAATCTACAGGGTCACACACTTAGAACGTTATAAGGGAAGAACATTATTTGGATAAATAGAATATCAAACAGTTGATATTTTATTGGACGCTGGAATGGTCATATCGGTAGGTTCCTATTATGGTGGATCATGTTTATTCTAAAAGAGGGTATTTACTTTCTTTTATTAATATATATGCGTGACTTATTTTGGTATAAGAGATATCAGATAGAAAATCTAAAAGATACAAGTTTTATCCCCTTTTCAAAAACAATCCGAATCAATGGCGGCTAGCACCTATAAACCCTTTTCTCTTTGATTTAATCAATGTAAATACACTTGTGTGGATATTTGCAGAGGCTCGACACATGGAGAGCTTGAATCGATTCAATTCAATTGCAATTCGACTAGGTCAAGAACGATGAAAGCTTTGACAGGTACAATCCTTTGATTTACTAATTTACGCATAGATCCAGATTAATTGGGGTTTGAATTGTTAAATTTAGATCTTGATTTAATCAATGAAAACCTACAGTGATATCAAAGCTACAGGCTTGTGAAAATTAGTATTTTGATTTTATCTTTCGATTTTATATGTTTGACAATTACTGAATCAAAAATATTTTGAACCTTAGGTTATTGTGAAACCATATAAAATAAATTGATAATGCAAAATCATTTTACAGAGAATAGCGATTCAAGTTAAATATGGTTTCAAAGATGACCTGATGAATGGATATTAGATATCAATTTTAATGCTATTACCAAAATCTGTCGGAACTTAGAATTAGAAAATTTCCGATTTGCGTTGAGATCATTAAAATCTAAGTGCTTATAATTAACTACGTCGCTACACTCTGGTTTCATGAGGAATCATCTATTAAAATATGGGTGGTTGATTATATTTGGATCTGTTAAAATGTCACTTAGTTTAGTTTTGAATCAAAAATGTTTGATTGTTAAAACAAAAGTTTGAATTGGTCGTATTGAATCGTATATTCATAGTCGAACCTTTTGGGTTCTACATTTACCTGAAATTATTCATGTTTTATGGATAACCTGCATATTCTAATTGTAACATTCAGGTAATAATATATATATATATACACACACGCATACATATATTAGGATAATTTTAATTCTGGAATTAGTCCATGTAAAACCAATATATCCATGTTAGTTAAATATGATTATCAACTACTTTTA
The DNA here is from genome assembly GCA_030737875.1 of Allium sativum. Lineage (NCBI taxonomy): Eukaryota > Viridiplantae > Streptophyta > Magnoliopsida > Asparagales > Amaryllidaceae > Allium > Allium sativum. The sequence continues at coordinate 138,238,831 of CM060925.1, read as the reverse complement.
AAATTGCCATCACCATAATAATTTACCTTTAAACCCTGTATGTAAAATCAAAAACTTGTTTTGATTGTTCAGGAAAGGCAAGGCAATTTTATTTTAATTTAGAAACACTGATTTCATATAATATATTATTAATTGTTGAATCTGAAGGGGGTTGATTAATTGTTGCCACTATATTTTTTGTATGTGCATAAAGTGTATATATATATATATATATATATATATATATATATATATATATATATATAAATATGCATGTGTGAATCTGATAAATGTTAAACGGTGAGTCAATGGAAGTCGGTATTGATGACTTAATATTATTTTCTTCAGTACAAAACATACATGTATGAATATAAATATAGCAGTGATCAACCTGATTTGGTTTTTAGACTTCAAGGCTTGATTTTGTCAAAAAGGATTCAAGATCTAAAAGCATAATTGTTAGCCTGTTTTATGACCAGGCCACCCAAAACTCAGATGATCAGGGTTATATATGTTAGAGGATAAAGCTCTCATATGTCCTAAAACCAGAGCTTGGATCGGATTGGATAGCTCGGATCAGTTCGGATGGGATAGCTAGGATCGATTCGAATGGAATAGCTCGGGTCGGATCGGATGGGTGCAACAACACCGGTTCGGATCGGATCTAGGCCTTCTAACCGAACTGCCTGAAACACGCAACTTCCCTTCATTGGAGACCTATTCTTGTGCCTATTTACCCGGACCGGTTGACACTTGTAAGCTCACGAATGAAGCCACGCTCCCCACTTTCTCCATCATTTTCGAAGTCCTCCATGATGTTGCTACATGGCCACACGTCCCAACCGATTTTACACCTATAAATACACATACAACGCATCATTTGAGGGGGGTTCTGACACTTAATTCATGAATGGCAGCCATGGCCGAATTTCTCAATCAACAACCACCTTCATATCCAATAAAAATCAATGAATTCAGAAAGAATAATTCATTGTATTCGAGTGATTGTGTGAATGTATTCATTGTAATTGTAATTCTGGAATGAAATGAGAAACTATGAAGTGGACGTAGGCTAGTTAACGCCGAACCACTATAAATCTCGTGTCTCTGCTTGATTTTCAATGTTTTAGATTATTATTCTTCGCAAATCATATTCAATTGGGTGTTAGGACCATTTTTTGGTCTAACATTTTGGTGCTTTCGCTGAGAACTGAAGATTCTCAGCATATAAGGATTCTCCAGTCTACTATCGGATCACCAAGTTCGATGAGGAAATCCTATGAAACTATATTTGCAATCATGGAGATCACTAGACATGAAATCGGCTCCACTTCGTCTAGCAATAGTCGCCAAAGTCCAGGAGTGGAGTCCAGGAAACCATTTGAATCAGATCGAATATGTTTCCGGTTCAGGCGAAGCATTCAGATCGGAGACAGTAGAAGACTTCGGGTAGGATGGATAGTAGCGGATTGGTTCAGATGGAAGATAGGCATTCGGATCGGAGAAGGCATTCTGTTTTATGTTACACTAGGAGTCCTGGATCAGATGATAGTTTAGATCGGTTCGGGGTACCTAAATCTGACCCGCTCAACATATGAAGACAACATGGCATACTTACATGGCCGGAGCAGATAACTCCAGATCCAACCCGGAATGGCACCCGAACCGACCAGATGATGATTCTCTGATCCGGTTTGGAGGAGCTAGTCCGATCCGACCTAACGTGAAGACGTCTCTGAACCGCTACTTGAAGGTATGATCCGAACCAACTCGAAACAGCTGTTTTTTGGGAAAAATACATTTTCGGGATCATTTCAGAAAAGGCTCCATCTTCCAAAATTGAAAAAATCGTGCGGTGCCCACATTTTCAACCTAACCGGTTAGGTCGATCGCCGCTGGGACTGTGGGGCCCGGACCCCCACTGCGCTGCGCCCGGACCCGCTGACGGCCTCGCCTTCGGCTCGGTGCACGGATCGCCTTCGGCTTGGAGCACGGCTCGCCTTCGGCTCGGTGTACGTTTTAGCTAACAGCAGTTATCAAAGCTTGTCAATGAAGATTAGACAGATAGCTTGAGAATATCACAACAAGTTGGCAACGACTGGGATTCTTCCCATAGCTATGACGCTTATTTACATCAGTAAGCCAATTTGAGGAGCTATCGATCAGATTCAGCTTGTTATCAAGGATGGTATACAAGAGAATGATTGTCTCATAGCAGATTCATGTTCCTTGGTTCTGATGGTGTATAGATTTCACTGATGCAACTGATGTTGCTCGCTAACGAGTAGTGACCATCTTACTTATGCGACTTAAACTTGTCCAATTGGCGGGGCATCGAATGACGGTTATATGGAACAGTCCGAGCACTACTCTGAAGATGATTCGTATGATTTTAGTGACCATGATTGTCAATAATGGGATACCACAAAGCAGCTAAGGATCCCAACATCCCAAAGCTACACTTCAATCGTATGATGTGATGAATGAAATATGTCCTGAGGTTCACCTCCCGAAGAACCTGGCTAACCTTTGCAATGGCTATTTGATGTCAACCACACCGAGGAAGATTGATTTCCATCGAATAAGGGTTAGGTCAACATACTTTGGAGCCCAGAGTTAGGTACTAGTTGAACCACCACATGCCATGATTGGACCTATGGATCCTTTCCCGGATTATAGCAACATAACTGCTCACCAGCCACCATACGACCTTGGCCAAATGATGAGAGCTCGAGATTAAAGCAAATATGAATCAACCATTAGCTCTCTACTTCTTATTTCTATTGTGACATAACGCATGAATATTACTTAAAGTCTCACAAGCTATGCTATCATACTCAAGTTTATCTGATCAAGGTCTAGACCGACCAGCCCCAGCAGAATTCAAAGCTTACATTGCACCCTAGTGTCTACTGCTCAATCCCCAAAACATTAGCTGAATCCATTGCTGAATTTACCATTCCCAAAGAGGATCTGTTAGATGAAGAAGATGGCCCTTCAGAACAAAAAATGAATACAAGCACCCGTTATTGTATACCGACGGTGTAATGAATGATCGACGACCCGGCGTTGGAGATGTATTAATTCGAAGGAAATTCCAGATGAAGGGACTATAACTCGTAGCTTACCTAGAACAGGTAGAAGAGCTGTTGGATGAATTGGAACGTTACAACATATCTTACGTCCTACGAACGGAAAATCAGAAGGTCAATAATCCGACCAAGCTAGATAGTTCCGACAACTCAGAAGAGAGTCATAGACAACCCCATGATGAACTTCCTGCAGCATGGAATGCACTTAGCAAGGAGAAGTGAAAGGCGTGCCATCGCTCTTTATGCCTCGAGATATAACATGCAAGGCGACAACGCTTATTTCCCTTGGAAGGTTGTCCCAAGATAGACACCAACGAGCCTCATTGCTGAATTCACCGCCCTAGATGATTGGACAAAATCACTAATCAGCCTACCGCTAGATGGGAAATGAATGCGAATGAAACTTTTGACAAACGACGTTTTGGAGTTAGAAAGTGAAGATTTACAATTTCACTCCCTTCATTGAGGATTAGTCAAGTAACTTATGTCCCAGACATTGGGTGCAACAGGAGATTCAAACGTCAATTGCTCATGATTACATCATCTAATTCAAAGCTGATACATAATAGGCTTGCATGATAGACTTCCTCAGCCTTGCCCGAAAATTGATGAGTTAAAAGTTTAGAGCACTTAAGCCTAGATGTTGATTGATTATCTGTCCATTAGATCTTATTCCCGACATGGGATTGAAGGCATATATGAGGATGGATGAGATATAACTATCACCCTAGTAGCCATATCCTATTTCCTAACATGGAAAGCACAAAAGCTTCTATGAACATGGATCCAGTATTCTCCTGCCAATTACTGTCCTAGCACCAACGTGATGATATGATACCATTAATAATACATACATGACTCCCTGACATTCAACCCTTGCCCTTAGCATGGTGGCAAAAAGGCGATTCAAAGGAAACAAGACCTCGTCATTCGCTTACAGTATTTACCTAATTGCCTTTGTCACACCAAGACCACAATCAAACTACCCCCTGGCAGAGATTAGGTAAGGCAAAATGGACCTGCAGATAGCATGCAATGCCATTTTCACACGGAATCATATTCATTCCTTTAACAGGACTACTCTTTAACCATGACACTTACATTTGCATCCTTTATGAACTACTGATAGTTGTGGAGCAATACCATGACGAGCTTGACTGAACAGATCGTTTACAAAGCCACACCCTCCGCCTGAAAGAAGTTGTATAGCTCAAGGCGGATCCGAGATGACCATCCACTCCTTGGATCATACGTGGTAGACATAAAAATAATTATGCATTGACTTTTGTATTTCAAAGTTGGAATCCGATTTCAGATAGATGAAATTCGACCGTCTACATGGCTCAGTCCTATGCACGACGCCACCAGATTATATGAATCCGAATAAAGGAGGCAGCACCACCCCTTGATATGCTTACTTTTCAATTATGCGATCTACTTTTACATGCTTCTTGAATTATTGACATGACTAACTCGTGCGACATGATTGATGTAGGTACCTGAAGTTTGGTGCTAATTAATCCTCCCATTGATTGAATGGAGGAATGCAAAGATTCGGCAAATGTGGCCTGACCACTTTCCCGATAATGTACATCCATCAGAGCGAAGTGGGAAGTATGGATTAAAATTGAGTTCGAGAACGACACTCGAGCCGGCAGAATCCCACTCTTGGAATTAGAGTGCAGAAGGAAAAACGGGGCGAATGACATAACCATTCGCCTGATTAACTCTAACTCTCATGATTCGAGAGAGAGAGTATAAAGGACGGGAAGACGACGTCCTCAAGGCGTGATGGTGCACCACGATTAAAAGACCGCCTTAATTCCGCTCATAAAGGTGCCATGGACTGAGCGCTGCAAATGAACTCCTACCCCACTGAAGGATTGGGGGGTAGAATGAAAGCTGAGTTCGAACTCTACCCTGGGCATATGACAGGAGAGTGTAAAGGCATTGCGATTATATGCCACGGAAGGGCTCCTACCCCGCTGCAGGATCGGGGGCAAGAATGAAAGTTGAGCCCGAACCCTTCATTCCCGAACATGGGGGGCGATGCACTATCGATCCTAATCAATCTCAAACAAGCCCTGGCCAGGCACTTTATTCACTATTGATTGGGTCATACACACACATCACACCCCTACGATGGTTGTGATATGATATGCTATTTATTTGCAGGGACTGTGATTTGCAGGGATACCGAATTGAAACCCTTATCTGATTTGTGATGTGTTTTATTGCTTACTACTTAGTGTAATAATGCTCTGACTACAAATATATTCGATTGAAATATATAACAAACTTGCAAACATATGATATTGCAGGAATACCACTTTGTTTGCTGATTGCAGATTTACAAAGGATAACTGGTCAAGAACGCGAGGCCCGCACTCGCAACAACAGCAGGCTAGTAGAAAACAAATAAAGAGCCACGTACAGAAGACTGATGTTGATTCCTAATGATAAGCATCCTACGTAACTCGAGGCAACAATCCAAAAGTGGCTTTGAGAGTGAATTATTCAATGACATGTCATGAGACTTAATACTCGTGGTTGGGAAGGACCCGGCAAAGCCCTGGGATTCTTGGATTTCTACCCAATCTTAATTAGTGATCGTCGATTTTCCGGTCTTAATACGATCTGACACAGTCATGGCATTCAGGATTTCTGTGGATTGAAGATTTCCCTGACTATCAAGAATACGCCTCCCTTCGTCTATATTTGAAAAGGACGTGATCTAACCACCACCTGTCTTATGCCGTTACGCCTGGATTGGAGGCTGCTTGAGGACCACTGAACGGATGCAGAGTGAATGTCCATTTGCTAGTCTCGACCGATTTCTCGATTGAAACACCCCGGATGAGGGGGCATGCTATTACTTTGACTTCGAGCTTGTAAGGAAGCGAATTGCTTGATATTCCGACTCAAGGGCTGAGAGGAAAGAAGATAGAAATTTCTTTCATTCGAGGATGTTGGTGCAGAAGGCGCTAGGAACGAAGAACGCCAGCAAATTTCTTCTTGCGATGACCCCTCAGCATGTTAGACTAGATATGAAATGGATGGTGTCATTGCTGAATTGAGAACCAGATACTTGGCAAGACGAACTTCTCCAGAAACGACGGAAAATGATGGATAACTTCTTTACTTGGATAGATGGAAGGCCAAGAAACTATGATTTACTCGCAGGAGTGAGCACCGTGGGAATTCAAGCGACAACGAACTTGGCTCAAACACTCCCCGCTCCGTGGTACAGATCATATGAGACCCTAGGACAAGTCGGCATAGTCGTCTTTAATGAAATAAGATGCAACCAACCTCCTCCTAGGCATCTGTAGCATGCAACTTCTGACCATAACATTTTGGATGAAAACGATGGATATGCAAGAGCCACTTAAAACTTAAACGGAGCCCGACCAACCTCTGCTCCAATTCGGATGAGTGTTTAAAATCCATCTCAACCTCAACATGAGGCCCCCATGTAGGGGGAAAATGGGAGCATTTGAGACAGCTATAATCTGACTTTATCGCCACCTGACTCTGAACCTCAGAGCTTGGATGGGGGACCAAAGACTAACATGAGCTAGACACGAACAAATCATTTTGTATTAAAATCTAACTCACAGCTTGATGAGGGAGTATGAATTCAGAGAATACGTGGATTTGATGATTACCGTTTAGTAAAATCCCCATGGACGGGGAGTACGGGATACGAGCAACGAGAAACATAATTTGACTATCCGCCAACTTTAGGCACATTTACTATTATCAGAGTTCCGCAAGATCCCAGACTATAACCAGAAGAATGGATCCTCAAGAACAACCTGCATACATCCGAGTAGCGGATCACCATCCAGAATTAAAAGACAAAAGCCTGATTGACGGCTATTACATATGTGTAACCAAGAAGCCAGAGACTGACTTCCACCCACTTCAAGACTTCATACCGGGGGCACTCGCACTAAATTGGACAATTGGCGACAACTTCTCAAAGACGAGGGCCATATTGCCAACATTAATTGATGCTTCACAGAACTCCGGCGAGACCCTGCATGCATTCCTTGAAAGATTCAACGCCACAGTGGCATCGGTAAATCGACCTGGACCATACATGGTGTTGATTGCAGCAGTATTCGGTATTCTGGATATCTCAAACTTCAAAATCTCTCTGCAACGAGACCCACCAAGAGGACTTGGCGGATTCACCTCTAAAACAAACCTCGGTATCCTATACCATAAGATTTTCCTAGAAACATTGGAAACTCCTATCTTGAGACAGATATATTTATGCAACAAGAAGGTGATAATGTTGAAATGGATGATCTCAATGTCTTCATGACAAAATGGATCACCATCTAACTCTTGAAATGATAAAGGAAAAAGAAAAGCCCCAGGAAAGACTGACAGAAATTTACAATTTTGAAAATGACCAATGTCATTAATTGTGCCCGCGATCTTGATTGTCAAGCTTAATGGAACCAACCGTGAGAGATAGACTCAACAAGACTATGTGACTATTTCGGATTATGCCAAATCATGAAACAAAGGAGCTCGAGTAACTCCCTAACAACGTTCCTTGCTTGTATGATTGATGAGCTTACTCAACCCCGTGGCTGATGCGAGGAGAGTACATGAGTTCACTGGCACTCGATAAGGCAATCCTCACTTTCTGACTAAAGAGACGAGATGACACCAAAGCGAACGTGATTCGACCATTCATGCATACAACTTCAACTCTTGCTGACTTGAGAAATAGTATAGAACGACTTGGGTTGACTAAGATTGTCGAACCTACAGTTCTAACCCGATGCGATAACGAAAAGTGAAATGGATAGAAGACTAGATGTCTGATTGACCTAGTCCAACCCCCACCGATGCTAGGGGCATAAACGATGACTTTGTTTGTCCTCCACTGACGTTAGGAGCACGAGCTTCAACTCGCATACTGAATTTGAATATGACCCCGACTTTGTGCATAATTCAGAACATATGCATAACTCAGAACATATAAACTATATCTCTGGAATATGACATGATTCGTCTTGACCACTCAAGAAAGCCCACTAATGGATCAAACACGACTTCAAAGACATAATCTACAGCTACATCAAATGGAGAATGTGGAGAATTCTTCAACTAACTTACGTTTGTAATGATCTTACGAGCACTGGTTTATATGATTTCAACGATGTCCCTTGCTGATTTGTATGTAATCACAAGACTATGAAAAAGACCTGAAACGGTCACTGATTTCTTTTAATATGATCTAATTACTATCCTGACGTCGGGATAGTCCCAAGACGAGCGCAAATGAAAGATTTGTGTACCAATTCTGATGTGGTCTATCCAAACAGCCTAGATGCTAGCTCAAATCCCGAAGATTCTTATACTGCCATATGACTTGGATGGTTGTTTCATACATTGACTTATACATAAAAGAAAGTCTGACTCTGCAATACACTTGACTTGCATAAGAAGAAGCGTCGTTTGACATTAACTTGTGCGTGTACGACCTCACACAGAATCCAACGATCCTATATGACTTATGATGAAGGAATTAGACCTCTTGATTCGACGAGGTTTAAATGGTTACCAGATCATTTCAACTACTCCTCCCATAGAATTTGTACTCACTAGCACCCATGGAAGCAGTGCAATAATTTGATAAAGCCTTCTCAAGGAAGGATGACTTTCCAAAAATATTCAGCTTGGCATATTCAAAGCATGCCTCATCTTCGATAAGACGTACTTTGGGGGGCGAATTGTTAGCCTGTTTTGTGACCAGGCCACCCAAAACTCAGATGATCAGGGTTATATATGTTAGAGGATAAAGCTCTCATATGTCCTAAAACCAGAGCTTGGATCAGATCGGATTGGATAGCTCGGATCGGTTCGGATGGGATAGCTCGGATCGGTTCGGATGGGATAGCTCGGATCGGTTTGAATGGAATAGCTCGGGTCGGATCGGATGGGTGCAACAACACCGGTTTAGACCGGATCTAGGCCTCCTAACCGAACTGCCTGAAACACGCAACTTCCCTTCATTGGAGACCTATTCTTGTGCCTATTTACCCGGACCGACTGACACTTGTAAGCTCACGAATGAAGTCACGCTCCCCACTTTCTCCATCATTTTCGAAGTCCTCCATGATGTTGCCACGTGGCCACACATCCCAACCGATTTTACACCTATAAATACACATACAACGCATCATTTGAGGGGGGTTCTGACACTTAATTCATGAATGGCAGCCATGGCTAAATTTCTCAATCAACAACCACCTTCATCTGTAATAAAAATCAATGAATTCGGAGAGAATAATTCATTGTATTCGAGTGATTGTGTGAATGTATTCATTGTAATTGTAATTCTGGAATGAAATGAGAAACTATGAAGTGGACGTAGGCTAGTTAATGCCGAACTACTATAAATCTCGTGTCTCTGCCTGATTTTCTATGTTTTAGATTATTATTCTTTGCAAATCATATTCAATTGGGTGTTAGGACCATTTTTTGGTCTAACAATAATCATCTCAAAAGTGAAAATGTTTCACTGAAATTAAAACTGTATTTAATTTCAAAACAGATTTAAGATTTAAGTACTGTTACCATGTTCTATATACTCATATGCAAATTTGATTTGCAACACTCAATTTCAATAGTTATCTTATATATATATATATGTATGTATATATATATATATTAAAGACAGCAGTATGCATTTCAATAGTTATCTTATATATATATATATGTATATATGTACATATATATGTGTATGTATATATGTACATATACATGTGTGTATATATATATATATATGTATATATATATATATATATTTGATTGTTAACTGTAATGACCCGCATTTCTGACCGTTGAATAATTAATTTATTTAATTATTTAAATATCGTTTTGGCGATATCGATAACTGGAATTAAAATAATGTTGAATATTTAATTGATAATTATAATATAATAATATATTATAATGTCGAAATAGTCAAAATAGCTAAATTCACAATATAGTGTGAATTGGATTATATATAAGGTATAATTCAGTTTGGAATTGAATTTGAATAACGAATATATTTTATAAACAGCAGTTTGAACGTGGAATTATAATATAATTATAATCGAGCTCGAAATGGCGCGGTAGTTCGCTATTTGGCGATTCAAACTTCGACTGAATGTACATGATTCATTTTAAGTCGGTTTTCTGTGAAACAAGAAACGTTTGAATCTGTTAAGCTATATATTTCTAGTGGAAGAGAAAAATGGGGATTTCGTCGTGTAGATTTTTAGATATGTCCAAATCAAATTTTAAAATAGTCGCTATAGAATCGTTTATCGACCGTATCGGTTTATTCGATATAACTAGAGATCGGGTTTGAATTTAGACAAGGTCCTTTTGGGAAATAGCGATAATTTAATTTTTAGAATTTTATGGTAATCTTTAATTAATTAAATAAGCAACTTTTTATTTGGAGTATTTGGCACCCTGTATCGACATTTCGGGGTTTCACAATATGAGTTAATCTACCGATATTTTTATATCTTTAGGGTCATGGTACGTTGGTCATCACAACGGTATGTTCAACTCTGTCTATAGCAGTCCGTACAATCATATAAATTTTTGTGTATCAGAGACCGTGTTGATTGGTTTTAAGAGGAGGCTTCACCTATAAGTTTTAATATAATTAAATATTTAAATATGGTCTAAATTCACTTAGGGACTGTCGTGGCCTCATTCTCACCTTCGAAACTTTCGTGGACAAGGAAATTACAGCAACTCCAAACATCTTCTATAAAAGCACTCCCTTAACCTAATTAATCAGTCAACACTCTCGCGTGGTCAACAGAAACCAAAACGCGCCTCCACCTTAATCAAAATAAAACACAGATGATTTTTCTCAAATACTCCTTGAATTTTCTTTCTGTCCGTTGATCAATGCCCAAACTTCTAAACCACAGCAACGTAAGCTCTTCAAGACCTTCAAGGGGATCCGCTATGATCTAATTTAAAGCTACAAGGTGGATTTTGAAGTACCTGGAAGTGGGCGTGGGGATCAATACTGGAAGTATGGGTGTTGGGAGGTTCAGTTCGGAAATGGTGAGTAGTAAGTGAGGTGCTACTGTGACTGTTGAATTAAATATTTAAGGTAGAGGTTAGAAACCACATTTGGTTGTGCAAAGTCTGGGAGCCTTCACGTGAAACAAGGGAGTTGCGTTCGGTTGTAAGGGGGACGTGAACTGGATGCATAACGCATGGAAGAACAGTAGCATACGGGAAGAGTGGACGTGTGCTGAGGAATGGTGAAGAGGCCGTTTTGGGTTGGTATTCTGGAGTTGCGGAGGGGATGTATCACTGGGAGAAGGCCGTATGGTTGGAACGTGAGGAGTAAGGGTAGTCACGAGTTTTTAAACGTGGGAGTGAGCAGTTTGTTGAAGGGTGATGGAGGTTATAACGTGGGAAGTGATGAGATAACAGGAGGAGGATGGTGTATGGTTGATGGGTGCGGCATCAATATGCATGCAGGAAGGCATGACGTGATCAGAAGTGGTCACAGCTGTTTTTGTTTAAGCATTGGTGGCTTTTGTTTGATTATTAGTAAAGCGAGGATGCCGATGTCTTCATTTGTCACCATGGGTTTGAGCAGTTCGAGCGCTAGCAAATCAGGAGCGGATGGAATTGAAGGGTGTTTAAGGATTGGGTGCAAAGTATTTTCGCATGGTTGTCTGTAGACATGAAGAGCAGCGGGTCAACCAATAAGAAGAAGATATATGGTGACGGGCTGGTGTATAAGGGTAGTTCGGGCGATGAGCGGACGTGAAATAAGGGAAAATGAATTCAGAATGGAACGAGACCAAAGAGGCTGGAATCACGGTGACGAATGGAATTTTCTAGAACTAATCAGGACTATCAACGCAAACCGTTATATAACGATTAACGCGCCAAAGTGAGTAAAACTCACTAACTCTCCTCAATTTATATTTTAATATAAATTGTACTTTATTAATTGACTGCTGTATATTGATTGTTAAACTGGACTGTTAAATAGATTTGATTGAAAACGTAGTTATAATTAATCTATGTACTGTTAATCAAATATGGTTCTGTACAGCAGGATATTTCATTTCAAAATGAAATATGATATATATTGTACTGTGTAACATCTGTGGATGCAGGGAGACAGGTTGGAGGAATCCGACTGGATTCCTCAACAATTATTTTACTGTTTTCATATATGGTGATATATGTTGTGATTTATAATCTGTTATTGATTATGGATGTTAGAACGATATTGATCATCGTTGTTTGATATTTTAAAAATCATAAGAAACCCTGAGTAGGAAAAAGGAATATTTCAATGTATATTGAAACAAAGGAGTTTTATAAAATCAACCGATTTTATAAAAGGAAAACAATTTGAAAATAGAGTATTTAGAAAATCACAAGATTTTATAAAAAGGAAATGGTTTATAAAACGAACACGGTTTTATAAAAAGGAAGTATTTATAAAATCATAGGATTTTATAAATAGGGGATATTTATTTAGAAAATAAATAGAAATATAAAAGGAGAATATTTATTTAGAAAATAAATAGAATAAAGGGATATTTATTTAGAAGATAAATAAACCGTTGTAAATAGGAAATATTTGTAACGGTAAATAGAAGTTGTAAATAGGAAATATTTGTAACGGTAAGTAAACGTTATAAAAAGGAAATAGTTGTAACGGAAAACGTAGTTTATCAAAAAGGAGTTAATCAAACGTAGTTTATCAAAAGGGGTTAATCGAATATAGAAATTTAGAAGTGAAGTTAAACAAAAATTAGAAACTGACTAGAGATTAGTAAGTTGAATAGTTTTCTGAGTATCGATCTGATGTTGGTTTCGGCCTTCGGGGTTTATACTTAGAGAATTGTTCTCTTACTAGTTTACAGTTAGGGACTAATAGTTGTGGGATGATAGTGATGCGTAAATGAGGATTGGAAATGTTTTCCAATGTTGAAAATGTATATTTTCTAGTTTTAGAAAATAAGGAAATATGAATATATATATATATATATATGATTGATGATTGGATCGATAATTCCATTTGGAATTAAGATCGTTGTTTGTACACCGACATATTTTCATTTGATAGTTAAATCACAGACTATCGAAGTTTTGACCATTTTACGTTGTTAATATGGAGAGACCAGTTGGATTATTATCCGAAGAACCACTCCGTATCGACATAAGCGTTGTGATCAAATACGATGAAGAAATTGAAGACGGAGTAAAGTGCAAGGGCTGTCCTATTTACAGAATAGTGCCTTCGGTTTCTTTCAGTCCCAGAACGAACGTATATGGACGAATGTCTGACAGAGTATTTCCAATGATCGAATGGGTTGGACTGTACAAATATATATGGTGGCCAACGGATTTATTCCCTTCACATAATATCCAGAATCTATTTGTGCAGATCCAACTAATGATTAACGGATCTGATAATGTGGCATTCAAAGTGATCGTGTTATCAATGAATGGAAAGTAAGCGTAGCTTCTAGCCTCACATCTGGTAAATGACAAAAATCGGGCAGGCAGCATGGCTAAGTCGGTCGCACCGAAGTAGGGTGTATAATCACCTATCTAGAGAATATTCATTTGCTTCTTAAATCTATCAATGTTGTCCCATATATATATATACGGGAACGGTTGCTGATCCCAACCGTTGGTGATGTACATTCGATACACTCAAGCGAAATGAGTGGTCGGTCATGTGTGGCTGAGTTGCAAGATGTTCTTGTTGAACTCCAGTGTATCGTTCCTAGAGTACACTGATCGGAAGGTGGTTCCATACCTTGTCATAGTTGGAAACCCAATCATCCAATACGCACCTGCGGTTTTGATTGTATACTATATATGTAGAACGTGAGATGCAAGCGTTTCTACTAGAGTGATATATATTTGTATTTAGACATTATCATAATATCAGAATGATATTGCTTTTCAAAGATGTTTGGACTCATAAGGGAAAAACCCGTTCCGTATTCACGGCGTGGTCTTATGAGATATCATATACCTGTTTAAATGATTTGAGTTTACTCACACCAGTCACATGACTGACCCGGAGTTTATTTGTTTTGCCTTCCCTAAAATCTTGGGTGCCTAAATTTGTACGGGCAGTCAAGTAGTCGGGATTTACAGATGCACTTGGAGAGCTTGGAGCAGGAGGCTTCAGCAGTCGATAGCTATTATTTATTCCGCTGTGATGTTATATGTTGTACTCTGAAAATGGTATGTATAAACAGTTATAACTTTGTATTTCAAAAGTTATGTTATATTTTATTCGTTCCGCTGTGAGATTCGTGTTACTCTGATGATGATGTTGTTGTTGTTGTCTTCTTCTTCTTCTATTCTAAGTTTCTATCTTATCTATCCTCACCCTCTATCTTCTTTCTATTAGTTTCTTGAATTTCTAGTGCAATTTGGGGTTGGACTTGTGTTATTTAGTCAGCTCAAATTGGACTGGATTTTCGGGTCACTGCATTTGGTATCAGAGCATTGGTTTAGTTAATACCTTGGCTCTGTGGCATGATTCAGTAGAGATGGGATTAGTAATATCCTAGACTGAGTTTGAGTGTATATATACGAGTGCGTATTTGTTAGTTAACATAAAGTGGTTTTATATTGTGGAGATTTATTGGTTGAGTGGCTTATAAATTCTGGTCGATCTGTTTGATCCACTGTATCGGTAGGAGTTTTATAAACACTTGAACACGATGAACCGACATGGTATGTTTTGAAATTAACATAGTATAATTGGTTGTGTTGGTTGTTATTATAATCGAATGAGGTTATAAGAAGTGAAATGGTTATAAATGACCAAGTAGAATGCATATAAGTAAAGTATATGAAATAAGATGAAGTAAATCTGAATTTAAATCAGATTGGAATTAAAATAAGGAAATTTTAAGTTCCTGGGAGATTTTGAAATGTTTTCAAAATGAAAGTGTTTAGAAATGATTTTCGAAAGTGATATAGTATTGAACTCACTTCGATCGCTGGAAAATAATTCTGATGAGTGCGGCCGCATCATCAGTGTCATTTTCGAGTTTCTAAAGTGACGGATTACTACCAAAGATTTTGTTTTGAAATTGTTTTGCAAAAACAAGTTATTCAGGAATTCGAAGGATTTTGAATTGTTATTATGATTTCAAGTGATTTGAATAAACACAGGGATTTGAAATTTGAAATCTAAATTTAACTTATGAAGTTAAATGGGTTAAAATAGTGAAAGTGAATAATAAATTTGAATTTAACTTGAACTAAGTTAAATTAAAACTGGATTGGATTATAGAAATTAAAACTGGATTGAACTAATCTGAATGAAATTAAGTTGATAAACCAAGAGTTGAAATTGGATATTGGAGTTTAAATGAAATTCGACTTAAGTATAAGCGAATGGTTTGAGTTGAGGATATAAACTAATCGAAGTTAGATTAGTATGACATTGGTATATACAGGGTGTTAATCGATGGAAATGATATAATGGTAGGCCCGACAAAAAGGTACAAGTTTATATTTCATATGAGTTTGAGATTGTGATGAGCCGAATTGGCAAGCCGCTTGGCTGTTTGATTTTCTTTTGGGTTGGAGAAGGCCTAGAGAGGCGAGTTGGAGTTTTACCGATAGGGCTGTACAAAGGAGGTTATGGCGAAATTTTCCGAAAAGTTAAGGTGTTAGAAAATTTTCAAAATTTTTGAAAATTTAGCTAGTCGGATTGAATTAATATTTTAGTCGATATTAATTGGTTCAATTGAAACCGAAGATAAGAGGTAAACGGATATATTTTTACCCAGTAGATAGGGTCGTCCACTACCTTAGCAATTTCGAGGACGAAATTATTTTAAGGGGGAAAGATTGTAATGACCCGCATTTCTGACCGTTGAATAATTAATTAATTTAATTATTTAAATATCGTTTTGGCGATATCGATAACTGGAATTAAAATAATGTTGAATATTTAATTGATAATTATAATATAATAATATATTATAATGTCAAAATAGTCAAAATAGCTAAATTCACAATATAGTGTGAATTGGATTATATATAAGGTATAATTCAGTTTGGAATTGAATTTGAATAACGAATATATTTTATAAACAGCAGTTTGAACGTGGAATTATAATATAATTATAATCGAGCTCGAAATGGCGCGGTAGTTCGCTATTTGGCGATTCAAACTTCGACTGAATGTACAGGATTCATTTTAAGTCGGATTTCTGTGAAACAAGAAACGTTTGAATCTGTTAAGCTATATTTTTCTAGTGGAAGAGAAAAATGGGGATTTCGTCGTGCAGATTTTGAGATATGTCCAAATCAAATTTTAAAATAGTCGCTATAGAATCGTTTATCGACCGTATCGGTTTATTCGATATAACTAGAGATCGGGTTTGAATTTAGACAAGGTCCTTTTGGGAAATAGCGATAATTTAATTTTTAGAATTTTATGGTAATTTTTAATTAATTAAATAAGCAACTTTTTATTTGGAGTATTTGGCACCCTGTATCGACATTTCGGGGTTTCACAATATGAGTTAATCTACCGATATTTTTATATCTTTAGGGTCATGGTACGTTGGTCATCACAACGGTATGTTCAACTCTGTCTATAGCAGTCCGTACAATCATATAAATTTTTGTGTATCAGAGACCGTATTGATTGGTTTTAAGAGGAGACTTCACCTATAAGTTTTAATATAATTAAATATTTAAATATGGTCTAAATTCACTTAGGGACTGTCGTGGCCTCATTCTCACCTTCAAAACTTTCGTGGACAAGGAAATTACAGCAACACCAAACATCTTCTATAAAAGCACTCCCTTAACCTAATTAATCGGTCAACACTCTCGCGTGGTCAACAGAAACCAAAACGCGCCTCCACCTTAATCAAAATAAAACACGGATGATTTTTCTCAAATACTCCTTGAATTTTCTTTCTGTCCGTTGATCAATGCCCAAACTTCTAAACCACAGCAACGTAAGCTCTTCAAGACCTTCAAGGGGATCCGCTATGATCTGATTTAAAGCTACAAGGTGGATTTTGAAGTACCTGGAAGTGGGCGTGGGGATCAATACTGGAAGTATGGGTGTTGGGAGGTTCAGTTCGGAAATGGTGAGTAGTAAGTGAGGTGCTACTGTGACTGTTGAAGTATATATTTAAGGTAGAGGTTAGAAACCACATTTGGTTGTGCAAAGTCTGGGAGCCTTCACGTGAAACAAGGGAGTTGCGTTCGGTTGTAAGGGGGACGTGAACTGGATGCATAACGCATAGAAGAACAGTAGCATACGGGAAGAGCGGACATGTGCTGAGGAATGGTGAAGAGGCCGTTTTGGGTTGGTATTCTGGAGTTGCGGAGGGGATGTATCACTGGGAGAAGGCCGTATGGTTGGAACGTGAGGAGTAAGGGTGGTCACGAGTTTTTAAACGTGGGAGTGAGCAGTTTGTTGAAGGGTGATGGAGGTTATAACGTGGGAAGTGATGAGATAACAGGAGGAGGATGGTGTATGGTTGATGGGTGCGGCATCAATATGCATGCAGGAAGGCATGACGTGATCAGAAGTGGTCACAGCTGTTTTTGTTTAAGCATTGGTGGCTTTTGTTTGATTATTAGTAAAGTGAGGATGCCGATGTCTTCATTTGTCACCATGGGTTTGAGCAGTTCGAGCGCTAGCAAAGCAGGAGCGGATGGAATTGAAGGGTGTTTAAGGATTGGGTGCAAAGTATTTTTGCATGGTTGTCTGTAGACATGAAGAGCAGCGGGTCAACCAATAAGAAGAAGAGATATGGTGGTGGGCTGGTGTATAAGGGTAGTTCGGGCGATGAGCGGACGTGAAATAAGGGAAAATGAATTCAGAATGGAACGAGACCAAAGAGGCTGGAATCACGGTGACGAATGGAATTTTCTAGAACTAATCAGGACTATCAACGCAAACCGTTATATAACGATTAACGCGCCAAAGTGAGTAAAACTCACTAACTCTCCTCAATTTATATTTTAATATAAATTGTACTTTATTAATTGACTGCTGTATATTGATTGTTAAACTGGACTGTTAAATAGATTTGATTGAAAACGTAGTTATAATTAATCTATGTACTGTTAATCAAATATGGTTCTGTACAGCAGGATATTTCATTTCAAAATGAAATATGATATATATTATACTGTGTAACATCTGTGGATGCAGGGAGACAGGTTGGAGGAATCCGACTGGATTCCTCAACAATTATTTTACTGTTTTCATATATGGTGATATATGTTGTGATTTATAATCTGTTATTGATTATGGATGTTAGAACGATATTGATCATCGTTGTTTGATATTTTAAAAATCATAAGAAACCCTGAGTAGGAAAAAGGAATATTTCAATGTATATTGAAACAAAGGAGTTTTATAAAATCAACCGATTTTATAAAAGGAAAACAATTGAAAATAGAGTATTTAGAAAATCACAAGATTTTATAAAAAGGAAATGGTTTATAAAACGAACACGGTTTTATAAAAAGGAAGTATTTATAAAATCATAGGATTTTATAAATAGGGGATATTTATTTAGAAAATAAATAGAAATAGAAAAGGAGAATATTTATTTAGAAAATAAATAGAATAAAGGGATATTTATTTAGAAGATAAATAAACCGTTGTAAATAGGAAATATTTGTAACGGTAAATAGAAGTTGTAAATAGGAAATATTTGTAACGGTAAGTAAACGTTATAAAAAGGAAATAGTTGTAACGGAAAACGTAGTTTATCAAAAAGGAGTTAATCAAACGTAGTTTATCAAAAGGGGTTAATCGAATATAGAAATTTAGAAGTGAAGTTAAACAAAAATTAGAAACTGACTAGAGATTAGTAAGTTGAATAGTTTTCTGAGTATCGATCTGATGTTGGTTTCGGCCTTCGGGGTTTATACTTAGAGAATTGTTCTCTTACTAGTTTACAGTTAGGGACTAATAGTTGTGGGATGATAGTGATGCGTAAATGAGGATTGGAAATGTTTTCCAATGTTGAAAATGTATATTTTCTAGTTTTAGAAAATAAGGAAATATGAATATATATATATATATATGATTGATGATTGGATCGATAATTCCATTTGGAATTAAGATCGTTGTTTGTACACCGACATATTTTCATTTGATAGTTAAATCACAGACTATCGAAGTTTTGACCATTTTACGTTGTTAATATGGAGAGACCGGTTGGATTATTATCCGAAGAACCACTCCGTATCGACATAAGCGTTGTGATCAAATACGATGAAGAAATTGAAGACGGAGTAAAGTGCAAGGGCTGTCCTGTTTACAGAATAGTGCCTTCGGTTTCGTTCAGTCCCAGAACGAACGTATATGGACGAATGTCTGACAGAGTATTTCCAATGATCGAATGGGTTGGACTGTACAAATATATATGGTGGCCAACGGATTTATTCCCTTCACATAATATCCAGAATCTATTTGTGCAGATCCAACTAATGATTAACGGATCTGATAATGTGGCATTCAAAGTGATCGTGTTATCAATGAATGGAAAGTAAGCGTAGCTTCTAGCCTCACATCTGGTAAATGACAAAAATCGGGCAGGCAGCATGGCTAAGTCGGTCGCACCGAAGTAGGGTGTATAATCACCTATCTAGAGAATATTCATTTACTTCTTAAATCTATCAATGCTGTCCCATATATATATACGGGAACGGTTGCTGATCCCAACCGTTGGTGATGTACATTCGATACACTCAAGCGAAATGAGTGGTCGGTCATGTGTGGCTGAGTTGCAAGATGTTCTTGTTGAACTCCAGTGTATCGTTCCTAGAGTACACTGATCAGAAGGTGGTTCCATACCTTGTCATAGTTGGAAACCCAATCATCCAATACGCACCTGCGGTTTTGATTGTATACTATATATGTAGAACGTGAGATGCAAGCGTTTCTACTAGACTGATATCTATTTGTATTTAGACATTATCATAATATCAGAATGATATTGCTTTTCAAAGATGTTTGGATTCTCATAAGGGAAAAACCCGTTCCGTATTCACGGCGTGGTCTTATGAGATATCATATACCCGTTTAAATGATTTGAGTTTACTCACACCAGTCACATGACTGACCCGGAGTTTATTTGTTTTGTCTTCCCTAAACTCTTGGGTGCCTAAATTTGTACGGGCAGTCAAGTAGTCAGGATTTACAGATGCACTTGGAGAGCTTGGAGCAGGAGGCTTCAGCAGTCGATAGCTATTATTTATTCCGCTGTGATGTTATATGTTGTACTCTGAAAATGGTATGTATAAACAGTTATAACTTTGTATTTCAAAAGTTATGTTATATTTTATTCGTTCCGATGTGAGATTCGTGTTACTCTGATGATGATGTTGTTGTTGTCTTCTTCTTCTTCTATTCTAAGTTTCTATCTTATCTATCCTCACCCTCTATCTTCTTTCTATTAGTTTCTTGAATTTCTAGTGCAATTTGGGGTTGGACTTGTGTTATTTAGTCAGCTCAAATTGGACTGGATTTTCGGGTCACTACATTAACTGTGAATTCTCTTGATTGTTTGACAACTTAATTTTGCCGTGAAAGTTGTTTCATAGTAAAGATGAATTAACAATAATTGTTAGTTGCATCATCCAGTAAAAGTTAACAATTTACATATGCAAGTCGGTATTGATGACTTAATATTATTTTCTTCAATATAAAACATACATGTATGAATATAAATATAGCATATGGTTTGATTTGTTAAACACATATGTGTTTAATTTTAGTTTGGGTTTTATAAAATTAACAAAATCTGTGGACGTTAATCTTATGACTGACCTGCATATATGGATGCATAAACATATTTTTTTTAACAGATAGTCCGCTTTGTTGTAAATTTACTGATATTAACAGTATTCTGAATACTGATGTAAATTTAAGATGGGAAGTATTATTTGTAAATGATAATAGATCAAAATTTGTGTCTATGTATATAATAAATTCTATATTTGATATAGAAATTTTGATATATAAATTGCCTGGTTGATTTTGAATTAACTATGTATTATAACATCTGTGCTTTGTTCGAATCCATGAACATGGTTTAATTTGTAAGCTGTGTAAGTGTATTCGTATATATTATGTTCTTTATTTTGGTTGGCTTATGATAATTTAGTAATAATTCTATTTTCTTTATACTGGAGCAATTTTGTTGTTCAGGTGATCGAATCCAGTTAGAAATAATTACTGGATCTTGAATCTCTATATTCAGATTATATAAATATCATCACATTTCACTAGTATGTGGCAAAATGATTCCATTAGTATATTATAAAGGCTGATCTGTTAAGTAATAAATTATGTTTTATACCCTATTTATTCCAAACTACAATCGTTTCGCTGATATGAACTGAAATTGCTGAAGCCTCCTTTATATCATTTAGAAATCTGCTTATGAAATGGGTTTCTATAAGAGTCAACACCAGTATTGATAAACTGGCCTCACATCATTGTGATGATACACTAAATTATAAGACAGTATAGTGTATGGTTGTTCTATGTTATAATATATATGAGTATGAAGCACATAATGCCTTTTAGTAACCTTGAATATTTATATAAGTATTGGATATGGATTATTGATCCTAGAATCTATATGTACTTGACGGTTGGTAAGATTAAAGATACATTGTGTTAACTATATTTGTTTGTATATGCAAATCTGCATATTTTAAACCATGATATATAGAATATTCACATGTAGTTCCGTCTATTTAATTCTATCATGAAATTATGTTGACATGCATAACCGAGATATACATAATACAGTTTTGTAGAATTGAGCAAATATGGGTTGATGAATATGTATATTTCTGCATATTCATAAAAAAACCATTCTATGTTTATATTAAAACTTGTTATACCGGGTCACTGTATCAGTATGATCAAATCTATGCAATGGTTTATAAACATGTTATGTTTACAGTGAATACTTGTAAGTTGTTGACAGTTTGAACTCATGCAATTTGTATACATGTTCATTTTATGCCAACAGTATGTTTGATAATATTACTATGTGACAAATGATATTCCTACAAATAGATAATACTGCTGCTTGAGAATATGATTAGCTGAATATATACATTAGATGTGTTTAAGCTAATGCATACATGTTAAATACATTTGATGTATTTATATTAAGCTGACCCTATGATTAAAATTGTTTTGAACGAAGGGAGCAGCAGTGCCTAGTTAACTTGGAATTGTTTTAGGAGAAAAATGGCAATGCACAAGGATGGACCAGCAATAGAGAGCAATATTTGTAATTTTGAAAGAAAACAAGTGTGACCTGTTTGTATTCAAAATGCATGCATATAATTATGTATAAGTAATTGTAAAGTATGTACTTTGTTGTATGTATATATTTGTATAAGCAAGCTAGAACATGAGGTAAAGCCTTAATTTAGATTAATCTTATCTAATTTATGCATGTTAGCATGTAGGAATTTCTATTGTTAGGTACTTGATAGAATAAATGTCTTGAATTTTGGTGGCCATAGTGAGTTATTTAGCTGTCTAAATATTAATTGGGCCTTAGAATGGGGGTCAATGATTTATATAATGATTGATTATAATGGGCTTGGATTTCATGTTTAAAACCATGTGATCTAATTTTATATGCATCTGAACCATGAACTATTCACGCATATATATTGAAATGTTCAAAACTGCTTATATTGAAATGTTCAACACAATTTATATGTATACCGAAATGTTCAATACCATTAATATTGAAATGTTCAAAATCGGTTATATTATAATATTCAAGATCGTTTACCTTGAAATGTTCAAAAGAAATAGGCTTGAAACCAATATACTCCATTGAATTTAAATATTATATATATTTGATTCATATATTTTATTTAACTCCAATTTATATTAAAATATGAAATACATATATTTTGATATATGTAAGTAACTCTGATATTGTTCACCACTACGAATTATAAATCTCCTTTAAAGCAAATTATTTTGTCACATTAAATCATGGTGAAGTCTTCTAATAGTACACCCATCAATATCCAATCTCATTGGATGTAGGTAATGCCAAAACATTGTGCATCCTCTTATTTTGGTTATATGCGGTAGGAGTAATTGTGGTGCTTCGACTGTATTATTGAGTCTGATTTAACTAAGGCAGCATAATAGGATTATGGCCTTAGAGACAATAGCATGAATTATTCTATATTGCGAGCAAATGAATAATACTGAACAAAATGTTCATCGTGCGATCCAAGAGTTGTATATACGATGTAATTGACATAAGATATCTACCTAAAAGGTCGTGTTTTGGGGTGTTCGCCAAAGCTAGGTCAAGGCATGACTAAGACGAGGTCAATCGAGAAAAAAATGCTATTATGGATCTTGGAACACCATTATATATGTACTGATACATATATATACATATATATATATATATATATGGATGTTAATTTGAGTGGGAGCGTATTTTAGTTTAAATTATTCATTTAAGTTAATATAAATTTTGATTGTCAAAATTTTATATTAAATAAATATTAAAGAAACAATTATTATTTATTATCTATTGTAGTTATTAAATAACAAATAACTCTGGTAATTTAAATTAATCCTTGAGAAGGATAAATTAAATTAAATCAAATTCCTTGACTAACATGGAAATTTGAGAATTGTCCTCAAATAAATTAAACGTAAATTGTTTCACAAATATAGAAGATCTAAGATGAGTGTTGAAGTGTGACTTCAACCAAATAAGATGTAAATGTTATAACATTCTACTTGTACATTTCTAGTATTAGATACTAGATATGAATCACATAAATGTATGTAAATTTACAGAAATTGCAAAATAAGTAGAAATTTAATAAAAAATACAAGTGGACTTACTATTGCAAATGAAGCAAATGTTGTTGGATTATCCATAAGAAGTTGATTCTTGTTCTATATACTGGCTTAATTAAATAAATAAAATAATTGTTATTATGAAATTCCATATAAAATAAATGTCATTATGAATCTTGTTTAGACAAGTTTGAATTTCATTTATAATAAAAGAACTATTGTTATTCATTTTATTTTAATGAAATATCTATGGAATTTCACACTAGTTAATGATATTCATCAATCGTTAACTATAATGTACTTAACAGAAATGATGAGTAGATTAAATTTAGTGATTTAAATCTAACATACCTTTAGCATTGCCGGTTAGTCCATATAAACAAGGATGTATATCAAAACTCCATAATGACGGAATTTTTGAAATCATTTGATTTGGAATCATATATACGGAATGCAAACCTTGTTTACTAGGAAAAATAACTGAATCGCATTTCACTTGACACAGTGAATGAGTGATGAGTATTGGGTCTCGTACATAATGATGTATATGGAGCAATGAGTACATAAGCTAGAGGCAGGTTTTATTACTTGATTATATTTACAAATGATATCAGTAGGTACAAATATGCATATCTTATGGAACACATATCAAAATCCTTGAAAAATTCAAAGAATTCAAAGTGAAGCTAAAAAAAACCAATTTTAATAGAAAATAAATACTTTTCGAACAGATCGAAAGAGAATATTTAAACCAATTATTTAATGACTATCTAATAAATGTGAAATTGCTTTACAACTCACTCTACTTAGAACACCATCCATGGTGTGTCTGAAAGGAGAAGTCACACCTTATAAGATATGGTATAATCAATGATATGTCATATAGATCTTCCAATAATAAATTTAGAACAATTGCATTTAACCTCACTAAAACAAATTTCTAAGATTCCATATAAGATATGGACTAGGAAATGTCCTAGTATGTCTAATGCGAAGATTTGAGATGTAAGGCGTTTATTAAACGTCCCTCCTCTGATAAGATCGAACCCAAATCAGATAACTATTTTGTAGAATATCCAAAAGAAACAAATGGATATTATTTCTATAAATCCTCTAGGAGTAAAAAGTTTATTGCTCGAATTGGTATCCAATTAAAGGAGAGTCGATCTCTAAGATACCGTTGGGAATGAAATAGAATTCGAAATGTCTCGAAAACAACAAAATATCATTGAATCTTGTATAGACAAGAAGTTGAATGGAAGTGACACAATAATTATAATGTTATTTGATAACACATTAATTATTGTGAATAATGTTAGTTTTTAAAACAAGAAATAGATACTGATTCTAAGAAAGGAAATGTTTGGGTTAAGAAGTTCATAATTGAACTTAATTCATTATTGATCCAATGATTTACATTGCAATAACAAAGTGGCTAATGCTTAGGCCTAAAACCTCAAACTCACTATTGATCCAAACATATATTTAAGAAATATAGCAAATAATCCAAATAAAAATCCCAAATCAATTGTCTATTTATTATTAAAGAATAAAATAATGGTGACCTTCAAAACCCTAATGGAGAATTCCAAAAACGTGATCAATAATCTCACTTCCTCCTTCTCTAACCACGTTTCTCCTTCACTAAACGACAGATCAGATAAAAACAAAGGTGTACTTCCATCGTACAAGGAGATCTTGCTGCGGCCAGGTGTAAAGCGTTACGCTCCCCAAAATAATTTTTTTAAACCTCGCATTAATCCTCAGCCGCCGCCTCGTATTTCGAACAATTACTTGGAAAAATTAAAAAACATCAAATCTGATAATGGTTGCTTCAGATGCGGCTCTCCAGATCACTGGGCTAGGAGCTGTCGAAATCCTATGGTTTGTTTTCGCTGTAACAAAATTGGGCATAAGGGATTCAACTGCAAATTTCATCTCAAAAGTCCGAAAAAAATGGAAAACCCTAAATCGCTCCCTCCTCTTTCGGCGGCGTTTTACCCTGACGATTTTAAAAAGGCTAGATCGATGGTGGTTCTCTCCATCGCTCGTGGTGCTTTCTCGATCAATGAAATGGAGACGCTACTGGGAACTCATTTTGGCAGGCGTGCGCCGGGCTGGGTGTGGACGGTGCGTAGATTCGGCGATGATTTCATAGCGAAATTTCCTCCCTTTTTATTGACTGAAACATTTTACTACTCACTCTTCGACTCTAAGGGTGTAATTAATTTGAAGCGTTGGGGCCCGCAAATTGGGAGCATGGCGAGGAAGAGGATTGAAGTCTGGGTTTCACTTAAAAATATTCCACTAGTGTGTAGAAGTGTGGATTCCCTCAAGTCGGCGTTGGCGGAGGTAGGTGAAGTGATTAGACTCCAGCATGGAGTGTGGAATGTAACCGATTTTTCCTCCCTGAAAGCGTTGATGTGGATTGATGAGGATTTGGAGCTTCCCCCTTCGATTGTGGTCCCTGTTGAGGGTTTTTTCCATAATGTCTCCATTACGAAAGTCGATGGTGAATCATCTGAGGAAGTGGACAGACAAGAACTTCGTAAAACGGTTTTTGTTAGAGGGGAGAATGGCAAGATGAAAGTACTTAAGGCTAGAAGCGTTAGCGCTCCCACTGCTTATGTTGGATTGGGCAGCAATGCACCAATTCCTATTGACAGTGAAAATGTGATGGCTCATAATGTTGATAAGGATAAGGTGGAAGCTTTTGAAGCGGAAGCTGTTGATGATGGTATTGATGACACTGGTAGGGAGGAGAGTGGATTCGATGGCTTGAGGAATATTTTTGGAGAAGACAATGATGAGGACTACGATCTTGGGGGGGATGATAATGATTACGATCTTGGTGGAGGGAGTAATGCTTTGGCTGTTTCAGATTCTGATGAACGTTCTTGTGCAACAAGCAAAAGAAAAGGCAAGATGCCAGTGGACTCCGGCGTGGTCATCCTTAGGAGAAGTGCTCGTGGCCTTCCTCATCCCCTGGAAGGTAGCGTTTTTATCCCTGCTATCCTTAATTCTTTATCTCCTGACCAAATGCATGCTGTTGCTAGTAGCTCTAGTTTTTTGTTAAATGATTCTGTTGCTAGTGATATTAGAAGTAAAGAGTTAGATAGGGCTGACGTATCCCAATGATTGTTTTAACCTGGAATGTTAGAGGTTTGGGTAATTATGACAAACGCCTTAGAGTTAAAAACTATCTCAAGTCAGTCAAGCCCCACATTGTGTTGCTTCAAGAGACCAAACTTGAAAATCCTGACTTTCTTATTTTTAAAACTCTGGGTTGGGGGGTTATAGATGAGTGGAGATTTATTCCGGCCACTGGAAGTGCTGGAGGTTTGTTCACTGGTTGGGATAGTAATTTGTGGACATTTAAACAAGAGATTTGTCAAACACATTGCCTACATGTTGCATTGGAATGTGTAATGACCAAGAAGCTTTATTTTTTCTCAAACGTTTATGGTCCAAACTCTAGAAGTGAAAGGAAAACTTTGTGGAGAGAAGTGAAGGAATTTCACAGTTTGATGTACGGCCCTTGGGTTATTGGAGGAGACTTTAATGTTACGAGATTTGGCTATGAAAGAAGTAACTCGGGTGCTAATCATTTTGGGGACATGGCTGATTTTAGTGAGTTTGTTGGGGAGTGTGAGTTAATTGATCTCCCGCTCGCTAATAGAAAGTTCACTTGGTCTGATGGCAGAACTCCACCGACACTTGTGAAACTTGATCGTTTTTTCATCAATGCTCACTTCGAGGATCTTCACCCTTTAACCGCCCAAAAAGGCTTATCTACAATTATTTCTGACCATTGCCCTGTTGTTTTAGATTCTGGAGATGCCATTAGGAAAAAGCCTTTTTTTAGATTTGAAAAAATGTGGTGCTTAGAAGATAACTTTACCGATTTGTTGTACAATAAATGGTCTGAATTTGGGGAGAGTGGTGATGCAGCGAGAACCCTTTGTAATAAATTTAAACTTTTGAGGAAATTTCTTAAAAAATGGAATTCGGAGAAGTTTGGTCATATTAGAATTAAAAAGGAGAGGCTAGAAAAACAAATTCTTGATCTTAATATACTGGAAGAGGAAAGAGGACTTGATGATGTTGAAAGAGACTTGCTTCAGCAGCGAGAACGAGAACTCAATAAAGTTTTGGATCAGGAAGAGATTTTTTGGAGACAGCGATCTAGATCTCAGTGGCTGAAGGAAGGGGATAGAAATACAGCGTTTTTCCATAGAGTTGCCAATGGTAGACGCCGTACCAATTTGATTCACAGTATTTGGAAGGATGGTGTGGAGATCAGTGAGCAACAACTCTTGAGTGATACTTTCACTGAATATTATAAAAGCATCTTCGGTTCTCGTGTTGAGAACCGTATTTCTGTTGAATGGAGCAAATTGTATCCTGTTGTAACTGATCTCTCGGATGTTGCAAGTGCTTTTTCTGAAGAGGAAATTTTGAATGCTTTGAAGGAGATGCCGGGGGACAAAGCACCTGGGCCTGATGGGTTTCCCACCTTTTTCTTTCAACAATATTGGGGCATGTTGAAAGATGATGTTTTGCGTTTGTTTGACGAGTTCCACAAAGGCTCTTTGAGGTTGGATTTGATTAGTTATGCTAACGTAGTTTTAATTCCTAAAAAAGAAGGTAATGTCTCTGCCGCTGATTTCAGACCGATTAGCCTCCTCAACACTTGCTTCAAACTTATTACGAAGGTTTTGGCCAATAGGCTGAAAGCTAAGATGGATTCGTTGATAGATATATCCCAAACTGCTTTTATTAAAGGAAGGAATATTCTGGATGGTGCTGCGTTGGTTGGCGAAGTGATTTCTCATTGTGATAGATTTGACGTCCCTTGTGTTATCCTTAAGCTGGACTTCGCCAAAGCTTTTGACACAGTTGACTGGCGATTTATGGTCGAAGTGCTGATGGCAAGAGGCTTCCCCACCAAGTGGATTGATTGGATTTCCATGATTCTTTCATCAAGTAGATCCAACATCTGTGTTAATGGAGTTGCCGGCTCTACCATCCATTCTATGCGCGGACTGAGACAGGGAGATCCACTCTCCCCGCTTCTTTTTGATTTGGCGGCAGATGTTTTTTCCAAAATTCTGAAGCTGGGTTGTGCAGAGGGGATTATTAGTGGTTTTGGCAGTGACCATGTGGTTGGGGGCATCAATTCTTTGCAATATGCCGATGACACCATTATATTCAGTAAACCTGACTGTAAATTCCTTGCTGCACTTAAATTTATTTTATATGCTTTTGAAAGTTTATCTGGCTTAAAAATTAACTTTCATAAGAGCAGTGTTTACACGTTGGGTTGTAGTGATGATTTACGCAGGTCTTGTGCTGAAATGTTTAATTGCAAGGCTGAAGTTTTTCCTTTGAATTACCTGGGTATGTGCATTCGCCCCAAGAAATTAATGAAGAAAGACTGGCAGCACTTGATTGAAAAGGTGGACACTCGACTGGCTAGGTGGAAAGGCAACTCATTATCCCGTGCTGGTCGTCTTGTGCTTGTCAATTCTGTTCTATCGTCGATTCCATTGTACTGGATGTCCTTCTATCACTTTCCAGGTTGGGTGGTGGAAAGGATTGACGCAATTCGTCGTAACTTTTTCTGGACTGGTTCTAAAGAGACGAAGAAGCTAAGCTGTTTGATATCGTGGAACCAAGTATGCAAATCTAAAGAGCAAGGGGGACTTGATGTTATAAACTTAAAGACAATGAATTCGGCTCTTCTTTGTAAGTGGTTGTGGTTTATGATTTCTGATAAGCACGCTTTATGGAAGGAGTGGATCATTAGTACATATTATAATGGTAACTTTGGTTGGAATACTGATTTTTCAAGATGCTCGGCGTTTTGGCGTAATGTCATGGTTCATGCACAGTGGATGAAGTTGGGCACTAAGATTGTGGTGAAGAATGGACACAATACATCATTTTGGTTGGATAGTTGGCTAATTAATGTGCCTTTGAGTGTGGAGTTTCCAGAGCTTTTTGGTATGGCTTGTAACAAAAATTTCACCGTTAGAGAGATGTTTGATAACGATTCAGCGGGTTTCAAATGGAGATTGAATTTCTCAAGACTTGTAGCTGGTGATGCATTGATTCAGCTATGCAGTTTGTTCGAGTTGCTTGAAACGGTGAGTTTGAATAATGAGCGGGATGATTTTATTTGGATGTTGGAGGGGGAAAGGAAATTGTTTAGTGTTCGTAGCATCTATAAGTTGTTTAACTTTGCTGGGGTTAGGAGGTTGGGGTTTGAGCTAATGTGGCAATTCAAAATCCCTGATAAAGTCAAAATTCATATGTGGGTCGTAATTCATGGTAGATTGAATACGGTTAACAGAATTCGTCAGAGAGGAGTGCATGTTCTGGATGGCTGTGTCTTTTGTGGTCATGGCGACGAAGACTACCACCACCTATTTTTGGACTGTGACTTTGCTTTTTATATTTGGACAAAATGTTTGGTTGCGCTTTTCCTTGACTTGCATTGGAGTGACTTCATTGCAGACCAATTTGTTTTTTGGCACACAATTTACCCGTCCTTGCATCCCTCTCATGATAGTTTTCTTTTTGCTTTGTTGAACTTTGCTTACACTTGGTTACTCTGGCATGAACGAAACTCCAGAAAATTCAACCGCAAATTCAAAGCCCCTAACAGTATTATTTACTCTATTCTTAATTTCGTCTGTGATTGGGCAGGCATGGAGCGGAAAAGAAACGTTGAGAGCATTGCAGACCGAGTTCGTAAGAGGGGGCGGATCACTGGACCACAGGATTGATGATGATACTTACTGTTTCACTATCCTTTAGTTGTTTCTGTTAAGTAATATTATGTAATGTTAACCATGATGTATGGCTCCTTTTTGTATGGCCGTATGTGCTGGCCTTTTTGCTGTTTTGGTTGTATATACATTGTAAATATACGCACGGTTACTTGATGAATGGTATATATTTTAGGCGTGAATCATGATGATTCACTACCTTTTACTTCAAAAAAAAAATATATTTAAGAAATATAATTCTTATGTAAAGCTGTTCCAGAGGAAATAAACATATATGCAAAGCTGCAAAAGTTGTAATGTTACAGACCTACTGAATTAAACTCTGTCGCAGTAGAAGTTTAATAGTCACACTAGTCTCATGAGTACATGATACGTGAATGATTGACTCAATTGCAAGCGAGAGATTGTTAGAGTTTATGCCCTAGAGGCAATCCATTTGATGAGATAAATAACACTATTGATGTTATTATTTTATTTGGAATAAGAATATTTTGTTATGTTATATTTACTGTGTTAGACCAAAAATTGGTTTTAACACCCAAATTAGTTATGATTTCAATGAAATAGAATCAAAAAGCAACAAAGAGCACGCGATTTATAGTGGTTCGGCGTTAACGAGCCTATGTCCACTTTGTTTTCTTTTAATTGATGATTTGAATACAAATACAACAATGATTCTCACTCAACTTCACAATTACAATGCATAAACTCACTCAAATCTCTCAGACTTTAAGAGATGATTTTGACCTGAGTGTAGCTATGAAATTCGGCTATGGAGGAAGTTAGAACTGAGAATTTGCCAAAAGATCCTTTCAAATGCCTCTAGATAGTGTATTTATAGGTGAAAAATCTCTTCGAAGTGGTTCCGATTCGGAATTGCGTGGCATCCATCCCATACGAGTCGGGTTCAGAGGCTTCCAGATGGTGACAGCGCATTGATTTGGCAGGAGATCGTGGGAGAAATGGTCTTGCTTGGTCCGGGTCTTCAGGAAGTGTGTGCAACAACGATCACAAGCTCAGTTAAAGGGGTTCGTATCGACTGCCTCCGATCCGACCCGATGAAGCCTCCTGCTTTCTAATGTTGCTGTTGTAATCCTTTGATCTGATCCGATCCGATGAGGCCACTTGTGGTTTTCTGATGTTGCTGACATCTCTCACCGATCCGAACCGATGAGGTCACTCGCTATCTAATGTTGCTGACGTATCTCTCCGATCCGATCCGATCCGATGTGATCTCCGCGTTCTTGATCTTTACTTACCTCCTGCGCTATCTTCCTCCGATCCGAACCGATTGGTGTCTTTCTCACTATTTGCTCTTTGTATAGCCTAGTTCACAAAGTAGGCTAACATTTTGCCCCCTCGAAGTACACTCTTATTTAAGATAATGTGTGCTTCGAAGCAATTTACAAAACATCCTTTGAATTAGAATCATTGAATGATCGCCTCTATTTACTTGTAGTATTGTGTCACTTCATAAAGTCGTGGCTTTCGCTGCTTACATATATCCACAATCCATATGAATCACCTACTTCATTTTCAAATGACTTCGAGAGCCCCTTTTGATGTCTAGTGATTCTTCCAGGTGAATTCTTTTTTTTTAAATTCTCCCTGTGTGACAAATATGTGTATATGATCCCCTTCGGTTCGGATCCCGATCCGAACGGGTTTCCTTCAGTAGCACACTCGGATGGGCCTTTCAATACTGCTACACCATGGACTAACAGACCAGAGTTCCTTCATGGGCTCGACTCCCGGTCCGAACGGAGTGAAGTAGGCTAGGAATACGAGTGGTCACCTTAGTTTTATATAAATCCGCCTCCTACCTTCTTCCTCTTCTCTTTTTATTTGCTCTTGTCAAAGCAACTTAGCATCGAAACCCTAGAACTTCAAAAAAACTCTGAAATTATTTCGTTCTTTCTTAAATTCAATAACTCGGTAGGTCAAAAGCTTCGATTACTTTACTGTGATCGATTTCGATTTAGATTTGTGGTAAAACTGGATGATTCGAACATGGTGCACGTTTAATTCCAACGCCGCCGCCCTCTCCCTCTTCGCCGTCGTCGTTGGTGGCTTTTGTCACCACCTCGAGTCGTTGAGAGGAAGAATTTGGGTTTTATAATATATTTGAGCACGTATGTGCTTGGACTTAGTAGGGATTTGTCAAATTGACTTGGGTTCGGTACTGATTAGATGAGGTGGAAGATGAAGGAGATGAAGGAGAGGAGATGAACTAGGATCGGTTTGGGTAATGAAGTGTTGGAGTGAGGGAAAGGGAAAGGTGCATATAAGACCGGATCGGGTCGGAGCAGAAAAAGGCAAAAGAAAGAAAACAGAACCATCTGATTGGATCGGATGGTATTTACAAGGTCGGGTAGGGTCGGAGTAGAAAAAGGCAAAAATAAAGGGAAAACAAAACTTACCTATTCGGATCGGATGGGAATAAGGGACAAAGAGAAGAAGGACTACTCAAGCTGATCCGATCCACTCCGAAAGCCTACATCCGAGCCGATCCGGTTTAACTCACTGGGTAGGAGGTCCGCCTCCGATCGAAACATGACTTTGCCCTCCGATCCGCTCCCAATACAGATATCCGAACCGAACCGAAACAGCCTAACTTAATGTGCAAGAATTTTTTCAACTATCTTAATCAATGCTTGATGTAACGACCCGCATTCTACGCATCATAGGATCGTAGGATATTTATTTCTTTCACATACGAAGTCGTATGGTCATGTAACTTTGGGAGACGACTATTGGGATCATTTCCCATGTTCATGATTTTTCCCGATTTTTAAATGACCATTTTACCCCTAGTTGGCACTGTTTTGGCCATAACTTTTGACTGGAAAGGAATTTTGACCTGAAACCACTTCCATTAGCTCCGGATGATGGTTTCTCTTTCCGTAGAGTGGTCACATTAGCCAAACGGACTCACCGTTTGGGAGATATGGCTGAAACAAGTTTCAGATGGTGAAAAACAGCTTAATTGGGCTTAACCGGGTGATTAGCAGCTAGGCCCAAAGGGGAATTTCGGGTTTAGAGGTATAGGAGGACTGGTTAGGGTTAGGTTATCACTTTCATTTCAGTTTTGAGCCGCCACAAACCTTCTTGAGACCTTAGTAATGGCTTCCATCCTCTAAAACCACTCCTAAACACATTTTTAGTGAAGATTAAGCCTAAACTACATCAAAGCAAGGCCAAATAGCAACAAAGCAAGGTTGGAGCTGCTGCTATACATAGGAATTCGACCCAAACAGAGAGTATTTCAGATTTGGTGTTTCATTTGTGGCCAAGGTGAGTGATTTGCATAGTTTTTGCACTAATTACGGTGATTAAGGGTAATTAGTGAAGATTAGCGAATTTATACGTAAATAAATTCTGGAAAAATTCTTAAAATTCTAAAATAATGTTTTAAGGTTCTGTTAGAAATTTGGGTTAATTTCGATGTGTTTTGCTAATCGTATGCTTAAACATGATTAAGAGGGATTATAGGAAAATGTGAGGTTTTAGCCACTTTTGATCCATTTTGGTTCATTTGAATTGTTGTTAGGTGTTTGTGGTTGTTCTTACATGTTGCTATGACTCTATGGTATGTTTTATGATTGATTAGAATAGTTAGATTGGTCGAAAACGTCGTCGAATGGCGTAGAAAGCTCGCTGGAAAGTTGCAGAAATGTGCAGGTTCCGAACCGGATCGGATCGGAGTAGAGGGTCGGATCGGATTTGTGAACTGACCAAGGAAATCTGAACTGGATCGTAGCTTGTCACTGGAGGAGGATCGGCGAGAAGGAAGGCTGTTTGCTTAGAGTTGGAGTGGACAAGGGGGATCGGATCGGAACTAGGGAGCGGATCGGATCGAAACTAGGGAGCGGATCGGATCGGAGTAAGCTAAGGGGGCGGAGCGGATCGGAAATTGGAGAAGGACAGGATCGGGTATGGGAACTTAGAAGGGAGCAACCACCGAACCAACCAGAGAATAGGCACTACACTTCCGAACCGAACCAAGTGGAGAACCCGAACCGAAGGAGCACCGAACCGAAGGAGCACCGAACCGAATGGAAAAGATGACTACCGAACCGACGAAGATGATGACTACCGAACCGAATTCCAGGACTGCGCGACAACTTTTCTGAAGACCCACTCCAATTCGACCAAACCCGAGATGCAAAGGAAGTCCAAATGAGAAGTTAGAGCTCAGGATTCAGATGGGAATCAACGAGTTCGCTTCATGGTTGGGCTTTGCTGCGGGACGCGTGCCAAGGAGTTATCGACGTCTATAGCTTTGGACCACTATGGTAGGAGGTACGAAGGCGGATTCAGGGCCATTATGGCATCGGTAGAACCAAGGGCTACAACCAATGAAGTGGGTCATTGAAATGTTTGGTCATGACCCCATATGTTTAGCTTGGTCGTAGCAGGGTTTCTACAAGTCGGGATTCGTCGTTGCCTCAGTTTGTCTAGTGTTCCAAAGTGGTAGATGTCGTATGCTTTACGCACTGAGTGAGAGATGTGAGGATGGTTGCTATGGTTGATTTGTTTGCTATCATTATGACATGTACACCCCACCCCCGTATCCTTACACCCTTTATTATGGCACCTTGGAGTATTGTACGGTATGTGGTACTAACTCTTTGGTTGCAGGTCCAGGTTCAGGTATGGCTTAGTATACCTGTTATTATTCTGTTTAGATGCTTATCGCTCATACCAGGCTTTATGTCTGACCCAGAGTTTTTTGTCTCCTCTTATTACTCTGGGTGCTCACACGAGCAGACTAGAGACAGGTTAGCTGGTGATGCACGGGTAGATGATCCGGAGACGAGCAGGAGGCTTCCCCGTACTATATACATAATATTCTCCCTGTGTTGTTGAAGATCACTGCTTGGGCATTGTTGGTGTATCTTCTATTTTAGCTTTCTTTTGTTTAGAGACAGTAAATTTGGAAAATTGTAATAAGCTGTATATGGATTTCCGCT
This sequence comes from Allium sativum, assembly GCA_030737875.1. Lineage (NCBI taxonomy): Eukaryota > Viridiplantae > Streptophyta > Magnoliopsida > Asparagales > Amaryllidaceae > Allium > Allium sativum. Next base: position 138,203,082 of record CM060925.1, on the reverse strand, counting down.
GCTCTGATGATTGATGTTGATTTTAGTTATCAGCTTATGCACTGTCTCGCCTGTTTATGTCAAGTATGTTATTATTATATTTTATCCCATGCGCTGTGAGACATTCTACAGGTTCCTTGATTAGTTCATTCTCTTCTTTCTACTCTTCTGACGACCGTTCTGTGCTAGCTGGGCATGTGTACAGCGCACTTCCGGAGGAAATGCAGGCTGGTGCGGGACGGGCCGTCACACTTGGTATCAGAGCTCTAGGTTGCGTAGTTAACCTAAGGAAATTATCAGGGAGAGATAATACACGTATACGAGAGAGCGTATTTGTGATTACTTTGGTTTTTAAAAGCTATATATATATATATATATATATATATATACTATTAGTAGTATAAGGATGAAGTCGTACTGCACTAGCACCACTATGGAGTCGTTAATCGTTTCCTTTTTCTGATTGACGATGAGCCGATATGTTAGAGGTACCGGTAGAGGGGCCAATAATGGGAATTATGCTGACATGAGGACGATGTTTACTGACCTCATGAGAGAGATGCTTAGAGATGTACAAAGGGCAGCCCCCAATGGTGGAAATGGTGGTGGTCCAATAGTGCAGGCGCCGAGGGTCGACTTCGCCAAGTTGAATAAGGATTATACTAGCCTTGGTGGGAAGCCGTTTCACGGAACGGAGTCGGCCACGGATGTTCAAGATTGGTTGGATAGTTGCGAACGCATCTTCGAGGATTTGGGTATCGAGGATGCGATGAAGAGAAAGCTAGCGTCCCGTCAGCTGCAAGGGCGGGCAATGAATTGGTGGAATGCTATAAAGGCAGCCACTCCCGAAGATCAGATTACTTGGGGGCAGTTTAAGGCTCGCTTCAGTGAGAAGTTCATTCCAGCTGCTCAGAAGTCAGTGCTGTTTAAGAAGTTCTTGGAGCTCAAGCAGAATGGCAGAGCTGTCTCGGAGTATATTGCTGAATTTGACACTTTGTCAAAATATGGGTTATCTCTTATTGATACTGCCGAGAAAAAGAATGAGAAATTCATAACTGGTTTGGATCAGTACTTGGGGGAAAAACTTATTAACCACATCGATGAGACGTTTGAATCGATTGTGGGGAAAGCATTAAGATCAGAAAGTCTCTACCCTAAGCCGAAGACTGAGGTTGCATCTGCAGAAGAGCCAAAACCACAAGCAAGTGGTAGAGGCAAGGGTGGTTCCCAGAATAAAAGAAAGCAGAGTCAGACTAAGGATGGCCAGAAGAAAAAGAATAAGCAAGATGTTGAGTGCTTCAGCTGTGGTAAGAAGGGCCATTATGCTAGTAATTGTTGGGCCAAGCCAGCGGATAGGAAGTGCTTTAACTGTGGCCAATTGGGACATCACAAGGACAAGTGTCCGCAACCCCCTAAAGAAAAGCAAATGGTGAAAGCATATGCCCTTAATGCTATTCCTTCTTCGTCGAATGCCCCAACTGCGGCGGAGAAGGGAAAGAATGTCGTCATTCAAGGTATGCTTTCTGTTTATGATGTTCCTGTTAGAGTTTTGTTTGATACCGGAGCTTCCAGTTCTTTCATATCTAGTGACCTGGTAGATAGGTTGGGATTGGAACCCGAGATTGTCGATAGACCTTTAGTAGTGACGAACCCGATTGGTGGTTCGACTAGCCTTAGCATGATTTGTCGTAATGTGGTCTTATCGAGTCATGGATGCATGTTTGTTTGTGATTGCTTTGTTTTGGGCTTTACTGGGTTTGGCATTATTTTGGGAGTAGATTGGCTCCGAAGATACGGGGTGGTGGTAGACTGTGAGGGCTTTTTGGTGACAGCTAGAGCGGATGATGGGCGGAGGATAGTGTTTGGTGGTCTACCCAGTAAGGGGGTATTGGCTAGTTTTCTGAACTCCCTCGACATTCCGCATAGTGAGTTGTCAGGTTTGCCCGTGGCTGGCCAGTATCCAGATGTTTTCGAAGAAGTGACCGGACTTCCACCACACCGAGAGATCGAGTTTCGTATTGATTTGGTAAAAGATGCCAAACCTATAGTGATGCCACTTCGTCGTATGGCACCAAGGGAGCAGCGAGAGCTCGAGGTGCAAGTCAGCGATCTTTTGAAGAAGGGATTTATCAGAAGGAGTGTTTCTGAATGGGGAGCACCAGTTGTGTTTGCTACCAAGGCGGATGGTTCCCTTCGTTTGTGTGTAGACTACCGCGAGTTGAATAAAGTGACGAGGAAGAATAAGTATCCTCTACCGCGGATAGATGATTTGTTCGATCAGTTGAGTGGCGCGAGAGTATTTTCTCAGTTGGATCTCGCGACAGGTTTTCATCAGCTTAGGGTGGAAGCTGAGAGTATAGCTAAAACGGCATTTCGGACGCCGTCTGGGTTTTATGAGTGGTTGGTCATGCCATTCGGGCTGACCAATGCCCCAGCATATTTTGTGGATCTTATGAATAGGGTATTCAGAGATCAGTTGAATAAGTTTGTCCTTGTGTTCGTTGATGATATTTTGGTCTACTCAAGGACAGAGGAAGAGCACAAGGGACATTTAAGAATAGTGATGGAGGTGTTGAGAAAACACCAATTGAAAGCAAAGTTTTCGAAGTGTCACTTCTGGAAGAGGGAAGTGAGGTTCTTGGGCCATGTTGTATCAGAAAATGGTATTGCCGTGGACCCGGCGAAGGTGGCTACGGTACAGGATTGGCCTACGCCCAAGAATGCAACAGATGTAAGAAGTTTCTTGGGGTTAGCGGGATATTATCGTAAGTTTATCCAAGGTTTCTCCAAGATAGCAGCACCATTGACCCAGTTGACCAAGAAGAATCAAGCTTTTGTCTGGGATGAAAGGTGCGAGGATGCATTTAAAAGTCTAAAGGACAAGTTGACAAGCGCACCAGTGTTAGTCATTCCTAAAGGGGATGAAGAGATGACGGTATACACGGATGCCTGTGGTACCGGACTGGGAGCTGTATTGATGCAAGGCGGTAGGGTTGTAGCTTACGCAAGTCGGCAATTGAAACCGCATGAGAGAAGATACCCTACCCATGATTTAGAATTGGCAGCGATCGTGTTCGCGTTAAAGATGTGGAGACACTATCTCTTGGGAGAAAGATTTGAGCTGTTTACAGATCATAAGTCGTTGAAGTATCTATTCTCCCAGAAGGATTTAAATCTCCGTCAGCAGAGATGGTTAGAGTTCTTGGCTTCCTATGATTTTGACATCGCATATACGCCGGGAAAGGGCAATGCGGTGGCTGATGCATTGAGTAGAAGACATGCCAGCTTAGGGGCTATGTTCCTTGAATGGAAGCAACTGGAGTTTATCGCGGGGTTTGATTTCAGACTAAAGTGCGAATTGGATCCAGAAATGTTAGCAAGTTTGACGATCAGACCCACTTTGGTTGAACGGATCGGCTCTAGTCAGAGGGACGATCCTAACCTATTGGAAATCATCTCCAAGTTAGAGATGGGTATCGATGAGGAGATGAACAAGTATGGGCTTGATCGAGATGGATGGCTTAGAAAGAGTGGAAAGCTTGTTGTACCCAATGTCAATGGATTGAGAGATGAAGTGCTTAGAGAATGTCATCACTCAAAGCTAACTATACACCCTGGTGGTAATAAGATGTATCGAGATATGAAGCAGACTTACTACTGGGAAGGGATGAAAAGAGACGTTGGGAAGTTTATATCGAAGTGCATGAATTGCCAGCTAGTTAAAGCCGAACAAAAGAAGCCTAGTGGGTTGTTGCAACCATTAGAAATTCCCGAATGGAAATGGGAGCAGGTCTCGATGGATTTCATCGATGGTTTACCAAGGACTAGATCGAGATATGACAGCATTTGGGCAATTGTAGATCGACTGACTAAAAGTGCAAGGTTTATACCAGTCAAATCGACTAGAACGGCAGCTAAGTTAGCAGAATTGTATATGAAGTGGGTAGTGAGATTCCATGGAGTACCTAAAAGCATTGTGAGTGACCGAGACCCGTTGTTCACTAGTGGGTTTTGGAAGAGCTTACAAGAGGCTCTAGGGTCAGAGTTACATCTCAGTACCGCATATCATCCTCAGACCGACGTCAGACGGAGAGGGTGAACCGTATTTTGGAAGATCTCTTGAGAGCATGTATATTGGATTTTGGTGGGTCGTGGGATGACCATTTGCATCTAGTAGAGTTTGCATATAATAATAGCTACCAATCCAGTATCGGTATGGCTCCATTTGAAGCTTTGTATGGAAGACCGTGCAACTCACCATCATGTTGGATAGAGACTGGCGAGAAATTTATGCTTGGACCAGATGTGGTGAGGGAAACTTCAGATAAAATCAAGACCATTCAACAACGAATGAAGGCTGCCCAAGATAGACAGAAGAGTTATGCTGATAAGAGGAGAAGAGACTTAAAATTCTCCGTTGGCGACTTGGTGTTTGTTAAGATTTCTCCGTTGAAGAGCGTAATACGATTTGGCAGGGGAGGCAAGTTGGCACCAAGATTTGTTGGCCCATTCCCTGTTCTTGAATTAGTCGGGAATTTGGCATACAGAATTGACTTACCAGAGAAGATGGCGGGAGTTCATAACGTATTTCATGTTTCCCAACTAAGGAAGTTCGTTCACGACTCAGATATGACTATTTCGCCTGATCAGTTAGGGGACTTCGAAGTAGAACCCGAGACGGTTGGGAACCGTAAGCCGGCCCGTATTGTCGAGCACGACATGAAGCAACTTCGAAGGAAGGCGGTGAAGTTAGTCAAGGTTCAGTGGGGCGAGGACGAGAATGATTGTACTTGGGAGACAGAGGAGAACATTAGGAAGACACACCCAGAACTCTTTGCCTGGTAAGATTTTGAATTCGATTTAGTTTTCCGCATGCTAGGATAGACTTGTTTGCTTGTTTTGCATGTTTGATTGTTGTATATGGCTGTTAGGCATGCGGGATCTTTTGTATGTTTTGGGTTAAGGAATTTCGGGGATGAAATTTCTTAAGGGGGGGAGAGTGTAACGACCCGCATTCTACGCATCATAGGATCGTAGGATATTTATTTCTTTCACATACGAAGTCGTATGGTCATGTAACTTTGGGAGACGACTATTGGGGTCATTTCCCATGTTCATGATTTTTCCCGATTTTTAAATGACCATTTTACCCCTAGTTGGCACTGTTTTGGCCCTAACTTTTGACTGGAAAGGAACTTTGACCTGAAACCACTTCCATTAGCTCCGGATGATGGTTTCTCTTTCCGTAGAGTGGTCACATTAGCCAAACGGACTCACCGTTTGGGAGATATGGCTGAAACAAGTTTCAGATGGTGAAAAACAGCTTAATTGGGCTTAACTGGGTGATTAGCAGCTAGGCCCAAAGGGGAATTTCGGGTTTAGAGGTATAGGAGGACTGGTTAGGGTTAGGTTATCACTTTCATTTCAGTTTTGAGCCGCCACAAACCTTCTTGAGACCTTAGTAATGGCTTCCATCCTCTAAAACCACTCCTAAACACATTTTTAGTGAAGATTAAGCCTAAACTACATCAAAGCAAGGCCAAATAGCAACAAAGCAAGGTTGGAGCTGCTGCTATACATAGGAATTCGACCCAAACAGAGAGTATTTCAGATTTGGTGTTTCATTTGTGGCCAAGGTGAGTGATTTGCATAGTTTTTGCACTAATTACGGTGATTAAGGGTAATTAGTGAAGATTAGCGAATTTATACGTAAATAAATTCTGGAAAAATTCTTAAAATTCTAAAATAATGTTTTAAGGTTCTGTTAGAAATTTGGGTTAATTTCGATGTGTTTTGCTAATCGTATGCTTAAACATGATTAAGAGGGATTATAGGAAAATGTGAGGTTTTAGCCACTTTTGATCCATTTTGGTTCATTTGAATTGTTGTTAGGTGTTTGTGGTTGTTCTTACATGTTGCTATGACTCTATGGTATGTTTTATGATTGATTAGAATAGTTAGATTGGTCGAAAACGTCGTCGAATGGCGTAGAAAGCTCGCTGGAAAGTTGCAGAAATGTGCAGGTTCCGAACCGGATCGGATCGGAGTAGAGGGTCGGATCGGATTTGTGAACTGACCAAGGAAATCTGAACTGGATCGGAGCTTGTCACTGGAGGAGGATCGGCGAGAAGGAAGGCTGTTTGCTTAGAGTTGGAGTGGACAAGGGGGATCGGATCGGAACTAGGGAGCGGATCGGATCGAAACTAGGGAGCGGATCGGAGTAAGCTAAGGGGGCGGAGCGGATCGGAAATTGGAGAAGGACATGATCGGGTATGGGAACTTAGAAGGGAGCAACCACCGAACCAACCAGAGAATAGGCACTACACTTTCGAACCGAACCAAGTGGAGAACCCGAACCGAAGGAGCACCGAACCGAATGGAAAAGATGACTACCGAACCGAACCGACGAAGATGATGACTACCGAACCGAACCGAATTCCAGGACTGCGCGACAACTTTTCTGAAGACCCACTCCAATTCGACCAAACCCGAGATGCAAAGGAAGTCCAAATGAGAAGTTAGAGCTCAGGATTCAGATGGGAATCAACGAGTTCGGTTCATGGTTGGGCTTTGCTGCGGGACGCGTGCCAAGGAGTTATCGACGTCTATAGCTTTGGACCACTATGGTAGGAGGTACGAAGACGGATTCAGGGCCATTATGGCATCGGTAGAACCAAGGGCTACAACCAATGAAGTGGGTCATTGAAATGTTTGGTCATGACCCCATATGTTTAGCTTGGTCGTAGCAGGGTTTCTACAAGTCGGGATTCGTCGTTGCCTCAGTTTGTCTAGTGTTCCAAAGTGGTAGATGTCGTATGCTTTACGCACTGAGTGAGAGATGTGAGGATGGTTGCTATGGTTGATTTGTTTGCTATCATTATGACATGTACACCCCACCCCCGTATCCTTACACCCTTTATTATGACACCTTGGAGTATTGTACGGTATGTGGTACTAACTCTTTGGTTGCAGGTCCAGGTTCAGGTATGGCTTAGTATACCTGTTATTATTCTGTTTAGATGCTTATCGCTCATACCAGGCTTTATGTCTGACCCAGAGTTTTATGTCTCCTCTTATTACTCTGGGTGCTCACACGAGCAGACTAGAGACAGGTTAGCTGGTGATGCACGGGTAGATGATCCGGAGACGAGCAGGAGGCTTCCCCGTACTATATACATAATATTCTCCCTGTGTTGTTGAAGATCACTGCTTGGGCATTGTTGGTGTATCTTCTATTTTAGCTTTCTTTTGTTTAGAGACAGTAAATTTGGAAAATTGTAATAAGCTGTATATGGATTTCCGCTGCTCTGATGATTGATGTTGATTTTAGTTATCAGCTTATGCACTGTCTCGCCTGTTTATGTCAAGTATGTTATTATTATATTTTATCCCATGCGCTGTGAGACATTCTACAGGTTCCTTGATTAGTTCATTCTCTTCTTTCTACTCTTCTGACGACCGTTCTGTGCTAGCTGGGCATGTGTACAGCGCACTTCCGGAGGAAATGCAGGCTGGTGCGGGACGGGCCGTCACACTTGACATAGCCTTCAACTTGACGAATAGTTAAGATAGCGCCTTTCGAACATGACAAACATCAAGAACTATTCTGACACATTATTACTTCTCTGAATCTTCATATCACGCTTTCATATGTTTTCTCTGCATTTTTGTTACACGTAGCACACACTTTAGTTCACATACACACACGGGGACACAGGCAACTTTACTCTAATTCTCGCTATTGTTTCTTCAATAGTCTAGTGATCATGGCCGAAAGACGTTCATTTAGATTGGCAAAGAAGACGGAAGTTGTGGAAACTTCTGAAAAAGTTACCATTGATGACATATCTTCTTCTTCAGACCCTGAATGGGACGACGAGGGCCCAGATTATGAAGTAGGAACGCATAACAACGAAACGCCTTCCGATAGCGAAGTTTCTCTAGGCTATGAGGAGGAAGGAGGGATTGGAGATTACCGAGCTCCTGACGAATTTGAGTCTGCCATTATCTTGGAGTCACCCGTAGACTCTGTTGAATCAACGATCGACGATGATAGACTTGTCTGCATATGTCTAAAGCACGGGATACTAAAAAGGGATACCCTGGTGCCATCGAAAACTAACTGTCCTCACAATCCCCCAGAAGGATTTATGACAATTACGCGACTGATGTGCATGGTCGGGCTATTCCACCGTTTTCGCCTTTTGTTGTCGACTTTCTAAGACAGATGCGGATTGCCCCCATGTAGCTACATCCCAACTCCTATGCTTACCTATATACCTTATATATAGCATACTGAGAGATTTTAGGTATAGAGCTCACTTTTGACGACGTTCACTTTTTTTATAATTTCAAGCATTGGACTCGAGAAACTCCTTCCTTCTCTTACTTCGAATCAGTCCCAAAAAGAAAAATTATTTCAACACCATTCAGCAGCAAGGCCGGCGATTCCAAGTTAGAATGGTTTTATATCAGGCAACAGCCGGGATGTGCCAGGAGATGGACAAAATCAAGTAAAGCATTGGTTTTCTAGATCTCAACTCTGAATGTTCACGCCAACACATTAATCCGTTTTCTTTTTGTTTGCAGTTGATAATCCAAAACAAATATCGGGCCAAGTGTACTTTGATCGGAGGCATCAACTCCTCAATGGCGAGCAAAAATTTCTAACCATCGATGAAGTCCTTAAGGATGAATACCTTCACCATCACGGGTTATTGTCCATTACCCATAGCATAGGTCATGGGTCGGGTCCATATGTATATATCCCCCCAGTGGACGTAATTCCAGGAACGGGCGAGGGCTCGAAAAATCCAAGAATACCTCTTCGGACTTCACCTTCTCCATCTTCCACTCAAGACAATGAGCTGGCCAACATAGCCGTAAAGCACCGAGAAGGGTACATCGTCCCTAGGGATGCTATTTCTCCCGAGAAATCACTATCTCCTAAAGAACTGCCAACAGTCGCTTCCTAGGGAGATGCCCCTAATACCGATGATCCTACATTTCAGGGTTTGGGAGATCTCCCCCTACCTGAAACTATCTACACTTCAGAGGATTTTGGCACAAATCCTTTAGTTTTTACTTCTTCAGAGGAGACTACTCCCGTTAAGGCCAAAGAGCCCACTCGCACTGGCTTGGCTTCGGACTCGGGTTTTTCGGGAGGAACACCGCTTAGGATGCACTTAACACAATAGCACCACACTTCACATCACTCACTTCTTATGAGAATACTGATTCTGAATTCCACTTACATTGTTGCATAGGTACAATGTCTCGCCCTTATTATGACATCAGGAAAATACGCCGCAGCATGACTAGACCCCCTTCTGATGTCGAGCATGATCACCGTGAAAGCCGGGGTAGAGAGGATAGAAGGCCTCATGACTCTTATCAGTCGTGCACCTCGCGCTCTCGCTCCCCCGTTCGATCGGATCCAGAACGATACAAAAGCTACCAGAGTCGTCGAGGAGAAGACACATCACAGCCAAAAGACCAAACTTCTTCTCAAGACAAACGCAGTCGGGAAAGGAGCCCGCCGAAAGATACTGACTCACGAGGCAAGCATAAGGTTTCCGATAAGCGGCCTAGGAAGGGTGATGCGGCCATCATGCGCACTACACATAAGGATACTGAGCTAACATTCCCCGCACCTCCACCATTGGATGCTGAAGCTAAAGTTAAGCGGGCATATCTGGAGAAGCAATTCCCTGACCACTATTTTGAAAATCTGACTTTCTTACCTGCTCTCGAGCCTATTTCCTCGAGGTGGGTAGACGAGGCCAAAGCAAAGATTGACGCAGTCGAAAAACAATATTTGGAGATGTTCAAGTATTCATGTAACCTTTCCAGAATCATTCGAACTTTAATTACGGATATTGAATCAATGAAAAAGACTGCAGGTGCCGACGCAAAGGCCTTAAAAAACTTGGAGAAGGACCTCGACGACACACAGGCCCAACTTGTAATCGCTCAATGAGACGCTACCAACTTTAAATAGCAATTTGAAGAGTTACAGAAGCGCTATCATGACCTACTAGAATCTCATATCCAAAAGCGCTTAGAGTTGAAAAAGCAGGCAGAAGATGCTAAGTCGGATAGCGCCAAAATGCAACTTGCTTACAATGCTCTTGAGTGAGAAAAAGCCGAGTTAGCGAGAAAGAACATTGAATTGGAGAAAAGAAACGCTGACTTGGCTTTCAAGTTGATGGAGGCCGATAATAGGGATGCCCTAGCGGAGGGTAGTGTGGAAAGTGTTATTAAGTCCGCCGAAGAGATCCGCAAGCAGCTGTCAGAGGCCCAGGAGGAAGTGCATGGTTTCAGCGAATTAATGATCGAATTCTTCGCACATATAATTCATTGCCGAAACATCTCTTGGATTAAAGATTATCCGACTACCTTGGTTCACGTATGGAGCCAAATTATTGAATGGGAGAAAGAGGAACTCAAGGTAGATTCTGTCGACAAAGACAAGATCATGGAAAAATATCTAAGAGATGACGAGCCGGCACGTGTGGCCGAAGGGCGTCGCCTCATCGCTGCTGCTATGGAGGAGGAGAAGCGGATGGCCAAACAAAAGTATATCTCCGAGGATGGTTCTTCTTCTACTGCCGCTGAAACTTCTGAAGTTGAGGGATATGACCCCAAAAACCCAGAGATCCCTCAGGCATCTCTTTTATCCCCCTATACCCGAGACAGCGTCAGAGATGGCAGTCACTCCAGCTGAGAAATCATCGGAAGGTATTTCTACCTTTTCACCCCAATTCGTCAAAGCTGTCGCCACTTTTCATCACATAATCGGGCAATCGATGAAGGATCCTTCATTTTCTCCTAAGTTGATAACTGTTGCTTCTCATTCTGTAGGTGTTGAACTGACCGAGAGGATAGACGTGCCTCAGGGAATCACCGCCGGAGCAAAATCCGCGGAGAAGGCTCAAGGAGAAAAGGATAAGGCTGCTTCAGTAGAGTCAGGAGGGGGAGCTGAATTGTCCAAGGCTGGTGCTCCTTATGATGACGAGATGATAGACGCCTTAAAGGACGATGGCGGTAGTCGAGGGACATGAGGAAGACCCTGATGTGGCTATAGTCGGGGATTCAAAAAGCGTTGATGACATCACTTTGGATGAAATGAAAGCCGAACAAGATAAACGTATGCAGCTAAAAGTTGAAGACCTAGACCCCGAAAGCCTTAAGCCACTTGCAGTGATGGCTCCTGGATCAAGGTTAGTCGTTAAGCTTTCAACTAGATCTATTGCAGAAGAGCTTGCTAAAAAGTCTTCTCTTGATTCCAGCGTTTCGGCTCCTGGGAAAAAATTAACTGATTCTAGCACTTCGGCTACAGGGAAGAAAAAGTTGAAACGTGTTATGACCGAAGCTGAAAAGGAAGCTAAGGCTACTCAGAAAGCTGCCAAAAAATCCAAGTCCGATCCAAAGCCCAAATGATGAAGTGCTTCGTTTTATTTTGGCATTTAATTGGTTTGCAATTATTGCAGCGAGTGCGGCCCTCACATCTTCTTTTTTGCTTGTTTTCCTTGTACAAACTCACACGTTTGTAAATAAAAATAGTTTATTTTCTGCAATGCCTGATAGTCGTTAGCACTTAAGTAAAAATACAAAAGTATGTCATACTAAAGTTATGTAATGAAGTCATGGTTGAGGGGAATATGTGTGCACATGTATGCCCCCAGCCAATCTTAGATAACTGGGCAAGAACTATTCAAGATTAAATTAAATAAAAAATCCAAATGTCCCCGATTCTCTGATGGGGCCATACTCCTTTCGAATTCTCAGCCTTTTTGGGATTATCATTCTACTATTTGGACCTTCAAGTTCAAAGAAGTTAATCCCTTCTCTCTGACATCTTTCAGTACTTGTTAACTAACTGTTGAACTTGAGATTATATAATGTATTGAGTATTATAATTATTAAATATCCCTAGTCAAGTTTTATTGTTTACACAGGAGAACAGTGAAACACTGAGACTAGTATGTTGATTGACTGATGATCACATCTCATTGATAATTAATATACGTGATATTAATGTCAAGACATAAATACGTATTAGAGAGTAGCATATTGGGCTGACCTTACATGAGAAAACTACATGGAATATAATTAACAGTATCATAAGTTATTCTCAAAGTGACAGTGATGTAATGGTCCTCAGACCTGAAATCATTATAATTTTATTCGAGGATATTTGTGTTCTGATATCATCTAAAGTTACTTGTAACAGAGTATACGATAACGGTGATTATTGGATACATCTCAAATCAAATGAAAATTATGAATGATCTAGATGGAATTTAACCCTACAATATATTTTTGGTGATATCCATGGGCCGCTTGATTGAGTGAGACTGTGAAATGCATGGCCATGCTCAAATATTGATTTATTTTGAAAAGTATACTCATCTATCAAGATAAACAGGTTAAATTATAAAAAGGGTGATACGTTCCATGCCTCGAGTTTAATCCTGGATATGTTGGTTAAAAGGATTATATTACATTGATATACTGGTCACATAAAGGTTGTATAGAATCAGTAAACTTATTATAACTTGGGTAGCAGCGACGTATTACTAGATGCCAATCACGGTTTATAATTTAAATACGATTTAAATTATTGCCAATGTTATAATAACCTACAGGGTCACACATTTAGAACGTTATAAGGGCAGAACATTATTTGGATAAATATAATATCAAACATTTGATATTTTATTGGATGTTGGAATGGGCATATCGGTAGGTTCCTATTATGGTGGACCATGTTTATTCTAAAAGAGGGTATTTACTTTCTTTTATTAATATATATGCATGACTTATTTTGGTATAAGAGATATCAGATAGAAAACCTAAAAGATACAAGTTTTATCCCCTTTTCAAAAACAACCCAAATCAATGGCGGCTGGCACCGATAAACCCCTTTTCTCTTTGATTTGATTAAAGTGAATACGTTCATGTGGATATCTGTAGAGGCTCGACACATGGAGAGCTTGAATCGATTCGATTTAATCGCAATTCGACTAGGTCAAGAACGATGAAAACTTCGACAGGTACAATCCTTTGATTTAGTAATTTACGCATGAATCCAGTTTAATTGGCACTACTACAAAATGGCATATTCGACACTAATTTGTGTGCATTGCATGAAAAATGTGGCGAAAGCTATGCTTTCTTTGATATTCTGCAACAATATTCATATGTTGTTGCATTAGAAGTGAATGCACTGTTGCGGTAGAAATTCTACTGCTGTGACATGCAACACCTGTTAAGAGCGTCGCGTTACACCAGATAAAAGTACACCTCATCAATCCATGCCCTCGTAAATGAAAAATCATAGCTGTCAATCCACTTAACCAATCCACAATATTCTTTTTTTATTTCCCACTAACATTTTCAATTACGCGATACAACTCTACATTTTGTTCTCACCAAATCCCTATTCTCACTTCCAGAGTCCAGCTCATGAAAACTAAAATCAACAAACTCCTCACATCCAAATTAGGGGACATCGAACTTCCTATCCCAGTGCCGATTGCAGCAGCTTCCCATCCCTCCCTTCATCCCCTTATGTACGTCAGCTTCCGCACCTGCATCGTCGGAAACGAGTACAGAAGAAGGCTCTCGAAGTACGCCATCGGCACGTTGGGTTTCATCCTCGCCGTGCCATTTACCGCGATTCTAACATTGGTGCTTCCCTCGTCGTCGAGCTTTTGCCAAGTACTTTTGATTTTAGCTTTTTGACAAATTCGGGTGAGAAGTGAACTTTTATTGTATACCGCTTGTAAATGAAGATGGTAACATCGATAAACGTTAAGAGTTGTGTAAAGACCCGTAAATCCCCGTCCTTTGAATCGACCATAACCCACACAGGTCTGATCCAAAAGTTGGAAATCCATGAATACTTTAATTTGGGCATACAACACATTAGAACAAATAACAATAGACTTTTATAAACATCATAATAATGTTATATCAGAGTACAGAATATCAGAGTACATCGAATCATATTACAGCGGAAGATTAAATTACAATAATTTTAATACAATGCAGCGGAATAAATAAACTAATACAGCGGAAGGCTACCAATGCTCTGGACACAGCTTTAAGCTTCAATCCAGAATCCTGCTTAAGAAATGAATATCTGCAAAAGAAGCAACTCGACTGCCCGTGTGGAAAGAGGGCACCCGAGTTTGCAAAGTGAAACAAACTATGAGTCAATCACGGGACTGATATGAGAAATCTTATTTAACCTATTTGATAATAAGGCTAATCACAGGACCACGCCGCTAATGCGGAACGGGTTTACTCCATTGGATCGCCAGTGCAGAAATAAAGTAAATCGTTAAAACAAGGCAATGCTTTTTATAAAAATGAAACCATTATAAGACTCAAGTCCCATCACATAATGCAACGCAAACCGGAGGATAGAGTTTTACCTTATAACGGTCAAAAATGCTTGATACGATAAAACGAATTTGATATTATTATTAGTGTATATATGTTTTAAAAACATTTTAATCATAATATCAATCATAGACGGCATAGCTACCATATACTATGTCGCCATACTAGTAATACAATCAAAACCGCATGGGTCATATTGGAAGTTGGATTTCCATCATGAATTGAGGCAAGAGATAGTCCTCAACGAATTCAAGACAATCTACCCTACCTTGTCTCGAGATCAGAGCTCGAGTAACCCTTGGATCTTCAGGGTCGGTCCACCAAAGTGCAATGGTTGGATTAGTTATGCCTGAACAATACGTTTCCCAGCCCTACGGGGCATAAATAGTGCCACTAGGGACTCGAATAACCGAGGTGCCTCATTCCATCAACCACATAAGTAAAATGTCGGGCTGTGTAAAACCCAAACACCACTTCTAGCTAGAAAGAAAAATATGTCCTCCCTGCAGTCCTTACTCACGTTTCTGGTTCATACCGGGGTGTGAGGCTCGCGAAGTATCGCTATACACAAAGCTATGCTATTTAAAGCAGTGCTTTGATCATCAACCACAAGGCTCTGCTTTTCAACAAAAGCCTTGATCATTTGCATCTTGGCATGCCACATTGACAATCCATATCATACCATTGATTTCTGCCAATATATAGCCTCCAAGCTCGTACGTATCAGAGAAGGGTGTTATGGAAGGGAATAAATTCTCCGCCACCAACAAATATATATTTAGCAGCGATCAACGAACACAGTATAAAGGAATACAACGTCAGACATACAATCCATTTACAAGTTCGTTCTGGATCTGAACAAAACTGGAGGCACTTTATACCTCGCATACCCGAACGATCAACAATACGTCCGGACAACTACCACTGGAACCTTCTCAAGGCAGCAACTCCAATCAAAGGCATCAGTAGTCCTCATCAATTCGATGTGAAGATCGCCGGTCTTCAACCACCGTCTTCATCTTCGACTTTTAATCGTCGTAGTAATTATTCAGAATGGGCTAAACCCGGTCTTTCCGAATAACTCGCGTATTTTATAATAAAAATCAAGTGCTATAAAACACATCATACGCTACATTTCAAATCAGAATATTCTTTAAATAAGATATTCACATTACTTGGAAAAAGGTTCCCATTAATTTTATCAAAGATAAATTCTTTAATTTATTCTTAAATCCCCCTTTTAAAGATTCATTAAAACCCCAATTTGGTTTTAATATCCAAAATCATTACTTTATGATTATTCAGATTTAAGAAATAAATCTTATCTTTAACTGGGTTAAAGAACAAATGTCATTTAAAAACATTGTTCACAGTAAACTCAACTCACACTTCCTTTTATTCCAATTATTAAATATAATTGAAAACTCTAATAATCTTAATTAAAAGATTTATTCTTTTATACGAGTTCAAGAACAAATGTCATTTAAAACATCGTTCACGACAAACCCACAAATCCAATTTATCCTATTTAATTCCAAATTAATATCAATAATTGGAAAACTTCACTAAATCTTATTTTAAAAATTTATTCTAGTTAATAACTAGTTCAATTCGATAAAAATATATTTTTATCTTTTCAAATATGGAATTTTTCCTCTAAACTCTTTCCAAATCATTTATTATGATTTTACATAACTTTTCCATATTTTTAATAATTTTATTATCGCTCGTACAGTCGGTTTTTAGTAACGGCCACCGAACTGCATCCATAGCGACCTTTTCTGAAATTGATTTGGACATAATTCCAAATCCAACCATTAGATTTAAAAATTCTTATATTCATTGGAAATATCTTTTCGATACAAACCCAACGGTTCTGGTTTTAGAAGAATCCGACGGTCTGATCTTCAGTTACGCCAATTTGAAGTTAATGGTCGAAATTCGCGAACGGTCGCTGCGCGACGCGTTCTATTCAGGCCATTAAGTAAATATATAATATACATATCATCGATTTCTATTTAAATCATTTTATAAAAATTTTATAAATTCATTTTAAAATGATTTTAACTTCATTTTCAATTTTAAATAAAAATTGAATATTCTATTTCTTTATTATATTAAAATAATAATATTTCCAAAATATTATATTTTGAAATCACTTTCCTTTTTGTATTCATTTTAAAATGAAATAAATCGATCGATAAACCCGTTCAGGTTAAAATGGCGTTTGCTACTTAATTCGGCTTCACATTTTTCTTCTTCACTGAATATTATTTAAAATATTCATTATTCTAAAATATTCTTTATTTTAAAAGATTCTTTATTTTTGAATATTCTTTATATAAAGATATTCTTATTTTAAAATATTATTTTATTAAAAATATTCTGAATCGGAATGTGACTCAATCATTTACCATATAAATTCGTCATATGGATTTCATATATTGCATATGTATAAAACAGTAATGATAAATAATCATTAAACAATCCATTCACATCCAGAGTGAGATTTATAATTGTACGAGCGTTAAAATAAATAAATAAATAAATAATGCTCAACACAAACTGTCAATCCATCGATTGACATACAGTTAAATAATGGGATTAGTGTATGTCATCCCAACACCCGTGTGGGGGTTTCAAACAACGGCAGTTCATCTAAACAGATTATTGGTTAATAAGTTTAACCAATTTCTACTGTTTACATTATAAATGATTCTTTATAATTTACTTTCAACAAACCATATATTTAATGTAACATGGCATGGTCTATGACATATTTATCTAACTAACATAAACGACATGTTTATTTAACATGGACATGATCTAAATATATGGCCTTTTTAATGTAATACGACATTGTTTAAATATATGACATTTTTAAAATAAAATGACATCAATTACATTTTTAATTCTATGATAAATGACATGATTCTAATATATAAATATTTTTAATTTACATGACATTTTGAATAAAATGATATTTCTAATATAATGACATTTCTAATGATGACATTTCTAATTCACTAACATATTAATAATAATGTTTTTGAATAAACCAAACATATAATGGTTTTTCTTCTGCCATATGTAAATGGTAATGTTTTGAATAAACGAAACAAACAACTACAAATGATTCCTTTTTAACCAAAGGTGACATTCCTATATAAAATGTTATTTTCTTATGTTGACAATTCTAGTATGACATAACCAATAAAAATGTTGTTTTCATTTGACACAAATCTAATATGACAATTTTATTCTAATGGAACCTTTATCACCAAAAATGACATTTTAATTCTAATGAAACATTTACCATAAAAATGACATTTTAATTCTAATGAAACATTTTAATAATAAGAATGTTATTTTCCCTTATGTAACAATTCACAACAAAATGTTTATTTACCTTTTGTTTACAAATCTAACATAATATGAAAATAAAAATATTTATTTTCATTTTGTATACAAAATTCAATGTAACTTTTCTTAACAAAAACGTTATTTTAATCTTGCTCAACAAAATGCTATGTTAATTTCTCCAATGTCATATTTTATACTCTTCTTTCATTTGTATCAAAATGCAAGTGAAAAATGTAACTTCTTAAACTAGGCTATTATCTGCATCTAAAATGCAAACAAAAGGGTTACCTTTTTAATTCATGTTTTATTTGCATCAAAGAATGCAAATAAAAATGCAACTTTTGAATTCATGTTTTATTTGCATCAAAGAATGCAAATAAAAATGCAACTTCTAAATCAGTATTTTATTCACATCAAAAATGCGAACAAAAATATAACTTTCATTTAATGTTTTTATTTACATCTAAATACAAACAAAAATGCAACTTTAAATAATGTTTTGTTTGCATCTAAAATTGCAAACAAAAATACAGCCTTTAATTCCACCTTTTATTTGCATCAAAGAATGCAAATAAAAATACAATTTTTTATTGCAATATTTTATTTGCATCAAAGAATGCAAATAAAATATACCATTTTATTTCAATGTTTATTTGCATCAAAGAATGCAAATAAAAAATATAACTTTTATTTCAAGTTTATTTGCATCAAAGAATGCAAATAAAATATAATTTTTATTTCATGTTTTATGTTTGCATCTAAAATTCAAAAAAAAATGTAATATTTTTCTACAGTATTTATTTGCATCAAAATATGCAAATAAAAAATGAAATCTTTTTCTTTGATGTTTATTTGCGTCTAAATATGCAAATAAAAATGAAATCTTTTTCTTATTAAATGCAACATTTTACACATACAATAATGATATGGTTTTAAAACTTTTCTATTTAACAAAATGAATATTTTGTTTTTAACACTTTTCTATTTAACAAAATGAATATTTTGTTTTTCACACTTTTCTATTTAACAAAATGAATATTTTGTTTTTCACACTTTTCTGTTTCAACAAAAATGATATTTTTGTTTCAATAAGAATAATCCATTCAATCAACATATCAACCGAACAGAATTCATCAACCCATATCCAATCACGAATAACAACACATAGAAATTAACAGTGGAGGGATAATATCACAATCATAATTACTTTATTTTAATTATTTATAAGGAAACAGAATCTCACATTGATTATTGTCTGAAATTTCAAAGTTCTCCATTTCAGATCTGGTCAGTCCCATCGTCTAGATCTCATCACAAGGATTCCAACGGATTTCGTTTCGTCAAATTCTGATTTCATTTGAATGAGTTACACACAATTAAACTTTATACAATTTAAATAACTAATTAATCTTATAATTGATAAATTACTTTTGTTAAGGATCATTAAACCCTTCTCCTTCCTTCTGTTATTGTCGAACCTGTGAACCCAGTCATCTCGTTGTGAACATCATAACGCCGCACCCACGCTAGTTCGTCGGAGCTCGATCTGGACATACCTCGACGTGCGCCTACAAGGCGCCTCCACCCTCCAGTCGTCGCAGCAAAGTCGGTGGCTCCAGTGCGTGGGAAACCGCACCCAGCCGTCCTCTCTTCGGGAACTGAAATCGAACGGAAGGCAACACAAAAACTGATCTTGCCCGTTGAACTCAGAGATCTCATCACGCTCTTTGTTTTTTCTTTAGGATGATCATAAGATTATTGTATGGATTGTGAAATCGGAAGGGAGAAAGATGGGAGCACGAGGGCCTTTGATTTTAATGGAGGTGGCTGGTTCATAGATTAGGATTTACTCTTTAGTACGGTAGTTATAATAGTGTATAGAGCGTATTTCCTATTATATAATTAATTAATTCAAGAAAATAACTGATTAAACCATTTGAACTCCAAACGAGACCTAACGAGTGTCGCCTCCAGCTAATAACCCCCATCCTGGACCCAATGGAACATGTTTCGTAACCTAATTCGGATGTTACGATCTGTTATTCTCAAAATTAAAATATAAATCAATTTATATTAAATTCAAACGTACATTTTAAAGTACTAGGGCCACATACTGACTCTAAAAATTCCAGAAAAATTATTTCTAGTTATGTTTTGACGATACGGTTCTAACAAGACTAATTTCATCCAATCTGAACACCGTTTGAAAAATGGCCATTTTCTAGTCGATCGAAATTGACTGAAACTGACAAAACACGTTTTCTTTTGCCACACTCACATATTAATTCTAAAAATTATGAAAATTGAAACCTAGCAATAATTTAACATTCCGGTTCCAACAAAAGTGGTTTCGTCGAAAACAGAGGTCGTTTAAAAATGGCTATTTTTAATATTAAAATATATATAAATTCTGCAACGACTATTCTGAAAATTAAATTGGGCATAACTTTTGATTCCCGCTATGAAATTTCGATTTTTCGAATTGGTTGGATAGATATTTTTAAATAGATTTACATATTTTTGGTTTCACTAAAATTCGATTTACTTTGCATCCTGTACAGTCAATCAAAGTTCGAATTCAAATTTTCAAACTACCGCGCTATTTCTAACTCCTTTTAAAATAAATTTATTCGTTCTAACTTCGATTTAAATAAATCTTAGTCGTTATTATTTAAAATAAATCATTTTAACTATTTAAAATCCATCAAAATTTCTAAAATAAAAATTTTAAATTGGTTCAGAATTTGCGGGTTTTTACAAGTTGGTTCCATTAATTAACAATTCTGTCATTTGGGCTCTGCATAATAATTTATTCATATGTTTTTACCTACGAGTAAATCATATTATGTTCTTTTTTTAGGAAAAAATGACATATGGATTGTTTATTTGAGAGTAAATGTTTGTTATATAAACAAATGAACCTTAATCGATTATGTTTTTTCTTAAATAATAATAATAATAAAATTATTTTGGAAAATTTTATTTAGGTAAAATTCTGTTTGCATCCTAAATTTGTTGGATTCAAAATTGAAAAGATTGTGGTTAAATAGATGGTAATTTTGAACTTGTAATCGATTTTTTATTCAAAGTATTGATGATGCTATTGAATAGAATAGGTCAATAGAATAGGTGATAATTTTGAAGATGTTATAGGATTTAAGTGAAATAGATGATAAGTGCAAGTGAAGTGGAAAGAATTTGAAGCAGCAAAAGAGTAAAATAAACTAAAATGAAGATATGAGAAACTAATTTTGTTTTTTCTTTTACTATTGTATGATAGATGTTACCCGACTGCTGCAATAATCAAATAACCTAAATGCTGCAATTAATTAAGTACCCGCGCGAATTGAGTAATACACTACACTCCAAAGGCCAATGACATCATGTATTAAAAGTCATACTCACAGTGCCAATATGATATCGGGTTATTGCGAGATATCATACAAGAACTTAAAGTATGGACCATGAGAGTAAAATTGTCCACATGATATCAACTCAACTTTAACATCGTCATACTGACCATGTAAGTAAAATTATCAGTATGATATCATACAAAAATTAAAATATGATACTGGGTCAACCTTAGTATTGTCCTTACATTGTCATAATGATATTGGGTCATCGTGAGACATCATACGAGAACTAAAAGTATGATCTATGAGTAAAATTAAAACCATAAGGCTCATCTTTGAGAGAGATAGAGTATGACTAATTTTATATCGTTTTTAGTTTAGATTAAGCTAATATTGGGATTATTATTAAATATATGTAGTGTAACCATGATTGTTTGCTATTATTCTGTAGGCTGCTCAGAAGAATGTAGAGGAAGAAGAGTGAAAAGCAAAGCATGTTATGTGGTAGTAATGAAGTAATTGATGCATGTTGTTTTTGCCATGTTTGGTGATAAATGAGGTATGATTTCTGGTCAAAACAAGTTGTTTGTTACTTAATATAAATCTGATCAGTGGACCGGACGGAACTGCTTTTACATCGGAGATTCGCAGTGTAAGCTTCTTCATGCTTCGTACCAAATGCACGTTCATTTCTTCCTAATGCTAACCAGCTTTTGATTAATGTGAATAAACTAGATTTCAAGTACACCAATGATTCCGTGCTTGTGGTGGGCAAGGAAGGGTATGGAAACTGCAACACATCTAGCCATGTTTTAAGCTTCAACGACAGAAATACGACATTCACGTTCACTCGATATGGCTATTTCTATTTCATTAGCGCTATGCGTGGCCACCGTGAAGCTAGAGAGAAAATGGTGGTGCAGGTCATGGTGCACCCTGTTGGGAAGATGGGTCATGGTGCACCCCGTTGTGTAAATGTATAGAAAACCAAATTTCCATGCCTCTTTCACTTCATTTTCCTTGAGAGAAATGGTAATCTACTAATTCTTTTTTTATTCTTATATATTTATTTGAATGTAACTGTTTAGGATAATACTTTAATTAATTATTAAGCAGATGAGCTACTATTCTAAAAATAGCTAGTGATTTTTGACTGCTATGTGAATTAAATTTGTTAAATTATCATTAAAATTAATATTTGTTGAATACCTTATTGTGGTTGATTTGCTGAAATTGTTCAAATGTGCATGTTTATGTGATATGATGTCTAGACTTCTGTAAGGAGATCTATCGAGCTTGCCTACCCATAAAATCAATACAAATGATTTGGGTACCTCAACAGTGTGGACGAATGCCAATGGTGCTAGGTACTTCGTTGCATAAGTCAGTGCTCCAGTCTCCTGTATGCTTCCTTTATTCAATATTTCAACAAACTGGATTCAGTGTACTTCTAGTTCGAGACTTGAACCGTTATTTTTCAGTGTCTCATGATGATTGTCAGCCCACTGTAGAGCAGGATGGAGATTGCCTGATTTCAAAGCTTCTAAAATATGAAATAGCTCGAGGAATGATGGCCTTAGAGCAATAGCTTTAGCAGCTTCAGTATCTGATTGATATTTTATAGCTTCCTGTATAAATGCATCTCCAACCTCAAACAAGCCTTGCTTGTAAAAGTGATTTGCAATGATCAAGTTCATTGTAGAGGAGTCGAACTTTATGGGCCGATACGCCTCTGATATGTCAGAGTGGAAATTCTTTTCAAGATGTTTGGAGTATTTGCTAAGAGCAAGATCTAGATCATTTTGAGATGCTTCAAGCTGCTCTATAGAAGAGTTGAAAATTTGAATTACTTGATTTTTACAGAATGAACTTTTTATTACAATGAACGAAAGATGTAAAATGTTTCTGTGTATTTCACATATTCCAAAACTGTACAATGCAGTGCTATTTATAATAGCAGACAAAAAAACAAGAATAATGGGCCAAGCCCAGTTGAAGCGGGGAGAAAAGAATAAAAGATACCGACCCAATAAGTTTAGTATCGTTTATTTTAACTCCCCCCTGAAACCATAATCGGGTAAAAACCCCTAATTTGGTTTCCACATAAAAATGGCGGCGCAACTTCTCCATGGAGATTGCTCTAATTCTTCAACAACTTTATCTTCTCTGAGAATATATCAACATGAACTCAAGCTCTTCAAGCATTAAGGAGGGAAAACGACGAAGATTTCAGAAATTTGCAAAATCTGATCTTTCAGTTAGGTAAATCACTTCAAACCTCTTGCTTTAAACTTAATTTGATGAATATTTACTGGCATAAAAAGAAATTTGTTGACTTTGAACAAGTTGAAACGCGAACAACCCTAATTCGAGCGTATTGAAAGCAACTTCAAAAATTCAGCTTTAATCGGGGACATATACTATTCTAGTGGATCTCTTGCTCAGATCTGCGGAATCCACGTTGAGTTCTTCTTTCAATCTGACAAAATTTAGCCTGGAAAGCGGTTTTGTAAGTATATATGCCTTTTGATGTTGTGAAGGTATATATCCAACTCTTAGCTTTCCTTGAATCACTTGCTCTCTGATAAAATATAAGTCTCGTTCTATGTGCTTGGTCTTTGAATGAAGAATAGGATTAGAAGTTAATGAGATTGCACTAACATTATCACACCAAATCACGACCTTTTTATCTGTGTTAACTTTAAGCTCACTTAATAACGATTCTATCCACAAAACTTCTGCTGCTGCACTTGCAACACATGTGAATTCTGCCTCAGTACTTGACCTAGAAACATTATTCTATTTTTTTGCACTCCATGAAACAGGATTTTTTCCTAGAAAAATACAATATCCAGATGTTGATTTTCTATCATCAATATCTGTTCCCCAATCAGCATCTGCATAAGCATTTATATTCAATGTGCTTCCTGTTTTGAATATGAGACCATGATCAAGAGTTCCTTTTAGATACCTAAGAATTCTTTTAACAGCAACCCAATGTGTATCTAAAGGATTTTGCATAAATTGACTTGCTTTATTGACACAATATGAGATATCAGGCCTTGTAATAGTAGCATACTGTAAAGCTCCAATGATGCTTCTATAAAATTTTGCATCATGAAATGTTTCTACTTTGTATTTTGAGAGTTGACTGTTTGTGATCATTGGAGTTGGAAGAGGATTAGCTTTATCCATTTTTGCTTTTTCAAGAATTTCAGATATGTATTTCTTCTTATTAAGACAAATTTCTGTCTTTGATCTTGAAACACCCCACCTCCGTTAGGGTCACTCTCAAAGGGAATGCCCTAATTTTGGTGGAGGTTTATAAGTATAAGTCACAGATATACAAGACAGATATAAGAACACATATTTTCGAACAGCAGAAAAACAACAACTTTTATTTCATTAAAAATACGTGTTACAACAACCATACCATAATTGTCTTACAATACTTCCAAAAACATAACATCTTCATAACTGTCTTGATTACATTATTTAAAGAAGCATAAAGAAAACATAAATAAACTGCAAAAGTCCCATAGTTGCTGTCCAAAGCCATAGTCCAAAACGAAAAGATCCAAGCAATACACTCTTTCTCTTCAAGCTGGATATGAAGGCTGGTCAAGCTGAGGTATTCCCTCCCTGTGGACCTTGGGGGGGGGGGGAAATGGAAGAAAAGAAGACGAAAGAAAAGTAGAGTCAGACATAAAGCCTGAGTAAGTCTAGGACTATTCAGTCTATGAATAAAGAAGTGGGTATGATAAGTATAAACTAGAAATGGGAAAGCACCATAAACTTAGTTAAGTTGTCTAGGGTCGAATATACTATCGTACCCCATATTAATCTCTGTACCCATAATAACTAGTTCCCAACAGGCACCCCATAATTAGGGTGAAGTGATCCATTTTATGATGATCGGCTCCTACTCGCATAGTTACATGTGTCTTACGGCCCCCGATGTTGTAGTTACCTATGCTGGTCCCACCATGGGGTGTATCAAGTCCCATGGCGGCGGCCCGACACAACCCTAGAATGCACAGGTATGCTACTGGTGCCCAGTGCCTTATTTTTCTGCGCCGGAGTGAGTGCACGCCCACACCCCGTTAGAACCTACACTGCTGCACCACCGCCGTCGATTTGACCTCTTACAGTCAGCCCAGTAATCGTGCCCCACCCTGCCTAGTTTCAGGGTATCATGATACCTTATAGGGTTACTGCTGAAAAGGGTCCCCCGCTACTAGGTTTTCTATTTCTAGCCAACATGCTAATTTGGTTAAGTGTTTTGTAAACCTAACCCCCAATCAGTCTGTTTAGTTTAGCATGTTCCATTTTGATTAAGTATTAATATAATTTACTTAATCCTATCAATCCTGACTCAGCCTTAATTGTCTTATTAAAGCCTTGACCTCTCACATTAGACAGGTATTGTTGTGGCTGCCTGTTGCCGGTTGGGTCCGGGCAGTCTTACGCCACAACTCAGTCTAACCTCGGGTCCTTATTGGGCTCCATGTTTAACCACCCACATTGGATAGGTATTGTTGTGACTACTGGACAGCCGGGCGGTTCCGGGCAGGTTTACATCACAACTCAATCCAACCTCGGGTTAAACACATCGTATTTTCTACATTTACATATTTTGTCTTTCTTCTTTTTATATGTAAATATTTGCGGCCCATTATTCAAAATCAATTTAAGCTAATGGTGTAAAGGTTTACACCAATCATGGGCCCAACCCATTCTTGAATTTGGGCCCATCTACTTTTATATTTTCATTTATTAATTAATTTGGCCCAACGCTATTTCCCCCGTTTAATACGTTCGTTTATTATAATATATGTTGGGCTTAGCCTTTTTAAGCCCAACTTAGCCACGTGAAAAAGGGGAGGCTTAAAACGTGATTATATACACAAAAAGGGGAATGTGAACGCATGAACTTGCAGCATAACGTTGAAACTACAAAATAGAAACTGGTGTACTTGCATTGTAGTAACATATACTTTGGTCATAAATCATAAGTGACATGAATCAAACCATGTAAACTTGTAGTTAAGTTAAGAATCTAACTAAATTAGATATCATTATTGACACATAGTCTTAACTACAACATAAACCTATATTTTTACTTAGGCATAATGTCAAACATAAGCAAATCATGTTTATAAAATTACTACATGTTTACAAAGGTGCTTACTTTTGTTACTAATACAAAAGTATAGTTCAACTAGAATTATTCCAACTTAATCATGATTTTTAATCTATTCACATAATCATGGCATAAATATACCCAAACATGAAATCACGGTTTTTGATCTATTCATGTAATTATGGCATAAATATTCCTAAACATGAAATCATGGTTTTTACTTTATTCATGCAAACTTGCAATTGGAATGTAAATCTAACTTAGCTATGTGTCACATATATTATCATATAATTCTTGTTAACAATATAGGCCTAACATGTTTTTCAATTAGGCATAATACCAAACATAGCCTAGTCATATTTATAAAATCAACATAAGTTCACAAGGAGGCTTACTTTTGTTTCTAATACAAAAGTATGGTTTTATACATAGATCATGATGCCGATTCCAACATAATTTCATATGAATCATAATACCCCAAATTTGATCCAATTACACAAAAAGTGATTTTTTTACAAAAATATACATATTGTTGGCATAGTAGCAAAACCACATACTTGCATGAATCTCAATTAAACAACCACAAACATGTAGCTTCAACATGAATTACATACTTGCGAATATCCAATCGTATACTTGCATAAATCTCAATTAAACTACCGCAAACATGTAGTTTTTATCATGAATTACATACTTGCGAATATCCAATCGTATACTTGCATAAATCTCAAATAAACTACTGCAAACATGTAGTTTTTATCATGAATTACATACTTGCGAATATCCAATCGTTATACAACATTCCAAATCGATTAGAATCATAGCAACGCACAAATATGAATTACTATCACTACAAATCAACTGTAATTCTCATTTTACACAAATCAAACACAGTTATTTATTCACATCGGAATAGTACTCTACTTACAATCGTGTGACGAATTCTTCAATTCAGGAATCTGAATTCTGGATTTGGAGATGCTATTCCTTTGATATAGGCGTTGATTTGATTTGTTTAAGTTTAACTTGTAGTTGCTTTATGCTTTAGAGTTTGTCTCCTAATCGTCTCTCAAATTGGTGGCTACTCCTAGTCGTTCCTCAGCAGCATGATGGCCTCATTCTTATTTTTGAATGAATAGATTAGGTAGAGTCTAGGGTCATTTTTATAGAGTTTATGAACTGATTAGGACCATCGATGTAGCTTGGGTTAATCGTAGCCATTCATTCGAAAGAGAGACCAATCAGGAGCTGACACCTAGCCCTCGTGAAAAGCAAGGCTCAGAAAATCGACCAAACACAGACCAGGCCAGCCAGGGTGGGCTGGGTTTGACCTGGCTCTGGGGCCAGGTCGACAGCCCAGTCGACAGCCCTGTCGACCTGGCTAGCCCAGGTCGACTGCCAAGTCGACCTGGGTGCCTTAGGCGGGAATTTTCCCGCCCTGGCCAATTGGGCCCGATTTTGAATTTTAAACTTGTTTTTCTGAGCTGTTTTCGTCTGTTTGAATTTTAACCTGAATTCTGAAACTTCCGGAGGCCATATCTTCTTCATACGGACTCCGTTTTTCGAAAACTCGGACTCTATTTCGCGTATTTTTCCGAGACGAACACAACGGCGTATCCCGTTTCCCTTAATTCTTTGATTTGAAATTAATTATACTTTAATTTGTGAATTTCACGGTTATAGAATTCACGGGGTGTTACAGATCTTTTGACTTCAACACCTAGGAAGTAGCTTAAATTACCCAAGTCTTTGATAGAAAATTCTGCATGTAGTTTCATTGTGATATTGTCAATTTCAGCTTTGCTACTCCCTGTAATAATAAAATCATCAACATAGATTAATATATATGTTGTATCATTTTCAGAAAATTTTGTGAATATAGAGTTATCAGATTTAGTAGGATTGTAGCCATAGTTGACTAGAGTTGACTTCAGTTTATCAAACCAAACTCTAGGAGCTTGCTTAAGTCCATAAATAGCCTTGTTGAGCTTGCACACCAGTTTAGAACTGTTGCCCTGACTAAATCCTTCAGGCTGTTGCATGAACACTTCTTCCTGCAAATCACCATTAAGAAAAGCATTATTAACATCCAATTGTCTGATGTTCCAATTTCTAAACAAGGCTATTATCAATATTATTCTGAATGATGTGGGTTTCACAACAGGTGAAAAAGTTTCATTAAAATCAAATCCATACCTTTGTGAATACCCTTTAGCAACTAATCTAGCCTTAAATTTAGAAATTGAACCATCAGAATTTTTCTTTAGCTTATAAACCCATCTACAACCAATTATATTCTTATTCTCTGGTTTTTCAACCAGTGTCCAAGTTCCTTTCCTGATTAAAGCATCATATTCATCTTTTATGGCTTGTTTCCAGTTATCATGCTTAATTGCTTCATGAAAAGAAACTGGCTCATCTTGTAACACAGTAGTATTAATAGTTTTGGGTTTAAAAATACCACATTTTGCTCTAGTTAACATAGGATGTTGATTGATAATATCCCTGTTGGCAATGTCATGACTGACTTTCTCGGATTGTTCTCTGGCAGAACATTGACCACTGCTTTCAACATTTTCATGAAGTGTTTGACTTTGAATACCTGCATCATCATCAGTTAGATGCTCTTGACCTGGCCCTCTAGAGAGTACTGTGTGTTGAGAGCTAGTAATGGTGTCTCTTGCAGCTTGTTGAGGTGGCACCATTACTTGAATTTCTTCAGGCAGTTCAGGTATAACCATTCTAGGCTCAACAATTTTTTCTGTTGCTGTGTTTTTTATGTTACTGAATGGATACATTTGCTCATTAAATCTAACATGTCTAGAAATATATATTCTGCCATTTTTGTCTAGACATTTATAACCCTTCTGTCTGTTACAATACCCAAGAAATGTACATGAAGTAGACCTGAAATCTAGTTTGTGTGTGTTGTATGGTCTTAAACAAGGAAAACACTGACACCCAAAGATTTTTAAATGATGATAATCTGGTTTGACTTTAAAGAAGACTTCTTGAGGACATTTAAATTTCAAAACTTTTGTTGGTAATAAATTTATCAAATGAACAGCGGTATCAAAAGCTTCAGGCCTATATTTCAGTGGCATTGAAGCTTGTGCTAATAAGGTCAAACCTGTTTCTACAATACGTCTGTGTTTCCTTTCTATTAAACCATTTTGTTCAGAGGTGTATGGGCATGTGATTCTATGATTAATACCTTTTTTTATCAAAAAATGACTTTAATGGCAAAAATTCCCTTCCACCATCAGTTTGAAAGGTATTCACATGATGACCAGTCATATTTTCAACTTTAGTAATGTACTATATGACCACATTACTTACTTCAGTCTTAGACTTTAACATATATATCCAGGTAAATCTAGAGTAGGCATCTATGAAAGAAATATAATATTTGTAACCAAGAACAGAACTAGTGTGTGCAGGACCCCATAGGTCAGTAGCCACTAATTCAAGTGGTTTAGTATAGTTTGTATGTGAGTTTGGAAATGCAAGTTTATGAGATTTTCCCAATTGACAAGAAGAACAAATGTATGAGTCAGTTATATGGCTAACATTCAAATTGTTATAACTCATAATTTGTTTGAAAATCTTAACACTTGGATGTCCTAACTTGCAATGCCATAACTCAAGTTGCTCACTACACACAGAATCATTTACAAGGGTTACTAGACATTCCTTATCAGCACAATTAGAGTTTCTAAGATTTGCAACATCAAATCTGTATAATCCTTTAAACTCATTACCCTGCAAAACAATTTCTTGTGTCAGAATATCTTTGACAAGACAAGAATTTGGATAAAATTCAAAGTATACATTATTATCTTTTGCAAATTGGGAAACACTCATTAAATTCTTTTTAATAGAAGGAACCCTTAATAAATTTTTTAAGATGAGTTCTTTGGGTCCTTTTAAACTTGCATTTCCAATGTGTGTAATGTGAGCTACTTTACCATTACCAACTAAAAGATTCTGCGTACCTTTGTATTCCTTGTTCCCCAAGTTTAGATTATTCAGATTGTTAGTAACATGATTAGTCGCCCCTGAATCTAGATACCAACAATCTTCAGCAACATCATCAGTAGAGGCAGAATCTGTATTAGTATTTTCTGTCTGATTTTTATTGCTGTCTTTCTGCACATTCACCATGTTAACACTTGAATTGTTACTAGTCTGTCCTGGATTAACACTGGAATCGTACCTAAAATAGCACCTATTTGCACTATGACCAAATTTGTCACAAATTTGACATCTGATTCTGGTATTATTATTATTCCTTCCTCTGCCTCTGCCACGATTTGACTGACCACCTCTGTGGAATCTAGGCTGATTTTGATTTCTTGAAGTATTACCTTGATTTTTACCCCTTCCATAGGCAGTAAAGTTAACTGACAGATCTAAATTGACATTTCTTTTATGATCAATTCTGCCTTCATGGGCCAGTAAAATTAATGAACATATTGCAAATTTGGTGTAGGATCCATAGAAAAAATAATTGCTGATACAGCTTCATAATCATCATCCAAACCACTTACGATAGAGAGCACATGTTCAGATTCAGGAATTTTCTGTCCTGCTGAATTTAATTGATCACAAATATTTTTTACCTTTAGCAAGTACTCGTTCATTGTTGAATCACCTTTTCTAACACTATGAAGTTGTCTCTTGAAATACATGATTCGAGCAGATGATTGTGCTGAGAAATTTCTCTCTATTGTAGACCATACCTCATTTGCAGTTTTAATACCAATTAATTGAGGTAAAATACTTGCACCTATTGATGACATCATCCATGCTCAGATGAGGCTGTCTTGCCTTTGATATGACTGAAATTTTGGATTCTGAACTAGTTTATCTTCATTATCTCTAATGAATCTTGGTGGTATTATCTTGGTTCCATATATATAGTCATCTAGACCATAACCTCTAATTGCAGTTTCTACCTGTAATTTCCATAACAGGTAATTTGATTCATCAAGTTGGATGGAAATAAGCTGGCTTTGCGGTTTGATGATTGATTTCATCAAATCTTGAATTGGATCAATTGGACTCTGTGCTGTAGAAACACGAGCACTGGACATATTGGCACTATTTGCATCTTCAGGTCCTGCCATGACTGGACTAAGCACAGAAGAGGTAAGAATCTGAACAGAAAACCTTGAATTGTGATTTTAAGGAATTTTTTTTGGTTTGATCTCTGTAGCAAACTCGAGGACCTAAATGATGAATAATCAGCAAGAATCTTGAAAAGATTTAAGTGAGAAAACTGATTAGTCCTCCTGGATGACTCTTTGATCAATCTGAAACAATTTCTTTAACTTCTTGATTGGTTTTCTTGAATGTTCAGAAGTTTTGTCCCTCAGTTTCAAAGGAGAGTGGTTGCAGCCTGTAAAAAATTCAAGGCGAGGCACTATTCTCTTATTGAAACCAACAACTCTCAAGTGAAAAGATAATATTCTTAGATGAGAGGATCCAAATGATGAATCTACTCTGATGGATATAAATCTCTGATAAACAGAGATAGTTTCTTGAATAGGATCGAGCTATTGATACTGTTAAGCACAATTCAGATGCTCTGATACCAAGTTGAAAATTTGAATTACTTGATTTTTACAGAATGAACTTTTTATTACAATGAACGAAAGATGTAAAATGTTTCTGTGTATTTCATATATTCCAAAACTGTACAATGCAGTGTTATTTATAATAGCAGACAAAAAACAAGAATAATGGGCCAAGCCCAGTTGAAGCGGGGAGAAAAGAATAAAAGATACCGACCCAATAAGTTTAGTATCGTTTATTTTAACTAGAAGAAATTTTATTCAGTCTGGTTGTATGCTCTTCATACAGTAAGTCATAGTCCAAGTCTGTTGCATTATCAGTTGACTGTATCTTTGTGATGGATGTTCTAATTTCTTATAAGACTTCATCGATCAACTTTTGGGTTTTAAAAGTTGACAGCTTTTGCATCATTGAGATTTCGCCAAGTGCATCCTTCAATGTGGTTCGCTCCATTGGTTCTATGCCTGTATACCAACAGAGTTCAATAACCTAGTGAAACTTTAGCGCGACTGCTTGACGATTGTTTCCCGTTTGTACAAGTTTATTCTTTGCCCACCATTCCATTATTTTATTACGTATAAGTATCTTTGTGACTTAATTCTTGACTTTCTGAACTTGATTTGGTCGAAATGATAACTTTATTTGTTAAATTATTATGTGCTTTCTTCTATAATTTCTACAGTATTTAAAAAAAGGCTGCAGCTTTAGAGTTTCACGTATATCCTTAGCATGACCTCACCAACCTTTGTTTTTGGATATGCCACTAGTTAGATATACACCAGTCAACAATTCTCTTAAATATCATCAGCATATCAATAGTTGTAAAAAGATGGCTTGATTTAACCAAATAGTTATCTACAATTGTGCTTGTTGGTTATAAAAAAGAAGGATGAGTTTGTGGATCTTGCTAAACACTCCATGCAATATTTGTTGAAAGAGTTGTTATTTAAACCTGCTTAGATAGGTGAACTTAACAGTTATATCCAATGGTTTAAATAGGTTGCATTCTAGTTGATTGCTATCTAATCTTTAACAACTATATTTTTTCTCTTCATATTTGCACGAGTTTGCTTAGCTAACAAATGAAGCAGATTATGTATGAAACTACAAGGTGTATTCGGATCCGCGACACGGAAGGAATGTATGAAACTACAAGGTTCTGTTACAACTCCGTATGAAACAAGCTAGGTGATTATTCTTGTTGGTATGTGTTGGCACTTATGGTATGTACAATATTTGAATTGTTCTTTTAAATTATGTACTTGATTGTATGTATTGGCATTTGTGGTATATTTGAAGAATTGGTATGGTATGTATTTTGGATGGTTTGAATGTGATAATGAATGTTTTGAATGAGTTTCTTCTATGTACAAAATTGGTATTGCAAAAATTTTAATTAAAGCATCAGATTTTATTTTTGTGATGTTGCCTTTGCTTCTTTTTTTTTCTGATGTTGCATTTCAAGATAATTGTGTTGCATTACATAATACAGTGGTATTGCATTCACTAAAATATTATTAGTTCCACATGGCATGTGGGCCCTATAACTAACGTGGCGTGCGACACGTGGAGAGATGGCATGGCGTGTGACATGGGGCAATTGACGTGCAGAGCTAACGTGGCGTGTGACACGTGGGCATCTTACATGAAAGCTGACGTGGCCCTCACTATCATGACCTGGAAGTCAGGATCTAACTTATGCTTAAGGCAATGCTGCGTTTTGTTGCATTACTTGTTAATAATGTTGCAATACTGTGATAATGCAACACTTTCTTTTCATGGATGTAGATGGGAAAAAACATTGCCTTAGAGGGCTAATGCAATGATCACGGATGCCACGCCCCCCTGGTGTTGCCTATTTGAAAAAATGGCCTACGGCAACGCTTTTTGATCTACGACCACTTAAAAATAGTGTCGAATATGCCCACTTCCGTAGTAGTGTGGGGTTTGAATTGTTAAATATAGATCTTGATTTAATCAATGAAAACCTACAAGGAAAACAAATCTTTACCATCAAAACCAGTTATCAAGATCTACTCTGATAATTAGTAGTACTTATGATTCTTGTTTATTTCTACTTTGGAGTTTTTTTGTAATCAAATAATTGTTCATTATATTTTAGCGTGGCAAAGATAATAATAAAGAGATTCAAAGTGGATGTAAGCATTATCAGTAGATGAACCACTATAAAAATTCTCTCTCTCTCTAATTTCTATTTCTTACTATGGGCGTAAATTTGGTTTCCTTATGTCCAACACCCAAAAGATCACAATATCAATGCAATCACATTCACAAAGAAGCAAACATAGTAAATAACAGGGGACACACGATATTTTTATAGTGGTTTGGCTAAGCCCTAGCCTACGTCCACTTTATAATCTTTTATTTATACTAACAAATTACATAAATCAATACATTTCTTATAAGAAAGAGCAGAATGAGAATTGTTTATCCCCAAAATCCTTGTATCGAATATTGAAATCAGTTTCCGTGTGTGCAACAACCTTGCACTTTAACAAAGGAGGAAGCCGAGGAAAAAAAGAAAAAGAAAATCCCTTTCACCAGCCGTGAAATGTTGTATTCGTAGGCAGAGGCCAGTTCGGATCGAACTAACACGTGGCAGCCATCCATAGGGCGACGCTGTTGTAGTGGGGAACGTGTAAAAAGTCCTCTCCAGATCGTGCTTTTCCAGATGTGGTCTGATCCGGGTTTGTAGGTGAGTGGCCCAAGTGAATAGCCATGATAATAGGTCCTCTCCCATGTCCAGGCATCGGTTCGAACACTCAATTCGGGTCGGATCGACACATTAGACCTGAAATGATTCAGTGCCAAGTTTATCATGTGCAATGGAATCGAGTTCGATCCGGGACTCCCTGATCTGAGCTGTTTGATCTGAAGAAGTTCTAGCTAGGTGGTTCGATCCGAACCATGGCTTCAACCATGCAAAATCCAAATTTCCAAGAATTCTGACACTTCATCCAAGTGAATTCGAATTGTGATTGCCTTGCCAAAAGGCATGTCAACATTTCCCCCCCCCCCCAGAACATATCTTTTTAAATAAAAAAGGTTGTGTTCTGGATAATCCATAAGCCATAGAAATCCAATAAGATAGAAGTCCAGAAAGCCACGATCATGCCAGATCGTATTAATAGAAAACTGGAAATCCATAGTCGCACTGGACTATATTATAAGAAGACCAAAAAACCCAAAATCCGATGATCACTCGGGATCGTATTACAAGAGAAATTTGGGAATGCCAGAGCCTCGCCGGGTCCATCCGATTGCAAGTATAATCCATACCTGCAAAGAGAAGAGGCAGACAGATGTTTGAAATCCTGATAGCGTTGGCTAACCTTTTCAAACATAAACCATTCTTAGACGTCCATTTCGAGTATAAGCCATACTCGAGTGTCAATCAAATCATCCTCCCAAATCCTGGCAAAGAGACCCAATCATTCAGGCATAATCCACACCTAGAAGTACAAACTAAGCACAAGCCATACTCGAGTTTTATTGAGTTCTTTTTCCAAATCCTTATAAGAAAATCCGATGTTCTCGAATATAATCCATCATTGGTATTATGACCGTCCATTAGTATTATGATTGTCCATCTCATGAAATATGCAATGCCTTCCAGAATCGCGCTATCTTTTCGTTTTCTCCCTGCCGGGAGGCTTTGGGTAAGGGATAATATTCCTTGTATCCAAGTAGATATCGATTGGTGCAACACTAAGCTCGGTGTACTTATCATATTTAGGCCCTCTCCGGGCCAGAACACCGTGATCATTCTTGGCAGAGGTCTTTTCTTTGCCATTGCCATTGCCTTTCAAGAGTTTGATGGTCCTTCTTCCTTGACCAAGTTAACATCGAGAATGTCCTTTTCGGAATTTGCATCTTCCTCCCATAGAAATTTGTCTACTTCAAAGTAGAATTCACCAAGATCCCTCGGCGGATCTCGATGCAAAGAAACTTTGAAGTCCGACTTATCCAGGATGCTGGATACAACTGCCATCAATACCATAGATGGTTCAGGTAGATCTACCGATGCCACTGCAACTAGGGATGGCAATGGGGCGGGGAAGGCACGGGTAGTACCACCCCATCACCTTCCCCGTTGGGTGATTTTTTAGCCCCGTGCTCGCCCCATACCCGCACGGGTATCCATTAAACGGGTTTTAAACAGGTTACGTGTAATGATGGGTATTCGTGGGTAGCCATTATATTTATTCAATTCATTTTTTAGTAATTTATTGAAATTATTCAAAAGTACATTTGGTATAAAAAAAACAAATTAGACCAATTCTTAAATGCTAACCTCAAAATACCAATACATATTTAAACCAATATCCAAAAAAGAAAAGATAACAACAGAAGTATCCATCAAAATATCAAGATTCAGTTATAAATTGTTCAGTAAAAGCATGCACACAAATACCGAACAACCAACAACAATATTTTTTGTATTGACTATTGATAATAAATCACATACATTATGGGCACGGGTACCCGCGGACATGGACATCTTACTATTCGTACCCGCCCCATCAATTAACGGATATTAAAAATACCTGTTTATTTTACCCATGGATACACATTTAACTATCCGTTTCATATCCATGATGGATTTTACCCGCGGATACGAATTTTTTGCCATCCCTAACTACAACGTTGAATCATTCCAGAAATGAGCGTAGGGTCTCACTGGACCTCTGTTTGATTGAAGTGAAGATCATAACGTTCATGATTCGAGCGGTGTGACCCGAAATTGTACAATAAAGCGAGCGACCAACACAATCCAACTGTTGATCGACTCAGACTCCAACTGCCGAAACCACATAACAACTGTATCAGTCAATAAAAGAGGGAAGCTTTTGGCCATGACATTGTTCGACGCCGATAACATTTCTATATGGTGCATATAGCATATCAGATGCACAGTAGGATCTGTCCTGCCATTGAATGGCTCCAAAGAGGGTAGCTTGAAGTATGGAGGGTTGCAGGAGTTCCTGATTTCCCATGAGAATGGGTTGCGATTGACGTTATCCACGTCATCCTATGAAGTGATGCTTCTATTGCATCGTCGAATTATATTGGCAATTTGATGTCCATCAGCTAGCAATTATCTCCGGTTGTCCAATCCTACATTGATTCCCCTAGCAAGAAGCCCTGAAGAGGGAGGAAGCCTATGCTGGACTCTCAAGTTCAAATTGAAAGTGACACTGGTCCCTAGATCGAACCGTTCGATCTGACCCAGTTCGAGATTTTCAATCCGATCCTATTCGAGATTTTCGATTCAGGGGGTCCTATCTTGAAGATGTGCTGACCCTAGTGCTCTATTATCCATTCGATCTGGGGCAAATGTAAGCCAAGCCTGGTCTAAGTTTCCATCAATTCCTGTTGCTCCATCAGAAGAATTATGCGTTGATGCGTTGCGCTGCACATTTCAAGAAGGATGGCGATTGTCCCCAACTGCACCCAAATTAACGTTGCCATCCATTCGATCTAGGATTTGATCTGATCCGTTCTGAAAAGCAGTGCTTGCTCGAGCCAAATTTGCTGATGTTTGCACCCCCAACAACACTTGTTCTAGCAAGTAAACCGTTGTTGCTCGGCCTTTCATTCATCCGAGTAAAGAAATTGTTCATCATTGTCCGCTGCTTCCGAAGAAGTTCGTCTTCCCGTGCCATTTATTTTCTCAATTCGGCAAGAAACGCCATCCATTTCCTCTCTAGTCAAGTATATTGAGGGATCACCGCGAAAGGAAACGTCATGGCTCCCCTCGTTCCTAGCGCTTCCAATGCCAACATCCTCAGTTCGAGAAAAATATGTGTCTTTCACTACGCCATAGATGGCCTACTGCAACGAAAATCCAAGGTGTTGCTAGCTACAATGTAACCATAGATATGCTAATGTTTGTCTATTGCAATGCACGCTCCAAGGTGTTAGCATAGATATCAAATTTTGTTGTGGTAGCAATAGTTATAAACTTATAAATTTGATTTGCCACATCATCAATCCGCACCTATAAAAATATGCATATTTATCCATCAATTTCCCTTTTGGAAACAACATATGTAGTTGACAGCTCGCTAATCCGTTAAAATCACACACCACCAATAGGAAAACTTCATTCCAATCCTCTCTTTCAACTTCTCGGATCTAGATCTATTCGTTCTAGACTCCAACTCTAACTTCATTCCATTCCTCTTTCTTCCAGCTCCTCGACTCTAACTCTATCCCAGGCCCGGCTACTCCCGTACGCTGAATCAACCAATCGTGATGCGCAATAGCTACGCTACTCCAGTATGTCGGTCTCTGGCGATCCATCATCCAAATCTGCGAAATCGCGTGATTCCTTTGGCAGTCGCCAGGGCCCAGGCGATCCAATTCGACAATTCCAAAAAATATCCTGCAAAAGAAGGTCTTTTGTCTTCTTCTTCTTCAGCTCTTCGGTTAGACGGTTAGTAAATTATAAGCATCAATTCAATAACTTAAAGTTGAACACCAACAAAGAAAAATCATAGTTATAACCTCTATTTGACTTGAGTGAAATATTAAGTCACTAGGTTTTATTTATTTGGTTTTCATTAGTTTTGAATAAGCAACTTCAATGTTGGCCGAAAATCCGTATTCCTTTGTGTGTATTTATTACCTAACTTTGTTGAATTCTTGATGAGTGAAATACTGAGTTCTGTTGTGATTAAAAAGAACTTGAAATTGAATACTTGATTATGCTTATATGTAGCAGTCGTTATGTGTTAAGTGTGCGTATTATAAGTTCTTTTCAAATACGTATTTCATCAAGATTCAAGCAGTTTCATTATTCTACGTCTCAAATCAGAAGTCTTAGTGAGATGACCCCTCAAACCTTCAAACAAACAATATAAGTTGATGATTGACAAAAGTTTTTTTTAAACATACATCCTGGGTCATCTTCCCCATGTGTTCTCATTCCTTGCTAATAAAACGCTACCAGGACCACTTTCACTAGTATATACATACCGGTATGCGGGTTTTGACATGAAACTTATGCTAAGTTATATTTCAAACATTATTGAATATTTAGAAAATCTATTCAACACAGCTATAAGTATGCTCTCCACGTGTAACTTTGTCTTGATATATTGGCATTCACGTATAGCATGTATCAAACTGATATTATAGTTATTAACTTCAAGTCGTGTGGCTACCCGACGTGATAAACGACAATAATATATATGTTGTTCGTAACAATGCAAATATAGCACGAACCCGATAGCGATCAATGAATTGTCACTATCCAATTGTCACGTCAAGAAGTGTTACCAGTTTGAAGTATAATCAAAATTAGTAACAACAAAAGGTGTGATCCGATTTGCAACAGCACAGAAGCGTTGTAAAACAAATAGAAGAGAGAAGTACCTGTCAGTAATGTCCGAGTCCAGGGTAAATCTGTTTCCTTGAAACAATATTGCTCCCTCTACGGCGCTGAAGGTTATCGAGCAATTGTCTCCCAAGATAAAAAAGACCGTTTTTTACAATTTGAAGCGCTTTCAAGTGCAGAGCAATTTCGAACTCAAGAGAGTAGTGTTTAAGAACAATTTTGCAGAGAAGAAAGGAATGTTCTGGTTATTTTTTCTGTTCTATCATGAAGTCCTTATATAGTGGCTAGAGGGTGTTTTCTGGACAGATGCGACTGTCTGTACGGACGCGTCGACTGAGCCCGAAAGGAAACGGGCGCACCTGTTTGCTGCGCAAGCCCAAGAGCCGAAAGGAAACGGGCGTATCCGCTCCGTTCAAAAAAGATATGTCCCATTGCAACAAGGCCGAGAGGGTTAGCGGCCCACGGAAATCAGGAGACCCTAAGAGCCCCAAGGCCCAAGGCCCTATCTATGACATTTTAATATTTATTATGAAGGCCTAATGTCTATATAGCCCCATTCACTCAATGCTCCATGTGCTCATTTCTTTTGTTTTGAAATAGTTTATTGGGCTTTGGTATATATAGAGATATATTCACATATCACACACAATGTGAGACTTTGTTTTCTTATATTTCTCCAATACTACACAACCTCTTCTTTCCCAATCTTCTCAATTATTTCCAACAATATATGGGGTTCAATTATATAAACTATTCTCTAATCAGCTGAATGAGGTGTATGCGCCAAATAACACGTCACTTACTTGTCAGTACCACCTCACATCGTTTGAAGTAAACTTTGATAAGACCTTGTTTATGAAAATTACCCAGCTAAATTGGGGATGAATTCTTTTGTACCCAACTCCGATGTTTCCATGTGCCGGATCAATCTTATCCATTGATTTGCACAAAATCTAATAGTTTTGAGTGGATTGTAGGACTCATTCATTAGATTATTAATAATATGTTTGGTAGATGTGTGGTGGTGATTTGTCGGGCACACGGGAACGCCGAAGTTGGGTACAGAAGAATTGATCCCCTAAATCGCACATACTACCTGCTGTTATAAAAACAATGATATGCACTAAATACTTTTAACACATCACCCATTGTTTAGCGCTACCCCATATGTACCAAAAACTTATACTATCTCTCCATAGGACGTTAATACAAAGCTAAGTTCCAACTTTGTATTTCTCTAAGCAGTATAAACCATGACTAACCATGCATTTAGCAAAACCGGTCATTTTACTAATGTATTTATACCAAGCTAATTTGCACTAGTGAGTGCACTTAAATGCACTTTTCATGAATCATGTCATATTAGCAGGTACCATTATAAGGTTATATACCTGCTACTCAGTGCCGGTCCAGGCCATTTTGCTGCCCTAGTCTGGTTTTGCAAAAATAAGCAAGTTGTAAAGAAAAAGTCAGCAAATTTGATTTTCCCCAGATTTGAACCAGCATCAATACATGCATTTCCGCTGAAGCTTGCCAACTCTCCACTGTGGCTCACTTGAGAATGCTTCTACAATAAATATACATATACAATTTCTTCCCACCTGTTGTCCCAAACCACAACCTGTTGTCCCCTCCAACGTCGGTTGCCCTAGTCGACGGACTCTTCCGACTCCCCTCTGGACTGGGCCTGTTGCTACTATAAAACGTTATAGCGCCACTTGGGAGTTTGTAATTTTAATGCTTACATGCATGGGGTTGGGATCACTAGACCCAATTTCCTCTAGTCCGGTGGTCCCAACCAATTAAATCACTCCATTTTTGGGTGATTTACACATAACTCCCTGAATCACACCCGAATTTCGGGGGTTATGTGTAAATCATCCCAAATGGGGTGATTTAATTGTTGCGGACCACCGGACCAGGGAAAAATCGGTCCAGGTGATCCGCACCCACCGTACGTTTTTGTGCCTCCTCAAATGAAGTATAAAATTGGATTTTATACATAAAACGTTGAAACTAGCTTAAATCAAAACTTAAGTCTTCCCTTAAATAAATATAAAATGTGACAAAATATATAGCAAGCTGTCATTCCTTTTATATTTAATCAAACATTGGACTGGCAAGCTGAAACGTAGACAAGCCCTATTTTGAAAGCTGTCCTATATATGCACGCGCTGGTGCATGTATACATGATATAAATATGACTCACGCAGGTATCGTTGTTCAACGTTTTACCCTTAGGGTGCGTTCGCAGTGAAATTTTGGCACGCTCAATTTTTTTTGGCGTCCGACGCGTCGGACGCAAGCACCTTTTCCCCCTTCCAGACTCCATGATTCTCGAACGTTGGAAAAGTAACCGTTGGCGTCTGACGCGTCAGCGCCTATAAGAACGCACCCTCCCCTCATTCCTCCCCATCTCAACCCGAATCCTCCCCTCTTTACCCACGAATTTCGATTTTTTGGTGCAATTTCGAGCTGCAAAAACTGTAATTTTTTATACCGTTGTGTTTCTTTTTCAATTTTCTACAACATATATTTTTTACGGATTTTTCTGGAAATTTTTTTTGTTTTGGATACGCAGATGGCTTCCTCTTCCACCACTGCTACCTCGCAGCCTTTTGCGAATTGGACGGACGACCGGGAGTCCGCTTTCATAGATATTTGCGTTGAGTTCATAGCCGCTCGCGATACAAGCGTCAGTGGGTTCTACGCAACAGTCGCAGCAATAATGAACGACCGTTTTAATCTGGTGTTCACAGAAAACCAGATAAAAAATAAATGGGACAACATGAAGCGCATTTTTTGCGAATGGGACGCTCTACTAAGAACACCTGGCGGTGTATGGAATGCA
Source organism: Allium sativum (assembly GCA_030737875.1). Lineage (NCBI taxonomy): Eukaryota > Viridiplantae > Streptophyta > Magnoliopsida > Asparagales > Amaryllidaceae > Allium > Allium sativum. Next base: position 138,161,041 of record CM060925.1, on the reverse strand, counting down.
GAGTTCGATTATCTGGACGGTCCTGATGATTTTTGGGGTACCGGCGGTGGCAGACCATTCAGAAAATTCAGGAAGAACTCGCCGGTGAAGTTCCGAGACCAAGACATTATGTTCGAGGGTTGTTTGCGCAAAGATACTTGTGTGTATTCGATTCCTCGGGTTGCGCCTCCTACTGCACCAGCACCTCCACCAGCGCCTGCAGCAGCTGGTTCTTTCTCCCCTGCCGACGCGGGTTTCTATACTGGTTGGATGGCTTCGGGCGATCCCCCTTCTGGTCAGCCCTCTAGGCGCAGACAGGCAGAGCGTGCCAGCTCGTGGGTGACCGACCATACGAGACAGCTTGCTGCTCGTTGTTTGGAGCTTGTTCGGAGATCGGGTACGCGTGTGGACCTTTGGGAGATTCTGGCGATTTTCCGCAATGATGAGCGGAATGTGGATATTGTTCAGGAGCTTACCGATGATGGCATATGTGGGTTTATTTCAGCGGAGTTGAGCTTATTATCTCATCGTCGTTTATTGTAGATTTTCATGTATTTGTTTTAATTCCAGTACCGTTGTGTTCTTTATGTTTTATGAAAAACGTGGTCGTATTATGAAATATGTTATCGTTTAGTTTGATGCAATTAGAATTTAATTAAATCAAAACCATTATTTTAACAATTAAATACCACGCTCAAATACCACGCTCAAATACCCCGTTCGTAGCTAAAAACGCATTTCCCCTTAGCTACAGTACCACGCTCGAATACCCCGTTCACGTTCGTTAAGAACGCACCCTTAAATCACTTCCAGATATTTCGAACTTTGCTACACCTTTTAATATAAAATACGTGGACGAGTAAAATGAGGTATTTCATGCATGCATGCAGTGCATATATTAATATATCGAATTTAGCTTAGGCACGAAACCCTTTATACGGAATTAAAGTTTGTTCACATCTTTTTAACGGGTGTGAACAAAACACCACTAACACCGTTAGTGGTGTACGGTTATAATTGGCCCCTGAATTCCTCCAGAACAATCTCAGTCGCACATCACTAACGGTGTTAGTGGTGTTATGTTCACATCCGTTAAAAATGTGTGAACAAACTAGCACTCCTTTATACGTTGTTATACCCATGCTCCTCAAGTCAATTGCATTGGTACTTGTAACGTGTTTAATTATCTACCACAAAACATTGAAGTGACAACTCAATGAGCTAGTACAAAACCCTTTTTGGTTATCCCGAGGCTTCTAATGAAAGTTAACACCATCACATGGATACGCCCCTAGAAGCATTGTTAATTCTCACGTATACCCAATATAAAAATGTAGTATGTTAACACCATCACGTGGATATATTTTGTATTTCTTCTTCTTCTGCATGGGAAGAATGAGGTGAAACCATAGTTGTAAATACCGAACCGTACGTCAAAGCGTGACAGTGAAAGATCCAAGGTTTTCGTGGTTCAACCGGTCAGACCGTGAGAACCGCGCTGATAGTTTATTTTTATTTTTTGACTTAAATGTAAAATTAATTTAAATATAGATAAAATTTAAGCAATTATGACAAACATCCGTGTCCAAACTACCTAATTGAAATAATTATAGTTGTAAATTTACTAATTTTCTATAGTAAAAGAGGATTGGTTCAATAATAGTTCGTAAAATGTACATAATAATGAATTATATAATCCAAAATTTAATAACAATTGCTATAAAATTATTTGTTAAATTTATTATAGTAAAAAATAAATAGTGAAGTAATTATATTTTCGTAAATTTGAAGAACCGTGAGGTTCAAAGAGGTCGAACCAGAGGTTTTTATAGGGTTTTGAGGTTAAACCGCGGGTCTATGAACGCGCGAGGTTATTTCATTTTAAGAGTCGTGGCGCTCCTAGGTCGAAGGTTAACCACGGTCGAACCGAGGTTGGGTTGGGTCTTTAAAACACTGGCCGAAACATCCCATGCTGTCCACGCTTTGGTACATACTTAAATACAGTATGCATCTGTAAACGAGAAACCTGCTTCTAATTCACAATAACTCTAAATTGCCAGTAATACTTACACTTTTCCATATTGATTCTAACAGACAACCCATATTTTCAAGACTTGACTACATTATAATTTAAAACATCCCCCTCACAAACATATTAGAGGATTAAGTGGTTCATAGCATTACATATTTCTGTCAATTCATATAGCCCAGTTTTAACTAGTTTCTAATGAAAGTTTTTCAAGCAAGCAAACATTATAATACTTCAGATTTAACAATCATCCAACAGCATACACACTAAATACTTATTCTTCCTAGCATTTAACTTCTTAGTTCCAAGCATTACTTCCCAAGCATTCTACTAGGCTTCTTCATTTCCTGCACATGCATCAGAGGCGGCCCCATTATTATAGGACACCCCATTGATGCCATTAGCAAATAGGGTCAGACTTTGTGTTTGGTGTGAGAATAAGGTATTATACTCAAATAAACAAGGTTAAACTTGCATGTAAGTTAAGTGATATATTCAGATATCATTATGTTTACAAGAGTATGTTCAATACTTCTTAATCTTCATACCAAGAGAACATCTCCCAGAGTTCCTAAATCATCATGCATATAACCAAATGCATAGTAAAATAACAAACTATCATTAACAATCCATCTGTCATCCATCCCATGATGTTTGCCAAGTATTACTTTCCTGGATTACCCCATCTTAGTTTATATAGGTCATAGCTCCTCCTACATTGAAGACATAAGTGCACATTGTGTTTCCTAAACACACAAAGGCCTACAGGGGTTTCACAAGCCATGTGCATGCCTGATTTCCTCCTTGGAAATCAAACAGATCAATGTATGTATGCATGGTTCCCCAACCATCCAGTTACCTTTTTATAATTCTTGTGTTATCCTTCTTATATATTCCCCGTTTTAATACTTATTTAAAATGGTTACTTACCTATGCTCCCATAGATTCATGCTGCCCAACATGACTTCACAGGTACATATCATGAATGCTCCACATACATATGTGATGAGTGTAACTATTAATCTAATATTCATGCAAATGCAAACAAACACCCAGTAAATCATATCCATATCATAACTATGCTCAAGTTATACATTCTAATATATATTTATATTATAGCTTTTAGAAAACATTTCTATATTCATTTGATGCAAGAGGATCAACACATATATAACAATATTGCACCTCTTCATCATTTTTATACAGGATTAGACATAAGCTTGTGACCCATTGGCCCATGCTGCCTAACCCCAAAGTTTCAACCGATTTGAGTTATTATTACTCATACAAAGAAATATTTCAAACATATCAACCAACATGATTTATTTAAACTCATTTTTATATCATACATATTACTAAAAGCAAAACCAATGTATATTTATACTCAAAAATGACCGCCTTTCCCTAGGACTTAGTGCCTTTATAAAATAGTATAAACTAGGGCTATATCGGTTGCATTTTAAACCGCATAACCGCACCAAAAAAAGCAATGGTAACTGCAAAAAAAAAAATGTTAACGGTCTCCGTTTCAGAAAATACGGTGCGGTTCTACTACCGCATCGGACAAAAGACGGAAGCGGTTTCAGTTTTCAAAACCGTGGCTAATCATACCGCTTTTTTCAACCGTTGATTCAATATTAAGGTTTTGCTTTGGTGAATTTGGGACCATCGATGTAAAGATAAACAATCCCGTCCACTCGATATTATCCCATAAAACAGAATTTGCGACCATCGATGTCATTTTTAACGATGCCGGGTAAAATTGGGCTTTAGATATGTCTTTAGAAGTGTCTAAATCTTGGATAATATTCGATAGAGATCTAAAACGAGGAGTGACTTCGTTGATTACTTGATGTCTGGAAGTATAATGGTCGGATTTGAGAAAAGAAAGCTTCAAACTTTTTGATCTGTTAGATGCAAGACCAATGAGAGGATGGAGAAGGCGAGGCTCTTCATTTTGAGCAGCCGAAGACTGGTGAGCCTTCACGGATGGGGCAGCCAGTGATTATCAAGGTTCAGAGTGAAGAGCAGCCTTAGCTTTGAAGTTTTCTAGAAGATTGTTTCCATTTTCAGCAGAAGAGGAAAGAAACTCTTCCAAATTTCTGCTATTTTTTATAGTAATCATCAGCGAGGTATGGATTAATATCAAATTTTTTGGATTTGGACGAGATGATAGAACAATATTTGCTGATGCAGAACCATCTTTGATCTTTGGACATAATATTGTTGTTGTGAACTCTATTATTGCATTCCTTCCATATGAAATAGATTGCAGTAGTGATAAAAACACATGCTAAGTCCTTCTATTTACTCTTGCCTTTGCAGTGCTCTGGAATAAGTTGAATTTCATCCTTAAGATCCCTCTAGTATAAGTTGAAGCATGCTGTCTCTTTTCTTGAATGAATGTTGTTACATTGTTTGAATGTTGTATTGTATTATGAAATATGAACATATCATTGTATGAAACTATGAATGTTGTCTCTTTTCTTGATGCTCCTGCTATTAATGATTGTGCAAGTACCAAGCGGTGCTGCTGCATACTTAGATACTTAATATGTGCATTCATTTCAGCGGTTAAAACTCAATCGTACCGCATCCAATCAAATGGTAACCGTCTTATTTAACGGTTAACCGTTATCAACGGTAGACGGTTGCGGTTGGAAAAATGAACCAACCGTCAAAGACCGGTATGGCAGCGGTTAGAGTTAATATCAACGGTTGTTGCACCGTATACACCCCTAGTATAAACTCACCTATGAATTGCTTCTTTAGATCCCTATTCTCTAGCTTTGCCCTATTCCTTTCAGCTACTTGTTGCACTTTATTCTTCCTTTGATTAATTTTTGCTTTCAGAGAATAAAATAGCCTAGGTAACCTGGCTTTATACCTAGTTGTTCCGGAAACTAATTAGGGTTTCCTTATTTGGGAAATGTCATATTTACCCTACACTGAAAATGATTATATTTACATGTTAAACACTCATGTTTATAACCATCTTTCCTTTCTTATATTTGGTAGAGAGATATATGCCCTACCTGCCATGTTGGCTTACTTTTTCCTGCAAAGTGGCACTTATTAATTTCCACCTTTATCCCTCTTGATCATGCTATTTCCATGACCTTATCTTACCACGTATTGAAAGAACTTCTATGTATATTTTTCAAATGAATCTCAGCCCATATATTATGCAACCATCATACCTCTTTATCTAAAGGTTCTTATATTTGGTTCTGGAGCTCCGAGGTACAAAGTTGGTGAAGAAGCTTAGTACCGATCCAAAACACTTCTTCGTCATTGAGCCGTTTTGACAAGTCGTGACGACCACACTTGTGCGACTTCATGTAGGCCTGATTCCTAGGACTGTAAATGAATACTCAAAAAATTTGAAATTTTTCCGCATCCACATCCGAAAATCGGATAAATATCCAACTTTGGAAAAAGGATGCACATATGGATATAGGCACATACGCATCCGAAAATTATCCATCCGTTTTTTTTCATGATTATAGCTTAAATTGTGCATTTTAACATAATTAAATACACTATATTATTATTTTGTAAAGTTGAAGGTCTACTAAACGCACGCTAATTACTTAAAATTATATATTATCATCATATTTACATTTTTTAGCAATTTAGTAACTAATCAAGTTGAAAAAGCTTAATATTAAGCTAAATCATTTATGTTCATTAATTTATCGCCATTGGCGGAGCGGACAATTATCCGATATTCATCTGTATCCGTGAATGCAGATATCCGAAAATGATTTCGGATGCGGATGCGAATATGACTTTATCCATATCCAAAAGTATCCGTTGACAGGCCAATTGATCCCTGAGTATCTTGGTGACACTTCAGGCTACTGGGCCACGTGATGTGCAGAGTCGTATAAGATCGAATTGCTTTTGGAACCAGGCCAAAAGGCTGGTTAACAGAAAAAATCCAACATAGTAAGAACCAAAGATGAATTTGTAAAGAATAACAGTCAAAGAAATATGAATGCTTTGGTAAATATTTCACAGCTCAACTTGTCTGTGTCAGACTCAACTGCCATATTCGCACGTATTCAAGGTAATAGACACATGCTTATTATGTTGAAATGCTATTCAATTTCTGGAGATTAACAAGATTATATGTACAACTCGTTTTAACACTTGAATATGGTACACCATGATTATTGGCCTGCGATGTTCATTGTGTCATTTAACATAACACAGACGAGCAAAATCTTTGTAAATGGTAACTGTTTCTTTTTTGCAATGGTAAAGTTACTTGAAATATCAAAAGCTGAAAATAATACTGTGGAATTTAATAAATACATGATTTGATAGATATCACTTTACATGCATTGAAAGTATAAATAGATGGCTTGACGCAATCAAATACTTGCAATAGACTCAACCTTTGATTATATGATTCTTCTGACGCTCTGTTGACGGATGGTATAATGAATCATTCCTGGTATCATTTTTTTCAATGGATGCAAGCTTTGTATTCGAAAGTGAGTTTGTTCACACTTTTTAGGGTAGTGTGAACAAAACACCGGTTTTCATTGGTGGAAATCAGAGGGCCCCTTATGAGTCCTTCTTATTCCACCAATCAAAAGTAGTGTTTTGTTCACACTACCAAAAAGTAGTTTGAATTAACTCACTATTCAAACCTTTTTGTCCAGTCTGCAATTGTTTACATAATTGTAAAAGTCAGAAGAAACATTTAGAAGTAACGGTGGATTTTCATTAAGCGGATTCAATGAAACCTAAAAATCATATACATGCGGTCGTGAGAATTTTCTTTCTGTAGACCGTCAATTCGATTAAGCTAAACTGATACATTGTTTCCTTCAAGTTAGCCCTTTATAAGGAAATTTAAATAATATTAAATTTTGGTTAAAACATTTGTCAAACTGATCAATTGTGTCATCCTAGGATAAACATACGCTAGGAGACATAAAAAATATAATTAAATACCGATAACTAATATTGAGTAAAAAAATAGCTGGTTGACTAACATTAGGTGTAAAAAATCTACTGTTGAATAAGATCCATCCAATCATATTTATGCATGCATCTAGTTCTTTAGTAAAACTGATGAGAAAACTACAAACAACATTATTAATATCGATTCAAAAAGTGTTTGTTCATTATGTTGTTTTTATCCATGATGATATAATATATGAGTACTATTATATTATTATCCCCCTGCATAAACAGGTTGAAATTGAGCAAGCACTTACCGTGATGCCAGAGCCGGCCCTGGGCCCGGGCAGTCTGGTCGACCACCCAGGGCCCAGTCCGGGAAATGGCCCAATTCAGTAAGTACTGTTATTATTAAATATAAACTGTTAATGTTTATGTCCAGGGAAATTGTTGTAGGTTGGTGATATTGCTTCTGCCGGCAAAACAGCAGGTCGTGGGTTCAAGTTCTGTAGGTGATATTTCGTTGATAAATCATCAAGCTGCTAGTCTTCAGTTCAAGGCATTTTATTTTGCCCAGGGCCTTATTTTCAATTGGACCGGGCCTGCGTGATGCATTACATGGTGGTGTAACAAAGCATGAAGAGCTGCTTTCCTGACCATATGATCCAAATGTTGACCTAGAAACATTTATGTTCATTGTTATTCGCAGCTACACCGTTTCTTCGACCTGGGATGTGGTAATGTCTTCTCATAATTTTCAAGAAGATATGCTTACGGTTGGCCATGAGGTAGATGAAAGAAAGGGATCTACAAAATTCACATTGCTTTTTAGAAAGAAAAAAAAATCTTTTAATAGAAGCATCATTAATGAACAGCGATAGAGTTTACCCTTCTATCCTTTCTCTAACTCCTAGCTAGCATAATATCACTGTAGGATTAGCATCCAAAAAAGATACCGATTAGTTGTACGGAGATTATGACAAACTGTAGACGCTAGCTAGCTTAACAAATACTTTATGATGTCTCTTTCATATAATAAATACAGGTTAAATCTAAAATGCTAAAATTCTAATTCTAAAAATTACTACCCTATCTAATGTTTGTCATTTCCCCCTTCAGCATTAATGTATACTTACACATCAATGATTATTGTAATAAATTTAGGCTAATTTATTGCTATGGTATGTTTCTTCTTATTGACTAACATGAGACAATGCGGCGGCCGGCGGCCAGTTAACAGACAGTCATGGTAACTAAACATAAAACTACAATTGAATCAAAGACAACATTTCTTAAAATTATGCTTCATCATGCCTTCAATTTAAATTTTCCTAAATGCTAAAATAAGTAATAATAATCTAACACTAAGTCATTTTGTATTAACTAATCACACAGAGACGCAAAGAAAACACAAATGTGAATCATCATTACACTCATGTGTGTGTGAGTATGTGCATATTATGTGTATTGTACATATGGGAAGCAAAAAGGTATATTATGTTTCAACAGTATTAACATAAATTTTAAGTAACATTGGTATGCCGCCTATAACCACGCCAAAATCTCAAAAGAATATGTAGCTTAATTTGATTAAGTCCACTCTCATACTTGATGGCACGCATCATTGTTACCATCATTTGCTATAAAAAAGGTAAAAAAAAAAAAAAAAGAGCAAGATAAGTAGAAAAGACTGTAATATCACTTGTGGTAGTAATAACTTCGCATAATCAGCCTTTTAATCACTACCAACCATGTATACCCAAAACCAGACTTACCCTTTACTACTATAATTCATGAAGTGACAGAAAGTGGTAGATATGAATGAACAAAACATGTCATGAAGGACCTTTATTTTGACTGATAATTGCTTCTTTGTTGAAGTGGGTAAAAAATACATATTCAAGTTAGCCTAACGGATAAACATGTCAATTTTATAAAACCTTAAGACTCAATAATTGTACCCCATGTTTTCCCAGTCGGTACTATCCACCTTGAACACCAAAATATATACTGTCGTTCACAGGCATGAGACTATGAATGAACAAAACATAAATTAAGATAACTGTTACCAATTAATATTGATTTCTAAAGCTCTACGTAAATATAAACAGCCTTCATAATAAACAAACAACACAAAGTTATAAATGACATACTTTACTGTTAAGTATATCATAACTGGAATGAAATTAAGCTGATCATAATTACAAATAAATTCGTTGATTTCAATAAAAAGTTACACATATCATAATTGTACACACCAAAACATAAACATGCAACTATCACAAAGAAGCTCATCTCACTATTATTTTATCAAGCAAAACAAAGATGGCAGCATCAGTAATATATTTAGAACACGGTAGGCAGTAAAAACTGGTTTTCTATTCTAGACACGTTAGCATCAAATTAAGCAACAATTGGTAGTAGGAGAGACCAATCTTAATGTAGTTTCTCTAGGTAGTAGTATGAAGATACCCTGGTTTATACATATACAAAAGATAAGGTGGCAAGTTAATTCTAGTTTTTATATATACAAAACACGGATGCAAGATGGCTGTAACAACGGGCTTCTTGTTTTTATCTCCTAAAGTCGCAACAACTAACATTAACTTACAAGAACATATTCATCAATTATAAATATAGCAGTAATAATGAACTTATATAAAAAATAACTATTGCATGCAGGTTTCAAAATCATGCCTGAAAGAAAACGGGTTTTTGGAACCAAATCTATGACATCATAATTTATGCTTCAGTCCAAGGAAAGTAATAAAAAACTGAAAGTTATATTAAGATATATAAGCAATTTAAGGATTATGAACCATAATTTATTCACATGATGACTCCGTATGTCAAAGATGATGACAATATCCATTGTGTTTCCCTACTAAAGAAAATGAAATATAAGCAAATATAATCATGTCAAAGAGGAAAAAATAGTATCACATAGGAAGATACAAAATTGTTATAACTGAATCTGATAGTATCCTACTTGTAGCCATTTTATTTACCAAGATGCAAATGGATATCTCTTATTTAAACTTAGAAGAAAAATAATTAAATCAAACATAAATGGATATGGTGAATCTACAAACAACCAATGTCATAAATAATGCCAAAAAGTAAGGGCTGCCAAAATAATGCCATAAAGTTCTCAACCGAATGTCCATATGAATACGTGAACATGCATCAATGTGCCTATTTATACATTTATTATAGCTTATATGAGATAAAAGTACAAGAAAATTAACGTTGATAATAGTAGTAAAAATGAAAAGTTGTATTAATATGCAGTCATTTATAATGCTAGCATAAATAGCATAAAAATCGAAAACTGGGTATGTTATTAAAATTCGAAACAATAAACAACTGATTAATTGTTAAAGAAGGCAAACTTATTATGGATAAATGTGATTGTAACAATAAAGGGAAGTGCATGACAATTATAGTTAGAACATTTGAAACTCCAGTGATGGATAACTGAAGATAGACATTCAGGTTTGAAATGGCAGAGCTCCATTAAAATCCTACATTGGTCTCAAACTCTTATTTAATAGGCTTTTTTTAGGTGCCCCTTAAACATGCATCTAAAATTCTCATGTCTATTTAGGAGTTTAATATGAGGTTCCCAGGCATTCAATAGTCTCTTATTAAATTTGAAACACATTGTCAAACAACTATTTCATGTTTCTTGTGATTTAAACACCAATTTAATACGTATCTGGCTATCGAAAAGTTCCCCATTCAACTTTACTATATATAGTATGAATAATAAAGTTAAACTATTAGGCATGCTTATAGAGAGCGTAACTTAATTGTTTATTTCTAGTTCATAATGTTTTGGTAAAAGCTATAATAACTTGGGAATAGGTAGACAGCAAAAAGAAAACGTAATACAGTTGTTTTCTGTCTAACTAAACCATGAAATCGAGAGGAATAATTTGACAGTAATATTTCTCATTAATTGAATGGCCCAAAAATGTGTAACCAATATCATCAATGCACCTTTCAAATAAGATTTGAACTCCAACGTATTAGAGACTTCTGCACCTCATGGCAAGGCTTGCAAGGTTTTGACATCATACATGGAAGAAATTCTAAGGACGATAGAATGTAGAAATACAAAAGGTTGAAATATGTAATTTAAGCTACAGGATCAAAGTTTATCTACAAACCGATTAGTTCAATTTTTAACCTTGTCTCATTTCAGCGCTTGACCTTAGTTTATAAACTGGCAGCCAACATGATCAAAATTGGATGGCATTTATTGTATTAAAAAAGCATACTGCCAACTACCATGGCAACTTCATCTCGATTCAATGTAATGAAAATGCAAAATTATAAAATATGAACACAATAAGTATGTGAAAATTTTGAATGCTATAACAGTTGGGTAAAGTTCCATTAACAATATCTGAAAATTACAATGCGGTAGCAATGACACAAAAAATTGTATTACAACGATTAACATATATTCTAAAAAAACTATTGAATATGTTTTATCTTCACCGGTGTAGCTGGTTGTAATTTATTGTCCATTTTTAATTATTAAAAATATTACTAAAGTAATAAAAAAATATTAAATAGTAAAGGAAAATGGTAAAAGGTACAATATCACATATTCTTAAATATCGTCTATTTGTGAAATAATTGATTAATCTTCGGAGATATGAAACTCAATCAATTAATGAAGTGAACTATTTTGCTTTAAGGGATAGCAGCTTGCAAGAATAGCCTGATTTTAGACCATGTATTCCAGTAGGAAAAATCATATTGATAGATACATTATGTACAACACTTATAATTAATTCTAAATCTTAAAGTTTACATTTGAAAGCATGGTAGTGGAATGTATTCAAATCAACATATTTCATCTTCTATTTTTGTACAAAAATGAAACATAAAATTATATTAATTTTTGAAAGGTGTTTTTCATAAATTAAATATGAACAATGTATTACCTTTCTTCTTTGAAACCCCATGTCAATGAATGTTGCTCTTAAGCTTTTCCATCTTGTGCTCCTTCATATGATCCACAGTTATTGACCAATATCGACACGACCACTGAATTTGAATAATTGTGCCAAAAATTATAATCAACATATGGTCTTCAACGAACTGCAAAATTTAAAATATTTACTTGAATTAATAACTTTATTGTCACTTTCCTAAATATCAGCAAAAATTGAAATAATACCAATTTGCAACCTTTATATCGTTCTTTGAAAAAAGCATATATACTAAAGGAGAAGCCAATGAACATTGATTAGGGAGGGCACCAGACTTACCATGGCCCATGATATATGTGGAGAGGTGGAAATTTAAATAAATATAATCGGAACTATTCGAGAAATCAAACACAGAGCCGTAAATAAATATATTAAGAACTATTCTTTGGAAAATTCTAAAAAAAAATAACCAATATAGGGAAAACGAAAAACTTACCATATGTACGCAACTCCATATTTACGAGAAGATGACGATAGCGCCACTTTATTGCCATTGTGTTGAAATGGAAATTTGGGGTTTCTGCATATGTAGATGAAAATGAGATCTTGAAGGGGAGAAAAAGAGGGACGATAGAAAGAAGTATGAAAGAAGGGGAGAAAAGGTGGAAATGCAACCGTTCAACTGATGGAATAACATGGTGGCTTCTGCGCTAACGCAGTAATATTAGTGTAGCATAGATTCTTTTGTATGGAAACAAAGAATTTTACGATATCTACTTGATATTCAAGGCCTCTTGACATAAGCTGAAAATGGAATCAAATGGTATTAAATTGCAATTATCACATTAGTCAGTTAAAGTATAGCCTTTTATGGTAATATTTAAGTTGGTCTTCAGTTTATTAATTAAAAAGGCTTATAAGCATAGTTCCATGGTGAAAATGTAAGCACACTTTATTTTGTATTTTCATAGGAAATATGGCTCAAACCATAACTTAGAAGCAATCAATGTAATGAAAGCACAAATCAAATTGGAAGCACTCATGACTTGTAATCAGCTGCTAAGATTATTTTTCTCCATCTTCTCATATAATTAAAGAGAATAGAGGGGTGAAGAATATTGTAAATTGATTTATGCAACTTGCTTACATGGCTTATCCACATTGCAAGTTATGTGGTATTAATATTATAATTTAATCATAATGCACAAATATATGTCAACAATGCACAACCACCGTAGCTCCATGCACAATAATTGTTTAGTTTAGCAGTAATATTGCTGAATAGTTACAGAAGGTGCCGAATTTTTATGCCAACTCATTTAAGTACCTATTGGCCTGATTAGAGTTGAAAAAGGGTATACTGTCAAATTAAATTAGGAAAATGAGTTCAGATATGGCTGTCGGGAAGTCTATGTATAATAAAAAAATAATGAATGATTAACCGATATGAGAAAAAAATATTGAAAACTAATATATGTGGAGTAACAAAGCATATGAATATAAAGGACCAATTAAATGTAAAACGACAAGTGCATGTTATGTGTGTTTTTTCAAGCATCCTCTGAAAGTTGCAAATTTTAATCTCATCTCCTGTCAAAAACATCTCATGTCATACATGTATGGCCAAAATCCCCTCTCAAAGCTTTCATCTAAAACGTGTGTTATAAACTACACATAGTTCTAGTTAAAAATGAAATATTTGCATTTTACACTGAAAGTACATGAAGTTATAACTACACATTTCCGGTTGTAATACTTCAAATTGCCTAAAATAATTGTCAGCAATTGATATATCAGTTGGCTATAGCACTACATATATAGTGACAATGCGGCAATATCATCACATAGTTTGAAAGTTTAAATTTAAGTGAATGTTATTATTTCCATTCGTAGGTGAGTATGTTCTTCATTGTAGGTTACTAGGTTATAAAAAAATCACTCATAAGATACCTAATGTTCAGATAAACTATATTTATTTATTCACAAAAAATAATAGCAACAACTTGCTGTAATTTTAATTATAGTTGGGTGGTTGAGGAAATACACCGAAGTGTGCGCCTCCATAACAGTTGTTGAAACACATAAAAGCAATAACTTGGCCCATTTTAGAGATATAAAACTGAAAGTTGTGGCAATGAAAAGTGTTGTATTCATGTTTGAACATAACCATGTCTCTTACCATGAAACAAAGATATAAACCAACCAAACATTAAATTAGATTATCACCACATTCAAGCGCAGACCAACAAATCTGAGGTAATAAATGTAGCATACCGTAACCAAAATCGGATTTATGCAGTGAAGCCCAGAAAGTCAGATTTAGATCTTAAATTGAGTCAGTGCAATAATAATGACCTAGAAATTACCTAAACCCAAAATTGATTCGGAGCGAACAAAAAAAATTCCATAGGAAGAAGACATGCTTACACTGGGAAGAGCCTAATACTTGGAAGACACACCATCGGTGATGGACCGTCAACCACTAATATGGGGGAAGGAGAAGAGGATCACTACCGTGTAAGGGATGCGGATTAGTTGAGCTCCAATCGTCGCCTATTCGAACAGTTGCTGGCTCGGCCGAAGAAATTGAATGGTTGATTTCAAAAAATAGGAGACAGGGCGACAAAGCCTTATTCAGTAATAAAAGAGGGAAAAGGGAGTGAATGTGAGATTCGTAGATCTGAATGGATTTGGACTGGAGTGAAAATGGCAGAAGATCCGGTAAAATGAAACACGACTTCGGCTTTTAAAAAACAGTATGGGGAAAGAAAATGAACGCTTATTATGGAAGAAACGTGAAGTAAACAATCAGCGACCTTTCAACATTAGATAATTTTTGGAGGCTTGAGAGCCAAGTTAGCCAAAGCCAGTAATTATAATACAGTACATATAATATATATATATATATATATATATATATATATATATATATATACGCGCGCGTGTGCATGCGTAAGAGACATATATAGATGGATAATTTATTGCCATAGCTATTGAAATTTCTTTGTTTGATTAATACTTTAAATATGCAAGAGTCGTTATCAAAAAATTAATTAATTAATAGACAATATAATATACAATAATATGCAACTATATAAGGTGAACATGATTTGCATTCTAAGCTGACACAAAATTATACATAACTCTGTTTGTAGTTAAATCATATACAAATCTCAACTATATTACTTTCATATACACCAAATATAAGGAGCTTATCTCAATTATATTACCACATATACACCAAATAAAGCGCATTAACTTACTTCTGTTTGTAGTTAAATCATATTCTCTTTTTATCCAACATATATATTGTAACACCCCACGTCCATTACAGTCACTCACTAAGGGAATGCATTAACTTTCATGGAGTATTATAAGTGTATAGAACAGAATATAACAAGACAGATACATATATTGGTGCTTTAAAAATCTAAAACAACTTCATTGCAGTGGAGAAATAGTTTGGTTACAATACCAAATCAACAATAAAACCAAGTACACTTAATATCCATCTTGACAAATTAATTTTTGAGTACATAAAACAAAAAGCATAATCCCAACATAATTAGCCATAAAAAGAGATGAGCCGAACTTTTACTTTCAGCAATCCAAGCACTTCCAAAAGAGAGAGAAAGAGATCCAAATCAAGCTCCACTAGGCCCAC
The DNA here is from genome assembly GCA_030737875.1 of Allium sativum. Lineage (NCBI taxonomy): Eukaryota > Viridiplantae > Streptophyta > Magnoliopsida > Asparagales > Amaryllidaceae > Allium > Allium sativum. The sequence goes on along the minus strand of CM060925.1, from coordinate 138,145,506 downwards.
CCTGAGAACCTGGGTTGGGGGTAGGGGGAAGGGGGCGGAGAGAAAAGGGGCGAAACAAACGAGGTCAGATATAAAGTCTGGCGAGTCCAGTAACTTTAACAATATAATCATTAAAGTAACATGATAAGAACATAAACTAGAAAGTAAGAAATGACTGTAACATAAGCATGTATGACAAGGTAAGCAAGATGAATAAGATAAACGTTGATTGCGCTTCTAATAACTATAGGATAATTACTACACTTCACCAACCCTATTTACTCTGAAAGTTGATCCCTTTTACTAATCATAATGATAATAATAATAATAATGGAAGTTTCGTGTTGTAACGACCCACATTCTACATATCGAAGGATTGTAGAATATTTATTTCTTTTTCATATGAGGTCGTATAGTCGTGTAACTTTGGGGAACGACTATTGGGGTCATTTCCCATGTTCACGATTTTTGCCGATTTTTAAATGACCATTTTGCCCCTAACTGATCTTGTTTCGGCCATAACTTTTGATTGGTAAGAAGTTTTGACTTGAAACCACTTCCATTAGATCTGAATGATGGTTTACATTTCCGTAGAGTGGTCAGGTTAGCCAAACGGACTCACTGTTTGGGAGATATGACTGAAACAAAGTTTAGAAGGTGAAAAACAGCTTGACCGGGCCTAATTAGGGTGATTAGCAGCTAGGCCCATAAACCATTTCGGGATTAGGGTTATGGGGAGGCTGAAATCAGTTAGGAAACGATCTATTTTCATTTTCTCAGGCACCTAAAACATTTCTCTAACCCTAGCCATGACCTCCACCTTTTAATTTCATCCCAAATCGCTCTCTAATCAAGGATTAATCTACGTCAAATCAAGGAGAAATAGCACCAAATCAGAGTTGGAGCTGCTGTGTTGCGTAGAGATTCGACCTAAATCAGTGATAGTTTCAGATCTAAGTTTTATTTGTGACTAAGATGAGTGATTTGCATTGTTTTTCACTAATTACGGCTAATTAGGGGTGATTAGTGTTAATTAGCGAAATTATAACTCAGAAAAATATGGAAAAAATTCTAAAATATTATTTTAGGGCTCTGATAGAAATTTGGGCTAATTTGGATAAGTTTTGCTAATTGTATGTTTAAGGAGGATTAAGGGGAAAGTATGGGTTTTGGGTATGTTTGATCCATTTTAACATATCATATTGTTGTTTTGATGTTTATGGTTGATGTTATATGTTGCTATGACTGTTTGGTATGATTTATGATTGATTAGTAAAGTTAGAATGGTCGAAAACGTCGTCGTATGGCGTAAAACAGTCAATGGAAAAGTTGCAGGAATTGGATCCGAACCGGATCGGATCGGTAGGAGGAAGCACGAATCAAACCGTTCGTGAAGTACCCCTTCCTCACGAGTAGTTCATGGAGTCACGAAGCTTGGAGGCACGAATCGATCCGTTTGCATCTGAAGCTCTCCGAACCGCTCGCCTGAACCGTGGAGCACCATGCAACTCCGACCCGACCCGGAGTAGGAACCCCTCACGAACCACTTTCTCCTCCACGAACCGACCCAATGCTCCGAGAAGGCACCACGAGCAGAACACCCGAACCGACCAGAAGGTAAGGACCACGAATAGAAGCATGTACCACGAGCCGAACCACTACTGGAGGATCGAACCGAATCGTGGAGCTTGGACCATGGACGTGAACCACGAACCGAACTGGGAGCACGATCTGAAGCGGGGAGAAGTGAGGAAACAATGAACCGATCCGGAGGAGACCAAAACCCGATATGCAAAGGTAGTTCAAATGAGACGTTGTGACTCAGGATCCAAATGGGAACAAATGAGTTAACTTCATGAGTTGGACTTTTTTGCGGGACATGTGCTAAGGAATTGTCGACGCCCATAACTTTGATTCACCACCGAGAGACGAATGTTAGGCTACGGATTAGTGCAGTGGGGTAGTTATTACTCCATGGGGAAGAGTGATCGTAGCATGGCTATGAGCCAGTGCAGTGAAGTCGTCATGGCTTCATGGGGCAGAGTGGACATAGCAAGGACTAGTGGCTATGGATTAGTGCAGTGGAGTCGCCATGGCTCCATGGGGCAGAGTGATCATAGCAAGGATTTGGGTGATCAAAGCAGTGGATATCGTATGCTTTACGCACTGAGTGAGAGATGCGAGGATGGTTGCTATGCTTGATTGTTTGACATCACTATGACATGCACACCCCCACCCCCATATCTTTACACCATATGTCAGTGTCACCTTAGAGTATTGTACATCTTGTTGTGCTAACTCTTTGGTTGTAGGTCCAGGTTCAGGTATGGTTTAGTATACCCGTTATTGTTCTGTTTTGCTGCTTATCGCTCATACCATACTTTTGTCTGACCCATAGTTTTATGTCACTTCTTATTACTCTGGGTGATCTTAAATGGGCAGACTAGAGACAGGTCAAGTGATTATGCACGAGTAGCTGTACCGGAGACGAGCAGGAGGCTTCTACGTATGATATATATATATATATATATATATATATATATATATATATATATATATAATCCCCCTTGTGTCGCTGTCGGTCACTACTTTGGGCATTAATAGTGTACCTTTCTTATTTTTTCTTTGGAGATAGTTTTAAAAGTTGTAATAATGATGATGTGGAACATAAGATGTATTTGAATTTTCCGCTGCTATTATGGTTTAGTTTTCAGCTTATGCACTGTATTGCCTGTTTTATGCCAAGTATGTTATTATTATATTTTATTCCATGCGCTGTGAGACATTCTACAGGTTCCTTGTTAGCTCAAAATTCCTTTCTTTTCCTTTCTTTAGCGACCGTCCCGTGCTAGTTGGACATAGGCACAACGCACTTTCATGGGAAATGTCGGCAAGTGCGGGCGGGCCGTCACACTTGGTATCAAAGCTCTAGGTTGTGTAGTTAACCTAGGGAAAGACACCAGGGAGAGATAGTACGTATATGAGAGCGCGTATTTGTGATATTTCAGTTTTCAAAATATATGTGTGTGTGTATACTATTAGTATATCTAAGGATGGAGTCGCACTGCACTGGCACCACTGGAGAGATGGTTAATCGTTTTATCCTTACAGATTGAATGATGAGCCGACATACGATGGGTACTGGTAGAGGATCAAATAATGGGAATGCTCCTGATATGAGGACGATGTTCACTGACTTCATGAGAGAGATGCTTAGGAATGTTCAGAGAGCAGCCCCTAATGCTGCAAATGGGGTTGGTGCAGCGGTGTAGGCGCCTATGGACGATTTCGCCAAGTTATGCAAGGATTACACTAGTCCTGGTGGAAAGCCATTCCACGGAACGGAATCAGCTACAGAAGTTCAGGATTGGCTTGATAGTTGTGAGCGTATCTTCGAGGATCTGGGAATCGAGGATGCGACGAAGAGAAAGCTAGCATCCCGTCAGGTGCAAGGATGGGCTATGAATTGGTGGAATGCTATTAAGGAAGCTACCCCTAAGGACCAAGTTACTTCGGATCAGTTCAAGACCCGATTCAGTGATATGTTTATCCCAGCTGCTCAGAAATCAGAATTATTTAGGAAGTTCTTGGAGGTTAAGCAGAATGGTAGGGCAGTCTCGGAATATATTATTGAGTTCGATACTTTATCGAAATATGTATTATCCCTCATTGACACTCCCGAGAAGAAGAATGAGAAGTTCATAACAGGCTTAGATCAGTACTTGGAGGAAAGGCTTATAAACCATATCGATGAGACTTTTGAATCGATTGTTGGGAAAGCATTGAGGTCAAAGAGCCTTTATCCTAAACCCAAGACTGAAGTCACTGTTGCATCTGCAGAGGGGCCAAAGTCGCAAGCAAGCTGTGGAGGCAAGAATAATTCTCAGAATAAAAGGAAGCAAAACAGAATAAGGATGGTCAGAAAAAGTGCAAGAAAGATGTTGAGTGCTTTAGCTGTGGCAAGAAGGGACATTATGGTAAAGAATGTCGAGCAAAGCCAGCGGACAGGAAGTGCTTCAACTGCGGCCAAGTGGGACATCACAAGGAAAATGTTTGCAACCCCTTAAAGAGAAGCAGATTGTGAAAGCATATGCTATTAATGTTGTCCCTTCTTCGTCGAATGCCCCAACTACGACGGAGAAAGGAAAGAATGTCGTCATTCATGGTATGATTTCTGTTTATGATGTTCTTGTTCGAGTATTGTTTGATACCGGGGCTTCCCGTTCCTTCATATCTAGTGACCTGGTCGAAAGATTCGGATTGGAACCCGAGATAGTCGATAGACCTTTAGCGGTGGCGAACCCAATTGGTGGTTCGACTGGCCTTAATATAATTTGTCGTAATGTGGTCTTATCGAGTCATGGATGTATGTTTGTTTGTGATTGCTTTGTTTTGGGCTTTACTAGGTCTGATATTATTTTGGGAGTTGATTGGCTCCAAAGGTACGGGGTGGTGGTAGACTGTGAGGGCTTTTTGGTGATAGTTAGAGCGGATGATGGGCGGAGGGTAGTGTTTTGTGGTCTATCTAGTGATGGGGTAATGGCTAGTTTTCTAAATTCCCTCGACATCCCGCATGATGAGTTGTCAGATGTGCCCGTGGCTGGCCAGTATCCGGATATCTTCGAGGAAGTGCCCGGACTTCCACCACACTGAGAGATTGAGTTTCGTATTGATTTAGTGAAAGATGCTAGACCTATAGTAATGCCACTTCATCATATGGCACCAAGGAAGCAGCGAGAGCTCGGGGTGCAAGTAAGCGATCTTTTGAAGAAGGGATTTATTAGAAGAAGTGTCTCTGAGTGGGGAGCACCAGTAGTGTTTTCTACCAAGGCAGATGGTTCCCTTCGATTGTGTGTGAACTACCGCGAGTTGAATAAGGTGATGAGGAAGAATAAGTATCATCTACCACGGATAGATGATTTGTTTGATCAGTTGAGTGGCGCGAGAGTGTTCTCCCAGTTGGATCTCGCGACAGGTTTTCATCAGCTTAGGGTGGAAGCTGAGAGTATAGCTAAAACGGCCTTTCGGACGCCGTCTGGATTCTATGAGTGGTTGGTCATGCCATTCGGGTTGACCAATGCACCAGCATATTTTGTGGATCTTATGAATAGGGTATTCAGAGATCAATTGAATAAGTTTGTTCTTGTGTTCATGGACGATATCTTGGTTTACTCAAGGACAGAGGAAGAACACAAGGAACATTTGAGGATAGTGATGGAGGTGTTGAGAAAACACCAGTTGAAAGCGAAGTTTTCTAAGTGTCACTTCTGGAGGAGGGAGGTGAGATTCTTGGGCCATGTTGTTTCAGAGAATGGTATTGCCGTGGACCCTGCGAAGGTGGCTATGGTACAAGATTGGTCTACGCCCAAGAATGCAACGGACGTAAGAAGTTTCTTGGGGTTAGCTGGATATTATCGTAAGTTTATCCAAGACTTCTCCAAGATAGCGGCACCGTTGACTCAGTTGACCAAGAAAAATCAAGCTTTCGTCTAGGACGAAATGTGCGAGAATGCATTCGAGAATCAAAAGGGAAAGTTGACATGTGCACCAGTGTCAGTCATTCCTAAGGGGAATGAAGAGATGACAGTATATACAGATGCATGTGGTACCGGGCTAGGTGCTGTATAGATGCAAGGAGGTAGGGTTGTAGGTTATGCAAGTCGGCAACTGAGACTGCATGAGAAAAAATATCCTCTCCGTGATTTGGAATTGGCAACGATCGTGTTCGCGTTGAAGATGTGGAGACATTATCTCTTGGGAGAAAGATTCGAGTTGTTTACTGATCATAAATCCTTAAAGTACCTTTTCTCCCAGAAGGATCTAAATCTCCGACAGCAGAGATGGTTAGAATTCTTAGCTTCCTATGATTTCGATATCGCATATACACCAAGAAAAGGCAATGCGGTAGCTGATGCATTAAGTAGAATACATGTCAGTTTAGGGGTCATGTTTCTTGATTGGAAGCAACTGGAGTATATCGCAGGGTATGATTTCATACCAAAGTGCGAATTGGATCCAGTAATGTTAGCAAGTTTGACGATCAGACCCATTTTGATTGAGCGGATTGGTTCCCGTCAGAAGTACGATCCTAACCTATTGGAAATCATCCCCAAGTTAGAGATGGGTACGAGGAGATGAACAAGTATGGGCTTGGTCGAGATGGATGGCTTAGAAAGAATGGGAGAATAGTTGTACCCAATATCAATGGATTGAGAGATGAAGTGCTTAGAGAATGTCATCACTCAAAATTCACTATATATCCCGGTGGTAACAAAATGTATTGAGACATGAAGCAGACCTACTACTAGGAAGGGATGAAAAGAGACGTTGGGAAGTTTATATCCAAATGCATGAACCACCAGCTAGTTAAAGCTGAGCAAAAGAAACTTAGTGTGTTGTTGCAACCATTAGAAATCCCAGAATGGAAATGGGAACAAGTCTCAATGGATTTCATTGATGGGTTACGGAGGACTAGATCGGTCCATGATAGCGTTTAGGTGATTGTGGACCGGTTGACCAAGAGTGCAAGATTTATACCCGTCAAGTCGAATAGAACAGCAGCTAAGTTAGCAGAACTGTATATGAAATGGGTAGTGAGATTTCATGGAATACCCAAAGGCATTGTGAGCGACCGAGATCCTTTGTTTACTAGTGGATTTTGGAGGAGCTTACAAGAGGCGTTAGGATCAGAATTACATCTCAATACCGCGTACCATCCTCAAACCGACGGTCAGACAGAGAGGGTGAATCGAGTATTAGAAGATCTCTTGAGAGCTTGCATAATAAATTTTGGAGGATCATGGGATGACCATTTGTATCTAGTGGAGTTCACATATAATAATAGTTATCAGTCCAGTATTGGTATGGCTCCATGTGAAGCTTTATACGGAAGACCGTGCAACTCACTGTATGTTAGTTAGAAACTGGTGAGAAATTTATGCCTGGGCCAGATGTGATAAGAGAAACCTCAGATAAGATCAAAGTTATCCGACAACGGATGAAGGCTGCCCAAGATAGGCAGAAGAGTTATGCCGATAAGAGGAGAAGATATTTAAAATTCTCCATTGGTGACTTGGTGTTTATCAAGATTTCTCCATTAAAGAGTGTGATACGATTTGGTAGGGGAGGCAAATTAGCACCAAGATTTGTTGGTCCATTCCCAGTTCTCGAGCAAGTTGGGAATTTGGCATATAAAATTGGATTGCCGGACAAGATGGCGGGAGTTCATAACGTATTTCATGTTTCCCAGTTAAGGAAATTCGTGCACGACCCCGATGTGGCTATTTCACCTGATCAGTTGGATGATATCGAAGTAGAACTCGAGGCGGTTGGAAACCGCAAGCCAATTCATATTGTCAAGCACGATACGAAGAAACTTCGAAGGAAAGCGGCGAATCTAGTCAAGGTTCAGTGGGGCGAGGATGAGAATGACTGTACTTGGGAGATAGAGGAGAGCATTAGGAAGACGTATCCAGAACTCTTTGCCTAGTAAGATTTTAAATTGCGATTTAGTTATTCTGCATGCTAGGATAGGTTTGTTTTGTTTATTTTGTTTGTTTGATTGCGAGATATGGCTGGTAGGCATGCGGGGCCCATTGGTTGTTTCTTAGTTGAGGAATTTCGGGGGCGAAATTTCTTGGGGGGGGGGGGGGGAGGGAGTGTAACTACCCGCATTCTACATATCGAAGGATCGTAGAATATTTATTTCTTTTTCATATGAGGTCATATAGTCGTGTAACTTTGGAGAACGACTATTGGGGTCATTTCTCATGTTCACGATTTTCGACGATTTTTAAATGATTGTTTTGCCCCTAGCTGATCTTGCTTCGGCCATAACTTTTGATTGGTAAGGAGTTTTGACCTGAAACCACATCCTTTAGATCCGGATGATGGTTTACTTTTCCGTAGAGTGGTCACATTAGCCAAACGGACTCACCGTTTGGGAGATATGGCTGAAACAAGGTTTAGAAGGTGAAAAATAGCTTAACCGGACCTAATTGGGGTGATTAGCGGCTAGGCCCATAACCCATTTCGGGATTAGGGTTATGCGAAGGCTGAAATCAGTTAGGAAATGATCTATTTTCATTTTCTCAGCCGCCTAAAGCATTTCTCTAACCCTAGCCATGGCCTCCACCTTCTAATTTCATCCCAAATCGCTCTCTAATCAAGGATTAAGCTAATCTACATCAAATCAAGGAGAAATAGCACCAAATCAGAGTTGGAGCTACTGTGTTGCATAGAGATTCGACCCAAATCAGAGATAGTTTCAGATCTAAGTTTATTTGTGGCTAAGGTGAGTGATTTGCATTGTTTTTCACTAATTATGGCTAATTAGGGGTGATTAGTGTTAATTAGCGAAATTATAACTCGGAAAAATATGGAAAAATTTGTAAAATTCTAAAATTTTATTTTAGGGCTCTGATAGAAACTTGGGCTAATTTGGATAAGTTTTGTTAATTGTATGCTTAACCATGATTAAGGGGGATTAAGGGGAAAATATGGGTTTTGGGTACGTTTGATCCATTTTAACATATCATATTATTGTTTTGGTGTTTATGGTTGATGTTATATGCTGCAATGGCTATTTGGTATGATTTATTATTGATTAGCAAAGTTAGAATAGTCTAAAACGTCGTCGTACGGCATAAAACAGTCACTGGAAAAGTTGCAGGAATTGGACCCGAACCGGATTGGATTGGTAGAAGGAAGCATGAACCGAACCGTTCGTGAAGTACCCCTTCCTCACGAGTAGCTGGTGGAGTCATGAAGATTGGAGGCACGAATCGATCCTCTTGCATCTGAAGCTCTCCGACCCGAACCATGGAGCACCATGCAACTCCGACCCGACCTGGAGTAAGAACCCATCACGAACCACTTGCTCCTCCACGAACCGACCTGATGCTCCGAGAAGGCACCACGAGCAGAATACCCGAACCAACCAGAAGGTGAGGACCACGAATAGGAGCATGTACCACGAGCCGAACCACTACTGGAGGATCGAACCGAACCGTGGAGCTTGGACCATGGACGTGAACCACGAACCGAACTGGGAGTACGATCTGAAGCGAAGAGAAGTGAGGAAACAACGAACCGATCCGGAGGAGACCAAAACCCGAGATGCAATGGTAGTTCAAATGAGAAGTTGTGACTCAGGATCCAGATGGGAACCAACGGGTTAACTTCATGAGTTGGACTTTGTTGCGGGACGTGTGCTAAGGAGTTGTCGACGTCCATAACTTTGATTCACCACCGAGAGACGGATGTTAGGCTACGGATCAGTGCGGTGGGGTAGTTATTACTCCATGGGGCAGAGTGATCGTAGCATGGCTATGAGCCAGTGCAGTGAAGTCGTCATGGCTTCATGGGGCAGAGTGGACATAGCAAGGACTAGTGGCTACAGATTAATGCAGGGGAGTCGCCATGGCTCCATGGGGCAGAGTGATCATAGCAAGGATTTGGGTGATCAAAGCGGTGGATATCGTATGCTTTACGCACTGAGTGAGAGATGCGAGGATGGTTGCTATGCTTGATTGTTTGACATCACTATGACATGCACACCCCCACCCCTATATCTTTACACCATATGTTAGTGTTACCTTAGAGTATTGTACATCTTGTTGTGCTAACTCTTTGGTTGCAGGTCCAGGTTCAGGTATGGTTTAGTATACCTGTTATTGTTCTGTTTTGCTGCTTATCACTCATACCAGACTTTTGTCTGACCAAGAGTTTTATGTCTCTTCTTATTACTATGTGTGCTCTTAAACGGGCAGACTAGAGGCAGGTCAGGTGATTATGCACGAGTAGCTGTACCGGAGACGAGCAGGAGGCTTCTACGTATGATATATATATATAATCTCCCTGTGTCGCTGTTAGTCACTACTTTGGGCATTAGTAGTGTACCTTTCTTATTTGGCTTTGGAGACAGTTTTAAAAGTTGTAATAATGATGATGTGGAACACAAGCTGTATTTGAATTCTCCGCTGCTATTATGGTTTAGTTTTCAACTGATGCATTGTCTCGCCTGTTCTATGCCAATTATGTTATTATTATATTTTATCCCATGGGACATTCTACAGGTTCCTTGTTAGCTCAAAATTCCTTTCTTTTCCTTTCTTTGGCGACCGTTCCGTGCTAGTTGGACATAGGCACAACGCACTTTCATGGGAAATGTCGGTTGGTGCGGGCGGGCCATCACACGTGTACCCCTAGTTTCTATCATAGGTGTCGCCTGCCCCTATCTCCACTAGTTGTACCCACTACCCTCCCCATTCGATCGACTCCCTAACTCGTAGATACCCGTGCAGGTCCCACTGTGGGGTGTATCACTGCCCAAAGTGGCAACCCGATACTACTAAAGATGCACGGCTTACACATACATGATGCAACAACGTCTTACCTACCAGTCCGGGTCCACGCACGCTCATGACCCTGTTGGACTTGCGTTCCCACCGCTAACCCGTTTTGACCTCTTACAGTCAAACCCAGTAAGTGTGCCCCGTCCTCGACTTAGTTCGAGCACACTTAGATACTAAATGGTTTACTGGTTGAAAAGGGTCCCCACACTTGACACAAGCTTTCCACCTACGCTTGGTCTCCACTAGGATTTCCCACTTAATTCCTTCTTATTCATGTCTTCTTACATGTTTCAACTTGCTTAAATGTTTCCAATTAAATTTCACATGTCACCCATGTCACCCACTAAACCCCATGTCCCACTACATGTGTTATCTTGGTTAAGTGTTCGTAAATTGATTTTAACCGTAACCTTGCAAGACCTCCCACATTAGATTCCTTTTGCGGTTGCTGGATTTGCCGGGCGGGTCCGGGCAGTCTTATACCGTAATTTGAATCAAACCTCGTGTCTTTGCAACTATTACACATTTAATTTATGCCTTTGACCTCTCACATTAGACTACCGTTTGCGGTTGCTGGATTTGCCGGGCAGTTCCGGGCAGTCTTATACCGCAAACCAAGTCTAACCTCGTGCCTTAGGCGTTCATTATCTCATTTTATTATTCACCCCCAATTTGAATTAATATCCCTATTGGAAATTTTCCATAATTTCCAATTCAAGCTATGTTCATAATTATCATCTAAATTATGTCCATAATTTTCCATGTATATAAACTATACCAATTTATGTCTCAAGTTAATTACATGGTTACTAACCAATTTATGCCAATTACATAATATCCAATATTTCCCAAACTATTCCCCAATGCTCCCACGTCGTTCGTACGTATAATTCACATAATACGTTAGGCACGCGGTTAGCCTAACTCATAGGGAAAGGAAAAGAAAGAGACATAGGCCATCCAACTGGCATAAAACAATAGAGATCTAATTATGCATGTGTAACATATACTTGGCATAGAACAACATAAATCTAATTAAGCACATAAACGTGAACTAGCATATAAGTTGGATCCAATTAACATAGGCAATGTGAACTGACATAGATCTAAACATATGATCTGGCATAGATCTAAACATATAAGCATAAACTTGCATAGATGAACATAACTTGCATATAAACTTGCATAGATGAACATAACTTGCATATAAACTTGCATATAACATAACTTGCATATAAACTTGCATATAACATAACTTCCATAGATGAGCATAACTTACATATAAACTTGCATAGAACATAACTTGCATAGAATGAATCTAATCAAGCATATGTAATTAGACATAGGAATTAACATCATAAAATGATTCTAATTACATATGATAACAAATTGGCATATATTAACAAAATAGATGATAACAGAACTGGCTAATAGCATATGATTCAACAGGCATATTCATACAGTCCAGATCACAACTTATCATAATTATTTTAACTCTTGTGAAAGCAACTGTACTCACAGTGATAGAAGAAAGAATAGATTCGTTCGTTATTGTTCTAGAATCCCTTTTTCACAATTCTTAAGCTTTAATTCGTTGGAGAAGAGACTAGCTTAGTTCAGGATGCAGCATGGTGGCTTATGAATGAATTTAGTTTAGATTAGGGTTTAGATTTATGGGTGTTTATATAGATGTGTAGGATTAATTAAAGCCCTTAGATTAGTTTAGGATCAATCTAAACCCTCCATTTACAATGACACATCACTCAGCCAACCAAATGATGCCACATAAGCCCTATAATCAGAAAAATCATCACCTAAACACGTCAGCCCAACCTGGCCGATAGGGGTTGACTCCCTTATAGGGGGGTCGACATGTGTCGACACCCCTATTGGGGGTCGACACGTGCGTTGAATCCCTGGGGGGGAGGGGGGTCGACACCCGTGAGCGGGAAATTTCCCACTCAGCCCAATTCTTCTATTTTGAATTTCGAACAGGTTTTACCTTATTAATTATTATTTTAATTTAATTTTTGTTTAAACTTGAAATCTTCTAAGTTCCATAACTTCTTCATACGGAGCCCGATTTACGCAAACTCGGACTCTATCTCAAGTAGAATTCCTAGACGAACGCAATGGCGTAACTGTTTCACTTAATTCTTCTTCTAAAAATTAAGTGCTCTTAAATTTGTTAATTTTAATATTTTAAAATTACGGGTGTTACATTCTTCCCTCCTTAAAGGATTTCATCCTCGAAATCTTCAAGTCAAGAAGAATGTATATCCTACCATCCAATCATCGATCTACTCAACCATCAATCATAGGCATCCATTGTCCTTAAAAGATTTCTAACGTCATATGAACATATGCAAAAAGTGTGTGTGTATCTTCCTTATCCAATGCAAAATCAGGCGGTCTACTAATTCAGTTGACCTCCTTAACGCAAATCATGATAGTGTCATGCGTCCATTATGTATGCAAAAGAATCCTAATGATACATATTATTTCTACATGAGTGCACAATCATTTCATTCAAATGCAACAATCATATGATAACACAATCAATATACATCCATTAATTTAAATATGCACACTTATTCATATGCAATATGAAAGTGATTGAGCCGATCTAGTGCCTAATGTGTGTGTAAATGCATCCACGAACAACCACTAGCAAACACTTGCGTCCACTTGCATCCACCAAACATAACATGTCTCAAACACATGTTTACGACCATAGGATTTCCCTACCTAAAGATTGAAGATGTAATCGAGAGGACATACTAAACAATAGAACAAGTACAAACAAAGCGGTAGAAAAAGGAGAAATCAAGAATATACCCTCAAAAAGGAAAGGGTACGACGCACGCATATTGTCTTCCATCTCCCAAGTCGTGTCTCCTTGATCATCTCCCCGTTGCACTTTGACCAACTTGACCTCTCCGTTGTGTAATTTCTTGACCTCTGATCCAAGGATGCATGTAGGAGCTCGTCTGATCGTGGCATCTCGCTCCACTTCCACTTCCCTAAGCATGCTCGGCTCCACCACTTCCGCGGTATCATGTAAACACTTCCTCAAATGTGACACATGAAATACGTCATGCACACCACTAAGCTTCTCTGGCCAACTTTACTCTGTACACCATCTGTCCTATCCTCTCTGAAATGGGGAACAACCCTACGAACCTCGATGCCAATTTCCCTGCCACTCCAAAGTGAACTACGTTCCTCAATGGCGACACTTTGATAAAAAACCATGTCCCCAACATCAAACTCAAGATCGGTCCGTCTCTTATCAGCGTATGACTTTTGCTGGTCCAGTGCCGTCTTCATTCGCCTTCGAATCAAGTCTATCTTCTTAGAAGTTTCCCTAACCATGTCGGGCCCAAGAAAAATCTTATCCGTAGACTCCCACCAACAAGTAGGTGATCGGCAAAGTCGTCCATATAAAGCCTCAAAAGGTGTCATGCCAATGCTAGACTGATAGCTGTTGTTGTAGGCGAACTCCACTAACGGAAGATGTTCCTCTCATGTCCCTCCAAAGTCTAAGATGCATAACCTCAAAAGGTCTTCTAAAATCCAATTCACTCTCTCGGTCTGGCCGTCCGTCTGAGGGTGATAAGCGATGCTCAAACACAATTGTGTTCCTACCGCCTCTTGTAAGCTCTTTCAAAACTCACTAGTGAAAATGGGATCTCGATCGCTCACAATACTAGAAGGTATGCCGTGCAAACTAACTATCTCTCGAAGGTAAATAGATGCTAACCACGCCGCAGTTCTTTTACTTTTAACAGGAATGAAATGGGCGCTCTTGGTAAGCCTATCTATTACTACCCAAATCCCCGTATTACCCTTCCTTGATCTCGGCAACCCGTCAACAAAATCCATGGAAACGCTCTCCCATTTCCATAGTGGAACCTCTAAAGGGTGAAGCAAACCGCCAGGCTTCTTTTGCTCCGCCTTGACTTGCCGGCACACTAAACATCTAGAAACGAACTCAGCCACATCCTTCTTCATTCCAGCCCAAAAGAAAACTCGCCTCATGTCCCTACGCATCTTGTCACCACCGGGATGTACGGTCATCTTAGAACGATGTGAGTCTTTAATAATCGTCTTCCTCAAACTCTCTTCTCGTGATACCCAAAGTCTATCATCCCTACGCAACCAACCCTTGTCATCTATAGCATACCTACTAAGATGGCTCGAAGACTCCCCTCCTATGAGCTTGTCTACTATCTCAACCAACTGTGGGTCATCTCGCTGTGCCTCTCCAACCCGACCTAAAAGCATAGGTTGCACCTCTAGTGATGCCAACAAACTGGTCACATAATCGACAGAGGGTCTAAAGTCAAAGGTAGATATGTACTCCAAACTCTGTCGCTCTACGAACAAAGGACTCAAGGTCAACCTCTTTCTACTCAAGGCATCAGCCACAACGTTACCCTTGCTAGGGGTATATGCGATCTCAAAATCATAGGATACTAAAAACTCCATCCACCTCTATTGCGTTAAGTTTAGATCTTTCTGAGAGAACAAGTATTTTAGCGACTTATGGTCTGTATACAACTTGAACTTCTCACCAAGCAAATAGTGACACCAAGACTTAGGCGCAAAAACTATAGCGGCTAACTCTAAGTCATGGGTAGGGTAATTCTTCTCATGGACCTTCAATTTCCTTCCACCATAGCATATCACCCTTCCCTCTTGCATTAAAACTGTGCCAAGCCCTGTCCCGCAAGCATCGATACAAACTGTGAATGGCTTACTCCCATCCGGCAAAACTAAAACTGGAGCTGTCGTCAAAGCCCTCTTCAAAAGTTGCAAAGCATCATCACAGTCAACATTCCAAGAGAAACTCAAATTCTTCTTCGTCAACCGAGTAAGTGGGGCTGATATCTTTGCAAAGTCCTTAATGAACTTTTTATAATAGCTCGTCAACCCAAGAAAACTTCTTACTTCTATTGCATTCTTAGGAATCTTCCAATCTTGGATTGCTACCACCTTCGCGGGATCCACTGCTATCCCTTCCTTAGAGACCACGTATCCAAAGAACCTCACTTCCTTCCTCCAAAAATGAAATTTGGAGAATTTAGCTGTGAGTTGATGTGCTCGAAGGGTCTCTAAGACTTCCCTAAGATGTAGGGCATGCTCTTCCTCGCTTCTAGAGAAAATCAAGATATCATCCACAAAAACTACTATGGACTTGTTTAGAAACTCCCTAAACACCCTACTCATCAAGTCTACGAAATATGCGTGTGCATTCGTCAAACAAAAAGACATGACGAGCCATTCGAAAAAACTGTTAGGAGTCCTAAAAGCAGTCTTATCTATACCCTCCTCAGCTACCCTCAACTGATGAAATCCTATAGCTAAGTCCAACTACGAGAAAACTGAAGCACCAACAAACTGATAGAATAAATCATCTATCCTTGGTAATGGGTGTCTATTTTTCTTTATGAGTTTATTTAGCTCCCTATAGTCCATACACAATCTAAGTGAACTGTCCGCCTTTGTAGCAAAAACAACTGGAGCACTCCATTTCGAAATACCTCTTCTTATGAACCCTTTCTCAAGCAACTCTCCTACTTGCTTACTGAGTTCCTTTCTCTCTCTCGGAGCCATGTGGTGCACTGGTAATGCAACTGGCTTTGCATTATCTACTAAGTATAAACGAAAGTCTATCTCGCGCCTCGGGAGTAAACCCTAAACCTCATCAAAGACATCACCATACTCACGGGCTACACGAATAGATTCCAAATCATCGATGGATGTGTCAAGTGATTCTAGGTAGCTAAGCATCACCGGACCTCTAGGGTCACAAGAAATATCAAGGGTCCTCCTACAGCGAGTTAATAACTACCCTCCTTTCGCAGCCTAGGATGGAACCATACCTGGCTAGCCAATCCATCCTTAGAATCAAGCTATAGCCCGTGAAACCAAGAATGAAGGCGTTGCATTCAAACCCAATGCCCAAGATTGACACTCTAAAATCCTGACAAACCATGGATAAGTGAGCCGAACCACCAATAGGATTTGAGACTACAATGGGATCCATGACTAAACTTGTATTTAGGTGCAGTGTTTCAACTAATGAAGCTAATACAAACGAGTGTGAAGCACCAGAATCAAACAAAGTACGAACAGGATGATCAAACAGAAAAACCAAACTTTCAATAGAAATGTTTCTACCTCTCTCCTGTCCTGGTGCCATGAGAGCATGAACCTGCCCCCTCGCCTGTGCTGGTGCCATGAGAGCCTGAACCTTCCCTCCAGTAGTAGGTCCTACCCTCTGCCCTTGCCCTTGTCCTCGCGTCCTTGAGTAGTCTTTAATCATATGCCCTACCTCACCACATTGGAAGCAACCAGTCTTCTTCTTCTTATTATTACAGTCCTTGCTTAGATGGCCCGGTGTTCCACAATTAAAACATCTTTTCTTCCCTTGTCCCTTGTTATCCTTACCACCTTTCTTGTTTTGTTGCTGTGCCTTCTTTGGGTCCACTTTATTATCCTGTGCCTTATCAACATTAGCACATTTCTCCTCTTCATACATCAACGCCATGTCAACCAGTCTCTCGAAGGTAGCCCCCATGGGAACATGGGACTAGCCAATCCGTGTAGCGGCTCATTCAAACCCTTAACAAATCTTAGGGCCTTCTTATGTGGTGTTTTCACCAACTCTAAGCCGAACCTCGCAAATTGGTTAAACTTGTTGACGTACTCTTTCACTGAAAAATTCCCCTATTTCAGAGCCAAGAACCTCTCCATATATAAACTCTCCTCTGCTCGTGAAAGAAATTTCAACTCGAACCTCTATCGGAAATCCATCTAAGTTTCCACTGCACGTTCACCGCGTTCACCATTTGTGACCTCCTACCAAAATGAGGCGTCCTTTATTAACCAAGCAGCTAGTTGAACCTTTCTTCCATCATCCACCTCAAAGATACCAAATAAGTCTTCCACCTTCTTGAGCCAATTTCGAGCCTCAACAAGCGTCTCTGTCCCATGAAAAGGTTTTCTGCCCATCGCCCGAAAGTCCTTGCATATCTTAGAAAAAGAATCTACACGGGGAGGTGGAGGAGCGGCTGCAGCTGAGGGAGGAGGAACGTCTACTGGGCCTGCTGCATTAGCCCTAGCCTCCAGATATCTTCTGAACCAGCTGGGTATCTATATGCCCTCGGGTATATCGTGTCCCCTAGACATGCTGAAAAGAAAAAGGAAGAGATTCAAAACGGAGAATCGAAGGAAAGATATATGGCTTTTAGTGATTATGTTTTTCATAATAAAATTTTTTCTTGAAAATGCTCTCTTTAAAACATGTTTTTGAAAATACTTCTTAAAAAAATGCTTTTGAAAATAGCTTTCAAAATCTTTTATCTGTTCTGGTAACTTTCAGCTCTGATACCACGTGTAACACCCCGCGTCCATTAATGTCATTCACTAAGGGAATGCATTAACTTTCATGGAGTATTATAAGTGTATAGAACATAATATAACAAGACAGATACATATATTGGTGCTTTAAAAATCTAAAACAACTTCATTGCAGTGAAGATATAGTTTGGTTACAACACCAAATCAACAATAAAACTAAGTACACTTAATATCCATCTTGACAAATTAATTTATGAGTACATAAAACAAAAAGCATAATCCCAAAATAATTAGCCATAAAAAGAGATGAGCTGAACTTTTACTTTCAGCAATCCAAGCACTTCCAAAAGAGAGAGAAAGATATCCAAATCAAGCTCAACTAGGTCTACCCTGAGAACCGGGGGGGGGGGGGGGGAACAGAAACAAAAGGGGCGAAACAAAAGAGGTCGGACATAAAGTCTGGTGAGTCCAGTAACTTTATCAATATAATCATTAAAGTAACAGGATAAGAACATAAAATGGAAAGTAAGAAATGACAATAACATAAGCATGTATGACAAGGTAAGCAAGATGAATAAGATAAACGTTGATTGCGCTTCTAATTAATATAGGATAATTACTACACTGCACCAACCCTATTTACTCTGAAAGTTGATCCCTCTTACTAATCATAATGATAATAATAATAATAATGATAGTTTTGTGTACCTCTAGTTGCTGTCATAGGTGCCGACTGCCCCTATCTCCACTAGTTGTACCCACTATCCTCCCCATTCAATCGGCTCCCTACCTCATAGATACCCGTGCAGGTCCCACAGTGGGGGTGTATCAATCCTCAAAGTGGCAACCCGATACTACTAAAGATGCACGACTTATACCTACACGATGCAACAACGTCTTACCTACTAGCCCAGATCTACGCACGCTCATGACCCCGTTGGACTTGCGTTGCCACCGCTAACCTGTTTTGACCTCTTACATTCAAACCCAGTAAGCGTGTCCTGTCCTCGACTTAGTTCGAGCTCACTTAGATACTGAATGGGTTACTAGTTGAAAAGAGTCCCCACACTTGACACAAGCTTTCCATCTACGCTTGGTCCCCACTAGGATTTCCAACTTAACCCCTTCGTATTCATGTCTTCTTACATGTTTTTAACTTGGTTAAGTGTTTCTAATTAAATTTCACATGTCACCCATGTCACCCACTTAACCCCATGTCCCACTACACGTCTTATCTTGGTTAAGTGTTCTTCAATTCATTTTAACCCTAACCTTGCAAGACCTCCTACATTAGATTCCCTTTGCGGTTGCTGGATTTGCCGGGCCGGTCCGGGCAGTCTTATACCGCAATTTGAATCTAACCTCGTGTCTTTGCAATTATTACGCATTTAATTTATGCCTTTGACCTCTCACATTAGACTACCGTTTTCGGTTGTTGGATTTGTCGGGCAGTTCCGGGCAGTCTTTTACCGCAAATCAAGTCTAACCTCGTGCCTTAGGCGTTCATTATCTCATTTTATTATTCACCCCCAATTTGAATTAATATCCATATTTCAAATTGTCCATAATTTCCAGTTCAAGCAATGTTCCTAATTATCATCTAAATTATGTCCATAATTTTCCATGTATATAAACTATACTAATTTATGTCTCAAGTTAATTACATGGTTACTAACCAATTTATGCCAATTAAATAATATCCAATATTTCCCAAACTATTCCCCAATGCTCCCACGTCGTTCGTACGTATAATTCACATAAAACGTTAGGCACGCGGTTAGCCTAACTCATAGGGAAAGGAAAAGAAAGAGACATAGGCCATCCAACTGGCATAAAACAATAAAGATCTAATTATGCATGTGTAACATATACTTGGCATAGAACAACATAAATCTAATTAAGCACATAAACGTGAACTAGCATATAAGTTGGATCCAATTAACATAGGCAATGTGAACTAACATATATCTAAACATATGATCTGGCATGGATCTAAACATATGAACTTGCATAGATCTAAACATATAAGCATAAACTTGCATAGATAAACATAACTTGCATATAAACTTGCATAGATGAACATAACTTGCATATAAACTTGCATATAACATAACTTGCATATAAACTTGCATATAACATAACTTGCATAGATGAGCATAACTTACATATAAACTTGCATAGAACATAACTTGCATAGAATGAATCTAATCAAGCATATGTAATTAGACATAGGAATTAACATCATAAAATGATTCTAATTACATATGATAACAAACTGGCATATATTAACAAAATAGATGATAACAGAACTGGCTAATAGCATATGATTCAACAGGCATATTCATACAGTCCAGATCACAACTTATCATAATTATTTTAATTCTTGTGAAAGCAACTGTACTCACAGTGATAGAAGGAAGAATAGATTCGTTCGTTATTGTTCTAGAATCCCTTTTTCACAATTCTTAAGCTTTAATTCGTTGGAGAAGAGACTAGCTTAGTTCAAGATGCAACATGGTGGCTTATGAATGAATTTAGTTTAGATTAGGGTTTAGGTTTATGGGTGTTTATATAGATGTGTAGGATTAATTAAAGCCCTTAGATTAGTTTAGGATCAATCTAAACCCTCCATTTACAATGACACATCACTCAGCCAACCAAATGAAGCCACATAAGCCTTATAATCAGAAAAATCATCACCCAAATACGTCAGCCCAACCTGGCCGATAGGGGTTGACTCCCGTATAGGGGGGCCGACATGTGTCGACACCCCTATCGGGGGGTCGACACATGCGTTGACTCCCTGGGGGGGAGGGGGGTCGACACCCGTGAGCGGGAAATTTCCCACTCAGCCCAATTCTTCTATTTTGAAATTCGAACAGGTTTTACCTTATTAATTATTATTTTAATTTAATTTTTGTTTAAACTTGAAATCTTCTAAGTTCCATATAAACTGGCATGGATCTAAACATATAAGCATAAACTTGCATAGATGAACATAACTTGCATATAAACTTGCATAGATGAACATAACTTGCATATAAACTTGCAGAGAACATAACTTGCATAGAACATAACTTGCATATAAACTTGCATAGATGAACATTACTTGCATATAAACTTGCATGGAACATAACTTGCATGGAATGAATCTTATCAAGCATATGTAGTTAGACATAAGAATTAACATCATAAAATGAATCTAATTACATATGATAACAAACTGGCATATATTAACAAAATAGATGATAGCAGAACTGGCTAATAACATATGATTCAACAGGCATAATCATACAGTCCATATCACAACCTATCATAATTATTTTAATTAATTATCTTGTGAAAGCAACTGTACCCACAGTGATAGAAGAAAGAATAGATTCGTTCGTTGTTGTTCTAGAATCCTTTTTTCACAATTCCTAAGCTTTAATTCGTTGGAGAAGAGACTAGCTTAGTTCAGGATGTAGCAGCATGGCGGCTTATGATTGAATTTAGTTTAGATTAGGGTTTAGGTTTATAGATGTTTATATAGATGTGTATAATTAATTAGAGCCCTTAGACTAGTTTAGGATCAATCTAAACCATCCATTTCACAATGACACATCACTCTGCCAACTAAATGAAGCCACATAAGCCCTAAAATCAGAAAAATCGTCACCCGAACACGTCAGCCCAACCTGGCCGACAGGGGTCGACTCCCCTATAGGGGGTCGACACCTATGTCGACACCCCTATAGAGGGGTCTACACCCCTGAGCGGGAAATTTCCTACTCAGCCCAATTCTGTTGTTTTCAAATTCGAACAGGTTTTAGCTTATTAATTATTATTTTAATTTAATTTCTGTTTAAACTTGAAATCTTCTAAGCTCCATAACTTCTTCATACAAAGCCCGATTTACGCAAACTCGGACTCTATCTCAAGCAATATTCCTAGACGAACGCAATGGCGTAACCCATTTCACTTAATTTTTCTTCTAAAAATTAAGTGTCCTTAAATTTGTTAATTTTAGTATTTTAAAATTACGGGGTGTTATATATATTGTTATGCAGTGTTGAACTCAATATGTAAGTCATGGTCACACGCTTTCTTCTTTATGGTATGTAAATTACTTTATATGTTTTTTTTAATTAGTTGCAAAGTATATGCTTTGTTTAAGTTTAACTGAATATAAACATGATATGTTAAATTATTAGGTAGCAATTAAGTTTAAAGAAAGCCTATATATGTCTGATTCATAAAGGGTTGTACAATAATTTCTACACATGACAAAAATAAAGTTTATCAATATCAATGTTTAATGCAATAAGGAATGTATCATAGTTTATTTTAGCATTTAATTGCATCATTAGTTACTGAAAGGACTACCTGGAACTATTTAATTTCCATCCCAGAAAAGATTCCTCCCTATTTAGGGCTTATACTTATTTTGGCAACTTATTATTTAGAAGTCAACGAATCATTTTGTTTTACATGCTTAACTTTTTTAGGTAGAATGTGATGCTAAGGATATTAAAATTTATTGAATTTTTTTCTTTAAATGATATGCAAATGGGTGACTATCTCAACTGATAACTAAACTACTTATATGTCAGCATAAAGGTCAACCGGGTCTTGACAACAAATAAACTGTGTTAGTCTGCTCCACGTCACCATATTTGAACAACAATTCTTGCCATGAAAAGAATTAATATCGTAACATCCCACCTTAAGGACAACCCTAATAAAGAGTAATACTGAGTAACACATTCTGTCAGAGCAGAGAATAGGGCTAGTTAGGGTTGACCATCTTTAGTTTTGCATTAGAAGAGTATTGAATACGTCGACTGGGTGTATAATTATTTTTCCTTTCTTACCTAAAGAGGATCGACGTACTCAATTCATGTCAAATATAAACTACAGTGTCTAAGGACCATACAGAACATAGTACAAATATAATACATACAATAGATTATCGAAAATGTCACATATAATTACAAATAGCGGAATTATAGCAATACATGTATACATACTCAAATAATTCATCTGATAATATATACTACATTGAATGGTAATAAATATACATCATGCGACTATAATATATAACCACAAGACTCATGATATAACTCCAGAATGTTATAGCCAAAATGACATTGAAGAAGGGTTAAACCTACAAATTTTGTTGAAACAATTAGGTCTGACCTGAGTATAAATACACGAATCAGTCTAGCTTAAACATATTAGTAATAATAATATATAGATGAAATAAAATATCAAGTAGAGATAAATTCCTTTTTGATAATAAAAGGAATCTCAAAATCAGAGATTTACTTGTAACATAGATGTGATAATTCCTTTCCATCAGAATAAAATGTGATACACTTAGGATACTAGGTTTCTCCATATCTCAGTTCACATAATCAGCATGCAGACTACTTAGGAGGACACAAACTTGAACCCAAGTATTTTCCCCAGCACGAATTACCCAACCTCTATGATTAGGGTAGTTAACTCTTGGAATCACATAAAACGAGGTGGAAGACTCGAAAATCACTTAATTCACAAGAGTTACTGAAACCATTAGAATCACAAAAATATCTCAAGAATCACTAAGATCACAAGAATCAATAAATCCGAGAACTCATTTAAGAGTTCAAAAATACAGAAATGAAATCATCATATACATACAAAATCTTCGAACACTTGAAGCAATATATATAATAATCATTAAGAAATGTTGAAATCCTTATTCATCACAAAACACCAACAATCATCAAACATCGAATCCAACCATCGGAGGGGAAAGCCAAAGCTATGTCAGCACGTGTTATCATAGAGAAGTAGCACAAGGCCTTCTAGTACTTATATCAACATGAAAGGTACCTTATACAACAAAATTGACCTAAAGGTTGTAACACACAAATTGACCTAAAGGTCCATCAAATTCACACAGAAGTGACCCAAAGGTCTAGGACCCAACAAGCCCAAGTACTGGCGAACACACAGAATGTGTCATAGATTTACAGACAGTAACCCGAATAGTGCTAAATGTGCATCCCATGCCACATGTTCTCACTATTGGTTTACTAACCGCTAGTCAATTCCACACAATCAAACATACAGAAACACTGGATAACACAAGAAACAATAGCTTCAATTAGACAAGTCTAGAATTAATCGATCTCATATACCTTCATGTCCCATATCATGAGGTTTATTTAATCATAATCTGCCTTCTCGAAAGGTGCAAAAATGTGTGGTTTCATATATGGTCAATAGTTACTTTAAGGAAACATGTTTTTATAAAACAATTTAGAAAACAATTTGATTATTTTGTAGAAATCTCTATAATTAGAAAATATCATATCTATAATTGCCTTGAGATGATTTTGTATAAAAAATAAAAAATAGAAATTTAGTTGTCTCAAAGCTAATAATATATATTTAAAAAGAGAATTCTTTTTAAACCATTTTATAAATATGCACGGTGTCACAAGAAACTCATGAAATTCATAAGAGGTCAACACTAGAATCAACATGAGATTCGTAAGAAATTAACATTACATATCAATACAAAAATTCATAATCCGAATTATGGATTTTATATACTTTTGACTTGTCCTAGAATTTGATTAAGGCCTCATCAAATCATTAATCACTACAACAAAAACACCATATTACAACTTTAATTTTACAACGGTGGTAAAAACACCGTTGTAATAAATGTTTTTTACAACTTTTTTCCAGAAAAGTTGTAATAAATTTATTTTTAACAACTGTGTTATTTTGACAGTTGTAACAAAAGCCTATCAGAACTTTTATTTTTTGACTGTTGTAATATATGACTATATTTTAATATAATTAACAACTAATAGTTAATATTTAATACATTTATATTGTTTATTTATAATTAATAACTAATCATTACTATTAATATTCAGTTAGGAAGTAATAATTAATAATCATTCTGTAATATTTAATACTTACCAATTAGGAAGAATAATTAAAAAATATAGTTAATATTACATAATTACTATTAAGTAGTTAATAAATAAAATATAATAATTAATGCTAATCATGAATAATCAATGATTGCTATTAATAATTAAGAAGTAGAGATTAATAATTAAGAAGAAGAGATTAATAACTAAGATTATATTTAATAATTAATTTATAATAACGAACGATTAATAAGAAATCTTTTATTAATAAGATTAGTAACTACTGTTAAATAAAATAATTAATGGAAAGTGAATATAAAAGCTTTCCTTAGATTTATAAATAATTTTTCTGCTAATAATTACAGTGTTCCTGCGCTCCTATTTCATCTAAATTTTCTTTTCTGCTAGCCATTTCTTTTTGATTTTCAACTACCTCTTTTCTGGCCTATCCAGCCCTAAAAGCCTATCCACCCGTTTACTTTACTGAAATAGCATAAACACGGCCGCCAAATTTCTTAATTCTAAACTCTAACCCTTTCGCTAATCCTTGCCACTGCCATCCACCAAACCAAAACGAGATTACTAAAATTGATGAAACCTCTAGACACCCTAACCTTCTACTCGCCTACGTATGCTCGCCTTGGTTGCTGCACTCATTCGCTTGCCATCGCTGATGGTTACCTCCGTTGCTTCTTGCCTTCCCTCAAACATGTATCCGCAATAGATTTCCATGGTAATATATAATCATTTTCACATTATTTAAGATTTATAGTTCTGTATTGAATTGGGTTTTTGGAAATTTGACATTAGAGTGCTTTTGTAAGATCGACTGTTTTTGTAATTATCGTCGCCAATTATGTCCAGTCAAGTTTTAAATGGGTTCAACTTGTAGTTGCGCTGCACAATTCATCTTTAGGTTAAATAATATAGCGTTGGTTGTGAGTTTATAGTATTTCGTTCTTTACTAGTTTTAGGGGATGGTTTAAATGAATGTTAAATGATGGTCGTGAGTTTATTATATTTCCTTCTGCACTGTTATTAACTTCTATAAACTTACGAGATCCCTAGGAGATCACGAATTTTGTTCTAAATTTGAGGTTTTGAGCTATGCTCAGCATAGAAATGTTGTGATGCTTACTAGATTTTGTGTTGGGTATGGAATAGGATGCTGTTGATAGACTGGGTCTGCCATCCATAGATGTTAAGAGCAGTGGGTACTTGAGAGGACTGGTGATCATGACAGGAGTATGAATTAGAGTCAACATTCTACTATAGACTGACATATATGCTTTGATTTCCTAGTGTTCACATGAATTAGATATAGAGATGCAGAACCTGAATATAGTGATATGAATCTATGTACCAACTAGAATGCGATAATAAACCATATGGAGTTGCAGCACAATTTTATCCCTCTAATGTATATATAACCACATTGTTCAATACCAAAATTTAATTTATTAGATGATTAACAGTTGGAAACTTTATTTTCACTTAGGCCTGCACGAGTGTGTGAATATTGTATGTGCTGCGTCAGTTTTTAGGTATGTATTCAGCATATTCTTTAAAAAGATAACATTATGTATTTGAATGTGTAATGAAAAATAACAATTTATTATTAATATCTATCTTTCAACGTATAAGTGGCACTATTTTGTTTTAATGTATGAGCAACAATATTAATACGACAATACACTGTCAACTTCCATTTTTTACTATGTACATTGAGTCTAAAAGACTTGATTAGTGAGTTACAGATTGTTGATAGTTTTAAGATTTTAATTTTTGTTTTTATTTACCATATCCGTTCATTATGTATGTGCACGCAAACACACACGCACGCACACATATAAACTGATTTAACTTTCAGAATAACATATTAATTCTCAAGTTATTATTTTCTTCTTACCATTCATTTAGTTTACATCAGTTGCACTCTTTCCGACAGCACCTACCAAGCTTCCTTGGCTCATTACCATTTCAGTTAAGAGAATTTAACCTACATGCGAAATACTGCATTTTTTGGCACTTACTAAAACATAAATCTGAATCTCAAATGTTGCTCTGTTCATGTTAAAATATTATGCTCTTGTCCACTTAGATATGTTACATGCGTGTCCAACTAAAAATTTAATAAATCAGAGTACATACATCCTGATATATGTGTTTCAGGTGCTTTCAATGTTTTTCCATTTCAATGAGTTCTAATTAAACTATTGGTTGTTACTGCAGCTAATAGCATGTTTAGTTAACGTGCTGCATATTGATTTTTTAATCCATACTAATTTAGGATTTTACTATGGAACTGATTACAAGGAAATTCCCTTAAATTATGCATTGAATCTTATCATATATCCTTACACACTTGGCAAGGGGCTTTACCAAAGAGAGTATATGGTATATAATGTAACATCTAACCTTTTTTATTTTTTCTTTATTCCAATGAATAATATACTATTTATTTGTGACCATTTCATATTATTATTTTTACTATATTTGTTTGCAGATATAAGATCCTTTATTTAGCTCACAAGCTTATGAGGAAACTCATTTAATAAGTTTCTGCTGTAACTTTATTTTCTGCTCGTTTTACCTATCCCAAGTTTTACAGATGTAACTTTTTCAATCTAAGCTTCAAAAGTAGTACTTTTGATATGTATTTTACCATTTGAGATATGCTTCCTCTAGATAAATATTTATTTCTTCCTTTTTTGTCTCAAATTTCTCAGTTACTATTGGTAAATATAAATGTACTTTTCAAAAGTATTCTTGATAAAAACTTTTCAATGTTCAGAAATATTTCATGATAAGTATAATATATGTATCATAATGCTACTTGTATCCATTTAACTATTTTTTGTCTTCTTGACCAGATTGTTATACCTAATTTTGTAATGCTCATGGAGCAATGGAATGCTCAAACCAGACCCAGTTGTTTTTCTTTGTAAACTTGCAATTGCAAACAATTAGATGTTTGTTTCTAAATTAATTATGTGAGTCATTCTTTTAAATATTTCTATCACAGTGGTATTTCCTTAAAAGTTCATCAATTAGCATTGACTAAGTAAATAGATAGTCTTATTTGCTGGTAATGGTATAGAATTATTCTTTCCATCACTCACAGTGGGCATATATGGTTCCCAGTGATGGTTTAGATTGTTTAATTAAAGAACCAATTTATTTGTTTCCAAATGGTTACACATTTAGATTGTTTAATTGAAGAACCAATTTATTTCTATTGAAAGATCTCATCATCTCATAGGCTAAGAGAAAATTTCCCAAATATGCCTGCCTGAAATAAATGCTAGCTGATTCGAAGAAATTAAACCATTCATAAATCTTTATTCGGTTATAAATGACATTTGCAGTAATCTTGTAAATCACATTACATCATGAAATAGGTTGGTCGTCTGATATTAACAATGCATTACTCTTTTTCAGCACCAAAGTAATAAAAGTGTGATTAATTTCTTTTATAACCTGTCCAGTTGTAAAAATGCCTCTTATCGCCAAAAATAAATCATTTTTAATAAGATCCCAATGCTGTTAAATTTTTTTGGATTCCATGCCATCTAGCTCGGGATTACTATCATCCCTCATCTGAAAAGTAGCTGCCCGAACTTTAGCTTCTGAGACATCCGATTGCAAAGAACTTCTCGCTGAATTTGACAAAATCTTTTTTGTAGATTACTGCTTCAAAGGAAGTATTTCTCTCAGTTGAATTATAAAGATCAGTGAAATATGAAACAATCATTGTTTGCAGTTGAGAAGTATCCAACGCAGGTACACCATTCTCATCTACTATTCCTGTCATGTTACTGCTTCTTTTATTACATGTCATCTTAGAGTAAAAATAAAAATTGTACATTGAACTCCTTCTAACAGCCATCAAATCTTTGACTTCTGCCTATTTTCAGTAGCGTGATTATGCATTCCAACTGAATGATGTTATCTTGATATTCCTGCAAAACTACTTGATCATATGGATTTTCCAATTGTTGATTATATAGCATATCATTCTTTTCCCTTAGTATGTTTATATCTGCAGCTAAGGAATTTCTGCCTTTACTCGACTATTTTAAAGCATATTTAACATTCTTTAATTTACATAAAAATTTGTAAAGATAGCTCCCGTCCATATCAGCTGCCCAACTAGATTCCACTATGTCTGTACAACCCTTGAACTTTGGCTATATATTATTAAATCTACACGGACTTCGTCCCTTACCATGTTCAGACTTAGGAAGTAACTGAACCAAAATTGGACAATGATCACTCATTGAATGTGGCAATAAATTCGCAGAGACCTCAGGAAACAATTGTTGGAATATCAAATTGGAGAAATGCCTATCTATTTTACTGTGGATAGAAAAGTCTTTTCCGCCTCTCCAAGAAAATTTAATACCTTTTGTTTGAACTTCCATAAGCACTACGCTGTGCATTGTAAGTAGGAAATTGTCATCAGCATTTTTGAAACTATTAGAAGGCTCTAGCCTGTCCGATTCATATAGAACTACATTAAAATCTCCCGACATAATCCATGGGCAGGTAGCATACTGAGAAGCATATTTAATATGTGACCAAAGATTAATTCGTTGAGAGGATAAATGCAACCCGTACACAGCTGTATAAAGTAATCTTAATCCACCAGGGTTTGTAACCACACTAGTCAGTGCTTGATGATCTATCGAAATAACATCAAACTGCCATTGTGCAGTATGCCATCGAACTGCCATTGTGAAATATGACCATTCTAGAAATTCCCCCCTCACAAAAACATGCATTTCATTATTTGATAACTTGTTCTCTAACAGCGCAACAACTGACACTTTAAATCGAGACATATGATCCAGAATATCCAATTGTCTGGTGGGAGAATGCATTCCCCTTACATTCCAGAACATAAACATCATTAATTAGCTTTAGAAATATTTACCCCAGTATTAGAGTTACTAAGGGTAGAACTCGCTTTGTTTCTCTTGCTATGCTTATTTTTCCCTTTTATCTGACTAACCATTTCCTTCCATGCAGGATTATTAACGACTCCATCATCAGACTCCACTGATTGGAATATGAAATTATCATCATGCCTTCTGCTTCGGCGAGTAATTCTAAGACTACAAGTCAAAGTGATAGGTAATTTTTCAGAAACATTCACTTTATTAGGATCTGAAATTGTATGCTTTAACTTCTCATGCTCCGCATTATTTTCCATCATTGTTTTCAAATTATTTTCTGTGTTACCAATGTTGCTTTTTATATTCAAAGAGATTATCAAACAATCACCACTAGTTAGTACTTCAACTTTTTCACCGTTTTTTCCCACGTTATAACATTATCATGCATTGTATTTATTAGTCATTTGATACGAATGATATATAACAAATGATTTATTATTAATTGAATTCTCATTTTGCATTTTGTTACCAGGTTCGTACACATGGATCTACTGGAATTACTTGATATGATATTTTGGATCTGATTAGTGCAAATAGTCTATAATAATGCAGATATCTTATTCTGGTAATCGATTCATGCACTTTTTTTGGAATTACAGTTTAAAATTAATATGTGCATACATTGTTGTATCAAAGTATGCCAGTTCATATAGGTAGATGTAACCTAATTTTTGGTGTTGAAAAGCTTATTATGTATGTGTTTCCAAAATTAAATATATAGTTGCAATAGTCCTACTACAACAGACTGCATATGAGCTTAAAAATTAAGTATATAGTTGCAATAGACCTACAATAGTTGTAGTATATGTTTCCAAAATTAAACATATAGTTGCTAATTAAATAAGACAAATTCTTGTCTGCACAGACTTAAACAAACATTATTGTTATTTTTTTGCTCAAATGAAGCATGCTGATGGCTCATCAAGGGTTTATTTTTTGACTGATTTAGATTTGGTTTACCTTTTTAGGCCTTGAGCGAGCTTTGTGATGAGTTCCTTGATAATATGCCTGCATATAGCCAAGCTTCTCAGCTGTTTGTTACTGCTACTACAGATGAGAGTAACCTCTCTGGACATTTATCATATTGCTGCTAATCAAGGTCGGTCAGAATCATCTTCGATTGATGCAATTGATCTTGTATACCCTGTTGAAGTGTTGGACAGTATGTATTGTGTTTTGTAAGCGTATTATGTAAAAAAATGATGAGAGTTTGAAAATATTAACAAATTGTTTTGGTTCATGTTTTAAGTTTGTAGATATCTTAAGTTTTGACGATAATATGTTCTGAAATGAATTCCTTTATCAGTAATATGTATATAATTTGTGGATATATTACAATTGTAAAATAATAAAATATATCACAACCGTTATAAAAAGTTGTAAAAATTATAACAACAACGGTGCATAACAGTTATAATAAAGTTTATTACAACCGTGGAAAACAGTTGTAAAACTTACATTTCACAACGGTATCGCAACGGTGTAAAATAGTTGTAAAAGCTTTTAGTCTATTACAACTTCTTAATAGACGACGGTGACTCCACCGTTGTAAAAAGTCTTTTACAACTTTTTTCCACCGTTGTAATATGGTCAATTTGCTGTGGTGAATAAAATCACCTCAACAATCATCAAACGACCATAGGAATTCACAAAGATGGGTTCAGGAAGACAAGACAACAGCAAAAATTGGTTGCGCAATATCTACTGCTTGTGTCGATGCACTCCAGTTATAATTTGGAGCCAAATTCATAAAATTCCAATGAATGTCAAATAATTTGATACACATAAGGACATACATAGGAAAAGATTTTATTATAACCTAACTTAATCATTTATCCTAACTCAGATTATTACTTAGAGGCAAGAACTCTAACATAACATTACTGTTAAGCTAGAAAGTATGATTTGAACAACTCACTATGATCAGATTTTGATGATTCTAAGCCTGTGTAGATTACATGGAGAGTGCTTTTGGAAAAAGTATCCAATTTCAGTCACTTGTAGGAGGTCCGATCATGACATACAAACTCAACAAATTCACGGACACAACAAATTCACATGAACAAAAAAATACAGTACCACTTTAGATCATTCAAAGTTACAGCGAATTGAATTGGTCAAATTTTGAATTTACCACAAATGCAAGAAGATATCTCGTCTATTATCAGTAGGAGGACCAATTCAATTATCCAAAAATCAGGGACATATTCTATTGATTATATTAGGCAAGTTAACCGAATCACTTTCTAGAAATCAGTGAATATAGGATTCTAAATCCTATAAATATGCCCATCCACATCATCGGCCATGTTATAAGAGTTCGAACAAAAATCAAAATCTAAGAAAAGCATTAAATCATACTAATTTGCATCAAACAAATTATGAGAAAAAGCAAACTCCAGATCTACAACCAACTGCAACAAGCAATTCGATTAGCATCGATAAATGATGACTCAAACCATCAAATTTCATACGGTCGAAGTGCACAGAGGAGCAGCGAGTTGTAGGGAAAAACCCATTTTATTCAAGAAAATTCCAATCTCGACCAAGACAAATCAGTAACTCCATAAGCATTAGAGAGGAAGGAATGACTGAAGAAATTAAAGCCACAAATTTTATTTTGATTGAAGTATCAGAGGAGCGACAGATTGGATCAAATAAAGAAAAAAAAACTTAATTTCTGTTTCTCAGAACAAACAAAGGCACATGCATTAAAAGACTGGTCGACCAAGTATAACAGGGGACCGAGAATGAAATAGGATGAGTCGATCTAAAGAGGATAAATAGAAATGGGTTGGACCTCTTATTATTTTTCTTTTTTTCTCCTTTATTATATATATGTATGTATATATATATATATTCCATGTTTTCTTGTCATAATTTTTGTATTTTATTTGCTAGTACAACATACGCAAAAATATGTACATTTTCAACTGGCAATCGTCTTAATTTAATTTAAACTCCTTAATTGTGTTACATAGCGTTTAATTAAAGTGTAGAAACATGGTTGTTACAAACTTCCCTCCTTAGCAAAACTGCCTCCTCGCAATTCATTATAGGGAAAAGTAACAAAATTTATACCCTCAATTTACTGAATATGACATACTGAATGCATTACACCTCTCAGGGACTTGTACTCTACTCCTATTGTTAGCATATACAATGAATTTTAATATAGTTTTTATAAGATAGGTACCCATTTATAAACTTCTAGAGAAGTACATTCAAATGTTAGCATACTTACCTGGTCAACATACATGCATAACTTAAATAACACAAATGAAATTAAAAAAAACCTTAAAACTATTACATAAACTAAAGATAGACCCATGATGAGGTCACATATGCCAAGCCCTCAAGTGAAATCTCTCTACACTTCACTTCAACTGATGGAAGAAATGCAATCTAAATTCCAGTAGTTTAAATATTTTAATAATATGGCTTTCAATCGTAAGTTATTTCTGATTGTTTCCTAAAATTTTGCAACTCATTGGCCCATATACCCAATTTCTTCATGTGTTAACTGCCACAATATATTACATAATTTAGCATCAGACACCCCATGTTTATGTGATAATTTTTCACTATTCTGACCATGTTCTCAACTCATACTTTCTCACTGACTTTGATGATTGGATAACATGATTGACTTCCTAATTTCTTCTTTATTGGAAACTACTAAAACTTAACTGGTCAATCTTGTTGTAGAAATGATTCCAAAACTGTATTTCAAAACATAAAACTGTACACATGTTTTAATCTACAATTTGTTGGATCATCCTAAAATTCGATTCTGCCAGTCGTTTCAGTGGACTTGATGATAGGCAGCACAAAGTTGTATCCCATACTCTGATTTGCAACCTGAATAGGATAGATGCATTATGTGCTATGAAGCAGTTCCTAGATTTTCATCAGCAAAATATGATTTGTCTAAACAACATGGGAATAAAAAAATTAACACATAATTTTCCTGTTAGCAGATTTCTTCTACTGAATGAACAAACCCAAAAAAGATCCGATACTTGAATTTATAAACCATCCAATTGAATAATCCCCAAACAGACTAGACACAGGTTTCTTACCGTTTTTACATCGAATTAAAACCACATCATTTTGCATATCTTTTTTTTGGTAGGATCGGTTTGAGGAGATGGATATGCCCGGCTTGAAGATGTCGTCTATTGAGTGCGATTGCGCCAGAACACCAAATCCCCTGATGTTTTGATCCTTAGTCGTTCTAACTAAATTTGTGTTTATTCCAATGTGACTTGAGGAATTGATTTAGAGGTAGAATAGTTTGCTAAAATCCCGATTTTAGAAAAGTTAAAATTAAGCGGAAGCTTTGAACGATCAGATCTGGTTGGAGTTGAGGAGAGTGGTACCTCGACGATAAATCCACTTAAATATTGAATTAGGGTCTGCGTCATGGTTTAGATTTGGAATTTTTAGTAAGTCTTATCGAAGGTTAAAGGATACAAAAATGCTAATGATCGATGAAATTTACTTGGATGATGGTAATCGAACGGTTACAGGCATACAAGGGTTGAAAACCCATGGAATCACGTTCTTCTCTCCGCCATGGCAGAAAAGAAAATCCATAAATTTAACATATTAATTTTGATGCATATATATCTTCTCCAATACATTATAATTTTATGGATAAATTTACGACTTCTGAAATTTTAAATTTTTTTGGTAGAGTCTCCTTTGTACAGAGGGACTTTTACCATTAGACAATTGTAATATAATCAATATACATCGACCACACGGCAGGAACGCAATACACACACATATCAATATCTATATCATCGCTGTATTTAATCCAAAAACATACCTTTTATTTGCGTTCGTAAGTGATCTAACTTATTGGTAAGCGAGAAATTGTAACACACCACATTTCTAAAAAGGCCTATATGTGGGTTTTATTAAGAAATATGAAGAGTATGGATATAAAATAACATCATAAAGGCTAAAATTCACAAGACAACATAAATAAACACAATAGAATATAATTTTTTACTTAAAACAAAATAAGAAGTTGCACATCATAAGTCATAAAAACCATACCTGTCTCATAAACAACAACAAATTAGAGTAACAAAATAAAAAGTATCCCCTTCATCATCAGGTACAGAAAATAAATAAAACGTGGTAAGGTATAAGTAAGCATAAAGAACAAGACAAATGATAATCTTCAAAGGACTGTGATGGGTCAGAACTCTCTCAAGCAATAGATCCTTCACCCTGAGAACCTTGAGGGGAGGAAGGAAGAAGAGAACAACAGAATTAGTCAGGCATAAGTCCTCGTGTGATCAGTAATTAATAACATGAGTGATAAAAGAGGATATCTGAACAGGATAATAAACTGAAGCTCAACATAATAATTAAGAACAAGAATATACTTCTACAAATTAGTCGATTGTGAAATGATTCGATTTCTACACTATTTTTTATAATTCATAAACTAGGATATTACCCAATTCTACCCATTAACTGGCTTCTAAACCATAATTGTGATAATTTATGTCGAGTATGGCCCTAGGTTTATCAGCCCGACCCATCATCTCTAAGGACATAGCGAATATCACTGGCATCACATCGTCTTATCTTCCAAAATTGGCGCGATGCACGCTCACCGACCCGTCGGAACACGCCTGTGCCCACCACGTTTGGACCTCTTACTACCCAGTACAGTATAAGCGCGCCTTCGACTCCTCGTAAGACCTTGGTGTAGTTGATAAAAGTAATACTAACTGATACAGATCCCCAACCAAAAATATGCAATTTGACATAAGTCACCCTTAGAATTAGTCCCCCAATTTTATTTACTAGTGCCAAGGCCCCATGGAATTATTGTTGACCGCCTAGCTACCCTAGACTCCCATAGTATTGTCAACAAATGCGTAGGTCACTAAAAATTAATTATTTTAATTGGTCTTTATTTTCCCTAATTAGTCTACTTTCACTGCCGGAACAAACCAATAATACGAGCCTCTTATTTTCCCAAATCATATGTCGCTATCGGAACGAACTCCAACTACACCTGCTTGTTAATTTATTTAATTAAACTTAACGCCAATCTTAAGTTTAATAATAAGCCCACTTTCCTTTATGTAACTTTTCTGTCATTTCATAGGTGACATGTAAACTTCAATTTGTAGGTTATCCATAAACATCTCTTTTGTTTAATTTAATTGTACAACCCAACCCCCGTCATTCGCATCTATTCAAATGTCATTTATTCAGTTATCAAAGTTACATTTCAATTTGCCTTTCATTGCATAGTTTCAATTAATCCTAATTTATTCTTTTTTATAAATATTTCTTATTCCAATCGCGCTATTATTGTCAAATTTCATGATTTAACCCAATTTGCGCTTAAACAAGAAAAGGTTTAGGCTCATGAAAGCCTAAACTCAATGTCAAAACTAAAAAGGAAAATGGCATAGGCTCTCGCATGGCCTAGGTTCTGATAAACAAGAGTAGATCTGAAATAAAATAGGGCCGATACAGAACTATAATAAAATTACATACGAAAAGTAAGGAGTATAGACAACTGAATAAAACCGCAGTAATAAATTTATTGGAAATAAACAGAAGAAAGATAACAGAAGATTCAGATTTTCATAGATTACAGACAGAAAAATGAATAGAAATCGGAAGGAATCTACAACTTATGAGGCTATCAGGAATAAACCTCAATTTGTACTAAATCTTGCAATTAGTGAAATACGCTCACAAATTCTAAGCAATCCTAATCAAGCCCCGGTTGATAATCTCTATCAATGAATCTCCTTTAGAAATATATGCAGAATCAAGCCTCAATACTCTATTAAAATTTTATCTGAGAAGAGGATAATTTAGGAGGGAGGCAGAGAAATGGAGTAGTGGGGTTTAGGTTAGGTTTGGAGGCTATTTATAATAAAGCTAGGGCATCTAGATGAGTTAGATTTAAGGTTTAGAATTTAGGCAATTAGATTTAGGAATACTTCGGAAGATCGCACCCCAAAAACGAACCAGAATGATCAACAACATGTGCACCAAAGTTGCGCACGCTACCAAGGTGGGTCGACCCACTTGGGGTCTAGGTCGACCCCCGGATCGAACCAGTTGATGGCTGGGTTATCCAGCTATGCTTGATTCTCGACTTAATTTATTCGAATGTTTATTCCGTTTTAGAATTTAAATTTCAAATTTGTCTCCTTTGTAATTTCCTCATTTTAAGTCCGATTTTAATAAACCAAAAGTCTATCTTAGCCTGAATTTTGTAGCAGACTCAATAGTATAACCTATGATGCCCATTTCCAAATATTTTTCTGATTAATATTAACTTATTAATCTTTTAATTAATTTTCTATATTAAATTTTTGGGTTGTTACATTCTTCTTTCCTTAAAGGATTTCTTCTTCGAAATCTCCAAGGCTAAAAGAATGTCATAGATATTATCATAACTTCATCTGCATTCATCTACTCATCCATTAATTATAGGCATCCATTTTCCTTAGGATTTCTATTCATGAACATATGTAATAGTGTAGTGTATATTTTCCTAACTTATGCAAGAAATTAGATGGTCTTATCACACAGTTGACTTCCTTTTATGCAATTTTTGTTGGTGCTATGCATCCAAAATATGTCCAAAGGAATTCTAACGGTACATGAAGTTCTATATGTATGCTGTAACCATCACCAACGAAATGCAACATTCATCTGATAATCACCAAAGTTTTCATCCATTAAAAAATGAACTAAAAGTGCACACATCCATATGTAGTATGTTAATGTCCTAGTTGCCGCTCATTAATTAGTGCCTAGTATGCATATATGCATCCATTACATCCACTAGCAAACACTTGCATCCACTTATGTCCATCAAACATAACATGTCCTAATAACATGTTTAAACCATATCCTACCATCCATGAGATTTACTAAGACCCAATAATTCAAATGGTAGGAAATGAATAAAATCCAAAAACTAGTAAAGGATTAAGATCACACTGTCAAAAAAATGGAAAAGAAGCACAAATCTTCTCCTCGGGTTCTCATGTTTCTTCGCTGTTATCCTCTCTCCATTGAACCTTGACGAGTCTAATCACCTTATTGCTTAGCTTCTTTATCTTTGTATCTAGATTCTTCATCGGCACTCGTCTGACGGAAGCCTCCTTCTCGATCTTCACTTCCTCTAGAGTACTGGGCTCTACTACCACCGTAGAATCATGCATGTAGGAATTTCCTCAAATGCGAAACGTGAAACACATCGTGAACTCTTGATAATATCTCTGGCAGTCAAACTCTATAAGCTATCTGTCTGATTCACTCTATAATTAGAAAGGGTCCAACAAATCTAGGTTTTAATTTCCCAACTGAATCAAAGCGCACCACATTCCTAAGGGGAGATACCTTAATAAAAACCATATCCCTAGTGCTAAACTAAAGCTTTGATCTCCTCCTGTCTTCATAAGTTTTCTGTCCGTTTTGAGCTGCTTTTATCCTTGAATTAATTCAATCTTGTCTGAGGTTTCTCGGATCGTCTCAGGTCCAAGAAATAGTTTGTCCGTAGCCTCCCACCAACAAGATGGTGATTTGCAGGGTCGTCCATATAAAGCTTCGAAAGGTGCCATGCTAATACTCGCCTGGTAGATGTTGTTATAGGCAAAATCAACCAAGGGAACATGCTCCTTCCAATCCCTTCGAAGTCCAAAATGCACATCCACAATAAATCCTCAAGAATTCGATTAACCCTCTCAGTCTGTCCATCTGTCTGAGGGTGGTATGATGTACTAAGCCTCAGTTGTGCTCCTAACGCCTCCTATAGGCTTCCCCAAAACTCGCTGGTTGAAGATGGCATCTCTGTCACTAACAATGGTCGAGGGAACTCCATGAAGCTGAACGATCTTCCTCATATATATTGAAGCTAACCCCTCCGTGGTCCTCTTACTCTTCATCGAGATGAAATGAGCGCTCTTGGTTAATCTATCTATGATCACTCAAAAGTAGGTATTGCCTCTCCTCGACTTAGGCAAACCATTATAAAAGTCCATCGAGAAGCTCTCTCACTTCCACTGTGATACATCTAGAGGCTGAAGCAATCCACCAGGCTTCCTCTGCTCAGTCTTCACTCTCTGACAAGTTATACATCTAGCCACATACTCTGCCACATCCTTCTTCATCGTAATCCTATGAAAAACCCTCCTCATGTCTCTATACATCTTATCTTCCCCCATATGGATGGTCATTCCAGAACGATGAGCCTCCTCTAAATCGATCTCATCAAATCATCAATTTGAGGAACACATAATCTCCCATCATGATGTAGCCACACTCTCTCATCCACAAAATACCTAGCAAGGTGACTAGGGGTCACTCCTCTATGGAGTTGGTCCATGATATTCACTAACTGCAGATCCTCGCGCTTACTAAATCCAATGCGCTCTAAGAGAGTAGGTCGCACCTCCAATGATGCTAATAATCCTGGTGCATAATCCATAGATAGTCTAAAATCGAACGATGAGATAAACTACAAACTCTTCTAATCTATGAACAATAGACTCAAAGTCATTCTCTGTCTACATAATATACCCGCTACTATATTCCCCTTCCACGGAAAATATGCTATCTAAAAGTCATAAGATGCAAGAAACTTCATCCAACACTGTTGTCGCAAATTAATACCCTTTCGTGAAAAAGGTACTTGAGAGACTTATGGTCTGTGTATAGCTCAAACCTCCCACCTAATAAATAATGTCTCCAAGACCTAAGTGCAAACACTATCGTTGCTAGCTCCAAATCATGGATAGGGTAATTTTTCTCATGAATCCTCAGTTGTCTACGACCATAACAGACAACCTTCCCTCCTTCATAAGCACCACACCTTAGTCCGTGACGCAAGGCAACCGTATAGACATTGAACATCTTCGTACCATCAGGGAGAGTTAACACGAGAACTGATGTGAGAGCCTTCTTTAATCTCAAGAATGTATCCTCGCAATCCACATCTCAAGTAAATACAGGGTTTATCTTCGTAAGGCGAGAAAGCAGAGTAGAAATCCACGCAAAATCCTTAATAAATTTTCGATAAAGTCCCGCCATGTCGAGAAAGCTCCTAGCCTCGGTCACATTCTTGGGTACCTTTCAATTTTGCACAATAACCACTTTAGTGGAATCTACTGCTTTACCATCTCCCGAAATTATGTGCCCCAAGAACCTCACTTCCTAACGCCAAAAGTGACCCTTCAAAATTTTTTCCTTTAACTGATGGGCACGAAGAGTACGGAGGACCTCTCCCAAGTGCAATGCATTCTCATCCTCATCTCTAGAGAGTATCAAGATGTTGTCCACGAAAACCGCTATAAACTTATTTAGGAACTCCCTAAACACTCGACTTATCGGATCAACAAAATAGGTTGGTGCATTAGTTAGCCCAAAAGGCATAAACAACCACTCGAAGAATTTTTATGGAGTCCTATAAGATGTCTTATCTACACTGTCATCTGCCACTCGAAGCTAATAAAACCCGATCTCCAAATCTAATTGAAAGAAAACGGATGCACCGACCAACTGATCAAACAAATCGTCTATCCGAGGGAGTGTGTGTCAATTCTTCTTTGTGAGCTTGTTTAATTCTCTGTAATCCACACATAAACGAAGAGAGCCATCTGACTTAGTAGCAAATACGACTGGTGCTCCCTACTCAGATATACTGCGCCAGATAAAGCCTTTCCCAACAGCTCACCCACTTGCCTACACAATTCTTTCCTTTCCCTCGGAGCCATATGACGTACATGCAATGCGGCAGGCTTAGCATTCTTTGTGAAATAAATCCGAAAGTCGATCTCTTTTCTCGGAGGTAGTTCTCTCACCTCCTCAAATACATCTGGAAAATCTCTCACTAGTGGTATCAAGCTAAGACCATTGATAGAAGTATCTAAAGACTCTAAGAAGCTCAACATTATTGACCCTCGCGGGTCACAAGACATCTCGAGGGTCCTACCTCGAGAAGTTATCAACCTTACTACCCTCTTCTCATAGTCAAAAATGGCACCATATATGGCCAGCCAATCCATCCTTAAGAATAATACCATACCCAGAAAACCCTAGTACATAGGCGTTACAATCAAACTCGATGCCTAAAATAGAAATCCTCCAACCCTTGAACATCATAGATGAATGAGCCAAACCTCCTATCGGGTTTGAAACTACTACTGGATCAGAAACAAGAGAGATACTAAGGTGCGGACAATCGACTAATGAAGCAGAAATGAATGAATGTGAAGCACCAGAATCAAATAAGGTCCTAACTGGAAACCGACGAAGGGAGATCAAACCTTTAACTGTGGCCTTCTTTCCCCTGTCCTGACCAACACTAGCCTGAGTAGCCTCCAATGCATGCATCTGCGCTCTAGACGGCTAATGGAACTAGTAACTGTCACTACACCAAAACAGGGGATTCCCAACAAGTATAGGTGTTACAAATAATTTCTGTAACACTTTTATGTGTCACCAACAACCTGTGAGGAATTTCCTGTAACACTTATAAGTGTTACAAACAAAGTAACTGCTAACACTTATAAGTGTTACAAACATATTCATTCCTAACATTTATAAATGTTGGAACTATAAGATATGGTAACACTTATAAGTGTTACAAACATAGTCATTGCTAACACTTATAAATGTTGGAACTA
This sequence comes from Allium sativum, assembly GCA_030737875.1. Lineage (NCBI taxonomy): Eukaryota > Viridiplantae > Streptophyta > Magnoliopsida > Asparagales > Amaryllidaceae > Allium > Allium sativum. The sequence continues at coordinate 138,104,242 of CM060925.1, read as the reverse complement.
TAAGATATGGTAACACTTGTAAGAGTTACAAACATATTCATTGCTAACACTTATATTTGCATATAAGATGGCATAGGCTCTATTTAATATGCATTCAGCTATGATATTATCTTGACATAATAACATGTAACGAAATCCATAAGAAAAAAAACCATATTCGTGACAACAACAAAGTACAAACTAAGAAAAAATAAAAATACATAAAGATACTAAATTCAACACATATACAATATCCAATTCCATAGTAAAAACAATACATAATTAACAAAATGCAAGATGTTTTTCATATTTGAAGTCTACAAGTACCAAATGCGAAACTCCAACGATATAACGAACCTTACATCCAAAAATTGGCATAGCTTGTACCACCAACATCCTTCCCATTCGTGCTGTAGTTTTGGCAAAAACAATAGACAAATGAATGCAACTTTCAAAGTTTCTGAACAAATAAAAGCATAGTTCACGAACTGAGCCACTGCGACTCAGTTCGTGAAAACTGAGCCGCTGCGACTCGGTTCGTGCAAGCTGAGCCGCAGCGACTTAGTTCGCAAACTGAGTCGCCGACTCAGTTCGTTACCTTGATAATACACTCCTGAAATTCAAAATTGAACCAAAGTATAAACTAATTTGTTTTTTTTTCCATTATTGTTTTTTTATATATGAATTAAATCTATGTGTTTTCGACTCTGGAACGTTCATCTTTACATTCAACTCAAAATATTGCAGCTACACCCAATAGAAAGGTTGAAGCTTACTAGCTGTTTCCAGTTTTAAGAAAACATTTGTATTATATTTTTATTTTCTCATTTGTTAGTTTGTCTGTTTTTTAACACGGAATAAGAAAGTAAGACTGATGGTAATTTCTATTTTGTATGTTGTATGGTAATTTCTATTTTTAAGAACTAACAAATGAGATCCTTACTGGAAACAAATGAGATGCATGTTACTTAGTCATTCAAAATCATCATTACTGTCATTAGAAAATTGACAAGTGTATACTGAGACATCAAATTGCTAACCTGTTGAGTAGTACTCATAAATCTTCTATTTATGATGATTGCAAGTAAAGTTGAAGTAATGAGGTAAACAAAAATTGACAAGTGTATACCGAGCTATCAAATTGCTAACCTGTTGAGTAGTACTCATAAATCTTCTATTTCTGATGATTGCAAGTAAAGTTGAAGTAATGAGGTAAACATCTGCCATTAGATATAATAGGCTCAAATGACTAGTAGCAACAAGAGTGCAAATAAAAGCATTAAGAATAGAAGAGTTAAAAATATAGCAATTGCTAATTTTGTTTGCTTTTGTTCTGATATTCCTGGCAATTACTATTTACTTCAATTGCTAATTAACCTTTGTTAATAACTCCCTATAATATATACTTCATTGCTAGCAAATTTTCATTAGTAACTTCCCAATATATACACTTTACTGCTAATAAACATTCACTAATTATATGTAAATGCACGATGGCTAAAACTTGAATTTATTAAACGGAATAGTAACATTGTTAGAACAATTGAAAAACAAAAGTATTTACATTAAAAGAAAGTTAATCCATATTGACTTGCGTACCATATTTCAGGCTTTTTAATGCCTCCTCATTAAATAAGCAGGTGTCAAATTTATGCCTTGCATTTTCTTATTTTCAACTAAATTATTGTATCCATCAAACCATAACGTTCTAACCTGTAAACACCTGTAAACTCCAATAAAAGAAATTTTTAATTAGCATTAAGAACATCTAACCTTCATGTTCATTATCAGTGATGTGCAATAACAAACAAATTATGAAGTGTGTTTGTAGTTTATAGAATCGCTTGGAGCAGAGCACACTGTTTTACATTTTTTCATGCTGGCTCATCAATTTCTAGTTAATCAGTGGTCGCCAGTCAGCTATACTAAGGGAAATCAAATTATAACGTTCCTATTATTTTTCTTGCTTTACTAATCTCGTATTCCTATAAATCCAATCCAATATTTTTTTTCTATTTCAAACACTTATATTTTTCATTGTTATGGTAATAACAACAACAAACAAATATCTTACCTCGTTGTACTTAAAAGAATGCAATTAAAGCAAAAAAAACTTGCTAGTAATAAAAAGGGAATTCTTAAGCCATATCTGAAATCAGGAACAATGTCACATGCACTATCATAAAATTCAATCCAAAATAATTCCTTCCAAAAATGTGAAATAGTAATACCAGATAATCTTATAAGCAGCTATGTAACATAATTTTTTGCACAAATCTATTTCTTCAAATGCAAACATAAATAGTATAATTTAATGATCATTACTGTTCAATTTTTATGTAAAAATGCCTCTTTGAATACTTGTGCAATGGAGTAATGAATCATAAATGCAAAAGGTGAAATAGTGATTCATTTTAAGTTACTTGTACAAATATGGAAAAGATTTTTTTTTTTTTTTTTTTTTTGCTAAAAATCTGTTTTAAAATTAGCCAATTCACGTATGGAATCATCTAATCACCTTACAGCAATTACTTATATAGCACAAAATTTGGTTAAATTTGTTAAAGAAAGGACATTTTCCAATATATAATCTAAAAAGGTAAACTTATAAATGTGGACACTATTAATCAAGTTGTACATAAGAAGATGACGTTAGGAATTATTGAAAAAACTAATGCATGTTAAGGTGACATTTGTTACCATAAGCCTGTATTTATTTTATAAGGTAAGTTATCAATGAAAATTTCTTACTACCTTGCATAATGCATCTTCCTACCTCAAGGCTTATCACAACGAGACCTCTATGTCAATCAGCAGTTGCACCTACACTTAAAAAGAGAAGGTTGGAATTAAATGAAAACAATAAGAGACATAATAAAAGAAAACACATAACAAAATAAGCTACAATACAACCTAAAAATAGAATTTTATTATATAATAACTAAGTGACATTTACATAGAAACATGCTCCTGTACCAAAATGAGAGAAAACCAAACTAAATAAAAACCAGGGAGACATAAAAAAGCAAATGAATGGCTAAATCAGTTGCAAACTTGACATAAAAAAGCAAATGAATGGCTAAATCAGTTGCCACAAAGTTTGCAGCTGCGCTAAATAAGAGAGTTAGAATTAAATGAAACCAATAGGAAACATAGAAAAAGGAAACACACAATAAAATCAATTGCCACATGCACAAAGTTGATCTAGTTTTATGGATCATTTTAATGGATATTATCAGTATTAAATCAGGCAGTGTTTCATTAAGCTATCAAGTTTCAAGTAACTGATGGATCAAATAGTAGAACATTTTTTTATTAGCATTTTCATATATCCAATGAGGGTAACTATAACTAACAGCTTGGTACTTTTACAATATTTTAACTTGTCAATTACTGTCATTACCGAGGCTTTAATTTAAATATACGCAATATCAAAAAGAGGTATATTCGTCATAATTTATTTGAAGACAGTAAGATGACATGAGGACATCAAATAATGAAAATTCATAAATATAAATTGTGCACTAAAATTTTGTACTAAAATAAGCAAATGAGAACTGCAGTACCCTTTTAATCAATTATATTCTCCCTTCACCCTTCACTGCAAAAACACACATGAAAACAGTTTCTATTTTCATAAAGATTCAGCGCAAAAATTATGGAAAATGAGAAATTGTAAACTGCAGTAGAAATTGTAATCAGTCATTGTTCTAGCATGCAAGTGAAAAAATATATTTTAATTTCATTAATTCTCATAATAAAGAGCAAACAGAGTTATTATGAACAAATGTTGTTGAAATGCATTAAATAAAAGGGCTGCTAATAACACCACGAATAAATATAAGGGCTGCTGACAACGCCATGAATAAATACAAGGCCTGCTAATGAAAGTGCAAACACAGTCACAAAAAACAGAGAAGGAAGATAAATCTTATTTGCCTTACAGAAGTAAATATAAGCAAGCAGCAAGAACGGACTATATGTTATTACAGAGTCCACTTACAGTTTTCAAAGTTTCTTTCACTGCTGTTTTTGTAGGAGATGGCTTCATGAACAAATCAATTTAACCTTGAGGCGTCTAATATTTATACCTATATGAGTATATATATCTAGAAGCAGGCTGTATAACATATTGATCATGGAGAAAGACAATATGTGCATAGCTTCATGTTGCACAGTTTCTTCAAAATATCACGTGTCTCTAGTTCATGAAAACCGATACTATCCTCGATCAATTAAACCATTGCTTAGCACCAATTTCAAGCTTCAGAATCCTTACTTACCAGTATAAAGTACAGAATAGTAACAGTGCTATATTTTTATCTGAATACAAATATAAACACGGCTCCTTCAAGTAACTTGTCGCTACTGTTTAATCATTCATTGATTTAATTCTTGATTTCAAGCAACATGAAAATCATAATCAGTAAACTACATAAGGTATTGAAAGATGAATGTCAAAAACACATTGGTTCATTCATGAAAATCATCAAATAACAAGCACCAAATCAAACATCAATTCAACTAAACAGTGTCGTTTACCTATCAAAATAAGACTAGTTGTTCATTACAAAAAGACAACTGTGCATTATATTGGAGAACTTCAAACCCAACAATATGTGCACAGCTTCATAATGCACAGCTGCTTCCAAAAAGACAATACGTGCACAATTGCTTTATATGGCTTGAGTGCCTATCCCAACGTTATAGCCTAGCTACGCCACTGCCTATATTTATATACTGACCTTGACTGGCATAAAAGGTTAGAATTATAAAAAAGATTAACTATTCTCTTCAACTTATATTCTCCCTGCAAATCCTTAAAGTGATAGATTTATGAAATAAAATTAATATAACTAAAAAAGGTTAACTATTCTCTACAACTTATATTCTCTTCAACTTATAAGCCAATGTGTCCAAATCTAAATTGTTTACGCTCATAACACATTGGTTTAAAAACAGTACGCAAAAATGACCATTTTAATTCTTTCCTATACCTAACAGCAGATGGGAAAAACATTTTCCTAACATCCATCACCATCGTTCCATGTTGCAAAATATTTATATTTTATTTAAATCATATATGAGGCTATTTGTTGATTGACTAAAACTGTTTTAGTGAAACCATGTATAATTTCTTATTAAATAGCACCCTACTCGAAAGTAATAGATTCAAGCCATATATACATATATTTGGGAATGGCTATCTATAGACAATTTCATAATATCTTACAGGTTGACATCAGATCTGATATACAGAGTTTCATAATATATATATTGTACATTCAGCAAGGCTACATCTATTTTATTTTAGAAATCTACAGCAAAATTTCATATCCATAGTTCAAAGACAACGAAAGTGAAATTGATTTTTTTTTTTACCTATTATCATGATTCCTAGAAGCCGTGATTCCCAGAAGCCCCAATTCGAAGTCGTGGCCTATGCAAGTTGATGCAGAAATCAAAAATGGTAGAGAGAGGATAATAGAATCGATTAGAGAAATTTTACAGATTAATACAGATTTGAGAAATAAAAAATTATCGCTAATAATAGAATCGATTAGAGAGAGGATTGAGGCATATGCGTTAGGGAGAAAGGATTTTTATTTTTTGAAGTCCTTTTTTTTATTTGCTTATGGACGCGGCCTCCAGAAGAATAAGCGTTAGGGAGAAAGCATTGAGGCAGCGATTAGGTTATTGGTGCGTACTTACCATTTTACCCTCAGAATATAAGGGTTGACCAAGCATATCAACACAAATAAGTGTTGGCATATTTTTGGTGACATATTTTTACTATAACAACACATATTAGTGTCACTAGTCTACAACACATATAAGTGTTGGCAGTTGAAAAAAATAAGAGTTACCAAATGGCCATTATGGTGTAGTGTGTTGATTGCTTCTTATTAATGGTACCCATTTCTAGCTTTCTCTCCAACACTAGTAATAGTTATAGTAGCAGTAAGTAATGAATCTCATGAACCAACTCCTTGCCCTTTGTGACACCCACGGGATTCGAACTCTCGACCTTCCGGAAAGAAACACCACGCACTAACCACTGTGCTAAAAGATCTTTGTGTTAGCTTTTCGATAGGGGTGTTACAGACTACCCCCTTAAAGAGCCTAATGTCCTCGTTGGATCATATCACTCACCACCCAGGCGTTGTGCATGTAACCCGTACCAGTACCACACCGACTGACATCCGTAGCATTACACACAATTCCGGCTGGGTATAGGCTCTGATACCAAATGTGACACCCACAGAATTCGAACTCCCGACCTCCCGGAAAGAAACACCACGCACTAACCACTGTGCTAAAAGATCTTTGTGTTAGCTTTTCGAGAGGGGTGTTACACCCTTGCTTCTGGGGACACTGCCTACTATAATGACCCGACAATCCACAATGGTTGCGACACCCTTTTCTAGTAGTTTTTTTGTAGTCCCTCACAAAGTGTCATGTCATGCCACAACCATGACATTTAACATCCTTGTTAATTTGAGCTTTCTCTGGTTTCTCATCCTTCTTTTTGTTAACCTTCTTGGGCTACCACTTCTTCTACAAACATTTTTCTTAGCCATCTCAGCTTTGTTTCCCACAAGATCACCTTTTCCCTCCTTGTGCATGAGTGCCATCTTCACAAGTTTCTTCAACGTGGCACCCATCAGAATATGTGTCATAGCTAATCCCTACAGCGGTTGGTTCAAACTTTTAGCAAACCTCACTGCATTCTTATAGGCAGTATTCACCAAATCCATCCCAAATCTCGCAAGCTCATTAAATAGATTGACATACTCTTTAATCAAAAGATCACTCTTTTTCAGCACTAGAAAAATTTCCAACTACATATCCTTTTCTGCTTGAAATAGAAACTTTTTCCTAAATCTTTTTGTGAAGTCATTCCAAGTCTCAAAACGACACTCTGCCTCAGCTACTTCCCACCAAAATAAAGCCTCGTCCTTTAATTGCCATACAACCAACTGCACTCTCCTCCCATCATCAAGCCCAAGAGTCCAAATATGTGCTCGGTGTTCTTGAGCCAAGTGCAGGCCTCAACAAAAGTCTCTTTACCATGGAAAGTCTTACCTCCAAGAGAAGTAAAATCCTTGCAAAGCTTAAAGACGTCAACCGCTGGTGGAGGATTATAAGGAATCACCATGGCTGGAGGAGGAGGATGGGCATTTCCTTTCCCTTTAGTGGGTGTCATGGCTTCCACATAGCAACTGAACCAAGTAGGAATGAGGATTCCCTCGGGAAAATTGGGAGCCCCGGACATGTTGCGATCAGATTAGAGAAAAGGATTGAAGAACATAATCAAGGAAATATTGTAATTGATTTTAAGGGATGTTTTCCAAAAACACTTTTTATTTTGAAAACACTTTTATTTAAAAAGACTTTTTCTTTAATAACAAAAACTTTTTACTGATCTTGTAACCTTAGGCTTTAATACCAAATGTAACACCCCACATTTCTTAAAGAGGCCCATATGAGGATTTCATTAAGAAATATGAGGAGTATAGGTATAAAAAAACACTACAAAGGATAAAATTCACATGACAGCGTGAATAAACACAGCGAAATTCAAAGTTTCACCTAAAACAAAACAAGAAGTATGATTACATCATAAGTCATAAAAACCATAACTGTCTCATAAACAACAACAAATCAGAGTACAAAAATAAAAAAGTATCCCCTTCATCATCAAGTACAAAAAATAAATAGAATGTGGAAAGGTACATGTAAGCATAAAGAACACGACAACTGAGTCAAAGCTCTTCCAAGCACTAGGTCCTCCACCGTGGGAACTTGGGGGAGGAAGGAAGAAGAGAAAATCAAAACTAATAAAGCATAAAGCCTGGTGAGTTCAGTAATTACTAGCATGAGTGATAAAAGAGGAAATATGGATGTGATAGTAAATTGAAGCTCAACATAGTAAATAAGAATAAGAATATACTTGTACAAGATGGTCGATTGTTAAATCGTTCGATTTTATGCACCAATTGCTACAATTCATAAACTAAGGTATAACCCAGTTCTACCTATCGATCGGCTCCTAAACCACGGTTGTGATAACCTATGCTGACTATGGCCCCTGGTTTATCAAACCCGACCATTCTGCTCTAAGGACATAACGAATGTCACTGGTGTTACAGTGCCTTATCTTCCCTAATCGACGCGATGCATGCTCACCGCCTCGACGGAACGCGCCCGTACCCACCATGTTTGGACCTTTTACTACCTAGTATAGTATAAGCATGATTTCATCTCCTCGTGAGACCTTGGGGTCGTGTGATAAAAGGAAATACTGACTGATATAGATCCCCAACCAAAAATATGCAATTCAACATAAGTCACCCTTAGACTTAGTCCCCTAATTTTATTTGCTAACGCCAAGGCCCCCATAGAATTATTATTGACTACCTAGCTACCCTAGAACCCCATAGTATTATCAAAAAATGCTTAGGTCATTAAAAATTAATTATCTTAATTATTCTCTTATTTTCCCTAATTAGTCTACTCTCACTTCCAGAATAGACTAATACAACGAGCCTCTTATTTTCCCTAATCATCCGTCGTTGCCGGAACAGACTCAAACTGCATATATTTATTGATTTATTTAATTAAACTTAACGTTGATCTTAAGTTTATTAATAAGCCCACTTTCCTTTATGTAACTTTCTTATCATTTCATAGATTGCACGTAAACTTTAATTTATAGGTTGTTTATAAAATCTCTTTTGTTAAATTTAATTATACAACCTAAACCCCATCATTCACATCTATCCAAATGTCTTTCAGTTATCAAAGATAAAGTTTAATTTACCTTTCATTGCACAATTTCAATTAAGCCTAATTTATCCTTATTTTATAAATATTTCTTATCATTCTTGTAACACCTCGTAATTTTAAAACGAGACATAAGGGATAATTAAAGAATAATTAATCTTTAAATGAAGAATTGGGTGAAATGGGTTACGCCATCGCGTTCGTCTCGGAATTCTGCTTGAGATAGAGTCCGAATTTGCGTGAATCGGACTCCATATGAAGAATTTATGGAGGTTAGAAGTTTTCAAGTTTAAGCAGAAATTAAATTAAATTAATAATTAAATAAATCGAGTTCTAAATTCAAATCTGCAGAGAAGGCTGGGCGGGAAAAGTCCCATCATAGGGTGTCGACCCCCTAGCGGTGTCGACCCCCTATGGGTGTCGACCCCTCTAGGGGTTTCGACACAGGTGTCGACCCCCATATAGGGGTGTCGACCCCCCCTCCAGTAGGGGTCGACCCCTGCCAACTGTGCTGGACAGTGATGATTTTCTGAGTCATAGGGCTACGTGGCGACTTCTGATTTGCCTGATGACGCATTTTCTTGGACTAGACAGCTCTGATGACTCCTAGGTTGATCTAAATGCCCATATTAATCCTCAACATCTATATATACATAGCAAAACCTAAACCCTAACCTCACAACCCTAAACTATGATGCCATCATGCTGTTCGTCTACAAACTAACCTAGCCGCCACCATAACAAATCAAATTCTAGATTAAAGATAAAAAGATAACAGATAAAGATTCAAAGCCTAGGAATTGCGAAACGGAATTCTAGAACAACAATGAACGAATCAATGCCTACATCAACGGATTAGCTTAGCAACTTCAGAAATCAGATCCCAGGATTCAAGATCCGTTTTCTGTGAGTGCAGTTACTTTCACAAGATAATTGTTTAAACGTAATTGTGATGAGTTATGATTTAGACTGTATGAAAGTGTTTGTAAATCATATAAAGTTTATGTCTTTGCAAACCATGTTTTTATTTATGCTTGATTTGATTCATTATATGCAAGTTATGTTCTATGTTAATTCATATTCCTAATTACGTATGCAAGTTATGTATGCAAGTTTTCTGATCTATGCAAGTTATGAAAGATTATATGCAAGTCATGTTCATGCATGTGAGATCATATTTTATATATTCATATGTTTAGATCTACATGTTTATATGATTAGATCCATATCAGTCCATATGTTTAAAACTATATGTTCATATGTTTAGATCTACATGTTTATATGATTAGATCCATATCAATCCATATGTTTAGAACTATATGTTCATATCATATGTTAAGATCTACATGTTTATATGATTAGATCCATATCAGTCCATATGTTTAGAATTATATGTTCATATGTTTAAATCCTGCAAGTATATGTTTAGATCCATGCTAGTTCGCACTCAATATGTTGATTAGATCTATTTTTATATGTTTACTAGATTTATGCCATCTTAGATCTATATTGTATATACCAGTTATGATGTCATGTGTTTCTTCCCTTTTTTATGAGTTTGGCTAATCGCCAGCCTAACGTATCACATGAACTATACGCACGAACGACGTGGGAACGTTGGGGAAAAGTTTAGTTAAAGGTTGAATATTTTGTAGTTGGCAAAAAAACGGGTTGTAATCATATAATTAAATTTGGGCATAACTAGAAAATGTGGCATATCTTGAATTGACCACACTTATGGATAATTTATATATAAACTTGGACATGAATGGTAAATATGTAAATTGGCTAAAAAAGATGAACGTGCCTAACCCGAGGTTAGATTGAGTTGCGGTGTAAGACTGCCTGGAACCGCCCGACACATCCATCGACCGCAAAAACATAGATCTAATGTGAGAGGTTAGCGCATTAAGCCCAAAAAACCGAGGTTAGAATGAGTTTGCGGTAGAAGTCTGCCTGGAACCGCCCGACACATCTAACAACCACAAACAACAGTTCTAATGTGAGAGGTTGGTGCTTTAATGAATAAATTAAAGATAAGGAACAAACATGCTAAGAATGGAAAGGTTAAGTAACATATGAACAAGCGACACTTAACCAATACAACATGTTAGGTGGGTGGGTTAAGTTAACATAGACAAGAAGACAACTTAACCAATATTACATAAACAAAGTGGATAGGGTTAAGGCAAGCTTAACCAATAATACATATGGACTTGATAAGGGGAAGGGTTAAGTAAATCTTGGGTAAGTGGGTAATATTAGTATATATAGGCCCACAAACTTAACTATTAAATAAATATGCGTGAATCAGTGAGAAGGTTAAGTAACATATGAATAGGCAACACTTAACCAGTACAACATGTTAATTAAGCAAATGGGTGGGGTTAAGTTAAATTGAGAACACTTAACCATTATAAAATGTTGATTAGTAAACCCTAGTAACGGGGACCCATTTCAGCAGTAACCCACATAGATGTATCATAGTACCCTGAGCTAGGCAGGGTGGGGCATGATTACTGGGCTGATTATAAGCGGTCAAAATAGCAGCGGGTGGTGCAGCAGTGTAGGTTCTGACGGAATATGGGCGTGCACGTGCTTCGGAGTGGAAAAAGCAGGCACTGGGTATCAGTAGTATACACTGTGCATCTTGAATCGTGTCGGGTTGCCATCATGGGAATTGATACACCCCATGATGGGGCTATCACAGGTATCTACATACAAGCAGGGATGAATGACACAAGTAATGAATACATGCAAGCATGGTCGAATGACACAAGTAATGAATACATACAAGCGAGGTCAAATGACACAAGTAATAAATACATGCGAGTTAGGGAGTCGATCGAACGGGGAAGGTAGCGTGTACAACTTGTGGGGGTAGGAGAAAAAAGGGGCACCTACGATAGCAGCTAGGAGTACACGAAACTACCATTATCATGATTAATAAGAGGGATCAACTTTTAGTATGGGACTAGAAAGGGTGCGGTGTAACTAGTAATGATACGGTGTTACTAGCATTGGTGCAGTGTAGTAATTATCATGTAGTGATTAGAAGCGCAATCAACGTTATATCTTGTTCATCTTGTCTGCTTTGTCATGCCTGTTTATTCTATAGTCATTTCTTGCTTTCCAGTTTATGTTCTTATCCTGTTACTTTAATGATTATGTTGTTAAAGTCACTGGACTCACCAGACTTATGTCTGACCTAGTTTATTTCGCATCTTTTCTTCCGTTTCCCCTCCCTCCCTCTCAGGTTCTTAGGGAGGAAATACTCAAGCTTAGTTCAGATATCTCTTTCTTCCAGCTTGAAATTGAAAGGTGTATTTCTTGGATTTGATTATGCGTATGGCATTTTTCTGTTGGGGATTATGGCTTTAAAATTATGTACTCTGAAGGTTTTGTACAAGACTGATATTTTTACTTGATTTTGGTATTTCGAAATGTAATCAAACTTATTTCTGTTTCCGCTGCAATAAAATTACAAAATTTTCAAGTACTACTTTTTCTGTCTTGTAATATTCCGTTTTGTTTACTTATAATGCTCCACGAAACTTAATGCATTCCCTTTATGAGTGACATTAACGGACATGGGGTCTTAAACGTGGTATTAGAGCTGAAGGTTACCAGAGCAGATAAAAGATTTTGAAAACTGTTTTCAGAAGTATTATTTCCAAAAACATGTTTCAAAGAAGGAGTTTTCAAGAGGAAGATTTACTATGAAAAACATAATCCCCGAAAGCCATATATCTATCTTTCGATTCTTTATTTCGAATCTCTTCCTTTTTCCTTCTTGAGTCTCTTTCTCCACGTTTAGATGCCTTTCCTAAGATATGGAAGGACTTCGGTGCGATAGGCAGAAAACCTTTTCATGGGACTGAGACGTTTGTCGAGGCCATAAATTGGCTCAAGGAAGTGAAGGACTCGTTTGTTATCTTGGAAATAGACAATAGAAGGAAACTTCAGCTAGCTGCTTGGTTGATGAGGAAGTTTAGGCTGAGGAATACAACCCAAGGATGAGGAATTTGTTGATATGGCTTTAATCCACGAAGAAGGTAAAGGAGAAAGTGGAAAGAATAATTAACCCCCATAACAAAAAAAAGTGTCTTTATTGTGGTTTAACGGGCCCTATAATTATGGACTGTAGGAAGAAGAAGAAGAATGGTTATTACCATTGCGGCGAGGCAGGACATATGATTTAAGATTACCCAAGGAGATAAGGACAATGGCATGGACAAAGGACAGGACCTACTTCTGGAGGACAGGTTCATACTCTCGTGGCACAAGGACAGGAGAGAGATAAAAGCATTTCTGTTGAAAGTTTGATTTTCCTTTTTCAGTCATCCTGTTTGAACTTTGTTTGACTCTTGCGCTTCACAATCGTTTGTATTTGCTTCGATAGTTGAAACACTGCACCTAAATAGTATTCTAGTTATGGATCCCATTGTAGTCTCAAATCCTATTGGTGGTTCAGCTCACTTATCTATGGTTTGTCAGGTTTTGAGTGTGTCTATCTTGGGCGTTGGGTTTGAATGCAACGCCTTCATTCCTGGTTTCACGGGCTATGGCTTGATTCTAGGGATGGATTGGCTAGCCATGCATGGTGCCGTCCAAGATTGTGAAAAGAGGGTAGTTAGACTGTTGACTTGTTATGGAAATACCCTTGATATTTCTTGTGACCCTAGGGGTTCAGTGATGCTTCGCTACCTAGAATCTCTTGACGCATTCATCGATGATTTGAAATCTGTTCGTGTAGTCCGTGAGTATGGTGATATCTTTGATGAGGTTCGGGGTCTACCCCCAAGGCGCGAGATAGACCTCCGAATATACTTTGTAGATAATGAAAAGCCAGTTGCATTGCCAGTGCACCACATGGCTCCGAGAGAGAGAGAGAGAGAGAGAGGAGGGAACTCAGTAAACAAGTAGGGGAGCTAATTGAGAAAGGGTTCATAAGAAGAAGCATTTCGGAATGGGGTGCTCCAGTTTTTTTGCTATGAAGACTGATGGTTCGCTTAGATTGTGCGTGGACTATAGGGAGCCGAACAAGCTCACGAAGAAGAATAGACACCCATTGCCAAGGATAGATTATTTGTTCTATCAGTTAGTTGGTGCTTTGGTTTTCTCGCAGTTGGACTTAGCTACAGGATTTCATCAGTTGAGGGTAGTTGAGGATAACATAGATAAGACTGCTTTTAGGACTCCTAACGGTTTCTTTGAAGGGCTCGTTACACTTTTTTTGGTTTGAGGAATGCACCCACATATTTCGTAGACTTGATGAGTAGGGTGTTTAGGGAGTTCCTAAACTAGTTTGTGGTAGTCTTTGTGGATAGTATTTTGATTTTCTCTAGAAGCGAGGAAGAATATGCCCTACATCTTAGAGAAGTCTTAGATATCCTAGAGCGCATCAACTCAAAGCTAAGTTCTCCAAATGTCATTTTTGGAGGAAAGAAGTGAGGTTCTTAGGACACGTGGTCTCTAAGGAAGGGATAGCAGTGGATCCTACAAAGGTGGTGGCAATCCAAGATTGGAAGGTTCCTAGAAAAGCAATGGAAGTAAGAAGTTTTCTAGGGTTGGCGGGCTACTATAGGAAGCTCGTTAAGGACTTTTGCGAAGATATCAGCCCCAGTTTTGACCTTCCTAGATGGGAGCAAACCGTTCACAGTATATACCGGTACTTGCGAGGCAGGGCTTGGAGCAGTTTTCGATGCAGGAGGAAAAGGTGATATGCAAAAGGCAGTAGGTACGCAGTTACGTTTGAGCATCCTATATTGTCCACAGACGGATGGGCGGACGAAAAGGGTGAATAGAATCCTTGAAGTTCTTTTGAGGTTATGCATCCTAGATTTTGGAGGACATGAGATGAGCACTTTCGATTTGTGGAGTTCGCCTATAACAACAGTTATTAAGTTAGTATTAGGGTTTTTATGGACGACCGTGTCGATCACCAACTTGTTGATGGGAATCTACGGATAAGATTTTACTTGGGCCAGATATGGTTAGGGAAACTCCTGAGGAGATAGACTTGATTCGAAGATGAATGAAGACGGCACAGGGCCGACAAAAGTCAAACGCTGATAAGAGACGAACCGACCTTAAGTTCGATGTTGGAGATAGGGTTTTTGTTGAAGTGTCACTGTGGAGGAAAGTACGCTTTGGGGAGTGTGGGGAAATTATCACCAAGGTTCGTAGGGCAATCCCCTATTACAGAAAGAATTGGACAGACCACAGAGTAAAGTTGCCGAAAAAGCTTAGTAGTGTTCATGGCATGTTTCCCATGTCTCATGTGAGGAAGTATTTACATATACCGCGAAAATAGTGGAGCTGAGCATGCTTAGAGAAGTGGAAGTGGAGCAAGATGCCACGATTAGACGAGCTCCTACATGCATTCTTGGATCGGAGATCAAGAAGTTACGCAACAGAGAGGTCAAGTTGGTCAAAAATCCAATGAGGAGATGATCAAGGAGACGCGACTTGGGAGACAGGAGATAAGTTGTGTATGCTGTACCCTTTCATTTTTAAGAGTATACTCTTAATTTCACCTTTTTCTATCGCTTTGTTTAGACTTGTCCTATTGTTTAGTGCATCCTCTCGATTACATTCTTGATCTTTAGGTAGGAAGATCCTATGGTTGTAAACATGTGTTTAAGACATGTTATGTTTGGTAGATGCAAGTGGATGCAAGTGTTTGCTAGTGGTTGTTCGTGGATGCATTTACACACACATTAGACACTAGATCGGCTCAGTCACTTTCATATTGCATATGCATATATGTATTTGTATATGGATTGAAACTTGATGTGTTATCATATAGATGTTGCATTTGTATGAATGATTGTGCACTCACGTAGAAGTTATAAAGTACGTTTAGGAATAATTGCATACATGATGGACTCATGGCACCGACATAATTCACGGAGGTCAACTGAATCAGTAGACCGCCTGATTTTGCATTAGATAAGGACATATACACACACTATGCATATGATCATGAAAGAATTAGAAATCTCTTCAAGGACAATGGATGTTTATGATTGAATGGTTGAGTAGATGGCTGTTGGATGGTAGGATACACATTCTTCTTGACTTGAAGATTTCAGGGACGAAATCCCTTAAGTAGAGGGGGGAATGTAACACCTCATAATTTTGAAACAGGAGATAAGAGATAATTAAAGAATAATTAATCTTTAAATGAATTATTAGGTGAAATGGTTTATGCCATTGCGTTCGTCTCGGAATTCTGCTTGAGACAGAGTCCGAATATGCGTGAATCGGACTCCATATGAAGAAGTTATAAAGGTTAGAAGTTTTCAAGTTTAAGAAGAAATTAAATTAAATTAATAATTAAATAAATCGAGTTCGAAGTTCAAATCTGCAGAGAAGTCTGGGCGGGAAAAGTCCCGCCATAGGGTGTCGACCCCCCTAGGGGTGTCGACATGGGTGTCGACCCCCCTAGGGGTGTCGACATGGGTGTCGACCCCCCCTCCCGTAGGGGTCGACCCCTGCCAACTGTGCTGGACAGTGACGATTTTCTGAGCCATAGGGCTACGTGGCGACTTCTGATTTGCCTTATGACGCATTTTCTTGGACTAGACGACTCTGATGACTCCTAGGTTGATCTAAAGGCCCATATTAATCCTAAACATCTATATATACATAGCTAAACCTAAACCCTAACCTCACAACCCTAAACTATTATGCTGTCATGTTGTTCATCTACAAACTAACCTAGCCGCCACCATAACAAATCAAATTCTAGATTAAGGATAAAAAGATAAGAGATGAAGATTCAAAGCCTAGGAATTGCAAAAAGGAATTCTAAAACAACAGCGAATGAATCAACGCCTACATCAACGGATTAGCTTAGCAACTTCAGAAATCAGATCCCCATAATTCAAGATCCGTTTTCTGTGAGTGCAATTACTTTCACAAGATAATTGTTTAAACGTAATTGTGATGAGTTATGAATTGGACTGTATGAAAATGTTTGTAAATCATATAAAATTTATGTCTTTGCAAACTATGTTTTGATTTATGCTTGATTTGATTCATTATATGCAAGTTATGTTCTATGTTAATTCATATGCCTAATTACGTATGCAAGTTATGTATGCAAGTTTGCTCAATCTATGCAAGTTATGAAAGATTATAAGCAAGTCATGTTCATACATGTAAGATCATATTTTATATATTCATATGTTGAGATCTACATGTTTATATGATTAGATCCATATCAGTCCATATGTTTAGAACTATATGCTCACATGTTTATATCTACATGTTTATATGATTAGATCCATATCAGTCCATATGTTTAGAACTATATGTTCATATGTTAAGATATTTATATGGTTAGATCCATATCAGTCCATATGTTTAGAATTATATGTTCATATGTTTAAATCCGTGCAAGTTTATGTTTAGATCCATGCTAGTTCGCACTCAATATGTTGACTGGATCTATTTTTATATGTTTACTTAATATATGCCATCTTAGATCTATATTGTATATGCCAGTTATGATGTCATGTGTTTCTTCCCTTTTTCCTTTTTTTTATGAGTTGGGCTAATTGCGAGCCAAACGTATCACATGAACTATACGCACGAACGACGTGGGAACGTTGGGGAAAAGTTTACGTAAAAGTCGAATATTATGTAATTGTCATAAAAAGGGGTTGTAATCATATAATTAATTTTGGGCATAACTAGAAATTGTGGCATAACTTAAATTGACCACACTTATGGATAATTTACATATAAACTTGGACATGAATGGTAAATATGTAAATTGGCTAAAAGTTGAACGTGCCTAACCCGAGATTAGATTGAGTTGCAGTGTAAGACTGCCCGGAATCGCCCAGCACATCCAGCGACCGCAACAACATAGATCTAATGTGAGAGCTTAGCGCATTAAGCCCAAAAACCCGAGGTTAGAATGAGTTTGCGGTAGAAGTCTGCCCGGAACCGCCCGACACATCCAGCAACCGCAAATAACAGTTCTAATGTGAGAGGTTGGTGCTTTAATGAATAAATTAAAGCTAAGGAACAGACATGCTAAGAATGGAAAGGTTAAGTAACATATGTATAGGCGACACTTAACCAATACAACATGTTAGGTGGTTGGGTTAAGTTAACATGGATAGGAAGCTAACTTAACCAATATTACATGAACAAAGTGGATAGGGTTAAGGCAAGCTTAACCAATTATACATATGAACTTGATAAGGGGAAGGGTTAAGTAAATCTTGGGTAAGTGGGTAATATTAGTATATATAGGCCCACAAACTTAACCGTTAAATAAACATGCGTGAATTGGTGAGAAGGTTAAGTAACATATGAATAGGCAACACTTAACCAGTACAACTTGTTAATTAAGAAAATGGGTGGGGTTAAGTTAAATTGAGAACACTTAACCATTATAACATGTTGATTAGGAAACCCAAGTAACGGGGACCCATTTCAGCAGTAACCCACATAGATGTATCATGGTACCCTGAGCTAGGCAGGGTGGGGCATGTTGACTGGGCTGATTATAAGCGGTCAAAATAGCAGCGGGTGGTGCAGCAGTGTAGGTTCTGACGGAATATGGGCGTGCACGTGCCCCGGAGTGGAAAAAACAGGCATTTGGCATCAGTAGTATACACTATGCATCTTGAATCGTGTCGGGTTGCCATCATGGGAAATGATACACCCCATAATGGGGCCATCACAGGTATCTACATACAAGCGGGGCCGAATGACACAAGTAATGAATACATACAAGCGTGGTTGAATGGCACAAGTAATGAATACATACAAGCAAGGTCAAGTGACACAAGTAACAAATACATGCGAGTTAGCGAGCCGATCGAACGGGGAAGGTAGCGGGTACAACTCGTAGGGGTAGGAGCAAAAAGGGGCACCTACTGTGACGGCCCGCCCCGCACCAACCGACATTTACTCCAAAAGTGAGCTGTACACATGTCCAGTTAGCGCGGAACGGGTCGCCAGAAGAAAAAGAAAGAAGAGAATGAACTAATCAAGGAACCTGTAATATGTCTCACAGCGCATAGAACAAAATATAATAATAACATACTTGACATAAACAGGAGAGACAGTGCATAAGCTAAAAACCAGAACTGAGCATCATAGCAGCGGAAATCCAAAATATAGCTTATTACAACTTTTCAAACTGTCTCAAAGCAAAAGCAAGATAAAGGAGGTACACTACTAATGCCCAAGTAGCGACCACCAACGACACAGGGAGAATATCTATATATCATACGTGGAAGCCTCCTGCTCGCCTCCGAATCAGCTACTCGCGCATCACCAGCTAACCATAACCTGTCTCTAGTCTGCTCGTGTGAGCACCCAGAGTAATAAGAGGAGACATAAAACTCTGGGTCAGACATAAAGCCTGGTATGAGCGATAAGCATCTAAACAAAATAATAACAAGTATAATCCAATCATACTTGAACCTGGACCTGCAACCAAAGAGTTAGCACTACATACTGTACAACACTCTAAGGTGCCCTTTCAAATGGTGTAAAGATAACGGGGGTGGGGGTGTGCATGTCATAGTGATGTCAAACAATCAAACATAGCAAGCATCCTCACATCTCTCACTCAGTGCGTAAAGCATACGATACCCACTACCTTGGTCCTCTAATCCTTTGGGCCATGACGGAATCCAATCCCGTGTAACTATCACTACAAGCCCACTATCCATCTCTCAGTGGTGAACCAAAGTTATGAATACCGACAACTCCTTAGCACACGTCCCGCAGCAAAGCCCAACTATGTAGTGAACTCATTGGTTCCCAACTGGATCCTAAGCTCTAACTTCCCATATTGGACTACTTTTGCATCTCGGGTTATTGGCCAATACTGGGTCGGGTCGGGTTCCTTCTCAAGCCATCGGTTCGGGTCGGGTATCCTTCCTCTGTTCGGGTCGGGTCTCCTTCTGGTGCGGTTCGGGTCGGGTATCCTTCCTCTGTTCGGGTCGGGTCTCCTTCTGGTGCGGTTCGGGTCGGTTGTCCTCCATCGGTTCGGGTCGGGTGCTTCGTCTCGGTCGGGTCGGGTGTCATCTTCCCTCCAGCTCGTGCCTCCGTTCCGATCCGTGCTCTCGTCCTTTACATGCTCATATCCGATCCATCCTCATACCTTCACTCCGATCCGTCCTCCTCGATCCGATTCGTCCTCCTCGATCCGATCCGATCCCAGTTCAGCTTGCATGGCCTTCCTTTTTGCCATTTTTCCCCAAGTGTTGGGTTCCGATCCGATCGGATTCTTTGCTCAGTTCAACATATCCGATCCGAGCCCTATGTCTGATCCGATCCGAACCCTGCACTGTTTTCTGAGACTGTTCCAGCAAGTGTTTACGCCATTCGATGACGTTTTCGACCATTCTAACTATTGAAATCAATCACAAAGCATTTCATACAGTCATAGCAACATGCATAATCAACCACAAACACCAAAACAACAATATGATAGGTTAAAACGGATCAAACACACCCAAAAATCCATATTTTCCCCTTAAGCATGTTTAAGCAAATCTAACAATAGGATTAGCAAAACTCAACCAAATTAGCCAATTTTTCTAACAGAGGCTTAAAATAATATTTATGAATTTCTGCATATTTTTCCAGATTTTTAACATGCATAATTTCGCTAATTATCACTAATCACCCCTTAATCCCCCAAAATCCGGGATTAACAAAATTAGTCGAAATCAACCCAAATTCATATCAGAGGCATAAAATGATGTTTTAGAATTTTGGGAATTTTTCTAGATTTTTCTGAGCCATAATTTCGCTAATCTTCGCTAATTACCATAATTAGCCATAATTAGTGAGGAACTATGCACATCACTCACCTTTGCCACAAATTAAACTATAGATCTGAAATGATTCTCTGTTTGGGATGAATTCCAATGCTTAGCAGCAGCTCCTATCTTGATTTGATGCTAATCCGCCTTGATTTGATGTAGATTAGGCCAAAACTTGATTAGAAAGTGATTAGAAGGTGATTTGGGATGAAACTAGAAGATGGAGGCCATGACTAGGGTTGAAGAAACTAAGTGGTGGCTGGAAAAATGAGTCTAAAACCGAAATCCAAACCCTAGCAGCCCTTAAATACTCCCAAACCCGAAATTACCCAATGGGCCTAGCTGCTAATCACCCGGTTAAGCCCAATTAGCTGAAATTAACCCTTTAAACCTTAATTCAGCCATATCTCCCAAACGGTAAGTCCGTTTGGCTAATGTAACCACTCTACGGAAAGAGAAACCATCATTCGAATCCAATGGAAGTGGTTTCAGGTCAAAATTCCTTTCCAGTCAAAAGTTATGGCCAAAACAGTACCAACTAGGGGCAAAACGGCCATTTAAAAATCGACAAAAATCATGAACATGGGAAATGACCCCAATAGTCGTCTCCCAAAGTTACATGACCATACGACTTCATATGTGAAAGAAATAAATATTCTACGATCCCATGATGCGTAGAATACGGGTCGTTACACTCTCCCCCCCTTAAGAAATTTCGCCCCCGAAATTCCCTAACCAAAACACACAAAGGGTTCCGCATGCTTATCAACCATAAAACAACAATCAACATGCAAAACAAGTCTATCCTAGCATGCGGTTTACTAACAAGGGAAGGAACTATCACTACCAAAACCTTACTAGGCAAAGAGTTCTGGATACTTCTTCCTTATATCCTCCTATGTTTCCCAAGTACGGTCTTTTTCCATTCTCACCCCACTGGACTTTGACTAGTTTCACCGCCTTCCTTCGAAGCTGCTTCGTATCGTTCCCAACAATACGCATAGACTTGCGGTTCCCAACCGCCTCGGGTTCAACTTCGCTATCATCCAACTGATCTGGTGAAATAGCCACATTAGGGTCTTGCACAACTTCCTTAACTGGGAAACATGAAATACGTTGTGAACTCCCGCCATCTTGTCAGGTAGCTCTACTTCATACGCCAAATTCCCAACTTGCTCGAGGACTGGGAATGGGCCAACAAATCTTGGTCCTAACCTACCTCTCCAACCAATCTGAATCACATTCTCTATGGAGAGATCTCGACGAACACCAAGTCGTTAACGAAGAATTCCAAATCTCTTCGTCTCTTATCGAGATAAGCCTTCTGCCTATCTTTATCCCTTCCCAGTAGTAGATCTGCTCTATGTCTCAATACATCTTGTTACCACTGGGATGTATAGTCAATTTCGAGTGATGATATGCTCTAAGCACTTCACCTCTCGGTCCATCTACGTTGGGTACAACTAGTCCCTTACTCTTTCGAAGTCACTCTTCTCGATCAAATCCTTATTTGATCATTCTCTTTCCATCGATACACATCTCTACCCTAGAAATGGTTTCCAATAGACTAGGATCATCCTTCTGACTGGAAACAATCCTCTCAATCAAAATCGATCTAATCGTCAAGCTTACTAGCGTTTCTGAATCCAATTCAGTCTTGGGTCTGAAATCATATCCTATGACATACTCTAGTTGCTTCCATCCTAGAAACAAAACCCCTAAACTGGCATGTCTCCTACTCAATGCAACTAGTACTACACCCAAATCCTTTACTATGATCACTCTGCCCCATGGAGTCATGGCGACTCCACTGCACTGATCCATAGTCACTAGTCCTTTGCTATGTCCACTCTGCCCCATGAAGTCATAACAACTCCACTGCACTGGCTCATAGCCTTACTAATCCTTTACTATGTCCACTTTGCCCCTCGAGTCATGACGACTCTACTGCACTGGCTCATAGTCCTATTACAATCACTTTGTTCCCCATCGCTGGAACCCTACAGGTGATAGTCTACTCAAGAGAAGAAAGATAGGAACAAACATAGCAACCATAACATCCATCAAACAAATCCTATCTATCACCCGCTAAAGTCATAAACACATCGACACCTACATGATTGGTCTAACCAATCCCAGTATGTCGATTCTAGCATGTCTGGTCCAACCAACATCACTAACTAATGGAAGCCCAGCCCCCATACATACACCGATGCCTACTTGACTGGTCCAACCAATCCCAGGCCAATGGAAGCCCCGCCTCCCTTCGGTCTACCGTACGTCCAACGTACGTTTATCCTCCAAGGATAACTAAACTAATGGAAGCCCAGCCTCCAATCGGACTACCGTACGTCCAACGTACGTTTATTCTCCAAGGATAACTAGATCACGTCCAACGGATCCAAGGTAACGGGCGTCCCCAGATACCCCTGCTTTTAGTCCTCCTAAAATACTTGAGTCCAACCCAAGTCTATCAATTTTCTTGCTGCCCTCTCGAGTCCAACTCGAGCTGAATCCAATTCCTTGCAGCCTTCTCGAGTCTAACTCGAGTCAATCTCCCAGAGATAAACTAGACTCATCCAATGAATTTCGTACTGCACGTCCAACGTACATTCACCTTCCAAAGGTAAACTAGACCCACCTAGTGAATCTAGGTACTCTACCTACGAGTCCAAGTCCAACGTGAAACTCTCCTATGTTCGCTGAATCTCCAAGATCAACGAGCTTCCCACAATGTTCCAAACATACTTCAAATCTAATGTGAAGTATTTCCATATTCGCTATATCACCATGACTAACGAACTCGCCCCATTTTTCTTTTACGAGTTCAAGTCTAACTTGAATCATCCTAATCTTCGTTGTACCTTCCATGATCAACGAACACATCCTATTCCTTCAAAGTTCTACTATCCAATAGAGAACATAAACATAGGGTCCTAAACAATCCATTTCTTTGCATCTTTCTCGAGTCCCACTCGAGCAATCTCATAACCCTATCGAGTCTAACTCTGGGCAGTCTATACCATTGAACAGTCTTATCATGTTCCATCTGCCCGTCACTCCTCGAGTGAACCAAGATATCATCCAATGAAAATCGCAATGTCTACTTATCCCTCACGCAAACCATCCTAGTCAAACTGGACATTCCCCAAGCGCAAGCCCCAAAGGCCTAAACCAATATCAGACAAGCGCCCAAGGAACATCTCCTCCGAATTCGGACAATCCACATGAGGTGATACTAGCAAAACAATCTAGCACTGGAGTACTCATTTGCCTCCCAGAGACAACTAGAACTTATTACAACGATAACCTTTCAGCTTCCTTAACTCCAGTTACTATCGCCATCATTAGGTAGGTACCTAATACCACCCTATTCCTTTGGAGTAAATCGACTCCCCAAAATAATGCTAAACCCAGTAAAGCCCAAAACAAAGCAATCACAAGGAAACATACATCCATGACTCGATAAGACCATATTAACAAATCATGCCAAGCTAGTCGAACCACCAATCGGGTTCGTCACTACTAAAGGTCTATCGACTAACTCAGGTTTGTCAAACAAAACCCGATCAAAACATCTTAAAATAGAAAGCATACCTCGAATAACGACACCTTTTTCCTTCTGAGCCGCAGTTGGGGCATTTGACGAAGAAGGAACAGCGTTGATAGCATACGCTTTCACAATCTGCTTCTCCCTAGGAGGTTGTGGGCAATCATCCTTGTGATGTCCTGCCTGGCCGCAGTTAAAGCACTTCCTTTCCCCAGGCTTTTCTCGACAATCTCTGGCGTAATGGCCCTTCTTGCCACAACTAAAGCATTCGCCATCTTTCTTATTTTTCTTACTCTGACCATTCTTGGTCGGGTTCTGCTTCCTCTTGTTCTGAGAATTCTTCTTGCCTTCACCGCCTGCTTGCGGCTTTGGCTCCTCTGTAGATGCCGTAGCAACTTCGGCCTTCGACTTAGGGAAAAGGCTCTCTGACCTTAATGCCTTTCCTACAATAGACTCGAACGTCTCATCGATATGGTTTATAAGTCTTTCCCCCAAGTACCCATCCAAGCCAGTTATGAACTTCTCGTTCTTCTTTTCGACTGTATCGATAAGGGACCATCCATATTTCGATAAAGTGTCGAATTCAGCGATATACTCCGAGACTGCTCTACCGTTCTGCTTAAGCTCCAAGAACTTCTTGAACAGTTCCGATTTATGAGCAGCTGGAATAAACTTATCACAAAAGCGAGTCTTAAACTGATTCCAAGTAACTTGATCTTCTGGAGTAGCTGTTCTAATGGCATTACACCAATTCATCGCTCGCCCTTGCAACTGACGAGACGCTAGCCTTCTCTTCATCGCATCCTCAAGACCCAAGTCGTCGAAGATACGATCACAGCTATCCAACCAATCCTGAACATCTGTGGCCGACTCCATTCCGTGGAACGGCTTCCCACCAAGGTTAGTGTAATCCTTGCACAACTTGGCGAAATCGACCCTAGGCGCCTGCACTACTGGACCACCACCATTTCCGGGATTGGGAACTGCTCCCTGAACATCTCTAAGCATGTCTCTCATGAGGTCGGTAAACATCGCCCTCATGTCGGCAGCATTCCTATTATTGGCTCCCCTACCAGCACCTCTAACATGTCGGCTCATCGTCAATCTGAAAAAGGGGAAACGATTAACGACCCCATAGTGGTGCTAGTGCAGTACAACTTCAATCTTATACTACCAATAGTATATATATATAGCTTTTGAAAACCAAAGTAATCACAAATACGCGCTCTCATATACGTACTAACTCTCCCTAGTGTCTTTCCCTAGGTTAACTACGCAACCTAGAGCTCTGATACCAAGTGTGACGGCCCGCCCCGCACCAACCGACATTTACTCCAAAAGTGCGCTGTACACATGTCCAGTTAGCGCGGAACGGGTCGCCAGAAGAAAAAGAAAGAAGAGAATGAACTAATCAAGGAACCTGTAATATGTCTCACAGCGCATAGAACAAAATATAATAATAACATACTTGACATAAACAGGAGAGACAGTGCATAAGCTAAAAACCAGAACTGAGCATCATAGCAGCGGAAATCCAAAATATAGCTTATTACAACTTTTCAAACTGTCTCAAAGCAAAAGCAAGATAAATAAGGTACACTACTAATGCCCAAGTAGCGACCACCAACGACACAGGGAGAATATCTATATATCATACGTGGAAGCCTCCTGCTCGCCTCCGAATCAGCTACTCGCGCATCACCAGCTAACCATAACCTGTCTCTAGTCTGCTCGTGTGAGCACCCAGAGTAATAAGAGGAGACATAAAACTCTGGGTCAGACATAAAGCCTGGTATGAGCGATAAGCATCTAAACAAAATAATAACAAGTATAATCCAATCATACTTGAACCTGGACCTGCAACCAAAGAGTTAGCACTACATACTGTACAACATTCTAAGGTGCCCTTTCAAATGGTGTAAAGATAACGGGGGTGGAGGTGTGCATGTCATAGTGATGTCAAACAATCAAACATAGCAAGCATCCTCACATCTCTCACTCAGTGCGTAAAGCATACGATACCCACTACCTTGGTCCTCTAATCCTTTGGGCCATGACGGAATCCAATCCCGTGTAACTATCACTACAAGCCCACTATCCATCTCTCAGTGGTGAACCAAAGTTATGAATACCGACAACTCCTTAGCACACGTCCCGCAGCAAAGCCCAACTATGTAGTGAACTCATTGGTTCCCAACTGGATCCTAAGCTCTAACTTCCCATATTGGACTACTTTTGCATCTCGGGTTATTGGTCAATACTGGGTCGGGTCGGGTTCCTTCTCAAGCCATCGGTTCGGGTCGGGTATCCTTCCTCTGTTCGGGTCGGGTCTCCTTCTGGTGCGGTTCGGGTCGGGTATCCTTCCTCTGTTCGGGTCGGGTCTCCTTCTGGTGCGGTTCGGGTCGGTTGTCCTCCATCGGTTCGGGTCGGGTGCTTCGTCTCGGTCGGGTCGGGTGTCATCTTCCCTCCAGCTCGTGCCTCCGTTCCGATCCGTGCTCTCGTCCTTTACATGCTCATATCCGATCCATCCTCATACCTTCACTCCGATCCGTCCTCCTCGATCCGATTCGTCCTCCTCGATCCGATCCGATCCCAGTTCAGCTTGCATGGCCTTCCTTTTTGCCATTTTTCCCCAAGTGTTGGGTTCCGATCCGATCGGATTCTTTGCTCAGTTCAACATATCCGATCCGAGCCCTATGTCCGATCCGATCTGAACCCTGCACTGTTTTCTGAGACTGTTCCAGCAAGTGTTTACGCCATTCGATGACGTTTTCGACCATTCTAACTATTGAAATCAATCACAAAGCATTTCATACAGTCATAGCAACATGCATAATCAACCACAAACACCAAAACAACAATATGATAGGTTAAAACGGATCAAACACACCCAAAAATCCATATTTTCCCCTTAAGCATGTTTAAGCAAATCTAACAATAGGATTAGCAAAACTCAACCAAATTAGCCAATTTTTCTAACAGAGGCTTAAAATAATATTTATGAATTTCTGCATATTTTTCCAGATTTTTAACATGCATAATTTCGCTAATTATCACTAATCACCCCTTAATCCCCCAAAATCCGGGATTAACAAAATTAGTCGAAATCAACCCAAATTCATATCAGAGGCATAAAATGATGTTTTAGAATTTTGGGAATTTTTCTAGATTTTTCTGAGCCATAATTTCGCTAATCTTCGCTAATTACCATAATTAGCCATAATTAGTGAGGAACTATGCACATCACTCACCTTTGCCACAAATTAAACTATAGATCTGAAATGATTCTCTGTTTGGGATGAATTCCAATGCTTAGCAGCAGCTCCTATCTTGATTTGATGCTAATCCGCCTTGATTTGATGTAGATTAGGCCAAAACTTGATTAGAAAGTGATTAGAAGGTGATTTGGGATGAAATTAGAAGATGGAGGCCATGACTAGGGTTGAAGAAACTAAGTGGTGGCTGGAAAAATGAGTCTAAAACCGAAATCCAAACCCTAGCAGCCCTTAAATACTCCCAAACCCGAAATTACCCAATGGGCCTAGCTGCTAATCACCCGGTTAAGCCCAATTAGCTGAAATTAACCCTTTAAACCTTAATTCAGCCATATCTCCCAAACGGTAAGTCCGTTTGGCTAATGTAACCACTCTACGGAAAGAGAAACCATCATTCGAATCCAATGGAAGTGGTTTCAGGTCAAAATTCCTTTCCAGTCAAAAGTTATGGCCAAAACAGTACCAACTAGGGGCAAAACGGTCATTTAAAAATCGACAAAAATCATGAACATGGGAAATGACCCCAATAGTCGTCTCCCAAAGTTACATGACCATACGACTTCATATGTGAAAGAAATAAATATTCTACGATCCCATGATGCGTAGAATACGGGTCGTTACACCTACGATAGCAGCTAGGAGTACACGAAACTACCATTATCATGATTAATAAGAGGGATCAACTTTTAATATGGGACTAGTAAGGGTGCGGTGTAACTAGTAATGATAGGTGTTACTAGCATTGGTGCAGTGTAGTAATTATCCTGTAGTGATTAGAAGCGCAATCAACGTTATATCTTGTTCATCTTGTCTGCTTTGTCATGCCTGTTTATTCTATGGTCATTTCTTCCTTTTCGGTTTATATTCTTATCCTGGTGCTTTAATGATTATATTGTTTAAGCCACTGGGCTCACCAGACTTATGTCTGACCTAGTTTGTTTCGCCTCTTTTCCTCCGCCCCCCCTCTCCTAGGTTCTTAGGGAGGAAATACTAAAGCTTAGTTCAAATATCTCTTTCTTCCAGCTTGAAGTTGAAAGGTGTATTGCTTGTCTTTTATTCTACTTTAGCATTTTTCTGTTGGGGATTATGGCTTTTAAATTACGTACTCTAAAGGTTTTGTACAAGACTGATATTATGTACTTGATTTTGGTATTTGGAAATGTAATCAAACTTATTTTTGTTACCGCTGCAATAAAATTACAAAATTTTCAAGTACTACTTTTTCTGTCTTGTAATATTCCGTTCTGTTTACTTATAATGCTCCACGAAACTTAATGCGTTCCCTTTGTGAGTGACATTAACGGACGTGGGGTCTTACAATTCTCCAATTGCGCTATTAATATTTAATTCCATGTTTTAACCCAATTTGTGCATAAACAAGAAAGAATATAAGGCTTAGGATCAAGAAGGCCTAAACTCAATGTCAAAAAGAAAAAGAAAAATGGGCTAGCCTCTTGAATGACCTAGGTTCAAATAAACAAGAGTAGATCTGAAATAAAATAGGGTCGATACAAAACTGTAAACAAATTACATACGAAGAGTAAGGGGTATAGACAACTGAATAAAACTACAGTAATAGATTTACGGGAAATAAACAAAAGAAAGAGAGAAGCAGATTCAGATTTTCATAGATTACAGACAGAAAAGAGAATAGAAATCAGAAGGAATCTACAACTTATTATACTCTCAAGAAGAAACCTCAGTTTGTACTAAATCTTGCAATTACTAAAATATACTCACAAATTATAAGCAATCCCAATCAATCCCCGGTAGATAGTCTCTATCCACGAATGTCCTCCAAAAATATATGCAGAATCAAAGCTTAATACTCCACTAGAATTTTATTTGAGAAGACGGTTATTTGAGAGGGAGGAAGAGAAACGGAGTAGCGAGGTTTAGGTTAGGTTTTGGAGGCTATTTATAATAGAGCAAGGGCTTTTAGATGCTTTATATTTTACGTTTAGATTTCAAGCCATTAGATCTAGGAATACTCCAGAAGATCGCATCCCAAAAATGAACTAGAACAATTCAAAAATGAACCAGAACTATCAACAGTGTGTGCACCGAAGTTGAGCATGCCACCCAGGTGGGTCAACCACGTCCTTGGTGGGTCGAACTAGTTGATGGCTGGTTCACCTAGCTATGTGTGATTCACACCTTAATTTATTTAATTTATTGGTTTGTCTTAAATTTTGAATTTCAAACTTGTCTCATTTTTATTTTCCTTGTTTTAAGTCCGGCTTTAATAAACCAAATGTCTGTCTTAACCAGAATTTCGTAACGAACACAACGGCGCAACCCCCATTGCCCACTTCCCAATATTTTTATGATTAATATTTACTTTATTAATATTTTAATTAATTTTCTATGTTAAATTTTCAGGTTGTTACATCAATACTAGCTATTTTCGCAAGACAATCCACATAAGCTTCATAATTTCCTATACTTCTCAGGTTTGAATAGCTATAATATGGATAAAAGATAGATAATGTTCACTTATTGCAAATATGTATATTTTCAGAATCAACAAGGTGCACATATTTGAAAACGAGTTCAATATTTATATCAGTAATGCACAAGCACAATACATGTACACATATACATGTTTTTGTGTGTGTGTGTGTGTGTATATATATATATATATAATGTGCAGTTGCATCGGTCGGACAGTCCAAAAGAGTTTCTAGCCAAAAACAATGTCACATAAGAAATAAGCCAATGGTCAAACTCATTGTTCAAGAATGCAACACTGTAGCAAACTCAAGCAGTGAAAGTTCAAGCATGGTCAACAACTTTAGTTCTGGAACATGGCTAACGAACATGACATGCATAAGACAAATTCAGCAATACTAAGCACTAAGATATAAGCATCATGGAACAACAAAAGCAAAGATATTGTACCCAAATCAACTGCCAAGTTGTTCAAGTTTGGACCAGCAGCACCAAGCGAAAAGCCAAATAGCAAAAAACAACATGATCATGGCAAACAACAAAACAATAGATGATAAAGGGTTTAATTCAACATGCTAAAGCTTTCAAGTCTGACAAATAAAAGTGTACATGGCATGTAGCATAAGATACAAACAGGCCAAAAAAACCACAACTGGTACCAAATATTTCAAGTCATGCCATCGATTATAGCTTAAGACAAATGTATAAAACATAAGGCACTGGCAACAACAAAGTGTCATACAATTTAGCAGCATATCAAGCTCAAACCTCGACATAATGTCAGGCCCAACAAGACAAGATGATGATCATGACACGTACTAAACAAAAGCCACATCATGCACAAAAAGTACCAAATCTTACACGTCAGAGAATATCCAGGAAACAATCATGAGGAAAAGAACAAGCTTTTCTTTAAACTCAGGTGCATGATCGACAAAACTCAAGCCATGGCAGCCGAAAATGATCAAAACATGCATATAGCAATGAAAATTTCAAGTATAGCAGTTACAAAATGTACACATCAACTACAAACATGAGTGATACAATGATACAAATGGTGCAATCAATATACACATGATCACAAGGGAACAAGCCATAGATAGTCAATTTGGCAAGTGAAACAAATCATTCAAATTCAAGAGTGCAACCAAGCTAAAAAAAGGGAACAACAAAACCGAAAAATGATCAAGTAAATATGGAGTGCACAACAACTTCAAACTGATCAATTGCAACTCAAACATGTGTAAGCGGTGAAATCAACACATGGCTCAAGATAAAATGCTCAAATGAAGTAAACAATAGCAAAGTGAATGAGGCATGGTGGCCCAAGCATATGAAAGTCATACAGGTAGCTAAAAAACAACAGTATGAGAGTGTATAAGATGTTTTCTTGAATAAAAGGAAATAAGGAAATATACAGTGGGCAACAAGTTCAAATTATTCTTTAAGTCAGTCAAAGAAGAACAATGAATTGAATTGGTCATGGTCGAAGTTACCACGAATACAAGAAAATTAAAGGGTATAATATCTTTTATTTTCAGGAAGTTGACCAAATCAATAAACGAAGAAGCAATTTTAAATGAATTAAGTAAAGGAAAGATTAATATGGCAGCTTTAGATTCGAGAATATAATAGAGACATGTTCATTGTGACTAAGCTCAAATTGACAAGTCTGAACCAATGTGAATCACAAATTTTCAAAGAATTTTTAAAAAAAAGTTGAAAAGGTCCAATTTTTTTATAATTTCTGTAACGAACGCGAGAAATTTTCGACTTCGGTAATCGACAAACAACACCATGTCGACTGTCCAAGAATCGAAAATACCGGAATGTCAATAGAAAGAACTTAGAGGGTGAGAATAGATAAGAAAGAAAATTAGAATATAAGAAGAAGAACACAACTGCAACAACATCAGAGTAACACGAATCTCACAACGAAATGAATAAAATATATTATGTAACATAACTCAGGAATAAAACAGTATCAGTATACAATACTATTATCAGAGTACAACACTTACAACACAATGGAAATATCAATAGCTATATAATCCTGAAGCCTCCTGCTCCAGCTCTCCAAGTATTTGTAAAATCCCGACTACTTGACTGCCCGTACAAAATTGGGAACCCAAGAGTTTAGGGAAAACAAAACAAAATAAACTCTGGGTCAGTCATGTGACTGGTGTGAGTAAACTCCAAGCACTTGGTTTAACTTTTCCAAATCCTTTTCAAAAGCAATGATAATCGTAAGACCGATCCACACATAAATACGGATGGTTTTTACCTTACGATAACCCAAAATATTTCTTAAGATCAATATTTTATGATTTATAATAATGTCTAAATCAAGTAGATAGCAATCTGGTAGAACGCTTTCATCTCATGCTCTCTATATATAATATACAATCAAAAACCGTGGGCTCTTATTGGGTAATGGATTCCAACTATGACAAGGTATGGAACCACCTTCCGATCAGTGTACTCTAGAAGCGATACACTGGAGTTCAACAAGAACATCTTGTAACTCGGCCACACATGACCGACCATTCATTTCGCTTGAATGTTGCGAATATATTGTCACCTTACGGTTGGTATACCAACATAACCGTTCCCGGGAGATACAGAATTGAAAGAAGTAACAAATATGAATATCCTCTAGATGGTGACAATATACCTTACTTAGGTGCGACTCACTTAGCCATCCTGCCTGCCCGATTTCTGTCATTTCCCAGTTGATGAGGCTTGAGGCCATATCATACCTTTTAACAGATTACTCCTTTATTTACTTTGAATGCCACATTGTCATACCCGCCAAATCACAAATTGATTTCCACAAAAATACCATGGGTATAAGCTAAGAGAAACAAATTCCTCCGCCACCAACATAAATACGTTTAAAACGATCAACTTACGCGATCTACCAAATATACTCTGTAAAACATTCATCCATTAAAGTTGTCCTAGGACTGGACAAACTGAAGGCACTATTCTGTAAACCCAACTTCGGCAATTTCTACCTAGGATTTGCAAGAACAGCCCTTGCTTAAACTCCGTCTTCAATTATCTTCATCATATTTTATTCGCAATGCTAATGCCCATATGGAGTGGTTTTCAGATAATAAATCTGATCCCGGTCTCCCCATATTGACGACGGAAATGGTCAAAAACTTTGATAGTCGGTTATTCAACTATCAAAGGAAAACATGTGTACAAACAACGGTCGTATTTCCAAATGGAAATCTTTTCGAGCAAATCATCAATCAACACTGATCCCCTTTAATTTAATTTGTCATTCAATTATCCATTTCCCTATTACTGTTTCCCTATATTCATAAACTCTTATTTTTTAAATTTAGGAAATATACGTTATTAATCATTGGAAAACATTTCCATATTTACTCTAATTTCTATTTTCTTATTAGAAAACATTTCTGACTCTTATTTGGAAAACATTTCCAAAACTCCTTCATTGGATTTAAACAGATTTTTAAATAAACATTGCTTTGCCAACTCAATCCATTACAGTCATTAACTAAATTCACTTAATCAACCTTCACTATCGAACCTTAACCATTTCTTAGTTAAAAATGAAGTCAATCAAGTTAGCGTATAACTACCTCTCAGACCTTAACTGAACTACATTTCTAACCTCGAAATAGACAAAGTACCCTTTTAAATCTTTAACAAACTTCCTTACTTAACTCTCGTTTTCTATTTACGAATCCACTTCTTTAACAGAAATCGTTTGATTATAACAAAAGTGTTATAATCCCATGCTTCCAAGATATAATAACTTAAATATAACTTTTATTTATTAATTTGGATAAATAAACAAACAACTAATTTATTAATAAATAAATCTTGATTAAAAACGGAAAGTGAATACTACTTTCCCGAATTCGATATAATCGAATTTCAACATATAACTCTCTTTCGAATAATCTCTATTCGATTTAACTCTCTTTCGAATGACTTATATTCGATTTAACT
Source organism: Allium sativum (assembly GCA_030737875.1). Taxonomy (NCBI): domain Eukaryota; kingdom Viridiplantae; phylum Streptophyta; class Magnoliopsida; order Asparagales; family Amaryllidaceae; genus Allium; species Allium sativum. The sequence continues at coordinate 138,070,403 of CM060925.1, read as the reverse complement.
CTCTTTCGAATAAATTATATTTGATTAACTCTCTTTTGAATAAATTATATTCGATTAACTCTCTTCGAATAAATTATATTCGATTAACTCCCTTTCGAATAACTATATTTGATAATTTTATTTCGAATAAATCTATTTCGATAACTCCCTTTCTAATAACTATATTTGATAACTTTATTTCGAATAACTCTATTTGATAACTCTCTTCGAATAACTATATTTGATAACTCTATTTCGAATAACTATATTTTGAATAACTCTATTCGACAACTCTCTTCGAATAACTATATTTGATAACTCTATTTCGAATAACTATATTTCGAATAAATCTATTTGATAACTCTCTTCGAATAACTATATTTGATAACTCTATTTCGAATAACTGTATTTCAAATAACTATATTTGATAACTTTATTTCGAATAACTCTATTTTGAATAACTGTATTTCAAATAACTCTAACTCTATTTTGAATAACTGTATTTCAAATAACTCTAACTCTATTTCGAATAACTGTATTTCAAATAACTCTCTTTGAATAACCAATATTTGATTAACTCTCTTTCGAATAAACAATATTCAATAACTCTCTTTTGAATAGCCAATATTCGATTAACTCTCTTTCGAATAGCCAATAATCGATTAACTCTCTTTTGAATAGCCAATATCCGGTTATAAAATATCGGTTTCAAACCGAATATTAATTATCTTGTCAAATCCCGATTTATTCAATATATAATTTCTTAAAATAAATTATTTCATAACATTTGGTCTAGTCAAATTCTAATTACAAATCTTTATGGATTTTGTTTTAATCCTATTGATATTTCGAACATCGAAATAAATTCCATCCTTTCCTTTTTAAAACAGCTACCAATTTCCCATTTCATATTTTCTGCTGAAATTACAATCCAAATTATCCATTGATAATTATTTTTATTTCGTTTAAAACATTGTTTATAAATAACATTACTTGATTTCATTATTAAACAAACTATTTATTTCTAGCCCATTCGAAATTTTAGATTTCCCCTTTTCAAATTTCATATTCCATCCTTTATAATTCCCTGTATAATGGTTAAGTTTACATTCCATTCTCAAATATTGGTGATAAAACCGATTTCCACTTCTCTATATAAATTCAGACTTATGTATTAAATTTATCTAATGACAAATATTTTACTTAATTTATAAAACATTATTTATAAATTAATCTTCCCAATTTATCTATTAAAATATATTTCTATTTAATTCTACTTTAATTTAACTTCCCACAATTCTTTTATATCTCGTCAATTTCCTTTTATAATCATATTTATTTTCCAAATATTTCCTTTTATAATTCTATTTATTTTCCAAATATTTCCTTTTATAATTTTATTTATTTTCCAAATAAATATTCCTTTTATAATTCTATTTATTTTCAAAATAAATATTTCTTTTTATAATTCTATTTATTTTCTAAATATATTCCTTTTATCTTTTATAAAATCCTTTGATTTTATAAATATTTCCTTTTACAAAACCCTTTGATTTTATAAATATTTTCTTTTCAGTATACACTTTGAAAATTCCCTTTTTACATTCCAGTATTACTTATGGTATTTAAAATACCAAATAACAAGGATCAATATTATCTAAACACACATAATCATTAATAGATTATATACCACATCATATATCACAATATACGAAAAACAGTAACATAAATATTGAGGATTCCAGTTGGATCCCTCCAACCTGTTTCCCTGCATCCACAGATGTTAAACAATATAACTAACATTAATTTCATTTCAATATGAAATATTCTGATAAACAGAATCAATATTTAATTAACGACATATATATATATGTATATTGTTATCTATATTTTCAACCAATTAATTAACAATTCATTCAAACAGTCAATACACAGCATCAATCAATATTTATCAATTCTAAAAATACGTTATAAAAATATAACTGGGCAGAGTTAGTGAGATTTACTCACATTGGGCGGTTATCGTTAAATAGCGATTAACTATCTATTGATTCAAACAGACAACTTATTTCGCTATAAATTGTAACGTGCTCCAATTCACTCCCAGTCAGTTCCATTGTGTAGCCCTCGTCCATACGATCCCAACGGATCCTGTATTGTTGAATTCCGATAATGAATGAGAAAGTTATTGTAATTACCAGACAATACACTATTTAAATTAAATTAAACTTGATCTATTTAAGTTTGGGCCTCACCATTTACCCAAACCCAGCCCAAACTCCTTAACCCAAAATGAATAGTACTCTCTTCCTCATCCTCAGTAAATGCCGCAACCTCCCCAATGCAAATGTCCATTTCCGACAGTTTTCAAAACCAAAAACCTCCCTAGTCGCTTCATGAATTTTCAAACCGAGATCGCCATCATTCATCTCTTCTCGATCTCTTTCATTCCATCACAAAAACCTGAATCACGGTTTCATTTTGACGAGTGCGTCTCCCAGCTTTAACCACGCACGAAATTATATTGACACAAAATTTCACCATCTCCACTAAAAATTTGCGAACAAACTCCTCTTGACCTCAGAAACTCCAAAACGATGTCAAAAATCTAAATAAATGCTTAGATTACCAGAAATGTTGAACCCTAGAACGCGGTAAGTATTTTCCAGCCTCATAAAAGTCTGCCGAACCAAACAAAACCCATATAGGAATGAAGATATACCTCTTATGATTCCAACCATGTATGTATTACCATTTATACAATTTTATTTCTATTTCTCTGAATTTTTAATTGTCACGAATTGTTTGAGAAGAGAGAACTGGCGGCTACGATGTTTGCTGACCACCAAAGAAAGTGAGACTTAGGTTTAGGGTATTTATAGGATAGTTATATATATTTTTTTATTTGGTTTTTATATTAGTTTATATTGAAACGTAACCTCTGTTCATTGTTTAAAAATCCCTGTGATCACATACAATACCCAATTCTGATGAAAATGGACATATAACTACAGTTCAACATTACAGACCCAACGAAACTTGTTTCGTCGAATTTCGAATCTTTTTGCTCACACAACATGTTTTTAAAGTCAAATTATTGACTATTTTTCACATTAAAATCCCGTACGGCCACATACTGACTCCAAAAATCATGGAAATTGAAATCTGGCAATAATTTAATATTCTAGATCCAACAAAATCAGTTTCATCGAAAACGGAGTTCATTTGCAAAAGTGGCTATTTTTAAAGCTCTAAATAAACCAATTTAAATATTAATATATTTAAAAATAATTAAATTTAATATTAATAAATTAAATTATTGTACATATTCAATATATATCATACAGCTCCAAAATATTCCTATCTGAATGTCTAACTTGACATTTCAAATCCAGATTAAATCAGTATTCAATTTATATTGAAAATCCTTTTATAATATAAATAAATCGTTATAAATTATAAAGGAATTCCATAGTGCCTTTTTGAAAATTTGTTTTAGACATAACTCACAATCTACAGAACGAAATCTCAAATTTTCTTTTCCATTAGAAAAATATTGTTCAACAGATCCGAACGTTTTTTGTTTAACAGAAATCCAGCTTAAAACAGATTCTGTATATTCGTTTAAAGTTTGAACCGCCAAATTACGAACTGCCGCGCCATTTCGAGCTCAATTATAATTATAATATAATTATATGTTCAACTGACATTTATAAATAAATTCGTTAATATAATTCAATTCTAAACTGAATTATATATTTTAAGTTGTCCAATTTGCACAACATTGAGAATTCCACTATTTCCAACTATTTCGGAAATAAATATATTGTTTAATTATTTATATTAACTAAATATTCAATATTATTTAATTAAACAACCATTTAAATATATAAATCACTATTTAAATAATTAAATGAATTAATTATTATATCATAAAAATACGGGACGTTACATTCTTCCCCCCTTAAAATAATTTTGTCCTCGAAATTGCTAAGGTAGGAAACAAACCCTATTAACTGGGTTAAAAATTGTTTGTTTGCTTCTTAACTCCAGTTTTGCTAAACCACTTTATTTTAACTAAATTATTAATTCATTTCTATTAACAAAAGATTACAAAAATTTTGAAAATTTTTAACACCCAAAATTTTTGAAAAATTTCGCCAGCGTCTCCTTTGTACTGGTCAATCGGTACAAGTACAACTTATCTCTCTAGGCCTTCTTCAATTCAAAAGAAAATCAAACAGCCAAGCGGCTTGCCAATTCGGCTCAAAAAAAATCTCATACCCAATATGAAATATAAACTTGTACCTTTTTGTCGAGCATATCATTATGTCCTTCCATCTGCTATCAATTCAGCATGTACCAATATCATTCCAATCAAATCCAATCAATTTTATCCTCAACCCCAATCATTCGCTTATACAAGCCATATTTCATTTCAAATTCTTAACTCACCAAACCGTTCCTCGTTAAGTTTCATTTCCACATTTTTCATTAACTAATTAATTCCTCTAATTAGTTATCTTCATCCCAAAATCACAATTCTGATTTTTATTTCAAAAATCAAACCACCTACTCACCTGAGTCCAATTATGTTTCACAATCCAATTTTACTCGATATTTTCTACTTCAGTTCAATTTCCATTTAACTGATTTCAATTCAATTCCAGCGTGCTTTCACAAATTTCTATTTCGACTTGTTTTAATTTAAACAATCTCTATCTGGAAGTTTTAAACAGCTAAGTCTTTTCTAAAACCAAATATCCCTTTTCGGATTTCAACAAATTTGTTTTCCCAAAATAATTCAAAAACAAAGTCTTTGGTAGTAATCTGTCACTTAGAACTCGAAAATGAACACCGATGATGTCCGGATCATCATCAGAATTATTTTCCAGCGACCGAAGTGGGTTCAATACTATATCACTTTTCAAAACTCATATTTAAACATTTCCATTTTGAAATCAATTCAAAATATCATTCACACTGCTTGTAAAACAATTTAAAATCTCCTAGGATTTTAAAATTCTCATATATTTAATCCGAATCCATTTACAAACACTTTTTCCAACTTCCAGGAATTTTAGTTCCAATTCTGATATAAATTCAGATTTAATTCATCTGATTTCATATATCGCACTTATATGAATTCTAATTGGTTATTTATAATCATTTCAATTATAATCTTATTCGATTATAATAATGACCAACACATCAAATATAATAATTCCAATATATATACTTCTTTATATCAAAAATAACTTTTTGGGCAAAATTATTTCATTTACCATCTGTTCAAAACACACTATGTCGGTTCATCGTACTTGAGTGTTTAGGAACCCCTACTGATATAGTGGATCAAACTGATTGACCAGAACTCATAAACAACTCAACTGATAAATTTCTACAATATAAAACCATTTTTATAAAATCTATAAATACGTTTTCTCGTATATATACACTCAAACTCAATCTACGGTATTACTAATCGCATCTTTACTGAGTTACGCCACAGAGCCAAGGTAATAACTTATCCTTCAGCTCTGATACCACTGTAACGAACGCGAGAAATTTTCGACTTCGGTAATCGACATACAACACCATGTCGACTTGGAACGTCAATAGAAGGAAGTCAGAGGGTGAGAATAGATAAGATAGAAAATTAGAATAGAAGAAGAAGAACACAACTGCAATAACATCAGAGTAACACGAATCTCACAGCGGAACGAATAAAATATATTATACAACATAACTTAGGAATAAAACAATATCGGTATACAATACTATTATCAGAGTACAACACTTACAAAACAACTATATAATCCTAAAGCCTCCTACTTCAGCTCTCCAAGTATCTGTAAAATCCCGACTACTTGACTACCTGTACAAAATTGGGCACCAAGAGTTTAGGGAAAACGAAACAAAATAAACTATGGGTCAGTCATGTGACCGGTGTGAGTAAACTCCAAACGCTTGGTTTAACTTTTCCAAATCCTTTTCAAAAGCAATGATAACCATAAGACTGATCCACACATAAATACGGATGGTTTTCACCTTACGATAACCCAAAATATTTCTTAAGATCAATATTTTCTGATATTATAATAATGCCTAAATCAAGTAGATAGCAATCTAGTAGAACGCTTTCATCTCATGCTCTACATATATAATATACAATCAAAAACCGCGGGATCTTATTGGGTAATGGATTCCAACTATGACAAGGTATGGAACCACCTTCCGATCAGTGTACTCTAGAAGCGATACACTGGAGTTCAACAAGAACATCTTGTAACTCGGCCACACATGACCGTCCATTCATTTCGCTTGAATGTTCCGAATATGTTGTCACCTTACGATTGGTATACCAACATAACCAATCCCTAGAGATACATAATTGAAAGAAATAACAAATACGAATATTCTCTACATGGTGACAATATAACCTACTTGGGAGTGACCGACTTAGCCATGTTGCCTGCCCGATTTCTGTCATTTCCCAGTTGATGAGGCTTGAGGTCATAACGTATCTTTTAACAGATCACTCCTTCGTTTACTTTGAATGCTGCATCGTCATACCCGTCAAATCACAAATTGATTTCCCTAAAAATACCATGGGTATAAGCTAAGAGAAACGAATTCCTCCTCCACCAACGTAAATACATCTGAAACGATCAACTTACGCAATCTACCAGATATACTCTGTCAGACATTCGTCCATTCAAGTTGTTCTGGGACTGGACAAACCGAAAGCACTATTTTGCAAACCCATCTTAGGCAATTTCTACCTAGGATTTCACAAAACAGCCCTTTCTTAAACTCCATCTTCAATTATCTTCATCATATTTTATTCGCAACGCTAATGCCCATATGGAGTTGTTTTCAGATAATAAATCTGATCCCGGTCTCCTCGTATTGACACGGAAATGGTCAAAAACTTTGATAGTCGGTTATTCAACTATCAAAGGAAAACATGTGTACAAACAATGGTCGTATTTCCAAATGGAAATCTTTCCGAGCAAATCATCAATCAACACTGATCCCCTTTAATTTAATTTGTCATTCAATTATCCATTTTCCTATTCCTGTTTCCCTATATTCGTAAATTCTTATTTTCTAAATTTAGAAAATATACGTTATTAATCATTGGAAAACATTTCCATATTTACTTTTATTTCTATTTTTTATATTAGAAAACATTTCTGATTCTTATTTGGAAAACATTTCCAAAACTCCTTCATTGGATTTAAACAGATGTTTAAATAAACATCGCTATGCCAACTCAAACCATTACACTCATTAATTAAATTCACTTAACCAACCTTCACTATCGAACATTAACCATTCCTTAAATAAAAATGAAGTCAATCAAGTTGGGTATGACTACCTCTCAGACCTTAACCGAACAACATTTCTAACCTCGAAATAGACAAAGTACCCTTTTAAATCTTTAACAAACTTCCTTACGTAAATCTCGGTTTCTATTTATGAATCCACTTCTTTTACAGAAATCATTTGATTATAACAATAGTGTTATAATCCCATGCTTCCGAAATATAACAACTTAAATATAACTTTTATTTATTAATTTTTAAAAATAAACAAACAACTAATTTATTAATAAATAAATAAATCTTGATTAAAAACGTAAAGTGAATAGTACTTTCTCGAATTCGATATAATCGAATTTCAACGTATAACTCTCTTTCGAATAATCTCTATTCGATTTAACTATCTTTCGAATAACTTATATTCAATTTAACTCTTCTTTGAATAGATTATATTCGATTAAATCTCTTTCGAATAAATTATATTCGGTTAACTCTCTTCGAATAAATTGTATTCAATTAACTCCCTTTCGAATAACTCTATTTCGAATAACTATATTTGATAACTTTATTTCAAATAACTCTATTTTGATAACTCCCTTTCTAATAACTGTATTTGATAACTTTATTTCGAATAACTCTATTTGATAACTCTCTTCGAATAACTATATGTGATAACCCCATACTCCCATGTCACGGAAGCAAGGATAATCATTGGAATATAACACATAAACAATTACAACAGAACAAAAATATAGAATTACAGCAAATAAAGTACATAAAGTTACACTGGGAATAATATATCACCAGAGTTACACAGCATAATAGGATCATACTTAGTACATAATACAGTTTTCAACTTGATATAAATTGTCTGCAGCAGAATCAAACATAATATACTAAATGAAGTCTGAACAGCATAATAGAAATGGTAGAATCCATCTTCAGCTCCATAGCTATCCAGAATGAGTCTGCTAAAACCTGAATACAAGGTTGCCCATGTGGAAAAGAGGGCATCCAAATTTGCAAAGTGAAACAAACTACAAGTCAGTCACAAGACCGGTACGAGAAATCTTACTTAACCTATTTAATAATAAGGCTAATCACAGGACCACGCCGCTAATGTAGAACGGGTTTACTCCATTGGATTGCCAGTGCATGAAATAAAGTAAATCGTTAAACAACGCAACGCTTGTTAGAAAAATAAAACCATTATAAGACTCATGTCCCATCACACAATGCAACGTAAACCAGAGGATAGTGTTTAACCTTATAATCGTCAAAAATGCTTTATATGATAAAACAGATTTAATATTATTTTTAGTGTCTATATGTTTCAAAAACAATTTCAATCATAATATATCAATCATAGACGGCACAACTGCCATATACTATGTCGCCATACTAGTTTTACAATCAAAACCACATGGTGCATATTGGATGTTGGATTTCCATCATGAACCAAGGCAAGGGATCATCCTTACCGAATTCGATACTCTCTAGCCCGAGCCTCAGCATCAGCTGCAACTGCACCTTGGATCTTCGGGGCCGATCCCCGAATTCTTTAGTGGATTAATAATGCCTGAACAATACGTTTCCCCGCCATATGGGGCGTAAATATAGAGCCACTAGGGACTCAAATCCGAGGCACCTCATTCCATCATCCACATAAGTAAAAATGTCTGGACTTCATACCATGACACCACTTCTAGCTAGAAAGAAACGTATGTCCTCCCCGCAGTCCTCTCCCGTTTCTACTTCATACCTGGGTGTGAGGCTGGCAAAGTAACGCTATACACAAAGCTATGATAATTAAAAGCTGTGCTTTGATTGTCAACCACAAGGCTCTACTTTTCAATAACAAGCCTTGATCATTTGCATCTTGGCATACCACACTGACAATTCATGCCATGTGACTGATGTCTACCAATATATAACCTCTGAGCTCGTACGTCTCAGAGAAGGGTGTTAAGTAAGAGAATAAAGTCTCCACCACCAAGCAGATATATATTTAATAGAAATCGATTAGCATAGAATAAAATCCAGTGTTAGACATACATCTATTTACAAGTCTGTTCTGGGTCTGGAAGAAACCGGAGACACCTTATTCCTCGTTCTATATGTCCAATACAGAAGAGAGGTTCTCGCATATCTGGACAATCAACAAGTACGTCCGGACAACTACCACTGTAACCCCTTCCTGGGAGGTAACCAATCCAGGGCATTAGTAGTCATCCATTCGATGTGATGATCGTCGGTCGTCAATCCACCGTCTTCAAATCTTCGACTTCTAATCGTCGATTAATTATTTGAAATGAGAATTAACTTGGTCTTTTCAAATAATTCGCGACTATATATAATTCAAATCAATTCTTTTCATTACATATCGTTTATAATATCTTATAACGATTTATCGCTATTTTTATTTTAATAGCCCATTTTCATTAAACGACGCTTCGGGTCATTACGCGGTCCTGGCGCTGTTTTCATCAAAATTTGGTTTACACATTTCTCAAAATCTATCCCTTGGATCTTAGCAAATTTTATATCGTTGGAAAGATCTTTCCAAAGCGAACCCAATGGTCCCAATTTTGTGAAAATCCGACGGTCGGATCTCTCGGTATAATCGTTTGAAGTTACGATTCCAAATTGCGAACTACAGCAGCGCGATTCATTTTATTTTGATTTATATTTATATATATAAATATAAATATAATTCGTTCGACGATCTTAAATCATTATTATTCATAAACATGTTAAAATAAAATATTTTTAATGAATCCTACTTACATTAAAAATGTGATTTTTAATGTAAAAACATTCTATCAAAATCAAATCTTTTTAATGAACCATTCGTTACATGTGATTTTAAATGTTACGACATGTTTTCAAATAATGAATCCTTTTCAATGATTCATTTATATTAAAAACGTAAATTTTAGTGTTACAACATTTTTATCAATCCTGTATCTCTCTAATGATTCAACTATACATTGAAAATGTAAATTTAAAGTAAAAACATTTTTAATAGGAAATTAATATTTTTAATGAACCATTATTACAAAAAATGTAATCTTTATGTTACATCATTTTTAATACTTTTGAATCTTTTTAATGATTCACCATTTCATTAAAAATGAGATCCTTCTATATCACATCTATATCACATAAAATGTATTCTTTCTATATTACATAAAAAATGTAATCTTTTAATATTACACAAAAAATGTAATTTTTCATATTACATGAAAAATGTAATCTTTTATATTGCATGAAAAATGTAATCTTTTCTACATTACATGAAAATGTAATATTTTTTATATTACATGAAAATGTAATCTTTTTTATATTACATGAAAATGTAATCTTTTATTCTTTCATAAAAGAAATGTAATTTTTAATGTTTCGTTTACATTAAAAATGTAAGTTTCAAAGTCAACACATTTTTATTTATTAATGCTTATTTTTAATGTTTCATTTACATTAAAAATGTAAATTTCAAAGTAAAAAAATGTAAATTTCAAAGTAAACACATTTTTATTTATCAATGCCCATGTTTAATGTTTCATTTACATTAAAAATGTAAATTTCAAAGTAAGCACATTTTTACTTATCAATGCTCATTTTTAATGTTTCATTTACATTAAAAATGTAAATTTCAAAGTAAACACATTTTTATTTATCAATGCTCATTTTTAATGTTTCTTTTACATTAAAAATGTAAATTTCAAAGTTAACACATTTTTATTTATCAATGCTCATTTTTAATGTTTCATTTACATTTAAAATGCAAATTTCTATATATAAACATTTTTATTGCAACTAATGATCATTTTAATTTTATATATACAATAAAAATCTATTATTATTTTTTATCGTTCAAACAGTTTTATATCATAACATGGATATTTTACAACACATAAATATTTAAGAAAATCTCGGCAGCATAACGGTAGGGTAATTAAAAACTGGCACCGTCCCTAGTACGGCTCCTCGCGCTAACCTAGGCTTTGCGGCGATACAAGGGTTTCATTTCCTAATACATTTTTTCTACACAATCTATTTTCATAATATCAACCAATTTCGTTTTCAACCATAATCAATCACAAAAAATCAACCAATTTCACACCACAATACATTCAAGTCGTCCACGGTCTGTGGATGACCGTGTCGATAGTTTCTAAACTCTGTCTGCAACCTAAAATAATTTTTATTTATTTATTTCGATTCAGAAATCTCACATCGCATTTTATTTCTTCTAAAATTGTAGAAGGCTCTAAAAATTCTTTGGTCTCTTCTAAATTGTAGATCTCGAATTTACGGTCCCAAAGATTCCTGTTTCATCGAATTTCATTATCGTATGACCGAGATATGATTTTACAAAGGTTAATGACATTTTTAAAGATAATAAATAAATTAAATAAACACCTTCACCTTCTTCTATTTTCTAGGTCGACGGTTTTCCCTTAGTGTTCAAAACTAGGGTTTACGTTTTCTCCCAATCCTTGCAGCTAGGCGCCGATTGATTATGTCACATCAGAGGGCTAGGAAGCACGCCTCCATCGATGGTGGTGGGGTCCACTTCGATCACCTGTAGGCAGCGGGGATTGGGTCGACACGGGTGATGTTTGGGGGCGCGGTTCTCGGGGTACACACCATGATAGGTGGCGAGGAGGGTACAGATGTGGAGGTGAGAGGATTCTCTACAAACTTGCCTAAAGACAACTCAATTTTATTGTGTGGATAGGGAGAACGATAGGGAAATGCTTCGGAGCACTCTACGCCATTGAAATGAAAAAGAAGGTGGCTATTTTGTTTTTAAAGAGAATTAGGGTTTTCTAATATAATATATATATTATATTTAATAAAAATTAATTCCAAAATAGTGGTTTAACACCTCGAACTCCAAACCAAACCCAACGACTATCGCCCCTAACCAAATACCCCCATTCTGGACACAATGGAATAGGTCTCATCAGCCCATTTGATCGTTTCGGTCCACTTTTCTTTAAATTAAATAATAGAACATTCTATTATTTAATTTAATCGTACATTTTAATTTTTCGAGGATACATACTGACTCCAAAAATTAAATCTAGCTATATTTTGACGATACGGTCCTAACAAAGTTAATTTCGTCGAATTTGGAGATCATTTGAAAATTGGTCATTTTCTGGTCGATCCAAATTGACTGAAATTGAGAAAACACATTTTCATTTACCACGCTCACATATTAAATCCAAAAATTATGAAAATTAGAATCTTGCAATAATTTGACATAGCGAATCCAACCAAAGTGGTTTCATCGAAAACGGAGGTCGTTTGCAAAATGGCTATTTATACGGGCTATACATTATATTAAATTCCATAGCAACTATTCTGAATATTCAACTGACCATAACGTTTTATTCCTACTGTGAAATTTCAATTTTTCAGATCCGTTAGAAAGATACAATTTAAAAAGATTTAAATATTTTTGGTTTCCCCGAAATCCGATTTATTTTGAATCATGTACACTCAGTCAAAGTTCAAATTCAAATTTTCAAACTACCGCGCTATTTCTCACTCCTTTTAGAATTAAAATAAATATATTCGTTCTAACTTCGATTTAAATAATTTTTTAGTCGTTATTATTTAAAATAAATTATTTTAACTATTCAAAATTCAATAAAATAGCCAAAATAAAAAATTTAAATTGTTTCTTATTTTCCGGATTGTAACAATCTCCCCCACTTAAAAACTTTTCGTCCCCGAAAAGGAAACAATAGTAAAGTATGGAACAAAATGGGAAATGTAAAATATTGTAAATGTACCTTGCACTAGAGCTAGTTAGAGATATCCTCTCTGCACTGGGGATAAGCTTGTTTGATGCAATCCTCGGTCTCCCACGTACAGTATCTAGGATCTCCGCTCCACTGCACTTTGACTAGATGAATTCTTTTGTTCCTCAGAACTCTGGTTTCTTTGCCAATGATCTTTACTGGCTCCCTTCTTACAGCTAAGCGTGGGGTAATCTCTAAATCTTGCTGTGTAGCTTCCTCCACAATCAAGTCTGGATCATGTACATGCTTTCTAAATTGAGATACATGGAATATATCATGTACCCCTGAAAACCAATCAGGCAACTGAACCCTGTAAGCGAGAGTTCCAATTCTTTCAAAAATAGGAAATGGACCAATGAATCTAGGCGCCAACTTCCCAGTCTTCCCGAAACGAACTACTCCTCTTAATGGGGAAACCCTCAAGTACACATAATCGCCAACAGCAAATTCCAAATCCCTTCTCCTTGAATCTGCATAACTTTTATGTCGGCTCTGAGCTGTTAGTAATCGCTTCTTAATAAAATCAACTTTATCCGAAGCTTCACGAATCATGTCGGACCCAATACTAGTCTATTGCCTGGTTCTACCCAACATGCGGGAGATCTACATGGTATGCCATACAAAGGTTCGAATGGTGACATTTGCAAGCTTGCTTGGTAACTGTTATTATAGGAGAACTCAATCAAATGCAAGTGATCTTCCCATGACCCGCCAAAATTAAGAATACATGCTCTCAACAAGTCTTCTAGTATACAATTCACCCTCTTAGTCTGGCGATCTGTTTGAGGATGATAAGCGGTGCTCAGATTTAACTTTGTCCCCAACTCTTCTTGGAATGCTTCCTAGAATTTACTAGCGAATATCGGATCACGATCACTAACAATGCTATTGGGAACTCCATGTAGTCGGACAATTTCTCGGAAATAAATTTTCGCTAGACTTTGTGCTATTCTAGTAGATCTGACAAGAATGAAATGGGCGGTCTTCGTGAAATGATCTACGATAACCCAAATACTGTCATTTCCTTTTCTGGTTCGGGGCAAGCTATCAATAAAATCCATGGAAATTTGATCCCGTTTCCAATTTGGAATTTCTAGTGGTTGTAACAATATGGCAGGTTTTTGTTGATCACTCTTAACTTGCTAGCAAGTAGAACACTGCTGACTTAAATGGAAATGTCTCTTTTCATAGATTTCCACCAGAATGTACGCTTGAGATCATGATACATCTTGCTCACCCCCGAATGAATACTAAGCTTTGATTTATGACATTCATCCATTACTTCTCTTCTTAGCTCAGGAATATTCGGAACATAAACTCGGCCTAATAACCTCAGAACTCCCTTATTATCAATCTGGACACTCGAGGGTTCGCCTTCCCGAACACTTTTACTAATTCTCTGAATAAATTCATCATCCTTCCGAAGAGCGGATATTTTGTCAATCAATGAAGGTGTAATGATAAGATTGGCGATGATAAGATTGCCAGTGACCGCATTCTTCCTGCTGAGTGCATCGACTATAACATTGGCTTTCCCTGGAGTATACAAGATGTCCAGATCATAGGCCGCAAGAAATTCTAACCAACGTTGCTGCCTCAAATTCAAGTCCCTTTGGGTGAAAAGATATTTCAAGCATTTATGATCTATATATAATTCGAACTTCTCACCCAAAAGATAGTGCCTCCATATCTTCAAGGAAAACATGATGGCCGTCAACTCAAGATCATGAGTAGGGTATCTCTTCTCATGCGGCTTCAACTGACGGCTAGCATAAGCAACTACTTTGCCTCTTTGCATTAACACTGCACCAATACCTTCAATAGAAGCATCAATATAGACTGTCAAATCTTGATTGCCATCAATAATGGTCAACACGAGAGCAGTGGTCAACCTCAATTTCAGCTCTTGGAAAGCTACCTCGCATTTAGGTGTCCAATTAAACTTTGGGTGTTTCTTCGTAAGCTTCGTCAGTGGACAAGATAGCTTCAAAAAATCTTTAACGAATTTCCAATAATATCCAGCCAATCCTAGGAAACTTCTGACTTTTGTAGGAGTGCTAGGCTGCTTCCAATCTTGAATGGCGGTGATCTTACTTGGATCCACAGAAATTCCTTCCTTCAATACTACATGACCGAGGAATTTTACTTCTTCTTGCCAGAATATGCAAGAAAATTTGGCTTTTAAAACAATCTTTCTTAGAATTTCCAAACTTGTTCCAAATGCTTTTCTTGCTCGGTAGTTGATTTAGAGAAGATTAAAATATCATCAATGAAAACCAGCACAAATTTATTCAAGACATCGCGGAATACTCGATTCACTAAATCGACAAAGTAAGCTGGAGCGTTACATAAGCCGAACGACATTACTAACCACTCATAAAGTATGTTTGGACCTCTGAAAGCTGTCAAAGGAACACATTCTTCGGCAATCCGTAGTTGATGGAAACCTATAGCCAGGTCCATTCTAGAAAAAACTTTCGCTTCATTCAAATGATCCAATAAATCATCTATATGGGGCAATGGATATTTATTCTTGAGTGTCTGCTTGTTGAGGTCTCGGTAATCCACACATAGTCTGAGAGTACCGTCCGACTTTGGAACAAACACTACTACTACTCCCCAATTCGAAAAGCTAAGCCTGATCAGACCTTTCCATAAAAGTTGCTTAGTTTTATTGCCCAATTGTTCTTTCTCTTTCCATGTCATTCTTAGAATAGGATGTACAACTGGCCTTGCATTCGGAGCTAAGTCAATTTCTCTTCGCGGAGGTAAGCTATCAACTTCTTCGAACACATCCGCATAATTTTTGACGACAGGAGTATTCTCAAGAGAAGTTGGGGTAACTTCAAGCATAGACCAAAATTCTTTTCTAACAGAATCTGAGCCGTGGCATGGTATAATAACATTTTCGAGCTTCGTTTTAACTTTAACGATTTTTTTGGCACATTTAACCTCGGCTTCATATCTCGTTAACCATTCCAGCCCAAGAATAACATCGAACTTAGAAAAATCCATGACGACCAAATTAATAGGGAACTGGTAACAAGAAAAAGAGATTGGCACTCTGCAATATAAACCGAGAACAAGGGAACCATCGACCGGATTATGGACACTAATTGATTCTTTAAGATCCCTTGTTTTAAGATTTAGCTTCATAACCGTATTACTCAAAATGAAACTTTGTGATGCACCTGTATCAAATAATACTGTGATAGGAATATTCTTAATAGAAAGAGTGCCTTCCAAAACATCTGGCCTTTTCTGACTAGCTGAGAGTGTTGGACCTTCTGTTGTACTATTGACTTGAGCCTCCTTGGTTGCTTTCAAAAGCCGACAATCTTGCTTTACATGACCTGGCTTATGGCAAAGATTGCATTCCCTGGTCTCTTGAGACTTCTTATTGGGTTTAGATCCATCATTCTTTTGTTTCTGCGAAGATTTACAATTTATCGACAAATATCCTTGCCTATTGCAGTTAGAGAAAGTGGCAGTCGTTAATGGTTCCTTCTTAGATCTAACCCTTTTCTTATCAGCTTTAAGCTTCTTACTGACCTCAGGCTTCGTACTTGCCTTAGGGCTATCAGTTTCAAACTTCCTTTTGTTGCTAGAACTGCTTTCCTCTTCATCTTCCGAACCATGTTGCTCATCAATATACTCATAGCGATAAGCCATTTGTATCATCTCAGAAAATGGAAGATTCACATGAGCAAGTACTCTACCTTCGTATTTCTTTTGAAGTCCTTTGATGAATCTCAAATTCTTCCTTATAGGATCTCGAATTAGTTCTGGGGCAAAGCGAGAAAGTTCATTGAATTTATTCTGATACTCCCGAATAGTCATATCTCCTTGTTTCAGATTATAAAACTCATCATATAGTCGCTCAGTGGCTTTTGGAGGAATAAATTTTTCTGCGAACATTTCTTTAAATCTGTCCCAGGTAATATTAACTTCTGGCATTTTCCCACCATACTAAAGCTTCGCCTTTGAGTGCCCAAGATCCTATTAGTCTTTTCTGATCACCTCTCAGCCTTAAGCCTTCAAAAATTCTCTCGGAAGAATGCATCCATGCTTGTGCTTCAATAACGGACTCTTTTCCCGAGAATGGAACTCCACGCATATTTCGATACCTCTTTACTAGAGCTTCTAGATCTGGTTCTGGTTGTGGGGGTACAATTGGCTCATTAGATTGCCCAAGAATCTATTCTAGGCTCGCAAAGTAACGCTATACACAAAGCTATGCTAATTAAAAGCTGTGCTTTGATCATCAACCACAAGGCTCTGTTTTTCAACAATAAGCCTTGATCATTTGCATCTTGGCATGCCACACTGACAATTCACGCCATGCGACTGATGTCTACCAATATATAACCTCTCAGCTCGTACATCTCAGAGAAGGGTGTTAAGCAAGAGAATAAATTCTCTGCCTCCAAGCAGATATATATTTAATAGAAATCGATCAGCACAGAATAAAATCCAATGTGAGACGTACATCCATTTACAAGTCCGTTCTGGGTCTGGACGAAACCAAAGACACCTTATTCCTCGTTCCATATGTCCAATACAGAAGAGAGGCTCATGCATAACCGGACAATCAATAGGTACGTTCAGACAACTACCACTGTAACCCCTTCCTGGGAGCTAACCAATCCAGGGCATCAGTAGTCATCCATTCGATGTAATGATCGCCGGTCTTTAATCCACCGTCCTCAAATCTTTGACTTCTAATCGTCGATTAATTATTTGAAATGAGAATTAACTCGGCCATTTTAAATAATTCGCAAATACATATAATTCAAATCAATTCTTTTCATTCCATATCGTTTATAATATTTTACAATGATTTATCGCTATTTTTATTTATATAAAAATAGTCCATTTTCATTAAACGACGCTTCGGGTCATTACGCGGCCCTGACGCTGTTTTTACCAAAATTTGATTTACACATTTCTCAAAATCTAACTGTTGGATCTTAGCAAATTTTATATTGTTGGAAAGATCTTTCCAAAGCGAACTTAACGGTTCCAGTTTTGGGAAAATCCGACGGTCAGATCTCTTTGTATAATCGTTTGAAGTTACAATTCCAAATCGCGAACTGCAGCAGCGCGATTCATTTTATTTTGATTTATATATGTACATATAAATATAAATATAATTCATTCGACGATCTTAAATTATTATTCTTCATATACATGTTAAAATAAAATATTTTTAATGAATCCTACTTACATTAAAAATGTGATTTTTAGTGTAAAAACATTCTGTCAAAAACAAATCTTTTTAATGAACCATTCGTTACTTGTGATTTTAAATGTTATGACATGTTTTCAAATAATGAATCCTTTTCAATGATTCATTTATATTAAAAATGTAAACTTTAATGTTACAACATTTTTGTCAACCCTGTATCTCTCTAATGATTCAACTATACATTGAAAACGTAACTTTAAAGTAAAAACATTTTTAACAGTCTATAAATATTTTTAATGAATCATTATTACAAAAAAAATGTAATCTGTATGTTACATCTACTTTTGAATCTTTTTAATGATTCACCATTTCATTAAAAATGAAATCTTTCTATATCACATAAATTTTATTCTTTCTATATTACATAAAAATGTAATCTTTTAATATTACACAAAAAATGTAATTTTTCGTATTACATGAAAATGTAATCTTTTTATTTTGCATAAAAAATGTAATCTTTTCTACATTACATGAAAATGTAATCTTTTCTACATTACATGAAAATGTAATCTTTTCTATATTACATGAAAATGTAATCTTTTTTATATTACATGAAAATGTAATCTTTTATTCTTTCATAAAAGAAATGTAATCTTTTTTATATTACATGAAATGGTAATCCTTTATTCTATGATAAAAGAAATGTAATTTTTAATGTTTCATTTACATTAAAAATGTAAGTTTCAAAGTAAACATAGTTTTATTTATCATTGCTTATTTTTAATGTTTCATTTACATTTTAAATGTAAATTTCAAAGTAAACACATTTTTATTTATCAATGCTCATTTTTAATGTTTCATTTACATTAAAAATGTAAATTTCAAAGTAAACACATTTTTACTTATCAATGCTCATTTTTAATGTTTCATTTACATTAAAAATGTAAATTTCAATATATAAACATTTTAATTTAACAATGCTCATTTTTAATGTTTCATTTACATTAAAAATGTAAATTTCAAAGTAAACACATTTTTTTTTATCAGTCCTCATTTTTAATGTTTCATTTACATTAAAATGTAAATTTAAAAGTAAACACATTTTTATTTATCAATGCTCATTTTTAGTGTTTCATTTACATTAAAAATGCAAATTTCAATATATAAACATTTTTATTGCAACTAATGATCATTTTAATTTTATATATACAATAAAATCTATTTTTTTTATCGTTCAAACAGTTTTATATCATAACATGGATAATTTACAACATATAAATATTTCAGAAAATTTCGGCAGCATAACGGCTGGGTAATTAAAAACCGGCACCATCCCTAGTACGGCTCCTCGCGCTAACCTAGGCCTCGCAGCGATATAAGGGTTTCATTTCCTAATACATTTTTTTCTATACAATCTATTTTTACAATATCAACCAATTTCGTTTTCAACCACAATCAATCACCAAAAATCAACCAATTTCACACCACAATACAATTAAGTTGTCCATGGTCTTTGGACGACGGTGTCGGGAGTTTCTAAACTCCGTCTGCAACCTAAAATAATTTTTATTTATTTATTTCAAATTCAGAAATCTCACATTGCTTTTTATTTCTTCTAAAATTGTAGAAGGCTCCAAAAATTCTTTGGACTCTTCTGAAATGTAGATCTCGAATTTACGGTCCCAACGCTTCCTGTTTCATCGAATTTCGTTATCGTATGACCGAGATATGATTTTACAAAGGTTAATGACATTTTTAAAAATAATAAATAAACAAATTAATTAAATAAACACCTTCTCCTTCTTCTATTTTCTAGGCCGATGGTTTTCTCTTAGTGTTCAAAACTAGGGTTTACGTTTTCTCCCAATCCTTGCAGCTAGGCGCCGATCGGATTATGTCATGTCAGAGGGCTAGGAAGCGCGCCTCCGTCGATGGTGGTGGGGTCCACTTCGATCACCTGTAGGCTACAGGGATTGGGTTGACGCGAGTGATGTTTGGGGGCGCGGTTCTCGAGGTACACATCACGATAGGTGGCGAGGAGGTACGGATGTGGAGGTGGGAGGATTCTCTACAAACTTGCCAAAAGAACAAAACTCGATTTTATTGTGTGGATAGGGAGAACGATAGGGAAATGCTTCGGAGCACTCTACGCTATTGAAATGAGGAAGAAGGCGGCTGTTTTATTTTTAAAGAGAATTAGGGTTTTCTAATGTTATATATATATATTTAATAAAAATTAATTCGCAAAATAGTGGTTTAACACCTCGAACTCCAAACCAAACCCAATGACTATCGCTCCTAGCTAAATATCCCCATTTCGGACATAATGGAATAGGTCTCATCAGCCCATTTGATCGTTCTAGTCCACTTTTCTTTAAATTAAATAATAAAACATTTTATTATTTAATTTGATCGTACATTTTAATTTTTCGGGGCCACAAACTGACTCCAAAAATTCCCGAAAAATAAATCTAGCCATATTTTGAAGATACGGTTCTAAAAAAATTTATTTCGTCGAATTTGGAGACCATTTGAAAAATGGCCATTTTCTGGTCGATTCAAATTGACTGGAATTGACAAAATACATTTTGATTTACCACATTGACATATTAATTCCAAAAGTTATGAAAATTGGAATCTTGCAGTAATTTGACATACCGGGTCCAACCAAAGTGGTTTCGTCGAAAACGGAGGTCGTTTGCAAAATGGCTATTTATGTGGGCTATATATTATATTAAATTCCATAATGACTATTCTAAATATCCAGCTGACCATAACGTTTTATTCCCGCTATGAAATTTCAATTTCTTAGATCCGTTAGAGAGATATAATTAAAAAGATTTAAATATTTCTGGTTTTACCAAAATCCGATTTATTTTGTATCTTGTACGTTCAGCCAAAGTTCAAATTCAAATTTTCAAACTACCGTGCTATTTCTAACTCCTTTTAGAATTAAAATAAATATATTCGTTCTAACCTCGATTTAAATAAAAAATTTGTCGTTATTATTTAAAATAAACTATTTTAACTATTCAAAATTCAATAAGATAGCCAAAATAAAAATTTTAAATTGGTTCTGATTTTCCGGGTTGTTGCACTATATTTGATAACTCTATTTGGAATAACTATATTTCAAATGGCTATATTTCGAATAACTCTATTTGATAACTCTCTTCGAATAACAATATTTGATAACTCTATTTCGAATAACTATATTTCGAATAGCTCCATTCGATAACTCTCATCGAATAACTATATTTGATAACTCTATTTCAAATAACTATACAAATAACTATATTTGATAACTTTATTTCAAATAAATTTATTTCGAATAACTATATTTCAAATTACTCTCTTTGAATAGCCAATATTCGATTAACTCTCTTTCGAATAATCAATATTCGATAACTCTCTTTCGAATAGGTAATATTCGATTAACTCTCTTTCGAATAGCCAATATTCGATTAACTCTCTTTCGAATAGCCAATATTCAATTATAAAATATCGGTTTCAAATCGAATATTAATTATCTTGTTAAATCCCAATTTATTCAATATATAATTTCTAAAAATAAATTATTTCATAACATTTGGTCTAATCAAATTCTAATTACAAATCTTTATGGATTTTATTTTAATCCTATTCATATTTCGAACATCGAAATAAATTCCATCCTTTCCTTTTTAAAATAACTCCCAATTTCCTATTTTATACTTTTTGCTGAATTTACAATCCAAATTATCCATTGATAATTATTTTTATTTCATTTAAAACATTGTTTATAAATAACATTACTTGATTTCATTATTAAACAAATTATTTATTTCTAGCCCATTCGAAATTCCATTTCTATTTTATAATATAGATTTCCCCCTTTTCAAATTTCATATTCCATCCTTTATAATTCCCTGTATAAAGGTTAAGTTTACATTCCATTCTCAAATATCGGTGTTAAAACCGATTTCCACTTCTCTATATATATTCAGACTTATATATTAAATTTATCCAATGATAAATATTTTACTTAATTTATAAAACATTATCTATAAATTAATCTTCCCAATTTATCTGTTAAAATAGATTTCTATTTAATTCTACTTTAAACTAATCTTCCCATAATTCTTTTATATCTCGTCAATTTCCTTTTATAATCCTATTTATTTTCCAAATATTTCCTTTTATAATTCTAATTATTTTCCAAATATTTCCTTTTATAATTCTATTTATTTTCCAAATAAATATTCCTTTTATTATTCTATTTATTGTCCAAATAAAAAATTCTTTTTATAATTCTATTTGTTTTCTAAATAAATATTTCTTTTTATAATTCTATTTATTTTCTAAATAAATTCCTTTATCTTTTATAAAATCCTTTGATTTTATAAATATTTCCTTTTATAAAATCCTTTGATTTTATAAATATTTTCTTTTCAATATACATTTTGAAAATTCCCTTTTTACATTCCAGTATTACTTATGGTATTTAAAATACCAAATACGAAGATCTAGATGGAACCTTTTGATAACATAGATTATGTTTGTGTAACAAAAAAAGGCAAGAGATATCAAAGGAAAATAATATATCTGTTTATTCGTAGGGAGAGTTGAATTTAGAAGGGAACATATTGCCTTTTTGAGCAATGAAAGAAGACTTCATAAATGAAACCAAGGATGATACCAGTTTAGTATCCTAACAACTGTAGTTGCACTATCATTCTTGAATTACACTTAATCAAATGGATCGATGTGTGTAACCATTGTGAAAGGGAAATTACATGTCAATGCTCGAAGTATTTCGCATATAATCATGCACACGAATGTGCACTACCTGCTGTAACAAAGTCAACCAATGATAATTCTTTGTTTTAATATATGAATCTATTTTGCTTAAACCACCTTATTTTAGTATTTTCTATTTGGCCAATATTTTTTCTTTCATTTGGCATATGTTTGTACGTATGTAAATATGCCTTATTTGAGACTGTTGATGTTTCCATCTTAGATTGCGTGGATAATAAGCTTCTTTTTTTGTTAGTTTAGACACTGGTTGTAATTATTGATGGTTGCATACTTGTACACTTCTAGAAATATCTAATATTGACTTTTGGAGTATTGAATATTTGTATAATAATTTGAACATGTAATTGCTTATTGCTTAAGTTGAAATAAACCTATCCATCCTTTTCATCATATTATAATGAAATCTTTATACAAATACTTTGGTGCATTGTGACACCTTCGTCCGTTAATGTCACTCACTAAGGGAATGCATTAAGTTTCGTGAAGCGTTATAGGTAAACAGACACAGAATAATTACAAGGTAGATATAAATAAGATAGTAGTGGAAATTTATATTTTTTATTTCAAACATAAATCATAATGCTGTGGTCCACAATACCATAAGTCAAAAAAACCATTACAATAAAATAACTTATGTCTTGCATCATCAGAGTACATATGTATATAAAGAGCATAATTCCCCAAATAAATGAATTAAGCCATAGTAGAGACAAGAACTTGAGCCATACTTCAGAAGTAGCTCCTAGCAAGATGATGTCTGAGTCCTGATTAAGCCTGCATGTTTCCTCCCTAAGAACCTGGGGGAGGGAAACAGAAGAAAGAAGGAGAAACAAAAGGGTCAGACATAAAGTCTGGCGAGTCTAGTTACTTTTAGACAGTAAATAAATAAAAGTAACATGATAGCCATATAAAGTGGATAAGAGAGATCATTACATAAATGGCAGGTGAGACAAGGTAGACAGGATAAGGTGTGTACACTTTTCTAATGATTACTCTGCACTATTACTAGTATAACCAGAATGAGATGATCCCTTCCACTATAAGTTGGTAGACTTAGGGCATACGTCCAAGTGTACCCTAACCACTACCCTAATCGATCGGCTCCCTACTCTGTAGATACTCTATGCCGGCCCAACAGTAGGATGTATCACATCCTAAAGTGGTAACCCCTCACTGATATGCACATCCTCATATCTACAGGTGTCACAGCCGTCTTATCCCCCTCTGCCCGGCTCATGCACGCACATGGCCCGATCGGTTTGTGCCGCCCACACCGTCCTCCACGTTTGGAACTCTTACAATCAGTCAGTAAGCATGTCCCCTCTCCGCGTAGTACGGAGTACTTTTATTTGATACCTACTCCGGGTTACTGATTGAAATGGGTCCCACACAATATGATACAAGCTCTCCCCTTTGTCTTGTATCCCCCACTAGGTTTTCACTGACTATGTATACCATTAGGTATCTTTAATTACATAGCCCTATACCAGTTATGCTTACCCTAAAAGGTGTCTTTAATTACATAACTCTATTATTTCCTCCGGATATGTATACCACTTGGTGTCTTTAATTACATAAACTTATCGGGTTAAGTTTGTGGGCCTATATGTAAATATTACCGACCCTCTCCAGATTTGCTTAATCCATCCACTATCCAATCAATTTACTTAACCCTAACCCTAGTTGACAATCATACAATCCCTATGGGTTAGATTTCGTTAAGTAGTCCAATTCATTACCATGTCCATTTATGGTTTATAATGGGCTATACCTCTCACGTTAGGCCTACAACGTGTGGATGCTGGATATGTCGGTCGGGTCCGGGCAGTCTTATTCCACAGTTGGGCCTAACCTCGTGTCTTAGCCCGATTCTTATTTGCGTACTTAGACCTCCCACATTAGGTTCAACATTAGTGGCTGGTGGATATGCCGGTTGGGTCCGGGTAGACTTCCACCACTAATGCAACCTAACTTCATGTTATAAGTACAATCACAATTCCTAATTGTAATTACTAGACATTCCATTATTAATTAATTAATCAATTAATTAAACCTTTCCCTTTATAGGTGTTAATGCCCACTCTACCCAATAGTTTGAATTAGATGTCCAAAAATGTTCATATTCCAATTATGCCATTATTAACCCTTTTTCCTCCGTTCCTTAACTAGCACCCTCACAAAAATTGGCAGCATGCCTAGGCTAGAAAACAGCCTAGCCATAAATGAGAAAAAGGGAAGAAAAAAAATAGGGTTGTAACAAAAGTGATTGTTTAACATAACTTGGCATAGGCATATACTATCATGGTGATAAGGTGAACATATATACTAGCATGGACATGTAATTAACATCATAACAAGGTGGACATAAAAATGGTGAATTTGTGGTAGTCAATTGATTCTAAGATAACTACGATATCTCAATAAGCAAAGTGAGGTCTAAATTAGCAATTTAAATGTCCAGTTGGTTTAGATCTAACCTGATAAACACAAGGTGATAAATTAGATCACATAATTCAGATCCGAAGGTTAAAATAGATCTAACACCATTAGGATGACATAATAACATGCCTAGATCTAAATATGGTTCACATGTCCAATTTACAACATATCTAAGTTGATCGCAATATGATAGGTGAAAGGTGATTTACATAAAGAATTAGATCTAACCAATGTTGCAACAGTCTAAATTAACAGATTTACATTCACCACAATATAGTTACAAGTCAAGATCCATATAGGCAATATAATAGAATAACCACAATTGCATTAGATCTAGAGAAATAGATCTATCATGACATAGTATAAGGTTTAACAATAGCATGGATTCATAGTTTACAACATATCCAATTCACAGTCTTTCACAATTTACTTTTATTTATTTTAAACCTAAAAATAACCAACTCATTGTGTTTGGATTGTCAAGATGATAGAAAAGAAGTTGGTGTTGAATATATGCTTGAATCTCAGAATTTGATTTGCAGAACTGATAGTTGTTTGAAGAAAATGGATCTCTCTCAGTTCGCACACCGGCAGCATTTGGCTCCCATGATTTCCAATGAAGAAATAGGAGAATTAGACACATATATAACTGTAGAACCCTCTGAAACCGACTGCCACTATGGCCCAAGGGGTGTCAACACCCCAGTGGGGCGGTCGACCCATAGGTCGACACCCTTTAAGGGGGGTCGACCCCGGTGTTGACACCCCTCTAAGGGGTCGACCTCCTAGAGCGGGAAATCTGCCGCCACTTTTCAATTTTCAAATTTGAACTGTTCCTGATAAAATTCTGACTCATCTCTGACTCATACGTGACTCACACACACATACACACACACACATACACACACATATATATATATATTCTTTCTGCGCGTATACAAATTTAAAACCCTCATAACTCCTCCATACGGTATTCGTTTTACGCAAATTAAATGCCCATCTTAACCAGAATTTCGAGACAGAAGCGATGACCAGTCCATTTTCCTTAATTCTAAATATTAGATTAATTATTATTTAATTTATCCTCTTTTAGTGTTGTTAAAAATTCGAGGTGTTACATTCTCCCCTACTCAAAGGATTTCGTCCCTGAAATCTCTACGTTGAGAAGAATGCATATCTTACCATCCATCATCCATCTACTCATCCAGCAGCCACTGGCATCCATTGTCCTTAAAGACTTCTAATGCTTATATGAATATATGGAACGGTGTGTGTATATATCCCAACACTAATGCGAAAAATCAGGTGGTCTACTGATTCAGTTGACCTCCATAATGCAATGTATGTTAGTGCCATGAATCCAATATGTATGCAAATAATCCTATTATAACATGTAAGCTTTATATGTGTGCACACTCATTCGTCCAAATGCAACATCCATATGCTAATACATCCATTTCCATCCATAAAAGAAAAGAAAATGCACACACATCCATATGCAGTATGAAAGTGATTGAGCCGATCTTAGTGCCTAATGTGTGTGTATATGCGTCCACAGGCAACCACTAGCAAGCACTTGCATCCATCAAGCACAACATGTTTCAAACACATGTTTACATCCATAGGATTCCTATCTAAAGGTCGAAAAATAGTACGGATAAGATACACTCAAATGATAGAAACAAGCATTGATTTTTTTTTTTGGAAAAAGGAGTTAAGAACATACCCTCGAAAAGGAAAGGGTACGAAGCATGAATCTTGTCTTTGGTTTCCCAAGTCGCATCCTCTGGGTTATCTCCCAATTGAACCTTTAGAAACTTGATCTCTTTATTGCGTAGCTTCTTAACTTCTGATCCCAGAATACGGGTAGGGACTCGCCTGACTATCGCCTCCCGTTCCACTTCGACTTCTTTCAACACACTCAGCTCAACAACCTTCGCGGTGTGATGCAAGCACTTTCGCAGATGAGAAACATGGAAAGCATCATGAACACCAGATTAATTTTCTAGGAGCTTTACTCTGTAGGCCATTTGGCCAATCCTCTCGGTTATGGGAAATGGTCCCACAAACCTAGGTGCCAACTTCCCTACTGATCCAATGCGAACAACATTCCCCAGAGGTGACACTTTGATAAAAACTAAGTCTCCCACTTCAAATTCGATGTCAGTCCTTCTCTTGTCTGCATAGGATTTCTGCCTATCTTGAGCTATCTTCATATGCCGTCGAATAAGGTCAATCTTTTCGGACGTTTCCTTAACCATATCTAGTCCAAGTAATAATCTTTCTATAGATTCCCACCAACAATATGGTGATCAACTGGGTTGCCGTATAATGCTTCAAAGGGTGCCATGCCGATGCTAGCATGATAACTATTATTATAGGCAAACTCTACTAAAGGAAGATGCTTCTCCTAAGTCCCTCCGAAGTCTAGGGTACACAACCTCAAAAGATCTTCAAGAATCATGTTCACCCTCTCCGTCTGTTCATTGGTCTGAGGATGATAAGCGGTGCTCAAACATAACTGTGTACCTAATGCTTCTTGCAAGCTCCTCCAAAATTCGCTAGTTAAGATGGGGTCACGATTGCTCACGATGCTAGAAGGTACTCTGTGAAGACGAACTATCTCACGCACATAAATTGCTGCTAACCATGATGTCGTCCTCTTACTCGTAACTAGAATAAAGTGAGCGCTCTTAGTGAGTCTATCTACTATAACCCAGATACTGGTGTCGCCTTTCTTCGATCTAGGAAAACCATCTATGAAATCCATAGAGATGCTCTCCCATTTCCATTGCGGAACCTCCAATGGATGAAGTAATCCACTAGGCTTCTTTTGCTTAGCTTTGACTTGCTGGAAAACTAAACATTGAGAAACAAATTCGGCCACATCTTTCTTCATCCCAGCCTAAAAGAAAACCCTCTTCATGTTCCTGTACATCTTATCACCACCTGGATAAATGGTCATCTTGGAACGGTGGGCTTCTTCTAGGGCTGCCTTTATCAAGCTTCCAGTTTGAGGAACACAAAGCCTTCCATCTCGTCGCAACCATCCCTTTTCATCTATGGTATATCTACTGACATGACTAGAAGTTTCCCCTCTTCTGAGCCTTCCTAGATGTCTAGAATCTGTGGGTCATCTTGTTGCGAATCTCCTATCTAGTCCATAAGAGTTGGTCATATCTCCAAGGACGCAAACAAATCAGGCAAAATCTCGATGGAGGTCCTAAAATCAAAAGCTGATATGAATTCCAAGTCCTTTCTTTCCAAACAGAGGAGTCAGGGCCATGCTCTGTCTACTTAGTGCGTCTGCCACCACATTACCCTTGCCAAGGGTATAAGCAGTCTCAAAATCATGAGAAGCTAGAAACTCCATCCACCGTTGTTGCCTTAAATTGAGATATTCCTTCTGTGAGAACAGATACTTGAGAGATTTATGATTTGTGTACAACTCGAACTTCTCTCCAAGTAAATAATGACGCCATGTCTTTAACGCAAATACTATGGCAGCTAGCTCTAGATCATGGGTGGGGTAGTTATATTCATGAACCCTCAACTGTCTACCCCCATAACACACTACTTTCCTGTAACAACCCGGAAATGCGAGCCAGTTTAAAATTTTTATTTTGGCAATTTTAGCGAATTTTGATTATTTAAAATGAATTATTTTAAATAATAATGACGGGAAATTTATTTTGAATATAATTCGAACGTATATATTATATACGTCGTCGTTAGAATATAAATAATTATATATAATTATAAATAGAATTGAAAATGGCGCGGTAGTTCGATAATTCGATTTCAAACTTCAATTGAACATACCGGGTGCAAAACAAACCGGATTTTAGTGAAACCAAAAATAATAGGATCTATTTGAGAATATCTTTCCAACGTATCCGAAAAATCGAGATTTCATAGCGGGAATCAAAAGATATGTCCAGTTGAAAATTTTGAATAGTCGCTATGGAATTCAGGCCCTTAAAAATGGCAATTTTGCAAACGACCTCGGATTTCGACGAAACCAATTTTATTGGATCCGCGATGTCAAGTTATTGCTAGGTTTCAAATTTCATAATTTTTCGAATCAATATGTGAGCGTGACAAAGGAAAACGCGTTTGACCAGTTTTAGTTGATTTTAATCGACTGGAAAATGGCCATTTTTCCAACGGTCTCAGAATTCAACGAATCTAGTTTTTTTAGGACCGTATCGTCAATAAGAAGCTAGAAAATATTTTTCTGGAATTTTTCGAGTTAGTATGTGACCCCAGTAAATTGAAATGTGCGTTCAAATTCAATATATAG
This sequence comes from Allium sativum, assembly GCA_030737875.1. Taxonomy (NCBI): domain Eukaryota; kingdom Viridiplantae; phylum Streptophyta; class Magnoliopsida; order Asparagales; family Amaryllidaceae; genus Allium; species Allium sativum. The sequence goes on along the minus strand of CM060925.1, from coordinate 138,040,547 downwards.
AGTTATATGTTGATTTTGATGAAAACTGATCGAAACGGTCGAATCAGCTTGCGATACATATCCCATTGTGTTCGGAATGGGGGTAAAAGGCTACAGGCGATAGGCGGTGGGTCCCGTTTCGAGGTCGAAATAAAAAGTACCTTTTAGAAGTTAAATTGATTAAAATAAAATAATATATAAAAGTCCCTCTTTCTCCCCTATCTCTCTGCCCCCCACCCTTTTCGTTCAATTCATTTCGAAATAAAAAAAGGGGGGAAATCCCGTCGATCGCGCTCCAGGCCATTGCCAGGCCGTCGGAGGCGCCGCCCGACCCTGTCGCCCCACCGCTTCCCTTCCTCCTCCTCCAGCCTCCACCTCGCGCCCCCGAATCCACCTCGCGCCCCCCCTGAAACCCAAATCGAAGCAAACCGCCGCCGCCATTTCTTCCTTCCTCCTCCCCTTCTTCTTCTCCCCTTCCACCGCTTCCCCCTCCGCCCCTTTCTCCGATGAACCCCATCCTCCTCCCCGTTCCAGCACAGCAAACCCCCTCCTCTCGTTAATAAAAAAAGCACTGTAAGTTTTTGCCTTGTTTATTTATATGATTTTTAGTGTATATAAAAGCTTAATTTTTATGTTATGAAAAGCTTATATTTTTATTAGAGAAAAATATAGGATTTTTATATTGTTTTTAAATAAAGATTTGTTTTTGAAAAGGCGTATTTTTCTATATGTGAATAAGGTATAAAAATATAATCTTTTATATTGTAGAAGGATAAAAATATGATTTTTACATTATAGAAGTGTTAAAAATTTGATCTTTATATATGTAGTGAATCAAAAATATGACCTTTATATAGTAGAAGATATAAAAATACTATTTTTATGTAAGTAGTGTATTGAAAATATAATTTCTATAAAATAGAAAATAAAATCTTTATATTTGAAAAGGCGAAATCTTTATGTAGAGAATAACGATGTAAAAATAGAATTTTTATCTATATAGTAGCGATGTAAAAATAGAATTTTTATCTATATAGTAGCGATGTAAAAATAGAATTTTATCTATATAGTAGCGATGTAAAAATAGAATTTTTATCTATATAGTAGCGATGTAAAAATAGAATTTTTATCTATATAGTAGAGATGTAAAAATAGAATTTTTATCTATATAATAACGATGTAAAAATAGAATTTTTATCTATATAGTAGCGATGTAAAAATAGAATTTTTATCCATATGGAGTAATTATAAAAATATGATTTTTATATACATAGCAAGAATATAAAAATGTGATTTTTATATATGTAGTGGCTACGGGCAACGGAAGTGACAAAAGGCGAGAACGACGAAGATTTCTACATTGGGAGAGTCGTGGTATTGGATTAGCTATCGGTGAGAACTCCTCACTCTAAATTTCTTTTTCTAGTTATATATATACTAGGATGCATACGGTGCTTAGCAGCACCCGACACCCGTCATCCACAGACCATGGATGGCTTGTTTGTTTGATTGATGTGTTGTGAAATTTGTTTGTATTGTTGATGTGAAATCGATGATAAAAAGTTGATGGTTGAAATAAATTAATTATCGTTAAAAATATAATTTTAACGTGAGTGTGAATAAATAAATAATTATAAACAAATCGACCGATTTGTTTATATACACTGATTTGACTAATATTGATTGGGACGATAAATTTTACACATCGCCCAACTGCACAAATAAAAAATCTGTGTTTGTTGATTTGAAACCCCACACGGGTGTTGGGATGAAATTTTGCGTACACTAATCTCAATTATTTAATTGTATGTCAATCGATTGGTCGACAGGCTGTGTAAGCGTTAATTATTTATATTTGATGCTTATGCAGTTGTGTGGTGCACCTTGGATGATGGTTGATTGTTTATCATTGCTATTATATACATGTGGTGTATGGAATCCATATAATTAACATTATATGGTGATTGATTGGGCCTCATTCCAATCAGGAAAATAATGAATATTATAAAAGAAAATTCATGTGTTGAATATAAAAATAGCCGTGTGTTGACAGTACTCATGTGTTGAGATTGGTCGTGAGTTGAAAGAAATATAGATTCATGTGTTGAATGGAATATATGTTCATTTGTTGAATAGAATAACGAATTTATTGAAATATATAAAGCCGTGTTGATTAGAGTTGCGCTATTTTGACGTGAACGATATTTATATCGATTATATTCGTTTTTATAATGAATACAGAAAAAGTGGTGATTTCAAAATATAACATTTTGAAAATATTATCATTTATATAGTAATGATATGAAATATTCAATTTTGATTAGAAATTGAAATAGTGTTGAAATGAGTTTTGAAAACGAATTTAAAACGATTTATAAAATACGTTTTAAAAGGAAATCGATGAAATATATATATATATATATATATATATATAATATATATATAATGGCCTGAATAGAACGCGCCGCGCCGCGACAGTTCATGAATTTCGACCATTGACTTCGAATTGACGTTGCGGGAGATCCGACCGTCGGATTCTCCTGAAACCGGAACCGTTGGGTTCGTATCGAGAAGAGCTTTCCAATGAATATTTGAAATTTGAAATCTAACGGTTGGATTTTGAATTATGTCCAAATCAAATTTGAAAAAGGTCGCTGTAAGTGCAGTTCGATGGCCGTTGATGGAAATCGACTGTACGGGCCTTGATAAAATTATTAAAAATATTAATAATTTGTGTAAAGTCATAATATGTGAATTGGAAAGAACTGGGATGAAAAATTCCACATTTGAAAGGAGAAAAATATATTTTTGTCGAAATGAACTAGTTTTGAACTAGAATTAAAATTAATTTATTTTTGAAATAAATAAATTGAATTTGAAAGTGATTTTAAAAATAATCAATATTCCCAATACATGAATTGGACTGGAGTTGAATCGAAATTATCTTCGGAATATTTCGATGTTGGATTTCGTGACTATACAGATATTGTTATGGGAATTTGAAAGATATATTTTATATCGTTATTTCCAATACGATATTTGTTGGTTTCAGGATTTGATATTGAATATAAGCCGGTATATTTTCTATTCAGAGCCTTGTATTTAATATCAAATGTGATTTGGGTTTGTCGTGAATGGTGTCTTCATTAACACTGTTCTTAAGCCCAATAGAGAAAAAGATTAAATCTTTCTATTTAGATTTAATGAAGTGTATCAATTAAATAATATTTAATTTGAATTTGTTTTTGGGTTTATCGTGAGCGGTGTTTTGAACAACACCTGTTCTTTAACCCGATTAACAATAGAGTGTGATTTTGGGTTTATCGGGAATCGTGTTTTAGATGACATTGGTTCTTTAACCCAGTTAAAGACAGGATATTGATTTTTAAGAAGATTAAAATTAAGTGGGGTTTTAATGAATCTTTAATTAGATTGAAATGTGAATTGATAATTTAAATTATCAAATCTGAAAGGTGATCGAGAATGGAGTACCACAAGTTTTGCTCCAAAGCGATAGTTAAATCTTTAATTAGATTTGAACGTGAAATGGTAATTAATTTTACCGATAATACTGTGGTGTTAGATATGGAGTATTACCAGTTTTGCTCCATGGGATGAATAGGTTGGGATTGGGAAATAAAATAAATAATTACTTCGGTGTGGTTCGCTAATCCCGACTAGTTTGGAAAACCATAATATGGTTTGAAATGATATCCCAAGGAAGATTAAAGAATAAATTTAGAAGAATTTATCTTGGATAAAATTTATGGGAACCTTTCCCTAAGAATGTGATTTTGTGAATAAAAGAATATTCTGAATTGGAATGAGGTGTTTGTTGTGTTTGTGTAACATTTGTTTATCATATACGTGGGTTATTCAGAAAGGCCGGGCTTATACCCATTCTGAATAACCGATTCGACGAGATGTCGAAGATGAAGATGGTGCTTGAAGACCGGAAGTCTTCACATCGTTTGGGTGATTACTGATGATCTCGATTGGGCTGTACACCCAAGATGAGGGAAACAGTTGGTGATCGCCCAAACGTACTTGGAGATTGATGGATATGCGAGGAAAGTGCCTCCGGTTTCGTTCAGACCCAGAACGAACTTGTAAATGGATTGTGGTTCTGACATTGGATTTTATTCTGTGTTGATTGATCTCTATTAAATATACATCTGTTTGGCGGTGGAGAATTTATTCTCTTGCTTAACGCCCTTCTCTGAGACGTACGAGCCCAGAGGTTGTATATCGATGGACATCAGTCGCATGGAGTGAATTGCCAGTGTGGCACGCGTAAGTGGCAATTGATCAAGGCTTCTGTTGAAAAGAAAAGTCTTGTGGTTGATGATCAAAGCACGGCCTGTGTGGCGTAGCTTTGTGTATAACGTGAATTCGCGAGCCTCACACCTCGGTATGAGTCAAAAACGGGAGACGAACCGTTGGGAGAGCACGATGTTTCTTTCTAGCTAGGGTGGTGTCAGTGACCTACCAGCCCTGACATTTATATACTTTTCACTTGTGTGGTTGTTGGAATGCGAGGCGCCTCGGATATAGGTCTGTAAGGACCGGGAAACGTGTGTTCAGGAATTGCCAATCCTCAAAAGTAAGAGAGGACCGGCCCAGCCGATTCCAAGGATCAAAGTGGGGTCCTGAGACATTTGCTAGAGTGTTTCGAACGGAGAGGAGCTTGCCCCTTGCCTCGACTCATGACGAAAATCCAATTTCCAATACGTGATATTGCGGTTTTAATTGTAGAACTAGTATGGCGACATGATAGATGGTACCCATGCCGCCTATGATTGATATTTATGATTGAATTGTTTTGACACTATACACTTATTATAGTATCAAGTGATTTGTTTTAAACGTACCAAGCATGTTTGGCTATTATAAGGGACAACCCTATCCTCCGTCTTGCGTTGCATTGTGTGATGGGACCTGGGTCTTATAATAGCTTCATTTTTCCAAAGAGCATTGCGCTGTTTTGTTATATGCACTAGTATTCTTGGGAGGAAACCCGTTCCATGTTATATGGCGTGGTCCCTTGAATTACTCTCTTTTAAAGTAAAGTTTTAAATAACTGTTTTAGTTCTCACACCAGTCTCATGACTGACCTAGAGTTTATTGTTTTAACCTAAACTCTGGGTGCCCTTATTTTCGACACGGGCAGCTAGTAGTTTTGGTTTTGCAGATTTATATTCACAGGATCCTGATTTACAGCTGGAACGATGCTCGGAAAGCTCTGTATCCGTGCATTACTTCTAGTTGTGTTTTTGTATTATTTTCCGCTGCGATGTATTTAAATGTAATTTAAATCTCTGATATTTGTTGAATGTAATTTATTCATTTATACTCTGTATATTCTTGTATTTGATGGAATTGTTGTAATAACAATGAAATGTTCTTCCGTCTGCGTTCCGATGTGTGTTGTCCTCATCTCAATCCGGGCTTTCCTTACCGGGGGAGTTCGGGTCGTTATATTACCCTTCTTGCATTAGAACTTCACCAAGCCTTGTACCACACACACCGGTATAAACAGTAAACACCTTACTCCCATCAGGCAAGGTCAAGACTGGGGCTGTTGTCAGACCCCTCTTCAGTCGTTGGAAAGAATTGTCACAGTCTATATCCCACGAAAATGCCAAGTTCTTCTTCGTCAGTCTGGTGAGTGGGGCTGATATCTTTGCGAAGTCCTTAATGAACTTACTATAGTAACCTGCTAACCCAAGAAAGCTTCTCACCTCGGTTGCATTTTTAGGAACCTGCCAATCTTGCACTGTAACCACCTTCACAGGATCTATGGCTATCAAATCTTTGGAGACCACATGCCCTAAGAATCTCACCTCTTTTCTCCAAAAATGGCATTTAGAGAATTTTGCTTTAAGCTGATGGTCACGAAGAGTTTTCAAAACTTCTCTCAAATGTTGGGCATGCTCTTCTTCGCTTTTGGAGAAGATCAAAATATCATCAACAAAGACTACAACAAATTTATTTAGGAACTCCCGAAACACCCTACTCATCAGATCGACAAAATAGGTGGGTGCATTCGTCATCCCAAAAGGCATAACTAACCATTCAAAGAAACCGTCTAGAGTCCTAAAAGCAGTCTTATCTATGCTGTCCTCAGGCATCCTCAACTGATGGAAACCTGTGGCCAAGTCTAAATGGGAAAATACCGAGGCACCAACCAACTGACCAAATAAATCATCAATCCTCGGAAGTGGGTGCCTATTCTTCCTAGTGAGTTTATTCAGCTCTCTATTTTCAACACACAAACGAAGCGAACCATCCGCCTTAGTCGTGAATACTACTAGAGCACCCCATTCAGATATGCTTCCTCTGATAAACCCCTTCTCAAGTAGCTCCCCTACTTGCTTACTCAGCTCCCTCCTTTCCCTCGGAGCCATGCGGCGCACTGGCAATGCAACTGGCTTTGCATTGTCCACCAAATATATATATGAAAGTTGATTTCGCACCTCGGAGGTAAACCCCGAACCTCATCAAAAACATCGGAATAATCGCGGACTACTGGAACAGATTGCAAATCGTCGATAGATGCATCAAGAGACTCTAGGAAATTAAGCATAACCAACCCTTGTGGGTCACAAGAAATTTCGAGGGTCCTCCAACGATAAGTCAGAAGCCTTACAACCCTCTTCTCACAATCCAGAATGGCACCATACATGGTATGCCAATCCATTTCTAGAATTAACCCATAGCCCATAAACCCGAGCACATACGCGTCGCATTCAAACTCGACGCCTGACATAGATATTTTCAAACCCCGACAAATCATAGATAAATGAGCCGAACCACTAATGGGGTTTGAAACAACTACGGGATCCACTACCATACTAGTAGTTAAGTGCAGAGATTCAACTACAGACCTTGATATAAATGAATGTGAGGCACCAGAATCAAAAAGTGTTCTAATAGGGTGGTTTAAAGAGAAATTAAACCTTCCACAGATTTTTTTTTACCTCTATTAGGAGAACTGATCGCGAGGGCATGCATCTTCCCTCCATAAGTCCCTGTCCTTTGACCCTATCCATGTGATCCCTGTTTCTTCGGGAACTCTCTAGCAAAATGTCCGACCTCTCCACAACGGTCGCAAGAGTTCTTCCTTCGCTTACAGTCTTTAACCAAGTGACCTTACTTCCCACAATTGTTACATTTTCTCTTATTCCCTCCTTTCTTCTTCTGTTGTTGTTGTTGTTACCCCTTCTTGAGCCATACCTTCCTATTTTGCGATGTCCCCTCAGCCTTCTTTTCTCCCTTGTCTTCCTCATGCATTAGGCCCATATCGACAAGCTTTTCGAAAGTGGCCGCCATTGGAATATGGGACATGGCTAACCTCTGCAGAGGCTCATTCAGCCCTTTAGCAAATCGCAAAGCCCTTTTGTGCGGCGTATCCACCAACTCTAAACCGAACCTTGCTAGTTGGTTGAATTTATTCACATACTTCTTTACCGACAAGTCCCCTTGTTTGAGTGCTAAGAATCTTTCCATCTACATGCTTCTTTCGGCTTGCGAAAGAAATTTCATTTCGAACCTCTACCTAAAATCTTCCCATGTTTCCACTGGACGTCCAGCTTGGGTAGCTTCCCACCAAAATGCGGCTTCGTCCTGAACCTACCTTCTATCCTCTACTTCAAAGATTACGAACAAGTCCTTGGTCTCCTTGAGCCAATTCCTAGCTTCTACGAATATCTCGTTCCCATGGAATGGCTTCCCTCCCATAGCATAGAAGTCTTTGCAGATCTTGACGAAGTTGTCTACTCTTGGAGGGGGAGGAGGAGGAATGACTGGTGCAACTGGGGGAGGAACATTTCCTTGGCCTTCGACAGACGCCATGGCCTCCAAATACCTACGGAACCATCCGGGTATTGTGATGCCCTCTGGGATATAAGGAATGTTTTATTCCCCAGACATGCTGAAAAAGGAAAAAATTCAGATAAAGGACCGAAGGATACTACATATGGCTTTTTAGGGAATTTTTATCAAAACAGACTTTTCTTTTTGAAAATGCTTTCTTTAAAAACCATTTTGAAAATAATTTTAAAACACTTTTATCTAATCCGGTAACCTACAGCTCTGATACTGAGACGATCAGGAATTCCGCTCGATCCAAATCGATCGCTAAACCGACCAAGATAGTTCGAAACCCCTGATTGTTTTGAGAACACGACAAATCTGAAAGCAAACAGAAGAACATTTTGTTGTATATTACAACAATTCATCAGAATACATGAATATATAGAGTATGAATAAATATTCTACATTCGATAAATATCAGAAATTACAATACATTACATAGCAGCGGAAAATAATACAAAGCACAACTGAAGAATATACGGGTACAGAGCTTTCCGGATATCATTCCACTGTAAATCAGGATCCTGTAAATATAAATCTGCAAAACCAAAACTACTAGCTGCCCGTGTCAAAATAAGGGCACCCAGAGTTTAGGTTAAAACAATAAACTCCAGGTCAGTCATGTGACTGGTGTGAGAACTAAAATAGTTATTTAAAACTTTACTTTAAATCAGATATATCAAGGGACCACGCCGTATAACACGGAACGGGTTTCCTCCCAAGAATACCGGTGCATATAACAAAACAGCTTTTTTGGAAAAATGAAGCTATTATAAGACCCAGGTCCCATCACACAATGCAACACAAGCCAGAGGATAGGGTTTTCCCTTATAATAGCCAAACATGCTTGGTACGTTAAAAACAAATCATTTGATACTATTATAAGTGTATAGTGTCAAAACAATTTGAATCATAAATATCAATCATAGACGACATGGGTACCATAGATCATGTCGCCATACTAGGCTCTACAATCAAAACCGCAAAGTCAAGTATTTGGAAATTGGATTTCCATCTGTGAACCGAGGCCAGGGACTGTCTAGCCCGAGCCTCAGGAATAGCCGCAACTGCCCCTTGGATCGTCAGGGCCGGTCCACCGATGTGGATTAAAATGCCTAAAAACTGTGTTTCCCCGCCCTTTGGGGCGTAAATGAGCCAAATGACTCCATCGGCTCCACACAGTCACCGATATATCCGAGGCGCCTCGCAACAGCAACAACCACACAGGTGAAAATAATATAAATGTCAGGGCAGATAGGTCACTGACACCACCCTAGCTAGAAGGAAACGCATGCCCTCCCTGAGGTCCTCTCCTGTTTCTGGTTCACAACCAGGGTGTGAGGCTCGCGAATCAACGCTACACAAAGCTATGCCACACAGGCCGTGCTTTGATCATCAACCACAAGGCTCTGCTTTTCAACAAAAGCCTTGATCATTTTCCACTTAGGCATGCCACACAGGCAATTCATTCCATGCGATTGATATCCATCAATATATAACCCCTGAGCTCGTACGTCTCAGAGAAGGGCGTTAAGCAAGAGAATAAATTCTCCACCGTCAAACAGATATATATTTAGTAGAAATCAATCACTCAGAATAAAATCCAATGTCAGACACAGTCCATTTACAAGTTCGTTCTGGGTCTGAACGAAACCGGAGGCACCTTGTACCTCGCATATCCATCGATCTCCAAGTATGTCTGGACGATCACCAACTAATTCCCTCCTCTTGGGTGTACAAGCCAATCAAGATCATCAGTAATCACCCAAACGATGTGAAGACCTCCGGTCTTCGACCACCGTCTTCATCCTCGACACCACGTCGAATCAGTTATTAAGAATGGGATAAACCCGATCTTTCTGAAAAACTCGCGTATATAATAAATAAGTGTTACACAAACACAACATACGCATTATTCCTATTCAGAATATTCTTTTATTCAAATATTCTTATACTTTGTGAAAGGTTCCAATTAATTTTATCAAAGATAAATTCTTTAAATTTATTCTTTAATCTTCTTTTGAATATCAATTCAAACTAGTCGGGATTAGTGAACCACACCGAAGTAATCATTTATTTTATTTCCCAATCCCAACCTATTCATCCCATGAAGTAAAATTGGTCATACTTCATATCTAACACCACGGTATTATCGGTAAATTCAATTACAATTTCACGTTCAAATTTAATTAAAGATTTAACTATTGCCTGGAGCAAAACTGGTGATACTCCATTCTCGATCACTTCAATCTAATTAAAGATTCATTAAAACTCCACTTGGTTTTAATCTTCCCAAAAATCACTATCAATGATTATTTAACTTGGGAAATCATATCCTGTCTTTAATTGCGTTAAAGAACCAATGTCATTTAAAACACGGTTCACAATAACCCAAAATCACATTCCATTCCAATTCAATTATTGAAACTTCTGGTTACTTTTAAAACCCTTTCAAATCCAATTTATTTATTTAAAAATAAATAAATTATTATTCTAGTTCAAAACTAGTTCATTTCGATAAAAATCTATTTTTATCTTTTCAAATTTGGAATTTTTCATCTCAATTCTTCACAATCATTTCTTATGATTTTACACAAATTATTACTATTTTTAATAATTTTATCTAGGCCCGTACAGTTGAATTCCATCAACAGCCATCAAACTGCACTTACAACGACCTTTTCCAAATTTGATTTTGACATAATTCCAAATCCAACCATTAGATTTCAAAATTTTAATATTCGTTAGAAAGCTCTTTTCGATACGAACCCAACGGTTCCGGTTTGAGGAGAATCCGACGGTCGGATCTCCCGTAATATCCATTCGAAGTCAATGGTCGAAATTCGTGAACTGCCGCGGCGTGGCGCGTTCTATTCTGGCCATTCTATATATATATATATAATATATTATGTATATTTCGTCGATTTCCTTTTAAAACATATTTTATAAATCGTTTTAAATTCGCTTTCGAAACGATTTCAACTTCATATTCAATTTCGAATCAGAATTGAATATTCCACATCATCGATATACAAATGATAATATTTCAAAACGTTATATTTTGAAATCACTTTCTTTTCTATATTCATTATAAAAATGAATAAAATCGATATAAATATCGTTCACTTCAAAATGGCATCAAACTAATCAACACGGCTTTTATTCAACACATGAATGTTTATTTTATTCAACACATGAATAATTATTCTATTCAACACATGAATTTATTTTTCTATTCAACACATAAATTTATTTTCTATTCAACACATGAATATTTATTCTATTCAACACATGAATATTATTTTATTCAACACATGAATTTTTATTCTATTCAACACATGAATTTATTTTTCTATTCAACACATGAATTTATTTTTCTATTCAACACATGAATTTATTTTCTATTCAACACATGAATATTTATTCTATTCAACACATGAATATTATATTATTCAACACATGAATTTTCATTCTATTCAACACATGAATATTATTTTTTATAATATTCCTTATTTTCCCAATTGGAATGAGGCCCAATCAATTACCATATAATGTTAATTATATGGATTTTCTACAACACATGTATATAATAGCAACGATAAATCATCCATCATCATCTAGAGTGTACCACACAACTGCATAAGCATTAAATATAAATAATTAACGCTTACACAGTCTTTCAACCCATCGATTGACATACAGCTAAACAATCGGGATTAGTGTACGTCAAATATAATCCCAATACCCGTTTGGGGTTTCAAATCAACAAACACATATTTTTATTCGTGCAGTTGGGCGATGTGTAAAATTTATCGTCCCAATCAATGTCAGTCAAATCGATGTACATAAACAACTCGTTCGATTTGTAAATGAATATTTATTTTACTTCAACACATGAATATATATTTTATTTCAACACATGAATATATATTTTTTATTTCAACACATGAATATATATATTTTTTATTTCAACACATGAATATATATATATATTTTATTTCAACACATGAATATATATATATATATATCACACATCACACTCAACAGTCAAATTTCACAACACAACAATCAAACAAACAAGTCATCCATGGTCTGTGGACGACGGGTGTCGTTTGCTGCTAAGCACCATCTACATCCTAGTATATATTTCAACTAGAAATTAAAATAAAAGTGAGGAGTTCTCACCGAGAGCTAAACCAAACGCCGCGATTCTATATCTGTAGAAAATCTTCGCCGCGCTCGCCTTTTGTCACTTTCGTTGTCCGCATCCACTACATATATAAAAATCACATTTTTATATTCTCTAGTATATAAAAATCATATTTTTATTCTCTACATCATATAAAAATTATATTTTTATTCTCTATATATATGAAAATTATATTTTTATGTCGCTACATATATGAAAATTATATTTTTAATCCTCTACTAATATAAAAATTATATTTTTCCAATAAAATTATACCTTTTTCTAATTAAAAATCTCGTCTTTACAAAGTTAAAAATATCATATTTGCTAAGTTAAAAACCGAATCTTTGTCATAATAAAAATCAAAATTTTACCCTAAAGTTATATATATAAAAATAGGATTTTTATATCAAAGCCTTTCATATAAAAATCATTTCTTTATCTATATAAAAATATAAACTTTATCTATATAAAAATTTCATATTTTTAACTAATTAAAAATCAGTTTCCATAAAAATAAAGAAAACAAAAAAAACTATATATATAAAAAAAACACAGAAAGCTTACAGTTGGAAGGAAGGGGGTGTCTTGCCGGAGCTTGGTGGAGGGTCGGAGGTGCCCAGGTGCAGGCGGCGTGGGCCCCTTAGGGCTGGCGGTGGCGTTTGTTCGGATCTAGGGTGGGGGGGAGCGTCGCGGGTCTCGCAGAGGGAGGAGGAGAGGGGATCGAGAGGGGTAGTGGTGGCGGTGCTCCAGCCGGAGGTGTGGTGGTTGATCGATGGGGTCGACGGGTCTGAGGGCATCGCGGGTTTTTTCTTCTTCTGAAATGTGAAGTCAACGGGGGGAAGGGGGAAATGGGAGAGATAAAGGGAAGGTTTTTATATATAATATTTTATTAATTTAAATTCTAAAAGCAACTTTTTATTTTCAACTCGAAATCGAACCCACCTATTGTCGTCCCTAGCTAATTACCCCCATTCTGAACACAATGGGATATGCATTGTAAGCTGATTCGATGTTTCGATCAGTTGTCGTCAAAATCAAAATATAAATCTATATATTGAATTTGAACGCGCATTTCAATTTACGGGGGCCACATACGGACTCTAAAAATTCCCGAAAAATATTTCTTAGCCTCGTATTGACGATACGGTCCTAACAAAACTAATTTCATCAAATTCTGAGACTGTTTGAAAAATGGCCATTTTCCAGTCGATTGAAATTGACTGAAACTGACAAAACACGTTTTCCTTTGCCACGCTCACATATTGATTCGAAAAATTACGAATTTTGAAACCTAGCAATAACTTGACATCCCGGATCCAAGAAAAGTGGTTTCGTCGAAAACAGAGGTCGTTCGCAAAATTTCTATTTTTAAGGGCCAGAATTCCACAGTGACTATTCTGAATTTTCAACTGGACATAACTTTCGATTCCCGCTATGAAATTTCAATTTTTCGGATTCGTTGGAAAGATATTCTCAATTAGCTACTAATATTTTTGGTTTCGCTAAAATCCAGTTTATTTTGAATCCTATACACTCATTTGAACTTTGAAATCGAATTTTCAAACTACCGCGCCATTTTCAATTCCTTTTATAATTAAAATAAAACATTTATATTCTAACGACGATTTAAATAAATATATATGTTCTAATTCTATTCAAAATAAATTTCTCGTTGCTATTATTTAAAATAATTCATTTTAAATATTCAAAATTCACTAAAATTGCCAAAATAAATTTTTTAAATTGGCTTGGATTTCTGGGTTATTACAATCTCACCTACTTAAAACTTTTCGTCCCCAAAAAGGAACGAAGCCGAAAGTTGTTTTACAAATCAACTCAACTTTCATTATTTTTCATTACGGCTTAAGTTCTTCAACTTTTCAGTTTCTAAGAACTTTTCAAATTTTACAAAAATTTGGTTAACACCGTAAATTTTCGAAAAATTTCGCCATAACCTCCCCTGCACCGGGAGCTTCGGGATATATCAAATAGCCTCCCATGGCCCTCACTAATCCAAAAGAAAAAGAAAAAGCCAATTGGCTCATAAAATCATCAAAAACCCAAGAAATACAATAAACATGTACCTATTTGTTGGGCAAATAATTTTATTCCTCTTCTCTAGCCTCCTTGTTATGACTTGTTCAATGTAAGTACATGTATATGTATGCAAATGCGACTAATTTTTAGTACAATTCACTTTTTGGTACAATTTAGCTAAAGGTTCAACATTTAATTAATCGAACAATAATCAAACAACACAACCATCAAACAATTAGTTGATTATCATTTCAAATTCATAATTTTGATACATAGTCAAAAAATCACATTTTTGGTGCCAAATCACAACAATATATTCTAACTATATTTTGGTTCTCACACCAGTCTAATGGAAATATATAAAAATCCCACTTTCGAAACTCAAACATAAATACTGGTAATGTGATCACAATTATCAGTATCATCCCCGGGCAATTAGAGTGTGATTCTATATCTATCCAGTATGTTGGAGGCTTCTAATACAGGAGGATAAGACGTATATTAAAATCTCTATATACCTGATAGTCCAAATTCAACATAAAATAAATAATCAAATACGAATAATTGATTTAAATTTTCAAAACAAAAATTGTTTTCACTTTTATTTTTCAAAAAAACACTCTTTACACTCGTTCTAGGATACTACTGATCCTATCTCTAACGAGTCATTTCCATTGGATATTACTAATCCAATCTCTGATGAATTCTTTCGTTTGGTTCTAACGTGTCTTGTTCTCTAAGCTTTGTAAACCAAAGCTCTGATACCAAATGAGACGATCGGGAATTCTGCTCGGTCCAAATCGATCGCTAAACGGACCAAGACCTTTTGAAACCCCTGATTATTTTGAGAACACGACAAATCCGAACGCAAACAGAAGATTATTTCGTTGTATATTACAATATATCATCAGAATACAAGAATATACAGAGTATGATTAAATATTCCACATTCGATAAATATCAGAGATTACAATATATTACATAGCAACGGAAAATAATACAAAGCACAACTGAAGAATTTACGGATACAGAGCTTTCTGGATATCATTCCAGCTGTAAATAAGGATCCTGTGAATATAAATCTGCAAAACCAAAACTACTAGCTGCCCGTGTCAAAATAAGGGCACCCAGATTTTAGGTTAAAACAATAAACTCCAGGTCAGTCATGTGACTGGTGTGAGAACTAAAACAGTTATTTAAAACTTTACTTTAAATCAGATATATCAAGGGACCACGCCGTATAACACGGAACGGGGTTCCTCCCAAGAATACCGGTGCATATAACAAAACAGCTTTTTTGGAAAATGAAGCTATTATAAGACCCAGGTCCCATCACACAATGCAACACAAGCCAGAGGATAAGGTTTTCCCTTATAATAGCCAAACATGCTTGGTACGTTAAAAACAAATCATTTGATACTATTAGAGTCAAAATAGTTTCAATCATATATATCAATCATAGACGGCATGGGTACCATATATCATGTCGCCACGCTAGGCTCTACAATCAAAACCGCAAAGTCACGTATTTGGAAATTGGATTTCCATCTATGAACCGAGGCCAGGGATCGTCCTCTACCGATTCGAGACTGTCTAGCCCGAGCCTCAGGAACAGCCGCAACTGCCTCTTGGATCGTCAGGGCCGGTCCATCGATGTGGATTAAAATGCCTGAACACTGCGTTTCCCTGCCCTTTGGGGCGTAAATGAGCCAAATGACTCCATCGGCTCCACACAATCACCGATATATCCGAGGCACCTCGCAACAGCAACAACCACACAGGTGAAAATAATATAAATGTCAGGGCTGGTAGGTCACTGACACCACCCTAGCTAGAAGGAAACGCATGCCCTCCCCGAGGTCCTCTCCTGTTTCTGGTTCACAACCGATGTGTGAGGCTCGCGAATCAACGCTACATAAAGCTATGCCACACAGGTCGTGCTTTGATCATCAACCACAAGACTCTGCTTTTCAACAAAAGCCTTGATCATTTGCCACTTAGGCATGCCACACAAGCAATTCACTCCATGCGATTGATATCCATCAATATATAACCCCTGAGCTCGTACGTCTCAGAGAAGGGCATTAAGCAAGATAATAAATTCTCCACCATCAAACAGATATATATTTAGTAGAAATCAATCACACAGAATAAAATCCAATGTCAGACACAGTCCATTTACAAGTTCGTTCTGGGTCTGAACGAAACCGGAGGCACCTTGTACCTCGCATATCCATCGATCTCCAAGTACGTCTGGACGATCACCAACTGATTCCCTCCTCTTAGGTGTACAGCCCAATCAAGATCATCAGTAATCACCCAAACGATGTAAAGACCTCCGATCTTCGACCACCGTCTTCATCCTCGACACCACGTCGAATTAGTTATTCAGAATGGGATAAACCCGGTCTTTCTGAATAACTCGCGTATATAATAAATAAGTGTTACACAAACACAACATATGCCTCATTCCTATTCAGAATATTCTTTTATTCAAATATTCTTATACTTTGGGAAAGATTCCCATTAATTTTATCAAAGATAAATTCTTTAAATTTATTCTTTAATCTTCTTTTGAATATCAAATCAAACTAGTCGGGATTAGTGAACCACACCGAAGTAATCATTTATTTTATTTCCCAATCCCAACCTATTCATCCCATGAAGTAAAACTGGTCATATTTCATATCTAACACCACGTTATTATCGGTAAATTCAATTACCATTTCACGTTCAAATTTAATTAAAGATTTAACTATCGCCTGGAGCAAAACTGGTGATACTCCATTCTCGATCATTTCAATCTAATTAAATATTCATTAAAACTCCACTTGGTTTTAATCTTCCCAAAAATCACTATCAATGATTATTTAACTTGGGAAATCATATCCTGTCTTAAACTGCGTTAAAGAACCAATGTCATTTAAAACACGGTTCACAATAAACCCAAAATCACATTCCATTCCAATTCAATTATTGAAACTTCTGGTTTCTTTTAAAACACTTTCAAATCCAATTTATTTATTTAAAAATAAATAAATTATTATTCTAGTTCAAAACTAGTTCATTTCGATAAAAATCTATTTTTATCTTTTCAAATTTGGAATTTTTCATCTCAATTCTTCACAAATCATTTCTTATGATTTTACACAAATTATTACTATTTTTAATAATTTTATCAAAGCCTGTGCAGTCGAATTCCATCAACGGCCATCAAACTGCACTTACAACGACCTTTTCCAAATTTGATTTGGACATAATTCCAAATCCAACCGTTAGATTTAAAATTTCTAATATTTGTTAGAAAGCTCTTTTCGATACGAACCCAACGGTTCCGGTTTTAGGAGAATCCGACGGTCGGATCTCCCATAATATCCATTCGAAGTTAACGGTCGAAATTCGCGAATTGCTGTGGCGCGGCGCGTTCTATTCAGGCCATTCTATATATATAATATATATGTTTTATATATTTCGTCGATTTCCTTTTAAAACCATATTTTATAAATCATTTTAAATTCGTTTTCGAAACGATTTCAACTTCATATTCAATTTCGAATCAAAATTGAATATTCCACATCATCGATATACAAATGATAATATTTCAAAACGTTATATTTTGAAATCACTTTCTTTTCTATATTCATTATAAAAATGAATAAAATCGATATAAATATCATTCACGTCAAAATGGTGTCAAACTAATCAACACGGCTTTTATTCAACACATGAATGTTTATTCTATTCAACACATGAATATTTATTCTATTCAACACATGAATTTATTTTTCTATTCAACACATGAATTTATATTCTATTCAACACATGAATATTTATTCTATTCAACACATGAATATTATATTATTCAACACATGAATTTTTATTCTATTTAACACATGAATTTATTTTTCTATTCAACACATGAATTTATTTTTCTATTCAACACATGAATTTATTTTCTATTCAACACATGAATATTTATTCTATTCAACACATGAATTTTTATTCTATTCAACACATAAATATTATTTTTTATAATATTCCTTATTTTCCCAATTGGAATGATGCCCAATCAATTACCATATAATATTAATTATCTGGATTTTCTACAACACATGTATATAATAGCAACGATAAATCATCCACCATCATCCAGAGTGCACCACACAATCGCATAAGCATTAAATATAAATAATTAACGCTTACACAGTCCGTCAACCCATCGGTCGACATACAACTAAACAATCGGGATTAGTGTACGTCATAAATCATCCCAATACCCGTGTGGGGTTTCAAATCAACAAACACAGATTTTTATTCGTGCAGTTGGGCGATGTTTAAAATTTATCGTCCCAATCAATATCAGTCAAATCGGTGTACATAAACAAATCGTTCGATTTGTAAATGAATATTTATTTTACTTCAACGCATGAATATATATTTTATTTCAACACATGAATATATATTTTTTATTTCAACACATGAATATATATATTTTATTTCAACACATGAATATATATATTTTATTTTAACACATGAATATATATATCACACATCACAATCAACAGTCAAATTTCACAACACAGCAATCAAACAAACAAGTCATCCATGGTCTATGGACGATGGGTGTCGGATGCTGCTAAACACCGTCTACATCCTAGTATATATTTCAACTAGAAATTATAATAAAAGTGAGGAGTTCTCACCGAGAGCTAAACCAAATGCCGCGATTCTATATCTGTAGAAAATCTTCGCCGCGCTCGCCTTTTGTCACTTTCGTTGTCCGCATACACTACATATATAGAAATCACATTTTTAGATTCTCTAGTATATAAAATCATATTTTTATTCTCTACATCATATAAAAATTGTATTTTTATTCTCTACATCGTATAAAAATTATATTTTTATATCGCTACATGTATGAAAATTATATTTTTATATCGCTACAAATATGAAAATTATATTTTTAATCCTCTACTAATACAAAAATTATATTTTTCCAATAAAAATTATACCTTTTTCTAATTAAAAATCTCGTCTTTACAAAGTTAAAAATATCATCTTTGCTAAGTTAAAAATCGAATCTTTATCATAATAAAAATCAAATTTTTACCCCAAAGTTATATATATAAAAATAGGATTTTTATATCAAAGCCTTTCATATAAAAATCATTTCTTTATCTATATAAAAATATAAACTTTATCTATATAAAAATTTCAGATATTTAACTAATTAAATATTAGTTTCCATAAAAAACAAAGAAAACAAAAAAAACTATATATATAAAAAAAACATAAAGCTTACAGTTGGAAGAAGGGGGTGTCTCGCCGGAGCTTGGTGGAGGGTCGGAGGTGCCCAAGCGCAGGCGGTATGGACCCCCTAGGGCTGGCGGTGGCGTTTGTTCGGATCTGGGTGTGGGGGGGGGGGGGGGAGGGTCGCGGGTCTCGCAGAGGGAGAAGGAGAGGGGTAGTGGAGGCAGTGCTCCACCCGGAGGTGCAACGGTTGATCGATGGGGGCGACGGGTCTGAGGGCATCGCAGATTTATTTTTTTATTTTTATTTTTCTTCTGAAATGTGAAGTCAACGGGGGGAGGGGGGAAATGAGAGAGATAAAGGGAAGGTTTTATATATATAATATTTAATTAATTTAAATTCTAAAAGCAACTTTTTATTTTCAACTCGAAATCAAACCCACCGACTGTCGTCCCTAGCTAATTACCCCCACTCCAAACACAATGGGATATGCATCGTAAGCTGATTTGATCGTTTCGATCAGTTTTCGTCAAAATCAAAATATAAATCTATATATTGAATTCGAACGCGCATTTCAATTTACCGGGGCCACATACGGACTCTAAAAAATCCTGAAAAATATTTCCTAGCTTCGTATTAACGATATGGTCCTAACAAAACTAATTTCGTCAAATTCTGAGACCGTTTGAAAAACGACCGTTTTCCAGTCAATTGAAATTGACTGAAACTGACAAAACACGTTTTCCTTTGCCACGCTCACATATTGATTCGAAAAATTATTAATTTTGAAACCTAGCAATAATTTAACATCCCAGATCCAACAAAAGTGGTTTCATCGAAAACAGAGGTCGTTCGCAAAATTTCTATTTTTAAGGGCCAGAATTCCACAGCGACTATTCTGAATTTTCAACTGGACGTAACTTTCGATTCCCGCTATGAAATTTCAATTTTTTGGATTCGTTGGAAAGATACTCTCAATTAGCTTCTAATATTTTTGGTTTCGCTAAAATCCGGTTTATTTTGAATCCTATACACTCATTTGAACTTTGAAATCGAATTTTCAAATTACCACGCCATTTTCAATTCCTTTTATAATCAAAATAAAATATTTATATTCTAACGACGATTTATGTAAATATATACATTCTAATTCTATTCAAAATAAATTTCTCATCACTATTATTTAAAATAATTCATCTTAAATATTCAAAATTCACTAAAATTGCCAAAATAAAAATTTTAAATTGGTTCGGATTTTCGGGTTATTACAATCTCCCCCACTTAAAACTTTTCGTCCCCGAAAAGGAACGAAGCCAAAAGTTGTTTTATAAATCAACTCAACTTTCATTATTTTCATTACGGCTTAAGTTCTTCAACTTTTCAGTTTCTAAGAACTTTTCAAAATTTTCAAAAATTTGGTTAACACCCTAAATTTTTGAAAAATTTCGCCATAACCTCCCCTGCACCGGGAGCTTCGGGATATTTCAAATAGCCTCCCATGGCCCTCATTAATCCAAAAGAAAAAGAAAAAGCCAAGCGGCTAGCCAATCAGCTCATAAAATAATCAAAAACCCAAGAAATACAATAAACATATACCTATTTGTCGGGCAAACAATTTTATTCCTCTTCTCTAGCCTCCTTGCTATGACCTGTTCAATGTAAGTACATGTATATGTATGCAAATGCGACTAATTTTCAATACAATTCACTTTTTGGTACAATTTAGCTAAAGGTTCAACATTTAATTAATCGAACAATAATCAAGCACCACAACCATCAATCAATTAGTTGATTATCATTTCAAATTCATAATTTTGATACATAGTCAAAAAATCACATTTTTGGTGCCAAATCACAACAATATATTCTAACTATATTTTGGTTCTCACACCAGTCTAATTGAAATATATAAAAATCCCACTTTCGAAACTCGAACATAAATACTGGTAAAGTGATCACAATTATCATTATCATCCTCGGGCGACTAGAGTGTGATTCTATATCTACCTAGTATGTTGGAGACTTCCAATACACGTGGATCAGACATATATAAAAATCTCTATATACCTAATAGTCCAAATTCAACATAAAAAAATTAATCAAATATGAATAATTGATTTAAAATTTCAAAACAAAAATTGTTTTCACTTTTATTTTTCAAAACAACACTCTTTACACTCGTTCTAGGATACTACTGATCCTATCTCTAATGAGTCATTCCCATTGGATATTACCAATCCGATCTCTGATGAATTCTTTCGTTTGGTTCTAACGTGTCTTGTTCTCTGAGCTTTGTAAACCAAAGCTCTGATACCAAATGAGACGATCGGGAATTCCGCTCGATACAAATCGATCGCTAAACCGATCAAGACCGTTCGAAACCCCTGATTGTTTTGAGAACATGACAAATCCGAACGCAAACAGAAGAACATTTCGTTGTATATTACAACAATTCATTAGAATACAAGAATATACAGAGTATGAATTAATATTCCACATTCGATAAATATCAGAGATTACAATACATTACATAGCAGCGGAAAATAATACAAAGCACAACTGAAGAATATACGGATACAGAGCTTTCTGGATATCATTCCAGCTGTAAATCAGGATCCTGTGAATATAAATTTGCAAAACCAAAACTACTAGCTGCCCATGTCAAAATAAGGGCACCCAGCTTTTAGGTTAAAACTATAAACTCCAGGTCAGTCATGTGACTGGTGTGAGAACTAAAACAATTATTTAAAACTTTACTTAAAATCAGAAATATCAAGGGACCACGCCGTATAACACGGAACGGGTTTCCTCCCAAGAATACCGATGCATATAACAAAACAACTTTTGTGAAAAAATGAAGCTATTATAAGACCAAGGTCCCATCACACAATGCAACACAAGCCAGAGGATAGGGTTTTCCCTTATAATAGCCAAACATGCTTGGTACGTTAAAACCAAATCATTCGATACTATTATAAGTTTATAGTGTCAAAACAATTTCAATCATAAATATCAATCATAGACGGCATGGGTACCATATATCATGTCGCCATACTAGGCTCTACAATCAAAACCGCAAAATCACGTATTTGGTAATTGGATTTCCATCTGTGAACCAAGGCCGGGGATCGTACTCTACTGATTCGAGACTGTCTAGCCCGACCTCAGGAACAACCACAACTGCCCCTTGGATCGTCAGGGCCGGTCCACCAATGTGGATTAAAATGCCTGAACACTGCGTTTCCCCGCCCTTTGGGGCGTAAATGAGCCAAATGACTCCATCGGCTCCACATAGTCACCGATATATCCGAGGTGCCTCGCAACAGTAACAACCACACAGGTGAAAATAATTTAAATGTCAGGGCTGGTAGGTCACTGGCACCACCCTAGCTAGAAGGAAACGCATGCCTTCCCTAAGGTCCTCTCCCGTTTCTGGTTTACAACGGGGGTGTGAGGCTCGCGAATCAACGCTACACAAAGCTATGCCACAAAGGCCGTGCTTTGATCATCAACCACAAGACTCTTCTTTTCAACAAAAGCCTTGATCATTTGCCACTTAGGCATGCCACACAGGCAATTCACTCCATGCGATTGATATCCATCAATATATAACCCCTGAGCTCGTACGTCTCAGAGAAGGGCGGCTCGTACGTCTTAGAGAAGGGCGTTAAGCAAGAGAATAAATTCTCCGCCGCCAAACAGATATATATTTAATAGAAATCAATCACACAGAATAAAATCCAATGTCAGACACACAGTCCATTTACAAGTTCATTCTGGGTCTGAACGAAACCAGAGGCACCTTGTACCTCGCATATCCATCGATCTCCAAGTACGTCTGGACGATCACCAACTAATTCCCTCCTCTTAGGTGTACAGCCCAATCAAGATCATCAGTAATCACCCAAACGGTGTGAAGACCTCCGGTCTTCGACCACCGTCTTCATCCTCGACACCACGTCGAATCAGTTATTCAGAATGGGATAAACCCGGTCTTTTTGAATAACTCGCGTATATAATAAACAAGTGTTACACAAACACAACATACGCCCCATTACTATTCAGAATATTCTTTTATTCAAATATTCTTATACTTTGGGGAAGGATCCCATTAATTTTATCAAAGATAAATTCTTTAAATTTATTCTTTAATCTTCTTTTGAATATCAATTCAAACTAGTCGGGATTAGTGAACCACACCGAAGTAATCATTTATTTAATTTCCCAATCCCAACCTATTCATCCCATGAAGTAAAATTGGTCATACTTCATATCTAACACCACGGTGTTATCGGTAAATTCAATCACCGTTTCACGTTCAAATCTAATTGAAGATTTAACTATCTCCTAGAGCAAAACTGGTGATACTCCAATCTAATTAAAGATTCATTAAAACTCCACTTGGTTTTAATCTTCCCAAAAATCACTATCAATGATTATTTAACTTGGGAAATCATATCCTGTCTTTAACTGGGTTTAAGAACCAATGTCATTTAAAACACGGTTCACTATAAACCCAAAATCACATTCCATTCCAATTCAATTATTGAAACTTCTGGTTACTTTTAAAACCCTTTCAAATCCAATTTATTTATTTAAAAATAAATAAATTATTATTCTAGTTCAAAACTAGTTCATCTTGATAAAAGTCTATATTTATCTTTTCAAATTTGGAATTTTTCATCTCCATTCTTCATAAATCATTTCTTATGATTTTACACAAATTATTACTATTTTTAATAATTTTATCAAGGCCCGTACAATCGAATTCCATCAACGGCCATCGAACTGCACTTACAGCGACCTTTTCCAAATTTTATTTGGACATAGTTCCAAATCCAACCGTTAGATTTCAAATCTCTAATATTCGTTAGAAAGCTCTTTTCGATACGAACCCAACGATCCCAGTTTTACGAGAACCCGACGGTCGGATCTCCCGTAATATCCATTCGAAGTCAATGGTCGAAATTCGCGAACTGCCGCAACGCGTTCTATTCAGGCCATTCTATATATATAATATATATATTATATATATTTCGTCGATTTCCTTTTAAAACGTATTTTATAAATCATTTTAAATTCGTTTTCGAAACGATTTCAACTTCATATTCAATTTCGAATAAAAATTGAATATTCCATATCATCGATATACAAATGATAATATTTCAAAACGTTATATTTTGAAATCACTTTCTTTTCTATATTCATTATAAAAATGAATAAAATCGATATAAATATCGTTCATGTCAAAAAGGCGTCAAACTAATCAACACGGCTTTTATTCAACACATGAATGTTTATTCTATTCAACACATGAATCTTTATTCTATTCAACACATGAATTTATTTTTCTATTCAGCACATGAATTTATTTTCTATTCAACACATGAATATTTATACTATTCAACACATGAATATTATATTATTCAACACATGAATTTTTATTCTATTCAACACATGAATTTATTTTTCTATTCAACATATGAATTTATTTTTCTATTCAACACATGAATTTATTTTCTATTCAACACATGAATATTATATTATTCAACACATGAATTTTTATTCTATTCAACACATGAATATTATTTTTTATAATATTCCTTATTTTCCCAATTGGAATGAGGCCCAATCAATTACTATATAATGTTAATTATATGGATTTTCTACAACACATGTATATAATATCAACGATAAATCATCCACCATCATCTAGAGTGCACCACACAACTGCATAAGCATTAAATATAAATAATTAACGCTTACACAGTCTGTCAACCCATCGATTGACATACAACTAAACAATCGGGATTAGCGTACGTCAAATATCATCCCAATACCTGTGTGGGGTTTCAAATCAACAAACACAGATTTTTATTTGTGCAGTTGGGCGATGTGTAAAATTTATCGTCCTAATCAATATCAGTCAAATCGGTGTACATAAACAAATCGATTTGTAAATGAATATTTATTTTACTTTAACACATGAATATATATTTTATTACAACACATGAATATATATATATATATATATATATATATATATATTTTATTTCAACACATGAATATATATATTTTATTTCAACACATGAATATATATATCACACATCACAATCAACAGTCAAATTTTACAATACAGCAATCAAACAAACAAGTCATCCATGGTCTGTGGACGATGGGTGTTGGGTGCTGCTAAGCACCGTCAGCATCCTAGTATATATTTCAACTAGAAATTAAAATAAAAGTGAGGAGTTCTCACCGAGAGCTAAACCAAACGCCGCGATTCTATATCTGTAGAAAATCTTCGCTGCTCTCGCCTTTTGTCACTTTCGTTGTCCGCATCCACTACATATATAAAAATCACATTTTTATATTCTCTAGTATATAAAAATCATATCTTTATTCTCTACATCATATAAAAATTATATTTTTATTCTCTACATCATACAAAAATTATATTTTTATATCGCTACATATATGAAAATTATATTTTTAATCCTCTACTAATATAAAAATTATATTTTTCCAATAAAAATTATACCTTTTTCTAATTAAAAATCCCGTCTTTACTAAGTTAAAAATATCATCTTTGCTAAGTTAAAAATCGAATCTTTATCATAATAAAAATCAAATTTTTACCCCAAAGTTATATATATATATATAAATAGGATTTTTATATCAAAGCCTTTCACATAAAAATCATTTCCTTATCTATATAAAAATATAAAATTTATCTATATAAAAATTTCAGATTTTTAACTAATTAAAAATCAGTTTCCATAAAAACAAAGAAAAAAAGCTATATATATATATATATAAAAAAAACAGAATGCTTTTAGTTGGAAGGAAGAGGGGTGTCTCGCTGGTGCTTGGTGGAGGGTCGGAGGTGCCCAGGCGCAGGCGGCGCTGGCGGCGTGGGGCCCCCTAGGGCTGGAGGTGGCGCTTGTTCGGATCTTGGGGGGGAAGGGTCGCGGGTCTCGCAGAGGGAGGAGGAGAGGGGATCGAGAGGGGTAGTGGCGGCGGTGCTCCAGCCGGAGGTGCGGCGATTAATCGATGGGGGCGACGGGTCAGAGGGCATCGCGGTTTTTTTTTAATTTTTTTTCTTCTAAAATGTGAAGTCAACGGGGGGAGGGTGGGGGGGGAATGGGAGAGATAAAAGGAAGGTTTTATATATATAATATTTAATTAATTTAAATTCTAAAAGCAACTTTTTATTTTTAACTCGAAATCGAACCCATCGACTGTTGTCCCTAGCTATTACTCCCATTTCGAGCACAATGGGATTTGCATCGTAAGCTGATTCGATCGTTTCGATCAGTTTTCGTCAAAATCAAAATATAAATCTATATATTGAATTTGAACGCGCATTTCAATTTACCGGGGGTACATACGGACTCTAAAAATTCCCGAAAAATATTTCCTAGCTTCGTATTGATGATACGGTCCTAAGAAAACTAATTTCGTCAAATTCTGAGACCGTTTGAAAAATGGCCATTTTCCAGTCGATTGAAATTGACTGAAACTGACAAAACACGTTTTCCTTTGCCACGCTCACATATTGATTTGAAAAATTATGAATTTTGAAACCTAGCAATAACTTAACATCCCGGATCCAACAAAAGTGGTTTCGTCCAAAACAGAGGTCGTTCGCAAAATTTCTATTTTTAAGGGCTAGAATTACACAGCGACTATTCTGAATTTTCAACTGGACGTAACTTTTGATTCCCACTATGAAATTTCAATTTTTCGGATTCGTTGGAAAGATATTCTCAATTAGCTTCTAATATTTTTGGTTTCGCTAAAATCTGGTTTATTTTGAATCCTATACACTCATTTGAACTTTGAAATCGAATTTTCAAACTACCGCGCCATTTTCAATTCCTTTTATAATTAAAATAAATTATTTATATTCTAACGACGATTTATATAAATATATACATTCTAATTCTATTCAAAATAGATTTCTCGTCGCTATTATTTAAAATAATTTATTTTAAATATTAAAAATTCATTAAAATTGCCAAAATTAGATTTTTAAATTGGCTCGGATTTCCGGGTTATTACAGATACCAAGTGTGACACCTCACGTCTGTTAATATCACTCACTAAGGGAATGCATTAAGTTTCGTGAAGCGTTATAGGTAAACAGACACAATAATTATAGGACAGATATAAATAAGATAGCAGCGGAAATTTATATTTTTATTTCAAACATAAATCATAATGTCATGGTCCACAATACTATAAGTCACAAAAACCATTGTAATAAAATAACTTCTGTATTGCATCATCAGAGTACGTAAGTATATAAAGAGCATAATTCCCCAAATAAAAAAGTTAAGCCATAGTAGAAACAAGAACTTGAGCCATACTTCAGAAGTAACTCATAGCAAGACGATGTCTGAGTCCTGACTAAGCCTGAATGTTTCCTCCCTGAGAACCTGAGGGGGAAACGGAAGAAAGAAGGAGAAAAAAGGGTCAGGCCTAAAGTCTGGCGAGTCTAGTTACTTTTAGCCGGTAAATAAATAAAAGTAACATGATAGGCATATAAAGTGGATAAGAGAGATCATTACATAAATGGCAGGTGTGACAAGGTAGACAGGATAAGGTGTGTACACTTTTCTAATGATTACTCTGCACTATTACTAGTATAACCAGAATGAGATGATCCCTTCCACTATAAGTTGGTGGATTTAGGGCATACGTCCAAGTGTACCCTAACCACTACCCTAACCAATCGGCTCCATACTCCGTAGATACTCTGTGTCGGCCCCACAGTAGGATGTATCACGTCCTAAAGTGGCAAACCCTCGTTGATATGCACAGTCCCATATCTACAGGTGTCACGGTCGTCTTATCCCCCTCTGCCTGGCTCATGCACACACATGGCTCGGTCGTTTTGCGCTGCCCCCACCATCCTCCATGTTTGGATCTCTTACAATCAGTCTGTAAGCATGTCCCCTCTCCGCCTAGTACAGAGTACTTTTATTTGATAACTATTCCGGGTTACTGACTGAAATGGGTCCCACACAATATGATACAAGCTCTCCCCTTTGTCTTGTATCCCCACTATGTTTTCACTGACTATGTATACCATTAGGTGTCTTTAATTACATAGCCATACACTAGTTATGCTTACTCTAAAAGGTGTCTTTAATTACATAACTCTACTATTTCCTCCAGTTATGTATACCACTAGGTGTCTTTAATTACATAACCTTATCGGGTTAAGTTTGGGGGCCTAATGTAAATATTACCCACCCCATCCAGATTTGCTTAACGCATCCACTATCCAATTAATTTACTTAACCCTAACCTTAGTTCACAATCGTACAATCCCTATGGATTATATTTGGTTAAGTAGTCCAATTCATTACCATGTCCATTTATGGTTTATAATGGGCTAGACCTCTCGCATTAGGCCTACAACGTGTGGATGCTGGATATGCCGGTCGGGTCCGGGCAGTCTTAATCCACAGTTGGGCCTAACCTCGTGTCTTAGCCCGATTCGTATTTGCATACTTAGACCTCCCACATTAGGTTCAACATTAATGGCTGCTGGATATGCCGGTCGGGTCCGGGCAGACTTCTACCACTAATGCAACCTAACCTCATGTTATAAGTACAATTACAATTCCTAATTGTAATTACTAGACATTCCATTATTAATTAATTAATCAATTAATTAAACCTTTCCCTTTATAGGTGTTAATGCCCACTCTACCCAATAGTTTGAATTAGATGTCCAAAAATGTTCATATTCCAACTATGGAAAATTCAACTGAATGAAATCAAGACCGAGACCGGGTCCTTGAACCATGTTTAGTTATCTG
This sequence comes from Allium sativum, assembly GCA_030737875.1. Lineage (NCBI taxonomy): Eukaryota > Viridiplantae > Streptophyta > Magnoliopsida > Asparagales > Amaryllidaceae > Allium > Allium sativum. Next base: position 138,011,378 of record CM060925.1, on the reverse strand, counting down.
TATTATTTATTTGTTCTGTATAATTTTATTTGCAATCATTTTTATCACTATCTCAAATTGGCAAAGATCTTTAATTTTCTTCTCTTGATAAATTTGTGCAATTTTGGTTTTGTAAATTCCAAGTTGTACGAAGCCGTGTTACACATAATTTTCTAATTCGGAAATCATTCGCTTACTAAAAATAATTCTATATTCTTACACATGATTTTATGATGCTAAAATCGTTCCCCTTATATACATGGTATTCTTGCTATTTCTAATGTATTTTCTCCTAATATTTGTCTTAAAATTGTTCGCAATTGCACGTCGTACGATTCTTTTCGTAGGTTTAAACTGGATGTTGGTTACATTTGATGACAATGATGAATCCAAAGATGATGATGATTGCAATGATGTAAATGATGATAAGATTGAATGCTCAACCCAAATGACCAACCAAGTATCATTTATCCTCACACTTGTTAAACAATATATTGTTAATGTCATTTTTGTTTAACATATATTGTGTCTCTTTATATAATACACAATTGAAAAATCTAATATGACAGCTAAGAATAATATAATAACTAAAATACTTTCTTTCGGTTTAAATAAATTCATGAAAGTGCTTTTTTGGGGTCAATGTGAGCAATAAAAATGGTCTTGTAAAGCACCAATTGTTATTATCATTGTTATTTTGACATTTCATATTTTCTATAATACCAGACTGTTGGAAAGTGCATTTGATTCATAAATGCAATATTTCTTCTTTGCTATGTTATTTTAAGAGAAATGAATAGTGAGACGTTAAATAGGTTTATGCTTTTTCTTGAATAGTGAATACTAAAAATGCATTACTATTCCTTGCTATGCTATACTTTGTACAATAGGTTTATGCTAACCCATTTTTTTCTTTTTTTTGTTTCAGTGAGATCCAATTTCAACCTTTGCATCATAAATTTGGTTCTTGTTCTAATGCTTGCACATATGTTTTTCAAATGCTGATTCTTTCTGTTTCTCATAATAAATTAAAGTAGGACAAATTTTTTCCCTTTAAATTTGAAAAAGATGGTACAAGCATTTGAGGCCAGGCCAAAAAAATTCTATCGAGCGATGAAGAGGATAGAGTAAAGACATGGGACTGTCATACTCATACCTGCATACAATAACATAACTTAGTTTTCACTCTATTTGTAAACTCTATCACAATGTAATATAATATGGTTCCCTCAAAACTATCTTCCCCATAGGTCAGACCTGCAAGGTTTATTTGTTAACATACATTAACACCATTTGTAAACTCTAGCATGATTCAGCATACAATGGTTAGCTCAGAACTATCTTTCATGTAGGTCAGACCTGCAAGGTTTATTTATCAACACACATTAAGAGGATGTTATTGAATGTGATTGTTTACATATCCTAGCTATTGTCATGGATGTGAGAGGTATTATTACAAGGTATTACATCATCGTTAAATAGGTATTATTACAAGGTATCATGGCTATTGTCTTGTCTAACTGTTCTTGACGAATACGAATTTGGGATCTGAATATGAATCAAGTTAAAAATTTGAGGTTGCACCTTATGTTAGAAAGGATCAATACATTTTTTAGGTTTTTGCTCTGATTTCTTATAGTCTTAAGTGAGCTTTGTGTATTTATTTCTCATCCTTGTATTTTGTTAGATGACATGCTCTTTTTTTATCACTGCCATGGTTCATTATGTTATTTACAGAAAATGTTTTTTTTCCTTTTCTTTTTCCGTAAAGGTCGTTCGAATTGCAAGGAGGATATCTGGGACACTTCGGTTTTTTCGGGCATGTTGATGATTACTTCGAAAACTCCATTCAAACTTTGGACTTCTTTGTGTTTTTGAAGAAGAGCGTGGTAAAGGCTGAGGATTCTCACTTGATTTTGCGAGTTGCCTTGCAGCGCTTTCGAACGATGATTGAGACCATGTTGCTACTGTAATTTTCTTTATCCTTATTTTATGATGTTATTTACAGAGTTTTTTTAGTTATAGTTATGAAAATTTATTTGTTATATTAAGCGATAGGTTTATTTAAATACATATATTTTTTGTTTCAATGAGATTCAATTTCAACCTTTGTGTCATTGTTTCAAATGCTGAATCTTTCGGTTTTCCAAAATACATGCAACGGGGACTAATTTTTCCACTTCAAACTTGCAACGTCCACTAAAGAAAAATTCAATGTTTTAATTTCTTTGCTACTAAAAGTCTCAAAGAAAAGACGCATGTCAGTGTTGTCTTGGTGTCTTTCATAAATTCAAGTTGGAGTACTCACATATGATTATAATGATTAAAACTACAGTGAAGATGATGAGTATGTTAATCATGAAATTCAGTGTTCAACCCGAATATGTATCTAGGTGTTATCAGTATTATTTGTCTATTGTTGTTGCATGTCTGTGTATCTAAAATGTGGAAATAATCTTCTATACTATAAAGCCAAAACCTTACAAGGAAGCTTTTAAAACTTTGGCCTTACACTTTTCTGGATAAATGGTTAAATAAAAGAACATATTTTTGTACTTTCCTAACCTAATTTTTCACATTAGCTGCACGTATCCACTTACACCCAAAATCAACGAGGTTTCCATCTTCTTAATAGGTTATTACTAAAAAAACAAATTAAATAATGGGTCTGGTCGTGGGCATCAGAAATGCTCATGTTTTTAGTATCTAGAGTTGTTTACACATAAGGACTTTACGTCGATCATAAACTTTGCATCCTCTTAAAAACATTTGAATTGTCAATTTTCGAGAGCATAGGACAGTTTTCACTCCTTATATCCAAGTTAAGGGTGGATGCAATCAGTTGCAATTTGCTTTTTATTTTAAAATTTAAACGTATCAATAAATTGTATTTAAAACATATTAAAATAGTTAACTATTGTTATTTATATTGCGGGAACTTTTATTTTACAATAATAAGTTTTGTTTCTAATTCTAAATTAATTAAATTATTACATTATTATATGTAAATGCATCAAAATATACTAACACTGTCAATCAAATTTTATTAATATTTTTTTTCAATGATTAATATAAATTGGATGATTATAATAAACAATAATTACTAATTAAACAACTATATTAAATATTTACAGTAATTACCTTGCTTCAAACTAACTTCTAGCCGAAGTCTAAGCCAACCTCTTATTCGAAATTGCGAATGCATCGTCAACCTCTAGCTAAATTCTTATATGAAAATGCACCCACTAATTTGTTTAAATTGAAATTCAATTTTTCTATCGAGGAGCACTAGCTCAGGTGGTAAGATTTCTATGGTCTTTGGTTTGATTCTCCATTATGCCTAACTTAGTGCTTTGTCTAAACTAAGTATCGCTTTTTTATATATAAAAAAGGTTTCTTTAGCACAGTATTACAATAATTAGTGACATATACTCAATACCACGTGATAAATTTAATTCTGCTAAGTGCGTGTACATGCACTTTTAGCCGTTTCATTAGCAAGCATGCATTCCAAATGGTGAAATTTATGATTTTTCTTAATTTATTTTGTCCATTTATAGAATGCCCACATTGAAATTTTAAATTACAGAAAAATAGTCAATGCATATCATCTTTTCTACCTATAATTATTTTGAATTTCTACTTGACGTCGTGACTGCGCTCATCAATAAAAAAAAAGTTCAAACAAATCATAAGAAATATGGACCCTACTCTTGGTTCTAACTCCGGCTTGCAAAGCCAACATAATGCTTTTCGAAAAGCGAATACAATGAAAACGCTTTGTCCTCCCCAACCTCCGCCTTCACCTGCAACATCAGTAAAAAGTCTGAGGAAGTCTCAAAAAGTTATCAAAAAGGGTGATGATCAAGACACTGATCAAACACCAAAAAGTTCCATTTTTAAGGGAGTCACGAAGTTTCTTGCTACATTTACGCTTTGTCAATTTTGTGTAGTAGTTTTTTTTATAACAATTTATATTTATTTGTAATTATAAAATTGCTTGATCTACCGTTCAAGTAATTTGGTCATTTTACAGAGCATAAATGTAATACAGATTAATCTCTGTGTATACTATACCTCATTTTCAAATTATTTCTAACGTATTCGAAATGCATGCCATGTCCATGTGATTAATAGGCACATGCACACCAATCAGTATGAAGTTCATTAATGGGACAAATATTCTTCAAACCCGAGCCAAAATAAGAATGGAAAGAAAGTATGCTTTGATAGTGAGGAGGAAGCTGCTTACACTTATGGTCTTGCAGCACTCGAATGTCTTGGCCATAACTGTGTTCTTAATTTTCCCTTGCATACATACATGAAGGAATATGCAGAGATGAAGAATGTTTCGAAGAGTGAATATATAGCCAGACTTCGTCGCAAAAGAAATGGATTTGCAAGAGGGGATTGCAAGTACCGTGGGGTTACCGAAGGCCACAAAAATGGGCAATGGGAGGCAAGGATTGGCAATGAGTGTGGCAGAATGAATCTCTACTTGGGAAGCTTTAATAGTGAGGATGAAGTAGCAACAGCCTACAACCTCGCTGCACTACATTACCATGGACCCAGTGCTGTAACCAATTTCGACATCAGCAAATATGAAAATCCACACTTGCAGTTTCAGCAAATGCGACTACCATCACCACCACAATTGTACAAACCATGATTAACTAGATCTATTCTGGCTAATTCCAAGAACTTGAGCAGTTCTGAGAAGAACTTGATCAATTCTGGCATCTCTGATACCATGCCTACAAACACCATAATGGGTAATGCGTGTGATGGAAATCTGAACGACACCAAGGACCAGAATGGGGGCAAGAACTTGGAAATGGGCTAGGAAGCATTGGTACAGGTATGCTGGTGCGGGTGCGTGATACGAGGATGCGTGAATTCGGAAAATTAAAAAATATGAGGATTCAGGTGTGGAGTGATACGACAAATATTAAAAATATATTATATATATAAATATAATCCAATAGATGCATTTTAATTAAACAAAGTAGTTAAATAAAATAAGTCCAACATCCTAAGTAGCCAGATACATAATTCATCATCCTTACTAACTAAAACACACAACATTAAACATAATAATTAAAGTACTTCAATCATCTTGAATGATCACGGCTTCCATCTCCGGATCATCAAGAGAAAGACTAGCTAAAAACAAAAGACTCAGCGGTGCTTAAAAAAATGGCTCAACAATTTCAGTTCCTGTCTTACATTTCGAAATGGATTAGCCAAAAAAGAGCTCATAAGAAAAAATAACTTCGCTGAATCTAACTATTAGCCCAAAAACAAAACAAAAAATTCGAAATCTCTTACATTTTAAAAACCGATGCCTGCTGCCTCAAATATAAACATCGAAGCCCTTAAAAAAAATCGCTTCAGATTTGAAACTGCTTACCAGTCATGAGGGAATAAGCTTTAGGAGCGACGAGGGGGATGAGGTCGAGTAGCAACTAGGGGGATGGGGTCGAGAAGCGATGAGGAGAAACAAACGACAACGACAAAAATAAGCAACGAGCGGATGGAGTTAAAGCTTCAGCTTCTCACATGTTTTCTGTTTTAAATTAAAGCACCGGTAAGAATTGATAATGTATGGACAGTCATAAAAAATTACTTTTCTGTCCTTGCCACACCCTACTTCATGCACTCAGCTGCATCCATTTCAGAAAATACGGGGACACGCCTCGTGACGCAACCCATACATATTTCGCCGCACTCCCCTGCACCCCATATATATCCGTGCGCAGTTCTTCATACACTTGAAGCACCCCTGGTTTGTAGGAAATGGGTAACCAACCGAATGTGGCTCGAAATCAAGGTTTTTCTTCAAATATGTTCGAACAGTTGAGGGATGGAGAGTATTTCAACTTGGATGGTGCATTCGATGCTGCACACTCTTTGACCAATTTGGTGATGTATCTAGCAACTGCGGCTTTTTTGGCATTAATGGGATAGGTGCTGGTTTCCATGCAACTGCCAGTATAGGAGATCAAGTACAAATTTCCATTGAAGCCAAAACAAACAACAATAACTCACTCACTAAACCTCTTACGTGTACCATCACTCCTCTCATCCCTTCCTTTCTTCAATACACTTCTCACGCAACTTCCTTTCTCCAGCACCACCCACCCCTATAAATTCCTTCTCCTCCTCACTACCAGAAACACAAGGAGAAAACTCTAAATTCATAAATCATGTCTTCAAAATCCACAGTCATGTCATCGAACGTGCAAATAACCCCGCACCCTACCCACCAGCGATCCAAATTCAGAACCCAAGATGAGCAGATAGCCATGCTGCTCATCTTGCTCTAGCACACACTGTTGTTAAAAATCTTAAAATTCTACGATTTGAATCCCGTTTTGAATCGAATCTTTCCCTTTACTATTTGATTTATATTCCGATTCAAACCATGCTAATACCAAACTTTAGAAATGCCATTCAACTCAAATTAATATATTCAACATACTTATTTGGGTCTACAATTCCTATTTTAATCATTTAAAAATAAATTAGAATCGAAACAAGATAGAAAATGATGTTTTAGGTTTAGATGTAGAAGTTTAAACATTAAAATTAATTTCAAAGTGTGTGCAAGCTTTAAATATATGTTTTCTGAATCAACGATTTATGATTTAAACCCCGTTTCGATTCATCATTTGAACTTACGATTCACGATTTGAATCTCATTTTGAAAACCTTGCTCGCAGGGTACCCCTCTGACTGAAGACAAACCTCACAAGTGCTCCGTCTGCAGAAATGCATTCAACTTTATGCTGCCACAAGGCCTGCCGCCGTTTTAACAAGCACACGGAAGTCAAGCTGAAGAATGATGAATATACCCCTGATTTGAAACCTTCTGGAAACGTTCATCGCTGCTTGGCTTGCTCTAAGACGTTCGCGATGGGGCAGTCCTTGGGTGGCCACAAACATTGCCACTACGAAGGCCTTATCAATGTTACCAGTAAGGTCGGTTAAACTGAGAGAAAGCCAAAAAAGCATAACTAAATGTAAACCAACCTGGAGTCTAAATTCACTGCATCAGAAGCATCAATAAATGTCTTTGTTTTCTACTCTATTCCAGTTTCATTCATATCCTAAAAGCACATACTCAAAATTGCAATGGATTCGGAGTTTAATTCAAACTTCCGAGAATGGATAGTCAATCAGCCCCAGGGTCAACATTTCAAGTGAAGAGCGACTAAAAGAGTTGATTTCCAAAGCCGTACGGCATTTTGCAGAGTACAGCGAGAAGAGACCAGCACTGCTTATGCATGATCCACCAGTGTTCATATGCATGTTTTGTAACTCTACTTTCCAGAACTCCTACTTACGGATCGGAGGGTGTCATCCTGCCATGTTCGTTAGACTTGCTTATGCTCAGCCGGGTGCAGAGCTTAATGCTCATCTTGAGGAGTTTGTTGTTGCTTGGTGTGCACTGGATCAAAGGTTCAGAGGGAGTGGGATGATCGCCCTTTCACGTGAGTATTTACACGTTTACCCTTATAATTTATATATAAGAGGCAGTGTAAGAAGCTAATCTGAGTAACTTTTATCCAGCCGAGCAGTTAAAATTGTAGATGATATGCAAAAACGAACCATGGGAGAAGGAGAGAGATTAACCAAAAAACTTGCAACACTACAAGAAGATATGGAAAACATGCAGCTGCTTGCTCTAGTTTCATCTTAGATATTATCCATTTAATACAGTTTGTGCACCGGGCTCTCTAGCAACTGATGAAACAGGGACCTCGTGTTTAATTGTCCGATATTCCTGTTGCCGAATCCTGTGGTATACGCAAATGTGATTGCTATGTTGCTTATATTCGGTGTGATTGCAGAGTGGGTTCTATGTGTCTTCGACATGAAAGAGATATCAAAAGTTTCCCTTGTGGCATCGACTGTAGAGTATTTGTTAGAAAAGACCAATATTAGATTTGAAGCTGCTGCAAAGGAGTTTGAAAAGGTAACTGATATTGTTGAGATGGTTGAATCATAGTTACTTCTTAGCTATGACACACCTCTGTCTAATATGTTTTCTTGCACTGAAAAAGATTCATACGATCCATATTGCAAGATACATTTTGAGCCTATAAGCGCAGTTTCTGGTCAATTCATAGCTAACATACAAGCCGTGCAACGCCTGCAAGATGAAGTTTACTTCTCTACTACAGAATCTGCCTTGTCTTCTCTAAATAGTGGTGATAATTACAAGTTAGCTACCTTAACTTTGAAAGAGCAGCAAAATCATTCATTAATGGAAAATGAAGATATCGACACCAGAATGTTCATAGTAAAGCATAGATCTCTAAAAGGTTCAGAAAAAAGAAAGCAAAGGGGCACAATGTCTTTTGAGTTTTTGGGTCAACATGCATTATCTGAGCGACTGAAATACAGTGTTCAACCCGACTATCTATCTAGGGATGTATCAGTAATATTTATTTGTTGCTGTTGCTGTTATTGTTGCGTATCCATATTTACTTATATGTGTATCAAGTATGTAGAAATAATCTTTTATACTTTAAAGCAAAAACCTTCATAGGAAGCTTTTAAAACTTTGGTCTTCCATTTTTTCGGATAAATGGTTAAATAAAAGAAGGTATTTTTGTACTTTCCCAACCTGATCTTTCACATTAGCTGAACATATCCACTTATACCCGAAATCAACGAGGTTTCCATCGTGTTGATGGCTTGGATATATGTAACACCCCACACCCGCTAAGGTCACTCACTAAGGGAATGCCTTAACTTCGGTGGAGTATTTTAAGTGAATATAGAACAGAAAAATTACAACAAGACAGATATAAGTAATACTTGAAATTTAAAACATCATTTCATTGCAGCAGAAGGTAAACATATTTTGGTTACATATCAAAAACCAACAAGAGTCAAGTACAAAATATCCATCTCGATAAAACATAAGTACATAATCCCACTACATACTAATAGCCATAATAGAAAAGATAAGCTGGGCTTTACATCAACGGTCCAAGCTCCAAAAGATAGATAAAGCAATATGATCAAAGCCCACTAGTGCTAGTCCCACTCTGAGAACCTGAGGGTTGGGAAAAAGATAAAAACAACGGGGTCAGACATAAGTCTGAGCGAGTCCTATAACTTTAACAATACAATCATTAAAGTAATTAGGGTATGATATAAACTTGGTACGGTAATGACTGGGGATAAATGACTACACTAAGCAGCCAACTAGACATAGGATGAACTAAGATATCGGTAAAGACGCATCTACCCACCCAAGGGTAATTACTACACTGCACCACACCAGTCATTCCTAACTTAAAGGTTGATCCTACCCAAGGACTTAGAAAATTTAACTAGTAGTTTCGTGTACCCCTAGCTGACCATATAGGTGCCATCTGCCCCTATCTCCACTAGGTGTACCCACTACTCCCCAAGCGATCGGCTCCCTAACGTAGATACCCGTGCTGGCCCCACATTGGGGTGTATCACTCCCCAAAGAGGCAACCCGATACAACCAACGATGCACGGCTTATACCTACACGATGCAACAACGTCTTACCTACCAGCCCGGGTCCACACACGCATATGAAACCTGTTGGACTTGCGTTGCCACCGCTAACCCGTTTTGGCCTCTTATAGTCAAGCCCAGTACGCGTGTCCCGTCCTCGACATGGGTCGAGCCCACAAAGATACATTTTGGGTTACTGGTTGAAATGGGCCCCCACAAGCTACCCACCTAAGCTTGTCCCATTCTAATGTATCCCACTTAACCCTTTAATCATGTTTAATTACATGTTTCCACTTGGTTAAGTATTCTAATCGTATTTTCTATTGCCACCCAAGGTAACCCACTAGATTTCCACATGCCACCCAAGGCACTTACTTGATTTCCACATGCCACCCAAGGCACCCACTTAACCCCTCATGCCTCACTACATGCTTATCTGGTTAAGTGTTTCTTAATTAATTAAGAACGTTTCCTTTGTAAAGACCTCTCACATTAGACTGTCTTTTATGGCAGCTGGATTTGCCGGTCGGGTCCGGGAAGCCTTACGCCATAACAGAGTCTAACCTCGTGTCTTTACACTTGTCATGTATTTAGTTTATGCCTAAGACCTCTCACATTGGGCCAATCATTTGTAGCCGCTGGATTTGCCGGTCGGGTCCGGGCAGTCTTATGCTACAAAAGGGTCCAACCTCGTGTCTTAGTCGATTAATTACACCTAATTAATCACCCCCATATTTTGAATTAATTTTCCCTAATTAATTCCAATTCAATGATGTACATAATTGACTCAATTATGTCCATCCACTTATGGTATGCAACTTCATACCAATTTCACCACAATTTTGTTAACATGAATATTAACCCCATCGTTCCCCACGTAACACGCTAACATGACATACTTAAAAGGGAAGATTCATCACAAACACAATGGGTTCCACTTTGCATAACATTAGCATCAACATGGGTTTTAAAGGTGTCAACTTGCATATATGACCATAGCATCAAACCCAACTAGCATAAATAACCAACCCAAACTTGCATGAATCACATATGTCATAAAGAGGGTAACTTGCATAGATGTTCATGTCATAGACCTATCATAAAGGGATAAACTTGCATACATGTCATAGGTCTAAAAAGGGATGAACTTGCATACGTTACTCATATCATAAAAAGGGGTAAACATGCATATGTATGCATATCATACAAAGGGGTAAACTTGCATATGTATGCATATCATACAAAGGTGTAAACTTGCACATGTTATTTGCATATAATCAAACACCAAACTTGCATAACATGTCATATATGAACTTGCATATAATCAAATACCAAACTTGCATAACATGTCATATATGAACTTGCATATAATCAAACACCAAACTTGCATAACATGTCATATATGAACTTGCATATAATCAAACACCAAACTTGCATAACATGGTGTCATAATGGATCAATGTTTATCATAGTGATTTGCATAACTAGCATCATGAACATATAGCATAAAACTTGCATAACTAACATCATGAGCACATAGCATATGATAACATAACTTGCATTGATCCACATACATAACCATAACCTCATTATATCCTATCATAATTAGTTTAGCAATTGCTTGCTAAAGGCATAGAAACTCACAACTTGTTGATTAGCACTCCTATGAAGAAGATTTAGTTGCTAGAGTTGATTAGAAGTTGATTTGAGAAGCTATCTTCCTCTTTAATTTGTTGGTGGCTCCTTCTAGTTGCAATTTGACGGCATGATGACGTTGTATCCAATTTTAGTATGAATTAGGGTAGTCTTAGGGTGTATTTATAGATTAGTTAAGTGTTTTAGGCCATAGGATTAACCCTAGGATAGTTTAGAGCCATCAGATCTCGTCACAAGCCACCAAACACAGCCCAAACCTGACCAATCTCACTCAAATGGTGCACCAGGCAAAACTGCCCGACCACCTGTGTCGACTCCCAAATCGACAGGGCAGTCGACTTGGGTCTAGCTGTGTCGACTCCCAAGTCGACTCCCCAGTCGACTTGGGGCGGCTGGCGGGAATTTTCCCGCCTAGCTCCATTTCTGCATTTGAAATCTGTTTTTCAAAATTTGAATTTTCTGAAAACTTCTTCGGGCCTTAACTGGGTCATACGGACTCCGATTTTCGAAAACTCGGACTCTATTTCGCGTATTTTTCCGAGACGAACGCAATGGAATAGCCCGTTTCCCCTGATTCAGATCTTAAAATTTAATTCTTCCCTGATTTATATTATAACAAGTTATTCAACATACGGGGTGTTACATTCTCCCCTACTTAAAGGATTTCGTCCCCGAAATCTCTAAGTCAAGAAGAACGTATCCTACCAACCAAACAACCATCTACTAAACCATCAAACACTGGCATCCATTGTCCTTAAAGTTTCTAATGCTGTATGAACATATGCAAAAAGGTGTGTGTATATGTTCCCTGTCTAATGCAAAATCAGGCGGTCTACTGATTCAGTTGACCTCCTTAATGCAAACCATGATAGTGCCATGCATCCAATATGTATGCAAAAGAACCCTATCGACACATACTATCTCTACATGTGTGCACAACCATACACCAAAATGCATCATCCATATGATAACACAACCATTATACATCCATTAATATAGCTACCTACACACAATTATATGCAATATGCAATATGAAGTGACTGAGCCGATCTAGTGTCTAAAGTGTGTGTATATGCATCCACGAGCAACCACTAGCAAACACTTGCATCCACACGCATCCATCAATCATAACATGTCTCAAACACTTGTTTCAACCATAGGTTCACCCTATCTAAAGGTCAAAGGTACTAATGAGAGGACATACTAAAGATAAGAACTAGACAAACGATAAAGGAGAAATTAGAAGACATACCCTCAAAAAGGAATGGGTACAGTGAACGCATCTTCGCTTCTGTCTCCCAAGTAGCGTTGCTCTCATCATCTCCCCATTGCACTTTGGCTAGTTGAACCTCTCTGTTTCTCAACTTCCTAATCTCTGACCCAAGGATGCGAGTAGGAGCTCGTCGAGTCGTCGCATCACGCTCTACCTCCACTTCTCTAAGCAAGCTCGGCTCTACCACCTCTGCGGTCTCATGTAGGCACTTCCTCAAATGTGACACATGGAATACGTCATGTACACCACTAAGTCTCTCGGGCAACTCTACTCTATATGCCATCTGTCCAATCTTTTCCTTAATAGGAAACGGCCCTACAAACCTTGGTGCTAACTTCCCAACGGACCCAAAGCAAACAACATTCCGTAATGGAGATACTTTAACAAAGACCATGTCCCCAACATCAAACTCAAGATCTGTCCTCCTCTTATCCACGTAAGATTTCTGCCTATCTTGCGCTGCTTTCATCCTTCTTCGAATCAAATCAATCTTTTCCGAAGTCTCTCTAACCATATAAGGCCCAAGCAAGATCTTATCCGTAGACTCCCACCAACATGTAGGTGATCGACAAGGCCTTCCATAAAGAGCTTCGAAAGGAGCCATGCCAATACTAGACTGAAAGCTGTTATTATACGCGAACTCCACCAATGGAAGATGCTCTTCCCATGTACCTCCGAAATCTAAGATACATAGCCTCAAAAGGTCTTCTAGAATACGGTTCACCCTCTCGGTCTGGCCGTCCGTCTGAGGATGATATGCGGTGCTCAAACACAACTGAGTCCCTACCGCCTCTTGCAAAATCTTCCCAAACTCGCTAGTGAAGATGGGATCTCGATCACTCACTATGCTAGAAGGTACACCATGCAATCGAACTATCTCTCGAAGGTAAACTGAAGCTAGCCATGGAGCAGTCCTCTTACTCTTCACGGGTATAAAATGGGCGCTCTTAGTAAGTCTGTCTACCACAACCCAAATTCCCGTATTACCCTTCCTCGATCTCGGTAACCCATCAATAAAATCCATCGAGACGCTATCCCACTTCCATTGCGGAACTTCCAATGGGTGAAGCAACCCACCGGGTTTCTTTTGCTCCGCTTTCACTTATTGGCACACCAAACATCTAACGACATACTCGGCCACATCTTTCGTCATACCGGCCCAAAAGAAAACTCGCTTCATGTCTTGGTACATCTTGTCCCCACCGGGATGAATGGTCATCTTCGAACGATGTGCATCATCAAGTATAGCCTTCCTCAAACCCTCATCTTGCGGTACACAAAGTCTACCGTCTCTACGCAACCACCCCTTATCATCTAGGGTGTACCTACTCAAATGGCTGGACGACTCCCCCCTTATGAGCCTCTCTACCAACTCAACCAACTGTGGGTCGTCCCGCTGTGCCTCGCCAATCCGTCCCAAAAGAGTAGGTCTGACCTCTAAGGATGCTAGCAAACCGGGTACAAAGTCAACGGAAGGTCTGAAGTCAAACATCGAGATAAATTCCAAGCTTCGTCGTTCCATGAACAATGGACTCAAGGACAACCTTTTTCTGCTTAAGGCGTCCGCCACCACGTTACCCTTGCCAGGGGTATATGCTATCTCGAAATCATAGGATGCTAAGAACTCCATCCACCTTTGCTGTCTTAAGTTCAAATCCTTCTGAGAAAACAAGTACTTCAATGATTTGTGGTCAGTGAACAATTCGAACCTCTCGCCAAGAAGATAATGGCGCCAAGTCTTAAGCGCAAAAACAATAGCGGCCAACTCTAGATCATGTGTAGGGTAATTTTTCTCATGCACTCTCAACTGCCTTCCCCCATAGGCTATCACCCTTCCCTCTTGCATTAAGACAGCGCCTAGTCCTGTCCCACAAGAATCGGTATAAACAACAAATGGCTTACTCCCATCTGGCAACACTAAGACTGGAGCTGTGGTTAAAGCTCTCTTTAACCGTTGGAACGCATCATCACAATCTACGTCCCATGTGAAGACTAGATTCTTCTTCGTCAAGCAAGTTAATGGGGCTGATATCTTCGCGAAGTCCTTGATAAACTTCCTATAGTAGCCAGCCAACCCCAAGAAACTCCTCACCTCGGTAGCATTCTTCGGAACCTTCCAATCTTGGATGGACACTACCTTCGCGGGATCCACAGCTATCCCTTCTTTGGAGACCACGTGCCCTAAGAACTGCACTTCCTTCCTCCAAAAGTGACATTTAGAGAATGTAGCCTTAAGGCTATGCGCTCGAAGAGTCTCCAACACTTCCCTAAGATGTAGGGCATGTTCTTCTTCACTCTTAGAAAAGACTAAGATGTCATCCACAAAGACCACTACGAACTTATTAAGGTACTCCCTGAACACCCTACTCATCAAATCAACAAAGTATGCGGGGGTGTTCGCCAAACCAAATGGCATCACAAGCCACTCATAGAAACCATACGGAGTCCTAAAGGCAGTCTTCTCTATACTATCCTCAGCCACTCTCAACTGATGAAACCCCGTGGCTAAGTCCAACTGCGAAAACACCGAGGCGCCAACCAATTGATCAAAGAGATCATCAATCCTCGACAATGGGTGTCTATTCTTCTTTGTAAGCTTGTTGAGTTCTCTATAGTCTACACAAAGTCTGAGAGACCCATCCGCCTTCGTGGCAAAAACCACTGGAGCACCCCACTCCGATATACTTCGTCTTATGAACCCCTTCTCAAGCAACTCCCCTACTTGCTTATGGAGTTCCCTCCTCTCACAAGGAGCCATGTGGCGCACTGGCAAAGATACTGGTTTAGCATTGTCTACCAGATATATTCGGAAGTCTATCTCCCGCTTCGGAGGTAAGCCCTTCACCTCCTCAAACACATCCGTGTATTCCCGGACCACTCTAACAGATCGCAAACTCTCGATCGAAGCGTCAAGCGATTCAAGATAACTTAGCATAACAGAATTCATGGGATTACAAGAGATCTCGAGAGTGTTCCCCAAGCGGGTCATGAGCCTAACAACTCTCCTTTCGCAATCAAGAACGACACCATTACTGGATAACCAGTCCATGCCCAAAATTAACCTATAGCCCGTGAAGCCCAAAACAAAAGCATCACATCTAAACTCAACGCTAAGTATGGAAATCTTCAAACCCAAACATATCATGGAAAAATAAGTGGAGCCCCCAATTGGGTTTGAAACAACCAAGGGATCATCTACTAGACTGGTGTCTAAGTGCAGTGACTCAACTAATGATGATGAGATAAACGAATGCGATGCGCCAGAGTCGAATAAAGTACGGATAGGATGATCAAACAGAAAAACCAGACTTTCAACGGAAATAGTTCTACCTCTTCCCTGAATCGGTGGAACCGCGAGAGCCTGAACTTGCCCCCTTGCCTGACCTGGTGCCATAAGAGCTTGCACCTGTCCTCCTGAGGTAGATCCCGTCCTCTGCCCCTTCTTAGGGCAGTCTTTCACTAAATGCCCTGCTTCGCCACAGTGGAAGCAGCCAGTCTTCTTCTTCTTCCGACAATCTTTGCTTAGGTGGCCTGGTGTCCCACAATTGAAGCACTTCTTCTTTCCCTTGCCACCGTTGCCTTTCCCACCCTTGTTTTGCTGTTGCTGTTGAGGTCTCTTCTGATCTCCTTTCTTCTCGGGTGCCTTATTAGCATTGGGACCCTTCTCTTCCTCATGCATAAATGCCATATCTACTAGCTTCTCAAAGGTGGCCCCCATAGGGATGTGAGTCATAGCCAATCCATGCATCAGTTCATTCAAGCCTTTAACGAACCTCAAAGCCTTCTTCTCCGGTGTATTCACCATGTCTATGCCAAACCTTGCCAACTGATTAAACTTGTTGACATATTCCTTCACTGATAAGTTTCCTTGCCTTAGAGTCAAGAACCTTTCCATATACAGATTTTCTTCCGCCCTTGAAAGAAACTTTGCCACAAACCTTTGTCTGAAATCCGCCCAAGAGTCAACAGGGCGCTCTCCATTAGTGACCTCCAACCAGAACGAGGCCTCTCCCTTCATTAACCAAGCAGAAAACTTGACTTTCTTTCCTTCTTCCATTTCAAAGATATCTATCAACTCTTCCACCTCCTTAAGCCAATCCCTAGCTTCCACAAAAGTTTCTGATCCTTGAAAAGGTTTCCCTCCCATAGCCTTAAATTCCTTGCAAGTCTTAGCAAAAGTATCCGTGCGAGGAGGAGGAGGGGGAGGAAGATCGGGTGCAACTGGTGGTGGAGGAACATTTGCTGGACCCGCAGCGGTGGCCCTAGCCTCCATCAATCTCCTATACCATACTGGTATCGCTACACCCTCCGGAAAGTTAAGATCTTCAGCCATGCTGAAACGAAAAAGGAAAGATTCAAAACGGAGAATTCGAAAGATAAAGATATGGCTATTGGGGATTATGCTTTTCTTTCAAAAACTTTTCTCTTAAAGACATGTTTTTGAAAATACTCCTTCGAAAATGTTTTTAGAAAAATAGTTTTTCTAAAAGTTTTATCTGTTCTGGTAACCTTCGGCTCTGATACCACGTGTAACACCCCACACCCACTAAGGTCACTCACTAAGGGAATGCCTTAACTTCGGTGGAGTATTTTAAGTGAATATAGAACAGAAAAATTACAACAAGACAGATATAAGTAATACTTGAAATTTAAAACATCATTTCATTGCAGCAGAAGGTAAACATGTTTTGGTTACATATCAAAAACCAACAAGAGTCAAGTACAAAATATCCATCTCGATAAAACATAAGTACATAATCCCACTACATACTAATAGCCATAATAGAAAAGATAAGCTGGGCTTTACATCAACGGTCCAAGCTCCAAAAGATAGATAAAGCAATCTGATCAAAGCCCACTAGTGCTAGGCCCACTCTGAGAACCTGAGGGTTGGGAAAAAGATAAAAACAACGGGGTCAGACATAAGTCTGAGCGAGTCCTATAACTTTAACAATACAATCATTAAAGTAATTAGGGTATGATATAAACTTGGTACAGTAACGACTGGGGATAAAT
Organism: Allium sativum; assembly: GCA_030737875.1. Lineage (NCBI taxonomy): Eukaryota > Viridiplantae > Streptophyta > Magnoliopsida > Asparagales > Amaryllidaceae > Allium > Allium sativum. The sequence continues at coordinate 137,993,952 of CM060925.1, read as the reverse complement.
GACTACACTAAGAAGCCAACTAGACATAGGATGAACTAAGATATCTGTAACAGCCCTGATTTTTGGGGTTAATTTTAAAATTTTATTTTAAGAAATTTTAATGAATGAATATATTTAAAATTATTTATTTTAAATAATAACGATGAAAAACTTATTTTATTTCGAGCGCGAACTTGAAATTTATATTAAATCCATTCCGAGCCTGAAAACGGCGCGGTAATTTCAGATTTGAAATTCCAACTTTGAAAAATTATATAAAATAAAATATAAATCGGAATTGGACGAAACAAGAAACGCTAGGACCGTATTGAAAATATCTTTCCAAAGAGTTTCAGAAATTAAGATTCCAGTTTATAAATTGTAAGTTATGAGAAAATTAAATTTTCAGAAAAACGCTATAGAATTCGTATATATTATATATAAGGCCCGAAACGTAAATTTTTTGCAGAATAAGGAATTAGGACCCGAAACCATCTCCATTGGTTTCAGAATGTTGTTTACACATAAAAATGACTATAAGAACTTATATTTTTGAGTTTCGGAAAAATTCCACTATTTTTGGTATTTTTAAATATTAAAAATATACGCCTGAAAAATGGAATTTTTGCAAACGAACTCCGAATTCGACGAGACCAGTTTCTATGGATTCGGAATATTAAAATAAGGTTAAATTCTAAAATTTATAATTTTTGGAATTATTTTGTGGCCGGTATAATTTTTACAGTGAAAAATAGCATATTTTCAGACTTCGGAAATTCATAATAAATTCATACGGACTCGGAAAATTACGAAATCAGGTTCGTTGGATTCGTAATGACCTGAAATAATTATGTTTAAAATTTTATTAATTTTGAAATCAGCATGTATTTATAAGAATTTTTGAATTGAAGAAAACAGTTGAAAATTTAGTAATTGGACCCGTAATGATATTTGGGCGCAAACCAAAATTAAACCCATAGTATATATTATCTTTTTCCTCAGAATTTAGGGCTGAAATTCGAAATACACAGCAGCCACTTCTCTTTTCCATCATTTTTCTCAATTTCCATGGCGACTCTCTCTTGCTCTAAAATTTGTCGAAAATAAAATCTCTTCAAACCATAGCAAATTATATGTCCACTCGAAGGTCTCGACGATACGAAGCTAATGGTGTCGTCGGTTTTGTCAAACAGCGCTCGGATTCGCCGGAATCTCGTCTTAAAGCTCGCTGTTTTCGAAATTCAGAAGCTCAAAACGTAAATCAAGAAATTCCCGTGAATCGAGGAAGAATTAGACGAAGTCACGAACACGGAAGTTCTTCGTCTACGTGAGGTGGAGGTGCTCGCCAAATTTCAGGCAGTTTGGAGGTGTGAGGCGGCCTGTGAGACCCGCGAGGCGAAATCGTTCGTAGGCGATTTCCCGATGATCGGAGAAGCTTTAGGGGCGGCTCTTTCTGGTGGTGGTGCGTCTCGCCAAGACGAAGACGTTGGCGGTGGTCCCGTGGCGTCAGGTGGCCTGAAACAGCGGCAAATGGCGGTCAAAGTTCTGCGGTGAATAGTGTTTCGCGGTCAATGGGCTGAGGGTATTTTCTATTTTATTTTTAAATTATTTAATTAATTTCCAGAACTTTAAAATTGCATAACTCACTCATACGAAGTCGAAATTCGACGATTTCAGGTGCGTTGGGATCGTGGCGACGAGATGGACGCGTGGACACTAATTTTGTCCAATTCTGAGACAGTGAAATTTTTAGGTATTTTCACGAATATTAATTAATTATTTAATTATGTCCAACTTTAATAAATCATAACTCTCTCGTACGAGGTCCGATTGACGAACCGTAAATTGCGTTGGACTCGTCTTTCCGAGCTCTTCGCGATGGCGCAGACCAGAGCTGAATCCGAGACAGTCAAATTTTCAGTAAAAATCAAGGTGAGAATTCTATTTTTAAAATAAAATTATTTATTTATTTAATTCACTGCAAAATCTATATTCATATCATATGAAATTCATGTTGTTGCTGCATGTATGATTATTTCCATGTTGATTGTTTGTGATGATTGTGCGTATTTATGTTGACATGATTTTGTGTGCACGACGAAGACAAACATTTTAGTTAATATATAAAATGTATAATATTCATGTTTGTAAAAGGAAAATTTGTGCAAACCATAAAAATCATATATTTATATTGTGTATATATATAACGGAGATGTTACATGTTAGAAAGGGAATTTATATATTGTGAAAAAAAAAGTATTCTTTGTTTATCATGTTGGAATTTTCATTTTATGAATTACCCACATAAAATATTCATTTTTATGTTATGTTGAATTAGAACCGTCAACATAAGTATGTTCATTTGGTTAATAACGTTATGCTAACATAAGAACATCGCTTGTGTTAATAATGATATGTTAATATAAAACTGTCATTGTATTAAAATGAACAAAATGGATGTGTCATTTATGTTGTATATAAAATTGACAAAATAAACATGTCATTTATTTAGTAAATTACACATGCCATTTTCATAAGGAATGTTAATATTAGATTAAAACAGACACTTTTGTCAATATAATTAAGTAGCGATGAATTCACTTTTGTCAATATAATTGAAGTAGCGACAAAAATCGCTTTTGTCAATATAATTAAGTAGCGACTAAAATCACTTTTGTCAATATAATTAAATAGCGACAAAAATCGCTTTTGTCAATATAATTAAGTAGCGACAAAAATTCACTTTTGTCAATATAATTGAAGTAGCGATGAAATCACTTTTGTCAATATATTGAAGTAGCGACAAAAATCATATTTTTGTAAATGTAGAAGAAAGATTAAAATAACAAAAGATTCATTTTGACAATTGAAGAAGAATGACAATAGAAATTTCATTTTTATTTAATGTAATAAAAGAAAATACTTTTATTTTGTTAATGCCATACATTGCATATGAAAGAAAATATATTTATTTTGTTAACGTTGCATAGCATTGCATATGAAAGAAAATATATTTATTTTGTTAACGTTGCATAGCATTGCATATGAATGATATATATTTATTTTGTTAACGTTGCATAGCATTGCATATGAATGATATATATTTATTTTGTTAACGTTGCATAGCATTGCATATGAATGATATATATTTATTTTGTTAACGTTGCATAGCATTGCATATGAATGATATATATTTATTTTGTTAACGTTGCATAGCATTGCATATGAAAGAAAATATATTTATTTTGTTAACGTTGCATAGCATTGCATATGAATGATATATATTTATTTTGTTAACGTTGCATAGCATTGCATATGAATGATATATATTTATTTTGTTAACGTTGCATAGCATTGCATATGAATGATATATATTTATTTTGTTAACGTTGCATAGCATTGCATATGAATGATATATATTTATTTTGTTAATGACATAACATTGCATATGAATGATATATCTTTATTTTGTTAATGACATAACATTGCATATGAATGATATATATTTATTTTGTTAACGTTGCATAGCATTGCATATGAATGATATATATTTATTTTGTTAACGTTGCATAGCATTGCATATGAATGATATATATTTATTTTGTTAACGTTGCATAGCATTGCATATGAATGATATATATTTATTTTGTTAACGTTGCATAGCATTGCATATGAACGCTATATATTTATTTTGTTAACGTTGCATAACATTGCATATGAACGGTATATATTTATTTTGTTAATGGCATAGCATTGCATATGAATGATATATATTTATTTTGTTAACGTTGCATAGCATTGCATATGAACGATATATATTTATTTTGTTAACGTTGCATAGCATTGCATATGAATGATATATATTTATTTTGTTAACGTTGCATAACATTGCATATGAATGATATATCTTTATTTTGTTAATGACATAACATTGCATATGAATGATATATCTTTATTTTGTTAATGACATAACATTGCATATGAATGATATATCTTTATTTTGTTAATGACATAGCATTGCATATGAATGATATATATTTATTTTGTTAACGTTGCATAGCATTGCATATGAATGATATATATTTATTTTGTTAACGTTGCATAGCATTGCATATGAATGATATATATTTATTTTGTTAACGTTGCATAGCATTGCATATGAACGGTATATATTTATTTTGTTAACGTTGCATAGCATTGCATATGAATGATATATATTTATTTTGTTAACGTTGCATAGCATTGCATATGAATGATATATATATTTATTTTGTTAATGACATAGCATTGCATATGATAGAAAATATATTTAATTTGTTAACGTTGCATAGCATTGCATATGAAAGAAAATATATTTATTTTGTTAACGTTGCATAGCATTGCATATGAATGATATATATTTATTTTGTTAACGTTGCATAGCATTGCATATGAATGATATATATTTATTTTGTTAACGTTGCATAGCATTGCATATGAATGATATATATATTTATTTTGTTAATGACATAGCATTGCATATGAACGGTATATATTTATTTTGTTAATGGCATAGCATTGCATATGAATGATATATATTTATTTTGTTAACGTTGCATAGCATTGCATATGAATGATATATATTTATTTTGTTAATGACATAGCATTGCATATGAATGATATATATTTATTTTGTTAACGTTGCATAGCATTGCATATGAATGATATATATTTATTTTGTTAATGACATAACATTGCATATGAATGATATATCTTTATTTTGTTAATGACATAACATTGCATATGAATGATATATATTTATTTTGTTAACGTTGCATAGCATTGCATATGAATGATATATATTTATTTTGTTAACGTTGCATAGCATTGCATATGAAATGAAATATATTTATTTTGGTTAATGTAAAGAGTATGACAACTTCAATTTTTGTTAAGGTAAAGAATAGCGACAAATTCCTTTTTATATGTAAAGAGAGAGATAAAATAAGCTTGCGTGTATATTAATTCACTTTTATATGTAATGAGAGAAATGAAGTAAAATTTGTTTACATATACATTCAGTTTATATGTCAATTGTAATGGAAGGTTTGTTAACATGTACATTCATAGTTGTATATGTCATTGGAAAAAGAGAGATTATTTTTATATGGATAGAATAAAAGAAAGATTCATTTTTATAAAAATAGATAAAAAGAATGGCAAAACATTCATTTTGTCAAATATAAAAGAAAGATAGAAAATATAAGGATGACAAGATACTCATTTGTCAAGAGTAAGAAATATGCATTTTGATCAAACGAAAAAGGATGACAAAATATTCATTTGTTAAAAATTAAGATGACATTGTTTTGTACTGACAAGTTTTGTTAAAGGAAATTACATTTCATGTGATCAAAATAAAAAGAAATGAGAATTACATTTTTTTTATGTAATTATATGATTGGAATGTCACTTATATTAGAAGTGTTAAACTAGATAAACATGTCCCTTTGTTTAAAAGAGGTTATTTAGGATAAGAAGGACATTTTATTAATTAAAATTACACTTTTATTTGAAACTACGAAATGAAATGTGGTAAGCGAATAAAATTTACACTTTTATATATGTAACTATAAATGAGGATTTGCACTGTAAATTAGAATTACATTCTTATTATGTAATTAAGGTATGATATTATATTTTATATTAAAAATTATATTTGCATGACGTCACCTAAGAAGGAAATTTGCATTGCCAATATAAAATAGCAAAAATCATTTTTTTTTGGTTTGCATTGAAAGAGATAAGAAATATATTCGTTCGTATAGAAATGAAGTTAACACCAAAATATATTTCGTTTTGGCTAGGAATTGAAATGACACAAAAATACTCATTTTTGTTAAATTATGAAGGACGTACAAAAATATTCATTTTTGGTTGTAATTGGAATGATACACAAAATACATTTTTGTGTGTAGGATATGTATGGAAATTGAAGAACATTAATAAAAGAAACCATTGTTTGGTGTGATGAGTTATTGCATATAAATAAGAAGATTGGTTGTTAGGAAAATATAGTAAGATGAAATGGATGGAGGAATTATATATAATTATATATATAAAAATTTAAAATCAAACGATATGAAATGATTTCCAACTTATATATACACGAGAATTGTTTGGGAAGTCCGAGTTTATCTCATTCCAAACAATTTAAACGACGTTTAAAAATTGAAGATTTAAAGACAACCATGGAAGACCGACGGTCTTCACATCGAATGGACGACGACGGCTGATGCCCATGATTGGAGTAGCTACCTTGAAGGGGCTACAGTGGTTGCCGTCCGGACGTTGTGTTGATTTGTACGGATTTGACTTTCGCTCAGACCCAGAGCATAAGTTTTAAATGGATTGTGTGTCTGACGTTGTACTCCGTTAATATCATGTTAGTTATTTTCTGTCTATATATAAATGATTGGTGGTGAAGAATTTATTCTTTACTTAACACCCGTTTATATATTGATGGACGATCAATGGCACGGTATGGATTGACAATGTGGCACGCTAAGATGAAGATGATCAAGGCTTTGTTGAAAAGCAGGCCTTGTGGTTATGACGTAACTTCGCGAGCCTCACAAACCGGTAGAGTCTAAAACGGGCGAAGGGAACGCAGGGAGAGCAGCACGTTTCTTTCTAGCTAGAAGCGGTGTTTGGGTTTTATCACGGCCTGACATTTTACTTATGTGGATGATGGAATGAGGCGCGCCTCGGATAGGTCCTATAGGACCGGGAAACGTGTGCTTAGGAATTGCCAATCCTCTAAGCTGTATTTGAGGACCGGCCCTGCCATTTCCAAGGGTTAACTGCGGGTAATCCTAGGACATTAGCTAGAGTGTCTCGAATCGGTAAGGAGCTCCGCTCTAGCCTTGACTCATGATGGAAATCCAAATCTCCAATACGCCCCATGCGGTTTTGATTGTATTACTAGTACGGAGGCATAATATATGGTACCTATGCTTCTTAGGATTGATATTATGATTGAAATGTTTTAAAACATATACACACTAATAATAATATCGTTTTTACGTATTTATCATCTTTTAATCACCATAAGGTAAAACTCTATCCTCTGGTGTGCGTTGCATTGTGTGATGGGACCTGAGTCTTATGGTGGTTTCATTTTTTCTAAAAAGCATTGCGTTATTTGACGATTTACTTTACTGTTATGCACAGCAATCCATTGGAGTAAACCCGTTCCGCGTTAGCGGCGTGGTCCTTGGATTTGCCTTATTAGTAGTTATGTTAGTTAAGAATTCTCACACCAGTCCCACGACTGACCCGTTGTTTGTTTCCACCTTTGCAAACTCGGGTGCCCTCTTTTCCACACGGGCAGTCGAGTAGTTTGTCTACAGGTTTATCTCTTGAGCAGGTTACTGGATTGAAGCATAAAGCTGTGTCCAGAATATAGAAAAGACTTCCGCTGTATTAGTTTTGTTCAGCTGCAATGTATTATAAATTAAATGTAAAATTTATCTTCCGCTGCAATTATTTTTATTCGATGTACTCTGATATTCTGTACTCTGATGTAAACATTTTGTACTGTTTATAAAAGTCTGTTGTTTTGTTCTGATGATTGTTGTATTCCCAAAGTTAAAGTATTCGGGATTTGAACGGTCTTGGTCGATTTTGCGATCGATCGGGTCGGGCAAAGCCCGGGTCTTTACAGTTGGTATCAGAGCTTTGGTTAGCTCAAATCTTTGGGGTACAACTCGTTAGAACTGAACAAAAGACTCATCAGAGAATTGGATTAGTAATGTCCAATAAGAATACTCATTAGAGATAGGATCAGCAGTATCCTAGAATGAGAAAACTCATTAGAGATGGGGTTAGTAATGCCCTAGAATGAGTTCAGAGTGATAAGCTTATGATTAGCGTATTTTTGATTATATAATCTATTTTTGAAAATAAGATTTTTAAATATATAAAAGAGTATGTATATTTGATAAGTTAGTCAACAAATGAAATTAATAAGAGAAATTAAAATTTAGTTAGTTAATTAAACAACTTTTACCTTAGTTCCTTTTCGAGGACGAAAAGATTTTAAGTGGGGGCGACTGTAACAGCCCTGATTTTTGGAGTTAATTTTAAAATTTTATTTTAAGAAATTTTAATGAATGAATATATTTAAAATTATTTATTTTAAATAATAACGATGAAAAACTTATTTTATTTCGAGCGCGAACTTGAAATTTATATTAAATCCATTCCGAGCCTGAAAACGGCGCGGTAATTTCAGATTTGAAATTCCAACTTTGAAAAATTATATAAAATAAAATATAAATCGGAATTGGACGAAACAAGAAACGCTAGGACCGTATTGAAAATATCTTTCCAAAGAGTTTCAGAAATTAAGATTCCAGTTTATAAATTGTAAGTTATGAGAAAATTAAATTTTCAGAAAAACGCTATAGAATTCGTATATATTATATATAAGGCCCGAAACGTAAAATTTTTGCAGAATAAGGAATTAGGACCCGAAACCATCTCCATTGGTTTCAGAATGTTGTTTACACATAAAAATGACTATAAGAACTTATATTTTTGAGTTTCGGAAAAATTCCACTATTTTTGGTATTTTTAAATATTAAAAATATACGCCTGAAAAATGGAATTTTTGCAAACGAACTCCGAATTCGACGAGACCAGTTTCTATGGATTCGGAATATTAAAATAAGGTTAAATTCTAAAATTTATAATTTTTGGAATTATTTTGTGGCCGGTATAATTTTTACAGTGAAAAATAGCATATTTTCAGACTTCGGAAATTCATAATAAATTCATACGGACTCGGAAAATTACGAAATCAGGTTCGTTGGATTCGTAATGACCTGAAATAATTATGTTTAAAATTTTATTAATTTTGAAATCAGCATGTATTTATAAGAATTTTTGAATTGAAGAAAACAGTTGAAAATTTAGTAATTGGACCCGTAATGATATTTGGGCGCAAACCAAAATTAAACCCATAGTATATATTATCTTTTTCCTCAGAATTTAGGGCTGAAATTCGAAATACACAGCAGCCACTTCTCTTTTCCATCATTTTTCTCAATTTCCATGGCGACTCTCTCTTCCTCTAAAATTTGTCGAAAATAAAATCTCTTCAAACCATAGCAAATTATATGTCCGCTCGAAGGTCTCGACGATACGAAGCTAATGGTGTCGTCGGTTTTGTCAAACAGCGCTCGGATTCGCCGGAATCTCGTCTTAAAGCTCGCTGTTTTCGAAATTCAGAAGCTCAAAACGTAAATCAAGAAATTCCCGTGAATCGAGGAAGAATTAGACGAAGTCACGAACACGGAAGTTCTTCGTCTACGTGAGGTGGAGGTGCTCGCCAAATTTCAGGCAGTTTGGAGGTGTGAGGCGGCCTGTGGGACCCGCGAGGCGAAATCGTTCGTAGGCGATTTCCCGATGATCGGAGAAGCTTTAGGGGCGGCTCTTTCTGGTGGTGGTGCGTCTCGCCAAGACGAAGACGTTGGCGGTGGTCCCGTGGCGTCAGGTGGCCTGAAACCAAATGGCGGTCAAAGTTCTGCGGTGAATAGTGTTTCGCGGTCAATGGGCTGAGGGTATTTTCTATTTTATTTTTAAATTATTTAATTAATTTCCAGAACTTTAAAATTGCATAACTCACTCATACGAAGTCGAAATTCGACTATTTCAGGTGCGTTGGGATCGTGGCGACGAGATGGACGCGTGGACACTAATTTTGTCCAATTCTGAGACAGTGAAATTTTTAGGTATTTTCACGAATATTAATTAATTATTTAATTATGTCCAACTTTAATAAATCATAACTCTCTCGTACGAGGTCTGATTGACGAACCGTAAATTGCGTTGGACTCGTCTTTCCGAGCTCTTCGCGATGGCGCAGACCAGAGCTGAATCCGAGACAGTCAAATTTTCAGCAAAAATCAAGGTGAGAATTCTATTTTTAAAATAAAATTATTTATTTATTTAATTCACTGCAAAATCTATATTCATATCATATGAAATTCATGTTGTTGCTGCATGTATGATTATTTCCATGTTGATTGTTTGTGATGATTGTGCGTATTTATGTTGACATGATTTTGTGTGCACGACGAAGACAAACATTTTAGTTAATATATAAAATGTATAATATTCATGTTTGTAAAAGGAAAATTTGTGCAAACCATAAAAATCATATATTTATATTGTGTATATATATAACGGAGATGTTACATGTTAGAAAGGGAATTTATATATTGTGAAAAAAAAAAGTATTCTTTGTTTATCATGTTGGAATTTTCATTTTATGAATTACCCACATAAAATATTAATTTTTATGTTATGTTGAATTAGAACCGTCAACATAAGTATGTTCATTTGGTTAATAACGTTATGCTAACATAAGAACATCGCTTGTGTTAATAATGATATGTTAATATAAAACTGTCATTGTATTAAAATGAACAAAATGGATGTGTCATTTATGTTGTATATAAAATTGACAAAATAAACATGTCATTTATTTAGTAAATTACACAAGCCATTTTCATAAGGAATGTTAATATTAGATTAAAACAGACACTTTTGTCAATATAATTAAGTAGCGATGAATTCACTTTTGTCAATATAATTGAAGTAGCGACAAAAATCGCTTTTGTCAATATAATTAAGTAGCGACTAAAATCACTTTTGTCAATATAATTAAATAGCGACAAAACTCGCTTTTGTCAATATAATTAAGTAGCGACAAAAATTCACTTTTGTCAATATAATTGAAGTAGCGATGAAATCACTTTTGTCAATATATTGAAGTAGCGACAAAAATCATATTTTTGTAAATGTAGAAGAAAGATTAAAATAACAAAAGATTCATTTTGACAATTGAAGAAGAATGACAATAGAAATTTCATTTTTATTTAATGTAATAAAAGAAAATACTTTTATTTTGTTAATGCCATACATTGCATATGAAAGAAAATATATTTATTTTGTTAACGTTGCATAGCATTGCATATGAAAGAAAATATATTTATTTTGTTAACGTTGCATAGCATTGCATATGAATGATATATATTTATTTTGTTAACGTTGCATAGCATTGCATATGAATGATATATATTTATTTTGTTAACGTTGCATAGCATTGCATATGAATGATATATATTTATTTTGTTAACGTTGCATAGCATTGCATATGAAAGAAAATATATTTATTTTGTTAACGTTGCATAGCATTGCATATGAATGATATATATTTATTTTGTTAACGTTGCATAGCATTGCATATGAATGATATATATTTATTTTGTTAACGTTGCATAGCATTGCATATGAATGATATATATTTATTTTGTTAACGTTGCATAACATTGCATATGAATGATATATCTTTATTTTGTTAATGACATAACATTGCATATGAATGATATATCTTTATTTTGTTAATGACATAACATTGCATATGAATGATATATCTTTATTTTGTTAATGACATAGCATTGCATATGAATGATATATATTTATTTTGTTAACGTTGCATAGCATTGCATATGAATGATATATATTTATTTTGTTAACGTTGCATAGCATTGCATATGAATGATATATATTTATTTTGTTAACGTTGCATAGCATTGCATATGAATGATATATATTTATTTTGTTAACGTTGCATAGCAATGCATATGAACGGTATATATTTATTTTGTTAACGTTGCATAGCATTGCATATGAACGGTATATATTTATTTTGTTAATGGCATAGCATTGCATATGAATGATATATATTTATTTTGTTAACGTTGCATAGCATTGCATATGAATGATATATATTTATTTTGTTAACGTTGCATAGCATTGCATATGAATGATATATATTTATTTTGTTAACGTTGCATAACATTGCATATGAATGATATATCTTTATTTTGTTAATGACATAACATTGCATATGAATGATATATCTTTATTTTGTTAATGACATAACATTGCATATGAATGATATATCTTTATTTTGTTAATGACATAGCATTGCATATGAATGATATATATTTATTTTGTTAACGTTGCATAGCATTGCATATGAATGATATATATTTATTTTGTTAACGTTGCATAGCATTGCATATGAATGATATATATTTATTTTGTTAACGTTGCATAGCATTGCATATGAATGATATATATTTATTTTGTTAACGTTGCATAGCATTGCATATGAACGGTATATATTTATTTTGTTAACGTTGCATAGCATTGCATATGAATGATATATATTTATTTTGTTAACGTTGCATAGCATTGCATATGAATGATATATATATTTATTTTGTTAATGACATAGCATTGCATATGATAGAAAATATATTTATTTTGTTAACGTTGCATAGCATTGCATATGAAAGAAAATATATTTATTTTGTTAACGTTGCATAGCATTGCATATGAATGATATATATTTATTTTGTTAACGTTGCATAGCATTGCATATGAATGATATATATTTATTTTGTTAACGTTGCATAGCATTGCATATGAATGATATATATATTTATTTTGTTAATGACATAGCATTGCATATGAACGGTATATATTTATTTTGTTAATGGCATAGCATTGCATATGAATGATATATATTTATTTTGTTAACGTTGCATAGCATTGCATATGAATGATATATATTTATTTTGTTAATGACATAGCATTGCATATGAATGATATATATTTATTTTGTTAACGTTGCATAGCATTGCATATGAATGATATATATTTATTTTGTTAATGACATAACATTGCATATGAATGATATATCTTTATTTTGTTAATGACATAACATTGCATATGAATGATATATATTTATTTTGTTAACGTTGCATAGCATTGCATATGAATGATATATATTTATTTTGTTAACGTTGCATAGCATTGCATATGAAATGAAATATATTTATTTTGGTTAATGTAAAGAGTATGACAACTTCAATTTTTGTTAAGGTAAAGAATAGCGACAAATTCCTTTTTATATGTAAAGAGAGAGATAAAATAAGCTTGCGTGTATATTAATTCACTTTTATATGTAATGAGAGAAATGAAGTAAAATTTGTTTACATATACATTCAGTTTATATGTCAATTGTAATGGAAGGTTTGTTAACATGTACATTCATAGTTGTATATGTCATTGGAAAAAGAGAGATTATTTTTATATGGATAGAATAAAAGAAAGATTCATTTTTATAAAAATAGATAAAAAGAATGGCAAAACATTCATTTTGTCAAATATAAAAGAAAGATAGAAAATATAAGGATGACAAGATACTCATTTGTCAAGAGTAAGAAATATGCATTTTGATCAAACGAAAAAGGATGACAAAATATTCATTTGTTAAAAATTAAGTTGACATTGTTTTGTACTGACAAGTTTTGTTAAAGGAAATTACATTTCATGTGATCAAAATAAAAAGAAATGAGAATTACATTTTTTTTTTATGTAATTATATGATTGGAATGTCACTTATATTAGAAGTGTTAAACTAGATAAACATGTCCCTTTGTTTAAAAGAGGTTATTTAGGATAAGAAGGACATTTTATTAATTAAAATTACACTTTTATTTGAAACTATGAAATGAAATGTGGTAAGCGAATAAAATTTACACTTTTATATATGTAACTATAAATGAGGATTTGCACTGTAAATTAGAATTACATTCTTATTATGTAATTAAGGTATGATATTATATTTTATATTAAAAATTATATTTGCATGACGTCACCTAAGAAGGAAATTTGCATTGCCAATATAAAATAGCAAAAATCATTTTTTTTTGGTTTGCATTGAAAGAGATAAGAAATATATTCGTTCGTATAGAAATGAAGTTAACACCAAAATATATTTCGTTTTGGCTAGGAATTGAAATGACACAAAAATACTCATTTTTGTTAAATTATGAAGGACGTACAAAAATATTCATTTTTGGTTGTAATTGGAATGATACACAAAATACATTTTTGTGTGTAGGATATGTATGGAAATTGAAGAACATTAATAAAAGAAACCATTGTTTGGTGTGATGAGTTATTGCATATAAATAAGAAGATTGGTTGTTAGGAAAATATAGTAAGATGAAATGGATGGAGGAATTATATATAATTATATATATAAAAATTTAAAATCAAACGATATGAAATGATTTCCAACTTATATATACACGAGAATTGTTTGGGAAGTCCGAGTTTATCTCATTCCAAACAATTTAAACGACGTTTAAAAATTGAAGATTTAAAGACAACCGTAGAAGACCGACGGTCTTCACATCGAATGGACGACGACGGCTGATGCCCATGATTGGAGTAGCTACCTTGAAGGGGCTACAGTGGTTGCCGTCCGGACGTAGTGTTGATTTGTACGGATTTGACTTTCGCTCAGACCCAGAGCATAAGTTTTAAATGGATTGTGTGTCTGACGTTGTACTCCGTTAATATCATGTTAGTGATTTTCTGTCTATATATAAATGATTGGTGGTGAAGAATTTATTCTTTACTTAACACCCGTTTATATATTGATGGACGATCAATGGCACGGTATGGATTGACAATGTGGCACGCTAAGATGAAGATGATCAAGGCTTTGTTGAAAAGCAGGCCTTGTGGTTATGACGTAACTTCGCGAGCCTCACAAACCGGTAGAGTCTAAAACGGGCGAAGGGAACGCAGGGAGAGCAGCACGTTTCTTTCTAGCTAGAAGCGGTGTTTGGGTTTTATCACGGCCTGACATTTTACTTATGTGGATGATGGAATGAGGCGCGCCTCGGATAGGTCCTATAGGACCGGGAAACGTGTGCTTAGGAATTGCCAATCCTCTAAGCTGTATTTGAGGACCGGCCCTGCCATTTCCAAGGGTTAACTGCGGGTAATCCTGGGACATTAGCTAGAGTGTCTCGAATCGGTAAGGAGCTCCGCTCTAGCCTTGACTCATGATGGAAATCCAAATCTCCAATACGCCCCATGCGGTTTTGATTGTATTACTAGTACGGAGGCATAATATATGGTACCTATGCTTCTTAGGATTGATATTATGATTGAAATGTTTTAAAACATATACACACTAATAATAATATCGTTTTTACGTATTTATCATCTTTTAATCACCATAAGGTAAAACTCTATCCTCTGGTGTGCGTTGCATTGTGTGATGGGACCTGAGTCTTATGGTGGTTTCATTTTTTCTAAAAAGCATTGCGTTATTTGACGATTTACTTTACTGTTATGCACAGCAATCCATTGGAGTAAACCCGTTCCGCGTTAGCGGCGTGGTCCTTGGATTTGCCTTATTAGTAGTTATGTTAGTTAAGAATTCTCACACCAGTCCCACGACTGACCCGTTGTTTGTTTCCACCTTTGCAAACTCGGGTGCCCTCTTTTCCACACGGGCAGTCGAGTAGTTTGTCTACAGGTTTATCTCTTGAGCAGGTTACTGGATTGAAGCATAAAGCTGTGTCCAGAATATAGAAAAGACTTCCGCTGTATTAGTTTTGTTCAGCTGCAATGTATTATAAATTAAATGTAAAATTTATCTTCCGCTGCAATTATTTTTATTCGATGTACTCTGATATTCTGTACTCTGATGTAAACATTTTGTACTGTTTATAAAAGTCTGTTGTTTTGTTCTGATGATTGTTGTATTCCCAAAGTTAAAGTATTCGGGATTTGAACGGTCTTGGTCGATTTTGCGATCGATCGGGTCGGGCAAAGCCCGGGTCTTTACAGTTGGTATCAGAGCTTTGGTTAGCTCAAATCTTTGGGGTACAACTCGTTAGAACTGAACAAAAGACTCATCAGAGAATTGGATTAGTAATGTCCAATAAGAATACTCATTAGAGATAGGATCAGCAGTATCCTAGAATGAGAAAACTCATTAGAGATGGGGTTAGTAATGCCCTAGAATGAGTTCAGAGTGATAAGCTTATGATTAGCGTATTTTTGATTATATAATCTATTTTTGAAAATAAGATTTTTAAATATATAAAAGAGTATGTATATTTGATAAGTTAGTCAACAAATGAAATTAATAAGAGAAATTAAAATTTAGTTAGTTAATTAAACAACTTCTACCTTAGTTCCTTTTCGAGGACGAAAAGATTTTAAGTGGGGGCGACTGTAACAGCCCTGATTTTTGGAGTTAATTTTAAAATTTTATTTTAAGAAATTTTAATGAATGAATATATTTAAAATTATTTATTTTAAATAATAACGATGAAAAACTTATTTTATTTCGAGCGCGAACTTGAAATTTATATTAAATCCATTCCGAGCCTGAAAACGGCGCGGTAATTTCAGATTTGAAATTCCAACTTTGAAAAATTATATAAAATAAAATATAAATCGGAATTGGACGAAACAAGAAACGCTAGGACCGTATTGAAAATATCTTTCCAAAGAGTTTCAGAAATTAAGATTCCAGTTTATAAATTGTAAGTTATGAGAAAATTAAATTTTCAGAAAAACGCTATAGAATTCGTATATATTATATATAAGGCCCGAAACGTAAAATTTTTGCAGAATAAGGAATTAGGACCCGAAACCATCTCCATTGGTTTCAGAATGTTGTTTACACATAAAAATGACTATAAGAACTTATATTTTTGAGTTTCGGAAAAATTCCACTATTTTTGGTATTTTTAAATATTAAAAATATACGCCTGAAAAATGGAATTTTTGCAAACGAACTCCGAATTCGACGAGACCAGTTTCTATGGATTCGGAATATTAAAATAAGGTTAAATTCTAAAATTTATAATTTTTGGAATTATTTTGTGGCCGGTATAATTTTTACAGTGAAAAATAGCATATTTTCAGACTTCGGAAATTCATAATAAATTCATACGGACTCGGAAAATTACGAAATCAGGTTCGTTGGATTCGTAATGACCTGAAATAATTATGTTTAAAATTTTATTAATTTTGAAATCAGCATGTATTTATAAGAATTTTTGAATTGAAGAAAACAGTTGAAAATTTAGTAATTGGACCCGTAATGATATTTGGGCGCAAACCAAAATTAAACCCATAGTATATATTATCTTTTTCCTCAGAATTTAGGGCTGAAATTCGAAATACACAGCAGCCACTTCTCTTTTCCATCATTTTTCTCAATTTCCATGGCGACTCTCTCTTCCTCTAAAATTTGTCGAAAATAAAATCTCTTCAAACCATAGCAAATTATATGTCCGCTCGAAGGTCTCGACGATACGAAGCTAATGGTGTCGTCGGTTTTGTCAAACAGCGCTCGGATTCGCCGGAATCTCGTCTTAAAGCTCGCTGTTTTCGAAATTCAGAAGCTCAAAACGTAAATCAAGAAATTCCCGTGAATCGAGGAAGAATTAGACGAAGTCACGAACACGGAAGTTCTTCGTCTACGTGAGGTGGAGGTGCTCGCCAAATTTCAGGCAGTTTGGAGGTGTGAGGCGGCCTGTGGGACCCGCGAGGCGAAATCGTTCGTAGGCGATTTCCCGATGATCGGAGAAGCTTTAGGGGCGGCTCTTTCTGGTGGTGGTGCGTCTCGCCAAGACGAAGACGTTGGCGGTGGTCCCGTGGCGTCAGGTGGCCTGAAACCAAATGGCGGTCAAAGTTCTGTGGTGAATAGTGTTTCGCGGTCAATGGGCTGAGGGTATTTTCTATTTTATTTTTAAATTATTTAATTAATTTCCAGAACTTTAAAATTGCATAACTCACTCATACGAAGTCGAAATTCGACTATTTCAGGTGCGTTGGGATCGTGGCGACGAGATGGACGCGTGGACACTAATTTTGTCCAATTCTGAGACAGTGAAATTTTTAGGTATTTTCACGAATATTAATTAATTATTTAATTATGTCCAACTTTAATAAATCATAACTCTCTCGTACGAGGTCCGATTGACGAACCGTAAATTGCGTTGGACTCGTCTTTCCGAGCTCTTCGCGATGGCGCAGACCAGAGCTGAATCCGAGACAGTCAAATTTTCAGCAAAAATCAAGGTGAGAATTCTATTTTTAAAATAAAATTATTTATTTATTTAATTCACTGCAAAATCTATATTCATATCATATGAAATTCATGTTGTTGCTGCATGTATGATTATTTCCATGTTGATTGTTTGTGATGATTGTGCGTATTTATGTTGACATGATTTTGTGTGCACGACGAAGACAAACATTTTAGTTAATATATAAAATGTATAATATTCATGTTTGTAAAAGGAAAATTTGTGCAAACCATAAAAATCATATATTTATATTGTGTATATATATAACGGAGATGTTACATGTTAGAAAGGGAATTTATATATTGTGAAAAAAAAAAAGTATTCTTTGTTTATCATGTTGGAATTTTCATTTTATGAATTACCCACATAAAATATTCATTTTTATGTTATGTTGAATTAGAACCGTCAACATAAGTATGTTCATTTGGTTAATAACGTTATGCTAACATAAGAACATCGCTTGTGTTAATAATGATATGTTAATATAAAACTGTCATTGTATTAAAATGAACAAAATGGATGTGTCATTTATGTTGTATATAAAATTGACAAAATAAACATGTCATTTATTTAGTAAATTACACATGCCATTTTCATAAGGAATGTTAATATTAGATTAAAACAGACACTTTTGTCAATATAATTAAGTAGCGATGAATTCACTTTTGTCAATATAATTGAAGTAGCGACAAAAATCGCTTTTGTCAATATAATTAAGTAGCGACTAAAATCACTTTTGTCAATATAATTAAATAGCGACAAAAATCGCTTTTGTCAATATAATTAAGTAGCGACAAAAATTCACTTTTGTCAATATAATTGAAGTAGCGATGAAATCACTTTTGTCAATATATTGAAGTAGCGACAAAAATCATATTTTTGTAAATGTAGAAGAAAGATTAAAATAACAAAAGATTCATTTTGACAATTGAAGAAGAATGACAATAGAAATTTCATTTTTATTTAATGTAATAAAAGAAAATACTTTTATTTTGTTAATGCCATACATTGCATATGAAAGAAAATATATTTATTTTGTTAACGTTGCATAGCATTGCATATGAAAGAAAATATATTTATTTTGTTAACGTTGCATAGCATTGCATATGAATGATATATATTTATTTTGTTAACGTTGCATAGCATTGCATATGAATGATATATATTTATTTTGTTAACGTTGCATAGCATTGCATATGAATGATATATATTTATTTTGTTAACGTTGCATAGCATTGCATATGAAAGAAAATATATTTATTTTGTTAACGTTGCATAGCATTGCATATGAATGATATATATTTATTTTGTTAACGTTGCATAGCATTGCATATGAATGATATATATTTATTTTGTTAACGTTGCATAGCATTGCATATGAATGATATATATTTATTTTGTTAACGTTGCATAACATTGCATATGAATGATATAACTTTATTTTGTTAATGACATAACATTGCATATGAATGATATATCTTTATTTTGTTAATGACATAACATTGCATATGAATGATATATCTTTATTTTGTTAATGACATAGCATTGCATATGAATGATATATATTTATTTTGTTAACGTTGCATAGCATTGCATATGAATGATATATATTTATTTTGTTAACGTTGCATAGCATTGCATATGAATGATATATATTTATTTTGTTAACGTTGCATAGCATTGCATATGAACGGTATATATTTATTTTGTTAACGTTGCATAGCATTGCATATGAACGGTATATATTTATTTTGTTAATGGCATAGCATTGCATATGAATGATATATATTTATTTTGTTAACGTTGCATAGCATTGCATATGAATGATATATATTTATTTTGTTAACGTTGCATAGCATTGCATATGAATGATATATATTTATTTTGTTAACGTTGCATAACATTGCATATGAATGATATATCTTTATTTTGTTAATGACATAACATTGCATATGAATGATATATCTTTATTTTGTTAATGACATAACATTGCATATGAATGATATATCTTTATTTTGTTAATGACATAGCATTGCATATGAATGATATATATTTATTTTGTTAACGTTGCATAGCATTGCATATGAATGATATATATTTATTTTGTTAACGTTGCGTAGCATTGCATATGAATGATATATATTTATTTTGTTAACGTTGCATAGCATTGCATATGAAAGATATATATTTATTTTGTTAACGTTGCATAGCATTGCATATGAACGGTATATATTTATTTTGTTAACGTTGCATAGCATTGCATATGAATGATATATATTTATTTTGTTAACGTTGCATAGCATTGCATATGAATGATATATATATTTATTTTGTTAATGACATAGCATTGCATATGAAAGAAAATATATTTATTTTGTTAACGTTGCATAGCATTGCATATGAAAGAAAATATATTTATTTTGTTAACGTTGCATAGCATTGCATATGAATGATATATATTTATTTTGTTAACGTTGCATAGCATTGCATATGAATGATATATATATATTTATTTTGTTAATGACATAGCATTGCATATGAACGGTATATATTTATTTTGTTAATGGCATAGCATTGCATATGAATGATATATATTTATTTTGTTAACGTTGCATAGCATTGCATATGAATGATATATATTTATTTTGTTAATGACATAGCATTGCATATGAATGATATATATTTATTTTGTTAACGTTGCATAGCATTGCATATGAATGATATATATTTATTTTGTTAATGACATAACATTGCATATGAATGATATATCTTTATTTTGTTAATGACATAGCATTGCATATGAATGATATATATTTATTTTGTTAACGTTGCATAGCATTGCATATGAATGATATATATTTATTTTGTTAACGTTGCATAGCATTGCATATGAAATGAAATATATTTATTTTGGTTAATGTAAAGAGTATGACAACTTCAATTTTTGTTAAGGTAAAGAATTGCGACAAATTCCTTTTTATATGTAAAGAGAGAGATAAAATAAGCTTGCGTATATATTAATTCACTTTTATATGTAATGAGAGAAATGAAGTAAAATTTGTTTACATATACATTCAGTTTATATGTCAATTGTAATGGAAGGTTTGTTAACATGTACATTCATAGTTGTATATGTCATTGGAAAAAGAGAGATTATTTTTATATGGATAGAACAAAAGAAAGATTCATTTTTATAAAAATAGATAAAAAGAATGGCAAAACATTCATTTTGTCAAATATAAAAGAAAGATAGAAAATATAAGGATGACAAGATACTCATTTGTCAAGAGTAAGAAATATGCATTTTGATCAAACGAAAAAGGATGACAAAATATTCATTTGTTAAAAATTAAGTTGACATTGTTTTGTACTGACAAGTTTTGTTAAAGGAAATTACATTTCATGTGATCAAAATAAAAAGAAATGAGAATTACATTTTTTTATATGTAATTATATGATTGGAATGTCACTTATATTAGAAGTGTTAAACTAGATAAACATGTCCCTTTGTTTAAAAGAGGTTATTTAGGATAAGAAGGACATTTTATTAATTAAAATTACACTTTTATTTGAAACTATGAAATGAAATGTGGTAAGCGAATAAAATTTACACTTTTATATATGTAACTATAAATGAGGATTTGCACTGTAAATTAGAATTACATTCTTATTATGTAATTAAGGTATGATATTATATTTTATATTAAAAATTATATTTGCATGACGTCACCTAAGAAGGAAATTTGCATTGCCAATATAAAATAGCAAAAATCATTTTTTTTTGGTTTGCATTGAAAGAGATAAGAAATATATTCGTTCGTATAGAAATGAAGTTAACACCAAAATATATTTCGTTTTGGCTAGGAATTGAAATGACACAAAAATACTCATTTTTGTTAAATTATGAAGGACGTACAAAAATATTCATTTTTGGTTGTAATTGGAATGATACACAAAATACATTTTTGTGTGTAGGATATGTATGGAAATTGAAGAACATTAATAAAAGAAACCATTGTTTGGTGTGATGAGTTATTGCATATAAATAAGAAGATTGGTTGTTAGGAAAATATAGTAAGATGAAATGGATGGAGGAATTATATATAATTATATATATATAAATTTAAAATCAAACGATATGAAATGATTTCCAACTTATATATACACGAGAATTGTTTGGGAAGTCCGAGTTTATCTCATTCCAAACAATTTAAACGACGTTTAAAAATTGAAGATTTAAAGACAACCATAGAAGACCGACGGTCTTCACATCGAATGGACGACGACGGCTGATGCCCATGATTGGAGTAGCTACCTTGAAGGGGCTACAGTGGTTGCCGTCCGGACGTAGTGTTGATTTGTACGGATTTGACTTTCGCTCAGACCCAGAGCATAAGTTTTAAATGGATTGTGTGTCTGACGTTGTACTCCGTTAATATCATGTTAGTGATTTTCTGTCTATATATAAATGATTGGTGGTGAAGAATTTATTCTTTACTTAACACCCGTTTATATATTGATGGACGATCAATGGCACGGTATGGATTGACAATGTGGCACGCTAAGATGAAGATGATCAAGGCTTTGTTGAAAAGCAGGCCTTGTGGTTATGACGTAACTTCGCGAGCCTCACAAACCGGTAGAGTCTAAAACGGGCGAAGGGAACGCAGGGAGAGCAGCACGTTTCTTTCTAGCTAGAAGCGGTGTTTGGGTTTTATCACGGCCTGACATTTTACTTATGTGGATGATGGAATGAGGCGCGCCTCGGATAGGTCCTATAGGACCGGGAAACGTGTGCTTAGGAATTGCCAATCCTCTAAGCTGTATTTGAGGACCGGCCCTGCCATTTCCAAGGGTTAACTGCGGGTAATCCTGGGACATTAGCTAGAGTGTCTCGAATCGGTAAGGAGCTCCGCTCTAGCCTTGACTCATGATGGAAATCCAAATCTCCAATACGCCCCATGCGGTTTTGATTGTATTACTAGTACGGAGGCATAATATATGGTACCTATGCTTCTTAGGATTGATATTATGATTGAAATGTTTTAAAACATATACACACTAATAATAATATCGTTTTTACGTATTTATCATCTTTTAATCACCATAAGGTAAAACTCTATCCTCTGGTGTGCGTTGCATTGTGTGATGGGACCTGAGTCTTATGGTGGTTTCATTTTTTCTAAAAAGCATTGCGTTATTTGACGATTTACTTTACTGTTATGCACAGCAATCCATTGGAGTAAACCCGTTCCGCGTTAGCGGCGTGGTCCTTGGATTTGCCTTATTAGTAGTTATGTTAGTTAAGAATTCTCACCCCAGTCCCACGACTGACCCGTTGTTTGTTTCCACCTTTGCAAACTCGGGTGCCCTCTTTTCCACACGGGCAGTCGAGTAGTTTGTCTACAGGTTTATCTCTTGAGCAGGTTACTGGATTGAAGCATAAAGCTGTGTCCAGAATATAGAAAAGACTTCCGCTGTATTAGTTTTGTTCAGCTGCAATGTATTATAAATTAAATGTAAAATTTATCTTCCGCTGCAATTATTTTTATTCGATGTACTCTGATATTCTGTACTCTGATGTAAACATTTTGTACTGTTTATAAAAGTCTGTTGTTTTGTTCTGATGATTGTTGTATTCCCAAAGTTAAAGTATTCGGGATTTGAACGGTCTTGGTCGATTTTGCGATCGATCGGGTCGGGCAAAGCCCGGGTCTTTACAATATCGGTAAAGACGCATCTACCCACCCAAGGGTAATTACTACACTGCACCACACCAGTCATTCCTAACTTAAAGGTTGATCCTACCCAAGGACTTAGAAAATTTAACTAGTAGTTTCGTGTACCCCTAGCTGACCACATAGGTGCCGTCTGCCCCTATCTCCACTTGGTGTACCCACTACTCCCCAAGCGATCGGCTCCCTAACGTAGATACCCGTGCTGGCCCCACAGTGGGGTGTATCACTCCCCAAAGTGGCAACCCGATACAACCAACGGTGCACGGCTTATACCTACACGATGCAACAACGTCTTACCTACCAGCCCGGGTCCACACACGCATATGAAACCCGTTGGACTTGCGTTGCCACCGCTAACCCGTTTTGGCCTCTTATAGTCAAGCCCAGTACGCGTGTCCCGTCCTCGACATGGGTCAAGCCCACAAAGATACGTTTTGGGTTACTGGTTGAAATGGGCCCCCACAAGCTACCCACCTAAGCTTGTCCCATTCTAGTGTATCCCACTTAACCCTTTAATCATGTTTAATTACATGTTTCCACTTGGTTAAGTATTCTAATCGTATTTTCTATTGCCACCCAAGGCAACCCACTAGATTTCCACATGCCACCCAAGGCACTTACTTGATTTCCACATGCCACCTAAGGCACCCACTTAACCCCTCATGCCCCACTACATGCTTATCTGGTTAAGTGTTTCTTAATTAATTAAGAACGTAACCTTTGTAAAGACCTCTCACATTAGACTGTCTTTTATGGCAGCTGGATTTGCCGGTCGGGTCCGGGCAGCCTTACGCCATAACAGAGTCTAACCTCATGTCTTTACACTTGTCACGTATTTAGTTTATGCCTAAGACCTCTCACATTGGGCCAATCATTTGTAGCCGCTGGATTTGCCAGTCGGGTCCGGGCAGTCTTATGCTACAAAAGGGTCCAACCTCGTGTCTTAGTCGATTAATTACACCTAATTAATCACCCCCATATTTTGAATTAATTTTCCCTAATTAATTCCAATTCAATGATGTACATAATTGACTCAATTATGTCCATCCACTTATGGTATGCAACTTCATACCAATTTCACCACAATTTTGTTAACATGAATATTAACCCCATCGTTCCCCACGTAACACGCTAACATGACATACTTAAAAGGGAAGATTCATCACAAACACAATGGATTCCACTTTGCATAACATTAGCATCAACATGGGTTTTAAAGGTGTCAACTTGCATATATGACCATAGCATCAAACCCAACTAGCATAAATAACCAACCCAAACTTGCATGAATCACATATGTCATAAAGAGGGTAACTTGCATAGATGTTCATGTCATAGACCTATCATAAAGGGATAAACTTGCATACATGTCATAGGTCTAAAAAGGGATGAACTTGCATATGTTACTCATATCATAAAAAGGGGTAAACATGCATATGTATGCATATCATACAAAGGGGTAAACTTGCATATGTATGCATATCATACAAAGGTGTAAACTTGCACATGTTACTTGCATATAATCAAACACCAAACTTGCATAACATGTCATATATGAACTTGCATATAATCAAACACCAAACTTGCATAACATGTCATATATGAACTTGCATATAATCAAACACCAAACTTGCATAACATGTCATATATGAACTTGCATATAATAAAACACCAAACTTGCATAACATGGTGTCATAATGGATCAATGTTTATCATAGTGATTTGCGTAACTAGCATCATGAACATATAGCATAAAACTTGCATAACTAACATCATGAGCACATAGCATATGATAACATAACTTGCATTGATCCACATACATAACCATAACCTCATTATATCCTATCATAATTAGTTTAGCAATTGCTTGCTAAAGGCATAGAAACTCACAACTTGTTGATTAGCACTCCTATGAAGAAGATTTAGTTGCTAGAGTTGATTAGAAGTTGATTTGAGAAGCTATCTTCCTCTTTAATTTGTTGGTGGCTCCTTCTAGTTGCAATTTGACGGTATGATGACGTTGTATCCAATTTTAGTATGAATTAGGGTAGTCTTAGGGTGTATTTATAGATTAGTTAAGTGTTTTAGGCCATAGGATTAACCCTAGGATAGTTTAGAGCCATCTGATCTCGTCACAAGCCACCAAACACAGCCCAAACCTGACCAATCTCACTCAAATGGTGCATCAGGCAAAACTGCCCGGCCACCTGTGTCGACTCCCAAGTCGACAGGGCAGTCGACTTGGGTCTAGCTGTGTCGACTCCCAAGTCGACTCCCCAGTCGACTTGGGGCGGCTGGCGGGAATTTTCCCGCCTAGCTCCATTTCTGCATTTGAAATCTGTTTTTCAAAATTTGAATTTTCTAAAAACTTCTTCGGGCCTTAACTGGGTCATACAGACTCCGATTTTCGAAAACTCGGACTCTATTTCGCGTATTTTTCCGAGACGAACACAATGGCATAGCCCGTTTCCCCTGATTCAGATCTTAAAATTTAATTCTGCCCTGATTTATATTATAACAAGTTATTCAACATACGGGGTGTTACAATATAAAAAGACTAAATCAATTAATGAAGCAATTATGTCTTTCCACCATTAAAAATTTCAGCTCAATTTTCCATTTCTTAAGGTAACACGATGACAAATTTTGTGCAGTTATTATGGGTTCGTTCTTGGATATCAGAAATGCTCAAGTATTGAGTATCTAGAATATTTTACATTTGACATAAAGAGCTTACAGCGACTTACGTCGATCATAAACTTTGCATCGTCTTTTAAAAAAGCTTTTGAATTGTCAATTTTCGAGAGCATACGAGAGTTTCACCCCTTATATATTAACTTTCCATTTTCTCACGGGCATTGAAATTAATGATTCATATATGTCCTCTTTTACTCTTTTTCTTTTTAATGCAGAAATACGACTAATTTGTACTCAATTAATGTAAAATTGTTTGGTTTTGATGGTTTAGTGCTAATTGGTAACTACAACAAACAACGTTTGAACTTTCTTAAAAGCATAGAAGTTTATGATTTAGAAGCAGAAGAATTTCTTTAGAAGGAAAAGGTTCCGAGGATGTATTTTTTATTTTATTTAATGATCAGTTCTAAATAATTCTAGTTCCTCTTTGCACTTGCATATATTTGTAGTTTGTAATATGAGAAATGCATATGTCTCCACAAGCTTTGGGGGACCCTCTTCCTAAAATAAATTCAATTTTGTATTTGTTTCATTGTAGTTTCACATTTGAATGAAGTAATTGAAATAAAAGTTTTCATATAAATTTTTGGTTATGTTTTTATTTGTTAAAATGTTCACAAATGCCTTATCATGCAGGAGGCAGTTTAAGATAGGATTCACCTTTAGACATAAATGTTGAAGCTCAAGACTAATTTTATGGTAGTCATTTCTTTACTTATGTGTTGTTTTCTTGCTTCATATATTCATAGTCTGCACGGAAAAATTACTTATTATTTTTCCCTTTGATTTGAAGCTCAAATTCACAACTTTTACTCTAGAAGCCAACATTAGTGGGAATGACTATAATCATAATAGTCCGTAGCTTGTTAGTAAACACGATGTTTATGAGCCATTTCCCTTTCATGTACATACTTCAGAGGAAACTACAAATTCCAATCATATGTTGAAATCAGTAAAGGGAAAGTGCTTTGATGATGGAGCCAGCAGTATTCTGAGTTGTAGAGACTCAAATGAGGCTAATTTGTAGAGCATAAGGTTGAAATATAACGTCCCATATTGATTAAATGTTTTTAAATTAATATTTTCTTATTTAAACTATGCACCTTCCAATATTTCCCTCAACCAACTTAAAATGAATGCATGAAAAGAAGTATTTGTGAATCATGTATGAAAATGCATGCTTTTGTTATTTAAATGAATTTTTATATGATGGTTGGATTAATGCCAAATAAATAAATTAAATTAAATAATCGCAACTAATTGTTCGTTTGGAACAATTAATTAAATCCTTAACCGTTACGTTAATTTCTTACTCATTTGCTAAATACATTTGTTACATAAGAACTTGCTTCATATATTTGGTTTATAATTACCAAAAATAATTATTTGTTTCCTTTGATAAACTTTCATAAAAATAATCTATATAAAATAGATTTCAAAATCTGTCTTTAGTTATAAAACAAATTTATAACTTCTTTGCTATTGATCCACCTAACGGTAAATCAATCTCTATAAACTGATTTATTTATAGGCCATCTGCCGATAATTACTCAACCCATATCACCCATATATTAATATTAAAAAAGTGTTGAATTTGGATTCAACAATCAACAATCAATCAGATTGATTACACCGTTTATATAAGTAAACAAAATATTTGAGGAATCCAGTTAGATTCCTCCAACCTGTCCTTTCCTGCATCGAAATGGGTTATCTCAACTTCAATCCAACAATATAATTATTCACCATGATAAACAGATAGAACAATTTAACTAATAGTAATCATCCATCAATTTATAACATACAATCAAACACCCAATTATTTATTTAATATGTTTATATTATAGTAAATGTAACCAACAAGGCAAGTTACCTTGTTTGGAATATAATCATTAAAATAATGATTTGATTCAATAAAACAATGTTTAATTTAATTAATGAATATTAAAAATATTTAGCATACATGCAAACAACCATCCAATCATCAGTCATCAGCAAACATTGCACAAAAATAAAAACCCGGCTTATAGAAAATATAAGCGATATAAACTAAGCAAGTTAAACACACCTTGAATTAATTTGTCGATAAATGACTCAATTCAGTTAAATCAAACAAGCGTTTAATTTAACTGAAAAACTAAAACGGCCTCCATCTTCATCCAAATCAGTTTCAAAATGTGATACTCGTATAATGCTCATTGATACCGCCTCCTTGCTCCTGGTTTTGTTCAATTTTGTTATTGAATGGACACGATATACATTGTACGTTATACAAATTTAATTAAATGAATTAACTATCTAATTATATTACAATCAACTACCCAATTAAAATTTTATCTAACTAGTTAGATGCTGATTATATATTTGTATGTCTAATTAATCGGCAACGTTAATATAAAATTTAGTGATTAGGCATACTAATACTCTTACCCAGTTCAGCCAATACAATCATGGGTATTTCAAGGCCACATCTTTATTAATAATTCTCTTGGAAACACATATTTTTGGTCCGACCGTGAAGTACCAAAATTACCCTCTTTGTATTCAAATTTTTAATGCGTAATCAGCGTGCGCATTAATAATTCTACTAACATTATTTTTTACGTTTGTTTCTATACTCATTTTAATTAAATATTCTGCCATTTTTAACGCACAATTTATTTCAATTTCAAATGTGTACCATCAATATGCGCATATCCAATTTAAAATAGAACGTTGCTTAATTAGTATAATCAAACTCCCTTTTATTTCTTGAATTCATACCATTTATGATGCACATTATTACTCTAACTTATATCTATACATTTTCATTTAAATTTATCTACATGTATGCTTACGTCAACCTTCAAAATTTTGATATTATTCTCATTAATTCTGTTTTATTATCTTCCTTTTTTAGTATACTGAAATTATCCTCTCCGTATTTCTTTTTTAAAAAAATCTTTTCTATTTATTCTTTCTAATTTTTGACGCGCGTTCAAATTTTAAATGCATAATCAACGTGCACATTAATAATTCTATTAACATTATTTTTTACGTTTGTTTCTATACTCATTTTAATTAAATCTTTTGCCATTTTTAGCATATAATTTATTTCGATTTCAAATGTGTACTACATCTTAGGCTTGTGTGTAGGTTTGAGAACAAATCAAATGCGCTTGGGTCAAAATACTTAATTTTATTTTATCATTCACTAAAAGCTTATTCGGTTGCTTCATTCTGAGGCAATAAGGTATGAGATATATTTTTCTTTTTCTTTTGTAATATGATTTCTAAATGATACAATTTGTTACACACTTACATAATTAACACTGACTTTACCATTGTTATATTTAATACATGCTTATGCATTAGTCACTCATAAGTCACAACATTATAGAACTTACGTATGATTACTTTACATTCAGTTACATGTGCAACAAGCCAACATCACTATTAGGCACGATGGAGTTAGAAGACACAAGAAGTTCTTTAATGGCTAGACGGGATGGCTTGGCCTAGATGTAATCCCACCAATGTGTAACTACAACAAAAACATAGAATGTTGAAGAAGATAATCTATATTTCATATCGCTCTCAGGGAAGGAAAAAACTTCTATCAGGCTGTCAGCCAGTAATATCTAAATTTAAAAAATATCCATTTTTTACTAACAAACATTCAACTTTTAATTACACCAAAAAGTATTTAAGAAAACAAGGTACCAACCTTCTGTAAATATGAGAAATGAACTGAATAATGGTGATGTATGCAGGTCTTTAAAGGCTAATGATATTCTGAAGAGAGTATATGGAAGTGTTGTGCTTGGTAAATGGAGAAAGTGAGAAACTTTATCGGGTAGAATACTAGTACACAGGCACAAGCTTGGTTAATATTCTCTGCCATATACAGATAGATATCTCTATGTTAATATTGTATGCTCATGCATAACAAATGTGTCGTTTTCTCTTCTTTTGTTTAGGTGGATCACTCTATAGTGGAGAGCTTTGCATAAGAAGGAAGGAAATACGTCACATGCATGTGTATCTTGTTGAAATTGGTGATACGCAAATCACAATTTTAGGCAACAAATAATCTTACATATTTTGTGGAGAGATTTGTTGTTAAATTTCATGGAGAGATTTGGTGCTAGATTTGATGAAGAGATTTGGTGCTAGATTTTATGAATAGATTTGGTGCTAGATTTTATGGAGAGATATTGATTGCTATATTTGTGGACATTTATTGCAAGGATATTTGGTGCTTAACCAAATAGTTCTATAACATATATGAAGATATTTTGAGAGCCAAGTTTTTCTTGGGCATGAAGTAATTCTCACTATAAAAAGGGCTAGCTGATCTCTTCATTAGGTGTGGAAAATTTGCCATTATTCTTCATTGTCTTTCTCCTCAAATTTTTAGCCATTAGATATTCTCTACCTATTTCTCAATAAGGTTATTGGTTTAAGTTGTAATTGTTTGTAACGATAGTCGAGATCATTTGTAAAAAAAAATTATTCGTGAATCAATAAAGAGCGTGGTTGGGTGGAATATCATGTGCTCATATTTCTGATATTATTTGTGTTGTTTTTTTTTCCAATCAAATTCATCTTCAAGTGATTGGGTGATAAAGATCCAATTTTTCTTGGCATTTTGTCAAGCTTCCGCTGCGCACAAAAAAACCCTAATAGTTTGGTATCCGAGCAATTTTTGCACAACAGTTTGGTATCGGAGCCAGATCATCGCATAGCTTGGAGTGTTTGTTGGGTTGAAAATTGGAGATGTCAGAGATGATGACGTTTTCAAAGATGGCTATTTTAAATTGGAAGAATTGTGGTATATGGAAGCCGAAGATGGAGGACATTCTATATCTCAATGATTTGCATGATCCCATTGTTGGAGATGGGGTGAAACCCTCGAATATGGATGAGGGAAAGTGGAAGAAAATGGACAAAAAGGCGATTGCGTTGATTCACCAATATTTGGATGATTCTGTATTCCACCATGTGGCTAGTTGTAAATCCGCGAAGGCGTTGTGGGATAAATTAGTATCTTTGTATGAGTCGAGGAGTGCTATAAGTAGGGCTTTTATGGTTCGAAAGTTGGTGCAACTTCGATTGGATGAGGAGAAGTCTGTTGCAGAGCATTTGAACGAGTTTCAGGATGTCATCAATCAATTGGAAAATATGAAGGTCAATTTTGATGATGAGTTGCAGGCTCTTTTGTTGATGAGTTCTCTTTTGGAAAGTTGGGATACTTTGGTTGTTTCATTGAGTAATTCCAATGCTAATGGAACTATCTCTTTAGAAACGGTTCTAAGCAGCCTTTTGAATGAGGAGCTAAGAAGAAAAGGGTCGAAGTTGAAATCGGTTCAAACTGAGGCGATGGTAGCAAGGGACTCGGGGAAAGATACAAGAAGGAAGAAGAAAGGGGCTAATGGTAAAGGTGCTTGTTATTATTGTGGTAAGTAAGGTCACAAGCGCAATGATTGCTATTCATATATACGAGATATAAAGAAGAAGAAGAAGAAGGAGGCGCAAGGTGATAATAATAATGATTTGGCACAAGCAGGTTTTGCTGAAAGTACCAAAAGCGATTCTTCATGTGATGTCCTATTTAGTGCTGTGGAGCCTTGGAAGATGAATTTAGGAGTCAGTTTTCACATATGCCGTGATGTGAAAAGTTTCTCTTCGTATGAGAAGAGTGTTGGCATGATAAAGACGGCCAATGGAATAGAGCTACCAATTTGTGGAGTTGGAGCCTGTTAAGTTTCAGATGCATGATGGCGTGGTGAGAGAAGTGGCCGGTGTGAGGCACATACCCACTTGTTTGCATAACCTCATATCTCTCGGTTAGTTAGATCACCGCGGTTGCACTTATGAGACTCGAGGTGGAGTTTTGAGAGTGAAGAAGGGTGGTCGTGTGATGATGCGAGGAGTTTTGGAGGAGGGAAACCTATATAGTTTGGTCAGTTCGGTGGTCAATAATGAAAGGCGGGTGACGGTTGAAGAACCTAGTCCACAGCAAGGTGGAGAGGTTAATATGGTCACCGCTGATGGTCCTAAGGTGGAGGATCATGGTATCAACAAGGGTCTTGATGTTGATGATGCTCGAGGGATCCCGGAGATGAAGAGACCATGTCAAGCGAAAGACGGATGTCGAGTTGTGAAATCCACAAAGACGAGATGCAGGTCTTTGTGGTATTACAAATGCTTTTGAAGATCGCTAGTGGCGTGGTGCACGGATAAGGGAGGTGCATCATAAGTGGGCGATAGTGGAGGTTTGTAATGATGTTAATTGAGAAAGAAAGGTTGAAAGTGAGAGCTAAGGGGCTATTGTTTGAGTGGAGGATATATTGTGATTTGGTATCAAGATGGAGTGTTGAAATTAGTGATACGCAACTCACAATTTTAGGCAACAAATAATCTTACATATTTTGTGGAGAGATTTGTTGTTAGATTTTATGGAGAGATTTGGTGCTAGATTTGATGAAGAGATTTGGTGCTAGATTTTATGAAGATATTTGGTGCTAGATTTTATGGAGAGATATTGGTTGCTATATTTGTGGACATTTATTGCAAGGATACTTGGTGCTTAACCAAATAGTTCTATAACATATATGAAGATATTTTGAGAGCCAAGTTTTTCTTGGGCATGAAGCTATTCTAACTATAAAAGGGCTAGTTAATCTCTTCATTAGGTGTGGAAAATTTGCCATTATTCTTCATTGTCTTTCTCCTCAAATTTTTAGCCATTAGATATTCTCTACCTGAAACGACCCGAAATCCCCCTTGCGGGCAATCACAGATTGAATTAGAACACGACAAATCAGAAGGCAAACAGAAGAACATTTCATTGCTTATTACAACAATTCCATCAGATTACAAGAATATACAGAGTACGAATAATATTACACATTATAAAATATCAGAGATTACAATACATTACATAGCAGCGGAAAATAATACAAAACACAACTGAAAAGAATATACAGACCTTTCCGAATATCATTCCATCTGTAAACCAGGATCCTGTGAATATAAATCTGCAAAACCAAAACTGCTAGCTGCCCGTGTCGAAAAGAAGGGCACCCAGGGTTTAGGTTAAAACAATAAACTCCAGGTCAGTCATGTGACTGGTGTGAGAACTAAAACAGTTATTAATCTTTATTTTAAAGTTAGGAAAATCAAGGGACCACGCCGTATAACACGGAACGGGTTTCCTCCCAAGAACACCAGTGCATAAAACAACAGCAAAATGCTAAATAAATAACAATGAAGCTATTATAAGACCCAGGTCCCATCACACAATGCAACACAAGCCGGAGGATAAGGTTTTACCTTATAATAGCCAAAGAATGCTTGATACGTTAAAACAAATCATTTGATACTATTATAAGTGCATAGTGTATAAAACAATTTTAATCATAAGTATCAATCATAGATGGCATGGGTACCATATATCATGTCGCCATACTAGTTCTACAATTAAGACCGCAAAGTCACGTATTGGAAGTTGGATTTACATCTTTGAACTGAGGCAAAAGATAGTCCTCACCGATTCGAGACAATCTATCCTATGTCTCAGGATCAGAACGCATCGAACTTGGAGCCACAGGGTCGGTCCACTCGATGTGGATTAAATAAAACCCTGAACACTACGTCTCCCCGCCCTTTGGGGCGTAAATGAGCCAATTGACTCCATCGGTTCCACATAGTCACCGATATATCCGAGGCGCCTCGCAACAGCAATAACCAAACAGGTGAAAATAATATAAATGTCAGGACTGGTAGGTCACAGACACCACCCTAGCTAGAAAGAGACGCATTTCTCCCTGGATCCTTCTCCCGTTTCTGGTTCACACCGGGGAGTGAGACTCGCGAATTAATGTTACACAGAGCTATGCCACACAGGCGGTGCTTTGATCATCAACCATAAGACTTTGCTTTTCAACAAAAGCCTTGATCATTTGCCACTTAGGCATGCCACACAGGCAATTCACACTATACAAATGATGTCTATCGATATACAACCTCTGATCCCGTATGTCTCAGAGAAGGGTGAAGTAAGGGAATAAATTACCCTTCACCAGGCAGTTGTATATTTAATAAAGATCAATCAACACAGAGCAAAATCCAATGTCAGAGACACAGTCCATACAAGTCCGTTTAGGGTCTGAACGAAACCGGAGGAACCTTATTCCTCGCATATCCATCGATCTCCAAGTACGTCTGGATGATCACCAATTGATTCCCTCCTTTTGGGTGTACAGCCCAATCAAGATCATCAGTAATCACCCAAACGATGTGAAGACCTCTGGTCTTCGACCACCGTCTTCATCCTCGACACCATGTCGAATCAGTTATCTAGAATGGGATAAACCCGGTCTTTCTGAATAACTTGCGTATATAATAAACAAGTGTTACACAAACACAACATGCGCCTTATTCCAATTTAGAATATTCTTTTATTCAAATATTCTTATACTTCGGGAAAGATTCCCATTAACTTTATCAAAGATAAATTCTTTAAATTTATTCTTTAATCTTCTTTAAAATATCAATTCAAACTATTCGGGATTAGAGAACCTCACCGAAGTAATCATTTATTTTATTTCCCAATCCCCACCTATTCATCCCATTAAGTAAAACTGGTCATACTTCATATCTAACACCATGATGTTAATGGCAAATTCAATTACCATTTCACGTTCAAATCTAATTAAATATTTAACTATCGCCTGGAGCAAAAAAGGTGACACTCCATTTTCGATCATTTCAATCTAATTAAAGATTCATTAAAACTCCACTTAGTTTTAATCTTCCCAAAAATCAATAATAATGATTGTTTAACTTGGGAAATCATATCTTGTTTTTAACTGGGTTAAAGAACCAATGTCGTTTAAAACACGGTTCACGATAAACCCAAAATCACATTCAATTCCATCAGCCCCTAACCGTAAATTAGCAAGTGAACCATTCCCTAAGTAATAACCCCGGAGGCCGAAACCAACATCAGATCAATACCCAGGAAACCATTTAACTTAACTAATCTCCGATTAGTTTATGATTTTATTAACTCCGTTGGGTCTAAGAACAGTACTATTAAAGATACCATACACGACAACCCCAAATCTCATTTGATATTAAATACAAGACTCTGAATAGAAAATATATCGGCTTATATTCAATATCAAATTCTACGACCAACAAATATCATATTGGAAATAACAATATTAATTATATCTTTAAAAATTTCCATAACAATATCTACATAATCACGAAATCCAACATCGAAATATTACAAAGAAAATTTCGATTCAAATCCATTTCCACTTTATATATTTGAAATTCTGGTTATTTTCAAAACCATTTCAAGACCACTTTATTTATTTTAAAAATAAATGGGATTATAATTCAAGTTCAAAACTAGTTCATTTCGATAAAAATCTATTTTTATCTTTTCAAATTTGGATTTTTTCATCCCAATTCTTCACAAATCATTTCTTATGATTTCACACAAATTATTCTTCTTTTCAATAATTTTATCAAGGCCCGTACAATCGATTTCCATCAACGGCCACCGAACTGCACTTATAGCGACCTTTTCCAAATTCGATTTGGACATAATTCCAAATCTAACTATTAGATTTCTAATTTCTAATATTCGTCAGAAAGCTCTTTTCGATACGAACCCAACGGTTCCGGTTTTAGGAGAATCCGATCGATAGATCTCCCGTAATGTCCATTCGAAGTCAATGGTCGAAATACGCGAACTGCCTCAGCGCGGCGCGTTCTATTCAGACCATTATATATATATAATATTATATATATTTCGTCGATTTCCATTTAAAACGTATTTTATAAATCGTTTTAAATTCGTTTTCAAAACGATTTCAACTTCATATTCAATTTCTAATCAAGATTTAATATTCCATATCATCAATATATAAATGATAATATTTTCAAAACGTTATTTTTTTGAAATCACTTCCTTTTCTATATTCATTATAAAAATGAATAAAATCGATATATATATCGTTCGCGTCAAAATGGCGAAAATCTAATCAATACGGATTTATATATTTCAATAACTTCGTTATTTTATTCAACAAATGAATATTTTCTCTATTCAACACATGAATCTATATTTTTTTCAACACATGAATATTCTTAACACATGAGTATCGTCAACACATGACTATTTTGTTATTTAATATATTTTATAAAATTATGATTTTATATCGTTTATTTCTTAATTAGACTCTAACCGTAAATTAGTAAGAGAACCATTCCCTAAATATTAACCCCAAAGGCCGAAACCAACATCAGATCAATACCCAGTAAACCATTCATCTTAACTGATTTCCAGCTAGTTTCTAATTTCATATTTGATAAGGATGAGAATTTTATTGCTAAAATATTTTACTCAACACATGATAAGTTTCAACACATGAGTATCGTCAACACATGATTATTTGTTCTATTCAACACATGAATTTTCTTTCATTCAACACATGAATTTTCATTTTATAATATTCTTTATTTTCCAAATTGGAATGAGGCCCCATCAATTACAATATAATGTTAATTATATGGATTCCATACAACACATGTATATAATAGCAACGATAAATAATCAACCATCATCCAGAGTGCATTCTACACTGTATAAGCATCAAACATAAATATTCAACGCTTATAACAGCCTGTCAATCAATCGATCGACATACAACTAATTATTGGGATTAGTGTATGTCCAATTTC
This sequence comes from Allium sativum, assembly GCA_030737875.1. Classification (NCBI taxonomy): domain Eukaryota; kingdom Viridiplantae; phylum Streptophyta; class Magnoliopsida; order Asparagales; family Amaryllidaceae; genus Allium; species Allium sativum. Next base: position 137,956,763 of record CM060925.1, on the reverse strand, counting down.
ATCCCAACACCCGTGTGGGGTTTCAAACAATCAAACACAGATTTTATTTATGCAATTGGGCGATGTGTAAATTTTATCGTCCCAATCAATATCAGTCAAATCGGTGTACATAAACAAATTGTTCGATTTATAAATGAATATTTATTTTATTTCAACACATGAATATATATTTGATTTCAACACATGAATATATATTTTATTTCAACACATGAACATATATTTTATTTCAACACATGAATATATATTTGATTTCAACACATCACAAATCAAATTCACACCAATTCATCAATCAAACCAAACAATCAACCAAGTCGTCCATGGTCTGTGGACGACGGGTGTCGGGTGCTGCTAAGCACCGTCTGCATCCTAGTATATATTTCAAACTAGGAATCAAAATAAAAGTGAGGAGTTCTCACCTAGAGCTAAACCAAATGCCACAACTCTTCATATGTAGAACATCTTCGCCGTGCTTCCTACGAGATCTGTTCAACATCGTTTGTTAAAGATTCTATTTCACTTCTCATATAATAAAAGATCATATTTTTATTACTCTAATTAAATAAAAATCATATTTGTATTATTCTAAAAATATAGAAACTATATTTTTAATACTCTACATAAATAAAAATCATATTTTTGATTCAGCACATATATAAAATCAATTTTTTATAATTTTACTTCATAGATAAAAATCTTATTTTTATGATGTTGTTCATACTATAAAAATCCTTTCTTCATTCGCTATGTGCATATATAATAAAATCAAACCTTTTCTCAAATAAAAATATAATCTTTTCTATTATATAAAAATATAATCTTTACTAGTAAAAATCAAATCTCTATTTTGTTAATCGTATAATAAAAATCAAACCTTTTGTATTTTTAGAACTCCTATCTTTATATTTATAAAAATTGTATATTTTTACTTATAAGAGTCGTATATTTTCACTTATAAAAATCGTATGTTCTACAATCATATAATCCTCAAAGAATTTAAAGTCTAAAAAAAGAAGAAGAAGATTACAGTGATTTTCTTCGATTGGGAGATGGGTGCTGGTCTCAGCGGTGGAAGGAGGAGATGGGGGAAGCCAGGGGGCGTCTGGTCATCGGCGGTCGCTGCGGGGTCTTCAATCGGGGTGCTGCGGCTTTAAGGATCTTGCGCGAGGTTGATTCGGATTAGGGCTCACGAGCTTGTCTTCATGGTTTGAACGAGGGAGGGGAGAATAGGGAAGCACAGCGGAGGCGTTGGGGAGGGGCGACGGTAGTGTACGGTGCTGGCGGCGATGGGAAAGGGGCGACAGGGTGGTAGGATGTTCGACCGATTTGGATTGGTTTTCGTTTTTTCTTTTACTTTCCTGAAATGGTCAACGGGTGAGGGAGAGAGAGGAGTAAATGGGAGGTTATATAATAATATATATTAATTTAATTTAATTTTCTTCTAAAAGAGTTGCTTTCTAATTTGAACTTCAATTCGAACTCGCCGACTGTCGTCCCTAGCTAATTACCCACATTTCGAATGCAATGAGATATGTCCTACAAGCCAATTCCATCGTTTCAATCTGTTTCCATCAAAATCAAAATATAAATCTATATATTGATTTTGAACGCACATTTTAATTTACCGGGACCGCATACGAACCCCAAAAATTCCATAAAAATTATTTCTAGCTTCGTATTGAGATAAGGTCCTAACAAAACTGATTTAGTCCAATTCCGAGACCATTTGAAAAATGGCCATTTTCTGGTCGATCGAAATTGACTGAAACTGTCAAAACACGTTTTTCTTTGCCATGCTCACATATTGATTCAGAAAATTACGAATTTTGGAATCAAGCAATAACTTGACATCCCGGATCCAACAAAAGTGGTTTCGTCGAAAATCGAGGTCGTTTGCAAAATTTCCATTTTTAAGCGCCAGAATTCCACAGTGACTATTCTGAATTTTCAACTGGGCATATCTTTTTATTTCCGCTATGAAATTTCAATTTTTCGGATTCATTGGAAAGATATTCTCAATTAGATTCTAATATTTTTGGTTTCGCTAAAATCCGGTTTATTTTGAATCCTGTACATTCATTTGAAATTTGAAATCGATTTTTCGAACTATCGCGCCATTTCAGGCTCGTTATATAATTAAAATAAATTTATTCATTTTAACTTCGTTGAAAATATATTTTCCGTCGTTATTATTTAAAATAATTCATTTTAAATATTCGAAATTCACTAAAATTTTTAAAATTAAAATTTTAAATTGGCTCAGATTTCCGGGTTGTTACAATCTCCCCCACTTAAAACTTTTCGTCCCTGAAAAGGAATGAAGCTGAAAGTTGTTTTACAAACCAACTCAACTTTCATTATTTTCATTACGGCTTAAGTTCTTCAACTTTTCAGTTTCTAAGAACTTTTCAAATTTTTCAAAAATTTGGCTAACACCCTAAATTTTCGAAAAATTTCGCCATAACCTCCCTTGCACCGGGAGCTTCGGGATATTTCAAATAGCCTCCCATGGCCCTCACCAATCCAAAAAGAAAAAGAAACAGCCAAGCGGCTAGCCAATCGGCTATATGTGACGACCCCAAACCCCATACTGACGGTGGCAAGGGTAATCTTTGGAATATAACACAGAAACAGATAATAGCAGAACAGAATTAAATAAATACACCAGATAATGAACAAATAATACGCTGGATAAACGTAAACATCAGAGTTACACAGTATACAGGATCATACTTAGTACAAATACAGTTCAGCTATACATAAATGTCTACAGCGGAAATAAACATAATGTACAATAGGAGCTGAACAACATAAAAAGAGATAAATGATAGAATCCATCTTCAGCTCCAGCTATCCAGATAAAGCCTGCTAAACTTGAATACAAGGCTGCCCGTGTAGAAAAAGGGGCACCCGAGTTTGAAATTGAAACAAACTACGAGTCAGTCATGGGACTGGTATGAGAAATCTACTCAACACATTTCAAATATGGCTAATCACAGGACCACGCCACTTTCGTGGAACGGGTTTACTCCATCGGATTGCCAGTGCTTCAAAACAAATAAATCTTTTAAACATCGCAATGCTTTTTATAAAAATGAAGCCATTATAAGACTCAGTTCCCATCACACAATGCAACGCAAACCGGAGGATAGAGTTTTTACCTTATAATGGCCAAGATATGCTTGATACGAATAAAACAAAAGCATTTGATATTACTACTAGTGTTTATATGTTTCAAAAACAATTTCAAATCATAACTATCAATCATAGACGGCATTAATGCCCCATACAACTATGCCGCCATATATAGGTATACAATCAAAACCGCACGGTCACGTATTTGGAAATTGGATTTCCGTCATGAACCAAGGCAAAAGATAGTCCTTACCGAATTTGAGACGCTCTAGGCCGCCCCTCAGGCACAGCCGCAACCATACCTTGGATCGTCAGGGCCGGTCCACACGAAGTGGATTATACTGCCTGAACAATGCGTTTCTCCGCCCTTTGGGGCGTAAGTGAGCCAACGAATGACTCCATCGGTCCCGGATCAACCGATATTTCCGAGGCGCCTCGCAACAGTAACAACCACATAAGTCAAACTCGTCAGGGCGTGTAAAACCACTGACGCCACTTCTAGCTAGAAAGAAAAAGCACGTCCCCTTGAGGTCCTTTCTCCCATTTCTGGTTCATACCGGGGTGTGAGGCTCGCGAATTCACGTTATACACAAAGCTACGCCACACAGGCGGTGCTTTGATCATCACCACAAGACTTTGCTTTTCAACAGAAGCCCTGATCACTGCATCTTAGCATGCCACACAGGCAATTCACACCGTGCAACTGATAGTTATCAATCACACAGAATAAATTCCAATGTTAGACACACTATCCATTTGCAAGTCCGTTCTGGGTCTGAACGAAACCGGAGGCACTATATACCTTGCAAACCCATCGATCACCACGTACGTCTGGACGATCACCACTTATTATCCATATTTCGGGATGCCTCCCAATCAGGACCTCGGTTACCATCCAAACGAGGTGAAGATCTCCGGTCTTCGACCACCATCTTCATCTTCGACTTCTTATCGTCGATTCAGTTATTCAGAATGGGTTAAATCCGGTCTTTCTGAGCAACTCGCGTATATGATAAACAAGTGCAACACAAATACACATACGCATCATTTCAATTCATTAGTCACTAACCGTCAATCAGTAAGAGAGCGATTTCCCAAATATTAACCCCGAAGGCCGAAACCAACATCAGATCAATACCCAAGAAACCATTCGACTTATCCAACCTTCAGTTAATTTCTAAATTTCACATCCATATCGTTTATAATATTTTATAACGATTTATCGCTATTTTTATTTATTTTAAAATAGCCAATTTATTCAAAACGACGCTTCGGGCCATAACGCGGCCGTGACGCTGTTTTTCTTCAGATTTGATTTACACATATCTGAAAATCTAACCGTTGGATCTTCACAAAATTTACATCATTAGAAAGATATTTTCAAAACGAATCCAACGGTTCCAGTTTCGGGTAAATCCGACGATCGAATCTCCCGGTATAATCGTTTGAAGTTTCGATTTCAAAATACGAACTGCAGCGTCGTTATTCGATTAAATATAATTATATTTATATTAATAAATATAATCGATTTTGGCGTTGTTTTTCTTCAGATTTGAATTAAACATTCCAGACAATCCAACCGTTGGATTTTTACAAAGTTGGTGCCGTTGGAAAGATATTTTCAAAGCGAACCCAACGGTTGCGGTTTCAGGAAAATCCGATGGTCGGATCTCCCGGTATAATCGTTTGAAATCACGGTTTCAAAATACGAACTGCAGTGTCGTTATTCGATATATTCCAACGTTATTCGATATATATATATATATATAGAATCTTCGATTCCAAAACCATATGAATTTCATACATTTGATAAAAATGATATTTTTATCTAACTGTCTTCTATTTCAACACTTCGCTATTTTTAACAATTCATGTATATAATAAAAATGTGATTTTTATTGTAAAACAATTTATTTCAAAACTCGACTATTTTATATAGTCAATATAGGTGATAAAAATAGGATTTTTATTATAAAACAATTTCTTTCAAAACAAGATTATTTTATATAGTTAATATAGGTGATAAAAATAGGATTTTTATTATAAAACAATTTCTTTCAAAGCAAGATTATTTTATATAGTTCATATCGATGATAAAAATTGGATTTTTATTATAAAACAATTTCTTTCAAAACAAGATTATTTTATATAGTTAATATAGGTGATAAAAATAGGATTTTTATTATAAAACAATTTCTTACAAAACAAGATTATTTTATATAGTTCATATCGATGATAAAAATTGGATTTTTATTATAAAACAATTTCTTTCAAAATATGAATACCATTCAACACATGAATTTCAATTCAACGAATGAATTTTGATTCAACACATGAAGGTTTTCTATAGTTTATATATATCGATAAAAAGGTGATTTTTATATTTAAAACACGAATACCATTCAACACATGAATTTCTATCCAACGAATGAATATCGATTCAATACATGAAGGTTTTCTATACAACGAATAAATATAGTTTCAACAAATGGAAATAATTATAACACATGAATATTATTCAAAATTTAGGCAGCATAACGGCAGGGTAGTTAAAACCGGGACCGTCCCTAGTACGGCTCCTCGCTCTACCTTAAAACCTCGCGGTTTTTGACAATGGGGAATCATGCATCTAGTTCGCACGCAGGCGGCATGTTTATATTTTTTTCATTTCCACAAACTAATCCTATGTGGTTTCAACCAAATATTTCTCAACCACAAATGGGTATTTTTCAACCACAATCAATCAATATCAACCACAAACAATTCCAATCAACCATTCGCTATCAATCAATTTTCACACCAATCACAACCAATAAATATCGTCCATGGTTTGTGGACGAGGGGCGTATATATATATATATATATATATATATATATATATATATATATTTATATATAGCAATTCACTTCTATTTCAACACATATATAATTTTTACAACGCATATATAACTTATACATCGAATGCACAACTTATACAACGCTTATACATGAGGTGTACAACGCTTATATAACTCATACATCGACTATATAATTTATACATCGTCGTTTTCCATATCTTTATAAATTAGAAATCTCACATTGGGTTCCACTCCACCAAGAATAGCAGAAGGCTCAGAAAAATACGCGGTCTCTTCTAAAATGTAGAAGACGTCCACACGGTCCCGATGTTTCCTGTTTCATCGAATTTTGTTACCGTATGAGAAAGATACGATTTTATAAAGGTGGATCACCTTTTAAAGAGAAATAATAAATAAAATAAAATAAAAACACCTTCTTCTTCCTTTACAAACTTCAGGCCGCCGCTCCACTTCAACCCTTCAAAACTAGGGTTCACTTTTGCGACCAAGACACTACACTTCGCGATGATCCGAAGCTACCACATGGAAGAGCTCCGAATGGCGCGCCTAGAGTGCCCCATCACGTCGAACTCGCACATGTAGGGGAGGAGTAGCTCGGTGGTGAACGGCGGGACTTGATGGGGGCGATTCGGGCCAATTACCACACGAAAAATCCTGAAATGGGTATGGATTGGTAGCTCCTGTCGAGCTCAACAAAAATCTCCACGGGGTGGAGTGATTTCAATGCGTGGATGAGGAGAAAAAGAGGAGAGAAGGGGAGGATTGTTTTCCGCCCTTCGACAGAGGGGTTACGGGGAAAATTGGTCAACGCAGAAGTGGAAGAAAGAATCTCATTGGTCGGCCCTTTTTATTTTAATTTTTAATTTATTTAAAATCCGAAAATACCCCTTGTCACATACGAACTCCAATCCAAACCTAACGACTGTCGCCCCTAGCTAAATACCCCCATTCCGAACACAATGGGATATGTTTCGTAAGACAATTCGACTGTTACAGCCAGTTATTCTTCAAATTAAAATATAAATCATTCAATTTCTGATTTGAACATACATTTTAATTTGCCGGGCCCACATACTGACTCGAAAAATTCCAGAAAAATAAATCTAGATATGTTTTGATGATACGGTCGTAACAAAACTGATTTCATCGAATTCTGAGACCGTTTGCAAAAAGGCCCCTTTCTGGTCGATCCAATTTAACTATAATTGACCAAAACACGTTTTCCTTTGTCACGCTCACATACTAGCTTCAAAAATTATGAAATTGGAAACCTAGCAATAACTTCACATCCCGGATCCAACAAAAGTGGTTTCGTCGAATTCCGAGGTCGTTTGCAAAATGGCCAATTTCTCAGGCTATATAAATTCCATAGTGACCTTTCTGAAAATTCATTTGGCCATAACTTTTGCTTCCCGCTATGAAACTTCGATTTTCCAGATTTGTTAGAAAGGTATTCACTAACATATTTAAATATTTTTGGTTTCACTCAAATCCATTTTGTTTTGCACCCGGTACAGTCAGTCAAAGTTTGAATTCTAATTTTGAAACTACCGCGCCATTTTAGGCCTTGTTTATAATTCAAAGTAATTATATTCCTTTTCAATTGTCGATTCAAACTCAGATTTCATCTTTATTATTTAAAATATTTATTTTAAATATTTAAAATCCATTATTTTAGCCAATTTATCAATTTTAATTGATTTAGATTTTTCGGGCCGTTACAGTCTCCCCCACTTAAAACTTTTCATCCCCGAAAAGGAACAAAGTCGAAAGTGGTTTGATTAATCAACTCTACGTTCAATCTGGCTTCACTTCTCCAACTTTTCAGTTTCTGAGAATTTTCAAATTCTTCAAAAATTTGGCTAACACCCGGAATTTTCGAAAAATTTCGCCATAACCTCCTTTGTACGGGGAGAGGTTTGGAAATTTATTGGGCCGTATTAGGTACCCAATAAATCCTAATAAGCATACACATATTTATAGTGATATATTCTGGTGTTTACAGGGGAGCGTGTATAGATAATAACTCCAGAGAATAAATTCTCGTCACCCTGTCAAAGCCTGAGGGAGTGTGTATTTTAAATGCTCCAGAGGATAAATCCTCGTCACCTTGTCCCGTGTGGGAAATAAATAGTCCATGTGCCGTATCTAATAACTAGAGAGACGTGATTATTGTCAACTCCTGACCCGTGTTGGGTTTTTATATATCTGGCAATTTTATCGTTACAATTTAAATAGTCCATATCAGTCATCAGTTCAACCTGTAAAATATAGTCATCGCCATACAAGCCTCTCGCTCGTATGGTAAATCTTCCACCTCGTCACACAAGCTCCAAATGCTTATGTGGTATATGATGAAGTATGCCTATCTTCCAGAAGTATGCCATGTAGTGTAGTTCAAAATTAATTGTTACAATCCTATAGCGACGTTTATTATTTCACACAGAACAACCAGCACTCCGCATCCAATGGCATTCACAGGAGTTGATATAATAATATTTCGCATCCAACTCATTAAGGTTTACCTATTTGTCGGGCACGCAAATAAATTCTTTACTCAACAGCTATCCATTTACCTGTTCAAACATATATAATGCACATGTATATATTTCTATCTATCTTCTAATCAGTTCAATGTGTGATTTAAATGAATAAATTCTACCATTATTCCCTTATTGATTAAATTAACTATCGTTTTAATAATTCAATTAATCAACTCTTCAATCACACAACACAAACAACAATCAAATTGTTTTTAACTTTTCAAAAATATATTAATCAGTTTCTATACTCTTTTAAAATCATCCAGACTATAGAATTAGAAGTGCACATCCATGGAAAGAAAATAACAACAGAGTAGAGAACTAATTGGTAATGCAAAGTATGGTAAATGTACCATGCACCGGAGTCAATCAGAGATATCCACTCGACACTTAGGATAGGCTTTATGAATGCTCTCCTCAGTTTCCCAAGTACAATCTCGCGGATCCCCACTCCATTGCACTTTGACTAAGTGAACCTTCTTGTTCCTCAGCTCTTTGGTTTATTTGCCGATGATCTTTAGCGGCTCTCTTCTCACAGCCACTTCTGGGGTAATTTCAATATCCTGTTGAGCTGCTTCTTCCACGATCAAGTCCGGATCATGAACGTGCTTTCGAAGTAGAGATATGTGAAATACATCATGCACTCCAGGCAACCAATCAGGCAATTTAACCCTATAAGCGAGAGTTCCGATCCGTTCCAGAATAGGAAACGGACCAATGAATTTGGGCGCCAACTTCCCAGTTTTACCGAACCGGATAACTCCTCTCATCGGCGATACTTTCAGATATACATAATCGCCAACAGCAAATGATATATCTCTTCTCCTCCTATCGACATAACTCTTTTGTTGGCTTTGAGCGGCCAGTAATCGTTTCTTAATAAAATTGACTTTGTCGGCAGCTTCTCGGATCATATCAGGCCCTAACACAAGTCTATTTCCAGGTTCAACCCAACAAGCAGGAGATCGGCATGGTCTACCATATAATGCTTCGAATGGCGACATTGTCAGGCTCGCCTAGTAGCTGTTATTATATGAGAATTCAGCCAAATGCAGATGGTCTTCCCATGATCCACCGAAATCTAGAACACAAGCCCGCAATAGGTCTTCTAAAATACGATTCACCCTCTCAGTCTGACCATCTGTCTGAGGATGATAAGCGGTGCTCAAGTTCAGTTTTGTTCCCAGCTCTACTTGAAATGCCTCCCAGAATTTTCTAGTAAATATTGTATCTCTATCACTGACTATACTGAGCGGCACTCCATGTAGTCTAACTATTTCCTTGAAATATATCTGTGCCAGACTTTGAGCAGTTCTGTTTGATCTAACAGGTATGAAATGGGCGGTCTTCGTGAAGCGATCTACGATCACCCAAATACTGTCATTTCTTTTTCTGGTTCTGGGCAAACCATCAATGGAGTCCATGGAAATATGTTCCCACTTCCAACCAGGAACGTCTAGCGGTTGCAATAATCCAGCCAGTTTCTGTTGGTCGCTTTTGACTAGCTGGCAAGTAGGGCATCGGCTAACATATATTGAAACGTCTCTTTTCATAGCCTTCCACCAGAATGTTCGCTTGAGATCGTTATACATTTTGGCTACACCAGGATGGATACTCATCTTGGACTTGTGACACTCGTCTAACACTTCCCTTTTGAGCTCGGGGATGCCAGGAACACAAATCCTTCCTTACAATCTCAGGATTCCATCGTTATCTATTTGAAAACACGAGGGTTCGCCTTTCTGAATCCTTTTGATCATATCCTTAATAAAGTTATCCTCCTTCTGAAGAATAGATATTTTGTCAATCAAGGAAGTCATAATAATAAAGCTGGCGATCATTACATTCTTTCGACTCAGCGCATCGGCCACGACATTGGCTTTCCCTGGAGTGTATAAAATCTCAAAATCATATGCTCCAAGGAACTCTAGCCAACGTTGCTGCCTCAGATTCAGGTCTTTCTGGGTGAACAGATACTTTAACGACTGATGGTCTGTATACAGCTCGAATTTCTCACCCAGAAGATAGTGTCTCCACATTTTCAAAGCGAATACTATAACCAATAACTCAAGATCATGAGTGACGTAGTTTTTCTCGTGCGGCTTCAACTGACGGCTAGCATAAGCAATCACTTGGCCCCTTTGCATTAACACTATGCTAAGGCCTTCTCTAGAAGCGTCAGTCCAGACTTTCAAGTCCTCATTGCCATCTATTATCGTTAACACTGGAGCAGTTGTCAGTTTTAATTTCAGCTCCTGGAAAGCTTCCTCATATATCGGAGTCCAATTGAATCTCGAATGTTCCTTAGTCAGTTTTGTTAAGGAACTAGATGTCTTCGCGAAATCCTTAATGAATTTCCGATAATAACTGGCTAACCCGAGAAAACTTCTAACTTCTGTGGGCGTACGAGGTTGTTTCCAATTCTGAATAGCAGTGATTTTACTGGGATCCACTGAAATTCCTTGCTTTGACACTACGTGGCCAAGAAATTTGACTTCATCTTGCCAGAATATACGTTTGGAAAACTTTGCTTTTAACACATTCTTTCTGAGAATTTCTAACACTTGTTCCAAATGTTTTTCGTGCTCGCTTTCTGACTTAGAGAAGATAAGGATATCATCAATGAAAACCAGAACAAATTTATTCAATACTCCTCTGAATACTTTGTTCATTAGATCGACGAAATAGGCTGGAGCGTTACATAAGCTGAAGGGCATTACTAACCACTCGTAGAATAAGTCTGGACCTCTGAATGCTGTCAAAGGAACACACTCCTCGGCGATACGAAGCTGATGGAAACCTGTAGCTAGGTCCATTCGTGAAAATACTTGTGCTCCATTTAATCGATCCAACAAATCATCAATCCGAGGCAATGGATATTTATTCTTTATTGTCTGTTTGTTCAGATCACGATAATCCACACATAGACGTAGAGTACCGTCAGATTTTGGGACAAACACCACGACTGCACCCCAATCAGAGAAACTAGGCCTGATCAGACCCTTCCATACAAGCTGTCGTGTTTGATTGTCAAGTTCTTCTTTCTCCTTCAAGGACATTCTTCGAATAGCGTGAACTACCGGTCTTGCATTCGGAATCAAAGCAATCTTGAAATCTATTTCTCTCTGCGGAGGTAAGCGAACAACCTCTTCGAACACATCCGCATAGTTCTTGACGAAAGGAATATCTTTCACTAGGTCATGAATATTCTCTGTGACTTCAAGGATATTTTCTATTTGAATAGGAGAAACATCCAAAGCTGCCCAGAAGTCTTTTCTATTAGCCTTCTAACCTTCAAAGGGAATGGTTATATAATCACCTGATTTAATCTTCGCCTTAACGACTCTGTCGGCGCATTTAACCTCAGCTTCATACTTGGCCAAATAGTCTAACCCCAAGATAAGATCAAACTCTGTAAAATTCATGATGACCGCGATGGTAGGAAACCGATAACAAGAAAAAGAAACCGGCACTCCACAAACCCAACTGAGATCAATGGAACCCCCAACCGGATTCTGGACAGTCATTGGTTACTTGAGCTTCTTCAAATTCAAATCCAGCTTCTTAGCTGCATTCTTTGCAACAAAACTTCGCGACGCGCCGGTGTCAAACAGTACTTTAGTAGGAATGTCTTTGACAGTAAGCAAGCCTTCTAAAACATCAGCCCTTTCTTGACTAGCTGAGGGCTCAGAAGTTTCTGCTACTTCATTTACTTGAGCTTCTTTGGTCGTTTTTAACAGCCGGCAATCTTGCTTTACATGACCAAACTGATGGCATTGATTGCACCTTTTCTTCCCTTGAAAACTCTCCTTGGATTTAGATCCACTCTTTCTTCGTTTGTTCCAAGATTTGCATCTTGTCGCCAAATGTCCTTTTCTATTGCAGCTTGAGCATATAGCAGTTGTTACTGGTTCTTTTTCAGATCTGGCCCTCTTTCGATTGACCTTAGGCTTTTTACTGACCTCAGACCTCGTACTGGCCTCAGGAATATCAATTTCCGACTCTTCCTTGTTACTAGAACAGACTTCCTCTTCGTTGCGCAACATACCTTTCTTATGGAGATCTTCATAATGATAAGCCATATAAATCATTTCTGAAAAAGGGAGCTTCACATTCCTCATCACACTATTCTGATATTTTCTTTGCAGGCCATGAATAAATCTCAGTTTTTTCCTCTTTGGATCTTGAATCAGATGAGGAGCAAAGTGAGAAAGTTCGTTGAATTTCTTATGATATTCAGGAATGGTCATATCTCCTTGTATTAGATAAGAGAATTCATCACATAATTGCTCCGTCACTTCATGAGGAGTAAATCTTGCTAGGAAAATCTCTTTGAATCTATCCCAGGTGATATCACCTTCTGGATTATCTTTGATGATTGTTTCCCACCAGATTAAAGCTTCTTCTTTGAGCGCCCAAGATGCTACTAATCTTTTCTGATCATCTCTCAACTGGATACGTTCAAATATTCTTTCAACAGAACTCATCCAAGCTTGAGTTTGAATCATAGATTCATTGCCCGAGAACTGTGCTCCGTTCAGATTTCGATATCTCTTTAATAGAGCCTCTAGATCGGGTTCTGCATTTCTTCTGTTTCTGACACTTATTTTTCTAGTACTTCTGCAAATGGCAGATCAAGTGTCAGGTCATAGAAAAGATAATTTAAAACATAGAAACATATACTTCAAATGTAAATGTGTCTAGTGGGGTGTATTTCATTCTGCTTTACTCATACTAGGATATTGCTGATCCTATCTGTATAGAGTTACCCGTCCTAGAACACTACTGGTTCTATTTCTGACGAGTTCGTTAATATGTTATATTCTAGCACTAAGCTTAACCAAAGCTCTGATACCACGATGTGACGACCCCAAACCCCGTACTGACGGTGGCAAGGGTAATCTTTGGAATATAACACAGAAACAGATAATAGAAGAATAGAATTAAATAAATACACCAGATAATGAACAAATAATACACTGGATAAACGTAAACATCAGAGTTACACAGTATACAGGATCATACTTAGTACAAATACAGTTCAGCTATACATAAATGTCTACAGCGGAAATAAACATAATGTACAATAGGAGCTGAACAACATAAAAAGAGATAAATGATAGAATCCATCTTCAGCTCCAGCTATCTGGATAAATCCTGCTAAACCTGAATACAAGGCTGCCCGTGTAGAAAAAGGGGCACCCGAGTTTGAAAGTGAAACAAACTACGAGTCAGTCATGGGACTGGTATGAGAAATCTACTCAACACATTTCAAATATGGCTAATCACAGGACCACGCCACTTTCGTGGAACGGGTTTACTCCATCGGATTGCCAGTGCTTCAAAACAAATAAATCTTTTAAACATTGCAATGCTTTTTATAAAAATGAAGCCATTATAAGACTCAGTTCCCATCACACAATGCAACGCAAACCGGAGGATAGCGTTTTTACCTTATAATGGCCAAGATATGCTTGATACGAATAAAACAAAAGCATTTGATATTACTACTAGTGTTTATATGTTTTAAAAACAATTTCAAATCATAACTATCAATCATAGACGGCATTAATGCCCCATACCACTATGTCGCCATATATAGGTATACAATCAAAACTGCATGGTCACGTATTTGGAAATTGGATTTCCGTCATGAACCAAGGCAAAAGATAGTCCTTACCGAATTCGAGACGCTCTAGCCCATCCCTCAGGCACAGCCGCAACCGTACCTTGGATCGTCAGGGCCGGTCCACACGAAGTGGATTATAATGCCTGAACAATGTGTTTCTCCGCCCTTTGGGGCGTAAGTGAGCCAACGAATGACTCCATCGGTCCCGGATCGACCGATATTTCCAAGGCGCCTCGCAACAGTAACAACCACATAAGTCAAACTCGTCAGGGCGTGTAAAACCACTAACGCCACTTCTAGCTAGAAAGAAAACGCACGTCCCCCAGAGGTGCTTTCTCCCGTTTCTGGTTCATACCGGGGTGTGAGTGTAATGACCCGGATTTTGAGCGACTTTGGTTATCGACATAAACTCGATGTCGATAACCAAAACATCGAAAAATCCTGGTAATTAGAGAAAGAAATTAGAGGGTGAGGATATATAAGATAGAAATTTAGAATAGAAGAAGAAGAACACAACATCAGAGTAACACGAATCTCACAGCGGAACGAATAACATATAATATATGTAACATAACTTTGAAATATACATCATTATCAAAGTACAACACTTACAACACAGCGGAAATAACTATATCTATATGATCCTGAAGCCTCCTGCTCCAGCTCTTCAACTATATCTGTAAATCCCGACTACTTGACTGCCCGTACAAATTTAGGCACCCAAGAGTTTAGGGAAAACAAAACAAAATAAACTTCGGGTCAGTCATGGGACTGGTGTGAGTAAAACATTTTAAAACAGTTCAAACAGGTAATCGATATCTCATAAGACCACGCCGTATAACGGAACGGGTTTTTCCCTTATGAGAATCCAAATATCTTTATACCAAAAACCTTTTGATATTATAATAATGTCTATCAACACAATATAATAATCATCTAGCAGAAACGCTTTCATCTCACGTTCTACATATATGGTATACAATCAAAACCGCAAGCACGTATTGGGTAATGGATTTCCAACTATGACAAGGTATGGAACCACCTTTCGCTCGTGTACCTCTAGAAAGGAATACACTGGGTTCAACAAGAACATCTTGCAACCCGACCACACATGACCGATCACTCATTTCGCTTGAGTGTATCGAATGTATATCACCAACGGTTGGGGTCAGCAACCGTTTCCCGAATGGGACAACATCAACAATAGATTTTTAGAAGTAAATGAAACTCTAGATCAGGTGATTATACACCCTACTTCGGTGCGACCGACTTAGCCAGGCTGCCTGCCCGATTTCTGTCATTTACCGGATGTGAGGCTAGAAGCTACGCTTTATCATCACACTAGATTCACTTTGAATGCCACATCGTCAAATCCATCAAATCACCAATTGACGTCCTCAACCATACATTATGTGTTAGCTAAAATAAGTTTCCTTCTCCACTTCCACTCTTGGTATGGCTGGAGAAATCAATATACGTGATCGTCTGGAAATACTCTGTCAGATATCCGTCCATACAAGTCATCCAGGAACAGGATGAATCGAAGGCACAATTCTGTAAACAGGATATCCCTTGCATAACTCCGTCTTCAATTTCCTTTGGCATATATGATTCGCAACGCTTATGCCAATACAGAGTGGTTCTTTGGATAATAATCCAACCGGTCTCTCCATATTAACAACGTTAAAATGGTCAAAACTTCGATAGTCTGTGATTTAACTATCGAAGAAAAACACGTGTGCAAACAACGATATTATTTCCAGATGGAAATTTATATCGATCCAACATTATTCAACATTTATCTCTTTATTTCATTAATTTACCTATCTCCTGTTTCCCTATATTCAATATTTCTTATTTTCTAAATTTGGAAAATATACGTTATTAACAATGGAAAACATTTCCATTTCTTGTTTTCTTTATTAGAAAACATTTCTGGTTTCTTATTTGGAAAACATTTCCAAAGCTTCTTCATTGGACTTAGACAGATGCTTAAACAAACCATTGTGATGCCAACCCAAACCATTTCCTTTACTGCCGAACCTTAACTATTCCTTAGTTAAAAACGAAGAAAATCAAGTTGGGGTAGAACTACCTCTCAGACCTTAACTGAACAACATTTCTAACTTTGAAATATACAAAGTTCACTTTATATCCCTTTTACTAACTTCCTTACTTAACCCTCCTTCGAATAGCTATATTCGATTGACTCTTTTCACTTAACTCTATTCGATTAACCCTTATCAATTAACTCTATTGGACTAACACTATTGGATTAACTCTATTTGACTAACGCTATTGATTTACTCATTTCACTTAACTCCTTTCGAATAAACTATATTCGATAACTCCTTTTTCTTTCTTCGAATAAACTATATTCAATTAACTCCTTTTACTTTCTATTCGAATAACTATATTCGATTAACTCATTTTACTTTCTATTCGAATAAACTATATTCGATTAACTCATTTTACTTTCTATTCGAATAAACTATATTCGATTAACTCCTTTATTCTATTCGAATAACTAATTCGATTAACTCCATTGCTTTAACTTTAATCGATTAAACTAACATCGATTAACTCCTTATTGGTTTAGCTCTAACTGATAAACTTTAACTGGTTTAACTCTGCGCTTTAACCTAACTGATTTACTCTAACTAATTAACTCTAACTGGTTTAACTCTAGTTGATTAACTCTAATCAATTAATTCTATTCGATGAATTCTGATCGAATAACTCCTTTTGGCTAAACTATATTCGAATACCTCATTTTAACTTTATTCGATAACTTCCTTTATTCTATTCGAATAACTAATTCGATTAACTCCTTTTCGAATAAACTATTCATTTATAAAGATTTACTTTTAGTAACGGTTCTTCACTTTACAAATGATTTCCTTTTATTCTAACTTATCCTTTTATTTTATAAATATTTCTTTTATAAAAATCCTTTTCCTTTCCTATATAAAATCCATTGATTTTATATAAATAATCCATTTTCAATATACACTTTGAAAAATCCTCTTTCCCCTATCCAGTATTTCTTATGGTATTTAACATACCATATAACAACGATAAATATCGTCCAAACACACATAATCAACAACAGATTATATATCACTTCATATATCACAATATATGAATCACAGTAAAATAAATGTTGAGGAATCCAGTTGGATTCCTCCAACCTGTCTCCCTGCATCACAGATGTTAAACAATATAGATAACATCATTTTCAGTTCCATACGATATATTCTGTTAAACAGAATCAATATAGAAATTCAACTAACTGACTAGCAGTTCAATCAAACAATCAACACACAGTCAATCAACCAATATTTAACAGTTCTAAAAATACAACATGAAATTATAAACTGTTCAGAGTTAGTGAGATTTACTCACATTGGACGATCATCGTTGACAACGATAATCATCGCTTGATTCAGATGGACAATTTATTTCGCCATAAATTGTAACAAGCTCTGTTTCTCTCCCGGTTAGTCTCATTGCGTTGCTCCCGTCCATACGATCCTGACGGATCAAACCGTTCGTGTTTCTGACAAAGTATGAGTAATATATTGCATTAACAAGTTTTGCTCACTATTTTAAATTAAATCCTAACTATTATAATTAACTTATTAAACGTGGGCCTTACCTTATGTTAAACTCAGCCCAGGTAAACCACGATCTGTCTATTCGTTCAATATCCTCTTCTTCCACTTGGTACAGCCGCAACTCCTATATCAAAATGCGTGTTCAAAGCTTCCAAATGCGGTCTCTCATCCACCATTCGAACCATTGCCACCCCCATTATCCTCCGCGCCTCACGACTTCCATGCTGGGAGGTACCTTGTTGAACTCCATACTGGATAAAGTGTGACGACCTGTAGCCAAAAGAACCCCACCAGTGTCGCTTTCCACGTTGTACGACCATAGTCCCTCCACCTTGCTTCAATACACCATAAACTCTCCAACGACTCCTCTATTTAAATATCACACAAAGATGCCGGCTACTTATCCCCTCACTGCAGATCACGACTGCTTCATTTCTCAGGTCCACTACTGTGCTTTTAATGTCCACCATAACCCAAGGCATCACGTTTTTCTCCATTCAGTCCCTCCCCTCCTGTATGAACTCGAACAGGGATTCACGCATGCTCCAAAACACTTGACAGTATACCCATGTTTTGCCAGCTACAGTTCCCCAACGTCTCCCTCCTTTGGTTTGTCGCACGTCACTTCTACTTGCCACAAACCTGTATAGGACCTTGGAACCACGAACTGACACTCTCAACTCCACCACGCACACTCCATCACGTCTCATACTCCTGCTCATTTCCGAATAACGCCCACGTCTCTCAATACCTTCACCTGCTTGGTTAACTATTTCCTTCCTTGCAATTCCGAAACCGCATGCCTCCAGCACTACTTCAAAAACTTCATGCATGTACAAAGCCGCAAGCTCCTCTTAGGTACACACTCTCACGTACAACTCCTGAACCGAACTTCATGCCCTGACTTCCCACTCCTTCCATATTTTAAAACTGCCTAACTCCCTTTCTCCACCCTTTACAGGTTACGAATCTCTCTCTTTCTTTTTATTTTCTTTCTTCATTTTCATCGAGGAACACGGCAAATTGTCTGAAGAAAGAAAAAGAACGAGAAGAGGCAGCATATTATTTGTAACGTGGGGACTTTGGGGTAGGTAGGGTGTACATCTCTACGTGGCATTCTTTACATCGTTGCTAAGTAGTGAAGGTTTCAAAAGCCACGTCCTTGTATTGAAAAATGAGAGGATACGAGAGGATGTGAGGGGACGAAACGAGAGGATGTGAGCAAAACAACAATGAATGCATGTGCAAAGGGTGGTAATGCCATACATTTTCATGTTTGTACAAAACACTTCTTACGTACATATATGAAGAGTTACGGACAGAAATAAAAACACCGGTGAGACGAGCAATGTCACACGATCCCAAAAATATAATAATACTGATAGATTAACTCATATTTTGAAACCCCAAAATGTTGATTACAGGGTGCAAAATACTCCAAATAAAAAGTTGCTAATTAAATTAATTAAAAATTACAGTAAAATTCTAAAAATTAAATTACCACTACTTCCCAAAAGAACCTTGTCTAAATTCAAACCCGATCTCTAGTTATATCGAATAAACCATTACGGTCGATAAACAATTCTATAGCGACTATTTTTAAATTTGATTTGGACATATCTCAAAATCTACACGACAAAATCCCGATTTTTCTCTTCCACTAGAAAGATATACTCCACCAGCTCCACACGTTTCTTGTTTCACAGAAATCCGGCTTAAAACGAATCCTGTACATTCAGTTGAAGTTCGAATCGCCAATTTACGAACTGCAGCGCCATTTCAAGCTCGATTTTAATTATAATATAATTATACGTTCAAACTATCGTTCAAATAATATATTCGTTATTCTACTTCAATTCTAAACTGAATAAAATATCACAGATGATCCAGTTCACACCATATCGTCATTTCAGCCAATTCTGATTATTCCAGAATTAAATATATTTTTAATTTATTATTTTAATTAAATATTCATCATTATTAAATTCCACGACCATTAAATTCACTAAACCACCATTTCAAGAATTAAATAAATTAATTCTAATACCTCTGCCAATGCGGGTCATTACAATCTTTCCCACTTAAAATAATTTCGTCCTCGAAATTGCTAAAAGGTAGGGGATGACCCTATCGGCTGGTTAAAACATATTTGTTCTCTTCTAATCTTCAGTTTCAACTAAACCAATTTAATTTTAATTAAATTATTAATTAATTCTAATCAACGAAAATTTTCAAAAATCCTGAAAATTTTCTAATGCCTTAACTCTTCGAAAAATTTCGTCAGCACCTCCTTTGTACTGGTTAATATCCCAAACTCCAACTTGCCTCTCTGGGCCATCTCCAACCCAAAAGGAAACCAAACAGCTAAGCGGCTTGCCAATTCGGCTCATAAATCTCATACCATGTGAAATATAAACTTGTACCTTTTGTCGGCATATCAACTCTATCTCTTCCATATGCTATCAACTCAGCATATACCAATGTTATCCCAATCAAATTCCAATCTACCTTTATCCACGACACAACCATTCGCTTATATCCGAGCCAAATATCATTTCAACTCGAGTTTCTTCTCGATTCCCAACTCTTACTTGATTATCACATTACACTTCAAAATTGGAATCTCACAATCCAATTGGTCTTGATATCATTCTAATTCAATCTCAGTTACCACTTTACTGGCTTTACTTTAATTCAAATTTGCTTTCACATATTTCTGTTAAATTTGTTTTTAATTCAAACAGTCTTTCCCTAGGAGTTTTTAAACAGTTTACTCTTTTCAAAAAATCAAATTTTCCTTTTTGAAATTCAACTGAGCCCATATTCAATATTCCATTAGTTAAATCACTTCAATATTTCTTTATCAATATTTGTTAACCAAATATTTTCAATAACCATATTGGCCTTTTATGTTATTTGGAAAACATTTCCGAATATCGCCTTCCTTTATTTTCTAAACATTTAGAAAATATTTGCTACTTATAATTGGAAAATATTCCAATTACTTATCTCTTTTTCCGATCTCGATTATTTCTATACTGAGGAAATATTCTTTATTATATTTCCAAGCTTACACTTATTTGGATTAAAACGGATGTTGTGTAAAACATCGTTATGATAACCCAAATACTATATTCACTATCTCTTACTCAACATTGATCTTCGAGCCTGAAATCTTACTATTTATTTGTTAATAATGAAATCAATCGAGTTGGGGTATAACTACCTCTCAGACCTTGACTGAATAACATTTATAACGTCAAAACAGATATGACTACTTACTCGAATAATCAATACCATACAACTACTTATTCACTTTTAAACACGTATACACTTCCTCTTTCTATTCTTACTAGATTTTATTCTTAGTCTTCCTTTTTGATTTTACTATTCTATTTCTAAGTTCGTTTCCTTATCGACTTCTATATATATCGATACGTTGATTTCTAACTATCAAATTATCCTAAAAATATTCTAATTACTTAAATTCTCGGAAAAATTTGCCATAACCTCCTTTGTACCAGGAGCATCGGGATATTTCAAATAGCCTCTCATGGCCCTCACCAATCCAAAAGAAAAAGAAAAAGAAAAAGCCAAGCGGCTAGCCGATACGGCGCATAAAATCTCACATATAAATTAAATACATACCTTTTGTCGAGCAATCTATTCATAACTCTTGCATTATCCTTATCCATACCTATCTCATATATATTTACACCTGCCCAATCTATTTTAACTATACCTGATTGTTTTAACTCAATTCGTTAATTAATTTGTTAATTAACTCTTTAGTCTATTCCACTTTTATATTTGAACATGAGATGTTCAAATATATTTTAACTTGCTTATTAACTAATTTGAATCCAAATTCCAAATTTAAGTTCTATATTCGATTTCGAATATCCATTTACAAATCCGATCCACCTTTCAATGTTCAACTTCAAATTCAAAACTCGATTAACTAATTCCTCTTCGACTTAGTTAATCCTATTCAATTTCTATTCAAATTTTATATTATAAATTCCATTTGAATTTCTATATTCAAATTCTATTTCAATTCCATTGAATTTCATATATTCAAACTCCCTTTGAATTTCTATATTCAATTTCTATTTCAAACCTTCTTTATTCATTCTTTATTATAAATCCCATTTTGAAATTCAACACAACTTGTCTTTCCCAAAACAAATTCAAAACAGTATCTCTGGTAGTAATTCGTCACATACAACTCGAAAATGAATACTGATGATGCAGCTGTCATAATCAGAATCCATTTTCCAGCGATCGAAGTGAGTTCAATACAATAAAACCATTTCTAAACATTTCCACCTTGAAATTCATTTCAAAATATAATTCACACTGTTTGTAAAACAATTTAAAATCTCCCAAGATCTTAAATTTTCCTTATTTTTAATCCAAATCCATTTACAAACACTTATCCAATTCTCCAGAGTTTTAACTCAATTTCTGGTTTAAATTTCAGATTTAACTCATCTGATTTCACGCAATTCACTTATATTAATTCTGATTGGTTATCTACATAACCATTTAATTTATAATCTTACTCGATTATAATAACAACCAATATATCCACTATATTATAATTTTGATATATATATATATATCTTCTCTATATCAAGATATACCTTGGGTAAACTTATTTTAATTTACCCCTTTTTCAAAACATATCGTGACGACCCATCGTATTCGAGTGTTTATAAACTCCTACCGATACAGTGGATGAAACTGATCGACCAGAACTCATAAACAACTCAACCAATGAATCTCCACAATATAAAACAAATTTTTATATCAATAACAAATACGTTCACTCATATATATACACTCAACTCAATCTAGGGTATTACTAACCCTATCTCTACCGAGTCACGCCACAGAGCCAAGGTAAATTACTTAACTTAAGCTCTGATACCAACTGTAATGACCCGGATTTTGAGCGACTTTGGTTATCGACATAAACTCGATGTCGATAACCAAAACATCGAAAAATCCTGGTAATTAGTGAAAGAAATTAGAGGGTGGGGATAGATAAGATAGAAATTTAGAATAGAAGAAGAAGAACACAACATCAGAGTAACACGAATCTCACAGCGGAACGAATAACATATAATATATGTAACATAACTTTGAAATATACATCTGTATTTGAATATACATCATTATCAAAGTACAGCACTTACAACACAGTGGAAATAACTATAGCTATATGATCCTGAAGCCTCCTGCTCCAGCTCTTCAACTATATCTGTAAATCCCGACTACTTGACTGCCCGTGCAAATTTAGGCACCCAAGAGTTTAGGGAAAACAAAACAAAATAAACTCCGGGTCAGTCATGGGACTGGTGTGAGTAAAACATTTTAAAACAGTTCAAACAGGTAATCGATATCTCATAAGACTACGCCGTATAACGGAACGGGTTTTTCCCTTATGAGAATCCAAATATCTTTATATCAAAAACCTTTTGATATTATAATAATGTCTATCAACACAATATAATAATCATCTAGCAGAAACGCTTTCATCTCACGTTCTACATATATGGTATACAATCAAAACCGCAAGCACGTATTGGGTAATGGATTTCCAACTATGACAAGGTATGGAACCACCTTTCGCTCGTGTACCTCTAGAAAGGAATACACTGGGTTCAACAAGAACATCTTGTAACCCGGCCACACATGATCGATCACTCATTTCGCTTGAGTGTATCGAATGTATATCACCAACGGTTGGGATCAGCAACCGTTTCCCGAATGGGACAGCATCAAAAATAGATTTTTCGAAGTAAATGAAACTCTAGATCAAGTGATTATACACCCTACTTCGGTGCGACCGACTTAGCCATGCTTCCTGCCCGATTTCTGTCATTTACCGGATGTGAGGCTAGAAGCTACGCTTTATCATCACACTAGATTCACTTTGAATGCCACATCGTCAAATCCATCAAATCACCGATTGACGTCCTCAACCATACATTATGTGTTAGCTAAAAGAAGTTTCCTTCTCCGCTTCCACTCTTGGTATGGTTGGAGAAATCAATATACGTGATCGTCTGGAAATACTCTTTCAGATATCCGTCCATACAAGTCATCCAGGAACATGATGAACCAAAGGCACTATTCTGTAAACAGGATAGCCCTTGCATAACTCCGTCTTCAATTTCCTTTGGCATTTATGATTCGCAACGCTTATGCCAATACAGAGTGGTTCTTTGGATAATAATCCAACCGGTCTCTCCATATTAACAACGTTAAAATGGTTAAAACTTCGATAGTTTGTGATTTAACTATCGAAGAAAAACAGGTGTGCAAACAACGATATTATTTCCAGATGGAAATTTATATCGATCCAACATCATTCAACATTTATGTCTTTATTTCATTAATTTACCTATCTCCTGTTTCCCTATATTCAATATTTCTTATTTTCTAAATTTGGAAAACATACGTTATTAACAATGGAAAACATTTCCATTTCTTGTTTTCTTTATTAGAAAACATTTCTGGTTTCTTATTTGGAAAACATTTCCAAAGCTTCTTCATTGGACTTATACAGATGTTTAAACAAACCATCGTGATGCCAACCTAAACCATGTCCTTTACTGCCGAACCTTAACTATTCCTTAGTTAAAAATGAAGCCAATCAAGTTGGGGTAGAACTACCTCTCAGACCTTAACTGAACAACATTTCTAAC
Source organism: Allium sativum (assembly GCA_030737875.1). Classification (NCBI taxonomy): domain Eukaryota; kingdom Viridiplantae; phylum Streptophyta; class Magnoliopsida; order Asparagales; family Amaryllidaceae; genus Allium; species Allium sativum. The sequence continues at coordinate 137,932,268 of CM060925.1, read as the reverse complement.
TTTGAAATAGACAAAGTTCACTTTATATCCCTTTTACTAACTTCCTTACTTAACCCTCCTTCGAATAGCTATATTCGATTGACTCTTTTCACTTAACTCTATTCGATTAACCCTTATCAATTAACTCTATTGGACTAACACTATTGGATTAACTCTATTTGACTAACGCTATTGATTTACTCATTTCACTTAACTCTTTTCGAATAAACTATATTCGATAACTCCTTTTTCTTTCTTCGAATAAACTATATTCGATTAACTCCTTTTACTTTCTATTCGAATAACTATATTCGATTAACTCATTTTACTTTCTATTCGAATAAACTATATTCGATTAACTCATTTTACTTTCTATTCGAATAAACTATATTCGATTAACTCCTTTATTCTATTCGAATAACTAATTCGATTAACTCCGTTGCTTTAACTTTAATCGATTAAACTAACATCGATTAACTCCTTACTGGTTTAGCTCTAACTGGTTTAACTCTGCGCTTTAACCTAACTGATTTGCTCTAACCAATTAACTCTAACTGGTTTAACTCTAGTTGATTAACTCTAATCAATTAATTCTATTCGATGAATTCTGATCGAATAACTCCTTTTGGCTAAACTATATTCGAATACCTCATTTTAACTTTATTCGATAACTTCCTTTATTCTATTCGAATAACTAATTTGATTAACTCCTTTTCGAATAAACTATTCATTTATAAAGATTTACTTTTAGTAACGGTTCTTCACTTTACAAATGATGTCCTTTTATTCTAACTTATCCTTTGATTTTATAAATATTTCTTTTATAAAAATCCTTTTCCTTTCCTATATAAAATCCATTGATTTTATATAAATAATCCATTTTCAAAATACACTTTGAAAAATCCTCTTTCCCCTATCCAGTATTTCTTATGGTATTTAACATACCATATAACAACGATAAATATCGTCCAAACACACATAATCAACAACAGATTATATATCACATCATATATCACAATATATGAATCACAGTAAAATAAATGTTGAGGAATCCAATTGGATTCCTCTAACCTGTCTCCCTGCATCACAGATGTTAAACAATATAGATAAAATCATTTTCAGTTCCATATGATATATTCTGTTAAACAAAATCAATATAGAAATTCAACTAACTGACTAGCAGTTCAATCAAACAATCAACACACAGTCAATCAACCAATAATTAACAGTTCTAAAAATACAACATGAAATTATAAACTGTTCAGAGTTAGTGAGATTTACTCACATTGGACGATCATCGTTGACAACGATAATCATCGCTTGATTCAGATGGACAATTTATTTCGCCATAAATTGTAATGAGCTCTGTTTCTCTCCCGGTTAGTCTCATTGTGTTGCTCCCGTCCATACGATCCTGACGGATCAAACCGTTCGGGTTTCTGACAAAGTATGAGTAATATATTGCATTAACAAGTTTTTCTCACTATTTTAAATTAAATCCTAACTATTATAATTAACTTATTAAACGTGGGCCTTACCTTATGTTAAACTCAGCCCAGGTAAACCACGATCTGTTTATTCGTTCAATATCCTCTTCTTCCACTTGGTACAGCCGCAACTCCTATATCAAAACGCATGTTCAAAGCTTCCAAATGCGGTCTCTCATCCACCATTCGAACCATTGCCACCCCCATTATCCTCCACGCCTCACGACTTCCATGCTGGGAGGTACCTTGTTGAACTCCATACTGGATAAAGTGTGACGACCTGTAGCCGAAAGAACCCCACCAGTGTCACTTTCCACGTTGTACGACCATAGTCCCCCCACCTTGCTTCAATACACCATAAACTCTCCAACAACTCCTCTATTTAAATATCACACAAAGATGCCGGCTACTTATCCCCTCACTGCAGATCACGGCTGCTTCATTTCTCAGGTCCACTACTGTGCTTTTAATGTTCACCATAACCCAAGGCATCACGTTTTTCTCCATTCAGTCCCTCCCCTCCTGTATGAACTCGAACAGGGATTCACACATGCTCCAAAACACTTGACAGTATACCCATGTTTTGCCAGCTACAGTTCCCCAACGTCTCCCTCCTTTGGTTTGTCGCACGTCACTTCTACTTGCCACAAACCTGTATAGGACCTTGGAACCACGAACTGACACTCTCAACTCCACCACGCACACTCCATCACGTCTTATACTCCTGCTCATTTCCGAATAACGCCCACGTCTCTCAATACCTTCACCTGCTTGGTTAACTATTTCCTTCCTTGTAGTTTCGAAACCTCATGCCTCCAGCACTACTTCAAAAACTTCATGCATGTACAAAGCCGCAAGCTCCTCTTAGGTACACACTCTCACGTACAACTCCTGAACCGAACTTCATGCCCAGACTTCCCACTCCTTCCATATTTTAAAACTGCCTAACTCCCTTTCTCCACCCTTTACAGGTTACGAATCTCTCTCTTTCTTTTTATTTTCTTTCTTCATTTTCATCGAGGAACATGGCAAATTGTCTGAAGAAAGAAAAAGAACGAGAAGAGGCAGCATATTATTTATAACGTGGGGGCTTTGGGGTAGGTAGGGTGTACATCTCTACGTGGCATTCTTTACATCGTTGCTAAGTAGTGAAGGTTTCAAAAGCCACGTCCTTGTATTGAAAAATGAGAGGATACGAGAGGATCTGAGGGGACGAAACGAGAGGATGTGAGCAAAACAATAATGAATGTAAGTGCAAAGGGTGGTAATGCCATACATTTTCATGTTTGTACAAAACACTTCTTACGTACATATATGAAGAGTTACGGACAGAAATAAAAACACCGGTGAGACGAGCAATGTCACACGATCCCAAAAATATAATAATACTGGTAGATTAACTCATATTTTGAAACCCCAAAATGTTGATTACAGGGTGCAAAATACTCCAAATAAAAAGTTGCTAATTAAATTAATTAAAAATTACGGTAAAATTCTAAAAATTAAATTACCACTACTTCCCAAAAGAACCTTGTCTAAATTCAAACCCGATCTCTAGTTATATCGAATAAACCATTACGGTCGATAAACGATTCTATAGCGACTATTTTAAAATTTGATTTGGACATATCTCAAAATCTACACGACGAAATCCCGATTTTTCTCTTCCACTAGAAAGATATACTCCACCAGCTCCACACGTTTCTTGTTTCACAGAAATCCGGCTTAAAATGAATCATGTACATTCAGTTGAAGTTCGAATCACCAATTTACGAACTGCAGCGCCATTTCAAGCTCGATTTTAATTATAATATAATTATACGTTCAAACTATCGTTCAAATAATATATTCGTTATTCTACTTCAATTCTAAACTGAATAAAATATCACAGATGATCCAGTTCACAATATATCTTCATTTCAGCCAATTCTGATTATTCCAGAATTAAATATATTTTTAATTTATTATTTTAATTAAATATTCATCATTATTAAATTCCACGACTATTAAATTCACTAAACCACCATTTCAAGAATTAAATAAATTAATTCTAATACCTCTGCCAATGCGGGTCATTACAGTGAGGCTCGCAAATTCATGTTATACACAAAGCTACGCCACACAGGCGGTGCTTTGATCATCACCACAAGACTTTGCTTTTCAACAGAAGCCCAGATCACTGCATCTTAGCATGCCGCACAGGCAATTCACTCCGTGCAACTAATAGCTATCAATCACACAGAATAAATTCCAATGTCAGACACACTATCCATTTGCAAGTCCGTTCTGGGTCTGAACGAAACCGGAGGCACTATATACCTCGCAAACCCATCGATCACCACGTACATCTGGACGATCACCACTTATTATCCATATTTCGGGATGCCTCCCAATCAGGACCTCGGTTACCATCCAAACGAGGTGAAGATCTCCGGTCTTCGACCACCGTCTTCATCTTCGACTTCTTATCGTCGATTCAGTTATTCAGAATGGGATAAATCCGGTCTTTTTGAGCAACTCGCGTATATGATAAACAAGTGCAACACAAATACACATACGCATCATTTCAATTCATTAGTCACTAACCGTCAATCAGTAAGAGAGCGATTTCCCAAATATTAACCCCGAAGGCCGAAACCAACATCAGATCAATACCCAAGAAACCATTCGACTTAGCCAACCTTCAGTTAATTTCTAAATTTCACATCCATATCGTTTATAATATTTTATAACGATTTATCGCTATTTTTATTTATTTTAAAATAGCCAATTTATTCAAAACGATGCTTCGGGCCATAACGCGGCCGTGGCGCTGTTTTTCTTTAGATTTGATTTACACATATCTGAAAATCTAACCGTTGGATCTTCACAAAATTTACATCACTAGAAAGATCTTTTCAAAACGAATCCAACGGTTCGGGAAAATCCGACGGGCGGATCTCCCGGTATAATCGTTTGAAGTTTCGATTTCAAAATACGAACTGCAGCGTCGTTATTTGATTAAATATATATATATATATATATATAATCGATTCTGGCGCTGTTTTTCTTCAGATTTGAATTAAACATTCCAGACAATCCAACCGTTGGATTTTTACAAAGTTGGTGCCGTTGGAAAGATATTTCCAAAGCGAACCCAACAGTTGCGGTTTCAGGAAAATCCGATGGTCGAATCTCCCGATATAATCGTTTGAAATCACGGTTTCAAAATACGAACTGCAGCATCGTTATTCGATATATTCCAATTCTATTTATATATATATATATATCGATTCTTCGATTTCAAAACTATATGAATTTCATACATTTGATAAAAATGATATTTTTATCTAACTGTCTTTTATTTCAACACTTCGCTATTTTTAACAATTCATGTATATAATAAAAATGTGAATTTTATTGTAAAACAATTTATTTCAAAACTCGACTATTTTATATAGTCAATATAGGTGATAAAAATAGGATTTTTATTATAAAACAATTTCTTTCAAAACAAGATTATTTTATATAGTTAATATAAGTGATAAAAATAGGATTTTTATTATAAAACAATTTCTTTCAAAACAAGATTATTTTATATAGTTCATATCGATGATAAAAATTGGATTTTTATTATAAAACAATTTCTTTCAAAACAAGATTATTTTATATAGTTAATATAGGTGATAAAAATAGGATTTTTATTATAAAACAATTTCTTTCAAAACAAGATTATTTTATATAGTTCATATCGGTGATAAAAATTGGATTTTTATTATAAAACAATTTCTTTCAAAATATGAATACCATTCAACACATGAATTTCAATTCAACGAATGAATTTTGATTCAACACATGAAGGTTTTCTATAGTTTATATATATCGATAAAAAGGTGATTTATATATTTAAAACATGAATACCATTCAACACATGAATTTCTATCCAACGAATGAATATCGATTCAACACATGAAGGTTTTCTATACAACGAATAAATATAGTTTCAACAAATGGAAATAATTCTAACACATGAATATTATTCAAAATTTCGGCAGCATAATGGCAGGGTAGTTAAAACTGGGACCGTCCCTAGTACGGCTCCTCGCTCTACCTTAAAACCCTGCGGTTTTTGACAATGGGGAATCATGCATCTAGTTCACACGCAGACGGCATGTATATATTTTTTTCATTTCCACAAACTAATCCTATGTGGTTTCAACCAAATATTTCTCAACCACAAATGGGTATTTTTCAACCACAATCAATCAATATCAACCACAAACAATTCCAATCAACCATTCGCTATCAATCAATTTTCACACCAATCACAACCAATAAATATCGTCCATGGTTTGTGGACGAAGGGCGTATATATATATATATATATATATATATATATATATATATAGAAATTCACTTCTATTTCAACACATATATAATTTTTACAACGCATATATAACTTATACATCGAACGTACAACTTATACAACGCTTATACATGAGGTGTACAACGCTTATATAACTCATACACTGGCTATATAATTTATACATCGTCGTTTTCCATATCGTTTATAAATTAGAAATCTCACATTGGGTTCCACTCCACCAAAAATAGCAGAAGGCTCAGAAAAATATGCGGTCTCTTCTAAAATGTAGAAGATGTCCACACGATCCCGATGTTTCCTGTTTCATCGAATTTCGTTACCGTGTGAGAAAGATACGATTTTATAAAGGTGGATCACCTTTTAAAGAGAAATAATAAATAAAATAAAATAAAAACACCTTCTTCTTCCTTTACAAACTTCAAGCCGCCACTCCACTTCAACTCTTCAAAACTAGGGTTCACTTTTGCGACCAACACACTACACTTCGCGACGATCCGAAGCTACCACATGGAAGAGCTCCGAATGGCGCGCCTAGAGGGCCCCATCACGTCGAACTCGCACCTGCAGGGGAGGAGCAGCTCGGTGGTGAACGGCGGGACTTGATGGGGGCGATTCGGACCAATTACCACACGAAAAATCCTGAAATGGGTATGGATTTGTAGCTCCTGTCGAGCTCTACAAAAATCTCCACGGGGTGGAGTGATTTCAATGCGTGGATGAGGAGAAAAGGAGGAGAGAAGGGGAGGATTGTTTTCCGCCATTCGACAGAGGGGTTACGGGGAAAATTGGTCAATGCAGAAGTGGAAGAAAGAATCTCATTGGTCGGCCCTTTTTATTTTAATTTTTAATTTATTTAAAATCCGAAAATACCCCTTGTCACATACGAACTCCAATCCAAACCCAACGACTGTCGCCCCTAGCTAAATACCCCCATTCCGAACACAATGGGATATGTTTCGTAGGACAATTCAACTGTTACAGCCAGTTATTCTTCAAATTAAAATATAAAACATTCAATTTCTGATTTGAACGTACATTTTAATTTGCCGGGCCCACATACTAACTCGAAAAATTCCAGAAAAATAAATCTAGCTATGTTTAGACGATACGGTCGTAACAAAACTGATTTCATCGAATTCTGAGACCGTTTGCAAAAAGGCCCCTTTCTGGTCGATCCAATTTAACTTAATTGACCAAAACACGTTTTCCTTTGCCACGCTCACATACTAGCTTAAAAAATTATGAAATTTGAAACCTAGCAATAACATCACATCCCGGATCCAACAAAAGTGGTTTCGTCGAATTCTGAGGTCGTTTGCAAAATGGCCAATTTCTCGGGCTATATAAATTCCATAGCGACCTTTCTGAAAATTCATTTGGCCATAACTTTTGCTTCCCGCTATGAAACTTCGATTTTTCAGATTCGTTAGAAAGGTATTCACTAACAGATTTAAATATTTTTGGTTTCACTCAAATCCGTTTTGTTTTGCACCCGGTACAGTCAGTCAAAGTTTGAATTCTAATTTTGAAACTACCGCGCCATTTCAGGCCTTGTTTATAATTCAAAGTAATTATATTCCTTTTCAATTGTCGATTCTGTAACAACCCGCAAATTCTGAACCAATTTAAAAATTTTATTTTGGAAAATTTTAATGAATTTTGAGGATATAATATAATTTATTATTAATAATAATGGCTAGAATTTATTTTAATCGAAGTTAAAACGAATAAATTTAATTTAAATATAAATGGAATTAGAAATAACACAGTAGTTTGAAAAGTCAAACTTGAACTTTAACTGACCATACAGGATGCAAAATTTAACGAATTTTAGTGAAACCAAAATATTAGAATCTATTTAAAAATATCTTTCTAACGAATCTGAAAAATTGAAATTTCATAGCGGGACTCAAAAGTTATGGCCAATTCAATTTTTAGAAAGGTCGCTGTAGAATTTATATAATATATATAGCCCGAAAGGCTACTTTTCACATATGAAGGAATTTCGACTTGAAACCACTTCCATTGAGTTCGGAATGACGTTTCTGCATTGGAAAACAGTAAACACTTATATATATTGGAAAATAAAATTTACATTCACATATGTAAATATGCTATGAAAATAAGATTTGTTCTTTTATTTGCATTTCCAAATGCAAATATATATTGGAAAATAAAATTGTTCTTTTATTTGCATCCTCTAATGCAAATATACATTGGAGTTATACCAACGTTCTTTTAATTGTCAATAGAGTATATAAGGAAATGTACGTAGATTAAATTTGCCATCTAGTTGTGTCCAAATTAGATTACAATATAGTCCACCATATTTTTTCTTTTTTACAGGAAGATAATAAGATGGCTCCATGTGTTCTGTGATTCATGATTTGTATTCTGATCTAGGAATAATACCAAAGTGTTTCAAAGAGGGGTTACCTTCACTTAGGTCTGCCTATGGCCTAGATTAACCAAAGTTAAATGGAATATCTATCGCTCCGCTACAAGAGTCAAATATGAGACTTCATACACCTTAAAGTTCATAGGAAAAAAAGAGGTTCTTTTGAGTCCCTTATACTCATTATGCCTAGCATTGAATGGGCTGGTATTTACCTTATCAATTAGCAAATCAATGGCAGGTTCTATTTCATTTGGCACCGGATTCACATTCGAGTCGGACCAAATCAAATATTTGTCATGCTATTGTTCTCTTGTTCCTTCGAATCTATGGAGTAAGACATCGATTTCTCAATAAGATCAATTATGTTCATTGCATAATGGGCCCCTTTGAAAAGCATTGGCGCACGTGTAAACGAGGTGCTCTACCTAACTGAGCTATAGCCCTTGTCATAGACATCTTAACATATAGAGAATTTCTTGTCAAGATCAGATCCCACATGAGAGTTCTTTAATCCGCTTACTGTTAATGGATTGGTATTGCGTTTCATTTTATTGTTTTACATTAAAACATGATTTTTGGCAAAATATAGTTATTCAAATAATAACATTCATTTTGTCACTCTAAATGAATGAATTGAAAATATTCATTATTTTGTCACTATAAAAGAATGAATAACTAGACATTCATATTTTTATCATTAAAGTAAAATAGGCAAAAACACACATTTTTGTCTAAATTAAAGGAATGAAACAAAATATAGCATTTGTACGTTGGATTAGAATTGAAATAAAGGATTTCACCTTTATTTTCAATTAGTTAAAATGAAATAGTGTTAAAATTAAAGAGGTACATTTTTATTGTCATTTTATATACAATAAAAAGGTGAAAATAAAAAGGTAGTATTTTTATTGACATTCTATATGCAATGAAAATAGTAGATTTAAAGGTAATATTTTTATTGACATGTTAATATGCAATAAAATAGAAGAGCTTAAATTATGAATCACTGCTTTTTATTTTGTTAAACTAGAATAGTTGGCAAAATAAAATTACGACTTTATAATCACTTTGTTGAAATAGAATTGTCAACAAAATGCCTATATCGCTTATATACATTTTTGGTTGAAACTAAACTTTTATGCAAATAGAATAATCATTTTTATTGGCATAATGAACAATGAAATTTATATGCAGTGATACTAATCATTTTAAATTGCATATCATACAAATTGAATTTATAGGCAAATATATAAAAATCACTTTTTATTTGCAGTCTATATTAGAATTTATATCCTAAAATAAGAATGATATTATCGGTCAAATACATACATTAGGAATGTAGAGGGAAATTATTTGAGTAAAATACATTTTTATTCGACATTAGGAATAAATGACATGTTTGATTATTATCATCAACTTGTTAGCAAAACTGAAATTGGTTAAATCCATTAACCAATTATTTGTTTATTTTTATGAACTGCTATTGGTTGAAAACCCCACACGGGTGTTGGGATGAAAAATCACAAACACTAATCCCAATATTTAGTTGTATGTTGATCGTTAGATCGACAGGCTGTGATGAGCGTTATTATTTAATTTTAACGCTTACACAGTGGAAATTACACTTTGGATGTAATGGATGACTTGATGATTATACAGTTATTGTCATATATATGATTTGTGTGAAATCCATGTAACCCAAATTAGATGGTAAATGTTTGAGTCGCATTTCGATTCAGGTGTTCTTTTAAATAAGAATATTTTTACTTTAGAAATTCTTTTTACATAAAGTATATATATATTTTCAAAATATAGATTGTTAATTAAGTATATGTTATAACAAGGAATATTTGTAAAAGATAAGAATTTGTAATATAAAGAATACTTCTCATTTAGAGTCTTTATATAAAGAATAATTTTTTATGATTATTTTAAAATTTGTTTTTAAAAGATTACTAGCACTTGCAATCATATTTTGTGATATGAAATAAATTGAGATGTGAAGTGGATTTATCGTGGACGGTGTTTTTAAACGACATTTGTCCTTTGACCCAATTTATATTGAAATTATTATTTGGAACTTATGAATCTATTTTATAGATTAAAAAAAAGGCATTTTCTAAAAAAAAATCAAGTTTTTCAATTTAATATATCAAATTGGAATTAAGTGGAAATTCGATTGGTAATAATCGAAATGGGCTTCTGTAAAAGAAGACCGATATTATATGTGGAATTTAAGAGGCTTTGCCGTTATTCCATTTATATTATTAGTCTGATACAGCAATCTATATCGATTATGTACTGATTTGATTTCTATAGGATTCCATATTTTTGGAAATTGACTTATAGATTTTATTTTTAGAATTTTATCTTTGATAAAATTAATGAGAATCTTTTAAATGAATATCTTATCAAAAGAACATTCTGAGATGGAATGTGGCGTAATGTGTGATTTTCCAATATTTGCGTTTTAATCCCAAAATACGCGAGTTATTCAGAAAGACCGGGTTGAACCCATTCTGAATAATCATCACGACGATCAAGAGTCGAAGACGAAGACGGTGATTGAAGACCGAAGGTTTTCACATTGTTGGGATGATGATGACTGGTATCTTGAATTGGGATTGGCCTTCCAAGGCAAGGTATTTGGTAATGATCGTCCAAACGCATTTGGAGATCGACGGACACGATGTTTCGCTCAGACCCAGAGCGGACTTGTAAATGGGTTGCGTGTCTGACATTGTATTCCTTTCTACTGTATTTGTTGAATGCTACTGATTATATATTTCTGTTTGGTGGTGAAGAATTTATTCTTTACTTATCACCCTTCTCTAAGACGTATGAGCTTAGAGGTTATATATATATTGGTAGATGATCAATAATATGGTAGGGTCTGACAATGTGGCACGCCAAGATGCAAATTGATCAAGGCTTTTGTTGAAAAGCAAGGCCTTGTGGAATGATCAAAGCATAGCCTATTGCGGCATAGCTTTGTGTATATCGTGACTTCGCGAGCCTCACACCCGGGTATGAGTCAAAAACGGGATATGGACCGTAGGGAGTGCACACGTTTCTTTCTAGCTAGAGTGGTGTCAGTGACCTACCAGCCCTGACATTTTACTTATGTGGATGATGGATTTTGAGGTGCCTCGGATTTTTATAGGCCGATAGTGGTCATATTATAGGTTCAAAGGAACCGGGAAGCGTGTGTTCAGGCATAACCAATCCACTGCCGATAGGCGGGGACCGGCCCTACCGCATCCAAGGGTTCACTGCGGGGGATCCTGAGGCATTTGCTAGAGTGTCTCGAATCGGAGAGGAGCTTGCCCCTAGCCTCGACTCATGACGGAAACCCAATTCCCAATACGCCCTTGCGGTTTTGATTGTATAACTAGTACGTCGACATAGTATATGGTACCTATGCCGTCTAGGATTGATATTATATTTGAATGTTTTAAATATATATATATACACACTAATAATAATATCGTTTTTATGTATCAAGCATCTTTTGACCATTATAAGGTAAAACCCTATCCTCTGGTGTGCGTTGCATTATGTGATGGGACCTGGGTCTTATAATGGTTTCATTTTTCTAAAAAGCATTGCGATATTTGACGATTTACTTTATTTATGCACTGGCAATCCAATGAAGTAAACCCGTTCCGCGTTAGCGGCGTGGTCCTGTGATTAGCCTACTTATTATATAAGTTAAGTATAGAATTCTCACATCAGTCCCACGACTGACCTGTAGTTTGTTTCACTTTGCAAACTCGGGTGCCCTCTTTCCACACGGGCAGTCGAGTAGCTTTTTGCAGATATAGTTAAGCAGGATCCTGGATTGAAGTCTGCTAGATCGAAATTTGGACCTAACACCTATATTATTATGAATGTTATAGAATTTCAAAAGAAGAACGAGGAAAAAGAAAATAACACTCAGAATTTATAGTGGTTCGGCGTTAACGAGCCTACGTCCACTTTATATATTATTGATTATGCTTTTAAAGCTAATACAACAAGGATTTCTCTCAATATTTCAGTAGTTTGACAACAATGGCGGATTCAGCACTCAATATTGCCAAAAGATCCCGAAAAATGCCAAGCTCTGGGCTATTTATAGCTGATTTTGTCAGGCAGGTCGTGATAACACGTGGCACAGATCCCGAGAACATCGGATCGCATCGCCACCGTTGAGGAAATGGTCAAATTAGCCGTTGTGGACAGGTGTCGCGATCTGCTTGAAAATCGGATCGTGCAGATGGGGAGAATTGGTCCAGATGACGGTTAGGGACACGTGTCGCCAGATCCGTGCGATTCGGATCGCTGAAGACCAGCTCGCGCTTGAATGGGTCAGAGGGTTCGCCATGCACCATGGGATTGGATCGGTTCGCTCTGGACAACAATATAAGTTTGAATCGGATCGCCCAGATGTGTCGTTCGCTGATGAGATGGGGGCGAGACGATGGTGCGCGATCCGATACTGGACGAGACGATGGTACGCGATCCGACGGTGGTCGAGACGGTGGTGCGCGATCCGACGGTGGTCGAGACGGTGGTGCGCGATCCGTTCCTTCATATTCTTGGGGAACGTGGTTTCCTGCTTTCCTCTTACGAATGATCCTGGGTGGCTTGATCAAAAAGCGAGCCAACATTTTGCCCCCTCGAAGTATGTTTTATCGATGATGGAACATGCTTCGAAAAATTGTATCTTCCCATCGAATCGCGGGTCACAAAACTCTTCTTTTTCTGCGATTTTCTCAGAATCCTTATTTCTGAATTTACCGATTCGTATCGCGGTTTCGAGTCGCGTAATGTCAGCGAGACGTTCGTTCCGTTCTTGGGTGTGCACCTGGTCCTCGGAACGAAGTGGGCTCCCCATCGAGTCGTGGTGGGCTTTTGGTTCGCGGCCCATGGGTCTTTCGTGGATCGAGCAGGACAAAGAAGGGGAGACAAACGGTCGCCCCCGCTACCTATATAAGCCGACCCTCCCCTCTTCACTCTTCTTCTTCTTTTCCTCTGCCGTAACGTTTCGCCTTAGCCATCGAAAAACGGACCCAACTTTTTCAAACTTTCGAAAATTCAAGCATTCTCTCAGTTTTTAGGAAGGTAACTTCATAGAAAACATTCTCATTTGTAAATGTAGCACTTTCCTGAGCTTTTACGACCGATTCGAGGGAGAAACAGTGGAAATTTGCAATTTTCTGAAGAAATCACCAAGTGGCCATGGCCATTGGGCGCAGAGCTCGGAATTCGAGGATGGGAAGGAGAGGAGAAAAACGAAGGAGGAAGAAGGAGAAGGAAAGCCGACTCGGATCGTGGTCAAGGATAGAAGACGAAAGCGAGTGGCGAGACGAAAGATCGCGGTGGCAGCAAAGGGACGTATCGTGGGGGTCGCAACGGTTCGTGAAGGAGCGATCCCTTCGCCCGGCGATTCGATGGGGGGCGATTCCTCTGCCCTGCGATCCGAAAGGGGCGATCCCTCTGCTTTGCGATCCGACTCATAGCTGACGATACGAAGAAATTTCAGACTTTAATCAACGCCTTGTCACCATAAAACTCTGAACAGTTAGGATAGAGCCTTGACGTTGGACTTTCTGGACTAAATGACCTCATAATTTGACGGCATACGACGACTAATGCTTTGATGATCTTGATTACTTTCACGCTTTATTTTAAATGCACACACGAGTACACACACCAGCACTTGCACACACGGGGAACGGGTAGTGTTAATCTTATTGTTCATATTTTCTCGTCCTAGCAGCAATGTCGAACGATCACTCTTCCTCAAGATCTGTAGCAGAAGCGGAATCCGAGACTCCTGAACAGTATAATCCTGAAATTCCTCTAATCAATCCGGGAGGTGAAGATTCTGGATCTGAGTACGAAGCCACAGAATCAGATCCGACAGAAAGTACTTCATCCAGCAACGATTCTGAGACTGATGAGCGAGCTCCTAACGAGATCCCAGGCGCACTTGAGATAGATAAATTTTCTGATTCTTTAGCATCCAAGCTGGACGAGATAAAACTTAAAAGAATCTGCTTAAGACACGGAATTCCTTGGGACGACGTCTTGACGCCTGGAAGTGAAGATAGACCCCATCTAGCTCCAGAAGGATATATGGCGATTAGCCGAACCATGTGTTTGGTAGGGGCCATCCCTCTGTTCCCTCCGATTGCCATCGAAACTTTAAGACGATTGGGCATCGCTCCGATGCAGCTCCATCCAAACGCCTACGCATTGTTATATACCCTGTACATTGCATATGCGGAGATCTTACATGCCGAACTTAAATTCAGAGATTTGACGTTCTTCTTTCTTTTCAAGCACCGTTCTTCGGCAACTCCAAACTTCTCCTTCTTTGAATCGGTGGCGAATAGGAAGGTTTTATACGATGGGTACAGCAATATAGGGGACCCTAAATCTGACTGGTTTTATATAAAGAGACAGGCCGGATGCTCACGAAGATGGCTCAAATCAAGTAAACTTTGATCACATAATCGAATATCTTGCTCGAGGAGTCTAAGTATTAACATTCTTCCGCTTTTTCCTTTGTTTCGAACAGATCATGTCTTCCCGAAAACGGAGGGTCCTCTATTCAGCAATCGGTTATCCATTCTTTCACAAAGCAGATCCGACTTTCTACGGATCAAAAAATGCATTACTGACGACAATCTTCATAAGCATCGCCTTCTAGACAGGAGATTTGGACTTGGCACCGGCGGCAAACCTTATAAGTACGTGCCCCCAACAGAGGGGGAGGGAACTTCACAAGCGGTAGAAACAACTAAATTTCGCAAGAGTCCTTCTCCGATAGTCATCCAAGACGATGAAGACTTGAACATATACAGAGGGGATGAGGCCCGTGGTGATGTGTCGAAGGAAATTCCTATATCTGCTCCAATAGAAACTGTTGCTGACGATGACTTGACAGAAGAGCAGTTATTTGACGAGTTGAATAAAATCCCTCTACCCGATGACGTATATACGGAGAAAGACTTCGGAGAGGGGCCTTTCTTCCCTGCTTCTGAAGAGGCGATCGCTTCAACTAGAGGACGAGAAATTGGTCAGATGAGCCTGTCTTCAGGCCCGGGTCTGTTAGGGGGAATTATATGGGATGCACTCATCACTCACACTATCTGACCCTGCACTCTTGTATCATGGGTATTCAAAGTTCTAATGTGTTCTTCTCTTTTTTGCAGGAACGATGTCTCGCAGGAAATCTTACTCATATCGTTCTCTTCACGAGGGCACACCCAGCCTTCGCCCGGATACTGAGCGCTCTCGTGGTCCTTCTCATAGGCCGAGTTCCTTGCAACCTCGATCTCCACCAAAATCAACCTCTACCAGGCCTTCGAGTCATCCGACAATTCCAACTGGGGGAAAGAAACTTCCAAAAGAGTTGACTCCTCCAAAGAGTGCACCTTCCCACAGTCGGTCGTCCAAAAGGCATCACGAATCTAAAGATAGGGACAAAGATTCATCCAAAGAGACAGAGAAGGAGGGAAGTGATATTGTCCCCACCAGCCATCCAGAGTTAGCTGCCCCCGGGTCACGGGATTACGTCCACGGTCCCGAGATCCAAGGTAGGCTGGGAAAGCTGCGGGAACAATTTCCAGACATATTCTTCGACAGGATGGTGTTTGTTCCTGCCTTGGAGCCGGTTCCTAAAAATTGGGATAATGAAGTTATCGGCCACATCCGCCACGTGGCCAGGCAATACGAAATGATGAAAAAGCACGCAGTTAATCTTTCAGAAGTGATCCGAACGCTTGAAATAGAAGCACACAGATCTAAAGCGAAGCTTGAAAATAACGAAAGGGCTAGGACAAAATTAGAGAAGGACCTGGAAGATGCTCAGACCCAGCTTGCTTTAGCGCGGAGAGACGCCGAGAATTATAAGACTGAAATAGAGAATTCCAAGCAGCGCTTTCATTCAGAACTGGACTCCAATAGCCAAGAGAAAATGGCTTTAAAGAAGGAGGTTGAAGATCTCAAAATGGCCAACATCGAGTTGAAAACAGCACAAGGCCATTTCGAAGCCGAGAAGGCTACTTGGGAGGCAGAAAAAGCGAGTTTAAAAGAAAGTTTGGCTCTGGCGAAAGCAGAAAAGGTGATTTTGAACGACCAGGTCTCGGATGCAGAGAGGAGGGCAGCCCTTGCCGAAAAGAACGTTGAAAGTGCCTTTGAATTGGCCACTGCTTCTAACAACAAGCTCCTTGAAAGAGAGAAAGAAATCGAGGGGTTTGAGGAGATGATTTTCGATTTCCTTGGCCAGGTTCTCAAGACTCGCAACATCTCGTGGATCCCGGATTACCATGTTACTTTGGCCAATTTATGGGATGCCATTGTGGAGGGCGAAAAACATAGATTGGGGGTCGAAGAAATCGACGAGGATGAATTGATGAAGAGCATCCTAAGAGACAACGAGCCTGAGGACCTGGCAGAGGGTCGTCGCCTGATTCTGGCGGAGATGGAAAAGGAGAGAGCCCTGGCTAAGGGTAAAAGCAAAGCTGATGAGGGCTCGAGTTCAGCTGTGGAGCCCAAGACCTCCGGGGTTTAGGAATAACATCCCGATGATCCATTAATCCCTTTGGGTCGAACTCCCTTAGTCATTGGAGCCTCTGCAATTACCCAAGAGGGTGCTTCTGCTGAAGGTATCTCTCTCTTTTCCCCACAATTTGTTAAAGCAATCGTGAATTGTCGTCGTTTGGTGGAACAGCCACTTGAGTTAGTAACATGTGCTTCTCGTAATACAGGTGGCGAGCCCATCGGCATGGGTGCTGAAAAAGAAAAGGAGGTAGAGAAGGAGGCTGTCTTGCCAGGTGCTGGTATTGATGTACCAAAGCAGGCCGAGGTCACAACAGCAGAAAAAAAGCATCCCGGCACCTAGCACTGATGTACCCAAAGATGCTGAGACCATCGAAGCCTTAAAAGATATGGATGGTCGCCATGTAGACGACGAAGAAGACACTATCGGCGCCAAAAGGGACGATGATGATGAGGAGGAAACCTTGGCCAGCCGAAAAGCCAGGCAGGAGAAAGAGTCGGCTTCGAAGAAGGTGGGAGATGAGGCTTTGGATGTAGTCCCTCTTGCAGAATTCGATCCCAAGACTGGGATGATTGTGAAGATTCAGCCCAAATCCATCAGCCGACAGCTTCACTTTGCAAACCCCGATGACTTTCCGGCTTCCCTCTCTGGTGGAAGGAAGAGAAAAGGGGCAGAAGAGGAATCTTCAGAAGAATCGGATATCCCTCTTATCGACAAAAGGAAGAAGAAGAAAGGGGATCCGTCTTATTCCGACAAGGCGAAGCTGGAAAAGCTGAAGCCAGAGAAGAGGCCAAAGCATAAGTAGGATGCTTGTTGTTTGTTGATATTTTGTCTTTAGGTTTTCCACTGGCCAGGAAGTGTAATTGTGAGACTGGCCCTCACCTTCTTGTCTAGGCTGTTTTTCACTTTGTTGATTCTTAGTACATAAATAAAAGTTTATCTCTTTTTGCATCCTTATGTACCTGTATTCAAATAAACTTTCCATGTTTAGTCATTAGGTAACTAATAATAACTACAAATCAGTCAATCAAAAGGAAGAAGAATTTTCATGCTATGTCACACTGCTGTATCAAAATCCAGTGTATGTATACGAGTGCATGGTGCCCCCCCAATCAGTTGTTACTGTAGCATCTGACTGGGGTTTACTAGGGATTGATTAGTATTGTCGGCAAGTTGCCCCCTATTTCTGAATATGGGGGCATAGGAGATTTCATGGGATAACAGTAGTTCAGTCAGCCCTTGTTCCTTTAGCAGGGAATATGTTCTTTCTCAGCGCTCAATCGGAGACGCTTTTATACTCTCTCTCTCTCTCTCCGGAGAGTTAGAGTTCGAGCTCAGCGATTCACTCGCTCCCCGATCCTTCAGCAGGAAAGGAGCTCTTTCTCAGCGCTCAATCGGAGACGCTTTTATACTTTCTTTCTCTCTGGAGAGTTAGAGTTCGAGCTCAGCGATTCACTCGCTCCCCGATCCTTCAGCGGGAAAGGAGCTCTTTCTCAGCGCTCAATCGGAGACGCTTTTATACTCTCTCTCTCTCTCTGGAGAGTTAGAGTTCGAGCTCAGCGATTCACTCGCTCCCCGATCCTTCAGCGGGAAAGGAGCTCTTTCTCAGCGCTCAATCGGAGACGCTTTCATACTCTCTCTTCTGGAGAGTTAGAGTTTATGCTTAGGCAGCTCCGATCATGGTACACCGCCGTTATTCGTGGATGTCGATTTTCGTGTCCTTTATACTCTATCTACTCTAGAGAGTTAGAGTCACGGATCAAGCAGTCTGCAATCATGCATTCTCATCAAACTCATCCTTGGTGTGTACTTTAACCCATGCTCCGTGGATTAAAGCTAGTCGGACAAGCAGTTGGAGCCTTTGCCAAAGCTTTGGGTTCCTCCGATTAGTTTACGGGAGGAACGGTTGGCACCGGACTTCGGGTACCTGCATTATTCACATTGATTTTCATAAAAATAAACAGGCAAATAAATAAAGATGCAATAAAGGCAAATGACACACAATATTTTTATAGTGGTTCAGTCGAATCATGACCTACGTCCACTTTATAATCTCTTGCTTTAAGGAATCAGACTATTCTAGGCAAGTCATGCCCTGTACATAGTTTTTTAACAAATCAAAAGAATGGATTTGAAACTCTCATGTTAAATATGGCCGTAAATGTTGGGCATTCCACACTCTGGGGATTTCCTTTCCATCTACGGTTGCCAGCTTGAAGGTTCCATTATCAAGCTTGCTCAGAATAGAGTACGGTCCTTCCCACTTCGCTCCCATATGAGTTGGGGGTGGAAAGACACGTTTCAGAACCAAGTCTCCGGGTTCCCAGGTTCGGACTCGGACCTTTTTGTTATAATATCGGGCGACTTGTTGTTTGCACCTCAGGGCACGCAGGTCTGCTTCATCCCTCTTTTCTTCGATCATATCCAGGGACTCAAGGAGCAATTCATTATTGGTCATTGGATCATAGTAGGTCACCCGATGAGAAGGTACCTTTATCTCAATCGGGACGACTGCTTCCGCTCCAAAAGCAAGGGAGAACGGGGTATGTCCCGTTGCCGATTTATATGTTGTCCTGTAGGCCCATAGTGCCAAGGGCAATTCATCAGCCCACATGGCTCTAGCCCGTTTCATTCTTCTTTTCAAAATGGACTTAATTACTTTATTTGCCGCTTCAACTTGCCCGTTCGATTGCGGGTGCGCCACAGAGGTGTACCGATTCTCGATGTGGTATTTTTGGCAGAAGTTTCTGAATTCAGCACTATCGAACTGAGTCCCGTTGTCTGTTATTACAATCTTTGGAATCCCAAATCGACAGATGATGTTTCTCACGATGAAGTTGATCACTCGTTTGGTTGTGATTGTAGTTAGTGGTTCAGCCTCGACCCACTTAGTGAAATAATCTATGGCCACGATAGCGAACTTTGCTCCGCCCCTTGCTATGGGGAGACTTCCAATGATATCAATTCCCCACATAGCAAAAGGCCATGGAATCATCATTGTTTTTAACTGACTAGGAGGCGCTTTAGGTATCTTTGAAAATCTCTGGCACGCATCACACCGTCGTGCATATCTTACTGCATCCTTGCTTAAGGTAGGCCAAAAATAACCATGCCGCAACACCTTTTTTGCCAAAGTTTGCCCTCCAGTGTGGTCGCCACATTCGCCTTCGTGGACTTCTTGGAGCACACGTTTGATGTCATCGTGGGCTACACACCGGAGGAGGGGCATCGAAAACCCTTGTCTGTAAAGAACTCCGCCTTGCAGAACGTATCGGGCGGCTTTACGAATCACTTTACGCCTCTCGCTTTTCTTGGTCGGAAGCGTTCCATCTATCAGGAAATTCTTTATAGGGGTCATCCAGGACTCCCTTTCTGGTTCCGTCTCTAGTACTAGATCAATTTCCATCTGATCTATGCTAGGGGACCAGAGTACTTCAACGGGGGCTAGCCCAGTCACTTCAGGATTGTCAGAACTAGCCATCTTTGCCAACTTGTCTGCCTGCTGATTCTCTGACCGCGGAATATGAGATATGCTGTAGTGATCAAATTCATTCAGCAGTTCTTTCACTTTCTTTAGGTATAAAATCAATCTTGCACTTTTAGCTTGGAATCTTCCAGTGACTTGATTCACAACTAACTTGGAGTCGCAGAAGATGTTCAGCTTTGTGACTTCTAGTTCCTTTGCAATCTTTAATCCGGCTATCAGAGCTTCATATTCGGAATCGTTGTTAGTGGCATGAAACTCCATTCGGATTGCATAGGTTATTAATCGTTTCTCGGGGGTTTCAAGCACTATTCCAGCGCCGGATCTTTCGTCGTTCCTAGCACCATTAGTATACAATCTCCAGGCATTAGGATCGAAAAGTAACTTTGAAGGATCAACTTCCTCGTTTGCTATATCTTCCTCAGGGACAGTGAACTCTGCTATGAAGTCAGCTATCACTTGCCCCCTAATTGATCGTCTGGGCTGAAAGTTCAAATCAAATTGACTTAACTCAATATTCCATTTGAGTAACCTTCCAGACGCTTCCGGTCTCTGTAGAACTTGCTTGAGTGGATGATCGGTGTATATGGTGATAGGATGTGCCTGAAAATAGTGTCGAAGTTTTCTAGAGGCAATCAGTAAACTATACGCCAACTTTTCTATCCGTGGATAATTACGCTCTGCTGCTGTCAATTTTTTGCTCATATAATACACGGGTCTTTGGACCTTATCCTCTTCCCTTACCAATGCTGAGCTGATCGCATGGGATGACACTGCCAAATACACGAATAAATCCTCGTGATCTATTGGCTTAGATAAAATCGGAGGTTTCTCCAAGTGCCTGAGCAAATTCTGAAATGCTTCTACGCAGTCAGGTGTCCATTTAAAGTGGCGTTTTCCTCGCTTTATTAATTCGAAGAATGGGATGCACTTATCCGTAGCCCTGGAGATAAATCTGCTTAGTGCGGCCACTTTTCCGGCAAGGCTTTGCACATCCCTAATTTGTCTAGGTTCCTGAATGTTTCTGATTGCCGCGATCTGGTCTGGATTAATCTCGATACCACGGGAACTGACAATGAATCCTAAGAATTTTCCAGAAGCAACACCAAATGAACATTTGGTTGGATTGAGTTTCATTCCATACTTTCGAAGAATGCTGAACATCTCTGCCAAGTCAGTAGTGTGTTGAGAAGACTTCCTGGACTTAACCAACATATCGTCGACGTATACTTCCATTGTTTTCCCGATCTGGTTATAAAACATTCTGTTGACTAAACGTTGATATGTAGCGCCCGCATTCTTCAAGCCAAAGGGCATCACCACATAACAATATAATCCCAGATCAGTGATAAAACTAGTGTGCTCTTGATCTGGAACATGCATCAGAATCTGGTTGTATCCTGAATAAGCATCCATAAATGAGAGAAGCTCGTGACCTGCCGTCGAGTCTACCAACTGGTCAATCCGAGGCAATGGGAAACTATCTTTTGGACAGGCTTTGTTCAAATCCGAGAAGTCGATACACGTTCGCCACTTCCCGTTGGCCTTCTTTACCAGGACTGGATTCGAAATCCAGTCTGGGTAGGTCGAGTCTCTGATAAATCCATTACTCTTTAGCTTTCCAACTTCTTCTTTCAAGGCAGCGGACCTCTCTGGGCCCAGCATTCGCCTTTTTTGCTTTACTGGAGGATGTTTAGGGTCAATGCTCAAGGAATGGCTCATGATTGATGGGGATATCCCACACATGTCCGCGTGGGTCCACGCAAATACATCCAAGTTGTTTTTTAAGAAATCCGTCAATTCTTCAGCAAGATTCGGACTTAACTGGGATCCAATCTTAAGGACCTTCTCTGGGTCACTGTCATCGATTGGTACATCCACAGTTGTCTCGTTGGGGGTCGCCATTCTGCCCCCGGGTTCTTGATCCTCTCTGGGATCTATATCCTCGGGCATCTCTCTAGGCGACTCTCCAACGATTATCCTCTTTGGTTGCTATAAGGTCTCCGCCCCCGAAGGGGGAGAGGTGCCTTTAGTTTCGATATCCGCTCCATTGCGAAGTAACTTTAGTTCAGCAACGTAACATGCTCGCACAGCAACTTGATCCCCTCTGACGATACCAATGCCAGCTTCTGTGGGGAATTTCAATAACAAGCACCAGGGGGCTATACAGGCCCTGAACTTTGCGAGGGCCGGTCGGCCCAAGAAGGCATTGTAGGGCGATTCAACATCCAAAATCACAAAGGGAAGGATTCTCACTCTCTGGCGTTCTCCTTCCCCAAGAGTAACTGGTAATTCTACATAACCCATTGGAGCGGTGGACGCTCCGTTGAATCCACGGATCCATCCTTGGCAAGGCTTCAAGTCTTTTATTTCGAGATTCATCTGGTCAAAGGCCTTTTTGAAAAGAATATTAACGGAACTCCCGTTATCCACCAGAACCTTATGAACAGTGGCTGGCCCAATGGGTACCGTAATTACAAGTGGATCTTCAGTTGGAGCATGGACTCCGATGCTCTCTCGTTCTCGGAAAACAACATCATCGGTCATCATCTTCTGCTGCTTCACCGGGGTACTGTCCTCGGGGTTGCTACATTCCCCTACCTCGAGGTGTTGTTTGGCCGCATTGACATATTGATCCAATGCTTTGGAACTGTGTCCAGCGAGATAAAGTCCCCCTATCACGGTATTGATAACAATATTCTTTCCTTTTTGCTGAGCAGTCGGGCTAGCAGCAAGTTGATTTTGGTTCTGATTCGGGGCCTACACTGCTTGCCCCCTGTCCCTGGGCGTTACTCTATATTCATCTAACTTTCCTTCTCGAAGCAACCTTTCGACTACATCCCTTAGGTGACGACATTCATTCGTCGAATGGCCGTGAATCTGATGAAAGAGGCAGAACTTCCCTGTTTCACGCTCTTTCTCTGTCGACTCTCTGGGAGGTGGCCTCTTATTCTGGAGGACTTCGTACGCATCCATGAAGATATTTTCCAGAGTATCACTTATTGGTGTATAACTTTCAAAGGCCCTGGGACGAGTCCTTCTCTGGGAGTCGTTCCCTCGGTTCCTCTTCCGGTTATTGCCGTTACCATTATTATTGTTGTTACCTGGCTGGCGTCCACCCTGATTCTGATTTCCGACGTTAACTTCAACTTTCCCCGAGCTGTCTCCCGTCTTTTTGATGGCGACATTGCTCTGAATTTCCTCCTTATTAGATGTTTTAGCCTTTCGGTTAGCATACACCTCTTCCCGGCGTAAATGTACGTTGGCTTTCTCGTAAAATAACTCTCTAGTGTGGGGCGGTTTGCCTGCCAGGTACCTCCCGAATTCAGTGTCCTTATCTACTCCGTCAATCAGTGCTGCGACAACGGTCGGTTCATGAGGGTCTTTAACCTCAGTAGCGGCCAAATTGAAACGATCCAGGTACACCTTTAAACTCTCGCCTGGTCGCTGCTTGACAAGGAACAGATCGATCACACTTTTTGTCTTTTGTGCGTAGATACGGAATTGTTCTACGAACTTCTCACTCAGCTCCCGGAAACTAGAAATCGATCTCGCCGGCAAGCGAGTAAACCATAACAAAGCCACGTCCTCCAGGAATATGGGAAATGCTTTGCACTTAACAGCGTCAGAGGCTGCGGCAGCGGTCATCGACCAAGAGTATCTCATTAGGTGTTGGACAGGATCAGATCTTCCCGCATATCGGTTCATTTGTGGCATGTTGAAACGCCTTGGAAAATTCACATCCAAAATATCGTTAGTAAAAGGAGTATGACTGCGGTCGATCCCCCAATCTTCGTTCCGCTGTCCACGGCTGTCTGCCAGAATCTGGTGGACCATGGCTGCAACATTTGCACTGGTCAAAGGAGGCTCAGGGTCAGTGCCTCTGGCCCGGCGAGGTTCTCTGATCTCTCTTCGGGGAGCAGTCACAAAATCTGGGGCTCGGATGGGGCTCCGTTGCCCCCTGTTATCATGAGTATGCGTGCAGCGACGGGGCTGAGGTGGTCTGTTATGCACAGGACTATTCACATCTCGAGTCCTGAGAGCCGTTGCTTGACCATTCACATTATGGTTTGAGGGTCCCGCCCCTAGCTCTTCTTCTTCCTGTGAGGGCAGGGTTCTGAACCGAAGCTGTTCTATGTTTTCGGCTCTCTCATACGGTCGCCGCGGAGGTCTCAGCGATTCTTCAGACGAAGAAGAATATACTGGGGTGAGTGGACGAACCGGCGATGTTCTTTGCCTTGCTAGCTCATCAAGTCTTCTATCCATAGCCGTCAAATTTTGCCGCAAGATGGAATTTTCCTGCCTTTGGGCAGCCAACTCATCAAACAACCTATCCCACATTTCGGTGAAGCGAGAGAGATCCCCCTCAGTGACAGGAGCAGCAGGATCATACTGGTCATCATCACTTTCTCTGATGTGCAAAGAGCTCGAACCGGGTCGAGCAGAGGTTCCAGGACGATAGGAGTGGGACATAGGTTCCTTTCCAGGCCGAGTTGTAGTTCGATCATCAGTTTGGATAGCTGCGGTTCGTGGATGGCGACTCGCTGCGCCCGCCTGAGGTCGACTCGTGGTCGTGGTACGCGGAGGCTGTGAGGCGTTACCTCGGGATCGAGTAACAACCCCCTCAGTGGCCTGGATCGTCTCGTTCTCATCGTCTCGGAACGCGGTGTCTTCATCGGATCGGTTAGCCCCCTGCATTCCGCGATCCAGAGTTTCTTCGTTACCCAGTTCGTGCGCACTCTCTTCAATCGTTTCGTTGGTCTGTGAAGCTTTAGATCTTTTTCCAGCCATGATATCCGAATCGCTGGAATCTTCAAAGAAGCGAATAGTGAAACTTTAGGACTGAGTTTCTCAGTGAAAGCACCAAAAATGTTAGATCGAAATTTGGACCTAACACCCAAATTGTTATGAATGTTATAGAATTTCAAAAGAAGAACGAGGAAAAAGAAAATAACACTCAGAATTTATAGTGGTTCGGCGTTAACGAGCCTACGTCCACTTTATATATTATTGATTATGCTTTTAAAGCTAATACAACAAGGATTTCTCTCAATATTTCAGTAGTTTGACAACAATGGCGGATTCAGCACTCAATATTGCCAAAAGATCCCGAAAAATGCCAAGCTCTGGGCTATTTATAGCTGATTTTGTCAGGCAGGTCGTGATAACACGTGGCACAGATCCCGAGAACATCGGATCGCATCGCCACCGTTGAGGAAATGGTCAAATTAGCCGTTGTGGACAGGTGTCGCGATCTGCTTGAAAATCGGATCGTGCAGATGGGGAGAATTGGTCCAGATGACGGTTAGGGACACGTGTCGCCAGATCCGTGCGATTCGGATCGCTGAAGACCAGCTCGCGCTTGAATGGGTCAGAGGGTTCGCCATGCACCATGGGATTGGATCGGTTCGCTCTGGACAACAATATAAGTTTGAATCGGATCGCCCAGATGTGTCGTTCGCTGATGAGATGGGGGCGAGACGATGGTGCGCGATCCGATACAGGACGAGACGATGGTACGCGATCCGACGGTGGTCGAGACGGTGGTGCGCGATCCGACGGTGGTCGAGACGGTGGTGCGCGATCCGTTCCTTCATATTCTTGGGGAACGTGGTTTCCTGCTTTCCTCTTACGAATGATCCTGGGTGGCTTGATCAAAAAGCGAGCCAACAAAGTCTGAAGCTGGGTCCAGAATATTGATGGCCTTCCGCTGAGATTAGTTCCGCTGCAATGTATTTAATTTATTGTAAATGTATCTTCTGCTGTATTATTTATTGATGTACTCTGATATATTCTGTACTCTGATGTAACATTTATTATTGATGTTATAAAAGTCTGTGTTGTTGTTCTGATGTGTTGTATGCCCAAAGTTAACGTACGCGGGTTTTGAACGGTTTTAATCGATCTTGCGATCGATTGGGGTCGGGCGAAATCCGGGTCGTTATAGCTGGTATCAGAGCTCAGGTTAGCTCAAATCTTTGGGATACAACTCATTAGAACTAAACAGAAGACTCATCAGAGGTTGGATTAGTAATATCCAATCAGAATACTCATTAGAGATAGGATCAACAGTATCCCAGAATGAGAATACTCATTAGAGATGGGGTTAGCAATGCCCTAGAATGAGCCAGAGTGAAGAAGAGAATTTATAATTAACGTACTTGTTATTATATATAGTTCGATTTTAGAAAATATGATTTTGTATATATAAAAGTTATATATTTTTGAAAATTTAATCAATTAATTGATTGGCGATTGTGTTGTGTGAATATGAATTCTACTAATAAAATGATTAAACAATTAAAGAATGAAAATTAAATTAGTTAAATAAACAACTTTAGCTTCATTTCCTTTTCGAGGACGAAAAGGTTTTAAGTGGGGGAGATTGTAATAACCCGCAAATTCTGAACCAATTTAAAAAATTTATTTTGGAAAATTTTAATGAATTTTGAGGATATAATATAATTTATTATTAATAATAATGGCTAGAATTTATTTTAATCGAAGTTAAAATGAATAAATTTAATTTAAATATAAATGGAATTAGAAATAACACAGTAGTTTGAAAAGTCAAACTTGAACTTTGATTGACCATACAAGATGCAAAATTTAACGGATTTTAGTGAAACTAAAAATATTAGAATCTATTTAAAAATATCTTTCTAACGAATTTGAAAAATTGAAATTTCATAGCGGGAATCAAAAGTTATGACCAATTCAATTTTTAGAAAGGTCGCTGTAGAATTTATATAATATATATGGCCCGAAAGGCTACTTTTCACATAAGAAGGAATTTCGACCCGAAACCACTTCCATTGAGTTCGGAATGACGTTTATGCATTGAAAAACAGTAAACACTTATATATTTTGAGTTTCGGGAATTATTTGTTTAAAAATGTATTTTTAATATTAAATATATTGGCCTTGAAAATAGTCATTTTTCAAACGACCTCCGTTTTCGACGAAACCACTTTTGTTGGAACCGGAATGTCAAATTATAGCTAGATTTCAATTTTCAGAATTTTTCGAATTAATATGTGAGCGTGGCGAGAGAAAATGTGTTTTGACTATTTTCAGTTAAATTTAAACGCCTTAAAAGTAGCCATTTTTCAAACAGTCTCAGAATTTGACGAAAATAATTTTGTTGGATTCGTATCGTCATAAGAAAGCTAAAAATATTTTTTTTAGAATTTTCTGAGGTCGTATGTGGCCCCGACATATTTTAATGTACGGTCAGTATTTAATTAATTAATTTTTAATGGAATTTTAAATAAAATATATACAAATTTCGGAATTGGGCCACGGGACCTATCCCATTGTGTTCAGAAGGTGTCAAAACCTTAAGAATGACAGTAAGCAGGCCCAAATCAGAGAAAGTCCGAAAATCCACCTTTTAAGCACATTTTTCGAGATTAAATAATAAAATAATATTAAAATCCGAAACCCTAATTCATGGCCAGCCGCCGCCTTGTATTCGAAGGCCAGAAATTTCCCAACTTCAAACACTAATTTCTCTCAATCCGTTCAACGAAAATCGACATATGATATACCAAATCGAAGCTCTTCGAGAGACCTTTCCATCCATACGGTTAAGATCAGGTTTTGATTCACGGATTTCGCGAATTCTCAGCCTAAAGGCGGCGGTTTTGGCACGCGTTTAGAGACAGGGGGAAGGGCCGAGCTCGAGGGTGAGGGATGGCATAGGTCGGCGACGCCGGCGGCTACGACGTGGGGTAGTTGGATCGGCCTCTGGTGGTCTCGTTTGGCGTGCGCACGAAAGGATCGGAGGACGTGAATGGGTTCGGCGATGCGTCGCCTGAAGAAGAAGAAGAAGGTCTCCATTTTTTATATATTATTTATTTAATATTTAATTTATGCGAACTTTAAAAATCAATATCTCTCTCATACGAGGTCCGATTGACGAACCGTAAGTTGCGTTGGACTCGTCTTCCCGAGAGCTTCGCGATGGAGCAGACCAGAGCTGATTCCGAGATAGTCAAATTTTCAGCAAAAATCAATGTGAGAATTTCTGATTTAATGATTTAATAAATTTAATTAATTATTTTATTGTTGTTAAATAATTATCTGGTTGTTGTTTAATTGGATCTGCGTCGTGATAAGATCGTAGATTTTGTTTCTGATTGATTGTAATTCTGTTTGATGTTTGATATGTTATTGTAATGGATAATTAGAGATCCATGTGTGCTAATCCATATTATGATTTATACCTTTTAATTGAATTGATTTAAATAATCAATCCATACAAATTATATTATGTCATTTCTTTTAATTGAATTGATTTAGCTAATCAATTCATACAAATTATATTATGTCACTTTTTGTATTTATTGGGGAAGACAAATATATTTATATTTGCGCTCCTCATCACAAATAAAACTCACGTGTTAGAAATGTATTTATATTTGCGCTCCTTATCACAAATAAAACACAAATGTTAGAAATACATTTTATTTGGATTCATTATCGCAAATAAAACATGACTAGCAAAACTTAGTTATTAAAACCAAACATCTGCTTTTGTCAAAACATATCTATTAGAAACAAAGCATTTAATTTTGTCAAACATGGTCATGGAAACAAAATATTCATTTGTGTCAAATTTTGTGGATTTAAAACAAAAGTAGTGCTTTTGTCAAAACCTGTTAGTGTAAACAAAAGTAATGTTTTGTCGAACATGTTAACTGAAATAAAATATATATTGAAAATAGAATTAGTTCTTTTATTTGCATTCACAAATGCAAATAAACATTTAAATTAAAGTCTATTCTTTTATTTGCATTCACAAATGCGAATATATATTAAAAGTGAAGTTTGTTCTTTTATTTGCACTACTCGGTGCAAATATTCTTTGATTATAAAATTTGTCCTTTTATTTGCATTTACTAATGCAAACATACATTTAAAATAAAATTTTATCCTTTTATTTGCATTTACCAATTCAAATATACATTGGAAATAGAATCTATTCTTTTATTCGCATTCACCAACGCGAATATATTTTGAAATCAAAATTTATTCTTTTATTTGCATTTACACATGCAAATATATTTTGAAATTGAAGTTTATTATTTTATTTACATTTACATATGTAAATATACATTGAAATTAAAGTTTATTCTTTTATTTACATTCACATATGTAAATATGCTATGAAAATAAGATTTGTTCTTTTATTTGCATTTCCAAATGCAAATATATATTGGAAAATAAAATTGTTCTTTTATTTGCATCCTCTAATGCAAATATACATTGGAATTATACCAACGTTCTTTTAATTGTCATTAGAGTATATAAGAAAATGTACGTAGATTAAATTTGCCGTCTAGTTGTGTCAAAATTAGATTACAATATAAAAATTCATTTTATTGTTTTACATTAAAACATGATTTTTGGCAAAATATAGTTATTCAATAATAACATTCATTTTGTCACTCTAAATGAATGAATTGAAAATGTTCATTATTTTGTCATTATAAAAGAATGAATAACTAGACATTCATATTTTTATCATTAAAGTAAAATAGGCAAAAACACACATTTTTGTCTAAATTAAAGGAATGAAACAAAATATAGCATTTGTACGTTAGATTAGAATTGAAATAAAGGATTTCACCTTTATTTTCAATTAGTTAAAATGAAATAGTGTTAAAATTAAAGAGGTACATTTTTATTGTCATTTTATATACAATAAAAAGGTGAAAATAAAAAGGTAGTATTTTTATTGACATTCTATATGCAATGAAAATAGTAGATTTAAAGGCAATATTTTTATTGACATGTTAATATGCAATAAAATAGAAGAGCTTAAATTATGAATCACTGCTTTTTATTTTGTTAAACTAGAATAGTTAGCAAAATAAAATTACGACTTTATAATCACTTTTTGAAATAAAATTGTCAACAAAATGCCTATATCGCTTATATACATTTTTGGTTGAAACTAAACTTTTATGCAAATAGAATAATCATTTTTATTGGCATAATGAACAATGAAATTTATATGCAGCGATACTAATCATTTTAAATTGCATATCATACAAATTGAATTTATAGGCAAATATATAAAAATCACTTTTTATTTGCAGTCTATATTAGAATTTATATCCTAAAATAAGAATGATATTATCGGTCAAATACATATATTAGGAATGTAGAGGGAAATTATTTGAGTAAAATACATTTTTATTCGACATTAGGAATAAATGACATGTTTGATTATTATCATCAACTTGTTAGCAAAACTGAAATTGGTTAAATCCATTAACCAATTATTTGTTTATTTTTATGAACTGCTGTTGGTTGAAAACCCCACACGGGTGTTGGGATGAAAATTCACAAACACTAATCCCAATATTTAGTTGTATGTTGATCGTTAGACCGACAGACTGTGATGAGCGTTATTATTTAATTTTAACGCTTACACAGTGGAAATTACACTTTGGATGTAATGGATGACTTGATCATTATACTGTTATTGTCATATATATGATGTGTGTGAAATCCATGTAACCCAAATTAGATGGTAAATGTTTGAGTCGCATTTCGATTCAGGTGTTCTTTTAAATAAGAATATTTTTACTTTAGAAATACTTTTTATATAAAGTATATATATTTTCAAAATATAGATTGTTAATTAGGTATATGTTAAAACAAGGAATATTTGTAAAACATAAGAATTTGTAATATAAAGAATACTTCTCATTTAGAGTCTTTATATAAAGAATATTTTTTTATGATTATTTTAAAATATGTTTTTAAAAGATTACTAGCACTTGCAATCATATTTTGTGATATGAAATAAATTGAGATGTGAAGTGGATTTATCGTGGACGGTGTTTTTAAACAACATTTGTCCTTTGATCCAATTTATATTGAAATTATTATTGGGAACTTATGAATCTATTTTATAGATTAAAAAAAAGGCATTTTCTAAAAAAATCAAGTTTTTCAATTTAATATATCAAATTGGAATTAAGTGGAAATTCGATTGGTAATAATCGAAATGGGCTTCTGTAAAAGATGACCGATATTATATGTGGAATTTAAGAGGCTTTGCCGTTATTCCATTTATATTATTAGTCTAATACAGCAATCTATATCGATTATGTATTGATTTGATTTCTATAGGATTCCATATTTTTGGAAATTAACTTATAGATTTTATTTTTAGAATTTTATCTTTGATAAAATTAATGAGAATCTTTTAAATGAATATCTTATCAAAAGAACATTCTGAGATGTAATGTGGCGTAATGTGTGATTTTCCAATATTTGCGTTTTAATCCCAAAATACGCGAGTTATTCAGAAAGATGGGGTTGAACCCATTCTGAATAATCATCACGACGATCAAGAGTCAAAGACGAAGACGGTTATTGAAGACCGAAGGTTTTCACATCGTTGGGATGATGATGACTGGTATCTTGAATTGGGATTGGCCTTCCAAGGCAAGGTATTTGGTAATGATCGTCCAAACGCATTTGGAGATCGACGGACACGATGTTTCGCTCAGACCCAGAGCGGACTTGTAAATGGATTGCGTGTCTGACATTGTATTCCTTTCTACTGTATTTGTTGAACGCTACTGATTATATATTTCTATTTGGTGGTGAAGAATTTATTCTTTACTTATCACCCTTCTCTAAGACGTATGAGCTTAGAGGTTATATATATATTGGTAGATGATCAATAATATGGTAGGGTCTGACAATGTGGCACGCCAAGATGCAAATTAATCAAGGCTTTTGTTGAAAAGCAGGGCCTTGCGGAATGATCAAAGCATAGCCTATTACGGCATAGCTTTGTGTATATCGTGACTTCGCGAGCCTCACACCCCGGTATGAGTCAAAAACGGGATATGGACCGTAGGGAGTGCACACGTTTCTTTCTAGCTAGAGTGGTGTCAGTGACCTACCAGCCCTGACATTTTACTTATGTGGATGATGGATTTTGAGGCGCCTCGGATTTTTATAGGCCGATAGTGGTCATATTATAGGTTCAAAGGAACCGGGAAGCGTGTGTTCAGGCATAACCAATCCACTGCCGATAGGCGGGGACCGACCCTACCGCATCCAAGGGTTCACTGCGGGGGATCCTGAGGCATTTGCTAGAGTGTCTCGAATCGGAGAGGAGCTTGCCCCTAGCCTCGACTCATTATGGAAACCCAATTCCCAATACGCCCTTGCGGTTTTGATTGTATAACTAGTACGGCGACATAGTATATGGTACCTATGTCGTCTAGGATTGATATTATACTTGAATGTTTTAAATATATATATATATACACACTAATAATAATATCGTTTTTAGGTATCAAGCATCTTTTGACCATTATAAGGTAAAACCCTATCCTCTGGTGTGCGTTGCATTGTGTGATGGGACCAGGGTCTTATAATGGTTTCATTTTTCTAAAAAGCATTGCGATATTTGACGATTTACTTTATTTATGCATTGGCAATCCAATGGAGTAAACCCGTTCCGCGTTAGCGGCGTGGTCCTGTGATTAGCCTACTTATTAGATAAGTTAAGTATAGAATTCTCACACCAGTCCCACGACTGACCTGTAGTTTGTTTCACTTTGCAAACTCGGGTGCCCTCTTTCCACACGGGCAGTCGAGTAGCTTTTTGCAGATATAGTTAAGCAGGATCCTGGATTGAAGTCTGAAGCTGGGTCCAGAATATTGATGGCCTTTCGCTGAGATTAGTTCCGCTGCAATGTATTTAATTTATTGTAAATGTATCTTCTGCTGTATTATTTATTGATGTACTCTATATATTATGTACTCTGATGTAACATTTATTATTGATGTTATAAAAGTCTGTGTTGTTGTTCTGATGTGTTGTATGCCCAAAGTTAACGTACGCGGGTTTTGAACGGTTTTAATCGATCTTGCGATCGATTGGGGTCGGGCGAAATCCGGGTTGTTACAGTTGGTATCATAGCTCAGGTTAGCTCAAATCTTTGGGATACAACTCATTAGAACTAAACAGAAGACTCATCAGAGGTTGGATTAGTAATATCCAATAAGAATACTCATTAGAGATAGGATCAACAGTATACTAGAATGAGAATACTCGTTAGAGATGGGGTTAGCAATGCCCTAGAATGAGCCAGAGTGAAGAAGAGAATTTATAATTAACGTACTTGTTATTATATATAGTTCGATTTTAGAAAATATGATTTTGTATATATAAAAGTTATATATTTTTGAAAATTTAATCAATTAATTGATTGGCGATTGTGTTGTGTGAATATGAATTCTACTAATAAAATGATTAAACAATTAAAGAATGAAAATTAAATTAGTTAAATAAACAACTTTAGCTTCATTTCCTTTTCGAGGACGAAAAGGTTTTAAGTGGGGGAGATTGTAATAACCCGCAAATTCTGAACCAATTTAAAAAATTTATTTTGGAAAATTTTAATGAATTTTGAGGATATAATATAATTTATTATTAATAATAATGGCTAGAATTTATTTTAATCGAAGTTAAAATGAATAAATTTAATTTAAATATAAATGGAATTAGAAATAACACAGTAGTTTGAAAAGTCAAACTTGAACTTTGACTGACCATACAAGATGCAAAATTTAACGGATTTTAGTGAAACTAAAAATATTAGAATCTATTTAAAAATATCTTTCTAACGAATTTGAAAAATTGAAATTTCATAGCGGGAATCAAAAGTTATGACCAATTCAATTTTTAGAAAGGTCGCTGTAGAATTTATATAATATATATGGCCCGAAAGGCTACTTTTCACATAAGAAGGAATTTCGACCCGAAACCACTTCCATTGAGTTCGGAATGACGTTTATGCATTGAAAAACAATAAACACTTATATATTTTGAGTTTCGGGAATTATTTGTTTAAAAATGTATTTTTAATATTAAATATATTGGCCTTGAAAATAGTCATTTTTCAAACAACCTCCGTTTTCGATGAAACCACTTTTGTTGGAACCGGAATGTCAAATTATAGCTAGATTTCAATTTTCAGAATTTTTCGAATTAATATGTGAGCGTGGCGAGAGAAAATGTGTTTTGACTATTTTCAGTTAAATTTAAACGCCTTAAAAATAGCCATTTTTCAAACAGTCTCAGAATTCGACGAAAATAATTTTGTTGGATTCGTATCGTCATAAGAAAGCTAAAAATATTTTTTTTAGAATTTTCTGAGGTCGTATGTGGCCCCGGCATATTTTAATGTATGGTCAGTATTTAATTAATTAATTTTTAATGGAATTTTAAATAAAATATATACAAATTTCGGAATTGGTCCACGGGGCCTATCTCATTGCGTTCAGAAGGTGTCAAAACCTTAAGAACGACAGTAAGCAGGCCCAAATCAGAGAAAGTCCGAAAATCCACCTTTTAAGCACATTTTTCGAGATTAAATAATAAAATAATATTAAAATCCGAAACCCTAATTCATGGCCAGCCGCCGCCTTGTATTCGAAGGCCAGAAATTTCCCAACTTCAAACACTAATTTTTCTCAATCCGTTTAATGAAAATCGAAATATGATATACCAAATCGAAGCTCTTCGAGAGACCTTTCCATCCATACGGTTAAGATCGGGTTTTGATTCACGGATTTCGCGAATTCTCAGCCTAAAGGCGGCGGTTTTGGCATGCGTTTCGAGACAGGGGGAAGGGCCGAGCTCGAGGGTGAGGGGTGGCATAGGTCGACGACGCCGGCGGCTACGACGTGGGGTAGTTGGATCGGCCTCTGGCGGTCTCGTTTGGCGTGCGCACGGAAGGATCGGAGGACGTGAATGGGTTCGGCGATGCGTCGCGTGAAGAGGAAGAAGAAGGTCTCCATTTTTTATATATTATTTATTTAATATTTAATTTATGCGAACTTTAAAAATCAATATCTCTCTCATACGAGGTCCTATTGACGAACCGTAAGTTGCGTTGGACTCGTCTTCCCGAGAGCTTCGCGATGGCGCAGACCAGAGCTGATTCCGAGACAGTCAAATTTTCAGCAAAAATCAATGTGAGAATTTCTGATTTAATGATTTAATAAATTTAATTAATTATTTTATTGTTGTTAAATAATTATCTGGTTGTTGTTTAATTGGATCTGCGTCGTGATAAGATCGTAGATTTTGTTTCTGATTGATTGTAATTCTGTTTGATGTTTGATATGTTATTGTAATGGATAATTAGAGATCCATGTGTGCTAATCCATATTATGATTTATACCTTTTAATTGAATTGATTTAAATAATCAATCCATACAAATTATATTATGTCATTTCTTTTAATTGAATTGATTTAGCTAATCAATTCATATAAATTATTTTATGTCACTTTTTGTATTTATTGGGGAAGACAAATATATTTATATTTGCGCTCCTCATCACAAATAAAACTCACGTGTTAGAAATGTATTTATATTTGTGCTCCTTATCACAAATAAAACACAAATGTTAGAAATACATTTTATTTGGATTCATTATCGCAAATAAAACATGACTAGCAAAACTTAGTTATTAAAACCAAACATCTGCTTTTGTCAAAACATATCTATTAGAAACAAAGCATTTAATTTTGTCAAACATGGTCATGGAAACAAAATATTCATTTGTGTCAAATTTTGTGGATTTAAAACAAAAGTAGTGCTTTTGTCAAAACCTGTTAGTGTAAACAAAAGTAATGTTTTGTCGAACATGTTAACTGAAATAAAATATATATTGAAAATAGAATTAGTTCTTTTATTTGCATTCACAAATGCAAATAAACATTTAAATTAAAGTCTATTCTTTTATTTGCATTCACAAATGCGAATATATACTAAAAGTGAAGTTTGTTCTTTTATTTGCACTACTCGGTGCAAATATTCTTTGATAATAAAATTTGTCCTTTTATTTGCATTTACTAATGCAAACATACGTTTAAAATAAAATTTTATCCTTTTATTTGCATTTACCAATTCAAATATACATTGGAAATAGAATCTATTCTTTTATTCGCATTCACCAACGCGAATATATTTTGAAATCAAAATTTATTCTTTTATTTGCATTTACACATACAAATATATTTTGAAATTGAAGTTTATTATTTTATTTACATTTACATATGTAAATATACATTGAAATTAAAGTTTATTCTTTTATTTACATTCACATATGTAAATATGCTATGAAAATAAGATTTGTTCTTTTATTTGCATTTCCAAATGCAAATATATATTGGAAAATAAAATTGTTCTTTTATTTGCATCCTCTAATGCAAATATACATTGGAATTATACCAACGTTCTTTTAATTGTCATTAGAGTATATAAGAAAATGTACGTAGATTAAATTTGCCGTCTAGTTGTGTCAAAATTAGATTACAATATAAAAATTCATTTTATTGTTTTACATTAAAACATGATTTTTGGCAAAATATAGTTATTCAAATAATAACATTCATTTTGTCACTCTAAATGAATGAATTGAAAATGTTCATTATTTTGTCATTATAAAAGAATGAATAACTAGACATTCATATTTTTATCATTAAAGTAAAATAGGCAAAAACACACATTTTTGTCTAAATTAAAGGAATGAAACAAAATATAGCATTTGTACGTTAGATTAGAATTGAAATAAAGGATTTCACCTTTATTTTCAATTAGTTAAAATGAAATAGTGTTAAAATTAAAGAGGTACATTTTTATTGTCATTTTATATACAATAAAAAGGTGAAAATAAAAAGGTAGTATTTTTATTGACATTCTATATGCAATGAAAATAGTAGATTTAAAGGTAATATTTTTATTGACATGTTAATATGCAATAAAATAGAAGAGCTTAAATTATGAATCACTGCTTTTTATTTTGTTAAACTAGAATAGTTAGCAAAATAAAATTACGACTTTATAATCACTTTGTTGAAATAGAATTGTCAACAAAATGCCTATATCGCTTATATACATTTTTGGTTGAAACTAAACTTTTATGCAAATAGAATAATCATTTTTATTGGCATAATGAACAATGAAATTTATATGCAGCGATACTAATCATTTTAAATTGCATATCATACAAATTGAATTTATAGGCAAATATATAAAAATCACTTTTTATTTGCAGTCTATATTAGAATTTATATCCTAAAATAAGAATGATATTATCGGTCAAATACATACATTAGGAATGTAGAGGGAAATTATTTGAGTAAAATACATTTTTATTCGACATTAGGAATAAATGACATGTTTGATTATTATCATCAACCTGTTAGCAAAACTGAAATTGGTTAAATCCATTAACCAATTATTTGTTTATTTTTATGAACTGCTGTTGGTTGAAAACCCCAGACAGGTGTTGGGATGAAAATTCATAAACACTAATCCCAATATTTAGTTGTATGTTGATCATTAGATCGACAGGCTGTGATGAGCGTTATTATTTAATTTTAACGCTTACACACTGGAAATTACACTTTGGATGTAATGGATGACTTAATCATTATACTATTATTGTCATATATATGATGTGTGTGAAATCCATGTAACCCAAATTAGATGGTAAATGTTTGAGTCGCATTTCGATTCAGGTGTTCTTTTAAATAAGAATATTTTTACTTTAGAAATACTTTTTATATAAAGTATATATATTTTCAAAATATAGATTGTTAATTAAGTATATGTTAAAACAAGGAATATTTGTAAAAGATAAGAATTTGTAATATAAAGAATACTTCTCATTTAGAGTCTTTATATAAAGAATAATTTTTTATGATTATTTTAAAATATGTTTTTAAAAGATTACTAGCACTTGCAATCATATTTTGTGATATGAAATAACTTGAGATGTGAAGTGGATTTATCGTGGACGGTGTTTTTAAACGACATTTGTCCTTTGATCCAATTTATATTGAAATTATTATTTGGAACTTATGAATCTATTTTATAGATTAAAAAAAAGGCATTTTCTAAAAAAAATCAAGTTTTTCAATTTAATATATCAAATTGGAATTAAGTGGAAATTCGATTGGTAATAATCGAAATGGGCTTCTGTAAAAGATGACCGATATTATATGTGGAATTTAAGAGGCTTTGCCGTTATTCCATTTATATTATTAGTCTGATACAGCAATCTTTATCGATTATGTATTGATTTGATTTCTATAGGTTTCCATATTTTTGGAAATTGACTTATAGATTTTATTTTTAGAATTTTATCTTTGATAAAATTAATGAAAATCTTTTAAATGAATATCTTATCAAAAGAACATTCTGAGATGGAATGTGGCATAATGTGTGATTTTCCAATATTTGGGTTTTAATCCCAAAATACGCGAGTTATTCAGAAAGATCGGGTTGAACCCATTCTGAATAATCATCATGACGATCAAGAGTCAAAGACGAAGACGGTGATTGAAGACCAAAGGTTTTCACATCGTTGGGATGATGATGACTGGTATCTTGAATTGGGATTGGCCTTCCAAGGCAAGGTATTTGGTAATGATCGTCCAAACGCATTTGGAGATCGATGAACACGATGTTTCGCTCAGACCCAGAGCGGACTTGTAAATGGATTGCGTGTCTGACATTGTATTCCTTTCTACTGTATTTGTTGAACGCTACTGATTATATATTTCTGTTTGGTGGTGAAGAATTTATTCTTTTCTTATCACCCTTCTCTAAGACGTATGAGCTTAGAGGTTATATATATTGGTAGATGATCAATAATATGGTAGGGCCTGACAATGTGGCACGCCAAGATGCAAATTGATCAAGGCTTTTGTTGAAAAGCAGGGCCTTGTGGAATGATCAAAGCATAGCCTATTACGGCATAGCTTTGTGTATATCGTGACTTCGCGAGCCTCACACCCCGGTATGAATCCAAAAGGGGATATGGACCGTAGGGAGTGCACACGTTTCTTTCTAGCTAGAGTGGTGTCAGTGACCTACCAGCCCTGACATTTTACTTATGTGGATGATGGATTTTGAGGCACCTCGGATTTTTATAGGCCGATAGTGGTCATATTATAGGTTCAAAGGAACCGGGAAGTGTGTGTTCAGGCATAACCAATCCACTGCCGATAGGCGGGGACCGGCCCTACCGCATCCAAGGGTTCACTGCGGGGGATCCTGAGGCATTTGCTAGAGTGTCTCGAATCGGAGAGGAGCTTGCCCCTAGCCTCGACTCATGATGGAAACCCAATTCCCAATACGCCCTTGCGGTTTTGATTGTATAACTAGTACGGC
Source organism: Allium sativum (assembly GCA_030737875.1). Taxonomy (NCBI): domain Eukaryota; kingdom Viridiplantae; phylum Streptophyta; class Magnoliopsida; order Asparagales; family Amaryllidaceae; genus Allium; species Allium sativum. The sequence continues at coordinate 137,892,770 of CM060925.1, read as the reverse complement.
GACATAGTATATGGTACCTATGTCGTCTAGGATTGGTATTATACTTGAATGTTTTAAATATATATACACACTAATATTAATATCGTTTTTACGTATCAAGCATCTTTTGACCATTATAAGGTAAAACCCTATCCTCTGGTGTGCGTTGCATTGTGTGATGGGACCTGGGTCTTATAATGGTTTCATTTTTCTAAAAAGCATTGCGATATTTGATGATTTACTTTATTTATGCACTGGCAATCCAATGGAGTAAACCCGTTCCACGTTAGCGGCGTGGTCCTGTGATTAGCCTACTTATTAGATAAGTTAAGTATAGAATTCTCACACCAGTCCCACGACTGACCTGTAGTTTGTTTCACTTTGCAAACTCGAGTGCCCTCTTTCCACACGGGCAGTCGAGTAGCTTTTTGCAGATATAGTTAAGCAGGATCCTGGATTGAAGTCTGAAGCTGGGTCCAGAATATTAATGGCCTTCCGCTGAGATTAGTTCCGCTGCAATGTATTTAATTTATTGTAAATGTATCTTTTGCCGTATTATTTATTGATGTACTCTGATATATTCTGTACTCTGATGTAACATTTATTATTGATGTTATAAAAGTCTGTGTTGTTGTTCTGATGTGTTGTATGCCCAAAGTTAACATACGCGGGTTTTGAACGGTTTTAATCGATCTTGCGATCGATTGGGGTCGGGAGAAATCTAGGTCGTTACAGATTCAAACTCAGTTTTCATCTTTATTATTTAAAATATTTATTTTAAATATTTAAAATCCATTATTTTAACCAATTTAAAATTTTAAATTGGTTCAGATTTTCCGGGTTGTTACACTATAAAATTATCCAAAACCCAATAAATTAGTAAACATGTACCTATTTGTCGGGCAAACAATTTTATTCTTCTGCTCTAGCCTCCTTGCTATGACCTGTTCAATGTAAGTACATGTATATGCATGCAATTTCAAACAATTTTCAATTCAGTCCAACATTTGATATAATTTAGCTAAAGGTTCAACATTTAATTAACTCAAACAATAATCAAACAACACAACCAGCAATCAATTAGTTGATTGTCTTTTCAATCACATAACTTTGATACATATCTAAAAAATCAGATTTTTGATGCCAAATCACAACAATAAGCCCTATCTAGTTTTGGTTCTCACACCAATCTAATGGAAACATATAGAAATCCCACTTTCGTCACTCGAACATAAATTCTGATGATGTTTCAAACCACCATCAGAACATCCACGGGCGACTAGAGTGTGACTCTATATCCATTTAGTATATTGGAGGCTTCCAATACACGTGGATCAGACGTATATTAAAATCTCTATATACTTGATAGTCCAAATCAATATAAATAAATATTCAAATACGAATTATTGAATTAAATTTTCGAAACAAAACTTATTTTCAATTTTATTTTTCAAAACGACACTCTTTACACTCGTTCTAGGATACTACTGATCCTATCTCTAACGAGTCATTCCCATTGGATATTACTAATTCAATATCTGATGAATTCTTTCGTTTGGTTCTAATATGCCTTGTTCTCCGAGCTCTATAAACCAGAGCTCCGATACCACGATGAAATGACACGAAATCCCCCTTACGGGAAATCACAGATTGAATTGAGAACACGACAAATCAGAAGGCAAACAGAAGAACATTTCAATGCTTATTACAACAATTCCATCAGATTACAAGAATATACAGAGTACGAATAATATTACACATCATAAAATATCAGAGATTACAATACATTACATAGCAGCGGAAAATAATACAAAACACAACTGAAAATAATATATGGATACAGAGCTTTCCGAATATCATTCCAGCTGTAAACCAGGATCCTGTGAACATAAATCTGCAAAACCAAAACTACTAGCTGCCCGTGTCGAAAATAAAGGCACCCAGAGTTTAGGTTAAAACAATAAACTATAGGTCAGTTATGTGACTGGCGTGAGAACTAAAATAGTTATTAATCTTTATTTTAAAGTTAGGTAAATCAAGGGACCACGCCGTATAACACGGAACGAGTTTCCTCCCAAGAAGACCAGTGCATAAAACAACAGCGAATGCTAAATAAATAATAATGAAGCTATTATATGACCCAAGTCCCATCACACAATGCAACACAAGCCGGAGGAAAGGGTTTTACCTTATAATAGCCAAAGAATGGTAGATACGTTAAAACAAATCATTTGATACTATTATAAGTGCATAGTGTATAAAACAATTTTAATCATATGTATCAATCATAGACGGCATGGGTACCATATATCATGTCGCCATACTAGTTATACAATCAAAACCGCAAAGTCACGTATTGGAAGTTGGATTTCCATCTGTGAACCGAGGCAAAAGATAGTCCTCACCGATTCGAGACAATCTAGCCCATGTCTCAGGATCAGAACGCATCGACCCTTGGAGCCACAGGGTCGGTCCACTCGATGTGGATTAAATAAAACCCTGAACACTACGTCTCCCCGCCCTTTGGGGCGTAAATGAGCCAAATGACTCCATCGGCTCCACATAGTCACCGATATATCCGAGGCGCCTCACAACAGCAACAACCACACAAGTGAAAATAATATAAATGTCAGGGCTGGTAGGTCACTAACACCACCCTAGCTAGAAAGAGACGCATGTTCTCCCTGGATCCTTCTCCCGTTTCTGGTTCACACCGGGGAGTGAGGCTCGTGAATCAGCGTTACACGAAGCTATGCCACACAAGCAGTGCTTTGATCATCAACCACAAGACTTTGCTTTTCAACAAAAGCCTTGATCATTTGCCACTTAGGCATGCCACACAGGCAATTCACACAATGCAACTGATGTCTATCGATATACAACCTCTGATCCCATACGTCTAAGAGAAGGGTGAAGTAAGGGAATAAATTCCCCTTCACCGGGCAGATGTATATTTAATAGAGATCAATCAACACAGAGCAAAATCCAATGTCAGACACACAGTCCATACAAGTCCGTTTTGGGTCTGAACGAAACTGGAGGAACCTTATTCCTCGCATATCCATCTATCTCCAAGTACGTCTGGACGATCACCAACTGATTCCCTCCTCTTGGGTGTACAGCCCAATCAAGATCATCAGTAATCACCCAAACGATGTGAAGACCTCCGGTCTTCGACCACCGTCTTCATCCTTGACACCACGTCGAATCAGTTATCTTGAATGGGATAAACCCGGTCTTTCTGAATAACTCGCGTATATAATAAACAAGTGTTGCAAAAACACAACTTATGCCTTATTCCAATTCAAAATGTTCTTTTATTCAAATATTCTTATACTTTGGGAAAGGTTCCCATTAATTTTATCAAAGATAAATTCTTTAAATTTATTCTTTAATCTTCTTTTGAATATCAATTCAAACTAATCGGGATTAGCGAACCACACCAAAGTAATCATTTATTTTATTTCCCAATCCCAACCTATTCATCCCATGAAGTAAAACTGGTCATACTTCATATCTAACACCACGGTGTTATCGGTAAATTAAATTATCATTTCATGTTCAAATCTAATTAAAGATTTAACTATCGCCTGGAGCAAAACTGGTGACACTCCATTTTCGACCATTTCAATCTAATTAAAGATTCATTAAAACTCCACTTAGTTTTAATCTTCCCAAAATTCAATATTAATGATTGTTTAACTTGGGAAATCATATCCTGTCTCTAACTGGGTTAAAGAACCAATGTCATTTAAAACACGGTTCACGATGAACCCAAAATCAAATTCTATTCCATCAGCCCCTAACCGTAAATTAGCAAGTGAACCATTCCCTAAGTAATAACCCCGAAGGCCGAAACCAACATCAGATCAATACACAGGAAACCATTCAACTTAACTAATCTCCAGTTAGTTTATGATTTTCTTAACTCAGTTGGGTCTAAGAACAGTATTATTAAAGATACCATTCACGACAACCCCAAATCCCATTTTATATTAAATACAAGACTCTGAATAGAAAATATATCGGCTTATATTCAATATCAAATTCTTCGACCAACAAATATCGTATTGGAAATAACGATATTAATTATATCTTTCAAATTTCCATAACAATATCTGCATAATCACGAAATCCAACATCGAAATATTCCAAAGACAATTTCGATTCAAATCCATTTCCACTTTATATATTGGAAATTCTGGTTATTTTCAAAACCATTTCAAATCCACTTTATTTATTTTAAAAATAAATGGGATTATAATTCTAGTTCAAAACTAGTTCATTTCGATAAAAATCTATTTTTATTTTTTTAAATTTGGAATTTTTCATCCCAATTCTTCACAAATCATTTCTTATGATTTTACACAAATTATTCTTATTTTCAATAATTTTATTAAGGCCCGTACAGTCGATTTCCATCCACGGCCATCGAACTGCACTTATAGTGACCTTTTCCAAATTTGATTTGGACATAATTCCAAATCTAACCGTTAGATTTCTACTTTTTAATATTCGTTAGAAATCTCTTTTCGATACGAACCCAATGGTTCCAGTTTTAGGAGAATCCGGTGGTCGGATCTCCCGTAATGTCCATTCGAAGTCAATGGCCGAAATTCGCGAACTGCCGTAGCATGGCTCATTCTATTCAGGCCATTATATATATATAATATAATATATATTTCATCGATTTCCATTTAAAACGTATTTTATAAATAGTTTTAAATTCGTTTTCAAAATGATTTCAACTTCATATTCAATTTCTAATCAAGATTGAATATTCCATATCATCAATATATAAATGATAATATTTTCAAAACGTTATTTTTTTGAAATCACTTCCTTTCCTATATTCATTATAAAAATGAATAAAATCAACATATATATCATTCGCTTCAAAATGGCGCAAAAAATCTAATCAAAGCGGCTTTATATATTTCAATAACTTCGTTATTTTATTCAACAAATGAATATTTTCTCTATTCAACGCATGAATCTATATTTTTTTCAACACATGAGTATCGTCAACACATAACTATTTTGTTATTTAATATATTTTATAAAATTATGATTTTATATCGTTTATTTCTTAATCAGACTCTAACCGTAGATTAGTTAGAGAACGATTCCCTAAATATTAACCCCGAAGGCCGAAACCAACATCAGATCAATACTCAGGAAATCATTCGTCTTAACTGATTTCCAGTTAGTTTCTAATTTCATATTTGATAAATTTGAGAATTTTATTGCTAAAATATTTTACTCAACACATGATAAGTTTCAACACATGAATATTCTCAACACATGAGTATCGTCAACACATGACTATTTATTCTATTCAACACATGAATTTTCTTCCATTCAACACATGAATTTTCATTTTATAATATTCTTTATTTTCCAAATTGGAATGAGGCCACATCAATTATATGGATTCCATACAACACATGTATATAATAGCAACGATAAATAATCAAACATCATCCAGAATGCATTCTACACTGTATAAACATCAAATATAAATATTCAACGCTTATAACAGTCTGCCAATCAATCGATCGACATACAACTAATTATTGGGATTAGTGTATGTCCAATTTCATCCCAACACCCGTGTGGGGTTTCAAACAATCAAACACAGATTTTATTTGTGCAGTTGGGCGATGTGTAAATTTCATCGTCCCAATCAATATCGTTCGATTTGTAAATGAATATTTATTTTATTTCAACACATGAATATATATTTGATTTCAACACATGAATATATATTTTATTTCAACATATGAATATATATTCCATTTCAACACATCACAAATCAAACTCACACCAATTCATCAATCAAACCAAACAGTCAACCAAGTCGTCCATGGTCTGTGGACGACGGGTGTTGGGTGCTGCTAAGCACCGTCTGCATCCTAGTATATATTTCAAACTAGGAATCAAAATAAAAGTGAGGAGTTATCACCTAGAGCTAAACCAAACGCCACGACTCTTCATATGTAGAACATCTTCGTCGTGCTTCCTACAAGATCTGTTTAACACCGTTTTTAAAGATTATATTTCACTTCTCATATAATAAAAGATCATATTTTTAATACTCTAATTAAATAAAAATCATAATTTTATTATTCTAAAAATATAGAAACCATATTTTTAATACTCTACATAAATAAAAATCATATTTTTGATTCACTAGATATATAAAAATCAAATTTTTATAACTTTACTTCATAGATAAAAATCTTATTTTTATGGTGTTGTTCATACTATAAAAATCCTTTCTTCATTCGCTATGTGCATATATAATAAAATTAAACCTTTTCTCAAATAAAAATATAATTTTTCTATTATATAAAAATATAATCTTTACTAATAAAAATCAAATCTCCATTTTGCTAATCGTATAATAAAAATCAAACCTTTTGTATTTTTAAAACTCCTATCTTTATATTTATAAAAATTGTACATTTTTACTTATAAAAGTCGTATATTTTCACTTATAAAAATTCTACAATCATATAATCCTCAGAGAATTTAAAGTCTAAAAAAGAAGAAGAAGATTACAGTGATTTTCTTCGATTGGGAGATGGGTGCTGGTCTCAGCGGTGGAAGGAGGAGATGGGGGAAGTGAGGGGGCGTCTGGTCATCGGCGGTCGCTGTGGGGTCTTCAATCGGGGTGCTGCGGCTTTAAGGATCTCGCGCGAGGTTGATTCGGATTAGGGCTCGCGAGCTTGTCTTCACGGTTTGAACGGAGGAGGGGAGAATAGGGAAGCACGGTGGAGGGGGAGTCGGAGGCGTTGGGGAGGGGCGACGGTGGCGTACGGTGCTGGCGGCGATGGGAAAGGGGTGACGGGGTGGTAGGGTTTTCGACCGATTTGGATTGGTTTTCGTTTTTTTTCTTCTAATTTCCTAAAATGCTCAACGGGTAAGGGAGAGAGAGGAGTAAAGGGGAGGTTATATAATATATATATATATTATTTTAATTTAATTTTCTTCCAAAAGAGTTACTTTCTAATTTGAACTCCAATTCGAACCCGCCGACTGTCGTCCCTAGCTAATTACCCACTTCCGAATGCAATGAGATATGTCCTGCAAGCCAATTCCATCGTTTCGATCTATTTCCATCAAAATCATAATATAAATCTATATATTGATTTTGAACGCACATTTTAGTTTACCGGGACCACATACGAACCCCAAAAATTCCATAAAAAATATTTCTAGCTTCGTATTGACGATACGGTCCTAACAAAACTGATTTCGTCTAATTCCGAGACTGTTTGAAAAATGGTCATTTTCTGGTTGATCGAAATTGACTGAAACTATCAAAACACGTTTTACTTTTCCACGCTCACATATTGATTCAGAAAATTACGAATTTTGGAATCAAGAAATAACTTGACATCCCGGATCCAACAAAAGTGGTTTCATCGAAAACCGAGGTCGTTTGCAAAATTTCCATTTTTAAGGGCCAGAATTCCACAACGACTATTCTGAATTTTCAACTGGGAATATCTTTTTATTTTCGCTATGAAATTTCAATTTTTCGGATTCGTTGAAAAGATATTCTCAATTAGATTCTAATATTTTTGGTTTCGCTAAAATCCGGTTTATTTTGAATCCTGTACATTCATTTGAAATTTGAAATCGAATTTTCAAACTACCGCGCCATTTCAGGCTCGTTATATAATTAAAATTAATTTATTTGTTTTAACTTCGTCGAAAAAATATTTTCCGTTGTTATTATTTAAAATAATTCATTTTAAATATTCGAAATTCACTAAAATTGCCAAAATAAAAATTTTAAATTGGCTCGATTTCCGGGTTGTTACACTACCTATTTCTCAATAAGGTTATTGGTTCAAGTTGTAATTGTTTGTTAGTTGAGATCGTTTGTAAACAATTTTTATTCGTGAATCAATAAAGAGGGTGGTTGGGTGGAATATCGTGTGCTTATATTTCCGATATTATTTGTGTTGTTTTTTTTTCAATCAAATTCATCTTCAAGTGATTGGGTGATAAAGATCCAATTTTTCTTGGCATTTTGTCAAGCTTCCACTACGCACAGAAAAACCCTAACATATCTAACAAGGAAAATAATAATGCTTTTCGAACCTTCTTGATTAGCACTGCAACTAATTCGGATCTATAGGTTAGTAGTCTGAATATTTAACAGATGAATTTTACAACTTTGCGTCCATACCGAAGATGGAAATCATAAAATGTATTCAAATTTAGCACAGTTGCACCTTCCGTATTTTAGTTTATACAAAACAATATTTATCACATGCAAGTAACCGCTCTATATGTGTTTTGAAGCAACCCGAACTTCCCCGATCTCCGAAGAGAAGAGAAAGAACGAATTACTTTGAGGACAAGACGAATCAGAACACAAACAGAAGAACATTTCGTTGTTTATTACAACAATTCCATCAGAATACAAGAATATACAGAGTATGAATAAATATTACACATTTCACAAATATTAGATATTACAATAAATTACATAGCAGCGGGAAATAATACAAAACACAACTGAAAGTGATACACAGATACAGATCTTTCCGAGTATCGTTCCAGCTGTAAACCAGGATCCTATGAATATAAATCTGCAAAACCCAACTACTAGCTGCCCGTGCGAGAAATAAGGGCACCCAGAGTTTAGGTTAAAACAATAAACTCCAGGTCAGTCATGTGACTGGTGTGAGAACTAAAACAGTTATTAAAAACTTTACTTTAAAAGAGAGTAATTCAAGGGACCACGCCGTATAACACGGAACGGGTTTCCTCCCAAGAACACTAGTGAATATATCAAAACAGTGCAATGCTTTTTAGAAAATTGAAGCTATTATAAGACTCAGGTCCCATCACACAATGCAACGCAAGCCGGAGGATAGGGTTTTCCCTTATAATAGCCAAACATGCTTGGTACGTTTAAAACAAATCATTTGATACTATTATAAGTGTATAGTGTCAAAACCATTTCAATTATAAGTATCAATCGTAGGCGGCATGGGTACCATATATCATGTCGCCATACTAGTTCTACAATTAAAATCGCCATGTTACGTATTGGAAATTGGATTTCCGTCATGAGTCGAGGCAAGGGGTAAGCTCCTCTCCGTTTGAGACACTCTAGCAAATGTCTTAGGACCACACACAGCGATCCTGGGATCCTCCAAGGCCGGTCCTCTCTTACTTTTGAGGATTAGTATTCCTGAACGCACATTTTCCGGTCCTATAAGACCTATATCCGAGGCGCCTCGCATCCAACAACCACACAGGTAAAAAGTATATAAATGTCAGGGCTGGTAGGTCACTGACATCACCCATAACTAGAAAGAAACGTCGTGAACTCCTTGGGTCCTCATCCCGTTTTTGACTCATACCGAGGTGTGAGGCTCGCGAATTAATGCTATACACAAAGCTATGCCACACAGGTCGTGCATTGATCAGCAACCACAAGACTTTGCTTTTCAACAGAAGCCTTGATCATCTACCACTTAGGCATGCCACACAGGCAATTCATGCTATGCGATTGATATCCATCAATATATAACCTCTAAGCTCGTACGTCTCAGAGAAGGGCATTAAGCAAGAGAATAAATTCTCCACCACCAAACAGATGTATATTTAATAGAAATCAATCACACAGAATAAAATCCAATGTCAGACACACAGTCCATTTACAAGTTCGTTTTGGGTCTGAACGAAACCGGAGGAACCTTATTCCTCGCATATCCATCGATCTCCAAGTACGTCTGGACAATCACCAACTGATTCCCTCCTTTTGGGGGTACAGCCCAATCAAGATCATCAGTAATCATCCAAACGATGTGAAGACCTCCGGTGTTCAACCACCGTCTTCATCTTCAACTTATCATCGAATCGGTTATTCAGAATGGGTACCGGCCTTTCCGAATAACCCGCGTATATAATAAACAAGTGTTACACAAACGCAAACTACGCCTCATTCCAATTCAGAATATTCTTTATTCCCATATTCACATCACTAGGGAATAGGTTCCCATTAATTTTATCAAAGATAAATTCTTCTAAATTTATTCTTTAATCTTCTTTTGGATATCATTTCAAACCATGTTAAGGTTTTCCCAAACTAGTCGGGATTAGCGAACCACACCGATGTAATTATTTATTTTATTGCCAATCCCAACCTATTTATCCCATGGAGCAAAACTGGTAATGCTCCATATCTAACACCACGGTGCTATCGGTAAAATTAATTACCATTTCACATTCAAATCTAATTAAAGATTTAACTATCGCTTTGGAGCAAAACTGGTGATACTCCATTCTCGATCACTTTAATCTAATTAAAGATTCATTAAAACCCCACCTAGTTTTAATCTTGCCACAAATCAATATCCTGTCTTTACTGGGTTAAAGAACCAATGCCATCTAAAACACGGTTCACGATAAACCCAAAATCACATCCCTTTGTTAATTGGGTCAAAGAACAGGTGTTATTCAAAACACCGCTCACGATAAACCCAAAAACCAATTTAAATTCAATTCCAATCAAATATAAATATTCAACGCTTATAACAGCCTGTCAATCAATCGAACGACATGTAGCTAATTATTGGGATTAGTGTATGTCCAATTTTATCCCAACACCCGTGTGGGATTTCAAACAATCAAACACAAATTTTTATTTGTGCAGTTGGGCGATGTGTAAAATTTATCGTCCCAATCAGTATCAGTCAAATCAGTGTACATAAATAAATCAATCGATTTGTAAATGAATATTTATTTTATTTCAACACATGAATATATATATATTTGATTTCAACAAATGAATATATATTTTATTTCAACACATGAATATATATTTGATTTCAACACATGAATATATATTTTACATCACAACCAACAGTCAATTTTTACAACACAAACAATCACACAAGTCGTCCATGGTCTGTGGACGACGGGGAGCAGTTTATATATGCAGTTATAAAATAAAATAACTGAACAGAAAATTTTTAGTGGGGAGTTCTCACCTTTGGGTTCCACTCCGTCATTCTTTAGCGGACGATGGTTTGGATTTTCCCGATATTCCAGTTCTATCTTTCCACCCTGTTCATAAATAAAAATCACATTTTTATTTCACCGCTACATGGATAAAAATCACATTTTTATTTCGTTACTTATATAAAAATCATATTTTTACTTCACTACTTATATAAAAATTATATTTTTACTATCTCTATAATATAAAAAGCATATTTTTATTATTGAAAAATCGTATCGTTTCCTAAGTAAAAACCCTATCTTTATCATATTAAAGATCGCATCTTTATATTAATAAAAATCCTATCTTCACATAAATAAAAATCGTATCCTTATACGGTTAAAAATCGTATCTTTTCACGTCTACTTCACATATAAAAATCAAATTTTTATCATATAAAAATCGAAACTAAAAATCTATTCTTGTCTATATTAAAAATCGAACCTTTTCATATCTAAAAATATTATCTTTTCATTTATAAAAATTAAATCTTTTCGTTTATAAAATTCTAACTTTCTATTTTAAAAATCATTTTTTTATGCATTAAAACTGAAATATATATTTGTCTAACCAAAGATTATACTTTATTTATCTAAAATTATTTCATTCATAGAAATTATATTTTAAAACAACATTATATAAATAAAATCAGATTTTTCAAACACTCTTATATATTTAAAACTGAAAATTAAAATAAATGTATGTAAATAAATAAAAAAACGTACCGTTCATTTAATTTTTACTGAAGGGGGGAGGGGCGATGGTGGCTCAGGTGGTCAGGAAAGGGGTGAGGAGGCGCGCAGGCCCACTCCGGCGGTTGTGAGGCCCATTCAGGTGGTCGACGCGACTCAATTTGGGGGTTGGGGGCGGTTCTGCAAGTTGGAGAAGGAAAAGGGGAGGGGTTCCGCGCGAGCAGGTGGTGGAGATGAGTGGGTTGGGAAGAAGAGCGGAGGAGGGCAGCCAGTGAGGTGGCGCGGAGTGGCGTCGAGGTCAACGGGGGGGATAGGGTACGGGTTTTCAATTTTAAAAGGGACGGTTTTTTTTCTGGAACGATGAATTAGGGTTGTGGCAAAAATTGAGGGTATTTAAATAAAAATAATATTATATTTAATTTAAAACGAAAAATACCCTCATATCAATACGAACTCAAAATCGCGCCCAACGACTGTCGTTCCTAGCGTAATACCCCCATTTCCGGACATAATGGGATATGTCCAGTAAGCCAATTCGACTGTTACGATCAGTTTTCATCAAAATTAAAGTATAAATCAATATATATTTAATTTAAACGTACATTTTAAATTACCGGGACCACATACCAACTCTAAAAATTCCAGAAAAATTATTTCTAGCTTCGTATTGACGATACAGTCCTAACAAAACTAACATCGTCTAATTTCGAGACCGTTTGAAAAATGACCATTTTCCGGTCGATCTAAATTGATTGAAATGGACAAAACACGTTTTACTTCGCCACGCTCACATATTGATTCAGAAAATTACGAATTTTGAAACCTAGCAATAACTTGACATCACAAATCCAAAAAAAGTGGTTTTGTCGAAAATCGAGGTCATTTGCAAAATTTTCATTTTTAAGGGCCAGAATTCCATAGCGACTATTCTGAATTTTCAACTGGGCATAACTTTTGATTCCTATTATGAAATTTTATTTTTTCGGATTTATTAGAAAGATATTCTCAAATAGATTCTAATATTTTTGGTTTCGCTAAAATCCGGTTTATTTTGAGTCCTATGCATTCATTTGAACTTTGAAATCGAATTTTCGAGCTCCGCACCATTTTCAATTCCTTTTATATTTATAAATAAATATTTATATTCTAACGTCGATTCAAATAAATATATACATTCTAACTCTATTCAAAATAAATTTCTCGTCGTTATTATTTAAAATAATTCATTTTAAATATTCAAAATTCATCAAAATTGCCAAAATAAAAAATTTAAATTGTCTCAGATTTTCGAGTTATTACAATCTCCCCCACTTAAAACTTTTCGTCCCCAAAATGGAACGAAGCTGAAAGTTTTTTCACAAACCAACTCAACTTCCATTATTTTCATTATGGCTTAAGTTCTTCAACTTTTCAGTTTCTAAGAACTTTTCAAATTTTTCAAAAATTTGGCTAACACCCTAAATTTTCGAAAAATTTCGCCATAACCTCCCCTGCACCGAGAGCTTCGGGATATTTCAAATAGCCTCCCATGGCCTCACCAATCCAAAAGAAAACGAAAAAGCCAAGCGGCTCATAAAATCATCAAATTCCTAAGAAATACAATAAACATGTGCCTATATGTCGGGCAAACAATTTTATTCTTCTGCTCTAGGCTCCTCGCTATGACTTGTTCAATAGATATACATGTACATGCATGCAATTGTAATCGATTTTCAATTCAGTTCTATATTTGATTCAATTTGGCCTAAATGGTTAAAAATATCAAACCAATAATCAAATAACACAACCATCAATCAATTAGTGGATTATCGTTTCAAATTCATAATTTTGACATATGTACAGAAAATCATCCTTTTGATGCCAAATCACAACAATAAACCCTATCTAGTTTTGGTTCTCACACCAGTCTAATGGAAATATATAGATATCACACCTTTGGCACTCGAACATCAACTCTGATGACGATGCATTAATCATCAGAATCATCTCCGGGTGACTAGAGTGTGATTCTATATCTATCCAGTATATTAAAACTTCGAATATACGTTCATGATGCATATATGAAAAATCTTTATATATTGGATTATCCAAATTCAATACAAATAAATATTCAAATATGTATAAAATGATTTAAATTTCAAAACAAACTTTGTTTTCATTTTTATTTTTAAAAATATACTCTTCACACTCGTTCTAGGATACTACTGATCTCATCTCTAATGAGTAATTCTCATTGGATATTGCTAATCCAATCTCTGATGAATTCTTTTGTATGGTTCTAATGTGTCTTGTTCTCGAGCTTTGTTAACCAAAGCGCTGATACCAAATGAAGGGACCGAACTTCCCCGATCTCCGAAGAGAAGAAAAAGAACGAATTACTTTGAGGACAAGACGAATCAGAACACAAACAAAAGAACATTTCATTGTTTATTACAACAATTCCATCGGAATACAAGAATATACAGAGTATGAATAAATATTACACATTTCACAAATATCAGATATTACAATAAAGTACATAGCAGCGGAAAATAATACAAAACACAACTGAAAGTAATACAAGGATACAGAGCTTTTCGAGTATCGTTCCAGCTGTAAACCAGGATTCTGTGAATCTAAATCTGCAAAACCCAACTACTTGCTGCCCATGAGGGAAATAAGGGCACCCAGAGTTTAGGGTAAAACAATAAAGTCCAAGTCAGTCATGTGACTAGTGTGAGAACTAAAACAGTTATTTAAAACTTTACTTTAAAAGAGAGTAATTCAAGGGACCACGCCGTGTAACACGGAACGGGTTTCCTCCCAAGAACACTAGTGCATATATCAAAAAAGCGCAATGCTTTTTGGAAAATTGAAGCTATTATAAGACCCAGGTCCCATCACACAATGCAACGCAAGACCGGAGGATAGGATTTTCCCTTATAATAGCCAAACATTCTTGGTACGTTTAAAACAAATCATTTGGTACTATTATAAGTGTATAGTGTCAAAACCATTTCAAACATAAGTATCAATCATAGGCAACATGGGTACCATATATCATGTCGCCATACTAGTTCTACAATTAAAACCGCCATGTCACGTATTGGAAATTGGATTTCTCTCATGTGTCGAGGCAAGGGGAAAGCTTCTCTCCATTCGAGACACTCTAGCAAATGTCTCAGGACCACACACAACGATCCTGGGATCCTCCAAGGCCGGTTCTCTCTTACTTTTGAGGATTAGTATTCCTGAACACACGTTTCCCGGTCCTATAGGACCTATATCCGAGGCGCCTCGCATCCAACAACCACATAGGTAAAAAGTATATAAATGTCAGGGCTGGTAGGTCACTAACATCACCCATAGCTAGAAAGAAATGTCATGCACTCCTTGGGTCCTCATCCCGTTTTTGACTCATACCGAGGTGTGAGGCTAATGAATTAACACTATACACAAAGCTATGCCACACAGGCCGTGCTTTGATCATCAACCACAAGACTATGCTTTTCAACAGAATCCTTGATCATCTTCCACTTAGGCATGCCACACAGGCAATTCATGTTATGCGATTGATATCCATCAATATATAACCTCTAAGCTCGTACGTCTCAGAGAAGGGCGTTAAGCCAGAGAATAAATTCTCCGCCGCCAAACAAATATATATTTAATAGAAATCAATCACACAGAATAAAATCCAATGTCAGACACAAAGTCCATTTACAAGTTCGTTCTGGGTCTGAACGAAACCGGAGGAACCTTATTCCTCGCATATCCATCGATCCCCAAGTACGTTTGGACGATCCCTAACTGATTCCCTCCTTTTGGGTGTACAACCCAATCAAGATCATCAGTAATCATCCAAACGATGTGAAGACCTCTGGTCTTCAACCACCGTCTTCATCTTCGACTTATCGTCGAATCAGTTATTCAGAATGGGTATAAACCCGGCCATTCCGAATAACCCGCGTATATAATAAACAAGTGTTACACAAACGCAACATACGCCTAATTCCAATTTAGAATATTCTTTATTCCCATATTCACATCACTAGGGAATAGGTTCCCATTAATTTTATCAAAGATAAATTCTTCTAAATTTATTCTTTAATCTTCTTTTGGATATCATTTCAAACCATGTTAAGGTTTTCCCAAACTAGTCGGGATTAGCAAACCACACCGAAGTAATTATTTATTTTATTTACCAATCCCAAACTATTCATCCCATGGAGCAAAACTGGTAATACTCCATATCTAACACCATAGTGCTATCGGTAAAATTAATTACCATTTCACGTTCAAATCTAATTAAAGATTTAACTATCGCTTTGGAGCAAAACTAGTGATACTCCATTCTCGATCACTTTAATCTAATTAAAGATTCATTAAAACCCCACCTAGTTTTAATCTTCCCACAAATCAATATCCTATCTTTACTGGGTTAAAGAACCAATGTCATCTAAAACACGGTTCACGATAAACCCAAAATCACATCCCTTTGTTAATCGGGTCAAAGAACAGGTGTTATTCAAAACACCGCTCACTATAAACCCAAAAACCAATTTAAATTCAATTCCAATTAAATACTAATTAACTGGACAATTTCACTAAATCTTAATTAAAAGATTTATTATTTTCTAACTGGGTCCAAGAACAGTGTTATTTAAGACACCATTCACGACGAACCCAAAATCCCATTTGATATTAAATACAAGGCTCTGAATAGAAAATAAATTGGCTTATATTCAATATCAAACTCTGAAACCAACAAATATCGTATTGGAAATAACGATATAAATATATCTTTCAAATTTCCACCACCATATCTGTATAATCACGAAATCCAACATCAAAATATTCCGAAGAAAATTTCGATTCAAATCCATTCCAATATTGGAAATTCTGATTATTTTTAAAACCACTTCAAATCTAGTTCAAAATTAGTTCCTTTCGATGAAAATATATTTTTATCCTTTCAAATGTGGAATTTTTTCATCTCAGTTCTTTCCAATTCATATATTATGATTTTACACAAATTATTAATATTTTTAATAATTTTACCAAGGCTCGTACAGTCGATTTCCAATAACGGTCGTCGAACTGCACTTACATCGACCTTTTCCAAATTTGATTTGGACATAATTTAAAATCCTATCGTTAGATTTCAAATTTCTAATATTCATTGGAAAGCTCTTTTCGATACGAACCCAACGGTTCTAGTTTCAGGAGAATCCGACAGTCGGATCTCCCGTAACGTCAATTCAAAGTCAATGGTCGAAATTCGCGAACTGCCGCGGCGCGGCGCGTTCTATTCAGGCCATTAATATATAATATATATATTTCATCGAATTCAATTCCAAACGTATTTTATAAATCGATTTCAAAACAAGTTCAACTTCATATTCAATTTTAAATCAAAATTGAATATTTCATATCATTAATATATAAATGATAATATTTTCAAAACGTTATATTTTGATCATTTCCTTTTCTATATTCATTATAAAAACGAATATAATCGATATAAATATCGTTCGCGTCAAAATGGCGCATCTCTAATCAACACGACTTTCTATATTTCAATAACTTCGTTATTCTATTCAACAAATGAATATTTTCTTCAACACATGAATATACGCTTTATTCAACACATGAATATTTATTAATTCTTACTTACAATAAAAATATGAATTTTATTGTATAAATATTTTATTCAACACATGAATAGTTTCAACACACGAATATTCTCAACCCATGAGTATTGTCAACACATGACTATTTTGTTTATTCAATACATGAATGTAATTTATTTTCTAAATTGGAATGAGACCCACTCAATTACCATATAATATTATATATATGGATTCCATACAACACATGTATATAATAGCAACGATAAATAGTCAACCATCATCCAGAGTGCATTCTACACTGTATAAGCATCAAATATAAATATTCAACACTTATAACAGCCTGTCAATCAATCGATCGACATACAGCTAATTATTGGGATTAGTGTATGTCCAATTTCATCCCAATACCCGTGTGGGGTTTCAAACAATCAAACACAAATTTTTATTTGTGCAGTTGGGCGATGTGTAAAATTTATCGTCCCAATCAATATTAGTCAAATCGATGTACATAAACAAATAGTTCGATTTGTAAATGAATATTTATTTTATTTCAACATGTGAATATATATTTGATTTCAACACATGAATATATATTTTATTTCAACACACGAATATATATTTGATTTCAACACACGAATATATATTTGATTTCAACACATGAATATATATTTTACATCACAACCAACAGTCAATTTTTACAACACAAACAATTACACAAGTCGTCCATGGTCTGTGGACGACGGGGAGCAGTTTATATATGCAGTTATAAAATAAAATAACTGAACAAAAAAATTTTAGTGAGGAGTTCTCACCTTTGGGTTCCACTCCGTCATTCTTTAGCGGACGATGGTTTGGATTTTCCCGACATTCCAATTCTATCTTTCCACGCTGTTCATAAATAAAAATCACATTTTTATTTCACCGCTACATGGATAAAAATCATATTTTTATTTCGTTACTTATATAAAAATTATTTTTTTACCTCTTTACTTATGTAAAAATTATATTTTTACTATCTCTATAATATAAAAAGCATATTTTTATTATTAAAAAAATCGTATCTTTTCCTAAGTAAAAATCCTATCTTTATCATATTAAAGATCGCATCTTTATATTAATAAAAATCCTATCTTCACATAAATAAAAATCGTATCCTTATACAGTTAAAAATCGTATCTTTTCACGTCTACTTCACAGATAAAAATCGAATTTTTATCATATAAAAATCTCAACTAAAAATACATTCTTTTCTATATTAAAAATCCAACCTTTTCATATCTAAAAATATTATCTTTTCATTTATAAAAATTAAATCTTTTCGTTTATAAAATTCTAACTTTATATTTTAAAAATCATATTTTTTTTATGCGTTAAAACTGAAATATATTTTTGTCTAACCAAAGATTATACTTTATTTATCTAAAATTGTTTCATTCATAGAAATTATATTTTAAAACAATATTATATAAATAAAATCAGATTTTTCAAACACTCGTATATATTTAAAACTGAAAAAATGCACGTAAATAAATAAAAAGCGTACCGTTCATTCAATTTTTGCTGAAGGGGGGAGGGACGATGGTGGCTCGGGTGGTCAGGAAAGGGGTGAGGAGGCGCGCAGGCTGTAACGACCCGGATTTTTAGCGACTTTGGTTATCGACATAAACACGATGTCGATAACCAAAACATCGAAAAATCCTGGTAATTAGTGAAAGAAATTAGAGGGTGAGGAAAGATAAGATAGAAAATTAGAATAGAAGAAGAAGAAGAACACAATATCAGAGTAACACGAATCTCACAGCGGAACGAATAAATATATTTCATAACATAACTTTGAAATACAAATCTGTACTTGAATATACATATCATTATCAAAGTACAACACTTACAATACAGCGGAATAATAATAGCTATATGATCCTGAAGCCTCCTGCTCCAGCTCTTCAATGTATCTGTAAATCCCGACTACTTGACTGCCCGTACAAATTTAGGCACCCAAGAGTTTAGGGAAAACAACAAAATAAACTCCGGGTCAGTCATGGGACTGGTATGAGTAAAACAGTTTTAAAACAGGTTGAATAAGTAAACGATATCTCATAAGACCACGCCGCATAACGGAACGGGTTTTTTCCCTTATGAGAATCCAAGATAACTTTATATCAAAAGCCTTTTGATATTATAATAATGTCTATCAACCACAGTATATATATAATCATCTAGCAGAAACGCTTTCATCTCACGTTCTACATATATAGTATACAATCAAAACCGCAAGCACGTATTGGGTAATGGGTTTCCAACTATGACAAGGTATGGAACACCTTTCGCTCGTGTACCTCTAGAGAGGAATACACTGGGTTCAACAAGAACATCTTGCAACCCGGCCACACATGACCGACCACTCATTTCGCTTGAGTGTATCGAATGTATATCACCAACAGTTGGGATCAACAACCGTTTCCCGAATGGGACAACATCAACAATAGATTTTTATAAGTAAATGAAACTCTAGATCAGGTGATTATACACCCTACTTCGGTGCGAACGACTTAGCCATGCTGCCTGCCCGATTTCTGTCATTTACCGGTTGATGAGGCTAGAAGCTACGCTTTATCATCACATCAGATTCACTTTGAATGCCACATCGTCAAATACATCAAATCACCGATTGACGTCCTCAACCATACATTATGTGTTAGCTAAAAGAAGTTTCCTTCTCCGCTTCCACTCTTGGTACGGTTGGAGAAAACAATATACGTGATCGTCTGGACATACTCTGTCAGACATCCGTCCATACCAGTCATCCAGGAACAGGATGAACCGAAGGCACTATTCTGTAAATAGGATAGCCCTTGCATAACTCCGTCTTCAATTTCCTTTGGCATATATTCTTCGCAACGCTTATGCCAATACAGAGTGGTTCTTTGGATAATAATCCAACCGATCTCTCCATATTAACAACGTTAAAATGGTCAAAACTTCGATAGTCTGTGATTTAACTATCGAAGAAAAACAGGTGTGCAACCAACGATATTATTTCCAAATGGAAATTATATCGATCAAACATCATTTAACATTCATCTCCTTAGTTCATTAATTTACTTATCTCCTGTTTCCCTATATTCAATATTTCTTATTTTCTAAATTTGGAAAATATACGTTATTAACAATGGAAAACATTTCCATTTCTTGTTTTCTTTACCAGAAAACATTTCTGGTTTCTTATTTGGAAAACATTTCCAAAGCTTCTTCATTGGACTTAGATAGATGTTTAAACAAACATCGCTATGCCAACTCAAACCATTTCCTTTACTGTCGAACCTTAACTATTCCTTAGTTAAAAACGAAGCCAATCAAGTTGGGGTAGAACTACCTCTCAGACCTTAACTGAACAACATTTCTAACTTTGAAATAGTCAAAGTTCACTTTATAACTCCTTTTACTAACTTCCTTACTTAACCCTCCTTCGAATAGTTATATTCGATTGACTCTTTTCACTTAACTCTATTGGACTAACACTATTTGACTAACGCTATTTATTTACTCATTTCACTTACTCTTTTCGAATAAACTATATTCGATAATTCCTTTTACTTTGTATTCGAATAACTATATTAGATTTAACCATTTGCTTCTATTCGAATAGCTATATTCGATTTAACTCATTTGCTTCTATTCTAATCGATTAAACTAACATCGATTCTCTCCTTTCAACTTTATTCTCTAATCGATTAACTAACATCGATTAACTTCTTTTTAACTTTATTCTCTAATCGATTAACTAACATCGATTAACTTCTTTTAAACTTTATTCTCTAATCGATTAACTAACATCGATTAACTTCTTTTACTTGAACACTAATCGATTAACTAACATCGATTAGCTTCTTTTACTTGAACACTAATCGATTAACTAACATCGATTAACTTCTTTTTAACTTTATTCTCTAATCGATTAACTAACATCGATTAACTTCTTTTTAACTTTATTCTCTAATTGATTAACTAACATCGATTAACTTCTTTTTAACTTTATTCTCTAATCGATTAACTAACATCGATTAACTTCTTTTTAACTTTATTCTCTAATCGATTAACTAACACCGATTAACTTCTTTTTAACTTTATTCTCTAATCGATTAACTAACATCGATTAACTTCTTTTACTTAAACACTAATCGATTAACTAACATCGATTAACTTCTTTTTAACTTTATTCTCTAATCGATTAACTAACATCGATTAACTTCTTTTTAACTTTATTCTCAAATCGATTAACTAACATCGATTAACTTCTTTTTAACTTTATTCTCTAATCGATTAACTAACATCGATTAACTTCTTTTTAACTTTATTCTCTAATCGATTAACTAACATCGATTAACTTCTTTTTAACTTTATTCTCTAATCGATTAACTAACATCGATTAACTTCTTTTAATAAACTACGTTTTCCGTTACAACTATTTCCTTTTTATAACGTTTACTTACCGTTACAAATATATCCTATTTATAACTTCTATTTACCGTTACAAATATTTCCTATTTATAACGTTTACTTACCGTTACAAATATATCCTATTTATAACTTCTATTTATTTTCTAAATAAATATTCCTTTTCTATTTCTATTTATTTTCTAAATAAATATCCCTTTTATAAAACCGTGTTCGTTTTATAAATAATTCCTTTTATAAAATCCTGTGATTTTATAAAATTCCTTTATTTCAATATACATTGAAATACTTCTTTTTACATCCCAGGTTTTTTTTTATGATATTTAAAATATCGAATAACAATGATCAATATCATTCCAACACCCATAATCCATAACAGATTATATAACACATCATATATCACAATATATGAAAACAGTAAAATAAATGTTGAGGAATCCAGTTGGATTCCTCCAACCTGTTTCCCTGCATCACAGATGTTAAACAATATGGATAACATCACTTTTCAGTTCCATATGATATATTCTGTTAAACATAATCAAATATAGAAATTTAGCTAACTGTCTAGCAGTTCAATCAAACAGTCAACATACAGTAAATCAACCAATATCTAACAGTTCTAAAAATACAACATGAAATTATAAACAGTTCAGAGTTGGTGAGATTTACTCACATTGGCGCGTTAACCGTCAAATAACGGTTTGCGTTATTTGATTGCGACGGACAATTTATTTTGCCATAAATTGTAACGTGCTCGGATTCACTCTCAGTCAGCTCCATGGTGTAGCTCTCGCCCATACGATCCCAACGGATCTTATTTTGTCCGATTTCGATAATACATGAGCAAGATATTCATTTTATAAGTTAGTATAATATTATAAATAACATTAACTAAATTCCATTTGAATTTTTCTTAGATGGGGCCTCACCTTCATTTGCCGGCCCATCTCAAGCCCATTACCGCGTACAGTCCTTCTTCCTTCCAAATATGCCTCTTGCTTCAGGAAAAACAAACCATACTCCAGTATGAAACCGTACGTCCATTTTTTCTTGAACCATACTTGAACCCTTCCCTTATCTTCACGAAAATACCAAACTGAACGTATCAGTCCCTTCCTATGTGAGCCCATCACCATTATTCACAAAGACCAAATCGCCAGTCCTCTTCTTTCACGATAAACTATACTGCTCCTTCTAAACAAAATACACCACTACCCTCCTCTGTACACGTTTACACATCCCACCGTCCTCCCTTGCTTCATTCTTACTTGCTTCTCCATGTTTCACTTGTGATCTCCAACTTCCAGTACACCATCACTTCACGCAGTGTACATACTTATCACCGATCCTCTAGTTACTTTCTACCGACCTAGCACTCAAGAACCCCCTTGCGGTTTCAGCTCCTCGCATGTACCATGGTTCTATTCACATCACCTTCCAACACCGAGAACCATGCCCCTTTCCAGTCGAGCCCCATTCAACCTCCTGCTATAACGTGTTTTACATACATGCGGACCTTACTACTATTACACCATCATTGACAGTCTCCCCTACCCCCTCCTTCCTGGCTCTTTCTTCGAAAATAGTCCGTAGCCGTCCTCCAGCATATCCTCAGACCTAGGTAGCGTCATAGGGTTTCTTCCCAGTTCGAAAAAAATAGATCGAGTGTTTCGAGAGAAGCTAGTTAGGAGATGATTTGAATAAAATAACCTGCGTCCGATTTCGTTGAGGAAGTTGTTTGATTTAATTTAATGAAGTAGAAGAGTTAGTGGCGGCCTCTTTTCTACAGGAGAATGAAACGAGATTTTTGGTCTTAAGTAAAAAAAATAAAAAGGGTTTATTATATAGTGTTGGTTTCCTTTGGTTTTGTAAATGCCACGTTTTTGTTTTAGGACCAAAGGTTTTTTCGCGGCTGAAAAGAGATGTAATCGTGGACTGGTTTTTTAGGCTTAGAAATAGTTAGGATATATTTTTTTCTTTCCAATTTTAAACTTTTAACATACCCCGTTAAATAAAATCATATCCATATATGAGCGCTATAGACTGAAGTAAAAATGTCGTTGTGATGAGCGATGTGCAACGATCCCAAAAATATAATAATACCGGTAGATTTACTCATATTGTGAAACCCCAAAATGTTGATTACAGGGTGCACAATACCCCAAATAAAAAGTTGCTTATTTAATTAATTAAAAATTACAGTAAAATTCTAAAAATTAAATTATCACTATTTCCCAAAAGAACCTTGTTTGAATTCACACCCGATATCTAATTATTTTGAAATAACCGTTATGGCCGATAAACGATTCTATAGCGACTATTTTAAAATTTGATTTAGACATATCTCAAAATCTATACGACGAAATCCTGATTTTTCTCTTCCACTAGAAAGATATACTCCACCAGCTCCACACGTTTCTTGTTTCACAGAAATCCGGCTTAAAACGAATCCTGTACATTCAGTTGAAGTTCGAATCGTCAATTTACGAACTGCAGCGCCATTTCGAGCTCGTTTATAATTATATTATAAACTATACGTTCAACTGTCGACGATTGAATATATTTGTTATTTAAATTCAATTCCAAGCTGAATTAAATATCACAGATGATCCGGTTCACACCATATCGTCATTTCAGCCAATTCTGATTATTTCAGAATTAAATATATTATTTAATTTATTATTTTAATTAAATATTCACTATTATTTTATTCAACGACCATGCAATTCACTAACCTACCAATTATACAATTAAATAAATTAATCATAATACCCCTGCCAATGCGGGTCATTACACAGGCCCACTCCGGCGGTGGTGGGGCCCATTCAGGTGGTCGACGCGGCTCAATTTCGGGGTTGGGGTGGTTCTGCGAGTTGGAGAAGGAAAATGGGAGGGGTTCCGCGCGAGCAGGCGGTGGAGAGGATAGGGAGGGGAAGAAGAGCGGAGAAGGACGGTCGGTGAGGTGGCGCGGAGCGGCGTCGAGGTCAACGGGGGGGGGGGGGGGGGGATGGGGTACGTGTTTTCAATTTTAAAAGGGGTGGTTTTTTTTTGGAACGATGAATTAGGGTTGTGGCAAAAATTGAGGGTATTTATATAAAAATAATATTATATTTAATTTAAAACCAAAAATACCCTCATATCAATACGAACTCAAAATCGCGACCAACGACTGTCGTTCCTAGCGTAATATCCCTATTCCGGACACAATGGGATATGTCCGGTAAGCCAATTCGATTGTTACGATAGGTTTTCATCAAAATTAAAGTATAAATCGATATATATTTAATTTAAACGTACATTTTAAATTACCGGGGCCACATACTAACTCTAAAAATTCCAGAAAAATTATTTCTAGCTTCGTATTGACGATACAGTCCTAACAAAACTAACTTCGTCTAATTCCGAGACCATTTGAAAATGGCTATTTTCCGGTCGATCGAAATTGACTGAAATGGACAAAACACGTTTTACTTTGCCATGCTCACATATTGTTTCAGAAAATTATGAATTTTGAAACCTAGCAATAACTTGACATCACGGATCCAACAAAAGTAATTTCATCGAAAATCGAGGTCGTTGCAAAATTTCCATTTTTAAGGGCCAGAATTCCATAGCGACTATTCTGAATTTTCAACTGGGCATAACTTTTGATTCCCACTATGAAATTTTAATTTTTCGGATTCGTTGGAAAGATATCTCAAATAGATTCTAATAATTTTTGTTTCGCTAAAATCTGGTTTATCTTGAGTCCTATGCATTCATTTGAACTTTGAAATCGAATTTTCGAACTACCGCGCCATTTTCAATTCCTTTTATATTTATAAATAAATATTTATATTCTAACGTCGATTCAAATAAATATATACATTCTAATTCTATTCAAAATAAATTTCTCGTCGTTATTATTTAAAATAATTCATTTTAAATATTCAAAATTCATCAAAATTGCCAAAATAAAAATTTTAAATTGGCTCAGATTTCCGGGTTATTACATGTTTGCTCTTTCTTAACTTTCTAGGCATTTTTCTTAATATTAAGACAAAATGATGGAATATCTTTAAACAGAAATACTTCCAAATTTATTTATATTTTCTTTTAACTCTTTTTATTTTTTTAAGTTCTATATAATATTCATAAAATACACAAAATTTGACAAAAAGCGTGTGCCGTTACCACACAGGAAGCGCATGCCATGACGCTCGTATATATTATATATATATCATGATTTAGAAGACACCTTTATTACCTAATAATCTGTCTCTGAAACTTGATCGATAAAACAAGCACGCCAAAACTAAAACGAATGAGACATGAATAAGGCTCACGTTACGTTTACCTATTGAAACCGAACTGAATAGTATTTCATAAAGTGGGACACGTCTAACTAATTAGTATATAGATTGGACATATTAAAAACTTTTCTAAAGTTGAATATTTTTAAATAACAATTAGTTGTTATTTAAATCGTAATGCAGCTTGCAAAATAAATTTTAATTTAGCTTCTACCTTATTGGTTTAATAAAAATCGAGCATTCTTCTACGGCTGTATGATTCTGTAAACTTTGAGCATCTGATCTTTTATTAGCAAAATTCTAGAAATAGTGTTACATAAAGGAGAGGGAGGGAAGTAAGGGTGTCTATGGGTATGGGCGAGGGGCTTTTTAGCCTCAAGGAAAAAATGATCAAAAAATTGTTCCATAAGGACAAGGGGTAAAAATTTATCCATAAGGACAAATTTTAGTGTAAAGGGAGGAATTCAGGGGCCCACTATAATTCCACCCTTTACACTAAAATTTGTCCTTATGGACAAAATTTTAGCCTCTTGTCCTTATGGAACTAATTTTTTTTAATTTGTCCTTCAGGGTATTTTCCTGTTGAGAAAAAACAAATTTATAACTATCTATCAACTTTATATCTATTTTTCTAAAAGTAAATGATTTGTTTATGCAGAGGACATTAGCCATACACTTTGGATTTGCATCAACTACCTAAAAACCTTCTTTTTTGGATAAAAAGTCTTAAAAATTAAAAATAATAAACAATTTTTGTCTTCTATGTCTAGTGTTACAATAGTATTTCCATGTCCTTTCCAATTGTTCTGCATGTACCAATATTAATGTATTACATTTTCCTTTCTTACGATCAAATTTCTTAAATTTGATGTACATGACATGTACTTGAAATTTTGATTATATGTATGAAAAGAAAAATTAAATTTATTCTTTGTAACAAAATAAAACTTTCTTGGATGTTCCTATACATGGCATGGTTGAATCTCCAATAAAATGTTTTCTTACTATGTAACAAAATACTATGTAATCTTCAACAAAATGAAACTTTCCTGAATGTTCACATTTGATTAATTTCCAACTTCAAACATTGCATACTTTGTAAATGGAACGGCTATGGAGATCCTATAATAATAGGTATGCCATGGTACATAGATTAAATCGGGTATTTACCTAATTTGCACAAAGCGATAAATTTTGATTTTACTTTGCATGCATAAATTAATACCTTACCGATGTATATATTTTCATTTAGACATATTTTACAAGTGGAACACGGAAACATAATATTATTTACATAGCCTATATTGCTTAAGAGTGGAACATTATGAAGTGCACATTGAATGAATAACTTAATTGTACTTAAAGTGAGAGTATGCAATCCATAAAACACGCAAAGATGTGTATATATGTATATATAGTCGATCATTTCTTGAGTTGTAAAAAGTGAAATGAAAGAAGGTACTTATAGTCGATCACCATACCGGCATGTGTATAAAAAAAATTGATTAGGCATTTTTTATTTTGAAGCAGGAGGATCATGGTATTCATTAAATTAATTATTTTATAGTAATGGGATATAAAGGTGCTATTTTTATGCATTCAATGCAAAGTAGTTTGTAAGTGAAAAGAGCATACAAGGAAAAATAGTTAAAAGAAATGGTAGTCAATATACATTTCATTTCCTATTTATAAAGCAAGAATGAGAAAAAAAATCTGAAACATAGTCTATAAATAAACCTTTGACTAATTTATCATTGGATGATTTAGTTTTATCTTCAGCTATTTAAAACCTTCATTTGTTAACTATTTCTATATATGTATCAACTTGGTGTAATAATCATGTTTGCTTTAACTTTTATCATTGACTGATAAATGATTTCCTTATTCAAAGTATTTCTTAATCAGCACAAAGAAAAGGATTAAATATTAGTCTATTTCGAAATACGATCATTGGTAATATGTATCAGCTTCAATATGATAGTGTGAACATAATTTTAAGATAAATTGGACAATGTTTTTTGTTTATGTAATCTTCTCTCTAGTTAAATAAAACTTTCATACTATTAAAATTTAGAGTTATAATTCTGCATGATGTTGTATTCTTGAAATTTCTTCGTGCTAACCTCATAATTTTCTCTTACAAAAGCTTTTATATGGTATTGTAATTGACGATTACAAAAGAACAATTCAATAAGAATTGCCCAAAACATACATTATACACAAAATGTCCACAAAAAAAAGTGTACTGCACATGCAGTATAATTTCATCGAAAGAGTCATCAATTTTTTTTCTACCTAACAGAAGGAAAAAAGTCACTATTGTGTTTAACAATATTTTTTATTTGCTAATTAATTTTCAAAAAAATTTCTATAACATATTTAACTAACATATATATAAAGGTGTAAACTTTAACTAACAATTAATAATACAATCAACTTTTTTTGCACTATAAACTCTGTTTTAGTCAATTACTCTTGGAAAGCAGAACAACATGTTGTAAGTATCCCCGTAATTGTATGCGCATAAGAAATTCATCATCAAATGCATGTATAATGAATAAAAAGGTCCCTAACAAATGTTACCTTGCAACATATTACAAATATTCAATATTTTTTATTGTAGTATCTTTTTGCTTGCTTTCTTGCTGTTATGATACATAATAAAGGAATTTTCTAGTGATTTTGGTGGAAGCATTATAATACTCACGTTTACCATCAAAATGTTGTTGTTGTTGTTTTTTTTTTTGAAAAAGAAGGATACTTATATTATAAGGAAAAAGTTACAAATATAAGTTCAAGCTGGTAACAAAATACAACAACTCACAAAAAACAAATAATATACAAAACGCAAATATCAGCTCGAATAAAAGACACGTCAAGCTACAACATAAACATTAAAAGGTACAACAAGCTAAAACTCCAGATAACACGAAGGGAAATCCAAGCGCCCACTACATCAAGGCCCGCAAATGAACTATTCATCAGCTCCAAAATGAACCCAAAAGGCTCAAAAATAGACCCCACATTTCTAAGCCAGCAAAACAACAAGCCCTGCATCCAGTTCTTCAACTGCAACATCACCAACTTAAACTCAACCTTAAACACAAACTCAACACCAGACTGAACTTCAACATTGTAGTACCCTGTAATTTTAAAACATTAAAATTAACAATTTTAAGAACACTTAATTTTTAGAAGGAAAATTAGGTGAAACGGGTTCCGTATGAAGACGTTACAGAGGTTAGAAGATTTCAAGTGTAAGCAGAAATTAAATTAATATAATAATTAAATAATCAAAACAGACTCAGAATTCAAAATTCAGGAAAGCAGCTGAGCGGGGAATCTCCCGCTCAGGGGTGTCGACCCCTAGGGGGTGTCAACATGGGAGTCGACCCCCCTATAGCGGTGTCGACATAGGTGTCGACCCCCCTCCCCCCATAGGGGTCGACCCCTGTAGATTGTTCTGGACAGTGACGATTTTCTGAGTTGTAGGGCTATGTGGCGACTTCTGATTGGCCTGATGACGTATTTTCTTAGACTGGATGGTTTGGATGGATCCTAGATTGATCTAAAGGATCATATTATTTCTATACTTCTATATAATCACATCAAACCTAAACCTTAAACCTCATAACCCTATTCTATGAAGCCGTCATGCTGTCAATCTCTAAGCTAACCTAGCCTCCACCTTAACTAATCAAACTGAAGATAAAATAGAAAGATCAAAGCCTACATCAATGGATTAGCTTATCAACTTCAGAAATCAAATTCCAGATCTTCTCTTCTTTCTTAATCTCTGTGAGTTCATGTAGATTTCACAAGATAATTAAACTAAAGTAATTATGATAAGTTGTCAATTGTGATCATATGATTATACCTATCTTATCAAATTTTCAAGTTGTCATCTTTTTTGTTTCATAGCCTATGCTTTTCTGATAAATTCTATCAATTCATGCATGTTCATTCTCGTATATTTATGCCTATTTTGATACCATGATTCTTTTCCCTCTTCCTTTTTCCTTTTTCTTTTTAAGAGTTAGGCTAACTTCGAGCCTAACATATTATGCGAAATTCGCACATGTATAACGCTTGAATGATGGGGGAAAAGTTTGAGAAATGTTGAATAACATGTGATTTGTAAAAAGGCATAAATTGATGATGGCTATGGCTTGGGAAAAATTGTATATAACAAGTAAACATCTGACTTGACGTAAATGGATTTGGGTGTAAACTTGTGATAATTTGGTAAGTTCAGTTATTTCTCATATTTGGAACATGTAATAGGAATCATGACTTGTAATGAATCGAATCTAGAACTATGCCTAATTGTAAGATAATTAGTTCTGATTCATTCTTATCCTTTTGTCAAATCTGAATTACCTATGTCTATGAGACTGTTGTGATTGATACAATGGTACCTATCATGTTGTACACCAAATAGGTGATTATTTTATGTTCAATTCTATCGAATCTTTATGCCTATGATGTAACTTGCTCAGTTTAACCATACTTATTGTTAATGTACAACATGTCTATTGGAAACATGATTCTTGAGTTAGGTACACCTTTACAAGCTTATTTTGTTCCTTATGTCAATTCTTGTGTTTCTCCTCTATCCCTCTCCGTTTTATTTTTGGACCTTGTTGTAGCGATTGAAACGCGGGGAATTGGGTATAACTTAATTTAGTAATTTTGGGCATAACAAGTAAATGTGGCATAGCTTGAATTAACCACACTTATGGATAATTTACATATAAATCTAGACTTGGACAGTAAATATGTAAATTGGCTAAAAGATGAAAGCCTAAGACACGAGGTTAGACTAGGTTTGCAATATAAGACTACCCGGAACCGCCCGACATATCCAGCAACTGCAAAGGACAGTCTAATGTGAGAGATCAAAGGCATAAACTAGATGCTTAGACACGAGGTTAAGTCTGGCTTGTGGTGGAAGTCTGCTCGGAACCGCCCGGCATATCCAGCGGCCAAAAGTGATCGACTTAATGTGAGAGGTCTGTGCATATGCTGAATATGATACATAAACGAGTTAGGTGGGTGGGGTCAAGTTAACATGAGTAAGAAGACAACTTAACCAATATTACATGAACAAAGTGGATAGGGTTAAGGCAAGCTTAAGCAATAATACATATGAACTTGATAGGTGGAAGGGTTAAGTAAATCTTGGGTAGGTGGGTAATATTAGTACATATAGGCCGACAAACTTAATTGTTAAATAAACATGCATGAATCAGTGGGAAGGTTAAGTGACATATGGATAGGCGACACTTAACGTATACAACATGTTAATTAAGCAAATGGATGGGGTTAGGTTAAATTGAGAACACTTAACCGTTATAACTTGTTGGTTATGAAATCCTAGTAACGGGGACCCATTTCAGCAGTAACCCACATAGATGTATCACAGTACCCTGAACTAGGCAGGGTGGGGAACGATGACTGGGCTGATTATAAGCGGTCAAAATAGCGACGGGTAGTGCATCTGTGTAGGTTCTGACGGGGTACGGGCGTGCACGTACTCCGAAGTGGAAAAAGCAGGCACTGGGCATCAGTAGTCATACACTGTGCATCTTGAATTGTCTCGGGTTGCCATCATAGGGATTGATACACCCCTTGGTGGGACCAGCACAAGTATCTACAAACAAGCGGGGTTGAATGACACAAGTAGTAAATACATGCGAGTTAGGGAGCCGATCGATTAGGGGTAGTATGGGGACATCTAGTATCTATTATGGGCAAGTAGGCTGTCAAGGATTGTATGGGGTAGATACCTCTTACTAGATGTTACGCCTGAGGGCTACCAATTGCGGGGTTGGGATCAACTTCCAGTATGGAACTAGTAATGGTGTGATATATCTAGCATTGGTGCAGTGTAGTAATTACCCTATAGTGATTAGAAGCACAATCAACGTTTATCTTATTCATCTTGCCTACCTTGTCATGCATGCTTATGTACAGTCATTTCTTACTTTCCAGTTTATGTTCTTATCTTGTTACTTTAATGATTATATTGTTAAAGTTACTGGACTCACCAGACTAATGTCTGACCTAGTTTGTTTTGCCTTTTTTCTTCCGTTTCCCCCCAGGTTCTTAGGGAGGAAATACTCAAGCTTAGTTCAGATGTTTCTTTCTTCTAGCTTGAAGTTGAAAGATGTATTGCTTAGATTTGATTCTGCTTATGGCATTTTCTGTTGGGGGTTATGGCTTTAAAATTATGTACTCTTAAGGCTTTTGTAAAAGACTGATATTATGTACTTGGTTTTGTTGTTTTGAAGGTGTAACCAAACCTATTTCTGTTTCCACTGCAATAAAGCTATAAAATTTTCAAGTACTACTTTATCCGTCTTGTAATATTCCGTTCTATTTACTTATAATGCTCCACGAAACTTAATGCATTCCCTTTGTGAGTGACATTAACGGACGTAGGGTTCTACACTTGATATCAGAGCTGAAGGTTACCAGAATAGATAAAAGATTTTGAAAAACCGTTTTCAAAAGCATTTTTATAAAGAAGTATTTTCAAAAACATGTTTTAAGGAAGGAGTTTTCAAGAGAAAGGTTTATTATGAAAAACATAATCCCCAAAAGTCATATATCTTTCTTTCGATTCTTTGTTTCGAATCTCTTCCTTTTTCCTTCTTGAGTCTCTTTCCCTGCGTGGAGATGCTTTTCTAAGATATGTAAGGACTTTTGTGCGATGGGCGGAAAACCGTTTCATAGGACTGAGACGTTTGTTGAAGCTTGAATTGGTCAAGGAATTAGAGGACTCATTTGGTATCCTTGAGATAGACGATGGGAGGAAGGTTCAGCTAGCTGCTTGGTCGATGAGGGAGTTTAGGCTAAGGAGAACAACCCAAGGATGAGGAATTTGTTGATATAACTTTAATCCACGAAGAAGTTAAAGGAGGACGTAGAAAGAATAATTAACCCCATGACAAAAGAAGGTGTCTTATTTGAGGTATAATGGGCCATGTAATTAAGGACTGTAGGAAGAAGAAGAAGCCTGGTTGTTTTCATTGCGGTGAGGCAAGACATCTGATTAAAGACTGCCCAGGAAGGCAAGGGCACAGGATAGGACCTACTTCTGGAGGACAGGTTCATGCTCCCATAGCACCAGGACAGGAGAGAGATAGAAACGTTTTTGTTGGAAGTTTGATTTTTCATTTTTGATCATCCTGTTCAAACTTTGTTTGATTATGGCACTTCGTACTCATTTGTATCTGCTTCGTTAGTTGAAACACTGCACCTAAATAACCAGTCTAGTTGTGGATCCCATTGTAGTCTCAAATCCTATTGGAGGTTCGGCTCATTTATCTATGCTTTGTCGAGATTAGAGAGTGTATATCTTGGGCATTGGGTTTGAATGCAACGCCTTCGTTCTTGGTTTCACGGGCTATAGCTTGATTCTAGGGATGGATTGGCTAGCCAGGCATGGTGCCATCCTAGACTGCGAAAAGAGGGTAGTTGGACTGTTGACTCATCGTGGAAAGACCCTTGATATTTCTTGTGACCCTAGGGGTTTAGTGATGCTTAGCTACTTAGAATCTCCTGACACATTCATCGATGATTTGAAATCTGTTCGTATAATCCAAGAGTATAGTGACATCTTTGATGAGGTTCGGGGTTTAACCCCAAGGCGCGAGATAGACCTCCGTATATACCTAGTAGATTATGCAAAGCCAGTTGCATTACCAGTGAGCCACATGGCTCCAAGAGAGAGGAAGGAACTCAGTAAGCAAGTATGGGAGCTACTTGAGAAAGGGTTCATAAGGAGAAGTATTTCGGAATGGAGTGCTCCAGTTGTTTTTGCTACAAAGGTTGATGGTTCACTTAGATTGTGCGTGGACTATAGGGAGATGAACAAGCTCACAAAGAAGAACAGACACCCATTGCCGAGGATAGATGACTTGTTCGATCAGTTGGTTGGCGCTACAATTTTCTCGTAGTTGGATTTAGCCACAGGATTTCATCAGCTAAGGGTGGCTGAGGATATCATAGATAAGACTGCATTTAGGACTCCCGACGGTTTCTTCGAATGGCTCGTCATGCCTTTTAGTTTGACGAACGCATCCGCATATTTCATAGACTTGATGAGTAGGGTGTTTAGGGGGTTTCTAAACAAGTTTGTGGTAGTCTTTGTGGATGATATTTTGATTTTCTCTAGAAGCGAGGAAGAGCATGCTCTACATCTTAGGTAAGTCTTAGAGACCCTACGAGCGCATCAACTCAAAGCTAAGTTCTCCAAATGTCATTTTTGGAGGAAAGAAGTGAGGTTCTTAGGGCACGTGGTCTCTAAGGAAGGGATAGCAGTGGACCCTGCGAAGATGGTGGCAATCCAAGATTGGAAGGTTCCTAGAAAAGCAACGGAAGTAAGGAGTTTTCTAGGGTTGGCGGGCTACTATAGGAAGCTTGTTAAGGACTTTGCGAAGATATCAGCCCCAGTTTTGACTATGCTAGAGGTGAGCAAACCGTTCATAGTATATACTGGTGCTTGCAAGATAGGGCTTGAAGCAGTTTTCGATGCAAGAGGAAAAGGTGATATGCAAAAGGTGGTAGGTACGCGGTTATGTTTGAGCATCGCATATCGTCCACAGACGGATGGACGGACAGAAAGGGTGAATATAATCCTTGAATATCTTTTGAGGTTATGTATCCTAGATTTTGGAGGGACATGAGAAGAGCACCTTCCATTTGTGGAGTTCGCTTATAACAACAGTTATTAAGCTAGTATTAGGATTTTTGTGGACGACCGTGTCGATAACCAACTTGTTGGTAGGAGTCTAAGGATAAGATTTTGCTTGGGCCCGACATGGTTAGGGAGACTTCGGAGAAGATAGACTTGATTCGAAGGCGAATGAAGACGGCACAGGACCGACAAAAGTCATACGTTGTAAAGAGACGGACCGATCTTGAGTTTGATGTTAGGGACATGGTTTTTGTCAAAGTGTCGCCATTGAGAAACGTAGTTTGCTTTGGAGCTGCAGGGAAATTAGCACCAACGTTTGTAGGACCCTTTCCCATTACAGAGAGAATTGGACAGGCGGTGTATAGAGTGATGTTGCCAGAGAAGCTTAGTAGTGTTCATGACGTGTTTCACATGTCGTATTTGCGGAAGTAGTGGAGCCGAGCATGCTTAGATAAGTGGAAGTGGAGCGAGATGCCACGATTAGACGAGCTCCTACATGCATCCTTGGATCGGAGATCAAGAAGTTACGCAACAGAGGGGTCAAGTTAGTTAAAATCCAATGGGGAGATGATCAAGGAGACGCAACTTGGGAGACGGAATACATGATACATGCGTCGTACCCTTTCCTTTTGTGAGGATATGTTCTTAACTTCTCCCTTCTCTACCGCTTTGTTTATACTTGTTCTATCGTTTAGTATGTCCTCTCGTTTACATCCTCGATCTTTAGATAGGAAAATCCTATGGTTGTAAACATGTGTTTGAGACATGTTATGTTTGGTGGATGCAAGTGTTTGCTAGTGGTTGCTCGTGGATGCATTTACACACACATTAGGCACTAGATCGGCTCAACCACTT
Source organism: Allium sativum (assembly GCA_030737875.1). Lineage (NCBI taxonomy): Eukaryota > Viridiplantae > Streptophyta > Magnoliopsida > Asparagales > Amaryllidaceae > Allium > Allium sativum. The sequence goes on along the minus strand of CM060925.1, from coordinate 137,857,149 downwards.
TCATATTGCATATGCATATATGTATTTGTATATGGATTGAAACTTGATGTGTTATCATATGGATGTTGCATTTGTATGAATGTATGGTTGTGCACTCATATAGAAATGATATGTATCAATAGGGTTCTTTTACATACATAATGGACGCATGGCACTATCATGATTTGCATTAAGGAGATCAATTGAATCAGTAGGCCGCCTGATTTGGCATTTGGGTAAGGACATATACACACACTATGCATATGTTCATGAAAAGCATTAGAAACCTTTTTAAGGACAATGGATGCATGTGATTGAATGGTTGAGTAGATGGATGTTGGATGGTAGGATATACATTCTTCTTGACTTGGGGATTTCGGAGACGAAATCCTTTAAGGAGGGGAGAATGTAATACCCCATAATTTTAAACATTAAAATAAACAATTTTAAGAATACTTAATTTTTAGAAGGAGAATTAGGTGAAACGGGTTACGTCATTGCGTTCGTCTCAGAATTCTGCTTGAGATAGAATCCGAGTTTGCATGAATCGGATTCCGTATGAAGAAGTTATGGAGGTTAGAAGATTTCAAGTGTAAGTAGAAATTAAATTAAAATAATAATTAAATAATCAAAACAGATTCGAAATTCAAAATTTAGGGAAGCAGCTGAGCGGGAAATCTCCCGCTCAGAGGGGTTGACCCCCCCAAGGGGTGTCGACATGGGAGTCGACCCACTATAGGGGTGTCGACATAGGTGTCGACCCCCCTGTAGGGGTCGACCCCTGCTGACTGTTCTAGACAGTGACGATTTTCTGAGTCATAGGGCTACGTGGCGACTTCTGATTGGCCTGATGACGCATTTTCTTGGACGGGATGGTTTGGATGGATCATAGGTTGATCTAAAGGCTCATATTAATTCTATACTTCTATATAATCAAATCAAACCTAAACCCTAAACCTCAAAACCCTATTCTATGAAGCCATCATGTTGTCCATCTCTAAGCTAACCTAGCCTCCACCTTAACTAACCAAATTCAAGAAAAAAGATAAAGATCGAAGCCTACATCAACGGATTATCTTATCAACTTCTGAAATCAGATTCCAGATCTTCTCTTCTTTCTTAATATCTGTGAGTTCATGTAGCTTTCACAAGATAATTAAACTAAAATAATTATGATAAGTTGTAAATTGTGATCATATGATTATGCCTATTTTATCAAATTTGCAAGTTGTCATCTTCTTTGGTTCATAGCCTATGCTTTTCTGATCAATCCTATCAGTTCATGCCTGTTCATGCTCGTATATTTATGCCTATTTTGATACCGTGATTCTTTTCCCTCTTCCTTTTTCCTTTTTCTTTTTATGAGTTAGGCTAACTTCGAGCCTAACATATTTTGCGAAATTCGCACACGTATAACGCTTGAATGATGGGGAAAAAGTTTGAGAAATGTTGATTAACATGCGATTTGTAAAAAGGCATAAATTGATGATGGCTATAGTTTGGGAAAAATTGTATATAATAAGCAAACATGGGACTTGATGTAAATGGGTTTGGGTGTAAACTTGAGATAATTTGGTTAGTTCAGTTATTTCTCAGATTTGGAACATGTAATAGGAATCATGACTTGTAATGAATCGAATCTAAAATTATGCCTAATTGTAAGATAATCAATTCTGATCCATGCTTATCCTTTTGTCAAAACTAAATTACCTATGTCTATGAGACTGTTGTGATTGATACAATGGTACCTATCATGTTGTACACCAAATAGGTGATTATTTTATGTTCAATTCTATCGAATCTTTATGCTTATGATGTAACTTGCTCAGTTTAACCATACTTATTGTTAATGTACAACATGTCTATTGGAAACATGTTTCTTGAGTTGGGTACACCTTTACATGCCTATTTTTTTCCTTATGTCAATTCTTGTGTTTCTCCTTTATCCCTCTCTGTTTTATTTTTGGACCTTGTTGTACGTGCGATTGAAACGCGGGGAATTGGGTATAACTTAATTTAGTAATTTTGGGCATAACAAGTAAATGTGGCATAGCTTGAATTAACCACACTTATGGATAATTTACATATAAATCTAGACTTGGACAGTAAGTATGTAAATTGGCTAAAAGATGAACGCCTAAGACACGAGGTTAGACTTGGTTTGCGGTATAAGACTACCTGGAACCGCCCGACATATCTAGCAACGCAAACGACAGTCTAATGTGAGAGGTTAAAGGCATAAACTAGATGCTTAGACACGAGGTTAAGTGTGGCTTGTGGTGGAAGTCTGCTCGGAACCGCTTGACATATCCAGCGGCCACAAGTGATCGACGTAATGTGAGAGGTATGTTCATTAATAACTAATTAATGCTGAATATGATACCTAAACGAGTTAGGTCGGTGGGGTTAAGTTAACATGGGTAAGAAGACAACTTAACCAATATTACATGAACAAAGTGGATAGGGTTAAGGCAAGCTTAACCAATAAAACATATGGACTTGATAGGTGGAAGGGTTAAGTAAATCATGGGTCGGTGGGTAATATTAGCATATATAGGCCCACAAACTTAACCATTAAATAAACATGCGTGAATCAGTGGGAATGTTAAGTGACATATGGATAGGCGACACTTAACCTATACAACATGTTAATTAAGCAAATGGGTGGAGTTAGGTTAAATTGAGAACACTTAACCGTTATAACATGTTGGTTAGGAAACCCTAGTAACGGGGACCCATTTCAGCAATAACCCACATAGATGTATCATGGTACCCTGAACTAGGCAGGGTGGGGCACGATTACTAGGCTGATTATAAGCGGTCAAAATAGCGGCGGGTGGTGCGTCAGTGTAGGTTCCGACGGGGTACGGGCATGCACGTACTCCGAAGTGGAAAAAGCAGGCACTAGGCATCAGCAGTCATACACCGTGCATCTTGAATTGTGTCGGGTTGCCATCATAGGGATTGTTACACCCCATGGTGGGACCAACACAGGTATCTACAAACAAGTGGGGCCGAATGACACAAGTAATAAATACATACGATTTAGGGAGCCGATCGATTAGGGGTAGTATGGGGACATCTAGTATCTATTATGGGCAAGTAGGCTGTCAAGGATTGTATGGTGTAGACACCTCTTACTAGATATTACGCCTGAGGGCTGCCAATTATGGGGTTAGGATCAACTTCCAGTATGGAATTAGTAACGGTGCGATATATCTAGCATTGGTGCAGTGTAGTAATTACCCTATAGTGATTAGAAGCGCAATCAACGTTTATCTTATTCATCTTGCCTACCTTGTCATGCATGCTTATGTACAGTCATTTCTAACTTTCCAGTTTATGTTCTTATCTTGTTACTTTAATGATTATATTGTTAAAGTTACTGGACTCACCAGACTAATGTCTGACCTAGTTTGTTTCGGCTCTTTTCTTCCGTTCCCTCCCCCAAGGTTCTCAGGGAGGAAATACTCAAGCTTATTTCGGATGTCTCTTTCTTCCAGCTTGAAGTTGATAGATGTATTGCTTGGCTTGGATTCTGCTTATGGCATTTTCTGTTAGGGGTTATGGCTTTAAAAATATGTACTCTGAAGGTTTTTGTACAAGACTGATATTATGTGCTTAGTTTAATTATTTTGAAGGTGTAACCAAACCTATTTCTATTTCTGCTGCAATAAAGTTATAAATTTTTCAAGTACAACTTTATCCGTCTTGTAATATTCCGTTCTGTTTACTTATAACGCTCCACGAAACTTAATGCATTCCCTTGTGAGTGACATTAACGGACGTGGGGTGCTACAAATCTGCAGAGAAAACAAAAGAAAATACCCACATCATCCCTGCTGAAACAGACGCTCCAATATAACCAACTTGCACCAAAAATGAATAGGAGTCTCGAAGCAAAGCTTGCACAACACCATCAAACTAATACCAAGAAAATGAACAGACAACAACAAACTAGCTCTACATACTAAAACTTGAAACCACACCAGCAAGAGCCAAGGATCATAAAAAACCATCAAAAACCCGAATTCCGACAGATCGTTTTTTTTTCAAAAATTTCTATTTATCAAAACTTGAGTTTGCTTGTCTGGTATCCTGCAGAAAAAACTGATATATAAAATATATCAGAGCTCAGAAAACACCTCACAGCGGAATGGAACAAAATATAATATAATCAAATATAGTCTTATCAAATTAATAATACTGCCTAAACAGTATCCAAAGCTATCACATCTCTGCCAAATGCCTAATATGCGGATATGTTATGAGGAGGGGGCCAGAACACAAGTTCTGATGACTGGACTTAAATTACACATGCTGAAATAACACTACATATATCATTCAGTTATATTTTCTTATTTATTAGGTTATTTTGGGTTAATAGCATTCAAGGCTTTACACAAACGTCGTACCCATCTACCTTCCAGTAAATTATCATAATATAGCATATATGTAACTACCCCCAATTTCAAGGTACTTCCTATGGTACCCTTCTCGCACGGTCCCCGCTGTTACGCCACGGAAGTGTATGCAACCCACATCATATGACAGAGCGACGTACGGATCCTCATTAAACTACACCATGTTCCGCACAGAACTACCATCGCCATGCTACGCAAATGCATGGACCATACCCAAACTTCTCGGCCAACCATGGTCTTAACACGGAGTAATGCCCTAGCGTCTATGATACACCACCCGGTGCGACATGCATGTATCTAGTCCCTCATACGTACGTACGTACTGTCTACTATACCCTGAATTCCGTAATAGGGCTGCATCTGAATGCACGGAGCTCGGTCGGGATCCTTTTCCATATTTGTATAGGTCTTCTAAAGAGGCCTAAAGTACAAATATCTAAACTATGGTCTGCATTTCTACGGTGGCTATGGTCATACCTCGACCCCTCCCTCAACTAGTGAAAAACTACATCAAGAGCTAAGTGACATGCTTCTAGCAAACAATCTACATCCAAAGTGGCGTGTCCTGCAACCAAGGTCTCGATAGTGAAAGATCGATGGTCTATTGGTTTAGCTCTAGTCTTTCTGCGTCACACTGACTACCGTTGATAGGTATCCGACGAGTACTATCTTGTGTTGGTCGTGACACTTCCTATCTGTAGGCAAAATCGTCCAATCACCCAATACCACTCGACAGCCTTTTGACCGCCATACTACCATTGCAGTCATTCACGAGTACTATCTTGTGTTGGTTGTGACACTTCTTGTCTGTAGGCAAAATCGTCCAATCACCCAACACCACTCGACAGCCTTTTGACCGCCATACTACCATTGCAGTCAAGGTATACCCATTGGTGGTTTCGTGCAGACCCAACCTCTATGAGTACAGCCTGAGCACTGCCACCGCATAGAGGACCACCACGAAGTACCCTATCACGTCCCTCAGAAGCCGCGTGCTTCCTTCCAGTCCCACAGAGCCATCAAGAAGAAGAACCAGATGGACGTGCTCCACTCATGTCTCTAGACACCACGATGATCTACCACATTGCCATTGGGTTATTCACCTTCTGACGTGAGGACTGGTTCAAGCGCATCGTGCTAACGTGTTATTAGATCATATGTCTAAACGTTTGGTTACGCACTTGATCTACCTCGTTAGGTTTACAATTAACTAGGTTATTTCCAATATTAACTTCTTATTTAAGTTACCAAGTTTTCTCCGGTCCCCTTATATATATAAGGAATGGACACCTCTCGTTTATTAATTCAGTGATATAACTTAACCTTTATTAATTCAGTGATATAACTTAACCCATTTAAGTTCGTTAATAAGCCCATATCACGTTATTCCCTAGATTGTATTTAACAAAAGTAATATACAATCTTCTTACATTATTACCATGTCTTTCATTGTCCAATTTCAGATTTATAGTTTACAATAGCACGTTCTACTTAATGTATAATTAAGTGTATCTTATCCCAATCGGCAGACTTCGCTTTAACATGTTAATTAATATATATCATTAACTACAAATCATTTCATTTCACTGTTTTCTCAAGTTACCAAATTCATTAGCACAAAATTGGCTACTTACTTCTTTCAGTTCTATGCCGCCAGAGCGAGCTTCTGCTTATTATTAGTTTCTTTCAATCGACTTCATAATTCTCTTTTATGGGTTTATCAATAATAAGCCTACTTCATTCTCTTTCATTAACTATGACTTGGTTTAATACAACCTCTTGTTATTATTTACTTATTTACTTAGTTCTCTTAAATAAGGTTTATCAATAAGTTTCTTTCCATTTATTATAACCTACATTATAATTTCCACTTGTCCCTAGGACAAGCCTACCTATTATCTTCCATTCTTTCATTCATACTTAATCATAATAGGTTATTATCAATCGCCATTCATTCCAATTCTTATACCGTTGTAATCTTTCATTCTTTATTCACTATCACGCATGTTCCTTAATTCTTTAAGGAAAACATTTCATGCACCTTATTAGTTTAGTTTACAGGAAGATACAATAATTTATTTCATAACGTACGCTTATATGGATCTGTAGTTGCAAGCTATCTCTTTTATTTTTCATCATGGATCTCTTGCAACTACGTTCTAAGAAATAGGTTACTTACGGAAACGTACCACTTTTCCTCAGAATCCAACTAACTCGGTCCACTACATCCATTCCTTTCTTATTTTCTGAGTTAGACATTTAATTTCAGTTTCACATGATATTCACAAGTACTGAAATATTTTCTTCTTAACCGCAACAAGTATATTTAATTTTGTTTACCTATTGTCTATTATATACATATATTTTTATATATGTTTAGGCACCAGACCTCTCACATTAAGTCGAACATTTGTGGATGCTGGATTTGCCGGTTAGTTCTGAGCATGCTTCTAACATAAGTTGAACTTAACCTCATGTTTCAATGCGATTATCTACATTTTCCTATTTACTATAAATTTTATATACAAATCAGGAATATTTGTTCTTTTTCTATGATTCCCAATTTCACTGTAATTTGATTTACAATATCCAATTTGTCATCAACAACATTTTCTGTAACATATTTATTTTTATTGTAATTATAATGACCCGAACTTCCCCGTTCTCCGAAGAGAAGAGAAAGGACGAATTGCTTTGAGAGCACGACAAATCTGAACACAAACTGAAGAACATTTCATTGCTTATTACAACAATTCCATCAGAATACAAGGATATCACAGAGTATGAATAAATATTACACATTTGATAAATATCACAGATTTAAATAACATTTAAATTCATAGCAACGGAAAAATAATACAAAACTCAACTGAAAGAAATACACGGATATAGAGCTTTTTGAGTATCGTTCCAGCTATTAACCAGGATCCTGTGAATATAAATATATAAAACCCAACTACTAGCTGCCCATGTGGAAAATAAGGGCACCCAGTGTTTAGGTCAAAATAATAAACTCCAGGTCAGTCATGTGACTGGTGTGAAAACTAAAATAGTTATTAATCTTTATTTTAAAGTTAAATAAATCAAGGGACCACGCCATATAACACGGAACGGGTTTACCCCCAAGAATACCAGTGCATATCACAAACAGCGCAATGCTAAATAAAGAAAATGAAGCTATTATAACACCTAGGTCCCATCACAAAATGCATCGCGAGCCGGAGGATAGGATTTTACCTTATAATAGCCAAATAATGCTTGATACGTGAAATTTAATCTTTTATTATTACTATAAGTGAAGAAAACAACTTCAAATATAATTGTATCAATCATAGACGGCATGGGTACCATATATCATGTCGTCATACTAGTTCTACAATTAAAACAACAAAATGTCGTATTTGGAAGTTGGATTTCCATCATGAACCAAGGCAAGGGATCGTCCTCACCGCTTCGAGATTGTCTAGCCCGAGTCTCAGGATCAGAGCTCGAGTGACCCTTAGGAAAATGCAGGACCGGTCCACACATATGTGTTGGAATATTATTCCTGAACACACGTTTCCTCGCCCTATGGGGCATAAATCCATCGGCACCATAGTGACCGATATACCCGAGGCACCTCGCTTTCCAACAACCACACAGGTAAAAATATATAAATGTTAGGGCTTGTAAAACGCTGACACCACCTCTAGCTAGAAAGAAATGTGTCATCCTCCCTACCGTCCTTCATCCTGTTTCTGGTTCTTACTGGGGTGTGAAGCTCGCGAATTAACGCTATACACAAAGCGGCGTTGTATTAAAGCTATGCTTTGATCATCAACCTCAAGACTCTGCTTTTCAACAGAAGCCTTGATCATTTGCCACTCAGGGATGCCACACAGGCAATTTACGCCATGCGACTGATGTCTATCGATATACAACCTCTGTTCCCGTATGCCCCAGAGAAGGGTGAAGTAAGAGAATAAATTCTCCTTCACCAGGCAGATGTATATTTCATAGAGATCAACCAGCACAGAATAAAATCCAATGTCAGACACACAGTCCATTTACAAGTCCGCTCTGGGTTTGAACGAAACCAAAGGCACATTATTCCTCGTCCCATATGTCCAACACAAGAGAGAGGCCCTCGCATATCTGTCGATCTCCAAGTACGTCTGGATGATCACCACTTATTACCTCGTCTTGGGTGTACAGCCCAATCAAGACATCAGTAATCATCCAAATGATGTGAAGACCTCCAGTCTTCAACCACCGTCTTCATCTCCGACTAATCGTCGTATCAGTTATTCAGAGTGGGATAAACCCGGTCTTTCCGAATATCTCGCGTATTTTATAAACAAGTGTTACACAAACACAACATACGCCTCATTCCAATCCAGAATATACTTTTACTCAAATATTCATATCATCAGGGAATAGGTTCCCATTAATTTTATCAAAGATAAATCCTTTTAAATTTATTCTTTAATCTTCCTTTGGATATCAAACCATATCAAGGTTTTCCAAACTAGTCGGAATTAGCGAACCACACCGATGTAATCATTTATTTTATTTCCCAATCCCAACCTATTCATCCCATGGAGCAAAACTGGTAATACTCCATATCTAACACCAGGGTGTTATCGGTAAATACTAATTACCATTTCACGTTCAAATCTAATTAAAGATTTAACTATCGCCCTAGAGCAAAACTGATGATACTCCATTCTCGATCATTTCCCGAATTTGATAATTTAAATTATCACATTCTCATTTCAATCTAATTAAAGATTCATTAAAACTCCACTTAGTTTTAATCTTCCCAAAATCAATATTAATGGTTATTCAAAGCTAAGAAAATAATCTTATCTTTAACTTTGTTAAAGAACCAATATCATTTAAAACACGGTTCACATTCCATCAGTCTCTAACCGTAAATTAGTAAGGGAAAAATTCCCTAAGTATTAATCCCAAATGCCGAAACCAACATCAGATCAATACCCAGGAAACCATTCAACTTAGCTAATCACCTGTTAGTTTCTAATTTTCTTAACTCCACTGGGTTTAAAAACAGTATTATTAAAGATACCATTCACTACAAACCCAACATCTCATTCCATTGCTAATCGGGTTAAAGAACAAGCGTTATTTAAAACACCGTTCATGATAAACCCAAAAATCCAATTTAAATTCAATTCCAATTAAATGTTAATGAATTGGAAAATTTCGTTAAATCTTAATTAAAAGATTTATTCTTTTCTCAACTGGGTTTAAGAACAGTGTTAGTGAAGACACTATTCACGACAAACCTAAAATCCCATTTGATATTAAATACAAGGCTATGAATAGAAAATATATCGGCTTATATTCAATATCAAATTCTAAAATCAACAAATATCGTATTGGAATAACGATATATAAACATCTTCCAAATTCCTCCACAATGTCCGTATAATCACGGAATCCAATATCGAAATATTCTGAAGCTAATTTCGATTTAAATCCATTCCAATTCGTATATTAGAAATTCTAGTTATTTTTTAAACCATTTTAAATCCAATTTATTTATTTAGAAATATTGGATTATAATTCTAGTTCATAACTAGTTCATTTCGATAAAAATATATTTTTATCTTTTCAAATATGGAATTTTTCATCCCAATTCTTTCCAAATCATTTATTATGATTTTACACAAATTATTAATATTTTTAATAACTTTATCAAGGCCCGTAGAGTCGATTTCCAAGAATGGCCATCGAACTACACTTACAACGACCTTTCCAAATTTGATTTAGACATAATTCCTAATCCAACTGTTAGATTTCAAATTTCTAATATTCTTTGGAAATCTCTTTTCGATACGAACCCAACGGTTCCGACTTTAGGAGAATCCGACGGTCGGATCTCCCGTAACGTCAATTCGAAGTCAAAGGTCGAAATTCGCGAACTGCCGCGGCGCGGCGCGTTCTATTCAGGCCATTAAATATATATTATATATATTTCATCGATTTCCATTTAAAACATATTTTATAAATTCGTTTTAAAACGATTCCAATTTCTTTTTCAAATTTAAACCAAAATTGATTATTCTACATCATTATAATATAAATGATGATATTTTCAAATATTTGATTTTGAAATTATTTCCTTTTCGATATTCATTATGAAAAGAATAAAATCGATATAAATATCGTTCGCATTAAAATGGCGTATATCCAATCAACACGACTTTATATATTTAAATATTTTCGTGTCCATCCCAAATCGGGCATCAAAAATCATATTTTGATCTTTTACTAGATATTATTTTAAAATATTCCTTATTTTAAAATATTGCTTCTTTTTGAACTGGAATCAGACACAGTCAATCACCATCTAATGTTGTTTAAATGGATTTCATACAACGCATGTATACAACAACCATGATACACAATCAACCATCCTCCAAAGTGCATTCTACACTGTATAAGCATTAAATATAAATATTTAAGGCTTACAACAATCTATCAACCTATCGATTGACATACAACTAAACAATTGGGATTAGTGTATGTCAAATATCATCCTAACACCCGTGTGGGGTTTCAATCAACAAACACAGATTATTATTTGTGCAGTTGGGCAATGTGTAAAATATACCGTCTCAATCAATATCAGTCAAATGGGTGTACCAAAATAAATCGTTCGATTTGCAAATGAATATTTATATAATTCATACACACGCTAAAATTATATTTTTAACGATAAAATATTTTATTCAACACATGAATATTTTATTTCATTTCACATCACAATCACAATCACTTTGCACAACACAATCAAACAAACATGTCATCCATGGTCTGTGGACAACGAGGAGCAGTTCATACATGCAGTTATTGTTGGATCTAGATTAACCCTAGAGGAGGGGTGAATATGGTTTATCACAGTTTTTAACTGAATTAAAAATTTAGCAAGATATATAATAATAAACAGATCACAGAATACAGCAGAAACAGAAATGCAAAAAATAAATCACACAGGTATACCCAGCTTCGGCAAAACCCTACCTACTGCTGCATTTCTAAGGTTTCTACTAGGTGATAGAACATTTCCCGCATACAAGACCATGTACACTCGCAAACCCTTCTCCTATTCTAACCCTACGCTCAAAACCCTAAACTGACCGATATCCCCTCGATCAGATTTCCTCTGATTACGACCATGTAACCAGTAACCTAGATTTTACAGACTCTATCAACTGTCTGTCAACACCCTGACTGAATCCCCTACTATTTTACAGACACTAGAACTGATTCGGTTTGATTTAAAAGAGAAACAAAACAACTACAATTTAAACCTAAAAGCCCTTAGGAGTTAATTAAAAAGGGTTATCCCCTTTTTCTCTTCAAAACATGGCTAAGTCAAATGGGCCGATCCATTTCTTTTTGGTGCATCCTCTGTATTTTGTCTCGATCTCTTTGTTTAAGAAAAAGAACGGCGACTAGGGTATTTTCTAGGGTGTCAGTGAGTTCCCAAATCAAATCGCGATGCTCTTTCAACTCTGGAGGAAAAATAAATGGCGGCGCTAGGGTCTTCTTTAACCCCAAATCGATCGATGATGGATTTGTTTCAGTGATGCCTTGAATCGTTTGTGGCTTTCTGTTGCTCTGATTTGGGATGACTTTCGACTGAAAACAACGTGAGTATTATGACTTGATTATTCGAATTCTCTCTTGAGATTTTTGCCTTTTTTCGATGCTCGTTTGCCAATGATGATGTAGTGTAGAAATAGGATTATAAATCCCGAAAATTGCTCTCTGATTTCACAACATTGGCTTTGGTCTGATTGCATTGATTTTCCAATTTTGGTTAGCTAGATTCTTCGATTGATTTCCTTTGCATGATTGTTGCTCTGTAATTGTCGATATATTCTGACATGTTGCCTTTAATCCACACTGTGATTTGATTTAGAATTTGTTGCCTTTATTACTGAATGATTTACAGAAAGAAATAATTTGATTTTCACTGTTTTCTCTTTTAATCACCTCGGCTTTGAATATTTGTTGTGAACTTGTTGATGGATCTTGACTTGATTCTGGTCTTTAAATGAACCTGCTGAATAATCCCTTGCGTGATTTCTTGCCAAAATTGTAATACTGATTTCAGGAAATAATTTAAACTCTTTCCAAACAAATGGAATTTCTGAAATGAACTTTTGCCATATATAGTCCATGACTTATCTTGATTTTTCTGATTAGTCCATCATTTACTTATATCTTGCATTAGTCTTGATTTCTGAGCATCCTTGATGCTATGTCACCTTGCTTAATCTCTGGAAGTTTTTTTTGAGGCCAAGATTATATCCTTTAATTCCCAATTTTGTATCACAAATAATTCTTTGCTAAATTTTTGAAAACAATTAAACACTTTAATGAGCTTTCTTGCCAACATTGATTCACTGATTTACAAAACTTGTGCATGCCTTGATTGGGGTTCACACTTGCATACGCACCCCTTTTCATTTGCTGTAGACTTGAATTTCCTGTACATTTGTAGATGATCCTGTCAATGCATGCTTTGCTCCATGTTGATTTGACCCTTGTTGAAGCTTCTGACTTGTTCAATTCATACACTACTGCTCATTATTATTTAAAGGAAAACTGAACCCATCATAGCTGCATCATGATATGCATGTCCACTGATATGTTTTACGCTACATCATATGTGCACACTTCATTTCAGCTACACCTGAGTTGTACACTTGACCATGCAGAGACATGTTTGTCCTTTAGAACCACTTGTAGCTGCTTGTATTTAACATGTGTTCTTCACTGCATGTCACTTGTTCCTGTATACACCATAGCTGATTCATTCCATGTTGTACACTTGAGTCTGTCCTGACATTTGAACTGTTTTCATGACTGAATCACTTTGCTCGACCAATTTACTTTACACTTGAAACTGAATTTCGCAAACTGCTGCCTTGCTTATCTGATGTGAGCATGTACATGATTTTCTGAAACATCACATATGCACCTGTTTGATTTGTTTTGACTGAACTATGTATATGTATGTACATGCCTGAAACCTGCATTATACTTGAGTTGTTCCTTGTCTTTCCATGATTGTTGACTTGGCACACTTCTTGCTTAGTTGCTGACTACATGAAATGCACTTGAACTCATCCTAGCTCGACCACTTTGATGTTGTCATGTTTACTGCCATGTCTTGTACTTCGCACACTTGTTTATGCTGAAAAAATTGTTGGCTTGACTCTTGTTTGAACATGGCTAGAACATTTTTAGTCCATTTGCTTTGTTTTTGTGTTTCACTTGTCCATTTCACTGTGTCGAGCTTGGTCCATGTGGTTGCTCCACAGCTACACTCTGATTGGCGAGGCAGTGCACACGTGTAACTATACACGTGTGTATATGCAGCCATCAGATAGAATTTCCTGTCCCTGCATTGATATACATATATATATGTTGTCTGCCTTGTGATATTTACAGTGAATCACTGTGAATATCACAAGCTGTCTAGACACAGTCAGATAAATCAGATCAAGTCAGAAAAATGATGAGAAACACACTGAAATTCTGAGGCAAATAAATTTTCGAAATAAAAATTATATTCGCATGTGTAGTATTATTTCTATTGCAGTGTACTGTGTGTGTATTCATTTGTATGACATGTATGAAGACTGGACTGACTGTATGAAGAGTGGACTGACTTGTAAGCTATGAAGAGAAGATAAAAGACAGAAGACAAGTATATTGCAGTGTCAGTGCGTATAACAGTGAACAAATATAAATATGAAAATGTACTGAGTGATTTATATATATATATATATGAGATGTATAGCCAGATTGTTGTATTGATGAGCTATGTAAAAAAAAGAAATTGTATATGAAAGAATTTTATTTCAGTGAATTACAGTGTTGAGCAAATAGTGGAGTTGTAAATTTGTACTATTAAATATTGAAATAAAATATTATATTTAAATAAAATACTGTGTGACTATTTGAATTTCTGTACAGTCGTATTCTATTTAAATATTATATTCCAGTCTGTGATAAATATGTGAAACAGTGCAGCAACAAATACATTTAAAATAATATATATTTGGTTGTTATCATCAAACAAAAATCATATAATTGTGTATACAACACCGTTACATACAACAATTATAACATAAATAACCGTAAAAAAAAATTTATAGTGAGCAGTTGTCACCTTTGGAATCTACTCCTCCATTTCTTTATTTCTGAACGGTTTTGATTTGGATTCATTTCCCGTCAGTTCCATCACACAATGTTTCACGCTGTCCATGGTAAAAATCACAATTTTAACATGATGTTTATATATTAAAAATCACATTTTTATTACACTGTATATATAATAAAGATTATATTTTTATAACGCTCCTTCTATAATAAAAATCATATTTTTCTTCTTTACCTTCATGATATCATATTTTTAATTCTACTTCATATATATAAAAATCAAATCTTTATCCCGCTTACTTCTATATAAAAACCGAATCTTTATCGCTCTTCATATATATAAATCATATTTTTCTTCGAATAAAAATCGTATTTTTTTCATTAAATCGTATTTTTAACACGATGTTCACATAATAAAAATCGAATCTTTTCTATATTTAAAATTCCTATCTTTTCATATACTTTATAAATAGAAAACTGATTTAAACTATGTTTTATATAAACAAAACTGATTTTAAATTCAAAGCTGAATTCAAATTAAAAACAGAATTTAAATAAAGCTGATTTAAAAAAAATGATTTTATTTAAAACTGTAAATCACCCTTGTTTTCCGTTGATCTCGCTGGGGGCTGCTGGAGGAGCTGCGGGTTCGCCGAAGTCAGACCAGGGGGGTTGCGGCGGTCGAGGCGGCGCTGTTGGTGGGCTGGAGGCGTTGGTTTAGGGGCTTGGGGTTCGGGTTTGCAAATGGGACCGTGGAGAGAGAGGGGGTGTGAGGCGGAGGGACATCAGAGGGGGAAGCTGAGGTAGCGCGGTGCTCGGCGGCGGTGGGCGATGAGGGCGACATGCGACGGGAGGAAGAGGCATCTTGGTTTTAACGAGAGGGGGGCGCGGGTTTCGTTTTTAATTTGTAATTTAGGTTTATGTACAAAGGGGGTGAAGATAATATATATTTCTATATTTTATTGTTTTATTTTCTCCCTTTGATTTCCAAAGGTAAATTTTTATTTTGAACTCCAATTCGAGCCCAACGACTGTTGCCCCTAGACAAATACCCTCATTCTGAACACAATGGGATATGCCCCGTAAGTCAATTCCATTGTTACGATCAGTTTTCCTTAAATTTAAATTTAAATCAGTATATATTCAATTTGAACGCACATTTTAATTTACCGGGGCCACATATGTAATAACCTGGAAATCCGAGCCAATTTAAAATTTTTATTTCGGCAATTTTAGCGAATTTTGATTATCTGAAATGAATTATTTTAAATAATAACGACGAGAAATTTATTTTGAATAGAATTAGAACGTATATATTTATATGAATCGACGTTAGAATATAAATATTTTATTTTAAATTATAAAAGGAATTGAAAATGACGCGGTAGTTTGAAATTTCGATTTCGAAATTCAAATGAATATGCAGGATGGAAAATAAACCGGATTTTAGCGAAACCAAAAATATTGAGATCTATTTGAAAATATCTTTCCAACGAATCCGAAAAATTGAAATTTCATAGCGGGAATCAAAAGTTACGTCCAGTTGAAAACTCAAAATAGTCGCTGTAGAATTCTGGCCCTTAAAAATGGAAATTTTGCAAACGACCTCGGTTTTCGACGAAACCAATTTTGTTGGATCCGTGATGTCAGGTTATTGCTAGATTTCAAAATTCATAATTTTTCGAGTTAATATATGAGTGTGGCGAAGGAAAACGCGTTTGACCAGTTTCAGTTGATTTTAATCGACTGGAAAATGGCCATTTTTCAAACGGTCTCAGAATTTGACGGAACTAGTTTATTAGGACCGTATCGTCAATACGAAGCTAGAAAGTATTTTTTGGGAATTTTTAGAGTCCGTATGCGACCCTGGTAAATTGAAATGTGTGTTCAAATTCAATATATAGATTTATATTTTGTTTTTTGACGGAAATTGATCGAAACAGTCGAATCAGCATGAGATACATATCCCATTGTGTTCGGAATGGGGGTAATCAGCCAGGGGCGACAGTCGTTGGGTTCGCTTTGGTGTTCGAATGAAAAAGTTGCTTTTTGGGATTATTAAATAAATAAATATATAAAGTAACCTCCCCCTCACTCTCTCCCTTAAGGTCAACGACCGTTCAAAAAAAAGAAGAAGAAAAAAAAAGAGAAAACCCGATCCATCCCCGAACCCAGACCCCGTCAACCCCTTCGCCACCCACCTGGCGCCGCCGGCTGCGGCCGCCACCATCCCCCCCCCTCCCCCGCCCCTTCCCCCTCGCTCCTCTTCGTTTCTCTCTCCCTCTAAAGCCCAAAAACCCGTGCCCTAGCCCCCATTCCAGCCGCCGCTGATCTCCAGAGTTCCTACCGCGCCTGCCGACTCCACGGACACCATCTCCGACCCTGCGTGCCACCTTAGCCCTCCTCCATCCAAAAAGAAGTGAGTTTTTATTTATTTTATTTTATTTTATATACTTTATCGATTTTATTTTCAGTGTTAAAATTAATAGCATACTTATAAAAACGTGATTTTTGTGTAGGAAAGGTTATGATTTTTGTATAAGTATAGGTATGATTTTTTCAAATAAAGTTGGGATTTTTAGCATGAACAAGATTAGATTTTGTTCATTATAAAGATTAGATTTTTAATGAGTAGAAAGGTTAGATTTTTATAACAAAGAAAGAAGTGATTTTTATATTATAGAAGTAATAAAAATATGATTTTTGTTTATGTAGAGTAATAAAAATATAATTTTTATTATATTACTAGCAAAATAAAAATAGAATTTTTATCTATATAGTAGCGGTATAAAAATAGAATTTTTATCTATATAGTAGCGGTATAAAAATAGAATTTTTATCTGTATAGTAGCGGTATAAAAATCTGATTTTTATCCATATAGCGTAGTTATAAAACTGTGATTTTTATATACATAGCAACAATATAAAAATGTGATTTTTATATATGTAGTGGCTACAGACAATGAAATTGACAAAAGACGAGCGCGATGAAGATTTCTACATATGAAGGGTCGCGGTGTATTGGTTTAGCTAGTCAGTGAGAACTTCTCACTTTTATTTTGATTTCTAGTTGAAATATATACTAGGATGTAGACGGTGCTTAGTAGCACCCGACACCCGTCGTCCACAGACCATGGACGACTTGTATGCTTGTGTGATTGTTTGTGTTGTGAAATAAAATATATATTCATGCGTTGAAGTAAAATATATATTCATGTGTTGAAATAAAATATATATTCATGTGTTGAAGTAAAATATATATTCATGTGTTGAAGTAAAATATATATTCATGTGTTGAAATAAAATATATATTCATGGGTTGAAGTAAAATATATATTCATGTGTTGAAGTAAATTATATATTCATGTGTTGAAATAAAATATATATTCATGTGTTGAAGTAAAATAAATATTCACTTACAAATCGAACGATTTGTTTATGTACACCGATTTGACTGATATTGATTGGGACGATAAATTTTACACATCGCCCAACTGCACAAATAAAAACCTGTGTTTGTTGATGTGAAACCCCACACGGGTAATGGGATGATATTTGACGTACACTAATCCCGATTGTTTAGTTGTATGTCAATCGATGGGTTGACAGACTGTGTAAGCATTAATTATTTATATTTAATGCTTATGCAGTTGTGTGGTGCACTCTGGTAATGAATATGTATCGTTGTTATTATATACCAGAGGTCTTCACATCGTTTGAGTGATTACTGATGATCTTGATTGGATGTACACCCAAGAGGAGGGAATCAGTTGGTGATCGTCCAGACGTACTTGGAGATCGATGGATATGCGAGGTACAAGGTGCCTCCAGTTTCGTTCAGACCCAGAACGAACTTGTAAATGGACTGTGTGTTTGACATTGAATTTTATTCTATGTGATTGATCTCTATTAAATATATATCTGTTTGGCGGCGGAGAATTTATTCTCTTGCTTAACGCCCTTCTCTGAGACGTACGAGCTCAGGAGTTATATATCGATGGATATCAATCGCATGGAGTGAATTGCCTGTGTGGCATGCCTAAGTGGCAAATGATCAAGGCTTTTGTTGAAAAGCAGAGTCTTGTGGTTGATGATCAAAGCACGACATGTGTGGCATAGCTTTGTGTAGCGTTGATTCGCGAGCCTCACACCCCGGTTGTGAACCAGAAACGGGAGAGGACATCAGGGAGGGCATGCGTTTCCTTCTAGCTAGGGTGGTGTCAGTGACCTACCAGCCCTGACATTTATATTATTTTCACCTATGTGGTTGTTGCTATTGCAAGGCACCTCAGATATATCGGTGACTATGTGGAGCCGTTGGAGTCATTGGACTCATTGACACCCCAAAGGCAAAGGGTGGGGAAACGCAGTGTTCAGGCATAATAATCCACATCGATGGACCGACCCTGACGATCCAAGGGGCAGTTGCGGTTGTTCCTGAGGAGCGGACTAGAGCGTCTCGAATTCGGTAGAGGACGATCCCTTGCCTCGGTTCACAGATGGAAATTCAAATTCCAATACGTGACTTTGCGGTTTTGATTGTAGAACCTATATATGGCGACATAGTGGTATGGGGCACTTATGCCGTCTATGATTGATACTTATGATTGAAATTGTTTTATACACTATGCACTTATAATAGTATCAAATGATTGTTTTTAGCGTATCAAGCATTATTTGGCTATTATAAGGTAAAAACCCTATCCTCCGGCTTGCATTGCATTGTGTGATGGGACCCGGGTCTTATAATAGCTTCATTTTTCTTTATTTATCATTGCGCTGTTGTTTTATGCACTGGTATTCTTGGGAGGAAACCCATTCCATGTTATACGGCGTGGTCCCTTGATTTACCTAACTTTAAAATAAAAATTAATAACTGTTTTAGTTCTCACACCAGTCACATGACTGACCTGGAGTTTATTGTTTTAACCTAAACTCTGGGTGCCCTTATTTTGACACGGGCAGCTAGTACTTTTGGGTTTGCAGAATTATATTCACAGGATCCTGATTTACAGCTGGATCGATACTCGGAAAGCTCTGTATCCGTGTATTACTTCTAGTTGTGTTTTGTATTATTTTTCCGCTGCTATGTAATGTATTGAAACCTCTGATATTTAGTGAATGTGTAATATTTATTCATACTCTGTATATTCTTGTATTCTAATGGAATTATTGTAATAAACAATGAAATGTTCTTCTGTTTGCGTCTCGATGTGGCTTGTTCTCAACTCAATCCGTGATTTCCCGTAAGTGGGATTTCGGGTTCTTACAACATACCGACTCAAAAAATTCCAGAAAAAAAAATCTGGCTATGTTTTAACGGTAGGGTTCTAACGAAACTAATTTCATCGAATTTTGAGACCATTTGAAAAATGGCCATTTTCTGATCAATCCCAAGTGATTGAAACTGTTAAAACACGTCTTCTTTTGCCACGCTCACATAATGATTTCAAAAAATATAAAAATTGTAATCTAGCAATAACTTAACATCCCGGATCTAAAAAAAGTGGTTTCATTGAAAACGGAGGTTGGTTGCAAAATTTCCATTTTTAAGGGTTATATTTCCATAGCGACTATTCAGAATTTTCAACTAGACATAACTTTTTATTCTCGTTATAAAATCTAGATTTTTTAGATTCGTTGGAAAGATATTTTCAAACAGATTCAAATATTTTTGGTTTCACTAAAATACGGTTTATTCGAATCCTATACATTCATTTGAAATTTGAAATCGAATTTTCAAACTACCACGCCATTTTCCAATTCCTTTTATAATTAAAATAAATATTTATATTCTAACTTTGATTTGAATAAATTTATACGCTCTAGTTCTATTCAAAATCAATTTCTTGTTGTTATTATTTAAAATAATTCATTTTAAATATTCAAAATTCATTAAAATCGCCAAAATAAAAATTTTAATTGGTTCTGATTTTCCGGGTTGTTACAATCTCCCCCACTTAAAATCTTTTCGTCCTCGAGAAGGAAAGGAGATGAAAGTTGTCTAACTAACCAACTCAACTTTCATTCTGGCTTTCATTCTTCAACTTTTCAGTTTATAAGAATTTCTAATTTTCCAAAAATTTGGCTAACACCCTAAATTTTCGAAAAAATTCGTCATAACCTCCTTTGTACGGGGAGCATCAGGAAAATCCCCAAACTGCCACATAGACCCTCTTATCTCAAAATGAAAAAGAAAAAGCCAATCGGCTCATAAAATCATCCAACCCCAATAAATTAGTAAACATGTACCTATTTGTCGGGCATACAATTTTATTCCTCTGCTTAGCTTCCCTGCTATGACCTATTCAATGTATATACATGTATATGCATGAAATCTCACTCAATTTTCAATTCAGTTCAATATTTTGATTCGATTTGGCTAATGGTTCAAAATTTTAATCAATCAAACAAATAATCATACAACACAACTAGCAATCAATTAGTTGGTTAATTTTTCAATCATATAACTTTGATTTAAATACTCAAAGTCCTGTTTTTGATGCCAAATCACAACAGTAAGCCCTATCTAGTTTTGGTTCTCACACCAGTCAATTGGAAATATATAGATATCCCACTTTCGACACTCGAACATAAACACTGATGATGAAGCTTCATCATTAGAATTATCCCCGGGCGGCTAGAGTGTCATTCTATATCTATCTAGTATATTGGAGGCTTCGTATATACACTAGCTAGGCATATATGCAAATCTCTATATACTCGATTGTCCAAAATTCAAAACAAAATAAATAATCAAATACATATAATAAGGTTTAAATTTTCAAAACAAAATTTGTTTTCACTTTTACTTTAAAAACAATACTCTTTCGACTCATTCTAGGATTCTACTGATCCTATCTCTAACTAGTCATTCTCATTGGATATTACTAACCCAATCTCTGATGAATTCTTTCGTTTGGTTCTTATGTGTCATGTTCTCAAGCTCTGATACCACGCTATAACGACCCGAACTAACCCATTCTCCAAAGAGAAGAGAAAGGATGAATTGCTTTGAGAACACAACAAATCAGAACACAAACAGAAGAACATTTCATTGCTTATTACAACAATTCCATCAGAATACAAGAATATCACAGAGTATGAATAAATATTACACATTTGATAAATATTAGAGATTTAAATTACATTTAAATTCATAGCAGCGGAAAAATAATACAAAACACAACTGAAAGAAATACATTGATACAGAGCTTTCCGAGTATCGTTCTAGCTGTTAACCAGGATCCTGTGAATATAAATATGCAAAACCCAACTACTAGCTGCCCGTGTGGAAAATAGGGGCACCCAGAGTTTAGATCAAAACAATAAACTCCAGGTCAGTCATGTGACCGGTGTGATAACTAAAACAGTTATTAATCTTTATTTTAAAGTTAGGTAAATCAAGGGACCACGCCTTATAACACGGAACGGGTTTACCCCTAAAAGTACCAGTGCATATCACAAACAGCGCAATGCTAAATAAAGAAAATGAAGCTATTATAAGACCTAGGTCCCATCACACAATGCAACGCAAGCCGGAGGATAGGGTTTTACTTTATAATAGCCAAATAATGCTTGATACGTGAAATTTAATCTTTTATTATTACTATAAGTAAAGAAAACAACTTCAAATGTAAATTTATCAATCATAGATGGCATGGGTACCATATATCATGTCACCATACTAGTTCTACAATTAAAACCGCAAAATGTCATATTTGGAAGTTGGATTTCCATCATGAACCAAGGCAAGGGATCGTCCTCAGCGCTTCTAGACTGTCTAGACCGAGTCTCATGATCAGAGCTCGAGTGATCCTTAGGAAAATGCGGGGCCGGTCTACACATATGTGTGTGGAATATTATTCCTGAACACACGTTTCCCTGCCCTATGGGGCGTAAATTCATCGGCACCGTAGTGACCGATATATCCGAGGCGCCCCGCTTTCCAACAACCACACAGGTAAAAATATATAAATGTCAGGGCATGTAAAACGCTGACACCACCTCTAGGTAGAAAGAAACGTGTCGTCCTCCCTACCTTCCTTCATCCCGTTTCTGGTTCATACCGGGGTGTGAAGCTCGCGAAGCGGCGCTATATTAAAGATATGATTTGACCATCAACCTCAAGACTCTGCCTTTCAATAGAAGCCTTGATCATTTGCCACTCAGGGATGCCACACAGGCAATTTACGCCGTGCGACTGATGTCTATCGATATACAACCTCTGATCTCGTACGTCTCAGAGAAGGGTGAAGTAAGAGAATAAATTCTCCTTCACCGGGCAGATGTATATTTCATAGAGATCAATCAGCACAGAATAAAATCCAATGTCAAACACACAGTCCATTTACAAATCCGTTCTGGGTTTGAACGAAACCGGAGGCACCTTATTCCTCGTCCCATATGTCCACTACAGGAGAGAGGCCCTCGCATATCCGTCGATCTCCAAGTACGTCTGGACGATCACCATATATTACCTCATCATGGGTGTAGAGCCCAATCAAGACATCAATAATCATCCAAACGATGTGAAAACCTCCGGTCTTCAACCACCGTCTTCATCTCCAACTAATCGTCGTATCAGTTATTCAGAATGGGATAAACCCGGTCTTTCTGAATAACTCGCATATTTTATAAAAAAGTGTTACATAAACACAACATACGCCTCATTCCAATCCAGAATATTCTTTTACTCAAATATTCATATCATCAGGGAATAGGTTCCCATTAATTTTATCAAAGATAAATCCTTTTAAATTTGTTCTTTAATCTTCCTTTGGATATCAAACCATATCAAGGTTTTCCAAACTAGTCGGGATTAGCGAACTACACCGATGTAATCATTTTTTTTTTCAATCCTAACCTATTCATCCCATGGAGCAAGAGTAGTATTACTCCATATCTAACACCATGGTGTTATCGATAAATACTAATTACCATTTCACATTCAAATCTAATTAAAGATTTAACTATCTCCCTAGAGCAAAACTAGTGATACTCCATTCTCGATCATTTCCCGAATTTGATAATTTAAATTATTACATTCTCATTTCAACCTAATTAAAGATTCATTAAAACTCCACTTAGTTTTAATCTTCCCAAAATCCATATTAATCCTTATTCAAAGCTAAGAAATTAATCTTATCTTTAACTGGGTCAAAGAACCAATGTCATTTAAAACACGGTTCACGATAAACCCAAAATCACATTCCATCATTCTCTAACCGTAAATTAGTAAGGGAACAATTCCCTACATATTAATCCCAAAGGCCGAAACCAACATCTAATCAATACCCAGGAAACCATTCAACTTAGCTAATCTCCAGTTAGTTTTTAATTTTCTTAACTCCACTAGGTTTAAGAACAGTATTATTAAAGATATCATTCACTACAAACCCAACATCTCATTCCATTGCTAATCGTGTTAAAGAACAAGTGTTATTTAAAACACCGTTCACGATAAACCCAAAAATCCAATTTAAATCCAATTCCAATTAAATGTTAATTAACAGGAAAATTTCCTTAAATCGTAATTAAAAGATTTATTCTTTTCTCTGCCGGGTTTAAGAACAGTGTTAGTGAAGACACCGTTCACATCAAACCCAACATCCCATTTGAGATTAAATACAAGGCTCTGAATAGAAAATATATCGGCTTATATTCAATATCAAATTCTGAAATCAACAAATATCATATTTGAATAACGATATATATCTTCCAAATTCTTCCACAATGTCCGTATAATCACGGAATCCAATATCGAAATATTCCGAAGATAATTTCGATTCAAATCCATTCCATTTCATATATTGGAAATTCTGGTTATTTTTAAAACCATTTTAAATCCAATTTATTTATTTAAAAATATTGGATTATAATTCTAGTTCATAACTAGTTCATTTCGATAAAATATATTTTTGTCTTTTCAAATATGGAATTTTTCATCCCAATTCTTTCCAAATCATTTATTATGATTTTACACAAATTAATAATATTTTTAATAATTTTATCAAGGCAGGTACAGTCGATTTCCATGAGCGACCATTGAACTGCACTTACATCGACCTTTTCTAAATTTGATTTGGACATAATTTCAAATCCAACCGTTAGATTTCAAATTTCTAATATTCGTTGGAAAGCTCTTTTCAATACGAACCCAATGGTTATGGTTTAGGAGAATCCGACAGTCAGATCTCCTGTAACGTCAATTCGAATTCAATGGCTGAAATTCACGAACTGCCGCGGCGCGTTCTATTCGGGCCATTAAATATAATATATATATATATATATATATATATATATATTATATTTTGTCGATTTCCATTTAAAACGTATTTTATAAATTCGTTTTAAAACGATTCCAATTTCTTTTTCAATTTTAAACTAAAATTGATATTCTACATCATTATAATATAAATTATGATATTTTCAAAATATTTGATTTTGAAATTATTTCCTTTTCGATATTCATTATGAAAATGAATAAAATCGATATAAATATCGTTCACGTTAAAATGGCGTATATCCAATCAACACGGCTTTAAGTATTTAAATATTTTTGTGTCCATCCCAAATCGGGCATCGAAAATCATATTTTGATCTTTTACTGAATATTATTTTAAAATATTCCTTATTTTAAAATATTACTTCTTTCTGAACTGGAATCAGACACAGTCAATCACCATATAATGTTGTTTATATGGATTTCATACAACGCATGTATATAACAGACATGATGCACAATCAACCATCATCCAAAGTGCATTCTACACTGTATAAGCATTAAATATAAATATTTAACGCTTACAACAGTTTGTCAACCTATCGATTGACATACAACTAAATAGTTGGGATTAGTGTATGTCAAATATCATCCCAACACTCTTGTGGGGTTTCAATCAACAAACACAGATTATTATTTGTGCAGTTGGGCGACATGTAAAATATGTCATCCCAATCAATATCAGTCAAATGGGTGTACATAAACAAATCGTTCAATTTGTAAATGAATATTTATATAATTCATACACACGTTAAAAATTATATTTTAATGATAAAATATTTTGTTCAATACATGATTATTTTATTTCATTTCACATCACAATCACAATCAATTTGCACAACACAATAAAAAAAACAAGTCATCTATGATCTGTGGACGACGGGGAGCAGTTCATGCATGCAGTTATAACATAAATAATTGTAAAAAAAAATTATAGTGAGGAGTTCTCACCTTTATGATCCACTCCTCCATTCTTTCTTTTTGAACGGTTTTGATTTGGATTCGTTTCCCGTCAGTTCCATCACACAATGTTTTACGCTGTCCATGGTAAAAATCACAGTTTTAATATGATGTTTATATATTAGAAATCACATTTTTATTACACTGTATATATATAATAAAGATTATATTTTTATAAGGCTCCTTATATAACAAAAAACATATTTTTCTTCTCTAACTTCATGATAAAAATAATATTTTATTTCTACTTCATACATATAAAAATCAAATCTTTATCCCGCTAACTTCTATATAAAAACCAAATCTTTATCGCTATTTCATATATATAAAAATCGAATCTTTGTACAAACAAAAATCGTATTTTTCTTTGAATAAAAATTGTATTTTTCTTCATTAAAAATCGTATTTTTAACACGATGTTCACATAATAAAATCGAATCTTTTCTATATTTAAAATTCCTATCTTTTCATATACTTTATAAATAGAAAACTGATTTAAATTATGTTTATATAAACAAAACTGATTTTAAATTCAAAAATGAATTCAAATTAAAAACTTAATTTAAATAGAGATCTGAATTTAAATAAAGCCGATTTTAAATAAAATAGATTTTATTTAAAACTTTAAATCACCTTTGTTTTCTGTCGATCTCGCTAGGTGGCTACTGGAGGAGCTGCGGGTTTGCCAGAGACAGACCAAGGGGGTTGCGGTGGTCGAGGCGGCGTCGTTGGTGGGCTGGAGGCATTGGTTTAGGGGATTGAGGTTCTTGGGGTTCGAGTTTGCAACTGGGGCCGTGGAGAGAGGGGGGGTGTGAGGCGGAGGGACATCGGAGGGGGAAGTTGAGGTGGCGCGGTGCTTGGCGAGGCGGTGGTGGGCGATGGGGGCGACGTACGATGGGAGGAAGAGGCATCATGGTTTTAACGAGAGGGGGGTGGGTTTTGTTTTTAATTTGTGATTTAGGTTTATGTACAAAGGGGGGAGGATAATATATATTTATATATTTTATTTTCTCCCTTTGATTTCTAAAGGTAAATTTTTATTTCGAGCTCCAATTCAAGCCCAACGACTGTCGCCCCCAGCCAAATACCCCCATTTCAAACACAATGGGATATATCCTGTAAGTCAATTCCGTCGTTACGATCAGTTTTCGTTAAATTAAAATTTAAATCAGTATATATTCAATTTGAACGCACATTTTAATTTACCGGGCCACATACTAACTCCATAAATTCCAGAAAAACAAATCTGGCAATGTTTTGACGGTATGATCCTAACAAAACTAATTTCATCGAATTTGGAGAACGTTTGAAAAATGGCCATTTTCTGGTCGATCCAAAGTGACTCAAACTGTTAAAACACTTCTTCTTTTGCCATGCTCACATATTGATTTCAAAAATTATGAAAATTGGAATCTAGCAATAACTTGACATCCCGGATCCAACAAAAGTGGTTTCATCAAAAACAGAGGTCATTTGCAAATTTTCCATTTTTAAGGGCTATGTTTTTATAGTGACTATTCAGAATTTTCAACTGGACATAACTTTTTATTCCAGCTATGAAATCTGGATTTTTCAGATTCATTGGAAAGAAATTTTCAAACTGATACAAATATTTTTGGTTTCACTAAAATCCGGCTTATTTTGAATCCTGTACATTCATTTGAAATTTGAGATCGAATTTTCAAACTACCGTGCCATTTTCCAATTCCTTTTATAATTAAAATAAATATTTATATTCTAACTTCGATTTAAATAAATTTATATGTTCTAATTCTATTCAAAATAAATTTCTTGTCGTTATTATTTAAAATAATTCATTTTAAATATTCAAAATTCATTAAAATCGCTAAAATAAAAATTTTAAATTGGTTCTGATTTTCTGGGTTGTTACAATAATCCCACAATTCCAGTTTTACAGTGATTTTAATCCAATTAGCAGGTTCACAGAAAGATTCTATACAACAGTAACAATGTCAACACATTTCAGCAGGTTAAATTACCAATTACCACAATTACCAATTTTTCATCAGGTTATGCATATTAACGGGGAATGCAAACGATAGCTATATCGTTATTTTAAAGGTATAATTTAAACTCACTCACCTGATAGCTTTCCAATCCTTGAATTTGATCCAGATTTGCTATTTTGTGGTCTTCCTAACTGAATCTAATATAAAACAACCACGGATTCACAAATCTGATTCTAAAAAAAGAGTTAAAGAAAGGAAGGGACCTAATCAAACAGATCCGATTCGAGAACTTACCTTATGTCGATCAGAATTCTATACACCAATGTTGTAGACCTGTATATTATCTTCAATCCTTGAATCAGAGCACCTAAAGACTAATATTTTATTTTTCTGAAAAGGTTTGGAGGAGAAAGAGAATGGCAGAGCCTAGGAAGCACCTCAGAAAATATGAGAATAAAGCTAGGTTCTGCTAGTCTATTTTTAGGTGTACAAGAAGAGTCTGGTCCATCAGATTTAATTTATAAAATCTAAACCACATACATCATAAATTATACGTCACAAATCTGCCCTGGACCACACTAGGGTCGACCGTAGGCCGACCCGCACTATCGATGGGTCGACCCATACAAGTCCAACGAGCATTTTTGTGACGTGGTTATTAATGTTTGTTAACATTTTTTATTAAATGTTGATCACTTGGTAAATACTCTTCTCATGACTCATTTTATTCTTTTTATAAAGCACGGTTTAGTTTGAATTCCAGTTATACACGTGTGTGTGTGTATATATACAATACTTTGTCTATTTAATTCATTAATACCATACCTTCTTATTCCTTGTCAATTTAATGCAATTAATGTTGTTAAATCAGTTAACTAATTCATCATCTTATTCCCCATTTAATTGTATGCATTTAATTTATTGTTGCTATATACATTGTTTGATTCCTCTTTTTGCATGCATTGATTCATTCCTCTTTTTATTGCACTACTAATTCTTTGTTGTTGCATGCCTTTTAATGCATTATTTTATTGCATGCATTCTAATTTGTTACTCACTTTTCATGTATTAATTTCTTTCTGCTTTTTAAACTTTTTAATGCATTCCTTTGACCTAGACCCTTTTTAATTCTAGCATTTATATTCATGCGTATATATACATAATCTTTATATATTACTCATTTAACACTTAATAAAAATGCGGGATGTTTCATTCTCCCATCCTTCGAAAATTTCGTCCCTGAAATTTGATAAGGGTAAAATTAAGAAATCCCTCGCATAATATACATCCATCATGTATACATCCAATTCTACAAACATTTGTGCACTCGTGCAAAGTGTAATACAACATAGTAATACATGAATGTAATGTATGCCTAAGCGGTACCTCCTATATGATGCAAGTTTTTATTGAAAATTCTTTGAAAACATGATGCACACATCCTAGATATACTGGTAATTTTTACATGAATGAAATATTTTGAAAATCAAAATACTTTTTCATCCAAATTTTCCAACACTCTTATAGAGTAAGAGCGTAGTTCATTAAATTTTTACATCCAAAACCCTAACAACCAATTTTAAATTATCGAATTTCGGAAAAATCAGACTTTCTAAATTCGATTTCTTATGTTTCAAAAAGGTGGAGAATGGAACACTTGGCGTCCCCCGTTTTTCTTTTATGCACCTTTCCTATCTGTACTTGGATTTTATGTAACTATTATATAAAGACCCCCTATCTTCCTATCCAAGCACAATTCACATAAGAAAATTTTCTTTGTTACTGATTTTCTTCTTCAACTTACTTAAGAAAAATCCATTTTTATTCTCATTTCTCAAAATTTCCCCTTTTTCTCAACTATCATGTTTGTTGCTTTACTGGATTTTTTGGTTACATTTTAGTTATGTCATTGCTCCGTCTTAGCTTGTTTAACTTAGTCCACTGATCTAAGTTTAATTTTTAAATAAGCCTTATAATCCTTCAACTAAAACAGGAAAGCAAGCATCTACACAACTACTACAAAGGGCTAAGTATCCTAGGACCATGTCCCCTCTGACACTTACTTACCCTTTGTTATCTAGTAGTCACCACTAGTCCTCGCTGTTTTTCAACAAAGAATATTCTATGAATTAGAACACCATCGTGAAGTGTAATAAACCACAAGCGCACGGCGTACAATTATTTGTACATGGCGAATACAAGTCGATCCGTAGGGAAAGAAGTAATTTCAATCTTATTCAATTAAATTAAACCAAAATCCGGATTGATTTAACTAACAAAAAACTAATTAACTCTAGAGCTAAGTTGAGAGCTAAATATGAAATGAAAGCAATTTAGAGGTCAATCCCCTCTTATATTTATGCGAATTAACAAACGTACGATCTATCATCTCCCTTAAGTGACATAAATGCAACATTTAAACCACTTATGATTCTCATGAAAATGAATCTAAAGAAGAAGAAAAACTATTTTAAGTATGGCTTATGAACAATTAAAAAAACTATAAACCATCAAATTTTATTCTTACTTTCATTTCAAAATCAATAACCACTTAGCAAATATTGATGTAATTTGTGTTTACATTGGCTAAGCATAGCCTATTTTGTTGTCAACAAACATAGGCTATCAAAATCACTTGTATAAACTTGCATCAACATCCACTAACATGAAGCACAAATTAGAGATCACAAATCATACAAATGTTGAACTTACATAAAGTTAGAGAGCTTCGTTACACCTAAATCAAAGGGATTAACTACTCGTATGTATTATTGAATCAACACATGTAAGTTTCAACAAAAATATGAATAAAACAAAAGAAAGAACTAATTAAAAGCAACAAAATAGATCTAAACTACTTGCATAATACTAAACTACACTAGTGCATAAAGTAAATAACAAGAATTAAATTGTGACAACCCGCCCCGCACCAACCGACATTTACTCCACAAGTGCGCTGTACACATGTCCAGTTAGCACGGAACGGTCGTCAGAGGGAAAGAAAGAAGGAGAAGAATCAACAAGGAACCTGTAGAATGTATCACAGCGCATAGAACAAAATATAATAATAATAATAACATACTTGACATAAAACAGGTGAGATAGTGAATAAGCTGAAATAAACTATCATAGCAGCGAAAAATCCAAAGTACAACTTATGATCCAAAGCCAACATTATTACAACTTTTAAAAACTGTCTCAAGAGCTAAACAAGAAAGGTACACTACTAATGCCCAAAGTAGTGACCAGCAACGACACAGGGAGAATATCTATACATATCATACGTGGAAGCCTCCTGCTCGCCTCCGAATCCGCTACTTGCGCATCACCAGCTAACATGTCTCTAGTCTGCTCGTGTGAGCACCCAGAGTAATAAGAAGAGACATAAAACTCTAGGTCAGACAAAAAGTCTGGTATGAGCGATAAGCTACTAAACAGAATAATAACAGGTACACTAAACCATACCTGAACCTGGACCTGCAACCAAAGAGTTAGCACTTTATACTGTACAACACTCTAAGGTGCCACTAACATATGGTGTACTAGCATACGGGGGTGGGGGTGTGCATGTCATAGTGATGGCAAACAAATCAAACATAGCAACCATCCTCACATCTCTCACTCAGTGCATAAAGCCTACGATGTCCACCACTGTCAATCACTAGACCCATCGAAGTAGTGACGGAGTTCGACTTGTACAACTACTGCTACTAACAAGCTTACCACATGGAGTCATAACCAAATCTTTACAAATGACCTCACTTCATTGGTCTATAGCCCTTTAGTCATACCTAGGCCACTATGGCCCTGAATCCGTTCACGTACTTCCTACACATAGTGATCCAAAGTTACGGACATCGACAACCCATTAGCACACGTCCCGCAGCAAAGCCCGACTCATGAAGCCCACTCATTGGTTCCGAACTGGATCCTGAGTCAAAGCTCCTCATTTGGACTTCCTTTGCATCTCGGGTTTGGTCGAATTAGAGTTGGTCTTCAAAAGAGTCGTCGTGTAGTAGTAATAACACACGTACGGTTCGGTTCGATGTTCCCCTTCTAGCTCGGTTCGGTGTAACCCTCTGGCTCGGTTCGGTTCGGTGGTCCTAGTCCATGCCTGGATCAGTACTCCATTCCTCCTCGGTTCGGTTTGGAAGTATAGTGTCCATCCTCTGTTCGGTTCGGTGGTTGCTCCCCTCTAGGTTTCCCGATCCGAACTCCTCCTTCTCCATTCGCCCGATCCGATCCCCTTTCTGGTTTCTCCGATCTGATCCCCCTTTTTGTCTCTTCGATCCGATCCCCTGCCCAACTCCAACTCTAAGCAAATGGCCTTCCTTCTCGCCAAGCCTCTTATGCTAAGTTCCAATCCGAATCGGGTCCTCTTGCCCAGTTCTCCTATCCGATCCGATCCGGTTCGGAACCCTGCATATTTCCTGTGACTTTCCAGCGACTGTTTTACGCCATACGACGGCGTTTTCGACCAATCTAACAGTTCTAATCAATGAAAAAACATATCATACAGTCATAGCAACATAGGGAATCAACCATAGACATCAAAACAACAACCATAGCATGTAATTTGGATCAAACCTACCCAAAATCCCATATTTTCCCTTAAGCATGTTTAGGCAAAACTAATGATATGATTAGCAAAACTTAACGAAATTAACCCAAATTCATATCAGAGGTCTAAAACATTATTTAAGAATTTATAAATATTTTTCCAGAATTTATTAGTGTATAAACTCGCTAATCTTCACTAATTACCCTTAATTAACCGTGATTAGTGAGGAACTATGCAAATCACTCACCTTAGCCACAAATAAACCTTAGATCTGAAATAAACTCTGTTTGGGCGCGAATAACAATGCAAACCAGCAGCTCTAATCTTGATTTGGTGAAGATCTCCCTTGATCTGATGTTGCTAAGCTTAATCCTTGATTAGAAAGTGATTTAGAGGTTGGAGGCCATTTTTAGGATTTCTAAGAGGTAAGTGGAGGCTAGAAAACTGAAATAGAATGAATCTCTAACTCTTTTCAGCCTCCCCATAACCCTAATCCCGAAATGGGTTATGGGCCCATTCACTAATCACCCTATTTGGCCCGGTTAAGCAGTTTTTCACCTTCCAAAGCTTATTTCAATCATATCTCCCAAACGGTAAGTCCGTTTGGCTATTATAACCACTCTACGGAAAGGTAAATCATCAAACGAATCTAATGGAAGTAGTTTTCGGTCAAAATTCCTTTCCAGTCAAAAGTTATGGTCAAAACAGTATCAGCTAGGGGCAAAACGATCATTTAAAAATCGGCAAAAATCATGAACATGGGGAATGATACCAATAGTTGATTCCCAAAGTTACATGACCATACGCCTTCATATAAGAAAGAAATAAATATTCTATGATATTCCGATGCGTAGAATGCGGGTTGTTACATAAATGAACAAGAAATAAAATTGCATTAAACTGAGATTACATAAGAGAAATGGCTAAGAAGCGATGGAAGAAAAATAGAGGTTTTGATTTCAGCGTCCACTCTAAACTAAATAAAATCCAAGATCCTTTTTACATCAACATACAGGGGTTATTTATACATGAGTTAAACCCTAATTCACTTTTTGCTTGCTACCAAGAATGCCCTTCAGGAAGGTGGCTACCAAGCAATCATCAAGCTATAATTAATCCATCATCAAATTTTCCTGAAGCTTTAACATCCGCTTATTTGTCCATTTGCTTCTAAGTGCAGTAAGTGGAAAGGTAGGTGGGGTCCTGCATGATGATGTATGAGAGTTATTTCCTCTTCATTCCTTTGTATGCATATAAATCTTTATGAAGCTCTCTTCCAAACACACCAAATGTCTACAAAAACAATGAAAAATGTCCAAGTAAAAAAATTCTCAAAATAACTTAAGAAAAAAATGACTATTTTTCCTTTGTATGATGATGAATGTATGATATTTTGAAATCAATTGAATAATGGTTTAAGAGGGATAAAATACCCACATATGACATTTATTTGAACTAAATGAGGATAAATATGTGAATATAAATGTGCATTTTTATGTGCACATCAAATACCCCATATTTATCTTTTTATTCGTCCTCGAATAAATTGAAAAACTAAGCTAAATCCGTTTTCGTAGGGAGCACGATTGCATTGAGCGTATGCAATAAGCTGTTAAACCTCTGGGTGTCCCCAGTAGAACGAGTGTTGTCTCATGAGGGTTTTTAGCGGATACTACCCAAAATATCCAAAAGTTAAATGCAAAAAATATTTACAAAATGCGAGATTCAAAAACATTTATAATATCTATGCAAGTTTTTAAAGGAATATTTACAAAAGGGTAATCTACTTTTAAATATTACATGAATGAGTTAACACAAATTTGGGTCGTCACTATGAAATTTGAGTCCGTTATTAATCAAAACTTCAAACAAAAGTCATGTTATCGTCGGAAACTCCTCCAGCTTGACCACTTATTTTTGTAGAAACATGGTGCAAATATGAAATGAATTCAGTAATCGATATCAACAATAGTAAAACGACATCTCAATTTCCTTTTGATTAACAAGTTAAGTCAAATAAGTAAAGAGTGTGCTTGGATTTTAAGTGCTAACTCTCTCTTTATTACAAAATATTTACATTATTATTATTATTTACAAATATCTAGGTATACCACCCCTACACTGCATTACGACTTACGTGAGAGTCGGTAATCCTTAGGTGTCCAACTCATTAAATGAGATCAAGGTATACCAACGCTGACTTTGTCAACAAGGTGTCGGAAAGAACTTGGTGGGTTTGCACACCAACGGGAGATGTACTTGCAATGTTGGATACCCTTGGATATATATATATATATGTATATATACATTCTTTTTTTTTTACATAAGAGAGAGAGAGTTAAGCGAGAATATCTTAGCATAACTTCACTTAAGAGATCTAAAATGTTATCGCAAGTAGTCTAAATCAACCATTCATTTAATCGAATTACAATTCAGAAAACATTTCATACTTATCACCTACGAATCTCCCTATATACCAGTTACACCAAATTTGCTCATAATTCAAACTTTCCTTTCGTTATCCGCTAAGAGAAGTAAATTTCCAAACATTTTAATCGAACGACCAAAATTATGTGCTAACTCCATCATGTATTATTTAGAAGTGCAAAACTCTTTTTTTTTAAGTAAAAAAGGAAAAAACTTCAAACTTAAATTATGCAAAACAGAATGACAATGAGACTCCCTACACACTTTAATTCGACTGTGTCTCCACAGTCAATGCATGACACAATGAGTGAACGAAAGAGAAATATTTACATATTTACAAAGAAGGATTAAACTTAACTTTTTTTTTACTTCACGTAACAAGGCTCATGTAGAATCATGAGCTCCTCCTCTCGATCAGTGGGTAATTCCAAGAATGGTTTTAGACATTGACCATTAACTTTGAATATGGATACATCCCTTGGGTTTTCTATTTCAATAGCACCATGTGGTAAAACAGTTCGAACAACATATGGTCCGGTCCATCTTGATTTTAACTTCCCAAGGAATAAATGAAGTCGTGAGTCATACGGTAGAACTTTTTGGTCTAGGAAAAATGTTTTTCTTAAGAATGACTTGTCATGAAAACTTTGGTTTTTTCCTTGTAAATTTTTGCGTTTTCGTATGCGTCATTCCTAATTTCTTCCAATTCATTGAGTTGCAATTTCCAGCTTGTTCAGGATCAAAGTTTAAGTTCTTTATTGCCCAAAACGCTTTATGTTCAAGTTCAACGGGTAAATGACAGGCTTTACCGTAAAACAAACGGAAAAGGGGCATTCCAATATTAGTTTTAAAAGCAGCACGGTAAGCCCAAAGAGCGTCGGTCAATTTTTGTGACCAATCTTTTCGATTTTTATTAACAGTTTTCTCCAAAATCTGTTTAATTTATTTGATGATTCGACACTTCGACTTGACCATAAGTTTGCGGATGATAAGCAGTGGATTACTTGAAGGTTATCAAGTATTTCTTCATTAAGGATTCAAAAGATCGATTACAGAAATGCTTTCCATCATCTCTTATTATTGTACGAGGTGTGCCAAACCTCGAAAAGATGCTTTCTTTTAGAAATTTCACAACAATTTTATGATCATTTGTTCTACATGGAACGACTTCGACCTATTTCGAAAAATCGTCGACGGCGAGAAGAATATACTAGTTTCCAAAAGAGTTTGGGAAAGGTCTCATAAAGTCAATACCCCATGCATCAAATATCTCGATCATAAGGATGGGGTTCAAAGGCATAATATTTTGTTGAGAAATCTTTCCTAGCATTTGCAACGATTGCAAGTTTTACAGAATTCGAACGAGTCTTTAAAGAGAGTAGGCCAATAAAAACCACATTGAAGCACCTTTTCAACGGTTTTCCTTGGACCAAAATGTCCACCGCATGCATGATCATGGCAGAATGAGAGAACACTTCTAATTTTGCTATCAGGAACGCATCGACGAATGATTTGGTCTGGACAATACTTAAGCAAATATAGGTCATCCCAAAAGAAGTATTTCACTTGGGGAAGAAATTTGTATTTATCTTGTTTGGACCAAAATGAGGAGGTTTTCTCAGTGACTAGATAGCTCACTATGTCGACGGACCAAGGATCGACTGAAACAGAAAGGAGTTGTTCGTCAGGAAAGTTTTCATTGATTGGCAAAGAAGATGGCGCATTCAGAAGACAAGATAAGTGATCGGCTATGACGTTATCGGATCCTTTTTGTCTTTGATTATAATATCAAATTCTTGAAGTTAAAGGATCCATCGAATTAAGCGTGACTTAGCATCATTTTTTAGCAAAAAGGTGTCGAAGAGCAGAATGGTCAGTGTAGACCGTAATGTGGGAACCAATCAAGTAAGATCAAAATTTCTCGAGTGCAAAAATAATAGCTAAAAGTTCTTTTTCGGTGGTCGTATAATTGAGTTGAGCGTCGTTTAAGGTCATACTCGCGTAGTAAATGACATGAAATATTTTGTTGATCCGTTGTCCTAAGACAAAACCAACCGCGAAGTTAGAAGCATCGCATATGATTTCAAAAGGAAGTTCCCAATTGGGTGAGAAGATCATCGAGGCTGAAATGAGTACATTTTTAAGGCGTTCAAAAGAAGCGACACATTCAGAGTTAAATTCTAATAGGATGTCCTTTCTTAGAAGAGTAGTCAAAGGACGAGCAATTTTGCTGAAATCTTTCACAAAGTGTCGGTAAAAACCATCATGCCCAAGAAATGAACGAATGTCCTTAACGCATTTTGGATTGGGTAGTTTTGAAATCACATCAACTTTCGCTTTATCTACCTCAATGCCATTATTTGAAATTACCTGTCCAAGGACAATGCCTTGTTTGACTATAAAGTGGCATTTTTCCCAATTCAACGTTAAGTGTTTTTCTTTACATCGATTTAAAAAAAATTCAAGATGATGCAAGCAAGAGGAAAAAGAATCGCCAAAGATCGAAAAATCATCCATAAAGACTTCAAGAAAGCGTTCAATCATATCAGAAAAAATTCCAACCATGCATCATTGGAAAGTTGCAGGAGTGTTGCAAATACCGAAAGGCATGCATCGGTAAGCAAATGTAATGACCCAACACTTTTAGTAAAAAAATATTTTAACATGGTTTAAATGTTTATTGAATTTGACATGGAATTAGTGGGGTTTTGGACTATGTGCATGTATGTGTGTGCGCGCTCATGTGTACAACAGGGGGGTATGCACAAGGCAACACCATAATTCCAGGATATGTATAGTATGATTCATGTATGTGAATATACATGTGTTTCCAGTGAGCATTGAATAAAATCATATGGACTGATTTAGTGTATAATATAAGGAAGTTTGAGATAATACATAGACATATATACGGCAAAGACAAGTGCACCAAGATTAAATAATGCATAGCCAAATTAAGAAAGAGAAAGATTATTATATCCATTTGCTATTTTGTCATGACTAGTTTTGGAGAGAAAATGATTTTAAAACATTTTCTTTTCTTTTCCTCTGAAAGGTGATGCAGTTTTACACCGAGCAATTTAAAGAAAACCAAGCAAAAATCATATAAATAACGCTCACACAAATAGCATGACTTGTTAAGGGGCAAAATTGACTTTGTATCACCTGGGAAACCCTAGGAATACATTGCTATAAGTAAGGGTGGTTGGGAAAAATTAAACTGCCTGGTATAAACAAGTAAAAATAAAAAAAAATCTATTTTTAAAGGAAGAAGGAAAGCTTGTGAATAAAGCAAAGGTTCTCTGATTTTCTTTAGCTTAGAAGAAGGAGATTTGGTGAGCATTCTCACTTATGACAAATGACATAAAGTCCTAAATTAAAGAGGCAGCCAATATCTTTATATGTTTATTTTTCTTTGAATTTGATTCTTTAAATGTTTTACTTATTTATAGGTGACTGTGATCATATTAATGATTTCATCTAAAATCAATTTTGAGTTTAACATTATGGATTTAAAGCTATTATTTAAATTGGTTCGGTTTTATGATCCCTTGAAAACCTCTTTTATGATACCACTGGAAAACCCCATAAATCTGGAAATATGTATATGATATTGACGTATGGCCATCTCTCA
The DNA here is from genome assembly GCA_030737875.1 of Allium sativum. Classification (NCBI taxonomy): domain Eukaryota; kingdom Viridiplantae; phylum Streptophyta; class Magnoliopsida; order Asparagales; family Amaryllidaceae; genus Allium; species Allium sativum. The sequence continues at coordinate 137,818,724 of CM060925.1, read as the reverse complement.
ATATATACATATATATATATATATATATGAGCTGCAATATACTTTTGTATAGGTGCTAAGGCTCTATAAAGGTTTGATTTAGAGAGCGACAGATTTTCCATGTGCTGATCTTTAATCAAGAATGCTAAATCTATGTCTCGGCTTAGTTTTGAAATCTATTTAAAACCAGTTTATGCATAGGGGCAAAATCTCTTAAAAATTTTCATAAAGCCGTAGATTAATATCAGATCTATATTTAGACAGGCATATACATATGTATAAGTGATTATATTTTAAGACAAGGATTTTATCTCAAAAACCTCAAGATAAACAATTTTCTGGAATACATATATATGTATATTCTGGATGATTTAAATTTTTGCTTGGATGATTTATGTTCATCCCTAAATGTTTGCTTTGATTATTTAGGTGATTTCTAAGAAATCCATGGCATTACATAGTGAATCTAACTGTGTTAGTTTACCTTAATTAGGTAAGTAGTCACTGGAAAATATAAGAAAACACTTAGTGATTTTACTAAGGCATTTTTGGTCAAGATGTTGTGGAATGGCTTGCCTGGAATTGTAAGTCTGAAACATGGCCTAATTTTGGTCCTGAGATCATTGTGTAGTAGTGTGAATTAGATTACTACAATGTGCCCCAGTGATTCCTTTATACAGATGAGACTAGGGTATATAAATAAATTGAGATGCTAGGAAATAGATACAAGGAACTTGAATTTTCCTGGAAGGTTTCCTAGGGCGGTTATGGATATAAATCATAATATTATTAGGATGGATTTACCTCTTATGCACATATGTATGATTGACTTGTATGTATTAATCTGATTACTGGTGTTAAATATTGAATAAATCAGTGGAAGTTCATTTGCACAAGATTATTTGTCTAACATGAAAAGAAATATGTCTTTCTAAATAGAACTTCTTCACAAATTAAATCTCAATTTTTATTCATCATGTTTTGATTGAGATGCTCATACTAGACACATTAGTCTGACCTTGTTTGCTCATGGAAAATGGGGTGTCTCATTATATGATGAGGTAGCCTCTAATGCTTTTTTAGGAAATGATGGAGCTAAGTAAATCTGGGTTAATAGTTAGGCTGATTTTCATGGATGTTAGCATACTTAAGTAGAAAATAAAAGCTTTGAATTATTGTATCTGCATGAATCCTGGGGAATTGTTTTAAGAATCATTTTTGTAAATATTAAGTTGAGTCAGGGAAGAATTATGATTAGTGATAGGAAATTAAGCGCAATGTGTTATGTTGATGACTGAGCTGAAGTAGTATTATATATGATCATTTTACAAACTGAAATTGAGGAAGCATATGTTTTGAATTATGGAAAGTTACTAATATTATTTGTATTAGTCAATCTGGAATCATTTTAGAAAAGTAATGTGTACATGTACAAGTTTGTATGCTGGTTTATTGGTGTATTCATTTAGTAATTCAAATAGAAAAGTGGTGCATATGAGCACACTAGGATTCAGTCTAGATCAGAGATGGACTAACCAAGGGTGCAATATTAACCCATGCACCAAGAATCAGAATAGTTAACATGCACATGTTGCACACATTATTTCAAAAGTATCATTTATGCATATATAAGGTTATCAATTTTGATAACCCCATTTTGAAAAGTATCATTTATATAAGCATAAGAGTATCAGTTCTGCTAACATCATTTTAAAGGTATCATTTATGTACTCAAGAGGGTATCATTTTGATAACTCTATTATGAAAGGATCATTTTTGTATAAACCAGAATATCATTAAAAAGGTACCATTCTTGCAATTATCATTTTTGCATATAGTTAGGCATCATTTTTGAAGGCATCATTTCTGTAGGCACAATGGTATCATTTTTGCATATATAAGAGTATATTTTTAGCAATATGCCATAGAAGTATCTGTTAACCCTCTTTTTGGCAAGAGTCTCAACGAGCAAAGTCCAAACGCGCAGTCAAATACAGAGCCACATTTCAGGAAGCCCAACAGCCAATAATGGGTCCAAAATAGTCACACATCGGTCCATGTCCAGATTCAACAAATAACAGCTCACTCCGGAAGAATAGGCCTCCCAACCGACCAAGTTTATCAGAGTGAGTCGACCGATTATTTCGGGCCAGCATGGAAATTTTCTACAGGCCAGTCCACCTAATATCCCGACTTCCAAGGAGATAAAGGCGGTCAACCGTATGCGGACAAAGCTCTACTTTTGATATACCTTTTCATGGATGCCACTTCAGCCACAACTTCCGAGGATACTATTTATGAACAGTGGAGTTAGTCTTCCAGCCGCACCTCGAGCCAATGGATTGACTCCACGTGTCCGGGCCTTCCCGAAATGGCCGGACCATTTCTCAACAACCCAAGCTGCATTTTACACCTATAAATACCTCCAAGCTTAAAGAGAAAAAGGAGACTTCTTTTGGCCGGACGGCTTCTATAAGCTTTTCATTTCTACTCTTCTCCAGAATCTCAATCTCTCAAAAGGAAGAAAGGAAGATAATCATTTTCTTTCTTTTCTTCAAACAGGAGAAACATTGTACTTGTAATTAAAAGAAAAAGAAATGATATATAAAGTGGACGTAGGCATCGCCTTTACCGAACCACTATAAAAATTATGTGTGTGCTCCCCGTTCTTTTACCTTTTTCACTGCATTTTTTATCTTTAGTCGTGTGTTGATCATGCGATTGGGGGTTGATCATCACTAGTGACCAACTTTTGACGTCAACACTTTGGCGCGCCAGGAAGGAGAAAAGCGCTCCGACGCCGCCATCGAGCTCCTGCTTATCTCAGGTCATGGCGAACAAACGAAAGAAATACGCAACATCCTCTCGTCCCGCAAACGCCGATGAAGCTGATATCGATGCTGCAGAAGCAAGCCACGAAGTTTTCTCTCATGACGACATGCCTCGATTCCTTACCCGGGGCGACATGGATAAAATCATGATCGAACTCAGAGACCATATGACATCTCAGGGTAGAGTCCTCGAACGACAGCAGCAGTTGATGGATCACCTTCTCGGTCGATTGGAAATGGGGTTGAACGCTTCAACATCAATTCCTCCACAAGCCGAGACTGGGGCAGCAGCTGACCTTCAGTTTATGCGAAATCAGGCCACTGATCAGGCTACACCTTTACTTCATTCTGGTTTGGTCCCACCAACCGATCGATCCCAGCCGAGAATATCGCTTCCAGCGACCAGCACAGCTGTGGCCATAGAACCTCAAGAGGCGGACGATCAAGATCTAGGTCGTCTGACAAATATGCCTCCACTCTTTGGAATATCTCGACCTATTAAATTGGTCGAGATCCCCCCAGGTCCATCAGAATCAATGCCATTCCCATTAGAACCTGGAGTCTTACCACAAACCAATCTAACCACTCTTTCCCCTCAGCAAAGAGCTGGCACAACCTTCCCTTTGAACAAGGGAAGCCATCCTATTATGCCGGTCCTCACTGTGGCAGAAGAAAACGCTACCGTAGACCCTCCTAACCTCGCTCCAAACGGGGGCAACCCTGGCCTCTGAACATCACATGCTATGCTGGATCAGCCTAGACCCTTTGCTACGGGTATGGCTCGACCCACGACTCATCAGGTTCTAGAGGGGCCATTCAGCCTAGAACCACCTGCCAGATCTCATCTTCCCTCACACCTTCACCCAGATCTCGAAGGTCGAGCCCAGCCAACGGCCACCCTTCCGAGCATGCTCCTACCGGATCCTCGTGCAGAACCTTCTCAAAATGCAGAATTAAATTCATGGCAACGACTCCTTAGAGATGGGAGTCAGCTCGCAAGCATCATCCGACGCTTTACTCGGGGCAATTCTTCGTAGCAAGACATAGACAATATCAACTGCAACCCCTTCACTAGAGAAATCAGAAATTCTCGAAATCCTCTGTACTTTAGGTTCCCAGCTATCGAGCCATACAATGGTGGCACTGACCCGACCATTCATCTTATTCGATACATGCGACATATGGAAGTACTTGGTGCATCAACCAATTTCATGGCTAAGTTCTTTCCTCTCTTTCTCACAGATATAGCCGGTATGTGGTTTCGGCAGCTAACAACAGAATCAATCAGTAGTTGGAATACTCTGGTCACCCACTTCATCGAGCAGTTTCGGGTGCATATCTCTCGACCGAAAAGTGTCATGTTTTTTATCTACCATCAAACAGCGATCCGGAGAGACGCTAAGATCCTTCCTCGAAAGGTTCAACGCAGCTGCAGCATCTGTCGATCAGCCCGAGCCATCGATGGTGTTGATGGCAGCCATCGCGGGAGTTCAGAAGAGATCAAAATTCTCGAACTCCTTAACTAGGGATCCTCCCAAAGATATAGATGATTTTTACTCCGAGGCCGAGAGATTCCTCCGACAAGAGGATGCCAGCCTTGAAATGGACAGCCTTGAAGTTTTAGTAGCCAAACAACAAGGTCCACTCAATGGCAATGGCCAGAATAAAGGAAGACGAAAGGTCCCGAAAAAGGGTGAACGTAATGTCTGACCTCGAAATGAAAACAAGTACGATCTGTACACCGAGCTCAATTCCTCTTTGCTCGATATCTATCTTGATAGGCGCGAGTCCTTCCCCACTCGAAGCCACCTCAACGAGAACCGAGCCAGATGGAACTTGATTCTGGCAAGCATTGCATATTCCACAACGTAGCTGGACATAATACAAATGATTTTCGACATCTGTGTGATCTCATCGAAGGACGAGTCAGAAAAGGGGAACTCGCTGAATATGTCAAAGATCGCGCCCTGGCAATGCTGCCGTGACCTTCTGCCCAAGCTCCCCAGGTTGGTCCGCGAGATCCTAGAAATGGAAAGGACCCTGAGACTAGCACTCGCGTAATTATCATTAATTAGATCCTTTATCTTTTCTTTCAATGTATTTCTTTCAATAACAAGGATGCCTTGATGCTCTGTAATCAATCGCTGTCCCCGTAGAATTTCTTTGTAATAGTTGCTTAGCAGTTATGAACTTTACTTTTTGCAAAAGTAGATCGTGTTGTAAAATTTCTAAGCCGAGCATGGTTAATGCTCGCTCCCCTGTTCTATTTGGTTAGCACGAAATCCCACCACCACTTCAAACACCTACTCCTTCAAGCGAGTGAGGTCACATTATCTTAAACACGAGTGTGGATTACGCTCTCTTTCTTTACACCACGAGCGTGCATAGCTCGTTAAACTAACTAACCTAACATGAGTCGAGCATGAGAAACACTTGCCCTTAGCCGAGTATGGTTAATTCTCGCCCTATCTAAGCCGAACCAGATTGGCGTTCGCCACTAAGCCGAGCATGGTTTATGCTCGCCACCAAGCCGAGCATGGTTTATGCTCGCCACCAAGCCGAGCATGGTTTATGCTCGCCACCCTCAAAAGCCAAGTGGAATAAAATTCTCAACCCATCGCCCTTCTCCAAACGAGAATGGTTTGTTTTGTATTTGCAGGAACCAATTCTTTTGGAAATCGTTATCTCGGCCTTAATACGGTTCCCGATGGTTGTCGGTTTTCTAATCTTAATATAACATCGGACCATCGGTTTTCTGGCCTTAATATGGTCCAGCGCGACCATAGCAGCTCGAGTGTTTGTACTTCAGCCCAGATTTCAGAACACATCTCCCTCTGTCGATGAAGACGCATTCTGAGGGGCAAAGTGTTAACCCTCTTTTTCAAGAGTCTCAACGAGCAAAGTCCAACGCACAGTCAAATACAAAGCCGCATTTCAGGAAGCCCAATAGCCAATAATGGGTCCAAAACAGTGACACATCGGTCCACGTCCAGATTCAACAAATAACAGCTCAGTGCGGAAGAATAGGCCTCCCAGTCGACCGAGTTTATTGTAGTGAGTCGACCGATTATTTCGGGCCAGCGTGGAAATCTTCTACAGAGCCAGTCCACCTAATATCCCGACTACCAAGGAGATAAAGGCAGTCAACCGTATGCGGACAAAGCTCTACTTTTGATATACCTCTTCATGGATGCCACGTCAGCCACAACTTCCGAGGATACTATTTATGAACAGTGGAGTTAGTCTTCCAGCCGCAACTCGAGCCAATGGATTGACTCCACGTGTCCGGGCCTTCCCGAAATGGCCGGACCATTTCACAACAGCCCAAGCTACATTTTACACCTATAAATACCTCCAAGTTAAAGAGAAAAAGGAGACTTCTTTTGGCCGGACAGCTTCTATAAGCTTTTCATTTCTACTCTTCTCCAGAATCTCAATCTCTCAAAAGGAAGAAACGAAGATAATCATTTTCTTTCTTTTCTTCAAATAGGAGAAACATTGTACTTGTAATCAAAAGAAAAAGAAATGATATATAAAGTGGACGTAGGCATTGCCTTTGCCGAACCACTATAAAAATTCTGTTTGTGCTCCCCATTCTTTTACCTTTTTCACTGCATTTTTTATCTTTAGTCGTGTGTTGATCACGCGATTGGGGGTTGATCGTCACTAGTGACCAACTTTTGATGTCAACAGTATCATTTTTATAGGCATAAGAGTATCAGTTTTAAAATCTATGTCTAACATTGGTCTATAAAGAGGTTAATTAATCTCTTGCTTTCTTTCTACCGTGATTTAAAGCAAGAATGGTATATATATCTTCGTGTATATATATATATATATATATATATCAAAATATTCTGTATGAACTAATATTTTCTATTGGTAAAACTTTAGGATCCTGGATTTTGATTAGGATAGAATGGCTGTGGCTTATAACATTGGAACTAGAAAACCATCTATACATTTGGGTACAACTGTAGAAATAAAAATAAAAAAACATACCAGAATTTTAGTTTAAAAGCAGGGTCATTTCATTGTGGTGTCAGAGCTGTGTTAATTGAAAATATAGATAATACCTTATTATTAGGAGATAGAATAATTTAATTAAAAATTGTATGATTGGTTGCTTGTGTGTGCCTGCTTATTATATACTTATATGAGGGAATAAAACGATATATGAGTAGGAAATTTAGCTAACTCAAAGATCCCTTTTACTTAAGATACATGGCAGGAAGGGGAAGAGGAACACCTATGGTGAATATGCAGGAATTAGTGAATGCTTTAAGAGAAGGAATAGGGCATAGACCTGAGAATCTACATGAAGAGCTCTCCAAATTATTAAATACCTATACTCATTTAGGAGGCAAAAGCTTTGAAGGGATTGAAAGTGTAGTGGAAATCCAGGTTTGGCTTGGAACCTTGGAAAGGATTTTTTGAGACAACAATTAGATGATCAAAGGAAGAGGCAAGTAGCTTCTAAATAGTTGAAAGGAGCAGCTTTGAGTTGGTGGGAGGTAATCATAGATGGAAGAGTTGAGAATGACATAACTTTGAACTAGTTTAAGGAGTTGATTTAAGCTAGATTTGTGCCTGCATCTTCTAAGGCAGTTCTGCTTGAAGATTTTATAAGACTTAGACAAGGGAATTTAAATGTCACTGAGTACACTCAGAAGTTTAAAGGATTGTCAAAGTATGGGGCTATGCTGATTGCTGATGAAGCTTTCAAAAATAACAGGTATATTAAGGGGTTAAGTCCATGCTTAAGTAAAGCTATGATACTATGATACCCTATGTAGATAAAATTTTGATCAAGTCATAGATTTGGCTTTGAACTTTGAGCAATATGATAAAGAAAGGGAAAATTTCAGGAATTTTAAGAATAACAATAATAAAAAGGGTAAGGGAAAGTACCATCCATATGAAAAGAAATAGGAAGATGTTGGAAGTAAGAAAACCAGTGATGCCAAAACTAGTGAAAGCAAGAAGAAATTGGTATGTCATCACTGTGGCTAAGAGGGACATATAAAACCAAAGTGTCCAGAGTTGAAAGGTGGAGCATTCAAGATTTTTACTTGTGGGAAAGAAGGCCATTTGAAGAGGAATTTCCCTGAGAATAAACAACAAGGAAAAGTGGCAAATCTAGAGACAAAAAGCAAATTCATTATGGAATCTAATGCAGAAAACCTTGCACAAATGGAAGGTATATTATTTATTTCCCAAGTGTCTATGTAAGTAGTATTTGATACACGAGCAATAGATTCTTTGATCTCCCATGATATGGTTAAAGCATTGAAGCTGAATTGCATTTTCATAGAGAGACCTTTACTTATTAAAAGCCCTCTAAGAAGTTCATGTGTCTTGGATATGATGTGTGTGGATGCAGAGTTAACTGTAGGAGGAAATGTTTTCATTTCTAATTTATATGTTTTAAATTACCCAGATATAAGTATTATATTGGGTACGGATTGGTTAAAGCTACACAATGCTATAATTAATTGAGAAACATCCACCATTTCATTCTAAAATAGTAAGAAATAAAGAATTATAGTTCTTTGTGAATCTGCTAAGGAAAGGAGGTTATTTCATTTATGTGGGTTAGGTGATGAAATTTCTGAGTTATCAATAGAACATATACCCATAGTAAATGAATACTTGGATGTTTTTAGGGAAGTTAAGGGTATCCTAGACATTAGGCTAGTGGAATTTCAAGTTAATTTAATCCCAGGAGCATCTCCAGTGATTAAAAAGCCTACAAGAATGGGGCCAAGTGAACTCATAGAACTGAAGAAATAGTTAGAGGAATTAAAAGAAAAAGGTTTTATAAGACCAAGTAATTCTTATTGGGGTGCACCAGTGGTTTTTGTGAAGAAACAAGATGGTTATTTAAGGTTGTGTATAGATTACAGGGAATTAAATAAATAACAATAAAGAACAAGTATATTTTACCAATAATTGATGATCATTTTGATCAATTAGCTGGATCAAAAGTGTTTTCTAGACTTGATCTAGCCTCTGGCTTTCACCAAACGAAAGTGGAAGTGTCTAGCATCAATACACGGCATTCAACACTAGATATGGGTTATATGAATTTTTAGTAATCCCCTTTGGACTGACTAATACACCATCTTATTTTGTTGACTTGATGAATAGGATGTTCAGAGATTATTTAGATAAGTTTGTGCTGATTTTTATAGATGAAATTTTGATTTATTCCAAAACAATGGAGGAGCACAAAAATCATTTACATTTAGTCTTGAGCAGATTAAGGCAGAATAATTTAAAGGCAAAATTTTCTAAATGCACATTTTGGAAAGAAGAAGTGAATTTTCTTGGGCATGTTATTTATGCACAAGGGATTTCAGTGAATCCAAGTAAAGTGATAGCCATACAAACTTGGAAAAGACACAAAACTGTGAGTGAAGTTAGATCATTCATGGGAATGGCTGGATATTATAAAAGATTTATTAAAGATTTTTCTAAGATCTCAGCACCACTGACTAACCTAACTAGGAAGAATCAAGCCTATGTTTGGACTGGAAAATGTGAGAAAGCTTTTAAAGAATTAAAGGAAGCACTGGTAAATGCACCTGTCTTGAGGGTACTAGAAGGAAACCATGATTTAACAATTTACACAGATGCATGTGGATATGGTTTAGGAGCAGTATTGATGCAACAAGATCAAGTAGTGGCATATGCATCAAGGCAATTAAAACCACATGAAACCAGATATGCAACACATGACTTGGAATTAGCTGCAGTTGTGTATGCCTCAAAGCTATGGAGACATTATTTGTTAGGAGCCAAATTTGAGCTCTACACTGACCACAAATCTTTGAAATATTTATTTTCACAAAAAGATTTAAATATGAGCTAACATAGGTGGGTGGAGTTTCTAGTTGCATATGATTTTGATATACTCTACACAGCAGGAAAGGCAAATAAAGTGGCTGATGCTTTGAGTAGGCAACATGCCAAAAAAAGTTTAATGATGATAGAAGAATTTAAGAATTTAATGTTACTCACTGATCTAGAATAAAAGAGAATAATGATATGCACATGGAGGTGCATGTTGCACAAGAAAATATGGGAAAATTAAGCATGGTCACCTTGCAGTCTGATTTAATTCTGAAAGTGGGAAACATGCAAAATCAAGATCCCATTATATTAGAAAAGAAAACCCTTTTGGAAAAAGGAGAAGAAGTGAAAAACCTGCACATTGATGAGAAGGGATATGTGAGAATAAAAATAGAATATGGGCACCTGTAAATTCAGAATTAAAGGAGGAGAAATCGAATGAATATAATAAAAATAAGTACTCCATACATCCAGGAAACACCAAGATGTATCATAATCTTAAGAGGAATTATTGGTGGAAAGGAATGAAAAGTGATGTAGCAAAATTTGTGGCCAAATGTGTAATTTGCCAACAGATAAAGGCAGAGACACAAAGACCCTCTGGTTTACTACTACCCTTAAGTATACCTCAGTGGAAATGGGAGGATATCTCCATGGACTTTATATTTGGTCTACCAAGATAAAAAAGAGGAAATACTAGTATATGGGTAGTGGTTGATAGGCTAACTAAAGTAGCACATTTCATCCCAGCAAAGTCAGATAGAAATGCACCAAAACTAGCTCAAATATTCATGAAGGAGGTAGTAAATTGCATGGTATACCCAAGACTATTATGATTGATAGAGACACTATCTTCACATCTAAATTTTGGAGAAGTTTTCAAGAAGATATGAGAAGTGAGATTTGCATGAGAACTGCTTACCATTCTCAATCAGATGGGCAAACTGAAGTAGTTAACAAGGTGTTAAAGGACTTGTTAAGAGCCTGTATTCTAGACTTTGGGGGTAACTAGGAAAGCACTATAGGGATGGAACCATTTGAAGCCTTATATGGCAGACCATGTTCATCTCCAGTATGTTGGGTTGAAACTGGGGAAAGAGCAATTTTAGGCGCTGAATACATAAAGGAGACAACTGAAAAAGTTGCACTGATAAGGAAAAGGATGGCAGCTGCACAAGACATACAGAAGAAATATGCAGATAATAAAAGGAGACAAGTTGAATGTCAGGTAGGGGACTTTGTCTTCATCAAGATTTCACCAACAAAAAAGTTGTTAAGGTTTGGCAAGCAAGGCAAACTGATACTAGATATATAGGACTATATAAAATTCTGGAAAGAATTGGTTCTTTGGCTTATAAACTGGAATTACCTGAAGATATGCAGGGGGTACACAATGTTTTTCATGTATCACAATTGAGAAGATGGGTTCATCATAAGCAAGATATTCTGGAATCCCCATCTCAAGTCCAGATAAATTCTGATTTGGTTTGTGAAAAAGAACCAGTGGGAATTTTGGCCAAAGAGGTAAAGAAGTTGAGGAATAAAAACTTGAAGCTTGTGAAAGTGCAGTGGAGTATTGATCCAAATGATTGCACACGGGAATTAGAAGAAAAGGTTAGGGTGAATTATCCTAAGTTGTTGCAAACTAAAGGTATCTTTATTTCGGAAATTATTCCATAAGTGTATATCTTATGTTTGTTCAGCCAATTTAATTAATTGGATGGATGTGTTTAATCAGTGTATATAATCTCTGAGTAAATTGAATTTTTTTTGTTTAATTATGAAAAAAATTGTGAGGACATAACTCCTAAAAGGTGGAGTATTTGTAATGACCCAAAACTTTTAGGAAAAATTTATTTTAACATGGTTTAAAATGTTTATCGAATTTGACATGGAATTAGTAGGGTTTTGGACTGTATGCATGTATGAGTGTGTGTCTGCACATGTGTATAACAGGGGGGTATGCACAAGGCAACACCATGATTCCAGGATATGTATATTATGATTCATGTACGTGAATATACATGTGTTTCCAGTGACCACTGAATTAAATCATATGGACTGATTTAGTGTATAATATAAGGAAGTTTGAGATAATACATATACGTGTATATGGCAAAGACAAGTGCACCAAGATTAAATAATGCATAGCCAGATTTCGAAAGGGGAGGATAATTATATCCATTTGTTGTTTTTTCATGACTTGTTTTGGAGGGAAAATGATTTTAAAATAGTTTCTTTTCTTTTCCTCTGAAAAATAATGTAGTTTTACACTGAGCACTATAAAGAAAACCAAGAAAAAATCATGTGAATAACACTCACGCAAATAGCATGACTTGTTAAGGGCCAAAACTGACTTTGTATCACCTGGGAAACCCTAGGAATCTAATGCTATAAGCAATGGTGGCCAGGAAAAATTAAACTACCTAGCATAAACAAGTAAAATACATAAAAATCTATTATTAAAGGAAGAAGGGAAGCTTGGGAATAAATCAAGGGTTCTCTGATTTTGTTTAGCTTAGAAGAAGGAGATTTGGTGAGCATTCTCACTTAAAACAAATGGCACTAAGTCCTAAATTAAAGAGGCAGCCAATATCTTTATATGTTTATTTTGCTTTGAATTTGATTCTTTAAATTTTTTACCTGTTTATGGGTGACTGTGATCATATTAATGATTTTATCTAAAATCATTGTTGAGTTTAACATTATGGATTTAAAGCTATTATTTAAATCTTTTCAGTTTTATGATCCCTTGAAAACCGCTTTTACGATACCTTTGGAAAACCCCATAAATATGGAAATATGTATATGATATTAACCTATGGCCATCTCTCTCTCTCTCTCTATATATATATATATATATATATATATATATATATATATATGAGCTGCAATATACTTGTGTATAGGTGTTGAGGCTCTATAAATGGTTGATTTAGAGTGCAATAGATTTTCCATGTGTTGATCTCTAATCAAGAATGCTAACTCTATGTCCAAGCTAGGTTTTCAAATCTATTTAAAACCAGTTTATGCATAGTGGAAAAATCTCTTAAAAATATTCATAAAGCCATAGATTAATATCAAATCTATATCTAGACAGGCATATACATATGTATAAGTGACTATATTTTAAGACAAAGATTTTATCTCCCAAAAGCTGAAGATAAACAACTTTCTTGAATACCTATATATGTATATTCTGGATGATTTAAATTCTTGCTTGGATGATTTATGTTCATGCCTGAATGTTTGCTTTGATTGTTTGGGTGATTTCTATGAAATCCATGGCATTACGCAGTGAATCTACCTATGTTAATTTACCTTAATTAGGCAAGTAGTCACTGGAAAATATAAGAAAACACTTAGTAATTTAACTAAGGCATTTTTGGTCAAGATGCTGTGGAATGGCTTGCCTTGAGTTGTAAGTCTGGCACATGGCCTAATTTTGGTCCTGAGATCTTTGTATAGTAGTGTGAATTAGATTACTACGATGTGCCCCAGTGATTCCTTTATACATATGAGACTAGGGTATATAAATAAATTGAGATGCTAGGAAATAGATCCAAGGAACTTGAGTTTTCCTGGAAGGTTTCCTAGGGCAATTATGGATACAAATCATTATATTATTAGGATGGATTTACCTGTTATGCACATGTGTATGATTGATTTGTGTGTTTTAATCTGAGCACTGATGTTAAATATTGAATAAATCAATGGAAGTGCATTTGCGCAAGATTATTTGTCTAACATGAAAAGACATATGTCTTTTTAAATAGAACTTCTTCACAAATTAAATCTCAGTTTTTATTAATCATGTTTTAATTGAGATGCTCATACTAGACACGACCTTGTTTGCTCATGGCTAATAGGGTGTCTTATTATATGATGAGACAGCCTCTAATGCTTTTTGTAATACCCTGTATTTTAATAACATATTAAGATCACAAATCAAGGCAGAATTAAATTTTAAAATAAGAATCAGGGAAAATGGTTGCGCCATTGTGTTCGTCTCGGAATTCTACATGAAATCGAGTCCGAGTTTCGAAAAACGGAGTCCGTATGAGGGAGATATGACCCTCCGAAGTTTCAGGAATTTTCAGAATCGAAAACAACTCGAAATTCGAATTTGAAATTCGAATTCAAACCCCAGCGCAGACTGGGCGGGAATTTTCCCGCCCAGGACCAGGTCGACTTAGGGGTCGACACTATGGTCGACCTCCCAGGGGCCATGTAATAACCCGAAAATCTGGGCCAGTTTAAAATTTTTATTTTAGCAATTTTAGCGAATTTTGATTATTTAAAATGAATTATTTTAAATAATATCGACGAGAAATTTGTTTTGAATATAATTCAAACGTATATATTTATACGCGTCGTCGTTAGAATATAAATATTTATATATAATTATAAATAGAATTGAAAATGGCGCGGTAGTTCGATAATTCGATTTCAAACTTCAATAAAATGTACCGGGTGCAAAACAATCCGGATTGTAGTGAAACCAAAAACATTAGGATCTAATTGATAATATCTTTTCAACGAATCCGACTAATCGAAATTTCATAGCGGGAATCAAAAGATATGTCCAGTTGAAAATTCTGAATAGTCGCTATGGAATTCAGGTCCTTAAAAATGGACATTTTGCAAATGACCTCGGATTTCGACGAAACCTGTTTTGTTGGGTCCGCGGTGTCAAATTATTGCTAGATTCCAAATTTCATAATTTTCTGAATCAGTATGTGAGCGTGGCAAAGGAAAACGCGTTTGACCAATTTCAGTTGATTTTAATCGACTGGAAAATGGCCATTTTTCTAACGGTCTCAGAATTCGACGAAACTAGTTTTGTTAGGACCGTATCGTCAATACGAAGCTAGAAAATATTTTTTTGGAATTTTTCGTGTTCGTATGTGGCCCCGGTAATTTGAAAGGTACGTTTAAAATTCAATATAATGATTTAAATGTAAATTCAGCGGAAACTGATTGTAATGATCGATTCAGCTTGCGGTACATATCCCATTGTGTTCGGAATGGGGGTAAAATGCTATGGGCGACAGGCGGTGGACCTCGTTCAGAGGTCATATGTAAAAGTCAACTTTTTGCAATTAAAATAATTAAAATAAATTAAAAAATTAAATTATCTCTCTTCTCCCCCTTTATTTCGTTCTGCCCCCCCCCCCCCCCCTTTTTTTTATTTCCAAATCGATTTTATCAGAGAAAAAAAAACGAGCGACTCCAGGCGGATCTCCTCCGCGCCTCCGCTGGCGTCAGGCGCCACTCCACCCTCCGCCTTCCTGCCGTCCTCTTCCCCTTCCTGATCGAGCTCGAGCTCGAGAGCCCTCCCCAAGACCGCCGGTTCGAGCTTGAATCCTGACGTGGGGACCCCACCGAGTTCGTATGCGTGAAGGGAGGAGGTGCGGCTCTCTTGGGCCGTCAGGGTGAAGCAATCCGATCATCTCCTAGTGCGTGGTAGTGGGCGCTAGTTTGAGCCCTAGTTTTGAACCATGGTTTGAGCGACGTCGGCCTGTGGTTTTAAAAGAAGAAGAAAGGTAAAATACTGCAGTGTTTTTCTGTTATTATTAGGCAATAAATAAAAATGATCTATTTTCAGTTTTAAATGTAGTTTTAATTTTTAAAAATCAGTTTTTACATACAATAGTTTATATAAAATGTGATTTATGTTTATACAAAAAAGAATAGATTTTTATATATGCAAAAGAATAGATTTTTATATATGCAAAAGAATAGATTTTTATATATGCAAAAGAATAGATTTTTATATATGCAAAAGAATAGATTTTTATATATGCAAAAGAATAGATTTTTATATATGCAAAAGAATAGATTTTTATATATGCAAAAGAATAGATTTTTATATATGCAAAAATATGATTTTTATATACTGAACATCGAAGTAAAAATATGATTTTTATATATTGAATAGCGAAGTAAAAATTCGATTTTTACATATGTAGTGAAAGCGGACAACGAAGGTGACAAAAAGGCGAGAACGAAGAAGATTTATATCAAAGAAGAGTCAAGATGTTTGGATAGCTATCGGTGAGAATTTCTCACCTTTCAATTTCTTTTTCTAGTTATATATATATACTAGGATGCAGACGGTGCTTAGTAGCACCCGACACAATCGTCCACAGACCATGGACTTGTTTGTTTGATTGCAAAAATTAGTTAGATTATTTGATTGAAATTGAATTGTGTAGTGAAATGAAATTGATTTGATTGATGTGTGAATGGCGTGGGCCTTCACTAGACCGGGGATAAGGCTAGGCCTCGTCCCGTTTCTAGTATCGTGCCGTTATGCCGCCGAAATTTTCTAAAATATGTTAGAAAAATAAAACTATCATTTTATTGAATAAATGAACCGAATAGAATATTCATAGGTTGAATAAAATGTTTTATCGTTAAAAATATAATTTTTAACGTGAAAGTAAATAAATAAATATTTATAAACAAATCGGACGATTTGTTTATATACACTGATTTGACTGATATTGATTGGGTCGATAAATTTTACACATCGCCCAACTGCACAACTAAAATCTGTGTTTGATTGTTTGAAACCCCACACGGGTGTTGGGATGAAATTTGAAGTTCACTCATCCTGATTGATTAAATATGTCGATCGATTGATTGACAGGCTGTTATAAGCGTTAGATATCTATATTTGATGCTTATACAGTGTAGTGCACTTTGGTTGATGGTTGATTATTTTTCAATGCTATTATATACATGTGTTGTATGGAATCCATATAATTAACTTTATATGGTAATTGATTGGGCCTCATTCCAATTGGAAAAATAAAGAATAATATAAAATAAAGGTTCATGTGTTGACAGTACTCATCCATTGAAATTGGTCATGTGTTGAACGAAATATTTTAGTAATAAAATTTACATCTTTATAATATAAAATAAAGGTTCATGTGTTGACAGTACTCATCCATTGAGATTGGTCATGTGTTGAACGAAATATTTTGATAATAACAACTATTTTGAAAAAGAAATATTTGAAATAGAATATTTGAAAATAGAAATTTATGAAGCCGTGTTGATTAGATTAACGCCATTTTGACGTAAACGATATTTATATCGATTTTATCCATTTTGAAATGAATTGAATTGAAAACGATTTCGAAATGAATTGAATTGAAAACGATTTCGAAATGAATTGAATTGAAAACGATTTCGAAATGAATTGAATTGAAAACGATTTCGAAATGAATTGAATTGAAAACGATTTCGAAATGAATTGAATTGAAAACGATTTCGAAATGAATTGAATTGAAAACGATTTCGAAATGAATTGAATTGAAAACGATTTCGAAATGAATTGAATTGAAAACGATCTCGAAATGAATTGAATTGAAAACGATTTCGAAATGAATTGAATTGAAAACGATTTCGAAATGAATTGAATTGAAAACGATTTCGAAATGAATTGAATTGAAAACGATTTCAAAATGAATTGAATTGAAAACGATTTCGAAATGAATTGAATTGAAAACGATTTCGAAATGAAATGAATTGAAAACGATTTCGAAATAAAATGAATTGAAAACGATTTCGAAATAGAAATGAATTGAAAACGATTTCGAAATGAAATGAATTGAAAACGATTTCGAAATGAATTGAATTGAAAACGATTTCGAAATGAATTGAATTGAAAGCAAATTGAAATGAATTCAAATTGAATTGAAATTTGAATTGAATAGAAATGAATTTTAAAACGAATTTATAAAGAAGAATTCAATTTTGATTTGAATTGAAATGGAAGTCGAAATTGCTTTCGAAACGAATTTTAAAACTATTTATATAATTCGTTTTAAATATAAATCGACGAAGTATATATTATATATATTATATATATAATATAATGGCCTGAATAGAACGCGCCGCGCCGCGGCAGTTCGCGAATTTCGACCATTTATTTCAAACGGACATTACGGGAGATCCGACCATCGGATTCTCCTAAAACCGGAACCGTTGGGTTCGTATCGAAAAGAGCTTTCTAACGAATATTAGAAATTAGAAATCTAACGGTTGGATTTGGAATTATGTCCAAATCAAATTTGAAAAACGTCGCTGTAAGTGCAATTCGATGACCGTTGATGGAAATCGACTGTACGGGCCTTGATAAAATTATTAAAAATAGTAATAATTTGTGTAAAATCATAACAAATGATTTAGAAAGAATCGGGATGAAAAACTCCATATTTGAAAAGATAAAAATAGATTTTATCGAAATAAACTGGTTTTGAACTAGAATTATAATTCTATTTATTTTAATAAATAAATTGAATTCGAAAGGGTTTTAAAAATAACCAGAATTTCCAATGATTGCATTGGAGTGGAATTGAATCGAAATTGTCTTCGGAATATTTCGATGTTGGAATTCGTGATTATACGGATGTTGTTATGGAAATTTGGAAGATATATATTTATATCGTTATTTCCAATACGACATTTGTTAATCGTAGAATTTGATATTGAATATAAGCCGATATATTTTCTATTCAGAGCCTTATATTGAATATCAAATGTGATTTGGGTTTGTCGTGAATGGTGTCTTCACTAACACTGTTCTTGAACCCAGTTGAGAAAAGATTAAATCTTTTTATTTAGATTTAATGAAGTGTACCAATTAAATAATATTTAATTGAATTGATATTGATTTTTGGGTTTATCGTGAACAGTGTTTTAAATAACACTTGTTCTTTAACCCGATAATTAATGTGATGTGATTTTTGGGTTTATCGTGAACAGTGTTTTAAATAACACTTGTTCTTTAACCCGATAATTAATGTGATGTGATTTCGGGTTTATCGTGAACTGTGTTTTAAATGACACTGATTCTTTAACCCAGTTAAAGATTAAAACTAAGTGGAGTTTTAATGAATCTTTAATTAGATTGAAAAGATCGAAAATGGAGTACCACCAGTTTTGCTCCAGGCGATAGTTAAATCTTTAATTATATTTGAACGTGAAATGGTAATTGAATTTACCGATAACACCGTGGTGTTAGATATGAAGTATAATCAGTCTTACTTCATGGGATGAATAGGTTGGGATTGGGAAATTAAAACAAATGATTACTTCGGTAAGGTTCGCTAATCCCGACTAGTTTGAATTGATATTCAAAAATAGATTAAAGAATAAATTCAAGAAATTTATCTTGGATAAAATTAATGGGAACCTTTCCCTATGAATGTAAAATTTAGAAACTAACTGTTGGTTAGCCAAGCAGAATGGTTTTCTGGATATTGATCTGATGTTGGTTTCGGCCTTCGGGGTTAATATTTGGGGAATTATTCTCTTGATTAATTTACGGTTAGTGACTAATGAATTGGAATGAGGCGTATGTTGTGTTTGTGTAACACTTATTTAAAATATACGCGAGTTATTCGGGAAGACCGGGTTTATCCCATTCTGAATAACTGATACGACGATAAGTCGAAGATGAAGACGGTGGTCGAAGACCGGAAGTCTTCATGTCGTTTGGGTGATTACTGATGATCTTGATTGGGCTGTACACCCAAGAAGATGGAAACAGTTGGTGATCGTCCAGACGTACTTGGAGATCGATGGATATGCGGGGTACTAGGTGCCTCCGGTTTCGTTCAGACCCAGAACGGACTTGTAAATGGACTGTGTGTCTGACACTGGATTTTAGTCCATGTGATTGATCTCTATTAAATATATATCTGTTTGGTGGCGGAGAATTTATTCTCTTGCTTAACGCCCTTCTCTGAGACGTACGAGCTCAGGGGTTATATATTGATGGATATCAAACGCATGGAGTGAATTGCCTGTGTGGCATGCCTAAGTGGCAATTGATCGAGGCTTCTGTTGAAAAGCAAAGTCTTGTGGTGATGATCAAAGCAAGGCCTTTGTGGCGTAGCTTTGTGTAACGTTTACTTCGCGTGTTTCACACCCGGTATGAACCAAAAACGGGAGACGGACCTCAGGGAGGGCATGTGTTTCTTTCTAGTTAGAAGTGGCGTCAGTGGTTTTACACGCCCTGACGAGTTTGACTTATGTGGTTGTTGCTGTTGCGAGGCGCCTCGGATTGATCGGTCGTTCTCGAACCGATGGAGTCATTTAGTTGGCTCATTTACGCCCCAAAGGGCGGGGAAACGCATGTTCAGGCATTTTAATCCACATCGGTGGACCGACCCTGACGATCCAAAGGCTTGACAGAGTACTTGCCTGAGGCTCGGGCTAGACAGTCTTGAATCGGTTGAGGACTATCTTTTGCCTCGGTTCATAGATGGAAATCCAACTTCCAAATACGTGACATTTGCGGTTTTAATTGTAGAACTAGTATGGCGACATGATATATGGTACCCATGCCGCCTATGATTGATACTTATGATTTGAAGTTGTTTTATACACTATGCACTTATAATAGTATCAAATAATCTATTTTAAACGTATCAAGCATTCTTTGGCTGTTATAAGGGAAAACCCTATCCCCCGGCTTGCGTTGCATTGTGTGATAGGACCTGGGTCTTATAACAGCTTCATTTTTCTTTATTTAGCATTCCGCTGTTTGTTTTATGCACTGGTATTCTTGGGAGGAAACCTGTTCCGTGTTATACGGCGTGGTCCCTTGATTTACCTAACTTTAAAATAAAGAATTAATAACTGTTTTAGTTCTCACACCAGTCACATGACTGACCTGGAGTTTATTGTTTTAACCTAAACTCTGGGTGCCCCTATTTTGACACGGGCATCTAGTAGTTTTGGTTTTGCAGATTTATATTCATAGGATCCTGGTTTACAGCTGGAACGATATCCGGAAAGCTTTGTATCCGTATATCTACTTCTAGTTGTGTATTGTATTATTTTCCGCTGCTATTTAAATGTAATTTAAATCTCTGATATTTCTGTGTAATATTTATTCATTTATACTCTGTATATTCTTGTAATCTGATGCATTGTTGTTATATACAGTGAAATGTTCTTCTGTTTGCGTTCTATTTTGTCGTGTTCTCAAACGATAGGGCGTTTCGAACGGTCTGGGTCGGTTTAGCGACTGGTTCGGACCGAGCGAAATTCCTTCTCGTCACAGTTGGTATCAGAGCTTTGGTTTACAAAGCAGAGAACAAGGCACATTAGAACCATACGAAAGAATTCATCAGATATTGGATTAGTAATATCCAATTAGAATGACTCGTTAGAGTTGGGATCAGTAGTATCCTAGAACGAGTGTGAGGAGTAAATTTTCAAAGTGAAAACAAGTTTGGGTTTGAAAATTTAAATCAACTATTCGTATTTGATTATTTGTTTGTATTGATTTTGGACAATTCAGTATATAAAGAATTTGCATATACGCCTTGCAAACGTATATTCAAAGTTTTAATATATTGGATAGATATAGCATCACACTCTAGTCGCCCGAAGATGATATTGATGATAGCGATCGCATCATCAACATTTATGTTCGAGTTTCGAAGGTGTGATTTTCTATATATTTCCATTAGACTGGTGTGAGAACCAAAACTAATATAGCTAGAATACATTGTTGTGATTTGGCATCAAAACATGATTTTCTTTATATATATCAAAATTATGAATTTGAAACGTTAATTCACTAATTGATTGATGTTTGTGTTGTTTGCCTATTTGTTTGCTAATTTTGAACCATTATGCCTAATTGAATCAAATATTGACTTATATTGAAAATTGGTCGCATTTGCTTGCATATACATATACTTATATTGAACAGGTCATAGCAAGGAGGCTAGAGCCAGAGAATAAAATTTGTTTGCCCGACAAATAGGTACATGTTTACTACATAATTTACTGTTTTGTTTGGGTGATGATGATTTTATGAGCCTATTGGCTAGCCGCTTAGCTTTTTCTTTTTCTTTTTGAGATCTGAAGGACCGGGGAAGCTATTTGAAATTCCCCGATGCTCCCGGTGCAGGGGAGGTTATGGCGAAATTTTTCGAAAATTTAGGGTGTTAGCCAAATTTTTGAATATTTGAAAATTCTCATAAACTGAAAAGTTGGAGAATGAAAACCAGATCGAACGTAGAGTTGATTAATCAAACCACTTTCGACTTTGTTCCTTTTCGGGGACGAAAAGTTTTAAGTGGGGGAGATTGTAATAACCCGAAAATCTGGGCCAGTTTAAAATTTTTATTTTAGCAATTTTAGCGAATTTTGATTATTTAAAACGAATTATTTTAAATAATATCGACGAGAAATTTGTTTTGAATATAATTCAAACGTATATATTTATACGCGTCGTCGTTAGAATATAAATATTTATATATAATTATAAATAGAATTGAAAATGGCGCGGTAGTTCGATAATTCGATTTCAAACTTCAATTGAATGTACCGGGTGCAAAACAATCCGGATTGTAGTGAAACCAAAAACATTAGGATCTAATTGATAATATCTTTTCAACGAATCCGACTAATCGAAATTTCATAGCGGGAATCAAAAGATATGTCCAGTTGAAAATTCTGAATAGTCGCTATGGAATTCAGGTCCTTAAAAATGGACATTTTGCAAATGACCTCGGATTTCGACGAAACCAGTTTTGTTGGGTCCGCGGTGTCAAATTATTGCTAGATTCCAAATTTCATAATTTTCTGAATCAGTATGTGAGCGTGGCAAAGGAAAACGCGTTTGACCAATTTCAGTTGATTTTAATCGACTGGAAAATGGCCATTTTTCTAACGGTCTCAGAATTCGATGAAACTAGTTTTGTTAGAACCGTATCGTCAATACGAAGCTAGAAAATATTTTTTTGGAATTTTTCGTGTTCGTATGTGACCCCGGTAATTTGAAAGGTACGTTTAAAATTCAATATAATGATTTAAATGTAAATTCAGCGGAAACTGATTGTAACGATCGATTCAGCTTGCGGTACATATCCCATTGTGTTCGGAATGGGGGTAAAACGCTATGGGCGACAGGCGGTGGACCTCGTTTAGAAGTCGTATGTAAAAGTCAACTTTTTGCAATTAAAATAATTAAAATAAATTAAAAAATTAAATTATCTCTCTTCTCCCCCTTTATTTCGTTCTGCCCCCCCCCCTTTTTTTTCAAATCGATTTTATCAGAGAAAAAAAACGAGCGACTCCAGGCGGATCTCCTCCGCGCCTCCGCTGGCGTCAGGCGCCACTCCACCCTCCGCCTTCCTGCCGTCCTCTTCCCCTTGCTGATCGAGCTCGAGCTCGAGAGCCCTCCCCCAGACCGCCGGTTCGAGCTTGAAACCTGACGTGGGGACCCCACCGAGTTCGTATGCGTGAAGGGAGGAGGTGTGGCTCTCTTGGGCCGTCAGGGTGAAGCAATCCGATCATCTCCTAGTGCGTGGTAGTGGGCGCTAGTTTGAGCCCTAGTTTTGAACCATGGTTTGAGCGACGTCGGCCTGTGGTTTTAAAAGAAGAAGAAAGGTAAAATACTGCAGTGTTTTTCTGTTATTATTAGGCAATAAATAAAAATGATCTATTTTCAGTTTTAAATGTAGTTTTAATTTTTAAAAATCAGTTTTTACATACAATAGTTTATATAAAATGTGATTTATGTTTATACAAAAAAGAATAGATTTTTATATATGCAAAAGAATAGATTTTTATATATGCAAAAGAATAGATTTTTATATATGCAAAAGAATAGATTTTTATATATGCAAAAGAATAGATTTTTATATATGCAAAAGAATATGATTTTTATATATTGAACATCGAAGTAAAAATATGATTTTTATATATTGAATAGCGAAGTAAAAATTCGATTTTTACATATGTAGTGAAAGCGGACAACGAAGGTGACAAAAAGGCGAGAACGAAGAAGATTTATATCAAAGAAGAGTCAAGATGTTTGGATAGCTATCGGTGAGAATTTCTCACCTTTCAATTTCTTTTTCTAGTTATATATATATACTAGGATGCAGACGGTGCTTAGTAGCACCCGACACAATCGTCCACAGACCATGGACTTGTTTGTTTGATTGCAAAAATTAGTTAGATTATTTGATTGAAATTGAATTGTGTGGTGAAATGAAATTGATTTGATTGATGTGTGAATGGCGTGGGCCTTCACTAGACCGGGGATAAGGCTAGGCCTCGTCCCGTTTCTAGTATCGTGCCGTTATGCCGCCGAAATTTTCTAAAATATGTTAGAAAAATAAAACTATCATTTTATTGAATAAATGAACCGAATAGAATATTCATAGGTTGAATAAAATGTTTTATCGTTAAAAATATAATTTTTAACGTGAAAGTAAATAAATAAATATTTATAAACAAATCGGCCGATTTGTTTATATACACTGATTTGACTGATATTGATTGGGTCGATAAATTTTACACATCACCCAACTGCACAACTAAAATCTGTGTTTGATTGTTTGAAACCCCACACGGGTGTTGGGATGAAATTTGAAGTTCACTCATCCTGATTGATTAAATATGTCGATCGATTGATTGACAGGCTGTTATAAGCGTTAGATATCTATATTTGATGCTTATACAGTGTAGTGCACTTTGGTTGATGGTTGATTATTTTTCAATGCTATTATATACATGTGTTGTATGGAATCCATATAATTAACTTTATATGGTAATTGATTGGGCCTCATTCCAATTGGAAAAATAAAGAATAATATAAAATAAAGGTTCATGTGTTGACAGTACTCATCCATTGAGATTGGTCATGTGTTGAACGAAATATTTTAGTAATAAAATTTACGTCTTTATAATATAAAATAAAGGTTCATGTGTTGACAGTACTCATCCATTGAGATTGGTCATGTGTTGAACGAAATATTTTGATAATAACAACTATTTTGAAAAAGAAATATTTGAAATAGAATATTTGAAAATAGAAATTTATGAAGCCGTGTTGATTAGATTAACGCCATTTTGAAGTAAACGATATTTATATCGATTTTATCCATTTTGAAATGAATTGAATTGAAAACGATTTCGAAATGAATTGAATTGAAAACGATTTCGAAATGAATTGAATTGAAAACGATTTCGAAATGAAATGAATTGAATTGAAAACGATTTCGAAATGAATTGAATTGAAAACGATTTCGAAATGAATTGAATTGAAAACGATTTCGAAATGAATTGAATTGAAAACGATTTCGAAATGAATTGAATTGAAAACGATTTCGAAATGAATTGAATTGAAAACGATCTCGAAATGAATTGAATTGAAAACGATTTCGAAATGAATTGAATTGAAAACGATTTCGAAATGAATTGAATTGAAAACGATTTCGAAATGAATTGAATTGAAAACGATTTCAAAATGAATTGAATTGAAAACGATTTCGAAATGAATTGAATTGAAAACGATTTCGAAATGAAATGAATTGAAAACGATTTCGAAATAAAATGAATTGAAAACGATTTCGAAATAGAAATGAATTGAAAACGATTTCGAAATGAAATGAATTGAAAACGATTTCGAAATGAATTGAATTGAAAACGATTTCGAAATGAATTGAATTGAAAGCAAATTGAAATGAATTCAAATTGAATTGAAATTTGAATTGAATAGAAATGAATTTTAAAACGAATTTATAAAGAAGAATTCAATTTTGATTTGAATTGAAATGGAAGTCGAAATTGCTTTCGAAACGAATTTTAAAACTATTTATATAATTCGTTTTAAATATAAATCGACGAAGTATATATTATATATATTATATATATAATATAATGGCCTGAATAGAACGCGCCGCGCCGTGGCAGTTCGAGAATTTCGACCATTTATTTCAAACGGACATTACGGGAGATCCGACCGTCAGATTCTCCTAAAACCGGAACCGTTGGGTTCGTATCGAAAAGAGCTTTCTAACGAATATTAGAAATTAGAAATCTAACGGTTGGATTTGGAATTATGTCCAAATCAAATTTGAAAAAGGTCGCTGTAAATGCAGTTCGATGACCGTTGATGGAAATCGACTGTACGGGCCTTGATAAAATTATTAAAAATAGTATTAATTTGTGTAAAATCATAAGAAATGATTTAGAAAGAATCGGGATGAAAAACTCCATATTTGAAAAGATAAAAATAGATTTTATCGAAATAAACTGGTTTTGAACTAGAATTATAATTCTATTTATTTTAATAAATAAATTGAATTCGAAAGGGTTTTAAAAATAACCAGAATTTCCAATGATTGCATTGGAGTGGAATTGAATCGAAATTGTCTTCGGAATATTTCGATGTTGGAATTCGTGATTATACGGATGTTGTTATGGAAATTTGGAAGATATATATTTATATCGTTATTTCCAATACGACATTTGTTAATCGTAGAATTTGATATTGAATATAAGCCGATATATTTTCTATTCAGAGCCTTATATTGAATATCAAATGTGATTTGGGTTTGTCGTGAATGGTGTCTTCACTAACACTGTTCTTGAACCCAGTTGAGAAAAGATTAAATCATTTTATTTAGATTTAATGAAGTGTACCAATTAAATAATATTTAATTGATATTGATTTTTGGGTTTATCGTGAACAGTGTTTTAAATAACACTTGTTCTTTAACCCGATAATTAATGTGATGTGATTTTTGGGTTTATCGTGAACAGTGTTTTAAATAACACTTGTTCTTTAACCCGATAATTAATGTGATGTGATTTCGGGTTTATCGTGAACTGTGTTTTAAATGACACTGATTCTTTAACCCAGTTAAAGATTAAAACTAAGTGGAGTTTTAATGAATCTTTAATTAGATTGAAAAGATCGAAAATGGAGTACCACCAGTTTTGCTCCAGGCGATAGTTAAATCTTTAATTAGATTTGAACGTGAAATGGTAATTGAATTTACCGATAACACCGTGGTGTTAGATATGAAGTATAATCAGTCTTACTTCATGGGATGAATAGGTTGGGATTGGGAAATTAAAACAAATGATTACTTCGGTAAGGTTCGCTAATCCCGACTAGTTTGAATTGATATTCAAAAATAGATTAAAGAATAAATTCAAGAAATTTATCTTGGATAAAATTAATGGGAACCTTTCCCTATGAATGTAAAATTTAGAAACTAACTGTTGGTTAGCCAAGCAGAATGGTTTTCTGGATATTGATCTGATGTTGGTTTCGGCCTTCGGGGTTAATATTTGGGGAATTATTCTCTTGATTAATTTACAGTTAGTGACTAATGAATTGGAATGAGGCGTATGTTGTGTTTGTGTAACACTTATTTAAAATATACGCGAGTTATTCGGGAAGACCGGGTTTATCCCATTCTGAATAACTGATACGACGATAAGTCGAAGATGAAGACGGTGGTCGAAGACCGGAAGTCTTCATGTCGTTTGGGTGATTACTGATGATCTTGATTGGGCTGTACACCCAAGAAGATGGAAACAGTTGGTGATCGTCCAGACGTACTTGGAGATCGATGGATATGCAGGGTACTAGGTGCCTCCGGTTTCGTTCAGACCCAGAACGGACTTGTAAATGGACTGTGTGTCTGACACTGGATTTTAGTCCGTGTGATTGATCTCTATTAAATATATATCTGTTTGGCGGCGGAGAATTTATTCTCTTGCTTAACGCCCTTCTCTGAGACGTACGAGCTCAGGGGTTATATATTGATGGATATCAAACGCATGGAGTGAATTGCCTGTGTGGCATGCCTAAGTGGCAATTGATCGAGGCTTCTGTTGAAAAGCAAAGTCTTGTGGTGATGATCAAAGCAAGGCCTTTGTGGCGTAGCTTTGTGTAACGTTTACTTCGCGTGTTTCACACCCGGTATGAACCAAAAACGGGAGACGGACCTCAGGGAGGGCATGTGTTTCTTTCTAGTTAGAAGTGGCGTCAGTGGTTTTACACGCCCTGACGAGTTTGACTTATGTGGTTGTTGCTGTTGCGAGGCGCCTCGGATTGATCGGTCGTTCTCGAACCGATGGAGTCATTTAGTTGGCTCATTTACGCCCCAAAGGGCGGGGAAACGCATGTTCAGGCATTTTAATCCACATCGGTGGACCGGCCCTGACGATCCAAAGGCTTGACAGAGTACTTGCCTGAGGCTCGTGCTAGACAGTCTCGAATCGGTTGAGGACTATCTTTTGCCTCGGTTCATAGATGGAAATCCAACTTCCAAATACGTGACATTTGCGGTTTTAATTGTAGAACTAGTATGGCGACATGATATATGGTACCCATGCCGCCTATGATTGATACTTATGATTTGAAGTTGTTTTATACACTATGCACTTATAATAGTATCAAATAATCTGTTTTAAACGTATCAAGCATTCTTTGGCTGTTATAAGGGAAAACCCTATCCCCCGGCTTGCGTTGCATTGTGTGATAGGACCTGGGTCTTATAACAGCTTCATTTTTCTTTATTTAGCATTGCGCTGTTTGTTTTATGCACTGGTATTCTTGGGAGGAAACCCGTTCCGTGTTATACGGCGTGGTCCCTTGATTTACCTAACTTTAAAATAAAGAATTAATAACTGTTTTAGTTCTCACACCAGTCACATGACTGACCTGGAGTTTATTGTTTTAACCTAAACTCTGGGTGCCCCTATTTTGACACGGGCAGCTAGTAGTTTTGGTTTTGCAGATTTATATTCACAGGATCCTGGTTTACAGCTGGAACGATATCCGGAAAGCTTTGTATCCGTATATCTACTTCTAGTTGTGTATTGTATTATTTTCCGCTGCTATTTAAATGTAATTTAAATCTCTGATATTTCTGTGTAATATTTATTCATTTATACTCTGTATATTCTTGTAATCTGATGCATTGTTGTTATATACAGTGAAATGTTCTTCTGTTTGCGTTCTATTTTGTCGTGTTCTCAAACGATAGGGCGTTTCGAACGGTCTGGGTCGGTTTAGCGACTAGTTCGGACCGAGCGAAATTCCTTCTCGTCACAGGCCAGGTCGACCCTATGGTCGACCTAGGGGTCGACCTGGTGCTGAAACCAAGTTTTGAGCCTGGGTTCATTCTGATGTTTTTGGTCTCATTTTCAGTCTAGATTCGTTCGCTTAATCCTATATAAACCCACCTAATCCCCACTCCTTCTCACACCATTCTTCTCTAACCTTATGCTGCACAAATTCTTGATGGACATGGCTTCTTCTTCTTCTTCAAAATTAAATTAAAAATAAAGTTAATCAAATCTAGAGAGTTCTTCTACCTTCTTCTTCAAGCAATGCAAGATTCGCAAATTGGGGGTTTTCAATCAAATTGAGATTCAACGTTCAACGACTGCTTACTAGAGTCAACTTCTGCATCTTAATTTCTCAGTCCACGATCTGTAAGTTCTAGTTACTTTTAGATTTAAATACTTAATTATGATATGGCCATGGAATAAAGTGGAATTGGATTTAAGTATGTTTATCGATTCTGATATATTTCTGTTGCTCCTTGAATCTTGAGTTTTGAGACTTGTCTATCTTTATGATCAAGTCAAGTTTATTATCTATTCAGCAGTTTTCTTGATTTGTAATAATGTTATCATCAAGTTGTAATCTTTATGCCTATCATGATGATCTTGTTTTAATTGCAACTTCTACCTCCCCCTATTTATTTTCTTTTGATGAACCTAGGTCAATTTCGGACCTAGGCCTAAACTACGATATACGTGCGATGGTGTATGGGGAAATATTGGAATATTACCAAGTGGAATATATGTGTTTGGTGGAATCGAAGACATAATATGAAAATTGGATGTTTGGGGATAATTTACCATTAACATGGAACGGGGTAATTTTGGGTATTGGCATTATAATGGTTATTGCGCGATTTGGATTGATATATGTAATTTGACATGGATCTTGATATATGTAATTTGGCTAGAACTCGTTATGGGTAAATTGGTGTAAACGTGGTATACACGTAATTTTGGGTATAAAACTTGATCTATGTAAATTGAGCATAGCTTTGTAAACATGGTATATGTGTAAATTGGCATAAACTTGGCATACATGTAAAACAGCATGAATTGAACACATGTAAATTGGTATGAATTGGGCATATGTAAAACTAACATGTAATCTAGAACTTAGGCATATGTTAATTATGTAAAATTTGGAGTTGAAACATATATGATAATTTATGACTTGGTAGAGGTTTAATATGAACGCGCCTAAGTTAGGTTTTGGGTAGTTGGCATGTATTGTAAATAAAAGGCTATAACTTGGCATAGCCTTATAGTGAATTATGATAATAATTTGGGAATATGTTTTGGGGCAAAAACGTGAATTATGAACTTGATAATTGGCATATAACTGGAAATATGAACGTGGTTAAAACATGAACATGAATATGAATATGAATATGAACACGAACATGAACATGGCTAACTCGAGGTTGGGTTGAGTTTGCAGTGTAATTCTGCCCAGAACCGCCCGGCATATCCAGTGACTGCGAATAATAAGATCCAATGTGAGAAGTTAGTCATATCGTGCTTAAACCCGAGGTTAGACTGAGTTGTGGTGTAATTCTGCCTGGAACCGCCCGGCATATCCATTGACCGCAACAACAGGTCTAATTTGAGTGGTTGATGCATTAATAATTAATTAATGCCAATAAACAGGCATGCTAAGAATGGAAAGGTTAAGTAATATGACTAGACTAATGACACTCAACCAACATAACATGACAAGTGGGTGGGTTAAGTTAACTTGAATTGATTGATGACACTTAACCGATATGACATGAATGGGTGGGTTAAGTCATGAACCGCTTGAATATACTTTATCAATTTGACATGATGATTTGGTAGGGTTAAGTCATGAACCGCTTGAATATACTTAACCAATTTGACAAGATGATTTGGTAGGGTTAAGTCATGAACCGCTTGAATATACTTAACCAATTTGACACGATTATTTGGTAGGGTTAAGTCATGAACCGCTTGAATATGCTAAACCAATTTGACACGATGATTTGGTATGGTTAAGTCATGAACCGCTTGAATATACGTAACCAATTTGGCATGATGATCTGATATGGTTAAGTCATGAACCGCGTGAATATACTTAACCAACTTGACACATGATTCGTAGGGCTAAGTCATGAACTTGAACGACAACACTTAGCCAAATTGACATGACACGTAAGCGGGTTAAGTCACGAACTTGAATGACAACACTTAACCAATTTGACATGCTAGACTGATAAGGGTTAAGTCACGAATTTAAATGACAACACTTAAACTGTTGGACGGAAACCCTAGTTACGCGGTCCATTTCAGCAGTAACTCACTTAGATGTATCATGGTACCCTGGAACTAGGCAGGGTGGGGCACGATTACTGGGCTGTTTGTAAGCGACCAGAACGACGGCTGAGTTGGTGCGCTAGTGTAGGTTCAGGCGGACTATGGTCGTGCACGTAGTCCGGAGTTGAAAAAGCAGGCATTGGGCATCAGTAGGTTTACACTGTGCGTGCTTGATTCATGTTGGGGATTGGCACCCTAGGGCTTGATACACCCTATGGTGGACTCAGCACAGGTAACTACATTCGTGATAGGGTCGTATGACACAGACACATGAATGAGCTAGGACTTGTAGGGAGCCGATCGATTAATAGATCGTTTCGTGGGACCAAGTAATGGGTCATTTCATGACATTAGGCAAGGGAACATTTTATAGTCAACACATGACACAGGTTGGGATACTAGTACGGGAGGTGCAGAGCAAATAGATATCATAGAAATATTTTGATAGTGAAGCAGAGAAATTTTGCGATGCTTGATAGAAATCTTGCGAAATTATACTTAGATTATCTTGAATGGGAACCTTGCGATGTTATACTTGACAAAAATCATATGACGTTATTCTTAGTTATCGTGCCTGTAGCTTATCTTGTCATCATGCTTATGTTTACTTTCAGTTTATTCATGCCATGTTATCTTTACCTGTTTTTATGCTGAAAGTCACTAGGAATTACTCAGTCTTTATGACTGACCCGTTTTGTTTCGCCTCTTTTTCTTCTTCCCCCCCCCCCCCCCCCGGTTCGCAGGTGGGAATACAACTTAGTTCGGATGTCACCAAGCTCCCAGGCTCTTTCATGTACGGCTTGGATCTCTCTTGGCTATGGCTTGCTTTGCTTTATTGGGGAATACTACAATTTAATTTTATGCTTCTTTGTTTTTGAGCAAGACAGATATTTTAGCCATGTAATTGGGTACTAGAAGTTGATGGGATTTTATTGTAAACAATTATATTTAATAAATGATTTGAAGTACTTCTACTTTACCTTCCTCTGTTTTATATATGTCTGTCTTGTAATATTTCTGTTCCAGTACCCATAATACTCCATTGAAGTTAAGGCATTCCCTTTGTGAGTGACCTTAACGGATGTGGGGTGTTACATTTGGTATCAGAGCAGAAGGTTACCAGACTGGGCAAAAGCTTTTAAAAAAAAACCTTCTGAAATTATTTTCAAAATGTTTACAAAGTAGCATTTTTCTAAGAAAAGTTTTGTTTTACGAAAGGCATATTCCCCAAAGCCATATGCACTTTCTTTTGATTCTCTCTTTTAATCTCTTCTTTCTCTCTTTTCACTATAGTTTTGTAGGCGTACGACACATGTCGGAGGGCAAAGGAGTGCCCAACCTCCATCTGTAGCCGCAGTAGTTTTACTTGCGACTAATCTAATTTCAAGCTTTGTAGGGTTGCCGTGCGATGGAGGTGGCTTTCGAGAAACTTGTCAACAAGCTATACAAGGATAGTAAGAACGAGGGTAAAGAACACAAGCCTAAGGATGAGAAACTTGTTGATATGGCTTAATCCACGAAAGAGGAAAAAGGTGAAAGGGAAGAGGCCAAAGTGAAAGAATAATAAAACCCAAGACAAGAGAGAGTATCATTAGTATGGTAAAAAGGGACATGTAGTTAAGTGTTATAGGACAAGGACAAGGGCAAAGGACAAGATCGTCGAGAGGGCAATTGTATGCTCTCACTACTAACATACCTAAGAGAGGTGGTAATGTTTCTGTTAAAAGTGTAGCTTTTCTTTTCTATCATACCGTGGGAACTTTGTTTTTGTACATCGCATCCTTTTAATTCTGCTTCGGTAGTTGAGTCTTTGCACCTTAGTACTAGCGTGGTAGAGGATCCCATTTTTGTCTCAAATTCTGTTGGGGAATCGGCTCATTTATTCATGACTTGTTTGGATTTGAGAATGTCTATGCTAAGTGTTGAGTTTAGAAGTAATGCTTATGTTTGTAGGCTATGGGTTGATTCTAGGGATGGAGTGGTTATCAGAAATGATACCATTCTCGAGTATGAAAAGAGGGTAGTTAGACTCTTGACTTGCCTCGGTAATGCCCTCGAAGTCTAGTGTAACCCTTAGGGTTCTGCCATGCTTAGTTACCTAGAATCTCTTGATACATTTATTGATCCGCTCGAGTAGTGTTCACCACTAAGGCGGATGGTTCATTTCGCTTATGCATGAGTTACAGAGAATCACCTCAGTAAGTACATCTGGCAACATGGTTGACATCTGTTTATTTTCAAGAGATAGTTCTTCTGCGTGGAATATCTTATAGTGAGTAAACGAGATCCAGGATTCACTAGTGAATTTTGGAGAGCTTGCATGAAACCATGAGTACACAGTTATGTTCGAGCCGAGTATACTAGAAGGAGAATAAGTGAAAGTGGAACGAGGGCAACATGAAATGAGTTCTAACTCATACTTTGGAAATAGGAATTAAGAAGCTACAAAATTGTGAAGTTAAAGACGGTCAAAGCACAATGGAGTTAATCTCAAGGAAATGTGACTTAGAAGATTGAAGATTAGATACGCGCATCATATCTCTTTTTAAGAGTATATCCTTGATGCCTCTTTTCCTGTAGAGCTTACTTGCATGCTATCTTTTAAGTATATCCTCTCGTTCCTATTCTCAATCCTATTTCTGTTGCAAAGCCCATAGGTAGTTTGACTCATCTGTTAGTAATACATGTTGGGGCTTGAAGGTGTTCGTTGGGTTGACTAAACCTTTTGGGTTTTATAGAATATGGGTTAGTTTTAGGAAGGGATTTCTTGTGACCTAAAAGGAGCCCATCATGCTTAGTTTCCTAGAAACATATATATTGGTTGGGTTGAGAAATTCTTTGAGTATCAGTCTGATGTTGATTTCGGTCTTCGGGGCTGGTGCTTAGGGAGTTCTTCTCCTAATCAGTATATATGTGACGTAGATTTCCAGTTTTGACATTGCCTAATGGGCACAAAGTTTTTACTTGCTTCTATCATTCGACTATATCTTTAGGTAGGAACAATTGGGTGTAAACATGTGTTTGAGACATGTTATGATTGATGGTTGCAAGTGATTGTAAGTGGTTGCTCGTAGATGCATATACACGCACATTAGACACTAGATCGGCTCAGTCACCTTTCATATTGTGTATGCATGAGTGTTTATACTTGTTTATAGATGAAATTGAATGTGTTATCATGTGGATGTCGCATATGGATGGATGTTTGTGTACACATATAGTGTTTATGTGAATAGGACTATTTGCATACATGTTGGACTCATGGCACTAAACATATTTTGCATTAAGAAGATCAATCAGGCCTGATCATTTGCATTAGAAAAGGAACACATACACACACTTTCTGCATATGTTCATACAGCATTAGAAATCTTTTAAGGACATTGATTGCTTGTGGATGATGTTTTGAGTAGATGGATGATGGATGGTAGGACACATTCTTCTTAACTTGGAAATTTCGGGGACGAAATCCTTTAAGGAGGGGAGAATGTAATACCCTGTATTTTAATAACATATTAAGATCATAAATCAAGGCAGAAGTAAATTTCAAAATAAGAATCAAGGAAAACGGGTTGTGCCATTATGTTCGTCTCGGAATTTTGCAGGAAATCGAGTCCGAGTTTTCGAAAAACGGAGTCCTTATGAGGGAGATATGACCCTCCGAAGTTTCAGGAACTTCAGAATCGAAAACAGGTCAAAATTCGAATTTGAAATTCGAATTCAAACCCCAGCGCAAACTAGGCGGGAATTTTCCCGCCCAGGACCAGGTCGACCTGGGGGTCGACACTATGGTCGACCTCCCAGCGGCCAGGTCGACCCTATGGTCGACCTGGGGGTCGACCTGGTGCTGAAACCCAGTTTTGAGCCTGGGTTCATTCTGATGTTTTTGGTCTCATTTTCAGTCTAGATTCGTTCGCCTAATCCTATGTAAACCCACCTAATCCCCATTCGTTCTCACACCATTCTTCTCTAACCTTATGCTGCACAAATTCTTGATGGACATGGCTTCTTCTTCTTCTTCAAAATTAAATTAAAAATAAAGTAAATCAAATCTAGAGAGTTCTTCTACCTTCTTCTTCAAGCAACGCAAGATTCGCAAATTGGGGATTTTCAATCAAATTGAGATTCAACGTTCAACGACTGCTTTCTAGAATCAACTTCTGCATCTTAATTTCTTAGTCCACGATCTGTAAGTTTTAGTTACTTTTAGATTTAAATATTTAATTATGTTATGGCCATGGAATAAAGTGGAATTGGATTTAAGTATGTTTATCGATTCTGATATATTTCTGTTGCTCCTTGAATCTTGAATTTTGAGACTTGTCTATCTTTATGATCATGTCAAGTTTATGATTTATTCAGCGGTTTTCTTGATTCGTAATGATGTTATCATCAAGTTGTAATCTTTATGCCTATCATGATGATCTTGTTTTTATTGCAACTTCTACCTCCCCCTATTTATTTTCTTTTGATGAATCTAGGTCAATTTCGGACCTAGGCCTAAACTACATATACGTGCGATGTTATACATGGGAAATATTGGAATATTACTGTAACACCCCACCTCCGCTAGGGTCACTCACAAAGGGAATGCACTAGTTTTGGTGGAGCATTGTCTAGGTAAACATGCACAGAGATATCACAAGACAGAACATAAATAAAGCAGCGGTAGAAATTAAAAACCAATCTCATTACTTTCAAGAAAAGAGTCAAAACCTTATATATCCAAAGTACAAATTGTCATTATTCCATTACATCAAGTTCTAGATAAAGAAGCATAAACTTAAAATAACAAAAGTAAATTATTCCCCAAAAATAGCAGAAGTGCAGCCAAAGCATAGCTTAAGACCAAACCGTACATGAGCTGACAAGCAAGCTAAATCCAAGCTAAGAGCTAGAGTTTCCTCCCGGAGAACCTGGGGGGGAAACGAACGAAAAAGGGGCGAAAGAAAAAGGGTCTGTCATAATGACTGGTAAGCCCTAGTGACTTTCAGTATAAAAACTAGTAAAGTTAACAAGACATGAATTAACGGAGAGTAAACATAAGGATGATGATAAGTGTTGCATGATGACTAAGATAACAAGATAAATCAAGTCTAGCATCGCATATTCAAGATTCGTTGCACCAACTGTACTAGTATTCTAACCCATGTCAAGTATTAACCATGAAATGATCCCTTGGCCCAATATCATGAAATGACCCATTACGGGGTCCTACAGTACGATCTACTAATCGATCGGCTCCCTACAAGTTCTAGCTTGTCATGTGTCTGTGTCATACGGCCCAATCACGAAATGTAGTCACCTGTGCTAGGTCCACCATAGGGTGTATCAAGCCCTAGGGTGCCAACCATCGACACGAATCAAGCACGCACGGTGTAAACCTACTGGTGCCCAATGCCTGCTTTTTCAACTCTGGACTACATGCACGACCATAGTCCGCCTGAACCTACAATAGCGCACCTACTTAGCCTTCGTTCTGGTCGCTTACAATCAGCCCAGTAATCGTTCCCCACCCTGCCTAGTCCCAGGGTATCATGATACATCTAAGTGGGTAACTGCTGAAAAGGACCGCGTAACTAGGGTTTCTAATGGGTTAAGTGTTGTCATTCAAATTCGTGACTTAACCCTACCAAATCATGTATCAAGTTGGTTAAGTGTGTTCAAGCGGTTCATGACTTAACCCTATCAAATCATCGTGTCAAATTGGTTAATTATATTCAAGTGGTTCATGACTTAACCCTATCATGTGGCATTAATTCATTAATGCACCCAGCCTCTCACATTAGACTAGTTGTTGTGGTCACTGGATTTGCCGGGCGGTTCCGGGCAGATTTACACCACAACATAGTCTAACCTCGGGTTTTACGTGCGATATGACCAACTACCCACATTGGATCCTATTGTTTGTAGTCACTGGATTCGCCGGGTGGTTCCGGGCAGATTTACACTGCAAACTCAACCCAACCTCAAGTTGACCATTTTCAAATTCATTCTAGCGTCATGTCCATGTTCAAGTTTTCGTGTCAAGTTCATGTCCATATCCAGGTTTAAGTTATAACAATGTTCATGTTTCAAGTTTATAGTAAATTCAGGTTTTGCCTAATCTACCCAATCGCATTCCCATCGTACGTAAACTCGAATCGATACAAACAAATCTAATTAGGGAATAACATAGAAAGAACTGGCATAAAGTGGCAAAAGTGATTACAAGTCAAGCATGGTATAACTTGAGATAAATGATTACAACAATACTGGCATATGAAATAGTGGTCTCAAATATTAAATCTAGCAAAATAGGGTGATAGTCATGGTAACAGTTAACATAAGATAATAACCCCAAACTTGGGAATAACAACCGTTTCAACATCATAGGCATGAGTATTATGGACATTAAGGGTTTTAGATTTACAACATGTATAGGCCCCAAATCAATTTCATGCAAATATTCCTACAAGTCAAGATTCAAGATGAATAGATCCAAGGTGAACAAATAGTAGATCCAAAATAATAGATCCAAAATGAACAATGATAGATCCAAGATAATTATCATACTTAGGTTCAATCTCGATTGGCAACATGTCCATATTAAGTTTAAAGTTTAGATCTAAAAGTAACTGGGGCTTACAGATCGTGGTTAGAGAATTAGAAAACAAAGAGGCGATGTTGAATCTCGAGTCTAACAGAAATCCCCCAAACAGCAATACTCTACACGTAGCCTTGTTGGAGAAGAAGCAATCCCTTTTCTCTAACTTTTCAACAAGAGCTTTAGCAGCATAAGGTCAGAGAGAATTTGTGTAGAGAGACTAGAGTTAGGGGTTGTTTATGTAGGGTCTGGCCAACGAATTTAGACAGAAATCGGACTAGAAACATCAGAGTGAATTCTGACTCAAAAATGGGCTCGGCAACCAGGTCGACACCCAGGTCGACTCTATGGTCGATCTGGTCCTGGGCAGGTC
This sequence comes from Allium sativum, assembly GCA_030737875.1. Classification (NCBI taxonomy): domain Eukaryota; kingdom Viridiplantae; phylum Streptophyta; class Magnoliopsida; order Asparagales; family Amaryllidaceae; genus Allium; species Allium sativum. Next base: position 137,780,848 of record CM060925.1, on the reverse strand, counting down.
GACACTATGGTCGACCCCCAGGTCGACCTGGTCCTGGGCGGGAAATTTCCCGCCTAGTCCGTTCTGGGGTTTGAATTCAAAATTTGAATTCGAATTCTGAGCTGTTCTGAACTTGAAAATTTCTGAAAACTTCGAAGGGTCATAACTTGGTCATACAGACTCCGATTTTCGAAAACTCGGACTCGTTTCCAAGCAGAATTTCGAGACGAACATAATGGCGTAACCCGTTGCCCTTGATTCTTATCTTAAAAATTAATTATGCCTTGATTTATGGTTATAACACGTTATTAAAATACGGGTTGTTACATTCTCCCCTCCTTAAAGGATTTCGTCCCCGAAATCTCTAAGTTAGGAAGAACGTATCCTACCATCCATCATCCATCTACTCAAAACATCATCCACAAGCAACCATTGTCCTTAAAAGATTTCTAGTGCTGTATGAACATATGCAGTAAGTGTGTGTATATGTACTTGTCTAATGCAAAAGATCAGGTGGTTACTGATTCAGTAAACCTCCTTAATGCAAAATATGTTAGTGTAATGAGTCCAACATGTATGCAAATTCATAACATAATTTATAATCTCTACATGAGTGCACATAACATTCATTCATATGCAACATCCAAGTGATAGCATAACAAGTTTCATCCATGTACAAGTATAAGCACTCATGCATATGCAACATGAAAATGTGACTGAGCCGATGTAGTGCTTAATGTGTGTCATGCATCCACTAGCAATCACTTGAAACACTTGCAACCATTTGCAAACATCAACCATAACATGTTTTAATCACATGTTTACATCCATATGGTTCTACCTAAGGTTCTCAAGATAAGATCGAGAAGATAACAAGGCAAACATAGGTAGTAAAAGCATGATACGAAAGGTTTTCAAGTTTATAGGAAAAGAGATCGAGAATGTACCCTCAAAAAGAAATGGGTAAAGCGCGCGTATCTTCTCTTCGGTTTCCCAAGTTGCATCTTCTTGGGCTTCACTCCACTGTACTTTAACTAGCTTGACTTCTCGATTCCTAAGCTTCTTGATCTCCGTTCCTAAGATACGAATCGGAACTCGCCTCAATGTTGCTTCTTTTTCCACTTCTACGCCTTCAAGGATGCTTGGCTCAACCACTTCGGCCGACTCATGTAAGCACTTTCGGAGATGCGAGACGTGAAAGATATTGTGTACTCCGGTCAGCTTCTCGGGTAAGTCTACCTTATAGGCCATCTGCCCAATCCTCTCAGCGATAGGGAACGGTCCTACGAACCTTGGTGCTAGCTTTCCAACCGCTCCAAAACGAACCACATTGCGTAAAGGAGAAACTTTTATAAAGACCATATCTCCGACTTCGGACTCTAGGTCTGTCCTTCTCTTGTCCGCATAAGATTTCTGTCTATCTTGGGCCGTTTTCATCCGTTTTCGTATCAACTCAATCTTCTCAGAAGTGTCCCTTATCATGTCGGGCCCAAGTATAAGCCTGTCTGTCGTCTCCCACCAACAAATTGGTGACTTGCACAGTCTTCCATACAAGGCTTCGAACGGTGCCATTCCTATGCTAGCTTCGTAGCTATTATTGTATGCAAACTCCACGAGACGGAGATGGTCTTCCCAAGTACCACCAAAATCAAGAATGCATAGTCTCAAGAGATCCTCTAGTACCCTATTTACACTTTCGGTTTGACCATCCGTCTGTGGGTGATAGGTCGTGCTTAAACTCAGTCGCGTACCCATTGCTTCTTGCAGACTATTCCAAAACTGGCTAGTGAAAATTGGGTCACGATCACTAACTATACTAGAAGGAACCCCTTGCAACCGTACTATCTCTCGAAGGTAAATAGATGCTAGCCATGATGCGGTCCTCTTGCTTTTCACCGCAATGAAGTGAGCACTTTTCGTGAGTCTATCAACTATGACCCATATGCTAGTATTTCCCTTCCTTGACCTAGGAAGTCCATCCATGAAATCCATCGAGATACTCTCCCATTTCCATCGCGGAACCTCCAAAGGATGTAATAGCCCACCGGGCTTCTTCGACTCGGCATTTACTTGTTGGCACACCATGCACTTCGAAACAAACTCTGCCACGTCCTTTTTCATTCCAGGCCAAAAGAAATTGCGTTTCATATCCCTGTACATCTTATCCCCTCTGGGATGTATGGTCATCTTCAAGTGATGCGCCTCCTCGAGGACTTTCCTTACTAAGTCTCCCACTTGTGGGACACATAGTCTTCCATCACGCCTTAGCCATCCCTTGTCATCTATGGCATACCTACCGAGGTGATTTGACGTCTCACCACTAATCAGCTTGTCTATGATTTCGACTATCTATGGGTCTTCCTTCTGTGAAGTCCCTACTTGATCTAGGAGTATAGGTCTTAACTCAAGAGATGCTAGCGTAGCAGCCAATGACTCAACAGCAGGTGTAAAATCAAAGGTTGCTATAAACTCAAGGCTTTTCCTTTCAACAGACAAGGGGCTCAAAGTAAACCTTTTTCTACTTAGCGCGTCCGCCACCACGTTACCCTTGTCAGGGGTATAAGCTATATCGAAGTCATATGATGCCAAGAATTCCATCCACCTCTGCTGCCTTAGATTCAAATATTTTTGCGAAAAGAGGTACCTAAGTGATTTGTGATCAGTGTACAACTCGAACTTTTCACCTAGAAGATAGTGGCGGCAAGCCTTAAGAGCAAAAACAATCGTGGCCAACTCCAAGTCATGTGTGGGATAGCTTTTCTCATGAACTTTAAGTTGTCTGCCCCCGTAGCATATCACTCTTCCATCTTGCATTAGGACAACGCCTAATCCCGTGCCGCACGCATCTGTGTACACCGTAAACATCTTGCCTCCGTCGGGTAATGCCAAAACTGGAGCTGTAGTAAGGGCTCTCTTAAGCCTTTGAAAAGCAACGTCACATTCTATGTCCCATGCAAAAGTTAGGTTATTCTTTGTTAACTTAGTAAGAGGGGCGGAAATCTTAGCGAAGTCCTTAATGAACTTCCTGTAGTAGCCCGCCAAACCGAGAAAGCTTCTCACCTCCGTTGCATTCTTAGGAATTTTCCAGTTTTGCACCGCAACTACCTTCGCGGGGTCCACAGCTATACCTTGCTTAGAAACTACATGTCCAAGAAACCGAACTTCCTTTCTCCAAAAATGGCATTTGAAGAACTTAGCCTTTAACTGGTGTGCTCTAAGCGTATCCATGACTTCCTTGAGATGCCTAGCATGCTCTTCTTCATCTTTTGAGAAGATCAAAATATCGCCCACAAAAACCACCACAAATTTGTTAGGGAACTCCCGAAACACCCTACTCATCAAATCTACAAAGTACGCGGGTGCATTCGTTAACCCAAACGGCATGACGAGCCATTCGAAGAACCCATTTGGAGTCCTAAACGCAGTTTTGTCAATGCTCCTCAGCCACTCTAAGCTGATGGAATCCTGTGGCTAGATCGAGTTGAGAGAAAACAGATGCTCCCACAAGCTGGTCAAATAAATCGTCGATTCTTGGAAGTGGGTGCCTATTCTTCTTCGTCATCTTGTTTAACTCACGATAGTCTACGCACAGACGAAGCGAACCATCCGCCTTAGTAGCGAATACCACCGGAGCACCCCATTCAGAAATGCTTCGTTTTATGAAATTTTTCTCAAGCAACTCCTTAACTTGTTTACCGAGCTCTCTTCTTTCTCGTGGGGCCATGTGCCTAACGGGCAATGAAACTGGCTTGGCATTATCAACAAGATAAATTCGGAAGTATATCTCGCATTTAGGGGGTAACCCCTTCACCTCATCAAAGACATCTGGATATTCTCGGACCACTCTTACAGATTGCAAATTGTCGATGGACGAGTCAAGAGATTCAAGATAACACAACATGACCGGACCCTTCGGGTTACAAGAAATTTCGAGGGGATTACCAAGGAGAGTCATGAGCCTCACTACCCTTCGTTCACAATCAAGAATGGCTCCATAATTGGACAGCCAATCCATATCTAGGATCAAACCGTATCCCATAAATCCGAGAACATAAGCATTACACGTGAATTCTTCGCTTAAGATAGAAATCCTCAAATCCACACAATTCATAGATAAATGAGCGGAGCCCCCAGTTGGATTTGAAACACTAACGGGATCCTCAACTAGACTAGTACTTATGTGCATATTTTCAACAATATCAGAAGAAATAAAAGTATGCGATGCGCCAGAGTCAAATAAGGTTCAAATAGGAAATTCAGAAATGTAAACAAGGCTTTCTACAGAAATATTACTACCTCGGTCAAGAGCTGCAGTGGTGTTGAGAGCATGCAACTGCCCTCAAGAAGGTCCTGCTCGCTGGGTCTGCCCTTGCCCTTGTCCATGCTTCTTAGGGCAATCCTTACTGAAGTGTCCAGTATCTCCACAACGAAAGTATTCACCCAACTTTCTCTTCTTCCTTCTACAGTCTTTAGCTAGATGTCCCGTAATACCACAAAAGTTTCACTTCCTTGTCTCACGTGGTTTGTTAGCATTGTTGTTCTTGTTATTCTTGTTGCCTCCCTTCCTGAAGTCAACCTTCTTATTCTAAGCATCATTAGGCTTAACGTTCTTCTTGCTATTCTTGTCTTCCTCATGAAGTAGGGCCATATCCACCAAGCTTTCAAAGGTCGCCCCCCATGGGTATATGAGTTATGGCCAAACTGTGTAGTGGCTCGTTCAATCCTCGAGCAAAGCGTACAACCTTCTTCTGGGCCGTATTGACCAAGTCCAAACCGAACCGAGCAAGCTGATTAAACCTATTCACGTACTCCCTAACAGACATGTCCCCTTGCTTGAGTGCTAGGAACCTCTCCATCTGAAGGTTCTCTTCCGCTACTATAAGAATTTAAGCCCAAACCTCTCTCTAAAGTCTGCCCAAGTCTCAACTAGCCTGGTAGCATTGGTGACTTCCCACCAAAATGCAGCTTCCTCTTTCAACAACCATGCTGCCAACTGAACTTTCCTATGATCCTCCACATCGAAGATAACAAACAAGTCTTCAGTCTCCTTTAGCCAGTTTCGTGCCTCAACGAAGGTTTCAGTTCCAACGAAGTTCTTGTCGCCCATTGCTTTAAAGTCTTTGCATATTTTGGCGAAGGCGGTACTAGGAGGAGGAACCACGGCCACTGGGGGAGGAGGAACCGCGGCCACTGGGGGAAGAGGAGGAGGGATGTCTGCCGGGCCCGGGCCGTTGGCCCTAGCTTCTAAGTACCTTCGGAACCATCCAGGTATGGGTACTCCCTCAGGAAGGTTAAGGTCAGACATGCTGAAAAACGAAAAGAAAAAGATTCAAACGAGGAAACAAAGGAAAGTGCTAATGGCTTTTGAGGAATAGCCATTTCTTAAAAATAAAACTATTCTTGAAAAATGTTTCTTTATAAACGGTTTTGAAAATAGTTTCAGAAGGTTTTTAAAACTTTTGCCCAGTCTGGTAATCTTCTGCTCTGATACCAAATGTAACACCCCACCTCTGCTAGGGTCACTCACAAAGGGAATGCACTAGTTTTGGTGGAGCATTGTCTAGGTAAACATGCACAGAGATATCACAAGACAAAACATAAAAAACTAGTAAAGTTAACAAGACATGAATAAACGAGAGTAAACATAAGGATGATGATAAGTCTGGAATGATAACTAAGATAACAAGATAAATCAAGTCCAGCATCGCATATTCAAGATTCGCTGCTCCAACTGTACTAGTATTCTAACCCATGTCAAGTATTAACCATGAAATGATCCCTTGGCCCAATATCATGAAATGACCCATTACGGGGTCCTACAGTATGATCTACTAATCGATCAGCTCCCTACAAGTTCTAGATCGTCATGTGTCTGTGTCATATGGCCCAATCACGAAATGTAGTCAACTGTGCTAGGTCCACCATAGGGTGTATCAAGCCCTAGGGTGCCAACCATCGACACGAATCAAGCACGCACAGTGTAAACCTACTGGTGCCCAATGCCTGCTTTTTCAACTCCGGTAGTCCGCCTGAACCTACAATGGCGCACCTACTCAGCCGTTGTTCTGGTCGCTTACAATCAGCCCAGTAATCGTGCCCCACCCTGCCTAGTCCCAGGGTATCGTCATACATCTAAGTGGGTTACTGCTGAAAAAGACCGCGTAACTAGGGTTTCTAATGGGTTAAGTGTTTTCAATCAAATTCGTGACTTAACCCTACCAAATCATGTATCAAGTTGGTTAAGTTTAACGACCCGAACTTCCCCGTTCTCCGAAGAGAAGAGAACGAACGAATTGTTTTGAGAACACGACAAAATAAAACGCAGACGGAAGAACATTTCATTGTTTATTACAACAATTCATCAGAATACCAGAATATACAGAGTATAAATCAATATTACACAATTTACCAAATATCAGAGATAACAATACATTACATAGCAGCGGAAAATAATACAAAATACAACTGAAGGAGATATACGGATACAAAGCTTTCCAAATATCATTCCAGCTGTACATCAGGATCCTGTGAATATAAATCTGCAAAACCAAAACTACTAGCTGCCCATGTCAAAATAAGGGCACCCAGAGTTTAGGTTAAGACAATAAACTCCAGGTCAGTCATGTGACTGGTGTGAGAACTAAAATAGTATTTAAAATTATACATTAAATCAGATATATCAAGGGACCACGCCGTATGACACGGAACGGGTTTCCTCCCAAGAATACCAGTGCATGTAAGAAAACAGCGCAATGCTTTTTGGAAAAATGAAGCTATTATAAGACCCAAGTCCTATCACACAATGCAACGCAAGCCGGGGGATAGGGTTTTCCCTTATAATAGCCAAACATGCTTAGTACGTTGTAAACAAATCATTTGATACTATTATAAGTGCATAGTGTATAAAACAACTTCAAATCATAAGTATCAATCATAGGCGGCATGGGTACCATATATCATGTCGCCAATACTAGGCTCTACAATCAAAACCGCAAGTGTCACGTATTTGGAAATTGGATTTCCATCTATGAACCGAGGCAAGGGATCGTCCTCAACCGATTCGAGACAATCTAGCCTACCATGTCTCAGGGACAAAACGCATCGACCCTTGGAGCGACAGGGCCGGTCCACCGATGTGGATTAGACGAAATCCTGAACACTACGTCTCCCCGCCCTATGGGGCGCAAATGAGCCAACGCATGACTCCATCGGCTTCACATAGTCACCGATATATCTAAGGCGCCTCGCAACAGCAACAACCACTTAAGTCAAACTCGTCAGGGCGTGTAAAACCACTGACGCCATTTCTAGCTAGAAAGAAACGCATGTCCTCCCTGAGGTCCTCTCCCGTTTTTGGTTCACCACCGGGGTGTGAGGCTCGCGAATCAACGTTACACAAAGCTACTCCACAAAGGCCGTGCTTTGATCATCAACCACAAGACTCTGCTTTTCAACAGAAGCCTTGATCATTTGCATCTTAGCATGCCACACAGGCAAACCACTCTATGCAACCGATATCAGTCACACAGAATGAAATCCGATGTCAAACACACAGTCCATTTACAAGTCTGTTCTGGGTCTGAACGAAACCGGAGGCACCTAGTACCCCGCATGTCCATCGATCTCCAAGTACGTCTGGACGACCACTAACTGATTCCCTCCTCTTTGGTGTACGGCCTAATCAAGATCATCAGTAATCATCCAAACGACGTGAAGACCTCCGGTCTTCGACCACCGTCTTCATCTTCGACTTATCGTCGTATCAGTTATTCAGAATGGGATAAACCCGGTCTTTCCGAATAACTCGCGTATATTATAAACAAGTGTTACACAAACACAACATACGCCTCATTCCAATTTATCAGCCACTAACCGTAAATTAACCAGAGAATAATTCCCCAAATATTAACCCTGAAGGCCGAAACCAACATCAGATCAATATCCAGAAAACCATTCTGCTTAGCTAACCGACAGTTAGTTTCTAAATTTCACATTCATAGGGAAAGGTTCCTATTAATTTTATCAAAGATAAATCCTTTAAATTTATTCTTTAATCTAATTTTGAATATCAATTCAAACTAGTCGGGATTAGCGAACCTTATCGAAGTAATCGTTTTTTTTAATTTCCCAATCCCATCCTATTCATCCCATGAAGTAAAACGGGTCTTACTTCATATCTAACACCACGGTGTTATCGGTAAATTCAATTACCATTTCATGTTTAAATCTAATTAAAGATTTAACTATCGCCTGGAGAAAAACTGGTGATACTCCATTCTCGATCTTTTCAATCTAATTAAAGATTCATTAAAACTCCACTTAGTTTTAATCGTTAACTGGGTTAAAGAATCAGTGTCATTTAAAACACGGTTCACGATAAACCCAAAATCACATCACATTTCAATCAGTCCCTAACCGTAAATTAGCAAGTGAGCAATTCCCTAAGTATTAACCCCGAAGGCCGAAACCAACATCAGATCAATACCCCAGGAACCATTCAACTTAACTAATCTCCAGTTAGTTTCTGATTTTTTTACTTCCTTTGGGTCTAAGAACAGTATTATTGAAGATACCGTTCACGACAACCCAAAATCACGTTCCATTAATTATCGGGTTAAAGAACAAGTGTTATTTAAAACACTGTTCACGATAAACCCAAAAATCAATACCAATTAAATATTATTTAATTGGTACACTTCATTAAATCTAAATAAAAAGATTTAATCTTTTCTCAACTGGGTTCAAGAACAGTGTTAATAAAGACACCATTCACGACAAACCCAAATCACATTTGACATTAAATACAAGGCTCTGAATAGAAAATATACCGGCTTATATTCAATATCAAATTCTACGACCAACAAATATCGTATTGGAAATAACGATATATATATATATCTTTCAAATTTCCATAACGCTATCTATATCATCACGAAATCCAACATTGAAATATTTCGAAGACAATTTCGATTCAAATCCATTCCAATATAATTATTGGAAATTCTGGTTATTTTCAAAACCATTTCAAATCCAATTTATTTATTTAAAAATAAATAGAATTATAATTCTAGTTCAAAACTAGTTCATTTCGATAAAAATCTATTTTTATCTTTTCAAATATGGAGTTTTTTCATCCCAATTAATATCAATCAAATCAGTGTATATAAATATATCTCCGATTTGTTTATAAATATTTATTTCATTTCACAGCACATCACACAATCAACTACACATCAAAATCGAACAAACAAGCATACAAGCCGTCCATGGTCTGTGGACGACGGGTGTCGGGTGCTACTAAACACTGTCTGCATCCTAGTATATAGTTCAACTAGAAAATATAAATTAATGGTGAGAAGTTCTCACAGATAGCTAATCCAATCGCCTCGACCCTTCTTGTATAGAAGATCTTCGCCACTCGCCCTTTGTCACTTTCGTTGAAAAGATATTCTCAATTAGATTCAAATAATTTTGGTTTCACCAAAATCCGGTTTATTTTGCACCCGGTACATTCAATTGAAGTTTGAAATCTAATTATCGAACTACCGCGCCATTTTCAATTCCTTTTATAATTATAAATAATTATTTATATTCCAACGACGATCTATATAATGTATACGTTCGAATTCTATTCAAAATAAATTTCTCGTCGTTATTATTTAAAATAATTCATTTTAAATATTCAAACTTCGCTAAAATTGCCAAAATAAAAATTTTAAATTGGCCCAGATTTCCGGGTTATTACATTAAGTGTGTTCAAGCGGTTCATGACTTAACCCTATTAAATCATCATGTCAAATTGGTTAAGTATATTCAAGTGGTTCATGACTTAACCCTATCATGTGGCATTAATTCATTAATGCACCCCAACCTCTCACATTAGACTAGTTGTTGTGGTCACTGGATTTGTCGGCCGGTTCCGGGCAGATTTACACCACAACATAGTCTAACCTCGGGTTTTACGTGCGATATGACCAACTACCCACATTGGATCCTATTGTTTGCAGTCACTGGATTCGCCGGGCGGTTCCGGACAGATTTACACTGCAAACTCAACCCAACCTCGAGTTGGCCATTTTCAAATTCATTCTAGCGTCATGTCCATGTTCAAGTTTTCGTGTCAAGTTCATGTCCATATCCAGGTTTAAGTTATAACAATGTTCATGTTTCAAGTTTATAGTAAATTCTGGTTTTGCCTAATCTACCCAATCGCATTCCCATCGTACATAAACACGAATTGATACAAACAAATCTAATAAGGGAATAACATAGAAAGAACTGGCATAAGGTGGCAAAAGTGATTACAAGTCAAGCATGGTATAACTTGAGATAAATGATTACAACAATACTGGCACATGGAATAGTGGTCTCAAATATTAAATCTAGCAAAATAGGGTGATAGTCATGGTAACAGTTCACATAAGATAATAACCCCAAACTTGGGAATAACAACCGTTCCAACATCACAGGCATGAGTATTATGGACATTAAGGGTTTTAGATTTACAACATGTATAGGCCCCAAATCAATTTCATCCAAATATTCCTACAAGTCAAGATTCAAGATGAATAAATCCAAGGTGAACAAATAGTAGATCCAAAATAATAGATCCAAAATAAACAATGATAGATCCAAGATAATTATCATACTTAGGTTCAATCTCGATTTACAACATGTCCATATTAAGTTTAAAGTTTAGATCTAAAAGTAACTGGGGCTTACAGATCGTGGTTAGAGAATTAGAAAGCAAAGAGGCGATGTTGAATCTCGAGTCTAACAGAAATCCCCCAAACAGCAATACGCTACACGTAGCCTTGTTGGAGAAGAAGCAATCCCTTTTCTCTAACTTTTCAACCAGAGTTTTAGCAGCATAAGGTCAGAGAGAATTTGTGTAGAGAGACTAGAGTTAGGGGTTGTTTATATAGGGTTAGGCCAACGAATTTAGACAGAAATCGGACTAGAAACATCAGAGTGAATTCTGACTCAAAAATGGGCTCGGCAACCAGGTCGACACCCAGGTCGACTCTATGGTCGACCTGGTCCTGGGCAGGTCGACACTATGGTCAATCTGGTCCTGGGCGGGAAATTTCCCGCCCAGTCCGTTCTGGGGTTCGAATTCGAAATTTGAATTCGAATTCTGAGCTGTTCTGAACTTGAAAATTTCTGAAAACTTCGAAGGGTCATAACTTGGTCATACAGACTCCGATTTTTGAAAATTCGGACTCGTTTCCAAGCAGAATTTCGAGACGAACGTAACGGTGTAACCCATTGCCCTTGATACTTAACTTAAAAATTAATTCTGCCTTGATTTACGGTTATAACACGTTATTAAAATACGGGTTGTTACAATTATCTAGTGGAATATATGTGTTTGGTGGAATCGAAGGCATAATATGAAAATTGGATGTTTGGGGATAATTTACCATTAACATGAAACGGGGTAATTTTGGGCATTGGCATTATAATGGTTATTGCGCGATTGGGACTGATATATGTAATTTGACATGGGTCTTGATATATGTAATTTGGCTAGAACTCGTTATGGGTAAATTGGTGTAAACGTGGTATACATGTAATTTTGGGTATAAAACTTGATCTATGTAAATTGAGCATAGCTTTGTAAACATGGTATATGTGTAAATTGGCATAATCTTGGCATATATGTAAAACGGCATGAATTGAACATATGTAAATTGGTATGAATTGGGCATATGTAAAACTGACATGTAATCTAGAACTTGGGCATATGCTAATTATGTAAAATTTGGAGTTGAAACATATATGATAATTTATGAGTTGGTAGAGGTTTAATATGAACGCGCCTAAGTTGGGTTTTGGGTAGTTGGCATGTATTGTAAATAAAAGGCTATAACTTGGCATAACCTTATAGTGAATTATGATAATAATTTGGGAATACGTTTTGGGGCAAAAACTTGAATTATGAACTTGATAATTGGCATATAACTGGAAATATGAACGTGGTTGAAACACGAACATGAATATGAATATGAACACGAACGTGAACATGGCTAACTCGAGGTTGGGTTGAGTTTGCAGTGTAATTCTGCCCGGAACCGCCCGACATATCCAGTGACTGCGAATAATAAGATCTAATGTGAGAAGTTAGTCATATCGTGCTTAAACCCGAGGTTAGACTGAGTTGTTGTGTAATTCTGCCCGGAATCGCCCGGCATATCCAATGACCGCAACAACAGGTCTAACGTGAGTGGTTGATGCATTAATAATTAATTAATGCCAATAAACAGACATGCTAAGAATGGAAAGGTTAAGTAATATGACTAGACTAATGACACTTAACCAACATAACATGACAAGTGGGTGGGTTACGTTAACTTGAATTGATTGATGACACTTAACCGATATGACACGAATGGGTGGGTTAAGTCATGAACCGCTTGAATATACTTAACCAATTTGACACGATGATTTGGTAGGGTTAAGTCATGAACCGCTTGAATATACTTAACCAATTTGACACGATGATTTGGTAGGGTTAAGTCATGAACTGCTTGAATATACTTAACCAATTTGACACGATGATTTGGTAGGGTTAAGTCATGAACCATTTGAATATATTTAACCAATTTGACACGATGATTTGGTAGGGTTAAGTCATGAACCGCTTGAATATGCTTAACAAGTTTGACACAATGATTTGGTATGGTTAATTCATGAACCGCTTGAATATACTTAACCAATTTGACATGATGATTTAGTATGGTTAAGTCATGAACCGCGTGAATATACTTAACCAACTTGACACATGATTCATAGGGCTAAGTCATGAACTTGAACGACAATACTTAGCCAAATTGACATGACACATAAGCGGGTTAAGTCACAAACTTGAATGACAACACTTAACCAACTTGACATGCTAGACTGATAAGGGTTAAGTCATGAATTTAAATGACAACACTTAACTTGTTGGACGGAAACCCTATTTACGCGGTCCATTTCAGTAGTAACCCACTTAGATGTATCATGGTACCCTGGAACTAGGCAGGATGGGGCACGATTACTGGGCTGATTGTAAGCGACCAGAACGACGGCTGAGTTGGTGCGCCAGTGTAGGTTCAGGCGGACTATGGTCATGCACGTAGTCCGGAGTTGAAAAAGCAAGCATTGGGCATCAGTAGGTTTACACTGTGCGTGCTTGATTCGTGTCGGGGGTTGGCACCCTAGGGTTTGATACACCCTATGGTGGACTCAGCACAGGTAACTACATTCGTGATAGGGTCGTATGACACAGACACATGAACGAGCTAGGACTTGTAGGGAGCCGATCGATTAATAGATCATTTCGTGGGACCAAGTAATTGGTCATTTCATGACATTGGGCAAGGGATCATTTTATAGTCAACACATGACACGGGTTGGGATACTAGTATAGGTGGTGCAGAGCAAATAGATATCATAGAAATATTTTAATGGTGAAGCGGAGAAATCTTGCGAAATTATATTTAGTTTATCTTGAATGGGAACCTTGCGATGTAATACTTGACAAAAATCATATGACGTTATTCTTAGTTAACGTTCCTATAGCTTATCTTGTCATCATGCTTATGTTTACTTTCAGTTTATTCATGCCATGTTATCTTTACCTGTTTTTATGCTGAAAGTCACTAGGACTTACTTAGTCTTTATGACTGACCCGTTTTGTTTCGCCTCTTTTTCTTCCGTTCCCCCCCCTAGGTTCGCAGGGTGGGAATACAACTTAGTTCGGATGTCACCAAGCTCCCAGGCTCTTTCATGTACGGCTTGGATCTCTCTTGGTTATGGCTTGCTTTGCTTTATTGGGGAATACTACAATTTATTTTTATGTTTCTTTGTTTTTGAGCAAGACAGATATTTTAGCCATGTAATTGGGTATTGGAAGTTGATGGGCTTTTATTGTAAACAATTATATTTAATAAATGATTTGAAGTACTTCTACTTTACCTTCCGCTGTTTTATATATGTCTGTCCTATAATATTTCTGTTCCAGTACCCATAATGCTCCATTGAAGTTAAGGCATTCCCTTTGTGAGTGACCTTAACAGATATGGGGTGTTACACTTTTTCAGGAAATGATGGAGCTAAGTAAGATCTGGGTTAAGAGTTTGGCTGATTTTCATGGATGTTAGCATGCTTAAGTAGAAAATAAAATCTTTGAATTATTGTATCTGCATGAATCCTTAGGAACTATTTTAAGAATCAGTTTTGTAAATATTAAGTTGAGTCAGGGAAGAATTATGATTAGGTGATAGGAAATTAAGTGCAATGTGTTATGTTGATGACTGAGCTGAAGTAGTATTATATATGATCATTTTACAAACTGAAATTGAGGAAGCATATGTTTTGAATTATGTAAAGTTACTAATATTATTTGTATTAGTCAATCTGGAGTAATTTTAGAAAAGTAATGTATACATATACAAGTTTGCATGCTGGTTTATTGGTGTATCCATTCAGTAAATTCGAATAAAAAAGTGGTGCATATGGGCACACTTGATTCAGTCCAGATACGAGATGGACTAACCAGGGGTGCAAAGTTGACCCATGCACCAAGAATCAGAATAGTAAACATGCACATGTTGCACACATTGTTTCAAAAGTATCATTTATGCATACATAAGGTTATCACTTTTGATAACCCCCATTTTGAAAAGTATCATTTATATAAGCATAAGAGTATCAGTTCTGTTATCATCATTTTAAAAGTATCATTTATGTACTCAAGAGAGTATCATTTTGTTAACTTTATTCAGAAAGGATTATTATTGTATAAACCACAATATCATTTTAAAAAGGTACCATTCTTGCAAGTATCATTTTTGCATATAGTTAGGTATCATTTTTGAAGGCATCATTCCTGTAGGCATAACAGTATCATTTTTGCATATATAAGAGTATCATTTTTAGCATTATGCCACAGAAGTATCATTTTTATAGGCATAAGAGTATCAGTTTTAAAATCTATGTTTAACATTGATCTATAAAGTAGTCAATTGATCTCTTGCTTTCTTTCTACTCTGATTTAAAGCAACAGAGGTATATATATATTCATATATATATATATATATATATATATGTGTGTGTGTGTGTGTGTGTGTATCAGAATATTTTATATGAACTAATATTTTTCTATTGGTAAAACTTTGGGATCCTGGATTTTGATTAGGATAGAATGGCTCTGGCTTATAACATTGGAACTAGAAAGCCATCTACACATTTGGGTACAACTGTATAAAAAAAACATACCATAATTTTAGTTTAAAAGTAGGGTCATTTCAACAAAGGTGCCGAATGGACATGTGAATGTCGTTTTCTCTTGATCTTCGGGAGAGATTGGAATTCAGTTATAACCGGAGTAACTATCAAGAAAGCAGTAGAATTCGCGACCGGCTAAACATTCGAGCATTTGGTCAATGAAGGAAAGAGGAAAGTGGTCTTTACGTGTTGCAGTATTCAATTTTCGATAATAGATGCAAACACGCCAACCCATTTGAGTACAAGATGGAAGAAGTACGTTTTGGTTATTTGCGACAATGGTGAGTCCGGACTTTTTGGGAACAACATGAATGGGGCTTACCCATAAGCTATCAGAAATGGGATAAATGATACCGTTGTCAAGAATTTTAAGAATTTCTTCAAGAACTACCTCTTTCATCTTAGGGTTAAGCCTACGTTGCGCTTCACAAGTGGGTTTGGCTTCATCGGCTAAGTGAATACGATGTTAAACGATTGCAGGGCCAATTCCCCTGATGTCAGAAATGGACCAACTGATTGCATCTTTGTTTTTAGAAAGAGTCGAGAGAAGAGAAATTTCTTGATCATAAGTTAAATTTGAAAAAATTATGAAAAGACAAGTTTTATTATCACCTAAGTATACATACTTAGGACGATCGGGAAGAGGTTTAAGATCCAACTTTGGTGGTTCCTCGATCAGAGAATTTGGTTGAGATTTGGACTCAACTGACAGCGATTCAAATGGAAGCATGTATTCGACTTCGTTAGAAGCATCTTGGAACAATTTTTCATACTCGGCCTCACGCTCATCATTGAGGTTAATCGATTCATTTTCGGAGTCTTCGTGAATGGCATTAACTTCCAAGGTGTGGTCACATGATTCATTCGAATGATTTTCAAGATTGAAAATATTAAGATCTAGAGTCATGTTTCCAAAAGAGATTTTCATTGAACCATTGTGACAATTTGTTAAAGCATTTGAAATAGCCAAAAAGGGCCGACTTAAAATCAACGGTATTTGGCTCATTGGATTATTGACAGGTTGAGTTTCCAAAACAATGAAATCGACAGGGAAGATGAATTGACCAACTTTGATGAGTATGTCCTCGATTTCTCCAATGGGTTTCTTAATTGAACGATTAGCAAAGTGAAGAGTTATTTTTGTTCATTTAAGTTCACCCAAACCAAGTTGTTGGTAAACAGAATATGGAATCAAATTGGCACTCGCACCCAAATCAAGTAAGCATTCGTTAATTGTTTTATCACCTATCGTGCATGAGATTGTAGGGCGTCCAAGATCTTCGTATTTGATAGGGACTGATTGGGTCAAGACTTCGCTAAGTCCAGCGGCTAAGAAGACTTTCTTGGGTACATGAGTGTGTCATTTTTGGGCACACAAGTCTTTGAGAAATTTAGCAAAGGTGGGGACTTGTTGCATGATGTCAAGAAGGGGGAAGTTAACTTTCACTTGTTTAAAAATTTCCAACATCTTTTCCATTTGGTCGGAATGTTTATTTGGTCGAAAACGATGAGAAAATGGAATGCGAAACTCATCGTTCATAGGTCAGCCTACTTGAGTTGGAGTAGAAATAGACTCAGAATTTGGATCAAGATCATTCGTGGTTTGAGAAGAGTCGAGGGGAACACTTGGTAAGTAATTTTGATTTTCAACTTGATTATCGATTTTCTTACCGGATCGTAAAATCGTGATAGCATTCAACTGAGTTTGATTGCTATCCTGGATGACATGAACTTGGTTTAGATTAGGATTTTGATTCCTAGGGTTTGGAGTGGGTTGACTCGGGAAAGTGCCTCTTTCTCGTTGAAACGACCCTAACTTCCTCGTAAAGGGAAGCCCGGATTGTGTTGAGAAGACGACAAATCAGAACACAAACAGAACAACATTTCATTGCTTATTATAAACAATTCCATCATAATACAAGAATGTAATAGAGTATGAATAAATAACATACATTTGATAAATATCAGAGATTTAAATTACATTTAAATACATAGCAATGGAAAAATAATACAAAACACAACTGAAAGAAATACACAGATACAGAGCTTTCCGAGTATAGTTCCAGATGTATATCCAGGATCCTGTGAATATAATATCTGCAAAATCCAACTACTAGTTGCCCGTGTGAAAAATATAAGCACCCAGAGTTTAGATTAAAACAATAAACTCCAAGTCAGTCATGTGACTGGTGTGAGAACTAAAACAGTTATTAATTTGATTTTAAAGTTAGGTAAATCAAGGGACCATGCCGTATAACACGGAATGGGTTTAACCCCAAGAATACCAGTGCATATAACAAACAACACAATGCTAAAGAAGAAAATGAAGCTATTATAAGACTCAAGTCCCATCACACAATGCAACGCAAGCCAGAGGATAGAGTTTTACCTTATGATAGCCAAATAATGCTTGATACACGAAATTTCATATTTTATTATTATAATAATTGAGGAAATCAACTTTAAATATAAATGTATCAATTATATACGGCATAGCATCCCATGCTACTATGTCGCCATACTAGTTCTACAAATTAAACTGCATTATGTTGTATTGGAAATTGGATTCCATCTTTGAACCAAGGCAATGGATCGTCCTTACCGAATTCGAGAAGCTCTAGTTCGTGTCTCAGGCTACAGCCGCAATTGCACCTAGGAGCCACAGGACCGGTCCACATTTTAAGTGGATTAAAAATCCCTGAACAATACGTTTCCCCACCCTGTGGGACGTACATGAGACAGATGACTCAATATCCACCGGTTCCATAGTAACCGATATACCCGAGGCGCCTCACATTCCAACAACCACATAGGTAAAAATATAAAAATGTATGGGCTTGTAAACCCAGACACCACCTCTAACTAGAAAGAAATGCATGTTCTCCCTGGATCCATCTCCCGTTTCTGGCTCATACCGGGAAGTGAACTCGCGAATTAACGCTAAACACAAAGCGGTGCTATATTAAATCTATGCTTTGATCATCAACTACAAGACTCTACTCTTCAACAGAATCCTTGATCATTTGCCACTCAGGCATGTCACACAGGCAAGTCAATCCATGCGACTGATGTCTATCAATATACAACCTCTAAGCTCGTACGTCTCAGAGAAGGGTGTTAAGCAAGAGAATAAATTTTCCACTACCAAACAGATGTATATTAGATAGAGATCAATCAATCATAGAGTAAAATCTAATGTCAGATACAGTCCATTTACAAGTTCGTTCTGGGTCTGAACGAAAACTGAGGCACCTTATTCCTCATCCCATATGTCCAATACAGGAGAGAGGCCCTCGCATATCTGTTGATCTCCAAGTACGCCTGGATGATCACTACTTATTACCTCGTCTTGGGTGTACAGCCCAATCAAGACATCAATAATCATCCAAAAGATGTGAAGACCTCTGATCTTCAACCGCCGTCTTCATCGTCGACATATCGTCGTATCAGTTTGAGATGACCCGAACTTCCCCGTAAAGGAAAGCCCAGATTGCTTTGAAAACACGACCAATCAGAACACAAACAGAAGAACATTTCATTGTATATTACAACAATTCATCAGAATACAAAAATATAACAGAGTATAAATAAATATTATACATTCGATAAATATCAGAGATTTAAATTACATTACATAGCAGCGGAAAAAATAATACAATACACATTTGAAAGAGATAAACGGATACAGAGCTTTCCGAATATCGTTCTAGCTGTAAACCAGGATCCTATGAATATAAATTTGCAAAACCAAAACTACTAGCTGCCCATGTGGATATAGGGGCACCCAGAGTTTAGGTTAAAACAATAAATTCCACGTCATTCATGTGACTGGTATGAGAACTAAAATAGTTATTTAAAACTTTACTTTAAATCAGATATATCGAGGGACAACGCCATATAACACGGAACGGATTTCCTCCCAAGAATACCAGTGCATATAACAAAACAGCGCAATGCTTTTTGGAAAAATGAGGCTATTATAAGACCCAGGTCCTATCACACAATGCAACGCAAGCCGGGGGATTGGGTTTTTCCTTATAATAGCCAAACATGCTTGGTACGTTAAAACAAATCATTTAATACTATTATAAGTGCATAGTGTATAAAACAACTTCAATCATAAGTATCAATCATAGACGGCATAAGTGCCCCATACTACTATGTCGCCATATATAGGTTTACAATTAAAACCGCAAAATATCGTATCGGAAGTTGGATTTCCATCTGTGAACCGAGGCAAGGGATCGTCCTCCTTGCATCGAGACTCTCTAGCCCGAGCCTCAGGAACAGCGGCAACTACACCTTGGATCCTCAGGGCCAGTCCACACAGAGTGGATTAAACGTAAACCCTGAACATGCGTTTCCCGCCGTATGGGGCGTAAATGAGACAACAAATGACTCCATCGGTCCCGAATCGACCGATATAACCGAGGCGCCTCGCATTCCAACAACCACATAAGTCAAACTCATCAGGGCCTGTAAAACCACTGACGCCACTTCTAGCTAGAAGGAAACACATGCCCTCCCTGACGTCCTCTCCCGTTTTTATTTCACACCGGGGTGTGAGGCTCACGAATTAACGCTACACAAAGCGACGCTATATTAAAGCTATGCTTTGATCATCAACCACAAGGCTCTGCTTTTCAACAAAAGCCTTGATCATTTGCATCTCAGCATGCCACACATGCAATTTACTCCATGCGACTGATGCCTATCGATATACAACCTCTGATCCCGTACGTCTCAGAGAAGGGTGAAGTAAGGGAATAAATTCCCCTTCACCGGGCAGATGTATATTTAATAGAGATCAATCAACACAGGGCAAAATCCAATGTTAGACACACAATCCATTTACAAGTCCGTTCTGGGTCTGAACGAAACCGGAGACACCTTGTACCTCGCATATCCATCGATCTTCAAGTATGTCTGGACGATCACCAACTTATTCCCTCCTCTTGGGTGTACGGCCCAATCAAGATCATCAGGAATCATCCAAACGAGGTGAAGACCTCCGGTCTTCAACTACCGCCTTCATCTTTGACTTATCGTCGTATCAGTTATTCAGAATGGGATAAACTCGGTTTTTTCTGAATAACTCGCGTATATAATAAACAAGTGTTACACAAACACAACATACGCCTTATTCCAATTCAGAATATTCTTTTATTTAAATATTCACATTTTAGGGAAAAGTTCCCATTAATTTTATCAAAGATAAATTCATTAAAACTTATTCTTTAATCTTCTTTTGAATATCAATTCAAACCAAATTATGGTTTATCCAAACTAGTCGGGATTAGCACACCTTACCGAAGTAATCCTTTGTTTTATTTCCCAATTCCAACCTATTCATCCCATGGAGCAAAACAGGTAATACCCCATATCTAACACCACGGTGTTACCGGTAAAATTATTACCATTTCACGTTCAAATCTAATCAAAGATTTAACTATTGCTTGGTGCAAAACTGATGATACTCCATTCTCGATCATTTCTTGAATTTGATAATTTTAGTTATCAAATTCACCTTTCAATCTATTTAAAGATTCACTAAAACTCTAATTCAGTTTTAATTTCCAAAAATCATTACTTAATGATTATTCAAATCTAAGAAATAAATCATGTCTTTAACTGGATTAAAGAACCAATGTCATTTAACACACGATTCACGATAAACCCAAAATCACATTCTATTCCATCAGCCTTTAACCATAAATTAGCATGTGAACAATTCCCTAAGTAATTACCCCAAGGTCGAAACCAACATCAGATCAATAACCAGGAAACCATTCAACTTAACTAATCTCCAGTTAGTTTCTGATTTTCTGAACTCCGTTGGGTCTAAGAACAGTATTATTAAAGATACCATTCACGACAACCCAAAATCACATTCCATTAACAATGGAATCTTCATGGAAAATAAATCGATATATATAATCGATATAAACTTCCATATTTGACTAATAATATAAATGGAATAACGGCAAAGCTTTTTAAATTCCATATATATTAGCAGTCCTCATCCATAGAAATTCACTTTGATTATTACTAAATTGAATTCCATCCCATTCCAATTTATTTTATCAAATTGGAAAACTTTACTTTGGAAAATCTCTTTTAAATCTTAACAAAAGACTTATAAATTCCAAATCACATTTCACTGTAAATCGGGTTAAAGAACGAATGTCATTAAAACACAGTTCACAACAAACCCAATTCACATTCCATTAATTATTGGGTTAAAGAAAAAGTGTTATTTAAACCACCGTTCACGATAAACCCGAAAATCAATTCCAATTCAATATTAATTAATTGGTATACTTCATTAAATCTAAATAAAAGATTTAATCCTTTTCTCAACTGGGTTTTAAGAACAGTGCTAATGAAGACACCATTCACGAAAAACCCAAATCCCATTTGATATTAAATACAAGGCTCTGAATAGAAAATATATCGGCTTATATTCAATATCAAATTCTACGACCAACAAATATCGTATTGGAAATAACGATATAAATATATCTTTCAAATTTCCATAACAATATCTATATAATCACGAAATTCAGCATCGAAGTATTCCAAACAATTTCGATTCAAATCCATTTCCAATTCATCTATTGGAAATTCTCGTTACTTTTAAAACCATTTCAAATCCAATTTATTTATTTCAAAAACATTGGATTTATAATTCTAGTTCAAAACTAATTCATTTCGATAAAAATATATTTTTATCCTTTCAAATATGGAATTTTTCATCCCAATTCTTTCCAAATCATTTTTTATGATTCTACACTAATTATTGATATTTTTAATAATTTTATCAAGGCCCGTACAGTCGATTTCCATAAACGGCCATCGAACTGCACTTACAACGACCTTTTACAAATTTGATTTGGACATAATTCCAAATCCGGCTGTTAGATTTCTAATTTCTTGTATTCGTTAGAAAGCTCTTTTCGATACAAACCCAACGGTTCCGGTCTTAGGAGAATCCAATGGTCGGATCTCCCATAATGTCTGTTCGAAGTCAATGGTCGAAATTCGCGAAATGCCGCAGCGCGGCGCGTTCTAGTCAGGCCATTATATTATATATATAATATATATTTCGTCGATTTCCATTTAAAATGTATTTTATAAATCATTTGAAATTCGTTTTCAAAACGATTTCAACTTCATATTCAATTTCAAATCAAAATTGAATATTCCATATCATCGTTATATAAATGATAATATTTTCAAAACATTATATTTTGAAATCATTTCCTTTTCGATGTTCATTATAAAAATGAATAAAATCGATATAAATATCGTTCACGTCAAAATGGCGTTAATCTAATCAACATGGCTTTATATATTTAAATATAATCGTGTCCATCCCAAATCAGACATCAAAATTTGATTTTGATCTTTTCTGAATATTATTTGAAAATATTCGTTATTTTAAAATAATCGTTATTTTAAAATATTCTTTTCTTCTGAACTGGAATCAGACACATTCAATTACCATATAATATGATTATATGGATTTCATACAACACATGTATACAAAAACAGTGATAAATAATCATCCATCATCCAGAGTGCATTCTACACTGCATAAGCATCAAATATAAATATTTAACACTTATAATAGTCTGTCAATCAATCGATCGACATACAGCTAATTATTGGGATTAGTGTATGTCCAATTCCATCCTAATACCCGTGTGGGGTTTCAAACAATCAGACACAAGTTTTATTTGTGCAGTTGGGCGATGTGTAAAATTTATTGCCCCAATCAATATCAGTCAAATGTGTGTACATAAACAAATCGTCTAATTTGTTTATAAATATTTATTTTATATACACGTTAAAAATTATATCTTTAACTATAAAATATTTATTCATTCCACATCACACAATCAATTTTCACAACACATCAATCGAACAAACAAGTCATCCATGGTCTGTGGACGACGGGTGTCGGGTGCTGCTAAGCACCGTCTGCATCCTAGCATATATTTCAAACTTGAAAATAAAATAAAAATGAGGAGTTCTCACCTTTAGGTTCCACTCCGCCATTTTTTATTGTCGCTCAGATTCGCTATTTTGATTCCAACGCAATCTGCTTCACGATATTTATATTAAAAACATATTTTTAACTTGCTAGTTATATGATAAAAATTATATTTTTATTTCGCTAACTTCATAATAAAAATCACATTTTTATTATGCTATTCATATGAAAATCATATTTTTATTATCTCTATAATATAAAAATCATATTTTTATTATCTCTATAATATAAAAATCATATTTTATTATCTCTATAATATAAAAATCATACTTTTATTATGTTAAAAAAATCAAATCTTTCAAATGTTAAAAATCAGATCTTTCTAACTATAAAAATCGAATCTTTCTAACTATAAAATCACTTCTTTATATTTTAAAAAAACAATGTGTATATATTTCTTAAAACAATGTTTGTTTATATTTTTCAAATTAAAATCAATGTTATTTTATATTTTCAAAACAAAGTATATTTTATATTTTTTCACAAATAAAGTTTAATTTTATTTTCAAAAACAATTCTAATTTATAAGTTTAAAAATCATGCTATAATATATTTTTAATGCCGTATATATATATAGTAAAAAAATGATATATACATTCACAAATCACGTATTCATAAAAATCTCGCTTTTATATTTATAAAACCTACTGTTAATTCGCTATTATATATAAAAAATTCTGATTAAAATGCAATGTGATTAAAGAAAAACTGCTCACTGTATTGTTTTCAGGTTGCTCAACTCCTAGGGTTGGAGTTTTCCATCGCCGCCGTCATCATGGAGGAGATCGGAGGGCCCCACGAGCTTCGCCATCACTCCAGTTGTCGGCGCCAACCCCCAACGTCAAGCTCGACGCCCATTTGAGGCCGGAATTCGGGCATGAACTCAGCGCCTTTGAGCGCAAAAATCGACGAATCCTCTCATCTGTTTTTGATCACTCTTGTTCGAAATCAAAGCTCTCACTTTCTATTTCAATTTCTATTTTAAAACCTTAGAGAATTTCACCGAGGATAGAGAGATCAGTTCCATTTGTTTTGGGAGCACGAGGGGCATTGATTTCCAAGTGGCGGCTAGCCTTATGAGGGCTCAAGGGTTGGGAGCCTTTATAATGTTTATTTTATTAATATTTTATTTTAATTTTTCCTTATTTTTAAAATTTCGCTTCCAAACCCCAAATTAAACCCAACGAATGTCGCCCCTTAGCCAAATATTCCCATTCCGGACACAATGGGATATGTTCCGTAGGCCAATTCGGCTGTTACGATCAATTTCCGTCAAAATCAAAATATAAATCTACATATTGAATTTGAACGCACATTTCATTTTACCGGGTCCACATACTAACTCTAAAAATTCCAAAAAAAATATTTCTAGCTTCGTATTGACGATACGGTCCTAACAAAACTAATTTCATCAAATTTGAAGACCGTTTGAAAAATGGCTATTTTCTAGTCGATCGAAATTGACTGAAACTGTCAAAACACATTTTCTTTTGCTACACTCACATATTGATTTCAAAAATTACGAATTTTGGAATCTAGCATTAACTTGACACTACGGATCCAACAAAAGTGCTTTCGTTGAAAACGGAGGTCGTCTGCAAAATTTTCATTTTTAAGGGCCAAAAATTCCATAGCAACTATTCTGAATTTTCAACTGGGCATAACTTTTTATTCCCGCTATGAAATTTAAATTGGTTCGGATTTTACGGGTTGTTACAATCTCCCCCACTTAAAACTTTTCGTCCCTGAAAAGGAACGAAGCTGAAAGTTGTTTTACAAATCAACTCAACTTTCATTATTTTCATTACGGCTTAAGTTCTTCAACTTTTCAGTTTCTAAGAACTTTTCAAATTCTTCAAAAAAATTGGCTAACACCCTAAATTTTTGAAAAATTTCGCCATAACCTCCCCTGCACGGGAGCACCAGGAAAATCCCGAAATTGCCATACAAACCTCTTCAATCCAAAAAGAAAAAGAAACAGCCAGGCGGCTAGCCAATCGACTCATAAAATCATCAAAAACCCCAAGAAATACAATAAACATGTACATATTTGTCAGGCAAACAATTTTATTCCTCTGCTCTAGCCTCTTTGCAATGAC
Organism: Allium sativum; assembly: GCA_030737875.1. Taxonomy (NCBI): domain Eukaryota; kingdom Viridiplantae; phylum Streptophyta; class Magnoliopsida; order Asparagales; family Amaryllidaceae; genus Allium; species Allium sativum. Next base: position 137,755,441 of record CM060925.1, on the reverse strand, counting down.
CTATTCACACATATATATACGTACATGCATGCATTTCCAAATAATTTTCAATCTTATTCAACATTCGATACAATTTGGTTAAATTTACCGTTCATTCACATAGTGGTTTAAAGGAATAATCATACAACACAACCATCAATCAGCAATCAATTAGTTGAATAACGTTTCAATCACATAACTTTAATACATAGCCAAAAATCATATTTTTAATGCCAAATCACAACAATAAGCCCTATCTAGTTTTGGTTCTCACATCAGTCAATAGGAAATGTATAGACATCCCACCTTTGAAACTCGAACGTGAATACTGATGATGCGATCGCTATAGCAATCATCAGAACCATCTTCGGGCGACTAGAGTGTGATTCTATATCTATCCACTATATTAAGACTTCATATACATGTGGATAAATCGTATATGCAAAATCTTTATATACTTGATTGTCCAAATCAATTTAAAATAAATATTCAAATACGTATAATACGATTTAAATTTCAAAAAAAAATTGTTTTCATTTTTAAAATATACTCTTCCGACTCATTCTAGGATACAACTGATCCCATCTCTAACGAGTCATTCTCATCGGATATTACCAATCCAATTTCTGATGAATTCTTTTGTATGGTTCTAATGTGCCTTGTTCACGAGCTCTGTAAACCAGAGCTCTGATACCAAGCTGAGACGACCCGAACTTCCCCGTAAAAGAAAGCCCAGGTTGCTTTGAGAACACGACCAGTCAGAACACAAACAGAAGAACATTTCATTGCATATTACAACAATTCATCAGAATACAGGAATATAACAGAGTATAAATAAATATTATACATTCGATAAATATTAGAGATTTAAATTACATTAGATAGCAGCGAAAAAATAATACAATACACAACTAAACGAGATAAATGGATACAGAGCTTTCTGAATATCGTTCCAACTGTAAACCATGATCCTGTGAATAAAAATCTGTAAAACCAAAAATACTAGCTGCCCGTGTGGAAATAGGGGCACCCAGAGTTTAGGTTAAAACAATAAACTCCAGGCCAGTCAAGTGATTGGTGTGAGAACTAAAACAGATATTTAAAACTTTACTTTAAATCAGATATATTGAGGGACCATGCCATATAACACGGAACGGGTTTCCTCCCAAGAATACCAGTGCATATAACAAAACAGCACAATGCTTTTTGAAAAAATGAGGCTATTATAAGACCCAGGTCCTATCACACAATGCAACGCAAGCCGGGGGATTGGGTTTTTCCTTATAATAGCCAAACATGCTTGGTACGTTAAAACAAATCATTTGATACTATTATAAGTGCATAGTGTATAAAACAACTTCAATCAAAAGTATCAATCATAGACGCATAAGTGCCCCATACCACTATGTCACCATATATTGATTTACAATTAAAACCGCAAAATGTCGTATTGGAAGTTGGATTTCCAACTGTGAACCAAGGCAAGGGATCGTCCTCACCGCTTCGAGACTCTCTAGCCCGAGCCTCAGGAACAGCCGCAACTGCACCTTGGATCCTCAGGACCAGTCCACACAGAGTGGATTAAACTTAAACCCTGAACATGCGTTTCCCCACCCTATGGGGCGTAAATGAGCCAACGAATGACTCCATCGGTCCCGGATCGACCGATATAACCGAGGCGCCTCGTATTCCAACAACCACATTAGTCAAACTCGTCAGGGCATGTAAAACCACTGACGCCACTTCTAGCTAGAAGGAAACGCATTCCCTCCCTGACGTCCTCTCCCATTTTTGGTTCACACCGGGGTGTGAGGCTCACGAATTAACGCTACACAAAGCAATGATATATTAAAGCTATGCTTTGATCATCAACCACAAGGCTCTGCTTTTCAACAAAAGCCTTGATCATTTGCATCTCAGCATGCCACACAGGCAATTCACTCCACGCGACTAATGCCTATCGATATACAACCTCTGATCCCGTAGGGTGAAGTAAGGGAATAAATTCCCCTTCACCAGGAGATGTATATTTAATAGAGATCAATCAACACAGGGCAAAAATCCAATGTCAGACACACAATCCATTTACAAGTCCGTTCTGGGTCTGAACAAAACCGGAGACACTTTGTACCTCACATATCCATCGATCTCCAAGTACATCTAGACGATCACAACATATTCCCTCCTCTTGGGTGTACGGCCCAATCAAGATCATCAGGAATCATCCAAACGATGTGAAGACCTCCGGTCTTCAACCACCGTCTTCATCTTTGACTTATCGTCGTATCAGTTATTCAGAATGGGATAAACCCGGTTTTTCTGAATAACTCGCGTATATAATAAACAAGTGTTACACAAACACAACATACGCCTTATTCCAATTCAGAATATTCTTTTATTCAAATATTCACATTCTTAGGGAAAGGTTCCCATTAATTTTATCAAGGATAAATTCTTTAAAATTTATTCTTTAATCTTCTTTTGAATATCAATTCAAACCAAATTATGGTTTATCCAAACTAGTCGGGATTAACGCAACATACCGAAGTAATCCTTTGTTTTATTTCCCAATCCCAACCTATCCATCCCATGGAGCAAAACTAGTAATACTAATATCTAACACCAAGTGTTACCGGTAAAATTAATTACCATTTCATGTTCAAATCTAATTAAAGATTTAACTATCGCCTGTAGCAAAACTGGTGATACTCCATTCTCGATCATTTCTTGAATTTGATAATTTTAGTTATCAAATTCACCTTTCAATCTATTTAAAGATTCATTAAAACCCTAATTCAGTTTTAATTTCCAAAAATCATTACTTAATGATTATCCAAATCCAGGAAATAAATCCTGTCTTTAACTGGGTTAAAGAACCAATGTCATTTAACACACGGTTCACGATAAACCCAAAATCACATTCTATTCCATCAGCCTTTAACTATAAATTAGCATGTGAACAATTCCCTAAGTAATAACCCCGAAGGCCGAAACCAACATCAGATCAATACCCAGGAAACCATTCAACTTAACTAATCTCTAGTTAGTTTCTGATTTTCTTAACTCCGTTGGGTCTACGAACAGTATTATTAAAGATACCATTCACGACAACCCAAAATCACATTCCATTAACAATGGAATCTTCATGAAAAACAAATCGATATATATAATCGATATAAACTTCCATATCTGACTAATAATATAAATGGAATAACGGTAAAGCCTTTTAAATTCCATATATATTAGCAGTCCTCATCCACAGAAATTCACTTCTATTATTACTAAATCGAATTCCACCCCATTCCAATTTATTTTATTAAATTGGAAAACTTTACTTTGGAAAATCTCTTTTAAATCTTAACAAAAGACTTATAAATTCCAAATCACATTTCACTGTAAATCGGGTTAAAGGACAAATGTTGTTAAGACACAGTTCACAACAAAGCCAATTCACATTCCATTAATTATCGGGTTAAAGAACAAGTTTTATTTAAACCACCGTTCATGATAAACCCGAAAATCAATTCCAATTCAATATTAATTAATTGGTATACTTCATTAAATCTAAATAAAAGATTTAATCTTTCTCTAAGCTGGGTTTTAAGAACAGTGTTAATGAAAACACCATTCACAACAAACCCAAATCCCATCTGATATTAAATACAAGGCTCTGAATAGAAAATATATCAGCTTATATTCAATATCAAATTCTACGACCAACAAATATCGTATTGGAAATAACGATATAAATATATCTTTCCAACAAATATATCAGCTTATAATCACGAAATTCAACATTGAAATATTCCAAAGACAATTTCGATTCAAATCCATTTCCAATTCATATATTGGAAATTCTAGTTATTTTTAAAACCATTTCAAATCCAATTTATTTATTTTAAAAACATTGGATTTATAATTCTAGTTCAAAACTAATTCATTTCGATAAAAATCTATTTTTATCCTTTCAAATATGGAATTTTTCATCCCAATTCTTTCCAAATCATTTCTTATGATTTTACACTAATTATTGATATTTTTAATACTTTTATCAAGGCCCGTACAGTCGATTTCCATAAACAACCATGAACTGTACTTAAAGCAACCTTTTCCAAATTTGATTTGGACATAATTCCAAATACAACAGTTAGATTTCTAGTTTCTTGTATTCGTTAGAAAGCTCTTTTCGATACAAACCCAAAAAGGTTCTGGTTTTAGGAGAATCCGATGGTCGGATCTCCTGTAATGTCCGTTCGCAGTCAATGGTCGAAATTCGCGAACTACCGCAGCGCGGCGCGTTCTATTCAGGCCATTGTATTATATATATAATATATATTTTGTCGATTTCCATTTAAAACATATTTTATAAATCGTTTGAAATTCGTTTTCAAAACAATTTCAACTTCATATTCAATTTCAAATCAAAATTGAATGTTCCATATCATCGATATATAAATGATTATATTTTCAAAACATTATATTTTGAAATCATTTCCTTTTCGATATTCATTACAAAAAATGAATAAAATCGATATAAATATCGTTTACGTTAAAATGGCGTTAATCTAATCAACACGGCTTTATATATTTAAATATAATCGTGTCCATCCCAAATTGGACATCAAAATTTCATTTTGATCTTTTCTGAATATTGTTTGAAAATATTCGTTATTTTAAAATAATCTTTATATTAAAATATTCTTTTCTTCTGAACTGGAATCAGACACAGTCAATTACCATATAATATGATTATATGGATTTCATACAACGCATGTATACAACAACAGTGATTAATAATCATCCATCATCCAGAGTGCATTCTACACTGCATAAGCATCAAATATAAATATTTAACGCTTATAACAGCCTATCAATCAATCGATCGACATACAGCTAATTATTGGGATTAGTGTATGTCCAATTCCATCCTAATACCCTTGTGGGGTTTCAAACAATCAGACACAAGTTTTATTTGTGCAGTTGGGCGATGTGTAAAATTTATTGCCCCAATCAATATCAGTCAAATGTATGTACATAAACAAATCGTCCTATTTGTTTATAAATATTTATTTTATATGTACGTTAAAAATTATATCTTTAACTATAAAATATTTATTCATTCCACATCACACAATCAATTTTCATAACACATCAATCGAACAAACTAGTCATCCATGGTCTGTGGACGATGGGTGTTGGGTTCTGCTAAGCATTGTCTGCATCCTAGTATATATTTCAAAATAGAAAATAAAATAAAAGTAAGGAGTTCTGTAACACCCCGCATTTTTAATATAATTAAAAATGAAATAAAATTTATGAAAATATGCTTATATAGGTAAATAATGGTGATGTATAATGAGAATTAATTAATACATGGAAGAGAAGAAAAATTAATTCGAAAATAGTGTGTGTAATGGAGAAGATAGTAAAATATGGATATTTAATTTGAATATCAGGAATTAAGTAAAATGGACATCATTATTGCGTTCCTCTCGAAATTTTACATGAAATAGAGTCCGAGTTTTCGAAAATCGGAGTCCGTATGAAGGAGTTATGACCTCCCGAAGTTTCAGCGAAAAATCAGAAAACAGCCCAGCCCAGAACAGAAAAAAAATGACCAGGTCGACCCCCAGGTCGACCATAGGGTCGACCTCCCAGGGGGGAGGTCGAACATAGTGTCGACCCCCCCTTGGGGAGGTCGACCTGTAGCCACCTGGAGCGGGAATTTTGGTCCAGAAGCGGGAAATTCGCCCCAGAAGCTGTCCAGGTTCATTTTTGAGCACCTGGATGAGTTTTTGGGCCTGGTACGTTGGTCTAACACCTATATAAACATCCTAGGCTCATTGTAAACTCCACAACAATTCATGGCAAGGCCATGGCTCTTTTCTAACTTGATTTCTTCTTCCTCCTCAAGCTATTGATCTAAATAAATCTTAGATCTATTCTTCTCTTTTCTCTACAACATCTATTCTTAAAATTAAAAAGAATGAGATCTAGAATTACTACAACCATGAATAAAAAGAAAAGAGGCTTAGATCTAAATCACTGCGCAAAGAGAAGGAATTCAGATCTTCAACCTACGCTGCATGTGAAATCAAAGGTAAATTGATTTGGACATGAAATCAATCAAAGATGAATCAAAAGCAATAAAAAGGGAAAGGGGGAAATCAGTTCAAGGATTAATCCAATTCATAAATCAAAGGGGCAATCGAGGATCTACATTTTGAAGATGACAAACACTGTGAGTGGAGTAATAATTCACTTTTTGTGTAAAATTATTATTTATCGTTCAAACATTCCCTATGTAAACATGAAATGAAATTATTGAATCCATAATGTTTAATATTATCATGTGCTCGATTTTAATTATTATGCCTACGATTATGTGCCTCCTTTTATTCTTTCCCTTTTTGATTTTTAATAGCTAGGCTATATCGAGCCTAGATCTATCATAAAATAAATACGATTGAATGATTATTGCAAGCGAAAAAGGGAAACGCTCGATTTTGGGCTATGACATTAACTGGAGGGTTTGGTTATAAATTACAAAGAGGGTTGGGCGTAATATAACATTGACAAAACCTGAATGCTTAAACCAAATTTAGAATTATATGCATGAACATGATTTGGGGTTTGGCGTAGAATTGACATCATTGATTTAAGCATGAAATTGACTTACGGATTTGTTAATGGGCACATGTCTCTAGAATAAAACCTGTATTATAACTTGAATTTGTATAAGAACACAAACTTAATATGAATTGACATCTGGAATTTGACATGAAGTTTACATCTAGAACTTGAACATGAAATTGACATGAATATGAATTATGAATTTAATGATAGACATAACCTATTAATGGGATTACAAGCCTGAACATAAATTGGGGGTTTTTAGGTAAAGCTTGGATTTGGGGAATTGACACTTGACATCTAGATTGAACTTGATACTCGAATTTTGGCACTATTGAAATGCATTGAACATGAATATGGTTGAGTAATTTGTGTAATGTAAATAGGGACAAGATTATGAAACTTGAAATATGACATTTAGAATATGCTTATGAACTTGACATCTAAAGTGAACACGAACATGGCATGAATTAGTAGTTGACATTTATAAGAACATGCTTGTAAGTTGGGTAATTGGCATAACATGAACTTAATAATTTTTGACATGATTATGAACTTGACATATGCTAATTAGAATAGACATGAACCAAATATGAAACGTGGCTAACTCGAGGTTAGGATGAGTTTGCGATGTAATCCTGCCCGGAACCGCCTGACTTAACCAGTGGTAGCAAACAATAGGTCCTAATGTGAGAAGTTAGTCATATCGCGCTTGAAACTCGAGGTTAGCCTGAGTTGTGGTGTAATTCTGCCGGGAACCGCCCGGCATAACCAGTGACCACAACAACAGTTCTAATGTGAGAGGCTGTGGTGCATTAATAATTAATGGCACATGATTCGTAGGGTTAAGTCATGAATTCAAAGACAACACTTAACCAAATTTGTGAATGAACGTTATAAGGAGATGGTGTTAAGTCGACACGAACATATGAACAAAACTTAACCAAAAACGGAAATAGGGAATGTTAACTACCTATTATAAATCGAAGTTGAAATAGTCGAAGGGTTAATTAGGGGGTAAACCTATCCTAGGGACAGAGAAAGACTATGACTTAAGATGTAATGTAAGACCTGAAGGGTGGGATAACCTATAATATGGGGTAAGCTAAGCAAGAACTGTGGGAAAACACCCATGCGTTATCACCGAACAAAAGAGAACTTAAGTTATGCTTGAATTCATGGGAAAACCTTAGTCAACAAGTTGAATTATAAAGCGAGAATATGTGGTCTGATGTCTAAGGTAACGAGAATTAACTAAGTAAAACAACGAGAATGATAACTAAGTTACAAGCCTTAGTTAATAGGAACTAAGCAGTAAACCTTAGTTAAGAAAACGGTCGAGAACGGGAACTAAGTTGTAATCCTTAGTTAAGGGGACTAAGTGGTAAACCTTAGTTAACAAGATTAACGGGAAAGGAAACTAAGTGGTAAACCTTAGTTAAGAACAACTAAGTAAAAATTCTTAGTCAAGGAAACTGAGCCAGTCCATAAATAGATGAATAACCCGATACGGTAGATCATCGCTTAACAAACACACGAGGAGGAGCGAACGTTTATCTGATTTCGAGAAAGGCTCCAGCAGACTGGGTTACGAAGCACGTAGCTTCGGGGAACGTGAGGGTACTCTTGGTATCCCTCTATGAGGTTGCAGATGATCCGCCTGGGCTCACAGAGGTTAAGGTCTGCGGTAGGAGAACCAAGAGTATGCCTTGGTTGCAATATAAGGCAACCTAAAGACTAGGATGGACCAGCGTGAGGCGGCGATATCTTGTTTAGCCCTGTGATAGCACTCGTCGTCTACCTACCATCTTCAGTCAATCGTAGTACGTATACGGAAAGGCAGAGAACTCCCAACAGACCATATACTTGCTATCTAGTTGTGGGTGAGGCTGGCCAATAGGAAAGTGGGGCATAGGTGGCAGGAGTACAGTTCTCATGCTTGATTTTCTTGGATTGCCTTTCATTAGTTGAGGGAGGGGTCATGTGGGACCATAACCACTAGTAGAAAAATAGACGTTAGAATCTGCATCGGCAGATAACTTAAAGCTCCCGACCGAGCTCCGTATTTCTTGATTTAGCCCTGTCACGGGACTCGGGCCGCACATATAGTGTACATGTGCACCTAGACATCGGGAACGATTCGCGATACATATATGGGAAAAGGGCGTTGTTCGACAAGTAGCATAATCCCTAGTAGTCCTAGGTGGCATAAACCCTAATCGAATCTAGAAAACGTTCAATAGGTAGCATAATCCCTAGTGGTCCTAGGTGGCATAAATCCTAGTTGAACACTCGATAGTTCATGATATGGAAACCTAGCCAGATCAAGGGTGGCAGTCCAAACGATTTCAAGAATGGTGGCACTACGTTGAAGTAGTATAGAATTACGTGATAAAGCTCGTACGATATACAGCAAGGGACTGTACGTATACATGGAAAGGATTATATGAGTTGGGGAAAAATTACATATACGATGTATTAGGTTAAGTCTACTAGTAATTGGATGAGAATGACATGGGTTTGGCCTTGGGTGCTAATATTATGAATAACCTAATAAACAAGAAATTATAACTGACCGGTATATGTAGGGTTACACAAGAGTTTATTATAGTCCAGTCACACAGAACTTATGTTCTAACCCCCTCCTCACAACATTCGCAGGTTAGGTTCATGACAGAGATAGTATTGCTTGACTACTGGCTTGGCAGTATTATTATTAAGGTAATGCTATTTTGAATAAATAATATTTTATTCCTTCTGTTGTGAGCTGCTTTTCGAATTCTGACATGTTTCTTTCTCTCTGGCTTTTCTGTAGGATACCAGAGCACCCAACTCGGGGTCCGATGGATTGGATTTTGAAAAATTCGGTCTGTCGAAACCCGGGTTGTTACATCTGGTATCAGAGCTTCTGTTTAGTGGTCTTAGGGCGATAATGAGTGAACGTATTTGTATTTTCTAAAATATAAATATATTATATATATAAACCTAAATCCATATAGTAGCCCACTAAACATGTAAAGAGTTGGGATATTGGTTTGTACACTAAAGGCATGGACATAGAAATTTTGGAAACAATTAGGTGATTGGGAAAGTGTACAATATGACTTGGAGCTAGAAAGTATCCCATAGAATGGAAACTGAAATATTAGTATTTCAGAGTAGTGGGTCTAGAAGTAAAACCTTAGAAATTAGAAAAAAAAAGGTTAAAGTGTGAAAATGGATTAGGAATATATATAGTCGAGAAAATTGAATTTGTGAAAGTACCTAGGAAAGCCTAGTTGAGTGGAAAACCCGCTTTGAGTCTGACCCAATAATAAACTTTTAAGAACTTGAATTTGTAAAAGAGTTTGTGGTATTTTCTGAGTTTTGATCTTAAAAGTATCTTGATGTTTGAAAAGTGCATATTGGGTTTTAAAATAAAGTGGGGTATATTATGTAAAACAACGATTTCTTGTTTTGAAAGAATTCTCTCATGAAAAGGAGCATATATATATAGCTCACTAGTTCTCGTATATGAAAATCTTGAAAGGAAAATGTTGTATTTTGTAAAAGGAACTTTTGAAATCTCTATTCTGTTAAATTTTGATTATTGTTAAAAAAAAATTGGGTAAACAAATTTCCCGTAGAATGCATAAGCATTGAGACCTAGAATTGTTGCTTGAGAAAAAGAAAAGGATAGGCTAGTAATACACAGCATGGACTAGTAGTGACTACTAGGTGATGAAGGGCAAGCAATTATTTAGACCATGTTAGGTGGACTCGCGATTGTCAGAGGTAATAAAGTCTTAAGATCCTTGGCCCATAGTTGTAGCTGTGTAGGATACTGTTTGACTAGAAAACGGAAAAGCATATTTGAAAAGATAAATAAATAATATAAACATGAGAAACTAGACTAAGCCAAATAAGCTAAAGAATAGCCTAACTAACAAGAAAACGATAAATTCAGTAAAGCAACAAAACAAGACGGGGGAAAGAAAATGAAAATCTCAAGAAAAAGATGAATAAATATGAAATTATTTCAAGATAAAGTCGAAAATACGAGAAAGAAATTTTCTTATGTGGTTGTGCTTGGATAAGAAAATAGGAAATCTTACTAGAATAGTTATATAAAAATCCAAGTACAATTAGAAAAGAAAAACAGAGGATGTGAATTTTTCTGTTTTATACCTTTTCGTAACATGAGAAATCGAATTTGGAAAATTAGATTTTTCTAAATCTTGAATTAAAAGATGGTTGGTAGGGTTTTGGATGCGAAAATTGGATGAACTATGCTCTTATTCTATAAGAGCATGGGAAAATTTGAATGGAAAATGTTTTGATTTTTCAAAAATATTGCATCCATATAGAACTGCAAGTATATTTAGGATGTGAGCATCATGTTTTGAAAAGTTTTTTAAGTTTGCATACATATAGGTGGATCCAAATTAGGCATACATGCTTTACTATAATATACTTCACTTTGCACATGTGCACAATGTTGCAACAATTGGATGAACACTAATTGGATGTTGCGAGGGATTATCTATTTTACTCTTATCGAATTTCGGGGACGAAATTCTTTAAGGGTGGGAGAACGAAACACCCCGCATTTTTAATATAATTAAAAACGAAATAAAATTTATGAAAATATGCTTATATAGGTAAATAATGGTGATGTATAATGAGAATTAATTAATACATGGAAGAGAAGAAAAATTAATTCAATAATAGTGTGTGTAAAGGAGAGGATAGTAAAATAAGGATATTTAATTTAAATATCAGGAATTAAGTAAAATAGACATCACCATTGCGTTCCTCTCAAAATTTTACATAAAATAGAGTTCGAGATTTCGAAAATCGGAGTCCGTATGAAGGAGTTATGACCTCCCGAAGTTTCAGCGAAAAATAAGAAAACAGCCCAGCCCAGACCACAAAAAAAAATGACCAGGTCGACCATAGGGTCGACCTCCCAGGGGGCAGGTCGACCACAGTGTCGACCCCCCTTGGGGAGGTCGACCTGGAGTGACCTGGAGTGGGAATTTCGGTCCAGAAGCAGGAAATTCGCCCCAGAAGCTGTCCAGGTTCATTTTTGAGCACCTGGATGAGTTTTTGGGCCTGGTACGTTGGTCTAACACCTATATAAACATCCTAGGCTCATTGTAAACTCCACAACAATTCATGGCAAGGCCATGGCTCTCTTCTAACTTGATTTCTTCTTCCTCCTCAAGCCACTGATCTAAATAAATCTTAGATCTATTCTTCTCTCTTTTCTCTACAACATCTATTCTTAAAATTAAAAAGAATGAGATCTAGAATTACTACAACCATGAATAAAAAGAAAAGAGGCTTAGATCTAAATCACTGCGCAAAGAGAAGGAATTCAGATCTGCAACCTACGCCGCATGTGAAATCAAAGATAAATTGAATTGGACATGAAATCAATCAAAGATGAATCAAAAGCAACAAAAAGGGAGAGGGGGAAATCAGTTCAAGGATTAATCCAATTCAAAAATCAAAGGGGCAATCGAGGATCTACATTTTGAAGATGACAAACACTGTGAGTGGAGTTATAATGCACTTTTTGTGTAAAATTATTATTTATCGTTCAAACATTCCCTATGTAAACATGAAATGAAATTATTGAATCCACAATGTTTAATATTATCATGTGCTCGATTTTAATTATTATGCCTACGATTATGTGCCTCCTTTTATTCTTTCCCTTTTTGATTTTTAATAGCTAGGTTATCTCGAGCCTAGATCTATCATAAAATAAATACGATTGAATGATTATTGCAAGCGAAAAAGGGAAACGCTCGGTTTTGGGCTATGACATGAACTAGAGGGTTTGGTTATAAATTACAAAGAGGGTTGGCCGTAATATAACATTGACAAAACCTGAATGCATAAACCAAATTTAGAATTATACGCATGAACATGATTTGGGGTTTGGCATAGAATTGACATCATTGATTTAAGCATGAAATTAACTTATGGATTTGTTAATGGGCACATGTCTCTAGAATAAAACCTGTATTATAACTTGAATTTGGATAAGAACACAAACTTGATATGAATTGACATCTGGAATTTGACATGAAGTTTACATCTAGAACTTGAACATGAAATTGACATGAATATGAATTATGAATTTAATGATAGACGTAACTATTAATGGGATTACAAGAATGAATATAAATTGGGGTTTTTTTAGGTAAAGCTTGGATTTGGGGAATTGACACTTGACATCTAGATTGAACTTGATACTCGAATTTTGGTACTATTGAAATGCATTGAACATGAATATGGTTGAGTAATTTGTGTAATGTAAATAGGGACAAGATTATGAAACTTGAAATATGACATTTAGAGTATGCTTATGAACTTGACATCTAAAACGAACACGAACATGGCATGAATTGGTAGTTGACATTTATAAGAACATGCTTGTAAGTTGGGTAATTGGCATAACATGAACTTAATATTTTTTGACATGAATATGAACTTGACATATGCCAATTAGAATAGACATGAACCAAACATGAAACGTGACTAACTCGAGGTTAGGATGAGTTTGCGATGTAATCCTGCCGGGAACCGCCCGGCCTAACCAGTGGTAGCAAACAATAGGTCCTAATGTGAGAAGTTAGTCATATCGCGCTTGAAACCCGAGGTTAGACTGAGTTGTGGTGTAATTCTGCCCGGAACCGCCTGGCATAACCAGTGACCACAACAACAGTTCTAATGTGAGAGGTTGTGGTGCATTAATAATTAATGGCACATGATTCGTAGGGTTAAGTCATGAATTCAAAGACAACACTTAACCAAATTTGTGAATGAACGTTATAAGGAGATGGGGTTAAGTCGACACGAACATATGAACAAAACTTAACCAAAAACGGAAATAGGGAAGGTTAACTACCTATTATAAATCGAAGTTGAAATAGTCGAAGGGTTAATTAGGGGGTAAACCTGTCCTAGGGACAGAGAAAGACTATGACTTAAGATGTAATGTAAGACCTGAAGGGTGGGATAACCTATAATATGGGGTAAGCTAAGCAAGAACTGTGGGAAAACACCCATGCGCTATCACTGAATAAAAGAGAACTTAAGTTATGCTTGAATTCATGGGAAAACCTTAGTCAACAAGTTGAATTATAAAGCGAGAATATGTGGTCTGATGTCTAAGGTAACGAGAATTGACTAAGTAAAACAAAGAGAATGATAACTAAGTAACAAGCCTTAGTTAATAGGAACTATGCAGTAAACCTTAGTTAAGAAAACGGTCGAGAATGAGAACTAAGTTGTAATCCTTAGTTAAGGGAACTAAGTGGTAAACCTTAGTTAACAAGATTAACGGGAAAGGAAACTAAGTGGTAAATCTTAGTTAAGAACAACTAAGTAATAATTCTTAGTCAAGGAAACTGAGACAGTCCATAAATAGATGAATAACCCGATACGGTAGATCATCGCTTAACAAACACACGAGGAGGAGCGAATGTTTATCTGATTTCGAGAAAGGCTCCAGCGGACTGGGTTACGAAGCACGTAGCTTCGGGGAACGTGAGGGTACTCTTGGTATCCCTCTGTGAGGTTGCAGATGATCTTCCTGGGCTCACAGAGGTTAAGGTCTATGGTAGGAGAACCAAGAGTATGCCTTGGTTGCAATATAAGGCAACCTAAAGACTAGGATGGACTAGCGTGAGGCGGCGATATCTTGTTTAGCCCTGTGATAGCACTCGTCGTCTACCTACCATCTTCAGTCAATCGTAGTACGTATACGGAAAGGCAGAGAACTCCCAACAGACCATATACTTGCTATCTAGTTATAGGTGAGGCTGGCCAATAGGAAAGTGGGGCATAGGTGGCAGGAGTACAGTTCTCGTGCTTGATTTTCTTGGATTGCCTTTCATTAGTTGAGGGAGGGGTCACGTGGGACCATAACCGCTGGTAGAAAAACAGACCTTAGCATCTGCATCGGCAGATAACTTAAAGCTCTCGACCGAGTTCCGTATTTCTTGATTTAGCCCTGTCACGGGACTCGGGCCGCACGTATAGTGTACATGTGCACCTAGACATCGGAAATGATTCGCGATACATACGTGGGAAAAGGGCGTTGTTCGATAGGTAGCATAATCCCTAGTAGTCCTAGGTGGCATAAACCCTAATCGAATCTATAAAACGTTCAATAGGTAGCATAATCCCTAGTGGTCCTAGGTGGCATAAATCCTTGTTGAACACTCGATAGTTCATGATAAGGAAACCTAGCCAGATCAAGGGTGGCAGTCCAAACGATTTCAAGAATGGTGGCACTACGTTGAAGTAGTATAGAATTACGTGATAAAGCCCGTATGATATACGGCAAGGGACTGTACGTATACATGGAAAGGATTATACGAGATGGGGAAAAATTACATATACGATGTATTAGGTTAAGTCTACTAGTAATTGGACGAGAATGACATGGGTTTGGCCTTGGGTGCTAATATTGTGAATAACCTAATAAACAAGAAATTATAACTGAACGGTATATGTAGGGTTACACAAGAGTTTATTATAGTTCAGTCACACAGAACTTATGTTCTGACCCCCTCCTCACAACATGCGCAGGTTAGGTTCATGACAGAGATAGTATTGCTTGACTACTGGCTTGGCAGTATTATTATTAAGGTAATGCTATTTTGAATAAATTATATTTTATTCCTTCTATTGTGAGCTGCTTTTCGAACTTTGACATGTTTCTTTCTCTCTGTCTTTTCTGCAGGATATCAGAGCACCCAACTCGAGGTCCGATGGATTGGATTTTGAAAAATTCGGTCTATCGAAACCCGGGTTGTTGCAAGTTCTTACCTTTGGGTTCCACTCCGCCATTCTTTATTTCGCTCAGATTCGCTGTTTTGATTCCAACGCAATATGTTTCACGAAATTTATATTAAAAATCATATTTTTAACTTGCTAGTTATGTGATAAAAAATATATTTTTATTTCGCTAACTTCATAATAAAAATCACATTTTTATTATGCTATTCATATGCAAATCATATTTTTATTATCTCTATAATATAAAAATCATAATTTTATTATCTCTATAATATAAAAATCACATTTTTATTATGTTAAAAATCCAATCTTTCTAATGTTAAAAATCAAATCTTTCTAACTATAAAAATCACTTCTTTATATTTTAAAAAAACAATGTGTATATATTTCTTAAAACAATGTTTGTTTATATTTTTTATTTATTTTAAAAAAAATCAATGCTATTTTATATTTTCAAAACAAAGTATATTTTATTTTTTCACAAATAAAGTTTAATTTTATTTTCAAAAACAATTCTAATTTATAAGTTTAAAAGTCATACTATAATATATTTTTAATGTCGTATATATATAGTAAAAAAATGATATATACATTTACAAATCACGTATTCATAAAATTCTCACTTTTATATTTATAAAACCTACTGTTAATTCGCTATTATATATAAAAATTCTGATTAAAATGCAATGTGATTAAAGAAAAACTGTTCACTGTATTGTTTTCAGGTTGCTCAACTCCTAGGGTTGGAGTTTGCCATCGCCGCCGTCATCATGGATGAGATCGGAGGGCCCACGAGCTTCGCCATCACTCCAGCTGTTGGTGCCAACCCCAACGTCGAGCTCTACGTCCATCTAAAGCCGGAATTCGGCCATGAACTCAGCACCTTTGAGCGCAAAAATCGATGAATCCTCTCAACCGTTTTTTATCACTCTTGTTTGAAATCAAAGCTCACTTTTTATTTCAATTTCTGTTTTAAAACCTTGGTGAATTTCTGTGAGGATAGAGAGATCAGGGGCATTTGTTTTGGGAGCACGAGGGGCGTCGATTTCCAAGTGGCGGCTGGCCTTATGAGGGTTCTAGGGTTGGGAGCCTTTATAATGTTTATTTTATTTTAAATTTTCCTTATTTTTAAAATTTCGCTTCCAAACCCCAAATTAAACCCAATGAATGTTGCCCCTAGCCAAATACCACCATTCCGAACACAATGGGATATGTTCTGTAGGCCAATTCGGCTGTTACGATCAGTTTCCGTCAAAATCAAAATATAAATCTATATATTGAATTTGAACGCACATTTCATTTTACCAGGGCCACATACTATTTCTAAAAATTCCAAAAAAAAATATTTCTAGCTTCGTATTAACGATACGGTCCTAACAAAACTAATTTCGTCTAATTTGAAGACCGTATGAAAAATGGCCATTTTCTGGTCAATCAAAATTGACTGAAACAATCAAAACACGTTTTCTTTTGCCACGCTCACATATTGATTTCAAAAATTATGAATTTTAGAATCTAGCAATAACTTGACACTACGGATCCGACAAAAGTGATTTCATCAAAAACGGAGGTCGTTTGCAAAATTTCCATTTTTAAGGGCCAAAAATTCCATAGCGACTATTCTGAATTTTCAACTGGGCATAACTTTTATTCCCGCTATGAAATTTTAATTTTTCGGATTCGTTGGAAAGATATTCTCAAATAGATTCTAATATTTTTGTTTTGCTAAAATCTGGTTTATTTTTAATCCTATACATTCATTAGAAATTTGAAATCGAATTTTCGAACTACCACGCCATTTTCAATTCCTTTTATAATTAAAAATAAATATTTATATTCCAACACCGATTCAAATAAATATATACATTATAATTCTATTTTAAATAAATTTCTCATTGTAATTATTTAAAATAATTCATTTAAATATTCAAAATTCATTAAAATTGCCAAAATAAAAATTTTAAATTAGTTCGGATTTTCCGGGTTGTTACACAGTTATTCAGAATGGGATAAACCCGGACTTTCCGAATAACTCGCGTATATAATAAACAAGTGTTACACAAACACAACATACGCCTCATTCAAATCCAAAATATTATTTTATTCAAATATTCATGTACGTTGGGAAAGGTTCCCATTAATTTTATCAAAGATAAATTCTTTAAATTTATTCTTTAATCTTCCCTTGGATATCAATTCAAACCATATTAAGGTTTATCCAAAATAGTCGGGATTAACGCACCTTACCGAAGTAATCATTTGTTTAATTTCCCAATCCCAACCTATTCATCCTATGAAGCAAAACTGGTAATACTTCATATCTAACACCACGGTGTTATCGGTAAAATTAATTATCATTTCACATTCAAATCTAATTAAAGATTTAACTATCGCTTGGAGCAAAACTGGTGATACTCCATTCTCGATCATTTCATGAATTCGATGAATTTAATTATCTCATTCACATTCCAATATAAATAAAGATTCACTAAAACTCTAGTTCAGTTTTAATCTCCAAAAATCATTACTTAATGATTATTCAAAGTTAAGAAATTAATCTTATCTTTAACCGGGTTAAGGAAATAATGTCATTTAAAACACAGCTCACGATAAACCCAAAATCACATTCCATTAACAATGGAATCTTCACGGAAAGTAGATCAATGTATATAATCGATATAAACTTCCATATCCAACTGATAATATAAATGGAATAACGGCAAAGCCTCTTAAATTCCATATATAGTAGCAGTCCCCCTCCACAGAAGTTCACTTTGTTAATTACCAATTCGAATTCCATTCCATTCCAATTTATTTTGTTAAATTTGAAAACTTTACTTTGGAAAATTCCATTAAATCTTAGTAAAAAGATTTATAAATCCAAAATCACATCTCACTGTAAATACGGTTAAAGAACGAATGTCGTTAAAAACACAGTTCACGATAAACCCGATTCACATTCCATTTTAATTCCAATTAAATGTTAATTAACTGGAAACTCTAATAATCTTAATTAAAAAATTTATTCTTTTCACACGGGGTTTATGAACAACGTTATTTAAGACACCATTCACGACAAACCCAAAATCCAATTTCAATTCAATTCCAATTAAATGTTAATTAATTGGTAAAATCCTTTAAATCTTTTTTAGAAGATTTAATCTTTTCTCAGCTGGGTTTAAGAACAGTGTTAATGAAGACATCGTTCACGACAAACCCAAAATCCCATTTGATATTAAATACAAGGCTCTGAATAGAAAATATATCGGCTTATATTCAATATCAAATTCTGAAATCAACAAATATCGTATTGGAATAACGATATATATATCTTCCAAATTCCTCCACAATATCCATATAATCACGGAATCCAATATCGAAATATTCCGAAGATAATTTCGATTCAAATCCATTCCAATTCATATATTGGAAATTCTGGTTATTTTTAAAACCATTTCAAATCCAATTTATTTATTTAAAAATATTGGATTATAATTCTAGTTCATAACTAGTTCATTTTGATAAAAATATATTTTTATCTTTTAAAATATGGGATTTTTCATCCCAATTCTTTCCAAACTATTTATTATGATTTTACACAAATTATTAATATTTTTAATACTTTTATCAAGGCCCGTACAGTCGGTTTCCATAAACGGTCATCGAACTGCACTTACGGCAACCTTTTTCCAAATTTGATTTGGACATAATTCCAAATCCAACCATTAGATTTCAAATCTCTTATATCCTTGGAAAGCTCTTTTCGATACGAACCCAACGGTTTCTATTTTAGGAGAATCCGACGGTCGGATCTCCCGTAATGTCAATTCGAAGTCAATGGTCGAAATTCGCGAAATGTCGCGGCGCGGCGCGTTCTATTCAGGCCATTAAATATATATATAATATATATATATATTATATATATTTCATCGGTTTTCATTTAAAACGTATTTTATAAATTCGTTTTTAAACGATTCTAACTATTTTTCAATTTTAAAACAAAATTGAATTTTCCTTATCATTATAATATATAAATGATAATATTTTCAAAATATCAGATTTTGAAATCATTTCCTTTTCAATATTCATTATAAAAATGAATAAAATCGATATAAATATCGTTCACGTCAAAATGGCGTTAATCTAATCAACACGGCTTTATATATTTAAATATATCCGTGTCCATCCCAAATTGGACATCAAAATCGGATTTTGATCTCTTAGTGAATATTATTTTAAAATATTTATTATTTTAAATATTTGTTATTTTAAAATATTCATTCTTTCTGAATAGGGATCAGACACAGTCAAGTACCATATAATGTTATTTATATGGATTTCATACAACACATGTGTAGAACAACAATGATAAACAATCAACCATCATCCAGAGTGCATTTTACACTGCATAAGCATTAAATATAAATATTTAACGCTTACAACAGTCTGTCAACCAATCGATTGACATACCACTAAACAATTAGGATTAGTGTACGCCAAATATCATCCCAATACCCGTGTGGGGTTTCAATCAACAAACAAAGATTTTATTTGTGCAGTTGGGCGATGTGTAAAATATATTGTCCCAATCAATATCAGTCAAATGGGTGTATATAAACAAATCGTCCAATTTGTAAATGAATATTTTCAGTAAATATTTTATTTCATTCATTTATACATTAAAAACGAAATTTTTATTGTTCTAACACTTCATTCAACACATGAATATTTTATATTCCATTCCATTCCACATCACAATCACAATCAATTTCCATAACACAATCAAATCAAACAAGTCGTCCATGGTCTGTGGACGACGGCTGCCGGGTGCTTCTAAGCACCGTCTGCATCCTAGTATATATTTTAACTAGAAAATAAAATTAAAGTGAGAAGTTCTCACCTTTGGGATCCACTCTGTCATTCATTAGCGGACGATGGTTTGGATTTCGTTCCGTTTCCACTCAGTTCCATCGCAATCTGTTTTCACAAAATTTATATTAAAAGTCATATTTTTAATAATGCTTCATATATAAAAATCATATTTTTATTACCGCTACTTCGTATATGAAAATATAATCTTTTCATATTCAAAAATATAATCTTTTCGTATTAAAAAAATATAATCTTTTCATATTAAAAAAATATAATCTTTTCATATTATTAAAAATCATATCTTTTTTATAGTTAAAAATCATATCTTTTTATATTTAAAAATCTCATCTTTTCTAATTTAAAAATCTCGTCTTTTCTAATTTAAAAATCGAATTTTTATTTCAATTCTATTCATAAAAAAACAATATTTTTATTCATGGTTGTTTGCATAAAAATTGAATTGCATAAAAAATATAATTAAAAACTCACTGTTATTTTTCAGAGGGGGATGGAGGCTGAGGGGGTCGCGCAAAGGTGCGTACAGGTGGTGGGTGGTGCGCAGTTGGCCGGCGGTGGCCTGAGTTTGGGCAAGGTGGTGGCGATTTAGGGTTCAGGGGGTGTTTTTTGGGTTTTAACAGCGGAGGGCGGAGAGAAGATGGAGGGGGGTCATCGAGGCCGGCGGCGCGATGAACTGAAAGGGGAGGCAGACTTATGACGGTGATGGTGGTGGTTGTTTCTGGTGATTTGGGTCTTCCTGGTTCGAAGAGCGGGAGAAGGGTAGGAGGTGGTGGCGCTGAGGGGGGCGACGACGGTTGGAAGGCGGTAGCGGTGGCCTGGTGAACGACGGGGACGGTGCGGAGGGCTGGAGTGGCGATGGATGTCGCGATTTGGTGATCGACGGTTTTTTTTATTTTCAATCTGCGTTGACCGTTAAGGAGAGAGAGGAGGGGTAGATTTATATAATATATATTTATTTTATTTCATTCCAAAAATTAACTTTATATTTCAAACTCCAAATCGAACGCACCGACTGTCATCCCTGGCTAAATACCCCCATCTCGAACACAATGGGATATGTTTCGTAAGCCCACTTGACTGTTTCAATCAGTTTCCGCTAAATTTAAAATATAAATCATTATATTTTAAATTCAAACACACATTTTATTTTACCCGGGCCACATATGGACTCCAAAAATTCCAGAAAAATAAATCTAGCTTTGTTTTGACGATACGGTCCTAACAAAACTAATTTCATCAAATTTGGAGACCGTTTGAAAAACGGTCATTTTCCAGTCGATTAAATTCAAACTGAATTGACCAAACACGTTTAAATTCGCCACGCTCACGTATTGATTCCAAAAATTATGAGAATTGGTATCTAGCAATAATTTGACATTCCGGATCCAACAAAAGTGGTCTCGTCGAAAACGGAGGTTGTTTGCAAAATCTCCACTTTTAAGGGCTATATTTTATATAAATTCCATAGTGACTATCCTGAATTTTCAACTGGACATAACTTTTTATTCCCGCTATGAAATTTGGATTTTTCAGATTCGTTGGAAAGATATTTTCAAACAGATACAAATATTTATGGTTTCACTAAAATCCAGTTTATTTTGAATCCTTTACATTCATTTGAAGTTTGAAATCGAATTTTCAAACTACCATGCCATTTCCAATTCCTTTTATAATTAAAATAATATTTATATTCTAATTTCGATTTAAATAAATTTATACGTCCTAATTCTATTTAAAATATATTTCTAGTCATTATTATTTAAAATAAATCATTTAAAATATTCAAAATTCATTAAAATTGCCAAAATAAAAAAATTAAATTGGTTCTGATTTCCCGGGTTGTTACAATCTCCCCCACTTAAATTCTTTTCGTCCTCGAAAAGGAATGGAGCTGAAAGTCGTTTTTCTAATCAACTCAACTTTCATTCTTCAACTTTTCAATTTCTAAGAATTTTCAAATTCTTCAAAAATTTGGCTAATACCCTAAATTTTCGAAAATTTTTGCTATAACTTCCCTTGTACGGGGAGACATTTAAAACCTCAACTTGCCACGCAGAGCCCTCACTAATCCAAAGGAAAAAGAAAATGCCAAGCGGCCATCCTTAGGCTCATAAACTCTTTAAAAGAAAAGGAAAATTAGTAAATACGCACCTATTTGTTAGGCATACAATTTTATTCCTCTTATTAGTTTACCTGTTCTGACCTGTTCATTATATACATGTATAGATGTATGCAGTTCCAATCAATTTTCAATTTGGCTAAATTTGCCTTTCATTCACATGTTGGTTTAATAAATAATCAATCAACACAATCAGCAATCAATTAGTTGGTTAATGTTTCAAACACATAACTTTAATACATAGTCAAAAAATCATATTATTGATGCCAATTCACAAACAATAAATCCCATCTAGTTTCGGTTCTCACACCAGTCAATTGGAAATATATAGAAATCCCACTTTCAAAACTCGAAAATAAATTCTGACGATGTCGCGGCATCCCCAGAGTTATTCTCGGACGTCTAGAGTGTGATTCTATATCTATCCAGTATATTAAAACTTCGAATATACGTTCATGACGCATATATGCAAAATCTTATATACCCGATTGTCCAAAATAAAATAAAATAATATACTCAAATACGTATAATTAGATTAAATTTTCAAAACAAAATTGGTTTTCATTTTTATTTTTTTTAAATAACACTCTTCAGACTCATTTTAGGATACTACTGATCCTATCTCTAACGAGTCATTCTCATTGGATATTACTAATCCAATCTCTGATGAATTCTTTCGTTTGGTTCTAATATGTCTTGTTCTCGAGCTCTGAAAACCAAAGCTCTGATACCAACTGAAACAACCCAAACTTCCCCATAAAGGAAAGCCGAGATTGAGTTGAGAACACGACAAATCAGAACACAAACAGAAGAACATTTCATTTCTTATTACAAACAATTCCATCAGAATACAAGAATATAATAGAGTATGAATAAATAACATACATTTGATAAATATCAGAGATTTAAATTACATTTAAATACATAGCAATGGAAAAATAATACAAAACACAACTGAAAGAAATACACGGATACAGAGCTTTTCGAGTAAAGTTCTAGCTGTATATCCAGGATCCTGTGAATATAATATCTGCAAAACCTAACTACTAGGTGCCCATGTGGAAAATATGGGCACCCAGAGTTTAGGTTAAAACAATAAACTCTAAGTCAGTCATGTGACTGGTGTGAGAACTAAAACAATTATTAATTTGATTTTAAAGTTAGGTAAATCACGGGACCACGCTTTATAGCACGGAACGGGTTTAACCCCATGAATACCAGTGCATATGACAAACAGCGCAATGCTAAAGAAGAAAAATGAAGCTATTATAAGACTTAGGTCCCATCACACAATGCAACACAAGCCGGAGGATAGAGTTTTACCTTATAATAGCCAAATAATGCTTAATACGCGAAATGTCATATTTTGTTATTACTATAAATGAAGAAATTAACTTTAAATATAAATGTATCAATCATAGACGGCATAGCATCCCATGCTACTATGTCGCCATACTAGTTCTACAAATAAAACCGCATGATGTCGTAATGGAAATTGGATTCCATCTTTGAACCAAGGAAAGGGATCGTCCTTACCAAATTCAAGACGCTCTAGTCCGTATCTCAGGATACAATCGCAACTGCACCTTGGAGCCACAGGGCCGGTCCATATTTTAAGTGGATTAAAAATCCCTGAACAATACGTTTCCACGCCCTATGGGCGTACATGAGCCAGATGACTCAATATCCATCGGTACCGTAGTAACCGATATATCCGAGGCGCCTCGCATTCCAACAACCACATAGGTAAAAATATAAAAATTTCTGGGCTTGTAAAACCCAGACACCACCTCTAACTAGAAAGAAACACATGTTCTCCCTGGATCCTTCTCCCGTTTCTGGTTCATACTGGGAAGTGAAGCTCGCTAACGCTATACACAAAGCGACGCTATATTAAAGCTATGCTTTGATCATCAACCACAAGACTCTATTTTTCAACAGAAGCCTTGATCATTTGCCACTCAGGCATGCCACATAGGCAATTCACGCCATGCGACTGATGTCTATCGATATACAATCTCTAAGCTCGTACGTCTCAGAGAAGGGTGTTTAGCAATAGAATAAATTCTCCGCCACCAAACAGATGTATATTAGATAGAGATCAATCAATCATAGAGTAAAATCCAATGTCAGACACACAGTCCATTTACAAGTTCGTTCTAGGTCTGAACGAAACCGGATACACCTTATTCCTCGTCCCATATATCCAATACAGGAGAGAGGCCCTCGCATATCCGTTGATCTCCAAGTACGTTTGGATGATCACCACTTATTACCTCGTCTTGGATGTACAGCCCAATCACGACATCAATAACCATCCAAACGATGTGAAAACCTCCGGTGTTTAACCACCATCTTCATCGTCGACATATCGTCGTATCAGTTATTCAGAATGGGATAAACCTGGTCTTTCTGAATAACTCGCGTATATAATAAACAAGTGTTACACAAACACAACATACGCCTCATTCCAATCCAGAATATTATTTTATTCAAATATTCTTATGCTTTATGAAAGGTTCCCATTAATTTTATCAAAGATTAATCCTTTAAATTTATTCTTTAATCTTCCCTTGGATATCAATTCAAACCAAATTAAGGTCTATCCAAACTAGTCGAGATTAACACACCTTACCGAAATAATCACCAATCCCAACTTATTCATCCCATGAAGCAAAACTGGTAATACTTCATATCTAACACCACAGTGTTATTGGTAAAATTAATTACCATTTCACGTTCAAATCTAATTAAAGATTTAACTATCGCTTGGAGCAAAACTGGTGATACTCCATTCTCGATCATTTCATGAATTCGATGAATTTAATTATCGCATTCACATTCCAATCTAATTAAAGATTCATTAAAACTCTAATTCAATTTTAATCTCAAAAAATCACTACTTAATGATATTCAAAGTTAAGAAATTAATCTTATCTTAACTGGGTTAAAGAACTAATGTCATTTAAAACACAGCTCACGGTAAACACAAAATCTCATTCCATTAACAATGGAATCTTCACGGAAAACAGAACAATATATATAATCGATATAAACTTCCATATCCAACCGTAATATAAATGGAATAAAGGCAAAGCCTCTTAAATTCCATATATAGTAGCAGTCTTCCTCCATAGAAGTTCACTTCGATTATTACCAAATCGAATTCCATTCCAATTTATTTTGTTAAATTGGAAAACTTTACTATGGAAAATTCCATTAAATCTTAGTAAAAAGATTTATAAATCCCAAATCATATATCACTGTAAATCAGGTTAAAGAACGAATGTCGTTAAAAACACAGTTCGCAATAAACCCGATTCACATTCCATTTTAATTCCAATTAGATGTTAATTAACTGGAAACTCTAATAATCTTAACTAAAAGATTTATTCTTTTCACACGGTGTTTAAGAACAGTGTTATTTAAGACACCATTCACGACAAACCCAAAATCCAATTTCATTTCAATTCCAATTAAATGTTAATTAATTGGTAAACTCCTTTAAATCTTATTTAATAGATTTAATCTTTTCTCTGCTGGGTTTAAGAACAGTGTTAATGAAGACACCATTCACGACAAACCCGAAATCCCATTTGATATTAAATGCAAGGCTCTGAATAGAAAATATATCGGCTTATATTCAATATCTAATTCTGAAATCAATAAATATCATATTGGGATAACGACATATATATATATGTATATCTTTCAAATTCCTCCACAATATCCATATAATCATGGAATCCAATATCGAAATATTCTAAAGATAATTTCGATTCAAATCCATTCCAATTCATATATTGGAAATTCTGTTTTTTTAAACCATTTCAAATCCAATTTATTTATTTAAAAATATTTGATTATAATTCTAGTTCATAACTAGTTCATTTCGATAAAAATATATTTTTATCTTTTCAAATATGGGATTTTTCATCCTAATTCTTTCCAAATCATTTATTATGATTTTACACAAATTATTAATATTTTTAATAATTTTATCAAGGCTCGTACAGTCGATTTCCATAAATGGTCATCGAACTGCACTTACAGAGACCTTTTTTAAAATTTGATTTGGACATAATTCCAAATCCAACCGTTAGATTTCAAATCCCTTATATCTGTTGGAAAGCTCTTTTCGATACGAACCCAACGGTTTCGGTTTTAAGAGAATCCGACGGTCGGATCTCCCGTAATGTCAATTCGAAATTCAATGGTCGAAATTCGCGAACTGCCGTGGCGCGGCGCATTTTATTCAAGCCATTAAATATATATATATATATTATATTTCATTGATTTCCATTTAAAACATATTTTATAAATTCCTTTTAAAATGATTCTAACATCATTTTTCAATTTTAAATCAAAATTGAAATTTCCTTATCATTATAATATATAAATGATAATATTCTCAAAATATCAGATTTTAAAATCATTTGCTTTTCGATATTCATTATAAAAATGAATAAAATCGATATAAATATCGTTCACGTCAAAATGGCATTAACCTAATCAACATGGCTTTATATATTTAAATATATTCGTGTCCATCCCAAATCGGACATCAAAATCGGATTTTGATCTTTTACTGAATATTATTTTAAAATATTCATTATTTTGAAATATTTGTTATTTTAAAATATTCATTCTTTCTGAACTGGAATCAGACACAGTCAATTACCATATAATGTTATTTATATAGATTTCATACAATACATGTATAGAACAACAATGACAAACAATCAACCATCATCCAGAGTGCATTCTACACTGCATAAGCATTAAATATAAATATTTAACGCTTACAACAGTCTGTCAACCAATCGATTGACATACCACTAAACAATTGGGATTAGTGTACGTCAAATATCATACCAATACCCGTGTTGGGTTTTAATCAAAAAACACAGATTTTATTTGTGCAGTTGGACGATGTGTAAAATATATCGTCCCAATCAATATCAGTCAAATGGGTGTACATAAACAAATCGTCCAATTTGTAAATGAATATTTTCAGTAAATATTTTATTTCATTCATTTATACAATAAAAATGATATTTTTATTGTTCTAACACTTTATTCAACACATGAATATTTTATATTCCATTCCATTCCACATCACAATCACAATCAATTTCCACAACACAATCAAATCTAACAAGTCGTCCATGGTCTGTGGACGACGGGTGTCGGATGCTGCTAAGCACCGTCTGCATCCTAGTATATATTTTAACTAGAAAATAAAATTAAAGTGAGAAGTTCTCACCTTTGGGATCCACTCCGTCATTCTTTAGCGGACGATGGTTTGGATTTCGTTCCGTTTCCACTCAGTTCCATTGCAATTTGTTTTCACGAAATTTATATTAAAAGTCATATTTTAATAATGCTTCATATATAAAAATCATATTTTTATTACCACTACTTCATATATAAAAATATAACCTTTTCATATTAAAAAATATATAATCTTTTCATATTAAAAAAATATAATCTTTTCATATTATTAAAAATCGTATTTTTTTATAGTTAAAAATCATATCTTTTTATATTTAAAAATCTCATCTTTTTTAATTTAAAAATCTCGTCTTTTCTAATTTAAAAATTGAATTTTTATTTCAGCTCTATTCATATAAAAATAATATTTTTATTCATGGTTGTTTTCATAAAAATTGAATAGCATAAAAAATAATAATTAAAAACTCACTGTTATTCTTCAGAGGGGAATGGAGGCTGAGGGGGTCGCGCCGAAGTGCATGCAGGTGGCGGGTGGTGCGTAGTTGGCTGACAGTGGCTTGGGTTTAGGCGAGGTGGTGGCGATTTAGGGTTTATAGGGTGCTTTTCGGGTTATAACAGTGGAGGGCGAAGAGAAGAGGAAGGGGGGTCATCGGGGCCGGCGGCGCGATGAACTGAAGGGGGCGTCGGAACTATGACGGTGGCGGTGGTGGTTGTTTCCGATGATTTGGGGCTTCCTGATTCAAAGAGAGGGAGAAGGGTAGGAGATAGTGGCGCCGAGGGGGACGACGGCGGTTGGAAGGCGGCGGCGGCCTACTGAGCGGCGGGCAGGAGTGGGGCTATCGCGATTTGGTGATCGACGGTTTTTTATTATTATTTTCAATCTGCGTTGACTGTTAAGGCGAGAGAGGAGGGGTAGATTTATATAATATATATTTATTTTATTTTATTTCATTC
Organism: Allium sativum; assembly: GCA_030737875.1. Lineage (NCBI taxonomy): Eukaryota > Viridiplantae > Streptophyta > Magnoliopsida > Asparagales > Amaryllidaceae > Allium > Allium sativum. Next base: position 137,726,832 of record CM060925.1, on the reverse strand, counting down.
CAAAAAGTAACTTTTTATTTCGAACTACAAATTGAACCCACCGACTGTCACTAGCTAATTACCCCCATCTCAAACACAATGGGATATGTTTCGTAAGCCCACTCGACTGTTTCAATCAGTTTCCGATAAATTTAAAATATAAATCATTATATTTTAAATTTAAACGCACATTTTATTTTACGGGGGCCACATACGGATTCCAAAAATTCCAGAAAAATAAATCTGGCTATGTTTTGACGATACGGTCCTAACAAAACTAATTTCGTCAAATTTGGAGACCGTTTGAAAAACAATCATTTTCCAGTCGATTAAATTCATCCTGAATTGACCAAACACTTTTAAATTCACCACGCTCACATATTGATTCCAAAAATTATGAAAATTGGAATCTAGCAATTATTTGACATTCCGGATCCAATAAAAGTGGTCTCGTCAAAAACGGAGGTCGTTTGCAAAATCTCCACTTTTAAGGGCTATATTTTATATAAAATTCAATAGCAACTATCCTGAATTTTCAACTGGACATAACTTTTTATTCCCGCTATGAAATTTGGATTTTTCAGATTCGTTGGAAAGATATTTTCAAACATATTCAAAAATATTTCTGGTTTCACTAAAATCCGGTTTATTTTGAATCATGTAAATTCATTTGAAGTTTGAAATCGAATTTTCAAACTACCGCGCCATTTCCAATTCCTTTTATAATTAAAATAAATATTTATATTCTAGTTTTGATTTAAATAAATTTATACATTATAATTCTATTTAAAATATATTTCTAGTTGTTATTATTTAAAATAAATCATTTTAAATATTAAAAATTCATTAAAATTGCAAAAATAAAAATTTTAAATTGGTTCTGATTTTCTGGGTTGTTACACTCGTTGACTTACGGAAGTGACTAATTGACTCATTTGCATTTCAAGTTTAGCGATTGATTGACTCTTGTTTTGCATGTACGAAGTCAATAAATTTTGCAAATTGCTATTTGGTTGGAGATTTTGAGTCATTGCTTTAGTCAATGTTTTGAGACTTTTCTCAAGTGAAGTCAATAGTTTATCATCTTGGGGGACAACAGATTGTTACGCTTGATTTTGAGAAGGTGGCGCAAGATTTTGGAATTGATTTTGTTGAAAGGGAGTGTAACACCCCACTCCCGCTATGGTCACTCACTAAGGGAATGCCATAGCATCGGTGGAGTATTTTAGTGAATATAGAACAGAAAAATTACAACAAGACAAATATAAATAGTACTTGAAATTTAAAACATCATCTCATAACAGCGGAAGTAAAACATGTCTGGTTACATCATAAAACCACAATAAAAGTCAAGTACAATATCCATCAAAATAAAGAAGTACATAATCCCACTCTCCTACAATAGCCATGACAAAGAAAAGATAACTGGGTAACTGGAGCTTTACATCTATCCAAGCTCCTAAAGACTGGAACAGCAATCCGATCAAGCTCCACTACTGCTAGGATCCACCGTTGGACCTGAGGGTTGGGAAAAAGATAAAAACAACGGGGTCAGACATAAGTCTGAGCGAGTCCTATAACTTTAACAATACAATCGTTAAAGTAACCAGAGAAGACATAACCTGATATACGGTAACTAATGGGGATGAATGGCTACACTAAGCAGTCAACTAAACTAAGATAAAAGATAAAGACGCATCTACCCTTCCAAAGGTAAATTACTAAACTGCACCACACCAGTCATTCCTAACTTAAAGGTTGATCCCACCCATGGACTTATAAAATTAACTTAATAGTTCTCGCGTACCCGTAGGTGACCAAGTAGACGCCACGGGGCCCTACAATCCACTAGGTGTACACACTACTCCCCATTCGATCGGCTCCCTAACGTAGATACCCGTGCTGGCCCCACCGTGGGGTGTACCATTCCCCAATGTGGCAACCTGATAAAATTAACGGTGCACGGCTTATATCTACACGATGCAACAACGTCTTATTTACCAGCCCGGGTCCACACACGCATATGAAACCCGTTGGTCATGCGTTGCCACCGCTAACCCATTTTGGCCTCTTATAGTCAAGCCCAGTATGCGTGTCCCGTCCTCGACATGGGTCGAGCCCACTAAGATACGTATGGGTTACTGGTTGAAATGAGCCCCCAGCACAAGCCATCCCCCTAAGCTTGGCCCACACACTAGTGTTTCCCACTTAACCCTTTAATCATGTTTAATTACATGTTTCATCTTGGTTAAGTATTTTATCATATTTTCTATTGGCAACCACTAGCAATTTCCACATACCACCCAAGGTACCCACTTAACCCCCATGCCCCACTACATGCTTATCTGGTTAAGTGTTTCTTAATTGATTAACACCGTAACCGTGTAAAGGACCCTTCACATTGGACCGTCATTTGTAGATGCCTGGTTAAGCCGGTAGGTTCCGGGCAGTCTTACACTACAAACGGGTCCAACCTCGTGTCATTTACCCTTGTTACATATTTAATTTATGATTAAGACCCCTCACATTGGACCGTCATTTGTAGATGCCTGGTTAATGTAACAACCCGAAAATCTGGGCCAGTTTAAAATTTTTATTTAGGCAATTTTAGCGAATTTAGTATATTTAAAATGGATTATTTTAAATAATATCGACGAGAAATTATTTTGAATATAATTCGAACGTATATATTTATACGCGTCGTCGTTAGAATATAAATATTTATATATAATTATAAATAGAATTGAAAATGGCGCGGTAGTTCGATAATTCGATTTCAAACTTCAATTGAATGTACCGTGTGCAAAACAATCCGGATTTTAGTGAAACCAAAAATGATAGGATCTAATTGATAATATCTTTCCAACGAATCCGAACAATCGAAATTTCATAGCGGGAATCAAAAGTTAAGTCCAGTTGAAAATTCTGAATAGTCGCTATGGAATTCAGGCCCTTAAAAATGGACATTTTGCAAATGACCTCGGATTTCGACGAAACCAGTTTTGTTGGGTCCGTGGTGTCAAGTTATTGCTAGATTCCAAATTTCATAATTTTCTGAATCAATATGTGAGCGTGGCAAAGGAAAACGCGTTTGACCAGTTTCAGTTGATTTTAATCGACTGGAAAATGGCCATTTTTCTAACGGTCTCAGAATTCGACGTAACTAGTTTTGTTAGGACCGTATCGTCAATACGAAGCTAGAAAATATTTTTCGGGAATTTTCCTAGTTAGTAGGTGGCCCCGGTGAATTGAAATGCACGTTTAAAATTCAATATAATGATTTAAATGTAAATGCAACGGAAACTGATCGAAACGGTCGATTCAGCTTGCGGTACATATCCCATTGTGTTCGGAATGGGGGTGAAACGCTATGGGCGACAGGCGGTGGACCTCGTTTAGAGGTCGTATGTGAAAGTCAACTTTAGGTTGAATTAAATAATTAAATAATAATAAAATAAAAAAACCCTTTCTCCCCCTTATTTCCCTCTGGCCCCCCCACGATTTCAAATCATTTCGAAGCAGGAAGAAAAAAAAAAAACCTAATCGAGATCGACATTCGTCGGTCACCCACACCGCGCCGCGCCACCGTGACCGAGCCCCTCCTCCTCCTGCCGTTCCCTTCTTCTTCTCCTCCCCTCCCTTCCACCGCTCCTCCCTAGCTCCTATCAGAAAACCGCGAAGCCCTCCCCTTCTCCAGTGGAACACGCAGCACCCCCTGGGCCCACATCTCGCCATACCGCACCCCTAGCCTCCGCCTCGCCCTCTCTGGCCACCGCCGAAGATGAAGTCCCCTCCCCCCCTCGCTGAAAAAAAAACACTGTAAGCATTTCCCTTTATTTTTTTTATAGCCAATATGAATTTTTAAAGATTTGTAAACTGTTTTTTTTAAAGAATACATAAACTGATTTTTTTTCTTAATTTATAAAAGTTTAGATTTTTAATTTATGAAAGTTTAGATTTTTGTATTAGGAAAAATAAGATTTTTTAATGTGTAAAAGATAAGATTTTTAATGTGTAAAAGGTCGGATTTCATAATATGGAAGAAGTGGAAAAAATCGAATTTATATATATAGAACTTCGAGATAAAAATATGATTTTTATATATAGAACTTCGAGATAAAAATATGATTTTTATATATAGAACTTCGAGATAAAAATATGATTTTTATATGTAGAACTTCGAGATAAAAATATGATTTTTATATATAGAACTTCGAGATAAAAATATGATTTTTATATATAGAACTTCGAGATAAAAATATGATTTTTATATATTGAACTTTGAAATAAAAATTCGATTTTTATATATGGAATAGCGAAGTAAAAATTCGATTTTTACATATGTAGTGAAAGCGGACAACGAAGGTGACAAAAAGGCGGGAACGACGAAGATCTCTTCAATAGAAGTGCCGTGGAGCTAGGATAGCTATATGTGAGAATTTCTCACCTTTCAATTTCTATTTCTAGTTATATATATATACTAGGATGCAGACGGTGTTTAGTAGCACCCGACACAATCGTCCACAGACCATGGACTTGTTTGTTTGGTTGCATAGATTAGATAGATGATTTGATTTGAAATTGAATTGTTTGGTGAAATTGAATTGTTTGGTGAGATGAATGGATTTGATTGATGTGTGAATGGCGTGGGCCTTCACTAGACCGGGGATAAGGCTAGGCCTTGTCCCGTTTCTAGTATCGTGCCGTTATGCCGCCGAAATTTTCTAAAATATGTTAGAAAAATAAAAATATCATTTTATTTAAAGAATGAATTGAATAGAAATTCATATGTTGAAATAAAATGCTTTGTCGTTAAAAATATAATTTTTAACGTGAAGTGAATAAAATAAAATATTCATTTATAAACCGGACGGTTTGTTTATGTACACCTATTTGAATGACATTGATTGGGACGATAAATTTTACACATCGCCCAACTGCACGAATAAAAATCTGTGTTTGATTGTTTGAAACCCCACACGGGTGTTGGGATGAAATTTGAAGTTCACTCATCCTGATTGATTAAATATGTCAATCGATTGATTGACAGGCTGTTATAAGCATTAGATATCTATATTTGATGCTTATACAGTGTAGTGCACTTTGGTTGATGGTTGATTATTTTTCAAGGCTATTATACATGTGTTGTATGAAAATCCATATAATTAACTTTATATGGTAATTGATTGGGCCTCATTCCAGTTTTAAAATAGAAATATTTGAAATAGAAATATTCGAAATGGAATATTTGAAAATATCAATATATGAAGCCGTGTTGATTAGATTAACGCCATTTTGACGTGAACGATATTTATATCGATTTTAACGATTTCGAAATGAATTGAATTGAAAACGATTTCGAAATGAATTGAATTGAAAACGATTTCGAAATGAATTGAATTGAAAACGATTTCGAAATGAAATGAATTGAAAACGATTTCAAATTGAATTGAAAGTGAATTGAAATGAATTCAAATTGTATTGAAATTTGAATTGAATAGAAATGAATTTTAAAACGAATTTATAAAGAAGAATTCAATTTTGAATTGAATTGAAATGGAAGTTGAAATTTCTTTTGAAACGAATTTCAAAACTATTTATATAATTCGTTTTAAATAGTAATCGACGAAATATATATTATATATATAATATAATGGCCTGAATAGAACGCGCCGCGCCGCGGCAGTTCGTGAATTTCGACCATTTATTTCAAACGGACATTACGGGAGATCCGACCGTCGGATTCTCCTAAAACCGGAACCGTTGGGTTCGTATCGAAAAGAGCTTTCTAACGAATGTTAGAAATTTGAAATCTAACGGTTGGATTTGGAGATACGTCCAAATCAAATTTGAAAAAGGTCGCTGTAAGTGCAGTTCGATAGCCGTTGATGGAAATCGACTGTACAGGCCTTGATAAAATTATTAAAAATGGTAATAATTTGTGTAAAATCATAAGAAATGATTTAGAAAGAATTGGGATGAAAAACTCCATATTAGAAAAGATAAAAATAGGTTTTTATCGAAATGAACTAGTTTTGAACTAGAATTATAATTCTATTTATTTTTAAATAAATAAATTGAATTCGAAAAGGGTTTTGAAAATAACCAGAATATCCAATGATTGCATTGGAGTGGATTTGAATCGAAATTGTCTTCGGAATATTTCGATGTTGGGATTCGTGATTATACAGGTGTTATTATGGAAATTTGAAAGATATATATTTATATCGTTATTTCCAATACGACATTTGTTAATCGTAGGATTTGATATTGAATATAAGCCGATATATTTTCTATTCAGAGCCTTGTATTGAATATCAAATGTGATTTGGGTTTGTCGTGAATGGTGTCTTCACTAACACTGTTCTTGAACCCAGTAGAGAAAAGATTAAATCTTTTTATTTAGATTTAATGAAGTGTACCAATTAAATAATATTTAATTGGAATTGAATTGATATTGATTTTTGGGTTTATCGTGGACAGTGTTTTTAAATAACACTCGTTCTTTAACCCGATAATTAATGAAGGTGAGTTTGGGTTTATTGTGAACTGTGTTTTTAAATGACACGGATTCTTTAACCCAGTTAAAGATTAAAACTAAGTGGAGTTTTAATGAATCTTTAATTAGATTGAAAAGATCGAAAATGGAGTACCACCAGTTTTGCTCCAGGCGATAGTTAAATCTTTAATTAGATTTGAACGTGAAATGGTAATTGAATTTACCGATAACACCGTGGTGTTAGATAGGAAGTATAACCAGTTTTACTTCATGGGATGAATAGGTTGGGATGGAGAAATTAAAACAAATGATTACTTCGGTAAGGTTCGCTAATCCCGACTAGTTTGAATTGAGATTCAAAAATAGAATAAAGAATAAATTCAAGAAATTTATCTTGGATAAAATTAATGGGAACCTTTCCCTATGAATGTGAAATTTAGAAACTAACTGTCGGTTGGCCAAGCAGAATGGTTTTCTGAATATTGATCTGATGTTGGTTTCGGCCTTCGGGGTTAATATTTGGGGAATTATTCTCTTGATTAATTTACGGTTAGTGACTAATGAATTGGAATGAGGCGTATGTTGTGTTTGTGTAACACTTATTTAAAATATACGCGAGTTATTCGGGAAGACCGGGTTTATCCCATTCTGAATAACTGATACGACGATAAGTCGAAGATGAAGACGGTGGTCGAAGACCGGAAGTCTTCACGTCGTTTGGGTGATAACTGATGATCTTGATTGGGCTGTACACCCAAGAAGATGGAAACAGTTGGTGATCGTCCAGACGTACTTGGAGATCGATGGATAGGCGGGGTACTAGGTGCCTCCGGTTTCGTTCAGACCCAGAACGGACTTGTAAATGGACTGTGTGTCTGACATTGGATTTTAGTCTGTGTGATTGATTGATATCAAACGCATGGAGTGAATTGCCTGTGTGGCATGCCTAAGTGGCAATTGATCGAGGCTTCTGTTGAAAAGCAAAGTCTTGTGGTGATGATCAAAGCAAGGCCTTTGGGGCGTAGCTTTGTGTAACGTTTGATTCGCGAGTTTCACACCCGGTATGAATCAAAAACGGGAGACGGACCTCAGGGGGGACATGCGTTTTCTTTCTAGCTAGAAGTGGCGTCAGTGGTTTTACACGCCCTGACGAGTTTGACTTATGTGGTTGTTGTTGTTGCGAGGCGCCTCGGATTGATCGGTCGTTCTCGAACCGATGGAGTCATTTAGTTGGCTCATTTACGCCCCAAAGGGCGGAGAAACGCATTGTTCAGGCATTATAATCCACTTCGTGTGGACCGGCCCTGACGATCCAAGGTACGGTTGCGGCTGTGCCTGAGGGGCGGGCTAGAGCATCTCGAATCGGTTGAGGACTATCTTTTGCCTCGGTTCATTGATGGAAATCCAATTTCCAAATACGTGACTTTGCGGTTTTATTTGTAAACCTATATATGGCGACATAGTGGCATGGGACGCTCATGCCGCCTATGATTGATACTTATGATTTGAAGTTGTTTTATACACTATACACTTATAGTAGTATCAAATGATTTGTTTTAAACGTACTAAGCATGTTTGGCTATTATAAGGGAAAACCCTATCCTCGGCTGCGTTGCATTGTGTGATGGGACCTGGGTCTTATAATAGCTTCATTTTTAGAAAAGCATTGCGCTGTTTACTTATATGCACTGGTATTCTTGGGAGGAAACCCGTTCCGTGTTATACGGCGTGGTCCTTTGATTTACCTAACTTTTAAAATAAAGATTAACTGTTTTAGTTCTCACACCAGTCACATGACTGACCTGGAGTTTATTGTGTTAACCTAAACTCTGGGTGCCCCTATTTTTCGACACGGGCAGCTAGTAGTTTTGGTTTTGCAGATTTATATTCACAGGATCCTGGTTTACAGCTGGAATGATATCCGGAAAGCTTTGTATCCGTATATCTCTTCTAGTTGTGTATTGTATTATTTTCCGCTGCTATGTATTTAAATGTAATTTAAATCTCTGGTATTTCTGTGTAATATTCTTTTATACTCTGTATATTCTTGTAATCTGATGCATTGTTGTAATATACAATGAAATGTTCTTTTGTATGCATTCTGATTTGTCGTGTTCTCAAACGATAGGGCGTTTCGAACGGTCTGGGTCGGTTTAGCGACTGGTTCGGACCGAGCGAAATTCCTTGCCGTCACAGTTGGTATCAGAGCTTTGGTTTACAGAGCTCAGAGAACAAGGCACATTAGAACCATACGAAAGAATTCATCAGATATTGGATTAGTAATATCCAACGAGAATGACTCGTTAGAGATGGGATCAGTAGTATCCTAGAACGAGTGTGAAGAGTATATTTTTCAAATGAAAACAATTTTGTTTTGAAAATTTAAATCAATTATTCGTAGTTGATTATTTATTTATATTGATTTGGACGGTCCAATATATAAAGATTTTGCGTATGCGCCTAGCTAGCGTCTATTCGAAGTTTTAATATACTGGATAGATATAGAATCACACTCTAGTCGCCCGAAGATGATTCTGATGATAGTTCGAACATCATCAGAATTGGTATTCGTGTTTCGAAGGTGTGATATCTATATATTTCCTATTGACTGGTGTGAGAACCAAAATTAGATAGGGCCTATTGTTGAGATTTGGCATCAAAAACATGATTTTTGTATATGTATCAAAATTATGAATTTGAAACGTTAATCCACTAATTGATTGATGTTTGTGTTGTTTGTTTAATTGTTTGGTAATTTTGAACCATTATGCCTAACTGAATCAAATATTGACTTGTATTGAAATTTGGTCGCATTTGCTTGCATATACATGTATATCATTGAACAGGTCATAGCAAGGAGGCTAGAGCCGAGAATAAAATTTGTTTGCCCGACAAATAGGTACATGTTTACTACATAATTTCCTGTTTTGTTTGGGTGATGATGATTTTGTGAGCCTATTGGCTAGCCGCTTGGCTTTTTCTTTTTCTTTTTGAGATCTGAATGACCGGGGAAGCTATTTGAAATTCCCCGATGCTCCCGGTACAGGGGAGGTTATGGCGAAATTTTTCAAAAATTTAGGGTGTTAGCCAAATTTTTGAAATTTTGAAAATTCTCAGAAACTGAAAAGTTGGAGAATGGAAGCCAGATCGAGCATAGAGTTGAATGATCAAACCACTTTCGACTTTGTTCCTTTTCGGGGACGAAAAGTTTTAAGTGGGGGAGATTGTAACAACCCGAAAATCTGGGCCAGTTTAAAATTTTTATTTAGGCAATTTTAGCGAATTTAGTATATTTAAAATGGATTATTTTAAATAATATCGACGAGAAATTATTTTGAATATAATTCGAACGTATATATTTATACGCGTCGTCGTTAGAATATAAATATTTATATATAATTATAAATAGAATTGAAAATGGCGCGGTAGTTCGATAATTCGATTTCAAACTTCAATTGAATGTACCGTGTGCAAAACAATCCGGATTTTAGTGAAACCAAAAATGATAGGATCTAATTGATAATATCTTTCCAACGAATCCGAACAATCGAAATTTCATAGCGGGAATCAAAAGTTAAGTCCAGTTGAAAATTCTGAATAGTCGCTATGGAATTCAGGCCCTTAAAAATGGACATTTTGCAAATGACCTCGGATTTCGACGAAACCAGTTTTGTTGGGTCCGTGGTGTCAAGTTATTGCTAGATTCCAAATTTCATAATTTTCTGAATCAATATGTGAGCGTGGCAAAGGAAAACGCGTTTGACCAGTTTCAGTTGATTTTAATCGACTGGAAAATGGCCATTTTTCTAACGGTCTCAGAATTCGACGTAACTAGTTTTGTTAGGACCGTATCGTCAATACGAAGCTAGAAAATATTTTTCGGGAATTTTCCTAGTTAGTAGGTGGCCCCGGTGAATTGAAATGCACGTTTAAAATTCAATATAATGATTTAAATGTAAATGCAACGGAAACTGATCGAAACGGTCGATTCAGCTTGCGGTACATATCCCATTGTGTTCGGAATGGGGGTGAAACGCTATGGGCGACAGGCGGTGGACCTCGTTTAGAGGTCGTATGTGAAAGTCAACTTTAGGTTGAATTAAATAATTAAATAATAATAAAATAAAAAAACCCTTTCTCCCCCATATTTCCCTCTGCCCCCCCCCCCCCACGATTTCAAATCATTTCGAAGCAGGAAGAAAAAAAAAACCTAATCGAGATCGACATTCGTCGGTCACCCACACCGCGCCGCGCCACCGTGACCGAGCCCCTCCTCCTCCTCCTGCCGTTCCCTTCTTCTTCTCCTCCCCTCCCTTCCACCGCTCCTCCCTAGCTCCTATCAGAAAACCGCGAAGCCCTCCCCTTCTCCAGTGGAACACGCAGCACCCCCTGGGCCCACATCTCGCCATACCGCACCCCTAGCCTCCGCCTCGCCCTCTCTGGCCACCGCCGAAGATGAAGTCCCCTCCCCCCCTCGCTGAAAAAAAAACACTGTAAGCATTTCCCTTTATTTTTTTATAGCCAATATGAATTTTTAAAGATTTGTAAACTGTTTTTTTTAAAGAATACATAAACTGATTTTTTTTTCTTAATTTATAAAAGTTTAGATTTTTAATTTATGAAAGTTTAGATTTTTGTATTAGGAAAAATAAGATTTTTTAATGTGTAAAAGATAAGATTTTTAATGTGTAAAAGGTCGGATTTCATAATATGGAAGAAGTGGAAAAAATCGAATTTATATATATAGAACTTCGAGATAAAAATATGATTTTTATATATAGAACTTCGAGATAAAAATATGATTTTTATATATAGAACTTCGAGATAAAAATATGATTTTTATATATAGAACTTCGAGATAAAAATATGATTTTTATATATAGAACTTCGAGATAAAAATATGATTTTTATATATAGAACTTCGAGATAAAAATATGATTTTTATATATAGAACTTCGAGATAAAAATATGATTTTTATATATTGAACTTTGAAATAAAAATTCGATTTTTATATATGGAATAGCGAAGTAAAAATTCGATTTTTACATATGTAGTGAAAGCGGACAACGAAGGTGACAAAAAGGCGGGAACGACGAAGATCTCTTCAATAGAAGTGCCGTGGAGCTAGGATAGCTATATGTGAGAATTTCTCACCTTTCAATTTCTATTTCTAGTTATATATATATACTAGGATGCAGACGGTGTTTAGTAGCACCCGACACAATCGTCCACAGACCATGGACTTGTTTGTTTGGTTGCATAGATTAGATAGATGATTTGATTTGAAATTGAATTGTTTGGTGAAATTGAATTGTTTGGTGAGATGAATGGATTTGATTGATGTGTGAATGGCGTGGGCCTTCACTAGACCGGGGATAAGGCTAGGCCTTGTCCCGTTTCTAGTATCGTGCCGTTATGCCGCCGAAATTTTCTAAAATATGTTAGAAAAATAAAAATATCATTTTATTTAAAGAATGAATTGAATAGAAATTCATATGTTGAAATAAAATGCTTTGTCGTTAAAAATATAATTTTTAACGTGAAGTGAATAAAATAAAATATTCATTTATAAACCGGACGGTTTGTTTATGTACACCTATTTGAATGACATTGATTGGGACGATAAATTTTACACATCGCCCAACTGCACGAATAAAAATCTGTGTTTGATTGTTTGAAACCCCACACGGGTGTTGGGATGAAATTTGAAGTTCACTCATCCTGATTGATTAAATATGTCAATCGATTGATTGACAGGCTGTTATAAGCATTAGATATCTATATTTGATGCTTATACAGTGTAGTGCACTTTGGTTGATGGTTGATTATTTTTCAAGGCTATTATACATGTGTTGTATGAAAATCCATATAATTAACTTTATATGGTAATTGATTGGGCCTCATTCCAGTTTTAAAATAGAAATATTTGAAATAGAAATATTCGAAATGGAATATTTGAAAATATCAATATATGAAGCCGTGTTGATTAGATTAACGCCATTTTGACGTGAACGATATTTATATCGATTTTAACGATTTCGAAATGAATTGAATTGAAAACGATTTCGAAATGAATTGAATTGAAAACGATTTCGAAATGAATTGAATTGAAAACGATTTCGAAATGAAATGAATTGAAAACGATTTCAAATTGAATTGAAAGTGAATTGAAATGAATTCAAATTGTATTGAAATTTGAATTGAATAGAAATGAATTTTAAAACGAATTTATAAAGAAGAATTCAATTTTGAATTGAATTGAAATGGAAGTTGAAATTTCTTTTGAAACGAATTTCAAAACTATTTATATAATTCGTTTTAAATAGTAATCGACGAAATATATATTATATATATAATATAATGGCCTGAATAGAACGCGCCGCGCCGCGGTAGTTCGTGAATTTCGACCATTTATTTCAAACGGACATTACGGGAGATCCGACCGTCGGATTCTCCTAAAACCGGAACCGTTGGGTTCGTATCGAAAAGAGCTTTCTAACGAATGTTAGAAATTTGAAATCTAACGGTTGGATTTGGAGATACGTCCAAATCAAATTTGAAAAAGGTCGCTGTAAGTGCAGTTCGATAGCCGTTGATGGAAATCGACTGTACAGGCCTTGATAAAATTATTAAAAATGGTAATAATTTGTGTAAAATCATAAGAAATGATTTAGAAAGAATTGGGATGAAAAACTCCATATTAGAAAAGATAAAAATAGGTTTTTATCGAAATGAACTAGTTTTGAACTAGAATTATAATTCTATTTATTTTTAAATAAATAAATTGAATTCGAAAAGGGTTTTGAAAATAACCAGAATATCCAATGATTGCATTGGAGTGGATTTGAATCGAAATTGTCTTCGGAATATTTCGATGTTGGGATTCGTGATTATACAGGTGTTGTTATGGAAATTTGAAAGATATATATTTATATCGTTATTTCCAATACGACATTTGTTAATCGTAGGATTTGATATTGAATATAAGCCGATATATTTTCTATTCAGAGCCTTGTATTGAATATCAAATGTGATTTGGGTTTGTCGTGAATGGTGTCTTCACTAACACTGTTCTTGAACCCAGTAGAGAAAAGATTAAATCTTTTTATTTAGATTTAATGAAGTGTACCAAATAAATAATATTTAATTGGAATTGAATTGATATTGATTTTTGGGTTTATCGTGGACAGTGTTTTTAAATAACACTCGTTCTTTAACCCGATAATTAATGAAGGTGAGTTTGGGTTTATTGTGAACTGTGTTTTTAAATGACACGGATTCTTTAACCCAGTTAAAGATTAAAACTAAGTGGAGTTTTAATGAATCTTTAATTAGATTGAAAAGATCGAAAATGGAGTACCACCAGTTTTGCTCCAGGCGATAGTTAAATCTTTAATTAGATTTGAACGTGAAATGGTAATTGAATTTACCGATAACACCGTGGTGTTAGATAGGAAGTATAACCAGTTTTACTTCATGGGATGAATAGGTTGGGATGGAGAAATTAAAACAAATGATTACTTCGGTAAGGTTCGCTAATCCCGACTAGTTTGAATTGAGATTCAAAAATAGAATAAAGAATAAATTCAAGAAATTTATCTTGGACAAAATTAATGGGAACCTTTCCCTATGAATGTGAAATTTAGAAACTAACTGTCGGTTGGCCAAGCAGAATGGTTTTCTGAATATTGATCTGATGTTGGTTTCGGCCTTCGGGGTTAATATTTGGGGAATTATTCTCTTGATTAATTTACGGTTAGTGACTAATGAATTGGAATGAGGCGTATGTTGTGTTTGTGTAACACTTATTTAAAATATACGCGAGTTATTCGGGAAGACCGGGTTTATCCCATTCTGAATAACTGATACGACGATAAGTCGAAGATGAAGACGGTGGTCGAAGACCGGAAGTCTTCACGTCGTTTGGGTGATAACTGATGATCTTGATTGGGCTGTACACCCAAGAAGATGGAAACAGTTGGTGATCGTCCAGACGTACTTGGAGATCGATGGATAGGCGGGGTACTAGGTGCCTCCGGTTTCGTTCAGACCCAGAACGGACTTGTAAATGGACTGTGTGTCTGACATTGGATTTTAGTCTGTGTGATTGATGGATATCAAACGCATGGAGTGAATTGCCTGTATGGCATGCCTAAGTGGCAATTGATCGAGGCTTCTGTTGAAAAGCAAAGTCTTGTGGTGGTGATCAAAGCAAGGCCTTTGGGGCGTAGCTTTGTGTAACGTTTGATTCGCGAGTTTCACACCCGGTATGAATCAAAAACGGGAGACGGACCTTAGGGGGGACATGCGTTTTCTTTCTAGCTAGAAGTGGCGTCAGTGGTTTTACACGCCCTAACGAGTTTGACTTATGTGGTTGTTGCTGTTGCGAGGCGCCTCGGATTGATCGGTCGTTCTCGAACCGATGGAGTCATTTAGTTGGCTCATTTACGCCCCAAAGGGCGGAGAAACGCATTGTTCAGGCATTATAATCCACTTCGTGTGGACCGGCCCTGACGATCCAAGGTACGGTTGCGGCTGTGCCTGAGGGGCGGGCTAGAGCGTCTCGAATCGGTTGAGGACTATCTTTTGCCTCGGTTCATAGATGAAAATCCAATTTCCAAATACGTGACTTTGCGGTTTTATTTGTAAACCTATATATGGCGACATAGTGGCATGGGACGCTCATGCCGCCTATGATTGATACTTATGATTTGAAGTTGTTTTATACACTATACACTTATAGTAGTATCAAATGATTTGTTTTAAACGTACTAAGCATGTTTGGCTATTATAAGGGAAAACCCTATCCTCGGCTGCGTTGCATTGTGTGATGGGACCTGGGTCTTATAATAGCTTCATTTTTAGAAAAGCATTGCGCTGTTTACTTATATGCACTGGTATTCTTGGGAGGAAACCCGTTTCGTGTTATACGGCGTGGTCCTTTGATTTACCTAACTTTTAAAATAAAGATTAACTGTTTTAGTTCTCACACCAGTCACATGACTGACCTGGAGTTTATTGTTTTAACCTAAACTCTGGGTGCCCCTATTTTTCGACACGGGCAGCTAGTAGTTTTGGTTTTGCAGATTTATATTCACAGGATCCTGGTTTACAGCTGGAATGATATCCGGAAAGCTTTGTATCCGTATATCTCTTCTAGTTGTGTATTGTATTATTTTCCGCTGCTATGTATTTAAATGTAATTTAAATCTCTGGTATTTCTGTGTAATATTCTTTTATACTCTGTATATTCTTGTAATCTGATGCATTGTTGTAATATACAATGAAATGTTCTTTTGTATGCATTCTGATTTGTCGTGTTCTCAAACGATAGGGCGTTTCGAACGGTCTGGGTCGGTTTAGCGACTGGTTCGGACCGAGCGAAATTCCTTGCCGTCACAGTTAAGCCGGTAAACTCCGGGCAGTCTTACACTACAAACGGGTCCAACCTCGTGTCTTAATCGATTAATTACTCCTAATTAATCACCCCCATAATTTGTGTTAATTATCATGTTTATTTTAGGAATATGGGTGCACCTAACTTAATAGGCAAATTCCCAACTCCAAAGTGGGGGTACACCTAACTTAATAGGCAAATTCCCAACACATAGTATGGGTACACCTAACTTAATAGGCAAATTCCCATACTATGTTCATTTATTTTATGTTATGCATAATTATATTAATTTCACACAGTCTTATTAACATATGCATTTAATTAACCCCATCGTTCCCACGTAATTTCGTTCTCATGACATAACACATATAAAAGGTGTCAACTTGCATATGTATGAACATGTTTCAAAGGTGCCATCTTGCATATTAACAAACACATAACTTGCATATGAACTTGCATAACATGTCACATAACTTGCATATAATCTTGTATAACATGTCACATAACTTGCATATTAACTTGTATAACATGTCACATAACTTGCATATTAACTTGCATAACATGTTACATAAACTTACATATTAACAAATACATGACTTGCATATGAACTTGCATAATATGTCACATAACTTGCATATGAACTCATAAACTTGCATATGAACTTGCATAACATGTTACATACTTGCATATGAACTCATAAACTTGCATATGAAGAAACATACAACTTGCATAATTATCATACAAGTAACTTGCATATTATCATACATGTAACTTGCATATTAACATATGATCACAAAGCACAAAACTTGCATAACCCACATACATTAGCAAACTAACATCATGTCATATGACTTAAAACCCATTAATCCACAAACAAAACCATATGATCTCATCATATCTCATCTACTTAGTTTAGCAATTGATCATTAGAGTGATAGAAACTCACTACTAGCCAATTTGCACTCCAAATGAAGAAGATTAAGATGCTTAGAATGGATTAGAGGTTGATTAGAGAGTGATTAGCTTGCAACCCTCTTCATAAATTAGTGGAGGCTCCTTCTAAGATTTAATTTGGCGGCATGTAGCCCTCAATTCTATTTTTAGTATGGATTAGGGTAGGTTTAGGGTGTATTTATAGATTAGGTGAGTGTTTTAGGCCCTAGGATTAACCCTAGATTAGATTAGGACCCTTAGATTTCGGAACCTTCCAGAAACCAGCCCTAAGACCAAGCCCAAACCCCAAACTGGTGCACCCAACCACAGAACTCTCTAGAAACTGTGCAGGTTTCCTGTCCCGACATGGGCGCACTTCCCAAGTGCGCCAGTGTATTTTTGTGCTGGCGCACTTCACAATTGCGCCAGTGCATTTCTGGCCTGTTTCGGGTTTTTCTGCCTAACTTCGTTCGTCCATATCTCTTTCATACGGTACCCATTTTACGCAAACTCAGACTCTATTTCGCGTATTTTTCCGAGACGAACGCAATGACGCAGCCCGTTTCCCCTGATTCTCACATCTGAGATTAATTATACTTTAATTACTAACCATTAGTGTTAATTGAAATTCGGGGTGTTACAGGGAGGATTCGAAGAATTATTCGAAAATGGTTGGAAAGGGGGTCAAACTAAATTCGAATTTGCATTGTTTTGGGCCCAAGAGAAATTAGGATGGTTTCTTCAATCAGGATTGTATGTTGGGGAGAATGGGTCATTTCAACTTTATTAATTGCGTTGAGTTGCTCTAATGAATGTGAGCATTGATCGGCAATGTGGTTAGGATCATTACATTTGTAACAAGAAGGCTAAGATGCTTGAGCTTGATTTATTTGAGTTGATTAAAGGACATTATCGAATTTGGTTAACATTGCATCTATTTTCGCTTCTAAAGCCGTTGAGGATCCTACCGAATGAGCATTTGATCGGGAGTAAATCGATTTCTCGTTAGATCTTTCCGATTGAGCTGATTTTTCGACCAAATTTTCGAGAAACTGCCAAGCAGCATCGTGATTTTAGGCTAAAAGGTTTCCTTGGCACATCGATTCGAGCATGATTCGAAAGTTATTTTCGAGACCGTCGTATAAAATTTGATAAAGAGTCCATTTTCGAAATTGTGATGTGGACATTTGACTAGAAGTTCTTTAAATTTTTTGAAATATTTTGCAAAGGATTCACGCTTAAAATGATGAAAATTAACGATTTCGGTTCGAATTTTGGATGTTTTTTCCAAAGGGTAAAAATTTAACATTCACAAATTCATTCCAAGTTCCAATCGTATTTGAAGGCAAGCTATACAACTGTTTTTCAGCATAATCGGTAAGTGCAAATGGAATTAGCCTAAGTTTGATTCCGTCGTCACTTATTGTTGAAATTTCATGGCTGTACAAACTTGTTCAAATTTGGTTAAAAAAATATAAGGATCATCACATTCAAGGTTGCCAAATTTTGGAAGAGTATTCATGTGATTTGAATGAATTTCAAAAAGTGGTTCCCCATTGGGGCAGGAAATATGATGCAAGAAGGAATAGATACTCGATCGGGAAAGTATCTATCTATAAGAGTTCAAGAGGGATTTTCCTCGGCCATGGTTAAAGGAATGTTTGTTCGAAGTAAACGATAAGTGGAAGGATCATGGGTCCAACTGCGCATGCGCTAGTGCGATAAAAACAAGATTGAGAAGAGAATAGAAGTGAATATATATTTCTTTTTTTTTTTACAAAATGAAAATTGTTTTGAAAATCTTTTTTTAGAGAGAAAAAAATACTCACAAAAGAAAATTGCCTCTTTTTTTTGGTTTTTTTTAAATATGGATGAACCTAATGCAAACTACTTATTTACAATTTTTCTAGAATTATATAATGACGTTATATTTATTTCAACAAAAAACTTCTTAGCCAGTTAATGGACAGAAGTTATCGGTGCACCAGGAATCACCCTAGCAATGCAACCGAAAGTTTAAGTACCTTCAGAGGAACACCAGTATAATATTTACGAATCACCGTAATATTTATAAACGGTTATTACTCTGCCGTAATCTAGACACCGAGAAATAATCCATTAGAAATAAACCAATTTTTCAAAATGTAATGAAGTCCTTAGAAAATAAAAATAAAACTAAGATGAATGCAATTTTCTAGAATATTTTAATCAATCACAGAACGAACAGTCACAAAATAAGAAATTGCAGAAACAAAATTTTTACAAGCAAGCCGCGACACCTGCACATTATATATACAAGTAATTTTTTTGTATGTTTTTCAAGCAGCAGCAGGCCCTACAGAATTTAGAAAATTCTCGCCTAGATCGGATGTCCGTCTATTGCAACTAAGTAGCAATAGCACGTTCATACCCCACTTGGTATGTAACCGCTCCAACAATTCAAATTCTGCTAATTACAAATCACTTGACCTCTAAATTCCCAGTTTGTTGATTGAATTCTGCCTAAACGTGCAAAAAAATTATTAGCAACTTTTTTTAAATTTTAAACGGCGATTTTTTGTTAAAGCAAGCAAGCAAGGATCGGCCGTTTTTTGAGCAAGCAATCCTTCTTGAGATTTACTACAACTTCAAAAGGATGTAATAAACAAATCGCTTAATAAAACGAAAATAATTGAAAATGAATTCATAAAATAAACTTTTTTTTGGGTGATACTCTTAGAAAACAATTAAATTAATTCCTAAAAGGATTTAACAAACGAGCTCAGTAAAATACAACAAAAGCCCAAGTGTTTTTCTCAAACGCCCGATTGGAAGCCCGCCCAATAAGCCCCAAACAACAAAACCTACTAAATCCACTAAACTGAATAAATTCCCTTTTCCTTAGAACACAAAATAAAATATTCAGGAAAAAAAATAGAAAGGGAAAAGGGGCGAGATCCAAATGAATTGCTAGTCGGTTTTTGGCTCATGTCTTCAATTCGAACAACAGTGGCTTCAATTCAAAGCAAGTGTCGTGGAGTGAATGGGTTTGAGGGAGGTTTTAGGAGGAGGTTGGTTCATTGTCACTGCAGCGATTTTGGGGAGGAACACTTGTTCGACTGTTGTGGTTTGGTGCTCGATGTTGGAAGTTGAGGAAGATGGAACTGTGGGGTTTGGTACAGAAGTGTGGTTAGAAGAATGGTATTTGTAGGAGGGCAGAAGTGAATGGTGGTGCGGTTTGTAGAAGCTGTGGACCTATGGTGATAATATGTGTCGATGGAGCTGAGTTATGTAGATGAAGTTATAGGTTGCAATTTCAACTGGTGGATGTAAGAGTTTGCGGCAGCGACGGTTTTACTGGCAGAAGTTTGATGTCTTGTCTGCGATGCCAGTAGAAAAGGTTGGTTTTGCAAACTGTATGAGTAGTTTGGCGTTTTGTGCCATTTTGTGGAGTGGAGATGTATTAGAGGAGTTTACCGAAGTAGTGGAGGAACATGATATTGGAGGAGGAGTTAAAGAGTGGTTTCGGGTGATGATGCGGTTTGGGGTCGAGGTGAAAAATTATGTGAGATGATGAAATATTGCTTGTCGTGGTTGAAAGTTGAAGTAGGGTAAGCTATTTAGCAGTGGAGGTAGTTTTTCTTGGTTCGGTTGTTTGGGAGCATAAGTGTTGAAGATGTATGGATGGGTTGGTTGAAGAGTTTTGCAATGGAAGGATGAACTCAAGAAGTTGGGGATGATGAAATGGTATATGGAATATGGTGAAGTGGGGTGGTTTATAAAGGGTTGTGAACAGAAGGCAGTTAGTAAAAATAAGATAGAGAAGGAAAGAAGATTATAGAGGGAGGACAAGAAAATGAAAAGCAATAAATTGAGAGGTTATTGGAATTAAATGCAGAAGAAATATGGAGCAAGGATAAGAAAATTTGGAAAGAATTTTTTTCCGTAAGAATTGTGAAAAGGAAAGAAATAAATGAGAGAAAGGGAAGGAAATAAATAAATGAGAGAAAGAGAAAGGGAAAGAAATAAAGGAAAATGTAGTGAAAACAGGAAAGAAATTGAAAACAAAAGACAAATGTATTTTTTTTCTTTTTTTAAACAAAAATGCAAAATGCAAATAACAAAATTAAACCAAAATGCAAATATAACGAAGAAAACAGAGAGATGATTGCAATGAGAGATGAAATGCACAAATCAAAGGAACTTTTTTTTAAGAAACAACAAACAAACAAAAATGCACAATCAAACTCGACAAAACACACACAAATACAATTGAAACGAGATTAAATAGAACAAACACACAAATGCACACAATTTTTTTTTAAAAAAGGAGAACAAAATTAATCTGAAGAATAAAATCAAAATCAAATTCCTTCCCCGGCAACGGAGCCAAAAACTTGTTCGATGACGAATATTCTATGAATTAGAACACCGTCGTGAAGTGTAATAAACTGCAAGCGCACGGCGTATAATTGTTCGTACGTGGCGAATACGAGTCGATCCGTAGCGAAAAAAGTAATTTTAATCTTATTCAATCAAATTAAACCCAAATTCGGATTGATTTAACTAACAAAAATTAATTAACACTAGAACTAAGTTGAGAGCTAAATATAAAATGAAAGCAATTTAGTGGTAAATCCCCTCTCATATTTATGCAAATTAACAAACGTACGATCTATGATCTCCATTAAGTGACATAAATGCAACATTTAAACCGCTTATGATTCTCATGAAAATGAAACTAAAGCAAGAAAAACTATTTTAAGTATAACTTATGAACAATTAATAGAACTATAAACCATCAAATTTTATTCTTACTTTCATTTCAAAATCAATAACCACTTAGAAAATATTGATATGATTTGTGTTTACATTGACTAAACCTATTTTGTTGTCAACAAACATAGACTATCAAAATCACTTGTATAAACTTGCCTCAACATCCACTAACATGAAGCGCAAATCAGAGATCACAAATCATACAAATGTTGAACTTACATAAAGTTAGAGAGCTTCATTACCCCCAAATCAAAGTGATTAGCTACTCATATGTGTTATCCAATCAACATATGTAAGTTTCAACATAAATATGAACAAAACAAAAGAAAGAACTAATTAACAACAACAAAATAGATCTAAACTACTTGCATAAAACTAAACTACACTAGTGCATAAAGTAAATAACAAGAAATAAATGAACAAGAAATAAAATTGCATTAAATTGAGATTACATAAGAGAAATGGCTAAGAAGCCATGGAAGAAAAATAGAGGTTATGATTTCAGCCTCCACTCTAAACTAAATAAATCAAAGATCCTTTTTACATCAACATACTTGGGTTATTTATACATGAGTAAAACCCTAATTCACTTTTTGCGTGCTACCAAGAATGCCCTTCAGGAAGGTGGCTACCGAGCAATCATCAAGCTATAATTAATCCATCGTCAAATTTGCTTGAAGATTTAACATCTACTTGCTTCTAAGTGTAGTAAGTGGAAAGGTAAGTGGGGTCCTCCATGGTGATGTATGAGAATTATTTCCTCTTCATTCCTTTGTATGCATATAAATCTTTATGAAGCTCTCTTCCAAACACACCAAATGTCCACAAAAACAATGAAAAATGTCCAAGTAAAAAAATTCACAAAATAACTTAAGCACAAAAATGACTATTTTTCCTTTGCATGATGATGAATGTATGATATTTTGAAATCAGTTGAATTATGGTTTAAAAGGGATAAAATACCCACATATTACACTTATTTAAACTAAATAAGGATAAATATGTGAATATAAATGTGCATTTTTACATGCATATCAACTGCGTACTAACAGTCTTTTCCAAGCAACAACCTACTCTCTATAATGCTTACACATTCTACAGGAACTTATCCTTATTTCCAAAATAGTCCTTTCTATTTACTTTAAAGGCTCAAAATATTTCCTGCCTTCCCTAGGTACTAATTCTTTGCCTACTCCATGATTTAAAAACGTGCTTTGGCTTTTTCATTTCATTTTTCTTCCCAAAATTAAAAGTATCAAAACTTTGTTTTTCCATATTAAAACTTTTCTTTTCCAAACCAATAAAAATACATCATCCCAAAAAAAAATGCAAATACTTTTTTTTCGAATCACGAAAACTAGAGTATACAAGAACAAATACTTCTATATCAGTTTCATTACCGTTCACGTTTATAATGTCATTTCAATAACTTGCAACTAGTTCAAACATCTACTCTATTATTAATTCTTACAACTTATTTTGTCCACCCAACAAAATTTTATGTTAAAATTATAGAAGAAAAATTGTCAAACGAATAGAGATTTTCAAAATTTTCTTTACTGAAATTTCAGTATTTAACAAAAATGGAGTCATTTCTATGATTTGCTTTTTAATCATTTCATGCTTTATAACTTGAAAACTAATGAGCTATAAATGCTCTATAATGTGCACCTTTTTCTCAAAGAATACATTGTAGACAAAAATTTCACAAGAAACCATCGTTTTTCAAAATATACCCCATTTTATTTTAAAACTCCATATGTACTTTTCAATTATGTTACATATTTTTTTTCAAACATTAAAATACATCTTTTTGTTTCAAAAATTGTGTCTACACAATTTATCTAGTACATATTTCAAAATTGTTACTTTTTAACGTCAAAACTTGAAAAACACCATAAACTATTACCCAAATGTTTTCATAATTTCAAGTTCTCAAAAGTTAACAATGGGGCTAGACTCAAAGTGGGTTCCCTACTTACCTAGACTTTCCTATATATTCCTACAAAGTTTTTTCTCTCAAATATATATATTCCTAATCCATTTTCCTCTTTACCATTTTCCAGTTTATAAGGCTCTACTGTCCAACCCACCAATCAAAATACTAACATATAGGATTCATCTCTTTGCGTAGATTGTTCTTCCTATTTAGTGGGTTCCTTTATGGATCCAGGTGTATATATAATATATTTATATTTTAAAAAATACAAATACGTTCACTCACTATCTATATAGGAATCATGAACCTAGGCTTTAGTGCCAGATGTAACAACCTGAATTTCGACAGAAAGATTTTTTTCTTCTGAATTTCCAATCTATCAAAACCAGAGTTGGCTTATCTGGTATCCTACAGAAAAGACATAGTTATAAAATATGTCAGAACTCAGAAAACATCTCATAGCAGAGTGAAATAAAATAAAATATAATCAAATGTATCCTTACCAAAGTAATAATACTGCCTAACCAGTATCCAAAGTTATCATATCTCTGTCAAAAGCCAAACCTGCGGGTGTGTTATGAGGAGGGGTCAGAACACAAGTTATGGCGATCGGACTTAAATTACACATTTTGAAACAACCCTACATATACCGTTCAGTTATATTTTCTTAATTATTAGGTTATGTTGGGTTAATAACACTCAAGGCTTTTCACACACGTTGTACCCATCTACCTCCCAGTAGATTAACCTAATATAGTACATATGTAGCTACTCCTAGTATCAAGGTACTTCCCATGGTACCCTTCTCGTACGGTCTCCGTCGTTACGCCACGGAAGCGTATGAAAACCTCATCCTACGCCGGAGCGACGTATGGATCCCCATAAAACTACGCCATGTTATGCATAGAACTACCATTGCCATGATACGCAAGCGTATAGACCGTCATATCCCAACTTCGCGGCTAATGTCGGTCTTAACACGGAGCAATGCTCTAGCGTCTATGATACACCACCCGGTGCGACGTGCATGTACCTAGACCCTTACACATACGTATTGTTTACTATACCCCTGAGTTCCGTAATAGAGCTGCATCTGAATACACGAAGCTCGGTCGGGAGCATTTTCCATATCTGTATAGGTCTGCTAAAGAGGCCTAAAGTACAAATATCTAAACTATGATATGCATTTCTACGGTGGCTATGGTCCGACCTCGACCCCTCCCTCAACTAGTGAAAGATTATATCAAGAGCTAAATGACGTGCCCCTAGCAAACAATCTACATCGAAATTGGTGTGTCTCGCAACCAAAGTATCGATAGTGAAAGATCAATGGTCTATAGGTTTAGCTCTAGTCTTTCTGCGTCACATTGACTGCTGGTGAAGGTATCCGATGATTACTATCATGTTTTGTTCGTGACACAACCTGTCTGTACGCAAAATCGTCGAATCACCCAACGCCACCCAACAACCTTTTTGACTGCCAAACTACTATTACAGTCAAGATATACCCACTTGGTGGTTTCGCGTAGACCCAACCTCTGCGAGTACAGCGTGAGCGCTGCCACCGCACAGAGGACTACCATGGAGTACCCTACCACGTCGCTCGGAAGACACGTACTTCTTTCCAGTCCCATAGAGCCATCAAGCAGAATATCAAGTAGAAGAATCAGATGGGTATGTTCCTCTCGTGTCTCTAGACACCACGATGATCTACCTCATTGGGTTCTTCACCTTCAGACGTGTAGACTGATCCAAGCGCATCGTCTTAACATGTTATTAGACCCTATGTGTAACGTTAATAATGCGCTTGTCGTATCTTATTAGGTTTCCAATTAACTTGGTTATTTCCAATATAAACTTCTTATTCAAGTTACCAAGTTTTCTCAAGTCCCCTTATATATATCTAAGGAATGGACCCCTCTTGCTTATTAATTCAGTGCAATAACTTAACACATTAGTTCATTAATAAGCCCATAACGTATTATTCCCTAGATTGTAATTAACGAAAGTAATCTACAATCTTCTTACATTATTACCATGTCATTCATTGTCCCGTTTCAGGTTTACAGGTTACAATAACACATTTTACTTAATGTATAATTAAGTTCTTAATCAGTAGACTTTACTTTAACATGTTACTTAATATATATCATTAAGTACAACTCATTTCATTTTATTGTTATCTCAGGTTACCAAGCTCATTAGCACACAATTGGCTGCTTTCTTCTTTCAGTTCTATGTCGCCTAAGCAGGCTTCTACTTATTATTAATTTCTTTTCTTCGACTTCATAATTCTCTTTTATGAGTTTACCAATAATAAGCCTACTTCATTCTCTTTCATTAACCATGACTAGGTTTAATACAACCTCTTTTTGTTATTTACTTATTCTCTTAATTAAGGCTTATCAATAAGTTTCTTTTCATTTATTATAACCTACGTTATAATTTCCACTTGTCCCTAGAACAAGCATACCTATTATCTTCGATTCTTTCTTTCATACTTAATTATAATAGATTATTATCATTCCTCATTCATTCCAATTCTTATACCGTTGTCATCTTTCTTTCTTTCTTCACTATCACACATGTTCCTTATTTCTTTAAGGAAAACATTTCATGCACCTTATTATTTTGGTCTAAAGAAAAATACAGTGATTTATTTTCATAACGTACGCCTATCTAAATCCATAGTTGCAATTTATTTCTTTTATTTTTAATGATGGCTTTCTTACAACTACGTTTTAAGAAATAGGTTACTTAGGGAAATATAATACTTTTCCTTAGAATCCAACTAATTCAGTCCAGTACATCCCTTCCTTTCTTATTTTATAGGTAGAATTTAATTTCAGTTTCACATGATATTCACAACTACTGAAATCTTTTCTTCTTAACCGTAATAAGCATATTAAATTAAATTTACCTATTGTATGTTGTATACATATACTTTTATATATGTTTAGGCACTAGAATTCTTACATTAAGTTGACCACTTGTGGATGCTGGATTTGCCGGTAGGTTCTGGGCCGGCTTCTACCACAAGTTGAACTTAACCACGTGTCTCAATGCGGTTATATACAATTTCCTATTTACTGTAAATTTTACATACAAATCAGGAATATTTGTTCTTTTTCTATGATTCCCAAGTTCACTGTAATTTGATTTACAATATCCAATTTGTCATTAACAACATTTTCTGTAACATGTTTACTTTTAATGTAAATCCCACAATATCAGCTTTACAGTGATTTTAATCCAATTAACAAGTTCAGAATAGTTTTGTACAACATTAACAATCTCAACACATTTCAACAAGTTAAATAACCAATTACCACAATTACCTATTTTTCAGCAGGTTATACATATTAATGGGGAATGCAAATGATAGATATACCATTATTTAAAAAGGTATAATTTAAACCCACTCACCTGATAGCTTTCCAATCCTTGAATCTGATCCAGATATTCTATTTTGTGGTCTTCCTAACTAAATCTAATATAAAACAACCACTGATTCACAAATCTGATTCTAAAAGAAGAGGGAATGAAAGGAAGAAACCTAAACAGATCAGATTCGCGAACTTACCTCACATCGATCAGAATTCTAGGCATCTATATTCTAGATTTATATTTCTTATCTTCAAACCTTGAATCAGAGCCCCTAAAGACTAATATTTTATTTTCTGAAAAGGTTTGGAGGAGAAAGAGAATGGCATAGCCTAGGCAGAACCTCAGAAAATATGTGTAATGGACCGTCAAATTCCTGATCCTGATTATTGACACAAATACCATATGAACTAACCAGGCATCAGAAATTAGCGGATCATTAATAGAAAGAAGTTAGAGTGTGAGAAAAGAAAAGATAGAAACTTAGAATAGAAGAAGAACATAAATACAATAACATCAGAGTAAACATGAATCTCACAGCAGAACGAATTAAATATATTATATAACATAACTTTGAAATACAAATGTATACTTATATATACATACCATTATCAGAGTACAACATTTACAACACAACGGAAATAAACAATAACTATAAAATGCTAAAGCCTCCTGCTCCAAGTTCTTCCAAATATATTTGTAAAATCTTGACTACTTGACTGCCCGTAAAAATTTAGGCACCTAAGAATTTAGGGTAAAACAAAACAAAATAAACTCTAGGTTAGTCATGGGACTGGTGTGAGAAAAATCCAACCGTCTTGTTTAACTTTTAAAAATCTTTTTAAAATAAAGGATAATTGTAAGACTGATCCACACATAAACATGGATGATTTTTACCATATGATAACCTAAAACGTTCTTTAAAATTAATACTATTCTGATATTATAATAGTGTCTAAATCAAATAAATAACAATCTAGTAGAACGCTTGCATCTCATGCTCTCTCTCTCTCTCTCTTTATATATATATATATATATATATATATACACACACAGACACACACACACACACAAAATCAAAACCGCTGACGCTTATTGGGAATACACCGGGTTCAACAGGAACATCTTGCAACCTGCCCACACATGACCGACCACTTATTTCGCTTGAGTATATCCAATCTATTATAAACTATATATTCCAGAAAATATCTCTTTTTAATCATCGGAAAACATTATCATATGTATTCACATTTTCTTATTTTCTATGTTTAGGAAATATACGTTATTTACATTGGAAAATAGTTCCATTTCTTATTCATGCCTCAATATCCTTCTGCATTCGTCAGTCCCTAACTGTAAACTAGTAAGAGAACAACTCCCTAAGTATCAATCCCAAAGGCTGAAACCAACATCAGATCGACATTCAGGAAACAATTCAACTTAGCTAATCTCCAGTCAGCTTCTAATTTCCTTAACTCCGTTTCGTAATTTCTTATCAAATCATTGTTTATGCAACTCTCGAATTCAGTTTATGAATCCACTTCTTTTACGGAAAACATTGATTACAACGATTGCATTATTACCTCTGCTTCCCAAAATATTTTACTTCAAAATATAACTTTTATTCCTTTAATTGAATAAATAAATAAATCTTAATTAAAAATCGAAAAGTAAATAGTCTTTCTCGAATTCGACATAATCGAATTTCAATGTATAACTCTCTTTCGAATAATCTTTATTCGATGACTCTCTTTCGAATAACCTATATTCGAGAACTCTCTTTCGAATAATATATTTTGATTTACGTTCCGAACTTCGTAATAATTTCCTATTTTCAGTCAACTTAATTTCTAAAATCATTTTTGAATTTGCCACTTCCAAGTATATACCATTTCCATTTTATTACCATTCCACTTTGCAAAGACATTTTCTTTTAAATCATTATTCACTTTAAACGTGAATATTATATAAAAATCTGGACTCGTTTTATCAAACCAAATCTTGATTTTTATTTAAAAGTACTATTACAGGTTAGAATTTCGGTTACCGAGTTATTTTATAAATCCACATCATATCTCATTCATAAGCTCAAATCAACTTCTTATTAATTATATATCAAGCTTTTAACTAAATCTTGGTTATATATTTCATTACACACTATTGGTTTTAAATCAAATATTAACCATCTTGTAGAATTTTATTTAATATATAATTTCTAAAAACAGATTATTTTTATAATATCCGACAACGTCGAATTTTAATTACAAATCCTTGTGGATTCATTTTAATTCTATTTACATTTCGAACATCGAAATAATTTAATCGTATTCTTTTGAAATGATTCCCCATCTCCCTTTTAAATTCATTTTTCAATTTACGTTCTCAAATTATTTAATAATAATTATTCCATTCCATATATAAACATCGTTTATAAAACAAACTACTTGTTTTTATATAATTAAAACAAGTTAATATATCTAGCCCAATGGAAGTCCAATTTCTATTTAAGAATAGAATTTTCCTTTTCAAAACCCAAACCCCTTTTCCAATTCATTCAAGTATATTTTTATGGTATTTAAATACCAAATATTCTAGGGCCAGTGCTATTCAACATCGCAAACATCAATATAACTATTGAGGAATCCAGTTGGATTACTCCAACCTATTTCCCTACATCCACAAATGTTAATCAACATTTATAACACCAATTTCGTATCAACATGGAATATCATAGCAAATAGAATCAATAGTTAACGAACGATTTTTATATATAACTATATCTATAATTTCAACCAATTATTAGCAATTCATCCAAACAACCATCGCACAACATTCAATCATCATTTATCAATATAAAATAACGTCTATAAAACTATAAAACTGGGCAGAGTTAGTGAATTTACTCACCTTGGTCGTTAATCGTTTAATAATGATTAATGTACGATTTAATTGATCATACGTTTTAATTTGCCATAAATAGAGACGAGCTCCAAATCACTCAAAACCAGTTTCACAGTATATTATTCTTCGATACGATTTCAACGATACCTGTTTCGTTCGATTTTGTTCATATATGAATTAGTTAAGCCTAATAAAATTTAATACACTATTAAATTAAAATAAACTTTAAATTTTTACTTAAATTTGGGCCTTACTATTTGATTTCAGCCCAGCCCTTAACCCACCTGCTTCAAACAATTTCCCGTCTTCCTCAAAAAAGAATGTCCGACTTTCTATAGTAACTTAAAGCTATGACTGGGCACAATTTACACACTGATGTGAATGCAAATATTGCATCTACCAAAGAAGAGATAGATAGTTTGTTGCTTCATAATGATATGAGACTGAATGCAGATGATAGTATTCACTTATTTGTAGAATTGCCTCCTGCAACACCCCACATCCGTTAGTGTCACTCACAAAGGGAATGCGCTAAGTTCTGTGGAGCATTTAAGGTAAAAGATGCAGATAAATTACAAGACAGATAATTAAAACAGCAGAACATAAAACTTTACTTTATTGATAAAATATTTTGTACAACAACTGTTTTCCAATACCAGAGTATCTGTCTTACAAAATGAAGAAGCATAAAATAACATTTATATTCCCCACTGTAGCATGAGCCAGCCATAGCAGTGGAAAAGAGAATCCAAGCAAAACTTCGACTAATCTTCAAGCTTGGAAAGAAAAACTGAGCTAAGTAGTAACGTTCCCTCCCTGCGGACCTGCAGGGGGGAGGGGAAACGGAAGACAAGAAAGCAAAAGAAAACAGAGTCAGACATAAAGTCTAGTAAGCTCAATAACTTTCAGCATGTGAACAGGTAAAAGCAATATGGCATGGATTAACTGAATACAAGGCAATACCATGATGATAGGGTTAATAAGATAATGCAAGCTATGCTGAGGCAAGATAAAACTGAATGTACTGATAAATTGGATCTAACGACAAGTTGAATATACTGATAAACTGAATATGCTTCCATACTTTCTCTACTTCGCGATTACCCTGTTATTCTGGTTTCTATATCTCTGCACCACCTAACTAGTGTCCAACTAGTAATCAGTATAAACTGATAAAACAATAACGTGATCCCAATCCCCGAAATTGTGGTTGTTTTTAGGTGTACATCTATTATTTATTACCTAGATCTAATCTAGGGTTTACGCTACCCAAGGCTATTGGGGTTTATGCTACCTATTGAACATATCTTGTATTTTAGGGTTTACGCGACCTAGGTCCAACTAGGGATTACGCTACCTATCGAACGGCTCCCCTAATATAGGACACACTACCCAGAGCGGTATATATTCCTAGACTTTCTCAACGTATGTGTCGTGAATCGTTATCGCTGTCTAGATGCACATGTCCTCTATATGTGCGACCCGAGTCTCGTGGCAGGGCAAATCAAGAAACACGGAACTCGGTCGGGAGCTTTCAGATATCTGCCGATGCAGATGCTAAGGTCTGTTTTTCCAGTGGCTATGGTCCCACTTGACCCCTCCCTTAACTAATGAAAGGCACACCTTGAAAAATGAGAACTATACGTAGGCCCTCTATGCCCCCACTAACCTATGGCCATCCGCACCCATAACTAGATAGCAAGTATATGGTCTTTTGGAGTTCTTCGCCTTTCTGCTGTATGTATCTCGACTGACTCAAGATGGTAGGTAGACGACAAGTTGCTATCACAGGGCTACTAGTCTCGCCGAATCACGCTGGTCCATCCTAATCTTTAGGTTGCCTTATATTGCAACCAAGGCATACCCTTGGTTCTTCTAAAGTAGACCTTAACCTCTGTGAGCCCAGGCAGATCATATGCCGCCTCGCAGAGGGATACCAACAGTACCCTCACGTCTCCTCGAAGCCGCGTGCTTCGTAACCCAGTTTAAGATCAGATGGACGTTCGCTCCTTCTCGTGTTCTACTAAGGTTTACTACTTAGTTCCCGTAACTAAGGTTTACTACTTAGTTCCTGAATCGTCATTTTCTTAACTAAGGTTTACAACTTAGTCCTCTTAACTAAGGTTTACTACTTAGTTCTTTTTTTCGTCAAGTTGGATTGGTTAAGTGTCATTAGTCAATTCAAGTTAACTTAACTCATTCATTTGTCATGTTAAACTGGTTAAGTGTTATCAGTAGTTCATGTTGACTTAACCCTCCCACAAATCAAGTTATATTGGTTAAGTATTTCTTATTACTTAACTCCACCCCTTCATCTTGTATTGGTTAAGTGTTCCCTTTAACTTAACCCTGCCCATCTGTTTAGCTAACACGTTATAACGGTTAAGTGTTCTCTTAGTTAACTTAACCCTAACATCTGTTTAATTCACATGTTCTAATGGTTAAGTATTGTCCCTTCATGTTTTAACTTAACCTTGTTCATTTGTCACACTATGATGGCTAAGTGTTCTAAGTAAAACCTTCTAGTATAGTTACATGTTAAATTAGTTAAGTGTATTTTACTTAACCCCACCTTCTAGTCTAGTTAACATGTTATAATGGTTATTTAACCCCTACAAGTCTTGTCTTGTTAACATGTTAAGTTGGTTAAGTGTTCCTATGGACTTAACCCTCCCATTCTAGCTTAACTGTTTCTTAGCTTTAAATTATTCATTAAAGCACCAACCACTCACATTAGATAGATATTGTTGCGGCCAATGGATGTGCCGGTCGGTTCCAAGCAGATTTACACCGCAACTCAGTCTAACCTCGGGTCCTTTTTGGGCACAATGCTCTAACCACCCACATTAGATAGGTATTGTTACGGTTGCTGGATTTGCCGGGCGGTTCTGGGCAGTCTTATACCGTAACTCAATCTAACCTCGGGTTAGGCATATTTGTCTTTCCTAGATTTACATATTTATCCTTTTTGTCTATATGTAAATTGCTAACAACTCTTTTAAACAAATTTGGCCTATATCATATTCATTTGTCATGCCTACTAACATACCTATATTCTAGGCTCCAAACTTAGTGTTACAGAATTACGGGGTGTTACACCTCCAGATCATACAGTTCAAGGCAACCCCATTAGTTGGGATCCAATTGTTGTGTTAAATTCTTTGCAAGAAAATTCGCAGGCTGAAGTTACTATACCTGCAGGAAATGACACAAACACTCTAACTTTTTGTTGCAACTTGCTCTGCCTTCCCCATTCCAGTATTCTTCGGCACTTATTAATGAACTCCTCTTTTTGTTTGGGCCTTACCATTTCATCGGCTTACAAGCCATCCCACCCGACCTCAACGTGTACAGTGACATCTTCTCGTTTTAATCCTCCCATCATATTGTACTGACTTAAACCCATCCAGTGAATATTCTAACTCCCCTAACTTCTCCGTTTATCGACGAATTCAAGCATTGTTTTCACCATCAACCTCCAACTCCCGAGCTCCTTCCTGCCATACCACTATCATTCTGCTCGGTTGTCACCTTCCCCACTTTGTCATTGCACTGGCACAAACAATACATTTCCTTCTCCCACCAAATATACCCAAAGTCTGCCATTGTTCGCGCCTCGCTACCGGAAGCTCCACATACACTTTCGTTTTCCTTAACTCTCTCACAAACACTCGCCAAACTCAGCCCTACCCATCGAGAATATGCGCTGTGATAAAACAACAAACCATAAATATTTCGAATAGCCCAAATTGCATACCGAACGTGTAGAGAGTCTCTACAGGAATTTAAATATAATAGTGTAATGAACTAAGAATTCGACGCCAGAATTCCGACAGTAATATACAAATCTTGTATCACTTGCCAGTACCCAAATTCAAAAGCACCAGGAAGCTAGTAGAAAGATATTAGAGGGTGGGATAAGAAAGAAAGAAATATCAAAATAGACAAAGAAGAAGAAGAACCAACACAAATCACAGAGTCTCACATCGCAGTGGAACAAAATATAATATAGAAATAAATCTTTACTGAGAGCTTTAAAAATACTTACAATCATCAGAGTACATCAACACATCTGGACAGTTATATTAACCTGTCCTCATATACAACACACAATGGAAAAATATAATATAATATCATATGCATGAACCTATCCATCATGTCT
The DNA here is from genome assembly GCA_030737875.1 of Allium sativum. NCBI lineage: Eukaryota > Viridiplantae > Streptophyta > Magnoliopsida > Asparagales > Amaryllidaceae > Allium > Allium sativum. The sequence goes on along the minus strand of CM060925.1, from coordinate 137,692,879 downwards.
CTTCATAGCATCTGATAACCTAAACCTGTACACAACCCCGGTCTAACCCGAGCATTACAAATGTCGGATCAATCTGGTGAACCAGTGTGAGAAACACACTAAGTTTAAAGGTATCACACAACTTAATTTTAAAGTCAAAATCTTTTCGAAAGAAAAAGGATAACCGTAAGACCAAATCCACACATAAATACGGATGGTTTTTACCTTACGATAACCCAAAACATTTTTGAAATTAATATATTTTCTCATATTATAATAGTGTCCAAATACAAATAAATATCAATCTAGCCCAATACTTGCATCTCATGCTCATATACATAGTATACAATCAAAACCGCGGGCTCTTATAGGAGAATAGATTTTCTGGTAAGGTATGGGCAACCACCTTTCCGACAATGTACCTCTGGAGATTAATACATAGGGGTTTAACAAGAACATCTTGCAACCCAGGCTAAATATGACTGGTCTCTCACTTCACTTGAGAGTACCGAATATATCATTACCACGGTTGGGGGCCATCCAACTGAAACGATACCATACAAATAAAATAAAGGGACAACCGAAGGCATTTAATTTAACCAGATCAGGTAATGATATACCCTTTTGATGGGTGCGACCCACATAGCCATGTGACCTACCCAATTATGTGCTATTTCCCGGTTGATGAGGCTTGAGGTCAACATTACCATTAGAACATCATATCATCATTCACTCAGAATGCCACACCATCAGATCTACCAGAAAATCACTAATTGACTTCCACAAAAATATCAAGTTGTTAAGCTAAGAGAAGTGCACTCTTATCTGCCATAAACAAAAATACGTTTGAAGAAATCAGCGTACATGATCCCTTTGGAAATACTCTGTCATACATTCATCCATACAAGTCATCCAGGAACAGGATGAACTGAAGGCACCCTCCTACCACATCCTTGAATTACCCTATAGATCAGTAGCGAGTAGTCCTTGTAATCAGTAAATTCTCAATCATAATTGAATCACGTCAAAATACCTTTGGTTGTACGGCCAGGGAATATTCGACAAGTAATATTTCCACTTATGAAGATCCATGGTCTTCGGTTGCTCCATCTTGAATCAGCATCTTCACGTATTTGCTAGTTCGGAATGGTTTTCGAATATAATTCTGATTTCGGTCTTTCCATACTAACAATTGTATGGGTCAAATTTGATAGTCGGTTATTTAACTATCAAATAAATAATCGTGAAAATAAAATGAGCTCACTGATTCAGTACTTGGCATTACTTGGCCTTTTTATATAAAAGCAATTAACGAATGTTAATTTAAAGCTCTTAAATATTTTAATATAATGAATATAACTTTTCATTTCTTATTTAAAATAAGATTATTTTCAAAACTACTTTATTTGATACTTAGGATAATATTCTATAATTTATCCAATTTTCTATATTCTATCATTTCAAAACATTTGCTACATCATTTCTTATTATCTTTAATTGGGAATCAATTCATATTATCGCTCATTATGAAATCGCTTTTGTTTCATTATTTAAAAGCAATAACCAACCTTTATTCTTTTAGAATAATTTATTCCAAAACTCCATATGTCATTTCCTTTACGTCGAAAGTACCGTTATAATTTCACACCATCTTCTTTTATTTTCTTTACTTCGAAAATATTATTATATATATTTTCGATTCTTCTCATTTCCATTACCTTGGAAATTACATTCAATATGCTCAAATCCTTTTTATTTCCATTACTTTGTAAATTACATTCTATATTCTCAAATCCTGCGATTAACAATACATTATTATTTCACATATGGAAATAATAAATTATTCTTAATCTCTTTCCCGTTACCAAGTAATATCATCCTCAGATAATCCTGAAATCATTCAAGTTGGGGTATTTATTTACCTCTTAGACCTTGATCAACAACGTTCTTATCTTGAGATAGATATGAGTTGTAATTCAAAAATCGATGTTTATTTTAATATCAAACCAAATCCCATTAACTATTTTATTAAAATATGGTTTATAAAACCTTAATACTTTTGGAAATATCTCTTATTAAATATAACCTATTATTGCTTAATTTATTGATTAAGTAATTCCTTAATAAAACCCACGTTTAACCTTGACTCCTTTCAAGAATTCATTTTATAGCTCGAGTTATTATTACCAAATCCCATTACTAAATCCTTCATCAAATTCAATTACAAATCTCTTTTAATCATTCCTTACGAAATTCTCATTCCAATCCCATTCATTTCCCTCAGTTCTATTATTTGATAATGTTAATTTAAAATTAACGCTTTAGCTTCACATCTCTTTTTTTAAACCTTATTTATATAACTCCGGATTAATATAAAATCTCTTTTAACTTTATTTCCATTACTTAATTCAAATATTAGGTAAACATTTATTTTAAACTATCATATTCGCTTAAAATCCCTTTTATAACTTCATTATAAAAACTCGAGTTTTAATATAAAACCCATTCACAAACTCCTTTCACGATTCAATTAGATTTCATTTCAACTTCGATCACTTTTTGAATGAATTTCAATTAAATAGAAATCCCCTAAATTATTATTAATTAAAATAATAATTTACCTTAAGCATTTACTACTGTAAAAGTAGTTAATTTCTTAATTACAAAAATAATTAGTAAATTCCTTTTTAAAAAATTTATTATATTAAAACAAATATTTTTTAAACCATTTTACTAGATAAATTCAAAACAAATTAATAAATAATCGCTCTCACTTAAATCGGTTGACTTAATCAACCCAAAACACAGTTATTTCATTAACATATTCCAATTAGTTCTTCTTTTAAACTAATTAATAATACAATTAATTTAAATATATTCCATTTTAATTGTTTTCTTAAAAACAATTATCCAACTCTTAACCGTTAGGTTAATTTCTACTCCATTGCTTATAAATCTGATTAACATCAGAAATTTACTTTATAAAATTATTTAATAATTACTTATAGACTTAAATAATAAATATTTATTTTCTTTTAATAAACTTTTATTCGAAATAATAGATTTAAAAATCTATTTAGTTATAAAATAAATTTTATAACTTCATTACCGTCGATTCACTTGACGGTAAATCGATATTTATAAAATGATTGATTTATAGGCTATATAATGCTAAATACTCAACCAATATCACCCATTAGTTAAAAAAAACAAATGTTGAATTTCGGGTCAACGGTCAATAACCAATTCAATCATTCGATCAGGACAGTTCATATGATGATAATATGAGAATAATTATCATCTAATATATCTAAGGAACCAGTTGGATCCCTCCAATCCGTTCTTCCCTGGATCAAAATAGATTATCACAAATAAACTTATTCAATTCAATTTAAATGATTATTTCTATAACAGTAGATAACGACTATTTAATATCAACCAAACAATTCACTAAATTTCACATGTTTATTTTATAAACGTGACCAACAAGATAAGTTACCTTCATTGGGTCCAATCGTTAAAATAACGATTTTGTTTTTCCACTAAAATTAAACAATGTTTAATTTCATTGGTTCAGTCAATATATGAATATATACAATTAACAAACAAATAAACAGTCAACCATTAGCAACCATAGCACACAATTATAAAAACCCGACTTATATAAAATATAAGTGGGAATAACTGAGTGAGTATAACTCACCTTGTTTTCGTTGTCACTAAAGCGGTTTGGTTTCTAGTTAAATTGAACTAGTTAATTTAACTAAAATTCTCAGTAGTCTCTAATTTTGTCCCAGCCAATTCCAAAATATAAATTTCGTCCATATGGTCCCGATGTCTCTAGTTTGGTCCAATTCTGATAATATATACATGAATTACACGAATTATAATAATAGATTTAATTAATAAAATAAATCCTTAGTTATATATTATAACACTAATTACATTATTTATTACTCATTACTTTGGATAGCTTAGATCTCAGGCTAAAACAATTATTTACCTCGTTCCAAATATATCCGGTTATGTTCCTGTTCAAGATTGGTATTAGCACTATTTTTAATTCAACATAATAAGTTTCTTAATAATAAACCTTACTTAATAAATTAATTACTTTACTAATGTTATACTGGGCTAATCAATTTTGTTTGCCTTCCCTTCACGTTTGAACCGTCGGACTTCGACATCCTGCACAAATTCATATTCTAAGTTAACATTTATTTAATTAGTTAACTCCTTAATTATGTTTAGATTAACTAATTACAATCTAATTGTGCTTAGAGAAATTTATGAGCCACCCTTTTTGTTAACTTTCTCCCTCGTATTGTTTCAGACTATAGCCAACCCTACCACGCCCTCAACTATCCACCGCCGCATCACCTTCTAAACCGCCAGGCGCCGATCCGGGACCGCCACCCTCTCCCTCCTCACGTCGCCAGTCTGCAACTCCACCCTTACGAAGCTCGATCAAGCCTGCCATCCTCTATCTCAGTTCGAACGGCGCCAGGTCTGGAAGGAAATCCGGCCTCCCTAGAGTTAAAAATCCGATTATCTTCGTTGAACTCCAAGGCCTTGTTGCACTCATCAATTTTCTAGTTCGAAGTGTTTGGAATCGACTATTGGATTGGCCGAAATTTGAGAAGGAAGTATGGACATTTTGGATCGTTCGTAATTAGCAGATGGAGGCAGAAAATGTGTTGACCGCTCAAGAGTTTGACTTAGGGTTGGGTTGCTTATTTATAGGAGATTAAATAATATTATATTAATTAACGAAACTTAGGTTTAAAGTATCGTATTAAGACTACCACGTAAGTGTTGGATCTAGATTAACCCTAGAGGGGGGGTGAATAGGGTTTATCACAGTTTTTAAACTGAATTGAAAAAAAAAAACTGACAGGATATTAAAATAATAAACAGATCACAGAATGCAGCAGAAATAAAAAGTCCAGAAAATAAATCACACACAGATATACCCAGCTTCGGCAAAACCCTGCCTACTGCTGCATTCCTAAGGTTTCTACTAGGTGTTATAAACAAATCCCGCATACAAGACCATGTACACTCGCAGCGCCTGCTCCTGTCCTAACCCTACGCTCAAAACCCAAGACTAATCGATATCCCCTCGATTAGATTCCCCTAGTTACAACCCTATAATCAGAATTCTAGAATTTTACAGACTCTAGACAGAACTGTTTGGACGGTTTTACAACAATATAAAAAAAACAAAAACAAATTAAAACTAAAACAAGAAAAGAAAAAACCCTAGGAGTTAAACATAGAAGGGTCATCCCCTTTTGTCTTAAAAAACATGGCTTAACCAATGAAGATCGGCCGGCCCATTCCCTTTCTAATTAGCCCGATCCTTTTTCTCTTTTCCTCTGGAACTTGGAAATGGCGGCTGCGAAAAAGAATATCTAGGGTTTCTGAAATTTCTCCCAATCACTGATCGATTGCTTGATAAAAGTGATTCTCTGAAGGCTTCAAAAGCTTTGAGGCTTGACTCTCTTCGATTTGGGATTTTTCTGCGATCGAAAACAGATGGTAAAGCTTATGAGTTTTCTCTGAGTTTTTCTTTTGATTATACTCTGATTTTTTATGTTAGTTTTCGATGGTTGCTTGCCAGTGATGAATGGTTGTGTTTATAGGATTTAGAAATCCTTTAATTGAGCTCTGATTTCACTGAATGGCTCGTCTGATTTGCGGTTTTCTTTTGCGTGATTTTGGGCTTTGAATCCAGACGTGTTATTGCCCTTTTGAAAGAATCCATGCTTGATTTATCTTTGAAAAACATTCCAAAGCTGGTTAATGCACTTGGCCGAATTTAATTCTCAAAAATATTTCTGAAAATAAAATATTTTCTTGCGTGATTCTTGATTGATTTTCAGCCAAATAAAAACAACTTGCCAAACATGATTCTCTGATCTGTTGCCTGATTTGAGTTGATGAAATGTTTCTGGAAATGAATTTTGCCCTTGTGTTCATTGTGTGATTGCTCCATTGATTTCTATTTCCATTTTTGCTCGGCTGAAATGAATTTCTTATGTGTATAAATTTGTTGCCGTGTAAATGGATTATTGAAACTCTAGTTAATTCTTGCATTCTGAATTATATTTCTTGCCAAAAATTGATTGAATTTGTTGCATTGACTTGCTGAAAGGTTTCGGCTCTGAGAACATTTGTAAACAACAATATTTATTTCCTGTTTTAACAACTCTGTATTTTCAAAAGAAATCTCTGCGTGGCTTCTGCTTTGTTTCCAAGATTAACATTCATTGCCCAAACATTTTGTCCCATGTATGATTGAAAATCTGGAAATAAATTAGTGGCTTGTCATGTATATGTTTGCTGTAATCTCTTATCCCTTGCCATGTTTTTTCCATGATTAACTTGGAGGTTTTACTGTTTGTTTTGCCATCAACTCTGAACTTGCTCACTGTGTATTCCTGTATACTTGAAACTGATTAGCACAAAAAAAACTTTCTTGCCAACATTCCTCATTTGCCAAATTTGTATTTCTGGAAATTAAAGAATTTGTATATGTGGCCCTTGCTAGAAATATTTTGGTGCATGTGTCTTTGACATTACTGTTTCATTGATTATTGCTTCATTCTATTTGTGACATGCCTATTTAATTATACTTGCATTGGTTTGACTTGGGTGTGTCTCCTGCATGTTCATGTATTTGAAATAGTTTGCATCTGCTAGCCATTTTGACACTTTGGTTTTGATTGTGTTGTTGTTGTGGTCGAGCCATGAATTTGCTGCACCACTGTCTCACTGACTAGTCAAATTGCACTTGAACTCTGAACACTTATGTTTGAACTGCACTTATGCACTTTGAACTGTGCACTGTTGATCTGTGTTGTTCACCTGAATCACTTTTGAGCATTCCTTGACCATGAACTTGTTGTTTTCACTTGAGTTTGAACTTGGTTGAATAATGTTGCCATGCCACTTCAGTTTGCTTTCAGTTGCTAGTACTTGTCTTTGTCACTTAGAAGATTTCCATGCTTGGCCACTTTGAGAAGTCTGAATTGTTTTGGTCCATATGTCCTCCACTATGCACCACTTATACATGCATATAGCAATACTTCTATAATTTTGTTCCACCCATGCTTGTCTCCATACTGTGTTGATTCATATTGCATATTTGTGCTTCATTTATATACATGCAGTTTTCATGTTGGCTGTGCTCGACACTTTGCTTTTGCTGAGTTATATCATGTTCTTGAACCTGTTTGTGGCCTGTACTTGTACATTGACCTGAGCTTGTTGCACCATTGTATAGCATTGCTTTTTATGTTGGCTGGACCATACATGTTTGCTGAACTTTTGCAAACTGATTTGCATTGTGCACTGAGTCGAGATGGTCCACGTGGCTACTCCTCAGTTGCACACTGTATTGGCGTGGCAATGCACACGTGTATATATATACACGTGTATATATGCAGCCATACAGGAATTTTCCTGTCCCTGTACATATACAAACTGTCTGCCTAGACACAGACGAATCAGATCAAGTCATGAAAAATGATGAGAAAACACACCAGAAAACTGAGGCAAATAAAATTTAAAAATAAAATTTATATTTGCATAAATTTTGTAAATTATTTCTGTTCTATTCCTGTTGCAGTGTACTGTGTGTCTGTCTCTATATATGACAGGTATGAAGACTGGACTGACTGTGAAGTGAAGACTGACTTGTAAGCTGTGAAGACAGAAGACTGAAGAAGCCAGTGTGTCAATATATAAATGAGTAAAATTGTGTATTGAAATGTATGAAATCAAAATATTTATATATATACGAGTGTGAGTGTTATAGTGGGAAGCTGTGTACTGAAATGGAGTTGTACTGTAATTTGTAATACACAAGTTTGATTGAAATAAAATAATATCTTATTGTTGTCAAACAAACTCGTCTATTTCATTCTGTTATTTATTAGTACAAATATTCTGTGAGTGTTTAAATAGTGGAGTTTATAAGATTTGTACTGTTGTGTTATTGAAATAGAATATTCAATTTAAATAGAATACAGTATGAATATATCAATGTCTGTATTGCCGTATTCCATTTAAATATAAATACTATATTTCAGTCAGTGATTAACAGTACGATTTCAAACACATTTATAATAATATTTATTTGGTTGTTATCATCAAACAAAAATCATATAATTGTGTATACAACAACGTTATATACAACAATCTCCCCCTTTTGATGATGACAAACAAATAAAAGATTTTGTATACAATAAATGTGTTTGACAGTGAAAATTGAACTCCCCTTATTTATCAGCTCCCCCTACAACAGACAACTCCCCCTATAACTGTGCATGAGTGGAATGAATGTTATGAATAATCATAAATTTTCAAAAATATTTATAAATTATTCACTCATAAATCAAAATCTCAACCCATTCTCCCCCTTTTGTTATCATCAAAAGGATACAGAATATAGATGAAAAATGACTAACAAATACAATATCAGCTTAAGAGGAAGAACTGTCATCATAAATTTCAATCAGTCAAACAAAAAATCATAATATTCTAAGAACAGGTGGCATATTTCACATTGTAGAAAATGACGGATTTACGATGAATTTTATATATTATGGAGAGAGTTAAAAAAAATATTTTTCAATTATTTTCCAAAAGAATTTTATAAAAGATAAAGCACAAAATATAGTGGTGGATTTGGACTATAATTATAAATTCAACTTAAGTGACAAAATCGGATAGTCTCAAATCCCAGTAGCTATCAATCAACAAATCATAATACGTCATAAAATTTCAACATATTTCACAGAATAGAAGGATGGATTGATAGGCTGGTTTTTATACACCGAGGAGAGTTTCAGATTAATTTTAATTTATAGCATAATAGTTCCTTTTTCTTTTTATTTTATTTAAGAGCACACTGACCACGCATAACCAGAGCTTGGATTTTTAAATGAGGTCAGTCACAGCTTAAATTATAAGTTGTCTCTTAACCATGCATGACCAGAGCTTGGATTTTTAAATGAGGTCAGAGACACACTTATGTATTAATTATATATATTTATCATTTCAGCTTTAAATAGAAAGACTCCTCGGTATATACAACCAATATGGATGATAGAAATGTGGTAGGCACAGAAATGGACTGTGAAATAAATTTCTAAATTGATTATATTATGAAATAAGCTCGACTGTACAGGGATTATTGAAAATTTTCAATTCTCACTAATTCTGAATAATAATATAGTACCATTTCTATCACAAATAATTTTCACTGTTTTAAAACAAGATGATTTTTTTTAAAAATAAACTCTCCATATTAATATAAAATCATGATGGATGGCAGACGGGGGATAGATAAAGGAGATGGTCGTGAAATATTTGCCAGTTCAAAGATATTATAATTAATATTCAACCATCATGAAAATCCAAATAAAATCTCCTCTTGTTGTGAAATACACTGTAGTCACAATTCATCACAATTTCAAAAACTGATAATAATTTTGATGAATTATAAACACAACACAAATTGGATATTCATTTCAATTTCTGAATGAATAAAAAATAAATAATTCTAAAATTAAAAATCAAATGCAAGAGGAATATGCTGATCTATACATGACAAGAGGGCAAAATGTGTACAAGACTAAAAGAGTGTGTGAATTTATACATGGTGAAGATTTGAATCTAAGTACAGATGGGTGAGACAAATATAAGGCACTTCTGATACCACTTGTTCTCGCTTTCTCGAGGATTTTAATGACACCCTGGTGGCAAACAAAGGTACCTCAGAGACTGATTTCACGTCCTGCCACCCATGGACATGTAGGGATAAGAGTCACTACTTCGCCACTAGATCATAGAGCGAGAATTCCCTATCATTTTGTAACCTTATACCAGTTCTGATACCAAATGTTCTCTATTTACGAGGAATTTTAGCATGATACTGAACAAGAATGTCATAGACAAAAGAATTATTAAGTACCAAGCCCAAACAGACGAGATAATAGATTATGCACATGTATCAGAGAAGCAACATGTGATTCCAGAACAAACATTTTTCAAAACAATATCAGAGCAACACAGAACATAGTTTCAAATCATACTTGTCAAGATGATGGCCACATATGATGATTCATGATCTAATGATTAAAATACTGTTTACTTGAAATCATTTGAGGAATATGAAAATATCAGAATTTAATGAATCAATCACACCAGATTATAAATTTTTTGATTTGAGATATGTGTGAGATTCAATAAATCAATAATTTCAAATGATTTTAAACAAACAAATAATTAGATCAAATAATCATGAAATAGGAGTGAATTTCAAGACCATATTTTCAAAGGAATTTTTCACAAAATTTCTAAGAATGATTTCAGATCATTTACATCAAATAATTAAGAGATATTCATGATCCATAAATAAATAATTTATTTGAAATCACTTGAATCAATGTCAAGTTTGAGATATAATGAATTATTCACACAAGATTGATTATTTCAAATTCAAGAGGTGTGTGATATTCAAAATATCAGGAATTTAAGATGATTTCAAACAGACATATTCTAACCATAATGATCATGAATAAAGATGGAATTCAGGATGTATCATTGATTCAAGCCAATCTGAAAATCAATGAAATTATCACAACTGATAAATAATAGAGGCTGTAATGAGTATAATATTTTCAGCTTTTCTAAAATGAATTAGAATAAACTCAGAACAGCAAAGGTATGTAAAATTTCACTGAATATTCAGATCTTCAAAAAAAAATTAGAATTCAAATTAACAGTGTTCAAGATATGACATGAATGCTTCAGCACTGTTATGAATTCAAGAATAAAATAAACTTCTAAACAATTGCAGATTATTACAAGATTAAATTCAGAATCTGGAAATGATTATAAACAAGAGAGTTTTATTCAAATAAAATGAATTTCCAGAAAATCATGAGAACTGCAATTGGAAGTTTAAGAAGCACAGAATAAACAAAGAGATATGGCAGTGACAAATCAAATAAAAACAAATAGAAGAAAATAAAATAGAAAGGGGTAGAAGAAGAAGAAATAAACAATGAAAAAAAAATATTTACAAGGATGAGGTTAGAAATCATACCTGATTCACAGAAGACGTTGTGGATCTCTAACTCATCAGACTTGGCTAAGAAATAGTAGATGATTCAATGATGTGAAGCAGTTTAAATCAGTTTCTCTTTTCAGCACAGTTGTTCCTCAGCCTCCTTTGGTAGCTAACTGTTTAGAGGATTGAGTGGTCTAACAAAAGCAGTAAAACCACTCACAGTTGTATTTGTTCGTTTTGGTACCCAAACCTGTTTATATAACAAACCATTCGAATTTACCTTTGTACCCTTTGGAACCCAAATCTGCTTGAATTTAACAAAGTTCGTTTTATTTCTTTTTGGGATCCAGGATTGTTTAAATGGATTATTATCAAACAAATTCACATCCTGTTTTTGATTTAAAAATCCTTTGAAATTGTTAGAGTTCAAATTTTCAGAACAAACGTTTTCAAAGCGGTTTGAAGGATTTTTAAAATCAATTGAGTTCCCTTTTTCAAAAACACTTGTAAAACCGAGACCTCTTTTATTCCCATGAGAAAACTGACTTTTCAAAAGCATATTTAAAGATTTTTCTCCGAAAGAAAAACGTTTCAGACTCAACTCAAGATTGTTGATTTGGTACTTAAGATCAGAATTTTCTTTCATCAGATTTGGGCAACAATTAATGCTGTTCTTTCTTCTTTCATTGTCATTCTGTTTCAAAATCAAATTCTCATTTTCAAGCAGTTTGATTATGGTTTGGGATTCAGCAATTTCAAATTCAAAATGTTTTCGATTTCCAGATTCCAAATTCTTGAAATTTTCAATCTCAATTTCTAACTCATTCAAAATAGACTCAGTTTTCAACAAATTTTCATTTTCAGCAATTTCTAGTTTGGAATGTATATCAATTTTAAAATTTTAAAATTCCTTTTGTAGAAGACTGTTCAAACTTGATAACTCAATCTTGTTCTCATTTAAGATTAGAATTCCTTTTTTCAAACTTTTGAATATTTTTATTGAGTTGAACAAGATTGGTTTCCAGATTTAAACAATTTTTGCAATTAGAATTTGAAGAATTCTTAACGTTTTTGAGTTTTGATTCCAAAACATTATTTTTGCAGATCAACGCAAGCTTCTCAGATTTCAGAAGTTTATTTTTAGATTTTAACTTCTCAACAGATTCAGTTAAACCATTTAAATGGTGAATCAAAGAAATATTTCCTGTTGAGTCTCCATCTGGATTTCCATCTGTACAACCTGTTAAGCACAAATCTGAAGCTAAGTTATCTTTCTGGGATTTTGAGCATTTGTCAGTTTTTCCATATAGTGCGTTGAGAGTCTGCCAGATTTCCTGCGCAGTCAAACAATGGGAAATAAGGCTATATTGAACATCATCAATATAAGAATATAAAATATGAGTAGCATGTAAATTAAATTCAATATCAACCCTACTTACAATATCATACCCATTTTTAATACTATTCCAACATCTAATATCAACAGATTTTAAATAAGATTTCATTTCTGATTTCCAATTAAAAAAATCTGTACCATTGAAAATAGATGGAATATGACTGGACTGACTCTCTATGGACTGACAACTAGGATTCACCATTACTCTAGAGTTAACCGAAAACCTTGCTCTGATACCAAATGTTGGATCTAGATTAACCCTAGAGGGGGGGTGAATAGGGTTTATCACAGTTTTTAAACTGAATTGAAAAAAAAAACTGACAGGATATTAAAATAATAAACAGATCACAAAATGCAGCAGAAATAAAAAGTCCAGAAAATAAATCACACACAGATATACCCAGCTTCGGCAAAACCCTGCCTACTGCTGCATTCCTAAGGTTTCTACTAGGTGTTATAAACAGATCCCGCATACAAGACCATGTACACTCGCAGCGCCTGCTCCTGTCCTAACCCTACGCTCAAAACCCAAGACTAATCGATATCCCCTCGATTAGATTCCCCTAGTTACAACCCTATAATCAGAATTCTAGAATTTTACAGACTCTAGACAGAACTGTTTGGACGGTTTTACAACAATATAAAAAAAACAAAAACAAATTAAAACTAAAACAAGAAAAGAAAAAACCCTAGGAGTTAAACATAGAAGGGTCATCCCCTTTTGTCTTCAAAAACATGGCTTAACCAATGAAGATCGGCCGGCCCATTCCCTTTCTAATTAGCCCGATCCTTTTTCTCTGGAACTTGGAAATGGCGGCTGCGAAAAAGAATATCTAGGGTTTCTGAAATTTCTCCCAATCACTGATCGATTGCTTGATAAAAGTGATTCTCTGATGGCTTCAAAAGCTTTGAGGCTTGACTCTCTTCGATTTGGGATTTTTCTGCGATCGAAAACAGATGGTAAAGCTTGTGAGTTTTCTCTGAGTTTTTCTTTTGATTATACTCTGATTTTTTATGTTAGTTTTCGATGGTTGCTTGCCAGTGATGAATGGTTGTGTTTATAGGATTTAGAAATCCTTTAATTGAGCTCTGATTTCACTGAATGGCTCGTCTGATTTGCGGTTTTCTTTTGCGTGATTTTGGGCTTTGAATCCAGACGTGTTATTGCCCTTTTGAAAGAATCCATGCTTGATTTATCTTTGAAAAACATTCCAAAGCTGGTTAATGCACTTGGCTGAATTTAATTCTCAAAAATATTTCTGAAAATAAAATATTTTCTTGCGTGATTCTTGATTGATTTTCAGCGAAATAAAAACAACTTGCCAAACATGATTCTCTGATCTGTTGCCTGATTTGAGTTGATGAAATGTTTCTGGAAATGAATTTTGCCCTTGTGTTCATTGTGTGATTGCTCCATTGATTTCTATTTCCATTTTTGCTCGGCTGAAATGAATTTCTTACGTGTATAAATTTGTTGCCTTGTAAATGGATTATTGAAACTCCAGTTAATTCTTGCATTCTGAATTATATTTCTTGCCAAAAATTGATTGAATTTGTTGCATTGACTTGCTGAAAGGTTTCGGCTCTGAGAACATTTGAAAACAACAAGATTTATTTCCTGTTTTAACAACTCTGTATTTTCAAAAGAAATCTCTGCGTGGCTTCTGCTTTGTTTCCAAGATTAACATTCATTGCCCAAACATTTTGTCCCATGTATGATTGAAAATCTGGAAATAAATTAGTGGCTTGTCATGTATATGTTTGCTGTAATCTCTTATCCCTTGCCATGTTTTTTCCATGATTAACTTGGAGGTTTTACTGTTTGTTTTGCCATCAACTCTGAACTTGCTCACTGTGTATTCCTGTATACTTGAAACTGATTAGCACAAAAAAAACTTTCTTGCCAACATTCCTCATTTGCCAAATTTGTATTTCTGGAAATTAAAGAATTTGTATATGTGGCCCTTGCTAGAAATATTTTGGTGCATGTGTCTTTGACATTACTGTTTCATTGATTATTGCTTCATTCTATTTGTGACATGCCTATTTAATTATACTTGCATTGGTTTGACTTGGGTGTGTCTCCTGCATGTTCATGTATTTGAAATAGTTTGCATCTGCTAGCCATTTTGACACTTTGGTTTTGATTGTGTTGTTGTTGTGGTCGAGCCATGAATTTGCTGCACCACTGTCTCACTGACTAGTCAAATTGCACTTGAACTCTGAACACTTATGTTTGAACTGCACTTGTGCACTTTGAACTGTGCACTGTTGATCTGTGTTGTTCACCTGAATCACTTTTGAGCATTCCTTGACCATGAACTTGCTGTTTTCACTTAAGTTTGAACTTGGTTGAATAATGTTGCCATGCCACTTCAGTTTGCTTTCAGTTGCTAGTACTTGTCTTTGTCACTTAGAAGATTTCCATGCTAGGCCTTTTTGACAAGTCTGAATTGTTTTGGTCCATATGTCCTCCACTATGCACCACTTATACATGCATATAGCAATACTTCTATAATTTTGTTCCACCCATGCTTGTCTCCATACTGTGTTGATTCATATTGCATATTTGTGCTTCATTTATATACATGCAGTTTTCATGTTGGCTGTGCTCGACACTTTGCTTTTGCTGAGTTATATCATGTTCTTGAACCTGTTTGTGGCATGTACTTGTACATTGACCTGAGCTTGTTGCACCATTGTATAGCATTGCTTTTTATGTTGGCTGGACCATACATGTTTGCTGAACTTTTGCAAACTGATTTGCATTGTGCACTGAGTCGAGATGGTCCACGTGGCTACTCCTCAGTTGCACACTGTATTGGCGTGGCAATGCACACGTGTATATATATACACGTGTATATATGCAGCCATACAGGAATTTTCCTGTCCCTGTACATATACAAACTGTCTGCCTAGACACAGACGAATCAGATCAAGTCATGAAAAATGATGAGAAAACACACCAGAAAACTGAGGCAAATAAAATTTAAAAATAAATTTATATTTGCATAAATTTTGTAAATTATTTCTGTTCTATTCCTGTTGCAGTGTACTGTGTGTCTGTCTCTATATATGACAGGTATGAAGACTGGACTGACTGTGAAGTGAAGACTGACTTGTAAGCTGTGAAGACAGAAGACTGAAGAAGCCAGTGTGTCAATATGTAAATGAGTAAAATTGTGTATTGAAATGTATGAAATCAAAATATTTATATATATACGAGTGTGAGTGTTATAGTGGGAAGCTGTGTACTGAAATGGAGTTGTACTGTAATTTGTAATACACAAGTTTGATTGAAATAAAATAATATCTTATTGTTGTCAAACAAACTCGTCTATTTCATTCTGTTATTTATTAGTACAAATATTCTGTGAGTGTTTAAATAGTGGAGTTTATAAGATTTGTACTGTTGTGTTATTGAAATAGAATATTCAATTTAAATAGAATACAGTATGAATATATCAATGTCTGTATTGTCGTATTCCATTTAAATATAAATACTATATTTCAGTCAGTGATTAACAGTACGATTTCAAACACATTTATAATAATATTTATTTGGTTGTTATCATCAAACAAAAATCATATAATTGTGTATACAACAACGTTATATACAACAATCTCCCCCTTTTGATGATGACAAACAAATAAAAGATTTTGTATACAATAAATGTGTTTGACAGTGAAAATTGAACTCCCCCTATTTATCAGCTCCCCCTACAACAGACAACTCCCCCTATAACTGTGCATGAGTGGAATGAATGTTATGAATAATCATAAATTTTCAAAAATATTTATAAATTATTCACTCATGAATCAAAATCTCAACCCATTCTCCCCCTTTTGTTATCATCAAAAGGATACAGAATATAGATGAAAAATGACTAACAAATACAATATCAGCTTAAGAGGAAGAACTGTCATCATAAATTTCAATCAGTCAAACAAAAAATCATAATATTCTAAGAACAGGTGGCATATTTCACATTGTAGAAAATGACGGATTTACGATGAATTTTATATATTATGGAGAGAGTTAAAAAAAATATTTTTCAATTATTTTCCAAAAGAATTTTATAAAAGATAAAGCACAAAATATAGTGGTGGATTTGGACTATAATTATAAATTCAACTTAAGTGACAAAATCAGATAGTCTCAAATCCCAGTAGCTATCAATCAACAAATCATAATACGTCATAAAATTTCAACATATTTCACAGAATAGAAGGATGGATTGATAGGCTGGTTTTTATACACCGAGGAGAGTTTCAGATTAATTTTAATTTATAGCATAATAGTTCCTTTTTCTTTTTATTTTATTTAAGAGCACACTGACCACGCATAACCAGAGCTTGGATTTTTAAATGAGGTCAGTCGCAGCTTAAATTATAAGTTGTCTCTTAACCATGCATGACCAGAGCTTGGATTTTTAAATGAGGTCAGAGACACACTTATGTATTAATTATATATATTTATCATTTCAGCTTTAAATAGAAAGACTCCTCGGTATATACAACCAATATGGATGATAGAAATGTGGTAGGCACAGAAATGGACTGTGAAATAAATTTCTAAATTGATTATATTATGAAATAAGCTCGACTGTATAGGGATTATTGAAATTTTTCAATTCTCACTAATTCTGAATAATAATATAGTACCATTTCTATCACAAATAATTTTCACTGTTTTAAAACAAGATGATTTTTTTTAAAAATAAACTCTCCATATTAATATAAAATCATGATGGATGGCAGACGGGGGATAGATAAAGGAGATGGTCGTGAAATATTTGCCAGTTCAAAGATATTATAATTAATATTCAACCATCATGAAAATCCAAATAAAATCTCCTCTTGTTGTGAAATACACTGTAGTCACAATTCATCACAATTTCAAAAACTGATAATAATTTTGATGAATTATAAACACAGCACAAATTGGATATTCATTTCAATTTCTGAATGAATAAAAAATAAATAATTCTAAAATTGAAAATCAAATGCAAGAGGAATATGCTGATCTATACATGACAAGAGGGCAAAATGTGTACAAGACTAAAAGAGTGTGTGAATTTATACATGGTGAAGATTTGAATCTAAGTACAGATGGGTGAGACAAATATAAGGCACTTCTGATACCACTTGTTCTCGCTTTCTCGAGGATTTTAATGACACCCTGGTGGCAAACAAAGGTACCTCAGAGACTGATTTCACGTCCTGCCACCCATGGACATGTAGGGATAAGAGTCACTACTTCGCCACTAGATCATAGAGCGAGAATTCCCTATCATTTTGTAACCTTATACCAGTTCTGATACCAAATGTTCTCTATTTACGAGGAATTTTAGCATGATACTGAACAAGAATGTCATAGACAAAAGAATTATTAAGTACCAAGCCCAAACAGACGAGATAATAGATTATGCACATGTATCAGAGAAGCAAGCATGTGATTCCAGAACAAACATTTTTCAAAACAATATCAGAGCAACACAGAACATAGTTTCAAATCATACTTGTCAAGATGATGGCCACATATGATGATTCATGATCTAATGATTAAAATACTGTTTACTTGAAATCATTTGAGGAATATGAAAATATCAGAATTTAATGAATCAATCACACCAGATTATAAATTTTTTGATTTGAGATATGTGTGAGATTCAATAAATCAATAATTTCAATTGATTTTAAACAAACAAATAATTAGATCAAATAATCATGAAATAGGAGTGAAATTCAAGACCAGATTTTCAAAGGAATTTTTCACAAAATTTCTAAGAATGATTTCAGATCATTTACATCAAATAATTAAGAGATATTCATGATCCATAAATAAATAATTTATTTGAAATCACTTGAATCAATGTCAAGTTTGAGATATAATGAATTATTCACACAAGATTGATTATTTCAAATTCAAGAGGTGTGTGATATTCAAAATATCAGGAATTTCAGATGATTTCAAACAGACATATTCTAACAATAATGATCATGAATAAAGATGGAATTCAGGATGTATCATTGATTCAAGCCAATCTGAAAATCAATGAAATTATCACAACTGATAAATAATAGAGGCTGTAATGAGTATAATATTTTCAGCTTTTCTAAAATGAATTAGAATAAACTCAGAACAGCAAAGGTGTGTAAAATTTCACTGAATATTCAGATCTTCAAAAAAAATTTAGAATTCAAATTAACAGTGTTCAAGATATGACATGAATGCTTCAGCACTGTTATGAATTCAAGAATAAAATAAACTTCTAAACAATTGCAGATTATTACAAGATTAAATTCAGAATCTGGAAATGATTATAAACAAGAGAGTTTTATTCAAATAAAATGAATTTCCAGAAAATCATGAGAACTGCAATTGGAAGTTTAAGAAGCACAGAATAAACAAAGAGATATGGCAGTGACAAATCAAATAAAAACAAATAGAAGAAAATAAAATAGAAAGGGGTAGAAGAAGAAGAAATAAACAATGAAAAAAAAATATTTACAAGGATGAGGTTAGAAATCATACCTGATTCACAGAAGACGTTGTGGATCTCTAACTCATCAGACTTGGCTAAGAAATAGTAGATGATTCAATGATGTGAAGCAGTTTAAATCGGTTTCTCTTTTCAGCACAGTTGTTCCTCAGCCTCCTTTGGTAGCTAACTGTTTAGAGGATTGAGTGGTCTAACAAAAGCAGTAAAACCACTCACAGTTGTATTTGTTCGTTTTGGTACCCAAACCTGTTTATATAACAAACCATTCGAATTTACCTTTGTACCCTTTGGAACCCAAATCTGCTTGAATTTAACAAAGTTCGTTTTATTTCTTTTTGGGATCCAGGATTGTTTAAATGGATTATTATCAAACAAATTCACATCCTGTTTTTGATTTAAAAATCCTTTGAAATTTTTAGAGTTCAAATTTTCAGAACAAACGTTTTCAAAGCGGTTTGAAGGATTTTTAAAATCAATTGAGTTCCCTTTTTCAAAAACACTTGTAAAACCGAGACCTCTTTTATTCCCATGAGAAAACTGACTTTTCAAAAGCATATTTAAAGATTTTTCTCCGAAAGAAAAACGTTTCAGACTCAACTCAAGATTGTTGATTTGGTACTTAAGATCAGAATTTTCTTTCATCAGATTTGAGCAACAATTAATGCTGTTCTTTCTTCTTTCAGTGTCATTCTGTTTCAAAATCAAATTCTCATTTTCAAGCAGTTTGATTATGGTTTGGGATTCAGCAATTTCAAATTCAAAATGTTTTCGATTTCCAGATTCCAAATTCTTGAAATTTTCAATCTCAATTTCTAACTCATTCAAAATAGACTCAGTTTTCAACAAATTTTCATTTTCAGCAATTTCTAGTTTGGAATGTATATCAATTTTAAAATTTTAAAATTCCTTTTGTAGAAGACTGTTCAAACTTGATAACTCAATCTTGTTCTCATTTAAGATTAGAATTCCTTTTTTCAATCTTTTGAATATTTTTATTGAGTTGAACAAGATTGGTTTCCAGATTTAAACAATTTTTGCAATTAGAATTTGAAGAATTCTTAACGTTTTTGAGTTTTGATTCCAAAACATTATTTTTGCAGATCAACTCAAGCTTCTCAGATTTCAGAAGTTTATTTTTAGATTTTAACTTCTCAACAGATTCAGTTAAACCATTTAAACGGTGAATCAAAGAAATATTTCCTGTTGAGTCTCCATCTGGATTTCCATCTGTACAACCTGTTAAGCACAAATCTGAAGCTAAGTTATCTTTCTGGGATTTTGAGCATTTGTCAGTTTTTCCATATAGTGCGTTGAGAGTCTGCCAGATTTCCTGCGCAGTCAAACAATGGGAAATAAGGCTATATTGAACATCATCAATATAAGAATATAAAATATGAGTAGCATGTAAATTAAATTCAATATCAACCCTACTTACAATATCATACCCATTTTTAATACTATTCCAACATCTAATATCAACAGATTTTAAATAAGATTTCATTTCTGATTTCCAATTAAAAAAATTTGTACCATTGAAAATAGATGGAATATGACTGGACTGACTCTCTATGGACTGACAACTAGGATTCACCATTACTCTAGAGTTAACCGAAAACCTTGCTCTGATACCAAATGTTGGATCTAGATTAACCCTAGAGGGGGGGTGAATAGGGTTTATCACAGTTTTTAAACTGAATTGAAAAAAAAAACTGACAGGATATTAAAATAATAAACAGATCACAAAATGCAGCAGAAATAAAAAGTCCAGAAAATAAATCACACACAGATATACCCAGCTTCGGCAAAACCCTGCCTACTGCTGCATTCCTAAGGTTTCTACTAGGTGTTATAAACAGATCCCGCATACAAGACCATGTACACTCGCAGCGCCTGCTCCTGTCCTAACCCTACGCTCAAAACCCAAGACTAATCGATATCCCCTCGATTAGATTCCCCTAGTTACAACCCTATAATCAGAATTCTAGAATTTTACAGACTCTAGACAGAACTGTTTGGACGGTTTTACAACAATATAAAAAAAACAAAAACAAATTAAAACTAAAACAAGAAAAGAAAAAACCCTAGGAGTTAAACATAGAAGGGTCATCCCCTTTTGTCTTCAAAAACATGGCTTAACCAATGAAGATCGGCCGGCCCATTCCCTTTCTAATTAGCCCGATCCTTTTTCTCTGGAACTTGGAAATGGCGGCTGCGAAAAAGAATATCTAGGGTTTCTGAAATTTCTCCCAATCACTGATCGATTGCTTGATAAAAGTGATTCTCTGATGGCTTCAAAAGCTTTGAGGCTTGACTCTCTTCGATTTGGGATTTTTCTGCGATCGAAAACAGATGGTAAAGCTTGTGAGTTTTCTCTGAGTTTTTCTTTTGATTATACTCTGATTTTTTATGTTAGTTTTCGATGGTTGCTTGCCAGTGATGAATGGTTGTGTTTATAGGATTTAGAAATCCTTTAATTGAGCTCTGATTTCACTGAATGGCTCGTCTGATTTGCGGTTTTCTTTTGCGTGATTTTGGGCTTTGAATCCAGACGTGTTATTGCCCTTTTGAAAGAATCCATGCTTGATTTACTTTGAAAAACATTCCAAAGCTGGTTAATGCACTTGGCTGAATTTAATTCTCAAAAATATTTCTGAAAATAAAATATTTTCTTGCGTGATTCTTGATTGATTTTCAGCCAAATAAAAACAACTTGCCAAACATGATTCTCTGATCTGTTGCCTGATTTGAGTTGATGAAATGTTTCTGGAAATGAATTTTGCCCTTGTGTTCATTGTGTGATTGCTCCATTGATTTCTATTTCCATTTTTGCTCGGCTGAAATGAATTTCTTACGTGTATAAATTTGTTGCCTTGTAAATGGATTATTGAAACTCCAGTTAATTCTTGCATTCTGAATTATATTTCTTGCCAAAAATTGATTGAATTTGTTGCATTGACTTGCTGAAAGGTTTCGGCTCTGAGAACATTTGAAAACAACAAGATTTATTTCCTGTTTTAACAACTCTGTATTTTCAAAAGAAATCTCTGTGTGGCTTCTGCTTTGTTTCCAAGATTAACATTCATTGCCCAAACATTTTGTCCCATGTATGATTGAAAATCTGGAAATAAATTAGTGGCTTGTCATGTATATGTTTGCTGTAATCTCTTATCCCTTGCCATGTTTTTTCCATGATTAACTTGGAGGTTTTACTGTTTGTTTTGCCATCAACTCTGAACTTGCTCACTGTGTATTCCTGTATACTTGAAACTGATTAGCACAAAAAAAACTTTCTTGCCAACATTCCTCATTTGCCAAATTTGTATTTCTGGAAATTAAAGAATTTGTATATGTGGCCCTTGCTAGAAATATTTTGGTGCATGTGTCTTTGACATTACTGTTTCATTGACTATTGCTTCATTCTATTTGTGACATGCCTATTTAATTATACTTGCATTGGTTTGACTTGGGTGTGTCTCCTGCATGTTCATGTATTTGAAATAGTTTGCATCTGCTAGCCATTTTGACACTTTGGTTTTGATTGTGTTGTTGTTGTGGTCGAGCCATGAATTTGCTGCACCACTGTCTCACTGACTAGTCAAATTGCACTTGAACTCTGAACACTTATGTTTGAACTGCACTTGTGCACTTTGAACTGTGCACTGTTGATCTGTGTTGTTCACCTGAATCACTTTTGAGCATTCCTTGACCATGAACTTGCTGTTTTCACTTAAGTCTGAACTTGGTTGAATAATGTTGCCATGCCACTTCAGTTTGCTTTCAGTTGCTAGTACTTGTCTTTGTCACTTAGAAGATTTCCATGCTTGGCCTTTTTGAGAAGTCTGAATTGTTTTGGTCCATATGTCCTCCACTATGCACCACTTATACATGCATATAGCAATACTTCTATAATTTTGTTCCACCCATGCTTGTCTCCATACTGTGTTGATTCATATTGCATATTTGTGCTTCATTTATATACATGCAGTTTTCATGTTGGCTGTGCTCGACACTTTGCTTTTGCTTTGTTATATCATGTTCTTGAACCTGTTTGTGGCATGTACTTGTACATTGACCTGAGCTTGTTGCACCATTGTATAGCATTGCTTTTTATGTTGGCTGGACCATACATGTTTGCTGAACTTTTGCAAACTGATTTGCATTGTGCACTGAGTCGAGATGGTCCACGTGGCTACTCCTCAGTTGCACACTGTATTGGCGTGGCAATGCACACGTGTATATATATACACGTGTATATATGCAGCCATACAGGAATTTTCCTGTCCCTGTACATATACAAACTGTCTGCCTAGACACAGACGAATCAGATCAAGTCATGAAAAATGATGAGAAAACACACCAGAAAACTGAGGCAAATAAAATTTAAAATTAAATTTATATTTGCATAAATTTTGTAAATTATTTCTGTTCTATTCCTGTTGCAGTGTACTGTGTGTCTGTCTCTATATATGACAGGTATGAAGACTGGACTGACTGTGAAGTGAAGACTGACTTGTAAGCTGTGAAGACAGAAGACTGAAGAAGCCAGTGTGTCAATATGTAAATGAGTAAAATTGTGTATTGAAATGTATGAAATCAAAATATTTATATATATACGAGTGTGAGTGTTATAGTGGGAAGCTGTGTACTGAAATGGAGTTGTACTGTTATTTGTAATACACAAGTTTGATTGAAATAAAATAATATCTTATTGTTGTCAAACAAACTCGTCTATTTCATTCTGTTATTTATTAGTACAAATATTCTGTGAGTGTTTAAATAGTGGAGTTTATAAGATTTGTACTGTTGTGTTATTGAAATAGAATATTCAATTTAAATAGAATACAGTATGAATATATCAATGTCTGTATTGCCGTATTCCATTTAAATATAAATACTATATTTCAGTCAGTGATTAACAGTACGATTTCAAACACATTTATAATAATATTTATTTGGTTGTTATCATCAAACAAAAATCATATAATTGTGTATACAACAACGTTATATACAACAGTAAGACATCCAATTGAGATGAAACTCCTAATCCTATCATAAAAAAAAAATATTCCGGACCCGATGGGACAGGTTTCGTCAAATTTCGAGGTCCTTTGTAAAAAGTCCTTTACAAATCACAGGCTAAAAATCATGGGTTTAAATTTCCCACGATCACAAAATAAATCCAATCAACGTGAAACTTTAAAATTATACTAGACCTTTTCCTTACGGATCCAATGAAATTTGTTTCGTTAAAATCAGAGTGCATTTGCTAGTTGTTTAATCCTCTGAAACTACCCCTGTCTAAAGATATAAACGATTAAATAAAAATATAGGCGTTTATCGTTGCTACAATCAAACGGTAAGTCCGATTGACATGAAAATTGAAATATTATAATAATTAATTAATACGGATCTAATGACACTAGATTCGTCGCATTCCGCTCGGTACGCTATTTTTTTATATTTTTGTGTGGAACCTAAGACTTCACTCAAGACATTGCTTGTCGGTCTTAGTAAACCACACGGATGGTGTATACCCCGATTTTTCAACGTCTACGCACCACCAAGATAGTCACCCTAGAAGTTGGCAAAGGCTTCCCTCGAACCTGAGATCTCATATGTCTCATCCCAATTCGCCCGCCTCTAACCAACTGAGCTAGGAGTGTCGGGTCCCGATACGCTATTTTTATATGTCAAATAACGCTATTTTGGACAATAAAATATTCGAATTCCAAAAATAACAAACTACCTACCTATCCCGACTCTAAATGTCGATACGAACTAAACGGAACTGGTTTCGTGGCTTAATTCAATTGTTTGCTCAAGTTATACACAAATACCCCTCTATTAAATTAAATTAATTACATGCTATAGAAGATGACTACGCGTTTATGGCTATCGTTGCCACATACGACATTGGTTCGCCACGAAATTTGACACTGTACAATAATTTAACATTACGATTCCAATGAAACTAATTTCATCGAAAACTGAGTCCATTTGCAAAATGGTCATTTTTAAGGCTCATATAATATAAATAAAATACTATATAAATTCCAAAATAATCAAATTAAATAATTATAAATTATTATTATCATAAATATCCAAATAAATTCGTCACACGGTTTCAAATATAAACCAGTATAGATTATACAACTCGATATCATCAATTTCAAGTTAAAACCGTATCGAAATTATATTAAAACCCTTTAAAATTTATTAAATAAACGTTATCGTTTATTAACGAAATTCATAACGACCATTTTAAAATTTGAATTATAATCCAAATTTATTAAATAAACATTATTGTTTATTAACTAACAATCTATAAAACAAAATCAAGATTTTTCTCTTCTATATGAAAAGTATAATAAACAAGATTCAAACGTTTCTTGTTTCACAGAATTCCGACTTATATTGGATTCTGAATATTCAATTGAAGTACAAAACTCAATATTACGAACTGTCGCGACATTTCGAGCTCGATTTATATTATATATAAATTTAACGTTTAAACTTCGCTTTAATAAATGAATTAGATATTAAAATCCATTAATATTCCAAATATAATATTTAAAATAATAAAATATTTTAAATATTTGATTATAAAAAATACGGGATATTACAAATAGCCTGAAGATTTATTAGTTTATTTTACTTGCTTTGATTTTTTTTCCTTGTATTTTTGAAGCCATGGATTCACATTTCTTTATGGGCTTCATTTGCAGGGGGAAAAACTGAGGAACAACCTTGCGTCTATTTATAGAAGAGAGGAGAGGTATAAGATCAACGTCCCTCCATATCCCCATGTATGGGTGCAAAATTTAGGGTAGATAGGTTAGTACTATTGTCTTCTTAGGCAATGAATTTTCACTACCTTGATTTGCATACTATATGGGTGCATGGAACCTACATATATATATATATATATATATATATATATAGGTTTTGTACTTGCTAAGGCTACCCAAAAAAGGACGTACAAAATATTTTAATATAGATGCTTATACTACAGTGAATTATGATTTGCTAGGTAGGCATAAGTACAGTATAAAATAAATCCCTTTGCTTTAAGTTAGAAAAAGTTCATATACCCAATTACGCAAAAGTCCATTCCCGTACAATTCGCTACGGACGAAAATAAAAATACAATCGTGTCGAGTAAGATACCATGATTCCAAACTATAATAAAATAGACAACTTTGCTTATATTGTGAAACTTCAAAAATGCTGATATAGGGTGTAAATTACATTAAACGAAAAGTAGCTTATTTTTCAAAATAAAAATTACAGAAAAATTCAGTAAATTAAATTGGAAACATGTCTCATAAATCTTATCTAAATCTAAAACCAATATTTTATTATATTTATTAAAATCGTTACATTTTATAAATCCATAGCGACTTTCTAAAAATTTAATTTGGACACTTTACAAGACATAATCTTTATTTTTCTCTGATAGGTTCGAACGTTACTTGTTTCAAAGAAATTCGACTTATATTGGATCATGTATGTTTAATTAAAGTTCAAAACAAAATATTACGAACTACAGCCATGTTACGAGTTCGGTTATAATTATATTATAATTTATACATTCAATTATCATTTAATAAATAAATTCATTATTATAACTCGAATCTAAATTCCACTAATTATCCAGTTCGCCCAATATTGCAATTTCAACTTATTTCCGATTATTTCAGAAATTAAAATTATTATTCCACTATTTATATTAATTAAATAATCAAAATTATTTAATTCATGTCATTTAAATTATCAAATCAACCTTTTAAATAATTAAATAAATTAATTATTTAATCAATAGAAATCCGGGTCGTTACATTCCTTCCCACTTAAAAGAATTTCGACCTGAAATTACTAAGATATGAAAATTGTTACAAACCCTATTAAATAAATTAAAAATCATTTGTCTTACTTCTTAATTTCATTTTCAACTGAACCATTTAATTTATATTAAAATATTAATTCATTCTTACTAACAAAAAAATTCGAAAATTTTCTAACATCTTAAATTTTCGGAAAAACTCGTCAGCATCTCCTATGCATGGCTTAATCGGTACAACTACAACTTGCCTCTCTAGGCCTTATCCAATTCAAAAGAAAATCAAATAGCCAAGAAACTTGCCAAGCAGTCTCATAAAATTCCATACCCAATAAAAATATGAACTTGTACCTTTTGTCGGGCATGCAACTTTAGCTCTTATATTTTCTACCAAATCAGCATATACACATGTATCCATTCCAATTGATATCCAATCAATTTATTCTCCACTAATTATTCGTTTATACACAGGCCAAATTCTATTTCAAACTCAAGTTCCATTCTTGATTTCAACTCTTAACTCACCATTCTAATACCATTCCAGATTCCTATCTCATAATCTAATTTTATTCGATATCTTCTATTTCAATTCAATTTCCACTCAGCTGGTTTCAAATCAATTCCTATTTTCTTCCAAATTTTTTTATTTAATTTGTTATAATTCAAACAATCTCTTTCTGGGAGTTATAAACAACTTAGTTTCTCTAAAATCAAATATCCCTTTTTAGGATTCAAAACAACTTATTTCTCAAAACGATTCAAAAACAAAAAATGTGGTAGTGATGTGTCACTTAGAAACTCGAAAATGAACACTGATAATGTAGCCAGCATCATCACGGTCATTTTCCAGCAATCGAAGTGAGTTCAATACTATATGACTTTCAAAACCCATTTCATAAACACTTTCATTTTGAAATTACTTCCAATTATTCTTCACAATACCTGAAAACATTTCAAAATCTCCCAGGATCTTAAACTTTTGATATATTTAACTCAAATTCATTTGCAAGTACCTTTCCAGGTTTGCAGGCTTTACTTTCAATTTTGATTTAAATTCAGATTTAATTCATTTCATAACAGTTATATGGATTTTATTTGTTTATATATACATAATCATCTCAATTATAATCTAATACGATTATCATCACAACCAACACATCCAATATATTATAATAATTCCAATGTGTATAATTTCTTAATATTAAAATATACTTTGTGTAAAATTATTTTGTTTACCCTCTTTTCAAAACATATTGTGTCGGATCATCGTATTTGAGTGTTTAGAAACCCATATCGATACAATGGACCGTGCTGATCAACCAGAACTTATAAACCAGTCAACCAATAAATCTACATAATATAAAAATCGTTTCTATATCATAATAACAAAAATGACTCATATATATACACTCAAACTCAATCTACGATATTATTAATCCTATCTCTATTGAGTTACGCCATAGAGACAAGGTTATCACTCAACCTAGCTTTGGTACCATTGTAACAAACCGTCAAATTCCCGATCCTGATTATCAACACAAATATCATGTTAACTAACCAAGAACCGGAAATTACCGGATCATTAATAGAAAGAAGTTAGAAGGTGAGAAGAGGTAAGAAAGAAAGTTAGAATAGAAGAAGAACATAAATACAACAACATTAGAGTAAACACAATCTCACAGCGGAACAAATAAAATATATTATATAACATAACTTTGAAATACAAATTTGTACTTAAATATACATACCATTATCAGATTACAACACATACAACATAACGGAAATAAACAATAGCTATAAAATGTTGAAGCCTCCTACTCCAAGCTCTTCCAAATATATCTATAAAATCTCAACTACTTGACTTCCTGAAAAAATTTGGACACCCAAGAGTTTAGGGTAAAAAAAAAAAATCTGGGTCAGTCATGGGGCTGGTGTGAGTAAACTCCAACCATCTCGTTTAACTTTTAAAATACTTTTAAAATAAAGGATAATCGTAAGACCGATCCACACATAAACACGAATGGTTTTTATCTTATGATAACCCAAAACATTCTTTAAAATTAATACTATTCTAATATCATAATTGTGTCTAAATCAAATAAATAACAATCTAATAGAACGCTTGCATCTCATGCTCTATATATATATACATACACAAAAAAAAATCAAAACCGCAGACGCTTATTCGGTAATGGATTTCCAACTATGACAAGGTATGGAACCACCTTCCAATAGTGTATCTCTAGAGGGGAATACACTGGGTTCAACAAGAACATCTTTCAACCCAGCCGCATATAGCCGACCACTCATTTCGCTTGAGTGTATCAAATGTATATCACCAACGGTTAGGATCAGCAACCGTTTCCCGAAAGGGACAACATCGATAGATTAAAGAAGGAAATGGATTTTCTCTGGATAGTGATATAGACCCTAATTGGGAGCGACCCACTTAACCATGCTGCCTGCCCGATTTTTGTCATTTTCCGGTTGTGAGGCTAGAGGCCATATTTACCTTTTTGACATAACACATCTTCATTCACTTTGAATGCCACATCGTCAAACTTGCCAAACCATTTATCGGTTTCCCCAAAAATAGCATGTGTATAAAGCTGAGTGAAAGGGATTCCTCTGCCAATAAACATTATACGTTTGAAGTGATCAATGTATACAATTTGTTAGGCATACTCTGTCAGACATTCGCCCATACAAGTTGTCCTGGGGCTGGACAAACTAAGGCACCATTCTGTCAATCCATCTTAGGCAATTTCTACATTGGATTGCCAAAACAACCCTTGCATAAACTTCATCTTCAATTGTCTTCAACATATTTGATTTGCACCATTTATGCCTATACGGAGTGCTTTTTGGATAGTAAACCTGATCCCAGCTCTCCGTATTGACAACGGAAAAATCGCCAAAAACTTTGATAGTCGGTCATTTAACTATCAAAACATCCATACAAACAATGATCCTATTTCCAAATGGAAATTCTACCGATCAATCATTAAACAACACTAAGCCCCTTTAATTTAATTTATCATTAAATTATTCATTTCTCGATTTCTCTTCAATAACTTTACCCAAATATTCCTCCAACTTGTTTAGCCTCTCACGATTCTTGAAAAAAACGTTTCCATCTATTATAAACAATCTATTTTCTATATTCGAGAAAATATCTCTTTTTAATCATCGGAAAACATTCTCATATATATTCACATTTTCTTATTTTCTATATTTAGAGAATATATGTTATTTACATTGGAAAACTTTCCATTTCTTATTCACGCCTCACTATCCTTCCCCATTCATCAGTCCCTAACTATAAACTAGTACGAGAACAACTCCTTAAGTATCAACCCCGAAGGCCGAAACCAACATCAGATCGACACTCAGGAAACAATTCAACTTAGCTAATCTCCAGTTAGCTTCTGATTTCCTTAACTCCATTTCTTAGTTTCTTATCAAATCATTGTTTACGCAACTCTCGAATTCAGTTTATGAATCCACTTCTTTTATGGAGAACATCGATTATAACGATTGCATTATAATCTCTGCTTCACAAAATATTTAACTTCAAAATATAACTTTTATTCCTTTAATTGAATAAATAAATAAATATTAATTTAAAATCAAAAAGTAAATAGTATTTCCTGA
Source organism: Allium sativum (assembly GCA_030737875.1). Lineage (NCBI taxonomy): Eukaryota > Viridiplantae > Streptophyta > Magnoliopsida > Asparagales > Amaryllidaceae > Allium > Allium sativum. The sequence goes on along the minus strand of CM060925.1, from coordinate 137,662,421 downwards.
ATAAGATATAATCAGATTTCAACGTATAAGTCTCTTCTGAATAGTCTTTATTCAATAACTCTCTTTTGAATAACCTATATTCGAGAACTCTCTTTCGAATGATCTATATTCGATTAACGTTCCTGTTAGCCCGCTTTGCGGCCAGGCTATACAAAACTGAGAAACAGATTGGTAATTGTACCCACGAATGAACCACGCAGGAAATAGACTTTGGATCGGATCGGAGTCCCACGTCCGAACTCCTTCTCCTTTTTACTCAAGCTTGTGGACTGCTCCCAAACGTTTGCTCTCGAGTCCGTTTAACTGGCACTGATCCGGACCACCGTTTGAAGCTATAGTAGTTACACCCCACGTTCCTATAAACCCGGAGTGGTTACACTCCATTATCCTACATTTATAATGTTCTTCCACTATCTTAATGCTGCAAGATCTGAAGTTCACGAGATGGGCCCCACGTGGCACCAGAACCAGATGTTTTCACAGCTATAAATACCCCCAAAACACCTCATTTGAAGGGTTTTTTGCAATTGAGAGTTCTTATTCCACCATTATCATGCTTCTTCCATTGCTAATCAGAAATAGCTTGAAATAGCGTAGTTTGTTTGACAAACATTGAGTGAATTATAATTGTAAAAGTCGGATTGAAAGGATATTGTGATTGTACTTGCATTCAATCGTATGATCAGAATAGTACAAAGTGGATGTAGGCTCCTTAATGCCGAACCACTATAAATTTTGTGTTCTTTTAGTTTTATTCTCTATTTTATTTAGAATCATCATTCAATTGGGTGTTAGAACCACTTTCTGGTCTAACATTTAGTGCTTTCACTGAGAAACTCGAATTCTCAGCATTTTGGATTATCGTCTACTGTTTGGATCTTCAAGCCCAAAGAAGTTAGTCCACTTTATTCGGTGCTTTTGAATGGTTTTTGTTAAATCTCAGAAGAATCAGGCTTTAGGGCTAAGGGAAAAGGAAAAGAACCGCAAATTCCTTGGGAAAATGAAGCAAATGAGGATCTGTAAGCGTTATTGTCACCAGATCGAGGGGGCACGGTTCAGGTCTGAACCGGTCCGAAAGAGGGTCACAGATCCGACGCGAACACAATGATCCGAACCGTTCCAATGGTGCCAACCCTAACCGAACCGATGGCTTGAATGCATCTGGAGCCTCTAATTCGAACCGGTGATACATCTGTGACTCGATCCGAACCGATTACAGTTAAGGCTGGTACTTCTACTCGAGCCCCAGTAGATACTCCAATGCCAGCCATAACAACTGGTAATCGACCTTCTCCCTCTGAACCCGTCACACACATGGAATTCTCACGCTTACTAGACATGTTAGACAGAACCAACGATGCTTTAGAGGCCCATAAATGTGATAGCGTTCTTATGCGAGAAAACATGAAAGCCATGAGTAAAGAAATAAATGAACTTCGTAGACAAAGAACGCCCTCTCCAACTCATTATCTCGTTGTGGATCATTCATCCTCTTCAAACGAAGAACGTCCATGTCAAAGGAGGTCATATGAAAGGCCCGATAATCTTGATCAGTTAACATTTGGACCATTGGGATCTCGCGAAGACGCAGTCCGTGTCCTTGGACCTGATGACCCTAGCTTGAGAGAACCAATGCTATTGCCGATGCGGGGATCCCACGTCCTTCCCAGAGATCCCAACATCACTAATCCTACTCAAGGACAACTTCTCCAACCCACTCGTCTCGTGAATGACCAGGATCGTAGAGGGCAAGGAAGTTCAGCTACAGCCCGGAACCAAAGAACGTTACCCGATGTAGGGACCGGGCATACTAGAAGAAATAGAAGTATAGAACCTGAACCAACTTTAACCAACACCGAGTTAGAGGCGATGGTGCACCAGATCATAGCTAATAGTCGACATTACACCAATGAGGACTGGGGCATTAAGCGTAGCCATACCCCATTCACCAATGACATCCTGGATTTCCAATTTCCCCGATGATTTAATCTTCCACAAATGGATCGATATGGAGGAAGAACCGATCTAAGGAAACATTTGATGATGTATTCATGGTATATGAATGCCGCAACAGCACCTAATGCTGTGAATTGTAAGCTCTCTCGATATATCTTGAAGTTATCGCATTGATGTGCTTCACTCGACTCCCTCCCCGATCAGTATCAAGATTTAAAGAACTAAGCGAATGCTTTATGAACAAGTTTTGACTCCATGCCCGAAAATCTAAAAGTGTCATTGAGTTGTCTTCGATCAAGCAAGCTCCCATAGAAACATTAAAATCATATTTGGATCACTTTAATCTAGCAGTTATGGAGGTAAGTGATCCACATGAGTAAACTATTCTGATGGCATTAATAGATGGAGTGGATAAAGATACTGAATTCGGGAGATACTTAGCTGGAAAGTCGTCGTTAACTAGAGAGCTATTCTATGAAAAGGATAATATTTAGTTGCGACGAGAGGAGATCTACGCCCACAAGAAGAGAAAGTATAATGGAGCTCCCAGGGAAGAAATTCAGAGAAATGTTGCTATCAAGCAATCCGGGGACAGTGCAAGCAAAGTAGAGGTAAATGTCGGCAACAAAAATGGAGGAAATGATAGTCGAGACGGAAACGGTGGTAAAAGGAATAGGAATCGAGGGAACAATTCCGGAAAAAGGCCTCGATTCAAACTTTCGAGAATTATACGCTGTTGAGCGACACTCTGGACAACATTTATCTGGACACTTACAACGTTGTACAGTACAAGGTCCCTCCACCCAGGGACTCTACCGAGAAGGAACGCACAACTGGGAATTTTTTTTTGTTTCATGAAACTCATGGTCATTCTACAAACGAATGTCGTCACCTGATGGATGTTATTGAAAATCTACTCCGTGCGGGAAAATTGGACGAATACAAAGTCGCCCCGAAGGACAGGGGGAAAGGAGGACAAGCCCCAAATCAATACCAACCCGATTTTAAGCCTACAGCTCAGCAGAAGGGAAAGAATATTGTCATAAATACCATAGTTGGGGGACTGCACACAGTTGGGTCCAGTAACAGGATAATGTAGCAGTATGTTAACACAGCTAAACATCCAGAAATAGGGGAATGTAGTAACCTTGAAGAAACCACACCAGTAAAACAGCAAAAGACAACGACTGATGACGTTGTCTTTCGAGACAGAGAGAGTGTTGGAGTCGAAGCGCCGAGGACCGATCCATTAGTAATAACTACCGTTATCGGGCCTGCAATAGTCAAGAAAGTCCTTGTAGATAATGGGAGTTCTGTTAAAATCCGGTTTAAAAAGGCTTTCGATCAGATGAAATTAGAAATGAAGGATTTAAAGACGTGTGAAGGATGGATTCGTGGCTTTAACGGAGCTTCAACCGCCCCAATTGGAGTGATAGATTTACCCGTAGAGTTAGGTGAAGGAGAGTGCAGAAGAGTAAGGATCCTCCAATTTCTCATCATGGACATTAATTCACCTTAAAATGCTTTCCTAGACCGGCCAGCACTTTCATAGTTTAGAGCTTGTTGCTCTCTGGTGCCTACTAATGAAATACCCAGCTGATGCCGGGGTGGGAATGATTCGTGGCGACCAAGTTACTGGAAGAGCCCATTATATGGCAGAGTTGAAGATGTTGCATAACGAAAATAGTTCAGAATCTAAGAATACTTCCTCTCCTTCGAAGGAGAACTCAACATAGCAACTAAAGACAATACCGCCAAGGGAGTCGCCTGACGACCAACCTAAAGATATCGACCCTAAAGAGGATGAGGAACCATGAACCAAGAAGGCGACACCTAACGAGGCTATCGTTGACATTCCAATCGATAACAATGACCCGACAAAAGGTCTTGAAGATTGGATCTCATTTGGATTCTTTCCGGATGTGTTTGCTTGGACCCATGCGGACATGTATGGAATTTCTCCCTCAATCATGAGCCATTCACTAAGCCTAAACCCAAAGCATCCTCCGGTGAAATAAAAAAGGCATATGTTAGGCCCAGAGAGGTCAGCAGCCTTGAAAGAAGAAGTAGAGAAGTTAAGGAATAATGGGTTCATCAGAGACTCAACATATCCCGACTAGATATCAAATCTCGTCCTGGTTAAGAAATCAAATGGAAAGTGGAGAACCTGTATTGACTTTTTTGACCTCAACAACGCCTGCCCAAAGGACAGCTTTCCACTTCTCAGGAATGATCAACTAGCAGAATCAACGGCGGGGCATGAGCTTCTCTCCTTCATGGATGCATATTCAGTGTACAATCATATCCCTATGCATGTACCAGACCAAGAACATATTAGTTTCATTGCAGACTTAGGGTTGTACTGTTACGTGGTGATTCCATTTGGACTAAAGAATGCCGGAGCCACATATCAGCGCTTGGTGAACCAAATGTTTTACAGGTAGATCTGGAAAACAATGGAAGTTTATGTAGACGACATGCTTGTGAAGTCCAGGCGATCCTCCGATCACACAAAAGACTTGGCGGAGATGTTCGAAATTCTACGGTGGTATAGGATGAAGTTGAACCCTTTGAAATGTTCATTCGGGGTTGCATCAGGAAAGTTCCTCAGGTTCATAGTCAGATCTCAAGGGATCAAGATTAATCTTGACCAGATTGCAGCAATCAGGAACATAGAAGAACCACGAAAGATCAGAGATGTTCAAAGTTCGGCCGTGAAAGTTGCGACGTTAAGTACATTCATTTCCAAAGCCACAAACAAATGTGTTCCTTTCTTTGACTTAATTAAACGAGGGAAACGCAACTTCGAGTGGACCCCTGACTATGTAGAGGCCTTTCAAAACTTAATGGATCTGCTAGTGAAACCCCCAATTTTGTCTAAGCCAGTGGACCATGAGGATTTGTTCATATATTTGGCAGTGTCATCTCATGCCATCAGCTTAGCTCTGGTACGTGAAGAACACAAAGTTCAGAGGCCAGTGTATTACGTAAGCAAGAAATTAGCAGCAGTAGAGCGCAATTACCCAAGGATAGAAAGACTTTCTTGTAGCCTCCTGATTGCATCCTGAAAACTCCATCACTATTTCCAGGCTCATCAATTTGTAGTATACACTGATCAACCATTCCGATAGGTGCTGCAATGACCTAAAGCATCCGAAGGTTGCTTAAATGGAACATTGAGTTGAGCTAGTTCGACTTAAACTTCCAGCCAAGGAGATCAATAAAGGGACAAGCATTAGCTGACGTCATCGCCGAATTCACAATCCCTGAAGAGGACATGTTATATGATAAGGCTAACCCCTCGAGGCAGAATTTAGAACTTAGCCCCTGGAAACTATATACAGATGGGGCTAAGAATGATCGAAGATCCGGCGCCGAAGTCGTTTTAACAACTCCTGAAGGACGCTTAATTCACTATGCTTTGCGGTTGGAATTCTCGGCCACTAACAATGATTTCGAATACGAGGCCCTGATTGCCGGACTAAAACTCGCTAAGGAATTGAAGGTGACCATGCTAGACATTTTCTGTGATTCTAAGACAGTTGTTTGCTAGGTCCGAAAGGAATTCCAGGCTAGGGTACCTCGACTCGTCACTTACCTTGAAAAGGTAGAAGAGTTGTTAGATAACTTGGAGCGTTATAGCATAACTCACATCCCGCGGATAGAAAATCAAAAAGCGGACAGACTAGCTAAGTTTTTGAGCTTTGACAATCCTGAAGAGACAGAGATGGTCCCGATAGAGGTACTGAAGTCACCAAGCTTTGATCAGATGGAAGTCAACCCGGTGATGCAAGCTGAACCAGAAAGAGAATCATGGATGAAACCATTAAAGAACTTCCTGCAAAATGGGATGCTTCCAACAAAGAAGAATGAAAGACGAGTTATGATTCGTAAAGCCGTAGGATATGTCTTACAAGACAGAATCCTTTACCACTAGGGAGAACTTCCTACAAAATGGGATGCTTCCAATAAAGAAGAATGAAAGACGAGTTATGATTCGTAAAGCCGCAGGATATGTCTTACAAGACATAATCCTTTACCACCAGGGAGTTTCCATGCCTTTGCTCCGGTGTATAGCACACGACGACATCAAACGTGTGTTAACAGAAGTGCACGAAGGTGAATCTGGAGACCACACTGGAGGTCATACATTGAAAAAGAAAATATTGCGATATGGCTATTTCTGGCCTACCATAAACAAAGATGCAGCTGATCATTCATGATGCTGCCATAGCTGCCAGAAATTTGCTAAAATTCCTAGAGCACCTCCCAGTCGACTTAAGTCAATGGTAAGCCCATGGCCATTTGCTGTATGGGGAATCGACATCATTGGAACCCTGCAAACTGCTAAAGGTGTAGCAAAGTATGCAATCGCGGCCATATATTACTTTACGAAATAGGCAGAAGTCGAACCCTTAATTATGACCACGAAGAAACAGGTGATTAATTTGTTGTCAGAAACATCATTTGTCGATTTGGGATTCCCAAAACTATCATAATCGATAACGAAACCCAATTCGATAGCACTGAGTTCAGAAATTTCTATTACAAATATAAAATTAACAAAAGATACACCGCAAAAGCTCACCCACAATCGAACGGACGAGTCGAGGCAACAAACAAGATTATTAAGTTCATCCTGAAGAAGCAGTTAGAGCAGGCAAAAGCCATGTGGGTCGATGAACTACCACTAGCGCTATAGGCCTACCGAACGACCTACAAGACAACAATGGGCATACCCTTTTTTCACTTTCTTTCAGATTAGAAGCAGTCATCCCAGTGGAATTAAAAGTTCCCTCTCAAAGGATAACGTACTACGATCCGATGACAAACAAAATGCTTCTCCTTGAATCCCTATACATGGTTGAAGAAAAAAAGAGATGAAGCGGATTTGCGTGCCTCGAGGCATAGACGCTAAGTGTTACGATACTGACAGGAAGATTCGGCCTAAGACCTTTGAACCTGGAGACTTAGTATTGAAGCGCGTCTTTCCGATCCCTGTCCATCTGGGTCCAAAATGGGAAGGACTGTACACCATTCAATGGAAACTTGACACAAGAGCTTTCAAGTTAACAACCGTAGATGGTGAAGAAGTACCCAAAGTTTGGAATGCCCAACATTTTCCGCAATACTTGACATAGATTTGTACTGCAATCTTTTGTTTTATAGACTATGTAAAAAGGCACGACTTGCCCAGAAAAGTCTGGTTGAAATAAACAAAAGATTATAAAGTGGACATAGGCTATGACTTGGCCGAACCACTATAAAATATCGTGTGCGATCTACTTTTTCTGCATAAGTCTCTTTATATCCTGTGATTGCTGTGATATGAGTATGAGACATTAAATTTGAATTGAATTTTTCGTGTGTCCAACCGGTAAGACTCTACCTTAAGAAATTATGTCTGGAAAGAAACCGGAGCGAACGAAATGGCCATTTGCGTAACAAGATGAAAAGGACGAAAATACGACATCCCAAACTCTAACTCTCATGATTCGAGAAAGAGTATAAAGGACGAGTAGATGACGTCCCTAAGGCGTGAAGGTGCACCACGATAAGAGACCGCCTTGAATACACTCTAATCTGACTATATGACAGGAGAGTATAAAGGTGCTAAGAACAAGTGTCAATGAAATAAAATCTTGACCCCACTGAAGGTCTGAGGGCAATCTAATATCAAACCTAATCAATCTCGAACAAGCCTTGGCCAGGCACTTTATTCACGATTGATTGGGGGCACAAACATACACATCACAATTCACTGTCATTGATCGTCTAATTTAATAATGCCTTGACATTACACATATTATTGTTTGTAGGGAGCCCGTGCAGGACTGTTTGTCTGTCTTAAGAGGAAACTTATTGTTTGTTGCTCGTGTTTACATGTGGTCAAAATGAATAACAAAATCATACAAATATACCACATCATAGAAAAGTGAACTACTAAAAAAAACTACTTTATTCACACAACTGCAAGCTCGTACAAGGAAACTAATTGAAAAATGAGAGGGTCGCAATTGCTACAACAACCGCAGGCCAGTGGAAAACAAAATATATAAAGATAGAGCCACGTTTACTTAGGATTTGGGGAGATTTTGAACTTCTTGGCAGCTTTAAGCCTAGCTTTCTCCTCTCGCTCGGCTTCGAGAGCTTGACAATTAATCCTGAATGAGGAGCAATGGCTTGAAGAGGATCAACGTTAAGAGGTTATTCATTTTCGGCCTTGTTTTTAAGATTGCATCTTTGTTTGCCTTCATCTCAGCCAAAGTCATGTGATCAGTCTTCTTCGAGCCTTCTGTCACTACAACATCGTCATCCTCCTCGTTCCCATCATTACCGTCGTCTTCTTTCAAAGCGTCTATTATATCCCCATCCTTGGGAATCTCAATGCTAAACGGCATGAAAGCCTTATCAGTAACTTCTTCTTTTTCCTCTTTAGCCTTCTCAGCAGACTTGGCACCGGTGGCTTCTTCTTGTCGTTTATCAATCTTCTCGTATGTCTTCACACCTACAGGGCGAAAAGCAACAGTTATTAGATTAGGAGAAAAAGCTGGATCTTCAATTGTTTTCCTAACTATACGACGGAAGGTTGAAATAGCTCTAACGAATTCAGGCGAAAAGGTGTAGATACCTTTTGATGACTTTTCCACATGAGCAATAGGAGTCTCTGAGGTTGTTTCAACAATCAGGGACATAAGAGATACTTTAAAAAGCCCCAAATTTTTGGGATCGTACTCCTCCAAGTCGGTAATCCCAGTAGCAGCAAGCGAAAATCCAGTTTCAACAGTGTGTTTCCCTTTAAGTTGGCGCCTCTCCTCCTCCATAGCAGTAGCAATAAGCTTACGCCCTTTAGTTAAGCGTACTATCTCCTTGCCCCTTAAATATTTCTCTATAAGTTTATCCTCATCAATGGAGTCCACCTTGAGCTCATATTTCTCCCATTCGACTACCTGATCCCATACGTATACCAAGGTGGTTGGGTAGTCCTTGATCCACAAAATGTCACGATTTTGGATCACCTGAGCAAAGAGTCCTTTTATGGTCTCGACACTCTCATCCAATTCCTTTTGAGCTTCCACAAGTTGTGCATTAGCACTTTTGATAGACTTTAAAGAAATATCTGCATTTCCCTCGGCTAAGGTTGCCCTTTTCTTAGTCTCCATCAGCTTGGCCTCCAGTTCGACATTCTTCCTTGCCAACTCCGCTTTCTCCTGTTTAAGACGAGTACAAGCCAGCTTCGTCGTGGTGCTTTCAGACTTAGTATCCTCGGTTTGTTTCTTTTAAGTTTATGCGCTCCTGGCTATGGGACTCAAGCTCGGTGTGGTAACGCTATTGTAATTCTTCATATTGCTTCTTATAAGCATCCACTTCACGTTGTGCAAGGGAAAGTTTAGCTTGAGCATCCTCGAGATCTTTCTTGGAATTTTCAATGGTCATTGCATCAAATTCAGCATTATCCCTCATGTATTTCATATCGGCCAACAAGTCCTGAATGATCTTGGATAGAGTCCACGAATATTTCTTCGTCTCTTTGTATTGAGTATTAACAAAATCAATCTTGGCCTTAACCTCTGTTGCCCAGTCGAAATATAATGGTTTAAGAGTTGGAACGAAATGCATGTTCCCAAAATGGTGCTTGGGGAACTGTTTCCTTAAGAGCTCTAATCTAGCTTTATTTTCATCATCAAGTATAACTGGTCTCGTAGTAGTGATGTCTATATTTCCGCACTTGGATGGTACGATAGATGTTTTTCTTTTTTCTGCGTATTTGCTCGTTTCCATTGGCTTCTCATTTGGATCAGAGCTTTTCTTCGGAGGTCTTTCCTGATTAGTTTTATCTTTAGACGAGATCGGGGCCTTAGGTGCATGTTTGTCCCCTTACGGTATGTAAGGTGGCTCTTATGTTTTTCCAGGTCTAAACGATGCAGAGATCTAAACCGAGAAGATCGGTAAGGCTAGGGGACTAGTTTCTTCTGCCATCTCTGCCCCGACTTTCATGCTGATCATGCCATATATCAGAATCAATCGGAGGTATGCTCGAGCGGACATCTCTCATGTAGTAGCAGTGGCGTATCATTTGTCCTGCAAAACATACAAGTAAACATTAGAATATAAAAGGTATGGATCACAAGTGTTGTAACGGGCAGTGCGAGTGTAGTGCATATATCTTAAGTGATTCCTCCAACAAACCAGAGCCTAGAGTTAGTCCTGCGTGCGCAGTTTCCCCGACTTTTACGGGGGTAACGCTTTCCTCAGAGGTAAGAAAGATAGGATTGGTTCCAAAATCTTGGGAAGTATAAATGGCGTCGGGCAGGAGAAGCTTCACCAAACCTTGATATATAGCATCGTCCATAAAAGAATCATCGCCTCGAGACCTGGTTGATGGTAGCTCTCTTGGAGAAGTTGGTTTTCTGGGGTAGCTGCATCCTCAGGAGTGATGTATCTATCCCTATCTTTGGTTGCGATGTTCGCTAGTATATCGTCTTGAGTCGAAGTAGGAGAAGGACTCGTCCGAAGCATGATTGGATCCTTCGAACTTTCTCCTTCTTTGACTAAAGTATCAGTTGGCCCCTCGACTGGGGGAACGTATACATAAGGGCCTTCTTCGTGGCCTATGCTACGAGTCATAGCAAGTAAGCGATGGCAGTGAAGATACTCGTATATTAGACAGTCTCTGATGATCAGAAATTTTTGATCACCGTTAAGCAATTGTTTCAGACGATCCAGATACACCTGATGAACTTCCTGCTTCAGATTAGCAACTGCATATAAAGGTGAGATATATCAGTGCATTGGTGGCAACAATTAAAGTCATCGCCTAGCACATCCTGACTGCTGCTTAATATAAAACCATTCAGGTTTCACGTCACCAATTTTGCAGCTGAACGGTACGCTAATTATCTTCCTTTTTGGCATCGATTCAAAATACACAAAGGACGGGGTATCTTGGGTTTGGTGCTTGAAATTGTAAAATAAGCATACATCTTCAAAGGTGATCTTCATCCCAAGAATTTCCCTTTAGGCGATGTATAAAGTGTACAGATAAGCGTAAGCGTTGGGGAGGAGTTGCATGGGAGCAATTTGCATTCGTCTCAGAAAATCGACGATGAATGGCAGAAACGGAGGTATTGCCCCAACGATGCACATTAACCTACTAATCGCCATATACCCTTTGGGTGGATTATAAGGACGGTCTGTTTTGGCGGGAAGCTCAGTGTCTTTTCGAAGAATTCCATGCTTTAAACATAATTGCGTAAGCTTGGAGTCGTCAATTGTTAATTCAACAGAGTCACCAGGTGATTCTAAGACAATGGCATTCTCAAATTCGTCGGAAGCACGATTGTCTCCTACTCCTCCCTCCTCTTCTTCATCCATAGAGACTTCACCTCCGGATGATGCTGCACTTTCGTGTATTTCTGTTCCGTAGTCTAAACCCGCACTATCCCAATCTGGATTCGAAGTAGAGGATACGTCTTCGATGATGGAATTTTCAGATGACTCTGCAGTTTCTTTTCTCTCTGATAACCTGGTTGAACGTCTCCTAGTCATGATCGTTGTACTATCCAAGAGATAACAACAATTAGAGTATAGTTGTGCGTGCCCCCCGTGTGTGTATGTGTGCTAAATCGTGCAGATGTGTGTGCAATGCTGGAATTAAAGAATATAAAGTTAGAAGAAAAGAAAGCAATGTGAGAAGTAATTGTGTTAAGTCCAATCAATCCAGTTATGAAGGCTCTATCCCAACTGTCCACAAGTTTGTGATCATACTTTATTTTTGTCAAGTTATATACAAGTTATGCATATGTTCCACATGAAAAATATTCGGGTCCGTATGGAGGTCCAAGTCCTAAGCAATAGCTCAAGACGGAAATATTCACACAGGCTTATCAGTTCAGTTCGAAGCATAAAGAGAATCAAAGCCTGATCGGATCTTGTGAAGCTATAACTGCTCAGATCGGTTAGCATTGAACCGAACTGGAGCAACTTTTTGGAAGCTAACTCCATCCCTTGAGCATTTCCGATCTGATCTGACCCTATATCGTTGACGCTTCCCTTATGCATGCTTGAATAAGTCCTGAATCCATCCGCTTCTAACCAATCCGCTCCTCTCCCAAATTCATCGTCTCCTTTTCTTCTCTCTTTTATCGAGTCCAAAGCTCATCCTCGTTGTTCCCAAGTCATTGAAATCCCTCATACACCCATAAACTATTACCCATAATGTAAAGTTCAAGTCACCAGCACCGCCACCTCGAGGTGATGAGAGCACCACTAGCGGCGGCGACGGCAAACTGGAAACCTCCGGAATTAACATTGACGTAAATAAGGGCAAATTAATACAAGTTGATGTAAATTTCAGGCAATGTATGAAATTGAAGACTAGAACGTAAGTGATGAGTTATTTAAACCTACCAGAATTTGCTTTATGGAATTGAAGCGGAATGAGTAAATGAGGGGTTAGGGTTTTCTTTTTGAAAATGGGATTTGGAGTACGGTGTAGCGTAAAGGGAAAAGGCGGAATTTCCGCCTTATATACCGGATATTGGGGCCCTTTGTATTCCAGTGGATTAGACAGTCCAATCTGATCTAAGCTGAGATAGTCCAAGCAGATCCAAGGCTTTTCAGCCCATTAGTGTAGCAGCGAATCGGATGCAAGGCGATTCAGGTTAACTCAATCCGAACCGGAACAAAATCATTAATTTGATGGCATGTCCGGGTACATAGAGGAGAAGTAAGGGAATATAGAAGGTGTTAAAACTCATGCATAAGTACGTCAAAAAGAATACCTTAAAAATTGCTTGGACCTTGGGAGGAGTCTAGAAGTTATTCAAATAATCTATAATCCCATGATGTATTTAAAAGCCTTGCAGATACCAGAAGACACGACTTCATAAAACGTCACGACTCTACAGAAAGACACAGCTAATAATTAATACTGATTCGGAAGCAAACAATTTAACAATTTCAAAGCACCTTCCATCTTCAATGAAAAGTACTTTGAGGGGTAAAATGTTAGTCAGCTTTGCGGCTAGGCTATACAAAACAAAGGAACCGATTGGCAATTGTACTCACGAATGAACCACGTAGGAAATAGACCTTGGATCGGATCGAAGTCCCACATCCAAACCCCTTCTCCTTTTTACTCAAGCTTGTGGACTACTCCCAAACGTTTGCTCTCGGGTCAGTTCAGTTTAACTGGTAACGAACCACCGTTTGAAGCTACAGCAGTTACACTCCACGTTCCTATAAACTCGGAGCGGTTACAATCCATTGTCCCACGTTTCCGATGTGTTGTCGCTATCTTGAAGGTGTCGGATCCTAAGTTCACGAGATAGGCCCCACGTGGCACCCGAACCAGATGTTTTCACAACCTATAAATACCCTAAAACACCTCATTTGAAGGTTTTTTTTTGCAATTGAGAGTTCTTATTCCACCATTATCATACTTCTTCCATTTCTAATCAGAAATAACTCGAAATTCTTAGTTTTTTTGACAAAAACTGAGTGAATTATCATTGTAAAAGTAGGATTGAGAGGATATTATGATTGTACTTGCATTCAATCGTATAATCAAAATAGTACAAAGTGGACGTAAGCTCCTTAACACCGAACCACTATAAATTTTGTGTTCTTGTTGTTTCATTTTCTATTTTATTTAGAATATTCAATTAGGTATTAGAACCACTTTTTGTCTAACAGTTCTGAACTTTGAAATAATTTCCTATGTCCGGTCAACTAAATTTCTAAAATCATTTTTGAATTTATCACTTCCAAATATTTACCAATTCCATTTTATTACCATTCCACTTTGCAAAAACAAATCTTGATTATAATTTCATTACACATCATTGGCTTTAAATCAAATATTAACCATCTTGTAAAATTTTATATAATATATAATTTCTAAAAACAAATTATTTTTATAACATCTGACAACGTCGAATTCTAATTACAAATCCTTGTGGATTCATTTTAATTCTATTTACATTTTAAACTTCGAAATAATTTCATCGTATTCTTTTGAAATGATTCCCCATACCCCTTTTTAAATTCATTTTCAATTTACATTCTCAAAATATTTAATAATAATTATTCCATTCCATTTATAAACATCGTTTATAAAACAAACTACTTGTATTTATATAATTAAAGCTAGCTAATATATCTAGCCCAATCGAAATTCAGTTTCTATTTAAAAATAGAGTTTTTCTTTTCAAAACCCAAATCCCTTTTCCATTTCGTTCATATATATTTTTACGGTATTTAAATACCAATTATTCTAGGACCAGTGCTATTCAACATCGCAAACATACAATAATCAACTATAGATTATTTATCACATCATATCACGCAATATATGAGAAACATCAATATAACTATTGAGGAATCCAGTTGGATTCCTCCAACCTATTTCCCTGCATCAACAGATGTTAATCAACATTTATAACACCAATTTCGTATCAAGATGAAATATCATAGCAAATATTAACGATTTATATATATAACTATATCTATAATTTCAACCAGTTATTAGCAATTCATCCAAACAACCATCACACAACATTCAATCATAATTTATCAATATAAAATAATATTTATAAAATTGTAAAACTGGACAGAGCTGGTGAGTTTACTCACCTTGGTCGTTAATCGTTGAATAATGATTATTGTCCGATTTAATTGAACCAGACATTTTAATTTGCCATAAATAGAGACGAGCTCAAAATCACTAGAAACCAGTTTTATAGTGTAGTATTCTTCGATACAATTTCAACGGTACCTATTTCGTTCGATTTTGTTCATGTATGAATTAGTTACGCTTAATACAATTTAATATACTATTAAATTAAAATAAACTTTAAATTTTTATTTAAATATGGGCCTTACTGTTTGATTTTAGCCCAGCCCTTAACCCCCCTGCTTCAAAACATTTCCCGTCTTCCTCAAAAAAGAATGCCCGGCTTTCTGTAGCAACTTAAAGCCATGACTGGGAACAATTTACATACTGATGTGAATGCAAATATTGCATCTACCAAAGAAGAGATAGATAGTTTGCTACTTTATATAATGATATGAGACCGAATGCGGATGAGAGTATTCCCCATTTGCAGACCTGCCTCCAAATCATACAGTTCAAGGCAATGCCATTAGTTGGAATCCAATTGTTAGTTAAATTCTTTGCAAGAAACTTCGCAGGCTGAAGTTACCTTACCTGCGGGAAATGGTACAAACACTCTAACTTTTTGCAGCAACTTGCTTTGCCTTCCCCATTCCAGTATTCTTCGACACTTATTACCGAACTCCCATTTTTTTGTTTGGGCCTTACCATTTCATCGGCGCACAAGCCATCCCACCGGGCCTCAACTTGCACAATGCCATCTTCTCTTTTAATCCTCCCATCCCGTTGTACTGACTTAAACCCATATAGTGAATATTCTAACTCCCCTGACTTTTCCATTTATTGACGAATTCAAGCATCGTTTTCACCATCAACCTCTAATTCCCGAGCTCCTTCCCGTCGTACCACCATCATTCAGCTCGGTTGTCATCTCCTCCACTTTGTCATCGCACCGGCACAAACAGTGTGTCACCTTCTCCCACCAAAACTACCCATAGTCCGCCATTCTTCGCGCCTCGCTGTTGGAAGCTCCACACACCTTCGCTTTCCTTAATTCTCGCAAAAACTTGCCAAACTCAGACCCATTGAGAATACGCACTGTGATAAAACAACGAACCAAAAATATTTCAAATATCCCAAACTACATACCAAACGTGAAGAGAAGCTCTGCAGAATATTAAATATAATAGCCAGAAGATTTATCGGTTTATTTTACTTACTTTAATTTTTTTTCCTTGTATTTTCAAAGCCATGGATTCACGTTTCTTTATGGGTTTCGTTTGCAAGGGAAGAAAACTGAGCAACAACCTTGCGTCTATTTAAAGAAGAGAGGAAAGGGATAAGATCAATGTCCCTCCATAGCCCTGTGTATGGGTGCAAAATTTAGGGTAGATAGGTTAGTACTGTTGTCTTCTTAGGCCATGAGTTTTCACTTCCTTGATCTGCATACTGTAGATGCACATAGAATATATATATATATATAAAAACTCCGCCTGTATAGTTTTCTATGCAGCCTGTCCCAAGCCAAGGTAAAGGAGGAGGGTTGTGATAGGCTTGGCGAGCCAACGTAAAAACTTAGCCACTCTTATGGATATGGAACCTGATGATATATCGTTGGGGCATAACCCTCTTAGCGACGCGCTATATCGAGGCTCGGATATGGTGTTAAATATGCAAGGGCCGGGCCGCCATTCTCTTAGTGGCGCACTACACCGACGCCCCGGTGTGGTGATAAGTGAGCAAGGGTCCTCGCATTTTTCTCGGCGGATGCGAGGGGCAAGGAAGCTAGTCGACGATAGTAGGGTTCGGTTAGGTAGTTGGAATGTAGGGTCCTTAACAGGAAAATTAAGAGAGATAGTGGATACTATGATTAGGAGACGGGTTAACATCTTGTGCGTTCAAGAGACTAAATGGGTGGGTCAGAAGGCGAAGGAGGTGGAGAACACTGGCTTCAAATTGTGGTACACGGGAGAAGTACGTAACAAGAATGGGGTAGGCATATTGATTGACAAGAACCTTCAGAACAATGTGGTTGACGTCAGAAGACGAGGGGATAGGATCATCCTAGTTAAGCTAGTAGTTGGCGAGGCAGTTTTGAATGTCATTAGCGCATATGCCCCACAGGTAGGTCTAAGTGAAGAAGCCAAAAGGAAGTTCTGGGAAGACTTGGATGTCATAGTTAGGAATGTGCATAGTAGCGAGAAACTTTTTATAGGAGGAGACTTCAATGGCCATGTTGGCTCATCTAGCGGGGGTTTTGAGCGAGTGCATGGTGGTTTTGGATTTGGCAGTAGGAACCAAGAGGGTGAAGATATTTTGAATTTCGCTCTCTCTTTTGATCTCATGATTGCTAATACCTTCTTTAGAAAGAGGCAATCACATCTGATCACCTTTAGTAGTGGCCAACAGGCTAGCCAGACTGACTTTGTCCTAACTAGAAGAGATAATAAACGAGATTGTGTTGATTGCAAGGTCATACCTGGAGAATGTGTCGTCTCACAACACCAGCTGTTGGTATGCGTGTTTCGTCTTCGGGTGGTGAAGGATAAGAGAGCGAAGATTAGCTGGACGAAATGGTGGAAACTCAAAGGAGATGCTTCACGGGTGTTTAAAGATAGAGTGATGGGAGAAGGAGCTTGGAATGTGGAAGGAGAAGCAAATGTCATGTGGAATGCGATGGCAACTTGCATTCGGAGAGTCGCCACTGAGGTGTTTGGGATAACAAGAGGAAGCACGCGAGAACCCAAGGATTCGTGGTGGTGGAATGACGAGGTGCAAAAGGCAATCAAAGAGAAGAAGGAATGCTACAAACGCATGTACCATCATAGAAGCGAAGAGAACATGCACAGGTACAAAGTGGCAAAGAAGACTGCAAAGAGAGCAGTGAGTGAAGCAAGGGGACGAGCGTACGAAGATTTATATAAAAGGCAAAGTACAAAGGAGGGCGAAAAAGACGTTTACAGAATAGCTAGGCTACGCGAGAGGAGGACAAGGGACTTCAATTAGGTGAAATGCATTAAGGATGAGAATGATAGACTTTTGGTGAAGGAAGATGAGATAAAGAATAGGTGGAGAGAATACTTTGATAAGCTTTTCAACGAAAAAAGTGATAGCTCTTCGATCGAGTTGGAAGACTTAGCCGATAGCACCAATAAACATTTTGTGCGGAGATTTCAAGAAGCTGAGGTAAAGGGGGCGTTGAAACGTATGAAATCAGGCAAGTCGGTAGGGTCTGATGATATTCCTATTGAGGTGTGGAGATGCTTTGGAGATGCAGGGATAAGATGGCT
This sequence comes from Allium sativum, assembly GCA_030737875.1. Lineage (NCBI taxonomy): Eukaryota > Viridiplantae > Streptophyta > Magnoliopsida > Asparagales > Amaryllidaceae > Allium > Allium sativum. The sequence goes on along the minus strand of CM060925.1, from coordinate 137,644,559 downwards.
AACTAAGTTGTTCAACAATATTTTCAAATCAAACAAAATGCCAGATGAGTGGAGGAGAAGCATTTTAGTTCCAATCTTCAAGAATAAAGGAGATATTCAAAATTGCACAAACTATAGAGGAATTAAGCTTATGAGTCATATAATGAAGCTTTGGGAGAGAGTTTACGAGCAGCGTTTGAGGAGGTTAACAAGTGTCTCTAGGAATCAATTTGGTTTTATGCCGGGAAGGTCAACCACTGAGGCGATTTTCTTGGTTAGGCAACTTATGGAGAGATACAGGGAGCAAAAGAAAGATCTCCACATGGTTTTTATCGACCTGGAGAAAGCTTATGACAGAGTACCGAGGAGAGTTATGTGGTGGGCGCTAGAAAGGAAGAGAGTGCCATCAAAGTATATTACCCTTATTAAGGATATGTACGAGGGGGTTGTGACTAGTGTTAGGGCATGCGATGATGAGACCAGAGACTTTCCAATTAACATAGGGTTACATCAAGGTTCGGCTTTGAGCCCCTATATTTTTGCATTAGTGATGGATGAAATCACAAAAGATATACAAAGGGAGATTCCCTGGTGTATGCTCTTTGCCGATGATGTTGTGTTGATTGATGAAAGTAGAATAGGGGTTAATCGACAACTGGAGTTGTGGAGGGAGACCTTGGAATCAAAGGGTTTCAGGCTTAGCAGAACTAAAACAGAGTATATGAAGTGTGAGTTTAGCAGTGTCAGGTCAGATGACGGAGATGTTACCCTGGCCGGTAGAGTAGTACCCAAGAAAGAATCGTTTCGATACTTAGGATCTATGTTGCAGTTTGATGGAGAGATTGATAAGGATGTTAGTTTTAGAATTCAAGCAGGATGGGTGAAATGGCGACTAGCATCTGGCATTCTCTGTGATCGGAAGATTCCTCAGAAGCTTAAAGGAAAGTTCTATAGGACAACAATCAGACCTGCAATGTTATATGGTGCAGAATGCTGGCCTACTAAGAGGCAACACGTCCAGAAGATAAGTATAGCAGAGATGCGAATGCTGCGTTGGAGCTGTGGGCATACCAGACGAGATCGGATTAGAAATGAGGATATTCGGGAAAAACTTGGAGTTGCGCCTATTGAAGAGAAGTTAGTCCAATACCGCTTGAGATGGTTTGGACATATCCAACGTAGACCATACGATGCACCTGTACGTGCTGGAATTCTAGGTCGCGCCGAAGGCCCAAAGAGAGGTAGAGGTCGACCTAAAATGACATGGGAGGAGATAATAAAGAGAGATTTAAGTAACTGGAGTTTATCGGAAGAGCTGGTAGTTGATAGGAGTGCATGGAAATTGGCAATCCATGTACCAGAGCCATAGTCTTTTTTTTCCACGTTTACTGAACCTTTTTACTTTTTATTTACTATTTTAGATTTTATTTCACTTTTATTGAACATTTTTACTTCTTATTATTATTATTTAAAAAAACCCTTTATCGGACGACTTTTATTTAATTGGTTATTTTAAACCCTTTATATATATATATATATTATCATCATTATTAATTTTATTTTATTTTAATTTTGGGTTCCATATCTAGCCAACCCCAACTTGTTTGGGATATATGGCTTTGTTGTTGTTGTTGTATATATATATATATATATATACAGTTTTCTTACTTGCTAAGGCTACCCAAAAAAAGACGTACAAAATATTTCAATATAGATGTTTATACTGCATTGAATTATTATTTGCTAGGTAGGTATAAGTACGGTATAAAATAAATCCCTTTGCTTTAAGTTAGAAAAAGTTCACATACCCTATTACGCAAAACACCATTACCGTACAAGTCGCTACAAACAAAAATAAAAATATGTATTTTTTCAAGTAAGATACCATGATTCCAAAACTATAATAAAATAGACAAGTTTACTTATACTGTGAAACTTCAAAAATGCTGACATAGGGTGTAAATTTCACCAAATATGCATTGTCGATTCTCAAATTGGGTGTTGACGATTTTTATCGTTAACGATAATAAATTGAATCAACATTTGGGCTGACATTGATGGAGTAACAGATCCAATTGTCCATAAAGTAAACAATTGGACAAGCTGTTCCGTGTCCTCCCAAGGTCAACCATTGAGCAAAACACTTAATATGATTGAGGGTTTATAAATTCAACTAGCCAAGTGGTATTCCTAAAGTATCTTATGATAAAAAAGGGAATATTCCAAGAATAATAATGACAGTAATAGTAGTAATAATGATAATGATGACGATGATAATAATAATAATAATATGATTTGCTAAATTCTGAAAACAAAAGCATATAATATATTGTTTGCCTATTATAGAATTACCTTATTAACGAATGCCACACTGTATGATATACAAACGACGCTCATACTAGATGTTGATCCAATTCAATATGCGAAAATCATGAAAAGTAAGATCAAGCTTGCATTTTTTTTTCATCAATCCCGTGGTGGTTAAACCAAGATCATTGTTTCTCAACAAATAAATATTGGGAAAAAAATTCATGGAAACTCATATAGCATAAAACATCAAATGGTTTATTATTACTTTGATACATATAGCACTAGCCTTGGATTAAAATCCACATCAAACTTCATAATATAAAATACAACTTTCATTTGTTTGTAGGGTTGTCAACTGATACTTTCGCATATCGAGAGTACCACATCTGAATCTGCATCCGAAACCATTTTTCGGATATCAAAAATCTGCATCCACAGATATGGACGGATATTAGTAATTATTATATCTGTTAACGATTGATAAACCGAGAAGCTTAAATTGAAAATTTTGATTTAGTATTATTTCTCTTCAATGACATTAATTTTAAAAGTGTACAAAATCAAGATCATAGACAATTTTAAGCAGTTAATATACGTTAATTATATAAAACGAGTGTATAGGCACGCGCTTCGTGCATGGTGATGGCACGCGCTTCGCGCATAACCGTGGCACGATGTGTTCTTTCTAATATGCTAAAAAACAACTTTGCAGATAGTAAAGATATGCTAAAAAAACAACTTTGAAGAGAATAAAGAATAAACTTACAATTTAAAGATGTGGTAGATGTGGTTTAGATATGAAATTGTATAAACTGGTAAATATGCATGGAAAGGTCGAAGTGGAGAAGAACTTGATTTAGTAAAAGAGATAAAACATGGCATCCTATTTATAGAGAGGAGGAAGATGTTTGAGGGGATTTGGGGCATGATATACGTATGAGAAATCAATTATAGAAATGAATGATTATATATATATATATATATATATATATATATATGTATGTAGGAAGAGAAGTGACCAAAGAATTAATGATAATTAATATATGTTACAATTATAATTGATGTATGCTGATTTCAAGGGGTTGACTGCTTTTAGATAAAGTGATTAAAATATATACACATTAAAAGAGAAATAGTTAAAGAATTAATGACAATTAATGTACATTACAATTATAATTAATGTACGCAAATTTCAAGGGATTGACTACTTATAAATAAAGCAATTAAAAAAATGGCGTATACGTATTTTATAAAGTTAAGTAGGAAATAAAGTTTAAAGAAAAAGCTATATAAAGCAGAAAATATTTAAACATATAAATGATATTAAAAATAAATTTGCGGAATTGATATATGTATCTGTTAGCCTGCTTTGTGACCAGGCTACCCAAAGCTAGGGACTTGAGTATGAACTTACATTGATTGGCGATCACTTGGATGGAGTGATAGAAAGATGGAAAATTTGAATTATTCATGCAAATGTCATCGGATCGGATCCCCCATTCGGATCGGATCGGATCCCTGCTTTCGGATCGGATCGGATCCCCCTCCCCGGATCGGATCGGAGTACCCTCTACCCGAACCGCCTGAAGTATTCTGCATAAAAGTGCGTGCAAGCATTCTGCTTGAACAACTGGTTCGGTTCGGATCCGATCCGAACCGACTGGACCTGCTTCTGCACACAGAGTTTGACCTCTTCTCTTGGCATAACCGACTCCTACAATTGCGGATCGGACTCCACTTGGCAAAGCACGACCTGGTAACCACTTTTCCACGTTCTCCACTACTTCTGAGATCTCCTCCGGTCACGCCACGTGGCCCATCCGAACCGGAAGTGCCCAGAACTTCTCTACAGCTATAAATACACCACAACATGGCCATTTGAAGGGACTTTTGGCATTTCATTCATACATGGTAGCCATGGCCGAATTCCCCCACCAATAACCACCTTCTTCTCCAATGAAAATCAATGAATTCGGAGAGAATTATTCATTGTATTTGAATGATTGAGTGATTAAATTCCTTGTAATTGTAATCCATGAATGAAATGAGAAACTATGAAGTGGATGTAGGCTCATTAACGCCGAACCACTATAAATTTCGTGTGTTGATTGACTTTTCTTGTTTTTAGTTCATGATTCCTCAATATTCTCTGCAAAATATGATCAATTGGGTGTTAGGACCATTTTTTGGTCTAACATTTTGGTGCTTTCACTGAGAAGATTGAATCCTCAGCTTTCTGGATTATTATTCTATTGTTTGGATCACCAAATCCGAAGAGATAATCCACGTTTTTCATGCCTACAAGAAAAGATAAAAAGCGACGGGCTTCTCGCAGAAATGAATTGAGTACAGAACAAGATGACAAGCAGGCTGCAAGTTTCATTCCAGTCACTGGTTCAAGTGTGCCCGGGTCGGATCGGACCCGAACCGACCCGATACTGACACCTCAATCTGACCCGATCCCCTATCACCTCGAATGAGATCCAAGTACTTCAAGTTCCTGGCAAGCTTTATCATCGGATCGGATGTGTACCCCCGACCCGAGCCATAAAGGAGTCGCACCACGAACCGACCCGGGGACAGTGCTCCGACCCGACTTGTTGAGCAGGACTCGAATCCAACTGTTGTTGATACCCCGACCCGACCCAATGATGCATCTCCGAACCGAACCGAAGAGGGTGCCACGACCCGAACCGCAGGAAAGTGGAGATGCAGGGTAGGGAAGACCGATCCGAACAGGAGGAGGAGATCCGAACCGGCTCTTTCATATATACCGAACCGACTAGCTAATGACGTCTCCGATCCGGCTCGGAGGAACTAGTCCGATCCGACCCGACCTGAAGACAATCTCCGAACCGCAAATTTGAAGGCATGATCCGATCCGACCCGAAACAGCTATTTTTTGGAAAAAATACATTTTTAAGATCATTTCAGAAAAGGCTCCATCTTCCAAAATCGAAAAGGACCCCCGCCGGCGCTGCGCCCGGACCCGCTGACGGCCTCGCCTTCGGCTCGGAGCACGGCTCGCCTTCGGCTCGACGTATATTTTGACCAACAGTACTCATCAAAGTTTGTTAACGAAGATAAGGCGGATAGTCAAAGAATATGACAACCAAATGGCAACGACTAGGATTCCTCCAGAAGCCATAGCCTCTATTTGCCGATGCCATTCAATGGGAGGAGCTGTCAATCAGATTCAGCTTGCTAACAACGACAGTATACGAGATAATGATTGTCTAATAGTAGCCTCATCTTCTGGAACACCGATAGTGTAGATTTCAACAATGCAACTGATGTTGTTCCCTAATGAGTAGTGACCATCCCATTTATATGACTTAAACTTGTCCAATCGGCGGAGCATCGAATGACAGTTATATAGAACAGTTCGAACACTACTTCAAAGATGATTCATATGATCTTAGTGACCATGATTGTCAATAGTGGGATACCAGAAAGCAGCTAAAGATCCCAACATCCCAAAGCTACACTTCAATTGTATGATGTGATGAATAAAATGTCCTGCGTCTCACCTCCCGAAGAACATAGCTAACCTTTGCAATGGCTATTTGCTGTCAATCGCATAGAGGAAGACTGATTTCCATCGAATAAGGGTTAGGTCAGCATACTCTGGTTCCCAACGATTGGTAACAGCTGAACCCCTGCAGGCCATGATTGGACATGTGAATCTTTGCTCGGATGATAGCAACTTGACTGCTCACCAGTCAGCACATGACCTTTGTCAAGAGATGAGAGTTCGAGATCAAAACAAATATGAATCGACCGTTAGCTCTCGACTTCATACATCAATTGTGATAGAAAACGTGAACATTACTTCAAGCCCTGGAAGCCATGCTATTGTAGTCAAGCTTATCTGACTAAGGTCTAAACTGACCAGCTCTAGCGGCGATTAGAGCTTACATTGCACCCTGGTATCTATTGCTAAAATTCCTAATGAAAGATGGAATGGGAATGGCCCATGGCGACCATGTTACTGGAAGAGACTGCTATTTAGCTAGTTAGGAGATGCTACTCAATGGAAGTGGCAAGTTAAAGGTTTAGAGCACTTAAGCCTGGATGCTGATTGATTATCTGTGCATTAGATCTTATTCCCAACGTGGGACTAAAGGCATATCTGTGGATGGATGAGATATGACTATCCCCCTAGCAGCCATGACTCCCTTATACTCAATCCTTGCCCTTAGCATGGGGGCAAGAAGGCGATTCAAATAAGATGTGACCTCGTTATTCGCTTATAGTATTTATCTAATTGCCTTTGTCACTCCAAGTCCTCAATCAAGGTCTGTTCATTCTTAGGACCGCCACCCCACAACGGTTTGAAAAGACGTCCATCACCAGCTAAAGATTTTGACAGCCATCCCCTGATAAAGATGTAGTGAGGAAAAATGGACCTGCAAAGAGCGTGCAATGCCATCTTCGCACAGAATGATATTCATTCCTTTAACAGGATTACTTTTTAACCATGACTCTTATATTTCCATGCTTTATGAGTTATTGATGTAACTAACTCAGATGAATTTATAGGTGGATGATGTAGGTACCCCGAATCTGGTACCGATCAAACTTTGAGCACCTACAGGAAGAATTATGGAGCATTGCCGTAACGAGCCCGATTGAACTGCTCGTTTACAAAGCCACGTCCTTCGCCTGAGAGAAGTTGTATAGCTTAAGATGGATCCGAGGTGACCATCCACTCATTGGCTCACACGTGGCAGGCCTCAAGATAATTGTGCATTGAAGTTCAACGTCGGAATCCGATTCCGGATGGATGCAGTTCGACCGTCTACATGGCTCGATCTGTTAAAGGAGGCAGCACTGCCCCTTGATATGCTTACTTTTCAATCATACAATTTACTTTTACATGCTTCCTGAGTTATGGACATGACTAACTCATGCGATATGAATGATGAAGGTACCCGAAGTTTGGTGCCAACCACTCCTTCCATGGTTTAGTCGGAGGAACGTAAAGCTTTGGCGAACGTGATTCAACTATTCACCCTCCTGATGCCGACAACCTGACATAAATGAAGTTTGACCATTCATTCATGGACCTTTTGCCCTTGAAGTAGGGGGCAAGCGAATATATGCACATAATTTCAACATATCTATGCATAGGCATACAAATGAGGCATCCTCAACATCTAGCCTTTAATTTGCCAGACACGACATAGAGATATACTCGGGTGTGACATAACCACTTAGCAGTTCTATGACTCCATCCCCTGATCCAACGAGAAGAGTGCAAAAATGACAGGGGCACGATCACATGAACGACATAACTTTTGCCTTCGATGTGGGGGCAAAAGGGAAATGTTAAGACGAGGATGAGTGTGACTCGACCGCTCTCCAAAAACGTCTTTAACTCTTTCCCATGCTTCCGACGGGAGGAGTATAAAATCAATAGGGACGTGAACCGACCATCCCTGATGGCGACCTTTGCCCTTGATGTAGGAGCAAAGGGACGATGCCAAGGCAAATGTGACCCGACTGTTTGCCCGACTAACTCTAATCCTCAGAGCTTGGATATGAGTATAAACTTAGGACGAGTGTGACAGGCGCGCCAAGATTTAAGACCACTCGATCCACAACTCTAACCCAAACTGACTTTGGGAGAGTATAAAGGACGAACCGCGACGTCCATAACTCTAACTCTCACGACTTGAGAGAGAGTATAAATCTGTTGGGTTAGTGTGAATGGTGCACCATGACTTAAGACCACTAAACCCATAACTCTAACTCTCACGACTTGGGAGAGAGTGTAAAGGACAATGCTGCGACGTGCATGCAATCTTCATTGCCCTCCGACTGAGGACAGGATTATAAAGGACTTACGGATCGGACATCCGAATGACTTAATCCGGTTCCCATCAACGCTGGGGGCATGGACATAGATTTCTGAATTAACTTCAAACACGCTTCGGACGCGACCCGTGTTTCAAAGTTAAATGGAGGATACAGACACTATACCTCCAAACTACGACACCTGACACTTTGGCATTTAATAATTCTATGCTAGATAGATTAGCACTCAACATGTTTTCATTTCGAGCTACAATTGCTTGTGACTTAAAGATTGACTTAGTAGTTTGCAAGACTAAGCTAACTATTCTTTTTCGAATTGCAAGATTATGTACAGATACAAAGCAAAGACACAAGGGATACTCGCGTACAACAACAAAGAGGTCGTGTTTGAAGGAATGACGTCGACTTCTAATGCTAAGCTTCCCACACGACTCAATGCAATCACCGAAAGGAGGTCCTAAGAGTGATATATCAAATCAACATACACGCCCATGTGTGATTGGCCATAGCCCAAGTGCAACGACGAGTGCTACCTCACAAATACGTTGAATGGAAAAAGTGATAACTCGAGCACTTGGATAACTCGAGCACATAAGCTTATAAAACAATGTCTCTTTTCCATGCATCCATGTCTAAATTTAAAAGGGATGTGATACAACTGCCGACCTTTCTCCATTACCCCCGGACTGGGGCCGCACTGCTGAAAATATTCATAAATGCTATATGTCTGTGACTAACTTATACCTCGATCTTGACAGGCTGCTTGAGGACCACGAAATGGATGCAGAGTGAACGTCCATTTGCTAGTCCGGACCGACTTCCCGATTGAAAGACCCCATGTAAAGGGAGATGCCATTGCTTTGACTCCTAACTTGCACGGAGGCGAATTGCCTGACACTCAGACTCAAAAGCGAAGAAGAAGGAAGATAGAAATTTCTTCCGTGCTGAGGATATTGGCGCAGAAGGCGCTAGGATCGAAGGAAGGTAGCAGATTTCTTCTTGTGATGATCCCTCAGCATGTCAAGCTAGATATGAAATGGATGGTACCCTTGCTGATTTGTGAACTCACATGGATCAACGAGATGAACTTCTCCGGAAACGACAGAAAATGGTGGATAACTTCTCTACTCGGATAGATGGAAGGCCTAGTAGCTTCGACTTATTCGCTAGAGCGAGCTCCATGGGAATTCAGACGATAATGAACTTGGCTCATACGCTCCCTGCCCCGTGGTCCAGATAATATGAGACCCTAGGACAAGTTAGCATGGTCGTCTTTGATGACACAAAGATACAACCAACCTCCTCCCAGGTATTTGTAACATGCAACTTCCGACCGTGACATTTTGGATGAAAACGATGGATATGTAAGAGCCGCCGAAAAACTTACGCGGAGCCCGACCAACCTTTGCTCCAATTCGGAGGAATGTTTAAAATCCAGCTCAACCTCAACATGAGGCTCCCCACGTAGGGGGAAGACGAGAGCATTCGAGAAAGCTATAGTCTAACTTTATTGCCATCCGACTCCGAACCTCAAAGCTTGGATGGGAGACCAAGGACTAACATGAGCTGGACACGAATAAATCATTTTCTATCAAACTCTAACTCACAGCTCGATGAGGGAGTATGAATTCAGAGAATACGTGGATTTGATGACCACCGTTTAGTAAAATCCCCATGGATGGGAGTACAGGATAAGAGCTTCGAACATCATCATCTGACTATCTGCCAGCCTTAGGCACATTTACGATTATCTGAGCTTCACAATAACCCAGACTATAAGCAGAAGAATGGCTCCTCAAGAGTAACCCGCATACATCCGAATAGGAATTTTTCATTCAGAATTAAAGAACAGAAGCCTGATGGACGGCTATTACATATGCAAAACCAAGAAGCCAGAGGCCGGCTTCCACCCGCTTTAGGACTTCATACCGAGGGCACTAGTGCTAAATTAGGTAATTAGCGACAACTTCTCAAAGGCGAGGACCAAATTGGCAATATTAATTGATGCTTCAACAGAGATCCAACGAGACCCTGCATGCATTCCTTGAAAGATTCAACGTTGCAGCAGCATCGGTACATCGATCTGGACCATATATGGTGTTGATTGCTGTGGTATCCGGTATTCTGGATATCTCAAACTTCAAAATCCCTCTTCATCGGGATCCACCAAGAGGACTTGGAGGATTCACCTCTGAAACAAACTTTGGTATCTATCTACCATGAGATTTTCCTAGAAACGTTGGAAAATCCTATCCTGAGACAGGCAGATTCGTGCAATAAGAGTGTGCTAATGTTGAAATGGATGATCTCAATGTCTTCACGACAGAATGGAGCACCATCTGACTCTTCAAATAATAAAGGAAAAAGAAAAGCCCCAGGAAAGACTAACAGGAATTTACAATTCTGGAAATGACCAATGTCATTAACCGGGCCCGCGGTCTTGATTGTCAAGCTTAATGGAACCAAGCATGGGAGATAGACTCAACAAGACTATGATGGCTATTTCGGATTATGCCAAAGCGTGAACGAAGGAACTCGAATAACTCACTAACGATGTTCGCTCGCTTGCACGACTGACGAGCTTACTCAACTCTGCAGCTGATGCGAGGAGAGTATCTAAGTTTGCTGATATACTCAATAAGGCGATCACTGCTTTCTGGCTAAACAGATGGGTTGACCCCAACGCGAATGTGATTTGACCATTCGCATATACAACTCCAACACTTGATGACTTGGGGATGTGCACATAACGACACAGGGTGACTAAGATTGTTGAACCTACATATCTAACCCGATGCGGCAGAAAAAAAGTATAAAGGCTAAAAGATTGGATGTCTGATTGACCTATCATAACCCCCAACAATGCTGGGGGTATAAGCACTGACTTTGCTCGTCCTCCATTAATGCTAGGAACATCAACTTCAACCGACAGATTGACTTTAAACATGACCCTGACTCAATGCATGATTCAGAACATATACATTATATCTTTAGAATATGACGTAATTCATCCCGACCATCCAAGTGAGCGAAATTACGGATCAAGCAAGAATTCAAAGACTTGATCTATAACTGCATCAAACGGAGAGTATGATGAACTCCTCTGCTGCCTTACAATTGTGATAATCCTACCAGCTAGTGGCTTGCATGTTTTCAACACTCGCACTGACTCGTATGTGATCACGGGACTATAAAACAATCTGAAGTGATCATGGCTTTCGGATGCACTATTATTACGATTAGATGTAATCATGGAGTCCTAGATTAATATCCTGATATCGAGATTGTCCAGATCCAAGCAAAAATGACAAATTCATGTGCCGACTCTGATGCGCTCTATCCGAACGGTGACTTGGACGGCTATTGTATACATTGCCTTATACACTAAAGAAATCTTAGCTTAGCAATGCACTTGACTTGTTTAGGAAGATGGCGTCGTTTGGCATCAACTTTAACATGTACGATCTCACACGGGAGCCAAACATACCACATAACCTATGATGAAGGAATTCTACCTCTTGATTCGACGAAGTCTAAACGATTACATGATCATCTTGACCACTTTAGCCATGAAATTTGGCCCGATAAGTATCAACGGAAGCAATGCGGCATATGACAAGCCATTTATACAGAAAAAGATCCAAAAAGAATCATCTCGACTTATTCAAAGCACATCTTATTTGCAACAAGATGTACTTTGGGGGGCAAAATGTTAGCCTGCTTTGTGACCAGGCTACCCAAAGCTAGGGACTTGAGTATGAACTTACATTGATTGGCGATCACTTGGATGGAGTGATAGAAAGATGGAAAATTTGAATTATTCATGCAAATGTCATCGGATCGGATCCCCCATTCGGATCGGATCGGATCCCTGCTTTCGGATCGGATCGGATCGGATCCCCCTCCCCGGATCGGATCGGAGTACCCTCTACCCGAACCGCCTGAAGTATTCTGCATAAAAGTGCGTGCAAGCATTCTGCTTGAACAACTGGTTCGGTTCGGATCCGATCCGAACCGACTGGACCTGCTTCTGCACACAGAGTTTGACCTCTTCTCTTGGCATAACCGACTCCTACAATTGCGGATCGGACTCCACTTGGCAAAGCACGACCTGGTAACCACTTTTCCACGTTCTCCACTACTTCTGAGATCTCCTCCGGTCACGCCACGTGGCCCATCCGAACCAGAAGTGCCCAGAACTTCTCTACAGCTATAAATACACCACAACATGGCCATTTGAAGGGACTTTTGGCATTTCATTCATACATGGTAGCCATGGCCGAATTCCCCCACCAATAACCACCTTCTTCTCCAATGAAAATCAATGAATTCGGAGAGAATTATTCATTGTATTTGAATGATTGAGTGATTAAATTCCTTGTAATTGTAATCCATGAATGAAATGAGAAACTATGAAGTGGATGTAGGCTCATTAACGCCGAACCACTATAAATTTCGTGTGTTGATTGACTTTTCTTGTTTTTAGTTCATGATTCCTCAATATTCTCTGCAAAATATGATCAATTGGGTGTTAGGACCATTTTTTGGTCTAACAGTATCAGAAATTAATTATAGAAATAAATGATATTAAAAATATATACATATGAGAAGAGAAATGATCAAAGAATTAATGATAATTAACGTACGCGAATTTCGAGGGATTGACTGCTTTTAAATAAAGTGATTAAAAAAATGGCGTATACGTATTATATTAAGTAAAGTAAGAAATAAAATAAAATAAAAAAGCTATATAAAGCAGAAAATAAGTAAACATATAAACATTTGGATTTCAAGCTTGAAAATATAATTAAGTAGAAACAAATTTGCGGAACTGATATATGTATCAGAATTTAATTATAGAAACGAATGATATTAAATGTATATACATAAGAGAAGAGAAATGGTCAAAGAATTAATGATAATTAATATACGTTACAATTAAAATTGATGTACACGGATTATATAATTAATATATGTTACATTACAATTACAATTGATGTTTGAATACTTATCTACATGTGAGTTAAATGTATGAGACAAATTAAGTAAAGGATATTCTCGTCAGTTCAGGTGTACATAAAAAAAGTGTGACACCAAACTTATTCCGATTATTAGTAAAGATTAGAAATGATGACTTGATAAATGAATAAATCACTGGTAATGGTCAATATTTTGATTGATAGATGAAATTGAGGCAACATGTTAAACCAGAGTCACTATTTATAGGAAATCCCATATTTTTTTCCATATTTTTTTTTTCATTGATGAGGCACGCTTGCCATCTAGAAGGCAAGAAAACCATAATTTTGAGCTGCTCTTCCATATCTCTGCCGTTTACACAGGATGTTGCCTCTTTTTTTTTTTTTTTCATTTGTGTGGTATCAGTGATGCATTTGGTTGGACGCATCCGCGGTGAAGTAGAATAGAATTAAAAGCCACAATGTCTTACCCTTGACATTGCTTGTTCAACCGGGGAAGAAAGCGGTGGAAATCACCGGGGCAGTACAAATTCACACAACTCAAGGGGCAAAACGGTAATTAAACCATGGGATGATTTTTAATCGTGCGGTTCACATAGCTTCCGCTGTATCCCCGTTGATAAAACACCGGTTTGAAACAGCATTAGCGCTTACCCTTTTCTAGTGGCACTACGAAGAAAAAACGCTGTTTCTACCGACGACCGGGGCCGATTTAGTGATAATCCAAACCATCCATGTTTCTTCTCCTTCCCGAGAATTAAATCATTCTTTTTTACAAATCTGGCGACTGCGCGTGCTCAGCGCTGCTGCGCTGCAGAGAGTTCTTCACCTTTCCATAGGTAATTTATTTACCTTTTTTCACTAGATCCGTAGTTTATAAGATGGCAGTTTTTATCTTGTTCGTTTGTTTTATACTTATCTGGTGAATTATTGGTATTAACTCAATTCACAATTTACTGGCGTAGATCTGCATGTAAGATTAATACAGTGGGGGTTTTGATATTGTTTTTTATCACTGTTATCACATTACTTTAATTTTTTATGTAGCTGTGCTTTGCGTATCTTTGTGTAACATTTAACTGGGTTTAAAGATAAATTTAATGCAAATAGGTTGATAAAATTATTTTGAAAACGGTTCTAAAACAGGTCATTATAACTTTATTGATTTGGAACGAGGAAAAAAGAGGAAGGGGGAGGGGGATCCGCCTATACTGTAGAACACATCAGTTATGTTGTTTCAACTTTCAAAATGATGTTTATTATTCAAGTATTTGGAAAGTCGTTATCCATTGATTCTTGGCACAAATACTGTTTTTGGTTGAATATATATAGCTAAATCAGGTTTTTTTTGGCGTGACTTTGACGTTCATTGAGTCGTGATAATGAACATACATGTTGTCGTCTACTGGACATTGCATGATGCTGCAAGGTACCTTGGAGGTGGTTATTAATTGTAGACATCCAAGCATTGCATCAAAGCTTCTGAAGTTCACTGTAGTTCCGTCGTTTGTTGGAAACGTATAATATTTTAAGTGTTCATTCACTTTTATTGGGCTTCCTTATATTTGGTCGAAAACGATTTGTTTCTCTTTATTTATCGGTTCGAAATTTCTTCCAGACCTAGTTTTAGCTACAAGGACGTGCTTGGCACCTAGCGTTTTGCTTTAGTCATAAGATCATAGATAGATAGTGACTAATATGTCATCTAAATATTAATCTATGCTTAACAAAAGATGTAAACGTGTTTAGCGGCGACCAAATACGTACATTAACTAATTTGAGCATATATAATATTTCAAGTAACATAATCCCGCTTGAATTTTTCATATTTAGGTTATTGTAACTAATAGGTTTTTCGAGTTTTCATTTGTAGCATGATTTTGAGATGTGTAACTACGTGGGGTATGTTTGAAGTTTATTTTGGAGGAAGCATAAGCCTCGTTGAATTAATCCTTACCCCAAATATATTTTTGATATCATAACTTTCATTTGATAATGCAAGGATATTTTTTTACATTAAGGGACAATAATATCCTTGTTTTCAAACTTCTCTGTGATGCCTGACATTTATTTGTTTCTATAATATTATATGCTATGAGGTCACATGTATTGCACTTGTGCTTATATATGTATGTATGTTTTTGTGTGCGTGTGTGTATCTATGTATTAAATTACTGGATGATATTAAACAAACCCATTGAACATGAGACATGATGTTATTACAATGTTAGCTGACGACGTCCAATAAAGTATAGATGGAACTTTTTGGCAAAATAGATTATGTCTGTATAAATTAAAAAATGGCAAGAGATATCAAAGAAAAGTAATATATCTGTTTGTTTGCCGATATAGTTAAATTAGAATGGGAACATCTTACTTTTTCGAGCAATAAAAGAGGACTGCATAAATGAAGTTGAATGAAACAAAGGATGAAGTTTGAATCTTAACCAACTGTCCATCCTAAAATGATGGTCTTAACAGATATTTGCAGATTAACGCCTGTAAATATCTAAACTGCTGAAGTATTAAGAAAATAGACTTTTGTTCATGTAAGAAGAATGAATAAGGAAATAAAAAAACAAGTGATTACCCATAAATATATTGTTCTACTTAAAATATGAAAAAAACTATACTTTCAGCATGTTTCTGCAATTTTAGTATGGATACATTTCAATTGTTGTGCCAATTACTTCTGTGATCAAATGTGGACGAGAATCACATCAGCTATCTCTTGTTCAATTATAGTATCTAATAATTCTATGAAATCGAGGATGATACAAGTTTGACATCCAACAACTGTATTTGCACCATCATTCTTGAATAACACTTAATCAAATAGATCAGCGTGTATAACCATCAAAAAATGGGAAGTACATGGTAATGCTCAAAGTTTTTACCACGCACACGAATGTGCACCACCCGCTGAAACAGAGTCAGCAATTAATAGTGCTTTGTTTTAATATCTGAATCTATTTTGCTTGAAATGCCTTATTTTGATATTTTGTATTTGATCAATATTTTTGTTTCACTTGATATATGTATGTATGTAAATATGTCTTATTTGAGATTGCTAATGATACCATCTTAGCTTGCACGGTGCAATAATTTAAACATGTTGTTGCTTAAGTCGAAACAAACCTCTCCATCCTTTTCATCCCATTATAATGAATTCTTAATATGAATACTTTGGTGCATGCACACAATATGTTCTTGAATACAGAATACACAATTAATATAAAAAATCTTAGTTCGCGAGGACATTTGGTTGAACTATGATACACAATGAAAAATATAAGAAATGATAAATTTACCGTTATTATGCTAATTACGCTTAGATACCGACTTAACTCAAACTTGTAAGTGATTGACTGGGAATAATATGGTAAAGAGAAATTTACCATTACCACAACATTTCAGTCAATCATAACAACAAAACCATGGTGCAAAAATGTAGTTGGATAGTATCCTCGCTCCTTTTTATCTATATTTTTCTCCTATTCCATCTATCATATCTTCATATACACCCTTTCATGCAATATATTTGAGTAGACAAGATGTTACGTTTGGTTATCTATATTATTTGTTTGTTCTCCAGAATTTTATTTGCAATCATCGTCATCACCATCCCAAATTGACAAATATCTTTAAAAAAAAATCCTCTTGGTAAATTTGTGCATTTTTGGTTTCGTAAATTCCATATTCATAATTTTCTAATTCTAAAACCGTTCACTTACTAACACTGGTAATAATGACTGATATTTTCATTTTGTTCCTTACACACACACACACACACACACACACACACACACACACATATATATATATGTATATGTATATGTGTGTGTGTGTGTGTACCATAGTAGTTAAGGCGCGCGCCTATGCGCGCCTAGGCGCGCCTAAGGCGCAGGCGCAGGTCCTGCGCCTTCCTGGTGGCTGAGGCGCCTCCTCTAACGGAGGCGCACGAAAGGCACGCCTTTGGAGCCTTTTCCTGAGGCTCCGGGGCGCAGTAAGGCGCGCCTCAAATTGATTTAGGGTTTTCAACCAAGTCAACATCGAACTCGACATCGAAAAAAGGAAAAAAAAAGTGTCGCTGCTTTAGGGTTTGCAAATTCGAACTCGACATTGAATTTGAGCAAGGTCGACATCCAATTCGACTTAGGGTTTCAACCATTTTGTTCGATTGATCATTTTTCTGCAGTTTTTGGTTTTTGTTTTACAGCAGTTCTTTTTTTTAATATGCAGCAGAGTTTTTTTTTTTTTAAATATATGCAGCAGGTTTTTTTGGTTTTGCAGCATTTTTTTATTTTTAAAATATATGCAGCAGTTATGTATATTTATATATATATATATATGTGCAGCAGTTTTTTTTTTGCAACAGGTTTTTTTATTTTGCAGCAGTTTTTTATGTTTTAAAAATATATATATGATGCAGGATTTTTATTTATTTTTAAATATATGCAGTGCGCCTTTTTTTAAAAGTCCCACAAAAAAGCCCAAGGCTCAAGCCGTGCGCCTTTTTGCGCCTTAGCGCCTTAACTACTATGGTGTGTACACACACACATATGTGTGTGTGTATAGAGTTATGTCTTACACATGGTTTTATGATGCTAAAATCATTCTCCTTACTACATGGTATTCTTGCTATTTCTAATATATTTTCTACTAATACAACAACAACAAAGCCATATATCCATAGGCAATATTGTATTTTCTACTAATATTTGTCTTAAATTTGTTTGCAGTTACATGTCTATGATTCAAACTGTATGGTAGTTATGTTTGATGACGATGATGATTGCAAAAATGACGATGTTGATTGCAATGATGACAGTGATGATGAGATTCAATGTTCAACCCAAACGACCAACCAGGTAATCCTCCGTTAAATAGTATATTGTTAATATAATGTTCGGTTAGCATGTAATGTCTTTCTTTATGTAACACATAACTGAAATATCTAATATGACAACTAACAATAATATAATAACTAAAATATTTTCTTTCCGTTTAAATAAATTCATCAAAGTGCCTTTTTTGGAAACAACACGAGCAGTAAAATGTCTTTTAAAGTGTTAATTGATGTTGTTGTTGTTGTTGTTTTGACATTTCATATTTTTTTATAATATCAGACTGTTGGAAAATGCATTTGGTTCATGAAAATGAAATATTTCTTCCACGCTATGTTTTTTAAAGAGAAATGAGTAGTGAGACATTAAATAGGTTTATGCTTTTTCTTGAACAGTGAATACTGAAAATGCATTACTCTTTCTTGTTTTGTTGCTTTTGTACAGTAGGTTTATGTAAACCCCTTTTTTGTCAATGGGATTCAGTTTCAACCTTTGCATCCTAATTTTGGTTCTTGTTCTAATCCATGCGCATATGCCGATTCTTTCAGTTCCCCATAATAAATGCGAGACATGTTGAAGATCACTATTTGTACGGCATAAATTATCATCATTGTGGGGCATCTAAAACATGGTATGGAGTCCCAGGCCATGCAACACCAAATTTTGAAGAAATTGTGAGGAAGCACGTGTATAGTACTGAAATATTGACATCCGAAGAATCCGAGAGCTGATCAGTAAAGAATGGGGGTTGTACTGTCTAAAGGAGTTTGCGGTCGGAGCGAGGAAATAAACAATTATGGAGAAGAGCGGTCCGCTGTTATTCGTTGTGTGCAGCAGGTTGAGGAGATGGTTCCGGCTGTTCGTCGTGTGCAGCAGATTGGGGAGGTGGTTCCGGCTACTCGTCTGCAGCAGCAGCAGCTGGTTCCGGCTACTCCACACAAGAAGGAGGGTGGTTGTCGGACACAAAGAGCCCGACTGGTCTTAAACCCACCCGGAGAAGGGAGAGGTGAAAAGCCTGAGATTGAAAGGCAAAAAAATTTCGGAGAAGGCAAAGCGAGGCCGGCATCTCCATATGATTGGGGAGGAGGGTCCGGAAGTGGTAACATGGAGGGCAGCGGCGGATGGTGAGATGGGGAAGATACAGAAAATCTGGAATCATTAATTTTATCTATACAAGTTTTTTGGAAAGAAAAAAAACAGTGATCATAATAATGGTTTTGTTTTTGTCAATGTGAAACTGAGGAGATCTGTTATGTTTTTTGGGATTAGCAGTGGTTATTGTTAGCCTACTTTGTGAACTAGGCAACACAAAGTCAAGAAACCAAACATTGAAGGGTATTTTTAATTATAAGGCTTCGGTTCGGATTGGAGGAAAACACTACAATTCAGATTGATAGCTGCAGCTGTTCGGATCGGATAGAATCCTGTTCGGATCGGATAGAGTTCTCTGTTCGGATCGGTGATCTCTTACTGGATAGATTGGTAAGGCATATACAATCGGATCGGAAGGCAACTAAATCTCGAATGGATCGGAAAGCCATCTGCTTGCCACAACATTGGAGCGGAGCGGAATAGGTTAGAGAAGGAGAGACGTCCAAGCCAATCCGGTTCGGATCGGGTATCCCGATCCGAACCCCTTACCTGCACGCCTCCGACCCGCACCCCTGATCCATGTTAATCTCCTGTAAAATCGCCTGGAGAACCGGACCGGCTATGACTAATTCCTACCCCTAACGTCCTTCCTTTTGATGCGTTGTCAACCTGATAGTTCATCCGAACCCGAAGAGAGTGCGATGGATAACACGTGGCCCGACCCGGATCAAGTCTCAAGCAAATTCACACCTATAAATACCCTATCTAGAGACAAAGAAAAGGATCTTTTTTCAGCACTTAGAGAATTCAATCACCTCCATCATCCGAGCTCCATTACTCCCGGAGAATCCAAATCATCTTTCATTTCTTGTTTTAATCAATTGAGTGAACAAAAGTGAGTTGTGAGTGAATATTACTTTGTATTTGCAACTGAATTATTGAATATAAGGAAAAACAAGTGGACGTAGGCATTTGTTCGCCGAACCACTATAAATCCTGCGTGTTCATTTTTATTTTTATCTCATTTTATCTTGTTTCAAGTCAATTTGGGTGTTAGAACCACTTTTGGGTCTAACATTTTGGTGCTTTCACTGAGAATCCTCATCTAAATTCTTTATTTTCCGGGATCTCTTTCTACTTTTTGGACCATTGAGTTCAAAGAAGTGAATCCTTAAGTTTCTCCGTTTTCTTACATTCGTTGAAGTGATTGTCAAAAACTCATGGCCAAAGGAAAAGGCAAGGAAGTTCAGTCTTTTCGAGGAAATGGAGCTGGCGAAGATCAGCAAAATGCTGTTGTAACAAGGTCTCGGGGGCAGAGTTCAGCAGCAGGAAGAATCAATGCAGGAAATCCGAGCCGCCAGCAGGGGGAGAGCTCCGATCCGATCCGGGTAGGAGACTCTGAAGCAGTGCATTCCCCCAATTTGAACCGACCTGAACTGCCCGCTGCGCTCCGATCCGACCAGGCACCCCAGCTCCGATCCGACCCGACCTCTTACCTCCGACCCGACCCGATGTTTGATGAAGCTGGAACCTCTACTCGAGTCCCTACGAATGCTCCAATTCCAGCTGCCAGGGTTGGAGATCAGGTCAATTCATCTGCGCCCATCACTCAAGGAGATTTTTCGCGCTTGCTTGACATGCTTGAGAGCACAAGGGAGGCTATGAGAGTTCATGAGCGCACTAATCTCATGATGCAGGAAAATATGAGGCTCATGAGTCGGGAGATCAATGAGCTCCGTCGACAGAGAACTCCTTCACCGGTTCGTCACACACCAGTTGATCAATCTTCATCGTCCGAGGAAGAGAGGCCCCGTGAACGAAGGCCACTCGAACGACCTCAGAACGTGGAGCAGCTGACATTTGGATCTTTGGGATCTCGTGAGGATATTGCACGAGCATTAGGAAACGATGACCCCACTCGGGGGCAAAGACTCCAGTCCCCTCTTCCTGAGATCGACCGGGAACACAGGGAACGGAATCGAGCAGAGGCAGCTCGAAGAAGAAGGGCATCTCCTGAGCAAGAGCCCAGAAGGAACTCGGATACTAGGGCCAGGGAACCTGAGCAACCCCTAACTAGTGCTGATGTACAGGCAATGGTTCGCCGAATTATGTCCGAGAGCCGGAATTATACAAATGAAGACTATGGCATTGAACGAAGCCATACTCCATTCACCGACGATATCCTCGACTTCCAATTTCCCCGACGCTTTAACTTGCCACAAATGGACAAATACAACGGAAGGACTGATCCGGGACAGCATTTAATGCGGTACTCATGGCTCATGAATGCCGCTGCTGCCCCTGATGAAGTGAAGTGCAAAGCGTTCCCAATCTACTTAGAAGATGTGGCACTGTTCTGGTTTACCCGACTTCCTCCTCGTTCGATTTCAAATTACAAGGAACTAAGCGAGCGTTTCATGAACCAGTTCCGTCTCCATGCCCGAAAGTCCAAAAGTGTTATTGAATTGTCAAGAATCAAACAGGCGCCCGGAGAGTCTTTAAGGGCATATCTTGATCGTTTTAACCAAGCCGTAACTGAGGTCAGTGACCCGCACGAGCCCACTATTCTGATGGCATTGAAGGAAGGAGTCGATCCTGAATCCGAGTTTGGAGACTACCTTTCTGGGAAAACACCCCCCACAAGGGCGATATTCTACGAAAAAGCCGATATTTATCTAAGACGAGAGGAGGCCAGGGCAAACCGAAAGAGAAAGTCTGAGACAGCTTCAAAGGAGAATGTGCAGAGTAATATTGCCGTGAAGCAGTCTGGGGAAAGTTCTGGCAAGGTTGAAGTAAATGTAGGAAACAAGGGTGGAAACAGCAATACTGGAAATGGGGGAAACAACAACAACCGTAATTCGAACGGTAACAGAAGAAACAGAAATAGGGGAAGTGACCCTAACAAAAGGCCCCGATTCCAGAACTATGAGAACTATACACCATTGAATGACACCCTGGAAAATATTTACCTGGATACGTACAATGTGTTGCAGTACAAAAGACCGCCACCTCGTGATTCGACCGAGAAAGAAATGGCGACAGGGAAATTTTGCTTGTTTCACGGAACACATGGACATTCGACCAATGAATGTCGGCATTTGAGGGATGTAATTGAAAAGTTGCTGCGTGAAGGAAAATTGGATGAGTACAAGGTTGCCCCGAGGGACATGGGGCAAGGAGAGCAGGCTCCAAAACAGATCCTACCTGCTCCTAAGCCTACCGCGCAGCAGAAAGGTAAAGGGATTGTCATCAACTCCATAGTAGGCGGACCTCACCCGGCAATCCGAAGTTTTAGGTCAATGAACCAATATGTGAATGCTGCCAAGCATCTAGATGTGAATGAAGGTGACGATTTGGAAGATGTCACCCCCATAAAGCAACAAAAAACCATGTTCGACGACGTGGTATTTCGCAGCCGAGACAACACGGGGATACAATCTCCCACCAATGATCCGTTGGTTATTACTACCACCATTGGGCCGGCCTTGGTCCATAAGGTATTAGTAGACAACGGAAGTTCCGTTAATATTTTGTTCAAGAAGTCATTTGATCAGATGAAGCTTGAGCCCGAAGATCTGAAACCTTGTGAAGGATGGATTAGAGGCTTCAACGGAGCGACGACAGCTCCCATGGGATATATAGAGTTGCCCGTGACCTTAGGGCAAGGAGAACGTAGAAGAGTGCGAATGCTTCAGTTCGTAGTATTGGACGTAGATTCGCCATATAACGCATTTTTAGGAAGACCTGCCCTCGCTGAATTTAGAGTTTGTATCGCCCCTTGGTGCTTGTTACTAAAGTTCCCAACCGAAGCCGGGACTGGAGTAATAAGAGGGGATCAGGTTTCTGGACGGGCCTGCTATGTGGCCGAACTGAAGATGTTGATGAAAGGAGTTAATGCTGACAGTAAGAATGCCTCGTCTCCCTCAAAGGGGGACTCGGCATAGCAATTAAAGAAATTGACCCCAAAGGAGTTGCCCAAAGGAACACCTGAAGACCTGGATCCTAGAAAAGACGAGGAACCAGAGGCTAGGAATGCAACTCCTAATGAAGCGACAGTGGAAATTCCCATTGATAAAGCTGATCCGACGAAAGTTTTGAAGATTGGTTCTCAATTGGATCCACGTCGTGCAGAAGAATTGACGGACTTCTTGAAGGCAAACTTAGATGTGTTCGCCTGGACCCATGCTGACATGTGTGGGATATCACCTTCCATTATCAGTCACAAATTGAATGTAAATCCGAAGCATCCGCCTGTGAAACAGAAGAGACGCATGTTGGGCCCAGAGAGGTCGGCTGCTCTCAAAGAGGAAGTAGAGAAATTGAAGCAAAATGGATTTATTCGAGATTCGACTTATCCCGACTGGATATCGAATCCCGTCTTGGTAAAGAAGCCAAACGGAAAGTGGCGAACTTGTATTGACTTTTCAGATTTAAATAAAGCTTGCCCAAAAGATAGTTTCCCGCTTCCCAGGATTGACCAGCTTGTAGACTCGACAGCAGGTCATGAACTTCTTTCTTTCATGGACGCATACTCTGGATACAACCAAATTCCTATGCATGTACCAGACCAAGAGCATACGAGTTTTATTACGAATTTGGGGCTATATTGTTATGTTGTAATGCCATTCGGGTTAAAAAACGCTGGAGCTACTTATCAGCGCTTGGTAAATAGAATGTTTTATGATCAAATAGGAAAAACTATGGAAGTTTATGTGGATGATATGCTTGTCAAATCAAAGCAGTCTTCCAGTCATACGCAAGACTTAGCGGAAATGTTTGGTATCTTGCGAAAATACCGTATGAAACTGAACCCTTTAAAATGTTCATTTGGAGTGGCATCGGGGAAGTTCCTTGGCTTCATTGTGAGTTCCCGAGGAATTGAAATCAACCCTAGCCAGATAGCAGCGATTAGAAACATCGAAGAACCGAGGAGAATTAAAGACGTCCAAAGTCTGGCAGGGAAGGTAGCGGCGCTGAGTAGATTCATCTCCAAAGCCACCGATAAATGTGTTCCGTTTTTTGATTTAATAAAAAGGGGAAAGAAGAACTTCCAATGGACTCCTGATTATGTTGAGGCTTTTCAAAATCTGTTAGAGCTACTAGAAAAACCGCCAATCTTATCAAAGCCCGTAGATCACGAAGAATTATTTGTTTATCTGGCAGTCTCGGCTCACGCTGTCAGCACAGCCCTGGTTCGAGAAGAAGACAAAGTACAAAGGCCGGTGTACTATGTGAGTAAGAAATTAGCAGCGGCAGAGCGCAATTATCCAAAAATTGAGAAGCTCGCTTACAGCCTCCTGATTGCATCCCGAAAACTTCGTCATTATTTCCAAGCCCATCCGATAACCATATACACCGACCAACCCTTAAGGCAGGTATTGCAGAGGCCCGAAGCATCGGGAAGGTTGATCAAATGGAACATAGAGCTAAGTCAGTTTGATTTGAATTTTCAACCTCGAAAGTCGATCAGGGGGCAAGCCCTAGCAGATTTTATTGCGGAGTTCACCATTCCAGAGGAGGAAATAATCAATGACCGAGTGGTCAAATCTGAGGATAAGCTAGAGATGAATCCGTGGAAATTATATACAGATGGAGCTAAAAATGACCGAAGGTCCGGAGCTGGAATTGTCTTAGTCACTCCCGAGGGACGGTCGTTATATTACGCCCTGCGATTAGAATTTTCGGCAACTAACAATGACTCTGAGTATGAAGCCCTGATTGCCGGGCTGAAACTTGCTAAAGACCTCGGAGTAAAAATGATGGACATATTTTGTGACTCTAAGATTGTTGTTTGTCAAGTGCGAGAGGAGTTCGCGGCTCGAGGACCTCGACTTATCGCCTACCTCAAGAAAGTGAAAGAGCTATTGAATAGCTTAGAGCGGTACAACATAACACATATTCCCAGAATTGAAAACCAGAAAGCGGATAGACTGGCAAAACTGGCTAGTTCTGACAATCCAGAAGGGACCGAGGTAATTCCAATTGAAACGTTGGAATCGCCAAGCTTTGAGTCAATGGAAATAGAATTCGCTCTTGAAGCGGAACCAGAGAAGGAGTCATGGATGACTCCAATTAAGAATTTTCTTAAGAATGGGACACTCCCATCGAAGAAGAGTGAGAAAAGAGCTGTAGTTCGCAAAGCTACCAGATATGTTATGCAAGACGATACTCTCTATAGACAAGGATTTTCTATGCCCCTGTTACGATGTATTGCACACGACGACATCAAGCGTGTACTAAGAGAAGTGCACGAAGGTGAGTGTGGAGATCATACAGGAGGTCAAACTTTAGCAAAGAAAATATTGCGGTACGGATACTTCTGGCCTACGATCAACAAAGATGCAGCTGATTATTCACGACGCTGCGATAAATGCCAGAGATTCGCCAAAATCCCCAGGGCACCGTCAACCCAGCTTAAATCGATGGTGAGTCCCTGGCCATTTGCCACATGGGGAATTGATATCATTGGAGTTTTACCGATTGCTAAAGGAGGAGCTAAGTATGCAATAGTAGCCGTGGATTATTTCACAAAGTGGGTGGAGGCTGAGCCCTTGACTAAGATCACCACAAGAAAGGTGATAAGTTTTGTGGTGAGAAATATTATATGCCGATTCGGGATCCCAAGGACGATTATTACTGACAACGGGACCCAATTTGATAGCACTGAATTCAGGAATTTTTGCCAGAAATATAAGATAGACAAACGATATACTGCAGTTGCCTATCCACAATCGAATGGGCAAGTAGAGGCAGTAAACAAAGTTATAAAATCCATCCTCAAGAAACGGTTGGAGCGTGCAAAGGCAAGATGGGTTGACGAATTGCCCCTAGCTTTGTGGGCATATCGAACAACATTTAAAACGGCTACCGGTCATACCCCTTTCTCTCTCTCCTTTGGCTCAGAAGCAGTGATTCCAGTTGAACTGGAAGTTCCTTCCCACAGGGTGACGTATTATGACCCGATGACGAATCGGGCACTTTTACTTGAGTCTCTTGATGAAGTCGAATCGAAAAGAGACGAAGCAGACTTGCGTGCAGCAAGACATCGGCGTCAGATGGCACGCTATTATGACAAAAAAGTTCGCCTCAGAACTTTTGAACCAGGAGACTTGGTGCTAAAGAGAGTTTTTCCATCCCTTCCTCATCTCGGCCCAAAATGGGAAGGACCCTTTGTCATCCAACGGAAACTTGAAAAAGGAACCTTCAAGTTAACGACCGTAGATGGCGAAGAAGTTCCTCGAGCATGGAATGCCCAACACTTAATGCGATATTTGGATTAGAAATGCTATGCTTTTTGTTATTTTTTCTGTGAATTCTGTAACAAGACATGCCTTGCCTTGGGAAAATCTGATGATATGAATAAAGGACTATAAAGTGGATGTAGGCTACGACTTAGCTGAACCACTATAAAAATATTGTGTGTTATTTACTTTTATACATTTACATTCATTAGTTGTTCTGTTGTGATTATAAAATACAGGATAACTCAGAGCCTAAAAAAGGATGAAAACAGTTTGGACATAAAAAGAAGCACAATGATTATTTGTGCAACAAGACGTAAAAGAATGAGAAAACGACATTCTTAACTCTAACTCTCCAGAGAAAGAGAGAGAGTATAAAAGCGTCTCCGACTGAGCGCTGAAAAAGAAATTCTATTCTTAACTCTAACTTTCCAGAGAGAAAGAGAGTATAAAAGCGTCTCCGACTGAGCGCTGAAAAAAAGATTCTACTCCGAACTCTAACTTTCCAGAGAGAAAGAGAGTATAAAGGCGTCTCCGACCGAGCGCCGAGAAAGAAATCTTTTCCCGTTGAGAGACCGGGGAATGAATAGATGATTAAGCTCGAACTCTAACTCTCAAGAGAAAGAGAGAGAGTATAAAAGAAATGCCAGGAAAAACAACAGGTATTGACGCCACAGGAAATGCTATCCCATTAGAGAATTGGGAGCATTCAGATTGCATGGTTAAGTATTGAATAACTTATGGAAAGTGACTGGGGACACATATGCATACACATATTTCCCCCCTCCACAACTTTGTTTCATAACTATAGACATGCGTTTTTACATAAGTGCAGAACTGCTAACAAATAAGCATTGCAAAAAGTGAATTATTTTTATTTACAAATGAATGAATTTGTACAGGGAAATAGCTAAAAAAGAAAGTGCGGAAGCTGTTTTTGTAGCAGCACTTATTGGTTCACAAAGATGCTAAAAAGATACAGGGGAACCCACTATTTGGGTTTGGGATGAGCCTTCGATTTCTTGGCAGCTTTTTCCGCATCCTTTGCTTCCTTCTCGGCTTCAGTCAAGATTCGTTTTGATTTCTTTTTCCCTGAAGATGTGGTACTGGAGCCATCAGACTTCTTCCCGGAGGGCGGGGCACTGGAATCAAGAGAAGATTTTTTAGCAAGTTCTTCGGTAATAGATCTAGTCGAGAGCTTAACAACTAACCTTGAACCTGCATCCACAACTGCGAGGGGCTTGAGGACCTCAGGATCTAGTTCTTCGGCTTTTAATTGCAAGCGCTTGTCTTGATCGGCCTTCATGGCCGCCAAGGTAACGTCATCGGCACTTTTCGACTCCCCAGTTATTGCAACCTCCGGTTCCTCATCATGCCCCTCGTCTCCTCCGTCGTCTTTTAAAGCTGCGATCATTTCTTCATCATGGGGAGTGGTGACCTTAGTTGGTTCATTTCCTTCTCCCAAGTCTATAGAAGCAGCCTTGTCTTCCCCTTTTTTGGCCCCATCTGCGGGCTTTGTCCCAGCGGTAGCTCCTTGAGCTACATCTGTCTTTGCGGATGATTCAACACCTACAGAATGAGAAACATCGGTTATTAACTCAGGCAAAAGCAAAGGGTTTCTCATCGAACGTTCAATCACGTAGCCAAAGGTAGTAGTAGCCTTGGCAAATTGAGGAGAAAAGATAGGAATACCTTCTGAAGACTTTTCAGCGGGGGTGACTACTACCTCTGTGAGTTATTTCGGGAATGAGAGATAGCAAAGTTGTCCGGGAAATTCCCGGGTTTTCGGGATCATACCCTTCTACTTCGGGAGTTGTAGGAGCAGAAGAAGAGGAGCCAGCTTCGGGAATGGTTTTCTGTTTAGACTTCCGCCTCTCTTCTTCCATGGCCTCAGCAATTAGGCGGCGCCCTTCAGCTAGGCGCTCCGGTTCATCGTCTCTCAAGTATTTCTCCATCAGCTTATCTTCATCAAGGGAATCGACCTTAAGTTCTTCTTTTTCCCACTCAACGATTTGATTCCATACTTGAACCAGAGTGGATGGATAGTCCTCGATCCAAGAAATGTTTCGACGACGAATAATATGTGCGAAGAATTCAATCATTAATTCGCCGAAACCTTGAATCTCAACCTCCGCCTCAGATAATTGCTTGCGGGCTTCCTCCGCAGATTTAATGGCACATTCCACATTGCCCTCGGCCAGAGCAGCCCTGTTTTCTGCCTCCAACAGCTTCGAAGCCAAGTCAGCATTCTTCTTTTCTAATTCGGCACTCCTTTTTGCTAACTCGGCGTTTTTCTGTTCAAGCTCAGCATAAGCAAGGCGTGTCTTAGCAGCCTCTGACTTGGCCTCGTCAGCTTGCTTTTTCAACTCAGAACGCTCCTGAGTGTGGGATTCAAGCAAATCATGATAGCGCTTTTGCATGTCCTCGAATTGCTATTTGAAATTAGAAGCGTCCTTTTTAGCGACCGCAAGCTGAGCTTGAGTGTCTTCTAAATCTTTTCCTAAAGCTTTTAAGGCCTTAGTATCCTCCTCCGCGGTCTTTTGCATTGAATCAGCATTTGTCATTAGAGTGCGGACGATTCTAGAAAGATTGCGTGAGTACTTGAACATCTCGGAATATTGTTTTTCTACCAAATCAATTTTTGCCTTGGCCTCATCTGCCCAATTAGAAGAAATAGGTTCAAGAGTAGGTAGAAAGGTCAGAGTCTCGAAGTAGTGCTCGGGAAATTGCTCCTTTAAATATGCCAGCCTTACTGCAGTTCCCGCATCTGGTGGAGGAGGAGCGAGGATTGTTAATTCGGTGTCCCTTCCTGAAGAAGATTCTGTAGAACCCTTGTCTGTCCTAGGTCGTTTAGTGGCAGGGACCTTTTGCTTACTTCGAGACCCGGTTTCCTTTGGAGGAGTTTTCTCTCTACTCCGCTTTTCATGGGAGGAAGTGGAATCCTTAGATGGTGGTCTATCCTCCTCCCTACGACCTTGATAGCTCTTGTATTTTTCTTGTTCCGGTCGAACTGGTGAGCGGGAGCGTGAGGGCCGAGATCGATAGGGATCGTAAGGTCTTCTTTCCTCCCTACTACGGTCATCCCGGCGATCATACTCGACATCCTGAGGAGGATTGGACATGCTGCGACGAAGCTTTCTTATATCATAATAGGATCGATACATTGTACCTGCACGATAAAATAAACGAAGTTTAGAATCAATGGATTCATGGAGAAAGAAGTGCAATGAATGCTAATGCTGTGGTGTAAAGTGCATCCTAAGTGGTGTGTGTCCCCCCAACCAACCCGAGTCTGAAGCTAGACTGGTGCGGGCAGGCTCTTGGGCCTTAGCGGGAGTAGTTTCTTCAGAAGAAGTGAAAACTAAAGGGTCCTTCCTGAAATCCTCTGAAGTATATATAGTCTCAGGTAAGGGGAGATCCCCCAAACCCTGAAATATGTGCTCATCAGTGCTAGGAACATCCCCTTCGGAAGCGTGAAGTGGCGACTCTTGGGAAGATTTTGACTTGTCTAGAGAAGTAGTTTCCTCGGGGGCAATATACCCTTCACGATGCTTTTTGGCCAGATTAGCCAATTCATCATCTTGCGTAGAAGATGGAGAAGGTGAAGTGTGAAGAGAAGCTGTAGGAATTCCTGAACCTTCTCCTATCTCTGGGACCACCTCCACTGGAGGAATGTACGCGTATGGAACCGTCCCATGTCCAATGCTACGAAAAACAGATAGCAGCCCATGAAAGTGAAGGTATTCATCTTTAAGGACCTCGTCGATCGTCAAGAATTTTTTATCACCATTAAGAAGTCGGTGCATCCGATCAAAGAACACCTGATCTGATATCTGTTTGGGATTGTCAACTGCAAATAAAAAGGAAAACAAGTCAGGGTGATGATTTAAGTGTATAGAGTCCGGATTCAGAAAATCAACGCTTTACTTGATTTTGTCCATCTCCTGGCGCATCCAGACTGTTGCTTTATATAGAACCATTCTAGTCTGGAATCTCCAGCTTTACTGTTAAATGGTGCAGAGATTATCTTTCTCTTTGGGACTGATTCAAAGTAGCAGAAGGATGGAGTCTCTCGAGTCCGATGCTTAAAATTATAAAAGAAATGAACGTCATCGAATGTGAGCTCTAGGCCTAGGATTTCACGATATGCTATGTACAAGGTGTGCAAATAGGCATATGAATTGGGATGCAACTGCATGGGGGCAATCCGCATTTGTCTTAAGAAATCAACGATGAAAGGCGAGAACGGAGGAATGGCGCCGACCATGCACATCAATCGAGTGACCGTCATATATCCTTCTGGAGGGTTGTGGGGACGGTCAGAGCGTGAGGGCACTAGGGTGTCCCTTTTCATTATTCCATACTTTAAGCAAATTCGAACAAGTCGGTCATTGTCGATTGTCGATTCTACGGAATCTGGAGGTGACTCCAATATAATGGCTGAGTCAAATTCATCGGGTGCTCGATTGTCACCAATCCCTCCTTCCTCCTCAAAGCCCAGGGAAACTTCATTCTCTGAAGACGCTTCGTCGCTTTCCCGATGACCAACTCCGTAATCCGGACCTTCACTGTCCCATTCCGGATCGGACGAAGAAGATATATCCTCAAGAGTGATTTTGCTAGAAGTTTCCGGAGCTTCTTTCCTCTCAGCTAGACGGGAAGAGCGTCTGGGCCTCATTGTCATGGAACTATTGAAGAAGCAATAGCACGGATTAGGGTAAATTATCCCGTGCCCCCCTTGGTGTATGTGTGTGAACTAAAGTGTGTGCAGCAAATATGGGAAATGCAAAATAAAAGTACAGCAATGTAAGACGAAGCTTTGAAGAGAAAGTGATAGTCAGAGTTATTCTTAATTCTCGTTTATGTTCACAGGGCACTATCCTAACTGTCCGCGAAGTTATCGTCTAGAGTAAATGTTAGTTGAATTAGTTGGGTAGTCTTTATGTGCCAAGTTTGATATGTTCGGTTCGGTTCGGATATGCATATGATAATTGACTCAATACAAATACAGATATAGGGTCGGTTCGGATGCTTCATTAAAGCAAGGTCAGTTCAAGACAAGGGAAACAATGGGTTCGGAAGCAGGACTGATCTGATCGGATCGGGTGACCCGATCCGAACCGAACCAGCATCACTTAACCCGTCCATTTATTTCAACCTCTTATCCCATTCTCTTCTCCGACCCGAACCGACATTTTCCTTCCTTCCCGTCTTTCTAAAGTATGCAACCCGAACCGATCCCCTTTCCTTCTCCTTTCTTTTTGCTCCTTCGTCTTCTACCCGAACCAATTTGTCATCACACTCTATTCTTCATCTTCTTCCTCTTTCCCTCTTGCTCACAAACGAATCCGTTCTATCACCAAAGCTACCGTTAAGGACAAATATTTGCCCTCTCCAGCCTCGCAACGCCTCGAAGTGATGGCGGATCCACCAGTAACGACGTGGAGTTCAAGCAAAGCCCCGTGGCTAAACCATCCCAATCAACCACGAATTGAAATCAAAAGCAGTTACAATGAAGTTATTCGAGATTAAAAAAGCTACCTATATGTTTGATTTGAGAAATCTACAAGGAATAGTTTCAGAATATTGGAGTTTCTGACGTTTTCAATACTAGGGTTGGGAGCGGCAGCAGAAAAGAAGAAGGAAGACAGTGGCGGATTTATATAAGGGGTGATGTTGACTCCTCGTATTCCTATTCTTTCTCACCCGCTCGGACCGGAGTGAAGGCCCAGTAGCACAACTCTGCCTGAAGGCCCAACGTCCAAGAACCAAATCCACGAAAGCGCTTCGGATCGGAATCCGAACCGAACAAATTCCACGCATTGATTTAGCACCCGACTCAAATTGAGTTCAAACGAGAGATAAAAGAAGGGCATACCCGAGAGAAGCACTATGTGTCGAGAAAAATTCCCAAACTTGTTCAGAAATGAAGAAAATGTGCTCGAGTCAGACACCGAACCGAATAGAAATCTGTGCATTCCTCCTGACCGTTCCGATTTAAGGACTAGCATTTCGAACGACATCAAAGCACGCTTCGTACAACAGAAGCATCCTTTGAGGGGGCAAAATGTTAGCCTACTTTGTGAACTAGGCAACACAAAGTCAAGAAACCAAACATTGAAGGGTATTTTTAATTATAAGGCTTCGGTTCGGATTGGAGGAAAACACTACAATTCAGATTGATAGCTGCAGCTGTTCGGATCGGATAGAATCCTGTTCGGATCGGATAGAGTTCTCTGTTCGGATCGGTGATCTCTTACTGGATAGATTGGTAAGGCATATACAATCGGATCGGAAGGCAACTAAATCTCGAATGGATCGGAAAGCCATCTGCTTGCCACAACATTGGAGCGGAGCGGAATAGGTTAGAGAAGGAGAGACGTCCAAGCCAATCCGGTTCGGATCGGGTATCCCGATCCGAACCCCTTACCTGCACGCCTCCGACCCGCACCCCTGATCCATGTTAATCTCCTGTAAAATCGCCTGGAGAACCGGACCGGCTATGACTAATTCCTACCCCTAACGTCCTTCCTTTTGATGCGTTGTCAACCTGATAGTTCATCCGAATCCGAAGAGAGTGCGATGGATAACACGTGGCCCGACCCGGATCAAGTCTCAAGCAAATTCACACCTATAAATACCCTATCTAGAGACAAAGAAAAGGATCTTTTTTCAGCACTTAGAGAATTCAATCACCTCCATCATCCGAGCTCCATTACTCCCGGAGAATCCAAATCATCTTTCATTTCTTGTTTTAATCAATTGAGTGAACAAAAGTGAGTTGTGAGTGAATATTACTTTGTATTTGCAACTGAATTATTGAATATAAGGAAAAACAAGTGGACGTAGGCATTTGTTCGCCGAACCACTATAAATCCTGCGTGTTCATTTTTATTTTTATCTCATTTTATCTTGTTTCAAGTCAATTTGGGTGTTAGAACCACTTTTGGGTCTAACAGTTATAATGGTTGCTTAATTTTGTACCTGAAAAAAAGAAGATAACGACACCAGAATGTTCACAGTAATGCACAGATCTCTATAAGGTTCAGAAAAAAGAAAGCAAAGGGGCACAATGTCTTCTGAGTTTTTGGGTCAACATGTGTCATCTGAGCAACTGAAATTCAGTGTTCAACCCGACTATCTATCTAGGTGTGTATCAGTATTATTTATTTGTTGTTGTTGCTGTTGTTGCATATCTGTATTTACTTATCCGTGTATCTAGTATGTAGAAATAATCTTTTATATACTTTAAAGCCAAAACCTTGATAGGAAGCTTTTAAAACTTTGGCCTTCCATTTTTCCGGATAAATGGTTAAATAAAAGAAGGTATTTTTGTGCTTTCTCAACCTGATCTTTCACATTAGCTGCACGTATCCACTTATACCCAAAATCAATGAAGTTTCCATCTTCTTCATGACTTCATTATAAAAAAAGTTAAATCAATTAATGAAGCATATACGTCTTTCCACCTTTCAAAATTTCAGCTCAATTTTCCATTTCTTAAGGTAACTTGATGATAGATTTTGTGCAATTATTATGGGTTCGTTCTTGGATATCAGAAATGCTCATGTTTCGAGTATCTAAAATATTTTACATTTGACGTAAAGAGCTTACGTCGATCATAAACTTTGCATTGTCTTTTAACAAAGCATTTGAATTGTCAATTTTCGAGAGCATAGGAGAGTTTCACCCCTTGCATCCGGCGTAAGGTTTGATGCAATCAGTTGCAATTTTCTTTTTATTTTAAAATTTAAATTTCTATATGTATGTATGTGTGTGTGTGTATATATATATATATAGAGTATTTAAATATATCAAAATATTTAAATATTGTTAGTTATACTGCTGGATTTTTTTTTTAAAACAGTAAATTTTGTATTCTATTTCTAAAAGTATTATATTAGCATATGTAAATGCATCAAAATATACTAACATTGTCAATCAATTTTTTTTTTTATTGATTAATAAATCGGATGATTATATAATAAGCAATAGTTACTAATGATAACCAACTACATTAAAAATATACAATAATTACCTTACTTCAAACTATTCTCTAGGCGAGGTCTTAAGCCAACCTCTTGTGCGAAATTGTAAATGCATCGTCAACCTCTAGCCAAATTCTTATTCGAGAATGCGCCCTCTGTACTTTATTTGAATTGACATTAAATTTTTCTATCAAGGAGCACTAGATCAGGTGGTAAGATTTCTAGGGTTTTTGGTTTGATTCCCTATGACGACTAAATGAGTGCTTTATTTAAACCAAGTATCACTTTTGATATATGTATATATATATATATATATATATATATATATATATATATATATATATATATATACATACATATACATATATTCCATTTTCTCATGGGCATTGAAATTATTGATTCGTACATGTCCTTTTACTTATTTTCTTTTTAATGCAGAAACATGACTATTTTGTATTCAATAAATGTAAAATTGTTTCGTTTTGATGGTTTTGTGCTAACTGATAGCTACAACAAACAATGTTTTGAGCTTTTTTAAAAGCATAGAAGTTTATGCTTTTGAAGTGGAGGCATTTCTTTAGAAGGAAGAGGTTCTGAGGATGTACTTTTTATTTTATTTAATGATCAATTCTAAATAATTCTAATTCCTCTTTGCACTTGCACATATTTGCAGTTCGTAATATGAGATATGCATATGTCTCCACAAATTTGGGGGGACCCTCTTGTTAAAATAAATTCATTTTGGTATTTGTTTCATTGTAGTTTCACATTTGAATGAAGTGATTGAAATCAAAATTTTCATATGAATTTTTGGATATGTTTTTATTTGTTGAAATATTCACATGTGCCTTATCAGTTATCATGCAGGAATCAGTTTAAGATAGCATTCACCTTTGGACGTAAATGTTGAAGATCAAGACTATAAGTTGATGGTAATTATTTCTTTACCTTTGTGCTGTTTTCTTGCTTCATATATTTATAGTCTGCTTGGAAAAATAATAATTTATTTTTCCTTTTTATTTGAAGCTCATATTCTCAACTCTTTACTCTGGAAGCCGGTGTTAGTGGAATGAGTGTAATTATAATAGTCTGCAACTTGTTAGTAAACATGATGCTCGTGAGCCAATGCGTGTTAGATTTCCCTTTCATATCAGAGACTTCAAGGAAACTGCAAATTCCAATCATATGTTGAAATCAGTAAACGGAAAGTGCTTTGCTGATGAAGCCAGCAGTCTACTTACTATTCCAGTCTTCAAAAGAGCAGTTGCCATGTTCTAAATTTGATGAATCATGTATGAAAATGCATGCTTCTGTTATTTAAATGAATTTTCATATGATGGTTGGATTAACGCCGAGTCACAGTTCTTTAACCAGAATCGTAATGTAGCATGCCGAATAAAATTTAATTCGGCTTCTCCCTTATTGGTTTAATAAAAATTGAGCGTTCTTCTACGGCTGTATGATAATGATTCTGCAAACTTTGAGCAGTCTGAGCTTTTATTAGCAAAATTCTGGAAATTGTGTTACATAAAGGAGGGGGGGGGGGGGGGGGGGAGTAAGGGGTTAGTTGTGGTGGTGGATGCTTTGCTTTTCAGGTGCTAGGCAGAAAAGCACCAGAGGCGCTGAAAGAAGAAAAATACGGGAAGTTGGTGCTGCAACTTTAGGTGCCAGGCAGAAAAGCATCCACGATGCTGAAAGAAGAAAACCTTGTTAATTCAATGATGAGTGGTATAGAACTTACTGATGTCATCTGTGATGCGATGGCGTTAGTATATCCTTTTTTTATTTTAATTTCTACGGTATAAACTGGTGCTATTTGAACGCTGTCACTGTCGGGAGTGCTTACATGTGTGTGTATGTGTGTGTCTACATATATATGAAAAGAAAAATGAAATTTATTCTTCGTAACAAAATGAAACTTTCTTAGATGTAATGGGATATAATGGCATAAAATGAATCTTTCTCATTTTGAAGCAGGAGAATTATGGTATTCATTAAATTAATTATTTTATAGTAATGAGATATAAAGGTACACATTTTATGCATTCAATGCAAAATAATTTGTAAGTGAAATGAGCATACATGGAAAAATGATTAAAAGAAATGGTAGTCAATAATATACATTTCATTTCCTATTTATAAAGCAAGAATGAAAAAAAAATATCTGAAAGACAGTCTATAAGTAAACCTTTGGCTAATTTATCATTGGATGATTCAGTTTTATCTTCAGCTATTCAAAACCTTCATTTGTTAACTCTATATATGTATCAGCTTGGTGGAATAATCATGTTTTCTTTAATTTTTATCATTGACTATTTAATGATTTCCTTATTCAAAGGTTTTCTTAATCAACACAAAATATTAGTTTATTTTGAAATACAAGCATTGGTAATATGTATCAGCTTGAATATAATAGTGTGAACATAGTTTTCTTAATCAACACAAAAACTTGCAGCACTACAAGAAAAGATAGGAAACATGCAGCTGCTCAATCTAGTTTCAGCTTAGATATTGACCATTTAATATGGTTTGTGCACCGTGCTCTCTGGCAACTGATGAAACTGGGACCTCCGATACCGATATTCCTATTGCTGAATCCTGTGGTATATGTAAACGTGATTGCTATGTTGCTTACATTCAGTGTAAATGCAGAGTGGGTTCTATGTGTCTTCCACATGAAAGAGATATCAAAAGTTGCCCTTGAGGCATCGTCTGTACAGTATTTGTTAGAAAAGACCTATCAGATTTTGAAGCTGCTGCAAAATCGTTTGAAAAGGAAACTGATATTGTTGAAATGGTTGAATCACAGTTACTTCTTGGCTATGACTCACCTCTGTCTTTTATGTTTTCTTGCACTGAAAAAGATTCATATGATCCATATTGCAAGATACAGTTTGAGCCTGTAAGCGCAGTTTCTAGTCACTTCATGGCTAACATACAAGGCATGGAACGCCTGCAAGTTGAAGTTTATTTTTCTGCTACAGAATCTACCATGTCTTCTCTAAATTGTTGTGATGATTACAAGTTAGCTACCTTAAATTTGAAAGATCTGCAAAATCGTTCATCACTGAAAAATGAAGATATCGACACCAGAATGTTCACAGTAAAGCACAGATCTCTAAAAGGTCCAGGGAAAAAAACAAAAACAAAGGGGCACAATGTCTTCTGAGTTTTTGGGTCAACATGCGTCATCTGAGCGACTGAAACTCAGTGTTCAACCGGACTATCTATCTAGGTATGTATCAGTATTATTTATTTGTTGCTATTGCTGTTGTTGTTGCATATCCGTATCAGTATTATTTATTTGTTGCTATCTTTTATACTTTAAAGCAAAAACCTTCATAGGAATCTTTTTAAACTTTGGCCTTCCTTTTTTTCCGGATAAATAGTTAAATAAAAGAAGGTATTTTTGTACTTTCCCAACCTGATCTTTTGCATTTTTGCTGCACGTATCCACTTATACCCAAAATCAACGAGGTTTCCATCTTCTTAATGACTTCGCTATAAAAAGACTAGATCAGTTAATGAAGCAAATATGCCTTTCCACCATTCAAAATTTCGGCTCAATTTTCCATTTCTTAAGGTAACATGATGACAAATTTTGTGCAGTTATTGTGGGTTTGTTCTTGGATATCAGAAATGCTCATGTTTTGAGCATCTTGAATATTTTACGTTTGACATACAGAGCTTACGTCGATCATAAACTTTGCATCATTGTCGATTTTCGAGAGCATAGGAGAGTTTCACCCCTTATATATTAACTTTCCATTTTCTCATGGGCACTGAAATTAATGATTCATATATTGTCCTTTTTTACTCTTTTTCTTTTTAATGCAGAAATACGACTATTTTGTTTATTCAATTAATGTAAAATTGTTTGGTTTTGATGGTTTAGTGCTAACTGATAACTACAACAAACCATGTTTTGTGCTTTTTTAAAAGCATAGAAGTTTATGCTTTTGAAGCCGATGCATTTCTTTAGAAGGAAGAGGTTCTGAGGATGTATGTTTTATTTTATTTAATGATCAGTTCTAAATAATTGTAATTCCTCTTTGCACTTGCACATATTTGCAGTTTTTGTAATATGAGATATGGATATGTCTCCACAAGTTTGGGGGCTCTTCTTAAAATAAATTCATTTTTGTTTTTGTTTCATTGTAGTTTCACATTTGAATGAAGTAATCGAAATCATAGTTTTCATATGAACTTTTAGTTATGTTTTAATCATGCAGGAGGCAGTTTAAGGTAGGATTCACCTTTGGACATAAATGTTGAAGCACAAGAATAAAGTTTATGGTAATTATTTCTTTACCTTTGTGCTGTTTTCTTGCTTCCTATATTCATAGTCTGCTTGGAAAAAAATAATTATTATTTTTCCTTTTGATTTGAAGCTCAAGTTCATAACTCTTTACTCTGGAAGCCGAGGTTAGTGAAATGACTGTAATTATATGATCTGCAACTTGTTAGTAAACATGATGCTGATGAGCCAATGCGTGTTAGATTTCCCTTTCATATCAGAGACTTCAGAGGAAGCTGCAAATTCCAATCACATGCTGAAATTAGTAAATGGAAAGCGCTTTGCTGATGAAGCCAGCGGTCTACTATTCCAGCCTTCAAAAGAGCAGTTGCCATGTTCTAGATTGGCAAAATTATTGAATTCATCATAAGCTTAGAATTCCGAGTTGATTAATGTTTGTAAATTAAGATTAATTCCGAGTTGTAGAGATTGAAATGAGGCTAATCTGTAGAGCATCAAGTGGAAATAGAATGTTCCATATTGATTAATGTTTGTAAATTAAGGTTTTCTTAGTTAATATTGTCCTGGCAGGATAACTATGCATGTGCCTTCCAGTATTTCCCTCAGCCAACTTAAAATGAATGCGTGAAAAGAAGCTATTGTGAATCAAGTATGAAAATGCATGCTTTTGGTATTTAGATTAATTTTCATATGAAATGCCCAGTCACAGTTCTTTAACAAGAATTGAAATGTAGCATGCCAAATAAATTTTAATCTGGCTTCTCCCTTACAGGTTTAGTAAAAATTGAGCGTTCTTCTACGGCTGTATGATAATGATTCTGCAAACTTTTTTTTTGGTATAGCCGACCGGTTTTTATAGTGTTCCGTAACACTCTTTTATTATAACTAATAATAAAATTACAAAGTGGTACAGGTGACTGTAGTTAGCAGTCAGCTAATCGGTTTTTAAGGTGGACCGACCACCGTCAACGGCATTTATAGTGGGCCGTCCACTAAATCTAAACTAGATTACAGACCAGGAGCTAGTTTAAGTTACTAGGCTACTATATCACTCCACGCAGGGAGGAAATTACATCGTATATTACATATTTCGCAAAGAAATAGCGTGACATAAGTGCACAACAGGTAAAAGATAAACAGGTTACACACAGTGTTGTGTACAAATTCATGGGCGCAGCAGGAAAAGTAGACTATACATAATAGTTGCTTCAGTGTAACTTGTGCTCCACAGTAAAAGCAGCAGCACGAGATGACATAAGCATGGCTCCCTGACAAGCATAAGTCTAGGAGATCCCATAAAATATCCCAAAAACAGAAATTCAGCTAAGAAGGAGATGATGATCACATTACCAAACGACGTTGAGTGCAAAAGCATCACCTGACCACAAAACAGTTGATACCAAGTTGACAGCAACACATTTAGGGCCAACTTACATTTAGAAATCCAAAGCTTATACACTAGCCATGAGAGCTTCAGGACTTATGCTTGTCTGAGCTTTTATTAGCAAAATTCTGGAAATTGTGTTACATAAAGGAGGTGGGGGGGAAGTAAGGGGTTAGTTGTGGTGGTGGATGCTTTGCTTTTCAGGTGCTAGGCAGAATTTGTTTCCTTTTTAGCTTGCAAAGAATAGGTACATCCTGCAAATTAAATGATTTGTTTATGCAGAGGACATTAGCCATACACTTTGGATTTGTATCAACTAACTAAAAAGCTTCTTTTTTGGATAAAAAGTCATAAAAATTAAAAACAATACACAATTTTTGTCTTTTGTGTTTAGTGCTACAATAGTATTTCCATGTCCTTTCCAATTATTCTGCATGTACTAATATTAGTGTATTACATTTGGGGATTGTTAAAGGGACTCCACATTTGATTAAGGGGAGAAACAATTTTTATTTATTGTATAATTGTTATGGGAAGGACAAAATAAATTAACTTCCCCTTAAACATATAAATTAAAATTCCAATATTAACCCCCTATAATCCTCATTAATATAAACTATAAAGCCTAAATCTTAATTAATGGTTACAATTTAATGTTGCACATAAAAATAAACAATGGATATAGTTAATGTAATAGAGACAGAAAAAAATTTCATGGATAATCAGAAGGCGTCGAATTAGGTAATTAATTATAATTTCATATTGGAATTGTTATGATTAATTTTAAATGCAAAAACGAATATTTTGTTCTAATTTGTTGTATCGAATTTTTGTAAGGCAAATTCTATTCATACACCGAAAATTACTTTATGTATACCACTATTTTGCTAAAAATATGTACTACTAAATTACCCTTCTTTTTTATTGCATTTTTTTTCTTTTTTAATGGTAACCCATCGAACTAAAAAATTGTAATTAATGATATTTGATTAGATCTATGTAAAATAATTTGAAGAACATAATGTATTTTTAAACATGAAACCTAAAATTTGAATTACGATAACTTTTACAAGTGAGTGATAATTTAGAGTTATTTAATTTAAAAGCAGGTTCTCTTTTGCTGAAACTAAGAATTTTTTGTAGCATAGTAAATTATATACCGTACACTCAAAAAAAATTAAAATCCATTTTACTAAATTTAAACTTTACTTAGTGCTATAGGTTTCCTATTTTATGTAAATAACTTTAAAGTTTTTGAGAGGGAAGAGGAAGAAAAAAATAAGGCTAGTATTGTAAAAAAAAAAAAAAAAAAGGCGTATGAAAAGTAATTTTTAGTGTATAGTAGTTTATTTTATTTTATGGTGTATGTAAAGATGTATGAATAGAATTAGGCTTTTTGTAATTGAGATGTTTTGTAATTTGTACGTTTGTTAGTTGAGCTGAATTTAGTAAGTTTGTGTTCAACATAAGTGACGAATCAAGGTAGTTAGGTCTTTTTTTTTTTCCTTTTTTTAAAATAAATCAGACCCCCCTTAACAAAAAAATATTAAGCTGGAGTTCCCTTAAAATTATGCTCCCCTTAACCAAATTTGGAGTTCCGTTAACAATCCCCTTACAATTTTCTTTCTTATGATCTAATTTTTTAAATTTGATGTACATGATAGGTACTTGAAATTTTGATTTTATGTATGGAAAGAAAAATAAAATTTATTCTTTCTAACAAAATGAAACTTTCTTGGATGTTCCTATACATGGCATGGTAGAATCTCCAATAAAATGTTAGTCTTACTAAATTTATTCTTTGTAACAAAATGAAACTTTCTTGGATGTTCATATTTGACTAATTTCCAACTTCATACAGTGCATACTTTGTAAATGGAACGACTATGGAGATCCTATAATAACAAGCGTGCCATGGTACATAGCTTAAATCGTATTTACCCAATTCGCACAAAGTGATAAATTTTGATTTTACTTTGCATGCAT
Source organism: Allium sativum (assembly GCA_030737875.1). Taxonomy (NCBI): domain Eukaryota; kingdom Viridiplantae; phylum Streptophyta; class Magnoliopsida; order Asparagales; family Amaryllidaceae; genus Allium; species Allium sativum. The sequence goes on along the minus strand of CM060925.1, from coordinate 137,602,675 downwards.
AGATTAATACCTTACCAACGTATATAGTTTGATTTAGATATATTTTACAAGTGGATCACGCAAACATAATATTATTTACATAGCCTATATTGCTCAAGAGTGGAATATTATGAAGTGCACATTGAATGAATAACTTGATTGTACTTAAAGTGAGGGTATGCAATCCATAACACTCTGTATATATGTATATATAGTTGATTATTTCTTGAGTTCTAAAAAGTGAAATGAAAAAAGATACTTATAGTCGATCACCAGGCATTTCTCATTTTGATGCAGGAGGATCATGGTATTCATTAAATTAATTATTTTATAGTAATGGGATATAAAGGTCCGTTTTTTATGCATTCAATGCGAAATAATTTGTAAGTGAAATGAGCATACAAGGAAAAATAGTTAAAAGAAATGGTAGTTAATAATATACATTTCATGTCCTATTTATAAAGCAATAATGAAAAAAAAAAAAATCTAAAACACAGTCTATAAATAAACCTTTGACTAATTTATCATTGGATGATTTAGTTTTATCTTCAGCTATTTAAAACCTTCATTTGTTAACTATTTCTATATATGTATCAGCTTGGTGGAATAATCATGTTTTCTTTAATTTTTGTCATTGACTAATTAATGATTTCCTTATTTTAAGTTTTTCTTAATCAGCACAAAGAAAATGATTAAATATTAGTCTATTTCGAAATACGATCATTCGAATTATGTATCAGCTTGAATATGATAGTGTGAACATACTTTTAAGATAAATTAGGCTATGTTTTTTGTTGATGTAATCTTCTCCATAGTTAAATAAAACTTTCATACAATTAGAATTTAAAGTTATAATTCTGCATGATGTTGTATTCTTGAAATTCATTGTGCTAACCTCATAATTTTCTCTTACAAAAGCTTTTATATGCTATTATACTTGACGGTGACAAAAGACCAATCCATTAGGAATTGCCCAAAGCGTACATTATACACAAAATATCCAAAAAAAGCGTATCGCACACGCAGTAAAATATCATTGAAGTAGTCATAAAAAGTTTTTTCTACCTAACAGAAGGAAAAAAGTCACTGTTGTGCTTAACTATATTTTCTATTTGCTAATTAATTCTCAGAAATACTTTCTGTAATATATTTAACTAACAGATATAAAGGTGTAAACCTTAAATAATAATTAATAATATAATCAACTTTTTTTGCACCATAGACTCTGTTTCAGTCAATTATCTCTTGGAAAGCAGAACAACATGTTGTAAGTATCCATGTAATTGTATGTTGTTAACTTGTTGTATATAACAATTCTATGGTTTTTGTTTGATGATAACAAACAAATATATATTATTATAAATGTGTTTGCCATTGTACTACTCTACTACATCACAGACAGAATATAATAATTAAAATACTACTGCACAAGAATTTAAATATTCAAATAGTATTTTATTAAAATATAATATTTTATTTCTACATTTGAATAGTATAGATTTCATAACTCCACTATTTCTACATCTCAATTTCATACGTATACATTCTATTTCATATATTGCTCAATTTAATACATATACATTCTATTTCATACATTGCTCCTCACTACGTTCACACAGTGACACAATAAAAAGCCTTTTCTTTTCTTTTAGTTACTGATTTGTGGGTTGGATTTCACTCAACCCATGGTTGGGAACTGATGATTGATTCGATCTACTTTGCCGCCTACTGCCACTAACTCCCCCCTCCCCCCCCCCCAAGTTAAGCTGGTGCTTGTTGTTGCACCAGGAGCTGTTACGCTAGGTGCTAAAGCAAGGGTATTATGTTACCATTGAGCAAAGATAGGTTGTAAATGTATGCGGTATCTGAAAACATATCCTAGGGACGTCCTAAAGCACTCATGGTATCATTATGAATATACGAACCAAAACTGTGAAAACCTAGAAATATACATGCCCAGTTTAGGTGTAATCACTTAGTTGTACAAATACATTCATATGCAGTCTCTCACTCATATACAGTTACACGGTCTTGTCTTCTGTCTTCTGCCAGCTTCACAGTCAGTCCAGTCCTCTGCTTGCCTGTCACAGGAACACGCACACTAATCTGGAACAAAAATATTTTTAAATTCTAGCAGATACAATTTTATTTGCTCAGAATTTTGGTGTGTTTCTCATCATATTTCGTGACTTAATCTGATATGCGTATGTGTGGTGTGAGTGTATATATATATATATATATATATATATATCCATCTGTGTTTAGACTGCTTGTGATATCCATAGTGATTCACTGTAAATACCACAAGATAGACATCGTCTGTAGTGCTAACCTATATATATTCTGCACGTGTACTATACATATATACACATACATGTGCACATATTTTCTATGCAGAGGCAATATGGTCAAATCAGTGAATGAGCATGAACCAAGAAATTCCGTTCAAATGCAGACACAAACACAAACACACACACACACACACACACACACACACACACACACACACATATATATATATATATATGTGTGTGTGTGTGTAACAATCCGGAATTTTAAGTGTATTTTTATTTGATTATTTAATTTAAATTTTTTTCGTTTAAACTCGGTTTTGTTGTATTTTATAACTATTTTTATTTTGAATTAAAAACTAAATTTATTTTGGTTTTTATATAATGAATGAATTTGATTTGATATGAATATATTTTAATAATATTTTCAATTTCGATCTTATTTAGTATATATCAATTAAATCGAGTTTATTTAATTGAATTTGAATTTATTCTTATATTTTATTTAAATAGTAAAGTCGTATTATATAATTTGTTAATAGAAATTTTATCCTTGATTTAATTTCATAATATTCTATAATTTCTCGTAACGAGGATTTGAAATTCGAAATATGTATAGTGAGACGTAATAACTGTATAAATTTTGTCAGAAAATTGAATGTTATCGGTCATGTATTTTTTAGTGTAAAGCTGCGTCTAACGGTTTAAATTTTAGTGACCGTAAAATATCTTTGAAACCAGTTCGGACAAACATGAAAAATATTCTATTTTTTGTTACGAGTCCAACGGTAAAATTCGTTTCGCAAAATTCGGATGTTTTGATCTTCGTTTAATTGTTTTCTCATGTCATTTTTCCGTTTAAAAGGGGTCCGTAATGCCTTTTTAAATGGAGCTTAAATGGAGCGTCGTGACACTGCAAACTATATGCCATCGTGTCTATTTCATCGTGCTGATTAGCGCAATATACTCATATGCCAGTTTCGGTGTTCAGTTCACGCTGAAATTACGAAAAAGCTTGCACAATTTATTTTTGAAACAAAGCCTTTTAAGTTGGACGTGTCCCTTTTCGAATTCAACATATTTGTCTGCAGCGTTCGCACGACGTTTGAAAACGCGAATACACGTATGTTTCATCTTTTGCCAGTCCTTATTCTCATTCCCTTAAACCATGCCTTCAAGTTCTACTTCTTTTCAATGTCCATGTATGTGTTACTTAAAGTAATTCTAAAATAAAAATATACTTAGTTTTGAAATTGAATTGTCAAACACATATGCTACATAAATGAATCATGCATGCGCATTGTACAAGTTGTTTCATTTTCCTCTTCCATGCGTGTATCTTCCAAAAGCCATGTGTGTGTGTGTGTGTGTGTGTATATATATATATAAACTAAACGAAATAGCACTTATTCGCATTGCCGACCAGAATTCCGAAAGCTGTTATGTTTCAGTCCGATGCCATGCAACTCTTCATTTCGTATGTAAATAAAGCAGCAGCGTTTCGAAAAAAAAGAAAAAGAATAAAAAAAAGGCGTGTTTGTTATAAAATGAACACAGAAGATAAGAAATAAGGGAGAGAGAACATTTCTATTCATTCAGATGTATCTTTCTTTCTGTTACATTGACTCTTTTATATATAGGCTTTGGAGCTGATGTTTAACTTTTTCCCATGATGTGGGACTAAACAGAGAACTAATAAAAGCATATTCACAACATTTATATATATTACAACACTCCCCCTTGAATATGCGTCTTCAAAAACTTGAATGCTCTGCTAACTTGAAGTTGTCCCTTTTAAAACATATATGATGATTGCTCCCCCTTATTATTATCTTGCTTGCATATATCCGTTCAGTCAATACAATCATTGTCTGTTGCCTTCAAAACTCTATCAGGAAAACCCAATGGGAAAAACCTTGAACGAGAAAAAGAGTACAACGTCTGACATTATGAGTATCATATTAAAATGATATTCCTTAAAAGAGTTTGATTCTTCAGGATCAAAACAATGCCTCATTAAAAACCTTTTTGTGAAAAACCCTATGGGAAAAATCATAAACAAGGAAAAGAGTGCAAATTTATTTCCTCTTTAGGTAACATGTTTTTCAATGTTACCGTAAGGGTTGATATTTCAGGATCAAGATAATGTCTCATTAAAAACCTTACTAACAAAAACCCAGTGGGAAAAATATTAGTGAAGGAAAAGAGTACATTATAGCATAATTTTATATGCTCCCCCTTATTTATAACTCATTATTCAATTAGTCTATTGATGTAGTTGACGCATGCCAATTTTGTATATCATCTTATGGAATGTTGATATGGAAATTGCTTTTGAGAACGGATCTACCCTCTTTTCTTGAAACTGAATTTGTTTCTCCTCTTTCTTGTTATCCTTTCATGCATATGTGAAGAGAAATTTTGAAGAATTGTGCTCCATCCTTTCATACTTGATATAATTTACTTGAATCTGAGCCATGCAAACTGCGTTGTCTTCTTCATAAATAATAGTTTACTGCATCAAAATATGTTTGATACTTCTGGATCAAAACGTTGCCTCATCAAAACCTTACTAAGAAAAACCCGATGGGAAAAATCTTAGTGAAGGAAAAAGAGTACAACATACAATGTTATATTTACTACGTCAAAAATAGCATGATACTTCTGGATCAATGTTATGTGTAACACCCCACACCCGCTATGGTCACTCGCTAAGGGAATGCCATAACATCGGTGGAGTATTTTAAGTGAATATAGAACAGAAAAATTACAACAAGACAGATATAAGTAATACTTGAAAATTTTAAAACATCATTTCATTGCAGCGGAAAGTAAAACATGTTTGGTTACATCACAAAACCATAATAAGAGTCAAGTACAAAATATATCCATCTTGATAAATAAAAGTACATAATCCCAACACATGATCTGATAGCCATAAAAGAAAGGGTAAGCTGAGCTCTACATCTATGGTCCAAGCTCCAAAAGAGAATAAAGCAGCCTGATCAAAGCCCACTCGTACTGGGCCCACTCTGATAACCTGAGGGTTGGAAAAATATAAAAACAACGGGGTCAGACATAAGTCTGAGCGAGTCCTATAGCTTTAACAATACAATCATTAAAGTAACCAGAGAAGACATAAGCTTGATATACGGTAACGTCTGGGGATGAATGGCTACACTAAGCAGCTTGGTAGACTTAGGATAAACTAAGATAACCGTAAAGACGCATTTATCCACCCCAGGGATAATTACTAGATTGCACCACCCCAGATCTACCCACCCAAGGGTAATTCCTACACTGCACCACACCAGTTCTACCCACCCAAGGGTAATTCCTACTTAAAGGTTGATCCCTCCCAAGGACTTAGAAAATTTACCCAGTAGTTTCGTGTACTCCTAGCTGACTACCTAGGTGCCGTCTGCCCCTATCTTCACTAGGTGTACCCACTACTCCCAAGCGATCGGCTCCCTACCGTAGATATCCGTGCTGGCCCCACAGTGGGGTGTATCACTCCCCAAAGTGGCAACCCGATACAACAAATGGCGCACGGGTTATATCTACACGATGCAACAACGTCTTATTTACCAGCCCGGGTCCACACACGCATATGAAACCCGTTGGACTCGCGTTGCCACCGCTACCCTGTTTTGGCCTCTTATAGTCAAGCTCAATATGCGTGTCCCGTCCTCGACTTGAGTCGAGCCCACTAAGATACGTTTGGGATATTGGTTGAAATGGGCCCCCACAAGCTACCCACCTAAGCTTGTCATTTAATTATATTTCAATGGCCACTTAAGGCAACCACTAGATTTCCGCATGCCCCCATCTCGCTAGGCACTTACTTGATTCCCACATGCCACCCATGGCACTTACTTAACCCTTTAATCATGTTTAATTACATGTTCCACTTTGGTTAAGTATTCTAATCGTATTTTCTATTGCCACCCAAGGCCACCCACTAGATTCCTCATGCCACCCAAGGCACCCACTTAACCCCTCATGTCCCTCTACATGCTAATATGGTTAAGTGTTTCTTAATTAATTAATTAAGATCATGACCTCATAAAGACCTCTCACATTAGACCATCTTTTATGACTGCTGGATATGCCGGTTGGGTCCGGGCAGCCTTACGTCATAAAAAGGGTCTAACCTCGTGTCTTTACTTTAATCACGTATTTAATTTATGACTAAGACCTCTCACATTGGGCCAATCATTTGTAGCTGCTGGATGGCCGGTCGGTTCCGGGCAGACTTCCGCTACAAAAGGGTCCAACCTCGTGTCTTAGTTGATTAATTACACCTAATTAATCACCCCCATAATTTGTATTAATTATCCCTAATTAATTACACATTTTTAAGAATATGGGTAGACCTAACTCAATAGGTAAATTCCCAATTCCATAGTATGGGTAGACCTAACTCAATAGGTAAATTCCCAACTTCATAATATGGGTAGACCTAACTCAATAGGTAAATTCCCAATTATGTCCATTTAATTTGTGGTATGCTTAATCATACCCATTTCACATCATTTTATTAACATGCATATTAACCCCATTGTTCCCCTCGTAATTCGTTCTCATAACATGACATAATAAAGGGAAGATTCATCACAAATGTCATGGGTTTAATCAACATAGCATATAACTTTATCATGGGTTCAAAAGGTGTCAACTTGCATATATGAACATACCTTAAACCCAACTAGCATTTAACCCAAACTTGCATATGAACTTGTACATAAACTTGCATATGAACTTGCACATAAACTTGCATATGAACTTACACATAAACTTGCATGTGAACTTGCACATAAACTTGCATGTGAACTTTCATAACATGTCATACATAGAGGCAAACTCGCATATGTGATGCATATCATAAAAAGAGACAAACTTGCATATGAACTTGCATCATAATAGGGTAAACATGCATATGTATGCATAGCATACAAAGGTGTCATCTTGCATATGTATGCATCTTATTTAAAAAGGGTAAACTTGCATGTCATAATGTATGCATAAAACCAAACACTTAGCATGCATAAAATCAAATACTTAGCATGCATAAAATCAAATACTTAGCATGCATAAAATCAAATACTTAGCATGCATAAAACCAAACACTTAGCATGCATAAAATCAAATACTTAGCATGCATAAAACCCACCACTTAACTTGCATAAACCCATATACTTAACTTGCATAAACCCACATACTTAAATTGCATAAACATAGGGTTAACATTAAACCAACATCATATCATATGATTTAAAACCCACAAATCCGCATACAAAACCGCATGATCTCATCATATCTCATCTACTTAATTTAGCAATTGGTTATTAAAGTGATAGAAACTCACCAAAACCAAGATTAGCAAACTTATGAAGTAGAACTAGTTGCTATATTTGAAGAAGATGGTGGTTAGAGGTTGATTAGCTTGCAACTTTCTTCATAAACTAGTGGAGACTCCTCTTAAGTTTGATTTTGGCGGCATGATGGCATCATTTCTATTTTTAGTATGGATTAGGCTTGCATTAGGGTGTATTTATAGGATTAGGGTGTGTTTTAGACCATAGGATTAACCCTAGGTTAGATTAGGTCCGTCAGATTTAGGAAGTTTCCAGAAACCAGCCCCAAAACCCAACCCAAACTCAACTAGGTGCACCAGGCCAGCATCAGCCGACAGGGCAAGTCGACAGCCCTGTCGACAGCCAAGTCGACAGGCGTGTCGACAGGCAAGTCGACAGCCCTGTCGACAGCCATGTCGACCAGGCTGGGCGGGAGTTTTCCCGCCTGGCCCCATTTCTGCATGTTTTGAAATTTGAACCTGAATTTTTAAATCTGTTTTGAACTTTGAATTTTCAGAAAACTTCATTGGGCCTTAATCGGGTCATACGGACTCCGATTCTCGAAAACTCGGACTCTATTTCGCGTATTTTTCCGAGACGAACGCAATGACGCAGCCCGTTTCCCCCAATTCTCACATCTAAGATTATTTATTCTGTAATTAGTGAATATTAGTATTAACTAAAATTCGGGGTGTTACATTCTCTCCTCCTTAAAGGATTTCGTCCCCGAAATCTCTAAGCTAAGGAGAATGCATATCCTACCATCCAAACAACCATCTACTCAATCCATCAAACACGGGCATCCATTGTCCTTAAAACAATTTCTAATGATGTATGAGCATATGCAAAAAGTGTGTGTATATGTTCCCTATCTAATGTATGAACATATGCAAACCATGATAGTGCCATGCATCCAATATGTATGCGAAAGATCCCTATCGACACATACTATTTCTACATGAGTGCACAATCATTCACCAAAATGCACCATCCATGTGATAACACAACCATTATACATCCATTAATATAGTTACCTACACACAATTTTATGCAATATGCAATATGAAGTGATTGAGCCGATCTAGTGCCTAGAGTGTGTATATATGCATCCACGAGCAACCACTAGCAACCACTTGCATCCACATGCATCCATCAAACATAACATGTCTCAAACACATGTTTCAACCATAGGTTTACCCTATCTAAAGGTCAAAGGTACTCATGAGAGGACATACTAAAGATAAGATAAGCACTAGACAAACGATAAAGGAGACGTTTAAAGGACATACCCTCAAAAAGGAATGGGTATAACGAACGCATCTTCGCTTCTGTCTCCCAAGTAGCATTGCTCTCACCTTTTCCCCTTTTTACTTTGACTAGTCGAACCTCTCTGTTTCTCAACCTCCTAATCTCTGGCCCAAGGATGCGGGTAGGAGCTCGTCGAATAATCACATCACGCTCTACCTTTACTTCTTTAAGCAAGCTCGGCTCTACCGCCTCTTCGGTCTCATGTAGGCACTTCCTCAAATGTGACACATGGAATACGTCATGTTTCCTATGCAACCGAACTATCTCTCGAATATAAACTGAGGCTAGACATGGAATAGTCCTCTTGCTCTTCACGGGTATGAAATGGGCACTCTTAGTAAGTCTATCTATCACAACCCAAATTCCCGTATTACCTTTCCTCGATCTCGGTAATCCATCGAGACACTATCCCACTTTCATAGCGGAACCTCCAATGGGTGAAGCAACCCACTGAGTTTCTTCTGCTCCGCTTTCATTTGCTAGCGCACCAAGCATCTAGCGACATACTCGGCCACATGTCTTCGTACCGGCCCAAAAGAAAACTCGCTTCATGTCTTGGTACATCTTGTCCCCACCGGGATGAATGGTCATCTTCGGCCGATGTGCATCATCAAGCATAGCCTTCCTCAAACCCTCGTCTTGCGGTACTCAAAGTCTACCGTCTCTACGCAACCACCCCTTACCATCTAGGGTGTACCTACTCAAATGGCTGGACGACCCCCTCCTCATGAGCTTCTCTACTAACTCATCCATCTGTGGGTCGTCTCGCTGGGCCTCGCCAATTCGTCCCAAAAGAGTAGGCCTAACCTCCAAGGAGGCTAGCAAACCGGGTACAAAGTCAACGGAAGGTCTAAAGTCAAACATAGAAATAAACTCTAAGCTCCGTCGTTCAACGAACAATGAACTCACGGACAACCTTTTTCTACTTAAGGAATTCGTTACCACGTTACCCTTGCCATGGGTATATGCTATCTCAAACTCCTAGGATGCCAAGAATCCCATCCAAAATCATCACAACTGTCCATCTCTCACGCAGACCACCCTAGTCGAACTCGACATCCCCCAAATGCAAGCCCCAAAGGCCTAAACCAATATCAGACAACCACCCAAGGGATACCTCCCTCGAATTCAGACGACCTACGTGAGATGATACTAGTAAAAACGGCTAAATAATTAAGCCCTTGTCCAACTCTGGATGTCCTCGCCAGTCTCGCTCCAAAACCACCGTTTATCCCATAACTGGCTTTGCTCAACCTATTGAGCACATACGAAAACTTATTTCGCCCCTAGAAAAGACCAAGATGTCATTTACAAAGACCATCACGAACTTATTTAGGTACTCCCTGAACACCCTTCTCATCAACAAAGTATGCGGGGGCGTTCGTCAAACCAAATGGCATCACCAGCCACTCATAAAAACCATCCGGAGTCCTAAAGGTAGTCTTCTCTATACTATCCTCAGCCACTCTCAACTGATGGAACTCCGTGGCTGAGTCCACCGCGAAAACACTGAGGCGCCAACCAACTGATCAAAAAGATCATCAATCCTCGGCAATGGGTGTCTATTCTTCTTTGTTATCTTGTTAAACTCCCTATAACCTACACAAAGTCTGAGGGACCCATCCGCCTTCATAGCAAAAACTACTAGAGCACCCCACTCCGATATCCTTCGTCTTATGAACCCCTTCCCAAGCAAATCGCCTACTTGCTTATGGAGTTCCCTCCTCTCACGAGGAGCCATGTGGCACACTGGCCAAGATACTGGTTTGGCATTGTCTACCAGATATATTCGGAAGTCAATCTCCTGCTCTGGAGGTAAGCCCTTCACCTCCTCAACCACATCCGAGTATTCCCGGACCACTCTAACAGATCGCAAACTTTCGACTGACGTGTCAAGCGATTCTAGATGACTTAGCATAACAGATTCCATGGGATTACAAGAGACCTTGAGAGTGTTACCCAAGCGGGTCATAAGCTTAACAACTCTCCTTCCACAATAAGAATGGCACCATTACTGGATAACCAGTCCATGCCCAAAACTAACCCATAGCTCGTGAAGCCCAAAAAGCATCACATCTAAACTCAACGCTAAGTATAGAAACTTTCAAACCCAAACACACCATGGAGCCCCCTTTTGGGTTTGAAACAACTAAGGGATCATCTACTAAACTGGTGTCTAAGTGCAGTGACTCAACTAACAACAATGAGATAAACGAACTCGATGTGTCAGAATCAAATAAAGTACGGACAGGATGATCGAACAGAAAAACTAGACTTTCAATGGAAATAGTTCTACCTCTTCCCCGAATTGGTGGAACCGCGAGAGCCTGAACTTGCCCCCCTGCCTGAGCTGGTGCCACAAGAGCTTGCACCTGTCTTCCTGAGGTAGACCCCGTCCTTTGCTCCTTCTTTGGACAGTCTTTCATCAGATGCCCTGCTTCGCCACAGTGGAAGCAGCCAATCTTAGTCTTCTTGCGACAATCCTTGTTTAGGTGGCCTAGTGTCCCACAATTGAAGCACTTCTTCTTTCCCTTGCCGCCCTTACCTTTCCCACCCTTATTTTGTTGTTGAGGTTTCTTCTGATCTCCATTCTTCTCGGGTGCCATAATAGCATTGGGGCCCTTCTCTTCCTCATGCATGAACTCCATGTCTACTAACTTCTCGAAGGTGGCCCCCATAGAGATGTGGGTCATAGCCAACCCATGCATCGGTTCGTTCAAGCCTTTAACGAACCTCAAAGCCTTCTCTTCCGGTGTGTTTACCAAGTCTATGTTGAACTTCGCTAACTGATTAAACTTGTTAACATATTCTTTCACCGACAAGTTCCCTTGCTTTAAGTTCAAGAACCTTTCCACGTGCATATTTTCTTTCGCTTTTGAGAGAAACTTTGCCTCAAACCTTTGCCTGAAATCCACCCAAGAGTCAACAGGGCGTTCTCCATTAGTGACCTCCCACCAGAATGAGGCCTCTCCTTCCATTAACCAAGCGGCTAACTTGACTTTCTTTCCCTCTTCCACTTCCAAGATTTCCATCAATTCTTCCGTCTCATTAAGCCAATCCCTAGCTCCCACAAAAGGTTTCCCTCCCATAGCCTTAAACTTCTTACAAGTCTTAGCAAAAGTATCCGTGCGAGGAGGAACGGGTGCAACGGGTGGAGGAGGAACATTTGCTGGACCTGCAGCGGCGGCCCTAGCCTCCATCAATCTCCTATACCATACTGGTATCGTCACACCCTCCGGAAAGTTAAGATCCTCAGCCATGCTGAAACGAAAAAGGAAAGATTCAAAACGGAGAATTCGAAAGATATGGCTATTGGGGATTATGCTTTTCTTTCAAAAACTTTTCTCTTTAAAGACATGTTTTTGAAAATATTTCTTCCAAAAGTGTTTTTAGAAAAATAGTTTTCTAAAAATTTTATCTGTTCCGGTAACCTTAAGCTCTGATACCACGTGTAACACCCCACACCCGCTATGGTCACTCGCTAAGGGAATGCCATAACATCGGTGGAGTATTTTAAGTGAATATAGAACAGAAAATTACAACAAGACAGATATAAGTAATACTTGAAAATTTTAAAACATCATTTCATTGCAGCGGAAAGTAAAACATGTTTGGTTACATCACAAAACCATAATAAGAGTCAAGTACAAAATATATCCATCCTGATAAATAAAATTACATAATCCCAATACATGATCTGATAGCCATAAAAGAAAGGGTAAGCTGAGCTCTACATCTATGGTCCAAGCTCCAAAAGAGAATAAAGCAGCCTGATCAAAGCCCACTCGTACTGGGCCCACTCTGATAACCTGAGGGTTGGAAAAATATAAAAACAACGGGGTCAGACATAAGTCTGAGCGAGTCCTATAACTTTAACAATACAATCATTAAAGTAACCAGAGAAGACATAAGCTTGATATACGGTAACGTCTGGGGATGAATGGCTACACTAAGCAGCTTGGTAGACTTAGGATAAACTAAGATAACCGTAAAGACGCATTTATCCACCCCAGGGATAATTACTAGATTGCACCACCCCAGATCTACCCACCCAAGGGTAATTCCTACACTGCACCACACCAGTTCTACCCACCCAAGGGTAATTCCTACTTAAAGGTTGATCCCTCCCAAGGACTTAGAAAATTTACCCAGTAGTTTCGTGTACTCCTAGCTGACTACCTAGGTGCCGTCTGCCCCTATCTTCACTAGGTGTACCCACTACTCCCAAGCGATCGGCTCCCTACCGTAGATATCCGTGCTGGCCCCACAGTGGGGTGTATCACTCCCCAAAGTGGCAACCCGATACAACAAATGGTGCACGAGTTATATCTACACGATGCAACAACGTCTTATTTACCAGCCCGGGTCCACACACGCATATGAAACCCGTTGGACTCGCGTTGCCACCGCTACCCTGTTTTGGCCTCTTATAGTCAAGCTCAATATGTGTGTCCCGTATTCGACTTGAGTCGAGCCCACTAAGATACGTTTGGGATATTGGTTAAAATGGGCCCCCACAAGCTACCCACCTAAGCTTGTCATTTAATTATATTTCAATGGCCACTTAAGGCAACCACTAGATTTCCGCATGCCCCCATCTCGCTAGGCACTTACTTGATTCCCACATGCCACCCATGGCACTTACTTAACCCTTTAATCATGTTTAATTACATGGTCCACTTTGGTTAAGTATTCTAATCGTATTTTCTATTGCCACCCAAGGCCACCCACTAGATTCCTCATGCCACCCAAGGCACCCACTTAACCCCTCATGTCCCTCTACATGCTAATATGGTTAAGTGTTTCTTAATTAATTAATTAAGATCATGACCTCATAAAGACCTCTCACATTAGACCATCTTTTATGACTGCTGGATATGCCGGTTGGGTCCGGGCAGCCTTACGTCATAAAAAGGGTCTAACCTCGTGTCTTTACTTTAATCACGTATTTAATTTATGACTAAGACCTCTCACATTGGGCCAATCATTTGTAGCTGCTGGATGGCCGGTCGGTTCCGGGCAGACTTCCGCTACAAAAGGGTCCAACCTCGTGTCTTAGTTGATTAATTACACCTAATTAATCACCCCCATAATTTGTATTAATTATCCCTAATTAATTACACATTTTTAAGAATATGGGTAGACCTAACTCAATAGGTAAATTCCCAATTCCATAGTATGGGTAGACCTAACTCAATAGGTAAATTCCCAACTTCATAATATGGGTAGACCTAACTCAATAGGTAAATTCCCAATTATGTCCATTTAATTTGTGGTATGCTTAATCATACCCATTTCACATCATTTTATTAACATGCATATTAACCCCATTGTTCCCCTCGTAATTCGTTCTCATAACATGACATAATAAAGGGAAGATTCATCACAAATGTCATGGGTTTAATCAACATAGCATATAACTTTATCATGGGTTCAAAAGGTGTCAACTTGCATATATGAACATACCTTAAACCCAACTAGCATTTAACCCAAACTTGCATATGAACTTGTACATAAACTTGCATATGAACTTGCACATAAACTTGCATATGAACTTACACATAAACTTGCATGTGAACTTGCACATAAACTTGCATGTGAACTTTCATAACATGTCATACATAGAGGCAAACTCGCATATGTGATGCATATCATAAAAAGAGACAAACTTGCATATGAACTTGCATCATAATAGGGTAAACATGCATATGTATGCATAGCATACAAAGGTGTCATCTTGCATATGTATGCATCTTATTTAAAAAGGGTAAACTTGCATGTCATAATGTATGCATAAAACCAAACACTTAGCATGCATAAAATCAAATACTTAGCATGCATAAAATCAAATACTTAGCATGCATAAAACCAAACACTTAGCATGCATAGAATCAAATACTTATCATGCATAAAACCCACCACTTAACTTGCATAAACCCATATACTTAACTTGCATAAACCCACATACTTAAATTGCATAAACATAGGGTTAACATTAAACTAACATCATATCATATGATTTAAAACCCACAAATCCGCATACAAAACCGCATGATCTCATCATATCTCATCTACTTAATTTAGCAATTGGTTATTAAAGTGATAGAAACTCACCAAAACCAAGATTAGCAAACTTATGAAGTAGAACTAGTTGCTATATTTGAAGAAGATGGTGGTTAGAGGTTGATTAGCTTGCAACTTTCTTCATAAACTAGTGGAGACTCCTCTTAAGTTTGATTTTGGCGGCATGATGGCATCATTTCTATTTTTAGTATGGATTAGGCTTGCATTAGGGTGTATTTATAGGATTAGGGTGTGTTTTAGACCATAGGATTAACCCTAGGTTAGATTAGGTCCGTCAGATTTAGGAAGTTTCCAGAAACCAGCCCCAAAACCTAACCCAAACTCAACTAGGTGCACCAGGCCAGCATCAGCCGACAGGGCAAGTCGACAGCCCTGTCGACAGCCAAGTCGACAGGCGTGTCGACAGGCAAGTCGACAGCCCTGTCGACAGCCATGTCGACCAGGCTGGGCGGGAGTTTTCCCGCCTGGCCCCATTTCTGCATGTTTTGAAATTTGAACCTGAATTTTTAAATCTGTTTTGAACTTTGAATTTTCAGAAAACTTCATTGGGCCTTAATCGTGTCATACGGACTCCGATTCTCGAAAACTCAGACTCTATTTCGCGTATTTTTCCGAGACGAACGCAATGACGCAGCCCGTTTCCCCCAATTCTCACATCTGAGATTATTTATTCTGTAATTAGTGAATATTAGTATTAACTAAAATTCAGGGTGTTACATTATGCCTCGTTAAAACCTTATTAAGAAAAACCCAGTGGGAAAAATCTTAAATAAGGAAAAAGAGTACATTATAATTTATTTTTGTATGTTACTTTTGGGTTGATACTTCTGGATCATGACCCATGCCTCATTAAAACCTTACTAAGAAACCCAGTGGGGAAAAACTTAGTTAAGGAAAAAGAGTGCATTATATCATACTTATGGATGCTCCGCCTGATTTCAAATTTCCTCTGAATTCGTATTCTTGTTTCAGTAACTCAAATTGCTTACAAATACATCTTAGTGGAGTTTTTTCTTCTTTTAAAATTTCACGTGCATTTTCATGCTTTAGGCATGCTTTCTTATTTAAAATGCTTCCCTTTTGTGATTTGTATGATACTAATATTCATTTATGAATACACTTCAGGTGCTTATAATTTTCTGTTTCAATCGAACTTGCATGTTGCAATACATATTTGGTGAATAAGACAACTTTCATTACTAAGCAGGAAGTAATCTACTCATCTTGAAGTATATCAAGATTTTCATTACAACAATACTTAGAAGAATGTTGCAATCTATCATCCATGTTCTTAGTATTCTTTATAATAACAAATGTTATTTATGTTCTTTAGGAACTTATATATTATAATAAGTTTTGCATATCGCAACTACCACTTCAATAAATATTAAGAGTTTTATTACAACAATTCTTGAAAGCAGGAAGTGATCTACTCATCATGAATTATTTCAAGATTTTCATCACAACAATACTTAAAAGAATGTTGTAATCTACATTTCTTTCTCTTTATCACTACCAAAGTTATTTAAATTCTTCTGGAATTTGTATACTTTCATTGTTTATACCTTCAGGGTATTATAAGTGTTTTAAACACTTTTACCACTTTAATCAATTCAGTTATCTCTGAAAATACAATGCTCATGGCATTAATGTGTTGTTGACACTCTATGGTGCTTCAGTTATTATATATATATTTCTATTTTTATCTTATGAACTACAGGTTCATATCTTATGGACTACAGGTCCATATATCTTATTTAGGAGAATTTCATGATGGCCAATCATGTTTCTCTCTAATATGAGATTTTTAATCCATTTATAAATATAAGTGCTTTATTATTTATTAATTTATCATCGATGATTATTTCTTGTCAGTTCTGTTCTTAATTTATTGAGATCTCAAAACTTATCATGCTTTAGGTACCTAAACCACTTATGGGGTTATTTTGACAATCATGTCATGGGTTTCTTTCAAAGTACCCTTAAGTGTTTCTTCAGGAACACTCACCTCCTTTATTTTGCATCTTTATGACTTACTCCAAAGGTATTTTGAACTGACTTTTATACCACACTTTCAGTTGTGATTTACACCTTTTGATCCTTCGGGGATTCAAATGTATATTGGAGAAAATCTATTAGGGACATAATTGATAATTTATGCAAGTTACTTAACACTTTGCATAATTCTATGTGTTTGCAAATATTTAACATCGATGATTCATTTATCCTCCCCCTCAATGTTGACAAACATTTTCACTTTAAATAATAAACTTACTTTGGATTCATTTTTGATCCATTATAGCATCATAACTAGCAAATACATTAGATGTATTTCAATGGTAGGAGGATAATGCTCTTATTAGTTGATAAGATGCATTCATATTGTATTGCTTATTCCCTTTCAATGATCTAATGACTTGGAGAAATTTTCTATCATTTGAATATGCACATGACTTCAGGTCATTCAATATTGATGTCAATCGACTGCATAAATTATAATATGAGTTCATAACAACTTCAGGTTGTTAATTAAATATCGCATATATGTATATATACGTGCGTCCACGTATTACATATGTTATTGATTTGCATATTATTTCTCATTCAAGTTATTGATTTTAGAACAAATTGTTTATAATGTTCCAATCTTTAATTTTTGCTTATCAAGCAATGTCAACGTAAATCTTAAAGATCGTTTCATAATATCTAAAATATCTGATTTGGAACTGTATTGAACTTCTAGGTTCAAATGAAATATATGAACAACTTCGAGTTGTTAATCCATACTGAACTTCTGGTTCAAATAATATATAAACAATTTCAAGTTTGTTAAACTATATTGAACTTCTAGTTCAACTGTATTGAACTGCTGGTTCCACTATATTAAACTTATGATTCCGCTGTATTGAACTTCTGGTTCCACTGTATTGATATTCCGGTTCCACTGTGTTGAACTTCTGGTTCAAATAAAATATATAACAACTTCGAGTTGTTAAAATTTATTCTTCGATACAATATGTAAATATAAACATATTAGCAAGATACAACTCATTTTGAAAATTGTGAAATCTTTGGATATCAACTTTATTAATGTTATTATTTCACATTATTTCAATAAAGTTTCAGGCTTTTGAATTATCAAGTATTTCAAATTCATTGATTGAGGAACTTCGAGTTCCTATGCATATATATATATATACACATACACATGCATATCAATTTTATAAATTTATGATGAACTTCTGGTTCTCAATTTTTTAACATACTTCTATTTTAGAAGCTTTTACATTCTTGCTCATTGACAAGATTTCAAACTTGTATACTTTATCAAAAATGTTTGTATAATACATATACATATATATATATATATATATAATTCAATACTTCAGATCCAAGACTTTGAGTTATACAATTTCCAGTATAAATATTTTCTCTACACAACTTCAGGTTGTGGTTCTATCCTTTCTTCCATAACATTAGTTATTACTAGCTAAATACATCGAATAATAATACATATGTTTATTCTTATTCCAAATACGAACATACATCAACTAACTTACAATAGCCAATGCTTTTAATACATTTATAATAATATGTAATACAATATATATTACCATAACGGTACATATAATGCATTTATTATAAAAATAACGGAAATAACCATTATACGGCCTAAATATATGAATCAAATAAATAAATTTTACATAAAACAACATAACAAAATTTGGATCTAGCTATAGTATTGATCAAAACTGAAATAAACAACTTATAGTTGTACTGCATTCCCAATAATCATATTTTCTAAATACCATGTACATGCATAATATCTGATCTAGAATTGAGTACAAATGCATAATTATAGAACCGGGATTTTGCATTCTTTAATATGAATGATTCAAAAAACTTGCAGTTCTATGCATAAAATTCACAACATAAAAAAAATTACATGTTTCAAATTATACTATCCATATATAGATCTTTCTTTTTATATCAAAATTACTTCTTACCATCATAGAAACTCCAGGTTCTAAGTTTTCCATTTTTATAACAAAAATTACTTTTGCATTCACTTCCGGTGTGCAAAATTAAGATCAATATTTAGATCTTAACTTAATATGATCTTCGAGATGCATATTTTCTTTAGTCATTAAATTTGCATCATGATCTTTGATATTTGAAAATATTTCAATGCAAATTCTTTTATAGAAATATCAGAATATAATATCGCTTCTGGGATATTGCATAAACACCATTTATGCAGTTTTAATACCCTTTTTCTTTTACAAATATTTATCGCCTTTAATTGTAGAAATCTCTTTTGGAGACATTTTATTATTTTCAAATAAACAGATCTCTTCTGGAGATATTTTACCACTTTCAAATATACAAATATCCTCTTAAGATATTTTGTTATCATCACTTCTGGGATGAACTTATCTCTTCCAGAGATAAATATATACAAACTATTGAAATGTCATATCAATATACATTCAAACCTTAAATGCATTAACAAAATCAGGTGCATTAAATAAAAATAAGATTCAAGAGAGAAAAGAAATCACTACTTCTGGAGTGTATGATATTCCTTCAGGGAACATATCTTTTACTTATGTAATTGCAATGAAAAAAAAATTTCTAACATCTCTTTTAGGATGTTGGGTTTGCTATATAAAATTAAATCTCTAAAACATCTCTTTAAGAGATTAATATGTATACTTTATCTTCAGGATATTCAGTTAATATAAACTGTACATGAAAGATGTCAGTTAAATGAAACATGTTTAGTGATTTTCTATTGAATCTGATGTTTTTGTCACATATTATAACGTGTGTGTCTCTTTTAACTTCTTCTGGAAGTACAATCTTTTTATGTTACAACTTTTAAGAAAACTTCGAGCTTTTGTTTCATCTTTCTCATTTGCATATGAACTTCAGGTTCTTTATTTTCATATGAACTTCAGGTTCCTCATTTGCATATGAACTTCAGGTTCCTTACTTGCATATGAACTTCAGGTTCCTTATTTAAAAAAAAATGTATATGAACTTCATGTCATATGAACTTCAGGTCATTTACATATGAACTTCAGGTTCCTAATTGGTTTACATCATGAGTTTTCAATCTCACTTCCAGTGATAAATAAATATTGCTCTTGACTTTAAATGTTATATCATTATATTCTATACCCATAATTTTGTTGGATATACATTAAAAAAAATCATTTTTTTTTCAAGAGATATTTTGTCTTTAGTCTATCCAAAAGAATCACATACGAAGAATAATAGTAGATCGGAAAGGATAAAACTAGATCTACCTCTACATCATCAATAATGTAAACAATACATATATAATCAAATCTCCATTTGGATTTGGAAACTCAAAATTAGATCCGCAAAGAATTGAAAGAATATATCTACACATATTTAGGATCAGAATAGATAATTAGATCTAAAAAGTTAGATCCACTAAAATAGAATGTAGATCTACAAAAAATGAAAAAGAAAAGTGATCTAAAAGTATGGATCACATCTAAGCAGAAGACACAACAAGTTCATATATGTAGATTTATATGATTTCAAAACATAAAAAAATAACTTACATGATAGATCCATAAATATAGATCTAGAATATTTCAAACAATATCTCTAATAGAGCTTCGTGCTGATAACGTGTTATAAAATGAACGCAGAAGATAAGAAATAAGGGAGAGAGAACATTTCTATTCATTCAGATGTATCTTTCTTTCTGTTACATTGGCTCCTTTATATATAGGCTTTGGAGCTGATGTTTAACTTTTTCCCATGATGTGGAAACAGAGAACTAATAAAAGCATATTCCCAAGTTAAGCTGGTGCTTGTTGTTGCACCAGGAGCTGTTACGCTAGGTGCTAAAGCAAGGGTATTATGTTACCATTGAGCAAAGATAGGTTGTAAATGTATGCGGTATCTGAAAACATATCCTAGGGACGTCCTAAAGCACTCATGGTATCATTATGAATATACAAACCAAAACTGTGAAAACCTAGAAATATACATGCCCAGTTTAGGTGTAATCACTCAGTTGTACAAATACATTCATATGCAGTCTCTCACTCATATACAGTTACACAGTCTTGTCTTCTGTCTTCTGCCAGCTTCACAGTCAGTCCAGTCCTCTGCTTGCCTGTCACAGGAACACGCACACTAATCTGGAACAAAAATATTTTTAAATTCTAGCAGATATAATTTTATTTCTAAAATTTATTTGCTCAGAATTTTGGTGTGTTTCTCATCATATTTCGTGACTTAATCTGATATGTGTATGTGTGGTGTGTGTGTGTATATATATATATATCCATCTGTGTTTAGACTACTTGTGATATCCATAGTGATTCACTGTAAATACCACAAGGTAGACATCGTCTGTAGTGCTAACCTATATATATTCTGCACGTGTACTATACATATATACACATACATGTGCACATATTTTCTATGCAGGGGCAATATGGTCAAATCAGTGAATGAGCATGAACCAAGAAATTCCGTTCAAATGCAGACACACACACACACACATACACACACACACACACACACACACACACATATATATATATATATATGTGTGTGTGTGTGTAACAATCCGGAATTTTAAGTGTATTTTTATTTGATTATTTAATTTAAATTTTTTTCGTTTAAAATCGGTTTTGTTGTATTTTATAACTATTTTTATTTTGAATTAAAATTAAATTTATTTTGGTTTTTATATAATGAATTAATTTGATTTGATATGAATATATTTTAATAATATTTTCAATTTCGATCTTATTTAGTATATATCAATTAAATCGAGTTTATTTAATTGAATTTGAATTTATTCTTATATTTTATTTAAATAGTAAAGTCATATTATATAATTTGTTAATAGAAATTTTATCCTTGATTTAATTTCATAATATTCTATAATTTCTCGTAACGAGGATTTGAAATTCGAAATATGTATAGTGAGACGTAATAACTGTATAAATTTTGTCAGAAAATTGAATGTTATCGGTCATGTATTTTTTAGTGTAAAGCTGCGTCTAACGGTTTAAATTTTAGTGACCGTAAAATATCTTTGAAACCAGTTCGGACAAACATGAAAAATATTCTATTTGTTGTCACGAGTCCAACGGTAAAATTCGTTTCGCAAAATTCGGATGTTTTGATCTTCGTTTAATTGTTTTCTCATGTCATTTTTCCGTTTAAAAGGGGTCCATAATGCCTTTTTAAATGGAGCTTAAATGGAGCGTCGTGACACTGCAAACTATATGCCATTGTGTCTTTTTCATCGTGCTGATTAGCGCAATATACTCATATGCCAGTTTCGGTGTTTAGTTCACGCTGAAATTACGAAAAAGCTTGCACAATTTATTTTTGAAACAAAGCCTTTTAAGTTGGACGTGTCCCTTTTCGAATTCAACATATTTGTCTGCAGCGTTCGCACGACGTTAGAAAACGCGAATACACGTATGTTTCATCTTTTGCCAGTCCTTATTCTCATTCCCTTAAACCATGCCTTCAAGTTCTACTTCTTTTCAATGTCCATGTATGTGTTACTTAAAGTAATTCTAAAATAAAAATATACTTAGTTTTGAAATTGAATTGTCAAACACATATGCTACATAAATGAATCATGCATGCGCATTGTACAAGTTGTTTCATTTTCCTCTTCCATGCGTGTATCTTCCAAAAGCCATGTGTGTGTATATATATATATATATATATATATATATATAAAAACTAAACGAAATAGCACTTATTCGCATTGCCGACCAGAATTCCGAAAGCTGTTATGTTTCAGTCCGATGCCATGCAACTCTTCATTTCGTATGTAAATAAAGCAGCAGCGTTTCAAAAAAAAAGAAAAAGAATAAAAAAAAGGCGTGTTATAATATTAGAAGAAAAAAGGTTAATTAAACAAAAGGCCCAAGAAAGAAGATAAAATTGAATGGGTAAAGTCAACATTGTTTTCGGATCTTAACTAAGACTTTGTATATAAATTTTGGTTGAAGTTTGAATTGTCATTCCATATCATTCCTTTTAGGATTTTTTTTTCAATTTGGCCGCCTTTTATAATTTTATTACACATTTAGCCTAGTTTTAAAACTTATTACGTTCGTAGCCTGGTTTATGTCAAATCAGCCAAAAACGTTATTTATTGCTAATGACATTTCGGATGACGCATATTGCGTCATTTAAGAAGCCGCTCAAATTATGCATGTTTTCAAATATGAGCGGCAATCCAAAAACCACTCGTTGCGTCATCTTAAATGGCACTACGTTTTTTGCTGATGTGACTGAAACCAGGCTACAGCCGTACTTAGTTTTAAAACTAGGCTAAATGTGTTATAAGTTTTTGAAACGTGACCAAATTGAAAAAAATCCTTCCTTTTATGTTTCATCCGTTAGTATTCTTTTCCCCAAACTCATTAATTCCCAAATCCATTTTTCCTAAAAAAATCATGGCCGATTAATGTTTACCAAATCACCCACTCGACCATCGCAATGTCCTCTAGCTCGGTTCTTCCTCACAAAGCCATCTTCCCGTTCAAAATCGAATCACGCAACTTCCCCAGATGTCATCTCTCCTCTCAGATTCAAACCCAACGATGGTCCTTCCTCCGCCTCGTCCTTTGCCAAGCTGCAACCATCGAACCCTGTTCCACCGCCGTCACCAGACGAAGCTCCATCGCCAATAAATGTAAGTTTTGCTTACGATTAGGCTTGTTTCAAGCTTGCTATTTCGGTTTCAATAAGCATAATTATTTTGGGGTTGGTTTGGTACTGCATTTTGGGCACTGTTTTGACCCGCTGCTCATTCAGATGTCACCTTCCATTTGCACTATTGCCACGATTTGTACATGAGCACAACTTACGTATTACTTCCACATGACAAATCTTGGTTTTGTTTCTTTGACTGGACATGAAATTTTGATATTTATATTTGCATTGCATTTGCTTTGGTTCAGCATCACTTGGGTTGTATGTCATACGACTTAGGGTATTCCATGCAATCCTGGCTTTTGTCAAAAGCTTTAATTTTTGGAAAAAGCATGCATGTATGAATGTTTAAGAGTAGCTGTAGCATTTGGACAAATGTAATTGTTCAAAGCACTTTTGGATGAATTACACTGATGATGGCACTGCAATTATTGTTTTAGGATTTTATTCTAGGACCATATATCACTAATTTTTCTTAAGTTTTTTGTGAGCTTCAGATAAATTGGACATAGGTTTTACGTTGCATTTTTAGTATCAGATAAAGTCATAACAACCTAAAAACTTGGGTTCCCTTTGTCTTTGAATGGGTTAGTGTTGCTACTGTTGGAAATTTGATACACATGAACATTTTGGAGCATATAATTATTTATGCATGTTTTGTATTTGCTGTTCATCCTTATTTCACCAACATTTCTTTTCAAACTGGTAAATGATTATTAATTAACATGATCTGCGCATGTAACCATGGTACTCATGCAGTCCCCATAAATACTTGATTTATTATTGACAAAAATGAACCCTGTGTATTTTGAGATTTTCGGCCCTTAAGGTTGCTGTAACCCTCATGTAGATACTTATCATTTCATTTACATGGCTCGAGCTTGAATCCACCATGTATGTTGCTTTGTTCGATCCATAATGACACTGTTATTGTTCCCATTTTGGTTGATACTTGGCATGTGTTTAGATAATTGTAGAGCTGCGCATTTAAATGAACACAGTAGCATGCCACACATTACTTTACTTTTTCCCACACTTTTATTATTGAGGCATGCGAAAGATTCAATCCACTTTGGTATGAATATAATGGCAATTCACTGTTTATTATTCTCGAAATATTTAATATATCATCGGGATTAACAATTATATTTATGTGATTATTCGATATAGCTGACTTGACATAAGTTTAATCCTGACTCGAGTGTTTTGTGTTTTGCATGGAACACTCGGGTCATGCCTTATGTGTTCCAGATTTAGTTTTTTCAGCTCGCAAATTGGAGAGAAACTTGAAGACATACACGCATGCAAGCCCGACTAAAAATGTAAAGTTTTATTTAAAAATTCGTGCATATATGTTATTTTCCGCTATGAAAAATGTTTGTAAAACTCTGATATTTTTGTATAGAAGTTCTGCTGTGAGATATTACTTTGCGTCTGTGATATGTGATTCTAAGATTTATTCTATTTACCTCAGAAGCTAATAAAAATCTGTTGTTTTGGACGGTTCGAGTTTGACATGCTTTGTCGATTCGGCACGGTCAAAATGACGGGTCGTTACAGTGTGTATATGTATGTATATACATAGTGGGAACAATGGTTCAGCAAGATTAAAATAGCCATAAAGAGATCATATGCAAGTACACGCGAAGGGACAACTCATGTGACTAAGTCAAGCCATGAATACAGTGAAGCAAGTGACACAACTGGTGCAACTACACCTTGGCCGAGCATATATATATGGTACAACAAATCAGGTTCGGGTCAATACAAAGAAACAGGTGTGCAAACTCATGGTTGGCATGCAACCGTAAAGGTATGTCAAGGGTAAAACATGGCACAAGCTCGAATGGATATGCAAAACTGTCATAATAGTGCATTCGTACAACAGTATACACATGACTGCATAAATACAACAATGCAACAACATGAGTGTGTACACATACACAATTGTGTACATGTACACATGTTATATGCATGTGTACAATGAAGCTCGTGCAGCTGAAACAAAACAACATGGTACAGTAAAGTTTCAAGCTCAAGTGATATACAAAGCTAACATAACATAACAAGCAAGAAGCTCAAACATGGCAAATTCATGATGCAACAGCAAGTGGTCAAACCAGGATGGCACTTACAACAAGGCAGAACATTGGTGCAACAGGGAGAATCAGACTCACGCATAAACAACTCAACATGGGTAAAGCACATGCATATAATCAATATGGACATGCACAAATTTATTTGAAGCACTACAGTATGTGTGAAAATGATTTGTGTATGATAACAACATAGCTTAAGAGAGTTCAAGTATTCAAATGGTTCAAGTCGTGATCAATACACAAGACAATTGCAAGCCAAGTATGGTTAATATAATCAGTGTACAGAATTTTAAATCTGGAGTAGCATGCTCAAGCTCAAACATGCAAAAATAAACTTGCTAGGTCAACACAATTTGTTACAACATTTAATTGGTTCAGCAATGACTCAACAAACTCATTGTGGCAGCAGTATGATGGTATGATCAAATTAACCCATGGAATAAAATGATATTTTTTCTCTTGGTTTGAACATATGGAAAAAATCATTCTCTCTTTGCTGGCATATATTAAATTTGGAATTTGAATATTGTTTTCAATTTCCCAAATTTACAGAGGGAGAAATGCATGGCCGGGTGCATCACAAATTCAGGCAAATTGTTTGCTAATAGAATTGAAGTGGCAAATTGATTATGGGCAAGAATTTTTATGTTTCCAGCTTTAATTAGTGTGAAATTTGGAAACACATTTTTTGGTAATGTTTTCTTAAGAAGGCTGGATTTCATATCGAAATCACAATTCTTATTTTAGGCAACAATCATTCAAATGAGTTCTAGAAAATCAACTGTCGAAATTCAATTTTTTTTAATGTTTCCAGAATTGGCAAAATATTCCAGTTTTTGGGCAAGAAAACAATTTTTCCAGGAATTCATGGTTTTCAGATCAACAAAAATTTGCAAGAAACAAATTGATTTGTTTCTAGTTTTGAACAAAGAAATAATTGGCAAATCAATTCTAATTGTTTCCAGAAATGATTCACGACATATATACCAATGTTTCAACAAATCATTTATTTATCAAACAGTCTAGGGAACAAGTCAAGGATGTATTCACGGCTGATTTATCAAGCCAACAAATCACGCAACAGTCATGACAACAATCACGCAAGAAAAACAAAGGGGGAAAATCGCGAAAATGATGCACAAATCAAATCAAGCCATACTCAAAATCAGAGATAGTTTAAGGGTTTGTTTTTACCCTATTCAAACTACACCAAATCATCACAGGTAGTAACGAAAAAACCAAGCAAGAAATTAGAAGAAGAAAAATCAAATCAAATCTGTGTACTCGCATTTTTCGATCGCCAGAGACCAAATCATTGACAAGCAAGAACAACGTCAGCCGAAGATAATCAGAGAATGAATGTTTCCAGCAATACGACGTGGTGATTTGGGATTCAAGAAACCCTAATTTTTGAGTGCGGACGACATTGTTTTGGGGTCAAAACATTACAGAGGAAATAAAAGGAGGGTCGACTTGTTCTTATTTTAAAAGGGGGTTTTATTTTGTTTTAATTCATTTGTATTTTCTCTTGTAATCTTCAATTTAGGGTTTACTAATTTTCCTATAAAAATTAGTGTTTACTAGCTACGGGTTTGTAGCTAGGGGAAAATCTGGTTACAGGAATAGAAATCAGTTCAAGGATTTTGAGCGTAGGATTAGAATGGCAGTGGGTTTTGCGATTGTACAAAAATGTATAGGCAGTTAGCGAGGGGTTCGCGAGTTTATAGGTTTTTGTATGTGGATGTATGTTTAATTCTAGTAAAAAACCTTGGGGAATGCAGCAGTAGGCAGGGTTTGCGGAAGCTGGGTAAAATCTATATTATTTACTTTCTGCATTTATTTTCTCTGCTGCAATCTGTACTCTGATATTTTTTAATATCTTGTAAAAATCCAATAAACCATATTCACCCCCCTCTAGGGTTAATCTAGATCCAACAAGTGGTATCGGAGCTTGGTATTTTCATTAACTTTAGAGTAATGGTGTTTCCTAGTTGTCAGTATAGCGAGAGTCAGTCCAGTGGTATTCCATTTATTTTCAATGGTACGGACTTTTTAAATTGGAAATCAAAATTGAAGTCCTATTTAAAGTCTGTTAATATTAAATGTTGGGATACTATTATTAATGGATACGATTGTGTAGATAGGAATGATATTGAGTTTAATTCTCGTGCTACTCATATTTTATATTCTCATATTGATGATGACCAATATAACCATATCACCTATTGTTTATCTGCACAGGAAATCTGGAATATTCTCAATACGAAGTATGGAAGAATTGACAATAGCCGCTCAAAACCCCAGAATGTCAACTCAGATTCAAAATTGTGCATAATAGGTCTTACAGAAGAAAATTCAGATGGATCCGATGATAGATACTCAAAAGACAATGAGATAGAAAGTTTCTCATTTATATATGTACTGATTTAACAAAAATTGTTGATAATCTCCATCAAAAAAAACAAATCTCTGAAATCTAAAAATCATGAGTTGACCAACAAAAATAACTGTTTAGAATCAAAACTTTCAAATGTCATGAAATTAGAAAATTCTGATTGTGAAAATTGTTTGAAATTGAAAACTGATCTCGTTCATGTCAATAAAAATATTTAAAAGCTTGAAGAGGAAATTCTTATTTTAAAAGATAATGAGATTGAGCTAAAAAGTACAAACAATTATTTGCAAAAGGAACTTAAAAATTTTAAGGTTATAAAAAATTCCAAACATATGAAATTGCTAAAAAGGAAAATTTGCAGAAAACTGAATCAATTTTGAATGAGCTTGAAAAGGAGATTGAAAAATTCAAGAAACTTGTGTTTGAAAATCAAATTCAATTTGAATCTGAAATCTTTGAGTCCAAGACCAAAGTCAAGCTGCTTGAAAACGAAAATTTGATTTTGAAACAAAATGATGCTGAAAGGTGAAAGATCAGCATTAATCATTGTTCAAATCCAATGAAAGAAAGTGGTGATCTTAAATCCAAAATCAATGATCTCAAATTGAGTTTAAAATGTTTTTCAACCAGAGGAAAATCTTTGAATATGCTGTTGAAAAATCAATTTTCTTCTGGAAATAGGAATGGTCTCGGTTTTGGAAAAGTTAAAGAGTTTGAAAAAATAAATCCAGATGATTTTAAAAATTCTCAAAACTACTTTGAAAAGAATCGACTTGATAATTTGAACTCTGATAGTTTCAAAGGATTTTTAAATCATAAACGAAATGAGAATTTGTTTGGTAATTTAATCTATTTTGGACCCCAAAAAGAAATAAAGTGATTTCGTCTAATTCAAACAGATTTGGGTCCCTAAGGGTACAAAGGTAATCTCGAATGGATTGCTATAGAACTAGGTTTAGGTACCATAAAGTCGTAAACACATTTCAGAGTGGTTTTACAAATTTTGTCAGACCACTCGATCCTCTAAACACTTAGGTGCCAGAGGCTGGCTGAGGAACGACCTTCTAGAAGAATCAAAGTTTGTTCCATATCTGAATTAAAGCAATTCGATATATGTTCCTTAGCCAAGTTTGTCGAGTTAGAGATTTATTTGTTTGCATTGATTACAGGTTTGATATCTAAACTCACTTTTGTATATATTCTCTGTTTTTGTTCTTCCTCTCTATTCCTCCTTCAATTTTCTTTGTTAATCCTGATTTTTATTGTCACTGCCACATTTATTTTCTTTCTTGAGCTTTCTTAACTTCAAATTGCAAAATTCATGATTTTGTGAAAATATGCTTCATTTGTATAAAACTCTGATGTTTTAATGATCCAGATCTCGAATTCAAAATTGTAACTTCTCTGCAATTATT
The DNA here is from genome assembly GCA_030737875.1 of Allium sativum. Classification (NCBI taxonomy): domain Eukaryota; kingdom Viridiplantae; phylum Streptophyta; class Magnoliopsida; order Asparagales; family Amaryllidaceae; genus Allium; species Allium sativum. The sequence continues at coordinate 137,573,008 of CM060925.1, read as the reverse complement.
TTGAAGTTTAATTCTTTTCTGATTTCTGAATTCCTAACAGTGCTGAAGTATTATTGTCATGTCTTTGTTAATTTGAATTCTAAATTTTTGAAGATCTGAAAAATTATTGAAATTTCATACACCTTTGTTGTTTTGAGTTTCTTCTAATTCATTTTGGAAACACTTGAAAATTTATACTCATTATAGCACAGTACTATGTTTCAGTTGTGATAATTTCATTGTTTTTTTTTTGGATTGGTTTAGTTATTCTGAATTGAAAATCTTTTGACATTGATTTTTGTGCTGTATCTTGAAATTCATTGTTATTCATCATCATCTAACTTAGATACTTGATTGTTTGAAATCATTCGATATTTTTTGATTTTGAATTCACACACTTCTTAGATTTGAAATTAATAAGCTTGTGTGATTGATTCATTGTGTCTCAAAATTTACATTCCTTCAAGTGATTTCTAATAGATTGTTTTTAAACTTGGATCATGAATCATCTCTTGTGCATGTTAAAAATAATTGTGAAAAATTCCGTGAAAAAAATCCTTGAAAATCTGGTTTTAAAACTCTCTGTGTTACATCTTTGATAAAAGGAATTGTTTTTTGAAAACGTTTTGATGACTGCTTATTTTGGTAAAAATTTATCGCTGCTTTGATAAATGGATTATATGTGCTTGATTTGCTTGATTGGGCTTGGTAATTGGTTATTGTTGTCGAGACACCTTAGTTAGCCACCGGGGTTGTATCAAAATCCTCGTTAATGGAGATAACAAGTAGTATCAGCCTTAAGTGCTTTGAAATTTTCTCACTCTTCTGTTTTGTTTCTTTAAACTGATTTTCAAACTATATAGATCTTTCAATTCCCTCTTGTAATTGATTTTCAATTTTAAAATGATTTATTGATTATTTATTCAGAAATTGAAATCATTAACCAAATTGAACTGTATTTAGAATTCATAAAAGTTATTATCAGATTTTGAGATTGTGATGACTTTGACTACGATATTTTTCACAACAAGAGGAAATTCTATTTAAATCCCATGATATTTAGAACAATTTTTTATAATATCTTTGAATTAGCATTTATTTCACGAACATCTTCTTAGTCTATCATCATTCTGCCATCCATCATAATTTTATATTAATGTGGAGAGTATAATATTTTTTAAAATCATCTTAAACTTACTACTTCAAAATTTGTGATGGAAATGAGACTATATATTTTTTTGGAAAAAGAGACAATTGAAATTTTTTCAAGAATCCCGGTACAGTTATGAATATTTCATAATATGATTAATTTAGAAATTTATTTCATAACCATTTACGTACCTATCATATTTCCATCATCCACATTGGTTTTATATACTGAGGAGTTTTTTTTTATAGGGGAAAATGATAAATATATAATATACATACCTCATTCAAAAATCCAAGCTCTGGTCATGCATGGTTATGAGATTACTTATATTTAAGATGCACCTGACCTCATTTAAAAATCCAAGATCTGGTTATGCATGGTCAATGTGCTCTTAAATGAAAAGAAAGAGAAAAGAAAATAATTTGAAGTAAACAAGAATTTATTTGAAATCCTCCTTGATGTGTAAAAACTGACCTATCAATCCATTTTTTAATTCGTGAAATGTGTTAATATCTTATGATATATTATGATTTGTTGATTGATAGTTATTGGGATTTGAGATTATTAATTGCGTCACTTAATTTGAATTTATAATCGTAGTACAAATCCATCACTGTTTTGTTCTCATTTTCTAAAAATAATAATTGAAAATAATTAGAAATCATGTGTTTTAAAACTCTCTCCATTTTTATAAATTCATCGTTAATCCATCATTCTACAATGTGAAATTTTCCCCTCGTCCGTAGAATATTATGATTTTTGTTTGATTGATTGAGATTTATGATGAACGTTCTTCCTGTTAAGCTGATTTTATATTACTAGTCTGTTTTTCATCACTATTTTAATTTCTGTATCCTTTTGATGATAACAAAAGGTGCAGATTGGTTAAGATTTTGATTAATGAGTGAATATTTTAATATTGAAATTTCATTTGATTTTTTTCCCACTCATGCACATATCTAGATGGAGTTTTGTTGTAGGGGAGCACATAAATAGGTTGAGTTCAATAATTCTGTAACATACCGTCTTTCGTCCACTTCAAGCTGGTAATTAAACCAACTCAAACCGTCCGAAATGACAGAATGTTATTAGCTTCTGAGGTAAATAGAATAAATCATAGAATCACAGACACAGAAAAACAGAATATCTCGCAGCGGAATAAATAAATTATACAATAGTAGTTCATGAAGCTACTAAATAAAATCAAAGTTTATACATAATATCAGAGTTACAAAATTAAATACAGCGGAAGTCTAAACACAAGAATTTCTAATACATAGAAGAAATAGCCAGAATCAACAGGTAAAGGTGATATCTTTTAACCGTCCCCGGCTTCAAAAGGTGAAATCTCAACACTGCAATACTCGATCTGACCCGAGCAATAATGCAAAACAAAACAACTCGGATCAGGACTAACATTCTCATGGAAGTAAACCAACTTAAATGAAATATTAAATGAAATGCATCAGTAACTTAGAGGATGTTTGGGATCATCATCCTCTAAGGATCCGTTAAACTAATATCATATAATATAATACGCTATTATAATAGTGTCTATGTTTAAATATACTATTGAAAATAGTGTAAGCGGGATTACCATTATTACCCTTACACCGTTTATACCGTTATCGTACAGTTTGCATATAACACACCAGTACGTCGGCGGATAGGGATGCGCCGTGATACGACAACGCTAAATCAAAATCGTAGGGGGCTCGATCAGGATAATATGACAAGGCACACGAGGAATACCCACGGTAGGATTCTACCGATGCACGCCCGGACCGGTGGTAACGCATAGCCGCAACTACCGCCCACCTCGAACAACACTCCCATAATCAAGGGTGGCCACCAATCAAATCACAAAGTAATAGATATGGTTCGAAGAAGTGTGTCCGATGGAGGTGCGACCTCACTTAATCACGGTATAGCACCTGTTTTAGTCATTTTAATTATGACCCGAAGGTCAAGGCTATCCATCAACGTTCTCTTCCTTCAATCCAGTAATCGCCACCAAACCATCCTACTTCATTCTGGAACTCCACCGCGTACACAGTTGTTAAAGTGGTTTTCGGTATTGGCAGAGAGTATGACAATATCCGATCCCGGTCTCTTTAACAACCAAACGTTTACATTTTTCACACCGTGACCATTTTAATAAAACCATATCTTGAAATAAATTGATTTAAGAAATTTCTTTAATTCAAACCAAAAAGTTTATGAATCAATTCCATGTATAAAATTATTTCAATTCATATTCAGTCAATTTATAATCTAATTCATATATTCATATCAATTATAAATTCAAATTCCAATTAACTACATAGTTCACGTACATTTCCTATAAAGTTCAATATTTATGTCAATTCAAAATTCGCATTTAGTTGATTAAAATTCAAATTCATTGAATCAAGTATCGTTATATAAATTTAATTCTTTAAACCTCGTTTTTAAATCACAAAATCAAAACTTATCCACCTTTTGAGTTTATTATTAAAGTTTATAAAATATATATAAAATAAGCATTGAAAATATTGTTTATGAGTTATAAATTTATATAGAAAATAACTTTATAAACATATATAGGTTTAAATTAATTCAGAAATAGGTTTAAAAAGAATAATTTATTATAATATATTAATTTAAAGTTAAAAGTACATATATGATAAAATTATATGGATCTTAAATTAATATTATTACAATCAAACTTTCCAAATCAATTTAATTCGAAAACATGACCAACGGTGTCCATATATAGTTTTCTACCCTATGGTCAAGTGGTACGGATATTTATCATTTCAACCCGCAATTTATAAAATTTCTACGGGTTTATCATTTCAACCCGCAATCCCAAATTCAGTAAAATCGTTCAGGTCTATCATTTCAACCCATAACGATTTTTCCCTAATCTAATGACCATTCGGGTATGTATCATTTCAACCCTTAGTGATTTTTCCTAAACTATGGGTATCTACAACATAACAAACCATCACATATCATCAATCACATCATAGTCATATATAATCAGTGTACATACATGTCATATGAATATCGTGTCACATATGAAAGTGTATAATTTAAACAAACAATCTCTACTGACAATCCTATACATTTCATAACAGTTCATTTAGTTGATCTAACATCTATGAAGTAATGTGAGTCAGGTGTGAGATAAACTCACCTTTCGTGGCACAGATTAAAGACAATAGATGAATTTATGCAGAATTGAAACGACGACTTCCATGCACGATTCAGAATAATTTCAGCTCGATGCTTACTCATTATATTTTTTTCATAAGAGGAGGATAGGGAATGTCTCAAAGGATCGGTAAGGCTACTGGGTTTCAGAACGGTCTTTAAGCTCAACACCAAACCGACTTAAAATATAAACACAACATTTACTTTTACAAATATTATATATATATTTATATATATACATACACGGATGGTAAAACCATAACATATATATATAGTTCAAGTTCAATACATACCAAGATATTTTATAAATTTATATATTGTGTAACACACCAAAAACTTTATATATAAAATAAATATACAATGCAAACCCACACGCAAAATACATAAAAACCATTGTATGCATATATAAACATTTAAAGAAATATACATACACATTTTTTTTTAAACAAATAAATATTCAAAACAAACTTAACACAAATATACGCACACACAATGTTGTACCCACACCATTTCACACGCATGAAAACACTCCCAAAGCTTGTATATTATAGATTATATATAACATATATACATACATATAAATTTTCCTTCAAAACAAATAGGCTCAAAACAATACATTTATTGTTATAAAATATAAATTTTATTAAATACACACAAATACAAATGCAGTTACACACAGTATTATAAAATACACGCTCACTACAATAACTACATGCATACAGTATGACTCACGCACCACACACTAGAAAAATAAAAACACTACACAGAACCCACACATGCCTATAAACAGGAATGCACATACACAATACACTACGCCACACACACAAAACAATACACAAAATCAATTAAATATATATACCTTCGCAAACTATATATTATATATAGACAATCGTTAAAAATATATATACATACATATTAATAATAAAATAAAATTTCAAACAAATATATATATATATATATATATATATATATATATATTCATATATATATATATACACCCACACACTGAAAATTTATTTATTTATTTATTTAAAAATCAACACACATGCATGTACACCAAAATATATATTTAAAGTAAAGATACTCCCATTTTTCAATGAAAATTACCACTAAGTATGATATATGTTAAAATATTCCTTATAGTTCACAACTTCAAATTCCATCTACCATATGTTCGTCATGCTTAATTGCCTAACATCTCTAACACTTCAAAGAAACAATAACATGAGAATGCTTGATTATATCCCACTGTTACATAAAATAAATATAAATCATTGAGTCATTTGAAAGTTATGAAGTATGGGTTGCTGAATATCTCCACTACAATTAACTAATATATAAAACAATAAACCATCATACCCATGCATACATGGAAACACCAAACTCACACAACCAAAACTTACACACACACTAATCACGCACACACCAATTTACATACACAAAACCCATACACTAACATAAATATAAATATGTAGATATATATAGATGTAAATAACTCACGCAAAAGAACACACAAATCTAACATGCGTAAACACATGAGGAAAAGATGGGCTGAAGTTGGGGAGTAGCACGTTTGTGGGGGAGGAGCATGTCAGTGGGGAGTTTGGCGAGCTCGGCAAGGGGTTGAGCGAGGCGAGGGTTCGGACGTGGAGGGGATTGGGTGAAGCATGGTGGCAGAGGGGTCTTCATCGGAAAACTGGGTTTCACGGAGGGGTGGAGGCTTGGTTGGTTTGATTACTAGGGCGGTTGGAGGCTGTAGGTGGAGCCGTGGAGGAGCGGTCTCGGCAGCAGGCGTGGGGAGGTGTTGATGGGTGTCGACGCTTTTCATGAAGGCGAGGGAGGGGTGCGATGGAGGGTATTGTTGTACAACGATGGAAGTTGAGAGGAAAGAAAATAGACGATGGAATTTCAGAAGAAATGAAGTGGATCTGGAAATTGTAAAAGTAGAAGATGAAGGAGCAGAAATGGTATGGCCTAATAAGCACGCTCAAAGATTAATAAATGGGATAAACTTTATTTCCACAAGATTTAAGGAATGATCATGAGATTAACGGACCAGAAGATAGGAAAGGTAAAAATAAAAACGTGGGATACTCCATCACTCCTATGTTACGAGATAAGAGGAGTGATAAGAATTTGAATTTTAAAAAATAAATAAATATTGATTTCTCATAAAAGAAAGAAAAAATATAAATTTAAATTTCGAAAGAACAAACTGGAAATAAAAGTGAACAGACAATTCTTTTGAAAATATATATTAGTGAACAATAAATACAAATAAAATTTGACAATTAAAATTGGAACGGATTATATTTTTGAAACAACGAACGTATAAGGAAAACATTAATACTAAGTAATGGACATCAATGCTTGTAAATAAAAGAAAATACACATTTTTTTTATTCAGAGGACGAATGGTTTGGAAATAAATAAATAGACAATCAAACGTCTCCAAATTCAAAACGCACAAGACTGTTTTGGAAATAGAAACTTACCATTGGAACGTAAGTGAACGAATGGAAACAGGGAACCAAAAGAAATGAACATGGGGAAATAAATGGAAGGAAATGAATGTTTAATTTCTTTGAAATTAACAACCAGGTAAGGAAAGGAATAATAATAATAAATGAACATTGAATTTTAAAGATGTAAACAGTGTTCATAAATAAAAGGAAACAATATAAATTTATTAATTGAAAGAAACAAATGGTTTTGGAAATATAAAATTACAAAGATTTTGCAATCAATAATTGATGATATCAAAGGAAAAAAAGAATCTGACAATTAATTTAGCCATGTTGCATCAACAAAAATCAATACGATAATATATATATGTATAATTCTATTAATATTGAAACGGATCGTATAATTATACGAGTTTTAATTATCAAATAAAATCCAAGAATGGATTCAAACTCAAATAAATAACCCAATTAAATTTACCATAAATAAGGTTCTAACATAGCAAATATTGATTTGAATTATTAAGTTGCATTCATACCAAAAGTAAAATTCATTTGTTTTTAAAAAAAATCCAAACAAATTTAGTTTTAGATAATCAAAATAAACATTATTTCCATAAATGCAAACAAATAAAATAAATAAATCAAAATTTTAAATTAAATCATTAATTAAAATACTTTAAAAATTGAGGTTGTTACAATCTCCCCTACTCAAACCTTTTCGTCCCCGAAAAGGAACGAGGTAGAGAAATAGTAATTAAATAATTAATATATTTAAACCAAAGGTTCATATTTATATTCACACCTATACACACACACACACACACACATATATATATATATATATATCACAAATTAAAATCTTTATAATCTATTTAAATTTATAAATTTCGATATATGCATAACTTTATAAACTATATCGTTATAGATTTCAACTAAGATAATATCATTTTCTTACAAAATCTACATCTTTACCTCTTATTCAAAATGTATAGTTTATAAAATATAAAGTCTTAAAGTATAAACATCAAATCCTTTCAAAATATTGGTATTACCAAAACATAATATTATTTACGAATATATATATATATATATATATATATCAAAATTTCACATCAATATTAAATAAGAATACTCTTCTTCAACTTCTGACCTTGTTATATACAAGGATAAGTTATAGAATTCGAGGTAAAAGCTAAACGAACAAAAGAACCTAATCGAAGAGGATCTACGAAGGAAGATAGATTCAATGGAAAGGAAATTTCACAAAAAGAATTTAAATATATAAAAAAACAAATTATATGCAAAAATATTTGTTTAAAACATTTAAAACTATTTTAACCATTTATACTTTAAAAATATGCTCTCTCGCAAGAAGGATTCAACGACTGATTCCACTCATTCTAGGGTATCACTACCCTATCTCTAATGAGCTTTTACCTCATAGGCTAAAGCTTTGATAAACCAAAGCTCTGATACCAAATGTAACATACCGTCTTTCGTCCACTTCAAGCTGGTAATTAAACCAACTCAAACCGTCCGAAATGACAGAATGTTATTAGCTTCTGAGGTAAATAGAATAAATCATAGAATCACAGACACAGAAAAATAGAATATCTCGCAGCGGAATAAATAAATTATACAATAGTAGTTCATGAAGCTACTAAATAAAATCAAAGTTTATACATAATATCAGAGTTACAAAATTAAATACAGCGGAAGTCTAAACACAAGAATTTCTAATACATAGAAGAAATAGCCAGAATCAACAGGTAGAGGTGATATCTTTTAACCGTCCCCGGCTTCAAAAGGTGAAATCTCAACACTGCAATACTCGATCTGACCCGAGCAATAATGCAAAACAAAACAACTCGGATCAGGGCTAACATTCTCATGGAAGTAAACCAACTTAAATGAAATATTAAATGAAATGCATCAGTAACTTAGAGGATGTTTGGGATCATCATCCTCTAAGGATCCGTTAAACTAATATCATATAATATAATACGCTATTATAATAGTGTCTATGTTTAAATATACTATTGAAAATAGTGTAAGCGGGATTACCATTATTACCCTTACACCGTTTATACCGTTATCGTACAGTTTGCATATAACACACCAGTACGTCGGCGGATAGGGATGCGCCGTGATACGACAACGCTAAATCAAAATCGTAGGGGCCTCGATCAGGATAATATGACAAGGCACACGAGGAATACCCACGGTAGGATTCTACCGATGCACGCCCAGACCGGTGGTAACGCATAGCCGCAACTACCGCCCACCTCGAACAACACTCCCATAATCAAGGGTGGCCACCAATCAAATCACAAAGTAATAGATATGGTTCGAAGAAGTGTGTCCGATGGAGGTGCGACCTCACTTAATCACGGTATAGCACCTGTTTTAGTCATTTTAATTATGACCCGAAGGTCAAGGCTATCCATCAACGTTCTCTTCCTTCAATCCAGTAATCGCCACCAAACCATCCTACTTCATTCTGGAACTCCACCGCGTACACAGTTGTTAAAGTGGTTTTCGGTATTGGCAGAGAGTATGACAATATCCGATCCCGGTCTCTTTAACAACCGAACGTTTACATTTTTCACACCGTGGCCATTTTAATAAAACCATATCTTGAAATAAATTGATTTAAGAAATTTCTTTAATTCAAACCAAAAAGTTTATGAATCAATTCCATGTATAAAATTATTTCAATTCATATTCAGTCAATTTATAATCGAATTCATATATTCATATCAATTATAAATTCAAATTCCAATTAACTATGTAGTTCACGTACATTTCCTATACAGTTCAATATTTATGTCAATTCAAAATTCGCATTTAGTTGATTAAAACTCAAATTCATTGAATCAAGTATCGTTATATAAATTTAATTCTTTAAACCTCGCTTTTAAATCACAAAATCAAAACTTATCCACCTTTTGAGTTTATTATTAAAGTTTATAAAATATATATAAAATAAGCATTGAAAATATTATTTATGAGTTATAAATTTATATAGAAAATAACTTTATAAACATATATAGGTTTAAATTAATTCAGAAATAGGTTTAAAAAGAATAATTTATTATAATATATTAATTTAAAGTTAAAAGTACATATATGATAAAATTATATGGATCTTAAATTAATATTATTACAATCAAACTTTCCAAATCATTTTAATTCGAAAACATGACCAACGGTGTCCATATATAGTTTTCTACCCTATGGTCAAGTGGTACGGATATTTATCATTTCAACCCGCAATTTATAAAATTTCTACGGGTTTATCATTTCAACCCGCAATCCCAAATTCAGTAAAATCGTTCAGGTCTATCATTTCAACCCATAACGATTTTTCCCTAATCTAATGACCATTCGGGTATGTATCATTTCAACCCTTAGTGATTTTTCCTAAACTATGGGTATCTACAACATAACAAACCATCACATATCATCAATCACATCATAGTCATATATAATCAGTGTACATACATGTCATATGAATATCGTGTCACATATGAAAGTGTATAATTTAAACAAACAATCTCTACTGACAATCCTATACATTTCATAACAGTTCATTTAGTTGATCTAACATCTATGAAGTAATGTGAGTCAGGTGTGAGATAAACTCACCTTTCATGGCGCAGATTAAAGACAATAGATGAATTTATGCAGAATTGAAACGACGACTTCCATGCACGATTCAGAATAATTTCAGCTCGATGCTTACTCATTATATTTTTTCATAAGAGGAGGATAGGGAATGTCTCAAAGGATCGGTAAGGCTACTGGGTTTCAGAACGGTCTTTAAGCTCAACACCAAACCGACTTAAAATATAAACACAACATTTACTTTTACAAATATTATATATATATTTATATATATACATACACGGATGGTAAAACCATAACATATATATATAGTTCAAGTTCAATACATACCAAGATATTTTATAAATTTATATATTGTGTAACACACCAAAAACTTTATATATAAAATAAATATACAATGCAAACCCACACGCAAAATACATAAAAACCATTGTATGCATATATAAACATTTAAAGAAATATACATACACATTTTTTTTTAAACAAATAAATATTCAAAACAAACTTAACACAAATATACGCACACACAATGTTGTACCCACACCATTTCACACGCATGAAAACACTCCCAAAGCTTGTATATTATAGATTATATATAACATATATACATACATATAAATTTTCCTTCAAAACAAATAGGCTCAAAACAATACATTTATTGTTATAAAATATAAATTTTATTAAATACACACAAATACAAATGCAGTTACACACAGTATTATAAAATACACGCTCACTACAATAACTACATGCATACAGTATGACTCACGCACCACACACTAGAAAAATAAAAACACTACACAGAACCCACACATGCCTATAAACAGGAATGCACATACACAATACACTACGCCACGCACACAAAATAATACACAAAATCAATTAAATATATATACCTTCGCAAACTATATATTATATATAGACAATCGTTAAAAATATATATACATACATATTAATAATAAAATAAAATTTCAAACAAATATATATATATATATATTCATATATATATATATTCATACATATATATATATATACACACCCACACACTGAAAATTTATTTATTTATTTATTTAAAAATCAACACACATGCATGTACACCAAAATATATATTTAAAGTAAAGATACTCCCATTTTTCAATGAAAATTACCACTAAGTATGATATATGTTAAAATATTCCTTATAGTTCACAACTTCAAATTCCATCTACCATATGTTCGTCATGCTTAATTGCCTAACATCTCTAACACTTCAAAGAAACAATAACATGAGAATGCTTGATTATATCCCACTGTTACATAAAATAAATAAATATCATTGAGTCATTTGAAAGTTATGAAGTATGGGTTGCTGAATATCTCCACTACAATTAACTAATATATAAAACAATAAACCATCATACCCACGCATACATGGAAACACCAAACTTACACAGCCAAAACTTACACACACACTGATCACGCACACACCAATTTACATACACAAAACCCATACACTAACATAAATATAAATATGTAGATATATATACATGTAAATAACTCACGCAAAAGAACACACAAATCTAACATGCGTAAACACATGAGGAAAAGATGGGCTGAAGTTGGGGAGTAGCACGTTTGTGGGGGAGGAGCATGTCAGTGGGGAGTTTGGCGAGCTCGGCAAGGGGTTGAGCGAGGCGAGGGTTCGGACGTGGAGGGGATTGGGTGAAGCATGGTGGCAGAGGGGTCTTCATCGGAAAACTGGGCTTCACGGAGGGGTGGAGGCTTGGTTGGTTTGATTACTAGGGCGGTTGGAGGCTGTAGGTGGAGCCGTGGAGGAGCGGTCTCGGCAGCAGGCATGGGGAGGTGTTGATGGGTGTCGACGCTTTTCATGAAGGCGAGGGAGGGGTGCGATGGAGGGTATTGTTGTACAACGATGGAAGTTGAGAGGAAAGAAAATAGACGATGGAATTTCAGAAGAAATGAAGTGGATCTGGAAATTGTAAAAGTAGAAGATGAAGGAGCAGAAATGGTATGGCCTAATAAGCACGCTCAAAGATTAATAAATGGGATAAACTTTATTTCCACAAGATTTAAGGAATGATCATGAGATTAACGGACCAGAAGATAGGAAAGGTAAAAATAAGAACGTGGGATACTCCATCACTCCTATGTTACGAGATAAGAGGAGTGATAAGAATTTGAATTTTAAAAAAAAATTAAATATTGATTTCTCACAAAAGAAAGAAAAAATATAAATTTCGAAAGAACAAACTGGAAATAAAAGTGAACAGACAATTCTTTTGAAAATATATATTAGTGAACAATAAATACAAATAAAATTTGACAATTAAAATTGGAACGGATTATATTTTTGAAACAACGAACGTATAAGGAAAACATTAATACTAAGTAATGGACATCAATGCTTGTAAATAAAAGAAAATACACATTTTTTTTATTCAGAGGACGAATGGTTTGGAAATAAATAAATAGACAATCAAACGTTTCAAAATTCAAAACGCACAAGACTGTTTTGGAAATAGAAACTTACCATTGGAACGTAAGTGAACGAATGGAAACAGGGAACCAAAAGAAATGAACATGGGGAAATAAATGGAAGGAAGTGAATGCTTAATTTCTTTGAAATTAACAACCTGGTAAGGAAAGGAATAATAATAATAAATGAACATTGAATTTTAAAGATGTAAACAGTGTTCATAAATAAAAGGAAACAATATAAATTTATTAATTGAAAGAAACAAATGGTTTTGGAAATATAAAATTACAAAGATTTTGCAATCAATAATTGATGATACCAAAGGAAAAAAAGAATCTGACAATTAATTTAGCCATGTTGCATCAACAAAAATCAATACGATAATATATATATGTATAATTCTATTAATATTGAAACGGATCGTATAATTATACGAGTTTTAATTATCAAATAAAATCCAAGAATGGATTCAAACTCAAATAAATAACCCAATTAAATTTACCATAAATAAGGTTCTAACATAGCAAATATTGATTTGAATTATTAAGTTGCATTCATACCAAAAGTAAAATTCATTTGTTTTAAAAAAAAATCCAAACAAATTTAGTTTTAGATAATCAAAATAAACATTATTTCCATAAATGCAAACAAATAAAATAAATAAATCAAAATTTTAAATTAAATCATTAATTAAAATACTTTAAAAATTGAGGTTGTTACAAATTCAATGTCAAACACATTTACTATATTCAAAATTTTATTTTTTGTTTGTCATCATCAAAAGGGGTAAAATGTTTTATATAATAATTTTGTGATTTTTATTTGATGATAACAAACAAATTTATATTATTATAAATGTGTTTGCCATTGTACTATTCCACTACATCACAGACATAATATAATATTTATATTTAAATAAAATACTACTGCACAAGAATTTAATTATTCAAACATTATTTTATTAAGATATAATATTTTATTTCTATATTTGAATAGTACATATTTCATAACTCCACTATTTGTACATCTCAATTTCATACATATATATTCTATTTCATATATTGCTCAATTTCATACATATATATTCTATTTCATACATTAGTCTTCACCATAGTTCACTCATTTATATCACTCAGTTGTACAAATACATTCATATACAATCTCTCACTCATATACAGTTACACAATCTTGTCTTATGTCTTCTGTCAGCTTCACAGTTAGTCCAGTCTTTTGCATGTCTGTCATAGAAGCACAAATAATAATCTGGAACAAAAATATTTTTTAATTCTAGTAGATATAATTTTATTTTTAAAATTAATTTGCCTTAGAATTTTGGTGTGTTTCTCAACATATTTCATGACTTGATCTGATGTGTGTGTGTGTGTTTGTATTCATTTGTGTCTAGACTTCTTGTGATATCCACGGTGATTCACGGTAAATACCACAAGATAGACATCGTCTGTAGTGCTCACATATATATATATATATATATATATATATATATATATATATATATATATATATTCTGCACATGTGTTATACGTGTATACACATACATGTGTATGTATATACACATATTTTCTATGCAGGGGCAATATGGTCAAATCAGTGAATGGGCATGAACCAAGAAATGCAGTTCAAATGCAGACACAAACACACATACATATACACATATGTGCATATATATATATATATATGTATATACATAGTTGGAACAATGGTTCAGCAAGATCAAAATGGCTACAAAGAGCTCATATGCAAGTACATGCCAAGAGACAGCTCATGTGATCAAGTCAAGCCATGAACACGGTGAAGCAAGTGACACAACTAGTGCAACTTCACTATGGTCGAGCATATACATATATATATGGTACAACAAATTAGGTTTAGGCCAATATAAAGAAACAGATGTGCAAACTCATGTTTGGCATGCAATAGTGAAGGCAAGTAAAGGGTAAAACATGGCACAAGCTCGAATGGATATGCAAAACTGTCATAATAGTGCAATTGTGCAACCGTATACACATGACTGCATAAATACAACAACATGAATGTGTACACATATACAATTGTGTACATGTACACATGTTATATGCATGTGTACAATGAAGCTCGAGCAGCTGAAACAAAACAACATGGTACAGTAAAGTTTCAAGCTCAAGTGATATACAATGCTAACACAACATAACAAGAAGGAAGCTCAAGCATTGAAAATTCATGATGCAGCAGCAAGTGGTCTAACCAGGATGGCACTTACAACAAGATAGAGCATTGGTGCAATAGGGAGAATCAGACTTATACACAAATAGTTCAACATCGGTAAAGGCGCAAGAAGCCACATGCATATGATCAATATGGACTTGCAAAAATTTAGTTGAAGCACTACTGTATGTGTGAAAATGCTTTGTGCATGACAAAAACATAGCTCAAGAGAGTTCAAGTATTCAAATGGTTCAAGTCGTGATTAATATACAAGACAAGTGCAAGCCAAGTATGGTCAATATAATCAATGTACAGAATTTCAAAACTGGAGCAGCATGGTCAAGCTCAAACATGCAAAAATAAACTTGCTAAGTCAACACAATTTGTTACAACATTTAACTGGTTCAACAATGACTCAACAAACTCATTGTGGAAGCAGTATGATGGTATGATCAAATTAACCCATGGAATAAAAGGATATTTTTTCTCCTGGTTCGAACATATGGAAAGAAATCATTCTCTCTTTGCTAGCATATATTAAATTTGGAATTCGAATATTGTTTCTATTTCCCAAATTCACAAAGGGAGAAATGCATGGCTAGGTACATCATGATTTCAGGCATATTGTTTGCTAACAGAACAGAAGTGGCAAATTGATTATTGACTAGAATTTTTATGTTTCCAACTTTAATTAGAGTGAAATTTGGCAAAACAATTTTTGGTAATGTTTTCTTAAAAAGGCTGGATTTCTTATCGAAATCACAATTCTGATTTTAGGCAACAATTACTCTAATAAGTTCCAGAAAATCAACAGTCGAAATTCAAGTTTTTATTAATGTCTCCAGAATAGGCGAAACATTCCAGTTTTTGGGCAAGAAAACATTTTTTTCTAGGAATTCATGGTTTTCAGATCAGCAAAAATTGGCAAGAAACAAATTGATTTGTTTCTAGTTTTGAACAAAGAAACAAATGGCAAAATAATTCTTATTGTTTCCAGAAACGAATCACGGCATATATACCAATATTTCAACAAACTATTCATTTTTCAAATAGTCTCAGCAACAGGTTAAGGATGTATTCACGACTGATTTATCAAGGCAACAAATCATATAATAGTTTGTTAGGGACTGCGGAATGGATCGTTCAGGCAAAGCAAACACTAGAGGGGGGTGAATAGTGTTTGTAAGAATTTAAACAAAACTAAAAACTAGAGAGAACTATGGGATGAATCAAACACCACAAACACAGTCACAGACACAGATTCAAAAACAGATGCAAAATAAACAGAAATAAAAGTGCAGAAAAGGAAGAACACACCGGATTTTATACTGGTTCGGATCACTTCTACGTCCAGTCCCACACAATGCTGGATTGTGCAGAGTTTTATTACTATTTTCAAATAGCCAAATACAACCTCCTTGATTTCACGGCTCAACAAGGAGACACCGACTCCTATCCCATGATTCATGGCTCAACAAGGGCACACCGACTCCTATTCCTTGATTTCATGGCTGTAAGGATACACCGATTACTCTTTGACTTACAAACAGGGTTTATTTAACCCAAGCAATTACAAAACAGCCCTATAACTCTTCAATAATACTTGATTTAGAGAGTAGAGAGTAGAGAGTGTAGAGAGAAGTTTGATCAAATCAGAAGTGAATTCGGCAGAGTATAAGTGTAAAAACCATAAAAATGATTAAGAATAATGATAGGATGAAAGAGGATGAAGATGGAGAAGAAGAGATATTAAAAAATTCGGTTTTAACCTCTTTTTATAGAGTATGAAGGGTTGCAACGGTTTTGAAGCGTTTCAAATAGTGAAAAGACACTTCCCTTCAAAATTAGAAAATAGCTGTTATATGTCGACATACATATTTTGCTATGTCGACATAGTCGTATGTAATTTTCATTTTCAAAGCATTTTTCAAGTATTTTGATATAAAATTAATTCTAAAAATTCTTCAGTAAAATTCTAATGTTGTAAATCAATTTTATATGATAGAAAAACATATGAAAACATATTTTTAAACTATATAAATATATTTATAAAATTATAAGGTTTTAAACTATATAAAATATAAATAAAGTGTATATAAAAACTTAAGTTTGAAAAACAAAGAAGAAGAATAATAGAAACAAATATAAAAACAAAATAGAGAGGATTGAGAATAAAATGGAAAAACAAAATAGAGAGGATTGAGAAAAGAATTGAAAAATCAGAATTTGAATTTGGATTTGAACCTAGAGTGTTATATAGAGTCTTACAAAATCTAGACTCTATAATTATATTAATCTTGAGCTCTTGAAATCTTGATTACTCATGAGTCTTGAATCTACTCTGAATTTTGAATCTCTAAAAGCTCTTAAACTGTACAGTCTTTAGTATTAATTCCTATATACAAATCCTGCATATGTATTTATATATTCTAGATAAAGATGTTAGTATACATTTTATAATCAATGATGATTGAAATAAGGTTGTTGTCATCAAAACTTCATTCTCCAACAATCTTTCCCTTTTTGATGATGACAACCTTAGTTTATAAAATATCATAGCTGTATATACCTGTTTGATGATGATCCTCTTGTATTCCCCCTGTCTATAAGAATTCTATAAAACTATGCCTATATTTTATAATTTCCCCTCTTTGACATTATCAAAAAAAAAGATTAAAGATACTCCCCCTAAGTTAAACAACTGTAGAATCTAAGTAATATTCCTAAAAATACTCTGAATAGAACATAAAATGTACTCCCCCTTAATTTATTAACTAATTCTAAGTAGAACATTCCTAATATATTTAAACTAAAGAGAATAATACTTAATATGATAATTAAACACAAACCAAATCAAGTATCATTATTACATATGTTTGTTAAACCAATCCAAACTAAACCACACCATATGTCTTAATATTTACAAGTTCCAATCAATATAGTCTAAATCAAACCACACCATATGTTCTTAGAGTAATTAAACAAATCAATCAAATCGTACAAAACAACTAAACGTCTCTTGGAACTTCAACCCAACCATCTTCTCCAAAGATAGGATCCTTCTTAATTACTTCCCAGTCTTAATCTTCTTTGGTTGGTGGAGCCTTTGCGAGATTATTTTCTTCATCTATGAAAAGAGAAGAGATTAGCCATCGCATTGCGTTAAAGTGCTTTTCTTGTTGTTCGACCATCTTTATTTGACTTAATTCAAGATGATGCTGATTTCATAGAATGATAGGGTGAATGTTTTTGAATGAATTGAGAGTTTCTTCTAGATTTTCACTAAGATTATGAATAGGATTTGTCATGCATTTGATGATAAATGATTAAAGAAGAAGGAGTAATGAAATAATGAAATTTTATGGAAGAAATGAACTTAAATAAGGTCTGCAATTCATTGGATTTTGAATGGACATGAGTAGTTATTTTAATTTTAAAATTTGAAAAAAAATCTGTTATATGTCGACATACATGTTTTGTTACGTCCACATACTATAGTATATTTTTTGAAAATTTTGAATTTTTGAATTTTTGAATTCTTTTAAACCCTTGTAATATTATAATATATTTTACGATTTTTCAGAAACATAAAGATGATTTAAACAGAAATAAAACTCCATTCATTACTTAATAGAAAGTAGATACATCCAAATAAACAAGACACACTTAAATATGAGATTCGAAAGCAAATACAAGGAAATATACAAAGAAAGATTAAACTAGATAGCCTAGTTTTCGGATGATGATGAGGAAGATGAGATTCCAAGCTTTCTTCCTATCTTGACCATGAATTTGGTCATTTTGGACTTTAAGAGTTGGATTATTGTAATTTCCGGAACGGGGAGTGATGGTGTGTTGAAGGAGGAGGTTGATGATTCTTGTTTTTGGACGAAAGAAATGATTTTCGAAATCCATTGGAGCACCATCTTCGAAGATATCATGAGAGGTTTCCAGATCGGTTTCATCGATAGCGAAAGTTGATAAATCTATGCCATCGCTTCTACAATTTAGAATTTCTCCTAAAAGATAAGTGTCGAGAACAATTTGAGTTCCCTTGACACTACTCCAAATTTGATTTTCGTTGCCTTGATAAAATCCGTGGTTGAGATTTGCGTAGAACATCTTCATGAGTTTGGGATAACATACTTCGTCATTGTCACGAAAATCAATTAGACTCAAGATTTCGTTGTGTTGGAAGAGAGAGACGAAATCATAAGATGGAAAGTTGCTAAAGACGACGAAAGCACCCGTGTTAACTTTAGCATTTGCTAAATAGTCACCATAGGTTTTAATGGCCTCTTTGTCATTATAAATATAACCTTTTATGGTTTTGGTTATCTTCAATTTCTGAGATGAACTTGAGGAAGCCATTGATACGATAGTTTTGAGAAGGTTAGATATGAAGAATGTTATTTTGAGTTGTAAATGAAAGGTAGAAAGGATGGATATATATATATATATAGAAAATGAATAGATATTAATTGAATGAATATGAATTGAATAGGCACAACTTTTCAAATTGAAAGGACACCTTTTCTGACCTTGGGAGTTGGTGAAAAGATTAGAGGGAAGTTTGAAAGTTTGAAAGTTTAAACTTTTAAAATTCAAAATTTAAATTTCAAATCTGTTTGATATGTCGACATGTATATTTCTGTGTGTCAACATATAAGGCTTATTTCAAAAGAAAATTGGATTTTCAAGTTTTGATCAAATTATCAATTTATATTTCAGGTTTAACGATTTCCTGAAATACTTCTAATCCTAATGAACATACAAACAATTTATTTTATTAATTTATTGGTTTTTTGATATTATATTATTATTTTGAATTTCAAAATTCAAATTTCAAATTTTAATTTTAAATTTCAAATAGTTTATTAAATTTTAAATTCAAACCAAAGCAAATAAAAAAGCAACCATTCAACCAAATAAAATTAAAATGTAATTAATGCGTACCCAGTTTTTTGATCCTTTTCTTCATAATCTTCTGAACTCTGAATTGCTGTAAAGCATATATTTGTATTTCCTGTTTCTGGTTCTTCATCACTTGATGATGAATCTGAATCATCTAACGTTGCTGCATATGCTTTCTTTCTTTTCCTTGACGAATTTGAGTTGTCCGGTTGTTGAGTAGATTTGTCTGGATATGGACACATTTTCTTTACATGCCCTGGTTTGTTGCAGTTAAAGCATCGTCCATCATTTAAATTTGAATTTGCTTTATTATAACCCTTCCTTTTATATTTTAGGAATCTTCTAAACTGATTTGTCCTGAGTGTTGTTTCTTCGTTATCTTCACTACTCAGTCAGAATCATTTTTTTGTGGCTTTCATTGCAATAGACTTCTTTTCAGTTGATCTATTTAACTTCATATGTCATTAGATTCCTAATTAGCTTTCCAATCTTCAATCCATTGAGATCATTGGCTTCTTCTATAGCTAGAGTCTTCTGATGCCATTCTTGAGTTAACGAATTTAATATTTTTCTGACTTGATCTGCTTCGGAATAAGTTTTTCCAAGTGTTGTTAGCGAATGCACTATCTCTTGAAATCTGCAATACATATCTTAAATAAACTCATTCTCATTCATTTTAAATAATTCAAATTAATTGACTAGCATGCCTATCTTAGTCTGTTTAACTTTACTAGTTCCTTCATGAGTAACTTGTGAAGTTCTCCAGATTTCATGAGCAGTTTTACATATGGATACTCTATTAAACTGCTCATGGAGTATGAAGGGTTGCAACGGTTCTGAAGCGTTTCAAATAGTGAAAAGACACTTCCCTTCAAAATTAGAAAAATAGTTGTTATATGTCGACATACATATTTTTCTATGTCGACATAGTCGCATGTAATTTTCATTTTCAAAGCATTTTTCAAGTATTTTGATATAAAATTAATTCTAAAAATTCTTGAGTAAAATTCTAATTTTGTAAATCAATATTATATGATAGAAAAACATATGAAAACATAATTCTAAACTATATAAATACATTTATAAAATTATAAGGTTTTAAATTATATGAAATATAAATAAAGTGTATATATAAACTTAAGTTTGAAAAACAAAGAAGAATAATAATAGAAACAAATATAAAAACAAAATAGAGAGGATTAAGAATAAAATAAAAAAACAAAATAGAGAGGATTGAGAAAAGAATTAAAAAATCAGAATTTGAATTTGGATTTGAACCTGGAGTGCTATTTAGAGTTTTACAAAATCTAGACTCAATAATTATATTAATCTTGAACTCTTGAAATCCCGATTACTCATGAGTCTTGAATCTACTATGAATTCTGAATCTCTAAAAGCTCTTAAACTGTACAGTCTTCTGTATTAATTCATGTATACAAATCCTGCATATGTATTTATATATTCTAGATAAAGGTGTTAGTATATATTTTATAATCAATGATAATTGTAATAAGGTTGATGTCATCAAAACTCCATTTTCCCACATAGTCATGGCAATAATCACGCAAGAAAAACAAAGGGGAAAAATCACGAAATTGATGCACAAATCAAATCAAGCCATATTCGAAATTAGAGATAGTTTAAGGTTTGTTTTTATCCTATTTAAAATACACCAAATCATCACAAAAGTATCGAAAAAACCAAGCAAGAAATTCGAAGAGCAGAAATCAAATCATATCTGTGTACTCACGTTTTTCGATTTCCAGAGACCAAATCATTGACAAGCAAGAACAACGTCACCTGAAGATAATCAGAGAATGAAATTTTCCAGCAATACTACGTGGTGATTTAGGATTCAAGAAACCTTAATTTTTGAGTGCGGCCGACATTGTTTTGGGGTCAAAACATTACATAGGAAATAAAAGAAGGGGCCGACTTGTTCTTATTTTGAAAGGGGGTTTTGATTATTTTTTAATTTATTTGTGTTTTCTTTTGTAATCTTCAATTTAGGGTTTACTAGTTTTCCTGTAAAAATTGGGGGTTACTAGCTACGAGAATGTAGCTAAGGGAAAATCTAGTTTCGAAGACAGAAATTAGTTCAGGGATTTTGAGCGTAGGATTAGAATAGTAGCAGGGTTTATGAGTGTACAAAACTGTATCGGCGGTTAGCGAGGGGTTCACGAGTTTATAGGTTTTTGTATGTGCATGTCTGTTTAATTCTAGTAAAAAAACCTTAGGGAATGCTGTAGGCAGGGTTTGCCAAAGCTGGGTAAATTTTATGTTATTTACTTTTTGCATTTGTTTTCTCTACTGTAATCAGTGTTCTGATATTTTTTAATATCTTATAAAAATCTAATAAACTCTATTCACCCTCCCTCTAGGGTTAATCCAGATCCAACATATGTGTATAAGAAATTCATCATCAAATGCATGTATAATGAATAAAAAGGTCCGTGAAAAATGTTACCTTGCAACATATTACAGATATTTGATATTTTTTATTGTAGTATCTATTTTCTTGCTTTCTTGCCGTTATGAAACATAATAAAGGAATTTTCTTGTGATTTTTGTGGAAGCATTTTAATACTCGCGTTTACCATCAAAATGTTAAATTTAGCATCAAAAACCTTTTCCCAGAACATGCTTACTTATATTATGTCAATTTACTGCTCTGCATTACAAGAGGTTGTTTTTATATTTTTGTTTGGTGCCATTGATAAATACAAGCTCGATATGTTTGGACGGTTTAGTACTATTAGAGGATTGTAATATTTACTATTACATAATATAGTTTGTGCATGGTTTCACTCATTAAATTGATTTTCTATTTTGACTGTGATGTTATAGGTCAAATATAACATATTAATATCTATTATATAAAAATATGGCAATATTTTTGTATTACAATATTGGAATAGTTAGAATAATATTTTAGCATTCTCATTGATTAAATATTAAAATTCCATAATTATTGTAGCAATATATTTAAAGTGATTGCATAAATTTCATTATATTTTAAGAAGCATTTTGATATTTGGCTTTATTTGAAATATTTCAAGATGCTAGAGTGATTACACACACACACACATGTGTGTGTGTGCGTGACATATATAGATGGATAATTTATTACCATAACTACTGAAATTGCTTTGTTTAATTAATACTTTAAACACAAACGAGCCTTCATCAAAAGATTAGTTGATTGGAAGACAATATAATATAGAATAATATGCAACTGTATAAGGTAAACATGTTTTGCATTCCAAGATTACACAAAATAATACATCAATTTTTGCTTCTATTTCAAAACATCATATTTAAATCCTCATGTCCTTTTAAGAGTTTATCTCAACTCTATCACCATATATACACCAAATAAAACATATTAACTTACTACTGTCTATTGTTAATTCATATTTTTTTAGTCAACATATATATTGTTATGTAGTCTCGAACTCAATATATAAGTCATGGCCACACGCTTTCTTCTTTATGGTATATAAATTATTTTATATGATTTTTTAAACTATTTGCAAAAGATATGCTTTGTTTAAGTTTAACTGAATATAAACATGATATGTTAAATCAGTAGGTAGCAATTTAAGTTTTAAGAAAACCTATATATATCTGATTCACGAAGGGTTGTATCATAATTTCTACACATGACAAAAAAGATCTTTTCTGTATCAATGTTTAATACAGTGGGGAATGTATCATAGTTTATTTTAGTATTTAATTACATCATTATTTACTAAAAGGACTACCTGGAACTATTTAATTGTCATCCCAGAAAAGATTCATCCCTATTTAGGGCACATAATTGTTTTGCCAACTTATTATTTACAAATCAAGGAATCATTTTGTTTTATTCTATTTAACCTTTTTCAAGGTAAAATGTGATGCTAAGAATAGTAAAAAAGAAATTATGGACTTGTGTTTTTCAAATGATATGCAAATGGGTGACTATCTCAATTGATAATCAAACTGTTTATTTGTCAACATAAAGGTCAATCCGGGATTGACAACAAATAAACTGTGTTGGTCCGCTCCGCGTCACCATATTTGAATAACAAGTGGAACTTTATTATTTACACAACCAAGAATTACATGAGTTTATAAATTACAAACCTTTAAACAAAACTTACACAAAATTGTATTTACAAGGCTAGTAATTTCAACATCGAATTATGAATC
Source organism: Allium sativum (assembly GCA_030737875.1). NCBI lineage: Eukaryota > Viridiplantae > Streptophyta > Magnoliopsida > Asparagales > Amaryllidaceae > Allium > Allium sativum. The sequence goes on along the minus strand of CM060925.1, from coordinate 137,548,803 downwards.
AGAGTGCAAAGCTGATTAGAATTCAAGCTTCCAATGCCAAAAATGCGATTATTCCTTTCTCTCCAAACTCCTGAAATAAATTTCTTGAGTAGCTTCAATAGAACACAAGTCTTCTTTCCATCTCGTAGCCTTGAAGATATTGTACCATTCAATTTCACTTGAATACGATGGACAGTGGAAACCACCAATGGCCAAATTCTCCTCTAAATTCGATTCATAAATGAGCATTCAAAGAAACGATGAACATTAGTTTCAATTGCGTTGTCATAGAGAACACAACATCATTATCAATAATTCCATGTGAAAACAATTTACTTTAAGTATTGATGGCATTAACCATTAATTTCCAAAGGAGAAGATTGTCTTTAGCTGAGCTTCCACAATTCCAGATCCTTGAATGCCATGGAAAAGTATTTCTGGGTGGAAGAAGGAGTTTGTAGATCATTTTAATAAAGTGCTCTTTTCCCATCCAAAGAGTTGATTTTTCAGATGGAAAGCGGTACTGATTTGAGATTTGGTTCCAAAGTCCTCTCAAAGTCGCTGAGCTACTGTACGGTAGTAATATCGTTCCATCTTTAACATAGTTAGTAACGATCGCTAAATAGGGTATACCAGAGTTGAATATCACATTCTCATCCACTACATCACTTAGAATCAAGCCTGGAGCTGCCCAAGGGGTATGCCAAAAAGATAAGTCCGCAATGGTTCTATAATTACATTGCATAAACCGCCTGAATGTACCTCTGAGCTTCAGAATGGTTCTCCAACTCCAGTTGCAGCTATTCGAAATTGGCATTGACCAAAAATTTATAGCAGCTATAAGATTAGCTTGAACACAACTCGCCCAAAGCCATTTGTCCACCGCAAATAATTTGTCATAGTAAGAAGATATAGCTGCTTGATTCCATTGGTAAAGATTTATAATGCCTAGCCCACCGTTCTTTCTATCGTCATATAGTTTGGGAAAAGCAAATGGTATCAACTTTTTGGAGAAAGGATCGCTATGCCACAAAAATTTATTCATCGCACTTGTAATCATATCAATTAATTTATCTGGAAGAACATAGTGTCTCATCCAGTAGGTGGTCATTGCTCTTACAGTATATTGGATTATGGTTAATCTACCAGCTTGTGATAGACTACAATTTGGCCATTGTTGAATTTTAGAAATGATCTTTTTGTATAAAGGTAGACACTGTTGCTTATTGACCCTACAGCTGATTAGTGGCATGCCTAGATAAAATGCATTGGGAGGCAATTCTGCAAGCCTAGAGTAGTTGATGATTTCCTTCTTTTCTCTTATTGACAAGACAGCGATTAAAGTTTCAATTTACTCATATTGATCCTTAACCCAGTAATACTATAGAATCTTTCAAGAGTACGTAAAATACAACTAATGTTCTGTACAGTTGGCTTTGTAAATAAAATTAGATCATCAGCAAAAAGAAGATGTGAGATAAGCGGATTCTTACATTTTGGATGAAGATAAAGGTTGCCACTGTGCACTTGTTCCATAATTAATGAGTTGAGCAATTCCATGGTGATGATGAAGAGCTAAAGAGATATTGAGTCACCTTGTCTCACTCCCCTCTAGCACCCTTAAAGAAACCATGCAGTCTACCATTCCTCGAAATAGAATAATATGGGGATGAAATACAGGCATGAATCTAGGCAATGAATGGTAGAGGAAAATTCATACGAGACAAAATTGCTAAAATAGCATGCCATGAAATTGAGTCAAAATCCTTTCTAATATCCATTTTTAGCATGCATCTTGGCAATATATTTTTTCTTTTGTAACCATACAAGAGCTCTTGGGTAATCAAAATATTGTCACCTATACTTCTACCCTTTATATAAGCAGACTAATTTGTCGACACAATAGAAGGAAGCACATATTGCAATCTATTTTCCAAAATCTTAGCAATGATTTTATACAAAATAATACAGTAAGATATTGGTCTAAAGTCAAATACTGAAACTGGGTTATCTATTTTTGGAATTAACGCAATGGCAGTTGAAGAGAGACTTTTAGGCATGTGATTGTGGAAAAAGTAATGTTTAATTACACAGATAATATCATCACCAATTTTATCCCAACATCGCTGGATGAAGAATGCATTATACTTGTCAGGTCCACCACAGTTATCTGCGTCAAGACTAAACATTGCACCTTTTATTTCTTCACTAGATACTTCTCTTACGAAATTAGCTGATTGATCCTCGTTAATGAATGGCAGGTTGATATAGAAAAAAGGATGCACATTTAAAATAGAATGTTCAGGAGTAGCAAGAATAGTTGAGAAGTAATCCACAAAAGCACGATTGATATTAGCTTCAGAAGTTTGTATTAAACTATGTTGATCCCTGACCATCAGAATTATGGTACTGGCCTTTCTGATTTTGATTGAATTATGGAAGTACTTGGTATTTCTTTTCTCTCCTACCTCTCGCTTGAGATATGAACTTTGCCTTTAAGCTTGTAATTCAAAATCCAGAGCTTCAAGCAACCTTTTCTATAAAACACTTTCATTGTGAAGAAGCCCAATGTTATGCAAATAATTATGTATTTGCTCCTGAATGTTAGCCAGTTCCAGTCTAATCCTGGACGATTGTTTTGAACCAGAGCCAAAGTTCAGAGCAGACCAAGCTTTTAGAGATATTTTGAGAGCTCTAAGTTTACGTAAAATTTTCTGTAAAGGGTTACCAGTGAACTGCTGTGACCATACCTATAGTAAAATAGAAGAGAATTCCACATGTTTAGTCCAAAAGTTAAAAAATTTAAAAGAGGAATTACCACTGCTAATAGCCAATTCCTTTTCCCAATGGAAGAGAAAAGGGCAATGATCGGAAATGGATGAGTGTAGAGTCTGATAAAAAGAGTTAGGTCATAGATTAAGAAAGTGGATGTTAGCAAAAATGTGGTCTAGTTTACAACAAGTAGGATAGCCTGATTTACTCTTTTTATACCATGTAAAATCAAATCCAAAACTACTAATAGGAGTAAGACGAGATTGGAATAAAGCTTGATTAAGCGGAGCTATATTCTTGACAGGGAGAGAGAAACCACCCGATTCTGAAGACAAGAGAACATGCAGTTGAAATCATCGCCTATTAACCATGGATCAGAAGATGAATTCAAAGAAGGGAGACAATCAAGAAAATTTCAACGTAGAGACGAGGAGTTCCAGGCATAAACCGAAGTAAGAAGGAAATAAGAATTGGATGGAAACGAAGACATTTGAAATGAATGTGCTGATCAGAGGAGGTAACTTTAATTAAGTGAAAGATTTTCGGATTCCACATTATTAATAATCGACCATAATTAGCTTCAGCAAGATTATGTTCCATATTCCAACCAGGATACCTGAATGTAGCAGCTCTCATAGTTAGATTGAGATCTAGTTTTGTTTCCAATAAGAAGATTACTTGAATTTTATTCTCACTAATAAATGCTTTAACATCGCTTTGCTTTGAGGCCAAATGAAGCCCCCCAACATTCCAAAATGCAATTTTGTGACTCACCGTTGGGGAAGTGATTTAATGGGATGCTTTCTTGTATGCCTTTTAGATGGGTGTTTTAGAACTGACAGAGGCATAGTGTCACTAGGGGGATATTCTTTTCCATCGTTCAAATCTTCAGTATCATTGGGAGAAGTGTAGTGCATCTTTTTCTTTCTACCCTTCTTACTCTTTTTACTTCCATGAGAGATTGAGTTTCAACTGATTTAGAAGGTGAATGATCAGTTGCAGTTGACATTGATAGTGGTAGCACGATGTGTGGGGGTAAAGATAAGTGAGAGTAAGGAGAAGATATTGGAGAGTTGACTTTGTAACTAAATTTGTAATTAGTAGGAACCTGAAAACTAAAGGACGAATCAACAGGGTTAGGTAAAGAAATGAGAATAATTGTGGAAGAAGTTACACCCTTAGATGTTGATGTGGATGTAGAAGCATCATTATTCACTTTCAAAGTTGATAGATTTTCCACAATTGAGAAATTGTTATGGAGAATGATTTCTTCATTGGCTAAGTCCTTAGATATTTCATTATCAACTATAGTTTGTTTCCCTTTGCTCAAACTTGAATTTGTGGCCACGTTGCTTGTATAATTATTCCTATAGACTCCTCTTTCTCACCATTGGACTCACTTTGATCATGAACTAAACCATCGATATCAATGATTAAAACTTTTCCTTCTTTTTGTTGCTCTTTGCCAAGATTCTTCTTGTCTACCTAATTATTTACATCATTTTGTGTCTGTTCAACATTAACTTTCCTGACCCATATTTGTTTCTTTTTATTAATCACTTATTTCCAAGCATTTTGATTATTTGGCATCTTATCATTTTTTCCAGTTCTGCTTTTCATTCAAGCCTTTATTTCCATACACCTTTTCTTCAAGCTTAAAGCGATGAGCGTCTTCCATGACCGACTTGTGTTATGCTCACACTTCGATGTGTTGTGACCAAAAACCATGCAAATGGTACAGATAGATGGTCTGCAGTCATAAGATACTTTGACTGAAGGACAGTTAACCCCAAGTTCCTCTACTTCAATGCTGTTTGGCAGCTCAAAGTCTAGATTAATCTCTACTAGAGCTTTTGCGTATTTAAAGCATTGCATTTTTTCGTACTCTCATCAAAACAGATAAGTCTACCATTATGACATACCAGCCAGTTGATCCCATAAAGTATCCTGAGTACAGTGGTATTCGATGATGGTGAATCCAAATCGGGACTTTCCTGATTTGAGATTGTGAGTTTCCGATAGTGGGATCCCATCAAGTGATAATAAACATACGTCCTCTAATGAAAATAGGATCCGCATGCAATACCTTCTCCTTATCTTGCTCAATTGAGAATTTAAAGAAAAAGTTGAATCCGTTGGACATAATGTCAACTTCACCATTCAATTTCTGATACTTACGTAAGAAATTCACAACAGCGATATATTATTGAGTACCATCTAAGAAAAATCTGACAACATAAGCATTCCGGAATTTCATACCTTCCTGCTTAAGCACATCAGGAATTTTTTTAGTCATGTCCCTTGGAATATCAAAATGGATGGGTTTGTAGCGGCTAACATTACGCGGTAGTGCCTTGAAAAGAGACGCAAAGTCGGATTTACTTAGAGGCGGATTCTGATTTGAAGAGTTCGAAGGCATTGGCCTTGACGACGTTGAAGTGTTTGAAGGAATGTTGTTAAGTGGGAAGGAGTTCGAATAGGATTTTGCAAGATCTGATGGCAAAGTTATGGAATTTTCGAGATGAGTGTTATCAGGATTGGTAGATCCATTGATTAATGGCAAAGTTGAGAAAATATTTGGATCAATTGGTGATTTGTTGTTTAGATCAACTAGCAATTTGTTAGAATTGATTATGACATGAGAGATCTGGTTAGGGGCAGCGGATGATTCAAAATTTATCGGATCTGCATCTTGTAACAACCCTGATTTTGGAACCAATTTAAAATTTTATTTTCAATAGATTTAATGGGTTTTAAGAATTTAAAATGATTTGTTTTGAGAATTAACCATTTAAAATTTATTTAAATCGAAGTTAGAATGTATAAATTTAAAATTTAATTAAAACGAACTCGAAATGGCGCGGTAGTTTGAAATTTTGGTTTTAAACTTCAATTGAATGCACAGAATTCAATATAAATCAGAATTTGATGAAACAAGAAATGTTAGAATCCATTTAATTATATCTTTCTAACGAGTGTGAGAAACTAAGATTTTACTTTATAAATTGTAAGTTATGTCCAATTTAAAATTTAAAATAGTTGTTATGGAATTTATTTATATTTTAATATATATATATATATATATAAGCCTTAAAAATAGCCATTTTGCAGACGACCTCTATTCTCGACGAAACCACTTTTGTTAGATCCAGAATGCCAAATTATTGTCAGGTTTAAAAATTCATAATTTTTGGAATTAATATGTGAGCGTGGTAAATTTAAACGTATTTTGTAATTTTAGTTTAAATTTAATTTACTAGAAAAAGGCCATTTTTTAAACGGTATCCAAATTCGGTGAAACTAATTTTGTTAGGACCGTATCATCAAAACATAGCTAGATTTCAATTTTCTTACTTTTTGGAGTCAGTATGTGGCCCCGGTAAATTAAAATATACTTTCAAATTCAATATTGACTGTTATATTAATTTATATTTTAATTTTGATAAAAACTGATTGAAATAGCCAAATCAACTTATGTAACATATTCCGTTGTGTCCGGAATGGGTGTATTTGGTTAGGAACGACAGTCGTTGGGATTCGTTTGGAGTTTGGAAGCAGCGGTAAAATAGAATATTAATACTTATGGCAACAAAAGCTCAACTGATATGAACGCTCCTCCAACGAATCCTCATTATGCTATAGTTCCACTGGCAGCATACGTCAATGCAGAAGAAGTCGAGGCCATTGCTAAAAGTTTCACCCTCGACCGACAGGCTCCTGTTGCTTCTTCTAAGAATGAAAACCTTAAAAAGACAACTGCTAAGAACATTCGAACCCGTATTTCAAGCCCTGTTACTAGGGCTATGACAAAGAAAGCAGAAGACCAAAAGTTTGGTCAATGTTACAAAAAATAGGAATTTGGAATGTCTGTGGAGCGCATCAGGATTTCAAACTTGATGCTTGTAAGGATCTGATACGGAAACATAACCTCACCATCCTGGCTATCTTGGAAACCAAACTCAATGCTTCTCTTACTGATAGAGCTGTTAGGTATATAAATCCTACTTGGCACTGTATACACAATCTTGATGAAGCGCCATACAGTAGAATATGTATTATTTATGATCCGGCATGCCATCAGCTTTCTAAAATCACTTCCTCTGACCAGATTATTCAATGTCATAACCTTCACATTCCATCGCAACCCTCGTATTACAGTTCCTTCGTTTACGCTTGTAATTCCATGAACGCCAGAGATAAAATGTATAGTTTGATGCTCAACTTTAGACAAGCCTCTCACCCTTGGATTATTAGTGGCGACTTCAATTCACCACTTAACTTATCTGATAGGACATGAGGTACCAGTATCACTCTCAATGAAATAAATCCCATTAACGTGGCTATTACAAATAATGATCTTATTGAAATCAATTCGTCTGGTGCGGAGTTCACTTGGAGCAATAAGAAAAGGGATGGGTCGCGTACATTTACAAGGATTGACCACTCATTCTGCAATTATATAGCAATGGTTACATGTCCATCATTGCATAACACTGTGCCTATGCCTCTAGTTTCAGATCACTCACCGCAGATCCTCTCGCTTGACAATAATTTCTTGCATGCTAAGGCAAGTTTTAAATTCTTTGATTCCTGGATCAAGGAAAATGACTTCATGAGCATTGTAGAAGACAACTAGAATCTCCCGTGCTATGGTAACTGGATGTTCGTATTACATAAGAAGCATAAAACACTGAAGCATGCTCTTAAGCAGTGGGCAAAAGATAGATTTGGTAGGGGTTTTAAGCTATTTGATACTCTAACTGAGCTGATTACTTCGGTTCACGCTGCATTGCTCAACAATACCGGCAACGTTTCTTTATCCGCGCAAGAAAGTGAATTATCTCAAAAACTGAAGAATGCTATGTACAGCGAAGCCCTAATGAAGAAGCAAAAAGCAAGACTAAATTGGATACGTGACGGTGATAAGAACACTGCTTTCTTCCATAAAGCGCTTAAAGCGAAGCAGGTTAGAGAAAATATTTTCGCTATTATTGATCAGCACGACCAATTGCATACTTCCTCTGAAGGTGTACAACAAGCTTTTATCAGGAACTACTCCTCTTTATTTGGTAATGACATTGATTTTATTCCATGTTTCTCTGAGTTAAATCCTGCTATTTTGCCTAAAATTAACCAAACTGATTATGTTAAACTGAGTAGTAATGTTACATTTGAAGAAATTAAAACTGCCATGTTTACTCTGAATAAAACTTCATGTGGAGGTCCGGATGGCTTTAATGCCACCTTCTACACTACTTGTTGGAGCATTGTCGGTAATGATGTATGTAAAGCCATTTCCTACTTCTTCAAAACTGCTAAAATGATGAACTGCTATAAATAATACAGTGTTAGCTCTTATACCCAAGACTAAGAATGCTCAGCATGTTAATGATTTTAGACCGATAGCTTGTTGCAACACCATATATAAATGCATAGCTAAGATTTTAGCCAATAGACTCAAAGATGTCCTGCCTAATCAAATTTCTGCTAATCAGTCGGCTTTCCTACCTAAGAGGAACATATTAGATAACGTTCTAACGGCGCATGAGTTACTCAAAGGGTACAGTAGGAATAATATTAGTCCTAGAGCTATGCTCAAACAAGATGTGAGGAAAGCATTTGACTCTCTTCACTGGGATGCTGTTACTAGAATTTTCTCATATATGAACTTCCCCGTTAACTTTATCACGTGGATACATGCTTGCATGTCCACTGTGCACTTCTCTATCAACGTCAACGGTAGTTCGGTAGGATACTTTAAAAGCAAAATAGGTATTAGGCAAGGTGACCCTATTTCTGCCTATATTTTTATTACGATTATGGAGCTTCTTACTAGACTCTTTGATGAAGCTGTTGGAAACGGTAATTTCCAACTTCATCCTAATTGTAATGATCCCAAGATTACATCGCTTCTCTTTGCTGATGACTTGGTTGTTTTTTGTAAACCTGACACTGCTACCATGAGTAAAATCATGAGTACTTTGGATATTTTTTTACAGAATAACAGGTCTTCGGATCAACACAGCAAAATCTGAACTAAATCTGGCTGGAGTTTCTGAGGCGACTGCTAATACTCTTCATCGTATTACTGGCTTGAGCATTAATCACAATACTACTTCTTATCTTGGCTTGCCTCTCACGACGGCTAGAATCACCACTACACAGTGTCTTCCACTGTATGAGAAAATAACGGCTAGAATGGAGTGCTGGACGAATCACTATCTTAACCAGGCGGGAAGATTAATTCTGATCAAATCAATTATTATTTCCATGCACACATATTGGGCGAGAACCTACATTTTACCAAAAAACTCTTAAATATGATTAGATCGGCGTTCATGAATTTTTTTTGGAAAGGGAACATCCATGTTAAATATCATGCGCCAATCTCCTTCAAGCAGATGGAAAAACCTGTTAGCAAAGGAGGATTAGGCATTTTTAATATGATTCAGTGGAACAAGGCTGCGATTGTTAAGCATATTGACAATTTATTAAATATAAGCGACAACATTTGGGTTAACTGGTCGAGAAAAAACATTATTTGCGATCAACACTTCTGGACTATGAACCCTCTTCCTAACCTTAGTTGGACCTGGATTAGCATTTTTAAGATCCATAATGAGATAATTCCTTTTTTCAAATACAAGCCGGCAGCGTACACACACATTAGTTTCTGGGAGGATCCCTGGATAGAGTATGGAGTTATTTTAAATGAACTGATTACATACCAAGATAAGCAAGTTGCGTGTGTCCATCCCTATGCGACTGTAAGCAGTTGCATTGCGAATGATTGGTTCAACCTGCCGCATACCTCCTCAGCTGCTTGTAATTCTTTATGGCGCAAGATCAACCCGCTTCCTCCTTTCAGTGCTTCAAATGACATGACCTCTTGGAATTGGACAGGTGATTCCTTCTCGATTAAACAAATGCATATTTCCTTGTCTGGTATTTCAGATATGCTCCCTTGCTTGTGGCAGGAAATCATGTGGAAAGGAGCAAATGAAGCTAGAGAGAACCTGTTCATGTGGAAAGTGCTGAACAATGCTTTGTTCACAAAGGTGAAGCTTGTGTCAAGGGGAATCATTGTGCAAATATACTGCATATTTTGTGACTGTGAACCCGAAACGATCGGACATCTCTACTTCGAGTGCTCTATCGTAACCACTATCTGGAAAGAGGTGATGGCAAAAGCTGAAAGGTTTGATGTTAAAAGTGAGAGTCAACATGAATGGAACGTGTTGAGAAGTTGCATTGTCAAAGGAGACAGGAAAGGAAAATTGCTGGCCTTTGTACTTAAGAAATTTATCCTATGCATATGGAAGATTAGGAATGACAGAATATTCAGTCCAGCTAAGGCCATGCAAAATGATCAGATGAGGAACTTTGTGATGCAGAGGATAAGGAATGGGATTGAAACCATGTCGCAAGTCTATGATCCGGGAATTTGGAGATGAACGTTTTTTTTCTTTTTTTCCTTTCTTTTTTCCTTTTTGGCCGTTCTTTTTGTTTTGTTGTGCTTCTCTTTAATTGATAACTGTGTTCCTTTGTTCTCTTTTTTCTCTTTTTGTTCTTCTCTGTTTCTTTGTAATCGTCTTTGGTTATCAATAAAGTGGTAGGGGACCACTCAACCCCGTCGGCTTTGCCAAAAAAAATATAATATGTATATATATATTCATTTTTCCCCGAAAACCTCATCATTTATCAGACCCTCCAGCTCTAAATTAAGTGGCCAAAAACACACGAAATTTCTTCCCTCAATCTCTCTTCACACAGTTCAAATTAAATTGAGGTTTTTGAACGAAAAATTGAAGAGCGTTGCGTGATCTTCGAATTGGTATGTGTGTGATCGAAAATGGGGAAGCAGGGAGCTCGAATTTTTGCCTCAAATAGGCCGACTGTCGAACAGATTTGGGGACGGGATAGGAGGCCGAGTGGGCTCACGTTGGTGGCGCAGGGAGGAGGAGTTGCAGGATACGTCGTGGTGCTAGATGATCGGCCTTCGATGGCCTGTGGCGCGCGCGATTCGAGTAAGAGGGCTGGAGCTTTTTCTGGCTGTTAACGATTGGGAATGAAATGAACTCAAAAACATCACTAAACATCTCATAGTCAAATCGTGAAGTGTTTCACAAGATGTTAGCATACAAATATTTCTACCCAACCCAATGCTAAATGTAAAAGCATATTTTGCTCATAAACTGGTCGAGCACAATCCAAACAATTAATCAATCACAATCAATATCAACAACCAAGTATATTTGTTTTATACCACATCTCATGTTTTGGTAAATTTAATTACCATTCATTCTTTCAAATCTAATTAATGATTTATTTGTTATCAAATTTTGAAACCAACGGATATCGTATTAGGAATAATGATATCTATATCTTCCAAATTCCTCAACAGTATCCGTATAATCACGGAATCCAATATCTAAATATTTCGAAGATTATTTCCATTTAAATCCTTTCCAATTCATACGTTGGAAAATTCTGGTTTTATTAAAACCAATTACAAATCCAATTTATTTATTTAAAAACAATTGATTATTATTCTAGTTAATGACTATTCATTTGGATAAAAATATCTTTTATCTTTTCAAAACTTGGAATATTTCATCCAAAATCTTTCCAAATCATTAATTATGATTTTACATAATTTATTCATATTTTTATAATTTTATTAAGGCCCTTACGGTTGGTTTTCAATAACGGCCACCGAACTTCATTCATAGCGACCTTTTCTAAAATTGATTTGGACATATCTTAAAATCTAACTGTTAGATTTCAAATCTATTATTATCATTCGAAATCTCTTTTCGATACGATCCCAACGGTTCCTGTTTTAGGAGAATCCCACGGTCGGATCTCCCGTTATACCAATTCGAAGTTAATAGTTGAAATTCACGAACGGTCGCTGCGTGATACGTTCTATTCAAACCATATAAATATATATAATATATATTTCATTGATTTCTTTTTTATTCCAATTATATGTATTAATTGTAAATAACTTCACTGTTAATTAGGTTAAAGAACAGACATTATTTAAAACATTGCTCGCAATAAAACCAAAATCATCTTTCATTTAATATGGAACCTTCATGGAAATTCGATCAGTCGTAATCGATATAAATTTTCGTATCAAACTAATACTATAAGAAGCAAGGATAATCATTGGAATATAACACATTAATCACATCAGCAGATTATAGATAATAGAATAACACATGAAATCATAGAATAATTTAAATCAACATAACAGCGGAATCGTAAACGCTATCATCATCCGAGTTACACAGATACAGGATTCTACTTAGTACATAAAAAGAGATAATAAGTCTACATAGAAATCAAAGGTACATATGCATAAGATAGTACTTAAGGTCCAAAATAACAGATATAAGATAAGTCTTCATCTTCATCCAAAAGAGCACCCCATGCTATGGTGCATATCCAAAAGAAAGCCAATTACTTGTTTACTTGGTTGCCCATGTAAAAATAGGGGAACTCGAGTTTGCAAGGGAAAAACAAACTACGAGTCAGTCATGAGACTGGTATAAGAAATCTTACAGTTACTTAACTTATTTAATAATAAGTAAAATCACAGGACCACGCCGCTAACACGGAACGGGTTTACTCTATTGGATTGCCAGTGCATAAAATAAAGTAAATCATTTAAACCATGCCATGCTTTTTAGAAAATCCATTTGATATTATTATTAGTGTTTAGTCAGTTTAAAGCACTTTCAATATAAATACATCAATCATAGACGGCATAGTACCCCATCCTACTATGTCGCCATATAGGTTTACAATTAAAATCGCACGATGTCATATTGGAAATTGGATTTCCGTCATGGGTCAAGGCTAGGGATGGCTCCTTCCGATTCGAGACACTCTAGCAAATGCCTTAGGATCACACGTACGGGAAAACCTTGGTTCCTGCAGGGCCGGTCCACACTTACTTTAGTGGATTAGTTATTCCTGAACAATACGTTTCTCGGTCCTATCGGACCTCCAAAATGGTCAGTACGTCGACCAATCATATCCGAGGCGCCTCACATCCATCATCTACATAAGTAAATATGTCTAGGCTCCATACTATGACACCACTTCTAGCCAGAAAGAAACGTATGCACTCCCCACGTCCCTGATCCTGTTTATGACTCATACCGGGGTGTGAGGCTCGCGAATTAACACTATACACTAAGCTATGCTAATTAAAGCCGTGCTTTGATCATCATCCACAAGACTCTGCTCTGCAGCAAAAGCCTTGTTCATTTGCATCTTAGCATGCCACATTGACAATCCACGCCATACGACTGATGTAATGACCCGGGATTTTGACGACTTTGGTTATCGACACAAACACGATGACGACTAACCAAACATCGAAAAATACCGATCATTAATGAAAGAAATTAGAGGATGAGGAAAGATAAGATAGAAACTTAGAATAGAAAAAGAAGAACACAATATCAGAGTAACACGAATCTCACAGCGGAACGAATAAATATATTTCATAACATAACTTTGAAATACAAATCTGTACTTGAATATACATATCATTTATCAAAGTACAATACTTACAACACAGCGGAAATAACTATAGCTATATAATCCTGAAGCCTCCTGCTCCAAGCTCTTCTAGTATATCTGTAAATCCCGACTACTTGACTTCCCGTACAAAATTAGGCACCCAAGAGTTTAGGGAAACAAACAAAATAAACTCTGGGTCAGTCACGGGACTGGTATGAGTAAAACAGTTTAAAACAGTTCGAACAAGTAAACGATATCTCATAAGACCACGCCGTATAACGGAACGGGTTTTTCCCTTATGAGAATCCAAATTAGCTTTATATTAAATACATTTTGATATTATAATAATGTCTATCAACCACAATATAATAATCATCTAGCAGAAAACTCTTTCATCTCACATTCTACATATATAGTATACAATCAAAACCGCAAGCACGTATTGGGTAATGGATTTCCAACTATGACAAGGTATGGAACCACCTTTCGCTAGTGTACCTCTATAGAGGAATACACTGGGTTCAACAAGAACATCTTGCAACCCGACCACACATGACCGACCACTCATTTCGCTTGAGTGTATCGAATGTATATCACCAACGGTTGGGATCAGCAACCGTTTCCCGAATGGGACAGCATCAACAATAGATTTTTAGAAGTAAATGAAACTCTAGATCAGGTGATTATACACCCTACTTCGGTGCGACCGACTTAGCCATGCTGCCTGCCCGATTTCTGTCATTTACCGGATGTGAGGCTAGAAGCTACACTTTATCATCACACCAAATTCACTTTGAATGCCACATCGTCAAATCCATCAAATCACCAATTGACGTCCTCAACCATACATTATGTGTTAGCTAAAAGAAGTTTCCTTCTCCGCTTCCACTCTTGGTACGGTTGGAGAAATCAATATACGTGATCGTCTGGAAATACTCTGTCAGACATCCGCCATACAAGTCATCCAGGAACAGGATGAACCGAAGGCACTATTCTGTAAACAGGATAGCCCTTGCATAACTACGTCTTCAATTTCCTTTGGCATATATGATTCGCAACGCTTATGTCAATACAGAGTGGTTCTTTGGATAATAATCCAACCGGTCTCTCCATATTAACAACGTTAAAATGGTCAAAACTTTGATAGTCTGTGATTTAACCATCAAAGAAAACAAGTGTGCAAACAACGATATTATTTCCAGATGGAAATTCTATCACCCAATCATCAATCATATATATATATATATATATATTCATATTTCCTATTTCAATATTTGATTATGTTTCTGATTCTATTTGGAAAAACATTTCCAAATCTTCTTTACTTGGATTTAAACAGATGTTTAAATCAACATCGCGACGATAACTCGTACCACTATACTTATTTACTAAATTCACCTAACCACTTTTACTCTCGAACCTTACCCATTTCTAAATTAAAACGAAGTCAATCAAGTTGGGGTATAACTACCTCTCAGACCTTAACTGAACAACATTTCAAATCTCGAAATAGGGCAAGTTCATCCTTTAACCCTTTAACACTTCCTTACGTGACTCTCGTTCGAATACATCTCTATTCGATAACTCCTCCCTTCGAATAAGGTATATTCGATAACTCTATTCAATTTACTCTATTCAATTAACCCTTATCAATTTACCCTATTGGACTAACGCTATTTGATTAACTCTATTGGACTAGCGCTATTGATTAACTCGTCTCACTTAACTCCTTTCGAATAAACTATATTCGATAACTCCTTTAACTCTATTCGAATAAACTATATTCGATTAACTCCTTTTACTTTCTATTCGAATAAATTATATTCGATTAACTCATTTGCTTTAACTCTAATCGATTAACTCCATCGAATAACTCCTTTGCTTTAACTCTAATCGATTAAACTAACATCGATTAACTCCTTTTAACTCGATTAAACTATTCATTTATAAAGATTTACTTTTAGTAACGGTTCTCCACTTTAAAATGATTTCCTTCTTATAACAGTTTCCTTTTTATAATGTTTTTTTCTTTTTCTAAATATCTCCTATTTATAAATATTCCAATTTATAAATATTTCTTATTTATAAATATTCCATTTATAAATATTTTATTTTCAAATATCACTTTGAAAATATTCCCTTATCAACATTCTGGTATGTCATGGTATTTAACATACCGTACAACAATGATCAGTATCGTTCAAACACATATAATCGACAACAGATTATATATCACATCATATATCACAATATATGAATCACAGTAAAATAAATGTTAAGGAATCCAGTTGGATTCCTCCAACCTGTTTCCCTGCATCAGAGATGTTAAACAATATAGATAACATCACTTTCAGTTCCATATGATATATTCTGTTAAACAGAATCAATATAGAAATTCAACTAACTGACTAGCAGTTCAATCAAACAATCAACACACAGTCAATCAGACAATTTCTAACAGTTCTAAAAATACAACATGAAATTATAAACTGTTCAGAGTTAGTGAGATTTACTCACATTGGACGATCATCGTTAATAACGGTAACCATCGCTTGATTTGAACGGACAATTTATTTCACTATAAATTGTAATGAGCTCCGACGGACTTACAGTCAGTTCCATGGTGTAGCTCTCGTCCATACGATCCCAACGGATCTGACCGTTCAAAAATTTATTTTTCTTGGCCCAATGCCCTCTCAACCCACTTGCTACAGCCTCATTTACTTCCCACGCTGGCAAACTAAACCCGAATATTACTGGAACCAACTGCATGCGAATACACTTTGCTCCTTCTTCTTCTTTTTTTTTTGTTTGTATTCTTTTCTTATGTAAAAACTTGGGCCTTCACAAAATTTATCTCGGCCCATCACTCCATTAAAACCCACCCGCCTATGCTTTCCTTTCCTCCATCGAATGACCTCGTCCAGTGTTTTAGTTCGAGTGTCATGGCCATATTTCGAAGAATAAAAACTCCATCCATGCATCATTAAAAACTGAACTAAAACTATCTAGTTTCTACTCTCCGAATCTTCCTCACAACTGTATTGAGTTTACCCAACCCTTCCGAAAACAGTATTTCTTCTTCGTCCTTTACAAACGCGAGCTCCAGGAATACTTGCTATTTGAGCATTCCCTCTACTCATGGTTCTCACTCTTCATATACCAATCTCCCTTCGTTAACTCACCTTATCCACTTCCTCAAACTCTCCACCTTTTCACGGAAACGCATGCTCCAGTTTTGAGAACGCAAAGCCAACTCCCCATTTTTGCCAGTCTATCCTTCACGTGCCCCTTTTTATATTGATCTAGTGTCCGCCATTTAGGCCTCAGCATTTCTTATTTCGCTACTACAGAGAAAAGAGAACAAAGGAATGGAAGACGTGTATATATAGGAGGAGAGTAATTACTTAGTGATTATACAGTGGAGACTTGTTACTGAGTTTTGATTTTCTTCTTTGGTTTCCTGAAGAGGTTTTCGCGTTTTAGAAAGAAGTATGGTGGCGGCTACAAAATGCTGAAGAGAATTAGGTTAAGGGATTTAAATTGAGGTGTATTTATAAGATTTTAATTTCTTCATAGCTAAGCAATATAACGTTTGTCTGTGTGGTGAAAATTCATGCCACCGTTTTACCTTTTATCTGTCTATGTGGGTGCTATTTCCTCCATGGAAATGATTGGCATTTGAAGGCATAGGCTGGTGATTGTTAGTTTAAGCACGTACTCGTTACTTAATATTTTGTCAACATATGCACTGCTACAGACAGAAAAAAAAATTACCGTTGTGACGAACAGTGTGTCACTGTCCCAAAAATATACTAATACCGGTAGATTAACTCATATTGTGAAACCCCGAAATGTTGATTACAGGGTGCAAAATACTCCAAACAAAAAGTTGCTTATTTAATTAATTAAAAATTACAGTAAAATTCTAAAAATTATTTTACCATTACTTCCCAAAAGAACCCTGTCTAAATTCACACCCGATATTCAAATATATTTGAATAACCATTATGGCCACGAACGAATATACCGCTGTTTTTCTGAATATTTGATTTGGACATAAATCAAAATCTACACAACGAAATCCTGATTTTTCTCTTCCACTAGAAAGACATACTCCATCAGCTCCGTACGTTTCTTGTTTCACAGAAATCTGATTTGAAACGAATCCTGTACATTCAGATGAAGTTCGAATCGCCAATTTACGAACTGCAGCGCCATTTCGAGCTCGATTTTAATTATATTATAACTCTACATTCAAACTGTCGTTTATATAATATATTCGTTATTCAAATTCAATTCCAGGCTGAATTAAATATTACAGATGATCCAGTTCACACCATATCGTCATTTCAGCCAATTCTGATTATTTCAGAATTAAATATATTATTTAATTTATTATTTTAAATAAATATTCATCATTATTTAATTCCACGACCATTTAATTCACTATATCACTATTTATATAATTAAATAAATTAATTATAATACCTCTGCCAATGCGGGTCATTACAATCTTTCCCACTTAAAATAATTTCGTCCTCGAAATTGCTAAAAGGTAGAGGACAACCCTATCGACTGGTTAGAACACCTTTGTTCACTTCTTAACTTCAGTTTCAACTGAACCAATTTAATTTCAATTAAAAATTAATTTAATTCTTATCAACGAAAATTTTCAAAAATCCTGAAAATTTTCTAACACCTTAACTTTTTGAAAAATTCCGCCAGCACCTCCTTTGTACTGGTCAATATCTAAAATTCCAACTCGCCTCTTTGGGCCATCTCCATCGCAAAAGAAAATCAAACAGTCAAGCGGCTTGCCAATTCGGCTCATCAAAATCTCATACCATATGAAATATAAACTTGTACCTTTTGTCGGCATATCATTATATCATTTCCACCTATTATCAATTCAGCGGATACAAGGGTCATCCCAATCAAATTCCAATCTGCTTTTATCCACGACACAACCATTCGCTTATATCCGAGCCAAATATCATTTCAACTCGAGTTTCTTCTCGATTCCCAACTCTTAACTTGATTATCACATTACACTTCAAATTTGAATCTCACAATCCAATTTGTCTTGATATCATTCTAATTCAATCTCAGTTACCACTTTACTGGCTTTACTTTTAATTCAAATTTGCTTTCACAAATTTCTGTTAAATTTGTTTTTAATTCAAACAGTCTTTCCCTAGGAGGTTTTAAACAGTTTTACTCTTTCAAAAATCAAAATTTCCTTTTTGAACATGTCACTGAGCCCTTAATTAATATTCCATTAGTTAAATCACTTCTCTATTTCTTTATCAATATTTGTTAACCAAATATTTTCAATAACCATATTGACCTTTTATGTTATTTGGAAAACATTTCCGAATATCACCTTCCTTTTTTTCTAAACTTTAGAAAATATATGCTATTTATAATTGGAAAATATTCCAATTACTTATCTCTTTTCCGATCTCGTTTATTTCTATACTTAGGAAATATTCTTTATCATATTTCTAAGCTTACACTTATTTGGGTTAAAACGGATGTTGTGTAAAACATCGTTACGAGAACCCAAATACTATATTCAACTTACTCTTATTCAACATTGATCTTCGAGCCTGAAATCTTTCTATTTATTTGTTAATAATGAAATCAATCAAGTTGGGGTATAACTACCTCTCAGACCTTGACTGAATAACATTTATAACGTCAAAACAGATATGACTACTTACTCGAATAATCAATACCACACAACTACTTATTCACTTTTAAACACGTATACACTTCCTCTTTCTGTTTTTACTAGATTTTATTCTTAGTCTTCCTTTTTGATTTTACTATTCTATTTCTAAGTTCGTTTCCTTATCGACTTCTATATATATATCGATACGTTGATTTCTAACTATCAAATTATCTTAAAAATATTCTAACTCCTCAAATTTCCGGAAAAATTCGCCATAACCTCCTTTGTACCAGGAGCGTCGGGATATTTCAAATAGCCTCCCATGGCCCTTACCAATCCAAAAGAAAAAGAAAAAACCAAGCGGCTAGCCGATACGACGCATAAAATCTCATATATGAATTAAATACATACCTTTTCGTCGAGCATTCTATTTATATACCTTCATACCTTATCCATACCTATCTCATGTATATTTATACCTGCCCAATCTATTTTAACTATACATGATCGTTTTAACTCAATTCGTTAATTAATTTGTTAATTAACTCTTTAGTCTATTTCACTTTTATATTTGAACATGACATGTTCAAATATATTTTAACTTGCTTATTAACTAATTTGAATCCAAATTTCAAATTTAAGTTCTATATTCGATATTGAATATCCATTTACAAATCCAATTCACCTTTCAAAGTTCAACTTCAAAGTCAAAACTCGATTAACTAATTCCTCTTCGACTTAGTTAATTCTATCCAAATTCTATATATTCAAATTCTATAGTTTAAATTCCATTTGAATTCTATGTTCAAATTCCATATATTCAAATCCTATATTTGAATTCCATTTGAATTTCATATATTCAAACTCCCTTTGAATTTCTATATTCAATTTCTATTTCTATTCCATTGAATTTCATATGTTCAAACTCCCTTTGAATTTCTATATTCAATTCTATATTATAAATCCCATTTTGAAATTCAACACAACTTGTCTTTCCCAAAACAAATTAAAAACAGTATTTCTGGTAGTAATTCGTCACTTACAACTCGAAAATGAATACTGATGATGCAGCTGTCATCATCGGAATCTATTTTCCAGCGATCGAAGTGAGTTCAATACTATAAAACCATTTCTAAACATTTTCACTTTGAAATTTCATTTCAAAATATAATTCACACTGCTTGTAAAACAATTTAAAATCTCCCTAGATCTTAAATTTTCCTTATTTTTATTCCAAATTCATTTACAAACACTTATCCAATTCTCCAGAGTTTTTAATTCAATTTCTGGTTTAAATTTCAGATTCAACTTATCTGATTTCCCGTATTTCACTTATATGAATTCTGATTGGTTATTTACATAACCATTTAATTTATAATCTTACTCGATTATAATAACAACCAATATATCCAATATATTAAAATTTTGATATATATATCTTCTCTATATCAAGATTTACCTTGGGTAAACTTATTTTAATTTACCCTCCTTTCAAAACATATCGTGTCGACCCATCGTATTCGAGTGTTTATAAACTCCTACCGATACAGTGGATCAAACTGATCGACCAGAACCCATAAACAACACAACCAATGAATCTCCACAATATAAAACCACTTTATATCAATAACAAATACGTTCACTCGTATCTATACACTCAAACTCAATCTAGGGTATTACTAACCCTATCTCTACCGAGTCATGCCACAGAGCCAAGGTAATTCACTTAACCTTAAGCTCTGATACCAACTGTAATGACCCGGGATTTCGACGACTTTGGTTATCGACACAAACACGATGATGACTAACCAAACATCGAAAAATACCGATCATTAATGAAAGAAATTAGAGGATGAGGAAAGATAAGATAGAAACTTAGAATAGAAGAAGAAGAAGAACACTATATCAGAGTAACACGAATCTCATAGCGAAACGAATAAATATATTTCATAACATAACTTTGAAATACAAATCTGTACTTGAATATACATATCATTTATCAAAGTACAACACTTACAACACAGCGGAAATAACTATAGCTATATAATCCTGAAGCCTCCTGCTCCAAGCTCTTCCAGTATATCTGTAAATCCCGACTACTTGACTGCCCGTACAAAATTAAGCACCCAAGAGTTTAGGGAAACAAACAAAATAAACTCCGGGTCAGTCAGGGGACTGGTATGAGTAAAACAATTTAAAACAGTTTGAACAAGTAAACGATATCTCATAAGACCACACCGTATAACGGAACGGGTTTTTCCCTTACGAGAATCCAAATTAGCTTTATATCAAAAACATTTTGATATTATAATAATGTCTATCAACCACAATATAATAATCATCTAGCAGAAAATGCTTTCATCTCACATTCTATATATATAGTATACAATCAGAACCACAAGCACGTATTGGGTAATGGATTTCCAACTATGACAAGGTATGGAACCACCTTTCGCTAGTGTACCTCTAGAGAGGAATACACTGGGTTCAACAAGAACATCTTGCAACCCGGCCACACATGACCGACCACTCATTTCGCTTGAGTGTATCGAATGTATATCACCAACGGTTGGGATCAGCAACCGTTTCTCGAATGGGACAGCATCAACAATAGATTTTTAGAAGTAAATGAAACTCTAGATCAGGTGATTATGCACCCTACTTCGGTGCGACCGACTTAGCCATGCTGCCTGCCCGATTTCTGTCATTTACCGGATGTGAGGCTAGAAGCTACGCTTTATCATCACACCAGATTCACTTTGAATGCCACATCGTCAAATCCATCAAATCACCGATTGACGTCCTCAACCATACATTATGTGTTAGCTAAAAGAAGTTTCCTTCTCCGCTTCCACTCTTGGTACGGTTGGAGAAATCAATATACGTGATCGTCTGGAAATACTCTGTCAGACATCCGTGCATACAAGTCATCCAAGAACAGGATGAACCGAAGGCACTATTCTGTAAATAGGATAGCCCTTGCATAACTCCGTCTTCAATTTCCTTTGGCATATATGATTCGCAACGCTTATGTCAATACAGAGTGGTTCTTTGGATAATAATCCAACCGGTCTCTCCATATTAACAACGATAAAATGGTCAAAACTTAGATAGTCTGTGATTTAACCATCAAAGAAAACAAGTGTGCAAACAACGATATTATTTCCAGATGGAAATTCTATCACCCAATCATCAATCATATATATATATATCTATATCTATATATATATATATATTCATATTTCGTATTTCAATATTTGATTATGTTTCTGATTCTATTTGGAAAAACATTTCCAAATCTTCTTTACTTGGATTTAAACAGATGTTTAAATCAACATCGCGACGACAACTCGAACCACTATACTTATTTACTAAATTCACCTAACCACTTTCACTCTCGAACCTTACCCATTTCTAAATTAAAACGAAGTCAATCAAGTTGGGGTATAACTACCTCTCAGACCTTAACTGAACAACATTCAAATCTCGAAATAGGGAAAGTTCATCCTTTAACCCTTTAACACTTCCTTACGTGACTCTCGTTCGAATACATCTCTATTCGATAACTCCTCCCTTCGAATAAGGTATATTCGATAACTCTATTCAATTTACTCTATTCAATTAACCCTTATCAATTTACCCTATTGGACTAACGCTATTTGATTAACTCTATTGGACTAACGCTATTGATTAACTCGTCTCACTTAACTCCTTTCGAATAAACTATATTCGATAACTCCTTTAACTTTATTCGAATAAACTATAGTCGATTAACTCCTTTTACTTTCTATTCGAATAAACTATATTTGATTAACTCATTTGCTTTAACTCTAATCGATTAACTCCATCGATTAACTCCTTTGCTTTAACTCTAATCGATTAAACTAACATCGATTAACTCCTTTTAACTCGATTAAACTATTCATTTATAAAGATTTACTTTTAGTAACGGTTCTCCACTTTAAAATGATTTCCTTCTTATAACAGTTTCCTTTTTATAACGTTTTTTTCCTTTTTCTAAATATCTCCTATTTATAAATATTCCAATTTATAAATATTTCTTATTTACAAATATTCCATTTATAAATATTTTATTTTCAAATATCACTTTGGAAATATTCCCTTATCAACATTCCGGTATGTCATGGTATTTAACATACCGTACAACAATGATCGGTATCGTTAAAACACATATAATCGACTACAGATTATATATCACATCATATATCACAATATATGAATCACAGTAAAATAAATGTTGAGGAATCCAGTAGGATTCCTCCAACCTGTTTTCCTGCATCACAGATGTTAAACAATATAGATAACATCACTTTCAGTTCCATATGATATATTCTGTTAAATAGAATCAATATAGAAATTCAACTAACTGACTAGCAGTTTAATCAAACAATCAACACACAGTCAATCAGACAATTTCTAACAGTTCTAAAAATACAACATGAAATTATAAACTGTTCAGAGTTAGTGAGATTTACTCACATTGGACGATCATCGTTAATAACGGTAACCATCGCTTGATTTGAACGGACAATTTATTTCACTATAAATTGTAACGAGCTCCGACGGATTTCCAGTCAGTTCCATGGTGTAGCTCTCGTCCATACGATCCCATCGGATCTGACCGTTCGAAATTTTTATTTTTCTTGGCCCAATGCCCTCTCAACCCACTTGCTACAGCATCCTTTACTTCCCACGCTGGCAAACTAAACCCGAATATTACTGGAACCAACTGCATGCGAATACACTTTGCTCCTTCTTATTCTTTTTTTTTGTTTGTATTTTTTTCTTATGTAAAAACTTGGGCCTTAACAAAATTTATCTCGGCCCATCACTCCACTAAAACCCACCCTCCTGTGCTTTCCTTTCCTCCATCGAATGACCCCGTCCAGTGTTTTTGTTCGAGTGTCATGGCCATATTTCGAAGAATAAAAACTCCATCCATGCATCATTAAAAACTGAACTAAAACTATCTAGTTTCTGCTCTCCGAATCTTCCTCACAACTGTATCGAGTTTACCCAACCCTTCCGGAAATAGTATTTCTTCTTCGTCCTTTACAAACGCGAGCTCCAGGAATACTTGCTATTTGAGCAATCCCTCTACTCACGGTTCTCACTCTTCATATACCAATCTCCCTTCGTTAACTCACCTTATCCACTTCCTCAAACTCTCCACCTTTTCACGGAAACGCATGCTCCAGTTCTGAGAACGCAAAGCCAACTCCCCATTTTTGCCAGTCTATCCTTCACGTGCCCCTTTTTATATTGATCTAGTGTCTGCCATTTAGGCCTCGACATTTCTTATTTCGCTACTACAGAGAAAAGAGAACAAAGGAATGGAAGACGTGTATATATAGGAGGAGAGTAATTACTTAGTGATTATACAGTGGAGACTTTTTACTGAGTTTTGATTTTCTTCTTTGGTTTCCTGAAGAGGTTTTCGCGTTTTAGAAAGAAGTATGGTGGCGGCTACAAAATGCTGAAGAGAATTAGGTTAAGGGATTTAAATTGAGGTGTATTTATAAGATTTTAATTTCTTTATAGCTAAGCAATATAACGTTTGTCTGTGTGGTGAAAATTCATGCCACCGTTTTACCTTTTATCTGTCTACGTGGGTGCTATTTCCTCCATGGAAATGGTTGGCATTTGAAGGCATAGGCTGGTGATTGTTAGTTTAAGCACGTACTCCTTACTTAATATTCTGTCAACATATGCACTGCTACAGATAGAAACAAAAATACCGTTGTAACGAACAGTGTGTCACAGTCCCAAAAATATAATAATACGGTAGATTAACTCATATTGTGAAACCCCGAAATGTTGATTACAGGGTGCAAAATACTCCAAACAAAAAATTTCTTATTTAATTAATTAAAAATTACAGTAAAATTCTAAAAATTATTTTATCATTACTTTCCAAAAGAACCCTGTCTAAATTCACACCCGATATTCAAATATATTTGAATAACCGTTATGGCCACGAACGAATATACCGTTGTTTTTCTGAATATTTGATTTGGACATAAATCAAAATCTACACGACGAAATCCTGATTTTTCTCTTCCACTAGAAAGATATACTCCACCAGCTCTGTACGTTTCTTGTTTCACAGAAATCCGATTTGAAACGAATCCTGTACATTCAGTTGAAGTTCGGATCGCCAATTTACGAACTACAACGCCATTTCGAGCTCGATTTTAATTAAATTATAACTCTACATTCAAACTGTCGTTTATATAATATATTCGTTATTCAAATTCAATTCCAGGATGAATTAAATATTACAGATGATCCAGTTCACACCATATCGTCATTTCAGCCAATTCTGATTATTTCAGAATTAAATATATTATTTAATTTATTATTTCAATTAAATATTCATCATTATTTAATTCCACGACCATTTAATTCACTATATCACTATTTATGTAATTAAATAAATTAATTATAATACCTCTGCCAATGCGGGTCATTACAACTGATATCTATCAATATATAACCTTTAAGCTCATACATCTCAGATAAAGGTGTTAAGGAAAAGAATAAATTCTCCGCGACCAAACAGATATATATTTAATAGAAATCAATCAACATAGAATGAAATCCAATGTAAGACACACATCCACTTACAAGTCTGTTTTGGGTTTGAACGAAACCAGAGGCACCTTATTACTTGTCCCATATGTCCAATACAAGAGAGAGGTTCTCGCATATCCGGTCGATACCAAGTTTAATTTAGTTTAAAAATAAAATCTTCAAATAAAAACTGACGGAGTGGAACCAAAGTGAGAATTCTCTCACTAAAACATTTATACAGTTATTTATTTTATAACTGAAAACATATAGATTGCCAGTGCTGATTTTTATCAGTTTTAATTAACATAAATTTGCATATAGTGCCTGTTAGCTTACTCACTATTGTCTAAAAACCCATGGATGATTTGATTGACTGTGATATGTTTTGTCTGTGATGTTGAAATGTTTAACATATAAAAATAATAATGTTAACATTAAGGTGGTAGTTGAAATTAAATTATAAATATTTTTTCATAATTTAAACAGTAACAAAATTGGTTAGGTAGAAAAATAATTCGAATCGAATTAGAATTGGTTAAATTTATTAACCAGTGATTAATTTGAATAGACTATTGTTGTTTGAAAGCCCTACACGGGTATTGGGATGATATTTGATATACACTAATCCCAATATTTAGTTGTATGCCAATCGATTGGTTGACAGACTGTGATGAGCGTTATTTAATTATTTAATGCCTATACGGTTGCAAATTGCACTCTGGATGTGAATTGAATGTTTGTCACTGTTTTTGAATACGTTCTACGTATGGAATACATATAAATAAAATTATATGGTAATTGATTGAGTCTGATTCCAATTCAAAAATAATGAATATTTCAAAATAATATTAAGTGAATAATCAAAATATGATTTTGATGTCCGATTTTGGATGGACGCGAAAATATTGAAATACATGAAGCCAAGTTAAGCTGATGTGCGCTATTTTAACTCGAACAAAATTTTATATTGATTTTATTCATTTTATAATGAATATCGAAAAGATTTGAATTCAAAATCTGATATTTTGAAAATATTATCATTTTAATATTATAATGATATTGAACATTCAGTTTTGATTTAAAACTGAAAATGATGTTGAAATCATTTTAAAATGAATTTATAAACGATTTATAAAATATGTTTTAAATGGAAATCAATGAAATATATTATATATATATATAAATGGTTTGAATAGAACGTATTGCGCAGCGACCATTCGCAAATTTCTACCATTGACTTCAAATTGATGTAGCAGGAGATCCGACCGTCGGATTCTCCTAAACCGAAACCATTTGGTTCGTATTGAAGATATCTTTCAAATGAATATATGAGATTTAAATTTAAATGGTTAGATTTTAAAATATGTACAAATAAGTTTTGGAAAAGGTCATTCTGGATGCAGTTTGGGGGCCGATATTGGATTCCGACTGTAAGGGCCTTATTAAAAATAGGAATAAATTATGTAAAATCATAATAAGTGATTTGGAAAGGATTTGGATGAAATATTCCACGTTTGTAAAGATAAGTGATATTTTTATCCAAATGAACTAGTTAATAATTAGAATAAAGGACCGAAAGAAATTATAATGGTTTTAATATAACCAAAATTTTTCCAATGTATGAATTGGAAATGATTTAAATGGAAATAATCTTCAGAATATTTCGATATTGGATTTCGTGATTATATGAATATTGTTGAGGAATTTGGAAGATACTGATATCGTTATTTCCAATACGATATCCGTTGGTTTCAGAATATGATGATGAATATAAGCCGATATTATTTTTATTTAGAACCTTGTATTTAATATCAAATTGGATTTTGGGTTTGTTGCGAATGGTGTCTTCAATAACACTGTTCTTAAACCCCGTTGAGAAAAGAATAATTTTTTTAATTAAGATAAATGAAGTTTTCGAATTAATTAAATTGGAATTAGATGAATTTGATTTTGGTTTATTGTGAACAATGTTTTAAAATGACATTTGTTCTTTAGCCCAATTAATAGTGAAGATATGATTTGGAATTCAAAAATCTTTTTATTAAGATTTAATGTAAATTTTCCAAAGTGAAGTTTTCCAATTTAGTATATTCAATTGGAATTGAATGGAATTCGATTTGGTAATAATCGAGATGAGCTTCTGTAAAGGAAGACCGTTACTATATATGGAATTTAAAAGGCTTTACCGTTATTTCATTTATATTATTAGTCTGATACAGAAATTTATATCAATTATATATTGATCTGTTTTCCGTGAAGATTCCATAATTAATGGAAGTTGATTTGGGTTTATTGTGAACTGTGTTTTTAATAACATTGTTCTTTAACCCAGTTAAAGATAAGATTAATTTCTTAAAGTTGAATAATCATAAGTTAATGATTTTTGAGATTAAAACTGAACAAGAGTTTTAATGAATCTTTAATTAGATTGAAATGTGAATAGGGTAACTAATTTTATCGAATTCAAGAAATGTTCGAGAATGGAGTATCGCCAGTTTTACTCCATACGATAGTCAAATCTTTAGTTAGATTTGAAACGAGAATTTTAATTTACCAATAACACAGTGGGTGATATATATGGAGTACTACCAGTTTTGCCCCATGGGATGAATAGGTTGGGATTGAGATAATAAAATAATAAATGATTACTTCGGTAAGGCTCGATAATCCCTACTAGTTTTTTTTTAAGTTAAGCACAAAATGTTTTTACTACTAAAGAAATTACATGATAAACATCATCAATCTAATATATAGCTAATCCTTACAGCACATACAATTGACCCACATGACCAAACATAAGGCCATTACATCTGACATTTTCAACACAGCACACACAAGTGCATAATATGATCAAAATACTCAGCATAATTTCAAACTAAAACATAAAAAGATTTCCATCAAACTGTGTCCTTCATGCATGTAAAATCAGATACAGGCAGCTTTTATTTCATACTCCATATATTACAAAGAAACATATCCTGAAGCTACAGAAATAACTGCTAAATTTTTACTGCAGAGACTATAGCAACATTGGGTGAAGAAAGGATCGAAAAGAGGAGATGGATTGCTTCAAGTATGCCTTTTTGAAGATTTCTGTTTCTTGCTCAAAGGATAAACATCCTATGCAGTATACTCCATTCTGTAACAACCCGGAATTTCAGAACCAATTTTAAATTTTAATTTAAGCTATTTTGAGGAATATGGAATATAAATTGGTTACGAAATAAAAATTTGAGAATAACTTTAAAATTAGTTTTTACAAACTATTTGATTTAAAACATAATAGGGAAGTATTTATTAAACACTCAGTAGTTTTAATTTGGAAGTCCGAGAAGCTACATACATGTCAAATAAACCTCAAATCTATGCATGATGTTGTAGAGTAAATAAATGATTGCAACTTAACGAATCTTACATAGACGCAAATTTTAATGCACATACAAAATACAAAGAGAAAAAAATTAATTATTAAATTATTTCCTTAATCCTACGGTTAATACGAATGATATAATTCATGTATTCCTACAATCCCTTAGCTACATGCCCAAGACGATACCATAATTTATCTAATTGTGTTATTAATAAAATTCATTTATTTCTAATAAATGAATTATTTGACATTTATGTTTAGCTTGTGTAAGGAATTACTAAAAATTTACATAAATTGCACCATCAAATATCTACCTTGTATTTATGCCAATATGTTAGAATATGAAATAAAATTCACATTTTCAATATAATAATATATTAAAATTTAAGTTTACATTTCTCAATGTAAATAAAATAGGAATAGAAATTTACATTATTTTATGTAAATAAAAATATTAGAAATTTACATTTTTAGGAATGGGTTTTCATTAAAAAGGAATAATGAAACCAAATATACATTTGGTGTAAGTTGAAAGATGAAAGAAGAAAAAGTACATTGTTGGATATAGCATGTGTATGTGAATTAAAATAAAATAAACATTATTGTGTGCCATGTTATACCTCGATATTATATGCACAAATAGGGATATTCGATGTTAACAAAAATATAGTGAAATGAAATGGATGACGGAATTATATATAAGTGTATATATGTAAATTATAATTAAATGAATCGCGCGCGGTAGTTCGCGATTCGACAATCGTAACTTTAAATAGTTATACTGAAATATCCGACCGTCGGATTTTCCTAAAACTGAAACCATTAGGTTCGCCTTGGGAAGATCTTTCCAACGATATGAATTGTGTTAAAATCCAACGGTTAGATTTAGAGAAATGTGTAAAACAAATTTGGGTGAAAACAGCGCCAAGGTCGCCTATTGACATGAAGTGTTGTAAAATAAAATTCAATTATTTTTATATAAATAAAAATAGAGATTAATCGTTATAAATTAATATTAACGATAAGAAATGATTTTAAATTATATATATATGAGGATCATTTGAAAAGTCCGAGTTCAATCTCATTTCAAATGATTATTAATCGATCAAAGTCGAAGAGTTGAAGACGGTGATTGAAGACCGACGATCTTCACGTCGAATGGATGAGTTACCATTGACGCCCATGATTGGAGTAGCCACCTTGAAGGGGCTACAATGGTGGCCGTCCAGACTACTTGTTGATTGTTCGGATATGCGAGGTATAAGGTGCCTCCGGTTTCATTCAGACCCAGAACGGACTTGAAAATGGATTGTATGTCTGACGTTGTATTCCTTTTAACGGTATTCGTTGATCTCTGCTAAATATATATCTGTTTGGTGTTTAACACCCTTCTCTAAGACATACGAGCTTAGAGGTTATATATTGGTATCAATGGTATGGTATGGATTGACAATGTGGCATGCTAAGATGCAAATGATCAAGGCTTTTGTTGAAAAGCAGGCCTTGTGGTTGATGATCAAAGCACGACCTGTTTAGGCGTAGCTTTGTGTATAACGTGACTTCACGAGCCTCACACCCCGGTATGAGTCAAAAACGGAGCAAGGGAACGTAGGGAGAGCAGCACGTTTCTTTCTAGCTAGAAGTGGTGTTTGGGTTTTACACGGCCCGACATTTTACTTATATGGATGATGGAATGAGGCGCCTCGGATATTAGGTCCTATAGGACAGGGAAACGTGTGTTCAGGAATAACTAATCCGCAAAATTGTATATGCGGACCGGCCCTGCTGGATCCAACGGTTCACTACGGGGGATCCTGAGATATTAGCTAGAGTGTGTCGAATCGGTAAGGAGATCGTTCCTAGCCTTGACTCATGATGGAAACCCAATTCCCAATGCGACCCCACGGACTTGATTGTATTACTAGTATGGAGTATAGTATATGGTAGCTATGCTTCCTAGGATTGATACATTTACTTTGAAATGTTTTTGAAACATATACACGCTAATAATAATATCAAATTTGTTTTTATCTTACCAATCATGTTTAATCATCATAAGGTAAAACTCTATCCTCTGGTTTGCGTTGCATTGTGTGATGGGACTTGAGTCTTATAATGATTCCATTTTTCTAAAAAGCATTGCGTTGTTTAACGATTTACTTTAATTTATGCACCGGTAATCCATTGGAATAAAACCCGTTCTGCGTTAGCGGCGTGGTCCTTGGATTTGCCTTATTGCTATTAGTTATATTAGTTAAGAATTCTCACACCAGTCCCATGACTGACTCGTAGTTTGTTTCACTTCGCAAACTCGGGTGCCCTCTTTTCCACACGGGCAGTCGAGTAGCTTTTTGCAGATATTTATCTCTTGAGCAGGATTCTGAATCGAAGCCTAAAGCTGTGTCCAGAGCATAGAAGTCTTCCGCTGTTTATTGTATTAAATTCATGTAAATTCATCTTCCGCTGTAATTTTATTCAATGTACTCTGATATGTTCTGTACTCTGATGTAACATTATTGTAATGTTTATAAAAGTTTGTTGTTATTGTTCTAATGTGTTGTATTCCCAGAGTTAACGTGTTCGGGTTCTGAACGGTCTTAGTCGATTTTGCAATCGATTGGGTCTGGGCGAACCCAGAGTCGTTACAGTTGGTATCAGAGCTCTGGTTAGCTCAAATCTTTGGGGTACAACTCGTTAGAACTGAACAAAAGACTGATAAGAGATTGGATTAGTAATATCCAATAAGAATACTCATTAGAGATAGGATCAGCAATATCCTAAAATGAGAAAACTCATTAGAGATGGGGTTAGTAATGCCCTAGAATGAGCTGAGAGTGACAAGCTTATAATTAACATATTTGGGATTATATATAACCTATTTTAGAAAATATGATTTTTGAATATACAAAAATTATATATATTTAAAAAGCTAGTTAACTAATTGGTTGATGGTTGTGTAGTGTAATTATTAGTTCAACTAATAAAATTATAGAAATGAATTAAAGAATGAAAGATGAGTTAATTAATTAAACAACTTTTAGCTTCGTTCCTTTTCGAGGACGAAAATTTTTTAAGTGGGGGAGATTGTAACAACCCAGAATTTCAGAACCAATTTTAAATTTTAATTTAAGCTATTTTTAGGAATATGGAGTATAAATTGGTTACGAAATAAAAATTTGAGAATAACTTTAAAATTAGTTTTTACAAACTATTTGATTTAAAATATAATAGTGAAGTATTTCTTAAACACTCAGTAGTTTTAATTTGGAAGTCCGAGAAGCTACATACATGTCAAATAAACCTCAAATCTATGCATGATGTTGTAGAGTAAATAAATGATTGCAACTTAACGAATCTTACATAGACGTAAATTTTAATGCACATACAAAATACAAAGAGAAAAAAAATTAATTATTAAATTATTTCCTTAATCCTACGGTTAATACGAATGATATAATTCCTGTATTCCTACAATCCCTTAGCTACATGCCCAAGACGATACCTTAATTTATCTAATTGTGTTATTAATAAAATTCATTTATTTCTAATAAATGAATTATTTGACATTTATGTTTAGCTTGTGTAAGGAAGAACTAAAAATTTACATAAATTGCACCATCAAATATCTACCTTGTATTTATGCCAACATGTTAGAATATGAAATAAAAGTTACATTTTCAATATAATAATATATTAAAATTTAAGTTTACATTTCTCAATGTAAACAAAATAGGAATAGAAATTTACATTTTTTTTATGTAAATAAAAGGATTAGAAATTTACATTTTAAGGAATGAGTTTTCATTAAAAAGGAATAATGAAACCAAATATACATTTGGTGTAAATTGAAAGATGAAAGAAGAATAAATACATTGTTGGATATAACATGTGTATGTGAATTAAAACAAAATAAACATTATTGTGTGCCATGTTATACCTCGATATTATATGAACAAATAGGGATATTAGATGTTAACAAAAATATAGTGAAATTAAATGGACGACGGAATTATATATAAGTGTATACATGTAAATTATAATTAAACGAATCGCGTGCGGTAGTTCGCGATTCGACAATCGTAACTTTAAATAGTTATACTGAAATATCCGACCGTCGGATTTTCTTAAAACTGAAAACATTAGGTTCGCCTTGGGAAGATCTTTCCAACGATATGAATTGTGTTAAAATCCAATGGTTAGATTTAGAGAAATGTGTAAAACAAATTTGGGTGAAAACAGCGCCAAGGTCGCCTATTGACATGAAGTGTTGTTAAATAAAATTCAATTATTTTTATATAAATAAAAATAGAGATTAATCGTTATAAATTAATATTAACGATAAGAAATGATTTTAAATTATATATATACAAGGATCATTTGAAAAGTCCGAGTTCAATCTCATTTCAAATGATTATTCGTCGATCTAAGTCGAAGAGTTGAAGACGGTGATTGAAGACCGACGATCTTCACGTCGAATGGATGAGTTACCATTGATGCCCATGATTGGAGTAGCTACCTTGAAGGGGCTACAATAGTGGCCGTCCAGACTACTTGTTGATTGTTAGAATGTGCGAGGTATAAGGTGCCTTCGGTTTCGTTCAGACCCAGAACGGACTTGAAAATGGATTGTATGTCTGACGTTGTATTTCTTTATACGGTATTCGTTGATCTCTGCTAAATATATATATCTGTTTGGTATTTAACACCCTTCTCTAAGACGTACGAGCTTAGAGGTTATATATTGGTAGGAATCAATGGTATGGTATGGATTTACAATGTGGCATGCTAAGATGCAAATGATCAAGGCTTTTGTTGAAAAGCAGGCCTTGTGGTTAATGATTAAAGCACGACCTATTTAGGCGTAACTTTATGTATAACATGACTTCGCGAGCCTCACACCCCGGTATGATTCAAAAACGGAGCAAGGGAACGCAGGAGAGCAGCACGTTTCTTTCTAGCTAGAAGTGGTGTTTGGGTTTTACACGGCCCGACATTTTACTTATGTGGATGATGGAATGAGGCGCCTCGGATATTAGGTCCTATAGGACCGGGAAACGTGTGTTCAGGAATAACTAATCCGCAAAATCATATGTGCGAACCGGCCCTACAGGATCCAAGGGTTCACTGCGGGGGATCCTGAGACATTAGCTAGAGTGTCTCGAATCGGTAAGGAGACCGTTCCTAGCCTTGACTCATGATGGAAACCCAATTCCCAATACGACCCTACGGACTTGATTGTATTACTAGTATGGAGTATAGTATATGGTAGCTATGCTTCTTATGATTGATACATTTACTTTGAAATGTTTTTGAAACATATACACGCTAATAATAATATCAAATTCGTTTTTATTGTACAAAGCATGTTTAATCATCATAAGGTAAAACTCTATCCTCTGGTTTGCGTTGCATTGTGTGATGGGACTTGAGTCTTATGATGATTCCATTTTTCTAAAAAGCATTGCATTGTTTAACGATTTACTTTAATTTATGCACCGGCAATCCATTGGAATAAAACCCGTTCCGCGTTAGCGGCGTGGTCCTTGGATTTGCCTTATTACTATTAGTTATATTAGTTAAGAATTCTCACATCAGTCCCATGACTGACTCGTAGTTTGTTTCACTTTGCAAACTCGGGTGCCCTCTTTTCCACACGGGCAGTCGAGTAGCTTTTTGCAGATATTTATCTCTTGAGCAGGATTCTGAATCGAAGCCTAAAGCTGTGTCCAGAGCATAGAAGTCTTCCGCTGTTTATTGTATTAAATTCATGTAAATTTATCTTCCGCTGTAATTTTATTCAATGTACTCTGATATGTTCTATACTCTGATGTAACATTATTGTAATGTTTATAAAAGTCTGCTATTATTGTTCTAATGTGTTGTATTCCCAGAGTTAACGTGTTCGGTTTCTGAACGGTCTTAGTTGATTTTGCGATCGATTGGGTCTGAGCGAACCCGGAGCCGTTACACATTCCTTCATGCATGTCATCCCAGAATTTTCCTTTAAGCTTCTTTGACTTGGATGAAGGAATCGAACTAGTAGGCATAGCAGTAGATAATAAAGCAGCATCCCCCTCTAGAAACGTGAGGCCACATCCTGACACATTAGGAGGTGGTAAAATGACATTGGAAGGGGAATCCCAACTAGTTTTATAAACCTTAATTTAATTTAGAATTTGGACAAGATAAAATAAAATATGTTGAAATTGACATCCAAAGGAAGATTAAAGATTAAGTTTAAAAGAACCTATCTTTGATAAAAATAATGGGAACCTTTCCCTAAAAATGCGAATATTTGAGTAAAGAATATTCTGAACTGGAATGAGCGTATGATGTGTTTTTATAGCACTTGATTATTAATTATAAAACACGCGAGTTATTCGGAAAGACCGGGTTTATCCCATTCTTTATAACTGGTACGGCGACTAAAAGTCGACGATGAAGACCGAAGATCTTCACATCGTCTGGATGTTTACTAATGTCTTTATTGGGCTGTACACCCAAGACAAGGCAATAAGTGGTGATCGTCTCGACTTACTTGGAGATCGACCGGATATGCGAGGACCTCTGTCCTGTATTGGACATCTGGGACAAGGAATAAGATGCCTCCAGTTTCTTTCAGACCCAGAATGGACTTGCAAATGAATGTGTGTCTGACATTGGATTTCATTCCGTGTTAATTGATTTCTATTAAATATATATCCGTTTGGTGGTGGAGAATTTATTCTTTTGCTTAACACCCTTGTCTGAGACGTACGAGCTTAGAGGTTGTATATTGATAGACATTAGTTGCATGGCAAGAATTGTCAATGTGGCATGCTAAGATGCAAATGATTAAGGCTTTTATTGAAAAGCACGGCCTTGTGGTTGATGATCAAAGCACAACTTTGATTAGCATAGCTTTGTGTATAGCGTTAATTCGCGAGCCTCACACCCGATATGAGTCAAAAACGGAACCGTGACTACAGGGAGTGCATGCGTTTCTTTCTAGCTAGAAGTGGTGTCACGATATGAAGCCCAGACATATTTACTTATGTGGATGATGGATTGTGAGGCGCCTCAGATATAGGGCTATATGCTCATAGGGTCGACGTACTGACATGTTTGTAGGTCCGAAAGGAGCGGGAAACGTATTGTTCAGGAATAATTAATCTAGTAAAGTAAGTGTGGACCGACCCTGAAGATCCAAGGGTTGCCCGTAGGTGTGATCCTGAGGCATTTGCTAGAGTGTCTCGAATCGGTGAGGATTCATCCCTTGCCTCGACTAATAGATGGAATCCAATTTTCAATACGACACTTTTCGGTTTTAGTTGTAAACCTATATGGAGACATAGTAGGATGGGGTATTATGCCATCTATAATTGATACATTTATATTTGAAGTTGCTTTGACACTATGCACTTATAATAATATCAAAATGATTTGTTTTAAAACGTACCAAGCATGTTTGGCTATTATAAGGTAAAACTCTATCCTCCGGCTTGCGCTGCGTAGTGTGATAGGGCCTGAGTCTTATAATAGCTTCATTTTTCGAAAAGCATTGCGTTGTTTACAAATTGTTTATTTCATAGTATTCATGGGAGTGAACCCGTTCCGCGACATACGACATGCTCTCGTGAATTACCCTATTTTAAAGTAAAATTTTAATAACTGTTTTAGTTCTCACACCAGTCTCATGACCGACTCAGATTTTATTGTTTCCACCTAAACTCTGGGTGCCCATATTTTCCACATGGACAGCTAGTAGTTTTGGTTTTTCATAGATATTTCTTTTCCTAGGATCCTGGATCACAGCTGGAGATATATTCGGAAAAGCTTTGTATCCGTGTATTTCATTCAGTTGTGGTAGTTGATGTTTTCTGTTGCACATTATGTTTATGTATATATTTTTCGCTGTTTTGTAATTTAAATCTCTGATATTTTTCCGTTGTATTTTATTTATTCATACTCTGATATATTCTTGTACTCTGGTGTAATTGTTGTAATAACAATGAAATGTTATGTTGTTTTTGTTCTGATGCATCGTGTTCTCAAAACAATCTGGGCTCCTCCGTCTCTTGGGATCGGGGATGTCTAGGTCATTTCAGATCTGCTATTTGATTTTGATGAGATGAAATATCAGAGGTGGGATTTATGGGTGGAGGTGGATCGGGTTGATGGGAGGGAAGGGGAGGGAAGGCCAATTCAAAGGTGAAAGAAGAAGAGGAAGGGGTTGAGGAAGAAGCCATTAATGCATGGTTTTTTGCTATCACCCCACCTCGAGGCCTACCCTAATATTGTAACACTCAGCTCGAGGCATACCCTAATAAATAGCGTTATTGAGTGACACAGTCTATTAGAATAGGATTGGTTTAGGGCGACCATATGTAGTTTTGTATTATACGAGTATCGAATATGTCGATTGGGTGTATTTTTTTCATTTCTTACCTGATGAGGATTGACGTACCCAATTCATGTCAAATGTAAATTATAGTGGCTAAGAACCATACAGAACAGTGTATAAATATAACACATACAATAGATCATAGAATAGGTCACATATAATTACAAACAGTGGAATTATTGCAATACATGTACACGTACTCAAATAGTTCGATTGATAATATGAACTACAAGGAATGTTAATAAATATACATCAGGTGACTATAATATACAACCACAAGACTCATGATATAGCTTCAAAAAGATATATCTAAAGTGACATTGAAGAAGGCTTGAATCTACAAATTTTCCTAAAACAACTCGGTCTAGCCTGAGTATAAATACACGGATCAGTCTAGCCTAAACATATTAGTAGTAATAATAATAGGTGAAATAAAATATCAAGTAGGCATAAATTCCTTTTCATAAGAAAAGGAATATCAAAATCATAGATTTACTCGCAACAAAGATGTTGTAATTCCTTTACATCAGAATGGAATGTAATACACTTTGGATACTACGTTTCTTCATATATGAGTCCACATAATCAGTATGCTGACTGCATTGAAGAACACAAACACGAACTCAAGTATTTTCCCTAGTACGAATTACCCAAATTCCACAATGAGGTTAGTTAACTCCAGAAATCACATAACATAAGGTGGAAGACTCATAAATCATTGAATTCACAAGAGTCACCGAAACCAAAAGAATCACAAAAATATCATAAGAATCACCAAGATCACAAGAATCAATAAATACGAGATCTCACCTAAAAGTTCAAAACCATCGGAATGAAATCACCATATACACACAAAATCTTCGAATAATCGAAGCAATATATATAATAATCATTAAGAAATTGTGAAATCATCTATCATCACAAAACACCAAAAATTACCTTATGTTGGATCCAATCACCAGAGGGGCAAACCAAAGCTATGCATGCACGTTTTATCACAAAGAAGTGACACAAGCCTTTGCTAGTACTTATATCAACATGAAAGGTATATTATACAACATAACTGAACAAAGGTTATAACACAAAATTGACCTAAAGGTCCATCAAATTCATGCAGAATTAACCCGAAGGTCTAGGACCCAACAAGCCCAAGTATTGGAGAACATACAAAATGTGTCATACACTCATAGTTAGTAACTCGAATAGTGGTAAATGTGTGTCCCATGCCTTATGTTCTCACTATTGGTTTACTAACCGTTAGTCAATTCCACATGAGTAAACACATAGAAACACAAGAAACAATAGCTTTAATTAGACGAGTTTGGAATTAATTGATCTCATATACCTTCGTGTCCTATACCACGAGGTTTACGATAGCGTTTATCATAATCACGCCTTCTCGAAGGGTGCAAAAATGTGTGATTCATACATAAAAATAGTTAGTTTAAGAAAACAGGTTTTTATAAAAGGATTTAGGAAACAATTTAATTATTTCGTAAAAATCTCTATGCTTAGAAAATATCGTTTCTACAATTTCCTTGGGATAAATTTATTTATAAAATCAAAATACAGAAAATTTAGTTGTCTTAAAGCTAATAATATATATATTTACAAAGAAAATTCCTTTTTGAAACTGCTTTATAAATATGCACAATGTCACAAAAAACTCACGAAATTCACAAGAAATAAACATTAGAATCAGCACGAAATTCTTAAGAAATTAACACTAGATATCAACACAAAAATTCCTAATCTGAATTACGGATTTTATATACTTTTGGCTTGTCCTAGATTAGGTATAAGGCCTTATCAAATAATTACCAAAATCACCTCAACAATCATCAAACGAACAAAGGAATTCACAAAGATGGGTTCAAGAACACAAGACAACGGCAAACATTGGCTGTGTAATTACTACTGCATGTGTTGACACACTCCGATGATAATCATGACCAAATTCACATGATTCCTGTGCAATGTCAAATAGTTTGATACACACAAGGGCATACATAGGTAAGGATTTTACTATAGCCTAAGTTTACACTAATCATCCACATAATTAAGTTAATTAAGCCCAAAACCACATAATTAAACCACTAATTGAGTATTTAGGCTAATTTAGCCTACTAAACCATGTTTTACATCATTTTCAACCATTTTTTTCAAATCCATAACACCAACTAAAGCAATAAAAATTGTGATAATGTTTATAAGAACATTTTTAAAAGCTTTTTAAGTGAAAATAATAATTTTACAACAAACTTACTCAAATATGAACATCTCACTTATATTTATGTAACATTTACAATATATCAAAATTAAATATTTCAAATGACTTATTTTTACATAGTAAATTATCAAAACTTGATAAACACATATTTTCACATTTATTATCAATTTAACAAATTTCACAAGTTTATGTGTATTTATTACTTTACATTCATATTAAAATTTCATTATTAACCCAAATATTCAATATTTGATATTTTAAATCCCAAAATCATATTACTAACATCAAAATATATTTTCTATGGGTTTAACACTATTAGTTTCCCATAATAAAATATTTTAACCTTTTACTTTTATATTACAACATATATTTACACTTGTTAATATTTTTAGTTGTCAAATTACTTAACTTTCTTCCAAAACCAACATTTTACTATTCATCACAAATTCCACATTTAATTGACCCAAACCTCAAATTTAATCACTTAAACATGATTACTCCTCAACCAGACCACAAAGACCTATTAATTAATAACCTGAATGGCTAAGGCAATTATTCAAATTATGATATATTTAACTTAATTATTGCAAAATTATTTATATTATTATTAAATATATAGTGTGTAACTACCGAAAACTCCAGTTGTTACTGACTCTCCCTTAAAAGAATTGCGTCCCCACAGTTTCCTAAGGGATATGTCCGTACAACTAACCAAAATCAAACACAAAAGATATACACGTGCACAAGAGTGTACACGCACGGGATAAGATATGCACATAATAAAGAAAAATTCCTCATCCCCGTTGTGTGAAGAAAGAAAATCTAGATAAAGATGCTCAATAGTCTCCCTAGTCTCCCAAGTACAATCTTTAGGATTATCTGAACACTTGACTTTTAAAAGCAGAACATTCTTGCTTCGAAGGTGCCTCACCTCCAAATCAAGAACTTGAACTGGTTGCTGCACGATGGATAAATCATGAGAAATCTCAGGATCAAGCTGGTCATATGGATCAATGACATAATCTGAATCCCTAAGGCACTTTCTGAACTGCGATACATGAAAAACATCATGGATATCGGATAAATGAGATGGAAGGGATACTCGATATGCAACAGATCCAATGCACTGAGTGATAAAGAATGCCCTATAAAACGAGGAGCCAGCTTCCTGGTCGTACTGCAATGCATAACTCCCTTCAGCGGAGAAACACGAATGAAAACCAGATCTCCCACAATGAACTCAAGAGGCTTTGTAACGACCCATATTTTTCAACCATTAATTTATACCATTAAATTGGTTTAAATGTTAAATTAAAAATATTAAATGGATTTATATTTATTTATTTAACGAAGTTTGAACGTATAATTTATATTTAATTTAAAACAAGCTCATAAAGTCACGGTAGTTCGTAATTTTACGTTTTGAATTTCAATTGAATGTACGGAATC
This sequence comes from Allium sativum, assembly GCA_030737875.1. Taxonomy (NCBI): domain Eukaryota; kingdom Viridiplantae; phylum Streptophyta; class Magnoliopsida; order Asparagales; family Amaryllidaceae; genus Allium; species Allium sativum. Next base: position 137,507,810 of record CM060925.1, on the reverse strand, counting down.
TGTTTTAAATCAGAACTCTGTGAAACATGAAACGTTTAAATCTATTTGATTATAATTTTCTAATAAAAGAGAAAAATCAAGATTTCATTTTGTGGATTTTTAGTTATGTTCAAATCAAATTTTCAAATAGTCGCTATGGAATCGTTAATAAATTATAACGTTTTATTTAATAAAATAAAGGGATTTTAATAAATTAAATATAGTTTAAATCTAGAGTTTGATCAACATGGTTTTTAAATAATTGTATATGCTATTGAAAAATAATGGAAGTTAACAAAATTTTAAAATATTAGTTTAATATTGATTGGCAGAAAATGTGAATTTTATAGTAATTTAATCAAGTTAAAAATAGCCAACTTTGAAACAGTCATGGATTTCAACGAAACTAGGTCCATTAGTTCTGTATAATATATTTTTATCAGCTCTCGGGGTTTCGTAACGCTGAAGATACTATTTGTCATATGAATTGAAACCGCTTAGAAGACATCTAATTAAAATCGTTTTAAATCGTTGATTTTAAATTTATATCTTTTACATACATTTGAATTAATCTCAAAAACTTGCCTTAGCACGTTTAAAATAATGGTTGAACCTAGAGACATCAGTCACGGTGTTTTATTGGAAATGCGGAACCACGAGATATTTTATAAGAGTAGTTTTTTGAATGTCGCTTCAATATCTTAGCAAAATTTCATGCATAAGAATTTTTTTTTTAAAAAGCAACTTCTTGTATATATTTTATCTCATTAGCATAATCTACGTCCATGTTACGCGATCTCAACAGTCAGCAAGGATAAGGACGTTGTCCTTGTTTCGAAATCTCGGCACAATTTATTAAAAATCTTAGATCAGATTGCATTTCAACAACAGTATATTATAAAGATATATTTTTTGAATTTGTTCAGGAGGGAAACCGACCGAAGTCATAAAACCCTCCCTAGTGCACTTAGCTCGGTCCGCGAGCACCGCATAAGTGGCTGATATTAGCGTATGCACATGGTAAGCTCTTAGCATGCCATTCCGGGTTTCGAACCCATGCCACTGTTACAATGACGCAGTCATTAACCGCTGGGCTACTACTGCCTAGTCAAAAGTTTGCCCGTACCACCTGAATTCAAATATTGCAATCCCTGACAAATTATTAAAAACAATTCTTAACACCACCATGTGCCATTCATTTATTTGTCCATCTCAACGCTCTATCATTTTCAAATCTCTGCACCTTATTGTGACTGCATTCAAAATTTATTATATAATACTTGTCAAATCTTTAAATGCGGCCTTACCTTCTAACATGAATGGATACGATCTCTTAAATAAGAGCATTTTTCGTTTGTGGCCCCCTTTTTTCCACTTTTATCCTCCTTAGGCAAAATATTGCAAATATAGCCCCCTTTTTCCACGTAATCCTTGACCGGGTTAAGGCATGAATACTGGCACAATCACAGACTGTGCCAATATTTTTTAAAAAAAAATCGTTCGGGGCGCAATCCAGGATTACACCCCGAGAGATTTATAGAGGCTTAAATAACTATTCACCAGGTAGATGCCTGGGGCGCAATCCGGGATTGCTCCCTGAAAGATCTACAGAGAGGCGCCAGCTCTCTTAAATTCCCCTTCAACTACCACATCTCACTCACGTACCCTTTCTTCCTCAAAACTTTACCAAGTTCCTTCACAAAAACTAACCTTATAACCATTTTTTACTTCTACTTTATAGAAAATTGGAAATCAAACATTGGAGCATTTATTCTATTTAGCAGGATTTAGCTCAAATTAAAAGGTACGTACAGGATTTCCCTTATTCTCATACATTGAATGTTATACAATTGGGTCTCCCCAAGCTTAATTTCATCATTAGGTAGGATGGATCAATGGGAAATTGACGACGAGACTTTATCAGAGAATTGGAAAAGTTTGGTGTTAGGAGCGTATGATAGAATTCATCATATTGATGCTACACCACAAGCTCCATTGTCACCAATTGTTCGTCGACCGAGTAAGGAAATTTGCCCCGATCTAGAAATGTCTGAAATGGTTGAACTCCCAGATAATCTCCCTTGTGCACCAAAAAAGTATTTCATTGCGGTGGATGGAGGTAAATATGTTAATTAAGGCCGAGCACTAGCAATCGGCGAGCCAGTACCAAGAAAAATTTGTTATTGCAGGTCCGACTACTGCATGGTTGTGAAGAAAAATAGAATCGTTAGCACAGGGCGTAGGATCTATAGATGTAGTCGCTATGAAATGAGCCTCCTTTATCCGAACACCTTTCGAGTTTGTAACTATAGCGAGGGGGTTGATCCTCCGATGTGCCGAAGAGGATATGAGTATGCATTGGAGATGCAGGATGAGAATGAACGACTTAAAAAGGAGATTTTCCGTTTGAAATTATTGAACCCGGACTTAGAGTCCTAGCTCCCACGATATCATAATGAGTAGTACCAATGTACCACTGTATCAAATTTATCCAATGTATCCAAATGCTAAAGTAGTTTGCGACAATGTATTAGTCAATGTATGTATTGCTTGAATGTACGAATGAAGGTGATGAATATAAGCTCATTGCAAATTGGAGTCAATGCGCGAAAGAAAAAGTTCTTCTATAATCAAACATTAATACAAATAGTTCAAACATAAACTACAAAACAAAATCCTAATTTACTGATCTACATTGACTTCTTTTATGACCAATCACTCCACACTTACTGCATCTATTTGTTTTAGGAGCACGCATTTCATCCATAGTTCCTTTAATTCTTATTGATTTAGGTATCCCAGGTGCTCTACGCACCGTTAGCGGCAAAATAATAGGTCCCTCGAATTCAGTCCAGTACCGTTTATCTGGAATCAGATGAAATTCCGATTGTAAGATGTGTAGTACTTCATCATCGAATACCACTTGGAAGCAAAGTCGTGGTGAAATCGATTAGCACTGTTGGTTACATTTGAACAAGCAGACATTACATGTTCACATGGAAGATGTTGAAGTAAAGGAATTCTACATGTATAGGAACATGTGTTTCCATTGATTATTACTTTGTACTCCTTACCAAAATGTGTGATCATTCCCCAGTCGTCTGCATTATATCGGACAATGCGACAACGTCTTGCTTCATTTTCCCTTTCACATATCTTTAACTTTTATTTTGGGGTTAACTTAGCCGTCGGTGACATACCTCTTCGTTTACAAAAATAATCTACAGATCCGGAAAAAACGTGCGAGCACCTAAAGCTTTGACGGACAATGATCGTGCACCTCTAAGTACACCATTAAAGCTTTCGGAGGCGTTTGTCGTCATGACATGAAATCTTCCCCTGTCATCGAAACACAAAGCCCGGTTCTCTTCCTTCCCATGCAAATTACGCTCGATCCAATTATGTGCGTCAACACTGGTTAGTTTAGGTTTGTCACGAATCTTTTGATATTTAACCACCTCCGAAGCACATGCTGCTGCATAAAATAAACCTGTCAACCTTTTATCTTTATGCCCGGCAGCTTGAAAATTGGCTTTTAGATGCCTTGCGCAATATCTATGTTTGTGAGGGTATCTCCAATGATCCTCTAAGGCTATCGGTATTCCCTTCATCCTATCATAAATGAGAGTGATGCGTCGATTGTTAACACTATGGATGAATGTTCGAATACACGCAAAAAACCAACCCTAAGTATCGACTGATTCGGCCTCAACAATTCCATAGGCCAATGGGTATGGTCTAATAATTCGCATCTACAGAAGTCACAACCAGTAACTTACCTTTGTATTTACCATATAAATGTGTATCATCTATGGAAAGCAAAGGTCGATAATGTACAAATCCTTCGATGCAAGGCCCAAATGCCCAAAATGCTCTTTCAAATACACCGCATGGTTCGGCCATTATATGGGCAACACTTCCGGGATTAGCTTGATCAGTTCGTCGAAATACTGACGTAGGGTGGAGTATGAATCTGCCCAGTCACCATATATCCCTTCGATTGCTTTGCTTAATGCTCTCCACGCCTTAGTATAACCAATGTTTATAAAAAGTTGCTCCTGTATTAACACTTGCACTATCCCAGGAGTAATACTCAAATCTGCTTTAGCAAATGGCATGATCTTCGAAACCAAAAACGCGTACGTTGCTTGCTTATGATTGGAGTTAACTATTGGATTTACGCAACTATGTTCAGCTGTGTATTTTATAATAATCCACCAACCTTTCTGTGAATTTTTAGAATCTATGGCACGTATTCTCCAGGGGCAGTTGGGATCCATGTTGCAAATAGCAGTGTATATCTTTTTGTTCGACCAGATAGGCTTAAACGAAACCACATGCAAAATTGACCACTCACTAAGTTGTTGAAGAAATTTGTTTTTACTCTCAAACATCATACCGACTGTGAAACCATTCTGAACACAAGCCGATGAGAAAATTTCGTTGTTGAATTGCATATTAGCAACCATGGATCTAGCCAACATTTGTGCATTGCACAAATCATCATCCAATGGTACATCGAGCTCCGGCTCCTGCTCATCACTATCTTCAGGAGCGTTGTCTTCGCCTCCGAAATAAAAATTTAGGAAAGTGTTATTGACTTGCATTGAATCAACTCATATCATGTCATTATCAGGAATGCTAACAACGGTTGTGCTATCAAGTGAAGGATCTGGATTTAACTTGCCTAGGTCTGGTTCATCTATTTCCATATCAACGTCAGGAATATTCGGTTCTATGTTGGATTCGACTTCGGTTGCTTGTGTCGGATACCTGAGTACACAAGTGGCATATTTTTTAGTACATTTTAATATGCAACATAATTCTATATCAATAACACAAGTAACTTACTATTGGCTCATGTGATTAACATTGGAGGGCGTTGGTTGAATGGGAGCATAATGGTAATTTGTAGATGGTCCGACAGTAGTTTGTGTCAGTATCATACACAATACAATGGTTATATTATCCAATAGGAGAATTCTACAGTTCGAATTACTCTTGAGTCATATTTTGGACAGTATCCTGCGTCGGATACGGAAAACCAGGTTGTGAATTCACAAACGGATTCCACCTAAAACACATTTGTTGTTGCTTATAAGTGGGTAGGCTCATAGCCGGACGTAGATAGTATGCTACGGGAGATGCAACGATTGGAGTTACATGTGGCTTTGTCGACAATCTCCTCTCTTTCATTACAAATAATTCAATAGATTTTGACACGACGAACAACATAATTTCAACGTCGGAATCGTCTCCAATTTTAATTGCCTTAGATCCGGAATCGGTCGGCCAGTTGCAAACTAACTCAATGTCAAACTCATCCGATTTAATTTTAGTAGCTTTATAGAAAACCTCCTTCAATTGTAAAAAGTTTGATCCTTTCAAATCTTTTGTCGGTTTACTAGATCCACCATTATATATTCCACATTTATGTTCATCAACAACCAATTCTCCATCATAATAGCATATAGTAGCAATATAGTTCGGTGCCATTCTACGTTAAACACAAGTTCAAAAAAACTTAGATTAGACAGATCCCAAAAAAACTAGAAAAACAACCCCATACCTTTCGATAATCTTATAAAGCCAAACTTCTTTACTCCTCACTTAGATCCGCAATAAAAGATTCTTGTTTTATTGAATAACAATGAAGGATCTGAAGTTTTTAAATTTAGATTTTGGATTCTTTTATTGAGGAGTGAAGAATGAGAAATGGAGAATGAGAAAACCAAGGAAAAGTAAGTTTATATTCTCTCGGGGGACAATCCTGGATTGCGCCCCAAGCATCTACCAGGTGAAGAGTTATTTAAGCCTCTCTGTAAATCTCTCGGGGCACAATCCTGTATTTCTCCCCGAACGAATTTTTTATATAAAAATATTGGGTAATTTGTGATTGCGCCAGTATTCATCCCTTAGCCCGGTCAAGGCAGTGGAAAAAAAGGCTACAAACGAAAAACGCTCCTTAAATAAAATCTTATTAAGTCAAACAATTCTGCTACCGCTCTTAATATAAATAAATAGAGAAAATTATTTCTGAGGCTGTTTGTACAAAGGCCTGCATGATCGAAGAAAATGACACGCTCCTCTTATTCTTATATAAACACAACACCCAGTTCTATCTCTTTAAACAATGGACGATTCGAACCATCCCCACATCCTTGAACATGCATATTGTTTAACACAACCAAAATACAAAGCTTTCTTTTTGTTGTGGTGTACCTGCAAAAAATATGATATATATATATATATATATATACACACACACACTTTGGTACCCACTTGCTTTGTTTGGGTCCAGGGGTTAGATGGAAGGTAACCATACCCAAGAGGGTTTAATGGAACCTTTAAAGATAAAATTTTCATTATTAACTACTGAATCAAAATAATCATCGATACATTTTTCTCTTTTTCTCCAATTTACAGGAACCCAAATACTTAAGTAATCTCTATTGATATTTCTTTTCGTACATCTAAATTTATAATAAACATCTCTAGTCATAGAAGTATTCGAATTTATATAATAACTGAATCTTAGATGTACATTAGCACTAGCAGTGATATTCTATTGTACATAAAAGCATATCTATTACTATTTCTATGATTGGTTTTATTATATCCTAAGCCATTTTTGTCATGTAAAGGTCAAGATCTAGATAAAATCATATTTAAATTATTTTGACCTTTATTGAATTTTGCGAACTTACTTGTACATTTATCAAAGTTTATTCCAAAGTCGCGACCGACATTTTCAAAAGAAATTTCATTATCAATTTCCTTATTTAATTCAGAATTCTTCCTTTTTAAAGTGCCATTCTCAGTTTTGAGACTAATAATTTGAGATCCTAAATTATCTAAAGAAGATTGTAATTTTTCAAAAGTTTCTTTTGAGTCATAAATTTAATTTTGCAAAGTATTATTATTAACCTTTAAAAGCTCACATTATTTAGATAATTCTAGATTCTGTTCAGTTGAAGCTCCATTCTCTTTTTCAAGAGACGAAATTAAAGAACTAGAATTATTTAAAGAATCTTCTAATGATTTATTTCTACTTTGTAAATCATCAGTTTCCTTTAAAAGATCATTGTTTTTATCTATTAATCGCTCATTTTCTTTTTGAAGGAAATCTTTTTTGGAAACAAGCTCTTCTAAAGTACTTTCAAAACATTTGGCTTGTTTTACTAAAAAATTGTTTTTTCTTTTAATTTGGAATTTTCTTGCTCACAATTTTTTGACTTAGCCAAAATGACTGTGTTGAGTTTACCCAAAGTTTTAAAATCTTTCAATAATTTTTCATAGTCTAACAAAAGATCTATATATAATGAATCTATACATACTTATTGTGATCTGACTTTAGCCATGAGACACTTGTTTTCTTGCTCTCTTGATTCTGCTTTGTTATTCTTCCACTTTCTAATTCCTTGACTAAATTTCTTTATTGTCATTTGTTCTAGGATGTTATTATGATCTCTAGAACACCAGGCTCTGATACCACTTGAAAAGTCGACGTATATGACTTAAGCAGAATCTTTATATGGATCTAGCATAATTGTATATGACAAGCTAATTTGTAAGCTCCAATAGTTATGCAAATGAATCTAAGCAACATGGATATATCACAAACAATAAAATGCAGTAAGTAAAAACACGAGGAATTTTATACTGGTTTGGACTTCCCGCCTTACTTCCAGTCCCAAAGCTCCTCTTCAGAATTCACTAACAACGCGCCCTCTTCACCCGGAGGAATAGGTCACAATACACCCGAGCACCAACAAGGATGTCCCCGCCTGAGCACCAACACAGGACTTTACAATTACAAAGAGTTTCGACTTCTGAATGTGTTCTCGTATCAACACTGAATAGCTAACAGTTAAGTACACCCTTCCTATAATCTTATCCTTAAGTATTTGATGTGTATGTGAAGATTAAATGAAGTATGTTGCTTGTTGAATCAAGAGATATGAAATAATGTCAAAGATTCAACAAGTAACTTGAATTTGAGAGAGCGTTTAGAATGCGATGAGTATAGAGATGTAAATAAGAAATTAGATTAGAATAAAATGAGAATCGGTTAAAATCGGTGGTTTGGAAACAAACATGTATGTAGTGCTTATATAATTGTTGAAAAGTAGCATTCCTTCATGAAAAGTTTCAGTCAAGAATTTTGTCCATTTCTGTTCATAAATGAAGAGGAATCTCTTCATGAAAGGAGTTGACTTTTCATAAAAAATGACTGCTAAACTCCGATCAGTCGACTGGTAGAAAAGTCATCAATCGACTGGTTAAGAATGAAATTCATATATATATATATATATTTAAATATGCTTAGGAACTAGCCATTACTGGAATTTTGGTCTGTGATCAGTCGACTGGTTTGTTACCTACCAGTAGACTGGTACAGTACCAGTCCAGTACTAGCCAATTTTTAGAGCATGTCTTTGGATATATATAAAACTAAAAGTTCGTGCAATCGTTTTATACTTTAAGGATAGATTTTAACATAAATCTAACACGACTCAATACTTATATATATAAACATAGTTCCTTGACATGATTTTCATTGCTCTTCTCTTTGTTGTCATTAGTCGAAACTCTCATGAATCAATAGACATTTCATCAAGAATAGCAAAAATACGATGATGAAAGGGAAGTGCTTTAATAGTGGGCAGACCAGGCATCTTAGTTAGGCATGTCCACAAAAGATAGGAAATGGGACTGGTTTAGAGGCAGCTTCGACCAGTAGTGGTTTGGATCGAGGTAGGAAAGTGATTGTAGAAGGTTTGATTTCTATTTTTGACTTCCTAATTCATATCCTCTTTGATTCAAGAGCTTCTCATTCGTTTATTTCTAGCACTTTAGTTGACTGTTTGCACCTAGATATCTCACTTATTACCGATCCTATAGAAGTTTCAAACCCCATAGTTGGTTCGTTGCACTTATCTATGGTTTGTAAAGCTTCAAAAAAAATCTATTTTAGGGGTTGAGTTTGATTGTGAAGCCTATGTGTTGGAATTCTTTGGGTATGGTATAATCCTAGGGGTGGTGGTTAGCCATGTACGTGGCTATCCTTGACTGCGAGAAAAGGGTCATTTGATTAATGACTTGTAGTGGTAGGACCCTCGAGATTTCTTGCGACCCACGGGGGTCAGTCATGTTGAGTTTTCTTTATTCCTAGACTATTCTATCAATGATATTGATTACGTACCCATTGTACACAAGTATCTGGATGTATTTGAGGAGGTGGGAGGACTGCCATCTAAGAAAGAGATAAATTTCGCGATTTATCTCAGTAAGAATGTGAAGCCTGTATCGTTTCATGTTTGTCATATGGAACCACGGGAATGGAGAGAGCTTAGTAAGAAAATGGGTGAGGTTTTGAAAAAGGGATTCATTGGGCGGAGTATCTCCAAGTGGGGAGCACCAGTCGTCTTTACTACCAAGAAGCATGGTTCCCTTCGGCCGAATGTGGATAATAGAGAGTTGAATAAACTCACGAAGAAAAATCATTACCCACTCCCTCAGATTGATGCTCTGTTTGACCAGTTGGTCGACACATCTATATTTTCTCTATTGGATTTAGCCACTGGTTTTCATCAGCTGTGTGTAGCAAATGATAGCATAGATAAGACAATGTTTCCTACTTTTGATGGTTTCTTTGAGTGGTTGGTTATTCCTTTTAGGCCAACCAATGTAACAACTTATTTCATGGACCTGATAAGCGGTGTATTCAGGGATGTTCTGTATAAGTTTGTGGTTGTCTTTGTGGATGATATTTTTGTATTCTCGAGGAGCAAGGATGAGCACGCTTTACAATTAAGAGAGGATCTTCGTACTCTCTGAGAATATCAGCTTAAGACGAAGTTCTAAGTTCCATTTTTGGCAAAGAGATGTGCATTTCTTAAGGCACATTGTTTCTAAGGATGGATTACTAGTGGATTCCACCAAGGTGGTGGCGGTGCAGGATTGGAAGACCATCTAGAATGCAACAAAGGAGAGGTTCTTTCTTGGTCTAGCTAGCGGGTATATATAAGAAGCGAATTAAGGATTTTGCATGGATTTTGGCACCACTTACCTAACTTACTAAGAAGAATTTGGCATTTTCTTGGGATATTGATTGTGCGGACTATTTCTTTAGATTAAAAAAAGCTCTTACTAGTCCACCAGTATTAGTACTTCCTGATAGCTCTAAGACATTTATAGTATATACCAATGCATGTGAGATTGGAATGGGAACATTGTTGATGCAGAAGGGTAGTATTGCATGCTAGGGTAGCAGAAAGTTGAGGATTCATGAGAGAAATTACTCTACTCATGATTTGGAATTGTCTACTATAGTGTTTGCACTTAAGTCTTGGAGACACTATCTACCAGGCGAGAGATTCGAACTCTTTACTGATCATAAGTCTCTAAAGTATTTGTTCCTGTAGAGGGACCTCAATTTGAGACAATAGCGGTGGATGGAGTTCTTAGCATCATGCGACTTTTAGATTGCTTATACCCTAAGCAAGAGGAACATGGTATCAAATGCATTAAGTAGACATAGGGCGTCGTTGAGGCCTTTGTTCATAGAGTGACAGAGCTTGGAGTTTATATCTACATTCGGTTTTATATCATCTACGGACTATACTCCGAGATTATTGGCATCTTTGGAGGTACAACCTACCTTATTAGAGCAGTTTGGGTCAAGATATTAAGAGGATCTGTAACACACCCCATAATTTTAAAATACTAAAACTGAAGAATTTAAGAATACCAAATTTTTAGAAGAAGAATTAAGTGAAATGGGTTACGCCATTGCGTTCGTCTTAGAATTCTGCTTGGGATAGAGTCCGAGTTTACGTAAAACGGACGTCGTATGAAGAAGTTATGAAGCTCGGAAGATTTAAAGTTTAAAGCAGTAAACACGAAAAAACCCATAACCAGTCGACCGCCTATTTTTCACCATTCAACCATTTTGAAAACAGTCGTTGGGTTGAAATTGGCCTGACGACTGGTTGATTCTGGGCAGTTTCCTAATGACGTGTTTTTCTAATTTGAGTGGTTCAGATGGTTCCTAATCAAATCTGAAGGTCCTAATTCACATAATATACCTATAAATAAACACCTAACCCTAACCCTAATCTCATTGTTTTCTTCAACCCTAATTCATGGCGCCGCCATGCTGCTGCTCCAACTCCAATTACATTTAGCTTTTCTTCTTCAACAATCAAAGTAGAGATTATTCAAGATCAGAATTGCTACAACAATGACTAATTCTCTTTTCTAAGAATCCTATCGCTATGAGTTTACATAACTTTCACATATAATTAAATTAAAAAGTAATTGTGATAGGACTGTAAATTGGATTTAATGAACATGCCTGTACGTAAGATGAATCTTATGAAGTTTGTAAATCATTATCTTTCAGATTCATACCCATAAATCTGTTATATGACTTTTTGATCCATTTTATCGTTATATGCATGTTTATATTTCATATGCTTGTTCTTATGTTTATGCCAGTCTTGATATTTTGATTCTCTTCCCTACCTTTCTTCCTTTTTATTTTGAAACTGGGCTAACTTCGAGCCTAAGTTGAGATTTGCGCACGAATAACGTTTCAACGATTGGGAAAGGTTTGGGAAATATGTAAAATAAAGTAATTGGCATAGAACTGTTAATAATTATGAAATTGGTTTGGGCATAATTCGGTACAACTTGTACATATGGAATTATAGACATAACTTGGATTAGAATTATAAACATTACTTGAATTGGAAATTATGGCCAATTGGAATACATTAGTTGAAGATTTGAAATTGGGCATGAATAAAAGGAAAAGATAATGAACGCCTAAGACACGAGGTTAAATTGGTTTGCGGTAGAAGTCTGCCCGGAACCGCCCGGCATATCTAGCAATCGCAAACGACAATCTAATGTGAGAGCTCAAAGGCAGAAATTAGATGCATAATAGTTCTAAGGCACAAGGTTAGATTCAGATTGCGGTAGAAGTCTGCCCGGAACCGCCCGGCATATCCAGCAACCGCAAACGGTAATGTAATGTGGGAGGTCTTGCACAATTACGAATATAATGAATTAATGAACAGTTAACCAAGATAACACATGTGGTAAGACATATGTATAATAAAAGGGTTAAGTGGGTGACATAGGTGACATGTGAAACATAATTAAAGCACTTAACCAAGATAAGACATGTGGAAAAACATGGGAATAATAATAAGGTGGTTAAGTGGGAAATCCTAGTGGGGACCAAGCGTAAGAGGGAAGCTTGTGTCAAGTATGGGGACCCTTTTCAACCAGTAACCCATTTTTAGTATCTATATGAGCTAGAACTAGGTCGAGGACGGGACACGCTTACTGGGGTTGAGTGTAAGAGGTCAAAAGAGTAAAGAGCGATGGCAACGCAAGTCCAACGGAGTCATGTGCGTGCGTGGGTCCGGACTGGTAGGTAAGACATTGTTGCATCGTGTAGGTATAAGCCATGCATTTTAGTAGTATCGGGTTACCACTTTAGGGAGTGATACACCTTACTGTGGGGCCAGCACGGGTATCTACGAGTTAGGGAGCCGGTCGAATGGGAAGGGTGGTGGGTACAACTAGTGGGGGTAGGAGCAAGTGGGAACCTACGAGAGCAGCTAGGAGTACACGAAGCTACCATTATTATGATTAGTAGGGAGGGATCACCTTTTAGTATGAGACTAGTATTGGTACGGTATAGGAAATATCTTATAGTGGTTAGAAGCGCAATCGATGTTATACCTTGTTCACCTTGTTTACCTTGTCATACTTGCTTATATTACAGTCATTTCTTATATCCAGTCTATGTACTTATCCTGTTACTTTAATAATTATATTGTTATAGTCACTGGACTCGCCAGACTTTATGTCCGACCCTTTTTGTTTCGCCTCTTTTCTTTCCTTTCCCCCCTAGTTCTCAGGGTGGGACTAGCGAGACTTGATTTGGATTTCTCTCTCTCTCTACTACAAGTGCTTGGAAGTGCTGAAAGTAATGCTTAGCTTTGTTTCTCTTTCATATGGCATTTTGGAATGGGATTATGGTTTTACTTTTATGTACTCTGATAATAATTTTGATCGAGATGGATATTGCGTAATTGATTTTAGTATGTGGTTTTGACGTTGTAATCAGACATGTTTTGCTTTCTACTACAACGAATAAATTTTAAATTTTTAGGTACCATTTATATATTTGTCTTGTGATGTTCTATTCTATACTCTTATAACGCTCCATAAAAGTTAATGCTTTCCCTTAGTGAGTGGCATTAATGGACGTCGGGTGTCCTAACCAAATGTGACACCCACAGGATTTGAACCCCCGACCTTCCGGAAAGCAACACCACGCACTAACCACTATGCTAAAAGATCTTTGTGTTAGCTTTTCGAGAGGGGTGTTACAGACTACCCCCCTTAAAGAACCCAATGTCCTCGTTGGCTCATATCACTCACCACCCAGGCGTTGTGCATGTAACTTGCATCAGTACCACATCGACTTACATCCGCAACATTACGCACACAATTCCGGCTGGGTATAGGCTCTGATACCAAATGTGACAACCCGGGATTTGAACCCCCGATCTCCCGGAAAGCAACACCATGCACTAACCACTATGCTAAAAGATCTTTGTAGATCTTAGTGAAATTATCTGCTCTTGAAAGAGGAGTAGGAGGAATGACTGGTGCAGCAGGGGGAAGAACGTTTCCTTTGCCTTCGGCAGGCGCCGTGGCCTCCAGATACCTAAGGAACCATCCGGGTATCGTAACGCCCTATGGGATATTAGGAATGTTTGGTTCCCCGGGCATGCTGAAAAGAAAAAGGAAGAGATTCAGACAAAGGATCTAAGATATTACATATGGATTTTTGGGGAATGTTTTTCAAAATAAACTTTTCTTTTTGAAATCTTTCTTTAAAACCTTTTTGAAAATAGTTTTCAAAAACTTTTATCCAATATGGTAACCTTCAGGCCTGATACCAAATGTGACACCCACAGGATTTGGACCCTCGACCTCCCGGAAAGCAACACCATGCACTAACCACTGTGCTAAAAGATCTTTGTGTTAGCTTATCGAGAGGGGTGTTACTGGATCCTGAGCTAGTAGATATCTTGGATAGGCTTAGGAAAGGAGAGGCTTCTAGACACCTTCTCACACATTATATGGATTGTAGTGATTAGTTACGACATGATGGTAGACTTTGTGTTCCTCGCACGGGTGACTTGACGATTACATTATTGGTCGAGGCACATCACTCTCGGATGACTATCCATCTAGGTGGTGATAATATGATCATGATATAAGATGGGACTTCTGCTATACTGGCATGAAGAAGGATATGATCAAGTTTGTGCCAAGAAAAATGACATGTCAGAGAGTAAAGGCGGAGCAAAAGAAACCTGGTGGATTGCTCCAACCTTTCGATATACCGCTTTGGAATTTAGAGAGTGTACCTATGGATTCATTGATGGGTTACAAAGATCGAGGAAACTTGACACTAATATTTAGGTTTTTGTTCATCGATTGACGAAGAATGCTCGTTTCATCCAAGTTAAGAGTAAGAGGACAGCTACATGGTTAGCTTTTGTGTACGTACGGGAGATAGTCCAACTCCATGGGGTTCCTAGGAGTATTGTGAGTGATAGAGACCCGATTTTCACTAGTGAGTTTGGGAGGAGTCTGCAGGAGGCTTTAGGGACACAACTCAGATTAAGCATATATTACCACCCTCAGACCAATGGGGGACTGAGAGGGTAAACAGGATTTTAGAGGATCTACTAAGGCTGTGTATCTTGGATTTCTGAGGGACATGGGAGGATCATTTACCCCTTGTGTAGTATGCATATAATGATAGTTTTCAGAATAGCGTTGTCATGGCACCCTTCGAGGCTTTATATGGACGGCCTTGCAGATCTCCCTTATGTTGGCGGGAGTCGACGGATAAACTGTTTCTTGGGTCTGATATGATTAGAGAGACTTCTGATAAGATTGATTTGATAAGGAGTAGGATGAAGGTAGAATAGGATCGATAGAAATCTTATATATATAAGAGCAGGAATGATCTAGAGTTTGCTATTGGAGACTTGGTATTCGTCAAGGTATCACCGCTAAGGAATGTAATGAGATTTGACTCTGTAGGCAATTTAGAATTGAGGTTCGTAGGGACATTTCTGATTACTGAGAGAGTGTGGAAAATTGTATAGAAGATTCTTATACTTGATAGTATTTCTAGTGTTTATGACATATTTCATGTTTCGCACTTGCGGAAGTGCTTAAAAGACTCAATAGTGGTAGTGCATCATAGTTTGTTGGAGGATGCAGAAATTGAGAGGCTGGCATCTATTCGGCGAGCACTTACACGGATCCTAGACTATGAGACCCAGAAACAAAGGATCAAAGAAGTGTTGCTTGTAAAGGTTCAGTAGGGAGATGATTCCAGTGAAGCCACTTGGGAACTAGAGAAGAAGATGTGTATTTCTTATCCATATCTTTTTGATGGTACATTTTGATCTATTCCATCGTTAGTCTTTGAGTAGGTTCTTCCTTTCCATTCCTTTGAATCGATAATCTTAGGAGAAGCCATGGATGGTAGGACATGGTTGTAACATGCTATGTTTGATGAATGAAAATGGATGCAAGTGTTTGCAAGTGGATGCATATACACAAACTAGGCACTATCCGGGATCGACTGATAGGGCATTTACATATGGATGTGTACGCATTTGATCTATTTCTATGGTTGTAATACATGGATGTTATTATATGGCTATTGCATATGAGTAACAGTTGAATCATGCATATAGAACTATCTGTTATCATTAGTATTTTTGCATACATTTGGATGCATTACATTAAAAAAATTGAATAAAAAGGGAGGTTGTCTAAATCAGTAGACCGCACAATCTTTTGCATTAGTTAGGGTCATATACAGTACATTTTTGCATAAGTACATAAATTGCATAAGAAAAATTAAGAAAAATGGTTGCTAATGGATGATGTTTGAGTAGATAGTTGTATATGTTTGTTATAACCACTTATCTTGTTTTTCTACCCTTAGAGATTTCGGGAACAAAATTCTTTAAGGAGGGGAGAATGTAACAACCCAAATTTTAATATACAATGGTTAATTGACAAATAAATGAATTGAATAATAAGTTGAAAACTAATATGAATTGCTCAATGGGACTAGCATCGTTGATTATGTTACGATTTTCTAGTTTAGATACATATATGATTTGCATAAAACGGACATAAATCGAAGGATTTATGGAGATTCAAAGTTTGAAATTAAATCAGAAAAAAATATAACACAACTGTTGCATGGGACGACCTAGCACCAACCAAGTCAACTCATGGGTCGACCCAAACGTGCCTGGCACGTTTACCTGCCAGGCACGTATTCGAAGGGAATTGACGAAATTATACCCACTGTTTTTTCATCTGATGTGTTTTCTTTTGACTGGCTGATGTCGTAATTCTGGATTGATCCAAGGATATGGTCAGTTCAGATTTAAACCCTAAATCTAACAATTGAGGATCATTTGCTCCACTTATAAATAAACCTCCAGCCCCTCCCCATTTCTTCACAGCACATCTCTTCCCCGCCTAGGCCAGTCTCCTTTTTGAGAGACCGAGCCAACCTAAAATTAAATTTTAGGGGATTGAGATTAAATAAAAATATTTTCTATTTTATTTTCTTTTGGAGGTTCTTCCAGGGCTATAAGGGAAGCTTTTCTGATGATTTTTATGATTATTTAGATTTTTGATTAAGTATAGGTAAATAGGAATAATAGTAGTTATAGGCGTAGATTTGTTTGCAATTCTTTTACTAACAATTTATTTAATATTTCTGTTTATTCCTATTTTTCTATAATTTCTTTCTATAAGTAGTTTCTATAATTTTTCTAACTTTTCTTACATTATTTTTATGAATAATCAAATTACTATAAGTTATGTTCCCGATCCTCTTTCCCCTTCTTCATTAGATTTTTTACAATTTATAGTGGTTATGCCCAAATATGCCTAAAAGGCAAATGTATACGACTGATTTAGGCATAGATTTACGTGCCTAAATACCTACTACTGATTGTTATCTTTGTATTCTGCACACATTTGGGAAATTTGATTAAATTGAAATAATAAAAACAGGATTGGATAATTTGGGGATAATTTGACATATATTGTAAAATTGTAATAAAAGGGAGACATTTAACTAAAAATAGGCAAACTTGATCAGATTTGTAAAATTACTGTGGTACAGCTTATGACAAAAAAAATGGAATGTAACGTATATTTGCATAAATATGATAGACTGGGGAATCATAATAAACTAACATAGCTTATTTGCAAATATGAATATGATATAAAACTATAAAAGAAATATTTAGGCTAATATGAAATATTGAGTTAAAATGATGTTATGTTACAAGCCTAAAATTTTATGGATATTATAAGGTGGCTTTGTGACCAGGCAATTCTATGGTTATATGATAGCCTTATGATTAGGCAGTTTTATGGTGACCTTATGATTGGACAATTCTATGGTGGCATTGTGATTATGCAATTTTATTCTATGGTGGCCTTGTGATTAGACAATTTTATTCTATGGTGGCCTTGTGATTAGGCAATTCTATGGTGGTCTTGTGATTAGGCAATTCTATGGTAGCCTTGTGACTAGGCAATTCTATGGCTATGGTTTCTATGGTAAATGAATGAATAGTTAGGCTTAATAAATATTGAACTTAAAATGATGCTAAGTTAAAAGCCTAACTCTATGGTTAATCTATGGCAACGGTTTCCATGGTTTCTATGGAAGTCCTAATCAATATGGATTAGACTAAGTATTATTTGTTGGGGATCCATACCAGACAACATACCCTTTTTTATAACATATGGTCTCATATTAGGAGGCAAGGGAATGCATCATGTTATGGTAGGTAGTAAGATGGTCCAAATTGAGGTGGTTACAGGTGCGTTTCGGCAGTTCGATGTGCGTGAATCGAGACAACTAGGGAAGATAATACATTGTAACTTCTATGGTAATGCTTTGTCTTTTTGCTAACGGGTCAAGTCTGATAAGACCAAAACCCATAATAGGCATAGGTTATCACTCTATGGTATTAAAATCAAATTGATGGGTAGTATTAAGAAAATTTTCCTAAGTATAATGTTCTGAAATTTGTAGAAATGTAAATAGTCAAAGTTCCATGGAATGATAAAAGTTAACCTTATCTTTAACCTTTTATATCATCTTATATATTCATTTTAGGTGTGCACAGACACTTACCCTATCTGAAGCTAAAACTATTGTTATATCTATTTCCTTTTCTTATCAATCGAGTTAATAATCATAACAGCTCACTAGACTTTATGTCTGACCCATTTTCCTTCCTTTCCATTTTCCCCTAGGCTCGCAAAGTGGAAGTGCATAGTTCGAATTGTTCAGCAGATTCTATCTTGGAGGATTTTTTGAGTAAATGTATTGCTATTTATTATTTCTTTTCCATGGTATGGTGGTGTCTATGACTATTTGAGAGATATAAGTTATGTACTTTGATATTTTATGGATGAGATTTTTTTTCTACAAGACATGGTATTTGGTTTTTGAAATATAATATAATGTTGCTATTTAAATTTTCTTCTTCTTTCTATGTGTTATAATTATTATGTCTTGTGAATCTTAGTCTTTGTGATGTTCTCTATGTCTTTATACCAATATCATTTCATATTCTTTAGCCAGGGTCCTACTTTTGGCAACGTTAAGGGGTGTGGAGTGTTTCATATACCCCTTTTTCCTTTCAACCCTAACAATTTCTGTATTCATTCCATTCTATCAGAAAGGTAATTTTAACAAACAAATATAGAAATTATCATATTTTCCATTAAATTACAAATTACTGTACATTATGTCATGCCAACCTGTGTCACAATTATTTGGCCAGTTTTATCAAGTTTGCCTATTTTTTAGCCCAAGTTCCCTTTTATTACAATTTTGGTATTATACGTTCCTTTTGCCCTAAATTACCAAACCCTCCTTTTTTCAAAATTCTAATAGAATATTTTTTTTCCAACGCGTGCAAAATAAAGAGGACTATAATCAATTGCATAAAATTAGGCACCAGTCGTATACATATGCCAATACAGCATATCTAGGCATATTTCGCGTATAATCAAAATTTAACAAAAAACTATAAAATCCACACAAAAAGGTGAAAAGAGGACTGAGAGAATATATTATTAATTTAATAGGAATCAAATGATGATATATACTGCTATTAAAAATATACATTTTAAATCCACTCAACTGGGATTTGTGCACCAAATTCTAGATCTAATTTGGATTTATATTTATTATCCGTGGTCTTTCTTATTTGAATCTACAAACTATATTTTTTCATGGATTTACAAATCTAAATTCAAGAAGTATGAAAGAAACTATTTAAATTCATATCCGAAGAACCTACATCACACTGATGGAGAATTTGGATATCTAAACATTAAAACTACAACTTCTGCCTCCAAATCATGAATCAGACAACCTAAATCTAATATTTTCTATTTCTATAAAATTTGGAGAAAAAATGGAATGGCAGGGCTTCCACACCCACTCACAAAAATATATGTTTGATGGTTATCCCTATAGATTTATTTTAGATGCCCAAACTAGTTGTGCCCGTCTGATTCAGAATAATAAAATCTAGATTGTTAAAACGAAGAAAACACATTGTTTATTCATGACATGGGTCATCCCATGCCATGCCTGGGTTGACACATGGGTCGACCCCTTGGTCAGCCCATCCCAAGCATGGGTCGACCCAAATGCGTTTTAATGCGTTTGGTTCCCGTGTTTCCCGTCTTGCTTCATGCATATTTAATTTGTTTTAATTCTTTTAAACGTTACTTGTGACTTTTTTTTCATTTCCTTGATTAATTTGATCTCTTTCTGTTTTTGATTCTTGCATGTTTAATTCCTTTAATCCTAGTGGGCGTTATTCGTAACGTTTACTTCTGTTTTTGGTTTATTTATTTTTCTTCCGTTTATAGCACATGTTTAATTTAAATTTCAAACGCATACCATTTCCATAATTAATACGGACATACTTATTTTAAATTAAAATGTTACTTAACTAACGTCATTAATCTCCCCTTTATTATGTAACTTAATTCCATTTATAATGCATATTTATTTTCAAATTCAAACGCACGTTACTTCGGAAGCTTATGTTTATATACTCTTATCTTATATATATATATATATATATATATATATATATATATATAGACACACACATGTGTGTTCACATACGTGCTACCATTCTATAATTAATTATCTACTTTCAAACTTTAACGTTATTTCCATTTATGTCTCTTTAATATCATTAATGACGTGCATTGTTAATCAAAGAAACGTTGCAATTTAATGTTATTTACTTTCCGTTTCTTTCTTGATTTGATTCCTTTTATCACACACGTTTGTTTTCGAATTTCAAATACACATTAATCATGTGATTATTTTGATTTAAAATTTAGGGTTTTACATGATCTCTTTATGGGATTGAGATCAGGAACAATTTTTCTAGGTAGGAAAATAAGAGGTCAAAAGAATGATAAGAATGGGTTAGGAGCACAACTAGAAATATTGGCTGCTAGGGATCCGTACTAGCTGCATTCACTTTCTGGTCAAGGACTGATGATCTCAGACTTGGATTGAGATTGGGCATGCTTATGTGGAAATAGGTATATAAGTGGTCAAACTGTTGGAGCGTTAGCTAAGGCACTTGATGATCACCGTGCATGAGAATTCAATTGGGGACTACTACGTCCATGCACTAATTTGTGTCTTTTGCTGGTGAATCGACGGATAGTGATTCGTGTTGATACTCTTTCACGACAGGAAGGTTCATATTGGTAATCTACATTGCTAAGAGGTGGTAGAATATCATTCTAAGAGGTTGTACAAAGGATAAGCCAGTCGATGAGTAGAATTAGGAAAACTTATCCTAATATGATTTTCACAATAGTAGAACAGTGCAAACAATCAAACAGTTACTTTAGCTTAAAACTAAGGTAAATAACCAACTTTTCTTATAAATTACTTTAAGTCCTGCACGTACAACTGGTGACACTAAAACTATTACTAATCATATTTTCTTTATCCTTCTTAAACATAGTAGTAATTACTTCATTCACCATTCTTTTTCCCTAACCACTCCTCTTTCTTCCCTCGTTACGGCACAGGGCATAGGTAGATTGATACAAACAACTTGGAAAATTCAATTGCATAGATCTTAATTTCTTTTTATTTGAAATACTCTTTTTTGTTTTATGACATTTTATTGTCATGGGTTGGATTTTCACTTGTGAGAGGAAATGTTTTACTGTATACTCTGATTTGGGCTGAGATTATGTAATACATATGATTTGTGTTAAGACTCATTTTGTATAAGTGTTGTTTTGGATTAAAAAGTTGTCTTTAAATAAATGTTTCCATTCTTTCTGTTTTATGTCATGTGAATCTTAGTTTCTGTGATTAGTTTCTTTATACCTAGAATGATCTATATTCCGTGGTATGACTCATATGGGGAACACTAAAGGGTGCGGAGTGTTACATATATGCATGGTGGGGTGAGTTCTCTAAACATTAGTTATGCAAACAAAGGTGGCTTAACGAAACTAGAGGTATGGGCCCTCCTTCTAACATAAAAAATGTTAGCAAATTTCTTTATTAGCACTTCGAACAAGTGGTTAAAAGATGATTTGTCATGTCTAATGTTTGTTTGAAAACATAAACTTCAGGGTCGAAACCAAATCTTTGTCCCAATTGTAAATAACCAAGTCCAAAGTTTAAGTTGAAGCCTTTTTTATGGCTTGAGTTGACACATTTTGGAACAATGTAAAGTCAAACAGAGGTGAAACATTTCAAACCAGATCGAAGCGGATAAACTATAATCAAGCTAAGCCAAAA
Source organism: Allium sativum (assembly GCA_030737875.1). NCBI lineage: Eukaryota > Viridiplantae > Streptophyta > Magnoliopsida > Asparagales > Amaryllidaceae > Allium > Allium sativum. The sequence continues at coordinate 137,485,858 of CM060925.1, read as the reverse complement.
CAAATTAAATATAGTTAAAACGGATCCTGCTTGTTTCAACTATCCTATCAATAATGCAATGTGATATGCTTGATTCATTCAATGTCAATAAGTCCAAATATGTCATGAATTATTCAATGGCACTTTGAATTTTTTATTATTGTTACAAATATCTTATGCAATTGTAATAGTCCAAGCACAAGTCCCTAAATTACAATTGGCTACTTCTGCTAATTTTATTTAAGGTCACAAAAAAATAAACATGGAAAGTGAGAAAACAAAATTCCACTCCCAGTAACGCGCCTCTCCACCTGTATTTATAGTTGGGGACCAGACTACGCTTTGTTCTAGGGCATTTCGATCATACTATGTTGACTTTGGCATAACATGAAGGAATTGGTTTAGAAGTATTAACCTTTTTCATTTGACATAGTCCATTCGGAAGCATAACATCCATGGGAGGGGAAATGAAATGTTATGCCTTTCAAATGAATAAGAGCAATATTGCTTTGTTATATTAGTACGGCGATCTTGTAACATTCTTTAATTTTTGAATTTGTTATTTTAATTATTTTGTTATGGTCAAGAAATAGAATTTGACCCTAAAAATTGTGTTACTGCATTCATGGTGAAACTCTGAGCAACTTTCATATTTGGATTTTTGCGAATGGAATCCATATAAAGAAGTTATGAGCGAAAAGGAAATAGAATGAAAATAATTAAAAACACAAAAACTAACATCTATATTAATTTCATGGGACCTACAAGTTAACCCATTTCGGGTCAAAACTTCCAAATTGTTAAGGCTTGAAAGGCCAGATTTAATATATTTGAATGAATGATATGGGTTGATTCTTGCACCTGCAAATAAAGGTAAAACCTTCATTCACTTTTTATATTATTCTAGAGACCAAAGCAAAACTCTGCCATGTTTTTCTCTCTACTTCCTTCTAAAAACTTACCAGTCAAAGGTAAGTAAATATATTCAAAACATGTAAACTTTAGTGAATCCTGGTGTAAATGAAAAATTATTGTGAAAATTGGTGAATACAAGTAACTATCATTAAGAATTTCGTATTTTGACCAAAAACAATCAAGAAGTGGAATGCCACAAAGTGAAAGTGAACCTTATAAAAAAGTAATTCTTGTATCAAATTTAAATATTCAAATTCATTAAAATCAAAGAAGGCTAAAAGTTTAAGATTTTAGAGAATAAAAGTAAATCAGACTTCATGCCTAAGGTATGTTTTCATATCTATATCTAATATGTTTTGCTATTCTTTTTTTTTCAATCCCAAATCTTTCTTCGGATCTATAAATCTAACATATGCATGTTCCCTTCTTATACATATTTTTTGGATTTAAAAGAGAAAGAAGTTAGAGTCATAATTTAGATTTGAAATGTAGAACTCTTTTTAGGTAAGAGGGAAAATCATATCTATTGTCTTACAATGTTAATTTATCTTGTACGAGTATATTTGAAACTTATGCCTAGATCTATCTTTTATTTGAATTATAAGCTTATCATTTCATTCATATTAAATCTTTTGCTTACATATTCGTTTATAAATCTTGTTCAGTTTGTTTTTCAGTTAGATATGGGAATCAGTCCTAAAAGAATTATAGTTGATTAAATTGTTGTTTAGTCCAAATTTGTAAATTTGGGTTGAAGGGAAAAAAATTTGATTAAGGATTGCCATTAATCTAAGTAATGTTTTGAAATTCCATGGTTTAAATTATAGGAAGAATGCATGTTATTTTTATAAATTTATTCTTATTTCCATTTTTTTCTTATTAAATATGACATGGGAATTAATAAGGAAAATAAATAAATAAAATGGAAAAGATTTGTAAAGTATTTGAATTTCTCCATATTTTGCATTGTCTGTTCCAAGCAAAAAGAAGTATAAATATCTCTTGTGATTTGAATGGAGATGAAATCATTTATTTTAATAAATTTTTGGAAATTAAATGGAAAATCTTCCAAATAAATGTAGTTTTAGTAAATTAAATATTGAAATGTGTTCTAGTGTTTTAATTGTAACTAGAAAACTTAAGTTTGGATAAAAATAAAATTTAGTATGTAATCAACGTGTAATATAAACAAATAACTTTGACCAAGTAAATAATATATAGAAATTTAAAATTAATAAAATGAAAGTAAAATAGTTAATGAATTAATTAATAATTCATTTAACAAATAAACTAATAAATTAGTTTAATAGATAAATCGTTAAGAAATAAAGTGCTTAGAATTAGAAAAAGGTAATTGACCCTTGTTGATTGGAAGACGCCAATATATCATTTGGAAAGGGAATGTTACAACTCTACTTAATGGAGGATCTGAATTAAAAGGGTTGGATTAAATCTGATGTAACAAATGGGAATTTGTGGTACAACCACATTAAATGTGAAATGAATGTGATTTGAAATTCAAAAGGTTGCAGACAATTTGAACATAATAAATGTTTCCAACTTTAATAAGAATAATAATAAATGAAAGTAAAATGGAAAGTCCATTTAAACAAGGGTAAATGGATTAATGTGACTGCTTATAAATGGAATAATAATGATTATTAATTGTAAAATAATGAATTACCTAAATGTCATAAGTTGACGTTTATGATGTAAAATTTAATGGTGATTTATGGATAATTAATATTCGACTATGTCCAATATTAAACTAAAATATTAATAATTCAGCTTAGGATAATTTATTGCGCTTTATGGATTCATGATGCAGTATCAATAACCGGGTGTACTTAAAACTAATACGATAAATCATTTTTTTAAATAACTTTAAAACTTTTTGTACATTCAACATATAGTTTTAAATCAATAATAATTATTTGAATGCAATTTGGATTAACAATTATAACAAAACTATACAACAAAATCATTGACCCAAAACCTGGACAGAACATAACCAGAAGCTAGTCCCAAACCTAGTAACATAACCATCACAATACGAGCAGATTCAGAATGCTGAATCAGAACCTTCTTTGGAGTCAAAATCATCAGTGTCGGCATAAAATACCTTTTTCTTAATCCAAGAAGACAAGTCAACACTATAACTGAAACTTCAGTTCAAAATATTTCAGGGCCATGCAAACAACCCAGAAACAGTGGGTAAAACAACAATCCTCCAAAGGAAGCGAAAACCGCAATATTGTCGTTTTCAAGCAGCCATGCAACAGTCAAAGACTAACCAACCAAATCGAATATGTTGTAGCCAGCAATGAGAATTACTGAATACCAGTCTTTTAAAGCTGTAGAATGCACGTCTTTGGTAATATATCCAGGGAATATAGAAAGAGTTACGAGATATATTATATAGATGCCAGATGTGTTCCATTTGATTATTCCTAATATATTCCATAATGTTGTTCTCTAATTTGATCCACTAATAGTACCTTTCTTGCTTTTCTCTTCTTTAACAGCTTGATTTTTCATATTTGCATAATATTGAACTATTGGAAGCTTATCTATGATGTTGTAGCATATGACGCTCAGTAGCATCATTATGATGTTGACGACAAAGTAAAGGTTAGATTTTTTTTCTCAAGCCATCTGCATCTTGTGGATAAATTGATTTTGTTATGATTCTCATAGCCAATACAAGAACCCCAGAAGCAGCAGTACCAGCAAAGATAGCCTGCATATACCTCTCGGGCACCTGACCCATATACCCGATTATCCCACTTTGCGCCAAAGCATCTGCAATGCCAGAAAGGGTAACCGTCGCAAACGTGGTATCAAAAGCCCCATGAATTCCTCTATCCCCTTTGACCCAAGCATAATCGACAATCGGCACCACCAACAGCGTGATAAGAAACAACCTGAGACCCGAATTGATCCTGTGGGACCCGTCATATATATAGCATATTGGCAAAGTAAATGATCAGGAAGAGGACCGCGAGGGATGCAATCATGTATAACACGGAGAACGTACAATCTACCGAGGTCAACGGGTATAGGTAGGTGAAGTAATCGATGGCAGTGATGAACGTTTTCCATGGAAGGAGGAAGCCTAAGCTTAGTGTGAAGTAGACCATGTAGGCTAAATGGATTGAATCTTTTGGGACGTTTACCCTTTTAGGATCTATTAATTGGATCAATGAATCATCGGATGTTTCTCCTGGCATTTGTTTATTGTTTCCTTTTTTTTCTCCCAACTGATGTGATAAATCATTAACTAATAACCTATAACCATATGAGAGTTGTGACCTGCCTTTATTAAGGTATTAAACGGTCTAAATAAGCACTGAGGTTATCTCCTTAAAATTTACTTCAAGAGTTGAGATATTAAGTGAGATTTTGATGTTTTAGGGATCCTTGATAAGTGATTTTGAAATATCACAATGATACATGTCATAGAGTGGTGAAAGGGCCCGCTTTGCGATCTATGTATTAAGTGGTTGTCCATCTTTTGGAAGTATTTAGTGATTGGGACCTACCCTTTTTCTTATGGATTTATCCTAGAGAGTATGGGTAGTGATCAGAGGATTCACCCTTACTGGGCATTAAATAATCAAAGTACCCACCTTTTTCCTAAACAAAGTATTAAGTGGTCAGGCGAGGGGAGATTAATGGTAACCCTGAAAGGATCTGTGTCTTATTAGATATTAAGTGACGTGGTTAGGGTCTGTCTAGGGGTAGGTACACTGATGGGTCTGTTTATCATAAGAGAAGTACTAAGTGGCTAAGACATTACCATAAATATGTCAGCTAGATGGTAGTATAAGGTCCATTGGGGGAAGGTTATAAGCGACATATGGGTCTACCTATCACGTAGGTAATAAGTGGTTCAACTATATCTTGCATTATATGTTATTGGGATGTGATGTTAATGTTAGGTGCCTTAAACGGCTGTTGGAGTCTCCATAGCTAGTTCCCTATAATGAGAAATAATAATATTGGGAAACCAGTTTGGGGGTTATTAAATGGCCGATGGGTTTGCTATTTTAAAAGGTAATAAAGATAATGATAATATTTAGGGTCAGCTTATTAGATCGTAAATGAGAAGACAGGTCCACATACCTTAAAAGGTATTAAGTGAGTAATGGATAAGGGAAAGAGTTTTCTTCTGTTGAAAGTATTAAGTTGTTGATGGATTAGGAATATTCGGAGTAATAGGCTTCATTGGAACAATATAACTTGGAATCAAGGGTAGGTAGCCATACGTATTGAATGCCAGGTTTGGATAACTTAGAAAATAGACATGAGTTTAGGTGGAAACTAATTGGTATAAATTTACGTTATAGATGGTACTTTGATGTTCCATTCATTTGAATTGTTATTGTGACCCCTTCTTATTATAACCCACAGCAGACATAGAGTGACAAGTCTTTGGAGATGCAGATGATTGATAAAGTCTCAATTCTCTCATGCTCAGTATCGATGTGACCTTTGGCTTTCAAGGTATTCTATTGGTTTTAAGGTGATAGGCACATTTGTTATTTGTTATCCTATCTAATTTCTGCTATGAGCTTAAATTTATGCCACTATAATATTGCTAATTCTTATAGTGGACAAACCGAACGATTCATGTTCCAATGGACTTGGATTTTGATTTGCGTCAAAATTTATGATAAAAGAATAAAGTTTGTTACCTTTAGTATCAAATCTTAGGATTAGATTATCAAAGGATTTAGGATAGAATGAGAGAACATGTTTGAGCTTTTTATTTATCTTTCTTTCTTCTCTATGCTTGACTCTAAAGATTTCGACTATAGCGTAAGTTTTGGTCCTACCTTGTAGGATTAGACTAAGAAACGATGAGTTAGAAATATTTTAGGGTGCAAGATTCTTGTTGACCTCAAATTACTCCACATGTATTTGGATATTTCTTAGATGAATAAGAGGATAGCATATGGTAAATCCCAAAGACTGAGATACTCGACCTGATAGTTGAAAACTGATTACATTTGATATTTTGGATTTTTATGAGAATTACACTCGGAGATATGCATTTGATTTAGTTGTATGTGAGATTGGAGCTGAGATGTCATCGAAGTCGAAGGACCTTTTGATGATATTCTAGATCTTTTTTCTTTTGGAACCATTTTGTAAAATTCCTTTGGCCTGCCCGTAAAAGGAGTTTTATTAAGTATGTATTTTGAAAAAGAAAATAAGAAGTGGTTTCAAAAGATTTTACTTATTACTCTAAAAAGAAATACTTTGAAAATAAAAAATTAAAAAAGCTTTGACTTATGAATATATATATATGCATATATAACACTTGGAAGCCCTCGGATGTTTCCAAACGAAAGTTTTTGAAAAAGCTCATTTATATTACTTAGAAGAGGATTTAAAGGAGCATATATTCTAGGGATGTCAATGGTGGTGTCGGGTCGGGTCAAGCCTGGTTCGAGTTGATTAATAAATGTTTCGGATCAACCTGTCTATTAAACAGGACATTTTTTCCAATCCTAACCCAACCCATATATAAATGGATTGACCCGACCCGACCCGTGTAACCTGTTTAACTAAACAAGTCATGTCCGGCCGTGTTAACACGTTTAACCCATTGTCAAATATCACCCCACTAATACAAACAACAAAAGAACCAAATCCCCAACAGGAAATGCTATTAAATAATCACCAATAAGCAGCAAGTTACAAAATCACCAACAGGCAACAAGTCTCAAGATCACCAACAGGTTGCACATATATAAAGCATGAAATCACCATATCCAAATAAGCATTCTCTATACATAAAAATATATGAGCATACTGCATAGATAAAAGACGAATAGTGTGGAAGAGAAAGAGTTGTTATAAGTAAAATCTAACTAATAACATACAAAAATAAATTGGAAAATATAACAGCTAACACAAGAATATATGAGCATACCGATTACTGCATACATAAAAGACTAACACTAACAGGATACATAAAAGACTAACAGTATGGAAGAAAAACAACATATAATAGGGTTTGGTGTGTCAAAACCGGGTTAGCGGGTAACTCCTAAACCCACCCCTTTATAAACGAGTCAAATTCCGGTTGACCCAAAAATGACTAGTCAACTAAATGTGTTGGGTTAACCTACTAATTTTCGTGCAGGTTTTGGGTCGCATAGAAAATTGACAACCTAATATATTTAATTCACAATTTTAAAATAAGGCTTCCATATTTTTTTTCCTCTTTAAGGATGAACAAAAAAAGTATAACACTTGATTTTATTGGGGTATCTTCTCTTAAAGTTGTCAGAGAATGGATTTTTGATGACAACAACCTTATTTCAAATATCGTTATTAATTGATTATAAAATATATACTAACATCTCTAACTAGAAAATATACATATATGTGCGGGGTTTGTATACAAGACTTAAATACTGAAGACTGTACAGTTTTATAGCTTCAAGAGATTCAGGGTTCAAAAGAGATTCAAGACTCATGAGTTATCAAGTTATCAAGATTTCAAGAGTTCAAGAAAAATATAATAATTGATTCTAGTTTATATGTAAGACTCTGAATAGCACTCCTGGTTCAAATTCTGATTTTCAAAATTCAAATTCTGTTTTCAAACTCAAATCCTGATTCAAATTATTTTCTAAATGATTTCAAACTATTATCTTACTTATGATTTCAAACATATATGTTTATAAAGTTTTAATATATATATATAAGTTTATAATATAGTTTTATAGTTTTAAATCTTATAACTTTATAAATATGTTCATATAATATATTATTATGTTCACATACGATTTTACACTTTAGAATATTCATTTAAATTACTAAGTTTTGATTCAAGAATTTCCAAAATAATATATATGTTTAAACACTTGAAAAATAGTTTAAAAAAAATATTACACAATGTCGACATACATAATTAGACATGTCGACATATAACTGTCATATTTCTAATTTTCGAAGGAAGTTTCTTTTCACTATTTGAAACGTTGCAACCTTTGGGACACTATAAATAGGGCTGATTTCAAATTTTTAATTATTATTTCTTCTCCATCTTCACCCCTCTACTTACCATCATTAATATTCATTATTTTATTGATTTCTACACTTATACTATGCCGATTTCTACTCAAATTATATCAAACTTCTTCTCTTCTCAATCTCTATCAAATACTCTTTGAATTGAAGTGTTATTGAAGAGTTATAGGGATGTTGTAATCATTTGGGAATTGTTTGGGAAAGGGTGTGTTCCTTGTATCCCTGAAATCAAGGAAAGGGAGCGGTGTTAACCTTGTAGCCATGAAATCAAGGTTGGTGGAATCGGTGTTAACCTAGTAGCCGTGAAACCAAGGGTGTTGTAATTGGATACTGAAAATAATAAACTCTACGCAATCTCGCATTGCATGGGACTGGATGTAGGAGTAATCTGAACCAGTATAAAATCTGGTGTGTTCTTTCCTTTTCTGCATTTTATATTTATCTATTTATGTGTACGTGTTTGTTTCTGTGGTTGTGACCATTTCTAGTTTGGTAATCATTATGTGATTTATATAGTAGATCAATTAAGTTAAGATTTTCATAAATTCCTTATTAACATTATTCACCTCCCCTCCCCCGTCCCTCTAATATTTATTATGCCTTAGGATCCACATTCTGCATTTCCTAACAATTGGTACCAGAGCAAGGTTTTTAAAAAGTTCATAATCTAATTTTTAAATATATTAAATGACAACCAACACTAGTAATAATAGTTCTTTTATAAAGGGTCAGTCCACTGTTAGACTACCACTATTTAGTGGCAATAATTATTCACATTGGGCATGTAGAATGAAAATATATTTACAATCAGCAGGATTAGACACATGGAATATCACGCAGACTGAATATGTTGAACCCACTACTAATTTTGCATAATGGACTAATGAACAAAAGGCTGCTGCACATAGTGATTCTAAATCCATGAATATGTTGTTCTGTTCATTAGATAGAAATGAATTTAATAGAATGTCAGTTTGTAAATTGACTTATGAAATATGGAGAACATTACAACTTACTCGTGAAGGAACCAATAAAGTTAAAAAGACAAAGATATCAATGCTAATTAATCAGTTTGAGTTATTTAAAATGAATGATAATGAATCTATCTCCGATATGTATTGCAGATTCCAGGAGATCGTGCATTCATTAATAGCATTGGGAGAAACTTATTCAAAAGAAGACCAAGTCAGAAAAATACTTAATTCATTGACTCCAGAATGGGATCAGAAAACATTGGCAATTAAAGAAGCCAATAATGTTAGTGAAACAAAGATTGAGGAGTTAATAGGGAATTTGATATCGTTTGAAGTTCAATTACAAAAAAGAACGGAAAATAAGCCTACAGAATAGAAATCTATAGCATTCAAAGCAGCAACAAACGGTTCTGATTCAAGCAGTGAGGACGATGAAGAAATTTCTTTAATTACAAGGAATATCAGAAAATTTCTAAGATTTAAAAGGAGTGAGAATTAATTTCCAAAGAAATAATCAAGGGAGTTCAGGAAGAATGTAGCGGCCCGAGAATTCCGACACTCGAATCTCGATACTGACACAAGCCATATCCAAAACTCAAGTACCGAAACCTAGGAGAAAGAAGTTAGAGGGTGAGATAAGGAAGAAAGAATGTTAAGAATAGAAGAATAAGAAGAACCAACACAACATAAAGTCTCACATCACAGCGGAATAAAATATAATATAGAAATAATTTTTATTGGGATCTTGAAATAATACTTACAACATCAGAGCACATCAATACATCTGGACAGTTTTTGTTGACCAAAATTTATGAACCCGGTCATAATATCCTGTCCTCATATATATAACATACATCGGAATAATAACAGTATACATCATACGTCTGAACTCCTTCATCTCGTCTTTGGACTTCACAGCATTAGATAACCTGAACCTGTACAACCCAGTCTAACCCGAGAATTACAAACATCAGGTCAGTTTGGTGAACCAGAGTGAGAAAAACTCACTAAGTTTATAATATCATCCAACTTGATTTTAAAGTTCAAAATCTTTTCAAAAGAGAAGGATAATCGTAAGACCAAATCCACACATAAATATGGACGGTTTTTACCTTACGATAACCCAAAACATTTTGAAATCAATATCTTATTCTGATATTATAATAGTATTTAAATACAAATAAATAACAATCTAGCGGAAACGCTTGCATCTCACGCTCCACATATATAGTATACAAACAAAACCGCGGGCGCTTATTGGAGATTGGATTTTGACTATGACAAGTTATGGAACCACCTGCTGATAGTGTATCTCTAGATGGGAATACACTGGGTTCAATAAGAACATCTTGCAACCTGGCCCACATATGACTGACCACTCATTTCACTTGAGTATATGGAATGTATATCACCAAAGGTTGGGCTCAAACCATCGTTTCCCGAAAGGGACTGCATCGAAATAGATTAAAGAAGGAAAATGATTTTCACTAGATAGGTGATTATACAACCTAATGGAAGCGACCCACATAGCCAAGCTGCCTGCCCGATTTCTTTCATTTCCCGTTGATGAGGCTTGAGGTTAGAATTTACCTTTAGAACATCTGCCTACCATTTACTTTGAATGCCACATTGTCAGGTCTTCCAGATATCACTAATTGACGTCCACAAAAATACCCTAGTTAGGAGCTACCCAAGTATGACACATTTGTAGAAATCAATGTTCGTGACCCCATTGAGAATACTCTGTCAGACATTCGCCCATACAAGTCATCCAGGAAAAGGATGAACTGAAGGCACCCTCCTACTGCATCCTAGGAATCACCCTATAGCTCAGTAGCGAGAAGTCCTTGCAATTCGTAGATTTCACTTACGACAGAATCATTGTTACCTCTAGGGATCAGCCAGAGGTATTTAACAATAGTTCTTTCGGTCATGAAGATAAACGGTCTTCAATTGCTTCCCCTTCAATCATCATCTTTCACGTATTTGCTGGTTCGGAATGGTTTTCGAATATAAATTTGATCCTGGTCTTTCCGTACCAACCACGCATTGGGCATGATTTTGATAGTCGATTATTTAACTATCAAAATAAACAATCATAAAAATTAATATAGAACCATTATTTGAGTACACAGCATCACTTGGCCACTAAAAATTATATCGGTGTTAATATATTAATATTCTCAAATCATTTTATTTATACCTGGAAAAATACCTTAAAACCATATCAAATCCCATATCCAACTTCTCGTTAACAATTATTTCAAAACCATTTGCTATAACATTACTTATTATCTATAATTGGGAAATCAATTCCGCTTATCATTCATAAAACAATCATTACAAAATCTCCTTTTGTTTCGTTATTTAAAACAGAATAATCATCACTTACTTTTCAGAATAAATCCATTCTAAATTGCATCTACTTATTTCGAAATTTTCATTATATTTTCACAATCTCCCTTTTATTTCCTTTACTATGGAAATATCATGTCATATACCCAATCCCCTTTTAGTTCCACTACTTGGTAAATATCCATATGCATTTCTTCAAATTCTTTATTTCCTTTATTTTGGAATCTCATTATTTATCTTCAAATCTTTCAAATGATGTTGCATTAAATGAATCACTTCTAACATCTTTACCATTACAACTAATATCATCTTTTGATTATCCTGAAGTCATTCAAGTTGGGGTATTCTAATTACCTCTTAGACCTTGATCAACGACATTCTTATCTTAAGATAAATATAAATTGTAACTCAAAAACCCATATTCATTCTAATAACAGCAATTATGATTTCACTCTTTTATTTAACATACGGTTTTATAAACTTTCTTACTTTTGAAATCTCCTTTTTAAATATATTATTATTACTAAATTTATTGATTTAGTAAATGATTAGTAAAACATCATCTTTTAAAACTTTAACGTCTTTAAATTATCTGGATTTTTATTACAAATCCCCTTACTCGATCTTTTACCCAATTCAATTACAAAAATCCTTTTCTAAACCTTTCAATCATTAATTTTGGGAAATCTCAATTTAAATCTCATCAATTTCACTTAATACCATTATTAAGTAACGTTAATCTTAAATTAATGCTTTAACTTCCCATCTCTTCTTATAAACTCGTTTATACAGATCAATTTTAATATAAAACCCTTTTCATCTCGATTTCCATCACTTAATTCAATATTAAGTAACATTTCTTCTAAGCTTATCGCCTTCGCTTAAAATCCTTTTATAACATAGTTTCCCAAACTTAGTTTAAATATAAACCCGTTCATAAACTCATTTGAAATTCAATTATATTTCATTTTAAACATCGATTACTTACTTAAATGAACTTCGTTTAAGAAGAAATTCCTTTAAATTATTATTAATTTACTTTATCATTAACTGAAATAAATATCCAATTTCCTTTTTAATACTTATTAAGTTAAACACCATTTGCAAAATTATTTCACTAGAATAATCGACACAAACTAATTTAATTTAAAAATCTATTTCAGTTAAACAGTTGACTTGGTTAATTCTAAAACATGATTAACTCGTTAATCAATTCTAATTAGCCTTTTCATTTAAATTAATTAATAATATAATTAATTTAAATAAAGTCCCATTTACCTTGATTATTATTAAATAAATAATAATCAATTCCAAAATAATATCATTTTATTTGTTTTCTTAAAAACAATTAATCTCAGTATTAATCGTTACATTAATCCCGACTCACTTGCTCATCCATCTTAGTAGTATAGGAATTAGCTTTATAGATCATTTAATAATTGCGATGAGGCACGTGCTACGGACATGGATAGATTTTGGTACCAAAAATGGTGATTGGTAGTTAAACCAATCAATGTTTATATGGTTGGTTTATTTCCTTTTTATAAACCCAATTAAAATAATATATTTAAAAATCTATATTCGATTATAAATAAATTTCATAACTTCATTTCTATCGATTTACCTAACGGTAAATCTATCTTTTATAAAACAATGTATATTTAGGCCATCAACTACCAATTTCTCAACCAATATTGTTCATTGGTGAATATCAAAATAACTGTTGAATTTGGATTCAACAATCAATTATTCAATCATATCCAGTAAATAATTCATATAATGATAGTATAAAATAAACATGAATAATCAATTCAACTGAGAATGGTCAATAAATAACAACAGTTCAAGCACCCAAATAAATTTAATACGTTTACATTATTATAAACGTAATCATCAGGGTAAGTTACCTTGTTTGGAAACCATCGTTAAAAATAACGATGTCATTTCATTTAAATTAAACAACCATTTAATTTAAATAATCGATATAAAAATATTTAACACACATCCAAACAATCGTCAAATCAACCAACAATTAGCAACCATAGCATGCAAATAATAAACCCGACTTATAATAATTATAAGTCGGGGAACTGAGTATGATAAATGTGACGGCCCGCCCCGCACCAACTGATATTTACTCTAAAAGTGCGCTGTACACATATCCAGTTAGCACGGGACGGTCGCCAGAAGAAAAAGAAAGAAGAGAATGGACTAATCAAGGAACCTGTAATATGTCTCACAGCGCATAGAACAAAATATAATAATAACATACTTGACATAAAACAGGAGAGACAGTGCATAAGCTAAAAACCAGAACTAAGCATCATAGCAGCGGAAATCCAAAATACAGCTTATTACAACTTTTCAAACTGTCTCAAAGCAAAAGAAAGATAAAGGAGGTACACTACTAATGCCCAAGTAGTGAGCACCAACGACACAGGGAGAATATATATATATATCATACGTGGAAGCCTCATGCTCGCCTCCGAATCAGCTACTCGCGCATCACCAGCTAACCACAACCTGTCTCTAGTCCGCTCGTGTGAGCACCCAGAGTAATAAGAAGAGACATAAAACTCTGGGTCAGACGTAAAGCCTGGTATGAGCGATAAGCATCTAAACAGAATAATAACAGGTATGATCCAATCATACCTGAACCTGGACCTGCAACCAAAGAGTTAGCACTACATACTGTACAACACTCTAAGGTGCCCTTTCAAATGGTGTAAAGATAACAGGGGTGGGGGTGTGCATGTCATAGTGATGTCAAACAATCAAGCATAGCAATCATCCTCACATCCCTCACTCAGTGCGTAAAGCATACGATATCCACTACTTTGGTCACCTAATCCTTTGGGCCATGACGGAATCCAATCCCGTGTAACTATTACTACAAGCCCACCATCCATCTCTCAGTGTTGAACCAAAGTTATGAATACCGACAACCCCTTTGCACACGTCCCGCAGCAAAGCCCAATCATGAAGTGAACTCATTGGTTCCCAACTGGGTCCGGGATCCTGAGCTCTAACTTCCATTTGGACTACCTTTGCATCTCGGGTTTTAGTCATCATCCTCCGGATCGGTCTTCATTCAGTTCATAGCCTCCTGGTTCGGTTCGCAGTCACCATACTGGTTCGGGTCGAGTTCCTCCATTCGGATCGGGTCGCGCCATCAACTCGTGGTCCTCCAGCTCCATCGGATCGGTTCGAGTACCCTTCAGCGGATTGGGTCGGAGTCTCCAAGTCCATCGCCACGGATCGGTTCGTGACAAGCTCCTTCAGGTCGAGTCGTGCTTCATCAGTTCGTGGGGCCCCTGTCGGATCGGGTCGTGCTTCCTTCTGGCGATCGGAGCTGCTAGCGGATCGTGAAGGTGGATCGTGGTGGAGGGCTCGGATCGGATCACATCGTCGGATCGTGGTCTTCAAGCATCGGCGGATCGGGTCACGCCATCGGTTCGGATCGCCTTTGCTTCCATCGATCCGGTCCGGTTCGGGCTGATTTCCTGCAGTTCTTCCAGCGAGCAGTTTACGCCATTCGACGGCATTTTCGACCATTCTAACTAATCTAAACAATCACAAAGCATAACATACAGTCCTAGCAACATGTATAGTCAACCACAAACACCAAAACAACAATATGATAGGTTAAAATGGATCAAACATAGCCAAAACCCCATATTTTCCCTTAAGCATGTTTGGGTGAAACTTATGATATGATTAGCAAAACTTAACCAAATTATCCCAAATTCACATCAGAGGTCTAAAACAATATTTCAGAATTTATGAATATTTTCCCAGATTTTTAACATGCACAAATTCGCTAATTATCACTAATTACCCCTTAATCCCCCAAATTCTGGGATTTGCAAAATTAGTCGAAATCAACCCAAATTCATATCAGAGGCATAAAATGATGTTTTAGAATTTTGGGAATTTTTCTAGATTTTTCTGAGCCATAATTTTGCTAATCTTCGCTAATTACCATAATTAGCCATAATTAGTGAGGAACTATGCAAATCACTCACCTTAGCCACAAACAAAATTTAGATCTGAAATAATCTCTGATTTGGATCCAATCCCTATGTGTTCCAGCAGCTCTCTCTCTGATTTGGTGCTACCCTTCCTTGATTTGATGTAGTTTTGCTTAATCTTCGATTAGAAAGTGATTAGAGATGATTTGGGATGAAATTAGAAGGTGGAGGCCATTGCTAGAGCTTGAAGGAGGTAAGTGGCGGCTGGAAAAATGAGTCTAAAACCGAAATCCTAACCCCTAGCAGCCCTTAAATACCCCAAATCCCGAAATCTCCCATTGGGCCTAGTTGCTAATCACCCGGTTAAGCCCGATTAGCTGTTTTTCACCTTCTAAACCTTGTTTCAGCCATATCTCCCAAACGGTAAGTCCGTTTGGCTAATGTAACCACTCTACGGAAAGAGAAACCAACATTCGAATCCAATGAAAGTCGTTTCAGGTCAAAATTCCTTTCCAGTCAAAAGTTATGGCCAAAACAGTACCAACTAGGGGCAAAACGGTCATTAAAAATCGACAAAAATCATGAACATGGGAAATGACCCCAATAATCGTCTCCCAAAGTTACATGACCATACGACTTCATATGTGAAAGAAATAAATATTCCACGATCCTATGATGCGTAGAATGCGGGTCATTACACTCTTCCCCCCTTAAGAAATTTCGCCCCCGAAATTCCCTAACCAAAACACAAAAAGGGTTCTGCATGCCTATCAACCATAAACAACAATCAACATGCAAAACAAGTCTATCCTAGCATGCGGTTTACTAACAAGGGAAGAAACTATCACTACCAAAACCTTACTAGGCAAAGAGTTCTGGATACTTCTTCCTTATATCCTCCTCTGTTTCCCAAGTACGGTCTTTTTCCATTCTCACCCCCACTGGACTTTGCTAGGTTTCACCGCCTTCCTTCGAAGCTGCTTCGTATCGTTCCCAACAATACGCATAGACTTGCGGTTCCCAACCGCCTCGGGTTCAACTTCGAAATCATCCAACTGATCAGGTGAAATAGTCACAGTAGGGTCTTGCACAAACTTCCTTAACTGGGAAACATGAAATACGTTGTGAACTCCCACCATCTTGTCAAGTAGCTCTACCTCATACGCCAAATTCCCAACTTGCTCGAGGACTGGGAATGGGCCAACAAATCTTTGTGCTAACTTACCTCTCCAACCAATCCGAATCACATTCTCTATGGAGAGATCTCGACGAACACCAAGTCGTTAACGAAGGATTCCAAATCTCTTCGTCTCTTATCGAGATAAGCCTTCTGCCTATCTTTATCCCTTCCCAGTAGTAGATCTGCTCTATGTCTCAATACATCTTGTTACCACTGGGATGTATAGTCAATTTCGAGTGATGATATGCTCTAAGCACTTCACCTCTCAGTCTATCTACGTTGGGTACAACTAGCCCCTTATTCTTTCGAAGCCACCCTTCTCGATCAAATCCTTACTTGATCATTCTCTTTCCATCGATACCCATCTCTACCATAGAGATGGTTTCCAATAGATTAGGATCGTCCTTCTAACTGGAACCAATCCACTCAATCAAAATCGATCTAATCGTCAAGCTTACTAGTGTTTCTGAATCCAATTCACTCTTGGGCCCAAAATCATATCCTGTAACATACTCTAGTTGCTTCCATCCTAGAAACAAAACCCCTAAACTGGCATGTCTCCTACTCAATGCAACTAGTACTGTACCCAAATCCTTTACTACGATCACTCTGCCCCATGGAGTCATGGCGACTCCACTGCACTGATCCATAGCCACTAGTCTTTTGCTATGTCCACTCTGCTCCATGAAGTCATAACAACTCCACTGCACTGGCTCATAGCCTTACTCTATTCCTTTACTATGTCCACTTTTCCCCTCGAGTCATGACGACTCTACTGCACTGGCTCATAGTCCTACTACAATCACTTTGTTCCCCATCGCTGGAACCCTACAGGTGATAGTCTACTCAAGGGAAGAAAAATAGGAACAACATAGCAACCATAACATCCATCAAACAAGTCCTACCTATCACCTGCTAAATTCATAAACACATCGACACCTACATGATTGGTCTAACCAATCCCAATATGTCGATTCTAGCATGTCTGGTCCAACCAACATCACTAACTAATGGAAGCCCAGCCCTCATACATACACCGATGCCTACTTGACTGGTCCAACCAATCCCAGGCCAATGGAAGCCCCGCCTCCCTTCGGACTACCGTACGTCCAACGTACGTTTATCCTCCAAGGATAATTAAACTAATGGAAGCCCAGCCTCCAATCGGACTACCGTACGTCCAACGTACGTTTATCCTCCAAGGATAACTAGATCACGTCCAACGGATCCAAGGTAACGGGCGTCCCCAGATACCCCTGCTTTTAGTCCTCCTAAAATACTTGAGTCCAACCCAAGTCTATCCATTATCTTGCTGCCCTCTCGAGTCCAACTCGAGCTGAATCCAATTCCTTGCAGCCTTCTCGAGTCCAACTCGAGTCACTCTATAACTCAGACCCAGTCTTGAGTGCCGACAAACTCTAGTCCAACGTGAGTCGTCTCCCTATTCGTTGCATCTCCAAGATCAACGAACACCTATTTTCTTTTACGAGTTCAAGTCCAACTTGAATCGCTCTAATCTTCGTTGTATCTTCCATGATCAACGAACACATCCTATTCCTTCAAAGTTCTACTATCCAATAGAGAACATCAACATAGGGTCCTAAACAATCCATTACTTTGCATCTTTCCCGAGTCCCACTCGAGCAATCTCATAACCCTATCGAGTCTAACTCTGGGCGGTCTATACCATTGAACAGTCTCATCATGTTCCGTTCGCCCATCACTCCTCGAGTAAACCAAGATATCATCCAATGAAAAATCACAACAACTATTTACCCCTCACGCAACCCATCCTAGTCGAAATCGACATTCCCCAAGCACAAACCCTAAAGGCCTAAACCAATATCAGACAAACACCCAAGGAACATCTCCTCCGAGTTCGGACAATCCACATGAGGTGATACTAGCAAAACAATCTAGCACTGGAGTACTCATTTGCCTCCCAGAGACAACTAGAACTTATTACAACGATAACCCCTTAGCTTCCTTAACTCCAGTTACTATCGCCATCACTAGGTAGGTACCTAATACCACCCTATTCCTTTGGAGTAAATCGACTCCCCAAAATAATGCTAAACCCAGTAAAGCCAAAAACAAAGCAATCACAAGGAAACATACATCCATGACTCGAAAAGACCACATTAACAAATCATGCCAAAACTATTCGAACCACCAATCGGGTTCGTCACTACTAAAGGTCTATCGACTAACTCAGGTTTGTCAAACAAAACCCGATCAAAACATCTTAAATAGAAAGCATACCTCGAATAACGACACCTTTTTCCTTCTGCGCCGCAGTTGGGGCATTTGACGAAGAAGGAACAACGTTGATAGCATACGCTTTCACAATCTGCTTCTCCCTAGGAGGTTGTGGGCAATCATCCTTGTGATGTCCCGCCTGGCCGCAGTTAAAGCACTTCCTTTCCCCAGGCTTTTCTCGACAATCTCTGGCGTAATGGCCCTTCTTGCCACAACTAAAGCATTCGCCATCTTTCTTATTTTTCTTATTCTGACCATCCTTGGTCGGGTTCTGCTTCCTCTTGTTCTGAGAATTCTTCTTGCCTTCACCGCCTGCTTGCGGCTTTGGCTCCTCTGCAGATGCTGTAGCAACCTCAGTCTTCGACTTAGGGAAAAGGCTCTCTGACCTTAATTCCTTTCCTACAATAGACTCGAACGTCTCATCGATATGGTTTATAAGTCTTTCCCCCAAGTACCCATCCAAGCCAGTTATGAACTTCTCGTTCTTCTTTTCGACTGTATCGATAAGGGACCATCCATATTTCGATAAATTGTCGAATTCAGCGATATACTCCGAGACTGCTCTACCGTTCTGCTTAAGCTCCAAGAACTTCTTGAAAAGTTCTGATTTATGAGCAGCTGGAATAAACTTATCACAAAAGCAAGTCTTAAACTGATTCCAAGTAACTTGATCTTCTGGAGTAGCTGTTCTAATGGCATTCCACCAATTCATCGCTCGCCCTTGCAGCTGACGAGACGCTAGCCTTTTCTTCATCGCATCCTCAAGACCCAAGTGGTCAAAGATACGATCACAGCTATCCAACCAATCCTGAACATCTATGGCCGACTTCGTTCCGTGGAACGGCTTCCCACCAAGGTTAGTGTAATCCTTGCACAACTTGGCGAAATCGGCCCTAGGCGCCTGCACTACTGGACCACCACCATTTCCGGGATTGGGAACTGCTCCCTGAACATCTCTAAGCATGTCTCTCATGAAGTTGGTGAACATTGTCCTCATGTCAGGAGCATTCCCATGGTTGGTCCCTCTACCAGCACCTCTAGGATATCGGCTCATCGTTAATCTGTAAAAGGGGAAACGATTAACGACCCCATAGTGGTGCTAGTGCAGTACAACTTCATTCTTATACTACCAATAGTATATATATATATAGCTTTTGAAAACCAAAGTAATCAAAATACGCGCTCTCATATACGTACTATCTCTCCCTAGTGTCTTTCCCTAGGTTAACTACGCAACCTAGAGCTCTGATACCAAGTGTGACGGCCCGCCCCGCACCAACCGACATTTACTCTAAAAGTGCGCTGTACACATATCCAGTTAGCACGGGACGGTCGCCAGAAGAAAAAGAAAGAAGAGAATGGGCTAATCAAGGAACCTGTAATATGTCTCACAGCGCATAGAACAAAATATAATAATAACATACTTGACATAAAACAGGAGAGACAGTGCATAAGCTAAAAACTAGAACTAAGCATCATAGCAGCGGAAATCCAAAATACAGCTTATTACAACTTTTCAAACTGTCTCAAAGCAAAAGCAAGATAAAGGAGGTACACTACTAATGCCCAAGTAGTGACCACCAACGACACAGGGAGAATATCTATATATCATACGTGGAAGCCTCCTGCTCGCCTCCGAATCAGCTACTCGCGCATCACCAGCTAACCACAACCTGTCTCTAGTCTGCTCGTGTGAGCACCCAGAGTAATAAGAAGAGACATAAAACTCTGGGTCAGACATAAAGCCTGATATGAGCGATAAGCATCTAAACAGAATAATAACAGGTATAATCCAATCATACCTGAACCTGGACCTGCAACCAAAGAGTTAGCACTACATACTGTACAACCCTCTAAGGTGCCCTTTCAAATGGTGTAAAGATAACGGGGGTGGGGGTGTGCATGTCATAGTGATGTCAAACAATCAAGCATAGCAATCATCCTCACATCCCTCACTCAGTGCGTAAAGCATACGATATCCACTACTTTGGTCACCTAATCCTTTGGGCCATGACGGAATCCAATCCCGTGTAACTATCACTACAAGCCCACCATCCATCTCTCAGTGTTGAACCAAAGTTATGAATACCGACAACCCCTTTGCACACGTCCCGCAGCAAAGCCCAATCATGAAGTGAACTCATTGGTTCCCAACTGGGTCCGGGATCCTGAGCTCTAACTTCCATTTGGACTACCTTTGCATCTCGGGTTTTAGTCATCATCCTCCGGATCGGTCTTCATTCAGTTCATAGCCTCCTGGTTCGGTTCGCAGTCACCATACTGGTTCGGGTCGAGTTCCTCCATTCAGATCGGGTCGCGCCATCAACTCGTGGTCCTCCAGCTCCATCGGATCGGTTCGATTACCCTTCAGCGGATCGGGTCGGAGTCTCCAAGTCCATCGCCACGGATCGGTTCGTGACAAGCTCCTTCGGGTCGAGTCGTGCTTCATCAGTTCGTGGGGCCCCTGTCGGATCGGGTCGTGCTTCCTTCTGGCGATCGGAGCTGCTAGCGGATCGTGAAGGTGGATCGTGGTGGAGGGCTCGGATCGGATCACATCGTCGGATCGTGGTCTTCAAGCATCGGCGGATCGGGTCACGCCATCGGTTCGGATCGCCTTTGCTTCCACCGATCCGGTCCGGTTCGGGCTGATTTCCTGCAGTTCTTCCAGCGAGCAGTTTACGCCATTCGACGGCGTTTTCGACCATTCTAACTAATCTAAACAATCACAAAGCATAACATACCGTCATAGCAACATGTATAGTCAACCACAAACACCAAAACAACAATATGATAGGTTAAAATGGATCAAACATAGCCAAAACCCCATATTTTCCCTTAAGCATGTTTGGGTGAAACTTATGATATGATTAGCAAAACTTAACCAAATTATCCCAAATTCACATCAGAGGTCTAAAACAATATTTCAGAATTTATGAATATTTTCCCAGATTTTTAACATGCACAAATTCGCTAATTATCACTAATTACCCCTTAATCCCCCAAATTCCGGGATTTGCAAAATTAGTCGAAATCAACCCAAATTCATATCAGAGGCATAAAATGATGTTTTAGAATTTTGGGAATTTTTCTGTATTTTTCTGAGCCATAATTTCGCTAATCTTCGCTAATTACCATAATTAGCCATAATTAGTGAGGAACTATGCAAATCACTCACCTTAGCCACAAACAAACTTTAGATCTGAAATAATCTCTGATTTGGATCCAATCCCTATGTGTTCCAGCAGCTCTCTCTGATTTGGTGCTACCCTTCCTTGATTTGATGTAGTTTTGCTTAATCTTCGATTAGAAAGTGATTAGAGATGATTTGGGATGAAATTAGAAGGTGGAGGCCATTGCTAGAGCTTGAAGGAGGTAAGTGGCGGCTGGAAAAATGAGTCTAAAACCGAAATCCTAACCCTAGCAGCCCTTAAATACCCCAAATCTCGAAATCTCCCATTGGGCCTAGTTGCTAATCACCCGGTTAAGCCCGATTAGCTGTTTTTCACCTTCTAAACCTTGTTTCAGCCATATCTCCCAAACGGTAAGTCCGTTTGGCTAATGTAACCACTCTACTGAAAGAGAAACCATCATTCGAATCCAATGGAAGTGGTTTCAGGTCAAAATTCCTTTCCAGTCAAAAGTTATGGCCAAAACAGTACCAACTAGGGGCAAAACGGTCATTAAAAATCGACAAAAATCATGAACATGGGAAATGACCCCAATAATCGTCTCCCAAAGTTACATAACCATACGACTTCATATGTGAAAGAAATAAATATTCCACGATCCTATGATGCGTAGAATGCGGGTCGTTACAATAAACTCACCTTGGTTTCATTCATTGACTAAATGAGTTGTTTTAATAAAATTAAACACTCATTTAATTTTATCAAAAATCACAGTAGCTTCCAGTGCTGAACAAACCTGCTCCATAACGTTGTGCTCGTCGGTACGATTCCCGCGTATCTCATTTGGTTAAATTCTGATAATACAATAAAAAGTGTCAACATTTAAACTATATGATTCAATTAAATAAAATAGTCCTTAATTAAACTTTATATTAATTAATTACCTTTTTCTATTACCCATGCTCATGTCTAAATAAAAATTTGGTTTCCTTCATTCGCCCACCATCATCAGGTCGATCATGTAGCCTTCATTATTTCCATTTAACCCCTTTTCCTTTTTTTATTTATTTTTTTTCCAAAATGTCCCAAAGCCCATTGGTTCGGCCCAATTCTACATCTAACCGCATACTACAGAACAGAAGATTTTCATCTTCCCCAATCGCTATTATTCCCCTGAAGCTTCCTTTTGAAACCCATCTTCTGTTATTCGAACTTTCAAATTACACCACTCCCTCACCGAACGTTGCACGCCCCCTTCCTTATTCCTTTCCCAACCTTTATCTTCCTCCAACTAATAATTCCTGAACCCAACTGTAACTCATGCGCCATTATTCCCCCTTCCTTCCTCACGAACTTCAGAACCTGTACATCACTGAACTTTGACCACATGCCCCTCTCCGCGATGCCATGATCACTAGCGAGTACCCCTGCAACTGCTCCTCCTTCTGCCGACCCCATACACGCCTCCATGGCTTCTACTCCGCCCTCGGATCCCCCTGGCGAACCTACAACATCGAAGACTATGTCTCCAACTACCCCAGTATTCATGTCTGCATTGTCACCAGACTCACTACCCTGCTGACCTCCATTTTGTTACCGCCTTTACGCAGAAGCCCAAGTTCCCAGACATGTCAAAATGTTAGAACAGACCAACCCTCCTTACTCTCTTTAGATCTGGCTTTCGGTTTAAATGGATAGGGAGTATTTTTGTTCTGTACTCTAGAAATTGTGACTTGTGTTTAAATGGCAGGAGGTTTTCATTGGAATTAGTTTTTGAAGTGGATCTTTGAATTTAATCTGCCATGGAGGCTAGCTTTTTTAATTTGCAGAGAGGGAATGACGTTTTGATTTGCAAGGAGAAAAGAAGATGGTAAGAAATGAGATGGGCTTATTATTTATAAGGGAAATACTTAAGGATAAGAACAATGTCGAATTTCAAACGTACGAGGTAGGCTGTACATTGGTTTCATAGGTCGACAGCTTCTTTGGCATAGCTGTTGTTAGACCAAAATCTGGTACTGACACCCAAATGCAGCATAAAGTCCTCACAATCACAGAATGTAGAAAACAGTAAATAACAGGAGACACATGAAGTTTTTATAGTGGTTCGGTTAAAACCAAGCCTACGTCCACTTTATCTCTTCTTAAATCTTAAGAAGTTACAAGTACAATTCTCTCGATTTATATACGAAGTCCTCATGTTTACAGTGAAAAGAAGTGAGAAATTAGAAGATTATACACGAAATCCTCGTGTTATATTGTGGATTTCAGCTTCTATGTTGAGCAGTGGCCTTGCTTAGAACAATGGTGGAAGTCATGAGGAGTTAGTGCCAAAAGATCAGAGAGATCCCTTGAAAATGCCTTCTGGTGGTGTATTTATAGCCATTTCCTGAAACTGGTTCATGGGACACATGGAACACATCCCAAAAATACTGAAATGAGGTGGAAAACGTGGAAAAGTCCTCTCCAAGTCATGCCATGCCATGTGTAACGAGATCCGAGTTGATAGGAGGAAGAATAGCCAAGAGAATAGATCACCATTGTGCGCAGCGGTGATGCTTCAGGCGGTTCGTGGTGCCTTCTTCCGAGGTGGAGTGTTGAGCTAGATGTCGTCGTAGAGATGCTGGCGAGGTGATCGGGTCATGGTCCCTGAGTGCATCACGAGCCGGGTCGTGATCCAAGGGTGCACCACGAGCGGGTCGTGGTCCGAGGGTGCACCACGAGCCGGGGGGAAGTCGGTCAGCACTCCAAGCTAGCGACGCTTCGTCACTTCATCCAAGTGATGGCTAGTCCATACTTCTACATGTGTTTACAGAAACAGGCATAACTTTCAAACTGTAAGTCCGATTGGGCCAAACGAAAGTTCTACCTGAAGCTAAATCGGACGGCTATAAGATTTACAGTGCAAAGCACCGTAATCGCAATTTTTGGGTCCAAAAGAGGTCTTCTGATAGGAGTTTTGAACCTGTTTATGTTGCAATTTCGACCAAATTGCTCTGTGTCTTCTGACGTTGCTATCACCGTTTGAGCGTGTTATTATCCATGAATTCCATATGTGCAGGTTTTACCAAAATGCATGTCAACAAGTTTTCCCCTTAGAACATATCTTGCTGGTTGAAGGAAGATGTGTTCTGGATAATCCATGAAAACCAAGGCCGCACCGGGCTCGCCACCTGCAAGTATAATCCATACCTGCAAAGAAGAGAAGGCAAATAGATGTGTCAAATCCTGATAAAATTGATTAACCTTTTCAAGCATAAACCATGCATGGGCACTCAATTGAGCATGAACCATACTCAAGGGACGTTCCAACCATCCTGCCAAGACCTGGCGAGGGACCAAACCTTCTGGGTATAAGCCATACCAAGAAGTTCAAACTGAGCACTAGCCATACTAGAGTTTTATTGAGTTCCTTTGCCGAATTCTAGCAAGACCATTCGTTGTTCCTGAGTATAATCGATACATAGAAATTCAACGGAGTATAATCCATACTCATACTGAGATGGAGCTACATTTGCCACATCCTGACAAGATAGTCCATCCCCAGGCATAATCCATACCCAGGGATTCGAGATAAGTATAAGCTATACTTAAATTTATCAAACATAATCCATGCTCAGAAAGTCCTTCCCTATTTAATTCAAAATGCAAAACCAAAGCAAATCCTGATTGGTTTACCATCGAGTTCTGAGCATGCTTTGGGGCTAAATCCTAATCCCGTTCGTGTGTACTCCAATTTAGCCAATCGGAAAACCTAAAGAAAGCAAGAAACATATCTTAATCTTAATAAATGCAACAAATGCAGAGTGATCCAATCTAGAATAGTTGATGATGAGCCCACGAGAGCTGATCAAGGTTCTTTCCCTCTCTCGAGAGCAGGTGGTGGCAGGGCGGATGCTGGCGTTGTTGGTTGTTTCATATACTCGGGTAGCTCTCCACGTCTGACCTGTTCCTCAATCAGATCTCGTAAGTGCCTGCAGACATTCGTGTCATGTCCATACATATCATGGAGTATGCAATGTTTTCCAGAGTCACGTTCTCTTTGCGATGGCTCACTCCTGGGAGGTTTTGGGTAGGAGATTATTCCATTGGTGTCCATGTATATGTTAGATAGTGAAGCACTAGGTTCGGTATATTTTTCATATCTAGACCCTCTCCGGAGCTAAGTGTCACGGTCATTCTTGATAGTAGCTTTTCCCTGGCCTTTTCCATAATCAGACGGTTCTCCGTCTTTAAGCATTCTGACATCGAGGACTTTCTTCTCGGAGGTTGCATCTTCTTCTCACAGAAATCTATCTGCTTCAAGGTAGAATTCGCGGTGGATGAAACACCCCACCCTCCATCAAGGTCACTCACAAAGGGAATGCCTTAACTTTGGTGGAGGTTTTTAAGTAAAAGTCACAGATAAACACAAGACAGATATATAAACACATATATATAAGCAGCGGAAAACAAACAGACTTTTTATTTCATAAATACGTGTTCATACAAAACATTTCCATAACTGTCACGTAATAACTTCCAAAACATTACATCATCATTTATGTCTTGGTTATTAAATAAAGAAGCATAAAACATAATTAAAACTGCATAAGTCCCCATAGAATGTGTCCAACAGCCATAGCCAAGGAAAGAGAGTCCAAACCGTACATCTGCTATCTTGAATCTTGCAAAGAGTCGGACTAAGCTGGGTTGTTTCCTCCCTGTGGACCTGGGGGGGGGGAACGGAAGAAAAGAAGACGAAAGAAAATAGGGTCAGACATAAAGCATGGTAAGTCTAGTGACTCTTCAGTATGAGAATAAGAAAAAGGGCATGATAAGTATAAACTGGAAATAGGAAAGTATCATAAACTAAGATAAAGCAGTTTGAATCGAATATACTATCGCACCCCACACTATATCTCTGCACCTACTTGCATTGTCCCAACTGGCACCCCGCGATGGAGGTGAAGTGACCCCCTTTTCTCTAAATATCGGCTCCTACTCACATAATCATCTGTGTCTTACGGCCCCCAAAGATTGTAGATACCTATGCTGGTCCCACCATGGGGTGTATCAAGTCCCATGGTGGCGGCCCGACACAATCCTTAGAATGCATAGGTTATACTACTGGTGCCCCCAGTGCCCTATTTGTCTGCTCCGAAGTGTATGCACGCCCGCACTTCGTTTGAACCCACACTGTTGCACCCACCGCCGTCGCTTTTGACCGCTTACAATCAACCCAGTAATCGTGCCCCACCCTGCCTAGTTTCAGGGTACCATGATACCTAATTGGGTTACTGCTGAAATGGGTCCCCGTTACTAGGGTTTTCTAGTCAAACATGTTAAGTGGTTAAGTGTCTGTATTTACCTAACCCCACCCATCAGTTTAATTAACATGTTGAATTGGTTAAGTGTTTTAGTTAACTTAACCCTACCATCCTGACTTGTCTGTCCTTAGCTTTTTAAAAGCACCGACCACTCACATTAGACAGGTGTTGTTACGGTTACTGGATGTGCCGGTCGGTTCCGGGCAGATTTACACCGTAACTTAGTCTAACCTCGGGTTCTTATTGGGCTCAATGCTTAACCACCCACACTGGATAGGTATTGTTGTGACTACTGGACAGCCGGGCGGGTCTGTAATAACCCGAAAATCTGGGCCAGTTTAAATTTTTTATTTTGGCAATTTTAGCGAATTTTGATTATTTAAAATGAATTATTTTAAATAATATCGACGAGAAATTTATTTTGAATAGAATTCGAACGTATATATTCGTTTGAATCGACGATAGAATATAAATATTTATTTATATTTATAAAAGGAATTGAAAATGGCGCGGTAGTTCGATAATTCGATTTCAAACTTCAAATGAATGTACCGAGTGCAAAATAAACCGGATTTCAATGAAACCAATAATTATAGGATCTATTTGTGAATATCTTTCCAACGAATCTGAAAAATTGAATTTTCATAGCGGGAATCAAAAGATATGTCCAGTTGAAAATTCTGAATAGTCGCTATGAAATTCAGGCCCTTAAAAATGGGAATTTTGCAAACGACCTCGGATTTCGACGAAACCACATTTGTTGGATCCGGGATTTAAAGTTATTGCTAGGTTTCAAATTTCATAATTTTTCGAATCAATATGTGAGCGTGGCAAAGGAAAACGCGTTTGACCAGTTTCAGTTGATTTTAATCGACTGGAAAATGGCCATTTTTCCAACAGTCTCAGAATTCGACGAAACTAGTTTTGTTAGGACCGTATCGTCAATACAAAGCTAGAAAATATTTTTCTGGAATTTTTCGAGTTAGTATGTGACCCCGGTAAAATGAAATGCACGTTCAAATTCAGTATATAGAGTTATATGTTGATTTAGATGAAAACTGATCGTAACAAGAAAATTGGCTTACGATACATATCCCATTGTGTTCGGAATGGGGGTAATTAGCTAGGGGCGACAGTCGTTGGGTGCGATTTGGGATTCGAATGAGAAGTCAAACTTCAAAGGAGAAAATAATAATAATAATAAAATAATAATAAAATATAAAACCCCATTTCCCCTTTATCTCCCTCCTCGTTAGTTTAAGTCAGAAAAAAAACACGCGCCTCTGCCCTAACCCCGATCTCGAGCCGCCACCTCCCTTCCTAGATCGATGCCACCGCCGACGAACTCCCCCGCCGACGCCCCTCCTCCTCCAAGCCCCAACCACCTGCGACGACGAGAACGACCCCAATTCGAGTGCAACCCTCACGAGATCGAATCCTAGCTGCCGCTCCGGCCTGAGCCACCCCCGCGCGAGCTCCACCTGCCGAGACCCCCACCAGCACCCCCGAACCATCCAGCGAACTCCGGCGACTAGCTCAGCACCCTCCGACAGTGAAACAGTAAGCTCCTTTATTTTTATTTATTTAATTTCAGTTTTTTTAGTTAGTTTAATTTATATATACCTTTATAAAATCTGATTTTAATACATATTTCAGCGAATTGAAATGGTTTAATTTTACTTACAAAGCTATGATTTTTTTTAGGCAAAAAGATTAGATTTTTAAAATAGAAAAGATTAGATTTTTAAAATAGAAAAGATTAGATTTTTAAAATAGAAAAGATGCGATTTTTAGCGGTGTAAAAATAGAATTTTTATCTATATAGTAGTAGTATAAAAATGTGATTTTTTTTATACACATGACAACGAAGAAAAAATTCGATTTTTATATATTGAATTGCGAAGTAAAAATATGATTTTTATATATTGAATAGCAAAGTAAAAATATGATTTTTATATATTGAATAGCGAAGTAAAAATAAGATTTTTATATATTGAATAGCGAAGTAAAAATATGATTTTTATATATTGAATAGCAAAGTAAAAATATGATTTTTATAAATTGAATAGCGAAGTAAAAATATGATTTTTATATATTGAATAGCGAAGTAAAAATATGATTTTTATATATTGAATAGCGAAGTAAAAATATGATTTTTATATATCGAATAGCGAAGTAAAAATTCGATTTTTACATATGTAGAGAATACGGGCAAAGAAAGTGACAAGAGGCAAGAACGACGAAGATTTCTACCTAAGAAGAGTCGAGGCGTTTGGATTAGCTAATCTGTGAGAATTTCTCACTTTTTAATTTTATTTCTAGTTGAAAGATATACTAGGATGCAGACGGTGTTTAGTAGCACCCGACACCCGTCGTCCACAGACCATGGACGGATTGTATGCTTGTTTGTTTGATTTTGCTGTGTAGTTGATTGTGTGATGTGATGTGAAATGAAAATAAAATATTTATATAGTTAAAAATATTTTATAGTTAAAAATAGATTTTTTAACGTGTATATGAAATGAAATAAAAATAAACAAATCGGACGATTTGTTTATATACACACATTTGACTGATATTGATTGGGACGATAAATTTTACACATCGCCCAACTGCACAAATAAAATCTGTGTTTGATTGTTTGAAACCCCACACGGGTATCGGGATGATATTTGACGTACACTAATCCCAATTGTTTAGTTGTATGTCGATCGATTGATTGACAGACTGTTATAAGCGTTGAATATTTATATTTGATGCTTATACAGTGTGGAATGCACTTTGGATGATGGTTGATTATTCATCGTTGTTGATATATACCTGTGTTGTAGAAAATCCATATAATTAACAGTATATGGTAATTGATTGGGCTTCATTCCAGTTTTGAATAGAAATATTTGAAAAAAAATATTTGAATAGAAATATTTGAAAAAGAAATATTTGAATAGATATTTGAAAAAGAAATATTTGAAATAGAATATTTGAAAATAGAAATATATGAAGCCGTGTTGATTAGATTGACGCCATTTTGACGTGAACGATATTTATATTGATTTTATAACGAATATCGAAAGTGATTTCAAAATCTGAAATTTTGAAAAGAAATGAATTCGAATTGAAAGTGAATAGAAATGAATTCGAATTGAAATTGAATAGAAATGAATTCGAATTGAAATTGAATAGAAATGAATTCGAATTGAAATTGAATAGAAATGAATTCGAATTGAAAGTGAATAGAAATGAATTCGAACCGAAAGTGAATAGAAATGAATTCGAATTGAAATTGAATAGAAATGAATTCGAATTGAAATTGAATAGAAATGAATTCGAATTGAATAGAAATGAATTCGAATTGAAATTGAATAGAAATGAATTCTAATTGAAATTGAATACAAATGAATTCGAATTGAAATTGAATTGAAACCGTTTTGAAAATGAATTTAAAACGATTTATAAAGCACGTTTTAAATTGAAATCGACGAAGTATATATTATATATATAATATAATGGCCTGAATAGAACGCGCCGCGGCAGTTCGCAAATTTCGACCATTTAATTCGAACGGATATTACAGGAGATCCGACCGTCGGATCCTCCTGAAACCGGAACCGTTGGGTTCGTATCGAAAAGTGCTTTCTAACGAATATTAGAAATTTGAAATCTAATGGTTGGATTTGGAATTATGTCAAAATCAAATTTGGAAAAGGTCGTTGTAAGTGCAGTTCGATGGCCATTGATGGAAATCGACTGTACGGGCCTTGATAAAATTATTAAAAATATTAATAATTTGTGTAAAATCATAAGAAATGATTTGTGAAGAATTGGGATGAAAAACTCCATATTTGAAAAGATAAAAATAGATTTTTATCGAAATGAACTAGTTTTGAACTAGAATTATAATTCTATTTATTTTTAAGTAAATAAATTGAATTTGAAAAAGGGTTTTAAAAATAACCAGAATTTCCAATGATTGCATTGGAATGGATTTGAATCGAAATTGTCTTCGGAATATTTCGATGTTGGATTTCGTGATTATACAGATGTTGTTATGGAAATTTGAAAGATATAGATATATATATCGTTATTTCCAATACGATATCTGTTGGTCATAGAATTTGATATTGAATATAAGCCGATATATTTTCTATTCAGAGCCTTGTATTTAATACCAAATGTGATTTGGGTTTGTCGTGAATGGTGTCTTGACTAACACTGTTCTTGAACCCAGTTGAGAAAAGATTAAATATTTTTATTTAGATTTAATGAAGTGTACCAATTAAATAATATTTAATTGGAATTGAATTGGTATTGATTTTCGGGTTTATCGTGAACCGTGTTTTAAATAACACTTGTTCTTTAACCCGATAATTAATGGAATGTGATTTTGGGTTTATCGTGAACTGTGTTTTAAATGACACTGATTCTTTGACCCAGTTAAAGATTAAAACTAAGTGGAGTTTTAATGAATCTTTAATTAGATTGAAAAGGTGTTAGAATGGAGTATCACCAGTTTTGCTCCAGGTGATAGTTAAATCTTTAATTAGATTTGAACGTGAAATGGTAATTGAATTTACCGATGACACTGTGGTGTTAGATATGAAGTATTACCAGTTTTACTTCATGGGGTGAATAGGTTGGGATTGGGAAATAAAATGAATGATTACTTCGGTGTGGTTCGCTAATCCCGACTAGTTTGAATTGATATTCAAAGGAGATTAAAGAATAAATTTAAAGAATTTATCTTTGATAAAATTAATGGGAACTTTTCCCAAAGTATAGGAATATTTGAATAAAAGAATATTATGAATTGGAATGAGGCGTATGTTGTGTTTGTGTAACACTTTTATAATATATACGCGAGTTATTCAGAAAGATCGGGTTAATCCCATTTTGAATAACTGATTCGACGTGGTGTCGAAGATGAAGACGGTGGTTGAAGACCGGAGGTCTTCACGTCGCTTGGGTGATTACTGATGATCTTGATTGGATTGTACACCCAAGAAGATGGAAACAGTTGGTGATCGTCCAGACGTACTTGGAGATCGATGGATATGCGGGGTACTAGGTGCCTCCGGTTTCATTCAGACCCAGAACGGACTTGTAAATGGACTGTGTGTCTGACATTGGATTTTAGTCTGTGTGATTGATTTCTATTAAATATATATCTGTTTGGCGGCGGAGAATTTATTCTTTTGCTTAACGCCCTTCTCTGAGACGTACGAGCTCAGGGGTTATATATTGATGGATATCAAACGCATGGAGTGAATTGCCTGTGTGGCGTGACTAAGTGGCAATTGATCGAGGCTTCTGTTGAAAAGCAAAGTCTTGTGGTGATGATCAAAGCACAGCCTGTGTGGCACAGCTTTGTGTAATGTGAATTCGCGAGCCTCACACCCCGGTTGTGAACCAAAAACGGGAGACGGACCTCAGGGAGGGCATGCGTTTCTTTCTAGCTAGGGTGGTGTCAGTGACCTACCAGCCTTGACATTTATATACTTTTCACCTGTGTGGTTGTTGCTGTTGCGAGGCGCCTCGGTTTGATCGGACGATCCGGGTCCGATGGAGTCATTTGTTGGCTCATTTGTGCCCCAAAGGGCGGGGAGACGTAGTGTTCAGGCATAATAATCCACATCGGTGGACCGGCCCTGATGATCCAAGGGGCAGTTGCGGCTGTTCCTGAGACATGGTAGGCTAGATTGTCTCGAATCGGTAGAGGACTATCTTTTGCCTTAGTTCACAGATGGAAATCCAACTTCCAAATACGTGACATTTGCGGTTTTAATTGTAGAACTAGTAGGGCGACATGATATATGGTACCCATGCCGCCTATGATTGATACTTATGATTTGAAGTTGTTTTATACACTATGCACTTATAATAGTATCAAATGATTTGTTTAAAACGTACTAAGCATGTTTGGCTATTATAAGGTAAAAACCCTATCCCCCGGCTTGCGTTGCATTGTGTGATAGGACCTGGGTCTTATAATAGCTTCATTTTTCCTTATTTAGCATTGCGCTGTTTGTTTTATGCACTGGTGTTCTTGGGAGGAAACCTGTTCCGTGTTATACGGCGTGGTCCCTTGATTTACCTAACTTTAAAAATAAAGATTAATAACTGTTTTAGTTCTCACACCAGTCCCATGACTGACCTGGAGTTTATTGTTTTAACCTGAACTCTGGGTGCCCTTATTTTGACACGGGCAGCTAGTAGTTTTGGTTTTGCAGATTTATTTTCACAGGATCCTGGTTTACAGCTGGAACGATATCCAGAAAGCTTTGTATCCGTATATCTCTTCTAGTTGTGTATTGTATTATTTTCCGCTGCTATATAATGAATTGTAATCTCTGATCTTTCTGTGTAATATTTATTCATTTATACTCTGTATATTCTTGTATTCTGATGGAATTGTTGTAATATACAATGCAATGTTCTTCCGTCTGCGTTCTGATTTGTCTTGTCCTCAAAACAATTCGTTCTTTCTCTTCTCTTCGAAGACCGGGGAAGTTCGGGTCGTTTCATCGTGGTATCAGAGCTTTGGTTTACAAAGCTCAGAGAACAAGACACATTAGAACCATGCGAAAGAATTCATCAGATATTGGATTAGTAATATCCAATGGGAATGACTCGTTAGAGATGGGATCAGTAGTATCCTAGAACGAGTGTGAAGAATATATTTTTGAAAATGAAAACAAATTTTGTTTTGAAAATTTAAATCAATTATTCGTATTTGATTATTTATTTTAAATGAATTTGGGCAATCCAATATATAAATTTTTTGCATATATGTCTTGCAAACGTGTATTCGAAGTTTTAATATACTGGATAGTTATAGAATCATACTCTAGTTGCCCGGGGATAATTCTGGTGACGGGGCACCGTCACTAGTATTTATTTTCGAGTAACGAAAGTGAGATTTCTATATTTCCATTAGACTGGTGTGAGAACCGAAATTAGATAGGGCTTATCGTTGTGAATTGGCATCAAAAACATGATTTTCTGTGTATGTATATGTATCAAAATTATGAATTTGAAACGTTTATCCACTAATTGATTGATGTTTGTGTTGTTTGTTTGTTTGTTTGAAATTTTGAACCATTACGCCTAATAGAACCAAAAGTGAATTGTATTGAAATTTGGTCGCATTTGCTTGCATATACATGTACTTACATTGAACAGGTCATAGCAAGGAGGCTAGAGCAGAGAATAAAATTTGTTTGCCCGACAAATAGGTACATGTTTAATATAATTTACTGTTTTGTTTGGGTGATGATGATTTTATGAGCCGATTGGCTAGCCGCTTGGCGTTTTCTTTTTCTTTTTGAGATCAGAAGGCCTGTATGGCAATTTCGGGATTTTCCCGCGCTCCCGGTGCAGGGGAGGTTATGGCGAAATTTTTCGAAAATTTAGGGTGTTAGCCAAATTTTTTAAAATTTTGAAAAGTTCTTAGAAACTGAAAAGTTGAAGAACTTAAGCCGTAATGAAAATAATGAAAGTTGAGTTGATTAGTTAAACAACTTTCGGCTTCGTTCCTTTTCGGGGACGAAAAGTTTTAAGTGGGGGAGATTGTAATAACCCGGAAATCTGGGCCAGTTTAAAAATTTTATTTTGGCAATTTTAGTGAATTTTGATTATTTAAAATGAATTATTTTAAATAATATCGACGAGAAATTTATTTTGAATAGAATTCGAATGTATATATTCGTTTGAATCGACGATAGAATATAAACATTTATTTATATTTATAAATGGAATTGAAAATGGCGCGGTAGTTCGATAATTCGATTTCAAACTTCAAATGAATGTACCGGGTGCAAAACAAACCAGATTTTAGTGAAACCAAAAATAATAGGATCTATATTTGAATATCTTTCCAACGAATCCGAAAAATTGAAATTTCATAGCGGGAATCAAAAGATATGTTCAGTTGAAAATACTGAATAGTCGCTATGAAATTCAGGCCCTTAAAAATGGGAATTTTGCAAACGACCTCGGATTTTGACAAAACCACTTTTGTTGGATCCGGGATGTAAAGTTATTGCTAGGTTTCAAATTTCATAATTTTTCGAATCAATATGTGAGCATGGCAAAGGAAAACGCGTTTGACCAGTTTCAGTTGATTTTAATCGACTGGAAAATGGCCATTTTTCCAACGGTCTCAGAATTCGACGAAACTAGTTTTGTTAGGACCGTATCGTCATTACGAAGCTAGAAAATATTTTTCTGGAATTTTTCGAGTTAGTATGTGACCCCGGTAAAATGAAATGCGCGTTCAAATTCAATATATAGAGTTATATGTTGATTTTGATGAGAACTGATCATAACAAGCGAATTGGCTTACGATACATATCCCATTGTGTTCGGAATGGGGGTAATTAGCTAGGGGCGACAGTCGTTGGGTGCGATTTGGGATTCGAATGAGAAGTCAAACTTCAAAGGAGAAAATAATAATAATAATAAAATAATAATATTAAAATATAAAACCCCCTTTCCCCTTTATCTCCCTCCTCGTTAGTTTAAGTCAGAAAAAAAAAGAAAAAAAAACACGCTCCTCTGCCCTAACCCCGATCTCGAGCCGCCGCCTCCCTCCCCAGATCGATGCCACCGCCGACGAACTCCCCCGCCGACGCCCCTCCTCCTCCAAGCCCCAACCACCTGTGATGACGAGAACGACCCCAATTCGAGTGCAACCCTCACAAGATCGAACCCTAGCCGCCGCTCTGGCCTGAGCCAACCCCGCGCGAGCTCCACCTGCCGAGACCCCTACTAGCACCCCCGAACCCTCCAGCGAACTCCGGCGACCAGCTCAGCACCCTCCGACAGTGAAACTGTAAGCTCCTTTATTTTTATTTATTTAATTTCAGTTTTTTTAGTTAGTTTAATTTATATATACCTTTATAAAATCTGATTTCAATACATATTTCAGCGAATTGAAATGGTCTGATTTTACTTACAAAGCTATGATTTTTTTTTTTAGGCAAAAAGATTAGATTTTTAAAATAGAAAAGATTAGATTTTTAAAATATAAAAGATTAGATTTTTAAAATAGAAAAGATGCGATTTTTAGCGGTGTAAAAATAGAATTTTTATCTATATAGTAGTAGTATAAAAATGTGATTTTTTTATACACGTGACAACAAAGAAAAAATTCGATTTTTATATATTGAATAGCGAAGTAAAAATATGATTTTTATATATTTAATAACAAAGTAAAAATATGATTTTTATATATTAAATAGCAAAGTAAAAATATGATTTTTATATATTGAATAGCGAAGTAAAAATATGATTTTTATATATTGAATAGCGAAGTAAAAATATGATTTTTATATATTGAATAGCGAAGTAAAAATATGATTTTTATATATTGAATAGAGAAGTAAAAATACGATTTTTATATATTGAATAGCGAAGTAAAAATATGATTTTTATATATCGAATAGCGAAGTAAAAATTCGATTTTTACATATGTAGATAATACGGGCAAAGTAAGTGACAAGTGGCAAGAACGGCGAAGATTTCTACCTAAGAAGAGTCAAGGCGTTTGGATTAGCTAATCTGTGAGAATTTCTCACTTTTTAATTTTATTTCTAGTTGAAATATATACTTGGATGCAGACGGTGTTTAGTAGCACCCAACACCCGTCGTCCACAGACCATGGACGACTTGTATGCTTGTTTGTTTGATTTTGCTGTGTAGTTGATTGTGTGATGTGATGTGAAATGAAAACAAAATATTTATATGGTTAAAAATATTTTATAGTTAAAAATAGAATTTTTAACGTGTATATGAAATGAAATAAAAATAAACAAATCGGACGATTTGTTTATATACACACATTAGACTGATATTGATTGGGACGATAAATTTTACACATCGCCCAACTGCACAAATAAAATATGTGTTTGATTGTTTGAAACCCCACACGGGTATCGGGATGATATTTGACGTACACTAATCCCGATTGTTTAGTTATATGTCGATTGATTGATTGACAGACTGTTATAAGGGTTGAATATTTATATTTTATGCTTATACAGTGTGGAATGCACTTTGGATGATGGTTGATTATTCATCGTTGTTGATATATACCTGTGTTGTAGAAAATCCATATAATTAACATTATATGGTAATTGATTGGGCTTCATTCCAGTTTTGAATAGAAATATTTGAAAAAGAAATATTTGAATAGAAATATTTGAAAAAGAAATATTTGAATAGAAATATTTGAAAAAGAAATATTTGAAATAAAATATTTGAAAATAGAAATATATGAAGCCGTGTTGATTAGATTGACGCCATTTTGACGTGAACGATATTTATATCGATTTTATTCATTTTATAACGAATATCGAAAGTGATTTCAAAATCTGAAATTTTGAAAAGAAATGAATTCGAATTGAAAGTGAATAGAAATGAATTCGAATTGAAATTGAATAGAAATGAATTCGAATTGAAATTGAATAGAAATGAATTCGAATTGAAATTGAATAGAAATGAATTCGAATTGAAATTGAATAGAAATGAATTCGAATTGAAAGTGAATAGAAATGAATTCGAATTGAAAGTGAATAGAAATGAATTCGAATTGAAATTGAATAGAAATGAATTCGAATTGAAATTGAATAGAAATGAATTCGAATTGAAATTGAATATAAATGAATTCGAATTGAAATTGAATTGAAACCGTTTTGAAAATGAATTTAAAACGATTTATAAAGCACGTTTTAAATTGAAATCGATGAAGTATATATTATGTATATTATATATATATATAATATAATGGCCTGAATAGAACGCGCCGCGGCAGTTCGCGAATTTCGACCATTGACTTCAAACGGATATTACGGGAGATCCGACCGTCAGATCCTCCTGAAACCGGAACCATTGGGTTCGTATCGAAAAGAGCTTTCTAACGAATATTAGAAATTTGAAATCTAACGGTTGGATTTGGAATTATGTCCAAATCAAATTTGGAAAAGGTCGATGTAAGTGCAGTTCGATGGCCATTGATGGAAATCGACTGTACGGGCCTTGATAAAATTATTAAAAATATTAATAATTTGTGTAAAATCATAAGAAATGATTTGTGAAGAATTGGGATGAAAAACTCCATATTTGAAAAAATAAAAATAGATTTTTATCGAAATGAACTAGTTTTGAACTAGAATTATAATTCTATTTATTTTTAAGTAAATAAATTGAATTTGAAAAAGGGTTTTAAAAATAACCAGAATTTCCAATGATTGCATTGGAATGGATTTGAATCGAAATTGTCTTCGGGATATTTCGATGTTGGATTTCGTGATTATACACATGTTGTTATGGAAATTTGAAAGATATATCTATATATATCGTTATTTCCAATACGATATATGTTGGTCGTAGAATTTGATATTGAATATAAGCCGATATATTTTCTATTCAGAGCCTTGTATTTAATACCAAATGTGATTTGGGTTTGTCGTGAATGGTGTCTTGACTAACACTGTTCTTGAACCCAGTTGAGAAAAGATTAAATCTTTTTATTTAGATTTAATGAAGTGCACCAATTAAATCATATTTAATTGGAACTGAATTGGTATCAATTTTCGGGTTTATCGTGAACCGTGTTTTAAATAACACTTGTTCTTTAACCCGATAATTAATGGAATGTGATTTTGGGTTTATCGTGAACTGTGTTTTAAATGACACTGATTCTTTGACCCAGTTAAAGATTAAAACTAAGTGGAGTTTTAATGAATCTTTAATTAGATTGAAAAGGTGTTAGAATGGAGTATCACCAGTTTTGCTCCAGGCGATAGTTAAATCTTTAATTAGATTTGAACGTGAAATGGTAATTGAATTTACCGATGACACTGTGGTGTTAGATATGAAGTATTACCAGTTTTACTTCATAGGGTGAATAGGTTGGGATTGGGAAATAAAATAAATGATTACTTCGGTGTGGTTCGCTAATCCCGACTAGTTTGAATTGATATTCAAAGGAGATTAAAGAATAAATTTAAAGAATTTATCTTTGATAAAATTAATGGGAACTTTTCCCAAAGTATAGGAATATTTGAATAAAAGAATATTCTGAATTGGAATGAGGCGTATGTTGTGTTTGTGTAACACTTTTATAATATATACGCGAGTTATTCAGAAAGACCGGGTTTATCCCATTTTGAATAACTGATTCGACGTGGTGTCGAAGATGAAGACGATGGTTGAAGACCGGAGGTCTTCACGTCGCTTGGGTGATTACCGATGATCTTGATTGGGCTGTACACCCAAGAAGATGGAAACAGTTGGTGATTGTCCAGACGTACTTGGAGATCGATGGATATGCGGGGTACTAGGTGCCTCCGGTTTCGTTCAGACCCAGAACGGACTTGTAAATGGACTGTGTGTCTGACATTGGATTTTAGTCTGTGTGATTGATTTCTATTAAATATATATCTGTTTGGCGGCGGAGAATTTATTCTTTTGCTTAACGCCCTTCTCTGAGACGTACGAGCTCAGGGGTTATATATTGATGGATATCAAACGCATGGAGTGAATTGCCTGTGTGGCATGCCTAAGTGGCAATTGATCGAGGCTTCTGTTGAAAAGCAAAGTCTTGTGGTGATGATCAAAGCACAGCCTGTGTGGCACAGCTTTGTGTAACGTGAATTCGCGAGCCTCACACCCCGGTTGTGAACTAAAAACGGGAGACGGACCTCAGGGAGGGCATGCGTTTCTTTCTAGCTAGGGTGGTGTCAGTGACCTACCAGCCCTGACATTTATATACTTTTCACCTGTGTGGTTGTTGGCGCCTCGGTTTGATCGGACGATCCGGGTCCGATGGAGTCATTTGTTGGCTCATTTGCGCCCCAAAGGGCGGGAGACGTAGTGTTCAGGCATAATAATCCACATCGGTGGACCGGCCCTGACGATCCAAGGGGTAGTTGCGGCTGTTCCTGAGACATGGTAGGCTAGATTGTCTCGAATCGGTAGAGGACTATCTTTTGCCTCAGTTCACAGATGGAAATCCAACTTCCAAATACGTGTCATTTGCGGTTTTAATTGTAGAACTAGTAGGGCGACATGATATATGGTACCCATGTCGCCTATGATTGATACTTATGATTTGAAGTTGTTTTATACACTATGCACTTATAATAGTATCAAATGATTTATTTAAAACGTAATAAGCATGTTTGGCTATTATAAGGTAAAAACCCTATCCCCCGGC
Organism: Allium sativum; assembly: GCA_030737875.1. Lineage (NCBI taxonomy): Eukaryota > Viridiplantae > Streptophyta > Magnoliopsida > Asparagales > Amaryllidaceae > Allium > Allium sativum. Next base: position 137,445,525 of record CM060925.1, on the reverse strand, counting down.
TTGCATTGCATTGTGTGATAGGACCTGGGTCTTATAATAGCTTCATTTTTCCTTATTTAGCATTGCGCTGTTTTATCTATGCACTGGTGTTCTTGGGAGGAAACCCGTTCCGTGTTATACGGCGTGGTCCCTTGATTTACCTAACTTTAAAAATAAAGATTAATAACTGTTTTAGTTCTAACACCAGTCCCATGACTGACCTGGAGTTTATTGTTTTAACCTGAACTCTGGGTACCCTTATTTTGACACGGGCAGCTAGTAGTTTTGGTTTTGCAGATTTATATTCACAAGATCCTGGTTTACAGCTGGAACGATATCCGGAAAGCTTTGTATCCGTATATCTCATCTAGTTGTGTATTGTATTATTTTCCGCTGCTATGTAATGAATTGTAATCTCTGATCTTTCTGTGTAATATTTATTCATTTATACTCTGTATATTCTTGTATTTTGATGGAATTGTTGTAATATACAATGCAATGTTCTTCCGTCTGCGTTCTGATTTGTCTTGTCCTCAAAACAATTCGTTCTTTCTCTTCTCTTCGGAGACCGGGGAAGTTCGGGTCGTTTCAGGGTCCGGGCAGGTTTACATCACAACTCAATCCAACCTCGTGTTAAGCATACTCGTATTTTCTAAATTTACATATTTGTCTCTATCACTTATTACATGTAAATTTGTTAACAATTAAATGTTATGGCCCACTTTCCAAGTTTAACATTTTTGGTATAAGAATTTATACCATTCAAGTGCCACCAATTTTGGCATGTGACAAACATGCCAGTTTCATATATTTTCACCAATTTATGTCACGTTTTCTATAATTACCAATTTTCCCAACGTTACCCCGTCTAAATATTAGGCTAACAATCTTAGCCTAATTTTCGTTCGCATGGTTTTTAACATATAATATTAGGCTAAAAACTTAGCCTAATTTAGCGTACACAAAATTGGCATTCATTAACATAAACATGACATGGGTGTAAACTTGGCATTATTGGCATAGTCAATATGAACATCATAGGTGTGAACATGCAAAATAGTCAACATACATATATGTGAATTCGCAACATAGACTGAATCATGGGTTTCAACTTGTCATGTGAACTTGCATTAAAAAGGGGAATCTAACTAAACAGGTGTCACATGAATTAGCATATTATTTAGACATCATAAGCCTAAACATGTTTAGATCTAGGCATAACATTGAACATCACTAGCATATGACAAGAATATGACATGTTCATAAAGTATGTATAATTTCATCGCATGTGTGAACTAGATCCAAACATGTTTACTACCATAACATGAAACTTGAATTAAAATGGATCTCGGCATGGATCCAATTATGAACTTGCAACTTTTGTATAGACATATAAGCATGTATTTGAACTTCGGCATAGAGGTTCTAGCATAAAGTACATACATGAAATCTTAACTTGGACATATCACATACAACTTATATAATCATAAACATATAGGTGTACATTATAACATGAGGTATACAACTTGCATGTGATGTTGTTTTCATTTGAATGGATCCAACACCAAGTAAATTTAACCACAAACATTCCAACCATTCACAATACAATCATTTCAATACATAGATATGAATTAACATCATCATTATACAATAACATAATCCCATTTCCATTTCACAACGAATCGAGTCTTAATTTTATTCACATCGGAAAGGTCACTATACTTACAACAAACGACGGTCTTGTTTTCTGATTTCTGAGTTCTGAATTTGAATTGCTTTCCTTTGGGTAGACAAACGTTGATTGATTCTTGTTATAACTTTAGTTTTGGCTCGTCTCTAAGCTTTTCTACAAGTGGAGGCTCCTCTAGGTTTTCTCCCGACAGCATGGCGGCTCCGTCTCTAATTTTTTTATGTGAATTTAGGTTGGAGGCTTAAGTTGTTTATATAGAATTTCAGATTGATTAGAGTCGTCAGATGATCATAGATGAATCTAGACCATTCATTTCGAGAGGAGCCAACCAGAATGTGACAAATCAGCCCTAGTGACATAGCCAAGCTCAGAAATTCGACCAGAAACCGACCAGGCCAGCCGGGGCCAAACCAGGTCGATTGGGCAGGTCGACCTGGTCACCCAGGTCGACCCCCAGGTCGACCTGGTGCCCGGGCGGAAATTTTCCCGCCCAGCCTAGTTTGGGTCTGTTTTTCGAATTTTGAACTTCATTTGAACTGTTTGAATTTTAAAATCGAATTCTGAAACTTCCGGAGGTCATAGCTCATTCATACGAAGTCCGATTCACGCAAACTCGGACTCTATCTTAGGCAGAATTCCGAGACGAGCACAATGGCATAACCCGTTTCCCTTAATTTTCATTTAGAATTAATTATACATTAATTTGTTAATTTACAGTTAACAGAAAATTTGGGGTGTTACATTCTCCCTTCCTTAAAGGATTTCGTCCCCGAAATCTTCAAGTCTAGGAGAACGTAAGTCCCAACATCCAATCGTCCATCTACTCAAACAACAAACACAGGCATCCATTGTCCTTAAAAGACTTCTAATGCTTCATGATCATATGCATAGTGTGTGTACATGTTCTTATCTAATGCAAAAATTAGGCGGTTTACTGATTCAGTTGACCTCTTTAATGCGAATCATGTAAGTGCCATGAATCTATTATGTATGAAATTTTTTCCTACTTATAATTCTACATGAGTGCGCAATCATTCATACAAATGCGACATCCATATGACAACATATCAAGTTTCAACCACATACAAATATGAATACATATATGCATATGCAGTATGAAGTGACTAAGCCGATCTAAAACCTAGGTTGTGTGTGTATATGCATCCACGAGCAACCACTTGCAACCACTTGCAGCCATCAATCATAACATGTTTCAATTACATGTTTACATCCAAAATGGTTTCTACCTAAGGATAAAGGATAATATCGAGGAGATATACCTAAAAAGATAGATACAAGCACAACTTAAGGAAAAAGAGAAATCAAAGATGTACCCTCAAAAAGAAAAGGGTAGGCCGCGCGTATTTTGTCCTCAGTTTCCGAAGTCGCGTCTTCCACGGCGTCGCTCCACTGAACTTTAACGAGCTTGACTTCGCGGTTGCGTAGCTTCTTGATTTCAGTTCCTAAGATTCGGGTTGGAATTCTCCTCACAATTGCTTCGCGTTCCACTTCGGCTTCTTCTAGAATGCTTGGCTCCACCACTTCCGCAGATTCATGTAGACATTTTCGGAGATGAGAAACGTGAAAGACGTTGTGAATTCTAGCTAATCTTTCAGGCAACTCTACTCTATAAGCCATTTTCCCAATCTTCTCGATGACAGGGAATGGTCCTATAAATCTTGGTGCTAGCTTTCCTACGGATCCAAAGCGAACGACGTTCCTTAAAGGAGATACCTTAAGGAAAACCTTGTCCCCAACCTCAAACTCAAGGTCGGTCCTTCTTTTGTCGGCGTAGGATTTCTGTCTGTCTTGGGTCGTCTTCATTCTCCTTCGTATCAAGTCCACTTTTTCTAAAGTCTCTCTAATCATGTCTGGCCCAAGTATAAGCTTGTCTGTAGACTCCCACCAACAAGTTAGTGATCGGCACGGTCTTCCATATAGAGCTTCGAAGGGCGCCATACCGATGGTGGTTTGGTAACTGTTGTTATAGGCGAATTCCACTAAAGGAAGATGATCCTCCCATGTCCCTCTGAAGTCAAGAACGCATAGTCTCAAAAGATCTTCTAATACTCTATTCACCCTTTCTGTCTGACCATCAGTTTGGGGGTGATAAGCCGTGCTCAAGCATAATTGTGTGCCTACAGCTTCTTGCAGACTCCGCCAAAACTCGCTCGTAAAGATGGGATCTCTGTCACTCACTATGCTGGAGGGTATTCCATAGAGTCGAACTATTTCCTTGAGATAAAGAGAAGCTAAGGACGAGGCAGTCCTTCTACTCTTGATAGGTATAAAGTGGGCGCTTTTAGTAAGCCTGTCCACTATTACCCAAATGCTAGTATTGCCTCTTTTTGACCTAGGCAACCTGTCAATGAAGTCCATTGAAATGCTATCCCACTTCCATTGCGGGACTTCTAGAGGATGAAGCAGTCCTCCAGGCTTCTTTTGTTCCGCCTTGACCTGTTGGCATGTCACGCACTTAGAAACGAAATCTGCCACGTCCTTCTTCATGCCGCTCCAATAGAAAACTCTCTTTACGTCCTTGTACATCTTGTCCCCGCCTGGGTGTATTGTCATCTTGGAATGATGTGCTTCCTCAAGAACCATCTTCACTAAATCCCTTGCTTGTGGGACGCATAGTCTTCCATCCCGTCTCAGCCAACCCTTATCGTCAATGGAGTACCTATTGAGGTGACTGGAAGTTTCACCCCTAATTAGTTTATCAATCACATCCACAAGCTGAGGGTCTTCACGTTGTGCGGCCCCTATTGAGTCTAAAAGAGTGGGACGTACTTCTAGGGATGCCAATAAACCAGGTATAAAATCAGAGGAGGGCCTAAAGTCAGAACTGGCTATATACTCCAAGTTTTGGCTTTCTACAAAGAGAGGGCTTAGGGTCAGATTCTTTCTTCTCAATTCGTCTTCTACTACGTTGCCTTTTCCAGGAGTATAGGAAATCTCGAAATCATACGAGGCAAGGAACTCCATCCACCTTTGCTTCCTCAAGTTAAGATCTTTCTGCGAGAAGAGATACTTCAACGATTTATGGTCAGTATATAATTCGAACTTCTCACCTAGGAGATAATGGCGCCAAGACTTATACGCAAAGACGATGGCGGCCAACTCAAGATCATGGGTTGGGTAGTTCTTTTCATGCACTTTCAATTGTCTTCCACCATAAGCTACTACCCTCCCTTCTTGCATCAGAACAGCGCCTAGTCCCGTACCACAAGCATCATTATATACTGTGAACATCTTACTTCCATCTGGCAAAGTCAGAACTGGGGCTGTTGTGAGAGCCCTTTTTAATCGTTGGGAAGCAAACTCGTAATCCAAATCCCAAGCGAACGCCAGATTCTTCTTTGTTAGCCTTGTGAGTGGAGCTGAGATTTTCGCGAAATCCCTAATGAACTTTCGGTAAAAACCGGCTAGCCCAAGAAAGCTTCGGACTTCGGTTGCATTTCTTGGTGTCTTCCAATCTTGCACTGCCACCACTTTCGCGGGGTCCACAGCTAACCCCTCTTTGGACACTATATGTCCAAGAAAACTTACTTCTTCTCTCCAAAAGTGGCACTTGGAGAATTTGGCTTTTAGCTGGTGAACTCGAAGAGTTTCCATGATCTCCTTCAGATGTTGAGCATCTTCTTCCTCATTCTTTGAGAAGATCAAAATATTATCTACGAAGACTACCACGAACTTATTGAGGAATTCTCTGAACACCCTGCTCATTAGGTCCATGAAATAAGCGGGTGCGTTTGTCAAACCGAAAGGCATGACAAGCCACTCGAAGAAACTGTCTGGGGTTCTGAACATCGTTTTATCAATGCTATCTTCAGCTACCCTTAGCTGATGGAACCCAGTAGCCATATCAAGTTGGGAGAAGACCGACGCACCTACAATCTGATCAAACAAATCGTCTATTCTGGGAAGCGGGTGTCTATTCTTTTTAGTCAGCTTGTTTAGCTCCCTATAGTCCACACAAAGACGTAGTGAACCATCTGCTTTGGTGGCGAACACCACTGGAGCACCCCATTCCGAGATACTCCGCCTTATAAACCCCTTCTCGAGAAGCTCCTTAACTTGCTTACTGAGCTCCTTCCTCTCCTTTGGAGCCATATGTCTGATAGACAGAGCTACGGGCTTTGCATTATCAACAAGATATATGCGGAAGTCTATTTCCCGCTTCGGAGGTAAGCCTTTCACCTCTTCAAAGACATCCGAATATTTCCGGACCACTCTAACCGACTGCAAATTCTCAACAGAAGCGTCAAGCGACTCTAGATAACTAAGCATAACAGCATTCAAGGGATAACAAGAAATTTTTAGAGTGTTACCGAGCCGAATAAAGATCCTAACCACTCTTTTCTCACAATCAAGGATGGCACCATTACTGGATAGCCAGTCCATGCCTAAGATCAGTGCATATCCTGAGAAGCCCAAAACAAAGGCACTACATCTAAATTCAACACTTAGAATAGAGATTTTCAAATCCAAGCAAACCATCGACAAATAAGCCGAGCCCCCAATTGTATTTGAAACAACCAAGGGATCTTCTACCATACTAGTGTCTAGGTGCAGAGATTCTACTAAGGCAGATGAAATAAAGGAGTGTGATGCACCAGAATCAAAGAGAGTGCGAACTGGATGATCATAAAGACAAACTAAGCTTTCTACAGAAATATTTCTACCTAAGGTTCTCAAGGCAGGATTGAGAAGATAAGCAAGATAAAACAAGGCATCTAGGAGAAGAAGTTAAAGAGGTACTCCAAGAAGGTCCTGCTTGCGGGCCTTGCCCTTGCTTCTTAGGGCAGTTCTTGCTGATATGTCCAGTATCACCACACTGAAAGCATGCTCCCATCTTCATCTTCTTCTTTCTACAATACTGAACTATATGCCCAACAATGCCACAGAAATAACATTTCCTTTTCTCATGTGACTTGTTATTTTTATTGTGGTCCTTTCCTCCTTGACTATTATCCGTCTTCTTGTTCTGCGATTCTTCCGCTTGCTGTTTCACGTAGAGGAAGAGGAGGAGTAAAAGCGCCTGTAGCTGGGGAGTAAGGTCCCCAGACATACTGAAACGAAAAAGGAAAGAAAGATTCAAAACAAAAGGATAGAGAGATAGTGCATATGGCTTTGAGGAATTATGCCTTTTAAAAACAACGCTTTTCTTGAAAACAATGCTTCTTTAAACTTCTTTTTGAAAATAGTTTCAAAAACTTTTATCTAGTCTGGTAAAACTGTGCTATGATACCAAGTGAAACACCCCACCCTCCATCAAGGTCACTCACAAAGGGAATGCCTTAACTTTGGAGGAGGTTTTTATGTAAAAGTCACAGATAAACGCAAGACAGATATATAAACACATATATATAAGCAACGGAAAACAAACAGACTTTTTATTTCATAAATACGTGTTCATACAAAACATTTCCATAACTATCACATAATAATTTCCAAAACATTACATCATCATTTATGTCTTGTTTATTAAATAAAGAAGCATAAAACAAAATTAAAACTGCATAAGTCCCCAAAGAATGTGTCCAACAGCCATAGCCAAGGAAAGAGAGTCCAAACCGTACATCTACTATCTTGAAGCTTGCAAAGAGTCTGACTAAGCTGGGTAGTTTCCTCCCTGTGGACCTGGGGGGAAACAGAAGAAAAGAAGACGAAAGAAAATAGGGTCAGACATAAAGCCTGGTAAGTCTAGTGACTCTTCAGTATGAGAATAAGAAAAAGGGCATGATAAGTATAAACTGGAAATAGAAAAGTATCATAAACTAAGATAAAGCAGTTTGAATCGAATATACTATCGCACACCACACTATATCTCTGCACCTACTTGCATCGTCCCAACTGGCACCCCGTGATGGAGGTGAAGTGATCCCCTTTTCTCTAAAGATCGGCTCCTACTCGCATAATCATCTGTATCTTACGGCCCCCAAAGATTGTAGATACCTATGCTGGTCCCACCATGGGGTGTATCAAGTCCAATGGTCGCGGCCCAACACAATCCTTAGAATGCATAGGTTATACTACTGGTGCCCCCGGTGCCCTATTTGTCTGCTCCGAAGTGTGTGCACGCCCACACTCCATTAGAACCCACACTGTTGCACCCACCGCCGTCGCTTTTGACCGCTTACAATCAGCCCAGTAATTGTGCCCTACCCTGCCTAGTTTCAGGGTACAATGATACCTAATTAGGTACTGCTGAAATGGGTCCCCGTTACTAGGGTTTTCTAGTCAAACATGTTAAGTGGTTAAGTGTCTGTATTTACCTAACCCCACCCATCAGTTTAATTAACATGTTGAATTGATTAAGTGTTTTAGTTAACTTAACCCTACCATCCTGACTTGTCTGTCCTTAGCTTTTTAAAAGCACCGACCACTCACATTAGACAGGTATTGTTATGGTTACGGGATGTGCCGGTTGGTTCCGGGCAGATTTACACCGTAACTCAGTCTAACCTCGGGTCCTTATTGGGCTCAATGCTTAACCACCCACATTGGATAGGTATTGTTGTGACTACTGGATAGCCGGGCGGGTCCGGGCAGGTTTACATCACAACTCAATCCAACCTCGTGTTAAGCATACTCGTATTTTCTAAATTTACATATTTGTCTCTATCACTTATTATATGTAAATTTGTTAACAATTAAATGTGATGGCCCACTTTCCAAGTTTAACATTTTTGGTATAAGAATTTATACCATTCAAGTGCCACCCATTTTGGCATTTGACAAACATGCCAATTTCATATATTTTCACCGATTTATGTCACGTTTTCTTTAATTACCAATTTTCCCAACGTTACCCCGTCTAAATATTAGGCTAACAATCTTAGCCTAATTTTCGTTCGCATGGTTTTTAACATATAATATTAGGCTAAAAACTTAGCCTAATTTAGCGTACACAAAATTGGCATTCATTAACATAAACATGACATGGGTGTAAACTTGGCATTATTGGCATAGTCAATATGAACATCATAGGTGTGAACTTGCAAAATAGTCAACATACATATATGTGAATTCGCAACATAGACTGAATCATGGGTTTCAACTTGTCATGTGAACTTGCATTAAAAAGGGGAATCTAACTAAACAGGTGTCACATGAATTAGCATATAATATAGACATCATAAGCCTAAACATGTTTAGATCTAGGCATAACATCGAACATCACTAGCATATGACAAGAATATGACATGTTCATAAAGTATGTATAATTTCATCGCATGTGTGAACTAGATCCAATCATGTTTACTACCATAACATGAAACTTGTATTAAAATGGATCTTGGCATGGATCCAATTATGAACTTGTAACTTTTGTATAGACATATAAGCATGTATATGAACTTAGGCATAGAGGTTCTAGCATAAAGTATATACATGAAATCTTAAATTGGACATATCACATACAACTTATATAATCATAAACATATAGGTGTAGATTATAACATGAGGTATACAACTTGCATGTGATGTTGTTTTCATTTGAATGGATCCAACACCAAGTAAATTTAACCACAAACATTCCAACCATTCACAATACAATCATTTCAATACATAGATATGAATTAACATCATCATTATACAATAACATAATCCCATTTCCATTTTACAACGAATCGAGTCTTAATTTTATTCACATCGGAAAGATCACTATACTTACAACAAACGACGGTCTTGTTTTCTGATTTCTGAGTTCTGAATTTGAATTGCTTTCCTTTGGGTAGACAAACGTTGATTGATTCTTGTTTTAACTTTAGTTTTGGCTCGTTTCTAAGCTTTTCTACAAGTGGAGGCTCCTCTCAGTTTTCTCCCGACAGCATGGCTGCTCCACCTCTAATTTTTTATGTGAATTTAGGTTGGAGGCTTAAGTTGTTTATATAGAATTTCAGATTGATTTGAGCCATCAGATGATCATAGATGAATCTAGACCATTCACTTCGAGAGGAGCCAACCAGAATGTGACAAATCGGCCCTAGTGACACAGCCAAGCTCAGAAATTCGACCAGAAATCGACCAGGCCAGCCAGGGCCAAGTCGACTGGGCAGGTCGACCCCCAGGTCGACCCTATGTTCGACCTGGTCACCCAGGTCGACCCCCAAGTCGGCCTAGTGCCTGGGCGGGAATTTTCTCGCCCAGCCCAGTTTGGGTCTGTTTTTCGAATTTTGAACTTTATTAACAATTAAATGTTATGGCCCACTTTCCAAGTTTAAATTTTTTGGTATAAGAATTTATACCATTCAAGTGCCACCAATTTTGGCATGTGACAAACATGCCAATTTCATATATTTTCACCAATTTATGTCACGTATTCTATAATTACCAATTTTCCCAACGTTACCCCATCTAAATATTAGGCTAACAATCTTAGCCTAATTTTCGTTCGCATGGTTTTTAACATATAATATTAGGCTAAAAACTTAGCCTAATTTAGCGTACACAAAATTGGCATTTATTAACATAAACATGACATGGGTGTAAACTTGGCATTATTGGCATAGTCAATATGAACATCTTAGGTGTGAACTTACAAAATAGTCAACATACATATATGTGAATTCGCAACATAGACTGAATCATGGGTTTCAACTTGTCATGTGAACTTGCATTAAAAAGGGGAATCTAACTAACCAGGTGTCACATGAATTAGCATATTATTTAGACATCATAAGCCTAAACATGTTTAGATCTAGGCATAACATCGAACATCACTAGCATATGACAAGAATATGACATGTTCATAAAGTATGTATAATTTCATCGAATGTGTGAACTAGATCCAATCATGTTTACTACCATAACATGAAACTTGTATTAAAATGGATCTTGGCATGGATCCAATTATGAACTTGCAACTTTTGTATAGACAAATAAGCATGTATATGAACTTAGGCATAGAGGTTCTAGCACAAAGTATATACATGAAATCTTAACTTGGACATATCACATACAACTTATATAATCATAAACATATAGGTGTAGATTATAACATGAGGTATACAACTTGCATGTGATGTTGTTTTCATTTTAATGGATCCAACACCAAGTAAATTTAACCACAAACATTCCTACCATTCACAATACAATCATTTCAATACATAGATATGAATTAACATCATCATTATACAATAACATAATCCTATTTCCATTTTACAACGAATCGAGTCTTAATTTTATTCACATCGGAAAGGTCACTATACTTACAACAAACGACAGTCTTGTTTTCTGATTTCTGAGTTCTGAATTTGAATTGCTTTCCTTTGGGTAGACAAACGTTGATTGATTCTTGTTTTAACTTTAGTTTTGGCTCGTCTCTAAGCTTTTCTACAAGTGGAGGCTCCTCTTAGTTTTCTCCCAACAGCATGGCAGCTCCGTCTCTAATTTTTTTTATGTGAATTTAGGTTGGAGGCTTAAGTTATTTATATAGAATTTCAGATTGATTTGAGCCGTCAGATGATCATAAATGAATCAAGACCATTCACTTCGAGAGGAGCCAACCAGAATGTGACAAATCAGCCCTAGTGACACAGCCAAGCTCAGAAATTCGACCAGAAACCGACCAGGCCAGCCAGGGCCAAACCAGGTCGACCCTATGGTCGACCTGGTCACCCAGGTCGGCCTGGTGCCTGGGCGGGAATTTTCCCGCCCAGCCCAGTTTGGGTCTATTTTTCTAATTTTGAACATCATTAACAATTAAATGTTATGGCCCACTTTCCAAGTTTAACATTTTTGGTATAAGAATTTATACCATTCAAGTGCCACCAATTTTGGCATGTGACAAACATGCCAATTTCATATATTTTCACCAATTTATGTCACGTTTTCTATAATTATCAATTTTACCAATGTTACCCCGTCTAAATATTAGGCTAACAATCTTAGCCTAATTTTTGTTCGCATGGTTTTTAACATATAATATTAGGCTAAAAACTTAGCCTAATTTAGCGTACACAAAATTGGCATTCATTAACATAAACATGACATGGGTGTAAACTTGGCATTATTGGCATAGTCAATATGAACATCATAGGTGTGAACTTGCAAAATAGTCAACATACATATATGTGAATTCGCAACATAGACTGAATCATGGGTTTCAACTTGTCATGTGAAATTGCATTAAAAAAGGGAATCTAACTAAACAGGTGTCAGATGAATTAACATATGATTTAGACATCTTAAGCCTAAACATGTTTAGATCTAAGCATAACATCGAAAATCCCTAGTATATGACAAGAATATGACAAGTTCATAAAGTATGTATAATTTCATCGCATGTGTGAACTAGATCCAATCATGTTTACTACCATAACATGAAACTTGTATTAAAATGGATCTTGGCATGGATCCAATTATGAACTTGCAACTTTTGTATAGACATATAAGCATGTATATGAACTTTGGCATAGAGGTTCTAGCATAAAGCATATACATGAAATCTTAGCTTGGACATATCACATACAACTTATATAATCATAAACATATAGGTGTACATTATAACATGAGGTATACAACTTGCATGTGATGTTGTTTTCATTTGAATGGATCCAACACCAAGTAAATTTAACCACAAACATTCCAACCATTCACAATACAATCATTTTAATACATAGATATGAATTAACATCATCGTTATACAATTAAATAATCCCATTTCCATTTTACAACGAATCGAGTCTTAATTTTATTCACATCGGAAAGGTCACTATACTTACAACAAACGACGGTCTTGTTTTCTGATTTCTGAGTTCTGAATTTGAATTGCTTTCCTTTGGTAGACAAATGTTGATTGATTCTTGTTTAAACTTTAGTTTTGGCTCATCTCTAAGATTTTCTACAACTGGAGGCTCCTCTCAGTTTTCTCCCGACAGCATGGCGGCTCCGTCTCTAATTTTTTTATGTGAATTTAGGTTGGAGGCTTAAGTTGTTTATATAGAATTTCAGATTGATTAGAGCCGTCTGATGATCATAGATGAATCTAGACCATTCACTTCGAGAGGAGCCAACCAGAATGTGACAAATCAGCCCTAGTGACACAGCCAAGCTCAGAAATTCGACCAGAAACTGACCAGGCCAACCAGGGCTAAACCAAGTCGACTGGGCAGGTCGACCCCCTGGTCGACCCTATGATCGACTTGGTCACCCAGGTCGACCCCCACGTCGACCCCCAGGTCGACCTGGTGCCTGGGCGGGAATTTTCCCGCCCAGCTCAATTTGGGTCTTTTTTTTTGAATTTTGAACTTCATTTGAACTGTTTGAATTTTAAAATCGAATTCTGAAACTTCCGGAGGTCATAACTCCTTCATACGGAGTCCGATTCACGCAAACTCGGACTCTATCTCAAGCAGAATTCCGAGATGAGCGCAATGGCGTAACCTGTTTCCCTTAATTCTTTCATTTAGAATTAATTATACATTAATTTGTTAATTTACAGTTAATAGAAAATTCGGGGTGTTACAGTGGATCTCGATACAAAGATTTTTTTATTTCTGAGTTATCCAAGACACCGGATACCGCTGGCATCAGTACCATCGATGGTTCAGGGCGATCAACTGACGCTGCTGCAACATTGAATCTTTCTAGAATTGAGCGCAGAAACATCTCTAGGCCTCGGTTTGACTGTAGTAAGTGACATGATGTTCTTGGGTCATGCAATGTGGACCCGAAACTATTCGATAAAGCGTGTGACCAACATGTTCCAGCTGTTGATCGATTCCGTCTCCAGCTGCCGAATCCACATAGTAGCGATATCAGTCAAAAAGAGGGGAAAGCATTTTGTCATTACGTTTTCTGATGCTATTTGAACTTCCATATAACGTTTGTAGCACATCAGGTGCACGGTAGGATCTATCCTGCTATTGTAGGGCTCTAGTTGTGGAAGTTTGAAATCTGGAGGATTGTGAGAATTCCTGATCTCTTGAGTGAATGGGTTGTGATTGACGCCATCCATATCATTCTGATAAGTGCGGTCTCTCGAGAGGTGTTGAATGAGATAGGCGAGTCAATCGCCTTCAAAAAATTGTTGCAAGTTGCCAAGATCTGAACTGGTGCCCCCAACGTGGAATGCAGGAGAAGAAGGAAGATTCTGGCGAGCCGCTGGGAATGGGTCGTAGGGACCGATTCGTGGACCATGGGGGTCGCGGCTCGCGTTTCGAGGGGGCGACCCGACCCGGTCGTGGGTCCCTATCACGAGCCAGTTGCTGTTGAGGAGCAGTAGCTTGCGATCCAGTGTTCATTTGAACTGGAGCTGAAGTCGGTTGAGTCTAACCATTTCCAAGAGCGAGGGGGTTGCCCCCGAGTTCATGTGATGCACAAGCCGCCTCTGTGGACTCATTTCCAATGTGTTGATCGTTGCCCAGCCTTCCATCCATCTGAGCGAAGAATCCATCGATCATCTCCTGTTGTTTCCTGAGGAGGTCATCTTACCTTGCCATATGGGTTCTCAATTCGGCGAGAACGTCGTCCATCTCTTCTCTAGTCAAATACGGTGATGGGTTTTTGTGAGACAAAGCCTCTTGGCTTGCCTCATTTCTCGTTCCCTCGGCCTCATCACCTTCAGTACGGGAGAAAGTTCCATCGTTCTTTCCTTCAACCATTAATCCAATGGCTCAGCAAATCGATTCCTTTAAAGATAGAAATTGAAGTAGTGTCATGTGCCCCCTACCTAGAGCGACAAAATGTTAGACCAAAAATCTGGTACTAACACTCAAATGCAGCGTTAAGTCCTCACAATCAAAAATCACAGATCACAAAATGCAGAAAACAGTAAATAATAGGAGACACCCGAAGTTTTTATAGTGGTTCGGCTCAAACCAAGCTTACGTCCACTTTATCTCTTCTTAAATCCTAAGAAGTTACAAGTGCAATTCTCTCGATTTATACTCGAAGTCCTCGTGTTTACAATGAAAAGAAGTGAGAAATTAGAAGATTATACATGAAATCCTCATGTTATATTGTGGAGTTCAGCTTCTATGTTGAGCAGTGGCCTTGCTTAGAACAATGGTAGAATCTGTGAGGAGTTAGTGCCAAAAGATCAGAGAGATCCCCTAAAAATGCCTTCCGGTGGTGTATTTATAGCCACTTCTTGAAACCAGTTCGTGGGACATGTGGCACGCATCCCAAAAATCCCGAAATGAGGTGGAAAACGTGGAGAAGTCCTCTCTAAGTCATACCATGCCATGTGTAATGAGATCCGAATTGATAGGAGGAAGAATAGATAAGAGAATAGGTCACCATTGTGTGCAGCGCTGATGTTCGTGATGCCTTCTTGGGAGCCGGAGTTCGAGCTGGACGTCGCCATGGAGATGCTGGCGAGGTGATCGGTTCGTGGTCCCTGAGTGCATCACGAGCCGAGTCGTGATCCAGGGGTGCACCACAAGTGGGTCGTGGCCCGAGGGTGCACCACAAGCCGGGGGGGTGAGCCGGTCCATACTCCAAGCTAGCGACACTTCGTCACTTCATCCAAGTGATGACAAGTCCATACTTCTACACGCGTTTACGGAAACATGCATAACTTTCAAATCGTAAGTCCGATTGGGCCAAACGAAAGCTCTACCTGAAGCTAATTCAAAGGGCTACATGGTTTATAGTTCAAAGCACCATAATCGCTATTTTCGGGCCCAAAAGAGGTCGTCTGATAGGAGTTTCGGACCTTTTTATGTTGATATTGTGATTTCGACCAAATCACTCTGTGTCTTCTGACGTTGCTATCACCGCTTAAGCGCGTTACTATCTAGGAATTTCATGTGTGACAGCTTTTACCAAAAAGTGTGTCAACAAGTTGGCGCCCCAGAACATATCTTGCTGGTTGAAGGAAGATGTGTTCAGGATAATCCGTGAAAACGAAGGCAACGCTGGGCTCGCCAGCTGCAAGCATAATCCATACCTGCAAAGAAGTTAAGGCAAATAGATGTGTCAAATCCTGATTCAACTGATTAACCTTTTCGAGAATATACCATGCTTGGGTAACCAATTGAGCATGAACCGTACTCAAGGGACATTTGAACCATCCTGCTAAGGCCTGGCAAGGGACCAAACCTTCTGGGTATAAGCCAAACCAAGAAGTTCAAACTGAGCATAAGTCATACTCGAGTTTTATTGAGTTCCTTTGCCGAATCCTGGAAAGACCATTCGTTATTCCTGAGTATAATCGATACTTAGAAATTCAATGGAGTATAATTCGTACTCATGCTGAGATGGGGCAACATTTTCATATCCTGATAAGATAGTCCGTCCCTAGGCATAATCCATACTCAGGGATTCGAGATAAGTATAAGCCATACTTAAATTCATCAAACATAATCCATGCTCGGAAAGTCCTACCTTACTTAATTCAAAAATGCAAAACCATAGCAAATCATGATTGGTTTACCATCGAGTTCTGAGTCCGCTTTTGGGCTAAATCCTAACCCCGTACGTGTGTACTCCGATTTAGCCAATCGAAAAACCTAAATAAAGCAAGAAACATATCTTAAATCATAAGAAATGTAGCAAATGCAGAGTGATCCAATCCAGATCAGTTGATGATGAGCCCACGAGAGCTCGATCCAGGTTCGTTCCCTCTCTAGGGAGAAGGTGGTGGCAGCGCAGATGCTGGCACTGTTGATTGTTCCACATACTCGGGTAGCTCTCCACGTCTAACCGGTTCCTCAATCAGATCTTGTAAGTGCCTGCAATCATTCATGTCATGTCCATCCATATCATGGAATATGCAATGTTTTCCAGAATCACGTTCTCTTTGCGATGGCTCCCTCCTGGGAGGCTTTGAATAGGAGATTATTCCATTGGTGTCCATGTAGATGTCAGATAGTAAAACACTATGTTCAGTATATTTTTCATATCTAGGCCCTCTCCGGGGTTGAGTGTTACAGTCATTCTTAACAGTAGCTTTTCCCTTGCCTTTTCCATAATCAGATGGTTCTCCGTCTTTAAGCATGTTGATATCGAGGACTTTCTTCTCGGAGGTTGCATCTTCTTCCTGCATAGATCTATCTTCTTCAAGGTAGAATTCGCTGAGATTTCATGGTGGATCTCGGTAAAAGATTTTTTGAATTCTGAGTTATCCAAGACACCGGATACCGCTGCCATCAGTACCATCGATGGCTCAGGGCGATCAAATGACGCTGCTACAACATTGAATCTTTCCAGAAATGAGCACAGAGTTTCTCTAGGCCTCTGCTTGACTGTAGTAAGTGACATGGTGTTCTTAGGTCGTGCAATATGGACCAAAACTAATCGATAAAGCGTGCGACCAACATGTTCCAGTTGTTGATCGATTCCGTCTCTAGCTGCCGAATCCACATAGCAGCGATATTAGTCAAAAAAAATGGGAAAGCATTTTTCATGACGTTTTCCGAAGCCATTTGAACATCCATATGACGTTTGTAGCACATCAGGTGCATGGTAGGTTCTGTCCTGCCGTTGTAGGGCTCCAGTTGTGGAAGTTTGAAATCTGGAGCATTGTGAGAATTCCTGATCTCTTGAGTGAATGGGTTGTGATTGACGCCATCCACATCATTATGATAAGTGCGACCTCTCGAGAGGCGTTGAATGAGATTGGCGAGTCGATTGCCTTGCAAGTTGCCAAGATCGGAACTGGTGCCCCAGCGTGGAATGCAGGAGAAGAAGGAAGATGCTGGCGTGCCGCTAGGAACGGGTCATGGGGATCGGTTCGTGGACCATGAAGGTCGCGGCTTACAGTTCGAGGGGGCGATCCGAGCCAGTCGTGGGTCCCCATCACGAGCCGGTTGCTATTAAGGATCGGTAGCTTGTGATCCAGTGTTCATTCGAATTGGAGCTGAAGTCGGTCGAGCCTGACCATTTCCAAGAGCAAGGGGGTTGCCCCCGAGTCCATGTGATACACGAGCCGCTTCTGTGGCCACATTTCCCAACGCGTTGATCGTTGCTCGGCCTTCCATCCATTCGAGCGTAGAATCCATCGATCATCTCCTGTTGTTTCCTAAGGTGGTCATCTTTCCTTGCCATCTGGGTTCTCAATTCAGCGAGAACGTCGTCCATCTCTTCTATGGTCAAGTATGCTGGTGGGTTTTCGTGAGAGGAAGCCTCCTGGCTTGCCTCGTTTTTCGTGCCCTCGACCTCAGCACCTTCAGTACAGGAGAAAGTTCCATCCTTCTTTCTTTTAACCATTAATCCAATAGCCAAGCAAATCGATTCCTTTAGAGATAGAAACTGAAGTAGTATCGTGTGCCCCCTACCTGGCGCACCAAAATGTTAGACCAAAATCTGGTACTAACACCCAAATGCAGTCCTCATAATCACAAATCATAGATCACATAATGTAGAAAACAGTAAATAACAAGAGACACGAAGTTTTTATAGTGGTTCGGCTCAAACTAAGCCTACGTCCACTTTATCTCTTCTTAAGTCCTAAGAAGTTACAAGTACAATTCTCTCGACTTATACACGAAGTCCTCGTGTTTTACAATGAAAAGAGTGAGAAATTAGAAGAATATACATGAAATCCTCATGTCATATTGTGGAGTTCAGCTTCTATGTTGAGCAGTGGCCTTGCTTTGAATAATAGTGGAAGCCATTAGGAGTTAATGCCAAAAGATCAGAGAGATCCCCTGAAAATTCCTTCCGTTGGTGTATTTCCAGCCATTTCCTAAAAGCGGCTCGTGGGACATGTGGCACACATCCCGAAAATCATGAAATAAGGCGGAAAATGTGGAGAAGTCCTCTCCAAGTCGTTCCATGCCATGTGTAATGAGATCCGAGTTGATAGGAGGAAGAATAGCCGAGACCTATGTCACCATTGTGCGCAGCGCTGATGCTTCAGGCGGTTCGTGGTGCCTTCTTGCGAGCTGGAGTGTCGAGCTTGATGTCGCCGTGGAGATGCTAGCGAGGTGATCGGGTCGTGGTCCCTAGGTGCATCATGAGCCGGGTCATGATCTAGGGGTGCACCACAAGCAGGTCGTGGTCCGAGGGTGCACCACGAGCCGGGGGAGGGGGACGACCCGGTCCACACTCCAAGCTAGTGATGCTTCATGTAACACCCCGTAATTTTGTTAACATTAAAGAGGATAAATTAAATAATTATTATTTTAATATTCGGAATTAATGGAAACGGACTACGCCATTGTGTCCGTCTCGAAATTCTAGTCAATATAGATATTTGGTTTGCGTAAAACGGACAATAAGTTTGTATACGCGAAGAAGAATTATATATACATATAAGTAGATATGAGTAAGAACCTTATCCAAAATTGTTAAAAAATCAAAATGGTGGAAGGCGGAAAATTTTCTGCTCTAGGGGTCGACCCCCTTAATGGGGTGTCGACACCAGGGTCGACCCCCCTACAAGGGTGTTGACACCCCTTGGGCTGACATGGCAGTCGGTTTTAGAGGGGTTGGAAGCTATAAATACATGGGCATTTCTCTTGTTTTCTTCATTGAGAATCCATGGGGGCCAAACTCTACCGGTGACTGAACTGAACCGAATTATCTTCTACAAGTATCAACTTAAGCAAATCAATTAGAGATTCAAGATCTATTCTTCTTCTATTTTCTAATCCAAACATTATGAGTTCCTAGTTGCTTTTAGATTTAAATATTTAAAAGTAAACGTGATATGACTATAGTTTGGATTTGTTCATGTGCCTATATTATACTAGATCCATTGCAAATTGTGAACATATGATATTCTAAATTGGTTGTAACTTGGATCTAAATCTCTATCTTGTCGGATCTATTGTAATTTCTATGACATTCTATGATGTGGATCCTGACCTAATTTGTATTATATCTATTTTAAACTGTTGGATCTGAATCATGGGGACATCTAAATTATTAATCAGATCCAGTTTATCACCTTGTTCCTATCATATTAGATCTAAACTAGTTGGACATCTAAATTGTTAATTTAGATCTTATTATGCTTATTATGACATCATATTTATGTTAGAATTAGTTAGCTGCCACAAGTTCATCAGTTTTATGCTTATATGTCCACTATATCACCATGCTAGTTTATGTTTATGCCAGAACAATCACCTTTGTCATATTCCCATCACTTTTCCCTTTTTATTGTTTATGACTAGGCTACTTTCTAGCCTAGATGCCGCCAAATATATGTGAATGCGTTAGTTAGGGAATGGGGGAAAAAGGTTAGAATTGGCATAATTTAAATAATGTTTATATGAATTGGACATATAGTCTAAAATGGGGAAATTGGGACATAATCACCTATGAAGACATAGGTAAGAATTTGGATAATAATGAAAAAGTCTAAGATTACAGTTTGGAATTGTAATTGCACTTATGACACGAGGTTAGGTTGCATTAGTGGTGGAAGTCTTCCCGGACCCGATCGGCATATCCAGCAACCACTAATGTTGAAACTAATGTGAGAGGTCTAAGTGCGCAAACACGAGAAGGGCTATGACATGAGGTTAGGCCCAACTTGTGGAAGAAGTCTTCCCGGACCTGACCGGCATATCCAGCATCCACAAGTTGTAAGCCTAATGTGGGAGGTCTAGCCCATTATAAACCATAAATAGACATGGTAATATATTGGACTACTTAACCGAATCTAATCCAAAGGGATTATATGATTATGAACTAAAGTTAGGGTTAAGTAAAATTGGTTGGACAGTGGATGGGTTAAGGAAATTTGGAAGGGGTGTGTAATATTTACATATTGGCCCACAAACTTAACCCAATAAGGTTACATAATTAAAGACACCTAGTGGTATACATAACCGATGGAAATAAAAAAGATATGTAATTAAAGACACCTAGTGGTATACATAATCAAATGGAAAACCTAGTAGGGGATATAATACATAGGGAGAGCTTCTATCATATTGTGTAGGACCCATTTCATCCAGTAACCCGGAGTAGGTATAAAAACATGTACTCTGTACTAGGTCGGAGAAGGGGCACACTTAGTGGACTGATTGTAAGAGATCCAAACGTGGAGAACGGTGTGGGCGGCGCAAACCGACCGGGCCATGTGCGGGCATGAGTCGGGCAGAAGGGGATAAGACGACCATGACACCTGTAGATATGGAGTTGTGCATATCAGCGAGGGGTTGTCACTTTGTGACATGATACATCCTATGGTGGGGCCAGCATAGAGTATTTACACAGATTAGAGAGTCAATCGATTAGGGTAGTAGTTAGGGTACACTTGGACGTATGCCTAAGTCTACCACCTTATAGTGGAAGGGATCATCTCATTCTAGATATACTAGTAATAGTGTAGAGTAATCATTAGGGAAGCTTATACACCTTATCCTGTCTACCTTGTCAACCTATCTTTTATGTAGTTATATCTCTCTTATCCACTTTATATGCATGTCATGCTACTTTTATTTCTTTACTTGCTAAAAGTAACTGGACTCGCCAGACTTTATGTTTGACCCTTTTTGTTTCTCCTTCTTTCTTCCGTCCCCCTCCCCCCTAGGTTCTCAAGGCGGAAACCCTCAGGCCTGACCGTGATTCTGCTTACTTTTGCTGGAGTTGCTGCTATGTATGGCTCAAGCTCCTATCCTTGTTTCTATGGCTATATTTCGTTTTTGGGGAATTTTATTTCTTTTATGTACTCTGATATTTTTGAAGTACAATACAGTGGCTTTTATGTTGTAATGGGCTTTTGTATTTCAGACGTGTGATGTTTTTCGACCACGGTATCTTATGCTAAATAAAGTTTTTATTCCGTTGTTATTGTATATGACTGTCTTGTAATATTTCCGTTCTGTTTACTATGATGCTTCACGAAACTTAATGCATTCCCTTTGTGAGTGACATTAACAGACGTGGGGTGTCACGCTTGGTATCAGAGCTAAAGGTTACCAGATTAGATAAAAGTTTTTGAAAGCTATTTTCAAAAAGTTTTAAAAGAAAGCATTTATAAAAGGAAAAATCTGTTTTGAAAAACATTCCCCAAAAAGCATATAAGTAATATCTTTTGATCCCTTGTCTGAATCTCTTTCCTTTTCTTTTTTAGCATGTCTGGGGAACCCAACATTCCAGAGGGCGTTACAATAGCAGGATGGTTCTGTAGGTATCTGGAGGCCACGGTGCCTGTCGAATGCCAAGGAAACGTTCCTCCCCAGCTGCGCACGTTGTTCCTCTTCCTCCACCTTCGTGTGCAGACAACTTCTCAAAGGTTTGTAAAGATTTCCGTGCTATGGGAGGGAAGTTGTTACATGGAACCGATACGTTTGTGGAAACTAGGAACTGGCTCATGAAGACCGAGGACTTGTTTGTAATCTTTGAAGTAGAGGATCGAAGAAAGATTCAGTTAGCTGCTTGGCTATTGAAGGTTGAAGCTTCATTTTGGTGGGAGGTAACCCAAGCAGGCCATCCGGTGGAAACTTGGGATGACTTTAGATAGCGGTTTTAGATGAAATTCCTTTCCCAAGCTGAGAAGAGCGTGCAAATGGAGAGGTTCTTAGCACTCAAAAAAGGGAACTTGACGGTTAAAGAGTATGTGAACAAATTTAACCAGTTGGAAAGATTTGGACTGGAATTGGTAGACACTCCGCATAAGAAGGCTTTGCGGTTTGCTAAAGGGCTAAATGAACCCCTTCATGGGTTAGCCATGTCCCAAATCCCAATGGGATCCACCTTTGAAAGACTTTTTGACATGGCCTTGATGTATGAGGAAGAGAAAGGGGTAAAGAAGGAGGTTAAAGCTGAGGAAACAATGCAAAACAAGAAGACATGGCCCAAAAAAGGACAACAACAACATAAGAAAGGAGGAAAGAATGACAAGGGTAAGGAGAAAACGAAGTGTCACAGTTGTGGGAAAGAAGGTCACTTGATCAAAAATTGTAAAAGAAGGAAGAACACTTGCTTAAATTATGGAGAAGTCGGACACTTTGCTAGAGAGTATCCGAAGAAACAGGGATCACAGGGACAAGGTCAAAGTGCAGGAACTTCTGGAGGGCAGGTGCATGCTCTCGCGATTAGTGCTTCTGATAGAGGTAGAAAAATATATGTGGAAGGTTTAATTTCTCTTTTAAACCATCCTATAAGAACACTTTTTGATTCTGGCGCTTCACATTCATTTATATCTAGTTCTGTGGTTAAATCTCTGCACTTAATTACTAGTATGGTAGTGGATCCCGTAGTTGTCTCAAACCCCATTGGTGGTTTGGCCCATTTATCTATGATTTGTTAGGGTTTGAAAATATCTGTGTTAGGCGTCGATTTTGAATCCGACGCGTATGTACTTGGGTTTATGGGTTATGGGTTGATTCGAAGAATGGATTGTCTTACCATGTATGGTGCCATTCTGGATTGTGAGAAGAGGGTCATTAGGCTTCTGACTTGTCATGGGAGGACACTCGAGATTTCTTGTGACCCCCAAGGGTCTGTTATGCTTAGCTTCCTAGAGTCTCTTGATGCATCTATCGATGATTTGTAATCTATTCCAGTAGTCCGAGATTATTCCGATGTTTTTGATGAGGTACGAGGTTTACCTCCGAGGCACGAGATCGACTTTCGTATATATCTGGTGGACAATGCAACCAGTTGCATTACCAGTGCGCCATATGGCTCTAAGGGAAAGGAAGGACTTGAGCAAGCAAGCAGAGGAGCTACTTGAGAAAGGATTTATCAGACAAAGCATATCTGAATGGGGTGCTCCAGTTGTATTCACAACCAAGGTGGATGGTTCGCTTCGTTTGTGTGTGGACTATAAAGAATTGAACAAATTCACAAAGAAGAATAGGCAACCACTTCCGAGGATAAATGACTTGTTTGACCAGTTTGTCGGGGACTTAGTATTCTCTCAGTTAGACTTGGCCACAGGGTTTCATCAGTTGAGGGTGGCTGAGGACAGTATAGATAAGACTGCTTTTAGGACTTCGGATGGTTTCTTTGAATGGCTAGTTATGCCTTTTGGGATGATGAATGCACCTGCCTATTTTGTCAATTTGATGAGTAGTGTGTTTCAGGAGTTCCTAAATAAATTTGTCGTAGTCTTTATTGATGATATTTTGATCTTCTACAAGAGCGAAGAAGAGCATGTCCAACATTTGAGAGAAGTTTTGAAAACTCTTCATGACCATCAGCTTAAGGCAAAGTTCTCCAAATGCCATTTTTGGAGAAAAGGGCATGTAGCCTTCAAAGAAGGGATAGTTGTGGATCCCGCAAAAGTAGTTGCGGTGCAAGACTAGCAGATTCCTAAAAATGAAACAGAGGTAAGAAACTTTCTTGGGTTGGTAGGTTATTATAAGAAGTTCACTAAGGACTTCGCAAAGATATCAGCCCCTCTAACTAGGCTGACGAAGAAGAACTTGGCATTTTCATGGGATATAGATTGTGAGGTTTCTTTCCAACGTTTAAACAGGGCTCTTACAACAGCCCCAGTCTTTACTTTGCCTGGTGGGAACAAAGTGTTTACAGTTTACACTGATGCATGTGGTACAGGGCTTGGTCCGGTTCTGATGCAAGAAGGAAAGGTAGTGTGTTATGGGGGTAGACAGTTGAGAGTTCTTGAGAAGAACTACCCACCCATGATCTAGAGCTAGCTGCAATAGTATTCTCGCTAAAGATGTGGCGTCATTATTTACTTGGAGAGAAGTTCGAGTTATACACCGATCATAAATCTCTCAAGTATCTGTTCTCACAGAAGGATCTTAATTTAAGGCAACAAAGGTGGATGGATTTCTTAGCTTCTTATGATTTTGAAATCGCTTATACCCCTGGCAAGGGTAATGTGGTAGCTGATGCACTAAGTAGGCAGAGGATGGCCATAAGTCCTCTGTTTGTGGAGAGGAAGACCCTGGAGTACATCTCAACTTTTAAATTTAGACCCTCCATCGAGATTTTGCCTGATTTATTTGCATCGCTAGAAATACGACCAACTCTTATGGATCAGACAGGAGCTTCACAACAAGGTGACCCATAGATTTCAAACATCATGGATAAGCTTAGAAAAGGGTAAAATTCTTGTCACCTTAGTCGATATACCATAAATAAAAAGGGGTGGTTACGACGGGTTGGAAGGCTTTGTGTTCCTCAAACTAGAAGCTTGATAAAGGCAGTCCTAGAAGAAGCCCACCATTCTAAGATGACTATCCATCCAAGCGGTGATAAGATGTACAGAGACATGAAGAGGGTTTTCTTTTGGGACAGAATGAAGAAAGATGTGACCGAATTTGTTTCTCAATGTTTGGTTTGTCGGCAAGTCAAAGTTGAGCAAAAGAAGCCCGGTGGTTTACTTCATCCTTTGGAGGTTCCTCAGTGGAAATGGGAGAGCGTCTCTATGGATTTCATAGATGGTTTGCCTAGATCGAAGAAAGGCAACACCAGTATCTGGGTTGTGGTAGATAAACTAACTAAGAGCGCTCACTTTATTCCAGTTAAGAGTAAGAGGACGACATCATGGTTGGCAGCAATCTATGTCCAAGAGATAGTTCGTCTTCATAGAGTACCTTCCAGCATCGTGAGCGATTGTGACCCCATCTTCACTAGTGAATTTTGGAAGAGCTTGCAAGAAGCATTAGGTACACAGTTATGTTTGAGCACCGCTTATCATCCTCAGACCTATGGACAGATGGAAGGGTGAACAGAATTCTTGAAGATCTTTTAAGGTTGTGTATCCTAGACTTCGGAGAGATTTAGGAAGGGCATCTTCCTTTAGTAGAGTTTTCCTATAACAATAGTTATCAATCTAGCATCGACATGGCACCCTTCGAAGCATTGCACGGACGACCCTGTAGATCACCAACTTGTTGGTGGGAATCTACAGAAAGGTTATTACTTGGACCAGATATAATTAGAGAAACGTCCGAGAAGATTGACCTTATTCGACGGCGGATGAAGACAGCTCAAGATAGGCAGAAATCCTATGCAGAAAAGAGAAGGAATGACATCGAACTTAAAGTGGGAGACTTAGTTTTTATTAAAGTGTCACCTCAGAGGAATGTGGTCCGCTTCAGATCTATAGGGAAGTTGGCACCCAAATTTATGGGACCATTTCCCATAACCGAAAGGATCGGCCAAATGGCCTATAGAACATGGCACCCTTCGAAGCATTGCACGGACGACCCTGTAGATCACCAACTTGTTGGTGGGAATCTACAGAAAGGTTATTACTTGGACCAGATATAATTAGAGAAACGTCCGAGAAGATTGACCTTATTCGACGGCGGATGAAGACAGCTAAAGATAGGCAGAAATCCTACGCAGAAAAGAGAAGGAATGACATCGAACTTAAAGTGGGAGACTTAGTTTTTATTAAAGTGTCACCTCAGAGGAATGTAGTCTGCTTCGGATCTATAGGGAAGTTGGCACCCAAATTTATGGGACCATTTCCCATAACCGAAAGGATCGGCCAAATGGCCTATAGAGTGAACCTCCTAGATGTGGTCCGCTTCGGATCTATAGGGAAGTTGGCACCCAAATTTATGGGACCATTTCCCATAACCGAACGGATCACCTCAGAGGAATGTGGTCCGCCTCGGATCTATAGGGAAGTTGGCACCCAAATTTATGGGACCATTTCCCATAACCGAAAGGATCGGCCATGTAACGACCCGGAATTTTGGGGCCAATTTAAAAAATTTATTTTAGAAATTTTAATGGATTTTAATATTTAAAATAATTTATTTTAAATAAGAACGACTAAAAATTTATCTTAAAACGAATAAATTTAATTTAATTATAAAAAGGAGTTTAAAACAGCGCTGTAGTTTGAAAATTTGAATTTGAACTTTAACTGACTGTATTGGATTCATTTTAAATCAGAATTGAACGAAATCAGAAATATTTAAATCTATTTAGTCATATATTTCCAACGAATCTGAAAAACAGAAATTTCGTTTTTAAAATCAAAAGTTATGGCTAATTCAATTTTTAGGAAGGTCGCTGTAGAATTTATATATATATTATATAGGGCCCGAAAGGCTACTTTTCACATATGAAGGAATTTCGACTCGAAACCACTTCCATTGAGTTTGGAACGACGTTTCTGCATTGAAAAACAGTAAACACTTATATATTTTGAGTTTCGGAATATATTTGTTTAAAAATGTATTTTTAATATTAAATATATTGGCCTTAAAAATAGTCATTTTTCAAACGACCTCTGTTTTCAACGAAACCACTTTTGTTGGAACCGGAATGTAAAATTATTGCTAGATTCCAATTTTCATAATTTTTTGAATTTATATGTGAGCGTGGCAGAGGAAAATGTGTTTTGTCAGTTTCAGTCAAATTTGGTCGACTTGAAAAATAGCCATTTTTCAAACAGTCTCTGAATTCGACGAAATTAGTCTCGTTAGAACCGTATCGTCAAAACATAACTAGAGATAATTTTTCTATAATTTTTAGAGTCAGTATGTGGCCCCGGTAATTTAAAATATACGTTCGAATTTAATAATTTAATGATTTATAATTAAATTTTAAGAAAAACATATTGTGATAGCCGAATTGGGTTACGAAACATATTCCATTGCGTCCGGAGCATGGGTATTTGCCTAGGGACATTTTCTGTTGGGCTGGAATTGGAGCTAGAATAGGCTAACAGGCTTAAACTAGTAATTAAGAAATTATATATTATTATATTATTCATAACTTAAACAAATGTAACCCTAATTCTCTAATCAAACTTACAGCCGCCATCACGAACGAATGGCCACAACACACCCGATTTCACTCCTCAATTCCTCTTTGATTTCAGCAAATTATTTCATGATTTATATACAAAAACTAAAGAGGATTTCAAGCTCCACGATTTCATACGGGTATGATGGGATTTCACTTTCTGGATGCCGCGAATTTCAAGGCCAAAGTGGCCGACTTTGGCGTCCATTTTCGTGAAGGGGGGCCCACCGAGTGGGGTGGTGCTTCAGGCGGTGGCGCGGCTGGTGTAGGGCGACGGAGCGGTGGTGTCGGATGATCGGTCGGCGGCGTTCAGAGGCGGTGGGGGTCAACCCTAACTTCGACGGTTTTGGGTTTCCTGATGTCATGAAGAAGAAGGAGAGGGATTAAGGGTAGAGAGGGATTAGTGTTAATTATATTTAAATTAATAATTTATTTAATTGTCAAGGTTTTAAAACGCTATAACTTCTCCATACAGCAACGAAATTTAACGAAACAAGTTGCGTTGCGATCGTATTGAAGAACACTACAGCATGAGACAAACTAGAACTGAAACAGAGCGAATCAAAATTTAGAGCAAATTCAGATCTGAATCGTACAGAACAAAGCAAGGTGAGATTTCTATTCTAGAACTAAATTCAATTATTTATTTCAGATATGAAATTATATTTATTTCATGTTCATGATGTGTATATATATATATAATTATTGAAATGTTGATTTGGGTTGTGATTGCTTGAACCACTAAACTGAATTGTGTGTGTTCGTGTTTGACATGATTTTGTGTGTACGACGAAAACACCATATTATTGTATACATAGAAACAATATTCATGTTCGTCAAGGATGTTTAATTTGTATTAGATTGAACAAAATTATTATTCTGTTTATTATTATTGTTGGAAATTAACACTTCTGTTAATTAGAATTAGCTAAAACAAAAATATATGATTTTGTGTATATAAAAGAATCAGATGTGTAAAACACAAAATTTAGTCAACTTGTTAAACCAGCATTTGTAACATAAAAATGAATCAAACCTTTTATTCGTTTTGTTGAGTCAAATTTTGTAACAAAATATGAACGAACATTTTTATGTCATTGTGTTGAACTAGATTTTCAACAAAATATGTACACACATTTTTATGCAATATTGTCTACATTAAAAAGGTTAGAAGTTCAAGATATCATTTTTATGTAATATTGTCTACATTATAAAGATTAGAACAAAATTTACATTTTTGATTACATAAGAAAGATTATAACAAAAATTAACATTTTTGTTTACATTATAAAGATTATAACTAAAATCATCATTTTTTATTACATTAGAAAGATAAGAACAAAATTTACATTTTTTGTAAAATGTAAATAAAAGAACAAGAGTTACATTTTTTGTTATAAAGAGCAAGATTAACACTTTTGTTAATGAGATTTAAAAGCTCAAGATTAACATTTTTGTTAATTAGATTATAAAGGATAAAGTTAACATTTCTTGTTAATTAGATTATGGATAGATAAAAATCATATTTTTGTCAACATGAAATGATAGCGGTAAAAATCCTATTTTTGTCAATATGAAGTGATAGCGATAAAAATCATATTTTTGTCACATTAAAAAGAATTATATAAAAATGAAGATTTTTGTACTTTAAAAAGGAATTATACAAAAATGAAGGTTTTGTCACATTAAAAGGAATTATACAGAAATGATCATTTTTGCCGTATTAAAAAGAATGAACATTTTTATTTACAATAAAAGGATTAAACAAAATCATCATTTTTGCTTGCATTAGAAGTAATAAACAAAAGCATCATATTTTTGTATATTTAAAAAGAATCAAGTAGAAATGTAATTTTTATACATAAAAGAGAATGAACTAGAAATGTATATTTTTATACATTAAATAGAATGGATTTGAAATGTATATTTTTATACATTTAAAAGAATGAATTGGAAAATGTATATTTTTATACATAAAAAGAATGAACTAGTAATGTATATCTTTATACATTAATAAAAAGAGAATGAATTAGTAATGGACATTTTCGTCATATTAAAAAGTATGAAGTAGAAATACATATTTTGTCATTAAAATGAAGGAGACTAAAAATATACATTTTGATAAATAAATAAGAGTTAAGATCCTTATTGTCATTGGTTATTAAAAGTTGATCCTTTATTTACATTCCTTGATGTAAATAAAACTAGAATAAAAAGTTATATTTTTGTTTGCAATTTTAGATGCAAACAAGCATTAAAATAAAATTTATATTTTTATTTGTATTCCTTGTTGAAACAAACATGAAATTAAAAGGTTGGATTTTTATTTGCATTCTTTGATGCAAATAAAAACTTGAATTACAAAGGTTACACTTTTTGTTTGCAATTAAAAATGCAAATAAGAGCCTAGATTAAAGAAGATACATTTTTCATTTGTATTTTTGTTACAAATGCAAAAATAGAATAAAACATAGGAAAAACCCATTTTTAATGCTAATAATAGAAAGAGTAGAAAATATACGTATTTCATTATGAAATATGTTTCACATTAAAAACACATTTTTAATGTTAACCTTAGAAACTTAGAAAAAGAATATCATTTTTAATGTAAAATAAAGATTACATTTTATACAACGTAAAAAGAATGTCATTTGTATGTAATTTAAAGAGATTACTTTTCATTGTAAGTGAGTCAACATTAGAACTCACATTTTTTTATGTAAATGAATCAGTAGAAAAGATTCATTGTTTTTGATAAATTATGTCAACATGAGAACTTACATTTCTATTATATATGAAATGATTCATCATTATATATGTTTATGATGCCGAAATGTTACACTCCCATTTACAAGTTACCCGACTTGTTTATGTGATTGGGACGATAATTTTCACACATCGCCCAAGCGCACAAATGAATTATTACTTGCTTGATGGATGAAACCCCACACGGGTATTGGGATGATATTGGATACACAATAATCCCAATATTTAGTTATCTGTTAATCGATGGATTGACAGTCTGTGATGAGCGTCGGTTCTTTACTTTTATGCTCACACAGTTATGATTCCACTTTGGTCGTCATTTGGATGTTTGATAATTATTTATCATGATTGTTGATTCCATACAAAATATATGGTTGTTGGTTGAGTCACATTCCAATAAAGTATATTCTAGAAAAAGGATATTTTAGAAAAAGAATATTTTAGAAAAAGAATATATTTTAGGAAAATATATTTTTATTGAAATGAACTAGTTATTAACTAGAATAAATCGTTAAATTTAGATTTAATGAAGTTTTCCAATTTGTTAATATTTAACTGAAATTTAATTAAATAAATTGGAATTTGGGTTTGTCGTGAATAGTGTCTTAAATAACAATGTTCTTAAACCCCATATGAAAGGAATGATTTTTAATTTAAGATGATTAAAAGTTTTCAATTATACTTAGTGATTGAAATAAGACGAAACGTGAGTTGGGTTTATTATGAACCATGTCTTTAAGTGACATGTGTTCTTTAACCCGACTGACGGTGAAAATATGATTTTGAATTTATTAAACTTTTATTAAGATTCAAATGGGGATTTTCCCACAAGTAAAGTTTTTCAATTTAATATATTAAATTGGAATTGAATGGAATTCGAATTAATAATAACCGAGATAAGCTTCTGTAAAAGAAGACCAATACAACATATGGAATTAAAAAGGTTTTGCCGTTATTCCATTTATATTATGGGTCGGATACAGAAATTTATAACGATTACATATTGATTTGATTTCGGTGAAGATTCCATATTTCATGGAAGATTATTTTGGGTTTACCGTGAACTATGTTTTTAAATGACATTAGTTCTTTAACCCAGTTAAAGATAAGATTTATTTCTTGGATTTAAATAACCATTGAATAATGATTTTTAATATCTAAAATCAAATTGAGATTTTAATAAACCTTTTTAAAAGAAAGATTTAAGTGCAAAGTTAAAGAATTTATCTTTGATAGAATAATTTGAATATTTTATTTAAAAGAATGTTGTGAATTGGAATGAGACGTGGAATGTGTTTTATAGTACTTCATTTTATTATAAAATACGCGAGTTATTCGGAAAGACCGGGTTTAACCCATTCCGAATAATTACTACGACGATGAAGAGTCGAAGATGAAGATGGTGTTGAAGACCGACGATCTTCACATCGAATGGATGTGTTGCTACAGAGACCCTGATGGGTGTAGCTACCTTGAAGGGGCTTCAGTGGTGGCCGTCTGGACTATGGTTGATTGTTCGGATTTGGTTTTCGCTCAGACCCAGAGCATAAGCTAATAAATGGATGTGTGTCTGACATTGGATTTCGTTCCATGTGAATTAAAATCGATTTCTGTTAATGTATGTCTGTTTGGTGGTAAAGGATTTATCCTCTACTTAACACCCTGGTATATATTAACGGTGATTGATCGCATGGCGTGAATTGTCAATGTGGCACACCAAGAT
This sequence comes from Allium sativum, assembly GCA_030737875.1. Taxonomy (NCBI): domain Eukaryota; kingdom Viridiplantae; phylum Streptophyta; class Magnoliopsida; order Asparagales; family Amaryllidaceae; genus Allium; species Allium sativum. Next base: position 137,413,771 of record CM060925.1, on the reverse strand, counting down.
GCAAATGATCAAGGCTTTTGTCGAAAAGCAGGGCCTTGTGGGATGATCAAAGCATAGCCTATTATGGCATAGCTTTGTGTATATCGTGACTTCGCGAGCCTCACACCCCGGTATGAGTCAAAAACGGGATATGGACCGTAGGGAGTGCACACGTTTCTTTCTAGCTAGTGGTAGTGTCAGTGCTTTAACACGGTCTGGCATTTTACTTATGTGGATGATGGAATTTGAGGCGCCTCGGATTTTTATAGGCCGATAGTGGTCATATTATAGGTTCAAAGGAACCGGGAAACGTGTGTTCAGGCATAACCAATCCACTGCCGATAGGCGGGGACCGGCCCTACCGCATCCAAGGGTTCACTGCGGGGGATCCTGAGGCATTTGCTAGAGTGTTTCGAATCGGAGAGGAGCTTGCCCCTAGCCTCGACTCATGATGGAAAATCCAATTTCCAATACGACCTTGCGGTTTTGATTGTAGAACTAGTATGGCGACATGATATATGGTACCCATGCCGTCTATGATTGATACATTATGATTGAAATGTTTTTATTAGAACATATACACACTAGTATTAAATCCGTTTTATCGTATCAAGCATCTTTTGACCATTATAAGGTAAAACCCTATCCCCTGGCTTGCGTTGCATTGTGTGATGGGACTTGGGTCTTATAATGGTTTCATTTTTCTAAAAAGCATTGCGTTGTTTAACGATTTACTTTAATTTATGCACTGGCAATCCAATGGAGTAAACCCGTTCCGCGTTAGCGGCGTGGTCCTGTGATTAGCCTCATTAGATAAGTTAATATTTCTCATACCAGTCCCATGACTGACCTGTAGTTTGTTTCACTGGCAAACTCGGGTGCCCATATTTTCCACATGGGCAGTCGAGTAGCTTTTTGCAGATATATTTACAGGATCCTGGATTACAGCTGAAGCGGTATTCGGAAAGCTCTGTATCCGTGTATTCCTTTCGGTTGTATATTTGTATTATTTTCCACTGCTATTTAAATGTAATTTCAACCTCTGATATTATTGTATTTCTATTGTGTAATAAGTATTCATACTCTGTTATATTCTTGTACTCTGATGTAATTGTTGTAACCAGCAATAAAAACATTCTTCAGTTTATGTTCTGATGTGTGTTGTTCTCAAGGCAATCCAGGCTTTCCTTTACTGGGAAGTTTGGGTCGTTTCAGGCCAAATGGCCTATAGAGTGAAGCTCCTAAATGTGGTCCTCTTCGGATCTATAGGGAAGTTGGCACCCAAATTTATGGGACAATTTCCCATAACCGAAAGGATCGGCCAAATGGCCTATAGAGTGACAGCTCAAGATAGGTAGATATCCTACGCAGAAAAGAGAAGGAATGACATCGAACATGAAGTGGGAGACTTAGTTTTTATTAAAGTGTCACCTCATAAGAATGTGGTCCGCTTCGAATCTATAGGGAAGTTGGCACCCAAATTTATGGGACCATTTCCCATAACCGAAAGGATCGGCCAAATGGCCTATAGAGTGAAACTCCTAAATGTGGTCCGCTTCGGATCTGTAGGGAAGTTGGCACCCAAATTTATGGGACCATTTCCCATAACCAAAAGGATTGGCCAAATGGCCTATAGAGTGAAGCTCCTAGAAAATCTATCCGGCATTCATGATGTTTTCCACATTTCTCATCTGCAGAATGTTTGCATGACACTAAGGAAGTTATTGAGCCAAGCATATTTGAAGAAGTGGAAGTAGAGCGGGAGGCGACAGTCAGACGAGTCCCTACCCATATTCCTGGATTAGAGGTTAAGAAGCTACGTAATAAAGAGATCAAGATAATAAAGGTTCAATGGGGAGAAAACCTAGAGGATGCGACTTGGGAGACCGAAGATAAGATTCAGGCTTCGTACCCTTTTCTTTTTGAGGGTATGTTCTTAACTCCTTTTCCAAAAAAATTATTTGTGCTTGTTTCTATAATCTGAATTTATCCTATCCATAGTATTTCGACCTTTAGATAGGAATCCTATGGATTTAAACATTTGTTTGAGACATGTTATGTTTGATGGATGCAAGTGGATGCAAGTGTTTGCTAGTGGCTGCTTGTGGATGCATATACACACACATTAGGAACTAGATCGACTCAATCACTCTCATACTGCATATGGATGTGTGTGCATTTTCTTTTCTTTTATGGATGGAAATGGATGTATTAGCATATGGATGTTGCATTTGGATGAATGAGTGTGCACACATATAGAACTCACATGTTATAATAGGATTATTCGTATACATATTGAATACATGGCACTAACATACATTGCATTAAGGAGGTCAAATGAATCAGTAGAACGCCTGATCTTCGCATTAGTATTAGGACATATACACACACCTTTGCATATATTTATATAAACATTAGAAATCTTTAAGGATAATGGATGTCAGTGATTGATGGATGAGTAGATGGATGAGGGATGGTACGATATGCATTCTTCTTAACTTAGAGATTCCGGGGACGAAATCCTTTAAGTAGGGGGAATGTAACACCCCGTAATTTTGTTAACATTAAAGAAGATAAATTAAATAATAATTAATTTAATATTTGGAATTAAGGGAAATGGACTGGGCCATTGCGTCCGTCTTGAAATTCTAGTCAAGATAGACATTTGGTTTGCGTAAAACAGACACCGTTTGAAGAAGTTATGAGGATTTTAAGTTTGTATACACGCAGAAGAATTATATATATACATATGAGTCAGATACGAGTCAGAACCTTATCCAAAATCATTTAAAAAATCAAAATGGTGGAAGGCGGCAAATTTCCCACTCTAGGGCCGGGGTTGACCCCCCTAGGGGTGTCGACACCGGGGTCGACCCCCTATACGGGTGTTGACACCCCAAGGGCTGACATGGCAGTCAGTTTCAGAGGGGCTGGCAGCTATAAATACATGGTCATTTCTCTTGTTTTCTTCATTGAGAATCCATGGGGGCCAAACTCTGCCTGTAACGACCGGTATTTTTCTGCCTAATTATTTGAATTATTTAAAATATTGAATTGAATTTAAATAATTGGATTTAACCATTTTATTTTTGAATATTTAATTATATTAATTATATAATAATATTTTAATTATAAAATATTTGGAAAATGTTGAATTTGCAGTATAATGTGATTGGGCAAATTTAAAGTGGTTATATTGTTTATAGTGAAAGTATATTGATAATTTCGTTTATTTAACGACGATTGAACTTTGAAATTATAATTTAATTATAAAACGAGCTGTAGCGGCGCGGCAGTTCGTAATTTGGCATTTTGAACTTTAAACAGCTGTACAGGATCCAAAATAAGTCGGATTTTCTCGAAACAAGAAACGTCGGAATCTGTTGGATAATATCTTTCCAATGGAAGAGAAAAATCAAATTTTCATAGCGTAGATTTTATTTTATGTCCAAATCAAATTTTGAAAAGGTCGCTATGGAATTCCTTTATATATTATATCGATTATTTATATAAAATAAAGGGTTTTTAAACATTTTAAATATCGATTTGGCTTGAAATTCAACCCGGGATATTTTACTTTGGTAATATATGAATTCTGGTCGTGTACGTCCAATTACAATATTTTATTATATTAAGGTATTTTAAAATTGATTTATTTTAATTCAAATTGGACCTTTTAAAAGGGACTTTATTCAAATGACCTCCGTTTTCGACGAAACAAATTTTATTGGGACCGCAATGGGAAATTATTACTAGATTTCCAAGTGTTGCGTCAATCGGAGTTATTCTGTGAGTGTGGCAAAACAAAATGCAAATAAAAATGACCATTTGGACGTGAACGAGCGCCATTTGAGCAAACAAACTAGGAATTTGACGAAACAAGTTTCATTAGGACCGTAACGTCAAATTATGCTACGCTATCCATTTCTATCTCGAACGGAGTTTGTACGTGAACACAGGAGCGAATAAACAACGTTCAAAATAACAATAGGTACGAAATAAAATATCGTTAGTCACTATCGTTCGTCAAATCAACTTAAATAAATATTTTTCCACTCTATATAAGGAGCCTAAGCCTGAAACCCTAAATCCCAATTTAGCACCATTCATTACATTTTGAAAATTAGTCCTCAAACACAAATTAATCTATTTCTTCAATTTGGTGATGAATTTGAGGGGGGTTTCAAAAGGAAAGTTATAGATCGGGTCAGTGGCTACTTGCAGAAAAAATTTGGGGTGGATCAGTCGACTGTGGTGGCCGGAATCGGCCAGAAACCAAGGAAAATGACTTTCGTTCTTTTCAATGGTGGAGGAGTTGTGGTTAATTTTAGAGGCTCGGACCAGTGGGAGATTAAAGAGGGAAGTTAAGGCTTCGATTTGGCACTGGTTCGAGGTCCTATAATGGTCGGAGCGATGAGTTGAACAGAGATCAACATTTTTGGGTTGGTTTTCAAACTGGCAATGGGTTTTGGCGCGAGTAAGGGCAGAGCAGACCTTGAGGCGGTCGATGCCTGAAGGGAAATGGAAGGGCTGAGGAAGGGGCGTCGATTGGTCATGGTGGCAGGATCGCTGGCGGCCGGTGGTTCACGAATTTGGGGTTTGAACAGAATTGGGGGAAATGGCAATTCACGGCGGACGAGGGCCGGTGGGGCCTCGCCGCTTCTAGCGATGGTGTTTGGTGGAGGCGCGGTTCCAGTGGGGGGTCGAGGCGAAGCTCAGAACGTCGGCGGTGACGACCGACGGTGGTTGAAGTTTTGGAGCTTGTGAAGCTTTGGGTTCAACGATGGAGAAGGATCGGGTTCTTGGAAGTTACAAAGGTGAAACCGCGTGATTAATTAAAGGGGAGCATGACCTGGATAGTATTAAAGAGGTAATTAGTGATTTTATTAAATAATTAAAACTAATTAATAATCGTATATATATATATATATAAATCTTTGAATTAGCGTAACTTTTTCGTACGTTAACGAAATCTGACGAAACTGGATCCGTTGGGATCGCAGAGACGACGCCTAGACGATGGCACTGACCGGGAATCATTTGGGTGCAGTTGAAATTTTGGATAATTTTAGATGATCGTTCAAAGTTAAATGGAACCAACGCGTCAACCGTCAACCAGAATTAAATCTAGTGAGTTAATTCTCACACCCTATGGAATTCTGGGATGTCGTAAATCCATTGAAAAATATAATTCACCGTTAACAGTATAAATTGGTTGATTGGATGCGATGGATGCAAATTGGTTGTTTATTGTTTGATTGGTTGCAGTTATTTATATGTCGTCATTTATTTAATTCGTATATTATTTCAAATTGTTATATGTGACGCAGAGAAGGACAGGTAGGAGGGATCCAACTGGATTCCTCACATGTTTTATATGTTGATTATTTTATAATATTTATATTTGAACTGATTGAAACCCATATGGTAGTAAAACCTGTTTGAACGTGATGGTTGAATGGATATTCACCTATGTTATGTTTAAAATCAACCGACAGTGTTGATTGAGTAGTTGGCAGTGAATGGCCTAAATTGTTTAGTTTTAGACGTCGTTCTACCGTTCGGTGAATCGACGCTAGTTTTAAAGTTATAATTATTTTATAAACTGAATTGGAACTTTTTAGTGATTTTATACAAGTAAATAAAACTATAAATTTATATATATATATGTATGTATGTATGTATGTATATATATTAATCGTGTTTATAAAAGGATCTTTTAAATGGTTTATGTAATGAAATCTTGTAGTTTATACAAGCACTGAAAGCCAAAGAAATTACCTACGTGTTGGTAAAATGGAATAATTGTTTTTAAAACAATTAGATGGCGTTTTAGATTAATTAAGTTATTTAATTTCAAAAGGGAGATGACAAATGAAAATCAGTTAACTGCTAACTGATGTGTACCGTTGGTAAAATCAACCGTTTTCAAGTAAAATGGACAAATGGAATAAAATTGGATTTAAATATTCCGAATATTCGTTAAGTTTAACGAATAGTGTTAATTATTAGTTAATCATCGATTAACTATTAATTAAGGAAATTGTTGAAGTGTTTAGTGTTAAATATTAGTTAATCTTCGATTAACTAAAATCTAAAGTAATTATCGAATTTGGTTAGAATTAATAAAGTTAATTATTATTGGGTAAGTTTTTAAAATGATAATGATACTATTTTGGTTGGTAGCAAGGCTAACTATTTTTAATATAGTTAATATTAGAGTTAATTATTATTTTTAATTAATAATAATTAAAGCGATGACTTTTAAGTTGACATCGATTTAGAAGTGATTAAGTAGCGATTAGTTTTGATCGAAGAGACGACAAGAGTTTTTGTAAAGAGATTTATAATCAAAATTTTAAAATGAGATTTGTAAATAGAATTGGTAAGTAAATGCAAAGATATAAGTAAGATTTTACTTAATCGTTAAATTAAGTAAAGTAAGTTCAACTGAAATGAAATGATTAAGGAAGGAAATAAACAGATTAGTAATAAACTGGAATATGGTAATGGTTTTCAGAATAAAATATAAGAAGTTGTTTAAGACGATTAACGGGTGTTTATAAGTGATTTGGAAACAATCCAAACAAGGTTTCAAAAGAGTTTTTTAAACCAAAATGGTGACCTTAAAGGTTAAAGTATTTGATTGAGCGAAGAGTTGTAAATGAAATAAGAATTTCAAATGTAAAGATTAATACATATAATTGGGTTGTGTTAAATATTGGCAATGGATTTTTGAAATAAAAATCCAAGTTAACAAGTCTATTTTAAAGGAGGTGTTAAGCGGATTTTAATTATAAAATCCAAGATAAAGTTTATTATAAGAAGGCTCAAATAAATAGAAGTAGATTATGTGATGTGGGATTTTATTAAAATCCAAAGGTTATAAGTGAAATTGTGTTTTGGGTTAAAAGTTGTGTTATTAGTGAAGACTTCCTCAATTAAACAAATTAAGTAAATAGATTATATTGAAAGAAGATTTCAAATGTAAGAAACGGTTTATAATACTAGATTTGAAATCGAGATGGTAAACAAGTTGTTATGGGGGTTTAAGTTACAAACAGGTATTTATTCTAAGATAAAAACATTGTCGATCAAGGTCTGAGAGGTAAATAAAATACCCCAACTTGAACAGCTTCATTATTATCGAGGAATGGTATTAGTTTGAAATGAGTGAAAGGTGTTGTGATTGATGTGATATCCCATACGAGAAGCATTGAATACAAGTGCTAGATTTTGGAATAATGAATAATACTAAAATGTTAGTTATAACGTAAATAAAAATAGTTGGTTTTAAATTATAGTTGACATTTGCTTTGCCATATCAAAATCGATAACTTATTTTATACCATTAAGTATAATATATATATATATATATATATACACACACACATATATCGTGAGATACCCGAGAATAAATAAAAAGGGGGAAAAGGTTTTAAAGAAATATATCGATATTTCCAAAAGGAATGGAAAACTGGGTATATACTTATATACATGTTCTAAAGTATTTAAAATTATAATTGAGAATAAATATAAGGTTTTATTATATTGAAAGAATTAAAGGTTGATGTACCATTTATTTATTTATTTATTTGTAAATAGGCCAAGTAGTGCCAAGTGCTGAATCAGCAAACTCATTGTATTCACACTATTGTTATTTTATAGTTAAATTACCGACTATCAAACCCGACCAATACGGTTGTGGGTACGGAAAGGCCGGGATCAAAATTATATTCGAAAACCATTCTGAACCAGCAAATACATGAAGATGTTGATGGAAGACGGAGCAAGTGAAGGCCGTGGATCTTCATAAGCGGAAGGATTGCTTGACGAATATTCCTGTGTTGCAATGCAAAAATATTCTGACGTGATTCAGTCGTGGTTGAGATTTTACGGATCGCAAGGACTACTCGCTACTGATCCTTGGGGTGATTCCTATATAAGGATGCGATAGGAGGGTGCCTTCGGTTCATCTTGTTCCTGGATGACTTGTATGGACGAATGTCTGACAAAGTATTTCCAAAGGATCACGTACGTTGATTTATTCAAACGTATTATAGTTAGTTAGCTCCAAAATATAGTATTTTTGTGGACGTCAATTAGTGATATCTGACGGATCTGACAATGTGGCATTCAAAGTGAATAATGACCAGATGATCTAAAGGATAAATTCTAGCCTCAAACCTCATCAGCCGGGAAATGACAAAATTCGGACAGGCAGCATGGCTATGTGGGTCGCTCCCATTAGGGTGTATAATCACCTATCTAGAGAAATTCCATTTGCCTCTTTAATCTATATTCGATGCTGTCCCTTTTCGGGAGACGGTTGCTGATCCCAACTGTCGGTGATATACATTCGATACACTCAAGCGAAATGAGTGGTCTGTCAAGTGTGGGCCGGGTTGTAAGACGTTCTTGTTGAACCCGGTGTATTCGCCTCTAGAGATACACTAACGGCAGGTGGTTCCATACCTTGTCATAGTTGGAATCCAATCTCCAAAAAGCGCCCGCGGTTTTGATTGTATACTATATATGTGGAGCGTGACATGCAAGCGTTCCGCTAGGTTGTAATCTATTTGTATTTAGACACTATTATAATATCAGAACAAAGTATGATTTCAAAAAGGTTTGGGTTATAGTAAGGTAAAAACCATCCGTGTTTATGTGTGGGCTGGTCTTACTATTATCCTTTTATTTTAAAAGGGTTTTGCAAAGTTAAACAAAGTTGTTTGTTCTGTGAATTTATCACAGAAAGTATTCCAGACTGACCCGGTGAATTTTGCTTTGCTTCAAATGTGCTCGGGTCAGACCGAGTGTATTTCCAGATTAGGTTTGCTTGGGGTTTCAGGAGCTGGAAGAAGGAGGCTTCACCGCTAGTTATATAAAGTTATTTCCGCTGTAACTGATATATGTTGTACTCTGATGATTGGTATGTATATACAGTTCTTTTGTATAAAGAGATTTGTTATTATATTTTATCTGTTCCCCTGTTAGATTCTGATGTGATGTTCTTCTTCTTTCTTCTTTCTTCTATTCTAATATTTCTTTCTTTCTTTTCTCACCCTCTAAATTCTTTCTAATAATGTTCCTGTTTTTTCAGTGCTTGGAAGGTTGGCATTAGATACGATGATGTTATTTATGTCGATTTTCGGGACCGAAAATCCTTGGGTCGTTACACTGCCGGTGACTGAACTGAACCGAATTATCTTCTACAAGTATAAACTTAAGCAAATCAGTTAGAGATTCAAGATCCGTTCTTCTTTTATTTTCTAATCCAAACACTGTGAGTTCCTAGTTGCTTTTAGATTTAAATATTTAAAAGCAAATGTGATATGACTATAGTTTGGATTTGTTCATGTGCCTATATTATACTAGATCCATTGTAAATTGTGAACATATGATATTCTAAATTGGTTGTAACATGGATCTAAATCTCAGTCTTATCGGATTTATTGTAACTTCTATGACATTATGTGATGTGGATCCTGACCTTATTTGCGTTAGATCTATTTTTAACTGTTGGATCTGAATCATAGGGACATCTAAATTATTAATCAGATCTAGTTTATCACCTTGTTCCTATCATATTAGATCTAAACTAGTTGGACATCTAAATTGTTAATTTAGATCTTATTATGCTTGTAATGACATCATAGTTATGTTAGAATTAGTTAGCTGCCATAAGTTCATCAGATTTATGCTTATATGTCCACCTTATCACCATGCTAGTTTATGTTTATGCCAGAATAATTACCTTTGTCATATTCCCATCACTTTTCCCATTTTATTGTTTATGACTAGGCTACTTTCTAGCCTAGATGCCGCCAAATATGTGCGAATGCATTAGTTAGGGAATGGGGGAAAAAGGTTAGAATTGGCATAATTTAAATAATGTTTATATGAATTGGACATATACTTCAAAATGGGGAAATAAGGACATAATCACCTATAAAGACATAGGTAAGAATTTGGATAATAATGAAAAAGTCTAAGATTACAATAAGAAATTGTAATTGCACTTATGACACGAGGTTAGGTTGCATTAGTGGTGGAAGTCTGCCCGAACCCGACTGGCATATCCAGCAACCACTAATGTTGAACCTAATGTGAGAGGTCTAAGTGCTCAAATAGGAGACGGGCTATGACACGAGGTTAGGCCCAACTTGTGGAAGAAGTCTGCTCAGACCCGACCGACATATCCAACATCCACAAGTTGTAGGCTTAATGCGCGAGGTCTAGCCCATTATAAACCATAAATGGACATGGTAATAAATTGGACTACTTAACCGAATCTAATCCATAGGGATTGTATGATTATGAACTAAAGTTAGGGTTAAGTAAAATTGGTTAGACAGTGGATGGGTTAAGCAAATCTGGAGGGGGTGGGTAATATTTACATATAGGCCCACAAACTTAACCCGATAAGGTTATGTAATTAAAGACACCTAGTGGTTTACATAACCGATGGAAATAAAAAAGATATGTAATTAAAGACACCTAGTGGTATACATAATCAAATGGAAAACCTAGTGGGGGTACAAGACAAAGGGGAAAGCTAGTATCATATTGTATGGGACCTGTTTCATCCAGTAACCTGGAGTAGGTATCAAAACATGTACTCCGTACTAGGTCGGAGAAGGGGCACACTTAGTGGACTGACTGTAAGAGATCCAAACGTGGAGGACGGTGTGGGCGGCGCAAACCGACCAGGCCATGTGCGTGCAAGAGCCGGGCAGAAGGGGATAAGACGACCGCGACACCTATAGATATAGGGCGGTGCAAATCAACGAGGAGTTGCCACTTTATGACGTGATACATCCTACGGTGAGGCCGACATAGAGTATCTACTTGGATTAGGGAGCCGATCGATTAGGGTAGTAGTTAAGGTACACTTGGACGTATGCCTAAGTCTACCACCTTATATTTTTGAAGTACCAGACAATAGCTTTTATGTTGTAATGGGCTTTTGTATTTCATACATGTGATGTTTTTGGACCACGGTATCTTATGATAAATAAAGTTTTTATTCCGCTACTATTATATATGTCTATCTTTTAATATTTCCGTTCGATTTACTATAACATTTCACGAAACTTAATGCATTCCCTTTGTGAGTGACATTAACGGACGTGGAGTGTCACACTTCGTCACTTCATCCAAGTGATGGCCAATCCATTCTTCTATATGCGTTTACAGAAATAGGCATAACTTTTAAACTGTAAGTCCGATTGGGCCAAACAAAAGCTCTACCTGAAGCTATTTCAGAGGGCAACAAGGCTTACGGTGCAAAGCAGCGTAATCGCTGTTTTCTGGCCTAAAATAGGTCATCTGATAGGAGTTTTGGACCTATTTACGTTGATGTTGTGATTTCGACCAAATTGCTCTATGTCTTCTGACGTTGCTATCACCGCTTGAGTGCTTTACTATCCAGGAATTCCATGTGTGACAACTTTTACCAAAAAGTGTGTCAACAAGTTTCCCCCCAGAACATATCTTGCTGGTTGGAGGAAGATGTGTTCTGGATAATCCATGAAAACCAAGGCCCCGCCGGGCTTGCTAGCTGCAAGTAAAATCCATACCTACAAAGAAGAGAAGGCAAATAGATGTGTCAAATCCTGATAAAACTGATTAACCTTTTCGAGTATAAACCATGCGTGGGCGTCCGATTGAGCATGAACCATATTCAAAGGACGTTCAAACCATCCTGCCAAGACCTGGCGAGGGACCAAACCTTCTGGGTATAAGACATACCAAGAAGTTCAAACTGAGAATAAGCCATACTTGAGTTTTATTGACTTCCTTTGTCGAATCCTAGCAAGACCATTCGATGTTTTTGAGTATAATCCATAATTAGAAATTCAATGGAGTATAATCCATACTCATACTGAGATGGAGCTACATTTGCCACATCCTGACAAGATAGTCCGTCCCTAGGAATAATCCATACCCAGGGATTCGAGATAAGTATAATCCATACTTAAATTTATCAAACATAATCCATGCTAGGAAACTCCTTCCTTGTTTGAATAAAAATGCAAAACCAAATCATATCCTGATTGGTTTACCAACGAGTTCTGAGCACGCTTTTGGCCCAAATCCTAACCCCATACATGTGTACTCCGATTTAGCCAATCGAAAAACCTAAAGAAAGCAATAAACATATCTTAAATCCTAATAAATGCAGCAAATGCAGAGTGATCCAATCCAGATCAGTTGATGATGAGCCGATGAGAGCTCGATTCAGGTTCTTTCCCTCTCCGAGGAGCAGGTGGTGGCAGCGCGAATGCTGGCACTGTTGATTGTTTCACATACTCGGGTAGCTCTCCATGTCTAACCAGTTCCTCAATCAGATCTCGTAAGTGCCTCCCGTCATTTGTGTCATGCCCATCCATATCATGGAATATGCAATGTTTTCCAGAATCATGTTCTCTTTGCAATGACTCCCTCCTGGGAGGCTTTGGGTAGGAGATTATTCCATTAGTGTCCATGTAGATGTCAGATAGTGAAGCACTAAGTTTAGTATATTTTTCATATCTAGGCCCTCTCCAGGGCTGGGTGTTATGGTCGTTCTTGATAGTAGCTTTTCCCTTGCCTTTTACATAATCAGACGGTTCTCCGTCTTTAAGCATGTTGACATCGAGCACTTGCTTCTCAGATGTTGCATCTTCTTCCCGTAGAAATCTATCTGCTTCAAGGTAGAATTCACTGAGATTTCGCGGTGGATCTCGGTACAAAGATTTTTTGAATTATGAGTTATCCAAGACACCGGATACCACTCCCATCAGTACCATCGATGGTTCAGGGTAATCAACTGACGCTGCTGCAACGTTGAATCTTTCCAGAAATGAGCGTAGAGTTTTTCCGGGCTTCTGCTTGACTGTAGTAAGTGACATGACGTTCTTGGGTCCTGCAATGTGGACCCGAAACTGTTCAATAAAGTGTGGGACCAACATGTTCCAACTGTCGATCGATTCCGTCTCAAGCTGCCGAACCCACATAGTAGCGATATCAGTCAAAAAGAGGGGAAAGCATTTTGCCATGACGTTTTCCGATGCCATTTGAACTTGCATATGATGTTTGTAGCACATCAGGTGCACGGTAGGATTTGTCTAGTTGTGGAAGTTTTAAATCTGGAGGATTGTGAGAATTCTTGATATCATGAATGAATGGGTTGTGATTGACGCCATTCAAATCATTATGATAAGTGCGGACTCTCGAGAGGCCTTGAATGAGACGGGCGAGCCGTTTGCCTTCAAGAAGTTGTTACAAGTTGCCAAGATCTGAACTGGTGTCCCTAGCGTGGAATGCAGGAGAAGAAGGAAGATGCTGGCAAGCCGCTGGGAACGGGTCGCGGGGACCGGTTCGTGGACCATGAGGGTCGCGGCTCGCGGTTCGAGGGGCGACCGACCCGGTCGTGGGTCCCATCACGAGCCGGTTGCTGTTGAGGAGCGGTAGCTTGTGATCCAATGTTCATTTGAACTAGAGCTGAAGTCGGTTGAGCCTGACCATTTCCAACAGCGAGGGGGTTGCCCATGAGTCGCGATGCACGAGCCGCTTCTGTGGCCTCATTTCCAATGCGTTAATCGTTGCCTTCCATCCATTCGAGTGAAGAATCCATCGATCATTTCTTGTTGTTTCCTAAGGAGGTCAACTTGCCTTGCCATCTGCACCATCCATCTTTTCTATGGTCAAGTATGCTGACGGGTTTTCATGAGAGGAAGCCTCCTGGCTTGCCTCATTTCTCGTGCCCTCGGCCTTAGAACCTTCAGTATGGGAGAAAGTTCCATCCTTCTTTCTTTTAACCATTGATCCAGTGGCCAAGAAAATCAATTCCTTTAGAGAAATAAATTGAAGTTGTATCGTGTGCCCCCTACCTGGTGCGCCAAAATGTTAGACCAAATTTTGGTGCTGACACCCAAATGCAGCGTAAAGCCCTCACAATCACAAATCATAGATCACAGAATGCAAAAAACAGTAAATAACAGGAGACACATAAGTTTTTATAGTGGTTCGGCTCAAACCAAGCCTACGTCCACTTTATCTCTTCTTTAATCCTAAGAAGTTACAAGTACAACTCTCTCGATTTATACACGAAGTCCTCGTGTTCACAATGAAAAGAAGTGAGAAATTAGAAGATTATACACAAAATCCTCGTGTTATATTGTGGAGTTTAGCTTCTATATTGAGCAGTGGCCTTGCTTATAACAATGCTGGAAGCCATGAGGAGTTAGTGCCAAAATATCAGAGAGATCCCCTAAAAATGGCTTCGGTGGTGTATTTATAGACATTTCTAGAAACCAGTTCGTGGGACATGTGGCACACATCCCAAAAATCCCGAAATGAGGTGGAAAACGTGGAGAAGTCCTCTCCAAGTCGTGCCATGCCATGTGTAATGAGATCCGAGTTGATAGGAGGAAGAATAGCCAAGAGGATAGGTAACCATTGTGCATAGTGCTGATGCTTCAGGCGGTTCGTGGTGCCTTCTTGCGAGCCAGAGTGTCGAGCTAGACGTCGTCATGGAGATGCTGGCGAGGTGATCGGGTCGTGGTCCCTGGGTTCATCACGAGCCGGGTCGTGATCCAGGGGAGCACCATGAGCGGGTCGTGGTCGGAGGGTGCACCACGAGCCAAGGGGGTGAGCCGGTCCACACTCTAAGCTAGCGACGCTTCGTCACTTCATCCAAGTGATGGCCAGTCCATACTTCTACATGCGTTTACGGAAATAGGTAAATGAAAGCTCTACCTGAAGCTAATTCATACGGATACAAGGTTTATTGTGCACAACACCGTAATCGCTGTTTTTGGGCCCAAAAGAGGTCGTCTGATAGGAGTTTTGGACCTGTTTATGTTTATGTTGCGATTTTGACCGAATAGCTTTGTGTCTTCTGACGTTGCTATCACCGCTTGAGCGCGTTACTATCCAAGAATTCCATATGTGACAACTTTTACCAAAAAGTGTGTCAACAGCTGTGTTCTTCCATGCATTACGTGTATTATCTATGGCTATATGATGTTAATGTTTTTAAGGTAGGCTAGTTTCAAAAGAAGAGACTACGGTGTTTTCAATCGGTAATTGTCGTGTACTTGTGTGTTTTCATTTCGTTCAATCAGCGGTATGATCGAGACTAAACAATGTAGTATAGGCTGGAAAAAAAACAATTTAGGCATGTGTTTTCTTCTCTTCTGAAGTGAAATGGACGTTATAAATAATGGGGGTTGTAGGTATAAAAAGGGTTAGCATAGCATGTGGTTTTAATCAAGAGGTTTTGTTTACGCCCAAGGGAAAAATGATGCGCTTGAAAATACAATGCTTTGTACTTTTAATTTTTGCTTGGTGGTGAAGTGTGTGTGTATATATATACACACACACACATATGTAATTAATATAGGGTAGGTTCTCTTTTATTTTAATACGATATCACGATCTAACGTTGACCGTTAAATTCATACCAACAAACACAATCTTCAAAAAATGACGAAAATGGACGCCATGGTATAATTTGACGTTATGGTCCTAATGGAACTAATTTCGTTAAAAACGGTCTCCATTTGCAAAAACGACGCTATTTACATCCCAATTTATCCATCGATTCACTTTTAAATTTCGTCTACTGACAAAATAGCTCTGATTGGCTCCAAACTGGGAATATAGCAACAACTAATCATACGCATTCCACGAAATTCATTCCGTCGAAAACGGAGGTTGTTTGGAAAAAAAGTTATTCATAGCGCTTATAGAAATATCAATGAATTATAAATTAAAACCAAAACAATTAATGAAAATGATAATAATTTATTATTATCAAATATATCTAAATAAAATAATGTATATATCTCCAAATTAAGATCAACATGGAATTATAACTCAATATAAATATTTTGAGTGAAATGATAATCGAATTACATAGAAATTTCTTATTAAATTAATTAATTAAACATTATCATTAATAAACGATTTTCATAGTGACTATTTTAGAATTTGAACTGGACATAACTAATATTTACAAGCTGAAATCTCGATTTTTCCCTTTCGTTAGAAAATTATAATCAATCTGATTTTAACATTTCTTGTTTCATAGAATTCCGACTTAAAACGGGCTCTGTATATTCAATTGAAGTTCAAAATTCAATATTACGAACTACCACGTCATTTCGAGTTCGTTTTATAATTAAATATAAATTAAAATGTTTAATCGTCATTTTATAAACCAATTCAATATATAAATTCATTAATATTCCAACTATAATATTTAAAACAAATCTAAATATTTGATTTTAAATAACCGAAAAATCTGGGTCGTTACATTCTTCCCCCCTTATAATAATTTCGCCCCCGAAAATTGCTAAATCGGAAAAATACACCAAACCCCGTTTATATTCAAAATAATTAGACTAAAATATTATCGAAAATATCTAAGTTTTAAAAATTAACAAAAAATTTGCCAATACCTCCTCTATAATGTTCGATCTAAACAACTACAACTTGCCTCTTCTGCCTCACATCTATCAAAAGAAAATAAAAGCCAAGCCGCTGCCCAACTTAGGGGTATAAAATTAAACTCCCAACCAAAATATTAAGGTTTACCTATTTATTGGGCGACCCATACTCTAGTCATGAGGAAAATCAACTAAGAGCTTTTTCTCTTCCAACCTTTACTTATCTCAATATCCAATGCTAATAACAGATATATGGTTAAATCATTCAGTTTCGTTTCATATTGACTCTACCCAAATTCATTATACTAGAATATATTTTCTTAATTTCCAGTTCATTTAATTATTTGTGAATTTATACCCAATCAACCAATTACTTAACCAACAAACAATGTGCAATCAATATAACTCAAACCATTCCATATTTAACTTATTTTTGAATTAAGTTCTGATTTATTTAATTTCGTATTAAAATTTTACATTTACAATTTCTTCTAGTTATATGGAATCATTCAGATTCAAAATCTTATTTGAATTCCCATTCAAATCAATCAACAACACAATATATTAATAATTTGGTAAAATTATTTCTTTTCTATAAAAATATTATTTAGGCAAAATTATTTCATTTACCTGCTTTACAAAACAATATCATATCAATTTGCCAGTCCAATTTGAACCGATCATTCAACACAATACAAAATCATTTTTATATAAAATTTACAAATACGCTCTCGTATATATATACACTCAATCCTGATCTAGGCTATTACTAACCCCATATCTATCGATTTATACCACAGAGCCAAGGTTGTTCCTAAACCTGGATCTGATACCAAATGTAGTGGCCCGAGAATTTCGACACTCGAATCTCGGTACTAATACAAACCGTGTCCAAAACTCAAGTACCGAAACCCAGAAAGCTAGGTGAAAGAAGTTAGTGGGTGAGATAAGGAAGAAAGAATGTTAAGAATAAAAGAATAAGAAGAACCAACACAACAAAGAGTCTCACATCGCAATGGAACAAAATATAATATAGAAATAATTTTTATTGAGAGCTTGAAATAATACTTACAACATCAGAGCACATCAATACATTTGGACAGTTATAATAGCTTGTCCTCATATATATAACATACATCGGAATAATAATAGTATATATCAAACGTGTGAACTCCTTCAGCTCGTGTTTGGACTTCACAACATCTGATAACCTGAACCTGGACAACCCGGTCTAACCCCAGCATTACAAACACCGGGTCAGTCTAGTGAACCAGAGTGAGAAAAACTTGCTAAATTTATAATATCATCCAACTTGATTTTAAAGTTCAAAATCCTTTTTAAAGAAAAGGATAATCGTAAGACCAAATCCACACATAAATATGGATGGTTTTTACCTTATGGTAACCCAAAACATTTTGAAATCAATATCTTATTCTGATATTATAATAGTGTCAAAATACAAATAAATAACGATCTAGCAGAAACGCTTGCATCTCACGCTCCTTATATATAGTATACAAATAAAACCGTCGGCGCTTTTTGGAGATTGGATTCTTACTATGACAGGGTATGGAACCACCTGCCGATAGTGTATCTCTAGAGGGGAATACACTGGTTTCAACAAGAACATCTTGCAACCCGGCCCAAACGTGACCGACCACTCATTTCACTTGATTGTATCGAATGTATATCACCAACGGTTGGGCTCAAACCACCGTTTCCCTAAAGGGACAACATCGAAATAGATTAAAGAAGAAAACTGATTTTCTCTAGATAGGTGATTA
The DNA here is from genome assembly GCA_030737875.1 of Allium sativum. Taxonomy (NCBI): domain Eukaryota; kingdom Viridiplantae; phylum Streptophyta; class Magnoliopsida; order Asparagales; family Amaryllidaceae; genus Allium; species Allium sativum. The sequence goes on along the minus strand of CM060925.1, from coordinate 137,395,569 downwards.
TACACCCTAATGCGAGCGATGCACATAGCCATGCTGCTTGCCTGATTTCTGCCATTTCCCGATTGATGAGGCTTGAGGTTAGAATTTACCTTTAGAACATCTAGCCACCATTTACTTTGAATGCCACATTGTTAGATCAGCCAGATATCACCAATTGACATCCACAAAAAATACCCTAGTTGGGAGCTACCCAACTATGACACTTCGAAAAATTCAACATTCGTGACCCCGTTGGAAATACTTTGTCAGACATTCGTCCAAACAAGTCATCCAGGAACAGGATGAACCGTAGGCACCCTCCTACTGCATCCTAGGAATCACCCTATAGATCAGTAGCGAGAAGTCCTTGCAATCCGTAGATTACAATCACGACAGAATTATTGTTAACTCTAGGGATCAACCAGAAGTATTTAACAATAGTCCTTCCGCTCATGAAGATATTGCTTCATCTTCAATCAACATCTTTCACGTATTTGCTGGTTCGGAATGGTTTTCGAATATAAATTTGATCCCGGTCTTTCGTAACAATCACGCATTGGGCATGATTTTGATAGTCAGTTATTTAACTATCAAAATAAACAATCATAAAAAATAAAATAGATTCATTGGTTGAGTACACAACATCACTTGGCCACTAAAAATTATATCGGTGTTAATATATTAATATTCTCAAATCATTTTATTTATACTTGGAAAATTACCTTAAAACCATATCCAATCCCATATCCAAATTTTAGTTACCTATTATATCAAAACCATTTGCTATAACATTACTTATTATCTAATCATTCGTAAAACAATCATTAAAAATCTCCTTTTGTTTCGCTATTTAAAACAGAATAATCGTTACTTACTTTTTAGAATAAATCCATTCTAAATCTCGTCTCCTTATTTCAAAATTTTCGTTATATTTTCACAAGCTCCCTTTTATTTCCTTTACTACGGAAATATAATTTTATATACCAATCCTCTTTTACTTCCGCTACTTTGGAAATATCCATATGCATTTTTTCAAATTCTTTTATTTCTTTTATTTTGGAATACCATTATTTATCTTCAAATCTTTCAAATGATGTTGCATTATACATTCTCAAAATAATTCTCTTTTAACATCTTTACCATTACAACTAATATCATCTTTCAATTATCCTGAAGTCGTTCAAGTTGGGGTATTCTAATTACCTCTCTGACCTTGATCAACAACATTCTTATCTTAAGATAAATATAAATTGTAATTCAAAAACCCATATTGATTCTAATACCAACAATTACCATTTCACTCTTTTATTTAACATACGGTTTTATAAACTTTCTTACTTTTTAAATCTCCTTTTTAAATATATTATTATTACTAAATTTATTGATTTAGTAAATGATTAATAAAACATCATCTTTTTAAACTTTAACGTCTTTAAATTATTTGTTTCATTATCTAGAATTTTATTACAATCCCCTTACTCGATATTTTACCCAATTCAGTTACAAAAATCCTTTTCTGAACCTTTCAATCATTCATTTTGGGAAATCTCATTTTAAATCTCATCAATTTCACTTAATACCATTATTAAGTAACGTTAATCTTAAATTAACGCTTTAACTTCCCATCTCTTCTTATAAACTCATTTATATAGTTCAGTTTTAATATAAAACCCTTTTCATCCAGATTTCCATCACTTAATTCAAATATTAAGTAACATTCCTTCTAAGCTTATCGCCTTCGATTAAAATCCTTTTATAACTTAATTTCCCAAACTCGGTTTAAATATAAACCCGTTCATAAACTCATTTGGAATTCAATTATATTTCATTTTAAACTTCGATTACTTACTTAAATGAACTTTGTTTAAGAAGAAATTCCTTTAAATTATTATTAAATTAATTTAACATTAACTGAAATAAATATCCAATTTCCTTTTTAATACTTATTAAGTTAAAAACCATTCGCTAAATTATTTCTTTAGATTAATCGACACAAACTAATTTAATTTAAAAATCTATTTCAGTTACAACAGTTGACTTGGTCAATTCTAAAACATGATTAACTCATTAATCAATTCTAATTAGCCTTTTCATTTAAAATAATTAATAATATAATTAATTTAAATAAAATCCCATTTACCTTGATTATTATTAAATAAATAATAATCAATTCCAAAATAATATCATTTTAATTGTTTTCTTAAAAACAATTAATCTTAGTATTAATCATTACATTAATCCCGGCTCACTTGCTCATCCATCTTAGTAATATAGGAATTAGCTTTATAGATCATTTAATAATTGAGATGAGGCACGTTCTTCGTGCACAGATAGATTTTGGTACAAAAAATGGTGATTGGTAGTTAACACAATCAATGTATATATGGTTGGTTTATTTCCTTTTTGTAAACCCAATTAAAATAATATATTTAAAAATCTATATTCGGTTATAAATAAATTTCTTAACTTCATTTCTATCGATTTACCTAACGGTAAATCTGTCTTTTATAAAACAATGTATATTTAGGCCATTAATTGCCAATTTCTCAGTTCATTGATGAATATCAAAATAAGTGTTGAATTTGGATTCAATAATCAATTATTCAATCATATCCAGTAAACAATTCATATAATGATAATATAAAATAAACATGAATAATCAATTCAACTGAGAATGGTCAATAAATAACAATAGTTCAAGCACCCAATTTAATTTAATACATTTATATTATTTTAAACGTAATCAACAGGGTAAGATACCTTGTTTGGAAACCAACGTTAAAAATAACAATGTCATTTCAATTAAATTAAACAACCGTTTAATTTAAATAATCGATATAAAAATATTTAACACACATTTAAACAATCGTCAAATCAACCAACAATTAGCAACCATAGCATGCAAATAATAAACCCGACTTATAATAATTATAAGTAGGGGAACTGAGTGAGTTTAACTCACCTTGGTTTCATTCGTTGACTAAATGAGTCATTTTAATAAAATTAAACACTCATTTAATTTTATCAAAAATCGCAGTAGCTTCCAGTGTTGACCAAACCTGCTCCATAATGTCGTACTCATCGGTACGATTCCAGCATATCTCGTTTGGTTAAATTCTAATAATACAATACAAAGTTGTCAACATATAAACTATACGATTCAGTTAAATAAAACAGTCCCCAATTAAACTTTATATTAATTAATTACCTTTTTTGTTAACCGGCTTTTTGGTCCGGTTACCAGGAGAGCATCAGACATGCTCACCATACCTCGTGAAGCTAAGGCCAAAAGGGAACACACAGGATTGAGGGAAACAGGATCAAGAAGAGATTACACCGCCTGTGGCCTCACGGCATGCAGTAGACGTCCGGAAACCAAGGCCTCGGACCCCGAAGGAGTTACGAGCCTCGACCACCCGGTCCCGGGACCCTCGCGCCCTCGGAAGAGCCTCACCCGGGCATGACGCGGAATTCGCACCCAGCCGGGTGCGAATTCTCGCACCCATGCCTGGGATCGAAATTTCAAACCCAGTGGGTGCGCGGTCTCGAGCCCAGTGGGTGCGAAATATCACACCCACAGCTGGGCTCGAGATTCCGAGCCCAGTGGGCGCGAAATATCGCGCCTACGGCTGGGTTCGAGATCTCGAGCCCAGCGGAGCGAGATTTCGCGCCCGCATTTGGGTTCGAAATTTCAAACCCAGATGACTCGAAATTTCGAACTCGCTCCCGGGTTCGAAATTTCGAGGCACGAGAATGTCGGACTCGAATTTCCTGCATGTGGTCCTTTCTTCCAAATTCGACCTACTCCCACTCCTATAAATAGCACATGGCCTCACACTTCAAAGGGTTGGATTTTCTTCACTTGAGACCTTACTAGAGCTCCATTAATGACATCTCCTCCTTGAGGAAAAAGAAGGACAAAATTGTATTTTTCCTTATTTATTCAATATATGATAATTATGATGTCATATAGGATGAAAAGTGAATGTAATTAGCTTGGCTCTTCCTTTTAACTCTTGAGTGATTAATAAAAGTTAAACATCCTTCCAAAGTAGGCGTAGGCCTAATTCGCGGCCGAACCACTATAAATACTTGTGTCATTTACTGCTTTCTCTTACCTAGTCTTACAACCAAATTAACTATTCCTAGTAATAGGAATCTTGGGTGTTTACAACATTTTTTGCCGTCAACATTTGGCGCTCGTCATTATCCAGAAGGACCTCCGCAAGTTGGCGCTCGTCTAAAGTGCTTACGTCCACTTTACGCAAGAAGGCCTCGAAGGGACCAACCTCTCCCAAGATCTGGCTAGCTCACGGGGGTAGTCTTTGACCCACGAGATCCCTCGTAATATTAAAGCTTTGACAAACATATCATGGATACTCTCCTCGAAGGAGGACCCAACGCAGAACTCCGCATCATTCAGTTGTTCCCTCAGCTGCCCTACTTCCCTTTCATGTTCGTCTCTTACACTCTCAACCGTACTCAATACATCCCTTTTGCTGGCCTCAGTGACCTCCTTCGCTTTCGTCATTGCATCGAGCTACCTCTTTAACTCAGCAACCTTGGCATTCTCAGCCCGCAAACTCTCGTTTTCCTCTCTCAAAGCGGTATTGTCATTCTGGAGCTGAGTAACCTTCCCCATTTCCTTTTCCATCTTAGCATATACCTTGGACCACTCATCCTTATCGTTCTTGAGGGCTGTATTTTAAAGGGTCAAGCAACTTACTGTATCGCTAAAAGTCTAACGGTCGCACACATCCCTTGTCTATAAAGTCGTATAGGATCGCTTCAACCCCGCTGCAACAGCATAATCAAAAGTTAAAACGGGGAAACACACGAAGTAATAATGAATTAACCACTACGCAATAGAGAAACCTACCTATCTCGGCTTCCAAATGGGTAACTGAGGTCTTTTCACTATCAATGGTCAGCTGACGGTTGATGAGCTCCAGGCTTTTTCTTTTAATCAACTCAGAAAAATGGAGGGAGTACTTGGTAAATTCGTTGGCCTGGTGATACGCTGCCTGTGCATGCATCCATATATCTCTGGATTCCCTACTGGGAGCAGGACGGAGATCAGGAAGAGACGGCAGCTTGTCAAAGTGATATTGTGGGAAGTACAGCTTCAAGAACGCCCTCATCTCCTCAACAGAAAATGCTCGGATTTGTGACTCCGTCAGATTTTGCATTCCCGTCAAGACTTCCATGCCCGACCTTAGTTGACCAAACAGTAGCTCCCTCCCCTTAGCAGGTTGAATGGGAGCCGTGGGGGCAGCCAACGGGGGAGTTGTCGAAGGTAAAGATCGAGATCCACCTATGTTGAGTCGAGCATCCCCTGCGGGAGCGCGAACAGGAGAAAGGAGAGGAGGTGTCGGAGATCGCCTAGATCGATCGCGGTCTCGACGACCACTACCCTGTTCTAATGGAGGTTGAGCACCATACAAACTAGCGGATATTTGGAACCTCTCAAAAGAAGAACTCTGGGGAGGCTGGCGATCCCTGCGCCCGTAACTTCATCTGCCACGTCCACCAGCCATATCACCTGCCAACAGAACAAGCCAATGATTACGTAAATAACTCACTTTGGCAAACATCTATGTTATGCAGTGTTATGAATGTATTCCCTAAGTGCTCTCTCAACAGACCAAATTGTGGTCCGATCAGGGAAGTTAACCCATCAGCCGCACAAGAAAGTTCCTCCGGGCTCGTTGTATTCGGCCATGGAGTCATTACTAAGGCAAGCCCCTTTAAGCTATCAAACTGGCCCGTAGGTTCAAGCGAGGCAGTGGCCCCTGAGTGAGTTGCAGGAGACTTCGGTCTATCCAACACTCCTTCCCCCTCCTCTGTCGGAGACGGGACGGGAGTGCTCGGCAACCTCCCCCCTCTGGCAACCTCCTCTTGACCATGAACCTCGCCTCTGCTCGCATCTCCTTGAGGCGGAACAGTCTTTTGCAATTCTTCTCCCGTTGGGGGCATTTTCCTCTTTTGCCCGATAGGAAGAGAGCCTTCCGCAACTCCCTCCTTTGGCAAAATGAAAGCAACCACGGACCTGATCACAGCTCGGTTGTCCGGCAACAACCCAGCGTGGCGAAGGTGGTCCTGACTTGTTACGGTGATGGTGTCGCGAAGATTCATGGGTATCACCCGCAAAGCTTTAAGGCATTGCCTATATTAATCCCACATAGGCGCTCTCGGATTTCTTGTCATATCCCATGTAAAACCATGAATAAAGAAAAGAATCATAAAGTTACGGCAAGGAATGGAGTTATAAAAACACTTACCACCCTCAAGCCACCTTCTAGCAAATCCGGGAGGGCAGCTGACGAAGAACCACTCGTGCTTAAACACAGACAGCCTGGGCCACATCCCGATAAAGAATTTTGTAGCAGCCATCGCTTCCAAGGACCATTGAGAAGGAGAGGCCACGCTCGTTTTCCTTAAGTGGAAGAAGTACCGAATATCATCCTCAGTGGGCTCCTTGTTCAAAAACCCATGAAAGAGAACGTAAGTCCTCAGGAGAGAAGCATAGGCATTGGGGTGTAACTATGATGCATGAGACGGAAATAGAACAACATGTCTCGTATAAAGTTGTTAGCTAGGGGTACGCACCCAGACAGGCAAGCTTGTCGGTTCCAGGCAGTAAGACCCTCGGGCGGTATATGGGCTCTATCATCTCTCCCGGGGGCGTGCGCATCACCCACTGGTATTTTAAATCAGGCCGCCATTTTCCTGATCGCGACGGCATCCATACGCGAGTGCACTGAGTCGATAGGATTCTCTAAAATTACCGCATCGGGCAGCATGTCCGGAGCCACCGAGGTACGGGATCATCATCGCTCATGATATATACACTCTCGGCATCTTCAGTTACGACCGAGGAATATTTTCGCTCAGGTTGCTCCCCGTGTTCAGATGTTTCGGGCGAGCTGGTCGAATGAGAAGAAGTCGATCCTCCGGTGGTGGTCTCAAGCTCGCTGCCAGACGAGTCACCTCTAGGGGTAGGGTTGGATGTGTGCAAGTCGGGCTGGGAAGCCGCAGATTCCATTGTCTTTTCAGTCCTTGATCTGGTCTGCATCTTTAGCTATACTTTAATGCATCGGTGTTAGAAAGGGCGGTATAGTGACCTGTACCCCTCGTGTTGGTAACAACCAATATGTGCGTGTAATGCTATGCAAGGATGAGCTACATAAAGAAAGTTCAGAACAATTCGTAACAGTCCAAGTCCCAGTCCAGTTGTATGCTCTACCCTATGCGTACAGTCATAAGCCCCGCTCGTGTGGTTAACAATATATGCATTGACGCTAAGCATGCAAATCCAGAGATGAAGATTCAAAAGTCAAAGTCCATCGGTGTGACAGCTTGGAAACCCGGCAACGACCATGTCCCGAACCATGTCGGGATCGAAATTTCGAGCTCCAGGTTCGAAATTTCGAACCCGGAAGGGTTTGGAGTCCTGAACCAACCTGGGTTCGAAAACCCGAGCCCCTCTGGGTTCGAAATTTCGAACCCAGACAAGGGCTTAGGAATTCGAACCCACGGGGTTCGGAAATCCGAACCCAGAAAGGTTCGAAGCTCCGAACCCCCCAGGTTCGAAAATTCAAACCCGTGAGGGTTCGAGACTCCGAACCCGGCGGGTTCAAAAATTTGAACGCACTGAGTTTCGAAAATTCGAACCCATTGGGTTCGAAAATCCGAACCTAGCTGGGTTCGAAAAATCGAGCCCACAAATTCCCGAGATCTCCGCCGTGTCCCTTCGACCTCCTCCCCTTCTTGACTCCTCGATACGACACCTCACCTAGTTCGGTTCGAAATTTTTTTGGCTTGAAACTGTCGGGTTTGAAGGTTTCAGCAATGGCGGCCAGGGAAAGGAAAATTAGAAGGAAAAAGGTGAAGAGGGGGGCCTATTTATAAAGAAAATGCGCCTTTTCATATTCCCACACGGGTTCGAAGTTTTCGAGCCCACCAGGCTCGAAAATTCGAACCCCATAGGTTCGAAAATTCGAACCCATGGGTTCGAAAATTCGAACCCCCAGGGGATCGAACTTCCGAAACCCTAGGTTCGAAATTTCGACCCCGTGGAGTCAAAATTTCGATACCCCAGGGGACCGAATTTACGAGCCCTGGGTTCATAATTTCAATCCCCCTGGGCTCGAAATTTCGACACCAATCGGGCTTGAAAATCTCCAAAAAAAGGTGGAAGAATGATGGTGACAATGGTAACGATGGTCGCACCTCCAGGATTGGGAACGTTGCGACACACGGCCTTGTATACGTACTCCACGCACATGCATGTCGACTCCCGCACATCCACCGAGGCCACGTACTATGAATGCTCAACGGTCCGAGCACGGCACATCCTCCAACGACGGCTGGTCTGCACCGCCGGGGGAATGGGCCTTACTGCTAACACTTATTTTACCTTTTGAATTACAAGAAAGATGAACCGCTTCGCCACTCCCTCAACCTATGCAAAGCACATCATGTCAAAGGCAAGACGTACTTTAAAGGCTAATGTTAACCGGATTTTTAGTCCGGTTCCCAGGAGAGCATCAGACACGCTCGACTCAACGTACATCATGAAGCTGAGGCCAAGAGGGAACACACAGGAGTTAGGAAACAGGTTTAAGAAGAGATTACACCGCCTGTGGCCTCACAACATGTAGAAGACGTCCACAAACCAAGGCCTCGGACCCCGAAGGAGTTACGAGCCTCGACCACCCGGTCCCGAGACCCTCGCGCCCCTCGGAAGATCCTCAACCGGGCATGACGCGGAATTCGCACCCAGCCGGGTGCGAATTCTCGCACCCATGCCTGGGTTTGAAATTTCGAACCCATGCATGGGTTCGAAATTTCGAACCCAGTGGGTGCGAGGTCTCGAGCCCAGCGGATGCGAAATTTGGCACCCACAGCTGGGCTCGAGATCCTGAGCCCAGCGGGCGTGAAATCTCGCGCCCACAGCTGGGTTTGAGATCTCGAGCCCAGCGGAGCGAGATTTCGCGCCAGCATCTGGGTTCGAAATTTCGAACCCAGATGACTCGAAATTTCGAACCCGCCCCCGGGTTTGAAATTTCGAGGCGCGAGGGTACCGGGCTCGAATTTCCTGCATGTGGTCCCCCTTTCTACCTAATCCTACCTACTCCTACCTACTCCCACTCCTATAAATAGCCCATGGCCTCACACTTCAAAGATGTTGGATTTTCTTCACTTGAGACCTTCATAGAGCTCCATTAATGGCATCACCTCCTTGAGGAAGAAGAAGGACAAAATTGTCTTTTTCCTTACTTATTCAATATATGATAATTATGATGTCATATAGGATGGAAAGTGAATGTAATTAGCTTGGCTATTCCTTGTAACTCTTGAGTGATTAATAAAAGTTCAACATCCTTCCAAAGTGGATGTAGGCCTAATCTGCGGCCGAACCACTATAAATACTTGTGTCATTTACCGCTTTCTCTTACCTAGTCTTACGACCAAATTAACTATTCCTAGTAATAGGAATCCTGGGTGTTTACGACATTTTTTGCCATCAACATTTGTCTATTACCCATGCTCAGGTCTAAATAAAAATTTGGTTTCCTTCGTTCACCCACCATCATCAGGCCGATCACGCAGCCTTCATTATTTCCATTCGACCCCTTTTCCTTTTTTTTATTTCTTTTTTTTTTAAAATGGCCCAAAGCCCATTCGGCCCAATTCTACATCTAACTGCATACTACAGAACAGAAGATTTTCATCTTCCCCAATCGCTATTATTCCCCTGAAGCTTCCTTTTGAAACCCATCTTCTGTTATTCCAACTTTTGAATTACACCACTCCCTCACCGAATGCTACACGCCGCCTTCCTTATTCCTTTCCCAACCTTTATCTTCCTTCAACTAATAATTCCTGAACCCAGCTGTAACTCAGGCGCCATTATTCCCCCTCCCTTCCTCACGAACTTCAGAACCCGTACGCCACTGAACTTCAACCACATGCCCCTCTCCGCGATGCCATGATCACCAGCGAGTACCCCTGCAACTGCTCCTCCTTCTGCCGACCCCATACACGCCTCCATGGCTTCAACTCCGCCCCCGGAGTCCCCTGGTGAACCTACAACGTCGAAGACTACATCTCCAGCTACCCCAGTATTCACGTCTGCATTGTCACCAGACTCACCACCCTGCTAACCTCCATTTTGTTACCGCCTTCACGCAGAAGCCCAAGTCCCTAGACATGTCAAAACGTTAGAACATACCAACCCTCCTTACTCTCTTCAGATCTGGCTTTCGATTTAAATGGATAGGGAGGATTTTCGTTTTGTATTCTAGAAATGGTGACTTGTGTTTAAATGGTAGGAGGTTTTCGTTGGAATTAGTTTTTGAAGTGGAGCTTTGAATTTAATCTGCCACGGAGGCTCGCGTTTTTAATTTGCAGAGAGGGAATGAACGTTTTGATTTGCAAGGAGAAAAGAAGATGGTAAGAAACGAGATGTGCATATTATTTATAGGGGAAATACGCAGGGATAAGAACAACATTGAATTTCAAACGTACGAGGTAGGATGTACATTGGTTTCATAGGTCGATAGCTTCTTTGACATAGCTGTGTTCTTGCATGCATTACGTGTATTATCTATGTCTGTATGATGTTAATTTTTTTTAGGGTAGGCTGGTTTGGAAAGAAGAGACTGCAGTGTTTTCAGTAGTTAACTGTTGTGTACTTGTGTGATTTCATTTCATTCAATCAGCGGTATGATCGAGACTAAACAATGTAGTATAGGCTGTGTAACGACCCGCATTCTACGCATCGGAGGATCGTAGAATATTTATTTCATTTTCATACGTAGTCATATGGTCGTGTAACTTTGGGGAACGACTATTGGGGTCATTTCCCATATTCATGATTTTTGCCGATTTTTAAATGACCGTTTTTCCCCTTGCGAATATTGTTTCGCCTATAACTTTTGATTGGTAAGGAGTTTTGACCTGAAACCGCTTCCATTAGATCCGAATAATGGTTTATCTTTCCGTAGAGTGGTCACATTAATCAAATGGACTTACCGTTTGGGAGATATGGCTGAATTAAGGTTTAGAAGGTGAAAAACAGCTTAACCGGGCCAAGTTGGGTGATTAACAGCTAGGCCCATTGGGGGATTTCGGGATTAGGGATAGTTAAGGACTGAAAGGGACTAGAAAAACCCTTCTTTGTCATTTTTGCAGCCGCCACTTTCATTCCTTCAACCCTAGTAATGGCTTCTACCTTCTAAAAACACCTCTAGTCACCTTCTAATCAAGGATTAAGCTAATCAACATCATATAAAGTTAAAATAGCATCAAATCAGAATTGGAGCTGCCGTGTTGCATAGAGATTCGACCCAAATCAGAGATATTTTCAGATCTAAGATTAGTTTGTGGCTAAGGTGAGTGATTTGCATTGTTTTTCACTAATTACGGCTAATTAGGGGTGATTAGTGTTAATTAGCTAAATTATAACTCAGAAAAATTTGGAAAAATATTTAGAAATTCCAAAATATTATTTTATGCCTCTGTTAGAAATTTTGGTTAATTTGGACATGTTTTGCTAATCGTAAGGTTAAATCATGATTAAGGGGATTAAGGGGAAAATCATAGTTTTGGGTATGTTTGATCCATATTTGCATGTTAAATTGTTGTTTTGGTGTTTGTAGTTGATTACATATGTTGCTATTACTGTTTGGAATGATTTGTGATTGCATAGGAAATGCCGGCTTGTTCGGGGCGGACCGTCACACTTGGTATCAGAGCTCTAGGTTGTGTAATTAACCTAGGGGAAGACATCAGGGAGAGATAGTATACGTATATGAGAGCGCGTACTTGTGATATTTTGGTTTTCAAAAGCTATATATATGTGTACATACTATTAGTATATCTAAGGAGGAAGTCGCACTGCACTGGCACCACATTGAGATGGTTATTCGTTTTCTCTTTACAGACTGAACGATGAGCCGATATACGAAGAGTACAGGTTCAGGAGCAAACAATAGGGATGCTCCTGATATAAGGACGATGTTTACTACCTTCATGCGAGAGATGCTTAGGGATGCTCGGGGAGCAGTCGGTAGTGGTGCAGTAATGCAGGCGCCTAGGGCCGATTTCACCAAGCTTAACTGTGACAACCCGGATTTTTACAACATGCTAAGACAAGAATCAAGGCAGAATTTAATTATAAAATCTGAATTAGGAGAAACGGGTTGCGCCATTGCGTTCGTCTCGGAAAAATACGCGAAATAGAATCCGAGTTTTCGAAAATCGGAGTCCGTATGACCCAGTTATGGCCCGTCAAAGTTTTCAGAAAAATTCAAACTCAAAAACAGTTCGAAATTCAAATCTGGAGCCAAACGAACTGGGCGGGAAAATTCCCGTCCAATCCCCAGGTCGACTGGGGTGTCGACTGGGGAGTCAACACGCCCAGGGGGCAGGTCGACTGCCCAGTCGACACGGGTGTCGACCTGGGTGGTCCGACCACTTTGGCCTGGGTGCACCTGCTTGGCCTTATGCTCTGTTCTGATGGCCTGTGACGGGTTTTGAGGGCTCAGATCTATCCTAGGGTTTATCCTATGGTCTAAACTACTCCTAATCTCTATAAAAACACCCTAGGACCTAACCTAAATCACTCAAAAATCAATCTAACAACGAAGTGTTGCCCAAATCCCTCTTGATCATGGCCTCCATCTCCAACTCCAAGAGCTTATGCATTCAAATCGGATCCGAATCAAAGGTGCTAGCTTGCTACATCAAATCAAGGGAGTGGATCAACGTTGCTACGCAAATTTCATGACAATTCTTCAACAAAGGAGCCACCTTTCTTCGTCAAGACGATTCATGCTCCTAGCCCTCTTGCCACGCTATGTAAGTTCTAGCTACTTGTAGATTCTAACGGTGGTCCTAATGTGACATGGAATAAAATGCGATGAAACATAAGTATGCTAGCCTATGTGAACCTAACTTTGCCCCTTTTCTATGATCTAGGACCTTGGGCTAAGTTTTAGCGACTTAATCAGGCCACTCATGTTATGTTTAACCTAGTTTATCTTGCAAGTTTGAATCTTTGTCTATGGAATGTTAGCATGAACCTTTGGGAACCATTTGACTTGTGAAACATTGGCAAAAACTTGACTTTGGGGCTTATGCATGTAAATGAACCCAAACCCCTTATGTTATCATGCATGTTTGTGGACAAATTCCCTTATGATACTATGCATGTTTGTGGCCAATCCCTTTTTGGCATCGTGCATGTTTTGAGGCCAATATGTAGCATAGTATCCTTACTATGTTGACTCGCTTTTACTTGGGTTGGAAACACGATTTGGGGTAGGTTAAACGAGCGTGATTATGACATGATAATTTGACATGGGATTTCATGAAAATATGACACTCATGATACACCTAAATGTGGACATGACATGTGGGGTAAACATGGGACTTGAAACTAGACATGTATGGGTTGTAAGTGTAATAAGACACTAGACTAAACATGGAAGTGGCCAACTCGAGGTTGGGTTGAGTTTTGAAACACCCCACCTCCGTTAGGGTCACTCTCAAAGGGAATGCCCTAATTTTGGTGGAGGTTTATAAGTACAAGTCACAGATATACAAGACAGATATAAGAACACATATTTGTAAACAGCGGAAGAACAACAAACTTTTATTTCATAAAGTCAAATACGTGTTACAACAACATCCTTTCCAAAAACATAACATAACACTTTCATAATCTGTCTTGAGTACACCATTTAAAGAAGCATAAATAAAACATAGATAAACTGCAAAATCCCCATAGTGGATTGTCCAAAGCCATAGTTCAAAACAGGAAAGTCCAAGCAATACATTTCTCTTCTTCAAGCTGGATGTTAAGGTTGGTCAAGCTGCTGCGTTCCCTCCCTGTGGATCTGGGGGGGGGGGGAAACGGAAGAAAGAAGACGAAAGAAAAGTAGAGTCAGACATAAAGCCTGAGTAAGTCTAGTACTATTTTGTCTATGAATAAAGAACTGGGTATGATAAGTATAAACAAGAAGTGGGCAAACACTCTAAACTTGGTTAAGTTGTCTAGGGTCGAATATACTATCGTACCCCAATTTAATCTCTGAACCCATATAAACTAGTTTCCAACTGGCACCCATAATCAGGGTGATGTGATCCATTCTATGATGATCGGCTCCTACTCGCATAGTTACATGTGTCTTACGGCCCCCGATGTCGTAGTTACCTATGCTGGTCCCACCATGGGGTGTATCAAGTCCCATAGTGGCAACCCGACACAACCTTAGAGTGCACAGGTATGCTACTGGCGTCCAGTGCCTTATTTTTCTGCGCCGGAGTGTGTGCACGCCCGCACTCCGTTAGAACCTACACTGCTACACCACCGCCGTCGATTTGACCTCTTACAATCAGCCCAGTAATCGTGCCCCACCCTGCCTAATTTCAGGGTATCCTGATACACCTTTTAGGGTTACTGCTGAAAAGGGTCCCCCGTTACTAGGTTTTCTATCTCTAGCCAACATGCTAAGTTGGTTAAGTGTTTCCTAACCTAACCCCACCAGTCCGTTTAGTTTAGCATGTTCCATTTTGATTAAGTCTTTAGTTCACTTAATCCTAACAATCCTGACTCAGCCTTAATTGTCTTATTAAGGCCCTGACCTCTCACATTAGACAGTTATTGTTGTGGCTGCCTGTTGCCGGTTGGTTCCGGGCAGTCTTACGCCACAACTCAGTCTAACCTCGGGTCCTTGCTGGGCTCCATGTTTAACCTCCCACATTGGATAGGTATTGTTGTGACTACTGGACAGCCGGGCGGTTCCGGGCAGGTTTACATCACAACTCAATCCAACCTCGGGTTAAACACATCGTATGTTCTACATTTACATATCTTGTCATTCCTGTTTATTTCTTATATGTAAATATTTGCGGCCCATTATTAAGTTAATGGTGTAAAGGTTACACCAATCACGGGCCCAACCCATACTTGAATTTGGGCCCTTCTATTTTATATTTTCATTCATTAATTAATTTTAACCCAACGTTATTTTCCCCCGTTTTTTTACACGTCCGTTTATATATATATTGGGCTTAGCCTTTTAAAGCCCAATTTAGCCATGCGAAAAGGGGAGGCTTAAAGCGTGATTACATACACAAAGAGGGGAAGGTGAGCGCATGAACTTGCATATGACGTTGGAAATACATGATAGAAACTGGTGTACTTGCATAGTGGTAACATAGGTGACATAAATTAAGGCATGTGAACTTGCGTAGGTTTAACTGCAACATGAACCTATATTCTTATTTATGCATAATGTCAAACATAAGCATGGCATAAATATTTCTAGCATAAGCATGGCATAATATCAAACATAAGCATGGCATAAATATTTCTAGCATAAGCATGGCATAATGTCAAACATAAGCATGGCATAATATCAAACATAAGCATGGCATAAGTATAGTTAAATTTGTTCACATAACCATGGCATAAATATACTTATGCATAAATATTCCTAATCATGGTGTTTGCTTTAAACTTGCAAAAAGGGATTTTTGAGTCTAACCTAGCCATGTCTCACATATGACATCATATAATTCTTTTAAACAAGATAGACTTAATCATGGATTTCAATTATGCCAAATATCATTCCTAGCCTAGCCATATTCATAAGTTTGCAAAAGCATGACTTAATACACGGATTATGGTGTCAAAATTCCAACATAGTTTCATATGAACTATAACAACCAAACTTGTTTCAATTACTTGCAAAATGATTTATGCATAAAAATATACATCATGATGGCATAATAACAAAGCCCCAAACTTGCATGAATTTCAATCAACCACATACATGTAGCTTCAACATAGATTACATAATTTGCGCAATATTCCAAACGTATACTTGCATAGAACTACCGCATGTAGTTCTTTATAATTGAATGACATAATTCAGAATATCCAATCGTATATAAATTGATAAGAACGCACAAATATGAATTTCATTGCCACAATTCAAGCATACATATCTACACAATCATTTGTTCATACCAAAGTAATACTCTACTTACAATGGTGTGATGAATTCTCCAATTAAGAGATTGAAGACGCAAATTCCTTTGTTGAATTGATTTGATTTAGGTCTCTTTAAGCTTTAGAATTTTCCTCCTAATCCTCTCTCTAGTTGGCGGCTACCTCTAGTCGTTCCTCGGCAACATGGCGGCTATGTTCTTAATTTTGAATGAATAGATTAGGGTTTAGTCTAGGGTTGTTTATATAGAGGTTAGGAACTGATTAGGACCCTTGATGTTGCTAGGTTAGATCGTAGCCATTCATTCGATAGAGAGACCAATTAAAACTTGCCACCTAGCCCTAGTGACAAAGCAGACCACAGAAAATCGGAGGAACACAGACCTGGCCAGCCAGGTTGACTGGGCTCGACCAGGTCGATACCCCTGTCGACAGCCCTGTCGACATGGGTAGCCCAGGTCGACAGCCCAGTCGACCTGGGTGGCCCAGGCGGGTGTTCTTCCACCCTGGCCCACTGGGCCCTACTTCGAAATATTTAATTATTTAATTCTGTTTGAATTTTAAACTTAATTCAAAACTTTCGAAGGCCATATCTTCTTCATACGGACTCCGTTTTTCGAAAACTCGGACTCTATTTCGCGTATTTTTCCGAGACGAACGCAATGGCGTATCCCGTTTCCCTTAGTTCTTTGATTTCAGATTAATTATACTTTAATTTGTTAACTACACAGTTATAGAATTTTTGGGGTGTTACATTCTCCCCCACTTAAAAGGATTTCGTCCCCGAAATCTTCAAGTTAGTAGGAATGTATGTCCTAACATCCAAACATCCATCTACTCATCCATCAAACACGAGCATCCATTGTCCTTAAAAGACTTCTAATGCTTCATGATCATATGCAAAGTGTGTGTGTATACATGTACTTATCTAATGCAAAATCAGGCGGTCTACTGATTCAGTTGACCTCCTTAATGCGAATTATGTAAGTGCCATGAATCCATTATGTATGCAAATTTTCCTATTCTTGATTCTACATGAGTGCACAATCATTTAATATAAATGCAGCATCCACATGACAACACATTAAAGTTCAACCACATACGAATGAAAACATATATGCATATGCAATATGAAGTGACTGAGCCGATCTAAAACCTAGATTGTGTGTGTATATGCAACCACGAGCAACCACTAGCAATCACTTGCAACCACTTGCAACCATCATACATAACATGTTTCAATTACATGTTTTCATCCAAAAGGTTTCTTCCTAAAAGATAAGGTCGAGGAAATATACCTAAAAAGATAGATAAAAGCGCAACTTAAGGAAAAGGAAAGATCAAGGATGTACCCTCGAATAGAAAAGGGTAGGCTGTACGGATTCTAGCTTCAGTTTCCCAAGTCGCGTCTCCCTCGGTGTCGCTCCACTGGACTTTGATGAGCTTGACTTCGCGGTTGCGTAGCTTCTTCACTTCCGTCCCTAAGATGCGGGTTGGAACTCTCCTTATGGTTGCTTCGCGTTCCACTTCAGCCTCTTCGAGGATATTTGGCTCTACCACTTCAGCAGACTCATGCAAACATTTTCGGAGATGTGAAACGTGAAAAACGTTGTGGACTCCAGCCAACTTCTCGGGTAGCTCTAATCTATAAGCCATTTTCCCAATTTTCTCGATGATAGGGAATGGCCCTACGAATCTTGGCGCTAGCTTTCCTGTGGTTCCAAAACGAACAACGTTTCTTAGCGGTGATACCTTGAGAAAAACTCTGTCTCCAACCTCAAATTCAAGGTCGGTCCTCCTCTTGTCGGCATAGGACTTTTGTCTGTCTTGGGCCGTCTTCATCCTTCTTCGTATTAAGTCTACTTTCTCTGAAGTCTCTCGGATCATATCTGGTCCAAGTATGAGCTTATCCGTGGACTCCCACCAACAAGTGGGCGATCGGCACGGTCTTCCATATAAAGCTTCGAAGGGCGCCATTCCGATGGTTGCTTGATAGCTGTTGTTGTAGGCAAACTCCACCAAAGGAAGGTGGTCTTCCCATGTCCCTCCGAAGTCAAGGACGCATAACCTTAAAAGGTCTTCCAAAACTCTGTTCACTCTCTCCGTTTGGCCGTCGGTTTGGGGATGATAGGCCGTGCTCAAGCATAACTGCGTTCCTACTGCTTCTTGCAGACTCCGCCAAAACTCGCTGGTGAAGATGGGGTCTCGGTCACTAACAATGCTAGATGGTATTCCATGGAGTCGAACGATTTCCTTAAGGTAAAGTGATGCTAGGGATGAGGCAGTTCTTTTACTTTTGACAGGTAGAAAGTGGGCGCTTTTAGTAAGCCTATCCACTATTACCCAAATGCTAGTGTTGCCTCTCCTAGACCTAGGCAGCCCATCGATGAAGTCCATTGAGATGCTATCCCACTTCCACTGTGGGACCTCCAGAGGATGTAGCAGTCCGCCAGGCTTTTTCTGTTCCGCTTTAACTTGTTGGCACACCATACACTTAGAAATGAATTCTGCCACGTCCTTTTTCATGCCGTTCCAAAAGAAAGTCCTTTTTATGTCTTTGTACATTTTATCCCCGCCTGGGTGTATCGTCATCTTGGAGTGATGTGCTTCCTCGAGAACCTTCTTTACTAAATCTTTTATCTGTGGGACGCATAGTCTTCCGTCTCGCCTTAACAAACCCCTATCGTCGATGGAGTATCGGTTGAGGTGACTTGAAGTCTCACCCCTAATTAGCCTATCAATTATTTCCACAAGCTGAGGGTCTTCGCGTTGTGCTGCCCCTACTGAATCCACTAAGGTTGGGCGCACTTCGAGAGATGCTAGCAGGCCCGGTACGAAATCGGAGGAAGGCCTAAAGTCGAAGCTGGCTATAAACTCTAGGCTTTGTCTTTCAACAAACAACGGGCTTAGGGTCAATTTCTTTCGGCTCAACGCATCTGCCACTACGTTGCCTTTGCCCGGAGTATAGGAGATTTCGAAATCGTACGAGGCAAGAAACTCCATCCATCTTTGTTGCCTCAAGTTAAGATCCTTCTGCGAGAAAAGATATTTCAACGATTTATGGTCAGTGTAAAGTTCGAACTTCTCACCTAGGAGATAGTGTCGCCAAGACTTGAGTGCAAAGACGATGGCGGCTAACTCAAGATCGTGGGTTGGGTAGTTCCTTTCGTGCACCTTCAACTGCCTCCCGCCATAAGCTACTACCCTTCCTTCTTGCATTAAGACGGCGCCTAGCCCTGTCCCACATGCATCCGTATAAATAGTGAACATCTTGCTCCCATCTGGCAGCGTCAAAACTGGGGCTGTTGTGAGAGCCCTTTTCAGTCGTTGGAAAGCAAACTCGCAATCCAAATCCCAATTGAACACTAGATTCTTCTTAGTCAATTTTGTGAGCGGAGCTGAGATTTTCGCAAAGTCCCTTATGAATTTTCGATAGAAACCTGCTAGTCCTAGGAAGCTTCGGACCTCAGTTGCATTCCTTGGTGTCTTCCAATCCTGTACCGCCACTACCTTAGCGGGGTCCACTGCTAACCCTTGTTTGGATACTATGTGCCCAAGGAACCTCACCTCTTCTCTCCAAAAGTGGCATTTGGAGAATTTGGCTTTTAGTTGATGGACTCGCAAAGTTTCCATGATTGCCCTTAAGTGCTGAGCATGTTCCTCTTCACTCTTTGAGAAGATAAGGATATCGTCTACGAAGACCACTACGAATTTGTTGAGGAAATCTCTAAATACCCTACTCATCAGGTCCACGAAGTAAGCTGGTGCATTTGTCAAGCCGAAAGGCATGACAAGCCATTCAAAGAAGCCGTCTGGGGTTCTAAACGCCGTTTTATCGATGCTATCTTCAGCCACCCTTAGCTGATGAAAACCGGTTGCTAAATCGAGTTGGGAGAAAACAGACGCTCCTACAAGCTGGTCAAATAAATCGTCAATTCTAGGGAGAGGATGCCTATTCTTTTTCGTTAGCTTGTTGAGCTCCCTATAGTCAACACATAGACGGAGTGAACCATCCGCCTTTGTAGCGAACACCACTGGAGCGCCCCATTCTGAAATGCTCCTCCTAATGAACCCCTTTTCTAGAAGCTCTTTAATCTGTTTACTGAGCTCTTTCCTTTCTCGTGGAGCCATATGTCTAACGGGCAACGCAACGGGCTTTGCATTATCTACAAGATATATGCGGAAGTCTATTTCCCGCTTCGGAGGCAAGCCCTTCACCTCTTCGAAGACATCCGGATATTCCCGGACCACTCTAACTGATTGCAAATTTTCAACAGAGGCATCTAGCGATTCAAGATAACTAAGCATAACCGCAAACGAGGGATTACAAGAAATTTCCAAAGTATTACCGAGCTGGGTTAGGAGCCTAACAACCCTTTTCTCACAATCAAGGATGGCCCCATTACTGGATAGCCAATCCATACCCAAAATCAAACCATACCCCGAAAAGCCCAAAACAAAGGCACTACATTGAAATTCTACACTTAGAATAGAAATTTTCAATCCCACACAGATCATAGACAAATGAGCTGGGCCCCCAATTGGGTTTGAAACAATTAAGGGGTCCTCTACCATACTAGTTTTTAGGTGCAGAGATTCTACTAAAGCAGACGAGATAAAGGAGTGTGATGCGCTAGAATCAAATAAAGTGCGAACAGGGTGATCATAAAGATAAACTACGCTTTCTACAGAAGTATTTATACCTCGCTGTTGCAATGGTGGCGCTTCTAGCACATGAACCTGTGCCCCTGGGGTGGATCCAGTCCTCTGCCCCTGTCCTCGTTTCTTTGGGCAGTCCTTAGCCCTGTGGCCTGTCTCACCGCATGAAAAGCACCCACCATTCTCCTTGGCCTTCTTTTTCCGGCAGTCCTTTACTAAGTGCCCCACTTTGCCACAGAAATTACACTTCCTCTTCTCTTCGTTGCCTTTCCCGCCTTTCTTAAAGTCTGTCTTCTTAGGCTGCAAACCCTCTTTCTTCCCTTGAGAGCTTTCTGCCTTTGTCTCCTTCTTGCCCTTATCCTCTTCATTCAGCAATGCCATTTGCACCAATCTTTCATGCGTGGCTCCCATGGGTATATGGGTCATGGCCAAACTGTGTAATGGCTCATTTAACCCTTTGACGAAACGAAGAGCCTTCTTGTGCGGGGTGTTGACTAGGTCAAGCCCAAACCTAGCCAGCTCATCGAACTGATTCACATACTCTCTGACAGTCTTGTCTCCTTGCTTAAGAAATAAGAATTTCTCCAACTGCAAACTTCTTTCCGCATCTGAGAGAAATTTGGTCTCAAACCTTGCCCTAAAGTCCTCCCATGTCTCCACTGGTCTTTCAGCATTAGTGACTTCCCACCAGTAGGAAGCCTCGCCCTTCAATAGCCACACTGCCAATTGTACTTTTTGTCTATCTTCTACCTCAAAGATGATGAATAGGTCCTCCGTTTCTTTCAGCCAATTCCTAGCTGCCACGAAGGACTCAGTTCCATGGAAATCCCTTCCTCCCATAGCTTTAAAATCTTTACATATTTTAGCAAAAGTGTTTCCCCGAGGAGGAGGTGGAGGAAAAGGTGCTGCTGCAGCTGGATGATTTCCTTCAGCTGGGGGAGGAGGAATGGTAGGACCTGGCTGAGTGGCCCTTGCCTCTAAGAATCGTCTAAACCAACCAGGTATTGGCACCCCTTCCGGCAAGTTGAGTTCTTGGGACATGCTGAAACGAAAAGGATAGATTCAAAACGAAGGATAAGAGATAGTACCTAAGGCTTTGGGGAGTGGACTTTGCCTTTTTAAAATAAAATAATATTTTTATCCTTTAAAAATGCTTCTTTAAATTTCCTTTTTGAAAATAAATTTTCAAAACTTTTTATCTTATCTAGTAAACCTATGCTCTGATACCAAGTGAAACACCCCACCTCCGTTAGGGTCACTCTCAAAGGGAATGCCCTAATTTTGGTGGAGGTTTATAAGTACAAGTCACAGATATACAAGACAGATATAAGAACACATATTTGTAAACAGCGGAAGAACAACAAACTTTTATTTCATAAAGTCAAATACGTGTTACAACAACATCCTTTCCAAAAACATAACATAACACTTTCATAATCTGTCTTGAGTACACCATTTAAAGAAGCATAAATAAAACATAGATAAACTGCAAAATCCCCATAGTGGATTGTCCAAAGCCATAGTTCAAAACAGGAAAGTCCAAGCAATACATTTCTCTTCTTCAAGCTGGATGTTAAGGTTGGTCAAGCTGCTGCGTTCCCTCCCTGTGGACCTGGAGGGGGGAAACGGAAGAAAGAAGACGAAAGAAAAGTAGAGTCAGACATAAAGCCTGAGTAAGTCTAGTACTATTTTGTCTATGAATAAAGAACTGGGTATGATAAGTATAAACAAGAAGTGGGCAAACACTCTAAACTTGGTTAAGTTGTCTAGGGTCGAATATACTATCGTACCCCAATTTAATCTCTGAACCCATATAAACTAGTTTCCAACTGGCACCCATAATCAGGGTGATGTGATCCATTCTATGATGATCGGCTCATACTCGCATAGTTACATGTGTCTTACGGCCCCCGATGTCGTAGTTACCTATGTTGGTCCCACCATGGGGTGTATCAAGTCCCATAGTGGCAACCCGACACAACCTTAGAGTGCACAGGTATGCTACTGGCATCCAGTGCCTTATTTTTCTGCGCCGGAGTGTGTGCACGCCCGCACTCCGTTAGAACCTACACTGCTACACCGCCGCCGTCGATTTGACCTCTTACAATCAGCCCAGTAATCGTGCCCCACCCTGCCTAGTTTCAGGGTATCCTGATACACCTTTTAGGGTTACTGCTGAAAAGGGTCCCCCGTTACTAGGTTTTCTATCTCTAGCCAACATGCTAAGTTGGTTAAGTGTTTCCTAACCTAACCCCACCAGTCCGTTTAGTTTAGCATGTTCCATTTTGATTAAGTCTTTAGTTCACTTAATCCTAACAATCCTGACTCAGCCTTAATTGTCTTATTAAGGCCCTGACCTCTCACATTAGACAGTTATTGTTGTGGCTGCCTGTTGCCGGTTGGTTCCGGGCAGTCTTACGCCACAACTCAGTCTAACCTCGGGTCCTTGCTGGGCTCCATGTTTAACCTCCCACATTGGATAGGTATTGTTGTGACTACTGGACAGCCGGGCGGTTCCGGGCAGGTTTACATCACAACTCAATCCAACCTCGGGTTAAACACATCGTATGTTCTACATTTACATATCTTGTCATTCCTGTTTATTTCTTATATGTAAATATTTGCGGCCCATTATTAAGTTAATGGTGTAAAGGTTACACCAATCACGGGCCCAACCCATACTTGAATTTGGGCCCTTCTATTTTATATTTTCATTCATTAATTAATTTTAACCCAACGTTATTTTCCCCCGTTTTTTTACACGTCCGTTTATATATATATTGGGCTTAGCCTTTTAAAGCCCAATTTAGCCATGCGAAAAGGGGAGGCTTAAAGCGTGATTACATACACAAAGAGGGGAAGGTGAGCGCATGAACTTGCATATGACGTTGGAAATACATGATAGAAACTGGTGTACTTGCATAGTGGTAACATAGGTGACATAAATTAAGGCATGTGAACTTGCGTAGGTTTAACTGCAACATGAACCTATATTCTTATTTATGCATAATGTCAAACATAAGCATGGCATAAATATTTCTAGCATAAGCATGGCATAATATCAAACATAAGCATGGCATAAATATTTCTAGCATAAGCATGGCATAATGTCAAACATAAGCATGTCATAATATCAAACATAAGCATGGCATAAGTATAGTTAAATTTGTTCACATAACCATGGCATAAATATACTTATGCATAAATATTCCTAATCATGGTGTTTGCTTTAAACTTGCAAAAAGGGATTTTTGAGTCTAACCTAGCCATGTCTCACATATGACATCATATAATTCTTTTAAACAAGATAGACTTAATCATGGATTTCAATTATGCCAAATATCATTCCTAGCCTAGCCATATTCATAAGTTTGCAAAAGCATGACTTAATACACGGATTATGGTGTCAAAATTCCAACATAGTTTCATATGAACTATAACAACCAAACTTGTTTCAATTACTTGCAAAATGATTTATGCATAAAAATATACATCATGATGGCATAATAACAAAGCCCCAAACTTGCATGAATTTCAATCAACCACATACATGTAGCTTCAACATAGATTACATAATTTGCGCAATATTCCAAACGTATACTTGCATAGAACTACCGCATGTAGTTCTTTATAATTGAATGACATAATTCAGAATATCCAATCGTATATAAATTGATAAGAACGCACAAATATGAATTTCATTGCCACAATTCAAGCATACATATCTACACAATCATTTGTTCATACCAAAGTAATACTCTACTTACAATGGTGTGATGAATTCTCCAATTAAGAGATTGAAGACGCAAATTCCTTTGTTGAATTGATTTGATTTAGGTCTCTTTAAGCTTTAGAATTTTCCTCCTAATCCTCTCTCTAGTTGGCGGCTACCTCTAGTCGTTCCTCGGCAACATGGCGGCTATGTTCTTAATTTTGAATGAATAGATTAGGGTTTAGTCTAGGGTTGTTTATATAGAGGTTAGGAACTGATTAGGACCCTTGATGTTGCTAGGTTAGATCGTAGCCATTCATTCGATAGAGAGACCAATTAAAACTTGCCACCTAGCCCTAGTGACAAAGCAGACCACAGAAAATCGGAGGAACACAGACCTGGCCAGCCAGGTTGACTGGGCTCGACCAGGTCGATACCCCTGTCGACAGCCCTGTCGACATGGGTAGCCCAGGTCGACAGCCCAGTCGACCTGGGTGGCCCAGGCGGGTGTTCTTCCACCCTGGCCCACTGGGCCCTACTTCGAAATATTTAATTATTTAATTCTGTTTGAATTTTAAACTTAATTCAAAACTTTCGAAGGCCATATCTTCTTCATACGGACTCCGTTTTTCGAAAACTCGGACTCTATTTCGCGTATTTTTCCGAGACGAACGCAATGGCGTATCCCGTTTCCCTTAGTTCTTTGATTTCAGATTAATTATACTTTAATTTGTTAACTACACAGTTATAGAATTTTTGGGGTGTTACAAGTCTGTAGCATAAATCTACCCGGACCCGCCCGGCTTAACTAGTGGCTACAAACAATAGGACCCAATGTGAGTAGTTGGTCATATAGCACTTAAAACCCGAGGTTAGACTAGGTTGTGGTGTAAAGCTACCCGGACCCGCCCGGCTTAACTAGTAACCACAACAAAGTCTAATGTGAGAGGTTGGGGTGCATTAATCTAATTAATGCCACATGAAAAGGTTAAGTAATTTTGACTAATGACACTTAACCGATATGACACGAATGGGTAGGTTAAGTTAAACCGGACTTGATTTCTTAATGACACTTAACCATATAAGACAATTAGGGGATGGGGTTAAGTAATTTACGCTTAACTAATCCGACTTGGTAATTAGATGGGGTTAAGTAACTTAGACTTAACTAATCTAAACACGGTAATTAGATGGGGTTAAGTAACCCACACTTAACTAATCTAAACACGGTAATTCGATGGGGTTAAGTTAAACACTTAACCAATCTAAACTTGGTAATTCAATGAGGTTAAGTAACCAATACTTAACCAACTTAACATGATAATTTAATGGGGTTAAGTAACTTATACTTAACCAATTATACATGATGATTTGATGAGGTTAAGTAACCTATACTTAACCAATCTAATATGCGGACCTGATAGGGATAAGTCACAAGACCTTTTAAATATACTTAACCATTGTAATACGATTAGTGGATGGGGTTAAGCTAACCCATACTTAACCAATCCGACTCGAAAATCTGATGGGATTAAGATAATCTATGCTTAATCAATCTAACACGATAATCTGATAGGGTTAAGATAAACGAATACTTAACCAATTTGACTTGATAGGGTTAAGTCATGAGCTTCTTGGTATACTTAACCAACTTGTAGGGCTAAGCCTTGAACTTAAATACTTAGCCAATCTTGACATGATTCGTAGGCGGGTTAAGTCATAAACTTGAAGGACAACACTTAACCCATTAGACAAAACCCTAGCTCAGGGGACTAGGTTGAAAATCGTAGTTAACAAGGATAGCGGGAAGAGAAGCTAAGTGGTAAACCTTAGTTAAGGATAACTAAGTGATAATTCTTAGTCAAGGAAATTGGACCAGTTCGCAGATAGATGAGTAACCCGATATGGTAGGTCATTGCTTGAACATACATGGAGGAGCGAATTATCTGACATAGATAAAGGCTCCAACGAACTGGGTGACGAAGCGGTAGCTTCGGGGGACGTGAGGATACTCTTGGTATCCCTCTGTGAGGTTGCAGATGATCCGCCTGGGCTCACAAGAGGTTAAGGTATGCGGTAGAAGAACCAAGAGTATGCCTTGGTTGCTATGCGAGCGACCTAAAGACTGGGATGGATTAGCGTGGAGTCGACGATACTTGTTTTTGCCCTGGATAGCACGTCGCCGACTACCTACCATCTTTAGTTAATCGTGCACGTACGGAAAGGCAGAGAACTCCCAACAGACCATATACTTGCTATCGAGTTATGGGCGAGGTTGGCCAATAGGTAAGTGGGGCCTATTGGGGCCGGGATGTAGTTCTCATACATGATTTTTCTTGGATTGCCTTTCAGTAGTTGAGGGAGGGGTCATGTGGGACCATAGCCACGGATACAAAAACAGACCTTGATATCTACATCGGCAGATGACTTAAAGCTCCCGACCGAGTTCCGTATTTCTTGATTTGCCCTGGCACGGAACTCGGATGGCACATTGAGATACATGTGCGTCTAGACATGGAAAACGATTCACGATACATACGTGGGATAAAGGGCGTGGTTGACGGGTGGCATAATCCCTAGTGGCACTAGGTGGCTTGAACCCAAACCGAGACACAGAAACGTTCATTAGGTAGCATAATCCCTAGTGGTCCTAGGTGGCATAAATCCTAAGTGAACACGCGATAGTTCATGGTAAGAAAACATAACCAGATCAAGGGTAGCAGTCCAAAACAACTTCAAAGATAGAATGGTACTACGTTGAGGTGGTATAGATTTACATGGGAAAGCCCGTACGGCCTACGGCAAAGGACTGAACTTATACATGGAAAGAAACATACGAGTGGGGAAAACCTACATATGCTATATATTAGGTTGACATGGACCATTACATGACATTGGGCAAGGGACATTCATAGTTAACACATGACGCGGGTTGGGATACTAGTACGAGAGGTGCAGAGCAAATATACATGATAAATACCTTGGGATGTTATACATGATAGATACCGTGGGATGTTATACATGATAGATACCTTGGGATGTTATACATGATAGATAACGTGGGATGTTATACATGATAGATACCTTGGGATAGTATACTTGATAGAAACCTGACGATGTGATACCTTGATTTATCTTGACACTGTAGTTTATCATGATACCTTAGTTTATCTTGCTACAGTAGTTCATCCGGTTATCTTGGTTTAGCTTATTTATCTTGTCGTCATCCTTATGTTTACTTTCAGTTTATGCATGTCATGTTACCTTTACCTGTTTTATACTGGAAGTAGATAGGACTTACCAGTCTTTATGACTGACCCCGTTTTGTTTCGCCTCTTTGTCTTCCGTTCCCCCCCCCCCCCCCCCGGTTTTCAGGGAGGAAATGTTGTTGTTTAGTTCGGACCTCTTATGCTTGAAGGTCATCATGTATAGCTTGGTCTTCTCTTGGCTATGGCTGCTTCACCGCTTTATTTTGGGGAATAATTTATGAAAAGGTTTATGCTTCTTTACTATTACAAGACAGGTTTTGATGTATTCTGATGTAAAAGGCTTTAGACCTTATTTTATAAGGTAATGAAATTTGTTTTACTTCCGCTATTTTATATATGCTCTGTCTTGTAATATTTCTGTGCATGTTTACCTCGATAATGCTTCACCAAACCTAGTGCATTCCCTTTCTGAGTGACCCTAGCGGAGGTGGGGTGTTACATTAACAAGGATTATACTAGTCTTGGCAGGAAGCCGTTCCATGGAACGGAGTCGGCTACGGATGTCCAAGATTGGTTGGGTAGTTGTGAGCGCATCTTCGAGGACTTGGGAATCGATGATGCCATAAAGAGAAAGTTAGCATCGCGTCAGCTTCAAGGATGAGCTATGAATTGGTGGAATGTTATTAAAGCAGCTACTCCTGAAGATCAAGTTACTTGGAATCAGTTTATGACTCGTTTCAGCGAAAAGTTCATTCCAGCTGCTCACAAATTTGAATTGTTTAGGAAATTTTTGGAGCTTAAGCAGAATGGTAGGGCAGTCTCAGAATATATTGCTGAGTACGATACTTTATCGAAGTATGGATTATCTCTTATCGACACTACCGAGAAGAAGAACGAGAAGTTCATAACCGGCTTAGATGAGTACTTAGGGGAAAGGCTGATAAACCACATCAACGAGACGTTCGAGTCTATAGTGTGGAAAGCATTGAGCTCAGAGAGTCTTTACCCTAAGTCAAAGGCCAATGTTGCTATTGCATCTGTAGAGGAACCAAAACCGCAAGCAAGCGGTGGAGGTAAGAAGGAGTCTCAGAATAAGAGAAAACAGGATCAGACCAAGGGTGGTCAGAAAAAGAAGGACAAGAAAGATAAAGAGTGCTTTAGTTGTGGCAAGAAGGGCCACTATGCTAGAGATTGTCAGGAAAAGCCTGGGGAAAGGAAGTGCTTCAATTGCGGCCAAGTGGGACATCATAAGGATAAATGTCCACAACCTCCTAAAGAGAAGCATATCATGAAAGCATATGCTATCAATGTTGTCCCTTCTTCGTCGAATGCCTCAACTGCGGCGGAGAAGGGAAAGGGCATCGTTATTCGAGGTATGCTTTCTATTTATGATGTTCCTGTTCGAGTTTTGTTTGATACCGAAGCTTCCCATTCCTTCGTATCTAGCGACCTGGTAGATAGGTTGGAATTGGAACTCGAGATTGTCGATAGACCTTCAGTTGTGACGAACCCGATCAGTGGTTCGACTAGCCTTTGCATGATTTGTTGTAATGTGGTCTTATCGAGTCATGGATGTATGTTTGCCTGTGGTTGCTTAGTTGCTTTGCTAGTATCATCTCACGTAGATTGTCTGAATTCAGAGGAGATGTTCCTTAAGTGCTTGTCTGATATTGGTTTAGGCCTTTGGGGCTTATGCTTGGGGAATGTCGAGTTCGACTAGGATAGTTTGCGTGAGATATAAATAGTTGTTGTAATTTCCGTTGAATGATATCTCGGCTTACCCGAGGAGTGATGTGCAACCGTGACATGATAAGACTGTTCAATGGTATGGAGTGCCGCGAGTTGGATTTGATAGGGCTATGAGACGACTCGAGTGGGACTCGAGAAAGTTGCAAAGTAATGAATTGTTTAGGACCCGATGTTGATGTTCTCGTTGGTTCAAGAATGGTATAACTTCGAAAGGATAAGACGTGCTCATTGATCGTGGAGATGCAACGAAGGCCAGGACAATTCAAGTTGGACATGAACTCGTAAAAGAAAAATGGTTGTTCGTTGATCTTGGAAGTGCAACGAATAGAGAGACGACTCATGTTGGACTTGAGATTTGTCAGTGATGGATACTCGAGGCTGGGTCAGAGTATGTGGGTATCTCTTCTGATGAGAGTACCAAGAAATCGTCGATACTTAGAGTGTTCTAGACGAACTCGAAGCAGGGGTATCTGGGGACGCCCGTTACCTTGGATCCGTTGGACATGATCTAGTTATCCTTGGAGGATAAACGTACGTTGGACGTACAGTAGTCCGTATGGAGGCGGAGCTTCCATTAGCCATGGGATTGGTTGGACCAGTCAAGTAGGCATCGACATATGTATGGAGGCAGTAGCCTTGGGATTGGTTGGACCAGTCAGGTAGGTATCGACGTATGTATGGCTCTGGCACGTGATAGATATGACATGTTTGATGGATGCTATGGTTGCTATGTTTGTTCCTATTTTTGTTCCCTTGAGTAGACTATCACCTGTAGGATTCTGGTAATAGAGCATGAAGAGATGACGACATACACAGATGCCTTTGCTACCGGACTAGGCGCGATAGCTGATGCATTGAATAGGAGACATGACAGTTTAGATGATATGTTTCTTGAATGGAAGCAACTGGAGTATATCGTGGGGTATGATCCCAGACGTAAGTATGGATTGGATCCAGAAATGTTAGCAAGTTAGACTATCAGACCGACTTTGATTGAGCGGATTGGTTCCAATCAGAGGGACGATCCTAATCTATTGGAAATCATCTCCAAGGTAGAGATGAGCATTGCAGTGAGAAGATGAACAAGTATGGACTTGATCGAGATGGATGTCTTTGAAAGAATGGGAGACTGGTTGTACCCAATGTTAATGGATTGAGAGATGAAGTGCATGAATTGCCAGTTAGTTTAAACTGAGCAAAAGGAGCCTAGTGGTTGTTACAACCGTTGGAAATTCTCGAATGGAATTGGGAACAAGTCTGAATGGATTTCACTGACGGATTACCAAGGACTAGATTGGATCATGATAGTATTTGGGTGAATCATGTATTAGAGGATCTCTTGAGGGCTTGTATATTAGATTTTGGTAGGTCATGGGATAACCATTTGCATCTAGTTGAGCTTACATATGATAACAGTTATCAATCCAGTATTGGTATGGCTCCATTTGAAGCTTCGTACGGAAGACTGTGCAACTCGCCGTCATGTTGGTTAGAGACCGGTGAGAAATATGTGCTTGGACCAGAAGTAATAAGAGAAACTTCTGACAAGATCAAGGTTATTCGACAGCGAATGAAGGCCGCTCAAGATAGACAAAAGAGTTATGCTGATAGGAGATGAAGAGAATTGAAATTCTCCGTTGGTGACTTGGTATTTGTCAATATAACTCCATTAAAGAGCGTGATTCGATTTGGTACGAAAGGCAAGTTAGCACCAAGATTTGTTGATCCCTTCCCAGTTCTCGAACAAGTTGGGAATTTGGCATATAAAGTTGAGTTGCCTGACAAGATGGCTGGAGTTCACAACGTATTTCATGTTTCCAGTTAAGGAAGTTTGTGCACGACCCTAATGTGTCTGTTTCACCAGACCAATTAGATGATATCGAGGTAGAACCCGAGGCGGTTGGGAACCGCCGACCAATGCGTATTGTTGAGTACGATATGAAGCAGCTTCGGAGGAAGACGGTGAAACTAGTCAAAGTCCAGTGGGGTGAGAATGAGAAATACTGTACTTGGGGAACATGGGAGAACATAAGGAAGTTGTATCCGGAACTCTTTGTCTGGTAAGATTTTAATAGCAATAGTTACTCCCTTGTTAGTAAACCGCATGCTAGGATAGGCTTGTTGTATTGTTATGTATGTTTTATTGTTGCAAATGATTGATAGGCATGCGGCATCCTTTGTATGTTTTGGTTAAGGAATTTCGGGGGCGAAATTTCTTAAGGGGGGAGGATGTAACGACCCGCATTCTACGCATCGAAAGATTATAGAATATTTATTTCATTTTCATACGAAGTCATATGGTGGTGTAACTTTGGGGAACGACTATTGGGTCATTTCCCATATTCACGATTTTTGCCATTTTAAATGACCATTTTGCCCCTGGAGAATCTTGTTTCACCTATAACTTTTGATTGATAAGGAGTTTTGACCTGAAACCACTTCCATTAGATCTGGATGATGGTTTACCTTTCCGTAGAGTGGTCACATTAATCAAACGGACTTACCGTTTGGGAGATATGGCTGAATTAATGTTTAGAAGGTGAAAAACAGCTTAACCAGGCCAAATAGGGTGATTGGCAGCTAGGCCCATTGGGGGGATTTCGGGATTAGGGGTATTTAAGGACTGAAAGGGACTAGAGAAACCCTTCTTTGTCATTTTTTGCAGCAGCCACTTTCATTCCTTCAACCCTAGTAATGGCTTCTATCTTCTAAAAACACCTCTAATCACCTTCTAATCAAGGATTAAGCTAATCAACATCAAATCAAGTTAAAATAGCATCAAATCAGAGTTGGAGCTGCTGTGTTGCATAGAGATCCAACCCAAATTAGAGATATTTTCAGATCTAGGATTAATTTGTGCCTAAGATGAGTGATTTACATTGTTTTTCACTAGTTACGGCTAATTAGGGGTGATTAGTGTTAATTAGCTAAATTATAACTCAGAAAAAATTGGAAAAATATTTAGAAATTCTGAAATATTATTTTATGCCTTTGTTAGAAATTTGGGTTAATTTTGACATTTTTTGTTAATCGTAAGGTTAAATCATGCTTAAGGGTATTAAGGGGAAAATCATAGTTTTGGGTGTTTGATCCATATTTGCATGTTAAATTGTTGTTTTGGTGTTTATGGTTGATTATATATGTTGCTAGTACTATTTGGAATGATTTGTGACTACATAGGAAATGTCGGCTGGTTCGGGGCGGGCTGTCACAGGTTGGAAAAAAAACAATGTAGGCATGTGTTTTCTTCTCTCCTGAAGTGAAATGGACGTGATAAATAAAGGGGGTGCTAGGTATGAAAAGGTTTAGCATAGCATGTGGTTTTAGATCAGGATATTTTTTTTATGCCCAAAAGAAAAATGCTGTGCTTGAAAAGACAATGTTATATACTTTTAATTTTTGCTTCGTGGTGAAAAGTGTGTGTGCGTGTATATATATATATAATATAGGGTAGGTTCTCCTTTATTTTAATACGATATCACGATCTAAAGTTGACCGTTAAATTCGTACCAATAAACACAATCTTCAAAAATGGACGCCATGGTACAATTTGGCGTTACGGTCCTAATGGAACTAATTTCATTAAAAAATGTCTCCGTTTGCAAAACGGCGCTATTTAGATCCCAATTTATCCAGCGGTTCACGTTTACATTACGATTACTGACAAAATAGCTCCAGTTAGCTCCAAACTGGGAATACAACAATAACTAATCATACGCATTCCATGAAATTCGTTCCGTCAAAAACAGAGGTTGTTTGGAAAAATAGTTATTGATACCGCTTATAAAAATATCGATGAATTATAAATTAAAACCAAAACAATTAAATTAGATAATAATAATTTATTATTATCAAATATATCCAAATAAAATAATATATATATCTCCAAATTCAGATCAACATGGAATTATAACCCAATATAAATATTTCAAGTTAAACGATAATCGAATTACATAGAAATTTCTTATTAAATTAATGAATAAACGTTATCGTTTATAAACGGTTTTCATAGCGACTATTTTAGAATTTGAACTGGACATAACTAACAATTTACAAGCTGAAATCTCGATTTTTCTCTTTCGTTAGAAAATAATAATCAATCTGATTCTAACGTTTCTTATTTCACAGAATTCCGACTTAAAATAGGCTCTGTATATTCAATTGTAGTTCAAAACTCAATATTATGAACTACCGCGTCATTTCAAGTTCGTTTTATAATTAAATATAAATTAAAATGTTTAATTGTCGTTTTATAAACCAATTCAATATATAAATCCATTAATATTCCAACTATATTATTTAAAACAAATCTAAATATTCGATTTTAAATAACCGAAAAATCCGGGTCATTACAAAGAAATGATGATAGATATTATAACTGCAACAAACCAGGTCATATAAAGAAAATATGTCCATATGCAAATAAATCAAATCAACAAACAGACAATAGTAATTCGTCAAAGAAAAGAAATAGAGCATATGCAGCAACTTTATACGATTCAGATTCATCATCAAGTGATGAAGAGCTAAAAACCAGAAACTCAAATATGTGTTTCACAACGTTTCAAAATTTAGAAAATATCCAACAAATGGATTCAAAAACTAGGTACACCTTAATTAATTTTTATTTTTTTGGTCGATTTGGATGAATGGATGTTTTGTTTGTTTGCCTTGTTTGAATTTGAAATTTAAATTTTAAAATTCAAACTTGAACTTTAAAATTCAAATTTGAAAGTTGAGTTTTGAAATTCAAAATAATAATAAAATAATAAGTAGTTAATATAATAATAATATAATTTTTAGATATGTTTTGATATGATTAATATTATTGCAAAAAATAATAAACTTGAAATATAAAACATTAATATAATAAAACAAAGTCAAATCAACATGTCTTTTGAAAACCAATATGTATGTCGACATATATGCCAGTAAATGAAATTCAAATTTTGAATTTCAAAAGTTTGAACTTTCAAACTTCCCTCTAACTTTTCACCAACTCCCAAGGTATGGAAAAGGTGTCTTTAATTTCAGAAAAGTTGTGCCTATTCAATCTCTATTTATTTATCTATTCAATCTCTATTTATTTATCTATTCAATCTTATTCTCTCTACCTCTCATTCAAAATTCAAACAACTTTCTTTGTATATATTTTCTTCAAAATAACTCTTTGATGGCTTCCTCTAGCACACCAAAAACCATGAGATTGACCAAAATCCTCAAAGGTCATCTCTACAATGATAGAGAAGCCATTCAAGCCTATGTTAACTATATCGCAAATGGAAAAGTCAACACAGGAGCCTTCGCTATGTTTGAAGATTTTCCCTCTTATGATCTTCTCTCTCTTTTCAATCAAAATGAAGTTCTAAGCTTAGTTGACGCCTGGGATAACAATGAAGTACATTACCTGAATCTCGTCAAAATGTTGTACGCAAATTTGATTTGTGGATTTTATGAAAAAGATAATAATCAAGTATAGAGTAGCATAAAAGGCACTCAAATTGTTTTGGATTGTGAAATTTTGGGTACTATTTTAAATTGTAAGTATACAGGAATGGATTTCTCGAATTTTGAAATTGTTCCATGACATCTTTGAAAGCGATGAACATATAGAATTCAAAAATCTTTTTTTCCGTCCTAAAGCAAGAATCGTTAACCTCCTCCTTCAACATACCATCACTCCCCATTCCAGAAACTTCAACAACCCTACCCTCAAAGTTCAAAATGCTCTCTTTGCTAATTTTGGTGTTTATGATATAAATTGGGCTGATGTAATTTTAAAAGAATTTAAGCCCAACCAGATTCTTGTGGGATCTCCGACTGAACCTCCGACCCATGTTTGAAGCAGCTCCAGAAAGCCGAAGAATAAGAAAGAAAAGACCGAAGAAGTCGGTTTCTTTATAGCTATGTCCACCAAAGAAAACACCATTTATCATGGAATTTATCTTACTTGGATTTTTAAGTATTTTGGAGTGGATCTCAAAGGAGAATAATTTGTGTCAAGAAAGGTGTTTAACTCGGAAAATATACATCTTATGTACATTCCAATCACCTTTAAGCCTTATGAAACATTCAAAGATAAACAAGCTTGAATGCAACAACAACAAGAGGAAAATCCTATGGAAATCGAAGAAGAAGAAGAAACATCTTTGGAAAATATAGAGTGTCCATCTAATAATAGAACCTTATCTAAAGAAATGCTTGTTCAAAATCAAGCTAAGTTAGCCAAAAACCAAAAGAAGATCAATAAGACTTTTACCCATATGTCTAAGTTCATTGGCAAAATAGGAAGAAAACTTGGAATATCATCTTCCTCCTTATCATCTGCTGATCTAAGCTTATCTAGTTTATGTTATATTTCGTATTTTCTTGTATTTATTTTCGAATCTCGTATTTAATATCTTGTATTTGTTGAATGTATTTGCTTTCAAGTAGTAATGGATGGCGTTTATTTCTGTCAAAACAATCTTTAATTTACTATAAAAACAAATTAGAATTAAATAAATTAAAATAATATAATAAAAATTAACTAAAAATTGAAAATACCCAAAATGTAACTAGGGTATGTCGACATACATTTTTTAGCATGTTGATGTACAACTGCCAGTTTTTCAAATTTGTTCAAAATTTGAAATTTAAATAAAAAACTAGTACCTCTTTATTTTAATCGAATTCCAGACCATATAAATACCGCCTTCTTCCAGAAAAACTTATTCTAAACTTTCTCCTTCTTCTCTAATCATTCCTTTTCTATAATATCAAAATATGGCAAATCCTATTCATAATTTGAGTGAGAATCTTGAAGAAACATTGAATTCATTCAAGAACATCCTATTTATAATACTTCGTAATCAACGTCATCTCGAATTGATTCAAATAAAGATGGTTGGACATCAACAGAAGCATTTGA
The DNA here is from genome assembly GCA_030737875.1 of Allium sativum. Taxonomy (NCBI): domain Eukaryota; kingdom Viridiplantae; phylum Streptophyta; class Magnoliopsida; order Asparagales; family Amaryllidaceae; genus Allium; species Allium sativum. Next base: position 137,359,327 of record CM060925.1, on the reverse strand, counting down.
TGTCATTCGTTGGCTAATATCTTCTCTTTTTCAAAGACGAAGACAACAATCTCGCTAAAGCACTACCCACAAAAGAAGATGAAGATTGGGAAGTCATCAAGAAGAATCCAATCTTTGGAAGAGACGGATGGGTGGAGGTTCTAATAGATATTTGAATTGTTTGGTATGATTGGTTTATTTGATTTGAATACGTTTGAACTTGCTTGTAAGTATTGTTTGGTTTGGATTGGATTTGAAACTTGTATATGTATGGACTGAAATATTTGTAAACATTGACTATAATACTTGGATTGTTTGATTTGTTTATACTTTTTAAAATTAAGGTGTTATATAGGCATGAATTTAGAGGGAGTCATGTATACTAGTACAAAATTAAGTATTATAATCTTAGAATAGATAGATAGTTATTTGTGGTATAGATTTAGGGGGATTATATTTAGAAGTTCTTTTTGTCGATGACAAAGGGGGAGAAATTATAAAACAAGGATTAGTTAGGCTTAGTTTAAGGGGGAGTATGTAGGATTCACGATGAAAGGGGGAGTATTCGAAGGACTAGATCAAAACGTATCAATAAGTATGAATATTTTATAAATCAATGTTGTCATCATCAAAAGGGGGGAGATTGTTGGAGAATGGAGTTTTGATGACAACAACCTTATTTCAAATATCATTATTAACTAATTATAAAATATATACTAACATCTTATCTAGAATATATATATATATATACGCACATATATATGCAGGGTTTGTATACATGACTTAAATACTCAAGATTGTATAATTTTTGAGTTCCAAGAGATTCAGGATTCAAAAGAGATTCAAGAGTCATGAGTTATCAAGGTTTCAAGAGTTTAAGAAAAATATAGTAATTGAGTCTAGTTTATATGTAAGACTCTGAATAGCACTCCATGTTCAAATTCTAATTTTCAAATATCAAATTCTGTTTTCAAAATTCAAATCCTAATTTCAAATTATTTACTAAATGATTTCAAACTATTATCTTACTTATGATTTCAAACATATATGTTTATAAAGTTTAATACATATATAAATATAAGTTTATAATATAGTATTATAGTTTTAAATCTTATAAATTTATAAATATGTTCATATAATATATTATTATGTTTTCATATGATTTTACACTTTAGAATATTCGTTTAAATTACTAGGTTTTGATTCAAGAATTTCCAGAATAATATATATGTTTAAACACTTAAAAAATAGTTTCTAAAAAATTATTATACATATGTCGACATATATAATTAGACATGTCGACATATAACTTTCATATTTTTAATTTTCAAAGGAAGTGTCTTTTCACTATTTGAAATGTTTCAGAAACGTTGCAACCTTTGAGACACTATAAATAGGTGCCGATTTCGAATTTTTAATCATTCTTTCTTCTCCAACTTCACCCCTTTACTTACCACCATTAATATTCATTATTTTCTTGATTTCTACACTTATACTTTGCCAATTTCTACTCAAATTATATAAAACTTCTTCTCTTCTTAATCTCTATCAAATACTCTTTGAATTGACGTGCTATTGAAGAGTTATAGGGCTGTTGTAATCATTTAGGAATTGCTTGGGAAAGGGTGTGTTCCTTGTAGCCCTGAAATCAAGGAAAATGAGCGGTGTTAACCTTGTAGCTGTGAAATCAAAGGTTGTGGAATCAGTGTTAACCTTGCAGTCGTGAAATCAAGGGTGTTGAACTTGGATATTGATAATAATAAAACTATGCGCAATCCAGCGTTGTGTGGGACTGGACGTAGGAGTAATCTGAACCAGTATAAAATCCAGTGTGTTCTTTCCTTTTCTGCATTTTATATTTATCTGTTCCCGTGTCTATGATTGTTTCTGTGTTTGTGATCATCTCTGGTATGATAATCATTGTGTGATTTATATAGTAGATCAATTAAGTTTAAGATTTTCATAAATTCCTTATAAACACTATTCACCCCCACCTCCCTCCCCCCCTCTAGTGTATTTTTCCTTAGGATCCGCATTCCCTAACAAAAGTGTTGTTTTACCCATCAGTTATAAGAAAATATAATTTTCACAAGAAATAAGAACGGAATAGTAGCTGAATTATTTTGGATATTTAGAATTGTTGTTTGGTCGTATCTACTTTTGAGACTAATGTGATTGTGCTGAGGAAGCTCTTTTGTCTCAACGGTAATAGTGGACACTGACATAAAAAAGTACAAGATTCTTGGAACTGAGTTCGGTCAAAGAAAGAAAGAGGAATGGTCGAAACAATAATTAAATAATTAATAGCTGGCACATTCGGGTCTAGGTTCAGACTGTGTCGAAAATGGGGAAAGTGGTCGACCATATGGTCGATCAGTCAACTAGCAGGCATTCGAGCACTTTATGGTTTGGGTCGATCTCAAAACTAGAACGCGACTATAAGTCGCGTCCTTCCTTCGTTCGAGCCACCACCTGTATTTCTTCTCCACCTTCAAATTTTCAACTGAACCCAAAAGCCTCCTCTCCCTTCCTATACCAAATCCAAGCCTCACATCTCTATTTTGCCACTAACCGACGCCAAAATCTTCACACATCAAATCTTTCCCCACCATAACTCTAGATCTATAGCTTTTTCTCCCTTTTCAATCACTACTAAATTTGTGGCACTACCCTGCATAGTTGGTGCCTCTGTTCGTCAACCTGGTCTCACTCTAAAGGATGCCGCTGGCTGGTTCACAATGTGCAGAAAATTGCTGCATATCTTGAAACTATGAATTTCTAGTTTCACCATGAATGACAAATGAAATATGCATATTTAATCGCTTTTAGGTTAGTGGAGCTTTTTTGGCAGTAGGACTTGCACCGATCTTCCCCCTTGACACCTTTAAGAGGGATTGCTACCGGCGATGCATTCATTTGTTTGATGCTTAAATGGCGTAGAATTTTGAAGATGGCAATAGCCATATCTAATCTAAGGTGAAAGGGACTCATAGTGAAACGACCGATGATCAGTTCGCTAGATTTTTGGGATTTCCATATCTGGCACCTATTTTGATGATATTTAGATAGTGGATCCACAGTTCTTCAACGCACCTGTTTGATAGCAATAGAAGTTACTCGATCAAATCCAAAATGATATGATATTTGTTTGATGGAGACATGTCATATTCAAAAGAGATGCAAATATGATGTATATGACACATTATATCAAGTATATCATAGAAAGAAAATACATTATTTTTAACAAAATTGATCAACTGGTTAGATATATGTAACAAATTACATAATTAACCTAAGGCATACCCTAAATCTATCATCTAACACAGAATAGCACTCCCTCACTTACAAGTACAGTCTCTAAATTAACAAAGCCTTCGTCCTCACCAAGCATCTTCGCACACTCACCACCAAGCATAGACACACACTCACTTGTGCCAACAATACTGCCATCATCCTCACTAAGGACGCTTACACAACCACCAATAGTTGTAGTGCAAAAATCATGGAAAGAGAGCTTTCCATCATCTTCTACCACATTGAATCTATGATTAGCTGGTTCAATTTCTTGCTACAAGCTAAAAAGTTCTTAGTTCTATTCACACACACCATTCACATCTATGACGTTTCATTCCTTTGCTAAATTAATGAGCCAGGAGTACTTATTTGATACCCTAAAACATTTAAGATATTCTAATAGTAGAGCCGGATATGGATAGTATTGTCAACATGGTTAGTCAGCGATGGTTGAGCCAAGCCACAAACTGAAGGGTCAAATAAATTTGGGTTAGTAACTTAGTATTGTCACAATGGTTAGTCAGCGATGGTAGACCCAAAAATAATTCTTTGCATTTTGACAAAGGTAGTGTCTGCATCATCTTACAGAGTGATATAGACTTCATCACTATAGTCAACTAGGAGTCTGGTCACCTGAAGAAGTCGCGTTTGTAATTTCATCCATAAGGTGCTCTGATTCGAACTCATTCCAGATAACGAGTTGAAATGATGCAATAAATACTCTAGCAAATTAATGTTAGTGTATGTATACGTCTGATACCTATCAAGGAGCATCCCTTTTAATTTCAAGTATTTTAGAGTAAATTTGAAGTGATGGACTTTCATCGAGGTATCAGTTGGCTTTAGATCTTAGGAGTGTCTTGCTGATTAAAATTTGCAAGAAATGCGTTTATGATCATATTTACAGCACCTGAAGCATTTAGTTGGTTCCCTGCATCTTGTCATTTAAATTACTTAGCTGAGAAGCAAATAGGAGCAGCGGGAATAAAATGGGGAAATATAGTGGATATAGGGAAGGCGCAGAAAGTTCATTAGACTTGGAACCAAATGTTTAAAATTAATAAATTACTGTTCTCACATTGTAGTAGAAACAAACATTAATTAATCTTGTATAACAAAATCAAAGAATATCATGGCTACGCACGCCATGTTTAATGATTATAACAGATTTCAACAATATATTGGATACTAATGCCTTAAAAGTTAGCTCTTTACGCTAGCATTATTAACTTTTTTTTAAACAAAAGAACTAGTCAAATTAATTTATGTATATTAATATTGCTAAAGCGGTTGCTAAAAGGTCTTGATTTAGCGGATGCAGTGGCAAATAGTTAGGCTAAAAGCAGATCCACTGTTTATCAATGCTAAATTAAAATAACGTAGCGGTTGAAGAGTGTTATGAGCTACAGTGGGATTTTGTGGGGGCTTTGGCGGCGCTTTAACTGCATAGCTCTGCATTCTCTGGTAAAATGAGATGCATCTCCACTTCTGAAACATATATGATATTTGCTTTTATTGTTTTGAGAAAGCCAGTGTTTGCGGAGATTATGGTGCAATGTGCTATGGGTGTCGTCGGAGGGATGCGCGAACGAAGAGTATCGATGTAGCAATGAGGTAAATAAGAATTGATTGTTGTGGGAAGTGATAGGGCATGAGTTTCTTTTTTTCTCAAAAAAGGTGTAATCTTTCTATATTGGATATATATACACACAAATTATATTTAATTAAATATAAATTAAATAAAATCCAATTAATTATTCATAAACTTAAATAAAATAGATTTTATTTGAACTTGGTCTAGGAATGTTCTAAAAAAATTAGAGTACGTAAATGCTAACATAGATCTAGTAAGAAATTTATGTGGAATTCATTCACATCTTTCGATATAGGCTAATCCACTTTTTAACATTATCCAACAAAACCTTTCAATATATGGAATAACTCGATCTATAAGTAAATGTACATTTATGTATGTACTAATCATAGCACCAACATAGATTTTAAATACACGTAATAACTTCTTGAAGTTAGGGCAGTCAACGGATGCTTTCAGACACGGATAGTGTCATATCCATATCCGAAATTACTTTTGGATATCGGATATCTGTATTCGTTTAATTTTCGAATATCCGTATCCGCTTAATTTTCGGATACGGACGGATATCGGATATTTATCCGCTCTTCTACTAGTTAATAAATTTAAGAGTATAAGTAAAAAAGTTTGGATAAACATAAAATAATTTTCATATTAATGTTTATAAAAAAAAACTAGAAAATAAAGAAATGTGACGATGAAACATTGTTTTATACTAATATCCATAAGCATGTCCAAAAATATTCTAAAATTAAACGTTAAAATTACCATTTTCACTGAAAATGGACAAAAAGATTATATTATAGTAACATCAAACGGTACAAAATAATTAGTAATACTATTTTTCTGTTTTGAGTTGCATATATTTCATTAATTAGTCGAACGGATATTTTTCGAATACGGATACCACTATAACCATATATGTATCCGAAAAGCTTTTCAGATATCAGATATTTGTATCTGCTTTTCGGATAATGCCGAATAACAGATATTTTTCATATTTTCGGATATGGATTCGAACGAATACCGGATTTTTCGGGTATTCATTGACAGCCCTACTTGAAGTTCTAGTATGATCTAAAATAATATATGACAACCGCTTCTTTGATACTAATTTCTTCAGATGAAGCCATACCAAATATTTGTAGCATATCACACATGAGAGAAAATATAGCATTTTATTCGACAATTTCGTTGACAATGTTCTTGATTTTGTTTTAGAGAAGAAGAGAGAAGATTGAGAAAGCAGAGGTGATTGAGAAGGGGGGGAGGAGAGGAGTTTTAAATGGTTAGGGTCTGTTAACATCAAAATTTCCGGAGATCAATGTGTTTCTCCCCAAGTTTCTCCAATCAAGCTTGAGAAGGTGACAAGATCGTTGGGGATTTCAGCGCATAAGACACGTTCTAATTGGTGACTTATTATTATTTGACTGTGAACGACCCCTTAATGTAAACCATCTATCCATACCTAAAATTGAACCGATGAATTGGACAAGGAATAAGACTAATTAGAACATTGCAGGCATCGATTTTTACTAAAAAGAATAGGGTCATCGCCCAGCATACCTAGCCATTGGTCCATCTCTATTTCCGTGGTCTAAACATTCAATTTCAACTATCGATCACATTGACCTAATCTATAACGAATATCGCTTTGGCATCTCTTCAAGTGGTTTTTTCACCAGCTTCAAATTTACTATTCAATGCATGAGAAAAACAGCAACGTTCAGTGTACCAAATCTTATATCGTTGTGATCATATGTAGTTAAAGCGCTCAGCGGTTCTACAGCGATAGAAATACAAAAAATAGTAGTGGTTGTAAAGCAGGGAAGTAACAGAAATATAGCGGATGTGCAAAAAGATTCATTAGAAGTAAAATCAAATATTTAAAATTAATCAATAACCATCTAACATCGTTTGTGTAGAAGAAACTAATACTAATTAATCTTATATAACGAAATAACATAATATCATGTTTGTGTACACTAGATTTAATGACTACAATATATTTTATCTTATATTGGATGCTTATGTCATAAATTTAGCTCTTTACACTAACTTTTATGATTTCTTTTAGAAGAAAACGAGTCAAATAAATATTTATTTATGAATATTACTAAAGTGAGAGCTAAAAAACGTTGATTTAGTGAATGTAGCATAAAATAGCGAAACTACTGCTTATTAATATTAGGCTGAAATAGCATAACAATCGAAGAATGCTATGGATGTAGCTAGGATTTAACGGAGCTTTAACTGCATAACTCAGATATTAACCACAACCAATATTTACAACCTTTGCTGATGATGATCTTGTTATTTCCTCAAAGCCTAAGCTGTCCTCCCATGATGACATTTGTGATGTTCTAAATGATTTTCACATGGCAAACGCCCTCAAAATGAACTAACGTGCATCTTATTTCAATTTGATAGCGAATTCAGCACGCAGATTCCCTGGTATTTCAGAGAACATACATTCATCCTTCTGTGAAAAAAAACTGAAAAAGACATGAAAATTTAATTATACAGCACAGTTGGTCAGAAATCACATACGCAAACGACATATATTCAACTTTTGTCTGCGTATAACATTAAATCTACAGTTCCATGCCAATTTCAAAGACACAGTTGGTACATGCACAACAGAGTATTTTCAGATATCCCAACTTACCGACAATGATATGACATGAGACATTCAAGGTTTGTTTTCAAACATTAAATTTACAGATAGCCAATTGTGCAGGCCAAATATAATTACAAGGCTTCATTCTTCATCTTCTTCTGCCTGCAAGTTGTTCACACGCTCGCATTCATCTATCCACTCGCTATATCTGCAAATATTCAAAATTCAACAAAACAAAATTAGATTATAAATTAAGGAAGCAATCCACAAGTCAAAGGATTCAGGAAGCATAAGATAAGAGTTTGTCTGCTTACATGTCTACTGGTTCTGTAAGAGCTGCAGAAAGAGAAAGAAAAAAAAAAAAAAAGCTTAGCAAAAACAAATACACACTGAAACATAGGCATATTCAGAAATCAGTAAAATGAACAGTAAAAAAACAGTACCAGTAATGGTAGTGCTGAAATTTTCTTGACAAACCATGCAAATGGCTTCCCCAATCAGATTCTTCATATCACTGAAATTTAAATGAGGAACAAAACTTTCATTTTTAAGAAGAAATAAAAAATGAAATCAAAGATAGTTGTAAGGATGTGTTAGATGCCTCACATGCGACATTCGACACTGCCACCATGATTGCAGAATGGGCAGCAGAAGGTAGTGTCCAGTTTGTCCATACGCTTCTTAGGAGCAGGCTTTGCCCTTGACTTTCTCTTTCCCATTGACGAGCTGTACCATGATATTGGAGCTGTTAATTAGTGTAATAACATGGCAAATATACAGCATCCAACTTGGTACAGGTACATACACTAAACATAAAATATGCTTAAGCCAGAACGAGATGGTCAAAATCATCACATTATGAAGTGAGACAATGATGGAGATTCGTAAGAGGGTGGGTATTGGGATGCATAGACATCAAACTAAACTTATATAAACCCACTAAAAGTATACTATTCAGTCGATCAGTTTTCACATTTTCCTTTCTTCAATTGTTCTTCACATCTCTTCTATCCACGTCTTCTTCCCCAGTAAAAGTCCCACCATTAAGTTAACCACCTCTCACACATCTCCGCTTATCCACTATTTCCTTAAAACTACAATCAATATGCTTCTTAGATCCAAGTATGTGGCTGTCTGACAGTGGGTAGGTAGTCGAGGAAAAGGATTGTGAAACATCAGTATCTGGGATGTGTTTCCTCAAACTAGGTGAGGTTCTAATCTGAAATCAGAGGATACTTGCTCTAAAAATCAATGATTTATTAGTTTGCAGATTTCGGGTTCCAGACATAAATTGAGCAGATACACACAAACCGTGGGTTGGGTAAACTTCATATTTCTCTTATATGCTTGATTTTACTACAATTCATCAATAATGCGATTACGGACGAAATCCCATTTGCAGTATTATTTGTTTGATGCCAACCAACGTTTTACCTCACATTAACCATTGTATGACTGTAGCTAATTAGTTACACAAACGAGGTTCAAAGGAGATTAGTGTGCTTTATTATATAATTATACTTTGTTCCTTTGTTAAGCCTCCTTCTGTTAGTGGGTGATACTTAACAAAATAATTGACAACTGAAGTTGACCACTCATTTCAATTGTTCCTGCTGAAAACTTCTCTACTGAATAATCACAAAATTTTGTCGGATTCAGTACAAAATTGCACAATGAAAAAGCAAAAAAGATTGACTGGTAAATGTTGTTCTTAGCCTTTTAATGAACTTCGTTTCTACTTTAGTTGCCACTCTTTTGATCTCTAAAATTGTTTCATGATATAGTTGATTATATTGCATGTGTAAGTTTTATTTACGATAATCGATACTTACTACCTATTTAAATAGCTCAACTGAAAATATCTTTGACAAACAATCAGTGTATTTTGCAAGAACAATATATAATTAGCAGCCTGCATGTCCACATTACCAAATAGTCTGACAGATTGATGTTATGCACAAGCTTCAAATGGTATTTCTTTTCATTTTTATTTTTAATTTTAATCTTTCCATTAATCACGAATCTGGATATATATATATATACTGATTATAAATGACAATCATATTGTTATTGAAAGATGCATCATAGTAGCATTCCCAAGTGGAATCAGCTGAATTTGCAAAAATGAATATATACTGATCTATTATATTTTATGAAAGCTCAATGTTGCTTCAAAGGCCTTTCAGTTTCGTTTCTCTCAAAAAAAACAGGATGTTGCCACCTGTACCAACATGCCCAGATCTACTGGCCAGGGTTTCTTGTGTCTTTCCCTACCAGGCTTTAAACCTTTCTTCGCATCCCCTTTATTCCTTTGCATCCCTTTATTCCCTAACCCTAATTTTCATTTATCGTTAAATTTCGAAGATGCAGACCATGGCCCCTACCATATAGTCATAGGTTTCTATGACATCCATTCTTCACGTTCACCTCGGCGGTTTCTCTTCTTTCCTCGACCGTTATGCCTTCGCTCAGACTGATTCTGTAATGCGGCCTCCTGATTTCATTGGTCGACTCGATCACGCTTTGCCTTTATTAACCCAGACAGTTATCATATTAGAGGTAAATCCTAATTTCTGTTTGTTTTCATGAGAACCTAGTTCTTCCACAGTTTTCAGTTTGTTATGTAATAATATGTAGCCGTGTGAAATATTTTGAGATGACAAACTTCGTACGAATTTTAATAACAACCTCAGTGTTCTCATATTGTACGATATTCATCAATTCCAATTGTTAATTAAAACGGGTTCATGATACAACTAGACTTATGCCATAAAGATTAGGCAAGTAACAAAACATGTACAGTTTTTTTTTTTTTTTTTTGACATATAACAATAACTGTGAATTTATTGAAAGCTTTCAGCAAAAAAATTACTCTTTTGATATAATTTATAACCGTAAGGGATATGGGTCTTTGCTGTATGCCTAAATGATTGAGCATTATATACAAAATAATAATATATAATTTATATTATATTAGATATGAATCCATAGCAAAAAAAACGTGCAGCTCTAAATACAAGTCATTCAACATTAACCATATCCATAATCTAATTTTGATAGATTATTTCTTAACAGCAGTACTAACACGAGATCCAATTTTAAAAAAGGTGCAACTATGAGACAATTGTGGCAATAATGATTTTTTTTCTAAGAACCGGCAGTACGAGTAGGTCTTACAACACAATTTCTGGCATGATGAAAATGCTTTGTCCTTATGCCATCACTTTTCTTAATTTATAGACCGCTTAATCAACTAACAAACTAATATTCTGAAATGATTTTCCAATGCTCTTTGAGCTCCATTAATCAAAGCAAATATTTCAATAAGGTCATCTCCTATGATTTGGTATTGATAAATGTATATAATTAAAAAAAAAAAAAAAAAAAACTTATTTTAGTTATGAGTTCACTTTTTTAATATGTTACTTGTAATCACAATACTCTGAAACAAACTTCGATGTGTGACTGTCTAGCTCCTTACCGTCTTTTCAGTTATGTTCATTTCAACCAACTACAATTTCATGATTGATTGAGTTTTAGGCATACTTTGAAATACTATGATTAAGTTGATTTAATACTACCTGAGTTTTCATTACTGCTTCTTGAATTGGAATATTTTTATATTATATCGACTTTAGTTATTTTGATCAATTTTGGTGCTTTATTTTGATATTATATTGACTTGATTCGGGATATATTGATATTACATTGACAGTTGGAATGCTTTGATATTATATTGACTTTAGTTATTTTGTAATCACAATACTTCGAAACAAATTTTGATTTGTGATCATCTAACTCCTAACTGTCTTTTGAATAATATAAAAGCTTCGTTAGTTCATCTCAATCAAATATTTAGCATACTATGAAATGTTATGGTTAAGTTGATTTCATGCTACCGTGTTGAACTTATGTTAAAGTAACAAATGTTATGGTTAAGAACGCTCTGTCAAAATTCCATGTACAAATTGATTTGTCTTAATTTCCGATCGTGTTTAGGGATCAAGGTGGGGAAATGGAAAATATACCAACAAAAACTAATAATTATTTTGTCGGACTTCATACGACAGCTGCAACTTTGCTTCCATATCCAAATATTTGTTAGTTTATAGTTGAATTTTTCACTTAGACAAATTTATTTAAGTCGTTGATTGTGCAACAATCCATTTTGGGATTCCTTTAGCACAAAGGCAGACATAGAGGCAAACTTAGATGTTTATACTGTTTATAGCTTTGCTTTGTGTTTATTAATTATCAGACCGTAGATTTGAATTTTGAAGAATTCCTTTATCATGAAAAGGCCTTCTAAATTCACCATTCTGTTCTATTGTATAATTTCATGTGTAGTGCCCTCCTCGGCTACCAATGAACTTCTAGATACGCTCCAAAGCCAGTTACTTGATTTTCATACTACACTGTGTATATCTACTTTGTCTCTTTAAATTACTATAGTTGGCGATTTCTCATGTCAACAGTTAATTCTGCCTACATTTGTGTATAATCATGTCAAATTAAATTGCCTAATGTGGGTGCTCAGGATTATAAACTGAAGTTCATTGACTGAAACTTTATACCCTTCAAAGCACGTTCTTTCATATTCAGAATTCAAAATACATTATTGTCATATTTACCTCAAAAGGTGTGACTTTATATCACTTACATTTATTATTAAAATCTTGCACTAAAAACCAAGACAACGTAAAACTATTATATTTGATTTGAATTTATTATTATCAGTTTGTTATACCTCTTATATATTTTTCATTTCATGATTTTGTTTGTTTGTGATTGTAATTACACTTAGATTTGATTGTGTTCAACAAAACATAATTTTCGATTAAGATCAATTGTTTTGGTTCGATAGGACTTATGTTCGCTGTAATTTACACCCTTCCGTTTTTGGCCTATATAATGCTTTAATATGATGTCAAGCAATCGGAGTGAATAGTTATGAGTACCATGATTGAATAATTTGTATTCTATGATGATTATGCTAAACTGCCTTGGACATGCCTTGTGAAATGCTTAGAGTTTTTTCTTTATACATATATCTACATGCTATTTACTTGAATAATACGACTTTTACAGTTGCATAACCCGTATTTTTAATTAATAACTTGATTTTCATCACTAAATTTCTGTTTATATACAACAAAACATTTGTTGCTATGCCGATTTCCGTAGCAATTTTATAAAACATGTACATGACAATAAATCAGAGTAAAGAAAAGATTACTTGTCTAAACAATATAGTGAAGAACGTAAATATATAGAAATGAGCCGGTTTCTTTAAGAGCTATAAAGAATTCAAAAAGGTGAACAAAAAGCGGAAATTAGTGTTTGCATGCTGAAAATATAGATTTCCCTCCTATTATACTGTCAGCAATTAAAACTGAATGGAAAATAATATGTAAAAAAACATGATATAGTTACGGCATAATATGAGGTGGAACCTTGGCGCAATGATATGGTCACCTGGCTAGTGGCCTGGGCGTTCAGATTCGAATCCACAAACAGCCTCTTCGCAGTGCAAGGGAAATGCTGCGTACTATCGACCTCCCCAGAGCCCATTCTTGTACGGGAAGATTCGTGCACTGGGTTCCACCATAGTTACGGCATAATATACTTATTAATTTAATAGAACAATGATATTATAAACCGTAATTTTGCATAGATGTTGCTTAATTGAATAACCTCAATTTTATGTTTAAACTAAAATGATAATTGATGCAAAATTATTCTAGTTAAAGTGTTGCCTCAATCACTGCCATAAAAATTCTTAATTGTTAGTGATTTCATTAGCATGCAAACAATATTTCACCTTAGTATCTGAAATGTTTTCCATGATTTTACACACACACACACACACACACACACACACATATATATATATATATATATATATATATATATATATATATATATATAGACAAACGTTTGGTTGCACCACAAATGCCCCCTAATTTCACCCCTCATTTATATTAAGAGTGAGAGGTGAGATGGTTAGTGAAAAGGGAGAGAGAAAATGTGTGGTGGAAAAGTGGTAGGCAATTGGGGTGCTCCACTATTCGGGGTGTCACTGGACCTGCCTGATACTATATACACACACACACACACACACACACATAGAGGAGCGGCTATTAAGACACAAAATCTAAACCATTTGATTTGTTTGTTTTTATATGGAAGGTGAAATTCAAGGGGAGATCTAATGGTTGAGATTGTTTAAGTCAAGATTTGTGCCACAATTCTGTCTAAATAGACTTTCCATACATATACATATATATATATATATATTCTCATTTATATATTGATTATTTTATCAACCTCACAAAATATAAAAGTATAATCATATTAACATAATGAAATTAATTTTGAGATCATATTTAGAACATGAATACCATTGACAGGTGTTTTTTTTTTTTTTTTAGTTAGAACACTTTTGAAATCTTTTTTCTAAACACCAAATACTAAGTTAATTTGATTACTAACAAATTCATTTGGTATTCACTCCACTATAAGATTGTTGGAAATCCATATTTTGTATTTATTTTGTAGGAGTAGCATCATTGTACAGAATTAATGCATGGAGGAGATTGGTTACGAAAAATTAAACTAGGGATTTTTTTTTATGCTTTATTTATCCTAATGTAGCGGATGTGAACTGCTCATCTTGATAAGCAAATTAATCTGAACTTATATAATAGTATTCAAGACACCTTAGGCCCACAATTGCAATTAAGATTTACGAAATCAGCATATACAACAATTGCTCTCAATGTATGAAGGAGGCAAATAAAGAGATATAGAGCAGATTAGCTTTGATGTTTTAATATACATTAAGCGACTAGAAAACAAAATAGTATTTATCTCAATAACTCCCTTCTCTCCTATCTAGAAATAACTCAAACCAAATAAGATAAGTTTTTCTTTCTCAAAGTTCGCAGTGTTAGATTACATTTCCAAATTTAACGTTTCTTTGGTCGATTCGTTGCTTCTAGATATGCATTAAAAGAAGTTATATTTTGGAGTCCTTATTTTTTGGTTTTGTTGTTTTATTCCATGTTCTCGGGTTCTTATATAGGTAAGAAATTGCAACTATGTGGTTACCAGAACTAAGGTGGGTGCATAAAATTACGGATCATTTTGGTGGGGTTTAAATTTTTTTGGTTTCTTGACTTTCTGTTTTAACAAAACTCTTCAGCCAGATATTCCACAATTTAGTTATATACTATTTACTAATTCACCTTTATAGTAATACAATATCAATATGTCACTAGTACAACACAGTTATTTTGCCCCATGCAACCAAAGATGTTAATGTTGACCTACTTGAAAGTGGAAAGACACTTTGTTTCTCAAAGAAAAGGTCTATGAAATGATATGTTATGTACTCACCTATTTTAGTTTCGTTTTTTGTTATCGTATCCTTTGAAATTGTCAGGATTTTATTTTTAGTAAAATTAAAAGCTTACTATTTTAAATTTGATTTAGTGTGATTGACAATAATGGTGGCGGAAAAAAAAGACGATGCATGATTCTTTATAGCTAAACCTTAGTCCGATTATATACGCGGTGCCAGTGTATATTTTATAGTATTTAGTAAAGTAAGCTTATATTTTATAGTGTTTTATTAAGTATGTTTGCTATGTGTTGTCTCTGTAAAATGTTGTGTTTTGTTAAGTGTTGTGGGGTCTACCTGTTTGGTTCACTTTAATGCTATTATGTTGTACGTAACAGTTGGAGTCTGTGTAATTATAAATGTCTACGTTATGCTATTGTTTCAAGGAGTTAATATGGATGTAGTAGGTTTTGTTGTTTTGTTGGCTGAAGAAGTTTGGGTGTGTTTTGATAAAGTAATGTTACATTTGGTGGTAATCGTACATAGTATAAGTTAGAAATATATCTCTCCCATGTTGCTTCACAAAAGAATGATCGATTTGGAAAGATCTTGGTATTGCAAAATACAAAACAAACATGTGTGTCTGTATGTGACTAGACTTTTTTTCTATTCTTGATACATTTTCTATTAATCTTTTGTTGTTACTCTGTATATAGTTTGGTAATACCTGTGTTTCCAGTATCAAACTCATATAAACCATTGTTCTAACTTACCTAGTTTCTACTATTATATTGCTTTTTTGGTAAATTTCTTTTAATAATGTTGTTTTATTTCAACAAATTTTATCGTTTGGATACGACTACGTGATAATCATCTTATACTCTTTCCTTTAGTTTGAGTGAATTACTCGTTGAAATTCTTCTCTTACTCTCAATGTTCAGGTACAAAATAGAAGTTTGGCAAAAGTAATTATAGTTTGGAATTTACGGATACTGGGATCAAACTAGATGTCTTTCCTGATTAACAATGTGCTCAGGGATTACACTACCTCCTCTTATATTTTGTTTTCTACATTTAGAAAAGCCAAATACATATCAGATGAGTGTACAAAAAGTTTCATAAGTTGTAAGCAACGAATTTGTTGTACTTCAACTTTTGTTGTATTATGTCCATCTTAGTTCTGCTCTTCCGCTTTTAATATCTTTAAGCTTCTGTATGGTGATATCAAGGTATACCTCCTAATCTTTTGCTGAACATCGAAAATTTGGTTTCATCAATAAATTGAATTGTGGGTTATGAAGTTAATTATGCATTATGGGTGACTGGAAAAAATATGCCTGGGAAACCAATCAATATTCGGAAAACTAATTATTATTGGTTTTCCAGCAATATAATCACAAATGTGTGACATTGTATAACACAATAATCACAAAAGCCATTACTATGAAACCTTCATTCTTTGTATTGATCCAAATCAATGGACAACTAGATGTTCATCGATTTGTTTTTACTCTTAATAGCTGGGTTGGTGTATAAAGTTGCAACAAGATAATTGACTAATTGCATATGAATTCGTTCAAAAAAAAAATAGATCCTTTAAATCAATATTTTAACATTGAAACTTGATTCTACTTTCGTATGTTGGTTAAATAAAACTCTTCTATTTTCGTGCATTCGAAACCTTGCAGATTTGCAGAATACAATGCATATTTGTTTTGGAATTGAACATTTCAAACAAAAAAAAAACTATAATGTTCAAAATATAAATGGACTCAATGTAAAAAAGAAATAAGTTAACCGTGATGCATTTTAATTTAACTGCAATCCGTGTGCGTAGCACGGATTCACGCTTGCTACGAATGAATTCGTATTTGTCATCCTTCAAATTAATATGATGTACATGCTAAATGATAATAGATCATAATGTAAACGTTACGAGTATGGTGATTGAAAAATGAGCCCAAATTTTTTTGTATGCTACCGTGTAAAAAAAAGTAAAAGTTCAAATGAAACAAGGGACTTTTTGACTAACTATAGTTCTTATATTAAATGAATTTTGACATCTAATTGTTACTTTGGCAATGGAAAAATTAAATCTTAGGTCAATATTCATGATCACATGCATAATCAAACAATTACCGCAAACACAACTAGATGTTTATTTTGGTTTACAACAATTTCTTCAATTCTCTAACATATATTTCAACATTACTAGCCGTACCGTAGTAATAAGACGGTGATAATGATTGTTTTCTATACAGTATTGTCAAATGATATTTAATTATATTTTTACACAATATTACACATGTAACATTGTATGAAAGCAACCCAACTTTTCAAATTGTGTTAATATTTGTTAGAATCAAAGCAACCAACTTTTTTAAACTGTAAAAACAACGATAACAATAGTACTTAAACTACCGTTCATTTTTTAATATCTCCATGCTACTTCTAAAAAAATTCTAAAAAAAGTTATACATACTTCTTACAGGATTTCACTAACACCATTTTCAAATTCACATATTCTACTTATTCTAGTTGAAAATGATAAGATTAATGAGAAAGATACAACTGCACAAGAGCAACATTCAAACTAGATGTCAGTTCATACTCATGCTGATCTTAGTTTGTATTGACAGTAAAATATTTTCAAGATCGATGAATGGTAGCTGATGGTGCTTGCTTTGGATGGAAACCTAACAAAATGACATCTCACAACACCTCCAAAATTGGCAACGATGTGTAAATGCACAGGTATACCGAAGACAGCTGGTCAGCTGCGTTCCAATTGTTCGCATTTCTGAAAATCGTTCTTCTTCCTACAACTATGTACAGCATTTTTTTGGTTTCCAAGAATGAAGAATTCTGTGACTTTATTCGACGTTATTTTCGTATTTTGTTCTATTTGTACAATTATCATTCAATATCACGTCACCATTTTCGTATTCCTTTTTAAAACAGAGTCAGCCTTACGGATGCCAAAACAACAATGCATTCTGTAGTTATGCAATTTGAATATTCATATATCATGTCATAGAAGATTTGTAGAACAAAATATGGTATATTTTCTAAATTTTTGTTCTTTGGACTAGGGTCTGAGGTTTCGGCCGGAACCTCGAGATTCCGGTGATCTCGACTCGGTCCTGGCGTTTGCCGAGACGAAATTCGAGGTAAATTTCGGTTTCCGTCGAAATGACAAATTTCACTGTGAAATTCACTTCAGTTTAGAAAAGGAAAAAAGAAAACAAGATTTAGGAGAGGCCAAATCAGATGCAGGCAAAATTCAATTTAAAGTAGTGTAAATCGACATAAATAAAACATACCCAAACCCTAAATCCGAGAACCCTAATTTCGAATCTTGTACTTTCTCTTCACTCGATAATTTCGCCGTCTGTTGTGTTGCGTGCTGCGTGGCTGCGGCTGTGAAGAAATGCGTAACAGGGATTTTCGATAATGGGCTGTATTGAATTAGTTTAATAACTAAGAAAATGGGCTGGACTGTTATTATAGTCTTGGTAAATTCAGCCCAACAACCCTTGTTACTTCATATTTTTAAAGTTACAGGCCTATATATATCATGTATAATAATGGCTGCAAACAGTTATAGTAATAATATATGTGTACATCAAACATACTTTCAAATACAAAAGTTTAGTCTGTTGTAGATTTATTTGATTTGCAGCATTTATCATTAACTTTTCATAAAAAAATATAAAAGTTTGTTTTTTGGACTGAAACCGTCCGAAACTAATAAATTTTCAAATGATCGAAACCGTAACCGAAACTGAGTTTTCGAACTTTGGTTTGGACCATGTTCACTGTAGTTCAAATATCTATTTCCAATTAAATTTTAATATTGGGCTTTGCCCGTAAAGAAACTAATATTATTATGTTCCTACATTACTTTATACATCTGCTAGTACATTAACAAAATAGTCTTGGCACACTTCCAATACAAATGCCTCCATACTAGTTTTTATAAAGAATTTTCAAACACTCAAACTCAGATAAACTACTTACAATTAGTTATAGTGGTTTATAAGTACCTTTTGATGATTTATAAGTAGCTTCAACTACTTATAGGAAGTCTCAAATATACTTTCAGTGTATAAATAATAAAACATTGAAATAATATATGATATTCACATTATTAAAAAAAAAAAAAAACATAATACTGGGTTACTTTTTTCGAAATTGAATACGATGGTATTACGCATGTACTACAAATCTTTAGTATAATGCGTATCACATGTCAATATATGTTCGAACCTCGCTAAGCAAGTTTCGGATTGTGACATCCAGCACCATGCCGAAGAGCTTAACTACTGAATCAGTAGTCCTAGTCATAATATTTGGTTACTTCCATACAGATTCTACGAAAGGGAGCCATTAATGTTGGTATAGCACACTATGCTGACAAAAGTTCAGCATGATTTTGTTCCCATCATTTGGCATGAAAAATTTCATAATTTGTTTTATTAGCATAGGTGAACAAATTAAACAAATCATAACCGCATTTTATTATAAATCAAAACAAATGTGTCAATAACCATTTTGCACTTACCAAGTAAGTGAAAAAAAGAACATTATTCAAACTTTACATAGATTCACAAAAATTTGTGAACAGAAAAAAAAAAATCATTATAGCAAAGAGGAATCATCTAAGAATTTTTAGCAAGACTCTGATACTTATGGAAATACACATTTCGTCAACATTATTGCACAGTCTCTTAACCATAATTATAACATAAAAATTCGAGCTCAAATAAATGGAAATACACATTATTGTTGAGTCGATATCCTGCTGAGATATTGCAGACAATTAGCATATATTTGTTAAGTGTATACATAAACGCATTTTTATTTATGAACGAATTATATATCATTATTTACCTATTCATGGTGAAATGTGTTAGTGGCTATAGGGTGGCGGCTGCCACTACAAAAGGGAAAGGAAGGCGTTTAGAAGCAACGACCATGTAGAGTGGTATGGAAGAAACACTACGCTATAGATGGCCTACTGTAACGAAAATGCATAGTGTTGCTAGCTACAATGTTGTCATTGCTATGATGTTTTTTGTCTATTGCAATGCATGCTTAAATGTGTTAGCATAGATATACCATGTGTTGTGGTAGCTATAGATATACTCTAATTAAAAAAATAAATAAAAAGGTTACACCTCAGCAATCCATGTCTTTTGTAAAAATAAAATCTCAAGCATCCATCCACTATCTAATCCATCCACTATCTACTATGTTTCAGTTGTTCCCGCTAACATTTTCATTTACATGCTTCTTTCATTTCGTTCTCCCCAAATTATTAATTCTAGGGTTCTTTGGAGAATAAAAAATGGAGCCAGATCATCACCCAAATTTCCCCAAATCAATCTAAATCAATATCCTAACAAGATAAAATAGTCCACTGTAAAAGATGGCTCCTTCACTCTTGGGTCCTTGTCTTCTCCGCCAGACAATCCTTGCTCTCACGTCCGATTTCGTTGTGCATAAAGCAGACACTATCGCTTCTGATTCCGACTCCCCCATTATTGATTCTACTGCCATCACCACTCCCGATTCTTCCATCATGGCCACTGAAACAACCGTCGATGCTCCTGGTGATCAATCCATCAACCAAATCTGCAACTTATGTTATTTCAGGAAACCCTAACCTCAATTTCTTCTTCCAAGTTGTTCCAAACACCCATTCTTCCACAGTAACGGATCTACTGTCCAAATCATGGAACCACGATCCACTGAAATGGCAGAGAAGGTGATTGAGAGGTGTAAGTTTATACTACTAAATGTTCATTTATTTTTATTAATTCCATCTGTAGAATCATTAAGTCTATGTAGATGAGTGTGTTGACTATGTTAAACCTTTCACTACTGACTTCGGATATGTGGACTGTTCTAATTTGTACTTCTGCTTATCGTCTCAAGTTCATGTATTACATATATTTTATGAAATGTTCTAATATGAAATGTTTTTTGATTTAAAATGTAGCATTAGAAGTACATTAGTAATTAATATAAGTATTGCCACTATCATCACAAAAATCTGCTTGGATTATAATTTGCATTAGACTGCTAGGATTTTTGCATGATGAATGCTGATTTTTTTAAAATAGGTTTATTTAAGGTGTAACACCCTACCTCCGCCAGGGTCACTCTTGCAAGTACACTGGCTTTGGAGGGGTGTTGGACGAGGTAAACATGCATAAAGATATCACAAGACAGAACATATAAGTAAAACAGAGTAAGTAAAGCAGCGGATTAAACTACTATTTCAAAACCATAGTCAACTTACATCAAAAGTAATGAGTCATTATTTTCCAACTACTACAAGTCTAGAAACATAAACTGAAAACTGGAAATAACATAAAGTAAACTATCCCCAAAGTAGACGTGGTAAAGCCATAGCGAGCTCAAGTCCAAACCGTACATGAGCTATCCAGTAAGCAAGCTAAAGATCCAAGCTAGGTGCTAGTGTTCCCACCCTGAGAACCTGGAGGCGAAAGGAAAACAGGTCAGTCAAAAAGACTGGTAAGTCCTACCTACTATTAGTATAAAAACTAATAAAGTTAACTGGACATGTAAAACAAAGATGAAACATAGGATGATAACTGGCATGGTGAAAAGTTAACAAGATAGATCAAGTGTGGCATCGCATATACAAGGTTAAGTTGCACCAGGTGTACTAGTATTCTAATCCATGTCAAGTATAAACAAGAAATGATCCCTTGGCCCAAAGTTGGCCCAACATCATGAGGTGACCTAAATCAAGGTCCAACTACTCGATCTAGTCGATCGGCTCCCTATAAGCCTAACTCGTCGTGTATCAGTGTCATATGGCCTAATCATGGAATGTAGTTAACTGTGCAAGGTCCACCCTAGGGTGTATCCAGCCCCAAGGTGTAAACCACAGACACAATTCAAGCACGCACAGTCTAAACCTACCGGTGCCCATGTTCAACTCCGGACTTAATGTGCACGACCATGGTCCGCCTGAACAACCGGTGCACCATTCAGCCGTCTCTTTTGGTCTCTTACAATCAGTCCAGTAATCGTGCCCCACCCTAGCCTAGTCTAGGGTATCCAGATACTCCCAAGTGGGCTACTGCTGAAAAGGACCACGTAACTAGGATTTCAAGCGGGTTAAGTGTGGTTAACCTATCCTAACCATGTATTGAGTTGGTCAAGTGTATCCAAGCAGTTCATGACTTAACCCTATCAATACATCGTGTTTAATTGGTTAAGTATTCAAGTAGTCCATGACTTAACCCTACCAACCCATCGTGTTTAATTGGTTAAGTATTCAAGCGGTCCATGACTTAACCCTACCAACCCATCGTGTTTAATTGGTTAAGTATTCAAGCGGTCCATGACTTAACCCTACCATGTGGCATTAATTAACTTAATGCACCCCAACCTCTCACATTAGACTTTGTTGTGGTTACTAGTTAAGCCGGGCGGGTCCGGGTAGCTTTACACCACAACCTAGTCTAACCTCGGGTTTTAAGTGCGATGTGACCAACTACTCACATTGGGTCCTATTGTTTGTAGCCACTAGTTAAGCCGGTCGGTTCCGGGTAGATTTATGCTACAAACTCAACCCAACCTCGAGTTGGCCACTTTCATGTTTTCTACATGTCATGTCCACGTTCATGTTTCAAGCATAATCACATGTCATATTTTCAAATCATGTTTCATGTCATTTAATTTTACCCACAACGTAACCCCATCGCATGTAAGTTCGCATCAATGCACATAGATCAAAAAGGGGAACATAATGATATGACAAGTTGGGCATAAAGTGGCAAAGTCTATCACAAGTTCAACATGGTGATAGATGAGGCAAAAGGGGTTCAACATACTAGCATATGGCATTATTAGCCTCAAAATATGCATGACATCCACTTAGCAAATAGGTGATAACATGATCATAGTTGACATAGGGTGAAAACATGTGATTAGCACATAGTTCAAGATCATATGCGAGTTAACATCAAGGTTATAAGATGGTTCTATGTTGCATTTATGCATAACTACCAAGTTCTATGTTGCATTATGCATAACCAACAATTAAAGCTCATAGCTTTCTACCCAAAAATCAAGGTAAATGATACTAGGTTCATGATAGTGCCTCAATCATAGATCAAAAGAGTCATACATGGATCTATGCATACAAATATAGCCCAAAAGTCACATTTCAACTTGCTACATGATCATATTAACTTCATAGTTTAAATCTAAGAGTAGAATAGGGCTTACAAAGCTTGGCTATGAAGACTAGAACAAAATAAACAAGATTGAGACGAAGCCACACTAGAAATCCCCAAATGAATATAAGCTCCAAGTTGTCTTGAGAAACAAGAAGCTCCTTTGATTTGTATGAAGAAAGATCCTTGTTTTGATGAAGAAAGATGGCTCTTTTACTAGCTTACAACACTCAAACTTTCATGAAGAGGAAGGAGGCCATGATATGAAGGTGGAGGCCATGATTAGGAAGCATTTTGGCATAGTTTAGTTGTAGGAATGATTTGTGTTGATTTAGGCTAGGTATTAGGGTCTTTTTATAGAAGATTAGGTTAGTTTAGGCCATAGGATTAACCCTAATTCATATCTGAGCCATTAATTCACGTCACTAGCAAACAAAACAAGACCCAGGGAGCCAAAACAGGTGCATCAGGCTAGATTGGCCGACCACCCAAGTCGACAGGGGTGTCGACTGGGCAGTCGACACCACCTGGGGTGTGTCGACTCCCAAGTCGACTCCCAAGTCGACTCCCCAGTCGACTTGGGGCTGGCGGGAATTTTCCCGCCTGTCCTGCTTGGGCTGAATTTGAATTCTGAATTCAAATTTTGAACTGTTTTTGAACTTGAAGTTTTCTGAAAACTTTGACGGGCCATAACTGGGTCATACGGACTCCGATTTACGAAAACTCAGACTCTATTTCGCGTATTTTTCCGAGACGAACGTAATGGCACAGCCCGTTTTCCTTGATTCAGATTTTAACATTTAATTCTGCCTTGATTTACGTTATAACATGTTATTCAAAATACGGGTTGTTACATTCTCCCCACCTTAAAGGATTTCGTCCCCGAAATCTTCAAGTTAGGGAGAACGTATCCTACCATCCATCATCCATCTACTCAAAACATCATCCACGAGCAGTCATTGTCCTTAAAAGATTCTAAATGTTGTATGATCATATGCGAAAGGTGTGTGTATATGTACTTATCTAATGCGAAAATCATGGGGTTACTGATTCAGTAAACCTCCTTAATGCAAAGTATGCTAGTGAAATGAGTCCATATGTATGCAAATTCCTAACATAATTCATAATCTCTACATGAGTGCACATAACATTCATCCATATGCAACATCCATGTGATAGCATAACAAGTTTCATCCATGAATAAGTATAAGCACTCATGCATATGCAATATGAAAGTGTGTGAGCCGATCTTAGTGCCTAATGTGTATCATGCATCCACGAGTATCCACTTGCAAACACTTGCAACCACTTGCAAACATCAAGCATAACATGTTTCAAGTACATGTTTCATCCAAAGGGTTTCTACCTAAGGTTCTCATGACAAGATTAACGAGATAACAAGATAAACATGGATAGCAAAAGAAAGATATGCTAACTAGGAAAAGATATTGAGAATGTACCCTCAAAAAGAGATGGATAAAGCCCACGCATCTTCTCCTCGGTTTCCCAAGTTGCATCTTCATTGGCTTCACTCCATTGAACCTTTACTAACTTGACTTCTCGATTCCTCAGCTTCTTGATCTCCGTTCCCAAGATACGAATCGGAGCACTCCTCAGGGTTGCCTCTTTCTCTACCTCCACGTCTTCAAGAATGCTAGGCTCAACTACCTCGGCTGACTCATGTAGGCATTTTCGGAGATGCGAGACATGAAAAACATTGTTCACTCCGGCCAGCTTCTCGGGCAATTCCACCTTATAAGCCATCTTCCCAATCCTCTCTATAATAGGGAAGGGTCCTACGAACCTTGGTGCCATCTTCCCAACTGCTCCAAAACGAACCACATTTCGCAAAGGAGAAACCTTCACAAAGACCATATCTCCAACTTCAAACTCTAAGTCTGTCCTTCGCTTATCTGCATAGGATTTCTGTCTGTCTTGGGCCACTTTCATCCGCCTTCGAATCAACTCAACCTTCTTGGATGTGTCCCTTATCATGTCGGGCCCAAGTATAAGCTTATTCGTCGTCTCCCACCAACATGTTGGTGACTTGCACGGCCTCCCATACAAAGCTTCGAATGGTGCCATTCCTATGCTTGCCTGATAGCTGTTATTATAAGCAAACTCTACGAGAGGAAGATGATATTCCCAAGTGCCACCAAAGTCAAGAATGCATTGCCTCAACAGATCTTCTAGTACCCTATTCACCCTTTCGGTCTGGCCATCCGTCTGTGGGTGATAGGCTGTACTGAGATTCAATCGCGTACCCATCGCTTCTTGCAAACTATTCCAAAACTGGCTAGTGAAGATCGGGTCACGATACCCTAACTATGCTAGAAGGAACTCCATGCAATCGCACTATCTCTCGAAGATAAACAGATGCTAGCCATGATGCGGTCCTCTTGCTCTTCACCGGAATAAAGTGAGCACTCTTCGTAAGTCTATCAACTATGACCCATATGCTCGTATTTCCCTTCCTTGACCTAGGAAATCCATCCACGAAATCCATCGAGATACTTTCCCACTTCCATTGCGGGACCTCCAATGGATGTAATAGCCCACCGGGCTTCTTCGACTTGGCCTTCACTTGTTGGCAAACAATGCATCTAGAAACCAACTCTGCCACATCCTTTTTCATCTCATCCCAAAAGAAAACGCGCTTCATATCCCGGTACATCTTATCCCCTCCGGGATGTATGGTCATCCTCGAATGATGCGCCTCCTCAAGAACTTTATTTACTAAGTCTCCCACTCGTGGGACATATAGTCTTCCATCACGCCTTAGCCATCCCTTGTCATCAATAGTATATCTAGCGAGGTGACTTGACGTCTCACCCCGAATCAACTTGTCCATGATCTCGACTATCTGCGGGTCTTCCCTCTATGAAGCCCCAACTTGATCAAGAAGTATAGGTCTAAGCTCAAGGGATGCTAACGAACCAGTCATCGACTCAACAGCCGGTGTGAAATCAAAGGTTGCCAAGAACTCTAGGCTCTTCATCTCAACAAACAAGGGACTCAAAGGCAACCTTCTTCTGCTTAGCGCATCCGCCACAACATTACCCTTGCCAGGGGTATAAGCTATCTCGAAGTCATATGATGCCAAGAATTCCATCCACCTTTGCTGCCTTAGATTCAGATCTTTCTGCGAGAAGAGGTACTTGAGCGACTTGTGATCAGTATATAACTCAAACCTTTCACCTAGAAGATAGTGGCGCCAGGATTTGAGTGCAAAGACGATCGCCGCCAACTCCAAATCATGAGTGGGATAGTTCTTCTCATGAACTTTGAGTTGCCTACCCCCCACTACAACAAAATACACTTTTCGCAACAGGCGATATCTGTTGCAGTAGACTTATTGCAACAGGCCTGCGCCCCTTGGTATAGCCAAAGTTGCAAAAAGTCCGCAACATTTTCTGCCTGTTGCAATAAGATGTTGCGGTATACTTTTTTGCAACAGACTTTTGCTGTTGCAACATATCATTTTGCAACAGTGTATGCCTGTTGCAATAGATTCATAAATCTGTAAAAAAAATTTACAGCTTATAGATATTACATATTAAATGTATCGGTTTTAATAATAGTGCATATCACAGAATAAAATAAACAAATAAATTTTTTATTTTAACAAGGTTTTAATAGTACAAACAATTATAACAGCAAAATCCTAAGTGAATTAGCAATATTCATCAGCTCAAAGACACTGTAAAAAGTACAAACTCAATGCAAAAATCCCCTCCCTTTAAGACCTAAGCGACTTAGCAATATTCCCATCGCCACCCTTGGGATAAAACCCACCCGGCATCTTCACAGTCCCTTCCTCATACACGATCTTTAGAAACTCTTCCAGAGTTCTTCCATACGCTATAGAATATTAATTTCCTGCTATCATATTGCCTGGGATCCTCCCTTCCGCCCCCTTACTTGGAGGCATAAATATCCCTTCGTCTTTTATTCCTGCTCCAAGCTTATTCCTCAATTCAGATATCTTATCCGTTAACTGTGCCACTGTCACGTTGTACGGCTCAACCGTCTTGATACAGAATTATTCTTATCACCGCGTCCTATGCTGATTCCACTCCCAATAATCCTGCTGTTAGCTGCATTACAGTTTAGTATTCAGTTTAATGTAATATATAATAATATCAAGTGCATATTATATTTAATGATCAGACTGTGCAATTCATAACAGGCTGCATAAAATGTGTCATACCAGCAAACAATAACTGCACCATACACAAGCCTGCAGAAAGAACAGTACTGTCATAATGTTTCTAGCACAAGAGAATAGTGATGACATGTAACATACCCGGCTTGTAAATGTGAAACATCGGCTGTAACAGTCTCACTTACTCACAAACTCCATAGCACAAGAACAAAAGGTGCACAGACAAGAGTGACAATAATAAGTGCAATAAACTTTAACTCTAGCATGATATTCAGGTTATTGTGAAAAGAGGATAGAACACTCAAAAAACATAAAATGTTTTCAAATTGGTTAGAATAGATGAAGCTAGTCCTTATCAAAATGAACCATGGACTACAAACGTATACAGATCTATTATTCAGTCCAAGCTTCTTAACTTTATCTATGAGTAAAATGGCATTGTTTATTGTTCACTTTTAGTAAACTTAAGCATACATAGAAGACTGATTTACCAAATTATGTCAGTAGTAAGATGACATAATTTCTAAATACCGAGACTGAAGGTAAAGTGCAGTTAAAAGGAAAGTTGAATCAACCATTCAGGTGTATTTAATATAATAAAGAGACATTCCTTTGTTATATACAATGAATAAGATTTGATCTTTTGCCAAAGATGATTTCACATATACACCAAAATGAAAATATATGGATCAACTTTCATAGAAAAAATGGTTATCTAAGAAAAAAAATATGAACAGAATGTCTTGCATGCAAAGTATAGCTACAACATGTCTTGCATGCAAAGTATAATCAAATATCCTTAAAATGAATATGAACAGAATGTTCTTTAACTAAAAAATGGACTAATAATCAACTTTCATAGAAAAAATGGTTATCTAAGAAAAAAATATGGATCAAAGCCCATGCTTAAGGAAAAGTAATTAGTTACGATAGACTAAATCTCATTCGTTTTCACATGGGACCGCATTACCAAACAAAATAGGTTGGAAATCAAAGGATTTCTCATAAACTATTTAATAACTTTTTTTTAATACAGCAAAGCCTATGTGTCTGTTTCATTTAATATGGATGTGATTTCTACAAGGGGTGACCTCTCAATACTCTACTTCAAATTGGTTTACATATAAAATAAAAATTATTAACTAAGAAGCTTGAATTTTTAACCAAGGAAACATCAAAGTACCAGTTATTCAAAGATGAAACAACCAGCTACCTTACTTAAGAACCCTGAAGCTTGTCTTCCTCTAGCAACAAATGAATGATAGACCTCACTACTTCATTGCTGCCAACTGTTGTGATCTTCGGCTTCCGGATGAGATCCTTTAAAACTGCATCAAGTGTTACTCTAAGTTCTTTAAACAGAACAGCTGTTTGTGCAGGTGCAGACAACTTTAACCAGTTATCAATGACAACCATTTCATATGTTGGATAACTATAGAGCCACCAAAAAGTAATATAGCATAAGGAGAGATGAAGCTTGTATCCCATATGAAAATTTTGTTGGTTCCCACCTTTTCAAGATAAATAAGGAATTGGTAACGGAAAGGTCATGTCAAATGATTAACAGAGGATGGATGGCTGGATGTGGACTTCTCGGCTTCCGTCGAACCATATAGGATGATCTTTAGCAGATATACTGACAAAGAGTGCTTCATTGTTTCCTAAAGTTCCAATAATATCCTCTACACCAGCAACAATATTAGGATATAAACCTGCACATAAAACTGACTTAATAATTGTGGTTTTGTGAGCATACATGTAAATGGCTGGGACATATCAGAAAACCATTTGTCAAGGATGTTTTTTCTTTTCATGTTATTCGGCAAGAAGTTCAGGAGATTTACAAGCCCAAACTATTTAATAACTTGTCTAACTTCATATATGGTTTAATAATTTCACATAAATCAAAGGACTATGTACCGAATGAATTCTCATAAACTGTTTAATAACTTCTCTAACTTCAGACTTGGTTTAATAATTTCACATAAATCAAAGGACTACGTACCAAAGGAATTCTCATGCTAATTTGGACATGTAAGAACAAAAAACTGTAGCCTCTTGAAGCAACGCAGAAGAGACTATAAATTTGGCGGCTGCGTTTCTCATGTTTGGATGGGAAGCTATTTGCTGAGCATCATCATTAACTGAAATCACCGCTTTGTGGTCGTCCATTTTAAATCGTTCCTTGCGCTGAAATAACTGTTCGGCCACATGAACCCGCTCGGGATGCGGTTGCTATTAGGGGGAGCGACAGCTTTAGGATATGCGGGTGAAGAAAGGAGGGGGTTGTGACGTCTTTGATGGAGGAGAAGGCGATTTAGGTTTAGTTTAGGGATTTTTCGATTTGGCGACTCGTATCGGATGAGGGAGGTAGGAATCGATGTTCTAATATGAAGTTTCTAGAAATTGGATCGGGTTGGATACTGAAGCTGTTGGGCTCGCGCTGTTTCATGATCGGGGAAGTTGTTGCATATAAATTATATTATGAATTATTATCGAATATAAAAAATCAGTGAACATTACAGCAAGCATACGCTATTATCGAAATGTACTACTATACTAATAATTATTAAATATATTAATTATTTATTACTGATTTTAATATTACTTATTAAATATTAAACATTTATCAATAAATAGTAATTATCAATTATTAAAATTTAACTTTTTATTTTTTAATTAATATTCATTATTTATTATTACTGCATGACTATAATTGAATATTAGGTATTACATGTTAACTATACCTATATGTCACTGGTTACTAATATTAATTATTACACATTTAGTACGTATTAACTATTAAAATATAACTCCTTGTTGACTAATTATTATTGATTACTTATTATTTCATGACTATAATTGAATGTTAATCATACATATATATCGCTTAACTATTAGTAATAATTATTAGTTATTACATATTTAGTATTAACTATTAGAAGTTATATTAATTATTAAATAATTACTTCGTATTTATTTATTATTAAAGTATTAATTCATATTATTTTATTATCAGTTATAAATATCATTTTATAATACTTAAATTTTATTATTAAATACTAATCTTAATCATTATATAATTACTAGTAGTTAATCATTTAATGTTAACTATTTAAAATTAATTAGTAAAAGTTAATCATTAAAAGCTGATACTAATTTTTAATAGTTTGTTTTTCGCAACTGGCTTTACTAGTTGTAAAAAAATACAGTTATTGCAAGTGGCGAAAACAGTTGCTAAAGATATTTATTTGCAACTGACCTGAAAGCGCAGTTGCAAATGATATGTTTGTTGCAACTGTTATGGAAGCACGGTTGCCAAAAGTATGTTTTTGCAACAGGATGGGAAACGCAGTTGCTAAAAATATGTTTTTCGCAACAGAAAAAAAAGGTCTGTTGCTAAATCTCATCTATTGCAACTGCTATATTTGGTCTGTTGCTAAATACCATATACTGCAACTGTCATTTGTCGCCTGTTGCAAATAGCTAGTTGCAATAGGGTATTTTTCTTGTAGTGCCCAAAGCATATCACTCTCCCTTCTTACATCAGGACAGCGCCTAATCCCGTGCCACATGCATCGGTGTACACGGTAAACAACTTCCCTCCATCGGGTAATGCTAGAACTGGAGATGTGGTGAGGGCTTTCTTGAGCCTTTGAAAAGCAAGCTCACACTCTAAGTCCCATGCAAAGACTAAGTTCTTCTTCGTTAACTTAGTGAGAAGGGCTGAAATCCTAGCGAAGTCCTTAATGAACTTCCTATAAAATCCTGCCAGACCAAGAAAGCTTCTCACTTCAGTTGCATTCTTCGGAACTTTCCAGTCTTGTACCGCCACCACTTTAGCGGGATCCACAGCTATGCCTTGCTTAGAAACTATATGCCCAAGGAACCAAACTTCCTTTCTCCAGAAATGGCATTTAGAGAACTTGGCTTTCAACTGATGAGCTCTAAGCGTATCCATAACCTCCTTGAGATGTGTAGCATGCTCTTCCTCGTCCTTAGAGAAGACCAGAATATCATCCACGAAGACAACCACGAACTTGTTAAGGAACTCCCTGAACACCCTACTCATCAAATCAACGAAGTATGCGGGTGCATTAGTCAAACCGAACGACATGACTAGCCAATCAAAGAATCCATCTGGAGTCCTAAACGCAGTCTTGTCAATACTATCCTCAGCCACTCTAAGCTGATGGAATCCGATGGCGAGATCGAGCTGAGAGAAAACAGAAGCACCAACAAGCTGGTCAAAGAGATCATCAATCCTCGGTAACGGGTGTCTATTCTTCTTTGTCAGCTTGTTCAACTCACGATAATCAACACATAGACGAAGCGAACCATCTGTCTTAGTAGCGAATACCACCGAAGCACCCCATTCTGAAATGCTTCGCCTAATGAAATTTTTCTCAAGCAACTCCTTGATTTGCTTGCTAAGCTCTCTTCTTTCTCGCGGGGCCATGTGCCTAACAGGCAATGAAACTGGCTTGGCATTATCAACAAGATATATACGGAAATCTATCTCTCGTTTAGGGGGTAACCCCTTCACCTCATCAAAAACATCAGGATATTCTCGGACCACCCTCACAGATTGAAGATTGTCAATAGACGAGTCGAGGGATTCAAGATAACATAACATGACGGGATCCAGAGGGTTACAAGAAATCTCTAGGGTATTGCCAAGGCGAGTCATAAGCCTCACTACCCTATGCTCACAATCGAGAATGGCTCCATAACTGGACAACCAATCCATGCCCAAAATCAACCCGTATCCCATGAACCCGAGAACATAAGCATTACATGTGAATTCTACTGTCAAGATAGAAATCCTCAAATCCATACAAATCATAGATAAATGGGCGGAACCCCCAATTGGATTTGAAACACTAACGGGATCCTCAACAAGACTAGTACTTAGGTGCAAACTTTCAACAATGTCAGAAGAGATAAAGGTATGCGATGCGCCAGAATCAAATAAAGTTCGAACAGGAAAACCAGAAATATAAACAAGACTTTCTACAGAAATACTACCTCGGTCCGGAACTGGAGCAGTGTTGAGAGCATGCATCTGCCCTCCAGAAGGTCCTGCTCGCTGAGTCTGTCCTTGCCCCTGCCCTTGCTTCTTTGGGCAATCCTTACTGAAGTGTCCAGTCTCTCCGCAATGAAAGCATTCTCCCAACTTCCTCTTCTTCTTCCTACAATCTTTGGCTATGTGTCCAACGATCCCACAGTAGTTGCACTTTCTTGTGTCCCTTGCCTTGTTGTTGTTGGCCTTGTTACCCTTGTTGTTCTTATTGTTTTTGTTACTCTGATTTCCTCCCCACTTGGAGTCCGCCTTCTTGGTTTGAGTCTCATTAGGCTTGACTTCTTTCTTGCCATTCTTATCATCTCCCTGAAGCAATGCCATGTCTACTAGGCTTTCAAAAGTGGCCCCCATGGGTATATGAGACATGGTTAAACCTTGTAATGGCTCATTCAACCCTCGTGCAAAGCGTAGAGCCTTCTTCTGGGGTGTGTTAACCATGTCCAAACCGAATCGAGCAAGCTGGTTAAACTTATTCACATACTCCCTCACTGTCATGTCCCCTTGCTTCAAAGATATAAACTTCTCCATTTGTAGATTCTCCTCAGCAGATGATAGAAACTTAAGCCCAAACCTCATGTTAAAGTCGGCCCAAGTCTCTATAGGCCTAGTAGCGTTGGTGACCTCCCACCAATAAGCAGCTTCCTCTTTCAATAGCCATACTGCCAACAGAACTTTTCTACGGTCTTCCACATCAAAGATGGCAAAGAGGTCTTCAGTTTCTTTTAACCAATTTCTTGCCTCAACAAAAGTCTCCGTCCCAATAAAATTCTTGCCACCCATCGCCTTAAAGTCTTTGCAAATCTTTGCGAAATCCGCTTGTGGACGCTGAGGAGGAGGAGGAGGAGGAGGAGGAACCTCAGGTACGGTGGGAGTGTTTGCTGGGCCCGCATCGTTGGCCCTAGCTTCCAAGTACCTTCGGAACCATCCGGGTATGGGTACTCCCTCGGGAAGGTTAAGATCGGCCATGCTAAAAAAGGAAAAGATAGATTTAGAATGAGGAAGCAAAGGATAATGCTAATGGCTTTTTGGGGAATAGCCTTTTAAAATAAACTAGACTTTTCTTGGAAAATACTTAATTGGTTTTGAAAATAGTTTTTCAGAAGGTAAGTTTTAAAAACCTTTTTTTTTCAATCTCGTAAACCTTATGCTCTGATACCAAATGTAACACCCTACCTCCGCCAGGGTCACCCTTGCAAGTACACTGGCTTTGGAGGGGTGTTGGACGAGGTAAACATGCATAAAGATATCACAAGACAGAACATATAAGTAAAATAGAGTAAGTAAAGCAGCAGATAAAACTACTATTTCAAAACCATAGTCAACTTACATCAAAAGTAATGAGTCATTATTTTCCAACTACTACAAGTCTAGAAACATAAACTGAAAACTGGAAATAACATAAAGTAAACTATCCCCAAAGTAGACATGGTAAAGCCATAGCGAGCTCAAGTCCAAACCGTACATGAGCTATCCAGTAAGCAAGCTAAAGATCCAAGCTAAGTGCTAGTGTTCCCACCCTGAGAACCTGGGGGGGGGGGGGAAACGGAAGAAAAGAGGCGAAAGGAAAATAGGTCAGTCAAAAAGACTGGTATGCCCTACCTACTATTAGTATAAAAACTAATAAAGTTAACTGGACATGTAAAACAGAGATGAAACATAGGATGATAACTGGCATGGTGAAAAGTTAACAAGATAGATCAAGTGTGGCATCGCATATACAAGGTTAAGTTGCACCAGGTGTACTAGTATTCTAATCCATGTCAAGTATAAACAAGAAATGATCCCTTGGCCCAAAGTTGGCCCAACATCATGAGGTGACCTAAATCAAGGTCCAACTACTCGGTCTAGTCGATCGGCTCCCTATAAGCCTAACTCGTCGTGTATCGGTGTCATACGGCCTAATCATGGAATGTAGTTAACTGTGCAAGGTCCACCCTAGGGTGTATCCAGCCCCAAGGTGTAAACCACAGACACAATTCAAGCACGCACTGTCTAAACCTACCGGTGCCCATGTTCAACTCCGGACTTAATGTGCACGACCATGGTCCGCCTGAACAACCGGTGCACCATTCAGCCGTCTCTTTTGGTCTCTTACAATCAGTCCAGTAATCGTGCCCCACCCTAGCCTAGTCCAGGGTATCCAGATACTCCCAAGTGGGTTACTGCTGAAAAGGACCACGTAACTAGGATTTCAAGCGGGTTAAGTGTGGTTAACCCTATCCTAACCATGTATTGAGTTGGTCAAGTGTATCCAAGCAGTTCATGACTTAACCCTATCAATACATCGTGTTTAATTGGTTAAGTATTCAAGTAGTCCATGAATTAACCCTACCAACCCATCGTGTTTAATTGGTTAAGTATTCAAGCGGTCCATGACTTAACCCTACCAACCCATCGTGTTTAATTGGTTAAGTATTCAAGCGGTCCATGACTTAACCCTACCATGTGGCATTAATTAACTTAATGCACCCCAACCTCTCACATTAGACTTTGTTGTGGTTACTAGTTAAGCCGGGCGGGTCCGGGTAGCTTTACACCACAACCTAGTCTAACCTCGGGTTTTAAGTGCGATGTGACCAACTACTCACATTGGGTCCTATTGTTTGTAGCCACTAGTTAAGCCGGTCGGTTCCGGGTAGATTTATGCTACAAACTCAACCCAACCTCGAGTTGGCCACTTTCATGTTTTCTACATGTCATGTCCACGTTCATGTTTCAAGCATAATCACATGTCATATTTTCAAATCATGTTTCATGTCATTTAATTTTACCCACAACGTAACCCCATCGCATGTAAGTTCGCATCAATGCACATAGATCAAAAAGGGGAACATAATGATATGACAAGTTGGGCATAAAGTGGCAAAGTCTATCACAAGTTCAACATGGTGATAGATGAGGCAAAAGGGGTTCAACATACTAGCATATGGCATTATTAGCCTCAAAACATGCATGACATCCACTTAGCAAATAGGTGATAACGTGATCATAGTTGACATAGGGTGAAAACGTGTGATTAGCACATAGTTCAAGATCATATGCGAGTTAACATCAAGATTGTAAGATGGTTCTATGTTGCATTTATGCATAACTACCAAGTTCTATGTTGCATTATGCATAACCAACAATTAAAGCTCATAGCTTTCTACCCAAAAATCAAGGTAAATGATACTAGGTTCATGATAGTGCCTCAATCATAGATCAAAAGAGTCATACATGGATCTATGCATACAAATATAGCCCAAAAGTCACATTTCAACTTGCTACATGATCATATTAACTTCATAGTTTAAATCTAAGAGTAGAATAGGGCTTACAAAGCTTGGCTATGAAGACTAGAACAAAATAAACAAGATTGAGACGAAGCCACACTAGAAATCCCCAAATGAATATAAGCTCCAAGTTGTCTTGAGAAACAAGAAGCTCCTTTGATTTGTATGAAGAAAGATCCTTGTTTTGATGAAGAAAGATGGCTCTTTTACTAGCTTACAACACTCAAACTTTCATGAAGAGGATGGAGGCCATGATATGAAGGTGGAGGCCATGATTAGGAAGCATTTTGGCATAGTTTAGTTGTAGGAATGATTTGTGTTGATTTAGGCTAGGTATTAGGGTCTTTTTATAGAAGATTAGGTTAGTTTAGGCCATAGGATTAACCCTAATTCAGATCTGAGCCAATAATTCACGTCACTAGCCAACAAAACAAGACCCAGGGAGCCAAAACAGGTGCATCGGGCTAGACTGGCCGACCACCCAAGTCGACAGGGGTGTCGACTGGGCAGTCGACACCACCTGGGGTGTGTCGACTCCCAAGTCGACTCCCCAGTCGACTTGGGGCTGGCGGGAATTTTCCCTCCTATCCTGCTTGGGCTGAATTTGAATTCTGAATTCAAATTTTGAACTGTTTTTGAACTTGAAGTTTTCTGAAAACTTTGACGGGCCATAACTGGGTCATACGGACTCCGATTTTCGAAAACTCAGACTCTATTTCGCGTATTTTTCCGAGACGAACGCAATGGCACAGCCCGTTTCCCTTGATTCAGATTTTAACATTTAATTCTGCCTTGATTTACGTTATAACATGTTATTCAAAATACGGGTTTTTACATAAGGTAATGCAGCCAAGATCGGTAACATTTGGGAAATAAATTATAGCTTACATGATGCCTGCTAAATTTTTGCCTAAGATATTTAGGAAATAAATTGCATATTTGGCCCAAATGAATTATAACCAAGTTGAAAATATGCAAATACATGTATAGCTGCTATCACTGCCTAGAGGTTGATGACATGAACATAGAGCTCGTTGATGAAATTATACTTTCAGTTCTGATCAATTAGGACTATGACATTATATATAAAGTCAAGTTTAGTAAAAACGTCGTATAAAATAGCGATAGGTACATAAGTTGAAATTCACACAATGTTGAATCTATAATAATATACAGTACCGCCTAAAGCAATGTTAAATATGTTAATAAAAGTTACATGAGTCCACTAAGTTGAAGTGAATGCTTTGCTGCTTACTGTTGTGATTTGTGACATGAAATCACATATGTTGATGAAGACGAGGCGTGGATGTGTTTGGCAATAGAGGAGATGGAGCAGCGGCAGAAAGAAGGCAAGGAGGAGCAGTTTTGTGCTATGTTTCAGCATAGACGTCTGAGGGATCTTGGTCAGACGTCTGTGCCTACAGGGTTTTTGAAACCCGAGTGTGTGGACAGACATTTGACCAATCTGGGTCAGACGTCTGACCTGTCAGGGTTTGGAACCCGAGAGCATGGACAGACGTCTGACACATATTGGTCATATGTCTGAGCTGGTTTTCTCTACGGTTTTGACTTGGTCATTCTGTAACTTTCTGCATGTAACAAAGGGGAAAATTGGGTATTTATCTAGGCCTTCTATTCTCCTATAAAAGCAGCATCTAGGGTTGGATTAAAGATATGGGATTGAGACCGAATTAATTAATCCAAGGTTAGCCGTCGTTCTTCATTGTTCTCCTTCTCCAACAAAGAGTGTTAGTCATCTAGATATTCTTTCCCTTTCTCAATAAGGTTGTTGATTCTTGTAGTTTGTTTATTGTTGGTTGTTGAACCAGTGTGTGTAAACAAAATTCGTTTTGAGAATCAATAAAGAGGGTGGTTGGGTGGAATATTTTGTGTTTGCGCATGTGATTTCATATCTGTGTTTGTTTCCATAGAAATCATCTTTAAGTAATTGGGTGAATAAGATCCTGGACGCTTCCGCAAAGGCGTAGTTTTTCACAACAGTTGGTATCGGAGCTAGATCATCGCAAAGCTTAGAGTGATTTTGGATTGGAAAAATCAAAATTTTTTTAATGACGGATATGATGGCATTTCCGAAGATGACTATTTTTAACAGAAGAAATTGGGGGATTTGGAAGCCTAAGATGGAGGATATGCTTTACCTCAATGATCTTCATGATCCGATTGTTGGAAATGCGGAGAAGCACTTAGGTGTTAATGAGGGAACGTGGAAGAAGATGGATAAGAAGGCTATTGCCTTGATTCGGCAGTACCTTGATGATTCGGTATTCCATCATGTGGCTAATTGTGAATCCGCGAAGGATTTGTGGGACAAGTTGGTATCCTTGTATGAGTCGAGGAGTGCTACAAGTAAGGCTTTTCTGGTTCGGAAGCTTGTTCGGCTGAGATTGGATGAGGAGAAGTATGTTGCAGGGCACCTGAATGAATTTCAAGATGTGATCAATCAATTGGCAAATCTGAAGGTCAATTTTGATGATGAGTTGCAGGCTCTTTTGCTGATGAGTTCGCTTTTAGAAAGTTGGGAGACTTTGGTTGTTTCATTGAGTAACTTCAATGCTGGTGGAGCCATCTCTTTGGAAACGGTACGAAGCAGCCTTTTGAATGAGGAACTAAGGAGAAAAGGGTCGGGTTTTAAATCAGTTCAAGGTGAAGCCATGGTAGCAAAGGACTCGGGGAAAGATACAAGAAGGAAGAAGAAAGGGGCTAATGGTAAAGGTGCTTGTTATTATTGTGGTAAGGAAGGTCACATACGCAAGAATTGTTATGCCTATCAGAGGGATAAGAAGAAGGCTGCAGATGGTGATGGAAGTAATGAGGCACAAGCAGATATTGCTGCAAGTTCCATTAGCGATACTTCTAGTGATGTCCAGTTTAGCGAAGTTAATCCTTGGAAGATAGATTCAGGGGCCAGTTTCCACATTTGTAAGGATGTGAAGTGTTTCTCTTCTTATGAGAAGAATGTCGACGTGATTAGAACAACCGATGGAGTAGAGCTACCAGTTTGTGGTATTGGATCTATCCGGTTTCATATGCATGATGGCGTGGTAAGGGAAGTCTCTAGAGTTAGACATGTGCCCGCTAGTTCGCATAACCTCATTTCTCTCGGTCAGTTGGATCGTCGTGGTTGCACTTATGATACTCGAGGTGGAGTTTTGAGAGTGAGGAAGGGTGATCGTGTTGTGATGAGAGGTGTCTTGGAGGCATGAAACCTGTATAGATTGGTTGGTTCTGTGGTCGACAGTGGAAGGCGAGTGACGGTTGAAGAACCTAGTCCACAGCAAGGTGGAGAGGTTAATTTGGTCACTGCTGATGTGCAAGACAGGGGTGTTCATGTTGATGATGCTTAAGGGATCCGGAGTGATCAAGGAAGGAGCTCAGATCAAGTGGTAGACGGGTGTCGATGCAGAAAATCCACAAGGTGGAGATCCTTATGGTATTACAAGCACGTTTTGACCGTTAGTGTTGCATGGTGCATCTCGAGGGGAAGATGCATCTTTGGCAGGCGGTGGGATGTGTTTTGTAATGGTTTAATTGAGAGAAGGTGTCGTTGAAAGAGCTAGATGACTTGTGTGTTGGATGATCGTTTGATGTGATGCGATTTCATATCAAGGTGGAGTGTTGTGATTTATGACATAAAATCATATATGTTGATGAAGACGAGGCGTGGATGTGCTTGGCAATAGAGGAGATGGAGCAGCGGCAGAAAGAAGGCAAGGAGGAGTAGTTTTGTGCTATGTTTCATCACAGACGTCTGAGGGATCTTGATCAGACGTCTGTGCCTACAGGGTTTTTGAAACCCGAGTGTATGGACAGACGTCTGACCAATCTGAGTCAGACGTCTGACCTGTTAGGGTTTGGAACCCGAGAGCATGGACAGACGTCTGACACATATTGGTCAGACGTCTGAGCTGGTTTTTTCTGCGGTTTTGACTTGGTCTTTCTGTGACTTATTCTGCAAGTAACAAAGGGGCAAACTGGGTATTTGCCTAGGCCTTCTATTCTCCTATAAAAGCAGTATCTAGGGTTGGATTAAAGATATGGGATTGAGACCGAATTAATTAATCCAAGGGTTAGCCGTCGTTCTTCATTGTTCTCCTTCTCCAACAAAGAGTGTTAGTCATCTTGATATTCTTTCCCTTTCTCAATAAGGTTATTGATTCGTGTAGTTTGTTTATTTTTGGTTGTTGAACCAGTGTGTGTAAACAAAATTCGTTTTGAGAATCAATAAAGAGGGTGGTTGGGTGGAATATTTTGTGTTTGCGCGTGTGATTTCATATCTGTGTTTGTTTCCATAGAAATCATCTTTAAGTAATTGGGTGAATAAGATCCTGGACGCTTCCGCAAAGGCGCAGTTTTTCACAACAGTTGGTATCGAAGCTAGATCATTGCAAAGCTTAGAGTGATTTTGAATTGGAAAAATCAAATTTTTTTTTATGACGGATATGATGGCGTTTCCGAAGATGACTGTTTTTAACGGAAGAAATTGGGGGATTTGGAAGCCTAAGATGGAGGATGGGCTTTACCGCAATGATCTTCATGATCCGATTGTTGGAAATGCAGAGAAGCCCTCAGGTGTTAATGAGGGAACATGGAAGAAGATGGATAGGAAGGCTATTGCTTTGATTCGGCAGTACCTTGATGATTCGGTATTCCATCATTTGGCTAATTGTGAATCCGCGAAGGATTTGTGGGACAAGTTGGTATCTTTGTATGAGTCGAGGAGTGCTACAAGTAAGGCTTTTCTAGTTCGGAAGCTTGTTCAGCTGAAATTGGATGAGGAGAAGTCTGTTGCAGGGCACCTGAATGAATTTCAAGATGTGATCAATTAATTGGCAAATCTGAAGGTCAATTTTGATGATGAGTTGCAGGCTGTTTTGCTGATGAGTTCGCTTTCAGAAAGTTCGGAGACTTTGGTTGTTTCATTGAGTAACTCCAATGCTGGTGGATCCATCTCTTTGGAAACGGTACGAAGCAGCCTTTTGAATGAGGAACTAAGGAGAAAAGGGTCGGGTTTTAAATCAGTTCAAGGTGAAGCCATGGTAGCAAAGGACTCGGGGAAAGATACAAGAAGGAAGAAGAAAGGGGCTAATGGTAAAGGTGCTTGTTATTATTGTGGTAAGGAAGGTCACATACACAAAAATTGTTATGCTTATTAGAGGGATAAGAAGAAGGCTGCGGATGGTGATGGAAGTAATGAGGCACAGTCAGATATTGCTGCAAGTTCCATTAGCGATACTTTTGGTGATGTCCTGTTTAGCGAAGTTAATCCTTGGAAGATGGATTCAGGAGCCAGTTTTCACATTTGTAAGGATGTGAAGTGTTTCTCTTCTTATGAGGAGAATGTCGACGGGATTAGAACAACTAATGGAGTAGAGCTACCAGTTTGTGGTATTGGATCTATCCGGTTTCGTATGCATGATGGCGTGGTAAGGGAAGTCTCTGGAGTTAGACATGTGCCCGCTAGTTCGCATAACCTCATTTCTCTCGGTCAGTTGGATCGCCGTGGTTGCACTTATGATACTCAAGGTGGAGTTTTGAGAGTGAGGAAGGGTGATCGTGTTGTGATGAGAGGTGTCTTAGAGGCAGGAAACCTGTATAGATTGGTTGGTTCTGTGGTCGACAGTGGAAGGCGAGTGACGGTTGAAGAACCTAGTCCACAGCAAGGTGGAGAGGTTAAGTGATGTGCTAGACAGGGGTGTTCATGTTGATGATGCTCAAGGGATCCGGAGTGATCAAGGAAGGAGCTCAGATCAAGTGGTAAACGGGTGTTGATGCAGAAAATCCACAAGGTGGAGATCCTTGTGGTATTACAAGCACTTTTTGACCGTTAGTGTTGCGTGGTGCATCTCGAGGGGAAGATGCATCTTTGGCAGGCGGTGGGATGTGTTTGTAATGGTTTAATTGAGAGAAGGTGTCGTTGAAAGAGCTAGATGACTTGTGTGTTGGATGATCGTTTGATGTGATGCGATTTCATATCAAGGTGGAGTGTTGTGATTTGTGACATGAAATCACATATGTTGATGAAGACGAGGCGTGGATGTGCTTGGCAATAGAGGAGATGGAGCAGCGGCAGAAAGAAGGCAAGGAGAAGCAGTTTTGTGCTATGTTTCAGCACAAACGTCCGAGGGATCTTGGTCAGACATCTGTGCCTACAGGGTTTTTGAAACCCGAGTATGTGGACAGACGTCTGACCAATCTGGGTCAGACGTCTGACCTGTCAGGGTTTGGAACTCGAGAGCATGGACAAACATCTGACACATATTGGTTAGACGTCTGAGCTGGTTTTTTCTATGGTTTTGACTTGGTCTTTCTGTGACTTATTCTGCAAGTAACAAAGGGGAAAATTGGGTATTTGCCTAGGCCTTCTATTCTCCTATAAAAGTAGCATCTAGTGTTGGATTAAAGATATGGGATTGGGACCGAATTAATTAATCCAAGGGTTAGCTGTCGTTCTTCATTGTTCTCCTTCTCCAACAAAGAGTGTTAGTCATCTAGATATTCTTTCCCTTTCTCAATAAGGTTATTGATTCTTGTAGTTTGTTTATTGTTGGTTGTTGAACCAGTGTGTGTAAACAAAATT
Organism: Allium sativum; assembly: GCA_030737875.1. Taxonomy (NCBI): domain Eukaryota; kingdom Viridiplantae; phylum Streptophyta; class Magnoliopsida; order Asparagales; family Amaryllidaceae; genus Allium; species Allium sativum. The sequence goes on along the minus strand of CM060925.1, from coordinate 137,317,161 downwards.
CGTTTTGAGAATAAATAAAGAGGGTGGTTGGGTGGAATATTTTGTGTTTGCACGTGTGATTTCATATCTGTGTTTGTTTCCATAGAAATCATCTTTAAGTAATTGGGTGAATAAGATCCTGGACGCTTCCGCAAAGGCGCATTTTTTCACAACACTTACTGAGTAGTTGTAATCAAGCAAAGCAACGTCTGTTTTGGTACAATGAGTACATAACTGAAATTCACATTGAGCTGAATATATAATAATTTAGAGGACAGCCGAAAACAATGTTAAATTTGTTAAATAAAAGTACATAACTCTACTAAGTTATAGTGAACGCTTTGTTGGTGATCCATTGGTCCTCGTAATCGAGTTATACAATGTCACTTTTGGTGGCTTGAAATTCCTTCTTTCGACATTTACTGGCTTGATTATTGTTGTTGGAGTCAATAGTTGTTATCTTTACCGTCTTTTTGCTAGTTTACCAAATCAGATTTTGAAATTGGTATTAACTACTTTTTTTAGTTAGTGTAATTGTTGATGTAGACAAACAATTCCCTAAGATAATAGAACTTGCATTAATTGCAATACCTTGGCATCCACAATTACACACATGGAATCATAATTCAACACTTTAGTTTGTACTTGTTAAATGGAATTTTCCTCATCCTAATATGTTGGCAGCAATTAGGGAAAAAACACAGATGTATATTTTGAAACATTTAGCAGTATAAACTTATGGTGCTTGGGTAAACTTTTGAGCGCATCAGAATTTGAGCTTTTTTCTTCTTGTAAAACTCTTTTTAATTTCTATGTAGAAACAAAGATGGGGGAGGGGGGGAGGGAAGAAGATAAGCTTCAGCTGCTCTTTTAAACCCAAGAATTTGGAACTCTTTATTTTGTGTGAGAAATAGAAGTGAGTTGGAACTGGATAAGAGGTATATATAGGATCTTTATATGCTTTTTTAAATGGCTATTTGTTCGAATGTCAACAAATGAAGGATATTGCAACTCTCTTTTACAATTGAGGTAACTTCTTTATTGTTGTGTAGATTTATGTCTTTGTTCATTTACACTTGTGATATTTGTCATTTGTGAAATGTAAGTGAAGCTTTATGTGTCATCTGGTGTGTTTATTTATATGGAAAATAATAACTGCATATCTGTTCTGATTTTTAATTAATCCTATACTTAAAAAATTGTGCATATGCATATGACCAAAATATGGCCATTAATTTCCTTAAATATTGTGTATACAGGAGGGGTAGCATGAAGTATTGTTACACAACTAGATGATAGTTTTGCCAAGACATGGGTAGCATGAATTTAGCGAAGCAGCTACTAAGTACACTGGGATGCAGGTGATTTTCCAGTATTTTTTCATGCTTATGGTTGTATATGTGAGTCTCCATATAAGTGAATCGAGTGACAATGTAGCGAGAAATGTATCTAAATTTGAATGATTGTGTAATATACGAGTGAATGCACAGTTGTGGAGTCAAAAAAATTGTACCATTTGAAATGTTGAAATAAAATATTTATTTGAATAAAATACTGTGTTATAATAATATTTATTATAATATTATGAAATCTTTGATTAATAGCAGTTGAGGTGTAATTACTTTTAGCAGTTATAAAACAAATTTTAACAATTGCTAGAAACAGTTGTAAAAAAGGTTGACTTTATTACGATTATCAGCTGTACTAGATATATTACAACTGTTTTTGGCAGTTGTGAAAGGGTATTTTTTTTGTTCTAGTGGTACCTGTGACAACACTTGTATTGATGTTACCATAGGGTCGCAAAGGTGTTGTCTTTGACTCTAAGGCAACGCGGCAAAAGGCAACCCCGAAAAAGTGTTGTCATAGATCATTTTTTGCCTACAGCAACACTTTTTGGCACCTGCTGCGTTACTTCTCTGGGGTTGTCGTAGGCCATCTATGGCGTAGTGAAAGATTTGAGAAGAGCGTCGCGGTTGGAAGAAATGAATCCATGTCACTTCTTTATTGTCTATGGAATAATATTTGACTTAACTTGATTATTAAAACAAATTTTCCTTTCACGAAGTGAACAAAAATAAAATGTTTACTAAGCCTGCAGGTGGTGGTGTAAAAAGCTGGCTACAAACAACTGCAGGAAAACTAAGAATGCCAAAAATCTGAAAATGTCAAAAACTTTAAAGTTGTTCGAATATATGTTATTTAATATATAAAACTTAGGAGAAATCATTCAAGTCTGAGGTAGTGTACAAAACAACAAACTTACAACAATGCAATGTATCGTGTAATATGTAAAACATAAGTTATTTCCACTCCACCAATTGAAATAGCATGATATGATTCAATTTGTAGGTGTTGTTTGATGCAAATCCACATTCATATTGCTTACGTTAAGGGTACATCAAAAACATAGTTCAATTTGTTGAGTTTCGGCATTCCCTGCGTACCGTACGTGCTTCACCTATCTATCGGAGTCAACGGTCGAAGTCTCTCATGCCGGCGTCCCTATTGAACATCCCTCATCGCCTCCCATCGAGCATATAATTTGGTATTGGCAAGCACTTATGGTAACAAAAGAAATCCCCATTGTTACATGCCACCAACACCATATATATACAACGATCTTTCTTAATATCTTACGATGTGGGACAATTCTCCCGTTCAATCTAAGCACCCACTCCATTCTAATGCGAGCCACACCTAACAATCTCCACCTTGGCGAGCATTGCTCAAGTCACCTTGGAGTTACACCTTGAATCCTCTTCACAGTTGGCTAGGCTGCTACCCCGAGTTCTCATAAGCAGTGGCGTTAGGCTGCTTTTACCATTGTATCTCCACCTTGACAAGCATCCCATGCTCAAGCCTTTTTGGAGTCATGCTTCGGTCATGCTACATATACCGGTCCCCTCGATCCATGGAGCTCTGATATCATGTTGAGTTTCGACATTCCCTGCATACCGTACGCGCTTCACCGTGTCTATCGGAATCAACGGTCGAAGTCTTTCATGCCGGCGTCCTGATTGAACATCCCTCATCGCCTCCTATCGAGCATATAATTTGGTATTGGCAAGCACTTATTGTAACAAAAGGAATCCCCATTGTTACATGCCACCAACACCATATATATACCACGATCTTTCTTAATATCTTGCGATGTGGGACAATTCTCCCGTTCAATCCACGCACTCACTCCATTCCAATGCGAGTCACACTTAACACAATTCAGTTATAACTATGTATTTGAATCACGGTTTCAACTTCATTATTTTAGCACTGGACTGGATATAGAAATCAATTATGCTATTATACACAACAAAATAAATAAAACATTCCAAATTCATAATAATGCTAAACAATTTTCTAAATTACTCCCATATTAATTCTCCTTTCTAACTTACATGACCGATCTCTTAAGGAGATGAAATCTGATTATATTTTCATTATTTAAATAGAAAGCACATGGGTTCGTGAAGTTGGCATGATTACAATGTTTTGTTATTTACACATTAAGAGCACATTTTGGGACTCCTATAAGTAGTTGATGCTACTTACAAACCATCAAAAACTACTTATAACCATCAAAACTAAGTATAAGTAGCTTATTTGAGCTGGGATATTTGAAATTTTTTTATAACAATATATAAATAACTTAGAAGCTAAAACTGAAGAAGCAACTTTTATTACTTAGCACAGAATTTCATGCTTGATATTTAGGGCTGCACACAACACATATCCAATCCGAACCAACCCACCAACCCACATAAACTCAACCCAGTCCATCCAAGTTCGGGTTGGATATGGGTTACAATTTGTAACCCATACTATATACGGGTCAGGTTTGATATTGTTCAACCCAACCTTATTTTAACTCAACCCTATATTAAAAACTAATTTAATATCAATCCATTTAAAATTAAAATAGTATAATCCTAGAATATTGTTTATGTATTCTATAGTAAATACACGAAAAATCATATTTCGTGTCAATCCAAACTAGATATAATTTGGCAGATATATTTTAAAGAGCATTTTAATGTATTTTAAAATGAAACAATTGTTCTACTATGTAGTAAATTAATTCATAATGATGTGTTCTACAATGAAATTTTAATAAAATATGTGTTATAATGAACCAGTTATTTTAAATGCATTATGCTAGCTAAAATTTGATATAATATGCTAAATATTTTAATATTATTAAAAAAATCCCTCATTTTCATTTTTTTTATATATCAAGCAACCTAACCAAACCATACTAAATCCGACACAATCCATACTTTAACCCAACCCATATCCAACCTCATATAGGGTCGGATACGGGTTAAGCTATCTTAAACTCATACATATGCGGGTCGGATGAAGTATTTGGTCAAACCCAGCTCAACCCATACTTTGTGCAGCCCTAATGATATTGGTTCAGAAAATGGCTGAAATAGGCTTTGTTGCTTCAAAAAAAATATGAATTAAATGCTACCATATTATCCCACCATATATAGAGCTACCAGGCAACTTGAAATATACAGTTGTCGGACCTCATTATCAACCAACGTTGAAAGTATGCTAGCTATTAAAAGAACGTCCAACTGATTAGAGCTATAAAACGGGTTGGATTAAATATAAATGGGTTGGTTTGCTGATTAAACCATTGGTTTGCAGATTAACCCAGCACATTAATAACAAGAAAAAGACCCAACCAAATGGTTAAATCCAACCCAACACTCTAATTTGATGGACCATGCCAACCCAACCTGTTTTGCCAATTTTGAACGAGATTGCAAAAATAAAGGAAGCCATATATGGAAATAACATAAGGAAATTGAAAGCTGAAAACAGCGTAAATGAAAGAACAAGAAACTGAAACAAGCTAAAACTAGATGCAGACAACAGCCTCCACTGTGTCTCTTTAACTAGACCTATATATACATAACAAGTTGTGCTTGTTATATTTTTGTTTTATGAATTTTGAAGGTTTAGTATGCACTGCATGCATGTAAGTGGATGAATGATATACACACTAGATGTGGATACAAAATGTACACAAGTAGAAGAAACATGTGAAGGAGGATAAAGATATTAATGAGTTGCCTTGTTTGGGTAAGCGTGCATCAAGTGCAGTTATCGTTAGTTACATTTTTGAACTAGAAAATAGTGCTCATGTTGATGTATACTGTACAACTAAATGTGAATCATAGTAAACGTATAAAGTTGAGTAAAACTAAATTGAAAATATCTTTATTAAATGTAAGGTATGCAGGCAAGTGAATACATTTAAACATGGCATAATAAAAAAGAATCGTTGAACATTTAATATCATGGAAATTTGAAAAATGGCACATAATGCAATACAAGCACAACATTTGATGTGGTAAAAGTAAGAACAAGCTATGAATATTTTGCAAAATCATATGTTGAAGTTCCCTCGCTATCATAGGTACACACCTAAATTACTATTTTAACGCATAGAAGATTAAGATTAAGTAGAAATATAGTTTAGAAGTTTGCATACGGTTTTTATTTTATAGCACATACAACATTTAGTTCAAATCAACTATAAAATGCGGTGAATAGAAACTATTGATGATCTGGAAGTGAAAAATGGATTGGCATATTGATGGATCATTTTTACTAAAACAGGTTTTTACCGTAATTATATTTGTGTAGTGACAAAGTCAGGAAGGCTACTGATTATTAGAGCAGAATATCACATTAATTAGTCCAGTTTGAAGATATTGAAAATATAAAGGTAGAAAGATGTTTCTGTCAAATTGATTAAATTTCTTGATTCATTTCTCGAAGCATTGGATACAAAGGGTGCTCAGTGTTAAATTTATTTTCGTAAAGCAAATTGATAAAATTTTGTCATTCCAATGCCCAATGATAGAAATATCCATCATTTTCTAGAACACTCACTCTTAGGTTTCAGTCATAGCATGCTATTTCATGATGCACTTACAACAAAATTAGGATCCCAATTTTCTTAGTAGCATACATTATGGAATAGGTGAAAACTTGGTTGAAACATACATACATATGTATGTATGTGTGAAACCACTCGTCTTTTTCAGTGAATTTCAAAGAACCTGTATAAAATTATAATGAAAAACAATTATTCAAATAATAAATTCGATATATATATATATATACACACGTACGTATGTGAAATCAGTCATCTTTTTCCAATGAATTTCAAAGAACATGTATAAAATTGTAATTAAAAACAATTATCCAAATAATAAATTCGGATATCATACCTCGATTAGATGCAGCTAACTATTACAAAGTCGGTAGGAGGTCAGCGGCGACCAGATGCACAAACACAATAATCGAATTTCTAACTACCAAAGTAGGTAGGCTATCAGACCAACAGGAAGTCGACAGCGGTTATTAGAAGATCAGTGGTGGATAGCAAGTGTTGGTTAGAGGTTGGAAGCTGAAAATGAGGACGGGATTATTCCTCAACTTCTTTTCTTCTCTTGCAACAATTCCTACTTGCTCCTTCTCATAATTTAAATTTGCTTTAACCTTTACCTGAGTAGGAGATTCCAAAATAGTTTCTTTATCATGTACCCATCTTATAAGTTGTGATACATGAAATACATTGCGTACTCCTTGCAGTTCTTCTGGTAACCTCAACTTATAAGCCAATGTGCCTATTATTTCCATGATTTCATAGGATCCTACATACCTGGGTGCTAATTTTCCTGCTTTGCCAAACCTAAGTACCTTTCTCATTGGAGAAACTTTAAGAAAAACACAATCCTTTACTCTGAATTCCACTGGGTTCCTTCCTCTATCTGCATAAGCCTTTTGTCTTTTTTTGCCACTTTCATCCTATGTCTTATCAGTTCAAATCTAGCAGTTGTTTCTTTAACCTGTTCTGGTCCTATCAGTATTCTTTCACCCACATCCATCCAACAAGCATGAGACAAGTAACGTTTACCATATAAAGCTTCAAATGGAGCCATCCCAATACTAAACTGGTGACTATTATTATAGGTAAATTCAACCAAATGTAAATATTCTTCCCAATTGCCTCCAAAATCCAGCACACATGCTCTAAGCAAATCCTCCAAAACTTTGTTCACAGTCTCTGTTTGTCCATCTGTTTCTGGGTGATATGCAGTGCTCAAGCTCAATTAAATCCCCACTACTTCTTGAAAACTACCCCAAAACCTTGATGTGAACAATTCACCTCTGTCACTAATAATATTTTAGGTACACCATGCAATCTCACTATTTGTTTGAGGAATAACTGAGCTAACTTGTGAGCATTTATATCACTTCTTACTGGAATGAAATGAGCTGATTTTATTAACCTATCTACCACCACCCATATACTATCATTTTCACTTTTTAACCTAGAAACCCTTCAATAAAATCCATGGAAATGTTTTCCCATTTCCACATGGGTATATCTAGAGGCTGCATCATACATGAAGACTTTTGATAATCAGCCTTTACCTGTTGGCATATTAAACATTTTGAAACATATTTCGCCACATCATTCTTCATACCTTTCGACTAATAACCCCTGTTAAGGTCATGATACATTTTTATTCCTCCTGGATGGATTGTGTATTTAGTTCTATGATGCTCATCCATCACCTCTTTATTTAATTCTACTAAGTCCGGTACACATACTCTTCCTTTAAATTTTAAGTATCCTTTTTCATTCAATGAATTTTTTTTTCCACGTCACTTCTTTCCGTTAACTGAATTTTTCTTTCCTTTAAATGTGGATCTTGGTCCTGTAGTGATCCTACTTTATCCATCAGAACTGGCCTTATGGTCACCATGCTTAATTCCCCATAATTCAGCATTTCTCCTAATTCTTTCCTTTCAATTATCTCACCTGCCTCTCCCAAAACAATTAAGGCCTTAAGTTCTTCTACCATTAATTTATCCAACTTAAGATGTTGCCTACTAAGTGCATCAACAACTTTGTTTGCTTTTCCTGGGGTATATAAGATGTCTAAATCATATGCAGCCAAGAACTCCACCCATCTATTCTACCTTATGTTCAAATATTTTTGTGAAAATAAATACTTTAAACACATGTGATTAGTATATAAATCAAACTTTTTCCCGAACAAATAATGTCTCCACAACTTCAAAGCATATTCCACTGCTGCAAGTTCAAGATCATGGGTTGCATACCTAGTTTCATTTGGTTTAAGCTTCCTGGATGCATAAGCAATCAACTGCCCACGTTGCATCAATACAACTCCTAAACCAGAGCCACTAGCATCTGTATAAACCACCAACCCCTCATTCCCCTCTGTAGGATCAAAACTAACCCTAAAAGAGGGGGGGGGGGGGTGAATAGGGTTTATCACGGATTTTAGCAGAGTAATTAAATAACAACAGCACAGATAGTAATCAGAATAAATGGGAAAAATAAATAACACACATATATACCCAGCTCCGGCAAAACCCTGCCCACTGCTGCATTCCCCAAGGTTTCTACTAGGAGTTAAAACAATCTCTTTGCTTACAATTCCCTGTAAACTCGCGACACTCGCTCCCAAATGCCCTTAAACCTACGCTCAAAACTCTGCACCGATTTCTATCGCCGAAACCAGATTTCCCCGAATTACAAATCCCGTATTTCGTCTCACTAGTTTTAGAGACAAACTAGAAAACTCCAAAGACGAATACAAATTTAAACAAATAAAAAGCAATTTAAAAAGAAACTTTAAACAAAACCCTATCTGTTTTAAATAAAACACTAAAGTTCTTATCCCCTTTGAATAAAAACCCTAGTTTTAGTCCTTTGCCCTTTTCATCAAACTTGGCCAGCTACTTTTGTATTGCTTCACCCTTCTTCTTTTACTTGCCCGATATTCTTTCTCTCTAGAGACGAAAATGGGGGTTGGCGATTTCCGATCTAGGGTTTCCTTGTGGAATCTGATTCTTTGCAAAAATGATTGACCGTACTCGTGCTCTGATGATTTCCGATGTTGATCTCGTGCTCTGATGTCCTTCAATTTGCAATCTCACTTGATTCAAATCCAAGTAAATATTGATATGATTTTTCACTTCGAATTTCTCTTTTAATTGCATTGAAACTTGGATGAATTAAAGCCTGTGATGACTGGTGTATTTATTGATTAAAAGTCCTAAAATTTCTCTGATTTCGTAGTTGATTTGGTATTGATTGTTGTGTAAATTTTGGTGCATTGAAATCTTCATATACGTTGATGATATTGCATGAGAATCCTGGACTTTTAACTTGGTCTTCAAACAGATTTTCCCCCTTTGAATTTAAAGTCTCGGTTTTGATTGAATAAGTCAATTTTGGAAATATTCGTACTTATTCTTTGCCATGAAAATGTTTGCTGATATTTTTTAACCGATTCAAAACTTTTTGAACTGATAAGAAAAAAATGCAACATCTTTGATTTGTGTCTATTTGATCTTATAGTGAATATTTGAGCAAATTTAATGCTTGATGAAATTGAACCGATAAGAACAGTTGCTATCTTGATCAGATTTGAACTCATGCTTTAATTTGAACTTGTTTTGCCAAGAACTAAAAACTGATCCTATGCTTTGTCATTGATCATATTTAATACTTGTAATTTTCTCGCTTCGCTTGTGTACTCATGAGCTATATACTACTTTGACTGCTGTTCATGCTTGTTGTGTTATCGCCACCTTGGCTGCTTTGTACATTGTCATCGTCCATTCGTGACTTGTTTTTTCCATATGCATGTCTTGTATCCACTTGTGTATATATGAGCTCTATGTCAATGCTTTGAACTTGTGTCACTTGTCTTGATCTGGCCACTTTAGTATTGACTGAAATACTTGTGTTTGCTTCACGCTCGAACCTGAAACTAGTGTAAACTTTTGCTTGCTGCTCCATACCCTGTATACCGTATTTTTGCACATTGTTGTTGTTCCATTTACTTGTTCATTGACCTGAAGCTTGAACCACTTGGGTTTGACCCTTGCACTATCAATTTTGGCACTATTGCTTCTATGTTTATGCCATTTATGTTGTATCACTGCCAACTGATCATCTCCATTATCCAGTCTTGTATATGCATGAATATGTGCTCCATACTGATCTGTTCATGCATGTGAACTTCTTGTTCATGTTATATTGCTACACTTTCATATATATGTTGCATACTCTATACTTGTACACTAGCATATGCTCATTGAACCTGCCCTTGAGCGATTTCTAAAAACTGGTTGGCACACGTTTGTATATGTATTTGCAATGATCATATTGAGACCACACTTTCCATATATGTTGAGCATTGTAACTTGACAACTCTGTTTTGATGCTTGCTTGTTAATGCGACTGTAGTTGTTTTATATTGCCTTGTTCTTTGCTTGAACATGGTACTGTACTTAAGCTTGATAAAAACTGAAATATTATTTTTGCCTTTAAGTGATACAATACTTTGAGCTTTGAGTATTCTTGAACCACCGTGGACTCGATCAGCTACACCATTATGCTTGACCATAAGCTTACTATTTTTTTTGCTATCCTATTTTCTAGTGCACTGCCATGATATTTGTACACATCCTTTCTTACTGAACCATAGTTCATGCTGCTCCATATGTTTGCATTGTTGTGCATACTTTAAACTTAACATGCTCCATTACCATACATATGTTGACTGTCTTTCACCATTTTACTTTAAACTTGTTCTAGACATTGATCATTCATGTTCGCTCGACTACATTTAAATTGCTTTTGTATTGATTTGTTTTGACTTTGACTATGCTGGTTGACATTTGTTTTGTTGTTGCACTGAGTTGAGACGGTCCACGTGGCTACTTCTCAATTGCTCACCGTATTGGCGAGGTAGTACACACGTGTGTGTGTGTGTGTGTATATAAATATATACATACGTGTCTACATGCAACCATCAGACAGATTTTTCTGTTCCTGCATATCAAACAAAGTCTAGAAAAATGATGAGAAACACACCGTAATTCTGAGGCAAATAAAATTTAAAAATAATTTTTTTATTTGCTTTCATTTAATTTTATTTTTGTTGCCCTCTACTGTATGTGTATTTCATATGACAGGTAAGCAGATGATGACTGGACTGACAGTGAAGATGTAGTGAAGGTAGAAGACAGAAGACAATAACAGTGTCAATGTATGAGTTAATGAGAGTGTCTATATATGTGAGTGTAAGTGTTGTAGAGACGACATAATAGAATTGTACTATTATTTGTAATTATTGATTGAAATAAAAATATATTTTTGCTGTTCAATTCAATTTGTTTCATTTTGTCTGAATCTTTTAATAGTACAATTTCTGTGATGTGTTAAATGTGTCATGTCAGAAATATTCAAAAATATTTGAATTGTAAATAGTGGAGTGATGTATATGTACTATTTCAACTGTAAAAATATTTATTCAAAAAACACTGTTTGGGTATTCAGTTCTGTATAGTAGTGTTCTATTCAATAAATATTTATTTCTGTGTGTCAATATAGAATAATACTGCTTACAAACACATTTATAAAATAATATATATATGTTTGTTATCATCAAACAAAAATCATACTGTTATACTCAACAATCTCCCCCTTTTGATGATGACAAACATATACAAGATTTTGAATGTGTTAAATGTGTTTGTACGTGAAATATATTACTCCCCCTATTTGTTTGCTCCCCCTACAACTGAACTCCCCCTATATATGTGGAAAATATAAATAATGAAATTTATTCAACAATTCTGCCTCTAGATATTTAATTTCCAATTTTAAAATATTTTTGAATTATATACCCATCAATCAAAATCTTGACAAATCACCCCCTTTTGTTATCATCAAAAGGATAATAGAAAATAAATAGTGATGAATATGGACTAAAATATAAATTCAGATTAAGAGAGAGAATATATATCGTAAAACCCATTTAATCAAACAAAAATCATAATAATCTTTAAAATCAGAAGCAAATTTCACTTTTAGAATGAATGGATTTACGATGGATTTATAGAATGAGGAGAGTCCAATAACAATTGAATATTTGAATATGAATTTTGAAGATTTTTAATATACTCAAAATGTGTTAAGCACTTGCCAACCACGCACAGCTCAAAGGTCTTTTAAATAGGGTTAGTAGTAACTTAACTTTATCCTCTCCAATGAGTTCCATCCATACACAACCCAAAGGTCTTTTAAGTGAGACTGGAAGCACATAGAGATTAAGTGTAACGACCCGGATTTTTGCGGCTTTGGTTATCGACACAAACACGATGACGACTAACCAAACATCGGAAAAATCCCGGTAATTGATGAAAGAAATTAGAGGGTGAGAATAGATAAGATAGAAACTTAGAATAGAAGAAGAAAAGAAGAACTTACATCATCAGAGTAACACGAATCTCACAGCGGAACGAATAACATATAATATATAACATACTTTGAAAAATAACAGTTATGTATACAATAGCACTTATCAGAGTACAACACTTACAACAACAGCAGAAAAACAGTAGCTATAAAATCTTGAAGCCTCCTGCTCCAAACTCTCCAAGTATATCTGTAAATCCCGACTACTTGACTGCCCGTACAAATTTAGGCACCCAAGAGTTTAGGGAAAACAAAACAAAGTAAACTCCGGGTCAGTCATGGGACTGGTGCGAGTAAAATAGTTTCAAATAGTTGGAACAAGTAAATGATATCTCATAAGACCACGCCGCATAATGGAACGGGTTTTTCCCTTATGAGAATCCAAAATATCTTTATATCAAACCTTTGATATTATAATAATGTCTATCAACCACAATATATTAATCATCTAGCAGAAACGCTTTCATCTCATGTTCTACATATATAGTATACAATCAAAATCGCAAGCACGTATAGGATAATGGATTTCCAACTATGACAAGGTATGGAACCACCTTCTGCTAGTGTACCTCTAAAGAGGAATACACTGGGTTCAACAAGAACATCTTGCAACCCGGCCACACATGACCGACCACTCATTTCGCTGAGTGTATCGAATGTATATCACCAACGGTTGGGATCAGCAACCGTTTCCCGATAAGGGACAACATCAACAATAGATTTTTAGAAGTAAATGAAACTCTAGATCAGGCGATTATACAACCGAATAGGTGCGACCTACATAGCCATGCTACCTGCCCGATTTCTATCATTTACCGGATGTGAGGCAAGAAGCTACGCTTTATCATCACATCAGATTCACTTCGAATGCCACATTGTCAGATCCATCGAAAATCACTAATTGACGTCTACAACAGTACATTACGTGTTAGCTAAGAAGTTTCCTTCTCCGCTTCCACTCTTGGTACAGTTGAAGAAATCAATGTACGTGATCGTCTGGAAATACTCTATCAGACATCCATCTTCATTCACTTAAAATGTCACATCGTCATACCCGCCAAATCACAAATTGAATTATCCAAAAATAACACGGGTATACAACTAAGAGAAACGAATTCCTACGCCACCAACGTATATACGTTTGAACAGATCAACTTACGCGATCCATTGGACATACTCTGTCAGACCTTCGTCCATACAAGTTGTCCTGGGACTAGACAAACCGAAGGAACTATTCAGTATATCCATCTTAGTCACTGTTATCTAAGACTTATACAACAGCCCTTGCATTTTACTCCGTCTTCAATTATCTTTGGCATATATGATTTGCAACGCTTATGCCAATACATAGTGGTTCTTTGGATAATAATCCAACCGGTCTCTCCATATTAACAACGTTAAAATGGTCAAAACTTCGATAGTCTGTGAGTTAACTATCAAAGAAAAACAAGTGTGCAAACAACGATATTATTTCCAGATGGAAATTATATCGATCAAACATCATTTTACATTTATCTCTTTGGTTCAATTTACATCTCCTGTTTCCCTATATTCCACATTTGCTATTTTCTAGATTTAGAAAATATATTGACTGACACTGGAAAACATTTCCAAAAAAAAAACACTTTCATTGGACTTAGACAGATGTTTAAACAAACCATCGCGATGCCAACTCAAACCATTACTCTTATTAACTATATTCACTTAACCATCCTTTACTACCGAACCATACCCATTTCTTAGTTAAAAACGAAGCCGGTCAAGTTGGGGTAGAACTACCTCTCAGACCTTAACTGAACAACATTTCTAACCTTGAAATAGGCAAAGTTCACTTTACATTCCTTTAACTACTTCCGTACTTAACCTTTCCCTTTTGAATAACTATATTCGATTATCTCTTTTCACTTAACTTTATTGGACTGACCCTATTGGATTAACTCTATTTGCTTAACCCTATTCACTTAACTCCTGTCGAATAAACTATATATTCGATAACTCCTCTAACTCTATTCGAATAAACTATATTCGATTAACTCCTCTAACTCTATTCGAATAACTAGATTCGATTAACTCCTCTAACTCTATTCGAATAACTAGATTCGATTAACTCACCTCGAATAACTAGTATTTGATTACTCTTCTCTCGAATACACTATATTCGATTAACTCACCTCAAATAACTAGTATTCGATTACTCTTCTCTCGAATACACTATATTCGATAACTCTACTTCGAATAAGTGATATTCGATAACTCTACCCGATTAACTCCATTTGGATAACTCTAACCGGTTAACTCTAACTCTAACTCCTTTGGGCTACTCTAACTTGTTTAACTCTGACTGGTTAACTTTAACTGGTCAACCTAACTCTCATTGGTTAATTCTAACTCTAATCGATTTTATTCTAACTCTAATCGATTTACACTAATGTGATTAACTCCTATTTGATAATGTTTATTCATTTATAAAGATTTACTTTTAGCAATGGTTCTTCACTTTATAAATGTTCTCGTTAATAACGTTACTTCACTTACACAAGTGTTGTGTACCCATTCTATTTATTTAACAAATAAATATTCCTTTGAGTCAACTCTATTTATTTAACAATAAATATTACCTTGGTTTAATTCTATTTATTTATCAAATAAATATTCCTTTGATTTAAATCCTATTTATTTATCAAATAAATATTTCTTTTATCCCATTTATTCTAACAAATACATAATCCTTTTACTTTATTTATTCCCTAAATAAATAAATCCTTTAACATTATTTATACCCTAAATAATGAATTCTTTTACCTTTATTTATTTCCTAAATAAATAAATCCCTTTATATCTATTTGTAAAGGGTTTACAAATATCCCTCTTTCTATTTGTTTGCCAATATTTCCCTTTATATATATTGTTTTTACAAATATATCTCCTCTATATTTGTTCTTAAAAATAAACCCCTTTATATTTGTTTAAAAAATATATTTCCTTTATATTTGGTTTACAAATAAATTCCTTTATATTTGATTTACAAATAAATTCCTTTATATTTGATTTACAAATAAATTCCTTTATATTCAAAATCCCTTTTCTTTTATAATATAAAATCCATTGATTTTATATAAATAAATTATTTTCAAATTATACTTTGAAAATCTCCTTTCTACCTTCTGGTATTTCTTATGGTATTTGACACACCATATAACAACGATAACTATCGTCCAAACACACATAATCAACGTCAGAATATATATCACATTATATATCACAATATATAAATCACAGTAAAATAACTGTTGAGGAATCCTGTTGGATTCCTCCGATCTGTTTCCCTGCATCACAGATGTTAGACAATATAATTAACATCGGTTTCACTTCACTGTGAAATATTCTGATAACAAAATCACATATCAATGTTTAACGGTTTATATATATATATATATAATTTCTACTAACTGACTAGCAGTTCAATCAAACAGTCAACACACAGTCCAATAGACAATATTTAACAGTTCTAAGAATACACTGTAAAAATAGAACTATTCAGAGTTGGTGAGTTTTACTCACATTTGCAGTTCATCGTTAAAGAACGATTAACTGTTATTTGATTTGAATCAAACATTTAAATTCGCCATAAATTCAAACGAGCTCCAATCCACTTCCAGTCAGTCTCATTGTGTTGCTCCCGTCCATACGATACCAACGGATCCGACCGTTCGTGATTCTGATATCGTATGGTCAAGATACGATACATTAAAGTTAATACATACATTTATTTGAATTTAAATTAAAACTAAATTCATTAAAACATGGGCCTTTACCCATTTAAACAAAGCCCATGACCTCCTCATCACATACCAGGCCCGTACCTGTTTCTTCATCCTCCCCAAAACAACTCGACGAGCTCCTCCAATTACACAGCAAATCCCCAAATGTCCATTTCCAAACCACACTTCCAACTCTTCATGAAATCCCAAAAGAAAATCACGACAAAGCTTCTCATCATCAACTCTTCAACCTCATCTCCAAAATACCCTGTTCGATGCCTTTACACAGTCGCGACTTCGACCCGTGGACAACAGGTCACCGAACCCATTTTGCATCGATCCTCACCAAAACTAGTACACCACCTCCGTTTTACACCCTAAACCCAAATACCATACTCAAATCAACTATCGATGCACCAAATTAGCACCAACACCCAACCCTAGCTTACTGTCGGAAAACCCCTTCACTGAGATGAACGTCGAACCCCCAGATGTTGATACCAGATTGAAGAGAAATGCCAAGGGATCCCAAACATATATATATTACGATTTTTAGATTTTATTTTGATTTTACTTTGAATTGTTTTGCTCGCCATTACTTTCTGTGAATGGAGAATATGAACGGCGGAAGTGTTTGACTAAATTGAAGTGAGACTTAGGTTTAGAACAGGGAAGGGCGTTTTTATAGTATTTCCAAAATATATAGATATTTTCGTAGCAGGAATATTCCTGGTATATTCTCCCTTGTAAATTCGTTTTTGACTTCTAAAAATTCGTGTGATCACACACGGTACCCAAAAATTACGAAAATTGGCATGCAGCTAGAGTTCGACATTACGGTCCCAACGAAACTGGTTTCGTCAAATTCCGACTCTGTATGCTCATATAGCGTATTTTTAACTGTCAAAATATAGACTGTTTTTCACTCTAAAAATCCGTACGGCCACACAGTGACTCTAAAAATCACGGAAACTGACATCTACCAATAATTTGACATTGCGGATCCAACAAAATTAGTTTCGTCGAATTCCGACTTCGTTTGCAAAAATGGCTATTTTTAAAGCTCTGGATGACCCTTTTAAATATATAAATATATCTAAATATAATTAAATTAAATATAAATAAATTTATATTATCGTATATATTCACAGTGGAATACCATACAGCTCAGAATAAATCCTATATGGATTTCTAACTCGATATTTCAATCAGGGTCAACCCGATATTTGATTTATATTGAAATCCCTTTTTAAAATATAAATAATTCCTCTATAAATTATAAAGGAATTCCACAACGGCTTTTCTAAAATTTGATTTGGACGTACATCAAAATCTACACGACGAAATCCCGATATTTCTCTTCCACTAGAAAGATATAATCCACCAGCTCCACACGTTTCTTGTTTCACAGAAATCCGATTTAAAACGAACCCTGTATATTCAGTTAAAGTTCAAATCGCCAAATAGAGAACTGCCGCGCCATTTCAAGCTCTATTTTAATTATATTAAAATTCTACGTTCAAACTGACATCGATTGAATATATTCGTCAATATACTTTAACTCTAAGATGAATTAAATCTTAGGGATGACCCAGTTCACAGAATATTGTTATTTCCAATATTTTTTATTATTTCTGAATTAAATATATTATTCTATTATTCAAATTAATTAAATATTCACTATAATTTAATTAACGACGATTTAATTCCCTAAATCACTATTTATATAATTAAATAAATTAATTATAATACCTCTGACAATGCGGGTCATTACAATCTTCCCCACTTAAAATAATTTCGTCCTCGAAATTGCTAAGTTAGAGGACGACCCTATCTATTGGAATTCCTAAGATTTGTTTACCCCTTATTTCTGGTTTCAACTGAACCAATTAATATCGCCAAAATATTTATTCATTCCGACTAACTAAAATCTTCAAAAATTTTGAAAAGTTTCTAACACTTTAAATTTTCGGAAAATTTCGCCATAACCTCCTTTGTACAACCCTATCGGTAAAACCACAACTCGCCTCTCTGGGCCATCTCCAACCCAAAAGAAAATCAAACAGCCAAACGGCTTGCCAATTCGGCTCATAAATCTCATGCTTATGTCAAATATAAACTTGTACCTTTTTGTCGGGTATATCAACTCTATCACTTCACCTGTCATCAATTCAATATATACCATTGCAATTCCAACTTGATCCCAAATCAGTTTATCTTTAACACAACCATTCGCTTATACCTAAGTCGAATTTCATTTCAAACTCAAGCACTATTCTTGATTTCAAATCCATAACTCACCAGTCCAATATAATTCCAGATTATCTCTAATCAAGTCTAATTCCACTTGACATCAATCTATTTCAATACGATTTTTTACTTAACTGTCTTTTAATTCAATCTCAATTCTATTGGCTTTTACAAATACTACTTTAATTTGTTTTAATTCACATAATCTGTTTCTGGGAGTTTTTAAACAACTTAACCTTTTCCAAAAATCAAAATATTCAATTTGGAATATCAAAACAATTTGTTTTTCTCAAAACAATTCAAAAACAATTTCTTTGGTAGTAATCCGTCACTTAGCAGCTCAAAATGAACACTGATGATGTCGCGATTCATCATCAGGGTTATTTCCCAGCTATCGAAGTGAGTTCAATACTGTATCACTTTTCAAAACCATTTCTGAATATTTCCATTTTGAAATCAGTTCAAAATATCCTTCACAATGCTTTAAACAATTTAAAATCTCCCAGGATCTTAAATTTTCCTTATTTTTAATCCAAATCCTATCCAATTTTCCAGAATTTTAATTCAATTTTTGGTTTAAAATTTTAGATTTAACTCATCTGATTTCACGTATTTCACTTATATGATTTTTGATTGGTTATTTACATAACCATTTAATTTATAATCTTACTCGATTATAATAACAACCAATATATCCACTATATTATAATTTATATATCTTCTCTATATCAAGATATACCTTGGGTAAACTTATTTTAATTTACCCTCTTTTCAAAACATATCGTGTCGACCCATCGTATTCGAGTGTTTATAAACTCCTACCGATACAGTGGATCAAACTGGTCGACCAGGACCCATAAACAACTCAACCAATGAATCTCCACAATATAAAACCACTTTATATGAAATTACAAATACGCACTTGTATATATACACTCAAACTCAATCTAGGGTATTACGAACCCTATCTCTACCGAGTCACATCACAGAGCCAAGGTAATTCTTAACTTAAGCTCTGATACCAACTGTAACGACCCGGATTTTTGCGACTTTGGTTATCGACACAAACACGATGACGACTAACCAAACATCGGAAAAATCCCGGTAATTAATGAAAGAAATTAGAGGGTGAGAATAGATAAGATAGAAACTTAGAATAGAAGAAGAAAAGAAGAATTTACATCATCAGAGTAACATGAATCTCACCGCGGAACGAATAACATATAATATATAACATACTTTGAAATATAACAGTTATGTATACAATAGCACTTATCAGAGTACAACACTTACAACAACAGCAGAAAAACAGTATCTATAAAATCTTGAAGCCTCCTGCTCCAAGCTCTCCAAATATATCTGTAAATCCCGACTACTTGACTGCCCGTACAAATTTAGGCACCCAAGAGTTTAGGGAAAACAAAACAAAGTAAACTCCGGGTTAGTCATGGGACTGGTGCGAGTAAAATAGTTTAAAACAGTTGGAAAAAGTAAATGATATCTCATAAGACAACGCCGCATAATGGAATGGGTTTTTCCCTTATGAGAATCCAAAATATCTTTATATCAAACCTTTGATATTATAATAATGTCTATCAACCACAATATATTAATCATTTAGCAGAAACGCTTTCATCTCACGTTCTACATATATAGTATACAATCAAAATCGCAAGCACGTATTGGATAATGGATTTCCAACTATGACAAGGTATGGAACCACCTTCTGCTAGTGTACCTCTAGAGAGGAATACACTGGGTTCAACAAGAACATCTTGCAACCCGGCCACACATGACCGACCACTCATTTCGCTGAGTGTATCGAATGTATATCACCAACGGTTGGGATCAGCAACCGTTTCCCGATAAGGGACAGCATCAACAATAGATTTTTAGAAGTAAATGAAACTCTAGATCAGGTGATTATACACCCTAATAGGTGCGACCTACATAGCCATGCTACCTGCCCGATTTCTATCATTTACCGGATGTGAGGCTAGAAGCTACGCTTTATCATCACATCAGATTCACTTCGAATGCCACATTGTCAGATCCATCGCAAATCACTAATTGACGTCTACAACAGTACACTACGTGTTAGCTAAGAAGTTTCCTTCTCCGCTTCCACTCTTGGTACAGTTGAAGAAATCAATGTACGTGATCGTCTGGAAATACTCTATCAGACATCCATCTTCATTCACTTAAAATGTCACATCGTCATACTCGCCAAATCACAAATTGACTTATCTAAAAATAACACGGGTATACAGCTAAGAGAAACAAATTCCTCCGCCACCAACATGTATACGTTTGAACAGATCAACTTACGCGATCCATTGGATATACTCTGTCAGACCTTCGTCCATACAAGTTGTCCTGGGACTGGACAAACCGAAGGCACTATTCAGTATATCCATCTTAGTCACTGTTATCTAAGACTTATACAACAGCCCTTGCATTTTACTCCGTCTTCAATTATCTTTGGCATATATGATTTGCAACGCTTATGCCAATACATAGTGGTTCTTTGGATAATAATCCAACCGGTCTCTCCATATTAACAACGTTAAAATGGTCAAAACTTCGATAGTCTGTGAGTTAACTATCAAAGAAAAACAAGTGTGCAAACAACGATATTATTTCCAGATGGAAATTATATCGATCAAACATCATTTTACATTTATCTCTTTGGTTCAATTTACATCTCCTGTTTCCCTATATTCCACATTTGCTATTTTCTAGATTTAGAAAATATATTGACTGACACTGGAAAACATTTCCAAAAAAAAAACTCTTTCATTGGACTTAGACAGATGTTTAAACAAACCATCGCGATGCCAACTCAAACCATTACTCTTATTAACTATATTCACTTAACCATCCTTTACTACCGAACCATACCCATTTCTTAGTTAAAAACGAAGCCGGTCAAGTTGGGGTAGAACTACCTCTCAGACCTTAACTTAACAACATTTCTAACCTTGAAATAGGCAAAGTTCACTTTAAATTCCTTTAACTACTTCCGTACTTAACCTTTCCCTTTTGAATAACTATATTCGATTATCTCTTTTCACTTAAGTTTATTGGACTGACCATATTGGATTAACTCTATTTGCTTAACTCTATTTGCTTAACCCTATTCACTTAACTCCTGTCGAATAAACAATATATTCGATAACTCCTCTAACTCTATTCGAATAAACTATATTCGATTAACTCCTCTAACTCTATTCGAATAACTAGATTCGATTAACTCCTCTAACTCTATTCGAATAACTAGATTCGATTAACTCACCTCGAATAACTAGTATTCGATTACTCTTCTCTCGAATACACTATATTCGATTAACTCACCTCAAATAACTAGTATTCGATTACTCTTCTCTCGAATACACTATATTCAATAACTCTACTTAGAATAAGTGATATTCGATAACTCTACCCGATTAACTCCATTTGGATAACTCTAACTGGTTAACTCTAAATCTAACTCCTTTGGGTTACTCTACTTGTTTAACTCTGATTGGTTAACTTTAACTGGTCAACCTAACTCTCACTGGTTAATTCTAACTCTAATCGATTTTATTCTAACTCTAATCGATTTACACTAATGTGATTAACTCCTATTTGATAACGTTTATTCATTTATAAAGATTTACTTTTAGTAACGGTTCTTCACTTTATAAATGTTCTCGTTAATAACGTTACTTCACTTACACAAGTGTTGTGTACCCATTCTATTTATTTAACAAATAAATATTCCTTTGAGTCAACTCTATTTATTTAACAATAAATATTACCTTGGTTTAATTCTATTTATATAACAAATAAATATTCCTTTGATTTAAATCCTATTTATTTATCAAATAAATATTTCTTTTATCCCATTTATTCTAACAAATACATAATCCTTTTACTTTATTTATTCCCTAAATAAATAAATCCTTTAACATTATTTATACCCTAAATAATGAATTATTTTACCTTTATTTATTTCCTAAATAAATAAATCCCTTTATATCTATTTGTAAAGGGTTTACAAATATCCCTCTTTCTATTTGTTTGCCAATATTTCCCTTTATATATATTGTTTTTGCAAATATATCTCCTCTATATTTGTGCTTATAAATAAACCTCTTTATATTTGTTTAACAAATATATTTCCTTTATATTTGATTTACAAATAAATTCCTTTATATTTGATTTACAAATAAATTCCTTTATATTTGATTTACAAATAAATTCCTTTATATTCAAAATCCCTTTTCTTTTATAATATAAAATCCATTGATTTTATATAAATAAATTATTTTCAAATTATACTTTGAAAATCTCCTTTCTACCTTCTGGTATTTCTTATGGTATTTGACACACCATATAACAACGATAACTATCGTCCAAACACACATAATCAACGTCAGATTATATATCACATTATATATCACAATATATAAATCACAGTAAAATAACTGTTGAGGAATCCTGTTGGATTCCTCCGATCTGTTTCCCTGCATCACAGATGTTAGACAATATAATTAACATCGGTTTCACTTCACTGTGAAATATTCTGATAACAGAATCACATATCAATGTTTAACGGTTTATATATATATATATATATAGATATATAATTTCTACTAACTAACTAGTAGTTCAATCAAACAGTCAACACACAGTCAAACAGACAATATTTAACAGTTCTAAGAATACACTGTAAAAATAGAACTATTCAGAGTTGGTGAGTTTTACTCACATTTGCAGTTCATCGTTAAAGAACGATTAACTGTTATTTGATTTGAATCAAACATTTAAATTCGCCATAAATTCAAACGAGCTCCAATCCACTTCCAGTCAGTCTCATTGTGTTGCTCCCGTCCATACAATCCCAATGGATCCGACCGTTCGTGATTCTGATATCGTATGGTCAAGATACGATACATTAAAGTTAATACATACATTTATTTGAATTTAAATAAAAACTAAATTCATTAAAGCATGGGCCTTTACCCATTTAAACAAAGCCCATGACCTCCTCATCACATACCAGGCCCGTACTCGTTTCTTCATCCTCCCCAAAACAACTCGACGAGCTCCTCCAACTACACAGCAAATCCCCAAATGTCCATTTCCAAACCACACTTCCAACTCTTCATGAAATCCCAAAAGAAAATCACGACAAAGCTTCTCATCATCAACTCTTCAACCTCATCTCCAAAATACCCTGTTCGATGCCTTTACACAGTCGCGACTTCGACCCGTGGACAGCAGGTCACCGAACCCATTTTGCATCGATCCTCACCAAAACTAGTACACCACCTCCGTTTTACACCCTAAACCCAAATACCATACTCAAATCAACTGTCGATGCACCAAATTAGCACCAACACCCAACCCTAGCTTACTGTCGGAAAACCCCTTCGCTGAGATGAACGTCGAACCCCCAGATGTTGATACCAGATTGAAGAGAAATGCCAAGGGATCCCAAACATATATATATTACGATTTTTAGATTTTATTTTGATTTTACTTTGAATTGTTTTGCTCGCCATTACTTTCTGTGAATGGAGAATATGAACGGCGGAAGTGTTTGACTAAATTGAAGTGAGACTTAGGTTTAGAACAGGGAAGGGCGTTTTTATAGTATTTCCAAAATATCTAGATATTTTCGTAGCAAGAATATTCCCGGTATATTCTCCCTTGTAAATTCGGTTTTGACTTCTAAAAATTCGTGTGATCACACACGGTACCCAAAAATTACGAAAATTGGCATGCAGCTAGAGTTCGACATTGCGGTCCTAACGAAACTGGTTTCGTCAAATTCCGACTCCGTATGCTCACATAGCGTATTTTTAACTGTCAAAATACAGACTGTTTTTCACTCTAAAAATCCGTACGGCCACACAGTGACTCTAAAAATCACGGAAACTGACATCTACCAATAATTTGACATTGCGGATCCAACAAAATTAGTTTCGTCGAATTCCGACTTCGTTTGCAAAAGTGGCTATTTTTAAAGCTCTGGATGACCCTTTTAAATATATAAATATATTTAAATATAATTAAATTAAATATAAATAAATTTATATTATCGTATATATTCACAGTGGAATACCATACAGCTCAGAATAAATCCTATATGGATTTCTAACTCGATATTTCAATCAGGGTCAACCCGATATTTGATTTATATTGAAATCCCTTTTTAAAATATAAATAATTCCTTTATAAATTATAAAGGAATTCCACAGCGTCTTTTCTAAAATTTGATTTGGACATACATCAAAATCTACATGACGAAATCCCGATATTTCTCTTCCACTAGAAAGATATACTCCACTAGCTCCACACGTTTCTTGTTTCACAGAAATCCGATTTAAAACGAACCCTGTATATTCAGTTGAAGTTCAAATCGTCAAATAGCGAACTGCCGCGCCATTTCAAGCTCTATTTTAATTATATTAAAATTCTACGTTCAAACTGACATCGATTGAATATATTCGTCAATATATTTCAACTCTAAGCTGAATTAAATCTTAGGGATGACCCAGTTCACAGAATATTGTTATTTCCAATATTTTTGATTATTTCTGAATTAAATATATTATTCTATTATTTAAATTAATTAAATATTCACTATAATTTAATTAACAACGATTTAATTCCCTAAATCACTATTTATATAATTAAATAAATTAATTATAATACCTCTGACAATGCGGGTCATTACATTAAGATAATTCACCCACGCAAAACCACGAGGACTTTTAAATGGAAGTGAATACAAAGGATAAATTATTTATTTATATTATATTTTTAATTACAAGAATAACTAGAACTCCCCAAATTAAATAAAACCATGATGAATGGCAAAAATATGGTAGATCTAGAAGATGGTTGTGAAATAAGCTCTAATTCAAAGATATTATAAAATCTGTCTAATCATCATGAGATTTAAAATAACATCACCTCTAGTTATGAATTATATCATAGTCACGACTCATCACAATTTCATAAAACTACTAATAATTTTGATGAGTCACACAACGGTTTGAATCAATCAATAATTTCAATTTTTGAATAAATAATCAAAAAATAACTTTAAAATTGAAAATATCAATTTCAAGAGGAGTTTTTGAAAATATCAATGCAAGTTTGAAAATCAGTTTCAAAAAATCAATCAATAGAATATGAAATTATCTAATATTTCTAATGCTGATTGCTCCTAGACAATTTTAAAACCACTTATATATTTAATTCAGTTTGTCTATGGAATTTAAAGATACTTAATCACTGATTTTTCAATTTATCGTGCAGTCACCAAGATATTCAAACGAATCAAATCATTTCCTTATCAGAGCAGCACAAGATCATTTTCAAAGCAAGAATCATAAGTGAAACTTTCAGAGATTTTTTAAAACAAGCACAAGAAATAGTCAACGATCAAATCTGAAGATAATTATTTGAAATCACTTCAGAAAAAAATCAAATTTTTATAATCCAAGAAATTCAACAATCAATAACGAATGTTTTCAAAATCAAGCCAAGTAAAAAAAATGAAATTTTCACAACTAATCAATCATGGCTTTCAAGTAGTCTGCTGTATGAATTCAGTATTTCAATATTTTTCAAAGTGAATATAACGAAAAAACTCAAAACAGCAAAAATGTGTGAAATTTCAATAGTCATTCAAGAACATCATAAATTTTAAAAAGTCCAATT
Organism: Allium sativum; assembly: GCA_030737875.1. NCBI lineage: Eukaryota > Viridiplantae > Streptophyta > Magnoliopsida > Asparagales > Amaryllidaceae > Allium > Allium sativum. The sequence goes on along the minus strand of CM060925.1, from coordinate 137,291,118 downwards.
TACCGTGTTCAAGATATGCTAAAAAATTGCAACCTTATCAACCAAAAATCAGCATTAAAAAATAAAAGAAATAAAAAAACTAAAAAACGGAAATAAACCAAAAAATAAAAATATGAGTTTAGAGATCGTACCTGACTTACGATAATTGATGTGATCCAATGAATCTCCAACTCTGAATCTATGGCTAAGGAACTTCAAACAATTCAATAAAATGGAACAATTTGAAGTTTTATCTTTTAAACACAGTTGTTCCTTAGCCTATCCTTGGTACCTAAATGTTTATAACATCGAGTGGTCTAACAACAACTATTTTACCACTCTTATCTTCGTTTACACGTTTTGGTACCCAAACCCGTTTATATAACAATCCATTATTATCCACTAACGTACCCTTTGGAACCCAAATTCGTTTAAACTTGTTCAAATTCATTTTGTTATTTTTTGTCGTTTAATTGAATTGTTTCTAAACGATTTTTCATATTGTTTATGATTTAAAAACCTTTTAAAATTATTAGAATTCAAAATTCCAATATGATCAATTTCAAAGCTATTTAAAGGATTTTTAAAATCATTAGGATTTTGTTTTTTCAACTTGATCGATTTTCCCAAAGCGGTTTGAAGGATTTTTAAAATCACATTTTTCAATTTAATCAAATTTATCAAAACCGAGTCCTTTCTTATTCTTAACAAAAAATTAGTTTTTTAACAACATATTCAACGATTTTTCTCCTTTAGAAAATTTAGCCAATATTGACTAAAATCGTTGAATTTTAGGTTTAAGATCGCTATTTTCTTTTATTATATTCAAACGACGATTTATAGCGATTTTTCTCTTTTCAGAATCATTTTGTTTCAAAACCATATTTTCATTTTCAAGCATTTTAATTTTCGCATTAGACTCAAAAATCTCACTTTCAAATTGTTTACGCTTTTCAATTTCAAGTTTTTCAAAATCCTTGAAAATTTCAATTTCTTTTCCAAAATCGTGATTTATACGAGTAATTTCAAATTCGTTATTTTTCAAAATCACATTTTCTTTTTCAAGGGCTTTGAAATTTTCTTTTATTTCAAATAATTCTTTTTGAAAAGTCATACAATTATTGCACTTGAGATTTTTGATATTCTCGGTTTTAATTTCAAGCTCATTCAAAATTGATTCAGTTTTCAATAAACTCTCTTTCTCTAAAATTTCATATTTGAAATTTTTAGCCTTCTTAAACTTATCCAACTCTTTTTGCAAAAAATCATTTTTTGTTTTTAGTTCAATCTCATTTATTTTTAGAAACACAATTCCTTTTTCAAGCTTTTAAATTTTTTCATTAAGAAGAACTAAATCATTTTCCAAATCTAAACATTTTTTGCAATTCGAGTTTTCAATCTTTTTAACGTTTTCAAGTTTTAATTCCAAATCATGATTTTTATTGCACAACTCAACATTTTCATATTTTAAATTTTTATTTGTCAGTTTGAGATTCTCAAAAGTTTTAGTTAATTTGTCACAAAGAAAAATTAACTTTTTAAAAGGAAATTCACCGTGGTCGTCATCTGTTGAGTCTTCATCACTGTCATCATCTGATCCATCTTCTACAAATCCTGTCAAGCATATTTCTGAAATTGATTTGGCAATCGGAGGTTTTGAGCTATTGTTGTCTTTTCTTCCATACAACATGTCGAGGGTTTTCCAGATTTTCTGTGCAGTTAAACAATGAGAGATATGGTTATACTGATCATCGTTAATATAAGAATATAAAATGTGAGTAGCACGAGAGTTAATTATAATATTATTCTTATCTACCATATCAGACCCATTTTTAATAATATCCCAACATTTAATATTAACAGATTTTAAATAAAATTCCATTTTTAATTTCCAATTTAGAAAATCTGTTCCATCAAAAATAGTTGGGTTTATAATGGAAAAATTCTCGCTAGATTGACAACTAGAAAACTCACCATTAGGGAAATCCATGACTCTAGAGTTATTTAAAAATAAAAAATACCTGCTCTGATACCACTTATAGGATCTAAATTAACCCTACAGGGGGTGAATAAGGTTTATCGCAGATTTTAACAGAGTAATTAAATAACAATAGCATAGAAAAAAATCAGAATAAATGCGAAAAATAAATAACACACAGATATACCCAGCTTCGGCAAAAACCTGCCTACTGCTGCATTCCCCAAGGTTTCTGCTAGGAGTTAAAACAATCTCTTCGCTTACAATCCCATGTAAACTCGCAACACTCGCTCCCAAATGTTCTTGACCCTACCCTCAAAACCCTGCACTGGTTTTTATCCCCGAAACCAGATTTCCCTGAATTACAAATCCCGTAATTCGTCTCACTAGTTTTAGAGACAAACTAGAAAACTCTAAAGACGAATACAAATTTAAACAAATAAAAAACAATTTAAAAAGAAACTTTAAACAAAACCCTAGTTTGTTTTAAATAAAACACTAAAGTATTATCCTCTTTGAATAAAAACCCTAGTTTCATCAAACTTGGCCAGCCACTTTTGTATTGCTTCACCCTTCTTATTTTACTTGCCCAGTCTTCTTTCCCTCTGGAGATGAAAATGGGTCTTGCGATTTGCGATCTAGGATTTCCTTCTGGAATCTGATTCTTTGCAAAAATGATTGACCGTACTCGTGCTCTGATGATTTCCGATGTTGATCTCGTGCTCTGATGTCCTTCGATTTGCGATCTCACTTGATTCAGATCCAAGTAAATATTGGTATGATTTTTCACTTCGAATTTCTCTTTTAATTGCGTTGAAACTTGGATGAATTAAAGCCTGTGATGATTGGTGTATTTATAGGATTAAAAGTCCTAAAATTTCTCTGATTTCGTAGTTGATTTGGTCCTGATTGTTGCGTAAATTTTGGTGCTTTGAAATCTTCATATACGTTGATGATATTGCATGAGAATTCTGGACTTTTAACTTGGTCTTCAAACAAAATTTTCCCCTTTGAATTTAAAGTCTCAGTTTTTATTGAATAAGTCAATTCTGGAAATATTCGTATTTATTCTTTGCCATGAAAATGTTTGCTGATATTTTTTAACCGATTCAAAACTTTTTGAACTGATAAGAAAAAAATGCAACACCTTTGATTTGTGTCGACTTTGATCTTCTAGTGAATATTTGGGCAAATTTAATGCTTGATGAAATTGAAATGATAAGAACAGGTTCTATCTTGATCAGATTTGAACTGGTGCTTTAATTATGAACTTGTTTTGCCGAGAACTAAAAACTGATCCTATGCTTTGTTATTGATCATATTTAATACTTGTAATTTGCTCGCTTCGCTTGTGTACTCATGAGCTCCATACTACTTTGACTGCTGTTCATGCTTGTTGTGTTATCACCACCTTGGCTGCTTTGTACATTGTCATCGTCCATTTGTGACTTGTTTTTTTCCATATGCATGTCTTGTATCCACTTGTGTATATATGAGCTCTATGTCAATGATTTGAACTTGTGTCACTTGTCTTGATCTGTCCACTTTAGTATTGACTGAAATACTTGTGTTTGCTTTACGCTCGAACTTGGAACTAGTGTAAACTTTTGCTTGTTGCTCCATACCCTATATACCGTATTATTGCACATTGTTGTTGTTCCATTTACTTGTTCATTGACCTGAAGCTTGAACCACTTGGATTTGACCCTTGCACTACCAATTTTGGCGCTATTGCTCCTATGTTTATGCCATTTATGTTGTATCACTGCCAACTGATCATCTCCATTATCCAGTCTTGTATATGCATGAATATGTGCTCCATACTGATCTGTTCATGCATGTGAACTTCTTGTTCATGCTATATAGCTACTCTTTCATATATATGCTGCATACCCTATACTTGTACACTAGCATATGCTCCTTGAACCCGCCCTTGAGCCATTTCTAAAAACTGTGTTGGCCCACGTTTGTATATGTATTTGCAATGATCATATTGAGACCACACTTGTCATATATGCTGAGCATAGTAACTTGATAACTCTTTTTTGATGCTTGCTTGTTAATGTGACTGTAATTGTTTTATATTGCCTTGTTCTTTGCTCGAACATCGTACTGTACTTAATCTTGATAAAAACTGAAATATTATTTTTGCCTTTAAGTGATACAATACTTTGAGCTTTGAGTATTCTGGAACCACTTTGGACTCGATCAACTACACCATTATGCTTGACCATAAGCTTACTGTTTTTCTTGCTGTTTTATTTTCTAGTGCACTGCCATGATATGTGTACACATCCTTTCTTACTGAACCATAGTTCACGTTGCTCTATATGTTTTCATTATTGTGCATACTTTAAAGTTTAAACTTGACATGCTCCATTACTATACATTTGTTAACTATCTTTCACCATTTTCCTTTGAACTTGTTCTTGACATTGATCATTCATGTTCACTCGACTACATTTAAACTGCTTTTGTATTGATTTGTTTTGACTTTGACTATGCCGGTTGACATTTGTTTTGTTTTTACACTGAGCCGAGACGGTCCACGTGGCTACTCCTTAGTTACTCACCGTATTGGCGAGGCAGTGCACACGTGTGTGTATATATATACACACACACACGTGTGTACATGTAGCCATCAGACAGATTTTTCTATTCCTTCATATCAGACAGAGTCTAGAAAAATGATGAGAAACACACTGTAATTCTGAGGCAAATAAAATTTAAAAATAATTTTATTTTATTTTGTTTTGTTTTATTTTATTTTTGTTGTAGTCTACTGTGTGTGTGTGTTTCATATGACAGGTATGCAGATGATGACTGGACTGACAGTGAAGATGCAGTGAAGACAGAAGGCAGAAGACAGAAGACAATAACAGTGTCAATGTATGAGCTAATGAGAGTGTCTATATATGTGAGTGTAAGTGTTGTAGACACGACATAATAGAATTGTACTATTATTTGTAATTATTGATTGAAATAAAAATATATTTTTGCTGTTCAATTCAATTTGTTTCATTTTGTTTGAATCATTTAATAGTACAATGTAACGACCTGTATTCTACGTATCATAGGATCGTAGAATATTTATTTCTTTCACATACGAAGTCGTATGGTCATGTAACTTTGGGAGACGACTATGGGGTCATTTCCCATGTTCATGATTTTTGCCGATTTTTAAATGACCATTTTACCCCTAGTTGGCACTGTTTTGGCCATAACTTTTGATTGGAAAGAAATTTTGACCTGAAACACCTTCCATTGGCTCCGAATGATGGTTTACAATTCCGTAGAGTGGTCACATTAGTCAAACGGACTCACCGTTTGGGAGATATGGCTGAAACAAGTTTCAGATGGTGAAAAACAGCTTAATTGGGCTTAACCGGGTGATTAACAGCTAGGCCCAATGGGGGATTTCGGGATTAGGGTAAGAAGGAGGCTGAAATCAGTTAGAGAACGATCTTATCCTCATTTCTCAGCCGCCACTTTCATTCTTGAACCCTAACAATGGCTGCCAATGTCTAGAAACATCCCCAAATCACTTTCTAATCAAGTTTTTGCTTATTCTACATCAAATTAAGGAGAGAAAACACGAAGGCAAGCTTAGAGCTGCTGTTAGACGTTAGAATTCATCCAAATCAGCGAGGTTTCAGTTCTGAGAATTTCATTTGTGGCCAAGGTGAGTGATTAGCATTGTTTTGACACTAATTACAGTTAATTAAGGGTAATTAGTGAAGATTAGCGAATTTACACACTAATAAATTCTGGAAAAATGTCTATAAATTCGAAAATAATATTTTATGCCACTGGTAGAAATTTGGTTTAATTTGGTTAAGTTTTGTTAACCCTATGATTAGTTTTGCTTAAACATGCTTAAGGGAAAATATGTGGTTTTAGGTATATTTGATCCATTTTGAAATGTAAATTCATTGTTTTGGTGTTTGTGGTTATTTTGCCATGTTGCTATGACTGTTTGAAACGATTTGTGATTGATTAGAATAGTTAAATTGGTCGAAAACGTCGTCGAATGGCGTAAAACACTTGCTGGAAAAGTTGCAGGAAAAGTGCAGGTTCTGGACCGGATCGGATCGGATATGGGGGCTCGGATCGGATGAGTTGAACTGGGCAAGGGATCTGATCGGATCGGAACTTGACACTTGAGACAACTGGCAAAAAGAAAGTCCACGCTAATTGAACTGGGATCAGATCAGATAAAGGAGGAGAGATAGGATCGACTTAAGGACGAAGGTCTCGGATTAGATCGACTGAAGGATGAAGGGCTCGGACTGAAGTAAGGCGAAGGGATCGAATCGGAGCAAATGAAGGACGAGGGAGCGGATCGGAGCGGAAGTACGAACTGGATGGGAGATGGCACCCGACCCGACCCGAAGTGGAACACCCGACCCGGCGCAACGCTGTGAACCCGAACCGAACCGCTACAGAGGAAGACCCGAACTGCTACAGGAGAAGACTACGAACCAACTCAAAGTAGAGGACCCGACCCGAACTGATGGCTAGAAGGGGAACCCGACCCGACCCAGTGTTGACCAATAACCCGAGATGCAAAGGTAGTCCAATATGGGAAGTTAGAGCTCAGGATCCAGTTGGGAACCAATGAGTTCACTTCATGATTGGGCTTTGCTGCGGGACGTGTGCCAAGGGGCAGTCGATGTCTGTAACTTTGGATCACTATGTATGGGAGGTACGTGAATGGATTCAGGGCCGTAGTGGCCTAGGTACGACTAAAGGGCTATAGACCAATGAAGTGGGGTCATTTGTAAAGATTTGGTCATGACTCCATGTGGTAAGCTTGGTAGTAGCAGTAGTTGTACAAGTTGAACTCCGTCACTACTTCGATGGGTCTAGTGATTGACAGTGGTGGACATCGTATGCTTTACGCACTGAGTGAGAGATGTGAGGATGGTTGCTATGGTTGACTTGTTTGCCATCATTACGACATACACACCCCACCCCCGTATTCTTTACACCATCTATTATGGCACCCTAGAGTATTGTACGGTATGTGGTACTAACTCTTTGGTTACAGGTCCAGGTTGAGGTATGGTTTAGTATACCTGTTATTGTTCTGTTTAGATGCTTATCGCTCATACCAGGCTTTATGTCTGACCCAGAGTTTTATGTCTCTTCTTATTACTCTGGGTGCTCACACGAGCAGACTAGAGACAGGTTAGCTGGTGATGCACGGGTAGATGATCCGGAGACGAGCATGAGGCTTCCACGTATGATATATATAGTATTCTCCCTGTGTTGTTGAAGATCACTGCTTGGGCATTAGTAGTGCATCTTCTACTTCAGTTTTCTTTTGTTTTAGAGACAGTAAATTTGGGAAGTTGTAATAAGCTGTACTCGGATTTCCGCTGCTCTGATGTTGATGTTGATTTTAGTTATCAGCTTATGCACTGTCTCACCTGTTTTATGTCAAATATGTTTTTATTATTATATTTTACTCCATGTGCTGTGAGACATTCTACAGGTTCCTCGTTAGTTAATTCCCTTCTTTCCTTTCTTTGACGACCGTTCCGTGCTAGTCGGGCATGTGTACAGCGCACTTTCGGAGCAAATACCGGCTGGTGCGGGACGGGCCGTCACACTTGGTATCAGAGCTCTAGGTTGCGTAGTTAACCTAGGGAAGTTATCAGGGAGAGATAATATACGTATACGAGAGAGCGTATTTGTGATTACTTTGGTTTTTAAAAGCTATATATATATATACTATTAGTAGTATAAGAATGAAGTCGTACTGCACTAGCACCACTATGGGGTCGTTAATCGTTTCCCTTTTTCAGATTGACGATGAGCCGATATACTAGAGGTGCTGGTAGGGGAGCCAATAATGGGAATGCTGCTGACATGAGGACGATGTTAACTGACCTCATGAGAGAGATGCTTAGAGATGTGCAGAGGGCAGCTCCCAATGGTGGAAATGGTGGTGGTCCAGTAGTGCAGGCGCCTAGAGTCGACTTCGCCAAGCTGAATAAGGATTATACTAGCCTTGGTGGGAAGCCGTTCCACGGAACGGAGTCGGCTACGGATGTTCAGGATTGGTTGGATAGTTGCGAACGTATCTTCGAGGATTTGGGCATCGAGGATGCGATGAAGAGAAAGCTAGCGTCCCGTCAGCTGCAAGGGCGGGCAATGAATTGGTGGAATGCTATAAAGGCAGCTACACCTGAAGATCAGATTACTTGGGAGCAGTTTAAGGTTCGCTTTAGTGAGAAGTTCATTCCAGCTGCTCAGAAGTCAGTGTTGTTTAAGAAATTCTTGGAGCTCAAGCAGAATGGCAGAGCTGTCTCGGAGTATATTGCTGAATTCGACACTTTATCGAAGTATGTGTTTTCTCTTATTGATATTGCCGAGAAGAAGAATGAGAAATTCATAACTGGTTTGGATCAGTACTTGGGGGAAAGGCTTATTAACCACATCGATGAGACGTTTGAATCGATTGTGGGGAAAGCATTGAGGTCAGAAAGTCTCTACCCTAAGCCGGAGACTGAGGTTGCATCTGCAGAAGAGCCAAAACCACAAGCAAGTGGTGGAGGCAAGGGTGGTTCCCAGAATAAGAGAAAGCAGAGTCAGACTAAGGATGGCCAGAAGAAAAAGAATAAGCAAGATGTGGAGTGCTTCAGCTGTGGTAAGAAGGGCCATTATGCTAGTAATTGTCGGGCCAAGCCAGCGGATAGAAGTGCTTCAACTGTGGCCAAATGGGACATCACAAGGACAAGTGTCCGCAACCCCCCAAAGAAAAGCAAATGGTGAAAACATATGCCCTTAATGCTATTCCTTCTTCGTCGAATGCCCCAACCGCGGCGGAGAAGGGAAAGAATGTCTTCATTCAAGGTATGCTTTCTGTTTATGATGTTCCTGTTAGAGTTTTGTTTGATACCGGAGCTTCCAGTTCTTTCATATCTAGTGACCTGGTAGATAGGTTGGGATTGGAACCCGAGATTGTCGATAGACCTTTAGTAGTGACGAACCCGATTGGTGGTTCAACTAGCCTTAGCATGATTTGTCGTAATGTGGTCTTATCGAGTCATGGATGCATGTTTGTTTGTGATTGCTTTGTTTTGGGATTTACTGGGTTTGGCATTATTTTGGGAGTAGATTGGCTCCAAAGATATGGGGTGGTAGTAGACTGTGAGGGCTTTTTGGTGACAGCTAGAGCGGATGATGGGCGGAGGATAGTGTTTGGTGGTCTACCCAGTAAGGGGGTATTGGCTAGTTTTCTAAACTCCCTCGACATTCCGCATAGTGAGTTGTCAGGTTTGCCGGTGGTTGGCCAGTATCCGGATGTTTTCGAAGAAGTGACCGGGCTTCCACCACACCGAGAGATTGAGTTCCGTATTGATTTGGTAAAAGATGCCAGACCTATAGTGATGCCACTTCGTCGTATGGCACCAAGGGAGCAGCGAGAGCTCGAGGTGCAAGTCAGCGATCTTTTGAAGAAGGGATTTATCAGAAGGAGTGTTTCTGAATGGGGAGCACCAGTTGTGTTTGCTACCAAGGCGGATGGTTCCCTTCGTTTGTGTGTAGACTACCGCGAGTTGAATAAAGTGACGAGGAAGAACAAGTATCCTCTACCGTGGATAGATGATTTGTTCGATCAGTTGAGTGACGCGAGAGTATTTTCTCAGTTGGATCCAGCGACAGGTTTTCATCAGCTTAGAGTGGAAGCTGGAACTATAGCTAAAACGGCATTTCGGACGCCGTCTGGATTTTATGAGTGGTTGGTCATGCCATTCGGGCTGACCAATGCCCCAACATATTTTGTGGATCTTATGAATAGGGTATTCAGAGATCAGTTGAATAAGTTTGTCCTTGTGTTCGTTGATGATATTTTGGTCTACTCGAGGACAGAGGAAGAACACAAGGAACATGTAAGAATAGTGATGGAGGTGTTGAGAAAACACCAATTGAAAGCAAAGTTTTCTAAGTGTCACTTCTGGAAGAGGGAAGTGAGGTTCTTGGGTCATGTTGTTTCCGAGAATGGTATTGCCGTGGACCCTGCGAAGGTGGCTACGGTACAGGATTGGCCTACGCCCAAGAATGCAACAGATGTAAGAAGTTTCTTGGGGTTAGCTGGATATTATCGTAAGTTTATCCAAGGTTTCTCCAAGATAGCAGCACCATTGACCCAGTTGACTAAGAAGAATCAAGCTTTTGTCTGGGATGAAAGGTGCGAGAATGCATTCAAGAGTCTAAAGGACAAGTTGACATGTGCACCAGTGTTAGTCATTCCTGAGGGGAATGAAGAGATGACGGTATACACGGATGCCTGTGGTACCGGACTGGGTGTTGTATTGATGCAAGGTGGTAGGGTTGTAGCTTATGCAAGTCGGCAATTGAAACCGCACGAGAAAAGATACCCTACCCATGATTTGGAATTGGCAGCGATCGTGTTCGCATTGAAGATGTGGAGACACTATCTCTTGGGAGAAAGATTTGAGCTGTTTACAGATCATAAGTCGTTGAAGTATCTCTTCTCTCAGAAAGATCTGAATCTCCGTCAGCAGAGATGGTTAGAGTTCTTAGCTTCCTATGATTTCGACATCGCATACACACCGGGAAAGGGCAATGCGGTGGCTGATGCATTGAGTAGGAGACATGCCAGCTTAGGGGCTATGTTTCTAGAATGGAAGCAACTGGAGTACATCGCTGGGTATGATTTCAGACCAAAGTGCGAATTGGATCCAGAAATGTTAGCAAGTTTGACGATCAGACCCACTTTGATTGAGCAGATCGGCTCTAGTCAGAGGGACGATCCTAACCTATTGGAAATCATCTCCAAGTTAGAGATGGGTATCGATGAGGAGATGAACAAGTATGGGCTTGATCGAGATGGATGGCTTAGAAAGAATGGAAAGCTTGTTGTACCCAATGTCAATGGATTGAGAGATGAAGTGCTTAGAGAATGTCATCACTCAAAACTGACTATACACCCCGGTGGTAACAAGATGTATCGAGATATGAAGCAGACCTACTACTGGGAAGGGATGAAAAGAGACATTGGGAGGTTTATATCCAAATGCATGAATTGCCAGTTAGTTAAAGCCGAGCAAAAGAAGCCTAGTGGGTTGTTGCAACCATTAGAAATTCCCGAATGGAAATGGGAGCAAGTCTCGATGGATTTCATCGATGGTTTACCAAGGACTAGATCGGGACATGATAGCATTTGGGTAATCGTGGATCGATTGACTAAAAGTGCAAGATTTATACCAGTCAAATCGACCATAACGGCAGCTAAGTTAGCAGAATTGTATATGAAGTGGGTAGTGAGATTTCATGGAGTACCTAAAAGCATTGTGAGTGACCGGGACCCGTTGTTCACTAGTGGGTTTTGGAAGAGCTTACAAGAGGCTCTGGGGTCAGAATTACATCTCAGTACCGCGTACCATCCTCAGACCGACGGTCAGACGGAGAGGGTGAATTGCATATTGGAAGACCTCCTGAGAGCTTGTGTACTGGATTTTGGTGGATCATGGGATGACCATTTGCATCTAGTAGAGTTTGCATATAATAATAGCTACCAATCCAGTATCGGGATGGCTCCGTTTGAAGCTTTGTACGGAAGACCGTGCAACTCACCATCATGTTGGATAGAGACTGGCGAGAAGTTTATGCTTGGACCAGATGTGGTGAGGGAAACTTCAGATAAGATCAAGATCATTCAACAACGAATGAAGGCTGCCCAAGATAGGCAGAAGAGTTATGCTGATAAGAGGAGAAGAGACTTAAAATTCTCCGTTGGTGACTTGGTGTTTGCCAAGATTTCTCCGTTGAAGAGCGTGATACGATTTGGCAGGAGAGGCAAGTTGGCACCAAGATTTGTTGGCCCATTCCCTGTTCTTGAACCAGTCGGGAATTTGGCATATAGAGTTGACTTACTAGAGAAGATGGCGGGAGTTCACAATGTATTTCATGTTTCCCAACTAAGGAAGTTCGTTCACGACCCAGATATGACTATTTCACCTGATCAGTTAGAGGACTTCGAAGTAGAACCCGAGGCAGTTGGGAACCGCAAGCCGGCCCGTACTGTCGATCACGACATGAAGCAACTTCGAAGGAAGGCGGCGAAGCTAGTCAAGGTTCAGTGGGGCGAGGACGAGAATGATTGCACTTGGGAGACAGAGGAGAACATTAGGAAGACGTACCCAGAACTCTTTGCCTGGTAAGATTTTAACTTCGATTTAGTTCTCCGCATGCTAGGATAGGTTTGTTTGCTTGTTTTGCATGTTTGATTGTTTTATGTGGTTGTTAGGCATGCGAGATTCTTTGTATGTTTAGGGTTAAGGAATTTCGGGGGCTAAATTTCATAAGGGGGGGAGAGTGTAACGACCCGTATTCTACGTATCATAGGATCGTAGAATATTTATTTCTTTCACATTCGAAGTCGTATGGTCATGTAACTTTGGGAGACGACTATTGGGGTCATTTCCCATGTTCATGATTTTTCTCGATTTTTAAATGACCATTTTACCCCTAGTTGGCACTGTTTTGGCCATAACTTTTGACTGAAAAGGAATTTTGACCTGAAACCACTTCCATTGGCTCCGGATGATGGTTTACAATTCCGTAGAGTGGTCACATTAGTCAAACGGACTCACCGTTTGGGAGATATGGCTGAAACAAGTTTCAGATGGTGAAAAACAGCTTAATTGGGCTTAACCGGGTGATTAACAGCTAGGCCCAATGGGGGATATCGGGATTAGAGTAAGAAGGAGGCTGAAATCAGTTAGAGAACGATCTTATCCTAATTTCTCAGCCACCACTTTCATTCTTGAACCCTAACAATGGCTGCCAATGTCTAGAAACATCCCCAAATCACTTTCTAATCAAGTTTTTGCTTATTCTACATCAAATTAAGGAGAGAAAACACGAAGGCAAGCTTAGAGCTGCTGTTAGACGTTAGAATTCATCCAAATCAGCGAGGTTTCAGTTCTGAGAATTTCATTTGTGGCCAAGGTGAGTGATTAGCATTGTTTTGACACTAATTACAGTTAATTAAGGGTAATTAGTGAAGATTAGCGAATTTACACACTAATAAATTCTGGAAAAATGTCTATAAATTCGAAAATAATATTTTATGCCACTGGTAGAAATTTGGTTTAATTTGGTTAAGTTTTGTTAACCCTATGATTAGTTTTGCTTAAACATGCTTAAGGGAAAATATGTGGTTTTAGGTATATTTGATCCATTTTGAAATGTAAATTCATTGTTTTGGTGTTTGTGGTTATTTTGCCATGTTGCTATGACTGTTTGAAACGATTTGTGATTGATTAGAATAGTTAAATTGGTCGAAAACGTCGTCGAATGGCGTAAAACACTTGCTGGAAAAGTTGCAGGAAAAGTGCAGGTTCTGGACCGGATCGGATCGGATATGGGGGCTCGGATCGGATGAGTTGAACTGGGCAAGGGATCTGATCGGATCGGAACTTGACACTTGAGACAACTGGCAAAAAGAAAGTCCACGCTAATTGAACTGGGATCAGATCAGATAAAGGAGGAGAGATAGGATCGACTTAAGGACGAAGGTCTCGGATTAGATCGACTGAAGGATGAAGGGCTCGGACTGAAGTAAGGCGAAGGGATCGAATCGGAGCAAATGAAGGACGAGGGAGCGGATCGGAGCAGAAGTACGAACTGGATGGGAGATGGCACCCGACCCGACCCGAAGTGGAACACCCGACCCGGCGCAACGCTGTGAACCCGAACCGAACCGCTACAGAGGAAGACCCGAACCGCTACAGGAGAAGACTACGAACCAACTCAAAGTAGAGGACCCGACCCGAACTGATGGCTAGAAGGGGAACCCGACCCGAACCAGTGTTGACCAATAACCCGAGATGCAAAGGTAGTCCAATATGGGAAGTTAGAGCTCAGGATCCAGTTGGGAACCAATGAGTTCACTTCATGATTGGGCTTTGCTGCGGGACGTGTGCCAAGGGGCAGTCGATGTCTGTAACTTTGGATCACTATGTATGGGAGGTACGTGAATGGATTCAGGGCCGCAGTGGCCTAGGTACGACTAAAGGGCTATAGACCAATGAAGTGGGGTCATTTGTAAAGATTTGGTCATGACTCCATGTGGTAAGCTTGGTAGTAGCAGTAGTTGTACAAGTTGAACTCCGTCACTACTTCGATGGGTCTAGTGATTGACAGTGGTGGACATCGTATGCTTTACGCACTGAGTGAGAGATGTGAGGATGGTTGCTATGGTTGACTTGTTTGCCATCATTACGACATACACACCCCACCCCCGTATTCTTTACACCATCTATTATGGCACCCTAGAGTATTGTACGGTATGTGGTACTAACTCTTTGGTTACAGGTCCAGGTTGAGGTATGGTTTAGTATACCTGTTATTGTTCTGTTTAGATGCTTATAGCTCATACCAGGCTTTATGTCTGACCCAGAGTTTTATGTCTCTTCATATTACTCTGGATGCTCACACGAGCAGACTAGAGACAGGTTAGCTGGTGATGCACGGGTAGATGATCCGGAGATGAGCAGGAGGCTTCCACGTATGATATATATAGTATTCTCCCTGTGTTGTTGAAGATCACTGCTTGGGAATTAGTAGTGCATCTTCTACTTCAGTTTTCTTTTGTTTTAGAGACAGTAAATTTGGGAAGTTGTAATAAGTTGTACTCGGATTTCCGCTGCTCTGATGTTGATGTTGATTTTTGTTATCAGCTTATGCACTATCTTACCTATTTTATGTCAAATATGTTATTATTATTATATTTTACTCCATGCACTGTGAGACATTCTACAGGTTCCTTGTTAGTTAATTCCCTTCTTTCCTTTCTTTGACGACCGTTCCGTGCTAGTCGGGCATGTGTACAGCGCAATTTCGGAGGAAATACCGGCTGGTGCGGGACGTGCCGTCACATACAATTTCTGTGATGTGTTAAATGTGTCATGTCAGAAATATTCAAAAATATTTGAATTGTAAATAGTGGAGTGATGTATATGTACTATTTCAACTATAAAAATATTTATTCGAAAAACACTGTTTGGATATTCAATTCTGTATAGTAGTGTTCTATTCAAGAAATATTTATTTCTGTATGAAAAATATAGAATAGTACTGCTTACAAACACATTTATAAAATAATATATATATATGTTTGTTATCATCAAACAAAATCATACTGTTATACTCAACACCCTCTGGAACTTGCAATATAGGTGCTTCTACCATTGCTTATTTTAATTTTTCAAAAGCTTGTTCACACTTATCAGTCTAAATAAAAGGCCGATCTTTCCTTGTTAGCATAGTCAGGGGTATAACCACTCTTGCAAAATCCTTAATAAACCTTGTATAATATCCAACCTTGCCTAAAAATAATATAACTTCAGTCACTGGCCTAGTCTTTTGCCATGCTTGCACAACAATTACTTTTTGGGGGTCTACTATAATCCCTTTCTCTTATATTATATTTCCTGAAAATTTCACTTCAGGTTGCCAGAAAACAAATTTTGAGAATTTATCTTTCAATCCATGTTGTCTCGATCTGGTTGATACTAAATGCAAATGTTCTTCATGCTCTTCTTTATACTTTGAATAAATCAGAATATCATCTATAAATACTAAAACAAATTTATCCAAGTAGTCTCTAAAATATTCAGCAGGTCAACAAAATAAGAAGGAGCATCGGTTAAACCAAAGAGCATCACTAAGTCCTCATATAATCCATACCTGGTGCTAAATGCAGTGAACTTAGTACTTTCCTCTTCAACTTTCATCTGATGAAATTCTGATGCTAAATCCAATCTACTAAAGACCCATGCCCAATTCAACTGATCAAAAAGAGATCATCTATTCTTGGTTGAGGGTATTTGTTCTTCATGGTTACTTTATTTAATTCCCAGTAAGCAATACACATTCGTAATGAACCATCATGTTTCTTAACAAAAACAACTGGTGAACCCCAACAAGAACTACTAGGCCTAATGAACCCCTTTCTCTCCAAAT
This sequence comes from Allium sativum, assembly GCA_030737875.1. Taxonomy (NCBI): domain Eukaryota; kingdom Viridiplantae; phylum Streptophyta; class Magnoliopsida; order Asparagales; family Amaryllidaceae; genus Allium; species Allium sativum. Next base: position 137,275,160 of record CM060925.1, on the reverse strand, counting down.
CTTCAAGTTGTTCCTTTAGTTCAATCAACTCTTTAGGACCCATTCTGGTTGGCTTTTCGATTACAGGACTTGCCCCCAAAATTAATCTGATTTAAAATTCTACTGGCCTTTCTTGAGGAACTCCGTTTACTTATTCAAATAAATCTGGATATTGATTAACTATAGGTATATTTTCTATGTTGGATATACTGCCCTCCTCATCTGTTTCCCAAATATTCCCTGATCCAGTTTAATGGACTCTCACATAATTGTTATTCTTTTATTATCTGGGTTTATCAAAGAGATAGTGAATTCCTCCAAATTTATCACTGCCTTATATTTTTGTAACCAATTAACACCCAAGATTAATCCAATTCTAGGATAATTTACCACATGCAAATCTGCTAAAAATATATAGCCCCCTATTTTTAATTTTACTCCTATGCATTGCATTTCTAAAACACATAAACTCCTTAGGGGACTCTTTATATGCAAAGGGTTATCCACATATACACAAGCAAGTTTTAATTTCTGAACAATGTCATGAGATATCAAAGAATGGGTAGCCCCTGTGTTATACACTACTGATATTGGTAAGGTTTCAATAAAAATTATACCATCTACTTGACCAGATGCCTCTTCCTTTCCCTCTAGAGCCCCCATCTTAGCTGGCTTCCTTGGTTCAGGACATTGTTTCTTAATGTGACCCTCTTTTCCACAATTAAAGCATTTGAAAGTTGTCACTTTTCCAACCTTGCAAGTAGCTTTCATGTGACCTTCTTTGCCACAATTATAACAAATGATTTTCTTCTTAGTTTCATTAGTTGCACCACCATCTCCTTTCTTAGCATTAGAACCCACTTGCTTTTTATCATAAGGTTAAATTCTGGGTTTTACTTTATTATTATTCTTCATGTTCCTGAGTCTTTCTTTTGCATTGTCATGCTGCTCAAACTTTAAAGTTAAATCCAACACCTGATCAAAAGTCTTCTCTACGTAAGGTAGCATAGCCCTACTCAAGCCATCATTGAGCCCTTATATATACCTCCCATTTTTGGCTGCCTCGTCAGCTATTAAAACAGTACCATATTTAGACAAACTTTCAAATTTTTGTGTATACTCAGTTACACTCATATTAACTTGTTTCAACTTAATAAATTCCTTCATTAGATTAGCCTTAGCTGAAGCTGGTACAAATCTAGCCTTCAACATTTCTTTGAACTGATTCCAAGTGATTTCATCTTCTGGTCTTTAGCCTATCATCACTTCCCACTAGTCTAAAGCTATTCCCTTCAATCTACTTGAAGAAATTTGTCTTTTCCATTGGTCATTTATTTGCATATCAGCAAATATTCTTTCCAAATTCCTCAACCAAGTTTGTACTCCCATAACTCCTTCAGTCCCTTCAAACTCCTATCCTCCAAGATGGGTATAGGCCTTCAACAATTTAGATAACTCTTCATGTGGATTTTCCTTCATTGCCCCTATCCCGTCTTTTACTGGTCTCATAAATTCTTGAACATTAATCATGGGAGCGTAATTTGAACCTCTAGCTCCCTGATGTGATCCTCTACCTACCATGGATCTCTAATAGCAATCCATTTTTCATTAAGTTAGGTAATAATATTTCAGAGTAATTTAACTAAAACATTATTGTTTGCAATCACTTTCAAACAAAACAACAATGTAGTCATATATGTGACCCTTATTCTTGCTATGTTTTTGTTCTAACATAGCTCTGATACCAAATGAAGTGACCCACCATTTATACCCAATTTTTATTATAAATAATTATCCTGATTTAATATCAGATGTTGTTTAGATCACTTACTTAATAGGTTTCCCCTATTAAGACCCCGAGATAACTCACACACCAATATAAAAATATCAATTCAATTGGTATATAAACTTCTTCATTCACATAATTAATGAATTCCAATAGCATTTTGTAAGGGAAAATATTTATTCTAAAAGAATTACAAAAGGGAAGAGGAAATATGGATATTTTGAGCTTAGGGTATATGCACATGTACAGTGTGCACACATGCACAGGTCCAATGAACTTTGCTTCCAAAAAACTAAAAAAAATCTTTTTAACATGTAAGTAACAAAACTGATTAATTTTATAGTAAATATAAAGTTATAGTATAGAAAATATCATCTAAAATCTCATAGTAACATTTCCTCAAACACTTAACAAAGTGTATGATGAAATGTCTCATCAAACATAACTCCTGCAGTATTAAAGGAGAGTTTATCTCCTCGCATAATATAAGTTGAAATCTTACATAAAAGTTCATTTCAGATTTTTCATGTGACTAAATAAATCACACTCAGGTGGCGTAAATTCATGTATTATTTCACATGTCTGACCATATGGGTATCAGTTTACAAATGGAGCAGATATAGACATATATATATATATATACACACACACACACACATACACATACACACACATAACATTTGAAAATACTCATTTACTATAGTTAGTATCAATTCAATACTTATGCTTCAGAATCTTTAGCATACTTAGATATAAATTATCAGAGATAAGTAAATCTGTTTAACCTTTCAAGTAATAATGGCGTAGAGAGATATCAGTGGCATAATGTACACATTTTAACTGTGTAACCTACTACCTTAACCTATGCCTTACCAATAACATATACACTGAAAATAAATTGTGAAAATACCTATATTCATATATCTTATTCAACTTGCTTATTGCCGTGACTATTAAGCATGTATATATATATTAGCTTGCAGATTATACTACTATTATAGCTCATTCATGTCATTAGTTTCTCATGAAAATAAGGCATAAAGTACTGCTTCTTCTGCTGATTTCATAGTACTTAAGCATTACATTTGATCTGTTCAAACATCAAGCAACATACTATTCATTTGCAAATACTTTGCGTACATTTTATTATAAGCATTAATAAAACTACTTAAACTTTAAACTACACCAACAATTTCTCCTTTTGCTAAGCATCTCAAACAACATCTTCATAACACTTACTTAAGCCTCTTTCCCTGGATTAACACTTTGAGCTGCCCCATTATCAATGAGACACCCCAAAGGTTGAAGAAACAACCAAACAGGGTCAAACAAACAGTCTGGTGTGAGAATAAGTCAGTATTTAAATAGCATCTTAACGGAGTTCTCACCACAAATACTTTGTGCATATTTACTTAGAAAGGTAAATGCAGAATCCAATACACATCATATAACTCACATATATGATCCCAGTCCCCTTTTATAAAACGTCATTACTCCTTATAATTCCATGCTTTCTAACAACTAGGACTGATTACAAACTATACCAGTGGGTTACAAACTTAGAGTACCATATATTGAACACTTGTGCACATTGTATTTCCCAAATACACGAAGGCCTATAGGGCTTTCATTAAGCCATATGCATATTTAACATCCTAACTTGATGCTATATAGATCAATAGGACAGGTGACAAGCAGGACAACCTGACCCACTATCATGTTGCTAGTTAGTTTTAATTGTGATGACCCAACTAACCCATACACCCCTCTGGATGCATGTAACCCCATCCTACAATGATGAATAACTTGCACATATTTGAATAATTAGATATGACTAATGTAAACTGATGCAAACATTCATCCACTAACACACCATATATAATCAGATTATTCATCCAGAAACATAAATAAACATATAAAATAGGATAAACATAAACCAGGTTTTATTATTGAATATTCAAGTTATTAACAAACAATAACTATGTGTCTTACTGCCATAAGCATAGGATGAAGATGATTAGGTCACCTCCAATCCTTATATTTCTCTTTATCAAAGACAATCTAAATCAGAGAAATATCAATGGTAAAGAGATCAGCAAATGAGCACTTCCCATAGTTCCATTTACCATATTTTTAGAAGCAAGCATAAGCTTTTAATCTACTTGTTTAATGATGCTCATTTCTAAACTTATAACCCTACCTCATGGCAATATTTATATTATTTCCTTTATTTGTGCACAGATCCATATGTATTGCAATGTGCAACGTAACAACTATGCATATATTTATTCAACCATCAAAGCATACATATAGACTTTATTCAACAAGTATAACTATAATATCCCTATAAAATAGGCTGCCTAAATAGGACTTATTGCCATTTAAATAATGAAATACACTCACCAACACCCTTTATTCTTATCCCAAGGTTTTCCAGTTTTGATCAATATTTGTATATGTCTCCATTAATAGTTTACTGGTAGAGGTAAACTATTGCTTCCCATTTCCCCCTAAATGGCTATGTCATGTATTTATATATTCAGCCATATGCTAGGGTTTCTCCCCTATATAAAATCCCTATACTATCCTCTAGTCCTTTTCCATTTATCATAACTGAATACCCCATGTGATACCGTTCTATGTACTAATTCAAGTTTCTTTACATGTTGTAGGCTATTTTGGAGATTTTCACCCATCATGCTATTTGTGTGAAAGCTTTTTAAGTGGTCCCTGCTCTTATCATACCGGAAGGTAGGTGACACTAACAACATATTTTGAAATGCATAATTCAAACATTATTTTTGCTCGGGTATTACCTAAAACCCTAAGGATTTTCCATCACATTATTTTATGTAGAATTATTAACTATACGGCTATAAGGCATTTTTATTTTCCATTATCCAGGAATTCAACTTATACTTATGTATTACCAGTTTCTCATATACTTGTATACACTACGAGTACAAATTCCAATTTATAAAATTTTAATTAGATAATTTTTTTTTACATTCCCAATTCTGGTTATGAATTTGGGGTTATCATAATTAATTCTCGGGGAGTTGTGCGCGGGCTCCAATCTCACGCTTCTCCTTTAAAATCAGACTTTCTTTCCTGATGTCGGTATGCTACCAGTCCTCTACTAAACGTGGTCGTGGTAGACCATACAAGCACGCAAAACCCAAGAATTTGGAACCATCCATTTCAAATGCAGTTGGAACCACAACTTTTATAGATGAGTAGTTTCAATTTTTATTCAGATGGCTTATTGTCTGATGAACTATTGTCGCATAAGGAGTGGTCTTCTATTCGTACTCAGTTGCTTTCATGCAGTTCATGCAACAAATTTGCTGGGAAACCAGATGTTAGTGCCTTATGCTCATTTTCCCTCCCTAACTTTGAGATTGCTTCAAGATAGGTACAATCCAATTTAGTTCTTACTGAACCTCTCTCATTTTATCATGACATTATCTACACACACACAAATACTATCCCCACTACACCAAACAAGCAAATTCTAACACTTACAAGTGTTACAAATAACTTTAATAAAACTTTTTAAGCGTTATCAATGGCCAGTGAACAATGTGCGTCCAACTTTGTAACACTTGTAAGTATTACAAATAGAATAATTACTAACACTTGTAACTGTTGGTGCCTGGTGTATGTAACATGTATACGCGCTGACAAGCAATTATTTAGTGACATTTACGAATGTTACCAAAATAAAAAGGTATAACACTTATAAGTGTTAGTATCATCATCCTACTAATGTTTATAAATATCGTCATACATAAATTGCTTTGTTGTTATTTAGTTTTGTAACATTTGTAAGCATTATTAACCATAAATATTTGTATATGTGTTACCAAGTGAACTGAAGTTTTAATCTATTTTATGCACTATTAATATAAAAATTCTTAAAAAATGAATATAACATATCTTTTTGATTTCCGTGCTACATACATAATTCAATATAAAATTTAGTATGCTTCAATATCCCAAATTTAATAATGTCACATTTACATAATACTCTAATATTTTGCTACAGGCTTGCAATTTCAAAATACCATAATATCACATCCAAACTACAATAAACAATTTAAAGTTTTATTAATGATACATAGAATTTTATATATTGCGAAGACAAAACGTGAGCCATATCACAAAACCCTTCATACAAAAATTCACAAATCTTGCATCGTCCATTTTTAAAACCATTTTAAATTGATGCTTTTGGATCTAGAACTTCTGTTATCCAAATACTTTCTTAACATCTTATACTATCTCTCTAAAATGACACATGATTTGTGTTTCAATATAAGCTTTTGCATCAATTTTCTTCAGATCCTTTCATAGTAGCATTACATGTTACTTTTCTCTTGTAGATGATCCAACATCATTTGACAAAATAAGCGAATTAGTAACTCCAATGTTCAGTATAGACTTATCCAAATTAGAGACGGTTTTTTTCATAGGCGTCATAGCACCCCATAAAGGTTACATTGCAATCCAGGTGCCGTAGTAAAGAAAGATGAGGCACATGATTTAAGAGCATCATTTATTTGGATCGACATTTGATTCACCAGTTGACTTGCAACTTGATTCACCATTTGATTTGGTAATTCCAATGGCCATTGACGAAAATCTTCCCTTTTATTGTTATTGCCAATTACTTTTAAAGCTTATATCATCTTTACTTGCTTTATGGTGGAATTGGAGCTAATCACACAAAAATAATATTTTATTGGAACTGAAAACTTTAGAGACAAATCTTTGTCAAGCTCTAAGATTGTAATTAATATACTTAGACAAAATAATTCCTTGCTCAATCCAAGGTGAATGCCAAAAGGATGAGGTCGGGAAGCATTTGACAAGACGCAGCAATATTTCCAAATGATTTACTCCAAGTAATCTTGAAACTAATAATTAATGGCATTAAGGAAGAGCATGGATATGGTGAACGCCTAGTAAATCCAAGTCATATTTAGAATAAATAAGTATTTTCATTATTCTTCTAAAAGGTATCAATTGAATAAGGGGGAAATTTTCTTCAGATTAGTCGACGAGCACTAATAACTTCTGAAAATTTCAGGAAATATTGCAATCTTTGGTAAGTTGGAAAAAACATTTAGAAAATACATTGAGACATCAATGGATGCTTCACAAAACAGTGGTAAGTCTGCTCATAATTTAGAGGGTGGTCATCTTAATTTGATGGCAAGTCACCATGTTGATGTGTTAGAAATAAGTCGTCGAACAAATAACGATTCTAAGTAAAATTTGCAAGTGCTCATACTTCGGAAGTAAATGTTAACATGCTGGCAGAACAAACTGGAGGAAAATATGATACATGCATTAACAATTTGAATGTCAAATAGATGCTAGCAAATATTATACAGCAAGTTATAGAGGAGATCCAATAGAATTCTAGCAAATATTACAAAGCAAGCTATAAATGATGGATGAAGGAGCAGGATAAAAGGGATTATGTAGTGTTTTGGAGTGAAATTAGGTAGTTATCAGAGAACAAAAGACAAAAGGTGAAACTAATTCAATAATTTGATGAAACATAGAATGTAAAATAACAAAACAATAGACAATGAAACAAAACAAATGAACACGGAAAAACGAAATAATAAGAAAAGGTATAATTATGGAAACTGTTTGATCTATAGAAATGTAAAGTCGAAATACAAATTATTTTTATTAATGAAAATTAAACCCAAAAAAGGAGAAATGCACAATCAATAACGAGTAATAACACAGAGAATGAAAAAGAAGACAAAATAAAAAGAGTTTTCAACGGATACTTTCAGATACGGATAGTGTAATATCCGTATCTGTATCTGAAATCATTTTCAAATATTGGATATCTGTATCGGCGGATATAGATGGATATTGGATAATTATCCTATTCGCCAACGATCGATAAATCAAGAAATATAAATGAATTTTTTTAGTAAAACATTAATGTTTTTCAATTTCGTTGATCACAGAAGTGTAAAAAATAAATGTATATGATGAAATAAAATAAATTTGAGTAGCTAATATGCATTTAGTGCATATAATACAAACCTTCGATTTAGTAAAGAAATAAATAAATTTCATTCATTGTTCTAAAATACATATAATTTTGAGCGTAGTGTTAAAAAAATTGTACGGATACTTTTCGGATTCAGATATCTATGTTTATGTGTCTGCACCTCCTTCTTTCGATATCAAATATTTATCCACTTTTCAGATACGGATGTGGACGAATTTCAAATTTTTTGGGTATTCATTGACAACCCTAAAAATAAATAATGCAACTAAGAGATAAATGAGCATAATATGTAATTCAATGTATTTTTTTAATATAAAATTAAACTAAAGAGCACAAGTTAACAAACAAATGAGAATAAAAACAAGTGTGAACAAAATAAGTGTCGATAACAATCGAGTTCAAGGTCAAAGAAAATAGCTAGAAAACCAAATGCAATATGAAATATTTTGTTTTTATTTTTTCCCTTTTTTTTTAATAAAAGATAAATCCAAAAACAAAGCATAGTGTAATAGGAGAACAAATACAAAATGTAAAAAAAATTGCATAACACAAATGTATTCTCAATGAAAACTAAATCAAAATGCCTTACCCAAAAAAACTAAACTAAATCAAAATTATATATATATATATATATTAAAAGAGTAAATTTAAACAAGGGATAGTTTGGCTAAGGTCCGGTTTAAGTTTCAAAATACAAAATAAACTCCCTGTCTTAAAACTTGATAAATTAGGTGTCTATTTTTCGAAAATCATCAAAATTCAACGTAAAATTTATGAAGCTTCAAAACTTAATCCAATACAAATTCACTTTCATATTCATGTAAAAAGCAAAAAAATAATGCTTCCAAAACCAAAAAAACAAAAAATATTCACATTTTAGTGAAATCTTGTGATTTTTCGAGAAATTGCAGACATCGCCATAATTATATCAAAATATTGCAGGCTTTCATGCAATTTTTGCTGATTTGCTTCAGACTTTAAAATTCAATGCCTATACTTATTGAAACATCACATTATTGCAGAAAAATCATCAAAAAATGATGAAAATTGCATACAAATGAAAAATATTTCATTTCCAGCAAAATTACAGAAAATGAAGCATCTATTTACAAAAATTGCAGACATGTTTGCAATTTTTCCATATACTAACACATGTCTGCAATACACTAGAAACGGTTGTAGATATATTTGCAATTATTTACAATAAGTGTAGATAATACTGCATTTGCTTTCCCTTTTTCAATAACTGTAGAAATGTTTGCACTTATTCATAAAAAGTGCAGATATTTCTATTAAAAAAATCTTGGAAACCTTCCATTAATATTTACAATTTTTTTCTTATGCAATAGTCCAAAAACCACAAGACAAAGTTTCTACAGTAAAATAGTGACCTTCCTTGAATGTAAACTTAGGGAGGTATCCACTTTACAATTTGTTTCATTTTAAGGATGCTTCCATAATTTTCACATTAATTTTTTTGGATAATTGAACAAATTAAATAGTTGAATGAATTCTAGCAGATTCAACCTAATTCTAACAGACACAATAGGATAATTGAACAAGTTGAAGGGATAATCGACATAATTAGAATTGGCTACATAAATTATCATGAAGGAGCAACAACTTAAAGAAGGCACCAAAATTAATAAATAATAGTCTACCAGCAAGCTAAGTGCTCAAGTTTTACTTATAGAATATAATATTAACTATTAGAGAATAGTTTTCTCATCATTTTCTACTAGACAATGCAGTATTACAATTTTAGTATTTAACAAAAAAGATTATTTTTTGTACCAATATGGTTCTTTGGCATTTCCATTGAATGTGCTCAAAAAATACCAACTTGCATAATATATATTGTATCAAAATTAAAATCCAAACTTTTCATGCAATGTTCAATTTGAAATTGTAGATATATCAATTTAATGCAAGTATGTATTAAAAAATGATAATAGTATACAAATTAGATCATGTGATTTGTTTAGATTTTGGTTATGTTGAACGCATGAAAACTACTTCATTAGTATTTGGCTACGGTTTTATAATCATTTATCTCAGAATTAAAATTTACCACGAGTACCATTTATATACTAATAAACAAAAGTTTCGGATGATTTACTTCACTGAAGTTGTCATGAAACTAGTAATTAATCGCATTGAGGCCAAGCATAACAAAAGGTGAACGCCTACTAAAATCCTAACGTACGTAATGTGAAGAAATAAATAATTCAAATAACAATAGTGTTGTCCTGAAGAAGTTGAGACAAGAATTATAACTATTAGGTTTTGTTTTGATGGTAAGTTTAGTGATTCAATTGTAAAAACCCATTGCAGTTGAACAAAGAACTACACTACAAACACTAAACGGAATCTTCATCATACAATATCATATAACAAGACCAAAAACAATCAAAACCAAAAAAAAAAAAAAACACACACCTTAGCACCACTTCCCATCAACCCAACTTGGTACTAACCACATTCTTCCCTATTAAACCAAACCCATTATTGATTGACATTATCTTGTAGAGACCTACCATCTTCTTATTTTCCTAGAGCTTGTAAATATAGCTTGTAGTAACAAGAAAAACAAATAACTTTAAATGAAAGTCACCTCAAATTGGGCTTTCAAGGAGAACGATTTTTTTTTAACCAAATGGTGCTCCTAATAGAATAATAGTAATATAATTATAAAGAAAAACTTAATTAATTATTAAGTTAATTTGTTCATCCTGACATTTTATAAATTTAGAAATTCCTATCCCGTAGATAATCAAATTCGAATGTGTAGTCTACAGGAACCTTCCTCCAATCAAATCAATGACCAATGTCTTAATCCTACCCAGGCAGTAGTAAAATCAAATGTTGCAAATATTGTATGTAATGTAGATGGTAGTGTCGATGTTAGTTGTTGTACTAATGAAAGAAGGTCGCGATGGGAGGAGATCGGAGAGGAAAAATTAAATGCTCAGAACAAAACGTTCAAATCAAAAAATGTGTCAATTGGTAGTAGTGATGAGTGATATTGTTTTGAGTGGTGTTGATGGTTGATGCTATCACAAGAATTCGATACTGAAACCAAAGCAGGGTGAAGGGGCACTGTAGTAGAGGCCGACACTAGAGTAGAGGACTGAAAAGTGTTTGATTCGATATAAAAGCAAAAACTTAAAGAAGTGAAGAGACAGTGAAGCCAACACCAAGAAATGGATCCAATAAAATCATAACCAACACTAAGAGTTTGAAGCAATAACAAGGGAATCAGTACCAAAATAGTAGGCCGATACCAAGGATTCAAAGGAGGATAGCACTAAAGCAATAACCTTGTATGCTATCGACACCAACATAAAGGAGCAAATAGCTTGGTGTCGATACCAAGAAGATGGCGATAAAGGCACAATACTGATACCAACATGCAATAAGCAGTTGCTTTGGTGTCGATATCGAACAACGAATGCAGATGCATAGGGCTAATACCAAGAGAAGTGGGGTTGAGGCATGAAGTTGATACCGAAAGCTAGAGCATTGAACAGAGAGGTGGAACGAAATACCAAAATATGGTATCATTAGAAGCGATACCAAGCACAAAGAGGAGGAATCAATCGATCGACATAGAATATACAATCCCAGGATACGAGACCGAAGCCGAATGCATCAAAGGAAAGCACATGGCCAATAATAAAAACAATAGGAGCAAAGTTGCGCTATCAACACCAACGTGGTTGGTCTCGATACCACGGAACTAAGATGGCACCAAAATTACAAAGGAAGAATTACAAAGGCAACAACCAGTTATTATACGAAAGCATAGAGGCGGTACCCAGAAATGCAAGCAACAAGAGGGCAAACCAAAACCAGAGCCAGAGATGCTAGAGCCCTAGCCAAAGATCATTCAAATGGGTCGATACCAAAAAGATGGTGCGAAAGGAAGGCTTCAACCCGATAGTACAAGAGGGGGACCAAATGCTCTATAAATAAGAACCCAGGGGTCACATTTTGTAGGACTTTCCTCATTCTAAAATCTTGTACTCATTTCTAAGAGACAAAACCCAAATTTAGAAATTAATTTTGGGATTTCTCTTGTGATCTTCAATGTACTCTATCAATAAAGGAGATACTTAACACTTGCAATCTATTCCACTTGTTTTATTAATGCCAACTCAAATCCAACCTATAAATTGGAGATGATTACCAAATCAAAATAATAAAAATTCTAGTTCTTACTAGCTATGATCTTATGAAGCCCTTATCTCAAAATAACATTTTCTTAAGTTTCGTAAGCATGATACTCACCTTTTGAAGGAAGGGTAGATAATATTCAAATTTGGGACTTCGATATCTAGGAAACGGTGAATCAAGTCGGGCTTAAGGGACTAGATTACCCTTAGTTTCCCCTAGGTCCACAACCATAACCCTATATTCCAATGTTGACAATTTTTATTGTTAACATTTTGGTGCTAGAAGGAGGGCTTGAACCTCCGATATTTTGGATAACCTACCACATCCCTAGTTATTCCAACTTGTTGGTTAGACATTGAAGAGATAAACCATGAATAAAAGGTCTCAACAAGGATCTTATGAACCTCGAATGGATATATCAGAACGCGTCAGAACACAAACAATAAAACATTTCATTGCTATTACAACAATTACATCCGAGTACAAGAATATATCAAAGTATGAATAAATTTTATATATCAGAAAAATATCAAAGATTATAAATATAAAATGTATAAATACAATGTGCAGCGGAAATACATCAACTACCACAACTGAAAGAAATACACGGATGCAAACCTTTCCGAATATAGCTCCAATGGTAACCCAGGATCCTGTGAAAAGAAATATCTGCAAAACAAAACTACTAGCTGCCAGTGTGGAAAATATGGGCACCCAGAGTTTTGGTAGAAACAATAAACGCCGAGTCATTCATGGGACTGGTGTGAGAACTAAAACAGTTATTAACTTTGTTTTAATCTTGGGTAATTCAAGCGACCACGCCGTATGACACGAAACGGGTTTCCTCCCAAGAATACCATAAAACAAATAGTGTAATGCTAAATGAAGAAAAATGAAGCCATTATAAAACTCCATCCCGTCACACAATGCAACACAACAGGAGAATAGAGTTTTCCCTTATAATGGCCAAAAATGCTTGATACGTACAATCCTCTTTTATTATCACTAGTGCTTAGTGTAAAAATCATTCTTCACAAATAAATATATCAATATAGCAGACGTAGTATACTACGACTAAATACATAAGTTACAATTAAAAACCGCAAAGGTACGTATTGGAAATGGATTCCATCAATGACTGAGGCTTTCTTGCCATCACTACATTGAATCCAAGACTCGAAATAGAAATCATATGGACATGTATTCAATTTTTACATTAAATACAAGGCTCGAAATAGGAATCATATCGACATGCATTCAATTTTCATATTCGTTGCCTTTTTAGGGGCGAATATGTATCCTTCATGCTACAATGGAGTGCACCTTAATGGGCTCCCAGATCCTATAGATCCTTCATGCTCTCAATGGAGTGCCACCTTTATCGGGGCTCCTAGATACCTGATTCCTTCATGCCGTTTATTATCCGGCCACAATCATTCACAGGTTGTGAAACTCGTCGAAGTCACATCTCGACACATAAAGCTCATCATCCACAAGACTCTGCTCTTCAACAAAAGTCTTGATCCATGCAACTCAGCATGCCACATTGTCAATCCATGCCATATCATTGATCATCTACCAATATATAATCTCTAAGCTCATACGTCTCAGAGAAGGGTGTTAAGCAAGAGAATAAATTCTCCGCCACCAAAGATATACATTTAGCAGAGATCAATGAATACATTATAAAGGAATACGATGTCAAACACACCATCCATTTGCAAGTCCGTTCTGGGTCTGAACGAAATCGGAGGCACCTTATTCTTCGTCCCATATGTCCGATACAGGAGAGAGCCCTCGCATATCGAGTCGATTTCCAAATATGTCTAGATGACCACCACTTATTACCTTGTCTTGGGTGTACGGCCCAATCAAGATATCAGTAATCATCCAAACGATGTGAAGATGTCCGGTCTTCAACCACCGTCTTCATATCCTCAACTTTCAATCGTCGTATCAATTATTCAGAATGGGATAAACCCGGTCTTTCCGAATAACTCGCGTATTTTATAATCAATAATCAAGTGCTATAAAAACAGATCATACGCCTCATTCCAATTCCGACAATTCTTTTGTTCAGATATTTACATCTTTAGGGAAAGGTTCCCGTTAATTTTATCAAAGATAAGTTCTTTTAAACTTATTATTTAATCTTCCTTTGGATATCAATTTCAAAAGATTTTATTTTATCTTTCCACAATTCTTAACCAAATTAAGGTTTATAAAACCAGTTGGGATTGTCGAGCCTTACCAAAGTAATCGTTCATTTTATTAATCGCAATCCCATCCTATTCATCCCATGGAACAAAACTGGTAGTACCCCATATCTAACACCCACAGTGTTATCGGTAAATTTAGTTACCATTCACGTTGAAACCTAATTAAAGATTCAACTATCGCATGGAGTAAAACTAGTGGTACTCCATTCTCGATCATTTCATGAACTCGATAAATTTTATTACCTCATTCACATTCCAATCCAATTAAAGAATCCTTAAAACTCCTTCTTGGTTTTAATATCAAAAATCATTACTTTATGATTATTCAACTTTAGAAAAATTAATCCTGTCTTTAACTAGGTAAAAGAACCAATGTCATTTTAAACACAGTTCACGATAAACCCAAATCAACTTCCATTTCAATTCCAATTAAATTAATTGGTAAACTTCATTAAATCTTGGCTAAAAAATTTATTCTTTTCTCTACTGGTTTTAAGAATAGTGTTATTGAAGACACCATTCAAAACAAACCCAAAATCTAATTTGATATTAAATACAAGGCTCTGAATAGATATTATATCGACTTATATTCAATATAAAATTCTGAAACTAAAGGATATCGTATTGGGAATAACGATATTTATATCTTTTAAATTCCTCAACAATATCTGTATGATCACGGAATCCAATATCGAAATATTTGGAAGATTATTCTATTCAAACCCATTCCAATTTATTCGTTGGAAAACTTTGGTTATTTCAAAACCATTTACAAATCAAAGTTATTAATTTAAAAATTATTTAATTTCAAATCTAATAAGTTAAATTCCATTATGTGATAATCCGACATTCGAAATGAGTCCTAAAATTAAAATTTTCCTAATAAGTTAATCAAAATAATTATATTTCCGATTTTTGCAATTTTTTCATAATCATTTGTTATTTTTCTAGATAATTTATTTCTAGATTTCCTTAGAGAAATTCCAAGAATTTGAGTGGTTCAAGATTTTTAATTAAAAATTATCTTGAATCTTTTCTTTGAGTAAATTAAATAACTCCAGGAACAACCCAAAAAGTTATTTATTTATGTCTCTTGTTTCCGGATTTTAGGTCTTTTATTTTGGAGATTCCCAATCAATAAGAAATCTTGCCTAATTCCTAATCCTTGTTTCTATTTGCTAAAGAGAATTTAGTATTCTTGTGATTCCATGGGTCTCCTTATTTTCTCTAGTGAACGATCACTCGAGGGAATGGGAATCCCGTGGGGAAGGGTGATTTGGGTTTTGCAATCCGCGACGAACTCAATAATTCCTTTCTTCGAATCTATGATCTAGTCGATCATCCGGAAGTGCTATAGTCAATTCACTTATGGACTTAGGCTTGCGTTGTTCTTAGAAATGAATATCGAAAGGCTGAGCTCTTTTGATATTCCTCTTTTGTTTGTTTGAATCATTTGGATTGACAATTGTCTCCGCATGTTTGTTAACCCTTGTCAATCAAATTTTGGGGGATTACGGCCTCTTTGGTTTAATCTCATCTTGTTATAGAAATTGCATATAGCCGTTGTGTAGTTGACCTATGTGCCGAATAGTCACATCGAAAGCATTCCTTACATGAAGTAATCAGACAATCAGTCGCTCTTCACAAACCTCATTCTCCGTTATGGTCTATGACATTTCTCTGAAATGAACTGGACGATAGTGGGTATAAAGGCGGGGCGTTACACTATTCAAGCCATTTAAATATATATATCGTTGATTTCCATTTAAAAAACATACTTTATAAATCTATTTTTAAAACGATTTCAACTTCATTTTCAATTTTAAATCAAAATTGAATGTTTTACATCATTATAATATTAAAATGATAATATTTTCAAAATATCAGATTTTGAAATCAAATCTTTTCGATATTCATTATAAAATAAATAAAATCGACAAAAAAATCCGTTCGACTTAAAATGGCGCACTTCTACTTAACTTGGCTTCATAAATTTCAATATTTTCGTGTCCATCCAAAATCAGACATCATAATCATATTTTGATTCTTCACTGAATATTATTTTAAAATATTCATTATTTCTTAATTGGAATCAGACTCAATCAATTACCATATACTTTATTATATAAATTCCATACATCGCATGTATTCAAAAATAGTGATAAACAACTATTAAACAATCAATTCACATCCGGAGTGCAATTTACAACTGTATAAGCAATAAATAATTAAATAACGCTTATCACAGTCTGTCAATCAATCGGTTGACAAACAATTAAATCCAAGGGAGATGTAAATTAATTATCATCCCCAGACCCGTGTGGGTTTTTCAATCATCTACAATGAATTTTAATAAATTAGGGGTTAATAAATTTAATCAATTCTAATTTGATTTGAAATATTTTTCTAATTAACCAATTTTCAATGTTTAAATTATAAATGGATATTTATAATATAATTTCAACTACCACAAATTTATTAACATTATTTTTTAATATTGTTAAACATCACAATCACAACACAATACAGTCAATTAAATCATCCATGGTTTTCAAACAACACTGAATGTGAGCTAACAGGCACCGTAAAACATTTTTGTGATAATTAAACAAATAAAAATCAGTACTGGTAATTCATATATTTTCAGTAATAAAATAAATAACTGTACAAATATTTTAGTGAGAGAGTTCTCACTTTGGTTTCCACTCCGCCAGTCTTTAATGGAGGATTGTTTTAACAAAATTAAATGCGCGTTTAATTTTATCAAAAACTTGAATAGCTTCTGTTTCCGTTTTGGTCAGTTCCATTGTGAAGCTCTCTTTTCTGCAATTCCAACGGATCCCAAATTGTTTGATTCTATTTCCGTAAGACAAAGTTACAGCTAATTATACATTTACACATTTCAATATATAATTAATTAAATTAATTAATTGATAACTAAATTAATCCCACCCTTAATTTCATCGTCATCCCTCTGTGTAATACATGAACCCATCGTCCGCCTCTAGGGTTTGAATTTGCTACTCCACCGTCATGCCAGAGTCGGATCTGAAGGTGCCACATCGTAGGGCTTCGCGCCTCCTTCCAGCGCCGGCGGCGACATCCAACTCGCACCCTCCGTTGGCTCCAAAATCACGTTCTAACGTTGCTGGTTTGGGGTGAAATTCTGGCCAAACCACGTTGAAATTTCATATCTTGTCCGTTTGAATGCGTGGAGCTCACCGAGCTTAAGAAGTTTCATCTTTGGAGATTTTGAAATCACTGAATGGATTGTGTGAAATCGAGGGAGAAAGATCAGAGCATTTCCGCCTTAGAATGAGAAGAAGGAGGCGTTGAATGGGTTTGGCCGTGGAAAATGTTTTGACTTAGGGTTAAAAGGATTTCTAGGGCATATGTATGTTTATTTTGTTATTTAATTCTCCAAATTACTTGCTTATCGGTCCGAACTCCAAATCAAACCCAACGACTATCGTTTCTAGCTAAATACCCCCATTCCGGACAAAATGAGATATGTTTCATAAGCCAATTCAACTATTTTGATCAGTTTTTATAAAAATTAAAATATAAATTAGTATAATGTTCAATATTGAATTCCAACGTACATTCTAATTTACCGGGGCCACATACTGACTCCAAAAATTACGAATATTGAAATCTAGCTATGTTTTGAAATTCCGAATCCAGCAAAAGTGGTTTCGTAAAAAACGGAGGTCATTTTCAAGATGACTATTTTTAAGGGCTATATATTATAAAAATATATATAAATTCCATAACGACTATTCTAAATTTTAAACTGGACATAACTTTCAATTTATAAAGTAAAATCTCAATTTCTTACATTCATTAGAAATTTACAGTTCAAAATGTTCCATTGTTTCTTGTTTAGCTGAAATTCGATATATTTTGAATCTTATACATTCAATTGAAATTTAAAATCGAATTTTCGAACTACCACGCCATTTCAGGCTCGTTTTATAATTACAATAAATTTGTACATTCTAACTTTGATTTACATAAATTTTTAGTCATTATTATTAAAATAAATCATTTTAAATATTCAAAACCCGTTAAAATAGCTAAAATAAATTTTTTAAATTAGTTTAAAAATTTAGGGTTGTTACATCATTGATCCAAGAGTTACTGAAGAACAAAGGCTAAGGTATGGAAGCTTTGTGAATCATGAAAAAGAAAAGGGAAGTAGAACTGTATGACCCCGACTGTTGGAGCATTAATCCTTTCCACATAGGACCGACCCCTATCTTTGCTTTGAGTAGCTCTATATCAAAGGAAAATAACTTATTCTCTCAAATAAAAGAAGCTATCCATGCACAAGCTATGAGAACTATACTCGAGCAAGAAATAATGAAGGGTTTCAGTCGCTTTATTTCAAAATGGTCTAAGAAGGTTGCACTTCAGTCCCAAAATATGTTAAATGGAAAACTTAAAGACAAATATAAAATAATAAAGATGAGTAACAAAAGTGTAACAACCCGGAAAATCAGAACCAATTAAAAAAAATTATTTTAGCAATTTTAATGAATTTTGAATATTTAAAATGATTTATTTTAAATAATAACGACTAGAAATTTATTTTTAATAGAATTAGAACATATAAATTTATTTAAATTGAAGTTAGAATATAAATATTTATTTTAATTATATAACGAGCCTGAAATGGCGTGGTAGTGTGAAATTTCGATTTCAAATTTCAAATAAATGCACAGGATTCAAAATAAACCGGATTTTAGTGGAACCAAAAATATTTGAATTTGTTTGAAAATATCTTACAAATGAATATAAGACGTTTGTAAACTAATGGTCGGATTTGGAATTATGTCCAAATCAAATTTGGAAATGGTTGTTGTAAGTGCAGTTCGATGACCGTTTATGGAAATCGACTGTACGGGCTTTGATAAAATTATTGAAAATATTAATAATTTGTGTAAAATCATAATAAATGATTTGGAAAGAATTGGGATGAAAAATTCCATATTTGAAAAGATAAAAATATATTTTTATCAAAATGAAATAGTTATTAACTAGATTTGAAATCCAATAATTTTTAAATAAAATAAATTGGACTGGTGAATGGTTTTAAAATAACCAGAAATTTCCAACGAATAAATTGGAATGGATTTGGAATGGAAATAATCTTCTGAATATTTCGATTCTGGATTCTGTGATCATGCAGATATTGTTATGGAAATTTGGAAGTTATATTTATATCATTATTTCCAATAAGATATTTATTGGTTTCAGGATTTGATATTGAATATAAGCCGATATAATTTCTATTCAGAGCCTTGCATTTGATATCAAATGTGATTTTGGGTTTGTCATGAATGGTGTTTTCAGTAACACTGTTCTTAAACCCCGTTTGAAAAGAATAAATATTTTAATTAAGATTATTAGAGTTTCCAGTTACATTTGGCAATTGGAATAAAATGGAATGTGAATTGGGATTATCGTGAACTGTGTTTTAACAACATTTGTTCTTAAACCCGATTAATAGTGAAATATGATTGGAAATTTATAAATCTTTTAATTAAGATTTAAGGGAATTTTCCAAAGAAAAGTTTTCCAATTTAACAAAATAAATTGGAATGGAATGGAATTCGATTGGGTAATAATCGAAGTGAACTTCTATGGAGGAAGACTATCACTATATATGGAATTTAAAAGGCTTTGTCGTTATTCCATTTATATTATTAGTCAGATACGAAAATTGATATCGATTATATATATATATATATATTGATCTATTTTCCGTGAAGATTCCATAATTAATGGAATGGGATTTTGGGTTTATCGTGAAATGTGTTTTAAATGACATTAGTTCTTTAACCCAGTTAAAGATAAGATTAATTTCTTAACTTTGAATAATCATTAAGTAATGATTTTTGAGATTAAAACTGAATTAGATCTTTAATGAATCTTTAATTAGATTGGAATGTGAATGAGATAATTAAATTTATCGGATTCATGAAATGATCGAGAATGGTGTATCACCAGTTTTTCTCCAAGCGATAGTTAAATCTTTAATTAGATTTGAACGTGAAATGGTAAATAATTTTACCGACAACACCGTGGTGTTAGAGATGGAGTATTACCAGTTTTGCTCCATGGGATGAATAGATTGGTATTGGGTAAAATAATAAATGATTACTTCGGTAAGGTTCGCTAATCCGGACTAGTTTGGATAAACTTTAATTTGGTTTGAATTGATATCCAATGGAAGATTTAAAGAATAAGTTCTTAAATTTATCTTTGATAAAATTAGTGGGAACCTTTCCCAATGGATATGCATATTTAAATAAAAGAATATTCAGAATTGGAATGGGGCATATGTTGTGTTTTTATAACACTTGTTTATAACATACACGAGTTATTCAGAAAGACCGGGTTTATCCCATTTTGAATAATTGAATCGACGATAAGTCAACGATGAAGACGGTGGTTGAAGACTGGAGTTCTTCACATCGCTGGATGATTACTGATGTCTTGATTGGGCTGTACACCCAAGACAAGGTAATAAGTGGTGATCGTCCAGACGTACTTGGAGATCGACCGGATATGCTAGGACCTCTCTCCTGTATTGGACATATGGGACGAGGAATAAGGTGCCGCCGGTTTCGTTTAGACCCAGAACAGACTTGTAAATGGATTTGTGTCCGACATTGGATTTCATTTTGTGTGATTGATAGACATCAGTTACATGGCGTGAATTGACATTGTGGCATGCTAAGATGCAAATGATCAAGGCTGTTGTTGAAAAGAAGAGTCTTGTGGTTGATGATCAAAGCACGGCTTTAATATAGCATAGCTTTGTGTATAGCGTTAATTCGCGAGCCTCACACCCCGGTGTGAACCAGAAATGGGAGAGGACTTTAGGGAGGACATGTGTTTCCTTCTAGCTAGGAGTGGTATCATGGTATGGAGCCCAGACATTTTACTTATGTGGATGATGGATAGCGACGCGCCTCGGTTATATTGGTCACTGCGGGGCCGATGGATGGTTTGGTCGATATACTGACCAGTTTACATCCCATAGGGCGGGGAAACGTATTGTTCAGGCATTTTAATACACCAAGGTGGACCGGCCCTGACGATCCAAAGGCTTGACTGAGTACTTGCCTGAGACATGGTAGGCTGCATTGTCTCGAAGTGGTAAGGATGATCCCTTGCCTTGGTTCACAGATGGAAATCCAACTTCCAATACGTGAATTTGCGGTTTTAATTGTATAACTAGTATGGCGACATGATAGATGGTACCCATGCCATCTATGATTGATACATTTATATTTGAAGCTGTTTTTGACACTATACACTTATTATAATATCAAATTATTTGTTTTAAACGTACCAAACATGTTTGGCTATTATACGGGAAACCCTATCCTCCGGCTTGCGTTGCATTGTGTGATGCGACCTGGGTCTTATAATAGCTTAATTTTTCCAAAAAGCATTGCGTTGTTTATTATATGCACCAGTATTCTTGGGAGGAAACCCGTTCCGTGTTATACGGCGTGGTCCCTTAATATACTATATTTTAAAGTAAAATTTTAAATAACTGTTTTTGTTCTCACACCAGTCACATGACTGACCTGGAGTTTATTGTTTTAACCTAAACTCTGGGTGCCCCTATTTTCCACACGGGCAGCTTGTAGTTTTGGTTTTGCAGATATTATATTCACAGGATCCTGGTTTACAACTGGAATTATACTCGGAAAGCTATGTATCCGTGTATTCCTTTCAGTTGTGTTATGCATTATTTTCCGCTGCATTATAATTTGTAAATCTCTGACATTTATCAAATGTATATTATTTGTTCATACTTTGTATATTCTTGTACTCTGATGTAAATTGTTGTAACAAGTAATGAAATGTTCTTCTGTTTATGTTCTGATTTGTCGTGTTCTCAACTCAATCCGGGCTTTCCCATAACGGCGAGTTTGGTTCTTGCATTTTTAATCAATGTTATTTATCTTAAAAAAATCACAATTTTATTTTAATGCTATAAATATAAAAATCAAAATTGTATATCGCTACTTCTTATAAAAAAATCTAATTTTAATTAACGTACATACATAAAAATCATATTTTTATAATGCTGCTACATCTATAAAAACTATATTTTTATAATGCTTTTCATATTATAAAAATAAAATTTTTACATGCTAAAAATCGCATCTTTATATTTTAAAAATCAAATCTTTATATATTTTTAAAAATTAAATCTTTATATATTTTAATATTCTATTCCTTACATGAATATTTTATATATTTTATTCATTCAATAAAAATGGTATTTTTATCGTATATATGAACTGTATTATATTTCGATATACTCTGATATATTCTGTACTCTGATGTAACATTATTATGATGTTTATAAAAGTCTTCTGTTATTTGTTCTGATGTGTTGTGTAATGTCCCGGATTTTCAATCAATTTATTTTGAATATTTAAATTAATTTTAAATATTGAATTGAATTAATAAATGAATTTTATAGTGGATTTATTGATTTAAAAATCGATATACAAATTAATATCAAATATATTTAATTATCGTAATATGAAACGATAATAATTGAATTCAAAGTTAAAACTGAATTAAAACGATTAATATAAATTCTATATTTAATCAGAATGGTGATAATGATTTATTATCGATAAATTTAATTGTTTTGAATTGATTTATATTCTGAATCGAATTTAATTTATATAGTTAATTTAAATTGTATTATTTTAGTACGGTTAAATTTAAGTTCAGAAACTGTTCCGTTGAATTCAGAATTTTGAATAACGTTGGAGATCGTCGGTCATTACGATTAAATAGCAGTTCGGGGACCACAAGATATTTTAATTAATTGATTAATTAAAAATAAAATAAAATATTTTTTTTTACATAATTTCAGAACCGACCTATACTTGTTTAAGCCACCCTAAAATGTAATGCGTTGTCTCCTTCCTTCCATTCAAAGGAGTTCAATCTTTTTGTAATTGTGGGTACGAAGCCGACCTCATTTTACCCATCGCAGACCAACTGTTAAAAACTCCGCAGCCCTATATTTTTCTCGAGCTAACATTTCTGTCTCCCTTTTCAATTATAAAAACATGATTCCTCCTTCATTTTTTTTGTAAAGCTTCAACAGATGAAATTAAATGGCTGGCCCCTTTTTAATTCAAAATTCCTCCTTTAAATCGAAGTCGTGCCTCCCTTTCCTCAAACTAAAATTGCTACACTTTTATTTATTCAGTGGAAACTAAATCAAACGATGGAAAAAAGGGGAAAATCGAGTTTGAATCCAGAGCATGAATTAGTGAGGTCGGAAGTTGAATTGGTGCGAAGATCGATGCTTTCTGTCATCGCGTGAGCCGAAGTCGAGTTCGATGTGGGTGCGATGATGGTCTGTTGTGGGAATTTTGTGAGTGGTTTTTAACTTAGGAGAAGGGACCGATTTGAGAAAAAGGGTTGTTACTAATGCTGGTGTTATTAGCGTAGGGAGCAAGGTTCAAATAAGGATTTGATACATTGGGAGGGTGCGATGTGATATATGGTATGGTGCTGTGGAAGAAATAGTGTTTGGAGGGTACTGTTGAACTTCGACCTATGGTATTTGAGGTTGCAACAGTAGGAAGGAGGGAGTTTAAGGTATTGGGTTAGAAATGACTACCTGGAGCGGAAATTATGGGAAGGTGTTTTGAGTGTGTTAGGTTCCCGTCCGGATGTTGTTCAACAGAATTCCCTAATTAATTGGTCAAGCCTGCGTCCAGTACTCTACTTTTGGACTCTCATATTGTTGCATCTCCTTCTACTGTCCTTTCCATTAATAAATGGTCCTTACTACTCACCCAATTTCTTGCAATGATGACGATTACAACCTATTGTTTTGATAGTTAATGGGGCAATAGTTGGTATTGCTGATGGTAGGGGTTCAAGAGTGCCAATGTTTGCAAGGCGATAAGGTATATGCTTTACGAATTTAAAATAGATAACTTTAGTTAATTATGTCGATTTAAATAATAAAATATGGTTAATAAATAAATAATCATAAGTATTAAATAAATTTGAGTTGATTCGTAGCTGCGACGTTTCAGCATTTAATCCGATATTCGGCAATTAAAAATCAAGGTGAGTAAATCTCACTCAAAGGTTTATATTTAATTTATTTTTATCGTTAAAATAAATAAGTGGTTGGTTGTTTGAATGCATGCATGAATTATTGAATCATTGTGGTTATTATACATAATATATATATTAGTTATGTAGGCGTGGTGGTGGTTATTATAATGGATTTCCCGCAGTACCATTAGCGGATGCCCGCAGTATCATTAGCGGATGACCCTACACCCCACGAACATGAGTGGATGACCTTTTATATCGCGATATCCTACCTTGAAGCAGGATTGGTATTATTTTTTTTGACTAACATCTGTGGATGCAGGGAAAACAAGTTGGAGGTATCTAACTGGATTCCTCAAATTTATTTACTGTTGTTTGCATATTTGTGTGTGTGATGTGTGAATTGAATGGATTATTTGTGTGTTTGGATATTAGAATATCACTGGTCCTAGATATTTATATTTAAAAATATCAGAAGGGATTTTATGATTTAAAAAAGAGAGGAAAGTTTACTTTTCGAAATGAAAATGGAATTTCGAATGGATTGAGAAGCATTAACTTGTTTTTTTATAATAAAAGCAAGTACTGAATTTATAAACAATGTAACAAATAAATGCAAAGAAAAATTTTCGTTTGAAAATATTGGATTTTAAAATTCAAGTTTGAATTTACAAAGGAAAACTTAATTTCCAGAATGAAAATTTGATTTCAAATAAGATTTGAAATAGGGGGTTGTTTTAAAAGTTTAAAACAGGAAGTGAAATTTATAAACAATATTTATAAATAAAAGAGGAAAATTTTCAATTGGATAATTTATAAATTTAAATTTAAGTATGGATTTAAAAAGGGAGTTATAATTTGAAATCGTTCAAAAAGAACGATGAAATTTATTATGATGTTCGGAACGTAAACTGAATTCAAATAAATCAATATGTATTTATGATTTCGAATTCGACTATGTCGAATAAAAATAAATAAATTGAATAAACTATTTTCAGAAGGAATATAGAAATTGTATTAATTAGAAGCTAAAATCTAAATTAAATATGAAACAAATTCTATGTTTACATATATATAAGTTATAGTTATAAAATGTTTTTGAAGGTAAATTGAAAAAGGAAATTTACTTTCCGCAAAGTATAATTTGGTTTTTTAATGAGATTTGGGATGAAAAACTTGTTTTAAATAATAAAACAAGGAAGTCAGTGTACAAACGATATTTGTCATCGTTAGATAATTTGGAAGATAGTTTCAAAAGGAGTGTAAGTTGGAAGTTTGTTTTTAAGGTATAAAATAAGGAAGTCGATTTATAAACCGTGTTTATAAATGGAATGAAGAAATTTCGTTGGATAAATTGGAAATTGATTTTTTTTTCAAATATAAGAAATAACATTTAAAAATCATATTTTTAAATGGGATAAAGGAGGGGATTTTTATGATAAGTAATCAAGTTTTGGAATTACAAACTCTTATCCGTCTCAAGATAAGAACGTTGTCGAACAAGGTCTGAGAGGTAAATAAAATACCCCAACTCGTTGCTGGCTGTGTGAGCTGGGTACGCATGATAGGGGGTTCTCGCTTCGCATTAGGTGGCGGAGAAGAGGCTCTTACCTCTACATGTCCCTTGAAAGTAAGGGAGGGTTGATTGTGAAGTCGAAAGGCTGGCCGTAAAATGAGTTGGTGGGGTACCAGTGTAAGCCATGGGGGGAGGTTAGCCCTCTGCCTTGGGGGCTGAGGGATGGTTACCGAAATCGTCGGGCCATTACAGTTGGTATCAGAGCTTAGGCTGAGCGAACACCTAGGCTTTGGTGGGGGTTTACTCATTAGAGATAGAGTCAGTAGTGCCCTAGAATGAGTTGAACGTATATATACGAGAGAGCATACTTGTATGTTGATATAAAAATTGTTTTATATTGTGTTGGCTTGTCGGTTTAGTAGTTTATGAATTCTGATCGAATCGTGGGATGCCATGACGTCGATAGGAGTTTCTAAACACTTGAACAGGATAGTTCAACATGACATTGTTTTAAATTGGGTAAATGAAATAATTTTACCCAATTATATTTTGAGATAAAAGGTAAATAATTTTCTAGAATTATTTATAAATGAATGAATTGGTTGAGATTATATAATTAAAATGGTTATATATAATCAAGTGGAATTTGTATATGAATAATATATACAAATGAGATGAATTAAAATCAGATTGGAACAACAATTTGGAATTTGAATCCCGGAAAGTTGGTAAATATTTTTCCAAAGTATATTAAAATAATATAACTTTGTTTTGGAAGGATTTTCGATTAAAAATCATTTGGAATGGATTTTGTAAGTAATAATGCACTGAACTCACTTTAGTCATTGGAAAATAATTCCGATGATGATCGTGACATCACCAGTGTTCATTTTCGAATTTCTAAGTGATGGATTTCTACCTTAGATTAGTTTGTGATGAAAACTGGTTGGAAGAAACCAAGTTGGTTCGAAAATTTAAATGGTTTAAATTTGTGATGCTTATAAACATATCTTTATGATTTCAACAAGGAGTTTGAAATAAAAACCCGGGAATTTGAATTCTGAAATCTAAAATTTAACTTAAGCAAGTTACATAAATCGAAATAATGGAAATCAGTTAAGTGAACTAAAATTGAATATTTCCGTGATAATTTAAAATTATATGGGGTTTGAGTTGTAGAATATGGAACATCGAGTTATAACAAAATCGGCTTTTGAAAATTTAACGTGTATGTAGCATTTCTTCTGCCTTAGTAATTTCGGGGACGAAATTCTTTTAAGGGGGAAGGAATGTAATGTCCCGGATTTTCAATCAATTTATTTTGAATATTTAAATTAATTTTAAATGTTGAATTGAATTAATAAATGAATTTTATATTGGACTTATCGATTTAAAAATCGATATACAAATTAATATCAACTATATTTAATTATCGTAATATGAAACGGTAATAATTGAATTCAGAGTTAAAACTGAATTAAAACGATTAATATAAATTATATATTTAATTAGAACGATGACAATGATTTATTATCGATAAATTTAATTGTTTGGAATTGATTTATATTTCGAATCGAATTTAATTTAGATAGTTAATTTAAATTGTATTATTTTAGTACAGTTAAATTTAATTTCAGAAAACGTTTCGTTGAATTCAGAATTTTGAATAACGTTGGAGATCGTCAGTCATTACGATTAAATAGCGGTTCGGGGACCGTAAGAAATTTTGATAACAGAAATCGATATAACGATATATATAGAATTTGCTAAGAAAATGAATTTAATATGAAATATTAGAAAGGGCCAGAGATTGTTTGATGGATGTTTATTTTCCTTTGATAGTTAAATCACCGACTATCAAAGATTTTTGACGATCGTTGTCAATACGGAGAGACCGGTTGGATTTAATATCCGAAAACCACTCCGTATAGGCATAGACATTGCGAATTAAATTATACTGAAGATAATCGAAGACGAAGTGAAATTCAAGAGCTGTTATGTTTGTCCAGTCCCAGGACAACTTGTATGGACGAATGTATGAAAGAGTATTCCTAACGGTCACATAAGACGATCTTTTCAAGGTATTACGTCTGGTGGCGGAGAAATTCGTTTCTTTTAGCTTTTATACCCGTAATATTTTTGGGAAGATCAACTAGTGATTTGACGGGTTTGACGATGTGGCATTCGAAGTGTATGGTGGCCAGATGTTCTAAAAGATAGACGTAGTCTCAAGCTTCACAACCAGGAAATGACAAAAATCGGGCAGGCAGCATAGCTATGTGGGTCGCTCCCATTAGGGTGTATAATCACCTATCTAGAGAAATTCCTTTTACTTCTTTAATCTATTTCGATGCAGTCCCTTGTCGGGAAATGGTGTTTTGAGCTCAACCGTTGGTGATACACATTCGATACACTCAAACGAAATGAGTAGTCGGTCATGTGTGGGCCGGGTCGCAAGATGTTCTTATTGAACCTAGTGTATTCCCCTCTAGAGATACACTATCGGCACGTGGTCCCATACCTTGTCATAGTTGGAATCCAATCTCCAATAAGCGCCCTGCGGTTTTTGATTTTATACTATGTATGTAGAGCGTGAGATGCAAGTGTTCTACTATTTGGTTATTTATTTGATTAGACATTATTATAATACCACAGTATTCTGATATCAAAAATGTTTTGGGTTATAGTAAGGTAAAAACCGTCTGTGTTTATGTGTGGGCCGGTCTTACTATTGTCCTTTTCTTTCAAAAGTTTTTTTAAAGTTAAACAATATGGTTGGAGTTTACTCACACCAGTCCCATGACTAACCTAGAGTTTATTTTGTTTGTTTTTTTCCTAAACTCTTGGGTGCCCAAATTTGTACGGGCAGTCAAGTGTTTCAGGCTTTACAGATACACTTAGAGGAGCTTGAAGCAGTAGGCTTCACTGTTAGTTATTTAGAGTTATTTCTGCTGTATCAAATGTTGTGTTGTACTCTGATATGGTATGTATATACAAAACAGATTTGTATTTCAAAGTTATGATTTTTGAAATATTTTATTCGTACCGCTGTGAGATTTTGTGTTGTTATTTCTATTCTTCTTCTGTCCGTTTCTATTTCTTTAACCCTAATGACTCGTATTTCAGTATTATTTGAGTTGGACGTGTGTTGTATTAGTCATCTCAGATAGTACGGATTTGCGGGCCGTTACATATTATATGCCCAGAGTTAGCGTATGCGGGATTCGAACGGTCTTGGTCGGTTTAGCGATCGATTAGGTCCGAGCGAAATCCGTATCGTTACAAAAAAGGCAAAGTCCCTATGTCAAAAGGGAATATTTGAGTCTAGACTACCTAAAGAATGCCACTTTATCACATCAATTGAGAATATCTACTTCCTAACTAAACAAGAGCTTGACTTTCAGACATCTTCAAAGAAGAAACCTAAATATGAAGTAAACTTAGGAGGGCCATAGTACCACTACCATATAATGAATGGACATGACACCAACCACTGTAGAATTCTCGAAAAATGACCACTAAGTTCTTTAATCAAGGCAATTGCACAGATTCGTAAAAAGACTAAACTAGTTCTAACAAAGGATCTCTTGAAGAAAGAATGTCTACATGTTCGGGAGTATGAGAAAATCCTTAAAATTAGGAACCATCTGAAAAGGGTGAAGCTAACTACGATGGTAGAAAACCCTTGTCCGCACCAAGAAGGTCAGGGCAAGGTGTCTCTTGGAGAGAGGCGGTGTGTAAGCCATTAGTTGTGCCTAAACTTGAAAGGGTCAGGTTAAAGCAACAAAAGAGTAAGCCTCCGTCCTTAGACCAGAGTATCTAAAATCTTATCTGCACCTACGATGGTCAGGGTAAGGCGCCCTTCGAAGGGAGTGGGTGCAAGCCATTATCTGCGTCCAAATCAGAAAGGACAAGGGTAAAGCATCAAAAACCCTTACCTGTGCCTACAATGGCTAGGGTAAGGCACCCCTTGGAGGGGGTGTTGTGTAAGCCTCTATCTGCGTCTACAGTGGCTAGGTTAGAGCACCAAAAGAGTAAGCCTTTATCCGCACTTACGATGGCCAGGATAAAGCATCTAAGCCCTTAACCATGTCTACAAGGCCAAGTTAAAGCGCCTCTTGGAGAGAGGTCGGGTAAATCCTTGGTCCCTGCTTGAGAATAAGCTAGCCGAGCGCACCAGACACATAAAGGCTAGAGAGTGGCTCGCAAGGATAAAATGGCCACTCAAATCCCAAGAGCGGCTCACAAATCAAAGTAAAGCCCAAAGGGTGGCTCGACAATTCGAAGAAGAAACTACTAACACCTGAATCTGAATCTCAGATCTTCTATCTATTATTGCCAGAAGTGGATCTATGGTATTTCATTATAAATATCCAAATATGGATTTCAGGTTTCCATTAATGCCACATATGGATTTCTGATCTTCTATTATGAATACCTGAATCTAGGTTATGGGAATTATATTATTTGTCGGAGGTGGATTTCTAGTCTTTTATTATGAACGCCTGAATATGGGCTACAAAGCTTCTATCCATGCTTCCAAAAGAGGATTTCTAGATTTCTATTTTAATACCCAAATCTGGGACTCGATACTATAAAGATTCTGTACTTATAATACTTTCAGAAATGGATTCCTATATTTGCATTGTTCTAACACTTGAATCTGGGTTATGGATTTTCCATTCTCATTTCCAAAAGAGGATTTTTAAATCAATGCTCGGGTTGCTATCTCGGGCCTTCTGTCTAAAACCTTCTTACGAAAGTTATGATTTCTCACATCATACGCAGGGAGGTTTTCTAAACTTATATTATGCAAGATTGCCATTTATTACTCGGGAAAAATATAAAATACGAATGCTCGTATTACTCTACCGTGGATTTCATCTAACAGTTGGTTTCAATCCAAACAGTGTCTCACATAGGTTGAGCAATTCATCATATACATCATACTCTAAGAAAAAGACTAACAAAAAATGTTATGTGTCAAATTCTATGCGGAATATTGCAAAGGAAATCCTAGAAAAGAAAATTCTATAGTTTCACCTGTAGTAAACTTTATATAAAAGGTCCACCAAAATGTCTCTATCTTCAGTTAACATCCAAAATAGAGCTGTTAGTTGGACAATATCTTTCAAAAGTTACTTACAACGCAGTCTAGCATCTCTCATCCTTGGAGCTACTTCTTTTTCCTTAAAATATATTAGCCTAGAAGCACTCTTATCAAATTGGTGGCATTCATCAAATAAGGCGTTATATTCGCTTGTTTTCTTAATGTTGACGTCAAAAGTTGGCTT
Source organism: Allium sativum (assembly GCA_030737875.1). NCBI lineage: Eukaryota > Viridiplantae > Streptophyta > Magnoliopsida > Asparagales > Amaryllidaceae > Allium > Allium sativum. Next base: position 137,244,022 of record CM060925.1, on the reverse strand, counting down.
AGTGACAGTCAACCTCAAAAGTGTGTAATCCAGAGAAAATTACCATCACAGAATGCAAAAGAAAACAGGTAAACACAGGGGGCACACAACAATTTTATAGTAGTTCGGCTTTAACCAAGCCTACGTCCACTTTATAATCTATGTTTATACTGCGATTATAGGTTACAGTTGCTCTGGTTGAAAGAAAGTAGAGAAAGAAGTGGTTTATACACAAAATATTTGTGTTACAATGATTTTCGATCAAAGTGTACGGTAGGGTATATTTAGAATGTCAACCATGAACATTTTTCAGAAGAGCCCCCCTTTTTACATTTCTGGAAAGGTGTATTTATAGGGTGAAATCCGGATCGACCGGATTGTACGTGGTAGTCATCTGATCCTAAGTTGGCCACATGTCGCTCGATTCGGAATATCAGCTGTATGAGGCGGGACCTAGTCTCCTTCTCTGGAATAGTTCTTCTCGATATTTGTGGCATACGTGAGCTCGAGATTGGATGTATGAATAGTAGAGTAGGTCATCTTTGTGATTATCAAGGCATTCGTGGACCTTGGATTCGGAGTAAGGGAAGTTGAATAGGCCCAGTTTGACCGATAAAGCAGCCTTGAGAATCGGGCATTATTGTGTAATGTAGGAGGAGGATCAGCATAGCTAGGGGCAATCAGTTGGATCGACCGACCCGATCTCTGACCTTTGTTTCATACTTGAGGAAAAGTACTTCTGCTTTGGACATTGCCAGTTGCGTCGAGCCAAGTTTAGATCGATCAAAATTATGATCGATCCCAGGGAGAGATAGTTCAACTTTAGTGAGAATTTGAGTTGTGACGGTTTTTACCAAAAAGCAGGTCAACACCTATATGTAGCTCCCTAGTGAGGCGAACTACTTCTGATCGTATCTTTTCGGGCTAAACATCCTTAAGATTTTATTGTTTCCTTTTCATCTAATGGGGGAAACGAGGATAATTATTGAAAATAAGAACAAAGAAGGATACTATAAAAATTATTGTACCTTGGAAATCAAAGTAGAGGCTTCATGAGCCTCGACATTTTTAGCACACTTTGAGCTCAAACCTTCCTCCTTCTCTTGTGTATCAAAGAGGTTGAGAGTTCCAATTAGAATGGCATCATGATCAAGGATCTCGAGATTGTTACCTGGCATTTCATCCCGGCCACCGGGAACTTGGAATATATTGTTAACATCATTAAAGCTGTCACTACAATTGCCCTTATTTCCAGTAATGTTGCAGCCCTTAACGCCGTAGTCGTTGTCATTCATACGGTCGACATTCATTGCTGTAATAACATCTTCTTCATCGTCAGTGTCTGACTCTTCCATTGGAATGTCATCTATAAACAACATTTTTGCCACATCAATCTCTGCTCTCTCGGGAATGACAATTCTGTCTTTACTTAGGTTATCTTTGATATGAACTGTTCTACCAAAAGTGGATCAAGAGAAGAAAAACTTAAGTCAAGATATTTTCTTATATTGTCTACGTAAATGAGTAGAAATGCATCCTCAAATGAATTGACCATGATTTTGCCAAATGTGGTTTGAAGAAAACAAGAGAGCTTTCGTTTGGCATCATTAATCACACTTATAGCTTTTGTCAGGAAAGTCGTATTCTTCTCAAGCTTGCTTACTCCTAAGAGAGGCGTTATACTCCTTGAAAAGAGAATTTTCTTCCTGCAGGGATGGCCGACTAGAATCAATTGCAGTTATTTCTTCTTTAGTCCTTCCTAAGGTTTCGTGTAAAACTTTAAAATCTTCAGTTAAAGATAGATTAATTCTTTTCTCCTCAACTATTAGAGATTCTATTTCATCAAGAGCAACTTCTAAAGACTTCTGTTTCTTTATCGCACACTCTCTAGAATTGGTTAGTTAAGCAATTTCTTCCTTCAACCAAAAACTTTCTTAAGCTGCGACAAATCCGAAGAAGCCCTAGTAACATATTATAGCAATAGGAACCATCTTTGATGATCTAAAGAAAGAAATAACAGAGACAAAAAGCGCAATCATAAGACCAAAGGAAGTAAGAAGTAAGGATCATACCGAGAGTTGTTGCTCAAGTAGAGATTGGCAATAGCTAGATAAGTCAGGAATGGAAGATGGAAGATTGATACCAGAAAATGAAGAAGAAGAAGGCATAATCCATTTAACCAACTCATTAAAACCCTCAACAGTTAAAGGTACATAAGGTTCTTGAGAATTAAGATCCTCGGAAGAAGAAGAAAGTCGTATTGCATGATGAATCGTAGTAAAAACCTCAAGAGTTTCGGATAAATGGATATCTGTTGGGAAAGCAACCTTTGGAAAAGTGGTTATGAGAAAATCAACATCCGCATCAGGACCAGGAATTTGATCTGCAGCATCCTTGGATCTCTTGGATAGAAAACTTTTAGTAATTATATCTACAAGTTTCCCTTTAGTGGCATCTTGAGACTTGAGCAGAGCATTCCTCACGGAATAAGTTCCTATTTTTGGAACTAGGGAAGCTGAATTGATCTTATTTGGTTCGGAACGGACAACGCCTAATGAATCATGGACAAAGTATATCATGAAAATGGACCAGAAAACAAAGCTATTACTAAGTTTTGAGTGTCACACAAATCACTTACTAGGAAAGTCAGGAAATATTGGAGAATTTTAGGAGAAAGGTGTAACGAACCGACCAATTCCCAATCCTGATCATCGACACACCATATCGACTAACCAAGCACCGAAAATTACTGGATCATTTACAGAAAGAAGTTAGGGGGTGAGAAATAGACAGAAAGAAAAGTTAGAATAGAAGAATAACGAAGAATACAAATATCACAGTGGAACAAATAAAATATATTATGTAACATAACCTTTGAAATACAAATTGTTAATTGTATATACATACCATCATCAGGGTACAATACAACACATCAAAACGAAAATAAATAGTAGTTATCTAATGCTGAAGCCTCATGCTCCAAGCTCTTCCAAGTGTATCTAAAAAATCGCGACTACTTGATTTCCCGTACAAATTTGGGCACCCAAGAGTTTAGGATAAAACAAAAAAATAAACTCTAAGTCAGTCATGGGACTGATGTGAGTAAACCCCAACCACTTGGTTTAACTTTCAAAAATCCTTTCGAAAGAAAAGATAATCGTAAACAGATCCACACATAAAACGGATGGTTTTTACCTTACGATAACCTAAAATGTTTTTAATATCAAATCCGGTGATATTATAATAGTGCCTAAATCAAATAAATAGCAATTTAGCGGAACGTTTACATCTCACGCTCCACATATATAGTATATAATAAAAAACCGCAGGGCACTTATTAGAGAGTGGGTTTCCAACTATGATAAGGTATGGGCCACCTTTCGATAGTGTATCTCTATAGAGGAATAAACTGGTATCAACAAGAACATCTTGTAACTCGGCCACACATGACCTACCACCCATTCAACTTGAGTGTATCAAATGTATATCGCCAACAGTTGTGATCAACAACTGTTATCGAAAGCATACAGCAGTGATAGAATAAGAAGCAATTGAATTTTCTCTAGATCAGGTGACAATACATCCTAATGGGTATGACCCACTTAGCCATGTTGCATGCCCAATTTCTGTCATTTTTCGACTGATGAGGCTTGAGGTCACGATTACGTTTTAGAACATCATATCATCATTTACTTTAATTCCACATCATCAAAACAACTAATTGATGACCAAAAATATACTATGGGTGTTAAGCTAAAAGAAGTGTTCTTCTTCTCCATCAAACTTGGTATATTTGTAAAATCAACATACATGATCATTTGGAAATACTCTGTTAAACATTCGTTCATACAAGTTGTCCTGGGACTGGACAAACCGCAGGCACCATTCTATCAATCCAACTTGAGCATTTTTTTATCAAGGATTAACATAATTGCCCTTACACTTTACTCTATCTTCAATTGTCTTCAGCGTATTTTGATTTGCAATGTTTATGCCCATACAGAGTTGTTTTCAGATAATAAACCCAATCCCGGTGTCTCTGTATTGACAACGGAAGTATAAAATAAACCAAAACCTTGATAGTAGGTTATTTAACTATCAAAGAAACATCCATACAACCAACGATCCTATTTCCAAATGGAAATTTTATTAGTCAAGCATCAAACAACATTGGGCACTTTTTAATTAATTCCTTATAAAATTATTAATTTCCCAACTTCCCATATCTTTCCGTATATTTCTCAAAACCTATTTTAGCCCCTCGTGATTCTTGGAAAACATTTCCAAATATTATAAACTCTTATTTTTCCATATTCCAGAAAATGTACGTTATTAACATCGGAAAATACTTCCCAGTTCCATTTCTTAACTTCTCATTAATCAATTCATTTCATTTTCTGTATTAGAAAATATCTCTGATCTGATTTGGAAAACGTTTCCAAAATCCTTTTTATTGGATTAAATCGATGTAATATAAAACATCGTTATTATAACTCAACCCATTAATCATTCATTAAATAACCGTTTCACTAACCAATCCTAGCTATTGAACCTTAACCATTTCTCAGTCAATCATGAAACCAATCAAGTTGGTGTATAATTACCTCTTTGACCTTAACTGAATAACATTCTCAAGTTCGAAATAGACAAGGCTTACAACTTCAAATTCCAACCAAACATCTCTTACACAACTCTCGGATTCAATTTAAGAATCTGCTTCTTTTACAGAAAACATTGATTATAGAGATTGCGTTATAATCCCTACTTCCAAAATATTTTATTTTAAAATATAACATTAATTCATTAATTTAAATAAATAAATCATTAAATCTTGATTTAAAATGGAAAGTAAAAAGTACTTTCCTGAATTCGATAGAATCGAATTTAAATAAGTAATTATCTTTCGAACAACCTATATTCGATTAATATTCCGAACTTCGGAATAAAATTACCATTTCAGGTTAGCTCAAATTGCCTTATAATTATACCTTAATAGGAATCATACCTTAATAGGAATATGGACTCGTTTTAAACATGAATATCATAACTTAATAGGAATCTGGACTCGTTTTGTCAAATCAACTTGATTTTTATTTGTAAATATCATTACATTTTCTAATCAAGTCACTTTATAAGTCCCTGTCATATTTATAAATCCCATTTATAAAAAAATGACTACTAACACCCTTCTGTCTATATAGAAAAATTCAATTTTTCTTCTTAAATATATTTACCAACTATACATTCCATAACTTCCCAAATCAACTTTATTCGATTTCTACAAATACTTTCCCATTTAACCATTCTAATTTCAAGACAATATTATATTATTGCAAAACATAGAATTTTATTTTCATATCTATAACCATTGAAACATTAACTTTCTAACATATTTCATTTAAATTATAGTTTCATACTAAACTAAGTTTAAATTTCCTTTCTAAAGTAAATCATTATAATAAAATTTGACATAGTCGAATTCTAATTATGAATTCCCTGAACTTATCTCTATTTATTTTATATTCTGAACTTTGGAATAAAACCCATTGTTTTCCTTCGAAAACGATCTCCCATTTCTCTTCTCATTCAAATTTCCATTTGGATTCATATATACAACCCAAATTTTCTCTATAGATAATTTCATTACAAAATATGTGCTTTAAACCATTATTCACTTCAATTATTAATAATATTTCTTTTATATAATCAAATTCGTTTGATTTCATCCTTTTTAAATAATATTTCAAAATCCAAATTCTCTTTACTAACTTCTATTGGTAGAGTTATTCAGGTAAAATCATATTTTATTCCACTCATTTGTAATCTCATTTATAATTTTCTTTATAACTGCTAACTTCAAATCCAATTACACTTATCGATTTCAAATCCGATTTCCACTTTTCTTTATAAACTCAGACTTGAATTCACATTTCAATTTATACAATGATAAATATTCCATTTAATTTACAAACGTCGTTTATAATCAAATTCTTGTTTTATTCATTTAAACAAGTTCTTATTTTTAAACCCATTTAAAATTAAATTTCTATTTTGGAAATAAATTTCCTTTTTAAAATCTCAAATTCCTTTTCTATGTTCGAAAATATTTTACAGTGTTTAAATACCAAAATTATAGGACTAGGTTAATTCAAGCACAACACAATCAATCACTGATTATATATCACATCATATATCACAACTAATGAAAAGCCGTAATATAAATGTTGAGGAATCTAGTTGGATCCTTCCAACCTATTTCCCTGCATCCACAGATGTTAATCAATGTAAATAACATCAATTTCATGTCAATGTGAGATATCATGGGAAATAGAATCAATATTAAATCAACGATTTAAAGGTATAACTATATCAATCATTTCAGCCAGTTTTATCAACTATTCATCCAATCAACCATCACACAGTATAAAATTATTATATAAAAATTTAAAACTCGTTTAAATAAAAATATGAACGAGCTAGAGTTAGTGAGTTTATTCACATTATTTCGCAGTGGATGATTCTGCTATTGTTTCATTTTAAATTCAAGCAAACGTTTGATTTTATCATGAAATTCCAGTGGCTCAGTTCTCAACGGAAATAGTTCCATACTGTAGATTTCAAAGCTACGGTTCCAACGGCTTTTGATTCGCCAGATTCTATACATGAATGAATGATATAAGACGTTTACACAAGTTCTTCTTTAAATTGAAATAATCATCTAACTTAATGATGATCACCAAGGCTCAAACCATTTTAAATAAATTAAACCCACTGTTAATTACTTCAATGATCCCACATTCCCCGTTCAAATTCTTCCTAACTCTTTCTGATACTTTTTCCTCATCACTGTGCTTCACTAGTCCAACAAAAAATCGAATTCAACCACAACGTTTACTTCATGTCCACATTAATGTAAATAATTACATTTTAACTCCCTCTCTAACTCCCTTAATACATCTGTTAACTCTTCTTTCACATTTAGATAAAACTCGTTTTCCTGTAAACACCCAGCGCCACCGTTTGTACCTCCACACTCCTTCCCTCTGCGGACCATCATCTTAGATTCCGACACCACCCCTCAACTTCTCGTCACCATCCCTACCACCGTGTCACCAAAAAATAGAACTCGAACCCCCTTCACTGCAAATCACGTCTCCTCCTTCCCAGACATATTCGAACAACACGCTTCACGAACCTTCAATCCTGTTAAAGTGCTCTGCCCTTGCTCTTCTCAAACCCCTCAAAGCCACGCCCGCAGTCTCCCAATCAATCTCGTTCTCACTCACCCTAACTAGCAGCAATGGTGAAGCTACGAAATTTTTTCTAACCGAAGATCACCAAACTCCGTCATCTCGTGCGCCACATCCTCCTAATCACCACGTCATCATTGAAATCATCAAATGCCTCCTCCAATCTCTGCAACTCCTAACCCTACTTATGCTGTAGGAAAACCAGCGATAAACAATTTCGCGAAACCCAATAACGTTTACTCGAGAGCGAAGCTCTCTGGAAAAGAACATGGTTCGATCCGAAAACATTGATTTCGTTTGATGCTTTGATTTTATATGATTCGTTTGAACAATCAGAAAGAATGATTTCGTGGTTTTGAAGCTACATAGAAGGGAGAATTTGGGATCTACAGTGAGAAAACGAGGATAGTGTAAATTTATAGTTTAAAATATATATTAATTTATTGGAATATTTTATTATTTCATGCCTATAACCACTTGTATATATCATTTCTAAATTTATAGGTTAAAATATATATTAATTTATAGTTTGACATTCCGGACCCAATGAACCATGTTTCATCGACATCCGACCCCATTTGATAAATAGCGAAATTTTGAATATTAAATTTGTTGATTGATTCACGTTTATTTTTCACACACTTACAATTTGTTGATTGATTCACATTTATTTTTCACATGAAATATCCTTTGGAATTATCTCTAGATCTTACAGTTCCTCCTTTTGAGTAGATAATATTTGTTAACATTTCCTTGCCTCCTGTCATGTATCTTGAGCAACCATTGTCGAGTATCCATTTTCCACTTTTCTTGAGTGGGACCTGCAAAAAATACGTAATGACATTGGTACCCACTTTCTCCGTTAGGGTCCTAAGAGTTAGGTCTTAGAAAACCAAACCCAAGAGGGTTTGTAACAACCCGAAAATCTGGGCCAATTTAAAAATTTTATTTTGACAATTTTAGCGAATTTTGATTATTTAAAATGAATTATTTTAAATAATATCGACGAGAAATTTATTTTGAACAGAATTCGAACGTATATTTTATATACGTCGTCGTTAGAATATAAATAATTATATATAATTATAAATAGAATTGAAAATGGCGCGGTAGTTCGATAATTCGATTTCAAACTTCAATTGGATGTACCGGGTGCAAAACAATCCGGATTTTAATGAAACCAAAAACATTAGAATCTAATTGATGATATCTTTCCAACGAATCCGAAAAATTGAAATTTCATAGCGGGAATCAAAAGATATGTCCAGTTGAAAATTCTGAATAGTCGCTATGGAATTCAGGCCCTTAAAAATGGAAATTTTGCAAGCGACCTCGGATTTCGACGAAACCAGTTTTGTTGGGTCCGTGATGTCAAATTATTGCTAGATTCCAAATTTCATAATTTTTCGAATCAATATGTGAGCGTGGCAAAGGAAAACGTGTTTGACCAGTTTCAATTGAATTTAATCGACTGGAAATTGGCCATTTTTCAAGCGGTCTCAGAATTCGACGAAATTAGTTTTGTTAGGACCGTATCGTCAATACGAAGCTAGAAATAATTTTTCTGTAATTTTCGGGATCCGTATGTGACCCCGGTAAATTGAAATGTGCGTTCAAATTCAATATATAGTGATTTATATTTTGATTTTGACGGAAACTGATTGAAACAGCCGAATGGGCTTGCGAAACATATCCCATTGTGTTCAGAATGGGGGTAATTAGCTAGGAGCGACAGTCGTTGGGCTCAATTTGGAGTTCTAATTTAAAAACAACTTTTTGGAGAGAAAATAAATAATAAATTAATATATATAATAATAAGGGCGTTGACCTCACTCTCTCTCTTCACTCTCCTTCTTCCCCGTCTGATCTCGATTTAGAAGGAAAAAAAAACGAGGAGCTCAGATCGACCGCGACGCCACCGGAGTTCACCACCGCTCCTCCCTAGAGACGCCGGACACCACCCTCCTCTCTACCGCCGTTCAAGACCCCCACCGAAAACCCCATTCGACTGTGAACCTCCAGCAAACCCTCGACCCCACTTCAGCCGCGCCCCCTTCTATCGACGTTGCTGCCGCCGTGGCCCCTCTGGCCAGCCCCCTACGCCCTTCTCTTTCCAATACATCCTCCGAAGCCCCAATCCCCCACAAACCCTAGCCTCCGGTCATCCAATCCGCCTCCAGGCCGCCTGCGCAAACCCCCACCGCCTTCCTGAACCTTCCAGCCCATGTTCGGCCACCAACTTCGACCGTAGACCTCTCCTCAAGCCAAGATTCGATTTTTGGTTGATTAACAGCGAAAATGTGAGTTCTCCATTTCCTTTATTCCTTATTTTCATTTATATTTTATAAAGTAAATAGCATTGATCTGAAAATGTGTGGCCCGGATTTAATTGAAAGTTAATTGTTAATATAAATAGCATAGGTAAAACCTGGTTTTTAAATTTAGATATAACATCGATAAAAATCAGATTTTATAATAAAATATATTGTTTTATTTTTCAGATTTCGATCTATAAAACAACGTTTAAAAAAATGTAATTTTTAAGAGAAAAAGCATTGCTTAAGTTTATGATTTTTAATAAAATATCGTTGTTTTGAAAATATAAAATATCGTGGTTTGAAAATATAAACATCTTTGAAAATATAAACCATGCAGTTATTTGAAAATATAAACATCTTTGAAAATATAAAAATATGACTTATATATATAAATTAGCGTTATGAAAATATGGAAAACTGAATTATAAAAATATAATTTTTATAATATAAACATCAACATGAAAATATGATTTTCATTTAGGAAGTAACAGTATAAAAATGTAATTTTTAATATATACTGTGTGAAACAGATTGTTAGAAGCACAGTGAAGATTTTCTACATAAGAAGAGTCGTGGCGTTGGATAGCTATCGGTGAGAACTTCTCACTCAAAATTCTCTTTCTAGTTATATATATATACTAGGATGCAGACGGTGTTTAGTAGCACCCGACACCCGTCATCCACAGACCATGGATGACTTGTTTGTTTAATTGTTTGGTTGTGTAGTTGGTTAGATTATTTGGTTTGAATTGAATTGTTTGGTGAAATGAAATTGATTTGATTGATGTGTGAATGGCGTGGGCCTTCACTAGACCGGGGATAAGGCTAGGCCTTGTCCCGTTTCTAGTATCGTGCCGTTATGCCGCCGAAATTTTCTAAAAATAAGTTAGAAAAATAAAGATAACATTCTATTTAGTAAATGAACCGAATAAAATATTCATAGGTTGAAAAAAATAGTCTGATCGTTAAAAATATAAATTTTAACGTGAACGTGAATAAATAAATATTCATTTACAAACCAGACGGTTTGTTTATGTACACCTATTTGAAGGACATTGATTGGGACGATAAATTTTACACATCGCCCAACTGCACAAATAAAAATCTGTGTTTGATTGCTTGAAACCCCACACGGGTATTGGGATGATATTTGACGTACACTAATCCCGATTGTTTAGTTGTATGTCGATCGATTGATTGACAGGCTGCTATAAGCGTTGAATATTTATATTTGATGCTTATACAGTGTAGAATGCACTTTGGATGATGGTTGATTATTCATCGTTGTTGATATATATATGTGTTGTAGAAAATCCATATAATTAACATTATATGGTAATTGATTGGGCCTCATTCCAGTTTCGAAAAAGAAATATTTGAAATAGAAATATTTGAAGAGAAATATTTGAAATAGAAATATTTGAAGAGAAATATTTGAAGAGAAATATTTGAATAGAAATATTGGAAATGAAAATATTTGAAATAGAAATATTTGAAAATAGAAACATATGAAGCCGTGTTGGTTAGATTGACGCCATTTTGACGTGAACGATATTTATATCGATTTTATTCATTCTTCAATGAATATTGAATAGATTTGAAATTGATTAGATTTGAAATTCGAACTATATTGAAATGAATTGAAATTCGAATTATATTTAAAGTGAATTGAAATTCGAATTAAACTGAATTGATTTGAAGTTCGAAATACACTGAAATGATTTGAAATTGAATATAAATGAATTCGAGTTGAAATTGAATACGAATCGAAATTTAATTGAAAACGAACTGAAATTGAATTAGAAATCAATTTGAATTGAAATCGATTTGAAATGAATTTAAAACGAATTTATATTGGAATATTCAATTTTGATTTGAAATTGAATATGAAGTTGAAACCGTTTTGAAAATAAATTTAAAACGATTTATAAAGCACGTTTTGAATTGAAATCGACGAAGTATATATTATATATATTATATATATAATATAATGGCCTGAATAGAACGAGCCGCGCCGCGGCAGTTCGCGAATTTCGACCATTGACTTCGAACGGATATTGCGGGAGATCCGACCGTCGGATTCTCCTGAAACCGGAACCGTTGGGTTCGTATCGAAAAGAGTTTTCTAACGAATATTAGAAATTAGAAATCTAACGGTTGGATTTGGAATTATGTCCAAATCAAATTTGGAAAAGGTCGCTATAAGTGCAGTTCGATGGCCGTTGATGGAAATCGACTGTACGGGCCTTGATAAAATTATTAAAAATAGTAATAATTTGTGTAAAATCATAAGAAATGATTTAGAAAGAATTGGGATGAAAAACTCCATATTTGAAAAGATAAAAATAGATTTTTATCGAACTGAACTAGTTTTGAACTAGAATTATAATTCTATTTATTTTTAAATAAATAAATTGAATTTGAAAAGGGTTTTAAAAATAACCAGAATTTCCAATGATTGCATTGGAGTGGATTTGAATCGAAATTGTCTTCGGAATATTTCGATGTTGGAATTCGTGATTATGCAGATGTTGTTATGGAAATTTGAAAGATATATATTTATATCGTTATTTCCAATACGACATTTGTTAATCGTAGAATTTGATATTGAATATAAGCCGATATATTTTCTATTCAGAGCCTCGTATTGAATATCAAATGTGATTTGGGTTTGTCGTGAATGGTGTCTTCACTAACACTGTTCTTGAACCCAGTTCAGAAAAGATTAAATCTTTTTACTTAGATTTAATGAAGTGTACCAATTAAATGATATTTAATTGGAATTGAATTGATATTGATTTTTGGGTTTACCGTGAACAGTGTTTTAAATAACACTCGTTCTTTAACCCAATAATTAATGGAATGTGATCTTGGGTTTATCGTGAACCGTGTTTTAAATGACACTGATTCTTTAACCCAGTTAACGATTAAAACTAAGTGGAGTTTTAATGAATCTTTAATTAGATTGAAAAGATCGAGAATGGAGTATCACTAGTTTTACTCCAGGCGATAGTTAAATCTTTAATTAGATTTGAACGTGAAATGGTAATTGAATTTACCGATAACACTGTGGTGTTAGATATGAAGTATTACCAGTTTTACTTCATGGGATGAATAGGTTGGGATTGGGGAATAAAATAAATGATTACTTCGGTAAGTTTCGTTAATGCCGACTAGTTGAATCAAAATTCAAAAGAAGATTAGAGAATAAATTCAAGGAATTTACCTTGGATAAAATTAATGGGAACCTCTCCCTATGAATGTGAAAATTAGAAACTAACTGTCGGTTAGCCAAGCAGAATGGTTTCCTGGATATTGATCTGATGTTGGTTTCGGCCTTCGGGGTTAATATTTGGGGAATTATTCTCTTGATTAATTTACGATTAGTGACTGATGAATTGGAATGAGGCGTATGTTGTGTTTGTGTAACACTTATTTAAAATATACGCGAGTTATTCGGAAAGACCGGGTTTATCCCATTCTGAATAACTGATACGACGATAAGTCGAAGATGAAGACGATGGTCGAAGACCGGAGGTCTTCACGTCGTTTGGGTGATTACTGATGATCTTGATTGGGCTGTACACCCAAGAAGATGGAAACAGTTGGTGATCGTCCAGACGTACTTGGAGATCGATGGATATGCGGGGTACTAGGTGCCTCCGGTTTCGTTCAGACCCAGAACGGACTTGTAAATGGACTGTGTGTCTGACATTGGATTTCATTCTGTGTGACTGATATCGGTTGCATAGAGTGGTTTGCCTGTGTGGCATGCTAAGATGCAATGGATCGAGGCTTCTGTTGAAAAGCAAAGTCTTGTGGTGATGATCAAAGCACAGCCTTTGTGGCGTAGCTTTGTGTAACGTTTACTTCGCGAGTTTCGCACCCCGGTTGTGAACCAAAAACGGGAGAGGACCTCAGGGAGGGCATGCGTTTCCTTCTAGCTAGGGTGGTGTCAGTGACCTACCAGCCCTGACATTTATATACTTTTCACCTGTGTGGTTGTTGCTGTTGCGAGGCGCCTCGGTTAGATCGGACGATCCGGGTCCGATGGAGCCATTCGTTGGCTCATTTACGCCCCAAAGGGCGGGGAAACGTATTGTTCAGGCATAATAATCCACATCGGTGGACCGGCCCTGACGATCCAAGGGGCAGTTGCGGCTGTTCCTGAGACATGGGCTAGATTGTCTCGAATCGGTAGAGGACGATCCCTGGCCTCGGTTCATAGATGGAAACCCAATTTCCAAATACGTGACTTTGCGATTTTGATTGTATAACCTATATATGGCGACATAGTGGTATGGGGCATTCATGCCGCCTATGATTGATACTTATGATTTGAAGTTGTTTTATACGCTATACACTTATAATAGTATCAAATGATTTCTTTTAAACGTATCAAGCATTCTTGGCTATTATAAGGTAAAAACCCTATCCCCCGGCTTGCGTTGCATTGTGTGATAGGACCTGGGTCTTATAATAGCTTCATTTTTCTTTATTTAGCATTGCGCTGTTGTTTTATGCACTGGTATTCTTGGGAGGAAACCCGTTCCGTGTTATACGGCGTGGTCCCTTGATTTACCGAACTTTAAAAATAAAGATTTATAACTGTTTTAGTTCTCACACCAGTCACATGACTGACCTGGAGTTTATTGTTTTAACCTAAACTCTGGGTGCCCTTATTTTGACACGGACAGCTAGTAGTTTTGGTTTTGCAGATTTATATTCACAGGATCCTGGTTTACAGCTGGAACGATATCCGGAAAGCTTTGTATCCGTATATCTCTTCTAGTTGTGTATTGTATTATTTTCCGCTGCGATGTATTTAAATGTAATTTAAATCTCTGATATTTCTGTGTAATATTGTTTCATTTATACTCTGTATATTCTTGTAATCTGATGCATTGTTGTAAAATACAATGAAATGTTCTTCCGTCTGTGTTCTATTTTGTCGTGTTCTCAAAACAATCCGTTCTTTCTCATCTCTTCGGGGACCGGGGAAGTTCGGGTCGTTTCAGGGTTCAGTGTCCCTTTTATAAAATATAGTTCTTGTTATTATGAACAGTTTCTAAAATTGTTTTAATACATTTATTCCTAATCAAATAATTATTCATTTTACGAACTCAAATACTAGCAGTTTTAGAAATCTTTTTCTTAATAGAAAATGTTTCTGGATTCTTTATAGAAGGTGTTACCGGTTTGGTAGATCTTGACTTTTTCTTGGATTTCTTTGAATTATTAGTTTCTTGTACATATCCTACGCCCTTTTTGCTAGATGTAGGTTGAGAATTTTCTAAAATTTTAGATAAATTCTCTCTTCCTTTATTGAAATTAATAACATTTATGGAAATATTATCCAGTTTAGCCTTAAAACTCGAATTATCTAATTCTATAATTTTAATCTTAGTGTTTAACTCATGATTTTTAGAAGCAAGCAGATTGTTCTTTTCTTTTTAAGTTTCAATTTCTTGACTCAATAAGGAAAGTTGAGAGTTTGCATTAGATAGAGATTCTTGAAGTTTTCTTATTTCATCTTCTACTATCTTCTTTTCATCTTTCAGCAAATCTCTTCCAAATTCTGCTTTTTTTCCTTATCCTCATTTGCTTGTTTAAATTTTCTTTAATAGTTATTTCTAGGTTCTAATATTTCTGTATTAATTTCTACCGTATCTTCAAAAGTAAAATCATTAACCTCAGTTTCTTTAGCCATGAAGCATATGTTAGCTTGTTCATTATCACTTTCACTATCACTATCACTATCAAAAGATGAAGAATCTGAACCATCCCAAGTTATTGAGAAAGCTCGTTTCTTTTTCTCCTCCTTGTTTTTGTTGTGCTAGTCTTTCTTTTGTTCTGGACAATATTTTTGATAATGTCCCATTTTGTGACAACCAAAGCATTCAACCGAAGATGGAGCAGCTTTGTTATTATTATTATTGATATTTTTCCACTACAACAGATTTACCTTTTAATAGCACGTGAAAAACGCCATAATAAGCTACCATAGCATTAGTGACGACACTATATAACGACATGTAATAATAGTCCTGTTATATCTTATAGCTCAAAATTAAGCGCTATAGTATTATACATTTTATAGCGCACGTTCACCAACATGAAATGTTTTACATAGCGTTCAGACTTTGCAATTATATTTGCTTACTAAAATCTCAGCTTAATTTTTTATAGCGTTATCAATAATTCATAACACATTTTCCGTTTTGTTTTTTAAAAAAAATCCACTATTATTGAATTCCCCATTGGTACATAGCGTTTAGACGTTACTATGTTAAATACTCGCTTTTTATAGCATTATCACTTTTTTCATAACACATATTTAGTGATATGAAAAGTTTTCCCATGGTTTACATTTTATATAGCATTTCACATTTCGATTCCATAAGAGGAGTTTTCCGCTATGAATATTTGTAGTATATATAACGTTTTCAGTGTTTTCATAGCACACATTCAATGATATGAAAAGGTTATCCACACTATTTAATTTTTTACATAGCATTTCACCTTTTATTTCCATAAGTGCAATTTTCCACTACTAATATTTTAAATATATAGCACCCATTTCAGCTATGATCTTTATATAGAAAATCTCTTATTTAGTTGGTGCACAGTTCAAACAATTAAGCAATAAATTCACAAGACAAAACTGTCAATAGCAAAAAACTAATACCAAAAGCATATTTGATTTCAATTACAAAGTCAGTTAATAAATCTACTAATAAATATAGAAATAAGTCAACATACATGTTGTTCAAACGTCATTTCAAAACAATTACATGAACAATCACTTAGTCTTTAGCTTGTAAGCTCATCCAACTTATAGAACCTGCAATTCACAAGCACAAGTTACAGTCTTATAACAATGAAAAATACATAAATGTTTCAACAATTCATGCTATCGATAATAAAAGAACGCATCTGTAATGCCACACATCGGAATCTACACAAACATATGGTATACATATATAATATGGTCTACTAGTGCAGAAAATACAAATGATTAGAAACAGCCATCGGTGATTGTTATTAACGAGTATTGATGCATCGAATTAAGCAATGATTTTGTTTTCGAAGTGTATTCAGACTTACAACCCAGCTTTATGTATCTGTCTTACTTACCGAGAAGTTTGATGCATCGATGAAAACTACAATATGACGCTCAAGTTGCTACCTTGAATAACTTATCTGGATATAAAAAACCTAAAACCACAAACGTCTCCTGAACAAACAAAAGTTGTATCATTACAATCTATGCCCATGCCCATATTGTATATATAAGGAGTAAAACCAGAGAATATATTTAGATGTACTATTTATAAAATCAGTAAGATGGTATGACACTAGACTATTTATAAACATTTATATAGCAAACAGACATAAGAAGTTACCCTTAGTGAAACTGTCTATCCAAAAAATGAACAGCTTCAAGGCAAACTGATCACTGCTCCTGTTTGATCTCCACTTCAAATGTTTTCTCTTGTTTGGCTGAAGAAGAAATTGTCTCGATTTTTGATCTACCAGACAAAGTGCAACAACCATATTCAAATACCACAGCTACATCTGCTCATACTACTGCAAACATTTCAACTCAAGCATTCAGATCTGACATAGGAAAATGAGTTAGTGTCAGATATTTTAGGTGATGAAGAACATTTTGTATAAGTAACAAACCAGATAGATGAAATTGAAAAACCAAGTAAACCAGGAGTAAATGTGTCCCTTGTACTGGACAAATATGTGAACTATTCAAAAAAAAAATGAGAAACTGTCTACAACTACCACAGCTCCTCCGAAAAGAACTATGAGGAGCTCAATCAAGACCAAATGAATGCCTATTCATGGAATGTGAGAGGATTAAATATAGATGAGAAACTATCTACTACAATTTGGTTTACTTGAATGCAGTGTACAATGGTGTACATAAACATGGGGTAAGTGAGGCATGACATGCAATATAGATAGAGTACAGGTGAATCTTGAGTTTGTTCACATTTTCCTTGACACTCGAACTGTGGCTATTCTAATCGGTTTAAGTGATCACACTCATATCATCATGTTGATGAGTAGCGAAAGATATACCTTTTAGATATATTAACACTTGGCATACTCAAGAGGGTTACATGAGTTGTGTTGTTCAAGGGCTCACTACAACTACGTGGGCGGACTACATACACAATCTTATTCACAAACTTAAACAAGTCAAGGAAAAGTTAAACAGTGACATAAAAAATAGCAACAATTATGTGATTTCAAACCTCAATCAAGATTTTAACTGTATCTTTGTGCAGATTGATGAAATCCGAGGGATATTCATTTATATGATCAGTTGTTGCAAGTTAACAAGGAACTTAAAAAAACAATCCCAAATCCAAAATAAAGCATTGAAGCAGAAAAGTAAAACTTTATGGCATACTAAGGTGATACTAATTCAAATTTTTTGGCCAAAATGTCCAATATAGGAAGCACTGCAATAACATTCAGGCATTATTAACTGCAACTAGGAAGTGTATATATATGATAAGGAACTAGTATACGAATCTTTATGTTATTATTCCTCATTATATAATGATACCTATGACGCACATTTACTAGAAATAAAATTAAGAATGATTATAAATCAAGAAGGGAAAAGGTAGCTATTGATTGCAGTTCAACGTTCATAAGTAAGAGATGCTCTATCATCAAGTCATGGTGCTAGAAGTCCAGGATCATATGGCTTTTCATCCAAGTTCTTCAAACTTCACTGTGACTTATTGGAAGATGACTTATTTAAAGATGTCACTGAAATATTTCAAACTGCAAAGCGACAGTGGATCGAGTTGCCAATTGGGGATTGCATTTCAACAAAAGATATTTGAAATAGCATATTCATTTTCATATTGTTACCGTTAGCTGCTTCCGGCATTTATGAAACAAAATACATTTACAATAGCTGGTGTAACTTATGTATCGACATTTATTTTTCTTATTTGGCTTTTTACTCATTATAGTTAGTTATAAATAAATCATAAATTACCATACCTAACAGATTATTATATCTTGTTAACCTTTCTACTTTTGTTCACTTCAGAACTAGTGATATTGCATTTTTTCTTAACATAAATTTATTTGGTGCAAGTTTTTTAATTAAACTCTTGAAAGTGATATATGGCATTGAAAAATCTTCTGCTAATGAAAGGTTCGGAAATTTAAACACAAAACCTGAACTTTAAGGATTGAGAAAATAAAACAAATTCTGCCCTCCCTTTTATCATGATCATTCATATTTATGTTTCAAGTTCAATGATCGCTATTACAAATGACACATATATTCAAAAAAGTTAATGATTAATTGTGTTACTTGCTTCATGTCAAATCTTGTGCACTTAGCACATTGGAGTAGAGTAACAACAGTCGAAACAATCCAAAAATATCTGAGTTATGGAAGTTATAAAATTGAAAGACTCATTGGTTTTTAAATCGTTTTTATTTGCGATATTGATCATGTTAGGGTATTAGGCTTCATTTGACTTTAATACAACCCGATCATATATATAATCTATACAATAGAGCATACACACGGACAACCGACACATGATGTTAATTCAAATATTAGGCATTAATTCTGATACTAAGAAGAGTATAACAAAATAGACACATAAACAACTAGTACATGAAACATATATTTTTAGAGAGAATTCTGAGTAAATAATACATAAATCATATAGAGTCATCTTAACTCATTAGATGAAACCATATGTATGCTTTTGAGAACTTTTATTTTACTGCCCACAATATAGATATGTTGTTGGGTTAATATGGAAAATTAATTGAAGAAATGGTACAAGTATGAGAAAAAAACGATGTAACATAAAGCTTTTAGATGATTGACTGTAGGTTTAACTTATAGGGTAGGAAGTGCAGAGAGAATAATCAATCTGTTTCAATTTTACAATAAAATGTAATACCACATAAACTAATTTGTCATGATATTTTCACTTGATTTATGCATATAAAACTCAATATGCATAAGAACTTTGAAATAGTAGGATTTGTTGATTGGTTATTTTTCTACACTACACATGTACTTTAATATAGTAAAAGTGCATAACAGAGATACCATTAACTTTAATCCATTGCAATAGAAAAGTCAATTTTGGTGGGAAACAAATGTACATTGCCTTATATTTTCATTCAGGAAATTATATCTTTGTCACTTGGTTTTAATGTTGGTCTCTTCAGTTAATTTTTTATATGAAAATACAAAAATGAGTATTTCAATAACATGTTTTATTTTTAGTGAACGAAATAATCTGCTCACCAGAATTTAAAAACGAATTCATAGCGATAGCAAACCAAGAAAAGGAGCCAATATATGCTGCTAAGCCCATACCTTCAACAATAACTAGAAAAATAATGAATGAACTTAATTAATGATAACCTATAAAGTGTATCGCTGCATATATATGAAAACCATAAATGATAAATAATGAGTGATGCTACTGCTGAAGAATTGAAAGCGTGTTTGAAAGGGAAGAAGTTTCGAAAGCATCCTTTTTTTTTTACAAATTATCACATAATCTGAATACCTTTTAATATGAAGAAATCGACGCGGAATTTCAAGGGAATAAAAGATGGAGGACTAGAGATTACCTCCATACATGCATATATTGATATGCATGTGTGTGTGCGCATGCAACTACGCTTATATGTATATGCATATACAAAAAGAAAATTAGATGTACTTGTGTTGGTGTAAATCTTACTGAATTTTGTTTTGGTTTATCTTGGGGATAAGGCCCAGGGTCAGCGAATATATAAGACTCACCAAAAAGCTTTCTTTCTCATGGCCTTCATCCCCTAAATTTACATCATTCATAGCCATTTTACCAACAAATTTATTGCCTGGAAGAGCAAAGGCATTCTTTTTCATTTCCTTTGGAATTTTTATTCGGAAAAGAGGCTGTGGAAACACGTCCTCTACCCCATCTGAGCCAACAAACGGAACCTAAAGATAAAAGAAGCGGAAATTTTATTAATTAACAAGGTATATCATCCAAATGATAATGCAAAATTTTGTATACCTGATAATCAGAAAAATAGTCTTTTAAACGATTAGCATCGAGAAATGTATCTTTGAAATCCACCACTTCTAGAAGAGCAGGCATGTTTGTCCACTGAGCAGCTAAAGGATCCCCGTAACCCAAAAATATATTATGTAACCAATCAGGAACTATGCAACCAATTAGGAACTAATTTCATCTGTGACATGGAATGTGAGAACAATGAGCAAGATTCTTGTCTCAAATGCTAGTCATTTATCAAGTTATAAAATGAAAATATTTGCAGCTGCAATCGAGACATTGTATAATTAATGACCATACCTAGGGATGCAAACAAGAATAAGCAATTTGGTTGCGTTTCAACTTTTATCAAACATATGTTGTAAATTTATAGTAATTTTACCTTACTAGTAGACATTTATGCTTTTAGTTTTATCCACCGAGATCTTTGCTGTTTTTATGCATTAATGTACAAAACAAACCATCTGACCTTACTAAGTTTCATCCATAAACAATGCATTGATTGCACAATAACTATCTATATATCGATATAGTACAAATATTCAAGTTTTTTTTTTCAAAAGACAAAACATGTGTTATACTATCACGCATTATCGATATACCATGGAATAATTAATTACATGTCGTACATAAACATGATTTGAATTTAGCTTCTCAAGAATGATTTGTTGTCACCTGACTATCGTTCAACCTTGTACATTGTATCTATGATTATTCGTATTTCCTACTCAACAGGTAGAACAATCATGCATTTAGCAACCTATGTTTATTCTCGATTAGCAATGCTGCTAAGACCGAATTACTAGGAAGACGAAATGCGACCTACAGAACAAATAACATAACGCAAAAATGACCCAACAATTTATTTAAAACAAATACTTTCAGAAGGCTTAGAAGCAGAACAATGAATATTTCACCTCACTTCAGCCCTTAAATCGACAAACGTGTGGAACCACCGTTCCATGATAAAACCATGTAATTCTATATCAGTCCGTAATGTAATAATTCATCAATATTAAACAGAGATATGAGAACTATAATCAACTCAAAAAAAAAAAAACCCAGAAACTATATCAATCAATATGAACAGAAAATCACATCAAAACACCAAATAAAAGTGGGAATGAAATCAATATATGCCAGTTCATCCTAACAAAATTAGGGACCTTGAATTTGTTTCAAAATAACACTAATGACTAGCATGTTTTTTGCGTTTTGCAAAACTGTAGCCGGATCTGGCATAAGACGACGCAGTCGAATGGAAGATTTGCATTAAAGGAAAAAAATCAGTAAACCGATAAAATGAGGAGACGTAAAAATTTAAATAGCTAACTATAATTGTAGAAATTAGTAAGAAAAAGAATGCAGAGCTCAAATGTGTCGCGAAATATCACAGAGATGGGTACACATCTAGCCATGATACATAGTGTTTGTATTCAAGGCGCATAACAGCATCGACTAGCATCGGATTCAAATCCAAGTCTAATACATGATTAGGCATGGAATATCACAGCTTCATTCCTAAAGTTTCTCGAATCAATAAGAAGCTATTCAGTTAGAAAATGATTTATTTTTTTAATAAAGAAAATTGTTAGTAAGGAGAAAGAAGAAGATGCAGAGCGGACGTACGCGGAGGGTGGAGAACATATACGACTAGGCTTTTAAGTTTCATTATAGCACAAATATCTGAATGAAAATAGTTCAAAAGGAGATTATAGTGCCAATCTTCATGCATCAGTGGTCCACCACGATAAACAGTGAGATAAGGTAAGACAAGCACAAAAATTAACATGTAAGCGACAAACTGACACGCAGTGCCAAAGCTGCAGACTGACTAATTTTAGCATAGTCTTATTAGGATTTCAATATACCTTATTAATAATCTGTCATGAAACCCTAGATTTAACTATGTAATCCATATTTATTTAATTGAGAACAAATCTGGGAATAGATAAATAAATTTGTGGAAGCGTACCTGAATCCATGGTTAATGATTGCAATACCATAATCCATAGTCAGTCGCTAAGGAGAAGAGGAATTTGGTTTGGTCTTTCAAATTGACACAAACCCTGGATCTGAAATTAGCTTTCCATAAAAGAGGGTTAGAGAGTAGCTAAGCCTTGTGTAATTGGAGGACCATATCCCCTTATTTATAAAGTTCACATTTTGTAATTCGGCCTTTCAACAAATTGTAAAACGCCCCCGGTATCTACGCATTAGGCCCATAATAATTTAAGCTTTAAGCCTGTTAACTATAATTTATAATTAGTCACTTCGTTAGACTTTACACCAAAATAGCGCAACATATTTTATTTTACATATGCGACTCAATTGTCGAAATATTCCAACAATCACTAAGAATCTCATCCTCCAAACTCTGATATCAGGAATAAGATTTAATGTTTGACAAGAATAAAGTTTATAAAGAACCATGTTACAACTGGAACCAAGTCCACAAAATTAAAGTTCCTCTCACACACACACACACATATATTAAATGGACTCTCTCTCTCTTTATAAACACGCACGCATACATACATACATACATACGTACGTACTTACACATATGCACACACACACACACACACACACACACACACACACACACACATATATATATATATATATATATATATATATATATATATATATATATATATATATATATTAGAGGAAAGAAAGAGTCCTGAACATGAAAGGTGCAATATATAGGTTAAGGAAAAATATTTTGGTAATGATATGAAATAAAGCTACCAATTATCATATGATATAGTTTATTTTTTACAAATTTCAAGTTTGAAAACAGCAAGTAAGCACTATAAATGATTTAGGTCCTTGTACTTCCCTCGAAATTATATATGTTTAATTTAACATCAGACTTGTGAACCTCTACATTAGTAGAGCTATCTATCATCATCGCATATAGATCAAAATACCTCCAGCTTACTTCACAAATTTTAATGGCAGTCAACCACACAATGGTCAATGCTTTCAATTTTTTTGGGTCAATGTACCCAAGTGTTTTTGGCTGATGCACTCAGATCTTTTAGAAAATGCATCCAATTTTTTTGGCCAGGGACATTTGAATACTTATTTTGCAACATACTAGATTTTTTAGCTTGGAAACATTGAAAATGTCAGCATGTTTGTGTAGTTGTTTTAACAATGATTATAAACAACTAAGAACTTTTTGTTTACATAATGGCCTTTATATTCTTAGTACTGGAGACAGAAGAGTGAATATGACGCTTGACGGTAAGGTTGAAGTATAAAGAGCCAACAACTTGATTATTTACCACTCATCCTTCAGTGCAGTTTTAAACACTTGCATTAAGCCCAACTTTAGTAGTTTAAACTCCAAAATACTTTTAAGATATCAAATAAACTTGAATTTCGAAAAGAAAAAAAATTGGTTGCAATCACGTCCATGCTGTCACTCAAAATCACGAAATCAGTGTGGCTGTGACTGCATACTTATGACTTCCGAACAAGCACAAGATGATACAAACGTTAGGATAGCTTAAAAGAACATGAAACCCAGCAAATAATTTATGGACTATCAGCATTCACTACGTTGCTGCTTAATGATTAGATCATATACCTGAAAGGCATTAATCATGTAAAGCAAGTTATTTGTCTTCTCCACGATACTCAAATTCCTTCCCTAAGATAGTAAAAAAATAAACAAGTTGACACCAAACCCAGTAAATATAACAATAACCGCTAAATAGGCTCTTACCTCATCTTTAAGCCGAAGCACCTTTTGTAGAAACCCTCTAAATGCATCCTTCCTATCATGAAAACAAATCCAAGTAGCTACATTCTACAGAAACTACAACAAAAAAGGCAAACAGAGAACTCTAAATATAACCTAAGGGCAGCAAAACAAACATACACACAAACACACTTAATCTTTGCATAGTAAACAATTTGAATACCTTCTCATTGACGATCAAAATCACGGACATCACATGCTCGAAGCTGGAACTATCTTCACCAAGGTTAGGCCACAAATAGTTCTGCAAATATTGACTTACTTCGAGAATCATAACCCTTTGAAGCGGAACAATTTTCCTACCTCCACTTTTTATTAGCAGTTCGGAATCATAGATCCTCTTTACAAGTTTCGGATCAAATTTGACATATAAATTTACCCCAAAATTTTAAAAGTGGATAACTGTACGGGATGTTTGAACGAATCGAGATGTCGAATTTATAGAGTTTGTGAAGAGAATTGAACGGTTTAGGAATTTAGGGGGAATTTTGATCAAGATGAAAGTGGTGGAGGGAATTTTATTTGGCAACCTATTGGTTTTGACTTGTTTCATTACAGCTTTTCATTCCCGCTTACTTAGTGGGGTAGGCTAATCTAGCGGAATATATTTACATATAGCACCATTTACTTGTTATTTTCTTTATTTATTTATATAGCATAATTCATATGTTGTTTTATTTTCTTAAATTATTTTGTTATAGCACTTTAATATAGTGCTACATTACATGTTGTTTTGTCAGCAAAAAATATCAAGCACCACAAGTGACGTATTTCATATTATTATTTTTCGATTAGCACTAGACTGAAAAAGAAAAAGAATCGGATGCCCTAATGAAATGCAAAATAAAAAATTATGAATGAATCGAATAAGTCCATCTCCATTATCCAAAAATCTGATACTACTCTACAAGGCTGATGGTAACTAAGCTCCATGTTAGGAGTGTTCTTTTTTGAAGATCTTATCTAGCTTCTCAACGCCATAACACATAAAACAAGAAAATGAATTAACACTGTCAACAATAAAAAGCACATACTAATCCGAAAATTTGAGTAAATTTTAATATACAATAAAGCACGTAAGTACATAGGTGTTAACATTTGGATCGTGTTTTGGCAAGCAATGTTACCTGCTACCCAAATGCTTTCAATGTGATAATTTAGCCTTACCTGAAGACATTTAATTCCTCAGCTATAATTTAATCTGTCGCTACTTCTGTGAACTGCTCAACTGCAAATGACACGACAACTAGTTATCAGTAAGAAATGTTTGAACTCATATAATCTAATTTCTTCTTATTAATATGAGCTGCATAAGTATATAATTTGAAGTGTTGACTATTTGATTATTATTTTTTTACTTTAGGGATTTCTAGTCCATTACAGATCAAATTATCTACTAATGGTATTGCAGCAGACGTGATAAGGAAGAAACTCATGGATAAAATCAGACAAATTAATCATAGTCCTAATGTCAAAAAAATTTGGAAATTAAAAAAAGAAGAAAAAATTGTTGGAATTACTCTTAGCAACAAAAATTTCATCTTCAATTGGATTATTAACAAAAATATAATCGCTAGTGTTAGGGAAACCACTCAATGTTGCAATAAAAAAAATATTAATAAAAAAAAAACATGCCTGTAGAAGTCATCGAAATTGAAGGGTCCACTTTAGTAATCAATCTTTAGCTTAACAATCATGTTTAAGCTGCTTTAATGAATCGTGCTTTAGCTCAAAATCATGGTTAAGCAAAGTGAAGGAACCAAATTTGTTAAGGAATTTTGTGGAATCAAGCTTTGAGGAATTAAACGGGTTACAAAATCGAATCAGTGTGAGGGAGGGTTCATGATTAAAGAGGGATTCATGAATGTAGATAAGATTCTTGATATAGAGAACTTTGGATTTAGAGTCAATCAGTCACTAGTGTACTAAATTGACGATCTAGAGTGAATTCGATTACTGGTTTTAATGGGGTTTGTCTAGTGAACGGAAGAAATTAGGTTTTGGTCTTCAGGTTTTCACGAGATTTTGGTTGAAGTGAAGTAATGGACTAATTTTTTTACTTTTGCAGCTTGGTTTTTACTTTTATCTTTCGCTCCCGCCTTCTTCACACGCAACAGTAACATAGCGGAAGGTATATATAAATAGCACAATCTAACCCTTACTTATTTTATTTAATTTATATAGCATAATTTATTTATTATTTTCTTTTCTTTAATTATTTTGTTATAACTCTTTAATATAAAGCTATGTGATAATGCAATGTGTATCATATTTTCTTGTAGTGATCTTTCCATTATTCTTGAATCCCTTCTTGTATTTTAGAAATTTTAGATTTTTTTTTGCAATGAAAGTTAGGTCTTCTTCATCATCTACATCTGATTCGTCTTTTTCAACATGAAAAACCAAGTTCTTCTTATCTTGTGCATGAATCTTTTTAGCCTGCAAATTAACTTGATACAATATTAGATTTCCTATTAACTCTTCGGGTTTCATGGCTGAAAGATCATTAGCTTCTTCGATACCAAGACCTTTCTTTCCCAGTCTTCCGTCAAAGAGTTTAGGATCTTTGATACTATATCAAAATCAGAGTATTTTCACCTAAGACCAAAGGTGAATGATAAATGTTTTGAAATTTAGAATACATATCATTAATCGATTCATTTTCATTCATTTTAAAGTTATGAAATTGATTTTAAGCATGGTATCTTTCTTTGTTTAATCTTGCTAGTTCCTTCGTGTGTAACTTTGAGTATTCGCTGAATTTCATATGATGTATTGCAAATACAAATTTGGTTAAACTCATTTCTATCCAAGGCACAATGCAACATATTTATGGCTTTAGCTTTAGCAGTAGCTTCTGCTTTTTCATTGGTTGACCACTAAAAATAATTTGTAGTGGGGGTGTATATTTTTTTGAGTAATATTCAAAGACTCAAAACCATTTTCTTGCATATAAATTCTGATACGTGTAGCCCAATAATTATAGTTCATGCTATTGAAAAATAGAGGTCGTGCAGTAGATTGACCTTCTATGTGACTTGTGTTATTGCTGATGTTAGTGTTGATGTTGTTATCCATATTATCGAGTATCAAATAACTGTTTTACGGTTATAAGATGTCCTGCTTTAATACCAAATGAAAAAAGTACTAGGTAGGATCGAGTAATATGGATTAATGTTAATATGCAGAAGCTTAGATAATGTGATATATATTAAGCTTATGTAGGTAAAAATTTAATAAACTAAATATATTGATATCACAGATAAGCAATATATAAATGTAGTAAAGCAAAGTAAAGTAAATGATACCAGAAATTTTTATACTGGTTCGGAGCACCGTCCTATATCCAGTCCCAGACACCTTCTGAAATTTCACTAGCAACACCCTCACTTCACCCGGAGGAACAAGTTAACAACACACCCACACAAGCAAAATGGGATTTCACGCTTGAGCAAACCGAACATGACTTCAACACCACGCCTAAGCAACCAAACATCACTTCAACAATGCAACAAGAGTTTTGACTTCTGAATGTATTCTAAATAACACTGATTAAATAATGATTTGAGTACGCCCTTCCTATAATTTTAACCTCGGATATTGAATGTGTTTGTGAAGATTTTAAGGAAGTAGATTGTTTATTGAATCAAGAGATTTGGAATAAATTCAATGATTCAAAAGCAATTTGAATATTGTTAGAATGCAAAAGTATTCAAAAATTAAGATCAGAAATTAGAAGAAGAATCAGTGAATTGAAAATGAAGTTTTTGATGTATAAATAGTAGTTGAAGAGTAGTAATCTTTCATGAATAATTCTGATGAAAAGAAGCCGCTATTTCCATTCAGATACGGATAGAAACCTTTCATGAAACAATGTCTTTTCATAAAAATGACCATTATAGTCGGATTAATCGACTGGTCAAAAAATCACTAGTCAACTGGTTAAAACCGAAAATGTGTGTGTATATATATATATACACACACACACACACACACACACAAGTAGCCGTTACTGTGGATTTTTACTCTACCGGTCGATTGGTGGAATTTTAACTAGTTGTCTGGTTAGTGGTAAAAACCACAGTAATTGCACTTGTGTGCCTTATATATATATATATATATATACATACATATATATATATATATATGTGTGTGTGTGTGTGTATGTGCATGTGTGTGCGCGCGCGATTACATATTTGTGTTTATGTATGATTTATGAGTATACCTTTTGACAAATTCTAACACAACTAAAATATAAATAAGTATACCAACTAACTCTTCGATTAATCTTCATTTCTTCATTGTCATGAGTCAAAAATCTCATGAATCAACACTTTTTATTTTCTGTTTTATTTTCAGATTTTGGTCTGTGTTGCAGAGGCCGTAACTTTTTGTTACGGAACCAAAATCACACTTTTTCGTAGATTGTGTAATATTGAAAAGCTAGAATATTAATGATGAAGATTTTTTCAGATTTTGAAATTTTCTAGGTCGAAATCGCATATATTTTAGACTCGTTTTTGGGTAGATTTCTAACCTGAAAATCGTTTGTCATTGTTTGTAGTTGACTACCTTTTCCAATTCTATTATTAACAGAATCAAAATCGTTCTTTAAAATGATCAAATTTCTGTCCTATTTTGCAATTTTTGTATGTTAATATTTTATATGAATGTTTACATTTCGCTCCATGCATATATATATATATATATAAAACAACAAGAAGTTCTTATTTCTTGCCTAGAGTTGATTTGTCATGGAGGAATTTTGTAACGACCCAGAAAATCTGAACCAATTAATTTTTTTTAAATTGGCTAAAATAATGGATTTTAAATATTTAAAATAAATATTTTAAATAATGGCAATGGAAAGTGAGTTTGAATCGACAATTGAAAATGAATATAATTAATTATAATTATAAACAAGGCCTGAAATGGCGCTGCAGTTTCAAAAAAATGAATTCAAACTTTGTCGGACTGTACCGGGTGCAAAACAAAACGGATTTTAGTTAAACCAAAATTATTTAAATCTGTTAGTGAATACCTTTCTAACGAATCTGAAAAATCAAATTTTCATAACGGAAAGCAAAAGTTATGGCCGAATGAATTTTCAGAAAGGTCGCTATGGAATTTATATAGCCCGTGAAATTGGCCATTTTGCATACGACCTCGGAATTCGACGAAACCACTTTTGTTGGATCCGGGATGTGAAGTTATTGCTAGGTTTCAAATTTCATAATTTTTGAAGCTAATATGTGAGCATGGCAAAGGAAAATGTGTTTTGGTCAATTAGAGTTAAATTGGATCGACCAGAAATGGGCCTTTTTGCAAACGGTCTCAGAATTCAACGAAACTAGTTTTTTTGGGACCGTATCGTCAAAACATAGCTAAATTTATTTTTCTGGAATTTTTCGAATTAGTTTGTGGCCCTGGCAAATTGAAATGCACGTTCAAATCAAATATTGAATGTTTTATATTTTAATTTGAAGGAAAACTGACTGAAACAGTCGAATGGGCCTACGAAACATATCCCATTGTGTTCGGAATGGGGGTAAAACGCTAGGGGCGACAGTCGTTGGGTTTGATTTCGAGTCCGTTTAAGAAAACCCCAATTTTTGAATAAATATTTATCGACCAATCACGAAATTCCATTCATTAATTTAAAAAAAAACGAAAACTTCCCCGTAACAGCTGCGATCGACGGCGAGAATCCTCCCAATCTTTCTGACCAGATCGCCGCCGCCTCGCTGCACGATAGGTCGCGCCACCACCTGGATTCGAGAGCCCCTCCCCTCCTCTTCAAATCCGACCAACCCCCACCCTCTTCCCCTTCGCCAGCGTCGAGAACGACGCCTCCAATGTCGTCGACTTCCAGTCGACGCCGAGATCGCCAGAGGAGATCGGACCTGAAGCCCCGACCATCGCCAGGAGCGCCACGCCCCCTCTTCCACGTCACACCCTCTGATCTTCACCACGATTCACGGATTCGACAAAAATCGAAGACCTAGTTTCGAAGAAAAAAACAGGTATACGGCTAATCTATTTTAAACTGATTTCAATAGTTTTAAAGTGTTGCAAACTTCGAAAAATCATATCTTTTTCGTTCGTTAACGAAATTAGATGAAATAGGAAACATCGTGATCGTGAGGACGTCTTCTAAATTTTAGAAGAGACCGCATATTTTTCTGAGCCTTCTGTTATTTTTGGTGGAGTGGAACCCAATGTGAGATTTCTAATTTATAAACAATATGAAAACGACGATGTATAAATTATATAGTCGATGTATGAGTTATATAAGCGTTGTACACCTCTTGTATAAGCGTTGTATAAGTTGTATGTTCGATGTATAAGTTATATATGCGTTGTAAAAATTATATATGTGTTGAAATAAAAGTGAATTGCTATATATATATATATATATATATATATATATATATATATATATATATATATACGCCCCTCGTCCACAAACCATGGACGATATTTATTGATTGTGATTGGTGTGAAAATTGATTGATAGCGAATGGTTGTTTGGGATTGTTTGTGGTTGATATTGATTGATTGTGGTTGAAAAATACCCGTTTGTGGTTGAAAAATATTTGGTTGAAACCACATAGGATTAGTTTGTGGAAATGAAATAAATATATACATGCCGCCTGCGTGCGAACTAGATGCATGATCCCCACTGTCAAAAACCG
The DNA here is from genome assembly GCA_030737875.1 of Allium sativum. NCBI lineage: Eukaryota > Viridiplantae > Streptophyta > Magnoliopsida > Asparagales > Amaryllidaceae > Allium > Allium sativum. The sequence goes on along the minus strand of CM060925.1, from coordinate 137,212,924 downwards.
CGAGGTTTTAAGGTAGAGCGAGGAGCCGTACTAGGGACGGTCCCGGTTTTAACTACCCTGCCGTTATGCTGCCGAAATTTTGAATAATATTCATGTGTTTGAATTATTTTCATTTGCTGAAACTATATTTATTCGTTGTATAGAAAACCTTCATGTGTTGAATCGATATTCATTCGTTGATTAGAAATTCATGTGTTGAATGGTATTCGTGTTTTAAATATAAAAATCACATTTTTATCTATATATAGAAACTATAGAAAACCTTCATGTGTTGAATCGATATTCATTCGTTGATTAGAAATTCATGTGTTGAATGGTATTCATATTTTGAAATAAATTGTTTCATAATAAAAATCACCTTTTATCAACTATATGGACTATGTAAAATAATCTCGTTTTAAAAGAAATTGTTTTATAATAAAAATCTTATTTTTATCACCTATATAAACTATATAAAATAGTAGTGTTTTGAAATGAATTGTTTTACAATAAAAATCACATTTTTATTATATACATGAATTGTTGAAATGTGAAGTGTTAAAAATAACAACTCGTTCAAATAAATATGCATGAGTCGAAATATTCATTAATTAGCTAATGATATGATTTTTGCCTATGCATGCAACATTAGAATGAATGGTGTTTTTAAACCAAATGGAATCAAATATGAAGTTGAATGGAAAATGATAAGTGATAAGAACTATATATATGTACATGCATATTTATTGAACAGGTTATAGCGAAGGGGCTAGAGAAGAGGAATAAAATTTTGTGCCCGACAAATAGGTACACATTTACTGTTTTGTTTGGGTGATGATTTTATGAGCCTGTTGGCTAGCCGCTTGGCTTTTTCTTTTTCTTTTTGACATGAGACGCCCATGTGGCTATTTGGGAATTTTCCCAGCCCCTCCCGTACAAAGGAGGTTATGGAGAATTTTTCCAAAATTTAAAGGCGTTAGTGAAATATTTGAAGTGGGAACAATATAGGAATTTTTGAATGAAATATATTTATATAAATATATAAATATAAATAAAATTAAAACGAAACGTGGCCGTGCAGTTCGCATTTTGAAACCGTGATTTCAAACGATTATACCGGGAGATCCGACCATCGGATTTTCCTGAAATCGCAACCGTTGGGTTCGCTTTGGAAAAATCTTTCCAACGGCACCAACTTTGTAAAAATCCAACGGTTAGATTGTCTGGAATGTTTAATTCAAATCTGAAGAAAAACAGCGCTAGAAACGATTATATTTATATATATATATAATTATATATTAAATCGAATAACGACGCTGCAGTTCGTATTTTGAAATCGAAACTTCAAACGATTGTACCGGGAGATCCGATCGTCGGATTTTCCCGAAACTGGAACCATTGGATTCGTTTTGAAAAGACCTTTCTAATGATGTAAATTTTGTGAAGATCCAACGGTTAGATTTTCAGATATGTGTAAATCAAATCTAAAGAAAAACAGCGCCACGGCCGCGTTATGGCCCGAAGCGTCGTTTTGAATAAATTAGCTATTTTAAAATAAATAAAAATAGCGATAAATCGTTATAAAATATCATAAACGATATGGAATGGAAATAAACTGAATTTGCTCGATTTATGTGGTATTTGATGGTTGAATGTGTTTGGTGTGAAAATTACGTTAAAGAACAAAATTGGTGTTGTCGAATGATTTAACCATTGAAATAAATTGATTTGAAATTCTAAATATACGTGAATTATTTGAAAAAGGACGAGTTAATTCTCATTTCAAATAATTGACCGACGATTGAAAGTTGAAGATGAAGACGGTGGTCGAAGACCGGAGATCTTCACCTCGTTTGGATGGTAACCGAGGTCCTGATTGGGAGGCATCCCGAAATATAGATAATGAGTGGTGATCGTCCAGACGTACGTGGTGATCGAAGGGTTTGCGAGGTATTTAGTGCCTCCGGATTTCGTTCAGACCCAGAACGGACTTGTAAATGGACTGTGTGTCTGACATTGGATTTTATTCTGTGTTGATTGATCTCTATTAAATATACATCTGTTTGGCGGCGGAGAATCTATTCTTTTGCTTAACGCCCTTCTCTGAAACGTACGAGCTCAGAGGTTGTATATCGATGGACATCAGTCGCATGGCATGAATTGCCTGTGTGGCATGCTAAGATGCAGTGATCAGGGCTTCTGTTGAAAAGCAAAGTCTTGTGGTGATGATCAAAGCACCGCCTGTGTTGCGTAGCTTTGTGTATAATGTAAAATCGCGAGCCTCACACCCCGGTATGAACCAGAAACGGGAGAGGACATCAGGGAGGGCCTGCGTTTCTTTCTAGCTAGGGTGGTGTCAGTGACCTACCAGCCCTGACATTTATATACTTTTCACCTGTGTGGTTGTTGCTGTTGCGAGGCGCCTCGGTTAGATCGGACGATCCGGGTCCGATGGAGCCATTCGTTGGCTCATTTACACCCCAAAGGGTGGGGAAACGCAGTGTTCAGGAATTTTAATCCACATCGGTGGACCGGCCCTGACGATCCTAGGGCCCACCTGAGTCTGGGTCCTGAGGGGCGGGCTAGAGCGTCTCGAATTCGGTAAGGACTATCTTTTGCCTTGGTTCATGACGGAAATCCAATTTCCAAGTACGTGATCGTGCGGTTTTGATTGTATACCTATATATGGCGACATAGTGGTATGGGGCATTAATGCCGTCTATGATTGATAGTTATGATTTGAAATTGTTTTCAAAACATATAAACACTAGCAATAATATCAAATGCCTTTGTTTTATTCGTATCAAGCATATTTTGGCCGTTATAAGGTAAAAACTCTATCCTCCGGTTTGCATTGCATTGTGTGATGGGAACTGAGTCTTATAATGGCTTCATTTTTATAAAAAGCATTGCGATGGTTAAAAGAATGATTTGTTTTAAAGCACTGGCAATCCAATGGAGTAAAACCGTTCCACGAAAGTGGCGTGGTCCTGTGATTGGCCATATTATAAATGTGTCGAGTAGATTTCTCATACCAGTCCCATGACTGACTCGTAGTTTGTTTCACTTTCAAACTCGGGTGCCCCGTTTTCTACACGGGCAGCCTTGTATTCAGGTTTAGCTGGTTCTTTCTGGATAGCTGGAGCTGAAGATGGATTTTATCATTTATCTCTTTTTATGTTGTTCAGCTCCTATTGTACATATTATGTTTGTTTTCCGCTGTAGACATTTATGTATAGATGAACTGTATTTTTACTAAGTATGATCATGTATACTGTGTAACTCTGATGATTACTTTTATCCAGTATATTGTATTGTTCATTATCTGGTGTATTTATTTAATTTTGTCCTGCTATTATCTGTTTCTGGGTTATATTCCACGGATTACCCTTGCCACCGTCAGTACGGGGTTTGGGGACGTCTCAAATTTTGATTCAAGTTAGTAGTTTGATTCGCTTGATTCGATCATGCTTGATTGTGTCGTGCCAGCTTCCGTATCAACATTTGTATCAGCCTACGTCATATTTTTTTTATTTGTCATGCAAGGTGAGAACCCTTCCCATTATTAACATTTTCATTTAGTAAATTGATACATTTCGAAATGACTTACGAAATGCTCTGTTGGCTCTAGAAAACTTGATTTATTTGTTATGCAACTTGTACACATGTGACACGCACACATGTGACATATGTCACACGAATTTGATTGTTATGATATATGTCAATTGTTAAATTTGATGATACAAAATCACAAATATGTAAAAACAATTATGCAAAATAGAAAGTAAATATTTTTAATATGGATATGCATAAATTATTGATTGCATTTGCATGAGATAGCAAAAAAAAAATATGCAAACCTATTTTCTTTCATCTATGCTAAGGAAAAGAATTGGTAATTTACTTACTATGTTTTCACCATTTGTTAACTCAGTAATTTACCTCCATTATTTATTACCATATCTTGGTAATTTGATTGATGATTCACATATATTTCACTAACTATATATTGGGGTAGACTTCATTGTAAAACCATCCTGGTATGGAGCCAGTGATCCCTAAATGGAGTGTCTCTTCTTGTTAAGCCTAATTTGAGGTTTTGGTTATGTAAACTCTTATCTTTAAATCTCTCTCTTATGTGGAATAAAATTTCTCTGCTTTGGACTGGAAGTACACTATCTTATTGATGACAGTAGAACTAGTATAAATGTTCTATGTCTTCGTTTTGTTGTTTATAGTTATTTACTATTTGTTCAGTGTAATAGAATAATTATTGTTAGATTGATTTGAAACACCCCACCTCCGTTAAGGTCACTCACAAAGAGAATGCATTAACTTCAGTGGAGCGTCATAAGTGTATAGAACAGATAAGTTACAAAACAGACAAAATTTAAACAGCGGAAAATAAATAAAAACTTTACTTTATTGATAGAACAACAACTTGGTAAAACAGCTTGTACAAAGATTGTTTTCCAACACCAATACCCATTACAACAAAGCATCTGTCTTGTTTAACAAAATAAAGAAGCATGAAATGACAATGATATTCCCCAATAAAGCATGAGCCAACCATAGCTGTGGAAAGGAGAGTCCAAAACAATACATCGTCTATCTTCGAGCTTGGAAAGAAAGCTGAGCTAAGTGGTAATATTCACTCCCTGTGAACCTTTCGGGGGGGGGGGGGGGGACGGAAGAAAAGAAAGAGAAACAAAACAGAGTCAGACATAATGCCTGGTAAGTCCAGTGACTTTCAACATGTAAATAGGTAAAAGCATCATGACATGAATAAACTGGATACCAGTCATACCCATGATAATAAGCATAGCAAGGCAACAAATGATGATCGTTAGATATGACAAGGTAAGATACACTGAATGCGCTTCGGTTCTTTCTCTGATTTCCTATTTTCTCTGCACCACCCAACTAGCATCCTCACTAGTGACTTTTATAGAATGATTCGTATCTAGTGTCCCAACTAGTGTCCTGTGAAAAAGGATCTGTATCCCCTACTAGTGTCCCAACTAGTATCCTATGTTATATAATAAGGTGATCCCAACCCCGCAATTGTGGTAGCCTTCAGGTGTACATATAGTGTGAGGATCTTACCTCATTCAGTCCAATTGCCAGGAAGATGTTAGATGTACCCTTACTACCCTATCGATCGGCTCCCTACTTGTATTAATTTTCCTTGTATCTATGTCAATCGGCCCTCTCTTGCGTGTAGATACCCTATGCTGGTCCCACCATAAGGTGTATCAGTCCCTATGATAGCAACCCGACACGATTCAAGATGCACAACGTATAACTACTGGTACCCAGTGCCTGCTTTTTCCTCTCCAGAGTACGTGCACACCCATAATCCGTCGGAACCTACACTGACGTAACCCTTGCCGCTATTTTGACCGCTTATAATCAACCCAGTAATTGTGCCCCACCCTGCCTAGTTCAGGATACCGTGATATATTTATATGGGTTACTGCTAAAATGGGTCCCCGTTACTAGGGTTTCCTAGGGTCTATTCGTATACCCCCCCCCCCAAAATAGCTAAGTGTTATCCATCCATTCTAGTTAACTTAACCCATCCGCACGTCATGTCATGTTGGTTAAGTATTTCTTATTAACTTAACCCTTCTCATTCATCATGTTGTAATTGGTTAAGTGTTTTCTATTAATTTAAACCTGTTCATTCATCATATTATATTGGTTAAGTGTTTCCCCTTAGCTTAACCCCATTCGTTCATCATGTTATATTGATTAAGTGTTTCCCATTAACTTAACCCCAATCGTTCATCATGTTATATTGGTTAAGTCTTTCCCTCTTGTGTTAACTTAACCCTACCGCTTGTCATGTTACATTGGTTAAGTGTTACCCTCTTGTGTTACTTAACCCTACCACTTGTCATGTTACATTGGTTAAGCGTTGCCCTATCACACATCATGTTATATTGGTTAAGTGTTGCCCTTTTGTGTTAACTTAACCCTACCATTCTTAGCATGTCCGTTCATTAGCATTAATTCATTCATTAATGCCTCAACCTGTCACATTAGAACTGTTATTTGCGATTGCTGGATGTGCCGGGCGGTTCCGGGCAGATTTCTACCTCAAACTCATTCTAACCTCGGGTTTTGGGCTTAATGCGCTAACCTCTCACATTAGATCTATATTGTTGCGGTTGCTAGATGTGTCGGGCGGTTCCGGGCAGTCTTACACCGCAAATCAATCTAACCTCGGGTTAGGCACGTTCATCTTTAGCCAATTTACATATATACTATACATGTCCAAGTCTAGATTTTATATGCTAATTATCCCAAATTCACCAAACTAGTCATGTTCCAATTCCCAAGTTATGCCCAACAAATTCAATTACAAGTTATTACTCAAAATAGGTTATACCCAATCTTTCCAAATTTGCAATAATAATCATGCCCAAAATCGCAATATACATTATGCTTGGTGTCCCAACCAATAGTTATGCCCAATCTAGATTTGATATTCCAATTTATAGTTTCCGCCCAATCTAGATTTAATATTTCAATTTACCCCAAGTTCGCAACAATAACATTTATACCCCAAATCACAAGTTACAAATTATGTCCAACAATTTCACCGAATATTTTATGCCCAATTATTTCACCGAGTACATTGTGCCCAATATTTACCCAAAATATTCTCATATTACAATCGTTCGTATTTCGCGATTTCAGCCTAGGTTCGAAGGTAACCCAGGTTCATAAAAGAAAAAGGAAATAGGGGCGGAGAGAGAGAGAAGGAGCATAAAATAAGAATAGACATAAAAATAGGCATGTAACAACAGACCTAATACAAGAGATTTAGATCCAACAAAGATAGATTCTTGAATAAACTGATACAATCATTATCGCAGGCATAAGAATAACATCACGAACCAAAGAGGATCATAAACCTGATGTACAACAAAGATAGGCCTGATTTAATCAATAAAAATAACCTCTAAGGCATGTAAAGACATAGATTCAATAGAATGATGGGGATAAATCTGAAAAGATTATCTTACAATAAGGCATAGACTTCGATTCATTTTATTACATGTCAAGATTACAATCAGGTATTCAAATATGAAAATAACGTGAACTTACATTGCTAGGATTAAGAAAAGATAATTGAATCGTTGTTGTTGTAGCAAGACTAATCTTCTAATTTGATTTGAGGCTCTTCTAATTTTCTTCTTGAATTTAGGTTGAAGAATGACGGCTAGGCTAGTTTGGGGATGAACAGCATGACTGCGCCATAGCCTTTGAGCATTAGAATTAGGGTTGGGTTATGAGTGTATATATAGATGTCTAGGGTTATTAAGAGCCTTTAGATCATCATAGGGTCCATCCAAACCATCCAGTCTGAGAGAATGCGTCACCAGGCCAATCAGAAGTCGCCACGTAGCCCTATGACCCAGAAATTCGTCACTGCCTCGTCAGCCAGATACAAAACGAAGTATTTCGCCCAGATCGGGGGAGGGGAGGTCGACATCCTCTGGTGGGAATTTTCCCGCCCAGCCTGTTTTTGGCTGATTTTGAATTTCGAACACATTTTTGACTTTCTGGACCTATTTCTGAAGTACTAAACCCAATATATATATATATATATATATATATATATATATTCTCCCCTACACGTATATGAACTTCTAAATCTTATAACTTCATACAGTGTCCGATTTACGCAAACTCAGACTCTATTTCAAGCAGAATTCCGAGACGAGCGCAATGGCGTAACTCGTTTCGCTTAATTCCCACTTTTAAAATTAAGTATTCTTTAATTCGTTAGTTTAATATTCATAAAAAATACGGTGTGTTACATGATTGGTGTTCAATTGGCAAATCTAGATCATGTTTATTGTTCTTCCACATCTTGCAACCTTTTCGCACAACAGATTGGTATCAGAGCAATTTGTGCAATTTTTGGCATAATAGATTGGTATTAGAGTAGTTTGTGCAACAATTTTTGCATAACATATTGGTATCGGAGCAAGGAGATTTGTTTAGATTGCGCATCAATGGCTCCAAGAAAGAGAGGCAAATTTGCTGGTAATTATTCTACTACTATTTTGGGGGAAAAGAAAGACTTTGGTGGAGGGGATTATGTTGAGAGAGGAGAGCGTTTCAGTCTTGTAACTTTGACGTGATAAGAAGTTTAGTGTATTGAAGTGACCATTAGATTTAGGAACTTCTAATCATGTTTTAGACGGGGGTCTTCATGTTGATGATGCTCGAGAGATCCAAGATGATTAGGAAAGAAGTTCAGGTCAAGCGATAGATGGATGTCGAATTGGAAAAAATCCACAAAGACAAGACGGAGATCTTTGTGGTATTACAAACGCTTTTGAGACCGTTGGTTTTTGCGTGGTGCATCTCATGTGGAAGATGCATCTTTTGCAGGCGGTGGTTGTGTTTGTAACGTGGTTTTGATTGAAGCAGTTAAGTGGCAAGAGAGAATTTGTTGTATGTATAAAAAATTGGATTAGCCTTTTTTGTTGTTAATTGGCTTTTGTTTTTGGTTCTGTATTTTAATTGGTAATTGTGAGGATTTATTGACCTTGTTGGTATTAAGATTACTTCGGAATCTACCTTATTTGGATTTTGGATATTTACAACATTTGTTGGCTGACGTCCACATTATCTGAGCTCGTTAACAAGGTGTGCTGGGGGTAGCTTTGCTGGAACCCATTAGTTAAATATTTGTTTTTGGTTTCTATCCCACGATGAAATTTTGGCTTAAGTTGAGTTCCTTTTTGAAGAGTTTGTTGTTGTGAAGAGAATTTGACTCGAGGTGGGGTGTTGGAGATATGTGATTTTGTATCATGGTGGAATGTTAAATTTGGTAATACAAAATCATAAATGGGTGGAAACAAATGCCAGAATGGAAAGAAAATATTTTTAATATGGATATGCATAAATTATTGATTGTATTTGCATGAGACGGCAAAGAAATAAATACATGAATTATTTTCTTCTATCTATGTCAAGGAAAGGGATTGGTGATTTACTCACTATGTTTGCGCCGCTTTTACCTCAATAATTTACCTTCATTATTTATTACCATATCTTGGTAATTTGATTGATCATTCACATATATTTCACTGGCTATATATTAGGGGTGGACTTCATTGTAAACTCATCCTAGCACGGAGCCAGTGATCTCCAAATAGTGTGTCTCTTCTTGTTAAGCCTAATTTGAGATTTTGGTTGTGTAAACTCTTATCTTGTAATCGCTTTCTTATGTGGAATAAAATCTCTCTTCTTTGGACTGGACGTACACTATCTTGTTGATGATAGTGGAACCAGTATAAATATTTTGTGTCTTTGTTTTCTTCTTTACGGTTATTTACTGTTTGTTTGGAGTAATAGAATAATTATTATCAGATTGATTGATGTTTTATTGGCAAATCTAGATCCTGCTTATTGTTCTTCCGCATCTATGCAACCTTTTTGCACAATAAATTGGTATCAGAAAAATTTGTGTAATCTTTCGCACAACAGATTGGTATCAAAGCAATTTGTGCAACATTTGTGCACAACATCGATTTATGTGTGTTATTTGAAATGTTGTATTTATTTTATTCTCACATTGCCAGTTCCCTTACATTTGTAAAACCATTATGGGTTGAAACGACACATACCAAAATCACTGTATAGATTATGAATTGAAACTTAATTTATTAGGTTGTAGGTTGAAACGATAAAAACCCATAAACTGAATATTGAACAGATTAAAATGATACACACACATACATACATACATACATAAATACATATATTACTTGGCCTAGGTAGAAATTTATATACGGACACCGCTGGTCTATTCTGAAAAGTATTTTCTGAATTTATAAATATATTATGATTTAATAAAAGTAATTTAGAAATCAAAATTTAGAATTTTAGGTAAACTTATTTTTGATAATTTAATAAACTTTAAATTTGAATGTTTCACATAAAATTATATGTTATAGAATTTCAACGTATAAGTTAATATACGTTATAAATATAAGATTTTAAATTATAATATTATCTAGTTTTAAAAATTAAATAATGTAAATTATTTTAAGTAAAATAATGCATCTTTTAATATAATCAAATACTATTTAAATTTTAAATTATATATATAGGTTTTTTATAAAATATAAGTATATAAAAGTCTAAAGAGTTATAACTTGACTTGTTTAAATGTCCTAATAAAATGAAATTTATCAAGTTAACATAAACTGATCTTAACATGTGAATTTAAATAATGAATGGATTTTAATGAATTTGTTATGATTATGACGCCTAATAAATTGATTAGAAAATAATTTATTAAGTAAATGTTTGAATCCGAACTTATTAATATAAAGATTTTTGAATAATGACATTTGAGATATAGGATTGTGAAATCAAAATGAAAATTTATTAATAAACAGTTTTGTAAATATGAAATCTAAATCTTGAACCTAATCAAATAATGAAATAATTTTTGATTTATGAACTTAATCAAATAATGAATTGATTTATGATTTATGAACTTAATCAAATAACGAATTAATTTGAATCTTGATTTATGAAATTTAAATATTTGAACACAATTATTTGGAAATAAATCTATATTGTTACTATTTGATTTATGATAATTTATATATACTTCAAATATAAATGACCACGGTGTGAAATAAGCGTTGGATTGTTAAAGAGACTGGAATCGATATAAACATACTCTCTGTCAATATCGATACCACTTTAGCAACTTTGCACGTAATGGAGAATTCAAAATGAAGTAGGTTGGTTTGGCAAACGATGTTGTAATGAAGTAAGAGAACGATGATGGATAACCCTAACATTCAGATCATAATTAAAATGACTAAAACATGAGTTATACAATGATTAATAGAGTTAGCACCTCTTATTGGACACACTTCTTCGATACTATATAAATTACTTTGTAATTTGATTGGTGCCCTTTGATTTTGGGAGTGTTGTTGGAGGTGGACGATAGTTGCGGTTATGCGTTACCACCGGTCCGGATGTGCAATTGGTAGAATCATACCATGGGTATTGCCTTGTATATCTTGTCATATTATCCTGATCGAACCTCCTACGATTTTGATTTACGTCGTACCCATAAAGTGTCATCTAATACCGCTCTATATTATGGTAGGTTTACGGTACTGTATAGACCACGACATTGCAAATGGTATAAAGGTTAAAATGTTATCTCGCTTAAGTTATTTTCAATATTATATTTAACCGTAGACGCTGTTATAATAGCCGCATTGTATTAAATGTTATATAGGTTAACAAATCCTTAAAAAATGTAATTCCAAACATTCTTTAAATTACTTGTGCATTTTATTTGAGCATTTCACAGTTTAATTTGAGTTGATTTACTATTGAGAATGCTAATCTTTGGTCATTCATCTTTTGAGGGCTAGAGATACACGAAGAGATTCACAAATATTGCTTTTATACATTATTCACAAATATTGCTTTTCAAGCATTCATCTAAGTCGGCTGAAGGAAATACTGGAACGCGCACAATTATACTTTCAGGAAAATAATAGATAAGAAAACCTTAATTTACAAACTAACAACAACCATTACGGAACATTCTAAATCTATGTAAAGCCCAACAAATTAACCTCTCCTTTGAATTCCCAAAATACAGATTCAATATTTTTATACACAACGTATGTCAATTTTTAAGCTTACAATGAACCCAATAATTCTGCCAATGTCAATGTAAAACATGGCAACTGCTCTTTGAAGGCTGGAACAGTAGTCATATAACTGCATTATGCAAAGCACTTCCCATTTCCTTGTTAATTTCAACACGACTGGATTTTGCAATTTCCTCTCAAGTCTGTGTACGACAAAAGAGAATATAATGTGTTAGTTCATAGGCATCAAATTTACTAAAAAGCTGCAGACCAAACATTTCAAAAGAAAGTACACCTTCCAAAAAAAAAAAAAAAAGGTTCAAAATAGCAGTCCATAAGTCATCTACTCCCAGGAGAACGTCAAAGTGAATACATGGTTATATTCAATTCATGGGTAACTGTAATTAATTCATCATGAAGTGAACAAAAATCACGATGGTCCTCCGTTAAATAATGCAGTGGTATTTGAATTTTGGTTGGATAATGAGAATCCGTTATTACACAGTAAGATAAGATTTATTCATCCAGCAGTTCACACTCTGTACGCTTTTGAATTAAGTTATCAGATTTCAGTGTACATCTCATTTTATAATTGTAATCATCTCGATGAGAATCAAAAGTTTATGCGAGAACGTATAAGACAAATAAAAATATAACTTCATATGCAAGATGACATGAGGAAGAAAAATGAATTATACCTAATATTGTAAGTTTGAGCAATTTCCTAGCAATATATAACAATTGTATGAAAAATACATATTTGCCATCAACTGTGGTAATTAATTCGCACACACTATCTTTAAGCAATGGTGATATTTTTCCAAATGAAGTATGAATACATGAAGCAAGAAACCTGTATACAAATAAAAAGTTACCATAAACTTAGCCTTGAATTTGAACACTTTTGCCAAGGTGAATTCTATCTTAAACTGCTTCCTGCAATAAAGGTAACACCATGAATGTTTAACAAATGAAACAATTGGCCAACACAATTTTTTTTTGCTAACTGATACAGTGATGCATAAAGATTGTCGTCAGAAGCCCTCTTATTTTCAACCGTTGTATGGAAGAGGAATATGGATCCAAGCCAAGTGAATTCACCATATCATGGAAAATGTCTAAACAGTGTAAATATATACATATCAAATATTTATATGAACACCACAACTACTAATTATATCATTCAAATGTGAAACTTCAGTGAAACAAATAAGAAGATGAATTCAGTTCAAAAAGTGAATCCTTAAACTAGTGGAGAACAAATTGCATATGGAAATGTTTGCAAAGAGGAATTATAATTCCTTTGAACTAATTAATCGTTAAATGAAATATAGGAATACACCCTAATAACCTCTTCCCTTTAAAGAGATGCCTCAACTCTAACAGCATGATCCTTATGCTTATAGAAAAGTATAAAACTTTGCAGTGATGTAGTTATCGCCTAGGAGTAAAATCATCAAAATCAAACATTTTCACAATTTTATAAATTGAAAATGCAATATATTATACTTCTGTTTAAAAAATGACATTAACATGGGACATATATGAATCAATAACTTTAACACAAGCGAGTAAATGGAAACGCCAATTTTGAACAACAGTTTGACTAAAGATTGGTGAATTTGCAATTTTGGGTAAAAAAATGTTTGGCTTAGACTATAACAACGATTTTGTTTGCTGTAAGGTAATTTTGTATTTTAATTTAATTAGTTCCATATATCATATATCAAATAAGAAAAACCAACAACAAACAAATAAAAAATACTGCATTGTGAGGCCAAGTTTATACAAGAAACAGACTGATTTACCTTCCTTGCTTATGAATCTAGCTCCATCTTCTTCAAGATATCTAACTGAGCATTCAACCAACAATGTAACATGATGCTACGTGCAATCTCCATATCTACACGTGTCGCCTCCATGCTGGCGCGAACCTTTTCGCTTTCAACACGTAATTTCTCCCGAGCTGCACGTTCAGTCTCGATACTCAACTCTTTACGCAACTTTTTCATAGCATCTTTCTTCTCAATCTCATTTTTTGTCATAATCTTAACAAAACGATCAACCTGACTGCAGTAAGCATTCATTTGTGTTAATATGGGTTTTGGGTTGTATCCATGGGTAGAACCAGATGTGCAAGGAATATCAACCCATTCAATGCATAATCAGGTAGAGCTGCTAGCGCAGTGTCCACTGATCTTGTTCTTTGGAACATTGTACGCAGAACGGACATTAATCCGAACATTAATGTCATTAGCTAGGGAGAAGAAGATATTAAAAATGTCACCAGTATCGCTATCTAAGCCCTGATAAAGTGGCATCATCACCCCCATGCATAAGAATAGAAAAATGTATGAACACTTTGCTTTGCGTGCTAAACTCTTTCACGCACTAACAACCATAAGATGCAAAAGCTTAACTAACATGACACAAAATAAGGCCCATGATGGAAATCTGCTTTCTCTTAGACTTTATTTTGTTGACAGTAATCATAGTGTAGATGGTGAGGGCAGCTAAGAGTAGTGGAATAGGCAACACAAACACTTTGTTCTCTACCCATTATTTACATATCCCCTTCCTATCGCTTCACATAGAGATTCAAACCTGCTCTGCGGTTGCGGTTGGTCTTCCAGAGTCATTGGTATAAAGTGAATTTCCATTGCACTGCTCTGCGGTTGCGGTTGTTCTTCCAACGTCACTGTTTTTTAATTGCAATATATTTAGTGCTTTGAAAATTTGTATTCAAATCATAAAAAAAATATAAAATATATTATTTTGTGTATTAAAATATTAAGATAATATTAATTAGCTATTACGTATTTTTTAAGTTATGAATTTAATTTAAATTTGTAAATATATTCCTAATTGCAATTTTCTATTCTTTTTTTTTATTTGCAAGTTATTAAAAAATTATTGTATTTTATTTTAAATTATATCCATATTGGTTGCAAAAAAAAAAACTGTAAATTTGTTTTTTGGTAGTATTTTTAAAAAAATGCAAGTTTTCTATCTAATTGTAAAACTAATTAAATTTGTTATATTATATATGTAAATACATCAAAATTATTAATCTAAATATATTTATTTTATTACAGAATTAACATACATTTGTTTGGTAATTAATATTAATCAGGTAATTAACAATTACTAATAATAACTAACCATGTAATATTTATTCAATAGGCCGATCTTTTTCCTTCTTTTGCTTTACTCTTTTTTTTCTCCCTTCAACGTGCTTATAACAGTGCAATGAAAATTTAACCAGTGACGTTGAAAGACCAACAACCGCAATGGAAATTCAACCAGTGACATTGGAAAACCAACCGCAACCTTAGAGGCAGTGCAATGGAAATTCACTCTGCACCAACGAATTCGGATGACCAACCACAACCGCAGAACAGGTTTGAATCTCTATGTGAAGCGATAAGAAAGAGGATATATGAAAAATGGGTAGAGAACAAAGTGTTTGTGATGTCTATCCCATTGCTCTTATATGCCCTCACGATCTACACTATAATTACTATCAACATAGTAAAGTCTAAGAGAAAGCATATTTCCAGCATGAATCTTATTGCATCTATCATGTTAGTTCAACTTTTGCATCTTATAGTTGTTAGTGCGTGGAAAAGTTTAGCACCCAAAGCGAAGTGTTCATACGTTCATCTAATAATAACTAATCAAGGTTGAATTTTCATTGCACTGTTCAATAAGATTAGAAGAATGTATGAACAGTGCAATGAAAATTCAACCTAACTGCAGTAAGCATTCATCTGTGTTAATATTAGAAAAATGTATGAACACTTCGCTTTGGGTGCTAAACTCTTCCACGCACTAACAACTATAAGATGCAAAAGTTGAACTAACATGACATATACAATACACCCATGATGAAAATCTGCTTTCTCTTAGACTTTACTTTATTGACATTAATTATTGTCTAGATGGTGAGGGAGATAAGAGTATTGGAATAGACAGCACAAACATCTTGTTCTCTATAACAACCCGGAAATTTAGAACCAATTTTAAAAAAATATTTTAAGGAAATTTTGTTAGAAAATGTGTCAGAATTTAAAATTTTCATTTTTAAATTAAACTATTGAATTTAAAATGATTTTTATATAAATTTTATGAAGATATTTACGAAGGATTTCAAATTTATTTCTAATAAACAATTATTTGTAATCAAATAAATAGTGATTTATAATAATTGAAATTAGTATCAAATTGTATATATATTTGTAATGATTAACTTCAAACAATTGATAATAAAGAAAATAGTAGACTTGTAAGCGATAGCAATTTTTATTTGAATTTGAGTTAAATTAGCAATAATGATTGATTGGATTATTAGCATATTGCATTAGGTTTGACATTTCTATAGTTTAATTCGAGGGAAGAGTATCAATTAGCTTTTGTAAGTTTTTTTCCCTTTCTTAAAAGAATGGAGGAATTTGAATTGAAAAGCAATGCATACGAACAAAAAAAAAATGTACATGTTTTCTTCGTATTTTACACTGCTTATTTCAAATAAAAGAAAATCATACATTTCTTGTAATTGAACGAAGTCAACATGCTTTGTTTACATTTAATTTATGAAAATCAATTAGAAAATCTTCCAAAGAAACACATATTCAGCAAATTAGATATGAAATTCTACTTTAATAAATTGTGTAATTAAGAATACATAAATGTGGACGGAAACAGATATAAACGCATAATAATTGTGTAATTGAAAAGAGCGGAATTTGAATAAATTAGCAATAAAAGGGTTAAATTTAATAATTTGGTTGATTAAGAAAAAGAAATAAATTAGGAAAGAATTAACTTAGTTAATTAAAATTTGTAAGTGCATAATTCACTTTTAAGAAATAAAGTAATAATAAGACTTAATAAACAGGTCGTTGGAAATGGATGGGTCGATTGAGCCTATTAATTGATAGGGCAAAATAATTAATAGGAAATGAAGAATTGTAATTGTAAATTAAAGATCAATAAATGAGAATTGAATTCTTAAAGGCTAATTCTATTTATACACCAAAAATTGCTAAACATATAACCAAAAATTATAATAAACTACTATACACCATATATTACTTTATATGCACCGTTTCTTTTACTAAATTATCCTAGTTCTCAATTTCTTTTTCTTTCCTCTGTCAAACTTAAAACACAACTACCAAAAGTTAGAAATTCTTTGCATCACATTGAGTAAAATTTAACAAAATGAAATAAATTTCTTGTATTAATATTGTAGCTTTTATAAACTTTCCGAAAAAAAAATTATTTCAACAAAAACAATCTAATTTTACAAAATAAATCAACATTTCTAAACTAGACAATTATTTATGAATGTTTTCTTAATTGAAATTTTAGATTTCATGATTAAATAATTTATTACTATCTTCATTAACATATTTAGCATGCATCAAGTTTCAATACATTTAAGAACAATTTGACTATTTATATGCAAATTTTTAAAAAAAGCAAGTATGAGAAAAGGGTAATTTAGTAATAGAATTTTATAGAAAAATAACAGTGTATGTTAAGTAATTTTCAGTGTATAAATAGAATTTGCCATTCTTAAAATGTTACAATTGATTAATGCAAATAATGTGTGTAATTAAAAGGTAGATTTGAATTTGAATTTTTAAATGAATAAGGACAAATGAATTTATGGGAATGAATGTAAATGAATTAATTACTAATTGCAAATCAGTGACTTAAATGCCATAATATATGCTCATTAGTTATTGTAGATAAATGTGCCATTATAGCATGTAATGAAAGGGGATTTAAGGAATCAGAAAGGATAAACAAATACGCCACCTCAGCCAATTTATTTTCTTTGTAGATAAATGGTTTTTTTTTTTGAAATAAAAGAATTAATTAATTAATCAAGATTATAAATATTTATATAAAGGGCCATTTGTAACTAACCCTAGCTAATTCTAAATGATACAGCCGCCACTTCAATCATTTAATGGCTAACGTCTTCCCCTCTTCTCATCCATTTCTCTCTCCATACCTTCATCGAATTCCACAACTTTCAAAGGGAAATGGGTATAACTTAACTAGCTCTTGTTTATCAACAGTCAAGATAGAGTTTAAGGGTCCGGTTTTGCCAGAGCATCACCTCGAAGTCGGCAAGTTTAGAGGCGTTTTTGGGGTATGGGTAGGTGCGAGTTCGTCAACGTTGGGGGTGGGTGATGGCGGCGCTCCAGCGTTTCTTGTGCGATCATATTCTAGTAGAGAAAGGAAGCGTGTGGCAGCGGGTTTTCTTCTTCGATATTAGGTTCGGTTATACACAAAAGAAGAATGACGATGAAGAGAAAAAAAGGGAGCGGCCTGATTGGTTAAAAATGTAATTAAGATTAATAATTATTAAATTAATAATAGTTAATTATCTCAAGTTGTAATTAATATTTAAATTACTGTATCTTGTGCGAAACAAATCAGAAATCAGTGAAACAAGTTTCTATGGAATCGTATGGACGAGATCTATAACATGGAACAAACCAGAATTTAAATGGAGGCTACTGGAAATTCTGATAAGATTATACACGCTGTTTAATTCAATAAAACAATCGTTTATTTAACGGATTCTATCCGATCAAGGTGAGAACTCTCTCACTAAATTCTCATGCACAATTATTTATTTTATATAAACTGCCATGATTTTTATCAGTATTTTCATCACAAATGTTTGTTCGTTAAAAATATTATCTTTAGCTTATATGTGAGAATTCTAACTCACTTCTAAAAAGGGTTTATAAAATTATATTTATTCGATGTGGAAAAATTGGTTGTGTGATGTGAGATTTATGAATTCAAAAATAAATGAATAAAATTATATTAGGCTACAGTCGGAGTTTAGCAACTCCCGATACCCGTCGTCCACAGACCATGAACGACTTGATTGTATTGTGGTGGGAAATCGATTGTGATTGTGGTTGATTGCTTGTGGTTGAAACGAAATCGATTGTGTTTGTGGAAAATTCATTGTATAGTGAAAAGAAATTATATTAGGAAAATAAAACCCCTTGTAAACGCCGCGAGGCCTAGGATAGCAGAAAAGTCGTACTAGGGACGGTGTCGGTTTTAATTACCCTGCCGTTATAATGCCAAAATTTTCTGAAATATTCATGAATTGTAAAATATTCTTGTATGATTAGAATTTGTAAAATATCCATATATGAAATGAAATTTTTTTGAACATTCAAAATTTACATTTTTATTGAATGTAGAAATAATGAAAGATTTAAAAGAGATTCATTGTTTGTTAAAAACATGTTAACATTAAAAAGTTACATTTTTTAATGTATGAATGAAAGATTTAAAAGAGATTCATTGTTTGTTAAAAACATGTTAACATTAAAAAGTCACATTTTTTAGTGTATGAATGAAAGATTTAAAAGAGATTCATTGTTTGTTAAAAACATATTAACATTAAAAAGTCACATTTTTTAATGTATAAATGAAAGATTTAAATGAAAGATTTAAAAGAGATTCATTGTGTGTTAAAAACATGTTAACATTAAAAAGTCACATTTTTTAATGTATGAACGAAAGATTTAAAAAATATTCATTGTTTGTTAAAAACATGTTAACATTAAAAAGTCACATTTTTTAATGTACGAATGAAAGATTTAAAAGAGATTCATTGTTCATTAAACAGATGTTAACATTAAAAAGTCACATTTTTTTAATGTACGAATGAAAGATTTAAAAGAGATTCATTGTTCGTTAAAAACATGTTAACATTAAAAAGCCACATTTTTTAATGTATGAATGAAAGATTTAGAAAAGATTCATTGTTTGTTAAAAACATGTTAACATTAAAAAGTTACATTTTTTTAATGTATGTGAAAGATTTAAAAGAGATTCAATGTTTGTTAAAAATATGTTAACATTAAAAAGTTAACAATAAAAATTTACATTTTTATTGTATATAAGAAATGATTCAAAATGATCATTGTTTCGAAAAAGAAAAGTTAACAATAAAAATTTACATTTTCATTGTATATAAGAAATGAGGTAAAATTCACAATTTTAATGTAAGATTGAATCATTAAAAAGATTCTTTGTATAATAAAAATGTTTTGACATTAAAATTTGCATTTTTAATGTAAGATTGAATCATTAAAAAGATTCAAGTGTAATAAAAATGTTGTAACATTGAAATTACTTTTTTTTATGTAAGATTGAATCCTTAAAAAGATTCAAGTGTAATAAAAATTCTGTAGCATCAAAAATTTACATTTTTAATGTAAGAAGGAAGCATTGGGTAAATATGTTTTGTTAAATCAACACATTAATCATTGACATGTTAGAAAAATTAGAAAAAGAACCATGGGTTAAAATATATTTTTGTTAGATAAAAATATTCTTTTTAAACATGTGTATGAAATGTAGAAAATTATTTAAAGAATAAATAATTTGAAATCGTTGAACGAATTATAAATATATATATATATATATATATATATATATATATATATATATATATTAAAACAAAACGAATCGCGCAGCTGCAGTTCGTGATTTGGAATCGTAACTTTAAACGATTATACCGAAAGATCTGACCGTCAGATTTTTCTCAAAATTGGAACCTTTAGGTTCGTTTTGGAAAGATCTTTCCAACGATATAAAATTTGCTAAGATCCAACGGTTAAATTTTGAGAAATGTGTAATTTAAATTTTAATAAAAACAGCGCTAGGGCCGCGTAATGACCTGAAGCGTCGCTTAATTTGAATGAGCTATTTTTACATAAATAAAAATAGCGATAAATCGTTATAAAATATTATAAACGATATATAATGAAAAGAATTGGTTTGAATTATATATATTTGCGAATTATTTGAAAAAGCCGAGTTAAATCTCATTTGAAATAATTATACGATAATTGAAAGTCGAAGATATTGAAGACAGTGATTGAAGGCTGACGATTTTCACATCGAATGGACGACTACTGATGCCTTTGATTGGAGTTGCTGCCTTGAAGAGGTTACAACGGTAGTTGTCCGGATGTACTTGTTGATTGTCCGGATATGCGAGAGCCTCTATTCTGTATTGGACATATGGAACGAGGAATAAGGTGTCTCCGGTTTCATTCAGACCCAGAACGGACTTGTAAATGGATGCATGTCTAACATTGGATTTTATTGTGTTGATTGATTTCTATTAAATATATGTCTGTTTGGTGGCGGAGAATTTATTCTCTTGCTTAATACCCTTCTCTGATACGTACGAGCTCAGAGGTTATATATTAATAGACATCAGTCGCATGGCGTAAATTGTCAGTGCGGCATGCCAAGATGCAAATGATCAAGGCTTATCATTGAAAAGAAGAGCCTTGTGGTTGATGATCAAAGCACAGCTTTTAATTAGCATAGCTTTGTGTATAGCGTTACTTCGCGGTCCTCACACCCCAGTATGAACTAGAAACGGGAGAGGACTGCATGAAAAACATACGTTTCTTTCTAGCTAGAAGTGGTGTCATGGTATGGAGCCCAGACATTTTTACTTATGTGGATGATGGAATGAGGCGCCTCGGTTTTGAGTCCCTAGTGACTCTTTATTTACGCCCCATAGGGCAGGGAAACATATTGTTCAGGAATTACCAATCCACTAAAGTATTTGTGGACCGACCCTGAAGATCCAAGGCTCACTCGAGCTCTGAGCCTGAGACACGAGCTAGAGTGTCTCGAATTTGGTAAGGATGATCCCTTGCCTTGGTTCATGATGGAAATACAACTTCCAATACGATATGTTGCGGTTTTGATTGTAAAACTAGTATGGCGACATAGTATATAGTAGCTATGTCGTCTATGATTGATACATTATGATTGAAATGTTTTTGAAATATATATACACTAATAATAATAATATCAAATCCGTTTTATCGTATCAAGCATTTTTGACCATTATAAGGTAAAACTCTATCCACCGGTTTGCGTTGCATTGTGTGATGGGACTTGAGTCTTATAATGGTTTCATTTTTCTGAAAAGCATTGTGTTGTTTTAAATGATTTACTTTTTTTATGAACTGGCAATCTAATGGAGTAAATCCGTTCCGCGTTAGCGGACGCGATCCTGTGATTAGCCTTATTATTAAATAGGTTAAATAAGATTTCTCATACCAGTCCCATGACTGACTCGTACTTTGTTTCACTTGCAAACTCGGGTGTCCATATTTTCCACACGGGCAGTCGAGTTGCTTGTTTTGCAGATATTTATTTATTGAGCAGGATTCTGTATCGAAGCTTAAAGCTGTGTCCAGAGCATTGATAGTCTTCCGCTGCGTTGTATTAAATTTGCTGTAAAATAATCTTCCGCTGTTGTATTATTATATTCGATGTACTCTGATATTCTACTCTGATGTAATATTATCATAATGTTTATAAAAGTCTTCTGCTATTTGTTCTGATGTGTTGTATGTCCAAAGTTAGTGTATGCGGGATTCGAACGGTCTTGGTCGATTTAGCAATCGATTAGGTCCGGGCGAAATCCGTGTCGTTACATTCTCTACTCATTGTTCACATATCCCCTTTCCTATTGCTCCACATAAAGATTCAAACCTTCTTTGCGATTGCAGTTGATCATCCGAAGTCACTGGTGTAGAGTGAATTTCCATTGCACTGTTCTGCGGTTGCGTTGATCTTCCAATGTCACTGGTTAAATTTCTATTGCCCTGCTTTGCGGTTGGTTTTCCAACGTCACTGGCTGAATTTTCAACTGTTATAAGCACATTGAAGGGGAAAAACAAGCAAACAAACAAGAGTGAAACAAAAGGAGTAGAGCAAAAGAAGAACATGCACAAAAAATCGGCCCATTGAATAAAATTTCCATGATTAGTTATTATTAGTAATTGTTAATTATTTAATTATCTAATTAATATTAATTACTAACAAATATCTGTTAATATTATAACAAAATAAAAAAATAAATATATTTTGATTAATAATTTTTATATATTTTGATGTATTTACATACATAATATAACAAATTTAATTAGTTTTACAATTAAATAGAAAATTTTGATTTTTTTTAAAAATACAACCAAAAAACAAATTTAAATCGTTTTTCCGAAAGGGATGTTACAGACTACTCTCAATAAAGAGTCCAACGTCTTTCAGGCGTTGTGCATGTAACCCGCATCACTATCACACCATTGACATCCGCAGTATTACATGCAATGGCTGGGTATAGACTATGATACTAAATGTGACAATCGTGGAACTCGAACCTCTGACCTCTCGAAAAGTAGCACTACACACTAACCATTGTGCTAAAAGATCTTTGTGTTAACTTTCCAAAAGGGGTGTAACATGCATCCTTAAGTTGGATAAAAGGGGTGAAACCCTGCCATGATCTCGAAATTTGAGAGTGTGAACGCTCATTTAAAAGGCGTTGACATAAAGATTATGGTTGACGTAAGTTGCTTCTCTCGGAGGTAAACAGTAACATTTTTGATATCCAAGAATGGACCCATAATAGCTTCCAAAAGTTTATAGTGACGTTACTCTTAAGAAATGAAAACTTGAGTTTTAAAGTATGAATAGTGAATAGACATATTTGCTTTATTCTTTTGATAAATGAACTCGTTAAGAAGATGGAAACCCTTTGACCTTAGGTATAAATGGAGGCGTGCAGCTATTGTAAAAGATAACACTGCGAAAGTACAAAGATACCTCTCCGGGCTAGCTATTTCTTGGAAAAGATGGAAGGACACCTTTGAAATTTAAAAGCTTCATTTTAAAAGTTTGGCATTAAAATATAGTAGATTATTACTACTACATATCAGATATACTGATAATACAGATATGAAATAATAATAGTGGCAGTAGGAGGCAATATTGATACATACCTAGATAGATATTCGGGTTAAACATTGAACCTCAAGATTAACATGGTGATCATCTTCCCTGTTGTCTTCACCATTGTAATCATTTTTGAGTACTCCAACTTGAACTTATGAAAGGCTTTAAGAGAAGCGTAATAGGCAACTTTTATTTGAAAACTGTAATAGCAAAAAAATTAAAAATGTTATTTTCTTTATACTAAATATTGCAAATTCAAATTGGAAAAATTCATCTCCACTGCATGTGCTATGAAAAATTAAAAGATTCGGCAGTAGGGAAGCATGTGCATTAGAACAAGAACCAAATTTATGATGTAAAGGTTGGAATTGAACCTCACTGAAACATCAAAATAAAGGGGCATAAACCTATTGTGCAAAACTATAACAAATATTGAACAAATATTCATAGTAATAACTAAAAGAATAAGAAACAAAAGAAGTTCAGCAAATTCTGTAAATAACATCATGAATTAAATAGAAAGTATGTTGTCTAACAAAATGCAAAGTTGATTAATATAAGTACATAAAGATTACTTAGATTACAATAATTTAGAGATAAAACTTATGTTTCATTGATCCTTTCTATCATGAGATCTACTGCAATGTCAAAATTCTAATTTGATTTGCACTCAAATTCAAGTTCCCTATTTTTATTCGTCAAGAGCATATAGACTAAAAATGGGACAATCAAATGTTTTCATATCTTCTACTTAACGATTAGGTAATATGCTCGTAATAGTAGCTCTCACATACATGGAAAACATCCATTATGCATACCCAGTCACATCCTCTTAATGTATTTGACAAATAAACCTTGCTCCTTGGTTTGACCCAGGTCCAAAATAGTTTTGAGGGAAACAATTTTATGTTGTATCATTACAGAGTTTACAAATGGTATTAGACCACGTTTTGTTATGTTATTGTATGCAGGTGTGACTAATGCAAGTATGACGGTATCATATTGTAACAACT
The DNA here is from genome assembly GCA_030737875.1 of Allium sativum. Lineage (NCBI taxonomy): Eukaryota > Viridiplantae > Streptophyta > Magnoliopsida > Asparagales > Amaryllidaceae > Allium > Allium sativum. The sequence goes on along the minus strand of CM060925.1, from coordinate 137,188,452 downwards.
CGGAAAATCCGAGCCAATTTAAAATTTTTATTTTGGCAATTTTGATGAATTTTGAATATTTAAAATAAATTATTTCAAATAATATCGACAAGAAATTTATTTAGAATAGAATTAGAACGTATATATTTATTTGAATCGTCGTTAGAATATAAATATTTATTTTTATTTATAAAAGGAATTGAAAATGGCGCGGTAGTTTGAAGTTTCAATTTTGAATTTCAAATGAATGTACAGGATTCAAAATAAACTGGATTTTAGCGAAACCAAAAATATTAGAATCTATTTGAATATATCTTTCCAACGAATCCAAAAAATTCAAATTTCATAGCGGGGTTAAAAAGCTATGCCCAGTTAAAAATTTAGAATAGTCGCTATGGAATTCTGGCCCTTAAAAATGGAAATTTTGCAAACGACCTTGGTTTTCGACGAAACCACTTTTGTTGGATCCGGGATGTCAAGTTATTGCTAGATTCCAAAATTCATAATTTTCTGAATCAATTTGTGAGCGTGGCGAAGTAAAACGTGTTTTGACAGTTTAAGTCAATTTCGATCGACCAGAAAATGGCCATTTTTCAAACGGTCTCGAAATTCGATGAAATTAGTTTTGTTAGGACCGTATCATCAATACGAAGCTAGAAAATATTTTTCGGGAATTTTTAGAGTGCGTATGTGGCCCCGGTAAGTTGAAATGTGCGTTCAAATTCAATATATAAATTTATATTTTGATTTTGACGAAAATTGATCGAAACAGTCGGATCAGCCTACGATACATATCCCATTGTGTTCGGAATGTGGGTAATTAGCTATGGACGACAGTCGGTGGGTTTGATTTCGAGTTCAAAAGAAAAAGGTACCTTTTGAAATTAAATAATTAAATAAAAAAATAAAAATAATAAACCCACTCTCCCTCTCTATACCCTCTCTCAGGTCCCCCCTTCAAAAATTAAAATCGAGAAAGAAAAAAAAACAAATGGCGGGGGGGAGGGGGGAGGAACCCCCGCCACGCGGGCCCAGGGGCGGCGCCACCAACCGCCCCCCATCTCCTTCCCTCTTCTCCTCAACGCGCCTTCCTCCTCCACCGTTCCCTCTCCTCACAAATCGCGACCCCCCCTTCATCCCAAAACTGCGACCCCCCTTCAGCCCAAAACCGCGCCACCCAACACTGACGCCCTCCGCTCCTCCACCTCGACTGCGTTCTTCTCCACCCCCTCTGAAAGATTAATTACAGTAAGCTTTTTATTTTATTTATTTTATTCCTATTCTTCTACGTAATGATTTTTACTTTAAATAAAATTAGTTTTTTTTATAGATAAAAATTTGACCTTTAATGTAGATAAAGGTTAGATCAGTAAAGTAGAAAAAAAATTAGGTTTGTGTTATCATGAAAGCGAAGAAAGATTATATTTTTAATCATAGAAAGAATGGATTTATTTTTATATATGTGAAGGAAGTATAAAAATTGAATTTTTCTATATGTGAATGAAGTATAAAGATTAGATTTTTCATGAAGGTTAGATTTTTATAGTTTTAGTAGAATAAAAATATATTTTTTCTTATGTAGAGAATAAAAATATAATTTTTCTTATGTAGAAGGAATAAAAATATAATCTTTCTTATGTAGAAGGAATAAAAATATAATTTTTCTTATGTAGAAAGTATAAAAATATATTTTTTTATGTAGAGGATATAAGAATATAATTTCTATATTTATGAAAAGTAAATAAAAGTACGATTTTCATAATGAAGTAGCGTGATAAAAATATGATCTTTATTATATGAACACCGTTATGAAAATAGAAATTTTTATCTATATAGTAGCGGTATGAAAATAGAATTTTTATCTATATAGTAACAGTATAAAAATAGAATTTTTATCCATATAGCGTAGTTATAAAAATGTGATTTTTATATACATAGCAACAATATAAAGATGCGATTTTTATATATGTAGTCGATACGGACAACGAAAGTGACAAAAGGAAACACGGCGAAGATATCTACATATGAAGAGTCGCAGCGTCTGGTTTAGCTCTCAGTGAGAACTTCTCACTTTAATCCTTGTTTTCTAGTTAAAATTATATACTAGGATGCAGACGGTGTTTAGCAGCACCCAACACCCGTTGTCCACAGATCATGGACGACTTGTTTGATTTTGTTGTGTGGTGAAAATTGATTGTGATGTGGAATGAATGAAACTATATTCATGTGTTGAAATAAATTATTATATAGTTAAAAATATAAATTTAACGTGAAGGTGAATAAATAAATGTTCATTTATAAATCGAACGATTTGTTTATGTACACTGATTTGACTGATATTGATTGGGACGATAAATTTTACACGTCGCCCAACTGCACAAATAATATTCAGTGTTTGTGGATTGAAACCCCACACGGGTGTTGGGATGATATTTGACGTACACTAATCCCCATTGTTTAGTGGTATGTCGATCGTTTGATTGACAAACTGTGTAAGCGTTAATTAGTTATATTTAATGCTTATGCAGTTGTGTGGTGCACTCTGAATGATGGTTGATTATTTATCGTTGCTATTATATACATGTGTTGTATGGAAATCTATATAATTAACATTATATGGTAATTGATTGGGCCTCATTCCAATTTGGAAAATAAAGAATATTATAAAATAAAGATTCATGTGTTGAATAGAATAAACAGTCATGTGTCGACGATACTCATGTGTTGAGAATATTCATGTGTTGAAACTTATCATGTGTTGAATGAAATATTTTAACAATAAAATTTACATCTTTATCATATATAAAATTAGAAACTAACTGGAAACTAGATAAAATGAGTGGTTTCCTGTGTATTGATCTGATGTTGATTTCGGCCTTCGGGGTTAATACTTAGGGAATCGTTCTCTTACTAATTTACGGTTGGAGTCTGATTAAGAATTAAACGATAGAAATCATAATTTTATAAAATATATTAAATAACAAAAATAGTCATGTGTTGACGATACTCATGTGTTGAGAATATTCATGTGTTGAAAGAAATATATATTCATGTGTTGAAGAAAATATTCATTTGTTGAATAGAATAACGAAGTTATTGAAATATCTAAAGCCGTGTTGATTAGATATGCGTCATTTTGACGCGAACGATATTTATATCGGTTATATTCGTTTTTATAATGAATATAGAAAAGTAAGTGATTTCAAAATCTAATATTTTGAAAATATTATCATTTATATGTTAATGATATGGAATATTCAATTTTGATTTAAAATTGAATATGAAGTTGAAATTGTTTTGAAAATGAATTTAAAACGATTTATAAAATATGTTTTGAATTGAAATCGACGAAATAATATATAATATATATATTATATATATTAATGGCCTGAAAGGAATGCGCCGCGTCGCGGCAGTTCGCTAATTTCAACCATTGACTTCGAATTGACGTTACGGGAGATCCGACTGTCGGATTCTCCTAAACCGGAACCGTTGGGTTCGTATCGAAAAGAGATTTCCAAAGAATATTAGAAATTAGAAATCTAACGCTTGGATTTGGAATTATGTCCAAATCAAATTTGGAAAAGGTCGCTATAAGTGCAGTTCGACGACCATTATTGGAAATCGACTGTACGGGCCTTGATAAAATTATTAAAAATATTAATAATTTGTGTAAAATCATAATAAATGATTTAGAAAGAATTGGGGTGAAAAATCCCATATTTAAAAAGGATAAAAATATATTTTTATCGAAATGAACTAGTTATGAACTAGAATTATAATCCAATATTTTTTAATAAGTAAATTGGATTTGAAGTGATTTTAAAAATAATCAGAATTTCCAATATACGAATTGGAATGGATTTGAATCGAAATTATCTTCGGAATATTTTGATGTTGAATTTCGTGATTATACAGATATGGTTGTGGAAATTTGAAAGATATATTTATATCGTTATTTCTAATACAATATTTGTTGATTTCAGAATTTGATATTGAATATAAGCTGATATATTTTCTTATTTTCTATTCAGAGCCTTGTATGTAATATCAAATGGGATTTTGGGTTCGTCGTGGAAAAGAATAAATCTTTTAATTAAGATTCAGTGAAATTGTCCAGTTAATTAGTATTTAATTGGAACTGAATTTAAATTGGTTTTTGGGTTTATCGTGAGCGGTGTTTTGAATAACACCTGTTCTTTAACCCGATTAACAATGGAATGTGATTTTGGGTTTATCGTGAACCGTGTTTTAGATGACATTGGTTCTTTAACCCAGTTAAAGACAGGATATTGATTTGTGGGAAGATTATAACTAAGTGGAGTTTTAATGAATCTTTAATTAGATTAAAGTGATCGAGAATGGAGTATCACCAGTTTTTCTCCAAGCCATAGTTAAATCTTTAATTAGATTAGAACGTGAAATGGTAATTTACCGATAACACTGTGGTGTTAGATATGGAGTATTACCAGTTTTGCTCCATGGGATGAATAGGTTGGGATTGGGAAATAAAATAAATGATTACTTCGGTGTGGTTCGCTAATCCCGACTAGTTTGGAAAACCTTAACATGGTTTGAAATGATATCCAAAGGAAGATTAAAGAATAAATTTAGAAGAATTTATCTATGATAAAATTATTGGGAACCTTTCCCTAAGAATGTAAATATTTGAATAAAAGAGTATTCTGAATTGGAATGAGGCGTATGTTGTGTTTGTGTAACACTTGTTTATTATATACGCGGGTTATTCGGAAAGGCCGGGTTTTGTAACATCCCGCATTTTTATCGGTTTGGATTTGAATATTTAAATTAGTTTAAATATTGAATTCGTAAAATAAGTGGATTTATATATTAATTAAAAACGAAGTTGAACATATAAAAATATATATTAATTATAATCGAGCTCATAACGACGCTGCAGTTCGTAATTTAACGTTTTGAACTTCAACTGAGTGTACATGACTCGTTATAAATCAGATTTCTGCGAAATAAGAAACATTGGAATCTGTTGAACTGTATCTTTCTAACAGAAGTGAAATATTGAGATTTCGTCGTATAGATTGCAAGATATGTCAAAATCAAATATTCAGAAAGTCGCTATGAAATCGTATATCGACCATAACGGTTTATTTGAAATAACTTCTTATCGGTTTCGAATTTAGACAAGGTTCTTTTGAGACGTAGTGATAATTTAATTTTTAGAATTTTACTGAAATTTTTAATTAATTAAATATGCAACTTTTTATTGGGAGTATATGTGTACCCTGTATCAATATTTTGGGGTTTCAAAACATGAGTTAATCTACCGGTATTATTATATTTTTTGTATCGTGACACCTCGTTGAGCACCACTGTACTCTTATTTCTGTCCGTACGTTGATTCCCCAGAGTTCATCGTTAATCACCGACTTGACAACTCATGTCCGCTCATTCAAAACGTGGATACCTACCCTTAATACAACCCGCTACTTTGGACATCACTCCCATCGATCCGAAACTTCACGTCGAAGGGAGGTAAACTTGTGTTTTCAAATCACTTTTATTTAAGAACCATGCTATGCATGTGGACTTTATATTACATATATATGGTATGATTATGAAATACCAAAAGAAATTTTGCTACACTTGGACCTCAAAACCGACATTGTAATCCAATATTGTTACATGTTTTTAACCCTTTACATAAATTTCCGACGTCTAAAAAAAAATGCTGATCATTTATAATACTATAGGTCTTGGTGTTCCTTGGTTATCAATATCAAGAAATTTCACTGTCATCTGTGTACCAGCCTAAGTCTATGTGTATACAACCTGAAATCGTGTTCATCACACTGCCGACAAAGAAGGCAGACCATGTACCCTATATCTTCTCACCGACTATACATTGCAGCAGCCAAGTCTCGTACATGGTCTTTTCAAAACCCTGCGAGACAATACTGGCCGACCTACTCATGGTTACACAGTAAACCTATGCCTTGCCCTCCACGTTTTGATAATCCTATAAATACGCAGGGACTCGACATGTCCTCTTGAGCTTCGAAGCTTTTAATGGCTGAGAAAAATCATAGAAAAAAATATGCCGTCCATTCGAAATCTCGAAACTCATCGCTCTTGAATACTCTCAGGCTACGCTCCACCCTCATTTAGTTTCACGCTGTTCGAAGCTATCATCGCCTGCGGGAAGTCGAACAGCAAGTGTTAAGGCTCGTGTATGGGCTGGTTTGGTTTACAAGAGCGGATGTTTGTGAGTTACTGGAAGGAGAGGAGGCACTGTGCATTTTGAGAAGCTTTGCGTGGGTTTGTGAAAGCGTGGATGGGGGTGTACGGTGAGAATGGAGTTAACGCGGAGCATGGGTCGATGGAAGAGGATTACTGGAGATAAGCACGATGGGTTTGGTAAAGGTTTTAACAGAGAAACAAGGGAGAGAAGCACGATGGAGAGGTATCAGTAGAGGTGGAGTATGTTTGGGAATTTAATGCAATTTGAAGGAGTATAGGGGTAGAACATTGCGGTATTGTCATAACTTAAAGCCTGTACGTTTTGAGAAAAAGGGTGAAGTGAGCTGCATGGCATGTTGTGCGTACGTTTCAATGTATGTGAATGGAAGGTTCATGTTCACGGAAATGGAGATTTGATCTTTGTTGCTAGTTTTGAAATGCGAAGCAGGTTAATCACGTGAAGAAAGGTGTGCTGCGTTGAAGATGCATGAAGGGGGGTGTGAGTTTTAAAGTGAGGAATGGTGAATGGCACGTTGAGTTTGCCTAGGAACGAAAAAGAAAATATAGAAGAGGAAGAACGTTTGCAACGGGCTCTGAATGCATGCAGCTTGGCTGTGAGGAGAGATCTTGTTCGGGTTTAACTTCGGCTACGTGTTGGATGTTGAAGTATGGTAATGGACTAGAGGGGTAAGCCCAAATATAAGAAGAAAAGAAATTTTAAATATAAAAATAAAGGTGAAGAAATGGTAACTGAACTAATCAAAGAATAGATAAGGTAGCATGGGTTGAAAGGTTGGACAGTGGGTGAAAAGAAGCCGGAGACGTGCACATCGTGCGGATAAATTGGAATCTCGCAAATTTGGATCCGTAGAGCCGTAGGCTACGTACAAGAACTGATCTGAAGCAATGTGGAGCACGTTACAGTTTTAGGCAATTAAAGCGCCGAGTAAAATCAGCTGACGCAAATCGTTATTTAACGGTTAACGCGCCAAGGTGAGTAAATTCACTAACTCTCTTTTTATTTAAAATATTTTAATTATATTTTAAATAATGGTTGAATGCTATGTGATGGTTGATTAGGTAAATTACAGTTAAATTGGTTGAAATAAATATATATCATTGCATATGCACACATCATTGGTTGGATACTGATTTGAATAACACCTATGGATGCGGAAATCGGTTGGAGGAACTCAACCGGATTCTTAAATATTTAGATGTACTGTTTGTGCACTGTTTGAACCATGTTGAATGGAAATTCAACGTTATATTGATTTGGTAAATAAACGATATCAACGACAGTCAACCATAAACCCATTTTGTTAAGAAGTTGGTTGACCGTCAGACAAATCAACGAAGTTAATTATAAAAATTATATTTTTTTTGAAGCGATGTTTTAAATTATAATAGAAATTCTATTATAAACTGGTATTAAGTTTGTATTGAGATGTTTTATTGAATTGGGTATAATAATACGAAGAAGAAGTAAATTGCCAAAAAGACAAAGGACGTGATCAATTTTGATAAGAGAAGTTTAAAGAGAAATGTTTAAGGAAGATGGGGTGAAGGGTTAATGACCAATGTAAATAATTTTAAACCGAGTTTCAAATAAGGATATGACATCATCATATTTAAAATATGCCAATATTTTTGTAACGGAAATAAATGTCAAGATTTTGTAACGGAAAAGGATATCAAGACTCTTGGAACGGAAAGAGGCGTTGAGATTAATTATAAAGTGGAGTATAATAGCATATTGCAAGTCTGTGAACTATAACGTTAAATTAACGCTGTTGGCCAAGCTTAAGCATGATTTTTGTATATAGCATTACTCCCTCGGGAATAAAGACAGTTGGTTTGAATCTACTTATTCTAAAGAAATAAGTGACGATGTTTCGCCCAAAGAAAATATAGGAGTATTATGTTGGGTGGGGAACAAAGACGAATATATGTCCATAATAACTGGAAACGTTCTCCAAGAGATGCAAATGGCTAAACGAGTCTTGGAATATATCTGGGAAGATATGGAAAATTGGGGAAGTAATGTTAAATAAAAAGGGGCTAGTGATTGTGTGATGCTCGTTATACATTTGAATGGATGTTTGTTTTTACTTCGATAGTTAAATAACCGACTATCGAAGTGTTTTGACCATCGTTGTCAATACGGGGAGACCGGTTGGATATATTATCCGAAAACCACTCCGTATAGGCATAAGCGCTGCGTATTCGATTATGCTGAAGAAATTGAAGACGGAGTGAAAGGCAAGGGTCGTTCTGTCCCAGAATGGTGGTTTCTGTTTGTCCAGTCCCAGGACAACTTGTATGGACGAATGTCTGACATAGTATTCCTAACGGTCACAAAAGACGATCTTTTCAAGATATTGCGTCTGGTGGCGGAGAAATTCGTTTCTCTTGGCTTTTATACCCGTAATATTTTTGAGAAGATCAACTAGTGATTTGACGGGTTTGACGATGTGGCGTTCAAAGTGTATGGTGGCCAGATGTCCTAAAAGGTAAACATAGCCTCAAGCTTCACAACCGGGAAATGACAAAAATCGGGCAGGCAGCATGGCTATGTGGGTCGCACCCATTAGGGTGTATAATCACCTATCTAGAGAAATTCCTTTTGTTTCTAAATCTATCGATTCTGCCCATTCGGGAACGGTGGTTTGAGTCCAACCGTTGGTGATGTACATTCGATACACTCAAGCGAAATGAGTGGTCGGTCATGTGTGGGCCGGGTTGCAAGACGTTCTTGTTGAACCCAGGTGTATTCGCCTCTAGAGATACATCATCGGAAGGTGGTCCCATACCTTGTCATAGTGGAATCCAATCTCCAATAAGCGCCCTGCGGTTTTTGATTTTATACTATGTATGTAGAGCGTGAGATGCAAGCGTTCTACTATTTGGTTATTTAATTGAATTAGACATTATTATAATATCACTGGATTTTGATATCAAAATATATTTTGGGTTATAGTAAGGTAAAAGCCGTCCATGTTTATGTGTGGATTGGTCTTACTATTATCCTTTTTGTTTCAAAAAGGATTTTCAAAGTTAAGCCATATGGTTGGAGTTTACTCACACCAGTCCCATGACTGACCCAGAGTTTATTTTGTTTGTTTTTCCCTAAACTCTTGGGTGCCCAAATTTGTACGGGCAGTCAAGTGTTTCAGGCTTTACAGATACACTTGGAGGAGCTTGAAGACGAAGTTTCCACTATTGATTATTTAGAGTTATTTCCGCTGCATCAAATGTTATGTTGTACTCTGATATGGTATGTATACACAAAACAGATTTGTATTTCAAAGTTATGTTATATAATATATTTTATTCGTTCCGCTGTGAGATTCGTGTTTACTCTAATTATGCTCAGTTGTGTTCTTCTTCTTCTTCTTCTATTCTATTAGTTCTATCTTTTCTATCTCACCCTCTAATTTCTTTCTATTAATGATTTGGTATTTTCGATGTCTGAATAGTCGACGTTGGGTTTTGTGTCGATTTTCGGAGTCGAAATTCCGGGTCGTTACAGTGGTATCAGAGCTGAAGGTTAAGTGATTACCTTGGCTCTGTGGTGTGACTCAATAGAGATAAGGTCAGTAGTACCTTAGATTGAGTTTGAGTGTATATATATGAGCGCGTATTTGTAAATCAATATAAAAACTGTTTTATATTGTGTTGATTGATCTGTTGAGTGGTATATGAATTTCAGATCGACGCGTTTAGCTGACGAGGTCGATAGGGATTTATAAACGCTTGGATAGAGAAATTCGACATAGTATTGTTTTAAAAGCTGGGAAAATAACTTTACCCAAAATATATTCAGATATAAAGTATATATGTTTGAATTATTATAATATATTGGTTGTGTTTATAATTGAATAAGATTATAATTGAGATGGTTATATGAAGAACCAATCAGAATTCATATTCGTATAATATATAAGATCAGATGAAATAAATCTGAGGATTAAAACAGAATTGGAAGTAAAATTCTAGAAAATTGGAAAGCGGTTGTAAATGAATTTTGAATTACATAAGGAATTTCAGGATCCTGGGTGATTTGAAAATGTTTTTCAAATATTGTAGAAGGTATTTTTAAGTGATTTCGAAAAGTAATATAGTATTGAACTCACTTTGGTGGCTGGAAAAAATATTTCTGATGATGAACCATGGCATCATCAGTGTAATTTTCGAGCTCTAAGTGACGGATTACCAAAGGTTTTGTTTTTAAGTATTTTGAGGAAACAAGTTGTCGGAAATTCAAATATTTTGAATAATATATGATTTCAAACGGATTTGAAATAAAAATCCCAGGAATTTGAATTTTTAAATAATGATTTAACATCTGGAGTTAAAATGGTAAAAATAGAATTTAAACTAAGATAACAAAATTGGACTGAAATGGGAACGATCCAGAAGGGAAATTGTAAAAGAGAAATAGTGGAAATTCAAGTTATTAAAATGAATTGATTCGTGAAGAATAAGAATCGAATTTTGAATTTGGAGATGAAGATAACTGATTGGAGAAATGAATCAGTAAATGAAGTTGGAGTTGAGATAGAAATTTGGCTTAGTAAAAGCGAAAGATTGATTTGAGAATGGATTGATGGAGAATCAACCAAGGATTGAGTTATGGGGATGTGAAATAAGAAATTTCAACCGAGTAGGTTGTGAGGAGTTAGAATTAGAGCATCTCCACTTCTTAGCAATTTCGAGGACGAAATTATTTTAAGGGGGAAGGAATGTAACATCCCGCATTTTTATCGGTTTGGATTTGAATATTTAAATTAGTTTAAATATTGAATTCGTAAAATAAGTGGATTTATATATTAATTAAAAACGAAGTTGAACATATAAAAATATATATTAATTATAATCGAGCTCATAACGACGCTGCAGTTCGTAATTTAACGTTTTGAACTTCAACTGAGTGTACATGACTCGTTATAAATCAGATTTCTGCGAAATAAGAAACATTGGAATCTGTTGAACTGTATCTTTCTAACAGAAGTGAAATATTGAGATTTCGTCGTATAGATTGCAAGATATGTCAAAATCAAATATTCAGAAAGTCGCTATGAAATCGTATATCGACCATAACGGTTTATTTGAAATAACTTCTTATCGGTTTCGAATTTAGACAAGGTTCTTTTGAGACGTAGTGATAATTTAATTTTTAGAATTTTACTGAAATTTTTAATTAATTAAATATGCAACTTTTTATTGGGAGTATATGTGTACCCTGTATCAATATTTTGGGGTTTCAAAACATGAGTTAATCTACCGGTATTATTATATTTTTGGTATCGTGACACCTCGTTGAGCACCACTGTACTCTTATTTCTGTCCGTACGTTGATTCCCCAGAGTTCATCGTTAATCACCGACTTGACAACTCATGTCCGCTCATTCAAAACGTGGATACCTACCCTTAATACAACCCGCTACTTTGGACATCACTCCCATCGATCCGAAACTTCACGTCGAAGGGAGGTAAACTTGTGTTTTCAAATCACTTTTATTTAAGAACCATGCTATGCATGTGGACTTTATATTACATATATATGGTATGATTATGAAATACCAAAAGAAATTTTGCTACACTTGGACCTCAAAACCGACATTGTAATCCAATATTGTTACATGTTTTTAACCCTTTACATAAATTTCCGACGTCTAAAAAAAATGCTGATCATTTATAATACTATAGGTCTTGGTGTTCCTTGGTTATCAATATCAAGAAATTTCACTGTCATCTGTGTACCAGCCTAAGTCTATGTGTATACAACCTGAAATCGTGTTCATCACACTGCCGACAAAGAAGGCAGACCATGTACCCTATATCTTCTCACCGACTATACATTGCAGCAGCCAAGTCTCGTACATGGTCTTTTCAAAACCCTGCGAGACAATACTGGCCGACCTACTCATGGTTACACAGTAAACCTATGCCTTGCCCTCCACGTTTTGATAATCCTATAAATACGCAGGGACTCGACATGTCCTCTTGAGCTTCGAAGCTTTTAATGGCTGAGAAAAATCATAGAAAAAAATATGCCGTCCATTCGAAATCTCGAAACTCATCGCTCTTGAATACTCTCAGGCTACGCTCCACCCTCATTTAGTTTCACGCTGTTCGAAGCTATCATCGCCTGCGGGAAGTCGAACAGCAAGTGTTAAGGCTCGTGTATGGGCTGGTTTGGTTTACAAGAGCGGATGTTTGTGAGTTACTGGAAGGAGAGGAGGCACTGTGCATTTTGAGAAGCTTTGCGTGGGTTTGTGAAAGCGTGGATGGGGGTGTACGGTGAGAATGGAGTTAACGCGGAGCATGGGTCGATGGAAGAGGATTACTGGAGATAAGCACGATGGGTTTGGTAAAGGTTTTAACAGAGAAACAAGGGAGAGAAGCACGATGGAGAGGTATCAGTAGAGGTGGAGTATGTTTGGGAATTTAATGCAATTTGAAGGAGTATAGGGGTAGAACATTGCGGTATTGTCATAACTTGAAGCCTGTACGTTTTGAGAAAAAGGGTGAAGTGAGCTGCATGGCATGTTGTGCATACGTTTCGATGTATGTGAATGGAAGGTTCATGTTCACGGAAATGGAGATTTGATCTTTGTTGCTAGTTTTGAAATGCGAAGCAGGTTAATCACGTGAAGAAAGGTGTGCTGCGTTGAAGATGCATGAAGGGGGGTGTGAGTTTTAAAGTGAGGAATGGTGAATGGCACGTTGAGTTTGCCTAGGAACGAAAAAGAAAATATAGAAGAGGAAGAACGTTTGCAACGGGCTCTGAATGCATGCAGCTTGGCTGTGAGGAGAGATCTTGTTCGGGTTTAACTTCGGCTACGTGTTGGATGTTGAAGTATGGTAATGGACTAGAGGGGTAAGCCCAAATATAAGAAGAAAAGAAATTTTAAATATAAAAATAAAGGTGAAGAAATGGTAACTGAACTAATCAAAGAATAGATAAGGTAGCATGGGTTGAAAGGTTGGACAGTGGGTGAAAAGAAGCCGGAGACGTGCACATCGTGCGGATAAATTGGAATCTCGCAAATTTGGATCCGTAGAGCCGTAGGCTACGTACAAGAACTGATCTGAAGCAATGTGGAGCACGTTACAGTTTTAGGCAATTAAAGCGCCGAGTAAAATCAGCTGACGCAAATCGTTATTTAACGGTTAACGCGCCAAGGTGAGTAAATTCACTAACTCTCTTTTTATTTAAAATATTTTAATTATATTTTAAATAATGGTTGAATGCTATGTGATGGTTGATTAGGTAAATTACAGTTAAATTGGTTGAAATAAATATATATCATTGCATATGCACACATCATTGGTTGGATACTGATTTGAATAACACCTATGGATGCGGAAATCGGTTGGAGGAACTCAACCGGATTCTTAAATATTTAGATGTACTGTTTGTGCACTGTTTGAACCATGTTGAATGGAAATTCAACGTTATATTGATTTGGTAAATAAACGATATCAACGACAGTCAACCATAAACCCATTTTGTTAAGAAGTTGGTTGACCGTCAGACAAATCAACGAAGTTAATTATAAAAATTATATTTTTTTTGAAGCGATGTTTTAAATTATAATAGAAATTCTATTATAAACTGGTATTAAGTTTGTATTGAGATGTTTTATTGAATTGGGTATAATAATACGAAGAAGAAGTAAATTGCCAAAAAGACAAAGGACGTGATCAATTTTGATAAGAGAAGTTTAAAGAGAAATGTTTAAGGAAGATGGGGTGAAGGGTTAATGACCAATGTAAATAATTTTAAACCGAGTTTCAAATAAGGATATGACATCATCATATTTAAAATATGCCAATATTTTTGTAACGGAAATAAATGTCAAGATTTTGTAACGGAAAAGGATATCAAGACTCTTGGAACGGAAAGAGGCGTTGAGATTAATTATAAAGTGGAGTATAATAGCATATTGCAAGTCTGTGAACTATAACGTTAAATTAACGCTGTTGGCCAAGCTTAAGCATGATTTTTGTATATAGCATTACTCCCTCGGGAATAAAGACAGTTGGTTTGAATCTACTTATTCTAAAGAAATAAGTGACGATGTTTCGCCCAAAGAAAATATAGGAGTATTATGTTGGGTGGGGAACAAAGACGAATATAGGTCCATAATAACTGGAAACGTTCTCCAAGAGATGCAAATGGCTAAACGAGTCTTGGAATATATCTGGGAAGATATGGAAAATTGGGGAAGTAATGTTAAATAAAAAGGGGCTAGTGATTGTGTGATGCTCGTTATACATTTGAATGGATGTTTGTTTTTACTTCGATAGTTAAATAACCGACTATCGAAGTGTTTTGACCATCGTTGTCAATACGGGGAGACCGGTTGGATATATTATCCGAAAACCACTCCGTATAGGCATAAGCGCTGCGAATTCGATTATGCTGAAGAAATTGAAGACGGAGTGAAAGGCAAGGGTCGTTCTGTCCCAGAATGGTGGTTTCTGTTTGTCCAGTCCCAGGACAACTTGTATGGACGAATGTCTGACAGAGTATTCCTAACGGTCACAAAAGACGATCTTTTCAAGATATTGCGTCTGGTGGCGGAGAAATTCGTTTCTCTTGGCTTTTATACCCGTAATATTTTTGAGAAGATCAACTAGTGATTTGACGGGTTTGACGATGTGGCGTTCAAAGTGTATGGTGGCCAGATGTCCTAAAAGGTAAACGTAGCCTCAAGCTTCACAACCGGGAAATGACAAAAATCAGGCAGGCAGCATGGCTATGTGGGTCGCACCCATTAGGGTGTATAATCACCTATCTAGAGAAATTCCTTTTGTTTCTAAATCTATCGATTCTGCCCATTCGGGAACGGTGGTTTGAGTCCAACCGTTGGTGATGTACATTCGATACACTCAAGCGAAATGAGTGGTCGGTCATGTGTGGGCCGGGTTGCAAGACGTTCTTGTTGAACCCAGGTGTATTCGCCTCTAGAGATACATCATCGGAAGGTGGTCCCATACCTTGTCATAGTGGAATCCAATCTCCAATAAGCGCCCTGCGGTTTTTGATTTTATACTATGTATGTAGAGC
Source organism: Allium sativum (assembly GCA_030737875.1). Taxonomy (NCBI): domain Eukaryota; kingdom Viridiplantae; phylum Streptophyta; class Magnoliopsida; order Asparagales; family Amaryllidaceae; genus Allium; species Allium sativum. The sequence continues at coordinate 137,173,172 of CM060925.1, read as the reverse complement.
GTGAGATGCAAGCGTTCTACTATTTGGTTATTTAATTGAATTAGACATTATTATAATATCACTGGATTTTGATATCAAAATATATTTTGGGTTATAGTAAGGTAAAAGCCGTCCATGTTTATGTGTGGATTGGTCTTACTATTATCCTTTTTGTTTCAAAAAGGATTTTCAAAGTTAAGCCATATGGTTGGAGTTTACTCACACCAGTCCCATGACTGACCCAGAGTTTATTTTGTTTGTTTTTCCCTAAACTCTTGGGTGCCCAAATTTGTACGGGCAGTCAAGTGTTTCAGGCTTTACAGATACACTTGGAGGAGCTTGAAGACGAAGTTTCCACTATTGATTATTTAGAGTTATTTCCGCTGCATCAAATGTTATGTTGTACTCTGATATGGTATGTATACACAAAACAGATTTGTATTTCAAAGTTATGTTATATAATATATTTTATTCGTTCCGCTGTGAGATTCGTGTTTACTCTAATTATGCTCAGTTGTGTTCTTCTTCTTCTTCTTCTATTCTATTAGTTCTATCTTTTCTATCTCACCCTCTAATTTCTTTCTATTAATGATTTGGTATTTTCGATGTCTGAATAGTCGACGTTGGGTTTTGTGTCGATTTTCGGAGTCGAAATTCCGGGTCGTTACAGGTTTATACCCATTCTGAATAACTGATTCGGCGATAAATCGAAGATGAAGATGGTGGTTGAAGACCGGAGGTCTTCACATCGTTTGGATGATTATTGATGATCTTGATTGGGCTGTACACCCAAGAGGAGGGAATCAGTTGGTGATCGTCCAGACGTACTTGGAGATCGATGGATATGCGAGAAATAAGGTTCCTCCGGTTTCGTTCAGACCCAGAACGAACTTGTAAATGGACTGTGTCTGACATTGGATTTTATTCTGTGTGATTGATTTCTATTAAATATATATTTGTTTGGCGGCGGAGAATTTATTCTCTTGCTTAACGACCTTCTCTGAGACGTACGAGCTTAGAGGTTATATATCGATAGATATCAATCGCATGGCATGAATTGCCTGTGTGGCATGCCTAAGTGGCAAATGATCAAGGCTTCTATTGAAAAGCAAAGTCTTGTGGTTGATGATCAAAGCAAGGCCTGTGTGGCACAACTTTGTGTATAGCGTTAATTCGCGAGCCTCACACCTCGGTATGAGTCAAAAACGGGATAAGGACCGTTGGGAGAACACGACGTTTCTTTCTAGCTATGGGTGATGTCAGCGACCTACGAGCCCTGACATATATACCTTTTACCTGTGTGGTTGTTGGAATGCGAGGCGCCTCAGATAAAGGTCTGATAGGACCGGGAAACGTGTTTTCAGGAATTGCCAATCCTCAAAAGTAAGAGAGGACCGGCCCAACCGATTCCAAGGATCGTTGTGTGTGGTCCTGAGACATTTGCTTGAGTGTCTCAAACGGAGAGGAGCTTGCCCCTTGCCTCGACTCATGACGGAAACCCAATTTTCAATACGACCTTTGCGGTTTTAATTGTAGAACTAGTATGGCGACATGATATATGGTACCCATGTCGTCTATGATTGATACTTATGATTGAAATTGTTTTGACACTATATACTTATAGTAACATCAAAATAATATGTTTTTAAACGTATCAAGCATTCTTTGGCTATTATAAGGTAAACCCTATTCTCCGGCTTGCGTTGCATTGTGTGGTGGGACCTGGGTCTTATAATAGCTTCATTTTTCTTTATTTAGCATTGCGCTGTTTGTTTTATGCACTGGTATTCTTGGGAGGAAACCCGTTCTGTGTTATACGGCGTGGTCCCTTGATTTACCTAACTTTAAAATAAAGATTTATAACTGTTTTAGTTCTCACACCAGTCACATGACTGAACTGAAGTTTATTGTTTTAACCTAAACTCTGGGTGCCCTTATTTTCCGCACGGACAGCTAGTAGTTTTGGTTTTGCAGATTTATATTCACAGGAACCTGGTTTACAGTTGGAACGATACTCGGAAAGCTCTGTATCCGTATATCGCCTTCAGTTGTGTTTTGTATTATTTTTCCGCTGCTATGTATCTAAATGTAATTTAAATCTCTGATATTTGTCGAATGTATATTTATTCATACTCTGTAAATTCTTGTATTCTGATGGAATTGTTGTAATAAACAATGAAATGTTCTTCTGTTTGCGTTCTGATTTGTCTTGTCCTCAAAGCAATCTGGGCTTTCCTTACCGGGGGGAGTTACGAGTTCTTACACATATCTTTCATGTGCTGACTAGGTACTATGCCCTAAGGTTAGGGGTGAGCGTTTGGTTGATTTGATTATCCAATTATAAAATTTATCAAACCAAACTAAAACCAATAAAAATGAAAACCAAATCGAACCAACCAAATTAAATTTGGCTGGTTCGGCTGGTTATCCGATTAAACCGTGTTGTACAATTTGTGTTTGGAATATTCACTATAATTTGAAATAAATTATAAGTAAATGACAGGAGTATTATTATTTATGATTATTATGCTTTCTAGTATTAATTTTAACACACAGGTGATTATTAAAATTTACATAAATAACTAAACTAACCTAAAATATTTATTATAATATCGATCATTTTGAAAATATAGTAAAAGTTCGGTTAATTTGGTTAAACCGATATCCGAACTTAATTATTTTCCGGATCGATTATAAACCGAATTAATTTCAAAACCAAACCAAATGATTAGTTTATTTGGTTTAACCGAATAATGCTCACCCCTACCTAAGGTTACAAGTGACATTGAAACAATTTTTGTACAATAAAAACTATGTAAATTAGACGTTTAAAGACAAGTACATAAAAAATAATGCAAAAAACCAGACCATGCAGCAACAATAGAAATAGTATAACAACCATAAACCCTTCAAGATTTAATTGTTTCTTCTTGTTAAAACCAAAATCGGGGGGGGGGGGGGGGGGGGGGGGTGAGAGAATCTCCTAACCTTTCAAAATAACTGTCAAACAGTGCTATTTCCTATTGAATTCTCATTTCGACCAGGATCATTTAGTTCCTAACTTCGAATGAGCTTGTATAAGAACTCTGTCCTTTTCCTCGCTCCATGGATCATTCTTAATGCCCGGCTTCAAATAGTTCAGTTCAACCAGGAAAGCCGTTTAGCTATTGCTAATCATTTATTTCCTACCTCTGAATGAGTTGTATAAGAATGTTCTTCTCTTTCTTGCTCCATGGTCCATCCTGATGTCTGGCTTAAAATAGTTGTACCATCTTTTTTCTCTGCATGGACAGCTAAACATTTGAGCAATATAAGACCAACCCTCTCACCATACCGTTGTACCCAATGTTGCCTAGAGTGAGTGCAGTGGAGCTGCTGCGGATAGGGACTAGCGGACACAAAACTACCCCTAGGAGTTGATATGGATACTTATATTATTTAGTAACATTATGATATTACATAATGGCATCTTGCTAAGTTCGATCAATTTTTTTTCTAAGTGGAAAAACTAGTTTTGACATATTGACTTTATTCACATCAGAATCATCATCCTAATTTGATTCGTTGATCCGAGATGTGATTGCTCCAAAATAATTGATATTCATGTGTCAAATTTGAGGAGAATTAGTGGATGCCAACCAAATAAAGAATTACATATTGGTGTATGATTTGCGCCTTGGTGCAAGTCATGAAACATCCAACTCATGCACTTCAGACAGGGTCATCTTGCAATGCTAACACTATTGAGAATATATCATTTGTAATGAGGGCAAAAAAATGGAAGTCAACAAAAAAAATGATCGGATAATATGATAGAATGCCGACACGTCAAGTACCAGAACAAAAGTTTAATATGCTGAACTTTTAATAGAAAATAATACATAAAGAACTATTCAACTTAAGAATAAAAGAGCCACAGAAATTAATATGATAGAATGCCCACACATCAAGTACCAGAACATAATTTTTCAGTCTAAATTTCAAGCAAGAATGCTATTGTAAATAGTTGGAATCAGTTACTTATTTAGGTAACCAACGATGTCCAGTATGACTTGAACTAAATCCTTAAACCGAAGAATATCATTTAATATTTCTTCTAGTTTGTTTATGTTCCGGACGCGGTTCAAGTAGAAGTCTTGCACACTGGGCAGATGAGGATAATTATGAAACTTGTCTAGAATTTGAAAAATGCCTTTGTTTGTGAGGGGATTTCCTACAAGTTGGAAGACACATAGCTCTGACATGCTTTCTGCAATCGTATATATATGCATCGCCATCGTACTTTGTCCATGTTTCGTACAGGTCCCGTGTTTGCTTATATCGTAAGCATCTAAGAGTAGTTGGAATCGATTACTTAGGTAACAAACAATGTCCAATATGACTTGAACTACATCCTTAAAGCGAAGAATGTCATTTGATATTTCTTATAGCCTGTTTCTGCTCCGGACGCGATTCAAGTGGAATCCTTGCATATTGGGCAGATGAGGATGATTATGAAGAGAATGATATTACATTTGGGTTCTGGATTGTTGCAATATTCAGAGCTATAGGGAAAGCCTGCCAAAATCTTAGATGCTTACGATATAACCAAGCAGGGGACATTTACGAAACATGACAAAGTACGATGACGATGCATATGCAATTGCAGATAGCATGTTAGAGCTATGTGTTCCAACTTGTAGGAAATCCCCTCACCAACAAACACATTATTCGAATTCTAGACAAGTTTCATAATTATTCTCATCTGCCCAGTGTGTAAGGCTTCCACTTGAATCGCGTTTGAAACAGAAACAGGGTAGAAGATATATCATATGACATTCTTCGGATTCTTTTCAAGTTGGATCGATTACTTACTTAGGTAACTAATTAACGATGCCCAATATGACTTGAACTACATCCTTAAACCAAAGAATGTCATTTGATATTTCTTATAGTATGTTTCTGCTCCAGACGCGATTCAAGTGGAATCCTTGCATATTGGGCAGATGAGGATGATTATGAAGAGAATGATATTACATTTGGGTTCTGGATTGTTGCAATATTCAGAGCTATAGGGAAAGCCTGCCAAAATCTTAGATGCTTAGGATATAACCAAGCAGGTGACATTTACGAAACATGGACAAAGTACGATGACGATGCATATGCAATTGCAGATAGCATGTCAGAGCTATGTGTTCCAACTTGTAGGAAATCCTCTCACCAACAAAGACATTATTCGAATTCTATACAAGTTTCATAATTATTCTCATCTGCCCAGTGTGTAAGGCTTCCACTTGAATCGCGTTTGAAACAGAAACAGGGTAGAAGATATATCATATGACATTCTTCGGATTCTTTTCAAGTTGGATCGATTACTTACTTAGGTAACTAATTAACGATGCCCAATATGACTTGAACTACATCCTTAAACCAAAGAATGTCATTTGATATTTCTGCTAGTCTGCTTCTGTTCTGAACACGGTTCAAGTGAAAGCCTTAGGCACGGTTCAAGTGCAAGCTTTCCCTATAACTTTGAATATCTCAACAGTCCAGAACCCAAATGTAATATCAATCTCTTCAAAATGAGGGGTCTTTTGCAATATAAACCAATCTGTAATAACCAATATTTTCAACTGAGGACTGCTGAATGATCATAGTTCAGGGAATGCAAATGCAGTTGTCGTTGGTTTGTCCGTGGAAGTTGCTCGTGATGTTATAAATGATCATATATGAGATTTAAATTATAGTGTACTTAGTATCAACAAAAATTTGTTTATTAGTAGCATTTGTAGCAGATTGCAATTTTGTATAGAGTTGTGATTCTCAATCCACTTATTGAAAGAAGGGTAACATCAATCTAGAAAAACTTAGCTATTGGTTAAAAAAAGTATTGTAGTTCACAGTTGTATTTGTAGTTGAAAAGCAGCACATGTAAATGAAGTAAAATAGTTAGCACCAAAAATAATTGTGACATATAAACCACATGGTATACATCTCCAAAATATGATGAATTGTAAACAATAGTTGTAAAGTTAGCAAACCTGAATATTCAAACCCCTTCCGTCCCGGAAGCAAGAAGTGCGCTAAATAATCATTGATACAAAAACAATGCACATGCATTTGAATAGTGGTTTTAGCAGAAAAAATTCAGTTAAATACTATGGTGGTAAATTGGCAGGTTGAGAATGTGTAAAACAAAATGCAGTTTTATTATTTAATTTTAACATACCAACAATGTAGAGAAGGCGGGCAAGTGAAGCATACTATGATTTAATTTTTTTAAAGTTCTCAACAAATCTAATCGAAGCAAATAATTTTAAAAACCATATCTATGCTCGGTGTATGTAATTAACCACATCAAACTGAAAAATGTAGTGTAATTTTATGTTAATTTGAGCGAAAGCGTTATTATTTGATCACGATCTAGTATTGTCTATTTAAATACAAATGGAACTTTAAAAGAAAATAATTATGCCGTCTCACAGAAACAATAGCAGAAATAAGGGACAAAAGATTTATTCCGATGTGAATATCCTAAGTTCACGGAGACCCAATAACTTCTTTTACTCAAACGAAGAAAAAAGTACAAAAGAGAGAAGGATAATGGTGGATGCGCTCACACTCTTACATACATGAAAATAGAATTCCTTCATTTAAATAGTTAGATAATAAATGGTTGCTTGAAGATGAAGAAAAATAAATTTCAGTTTATCCAAATATGTTTTTAAATTGCATGATTTGATTTTAATATAAATAGATGGCGTAATCTTGGTTTTCATCTATTTCCATTAATTGATTAATTATCCATGTATTTCTTCATATTGACTAATTAATCGATTGACTAATTAATTAGTTTCATTTCAAAACATCCTCTGATGTTTTTCCATATGCAAGCCAAATTAATTGATTGATCGAACCAGTTAATCAATTTCTTTCCTCCTCAACAAATACCTGAATCATCCAAATTTAACACTTCACCTTGATTCAAATACAACAGTCTCTCTTCATCACCTCATCATCAAACAATCAACATATAAATTGTTGGGTCTAACGCGATTGACTAATTAATTAGTTTTCTTTCAAAACATCCTCTGATGTCTTTCCATATGCAAGCCAAATTAATTAATTAATTGAACTAATTAATCAATTTCTTTCCTCCTTACTAAATACCTGAATCATCCAAATTTAACACTCCACCTTGATTCAAATACAACAATCTCTCTTCATCACCTCATCATCAAACAATCAACATAGAAGTTGTTGGGTTTAGCGCCCCATGGCGCCCAAGTAACAGGAAGCAAACTTATCAAGTTTGAGAAATGCTTAAACTTGTCCTTTGAAAGTGACTTTGTGATCATATCTAAATGATTATCCAAAATACTCACACTCAATAATTTTATCTAATTCGCTCTTCCTCAAGCATATGAAAGAAATCTCTTACATCAATGTGCTTCGTTCGTGAATTATAAGCTTGATTCTCTATAAGATAAATCACACTCTGACGATCTGAAAATAGTTCTACTATCTTATGCATCATTGAAAGATCATCCAACAACTGAAGTAAGTATAATTCTTCGTTTGTTGATTCCATAATTGATAACAATTTTACTTCGATAGTCGACAGAACTACGATAAATTGCAGCTCTGGTCTCCATGAAATCTAGTTTATGCCAACTGTAAAAATATTGCTCAACACTGACTTCCTAGTATCTCTATCCTTAACATAATCAGAATCATAGTATCATCTAAGAGAGATGTTGCAATCTACTCTACCATACAAGCCCATCGAAGAAGCACCTCGAAAATGTCTATGAATCAACTTCATTGCTTGCTTGTGCTCTTTGCTTGGATTAGACATATATCGGCTTACAACACCCACAACATGAGTCAAATTTGGTCTTGTGCACATCATTGTATACATAAAACTACCAATAGTACTAGAATGAGGTGTATCAGCCATATACCTTTTGTCTTCTTCCGATGAGGGAGTTAGACCTTTTGACAACTTCAAATGAAAACTTAATGGAGTACCAACCGGTTTGACTTTTTCCATTCCAAGTTATGTGAGGACTTTCTCGATATACTGCGCCAGAGTGAGCATTAACTCTCTCCACTTCCTATCCCTGCTTATCTCCATACACAATATCATTTGTATCTTTTCCAAATCCTACATATCAAACTCATTACTGACCTCCGCTTTCAACTCAATAATTCTGACCATATTCCGAGATACAATCAACATATCATCAACATTTAATAACAAACCATTTCATCATCACATCTCCTAAAATAAACAAATTATCTTTGAAATTTCTGGAGTATCCCTGTGAAAGCATTAGGGATGGCAATTAGACCCGATCAAATGGACCCGAACCCGACCTAGCCCGAGCTTCGGTTCGGGTCAGCTCTGTTTTGGTTCGATTGGATTATAACACTAAAAATACATATATTTCAAAGCTTTTTGGTTGGTTCTTTCGAGTCGGGTTAATTCGAATTGGGTTTGATCGGGTCTTAATTGTATTTTTATCACCTAGACCCGATTCGAAACCCCATTGGATTTGGTTTGGGTTCAGTTCTTTTCGGATCGGTTCGGTTTGGGTTCTTGGTTCTAATTTTCAACCCTAGAAAGAAATTTTTTATCAAACCTCTTATACCATAGCCTAGGAGGCTAGTTCAATCCATATAGAGATTTGTTGAGTTTGCAAACATAATCTGGTCTGCTACTGTCAATGAATCCTTTCCTCTATTTTAAATAAATCTCCTCATACAAATCACTATGCAAGAATGCAATTTTGACGTCTAGTTGCTCTACTTTCATATCATAATGAGCAACTAATGCCAAGAAAATACAAATAGAAGTATGTCTAACCATCGAAGCAAAGATATCATGATACTCTACCCCCTCTTTTGAATATACCCATTTGCAACTGATCTTGCCGTGTACCTAAGATTACCATTTTCGCGGTCTTCAACTATAAATTCACTTGCATCCAATAGCTCTCTTGTTGATGGGAAAAGACACCAAATCCCAAGTATGATTTCTCTGCACAAATTCAATCTCCTCCTTCATAGCAACTAACCAACTGGAACTATTAACCGATGTGATAGTTTCTCTGTAATCACATTTCGGAGTGTAGTGCACTCAGTGTACATAACCATATGTGAAAGACTGAGCATTAGCAAATATTTTTCATCTTCCAATGGCTATACTAACTGATTTATTTCATTAAGTATTAGTCAAGAATAATGCAACTCCAATTGTTAAGATATAAAACTGATGCATACCCCTGCATTTCAAATAATTATTAGATACTATATCTAAACAAGCAATAGCTGACGTGGTTCTAGTCCACATTGAATCATAAAAATACAAGTGGGATTTCACGGTCATTTGATATTTCTTATAGTATGTTTCTGCTCCAGACGCTATTCAAGTGGAATCCTTGCATATTGGGCAGATGAGGATGATTATGAAGAGAATGATATTACATTTGGGTTCTGGATTGTTGCAATATTCAGAGCTATAGGGAAAGCCTGCCAAAATCTTAGATGCTTAGGATATAACCAAGCAGGTGACATTTACGAAACATGGACAAAGTACGATGACGATGCATATGCAATTGCAGATAGCATGTCAGAGCTATGTGTTCCAACTTGTAGGAAATCCCCTCACCAACAAAGACAATATTCGAATTCTAGACAAGTTTCATAATTATTCTCATCTGCCCAGTGTGTAAGGCTTCCACTTGAATCGCGTGTGAAACAGAAACAGGGTAGAAGATATATCATATGACATTCTTCGGATTCTTTTCAAGTTGGATCGATTACTTACTTAGGTAACTAACGATGCCCAATATGACTTGAACTACATCCTTAAACCAAATAATGTCATTTGATATTTCTGCTAGTCTGTTTCTGTTCCGAACACGGTTCAAGTGAAAGCCTTACACACGGTTCAAGTGCAAGCTTTCCCTATAGCTTTGAATATCTCAACAGTCCAGAACCCAAATGTAATATCAATCTCTTCAAAATGAGGGGTCTTTTGCAATATAAACCAGTCTGTAATAACCAATATTTTCAACTGAGGACTGCTGAATGATCATAGTTCAGGGAATGCAAATGCAGTTGTCGTTGGTTTGTCCGTGGAAGTTGCTCGTGATGTTATAAATGATCATACATGGGATTTAAATTATAGTGTACTTAGTATCAACAAAAATTTGTTTATTAATAGCATTTGTAGCAGATTGCAATTTTGTATAGAGTTGTGATTCTCAATCCACTTATTGAAAGAAGGGTAACATCAATCTAGAAAAACTTAGCTATTGGTTAAAAAAAGTATTGTAGTTCACAGTTGTATTTGTAGTTGAAAAGCAGCACATGTAAATGAAGTAAAATAGTTAGCACCAAAAATAATTGTGACATATAAACCACATGGTATACATCTCCAAAATATGATGAATTGTAAACAATAGTTGTAAAGTTAGCAAACCTGAATATTCAAACCCCTTCCGTCCCGGAAGCAAGAAGTGCGCTAAATAATCATTGATACAAAAACAATGCACATGCATTTGAATAGTGGTTTTAGCAGAAAAAAATTCAGTTAAATACTATGGTGGTAAATTGGCAGGTTGAGAATGTGTAAAACAAAATGCAGTTTTATAATTTAATTTTAACATACCAACAATGCAGAGAAGGCGGGCAAGTGAAGCATACTATGATTTAATTTTTTTGTAGTTCACAACAAATCTAGTCGAAGCAAATAATTTTAAAAACCATATCTATGCTCGGTGTATGTAATTAACCACATCAAACTGAAAAATGTAGTGTAATTTTATGTTAATTTGAACGAAAGCGTTATTATTTGATCACGGTCTAGTATTGTCTATTTAAATACAAATGGAACTTTAAAAGAAAATAATTATGCCGTCTCACAGAAACAATAGCAAAAATAAGAGACAGAAGATTTATTCCGATGTGAATATCCTAAGTTCACGGAGACCCAATAACTTCTTTTACTTAAACGAAGAAAAAAGTACAAAAGAGAGAAGGATAATGGTGGATGCGCTCACACTCTTACATACATCAAGATAGAATTCCTTCATTTAAATAGTTAGATAATAAATGGTTGCTTGAAGATGAAGAAAAATAAATTTCAGTTTATCCAAATATGTTTTTAAATTGCATGATTTGATTTTAATATAAATAGATGGCGTAATCTTGGTTTTCATCTATTTCCATTAATTGATTAATTATCCATGTCTAATCATGTATTTCTTCATATTGACTAATTAATTAGTTTCCTTTCAAAACATCCTCTGATGTTTTTCCATATGCAAGCCAAATTAATTGATAGATCGAACCAATTAATCAATTTCTTTCCTCCTCAACAAATACCTGAATCATCCAAATTTAACACTTCACCTTGATTCAAATACAACAATCTCTCTTCATCACCTCATCATCAAACAATCAACATATAAGTTGTTGGGTCTAGCGCGATTGACTAATTAATTAGTTTCCTTTCAAAACATCCTCTGATGTCTTTCCATATGCAAGCCAAATTAATTAATTAATTGAACTAATTAATCAATTTCTTCCCTCCTCACTAAATACCTGAATCATCCAAATTTAAAACTCCACCTTGATTCAAATACAACAATCTCTCTTCATCACCTCATCATCAAACAATCAACATAGAAGTTGTTGGGTTTAGCGCCCCATGGCGCCCAAGTAACAGGAAGCAAACTTATCAAGTTTGAGAAATGCTTAAACTTGTCCTTTGAAAGTGACTTTGTCGTCATATCTAAATGATTATCCAAAATACTCACATTCAACAATTTTATCTAATTCGCTCTTCCTCAAGCATATGAAAGAAATCTCTTACATCAATGTGCTTCGTCCGTGAATTATAAGCTTGATTCTCTATAAGATAAATCACACTCTGACGATCTGAAAATAGTTCTACTATCTTCTGCATCATTGAAAGATCATCCAACAAATGAAGTAAGTATAATTCTTCCTTTGTTGATTCCATAATCGATAACAATTTTACTTCGATAGTCGACAAAACTACGATAGATTGCAGCTCTGATCTCCATGAAATCTAGTTTATGCCAACTGTAAAAATATTGCTCAACACTGACTTCCTAGTATCTCTATCCTTAACATAATCAGAATCATAGTATCATCTAAGAGAGATGTTGCAATCTACTCTACCATACAAGCCCATCGAAGAAGCACCTCGAAAATGTCTATGAATCAACTTCATTGCTTGCTAGTGCTCTTTGCTTGGATTAGACATATATCGGCTTACAACACCCACAACATGAGTCAAATTTGGTCTTGTGCACATCATTGTATACATAAAACTACCAATAGTACTAGAATGAGGTATATCAGCCATATACCTTTTGTCTTCTTCCGATGAGGGAGATAGACCTTTTGACAACTTCAAATGAAAACTTAATAGAGTACCAACCGGTTTGACTTTTTCCATTCCAAGTCATGTGAGGACTTTCTCGATATACTGCGCCAGAGTGAGCATTAACTCTCTCCACTTCCTATCCTTGCTTATCTCCATACACAATATCATTTGTATCTTTTCCAAATCCTTCATATCAAACTCATTACTGACCTCTGCTTTCAACTCAATAATTCTGACCATATTCCGAGATACAATCAACATATCATCAACATTTAATAACAAACCATTTCATCATCACATCTCCTAAAATAAACACACTATCTTTGAAATTACTGGAGTATCCCTGTGAAAGCATTAAAATTAGACATGATCAAATGGACCCGAACCCGACCTAGCCCGAGCTTCGGTTCGGGCCAGCTCTGTTTTGGTTCGATTGGATTATAACACTAAAAATACATATATTTCAATGCTTTTTGGTTGGTTCTTCGAGTCGGGTTAATTCGAATTGGGTTTGATCGGGTCTTAATTGTATTTTATCACCTAGACCCGATTCGAAACCCCATTGGATTTGGTTTGGGTTCAGTTCTTTTCGGATCGATTCGGTTTGGGTTCTTGGTTCTAATTTTCAACCCTAGAAAGCAAAAATTTATCAAACCTCTTATATCATAGCCTAGGAGGCTAGTTCAATCCATATAGAGATTTGTTGAGTTTGCAATCATAATCTGGTCTGCCCTTGTCAATGAATCCTTTCCTCTATTTTAAATAATTCTCCTCATACAAATCACTATGCAAGAATGCAATTTTGACGTCTAGTTGCTCTACTTCCATATCATAATGAGCAACTAATGCCATGAAAATACAAATAGAAGTATTTCTAACCATCGAAGCAAAGATATCATGATACTCTACCCCCTCTTTTGAATATACCCATTTGCAACTGATCTTGCCTTGTACCTAAGATTACCATTTTCGCAGTCTTCAACTATAAATTCACTTGCATCCAATAGCTTTCTTATTGATGGGAAAAGACACCAAATCCCAAGTATGATTTCTCTACACAAATTCAATCTCCTCCTTCATAGTAACTAACCAACTGGAACTGTTAACCGATGTGATAGTTTCTCTGTAATCACATTTCGGAGTGTAGTGCACTCAGTGTACATAACCATATGTGAAAGACTGAGCATTAGCAAATATTTTTCATCTTCCAATGGCTATACTAAGGGTGCGTTCTTAACCAACGCGAGCGGGGTATTTGAGCGTGGCTTTTGAGCGTGGCATTTGAGCGTGGTACTGTAGCGAACGAGGAATGTGTTTTTAGCTGCGAACAGGGTATTTGAGCGTGATATTTAATTGTTAAATTAATGGTTTTGATTTAATTAAATTCTAATTGCATCAAACAAAACGACAACATATTTCATAAAATAAACGACAATGTTTTTCATAAAACATAAAGAACACAACGGTACTGGAATTAAAACAAGTACATGAAAATCTAAAATAAACGATGATGAGGTAATTGACTCAACTCAGCTGAAATAAACCCACATATGCCCTCATCCGTAAGCTCCCGAACAATATCCACATTCCGCTCGTCATTGCGGAAAATCGTCAGAATCTCCCAAAGGTCCACACGCGTACCCGATCTTTGAAGAAGCTCCAAGCAACGAGCAGCAAGCTGTCTCGTATCGTCGGTCATAAACGAGCTGGCACGCGCTACCTGTCTGCGCTTAGAGGGCTGACCAGAAGGGGGATCGCCCGAAGCCATCCAACTAGTATAGAAACATGCGTCGGCAGGGGAGAAAGAAGCAACTGGCACAGGCGCTGGTGGAGGTGCTGGTGCAGCAGGAGGTGCAACCGCAGGTATCGGATACGCACAAGTATCTTTCCGCAAACAACCCTCGAACATAATGTCCTGCTCTCAGAACTTCAAAGGCGAGTTCCTCCTAAACCGTCTGTATGGTCTGCCACCGCCGGTACTCCAAAAATCATCTGGACCGTCCAAATAATCGAACTCTGCATTCCATACACCGCCGGGTGTTCGTAGCAGTCTGTCCCAATCCGAAAAGAGCGCTTCGTGTTGTCACATTTATTTTTGATCTGGGTTTCTGTGAACTCCATATTATAACGGTCGTTCATTGTTGTCGCGACTGTTGAGTAGAACCCACTGACGCCTGTATCGCGAGCGGCTATAAACTCAACGCAAATATCTATGAAAGCGGACTTCCGGTCGTCCGTCCAGTTCGCAAATGGCTGCGAGGTAGCAGAGGTGGAAGACGAAGCCATCTGCATAACCAAAAAAAAAAACAAAAAAATTCGAAAAAAACATATGTTATAGGGAATTGAAAAATACACACAACCGTATAAAAAATTACCGATTTTGAAGCTTGAAATTGCTCGGAAAAATTGAAAATCGAAGGTTAGGAGGAGAGGATTCGGACTGAGGTGAGGAGGAAAGGGGGAGGCTGTAACGACCCAACATTTTTGACCGTTCAAATCGACAATAAACCACACATGTCGACCCAAACAAATCTCAAATGCAGGCAGTTATTTGAAAAGAAGAAAAAGAAGAAAGAAGAGAAAAACAAATCTCAGAATCTCACAGCGGAAGGACAACATATAATAAACAAATAGCAGTTAACACAATTGGAATATATACACATTTGACTATAGCTTACAAATGATAAATCAGAGTTACACATAAACAGATATACACACACGGCAGCGGAAATAACTTGCAGCGGAAATACATATATAATAGATATATACCAAATCTTCGTCTTCTATCTCCAAGGCAAAGTAATCTTCATTAACTGCAACATCTGCTGACCCAAGCGTATTGCATAAAAAGAAAACACAACAAACACTCGGATCAGCACTAAATCATTCTCATATTAGTCAAATTAAAATACGAAATAATATCAGTGTCATGGTGCAGTAACTCAAGAGATGTTACGGGTTTTCCCATCTCTCGAGGATCCGTTAAACTAATACATACATAATATAGTACGCTATTATGGTAGTGTCTATCCAGTAGAGTATAAATACTGAAAATAACGTAAGCGGGATTACCATATTACCCTTACGCCGTTTATAGGCATCAACAGTCTATACAGTACCGTAAATTCACCGTACTGGTGTTATCAGAGGGCACTCCATAGAAGGCAAATGCTAAATCAAAATCGTATGGGGCTCGATATGGATATATATGACAAGGCACTCGAGGCAATGCCCAGGGTAGGATTCTACCAATTGCACTCCCGGACCGGTGGTAACGCATAGCAGCCACTACCGCCCACCTCGGAACACACTCCCAAAGTCAAAATGGGCCCAATTAATCATTATCATCATAGTCATAGAAATAGTATCGAAGGAGTGAGTCCGATCAAAGGTGCTACCTCAATTTGTCACGGTATAGCTCCTGTTTTAGTCATTTTAATTCTGACCCGAAGGTCAGGGCTATTTCGCAATCGCTCATCTTCCTTCGATTAAATAATCGCCTTCAAGTCATCATATCTCATTCTGGATACGTCGGAACGTTCATAGATACGTCAAAACGTTTATAGTTGTCAAAGTGGTATCGACACTGACAGAGAGTATGCCTTATGCCGATTCCGGTCTCTTTGACAACCAACGCTTACATCTTTCACATCGGTTGGTTCTTTTACATTTCAAAGGTTCGTTTTCATATCAAAATATCGTATTTTGTCTCGAACCAAATTTATATTCAAAAATAGAATATAGTTTCAAATCGAAATATCATAACCATACCCAAATCATTTATATTCTAACTTAGAATATATTTTCATACTTCTTATATTATAATCCTATAATATTTCAAGAATCGACTTATATTCAGGTAGAATATATTTCATCTCAAAGATTTTAACTCATTCCGATCTCGATTTATATTTGAACCCATTCAGATTCAAATTTTTTTTTGTCTTATCTCCATTCAGTCAATGGTTTTAGATCCAGCCTTTCACTCGGAAGAAGTTTTAAAAGAATTATAAAATAAGTTTTGAAAAATAGATGCTTAAGAAACTTTTATATAAATAATATAGGTATAGAATAAGAATATAATAGATAAAATAGGATAATATAAGTTTAAATGTTATAGATATACATAATTTAAAAATCTACTAACTAGTTTTAAATAAAAGAATAAGGGAAAATTTGGTCATAATAATAGTTATAAGTAAAAGTTTAAATAAATAAATTCTGGAGAAAGATAGTTATACAAACAAGGAGTATATATATAAACATTTTTAAAATTAAAAATCGATACTTTCTTCCGAGCCTCCATACATGAATCTGACTCCGGTTTCAAATGGAGTTGCCTAGCTCAAAGGACTTGTTTCAAATTCCATATCTCGTTTCAACCCTGTTCAAAACAACTGTTTGATTTTAGGAGTTCAAACATATGTTCAAACCGAGTTAAAACAACTCAGATACCCTCGATTTCCAAATTTCCCAAAAAAAATTGGATTCCATAAGAATTTATTTCCTTCAAATCCAAACTCTCAATTTGAAAGGATTTTAAATCATATTCAAATCCCAATTTAAATATTTCCACTTTGTTTTGGAAAATTCATTTAACCCTTTTTAATCAACACCCCAGTTCAGAATCTTTAAAGAATTGAATTATCGAGTATCGGCACATTCTTTCAAATGGAAAATTCTATCAAATAAAATTTCAAATATTTAAAATCATTTAACCAACTGATGTCTGTATATAATTATTCTATCCAATGGCCAAGTGATTTTAAATTCAATTTCTCGATATTTCAGGGATGGATCTATCATTTCAATCCAAATCAGGGTCACAGAGATTTATCATTTCACTCCGTGTTCTTAATTTATTTTATCGATAAATTCCAGGTTTATTAGATGCCCGTAACATCAAGGGTAAATGGGATTTATCGTCACAAATCAACATGCACTACAATATACTGAAATAAGGAGCATCAGCAATGTCAATATAAATTTAGTAATAAATTTCAACCAACATCCATCACGATCATTCCGTTCAACTGATCAGCATTAAACTGTTTCAGGATTTATCAAGGGTTCGAATTTCAAACTAGAAATTTAAATTTAAATTAAATAACTGATTATTAACTTAAATTTGAATGTTACGTACATGCATGTCAATTTTACACAACACATCAACAATCCAACACAACCATGCAACCAAACTTATTTCATAATTTAATTAAATAAATATGGGAATAATTCAGTATTTCGTGAGCGAAGAATCAGTCACCTTTGCATCCATAGTTGATCGAACATCCAACTAAGGGCCAAAATTTGACAGTCACCTAATGCAGCCCAGTTAGTGCCAAAACGTCCGCAATTCCATCACGATCCCAACGCAACAAACCACGTCCAAATCCGAGTTCATATGTAAGAGTTATCAGCGATTTACTATTTAAATTTTGAAAATATAAAAATAAATAAATAATTATCCTTACCCAACCCAGAACTGACACGTCATCACCCTATAGCCGTTTTCCCGCTCCTTCTTCCCTTCTGCTACAGTAACCGACGGGTTAAAAGTACCGATCCGCACCTACCCTTTGACCGTTGAATGCTCCCTCCTCCGACCGACTTAAGACCAGAAACCACCTCCGTTACCTCCCTCATCGAAAACCGCATCCACCTGTACCGGAGCCGCCACCTCCGGTTGACCCTGGCGCCGCCGCCAATGCAAAACCCACAACGGGTTTTGAACCCTAAATCGCAAATTCCCGCCGCCTCGTTGACTTCCAGATCGAACGAACACCACCAATCGACTCCCATCGACGATCTCTACAATACCCATATGCCCGATTCCTCGATTGGGCTCTAAATCAGAAACCCCCAAATCATAGCCTAGGGTTCCGAAAATACCAAATTTGACCAGCCATTTCCCGTCACTCTGTCCATTACATGTTGAAACGAATTGTAGATCTGGGTTCTACTCGTTGAAAGCTTCGAAATGATATGAAATACGTTGGGGTTTGAAGAGATTTCAATTTGGAGTTGAATTTTTTTTTCTAGGGTTTTGATAACCGGTTTCAGCCATTAAAGAAAAAAAAATTGGAGGATGAAAATGTACGTGTAATGAAATGGCTGAAGGAGTAGTTAAGTGGATTTTATTTATATATATTTATAAGGCCCAAACATGAGATATACCCTATTATCCATTTACAATGCTCTCGATCACATTTTCTCTCATACGGTCAAACTACAGGTCGGATCGTAACGCAAATTGGAACTCTACAATAATTCGACATTCCGGTTCCGATGGCACCAGTTTCGTCGAATTCCGAGACAGTCGCCAAAACAGTTAAATTTCACAGTTAATTAAATAAATAAAATATTAAAAATTCAATTAACTGTTTAAATTCAAATTAAATATTTGTTAAATTCAAATTAAATCCAATTATAACCTAAATAATTTCTATAAATAAATTTCACACCTTTTTAAATCTTAATTTGATTATTTAAATTTTTGATTTGAATTTCAGTTAAAATCCAACGACTTAAAATCCCACCATTTCAAATTTAAATTTGAAATATACTTTTAAAGTAACCCACTCAAATTAATTTAAATATCAAATTTCAAATTACAGCCCTTTTTAAATAAAACTAAATTTGAAGAATCTGTTTATACTAAATTCAAATAATTATCAACATTAAAACCAACAAAATTTGATTTTTTTTTCTCTAAGATAAATCCATTTATTTGATTAAAATCTAAGTTAAAATATACAGAAAATTATGGGTTGTTACATTCTCCCCTACTTAAAATCTTTTCGTACTCGAAAAGAGAACGAAATATGATATTAACCATATTCATACTTTTCAAATTCATACATATAAAATAGTATTTATAAAATAAGTATATAGTTGTAAAAATCTCATAAATTTTCTAAACCCTGAAATCACGGAAAATTTCGGCAGCATCTCCTTTGTACGGAGAGGTCCGGAAAATCACCACATATATAAAATCCCAATATTCATCTCATCACTCGATGAGGCATCCCAAAAAAAATGGGGAAAACAAAATATAAAGCCACCAAAATCTTGTAACACACACACATACCTTTCTTTAGCGTTTATTTGCATTTTTACTTACCTTAGCACTTAGTATTTAGCGCAAGCGAGCTCCGTAGCGTAGCGCGACTTCCTTCCACCTGCTACATACTCACATACCCATAAGATTCAAACGTATATACAATATTTAGTGTACAACTTACACAACATATCTCGACCATTTCAACTATAAAAACCAAGATGTTATCAACATGTCAGCAAACAAATCAACGATTATCACCTTATAAATGAAGGAATTTGACTAAAACATACTGGGCAAAAGTTGTAGCATTTATTTCAGGCTTTCCGAATTGTCCGGATTCGTCGAATTCGGATAAATTGTTTAAAAGTTATGGCCATTTTAGCGGGAGGGAACGCTTCAGTTCATATAATGAAAAATGCAGGTCTGAATTATTCAACCCAGTTTTTAACCCTTTAAACATTTAAATTCCACTTAGCACATAAGAGAGAAGTTTTAGTTCACACTCTGGCCTTTCCGAATTGTGCTCGCACATTAAAATCCGACGTTCTGTTAGGAAGTTATGACCAAAACAACATGGGTATTCAGTTCAGATTTTTATTTTCTGCGCATACCACAACGACTAAAACTTGGTTTTCAACATTATTAACTTGAAAATTAGGCAAGGCACTATTAACAAAAGTTTTAGTTCAGTTTCTTAGGTTTCCAAAAAGCCTAGAATCGCCGAATTTCGATTATCCTATCAAAAGTTACGATCATTTCGCTTCAGCTTATCGAATGTTTTTTTTTTTTTTTAGATTTCCGCATAACAACTATTAATTTCATTTGAAGTTTCAACCATTCGATTCCAATAATTTTGGTAAATCTTTAACACTTCAATTTGTTATCGCTTCATTTCTTGAGAAATGGATTCACATTCGATTGCCTATTATTATATTTTTTTCTGATCTATTTTTTTTTCTTCGTTTTCATCTCAAGCATTTAATTACACTTAAGACTTGAATTCACTTTAATTTCCGAACTAACTCGATAACATCAAATCATTAACTCATTAACTTTGGTCGACTTACCAAATTCATTCGATATTCAAATCAAATAATTTAGCCCTCGGTTTTATATCTCCTATATCTTATTTCATGTCTCAATTCCCGGTTTGTATCACTTCCTCGCACCTCATTCCCATTAACATGGGTCAACCCATCACATTTTCATTACTTACTCTTACTACTCCATTTACACTACATGAATGTCGTTTCATTTAGTTAACTTCAACCCAAAAGTCAAGTGTTAAGATCAGTTATAGTTTTATATAACTATTCTATTTCTCTCATTTTCGACATTTCGTTTTACTTGCCTAATCCACCAATATATAGATTCTATATTGGCTTATTTAATCCTTTTCCAATTGATTTCGTTTCATCAAATCCCTCTAAACCAGGCTAAGTTTTATTCTCATGTCTCATTTCAGTATTTCCAATTCCCAAATTATGACTCGCTTAACTATTATTTTATTCTGAATAAACCAATTTATATTTGCATCCCATTTCCTTATTTTGGCACTTTGATTCATCCTTAACCATTCCCTTATTCTCATCTCTTATTATATTAAGGTTTGTTTCGATAAATATATTTTTATCTATTCAAGTATGGAAATTTTCATCCCAATTCTTCCCAAATCACTTATTATGATTTTTCACCAATTATCAATATTTTTAATAATTTTATTATCGATATTTCAGTCGGTTTCCAATAACGGCCACCGAACTGCGGCCACAGCGACCTTTTCCAAATTTGATTTGGACATATTTCCAAATCTAACCGTTAGATTTTTAATCTCTCATATTCATTGGAAAGCTCTTTTCGATACGAACCCAACGGTTCCGGTTTTGGGAGAATCCTACGGTCGGATCTCCCGCTACGTCCATTCAAAGTCAATGGTCGAAATTCGCGAACGGTCGCTGCGCGGCGCCTTCAATTTAAACCATTTATTTATATAGTTTTCATCGGCAAAATTTCTTCCCTTATTATCGCCCTGCTTAAGAATTTCAACAACCACTTCTTTTCTCTTAATACTCAAGTCCATTTCCTCATTTCAACATCTAAATTCTAACAGATCGAGCTTCTTAAGTGATTAAACCCATATTATTAGTTATGACAACTTAAGTATTTTAATTTCGGGTTTAAACTAAGTTCGAAAGTAACATACATGTTTATAAACTACTTTGTAAACCATACCATATAAAATTTTAAATCCAATCTTTAATTTGTAAAGAACATAAAATTTCAATTCTGGTTTAAATTTAAACTCATTTTTAAATATCATATACTTGGACTCTTATCCAAACAAGTTATGAAAGTACGGAGTGGTCTCCCCCACTTAGACGCTTCAGAATAAACATTGATAATGCGTGCACTCGTTATCGAAATTATTATGATGTCCGAGAAAGGGTTATACACTTATCTCTTTTAAAATCCTAAGATCATTTTGCAAATTCTAACCAAAATACCGTATTCCGAAATTTTTGGAAAACCAATTTCAAAGTCCCAGATCAAGTTATCCAGTTCAATTTCATTTTAGTCGCAAATATATTATGTAACCAATTATACTTAAGAGATTCCATTCTCAAGTACTTTATATAACCATTAGATTTTCTTATTTAATTTATTATTTGATCAACCATAATAGGTAATAACTAAATATTATTACCTGTTAAGGACCAAATCTTATACACTTAAACAAAACAACCATATATTGAGATATATAAAATATAATTGAAAACCATATTATGTCAATACATTCTGTTCGATCATTTAGAAATTCCTATCGATTCCATGGCGTCCCATAAATCGACCAGAATCTATAAATTTTCAACAGAATTACCAACACAGTATAAAATCATTTTTTATCAAAATACAAGTACGCTCTCTCGTATATACTCTCAAACTCATTCTAGGGCGTTTCTAACCCTATCTCTAATGAGTTTATTCCCAAACAGAGCCAAGGTTATCGTTAACCATTGCTCTGATACCAACTGTAACGACCCAACATTTTTGACCGTTCAAATCGACAATAAACCACACATGTCGACCCAAACAAATCTCAAATGCAGGCAGTTATTGGAAAAGAAGAAAAAGAAGAAAGAAGAGAAAAACAAATCTCAGAATCTCACAGCGGAAGGACAACATATAATAAACAAATAGCAGTTAACACAATTGGAATATATACACATTTGACTATAGCGTACAAATTATAAATCAGAGTTACACATAAACAGATATACACACACGGCAGCGGAAATAACTTGCAGCGGAAATACATATATAATAGATATATACCAAATCTTCGTCTTCTATCTCCAAGGCAAAGTAATCTTCATTAACTGCAACATCTGCTGACCCAAGCGTATTGCATAAAAAGAAAACACAACAAACACTCGGATCAGCACTAAATCATTCTCATATTAGTCAAATTAAAATACGAAATAATATCAGTGTCATGGTGCAGTAACTCAAGAGATGTTACGGGTTTTCCCATCTCTCGAGGATCCGTTAAACTAATACATACATAATATAGTACGCTATTATGGTAGTGTCTATCCAGTAGAGTATAAATACTGAAAATAACGTAAGCGGGATTACCATATTACCCTTACGCCGTTTATAGGCATCAACAGTCTATACAGTACCGTAAATTCACCGTACTGGTGTTATCAGAGGGCACTCCATAGAAGGCAAATGCTAAATCAAAATCGTATGGGGCTCGATATGGATATATATGACAAGGCACTCGAGGCAATGCCCAGGGTAGGATTCTACCAATTGCACTCCCGGACCGGTGGTAACGCATAGCAGCCACTACCGCCCACCTCGGAACACACTCCCAAAGTCAAAATGGGCCCAATTAATCATTATCATCATAGTCATAGAAATAGTATCGAAGGAGTGAGTCCGATCAAAGGTGCTACCTCAATTTGTCACGGTATAGCTCCTGTTTTAGTCATTTTAATTCTGACCCGAAGGTCAGGGCTATTTCGCAATCGCTCATCTTCCTTCGATTAAATAATCGCCTTCAAGTCATCATATCTCATTCTGGATACGTCGGAACGTTCATAGATACGTCAAAACGTTTATAGTTGTCAAAGTGGTATCGACACTGACAGAGAGTATGCCTTATGCCGATTCTGGTCTCTTTGACAACCAACGCTTACATCTTTCACATCGGTTGGTTCTTTTACATTTCAAAGGTTCGTTTTCATATCAAAATATCGTATTTTGTCTCGAACCAAATTTATATTCAAAAATAGAATATAGTTTCAAATCGAAATATCATAACCATACCCAAATCATTTATATTCTAACTTAGAATATATTTTCATACTTCTTATATTATAATCCTATAATATTTCAAGAATCGACTTATATTCAGGTAGAATATATTTCATCTCAAAGATTTTAACTCATTCCAATCTCGATTTATATTTGAACCCATTCAGATTCAAATAAATTTTTTTTGTCTTATCTCCATTCAGTCAATGGTTTTAGATCCAGCCTTTCACTCGGAAGAAGTTTTAAAAGAATTATAAAATAAGTTTTGAAAAATAGATGCTTAAGAAACTTTTATATAAATAATATAGGTATAGAATAAGAATATAATAGATAAAATAGGATAATATAAGTTTAAATGTTATAGATATACATAATTTAAAAATCTACTAACTAGTTTTAAATAAAAGAATAAGGGAAAATTTGGTCATAATAATAGTTATAAGTAAAAGTTTAAATAAATAAATTCTGGAGAAAGATAGTTATACAAACAAGGAGTATATATATAAACATTTTTAAAATTAAAAATCGATACTTTCTTCCGAGCCTCCATACATGAATCTGACTCCGGTTTCAAATGGAGTTGCCTAGCTCAAAGGACTTGTTTCAAATTCCATATCTCGTTTCAACCCTGTTCAAAACAACTGTTTGATTTCAGGAGTTCAAATATATGTTCAAACTGAGTTAAAACAACTCAGATACCCTCGATTTCCAAATTTCCCAAAAAAAATTGGATTCCATAAGAATTTATCTCCTTCAAATCCAAACTCTCAATTTGAAAGGATTTTAAATCATATTCAAATCCCAATTTAAATATTTCCACTTTGTTTTGGAAAATTCATTTAACCCTTTTTAATCAACACCCCAGTTCAGAATCTTTAAAGAATTGAATTATCGAGTATCGGCACATTCTTTCAAATGGAAAATTCTATCAAATAAAATTTCAAATATTTAAAATCATTTAACCAACCGATGTCTGTATATAATTATTCTATCCAATGGCCAAGTGATTTTAAATTCAATTTCTCGATATTTCAGGGATGGATCTATCATTTCAATCCAAATCAGGGTCATAGAGATTTATCATTTCACTCTGTGTTCTTAATTTATTTTATCGATAAATTCCAGGTTTATTAGATGCCCGTAACATCAAGGGTAAATGGGATTTATCGTCACAAATCAACATGCACTACAATATACTGAAATAAGGAGCATCAGCAATGTCAATATAAATTTAGTAATAAATTTCAACCAACATCCATCACGATCATTCCGTTCAACTGATCAGCATTAAACTGTTTCAGGATTTATCAAGGGTTCGAATTTCAAACTAGAAATTTAAATTTAAATTAATTAACTGATTATTAACTTAAATTTGAATGTTACGTACATGCATGTCAATTTTACACAACACATCAACAATCCAACACAACCATGCAACCAAACTTATTTCATAATTTAATTAAATAAATATGGGAATAATTCAGTATTTCGTGAGCGAAGAATCACTCACCTTTGCATCCATAGTTGATCGAACATCCAACTAAGGGCCAAAATTTGACAGTCACCAAATGCAGCCCAGTTAGTGCCAAAACGTCCGCAATTCCATCACAATCCCAACGCAACAAACCGCGTCCAAATCCAAGTTCATATGTAAGAGTAATCAGCGATTTACTATTTAAATTTTGAAAATATAAAAATAAATAAATAATTATCCTTACCCAACCCAGAACTGACACGTCATCACCCCTATAGTCGTTTTCCCGCTCCTTCTTCCCTTCTGCTACAGTAACCGACGGGTTAAAGTACCCATCTGCACCTACCCTTTGACCGTTGAATGCTCCCTCCTCCGACCGACTTAAGACCAGAATCCACCTCCATTACCTCCCTCATCGAAAACCGCATCCACCTGTACCGGAGCCGCCACCTCCGGTTGACCCTGGCGCCGCCGCCAACGCAAAACCCACAACGGGTTTTGAACCCTAAATCGCAAATTCCCGCCGCCTCGTTGACTTCCAGATCGAACAAACACCACCAATCGACTCCCATCGACGATCTCTACAATACCCATATGCCCGATTCCTCGATTGGGCTCTAAATCAGAAACCCCCAAATCATAGCTTAGGGTTCCGAAAATACCAAGTTTGACCAGCCATTTCCCGTCACTCCGTCCATTGCATGTTGAAACGAATTGTAGATCTGGGTTCTACTCGTTGAAAGCTTCGAAATGATATAAAATACGTTGGGGTTTGAAGAGATTTCAATTTGGAGTTGATTTTTTTTCTAGGGTTTTGATAACCGGTTTCAGCCATTAAAGAAAAAAAAATTTGGAGGATGAAAATGTACGTGTAATGAAGTGGATTTTATTTATATATATTTATAAGGCCCAAACATGAGATATACCCTATTATCCATTTACAATGCTCTCGATCACATTTTCTCTCATACGGTCAAACTACAGGTCGGATCGTAACGCAAATTGGAACTCTACAATAATTCGACATTCCGGTTCCGATGGCACCAGTTTCGTCGAATTCCGAGACAGCCGCCAAAACAGTTAAATTTCACAGTTAATTAAATAAATAAAATATTAAAAATTCAATTAACTGTTTAAATTCAAATTAAATATTTGTTAAATTCAAATTAAATCCAATTATAACCTAAATAATTTCTATAAATAAATTTCACACCTTTTTAAATCTTAATTTGATTATTTAAATTTTTGATTTGAATTTCAGTTAAAATCCAACGACTTAAAATCCCACCATTTCAAATTTAAATTTGAAATATACTTTTAAAGTAACCCACTCAAATTAATTTAAATATCAAATTTCAAATTACAGCCCTTTTTTAATAAAACTAAATTTGAAGAATCTGTTTATACTAAATTCAAATAATTATCAACATTAAAACCAACAAAATTTGATTTTTTTCTCTAATATAAATCCATTTATTTGATTAAAATCTAAGTTAAAATATACAGAAAATTATGGGATGTTACAGAGGCAGTGCAGTTTTATAGAGTACGAAAGGATACGTTGAAAAATCAACCGTTGGCGTCCGACGCGTCGGACGCTAACGGTTGATTTTCCAACGTTCGAGAGTCGCGCTATCTGGAAGGGGGAAAAAGTACTTGCGTTGGACGCGTCGGACACGAAAAAAAAATGAGCGTGCCTAAATTTGACTGCGAACGCACCCTAACTGATTTCTTTCATTAAGTATTAGTCAAGAATAATGCAACTCCAATTGTTAAGATATCAAACTGATGCATACCCCTGCATTTCAAATAATTATTAGATACTATATCTAAACAAGTAATAGCTGACGTGGTTCTGGTCCACATTGAATCATAAAAATAGGTGGCACAATAATTGAAATATATCCATGTCAAACTGCTGAGACAAATAAAGTTGAGCTCTTTCCATATTTTAACTAACTCAATGGAGTTGTGTAGATTATTCCTTTATTTATTCCTTTTTATACGAACACAAAACCATTTTCTTATTATTTTGATGGTTAATTCCATGTGAACTAGATATTTATAAGCATTTATCTGCAGTTATTGGTCAAGATCTTCGTTTTAAGATGTACAATCATTCAAAATCCACACTTCAATTGCACGTCTTTCATATCCTTCTACTTTATTTATGCAGTCTTCTTTTATTGCCGACGGAAATGATATGTTCCCTTTTTAACTTAACTCTATTGAGACATAACGCTTTGTTAAAAGTTTTATGACGTCTACTGCAATTTGATTATACATACATAACTTATGTTGTCAAAATGGTTCATCTGGGCTTTACCGAGTGTTGTCACCTAACAGTGTAATGACGTCATGTCTCGTCTTTAATATTTTTGTTTAATTGCATTTGGTAATTTAAGACACATAAGCATAAGTGTAATGCATGTGCATATAGCATTGTAGAGAGTAACAAAAGTTAGGCATCCGTAGGGGGTGGCAATGAGGCGGGTCTAGGTCCAAATCCAGTTGACTCGCCTTTGTTTTGGCCTGTTTAGACCCATCCCACTGGATCTACGGGGCAGATAGACTCGCGGCCCGCTTTTGAAAGGTCCGGGTTTAGGGTCGGATTTGAAGCACGGCCAGCCCACCCCAACTCGACCTGCATTATTGAAACATTATTAAAATGCTTTATAACTATAATGATTACTTGCTAATCTTTTTAGATATATGCGGTGACATGAATATATCTAAAACTTTCATAGTATTAAGCAAGGTTCGATAACTCGATTTTGATGTTTTGAAATTTTCTTAGTTTCGGTCAATTTCGGAAACTTCAATGGTTTCGGATTTGATTTCGGTTGCGGTCCTAGTTTCGACTGTTGATATTTTTTAAATTAAATGAACTGAATTAAATTTGATTAAACTAAAATAAACTTGATTAAATATGTGATTAGTAGTTAATTTATCCACATGTCCAAACTTTTATCTGTATTACACAAAACCCTAGTTAATTGGAACAAAACATCATTTAGAAGCTTACTCGCCCAATTTGGGTTTCTCGGCTAAAAGAGAAAATGAAGTAAAATAGCCCACGCAATAGCCCAAACAACCCATATGTAATGTTCCACCTATATTCATCCACGACATCTATTTCAAAGCTAGGGATTAAGAAAGAACACAAAAGTCGCTCTGTGATTATACAAGAACGATGCAACTTGCTTTGTCAACTTCTTTCAATTCGCAAGAATCAGAGGTAAAAATGATGCTTCTTGGTTTAATCGACTTCTTTCAACTCACAGCTGAACCAAAAAAAAGACAGCAAAATCATCTCGAATTCAAGATTGGGCAGGGTTAAAAATACCGATGTGAGTCTGGGGCACAAGAAACCCACCACAACCCGTTCCATTGTCATTTCTAATCGCACGTAAGTTTGTAAACAAGGATAATATTATTGTTTAAGTTATATATATCCCTACATCACAGGTCATGGTCCCAAAACCCCGCAACATCAAAATAAGTGTTCTGCTTAAATAAAATATTATTCATAGTATAAATAAAAAATAAACCCTTACATCATTAACAACAAGATATGATATTAAAATTCCATTTTGTGGTTCAAATTAATTCAACATGGTTTAATACTTCCCTTAAAATAAATTTCAAATTTCCCCATCATACAATACATATGTAACATATCTTATAATCACGTTACAAAAGAAAACTCAAAAAAACCTACAGGTTACAATAAACATAGACTAAAATAGAAAAAATCAATTGGATGTGGTACTAAAATTTATATACACTACCATTAGTTAATATATGCATTTGGTCACCTCTAAACACATTTACATTTTTTTGCAAGCATAGGTTTACATTTATTTACCATAGTAGTCATTATTTATCTATATGGTTATGACTGAACCAAAACATTTAGGTGCAATGAACGTCCTTATATCCCAAATTATGCCTGATAAAATTTAGATATGATAAATAGACAAACAATGTATGCGACCAGATACAACCAATGTCTAGTTCTTGTGAAAATGAAATACATAAAATATTATGCTTTTTCAACAAAAGACAGAAATACGATGAACTTCAGAAACATGGACGCCATCAAGCATCTTGTTTGGCAAAACGTTTCTACAATCAATAACCACTTCCACGACACCTTGCTACATCACATGGCATCAAATAGACAGTTTTGATATTCGTTATCATCATGGTTCGAAATTTCGTTCGACATGCTGGAATCTCAGCCATTTCGGTCCGGTTCCGGCGATGACCGGTCCGGAATTTGAACCAAAATCCGTTCTGGTGCAAAAATGTAAAAGGTAAGATTTAAGATACTTGAGAAACAGGAGTGAGGCGGAGTTGTGCGTTGTGAGAGAGAGAGAGGAAGAATCAAGCTGCAAGGGAAGTCAAAAAGATGTACATTTGCTTACTGTGAACGGAAAAGAAAGAAGCGCTGATGAAGAAGAAAGAAGCGGCTGTCCAAATTCAGTAATTAGGGTTTCAGAAGGTAGCGGCTTACAATGTTCGTATTAGTAATATTATAGTGGGCCTTGTTTACTAGGCTTTCTTGTAACCCAGCAACTCTTAGCTAGTTTAAGTTAAGGTTTTATACCGACTTTTTCAATATTGTATAAATTATTTTCTTTTAAATAGTTAAAGCACTTTGTTATTGTAATAATTAAATCTTTATAGAGCTTAAAATATTTTTTATTACTAAAAAGACTACACCATGTACATTTTTGTAGCAAATCATTTATTTTGTACATAACTTCAAGCAATTTAAGTAAAAAGATACCAGAATTCATAAACCGGAAATTAAACGGAATTTCCGTAACAGAACCGGAAAATCAAAAACTTTCAATGGCCGGAACGGAAACGGAAACCGGGATTACAAACCTTGGTTATCATGCAATAAATGTGAAAGTCAAGCAAAAGAGAAAAAAAAAATAATACCTGAGCTAACCATGTATGTGTGTCGAGAATCACATGACAACATTTCAAATACTTAAACAATAAGCATCTTTTTGAAATACCGAATTGGTGTGTTTTAGGATACATGCAGGTTTTTTTTCTTCATACCAGACTCGTTTCATTTGATATCCATTTTCAAAATAATTTATGAACCTTTTTAGGTTAAATTTATCTTCAAACCCGGTTAAACGTTACAAAGATATGCAAATCGTAGTTACATAAAAAATTAAAGTAAGGATGAAAACTAGTAACAAAAATAATAATCAAAACCCATGGGATTAACCTTAAAGATGTAGATCCAAGCCAATAAATTGTAATTTGAGTTTTTATCAATAATTCGATAAATATAAAACAAATAGCAATCTTATACAATAGATCCAACGAAAAAAGATCTAACTAATTACGTAGGGAAAGGCGGTGGAATCGTCTGAAGCGCTAGAGCAAGCGCATTCGTGCAGTTTGAAAAAAAAATAGTTTGGAAGATATGAATGTGATTATTTTCTTCTATACCTTTTATCCGAATGTTAAACCCTAGGGTATTTAACCCAGCACGAGACTCAACATATATAAGAGTACAACCCGCATGATTGAGGATTCCAAGTAAACAAGATATGAATGTGACTATTTTCTTCCATACCTTTGATTTGAATGTTAAACCCTAGGGTTTTTAACCCAGTACGAAACTCAACATATATAATAGTACTGCCCGCATGATTGAGGACTCTGAGTAAACTAACCCATGCCTCTGAAAACCAATGGCCAGCATTGGGCTAGCACGCTAAAAGGGCTTGGGATCATTCCAAACCCTGGGTGGGTTGTGGGTTGGAAACCAAGTAACTCCCAACAGAAGTCAGCACGTCTATTCGGGGTTGCTTTGGCAACATCAAAGATTACCAAGGCAACCCGGATGATTGCTTTGAAATTAGTTATATAAACTAGAAAACGGGACAAGTTGAATAATAAATTATTTGGCTAAATATATATAAATTGACAACTTTCTTACTACGCCTTTTCGAGGACGAAAAGTTTTAAGTGGGGGAGATCGTAACATCCTGAGATTTTACATAATTTAGAATATTAAATTTAATGTGTTTTTGAACAAAATTATTTTAAAAATTAAATTTTTTATTTTGTTTATGTTATTTTATAATGAAAGTTAAAACTTAATATTTAAATATTTTGTTTTGTGTAAATTATAATTGAAATATAAAAACTGGAGTATTTGATAATCAATATTAAAATTCATATAAAAAGAAAATTTATTTATGAAATTCATTTGAATTCTATTTTTTTGATTTGATTAGAGAATATAAACTATTGAATTTAATTTTAAGAGAATAAGTGAAAACTGAATATTTTATTAATAAATATTGTAATTTGACATTATTGTAAATGATCTTAGAATTCAATGAAATTAATTTTATTAGATCCAGAATTATTAATTATTGTAAGATCTAAAATTTCGTAGCCATCGGAGTTATAGTTTGATCGTAATAATTTAAGATGTGTAGAAATTTGTGTGTACAATTTAATTTAATAATTGAGTTTGAAAAAGAAACTACTAAAGACCTAGAATTAGGCTTTGAAACTCAGTCCATTGCATTCAGAAGGTGTCAAAACCTATTGTTAGGCAGTAAGCAGGTGTAACGACCCAGGGATTTTCGGCTCCGAAAACCGACATAAATACCTTTACCGTAAATCATGCCGACCTTCCAAACACCGAAGACACTGGACGTCATTAGAAAGAAATTAGAGGGTGAGATAAGAAAGAAAGAAATATTAGAATAGAAGAAGAAGAAGAACCAACACAACACAGAGTCTCACATCGTAGCGGAACAAAATATAATACAGAAATAAAACTTTATTTAGAACTTTTTAAAAATACTTACAATATCAGAGTACAGCACACAACTGGAAAGTTATGATAACCTGTCCTCATACACATCACACAGCGGAATAAATACTAGATACAATACGTTTGAACAACTCCATCTCGTCTCTGGACTTCGAAGCACTTGATAACTTGGACCTGTACACCCCGGGCTAACCCGAGCATTAACGAAACACCGGGTCAGTCTGGTGAACCAGAGTGAGAAAACTCGCACAGTATTAAGGGAAAATCATCCAACATGATTTTAAAGTTCAAAATCTTTTCAAAATAAAAGGATAATCTTAAGACCAAATCCACACATAAACACGGACGGTTTTTACCTTATGATAACCCAAAACATTTTCGAAAACCAATATCTTGTCTAATATTATAATAATGTCTAAATACAAGTAAATAACAATCTAGTGTAAGCTTGCATCTTACGCTCCATATATATAGTATACAATCAAAATCGCGGGCACTTATTGGAGATTGGATTTCCATCTATGTCAAGGTATGGGACCACCTGCCGATAATGTATCTCTAGAGGCGAATACACTGGGTTCAACAAGAACGTCTTGCAACCCGGCCCTCACATGACCGATCACTCATTTCACTTGAGTGTATCGAATGTATATCACCAACGGTTGGGCTCAAACCACCGTTTCCCGAAAGGGACAACATCGACATAGATTAAAGAAGCAAAAGGATATTCTCTAGATAGGCGATTATACACCCTAATGGGAGCAACCCACATAGCCATGCTGCCTGCTCGACTTTTGTCATTTCCCGGTTGTGAGGCTTGAGGCTTAAATTTATCTTTTGGAACACCTGGTCACCATTTACTTTGAATACCACATTGTCAGATCCGCCAGATATCACTAATTGACGTCCACAAAAATATTCTATTTATTTGGCTAGAGAAAAACCATTTCTCCGCCATCAACTATGGTATATTTGCAGAAATCAATGTACGTAATTCCTTTGGAAATACTCTGTCAGACATCCGTCCATACAAGTCATCCAGGAACAGGATTAACCGAAGGTACTCTCCTACTGCATCCAATATAGGGATCACCCCATGGATCAGTAGCGAGAAGTCCTTACAACCCGTAGATTTCAACCACGACAGAAGCATAGTTTATCTCTGGCCGCTAAACCGGAGATTATAAGTAATTCTACCGCTTTATGAAGATCTACGGTCTTTAATGCTCCATCTCGATCATCTTTTGATATCTTCACGTATTTGTTGGTCGAAAGGGTTTTCGAACCTAAGTTCGATCCCGGTCTTTCCTTACCAACAATCGTATTGGACAGATTTGATAGTCGGTGATTTAACTATCAAAATAATCAGTGTTTCAATCATGACAATCCGATGAGCTCACTGGTTCAGTATTCAGCATCACTTTGCCTTTTAAATTAAACAAAAGTAAATTCAAACTCTTAAATATCTCAATATTATAATATATAGTTTTTCACGCTTCTTATTTAATATAAGATATTACTTTAAACAAGTTCATACATAGTAGAATCCTATCTCATATTCAGCTTTCTATTTTCATTTTCAAACCATTAGCCGCATTATTATCCAATATTGGGAAATCCATTCCACTTATTTATATATAAAACAACGTTACGCCATATCTTTTATTCATTACTTGAAAACGATAACTATGCTTATTCTTATATAACAAAACTCATCTTTTACATTTCCTTTTTAAACCTCGACAATATCGTTATAATTCACGCAACTCCTTTTCATTTCCACTTTGGAATCCTCATTATATATATATCTATTCCATATCTCCATTAAAATTATTGCGTTATTATTTCTCTAATGAAATAATAAATCAATACTATCCTCCTTTACCATTACAACTAATATCATCTTCAGATACTCCCGCTGTCGATCAAGTTGGGGTATTTAATTACCTCTCAGACCTTGATCAACAATGTTCATACCTAAAGATAAATATAAGTTGTAATCCCAAAACCCATATTTTAATCTAATATCAATTCGAATTCCCTTTATCTATTTTATTCAAAATACGGTTTCATAAACCTTCTTATCATTTTGAAAATCGCTTCCTCGGATATAATAATTAAGTAACTTCTTTATAAGCATCACTTTTAACTTTTTTCCCTTTTTAAACAGTTTCATTCACAATTTGGATTTGATCACCAATTCCCACGACACACTTCTTTTACCAATTCCCATTTCATTCCCCTTTAAATTAATATAATCAATTAATTTAAATAATTCCATTAAATTGCTCCTTAACAACACAATTTTCCAACTCCTTTTCAAATCCTTTCGACCATTTCCCCCTTTAAATTAACATTTCCATACCTCACTTTTACTTAATCCCATTATTACATAACGTTAATGTAAAATTAACGCTTTAACACTTTAAACTTTGTTTATCTAACTCTGGTTTAATATAAACCATTTTATCTCAATCTCCTTTGACTTAATTTGTATAATTAAGTAACGTTTATTTCAAGCTATTATATTCGCTTGAAATTCCTTTTATAACTTCGTTATAAGAATTTGGGTTTTAAATATAAATCCCGTACATAGTCTCCTTTCACCATTCAACTAGATTTTATTACCATTTCTATTCCCTTTAAATGAATTTCAGGTAAAAGGTAATTTTCTAAATTATTAATTAAAATAATAATTTACTTCGATCATTTACTTAAATGATAAGTAATAAATATTTATTTCCTCTTAATAAAGCTTTATTCAAAATATAAATTCAAAATCTATCTTTAGTTATAAATAAATTTTATAACTTCAGTTCGATTGATTTACCCGACGGTAAATCGATATAAATAGAATAATTTACTTTTAGGCCATTTACTGCCGATTACTTAACCAATATAGCTCGTTGGTTAAAACACAACACAGGTTGACTTTCCAATCAATGATCACTACTCCAATCAATCACCCAAACATGATAGCTCATATGATAATATGAAAATAAATCATATAATTTGAGGAATCCCATTGGATCCCTCCAACCTGTTCTTCCCTGTATACAAATGGTTATCTCAAATCAGGTCATTCAACCATTTAACTGATAATAACAAATAACGACCATTTAATCCAACCACAAGCCATTCAAACAATTCAACCAATTAAACACGTTTATTTTATAAATGTGACCCACAAGGTAAGTTACCTTTATTGGAACCAATCATTAGAATAACGATTTGGTATTTCATTGAAATTAAACGACAGTTTAATTTTATCTGTTAAATCAACAAATAAATGTATAACTAGCAAACAGGCAATCATTGGCAAACAGAACACACAAAATAAAAACCCCAATTTATATAAAATATAAATTGGTAAAACTGAGTGAGTTTAACTCACCTAATTTCATTTCCGATCAAATCAGTTCGACCATGTTACGCTAGTTGATACCGTTCCAATGCTCCTGATTTTTGTCCAATTCTGTTATTGAGTGGACATGATTTAAATTTTATGTACATTATACGAATTCGATTAAATGAATTACCCATCTAATTATATTCCAGTAACTATCCTAATAAAATCTTATCTACTCATTTATATCTTTATTTTCGTTATCTATCTAATTAATAGGACACCCTTAACAGTTCGGCACGATGTAGTATACTAGGTATTGTGGAATTGGGTTAGTCATGAATATATACTCTAATAACTATGTATGCTTGTTAAACCATAGTTAGGCATTTGAGGCACCACGTTAAACATTCTGGGCATCAAGTGGAATAGAATTTGCCACGTCAGGCATTTTAAATGGTCTCGTCAGGCATGTTTAGATTCAGGTTTATATAACTAATAATATATATTACAATAACCCTCACTTAGGCGTGTTTAAAGAAAACAATCCTCACCATTAGGTGTTATTTGCTTTCTCCTCTCATATCCTTCTCAGATCAACATGCCCCACCACCATCGTTGTGATTTCTGAGACTCCAGCCAACCCCGGTCATCACTGCCCCATCGAGACCCAAACTCAGCCCTTCCCTTCAGATATGACATTAACGAACTGACCCCTTTCCTCCCCTACTGCCTTTACAGTTGAAACAAAACTACCCATATTACTTATATTGCTATAGTACTTCTTCTTGAATGCGCCATTCACCTTGACGAACCCATCGCTTGGATCGAACAGTACGTGCTCCATCCAGGTGATCTTGTAACACCCCGTATTTTCTATGAACGTATAAGTAACAAATCAGAGAATAATTAATTTTTTGAAATAAGAATCAAGGGAAACGGGTTGCGCCATTGCGTTCGTCTCGGAATTATGCATGAAATCGAGTCCGAGTTTTCGAAAATCAGAGTTTGTATGACCAAGTTATGACCCTTAGAAGTTTCAGGAATTTAAATAAAATAAAACAGCTCGAAAATAAAGCCAGAAATTCGAAATTCAAACCCAGAGAAGGGTGGCGGGAAAATTCTCGCCCATATACCCAGGTCGACTGGGGATTCGACCCCGCCCAACCAGGTCGACTAGGGAGTCGACTGGGGTGTCGATCTCCCCATGACTAGGTCGACTGGGGAGTCGACCTGCTCCCGAAACCAAGTTTTTGAACCTCGTTCATTCTGATGTATCCGGTCTCGTTTTCTATCTAGATTTGTCCGCCTAATCCTATATAAATAGCCCCCTAGCCTCATTTTCTCTACACAATTTCATTCTGCCTATACTCTGCCTCTGTTCTAATTATAAATAAAAATGGCATCGCTACTCTGCTGGAATCAAAACTTGGACTGATGCATCTTCTTCCAACCTGAATAGAATTAAAAGCTAAATCAAA
Source organism: Allium sativum (assembly GCA_030737875.1). Lineage (NCBI taxonomy): Eukaryota > Viridiplantae > Streptophyta > Magnoliopsida > Asparagales > Amaryllidaceae > Allium > Allium sativum. The sequence continues at coordinate 137,136,277 of CM060925.1, read as the reverse complement.
TCTCAAATCAAAGTTTAGAGCTACAACAACAATTAAAGAGGAATAATTCAGCATTTCTGCATCAACAACAGTTTATTATCCTTTCTTAAAACCACGAAAGGCAAGTACAGTTATTTTCCGCTATAAACTGTAACTATAATTGTGGCATGATTGTAAATCTGAATTTGAGGTTGTGTCCGTTCTGTTCTGATATATTTTATTTTGTATCTCTTTCTTCTTTCTTTTCTATAGCCAGGCTACCACGAGCCTGCGCCACATCTCATAAGGAATTAACGCACAAACGCTAAATTTTTGGGACAAATAATAATGCATAATTGGACATGAAACTGTTGCCTATGAGACTATTGCCTATTACTATGATTCAGTGACTATGAGACTATTGCCTGTGACTATCATTCATGACTATGAGACTATTGCCTATGACATTGAATAAGAAACTGTTGTGATTAGTCGCCCATGACTATTGTGGTTAGTTGCCTATAACTATTGTAGTTAGTTTCTTATGCCTATTCCCTTAATGATGTTAGATCTCATATTTAGTATGTAACTTTGCTAGTTTATTCCCATTCACTGTTATGTACATCGAGCCTATAGGGCCATTTCATGAGTATTTACAGAACTTGTGGAAACATGTTATACGGGGATTGGGCGTAGCTTAATTAAGTAAATCTGGCATAGCAAATATGTTGGCATAATCTGAGTTGGCTATAATAGAGAATGATTTACATATGTATTAGTCTTGGACATAAATGGAGAACTAGAATATTAAATCTACTTTTGACATGAACTGTAAATGGGAATATTAAGGCTAAAATTTGGGGCATATATTGTATTATGGATTATGACCTTGATTTAGGCATGTAAGTTTAGGGTAAATTTATGATTAGGCAAGATATGTAAATAGAGTTTTAGATATATATAATCTGCTAAATCTGCTATCTGCGAAATCTGTTAAATTGCCTAATCCGTTATCTGCTAAAACTGTTGAATTACCTAAACTGCTAAATCTGTTATCTGCTAAATCTGTTGAATCGCTTAAACTGCTAGATCTGCTACCTGTTGAATTGTCTGATGTGTTGAAACTAGATAATGGTAATCTGGGTATGGAAATCCGTAGGCTCGACCTAAGATTTAGTATAACATGAAATTTGATTAATCTGTTATATCCTATGAAGAAGTTTAATCTGTTAAATAAACAGAATTAATCTAATATCTGAAAAATCTGTATTGGAATGAATTGGCTATGACACGAGGTTAGGCTCTGTTTGCGGTAGAAGCCTGCCCGGAACCAACCGGCTTAACCAGCGACCGCAAACTGCTAGTATAATGTGAGAGGTCGTAGGCATAACTAAAATATGCTTAGACACGAGGTTAGGTCTGGCTTGTGGCAAAAGTCTGCCCGGAACCGCCCGACATATCCAGCGACCACAAGCTACCGACCTAATGTGAGAGGTCTGTGCATTAATATTTAATTAATGCAAATCTGGGATAAATATGATGTCTAAAACGTGTTGGGTGGATAGGGTTAAACCAATTGGACTAATGAATTTAACAAACCCGTTTCGTGAATCTGTAGGCCCAATTACAAAGTTAGACAAATCTGTAAATCTGTTAAATCCGTATATCTGATCCGTTAGTCTGAAAACTTGTCTGAGCTGTGAACTAGTTGATCTGAACTTTGTATGTCTGAACTTGTAAACAAGTTAATCTGAAAACTGTTAGTCTGGGGAGACAAGGTTAGGAGGGAAATTACTTGTGTCATCTGTTGTTTGGAACCCATATTAGTCAGTAACCCTTTCTGGTATCAAAATTTTGACCCAATAATAGGTAGGATCCGGGCACGCTTACTGAACTAATTATAAGCGGTTCATTCTGATAATGGCGAGGGTTGTTGATGGTGCGTTCCAATCCGGTCATGTGCGTGCATGGATCCCGGTCTGCCTCTGAGGATGTAAGACACCGTGACATATGTAAATAGGTCTGTGCCAATTGGTTGTCACTTTAGGGAGTGATACACCCTACTGTGGGGCCGACACAGGGTATTTATGTATCAAGGAGCCGATTGCTTGGGGTAGGGTTTTACGGTACACTTAGTTCTGTCTTTTTTTTGGTACTGTCTGTTTCTATTGGGTGGCAACACATGTCTGTTTCTGCGTGGTACCGTCTGTTCGGGTGGTAAAGGCCCATTTAATAGTGTACACCTAATTCTTCATTCTGTTTCCGTAGGGATTAATCTGTTCCTGTTTCTGTACCTTCTGTTCGGGTGGTAAAGGCCCGTTATTAGCATTCTGTTTCTGTCTGCTTCTGTTCGGGTGGTAAAGGCCCATTATTAGCATTTTGTTTCTGTCTGCTTCTGTTCGGGTGGTAAAGGCCCATTATTAGCATTCTATTTCTGTCTGTTTTTGTTCAGGTGGTAAAGGCCTATTATTAGCATTCTGTTTCTGTCTGTTTCTGTTGGGGCGGTAAAGGCCCATTACTAGTATTCTCTTCTATGGAAATTATTCTGTTCCCGTTTCTGTTTCAGTTTAGACATTGGGGCGACACCTAATCCTGTTATACTAGTATTAGTGCAGAGAAGTGAAAAGTAATAGCTTGCATCATTCTGTTTCTTCTGTTTAACCTAAGTACATCTGCTGCTCCTGTTACTGTTATCTCTTATCCAGCTTATTTTCATGTCATAATTATTATTATCTGTTCATATGCTAAAAGTCACTGGACTTGCCAGACTTTATGTCTGACCTTGCTTTTTTCACCCCTTTTTCTTCCGTTTCCCCCCAGGTTTTCCAAGGAGGAAATACTTAAGCTCGATCCAGATTTCTTCTGCTTGAAGTACTTAAAGTTCATAAAGTATGGCTTAACTTCTTATGGCATCTTCTGTGGGGATTATGATTTTAAAGTTTTGTACTCTGATGACTTTCTGAACAAGACTGATATTTATGTACTTGAGTTTTTGGTAAAGATATAACCATATTGATTTCTGTTTTCCGCTGTAATAAAGTTATAATTTCTCAAGTATTGTTTATCTGTCTTGAAATTTTCTGTTCTGCTTACTAAAATGCTCCACCAAAGATAAGGCATTCCCTTTGTGAGTGTCCTTAATGGCGGTGGGGTGTTACACTGGGTATCGGAGCTGAAGGTTACCAGATTGGGTAAAGTTTTTGAAAACTATTTTCAAAAAGGTGTTTAAAAGGAAGTATTTTCAAAAGTAAAGCTTGTTTTTGAAAAACATAATCCCCAAAATCCATATATCTATCTTTAGATCCTCTGTTTGAATCTTTGTTTCCTTCTTTCTCCGGGGCTCCCGGCTTTCTGGGAGGTAACCTCATCGCGGCATGATTCTGTAGGCTTGATAAGACTACGACACCAGTCAAAGGGCAAATAAGCACCCGACTTCCATCTGTAGCTGCAGTAGTCTCACCTATGGTTAATTTTCTTTCGAGCTTTGTAGGATTTTCGTGCAATGAAGGCCGATTTCGAGGGACTTGTCAACGTGTTACGCACAGATAGTAAAGATGAGAATGAGGGAGTTTGGCTTAGGAGCACAACCCAAGGATTGCCGAAAGAGGAAGGACACTCACTTCAACTGTGGTGAGATGGGACACTTCACTAGGGACTTCCCGAAGAAACGGGGGCAAGGACAGAGGACATGACCTACTTCGGGAAGGCAGGAGAATGCTCTCATAGTTGGTGGATAGGATAGAAGTAGGAAAATTTCCGTAGAGAGTTTAGTTTTCTTATCTGATTGTTGAGTTAGAACTCTTTCCGATTATGGCATTCTGATTCTGTAGTCGAGTCTCTGCACTTTAATACTAGTCTTGTTTCTGATCTGGTTATAGTCTCAAATCCCATAGGGGTTACGACTCATCTGTTGGTGATAGGTTAGGGTTTGAGGGTATCCGTGTTAGGCGTCAAGTCGATTGTAATGCATGCATTCTGGGTTTTTGCGGGATACGATTTTATCATGCTTAGTTTCCTAAGAATCATTCGGTAATCTGATCTGTACCAGTAATCTGTAAATATCTGAATATTTTTGATAAGGTTAAGATTTCCAGTTTTGACATTGTCTAAAGAGGGTAATCCTCTGGGTGTCAATCTGATGTTGATTTCGGTCTTCCGGGTTGATACTTAGGGGAATTAGTCTCTCAACCAATGTCTAATGGAAACCAAGTTTTTGTTTATCTGCACTCGCTCCCATCACTCGACTGTATCCTATCGATCAAGTCTTCGACCTATAGATAGGAATCCTATGGATGTAAACATATGTTTGAGACATGTTATGTTTGACGATTGCAAGTGGATGCAAGTGGTTGCTAGTGGTTGCTCGTGGATGCATATACACGCACTAGGCACTAGATCGGCTCGAAAACACTCTCATACTGCATATGGATGTGTGAGCATTCTCAATTTTTGTGGATGTAAAATGATTGACTCATCACATGGATGTTGCATATGAATGAATGGTTGTCACTCATACAAGAATGATATGGATCAAATAGGAAAATTGCATACATGTTGGACTCATGGCACTGACATAATTCGCATTAAGGAGGTCAACTGAATCAGTGGACCGCCTGATCTTTGCATTAGATAAGGAACATATACACACACTTTTGCATATGTTCATACAACATTAGAAGTTTTCTAAGGACAATGGATGCTTGTGGATGATGGTTGAGTAGATGGATGACTGGATGGTAGGACACATTCTTATTAACTTGAAGATTTCGGGGATGAAATCCTTTAAGGAGGGGAGAATGTAACACCCCGTATTTTCTGTGAATGTATAAGTAACAAACCAGAGAATAATTATTTTTTTTAAAATAAGAATCAAGCGAAAAGGGTTTCTCCATTGCGTTCGTCTCGGAATTCTGCATGAAATCGAGTCCGATTTTTCGAAAATCGGAGTTCGTCTGACCAAGTTATGACCCTCAGAAGTTTCAGGAATTTAAATAAAATAAAATAGCTCGAAAATAAAGCCAGAAATTCGAAATTCAAACCCAGAGAAGGCTGGCGGGAAAATACCCGCCCATATACCCAGGTCGACGGGGGATTCGACCCCGCCCAACCAGGTCGACTGGGGAGCCGACTGGGGTGTCGACCTCCCCATGACCTGGTCGACTGGGGAGTCGACCTGGGGGTCGACCTGCTCCCGAAACCTAGTATTTGAACCTCGTTCATTCTGATGTATCCGGTCTCGTTTTCTGTCTAGATTCGTCCGCCTAATCCTATATAAACAGCCACCTAGCCTCATTTTCTCTACACAATTTCATTATGTCTATACTCTGCCTCTGTTCTAATTAAAAATAAAAATGGCGTCGCTACTCTGCTGGAATCAAAACTTGGACTGATGCATCTTCTTCCAACCTGAATAGAATTAAAAGCTAAATCAAATCTCAAATCAAAGTTTAGAGCTACAACAACAATTAAAGAGGAATAATTCAGCATTTCTGCATCAACAATAGTTTATTATCCTTTCTTAAAACCACGAAAGGCAAGTACTATTATTTTCTGCTATAAACTATAACTATAATTGTGACATGATTGTAAATCTGAATTTGAGGTTGTGTACGTTCTATTCTGATATATTTTATTCTGTATCCCTTTCTTCTTTCTGTTCTATAGCCAGGTTACCACGAGCCTACGCCACATCTCATAAGAAATTAACGCACAAACGCTAAATTTTTGGAACAAATAATAATGCATAATTGGACATGAAACTGTTGCCTATGAGACTATTTCCTATGACCATGATTTATTGACTATGAGACTATTGCCTATGACTATGATTCATTAATATGAGACTATTGCCTATGACATTGAATAAGAAACTATTGTGATTAGTCGCCCATGACTATTGTGGTTAGTTGCCTATAACTATTGTAGTCAGTTTCTTATGCCTATTCCCTTAATGATGTTAGATCTCATATTTAGTATGTAACTTTGCTAGTTTATTCCCATTCACTGTTATGTACGTCGAGCCTATAGGGCCATTTCATGAGTATTTACAGAACTCGTGGAAACATGTTATACGGGGATTGGGCGTAGCTTAATTAAGTAAATCTGGCATAGCAAATATGTTGGCATAATCTGAGTTGGCTATAATAGAGAATGATTTACATGTGTATTAGTCTTGGACATAAATGGCAAACTAGAATATTAAATCTAGTTTTGACATGAACTGTAAATGGGAATATTAAGGCTAAAATTTGGGGCATATATTGTATTATGGATTATGACCTTGATTTAGGCATGTAAGTTTAGGCTAAATTTATGATTAGGCAAGATATGTAAATAGTGTTTTAGATATACAATATCTGCTAAATCTGTTATCTGCTAAATCTGTTAAATTTCCTAATCCGTTATCTGCTAAAACTATTGAATTACCTAAGCTGCTAAATCTGTTATCAGCTAAATCTGTTGAATCGCTTAAACTGCTAGATCTGCTACCTGTTGAATTGTCTGATGTGTTGAAACTAGATAATGGTAATCTGGGTATGGAAATCCGTAGGCTCGACCTACGATTTAGTAGAACATGAAATTTGATTAATCTGTTATATCCTATGAAGAAGTTTAGTCTGTTAAATAAACAGAATTAGTCTGATATCTGAAAAAATCTGTATTGGAATGAATTGGCTATGACACGAGGTTAGGCTCTGTTTGCGGTAGAAGCCTGCCCGGAACCAACCGGCTTAACCAGCGACCGCAAACTACCAGTCTAATGTGAGAGGTCGTAGGCATAACTAAAATATGCTTAGACACGAGGTTAGGTCTGGCTTATGGCAGAAGTCTGCCCGGAACCGCCCGGCATATCCAACGGCCACAAGCTACCGACCTAATGTGAGAGGTCTGTGCATTAATATTTAATTAATGCAAATCTGGGATAAATATGATGTCTAAAACGTGTTGAGTGGATAGGGTTAAACCAATTGGACTAATGAATTTAATAAACCCGTTTCGTGAATCTGTAGACCCAATTATAAAGTTAGAAAAATCTGTAAATCTGTTAAATCCGTATATCTGATCCGTTAGTCTGAAAACTTGTCCGATCCGTGAACTAGTTGATCTGAACTCTGTATGTCTGATCTTGTAAACAAGTTAATCTGAAATCTGTTAGTCTGGGGACACAAGGTTAGGAGGGAAATTACTTGTGTCATCTGTTGTTTGGAACCCATATTAGTCAGTAACCCTTTCTGGTATCAAAACTTTGACCCAACAGTAGGTAGGGTCCGGGCGCGCTTACTGAACTAATTATAAGCGGTTCATTCTGATAATGGTGGGGGGTGTTGATGGTGCGTTCCAACCGGGTCATGTGCGTGCATGGATCCCGGTCTGCCTCTGAGGATGTAAGATGCCGTCACATCTGTAAATAGGTCTGTGCCAATTGATTGTCACTTTAGGGAGTGATACACCCTACTGTGGGGCCGACACAGGGTATTTATGTATTAGGGAGCCGATCGCTTGGGGTAGGGTTTTAGGGTATACTTAGTTCTGTCTGTTTCTGTTGGTACCGTCTGTTTCTGTTGGGTGGCAACATCTGTCTGTTTCTGCATGGTACCGTCTGTTCGGGTGGTAAAGGCCCATTTACTAGTGTACACCTAATTCTACATTCTGTTTCCGTAGGGATTAATCTGTTCATGTTTCCGTACCTTCTGTTCGGGTGGTAAAGGCCCATTATTAGCATTCTATTTCTGTCTGCTTCTGTTCGAGTGGTAAAGGCCCATTATTAGTATTCTGTTTCTGTCTGTTTCTGTTCGGGTGGTAAAGGCCCATTATTAGCATTCTGTTTCTGTCTGTTTCTGTTGTGGCGGTAAAGGCCCATTACTAGCATTCTCTTCTGTGGAAATTATTCTGTTCCCGTTTTTGTTTCAGTTTAGACATTGGGGTGACATCTAATCCTGTAATACTAGTATTAGTGCAGAGAAGTGAAAAGTAATAGCTTACATCATTCTGTTTCTTCTGTTTAACCTAAGTACATCTGCTACTCCTATTATTGTTATCTCTTATCCAGCTTATTTTCATGTCATAATTATTATTGTCTGTTCATATGCTAAAAGTCACTGGGGTTGCCAGACTTTATGTCTGACCTTGCTTGTTTTCGCCCCTTTTTCTTCCGTTTCCCCCCAGGTTTTCCAAGGAGGGAATACTTCAGCTTAATCCGGATTTCTTCTGCTTGAAGTACTTGAAGTGCGTAAAGTATGGCTTAACTTCTTATGGCATCTTCTGTGGGGATTATTTTTTTTTGAGCAAAAGATGTGTGATCTTCCAAAAGGAAAAGAGCACACACATATATATAAAAAATATAAAGTAATACAACGATCTAAGTACAGATCCAAATCAGAAGACTCACATAGCAATGTACGGGGTAATAGATAGATGAGTTCCGGCAAGGCCACCACCCATCATACTTCATTATCGAATTCCGGCAAGGCCACCACCCGATAAGAAGTATATATCTATACCCATACATATAATAAACTATGTGCAAATACTAGTGGTGTAACAAAACACCAAAAATACAAACAAGTCCACTCCTCAAATATATATATCCAATCCAAATCCAGAATAATCCAATCAAACAGCAACTCCAATATCTTCACAATTACTTCTACAACCTGTAATCTGCAAGAACTGAAACAAAATTATCAGTAACTCACACATATATATGAATATATGCCAATATATATATATATATATATATATATATATATATATGTATATATGCACATATATATATATACAGACTTATATTCATATATATATATATATGTTTAGAGATAAAAACATAAAAACAAACAAACAATAGGATAGTGTCAACCCAAGTTAAAGTAATCAACAACCCAGACGATGACTATTACATCTAAAATAGCTATTAATACGAATGAATAAACTCAAGTTTAACCTAACCTTAGATAGTAAACACCCAAATTGCATTTCTCCAAATAATTTATTGTGTGAATTAGACATCCAAAACAAACAGAAATTTACTATATTAATGATTAATTTATCCTTAGGTAAAGAGGTAGAATGAAAGATTATGTGGTTCCTCTCCACCCAAATGAACCAACTTATGAATATTACTAAGGAATCCAAAATATATTTCTGTCTTGAATTGAATCGTAACCTATAACAATTCCAATAATCGCTACAACTACTAAAGGTATTAAAACCATCAAAAGTAAACAACCTAATAATCATATTAAAAACCGAAAAAGTGAAATAACAAGAGTAAAATAAATGATCTACATCCTCCTCTCCAATGTTACAAAAACAACATTTTACTTCAAAAATAACATTTTTTCTTTTTAATAACTCAATAGTATTAAGCTTCTTGTGGATGATCAACCACATTAGGAACTTAGCTTTAGGAGTAGAGTTCGATTTCCACAGATATTTAAAGGGATATAAGGAAATACCAGAAAAATTAATAAAACTATACATAGAATGAACAGTGTAAACTTAACCCTTGTCCATACCCCAGTTAATAGAATCACCATTTTCGTCCAAGTGATATAATGCTAACTTTGCTTTAAGTAAGGCCAACTGTCTTAATAAATCTTCGTCTAAAATATTATCAAAGGAAAACTCCCACGGAGGATCTAATTCTTCTTTGTAAATATCCTTAATTAAAGCATTCTTAAATCTACTAATGTTAAAAAGTTCACTAAACTCAATTTTTAACGGCACTAAAGATATCCAAGCATCATGCCAAAAATATGCAAGGTTTCCTGAATGAACTAACATTTTGCATCCTACATTAAAAAAGTCAAAACAACCCAATACAGACTTCCAAAAGTGGGATAATCTATTATCCCATCCACCACTATTTTCTATAATAAACTCTCCTCTAGAATAATAAGATTTGAAAACGATAGACTTCCACGAAGTCTTCACTTCCGGACATCTATATTTCCATAACCATTTGGTGAGTAAAGCAGAGTTAAAATTATGTAGATTTATGATCCCTAGACCCCCCCTCCAATTTAGATTTACAACACATGTCCCAATTAACTAGGCATTTATAACCACTACAACTAGAATCCCCATTCCAAAGGAAGTTACGTCTAATCCTATCTATCTTCTCAATGACCCATTTAGGGAAACGATGAACAGCCATCCAATAAGAAGGAATAACTGATAAAACCGAATTGACAAGTACTAACCTACCTGCTCTGGACAGAAATCTATTGTTCCAGCTAGATAGTTTGTTATTAATCTTATCAATGATGACTATCCAATCTTCCTTCTTAAGCTTTGAAGGTCTTATCTTAAAACCTAAATAATCAAAAGGAAATTTCATAATCGAACAATTCAAAGTGCTAGCTACTAAAGTCTCAACATTGTTAAAATCATTAATGACCATCACTGCACTCTTATCAAAATTAATTCTTAGACCAGATAACATCTCAAAACAGTAAAGGATAAATTTAAGAGTAATAATATGTTCAGGTAGATGAGAAGAGAATAACAAGGTATCATCCTCAAATTGAAGGATCGATAATTCATTGTTAAATTCCTCATTCCCAACATTACCTAGAACACCTAAACTCCCTGCTCTCTTAATAATTTTTGAGAAGACATCTACTGCTAAATTAAACAGGAAAGGCGATAAGGGGTCTCCTTGTCTAAGTCCTCTCTTAGATTGTATCTTCTTACCCATTACCCCATTAACAACAATATTGGAGCAACCAGACCTAAGTAACAACATGATCCAGTTGGTCCATCTAACACTAAAACCCCTAGCAAGACATAATTCGCATATAAAGTCCCAATCAATTGAATCAAATGCCTTCTCAAAGTCTAGCTTCAAGATGGTACATGTTATATTATTCTTACAACATACATTAATATATTCCTGTACCGCTGCCACACCATCTACAATATTCCTACCTTTGATAAAAGCTGTTTGGGAGCCATCAATAAGGTCATTCATCTTACTACTCAACCTATTCGCTAAAACTTTAGAAATGATCTTAACGGAAACATTAATAAGAGAGATTGGTCTAAAATCCTTTAGTGTATTAGCCCCCTCTCTCTTATGAATAAGTATGACATTGGCAAAGTTAAAACTACCTAAACGCAACTCACCGCTATAAAATTCATTAAATAATTCAATAATGTCAAACTTTAAAACGTCCCAAAATTTTTTGTAAAAATTAACAGAGAAACCATCAGGTCCAAGAGCTTTGTCACTAGGCATATCGCTAATTGCCTTCCAAATCTCCTGCTCTGAGAAAGGTTTATCCAAATCTACAAGCCTAACCCTAGCATCAGAAGGATATAAGTCATTCCATCTGACATTAATTCTTCTCTTAAACTTAGAACCGAAAATCTGATTATAATATCTAGTGAAAGCTTCATTTAGATCCTTCTGTATAGACAGTTCTACATTATTTACAATAATCGAGTTAATCATATTATCCCGTCTTCTCTTGTTAGCCACACTATGAAAAAACTTGGTGTTATTATCTCCTTCCTTAATCCATTGTATACGAGACCTTTGCCTCCACATGCTCTCTTCTTTTTCTAAAATTTGTTTAAGATCTTGTTTAAGATTACAGTGTCTAACTTTCTCAATGGAATTGAGGAACCTGGTCTCACTAATTTTATCTAACTCTAATAATCCACACATAATCTTATCTTTTTTAAATCTAACATTACCAAAGATATATTTATTCCATCGTTTAAGAAAAAATCTCAACTTACCTAACTTCGCCACAAAAATCTTAGCAGAATTACCTCTATAAATATTATTAAAATAAAATAAGGCCTTCCATTTCATGGAGACAAGATTAGTGAAACTATGATCCAATAGCCACATCTTTTCGAACTTAAAACTACTACTAATAGAAATGTTTGAATTACACTTAAGAATAATAGGGCAATGATCAGATAGTAAAAACGGTAATCCCTTGACTTTACAAATTGAATATCTATCTTCTAATTCAGAACTAATAAAAAATCTATCTAATAATGCAAAGGAAGGACTATCACGTACATTCGACCAAGTGAACAATCTATTATCAAGAGGAATCCCTATTAAATTATTATGTAATATAAAGTCATTAAATTCCTCCATATCAGAGAAATCACCTTCTCGTGGTGATCTCTCCCCTAAAAATCTGGTGACATTAAAGTCTCCCCCCACTATCCAAGAATTAGGAGAAATATTTCTAAAACTAGAACACTCTTCCCATAGGACTCTTCTGTCCTCTTTATTGTGGGGACCATACACATTTGTGATGCCCAAAAAAGAATTATCAGAAAGGGATTGTAGAATAATATGTAGAGAATGTAACTTAGGAAACTCAAGCACCAATCTGTATTGATTGTCTTTCCAACCAATCATAATTCCTCCGGCAGTCCCAACTGCCGGAAGATAAGACCAGTTACGGAAAAGAGACCCACCTAACCTAATAAAGAACCTAAAATCTGGACATTCAATTTTTGTCTCTTGAAGTAAAACAATATCAATGTGATTATCTCTAAAAAAAGACCTAATTTTAGAACATTTTTTAGGTACATTTAAACCCCTAACATTCCAACTAACTATCCTCATCTGTTCAAGGATGAAACTCGCTCTAGTTCTCTATTTCTAATATACTCCGCATCAATCTCAATATCCGAAAAAATAAAAGCAGTATCGTTCGCTAACTGAAATAACTGTCTAGTCGAGAGACTACCTAATGCATAAGGAGTGTAATCACTACCCAAAGTCATAGAAATACCTGAGCCCCTTACCGTACTGCTACTACTAGCATCCGGATTTGGGGTCTTACCTCGTGATGAAGAAGAACCATCTCTGATCCTGGCACTGCGACGAATCACACCAGAGCTGGGGATCACTCTCCTACGCCTCCCTCTCCTGGATGGAGGAGTGGATACATCCCTGCACTGAAAATGTCCTTCGCAACTCTCTAAGCTCAAATCAGTAGAAGAATAAGAACTAGTTCTGAACCCCTCACTTCTAGCTGATAAACAAGGGTCTCTCCTACTCTGTCCTGATGATCCACTAAGTACTAACTTCCCAACACTTCTCGAGAGTCTATAAATATCATCTGTATACGAGACTGAGCACCATTGTATATCCTCACCTCTATAAGGGTTTACACTCGGTCTCAGGTACATGCAAATAAGCTTCAAGCTCTTCTCACACAACACAACAGAACTGAAAATATTGTTCCATAAAAAAGTCAATCCATGCGAATTGCATTTTACTGCAAATTTGAAAACAGCAATTTCTTTTACACCTGAATCCGCATCCTCATCAACCAACATCAAAGCATCTGGTCCACACACTCCAAATTTTTCCACCAAATAACCACAGTGACCTTCCTGCATACCCACCCATTCATCACTATTTAAATCCTTTCCCAACCGATTACCCTCCATGCAATCTTCGTGACCATCAGATTCCTCATCAATGCTTACGTTACAAACCTTCCCTTTAACCCTTCCACAGTCGACCCTACCAACTCCAAAACCCCTCTTCAGCATAGTGCATGACGATACAGCCTCTTCCTTAGTGTCAGCCACCCCCACCCCACTAGTAAAACTGTCATCACAACTCTTTAACAGATCGAAACTATTTGAAAGTAAAACATCATTTGCCACAATACAGTTTCTCGGTTCCATCATACTCGAATTATCATCACTATACTTTGGCAATTCAGAACTATTCCGCAGTAACACATCATTCTCCACTACACAGTTTCTCTGCTCAACCTCACATGTCCCAGTATCAGCTTCATTTTCATTGGTACTCGCAATAATATAGACCCCCATATCTTCTACAATAATATCAGACAAGCCTTCCTTATCTTTAACGTTAGTATCCAGCTCACCCCCATTAGAACCGTACCAATCAACTTCATCAAATTCCATGCATTGTAGAACATAAGGATCCAATAACATCTGATCAAACGACGACGAGCTATAACGACCTGAGTTTACCATCATCTCCACTTCAAAACAATCCCCTCTAGAATCAACCAAAACTGAATTAGTTTCCACCAGTTTTTTCACCCCAACTGTGACGTGTTTACCACTTTCAGCTTTGAACTTAAGATCTGCTTCACTAAACTCACAGTTTATAACAGTGTTTAATGCATCGAAGTGATCCAAGATCTTATCTAAGTATCTCAGTGCCAGCCTCTTGTTCCCTAACATCGAATCAGAGAAAATTCTTCTTATATTTACTAAACTCAGACAGAACGCAAAAGCATGTTCCTTCCTTGTCTTTGGGTGAGGTAAAGGAGGATGCACCTCCGCAATATCAACACACATGTCCCATAAAATTCCGTCCACCATACCTTCCAAACTCCACCCCAATAACAGAACCAGGTACGCTCCTTCATTCACATTAAAAGTATAATCCGTAGAATATAAGTCTAATATATCATTGATTCTCCGGCATATCATCAAACAGTTGTGATGCATCATCTCCTTCAGAGTTTTGCCTGAGAACCTCTCTGGACAACTGCTTTTGCGATGTCCTACCCCTCCACAATTAAAACAACGTAGTCCATTTCGACAATCCTTCGCTATATGATATAGATCACCACATTTGAAACAAAAACACTCACCAACTTTATTCTTTGAACGCGGATTTTTTGATGTCGAATTCCATATGGACAAACCAGACGTTGGCTGCCTAACCACATCTGCAAAGGATCGAGGTTGATGTATATTCACCTCATCCCTTACCTTATCACACTGTCTGAATGTCAAATTAAGTCTGCCCTCTTTCAAGCTGGTCATCTTCTTCAGCATATCCGGAGCCGAATTTTTTCGTATACTTGCAATGCCATGATATATCCCCCTCGATTTACCACCAAATATGAGAACATCACCAGATTCTAGTATAATTTTCCTGACTGATCCATTAGAACCCTCTTCCCTGAATATAAACTCAGCCGCATCTCCTATAGAAAATGAAACCACCGGCAAGCCAAGAGAAAGACTTTCAACACTCTCATCCTTATCTTGATGGATACCCAATTTCCCCACTAAATTATAGTAGTTTACGATGCATACATCCGGGGTCATCAAGGGTAATTCTTCAGATTTTCCCCCACTATCAATAATTGCATTGTGCGCAACCAACATGGAATAACCAACCAACTTCTTGAAATCTAGAGGAATTTCTGGAGGAAAAGCACCATCAACTTTCCTCCTGTTTTCATAAACCCTAGATTGGGGATTCCAATGTTTGCCCAAACACATCATAAGAAGATTGAGAACAACGCCATTGTCATAACCTGGTTTATAGAAACCACCCTCCCCCAAACCTAATTCTTGGCATTTATTTGCGATGAGGACCTGATAATCTATGTTTATAAATTTCTTTAATACGATCATTCCCGGGCCCAGAATTTGATGATTCGATTGTCCTTTAATCCGCCAAGAACTTTGTTGAATCGAGCAGTTGTCCATTCGATGCCCTAATTGGCCATAATTAAAACATCTAATTTGGGATCCACATTCCTTCGCTATATGGTTTCCATCACCACAACGAAAACAGCGCTTCTGAAAACGAATAGAAATCAGGTCTGGACGAGGAGTAAATCTCACCTTCTTCCCTTTCACTTTTGATGAGAAAGATGACGGATTTCGACGAGATCCATTAATCGAAGAAGATGTAGGTTCCGCCATGTTTGATAAAAATGTTTTTTTCCTAATTAGCCTGTTTTAAATGACGGTTTCATCTTCTATGGGGATTATGATTTTAAAGTTTTGTGCTTTGATGACTTTCTGAACAAGACTGATATTTATGTACTTGAGTTTTTGGTAAAGATGTAACCATACTGATTTATGTTTTCCGCTATAATAAAGTTATAATTTTCTCAAGTATTGTTTATCTATCTTGAAATTTTCTGTTCTATTTACTAAAATGCTCCACCAAAGATAAGGCATTCCCTTTGTGAGTGTCCTTAACAGAGGTGGGGTTTTACAGATCTGCACCGCAACTCCTGTGCACTGGCGCCGACCTCCCTTCCTTACTGGCATGGACTCACGCTCCAGTTTTAGTTTGTGATGGGTGCGTTTGATTCATTAACACAAGGAATTTTGCGTGTTTAATTTGGTTTCAGGTTTTCTTTTCAAACTGGGAAAATGAAACGAGGACCCATGTATATATAGGGAGGAAGAGGTTTGGGGAGCAAGAATTTTTCTTGGCTTGCACGTTTCGGTGGTACGAGTTAGGGGTTGGGCTCACTAGGATTGCTGTGCAATTTTTGACAACACAAGCAGTTGACGTGTGCACATATATATGTACTTCGGGATGAAGTACATAGGTTGCATTTAGTGTACTAGGGGAGGCACATATAATAGAAAGTGTAGAGCAGCATGTGAATCTCTCAGAATATAGGGAAGAGAAAAAAAGGAAAAGAAAACATTATAGCTAGGCATCTCATTTCTTTTCATATTCGGCCTAGTAATTGATGAGGATAAACAGTATTTTGCATGTACTGATAGGTGGTAGGACTGGGCGTTTATCTATCTTAGGGTAGTAGTGTGCAGATAGCATGTGCCTTTCACGTCTTAGCTTACGGTCATACTTGGGGGAAAAGGAACAGACGGGTTTGCAGTGCATTCCATTTATTTCGATTAAGACTTGATATATATATATATATATATATAGGGTAGTGGAGATTATAATATTATTATTTTATAATCAATGAAACTTCACTGCGAAGTAACACGAGAAACTAACCCCAATCGACTTCTGTTTACTGATAAAAAGGCTAATTCTAACGTAGAAAAATATTCTGGACCCAATGGGACAAGTTTCGTCGAATTCCGACATTGTTTGAAAGTGTTTCCTTTATAAAACCAGAAATAAACTCACGTTTCAATTTCCCACGATCACTAAATAAGTCAAATTTACTTGAAACCTTGAAATTCTAAAATAATTCTTCAATACGAACCCAACGGCACCAATTTCGTCGCATTCTGAGACTGTTTTCCTGCTAAGCTACTTTTACGCGCACCGCAATGCCCTTTTTAACACCAAATTTACCGGTCTCTAAAAATAACAAACTATATACCTATCCTGACTATAATCGACGATGCGAACTCAACGGAACTGGTTTCGTGGCTTAATTCGATCGTCTGCTCAAGTTACACTCTAATATCCCTTTGTTAAATTAAATACGCGCTATAGAAATTTAACAAGCGTTTATGGCTGCCATGGTCACATACGACACCGGATTGCCATGCCATTCAACAACATATAATAATTTAATGATACGGCTCTAATGAAACTATTTTTGTCGAAAACGAAGACCGTTTGCAAAATGGCCATTTTAAAGGCCGATATTTAAATAACGATTTTTCACAACGACTATTTTAAAATTTGATTTGGCCATAAATAAAAAATTATAACACGAAATCTGGATTTTTCTCTTTCATATGAAAATTATCATCAACATGGTTCCAACGTTTCTCGTTTCACAGAAATCCGACTTATATCGTATCCTGTATATTCAATTGAAGTTCAAAACTCCAATTTACGAACTGCAGCGCCATTTCGAGCTCGATTTATAATTATATAAATATATAACGTTCAAACTTTGTTTTAAATAACAAATTAAATATTAAATCCCTTAATATTCCAAATATAATATTTTAAAATATTAAATAAAATGAAATATTTGACTGCCAAAAATACGGGACGTTACATTCTTCCCCTTTAAAATAATTTCGTCCTCGAAATTGCTAAGGTAAGAAAGAACGTTACAAACCCATTAAATTTCAAATCCAATAAATCAAAAACCAATTTAATACCATAAATAAATATTTACAAAAATATTGAAAATTTTCTAACATATTAAATTCCCGGCAAAATTCGGCAGAGTCTCCCCTGCACAGAGTGACATCTGCGATATCGCAGGAACAAATAATATATATACCTCGACCCACACGGTCGGAAAACAAAAATCAAAACCCAAAATCCAGATAAAAACCAAAATTTTATATTTCGCGTAGACGTACCTTTTTGCGAGCGCTATTGAGCATATCTGCTCAATGTATACGCGATTTACTCAACTGATATCAATCGGCCCAGCCATCTGGCACCTTCACTCACTCAATTCACATATAAGCAATATGTGAATTCTGAAATAACATTTCAGTAACTGGCATAACTATCCTAATTCTAGAATCAAACACACAACCTTAATTCATTATCAAACACCAGGTTAAACCATAAATTCCCATTTCATATGTAGTTTCATTTCAGTTTAATTATACTAAAATTTATTCTTTAGTTTATAATTCATTCAACTCCATTAAATTTGCTGATTCAAACAAACTATCATCCATCAACAAACAATTCACAATTCACAACAAATACACAACTAAATCAACCAAATCAATTGAATTTACATCCAATATTAATATTTCATTTTGGTTTCTCATATTTGAACATTAATCAATTATTATCTGATTGATTTCTATTTGATTATTATCTATTCATCAAATTTCCAATTTAGTTAATTCAATTTCAATATCATTACTAATTTAATTTCACTTAATCAATTAAATTTCAAATTCATTTTTTCAATTCGATTTGAATTCCCTTCAAATCGAACTGTCACACTAATATTTCAATAATTTGATAAAATTATTTCCTTTCTGTACATAAATATAATTTGGGTAAAATTATTTCATTTACCCATTTTTCAAAACAATACTCTATCCGTTGTCAGTTCAACGCTTCTCAACGCTTGAACTGATCAACAAACACAATACAAAACATTTGTATTTAAAATTTACAATTACGCTTTCATATATATACACTCAATCTCATTCTAGGGTATTCTAACCCAATCTCTATCGAGTTACACCACAGAGCCAAGGTTATTACTAAACCAATAGCTCTGATACCACTGTACCAACCCAGGGATTTTCGGCTCCGAAAATCGACATAAATACCTTTACCGTAACTCATGCCGACCTTTCAAACACCGAAAACACTGGACATTATTAGAAAGAAATTAGAGGGTGAGATAAGAAAGAAAGAAATATTAGAATAGAAGAAGAAGAACCAACATAACACAGAGTCTCACATCGCAGCGGAACAAAATATAATACAGAAATAAAACTTTATTGAGAGCTTTTTAAAAATACTTACAACATCAGAGTGCAGCACACAACTAGACAGTTATGATAACCTGTCCTCATACACATCACACAGCAGAATAAATACTAGATACAATATGTTTGAACAACTCCAGCTCGTCTCTGGACTTCGAAGCACTTGATAACTTGGACCTGTACACCCCGGGCTAATCCGAGCATTAACAAAACACCGGGTCAGTCTGGTGAACCAGAGTGAGAAAACTCGCACAGTATTAAGGGAAAATCATCCAACATGATTTTAAAGTTCAAAATCTTTTCAAAAGAAAAGGATAATCTTAAGACCAAATCCACACATAAACACGGACGGTTTTTACCTTACGATAACCCAAAACATTTTCGAAAACCAATATCTTGTCTGATATTATAATAATGTGTAAATACAAATAAATAACATTCTAGTGGAACGCTTGCATCTCACGCTCCACAATATGGTATACAATCAAAACCGCGGGCGCTTATTGGAGATTGGATTTCCAACTATGACAAGGTATGGGACCACCCGTCGATGATGTATCTTTAGAGGCGAATACACTGGGTTCAACAAGAACGTCTTGCAACCCGGCCCTCACATGACTGACCCCTCATTTCACTTGAGTGTATCGAATGTACATCACCAACGGTTGGGCTCAAACCACCGTTTCCCGAAAGGGACAACATCGACATAGATTAAAGAAGCAAAAGGATATTCTCTAGATAGGCGATTATACACCCTAATGGGAGCGACCCACATAGCCATGCCGCCTGCCCGATTTTTGTCATTTCCCGACTGTGAGGCTTGAGGCTTAAATTTATCTTTTGGAACACCTGGTCACCATTCACATTGAATGCCACATTGTCAGATCCGCCAGATATCACTAATCGACGTCCACAAAAATATTCTAGTTATTTGGCTAGATAAAAACCATTTCTACGCCATCAACTATGGTACGTTTGTAGAAATCAACGTACGTAATTCCTTTGGAAATACTCTGTCAGACATCCGTCCATACAAGTCATCCAGGAATAGGATGAACCGAAGGTACTCTCCTACTGCATCCAATATAGGAATCACCCCATGGATAAGTAGCGAGAAGTCCTTGCAACCCGTAGATTTCAACCACGACAGAACCACAGTTTATCTCTGGCCGCTAAACCAGAGATTATAAGTAATTCTACCGTTTTATGAAGATCTACGGTCTTCAATGCTCCATCTCGATCATCTTCTGATATCTTCACGTATTTGTTGGTCGGAATGGTTTTTCGAACCTAAGTTCGATCCCGGTCTTTCCTTACAACAATCATATTGGATAGATTTGATAGTCGGTGATTCAACTATCAAAATAATCAGTGTTTCAATTATGACAATCCGATGAGCTCACTGGTTCAGTATTCAGCATCACTTGGCCTTTTAAATTAAACAAAAGTAAATTCAAACTCTTGAATATCTCGATATTATAATATATAGTTTTTCACGCTTCTTATTTAACATAAGATATTACTTTAAACAAGTTCATACTTAGTAGATTCCTATCTCATATTCAGTTTTCTATTTTCATTTTCAAACCATTAGCCGCTTATTATCCAATATTGGAAAATCCATTCCACTTATTTATATATAAAACAACGTTACGCCATATCTTTTATTCATTACTTGAAAACGATAACTATGCTTATTCTTATAGAACAAAACTCATCTTTTACATTTCCTTTTTAAACCTCGACAATATCCTTATAATTCATGCAACTCGTTTTCATTTCCACTTTGGAATCCTCATTATTTATATATCTATTCCAAATCTCCATTAAAATTGTTGCGTTATTATTTCTCTAATGAAATAATAAATCAATACTATCCTCCTTTACATTACAACTAATATCATCTTCAGATACTCCCGCTGCCGATCAAGTTGGGGTATCTAATTACCTCTCAGACCTTGATCTACAACGTTCATACCTAAAGATAAATATAAGTTGTAATCCCAAAACCCATATTTTAATCTAATATCAATTCGAATTCCCTTTATCTATTTTATTCAAAATACGGTTTCATAAACCTTCTTATCATTTTGAAAATCGCTTCCTTGGATATAATAATTAAGTAACTTCTTTATAAGCATCACTTTTAACTTTTTTCCCTTTTTAAACAGTTTCATTCATAATTTGGATTTGATCACCAATTCCCACGACTCACTTCTTTTACCAATTCCCATTTCATTCTCCCTTTAAATTAATATAATCAATTAATTTAAATAATTCCATTAAATTACTCCTTAAGCACAATTTTCCAACTCCTTTTCAAATCCTTTCGACCATTTCCTCCTTTAAATTCACATTTCCATACCTCACTTTTACTTAATCCCATTATTACATAACGTTAATGTAAAATTAACGCTTTAACCCTTTAAACTTTATTTATCTAACTCTGGTTTAATATAAATCATTTTATCTCAATCTCCTTTGACTTAATTTGTATAATTAAGTAACGTTTATTTCAAGCTATTATATTCGCTTGAAATTCCTTTTATAACTTCATTATAAGAATTTGGCTTTTAAATATAAATCCCATACATAGTCTTCTTTCACCATTCAACTAGATTTTATTACCATTTCTATTCCCTTTAAATGAATTTCAGTTAAAAGGTAATTTTCTAAATTATTAATTAAAATAATAATTTACTTCGATCATTAACTTAAATGATAAGTAATAAATATTTATTTCCTCTTAATAAAGCTTTATTCAAAATATAAATTCAAAATCTATCTTTAGTTATAAATAAATTTTATAACTTCAACTCGATCGATTTACCCGACGGTAAATCGATATAAATAGAATAATTTACTTTTAGGCCATTTACTGCCGATTACTTAACCAATATGGCCTGTTGGTTAAAACACAACACAGATTGACTTTCCAATCAATGATCACTACTCCAATCAATCACCCAAACATGACAGTTCATATGATAATATGAAAATAAATCATATGAAAATAAATCATTAGGGGTAGGGTAGTAATACCCTAGAATGAGTTTGAGCGTATATGAGAAAACATACTTGTAATTTTGATATAAAATGATTTTGTTTTGTGTTGGTGAAACAACCCACCTACGTTAAGGTCACTCACAAAGGGAATGCCTTAACTTTGGTGGAGCATTATAGGTAACAGACACAGATAATTTACAAGACAGACATATATAAGCAGCGGAAAAACTAAATTTATTTCATATGTGGTTCATAACAAAAACATTACAGCAAACTGTCTCAAAACAACTTCCAAATCATTACATCAAAATCTCTGTCTTGATTATAACATAAAGAAGCATAAAACACAATAAAACTGCACAAATCCCCAAGTAGTAGTGTGTCCAAAGCCATAGCCAAAGATAAGAGGTTCCAAGCTATACATCACAGAGTCTTCAAGCTTGGAAAGATGAACGGTCCAAATTAAGTTAAGCTATTCCCTCTCTGGGTACCTTGGGGGGGGGGGAACAGAAGAAAAGAGAGCGAAAGAAAAACGAGTCAGACATAAGTATGGTAAGTCCAGTGATAATTCAGCATGTAAACTAGTAAGCGAACCATGACATGAATAAACTGGACGCAGGACAATAACAAAGAAATAAGGTAACATAGGATAAGGCAAGATAAACAAGGCAAGGTAAACTAATCATACTATCGCACTCAAATCCATATTCTCTGCAACTACTAGATATTTCAACCATCATCATGAGTTCAAACCCAGTGATCCCTTTTCATTGATCAACTCCTAATCGCCCACATTTACTACTTGTGTCATACGACCCTGCTCGATTGTAGATACCTGTGCTGGTCTCACCATGGGGTGTATCAAATCCTGTGGTGGCAACCCGACACGATTCAAGATGCACAGTGTATAACTACTAATGTCCAGTGCCTGCTTTTTCCACTTTGGAGTACGTGCACGTCCGTACTCCGTCGGAACCTACACCGATGCGCCAATCGTCGTTGTTTTGACCGCTTATAATCAGCGCAGTAATCGTTCCCTACCCTGCCTAGTTCAGGGTACCTTGATACATCTATGTGGGTTACTGCTGAAATGGGTCCCCGTTACTAGGGTTTTCCTAATCAACATGTTAAATTGGTTAAGTTTCCAACTTAACTTAACCCCACCCATCAGTTTAGTTAACATGTTGTATTGGTTAAGTGTTGCCTTAATTAACTTAACCCTACTATTCCTGACTTAGCTTTAATTCATTCATTAAAGCACCAACGCTCACATTAGACAGGTATTGTTGCGGTCGCTGGATGTGCCGGTCGGGTCCGGGCAGTTTTACACCGCAACTCAGTCTAACCTTGGGTTCTTTTAGGCTCAATGCATTAACCTCTCACATTAGATATATATTGTTACGGTTGCTGTGCCGGGCGGTTCCGGGCAGTCTTACACCGTAACTCAATCTAACCTCGGGATAGGCATATTCGTCTTTTCTAAATTTACATATTTACCTCTTTGTATTTATATTTAAATTATTATCATTCAAGTCAAGCCCCACTTTCCCTTTAAATCAAGTTCATAATTTTTGGTATAAAAATTACACCACTTTTTGCCATAAACCATTTATATGATTATGAGTCAAATATGTAATTTCATGTTTTTCCCCAACGTTACCCCCGTTAAACATTTGCATAAATCACATAAAATGTTAGGCTCGCTACATAGCCTAACTCATACACAAGAGGGGAAATAGAGGAACATGTAATATTCCAACATCATAAAAATATGGATCTAACTACACATGTGTCATATGAATTCGGCATAGAACAATGTAGATGAACTTGCAAATTTAGATCTACTCAACATGAACTGTAAAATAGGGGTTTTACATAGAACTACATAAACTTAGATTAGGCATGCGGTTGTAAACTTGTAAATTAGCATGTAGTTCTAGTCATGGTTGAACTTGCTTAAACATAACAAAATTCCCAAATTGACATAGAACATATAGGTGTCATCACCAATTATACAACATGATATGCTATCGCCAAATTATACAACATAATATGTCGTCGCCATTTTATTCAACATGATATGTCATCGCCAAATTATACAACGATATCGCCGAATTATACAACACATAGGTTCATTGCCAAGCATTTAACATCTATCATCAAATTACATACAACATGATCACAAACTTAACATGATAATAGTCATAGTCTTAATCAATTCAGTTTTAACAAAAAGGATAGGCATAAATTTACATTAGGCATTGTTCTACATCCATTTATTTTAGTCACGATTCTAATATCATTTAGGTCTAAATGATAACTGGACTTACAAAAAGGAGACTAGTCTTGTGTTCTGGGATCTGTATTTTGAAATTGAATAGCTCTCCTTTGTTGTAGACGTTGAATTCTCTTAGTTGAATTAGATTTGATTTGTAATTCCTAACTTCCTTTCTAGTTGAAGGAGAATGGCGGCTGCTCTGTGTTGAGTACTGACAGCATGACGGTCTTAGGAATATTTTTGTGTGGCTTAGGGTTTAGATTTAGGTTGCTTATATAGAAATTTGATTTAATAGGAGCCGTCAGATTAACCTAGGGCCAATCAAAGTCATTCAAACCTAAGAGAACCAATTAGAATTTGTCACACAAGCCCTTATGACTCAGAAATCGTCACACAAAGAAACACGTCAGGTTTTCAGATATGGCCCGAGGGGGAGGTCGACCCCTAGGTCAACCCCCTGGTCGACCTATGTGACCCAGGTCGACCCCCAGGTCGACCTGATTTCTGGGCGGGAAATTTCCTGCCCAGCCTGCTTCGGGATTTTTGAATTTCGAAACTTGAATTTGAATTTCGGACTGGTTTTATTATTTGAATTCTTGAATCTTCTGAAGGTCATAACTCCTTCATACGGGGTCTGATTTATGCAAACTCAGACTCTATCTCAAGCAGAATTCCGGGACGAACGCAATGGCCTAACCCGCTTCCCTTAATTCTCAAATTTGCAATTAATTATTCTTTGATTCATTACTTTAATGTTTATAGAAAATACGGGGTGTTACATTCTCACCTCCTTAAAGGATTTCGTCCCCGAAATCTTCAAGTCAAAGAGAACGTATATCCTACCATCCAATCGTCCATCTACTCATCCATCAAACACAGGCGTCCATTGTCCTTAAAAAAGACTTCTAATGCTTCATGATCATATGCATAGTGTGTGTACATGTCCTTATCTAATGCAAAATCAGGCGGTCTACTGATTCAATTGACCTCCTTAACGCAAGTCATGTTGGTGCCATGAGTCCATTATGTATGCAATCATCCCTAATCATACTTTCTACATGAGTGCACAATCATTCATACAAACGCAACATCCACATGATAACACATCAAGTTTCAATCATATACAAGTACATATATGCATATGCAATATGAAAGTGGCTAAGTCGATCTAACACCTAATGTGTGTGTATATGCATCCACGAGCGACCACTAGCAATCAATTGCAACCACTTGCAACCATCAATCATAACATGTTTCAAATACATGTTTACATCCATTAGTTTCTACCTAAGGATCAAGAATAACATGGAGGAAATACTAAAAAGATAGATACGAGCATGAACAAACTTAAGGAAAAAGAGATCAAAGATGTACCCTAAAAAAGAAAAGGGTAGGCT
Source organism: Allium sativum (assembly GCA_030737875.1). NCBI lineage: Eukaryota > Viridiplantae > Streptophyta > Magnoliopsida > Asparagales > Amaryllidaceae > Allium > Allium sativum. The sequence continues at coordinate 137,110,501 of CM060925.1, read as the reverse complement.
GTGCGTATCTTGGCCTCAGTCTCCCAAGTTGCGTCTTCCTCAACGTCACTCCATTGAACTTTAACAAGTTTGACTTCGCGGTTGCAGAGCTTTTTGACTTCTTTACCCAAGATACGAGTTGGAACTCTTCTCACATTCGCCTCTCATTCTACTTCTACTTCCTCTAATATGCTTGGTTCCACCACTTCTATAGACTCATGTAAGCACTTCCGTAGGTGAGAAACATGAAAGATATTATGAACTCCAGCCAATCTTTCAGGCAACTCTACTCTGTAAGCCATCTTTCCAATCCTTTCAATGATAGGAAATGGCCCAACAAATCTTGGTGCCAACTTTCCTGTGGATCCAAAGCAAACGACGTTCCTCAAAGGAGATACTTTGAGGAAAACCCTGTCTCCAACCTCAAACTCAAGGTTGGTCCTTCTTTTATTTGCGTAGGAATTCTGTCTATCTTGGGCAGTCTTCATTCTTCTTCGTATCAAGTCCACTTTCTTTGAAGTTTCTCTAATCATATATGGTCCAAGTATTTGTCTGTAGACTCCCACCAACAAATTGGTGATAGGCATGGTCTTCCATATAAAGCTTCGAAGGGTGCCATGCCTATGGTGGCTTGGTAGCTAGTGTTGTAGGAGAACTCCACCAAAGGAAGATGATCCTCCCATGTTTATCCAAAGTCAAGAATGCATAATCTCAAGAGGTCTTCTAATACTCTGTTCACCCTCTCCATCTGACCATCAGTCTGGGGGTGATAGGCCGTGCTTAAGCATAGCTGTGTGCCTACAACCTCTTGCAAGCTCTTCCAAAACTCGCCCGTAAAGATAGGATCTCAGTCACTCACAATGCTGGAGGGTATCCCATGGAGTCGAACTATCTCTTTAAGATAAATGGATGCTAAAGATGAGGCAATCCTTCTACTTTTAACGGGTATAAAGTGAGCGCTTTTTGTGAGCCTGTCCATTATTATCCAAATACTGGTATTGCCCCTTCTTGACCTAGGCAGCCCATAAATAAATTCCATTGAAATGCTATCCCATTTCCACTATGGGACCTCTAGAGGATGAAGCAAACCACCAGGCTTCTTTTGCTCCGCCTTGACCTGCTGGCATATTAAGCACTTAGAGAAGAATTCAGCTACATCCTTCTTCATGTCATTCCAAAAGAAAACCCTTTTTACGTCTTTATACATCTTGTCTCCACCTGGGTGTATGGTCAACTTGGAATGGTGTGCCTCTTCGAGAACCTTCTTCACCAAATCCCTTGGTTGTGGGACGCATAGCCTTCCATCCCGCCTCAACCAACCCTTATCATCGATGGAGTATCTATTGAGGTGACTAGAAGTCTCACCCCTAATTAGCTTATCCATCACACCAACTAGCTGAGGGTCTTCATGTTGCGCAGTTCCTATGGAGTCCAAAAGATTAGGCCGCACTTTTAGCGATGCTAACAAACCAGTCACATGATCGATGGAGGGTCTAAAGTCAAAGTTGGCTATGTATTCCAAGCTCTGCCTTTCTACAAAGAGAGGGCTTAAGGTCAGCTTCTTTCTACTTAAGGCGTCTGCTACTACATTGCCCTTGCCAGGGGTATAGGAAATCTCTAAATCATAGGATGCCAAGAACTCCATCCACCTTTGTTGCCTCAAGTTAAGATCTTTTTGCGAGAAAAGGTACTTCAACGATTTATGGTCAGTATACATTTCGAATTTCTCACCTAGGAGATAATGGCGCCAAGACTTAAGCGCAAAGACGATGGCAGCCAGCTCTAGATTGTGGGTTGGGTAGTTTTTCTCATGTACTTTCAACTATCTGCCTCCGTAAGCTACTATCTTCCCTTCTTTCATCAAGACAACACCTAGTCCCGTACCACATGCATCCATGTATACGGTAAACATATTGCTCCCATCCGGCATTGTCAGAACTGGGGCTGTTGTTATAGCCCTCTTCAATCGTTGGAAAGCAACATTGCAATCCAAATCCCAATTGAAAGTTAGGTTCTTCTTCGTCAACTTTGTAAGCGAAGCTGAGATTTTCGCAAAGTCTTTGATGAACTTTCGGTAAAAGCCCGCTAGCCCGTGGAAGCTTTGGACTTCGGTAGCATTCCGTGGAACCTTCCAATCTTGCACCGCAACTACTTTTCCGAGGTCCACAACTAACCCTTCCTTGGACACCACATGTCCAAGAAACCTTACTTCCTCTCTCCAGAAGTGGCATTTGGAGAATTTGTCTTTCAACTGATGTGCTCGAAGAGTATCCATGACTTCTTTTAAATGTTGAGCTTGCTCTTCCTCGCTCTTTGAGAAATTCAAAATGTCATTTACGAAGACCACCAAAATATTATTAAGGAACTCTCTGAACACCCTGCTCATTAAGTCAACGAAATAAGTGGGTGCGTTCGTCAGGCTGAAAGGCATGACAAGCCCCTCGAAGAAACCATCTGGGGTTCTGAACGTGGTCTTATCAATACTGTCTTCAGCCACTCTTATCTGATGAAACTCGGTAGCTAGATCTAGTTGGGAGAAAACCAATGCACCTGCAAGCTGATCGAACAAGTCATATATTCTTGGAAGTGGGTGCCTATTCTTCTTGGTCAGCTTGTTAGCTCCTGATAATCAATGCATAGGCGAAGTGAACCATCCTCTTTGGTTGCGAATACTACTGGAGCACCCCATTCAGAAATACTCTGCCTTATAAACCCCTTCTCAAGCAACTCTTTAACTTGCTTGCTGAGTTCTTTCCTCTCCATTGGAACCATGTTTCTAACGGGTAAAGCAACGGGTTTTGCATTATCAACGAGGTATATGCAGAAGTCTATCTCCCGCTTCAGAGGTAACCCCTTCACCTCTTCAAAGACATCCGAGTATTCACGGACTACTCTAACAGACTGCAAATTCTCAACAGACGCATCAAGAGATTCTAAATAGCTAAGCATAACAGAGTTCATGCGATTACAAGAAATTTCAAGAGTGTTACCGAGGCGAGTCATGAGTTTAAACACTCTCTTTTCACAATCAAGGATGACACCATTACTGGATAGCCAATCCATGCTTAGAATCAACCCATAGCCCGTGAAGCCCAAAACATAGGCATTACATCTAAACCCAACACTTAGTATATAAATTTCCAAATCCGAACAAGTCATTGAAAAATAAGTTGAGCCACCAATTGGATTTGAAACAACCAAGGGATCCTCTACTAAACTGGTGTCTAGGTGCAGAGATTCAACTAAAGCAGTAGATATAAAAGAGTGCGATGCGCCAGAATCAAAGAGTGTACGAACAGGATGATCGAAAAGATAAACTAAACTCTCAACAGAAACATTTCTACCTCGTTCTTGCGGAGGTGCCATGAGAGCGTGAACCTGCCCTCCAGAAGTAGATCCAGCTCTCTGCCCTTGCCCTTGCTTTCTTGGGCAGTCCTTAGCCATGTGTCTTGTCTCGCCGCAATGGAAACAACCACCCATCTTCCTCTTCTTCTATCTGCAGTCCTTAACCAGATGTCCAAGAATGACACAAAAATTACACTTCCTCTTGTCATGGGGTTTGTTGTTCTTCCCGCCCTTCTTGGAATCTGTCTTCTTGCTCTGTGATCCTTCCACTTTCCTATCTTGAAGTACTTCCACCTTTGTCTCTTTCTTGCCAACCTTATCTTCTTCTTGTAACAGTGCCATGTCCACCAACTCCATTCTACAAGATGGAGAGCCTTCTTATGTGGAACCTTGTCATGTGGCATAGCTACACTGTGCAGTGGCTCATTCAATCCTTTCACAAAATGGAGAGCCTTCTTATGTGGAGTGTTCACTAACTCCATTCTGAACCTAGCCAGATGGTTGAATTAGTTAACGTATTCCTTGACCGACATACTCCCCTGTTTGAGAGCTAAGAACTTCTCCATTTGTAGGCTTCGTTCAGCTTGTGAGAGGAATTTCATTTCAAACCTCATTCTGAAATCCATCCAAGTTTCAACTGGTCTTTTAGCATTAGTAACTTTCCACCAATAGGAGGATTCGTCTTTAAGCAACCATACGGCCAACTGTATCTTCTGCCTATCATCCACTTCGAAGATATCAAACAAATCCTCAGTTTCTTTGAGCCAGTTTCTTTCCTCCACGAAGGATTCATTTCCATTGAAGTTCTTTCCACACATGGCTCGAAAGTCCCTACATATTTTTGAGAAAACATTTGCACGAGGAGGAGGAGGAACCGCTGCATCTGGGGGAGGAGGAACGTCTGCTGGGCTTGCGACATTAGCCCTAGCCTCTAGGTACCTTCTGAACCAGCCAGGTACCGGCATGCCGTCTGGAAGGTTAAGATCACCAGACATGCTGAAACGAAAAAGGAAAGATTCGAAACAAAGGATAGAAAGATAATGCATATGTCTTTGGGGGATTATGCCTTTTAAAAAAAAACACTTTTTTTTTGAAAATTGCTTCTTTAAACTTCTTTTTGAAAAACAGTTTTCAAGTTTTTTATCTAATCTGGTAAACCTTTGCTCTGATACAAGTGAAACACCCCACCTCCGTTAAGGTCACTCACAAAGGGAATGGCTTAACTTTGGTGAAGCGTTATAGGTAAAGGACACAGATAATTTACAAGATAGACATATATAAGTAGCGGAAAAACTAAATTTATTTCATACATGGTTCATAACAAAAATATTACAGCAAACTGTCTCAAAACAACTTCCAAATCATTACATCAAAATCTCTGTCTTGATTATAACATAAAGAAGCATAAAATACAATAAAACTGCACAAATCCCCAAGTAGCAGTGTGTCCAAAGCCATAGCCAAGGATAAGAGGTTCCAAGCTATACATCACAGAGTCTTCAAGCTTGGAAAGATGAACGGTCCAAATTGAGTTGAGCTATTCCCTCCCCGAGTACCTGAGGGGGGGGACAGAAGAAAAGAGAGCGAAAGAAAAATGGATCAGACATAAGTCTGGTAAGTCCAGTGATTATTCAGCATGTAAACTGGTTAGCGAACCATGACATGAATAAACTGGACGCAGGACAATAACAAAAAAATAAGGTAATATAGGATAAGGCAAGATAAACAAGGCAAGGTAAACTAATCATACTATCGCACTCAAATCCATATTCTCTGCAACTACTAGATATTTCAACCATCATCATGAGTTCAAACCCAGTGATCCGATTTCATTGATCGGCTCCTACTCGCATGCATTTACTACTTGTGTCATACGACCCCGCTCGATTGTAGATACCTGTGCTGGTTCCACCATGTGGTGTATCAAATCCTGTGGTGGCAACCCGACACGATTCAAGATGCATAGTTTATAACTACTGATGCCCACTGCCTGATTATTCCACTCTGGAGTACGTGCACGCCCATACTCCATCGGAACCTACACTGACGCACCAATCACCGTTGTTTTGATCGCTTATTATCAGCCCAGTAACCGTGCCCCACCCTACCTAGTTCAGGGTACCATGATACATCTATGTGGGTTACTGCTGAAATGGGTCCCCAATACTAGGGTTTTCCTAATCAACATGTTAAATTGGTTAAGTGTCCAAGTTAACCTAACCCCACCCATCAGTTTAGTTAACATGTTGTATTGGTTAAGTGTTGCCTTAATTAACTTAACCCTACCATTCCTGACTTAGCTTTAATTCATTCATTAAAGCACCAACCACTCACATTAGACAGGTATTGTTGCGGTCACTGGATGTGCCGGTCGGGTCCGTGCAGTTTTACACCGCAACTCAGTCCCTCGGGTTCTTTTGGGCTCAATGCACTAACCTCTCACATTAGATATATATTGTTACAGTTGCTAGATGTGCCGGGCGGTTCCGAGAAGTCTTACACCGTAACTCAATCTAACCTCGGGTTAGGCATATTCGCCTTTTCTAAATTTACATATTTACATCTTTATATTTATATGTAAATTATTGGCATTCAAGTCAAGCCCCACTTTCCCTTTAAATCAAGTTCATAATTTTTGGTATAATTCTTTATGCCATAAACCATTTATATGATTATGAGTCAACTATGTAATTTCATGTTTTTCCCTAACGTTACCCCGGTTAAACGTTCACATAAATCACATAAAATGTTAGGCTCGCTACATAGCCTAACTCATACACAAGAGGGGAAAAAGAGGAACATGTAATATTCCAACATCATAAAAATATGGATCTAACTACACATGTGTCATATGAATTCGGCATAGAACAATATACATGAACTTGAAAATTTAGATCTACTCAACATGAATTGTAAAATAGGGGTTTTACATAGAACAACATAAACTTAAATTAGGCATGCGGTTGTGAACTTGTAAATTAGCATGTAGTTCTAGTCATATATGTGAACATGGTTGAACTTGCATAAACATAGCAAAATTCCCAAATTGACATAGAACATATAGGTGTCATCACCAATTATACAACATGATATGCCATCGCCAAATTATACAATATAATATGTCATCGCCATTTTATTCAACATAATATGTCATCGCCAAATTATACAATATGATATCGCCAAATTATACAACATATAGGTTCATTGCCAAGCATTTAACATCTATCATCAAATTACATACAACATGATCACAAACTTAACATGATAAGAGTCACAGTCTTAATCAATTCAGTATTAACAAAAAGGATAGGCATATATTTACATTAGGCTTTGTTCTACATCCATTTATTTTAGTCACGATTCTAATATCATTTAGGTCTAAATGATAACTGGACTTACAAAAAGGAGACTAGTCTTGTATTCTGGGATCTGTATTCTGAAATTGAATAGCTCTCCTTTGTTGCAGACGTTGAGTTCTCTTAGTTGAATTTGATTTGATTTGTTATTCCTAACTTCCTTTCTACTTGAAGGAGAATGGCGTCTACTCTAGGTTGAGTACCGACAACATGACGGTCTTAGGAATATTTTTGTTTGGCTTAGGGTTTAGATTTAGGTTGCTTATATAGAAATTTGATTTAATAGGAGCCGTCAGATCAACCTAGGGCCAATCAAAGCCATTTAAACCTAAGAGAACCAACCAGAATTTTCCGCATAAGCCCTTATGACTCAGAAATCGTAACACAAAGAAACATGTCAGGTTTTCAGATCTGGCTCGAGGGGGAGGTTGATCCCCAGATCGACCCCTAGGTCGATCCCTTGGTCGACCTATCTATCCCAGGTCGACCCCCAGGTCGACCCCATGGTCAACCTGATTTCTGGGCGGAAAATTTCCCGCCCAGCCTGCTCCGGGGTTTTTGAATTTCGAAAATTGAATTTAATTTCAGGATGGTTTTATTATTTAAATTCTTGAATCTACTAAAGGTCATGACTCCGTCATACGGAGTCCGATTTACGCAAATTCGGACTCTATCTCAAGAAGAATTCCGAGGCGAACGCAATGGCATTACCAGTTTCCCTTAATTCTCACATTTGTAATTAGTTATTCTTTAATTCATTACTTTAATGTTTATAGAAAATACGGGGTGTTACAGTTGGTTTGTTCCGTTGAGTATTTATGAATTCTGGTCGGTACTTGGGATGCCAAGGCATCGATAGGGATTTCTAAACACTCAAATAGGGCTTATTGACATAATATCGTTTTGAATTATATATTTTTATATAAAGAATTATTTGAAAATATATGAATTTTGATATCTGTTGATGATAATTTTAGATTTTCATCATTTATCATTCGATTAATCAATAATTAAAACTATTAGTTATTGAATGGTTTATGAAAAAAATTGAAATGTTGAAATTAATTGGTAATGAAATAAGAAGTTAAATATGAATTTGAGAATTTAATTTTGGGTGGTTTTTTAATATTGTTTTGCAAATGGTTTGAATTAATATATTTATATTTTAAAAGTTGTTTCATATAGAAATTGTTTTCAAAAGAATTTTAAAATAAGTGTATACTTTTCCCACTTGCCTTTGGAAGTGATTCCGGCAATGAGTGCACGCATTTCGATAGTATTTTCCAGAGACTAAGAGGGGGAGACCACTTAGAACTTTTATACTTTGTTTGGAAATTTGGATTTCATTTATATCTTTTAAATTATGGTTTGATATAAAAGATAATATATATATATTATTTTAAAGTTGATTTGGAAACGAACATGAAGTTGAATTATTAAGTTCTTGAATACTTAACAATATTCAAATTGTTGAAATGAACTAAAGTTGAATATTATAGAAATTTCTGAATTGTACAATAAGAAAATGAATCCAAGAGAGTTATAATTAAAATAAAACTCTTTGTAGTTTGAAATAATGAATTCAAAATAAATTGAACTATTGAACTTGTATAAATCAAATATTTCCACTGCATATATATAACTTACCAATTAATCAAAAGTTAACGTGTTATAGGATTAAAATTGGATAATATACAAGTACTGGTATGAATAATGAATGCTAAAAAAAACAAATTGATGGCTTATATATATATGAATGAAACTTAAGTCATGAAATAAACTATGTATACTTAGTTATGTTGAATTAAATTCAGTATCTAATGCAAATAAACCATGTCAATGAAATGAGCTAATGAAGTGAATTAATTGGTTATGGATTAAATTGTATTGCTATTGATTGCCTGATATTCGATGACTTAAGATAATCGATATTTCCAAGTCGAAAATAATGTTTAACTTGTCTTATGAAAATAAAAATGAATTAGTTTATAAATTATAAATTTAAACGAAGATTGAACGAATTAATTTAATTTATTTAAACGAGCTCGTCGCGAAGCTGTAGTTCATAATTTTTTGAATTAAATTTTAAATGAATGTATATGATCCAAAATAAGTCGGAATTCTTTGAAACAGGAATCTTTCGGATCTATTGGAATATAATTTTCTAATGAAAGAGAAAAATTTAGATTTCGACTTGTAGGTTCTAAGATATATGTAATTCAAACTTTCAAAAAAATCACGGTTTGGTAATTCACGATCCTGAACTAAATTATTAATGAAATTATTTATGTAAACTAGCGAACGAGACAAGTTGAATAAGAAATTATTTAGCTAAATATATCTAAATTGACAACTTTCTTGCTACGCCTTTTCGAGGACGAAAAGTTTTAAGTGGGTGAGTGTAACATCCCGAGATTTTGCGACAATTTAGAAAAGTGTTTCTGATCCGAGTATTTTTGTCTTTTCATTTGTGCTTAGGTCAGCCTGAGTTTCAGTTATCGAAGAAACTATTTGAAGATCAAGATGGAGCTTGCCAGAAGTATTATTATTTATTTCCGCTGCAAATATTGGTATGTTTATGATAGTTAACTCTAAAAATCGTTATAAAATAAAATCAAAGATATGTATTAACAGCTTCGTGAATTGTTATTTAATTATTATATTTTGTCCTTCCGCTGCGAGATTCTGTGTTTTTTCTTCTTCTCTTCTTTTTCTTATATAAATCCCAATAACTATCCATATTTTTGATTTCTCTAAGTCGACACTGAGGATCATTGTCGATTTGAATGGTCATAAATCTGGATGTTGATTTATATGAACACGATTTTTAGGTGAGCATGATTTAGAATTTAGATAAAATTTAGTCTACCTATATTTATGAGTATTTTAAGCACATAAGTTTTTTATTTAATTTTTTATGATTATTTCAAGGCACACAACGTATGGTGCTACCTACATTGTTTGGAGTGGTTGAGGTCCCATGATTGATCATTGCTTTGTTTCAAACTCATATTCTAAAATTCACATAATATCATAATTTTCTTGTTCTGTATATGAGTAGCCCCACTTTGAATTAGATGTGTCCAAAAATCCCAAAATACTTCCTAATGAGTACTCAAGTCATCATATATTCACCGGATGCTTTTATGAACATGATTGTAAAAATATAGCAAACAAAAAGCAAATAAAAACAAAGAAAGAAACTATTTGCATGTTGTTGGTGATGAAATCATAGTTTCTTTGCATTTGGCTTTGTTTCATAGTATTATGACATAGCTTCTTTTGTGTTGTAGACAACAACTTGTTGGACCATGTTACTCATTTTGAAACATTGGAACCTTTTGTCTATGATTTTCATAAGGATTATTGAAAATTCACACAATCACACATCAACTATCTCTGTTCCATGAAATCATATAGTTTGTTACTTTTTTTACTCAAGCCAAACTTGCTTTTTAGCTGCAATTTTAATTTCCTATAAAAAAAGGCTCAAGAATGAGAGATATTTGCAAGTTTTGTTTATTATCTCAAGCACTAGTTATACAAAAATCAATCCTTCAAATTATACACTGTAACTAAGTATCCACTAATTCAAAAAGCTTTAGGGTAAATCAGGCACATCAAAATGATAAAATAAATTGCTTTGCCACATGAATATGGAAATGTGTAGAGTTATCATATAATAGCATTCAGTAAAACCATCCAAGCATTAGGGGTGTAACACAATAAACGTAGTACGTAGGGACCTTTCCAAGATTTAAATTGATTGCTTACTTAATAGAAGTCAGATATCTATCATATAATTGTTAAATACTTTCTGAAAAGAAGAAGTCATAAATCCATCTAATAATTATCAAATATTTTTGTCTTAAAAAAGCTTTTAGACGTCAATTGAGTAGAAGAATAAACTCAAAGCTCTTACTTGATAGACGTCTGAAATATTCTTTCAGGAAATTTCGTCAAAATTGAAGTGTCAAACATTAAGGATGAATTCATTGGTTTTGCTCTAATACATTACACAACAAAAGGTTTCTAGTTTCTTTTCATGAATAAATGTATTACAATTATGAAGTGAGAACAACGATTCCTTCCTTCCCCTCTGTTCTCACATTGATAATAAAATAAGAAAACTCTCTCTTCAAACTCATGTTAGTATTATACACTTATGCATGCATGCATGCCTTCTTTCTCTTTTGTTGCTACCTTTGGCCTCCTTGGAAAGTATCTTTTGCTTTAACCATTTCCATTTCTCACACTTTATATTATGCAATATCGGCAGACTATAAAGCAAGTTATATGCCACATGAATATGAAACATGTAATATAATACATATATCTCATTACTGTGTAGTCAATACACCAAAATGAGCTATTAGAAATGGTGATACACTGTTGCAAAAAATTTAGAAACACTTTTTAAATGTTGCAAATTTGTATGTTGCAGACTTTTGAAACACTTGCTAAGTGTTTCAAATTGATAAACTGAAACACTTATCAAGTGTTTCAAGTTGAAAATCAGCAACACTTACATGGTGTTCAGGTTTGTAAACTGCAACACGTAATAAGTATTTAAAAGTGAAAATCTTAACACTTATTAGGTGTTTCAGATTGATAAATTGCAACACTTATTAGGAGTTTCAGATTGATAAACTGCAACACTTAATAAGTGTTTTAAATTGAAAATCTAAAACTCTTATTAGGTGTTTCAATTTGATAAATTGTAACACTTACTAGATGTTTCAGATTGATAGATTGTAATATTTCCTAGGTTTACAATTCAAAACAAATATCTCAAATTAAGAATATATAAAAACAATATATGATCAATACATGAGTAACACATTAAAAAAATCAATAATATGTTAACAATATTATATATATGCATACACTCATGGCACCAAACAATAATGAATTATAAGAAAACAGGCCAAAAACTAGTTTATCGCATATTCCTATAAAATGTCACAAAAGTGATTGTATTATACTGAAGAATAGAAAATTAACCTAAAATAATTGAAGGCGCTCTATACCTTGGTCTACTCCTCCATCAATCGTCTCAGCTACAACCTGAGAGAATTTTAACAAAATTGAATTATATTATATTTATGAAGCTTGAATTTGTACCAGATAAAAAATCAAACATCGTTAGCTTTTACTATGATGGCACGTTCATCTTTTGTTTTGTATGAAGTAAAAAAACTAACCTCTTGAAGCGGTTCATTGTGTTATTTGAAATTTCCAGTTACTTCAAACTTCTTAGCTGCAATAATTACAAATCAAACTGCTAGTATAAGCCGTTAGCAATTCAATCATGATGCTTTACAACAGCGAAGCTGATACTTATACAGTGTACTAAGTTGCATATCATGCTCATATGCACTGATCCAGAATTATTTCTCGGCATGCATTCATTCATTTAAGTAGTCATAAGTAAGTGAATTTGTGAAATAAACAACGATACATCTTGAGGTAACAGTGTTCCTTCAATCTTTAGCTTTTCTTTGTAATTTTCAAATGCATGACTATATATAATAACAGAACAATAAGAAATGATGGAGCTCTAGTTGACAAAAAGCATATGATTTATTACTGAAAATATATGTATTATGTTATGGCATTTGAGGCAACCAACAAGCTAAGTACTATAGTTCAACATAAATATGGAAAAATGGCAGGAAAGAAGAAAGAAGAAATTTGGGCTAGTAAACCATTTTATATCAAGCTGCTTAGGAACATCAGCAGATTTGACCTTAAAGCTAAACTACCATTCACAACCCACTAGTCAGAAACTGCCCTCGTAACCCCAGGAATAAATTCAAGGGGATCAATAACAAAATGAAGTAGTAGCACATTAAAGCAAGAAAGCATGTAGGTTATCTCATGGCTAAATCAAGAAGACTAATGTGGATATCTACAATATTTAGGGTTGCTACACCATCAGTTCAAATGCTAAAACTAGCATTTAAATATTATATTCATGAAACATAAATACAATAATATACTTAAGAATCTCATATTGGTAGTGCTCAAATTTTCTAGTTAAGGATGCCATATAAAATTATTACCTCAACGCTTGAATGATTCTTTAGTAGTTCCAAGAGAGTGTCAGCTCCAAGGAAGTCACATGTTACTCTCACTGTAATGAACGTTATCACTTTAGCTATCTTAATCGCCCATATTTGCTGAATAACTATGTAAGTAGTTTATCATTCACAACTCTATCCATATTGTTCACAAGCACGTTCGAACCTTGATGAATCACAACCTATATCAACCGCATATCCTACTAATATTTGCTATGCTTAAATTTATATAACAAAAGTTATAAACCTTGTTACTCTTATTTAACCGAAGCTTCAAGAGTACTTCACGATTGACCTTTTCCTGAGCATATCTCATGATTATTGTGTTATTTCCTGAAACCACGATTAACTCAATTAAATTAAGGGAAAATGGTGTTATGCTAAGAGAGCATTTGATATTAAAAAACTAACCAAATAAAGTATTATCTAGGGCCTTCATTGCTCCAGTTGCTTGTTCAAATGATTCAAACCAGAAAAACCCAAAGCCTTTAGATTTCCCATCTTAATTTTCCATAATAACAACACTGAAGATCTGACCAAATTCAAAGAACTTGGAACGAAGAAAGTCATGGGTTACATCCAATTCCAGATTCTTGATATAGAGATTAGTGTATTTTCTATTATTGGGAAATGCCTGCCTTTGATACTTATTCTTAAATCTTGCAACATACCTGATAAATATATAGATATGATGGTGATCAGAGTACTGTAATCTAGTACCACCAAGCAATTTGGGAACACAAGCTAAACCAGACCAATAATCAATATAATAAAAAATAAAGAGAGAATTCTCACAAATCATTACTAATGGAAGGATCCATTCAGGAATACAACTACTATAGTGGCTGAAAGCACATTGTCCATTTGAACAAATCTGAATTGTTTGTTGTAACCATTCTCATCAAAAACTAATTTACACCTCATGACAACACCATATTAATGAAACAGTGCCTCAAACTCCAATACCCCAATAGGTTTTGCTAAGTTCTTCAAAGGAAAAACAAATACCAAAATGGATAGATTATAACTATTTCATTAAAGGTTAAAATTTTGTTTGTATAAGAAAGAATATAGTATACAACTTACAAAAATAAATAAACAGTTGTAATGACCCGGAAATTTAGCGATCTTGGTTATCCGATATACAACACATATCGAACATCCAAGGATCGAAAATAACGGGTTATTAATGAAAGAAATTAGAGGGTGAGAATAGATAAGATAGAAACTTAGAATAGAAGAAGAAGAAGAAACACAACATCAGAGTAACATGAACCTCACAGCGGAACGAATAACATATAATAGATAATATATCCTTGAGATAAAATCAATATATGTATACAATAACATTTTCAGAGCACAACACTTACAACACAACGGAAATAAACTATAGCTATATGATCCTGAAGCCTGCTGCTCCGCTCTTCAAGTATCTATAAATCCCGACTACTTGACTGCCCGTACAAAATTGGGCACCCAAGAGTTTAGGGAAAACAAAACAAAATAAACTCCGGTTCAGTCATGGGACTGGTATGAGTAAAACAGTTTTAAACGGTTTGAACAAGTAAACGATATCTCATAAGACCAAGACGTATAACGGAATGGGTTTTTCCCTTATGAGAATCCAAAATATCTTTATATCAAAAACCTTTTGATATTATAATGATGTCTATCAACCACAGTATAATAATCATATAGCAGAAACGCTTTCATCTCACGTTCTACATATACAGTATACAATCAAAACCGCAAGCACGTATTGGGTAATGGATTTCCAACTATGACAAGGTATGGAACCACCTTCTGCTAGTGTACCTCTAGAAAGGAATACACTGGGTTCAACAAGAACATCTTGCAACCCGGCCACACATGACCGACCACTCATTTCGCTTGAGTGTATCGAATGTATATCACCAATGGTTGGGATCAGCAACCGTTTCCCGAATGGGACAACATCAATAATGGATTTTTAGAAGTAAATGAAACTCCAGATCAGGTGATTATACATCCTACTTCGGAGCGACCGGCTTAGCCATGCTGCCTGCCCGATTTCTGTCATTTATCGGTTGATGAGGCTTGAGGTTACGCTTCATCATCACATCAGATTCACTTCGAATGCCACATTGTCAGATCCATCGAAAATCACTAATTGACGTCTACAACAGTACATTACGTGTTAGCTAAAGAAGTTTCCTTCTCCGCTTCCACTCTTGGTACGGTTGAAGAAATCAATGTACGTGACCTTTCTGGAAATACTCTGTCAGACATTCATCCATACAAGTCATCCAGAAATAGGATGAACCGAAGGCACTATTCAGTACATCCATCTTAGGCACTGTTATCTAAGACTTATACAATAGCCCTTGCACTTTACTCCGTCTTCAATTTTCTTTGGCATATATGATTCGCAACGCTTATGCCAATACAGAGTGGTTCTTTGGATAATAATCCAACCGGTCTCTCCATATTGACAATGTTAAAATGGCCAAAACTTCGATAGTCTGTGATTTAACCATCAAAGAAAACACGTGTGCAAACAACGATATTATTTCCAAATGGAAATTCTATCAATCAATCATCAATCATATATATATATATATATATATATATATTCAGATTTCCGTATTTTCTATGTTTAGAAAATATACGTTATTAACACTGGAAAACATTTCCATTTATTTACATATCACTATCATTTCACAACTATCAGTCCCTGACTGTAAACTAGTAGGAGAACAAATTCTTTAAGTATAAACCCCGAAGGCCAAAACCAACATCAGATCGACACTTAGAAAACCATTCAATTTACTAATCTCTAGTCAGTTTCTAATTTTTCTTTACTCCATTTGATTTACTCTGTTCGATTAACTTGATTCGATTAACTCTTCTATTTTATTTTCTAAATAGAAAATCCTTTATTCCATTTATTTGGCTTAACATCTCTTTTATAACTTATTCAATTTCTAAGTCAATATCCCTTTATCATAACTTATTCATTTCCTAAATAAATAATCCGTTTAATATCCTATTAATTTATTCTAAATGTTTCCTTTAATAACCCTATTTATTTAAACAATAAATATGACCTTTCCTTATTCTATTTATTTAACAAATAAATAAATCCCTTATCTTATCCTATTTATCTAACAAATAAATATCTCACTTATTATCTCCTATTTATTTACTAAGTAAATAGTCCATTTTATAACATCTTATTTATTTATCCTAAATAAATAATTCACTTTATAATTATTCCAATTTATAAATATTCTTATTTATAAATATTCCAATTTATACATATTCTGTTTTCAATATCACTTTGAAAATCTCCTTTTCCCATTCCGATATTTTATGGTACTTAACACATCATATCATGATGACCAATATCGTCCATACACACACAATCAACAACAGGTTATAATTCACATCATATATCAAAATATATGAAAAACAATAAAATAACTATTGAGGAATCCAGCCGAATTCCTCCAACCTGTTTCCCTGCATCCATGGATGTTACACAATAAAATCAACATCACTTTCAGTTCCATATGATATATTCTGTTAAACAGAATCAATATAGAAATTCAACTAACTGACTAGCAGTTCAATCAAACAGTCAACACACAGTAAATCAGACAATTTTTAACAGTTCTAAAAATACAACATGAAAATATTAAACTGTTCAGAGTTAGTGAGATTTACTCACTTTGGCAGTTCATTGTTAAAGAACGATAAACTTTTTGTTTGATTTGATTGTAACGAGCTTCGATTCGCTCCCCGTCAGTTCCATTAGGTAGTGTCCGTCCATACGATCCCAACGGATCTTGTTTTGTGTAATTATTTCTAAACCTCAGCCCATCTTTATTTCGTATGACCCAGAACCGTATATACCAATGTGAACAGTTGTCTTCTTTCCCAAATTCTTGTCCAGAAACCCACAGTCGATTTCCTTACTTAACTCATTTGTTTTCTCCCCCCTAAATCCATCGTTAGCGCACTAACCCCCTCATTTATCTTCTCAATGCCGTAACCTGGTGCTCCTCCATTAAGCCATTTTCACACCCATTAATTAACAGCCCAAACTTCATCATTCGATTTCTCTTCCCCATTCCTCTTCTTGGAAAACAAACCAACCTCTCCGACGAACTCCACTGTTCAACACGAGATAACCTTCTTCACCGAAATACTCCTGTGTCTTGCTCCTCCATTTCCTTATTCCAAACCGCTATGTTCTCTTAACACAGATCCAAAATAAATCAAACCAAGCATACTAAAATACTCCTCATTGACTCCTCTTCCTCACCATATACAAAACGAGCAACTCGCCCTTCTCTCAGCCATTTCGTGGATGAACCTGAGACCTGTACACTTCCATCGCGCAAAGCTTCACTCCCCTTAATCCCTTCACCAATCAACAAGAGTCCAAACGGATCACACCACACAACTCCTCTTCGAACATACTTCAACTTCAACTCAATGAAATGAAGCTCGCACCACTCAAGATGGTTTCTACATCAGGGAACTCGCGACAGACATGGGTATGGAATCCTCCAAATTTTGTCATGTAAGATCCATTTAACCTCCTGAACTCAAAAATGACTTCGATCTTGTAACCAAAAGGCTACGACTTTCAGGAAGTCGAACCCTAATCTACTGCTTCCCCAAAGGATCGAACAAAAATTTGCGTTTAGTGCTGAAAAGAGGGTATCAGCGTGAAGCCTAACATCAGAGGATGACACACATTTTGCTTCATGATTTTAGGACTTATGTTTGATTTGTTATGATTTTCCAAACTATCGGTTTGCTGAAGAAAAAGAACAGAAGTAGCGGCGCAAAGTGGTTGACCACAGAAGAAAGTGTTTTAGGTTAAAATGTTTGAGAATTAAAATGTATTATATAGGATTTTCTTATTGTTTTTTTTCTTGGATCCTATTTTTTTTGTGGCTGAGCATCACGTTTCGTGGTAGTTGAAAGAAAGAAACGTGGACTGCTTTTTGGTCAGTGAAAGGGTTTGTTACGGCGTAGAGATATTTTGCTTTCAAACTGGGGTTCTTTCAGTCTCCATTACACAAATTTCCATTCGTTTACATATGAAGAGTTACAGACAGAAATAAAAATAACACTGAGACGAGCAACGCGCCAGGGTCCTAAAAATAAAATAATACCGGTAGATTAACTCGAATTGTGAAACCCCAAAATATTGATTACAGGGTGCAAAATACTCCAAATAAAAAGTTGCTTATTTAATTAATTAAAAATTACAATAAAATTCTAAAAATTATATTATCACCACGTCTCAAAAGAATCTTGTCTAAATTCGAAACTGGTATCTAGTTATATCGAATAAATCGTTATGGTCGATAAACGATTCTATAACGACTATTTTAAAATTTGATTTGGACACAACTCACGATCTACACGACGAAATCCTAATTTTTCTCTTCCACTAATAAGATATACTCCACCAGCTCCACACGTTTCTTGTTTCACAGAAATCCGGCTTAAAACGAATCATGTACATTCAGTTGAAGTTCGAATTGCCAATTTACGAACTGCAGCGCCATTTCGAGCTCGATTTTAATTATAATATAATTATACCTTCAAACTGTCGTTCAAATAATATATTCGTTATCCTAATTCAATTCTAAACTGAATTAAATATCACAGATGATCTAGTTCACACCATATCGCCATTTCAGCCAACTCTGATTATTTCAGAATTAAATATATTATTTAATTTATTATTTTAATTAAATATTCACCATTATTTAATTCCGCGACCATTTAATTCGCTATATCACTATTTATATAATTAAATAAATTAATTATAATACCTCTGCAAATGCGGGTCATTACATTCTTCCCCACTTAAAATAATTTCGTCCTCGAAATTGCTAAGGTAGAGAACGACCCTATCGACTGGTTAGAACATATTTGTTCACTTCTTAACTTCAGTTTCAACTAAACCAATTTAATTTCAATTAAAAGTTTATTTAATTCTTATTAATGAAAATTTCCAAAAATCCTGAAAATTTTCTAACGCCTTAACTCTTCGAAAAATTTCGCCAGCACCTCCTTTGTACTAGTCAATCGGTCAAACTCCCGCTCGCCTCTCCGGGCCATCTCCATCCCAAAAGAAAATCAAACAGCCAAGTGGCTTGCCAATTCGACTCATAAATCTCATGCTTATATCGAATATAAACTTGTACCTTTTTATCGGGCATATCAACTCTATCACTTTCACCTGCTGCCAATTTCAGCGGATACAATGGTCATCCCAATCAAATTCCAATCTGCTTTTATACACAACACAACCATTCGTTTATATCCAAGCGAAATATCATTTCAACTCGAGTTTCTTCTCGATTCCCAACTCTTAACTTGATTGTCACATTACACTTCAAATTTGAATCTCACAATCCAATTTGTCTTGATATCATTCTAATTCAATCTCAGTTACCACTTAACTGATTTCAACTCAATTCCAATTGCTTTAGCATATTTAAATTCAATTTGGTTTTAATTCATCAATCTTTTCCCTGGGAATTTTAAACACCTTTGTTTTTCTCAAAACCCAAACTTTCCTTTGCAGGATTCAAACACTTGTTTTTTCTAAATAATTTCAAAAACAATCTCTTTGGTAGTAACCCGTCACTTGCAACTCGAAAATGAATACTGATGATGCAGCTGTCATCATCAGAATATATTTTCCAGCGATCGAAGTGGGTTCAATACTATAAAACCATTTCTAAACATTTCCACTTTGAAATTCATTTCAAAATATGATTCACATGGGTTGTAAAAAAATTTAAAATCTCCCAGGATCTTAAATTTTCCTTATTTTTAATCCAAATCCATTTACAAACAATTATCCAATTTTCCAGAATTTTAATTCAATTTCTGGTTTAAATTTCAGATTTAACTCATCTGATTTCACGTATTTCACATATATGAATTCTGATTGGTTATTCACATAACCATTTAATTTATAATCTTACTCGATTATAATAACAACCAATATATCCACTATATTATAATTTTGATATATATCTTTTATATCAAAATATATTTCAGGTAAAATTATATCATTTACCCTCTTTTCAAAACATATCGTGTCGACCCATCGTATTCGAGTGTTTATAAACTCCTACCGATACAGTGGATCAAACTGATCGACCAGAACCCATAAACAACACAACCAATAAATCTCCACAATATAAAATTATTTTTATATCGAATAAAATCCACGTTCACTCGTATATATATACTCAACTCAATCTAGGGTATTACTAACCCCATCTCTACTGAGTCACGCCACAAAGCCAAGGTAATTCACTTACCCTTAAGCTCTGATACCGACTGTAACAACCCGAAAATACGGTCCAATTTGAGCTGACCAAATAACACAAGTCCAACCCCAATTACACTGGAAAATCAGAAAACTAATAGAAAGAAAACAGAGGGTGAGGATAGATAAGATATAAACTTAGAATAGAAGAAGAATAAGAACAACATCAGAGTAACACGAACCTCACAGCGGAACGAATAACATATAATAGATAATATATCCTTGAGATAAAATCAGTATATGTATACAATAACATTTTCAGAGTATAACACTTACAACACAGCGGAAGTAAACAATAGCTATATCTGAAGCCTCCTGCTCCAGCTCTTCAAGTATCTGTAAATCCCGACTACTTGACTGCCCGTACAAAATTAGGCACCCAAGAGTTTAGGGAAAACAAAACAAAATAAAATCTGGGTCAATCATGGGACTGGTATGAGTAAAACAGTTTTAAACGGTTTGAACAAGTAAACGATATCTCATAAGACCACGCCGTATAACGGAACGGGTTTTTCTCTTATGAGAATCCAAAATATCTTTATATCAAAAACCTTTTGATATTATAATAATGTCTATCAACCACAGTATAATAATCATCTAGCAGAAACGCTTTCATCTCACGTTCTACATATATAGTATACAATCAAAACCGCAAGCACGTATTGGGTAATGAATTTCCAACAATGACAAGGTATGGAACCACCTTACGCTAGTGTACCTCCAGAAAGGAATACACTGGGTTCAACAAGAACATCTTGCAACCCGGCCACTCATGACCGACCACTCATTTCGCTTGAGTGTATCGAATGTATATCACCAATGGTTGGGATCAGCAACCGTTTCCCGAATGGGACAGCATCAACAATAGATTTTTTGAAGTAAACGAAACTCTAGATCAGGTGATTATACACCCTACTTTGGAGCGACCGACTTAGCCATGCTGCCTGATCGATTTTTGTCATTTACCGGTTGATGAGGCTTGAGGTTATGCTTCATCATCACATCAAATTCACTTCTAATGCCACACTGTTAGATCCATCGAAAATCACTAATTGACGTCTACAACAGTACATTACGTGTTAGCTAAAGAAGTTTCCTTCTCCGCTTCCACTCTTGGTACGGTTGAAGAAATCAATGTACGTGACCTTTCTGGAAATACTCTATCAGACATTCATCCATACAAGTCATCCAGGAATAGGATGAACCGAAGGCACTATTCAGTACATCCATCTTAGGCACTGTTATCTAAGACTTATACAATAGCCCTTGCACTTTATTCCGTCTTCAATTTTCTTTGGCATATATGATTCGCAATGCTTATGCCAATACAGAGTGGTTCTTTGGATAATAATCCAACCGGTCTCTCCATATTAACAACAGCAAAATGGTCAAAACTTTGATAGTCTGTGATTTAACCATCGAAGAAAACACGTGTGCAAACAACGATATTATTTCCAAATGGAAATTCTATCAATCAATCATCAATCATATATATATATATCTATATATATATATATTCATATTACCTTATTTTCTATGTTTAGAAAATATATGTTAATAACACTGGAAAACATTTCCATTTATTTACATATCACTATCATTTCACAACTATCAGTCCCTGACTGTAAACTAGTAGGAGAACAGATTCTCTAAGTATATACCCTGAAGGCCGAAACCAACATCAGATCGACACTTAGAAAACCATTCAATTTACTAATCTCTAGTCAGTTTCTAATTTTGCCTTACTCTATTTGATTTACTCTGTTCGATTAACTTGATTCGATTAACTCTTCTATTTTATTTTCTAAATAGAAAATCCTTTATTCCATTTATTTTGCTTAACATTTCTTTTATAACTTATTCAATTTCTAAGTCAATATCCCTTTATCATAACTTATTCATTTCCTAAATAAACAATCCGTTTAATATCCTATTTATTTATTCTAAATGTTTCCTTTAATAACCCTGTTTATTTAACAAACAAATATGTCCTTTCCTTATTCTATTTATTTAACAAATAAATAAATCCATTATCTTATCCTATTTATCTAACAAATAAATATCTCACTTATTATCTCCTATTTATTTACTAAGTAAATAGTCCATTTTATTACATCTTATTTATTTATCCTAAATAAATAATTCACTTTATAATTATTCCAATTTATAAATATTTCTTATTTATAAATATTCCAATTTATACATATTCTGTTTTTAATATCACTTTGAAAATCTCCTTTTCCCATTCCGATATGTTATGGTACTTAACACATCATATCACGATGACCAATATCGTCCATACACACACAATCAACAACAGGTTATAATTCACATTATATATCAAAATATATGAAAAACAATAAAATAACTGTTGAGGAATCCAGCCGGATTCCTCCAACCTGTTTCCCTGCATCCATAGATGTTACACAATAAAATCAACATCACTTTCAGTTCCATATGATATATTCTGTTAAATAGAATCAATATAGAAATTCAACTAACTGACTAGCAGTTCAATCAAACAGTCAACACACAGTAAATCAGACAATTTTTAACAGTTCTAAAAATACAACATGAAAATATTAAACTGTTCAGAGTTAGTGAGATTTACTCACTTTGGCAGTTCATCGTTAAAGAACGATAAATTGTTTGTTTGATTTGAATCAAACAATTTATTTCGTAATAAATTGTAACGAGCTTCGATTCGCTCCCCGTCAGTTCCATTAGGTAGTGTCCTTCCATACGATCCCAACGGATCTTGTTTTGTGTAATTATGTCTAAACCTCAGCCCATCTTCGTTTCGTACGACCCAGAACCGTATATACCATTGTGAACAATAGTCTTCTTTCCCAAATTCTTGTCCAGAAACCCACGGTCGATTTCCTCACTTAACTCATTTGTTTTCTCCCCCTAAATCCATCATTAGCGCACTAACCCCCTCATTTATCTTCTCAATGTCGTAACCTGGAGCTCCTCCATTAAGCCATTTCCACACCCTTCAATTAACAGCCCAAACTTCATCATTCGATTTCTCTTCGCTATTCCTCTTCTTGGAAAACAAACCAACCTCTCCGACGAACTCCACTGTTCAACACGATATAACCTTCTTCACCGAAATACTCCGGTAACTTGCTCCTCCATTTCCTTATTCCAAACCGCTATGTTCTCTTAACACAGATCCAAAATAAATCAAACCAAGCATACTAAAATACTCCTCATCGACTCCTCTTCCTCATCATATACAAAACGAGCAACTCGCCCTTCTCTCAGCAATTTCATGGATGAACCTGAGACCTGTACACTTCCATCGCGCAAAGCTTCACTCCCCTTAATCCCTTCACCAATCAACAAGAGTCCAAACGGATCACACCACACAACTCCTCTTCGAACATACTTCAACTTCAACTCAATGAAATGAAGATCGCACCACTCAAGATGGTTTCTACATCCGGGAACTCACGACAGACATGGGTACGGAATCCTCCAAATTTTGTCATGTAAGATCCATTTAACCTCCTGAACTCAAAAATGACTACGATCTTGTAACCAAAAGGCTACAACTTTCAGGAAGTCGAACCCTAATCTACTGCTGCCCAAAAGGATCGAACAAAAATTTGCGTTTAGTGCTGAAAAGAGGGTATCAGCGTGAAGTCTAACATCAGAGGATGACACGCATTTTGCTTCATCATTTTAGGACTTATGTTTGATTTGTTATGATTTTCCAGACTATCGGTTTGCTAAAGAAAAAGAACAGAAGTAGCGGCGCAAAATGGTTGATCACAGAAGAAAGTGTTTTAGGTTAAAATGTTTGAGGATTCAAATGTATTATATAGGATTTTCTTATTGTTTTTTTCTTGGATCCTTTTTTTTGTGGCTGAGCATCACGTTTCGTGGTAGTTGAAAGAAAGAAACATGGACTGCTTTTTGGTCAGTGAAAGGATTTGTTATGGCGTAAAGATATTTTGCTTTCAAACTGGGGTTCTTTCAGTCTCTGTTACACAAATTTCCATTCGTTTACATATGAAGAATTACAGACAGAAATAAAAATAACACTGAGACGAGCAACGCGCCAGGGTCCCAAAAATATAATAATACCGGTAGATTAACTCGTATTGTGAAACCCCAAAATATTGATTACAGGGTGCAAAATACTCCAAATAAAAAGTTGCTTATTTAATTAATTAAAAATTACAATAAAATTCTAAAAATTAAATTATCCCTACGTCTCAATAGAATCTTTTCTAAATTCGAAACTGGTATCTAGTTATATCGAATAAATCGTTACGGTCGATAAACGATTCTATAACGACTATTTTAAAATTTGATTTGGACACAACTCACAATCTACACGACGAAATCCTAATTTTTCTCTTCCACTAGAAAGATATACTCCACCAGCTCTTCTTGTTTCATAGAAATCCAGCTTAAAACGAATCTTGTACATTCAGTTGAAGTTCGAATTGCCAATTTACGAACTACAGCGCCATTTCGAGCTCGATTTTAATTATAATATAATTATACGTTCAAACTGTCATTCAAATAATATATTCTTTATTCTAATTCAATTCTAAACTGAATTAAATATCATAGATGATCCAGTTCACACCATATCGCCATTTCAGCCAATTCTGATTATTTCAAAATTAAATATATTATTTAATTTATTATTTTAACTAAATATTCACCATTATTTAATTCCACGACCATTTAATTCACTATATCACTATTTATATAATTAAATTATAATACCTCTGTAAATGCGGGTCATTACAACAGTTCCAAGATAATGGAAAGCCAACTTAGCATCTTGCATGAGCATATATAGAACAAATTCAGACACTAAGAATACATAAGAATAATGCAGGTGATAACAAAGCCAATGCTACAACAAGCTAAAGTAGACAAGGACTGCGTAACTTGACAACTTTCATCTATGCTAAAAGTTATTCAATTGACACATTTAAATAACTATTTTTTAACAATTAGGCTTATTGAAGCTTTTCATATGTGTTCTAAACATAAATGGCAAAGTAGAGAAATAAGTCATTTGTAGTCTTAAGCAATGTCGACTGCACTGCAAATCTTAGATTCGCAGATCAATTTCATAAGATTAGATCGAAAAGGATTAAACCAAAAAAGATGATTAGGAAGGTTTAAAACAATTTAAAGGAAGATTTTTAAAATGATGTAAATTATAGATGGAGGAGACTGTAGATCATATTCATAAAATCTTAAGTAATTTTTGTAACGTCTCGTATTTTTAACGGCTGAATAATTAACTTATTTAATTATTAAAATAGTAATTTATAGATTTAAATGATTTAAATTAAATAATGGTGAATATTTAATTAATATAATAATTAAATAATATATTTAATTATGAAATAATCAGAATTAGCTGAAATGGCAATATGTGAAAATTGAATCATTTAACTGATTTAATTCAGTTTAGAATTTGATTTATAATAATGAATATATTTAGATAACGACAGTTTGAACATATGAATTATAATATAATTATAATCGAGCTCGAAATGGCATGACAGTTAGCTATTTGGTGATTCGAACTTCAACTGAATATACAAGGTCCGTTTTAATCCGGATTTCTATGAAACAAGAAATGTTCGGAGCTGGGGAAGTATATATTTCTATTGGAAGAGAAAAATCGGGATTTCATTGTATAGATTTTGATTTATGCCCAAATCAAATTTTCGAAAAGTCGCTACGGAATTCGTTTATAATTTATAACGATTTATAAAAGGATTAAAATATAAATCAAGTATCGATATAACTCTGATGATGATGTCAAGTTGTAAATCCATATATATATCTGTTCTGGAGCTCTATGGTATTCTTTGTGAATATATATACGATAATATTTATTTATAAATATTAAATTTAATTGTTTTTAAATATATCTATATTTAAATGGGTTTATTTAAAGCTTTAAAAATAACCAATTTTGCAAACAAACTTCGTTTTCGACGAAACTAATTTTGTTGGATCCGTAACATTGAATAATTGCTACATTTCAATTTCCGTGAATTTTGGAGTCTTTATGTGGCCGTACAGGATTTTAATGTGAAAAACAGTTGATAATTTGACTTTAAAAATACGCTGTGTGAGCAAACGGAGTCGGAATTCGACGAAACCAGTTTCCTTGGGTCCGTAATGTCAAACTCTAGTTATATGTCCATTTTCATGATTTTTGGATATTATGTGTGATTATAGGAAATTTTAACAATAAATACATATAACGTTTGCTTAAAATGGAATAAAACAATCGATTAAAAAATTATATATCCTATCCTATAAATAGACAACATTTCCCTAACCCTATTATTATTTCCTTCGGTGGTCAAAGAAATTTCCTCCGTCACTTTTTCATTTTTTTTCTTCAGCAAAAACCCATTCATCACTTTTAAAAATCTTATAAAAATCTGTAAAATCTGAAATCAATTCCTGTGTATTTCTTAAAGCTTCTACTCTTTCTCCTTTGAGTTTGGGATGGTGCGACTGTAGGTTTCAGATGCTAGAAAACCTACAGCGAGCTAGGGTTCAGGATTTTGGGTAACAAAGTATTTATTCATGAAATAAAGTTCGAATTTGGGGTTAGCACAATGTTTAGCTACTCGAGACAATTTTTGGTGGGGTTCTGTGGAGTTTTTATGTCACGCGACTACTGTGAGATGCTCGAGAACCCTCACCAACGCGATTTGGAGGATTTGTGCGAGTTATGTGTGATGGGTATGAGGACGTAGGGAAATGAATGAGGAGTTTAACGGTAGTTGCGGTTTGGTTGTTCGTGAATTGTTGATGGAGTGACGAGGAGATTTAAAATGGGAAATGGCCATTGAAAAGGAGCACGGGTTCGGTGCTGGGAATGAGAAGGAGACGATGAATAAAGGCTAACATGGATTTGGATATTTGTAAGGTTGATTTACTATTTAAACTATTTAATTAATGATGTTTAAATAGTTTAAAACTTGTAAATTCGATAACTATTTCATACGTTATCAGTTTTGCAAACGGTCTGATCCGTCGGGACCGTATGGACGACGACTACATCATGGAACTGAACGGGAGTGAATTGGAGCTCATTTGGATTTATGGTGAAATTAAACGCCTGAATCAAATCAATGAACGTATATTGTTATTTAATGATAAACCGAGCAAGGTGAGTAAATCTCACTAACTCTGTTCAATTTATATTTTTATAAAATATTTTTAGAATTTATAAATGATGGTTGTTTGCTTTGTGTTGGCCGTTTGGTTGAACTGCTAGTTAAGTGATTGAAAATATAGATAACGATATAGATATAAATCGTTAATCAAATATTGATTCTGTTATCAGAATATTTCATATTCGTGTTATTTATGTTGATTAACATCTGTGGTTGCAGGGAAAAGGTCGGAGGGACCCAACTGGGTTCCTCAACATTTATTTTATTGTTTTTCATATATTGTGATATATGATGTGATTTATAATCTGTTGCTGATTATGTGTGTTTGACCATTGTTATTTGGTACCTTTAAATACCAAAGGAAATACTGGAGTGTGAAAAGGGAAATTTCAAACTATATTTTAAAATAAAATATTTATATAAAATCAAAGGATTTTATATAAAAAAAAGGAAATTTTCAAAGTGTATATTGAAATAAAAATATTCGTATAAAATTAAAGTATTTTATAAAAAGAAATGTATTAAGTGAATATGGATATTTGGAATTTTATAAAATCTAATGGACTTATTAAAAGGAGATATTTGAAAATTAAATAAAAGACTTTTGTGTGAAGTTAACAACAGTTATATGAAAGTTTGAAAGACCGATTTAGTTAAAATACTAAATGAAAGTAATAAGAAGTAAATAAAAAACTTTATGGAGTAAATATAATATTTAGGAAAACAAATAGAATTAAAAGGAAATATTTCGGAAATCAAATTGAATTATAAAAGAAATTATTTGGGGAAATAAATAGAATTATAAAAGAGAATTGAGAAGATATAAAAGAACAACGAGGAGATGGTTTCAAAGTAGGTTTTAAATAGAAATCTGTTTAACAGATAATTTGAACAAATAAATTTATAAACGATGTTTATAAATTAAAAAGAATATTTATCTTTTGATATATGGAATATATAAGTCTGAACTTCTATAGAGAAGTAGAGATCAGTTTTTAACACTGATATTTTAAATAGAATGTGAACTCAGCATTTGTATAGGGAATTTGAAATGAGATTTAAGTGTTGGACGTAAAAAGAAGATTTCGTACAAATAAATCTATAAATAGAAGTGGGAATTGGGATATTGTTTTAAAATACGAAACCAAACTAAAGAGATTGTATAAAAGGGATATTATTCACATTCAACGTGAAAAATGGAATTAAGTAAAGACTTTAGAAATAAAAACATTTGTAAAGGAAACTGGGTTTTTGAAATAAAAGTTAAACAGAGATGGGATTTCAAATGTTTAGAAATAAATAACTTGTTAAATAAGGAAGACAAGTGTTGTGATTTACAAACAATGTTTATAAATGAACTAAAATATAATTATCAGTGGATAATTGAGATTTCCAATTCAACGGTAAATAAAATGGGAAATTTGGAGTTGTTTTAAAAGGGAATGATGAAATCCATTTCGATACTCGAAATGTAAAAAGGGATTAAATAAAATTCATAAAGATTTGTAGTTAGAATTCAACTAAGCCAATGTTTTAAAGATGATTTATTTGAAGAAATTATATATTGAATAAATCCGGATTTTACAAGGAAATTAGTATTCGGTTGGAGACCGATATTTGATTATCAAATATAAGTTATTCGAGAGAGATTATCGAATATAAGTTATTCGAGAGAGATTATCAAATATAAGTTATTCGAAGAAGAGAGTTAACCGAATATAAGCTATCCGAAAGGAAGAGTTATAGAATATAGTTTATTCGAAAGAGAGAATATCATATATAGTTATTCAAAGAGAGATAATCAAATATAGTTATTCGAAAGGGGAGTTATCGAATAGAGATTATTCGAGAGAGAATTGTAAGTTGAAATTCGATTATATCGAATTAGGGAAAGTACATATTACTTTCCGTTTTAAAACCAAGATTTATTTATTCATTAATAAAGAAAAGTTATATTTAAGTTATTTTATTTCAGAAGTATGGGAATATAACACCATCATTACAATCAAATGATTTGGTAAAGGAAGTGGATTTGTAAATAGAACTCGAGTTACGTAAGGAAGTTGGTTAAAAGATTTAAAAGGGTGAACTTTGTCTATTTCGAGTTTAGAAATGTTGTTCAGTTAAGGTCTGAGAGGTAATTATACCCCAACTTGATTGACTTCGTTTTTAACTAAGTGATGGGTAAGGTTCGATAGTGAAGGTTGGTTAAGTGAATTTAGTTAATAAGTGTAATGGTTTGAATTGGCTTAGTGATGTTTTATTTAAACATCTGTTTAAATCAAATGAAGGAGTTTTGGAAATGTTTTCCAAATAAGATCAGAAATGTTTTCTAATATAAAAAATAAGGAATGGAGCAAATATGGAAATGTGTCCAATGATCAATAAAGTATATTTCCTAAATCTAGAAATAAGAATTTACGAATATATAGAAATGGCTAAATGGATAAATTAATTATAATTTAATCTAAAGAGATAAATGTGGAATGATGGTTGATTAATAGATTTTCCATCTGGAAATAATATCGTTGTTTGCACACATGTTTTTCTTGGATAGTTAAATCACCGACTATCGAAGTTTTTGACCATTTTTCTGTTGTCAATATGTAGAGACCGGGATCAGATTCATTATCTGAAAATCACTATGTATGGACATTAGCGTTGCGATTAATTATGATGAAGATAATCGAAGACGGAGTTATGCAAGGGCTATCCTGTTTACAGAATAGTGCCTTCGGTTTGTCCAGTACCAGGATAACGTGAATGGACGAATGTCTGACAGAGTATATCTAACGGATCGCATAAGTTGATCTCTTCAAACGTACTTATGTTTGGTGGAGAGGGAATTCGTTTCTCTTAGCTTTATACTAGTTGTATTTTTGGGGAAATCAATTTGTGATTTGGCGGGTTTGACGATGTGGCATTCATAGTGAATGGTGGTCAGGTGTTCCAAAAGATACGTTATGACCTCAAGCCTCATCAACCGGGAAATGTCAAAAATCGGGCAGGCAGCATGGCTAGGTGGGTCGCTCCCATTAGGGCGTATATCACCTATCTAGAGAAAATCCATTTCATTCTTTTATCTATATTCGGTGCTGTCCCTTTCCGGGAAACGGTGGGTAGCTCCCAACTGTTGTTGATATACATTCGATACACTCAAGCGAAATGAGTGGTCGGTCATGTGTGGGCCGGGTTGCAAGACATTCTTGTTGAACCCAGTGTATTCGCCTCTAGAGATACACTATCGGCAGGTGGTCCCATACCTTGTCATAGTCGAAATCCAATCCCCAGTAAGAGCCTGTGATTTTGATTTGTACACCATATACGTGGAACGTGAGATGCAAGCATTCTACTAGATTGTTATTTACCTGTGATTAGACATTATTATAATATTTGAAAAATATTTATTTCCAAAACTGTTTTGGGTTATTGTAAGGTAAAAATCTTCCGTGTTTATATGTGGATCGGTCTTACAATTATCTTTTCTTTTGAAAAGGATTTTGAAAAGTTAAAACAAATGATTTGAGTTTACTCACACCAGTCCCATGACTGACCCAGAGTTTATTTTGTTTGCTTTCCCTAAACTCTTGGGTGCCCAAATTTGTACGAGTAGTCAAGTTGTTCAAGTCTTTACATATATACTTGGAGGAGCTTGAAGCAGGGGGCTTCAGGATTATATAACTATTGTTATTTACGCTGTGTATAAGTGTTGTACTCTAATAATGTTATTCTATATATACATATATACTGCTTATTGCAAAGTTATGTTATATATAATATTTTATTCGTTCCGCTGTGAGATTCGTATTACTCTGATTCTGTTCTGTGGTGATCTTATTCTTCTATTCCAATTTTCTATCTTATCTATTCTCACCCTCTAACTTCTTTCTGTTAATGATCGGGTATTTCCGATGTTTGAATAGTCGACATGGTAGTTTTGTGTTGATTTTCGGAGGTATCAGAGCTGAAGGTTAAGTGATTACCTTGGCTCTGTGGCGTGACTCAGTAGAGATGGGGTTAGTAATACCCTAGATTAAGTTTGAGTGTATATAAACGAGTGAACGTATTTGTAGATTTTATAAAAGAATGTTTTATATTGTGGATATTTATTGGTTGGGTAGTTTGTGAATTATGGTTGATCAGTTTGATCCACTGTATCGATAGGGATTACCAAACACTTGAATACGATAAACCAATACAGTACGTTTTGAAAAGAGGGTAAATGAGATAATTTCACCCAAGGTATATTTCGATATAAAGAATATATATATATATATGTTGGAAATATTATAATATATTGGATGTGTTGTTTGTTATTATAATCAGATAAGATTATAATTGAAGTGGTTATGTTTATAACCAATTAGAATTCATATAAGTGTAATATATGGAATCAGATGAATTAAATCTGAATTTAAAATCAGAATTGGAAATTCCTAAAAGTTGAAAGAGTGTTTATAAGTTGATTTGGATTAAGTAGATGAGAATTTTAAAATCCTGGGAGATTTTAAACTGTTTTCCAAACATTAGAAAGATATTTTGAAATAATTTCAAAATGGTAATGATTAAGAAATAGTTTTGAAAAGTGATATAGTATTGAGCTCACTTCGATAGTTGGGAAATAACTCTGATGATGCTGGCCACATCATCAGTGATCATTTTCGACTTGTAAGTGACGGATTACTACCAAAGATTTTGTGTTGAATTGTTTTGAGAAAACAAGTTATTCTGAATCCTAAAAAGGAATATTTGATTTGTTGAAAGAGCTAAACTGTTTAAAAACTCTCGGGAAGAGACTATTTGAACTAAAAACAAATCAAATAGAATTTTGTGAAAGAAAACACGAATTGAATTGAAACCAATTAAATAGAAATTGAATTGGAATATAACGTATCAAGTAAAATCAGATTTTGAATTATAAGATAAGAATCTGAAATGGTATTGGATTGGTGAGTTAGGAGTTTGGAATCGAAAATTCGAGTTTGAAATGGAATTTTGCTTTGGATAAACGAATAATTGTGTTGAGATTTGACTGATTGAAATTGATTGGAAATCGATTGGTCTAGATGGATATATGATCAACAGGTATTGAGTAGAAGCAAGTGCAAGAATATAATGATATGCCCGACAAAAAGGTACATGTTTAAATTTCCATATGAGGTTTTATGCGCCGAATCGGCAAGCCGCTTGGCTTTTTGATTTTCTTTTTGAAAGGAAAAGGACTAGAGAGGCGAGTTGGGTTTTGAACTATTGACCGGTACAAAAAAGGTTCTGGCGAAATTTTTCGAAAATTTCGAGAGTTAGAAAATTTTCAGAATTTTTGAAAATTTTCTTTATCGAAATAAATAAATAATTTATTTGAAATTAATATTTTAATTGGAATTAAACGGGTTCAGTTGAAACTGAAGTTAAAATTAAACATATAAATTTTAACCTAGTTGATAGGGTTTGTTTTCTACCTTAGCAATTTTGAGAACAAAATTATTTTAAGGGGGAAAGAATGTAACGTCCCGTATTTTTAATGGCTGAATAATTAATTTATTTAATTATTTAAATAGTAATTTATAGATTTAAATGGTTTAAATTAAATAATGGTGAATATTTAATTAATATAATAATTAAATAATATATTTAATTTTGAAATAATCAGAATTAGCTGAAATGGCAATATGTGAAAATTGAATCATTTAACTGATTTAATTCAGTTTAGAATTTGATTTATAATAACGAATATATTTAGATAACGACAGTTTGAACGTATGGATTATAATATAATTATAATCGAGCTCGAAGTGGTGCGGCAGTTCGCTATTTGGCGATTCGAACTTCAACTGAATATACAGGGTCCGTTTTAATCCGGATTTCTGTGAAACAAGAAACGTTCGGAGCTGGGGAAGTATATTTTTCTATTGGAAGAGAAAAATCGGTTGTGTAGATTTTGATTTATGCCCAAATCAAATTTTCGAAAAGTCGCTATGGAATTCCTTTATAATTTATAACGATTTATAAAAGGATTTAAATATAAATCAAATATCGATAAAACTCTGATGATGAAATATCGAGTTATAAATACATATATATATATATATATATTCTGGAGCTATATGGTATTCTTTGTGAATATATATACGATAATATTTATTTATAAATATTAAATTTAATTGTTTTTAAATATATTTATATATTTAAATGGGTTTATTTAGAGCTTTAAAAATAACCAGTTTTGCAAACGAACTCCGTTTTCGACGAAACTAATTTTGTTGGATCCGTAACATTGAATAATTGCTACATTTCAATTTCCATGATTTGTGGAGTCCTTATGTGGTCGTACGGGATTTTAATGTGAAAAACAATTGATAATTTGACTTTAAAAATACGCTGTGTGAGAAAACGGAGTCGGAATTCGACGAAACCAATTTCGTTGGGTCCGTAATGTCAAACTCTAGTTGTATGTCCATTTTTGTGATTTTTGGATATTATTTGTGATTATAGGAAATTTTAACAATAAATACGTATAACGTTTGCTTAAAATGGAATAAAATAATCGATTAAAAAATTATATATCCTATCCTATAAATAGACAACATTACCCTAACCCTATTATTATTTCCTTCGGTGGTCAAAGAAATTTCCGCCATCACTTTTTCAATTTTGTTCTTTAGCAAAGACCGATTCTCCACTTTTAAAAATCATAAACAAATCTTATGAAAATCTGTAAAATCTGAAATCAATTCCTGTGTATTTCTTAAAGCTTTTACTCTTTCCCCTTTGAGTTTGGGATGGTGCGACAGTAGGTTTCGGATGTTAGAAAACCTACAGCGAGCTAGGGTTCATGGTTTTGGGTAGACGAAGTATTTGTTCATGAAATAAAGTTCGAATATGGGGTTAGCACAATGTTTACCTACTCGAGACAATTCTCGGTAGGGTTCCGTGGAGTTTTTATGTCACGCGACTACTGTAAGATGCTCGAGAATCCTCACCGCTGCGATTTGGAGGATTTGTGCGAGTTATGTGTAATGGGTATGAGGACGTAGAGAAATGAATGAGGAGTTTAACAGTAGTTGCGGTTTGGTTGTTCGCGAATTGTTGATGGAGCGACGAGGAGATTTAAAACGGGAAATGGTCATTGAAAAGGAGCACGGGTTCGGTGCTGGGAATGAGAAGGAGACGATGAATAAAGGATGACGTGGATTTGGATATTTGTAAGGTTAAGTTACTATTTAAACTATTTAATTAATGATGTTTAAATAGTTTAAAACTTGTAAATTCGATAACTATTT
Organism: Allium sativum; assembly: GCA_030737875.1. Taxonomy (NCBI): domain Eukaryota; kingdom Viridiplantae; phylum Streptophyta; class Magnoliopsida; order Asparagales; family Amaryllidaceae; genus Allium; species Allium sativum. Next base: position 137,075,923 of record CM060925.1, on the reverse strand, counting down.
CATACGTAATCAGTTTTGCTAGCGATCTAATCGTCAGGACCGTATGGACGACGACTACATCATGGAATTGACCGGGAGTGAAGTGGAGCTCGTTTGGATATATGGTGAAATTAAATGCCTGAATCAAATCAATGAACGTATATCGTTATTTAACGATAAACCGAGCAAGGTGAGTAAATCTCACTAACTCTGTTCAATTTATATTTTTATAAAATATTTTTAGAACTTATAAATGATGGTTGTTTGCTTTGTGTTGGCTGTTTGGTTGAACTGCTAGTTAAGTGGTTGAAAATATAGATAACGATATAGATATAAATCGTTAATCAAATATTGATTTTGTTATCAGAATATTTCATATTCGTGTTATTCATGTTGATTAACATATGTGGTTGCAGGGAAACAGGTCGGAGGGACCCAACTAGGTTCCTCAACATTTATTTTATTGTTTTTCATATATTGTGATATATGATGTGATTTATAATCTGTCGCGGATTATGTGTGTTTGATCATTGTTATTTGGTACCTTTAAATACCAAAGGAAATACTGGAGTGTGAAAGGGAAATTTCAACTATAATTTGAAATAAAATATTTATATAAAATCAAAGGATTTTATATAAAAAAAAGGAAATTTTCAAAGTGTATATTGAAATAAAAATTTAAAATCAAAGTATTTTATAAAACGAAATGTATGAAGTGAATATGGGAATTTGGAATTTTATAAAATCTAATGGACTTATTAAAAGGAGATATTTAAAAATTAAATAAAAGACTTCTGTATGAAGTTAACAACAATTATATGAAAGTTTGAATGACTAATTTAGTTAAAATACTAAATGAAAGTAATAATAAGTAAATAAAGAACTTTATGGAGTAAATATAATATTTAGGAAAACAAATAGAATTGAAAGGAAATATTTCGGAAATCAAATTGAATTATAAAAGAAATTATTTGTAGAAATAAATAGAATTATAAAAGAGAATTGAGAAGATATAAAAGAACAACGAGGAGATAGTTTCAAAGTAGATTTTAAATAGAAATCTGTTTAACAGATAAATTGAGAAAATAAATTTATAAACGATGTTTATAGATTAAAAAGAATATTTATCTTTTGATATATGGAATATATAAGTCTGAACTTCTATAGAGAAGTAGAGATCAGTTTTTAAAACCTATATTTTAAATAGAATGTGAACTCAGCATTTATAAAGGGAATTTGAAATGAGATTTAAGTATTGGAAATAAAAAGAAGATTTCGTATAAATAATTCTATAAATAGAAGTGGGAATTGGGATATTGTTTTAAAATACGAAATCAAACTAAAGAGATTGTATAAAAGGGATATTATTCACATTCAAGTGAAAAATGGAATTAAGTAAGGATTTTAGGAATAAAAACATTTGTAAAGGAAATTGGGTTTTTGAAATAGAAGTTAAACAGAGATGGGATTTCAAATGGTTAGAAATAAATAACTTATTAAATAAGGAAATCAATTGTTGTGATTTATAAGCAATGTTTATAAATGAACTAAAATATAATTATCAGTGGATAATTAAGATTTCAAATTCAACAGTAAATAAAATGGGAAATTTGGAGTTGTTTCGAAAGGGAATGATGAAATCCATTTCGATACTCGAAATGTAAAAAGAGATTAAATAAAATCCGCAAAGATTTGTAGTTAGAATTCAACTAAGCCAATGTTTGAAAAATGATTTATTTGAAGAAATTATATATTGACTAAATCAGGATTTTACAAGGAAATTAGTATTCGGTTGGGAACTGATATTTGATTATCAAATATAAGTGATTCGAGAGAGATTATCGAATATAAGTTATTCGAAGAAGAGAGTTAATCGAATATAAGCTATCCGAAATGAAGAGTTATCGAATATAGTTTATTCGAAAGAGAGATTACCGAATATAGTTATTCGAAAGGGGAGTTATCAAATAGGGATTATTCGAGAGAGAATTGTAAGTTGAAATTCGAATATATCGAATTAGGGAAAGTACCAATTACTTTCTGTTTTAAAACTAAGATTTATTTATTCATTAATAAATTAGTTATTTGTTTATTTATCCAAATTAATAAAGAAAAGTTATATTTAAGTTATTTTATTTTGGAAGTATGGGATTATAAGACCGTCGTTATAATCAAATGATTTTGGTAAAGGAAGTGGATTCGTAAACAAAATCCGAGTTACATAAGGAAGTTGGTTTAAAGATTTAAAAGGGTGAACTTTGTCTATTTCAAGGTCAGAAATGTTGTTCAGTTAAGGTCTGAGAGGTAATTATACCCCAACTTGATTGACTTCGTTTTTAACTAAGGGATGGGTAAGGTTCGATAGTGAAGATTGGTTTTGTGAATTTAGTTAATGAGTGTAATGGTTTGAATTGGCTTAGTGATGTTTTATTAAACATCTGTTAAAATCAAATGAAGGATTTTTGGAAATGTTTTCCAAAAAAGATCAGAAATGTTTTCTAATATAGAAAATAAGGAATGGAGCAAATACGGAAATGTGTCCAATGATCAATAAAGTATATTGTCTAAATCTAGAAATAAGAATTTACGAATATATAGAAATGGGTAAATGGATAAATTAATGATAATTTAATCTAAAGAGATAAATGTGAAATGATGATTGATCGATAGATTTTCCATCTGGAAATAATATCATTGTTTGCACACATGTTTTTCTTGGATAGTTAAATCACCAACTATCGAACTTTTTGACCATTTTTCCGTCGTTAATACAGAGAGACCGGGATCAGATTCATTTTCTGAAAACCACTCTGTATGGACGTTAGAGTTGTGATCAATTATGATGAAGATTATTGAAGATGGAGTTATTCAAGGGCTATCCTGTTTACAGAATAGTGCCTTTGGTTTGTCCAATCCCAGGACAACGTGAATGGACAAATGTCTGACAGAGTATATCTAACGGATTGTGTAAGTTGATCTCTTCAAACTTACTTACGTTTGATGGTGGGGGAATTCGTTTCTCTTAGCTTTATACCCGTGGTATTTTTAGGTAAATCAATTTGTGAATTGGCAGATATGACGATGTGGCATTCAAAGTGAATGGTGGTCAGGTGTTCCTAAAGATACGTTATGACCTCAAGCCTTATCAACCGGGAAATGACAGAAATTGAGCAGGCAGCATGGCTAGATGGGTCGCTCCCATTAGGGTGTATATCACCTATCTAGAGAAAACCCATTTAATTATTTTATCTATTTTCGATGTTGTCCCTTTCCGGGAAATGGTGGGTAGCTCCCAACTGTTGGTGATATACATTCGATACACTCAAGCGAAATGAGTGGTCAGTCAAGTGTGGGCCGGGTTGTAAGACGTTCTTGTTGAACCCAGTGTATTCGCCTCTAGAGATACACTATTGGCAGGTGGTCACATACCTTATCATAGTCAGAATCCAATCCCCAATAAGAGCCTGAGATTTTGATTTGTATACCATATATGTGGAACTTGAGATGCAAGCGTTCTTCTAGATGGTTATTCACTTGTGATTAGACATTATTATAATATCAGATAAGTATTTATATCCGAAACTGTTTCGGGTTATCGTAAGGTAAAAACCGTCCGTGTTTATGTGTGGGTCGGTCTTACGATTACCTTTTCTTTTGAAAAGGATTTTGAAAAGTTAAACCAAATGATTTGAGTTTACTACACCAGTCCCATGACTGACCTAGAGTTTATTTTGTTTGTTTTCCCTAAACTCTTGGGTGCCCAAGTTTGTACGGGCAGTCAAATAGTTCAGGTCTTTACAGATATACTTGGAGTAGCTTGAAGCAGGAGCTTCGGGATTATATAGCTATTTATATTTCCGCTGTGTGTAAGTGTTGTACTCTGATAATGTTATTCTATATATATACTGTTTATTGCAAAGTTATGTTATACATTATATTTTATTCGTTCTGCTGTGAGATTCGTATTATTCTGATTCTGTTCTGTAGTGATCTTCTTCTTCTTCTATTCTAATTTTCTATCTTATCTAATCTCACCCTCTAACTTCTTTCTATTAATAATCAGGTATTTCATATGTCTGAATAGTCAACATGGTAGTTTTGTGTTGATTTTCGGAGTCGAAAATCCCCGGGTCGTTACAATTTTTAAATAACTCAGAACTATTTATATTTAACATGGTTAAGAAGGTTTAAAACAATTTAAAAGGAATAACAATAAATGATATGATTCATGATAGAAAATGATGGAAAATGAGACATGGCTCACACAATTGTTTGGAGAAAAAACAATGATATAATGAAAATGCTATTCTCAGTAATGCATAGGCAACATTCATGCCTTGAATATAATATAGATTTAAGCGTTAGGAGTATACTTCTTGCATAAGTTAGAACCAATATACATAAAATGTTGGACACCTATCTTATATTACCGGTGCTGGTACTTACAATTTATACATGTTTTATGCTATCCAGAAAGTGTTGCACTACACTTTGTATGTTCACCAAATATGGCTATATTTACAAAGGTACTTATAAGTTATACCTTTGTTTTGTTTGAGTTTTCCATCGTCTCTCCTCTTTTTGGCATTAAAATCTCGAAATTCTCTCCATGAATTCTTCTAATGGATTTTGATAATATTTTTGTTCCATTCTTCAAATTTTCTCAAGGAAAATAGTAAACCATCTATAGATTCAAGGAAAATATGAATTTGAATGTTATGACTAGGCACTAAGAAAACAAACTCCATATTTTTGAATAATAGCAAACCAATAAAAAGCTTGATCTGTTAAATTAATGATTCAATGCAAACTTATATTATAAAATAAAACCAATTTATCAAACTTTGACCATCCTCCAATCTAAAACCAACTAATAAGTCAATGAATTATCATAACCACTTAAGCCTTCACCCAAATATGATAATAATGCTAAACAATATAACACCTAATAGTCTTAACTCTTAACTATAAAAACATGGAAAGAAAACGTTAAATATGGGAAGGAGTAAGATGTTGTAACAGAATAGGATGTAAGCATATAAGAATATATTTTTTACAAGGTTCAATACCTGAGGTACTAGGCAATCTCTACAACTCTGTTACCCTAGATTTAACAAAGATTAAAATACCTGGAAACATACAAGGAATGCTAGGTAAATCAATATGTTTGATTATCTCATCAAATAACATAATTTTAGATAATTAAGCAACAAAACGAGTGGAAATATATACCTGAATCGATAGGAAAGATGAGAAACATTTGAAAAAGGCTGCATATCCTTGCTCAGATGATGACTCAATACCGCATATGCATACTGACAATTGTTTCCTTTGTTTATGGTTTTCTTATCTAATTTGTATTTTCTATGAGCTATTCTGCAACCTGAGAATGACTACTCCGCAACTTGGGAATGATTTAACTAGATAACTATTTATGAAATGTTATGATATTATATATGTTATTATTCATTTCCTTGCCTCCCACTTATTTTACTACAATTAAAAGCTTATTCGACCTTAAAGGATATCATATACATAAAATTCCCGTTTATACAATTTGGTTAAGCACATAACACATATACTAAGGTTCAAAACATTCAATTATAGCCTAGAAGTAACATCAACCTTTAGTAAATTGGAAAAACAGTGACCAAAACCACAACATAAAGTAACCAATACCTACCAATTTTCCAAGATAAGCGGTCATTCCAATAATTAAAACGGGAGCACTAACAGAGAAAGAAGTATCATGAGACCTGTAAGGCTGCTGGAGACAAATATTGAAAATCTTAACCAATTATTAGGAATTGATAATATAAACGTGCAGTTACAAGTTATTCTCAACTTGTGCACATGGATCATGACAATGATCTAAGAAGATTGGTATTTATGGAAGTTACTTAACTTGAGAATAATCAATCATTATGAATTAAAGTAAAAATTAGAAAATTATCCATTTATAAATTATCAATCAAAAAATGGCGACCACTGTTTCATCCGCTGAGAAAGAATATCCCGATTCAGGGAGACCTCCAGATTGGAGGCTAGGGACAGAAGTGGTCTAATCTAATGATCTCGCGGACAGCACGGAGGCTAATGCCTGGATCTCCGTGGCGAAAGGAGGAAAATCGGCAAGGGTCTCGTTTCGAACTCAGCCTATGCGTTCTGATCTGAGGCGTGATGGGGGATCTTCTGATCCCCAAAATTCTGCTTCGGCAGATCGTCCCCCACGAGTTCAGATCTCGAGGGGAGCGAATGCTTGAACCAGATCTGCAATTCACCAGATTCAGCGCACGACTAGAGGCCAAGGAGGTTTTGATTGGAATTCAGTCCAAGCAGATCTAGCAGCGGGCAATGCAAAACCTTGGCTTCAAGCTGCGATGGGAGGGACTGGACAGATTCAAGATGAATATTTTGATATGTCGCATATTGTACCAACTGTACTAGATTCAAAAAAGAAGGCCATTTTTTCCGAACGTGCAACATATAGATCTGTGGATAAGTGGAAAAATTCAATTATTTTTTATGTTTTTGGAACAAAACCGTATCACATCCATCTTAAAAAAATATTGAACAGATGTGGAAACCATCGTGTAATTTTCAACTGTTATTGAGAGAAAATGGATTTTTTATTATTCGTTTCGATAATAATCTGGATTGTGATAGAATTTTGAAAGGAGGAACATATTTATTTGATAATAAAATCATCATCCTGAAAAAGTGGAACGTAGGCATGCGATTCAGGAAAGATTTATTGTCTACAACGCCTCTATGGGTTAAATTTTCAAATCTTAAATTGGAATTGTGGGACAGAGAAGCGTCAAGTGCAATAGCCAACGTGAATGGTCGACCAATAAAGATGGATAAAATAACGGCTAATGAATCAAGAGTTGTTTTTGCGAAGATTCTAATCGAAATTGATGCGGGGTCTGATTTTCCTGATGAAGTTGATGTTCTTCTACATACAGGAGAAGAATTGAGTGTACGGGTTGATTACCTTTATAAAACGCAATGTTTTAAGCCATGTGGAGTTTTTGGGCATTCTCATGCTCAATGCAAAGCAAAAATATACGAAAATGGGTTTGGAAAGAGAGTGGAGTTACAAGTGTGAATGATGTTATTCAACCGCCATTTCAGCAAACGAATGACCCAAATGAAGTTTCCATGACTTATGACTACTCGAAGGCTTCTGAACCTTTTATTGTTTCTAATGAACAAGCCACTACTGGAGTTGACATAGAGAACAATGGTGTCACCATTTGTATCAATAATGATAGTGCTGCGAACACTGAAATAATTATATTAGACAGTTCAAACGATGAACATTTTGAACAACAAGAGGAAGGAGATGCATCGTCCAATTATAATGAAAATAATGAGGACCAGACAATTTAAAATGTTGCAGAGATTTCAGCTATTACTGTATTTTCGGAACAGGGCGTGAACAGTATTAAATCACAAGACAAGTCTACAGTTACATACTCTGACATTACAAAGGAAATCAATAATTCAACAGTTATGAATGATTTTTCACAGAATATGGGACTTGATAAATCATGCACTCTTATAAATGGCAGTTCTTCCAATGCCTTCAGAGATATTAACTCAGCAGATGCGAGCTTACCTGGAGATGATCCACATAACGAGAACTTGGATAGCATTTGTAACAACCCGCATTCTACGCATCGGAGGATCGTGAATATTTATTTTTTTCTTATATAAAGTCGTATGCTCGTGTGGCTTTGGGAAACGACCATTAGGGTCATTTCCCATGTTCATGATTTTTGCCGATTTTTAAATGACCATTTTGCCCCTAGCTGATCTTGTTTCGGCCATAACTTTTGATTGGAAAGGAGTTTTGACCTGAAACCACTTCCATTGTCTTCGGATGATGGTTTACCTTCCCGTAGAGTGGTCACATGTGGAATACGAACTTATCCTTTGGGAGAAATGACTGAAATAAGGTTTGGAAGGTGAAAAACTGCTTAACCGGGCCAAATAGGTGATTAGTGAATGGGCCCATAACCCATTTCGGGAATAGGGTTATGGGGAGGCTGAAAAGAGTTAGGGTTTCATTCCATTTCAGTTTTCTAGCCTCCACTTACCTCTTAGAAACCCTAAAAATGGCCTCCAACCTCTAAATCACCTCCAAATCACTTTCTAATAAAGGATTAAGCTTAGCAACATCAAATCAAGGGAGATCTTCACCAAATAAAGATTAGAGCTGTTGTTTTGCATTTTTTCTGCGCCCAAACAGATGTTTATTTCGGATCTAATGTTTATTTGTGGATAAGGTCAGTGATTTGCATAGTTCCTCAATAATTATGGTTAATTAAGGGTAATTAGTGATGATTAGCGAATTTATACACTAATAAATTCTGGAAAAATATTTATAAATTCTTAAATAATGTTTTAGACCTCTGTTAGAAATTTGGTTTGATTAGGTTAAGTTTTACTAATCATGTCACTAGTTTTGCTTAAACATGCTTAAGGGAAAATATGGGGTTTTGGCTATGTTTGATCCATTTTAACCTATCATATTGATGTTTTGGTGTTTGAGGTCACTTCTTCTTGTTGCTATGACTGTATGGTATGCTTTGTGATTGATTAGAATAGTTAGAATGGTCGAAAACGCCGTCGAATGGCGTAAAACACTTGCTGGAAAAGTTGCAGGAAGACGGTGCAGGTTTTCAGATCGGATCGGATGGATGGGCTCGGACCGGATAATGGGCTAGGCAAGGTATCATCGAACTGAACCAAGGTTTGGCATAAGAGAAAGTTTGGCGAAAAAGGAAGGCCATTATGGTTAAACTGGGATCGGATCGGAGCATCACAACTGAAGGGACCAACATCTAAAGGAGGAGAGCTACCGAACCGAACCAAGGTGCATCTACCCGACCCGACCTGCCAGAGGGCACCTGAACCGAACCGATGTACTACGAAGGGACTTGGAGGCCACGACCCGACCCGGAGCACTTGGAAAGAGTCCGATCCGAATCGATAGAGAAGAAGGACTGAGGATACGAACCGATCCAGTGATGACCAATAACCCGAGATGCAAAGGTAGTCCAAATGGAAGTTAGAGCTCAGGATCCAGTTGGGAACCAATGAGTTCACTTCATGGTTGGGCCTTGCTGCGGGACATGTGCTAAGGAGTTGTCGACATTCATAACTTCGATTCACCACTGAAAAGGAATGACGGGCTACGTATCAATGCAGTAGAGTTATCATGACTCAAGGGGCAAAGTGATCGTAGCAAGATTATGAGCCAGTGCAGTGGAGCCGTTATGACTCCATGGGGCAGAGTGGACATAGTAAAGGATTAGTAAGGCTATGAGCCAGTGCAGTGGGGTGTGTACGACTCCATGGGGTAAGGTGGACATAACGAAGGATCAGTGGCTATGGATCAGTGCAGTGAAGCCATTGTGACTTCATGGGGAAGAGTGATCATAGCAAAGTATTGGGTGATCGAAGTGGTGGATATCGTATGCTTTACGCACTGAGTGAGAGATGTGAGGATGGTTGCTATGCTTGATTGTTTGCCATCACTATGACATGCACACCCCCCACCCCCGTATACTTGTACACCATATGTTAGTGGCATCTTAGATCGTTGTATAGTATGTAGTGCTGACTCTTTGGTTGCATGTCCAGGTTCAGGTATGGTTTAGTATACCTGTTATTGTTCTGTTTAGTTGCTTATCGCTCATACCAGACTTTTGTCTGACCCAGAGTTTTATGTCTCTTCTTATTACACTGGGTGCTCTTAAACGAGCAGACTAGAGACAGGTTAGCTGGTGATGCACGAGTAGCTGATCCGGAGGCAAGCAGGAGGCTTTCAGGTATGATATATATATATATATATTCTCCCTGTGTCATTGGTGGTCACTACTTGGGCATTAGTAGTGTACCTTCCTTATCTTGCTTTTGAGACAGTTTTAAAAGTTGTAATAATGATGTTGTGGAACATAAGCTGTATTTGGATTTTCCGCTGCTATGATAGTTTGTTTTCAGCTTATGCACCGTCTCACCTGTTTTGTGTCAAGTATATGTTATGATTATATTTTATTCCATGCGCTGTGAGACATACTACAGGTTCTTTATTGATTCTTCGTCTTCTTCCTTTCCTTCTGACGACCGTTCCGTGCTAACTGGACATGTGTACAGCGCAATATTTGGAGTAAATGCCGGTTGGTGCGGGGCGGGCCGTCACATTTGGTATCAGAGCTCTAGGTTGCGTAGTTAACCTAGGAAAAGACATTAGGGAGAGATAGTACGTATATGAGAGTGCGTATTTGTGATTACTTTGGTTTTCAAAAGCTATATATATATTTATATACTATTAGTATAGCTAAGGATGAAGTCGCACTGCACTAGCACCACTATGGAGATGGTTAATCATTTTCTCTTTACAGATTGAATGTTGAGCCAATACGCAAGAGGTGCTGGTAGAGGAGCCAATAATGGGAATGATGCTGACATGAGGGCGATGTTTACTGACCTCATGAGAGAAATTCTTAGGGATGTGCAAGGGGCAGCTCCCAATGCCGGTAATGGTGGTGGTGCAGGCGCCTAGGGCCGATTTCGCCAAGCTGTGCAAGGATTACACTAACCTTGGTGGGAAGCCATTCCACGGAACGGAGTCGGCCTTGTTTAGGATTGGTTGGATAACTGTGATCGTATCTTCGACAACTTGGGTATCGAGGATGTGATGAAGAGAAGGCTAGCGTCTCGTCAGCTGCAAAGGCGAGCGATGAACTGGTGGAATGCTATTAAGACAACCACTCCAGAGGATCAGGTTACTTGGGATCAGCTTAAGGCTCGCTTTAGCGACAAGTTTATCCCAGTTGCTCAGAAGTCGGAATTGTTTAGTAAGTTCTTTGAGCTTAAGCAGAATGGTAGGGCAGTCTCGGACTATATTTCTGAGTTCGACACTTTGTCAAAGTATGGATTATCCCTTATCGATACTCATGAGAAGAAGAATGAGAAGTTCATTACTGGTTTGGATGGATACTTGGGGGAAAGGCTTATCAACTACATCGATGAGACTTTTGAATCGATTGTTGGGAAAGCTTTGAGATCATAGAGCCTTTACCCTAATCAAAGACTGAGGTTGCATCTGCAGAAGGGCCAAGACCGCAAGCGAGCGGTGGAGGCAAGAATAACTATCTGAACAAGAGGAAGCATAACCAAGCTAAGGATGGCCAGAAAAAGAGTAAGAAAGATGTTGAGTGCTTCAGCTGTGGTAAGAAGGGCTATTACGCCAAAGAATGTCGGGCCAAGCCAGCGTATAGGAAGTGCTACAACTGTGGCCAAGTGGGACATCATAAGGATAAATGTCCACAACCTCTTAAAGAGAAGCAGATTGCTAAAGCATATGCTATTAATGTTGTTCCTTCTTCGTCGAATGCCCCAACTACGGTGGAGAAAGGAAAGAATGTCGTCATTCAAGGTATGCTTTCTATTCTTGATGTACCTGTTCGAGTTTTGTTTGATACTGGGGCTTCCCGTTCCTTCATATCTAGTGACCTGGTAGATAGGTTGGGACTGGAACCCGAGATAGTCGATAGACCGTTAGTTGTGACGAACCCGATTGGTGGTTCGACTAACCTTAGTATGATTTGCCGAAATTTGGTCTTATCAAGTCATGGATGTATGTTTGTTTGTGATTGCTTTGTTTTGGGCTTTACTGGGTATGGCGTTATATTGGGGGTCGATTGGCTCCAAAGATACGGGGTGGTGGTAGACTGTGAGGGCTTTTTGGTGACAGTTAGGGCAGATGATGGGCCGAGGGTAGTGTTTGGTAGTCTACCTATTGATGGGGTAATGGCTAGTTTTATAAATTCCCTCGACATCCCGTATGATGAGTTGTTAGATGTGCCCGTGGTTGGCCAGTACCCGGACATCTTCCAGGAAGTGACCGGACTTCCACCACACCGAGAGATTGAGTTCCGTATTGATTTAGTGAAAGATGCTAGACCTATAGTGATGCCACTTCGTCGTATGGCACCAAGGGAGAAGCGAGAGCTCGGGGTGCAAGTAAGCGATCTTTTGAAGAAGGGGTTTATTAGAAGAAGTGTCTCCGAGTGGGGAGCACCAGTTGTATTTGCCACAAAGGTAGATGGTTCCCTTCGTTTGTGTGTGGACTATCGCGAGTTGAATAAGGTGACAAGGAAGAATAAATATCCTCTACCGCGGATAGATGATTTGTTTGATTAACTGGAAGGAGCAAGAGTGTTCTCCCAGTTGGACCCGCCGACATGATTTCATCATCTCCGAGTAGCAGCTGAGAGTGTTCCGAAAACGACATTTAGGACGCCATCTGGATTCTATGAGTGGTTGGTCATGCCATTTGGGTTGACCAACGCACCAGCATACTTCGTGGATCTTATGAATTGGGTATTCAGAGATAAGTTGAATAAGTTTGTTCTTGTGTTCGTAGACGACATCCTTGTTTACTCAAGGACAGAGGAAGAACACAAGGGACATTTGAGGATAGTGATGGAGGTATTGAGAAAACACTAATTGAAAGCGAAATTTTCTAAGTGTCACTTCGGGAGGAGGGAAGTGAGATACTTGGGCCATGTTGTTTCAGAGAATGGTATTGCAGTGGACCCTGCGAAGGTGGCTACGGTACATGATTGGTCTACGCCCAAGGGTGCAATAGACGTAAGAAGCTTCTTGGGGTTAGCTGGATATTATCGTAAGTTTATCCAGGACTTCTCCAAGATAGCAGCACCGTTGACTCAATTGACTAAGAAGAATCAAGCCTTCGTCTGGGATGGAGTGTGTGAGAATGCATTCAAGAGTCTAAAAGAAAAGTTGATGCTTGCGCCAGTGTTAGTCATTCCTAAAGGGAATGAAGAAATGACAGTATACACGGATGCTTGTGGTACCGGACTAGGTGTTGTATTGATGCAAGGAGGTAGGGTTGTAGCATATGCTAGTCGGCAACTAAAGCCGCATGAGAAAAAGTATCCTACCCATGATTTGGAACTGGCAGCGATCGTGTTCGCGTTGAATATGTGGAGACATTATCTCTTGGGAGAGAGATTTGAGTTGTTTACCGATCATAAATCGTTAAAGTATCTCTTCTCTCAAAAGGATCTAAATCTCCGACAGCAAAGATGGTTAGAGTTCTTGGCTTCGTATGATTTTGATATCGCATATACACCTGGGAAAGGCAATGCGGTAGCCTGATGCCTTGAGTAGGAGACATGCCAGTTTAGGGTCTATGTTTCTTGAATGGAAGCAACTGGAGTATATCGTAGGGTATGATTTCAGACCAACGTGCGAATTGGATCCAGAGATGTTAGTTAGTTTGACGATCAGACCCACTTTGATTGAGTGGATTGGTTCTAGCCAGAGGGACGATCCTAATTTATTGAAAATCATCTCCAAGTTAGAGATGAATATCGACGGTGAGGAGAAGAATTTGTATGGGTTTGATCGAGAAAGATGGCTTCGAAAGAATGGAAGACTAGTTGTACCCAACGTGAATGATTTGAGAGATGAAGTGCTTAGGGAATGTCATCACTCAAAACTGACTATACACCCCGGTGGTGATAAGATGTATCGAGACATGGAGCAGACTTACTACTGGGAAGGGATGAAAAGAGACGTTGGGAAGTTTATATCCAAGTGCATGAATTGCCAGCTAGTTAAAGCCGAGCAAAAGAAGCCTAGTGGTTTGTTGCAACCATTAGAAATTCCCGAATGGAAATGTGAGCAAGTCTCGATGGATTTCATTGATGGTTTACCAAGGAATAAATCGGGACATGATAGCATTTGGGTAATTGTGGATCGATTGACTAAGAGTGCAAGATTTATACCAGTCAAATCGACCAGAACGACAGCTAAGTTGGCAGAACTGTATATGAAGTGGGTAGTGAGATTTCATGGAGTACCTAAAAGCATTGTGAGTGACTGAGACCTGTTGTTTACTAGTGGGTTTTGGAAGAGCTTACAAGAGACTCTAGGGTCGGAATTATATCTCAGTATCGCGTATCATCCTCAAACCTACGGTCAGACAGAGAGGGTAAATCGTATATTGGAAGATCTCTTGAGAGCTTGTATATTGGATTTTGGTGGATCTTGGGATGACCATTTGCATCTAGTAGAGTTTGCATATAATAATAGCTACCAATCCAGTATCGGTATGGCTCCATATGAAGCTTTATACGGAAGACCGTGCAACTCACCATCATGTTGGATAGAGACCGGTGAGAAGTTTGTGTTTGGACCAGATGTAGTAAGGGAAACTTCAGATAAGATTAAGATCATTCAACAACGGATAAAGGCTGCCCAAGATAGGCAGAAGAGTTATACTGATAAGAGGAGAAGAGACTTAAAATTCTCCGTTGGTGACTTGGTGTTTGTCAAGATTTCTCCGTTGAAGAGCGTGATACGATTTGGCAGGAGAGGCAAGTTGGCACCAAGATTTGTTAGCCCATTCCTAGTTCTCGAACAAGTTGGGGATTTGGCGTATAAAGTTGACTTACCCGAGAAGATGGCGGGAGTTCACAACATATTTCATGTTTTCCAGCTAAGGAAGTTCGTGCACGACCCAGATATGACTATTTCACCTGATCAGTTAGAGGACCTCGAAGTGGAACCCGAGGCGGTTGGGAACCGCAAGTCGATTCGTATTGTCGAGCACGATACGAAGCAACTTCGAAGGAAGGCGGTGAAGCTAGTCAAGGTTCAATGGGGCGAGAACGAGAACGACTGTACCTGGGAGACAGAGGAGAGCATTAGGAAGACGTATCCAGAACTCTTTGCCTGGTAAGATTTACTTTGCAATTTAGTTATTCCGCATGCTAGGATAGACTTGTTTTGCTTGTTTTACATGTTTGATTGTTGTTTTATGACTGATAGGCATGCGGGACCCTTTGTGTGTTTTGGTTAGGGAATTTTGGGGGTGAAATTTCTTAAGGAGGGGAAAATGTAACAACCCGCATTCTAAGCATCGGAGGATCGTAGAATATTTATTTCCTTCTTATATGAAGTCATGTGGCTTTGGGAAACGACGATTGGGGTCATTTCCCATGTTCATGATTTTTACCGATTTTTAAATGACCATTTTGCCCCTAGCTGATCTTGTTTTGGCCATAACTTTTGATTGGAAAGAAGTTTTGACCTGAAACCACTTCCATTGTCTTCGGATGATGGTTTACCTTTCTGTAGAGTGGTCACATGTGGAAAACAGACTTATCGTTTGGGAGAAATGGCTGAAATAAGGTTTGAAAGGTGAAAAACTGCTTAACCGGGCCAAATAGGGCGATTAGTGAATGAGCCCATAACCCATTTCGGGAATAGGGTTATGGGTAGGCTGAAAAGAGTTAGGGTTTACTTCCATTTCAGTTTTCTAGCCTCCACTTACCTCTTAAAAACCCTAAAAATGGCCTCCAACCTCTAAATCACCTCCAAATCACTTTCTAATCAAGGATTAAGCTTAGCAACATCAAATCAAGGGAGATCTTCACCAAATCAGGATTAGAGCTACTATTTTGCATTTTTATCCACGCCCAAACACCAAATCAGGATGAGATCTAAGGTTTATTTGTGGCTAAGGTGAGTGATTTGCATAGTTCCTCACTAATTATGGTTAATTAAAGGTAATTAGTGATGATTAGCGAATTTATACACTAATAAATTCTGGAAAAATATTTATAAATTCTTAAATAATGTTTTAGACCTCTGTTAGAAATTGGGTTTGATTTGGTTAAGTTTTACTAATCATGTCACTAGTTTTGCTTAAACATGCTTAAGGGAAAATATGGGGTTTTGGCTATGTTTGATCCATTTTAACCTATCATATTGATGTTTTGGTGTTTGAGGTCACTTCTACTTGTTGCTATGAATGTATGGTATGCTTTGTGATTGATTAGAATAGTTAGAATGATCGAAAACGCCGTCGAATGGCGTAAAACACTCGCTGGAAAAGTTGCAGGAAGGCGGTGCAGGTTTTCGGATCGGATCGGATGGATGGGCTCGGACCGGATAATGGGCTGGGCAAGGAATCACGAACCGAACTGAGGCTTGGCATAAGAGAAAGTTTGGCGAAAAAGGAAGGCTATTATGGTTAAACTGGGATCGGAGCATCACAACCGAAGGGACCAACATCTAAAGGAGGAGAGCTACTGTAACACCCCACATCCGCTAGGGTCACTCACAAAGGGAATGCACTAGTTTTGGTGGAGTATTTTCTAGGTAAACACACACAGAGATATCACAATGCAGAACATAAATAAAGCAGCGGTAGAAATTAAAAACCAAATTTTTATTACTTTCAAGAAAAGAGTCAAAACCCCATATATCCAAGGTACAAATTATTCCATTACATCAAGTTCCAAATAAAGAAGCATAAACTTAAGATAACAAAAGTAAATTATTCCCCATAAATAGAAGAAGCATCCCTAGCATAGCTCAAGACCAAACCGTACATGAGATGTCAGAAAGCAAGCTAAATCCAAGCTAAGAGCTAGTGTTTCCTCCCAGAGAACCTTGGGGGGGGGGGGGGAACGAAAAAAAAAGAGGCGAAAGAAAAAGGGTCGGTCATAAGACTGGTAAGCCCTAATGACTTTTAGTAAGGTAACATGACATGTGAAAACTGGAATTAAACATAAGGATGATAAGAGGACTGGTATGATAATTAAGATAACAAGATAAGTCAAGTCTAGCATCGCATATTCAAGATTCGCTGCACCAACTGTACTAGTATTCTAACCCATGTCAAGTATTAATCATGAAATGATCCCTTGGCCCAGTATCATGAAGTGACCCATTACGGGGTCCTACGGTACGATCTACTAATCGATCGGCTCCCTACAAGTTCTAGCTCGCCATGTGTCTGTGTCATAAGGCCTTATCCTGAAATGTAGTTACCTGTGCTAGGTCCACCATAGGGTGTATCAAGCCCTATGGTGCCAACCACCGACACGAATCAAGCATGCACAGTGTAAACCTACGGGTGCCCAATGCCTGCTTTTTCAACTCCGGACTACGTGCACGACCATAGTCCGCCTGAACCTACAATGGCGCACCTACTCAGCCGTCGTTCTGGTCGCTTACAATCAGCCCATTAATCGTGCCCCACTCTGCCTAGTCCCAGGGTATCGTGATACATCTAAGTGGGTTACTGCTGATAAGGACCGCGTAACTAGGGCTTCTAATGGGTTAAGTGTTGTCATTCAAATTCGAATTTTTAATAACATGTTAAAACAAGAAATCAGGGCATAATTAAATCATAATTAAGAATCAATGGGAACGGGTTACGCCATTGCGTTCGTCTCGAAATTCTTCTTGAAAACGAGTCCGAAATTTCGTAAATCGGAGTCCGTATGACCAAGATATGGCCCATAGAAGATTTCAGAAAATTCAAAATTCAGCCCGAAATTCAAAATCAGCTCCAAACAGATTGGGCGGGAAAATTTCCCGCCCAACCCCAGGTCGACTGGGGAGTCGACCTGCCCCAGCCCAGGTCGACTGCCCAATCGACTTGGGTGTCGACCTGGGGGTCGATCTCCCTGGTCGGCCATGTTTCCCTGGTGCACCAGTTTGCTCCTTTGGGTCTGCTCAGCTAGCCTGTGACAAGATTTGATGGTTCAGATCTAAACTAGGGTTAATCCTATGGCCTAAACTAATCTCTACACGTATAAAAACACCCTAAGACCTAGCCTAAACCATCACAAATCATCCTAACAACTAAATTCTGCCAAAATGCTCCCTAATCATGGCCTCCATCTTCATCTTGAGAGCTTCTAAGGCAAAAAGGAGCAATCTTTCTTCATCAAATCAAAGGAGCTACTTATTTCTCAAGGCTTCTAGTGTTGCTACATCATTCCTAGAGCTTCTACAACGTCTCTATCTTGTTCTACTTTGTTCTAGTTCTCATAGCCACGATTTGTAAGCCCCACTCTACTCTTAGATTTAAACTATGAAGTTAATATGAACATGTAGCAAGTTGAAATGGGATTTTTTTTGGTGTAATACTTGTCTTGGGGCTATATTTATATGCATAGATCCATTTATGACTCTTTTGATCTATGATTGTGGAACTATCATGAACCTAGTACCGTTCATCTTGATTTTTGGGTAGAAAGCTATGAGATTTATTTGGGGATTATGCATAATGCAACATAGAACCCCTCATAACCTTGATGTTAACTTGCCTATGATGTTGAACTACATACTACCCACAAGTTTATCACTCTATGTCAACTATTATCATGTTATCACCTTTGCCTATGATGTTGAACTACATGCTACCCACAAGTTTATTTGCTAAGTTTGATGTCATACATGTTTTGAGGCCAAAAATCCTATTTGCTAGTTATGATGAACACCTTTGCCTCAAATATCATCATGTTTAACTTATGACCAACTTTACCACCTTATGCCCATCTTGGTCATATTTTTATGTTCCTTGATTCACTTGTGTTGATGCAAATTTACGTGCGAATGGGAATACGTTATGGGTAGTTAGGCAAACTTGAAATGACATGAAAAACATGACTTGAAATGTGACATGAAACTTGATTTTTCTTGAAAACGTGAATGTGGTCATGACATGTAGAAAACCATAAAGTGGCCAACTCGAGGTTGGGTTGAGTTTGTAGCGTAAATCTGCCCGGAACCGCCCGACAAATCCAGTGGCTACAAACAATAGGTCCCAATGTGAGAAGTTGGTCATATCACGCTTGAAACCCGAGGTTAGACTAGGTTGTGGTGTAAAGCTGCCCGGACCCGCCCGGCATATCCAGTAACCACAACAAAGTCTAATGTAAGAGGTTGGGTGCATTAAATTAATTAATGCCACATGTTAGGGTTAAGTCATGAACCACCTGGATAAACTTAACCAACTTGATACATGATTGGATAGGGTTAACTACACTTAACCCGTTGGAAACCCTAGTTACGTGGTCCTTTTCAGCAGTAACCCTCTTGGATGTATCACAATACCCTAGGGACTAGGCTAGGGTGGGGCACGATTACTAGGCTGATTGTAAGCGACCAGAAAGATGGCAGAGTAGGTGCGCCAGTGTAGGTTCAGGCGGACAATGGTCGTGCACATAGTCCGGAGTTGAATAAAACAGACATGGGAACCAGTAGGTTTAGACTGTTCGTGCTTGATTCGTGTCAGTGGTTGGCACCCTAGGGCTTGATACACCCTAGGGTGGACCTAGCACAATTCGACTACATTCCGTGATTGGGACGTATGACACCGACACTCGACGAGTTAGGCTTATAGGGAGCCGATCGACTAGATTGTATAGTTGGACCTTGACTTGGGTCAACTCATGATATTGGGCCAAGGGATCATTTCTTGTTTATACTTGACATGGGTTGGAATACTAGTACTATCGGTGCAAAACTAAACCTTGTATATGCGATGCCACACTTGATCTACCTTGTTATCTATTTATCATGCCAGTTAGTTACCATCTTTATGTTTCATCTCAGTTTCTCATATTTAGTTAACTTCATTAGTTTTTATACTAATAGTAGGTAGGATTTACCAGTCTTTATGACTGACCCTTTTTCTTTCGCCTCTTTTCTTCCGTTTCCCCCCCAGGTTCTCAGGGAGGGAACACTAGTGCTTAGCTTGGACATTTGGCTTGCTTTCTTGACAGCTCATGTACGGTTTCGACTTGAGCTTGCTATGGCTTCACCACGTCTATCTTGGGGATAGTTTACTTTATGTTATTTTCAGTTTATGTTTTCTAGACTTGTGGTAGTTGGAAAATAATGACTAAGTACTTTGATGTAAGTTGACTATTTGTTTTTGAAATGGTTAACTATGGTTTTTAAATTTCTACCGTTGCTTCACTTATTTATTTACCGATGTTCTGTCTTGTGATATCTCTGTGCATGTTTACCTAGACAACACCCCTCCAAAGCTAGTGCATTCTCTTGTGAGTGACCCTGGCGGAGGTGGGGTGTTACATTTGGTATCAGAGCATGAGGTTTTACTAGACCGGACAAAAGTTTTAAAAACCCTTTTTGAAAAACTATTTTCAAAACCAATTAAGTATTTTTCCAAGGAAAGTCTAGTTTATTTTAAAAGGCTATTCCCCAAAAAGCCATTAGCACTATCCTTCGTTTCCTCGTTCTAAATCTATCTTTTCCTTTTTCAGCATGACCGATCTTAACCTTCCCGAGGGAGTACCCATACTCGGATGGTTCCGAAGGTACTTGGAAGCTAGGGCCAACGATGCGGGCCCAGTAAACACTCCCACTCCTCCTCCCGTATCTGAGGTTCCTCCTTCTCCTCAGCGTCCACAAGCGGATTTCGCGAAGATTTGCAAGGACTTTAAGGCGATGGGTGGAAAGAATTTTGTTGGGACAGAGACTTATGTTGAGGCAAGAAACTGGTTAAGGGAAACTGAAGACCTTTTTGCTATCTTTGATGTAGAAGATCGTAGGAAAGTTCTGTTGGTAGTATGGCTATTGAAAGAGGAAGCTGCTTATTGGTGGGAAGTCACCAACGCTACTAGACCTATAGAGACTTGGGCCAACTTTAGGAAGAGGTTTGGGCTTAAGTTTCTATCATCTGCTGAAGAGAATCTGCAATTGGAGAGGTTTATATCTTTGAAGCAAGGGGACATGACCGTGAGGGAGTATGTGAATAAGTTTAGCCAGCTTGCTCGATTCGGTTTAGACATGGTTAACACACCTCAGAAGAAGGCTCTACGCTTTGCTCGAGGATTAAATGAGCCATTGCAAGGTTTGGCCATGTCTCATATACCCATGGGGGCCACTTTTGAGAGCTTAGTGGATATGGCCTTGCTTCAAGGAGATGATAAGAATGACAAGAAAGAAGTTAAGCTTAATGAGACTCAAACCAAGAAGGTGGACTCCAAGTGGGGAGGCAATCAGAGCAAACAGAACAACAAGAACAACAAAACAACAAGGGTAACAAGGCCAACAACAACAAGGCAAGGGAGACAAGGAAGTGCAACTTCTGTGGGATCACTGGACACATAATCAAAGATTGTAGGAAGAAGAGGAAGTTGGGAGAATGCTTTCATTGCGGAGAGTCTGGACACTACAGTAAAGATTGCCCAAAGAAGCAAGGACAGGGGCAAGGATATACTCAGCGGGCAGGTCCTTCTGGAGGGCAGATGCATGCTCTCAACACTACTCCAGCTCCGGACCGAGGTAGTATTTCTGTAGAAAGCCTTGTTTACATTTCTGGTTTTCCTGTTCGAACTTTATTTGATTCTGGCGCATCACATACCTTTATTTCTTCTGACATTGTTGAAAGTTTGCACCAAAGTACTAGTCTAGTTGAGGATCCCGTTAGTGTTTCAAATCCAATTGGGGGTTCCGCCCATCTATCTATGATTTGTATGGATTTGAGGATTTCTATCTTGACCGTAGAATTCACATGTAATGCTTATGTTCTCGGGTTCATGGGATATGGGTTGATTTTGGGCATGGATTGGTTGTCCAGTTATGGAGCCATTCTCGATTGTGAGCATAGGGTAGTGAGGCTTATGACTCGCCTTGGCAATACCCTAGAGATTTCTTGTAACCCTATGGATCCCGTCATGTTATGAAATCTTGAATCCCTCGACTCGTCTATTGACAATCTTTAATCTGTGAGGGTGGTCCGAGAATATCCTGATGTTTTTGATGAGGTGAAGGGGTTACCCCCTAAACGCGAGATAGACTTCCGTATTTATCTTGTTGATAATGCCAAGCCAGTTTCATTGCCTGTTAGGCACATGGCCCCGCGAGAAAGAAGAGAGCTTAGCAAGCAAGTCAAGGAATTGCTTGAGAAAAATTTCATTAGGCGAAGCATTTCTGAATGGGGTGCTCATGTGGTATTCGCTACTAAGGCGGATGGTTCGCTTCGTCTATGTGTTGATTATTGTGAGTTAAATAAGCCGACAAAGAAGAATAGGCACCCATTACCGAGGATTGATGATCTCTTTGACCAGCTTGTAGGTGCTTCTGTTTTCTCTCAACTCGATCTAGCCACCGGATTCCATCAGCTTAGAGTGGTTGAGGATAGTATTGACAAGACTGCGTTTAGGACTCCAGATGGATTCTTTGAATGGCTCGTCATGCCGTTCGGTTTGACTAATGCACCCGCATACTTCGTTGATTTGATGAGTAGGGTGTTTAGGGATTTCCTTAACAAGTTTGTGGTTGTCTTCGTGGATGATATTCTGATCTTCTCTAAGGACGAGGAAGAGCATGCTACACATCTCAAGGAGGTTATGGATACGCTTAGAGCTCATCAGTTAAAAGCCAAGTTCTCCAAATGCCATTTTTGGAGAAGGGAAGTTCGGTTCCTTGGGCATATAGTTTCTAAGCAAGGCATAGCTGTGGATCCCGCTAAAGTAGTGGCGGTACAAGACTGGAAAGTTCCGAAGAATGCAACTGAAGTGAGAAGCTTTCTCGGTCTGGCAGGATTTTATAGGAAGTTCATTAAGGACTTCGCTAAGATTTCAGCCCCTCTTACTAAGTTAACGAAGAAGAACTTAGTCTTTGCATGGGACTTAGAGTGTGAGCTTGCTTTTCGAAGGCTCAATAAAGCCCTCACCATAGCTCCAGTTCTAGCATTACCCGATGGAGGGAAGTTGTTTACCGTGTACACCGATGCATGTGGCACGGGATTAGGCGCTGTCCTGATGCAAAAAGGGAGGGTGATATGCTTTGGGGGTAGGCAACTCAAAGTTCATGAGAAGAACTATCCCACTCATGATTTGGAGTTGGTGGCGATCGTCTTTGCACTCAAATCTTGGCGCCATTATCTTCTAGGTGAAAGGTTTGAGTTATATACTGAGCACAAGTTGCTCAAGTACCTCTTCTCGCAGAAAGATTAGAATCTAAGGCAGCAGAGGTGGATGGAATTCGTGGCATTATATGACTTCGATATAGCTTATACCCCTGGCAAGGGTAATGTTGTGGCGGATGCGCTAAGTAGAAGAAGGTTGACTTTGAGTCCCTTGTTTGTTGAGATGAGACGCCTAGAGTTCTTGGCAACCTTTGATTTTACACCTGCTATTGAGTCGATGACTGGTTCGTTAGCATCCCTTGAGCTTAGACCTACACTTCTTGATCAAGTTGGGGCTTCACAGAGGGAAGACCCGCAGATAGTCGAGATCATGGACAAGTTGATTCGTGGTGAGACGTAAAGTCACCTCGCTAGATATACTATTGATGACAAGGGATGGCTAAGGCGTGATGGAAGGCTATGTGTCCCACAAGTGGGAGACTTAGTAAATAAAATTCTTGAGGAGGCGCATCACTCGAGGATGACCATACATCCCGGAGGGGATAAGATGTACCGGGACATGAAGCGCATTTTCTTTTGGGATGGGATGAAAAAGGATGTTGCAGAGTTTGTTTCTAGATGCATTGTTTGCCAACAAGTAAAGGCCGAGTCGAAGAAGCCCGCTGGCTTACTGCATCCATTGGTGGTCCCGCAATGGAAGTGGGAAAGTATCTCTATGGATTTTGTGGATGGATTACCGAGATCAAGGAAGGGGAATACTAGCATATTGGTCATAGTGGATAGACTCACGAAGAGCGCTCATTTCATTCCAGTAAAGAGCAAGAGGACCGCATCATGGCTAGCATCTGTTTATCTTCGGGAGATAGTGCGATTGCATGGAGTTCCTTCTAGCATAGTGAGCGATCGTGACCCATTCTTCACTAGCCAATTTTGGAATAGTTTGCAAGAAGCGATGGGTACGCGATTGAATCTAAGTACAGCCTATCACCCACAGACTGATGGTCAGACCGAAAGGGTGAATAGGGTACTAGAAGATCTGTTGAGGCTATGCATTCTTGAGTTTGGTGGCACTTGGGAAGACCACCTTCCTCTCGTAGAGTTTGCTTATAATAACAGCTACCAAGAAAGCATAGGGATGGCACCATTCGAAGCTTTGTATGGGAGGCCGTGCAAGTCACCAACATGTTGGTGGGAGACGACGGATAAGCTTATACTTGGGCCCGACATGGTAAGGGACACATCCGAGAAGGTTGAGTTGATTCGAAGGCGGATGAAAACGGCCCAAGACAGACATAAATCCTATGCAGACAAGCAAAGGACAGACTTAGAGTTTGAAGTTGGAGATATGGTCTTTGTGAAGGTTTCTCCCTTGCGAAATGTGGTTCGTTTTGGAGCAGTTGGAAAGCTAGCGCCAAGGTTCGTAGGACCCTTCCCTATCATCGAGAAGATTGGGCAAATGGCTTATAGGGTGGAATTACCCGAGAAGCTGGCTGGAGTGCACAATGTTTTTCATGTCTCACATCTCCGAAAATGCCTACATGAATCAGCCGAAGTAGTTGAGCCTAGCATTCTTGAAGACATGGAGGTAGAGAAAGAGGCAACCCTGAGGCAAGCTCCGATTCGTATCTTGGGAACGGAGATCAAGAAGCTGAGGAATCGAGAAGTCAAGTTAGTAAAGGTTCAGTGGAGTGAAGCCGATGAAGATGCAACTTGGGAAACCGAGGAGAAGATGCTTGGGCTTTATCCATTTCTTTTTGAGGGTACATTCTCAATCTCCTTTCCTAGTTAGCATATCTTTCTTTTGTTATCCATGTTTATCTTGTTATCTCGTTAATCTTGTCGTGAGAACCTTAGGTAGAAACCCTTTGGATGAAACATGTATTTGAAACATGTTATGCTTGGTGGTTGCAAATGGTTGCAAGTGGTTACTCGTGGATGCATGATACACGTTAGGCACTAAGATCGGCTCACACACTTTCATATTGCATATGCATGAGTGTTTATGCTTATTCATGGATGAAACTTGTTATGCTATAACGTGGATGTTGCATATGAATGAATGCTATGTGCACTCATGTAGAGATTATAAATTATGTTAGGAATTTGCATACATTTGGACTCATTTCACTAGCATATTCTGCATTAAGGAGGTTTACTGAGTCAGTAATCGCCTGATTTTCGCACTAGATAGGTGCATATACACACACTTGTGCATATGTTCATACAGCATTAGAAATCTTTTAAGGACAATGATTACTTGTGGATGATGTTTGAGTAGATGGATGATGGATGGTAGGATACGTTCTTCCTAACTTGGAGATTTCAGGGACGAAATCCTTTAAGGTGGGGAGAATGTAACAACCCGAATTTTTAATAACATGTTAAAATAAGAAATCAGGGCAGAATTAAATCATAAGTTAAGAATCAATGGGAACGGGTTATGCCATTGCGTTCGTCTCGAAATTCTTCTTGAAAACGAGTCCGAAATTTCGTAAATCGGAGTCCATATGACCAAGATATGGCCCATAGAAGATTTCAGAAAATTCAAAATTCAGCCCGAAATTCAAAATCAGCTCCAAACAGATTGGGCGGGAAAATTTCCCGCCCAACCCCAGGTCGACTGGGGAGTCGACCTGCCCCAGCCCAGGTCGACTGCCTAGTCGACTTGGGTGTCGACCTGGGGGTCGACTTCCCTGGTCGGCCATGTTTCCCTAGTGCACCAGTTTGCCCCTTTGGGTTTGCTCAGCTAGCCTGTGACGAGATTTGATGGTTCAGATCTAAACTAGGGTTAATCCTATGGCCTAAACTAGTCTCTACACCTATAAAAACACCCTAAGACCTAGCCTAAACCATCACAAATCATCCTAACAACTAAATTCTGCCAAAATGCTCCCTAATCATGGCCTCCATCTTCATCTTGAGAGCTTCTAAGGCAAAAAGGAGCAATCTTTCTTCATCAAATCAAAGGAGCTACTTATTTTTCAAGGCTTCTAGTGTTGCTACATCATTCCTAGAGCTTCTACAACGTCTCTATCTTGTTCTACTTTGTTCTAGTTCTCATAGCCACGATTTGTAAGCCCCACTCTACTCTTAGATTTAAACTATAAAGTTAATATGAACATGTAGCAAGTTGAAATGGGATTTTTTTTTGGTGTAATACTTGTCTTGGGGCTATATTTGTATGCATAGATCCATTTATGACTCTTTTGATCTGATTGTGGAACTATCATGAACCTAGTACCGTTCATCTTGATTTTTGGGTAGAAAGCTATGAGCTTTATTTGGGGATTATGCATAATGCAACATAGAACCCCTCATAACCTTGATGTTAACTTGCCTATGATGTTGAACTACATGCTACCCACAAGTTTATCACTCTAGGTCAACTATTATCATGTTATCACCTTTGCCTATGATGTTGAACTACATGCTACCCACAAGTTTATTTGCTAAGTTTGATGTCATACATGTTTTGAGGCCAAAAATCCTATATGCTAGTTGTGATGAACACCTTTGCCTCAAATATCATCTTGTTTAACTTATGACCAACTTTACCACCTTATGCCCATCTTGGTCATATTTTTATGTTCCTTGATTCACTTGTGTTGATGCGAATTTATGTGCGAATGGGAATACGTTATGGGTAGTTAGGCAAACTTGAAATGACATGAACAACATGACTTGAAATGTGACATGAAACTTGATTTTTCTTGAAAACGTGAATGTGGTCATGACATGTAGAAAACCATAAAGTGGACAACTCGAGGTTGGGTTGAGTTTGTAGCGTAAATCTCCCCGGAACTGCCCTGCAAATCCAGTGGCTACAAACAATAGGACCCAATGTGAGAAGTTGGTCATATCGCGCTTGAAACCCGAGGTTAGACTAGGTTGTGGTGTAAAGCTGCCCGGACCCGCCCGGCATATCCAGTAACCACAACAAGTCTAATGTGAGAGGTTGGGTGCATTAAATTAATTAATGCCACATGTTAGGGTTAAGTCATGAACCACTTGGGTACACTTAACCAACTTGATACATGATTGGATAGGGTTAACCACACTTAACCCGTTGGAAACCCTAGTTACGTGGTCCTTTTCAGCAGTAACCCTCTTGGATGTATCACGATACCCTAGGGACTAGGCTAGGGTGGGCACGATTACTGGGCTGATTGTAAGCGACCAGAAAGACGGCAGAGTAGGTGCGCCAGTGTAGGTTCAGGCGGACTATGGTCGTGCACATAGTCTGGAGTTGAATAAAACAGACATGGGCACTAGTAGGTTTAGACTGTGCGTGCTTGATTTGTGTCAGTGGTTGGCACCCTAGGGCTTGATACACCCTAGGGTGGACCTAGCACAGTTCGACTACATTCCGTGATTGGGACGTATGACACCGACACTCGACGAGTTAGGCTTATAGGGAGCTGATCGACTAGATTGTATAGTTGGACCTTGACTTGGGTCAACTCATGATATTGGGCCAAGGGATCATTTCTTGTTTATACTTGACATGGGTTAGAATACTGGTACTATTGGTGCAAAACTAAACCTTGTATATGCGATGCCACACTTGATCTACCTTGTTATCTATTTATCATGCCAGTTAGTTACCATCTTTATGTTTCATCTCAGTTTCTCATGTTTAGTTAACTTCATTAGTTTTTATACTAATAGTAGGTAGGACTTACCAGTCTTTATGACTGACCCTTTTTCTTTTGCCTCTTTTCTTCCGTTTCCCCCCCCCCCCCCCGCTCCCCCCAGGTTCTCAGGGAGGGAACACTAGTGCTTAGCTTGGACATTTGCCTTGCTTTCTTGACAGCTCATGTACGGTTTGGACTTGAGCTTGCTATGGCTTCACCACATCTATCTTGGGGATAGTTTACTTTATGTTATTTTCAGTTTATGTTTTCTAGACTTGTGGTAGTTGGAAAATAATGACTAAGTACTTTGATGTAAGTTGACTATTTGGTTTTGAAATGGTTAACTATGGTTTTTAAATTTCTACCGCTGCTTTACTTATTTATTTAGCTATGTTCTGTCTTGTGATATCTCTGTGCATGCTTACCCAGACAACACCCCTCCAAAGCTAGTGCATTCTCTTGTGAGTGACCCTGGCGGAGGTGGGGTGTTACAAATTTCAATTTACAACATACTCATATTGCATTTACAGTTTAAATCTAAAAGTAACTGGGGCTTACAGATCGTGGTTCGAGAATAAGAAAAAGAGAGTCGATGTTGAATCTTTATATGCTTAGTCAAGTCCTAACAGAAATACCCAAATCAGCAATTCTCTTTACGTAGTTTTGACGTAGAAGAAGTAGTCCCTTTCTCTCACTTTTCAACCAGAATTAGAGCAGCATAAGGTCAGAGAGAATTTTTGTGTAGAGAGACTAGTGTTAGAGGCTGTTTATATAGGGTCAGGTCAACGAATGTAGACAGAAACGAGGCTAGAAACATCAAAGTGAATCCAGCTTCAAAAGTGGGCTCGACCTCCAGGTCGACCCCCAGGTCGACACTATGGTCGACCTGGTCCTGGGCAGGTCGACTACATAGTCGACTCCCAGGTCGACCTGGTCCTGGGCGGGAAATTTCCCGTCCAGTCCATTCTGAGGTTTGAATTTCGAAATTTGAATTCGAATTCTGAGCTGTTTTGAACTTGAAAACTTCTGAAAACTTTGAAAGGTCATAACTTGGTCATACGGACTCCGATTTTCGAAAACTCGGACTCGTTTCCAAGCAGAATTTCGAGACGAACGCAATGGCGTAACCCGTTTCCCTTGATTCTCCTTTAAAAAATTAATTCTGCCTTGATTTATGGCTATTACACGTTAGAAAAATACGGGTTGTTACATTCTCTTCTCCTTAAAGGATTTCGTCCCCAAAATCTCTAAGTTAGAAAGAATATATCCTACCATCCAATCATCCATCTACTCAAAGCATCATCCACAGGCAACCACTGTCCTTAAAAGATTTCTAGTGATGTATGAACATATGCAGAAAGTGTGTGTATATGTACTTATCTAATGCAAAAGATCAGGCGGTTACTGATTCAGTAAACCTCCTTAATGCAAAATATGTTAGTGTAATGAATCTAACATGTATGCAAATTCCTAACATAGTTTATAATCTCTACATGAGTGCACAAACATTCATTCATATGCAACATCCAAGTGATAGCATAACAAGTTCCATCCATGTACAAGTATAAGCACTCATGCATATGCAACATGAAAATGTGACTGAGCCGATCTAGTGCCTAATGTGTGTCATGCATCCACTAGCAATCACTTGCAAACACTTGCAACCATTTGCAAACATCAACCATAACATGTTTCAATCACATGTTTACATCCATATGGTTCTTCCTAAGGTTCTCAAGATAAGACCAAGAAGATAACAAGACAAACGTAGGTAGTAGAAGCATGATACAAAAAGGTTTTCAAGTTTATAGGAAAAAGAGATCGAGAATGTACCCTAAAAAAGAAATGGGTAAAGCGCGCGTAACTTCTCTTCGGTTTCCCAAGTTGCGTCTTCTTGGGCTTCACTCCACTGCACTTTAACTAGCTTGACTCCTTGATTCCTTAGCTTCTTAATCTCCGTTCCTAAGATACAAATCGGAACTCGCCTCAATGTTGCTTCTTTTTCCACTTCTACGTCTTCAAGGATGCTTGGCTCAACCACTTCGGCTGACTCATGCAAGCACTTCCGGAGATGCGAGACGTGAAAGACATTGTGCACTCCAGTCAGCTTCTCGGGTAAGTCTACCTTATAGGCCATTCGTACAACCCTCTCAGTGATAGGGAACGGTCCTACGAACCTTGGTGCTAGCTTCCCAACTGCTCCAAAACGAACTACATTGCGTAACGGAGAAACTTTTATAAAGACCATATCTCCGACTTCGAACTCTAGGTTTGTCCTTCTCTTGTCCACATAAGATTTTTGTCTATCTTGGGCCGTTTTCATCCGTCTTCGTATCAACTCAACATTCTCAGAAGTGTCTCTTATCATGTCAGGGCCAAGTATAAGCCTGTCTGTCGTCTCCCACCAACAAGTTGGCGACTTGCACGGTCTTCCATACAAGGCTTCGAATGGTGCCATTCCGATGCTAGCTTGGTAACTATTATTATATGCAAACTCCACGAGAGGAAGATGGTCTTCCCAAGTGCCACCAAAGTCAAGAATGCAGAGCCTCAGGAGAACTTCTAGTACCCTATTTACCCTTTCGGTTTGTCCATCCATCTGTGGGTGATAGGTCGTGCTTAAACTCAGTCGTGTACCCATTGCTTCTTGCAGACTATTCCAAAACTGGCTAGTGAAAATCGGATCACGATCACTAACTATACTAGACGGAACCCCGTGCAACCGTACTACTTCTCGAAGGTAAATAGACGCTAGCCATGATGCGATCCTCTTGCTTTTCACCGGAATGAAGTGAGCACTTTTCGTGAGTCTATCAACTATGACCCATATGCTAGTATTTCTCTTTCTTGACCTAGGCAGTCCATCCACGAAATCCATCGAGATACTCTCCCATATCCATTGCGGAACCTCCAAAGGATGTAATAGCCCACCAAGCTTCTTCGACTCAGCCTTTACTTGTTGGCAAACCATGCACTTCGAAACGAACTCTGCCACGTCCTTTTTCATTCCAGCCCAAAAGAAAATGTGTTTCATATCTCCGTACATCTTGTCCCCTCCAGGATGTATAGTCATCTTCGAGTGATGCGCCTCTTCGAGAACTTTCCTTACTAGGTCTCCCACTTGTGGGACACATAGCCTTCCATCGCGCCTTAGCCATCCCTTGTCATCTATGGCATACCTACTAAGGTGACTTGACGTCTCACCACTAATCAGCTTGTCCATGATTTCGACTATCTGTGGGTCTTCCTTCTGTGAAGTCCCTACTTGATCTAGAAGTTTAGGTCTTAACTCAAGAGATGCTAACGTAGCAGTCAATGACTTAACAGCAGGTGTAAAATCAAAGGTTGCTATAAACTCAAAGCTTTTCCTTTCAACAAACAAGGGGCTCAAAGTCAACCTTTTTCTACTTAGCACGTCCGCCACCACGTTACCCTTGCCAGGGGTATAAGCTATATCGAAGTCATATGATGCCAAGAACTCCATCCACTGCTGTTGTCTCAGATTCAAATCTTTCTGTGAGAAGAGGTACTTAAGCGATTTGTGGTCGGTATACAGCTCAAACCTCTCCCCTAGAAGATAATGGCGCCAAGCTTTAAGTGCGAAAACAATCGCGGCCAACTCCAAGTCATGCGTGGGATAGTTTTTCTCATGAACTTTAAGTTGTCTGCCCCCGTAGCATATTACTCTTCCATCTTGCATTAGGACAGCGCCTAATCCCGTGCTGCACGCATCTGTGTACATAGTAAACATCTTACCTCCATCGGGTAATGCTAAAACTGGAGCTGTGGTGAGGGCTCTCTTAAGTCTCTGAAAAGCAGTGTCACACTCTATGTCCCATGTAAAAGCTAGGTTCTTCTTTGTTAACTTAGTGAGAGGGGCTGAAATCTTAGCGAAGTCCTTAATGAACTTCCTGTAGTAGCCCGCCAAACCGAGAAAGCTCCTCACCTCCGTTGCATTCTTAGGAATTTTCCAGTCTTGTACCGCGACTACCTTTGCGGGGTCTACGACTATGCCTTGCTTAGAAACTACATGTCCAAGGAACCGAACTTCCTTCCTCCAAAAATGGCATTTTGATAACTTAGCCTTTAACTGGTGTGCTCTAAGTGTTTCCATGACTTCCTTGAGATGTCTAGCATGCTCTTCTTCATCTTTTGAGAAGATCAAAATATCGTCCACGAAAACTACCACAAACTTGTTAAGGAACTCCCGAAACACCCTACTCATCAAGTCTACAAAGTAAGCGGGTGCATTCGTTAACCCAAACGGCATGACGAGCCATTCAAAGAACCCATATGGAGTCCTAACCGCAGTTTTGTCAATGCTACTCTCAGCCACTCTAAGCTGATGGAATCCTGTGGCTAGATCGAGTTGAGAGAAAACAGATGCTCCCACAAGCTAGTCAAACAAATCGTCGATTCTTGGTAGTGGGTGCCTATTCTTCTTTGTCAGCTTGTTTAACTCACGATAATCTACGCACAGACGAAGCGATCCATCCACCTTAGTAGAGAATACCACTGGAGCACCCCATTCAGAAATGCTTCGTCTTATGAAATTTTTCTCAAGCAACTCGTTAACTTGTTTACTAAGCTCTCTTCTTTCTCGTGGGGCCATGTGCCTAACGGGCAATGAAACTGGTTTGGCATTATCAACAAGATAAATTCGGAAGTCTATCTGGCGTTTAGGAGGTAACCCCCTCACCTCATTAAAGACATCTGGATATTCTCGGACCACTCTTACAGATTGCAAATTATCGTCGGACGAGTCAAGGGATTCAAGATAAAACAACATGACCGGACCCTTAGGGTTACAAGAAATTTCAAGGGTATTACCGAGGCGAGTCATGAGCCTCACTACCCTTTGTACACAATCAAGAATGGCTCCATAATTGGACAACTAATCCATACCTAGGATCAAACCGTATCCCATAAATCCGAGAACATAAACATTACACGTGAATTCTACGCTTAAGATAGAGATCCTCAAATCCACACACATCATAGATAAATGGGCGGAGCCCCCAATTGGATTTGAAACTATAACGGGATCCTCAACCAGACTAGTACTTAGGTGCAGATTTTCAACAATATCAGAAGAAATAAAAGTATGTGATGCGCTAGAGTCAAATAAGGTTCGAACAGGAAAGTCAGAAATGTAAACAAGGCTTTCTACGGAAATATTACTACCTCGGTCAAGAGCTAGAGTGGTGTTGAGAGCATGCAACTGCCCTCCAGAAGGTCCTGCTCGCTGGGTCTGCCCTTGGCCCTGTCCTTGCTTCTTAGGGCAATCCTTGCTGATGTGTCCAGTATCTCCACAATGAAAGCATTCACCCAACTTCCTCTTCTTCTTTATACAGTCCTTAGCTAGATGTCTAGTAATACCACAGAAGTTGCACTTCCTCGTCTTACGTGGTTTGTTGTTGCTCTTGTTATTCTTGTTGCCCCCTTCTTGAAGTCAGCTTTCTTGTTCTAAGTCTCATTAGGCTTAACCTCCTTTTTGCTATTCTTGACTTCCTCATGAAGTAGAGCCATATCCACCAAGCTTTCAAAGGTCGCCCCTATGGGTATATGAGTTATGGCCAAACTGTGTAGTGGCTCGTTCAATCCTCGAGCAAAGCGTACAGCCTTTTTCTGGGCTGTGTTGACCAAATCCAAACCGAACCGAGCAAGCTGATTAAACTTATTCACGTACTCCCTAACAGACATGTCCCCTTGCTTGAGTGCTAGGAACCTCTCCATCTGAAGGTTCTCTTCTGCTGACGATAAGAATTTAAGCCCAAACCTCTCTCTAAAGTCTGCCCAAGTCTCAACTGGCCTGGTAGCGTTGGTGACTTCCCACCAAAATGCAGCTTCCTCTTTCAACAACCATGCTGCCAACTGAACTTTCCTATGGTCCTCCACATCAAAGATAATAAACAAGTCTTCAGTCTCCTTTAGCCAGTTCCATGCCTCAACAAAGGTTTCAGTCCCAACGAAGTTCTTGCCGCCCATTGCTTTAAAGTCTTTGCATATTTTGGCAAAGGCGGTACCAGGAGGAGGAGGAACCGCGACCACTGGAAAAGGAGGAGGAGGGATGTCTGCCGGACCCGCGCCGTTGGCCCTAGCTTCTAAGTACCTTCGGAACCATCCAGGCATGGGTATTCCCTCAGACAGGTTAAGATCAACCATGCAGAAAAACGAAAAGAAAAAGATTCAAACGAGGAAACAAAGGAAAGTGCTAATGGATTTTTGTGGAATAGCCTTTTTTAAACATAAAACTTTTCTTGAAAAATGCTTCTTTATAAATGGTTTTGAAAATAGTTTCAGAAGGTTTTTAAAACTTTTGCCCAGCCTGGTAACCTTCTGCTCTGATACCAAATGTAACACCCCACCTCCGCTAGGGTCACTCACAAAGGGAATGCACTAGTTTTGGTGGAGTATTTTCTAGGTAAACACAAACAGAGATATCACAAGGCAGAACATAAATAAAGCAGCGGTAGAAATTAAAAACCAAATTTTTATTACTTTCAAGAAAAGAGTCAAAACCCCATATATACAAGGTACAAATTATTCCATTACATCAAGTTCCAAATAAAGAAGCGTAAACTTAAGATAACAAAAGTAAATTATTCCCCATAAATAGAAGAAGCATCCATAGCATAGCTCAAGACCAAACCGTACATGAGATGTCAGAAAGCAAGCTAAATCCAAGCTAAGAGCTAGTGTTTCCTCCCTGAGAACCTGGGGGGGGGGGACGAAAAAAAAGAGGCGAAAGAAAAAGGGTCAGTCATAAGACTGGTAAGCCCTAGTGACTTTCAGTAACTAGTAAAGGTAACATGACATGTGAAAACTGGAATTAAACATAAGGATGATAACAGGACTGATATGATAATTAAGATAACAAGATAAGTCAAGTCTAGCATCGCATATTCAAGATTCGTTGCACCAACTGTACTAGTATTCTAACCCATGTCAAGTATTAATCATGAAATGATCCCTTGGCCCAGTATCATGAAGTGACCCATTACGGGGTCCTATGGTACGATCTACTAATTGATCGGCTCCATACAAGTTCTAGCTCGCCATGTGTCTGTGTCATACGGCCCTATCCTGAAATGTAGTTACCTGTGCTAGGTCCACCATAGGGTGTATCAAGCCCTATGGTGCCAACCACCGACACGAATCAAGCACGCACAGTGTAAACCTACGGGTGCCCAATGCCTGCTTTTTCAACTCCGGACTACGTGCACGACCATAGTCTACCTGAACCTACAATGGCGCACCTACTCAGCCATCGTTCTGGTCGCTTACAATTAGCCCAGTAATAGTGCCCCACCCTGCCTAGTCCCAGGGTATCGTGATATATCTAAGTGGGTTACTGCTAAAAAAGACCGCGTAACTAGGGTTTCTAATGGGTTAAGTGTTGTCATTCAAATTCGTGACTTAACCCTATTCAGGTCATGTATCAAGTTGGTTAAGTGTGTTCGAGCGGTTCATGACTTAACCCTATCAAATCATCGTGTCTAGTTGGTTAAGTATATTCAAATGGTTCATGACTTAACCCTATCATGTGGCATTAATTCATTAATGCACCCCAACCTCTCACATTAGACTAACTGTTGTGGTCACTGGATTTGTCGGGCGGTTCCAGGCAGATTTACACCACAACATAGTCTAACCTCGGGTTTTATGTGTGATATGACCAACTACCCACATTGGATCCTATTGTTTACAGCCACTGGATTTGCCGGGCGTTTCCGGGCAGATTTACACTGCAAACTCAACCCAACCTTGAGTTGGCCATTTTCAATTTTATCTAAGTGTCATGCCCATGTTCAAGTTTTCGTGTCAAAATTCATGTCGAGTTTTCATGTCAGGTTTCATGTAAATTTCATGTCAAGTTCTTGTCCATATATAGGTTCAAGTTATAATAACGTTCATGTTCAAAGCCAATTCATGTTTTATCTAATCTACCCAAATCGTATTCCCATGGCACATAAACTCGAATCGATACAAATAAATCTAATTAGGGAATAACATAAGAAGGGACGGGTATAAGGTGGCAAAAGTGATTACTAGCATAGCATGGTATGACTTGAGATAAATGATTATAACATTACTGGCATATGGAATATTGGCCTCAAACATAAAGATTCCAAATCTAGCAAAATAAGGTACTAGCCAAGATAACAGTTGACATAAGGTGATAGTATAGTCATGGTAACGGTTGACATAAGATGATAGTCATAAACTTGTGACTAATAGCAGATTCAACATTGTAGGCATGATAATATGAGGGGGTTTTCTTTTTGATTTACAACATGAATAGGCCCCAAATCAATGTCATAGTAATATAGCCAAAAGTCAAGATTCAAGATGAATAAGAATGGATGTAAAACAGTCATCATACACAGGTCCAATTTCAATTTACAACATACTCATATTGCATTTACAGTTTAAATCTAAAAGTAACTGGGGCTTACAGATCGTGGTTCGAGAATTAGAAAAAGAGAGTTGATGTTGAATCTTTATATGCTTAGTCAAGTCTTAACAGAAATCCCCAAATCAGCAATTCTCTTAACGTAGTTTCGACATAGAAGAAGTAGTCCCTTTCTCTTGCTTTTCAACCAGACTTAGAGCTGCATAAGGTCAGAGAGAATTTTTGTGTAGAGAGACTAGTGTTAGGGGCTGTTTATATAGGGTCAGGTCAACGAATGTAGACAGAAACGAGGCCAGAAACATTAAAGTGAATCCAGCTTCAAAAGTGGGCTCGACCACCAGGTCGACCCCCAGGTCGACACTATGGTCGACCTGGTCCTGGGCAGGTCGACTACATAGTCGACCCCCAGGTCGACCTGGTCCTGGGTGGGAAAT
The DNA here is from genome assembly GCA_030737875.1 of Allium sativum. Classification (NCBI taxonomy): domain Eukaryota; kingdom Viridiplantae; phylum Streptophyta; class Magnoliopsida; order Asparagales; family Amaryllidaceae; genus Allium; species Allium sativum. The sequence continues at coordinate 137,039,710 of CM060925.1, read as the reverse complement.
TTCCTGCCCAGTCCATTCTGAGGTTTGAATTTCGAAATTTGAATTCGAATTCTGAGCTGTTTTGAACTTGAAAACTTCTGAAAACTTCGAAAGTCATAACTTGGTCATACGCCTCCGATTTTCGAAAACTCGGACTCGTTTCCAAGCAGAATTTCGAGACGAACGTAATGGCATAACCCATTTCCCTTGATTCTCATTTTAAAAATTAATTCTGCCTTGATTTATGGTTGTTACACGTTATAAAAATACGGGTTGTTACAGCTACTGAATCAAACCAAGATGCATCTACCCGACCCGACCCGCCAGAGGGCACCCGAACCGAACCGATGTACTACAAAGGGACTTGGAGGCCACAACCCGACCCAGAGCACTTGGAAAGAGGCCAATCCAAACCGATAAAGAAGAAGGACTGAGGATCCGAACCGATCCTGTGATGACCAATAACCCGAGATGCAAAGGTAGTCCAAATGGAAGTTAGAGCTCAGGATCCAGTTGGGAACCAATGAGTTCACTTCATGGTTGGGCCTTGCTGTGGGACGTGTGCTAAGGAGTTGTCGACGTTCATAACTTTGATTCACCACTGAAAAGGAATGACGGGCTACATATCAATGCAGTAGAGTCATCATGACTCAAGGGGCAAAGTGATCGTAGCAAGACTATGAGCCAGTGCAGTGGAGCCGTTGTGACTCCATGGGGCAGAGTGGACATAGTAAAGGATTAGTAAGGCTATGAGCCAGTGCAGTGGGGTGTGTACGACTCCATGGGCAAAGTGTACATAGCAAAGGATTAGTGGCTACAGATCAGTGCAGTGAAGCCATTGTGACTTCATGGGGCAGAGTGATCATAGCAAAGTATTGGGTGATCGAAGTGGTGGATATCGTCTGCTTTACGCACTGTGTGAGAGATGTGAGGATGGTTGCTATGCTTGATTGTTTGCCATCACTATAACATGCACACCTCCCACCCCCGTATACTTGTACACCATATGTTAGTGGCACATTAGAGCGTTGTACAGTATGTAGTGCTAACTCTTTGGTTGCATGTCCAGGTTCAGGTATGGTTTAGTATACCTGTTATTGTTCTGTTTAGTTGTTTATCGCTCATACCAGACTTTTGTCTGACCTAGAGTTTTATGTCTCTTCTTATTACTCTGGGTGCTCTTAAACGAGCAGACTAGAGACAGGCTAGCTGGTGATGCACGATTAGCTGATCCGGAGGCGAGCAGGAGGCTTCCACGTATGATATATATATATATATATATATTCTCCCTGTGTCGTTGGTGGTCACTACTTGGGCATTAGTAGTGTACCTTCCTTATCTTGCTTTTGAGACAGTTTTAAAAGTTGTAATAATGATGTTGTGGAACGTAAGCTGTATTTGGATTTTCCGCTGCTATGATAGTTTGTTTTCAGCTTATGCACTGTCTCACCTGTTTTGTGTTAAGTATATGTTATGATTATATTTTATTCCATGCGTTGTGAGACATACTATAGGTTCTTTATTGATTCTTCGTCTTCTACCTTTCCTTCTGACGACCGTTCCATGCTAACTGGACATGTGTACAACGCAATTTTTGGAGTAAATGTCGGTTGGTGTGGGGCGGGCCGTCACAGCATTGCTGACAACTGGGAACATTCAGAGGAAGACAACCTTGTTGATCACATTGCCACAGATGAGGAAACTTCAACTCAACCTGAAAAAGAGATGGATGTATCAAATAATATTGAGAAAAATAGAAAATTCCAAGAAGAACTGGAAAATGCGAACAAAAAGAACAAGAAGAAAAGCAATAAAACAGTCTCTATAGCTCCTCTTAAAGTGTCGACAAGGAGCCAAAGCAAGATTAAATGAATGTTGTAGCATGGAATGTTAGGGGACTTAATGTGACAAATAAACAATTTGTAGTTTTTAAGTTCCTTAACAAAAATAGGCCATCTATGATTGGCCTATTCGAGAACAAGCTGAGTGATAAAATGATTAAAGAGCTAAAAAAATAAGATGAATTGTAATTGGGACATTTTGGATAACAACTGTACAGGAAGCAAAGGTAGAATTGTAGTGGCTTGGGACTCAAACTTATGGAGGGTAAATATAGAGGCTATTTATTACCAACATATCTCTGCTAAGGTAGACAATTATGGTGGATTAGCTTGCAGATTTTCGTTTATCTATGCCAGTAATTTTATTATTGATAGAGAAAAACTTTGGAAAGAGTTGGTTAATGAATCTCGAACTTTAAACTTGTCGTGGCTAGTTCTTGGAGACTTTAACAACATTTTATCTCCTAATAATAAAAAAGGGGGATCTACTGTGCCGTTTAGACATATTGCAGGTCTCATTGACTGCATTTCCAATGCAGGTTTGATGGATATTCCTATTGCAGGTTTTAAATACACATGGAGGAAGAAAGGAGTAGCTACAAAAATCGACAATGTTCTTTGCAACCATCAATTTATTGACATATTTCCTGAGATTAATGCATATGGGGTGTCGAATCCCATTAGCGATCACATACTGATTTGTGTCAATTTCAGACAAAGTAAAAATGAAATGAAAAATGTTCCTTTCAGATTATTAAACTCTTGGACTATGAAGGAGGGATATAGAGACGCTTTCTACTAAGCTGTTAATTATATGAGGCTATCATATTTTCAAGGATCTAAAATTTACAGATTCCAATTCTTTTTGAAAATTTGTAAATTCTTTTTAAAGGGCTGGAACTACATGAGTTTAAAAGATGGACTAAAGAGGTTGGAGGAAAATTATATTTTAGCTCTCGCCGAGATTGATGACAACTCAACAGACGAGGATAAATATGACAAGCTCAGAGACGCATATATAAAATGGAAAGATCAGTGTTATATTGATACTTGTAACGCAAAGTAGAAAGCGAAAATTAATTGGCTTACAGAGGGGGACTCTTGCACAAAATCTTTTCATGCAAAAATGTCACTGAGGAAACATGTTAACAATTAGAGTAACTTGCTGACGAATAATGGGGATCTTGTGCATGATTCTGAGATCATCGAACAAGAAGCTATTTTCTACTTTTCTAAGATATTTAATTCAGATACCCTTATGAAAGATTCATTCCCTAATATTAATTGTATCAATATCATTAATGACAGGGGTAGAGAACACTTGCCTGAAGAGGTGAATTTGGAGGAAATTAGAAAAGCTTTTTTTTCTATACCAGATGATAAAATCTCGGGACCCGATGGTTTTACTGCTAAATTCTTTAAATGTCATTGGGAGGAGCTTAAATTCAACTTGTTAGAGATGATACACGAGGTTTTTTGTTCGGGCAAAATTTCAAAAGGTATAAACTATACGTTTATAACGTTAATACCCAAGATAGACAAACCTAATGCCATTTCTGACTATAGACCCATAGCATGTTGTAATGTCATTTACAAGATTATTTCTAAAGTCATTTGTAACAGAGTCGAACCATACCTTAAACATTTGATTTCTGAGAATCAATCTGCCTTCATTCCAGGTAGATTTATAGCTGAAAATATTCTGTTGGCACATGAACAAGTTAGACAATTTAATATAAAGGGGAGTGGGAAAGTTTGCATTAAAATTGATCTTCAAAAGGCATACGATATGGTTAATAGATACTTTATATGTCACATGCTGGTGAGAATGGGATTTCCTAGGAAAATTGTGCGATTCATCAAAACTTGTATTACAACACCTACATACTCTGTTTTGGTACAAGGCATCCCCAAGGGATTTTTACATAGTAATAGAAGACTTCGGCAAGGAGATCCTCTCTCTCCATACCTTTTCTGTGTGGCTATGGAATTTTTTTCTATTCTCATGTACAAGTCAGCGAATGTAGGGTTAATTCAGTCTATTTTTAAGCAAAAGCGTTATGTTACTCATTTAATCTATGTTGATGACCTTATGATATTTTCCAAATTAAAGACAAGAGGGATATTGGTTATTAAATCTATTTTAGACCAATAAAAGGAGAATGCTGGTCTTATAATCAATAGTTTGAAGTCCAAGGTTTTTTTCAGCAATGGAACCAACAACAAAAATATGGTCATGCAGGAGCTAAACATGGTTGAAGGAAGGTTACCGGTAAAATATCTTTGTGTCCCCCTTTGCAATAATTCTCTAAAGTTTTCGGATTGTGGTGCTATAATTGACAAAATTAGAGGCAAAATGGACAGCTGGGATTGCCTTCTTATGTCGATGGCAGGGAAAATTGAACTGATCAAAACTGTTATTACATCGATGGTTATGTACTGGCTAATGACATATCAATTATTGGAGGCTACGATTGGAAAGATCAATAAACTTTGTGCTAATTTTATATGGGCAGGAAAACCACACAAGATCTGTGGGATACTTTGTGTACCCTTAAAGGAGAAGGAGGGGTTGGGTTACGAAATTTTAGAGACGTTAAAACAGCAGCAGCCCTAAACTTCTCTGGCATTTTTTAAATAGTAATAGTCTATGAAAAAGATGGATGATGAAGAGATATTGTAATGGAAAATTCTTCTGGGTGATGAATATCGATAATAACATCTCTGGGACATGGAAAACCATACTTAGACATAGGCAAAAAAATTTGCAATGCATTGATCGTTGCATTGTAAATGGGAATGACACAATGCTTTGGTTTGACACATAGATAAATAGTGATATTATGGTGAGACTTCTTGGGTGGGATCATTAAGTTTGTTTGGAGGAGACGAACATAACGTTAATTCTGTTACTCAAGATGGAATTTAACCCTTATTGTTAGCTGCTGTAATGCAACTTTCAGCCCAAATTAATGAAGTTAGAATACAAACAAATGGGGATGTTGATTTTTGGACTTGGCTTGACAGAAAAGATGGTTTCACATTCTATTCCGCGTGGGATATTTCCAGATGTCATGACAGTGATTTGATGTGGTGTAAACTTGTGTGGCATTATATTAATAGCCCTAAAATGTCCTTATGCTTATATAAGGCAATTTTAAACCAGTTAAGTACAAAAGATATTATGACCACTTGAGGATACAATATAGATCCTATATGTGTTCTATGTAACGAAGATTTTGAACACCTATTTTTACAATTCCCATATGCTGCATACCTTTGGGTCAGATGTCGCCATAAATTGGGCCTTGCACCATCGATCTCCACTATGCTACAGTTAGAGGACGAGATCTTGCTGCTGAAGAACACCTTCACCTCTGCGTCGTTTGGTCAGGATGTAGCCTTCTGTGCCATAACCACTACGATTTACCACATCTGGAATGAGAGGAACCTTCGAATTCATGGCAATCACAGATGGGATAAGTTCTGTCGCTGGAACTTTATTAAAATCGAGGTCAAATATTTACTGAGTAAATCAAAGAGGAAGTTAAATCGAAGTCAGCTAGATTATGAGATTGGTGAGCGATGGGGAGTTGATCTTCTTAACGCGGGTTGATGATGGAGATTGAGTTCGAGCTTTTTTTGGGGTTTCGCTGGAGCTCAATTTGGGGATGAACTAGTTTAGATTTGAAGTTGACCCGATTTTGTATATTTGTGGAGACAAGTATTGGGTTGGTCTATTTCCGGTTTTTCATGTATTTGTTTGGGTATTTAGGTAGGAAGATGATATGTTGTATTGCCTACTACGTTGTAATGTTTTATTGATTCGTTCTCAATAAATCATCGCACTCTTTTTCCCCATCTAGTTTCTCACGATGAGTACTAGTTCAGGTTTTTAACGAGGCAATTTACTCATTTTCAAAAAAAATAGAGAAAACGATGCAAAACTTGGGACTAATGTGAATAATAAAAATAGAAAATCTGAACACGCAGAACAAAAACATGCGTAACTATAAACATAAACACAACATCCAGCAAAAATCACTTAATATGGTATATATATGATAAACCATTTATTATGCGTATGGTAAAAAGGCTTACAATTTGTGGTTTACCTAATTTCTTGAATTTTAAGGGTCAATCATGACTAGCACTCCAATACATGATATTTTGCATCACTGAATCACATGTGCATTAAAGGTTCGATGCTAATATAAGACGCAAGTCAAGAGATTTTATAACCTTGACCTCAACATGATTTATATAAAATCCAATGCTCAGAAAATTGAAATAGCGAAATGTTATGTTGAAAAAATGTGGCTAACTCAATTGGGTAATATATTATTAAAATTTATACCTAAGAAACAATTGGGGTGCATGCGTTGTAACCATCTGGAAGCGAACATCAAGATCTTTATCGAGAAACAGACAATCAGGTGTTAATGTATACGTTAAAACTCCAATACATGTTTTTTTATATTTTAAGAAAAGAAATATGTTAACCTGATCATCACCATTTGATGAATTGTCCTAACAATTCAACTAAATTGACATTCACATTATCCCAAGTCTACAGAATCTGAGGCAACCAACCAAGCCTAAGTTAACAACAAATAATTGTTATGCTTTTAATGTTTCATTTGCAAATCATCATGGTTATTTCAATTGAACATATATGCCTATATGATAAGAGAAAAATGTTTGCTCCACAGAATAAGTCAAACTTGCATCATCAAACTAGCCTTGAAATCCAATTTATTGATCACATTAATAAGGTTGAGCTTATAAATTAGAGTACATACATCATGTATTCTGACACAACCGTCCATAAACATAGCATTAATTGAGAAAATTGATACATTTATTAACTTCATAATTTGTATAACATGTATAATGTACATTCAACTTGAAATATAATCAATACGACTATGAGTATTATGATTACAGGAAAAATGTCACAAAACATATTGATACTTTTTCATATGCATGGAGAATGTAACTTTAAGAAATTATTTAAGATGACAGTGGAATGTTGTAACCATTACAAAACATATTAATACTTGTTCTCTAAATTGTATATGTGTTCTGTATATTGAGCTACCATTTAAAATTGAAAAATAAGATGACATACTTTTATGAATTTATCTCTTTGCATTCTTCCTTGAAATGTTCCTTAAGGATTGATCCTGACTATGATAGCATCATATATGAGTACCTATTAGATGTATGAGCTAAATAGATACATGGCTATCAAATTGTACCTTAAAACATATGAGTAAGGAATTGAAGTAAACTTGTAATGCCATGTGCTGAAATTACTCTGAACTTGAGTTTGTGTAGAAAACAGGTGTTGTTAGGCAATCGAGATGAAACTGGAGCACTACAAACTGAGAAACCAAGTAAAATGCTGAAGCATACCTGATGCTAGCTTGTAGGGCTACTATTATCGTTTTTAATTAAAATAGTCTAAAATATCTAAAAATAACTAATTATAACCCAAATAGATAAAATTATAAAGCTTGTTCATGTTTAGATTAAGAATTATGATGGTCAACCATTTAATAATCGTAGGATAAATGATTTGGGAACCATTATGAGTTCACAAAAAAAACTTCCATTATTTTAACAAAACAATACTCGGTCACATAGGAAATGAATAAAATAAAAATACAGCGCATAAGACAAAAGTTTAATGGCCTATTGTCCACACCATACATGCAAACAAGTCTCTTTTATAATTTTTGGTCAAGAACACCTAAATTAGCAAGCCACTTCTTTTACCTCCTCTATAAACATTGATTCCTAATGCTCACTTAAACCTTCTAGACATGGTTTAAAATGTTAATGCCATAGGTATTGATTTTGATGATCCCATATAGACATTACTACTAACATATCTTTGAGTTGTGCAGTTACATTAGATATATTATGGAGATATTTGAACAAAAGTACAAAAGAATAATTATAGAAGAAGGATAATCATAACAATTGAAGACCAAAGCATGTTAGAGTATAATGTTGAAAAATAAAGGTGTTTAAAGTGATGAGGAGTTGGTTGAACCTTAGAATATCTTGTTAAAGATCCCATGGCAATTATACTTGAAGCTCATCAATCATTGACCTTAATCATATCACCAAAATCCACATTTAGGAAAATTGATACTAAAGATATGTTGACATACATTTTTATGTTTGTTGACATATATAGAGATATGTTGACATACATTTTTATGTATGTTGACATATATAGAGATATGTTGACATACATTTTTGCATATGTCGACATTTAACGACTATTTCAGATTTTCAAATTTAAATTGAGAAGTTATTTCCCTCCATCCTTTCACCAAATGACACATCCTTCATACACTATTCAGAGGTTTCTAGAAACGAATTTTCACACAATATTTTCACATTTTCTTCTACTCCTCCATTTATTCTCTACAAAAATCCATTGAATACTATCTTATTATCATTGTAAATCCACTCTCTTTCACTCCTATTCTTCATTGATTTTCAAGCAACACAATACCAAAGAGTTTTACTTGAATTCATATCATTCTCTCTCTGATTTTATCCTATTTCCTCAAATAATTCAAAGATATATTGCCATTGGTGGTCTATAGGATCGTTGTACCAAATCTGCAAAAATATGTATTGGAGATACGACTACTTGCCCTTGTTTATTGCTGTTGATAAAGAGAAGGTGTATCTTGTAGCCCATGAAATTAAGATTGTAAAGGTGTTCTTACCACTGGTGGAAAGCAAGTGATTATAGTGAAACTCCGCACGGTGAAGTGCAGGACTGGATGTAGGATTGGTTAATCCAAACCAATATAAAAATCCTGGTGTTATTTACTTTACTACATTTTGTTTTATTACTTATTTCTTTTTGTTTGAATTTGAATAGATATAATAAATACACTTCATCTCTCAAGTGTCTGAATAGCCTTAAGATCCATTAACATTGGGTTATAGACACCTCAGTTTCCTAACAACTGTTATCAGAGCAAGGTTTTCAAAGTTATCATAATCTGATTTTTTTGAAAATTATTAATGGTTAGTAACACTATAACACCTTCATCAATTCTTTTATAGAAGGGCAATCTACCACTAGACCTCCTCTATTTGATGGCAATAATTTGCTTATTGGGATTGTAGGATGAAATTTTATTTGTAGTCTAAATGGTTTAGATATTTGGAACATTACCCAAATAGAGTATATAGAGCCTCAAACTGAATATTAAAAATGGAAACTAGACCAAATGTGCGTCCGTTAATGTCACTCTTTAACAGAATGCATTAAGTTTCATGAAGTGTTATAGGTAAACATAAATAGAAACATCACAAGACAGATATAAAATAACAGCAGAATTTAAAACGTTATTTTCCAAATAGAAAACATCGTGGTCCAAATCCAGTTACAACATAAGTCTGAAATACAGAAAACCCATTACATTAACTTAAAGTATCTGCCTTGTACTAAAATCATCAGAGTACAGTAATATAAAGGCATAGTCCCTAAGAATAGCCATATCAAGATAGACAGGTAATCAAAGTGGTACATTTAAGAAGCTCCAAGCAGAACGAAAGAGAGAATCCTAATCAAACCTGAGTATTCCCTCCTTGAGAACCTGGGATGGAAAGGAAGAGAAAGAAAAGGAAATAAACGGGTAAGACATAAACTTTAGCAAGTCCAGTTACTGTTAGCATATAAACAAGTAAAAACATCATAATAGGTATATAAACTGGATGAGAGAGATAACAATATCATATGGCAGGTATAACAGTCTGAGCATGATAAACTGAATAATCAAAACATAATATATATTGCGCTTCCTAAATACTTTTCTCTACACCAATACTAGTATAACAGAATCATGATGATCTCAACAAGAACAAGATGGTAGACTTAGGTGTACTTTTAGTGATGGGTTTTACCCCCTACAATAATAACAGGAAGCCCAACAGAAATGACAGGTGTTAACCCCAATGATAATAACGGGCTCCTAAACAAGCAAAACCAGATGTACCCTAATTGCTACCTTAATCGATCGGCTCCCTATCCTGTAGATACCCTGTGGTGGCTCCACTGTAGGATGTATCACTTCCTAAATTGGAAACCCCTTTGTTTTCAAAAGGCACAACCATATCCACTGATGTCATAATGTCTTATTATCCCAAGTCAAGAAGATTCTTGCACACGCATGAGTCCGACGGAATGCGCCGTCAACACCCCCACTCAGATGAACCTCTTGTAATCATCTCAGCAAGCATGCCCTGACCCCTACCTAGTTCAGGATTCCCCTTTTGATACAAAGATAGGTTACTGAATGATATGGGTCCCACACAACAGATGATACAAGCCACGCCAGGCTTGCATCCCCACTACTAGGATTTTGACAGGTTATACCTAACATATTAACAAGCCTGCATAACCCCATCATGTAAAACAGGTTAAGTTTGTCGGGTTTATATAATCTCCTATAGATTCAAGGAAGTTTACTTAACCCTTACACAATTTTGACAAGTTCATATAACCCCCACAGATTTAAACATGTTACGTATTATAGGTTAACAGGTTATTATCATTTCTCGTTTCTGCATGTTAATGCACCAGACCTCTCACACTAAGTTGACCACTTGTGGATGCTAGATATGTCGGTCGGTTCCGGGAAGACTTCCACCATAAGCCGAACTTAACGTCATGTCTTAGAACCGTTATGTGTAAATTTACGCCATAAACCCCTCACATTAGATTAACCACTTGTGGATGCTGGATTTGCCTGGTGGTTCCAGGCAGACTTCTACTACAAGCGTAATCTAACCTCGTGTCTAAGTGCTGTTACGGTTTCTTTTTACTGTAAATTTAGGCATGTTTATTCTTAAACAATTTTTCATGTTCATCCAAGGTTATGACCCAAATCTTAATCTAGCCCATGATACAAGTTATGCCACGGATTAAAGTTTTAGATCAAGGTATAGATTATGCCCCTAAATCCCAGTCATGTTTTACAATACAAATTATGCCCCAATATCATTCCCAACCATTCCCAATTTCGTTCGTTCGCATATTTCAGCGGTAGGGCAAGGCTCGAAGGTAGCCTGGCTATAAAAATAAAAAGGGAAGGAGGGAGAGAAGAGAACAGGAATATGCATAATAACAAAATAGGCATATGTTAGAAATAGGCATACTAACCGAATATGTATACGGTGATAGAAATATGTATAGTAGCAGAATGGGAATGTGATGAAAAAATTAGGCATAATAACAGAATAGGCATTTCAGGAATAGGCATATGAGAACTAAATAGTAGATTAGGTGTACAAGCAGCGGAAGATCGGTTTAGTTATGATTCAAGTTATTAACAGGCACAAATTTAGATCTAAACTTATAAACATGTCAGGATTACTTTTTAAATGTTTATATCTAAAAATAACATAAACTCACTGTGACTGGATCTAAAGAACAGAGAAATGACTGTTGATGTTGTAGCAGAGATTCTTGTAAGCTTATAAGTTGTTGTTGCTGAAGAATAGGCTAATTCAATCTGAGTTGGGGCAGCACCTCGTTGTCTCCATTGTTTTGAGTGAATAAAAAAATAGAAATAAGGTCCTATTTATAGCCTACTGCCAACAAATCTGGCCAAGAAACGAATCCAAATTCATAGAAATGGATTTTCTCCAGATCTAGGTAGGGTCGACCCCGGGGTTGACCTTAGGGTCGACACCCCCTTGTAGTGGTCGACCCAAAGGGCATGGGGTCAACTCCTAGTGGGATGATTTCCCTCCCTTTCCTGCGCTTCAATTTTTGATTTTCTGGAGTTGATTTGTTTATATATGTTTTACTTATATGTATATAAACTTCAAACCTTAATATCTTCTTCATACGATATCCGTTTTATGCAAACTCAGAGTCCTTCTTAAGCAGAATTCCGAGACAACGCAATAGCGTAGTCCGTTTTACTTAATTCCCAATATTTAATTAAGTATTCTTTAGTTTATTGTTATAATGTCCTTTAAATTTATGGGGCATTGCATTCTCCCCTACTTAAAGGATTTCATCCTCGAAATCTCTAAAGTTAAGAAGAATGTATATCCTAACATCCATCATCCATCTACTCATCCACCAATCACAGGCATTCGTTGTCCTTAAAAAATTTCTAATGCTTATATAAACATTTGCAAAGGTGTGTGTATATGTCCCTATACTAATGCGAAAGATCAGGTGGTTTACTGATTCAGTCTACCTCCTTAATGCAATGTATATTAGTGCCATGAATCCAGTATATATGCAAATAATCCTAGTATAGCATGTAAGTTCTATATGTGTGCACAATCATTCATCCAGATACAACATCCACATGATGACACACCCATTTTCATCCATAAAATTTAAAATGCACACACATCCATATGCAGTATGAGAGTGATTGAGCCGATCTAGTGCTTAATGTGTGTGTATATGCATCCATGAGCAACCACTAGCAAAAACACTTGCATCGACTTGCATCCATCAAACATAACATGTCTCTAACACATGTTCACATCCATTGGTTCCCTACCTAAAGGTCGAAGATTCGATCGGTAGGATATACTTAATGATAGAAGCAAGTATGAATAAAATCTTTGGAAAAGAAGCTAAGAACATACCCTTGAAAAGAAAAGGGTACGAAACGTGAATCTTGTCTTTGGTCTCCCAAGTTGCATCCTCGTGGTCATCTCCTCATCGAACTTCTGTTAACTTGACCTCTCGGTTGCATAGCTTCTTAACCTCTGATCCAAGAATACGGGTAGGAACTCGTCTAACTATCGCCTCCCGTTCAACCTCTAATTCCTCATACATACTCGGCTCAACTACTTCTGCGGTATCATGCAGGCACTTCCGTAAACGAGAAACGTGGGAAACATCATAAACACTTGTCAATTTCTTTGGTAGCTTCAATCTATAGGCCATTTGACCAATCCTTTCTGTTACGGGAAATGGCCCTACAAACTGTGATGCCAATTTCCCTATAGATCCAAAGCAAACCAAATTCCTCAAAGGTGATACCTTGATGAAAACCATGTCTCCTACCTCGAACTAAATATCATTTCTTCTTTTATCTGCATAGGACTTCTGCCTCTCATAAGCTGTCTTCATACGTCTGCAAATAAGATCAACCTTCTCTGAAGTTTTTCTAATCATCTCAGGTCCAAATAGAAGAATATCTATAGATTCCCACCAGCAAGTCGGTGATCTACAAGGTCGTCGATACAATGCCTCGAAGGGTGCCATGCTAATACTAGCCTGATAAATGTTGTTGTAGGATAACTCTACCAAAGGAAGATGCTCCTTCCATGTCCGTCTGAAGTCTAGGATACACAATCTTAAAAGATCCTCAAGAACTCTATTCATTCTTTCCGTTTGCCCATCGGTATGAGGGTGATAAATGGTGCTCAAACACAACTGTGTACCTAATGCCTCTTGCAAGCTTCTCCAAAACTCACTAGTGAATATGGGGTCACAATCACTCACTATACTGGAAGGTATTTCATGTAGACGGACTATCTCACGAAGATAAACGGTTGCCAACCATGTTGCCGTCCTCTTACTCTTAACAAGAATGGAATGAGCGCTTTTAGTAAGCCTGTCAACTATAAACCAAATACACTACACTATAACGCCAATTTTGCCACACCGAAAAGCGGAGCATTTGCAATAGTTATTGGCCATGGTAATTTTGGAACGGGTTTTGCCCGTGGTGAATTGATTTAGCATGGCTATTGACCATGGTAGTTTTGGAATGACTTTCCCGTTCTAATGCTATTGGTAAAAAAAATTCTCCCTTACGTACATACCCCATTACCCTCTTGTCCCACTTATCTCACGCCCCCAAAATACAACATCTTCTCTTTCATATCTTCTTCTTGCGATGAAAATATCTAAAAACTTAAAGACGATTAAATTTTAAATGGAAACCACATCTCATTCGAAATTTCGATCGAACTTCTTTTCTGGTAATTCGATTATTGTTCATGACTATTCAATTAGGGACGATTAGGTGTGTAAACAGTTGTTAATTTTTTTGCAATTTTAAGGGGAAGCGTCATACTGTTTTAGCTAAGCAGTGAGCAAAATACAAACAACAGTAATATACAACGTGAGTAAACACTTAATGTACTTCTTTCAAATCAAATCTAAAGTGGTATGCATTTGAATTCAAATATGTGCTCATTGATTTCTGTTGAGTATGTAGCATCATATAGAACTGTTATTATTTTAAAAAATAAAAACCAATAAGATTAACATATGTTAATATGTTTAAAAAAATAAAAACGAGGTATAAGATTAAACCAGCTATTCAGTTAGAAATGATTAATGTTCGCGGTTGTTCAATTAAGGACGATTATGTGAACGGTTGTTTTTTTTTTTGCAGTTTTTTTTTTAGTAGACTTTACCTTAGGAAGAGTAGAAAGATATGACTTATGCACAGCCATTTCTGCAAGTATGCTGCTATTGATTGCCATAGTTGCTTTATGAATCTGATTTGCACATTCTTTCTTTTTCCTCAATTCCTTTCTCGATATTTCATTAAGTATGAAATCGTGTACATATGGAGTTGGAAGCCACCATTTCTCATCATCACGACGTATCACTGCCTTTGTCCACATACCAAAATTCAGTTTTCTCAAAGCTATCCAATATACCCTGTGAAGGATTTATTAAGCACAAATATGAGTTTTTATTTTCCAGTTTGTGTTCATGTTTTGAAAATATTCAAACTTGGTGTCTTACAATTAGCATATTGTCAAGTTTTTCAAGTGCTGGAAGATTGATATAGTTGTCTGATCTTGGTCTGCTTTCCATAAGCTACAGAAAGAAAATGGATCTTTATTATACGATCTTAAACAAATTGTGTTACAAAATGTATCCCTTCTTTTCTATCTTATAATACACATTGTACCAGCGTTATGTTTTAATTAGTATGATGGGTTAATTTAAGATAGTTAAGGCTTATCCCAATAGAAGAATCCAGAGCCGGCTCAAAACTTTGGGTTGCCTTAGGCGAAAAATCAAAAATGTATCGGATCAGCTCTGATCTAGTGCACATAGTGATCATTACCGATCTGGTGAACTTAAAATGCATATTAAGTAAAACAATATAAAAATCATGGTGCTATATATTTTCATGGACATGTTGGTTGGTGTTTTTAGGTTGAGGTGGCTGCATGTCATCAGGGTTTGGCACGTCAGCGTACGTGATTGAATCTGGAGGGCCAATTTGCAATGCGAATCAAGTGACAGTAGGGAAAGGTTACTTTTTATTTCGATTGAATTAAGGAAAGTGTATAGAAAAAGATTTTGTTGAAGTATGGACAGGTTCCTTCACATTAGTACTAGCTGTTTCATTCTATTGCTCCTGCTTATCAAAAGCATAACCTCGTCACTGTTTTCATTCAAAACTCAGAATTGCCATTACCACTTGTAACTTTTTGAAGCAACGTAGAACCATCCTTACTTTAAATAGTCCTTATTACATTAGAGCTGTTTGACTTAAAAAGTTCATTTATGTTTATGTCTCTTGAAACAAACGACCTGGATTTAATCATCATAAAAAGGCTGGTGCTATGAATGCTCTAGTAATTTGCTTTATTCATCTCATTTAATTTGTGAGTTATCACAAATTTTTATCCTCGTTTGTTTTCACCATGCAGGTCAGAGGTTCGGCTGTAACTACAAATTTCCATCCTCATTTGGGTTTCATACCGACCATCCCACTATATTTAAATATATTTTGTAATCCAGACCCAAATGGGTAAAATCTGTTATTATTGGATCAGAGGATTATCATTCTTTTGTAATAATTCTCATCCCCTAATAGTTTTTCTTCTCCTTTGTAACTTTTACTTTCAAAAAATTCCAACTCTTATATTGTACCCTTTCGCTAAATCCTCATCCCCGATAATTCTTCCACTTTTTCGTTTCCATAAATACCTACCCATCTTTTTCTGGATTCATCCTCAGTCCGAATTTTCAGGCACCACAAACTTGGAGATGTTAAACATAACAACAAGAAAAGTTAATGGTGCATGCCTTCAGGCACCTACTCTTACTTTCAGCTTCTTAGCCACATCAATTTAACAAGCGATGTTCTTGTCCATGATCATCCATGGGATCTTATCAAATTTAGATGCATCACTCCTCCTAATGATTCTTCTATATAAGCAAGTATTACGCTGAACGATCCTTCACATAATCTACCAATGTCATTTTGGTCTTTGTGAGGTTTCAAACCATTTGGTATTGGTATTATCTTTATAATGTTGTGAATTTTGTTTCCACTACTTGGTTTTGGTAAAGAATTAGGAAGGCGAGTGTGATTGAATTCAGAGTTAATGAAAGTTCTGTTGAAGCCGCAGTTGACCGCGGTGGGAAAACTCCAAGAGTGGAATTACGTGGCCACATGTTAGATCTGGTAGCACATGTACGTGCTGTTGAGCTGTTATTTGTATTTGTAGGAGATGGGGAGACGAGTAGTACCTTTTTGCTTGCGCTTATACGCCAAATTTGGGTTATTATTTTTCACCTGTTTATATCTTCCTGTGAGGTAACTCAGTTTTTTTTTCTTGGGTTTGTACTCGAACTATCTTAGGCTCTTAGCATGCATAAAAAATGCACAAAAACGTATTTTGAAATGTCTTCCTATCTGCTCTTTCTTTTAGAAATAAAAAAAGAATATTGAAATGTGTGGTTGCCAAAGGACCTTCGCAACTTATAGTGTTAATACTACTACTTATAAATCTAATTTGTTTTCATTTTCTTAGGTCAAAGTAGTAACAAGAATATTTTGGCTTAAACAATTAAGAAGGTCATCAATAAAATTGAAGGTAACTTAAATTCTAAGCTTAAATTCGATGTTTTTTTGAATGAAACCAGTATTTATTTATTTCTTATATCTCGTTCATCCTTTCAGTTCATTTTCTTTAACTTAAAATGCAATTACTCTCTATAGCATTTGTATATCTACTTTCTTTGTTATACAAATCAGTGTTTTTTAGCATGTATGGTTACTTTTTTATTAATTAGTACTTAACTTTTATTTCAGTGTTGATATCATAATACATATTTGTTAAACGGGCAATTTTAGGACTTTTCTGTTATTGATTCTTATCACAGTTTTTTCTTAGTACTAGCTAGCACTATTTTGCAACTTCAATTTTTTTATCATATTAATACCAATCTTGTTTTTGTGATTAGTTGCATGTCATAAAATCACACAATTTCATGCAATATGCACATGCATTCTTTGATGTTTGACCCATGGTTCCATCATCTTTATACAAATTCTAGTTCGTGGTGCCTGTTATTGATTAAACCATGCATTAAACAACTCAAGATTACGTAGTACATTTGTTTTAATGAAAGTTCGTCAAATAATTACTTAATTTTAGCTCATTTTATTGTTTCTAATTTTTGTCTACTTTAAGCAATGATATGATATGATAACTTTTATCTATCCTTTTTCACACCAAGAAAAAAAATACTGTTTTCATAATTGCAGTATGACTGGAAATAGTAAAACTAGTTTTGAGAAGTACGCGAATATACATTAAGTTATAAAAAATAGTGCAGTGCTTGACTGTTGCTAAGGAACTGCTGCATTAGGAGCAGCAGTAGCAAGGATACTAGAGGAAAAAATGTGCTTGCGAATGCTTCCTTCCGATGATTCAGGGGAAACAACCCTTCAAATTATAGTCTATTAGATAAGTTAGTGGTAGAAAATTTTGGATCCGAAGAATCTCAATTATAATTTCTAGAGTTGTAGCTAACCAAATTGCTGCAAGGGAACCTATACATAAAGTGTCAGTGCTTTATCGTACAATTTTGCATTAGGTGCTACTTTGGTTTTCACTTCTCAGAATGTGAAACTTTTGGGCCATTGCTGACTATAATGGCTTGTCACAAAAAAGGTATGCCTTTGTATATGTTTTAAGTATGTGCCTAAGCAGGTATGGCAAGACTGATCTTTTAATTGATTGTTACTGGTCTTTTTAAACCTTGTTTTGTGGCCTTGTTGGTTTCATATGCCATTGTGCGTATAGTTGCACATGCGTATTCCGTTGAACTACTGTTCATGTTCATTTGTGTTCATATGTGTTCGATTGTATGATATAGCAGGACAATATGTCTTCAAGTATAGACAAACAGTGGATGCAAGAATCTAGTCGAAGAACCCACGGTATGTAGGAGTTTGGAAGTTTATTGATTTCGTTGTAGAAAATGGTGGTAATGAGGAAGTCTATTCTTGTCCTTGCACATAGTGCAAAAATATGAAAATGAAGATTAAATTAGAAGACATTCATTATCATCTGGTCAGATGGGAAATTCTCCAATCATATATCGTTTGGCGTTTTCATGGAGAAGAGTCGGCAGAGAAGTAAAAACAATCTGCTAGTCAAGCCATAAGTTTTGATAAGCCCGAACATCCTAGGGTGGAAGACTTGGTCAATGATGCAAATAGATTTCATCATCTTCACCTTTTCAGTTGTAACAACCCGGAGTTTCTGAACCAATTTAACATTTTAGTTTTAGCAATTTTAATGGGTTTTGAATATGTAAAATGATTTATTTTAAATAATAACAACTAAAAAATTATTTAAATCGAAGTTAGAACGTATAAATTTATTTTAATTATAAAACGAGCTTGAAATGGCGCGATAGTTTGAAAATTTGGTTTTGAAATTTAAATAAATGTACAATATGAAATATAAATCGGATTTCAGTAAACTAGAAATGTTAGAATATGTTTAATTATATCTTTCTAATGAATGTGAAAAATTCAGATTTCATAATATAAATTGAAAGTTATGTCCAGTTTAAAATTTAGAATAGTTGCTATGGAATTTAAATACATTTATATTATATATAGCCCGTAAAAATAGCCATTTTGCAAACGATCTCCGTTTCTGACGAAACTACTTTTGTCGGATCCGGAATGTCAAATTATTGCCAGGTCTGAAATTTCATAAATTTTGGAATTAATATGTGAGTGTGGTGAATTTAAACATGTTTTCAATTTCAGTTTAAATTTAATCGACCAGTTAAAAAGGCCATTTTTCAAACGGTCTCCAAATCCGACAATTTTTTTTTAGGTCTGTATCATCAAAACATAGCTAGATTTCAAAATTCATAAATTTTGAAGTCAATATGTGGCCCTGGTAAATTAAAATGTAAGTTGAAATTCAATATCGAACGTTATATTAATTTATATTTTAATTTTGATAAAAACTGATCGAAATAGCCAAATCAGCTTATGAAACTTATCCCATTGTGTTCAGAATTGGGTATTTAGTTAGGAACGACAATCGTTGGGTTTGATTTGGAGTTCGGACGAAAATGGACTAATTAGTGAATTAAATAATAATAAAATAATTATTATAAAAGGGGACAAAACCCTAAAACCCTAATCATTAATTATCTGCGTCGACAATTCTCATTAAATGACATATTTACTCCCAATTTCTTTTTGATTTTTATTTTAATCTATAAAGTAATTCAAGAAATTTATAAAACGAATATTATAGTGCTTTCACAAGCTTTTGATTCATACGACTATGATCGATTTTCATGGCATGGGTGGTCGGGATTTCGAGCTCAAAGCTCACGAGTTCGCAGTGGTTTCTGGGGGGAATGGGGTCCTTAAGCTCACATTGGTGGCCCAATCAAGATATCAGTAATCATCCAAACGATGTGAAGACCCCCGGTCTTTAACCACCGTCTTCATCATCGACATATCGTCGAATCAGTTATTCAGATGGGTATAAACTCGGCCTTCCTGAGTAACTCGCGTATATAATAAACAAGTATTATAAAAACATACAATACACCTCATTCCAATTCTGAATATTATTTTATTCAAATATTCACATTCCTTGGGAAAGGTTCCGATTAATTTTATCAAAGATAAATTCTTTAAATTTATTCCATAATCTTCCTTTAGATATCATTTCAATCTAATTAAAGATTCATTAAAACTCCACTTGGTTTTAATCTCCCCAAAAATTAATATCCTGTCTTTAACTGGGTTAAAGAACCGATGTCATTTAAAACACAGTTCACTATAAACTCAAAATCACATTCCATTTTATCAGCCTTTAATCGTAAATTAGCAAGTGAACAATTCCCTAAGTATTAACCCCGAAGGCCAAAACCAACATCAGATCTATTCCCAGGAAACCATTCAACTTAACTACCAATTAGTTTATGATTTTCTTAACCCTGTTGGGTCTAAAAACATTATTATTAAAGATACCATTCACGACGACCCAAAATTCCATTCCATTGTTAATCGGGTTAAAGAACAAGTGTTATTGTAAAACACCATTCACGACAAACCCAAATCACATTCCATTAATTATGGAATCTTCACGGAAAAACAAATCAATTTATAATCGATATCAATTTCCGTATCTGACCAATAATATAAATGGAATAACGACAAAACCTTTTAAATTCCATATGTATTAACAGTCTTCCTCCACAGAAGTTCACTTCGATTATTATCAATCGAATTCCATTCAATTTCAATTTAATATATTAAATTGGAAATATTTACTTTGGAAAATTTCCGTTAAATCTTAATAAAAAGATTTATAAATTCCAAATCACATTTCACTGTAAATCGGGTTAAAGAACGAATGTCGTTATAAACACAGTTTACAATAAACCCAATTCACATCAGTCTCTAACCGTAAATTAGTAAGAGAACAATTCCTTAAGTATTAAACCCAAAGGCCGAAACCAACATAAGATCAATACCCAGGAAACCATTCAACTTAACTAATCTCCATTTAGTTTCTGATTTTCTTAACTCTATTGGGTTTAAGAACAGTATTATTGAAGATACCATTCACGACAAACCCAAAATCCAATTTGATATTAAATACAAGGCTCTAAATAAAAAATATATCGGCTTATATTCAATATCAAATTCTGAAACCAACAAATATCATATTGGAATAACGATATATATATATATATTCCAAATTCCTCCACAATATCTATATAATCACGGAATCCAATATCGAAATATTCCGAAGATAATTTCGATTCAAATGCATTCCAATTCATATACTGTAAATTCCGGTTATTTTTATAACCATTTCAAATCCAATTTATTTATTTTAAAAATATTGGATTTCTAATTCTAGTTCATAACTAGTTCATTTCGATAAAATTATATTTTTATCCTTCAAATAGGGAATTTTTTTATCCCAATTCTTTCCAAATCATTTGGTATGATTTTACACAAATTATTGATATTTTTAATAATTTTATCAAGGCCAGTACAGTCGATTTCCAGAAACGGTCATCGAATTGCACTTGCAACGACCTTTTCCAATTTTGATTTGGACATAGTTAAAAATCTAACCATTAGATTTCAAATCTCAAATATTATTTAGAAATATCTTTTCGATACGAACCCAACGGTTCTGGTTTTAGGAGAATCTGACGGTCGGATCTGCCGTAATATCCGTTCGAAGTCAATGGTCGAAATTCGCGAACTACCATGGCATGACGCGTTCTATTCCGACCATTATATATATAATATATATATTATATATATTTCATCGATTTCCATTTAACGTATTTTATAAATAGTTTAAAATTCGTTTTCCAAATGATTTCAACTTCATATTCAATTTCCAATCAAAATTGAATATTCCATATCATCGATATATAAATGATAATATTTTCAAAACATTATATTTTGAAAACAATTCCTTTTCGATATTCATTATAAAAATGAATAAAATCTATATAAATATCGTTCACGTCAAAATGACGTCAATCTAATCAACTCGGCTTTATATATTTAAATATTTACGTGCCCATCCCAAATCGGACAACAAAATCGAATTTTGATCTTTTACTGAATATTACTTTAAAATATTCATTATTTTAAATAATCGTTATTTTAAAATATTCATTCTTTCTGAACTGGAATCAGGCACAGTCAATTACCATATAATTTGATTTATATGGATTTCATACACACATGTACATAACAACAATCAAACACAGTCAACCATCATCCAATGTGCATGCTACACTGCATAAGCATTAAATATAAATATTTAATGCTTACAACAGCCTGTCGATCAATCGATTGACATATCACTAAACAGTTGGGATTAGTGTACGTCAAATATCATCCCAACACTCGTGTGGGGTTTCAAATAATCAAACACAGGTTTTATTTGTGCAGTTGGGTGATGTGTAAAATTTATCGTCCCAATCAATATCAATCAAATGTGTGTACATAAACTAATCATCCGATTTGTTTATAAATATTTATTTTATTCATATACACGTTAAATTTTTTATTTTTAACTATAAAATATTTTATTCCATTGCACATCACACAATCAATTTTTACAACAAAATCAAACAAACAAACAAGTCGTCCATAAGGACAATGGGTGTCGGGTGCTGCTAAGCACCATCTGCATCCTAGTATATATTTTAACTAGAAGTAAAATTAAAGTGAGAAGTTCTCACCTTTGGGTTTCACTCTGTCATACTCTATTTCTGAACGGCTCGAATATGCCCAAAATTCCAATGTGACCTTTTCCCGCTGTTCATATATAAAAATCATATTTTTATCACTTCATTCCAATAAATAAAAATCATATTTTTATTTCTACTTCATGTATTTTTACAATTCTTCTTTCTATATAAAAATTATAATTTTATATTTCTACCTCTTATATAAAGATCGAATTTTTATTTCGCTTCATTTATAATAAAAATCGAATTTTTATCGTCATTTCATATATATAAAAATCTAATTTTTACATTGCTAAAAATTATATTTTTACTTGCGATTTCAACAATAAAAATTGAATCTTTATATACGATACTTAATGATAAAATCTAATCTTTTCTTGTTTAAAATTCAAAACTTTTCGAATATAAAAATATAATCCTTCCAATTTTAAAAATCATATCTTTTCGGTTCATATATATTTATAAACTAAAATCACAGTTTTTATAACTAAACAAACACAGTTTTTATATAAATTAAAAAAAACTCACCTTTGTTAGTTTATTTGTTGAAGGGGGAGGGACTTTAGTGGTTAATCGGCGGCGTGGGGGGGGGGTGAGGGGAAGCAAGGCTAATGTAGCGGAGCAGTGGGAGGTGGCGTCGGCACCCCTGGTGGCGCACGGCTTAGGGTTTCTCGGTTTGATGTTGTGGGGAGGGGGTGGGGTGGGGGCATCGGCTGCAAATAGAGGAGGAAAAGAGGGGGAAGGAGGAAAGAGAGAGGTGCGAGGAAGGGATGTGTCACGTCGGGGTTGGCGGCGGCCGTCAGGGCGAGGGGCGGTGGCGATTGGAGTAAGGGCGTCATGGTTTTTAATGAGGGGGCGCATTTTTTTTTTTGATTTCTGAATTAGGTTTAGAGGGAAAAGGGGGAAGAAAATATATTAAATATATATATTTATTATATTTTTTCCTCTCCATAAAGTTGACTTTTCGTCCGAACCTCAAATCGAACCCAACGACTGTCGTCCCTAGC
Source organism: Allium sativum (assembly GCA_030737875.1). Lineage (NCBI taxonomy): Eukaryota > Viridiplantae > Streptophyta > Magnoliopsida > Asparagales > Amaryllidaceae > Allium > Allium sativum. Next base: position 137,016,329 of record CM060925.1, on the reverse strand, counting down.
TAATTACCCCCACACAATGGGATATGTCTGGTAAGCTGATTTGGCTGTTTCGATCAGTTTCCGTCAACATCAAAATATAAGTCTATATATTGAATTTGAACGCACATTTCAATTTATCGGACCCACATGTGGACCTTAAAAATTACAGCAAAATTATTTCTAGCTTAGTATTCACGATACGGTCCTAATAAAACTAATTTCGTCGAATTTGGAGACCTTGAAAAATGGCCATTTTCTGGTCGATCCAAATTGATTGAAGGGTGCGTTTTTTAAGGTCCCTATTAACTTTTAAAATGTAAAAAAAAACCCGGCCGTAAAAAGAATATAAATTACATCCCTATTTTTGAAAATCGGCTAATAAAATTCTGATTTTATCCTTTTAAACCCTATAATCTGTCGTTCCAAGAATAATCGTTTCACTTATTGCGGTGCACAATTAGGGCAAGCGATCCAAGAAGAAAATTAAAATTTTCCAGTCGATTTTCGGTTTTTGTATCTCGTTCGAGTGAGAAAGCCTGAAATCATTGCCGATTTGATCAGAATATTTCATCGATATGGGGAGAAAGAAGGTAAATTTTGATTTTGTTATTTTTCTGTAAAACAACAGATAAGCTTGTCATATTTTATATTAAAATATGGATTAACTTCAAGTTGTTGCATAATTATATGATTACATACAAATATTCATGCAAATTTGGTTGAAAAAATGTTTTCGATTGCAAAAAAAACTCTACAATTGCTTTTTTCAAATTTGAAACTATGAGCAGATTCGTGCAACTATCAGCAGATTCATGCATAAATGTATGCATTTAATCACAATTGTTGCATGTAATTGTGCAACTACTATATGAATGCTGAATAATTATATGCATTTATCCAAAACTGTGGAATGCAACTGTGATTTTATTACATAAGTTGCATAATTCTATGCATGTAATTAGAAATGTTGCATGCAATTCTGAAACTGTCAACGTATTATATGCAATTCTGATAATATTTGCATGTTTAGATGCAGATAGTAAAAAAAAAGCTGCATATTTTATGCACATATTTTGAATAGTTGAATATGCATGTAAATACATAATAAGTGCATACTTGTGCGCATGAATTCATAATAGTTTCAAACTTGTATGCATAAAATATAATGACTTGCGTACTTTTTACTGATTTCGTAAATGTTATCATATTAATGCAGATATTGAGAATGTTTGCATATTTTTATGCATGTTTTCATACTAAGTAGAATAATTCTACCAAATTGATATATTTTTTTACAATTTCTGCAGCGTCAATTGTGAATTGTTTGTAATAAATTTAATGAAAAGGAGAAGTGAGGACAAACAAGTTGACAAAGATGATGAAATATACAAGCCTGATTCTGTAAATCTACAACGAGCTGTGCCTACTGCTCAAATTCTACAGTTGGAATGTATATGATGACCTTACACGGGCGTTCCTGCTATCAGATGAAAACAAACCTTCTGATTAAAATTATTAAAAATAGTGTGTAGATTTCTATACAAATGAGTTGACCGGCTTTTAGTACTCGAACTACTATTACATTATTATGTATTTTCTGTACTGAATTGCTGTGGAAGTTTATGTACTGAATGTAGTTCCTTCGATTCTTAAACGATATTTTGTATTGTTGCTTTCTTGTATACAGCTATTCATAATACTTGCATGCTTAAATGCAAATATTGTTATATGTTAGGAATATTTGAATTGACAAAATATGCAGGATAATTTCAAGATTAAAAAAAGTGAAGTAAACTTCAAAGTTAAAAGAGGATATACATGGAAGCTGAACATTTGAATACTTGCATGCACATAATATGAATAATTGCATACGTGTATGCAAAAATTAAGAATACTCGTATACATTAGCCATTTATAAAGATACTTTCGTACTTGGTTATGTAACTATTATGAACTGTTTCATAATTTATGCAGCATTGCAAAATACTAGGAAAACATGATACAAATATTCAGTATAATTGCATACATGTACGCAATTATACTGAATAATTGCATATGTATAAGCCTAAAAAAATAACTATAAGAATCACAGAATTTGACATTAAAATATTGAACTAAATTTAAAGCAAAATGTAAATGTTCACAATAGTATACAGTATAATTTTGTTAAAAAAAATACAAAAAAACATCTAATAGTCTTTTGAAGAACACGTCATCTTCTACGATTATCTTTTAGAAAGTTTTTGAGTTGTTGACAATACAAAATCCAATTGTCTTCATCTTCTCCAGACACAATAGCAATTGCTATAGAGGAAAAACCTACGAAAAAAATAAACAAAAAATATTAAAAGAATAAAATAAAATACAAAACAAATAGTACTAAATTAAGGAAAACATGCATAAATAATTAATACATTACATGGCAAATTTACAGTAAAATCACATTCATACATACAATTCTGTTTTATTTTTCCATTTTAATCAAATTTGCACACATGCATTCAGATTCTAAAAATATTTGCATACACGAATGCACATAACTATATGAGTTGAAAACAATATGTACAGTCATAATAATTGCAATCAAGTATGCGTATATTCAGATTAAATGCATACCTTTATGCAAATAAATCAATATTCAGAACAATTGTATGCATTTGTTTACAATTTTTGCGTTATTGCATGCTAGTATTAACCAATAGAAGCATAATTAAAAGCATATATACAAAAGAATATTATACTCTTCATATTAAATTCATGAATACATGCATATATTCCGGAAAATTGCATGCATGAATGATTAAAAACAAATAATTGATGTTATAAGTGAAAAATAAATTTTAACACAACATACCTTATTTTCATTTTTTCTGGTAGCAACTTTTAAACATCCTTATCCACATCTATCAGTACCAAACATCAACAACACCAATACACCATTATCAGCATGAAAACTGTTATACAAAGAAAAGAATAAACATTAATAAACATAATCTCTAGTAATCAAATAACATTATACAGAAATTTACAAAAATTAAAAATAGTAACAATATATGCATATATTAAACATTTTAATATGCATATATTAAGAAAATATGCATATTTGTAAATAATTAATCAACAAACAAACACAAACAGATTTTTAAAATAGCTTTATATTCTAATGCATTTATACAGAATATATGAACACATACACGCAAATTTCCTGAATATATGCAAAGGCCTATACACTGATTATAACGATTGTTGCATATTTTTATACAAATATTACAACTTATGCATATTTGTATACACATATTCAGAATATAAGAACAAATGTATTGCCAAACTTAACAAATAAATCTGTACGGTCTTTAATAATATTAAAACTATATAATATAATTAAAATGTCCATCGACAAGTCCATACAATTAAAGAAGATCAGATTAATCAGTTAACAAAGATCGAGTAAAAAATGAAACCCGTATAAATAAATAATAATAAAAAGTATAAATTACCTTGAAGAATAAACATTCATTGTATAAATCAAGGATGAATCTAATTAAATCACTGAAAGAATTCTGAGCACCATAAATTTTAGATCGACAAAATGCATAAATGAGAACGGCACCGCCATGAAACAGAATATTATGAACCTGTAAAAAATAATACCCTAATACATGTTTCGTATTACATTAATGACGGCGTTAATTAAGGAAAAAGGGAAGTTCTGGAAAAATAAGAGGCGCTATTCAAAAATAAGGATAAAATTTATATGTTTCAAAAGGGGAGGATGTGAGCCTAATTAAGTTTAGTTTTAAGGATGTGAGCCTAATTTTCACTTGACTAAAACTGACAAAACACGTTTTCTTTTGCCACGCTCACATATTGATTTCAAAAATTATGAAAATTGGAAACTAGCAATTACTTGACATCCCGGATCCAACAATAGTGGTTTCATCGAAAATGGAGGTCGTTTGCAAAATTTCCATTTTTAAGAGCTATATTTTCCGTAGCGACTATTCTGAATTTTCAATTGGACATAACTTTTTATTCCCGCCATGAAATTTTGATTTTTCGGATTCGTTGGAAAGATATTTTCAAATAGATCCTAATATTTTTGGTTTTGCTAAAATCCGGTTTATTTTGAATTTTGTACATTCATTTGAAATTTGAAATTGAATTTTCAAACTACTGCGCCATTTCCAATTCCTTTTATAATTAAAATAAATATTTTATATTCTAACGTCGATTCAAATAAATATATACATTCTAATTCTATTCAAAATAAACTTCTCCTCGTTATTATTTAAAATAATTCATTTTATATATTCAAAATTCATTAAAATTGCCAAAAATAAAATTTTAAATTGGTTCGGATTTTCCGGGTTATTACAATTTTCCCCACTTAAATCTTTTCGTCCTCGAAAAGGAATGGAGCTGAAAGTTGTTTTACAAACCAACTCACTTTCATTCTTTTCATTATGGCTTAAGTTCTTCAACTTTTCATTTTCTAAGAACTTTTCAAAATTTTCAAAAATTTGGCTAACACCCTAAATTTTTGAAAAATTTCGCCATAACCTCCTGTGATAACCCGTAACTTCTCCGGTGAGGAAAGCCCGGATTGCTTTGAGAACACGACCAATCAGAACGCAAACAGAAGAACATTTCATTGCTTATTACAACAATTCCATCAGAATACAAGAATATACAGAGTATGAATAAATATTACACATTTGACAAATATTAGAGATTTAAATTACATTTAAATACACAGCAGCGGAAAAATAATACAAAGCACAACTGAAAGAAATACACGGATATAAAGCTTTCCGAGTATCGTTCCAGCTGTAGACCAGGAACCTGTGAATATAAATCTGCAAAACCAAAACTACTAGCTGCCCATGTCGAAAATAAGGGCACCCAGAGTTTAGGTTAAAACAATAAACTCTAGGTCAGTCATGTGACTGGTGTGAGAACTAAAACAGTTATCAATCTTTATTTTAAAAGAGAGTAATTCCAGGGACCACGCCGTATAACACGGAACGGGTTCCCTCCCAAGAATACCAGTGCATAGAATAAACAACGCAATGCTTTTTCGAAAAATGAAGCTATTATAAGACCCAGGTCCCATCACACAATGCAACGCAAGCCAGAGGATAGGGTTTTCCCTTATAATAGCCAAACATGCTTGGTACGTTTAAAACAAATCATTTGATACTATTATAAGTGTATAGTGTCAAAACAATTTCAATCATAAATATCAATCATAGACGGCATGGGTACCATATATCATGTCGCCATACTAGGTTCTACAAATAAAACCGAAATATCTCATATTGGAAATTGGATTTCCGTCATGAGTCGAGGCAAGGGGCATGCACCTCTCCGCTTCGAGACACTCTAGCAAATGCCTCAGGACTACACACTCTGGGTAACTCTTGGATGCTTCAGGGCCGGTCCACACTTACGTTAGTGGATTAGTATTCCTGAACACGCGTTTCCCGGTCCTAACAGACCTAAAATCGAGGCGCCTCATTCCAACAACCACATAGATAAAAATAATATAAATTTCAGCCAGTTTAAGCACTGACACTACCACTAGCTAGAAAGAAACATCGTGCTCTCCCTGCAGTCACTATCCTGTTTTTGACTCATACCGAGGTGTGAGGCTTGCGAATTAACGCCATACACAAAGCTGCGCCACACAGGCTATGCTTTGATCATCAACCACAAGACTTTGCTTTTCAATAGAAGCCTTGATCATTTTCCACTTAGGCATGCCACACAGGCAATTCACTCCATGCGACTGATGTCCATCGATATACAACCTCTGAGCTCCTACGTCTCAGAGAAGAGCGTTAAGCAAGAGAATAAATTCTCCGCCGCCAAACAGATGTATATTTAATAGAGATCAATCAACACAGAATAAAATCCAATGTCAGACACACAGTCCATTTACAAGTTCGTTCTGGGTCTGAACGAAACCGGAGGCACTTTCCTCACATATCCATCGATCTCCAAGTACGTCTGGACGATCACCAACTGTTTCCCTCCTCTTGGGTGTACAGCCCAATCAAGACCATCAGTAATCACCCAAACGATGTGAAGACTTCCGGTCTTCAACCACCGTCTTCATCTTCGACATATCATAGAATCGGTTATTCAGAATGGGTATAAACCCGGGCCTTCTGAATAACCCCCGTATATAATAAACAAATGTTACACAAACACAACATACGGCTCATTCCAATTCATCAGCCACTAACCGTAAATTAGTAAGAGAACAATTCCCCAAATATTAAACCCGAAGGCCGAAACCAACATCATATCAATACCCAGGAAACCATTCTTCTTAGCTAACCTACACTTAGTTTCTAAATTTCACATTCTTAGGGAAAGGTTCCCATTAATTTTATCAAAGATAAATTCTTCTAAATTTATTCTTTAATCTTCCTTTGGATATCGTTTCAAACCATGTTAAGGTTTTTCAAACTAGTCGGGATTATCGAACCACACTGAAGTAATTATTTATTTTATTTCCCAATCCCAACCTATTTATCCCATGGAGCAAAACTGGCAATACTCCATATCCAACACCACGGTGTTATCGGTAAATATTAATTACCATTTCACGTTCAAATCTAATTAAAGATTTAACTATCGCTTTGGAGCAAAACTAGTGATACTCCATTCTCGATCGTTATAACCTAATAAACGATTCATTAAAACTCCATTTAGTTTTAATCTTCCCACTAATCAATATCCTGTCCTTAATTGGGTTAAAGAACCAATGTCACTTTAAAACACGATTCAGATAAACCCAAAATCACTTTCTATTATTAATCGGGTTAAAGAACAGGTGTTATTCAAAACACCGCTCACGATAAACCCCAAAAAAACCAATTCAAATTCAATTCCAATTAATATTATTTAATTGGTACACTTCATTAAATCTAAATAGAAAGATTTATTCTTTTTCTCAACTGGGTTTAAGAACACTGTTAATGAAGACACCATTCACGACAAACCCAAATCACATTTGATATTAAATACAAGGCTCTGAATAGAAAATATATCAGCTTATATTCAATTTCAAATTTTGAAACCAACAAATATCGTATTGGAAATAACGATATAAATATATCTTTCAAATTTCCACCACCATATTCGTATAATCACGAAATCCAACATCGAAATATTCCGAAGATAATTTCAATTCAAATCCATTCCAATTCACGTATTGGAAATTTTGATTATTTTTAAAACCAGTTCAAATCCAATTTTATTCATTTAAAAATAATTAGATTTTTATTCTAGTTCAAAACTAGTTCATTTCGATAAAAATACATTTTTATCCTTTCAAATGTGGAATCTTTCATCCCAGTTCTTTCCAATTCATATATTATGATTTTACACAAATTATTAATATTTTTAATAATTTTATCAAGGCCCATATAGTCGGTTTTCAATAACGGCCATCGAACTGCACTTACAGCGACCTTTTCCAAATTTGATTTGGACATAATTCCAAATCCAACCATTAGATTTCAAATTTCAAATATTCATTGGAAAGCTCTTTTCGATACGAACCGAATGGTTCCGGCTTTAGGAGAATCCGACGGTCGGATCTCCCGTAACGTCAATTCGAAGTCAATGGTCGAAATTCGCGAACTGTCGCGGCGCGGCGCGTTCTATTCAGGCCATTATATATAATATATATATTATATATATTTCATCGATTTCCTTTTAAAACGTATTTTATAAATCGTTATAAATTCGTTTTCGAAACGATTTCAACTTCATATTCAATTTCAAATAAAAATTGAATATTCCACATCATCGATATACAAATGATAATATTTTCAAAACGTTATATTTTGAAATCACTTCTTTTTCTATATTCATTATAAAAATGAATATAATCGATATAAATATCATTCGCGTCGAAATGGAGCATCTCTAATCAACATGGCTTTATATATTTCAATAACTTCGTTATTCTATTCAACAAATGAATATTTATTCTATTCAACACATGAATCTATATTTCTTTCAACACATGACTATTCTCAACACATGAGTATGACTATTTTTGTTATTTAATATATTTTATAAAATTTTGATTTTTATCGTTTAATTCTTAATCAGACTCCAAATGTAAATTAGCAAGAGAACGATTCCCTAAATATTAACCCCGAAGGCCGAAACCAACATCAGATCAATACCCAGGAGACCACTCATCTTATCTATTTTCCATTTAGTTTCTAATTTTATATATGATAAAGATGTAAATTTTATTGTTAAAATATTTTGTTTAACACATGATAAGTTTCAACACATGAATATTCTCAACACATGAGCATCGTTAACACATGACTATTTATTCTATTCAAAACATGAATCTTTATTTTATAATATTCTTTATTTTCCCAATTGGAATGAGACCCAATCAATTACCATATAATGTTAATTATATGGATTCCATACAACACATGTATATAATTGCAACGATAAATAATCAACCATCATCCAAAGTGCACCACACAACTGCATAAGCATTAAATATAAATAATTAACGCTCGTACAGTCTGTCAATCCAATGATCGACATAACACTAAACAATTGGGATTAGTGTACGTCAAATATCATCCCAACACCCATGTGGGGTTTCAATCCACAAAACACTGAATATTATTTGTGCCGTTGGGCGACGTGTAAAATTTATCGTCCCAATCAATATCCTTCAAATAAGTGTACATAAACAAACCGTCCGTTTTGTAAATGAATATTTGTTTATTCTCATTCACGTTAAAAATTACATTTTTAACGATAATTAATTTATTTTGACACATGAATGTTTATTTTTCCATTTCACATCAACATCACAAAAAACTTCACAACACATCAAACAAGCATACAAGTCGTCCATGGTCTGTGGACGACGGGTGTCAGGTGCTGCTAAGCACCGTCTGCATCCTAGTATATATTATAACTAGAAAATTAAATTAAAAGTGAGAAGGTCTCACAGAGGGTTCCACTCCGCCGTGCTTTACTTTTGTACTGCTGAACCGTCTGGATCTATTTGAAATTCCAATGCAGTCCTCACCACGTTGTTCATAATAAAAATTATATTTTTATTGCTTCATTCCAATAATTAAAAATCACATTTCATTTATGATTCATATATTTTTACGATGCTTAATTCTATATAAAAATTATATTTTTATATTTCTACTTCTTATATAAAGATCGAATTTTTTCTATCTATATAATATAAAAATCGTATTTTTATATTCTTTATCTCATAAAAATTATATTTTATAATTTCTACTATATAAAAAAGATCATATCTTTAATCTTTCTACTCTATAAAAATCACATCTTTAATCTTTCTACTCTATAAAAATCACATCTTTAATCTTTCCACTCCATAAAAATCATATCTTTAATCTTTCTACTCCATAAAAATCACGTCTTTAATATAATGCCATATATATGCATTAAAGATCAGGTTATGTAATGATATTTATGTTTAAAACTGAAAATAAAATTAAAGTCATATAAAAACTCACATTTTCAGTCGAACCGGAGGTTGTTGTCACGATGGAGGGTCTGCATCGTTCGCCGTGGGCTGAGGGGGCAGAGGCACAGGCGAGGAGGGAGCGGCGGTGGTCGGGTTAGGGTTTTCAGGAGGAGAGCATCGGTTTTTGCGAAGGAAGGAAGAGAGAGCGGGAGGAGGATCGGGGAAGAAGGGGGAGGCGGCGCCTGGGTGGCCGCGCCTGCGGTGTAGTGGCGCGACGGTGGGATGAGCGGTGGCTGCTCCTCCCCCTTTTTTTTTATTTATCGATTTGAAAAGTAACGGGGGGGCCTGAGAGATAATAGAGGTTTTTTTTATTTAATTTCAAAATGCAACTTTTAATTTCAAACTCGAAATTGAACCCACCGACTGTCGTTCATAGCTAATTACCCCCATTCCGAACACAATGGGATATGTATCGTAAGCTGATTCGACCGTTTCGACCAGTTTTCATCAAAATCAAAATATTACTCTATATATTGAATTTGAACGCGCATTTAAATTTACTGGGGCCACATACTAACTAGAAAAATTCCCGAAAAATATTTCCTAGCTTCGTATTGACGATAAGGTCCAAACGAAACTAATTTTGTCAAATTCTGAGACCGTTTGAAAAATGGCCATTTTCTAGTCGATCAAAATCAACTGAAACTGGTCAAATGCGTTTTCCTTTGCCACGCTCACATATTGATTCGAAAAATTACGAATTTTGGAATCTAGCAATAACTTGACATCACCGATCCAACAAAATTGGTTTCGTCGAAAACCGAGGTTGTTTGCAAAATGGCTATTTTTAAGGGCCTGAATTCCATAGCGACTATTCTGAATTTTCAACTGGACATAACTTTTGATTCCCGCTATGAAATTTCAATTTTTCGGATTCGTTGGAAAGATATTCCCAATTAGATTCTAATATTTTTAGTTTCGCCAAATTCCGGTTTATTTTGAATCCTGTACATTCATTTAAACTTTGAAATCGAATTTTCGAACTACCGCGCCATTTTCAATTCCTTTTATAATTTAAAATAAGTATTTATATTCTAACGACGATCTATATAAATATATACGTTCTAATTCTATTCAAAATAAATTTCTTGTTGTTATAATTTAAAATAGTTCATTTTAAATATTCAAAATTCATCAAAACTGCCAAAATAAAAATTTTAAATTGGCTCAGATTTCCGGGTTATTACAATCTCCCCCACTTAAAACTTTTCGTCCCCGAAAAGGAACTAAGCCGAAAGTTGTTTAACTAATCAACTCAACTTCCATAATTTTCACTACGGCTTAGGTTCTTCAACTTTTCAGTTTCTAAGAACTCTTCAAATTTTCAAAAAATTGGCTAACACCCTAAATTTTCGAAAAATTTCGTCGTAACCTCCCTTGCACCGGGACTTCGGGATATTTCAAGTAGCCTCCCTTGGCCCTCATCAATCCAAAAAGAAAAAGAAACAGCCAAGCAGCTAGCCAATCGGCTCATAAAATCATCCAAACCCAATAAATTAGTAAACATGTACCTATTTGTCGGGCAAACAATTTTACTCTTCTGCTCTAGCCTCCTTGCTATGACCTGTTCAATGGATATACATGTATATGCATGCAATCGTAATCATTTTTCAATATAGTTTAATATTCAGTTCAATTTGGTATAATGGTTCAAAATTATCTAACAAATAACCAAACCACACAACCATCAATCAATTAGTGAATTAACGTTTCAAATTCATAATTTTGATATATGTACAGAAAATCATGTTTTTGATGCCAAATCACAACAATAAATCTATCTAGTTTTGGTTCTCACACTAATCTATGGAAATATATAGAAATCCCACTTTCGTCACTCGAAAATAAATATGGTGATGGTATACTTCATCATCAGGACCATGTCCGGGCAACTAGAGTGTGATTCTATATCTACCCAGTATATTAAAACTTCGAATATACGTTCATGATGCGTATATGCAAAATCTTTATATATTGGATTGTCCAAATTCAATACAAATAAAATATTCAAATACGTATATTTGAATTTAACTTTCAAAACAAAATTTGTTTTCATTTTTATATCCCAAAAATTTCACACTTCACACTCGTTCTAGGATACTACTGATCCCATCTCTAACGAGTAATTCTTATTGGATATTGCTAATCCAATCCCTGATGAATTCTTTCGTTCGGTTCTAATGTGTCTTATTCTCGAGCTCTATAAACCAAAGCTCCGATACCACTGTGATAACCCGTAACTTCCCCGGTAAGGAAAGCCCGGATTGCTTTGAGAACACGACAAACCAGAACGCAAACAGAAGAACATTTCATTGCTTATTACAACAATTCCATCAGAATACAAGAATATATAGAGTATGAATAAATATTACACATTTGAAAAATATCAGAGATTTAAATTACATTTAAATACACAGCAGCAGAAAAATAATACAAAGCACAACTGAAAGAAATACACAGATACAAAGCTTTTCGAGTATCGTTCCAGCTGTAGACCAGGATCCTATGAATATAAATCTGCAAAACCAAAACTACTAGCTGCCCATGTCGAAAATAAGGGCACCCAGAGTTTAGGTTAAAACAATAAACTCTAGGTCAGTCATGTGACTGGTGTGAGAACTAAAACAGTTATTAATCTTTATTTTAAAAGAGAGTAATTCCAGGGACCACGCCGTATAACACGGAACGGGTTTCCTCCCAAGAATACCAGTGCATAGAATAAACAACGTAATGCTTTTCCGAAAAATGAAGCTATTATAAGACCCAGGTCCCATCACACAATGCAACGCAAGCCGGAGGATAGGGTTTTCCCTTATAATAGCCAAATATGCTTGGTACGTTTAAAACAAATCATTTGATACTATTATAAGTGTATAGTGTCAAAACAATTTCAATCATAAATATCAATCATAGACGGCATGGGTACCATATATCATAGACGGCATGGGTACCATATATCAATCTCGTATTGGAAATTGGATTTCCGTCATGAGTCGAGGCAAGGGGCAAGCACCTCTCCGCTTCGAGACACTCTGGAAAATGCCTCAGGACTACACACTCTGGTAACCCTTGGATGCTTCAGGGCCGGTCCACACTTATGTTAGTGGATTAGTATTCCTGAACACACGTTTCCCGGTCCTAACAGACCTAAAATCGAGGCGCCTCATTCCAACAACAACATAGGTAAAAATAATATAAATTTCAGCCAGTTTAAGCACCGACACTACCACTAGCTAGAAAGAAACGTCTTGCTCTCCCTGCAGTCACTATCCCGTTTTTGACTCATACCGAGGTGTGAGCCTTGCGAATTAACGCCATACACAAAGCTGCGCCACACAGGCCATGCTTTGATCATCAACCACAAGACTTTGCTTTTCAACAGAAGCCTTGATCATTTGCCACTTAGGCATGCCACACAGGCAATTCACTCCATGCGACTGATGTCCATCGATATACAACCTCTGAGCTCGTACGTCTCAGAGAACGGCGTTAAGCAAGAGAATAAATTCTCCACCGCCAAACAGATGTATATTTAATAGAGATCAATCAACACAGAATAAAATCCAATGTCAGACACACAGTCCATTTACAAGTTCGTTCTGGGTCTGAACGAAACCGGTGGCACTTTCCTCGCATATCCATCAATCTCCAAGTACGTCTGGACGATCACCAACTGTTTCCCTCCTCTTGGGTGTACAGCCCAATCAAGACCATCAGTAATCACCCAAACGATGTGAAGATTTTCGGTCTTCAACCACCGTCTTCATCTTCGACATATCATCGAATCGGTTATTCAGAATGGGTATAAACCCGACCTTTCTGAATAACCTGCGTATATAATAAACAATTGTTACACAAACACAACATACGGCTCATTCCAATTCATCAGTCACTAACCGTAAATTAGTAAGAGAACAATTTCCCAAATATTAACCCCGAAGGCCAAAACCAACATCAGATCAATACCTAGGAAACATTCTTCTTAGCTAACCTACAGTTAGTTTCTAAATTTCACATTCTTAGGGAAAGGTTCCCATTAATTTTATCAAAGATAAATTCTTCTAAATTTATTCTTTAATCTTCCTTTGGATATCGTTTCAAACCATGTTAAAGTTTTTCAAACTAGTCGGGATTAGCGAACCACACCGAAGTAATTATTTATTTTATTTCCCAATCCCAACCTATCTATCCCATGGAGAAAAACTGGTAATACTCCATATCTAACACCACGGTGTTATCGGTAAATATTAATTACCATTTCACGTTCAAATCTAATTAAAGATTTAACTATCGCTTTGGAGCAAAACTAGTGATACTCCATTCTCGATCGTTATAACCTAATTAATGATTCATTAAAACTCCATTTAGTTTTAATTTTCCCACTAATCAATATCCTGTCTTTTACCGGGTTAAAGAACCAATGTCACTTTAAAACACGATTCATGATAAATCCAAAATCACTTTCTATTATTAATCGGGTTAAAGAATAGGTGTTTTTCAAAACACCGCTCATGATAAACCCCAAAAATACCAATTCAAATTCAATTCCAATTAATATTATTTAATTGGTACACTTCATTAAATCTAAATAAAAAGATTTATTCTTTTTCTCAATTGGGTTTAAGAACACTGTTAATGAAGACACCATTCACGACGAAACCCAAATTACATTTGATATTAAATACAAGGCTCTGAATAGAAAATATATCGGCTTATATTCAATTTCAAATTCTGAAACCAACAAATATCGTATTGGAAATAACGATATAAATATATCTTTCAAATTTCCACCACCATATCCGTATAATCACAAAATCCAACATCGAAATATTCCGAAGATAATTTCGATTCAAATCCATTCCAATTCACGTACTGGAAATTCTGATTATTTTTAAAACCAGCTCAAATCCAATTTTATTCATTTAAAAATAATTAGATTTTTATTCTAGTTCAAAACTAGTTCATTTCGATAAAAATACATTTTTATCCTTTCAAATGTGGAATCTCTTATCCCAGTTCTTTCCAATTCATATATTATGATTTTACACAAATTATTAATAATTTTATCAAGGCCCGTACAGTCGGTTTTCAATAACGACCACCGAACTGCACTTACAGCGACCTTTTCCAAATTTGATTTGGAAATAATTCCAAATCCAACCGTTAGATTTCAAATTTCAAATATTCATTAGAAAGCTCTTTTCGATACGAACCCAACAGTTCCAGTTTTAGGAGAATCCGACGGTCGGATCTCCCGTAACGTCAATTCGAAGTCAATGGTCGAAATTCGTGAACTACCGCGGCGCGGCGCGTTCTATTCAGGCCAGTATATATATAATATATATATATATATTGTATATATTTCATCGATTTCCTTTTAAAATGTATTTTATAAATTGTTTTAAATTCGTTTTCGAAATGATTTCAATTTCATATTAAATTTCGAATCAAAATTGAATATTCCACATCATCGATATACAAATGATAATATTTTCAAAACGTTATATTTTGAAATCACTTCTTTTTCTATATTCATTATAAAAACGAATATAATCGATATAAATATCGTTCGCGTCGAAATGGCGCATCTCTAATCAACACGACTTTATATATTTCAATAACTTCGTTATTCTATTCGACAAATGAATATTTATTCTATTCAACACATGAATCTATATTTCTTTCAACACATGACTATTCTCAACACATGAGTACTGTCGACACATGACTATTTTTGTTATTTAATATATTTTATAAAATTTTGATTTTTATCGTTTAATTCTTAATTAGACTCCAACCATAAATTACTAAGAGAACGATTCCCTAAATATTAACCCCGAAGGCCGAAACCAACATCAGATCAATACCCAGGGGACCACTCATCTTATCTATTTTCCAGTTAATTTCTAATTTTATATATGATAAAGATGTAAATTTTGTTGTTAAAATATTTCGTTCAACACATGATAAGTTTCAACACATGAATATTCTCAACACATGAGCATCTTCAACACATGACTATTTATTCTATTCAACACATGAATCTTTATTTTATAATATTCTTTATTTTCCCAATTGGAATGAGGCCCAATCAATTACCATATAATGTTAATTATATGGATTCCATACAAAATATGTATATAATAGCAACGATAAATAATCAACCATCATCCAAAGTGCACCACACAACTGCATAAGCATTAAATATAAATAATTAACGCTCGTACAGTCTGTCTATCCAACGATCGACATACCACTAAACAATTGGGATTAGTGTACGTCAAATATCATCCCAACACCCGTGTGGGGTTTCAATCCACAAAACACTGAATATTATTTGTGCCATTTGGCGATGTGTAAAATTTATCGTCCCAATCAGTATCCTTCAAATAGGTGTACATAAACAAACCATCCGGTTTGTAAATGAATATTTATTTAATCTCATTCACGTTAAAAATTATATTTTTAATGATAATTAATTTATTTCGACACATGAATGTTTATTTTTCCATTTCACATCAACATCACAAACAAACTTCACAACACATCAAACAAGCATACAAGTCGTCCATGGTCTGTGGACGATGGGTGTCGGGTGCTGCTAAGCACCGTCTGCATCCTAGTATATATTATAACTAGCAAATTAAATTAAAAGTGAGAAGGTCTCACAGAGGGTTCCACTCCGCCGTGCTTTACTTTTGAACTGCTGAACCGTCTGGATCTGTTTGAAATTCCAATGCAGTCCTCACCACACTGTTCGTAATAAAAATTATATTTTTATTGCTTCATTCCAATAAATAAAAATCACATTTCATTTATGATTCATATATTTTTACGACGCTTCATTCTATATAAAAATTATATTTTTATATTTCTGCTTCTTATATAAAGATCGAATTTTTTCTATCTATATTATATAAAAATCGTATTTTTATATTCTCTATCTCATAAAAATTATATTTTATAATTTCTACTATATAAAAAAAATCATATCTTTAATCTTTCTACTCTATAAAAATCACATCTTTAATCTTTCTACTCTATAAAAATCACATCTTTAATCTTTCTACTCTATAAAAATCACATCTTTAATCTTTCTACCCTATAAAAATCACATATTTAATCTTTCTACGCTATAAAAATTACATCTTTAATCTAATGCCATATATATATACATTAAAGATCAGGTTATGTAATGATGTTTATGTTTAAAACTGAAAACAAAATTAAAATCATATAAAAACTCACATTTTCAGTCGAACCGGAGGTTGTTGTCGCAAGGGGAGGTCTGCATCGTTCGCCCGGGGTTGAGGGGGCTGAGGCACAGGCGGGGAGGGTGCGGCGGTGGTCGGGTTAGGGTTTTCAGGAGGAAGGCATCGGTTTTTGCGAAGGAAGGAAGAGCGAGAGGGAAGAGGATCGGGGAAGAAGGGGGAGGCGGCGCCTGGGTGGCCGCGCCTGCGGCGCGGTGGCATGACGGTGGGAGGAGCGGCGGCTGCTCCTCCCCTTTTTTTATTTATCGATTAGAAAAGTAACGGGGGGGGGGGGGGGAGGGCCTGAGAGATAATAGAGGTTTTTTTTAATTATTTGATTTCAAAAAGAAACTTTTAATTTCAAACTCGAAATCGAACCCACCGACTGTCGTCCATAGCTAATTACGCCCATTCCGAACACAATGGGATATGTATCGTAAGCTGATTCGACCGTTTCAACTAGTTTTCGTCAAAACAAAATATAACTCTATATATTGAATTTGAACGTGCATTTCAATTTACCGGGGCAACATACTAACTAGAAAAATTCCCGAAAAATATTTTTTAGCTTCGTATTGATGATACAGTCCTAACGAAGCTAATTTCGTCAAATTATGAGACCGTTTGAAAAATGGCCATTTTCCTGTCGATCTAAATCAACTGAAACTGGTCAAATGCATTTTCCTTTGCCACGCTCACATATTGATTCAAAAAATTACGAATTTTGGAATCTAGCAATAACTTGACATCACAGATCTAACAAAAGTGGTTTCGTCGAAAACCGAGGTCATTTGCAAAATGGCTATTTTTAAGGGCCTAAATTCCATAGCGACTATTCTGAATTTTCAACTGGACATAACTTTTGATTCTCGCTATGAAATTTCAATTTTTCGGATTCGTTGGAAAGATATTCCCAATTAGATTCTAATATTTTTGGTTTCACTAAAATCCGGTTTATTTTGAATCCTGTACATTCATTTGAACTTTGAAATCGAATTTTCGGACTACCGCGCCATTTTCAATTCCTTTTATAATTTTAAATAAATATTTATATTCTAACGACGATCTATATAAATATATACGTTCGAATTCTATTCAAAATAAATTTCTCATCGTTATAATTTAAAATAGTTCAATTTAAATATTCAAAATTCATCAAAATTGCCAAAATAAAAATTTTAAATTGCCTCAGATTTCCAGGTTATTACACCTCCCCTGTACGGGAGCACCGGGAAAATCCCCAAACCGCCACACAGGTCCTATCACCAAAAAAAAAAAAAAAACCCAAGCGGCTAGACAATCGGCTCATAAAATCATCCAAAACCCAAGAAATTAGTAAATGTGTACCTATTTGTCGGGCATACAATTTTATTCCTCTGCTCTAGCCTCCTTGCTATGACCTGTTCAATGTATACAGATGTATATGCATGTAATTGCAATAAATTTTCAATACCGTTCAATGTTTGGTTCTATTTGGCCTAAATTTACCTTTCTTTCACGTAATGGTTTTATTAGATAACAAATAATCATACAACACAACCATCAATCAATTAGTGAATTAACATTTCAAATTCATAATTTTGACACATATACAGAAAATCATGTTTTTGATGCCAATTCACAACAATAAACCCTATCTAGTTTTGGTTCTCACACCAGTCAATTGGAAATATATAGAAATCCCACTTTCGAAACTCGAATATAAGTTTTGATGATGAAGCTTCAATCATCAGAATCATCTCCGGGCGACTAGAGTATGATTCTATATCTATCTAGTATATTAAAACTTCGAATACACGTTTGCAAGGTGTATATGCAAAATCTTTATATACTGGATTGTCTAAATTCAATATAAATAAATATTCAAATACGTTGAATATGGTTTAAATTTTCAAAACAAAATTGGTTTTCATTTTAAAAATATACTCTTCACGCTCGTTCTAGGATACTACTGATCCCATCTCTAACAAGTCATTCTCATTGGATATTACTAATCCAACCTTTGATGAATTCTTTCATTCAGTTATAATGTGTCTTGTTCTCGAGCTCTGTAAACCAAAGCTCCGATACCAAATGTGGCAGCCCGAACTTCCCCGCTAAGAAAAGCACGAATTGCTTTGAGAACAAGACGAATCAGAACACAAACAGAAGAACATTTCATTGCTTATTACAACAATCCCATCAGAATACAAGAATATACATTGTATGAATAAATAACATACATTTGATAAATATCAGAGATTTAAATTACATTTAAATCCATAGCAGTAGAAAAATAATACAAAACACAACTGAAGGAGATATACGCATACAGAGCTTTCCGAATATCATTCCAGCTGTAAACCAGGATCCTGTGAATATAAATCTGCAAAACCAAAACTACTAGCTGTCCGTGTGGAGAGTAGGGGCACCCAGAATTTAGGTTAAAACAATAAACTCCAGGTCAGTCCTGTGACAGGTGTGAGAACCAAAACAGTTATTTAAAACTATACTTTAAAAGAGAGTAATTCAAGGGACCACGCCGTATAACACGGAAATGGTTTCCTCCCAAAAATACTAGTGCATGGAATAAACAACGCAATGCTTTTTGGGGAAATGAAGCTATTGTAAGATCCAGGTCCCATCACACAATGCAACACAAGCCGGAGGATAGGGTTTTACCTTATAATAGCCAAATAATGCTTGATACGCGAAATTTAATCTTTTATTATTAATATAAGTGAAGAAATCAACTTCAAATATGAATGTATCAATCATAGGCGGCATGGGTACCATCTATCATTTCGCCAATACTAGGTTCCACAATCAAAACTAGAATGTCACGTATTGGAAATTGGATTTCCGTCCTGAGTCTAGGAAAGGGATGTACTCCTAACCGCTTCGAGACACTCTAGCAAATGCCTCGGGACTACGCACTCTGGGCAGCCCCCGGATCCTGCAGTGCCGGTCCTCTCTTACGTCTGAGGATTGGCAATTCCTGAACACGCGTTTCTCGGTCCTTTAGGACCTATTCATCGGCTCCGTAGAGACCGATATAACCGAGGCGCCTCGCAGTCCAATAACCACTTAGGTAAAAATAATATAAATGTCAGGGCTTGTAAAACGCTGACACCACCCATAACTAGAAAGAAACATCATGCACTCACTGCATTCCCTTATCCCCTTTTTGACTCATACCGAGGTGTGAGGCTCCCGAATTAACGCCATACACAAAGCTATGCTGTATTAAAGCCATGCTTTGATCATCAACCACAAGACTCTGCTTTTCAACAAAAGCCTTGATCACTGCATCTCAGCATGCCACACAGGCAATTCATGCCATGCAACTGATATCTATAGATATATAACCTTTGAGCTCGTACATCTCAGAGAAGGGCATTAAGTAACATAATAAATTCTCCGCCACCAAACAGATATATATTTAATACAAATCAATCAACACAGAATAAAATCCAAAGTCAGACATACATCCATTAACAAGTCCGTTCTGGGTCTGAACGAAACCGAAAGCACCTTATTCCTCCCCCATATGTCCAATACAGGGGAGAGGCCCTCGCGTATCCGTCGATCTCCAAGTACGTCTGGATGGTCACGACTTATTACCTCGTCTTGGGTGTACAACCCAATCAAGACATCAGTAACCAACCAAACGATGTGAAGACCTCCGGTCTTCAACCACCGTCTTCGTCATCGACATATCGTCGAATCAGTTATTTAGAATGGGTATAAACCCGGTCTTTCCAAATAACTCGTGTATATAATAAACAAGTGCTATAGAAACACAACATACGCCTCATTCCAATTCTGAATATTCTTTTATTCAAATATTCACATTCCTTGGGAAAGGTTCCCATTAATTTTATCAAAGATAAATTCTTTAAATTTATTCTTTAATCTTTCTTTGGATATCATTTCAATCTAATTAAAGATTCATTAAAACTCCACTTGGTTTTAATCTCCCCAAAAATCAATATCCTGTCTTTAACTAGGTTAAAGAACCAATGTCATTTAAAACACGGTTCACTATAAACCCAAAATCACATTCCATTTTATTAGCCTTTAACCGTAAATTAGCAAGTGAACAATTCCCTAAGTATTAACCCCGAAGGCCGAAACCAACATCAGATCAATAACCAGGAAACCATTTAACTTAACTAATCTCCAACTGGTTTCTGATTTTCTTAACCCCGTTGGGTCTAAGAACAGTATTATTAAGGATACCATTCACGACAACCCAAAATTCCATTCCATTGTTAATCAGGTTAAAGAACAAGTGTTATTTTAAAACACCGTTCACGATAAACCTCAATCACATTCCATTAATTATGGAATCTTCATGGGAAAACAAATCAATTTATAATCGATATCAATTTCCGTATCCAACCAATAATATAAATGGAATAATGGCAAAGCCTTTTTAATTCCATATGTATTAACACTCTTCTTCCACAGAAGTTCACTTTAATTATTATCAATCGAATTCCATTCAATTCCAATTTAATATATTAAATTGAAAAGCTTTACTTTGGAAAATTCCCGTTAAATCTTAATAAAAAGATTTATAAATTCCAAATCACATTTCACTGTAAATCAGGTTAAAGAACGAATATCGTTAAAAACACAGTTCACAATAAACCCAATTCACATCAGTCTCTAACCGTAAATTAGTAAGAGAATAATTCCCTAAATATTAACCCCGAAGGCCGAAACTAACATTAGATCAATACCCAGGAAACCATTCAACTTAATTAATCTTTAGTTAGTTTCTAATTTTCTTAACTCCATTGGGTTTAAGAACAGTATTATTAAAGATACCATTCATGACAAACCCAAAATCCAATTTGATATTAAATATAAGGCTCTGAATAGAAAATATATCATCTTATATTCAATATCAAATTCTGAAACCAACCAAAATCGTATTGGGATAACGATATATATATCTTCCAAATTCCTCCACAATATCCATATAATCACGAAATCCAATATCGAAATATTCCGAAGATAATTTCGATTCAAATCCATTCCAATTCATATATTGGAAATTCCGGTTATTTTTAAAACCATTTCAAATCCAATTTATTTATTTTTAAAATATTGGATTTCTAATTCTAGTTCATAACTAGTTCATTTCGATAAAAATATATTTTTATCCTTTAAAATAGGGAATTTTTTTATCCCAATTCTTTCCAAATCATTTGTTATGATTTTACACAAATTATTGATATTTTTAATAATTTTATGAAGGCCCATACAGTCGATTTCTAGAAACAGTCATCGAATTGCACTTACACCGACCTTTCCCAAATTTGATTTAGACATAATTCCAAATCTAACCGTTAGATTTCAAATCTCTAATATTCGTTAGAAAGCACTTTTCGATACGAACCCAACGGTTCCTGTTTTAGGAGAATCCGATGGTCGGATCTCCTGTAATGTTCGTTAGAAGTCAATGGTCGAAATTCGCGAACTACCGCGGCGCGTTCTATTCCGGCCATTGTATATATATAATATTCATTATATATATTTCGTCGATTTACTTTTAAAAATATTTTATAAATCGTTTTAAATTCTTTTTCAAAATGATTTCAACTTCATATTCAATTTCCATTCAAAATTGAATATTCCATATCATCGATATATAAATGATAATATTTTCAAAATATTATATTTTGAAATCAATTCCTTTTCGATATTCATTATAAAAATGAATAAAATTTATATAAATATATTTCATGTCAAAATGGCATCAATCTAATCAATTCGGCTTTATATATTTAAATATTTTCGTGCCCATCCCAAATCAGACATCAAAATCGAATTTTGATCTTTTATTGAATATTATTTTAAAATATTCATTATTTTAAAATAATCGTTATTTTAAAATATTCATTCTTTCTGAATTGGAATCAAACACAGTCAATTACCATATAATTTGATTTATATGCATTTTATACACACATGTACACAACAACAATCATACACAGTCAACCATCACCCAAAGTGCATTCTACCCTACATAAGCATTAAATATAAACGTTTAACGCTTACAACAACCTGTCGATCAATCGATTGACATATCACTAAACAGTTGGGATTAGTGTACTTCAAATATCATCCCAACACCCGTGTGGGGTTTCAAACAATCAAACACAGGTTTTATTTGTGCAGTTGGGTGATGTGTGAAATTTATCATCCCAATCAATATCAATCAAATGTGTGTACATAAACAAATCGCCCGATTTGTTTATAAATATTTATTTTATTCATATACACGTTAAAATTTTTATTTTTAACTATAAAATATTTTATTCCATTCCACATCACACAATCAATTTTCACAACAAAATCAAACAAACAAACAAGTCGTCCATGGTCTGTGGACGATGGTTGTCGGGTGCTGCTAAGCACCGTCTGCATCCTAGTATATATTTTAACTAGAAGTAAAATTAGAGTGAGAAGTTCTCAACTTTGGGTTCCACTCAGTCATTCTCTATTTCTTAATGGCTCGGATATGCCCAAAATTCCAATGCGACCTTTTCCCGCTATTCATATATAAAAATCATATTTTTATCACTTCATTCCAATAAATAAAAATCATTTTTTATTTCTACTTCATATATTTTTACAAAGCTTCTTTCTATATAAAAATTATATTTTTATATTTCTACCTCTAATATAAAGATCGAATTTTTATTTCGCTTCATATATAATAAAAATCGAATTTTCTTCGTTACTTCATATATATAAAAATCTAAATTTTACATAGCTAAAAATTATATTTTTACTTTGCCATTTCAACAATAAAAATTGAATCTTTATATATGTTACTTAATGATAAAACTAAATCTTTTCGACTTCAAAGATCTAATCTTTTCTTGTTTAAAAATCAAAACTTTTCGAATATAAAAATAAAATCTTTCCGGTTTTAAAAATCATATCCTTTCAGTTCATATATTTTTATAAACTAAAATCATAGTTTTTATAACTAAACAAACTTAGTTTGTATATAAATTTAAAAATAACTCACCTCTGTTAGTTTATTTGTTGAAGGGGGATGGACTTTAGTGGTGAATCGGCGGCGGATGGGGGGAAGCAAGGCTAAGGTAGCGGAGCAGTGGGAGTGTGGTGGCTCCCCTGGCGCACGACTTTGGGTTTCCCAGTTTGATGTTGTGGGGGGGAGGGGCATCGGCTGCAAATGAAGGAGGAAAAGAGGGTGAAGGAGGAAAGAGAGAGGCGCGGGGAAGGGAGGTGTCACGCCAGAGTTGGCGGCGGCCGTTAGGGCGAGGGGCGGTGGCAATTGGAGGAAGGGGCGTCATGGTTTTTAACCAGGGGACGCGTTTCTTTTTTTAACTTCTGAATTAGGTTTAGAGGGAAAAAGGGGAATAAAATATTATATATATTTTTTATATTTTTTCCTCTCCATAAAGTTGACTTTTCGTCCAAACCCCAAATCAAACCCAACAACTATTGTCCCTAGCTAATTACCCCCATTCTGAACACAATGGGATATGTTTGGTAAGCTGATTCGACTGTTTCGATCAGTTTCCATCAAAATCAAAATATAAATCTATATATTGAATTTGAACGCACATTTCAATTTATCGGGGCCACATACGGACCCCAAAAATTACAGCAAAATTATTTCTGGCTTTGTATTGACAATACAGTCCTAAAAAAACTAATTTCATCGAATTTGGAGACCGTTTGAAAAATGGCCATTTTCTGGTCGATCCAAATTGACAAAAACTGACAAAACACGTTTTCTTTTGCCACACTCACATATTGATTTCAAAAATTATGAAAATTGGAACCTAGCAATTACTTGACATCCCGGATCCAACAAAAGTGGTTTCGATGAAAATGGAGGTAGTTTGCAAAATTTCCATTTTTAAAGGCTATATTTTCCATAGCGACTATTCTGAATTTTCAATTGGACATACCTTTTTATTCTCGCTATGAAATTTTGATTTTTCGGATCTGTTGGAAAGATATTTTCAAATAGATCCAAATATTTTTTGTTTCACTAAAATTCAGTTTATTTTGAATCTTGTACATTTATTTGAAATTTGAAATCGAATTTTCAAACTACCGCGCCATTTCCAATTGCTTTTATAATTAAAATAAATATTTTATATTCTAACGTCGATTCGAATAAATATATATGTTCTAATTCTATTCAAAATAAACTTCTCGTCATTATTATTTAAAATAATTCATTTTGAATATTCAAAATTCATTAAAATTGCCAAAATAAAAATTTTAAATTGGTTCGGATTTTCCGGGTTATTACAGAAAAGTTATACGTTTTAATGCATTTGAATTTTGAAATACATAAAATAAAAAATATAAACCTCACTCTACCTTTCCACATCAGCTTCTTCTTCAAATTTTTTCTTACTTTCCCAGGTTGAATTGTCCCCAGTTACCCAACGCACAAGAAATCTCGGTTTTCGCTCATCGTTGCGCCTTTAGATCATCATCGAGCCTCACCAGAAAGCAACGGCCGACGCGCTTTCCTCTGTCAATCTCCAACCATCTCGATTTCCACGATGAAGTTGATGTGGTCTCTAATTTTTAATGAATCTATAACCCTTTTTTAGTTAAGGAAAATTGGGTCTGCGTTCTCACTGTAGGAAGGGCATCGTGGAGGAGCAGCTGGATGGTCGTCGGCGAGGTAAGCATCGGATCATGGGTCTACAAGTGGCGCATGAGTCAGAGAAGGGGTGTTATGGCCGAAGCAAGAGTAGTGCGTTGGAGGGAGGAGACAGTCTACAGGTTTACAGGTGAGAGTGAGCCAGATCGAACTGACGAAGGCGGAGAAAAAGTGGAGTCGGTCTGACTTGACATAAAGGCAGACATCTTGGACCTGTTAGTGTAGCGATGAAATAGTGAAGCAGATCGTTTCCGTATGTCATTCTCTTTTTTTTCAGATCCGAAAAGAGAAATGAGAAGGGTAATTTTGAAAGCAGGAAAGAATTTGGTTGGTGGTAATATAACATGAAGATTCACATAAGGACACGGTTTGTTTGAACGTGTATACCCCGAGCTTCATGCCGAAGAAAAGCAATACCACAATGCTCGCTCCAAAATTGAATACTCTCTACTTAAACACGAACTATTCTATGAAATTCAGTTAAAAATTTATTCAACTATTTTTTTTTTCTTTTCAAGTAATATGTTACGTTACCGACTTTTGTTTCTGCTCAAAAAATATACATTGGTCGACCTTTTTCCATGCGCAGAACATATATAGTGCCATGCAATGGTTAGCACACACACTTACCATGTATGCGCAAGTTTGGTTTTCAATATGCGTTCACTTGCAACTTGGTTTTATATACATTTTTTCTCCACTTCCTTAATCACAAAATAGGATTTTCTTAGGAAAAAATCAATTTTTGTTTTAATGGCAGTGAAATTGGCTGAGCGAAGGATAAAAATATAGTTTAGGGTCAGTAACCATTCCAAAAACACAAATGTATGGACATAAAACTCAAAAATAATACATAGTACGGGATTTCGATATCATATATTATGTTGTTTTATTAATACGGGTGTCCGTCAGACACCAAAATATACAAATAAATATATTGCGATAATCAGTACGACATCACGAACATGAGCATACAAAGATATCAGTGCTGCGACTCTCCTATCAAAAACCCGTTACAGACCCTTTTTAACATAAAATTCGCACGGAAAAACAATTAAATGGAGGTCAAAACGTCTGATTTTCGCAAAACAAAAAATGATGTTCTCTGCAGAATTCAATCTATTATTTTTAGTTCAAGTTCGCTCTAGTTCCGACAACGTTTTATTTGTAGCAAATTTATTAAATCTTTAATTAAATTAATGCAAACGAAGCAAACTGGCGTATTTTTCTGCGAAATTTATTCCTCTGCTATGTCTCATTAGACGCATCTCAAATAACTAATTTCAGATTTTATTTTTATTTTAATTTTTTATTATTATTTCGGCTATATCAGTTGCCGCTGTCACAAATAATCATCAAAAACCAATTTAAACGAAGTGACTAAACTTTGACATTCTTAATATAAAATTACTTAAATCACTTCTAAATGAAAATAACAAATTTCAACATTAATATTTTATTATAAAACGATTTCATGATTTAAATATGTAACGACCCGGATTTTTGGGTCGGTTAATATTTAGTTGTAATATAAGTTAATTTGTATATTGAGCTATCAAATTAATAATTGAAATATGATTTATTTCGAATACATATAATCATCGTAATACGAAAATGAATTTAATTGAATTCAAGATTTAAAACTGAATTGAAAACAGCTCAGATAATCAATGTAAAATTCTGTTTGAATTAGAATAATAATATTAATTTATTATCAAAGAATAAATTGTTATGAACTTAATTTATATCGATTTAAATTTATATCTTCTCAGTATGATCGAATTGAGCTTCGGAACCTATCCCAGTGTGTCCAGAATAGTGTTATAACCGTAGGAATGCTTGTTGTTGTGTTTAGAAAGGAGTCCGGGATCACGGGGTATTTTAAACAAGGTAAAATCACCGGTTCAACCCAAAATAGAAAAAAATAAAAATAATATAAAACATTTACTTTCCCCCTAAGCAAAATAATGTACACTGTAATCCTACTTATAGCTGTCTGCTTCTTCCTTCACTTCACATACTATATGCCCCCCACCTTCAGTGCTAAGTTAAATAGAGAAATAAATGGGTAGTACTTCTATTCCCCTTCTCCTTCTATATAAACAGCAACCGAGTCTTTCTTTTTCCATTTTTTTCCAAACCACGACTATCCTCTCTCTCGAAAACAACTCCTCTCTCTTTTCTTTTCTTCCTAGTAAATCGAAAGAATACAAATCGAATTCATAAAAAAGATGAGGGAAAATGGATCGCGACTCAGGCGAAGGGCCAATAAGGTTTCGATGATCAATGACGAGTGCGATGGATTTTTGGAGTTGTTCGAACGTGGACTCAGCAAGTTAGGTTTCGTGATTTTGGGAAATACAAGAAGCGATCTTCAAAACTAAGGTCGGATTTTTGTTAATGGAGGGGAATCACATTTATATGATTTGTATTAAAGGGTTCAGTGATGAAAATGTTCGTACTCTTTACAGCAATGTCCGAGTTCGTGACGCAGGGGGAAGGTCGCGACTTCAACGTGGTGATTTCTGATGAGAGCGCGGATCTGAGATTTTTGGATTGGGGGTGCGGGTTTTGCTTCTGTAGAAGTATATCAAATATTGTTCTTGGGTCAGATGGAGGCATTGAAGGGGAAGTAGTGAATGGTCAAGTTGAGAAGCTTGGATGGAAAAAATGAAAATCACAACAGAAAGATGATGCATTGAAATTTAAGCTATGATTAGGAGGGATGATCAATTCTTGTAGTGTAATGGTCATTGCGCAAAAGAGGGAGTGTTGAGTGGAGTAATGGTGGTTGTAGCAGCAGACAATGATGGGGGTAGTGGTAAAGGCCAGTCAAAGTACATGTCCAGCGTTCGAATTCAAGGCAGAGTTCACTGTTTTAGTTCCTGGGGAAGAAGAGTTATTCGATGGTATTCATGTTTACCCAAAGAGGTAATTTAAATTTATATTACTAAAGTTTAAAATTTTGATTTAGCAAGTTATTTAATAAATTTATTAATTTAAATTAGTTAGTTGTAGTATAATCAGATAATTAAAATTTTATAATCTTGCTATACAAGGTTTTATCATGAGACTAGTCGAGTTGGGTTTGTAGTTAGAATTTTGGAATGGATTTAAGATCTCTCAAGATCAGTTGGAATGTAGATCGAACATTCACCAATTTATTCCATCAATTAAAAATCATGGTGAGTAAATCTCACTAATTTTTATTTCGAATTATTTTATTCGTTAAAATTATTGTTTGGTGGTTATTTGGTTGCATTAAAATATTACTGTTGCTATTATTAAATATATATTAGTTATTTAGGATTGGTGCTAGTGGCTATTATATATATATTGTTGATTGGTTGGATTCCCGCAGTACCATTAGTGGATGCACACAGTATCATTAGAGGATGACCCTATACGCCCCATGCTATGATAGTGGATGACCTTCATACCGCGATATCCTGCCACGAAGCAGGATGGGTATTATTTCTGTTGGCTAACGTCTGTGGATGCAGGAAACAGGTTGGAGGGATCCAACTGGATTCCTCAAAAATATTATTATTGTTTGCTTTCACATATATTATCATATATGATGTGTTGATTGATAATTGAGTGGTTGGATTGTTTAAATATTACTGGGGCCAAATGTTAATTTATAAAAATATAATGAAAAGAGATTTGGAAATTTAAAAGGAATTTTTTTAATAGAATTTGGATTTAGAATGTGCTAAAAATATTTACTTGTTATAAATAAATAAAACAAGTATTGAATTTATAAACGATGTTTATAAATTGAATAATGTGGGGAATTGAAATAAATTTATAAACAGTATTTATAAATAAAGTGGAAAAGAATTATCATTGGATAATTTGAATATTTAAATTCAAATGTGAATTTAATGATAGAAATGGGGAAATCGTTTTAAAAAAAAAGATGGAATTTATTCTGATGTTCAGTATATAAATTGAACTAAAATAAATCCATTAGGATTTATGATTTGAATTCGATTAATTCGAATTTATTCAAATAGAAGTTAAATTGAATATGAAAATAAATTGGGTGTTATATATATAAGTTATTACAAGTAGAAATTTCCAAAATAATATTTTGGTTTTAAGTAGATTTCGAAATTGACTTGTTTAAAAATATAAACAAGGAAATTTATAAAAAGGTGTTTATAAATATAATGAATTTATTATCAAGAGATAATTTGAATATTTAAATTCAAATATGAATTTAAAAATAGAATTTGAAATCATTCGAAAGGGAACAAAGGTTTTTATTCTGCAATTCGGAATATCAAAGGGATGGAGTTTCAAATAGAAATTTGAAAAGGGGACTTGTTTAAATACATGAAACAAGGAAGTTGAATTTATAAATAGTGCAATGAATTAGGTGAAGTAATTATCATTAGGATAATTTAGACCATTTAAATTCAAGTAAGAATTTAAAAAGTGAAATTGGAAAACGTGTTGAAAATAGGATAATTGATTATATTTCGGAATTTAGAATATAAACTGAATTGAGAAAATCCAAAGGAGTTATAATTGGAATTCGATTATATCAAATTTTATAATTTATTTATAAAAGGAATTGGGATATAAAATAACAATTCGAGTATAAATAAATTTATAACTGAGTAAGGAAAATCGACGACTATAGAAAATCAAAATTTTTGAGTTGAATTGGGAAAATTGGTTTGATATATATTAAAAATATATTAAAATGGAGTTGAATTTATTTTAAACGAAGTTTAAAAGTTTTTATATATAATTATAATTAAAACGAACTCGCCGCAGCGCGGCAGTTCGTAAATTGGCGTTCCAAACTTCAATTGAGTATACATGACTCAATTTAAGTCGGAATTCTTTGAAATAAGAATTGTTAGGACCGTTGGAATAATAGTTTTCTAATGGAAGAGAAAAATCTGGATTTTGTCGAATAGATTTCGAGTTATGTCAAAATCAATTTTTTAGAAAAACAGCGCCAGAACCATTATAAAGCCATAATGGTTTATTTAAATAAATAAAGGGATTTTAAGGAAAAAATTCGAATTGCCATCAGAAAAATCCAGACTGGAGATATAAAATAAATATAAACTCCAGTGAAGTAAATGAAATGATTTTCGAAACAAAAATCAGATTTTTAGTTATTAAATAGATTTAACTAGTTTGAAGAATAAATAGTTAATCGAGATTTGAATCGAAATTGGGTGTTGGATAAGTAAAAGAGATTTGAGATTTTTTATTTGAAATCAAATATGTAACTCGAGTTGAAAATGGAATTAGATTGGGTTCATGAGAAAATTAAAATATTTTATTTGAACATGTTATGTTCAAACAAAGAAGTGAAATAGGGAAAATAGTTGATTAGAAAATAAATTAGTGAATTGGGTTAAGACGAAAGGATTGAGTTGAAACCAAATAGGAATATTTGGATACATGTTAAGCAGGTTTGGAATGAAGTATATGAAGAGATATAAATTGAAATGCCCGACCAAAAGGTACATGTTTAAATTCCATATGAGATTTTATGTGTCGAATCGGCAAGACACTTGGCTTTTTGATTTTCTTTTTGAATGAAAAGGGCCTAGAGAGGCGAGTTGAGGTTTGAACAAACCAGTACAAAGGAGGCAATGGTGAATTTTTCATGAAATTTAAGGAGTTAGAATATTTTTAAGAAAATTTGATAGTTAGAAATCATTGTATCGATATATATATAGAATTCGATAAGGAAACAAACTTAAAAATAGAATATTATAAACAAAAAGGAAATCTATAATTAAATTTGGTAAAAATAGAAAGAGAAATGTATATAGGTTATAGAAATGGAAAATTGGTTTAATATGGTACTGATTATTCGAGTTGGCGGTCTTGTCTGTTTTGAAGTTAATAATATTTCAGTCAAGGTCTGAGAGGTAATTATACCCCAATTCGATTGATTTCATTATTAGCTGATAAATAGCAAGATTCAGTCTCGAAGGGTAGTTAAATGCAGCATTTTGGGTTGTAGTAGCGATGTTTTACGTAACATTCATTTAAACCCAAGTAAGTGAAATTTTGGAAATATAATAATAAATATTTCCTAAGTATAGAAATGAATGGTCATGAAACGAAGAAGTAATCGGAATATTTTCCAATTATTAATAGAAGATATTTTCTAAGTATAGAAAATAAAAGATGGCGAAATATGGAAATGTTTTCCAAACAGCGTAAGAGACCAAGATGATTATTGAAAATATTTGGTTAACAAATATTGATAAAGAAATGGAGAAGTATTTTAATTAATGTAATATTAATAAAAAAAGGGCCCAGTGATTGTTTGATGTTATAGATGAATGTTTGTTTGTTTTTCTTCAATAGTTAAATAACCGACTATCGAAGTGTTTACCAATATCGTTGTCAATATAGAGAGACCGGTTGGATTATTATCCGAGAACCACTCCGTATTGGCAGTAGCGTTGCGAATCAGATTATATGAAGATAATCGAGGACGGAGTAAAGTGCAAGGACTTTTTCTATTAATAGAAATTGTACCTTCGGTTTCGTTTAGTCCCAGAATGAAGTGTATGGATGAATGTCTGCCAGAGTATTTCCAATGATCACATATGTTGGTTTGTATAAATATATATGGTGGCTGAGTATTTATTCTCTTAGCATAATATTCAGAATATATTGGTGCAAATAAATTAGTGATTAATGGATCTGACAATGTGGCATTCAAAGTGATGGTGTTATCAATGAATGATAAGAAATCGTAGCCTAAGGCTGCAAAAATTGAGCAGGCAGCATGACTAGGTGGGTCACTCCCATTAGGGTGTATAATCACCTATCTAGAGATATTCCTTTTACTTCTTTAATCTATTGATGCTATCCCTTTTCGGGAAATGGTTGCTGATCCCAACCGTTGTGAAAACGACCCGAACTTCCCTGGTAAGGAAAGCACGGATTGCTTTGAGAACACGACAAATCAGAACACAAACAGAGGAACATTTCATTCAATATTACAACAATTCCATCAGAATACAAGAATATACAGAGTAAGAATAAATATTACACAGAAAATATCAGAGATTTAAATTACATTTAAATACATCGCAGAGGAAAAATAATACAATACACAACTAGAAGTAATACACGGATACAGAGCTTTCCAAGTATCGTTCCAGCTGTAAATCAGGATCCTATGAATATAAATCTGCAAAACCAAAACTACTAGCTGCCCGTGTCAAAATAAGAGCACTCAGAGTTTAGGTTGAAACAATAGACTCCAGGTCAGTCATGTGACCGGTGTGAGAACTAAAACAGTTATTTATCTTTATTTTAAAGTTAGGTAAATCAAGGGACCACGCCGTATAACACGGAACGGGTATCCTCCCAATAACACCAGTGCATAAAACAAACAGCGCAATGCTAAATAAAGAACAATGAAGCTATTATAAGATCCAGGTCCCATCACACAATGCAACACAAGCCGGAGGATAGGGTTTTTACCTTATAATAGCCAAAGAATGCTTGATACGCTAAATTTCATGTTTTTAATTCTTAATCAGACTCCAACCGTAAATTAGTAAGAGAACGATTCCCTAAGTAGTAACCCCGAAGGCCGAAACCAACATCAGACTAATACCCAGGAAACCACCCATCTTAGCTCGTTTCCAGTTAGTTTCTGATTTTATATACAATCATAAATATCAATCATAGATGGCAAGAGTGCCCCATCCCACTATGTCGCCATATATAGGATTACAACTAAAACAGAAACGTCACGTATTGGAAGTTGGATTTCCATCTGTGAACCGAGGCAAAAGATAGTCCTCTACCGATTCGAGACGCTCTAGCCCGTGTCTTAGGACCCAGACTCAGGTGGGCCCTTGGATCGTCAGGGCCGGTCCACCGATGTGGATTAAAATGCCTGAACACTGCGTTTCCCCACCCTTTGGGGTGTTAATGAGCCAACGAATGACTCCATCGGCTTCACATAGTCACCGATATATCCGAGGCGCCTCGCAACAGCAACAACCACATAAGTCAAACTCGTCAGGGCGTGTCAATCCACCGACGCCATTTCTAACTAGAAGGAAACACATGACCTCCCTGATGTCCTCTCCCGTTTCTGGTTCCCAACCGGGGTGTGAGGCTCGTGAATCAACGCTACATAAAGTTATGCCATACAGGCTGTGCTTTGATCATCAACCACAAGACTCTGCTTTTCAACAGAAGCCTTGATCATTTGCATCTTAGCATGCCACACAGGCAAACCACTCTATGCAACCAATATCCATCAATCACACAGAATGATATCCAATATCAGACACACAGTCCATTTACAAGTCCGTCCTGGGTCTGAACGAAACCGGAGGCACCATGTACCTTGCATATCCATCGATCTCCAAGTACGTCTAAACGATCACCAACTGATTCCCTCCTCTTGGGTGTACGACCCAATCAATATCATCAGTAATTATCCAAACGACGTGAAGACCTCCGGTCTTCAACCACCGTCTTCATCTTCGACTCATCATCGAATCAGTTATTCAGAATGGGATAAACCCGGTCTTTCTGAATAACTCGCGTATATAATAAACAAGTGTTACACAAACACAACATACGCCTCATTCTAATTCATCAGTCACTAACCGTAAATTAGTAAGAGAATAATTCCACAAATATTAACCCCGAAGGCCGAAACCAACATCAGATCAATACCCAGGAAGCCATTCTTTTTAGCCAACCTACAGTTAGTTTCTAAATTTTCCATTCTTAGGGATAGGTTCCCATTAATTTTATTAAAGATAAATTCTTTTAAATTTATTCTTTAATCTTCCTTTGAATATCACTTCAAACTAGTCGGGATTAGCGAACCACACCGTAGTAATTATTTATTTTATTTCCCAATCCCAACCTATTCATCCCATGAAGAAAAACTGGTAATACTTCATATCTAACACCACGGTGTTATCGGTAAATTCAATTACTATTTCACGTTTAAATCTAATTGAAGATTTAACTATCGTCTGGAGTAAAACTGGTGGTACTCCATTCTCGATTATTTCTTGAATTTGATAATTTTAATTATCAAATTCACTTTTCCATCTATTTAAAGATTCATTAAAACTCCACTTAGTTTTAATCTTTAGCTGGCTTAAAGAACCTATGTCATTTAAAACACGGTTCACGATAAACCCAAAATCGCATTTCATTTCCCCTAACCTTTAACCGTAAATTAGCAAGTGAACAATTCCCTAAGTAATAACCCCGAAAGCCAAACCAACATCAGATCAATACCCAAGAAACCGTTCAACTTAACTAATCTTTAGTTAATTTCTGATTTTCTTAACTCCATTGGTTCTAAGAACAGTATTATTAAAGATACCGTCCATGACAACCCAAAATAACATTCCATTAATTGTCGGGTTAAAGAACAAATGTTATTTAAAACACTGTTCACGATAAACCCAAAAATCAATTTCAATTCAATTCCAATTAAATATCATTTAATTGGTACACTTCATTAAATCTAAATAAAAAGATTTAATCTTTTTCTCAACTGGGTTTAAGAACAGTGTTAATGAAGACACCAATCACAACAAACCCAAATCCCATTTGATATTAAATACAAGGCTATGAATAGAAAATATATCGGCTTATATTCAATATCAAATTCTACGACCAACAAATATCGTATTGGAAATAACGATATTAATATATCTTTCAAATTTCCATAACAATATCTGTATAATCACAAAATCCCACATCGAAATATTCCGAAGACAATTTCGATTCAAATCCATTTCCAATCTATATATTGGAAATCCTGGTTATTTTTAAAACCCTTTCAAATCCAATTTATTTATTTAAAAATAAATGGATTATAATTCTAGTTCAAAACTAGTTCATTTCGATAAAAATCTATTTTAATCTTTACAAATATGGGATTTTTCAGCCCAATTTTTCCCAAATCATTTCTTATGATTTTACACAAATTATTATTATTTTTTATAATTTTATCAAGGCCCGTACAGTCGATTTCCATCAACGGCCATCGAGCTGCACTTACAGCGACCTTTTTCAAATCTGATTTGGACATAATTCCAAATCCAACCGTTAGATTTCTAATTTCTAATATCCGTTTGAAAGCTCTTTTGGGTACGAACCCAACGGTTCCGGTTTTAGGAGAATCCGACGGTCGGATCTCCCGCAATATCCATTCGAAGTCAATGGTCGAAATTCGCGAACTACCGCGGCGCGGCGCGTTCTATTCAGGCCATTATATATATATATATAATATATATTTCGTCGATTTCCTTTTTAAAACGCATTTTATAAATTGTTTTAAATTCGTTTTCAAAAACAATTGCAACTTCATATTCAATTTCAAATCAAAATTGAATATTCCAATAGAAATTCGTTTTAAATTCATTTCAAATCGATTTCAATTCAAATCCATTTCAATTCAAATCGGTTTCAATTCAAATCAATTTCAGTTCAATTTCAATATGTTTTAAATTCAATTCAAAATGATTTCAATTCTATTTCAATCTAATTCGAATTTCAATTCTTTTCAATTTAATTCGAATTTCAATTTATTTCGAATTTCAATTCTTTTCAATTTAATTCGAATTTCAATTTATTTCAATTTAATTCGAATTTCAATTCTTTTCAGTTTAATTCGAATTTCAATTTATTTCAATTTAATTTGAATTTCAATTCTTTTCAATTTAATTCGAATTTCAATTCATTTCAAAATATCATATTTTGAAATCACTTTCGATATCCATTATAAAATGAATAAAATCGATATAAATATCGTTCACGTCAAAATGGCGTCAATCTAATCAACACGGCTTTTACTTAATACATGAATGTTTATTCTATTCAACACATGAATTTATTTTTATAGTATTCCTTATTTTCCAAATTGGAATGAGGCCCAATCAATTACCATATAATGTTAATTATATGGATTCTCTACAACACATGTATATAACAGCAACGATAAATAATCGACCATCATCCAGAGTGCACCACACAACTGCATAAGCATTAAATATAAATATTTAACGCTTATAACAGCCTGTCAATCAATCGATCGACATACAACTAATTATTGGGATTAGTGTATGTCATATATCATCCCAATACCCGTGTGGGATTTCAATCAATCAAACACATATTTTATTTGTGTAGTTGGGCGCTGTGTAAAATTTATCGTCCCAATCAATATCAATCAAATCAGTGTATATAAACAAATCGTCGATTTGTTTATAAATATTTATTTTATATACACATTAAAAATCATATTTTTAACTATAAAATATTTTATTTCTTTTCACATCACACAATCAAATTTCACAACACAACAACCAAACAAACAAGTCATCCATGGTCTTTGGACGACGGGTGTCGAGTGCTACTAAACACCGTCTGCATCCTAGTATATATTTCAACTAGAAAAATAAATAAAAGGTAAGTAGTTCTCACCGATTAGCTAAACCAAATGCCACGGCTCTTCTAATGTAGGAAATCTTCGTCGTGCTCGCCTTTTGTCAATTTCATTGTCCGTAGCCACCTCATATATAAAAATCACATTTTTATATTGTTACTATATAGATAAAAAATCTATTTTTACACCGCTACTATGTAGATAAAACATCTATTTTTACACCACTACTATATCGATAAAAATTCTATTTTTATATAGCTACTCTATCGATAAAAATTCTATTTTAATATAGCTACTATATCGATAAAAATTCTATTTTTACATAGCTACTATATCGATAAAAATTCTATTTTTACTTAGCTACTATATCGATAAAAATTCTATTTTTACATAGCTACTATATCGATAAAAATTTTATTTTTACATAGCTACTATATCGATAAAAAATCTATTTTTACATAGCTACTATATCGATAAAAATTCTATTTTTACATAGCTACTATATCGATAAAAATTATATTTTTATATAGCTACTATATCGATAAAAATTCTATTTTTATATAGCTATTATATCGGTAAAAATTCTATTTTTATATAGCTACTATATCGATAAAAATTCTATTATTATATAGCTACTATATCGATAAAAATTCTATTTTCACATAGCTACTATATCGATAAAAATTCTATGTTTACATAGCTACTATATCGATAAAAATTCTATTTTTACATAGCTACTATATCGATAAAAATTCTATTTTTACATAGCTACTATGTCGATAAAAATTCTATTTTCATATAGCTACTTTATCGATAAAAATTCTGTTTTATCAACTATATAAAAATCCGATCTATATAAAAATCACTTCTTTGTTTGTTAATGTCATATATAAAAATCACTTCTTTGTTTGTTAATGTCATGTATAAAAATCACTTCTTTGTTTGTTAATGTCATATATAAAAATCACTTCATTGTTATTCATATATAATAAAACTGATTTAAATAAACATTAACTACATTAAATAAAAATAAATAATAAAGACTTACTGACTATAGAAGGGGGTGAGAATGGCGGCTCCGGAGCACGCAGGTGGCGGGGACGACGGGCGCGGTGGTCAAGGGGTAAAGGGGTGGTGGCGGAAGGTTTTTAAATTGATTTGAGGGTTTTTTTCGGAGAGAGGAGAGATCGAAGGAGGCTGTGGCTCACGAGGTCGGGGCGGCGGCAAGGCTCCGCTGGGGGGCACGACGAACTAGGTGGTGGCGCGATGGCCTGGAGGGTGGGTACGAGTGTCAATTTCTAGGTTTTTTTTTCTTTCTTTTTTTTCTAGTCGTTGACTGAGAGGGAGAGTAAGAGAGAGGGAAGAGAGATATTTTATATTAATATATATTTTATTATTTAATTAATTCTACAAAGCAGCTTTTAAATTCAATCTCCAATCGAGACCCAACGATTGTCGCCCCTAGCTAATTTCCCTTATTCTGAACACAATGGGATATGTTTCGCAAGCCAGTTCGGCTGTTTTGATCAGTTTTCGTCAAAATCAAAATATAACTCTATATATTGAATTTCAACGCGCATTTCAATTTACCGGGGCCACATACTGACTCTAAAAATTCCAGAAAAATTATTTCTAGCTTCGTATTGACGATACGGTCCTAACAAAACTAATTTTGTCAAATTCCGAGACCGTTTGAAAAATGGCCATTTTCTAGTCGATTGATATCAACTGAAACTGGTCAAATGCATTTTCCATCGCCATGCTCACATATTGATTCGAAAAATTACGAATTTTGGAATCTAGCAATAATTTGACATTATGGATCCAATAAAAGCGGTTTCGCCGAAAACCGAGGTCGTTTGCAAAATTTTCATTTTTAAGGGTGTAATGACCCGCATTTGCAGAGGTATTATAATTAATTTATTTAATTATATAAATAGTGATATAGTGAATTAAATGGTCGTCGAATTAAATAATGATGAATATTTAATTAAAATAATAAATTTAATAATATATTTAACTTTGAAATAATCAGAATTGGCTGAAATGACGATATGTTGTGAACTGGATCATCTATGATATTTAATTCAGTATAGAATTGACTTAAAATAATGAATATATTATTTGAACGAAAGTTTGAACGTATAATT
Organism: Allium sativum; assembly: GCA_030737875.1. Classification (NCBI taxonomy): domain Eukaryota; kingdom Viridiplantae; phylum Streptophyta; class Magnoliopsida; order Asparagales; family Amaryllidaceae; genus Allium; species Allium sativum. The sequence goes on along the minus strand of CM060925.1, from coordinate 136,977,295 downwards.
ATATTATAATTAAAATCGAGCTTGAAATGGCGCTGTAATTCGTTAATTGGCGATTTGAACTTCAACAGAATGTACAAGATTCGTTTTAAGTCGGATTTCTGTGAAACAAGAAACGTGTGGAGCTGGTGGAGTATATCTTTCTAATGGAAGAGAAAATTCGAGATTCCGTCGTATAGATTTTGATTTATGGTCAAATCAAATTTTAAAATAGTCGCTATAGAATCGTTTATCGACCGTAACGGTTTATTCGATATAACTAGATACCGGTTTCGAATTTAGATAGGATTCTTTTGAGACATAGTGATAATTTAATTTTTAGAATTTTATTGCAATTTTTAATTAATTTAATAAGCGACTTTTTATTTGAAGTATTTCGTACCCTGAAATCAACATTTTGGAGTTTCAAAATATGAGTTAACCTACCGATATTATTATATTTTTGGGATCGTGGGACATTGCTCGTCTCACCTGTGTCTTTATTCCTGTTCGTAGCAGCTCGTATATAGATAAAATTATACATAATGGGGTGCGTTAAATTTTACAACTAAAATAAATATCTTAACCCTTTCATCTATTTCTCTGATCAAACAAGAGGCCATGCATTCATTCTTCTCAGCCACCAGTTAGAACATGGAAACCCGACCTCCACGTCCGTACATAAACATTACTATATAATAACCTTAACTTCACCAGACCCAAATCATTTTCTCCTTCACATTTCTGGCCGCCACTCTCATTTTCCTCAAGCCATTCGCATTCGTCAGAAATCCAACCAAAAATATACTCGATCTTCTATGAAGCTCCCCTTCATTTTGATGTCGGTTTCAAGGGGTGCGATGGAAACCCTGCTGTTCGATTTTGGGGATAAACGCTGGGACATGGGTTCGAAGCATTTTCTTTTCACTGAAGTGTATACAGCGAACATCCTGGGCTCACGAGATCTGATAAAGGAAGCCGAAGTCGCAGCTGAGCTCAGGTGATCGAATTCGTTGATTTTGGTATGGGGTTCTCGAGATTTAACTGCTGAGTTATCTGGTGTATTTAGTTTTAAATTTCACGAACACATGATGAAGGTCCGATTGGGTGTAAATAGGATTGGAACTTTACAGTAATGTATTGAGGAGTTAATGTTTTTGCTTTGAAGAAAGGTGGAAGGAGGAGTGGCAGTAAGCGGGTGGATTGATGTTGGTAAACATGCGCCGCTTGTTTTCATGAATGGAAAGGGGATTAAGGAGTTTACATGGAGCGTGTATTGTGAATGATTTCTAGCATTTGTACGGTTGTTGTTTTGCCTCCAGGTCGTGGGGATTTAGGTAGTCGATCTCTGGTGGTGTGTAGGGATGCGGAGGCAAGTGATCGGAAGCAGAGTTGATACTGGAAGAAATCAAGAGGAGAGAGCGGGATTTGTGGAGGGAAATATTCGGTGATGACCTTCAAATGAGCAGCAGGTTTATATCGCGAGGAAGAAGAGATATAAGCGGGTTTGGGCCTTGAATAGGAACAGATGGGCTTTAGGTAAAGGTGGAGCCCAAATATCCTTTTAAAAGAAGTTAAGTTTTAGTTTAAATTCAAATTAAAAGTGTATTAACTTCGTAGTGTTATAACTTGATCATACATGATCAGAATCACGAACGGTTGGATCCGTTGGGATCATATGGAGGAGAGCTACACACTAGAACTGACTCGAAGTGGATTGGGGCTCGTATGAATTCATAGCGAAATAAATTGTCCGACTGAATCAATTAACGCAAACCGTTATTTAATGGCTAACGCGCAAATGTGAGTAAATCTTACTAACTCTGAACAGTTTATAATTTCATGTTGTATTTTTAGAACTGTTAAATATTGGCTGATTGACTATGTGTTGACTGTTTGATTGAACTGCTAGTCAGTTAGTTGAATTTATATATTGATTCTGTTTAATAGAATATATCATATGGAACTGAAAGTGATGTTGATTTTATATTGTTCAACATCTGTGATGCAGGGAAACAGGTTGGAGGAATCCAAATGGATTCCTCAACATTTATTTTACTAATGTGATATATAATCTGTTATTGATTATGTGTGTTTGGACGATATTATCGTTGTTATATGGTATGTTAAATACCATAAGAAATACTGGATGTGGGAAAGGATATTTTCAAAGTGTATTTTGCAAACGAATTATTTATATAAAATCAATGGATTTTATATAAAAAGGAAAAGGATTTTGTAAAAGAGATAGTAATTATAACATCGAAGGATAAGTTATAATAAAAGGAAATATTTATTTGTAGAATAAATAGAACTGAAAGGAAATATTTATTTGTAGAATCAATAGAATTGAAAAGGGAATAGTTATTTGTTAAGTAAACAAATAGAAAAGGAATAAATTAAAGGAGTTAAATCAATCAGAGTTAATCGGATTAGAATAAATCGATTAGAGTTAAAAGGAGTTATCGAAGATTTGTTATTCGAATCAAGTTAAAAGGAGTTATCGAATATTAGTTATTCGAATCGAGTAAAAATGAGTTAATCGATGTTAGTTTAATCGAGTAGAAAGGAGTTAATCGATGTTAGTTTAATTGAGTTAAAAGGAGTTATCGATTTTAGTTTAATCGAAAGGAGTTATCGATTTTAGTTTAATCGAAAGTAGTTAAGTAAGGAGTTAAGTAAAAAGAGTAAATCGATTAGAGTTAAATAAATAAAGTAAATCGAATTTAGTTTATTTGAAGAAAGGTTAATCGGATCTAGTTATGCGTAAGAGAGATTATCAAATATAGTTATTCGAAGGGAGGAGTTATCGAATAGAGATTTATTCGAACGAAAGTTACATAAGGAAGTGTTAAAGAGTTAAAAAGGTGAATCTTATCTATTTCGAGTTTTGAAAGGTTGTTCAGTTAAGGTCTCAGAGGTAGCTATACCCCAACTTGATTGACTGCGTTTTTAATTAAGAAATGGTTACGGTTCGAGTGTGAAGAGGTTAAGTGGATTTAGTAATTTAGTATAGTGATTTGAGTCGTCATCGCAATATAGTTTTAAACATCTGTTTAAATCCCAATTAAGAAGTTTTGGGAATGTTTTCCAAATGAGAATCAGAAATGTTTTCTTATAATAGAAAATAAGAATTTGGAATATATGGAAATGGGAGAAAAGTAAATTAATGAAATAAAGAGATAAATGTTGAATGATGATTGATCGATATAATTTCCTCCTGGAAATAATATCATTGTTTGTACACCTGTTTTTCTTTGATGGTTAAATCACAAACTATCGAAGTTTTGACCATTTTAACGTTGTTAATATGGAGAGACCGGTTGGATTATTATCCGACGAACCACTCTGTATTGGCATAAGCGTTGCGAATCATATATGCCAAAGATAATTGAAGACGGAGTAAAGTGCAAGGGCTATTGTATAAGTCTTAGATAACAGTGCCTAACATTGATGTATTGAATAGTGCCTTCGGTTCATCCTGTTCCTGGATGACTTGTATGGATGAATGTGTGACAGAGTATTTCCAGAAAGGTCACGTACATTGATTTCTTCAACCGTACCAAGAGTGGAAGCGGAGATGGAAACTTCTTTAGCTAACATGTAATGTACTGTTGAGGACGTCAATCGGTGATTTAATGGATTTGACAATGTGGCATTCGAAGTGAATCCGATGTGATGATGAAGCGTAACCTCAAGCCTCATCAATCGGTAAATGACAGAAATCAGGTAGGCAGCACGGCTAAGTCGGTCGCTTCGAAGTAGGGTGTATAATCACCTGATCTAGAGTTTCATTTATTTCTAAAAATCTATTGTCGATACTTTCCCATTCGGGAAACGATTGCTGATCCCAACCGTTGGTGATATACATTCGATTCACTCAAGAAAAATGAGTGGTCGGTCATGTGTAGCCGGGTTGCAAGATGTTCTTATTGAACCCAGTGTATTCCTTTCTAGAGATACCCTAGCGAAAGGTGGTTCCATACCTTGTCATTGTTGGAAATCCATTACCCAATACGTGCTTGCGGTTTTGATTGTATACTATATATGTAGAACGTGAGATGAAAGCGTTTCTGCTAGATGATTATTATATTGTGGTTGATAGACATTATTATAATATCAAAAGGTTATTGATGTAAAGATAATTTGGATTCTCATAAAGGAAAAACCCGTTCCGTTATACGGCGTGGTCTTATGAGATATCGTTTAAATGCTCAAACTGTTTTACTCATACCAGTCCATGTTGCGTGCTTGGGGCATGTGTCGCATGATAGGGGATTCTCGCTTTTCGTTAGGTGGCGAACGGGAGACTCTTACCCCTACATGTCCCGAAAATGAGGGTTGGTTGTGAAGTCGAAATGCTGGCCATAAAATATGGTGCTGGGGTACCAATGTAAGCCACAGTGGGGTATTACCTTGCTGCTTCGAGAGGATGGGGAGAGGATGGTTGCAAAGCCTACTTGAACCATTTTTAGTTATGTTATATATATTATATGTTATTCGTTCTGCTGTGAGGTTCGTGTTACTCTGATGTTGTGTTCTTCTTCTTCTATTCTAAGTTTCTATCTTATCTTTCCTCACCCTCTAATTTCTTTCATTAATTACCGGTATTTTCGATCCTTGGATGTTCGATATGTGTTGTATATCGGATAATCAAGATCGCCATTTTTTCGGGTCATTACAGTTGGTATCAGAGCTTTAAGTTAAGTGATTTACCTTGGCTCTGTGGCATGACTCGGTAGAGATAGGGTTAGTAATACCCTAGATTGAGTTGAGTGTATATATACTAGTGACCCTATTTGTATTTGATATAAAAATTGTTTTATATTGTGGAGATTTGTTGGTTGGGTCGTTTATGAGTTCTGGTCGATCAGTTTGATCCACTGTATCGGTAGGAGTTGGTAAACACTTGAATATGATGGACCGTCATGGTATGTTTTGAAAAGAGGGTAAACGAAATAATTTTACCCAAATTATATTTTGATATAAAGGATTTATATTGGAATGATTATAATATAATGGATATATTGGTTGTTATTATAATCGAGTAAGATTGTAAATTAAATGGTTATGTAAATAACCAATCAGAATTTATATAAGTGAAGTACGTGAAATCAGATGAGTTAAATCTGAAATTTAAACCAGAAATTGAATTAAAATTCTAGAAAATTGGATAAGTGTTTGTAAATGGATTTGGATTAAAAATAAGGAAAATTTAAGATCCTGGGAGATTTTAAATTGTTTTACAAGTAGTGTGAATTATATTTTGAAATGAATTTCAAAGTGGAAATGTTTAGAAGTGGTTTTATATTATTGAACTCACTTCGATCATTGGAAAATAGATTCCGATGATGACATCTGCATCATCAGTATTCATCTTCGAGTTGTAAGTGACGAATTACTACCAGAGATATTGTTTTGAATTTGTTTTGGGAAAGACAAGTTGTGTTGAATTTCAAAATGGGATTTATAATATAGAATTTGAATATATAGAATTTGAATATAGAAATTCAAATGGGATTTATAATATAGAATTTGAATAGAATTTGATATATAGAATTTGAATAATAGAATTCGATATATAGATTTGAAAAATAGAAGTGATATAAAATTTGAATAGAAATTGAATAGAATTAACTATGTCGAAGAGGAATTAGTTAATCGAGTTTTGAATTTGAAGTTGATCTTTGAAAGGTGAACTGGATTTGTAAATGAATATTCGAAATCGAATATAGAACTTAAATTTGAAATTTGGATTCAAATTAGTTAATAAGCAAGTTAAAATATATTTGAACATGTTATGTTCAAATATAAAAGTGAAATAGACTAAAGAGTTAATTAACAAATTAATTAACAAATTGAGTTAAAACAATCAGGTATAGTTAAAATAGATTGGGCGGTATAAATATACATGAGATAGGTATGGATAAGGTATGAAGGTATATAAATAGAATGCTTGACGAAAAGGTATGTATTTAATTCATATATGAGATTTTACGCGCCGTATCAGCTAGCCGCTTGGCTTTTTCTTTTTCTTTTGGATTGGCGAGGTCCATGGGAGGCTATTTGAAATATCCCGATGCTCCTGGTACAAAGGAGGTTATGGCGAATTTTTCCGGGAATTTAAGGAGTTAGAATATTTTTAAGATAATTTGATAGTTAGAAATAAACGTATCGATATATATATATAGAAGTCTATAAGGAAACGAACTTAGAAATAGAATAGTAAAATAAAAAGGAAGACTAAGAATAAAATCTAGTAAGAATAGAAAGAGGAAGCGTATACGTGTTTAAAAGTGAATAAGTAGTTGTATGGTATTGATTATTCGAGTAAGTAGTCATATCAGTTTTGACGTTATAAATGTTATTCAGTCAAGGTCTGAGAGGTAGTTATACCCCAACTTGATTGATTTCATTATTAATAAATAAATAGCCAGATTTCAGGCTCGAAGATCAAGGTTGAATAAGAGTTAGTTGAATATAGTATTTGGGTTGTCGTAACGATGTTTTACACAACATCCATTTTAACCCAAATAAGTGTAAGCTTGGAAATATAAAAAAGAATATTTCCTAAGTATAGAAATAAACGAGATTGAAAAAGAGATAAGTAATTGGAATATTTTCCAATTATAAATAGCATATATTTTCTAAAGTTTAGAAAATAAAGGAAGGCGATATTCGGAAATGTTTTCCAAATAACATAAAAGGCCAATATGGTTATTGAAAATATTTGGTTAACAAATATTGATAAAGAAATAGAGAAGTGATTTAACTAATGGAATATTAATTAAGGGCTTTGTGACATGTTCAAAAGGAAAATTTGATTTTTGAAAAGAGTAAATTGTTTAAAAACTCCCAGGGAAAGACTGTTTGAATTAAAAACAAATTTAACTGAAATTTGTGAAAGCAAAATTTGAATTAAAGTAAAGCCAGTAAAGTGGTAACTGAGGTTGAATTAGAATGATATAAAGACAAATTGGATTGTGTGATTCAAAATTTAAGTGTAATGGGATAATCAAGTTAAGAGTTGGGAATCGAGAAGAAACTCGAGTTGAAATGATATTTGGCTCGGATATAAGCGAATGGTTGTGTTGTGGATAAAAGCAGCTTGGAATTTGATTGGGATGACCCTTGTATCCGCTGAATTGATAACAGGTGGAAGGGATATAATGATATGCCGACAAAAGGTACAAGTTTATATTTCATATGGTATGAGATTTTGATGAGCCGAATTGGCAAGCCGCTTGGCTGTTTGAATTTTTTTGGGTTGGGGATGGCCCAGAGAGGCAAGTTGGAGTTTGAGCTATTGACCAGTACAAAGGAGGTGCTGGCGAAATTTTTCGAAGAGTTAAGGCATTAGAAAATTTTCAGGTTTTTTGAAAATTTTCGTTGATAAGGATTAATTAATATTTTAATTTAAAATTAAATTGGTTCAGTTGAAAACTGAAGTTAAGAAGTGAACAAATATGTTCTAACCAGTCGATAGGGTCGTTCTCTACCTTAGCAATTTCGAGGACGAAATTATTTTAAGTGGGGAAGATTGTAATGACCCGCATTTGCAGAGGTATTATAATTAATTTATTTAATTATATAAATAGTGATATAGTGAATTAAATGGTCGTGGAATTAAATAATGATGAATATTTAATTAAAATAATATATTTAATAATATATTTAACTTTGAAATAATCAGAATTGGCTGAAATGACGATATGGTGTGAACTGGATCATCTATGATATTTAATTCAGTATAGAATTGACTTAAAATAATGAATATATTATTTGAACGAAAGTTTGAACGTATAATTATATTATAATTAAAATCGAGCTTGAAATGGCGCTGTAATTCGTTAATTGGCGATTTGAACTTCAACAGAATGTACCGGATTCGTTTTAAGTCGGATTTCTGTGAAACAAGACACGTGTGGAGATGGTGGAGTATATCTTTCTAATGGAAGAGAAAAATCGAGATTCCGTCGTATAGATTTTGATTTATGGTCAAATCAAATTTTAAAATAGTCGCTATAGAATCGTTTATCGACCGTAACGGTTTATTCGATATAACTAGATACCGGTTTCGAATTTAGACAGGATTCTTTTGAGACGTAGTGATAATTTAATTTTCAGAATTTATTGCAATTTTTAATTAATTTAATAAGCAACTTTTTATTTGAAGTATTTCGCACCCTGAAATCAACATTCTGGAGTTTCAAAATATGAGTTAACCTACAGATATTATTATATTTTTGGGATCGTGGGACATTGCTCGTCTCACCTGTGTTTTTATTCCTGTTCGTAGCAGCTCGTATATATATATATATATAAAATTATATATAATGGGGTGCGTTAAATTTTACAACTAAAATAAATATCTTAACCCTTTCATCTATTTCTCTGATCAAACAAGAGGCCACGCATTCATTCTTCTCAGCCACCAGTTAGAACATGGAAACCCGACCTCCACGTCCGTACATAAACATTACTATATAATAACCTTAACTTCACCAGACCCAAATCATTTTCTCCTTCACGTTTCTGGCTGCCACTCTCATCTTCCTCAAGCCATTCGTATTCGTCAGAAATCCAACCAAAAATATACTCGATCTCCTATGAAGCTCCCCTTCATTTTGATGTCGGTTTCAAGGGGTGCGATGGAAACCCTGCTGTTCGATTTTGGGGATAAACGGTGGGACATGGGTTCGAAGCATTTTCTTTTCGCTGAAGTGTATACAGCGAACATCCTGGGCTCACAAGATCTGATAAAGGAAGCCGAAGTCGCAACTGATCTTAGGTGACCGAATTCGTTGATTTTGGTATGGGGTTCACGAGATTTAACTGCTGAGTTATCTAGTGTATTTAATTTTAGATTTCACGAACACATGATGAAGGTCCGATTGGGTGTAAATGGGATTGGAACTTTACTGTAATGTATTGAGGAGTTAATGTTTTTGCTTTGAAGAAGAAAGGAGGAAGGAGGAGTGGCAGTAAGAGGGTGGATTGATGTTGGTAAACATGCGCCGCTTGTTTTCATGAATGGAAAGGGGATTAAGGAGTTTACATGGAGCGTGTATTGTGAAAGATTTCCAGCATTTGTACGGTTGCTGTGTTGCCTCCAGGTCATGGGGATTTAGGTAGTCGATCTCTGGTGGGTGTGTAAGGATGCGGAGGCAAGTGATCGGAAGCAGAGTTGATACTGGAAGAAATCAGGAGGAGAGAGCGGGATTTGTGGAGTGAAAGGTTCGATGATGACCTTCAAATGAGCAGCAGGTTTCTATCGTGAGGAAGAAGAGATATAAGCGGGTTTGGGCCTTGAATAGGAACGGATGGGCTTTAGGGAAAGGTGGAGCCCAAATCTCCTTTTAAAAGAAGTTAAGTTTTAGTTTAAATTCAAATTAAAAGTGTATTCACTTTATAGTGTTATAACTTGATCATACATGATCAGAATCACGAACGGTTGGATCCGTTGGGATCGTATGGAGGAGAGCTACACCCTGGAACTGACTGGAAGTGGATTAAGGCTCGTATGAATTTATGGAGAAATAAATTGTCCGACTGAATCAAATAACGCAAACCGTTATTTAACGGCTAACGCGCAAATGTGAGTAAATCTCACTAACTCTGAACAGTTTATAATTTCATGTTGTAATCTTAGAACTGTTAAATATTGGCTGATTGATTATGTGTTGACTGTTTGATTGAACTGCTAGTCAGTTAGTTGAATTTCTATATTGATTCTGTTTAACAGAATATATCATATGGAACTGAAAGTGATGTTGATTTTATATTGTTTAACATCTGTGATGTAGGGAAACAGGTTGGAGGATTCCAACTGGATTCCTCAACATTTATTTTACTGTGATTCATATATTGTGATATATGAGGTGATATATAATCTGTTGTTGGTTATGTGCATTTGGACGATATTATCGTTGTTATATGGTATGTTAAATACCATAAGAATTACTGGATGTGGGAAACGGGATTTTCAAAGTGTATTTTGAAAATGAATTATTTATATAAATTCGATGGATTTTATATAGAAAAGGAAAACAATTTTATAAAAGAGATAATAATTATAAAATCGAAGGATAAGTTATAATAAAAGGAAATATTTATTTGTAGAATAAATAGAACTGAAAGGAAATATTTATTTGTAGAATCAATAGAATTGAAAAGGGAATAGTTATTTGTTAAGTAAACAAATAGAAAAGGAATAAATTAAAGGAGTTAAATCAATCAGAGTTAATCGGATTAGAATAAATCGATTAGAGTTAAAAGGAGTTATCGAATATTAGTTATTCGAATCGAGTAAAAAGGAGTTAATCTATGTTAGTTTAATCGAGTAAAAAGGAGTTAATCGATGTTAGTTTAATTGAGTTAAAAGGATTTATCGATTTTAGTTCAATCGAAAGGAGTTATCGATTTTAGTTTAATCGAAAGGAGTTAAGTAAGGAGTTAAGTAAAAAGAGTTAATCGATTAGAGTTAAATAAATAAAGTAAATCGAATTTAGTTTATTTGAAGAAAGGTTAATCGGATCTAGTTATGCGTAAGAGAGATTATCAAATATAGTTATTCAAAGGGAGGAGTTATCGAATAGAGATTTATTCGAACGAAAGTTACGTAAGGAAGTGTTAAAGAGTTAAAAAGGTGAATCTTATCTATTTCGAGATTTGAAAGGTTGTTCAGTTAAGGTCTGAGAGTTAGCTATACCCCAACTTGATTGACTGCGTTTTTAATTAAGAAATGGTTACGGTTTGGGTGTGAAGAGGTTAAGTTGATTTAGTAATTTAGTATAGTGATTTGAGTCGTCATCGCAATATAGTTTTAAACATCTATTTAAATCCCAATTAAGAAGTTTTGGAAATGTTTTCCAAACGAGAATCAGAAATGTTTTCTGATAATAGAAAATAAGAATTTGGAATATATGGAAACGGGAGAAAAGTAAATTAATGAAATAAAGAGATAAATGTTGAATGATGATTGATCAATATAATTTCCTCCTGGAAATAATATCATTGTTTGCACACCTGTTTTTCTTTGATGGTTTAATCACAAACTATCGAAGTTTTGACCACTTTAACGTTGTTAATATGGAGAGACCGGTTGGATTATTATACGAAGAACCACTCTTATTGGCATAAGCGTTGCGAATCATATATGCCAAAGATAATTGAAGACGGAGTAAAGTGCAAGGGCTATTGTATAAGTCTTAGATAACAGTGCCTAAGATGGATGTACTGAATAGTGCCTTCGGTTCATCCTGTTCCTGGATGACTTGTATGGATGAATGTCTGATAGAGTATTTCCAGAAAGGTCACGTACATTGATTTCTTCAACCGTACCAAGAGTGGAAGCGGAGAAGGAAACTTCTTTAGCTAACACGTAATGTACTGTTGAGGACGTCAATCGGTGATTTGATGGATTTGACGATGTGGCATTCGAAGTGAATCCGATGTGATGATGAAGCGTAACCTCAAGCCTCATCAACCGGTAAATGACAGAAATCGGGCAGGCAGCATGGCTAAGTCGGTCGCTCCGAAGTAGGGTGTATAATCACCCGATCTAGAGTTTCATTTATTTCTAAAAATCTATTGTCGATACTTTCCCATTCGGGAAAGGTTGCTGATCCCAACCGTTGGTGATATATATTCGATTCACTCAAGCAAAATGAGTGGTCGGTCATGTGTGGCCGGGTTGCAAGATGTTCTTGTTGAACCCAGTGTATTCCTTTCTAGAGATACACTAGCGAAAGGTGGTCCCATACCTTGTCATAGTTGGAAATCCATTACCTAATACGTGTTTGCGGTTTTGATTGTATACTATATATGTAGAACGTGAGATGAAAGCGTTTCTGCTAGATTATAATTATATTGTGGTTGATAGACATTATTATAATATCAAAAGGTTTTTGATATAAAGATAATTTGGATTCTCATAAGGGAAAAACCCGTTCTGTTATACGGCGTGGTCTTATGAGATATCATTTAAATGCTCAAACTGTTTTAATCTGTTTTACTCATACCAGTCCATGTTGCATGCTTGGGGCATATGTCGCATGATAGGGGGTTCTCGCTTTTCGTTAGGTGGCGAACGGGAGAATCTTACAACTACATGTCCCGAAAATGAGGGTTGGTTGTGAAGTCGAAAGGCTGGCCGTAAAATATGGTGCTGGGGTACCAATGTAAGCCATAGTGGGGTATTACCTTGCTGCTTCGGGAGGATAGGGAGAGGATGGTTGCAAAGCCTACTTGAACCATTTTTAGTTATGTTATATGTGTTATATGTTATTCGTTCCGCTGTGAGGTTCGTGTTACTCTGATGTTGTGTTCTTCTTCTTCTTCTATTCTAAGTTTCTATCTTATCTTTCCTCACCCTCTAATTTCTTTCATTAATGACCAGTATTTTCGATCCTTGGATGTTCGATATGTGTTGTATATCGGAAAACCTAGATCGCCATTTTTCCGGGTAACTACAAAGGGCCTTTATATATATTAAAATATATATAAATTCCACAGCGACTTTTCTGAATTTTAAACTGGACATATCTTTCAACTTCTAAAGTGAAATCTCAGTTTCTCAACTTCGTTAGAAAGATATGATTAAATAGATTCAAATATTTCTTGTTTCGTCCAATTCTGACTTAAAATGAATTCTGTATATTCGTTTGACATTTGAAATCGAATTATCGAACTATCTCGCCATTTTCAATTCCTTTTATATTTATAAATAAATATTTATATTCTAACATCGAGCTATATAAATATATACGTTCTAATTCCATTCAAACTAAATTTTTCGTCGTTATTATTTAAAATAATTCATTTTAAATAATCAAAATTCACTAAAATTGCCAAAATAAAAATTTTAAATTGGCTCGGATTTTCGGGTTATTACAATCTCCCCCACTTAAAACTTTTCGTCCCCGAAAAGGAATGAAGTTGAAAGTTGTTTCACAAATCAACTCAACTTTCATTATTTTCATTACGGCTTAAGTTCTTCAACTTTTCAGTTTCTAAGAACTTTTCAAATTTTTCAAAAATTTGGCTAACACCCTAAATTTTCAAAAAATTTCATCATAACCTCCCCTGCACCGGGGACTTGGGGATATTTCATATAGCCTCCCATGGCCTTCTTCAATCCAAAAGAAAAAAGAAAAAGCCAAGCGGCTAGCCAATCGGCTCATTAAATCATCATCACCCAAACAAAACAGTAAATTATGGTAAACATGTACCTATTTGTTGGGAAAACAATTTTATTCTTCTGCTCTAGCCTCCTTGCAATGACCTGTTCAATGTAAGCACATGTGCATGCATGCAAATGCGATAAATTTTCAATACTATTTACTATTTGGTTCACATTGGCTAAAGGTTCAACATTTAATTAATCAACCAATAATCAAACAACACAATCAGCAATCAATTAGTTGATTATCATTTCAAATTCATAATTTTGATACATAGTCCAAAAATCAGATTTTTGATGCCAAATCACAACAATAGGCCCTATCTAATTTTGGTTCTCACACTAGTCAATAGGAAATATATAGAAATCCCACTTTCGTCACACGAAAATAAATACTGGTGATGGTATACTTCATCCTCAGGACCATGTTTGGGCTACTAGATTGCGATTCTATATCTATCCTGTATATTTGGGACTTCGTATACACGCTAGCTAGGCGTATATGCAAAATCTTCATATACTAGATTGTCCAAATCAATTTAAAATAAATTATTCAAATACGTATAATACGATTTAAATTTCAAAACAAAACTTTTTTTCATTTTTTCTTTTAAAATTTACTTCTCACGCTCGTTCTAGGATACTACTGATCTTATCTCTAACGAGTCAATCCAATTGGATATTACTAATCCAATCTCTGATGAATTCTTTCATTTGGTTCTAATGTGTCTTGTTCCCTGAGCTTTGTAAACCAAAGCTCTGATACCAAAATGAAAATGACCCGAACTTCCCCGGTAAGGAAAGCACGGATTGCTTTGAGAACACGACAAATCAGAACACAAACAGAGGAACATTTCATTGTATATTACAAAAATTCCATCAGAATACAAGAATATACAGAGTAAAAATAAATATTACACAGAAAATATCAGAGATTTAAATTACATTAAAATTCATCGTAGAGGAAAAATAATACAATACACAACTAGAAGTAATACACGGATACAAAGCTTTCCGAGTATCGTTCCAGCTGTAAATCAGGATCCTGTGAATATAAATCTGCAAAACCAAAACTACTAGCTTCCCGTGTCAAAAATAAGGGCACCCAGAGTTTAGGTTGAAACAATAAACTCCGGGTCAGTCATGTGACTGGTGTGAGAACTAAAACAGTTATTTATTTTTATTTTAAAGTTAGGTAAATCAAGGGACCACGCCGTATAACACGGAACGGGTTTCTTCCCAAGAACACCAGTGCATAAAACAAACAGCGCAATGCTAAATAAAGAACAATGAAGCTATTACAAGACCCAGGTTCCATCACACAATGCAACGCAAGCTAGAGGATAGGGTTTTTACCTTATAATAGCCAAAGAATGCTTGATACGCTAAATTTCATGTTTTTAATTCTTAATCAGATTCCAACCGTAAATTAGTAAGAGAACGATTCCCTAAGTATTAATCCCGAAGGCCGAAACCAACATCAGACCAATACCCAGGAAACCACCCATCTTAGCTCGTTTCCAGTTAGTTTCTGATTTTATATCCAATCATAAATATCAATCATAGATGGCATGAGCGCCCCATCCCACTATTTCGCCATATATAGGATTACAACTAAAACCGAAACGTCACGTATTGGAAGTTGGATTTCCATCTGTGAACCGAGGCAAAAGATAGTCCTCTACCGATTCGAGACGCTCAAGCCCGTGTCTCTGGACCCAGACTCAGGTGGGCCCGTGGATCGTCAGGGCCGGTCCACCGATGTGGATTAAAATGCCTGAACACTGCGTTTCCCCACCCTTTGGGGTGTCAATGAGCCAACGAATGACTCCATCGGCTTCACATAGTCACCGATATATCCGAGGCGCCTCGCAACAGCAACAACCACATAAGTCAAACTCATCAGGGCGTGTCAAACCACTGACGCCACTTCTAACTAGAAGGAAACGCAAGCCCTCCCTGATGTCCTCTCCCGTTTCTGGTTCACAACCAGGGTGTGAGGCTCGTGAATCAACGCTATACAAAGCTATGCCACACAGGCTGTGCTTTGATCATCAACCACAAGACTCTACTTTTCAACACAAGGCTTGATCATTTTCATCTTAGCATGCCACACAGGCAAACCACTCTATGCAACCAATATACATCAATCACACAGAATGATATCCAATGTCAGACACATAGTCCATTTACAAGTCCGTCCTGGGTCTGAACGAAACCGGAGGCACCATGTACCTCGCATTTCCATCGATCTCCAAGTACGTCTGGACGATCACCAACTGATATCCTCCTCTTGGGTGTACGGCCCAATCAAGATCATCAGTAATTATCCAGACGATGTGAAGACCTCCGGTGTTCAACCACCGTCTTCATCTTCGACTCATCGTCGAATCAGTTATTCAGAATGGGATGAACCCGGTCTTTCTGAACAACTCGCGTATATAATAAACAAGTGTTACACAAAAACAACATACGCCTCATTCTAATTCATCAGTCACTAACCGTAAATTAGTAAGAGAATAATTCCCCAAATATTAACCTCGAAGGCCGAAACCAACATCAGATCAATACCTAGGAAGCCATTCTTTTTAGCCAACCTACAGTTAGTTTCTAAATTTCCCATTCTTAGGGATAGGTTTCCATTAATTTTGTCAAAGATAAATTCTTCTAAATTTATTCTTTAATCTTCCTTTGAATATCACTTCAAACTAGTCGGGATTAGCGAACCACGCCGAAATAATTATTTATTTTATTTCCCAATCCCAACCTATTCATCCCATGAAGTAAAACAAGTAATACTTCATATCTAACACCACGGTGTTATCGGTAAATTCAATTACGATTTCACGTTCACATCTAATTAAAGATTTAACTATCATCTGGAGTAAAACTATTGGTACTCCATTCTCGATCATTTCTTGAATTTGATAATTTTAATTATCAAATTCACTTTTCGATCTATTTAAAGATTCATTAAAACTCCACTTAGTTTTAATCTTTAACTGGGTTAAAGAACCAATGTCATTTAAAACACGGTTCATGATAAACCCAAAATCGTATTTCATTTCCACCAGCCTTTAACCGTAAATTAGCAAGTGAACAATTCCCTAAGTAATAACCCCGAAGGCCGAAACCAACATCAGATCAATATCCAAGAAACCTTTCAACTTAACTAATCTTTAGGTAATTTCTGATTTTCTTAACTCCATTAGGTCTAAGAACAGTATTATTAAAGATACCGTCCACGACAACCCAAAATCACATTCCATTAATTGTCGGGTTAAAGAACAAATGTTATTTAAAACACCGTTCACGATAAACCCAAAAATCAGTTCCAATTCAATTCCAACTAAATATTATTTAATTGGTACACTTCATTAAATCTAAATAAAAAGATTTAATCTTTTTCTCAACTGGGTTTAAGAACAGTGTTAATGAAGACACCATTCACAACAAACCCAAATCCCATTTGATATTAAATACAAGGCTTTGAATAGAAAATATATCGGCTTATATTCAATATCAAATTCTACGAGCAACAAATATCGTATTGGAAATAACGATATTAATATATCTTTCAAATTTCCATAACAATATCTTTATAATAACAAAATCCCACATCGAAATATTACAAAGACAATTTTGATTCAAATCCATTTCCAATCTATATATTCGAAATCCTGGTTATTTTTAAAACCCTTTCAAATTCAATTTATTTATTTAAAAATAAATGGATTATAATTCTAGTTCAAAACTAGTTCATTTCGATAAAAATCTATTTTTATCTTTACAAATATGGGATTTTTCAGCCCAATTCTTCCTAAATCATTTCTTATGATTTTACACAAATTATTATTATTTTTAATAATTTTATCAAGGTCCGTACAGTCAATTTCCATCAACGGCCATAGAACTGCACCTACAACGATCTTTTCCAAATTTGATTTGGACATAATTCCAAATCCAACCGTTAGATTTCTAATTTTTAATACCCGTTAGAAAGCTCTTTTTGATACGAACCCAACGGATCTGGTTTTAGGAGAATCCGACGGTCGGATCTCCCGCAATATCCATTCGAAGTCAATGGTCGAAATTCGTGAACTGCCGCAACGCGTTCTATTCAGGCCATTATATATATATAATATATATAATATATATATTTCGTCGATTTCCTTTTTAAAACGTATTTTATAAATTGTTTTAAATTCGTTTTCAAAACAATTTCAACTTTATATTCAATTTCAAATCAAAATTGAATATTCCAATATAAATTCGTTTTAAATTCATTTCAAATCGATTTCAATTCAAATCCATTTCAATTCAAATCAATTTCAGTTCAATTTCAATACGTTTTAAATTCAATTCAAAACGATTTCAATTCTATTTCAATCTAATTCGAATTTCAATTCTTTTCAATTTAATTCGAATTTCAATTTATTTCAATTTAATTCGAATTTCAATTTATTTCAATTTAATTCGAATTTCGATTGTTTTCAATTTAATTCGAATTTCAATTTATTTCAATTTAATTCGAATTTCAATTCTTTTCAATTTAATTTGAATTTCAATTCATTTCAAAATATCATATTTTGAAATCACTTTCGATATCCATTATAAAATGAATAAAATCGATATAAATATCGTTTACGTCAAAATGGCGTCAATCTAATCAACACAGCTTTTACTCAACACATGAATGTTTATTCTATTCAACACATGAATTTATATTCAATTCAATACATGAATTTATTTTTATAGTATTCCTTATTTTCCAAATTGGAATGAGGCCCAATCAATTACCATATAATGTAATTATATGGATTCTCTACAACACATGTATATAGCATCAATGATAAATAATCAACCATCATCCAGAGTGCACCACACAACTGCATAAGCATTAAATATGAATATTTAATGCTTATAACAACATGTCAATCAATCGATTGACATACAACTAATTATTGGGATTAGTGTATGTCATATATCATCCCAATACCCATGTGGGGTTTCAATCAATCAAACACAAATTTTATTTGTGCAGTTGTGCGATGTGTAAAATTTATTGTCCCAATCAATATCAATCAAATCAGTGTACATAAACAAATCGTCGATTTGTTTATAAATATTTATTTTATATACACATTAAAAATCATATTTTTAACTATAAATTATTTTATTTCTTTTCACATCACACAATCAAATTTCACAACACAACAACCAAACAAACAAGTCATCCATGGTCTGTGGACGATGGGTGTCGGGTGCTACTAAACACCGTCTACATCCTAGTATATATTTCAACTAGAAAAATAAATAAAAGGTGAGGAGTTCTCACCGATTAGCTAAACCAAATGCCACGACTCTTCTATTGTAGGAAATCTTCGTCGTGCTCGCCTTTTGTTAATATCATTGTCCGTAGCCACTACCTATATAAAAATCACATTTTTATATTGTTACTATATAGATAACAATTCTATTTTTACACCGCTACTATGTAGATAAAAATTCTATTTTTACACCGCTACTATATCGATAAAAATTCTATTTTTATATAGCTACTATATCTACAAAAATTCTGTTTTTATATAGCTACTATATCGATAAAAATTCTATTTTTATATAGCTACTATATCAATAAAAATTCTATTTTTATATAGCTACTATATCGATAAAAATTCTATTTTTACTTAGCTACTATATCGATAAAAATTCTATTTTTACATAGCTACTATATCGATAAAAATTCTATTTTTACGTAGCTACTATATCGATAAAAATTCTATTTTTACATAGCTACTATATCGATAAAAAATCTACTTTTACATTGCTAATATATCGATAAAAAATCTATTTTTATATAGCTACTATATCGATAAAAATTCTATTTTTATATAGCTACTATATCGATAAAAATTCTATTTTTATATAGCTACTATATCGATGAAAATTCTATTTTTATATAGCTACTATATCGATAAAAAAACTATTTTTATATAACTACTATATCAAAATTTTATTTTTATATAGCTACTATATCGATAAAAATTCTATTTTTATATAGCTACTTTATCGATAAAATTTCTATTTTTATATAGCTACTATATCGATAAAAATTCTATTTTTACATAGCTACTATATCGATAAAAAATTTATTTTTACTTAGCTATTATATCGAAAAAAATTCTAATTTTACATAACTACTATATAGATAAAAATTCTATTTTTACATAGCTACTATATCGATAAACATTCTATTTTTATATGGCTACTATATCGATAAAAATTCTATTTTATCAACTATATAAAAATCTAATCTTTTCTATTTAATCAACTATATAAAAATCACTTCTTTGTTTGTTAATGTCATATATAAAAATCAATTCTTTGTTTGTTAATGTCGTATATAAAAATCACTTCTTTGTTTGTTAATGTCATATATAAAAATCACTTCTTTGTTATTCATATATAATAAAACTGATTTAAATAAACATTAACTACATTAAATAAAAATAAATAATAAAGACTTACTGACTATAGATGGGGGGTGAGAATGGCGGCTCCGGAGCACGCAGGTGGCGGGGATGACGAGCGCGGTGGTCAAGGGGTAAAGGGGTGGCGGCGGCGGGTTTTTAAATCGATTTGGGGTTTTTTTTTCGGAGAGAGAGGAGAGATCGAAGGGGGCTGTGGCTTGCGAGGTCGGTTCGGCGGCGAGGCTCCTTTGGGGGGGGGGGGCACGACGAACTAGGTGGTGGCGCGATGGCCTGGAGGGTGGGTGCGAGCGTCAGTTTCTAGTTTTTTTTTCTTTCTTTTTTTCTAATCGTTGATTGAGAGGGAGAGTAAGAGAGAGGGAAGAGAGATATTTTATATTAGTATGTATTTTATTATTTAATAATTCTACAAAGCAGCTTTTAAATTCATTCTCCAATCGAGACCCAACGACTGTTGCCCCTAGCTAATTACCCTCATTCTGAACACAATGGGATATGTTTCACAAGCCAATCTGGCTGTTTCGATCAATTTTCGTCAAAATCAAAATATAACTCTATATATTGAATTTCAACGCGCATTTCAATTTACCGGGGCCACATACCGACTTGAAAATTCCATAAAAATTATTTTTAGCTTCGTATTGACGATACGGTCCTAACAAAACTAATTTCGTCAAATTCCGAGACCGTTTGAAAAATGGCCATTTTCCAGTCGATTAAAATCAACTAAAACTGGTCAAATGGGTTTTCCTTCGCCATGCTCACATATTGATTCGAAAAATTACGAATTTTTGAATTTAGCAATAATTTGACGTTGCGGATCCAACTTAAGTGGTTTCGTCGAAAACCGAGGTCGTTTGCAAAATTTCCATTTCTAAGGGCCTTTATATATATTAAAATATATATAAATTCCACAACGACTTTTCTGAATTTTAAACTGGACATATCTTTCAACTTCTAAAGTGAAATCTTAGTTTATCAACTTCGTTAGAAAGATATGATTAAATAGATTCAAATATTTCTTGTTTCGTCCAATTCTGACTTAAAACAAATTCTGTATATTCATTTGACATTTGAAATCGAATTATCGAACTACCGCGCCATTTTCAGTTCCTTTTATATTTATAAATAAATATTAATATTCTAACGTTGAGCTATATAAATATATACGTTCTAATTCTATTCAAACTAAATTTTTCATCGTTATTATTTAAAATAATTCGTTTTAAATAATCAAAATTCACTAAAATTGCCAAAATAAAAAATTTAAATTGGCTCGGATTTCCGGGTTATTACACGTTGGTGAAATACATTCGATACACTCAAGCAAAATGAGTGGTCGGTCATGTGTGGGCCGGGTTGCAAGATGTTCTTGTTGAAACTAGTGTATTCCTGTCTAGAGATACACTATCGGAAGGTGGTTCCATACCTTGTCATAGTTGGAATCCAATCTTCAATAAGCGCCTTGTGGTTCTTTTTGATTCTATATTATATATGGAGCGTGAGATGCAAGTGTTCCTATAGATTGTTATTTATTTGATTTAGACACTATTATAATATCACTGGATTTTCGTATCAAAGTGTTTTGGGATATAGTAAGGTAAAAACGTCCATGTTTATGTGTGGGCTGGTCTTACTATTATCTTTTCTTTTGAAATGATTTTGAAAGTTAAACAAATGGTTGGAGTTTACTCACACTAGTCCCATGACTGACCTAGAGTTTATTTTGTTTGATTTCCCTAAACTCTTGGGTGCCCAAATTTGTACAGGCAGTCAAGTAGTCAGGATTTTTACAGACTCACTTAGAGGAGTTTGAAGCAGGAGGCTTCACCAGTTAGCTATAGACTATCACATATTCTACTGTGTACCATGTTTGTATCTAGAAACAGGTGTTTATAACTGTTCCAGAAATAGCTGTTGTGCTCTGATGATGGTATGTATACAATGTTACCGAATTGTATTTCAAAGTTTATGTTACCTAATATATTTTATTCGTTCCGATGTGAGTTTGTGATCTTCGTTTTCTTCTATTCTAATATTTCTTTCAATCTATTTCTCATCCTCTAACTTCTTTCTAATAATGATTCGTATTTCTGTGCAATTTGGGTTGGATGTGTGGTGTTTTAGTCAACTCAAATAGTACGGATTTGCGGGCTATTACTGTTGGTATTAGAGCGAGGTTGAGCGAATACCTAGGCTTTGGTGGGATGTGCTCATTAGTGATAGGGTCAGTAGTACCCTAGAATGAGTTGAGTGTATATACTTGAGAGCGCGTATTTGTTAATTGATATAAAATTTGTTTTATATTGTGTTGGCTAGTCTGTTTAGTGGTTTATGAATTCTGATCGAATCGTGGGACGCCAAGAAGTCGATAGGAATTTCTAAATATTTGAACAGAAAACTTCGACACAGTATTGTTTTAATGTGGGTAAATGAAATAATTTTGCCCAAAATTATATTTTGATATAAAAAGAATAATTCACTAAAATTATTGATGTGTTGATTGTTAGTATTATAATAAGATAAGATTATGAAATTGGAATGGTTTTATATAACCAAATAGAGTTTGTATAAGAATGAAATATACAAATAAAATGAATTAAAATTGGATTTAAACCAAAGTTTGAGAGTTTAAATACTTGGCGTTTGGAAAAATATTTTCTGAAGTATAATAAAATAATATGGCTTTGTTTTGAGGGGATTTGAATAAAAACCATTTTTGAATGGATTTTGAAAGTAATGAGGCATTGAACTCACTTCAATGGCTGAAAAATAATTCTGATGATTACTGCAGCAGCATCAGTGTCCATTTTCGAGTTTCTAAGTGATGAATTGCTACATTAGAAAAGTTTTGATGGAAATTTGTTTGAAATGAAATAAGTGGTTTGAAAATTCAAATGTTTTGAATTTAAAATGATTATAAATATATGTATATATTTATGTGATTTCAAAAGGATTTGAAATAAAAACCAGGTATTTTAATTCTGGAATTTAAATTAACTTAACAAGATAAATGGATCGAAGTGAATAAATTGATTAAAATCAATTTGAATGAATTTGAATTGAATATAAATTGGATATGAATATATCAGTTGTAAATCATTCGGATTAATTGAATGTAAGCATATAGGATCTGCAATGTAAATAGAAACCAAAAGTTTTGGTACAACAAAATATGTTGAAATATGAAGAGATGAGTGTCAGCATAAGTGAATTTTTGAAAAGTTAATGGATTTGTGCTATTTCCCAACCTTAATAATTTCGAGGATGAAATTCTTTTAAGAGGGGAAGATTGTCATGACGCGGTTTTTTGGGTCGGTTAATTTTAAATATTTGATGAGACGACCCCAAACCCCGTACTGGCGGAGGCAAGGGTAATCTTTGGAATATAACACATAAATAAAAAACAGCAGCATAGAATTAAATAAATACACCAGATAAAGAACAAATAATACACTGGATAAATGTAATCATCAGAGTTACACAGTATACAGGATCATACTTAGTACAAATACAGTTCAGCTATACATAAATGTCTACAACGGAAAACAAACATAATATGTACAATCGGAGCTGAACAACATAAAAAGAGATAAATGATAGAATCCATCTTCAGCACCAGCTATCCAGAATGAGCCTGCTAAAACCAGAATGCAAGGCTGCCCGTGTAGAAATAAGGGCACCCGAGTTTGCAAGTGAAACAAACTACGAGTCAGTCATGGGAGTGGTATGAGAAATCTACTCAACACATTATACAAACGGCTAATCACAGGACTACGCCACTTTCGTGGAACGGGTTTACTCCATTGGATTGCCAGTGCTTTAAAACAAGTAAATTCTTTAAACATCGCAATGCTTTTTATAAAAATGAAGCCATTATAAGACTCAGTTCCCGTCACACAATGCAACGCAAACCGGAGGATAGAGTTTTTACCTTATAATGGCCAAAATATGCTTGATACGAATAAAACAAAAGAATTTTATAATATTACTAGTGTTTATATGTTTCAAAAACAACTTCGAATCATAAGTATCAATCATAGACGGCACTAATGCCCCATACCACTATGTCGCCATGTATAAGTATACAATCAAAACCGCACAGTCACGTATTTGGAAATTGGATTTCCGTCATGAACCAAGGCAAAAGATAGTCCTTACCGATTTCGAGACTGTCTAGCCCGAGTCTCAGGATCAGAGCTCGAGTGACCCTTGGATCGTCAGGGCCGGTCCACCGATGTGAATTAAAATTCCTGAACACGGCGTTTCCCCGCCCTTTGGGGCGTAAGTGAGCCAACGAATGACTCCATCGGTCCCGGATTGACCGATATAACCAAGGTGCCTCGCAACAGCAACAACCACATAGGTGAAAATAGTATAAATGTCAGCCAGTTCAAGCACCGACACCACCTCTAGCTAGAAGGAAACGCATGCCCTCCCTAATGTCCTCTCCCGTTTCTGGTTCATACCGGGGTGTGAGGATCGCGAATTCATGTTATACACAAAGCTACGCCACACAAGCGGTGCTTTGATCATCGCCACAAGACTTTGTTTTTCAACAGAAGCCTTGATCACTTCATCTTAGCATGCCACACAGGCAATTCACACTATGCAATTGATGGCTATCAATCACACAGAATGAATTCCAATGTCTGACACACAGTCTATTTACAAATCTGTTCTGGGTCTGAATGAAACCGGAGGCACTATATACCTCGCATACCTATCGATCTCCACGTACGTCTGGACGATCAACACTCATTATTCATATTTCGGGATGCCTCCCAATCAGGACATCAGTTACCATCCAAACGAGGTGAAGATCTCCGGTCTTCAGCCATCGTCTTCATCTTCGATTTCTTATCGTCGATTCAGTTATTCAGAATGGGATAAACCCGGTCTTTCTGAGCAACTCGCATATATAAATAACTAGTGCTGCACAAACACAACATACGCCTCATTCCAATTCATTAGTCACTAACCGTCAATCAGTAAGAGAACGATTTCCTAAATATTAACCCCGAAGGCCGAAACCAACATCAGATCAAAACCCAGGAAACCATTCGACTTAGCTAACCTTCAGTTAATTTCTAAATTTCACATTCCATATCGTTTATAGTATTTTATAAAGATTTATCGCTATTTTTATTTATTTTAAAATAGCCAATTTATTCAAACGACGCTTCGGGCCATAGCGCGGCCGTGGTGCTGTTTTTCTTCAGATTTGATTTACACATATCTGAAAATCTAACCGTTGGATCTTCACAAAATTTACATCATTGGAAAGATCTTTCCAAAACGAATCCAACGGTTCCAGTTTTCCCAAAATCCGACAGTCGGATCTCCCGATACACTGGTTTGAAGTTTTGATTTCAAAATACGAACTGCAGCGTCGTTATTCGATTTAATATAATTATATTTATATATATATATAAATATAATCGATTCTGGCATTGTTTTTCTTTAGATTTGAATTAAACATTCCAGACAATCCAACCGTTGGATCTTCACAAAGTTGGTGTCGTTGGAAAGATATTTCCAAAACGAACCCAACGGTTTTGGTTTCGGGAAAATCCGATGGTCGGATCTCCCGCACTAATCGTTTGAAACCACGGTTTCAAAACACGAACTGCAGCTTCGTTATTCGTTGTATTTCAATTCTATATATATATATATATATATATATATATATATATATATATATATATATCGATTCTTCGATTTCAAAACTATATTCTTTTCATACATTTGATAAAAATGATATTTTTATCCAACCGACAAATATTTCAACACTTCGCTATTTTTAACTATTCATGTATATAGTAAAAATGTGATTTTTATTATACATTTCAAAACACGATTATTTTATATAGTTCATATAGATGATAAAAATACGATTTTTATTATAAAACAATTTATTTCAAAACACGAATACCATTCAACACATGAATTTCTATTCAACACATGAAGGTTTTTATAGTTTGTATATATATAGTAAAAATGTGATTTTTATTGCAAAACAATTTATTTCAAAACAGGACTATATTATATAGTTCATATAGATGATAAAAATATGATTTTTATTATAAAACAATTTATTTCAAACACGAATACCATTCAACACATGAATTTCTATTCTACACATGAACGGTTTCAACATATGAAATTAATTTCAACAAATGAAAATAATTCTGACACATGAATATTTCAGAAAATTTCGACAGCATAATGGCAGGGTAGTTAAAACCGGGGCCGTCGCTAGTACGACTCCTCGCTCTACCTTAAAGCCTCGCAGCTTTTGACAATGGGATTTCATGCATCTAGTTCGCAAGTAGGCGACATGTATATTTTTTTCATTTCCACAAACTAATCCTATGTGGTTTCAACCAAATAATTCTCAACCGCAAACGTGTATTTTTCAACCACAAACAATTCTAATCAACCATTCGCTATCAACCAATTTTCACACCAATCACAACAAATAAATATCGTCCATAGTTTGTGGATGAGGGGCATGTGTATATATATATATATATAAGAAAATTTCACTTCTATTCAACACGTATATAATTTTTACAACGCATATATAACTTATACATCGACGGTACAACTTATACAACGCTTATACATGTGGTGTACAACGCTTATATAACCCATACATCGACTATATAATTTATACATCATCGTTTTCCATATCGTTTATAATTCAGAAATCTCACATTGGGTTCCACTCCACCAAAAATAGCAGAAGGCTCAGAAAAATATGCGGTCTCTTCTAGAATGTAGAAGACGTCCACACGAGTCCATTTCTCTTGTTTCACTGAATTTCGTCGAGAAATGAAAAATATATTATTTTTACAGTGAAATCAAAGACCGTATCTCTTTAAACTGCTATAATATAGTTTAAAATAAAACAGCCGTATGTTTTTCTAACCTGTTCAAAACTAGGTTTTCAGTTTTCATGCGAATCGATGCACGATATCACGATCCGCTAGCGCCATGACCTTGGCCTTGGAACAGGCTTCACGGTGATGGTGGCCTCCCTCAGATCGATGGCGGGGCTGAGGAGAATCGGCGGTCGGAAGGTCGCAAGTTTAGAGGAGGAAAGCTCGACGCTGGCGAGGAGAGGAAGGTCAGGGGTTGGTCGGATTTGAAGAGGGGAGGATGGGTTTCCGATTCTGGGTGGTGGCGGAGGCTGGCGTTGGCTGAGGCGGCGACGATTTGGTCGGGAAGTTCGGAGTTGTTTATCGCCGCCGGTTTAGAGAGGGTCGGGGAGAGAGAAACATGCATGGCCCAATGATTTTTTTTATATTTATAAATTTTAAAATCCAAAAATACCCCTTGCCACACACGAACACCAATCCAAACCCAACGACTATCATCCCTAGCATTTTACCCTCATTCTGAACACAATGGGATATGTTTCGTAGGCCCATTCGACTGTTTCAGTCAGTTTTCCTTCAAATTAAAATATAAAACATTCAATATTCAATTTGAACGTACATTTCAATTTGCCGGGGCCACATACTGATTCTAAAAATTCCCAAAAAATAAATCTAGCTATGTTTTGACGATACGGTCCCAACAAAACTAGTTTCGTCGAATTCTGAAACCGTTTGAAAAATGGTCTATTTCTGGTCGATCCAATTTAACTATAATTGACCAAAACACGTTTCCTTTGCCACACTCACATATTAGCTTCAAAAATTATGAAATTTGAAACCATACAATAGTTTAACATCCCGGATCCAACAAAAGTGGTTTCGTCGAATTCGGAGGTCGTTTGCAAAATGGCCATTTTCACGGGCTATATAAACTCTATAACGACCTTTCTAAAAATTCATTTGGCCATAACTTTTGCTTCCTACTATGAAACTTCGATTTTTCTGATTCGTTAGAAATATATTCACTAATAGATTTAAATATTTATGGTTTCACTCAAATCCGTTTTGTTTTGCACCCGGTACAGTCAGTCAAAGTTCGAATTCAAAATTTGAAACTACCGCTCCATTTCAGGCCTTGTTTATAATTAGAATTAATTATATTCATTTTCAAATGTCGATTCAAACTTACTTTTCATCATTATTATTTAAAATATTTATTTTAAATATTTAAAATCCACTAAAATTGCCAATTAAATTTTTTTAAATTGGTTCAGATTTTTCGGGTCGTTACAATCTCCCCCAATTAAAACTTTTCGTCACCGAAAAGGAACAAAGTCGAAAGTGGTTTGATTAATCAACTCTATTTCCAATCTGGCTTCCATTCTCCAACTTTTCAGTTTCTGAGAATTTTCAAATTCTTCAAAAATTTGGCTAACACTCGGAATTTTCGAAAAATTTCGCCATAACCTCCTTTGTACGGGGAGGGGTTTGGAAATTTATTGGGCCGTATTAGGTACCCAATAAATCCTATAAAGCATACACATATTTATAGTGATATATTCTAGTGTTTACAGGGGAGCATGTATAGATAATTACTCCAGAGAATAAATTCTTGTCACCCTATCAAAGCGTGAGGGAGTGTGTATTTTTAATTGCTCCAGAGAATAAATTCTCGTCACCTCGTCCCATGTGGGAAATAAATAATCCATGTGCCGTATCTAATAACTAGAGAGACGTGATTATTGTCAACCAACCCAGACCCGTGTGGGGGTTTTATTAATCTGGCAATTTATCGTTACATTTTATATTGTCCATATCAGTCATCAGTTCAACCTGTAAATTATAGTCATCGCCATACAAGCCTCTCGCTCGTATGGTAAATCATCAACCTCGTCACACAAGCTCCAAATGCTTATGTGGTATACAATGAAGTATGTCTATCTTCAAGAAGTATGCCATGTAGTGTAGTTCAAAATTAATTGTTACTATCCTATGGCGACATTTATTATTACACATAAAAAAACCAGCACTCCGCATCCAATGGCATTCACCGGAGTTGATATAATAATATTTCGCATCCAACTCATTAAGGTTTACCTATTTGTCGGGCACGCAAATAAATTCTTTACTCAACAGCTAATCCAATTACCTGTTGAAACATATATCTGAACATGTATATATTTCTATCTATTTTTAAAGTAGTTCAATACATGATTTAATTTCCTAAATTTACCATCATTCTCTTTTTGATTAAATTAACTATCGTTCTAATAATTTAATTAATCAAATCCACTTTCACACCACACAAACAACAATCAATTTGTTTTTAACTTTTCAAAATCATACAAATTAATTCATACACTCTTTTACTTTTCAAATATATATCTTTTATATATTCAAAAAATATATTTCTAAAACTAGACTATATATATAATCACAAATACGTTATTTATAAACATATAACTCTCAACTCGTTCTGGGGCACTTCTGTCCCCATCTCTAACGAGTTATTCTGATTCTGCTATACTCATACTAGGATATTGCTGATCCTATCTGTAATGAGTTATTCGTCCTAGAATACTACTTGTTCTATCTCTGACGAGTTCATTAATGTGTTATATACCAGAGGTAAGCTTAACCAAAGCCCTGATACCACGATGAGACGACCCCAAACCCCGTACTGGCGGAGGCAAGGGTAATCTTTGGAATATAACACATAAACAGAAAACAGCAGCGCAGAATTAAATAAATACACCAGATAAAGAACAAATAATACACTGGATAAATGTAATCATCAGAGTTACACAGTATACAGGATCATACTTAGGACAAATACAGTTCAGCTATACATAAATGTCTACAGCGGAAAACAAACATAATATGTACAATCGGAGCTGAACAGCATAAAAAGAAATAAATGACAGAATCCATCTTCAGCTCCAGCTATCCAGAAAGAGCCTGCTAAAACCTGAATACAAGGCTGCCCGTGTAGAAATAAGGGCACCCGAGTTTGCAAGTGAAACAAACTACGAGTCAGTCATGGGACTGGTATGAGAAATCTACTCAACACATTATACAAACGGCTAATCACATGACCACGCCACTTTCGCAGAACGGGTTTACTCCATTGGATTGCCAGTGCTTTAAAACAAGTAAATTCTTTAAACATCGCAATGCTTTTTATAAAAATGAAGCCATTATAAGGCTTAGTTCCCATCACACAATGCAACGCAAACTGGAGGATAGAGTTTTTACTTTATAATGACCAAAATATGCTTGATACGAATAAAACAAAAGAATTTAATATTATTACTAGTGTTTATATGTTTCAAAAACAACTTCGAATCATAAGTATCAATCATAGATGGCACTAATGCCCCATACCACTATGTCGCCATATATAGGTATACAATCAAAACCACACAGTCATGTATTTGGAAATTGGATTTCCATCATGAACAAAGGCAAAAGATAGTCCTTACCGACTTCGAGACTGTCTAGCCCGAGTCTCAGGATCAGAGCTCGAGTGACCCTTGGATCGTCAGGGCCGGTCCACCGATCTGGATTAAAATTCCTGAACACTGCATTTCCCCGCCCTTTGGGGCGTAAGTGAGCCAACGATTGACTCCATCGGTCCCGGATCGACCGATATAACCAAGGCACCTTGCAACAGCAACAACCACATAGGTGAAAATAGTATAAATGTCAGCCAGTTCAAGCACCGACACCACCTCTAGCTAGAAGGAAACGCATGCCCTCCCTAATGTCCTCTCCCGTTTCTGGTTCATACCGGGGTGTGAGGATCGCGAATTCATGTTATACACAAAGCTATGCCACACAAGCGGTGCTTTGATCATCGCCACAAGATTTTATTTTTCAACAGAAGCCTTGATCACTTCATCTTAGCATGCCACACAGGCAATTCACACTATGCAATTGATGGCTATCAATCACACATAATGAATTCCAATGTCTGACACATAGTCTATTTACAAATCCGTTCTGGGTCTGAATGAAACCGGAGGCACTATATACCTCGCATACCCATCGATCTCCACGTATGTCTGGACGATCACCACTCATTATCCATATTTCGGGATGCCTCCCAATCAGGACATCAGTTACCATCCAAACGAGGTGAAGATCTCCGGTCTTCAGCCACCGTCTTCATCTTCGATTTCTTATCGTCTATTCAGTTATTCAGAATGGGATAAACCCGGTCTTTCTGAGCAACTCGCATATATAAATAACTAGTGCTACAAAAACACAACATACGCCTCATTCCAATTCATTAGTCACTAACCGTCAATCAGTAAGAGAACGATTTCCCAAATATTAACCCCGAAGGCCGAAACCAACATCAGATCAAAACCCAGGAAACCATTCGACTTAGCTAACCTTCAGTTAATTTCTAAATTTCACATTCCATATCGTTTATAGTATTTTATAATGATTTATCGCTATTTTTATTTATTTTAAAATAGCCAATTTATTCAAACGACGCTTCAGGCCATAACGCGGCCGTGGCGCTGTTTTTCTTCAGATTTGATTTACACATATCTGAAAATCTAACCGTTGGATCTTCACAAAATTTACATCATTAGAAAGATCTCTTCAAAACAAATCCAACGGTTCCAGTTTTCCCAAAATCCGATGGTCGGATCTCCCGGTACACTCGTTTGAAGTTTCGATTTCAAAATACAAACTGCAGCGTCGTTATTCGATTTAATATAATTATATATATATAAATAAATATAATCGATTCTTGAGCTGTTTTTCTTCAGATTTGAATTAAACATTCCAGACAATCCAACCGGTCGATCTTCACAAAGTTGGTGTCGTTGGAAAGATATTTCCAAAGCGAACCCAACGGTTTCGGTTTCGGGAAAATCCGATGGTCGGATCTCCCGCACTAATCATTTGAAACCACGGTTTCAAAACACGAACTTCAGCTTCGTTATTCGATATATTTCAATTCTATATATATATATATATATATCGATTCTTCGATTTCAAAACTATATTCTTTTCATACATTTGATAAAAATGATATTTTTATCCAACCGACAATTATTTCAACACTTCGCTATTTTTAACTATTCATGTATATAGTAAAAATGTGATTTTTATTGTAAAACAATTCATTTCAAAACAATATTATTTTATATAGTTCATATAGATGATAAAAATATGATTTTTATTATAAAATAATTTATTTCAAAACATGAATACCATTCAACACATGAATTTCTATTCAACGAATGAATTTCTATTCAACACATGAAGGTTTTCTATAGTTTGTATATATATAGTAAAAATGTGATTTTTATTGCAAAACAATTTATTTCAAAACAGGACTATTTTATATAGTTCATATAGATGATAAAAATATGATTTTTATTATAAAACAATTTATTTCAAACACGAATACCATTCAACACATGAATTTCTATTCAATGAATGAATTTCTATTCAACACATGAACGGTTTCAACATATGAAATTAATTTCAAAAAATGAAAATAATTCTGAAACATGAATATTTCAGAAAATTTTGGTAGCATAACGGCAGGGTAGTTAAAACCGGGGTCGTCCCTAGTACGGCTCCTCGCTCTACCTTAAAGCCTCGCAGCTTTTGACAATGGGATTTCATGCATCTAGTTCACACGCAGGCGGCATGTATATTTTTTTCATTTCTACAAACTAATCCTATGTGGTTTCAACCAAATAATTCTCAACCACAATCAATCAATTTCAACCACAAACAATTCTAATCAACCACTCGCTATCAACCAATTATCACACCAATCACAACAAATAAATATCGTCCATGGTTTGTGGATGAGGGGCGTATATATATATATATATGTATGTATATATATAAAAGCAAATTTCTCTTCTATTCAACACATATATAATTTTTACAATGCATATATAACTTATACATCGACCGTACAACTTATACAACGCTTATACATGTGGTGTACAATGCTTATATAACCCATACATCGACTATATAATTTATACATCGTCGATTTCCATATCATTTATAATTCTGAAATCTCACATTGGGTTCCACTCCACCAAAAATAGCAGAAGGCTCAGAAAAATATGCGGTCTCTTCTAGAATGTAGAAGACGTCCACACGAGTCCGTTGTCTCTTGTTTCACTGAATTTCATCGAGAAACGAAAAAGATATGATTTATACAGTGAAATCAAAAACCGTAGCCCTTTAAACTGCTATAATATAGTTTAAAATAAAACAGCCGTATGTTTTTCAAACCTGTTCAAAACTAGGTTTTCAGTTTTCACGCGAATCGATGCACGATATCACGATCCGCTAGCGCCACGACCTTGGCCTTGGAACAGGCTTCACGGTGATGGTGGCCTCCCTCAGATCGATGGCGGGGCTGAGGAGAACCGACGGTCGGAAGGTCGCAAGTTTAGAGGAGGAAAGCTCGACGCTGGCGAGGAGAGGAAGGTCGGGGGTTGGTCGGATTCGAAGAGGGGAGGATGGGCTTCCGATTCTGGGTGGTGGCGGAGGCTGGCGTTGGCTGAGGCGGCAGCGATTTGGTCGGGAAGTTCGGAGTTGTTTATCGCCGTCGGTTTAACGAGGGTCGGGGAGAGAGAAACATACCTGGCCCAATGATTTTTTTTTATACTTGTAAATTTTAAAATCCGAAAATACCCCTTGCCACACACGAACACCAATCCAAACCCAACGACTGTCATCCCTAGCGTTTTACCCCCATTCCGAACACAATGGGATATGTTTCGTAGGCCCATTCGACTGTTTCAGTCAGTTTTCCTTCAAATTAAAATATAAAACATTTAATATTCAATTTGAACATACATTTCAATTTGCCGGGGCCACATACTGATTCTAAAAATTCCCGAAAAATAAATCTAGCTACGTTTTGATGATACGGTCCCAACAAAACTAGTTTCGTCGAATTCTGAGACCGTTTGAAAAATGGCCCATTTCTGGTCGATCCAATTTAACTATAATTGACCAAAACACATTTTCCTTCGCCACGCTCACATTTTAGCTTCAAAATTTATGAAATTTGAAACTTTGCAATAGTTTAACATCCCGGATCCAACAAAAGTGGTTTCGTCGAATTCCGAGTTCGTTTGCAAAATGGCCATTTTCACGGGCTATATAAACTCTATAGCGACCTTTCTGAAAATTCATTTAGCCATAACTTTTGCTTCCTGCTATGAAACTTCGATTTTTCAGATTCGTTAGAAAGATATTCACTAACAGATTTAAATATTTTTGGTCTCACTCAAATCCGTTTTGTTTTGCACCCGGTACAGTCAGTCAAAGTTTGAATTCAAATTTTGAAACTACCGCGCGATTTCAGGCCTTGTTTATAATTAGAATTAATTATATTCATTTTCAAATGTCGATTCAAACTTACTTTTCATCGTTATTATTTTAAATTTTTATTTTAAATATTTAAAATCCACTAAAATTGCCAATTTAAATTTTTTAAATTGATTCAGATTTTCCGGGTCGTTACATTTAATATGGTTTAAAATATTTAGTCGTTGACATAAGATAATTTGTATATTGAGCTATCGAATTAATAATCGAAATACGATTTATTTCGAATATATATAATCATCGTAATAGAAAATGAATTTAATTGAATTCAAGATTTAAAACTGAATTGAAAACAATTCAGATAATCAATATAAACTTCTATTTGAATTAGAATAATAATATTAATTTATTATCGAAGAATAAATTGTTATAAATTTAATTTATATCGATTATAATTTATATCTTCTCCATATGATCGAATTGAGCTTCGGAACCTATCCCAGTGTTTGCAGAATAGTGTTATAATCCTAGGAATGCCTGTTGTTGTGTTCAGAAAGGAGTCCGGCATCACGGGGTATTTTAAATAAGGTAAAATCACCGGTTCAACCCAAAATAGAAAAAATAAAAATAATGTAAAACATTTACTTTCCCCCTAAGAAAAATAAATGTACATTGTAAACCTACCTATAGCCTTCTGCTTTTTCCTTCACTTCACGTACTATATGTCCCCCACCTTCAGTGCTAAGTTAAACAGAGAAATAACTGGGTGGTACTCTTGTTCCCCTTCTCCTTCTATATAAACAACAACCGAGTCTTTCTTTTTCCCATTTTTTCCAAACAACGACTATCTTCTTTCTCGAAAACAATTCCTCTCTCTTTTCTTTTCTTCCCAGTAAATCGAAAGAATACAAATCTAATTCATAAAAATGATGAGGGAAAATGGATCGCGACTCAGGCGAAGGGCCAATAAGGTTTCGATCATCAATGACGAGAGCAATGGATTTTTGGAGTTGTTCGAACGTGGACTCAGCAAGTTAGGTTTCATGATTTTGGGAAATACAAGAAGCGATCTTCAAAACTAAGGTCGTATTCTTGTTAGTGGAGGAGAATCACATTTATATGATTTGTATTGAAGGGTTCAGTGATGAAAATGTTCGTACTCTCTACAGCAATATCCGAGTTCGTGATGCGGGGAAGGTCGCGACTTCAAAGTGGTGATTTCTGATGAGAGCGCTGATATGAGATTTTTGGATTTGGGGTGCGGGTTTTGCTTCTGCTGAAGTATAGCAGATATTGTTCTTCGGTCAAATGGAGGCATTGAAGAGGAAGTAGTGAACGGTCAAGTTGAGAAGCTTGGATGGCCAAAATGAAAATCGCAACAGAAAGAGGATGCGTTGAAATTCAGGCTGTGATTAGGAGGGATGATCGATTCTTGCAGTGTGATGGTCATTGCGCGAAAGAGGGAGTTTTGAGTGGAGTGATGGTGGTTGTAGCAGCAGACAATGATGGGGACAGTGGTAAAGGCCAGTCAAAGTACTTGTCCAGCGTTCGAATTCAAGGCAGAGTTCACTGTTTTAGTTCCTATGGAAGAAGAGTTATTCGATGTAATTCGTGTTTACCCAAAGAGGTAATTTAAATTTAAATAACTAAATTTAAAATTTTAATTTAGTAGGTTATTTAATAAATTTGTCAAATTAAATTAGTTAGTTGTTGTATAATCAGATAATTAAAATTTTATAATCTTCCTATACAAGGTTTTATCATGAGACTAGTCGAGTTGGGTTTGTAGTTAGAATTCTGGAATGGATTTAAGATCTCTCAAGATCAATTGGAATATTGATCGAACGTTCTCCAATTTATTCAATCAATTAAATATCACGGCGAGTAAATCTCACTCATTTTTATTTCGAATTATTTTATTCATTAAAATAATTGTTTGATGGTTGTTTGGTTGCATTAAAATATTACTGTTGCTATTATTAAATATATATTAATTATTTAGGATTGGTGTTTATGGCTATTATATATATATATATTGGTGATTGGTTGTATTCCTGCAATACCATTAGCGAATTCCCGCAGTATCATAAGCGGATGACCCTATACGCCCCACGCTACGGATGACCTTTATACCGCAATATCCTACCACGAAGCAAGATGGGTATTATTTCTATTGGCTAATGTCTGTGGATGCATGAAATAGATTGGAGGGATCCAACTGGATTCCTCAAAAATATTATTATTGTTTGCTTTCACATATATTATCATATATGATGTGTTGATTGATAATTGAGTGGTTGGATTATTTTAATGTTACAGGGGCCAAAATGTTAATTTATAAAAATATTGTGGAAAGAGATTTGGAAATTTAAAAGGAATTTTTTTTAATATAATTTGGATTTAGAACGTGCTAAAAATATTTACTTGTTTTAAATAAATAAAACAATTATTGAATTTATAAACGATGTTAATAAATTGAATAATGTGGGGAACTGAAATAAATTTATCAATAGTGTTTATAAATAAAGTTGAAAAAAATTATCATTGGATAATT
Organism: Allium sativum; assembly: GCA_030737875.1. Lineage (NCBI taxonomy): Eukaryota > Viridiplantae > Streptophyta > Magnoliopsida > Asparagales > Amaryllidaceae > Allium > Allium sativum. The sequence continues at coordinate 136,940,878 of CM060925.1, read as the reverse complement.
TGAATATTTAAATTCAAATGTGAATTTAAAGATAGAAATGGGGAAATCGTTTTAAAAAACTAAACGATGGAATTTATTCTGATGTTCAGTTTATAAATTGATCTAAAATAAATCCATAAGGATTTATGATTTGTATTCGATTAAATCGAATTTATTCAAATAGAAGTTAAATTGAATATGAAAATAAATTGGGTGTTATATATATATAAGTTATTATAAGTTGAAATTTCCAAAATAAGATTTTGGTTTTAAGTAGATTTCGAAATAGACTTGTTTAAAAATATAAACAAGGAAATTTATAAAATGGTGTTTATAAATATAGCGAATTAATTATCAAGAGCTAATTTGAATATTTAAACTCAAATATGAATTTAAAAATATAATTTGAAATCATTCGAAAGGGAACAACGGTTTTTATTCCGCAATTTGGAATATCAGAGGGATGGAGTTTCAAATAGAAATTTGAAAAGGGAACTTGTTTAAATATATGAAAAAAGGAAGTTGAATTTATAAATAGTGTTATAAATTTGGTGAAATAATTATCATTAGGATAATTTAAACCATTTAAATTCAAGTAAGAATTTAAAAAGAGAAATTGGAAAACGTGTTGAAAATTGGATAATTGATTATATTCCAAAATTTAGAATATAAACTGAATTGAGAAAATCCAAAGGATTTATAATTGGAATTCGATTATATAGAATTTTATAATTTATTTATAAAAGGAATTGGGATTTAAAATAACAAATCGAGTATAAATAAATTTATAACCGAGTAAGGAAAAATCAACGATTATAGAAAATCAGAATTTTTGAGTTGAATTGGGAAAATTGGTTTGATATATATTAAAAATATATTAGAATGGAGTTGAATTTAATTTAAATGAAGTTTAAAAGTTTTTATATATAATTATAATTAAAACGAACTCGCCGCAGCGCGGTAGTTCGTAAATTAGCGTTCCGAACTTCAATTGAGCATACATGACTTAATTTAAGTTGGAATTCTTTGAAACAAGAATCGTTAGGACCGTTGGAATAATAGTTTTATAATGGAAGAGAAAAATCTGTATTTTGTCGAAAAGATTTTGAGTTATGTCAAAATCAAATTTTCAGAATAACAGGCCAGAACCATTATAAAGCCATATTGGTTTAATTAAATAAATAATAGGATTTTAAGGAAAAAAATCGAATTGCCTTCTGAAAAATCCAGACTGGAGATGTAAAATAAATATGAACTCTAGTGAAGTAAGTGAAATTATTTTTGAAACAAAAATCAGATTTTTAGTTATTAATAGATTTAACTAGTTTGAATAATAAATAGTTAATCGAGATTTGAATCGAAATTGGGCGTTGGATAAGTAAAAGAGATTTGAGAATTTTTATTCGAAATCAAATATGTAACTCGAGTTGAAAATGGAATTAGATTGTGTTCATGAGTTGATTAAAATATTTTATTAGAACATGTTATGTTCAAACAAAGAAGTGAAATAGGCAAAATAGTTAATTAGAAAATAAATTAGCGAATTGGGTTAAGACGAATGGATTGAGTTGAAACCAAATAGGAATATTTGGATACGTGTTAAGCAGGTTTAGAATGAAGTATATGAAGAGATATAAATTGAAATGCCCAAACAAAAGATACATGTTTAAATTCCATATGAGATTTTATGTGCCAAATCGGCAAGCCACTTGGCTTTTTGATTTTCTTTTTGAATGGAAAGGGCCTAGAGAGGCGAGTTGAGGTTTGAACTAACAACCGGTACAAAGGAGGTTATGGCGAATTTTTCCGGAAATTAAAGGAGTTAGAATATTTTTAAGAAAATTTGATAGTTAGAAATCAATGTATCGATATATATAGATTTTGATAAGGAAACAAACTTAAAAATAGAATATTACAAACAAAAAGGAAATCTATAATTAAATTTAGTAAAAATAGAAAGAGAAATGTATATACGTTTTAGAAATGGAAAATTGGTTTAATATGGTGTTGATTATTCGAGTTAGCGGTCTTGTCTGTTTTGAAATTAATAATATTTCAGTCAAGGTCTGAGAGGTAATTATACCCCAACTCGATTGATTTCATTATTAGGTGATAAATAGCAAGATTCAGTCTCGAAGAGAAATGTTTAAAGAGTTTAGTTGAATGCAGTATTTTGGGTTGTTGTAGCGATGTTTTACATAACATTCGTTTTAACCCAAGTAAGTGAAATTTTGGAAATATAATAATAAATATTTCCTAAGTATAGAAATGAATGGTTGTGAAACAAAAAAGTAATTGGAATATTTTCCAATTATTAATAGAAGATATTTTCTAAGTATAGAAAATAAAAGATGGCGAAATAAGGAAATGTTTTCCAAACAGTGTAAGAGACCAAGAGGATTATTGAAAATATTTGGTTAACAAATATTGATAAAGAAATGGAGAATTATTTTAATTAATGTAATATTAATAAAAAAAAAGGGGCCCATTGATTGTTTGATGTTATGGATGAATGTTTGTTTGTTTTTCTTCGATAGTTAAATAACCGACTATCGAAGTGTTTGCCAATATCGTTGTCAATATGGAGAGACCGGTTGGATTATTATCCGAGAACCACTCTGTATTGGCAGTAGCATTGCGAATCAGATTATATGAAGATAATCGAAGACAGAGTAAAGTGAAAGGACTTTTTCTATTAATAGAAATTGTGCCTTCGGTTTCGTTCAGTCCTAGAACAAAGTGTATGGACGAATGTCTGACAGAGTATTTCCAATGATCGCATATGTTGGTCTGTATAAATATATATGGTGGCAGAGGATTTATTCTCTTAGCATAATATCCAGAATATATTGGTGCAAATCAATTAGTGATTAACGGATCTGACAATGTGGCATTCAAAGTGATGGTGTTATCAATGAATGATAAGAAATCGTAGCCTCAGGCCTAAACAACCGGGAAATGACAAAAATTGGACAGGCAGCACGACTAGGTGGGTCACTCCCATTAGGGTGTATAATCACGTATCTAGAGATATTCCTTTTACTTCTTTAATCTATCGATGCTGTCCCTTTTCGGGAAATGGTTGCTGATCCCAACCGTTGGTGATATAAATTCGATATATTCAAGTGGTCGGTCATGTGTGGGCCGGGTTGCAAGACGTTCTTGTTGAACCCAGTGTATTCCTTTCTAGAGATACACTGTCAGTGTGACGACCCCAAACCCCATACGACGATGAAAAGGGTAATCTTTGGAATATAACACATAAACAAATAACCGTAGAACATAAATAAACAAATACACCAGATAATGTACAATAGAATACACTGGATAAACATAATCATTAGAGTTACACAGTATACAGGATCATACTTAGTACAAAATACAGTTCAGCTATACATAAATGTCTACAGCGGAAATCTAAACATAATATGTATAATAGGAGCTGAACAGCATAAAAAGAGATAAATGATAAAATCTATCTTTAGCTCCAGCTATCCAGAAAGAGCCTGCTAAAACCTGAATACAAGGCTGCCCATGTAGAAAAAGGGGCGCTCGAGTTTGCAAGTGAAACAAACTACGAGTCAGTCATGGGACTGGTATGAGAAATCTATTTAACACATTTTATAATATGGCCAATCATAGGACCACGCCACTTTCGCGGAACGGGTTTACTCCATTGGATTACCAGTGCTTTAAAACAAGTAAATCTTTTAAACATCGCAATGCTTTTTATAAAAATGAAGCTATTATAAGACTCAGTTCCCATCACACAATGCAACACAAACCGGAGGATGGAGTTTTATCTTATAATGGACAAAATATGCTTGATACGAGCAAAACAAATCATTTGATATTATTGCTAGTGTATATATGTTTCAAAAACAATTTCAATCATAACTATCAATCATAGACGACATGGGTACCATATATCATGTCGCCATATATATATACAATCAAAACCGCACAGTGTCGTATTTGTAAATTGGATTTCCATCATGAACCAAGGCAAAAGATAGTCCTTACCGAATTCGTGACTGTCAAGCCCGAGCCTCAGGCAAGCGCGCAGGCAAGCCTTGGATCGTCACGACCGGTCCACCAATGTGGATTGTTATGCCTGAACACTACGTCTCCCCGCCCTTTGGGGCGTAGATGAGTCATATGACTCCATCGGCTACACATAGTCACCGATATATCCGAGGCGCCTCGCAACAGCAACAACCACACAGGTGAAAATAATATAAATGTCAGGGCTGGTAGGTCACTGACACCACCCTAGCTAGAAAGAGACGCATGTCCTCCCTGAGGTCCTCTCCCGTTTCTGGTTCATACCGGGGTGTGAGGCTCGCGAATCAACGTTATACACAAAGCTATGCCACATAGGCCGCGTTTTGATCATCAACCACAAGACTTTGCTTTTCAATAGAAGCCTTGATCATCTGCCACTTAGGTACGCCACACAGGCAATTCACTCCATGTGACAGATTTCTATTGATATATAACCTCTGAGCTCGTACGTCTCAGAGAAGGGCGTTAAGCAAGAGAATAAATTCTCTGCCGCCAAACAGATATATATTTAATAGAGATCAATCAGCACAGAACAAAATCCAATGTCAGACACACAGTCCATTTACAAGTTCGTTCTGGGTCTGAACGAAACCGGAGGCACACAATACCTCGCATATCCGTACAATCAACAAGTACGTCCGGACGGCTACTACTTCAGCCCCTTCAAGGTAGCTACTCCTATCATGAGCATCAGTAGCACCCCTCCATTCGACGTGAAGATCATCGGTCTTGCACCATCTTCATATCTTCGACTTTCAATCGTCGATCAATTATTTGAAATGAGAACCAACTCAGCCTTTTCAAATAATTCACGTATATTTAGAATTTCAAATTAATTCATTTCAATGGTTAAATTATTCGATATCACTAATTCTGTTCTTTAATTTAATTTTCACGCCAAATACATTCAACCATCAAATATCACATAAACCGAGAAAATTCAGTTTATTTCCATTCCATATCATTTATAATATTTTATCACGATTTATCGCTATTTTTATTTATTTAAAAATAGTCAATTCACTCAAACGATGCTTCAGGCCATAACGCGGTCGTGGCACTGTTTTTCTTCAGATTTGATTTACACATATCTGAAAATTTAGCCGTTGGATCTTCACAAATTTTATATCATTAGAAAGATCTTTTCAAAACGAATCCAACGGTTTCAGTTTTTGGAAAATCCGACGGTCGGATCTCCCGGTACAATCGTTTGAAGTTACGATTTCAAAATACGAACTACAGCACCGTTATTCGATTTAATTTAATTATATATATATAATCGATTTGGGCGTTGTTTTTCTTTAGATTTGAATTAAACATTCCAGATAATCCAACCATTGGATCTTCACCAAGTGGGTGTCTTTGGAAAGATATTTCCAAAGCGAACCCAACGGTTTCGGTTTCGGGAAAATCCGATGGTCGGATCTCCCGCAATAATCGTTTGAAATCACGGTTCCGAAACATGAACTGCAGCTTTGTTATTCGATTTATTTTATATGTATATATGTATATATATAATTCATTCTTCGATTTCAAAACCATATTCACTTCATATATTTGATAAAAATGATATTTTTATCCAATAGATATTTATTTCAACATATCACTATTTTTACCAATTCATATTCACAATAAAAATGTAGATTTTATTGTTCAATCTATATATTCAACACATGAATGCTTTCGACTTCACTTCTATGATAAAAATATGATTTTTATCGTTCTAGTCCTTTATTCAACACATGGACGTTTTCTATAGTTCATATATAATAAAAATGTGATTTTTATTGATAAACAATTTATTTCAAAACACGATTATTTTATATAGTCATATATAAGGTAAAAATGTTATTTTTATATTTTAAAACAATTTATTTCAAAACATTAATGTCATTCAACACATGAATTTCTATTCAACTCATGAATTTCTATTCAACCCATGAATGTAGTTTCAATACATGAAAATAAATCAAACACAGAAATATTTTAGAAAATTTCAGCAGCATAATGACAGGGTAGTTAAAACCGGCACCGTCCCAAGTACGGCTCCTCGCTCTACCTTAAAGCCTTGCAGCTTTTGACAACGGGGATTTTCAATATCTAGTTCGTACGCAGACGAATTTTCCCATATACTAATCCTATTGAGATTTCAATCACAATCAATCATTTCAAATCAACCATTCATAATATTCACCAAATTTCACATCAACCAATAATCCAAACAAATATCACAACCAATATATATCGTCCATGGTCTGTGGATGAGGGGAGTATATATATATATATAGATATACGTATATAACTATATCTCGATTTCATTTCAATATCAGTTCAATTTATTTCAATGCATATATCATTTCAATTTATTTCAACGCATATATCATTTTTACAACACATATATAACTTACACATCGAACATACAACTTATACAACGCTTATACATGTGGTGTACAACGCTTATATAACTCATACATCGACTATATAATTTATACATCGTTGTTTTCCATATCGTTTATAAACTAGAAATCTCACATTGGGTTCCACTCCACCAAAAATTGTAGAAGGCTCAGAAAAATATGCGGTCTCTTCTAGAATGTAGAAGACGTCCACACGAGTCCACTGTCTCTTGTTTCACTGAATTTCGACAAGAAAAGAGAAAGATATGATTTTTATTTGAAAATCAAACTTCATAGAGCTTGAAAGCGTTATTAACAGTTCAAAATATATATAACCGCACCTTTCAGAAAACGTTCAGATCTAGGTTTGGGTTTTTCTTCGGATCTGTTGCGCCTGGATGTGATCAGCCTGTACCACGTTGAAGACCTTGAGGAGGCGCGCAGAACGAAGGTGGCGCGGCCCTGATCGGTGGACGGAGTTAACCTCGGCGGCTGTTCAAAGTCGCGGATTTTCAAGGAGGAGATCTCGAGGAACACTTGACGATAGGGGGAATAACTTATATAGATTTGAAGAAGGTGATGAGAGCTTCAAAAAGTTCCAAAGGGCGGGGGTGTAATTCTTCCTGGTGTGGTCGAAAAATGGACGGTAAGCTGGGGAATGGTTTCCGCCGTCGAGCAGAAGGAGGCGTGGGTTTTTTTGGATTTTTATTTTAAAATAAATTATGAAAGGATTAATTTCATTGGCCTGTGCTTTATTTAATTATTAAAATAGGGTTTTACTATTACGAACACCAATTCAAACCCAATGACTGTCGCCCCTAGCTAAATACCCCCATTCCGAACACAATGGGATATGTTTCATAGGCCCATTCGACTGTTTCAGTCAGTTTTCCCTCAAATTAAAAGATATAACATTCAATATTTGATTTGAATGTACATTTCAATTTGCCGAGGCCACATACTGATTCTAAAAATTTCAGAAAAAAAATCTAGCTATGTTTTGACGATATGGTCCCAACAAAACTAGTTTCGTCGAATTATGAGACCGTTTGAAAAATGGCCATTTTCTGGTCGATCCAATTTAACTATAATTGACCAAACACATTTTCCTTCGTCATACTCACATATTAACTTCAAAAATTATGGAATTTGAAACCTAGAAATAATTTGTCATCCCAGATCCAACAAAAGTGTTTCGACGAATTCTGAGCTCGTTTGCAAAATGTCTATTTTCAAGGGCTATATATTCTCTATAGCGACCTTTCTGAAAATTCATTTAGCCATAACTTTTGATTCCCGCTATGAAACTTCGATTTCTCAGATTCGTTATAAAGATATTCACTAACAGATTTAAATATTTTTGGTTTCACTAAAATCCGTTTTATTTTGCACCCGGTACAGTCAGTCAAAGTTTGAATTCAAATTTTGAAACTGCTGCGCCATTTCAGGCCTTGTTTATAATTAAAAATAATTATATTTATTTTCAAACATCGATTCAAACATACTCTTCGTCGTTATTATATAAAATATTTTATTTTAAATATTTGAAATCCACTAAAATAGCCAATTTAAAAATTTTAAACTGGCTCAGATTTTTCGGGTTGTTACAGTCGGAAGGTGGTTCCATACCTTATCATAGTCGGAGTCCAATCTTCAATAAGCATCCTGTGGTTTTTTTTTTGATTCTATATTATATATGGAGCGTGAGATGAAAGCGTTCCACTAGATTATTATTTATTTGATTTAAACACTATTATAATATCACTGGATTTTCGTATCAAAGTGTTTTGGGTTATAGAAAGGTAAAAACCGTCCATGTTTATGTATGGGCTGGTCTTACTATTATCTTTTCTTTCGAAAGGATTTTGAAAGTTAAACAAATGGTTGGAGTTTACTCACACAGTCCCATGACTGACCCAGTGTTTATTTGTTTGTTTTCCCTAAATTCTTGGGTGCCCAAATTTGTACGAGCAATCAAGTAGTCAGGATTTTACAGATTCACTTGGAGGAGTTTGAAGCAGCAGGCTTCACCAGTTAGCTGTAGACTATCATATATTCCGCTGTGTACCATGTTTGTAAATGGAAACATGTGTTTGTAACTTTTCCAGAAATAGCTGTTGTGCTCTAATGATGGTATGTATACGATGTTACCGAATTGTCTTTCAAAGTTTATGTTACCTAATATATTTTATTCGTTCCGCTATGAGTTTGTGATCTTCATTTTATTCTATTCTAATATTTCTTTCTTTTTATTTCTCATCCTCTAACTTCTTTATAATAATGATTCGTATTTCTGTGCAATTTGGATTGGATGTGTGGTGTTACTAGTCAACTCAAATAGTACGGATTTACAGGCCATTACGAAATAAATATATTTTAAGTTACCACTACAAGAAAAAGCTGATTTTGCAGTGGCAGAATCCGATGGTAATCCGTCGCTATATAGTGTTTAGCGACGGATTACCGACGGATATGATGGTCGGTAAATTTCAAGTCGGTATTTGCGTGGAACTGTTGCAACGGATTTTAGCTTGAGTTCTTCGACCATTTTCCGTCATTTCATTTGATATAAAATTTTAATTTTGAATTTATTTACCGATGCTTTAGCGATGGATACATATTATTTTGAAATTATTATTTATAAATAAACATCGGTAAATCCTTGCTAATTAGCAAGGGATTTGCGACGGATTTTAATTTATGTGAACATTTAATCAAACACCATTTGTTGGTAATCCGTCGGTAAACCCTTTCAAATTAGCAACAGATAAACAAACACGTTTGTATTTTGGCTCTCCATTTCTGTCCACAATCCGTCGCTATTCCCCTTCTAATACATGTGTATATGTATGTGTGTGTGTATATATATATACACATACATATACATACATACATACATATATATATAAAATACTAGTATCATTCGACTGTGAACACTAAAATAAATAACATATCTAAAAAGACAAAGAGCCAATAATATTAATTTCGAACTGAAAATAACATTCATAATCACATACAAGAAAAAAACATCCATAATCCTTCATCAATTCATACACAAAGCTGAATTATGAACAAAACTATTCAGCTAGTGCTAACATTATCCCATATACAAACATCTATAATGATACTAAAACCACATAATGTTATATTTACACCAAAATAAGTCTTAACATACCCAACCAATCCACGAAGATGACGGCGATGGAAGCGCAAGGGAACGTGAAACCGAAGGTGAAGACGAACGCCAAACTCTATCAAATCCTTTTCCATTTGTGCTTTAAAGCTCTATACGCATCTCCTCAACATTTTAACATATCAAATATATAACAATGACCGACATGATCCTTTCCCTGAATCACAAAAACATATCAAATATTTAACATGTAAATTTATTCATTCAACCAAAAATTTATGATTCATTGCTATGACATACGGATTACGCTATTTTCCAAAGAACGTGATAATCCAAGTACAGAGTAAACTGATGAAATTGGTTGAACTTCCCAAGTACAAAAGCATTCTCATTTTCATTTGAATTGGATTCATAATATACAACTAACACATGTTGGCTCATTTTACGTTCCAATCTAAAAAAACTATTTTCATTGCATAATGTATAGATGCACATTTTCAATGGTTTTTAGGATCAAATGAATGGATTAATGCATATGCATTGGTATTCATATAAGCTACTTAGTTGTTAAGTCACATGTCAGAATATCCATTCGAAACTAAAGTAAACTATTACACAAATAAAATAAAATATGAGACAGATTATTACTTTACAAGCTTGCATACCATGTATTCTTTTGTAGCAACAAGCTCCACCATTACTCTACACAGCCCAGCTCTCTCATCAGCATCTCGACGCTTACTGTCTAGACCAATGTTGCAGGAATAATCTTGCGGAGTCTGATCTGTAAACCCTGCCAAAAGCAAAGGTGCATGTCAAGCTACATGTAACCTTTTCCACACTAAAATAGGATGCATATTCTTATAGGTAGACTAACATAGAACTGCTAAGATTCAGATCCACATCATTAACATGAAATCTAATGTGGAGAAACAGGACAGAAAACAGTGGAGGAAAGCACAACATGTTCAAGTAACAATATCAGCCACTAAATTTTGCCTCAATAATAATAATAAGGCACTAATAAGCAGTTTTCCTGTGCGGAAGACCTCATTCATTAATTTTGATGCCGTAAAAGGCGATTTTAAGAATGCTACTTACAAATAGCACACTTATACTTTGATTATCATGCAATAGGTGTTTGATTACAATGCAACAGAAAAAAGCAAGATGCTATATCCCACATAATCAATTTTGTGAGTCAGCTTGCTCAATCCGTTAGTACCTTCTACCAAGATCGATATCTACTTCAGCTAACCAAACTACTATGTATCACATCAACTACTTTGATACAAACCCAAAAGAGGAGTGTAGTGGATCCTTATTCTCACACACGCACCACATACCCCACACGTTAAGCACTCACCACATAAATTGCAAATGGACTATCTTCCATGGTCAACAAACCTCATAAATGGATTAATTTATCCCTTGCAATGTGAACACCTTAAAGGTCCACTTTCTCCAAAATAAGCAACCTGGAAAATAAGGAGAAATATCATACTGAATTGAAAATAAGTAAAAACATCAATGCAAGAGGAACAAAAAAATGTAATGAAGAATAACCTAGCAATTCAGTCAATTATTTAATAGTAAAGAAAAAAATTTTGCTCGCTCTTCTTAATGATATAACCATGCTTTAATGTATTCCTTTGTATCTTCGCACTCTCAGTCACTTATACAAACTCGCATAAATCCTTTCAAAAATTTACCAACCACTTAAATACAAATTTTTCGATTCCAAATTCATTTCGACTCGTCTGTCTAAGCAAATTTTCGATCCAGAAAGCTTGAAATTTATCTTCTAAGTACTTTTTAGCTTACACAAACATATACGACTACTGTAACGACCCAGAAAATCTGAACTAATTTAAAAAATTTAAATTGGCTAAAATAATGGATTTTAAATATTTAAAATAAATATTTTAAATAATAGCAATGAAAAGTGATTTTGAATCGACGTTTGAAAACGAATATAATTAATTCTAATTATAAACAAGGCCTGAAATGGCGCTGCAGTTTCAAAAATTGAATTCAAAATTTGTCGGACTATACCGGGTGCAAAACAAAATGGATTTGAGTGAAGCCAAAAATATTTAAATCTGTTAGTGAATACCTTTCTAACGAATCTGAAAAATCGAAGGTTCATAGTGGAAAGCAAAAGTTATGGCCAAATGAATTTTCAGAAAGGTCGCTATGGAATTTATATAGCCCGTGAAATTGGCCATTTTGCAAACCACCTCGGAATTCGACGAAACCACTTTTGTTGGATCCGGGATGTGAAGTTATTACTAGGTTTCAAATTTCATAATTTTTGAAGCTAGTATGTGAGCGTGGCAAAGGAAAACGTGTTTTGGTTAATTACAGTTAAATTGGATCGACTAGAAAAGGGCCTTTTTGCAAACGGTCTCAGAATTCGATGAAACTAGTTTTGTTGGGACCATATTGTCAAAACATAGCCAGATTTATTTTTCTGGAATTTTTTGAATCAGTTTTTGGCCCTGGCAAATTGAAAAGTACGTTCAAACTAAATATTGAATGTTTTATATTTTAATTTGAATGAAAACTAACTGAAACATTCTAATGGGCCTTCGAAACATATTCCATTGTGTTCGGAATGTGGGTAAAACGCTAGGGACGACAGTCGTTGGGTTTGGATTGGCGTTCGTGTGTGGCAACGGGTATTTTCGGATTTTAAAATTTATAAATATAAAAAAATTCCTCATTGGTCCACATCAGCTTCTCTCTCCTCTGAAACCACCCGTAACCGTCGAGACGAACGACGACTGCTTCTTCCTCCTTCTCCCCTTGTTTTCTCTTAATCCACTCGATAGAATTCAACGCCCCAGTTAAAATTTTTGAAGAGCAAGGCCTCCTTTACAAATCCATGTCGGTTTGGGATATTACCGTCGCACCTTTCGCTTGAACGACCGCCAGGAAGTCACGCGCTTTTAGCCGCCGCCACGCCCAGGAACGGCCGTCAAGTTCATCGAAAAAGGGACCCCCAGGTGCGTGCCTCCTAGCTCTCCAACGTGGCAAGGTCTGATCGTCACCTCGAGCAACGGATTGATTGGATTTGCCAACCCTAGTTTCGAACTGATTAGTGAAAGGTACGGCCTTGTATATTTAAAACTGATTTCAACAGTTTTAAAGTGTTGCAAACTTTGAAAAATCGTATCTTTTTCGTTTCTTGACGAAATTAGATGAAACAGGAAACATCGTGACCGTGTGGACGTCTTCTACATTTTAGAAGAGACCGCATATTTTTCTGAGCCTTCTGCTATTTTTGGTGGAGTGGAACCCAAAGTGAGATTTCTAATTTATAAACGATATGGATAACGACGATGTATGAATTATATAGTCGATGTATGAGTTATATAAGCGTTGTACACCTCTTGTATAAGCATTATATAAGTTGTACGTTCGATGTATAAGTTATATATGCGTTGTAAAAATTATATATGTGTTGAAATTGAAGTGAATTGATATATATATATATACACCCCTCGTCCCAAACCATGGACGATATTTATTGGTTGTGATTGGTGTGAAAATTGATTGATAACGAATGGTTGATTGGAATTGTTTGTGGTTGATATTGATTGATTATGGTTGAAAAATACTCGTTTGTGGTTGAGAAATATTTGGTTGAAACCACATAGGATTAGTTTGTGGAAATGAAAAAAATATACATGCCGCCTGCGTGCGAACTAGATGCATGATTCCCCATTGTCAAAAACCGCGAGGTTTTAAGGTAGAGCGAGGAGCCGTACTAGGGACGGTCCCGGTTTTAACTACCCTGCCATTATGCTGCCGAAATATTGAATAATATTCATGTGTTGGAATTATTTTCATTTGTTGAAACTATATTTATTCGTTGAATAGAAAGCCTTCATGTGTTGAGTCGATATTCATTCGTTGAATTGAAATTCATGTGTTGAATGGTATTCGTATTTTAAATATAAAAATCACATTTTTATCTATATATAAAAACTATAGAAAACCTTCATGTGTTGAATCGATATTCATTCGTTGAATTGAAATTCATGTGTTGAATGGTATTCGTGTTTTAAATATAAAAATCACATTTTTATCTATATGTACAAACTATAGAAAACCTTCATGTGTTGAATCGATATTCATTCGTTGAATTGAAATTCATGTGTTGAATGGTATTCGTGTTTTAAATATGAAAATCACCTTTTTATCGATTTATATAAACTATAGAAAACCTTCATGTGTTGAATCGATATCCATTCGTTGAATTGAAATTCATGTGTTGAATGGTATTTATATTTTGAAAGAAATTGTTTTATAATAAAAATCCCATTTTTAACATCAATATGAAATGTATAAAATCATCTTGTTTTGAAATAAATTGTTTTATAATAAAAATCCTATTCATATCACCTATATTAACTATACGAAATAATAGTGTTTTGAAATGAATTATTTTACAATAAAAATCACATTTTTATTATATAAATGAATTGTTAAAAATAGTGAAGTGTTGAAATAGAAGACAGTTAGATAAAAATATCATTTTTATCAAATGTATGAAAAGAATATAGTTTTGAAATCGAAGAATCGATATATATATAAATAGAATTGAAATAAATCGAATAACGACGCTGTAGTTCGTATTTTGAAACCATGATTTCAAACAATTAGTGCGGGAGATCCGACCATCGGATTTTCCCGAAACCTCAACCGTTGGGTTCGCTTTGGAAATATCTTTCCAACGGCACCAACTGTGTAAAAATCCAACGGTTGGATTGTCTGGAATGTTTAATTCAAATCTAAAGAAAAACAGCGCCAGAATCGATTATATATACATATATATATATATATATAAATATAATTATATTTAATCGAATAACGACGCTGCAGTTCGTATTTTGAAATCGAAATTTCAAACGATTATACCGGGAGATCCGACCGCCGAATTTTCCCGAAACTGGAACCGTTGGATTCGTTTTGAAAAGATATTTCTAATGATGTAAATTTTGTGAAAATCCAACGGTTAGATTTTCAGATATGTGTAAATCAAATCTAAAGAAAAACAGCGCCACGGCCGCGTTATGGCCCGAAGCGTCGTTTTGAATAAAATGGCTATTTTAAAATAAATAAAAATAGCGATAAATCATTATAAAATATTATAAACGATATGGATGTGAAATTTAGAAACTAACTGAAGGTTGGCTAAGTCGAATGGTTTCCTGGGTGTTGATCTGATGTTGGTTTCGGCCTTCGGGGTTAATATTTGGGAAATCGTTCTCTTACTGATTAACGGTTAGTGACTAATGAATTGAAATGATGCATATGTATGTTAGTGTTGCACTTGTTTAATATATACGCGAGTTGCTCAGGAAGATCGGGTTTATCCAATTCTGAATAACTGAATCGACGATAAGAAATCGAAGATGAAGACGATGGTCGAAGACCGGAGATCTTCACCTCGTTTGGATGGTAACCGAGGTCCTGATTGGGAGGCATCCCGAAATATGGATAATGAGTGGTGATCGTCCAGACGTACGTGGTGGTCGATGGGTTTGCGAGGTATATAGTGCCTCCGGTTTCGTTCAGACCCAGAACGGACTTGTAAATGGACTGTGTGTCCGACATTGGATTTTATTCTGTGTTTATTGATCTCTATTAAATATACATCTGTTTGGCGGAGGAGAATTTATTCTTTTGCTTAACGCCCTTCTCTGAAACGCACGAGCTCAGAGGTTGTATATCGATGGACATCAGTCGCACGGCATGAATTGCTAGTGTGGCATGCCTAAGTGGCAAATGATCAGGGCTTCTGTTGAAAAGCAAAGTCTTGTGGTGATGATCAAAGCACCGCCTGTGTGGCGTAGCTTTGTGTATAACGTGTATTCGCGAGCCTCACACCCCGGTATGAACCATAACGGGAGAAGGACCTCAGGGAGGGCATGTGTTTCTTCCTAGCTAGGAGTTGTGTCGGTGTTTTTACACGGCCTGACATTTTACTTATGTAGATGATGGATAGCGAGGCGCCTCGGATATATCGGTCGATCCGGGACCGATGGAGTCATTCGTTGGCTCATTTACGCCCCATAGGGCAGGGAAACGCATTGTTCAGGAATTTTAATCCACATCGGTGGACCGGCCCTGTCGCTCCAAGGGGCAGTTGCGGCTGTTCCTGAGGCTTAGGCTAGGCAGTCTCGAATTCGGTAAGGACTATCTTTTGCCTTGGTTCAGGACGGAAATCCAATTTCCAAATATGAAATCGTGCGGTTTTGATTGTATATACATATGGCGACATGATATATGGTACCCATGCCGTCTATGATTGATAGTTATGATTGAAATTGTTTCGAAACCTATAAACACTAGTGATAATATCAAATGCTTTTGTTTTATTTGTATCAAGCATATTTTGGCCATTATAAGGTAAAACTCTATCCTTTGGTTTGCGTTGCATTGTGTGATGGGAATTGAGTCTTATAATGGCTTCATTTTTATAAAAAGCATTGCGATGTTTAGAAGAAAGATTTGTTTTTTAAAAGCACTGGCAATCCAATGGAGTAAACCCGTTCCACGAAAGTGGCGTGGTCCTGTGATTAGCCATATTATTAATGTGTTGAGTAGATTTCTCATACCAGTCCCATGACTGACTCGTAGTTTGTTTCACTTTCAAACTCGGGTGCCCCTTTTTCTACACGGGCATCCTTGTATTCAGGTTTAGCTGGTTCTTTCTGGATAGCTGGAGCTGAAGATGGATTCTATTATTTATCTCTTTTTATGCTGTTCAGCTCCTATTGTACATTATGTTTGTTTTCCGCTGTAGACATTTATGTATAGTTGAACTGTATTTGTACTAAGTATGATCCTGTATACTGTGTAACTCTGATGATTACGTTTATCCAGTATATTCTATTGTTCATTATCTGGTGTATTTATTTATTTCTGTTCTGCTATTATCTGATTCTGTGTTATATTCCAAGGATTACCCTTGCCACCGTCAGTACGGGGTTTGGGGTCGTCTCATTTGATATTAGAGCTTTGGTTAAGCTTAGTTCTGCAATATAACATATAATGAACTCGTCAGAAATAGAACCAGTAGTGTTCTAGGACGGGTAACTCTATACAGATAGGATCAGTAATATCCTAGTATGAGTAAAGCAGAATGAAATTACACCTCGATAGACACATTTACATACAAGTATTTGTCTCTATATTTTGAAATATCTTTTCTGTTGACCTGACACTTTGTCTGCTAATTGCAGATGCTCTAGAAAATGAGTGCCAAAAATAGAAGAAGTAATACTGACCCAGATATTGAGGCCCTATTAATCAAATATCGAAATATGGGTGAAATACCGTTCTCTGGTGAAGAATCTATTATGAAGACACAGGCTTGGATTCGTTCTGCTGAAAAGATCTTTGATGGTTTAAAGCTGAGGGATGACCAGAAAAGATTACTGGCATCCTGGGCACTCAAAGATGAAGCTTTGTTCTGGTGGGATTCGGTTATTGAGAATAATCCAGAAGGTGATGTCACCTGGGACAGATTCAAAGTGATTTTCCTAGAAAGATTTACTCCTCCAGAAGCAATTGAGCGATTATGTGATGAATTCTCTTATCTGATACAAGGAGATATGACCATCCCAGAATATCATAAGAAATTCAACGAACTTTCTCACTTTGCTCCTCATCTGATTCAAGATCCAAAGAGGAAGAATCTGAGATTTATTCATGGCCTGCAAAGGAAATATCAGAATAGTATAATGATGAATGTGAAGCTTCCTTTCTCAGAAATGATTTATATGGCTTATCAGTATGAAGAACTACATAATAAAGGCATGTTGTGTGACGAAGAGGAAGTCAGCTCTAGCAATAAAATTGAGTCTGAAACTGATCGTCCTAAGGCCAGTACGATGTCAGAGGTCAGTAAGAAGCCCAAGGTAAATCGGAAAAGGGCCTGACATAAGGAAGAATCAGTAATGACCACCATATGCCTAAACTGTAATAAAAAAGGTCATCTGTCCAGGAAATGTAAGTCCTTGAAAATGCAGAGGAAGGAGGGATCTAAATCAAAGAACAAGGTTAAAGAAAATAGAAAATGTAATCTTTGCCATCAGGTGGGTCACGTAAAGCAAGACTGCCCGCTGTTCATAAAACCTGAAGTAGTACAAGTAAATGAAGTGGCAGAAGTGCCTACATCTTCGTCTGCTTAGGAAAGGTCTGATGTTTTAGAAGGCACGCTCAATGTCGAGAACATTCTGGTTAAAGTACTGTTTGATACAGGCGCGTCACGAAGCTTTATTGCAAAGAGTGCAGTCAAGAAGTTGGATTTGAAATTGAAGAAGCTCAAAGAACCAATGACTGTCCAAAATCCAGTTGGGGGTTCCATCAATCTCAGTTGGGTTTGTGCAGTACCTGTCTCTTTTTCCTGCTATAAATTCCCTACTATCTCTATCGTCATGAATTTTAATGAATTCGATCTTATTCTGGGATTGGATTGGCTAACCAAATATGAAGCAGAGGTTAGATGCGCCGAGAGAGTTGTAAAGGCAAAGGCCCAACTGGGAAATTACATAACCATACCATGTGAAGGCCCGAATTCAAATAGAAAGGACTTCTGGGCAGCTTTGGATGTTTCTCTAGCTCAAATAGAAAATATCCCCGAAGTCACAGAGAATATTCCTGATCTCATCAAAGACATTCCTGTCGTCAAAAATTATGCGGATGTGTTTGAAGAAGTTGTTCGCTTACCTTCGCAGAGAGAAATAAATTTCAAGATTTCTTTGATTCCGAATGCGAGGCCGGTAGTTCACGCTATTCGAACAATGTCCTTGAAAGAGAAAGAGGAATTAGATAATCAAACACGATAGCTAGTATGGAAGGGTCTGATCAGGCCTAGTTTCTCTGATTGGGGAGCAGCAGTGGTGTTTATCCCAAAATCTGACGGTACTCTACGACTATGTGTGGATTATCGGGATTTGAACAAACAAACAATAAAGAACAAATATCCATTGCCGCGAATCGACGATTTATTGGATCGTCTGAATGGAGCACAGGTATTCTCAAGGATGGACCTAGCTACAGGCTTCCATCAACTTCGAATTGCCAAAGAGTGTGTTCCAATGACAGCATTTAGAGGTCCCGACTTATTCTACGAGTGGTTAGTAATGTCGTTCGGCTTATGTAACGCTCCAGCTTACTTCGTCGATCTGATGAATAGAGTGTTCAGAGGGGTTTTGAATAAATTTGTTCTGGTTTTCATTGACGATATTCTAATCTTCTCTAAATCAAAGGCCGAACATGAAAAGCATTTGGAACAGGTTCTGGAAATCCTCAGAAGGAATGTATTAAAAGCCAAACTATCCAAATGTATATTCTGGCAAGATGAAGTGAAATTTCTGGGCCACGTCGTATAGAAAGAAGAAATTGCTGTGGATCCAAGCAAAATCACAGCTATTCAAAACTGGAAACAGCCCAGTACTCCTACAGAAGTCCGCAGTTTTCTCGGATTGGCTAGTTATTACCGGAAGTTCGTCAAAAACTTTTCGAAGATATCTGGTCACTTAACGAAGCTTACAAAGAAGCACTCTAAATTCAAATGGACTCCAGAAGTGAGGAGGCTTTTGAAGAGCTAAAGTCAAGATTAATGATAGCTCCAGTGTTAACCATCATCGATGGCAATCAGGATTTGAAAGTCTGGACTGATGCTTCTAGAGAAGGCCTTTGCGCAGTGTTAATGCAAAGGGGCCAAGTGATTGCTTATGCTAGCCGTCAACTGAAGCTGCATGAGAAAAACTATGTAACTCATGATCTTGAGTTATTGGCTATAGTATTCGCTTTGAAAATCTGGAGACACTATCTTCTGGGTGAGAGATTTGAACTGTTTACAGATCACCAGTCGCTAAAGTATCTATTCACCCAGAAGGACTTGAATCTGAGGCAGCAACGTTGGCTGGAGTTTCTTGCAGCATATGACTTTGAAATTATATACACTCCAGGGAAAGCCAATGTCGTGGCCGATGCGTTAAGCCGAAAGAATAAAATGATCGCCAGTTTTATTATCACGATTTCATTGATAGATAAAATATCTGCTCTTCAAAAGGATGATCACTTCATTCAGAAGATCAGAGAGATAATTCAACAAGGCGAACCCTCGAGTTTTCAAGTTGATAATGATGGGATTCTAAGGCTGAAAGGTCGAATCTGTGTCCCTAACATTGCTGAGCTCCGCAAGGAAGTTCTGGATGAATGCCACAAGTCAAAACTTAATATCCATCCGGGAGTAAGCAAAATGTATAATGACATCAAATGCACTTTCTGGTCGAAGTCGATGAAGAGGGACATTTCTCTATATGTTAGCCGATGCACTACTTGCCAACTAGTCAAGAGCGACCAACAGAAGCTGGCTGGATTGTTACAACCGCTAGACGTTCCTGGTTGGAAGTGGGAACATATTTCCATAGACTTCATAGATGGTTTGCCCAGAACCAGAAAAGGAAATGACAGTATTTGGGTGATCGTAGATCGCTTCACGAAGACCGCCCATTTCATACCCGTCAGATCAAACAGAACTGCTCAGAGTCTGGCGCAGATATACTTCATGGAAATTGTTAGGCTACATGGAGTGCCGCTCAGTATAGTCAGTGATAGATATACAATATTTACTAGCAAATTCTGGGAGGCGTTTCAAGAAGAACTGGGAACAAAGCTGAATCTAAGCACCGCTTATCATCCTCAGACAGATGGTCAAACTGAGAGGGTAAATCGTATTTTAGAAGATCTATTACGGGCTTGTGTTCTAGATTTTGGTGGATCATGGGAAGACCATCTGCATTTGGCTAAATTCTCATATAATAACAGCTACCAGGCGAGCCTGACAATGTCGCCATTCGAAGCGTTATATGGTAGGCCGTGCCGATCTCCTGCTTGTTGGGTCGAACCCGGAAATAGACTTGTGTTGGGGCCAGATATGATCCGAGAAGCTGCCGACAAAGTCGACTTTATTAAGAAGTGATTACTCGCCGCTCAAAGCTGACAAAAGAGCTATGCCGATAGGAGAAGAAGAGATATATCGTTTGTAGTTGGCGACTATGTATATTTGAAAGTATCGCCGATGAGAGGAGTCATCCGGTTCGGTAAAACTGGAAAGTTGGCGCCCAAATTCATTGGTCCGTTTCCTATTCTGGAACGGATCGGAACTCTCACTTATAGGGTCAAATTGCCTGACTGGTTGCCAGGAGTGTATGATGTATTTCACATATCTCAACTTCGAAAGCACGTTCATGATCCAGACTTGATCGTGGAAGAAGCAGCTCAACAGGATATTGAAATTACCCATGAATTAGCTGTGAGAAGAGAGCCGCTAAAGATCATTGGCAAAGAAACCAAAGAGCTGAGGAATAAGAAGGTTCACTTAGTCAAAGTGCAATGGAGTGGAGATCCACGAGATTGTACTTGGGAAACTGAGGAGAGCATTCAGAAAGCCTATCCTAGATGCCGAGTGGATATCTATGATTGACTCCGGTGCAAGGTATATTTACCATACTTTACATTACCAATTAATTCTCTACTCTGTTGTTATTTTCTTTCCATGGATGTGCACTTTTAATTCTATAGTCTGAATGATTTTAAAAGAGTATAGAAATTGATCAGTATATTTTTGAAAAGTTAAAAACAAATTGCTTGTTGTTTGCATTGTGTGATAGTAGATTTGATTAATTAAAATTATTAAAACGATAGTTAATTTAATCAATAATAGAATAATGGTAGAATTTATTCATTTAAATCACACATTGAACTGATTTGAAAAAATAGATAGAAATATATATACTTGTGCATTATATATGTTTGAACAGGTAAATGGATTAGCTGTTGAGTAAAGATTTTATTTGCGTGCCCGGCCAATAGGTAAACCATAATGAGTTGGATGCGAAATATTATTATATCAACTCCTGTGAATGCCATTGGATGCGGAGTGCTGGTTGTTCTGTGCGAAATAATAAATATCGCCATAGGATAGTAACAATTAATTTTGAACTACACTGCTTGGCATACTTATGAAGATAGGCATACTTCATCATATACCACATAACCATTTGGAGCTTGTGTGACGAGGTGGAATATTTACCATACAAGCGAGAGGCTTGTATGGCGATGACTATATTTTACAGATTGAACTGATGACTGATATGGACTATTTAAATTGTAACGATAAAATTGCCAGATTAATAAAAACCCCACACGGGTCTGGAGTTGACAATAATCACGTCTCTCTAGTTATTAGATACGGCACATGGACTGTTTATTTCCCACACTGGACGAGGTGACGAGGATTTATCCTCTGGAGCATTTAAAATACACACTCCCTTAGGCTTTGAAAGGGTGACGAGAATTTATTCTTTGGAGTTATTATCTATACATGCTCCCCTGTAAACAACAGAATATATCACTATAAATATGTGTATGCTTATTAGGATTTATTGGGTACCTAATACGGCCCAATAAATTTCCAAACCTCTCCCCGTACAAAGGAGGTTATGGCGAAATTTTTCGAAAATTCCGGGTGTTAACCAAATTTTTGAAGAATTTGAAAATTCACAGAAACTGAAAAGTTGGAGAATGGAAGCCAGATCGAACGTAGAGTTGATTAATCAAACACTTTCGACTTTGTTCCTTTTCGGGGACGAAAAGTTTTAAGTGGGGGAGATTGTAACGACCCAGAAAATCTGAACCAATTTAAAAATTTTAAATTGGCTAAAATAATGGATTTTAAATATTTAAAATAAATATTTTAAATAATAGCAATGAAAAGTGAGTTTGAATTGACGTTTGAAAACGAATATAATTAATTCTAATTATAAACAAGGCCTGCAATGGCGCTGCAGTTTCAAAAATTGAATTCAAACTTTGTCGGACTGTACCGAGTGCAAAACAAAACGGATTTGAGTGAAACCAAAAATATTTAAATCTGTTAGTGAATACCTTTTTTAACAAATCTGAAAAATCGAAGTTTCATAGCGGAAAGCAAAAGTTATGGCCAAATGAATTTTCAGAAAGGTCGCTATGGAATTTATATAGCCCGTGAAATTGGCCATTTTGCAAACGACATCGAAATTCAATGAAACCACTTTTGTTGGATCCAGGATGTGAGGTTATGGTTAGGTTTCAAATTTCATAATTTTTGAAGCTAGTATGTGAGCGTGGCAAAGGAAAACGTGTTTTGGTCAATTACAGTTAAATTGGATCGACCAGAAAAGTACCTTTTTGCAAACGGTCTCAGAATTCGACGAAACTAGTTTTGTTAGGACCGTATCGTCAAAACATTGCCAGATTTATTGTTCTGGAATTTTTCAAATCAGTTTGTGGCCCTGACAAATTGAAATGTACGTTCAAATCAAATATTGAATGTTTTATATTTTAATTTGAATGAAAACTGACTGAAACATTCGAATGGGCCTTCGAAACATATTCCATTGTGTTCGGAATGGGGGTAAAATGCTAGGAACGATAGTCGTTGGGTTTGGATTGGTGTTCATGTGTGGCAAGGGGTATTTTCGGATTTTTAAAATTTATAAATATAAAAAAATCCTCATTGGTGCACATCAGCTTCCCTCTCCTCTGAAACCACCCATAACCCTCGAGACGAACGACGGCTGCTTCTTCCTCCTTCTCTCCTTGTTTTCTCCTAATCCACTCAATAGAATTCAACGTCCCAGTTAAGGTTTTTGAAGAGCAAGGCCTCCTCTACAAATCCATGTCGGTTTGGGATATTATCGTCGCACCTTTCGCCTGAACGACCGCCAGGAAGTCACGCGCTTTTAGCCGCTGCCATGCCCAGGAACGGCCATCGAGTTCATCGAAGAAGGGACCCCCAGGTGCGCGCCTCCTAGCTCTCCAACGTGGCAAGGTCTGATCGTCACCTCGAGCAACGGATTGATCGGCTTTGCCAACCCTAGTTTCGAACTGATTAGTGAAAGGTACGGCCTTGTATATTTAAAACTGATTTCAACAGTTTTAAAGTGTTGCAAACTTTGAAAAATCATATCTTTTTTGTTTCTTGACGAAATTCGATGAAACAGGAAACATTGTGACTGTGTGGACGTCTTCTACATTTTAGAAGACACCGCATATTTTTCTGAGCCTTCTGCTATTTTTGGTGGAGTGGAACCCAAAGTGAGATTTCTAATTTATAAACGATATGGAAAACGACAATGTATGAATTATATAGTCGATGTATGAGTTATATAAGCATTGTACACCTCTTATATAAGCGTTATATAAGTTGTACGTTCGATGTATAAGTTGTATATGCGTTGTAAAAATTATATATGTGTTGAAATAGAAGTGAATTGCTATATATATATATACGCCCCTCGTCCGCAAACCATGGACGATATTTATTGGTTGTGATTGGTGTGAAAATTGATTGATAACGAATGGTTGATTGGAATTGTTTGTGGTTGATATTGATTGATTGTGGTTGAAAAATACCCGTTTATGGTTGAGAAATATTTGGTTGAAACCACATAGGATTAGTTTGTGGAAATGAAAAAAAAAAATATGCCGCCTGCGTGCAAACTAGATGCATGATTCCCCATTGTCAAAAACCGCGAGGTTTTAAGGTAGAGCGAGGAGCCGTACTAGGGACGATCCCGGTTTTAACTACCCTGCCGTTATGCTGCTGAAATTTTTAATAATATTCATGTGTTTGAATTATTTTCATTTGTTGAAACTATATTTATTCGTTAAATAGAAAGCCTTCATGTGTTGAGTCGATATTCATTCGTTGAATTGAAATTCATGTGTTGAATGGTATTCGTGTTTTAAATATAAAAATCACATTTTTATCTATATATACAAACTATAGAAAACCTTCATGTGTTGAATCGATATTCATTCGTTGAATTGAAATTCATGTGTTGAATGGTATTCGTGTTTTAAATATAAAAATCACATTTTTATCTATATGTACAAACTATAGAAAACCTTCATGTGTTGAATCGATATTCATTCGTTGAATTGAAATTCATGTGTTGAATGGTATTCGTGTTTTAAATATGAAAATCACCTTTTTATCGATTTATATAAACTATAGAAAACCTTCATGTGTTGAATCGATATCCATTCGTTGAATTGAAATTCATGTGTTGAATGGTATTCATATTTTAAAAGAAATTGTTTTATAATAAAAATCCCATTTTTAACATCAATATAAATGTATAAAATCATCTTGTTTTGAAATAAATTGTTTTATAATAAAAATCCTATTTTTATCACCTATATTAACTATACGAAATAATAGTGTTTTGAAATGAATTGTTTTACAATAAAAATCACATTTTTATTATATAAATGAATTGTTAAAAATAGTGAAGTGTTGAAATAGAAGACAGTTAGATAAAAATATCATTTTTATCAAATGTATGAAAAGAATATAGTTTTGAAATCGAAGAATCGATATATATATATATATATATTTATATATATATATATATATATATATATATATATATAAATAGAATCGAAATAAATCGAATAACGACGCTGCAGTTCGTTTTTTGAAACCGTGATTTCAAACGATTAGTGCGGGAGATCCGACCATCAGATTTTCCCGAAACCGCAACCGTTGGGTTCGCTTTGGAAATATCTTTCCAACGGCACCAACTGTTTAAAAATCCAACGGTTGGATTGATTGGAATGTTTAATTCAAATCTGAAGAAAAACAGCGCCAGAATCGATTATATTTATATATATATAAATATAATTATATTTAATCGAATAACGACGCTGCAGTTCGTATTTTGAAATCGAAATTTCAAACGATTATACCGGGAGATCCGACCATCGGATTTTCTCGAAACTGGAACCGTTGGATTCGTTTTGAAAAGATCTTTCTAATGATGTAAATTTTGTGAAGATCCAACGGTTAGATTTTCAGATATGTGTAAATCAAATCTAAAGAAAAATAGCGCCACGGCCGCGTTATGGCCCGAAGCGTCGTTTTGAATAAATTGGCCATTTTAAAATAAATAAAAATAGCGAGAAATCGTTATAAAATATTATAAACGATATGGATGTGAAATTTAGAAACTAACTGAAGGTTGGCTAAGTCGAATGGTTTCCTGGGTGTTGATCTGATGTTGGTTTCGGCCTTCGGGGTTAATATTTGGGAAATCGTTCTCTTACTGATTGATGGTTAGTGACTAATGAATTGAAATGATGCGTATGTATGTTAGTGTTGCACTTGTTTATTATATACGCGAGTTGCTCAGAAAGATCGGGTTTATCCCATTCTGAATAACTGAATCGACGATAAGAAATCGAAGATGAAGATGGTGGTCGAAGACCGGAGATCTTCACCTCGTTTGGATGGTAACCGAGGTCCTGATTGGGATGCATCCCGAAATATGGATAATGAGTGGTGATCGTCCAGATGTACATGGTGGTCGATGGGTTTGCGAGGTATATAGTGCCTCCGGTTTCGTTCAGATCCAGAACGGACTTGTAAATGGACTGTGTGTCCGACATTGGATTTTATTCTGTGTTGATTGATCTCTATTAAATATACATCTGTTTGGCGGCGGAGAATTTATTCTTTTGCTTAACGCCCTTCTCTGAAACGCACGAGCTCAGAGGTTGTATATCGATGGACATCAGTCGCACGGCATGAATTGCTAGGGTGGCATGCCTAAGTGGCAAATGATCAGGGCTTCTGTTGAAAAGCAAAGTCTTGTGGTGATGATCAAAGCACCGCCTGTGTGGCGTAGCTTTGTGTATAACGTGAATTTGCGAGCCTCACACCCAGGTATGAACCAAAAATGGGAGAAGGACCTCAGGGAGGGCATGCGTTTCTTCCTAGCTAGGAGTTGTGTCGGTGTTTTTACACGGCCTGACATTTTACTTATTTGGATGATGGATAGCGAGGCGCCTCGGATGTATCGGTCGATTCGGGACCGATGGAGTCATTCGTTGGCTCATTTACGCCCCATAGGGCGGGGAAACGCATTGTTCAGGAATTTTAATCCACATCGGTGGACCGGCCCTGTCGCTCCAAGGGGCAGTTGCGGCTGTTCCTGAGGCTCGGGCTAGGCAGTCTCGAATTCGGTAAGGACTATCTTTTGCCTTGGTTTAGGATGAAAATCCAATTTCCAAATACGAAATCGTGCGGTTTTGATTGTATATACATATGGCGACATGATATATGGTACCCATGCCGTCTATGATTGATAGTTATGATTGAAATTGTTTCGAAACCTATAAACACTAGTGATAATATCAAATGCTTTTGTTTTATTTGTATCAAGCATATTTTGGCCATTATAAGGTAAAACTCTATCCTTTGGTTTGCGTTGCATTGTGTGATGGGAATTGAGTCTTATAATGGCTTCATTTTTATAAAAAGCATTGCGATGTTTAGAAGAAAGATTTGTTTTTTAAAAGCACTGGCAATCCAATGGAGTAAACCCGTTCCACGAAAGTGGCGTGGTCCTGTGATTAGCCATATTATTAATGTGTTGAGTAGATTTCTCATACCAGTCCCATGACTGACTCGTAGTTTGTTTCACTTTCAAACTCGGGTGCCCCTTTTTCTACACGGGCATCCTTGTATTCAGGTTTAGCTGGTTCTTTCTGGATAGCTGGAGCTGAAGATGGATTCTATTATTTATCTCTTTTTATGCTGTTCAGCTCCTATTGTACATTATGTTTGTTTTCCGCTGTAGACATTTATGTATAGCTGAACTGTATTTGTACTAAGTATGATCCTGTATACTGTGTAACTCTGATGATTACGTTTATCCAGTATATTCTATTGTTCATTATCTAGTGTATTTATTTATTTCTGTTCTGCTATTATCTGATTCTGTGTTATATTCCAAGGATTACCCTTGCCACCGTCAGTACGGGGTTTGGGGTCGTCTAAACTACGCAGTTAATGGTTCACGTAACAAATATTACATTTTAAAATTAAACTACTACTTTAAAGCTTGTTCATCTTAACAACAATTTGATTTATGTTCAAATTTTAGAATATAAAAAACGCAATGAAAAGTGATTTGCTATACATTATGCTTACATGTTTATTTACATGTTACAACTCCCCGTATTTTCAAAACTCGCCCAATTTAATATATCATTACCAATATTTTCAGTTATCCTGCGAAACATTGAGATGTTCATTCTCTTTATTATAATCTTGAAAAAATCAAAAATATTGGCCACTGAAATACAAACCTTCCATTTTAGATTCATCCATCATTTATCTAAGC
Source organism: Allium sativum (assembly GCA_030737875.1). Lineage (NCBI taxonomy): Eukaryota > Viridiplantae > Streptophyta > Magnoliopsida > Asparagales > Amaryllidaceae > Allium > Allium sativum. The sequence continues at coordinate 136,913,045 of CM060925.1, read as the reverse complement.
TTTTTTTATGGTTCATCTAGTAATTCAAATTTATTGAGGAACTTTTTAGTATCAATTTGTTACCAAAATAGATATAACCAAGTATTTATCAATTCACATAACAAATATTCAAGCTAAATAAAATAATTTCAATCTATAATTTACTTTCTCAGCACTGTTCATTAATGATGACAAGTAACAATCTAGAGGATCGAACAATGATCTTTAATCCCGCAGTCTGAACTTCCCAACTCTACTAGCAATATACAACTAATTTATTTCAATAAAAGCAACAATTTCATTTATGTTCAATTCAAAAACACATAACACGATGAAATTAATTCGTAATACAGTATATTAGATTACAACATTGTTGTAAGCAAGCACAGGCCATACTGGCTTTATCATTCACAAAGAAACCTTGTCATCCTCGTTAGATCTTTACATGGTTATATCAAAAACCACTAGCATTGCTAAATAGTCAAAGAAGATATGATAATGATTGAGGACGCGAAGAAAGAAGTTATTAACCGTGAATTGTCATGCTTCAGTCATGGTGTTAGTCTTTGATAATGATGTATTTCAATTCTTTTACAAAAACAAAGTAATAGAAATTGATTCATGGTAAATCTCTAATATAGGAAAATAAAGCATCACGACATATATGCCATGGTTCTATATTATCTGTAAATTTATTTGGGGGTGTAGCATCATAAACTCAACAAATAAACACACGTGTACCAAACATAAGAACATATATGTATGCAATATAGAGGACATGACATTAAAAAAAACTAAATAAAATAATTGTATTCATATTACTTGTATAGGCTCTTCTTCCGGATGAGGAAGTGCCAACAACTGAATCGTTAGTGCCAAACATGCTAGATGTCGACAGGAGATCTCCAGTACATGGTATCTGATATTACAAAAATAATAGTACTTAGTAGTAAAGAGTGTAATCCAGATTGTTAGGCTCTTGGCTACAGAAGGGTTTTGAGAAATGTCATTCCAAAAACTAGCATTCACTTAAAAATGAATATTCCACAAGGTCATGTTCAAGACTCGAACTTGCATCCACATAAAAAACACTGCTACAATGAACTATGATTCCAAGTCACTTGCAAAGACTGCAGTTAGCTAGCACTATTCAGTATTCATAGCTATTAATACTAGGGTTTGGCCTTTGTTTCCTTTAACCTAGTTATTTTTTGAATCAGGGTGTCCATCAAATCAAAATTGTCTAATATAAATAGTTTCTTTTAACTGGTAGATGCCTGATCAGTACCATTGAACTCTTATAAAGGCTACAAAAAGGGGCATATACAGTGATGAAGCATCTTTTGACTGGTAATAACATAGCAGTGAGCTACCTAAAATGTGATAAAATATAAAATACCTGAGCCATTGTGCATCTCATTAGGCGTGGACTACATATTCCAGTATCCCTAACAATGAAATCGCCTATTGCAGGCTTTAGAAATAACAGCTTCACTTTAGAGAAAATATAGGTTTAAGCTTATCCCCTAAACAAAGACTACTATAATAGAATGTACCAGAGGAATGCATGCTTGGTCTCCCTGACGAGTCTTGTATGGTGCAAGTGGAGAAGTTGATGTTGGACGTGGAATTTGAGTGGGATCAATTTTTGAAGGTTAACCAATCGGAGAAGCAGTGAGAGATGAGTGTCCCGTCATAGGCGGCATTGGAGGAGGCTGATTCATTCCTGCACCAAAAGCCGGTGGCATGCTGAATAGGCTAGCACCCTGAAAAGGCAGTGAGAATATAACTAACTACTAAAACTAATAATAACTTCCAATTTATAATTTGAGCACAATCTACAGTAAACTGCTTTGAGTTCCTGTAAAAGATAAGGGATTTCCTTTTAGTGTAAGGGAAGTTTACCAATTGAAGAAGGAGAAGAGATATAAAAGATAATTTTCTTAACATTGTATTAGACTGTAGCAGTCTACATATTACAAAGTTCCTCTAGTTTTTTCTTATGGGAACTCTTAAAGAAATCGAACATGAGTAATTACAGAATCTAGATCGGGATAGAAAACAAAAAATATAAAACGGTAAAGATTAGAAATTACAATTGCACTTCGAAAACTGCTCATAATTTAAATGTTTGAAAATAAACTAAGTAGAAATTGTGCATAATACTCCAATATACCTATAATTGTTGATGGCAAGACAATGACCACGAGAGCAAGGACAGAGAGCAGCTTCGGCAGATCAGCGACGGAGGAGCGATGCAACGACTATGAGAATCGACGTAGGTGAGTACCAACAGAGGCGAAAGAGTTTGTTTTAGTTTTTTCGATAGCGAGGCTAGAGAGGTGAAGAGTATTCGCGATTGGCTGGAAAATGACCAGGGGAGGAGGACAGCGGGATGTATTTAGGGTTTCTTCTTCTCGATGGAAAACGACGAAGAGGAGAGTATCGGGATGGATTTAAGATTTAGGGTTGTTAATGGCGAACGATGAACAAGAGAATGAGGGATGGATTTAGGGTTTAAGTTTTGAAAGTTTGCGGCCAGAGTATTTTTGGAGAATAAAGTGGGCGGTGCAAAAAATCCGTTGAGAGAAATGGTAAATTTCACGAAGTATGAAAAAAAAATAGTTGTTCGAGAAACAACATAGAACTTATGCTAGTTGTAAATGAAATGTTGAAATATGGTTATTTAGTTGTAGTTATTTTATCTTAGTCGGAATTTATACAAAATTTTCAAATTAGAATATGAAGTATTATATAATTTAAATTAAATTATTAAATGAGTTTTTTTTTATATTTTAAAGTTTAGAAATTTTGGTTATTTCGTGTGAAACAATAATTGGTTTTATAAACTTTATGATTTATTACAAAATTTTTAAAATTTTCGAAATATAATTATTAACTGTAATTATAAAATATAAGTATCAACCGTAATTATTAAATACAATTATTTAAAATTAATTATTGAATACTACATATCATTTCATAAGTATTGAAGATTATTATAAATTATTATAATAAATTATTATTTTCATCTCTTGCAAATCTGTTGGAATTCTGCTGTAAAATAGCTTTGACAAATATTCGTCGGTATTCCGCTTGGATTTGCAGCGGAAAATAGCAGCAAAAATTTTCTGCCAGTAATTTGATGCAATTTGCAACGGCTTTGTGACGGATGACAGAAGACGACGGAAATAAATAAAAGAAAAAAAGTTGAAAAAACAAAAATTTATCCCTTGCAGATCAGATGGAAATCCATCGCAATTAGCGATGGAAATTTCCGCTTCTAAAAGTATGCCGCTAAATCAGTGTTTTCTTGTAGTGTACTTTTATCATTTATTTTTTATTTTAGAACAAATTTAAATCAATAATTAAATTAAATTCAATAACTTAAATGGTCAAAATTAATGGGATATTACAATCTCGCCTACTCAGAACTTTTCGTCCTAAAAAACGAGAGTAGTAAGGAAGTTTTTCATTAATATATTTAACCGTATAATTTCCTACTCGACTTAAAACATTAACTTATATAATAGTTTTCTTTAAATTTTAAAACTTGAATTTCCAAAAAAAATTAAGTTCAAAATTTATGTTAGATTTCGATAAAGTCCTTTTTACGATTAAATCCAAGAAACTACAACAACATATATGTATAGCCACAAATATACATCTCATCTCAAAATCCATATTTTAAACATTAATTTCATAACTATTTAAGTATTGACTCGCGAACTACCAAACCGCGATTTTCTATAAAAAAATTGATTCACACGTACCTTAAAATCTACAAGTTGAAATCTAAAATTTTCACTTTCATCATAAAATCATATTCCAATAGATTCGAAAGATTCTTGTTTCGAAGAATTTTGATTTTTTTGGGATCCAATACATTCGTTTAAACTTCAATTTTGAAAATTACGAACTTTTGCTACTATACAAGTTCGTTTTAATAAAATTTTATTAATTTGTTAACCTTCATTAAGTTTGTAAATCTATAAACTTGTTCACTTATATTTCATAAACTAGTTAAATTTAAATTCAACTGAAAAATATCTATTATCCTAAATTGTGTAACATCCAACCATCAATATAAATGCATTTGGTTTATGAGCAAACAATTCACCTCTTTAGCTTATTTCATTGATTCTGTTTATTCATCTAACTTAGTTAAATTAAACTTCATAATATAACTAAGTATACATCGTTTATTTCATAACTTAAGTTTCATAAATTTTTATTTTACCATTCATTATCCATGTCAATACCTGTATATTATTCAATTGCATATTCTTATAAAATTTCAACGTCTTATATAAATGGTAAGTTACTTATGTAATAGAATAGGATTGATTATTATACAATTTCCATAGTTTTAATTTGTTATGAATTCATCATTTAAATTTCCAAAAGCTTATATTTAATTTAACTCTCTTAGGTTCATTTTCATATTTCTCAATTCAGAATTTTCTATAAAATTTCAAGTTTAACTCATTTCAAATTTGAAAATCATTGATTATTATAGAACTTAAGAATTCAACTTCGTTAAATAAACTTTAAAATTTTATATATTATATCTTTTATATCAAAACGTTCTATTAAAGATTAAAATGAAATTCAATTTCTCCAAACAAAGTATAAAAGTACTAAGTGGTCTCCCCTACTCAGATTCTCGAAAATAAACGTTGATAATGCATGCACTCATCACCAAAATCATTTCTAGAGACAAGAGGATAGTGTACACTTCTGAAAATTCATTAGGAAACAATTTCTATTCAAAACTACTTCTATATTATACATATATTATTTCGAAACCCTTTTGTAAATCAATATTTCAAAATCACCCTAGTTTAAATTCTCTATTCCATATCTAAATTCATTCTACTTCATTATCAATTAATTTTCAATATTTCATTTTCTAAAAATCGTTCAATAATCAATAGTTAAATCATCGATTAATCGAACAATAAATGATGAAAATTTAATATTTTCATTTCCAATAACTAATATAATCAAATTTGTAAACTAAAAATATAATTCCTTATACATAAAATATAATTCAAAATGATAATGTGTCGATCAGTCCTACTCGAGTGTTTAGAAATCCTTATCGATGCTTTAGCGTCCCAAATATCGACCAGAATTCATAAATACTCAACTAAACAAATAAACACAATACAAAACCATTCTAAATCAAAATTACAAGTATGCTATTTCATATACACTCAAACTCATTCTAGGGTATTACTACCCTATCTCTAATGAGCTAATCCCAAATAGAGCCTAGGTTATTGCTAAACCGAAGCTCTGATACCAAATGTAACAACCTTAGGCTTTGCAACCGTCAGGAAATGGGCTAACCTCCCACCGTGACATACAATGATGCCTCATAACTGATTTTTTGGCCAGCCTCTCGACTGCAATAACCAACCCAATCTTCCCATTGGGACGTGTAGGGTTAAGAGTCTCCTGCTCGCCACCAAACAGCCAAGCGAGAACCCTGTATCACGTTCTCTAACCGGGCTCTGATACCAAATGTAATAACCTAGATTTTGAGCGTTCAAATCGACAATGATACTCAAATGTCGATTTACACAAATCAAAAATATAGATAGTTGTTGGGATTAGAATATGAAAAAGAAGAAAGAAGAAAAACAATCACAGAATCTCACATCGGAAGGACAAAATATAATAAATAAATAATAGTTCATGAAGCTGTTAAAACATACATTGATTATCAGAGTTAATTAACATACAACATACTAATATATGCAGCAAAAAAATATAAATGAATACATCAATCAGGCTCCATCTTCGTCCTCATAACTATGTCTTCATTAACTGTAAACTCAGGCTAACACGAGCACAAATGAAAAGACAAAAATGCTCGGATCAGAAATAAAATATTCTTATATTAGTTAAATCAATTTCATCGATAATATGAGTGCAATAACTTAAGAGATGTTACGGGAAATTCTATTTCTTAAGGATCCGTCAAACTAGATACTATATAATATAATACGCCATTATAATAGTCTCTATGGTTAAATATAAAATATTAAAATAGCATAGCAGGATTACATTTTTACCGTTACACCATTTATAATATTGTAGTCTATATAGATACCGTAAAGTCCACACTAACGTAGTGGCTATTAGAGGGCACTCCATAGGTATGGTACAAATCAAAATCATAGGGGGCTCGATCAGGATAATATGACAAGGCACACGAGGAATACCCACGGTCGGATTCTACCGATGCATGCCCATGACCGGTGGTAACGCATAGCAGCGACTACCGCCCACCTCAAAACACACTCCCAAAATCAAGGGTGGCCATCAATCAAATCACAAAGTAATATATATTGTTCAAAGAAGTGTGTCCAATAGGAGTTGTGACCTTACTTAATTGCGGTATAGCACCTGTTTTAGTCATTTTAATTATGACTCGAAGCTCCAGGTCATCCATCATCGTTCTCTTTCTTCAAATCCAGTGATCGCCTCTAAACTAACCTACTTCATTCTAGAACCCCACCGCGTACACAGTCGTAAAAGTGGTTTTCGATATTGGCAGAGAGTATAACAATATCTGATCCCGGTCTCTTTAACAACCAAAGTTACATTTTTCACACCGGTCGTATTTACATATGATTCATATTTCATATCAAAATATCATATTTGCTTTAAAACCATTCAAATTCTAAATAGGATATACTTTCATATAAAATCCCTATTTAAATAACCTTAGAACTTCTTGAACAATTCCAACCTTAAATAGTTTGAATATTAAAAATAGTTAAAAATCTATTTAAAAATAATTTAGATATATATATATATATATATTGGAAATAGTTTGAAAATAATAATTTGTATTTAAAAATAGAATAATCAAATTTAGTAAAATCTATAGTTAAAATATTAAAGTAGTTTATAAAATAAATAGTTAATTGTAAAAATGTTTATTTAAAATAAATAAAATAGATAAGTTAAAACAAAATAGTTATAAGGTAAAATAGTTTATAAAGTAAAACCGTTATTATTAAAGTGGTTTATAAAATAGTTTAAAATACTATAGTTGGTATTAGAATCGTTTCTTCAAAAATTTAGCCAGACTGGAAGTCATATTCTACTTTCAAATCAATTCGACCCAAGTTCGATAATTCAATTCAAAAGGAACTTAACTTCCCATTTGTATTTCAATTCGATTCAACTATTCGATTCAAACAATTCGATTTGACAATTCAATTCGAATATTTGAAATTTCAATCATAGTTCTCAGTTTGAATTATTTCAATTTGTAAAATCCCAAGTTTAAAATTCAAATATTTTTTAAATCAAGTTAATTTAAAGTAAATATCAAAGATGGATAAACAATTTAATTCCAATAAATTTAATTCAATTTCAACTTCTTCTTTTTTTACTTTAGTTTAGGATATTAAATAATTTCCTTTGGTTTTTATATTACAAATCCATAGTTCAAAAAAAAGAAATCAATTTATTAAACATCGTCTCGGTTGTCTTTAAAACAATATTTAAAATTTCAAGGTTAAAATAAATTTTATTTAACCAACCGGTGCCATATATAATTTTTTATCCTATGGCCAAGTAATATTTAAAATTTAATTTTAGTATTATGGGAAAGGATATATATCATTTCAATCCAAATCAGGGTCATAGGTATTTATCATTTCAACCTACATTCTTAATCCATTCTAATGATTAATCCTGGGTTTATTTGATGCCTGTAATATCTAGGGTAAATGATTTGGATTAATCAACATAAACAATGATAACATCAAAATCAAGGTGAATAATGGATAAATTCACACAACAAATATCAATATGTCAAATGTATCAAATACAAACTATTCATCACATCAATACATACATACAGTCCAATATCATATAAATTTACTAATTATCATATGTTAGATTTTAAACTAGTAATTACATATCGAATTTTAACTCAATTATAAAATTAAATATAGCAGTCAAATTAAACTACACAACTAATGCAAATCAATATAAATATGCAATTTAAACTACCAAATATCAATCAATACAATCAAATTATGTCATGATATTAATTTAACTAATATTAGAATACTTTGGTTAGATGTGAGTGGGTTTAATCACTCACCTTTGATTTTGAACGCGTTTGAAATCCAATTTGAGGCTCAAAATCAATAGTCTCAAAATCTGTCGGTGACAACTCCATATCGTCCGAAATTTCGATACGAGTCCAGCGGATCCAACCGCACGTAAAACTAAATTTGCATGGAAAAGTTATACGTTTTAATGCATTTAAATTTCAAAATGCATAAAATTAAAAAATATAAACCTCACCCTACCTTTCCACATCACTACCCTTCCACGTCAGCTTCTTCTTTAAAAAAATTTCTTACTTTCCTAGGTTGAACTGTTTCTAGTTACCCAACGCACAAGAAATCTCCCTTTCCGCTCATCGTCGCGCCTCTAGATCATCTAGCGCGATTACCTCTGGCAGTCTTCGGCCATCTCGATTTATGCGATGAAGTTGACGTGGACTTCGGTTATTAACGGATCTATAACCTTTTTTTTAGTTAAGGAAAATTTGGTCTGCGTTCTCACGGTAGGAAGGACATCATGGCGGAGCAGCTGGATAGTCGTTGGCGAGGTAGGCATCAGATCATGGGTCTGCAGGTGGCGCAAGAGTCAGACAAGGGGTGTTATGGCCGAAGCAAGAGTAGTGCGTTGGAAGGAGGATACAATTTGCGGGTTTAAAGGTGAGAGGCAGTCGGAACGGACTGACGAAGGCGGAGAAAAAGTGGAGTCAGTTTAACTTGGCATGGAGGCAGGCATCTTGGACCTGTTAGTGTAGCGATGAAATAGTGAAGCAGATCATTTCCATATGCCTTTTTTTTCAGATTGGAAATGAGGGATGAGGAGGGTAATTTCGGAAGCAGGAAAGAATTTGGTTGGTGGTAATATAATATGAAGATTCACATAAGGCTATGGTTTATTTGAACGTGTACACCCCGAGCTTCACGCCGAAGAAAAGCAATAGCATAATACCCGCTCCAAACGTGAATACTCTCCACTTAAGCTCGAAGTATTCTATGCAGTTCAGCTAAAAATTTATTCAACTATATTTTTTTCTTTTCAAGTAATATGTTATGTTACCCACTTTTGTTTCTGCTCAAAAAATATACATTGGTTGACCTTCTTCCATGCGCAGAACATAAATAGTGCCATGCAATGGTCAGCACATGCGCTTACCATGTATGTGCAAGTTTGGTTTTCTATATGCGTTCACTTGCAAGCTTGGTTTTATATACATTTGTTTCTCCACTTCCTTAACCACAAAAAAAGGATTTTCTTAGGAAAAAATCAATTTTTGTTTTAATGGCAGTGAAACTGGCTGAGCGAAGGATAGAAGTATAGTTTAGGATCAGTAACCATTCCAAAAACACACATGTATGGACACAAAAATAAAAAAGTACATAGTATGGGGTACCGATATAATATATTATGTTGTTTTATTGATGCGGGTGTCCGTCAGACACCAAAATATACAAATACATATACTGCGATAATCAGTACGACAAGACGATCGCGAGAATACAAAGATATCAATGCCGCGACTCTCCTATCAAAAACCCATTACAGATCCTTTTTAACGTAAAATTCGCATGGAAAATAATTAAATGGAGGTCAAAACGTCCAATTTTCGCAAAACTCGCATGGAAAAACAATTAAATGGAGGTCAAAATGTCTGATTTTCATAAAACGAAAATTGACGTTCTCTTCAAAATTCGGTCTATTATTTTTAGTTCAAGTTCGCTCAAGTTCTGACAACGTTTAATTAAATTAACGCAAACGAAACAAACTTGAGCATTTTTCTATGAAATTTATTCCTCCGCTATGTCTCATTAAATGCATCTCAAATAATTAATTTTGGATTTTAAATTTAAATTTTTATTATTATTTGGGATATATCGATTGCCACTACTGCAAATAATCGTCAAAAACCGATTTAAACGGTGTGACTAAACTTTGACGATTCTCAATATAAAATTATTTAAATCACTTCTAAATGAAAATAACAAATTTCAACATTTATATTTCATTATAAATTGATTACTTGATTTAAATTAATACATTTTAAGTAACTTTTATTGTTTAATTCTTATTTTAAAACCATTTTAAATCAATAATTAAATTAAGTTCAATAACTTAAATGGTCAAAATTAACGGGATGTTACACGTGATCAGAAACTCTACAACATGGAACTGACCAGAGCGGAAACAGAGCAAGTTGGATTTTGAGCTAAATTAAACGGTCTTTTAATTTAGTTTAAAAACAAATTTTAGAAATAAAGACTGACGGAGTGGAAACCAATGTGAGAATTCTCTCACTAAAGTATTTGTACAGTTATTTATTTTATAACTGAATGTGGTGATTGCAAGTATTGATTTTTATCAGTTTTAATTATCATAAATGTTGTACGGTGCCTGTTAGCTCACACTCACTATTATTTGAAAACCATGGATGATTTAATTGACTATATTGTGTTGTGGTTGTGATGATTATCATATTGAAAATAATGTTAACATTAATGTGGTAGTTGAAATTAATATAAAAATATCAATTTATAGTTTAAATAGTGAAAATTGGTTGTAACACCCCACGTCCATTAATGTCACTCACAAAGGGAATGCATTAACTTCTATGGAGGTTTTAGGTGAATATAGAACAGTAAAATTTCAACAAGACAGATATAAAATAGTACTTGGAAATTTAAAAAAACTTTATTTCAATTGCAGTAGAAGTCAAAACATGTTGGATTACATCATAACACCATAATCAAAGTCAAGTACAATATCCATCTTGATAAAACAAGTACATAATCCCATTACATAAATAGCCATTAAAAAGAAAGATAACAAGCTGGACTTTACTTCAGCAGCCCAAGCTTTCCAAGAGATAAGCAATCCAATCAGACTCCACTGGAACTTGGCCCAACCTGAGGACCTGAACGGAGAAAAGGATGAAAAAGATGGGGGGTCAGACATAAAGTCTGGCGAGTATGATAATTCTACAATACAATTATCAAAATAACTGGACTACGACATAAGCTGGAAAACAAGGAAATGTCTATGAAAGAGTAGATTAAGGACATAGACAATCGCTAAAGGAAACGTTATAGGCGCTCCTAAATACTAATGGATAAACACTATACTGCACCACACCAGTCACCCTAAAGATTGATTCCACTTAGCTTCACTTAGAAACTTTCTTAATGGCTTTACGTACTCCTAGCTGACTACATAGGTGCCGCCTGCCCCTATCTCCACTAGGTGTGACGGCCTGGAATTTCGCTTGATCTGAATCAGTCGTTAAACCAATCTAAACCGTTCGAAACCCCTGAACGTTGAGAACATGACAAATCAGAACACAAACAGAAGAACATTTCATTTGTATATTACAACAATGCATCAGATTACAAGAATATACAGAGTATAAATGAATAAATATTACACAGAAATATCAGAGATTACAATAAACTACATAGCAGCGGAAAAATAATACAAAGCACAACTGAAGGTGATATACGGATACAGAGCTTTCCGGATATCATTCCAGCTGTAAACCAGAATCCTGTGAATATAAATCTGCAAAACCAAAACTACTAGCTGCCCGTGCGGAAAATAGGGGCACCCAGAGTTTAGGTTAAAACAATAAACTCCAGGTCAGTCATGTGACTGGTGTGAGAACTAAAACAGTTATTTAAAGTTTTACTTTAAAAGAGAGTGATTCAAGGGACCACGCCGTATAACACGGAACGGGTTTCCTCCCAAGGATACCAGTGCATAGAATAAACGACGCAATGCTTTTTCGAAAAATGAAGCTATTATAAGACCCAGGTCCTATCATACAATGCAACGCAAGCCGGGGGATAGGGTTTTCCCTTATAATAGCCAAACATGCTTAGTACGTTTAAAACAAATCATTTGATACTATAATAAGTGTATAGTGTCAAAACGTTTCAATCATAAATATAAATCATAGACGGCATGGGTACCATATATCATGTCGCCATACTAGTTCTACAATTAAAACCGCAATGCACGTATTGGAAATTGGATTTCCGTCATGAGTCGAGGCAAGGGGCAAGCTCCTCTCCGCGTTCGAGACACTCTAGCAAATGTCCCAGGATTACGCACACTGGGTAACCCCTGGATGCTTCAGGGCCGGTCCTCACTTACGTTAGAGGATTAGTATTCCTGAACACACATTTCCCGGTCCTTACAGACCTATAATCGAGGCGCCTCATCCAACAACCACAAAGGTGAAAAGTATATATATGTCAGGGCTGGTAAGTCACTGACACCACCAAAGCTAGAAAGAAACGTGCGCTCTCCCTGCAGTCCGTATCCCGTTTTTGACTCATACCGAGGTGTGAGGCTCGCGAATTCACGCTATACACAAAGCTACGCCACAAGGGCCGTGCTTTGATCATCAACTACAAGACTTTGCTTTTCAACAGAAGCCTTGATCCATGCAACTCAGCATGCCACACAGGCAATTCATGCCATGCGATTGATATCTATCGATATATAACCTCTAAGCTTGTACGTCTCAGAGAAGGGCGTTAAGCAAGAGAATAAATTCTCCGCCGCCAAACAGATATATATTTAATAGAAATCAATCAACACAGAATAAAATCCAATGTCAGACACACAATCCATTTACAAGTCCGTTCTGGGTCTGAACGAAACCGGAGGCACTTTCCTCGCATATCCATCCATCTCCAAGTACGTCTGGACAACCACCGACTATTTCCATCCTCTTGGGTGTACAGCCCAATCAGGATCGTCAGTAATTATCCCTACGATGTGAAGACTTCCGGTCTTCAACCACCGTCTTCATCTTCGACATATCGTCGAATCGGTTATTCAGAATGGGTGTAAACCCGGACTTTCCGAACAACCCGCGTATATTAAAACAAATGTTACACAAACACAACATACGCCTCATTCCAATTCATTAGTCACTAACCGCAAATTAGCAAGAGAACAATTTCCCAAACATTAACCCCGAAGGCCGAAACCAACATCAGATCAATATCCAGGAAACCATTCTTCTTAACCGACCTACAGCTAGTTTCTAAATTTCACATTCTTAGGGAAAGATTCCCATTAATTTTATCCAAGATAAATTCTTTAAAATTTATCCTGTATCTTCCTTTGGATGTCATTTAAAACCAAATTATGGTTTTTCCAACTAGTCGAGATTAGCGAACCGTAACGAAGTAATTATTTATTTATTTCCCAATCCCAACCTATTCATCCCATGAAGCAAAACTGGTAATACTCCATATCTAACACCACTGTGTTATCGGTAAAATTAATTACCATTCCACGTTCAAATCTAATTAAAGATTTAACTATCGCTTTGGAGCAAAACTGGCGATACCCCATTCTCGCTCAATTCTAAATTTGATAATTTAGATTATCAATTCGAATTTCAATCTAATTGCAAATTCATTAAAACTCCCTTTTTCTGGGTTAAAGAACTAGGTGTTATTTAAAACACAGTTCACGATAACCCAAATCACATTCTATTTATTATCGGGTTAAAGAACTAGTGTTATTTAAAACACAGTTCACGATAAACCCATTTCAAATCCAATCAAATATATTAGAAATCCCGATTATTTAAAACCCCTTTTTAAATCTAATTCATTTATTTAAAAATGATTGGGTTTTAAATTTAGTTCAAAACTAGTTCATTTCGATAAAAATCTATTTTTATCTTTTCAAATATGGAGTTTTTCATCCCAATTCTTTCTAAATCATTTCTTATGATTTTACACAAATTATTACTATTTTTAATAATTTTATCAAGGCCCGTACAGTCGATTTCCATCAATGGCCCTCGAACTGCACTTACAGCGACCTTTTTCAAATTTGATTTGGACATAATTCCAAATCCAACCGTTAGATTTCAAATTTCTAACATTCATTAGAAAGCTCTTTTCGATACGAACCCAACGGTTCCGGTTTTAGGAGAATCCGACGGTCGGATCTCCCGTAATGTCCGTTTGAAATCAATGGTCGAAATTCGCGAACTGCCGCGGCGCGGCGCGTTCTATTCAGGCCATTATATTATATATATAATATATATAATATATCTTTCGTCGATTTCTATTTAAAACGAATTATATAAATAGTTTTGAATTCGTTTCAAAAACATTTTCAACTTCCATTTCAATTCAAATCAAAATTGAATTCTTCTTTATAAATTCGTTTTAAAATTCATTTCTATTCAATTCAAATTTCAATTCAATTTGAATTCATTTCACTTCATTTTAAATTCAATTCGAATTCGTTTTTCAATTCAATTCAATTCAAATTGGTTTTCTATTCGATTCAAATTCATTTTCTATTCAATTTAAATTCGTTTCGTTTTCTATTTGAATCAAGTTCATTATATATTCAATCGAAATCAAATCCGTTAAATATTCAATTGAAATTAAATTGGTTTTCTATTCCATTCAAATTCAAAATCGTTTTATATTCAATTCATTTCGAAATCGTTTTATATTCAATTCATTTCGAAATCGTTATATATTCAATTTATTTCGAAATCGTTATATATTCAATTCATTTCGAAATCGTTATATATATCGTTCGCGTCAAAATGGCGCATCACTATTCAACACGGCTTTATATATCCTATTTCAAATATTTCTTTTTGTCAACACACGACTAATCTCAACGAATGAGTACCGTCCGTGTATGACTATTTTTGTTAAAATATTTCGTTCAACACATGACTAATATCAACGGATGAATATAGTCAACACATGAACCTTTATATTATATTGATAAAGATGTAAATTTTATCATAAAAATAATTCGTTCAACACATGGCTATTCCCAACGGATGAGTATAGTCAACACATGAACCTTTATATTATATATTCTTTATTTTTCAAATTGGAATGAGGCCCAATCAATCACCATATAAAATTAATTATATGGATTTTCATACATCACATGTATATAATAGCATTGAAAAATAATCAACCATCAACCAAAGTGCACTACACTGTATAAGCATCAAATATAGATATCTAACGCTTATAACAGCCTGTCAATCAATCGATCGACATATTTAATCAGTCAGGATGAGTGAACTTTAAATTTCATCCCAACACCCGTGTAGGGTTTCAAACAATCAAACATAGAATTTTATTCGTGCAGTTGGGCGATGTGTGAAATTTATCGTCCCAATCAATGTCAGTCAAATCGGTGTACATAAACAAACCGTCCGGTTTGTAAATGAATATTTTATTTTATTTGCATTCACTATATTCAAAATAAATTTTCTCTTCGATATTATTTAAAATAATCTATTTTAAATATTCAAAATTCGCTAAAATGGCCAAAATAAAAATTTTAAACCGGCCCAGATTTTCGGGTTATTACAATCTCCCCCACTTAAAACTTTTCGTCCCCGAAAAGGAACAAAGTCGAAAGTGGTTTGATTAATCAACTCTATGTTCGATCTGGCTTCCATTCTCTAACTTTTCAGTTTCTGAGAAATTTCAAAACTTCAAAAATTTGGCTAACACCCTAAATTTTCGAAAAATTTCGCCATAACCTCCCCTGCACCGGGAGCATCGGGGAATTTCAAATAGCTTCCCCGGTCCTTCAGATCTCAAAAAGAAAAAGAAAAAGCCAAGCGGCTAGCCAATAGGCTCACAAAATCATCATCACCCAAACAAAACAGTAAATTATGTAGTAAACATGTACCTATTTGTCGGGCAAACAAATTTTATTCTCTGGCTCTAGCCTCCTTGCTATGACCTGTTCAAAAGATATACATGTATGCAAGCAAATGCGACCAATTTTTAATATAGTTCAATTATTAGTTTACTTAGGCATAAATGGTTAAAATTAGCAAACAATTAACCAAGCAACTCAAACATCAATCAATTAGTGGATTAGAGTTTCAAATTCATAATTTTGATACATATAAAGAAAATCATGTTTTTGATGCCAATTCACAACAATGTGTTCTAGCTATATTAGTTTTGGTTCTCACACCAGTCTAATGGAAATATATAGAAAATCACACCTTCGAAACACGAAACTAATTACTAATGATGACGCGTCAATCATCAGAATCAGGTCCGGGCGACTAGAGTATGATTCTATATCTATCCAGTATATTAAAACTTCGAATATACGTTCATGACGCGTATATACAAAACCTTTATATATTGGATTGTCCATATTCTAAAATAAATAAATAATCGAGTACGTTTTAACACAATTTTAAATTTTCAAAACAAAATGATTTTCATTTGAAAAATATACTCTTCACACTCGTTCTAGGATACTACTGATCCTATCTCTAACGAGTCATTCTAATTGGATATTACTAATCCAATATCTGATGAATTCTTTCGTATGGTTCTAATGTGCCTTGTTCTCGAGCTCTGTAAACCAAAGCTCTGATACCAAATGTGACGGCCTGGAATTTCGCTCGATCTGAATCAGTCGTTAAACCAATCTAAACCGTTCGAAACCCCTGAACGTTGAGAACATGACAAATCAGAACACAAACAGAAGAACATTTCATTTGTATATTACAACAATGCATCAGATTACAAGAATATACAGAGTATAAATGAATAAATATTACACAGAAATATCAGAGATTACAATAAACTACATAGCAGCGGAAAAATAATACAAAGCACAACTGAAGGTGATATACGGATACAGAGCTTTCCGGATATCATTCCAGCTGTAAACCAGAATCCTGTGAATATAAATCTGCAAAACCAAAACTACTAGCTGCCCGTGCGGAAAATAGGGGCACCCAGAGTTTAGGTTAAAACAATAAACTCCAGGTCAGTCATGTGACTGGTGTGAGAACTAAAACAGTTATTTAAAGTTTTACTTTAAAAGAGAGTGATTCAAGGGACCACGCCGTATAACACGGAACGGGTTTCCTCCCAAGGATACCAGTGCATAGAATAAACGACGCAATGCTTTTTCGAAAAATGAAGCTATTATAAGACCCAGGTCCTATCATACAATGCAACGCAAGCCGGGGGATAGGGTTTTCCCTTATAATAGCCAAACATGCTTAGTACGTTTAAAACAAATCATTTGATACTATAATAAGTGTATAGTGTCAAAACGTTTCAATCATAAATATAAATCATAGACGGCATGGGTACCATATATCATGTCGCCATACTAGTTCTACAATTAAAACCGCAATGCACGTATTGGAAATTGGATTTCCGTCATGAGTCGAGGCAAGGGGCAAGCTCCTCTCCGCGTTCGAGACACTCTAGCAAATGTCCCAGGATTACGCACACTGGGTAACCCCTGGATGCTTCAGGGCCGGTCCTCACTTACGTTAGAGGATTAGTATTCCTGAACACACGTTTCCCGGTCCTTACAGACCTATAATCGAGGCGCCTCATCCAACAACCACAAAGGTGAAAAGTATATATATGTCAGGGCTGGTAAGTCACTGACACCACCAAAGCTAGAAAGAAACGTGCGCTCTCCCTGCAGTCCGTATCCCGTTTTTGACTCATACCGAGGTGTGAGGCTCGCGAATTCACGCTATACACAAAGCTACGCCACAAGGGCCGTGCTTTGATCATCAACTACAAGACTTTGCTTTTCAACAGAAGCCTTGATCCATGCAACTCAGCATGCCACACAGGCAATTCATGCCATGCGATTGATATCTATCGATATATAACCTCTAAGCTTGTACGTCTCAGAGAAGGGCGTTAAGCAAGAGAATAAATTCTCCGCCGCCAAACAGATATATATTTAATAGAAATCAATCAACACAGAATAAAATCCAATGTCAGACACACAATCCATTTACAAGTCCGTTCTGGGTCTGAACGAAACCGGAGGCACTTTCCTCGCATATCCATCCATCTCCAAGTACGTCTGGACAACCACCGACTATTTCCATCCTCTTGGGTGTACAGCCCAATCAGGATCGTCAGTAATTATCCCTACGATGTGAAGACTTCCGGTCTTCAACCACCGTCTTCATCTTCGACATATCGTCGAATCGGTTATTCAGAATGGGTGTAAACCCGGACTTTCCGAACAACCCGCGTATATTAAAACAAATGTTACACAAACACAACATACGCCTCATTCCAATTCATTAGTCACTAACCGCAAATTAGCAAGAGAACAATTTCCCAAACATTAACCCCGAAGGCCGAAACCAACATCAGATCAATATCCAGGAAACCATTCTTCTTAACCGACCTACAGCTAGTTTCTAAATTTCACATTCTTAGGGAAAGATTCCCATTAATTTTATCCAAGATAAATTCTTTAAAATTTATCCTGTATCTTCCTTTGGATGTCATTTAAAACCAAATTATGGTTTTTCCAACTAGTCGAGATTAGCGAACCGTAACGAAGTAATTATTTATTTATTTCCCAATCCCAACCTATTCATCCCATGAAGCAAAACTGGTAATACTCCATATCTAACACCACTGTGTTATCGGTAAAATTAATTACCATTCCACGTTCAAATCTAATTAAAGATTTAACTATCGCTTTGGAGCAAAACTGGCGATACCCCATTCTCGCTCAATTCTAAATTTGATAATTTAGATTATCAATTCGAATTTCAATCTAATTGCAAATTCATTAAAACTCCCTTTTTCTAGGTTAAAGAACTAGGTGTTATTTAAAACACAGTTCACGATAACCCAAATCACATTCTATTTATTATCGGGTTAAAGAACTAGTGTTATTTAAAACACAGTTCACGATAAACCCATTTCAAATCCAATCAAATATATTAGAAATCCCGATTATTTAAAACCCCTTTTTAAATCTAATTCATTTATTTAAAAATGATTGGGTTTTAAATTTAGTTCAAAACTAGTTCATTTCGATAAAAATCTATTTTTATCTTTTCAAATATGGAGTTTTTCATCCCAATTCTTTCTAAATCATTTCTTATGATTTTACACAAATTATTACTATTTTTAATAATTTTATCAAGGCCCGTACAGTCGATTTCCATCAATGGCCCTCGAACTGCACTTACAGCGACCTTTTTCAAATTTGATTTGGACATAATTCCAAATCCAACCGTTAGATTTCAAATTTCTAACATTCATTAGAAAGCTCTTTTCGATACGAACCCAACGGTTCCGGTTTTAGGAGAATCCGACGGTCGGATCTCCCGTAATGTCCGTTTGAAATCAATGGTCGAAATTCGCGAACTGCCGCGGCGCGGCGTGTTCTATTCAGGCCATTATATTATATATATAATATATATAATATATCTTTCGTCGATTTCTATTTAAAACGAATTATATAAATAGTTTTGAATTCGTTTCAAAAACATTTTCAACTTCCATTTCAATTCAAATCAAAATTGAATTCTTCTTTATAAATTCGTTTTAAAATTCATTTCTATTCAATTCAAATTTCAATTCAATTTGAATTCATTTCACTTCATTTTAAATTCAATTCGAATTCGTTTTTCAATTCAATTCAATTCAATTCAAATTGGTTTTCTATTCGATTCAAATTCATTTTCTATTCAATTTAAATTCGTTTCGTTTTCTATTTGAATCAAGTTCATTATATATTCAATCGAAATCAAATCCGTTAAATATTCAATTGAAATTAAATTGGTTTTCTATTCCATTCAAATTCAAAATCGTTTTATATTCAATTCATTTCGAAATCGTTTTATATTCAATTCATTTCGAAATCGTTATATATTCAATTTATTTCGAAATCGTTATATATTCAATTCATTTCGAAATCGTTATATATATCGTTCGCGTCAAAATGGCGCATCACTATTCAACACGGCTTTATATATCCTATTTCAAATATTTCTTTTTGTCAACACACGACTAATCTCAACGAATGAGTACCGTCCGTGTATGACTATTTTTGTTAAAATATTTCGTTCAACACATGACTAATATCAACGGATGAATATAGTCAACACATGAACCTTTATATTATATTGATAAAGATGTAAATTTTATCATAAAAATAATTCGTTCAACACATGGCTATTCCCAACGGATGAGTATAGTCAACACATGAACCTTTATATTATATATTCTTTATTTTTCAAATTGGAATGAGGCCCAATCAATCACCATATAAAATTAATTATATGGATTTTCATACATCACATGTATATAATAGCATTGAAAAATAATCAACCATCAACCAAAGTGCACTACACTGTATAAGCATCAAATATAGATATCTAACGCTTATAACAGCCTGTCAATCAATCGATCGACATATTTAATCAGTCAGGATGAGTGAACTTTAAATTTCATCCCAACACCCGTGTAGGGTTTCAAACAATCAAACATAGAATTTTATTCGTGCAGTTGGGCGATGTGTGAAATTTATCGTCCCAATCAATGTCAGTCAAATCGGTGTACATAAACAAACCGTCCGGTTTGTAAATGAATATTTTATTTTATTTGCATTCACTATATTCAAAATAAATTTTCTCGTCGATATTATTTAAAATAATCTATTTTAAATATTCAAAATTCGCTAAAATGGCCAAAATAAAAATTTTAAACCGGCCCAGATTTTCGGGTTATTACAATCTCCCCCACTTAAAACTTTTCGTCCCCGAAAAGGAACAAAGTCGAAAGTGGTTTGATTAATCAACTCTATGTTCGATCTGGCTTCCATTCTCTAACTTTTCAGTTTCTGAGAAATTTCAAAACTTCAAAAATTTGGCTAACACCCTAAATTTTCGAAAAATTTCGCCATAACCTCCCCTGCACCGGGAGCATCGGGGAATTTCAAATAGCTTCCCCGGTCCTTCAGATCTCAAAAAGAAAAAGAAAAAGCCAAGCGGCTAGCCAATAGGCTCACAAAATCATCATGTTTTTATTTTCTTTTAAAACAGTTTTTATAATTCTTTTAAAAATTCTGTTTTTTTTTAAAACTCTTTTAAAAAAACAAAACAGTTTTAAAATTCCTGGAATTTCGCTCTGATACCAAATGTGACGGCCTGGAATTTCGCTCGATCCGAATCAGTCGTTAAACCGATCTAGACCGTTCGAAACCCCTGAACGTTGAGAACAGGACAAATCAGTGTACATAAACAAACCATCTGGCTTGTAAATGAATATTTATTTATTCACATTCACGTTAAAAATTATATTTTTAACGATAAAACATTTTATTTTATCATATGAATATCTATTCAGTTCATTCTTTAAATAAAACGATCTTTCTATTTTTCTAACATTTTTTAGAAAATTTCGGCGGCATAACGGCACGATACTAGAAACGGGACAAGGTCCAGCCTTATCCTCGGTCTAGTGAAGGCCCACGCCATTCACACATCAATCAAATTCACTTTCGTTATGCAAACCACAAAATTTGGAGTAAGGGTCTAACCTAGCCTTACTCCTTCGCCTTATAACGGCGCACGTCTAATCCTAATCAATTTATCGATTCGATTTTTCACACCACAAACCACATTCAAACCAATATCGCAATCAATCACCAAACAGTCAAACAAACAAGTCCATGGTCTGTGGACGATTGTGTCGGGTGCTACTAAGCACCGTCTGCATCCTAGTATATATATAACTTAGAAAATTTAAATTGAAAGGTGAGAAGTTCTCACTAATAGCTATCCTAGCTCCACGGCACTTCATTGATAGAAATCTTCAACGTCATCGCATCTTCGTCATCTTCGTTGCCCGTAGCTACTACATATGTAAAAATCGAATTTTTACTTCACTATTCAATATATAAAAATCAAATTTTTATTTCGCTATTCAATATATAAAAATTCTATTTTTCTATCGAAGTTCAATATATAAAAATTCTATTTTTCTATCGAAGTTCAATATATAAAAATTCTATTTTTCTATCGAAGTTCAATATATAAAAATTCTATTTTTCTATCGAAGTTCAATATATAAAAATTCTATTTTTCTATCGAAGTTCAATATATAAAAATTCTATTTTTCTATCGAAGTTCAATATATAAAAATCGCATTTTTATTTCTATGTCATATAGATAAAAATTATATTTTTATCACGCTATTTTCCATATAAAGATTTCACCTTTTCTGAAATAAAGATTTAGCCTTTTCAAAAATAAGGTTTTCGCCTTTATAAAAAAAATAAAGTTTTCGCCTTTAAAAAATCACCACTTTATCTCAACGTATATAAAATAAAAATCAGATTTTTATTTCGTTACATACACAAAGATGATATCTTTATATCCTCTATCCTATAAAGATTATATTTTTAATACTTTAAAAATATAAAAATCATATTTTTAATATTTCTATATAGTAAAGATTATATTTTTAATACTTTAAAAATATAAAAACTATATTTTTATCACTTTAAAAATACAAAGATCCTATTATATTACTTTTAAAAATCAAATCTTTTCTGTTTTAAAAGTCACGTCTTAAAATAAATAAATAAAATCAGTTTTTAAAATAAATAAAAATCAGTTTTTAAAAATAAAGTAAAAACTCAGTTTTTCTCTTAAAAAAAAAATTCAGTTTTATAACTTTTAAAATCAGAAATTAGTTTTTATAACTTAAAAAAAATCAGTTTTATAAATTAAAACTAAATAAATTAAAGTAAAGACTCACTATCTTCGCTCGGAGGAGTTCGCTGTCGAGGGGGGAATGGTCCGGCGTCGGAGGGGATTGCTGTGGTGGTGAGGTATCGGCCCTAGGCCCTGGCGTGACTCCAATCAGCGGCTCGGTGGTCTTCACCTCGAATTGGGGGTTGGGGAGGAGGGTCTGAAGGACTAGAGAGAGGGGTGGTAGTGTGGTGGGGCCTGGCGACGCGAGTGGAGGCCAGAGGATAGGGCGCGGTCAGGTGGCGACGCGGGTTGAGGTCTCGTGGGGGTAGGGCTTGCGGGGTCCGATTAGGAGGCTGGGTGGTCTTCGGAGAGAGGGGGTAGTGTAGGAGGAGGTGACGAGGTGGAAGGAGGTGGCGGCAGGCGGTAGATGGTGGCGGTAGGGCGCAGATAGGAGGGAGCGACATCGATTTTGAAAAGGGGGCTGAGCGGTTTTGGGCTGAGGGCTAATTAGGTTTAGGGATTATAAACTATTATATATGTTTATTTTAATAATTTATTATTTAATTCCCAAAAAGAGTTGACTTTATTTTTGAACTCCAATCGAGACCCAACAATTGTCGCCCCTAGCTAATTACCCCTATTCTGAACTCAATGGGATATGTATCGCAAGTTGATTCGATCGTTTGAATCAGTTTTCGTTGAATTTACATTTAAATCACTATATTGAATTTTAAACGTACATTTCAAATTACCGGGGTCACATACTAACTCTAAAAATTCTCGAAAAATATTCTCTAGCTTCGTATTGGCGATACGGTCCTAACAAAACTAGTTTCGTCGAATTCTGAGACCGTTGGAAAAATGGCCAATTTTCAGTCGATTAAAATCAACTGAAATGGTCAAAACACGTTTTCCTTACCACGCTCACATATTGATTCGAAAAATTATGAAATTTGAAATCTAGCAATAATTCGACATCACGGACCTAACAAAACTGGTTTCATCGAAATCCGAGGTCATTTGCAAAATGTCCATTTTTAAGGGCCTGAATTCCATAGCGACTATTCAGAATTTTCAACTGGACATATCTCTAAATTTTTAAAGTGAAATCTCAGTTTCTTACATCCGTTAGAAAGATATTATCAATTAGATCCTAATGTTTTTGGTTTCACTAAAATCCGGATTGTTTTGCACCCGGTACATTCAATTGAAGTTTGAAATCGAATTATCGAACTACCGCGCCATTTTCAATTCTATTTATAATTATATATTATTATTTATATTCTAACGACGACGCGTATAATATATACGTCGAATTCTATTCAAAATAAATTTCTCGTCGATATTATTTAAAATAATCTATTTTAAATATTCAAAATTCGCTAAAATGGCCAAAATAAAAATTTTAAACCGGCCCAGATTTTCGGGTTATTACACTAGGTGTACCCCACTTTCCATTTTTCGATCGGCTCCCTACTCGTAGATACCCGTGCTGGCCCCACAGTGGGGTGTATCATTCCCCTAAAGTGGCAACCCGATATAACGGAGATGCACGGCTTATACCTACACGATGCAACAACGTCTTACCTACCAGCCCGGGTCCACACACGCATATGAAACCCGTTGGACTTGCGTTGCCACCGCTCCCTGTTTTGGCCTTTTATAGTCAAACCCAGTATGCGTGTCCCGTCCTCGACTTGGGTCGAGCCCACAAAGATACGTTTTGGGATACTGGTTGAAATGGGCCCCCATTATTTCCCACAAGCATTCCACCTAAGCTTGTCCCATTAGTCCATCCACTTAACCCACTTAGTCATGTTCATTTACATGTGTATTTGGTTAAGTCTAATCGTATTTCAAATGCCTCTAAAGGCAACCACTAGATTCCTCATGCCACCCAAGGCACCTACTTAACCCCCATGTCCCACCTTACATGATTATCTGGCTAAGTATTTCTTAATTCATTAAGGCCATAACCTCATAAAGACCTCTCACATTAGACTGGCATTTATGGCAGTTGGATTTGCTGGGCGGGTCCGGGCAGTCTTACACCATAAAAGAGTCTAACCTCGTGTCTTTACAACTGTTATGCTTTAGTTTGGGCCTAGGACCTCTCACATTGGGCCGACATTTGTGACTACTGGATTTGCCGGGCGGGTCCGGGCAGGTTTACGTCACAAACGGGTCCAACCTCGTGTCCTAAGCATTGATTATTATTAATAATCCACTTTCCCCAATTTTAATAATTCCCTACTTGAATTATTATTTAATTCCAAATTTAACAATGTCCATAATTGACTCAATTATGGGCATCCATTTAAGGCATGCAAAATCATATCAATTGCACCCCAATTTATTAATTTCCTAATATTACCCCTACCCCACGTTTGAACGTTTATTCGCAAAATGTATGCTAGACCCTATTAGTCTAACTCATAGCATAAAAGAAAATATTCACAACAACAACATATATATGTGACTAAATAAATCATAACAAGGGGTAAAACTTGCATACATTACAACTTGCATAAGGTTATACATGTCATGGATCTAAGGGTGTCAACTTATTCATAATTCACATAATATGATTTTGATCAAATTTCATAAACTTGTATAGGACATGTGTGAATCAACATCATTAACAATATGGTTTTATATGGGTACACCTAACTCAATAGGCAAATTCCCAAAAATCAAAATTCATTTAATCATAGATTCATGTATATGGGTACACCTAACTTAATAGGCAAATTCCCATATTCAAGATCCAATTAATTTGTAGATTCATGTATATGGGTACACCTAACCCAATAGGCAAATTCCCATAATCAAGATCTATTATAAAAAAAACATAAATTTTAAACATGATCCAATTCGCATAAATACTAACATCATGATTTTACAACTTGTATGATTCAACACAACTTAACATGACATCATTATCATATAACATAAGTATTTCGACATATGTGATAATATGAGATCTACAACATATATAAGATTTACAACATAGCATATCATAATTTGCAACATAGCATGATATGATTTACAACATAGCATAGCATGATTAATCACATATGACATAGCATAGGATTATTTACAACATAATCACTACAACATAACAACATATATATGATAACATAATAGCATAAAAAGAGAACCACAACATAATTTACAAATACATAACAATTCATATCACTTTCTTGTGATCCATTCATAACTTAATCAAATTATTTTATAATAATATTGTGAGATTCATCATACTCACAATTTTAAAGAAGAGAAATAGAAAGAGAGAGAGCTTTTGATTTGATTTGAGTAGATTTAGTTTGTAGATTAGGCCTTCTTCTTCTTTAGTTTGTGACGGCTATGCTGAACTCCATGGCAACGGCATGTCGGTAGCTCTCCAATTTTTCAAGTGATTTAGGGTTAGAGTCTACCCACTTATTTATAGATGTTAGGATTCATTTAGGCCATTAGATTTAACCTAGAAATAACCGCAGCCATTCAGACCAGATGGGGTTTATCTTATTGACTCAGCAATGAGTCAGAAGTGACTCAGCAAACACTCAGCAAATTAATAAACTTCTATTCATGTTTACATTAACTGCCCATATATATATAAATATATATATATACACACGCACCTATTCATGAATTCAAATTAATCCATAATTAACTTATGACCATTTCTGCACATTAATTTTCCAATTAATGTCTTAATTCCATTTTTCGCCTTTTAAGGCAATTCACATATCTCAAATTTGTTATATGCCTTTTTAAGGCTATTTCGTGCAAATTCTCAATATTAATTCTTTTAATTTGTGAATATTAGTATTAACAGAAATACGGGGTGTTACATTCTCCCCTCCTTAAGGGATTTCGACCCCGAAATCTTCAAGTTTATATCCTATCATCAACCATGTACTCAATCAACAAACACTGGCATCCATTGTCCTTATAGACTTCTAATGCTTTCATGTTTAAATGCACAGTGTGTGTCTATGTCCGTATCTAATGCAAAATCAGGCGGTCCACTGATTCAGTTGACCTCCTTGATGCAATTCATGATAGTGCCATGCATCCATTATGTATGCAAAAGATCCTAATTGCTTACAAACTACTTCTATATGTGTGCACATCCATTCAACCGAATGCAGCATCTATATGATGGTACAACCATTATACATCCATTATACTAAATACATTCATTTATGCAATATGCAATATGTAGTGACTGAGCCGATCTAGTGCCTAAAGTGTGTGTATATATGCATCCACGAGCAACCACTAGCAACCACTTGCATCCATTTTGCATCCATCATACATAACATGTCTCAAATACATGTTTCAACCATAGGATTATCCTAACTAAAGGTCAAAGATACTAATGAGAGGACATACTAAAGATAAGATAAGATAAGATAAGCTAAGCGATAAAGGAGAAATTAAAGGACATATCCTAAAAAAGAAAAGGGTATAGTGAACGCATCTTCCCTTCTGTCTCCCAAGTAGCGTTGCTCTCATCATCTCCCCATTGCACTTTAACTAGTCTGACCTCTCGATTTCTCAACTTTTTGATCTCCGACCCAAGAATGCATGTAGGAGCTCGTCTAATTGTTGCATCACGCTCTATTTCCACCTCTTTAAGCAAGCTCGGCTCTACCACCTCCGCGGTCTTGTGCAAACACTTCCTCAAATGTGATACATGGAATACGTCGTGTACTCCACTAAGTTTCTCAGGCAACTCCACCCTATACGCCATCTTCCCAATCCTGTCTTTTATAGGAAACGGCCCTACAAACCTTGGCGCTAATTTCCCAACGGACCCAAAGCGAACAACATTCCGTAACGAGGACACTTTGATAAAAACCATGTCCCCAATGTCAAACTCAAGATCTGTCCTCCTCTTATCAGCTTACGATTTCTGCCTATCTTGTGCTGCTTTCATCCTCCTTCGAATCAAATCAATCTTCTCCGAGGTTTCCCTAACCATATCGGGCCCAAGTAGGATTTTATCGGTAGATTTCCACCAACATGTAGGCGAACGGCAAGGCCTTCCATAAAGAGCTTCGAAAGGTGCCATGCCAATACTAGACTGAAAGCTATTATTATATGCGAATTCTACCAACGAAAGGTGCTCTTCCCATGTACCCCCAAAGTCTAGGATACAAAGCCTTAAAAGATCCTCTAGAATACGATTCACCCTCTCGGTCTGGCCGTCCGTCTGAGGATGATATGCGGTGCTCAAACATAGCTGAGTCCCTACCGCCTCTTGTAAACTCTTCCAAAATTCGCTAGTGAAGATGGGATCACGGTCGCTTACTATACTAGAAGGAATACCGTGCAAATGAACTATCTCTTTAATGTATACAGAAGCCAACCACGGAGCAGTCCTCTTACTTTTCACGGGAATAAAATGGGCGCCCTTAGTAAGTCTATCTACTATAACCCAAATCCCCGTATTACCCTTCCTTGATCTTGGTAATCCATCCACAAAATCCAATGAGACGCTTTCCCATTTCCATAGTGGAACTTCCAATGGGTGAAGCAACCTACCGGGTTTCTTTTGTTCCGCTTTTACTCGTTGGCACACCAAGCATCTAGCGACGTACTCGGCCACATCCTTTTTCATACCGGCCCAAAAGAAAACCCGCTTCATATCTTTGTACATCTTGTCTCCGCCGGGATGAATGGTCATCTTTGAGCGATGAGCATCATCAAGAATGGCCTTCCTTAAGTCTTCGTCTTGTGGTACACAAAGTCTATTATCCCTTCGTAACCAACCCTTATCGTCTAGGGTATACCTACGAAGATGGCTAGACGACTCCCCTCCTTTGAGCTTTTCTACTATCTTAACCAACTGTGGGTCGTCTTGCTGTGCCTCACCAACTCGTCCTAGAAGTGTAGGTCTAACCTCCAAGGATGCTAACAAACCAGGTACTAGGTCAACGGAGGGTCTAAAGTCAAACATGGAGATGAATTCTAAGCTTCGTCGTTCAACAAACAACGGACTCAAGGACAACCTTTTCCTACTTAAGGCGTCTGCTACCACGTTACCCTTGCCCGGGGTATATGCTATTTCAAAATCGTAGGAGGCTAAGAATTCCATCCACCGTTGCTGCCTTAAATTCAAATCCTTCTGAGAGAATAAGTATTTTAATGATTTGTGGTCAGTGAACAGTTCGAATTTCTCACCAAGAAGATAGTGACGCCAAGACTTAAGCGCGAAAACAATTGCGGCTAACTCAAGGTCATGCGTAGGGTAATTCTTTTCATGAACCCTCAACTGCCTTCCACCATAGGCTATTACTCTTCCCTCTTGCATGAGGACCGCGCCAAGTCCCGTCCCACAAGCATCAGTATAGACGGTAAACGGTTTATTCCCGTCTGGCAGCACTAAGACAGGGGCTGAAGTTAAGGCTCTCTTTAAACGTTGGAACGCATCATCACAATCTTCGTCCCACGTAAAAACCAGGTTCTTCTTCGTTAACCGTGTTAATGGAGCTGATATTTTTGTGAAGTCTTTGATAAACTTCCTATAATAGCCAGCCAACCCCAAGAAACTTCTTACTTCGGTTACATTTTTAGGGACCTTCCAATCTTGGATGGCCACCACCTTTGCGGGATCCACTGCTATCCCTTCCTTGGAAACCACGTGCCCTAAGAACCGTACTTCTTTCCTCCAGAAGTGACACTTAGAAAATTTTGCCTTAAGGTTATGTGCTCGAAGGGTTTCCAACACTTCCCTAAGATGTAGGGCATGCTCTTCTTCATTCTTAGAAAAGACTAAGATGTCATCCACAAAGACTACCACGAATTTGTTAAGGTACTCCCTAAACACCCTACTCATCAAATCAACAAAATATGCGGGGGCGTTTGTCAAACCAAAGGGCATCACTAGCCATTCATAGAATCTGTCAGGAGTCCTAAAAGCAGTCTTATCTATACCATCCTCAGCCACTCTCAGTTGATGAAAGCCAGTGGCTAAGTCCAACTGCGAAAACACCGAGGCGCCAACTAACTGATCAAAGAGATCGTCAATCCTCGGCAGTGGGTGTCGGTTCTTTTTAGTAAGCTTGTTTAGTTCTCTATAGTCCACACAAAGTCTAAGGGACCCATCCGCTTTTGTAGCAAATACTACTGGAGCACCCCACTCTGATATACTACGTCTTATGAACCCCTTCTCAAGCAACTCCTTCACTTGCTTATTGAGTTCCCTCCTTTCACGAGGAGCCATGTGGCGCACTGGCAAAGATACGGGTTTAGCATTATCCACAAGATAAATTCGAAAGTCTATCTCCCGCTTTGGAGGTAATCCCTTCACCTCCTCAAACACATCCGGATATTCCCGGACCACCTCTACCGTTCGCAGATTCTCTACAGACGCGTCAAGCGATTCAAGATAACTTAGCATAACAGAATTTATGGGACTACAAAAGATGTCGAGAGCATTACCAAGGCGAGTCACAAGCCTAACTACTCTCCTTTCACAATCAAGAATGGCCCCATTTCTAGATAACCAATCCATTCCTAAAATTAGCCCATAGCCCGTGAAGCCCAATACATAAGCATCACATCTAAATTCAACGCTAAGTATAGAGATTTTCAAATCCAAACATATCATGGTCAAATGAGCTGAACCCCCAATTGGATTTGAAACAACCAAGGGATCCTCTACTAAACTGGTGTTCAAGTGCAGTAATTCAACTAATGATGCAGAGATAAACGAATGAGATGCGCCAGAATCGAATAAGGTACAGACAGGATGATCAAACAGAAAAACTAAGCTTTCAATAGAAATTGTTCTACCTCTTTCTTGCAGCGGTGGGGCCGCAATAGCCTGAACTTGCCCCCTTGCCTGCACTGGTGCCATAAGAGCCTGCACCTGTCCTCCCGAGGTAGACCCTGCCCTCTGCCCCTTCTTTGGGCAGTCCTTCACCAAATGTCCCGCATCTCCACAATGGAAACAACCAGTCTTCTTTTTCTTTCTACAATCTTTGCTGAGATGGCCAGGCGTCCCACAATTGAAGCATCTCTTCTTCCCTTTGCCATTATTGTTTTTACCACCCTTCTTATTTTGTTGTTGGGGTTTCTTCTGATCCCCTTTCTTTTCAACTGCCTTATCCTCATGCATAAGTGCCATTTCTACTAACCTTTCAAAGGTGGCTCCCATAGGGATGTGGGTCATAGCCAACCCTTGCAACGGTTCATTCAAGCCTCTAACGAACCTCAAAGCTTTCTTCTCTGGCGTTTTCACCAACTCCAAGACAAACCTTGCTAACTGAATAAATTTTTTGACATACTCCTTCACTGATAAGCTCCCTTGCTTTAATGTCAGGAATTTTTCCATATTTAAATTCTCCTCTTCCCTTGAAAGAAACTTTGCCTCAAACCTTCGTCTGAAATCCGCCCATGAATCAACTGGACGTTCCCCGTTAGTGACCTCCCACCAAAACGAGGCCTCTCCCTTCATTAACCAAGCAGCTAAACGGACTTTCCTCCCATCTTCCACTTCAAAGATATCCAACAATTCCTCAGTCTCCTTAAGCCAGTCTCTGGCCTCCACAAACGTCTCAGTCCCTTGAAAAGTTTTTCCTCCCATAGCCTTAAATTCCTTGCACGTCTTTGCAAAAGTGTCAACACGAGGAGGAGGAGGAATGGGTGCAACTGGGGGTAGAGGAACATATGCTGGGCCTGCAGTGGTGGCCCTAGCCTCCAAATATCTCCTAAACCACCCTGGAATCGTCACACCTTCTGGGAGATTAAAATCTTCAGCCATGCTGAAACGAAAAAGGAAAGATTCAAAATGGAGAATTCGAAAGATAAAGATAAGGATATGGCTATTTGGGATTATGTTTTTCATAAAAACTTTCTCTAAATAACATGTTTTTGAAAGCACTTCTTCTAAAAATACTTTAGAAAAATATTTTTTTAAAAATTTTATTTGTTAGGGTAACCTTATGCTCTGATACCACGTGTAACACCCCACGTCCATTAATGTCACTCACAAAGGGAATGCATTAACTTCTTGGAGGTTTTAGGTGAATATAGAACAGTAAAATTTCAACAAGACAGATATAAAATAGTACTTGGAAATTTAAAAAAACTTTATTTCAATTGCAGCAGAAGTCAAAACATGTTTGATTACATCATAACACCATAATCAAAGTCAAGTACAATACCTATCTTGATAAAACAAGTACATAATCCCATTACATAAATAGCCATTAAAAAGAAAGATAACAAGCTGGACTTTACTTCAGCAGTCCAAGCTTTGCAAGAGATAAGCAATCCAATCAGACTCCACTGGAACTTGGCCCAACCTGAGGACATGAAGGGAGAAAAGGATGAAAAAGAGGGGGGAGGGGTCAGACATAAAGTCTGGCGAGTATGATAATTCTACAATACTATTATCAAAATAACTGGACTAAGGCATAAGCTGGAAAACAAGGAAATGTCTATGAAAGAGCAGATTAAGGACATAGACAATCGCTAAAGGAAACGTTATAGGCGCTCCTAAATACTAAAGGATAAACACTATACTGCACCACACCAGTCACCCTAAAGATTGATTCCACTTAGCTTCACTTAGAAACTTTCTTAATGGCTTTACGTACTCCTAGTTGACTACATAGGTGCCGCCTGCCCCTATCTCCACTAGGTGTAAACCACTTTCCATTTTTCGATCGGCTCCCTACTCGTAGATACCCGTGCTGGCCCCACAGTGGGGTGTATCATTCCCCTAAAGTGGCAACCTGATATAACGGAGATGCACGGCTTATACCTACACGATGCAACAACGTCTTACCTACCAGCCCGGGTCCACATCCGCATATGAAACCCGTTGGACTTGCGTTGCCACCGCTCCCTGTTTTGGCCTCTTATAGTCAAACCCAGTATGCGTGTCCCGTCCTCGACTTGGGTCGAGCCCACAAAGATACGTTTTGGGATACTGGTTGAAATGGGCCCCCATTATTTCCCACAAGCATTCCACCTAAGCTTGTCCCATTAGTCCATCCACTTAACCCACTTAGTCATGTTCATTTACATGTGTATTTGGTTAAGTCTAATCGTATTTCAAATGCCTCTAAAGGCAACCACTAGATTCCTCATGCCACCCAAGGCACCCACTTAACCCCCATGTCCCACCTTACATGACTATCTGGCTAAGTATTTCTTAATTCATTAAGGCCATAACCTCATAAAGACCTCTCACATTAGACTGGCATTTATGGCAGCTGGATTTGCCGGGCGGGTCCGGGCAGTCTTACACCATAAAAGAATCTAACCTCGTGTCTTTACAACTGTTATGCTTTAGTTTGGGCCTAGGACCTCTCACATTGGGCCGACATTTGTGACTACTGGATTTGCCGGGCGGGTCCGGGCAGGTTTACGTCACAAACGGGTCCAACCTCGTGTCCTAAGCATTGATTATTATTAATAATTCACTTTCCCCAATTTTAATAATTCCCTACTTGAATTATTACTTAATTCCAAATTTAACAATGTCCGTAATTGACTCAATTATGGGCATCCATTTAAGGCATGCAAAATCATATCAATTGCACCCCAATTTATTAATTTCCTAATATTACCCCTACCCCACGTTTGAACGTTTATTCGCAAAATGTATGCTAGACCCTATTAGTCTAACTCATAGCATAAAAGAAAATATTCACAACAACAACATATATATGTGACTAAATAAATCATAACAAGGGGTAAAACTTGCATACATTACAACTTGCATAAGGTTATACATGTCATGGATCTAAGGGTGTCAACTTATTCATAATTCACATAATATGATTTTGATCAAATTTCATAAACTTGTATAGGACATGTGTGAATCAACATCATTAACAATACGGTTTTATATGGGTACACCTAACTCAATAGGCAAATTCCCAAAAATCAAAATTCATTTAATCATAGATTCATGTATATGGGTACACCTAACTTAATAGGCAAATTCCCATATTCAAGATCCAATTAATTTGTAGATTCATGTATATGGGTACACCTAACCCAATAGGCAAATTCCCATAATCAAGATCTATTATAAAAAAAACATAAATTTTAAACATGATCCAATTCGCATAAATACTAACATCATGATTTTACAACTTGTATGATTCAACACAACTTAACATGACATCATTATCATATAACATAAGTATTTCGACATATGTGATAATATGAGATCTACAACATATATAAGATTTACAACATAGCATATCATAATTTGCAACATAGCATGATATGATTTACAACATAGCATAGCATGATTAATCACATATGACATAGCATAGGATTATTTACAACATAATCACTACAACATAACAACATATATATGATAACATAATAGCATAACAAGAGATCCACAACATAATTTACAAATACATAACAATTCATATCACTTACTTGTGATCCATTCATAACTTAATCAAATTATTTTATAATAATATTGTGAGATTCATCATACTCACAATTTTAAAGAAGAGAAATAGAAAGAGAGAGAGCTTTTGATTTGATTTGAGTAGATTTAGTTTGTAGATTAGGCCTTCTTCTTCTTTAGTTTGTGACGGCTATGCTGAACTCCATGGCAACAGCATGTCGGTAGCTCTCCAATTTTTCAAGTGATTTAGGGTTAGAGTCTACCCACTTATTTATAGATGTTAGGATTCATTTAGGCCATTAGATTTAACCTAGAAATAACCGCAGCCATTCAGACCAGATGGGGTTTATCTTATTGACTCAGCAATGAGTCAGAAGTGACTCAGCAAACACTCAGCAAATTAATAAACTTCTATTCATGTTTACATTAACTGCCCATATATATATAAATATATATATATACACACGCACCTATTCATGAATTCAAATTAATCCATAATTAACTTATGACCATTTCTACACATTAATTTTCCAATTAATGTCTTAATTCCATTTTTCGCCTTTTAAGGCAATTCACATATCTCAAATTTGTTATATGCCTTTTTAAGGCTATTTTGTGCAAATTCTCAATATTAATTCTTTTAATTTGTGAATATTAGTATTAACAGAAATACGGGGTGTTACATTGGTTAAGTAGAAAAATAATTCGAATCGAATTAGAATTGGTTAAATTTATTAACCAGTGATTAATTTGAATCAACTATTGTTTGAAAACCCCACACGGGTATTGGGATGATATTTGACATACACTAATCCCAATATTTAGTTGTATGTCGATCGATTGGTTGACAGACTGTGTTGAGCATTATTTATTTATTTTAATGCTTATACAGTTGTAGAATACACTTTGGATGATGTTTGAAGGTTTAATGACTATTTTCATTATTGTTGAATACGTGCAATGTATGAAATCCATATAACTAAAATTATACGGTAATTAATTGAGTCTGATTCCAATTCAGAAATAATGAATATTTTAAAATAATATTCAGTGAAGATTCAAAATATGATTTTGATGTCCGATTTTGGATGGACAAGAAAATATTGAAATATATGAAGTCGAGTTAAGTAGAGATACACCATTTTTACTCAAATGGAATTTTTTGTTGATTTTATTCATTTTTTAATGAATATCGAAAAGAATTGTTTTCAAAATCTGATATTTTGAAAATGTTACAATTTCAATATTATAATGATATGGAATATTCAATTTTGATTTAAAATTGAAAATGAAGTTGAAATCGTTTTAAAATGAATTTATAAACGATTTATAAAATATGTTATAAATAGAAATCGACGAAATGTATATTATATATATATATATATATATATTTAAATGGCTTGAATAGAACGCGCCGCGCAACGACCGTTTACGAATTTCAACCATTAAATTCAAATTGATGTAATGGGAGATCCGACCGTCGGATTCTCCAAAAACTAGAACCGTAGGGTTCGTATCGAAAAGATCTTGCCAATGAATATAAGAGATTTAAATTTGAATGGTTGGATTTTAAATTATGTCCAAATCAATTTCAAAAAAGGTCGCTGTGGATGTAGTTCGGTGGCCATTATTGGAAATCGACTGTAAAGGCCTTAATAAAATTATTAATAATATGGAAAAATTGTGTAAAATCATAATAAATGATTTTGAAAGATTATGGATGAGAAATTCCAATTCCTGAGAAGATAAACGATATTTTTATCTTAAGAAGCTAGTTAATAACTAGAGTAATAATCCAATGTTTTTAAATAAATAAATAGGATTTGTAAATGGTTTTTGAAATAACTAGAATTTTCCCAGCAAAGGAAGTGGAAAGGATTTAAATGGAATTAATCTTCGGAATATTTCGATATTGGATTCTGATTATACGGATATTGTTGAGGAATTTGGAAGATACAGACATCGTTATTCCCAATACGATATCCGTTGGTTTCAAAATTTGATATTGAATATAAGCCTATATTAATTTCTATTTATAGCCTTGTATTTAATATCAAATTGGATTTTGGGTTTGTCGTGGATGGTGTCTTCAGTAATACTATTCTTAAACCCCGTTGAGAAAAGAATAAATCTTTTAATTTAAGATAAATGAAGATTTCCAATTTATAATTACAAATTGGAATTAAATGGAAGATGATTTTGGGTTTATTGTGAACTGTGTTTTAAATAACATTAGTTCTCGCAACCCAATTAACAGTGATGTTAAGATTTGGAATTATAAATCTTTATTCTAAGGTTTAATGGAAAATTTCCAAAGTAAAGTTTTCCAGTTTAATACATTAAACTGGAATTGAATGGAATTCGATTGAATAATAATCAAGATGATCTTCTGTGAACGAAGACCATTACTGTATGTGGAATTTAAAAGACTTTGCCGCTATTCCATTTATATTATTAGTCTGATACGGAAATTTATATCAATTATATACTGATCAGATTTCCGTAAAGATTCCATTTTGATGGAAGAGGATTTGGGTTTATCATGAACTGTGTTTTTAATAACAATGGTTCTTTAACCCTATTAAAGACAAGATAAATTTCTTAAAGTTGAATAATCATAAAGTAATGATTTTTGAGATTAAAACTAAACTAGAGTTTTAATGAATCTTCAAGTAGATTAAAATGAGATGGGGATATTTAAATTTATCGAATTGATGAAACGATCGATAATGCAGTACCACCAGTTTTACTCCAGGCGATAGTTAAAACTTTTGTTAGATTTGAATGTGAAAAGGTAAATAATTTTACCAATAATACAGTGGGTGTTATATATGGAGTACTACCATTTTTCTCCATGGGATGAATAGGTTGGGATTGGAGAAATAAAATAAATAATTACTTTGGTAAGGCTCGATAATCCCGACTAGTTTTATAAACCTTAATTTGGCTTAGAATTGTTAAAGGATAAAATAAAATCTTTTGAAATTGACATCAAAAGGGAGATTAAAGAATAAGTTTAAA
Organism: Allium sativum; assembly: GCA_030737875.1. Taxonomy (NCBI): domain Eukaryota; kingdom Viridiplantae; phylum Streptophyta; class Magnoliopsida; order Asparagales; family Amaryllidaceae; genus Allium; species Allium sativum. The sequence continues at coordinate 136,876,023 of CM060925.1, read as the reverse complement.
AGAATTTATCTTTGATAAAATCAATGGGAACCTTTCTCCTAAAATGTTAACATTTGAATAAAAGAATATTCGGAATTGGAACGAGACGTATGATGTGTTTTTATAGCACTTGATTATTAATTATAAAATACACGAGTTATTGGGAAAGACCTGGTTTATCCCATTCTGAATAACTGAAACGGCGACTAAAAGTCGACGATGAAGACAGTGATAGAAGACTGAAGATCTTCACATCGTTTGGATGATTACGGATGTCTTGATTGGGACGACACTCAAGACAAGGTAATAAGGGGTGATCGTCCAGACGTACTTGGAGATCGACCGGATATGTGAGGACCTCTCTCCTGTATTGGACATATAGGATGAGGAATAAAGTGCCTCCGGTTTCGTTTAGACCTAGAACGGACTTGTAAATTGATGTGTCTCTGACATTGGATTTATTCTGTGTTGGTTGATTTCTGTTAAATATATATCTGTTTGGTGGCAGAGAATTTATTATCTTGCTTAACACCCTTCTCTGAGACCTACGAGCTTAGAGGTTATATATTGATAGACATAAGTTGTATGGCGCGAATTGTCAAGGTGGCATGCTGAGATGCAAATGATCAAGGCTTTTGTTGAAAAGCAGAGTCGTGTGATAGTGTAACGACCCATGTTTTTGGCAGTCAAATATTTAATTTAATTTGTTTATTTTAAATATATAATTGGGATATTAATGGATATTAATATTTAATTCGTTATTTAAACGAAGTTTGGATGATATATATTTATATAATTAAAAACGAGCTCGAAATGACGCTGCAATTCACAATATGGAGTTTTGAACTTCAACGAAATATACAGAGTCCGATATAAGTCGGATTTTTGTGAAACAAGAAACGTTAGAATCGCGGTGATGATAATTTTCATATGAAAGAGAAAAATTCAGATTTCGTGTTGTAGATTGATAGTTATGGCCAAATCAAATTTTAAAATAGTCGTTATGGAAATCGCTATTAAAATAAAACATTATTTAATATATTTAAATAGGAAATTCAAATCATTTAACTCAAAATTGACGATATCGAGTTGTATAAATTATAATTAGAATTGTATATATATTCTGTTTGGATATATATGTTGAAAATAATTTATTATGATTTATTTGAATTACTTGGAATTTAAGTAATACATATTCGATATTTTTATAGCATTAAAAATAGCGATTTTCGCAAATGGGCTCCATTTTCGATGAAATTAGTTTCATTGGAGCCGTATCGTTAAACTGTGGTAAGAAAATCAAACTGCATGGAAAACCGATGTCGTATGTGACCACAAAATGCCCATTCAATTTCTATAGCGCGTAATTAATTCAATATAGAGATATTTGAGTGTAACTTGAGCAGACGATTGAATTAATCCACGAAACTAGTTCCGTTGAGTTTGTATCGTCGATTATAGTCAGGATAGGTATATAGTTTGTTATTTTTAGAGACCGGGAAATATGGTGTCCAAAAAGGCAGTGCGGTGCATGAAAAAAAATAGCGTATCGGGAAACAGTCTCGGAATGCGACGAAACTAGTGCCGTTGGGTTCATATTAATTAATTATTGTAGCGTTTCAAAGTTTCAAGTTGATTGGATTTATCTAGTGATCATGGAAAATTTAAATGCGTGTTTATTTCTGGTTTTATAAAGGAATTTTTTTTCAAACGATCTCGGATTTCGGCGAAACTTGTCCTATTGGGTCCGTAGGATTAGCCTTTTTATCAGAAAACGAAGATCGTCTGTAGCGGTTTTATTGAGTTACTTCACCGCTAAGTTTCACTTAATAATATTATATTATAATGTGACCCTATAAATAGCCTTAAACCAGTCAATACCCTAATTTTCCCATTTCATGGTCAACCTGCGCCTCCACTTAATAGACAACGGCTGAAATTCGCCACCTTTCCTCTCAATTATCCCTCCGATTCGCTCACCAAATTGAGGGTACTCCAAGAGTAAAACTGTCGAGCTCAACAAGACCTAAGTATTGACCCTCTGTGATGGATTTCTGAGCAAAGATGTGGTCGGAAAATGAGTCGAACGGTGTCGACTTCCATGTGGAATTGAGGGCTGACGAAGGCGTCAGGCAAGGCGAGGTTGCAGGTGGGGAAGGCTGGTGCGTAGGGGCATCGATCACCGGTTTCTGATGGGGGTTCGATCGCCGTTGGTGGTGATAAAATTGGAGATGTTCGAAGGCAACGGGGTGGTGTTTTCTCGCGAGTTTGTCTTTAAGGTGGAGTTTACTGGGTGATCCGTTGAACATGGTTCTGGTCAATGGAGGAGCTGGGTGGGTCGCGCACTTGGGGTTTGTCAAATCAGGTACTAGGCAACGGTGAGGAACTGGGTGGGTTTGGATGAGTAGCTGATTTCAACGAGGAGGGTGCAATATTTGTTTAATAGGAAGGAGAGAGAAGAGGCCATAATTCTTTCGGCTAACCATAACGTAAATCGTGGATTAATTATAATTAACTAGAAATTTGGATCATAAATTAATCAAGTATTAATTTCAAATGTAATTCACTTGCAGGAATTAGGTATTTGAACAATATGGGATAAATGAAGTTAGCAGGAAGAAGACAGGAGCAAGACATGAACGGGGTGTTTGTAAAATCAGTTCAGCCGTTACTGCAGTGAGGGACGATATCAAAGTTGGACCATAATCTCTAATTAAATGTCGGCCTGCTTAATCCAAGTAATTAAAGTGAAGTTTAAACTTAATTAAGGAAGTCAAATTTTAAATTTAAAAGTTATATTAATATCAGTCTTGGACATGACAAATGGACAATACGAGGCAGAGAACTGGAAAGAAGAAATGAGAGACTTAGTCGATCGAAATTACAAGTAATGCTATTAGTAAATAATTACAATTAATTATTAATATGAAGGATGTAACATCCCATAATTTTAACCAAGTTTGATTTGGATTTTAATATATATATTAATAAGTGATAAGCATTTCGATAAACTTTAAGTAATATTAATAAGTTATATATTTATATATCGTATGTGGTAAGATGGTTACATTTAAGTATAACTAAATTTGGTTACATCTATAAGTGTTGCAACTCATGTTGCTAAAATTAATTAATTAAAATGAGGTGTCCTCTTACATGTCATGATGCATGGAGTAGTTGATGTGGTAGAGCCATGTAGCATGTATGTGTAATACATGCATGAAGTTGAATTAAAGGAAGGACATGTGTCCTCCTACTTGTCATCATGCATGAAAGAGTTCATGTTGTAATACCAAGTGTCCCCTTAAGTGTCATCATGCATGGGAAGGCTTCATGCCATGATCCATGTGTCCCTTATCAAAATTCCTATAATACCCTTGAACATCTCTATAGAAGGAAGGCTAAACCCCATTTTTCATACACTTCATCCATTTGCCACTTGCGATGAAAATCCTATCGTCATTCTTCTTCTTGCTCCTTGTTTTTAAAATTTCCTGTACATGAAATTTACACCTCTCTTCATTGAAAAATCTCTCTCAGTCCGCTTCAAATTGATCAATGCCGTCTACGCCATTGAGATCAGCGGTGTATGTAGTATTTTTCATGTGATTTTGGTTCTATTCTGTGTCGACAACTTGAGATCATCGGAATTAGGGTTAGAGTTCATCAAGGGTGGAGGTGATGATAGAAGAATCGGTGAATGGCGTTGTGACGAGCGAAGAGAGAGCTTCGAAGCGGTGTAATTTGATGGAGTTTGGAGAAAATAAGTGTCGATACTTCTTTTGGGTTCACGCAACTTTTCGTTCCAGGTTCAGAAATGGGGGGATCGCATTTTGATGTTTGGAGCCGAAGAGGTGGTGGTGCAGTGCAATTGAATGAGGAGACGAAGAGAAAATTGTTGGTGGTCTCGGATCAAAGAATGATGGAATGTTTGGATGGTGTATGTGCACTACCGTGCACAAGGTGTTGGGTTCCATGGAGTGTGAATAATGAGATAGGAGGAGGAAGAAGAAGAAAGGAGGGATGGGCCGGTTTTTGGAGCAATTGGGCTTAGTGGGCTTGGGTATGTTTTATTTTCGTTTTTATTTAAGTTTAGATTTGTTTAAACTTTAAACCACTCTAACTCACTCGTTTTAAACCCGATTTACTCACCGTTGAATCCGTTAGAACTGTATCGGAAAGTAGAACACGATGATGTATAATTTTGACAATTTTTGTTAAGGTATAAATTATAATAAAATAAAATAAAAAGGTCCTTATATATGAATATATATATAATGAAGATAATTACTGATTCAATTTCAATATAAAAATCAGCAGAAATCTCCAACTGGTGATAGGAGTAGATTGAGAGCAATACGAGGAGCGATGGCGGTGTTCGTTGGCCGTCCGTAAGGAATCTCTGATAGTGAAAAGTTTGGAGATAGTATGGTGAGAACTTCTAATTTAAATTTTATTTAAATTAGTTAATTTTAATTAGCTGAGATTAATTATAATTTGTTAATGATGAATGTGTGATGGATGTTGATGTTTGAATGGTTGTTCATGAATTAGATAATACACTGAACACGAATAAGCGTTATTGTCTGTAACGCTTGTGCACAGTTAAATGTTGTTGTGATGAATGAATTCATATCCATTTGATCGTATAGTCCATTTGGATAGATGTGATTGCATTGTATGATATCACACACACACAAACACACCATGGTTGTGGAATATATGGGTGATCAATTTAGATTCTCCGTCATATATATGATTTTATTTAATTATTAAATAATATTTAAAAATTTTGGTTTTGAATTTAATATCAACTTTTAAATATTGAATTAGGATTTGGAAAATAATTTAAATTATGTATTGATTTTGTATAACGATCTTTATATCTATGTGAAACTGGTTTTGGTAAAAAATATTTTCAATTTAAATTCGAAATGAGATTTTAATTTGAATATGGTTTTTATATAATAATGATATAATATACACCAGAACGTTCTAGGATGACAGAGAGGATGGTGTCTAGGCTTGGGTTTGGAAATTCAGTTTCCTGCTCTCCTTGGCTATCCCTAACTGATCCGACGGATGGGATAGTTAAATAAAAATCTAATTTGAAATTATTTGATTGGTGATTTAATTAGAAAAAAAAGTTGTGTTTTAAATCCAAATAATTTGAAAAGTCAATTTAAATGAATTATATAAGTTTATAATGATTTTTAAGGTAATTTGGAGTATTTAAGAATAATGATTATTTTGGTCAAAATTAGAGCTTGTCGCATTATGGCAATATGTAAATGCTTATAACTTTTCCAATTTAAATCGGATTTCCACGAAACGAAAAACGTTTGACTCCTATTTACGAGAGCTTTCAAATGAGTGAAAGAAGATTTTGATTTCGGGTTATAGTTTTCAAGCTATGTTTAAAACCGTTTTGGAAAAGATCATTGTAAGGGCATAGTTTTGTAACGCTTTTGAAACGTTGTTGTAACGTCTTCATTAAAAGCAATCTATTTTGAAGTTTTAACCCGCAAACAATTTTCCGAACTATAAGAAATCATTTTTAAATGATTTGTAGGATGTTTTCAAAGGTTTAGAAGTATTCGAATATTGTATATGGGATTTAAATTGATTTATTTAAATAGTAAAATAAGTTTTCCAATTTTGAATAATTGGATATGGTGGGAAATAAATCTTCGATGTTTTATATTAATTCAGTAGATGATGACTCTTACTATTTGAGGAATTTAAAAGGTAGTTCATCGTTATTCCGCTTATAGTATGAGTTGGATACGGAGGTTAATATTGAGGATAAGTTGATGATATTTTTTATCCAGATATAATGTTAAAGAGTTGGATAAATCTTTTAATTATGATACAAGTTCCTAATTTGATTAAGATAAGTTGGATAGAAATAATCTTTGGATATTTGATATGAAATTCTGTGGCGTAAACGTATACTATTTGAGGAATTTGGAAGATATTATTATTATATCGATATTCCCCTTGTGGTGTTCGTTGATTATGAGAATTGATATCGAATATAGGTAGATACAATTTCTATGTAACTTATGTTCAATATCAATTGAATTGGGTTTTGCCGTGAGTGGTATTTTCAAAGATATCATTCTTGAAACCCAATGAGATTTAATGGTGGAAATTCATATCGTAATTGGGGATTTAATCAAATCTTTGATTTGAGGGAATTAAAGGTAAGAAATTTGAAGCGAAGGTATAATATTTGATTTCAAAGAAGAGATAAGAGGATAATGAGATGTATGAAATTGAAGTAATTCAAAATCTTGAGTTATATATGATAATCATCTGGAAGGAGATTTGAATTGAAAAGCCTGTGTGAACCATAGCTACTGTTTAAAGTACGCTTATTACTTGGAAAGACCGGGATCGAATATATGTTCGAAAACCATTCCAAGTAATAATACGACATTATGAAACAATTCAAGACTTGAACGACGAATGAAGACCGGGAATATTTAAATTTGTTTAGATTGATTGTTGATTAATGTCTTGGTTAGGTAGGCCACCGATACGAGGTATGAGTTACATGAGACCTGAACATATTTAAGTATTTTCGGGTTGTTGTTCCATTCAGACCCAGAACGGATTTGTATGGATGGTGTGTCTAATGTCGAAATTGACCGCATAGCACTGATTTCCGTTAATGTATATCGGATTTGTGACAATATATTATCCTCATCTCTAAGTTATATGAACTTAGAGGGTATGCATTGATTTAAATCAGTGATATGTCGTGAATTATCAATGTGGCATACCCGAGTTATGAAACGAGCTAATGATGATCAAAGAATGGCTTATCAAAGCATCGCTTTGTGTATGACGTGATATCGACAGACCTCACACCCTGGATTGATGAGAAACTGGCGGTTAGGTTTTATACTTATATATGAATTGATGATGAAGCTGTGCAGCAATGGGAAAACACTTATGAACCTGGGGAAGTTGGGTATGTTCGGGGGGTCGTGTCTGATCGAAAACCAGATTTGCCCTGACGATGTGTAGTCGGTGTCCACATTATGGATGAAAAAGCCGTTGAGGCACTTCGTTTTGTATCCCTGATTGATCTTTCATGCCAGAATCATCAAGTTGGAAATCCAATCTCCAATACGAGCCATACGGTTTTGGTTTGTATATATATGGCGAGATAATATTAATGGTATTATGTCGTCTAGGATTAATACATTTATTTGCGAAATTGTTTTTCGCACTATATGATAATATTAGAAGAGGATTTTCAAGTATGAAAGCACGTTTGGTTATCATAAGATAAAACTCGACCATCTAGTGTGCGCTTGCATTGTGTGATGTGGGACGAGCTTATGATAGCTTCATTTTCAAAAGTCATATCGAATTTCTGTGCATGGGAATTCATATGGAGTTACCCATTCCGCATTAGCGGCATGGTCCGGTGAATTTCCCAACTTTAAAATAAATCCTTAAAATAATTGTTTTTGAGTTCTCACACCAGTCCCACGACTGACCTGGAGATTATTGTTCCTTTCTAAACTCTGGGTGCCCATCAATTTCCATACGGGCAGCTAGTGTTTAGTTTTGCTGTTATAGGTCATTGGAGCAGGATTCGAAGCGCTTTTAGAGTTGGAGTCCATGATAGAATTGGAGCTTCCACTGTATCATTTTGATCTTCCGCTGAGAGTATATTTTCTTTCTTTCGCTGTATACGTTTATGTTGTAACTCTGATATTCATGTAACTCTGATGTAATGTTGAATTATTCAATGGAAGGTTCTGTTATTTTGTTCAATGTATGTATGTACCCATAACAATTCATCTTTGTGAACGGTATAAGTCGGTTTAATTACTGGCGAAAATCGGGCAAAAAGATGGGTTGTTACAAAGGATTAATTTAGTTTATTAAGAACTCTGAACTTATAATAATTATAATTTGGATGGGTGTTAACAGAGTTGACCCATACAAATTACATCGGAACCGTGATTAATGACACTACAGTCTAGAGCAGTTTGGAAAGAGCCAGAAGCTATCGGAATTTTTATTTTAAATTAAATGCTAGTTTAATTTAATTAAAATGAACCGCTTCAGAAATAAATGGAATCCAGTGAGTTAAACTCACTCCGTTCTTCCCATTTATATTTTATATAAATTGGGTTTTTATTTTGTGTGCTCTGATTGCTGATAGTTGATTGGTTGCTAGTTATAAATTTATTTGTTGATTTAACAGATGAAATTAAACCGTTGTTTAATTTCAGTGAAATACCAAATCTTTATTTTAACGATTGGATCCAATAGAGGTAATTTACCTTGTTGGTCACGTTTATAAAATAAACGTGTTTAACGGTTTGAATTGTCTAAATTGCTTTGTTGATTGGTTGATATTATATAGTCGTTATTTACTGTTATAGAAATTAACAGTTAAATTGAATTGATTGACCTGATTGGTGATAAACATTTGAATACAGGGAAGAACAGGTTGGAGGGATCCAACGGGATTCCTCAAATATATTATTTATTTTCATATTGTCATATATGAACTGATCTGATAGGGTGATTGATTTGATTGTTGATTATTGGCTGAAAATTCAACATCTATTTAGTTTAAATCAATGGGCAATATTGGTTTGGTAATTGGCAGCAGATGGCCTAAGAATAAATTGGTTTGTTATATTGATTTACTGTCCGGTAAATCGATAGAATTGAAGTTATAAAATTTATTTTATAACTAGAGATAGATTTTTAAATATATATTATATTGAATTAAAAGTTTTAAAAGGGAAATAAATATTTATTATTTAATTTAGAATCAAATTATTAATTGATTTTATAAAGAAATTCTTGCGTTAATCAGAATGTTATACAAGCGGATAGAAATTAACCTAATAATTTAAATTGAATAATGGTTTTGATAAGGAACAATTAAGAGAATTTATTTAAATTAATTATATTATTAATTAATTTAAAGGGAAACTAATTGGAATTGGTTAATGGGATAATCGTGTTTTGAGATGACTAAATGAACCATTTTTAACTGAAATTAATATTTTAATTAGTTTGATTGGATTAATCTAATATAATAGTTTAAAGAATATTTGTTTTAATTTTAATGAAATTTAAAAGGAAATTTACTATTTTAGTTAATAAAGGAATTAACTACTTTATAGTAGTTATTGGTAAAATTCAATTATTATTTTAATTAATAATAATTTGGAAAATTACCCTTTAATTGAGATTCACTTACAAGGTAATTAAAATTGAAATGAAAACCAATTGGATGGTGAAAGGAGTTTATGGACAGGTATTATTTTAACTGAGTTTTTATAACAGAGTTATAATAGAAATTTTAAGCGAGTATGATAGTTAAAATAAATGCTACTTAATTATTGAATTAAGTAAAAAGGGAATTTAGATAGAAAGGGTTTATAATAAACCAGTGTTATATAGAAAGGGTTTGAGGTGTTATACCGTTAATTTTACATTAACGGGATTAAGTAAAATTTGGAAATTGAAATAAGAATTTCAAATGGGAAATGAGTGAATGGGTTGGTAAAGGAATTAGTAAAAGTGAATTTCGTGGATCGTAGGATTTTGTAAACGAACATGAATTTATAAAATGAATTTGTATAAAGAGGAAGAGATTAAAGGATGATATATTTAAGTAATTATCTAATTATTGAATTTAGAAATAATGATATATTAGAGAAAGAGATTTTCAAAGAGTAATTAGGTCATATGAAATTGTATTTTGCATAAAACAATTAAATGGTATTTGTTCTGATATTGGAAAGAAATATTGGTTTTTGCATTACAACTTATATTTATCTTTAGATATGAATGTTGTTGATCAAAGTCTGAGAGGTAATTAAAATACCCCAACTTGAACAACATCAGGATTACCCGAGGATGATATTAGTTGTAATGGAAAAAGGGGTTAGTGATAATTTATTATTTCCATTAAATTATTTCCATTAAAGAAATGATAATGCAATGTTAGAGAATTTTTTGGAGATTATATAATGAGGATTCCAAGGTGAAAAGAGGATTGCGTGAACTATAACGATATTGTCAAGATTCAAAAGGGAAATGTAAAAGATGGGCTTTATTCTATAAGAATAAGCGTGGAGTATTGTTTCGAGTAATGAAATAGAAGATAATTCATAACGTTAATTTACGAGGAATAAGTTGAATAGATTTCCCAATGTTAGACAATAATGTTGATAATGTTTTAGAAGTGAAAATAGGAGTTTAGATATATAAAAGTGAATCTGTTTAAAGAAATATCTTTTGTTTAAATAAAAAGAGAAAACTATATTTATGGTATCGAAATATTTAAGAGCTTGAATTTACATTTGTTTTAATTTAAAGGCCAATTGATGCTGAATACGAAACCAGTGAACCCATTGGATTGTCATGATTGAATCACTGTTACTTTGATAGTTAAATCACCGACTATCAAATATGTCCAATATGATTGTTGGTATGGAAAGACCGGGATCGAAATCATATTCGAAACCATTTCGACCGATAATACGTGAAGATATTGGAAGATGATAGAGATGGAACATTTAAGACTATCGATCTTCATAAGCAGAAGAACCACTTGTTGAATTTCTCTGGTTTAGCGGCCAGAGATATTTCAGCAGTTATTCTGTCGTGGTTGGAATCTACGGATTGCAAGGACTTCTCGCTACTAATCTACAGGGTGATTCCTTGGATGTAGTAGGAGAGAACCTTCGGTTCATCCTGTTCCTGGATGACTTGTATGGACGAGTGTCTGATAGAGTATTTCCAAAGGAATTACGTATGTTGATTTCTTCAAACGTACCATAGTTGATGGCGGAGAAATTGTTTTCTCTGGACAAATAACTAGAGTATTTTTGTGGACGTCAATTAGTGATATCTGATGGATCTGACGATGTGGCATTCAAAGTGAATGGTGACCAGATATTCCAAAAGGAAAGTAAAACCTCAAGCCTCATCAATTGGGAGATGACAAAAATCGGGCAGGCACCATGGCTATGTGGGTCGCTCCCATTAGGGTGTATAATCACCTATCTAGAGAAATTCCATTATTGCTTCTTTAATCTATTTCGATGCTGTCCCTTTTCGCGAAACGGTGGGTCGCACCCAACCGTTGGTGATATACATTCGATACGCTCAAGTGAAATGAGTGGTTGGTCATGTGAGGGCCGGGTTGCAAGACGTTCTTGTTGAACCCAGTGTATTCGCCTCTAGAGATACACTATCGACAGGTGGTCCCATACCTTGTCATAGTTGGAATCCAATCTCCAATAAGCGCCCGCGGTTTTGATTGTATACTATATATGTGCAGCGTGAGGTGCAAGCGTTCTACTAGATTCTATTTACTTGTATTTAGACATTATTATAATATCAGAAACGATATTGTTTTCAAAAACGTTTTGGGTTATCGTAAGGTAAAAACCGTCCGTATTTATGTGTGGATTTGGTCTTACGATGGTCTTTTTCTTGGGAAAGATTTTAACTTTAAAATCAGGTTGTGTGATACCCTTAAAACTAGGTGTGTTTATCTCACTCTGGTTCACCATACTGACCCGGTGTTTTGTAAATGCTCGGGTTAGCCCGGGGTGTACAGGTTCAGGTTATCGAATGCTGTGAAGAGATGAGCTGGAAAGGGTCCAGACGTATGATATTATATAGATACTATTCTGCTGTGTTTTGTATCTGAGGACATGTTATTATAACTGTCTAGATGTGTGATGTACTCAGATATTGTAAGTATTTTAAAGCACTTAGTAAAGATTTATTTCTGTATTATATTTTGTTCCGCTGCGATGTGAGACTCTGATTCTGTGTTGTGTTGATTCTTCTTCTTCTTCGATTCTAATATTTCTTTCTTTCTTACTTCATCCTCTAATTTCTTTCTTCTAGTAATCCATTTTCCATGCACTTTGGGTTGGACTGGTGTGGTTCGGTCAGCTCAAAAGGTAACAGAAATGTGGGTTGCTACAGGTAGATGATCAAAGCACAACTTTAAATAGCAAAGCTTTGTGTATAGTGTTAATTCGCGAGCCTCATACCTCGGTATGAGTCTAAAACGGGATAAGGAATGCAGGGAGTGCATGACGTTTCTTTCTAGCTAGAAGCGGTGTTATGGTATGGATCCTAGACATTTTTACTTATGTCGGTGATGGACTGCGAGGCGCCTCAGATATATTGGTCGCTACTGGCCAAGTGATAGGTCCGATAGGACTGGTACATATGCGTTCAGGAATAACCAATTGTAATATCCCAGATTTTTGACCAATTTTTAAATCTATAAATATTAGATTTAAGCTGATATAAAATTAAATTAAATGCTATTTAATTTGAATACTATAGATAACCGTGAATAATCATTAGTTTAAAATCCTTTGTGTATATTTTTGACCTGTAATTTACATATACACAGGCAAATGGTGCTTTAACATTTTATTTTCATTTAAACTTATTTTGATTAATGTAAAATATAACTGCGTAAGTAAAGGTAGATTTTAATATTTAAGAGAATTTAAACTTACCTTTCTATTTAAATCTTAAGTTATATCTATGTGTATATGATCTTCTATAAAGCAAAGTAGCATCTTTTGTTTTAAACTTATGCAAATATGTTATTTCTTCACATATGTACACATAGGATTATATGACAATAAATGGATTAGCACATGTTATTTAAATAAAAACAAATCAAACTCAATATTATTTTGCACATTGTTTGCCATTTAAAACCCATGTAGTACACTAGCATTTGTATATTCACATTAGACCTTGTAAACATTTTTTTATTGCTTCTAAAATATAGTATGACTACTAGTACGAGGCGTGTATAGCCTAGAAACACTAAAGTAGAACATTTAATGAAACATGTGCTGTTGCACCATAGATTGAATTTCATGATAGTAAAGATAAGAGCAACTGATTTGTTTGGATTACTTAATGGCCAAGGCATACCATTGAAAACACTTAGGCATGCACATATATTTGTACCTCAAAGATTTGATTCAGCCGTATCCTTTTTCTTTTGTATGAAGCCTTGTCAAGATACCCCTTATCAATCTGGAACCATATCTCTACAATAGCTAGCCTATAAGCCCTACCAGAATGCACATGGATTCAAGTACTTTGCACACGCACACAGTCCATTTTCCATCAATCACTAAACATACACCTGAACATACATGGTGTCATTTTCCCTATTTCATAGGTGCACAGCTATGTGTAGTCATCCCTTCCATCAAACCAAATACAGCATTTAATGCGTCAGCTATATACATAGCTGTTTTCATCCATCAACGTTGCGACTTGATGTTGCCTTTCAATCAATCAATAGCAGCACTCCATCAAGGCTAAGACAGACTATAGAATGCCCAAGCAAAACCTTTAAAACCACGAACCAGTTCCTCTATAAATACCATGTTAGAACTGTATGAATCCATACCTTAGAAGCCATCTGAAATGCTTTGAATTGGAATTGAAGTTATGGCCGAGAGTAGCATTCTTCAAACAGAGAAAAGGAAAACCTGGAATAGGATTGGTGAGTAAACGTTTTCCTTTAAATCTCTTTTAGGTAGCATATGCTTGATGCTAGAATATGTATGATTGTGTACTTGAGTATATAAATAAAGTTGATTGAAATCTGCACATAAACAAAGAAGAAAAACCCTGGAATGGCACGGCAAATGATAAGTGAGTAAGCATTTGTTTTGTTTTTTCTGTTTTCAAAACATTTGTCCTAGATAGTTTAAAACAATACATAAGACACTATATTGATATATACATGAGTGATGCTGATAAAAACCTGGATGCTTGATTGAAGAAAGGACTGGAATTGTTTTGAGTGAGGTGTTGCTTGAAATTAAATGACTGTAGAAAGTTTCTTTTTAAACTTCACTAAAAGATTCAAATTCTTAAACCATGACCTGATTATGTATAGACCTATACTTATATGACTTGAATGAATGTTCTAACTGGTGTAAGACATTTGATAAAAAATTGGGAAGCAAAATAAGAAAACAGAGGACTTGCTTGATAAGTGAATATGAAGTTTCCGACCCTTGTTAGATCATCAATTCAATATTAGTGTTCGAAGTTTATTTTTGTGCACATCTGCTTACATATGGATTTTTGTAACAACTAAAAATAAAACAGTGGATGGATTTTACTTGAATTCAGAAGTATTGAACTAGGATCTTATCTTATAAATATCCTTTCATATATAATCTATTGCATGATCGAAACTACCACTGGATGATATAGGACATTAAGTGAAAAATCTGGAAGCAATGACAATATGTTAGTCTCATTTGAACCTATTTCAAATAGTTATGCAGTATGTACATGCTGATATATTTTAAGTGTATTAAAGAAGAGTTAGTTCACATCAGTATTTATCTTTGATGAATGAAACTGGCATGCAATTAACAGTCCTTGAAAACCATATACTCTGTTAAACTCTAATCATCAACTGAATCCAGTAAATCCTTATCTTAAGATCTTGATGACAGTAAAGAATATAATTTAACATCTAAATCTTTTCATATATGTCTATAAATAAATTTAAAATATAATTACACCCTTTATAATAACATGTATATTCGGATATATATGTATATGTTAAACATTAGAGGGTTGGATAACCAGAAAATCCGATCACTGATATATATGTATGTATTCTAACTTTCAAATCATGTTTTTTAATAGTGCTTTCATAATTTTTAATGGACTATAATTCATGCTTGAATTAAAAGTTGAGTGGGGTATAAAAATGTAATGTTGTTATATTGGGTGGATGAAATTAAGAACTGCTTTTACTGGAGCTGCGAGGGCATTGGAGCAATGTTTGAATGGAGTTTCAGCAACTTCGATGATCTGAGGAGGCTGGGTGAGGTGTTTTAGGGTATTTAAAGTGGTTTAGGAGTGGGATGTTTAATCGGGTCCTATGGGTGATGGGAGTGGATTGAGTCTGGAGTGTTCTGGTGGGGAGGTGCGACTGGACCTGAGCATCGAAGCGGCAGTGGTTGGAGGTACTCCAGTGGTTGGAGTAGGTTATATGTATCGGGAGTTTGGTATGACCTGGAATTGAGTATTCGACATTAATGGTGGAGAAGAAATTTTTGAGAAGAAGAAGGCTTTTGGTGGTGGTGACGAGTCGTGAGCAATTTCAGGTAACGATGGGATTTGCGGGCGGGTTATGGGTGGCGATCCAACAATCCGGTTGATGATATAGGTGCACGGCTAGTTGTGCACATTGGTTTGTTGTTGGGTATATGGTTTTACCTGATTTAGGAGATAAGCAATAAAAAAAGAGGGGAACACGGAATGGACAGGCTGGCAATTGAGCTTTTTAGGCCAAGGAGATAATAGGATTAACTAAGAGGGAAAAACTTAAGAACAAATAAAGGAGTTAGGCCAGAAAGTAAATGGGCTGCCAGAAATAAAGGATTTAAAGGGAAATAGACATAAGGAATTAAAAGGAAATAAAAAGGTAATTTTTATAGAATAAATAAAACCGTAAAGGTTGTATGGACATTAACGTCCGGAAGAAGCATATATAGATGACCAAACAGAGACCATCGTCAAAAGAGTTGTACTTGATCAAATTAGACAACTTAGTGATTAAATAAATAAAACACTAAATTGTTTCTTTCCTAATTAAATTAAAATAGAATAAAATACGTATACTGATCTCAAGTCAGAATAGTTGAACTATAACTACCATTTTGTAGTAATCAAATTGACGATGTCTGATCATCAGTAATATCGTGTTACAAATGAACTCAATAAGTGAAATGAAATATTATTCTAATTTAATCGACTAAGTCGATAAAATATTTTACATCAAGAAAGGATTCAAAAGTAGCATTAATGATGATTAAGCTAAATATTGAAATTGCATAAATGTGAATTTAAATTAAACAGAATTTAACTCTGTCCTAGTAATTATTAATGAAACCAAGTGGAGGAAGTCCAGAAGGAATAATATTCACATTCCAAAGTGAGTAACAGTAGAAGTAGATGTTGTGCAAGATAAGAATATCTGTGGAATTTATGAATAAGGAAAAATTTGTTTGACTTGCAGATTATGCCGAAGTCGGAAAATAAATGGAATGGAAAATCAGGAAGGAATGTTGTTTTGGTAATCGATTAAGGGAAGTATAGTTTACTTTCCATGTTGAATAATATTTAAACTAATTATAATTAGTCAAAGGAAATAAAATAATAATTATATTTATAAGTCGCGTATGTATTGAAGTATGGATTATAATAGTACTGTTATAATCAATATAAATAAAATGGGACTCTTAAACAAAATTAAATCGTTAATAGATATGATTTAGGAATAACTAATTTCCAATATCAATAAATTGATGTACAATGTTATTTAAACCGTTGAATTGTGATAGGCCAGATCTCCTGTATTTGATTTGTTAATTTGATCTGAGTGTAATGTTGTGACATAACCAATTTAACCTGTGTAATCACATCTTATTCATATTGACTTATACAAACTACTGTTAGAATCTGGAATCTTATATGTTAAATATTTTCAGTAGACAAGTCCAGAAAATCAATTAAGGATATAGAAATACATATGAAGTATGCTGATTGGATTGCTATTAAATATCATTTGGCCCTAAAAGATATTAACGTTCATTGATTCAAAGAGACCAAGATTGGTTTTCTAAACGAAATCCAAATACCACTTTGTATCGACCTAGGAGTTGATAAATTTGAAGTCAAATTGAAGACCATTGAAGATGGAGTTTATGCAAGGACTGTTCTGTTTAGAGGGTAGTGCCTTCGGTTTGTCCAGACCCAGGACAACTTGTATGGACGAATGTCTGACAGAGTATATCTAACATATCACGTAAGTTGATCTCTTCAGAACTATGTTTGGTGGCGGGGAAATTCGTTTCTTTTGCTTTTTACCCATGGTTTTAGGGAAGTCGAATTGTGATTTAACGGGTCTGACGATGTGGCATTCAAAGTGACTAAAGATGTGCTATTCAAAATGGTAAGTTTTGACCTCAAACTTCACAATCGGGAAATGAGAAAAATCGGGCAGGCAACATGGCTATGTGGGTTGCTCCCATTAGGGTCTGTTGTCATCATCTAGAGAATATTCATTTTGTTACTTCTTTTCGATTCTGTATCTCTCGGGAACGGTTATGCTGCTAGCAACTGTAAGGTGATAATATATTCGATACACTCAAGAGAAATGAGTGGTCGTGTTGCAAGACGTTCTTGTTGAACCCAGTGTATTCCCTTATAGAGATACACTATCGGCAGGTGGTTCCATACCTTGTCATAGTCGGAATCCAATCTCCAATAAGCGCCACGGTTTTGTTTGTATGCTATATATGTGGAGCGTGAGATGCAAGTATTCCGCTAGATTCTAATTTATTTGTGGAAAACCCTAGACATTATTATAGTATCAGAATAGTATGATTTCAAAATGTTTTGGTATATCGTAAGGTAAAAGCCATCTGTGTTTATGTGTAGATTGGTCTTACGATTATCTTTTCTTTCGTAACGTTTTGTAAGTTAAACCATATGCTTGGGATTCTCATAAGGGAAAAACTCGTTCCGTTTTTACAGCATAGTCTTATGAGATATCCTTTATAAACCAAGCTCGTTTTAAAATTGTTTACTCACACCAGTCCCATGACTGACCCAGAGTTTATTTTCTGTTTTCTCCCTAAACTCTTGGGTGCCCAAATTTATACGGGTTGTTAAGTAGTTCAGGACTTTTCAGATAATCTAGAAGAAGCTGGAGCAGGAGGTTTTAGCGTTAGATATGTAGAGAGTTTATTTCCGCTGTAATGTATATATGATGTACTCTAATGTTGTATGTAAGTTCAGATATAGTTTTGTATTTTCCAAAGCTTACATCTGTATTATATTTTATTCCGCTGCGATTGTGAGATTCAATGTTATTAAGATCTTTCTTCTATATTATTTCTTCTATTGTAAATTTCTATCTTTTTCTTTTCTCATCCTCTAACTTTTTTCTCTTAATGATTCATATTTTCGTGCAATTTGGGTCGGACTTATATTGTATTTAGTCGATTCAAAATGCTCGAATTTTGCTGGTCGTTACACATGGTATCAGAGCTGAAGGGTGAGAATAACCTTGGCTCTGTGGCGTGACTCGATAGAGATGGGGATAGTAATACCCTAGATTGAGTTTGAGTGTATATATGAGCGTGTATTTGTGAATTTTTATAAAAACCGTTTTATATTGTGTTGATTGGTTTATGAATTCTAGTCGACTAATGGGACGCCACGACGTCGATAGGAGTTCCTAAACACTTGAATAGAATAATTCGACACGATATTGTTTTAAAAGCTGGGTAAGTAAATTAATTTTACCCAAAAATATATTTTGATATAAAAGGAAATTTTCCGAAATTTTTATAAATGATTGTGTTGATTGCTATTATAATTTGATAATCAGACTATAACATCGAGATGAATAATAAAACAAAAATTTGAGTTTGTATAATTGAAATTAACAAATAAGGCAAACCAGGAATTGAGTTTGAAATTTTGGAAGGAATTCTGAATGAATAAAATTTGGATTTACACCAAACAAATTTAAAATTTAAGGATTATTTGAATATGAACTCATGTGAATTAAGCAGATTGATTTTTGAAATTTTGAAAATTGGAATCTAACCGGAGATTGGTTAAGTAGTTTTCTTAGTGTTGATTTGATGTTGATTTCAGTCTTCGGGGTTGATACTTAGAGGATTATTTTCTTGCTAATTTACGGTTAGAGACTAATGAATGGGTGAATGAGAATTGAAATGGTTTCAACTTTAATAAAAGATAATTCTGGTTATACAAATGAATATGTTTGGATTGATGAATGCTTATGAATAAAAGTGCAGGGGAATAAAAGTTAAACGTTGACAGAAGATATTGGTTAATATTTAATTTTATTTGGGAGCCTATATATAAAACTAGTTGGTTTTAAGGATTCTCTAATTATTAGAGAAAGCCTAAGGAGGCAATATTTGGGAGTTATATGATGAAGCTGTGTGAGAGAGATGCTATCGAATTGAAACGACCAGAACTTCCCCGGTAAGGAAGGCCCGGATTGAATTGAGAACAAGCCACATCGGGACGCAAACGGAAGAACATTTCATTGTCAATTACAACAATTCCATCAAAATACAAGAATATTACAGAGTATGAATAAATATTACACAGAAAATATCAGAGTTTTAAATTACATTACTACAGCGGAAAATAATACAAAACACAACTAGAAGAGATATACGGATACAGAGCTTTCCGGATATCATTCCAGCTGCAAACCAGGTTCCTGTGAATATGAATCTGCAAAACCAAAACTACTAGCTGCCCGTGTCAAAATAAGGGCACCCAGAGTTTAGGTTAAAACAATAAACTCCAGGTCAGACATGTGACTAGTGTGAGAACTAAAACAGTTATTAATCTTTATTTTAAAGTTCAGTAAATTAAGGGACCACGCCGTATAACACGGAACGGGTTTACTCCCAAGAATACCAGTGCATAAAACAATAGTGCAATGCTAAATAAAGAAAGATGAAGCTATTATAAGACCCAGGTCCCATCACACAATGAAACGCAAGCCGAAGGATAGGTTTTTACCTTATAATAGCCAAAGAATGCTTGATACGCTAAAAACAAATCATTTGATACTATTATAAGTGCATAGTGTATAAAACAATTTCAATCATAAATATCAATCATAGACGGCATAAGTGCCCCATACCACTATGTCGCCATACTAGGCTCTACAAATAAAACTGCAAAGTCACGTATTGGATGCTGGATTTCCATCTATGAACCGAGGCAAAAGATAGTCCTCACCGATTAGAGACTCTCTAGCCCGAGCCTCAGGATTAGAGCTCGAGTGACCCTTGGAGCGACAGGGTCGGTCCACCGATGTGGATCAAAATGCCTGAACACTGCTTTTTCCCCACCCTTTGGGGCGTAAATGAGCCAAATGACTCCATCGGCTCCACACAGTCACCGATATATCCAAGGCGCCTCGCAACAGCAACAACCATATAGGTGAAAATTGTAACGACCCGGATTTTTGATCGATTTATTTTAAATACTTAGTATGGTTTTTAAATATTGAATTAGTAATATAAAAGAATTTTTATATTGAATTACCAATTAGTGATCAATATATGATTTATTTCGTATATATATATATATAATTTTCGAAAGACGAGAACTGAAATAATTCCATTTGAATTTATAATGGATTCTGAGTGATTCAAATGGTTAATATGAATTTTAATTGAATTTGAAAGATAATGATAGTAATTTATTTTTAAGGAATTTATTTGTTTTGAATTTAAATCATATTATTTTAATATGTTATTTTTATTGTTTGAATTAAATTATACAGTATATTTCGTTAAATTCAAAATAACGTCATATTATGGAAACGTCGGTCGTTCCGACTAAATAGCAGTTCATGATTTTTAAATAAGGGTCTGTGAGATATTTCGGTTTTTAATTAAAATAAAAACAAATCAATAGCCACCCTAAAACTGTATATTGGCCGACCTAAATCCATACTAGTACCATCCTAAACTTTCATTTCGCAGACATAGTTTTTCTTGAGCTAAAAATATTGTCTCTTCTCTTCGATATCCAGGAGACATCAAATTAATGGCAGTACCATTCTGTTCCTTTCTCTCCTATAAAACCCAAGCCATCGCCCTCATTCCTTTCGTTCCTTTGCCCCGTTAAAACCAAACTTGTGGGTTCTTCCTTCAACAAAAAAAAAAAAATATAAAATCCTAAAATCGAAAGTCGAATTAGCGGATTGGATTGAAGACCACCAAATTTCCTTGAAGCTCGAAATCCGAATCTCGGCACCGAATCGAAGGTACTCGAAGTTGTGTGATTTCATTTTGCTGAGGTTCGATCACTGTCTGGGGTTCCATTTGGGATGCGCGATGTTGAACTGCGAGTTTGGGATTTCACGATGGCTGTTGGAGTTCGAACTAGCTGATTTGAACGGAGATGACATCGATGAGAGGTATGACGGTTTCAAAGGGGATTGGCGTTCGAAGCTGAGGTTGCGGTGGGTCTTTGGAGAGGTGTGATGGCGATTTAGGGTAGTGCGATGGGGTTTAGTTGCGATAACTGGAGGGCGACAGTTGAAGAGGAGAAGACGATCAGTAAGTTCGAAGCTGATGGATTTTCTGGCGGTCCGACAACAGTGAAGAAGAAGTTATAGTGTTGGCTAGCTTGCTAAAACAGGTAAAAAAATATAGTTAATGTTTTCTTATATGAATTAAATTAATTTATCAGTCAGGATTTAATTCATATATCGGTTAGAATTAAATCATTATATCGGTTAGGATTTTATTAGCATATCAATTAGAATTAAATCAGTATACCAGTAAGGGTTTAATGAGTATATCAGTTAAGGTTAAATTGGTATACTATCAGGAGTGAAGAAAATAGCACTCATTGTTATCGGGGATTTTGAATCATGAAGGAAATTTTAATTTTTGTATATTTTTAATATACAACCTTGTTAAGGAAATTCAGTAGCTAATTTATAAAATTCGGATTTTTCTTAGACAAGGAAAAATCAAATAAAATCATTCGTGTGGAGTTCGAAGACTCGGAAATCGATGAAAGAAATTGAAAACTGGTACAAGTGCAAAGGAAAATCACAGTGAGTAAATCTCACTCACCTTTAAAATTATTTTTATTTCATTAAAAATAAATTGTTTGTTGCTTGTTGAATGCTTTCTGGTTATTTTATATATATTAGTTATTTAGGCTATTATATATATATTGGGTTGATTGATTGGTTGGATTCCCGCAGTCTCATTAGCGGATGCCCGCAGTTTCATAGCGGATGATTACCCTATACGCCCCACGCTATGATTAGTGGATGACCTTCTATACCGCGATATTCTGCCACGAAGCAGAATGGGTATTATTTATGTGCTAACATCTGTGGATGCAGGGAACAGGTTGGAGGAATCCAACAGGATTCCTCAAAAATATATTATTTGTTTGTTGTTTGTTTGATTTCATATATATCCATGTATGATGTGTTAAAATCAAATGATTGAAAATTGAGTGATTTGATTGTTTTAAATATCACTGGGCTAAGTGTTAATTTATTTAAAATATCGTGGAAGGATATTTGAGATTTTAAAAGGGAAAATTCTATTTTTAAATAGAATTTGAATTTTAGATGGAATTAAAAATATAACCTTGTTTTTGAAAAATAAAACAAGTAGTTTCTTTTTAAACAAAGTCTATAAATAGTCCTTTTATAACGAAGTTATAAAGGAAGTGAAAAGAATTATCATTTGATAATCCAGAAATAGAAATACAAGTGTTTTGAAAATATGATTCAAAGGGAAATTTAAATATAGAATTTGAATAATAGAAAAGGAAATGGAAATTTGAATTTAGAATTCAAATAGAAAATCCAAATTGGATTTGGATATAGAACTTTCAAATGGTGTTTGAATATAGAGAATTTGAAATAGAATTTCCAAATAGAATTTGAAATAGGATTTCAAAACAGAATTTTCAAAATAGAATTTGAAATAAGCTTTGAAAATAGGATTTCAAAGTAGGATTGAAATAGGATTTCAAAATAAGAAATCCAAATAGTTTTGAAATGGAATTTGAATTCAAAGAAGTTCAAATGGATTTGAAATAAGGAAAATTCAAATGGGATTTGAAAAATGGGTTTTAATAAAAAGGATTTAAATATAAGAATTTAAATAGAATTCAAATGGTGTTAAATATAAGGATTCAAACAAAACTCAAATGGAGTTTAATTAGAAAGAATTTGAATAAGAGGGAATCAAAGAGATTTGAAACATGATATTTGGATTCAAAGGAATATAAATGTGGTATTTGAAGTTCAAGTAGAAAGGGAGTTTAAATATTTGAAGTTCAAATAGATTAAAAATAGAATTTGAATTCAAATAGTTGAAATAGAATTTGAATATAGAATTTGAATTAAAATCGAATTGTAATCTGAATATAGACTTCAAATATAAATGAAATAGAAGATCAGAAATATTTGTTGAGTTGAAAAAATGGTTTGATATATATTTAAAATATATCAGAATGGAGTTGAATTTATATAAAGAAGTTTAAAAGTTTATATATATATATATATAATTAAAACGAACTCGCCGCAGCGCTGCAGTTCGTAAATTGGCGATTCGAACTTCAATTAAATATACAGGACTCAATTGAAGTCGGAATTCTTTGAAACAAGAAACGTCAGGACCAGTTTGATAATAGTTTTCTAATGAAGGAGAAAAATCTGAATTTCGTCGTATATATTTTGAGTTATGTCAAAATCAAATTTTCAGAAAAACAGCGCCAGAACCATTATAAAACAATAACGGTTTATTTAATTAAATTAAAGGATTTTAAGCGAATAAAATCCGAATTTCTATTTAGAAAAATCCAGATTTGAGTTATAAGATATATGTGAACTCCAGTGGAATAATGAGTTGATTTCTGAAACAGAAATCAGATTTTTGATTTATTGAATAGAGTTAACTAATTCGAATAGAAATTAGTTAATGAGATTTCGAATGAATATTGAGCCTTAAATAAGTGAATTCGATTTGAGAATTTATTCGAAATAGAAAAGAGAACTAGAATTGAAATTGAAATTCAATTTAGTTATGAACGAGTTAAACATTTTGTTTGAACATGTATGTTCAACAAAAAGTGAAATAGGCAAAATGGCCGATTTAAAGAGTAAATGGGCGAAACTGAATTCAAACGACTAGATGGTATTGAATTGAATTGAAACAGGTGAATATGTGTAAGCAGGTTTGATATGAAGTATATGAAGATTTAAATTTATGTGCTCGACAAAAAGGTACACGTTTAATTCATATATGAGATTTATGCGCCGTATCGGCAAGCCGCTTGGCTTTTTCTTTTTCTTTTTGATTGAGGAAGATACCGGGAAGCTATTTGAAATTTCCCGATGCTCCCGATACAGGGGAGGTTATGGCGATTTTTTCCGGAAATTTAAGGAGTTAGAATATTTTTAAGAAATTTGACAATTAGAAATCTATATGTCGATATATATAGAATTCGATAAGGAAATGAAATCAAAAATGGCATAAGAGCCAAGAATGATTATTGAAAATATTTGGCTAACAAATATTGATAGAGGAAATGGAGAAGTGGTTTAATTAATGAAATATTAATTAAAGGGCCCAGTGATTTGTTTGATATGTTTGGATGAACACTTGTTTTTATTCGATAGTTAAATCACAAACTATCGAAGTTTTGACCATCGTTGTCAATATGGAGAGACCGGTTGGATTATTATCCGAAGAACCACTCCGTATCGGCATAAGCGCTGCGAACCAAGTATGCTGAATATATTGAAGATGGAGTGAAGTGCAAGGGCTTTTCTATTTATAGAAATAGTGCCTTCGGTTTCGTTCAATCCCAGAACGAACGTATATGGACGAATGTCTGACAAAGTATTTCCAATGATCAAATGGGTTGGTCTGTATGAATATATATGGTTGCAACGGATTTATCCCTTAGCATAATATCCAGAATATTTGTGCAAACTCAACTAGTGATTAACGGATCTGACGATGTGGCATTCAAAGTGATTGTGTTATCAAGGACTGGTAAGTATGCGTAGCCTCAGGCCTCAACAACCGGGAAAGGACAAAAATCGGGCAGGCAGCATGGCTATGTGGGTCGCTCCCATTAGGGTGTATAATCACCTATCTAGAGAAATTCCTTTTGTTTCTAAATCCATCGATTCTGCCCATTCGGGAAACGGTGGTTTGAGTCCAACCGTTGGTGATATACATTCGATACACTCAAGCGAAATGAGTGGTCGGTCATGTGTGGGCCGGGTTGCAAGATGTTCTTGTTGAACCCAGGTGTATTCGTCTCTAGAGATACATCATCGGAAGGTGGTCCCATACCTTGTCATGTTGGAAATCCAATCTCCAATAAGCGCCATGCGGTTTTTGATTATATACTATATATGTGGAGCGTGAGATGCAAGCGTTCTACTATTTGGTTATTTACTTGATGTAGACATTATTATAATATCACTGGATTTGATATCAAAGTGTTTTGGGTTATAGTAAGGTAAAAACCGTCCGTGTTTATGTGTGGGCTGGTCTTACTATTATCTTTTCTTTTTGAAAGGATTTTTAAAGTTAAACAAGTGGTTGGAGTTTACTCGCACCAGTCCCATGACTGACCCAGAGTTTGTTTTTGTTTTGTTTCCCTAAACTCTTGGGTGCCCAAATTTGTACGGGCAGTCAAGTGTTTCAGGCTTTTACAGATACAATTGGAGGAGCTTGAAGCTGGAGGCTTCAACGTTAGTTATTTAGAGTTACTTCCGCTGAATCAAATGTTATGTGTACTCTGATGATGGTATGTATTTATGTACAAAACAGATTTGTATTTCGAAGCTTATGTTATATAATATATTTTTATTCGTTCCGCTGTGAGTTTGTGATCTTCGTTTTTCTTCTATTCTAATATTTCTTTCTTTCTATTTCTCATCCTCTAACTTCTTTCTAATAATGGTTCGTATTTCTGTGTTATTTGGGTTGGACATGTGTTGTATTTAGTCAACTCAGATAGCACGGATTTGCGGGTCGTTTCAGTTGGTATCAGAGCTTAGGTTGAGCGAATACCTAGGCTTGATAGGGAGGTGCTCATTAGAGATAGGGTCAGTAGTACCCTAGAATGAGTTGAGTGTATATATACGAGAGAGCGTATTTGTAAATTGATATTAAAGTTGTTTATATTGTGTTGGCTTGTCTGTTGAGTGGTTTATGAATTCTGGTCGAATCGTGGGACGCCACGACGTCGATAGGAATTTCTAAACACTTGAACAGAAGATTGAACATGATATTGTTTTAAAATGGGTAAATGAAATCATTTACCCAAATTTCTATTTTGATATAGAAAGAATAATTTTCTGAAATTATTATAATATATGGATGTGTTGATTGTTAGGATTATAATCAAATGAGATTATAAAATTAGAATGGTTATTTATAACCAAATAGAATTTGTATAGAAATTAAATATACAAATGAGATGAATTAGAATTTAATTCAAACCAGAATTAAGAATTCAAAATCCTGGGAAGTTGAAAATATTTTTCAAAGTATATTAAAGTAATATAGCTTTGTTTTAGAAGGATTTGAAAGAAAATCATGGATTTTGAAATAATAAGGCACTGA
This sequence comes from Allium sativum, assembly GCA_030737875.1. Lineage (NCBI taxonomy): Eukaryota > Viridiplantae > Streptophyta > Magnoliopsida > Asparagales > Amaryllidaceae > Allium > Allium sativum. Next base: position 136,849,768 of record CM060925.1, on the reverse strand, counting down.
ACTCACTTCAGTGGCTGGGAAATAATTCTGATAATGATTGCAACATCATCAGTGTTCATTTTCGAGTTCTAAGTGACGGATTGCTACCTTAGAAAGTTTTGATGGAAATTTGTTTTGAAAGAAACAAGTGATTTGAAAATTCAAATGTTTGAATTTGAAATGGAAATAAATATATATGTATATATTTAAGTGATTTCAAAAGAATTTGAAAAGAAAACCCAGGGATTTGAATTCTGGAATTGAAATTTAACTTAAACAAGTTAAATGGGTCGAAGTGAATGAATTGATTAAAATCAATTTGAATTGGTTTAATAGAACATAGATTTGATATAAATGGATTGATCGTAGATCATTCAAATTAAAGGAAGGAAGACCAAAAGTTTTGGTGAAATTAAATATGTTGAAATATAAAGAGGTGAGTTTCAACATAAAGGAGTTTGAAAAGAAATAGATTTGTACCCTTTTTCTTACTTTAGCAATTTCGAGGACGAAATTATTTTAAGGGGGGAAGAATGTAACGACCCGGATTTTTGATCGATTTATTTTAAATATTTAGTATGGTTTTTAAATATTGAATTAGTAATATAAAAGAATTTTTATATTGAATTACCAATTAGTGATCAATATATGATTTATTTCGTATATATATATATAATTTTCGAAAGACGAGAACTGAAATAATTCCATTTGAATTTATAATGGATTCTGAGTGATTCAAATGGTTAATATGAATTTTAATTGAATTTGAAAGATAATGATAGTAATTTATTTTTAAGGAATTTATTTGTTTTGAATTTAAATCATATTATTTTAATATGTTATTTTTATTGTTTGAATTAAATTATACAGTATATTTCGTTAAATTCAAACTAACGTCATATTATGGAAACGTCGGTCGTTCCGACTAAATAGCAGTTCATGATTTTTAAATAAGGGTCTGTGAGATATTTCGGTTTTTAATTAAAATAAAAACAAATCAATAGCCACCCTAAAACTGTATATTGGCCGACCTAAATCCATACTAGTACCATCCTAAACTTTCATTTCGCAGACATAGTTTTTCTTGAGCTAAAAATATTGTCTCTTCTCTTCGATATCCAGGAGACATCAAATTAATGGCAGTACCATTCTGTTCCTTTCTCTCCTATAAAACCCAAGCCATCGCCCTCATTCCTTTCGTTCCTTTGCCCCGTTAAAACCAAACTTGTGGGTTCTTCCTTCAACAAAAAAAAAAAAAAAATATAAAATCCTAAAATCGAAAGTCGAATTAGCGGATTGGATTGAAGACCACCAAATTTCCTTGAAGCTCGAAATCCGAATCTCGGCACCGAATCGAAGGTACTCGAAGTTGTGTGATTTCATTTTGCTGAGGTTCGATCACTGTCTGGGGTTCCATTTGGGATGCGCGATGTTGAACTGCGAGTTTGGGATTTCACGATGGCTGTTGGAGTTCGAACTAGCTGATTTGAACGGAGATGACATCGATGAGAGGTATGACGGTTTCAAAGGGGATTGGCGTTCGAAGCTGAGGTTGCGGTGGGTCTTTGGAGAGGTGTGATGGCGATTTAGGGTAGTGCGATGGGGTTTAGTTGCGATAACTGGAGGGCGACAGTTGAAGAGGAGAAGACGATCAGTAAGTTCGAAGCTGATGGATTTTCTGGCGGTCCGACAACAGTGAAGAAGAAGTTATAGTGTTGGCTAGCTTGCTAAAACAGGTAAAAAAATATAGTTAATGTTTTCTTATATGAATTAAATTAATTTATCAGTCAGGATTTAATTCATATATCGGTTAGAATTAAATCATTATATCGGTTAGGATTTTATTAGCATATCAATTAGAATTAAATCAGTATACCAGTAAGGGTTTAATGAGTATATCAGTTAAGGTTAAATTGGTATACTATCAGGAGTGAAGAAAATAGCACTCATTGTTATCGGGGATTTTGAATCATGAAGGAAATTTTAATTTTTGTATATTTTTAATATACAACCTTGTTAAGGAAATTCAGTAGCTAATTTATAAAATTCGGATTTTTCTTAGACAAGGAAAAATCAAATAAAATCATTCGTGTGGAGTTCGAAGACTCGGAAATCGATGAAAGAAATTGAAAACTGGTACAAGTGCAAAGGAAAATCACAGTGAGTAAATCTCACTCACCTTTAAAATTATTTTTATTTCATTAAAAATAAATTGTTTGTTGCTTGTTGAATGCTTTCTGGTTATTTTATATATATTAGTTATTTAGGCTATTATATATATATTGGGTTGATTGATTGGTTGGATTCCCGCAGTCTCATTAGCGGATGCCCGCAGTTTCATAGCGGATGATTACCCTATACGCCCCACGCTATGATTAGTGGATGACCTTCTATACCGCGATATTCTGCCACGAAGCAGAATGGGTATTATTTATGTGCTAACATCTGTGGATGCAGGGAACAGGTTGGAGGAATCCAACAGGATTCCTCAAAAATATATTATTTGTTTGTTGTTTGTTTGATTTCATATATATCCATGTATGATGTGTTAAAATCAAATGATTGAAAATTGAGTGATTTGATTGTTTTAAATATCACTGGGCTAAGTGTTAATTTATTTAAAATATCGTGGAAGGATATTTGAGATTTTAAAAGGGAAAATTCTATTTTTAAATAGAATTTGAATTTTAGATGGAATTAAAAATATAACCTTGTTTTTGAAAAATAAAACAAGTAGTTTCTTTTTAAACAAAGTCTATAAATAGTCCTTTTATAACGAAGTTATAAAGGAAGTGAAAAGAATTATCATTTGATAATCCAGAAATAGAAATACAAGTGTTTTGAAAATATGATTCAAAGGGAAATTTAAATATAGAATTTGAATAATAGAAAAGGAAATGGAAATTTGAATTTAGAATTCAAATAGAAAATCCAAAGTGGATTTGGATATAGAACTTTCAAATGGTGTTTGAATATAGAGAATTTGAAATAGAATTTCCAAATAGAATTTGAAATAGGATTTCAAAACAGAATTTTCAAAATAGAATTTGAAATAAGCTTTGAAAATAGGATTTCAAAGTAGGATTGAAATAGGATTTCAAAATAAGAAATCCAAATAGTTTTGAAATGGAATTTGAATTCAAAGAAGTTCAAATGGATTTGAAATAAGGAAAATTCAAATGGGATTTGAAAAATGGGTTTTAATAAAAAGGATTTAAATATAAGAATTTAAATAGAATTCAAATGGTGTTAAATATAAGGATTCAAACAAAACTCAAATGGAGTTTAATTAGAAAGAATTTGAATAAGAGGGAATCAAAGAGATTTGAAACATGATATTTGGATTCAAAGGAATATAAATGTGGTATTTGAAGTTCAAGTAGAAAGGGAGTTTAAATATTTGAAGTTCAAATAGATTAAAAATAGAATTTGAATTCAAATAGTTGAAATAGAATTTGAATATAGAATTTGAATTAAAATCGAATTGTAATCTGAATATAGACTTCAAATATAAATGAAATACAAGATCAGAAATATTTGTTGAGTTGAAAAAATGGTTTGATATATATTTAAAATATATCAGAATGGAGTTGAATTTATATAAAGAAGTTTAAAAGTTTATATATATATATATAATTAAAACGAACTCGCCGCAGCGCTGCAGTTCGTAAATTGGCGATTCGAACTTCAATTAAATATACAGGACTCAATTGAAGTCGGAATTCTTTGAAACAAGAAACGTCAGGACCAGTTTGATAATAGTTTTCTAATGAAGGAGAAAAATCTGAATTTCGTCGTATATATTTTGAGTTATGTCAAAATCAAATTTTCAGAAAAACAGCGCCAGAACCATTATAAAACCATAACGGTTTATTTAATTAAATTAAAGGATTTTAAGCGAATAAAATCCGAATTTCTATTTAGAAAAATCCAGATTTGAGTTATAAGATATATGTGAACTCCAGTGGAATAATGAGTTGATTTCTGAAACAGAAATCAGATTTTTGATTTATTGAATAGAGTTAACTAATTCGAATAGAAATTAGTTAATGAGATTTCGAATGAATATTGAGCCTTAAATAAGTGAATTCGATTTGAGAATTTATTCGAAATAGAAAAGAGAACTAGAATTGAAATTGAAATTCAATTTAGTTATGAACGAGTTAAACATTTTGTTTGAACATGTATGTTCAACAAAAAGTGAAATAGGCAAAATGGCCGATTTAAAGAGTAAATGGGCGAAACTGAATTCAAACGACTAGATGGTATTGAATTGAATTGAAACAGGTGAATATGTGTAAGCAGGTTTGATATGAAGTATATGAAGATTTAAATTTATGTGCTCGACAAAAAGGTACACGTTTAATTCATATATGAGATTTATGCGCCGTATCGGCAAGCCGCTTGGCTTTTTCTTTTTCTTTTTGATTGAGGAAGATACCAGGAAGCTATTTGAAATTTCCCGATGCTCCCGATACAGGGGAGGTTATGGCGAATTTTTCCGGAAATTTAAGGAGTTAGAATATTTTTAAGAAATTTGACAATTAGAAATCTATATGTCGATATATATAGAATTCGATAAGGAAATGAAATCAAAAATGGCATAAGAGCCAAGAATGATTATTGAAAATATTTGGCTAACAAATATTGATAGAGGAAATGGAGAAGTGGTTTAATTAATGAAATATTAATTAAAGGGCCCAGTGATTTGTTTGATATGTTTGGATGAACACTTGTTTTTATTCGATAGTTAAATCACAAACTATCGAAGTTTTGACCATCGTTGTCAATATGGAGAGACCGGTTGGATTATTATCCGAAGAACCACTCCGTATCGGCATAAGCGCTGCGAACCAAGTATGCTGAATATATTGAAGATGGAGTGAAGTGCAAGGGCTTTTCTATTTATAGAAATAGTGCCTTCGGTTTCGTTCAATCCCAGAACGAACGTATATGGACGAATGTCTGACAAAGTATTTCCAATGATCAAATGGGTTGGTCTGTATGAATATATATGGTTGCAACGGATTTATCCCTTAGCATAATATCCAGAATATTTGTGCAAACTCAACTAGTGATTAACGGATCTGACGATGTGGCATTCAAAGTGATTGTGTTATCAAGGACTGGTAAGTATGCGTAGCCTCAGGCCTCAACAACCGGGAAAGGACAAAAATCGGGCAGGCAGCATGGCTATGTGGGTCACTCCCATTAGGGTGTATAATCACCTATCTAGAGAAATTCCTTTTGTTTCTAAATCTATCGATTCTACCCATTCGGGAAACGGTGGTTTGAGTCCAACCGTTGGTGATATACATTCGATACACTCAAGCGAAATGAGTGGTCGGTCATGTGTGGGCCGGGTTGCAAGATGTTCTTGTTGAACCCAGGTGTATTCGTCTCTAGAGATACATCATCGGAAGGTGGTCCCATACCTTGTCATGTTGGAAATCCAATCTCCAATAAGCGCCATGCGGTTTTTGATTATATACTATATATGTGGAGCGTGAGATGCAAGCGTTCTACTATTTGGTTATTTACTTGATGTAGACATTATTATAATATCACTGGATTTGATATCAAAGTGTTTTGGGTTATAGTAAGGTAAAAACCGTCCGTGTTTATGTGTGGGCTGGTCTTACTATTATCTTTTCTTTTTGAAAGGATTTTTAAAGTTAAACAAGTGGTTGGAGTTTACTCACACCAGTCCCATGACTGACCCAGAGTTTGTTTTTGTTTTGTTTCCCTAAACTCTTGGGTGCCCAAATTTGTACGGGCAGTCAAGTGTTTCAGGCTTTTACAGATACAATTGGAGGAGCTTGAAGCTGGAGGCTTCAACGTTAGTTATTTAGAGTTACTTCCGCTGAATCAAATGTTATGTGTACTCTGATGATGGTATGTATTTATGTACAAAACAGATTTGTATTTCGAAGCTTATGTTATATAATATATTTTTATTCGTTCCGCTGTGAGTTTGTGATCTTCGTTTTTCTTCTATTCTAATATTTCTTTCTTTCTATTTCTCATCCTCTAACTTCTTTCTAATAATGGTTCGTATTTCTGTGTTATTTGGGTTGGACATGTGTTGTATTTAGTCAACTCAGATAGCACGGATTTGCGGGTCGTTTCAAAAATAATATAAATGTCAGGGCAGGTAGGTCACTGACACCACCCTAGCTAGAAAGAAACGCATGCCCTCCCTGAGGTCCTCTCCCGTTTCTGGTTCACAACCGGGGTGTGAGGCTCGCGAATCAACGCTACACAAAGCTATGCCACACAGGCCGTGCTTTGATCATCAACCACAAGACTCTGCTTTTCAACAGAAGCCTTGATCATATTGCCAATTAGGCATGCCACACAGGCAATTCACTCCATGCTTTTGATATCCATAAATATATAACCTCCGAGCTCGTACATCTCAGAGAAGGGCGTTAAGCAAGAGAATAAATTCTCCGCCGCCAAACAGATATATATTTAATAGAAATCAATCACACAGAATAAAACTCAATGTCAGACACACAGTCCATTTAAAAGTCCGTTCTGGGTCTGAACGAAACCGGAGGCACCCTGTACCTCTCATATCCATCGATCTCCAAGTACGTCTGGACGATCACCAACTGATTCCCTCCTCTTGGGTGTACAGCCCAATCAAGATCATCAGTAATCACCCAAATGATGTGAAGACCTCCAGTCTTCAACCACTGTCTTCATCCTCGACACCACGTCCAATCAGTTATTCAGAATGGGATAAACCCAGTCTTTCTGAATAGCTCACGTATATAGTAAACAAGTGTTACACAAACACAACATACGCCTCATTCCAATTCAGAATATTCTTTTATTCAAATATTCTTATACTTTGGGAAAGGTTCCCATTAATTTTATCAAATATAAATTCTTTAAATTTATTCTTTAATCTTCTTTTGAATATCAATTCAAACTAGTCGGGATTAGCGAACCACACCGAAGTAATCATTTATTTTATTTCCCAATCCCAACCTATTCATCCCATGAATTAAAACTGGTAAAACTTCATATCTAACACCAAGGTATTATCGGTAAATTCAATTACCATTTCACGTTCAAATCTAATTAAAGATTTAACTATCGCCTGGAGCAAAACTGGTGATACTCCGTTCTCGATCATTTCAATCTAATTAAAGATTCATTAAAACTCCACTTGTTTAATCCTCCCAATAATCACTATCAATGATTATTTTACTTGGGAAATCATATCCTGTCTTTAACATGGTTAAAGAACCAATGTCATTTAAAACATGGTTCACTATAAACCCAAAATCACATTCCATTCCAATTCAATTATTGAAATTTCTGGTTACTTTTAAAACACTTTTCAAATCCAATTTATTTATTTAAAAATAAACAAATTATTATTCTAGTTCAAAACTAGTTCATTTCGATAAAAATCTATTTTTTCTCTTCAAATATGGAATTTTTCACCCCAATTCTTCACAAATCATTTCTTACGATTTTACACCAATTGTTACTATTTTTAATAATTTTATCAAGGCCCGTACAGTCGATTTCCATCAACGGCCATCGAACTGCACTTACAGCGACCTTTTCCAAATTTGATTTGGACATAATTCCAAATCCAACCGTTAGATTTATAATTTCTTGTATTTGTTGGAAAGCTCTTTTCGATAAGAACCCAACGGTTCCCGTTTTAGAAGAATCCGATGGTCAGATCTCCCGTAATATCCATTCGAATTCAATGGTCGAAATTCGCGAACTACCGCGGCGCTGCGCGTTATGTTCAGGCCATTCTATATATATATAATATATATATTATACATATTTTATCGATTTCCTTTTAAAACGTATTTTATAAATCGTTTTAAATTCGTTTTCAAAACGATTTCAACTTCATATTCAATTTCGAATCAAAATTGAATATTCCACATCATCGATATACAAATGATAATATTTTCAAAACGTTATATTTTGAAATCACTTCGTTTTCTATAATCATTATAAAAATGAATATAATCGATATAAATATCGTTCGCGTCAAAATGGCGCATATTTAACCAACACGGCTTTATATATTTCAATAACTTCGTTATTCTATTCAACAAATGATTATTTTATTCAACACATGAATATATATTTTACTCAACACATGAATATATATTTTTATTCAACACATGAATTTTTATTCTATTCAACACATGAATTTATATTTCTATTTCAACACATGAAATTTATTTTTCTATTCAACACATGAATATATATATTTCTATTCAACACATGAATTTATATTTTTCTATTCAACACGTGAATGTATATTTCTATTCGACACATGAATATATATATATATATATATTTCTATTCAACACATGAGTTTATATTTTCTATTCAACACATAAATATTTATTTTTCTATTCAACACATGAATATATATTTCTATTCAACACATGAATTTATATTTCTATTTCAACACATGAAATTATATATTTTTATTCGACACATGAATATATATTTCTATTCAACACATGAATTTATATTTTCTATTCAGCACATGAATATTTATTTTTCTATTCAACACATGAATATATATTTTTATTCAGCACATGAATATATATTTCTATTCAACACATGAATTTATATTTTTCTACTTCCCTAATTGGAATGAGGCCCAATAAATTACCATATAACGTTTATTATATGGATTCCTTACAACACATGTGTATAACAGCAACGATAAATCATCAATTATCATCCAGAGTGCACCACACAACTGCATAAGCATTAAATATAAATAATTAACGCTTACATAGTCTGTCAACCCATCGATTGACATACAACTAAACAATCGGGATTAGTGTACGTCAAATATCATCCCAATACCCGTGTGGGGTTTCACATCAACAAACACAGATTTTTATTTGTGCAGTTGGGCGATGTGTAAAATTTATCATCCCAATCAATATCAGTCAAATCGGTGTACATAAAAAAATCATTCGATTTGTAAATGAAAATTTATTTTACTTCAACACATGAATATATATTTTACTTCAACACATGAATATATATTTTATTTCAAACCATGAATATATATTTTTCACATCACAATCAACAGTCAAATTTCACAACACAACCAATCACACAAGTCGTCCATGGTCTGTGGACAACGGGTGTCGGGTGCTGCTAAGCACCGTCTGCATCCTAGTATACATTTCAACTAGAAAATAAATAAAAGTGAGGAGTTCTCACCTTGGAGTTCCACTCCGCCATTTTATTTCTGAAATTCAGAACAGTCTGGATCTGCCCGTACTTCCAACACAGTCTTCTCCACGCTGTTCATATTAAAATCACATTTTTAATATGATGTTTTGTACATTAAAAATCATATTTTTATTCTTTCTATAATATAAAAATCATATTTTTATTCTTTCTATATTATAAAAAATATATTTTTAATTCTTTCTATAACATAAAAATCATATTTTTATTCTTTCTATAATATAAAAATCATATTTTTATTCTTTCTATAATATAAAAATCATATATAAACCCATAATTTTATTTATGCTCTTTTATTTATTTATATAAAACTAGTCTTCTTTTTTCTCATAATACTTATAAAAGAAAATTTTCATATTTTTAAACCAAGATAAAAATAAAAATCAGATTTAAACTAACCTAATAGCATAAAAATAAATAAACAAAGGTTGACTATAATAACCGTTGTCATCATTCGAACGGAGGGAGGAGCTTGCGCGAGGCTGCGATGCTGGGCAGTGGAGGGGGGAATGACGATGGTGGGGTCAAGCGCAGGGTGTGTGGGTGGTTGGGGGTTGGACCGGCGATCGTTGCCAAGGAGGGCTCGCGGGTCTTGGGAGTTGCGGCATCGAATTGGAGGAAGGGGAGGATGGAGACGAGGAGGAGCGGGGAAGGCAGTCAGCGGCGGCGCCGCTGAGGGGTGGGGGGGCGCGATGGAGGCCTGGCGGCGCTCCTGCGATCATCGATCACCTCTTCTTCTTCTCTATTATTTGAATTAGAAAACTGACGGTGAAAGAGAAAGTGAGGGTGAGGGAGAGAGAGGTAAGGTTATTATATAATATTTTAATTTATTTTATTTTCAAAAAGCAAATTTTTCCTTCGAACACAAAATCAAACCCACCGACTATCGTCCCTAACCAAATACCCCTATTCTGAACACAATGGGATATGTCCCGTAAGCCAATTCGATCGTTTCGATCAGTTTTCATTTAAATTAACATTTAAATCATTGTATTGAATTTTAAACGTGCATTTCAATTTACTGGGGTCACATACGGACCCTAAAAATTCCAGAAAAATTATTTCTAACTTCGTATTGACGATACAGTCCTAACAAAACTAATTTCGTCAGATTCTGAGACCATTTCAAAAATGGCCAACTTCTGGTCGATCGAAATCAATTGAAACTGTCAAAACACGTTTAACTTCACCATGCTCACATATTGACTCAGAAAATTACGAATTTTGAAACCTAACATTATTTTGACATCCCGGATCCAACAAAAGTGGTTTCGTCGAAAACCGAGGTCGTTTGCAAAATTCCATTTTTTAAGGGCTAGAATTCCATAGCGACTATTCTGAATTTTCAACTGGACATAACTTTTTATTCCCGCTATGAAACTACAATTTTTCGGATTATTTGGAAAGATATTCTCAATTAGATTCTAATATTTTTGGTTTCGCTAAAATTCAGTTTATTTTGAATCATGTACATCGAATTGAAATTTGAAATCGAATTTTCAAACTACCGCGCCATTTTCAATTCCTTTTATAATTATTAATAATTATTTATATTCTAACGACCATCTATTTAAACATATACGTTCCATTTCTATTCAAAATAAATTTCTCGTCATTATCATTTAAAATAATTCATTTTAAATAATCAAAATTCATTAAAATTGCCAAAATAAAAATTTTAAATTGTCTCAGATTTCCGGGTTATTACAATCTCCCCCACTTAAAACTTTTCGTCCCCGAAAAGGAACGAAGCCGAAAGTTGTTTTACAAACCAACTCAACTTCCGTTATTTTCATTATGGCTTAAGTTCTTCAACTTTTCAGTTTCTAAGAACTTTTCAAATTTTTCAAAAATTTGGCTTACACCCTAAATTTTCGAATTTTTTTGCCATAACCTCCCCTGCACTGGGAGCTTCGGGATATTTCAAATAGCCTCCTATGTCCCTCACCAATCCAAAATAAAAAGCCAAGTGGCTAGCCAATCGGCTCATAAAATCATCCAAATCCAAAGAAATACCATAAACATGTACCTATTTGTCGGGCAAACAATTTTATTCCTCTTCTCTAGCCTCATTGCTATGATTTGTTCAATGTAAGTACATGTATATGCATGCAAATGCGAAAAATTTCCAATACAATTCACTATTTGGTTCAATTTAGCTAAAGGTTCAACATTTTAATTAATCAAACAACACAACCAGCAATCAATTAGTTGATTAACGTTTCCAATTCATAATTTTGATACATAGTCAAAAATCACGTTTTTGGTGCCAAATCACACCAATAGACCCTATATAATTTTGGTTCTCACACCAGTCAATTGGAAATATATAGAAATCCCACTTTCGTCACTCGAAAATAAATACTAGTGATGGTATACTTCATCACCAGGACCATGTCCGGGCGACTAGAATGTGATTCTATATCTATCCAGTATATTAAAACTTCAAATACACGTGGATCAAACGTATACACAAAATCTTTATATAATTGATTGTCCAAACCCATATAAAATAAATAATCAAATATGAATAATTGATTTAAATTTTCAAAACAAAAATTGTTTTCAATTTTATTTTAAAAACATCACTCTTCACACTCGTTCTAGGATACTACCGATCCCATCTCTAACGAGTCATTCTCATTGGATATTACTAATCCAATCTCTGATGAATTCTTTCATATGGTTCATATGTGTCTTGTTCTCGAGAACAGTAAACCAAAGCTCTGATACCAAGATGAAACGACCCGAACTTCCCTGGTAAGGAAGGCCCGGATTGAATTGAGAACAAGCCACATCGGGACGCAAATGGAAGAACATTTCATTGTCAATTGCAACAATTCCATCAGAATACAAGTATATTACGGAGTATGAATAAATATTACATAGAAAATATCAGAGATTTAAATTACATTACTGCTGCGGAAAATAATACAAAACACAACTAGAAGAGATATACGGATACAGAGCTTTCCGGATATCATTCCAGCTATAAACCAGGTTCCTGTGAATATGAATCTACAAAACCAAAACTATTAGCTGCCCGTGTCAAAATAAGGGCACCCAGAGTTTAGGTTAAAACAATAAACTCCAGGTCAGTCATGTGACTAGTGTAAGAACTAAAACGGTTATTCATCTTTATTTTAAAGTTCGGTAAATCAAGGGACCACGCCGTATAACACGGAACGGGTTTCCTCCCAAGAATACTAGTGCATAAAACAATAGCGCAATGCTAAAGAAAGAAAGATGAAGCTATTATAAGACCCAGGTCCCATCACACAATGCAACGCAAGCCGTAGGATAGGATTTTTACCTTATAATAGCCAAAGAATGCTTGATACGCTAAAAACAAATCATTTGATACTATTATAAGTGCATAATGTATAAAAAAAATTAATCATAAGTATCAATCATAGACAGCATAAGTGCCCCATAGCACTATGTCGCCATACTAAGCTCTACAAATAAAACTGTAAAGTCACGTATTGGATGCTGGATTTCCATCTGTGAACCGAGGAAAAAGATAGTCCTCACCAATTCGAGACTCTCTAGCCGAGCCTCAGGATCAGAGCTCGAGTGACCCTTGGAGCGACAGGGTCGGTCCACCAATGTGGATTAAAATGCCTGAACACTGCGTTTCCCCACCCTTTGGAGCGTAAATGAGCCAAATGACTCCATCGGCTCCACACAATCACCGATATATCCGAGGCGCCTCGCAACAGCAACAACCACACAGGTGAAAATAATATAAATGTCAGGGCTGGTAGGTCACTGACACCACCCTAGCTAGAAAGAAACACATGCCCTCCCTGAGGTCCTCTCCCGTTTCTGGTTCACACTGGGGTGTGAGGCTCGCGAATCAACGCTACACAAAGCTATGCCACACAGGCTGTGCTTTGATCATCAACCACAAGACTCTGCTTTTCAACAGAAGCCTTGATCATATTACCACTTAGGCATGCCACACAGGCAATTCACTCCATGCGTTTGATATCCATCAATATATAACCTTTGAGCTCGTACGTCTCAGAGAAGGGCGTTAAGCAAGAGAATAAATTCTCCACTGCCAAACAGATATATATTTAATAGAAATCAATCAAACAGAATAAAATCTAATGTCAGACACACAGTCCATTTACAAGTTCGTTCCGAGTCTGAACGAAACCAGAGGCACCTTGTACCACGCATATCCATCGATCTCTAAGTACGTCCAGACGACCACCAACTGATTCCCTCCTCTTGGGTGTACAACCCAATCAAGATCATCAGTAATCACCTAAACAATGTGAAGACCTCCGGTCTTCAACCACCGTTTTCATCCTCGACACCACGTCCAATCATTTATTCAGAATGGGATAAACCCAGTCTTTCTGAATAACTCGCGTATATAATAAACAAGTGTTACACAAACACAACATACGCCTCATTCCAATACAAAATATTCTTTTATTCAAATATTCTTATACTTTGAGAAATGTTCCCATTAATTTTATCAAAGATAAATTCTTTAAATTTATTCTTTAATCTTCTTTTGAATATCAATTCAAACTAGTCGGGATTAGAGAACCACACCGAAGTAATCATTTATTTTATTTCCCAAACCCAACCTATCCATCCCATGAAGTAAAACTGGTAATACTTCATATCTAACATTACGGTGTTATCGCTAAATTCAATTACCATTTCACGTTCAAATCTAATTAAAGATTTAACTATCGCCTGGAGCAAAACTGGTGATACTCCGTTCTCGATCATTTCAATCTAATTAAAGATTCATTAAAACTCCATTTGGTTTTAATCTTCCCAATAAACACTATCAATGATTATTTAACATGGGAAATCATATCCTGTCTTTAATTGGGTTAAAGAACCAAATGTCATTCAAAACATGGTTCACTATAAACCCAAAATCACATTCCATTCCAATTCAATTATTGAAAGTTCTGGTTACTTTTAAAACCCTTTTCAAATCCAATTTATTTATTTATTTAAAAATAAATAAATTATTATTCTAGTTTAAAACTAGTTCATTTCGATAAAAATCTATTTTTATCTTTTCAAATATGGAATTTTTCAACCCAACTCTTCAAAAATCATTTCTTATGATTTTACACCAATTGTTACTGTTTTTAATAATTTTATCAAGGCCCGTATAGTCGATTTCCATCAACGGCCATCGAACTGCACTTACAGCGACCTTTTCCAAATTTGATTTGGACATAATTCCAAATCCAACCGTTAGATTTCTAATTTGTTGTATTCGTTGGAAAGCTCTTTTCGATAAGAACCCAACGGTTCCCGTTTTAGGAGAATCCGACTGTCGAATCTCCCGTAATATCCATTCGAAGTCAATGGTCGAAATTCACGAACTGCCGCAGCGCTGCGCGTTCTATTCAGGCCATTCTATATATATATTATATATATTTCGTCGATTTACTTTTAAAACGTATTTTATAAATCGTTTTAAATTCGTTTTCAAAATGATTTCAACTTCGTATTCAATTTCGAATCAAAATTGAATATTCCACATCATCGATAAACAAATGATAATATTTTCAAAACGCTATATTTTGAAATCACTTCGTTTATTATAATCATTATAAAAACGAATATAATCGATATAAATATCGTTCGCGTCAAAATGGCGCATATCTAACCAACACGGCTTTATATATTTCAATAGCTTCGTTATTCTATTCAACAAATGATTATTTTATTCAACACATGAATATATATTTTACTCAACACATGAATATATATTTTTATTCAACACATGAATTTTTATTCTATTCAACACATGAATTTATATTTCTATTTCAACACATGAAATTTATTTTTCTATTCAACACAAGAATATATATTTCTATTCAACACATGAATTTAAATTTTTCTATTCAACACGTGAATGTATATTTCCATTCGACACATGAATAAATATTTATATTCAACACATGAATTTATATTTTCTATTCAACACATGAATATTTATTTTTCTATTCAACACATGAATACATATTTCTATTCAACACATGAATTTATATTTCTATTTCAACACATGAAATTATATATTTCTATTCGACACATGAATATATATATTTCTATTCAACACATGAATTTATATTTTCTATTCAAAACATGAATATTTATTTTTCTATTCAACACATGAATATATATTCCTATTCAACACATGAATATATATTTCTATTCAACACATGAATTTATATATTTTTATTTCCCAAATTGGAATGAGGCCCAATCAATTACCATATAACGTTTATTATATGGATTCCCTACAACACATGCATATAACGGTAACGATAAATCATCAACCATCATCCAGAGTGCACCACACAACTGCATAAGCATTAAATATAAATAATTAACGCTTACACAGTTTGTCAACCCATCGATTTACATACAACTAAACAATCAGGATTAGTTGTAATGACCCGGGATTTTGTCGACTTTGGTTATCGCCATGAACTCAATGATGATTAACCCAACGTCGAAAAATACCGGTCACTAGTGAAAGAAATTAGAGTGTGAGGAAAGATAAGATAGAAACTTAGAATATAAGAAGAAGAAGAACACAATATCAGAGTAACATGAATCTCACAGCGGAATGAATAAATATATTTCATAACATAACTCTGAAATACAAATTTGTACTTGAATATACATATCATTATCAAAGTACAACACTTACAACACAGCAGAAATAAACTATAGCTATATGATCCTGAAGCCTCCTGCTCCAGCTCTTCAAGTGTATCTGTAAAATCCCGACAACTTGACTGCCCGTACAAATTTAGGCACCCAAGAGTTTAGGGAAAACAACAAAATAAACTCCGGGTCAGTCATGGGACTGGTGTGAGTAAAACAGAAGGTTAAGGCCTTTTATTTTAATAAAAGCCCATGTTTTATTTATTCAAATAATTGTATAAACTTCTAAAATATCATAACATCTCCATACGTAATCGAAATTCAGCGAAACAAGATCCGACAGGATCATATGGACGAGAGCTTCACAATGAAGCTGACTAGAAGTGGATTAGAGCTCGTATGAATTTATGACAAAATAAATTGTTTGATTCAAAACAAATAACAGTTTATCGTTCTTTAACGATGAACTGCCAAAGTGAGTAAAACTCACTAACTCTCCTCAATTTATATTTTAATATAAACTGTACTTTATTTTGTTGACTGCTGTATATTGATTGTTAAATTGGACTGTTAAATAGATTTGATTGAAAACATAGATATAGTCATATGTTATATCGTTAATCAAATACTGATTTTGTCCAGTAGAATATTTCATATTGAAATGAAATATGATATATATTATACTGTGTAACATCTGTGGATGCAGGGAGACAGGTTGGAGGAATCCGACTGGGTTCCTCAACAATTATTTTACTATTTTCATATATTGTGAAAGATGTTGTGATTTATATTCTGTTATTAATTATGGATGTTAGAACGATATTGATCATCGTTGTTTGATATTTTGAATATCATAAGAAACCCTAAGTTGTAAATAGGAATATTTGTAACGGTAAATAGAAGTTGTAAATAGGAATATTTGTAACGGTAAATAGAAGTTGTAAATAGGAATATTTGTAACGGTCAATAGAAGTTGTAAATAGGAATATTTGTAACGGTAAATAGAAGTTGTAAATAGGAATATTTGTAACGGTAAATAGAAGTTGTAAATAGGAATATTTGTAACGGTAAATAGAAGTTGTAAAAAGGGAAATAGTTGTAACGGAAAACGTAGTTTATCAAAAGGAGTTAATCAAACGTAGTTTATCAAAAGGAGTTAATCAAACGTAGTTTATCAAAAGGGGTTATTCGAATATAGAAATTAAGAAGTGAAGTTAAACAAAAATTAGAAACTGACTAGAGATTAGTAAGTTGAATAGTTTTCTGAGTGTTGATCTGATGTTGGTTTCGGCCTTCGGGGTTTATACTTAGAGAATTGTTCTCTTACTAGTTTACAGTTAGGGACTAATAGTTGTGGAATGATAGTGATGCGTAAATGAGGATTGGAAATGTTTTCCAATGTTGAAAATGTATATTTTCTAGTTTTAGAAAATAAGGAAATATGAATATATATATATACATATATGATTGATGATTGGATCGATAATTCCATTTGGAATTAAGATCGTTGTTTGTACACCGACATATTTTCATTTGATAGTTAAATTACAGACTATCGAAGTTTTGACCATTTTACGTTGTTAATATGGAGAGACCGGTTGGATTATTATCCGAAGAACCACTCCGTATCGACATAAGCGTTGTGATCAAATACGATGAAGAAATTGAAGACGGAGTAAAGTGCAAAGGCTGTCCTGTTTACAGAATAGTGCCTTCGGTTTCGTTCAGTCCCAGAACGAACGTATATTGACGAATGTCTGACAGAATAGTTCCAATGATCGAAAGAGTTGGACTGTACAAATATATATGGTGGCCAACGGATTTATTCCCTTCGCATAATATCCAGAATCTATTTGTGCAGATCCAACTAATGATTAACGGATCTGATAATGTGGTATTCAAAGTGATCGTGTTATCAATGAATGGAAAGTAAGCGTAGCTTCTAGCCTCACATCTGGTAAATGACAAAAATCGGGCAGGCAACATGGCTAAGTCGGTCGCACCGAAGTAGGGTGTATAATCACCTATCTAGAGAATATTCATTTGCTTCTTTTAATCTATCAATGTTGTCCCATATATATACGGGAAACGGTTGCTGATCCCAACCGTTGGTGATGTACATTCGATACACTCAAGCGAAATGAGTGGTCGGTCATGTGTGGCTGAGTTGCAAGATGTTCTTGTTGAACTCCAGTGTATCGTTCCTAGAGTACACTGATCGGAAGGTGGATCCATACCTTGTCATAGTTGGAAACCCAATCATCCAATACGCACCTACGGTTTTGATTGTATACTATATATGTAGAACGTGAGATGCAAGCGTTTCTACTAGACTGATATCTATTTGTATTTAGACATTATCATAATATCAGAATGATATTGCTTTTCAAAGATGTTTGGATTCTCATAAGGGAAAAACCCGTTCCGTATTCACGGCGTGGTCTTATGAGATATCATATACCTGTTTAAATGATTTTAGTTTACTCACACCAGTCACAAAGACTGACCCGGAGTTTATTTGTTTTGTCTTCCCTAAACTCTTGGGTGCCTAAATTTGTACGGGCAGTCAAGTAGTCGGGATTTACAGATGCACTTGGAGAGCTTGGAGCAGGAGGCTTCAGCAGTCGATAGCTGTTATTTATTCCGCTGTGATGTTATATGTTGTACTTTGAAAATGGTATGTATAAACAGTTATAACTTTGTATTTCAAAAGTTATGTTATATTTTATTCGTTCCGCTGTGAAATTCGTGTTACTCTGATGATGATGATCTTCTTCTTCTTCTATTCTAATAGTTCTACCTTATCTATTCTCACCCTCTATCTTCTTTCTATTAGTTTCTTGGATTTTCAGTGCAATTTGAGGTTGGACTTGTGTTATTTAGTCAGCTCAAATTGGACCGGATTTTCGGGTCACTACAGTTGGTATCAGAGCGAGGTTAAGCGAATTACCTTGGCTCTGTGGCGTTACTCAGTAGAGATGGGGTTAGTAATACCCTAGATTGAGTTGAGTGTATATATACGAGTGAACGTATTTGTTAATTGATATAAAAATTTGTTTTATATTATGGAGCTTTATTGGTTGAGTGACTTATGAATTCTGGTCGATAGTGGGGCACCACGATATCGATAGGGGTTTCTAAACATTCGAATACGATGAACCAACATGATATGTTTTGAAATTAACATAGTATAATTGGTTGTATTGGTTGTTAGTATAAATCGAATAAGATTATAAAGGCGAAATGGTTATAAATAACTAATCAGAATTCATATAAGTAAAGTATATGAAATAAGATGAATAAAATCTGAAATTAAACCAGGATTAGGAATTAAAATAAGGAAATTTTAAGTTCCTGGGAGATTTTGAAAATGTTTTCAAATTGGAAGTGTTATAGTATTGAACTCACTTCGATAAACTGGGAAATAACCCTGATGAGTGTGGCCACATCATCAGTGTACATTTTCGAGTTCTAAGTGACGGATTACTACCAAAGGTTGTGTTTTTGAATTGTTTAAGAAAAACAAGTGTTTAGAAATTCAAAGGTTTTGAATTGGTATTATGGTTTCAAATTGATTTGAAATGAGCCCAGGAATTTAAATTCTGGAATTAAAATTTAACTTATGAAGTTAAATGGATTAAAATATTGAAAGTGAATAAATAAATTTGAAATTTAACTTAGACAAAGTTAAATGTAATCAGGAATAAAATTGAGTTGATAAGTCAAGGGTTTGAAATTGATATTGGAGTTTGAATGGAATTTGTCTCGGATAGAACCAAATGTTGAGTTTGAGGATAAGTTGATTGGTATGGCATGATATATGCAGAATTGGTAACAGATGATAGGGATATAGTGATATGCCCGACAAAAGGTACAAGTTTATATTTCATATTGAGTTTGGTGATTTATGAGCCGATTTGGCAAGCCGCTTGGCGTTTTGATTTTTCTTTTGGGTTGGAGAAGGCCTAGAGAGGCGAGTTGTGGTTTTACCGATAGGGCTGTACAAAGGAGGTTATGGCAAAATTTTCCGAAAATTTAAAGTGTTAGAAAATTTTCAAAATTTTTGAAAATTTAGGTTAGTCGGAAGGAATTAATATTTTAGTCAATATTAATTGGTTCAGTGAAACTGAAGTTAAGGGGTAAACCAATCTTAGGAATTCCAATAGATAGGGTCGTCCTCTACCTTAGCAATTTCGAGGACGAAACTTTTTTAAGTGGGGAAGAATGTAGTGACCCGGATATTTGGCGGTGTAATAATTAACTTATTTAATTATTTAAATAACGAATATATTATTTAATCGACGACGTTAGAACGTAAAATATATATATTAATTAAAATCGAGCTTGAAATGGCGCTGCAGTTCGTTATTTGGTGATTCGAACTTCAACTGAATGTACAGGATTCATTTTAAATAGGATTTCTGTGAAACAAGAAACGTACGGAGCTGGTGGAGTATATCTTTCTAGTGGAAGAGAAAAATCAGGATTTCGTCGTGTAGATTTTGAGATATGTCCAAATCAAATTTTAAAATAGTCGCTACAGAATCGGTTATCGACCGTATCGGTTTATTCGATATAACTAGAGATCGGGTTTGAATTTAGACAAGGTTCTTTTGAGGCGTAGTGATAATTTTATTTTTATAATTTTATAGAAATTTTTAATTAATTAAATAAGCAACTTTTTATTTGGAGTATTTGGCACCCTGTATCAACATTTCGGGGTTTCACAATATGAGTCCATCTACCGGTATTATTACATTTTTGGGACCAGAGGACATCACTCATGTCAATAGTATTTTTGTTTCTGTCCATAACAGTCCCTACGTGAACAGAATATTTCATAGTACGGTACACTATGTTTTTAACTTATAACAAACTAAACTGAATGGTTAACTGGTCAAACGAACTCGAAATTCAACGAAACAAGTTTCATACGAAACCTTAGGAAGAGGTCTAGTGAAACGTCAAGGCCTCATATTTTTAGGATTTTTTCTGTAATTTTAAAGAATTTATGCTCGGTGTTTTTCATTAATATTTTCTAAAGGGTTTTCGCAAACGGTGTCGGAATTCGACGAAACCTGTCCCATTGGATTCGGAATATTTTTCTATGCTAAGATTGACTTAGTTTGTCAAAGCCAGAGATCGTATGAACGGTTTTTAAAGTGGTACTTCATGTGTAAGCAATGGATAATAAAATAATATAATTATCCATCCCAACCTTCTATAAATAGAGCAATAGTTAACCTAATTTCCGAAAATCTGTTCTGCGCCTCCACTTCTAAAATTCGACGTCCAGAAAACTGTCGATGCTTCCTCTCCTAAAAAAAACGTTAATTCACCCATCATCTCGAAGATTTTACAACACCAATTATCTTCAGCCATCGGTCTCTAGCTTCTGAACGGCCAAGAACTGAATTAGGGGTAAATGGTTTCGGGCGTGAGTCCAAGACGGTGAGGGGCAGCTTTTCGCCACCTCAGATGAGACTTCGATCATCAGATCCGGCGGTCGATTGTTGCGGTGGTGAGGTACTGATTCGAGAGGGGGTGCTGAAATATGGGACATTAGTGGTGGGGGAAACGGTGAGAAGTGGTGAAGGATAGAAGGCCATGCGTTGTTGTGAAGCAACTGTTTGTTTGAAATGGGAAAACGTGGTGAGGTATGGCTTTCTGGAAGTTGTTCTTTGAGAGAAGAAAGAAACTGTGGAGGTGTGGTTGAGTTCGGCGGTTCATGGAAGGTAAACGAGATGGAGGAAGTGTCGATTATGGCTACAGGGAAGAGACCGAAATTACTTTGGGGAAAAAGGCTAACGAAGCGGGTCTGGGGTTTTGTTCATGGGCCAAGAGGAAATAAAAGGTTAAGGCCTTTTATTTTAATAAAAGCCCATGTTTTATTTATTCAAATAATTGTATAAACTTCTAAAATATCATAACATCTCCATACGTAATCGAAATTCAGCGAAACAAGATCCGACAGGATCATATGGACGAGAGCGTCACAATGAAGCTGACTAGAAGTGGATTAGAGCTCGTATGAATTTATGGCAAAATAAATTGTTTGATTCAAATCAAATAACAGTTTATCGTTCCTTAACGATGAACTGCCAAAGTGAGTAAAACTCACTAACTCTCCTCAATTTATATTTTAATATAAACTGTACTTTATTTTGTTGACTGCTGTATATTGATTGTTAAACTGGACTGTTAAATAGATTTGATTGAAAACATAGATATAGTCATATGTTATATCGTTAATCAAATACTGATTTTGTCCAGTAGAATATTTCATATTGAAATGAAATATGATATATATTATACTGTGTAACATCTGTGGATGCAGGGAGACAGGTTGGAGGAATCCGACTGGGTTCCTCAACAATTATTTTACTATTTTCATATATTGTGAAAGATGTTGTGATTTATATTCTGTTATTAATTATGGATGTTAGAACGATATTGATCATCGTTTTTTGATATTTTGAATATCATAAGAAACCCTAAGTTGTAAATAGGAATATTTGTAACAGTAAATAGAAGTTGTAAATAGGAATATTTGTAACGGTAAATAGAAGTTGTAAATAGGAATATTTGTAACGGTAAATAGAAGTTGTAAATAGGAATATTTGTAATGGTAAATAGAAGTTGTAAATAGGAATATTTGTAACGGTAAATAGAAGTTGTAAAAAGGGAAATAGTTGTAACGGAAAACGTAGTTTATCAAAAGGAGTTAATCAAACGTAGTTTATCAAAAGGAGTTAATCAAACGTAGTTTATCAAAAGGAGTTAATCAAACGTAGTTTATCAAAAGGGGTTAATCGAATATAGAAATTAAGAAGTGAAGTTAAACAAAAATTAGAAACTGACTAGAGATTAGTAAGTTGAATAGTTTTCTGAGTGTTGATCTGATGTTGGTTTCGGCCTTCGGGGTTTATACTTAGAGAATTGTTCTCTTACTAGTTTACAGTTAGGGACTAATAGTTGTGGAATGATAGTGATGCGTAAATGAGGATTGGAAATGTTTTCCAATGTTGAAAATGTATATTTTCTAGTTTTAGAAAATAAGGAAATATGAATATATATATATACATATATGATTGATGATTGGATCGATAATTCCATTTGGAATTAAGATCGTTGTTTGTACACCGACATATTTTCATTTGATAGTTAAATCACAGACTATCGAAGTTTTGACCATTTTACGTTGTTAATATGGAGAGACCGGTTGGATTATTATCCGAAGAACCACTCCGTATCGACATAAGCATTGTGATCAAATACGATGAAGAAATTGAAGACGGAGTAAAGTGCAAGGGCTGTCCTGTTTACAGAATAGTGCCTTCGGTTTCGTTCAGTCCCAGAACGAACGTATATGGACGAATGTCTGACAGAATAGTTCCAATGATCGAAAGAGTTGGACTGTACAAATATATATGGTGGCCAACGGATTTATTCCCTTCGCATAATATCCGGAATCTATTTATGCAGATCCAACTAATGATTAACGGATCTGATAATGTGGCATTCAAAGTGATCGTGTTATCAATGAATGGAAAGTAAGCGTAGCTTCTAGCCTCACATCTGGTAAATGACAAAAATCGGGCAGGCAACATGGCTAAGTCGGTCGCACCGAAGTAGGGTGTATAATCACCTATCTAGAGAATATTCATTTGCTTCTTTTAATCTATCAATGCTGTCCCATATATATACGGGAAACGGTTGCTGATCCCAACCGTTGGTGATGTACATTCGATACACTCAAGCGAAATGAGTGGTCGGTCATGTGTGGCTGAGTTGCAAGATGTTCTTGTTGAACTCCAGTGTATCGTTCCTAGAGTACATTGATCGGAAGGTGGATCCATACCTTGTCATAGTTGGAAACCCAATCATCCAATACGCACCTACGGTTTTGATTGTATACTATATATGTAGAACGTGAGATGCAAGCGTTTCTACTAGACTGATATCTATTTGTATTTAGACATTATCATAATATCATAATGATATTGCTTTTCAAAGATGTTTGGATTCTCATAAGGGAAAAACTCGTTCCGTATTCACGGCGTGGTCTTATGAGATATCATATACCTGTTTAAATGATTTGAGTTTACTCACACCAGTCACAAAGACTGACCCGGAGTTTATTTGTTTTGTCTTCCCTAAACTCTTGGGTGCCTAAATTTGTACGGGCAGTCAAGTAGTCGGGATTTACAGATGCACTTGGAGAGCTTGGAGCAGGAGGCTTCAGCAGTCGATAGTTATTATTTATTCCGTTGTGATGTTATATGTTGTACTCTGAAAATGGTATGTATAAACAGTTATAACTTTGTATTTCAAAAGTTATGTTATATTTTATTCGTTCCGCTGTGAGATTCGTGTTACTCTAATGATGATGATCTTCTTCTTCTTCTATTCTAATAGTTCTACCTTATCTATTCTCACCCTCTATCTTCTTTCTATTATGTTCTTGGATTTTCAGTGCAATTTGAGGTTGGACTTGTGTTATTTAGTCAGCTCAAATTGGACCGGATTTTCGGGTCACTACAATAGCTATATGATCTTGAAGCCTCCTGCTCCAGCTCTTCAAGTGTATCTGTAAAATCCCGACAACTTGACTGCCCGTACAAATTTAGGCACCCAAGAGTTTAGGGAAAACAACAAAATAAACTCCGGGTCAGTCATGGGACTGGTGTGAGTAAAACAGTTGAAAACAGTTCGAGCAGGTAATCGATATCTCATAAGACCACGCCGTATAACGGAAAGGGTTTTTCCCTTATGAGAATCGAAATATCTTTATATCAAAAACCTTTTGATATTATAATAATGTCTATCAACACAATATAATAATCATCTAGCAGAAACGCTTTCATCTCACGTTCTACATATATAGTATACAATCAAACCGCAAGCACGTATTGGGTAATGGATTTCCAACTATGACAAGGTATGGAACCACCTTTTGCTAGTGTACCTCTAGAGAGGAATACACTGGGTTCAACAAGAACATCTTGCAACCCGTCCACACATGACCGACCACTCATTTCGCTTGAGTGTATCGAATATATATCACCAACAGTTGGGATCAGCAACCGTTCCCCGAATGGGACAACATCAACAATAGATTTTTAGAAGTAAATGAAACTCTAGATCAGGTGATTATACACCCTACTTCGGTGCGACCGACTTAGCCATGCTGCCTGCCCGATTTCTGTCATTTACCGGATGTGAGGCTAGAAGCTACGCTTTATCATCACACTAGATTCACTTTGAATGCCACATCGTCAAATCCATCAAATCACTGATTGACGTCCTCAACCATACATTATGTGTTAGCTAAAAGAAGTTTCCTTCTCCGCTTCCACTCTTGGTACGATTGGAGAAATCAATGTACGTGACCTTTCTGGAAATACTCTGTCAGACATCCGTCCATACAAGTCATCCAGGAACAGGATGAACCGAAGGCACTATTCTGTAAATAGGATAGCCCTTGCATAACTCCGTCTTCTATTTCCTTTG
This sequence comes from Allium sativum, assembly GCA_030737875.1. NCBI lineage: Eukaryota > Viridiplantae > Streptophyta > Magnoliopsida > Asparagales > Amaryllidaceae > Allium > Allium sativum. Next base: position 136,824,346 of record CM060925.1, on the reverse strand, counting down.
GCGTATATGATTCGCAACGCTTATGCCAATATAGAGTGGTTCTTTGGATAATAATCCAACTGGTCTCTCCATATTAACAATGTTAAAATGGTCAAAACTTTGATAGTCTGTGATTTAACTATCGAAGAAAAACAGATGTGCAAACAACGATATTATTTCCAAATGGAAATTTATATCGATCAAACATCATTCAACATTTATCTATTTATTTCATTAATTTACTTATCTCCTATTTCGCTATATTCAATAATTCTTATTTTCTAAATTTGGAAAATATACGTTATTAACAATGGAAAACATTTCCATTTCTTGTTTTCTTTATTAGAAAACATTTCTGGTTTCTTATTTGGGAAACATTTCCAAAACTCCTTCATTGGACTTAAATAGATGTTTAAACAAACATCGCTATGCCAACTCAAACCATTTCCTTTATTGCCGAACCTTAACTATTCCTTAGTTAAAAACGAAGCCAATCAAGTTGGGGTAGAACTACCTCTCAGACCTTAACTGAACAACATTTCTAACTTTGAAATAGGCAAAGTTCACTTTATATTCCTTTTACCAACTTCCTTACTTAACCCTCCTTCGAATAGCTATATTCGATTGACTCTTTTCACTTAACTCTATTCGATTAACCCTTATCAATTAACTCTATTTGACTAACGCTATTGATTTACTCATTTCACTTAACTCCTTTCAAATAAACTATATACGATAACTCCTTTTACTTTCTTCGAATAAACTATATTCGATTAACTCATTTTACTTTCTATTCGAATAAACTATATTCGATTAACTCCTTTTACTTTCTATTCGAATAAACTATATTCGATTAACTCATTTTACTTTCTATTCGAATAAACTATATTCGATTAACTCATTTTACTTTCTATTCGAATAAACTACATTTGATTAACTCCTTTGCTTTAACCCTAATCGATTAAACTACATCGATTAACTCCTTTGCTTTAACTCTAATCGATTAAACTAACATTGATTAACTTCTTTCGATTAAACTAACATCGATTAACTCCTTTGCTTTAACTCTAATCGATTAAACTAACATCGATTAACTACTTTGCTTTAACCCTAATCGATTAAACTAACATCGATTAACTCCTAATTGGTTTAGCTCTAACTGATAAACTCTAACCAATTAACTCTAAGTGGTTAACCCTAACTGATTAACTCTGGTTGATTAACTATAATCAATTAATTCTATTCGATGAGTTCTGATCGAATAACTCCTTTTGGCTAAACTATATTTGAATACCTCCTTTAAACTTTATTCGATAACTTCCTTTATTCTATTCGAATAACTAATTCGATTAACTCCTTTTCGAATAAATTATTCATTTATAAAGATTTAATTTTAGTAACTGTTCTTCACTTTACAAATGATTTCCTTTTATTCTAACTTATCCTTTGATTTTATAAATATTTCTTTTATAAAAAAAAACCTTTTCCTTTTCTATATAAAATCCATCGATTTTATATAAATAATTCATTTTCAAAATACACTTTGAAAAATCCCCTTTTCAATATCCAGTATTTCTTATGGTATTTAACATACCATATAACAACGATAAATATCGTCCAAACACACACAATCAACAACAGATTATATATCACATCATATATCACAATATATGAATCATAGTAAAATAAATGTCGAGGAATCCAGTTGGATTCCTCCAACCTGTTTCCCTGCACCACAGGTGTTAAACAATATAGATAACATCACTTTCAGTTCCATATGATATATTCTGTTAAACAGAATCAATATAGAAATTTAACTAACTGACTAGCAGTTCAATCAAACAGTCAACGCACAGTCAATCAGACAATTTCTAATAGTTCTAAAAATTAAACATGAAATTATAAACTGTTCAGAGTTAGTGAGATTTACTCACTTTAGCAGTTCATCGTTAAAAACGATAAACTGTTGTTTGATTTGAATCAAACAGTTTATTTCGCCTTAAATTTACACGAGCCCCAATCCACTTCCAGTCAGTCCCATTGTGGAGCTCTCGTCCATACGATCCTGTCGGATCTTGTTTCGCTGAATTTCGATAATATATGAAGAAGTTATTCAAGTTCGAAGATTATACATTTATTTTAAATAAAAAGTTATACTTGAATTTGTCTTTGGGCTTTTACCTAGATTTCGGCCCATATCCCCTTTAAAACCCAACCCACGATTGGTCTTCTCCCCCAAACTAAAACCCGAACTCCACATTTTTTCTCAGTGCCATTTCGATCTTCAAATCCTCCGCAATACCACATCATCTCTTCACTAAAATACCCGAAACCACTTCCATACTTTATCTCATTCGAATATCTTCATCACCAACCCAATTTCCACCAGTTCGCACCATTCTTCTCGTTCACGAACTCGAGCAGGTACAGGGAACGACTGATGCTCCTCAACACCGAACACCACCAGCTTCCGCCACAAGCTAGTACTCACCACCGCGAGGTCAACTCCATCCACCAAAACAATCATCAGTGCTTTAATCTTCCACAAACTAAAACCCTAGGCTCACGGTCTTCAACTGACATGGAACAAAACGAGTTCGAACCACACCAAACTGGTATCAGAAGGAAGCGCTTGGCTAATGAAGATCGAAGAAGCTGATTTCATGATTTTAGGAATTTTGTTCCATTTGTTATGATTTTATTTGCTCTCGTTTTATTTTGGTTGAGGATAAAACCGTCGGCGCAAAACTGAGAATGAAATTAGGTTTTAGTGGAAGGTGGGGGTATATATAGGAAATTTAGAAAATTTAGATATTTTATGGAATGGAATATTCCCGGTATATTCTCCTTTCTATATTCATTTTTGCTCTCTAAAAATCCGTGTGATCATACACGGTACCTAAAAATCAAGAGACTAGACATGCAGCTACAGCTCGACATTACGGTCCCAACGAAACTGGTTTCGTCGAATTCCGACTTCATATTCTCACACAGCGTATTTTTAACTGTCGAAATACTGACTGTTTCTCACTCTAAAAATCCGTTTGACCACACAGTGACTCTAAAAATCACGAAACTGGAAATATAACAACTATTTGACATTGCGGATCCAACAAAATTAGTTTCATCGAATTCCGACTTCGTTTGCAAAAGTGACTATTTTTAAAGTCCTAAATACCCCATTTAAATATATAAATATATTTAAATATAATTAAATTAAATATTTATAAATAAATATTATCGTCTATATTCACAGTGGAATACCATACAGCTCTACTGAGATTTATAACTCGATATTTCAAATCTGGTTCAACCCAATATTCGATTTATACTGAAATTCCTTTTTATAACGTAAATAAAGCGTTACGAATTATAAAGGAATTCCACAACGACTTTTTCTGAAATTCGATTTGGACATATCTCAAAATCTACACAATGAAATCCCGATTTTTCTCTTCCACTAGAAAGATATGCTCCACTAGCTCCACACGTTTCTTGTTTCACAGAAATCCGGCTTAAAACGAATCCTGTATATTCAGTTGAAGTTCGAATCACCAAATTACGAACTGCAGTGCCATTTCAAGCTCGTTTATAATTATATTATAAACTATACGTTCAAATATCGACGATTGAATATATTCGTTATTCAAATTCAATTCCAAGCAGAATTAAATATCACAGATGATCCAGTTCACACCATATCACTATTTCAGCCAATTATAATTATTTCAAAATTAAATATATTATTTAATTTATTATTTTAATTGAATATTCACCATTATTTAATTCCACTACCAATAAATTCTTTTAATTACCTTTTAAATAATTAAATAAATTAATTATAATACCTCTGCCAATGCGGGTCATTACAATCTTTCCCACTTAAAATAATTTCGTCCTCGAAATTGCTAAAAGGTAGGGGACGACCCTATCGACTGGTTAAAACATATTTGATCTCTTCTAATCTTCAGTTTCAACTGAACCAGTTTAATTTTAATTAAAATATTAATTAATCCTTATCAACAAAAAATTTCAAAAATCCTGAAAATTTTCTAACGCCTTATGTAATGACCCGCATTGGCAGGGGTATTATAATTAATTTACTTAATTATATGAATGTTGATATAGTGAATTTAATGGTCGTGGAATTAATTAATGGTGAATATATAATTAAAAAATATATTTAAATAATATATTTAATTCAGAAATAACCAAAAATATTGGAAATCACAATATTCTGTGATAGGGGTCGCCCCTTAGATTTAATTCAGCTTAGAGTTGAATTATATGGACGAATATATTCAATCGACGATAGTTTGAACGTATAATTATATTATAATTAAAATCAAGCTCGAAATGGCGCTGCAGTTCGCGATTTGGCGATTTGAACTTCAACTGAATGTACAGGATTCGTTTTAAGCCGGATTTCTGTGAAACAAGAAATGTGTGGAGTTGGTGGAGTATATCTTTCTAGTGGAAGAGAAAAATCGGGATTTCGTCGTGTAGATTTTGATGTACGTTCAAATCAAATTTCAGAAAAGTCACTATGGAATTTCCTTTATAATTCGTAACGCTTTATATACGTTATAAAAGGGTTTTTCAATGTAAAACTGAATATCGAGGTAATCGGGAGCCTGAAATATCAAACTGTATATTCTGATATGATATTCTGGAGCTGTACGATATCATATGTGAATATATACGATAATATAAATTTATTTATATTTAATTTATTTATATTTAATTTAATTATATTTAAATATATTTATATATTTAAATGGGTCATCCAGAGCTTTAAAAATAGCCGGTTTTGCAAACGAAGTCGGAATTCGACAAAACCATTTTTGTTGGATCCGCAATATCAAATAGTTGTTAGATTTCTAGTTTCGTGATTTTTAGGGTCACTCTGTGGCCGTACGGATTTTTTGAGTGAGAAACAATCAGTATTTTGATAGTTAAAAATAAGTTGTGTGAGCATACGGAGTCGGAATTCGACGAAACCAGTTTCATTGGGACCGTAATGACAAACTCTAGCAGTATGTCCAGTTTGGTGATTTTTAGGTATCGTGTGTGATCAGACAGATTTTTAGAAGTTAGAAATGAATATAAAATGATTAACTTAAAATATCTAAAATTACCCAAACAAATATCTAGATATTTGTTTACATTATAAATACCCCCACAACATTTCCTAAACCTAATTTATTTCATTTCAAAGTCAACAGCAAAACCGCCGTATGTTTTTCTTACCAGAACAATATCTCGAGCAAACAAAAAAATCAAAATCAAATAAAAGAAAATCCTATAAATCATCATATATTTATATTTGGCTTCACGATGGTGTTCCCTTCAACCTGACACCTGTTTGAGCATGTTCGACGCTAGTCTGTCGATGGAGTCTTGCTAGCAGTGAACCTAGGGTTTGGGTTATTGAGCGATTTATGAAGTTTGATGCGAAATGAGTATCGTATTGGCAGTGGTGGCGAGAAGAGGCTTCGTTTGTGCTAGATTTGAAGCATTCGGTGGAAGATTTGTTCGGTGGTGGACCTGCTATCTCGACAGACGGATTTTGAGGGGGGATGTCGAACTCGACGTGAAGGGTGTAGGGAGGAAGTGGAGATCATGAGAAGTGATTTAGTGGTTTGTATTTTGGGTTTCGTCGAAAGGTTGAGGAGCGGTTAGGGGTGAATGGACGTCGGGTTTTGGCCATGAAATTTGTACTGGAGCACGGCAGTTTTGGAGAAGAAGAGTTGATAGGGGTCTGGGTCTGAAGTGAATGTAGAAGGGCCGGTTTTGGAGAAGTAAGCCCATTTAATTTAATCAAGTTTTATTTAAAAATGTTCAAAACTTTAAAATCGAATATCTTGGTCATACAAGATCAGATTGACAAACCGTAAGTTGCAATGGGATCGTATGGACGGGAGTAACACAATGAGACTAACCGGGAGAGAAACAGAGCTCGTCACAATTTATGGCGAAATAAATTGTCCAATGGAGTCAAATAACGCAAACCGATTATTTAACGGTTAACACGCCAATGTGAGTAAAACTCACCAACTCTGAACAGTTATATTTTTATAATGTATTTTTAGAACTGTTAATCATCTGTTGATTGCTGTGTGTTTGTTGATTGATTGAACTGCTAGTCAGTTAGTGAAAATTATATATATATATGTAATTATATATATATATAAACCGTTAAATATTTATATATTGATTCTGCTATCAGAATAATTTATATTGAACTGAAAGTGATGATAATCATATTGTGTAACATCTGTGGATGCAGGGAGACAGGTTGGAGGAATCCGGCTGGATTCCTCAACAGTTATTTTATTGTTTTTCATATATTGTTATATGATGTGATATAAAATCTGTGGGCGATTATATGTGCTTGGACGATATTGAACATCGTGGTTTGATATGATTGAATACCCTAACATACCGAAATGTTGATAAGGGGATTTTCAAAGTGATATTGAAAATAGAATATTTATAAAATGGGATATTTATAAATAAGAGATATTTATAAAGTGGGATATTTATAAATAAGAGATATTTATAAAGTGGGATATTTATAAATAAGAAATGTTTATAAATTGGAATATTTATAAATAGGAGATATTCAAAAAGGAAATAATTACAAACCATTTTCTTTTTGAATGGAAAGGCCTGTGTGGCGGGTTTGGGGATTTTCCCGATGCTCCCGTTACAAAGGAGGTTATGGCGAATTTTTCAGAGAATTTAAGGAGTTAGAATATTTAAAGAATAAATTTGAAAAGGAAATATTTGTAAACCATTTACAAATAGAATTGAAAAGGAAACGTTATAAAAAGGAAATCATTTTTAAAGTGTAGAACCGTTATTTAAAAGTAAATCTTTTCAAATGAATAAAACTTTGTTAAAAAGGAAATCTTTATAAAGTGAATAAAGTAAATCAAATATGGTATTCGAAAGGAGTTAAATCGAATATGGTATTCGAAGGGAGTAAATCGAATATGGTATTCGAAAGTTAGTAAAACGAATATGCTATTCGAAAGGGGTTAGTCAAGTCGAGTTAGTTGAATAGAATTAACTAGTTCAGCAGAATTAACTAGTTCAGTAGAATTAACTAGTTCAGTAGAATTAACCAGTTCAGTAGAGTTAACCAGTTCAATAGAGTTAACCAGTTGGGTTAAGCAAGTCAAGTTAACCAGTTGGGTTAAGTAAGTCAAGTTAACCAGTTGGGTTAAGTAAGTCAAGTTAACCAGTTGGGTTAAGTAAGTCAAGTTAACCAGTGAGTTAAGCAAGTCAAGTTAACCGGTGAGTTAAGTAAGTCAAGTTAACCAGTTGAGTTAAGTGAGTCGAGTTAATCAAGTCGAGTTGATCGAGTTAGATTTACTCAGTTAGAGTTAATCGATTAGAGTTAAAACGAACTAGAGTTAATCAAATATAGTTATTTGAGACAGAGTTAGTCAAACATAGTATTCAGGGTAAGTTGCCATATCGTACGACTGCTAGCGTAATTCGCAGGGCTGTAAATAGCCTAAGGCGGTCGGATGTTTCCTGAGGGAATCAGGTGTAACCATTTGTGATCGTTGCGATCTAGAGTCAAACGAATGGAGTTAAATCGAATATTAGTTATTCGATAGGAGTTAATCAAGTTGAGTTAAATAAAACCAAGTTAGTCGAGCCTAGGTTAATCGAATCGAATTTGTCAAACCAAGTAAGTCGAGTTAGTCGAGTCAAGTTAAGTTAGTCGAGTTAGTCAAGTTAAGTTAGTCGAGTTAATCGATGTTAGTCTCATCGAAAGGAGTTATCGATGTTAGTTTCATCAAAAGGAGTTATCGATGTAGTTTCATTGAAAGGAGTTTTCGATTATAGTTTGATCGAAGTGAGATTTATCGAATAAGAGTTATTCGAAAAGAGATTATCAAATATAGTTTATTCGAAAGTGAGATTTTCAGATATGAGATATTTGAAAAGAAAGAGTTATCGAATATTAGTCATTCGAAGAGAGATTATCAAATATAGTTATTTGAGATAGAGTTAATCAAATATAGTATATTCGGAAGGAAGGGGTTAATCGAATATAGGTTATTCGAAGAAGAGTTAATCAAATAGAGACTTCTCGAAGAGAGTAAATCGGCGAATTCGATTATATCGAATTCCGGAAAGTACTTATACTTTCCAGTGTTTAAATAGAGATTTATTTATTTATAAATAAATAATTGTTAGGTTAATTATTCACTAATAAGAATGGAAGTTATAATTAAAGTTAGATAATTCGAAAGTAGGGATTATAACATTATCGTTATAACCAATGTTTTAAATATAGAAGTGGATTAGTAAAATTGAATCCGAGAAAGACGTAAAAAAGTTGTTAAAGATTAAAAGATAAACTTTGACCATTTCGAAGTTATAACGTTGTTCAGTTAAGGTCTAAGAGGTAATTATACCCCAACTTGAGTGACTTCCTTCTTGACTAAGAAATGGTAAGGTTTGATCGTAAAGGAGTTTTGGAAATGTTTTCCAAACGAGAATCAGAAATGTTTTCTGATAAAAGAAAATAAGAAATATTGAATATAGGGAAACAGGAGATAAGTAAATAAATGAACTGAAGAGATTTATGTTAAATGATGTTTGTTCGATATAATTTCCATCTGGAAATAATATCGTTGTTTGCACACTTATTTTTCTTCGATAGTTAACTCATAGACTATCGAAGTTTTTGACCATTTTAACGTTGTTAATATGGAGAGACCGGATGGATTATTATCCAAAGAACCACTCTGTATTGGCATAAGCGTTGCGAATCATATATGCCAAAGATAATTGAAGACGGAGTAAAATGCAAGGGCTGTTGTATAAGTCTTAAATAACAGTAACTAAGATGGATATACTGAATAGTGCCTTCGGTTTGTCCAGTCCCAGGATAACTTGTATGGACGAAGGTATGACAGAGTATATCCAATGGATCGTGTAAGTTGATCTGTTCAAACGTATTCACGTTTGGTGGCGGAGGAATTCGTTTCTCTAAGCTGTATACCCGTGTTACTTTTGGATAAATCAATTTGTGATTTGGCGGGTATGACGATGTGACATTCTAAGTGAATGATGATGACTTGTATGAATGAATGTCTGACAGAGTATTTCCAGAAAGGTCACGTACATTGATTTCTTCAACTATACCAAGAGTGGAAGCGGAGAAGGAAACTTCTTTAGCTAACACGTAACGTACTATTGTAGACGCCAATTAGTGATTTTCGATGGATCTGACAATGTGGCATTCGAAGTAAATCTGATGTGATGATAAAGCGTAGCTTCTAGCCTCATCAACCGGTAAATGACAGAAATCGGGCAGGCAGCATGGCTAAGTCGGTCGCACCGAAGTAGGGTGTATAATCACCTATCTAGAGAATATTCATTTGCTTCTTTAATCTATCAATGCTGTCCCATATATATATACGGGAACGGTTGCTGATCCCAACCGTTGGTGATGTACATTCGATAAACTCAAGCGAAATGAGTGGTCGGTCATGTGTGGCTGAGTTACAAGATGTTCTTGTTGAACTCCAGTGTATCGTTCCTAGAGTACACTGATCGGAAGGTGGTTCCATACCTTGTCATAGTTGGAAATCCATTACCCAATACGTGCTTGCGATTTTGATTGTATACCATATATGCAGAACGTGAGACGAAAGCGTTTCTGCTAGATGATTATTATATTGTGGTTGATAAACATTATTGTAATATCAAAAGGTTTTGATATAAAGATATTTTGGATTCTCATAAGGGAAAAACCCGTTCCGTTCTGCGGCGTGGTCTTATGAGATATCGTTTACTTGTTCATATACCTGTTTAAACTGTTTTACTCATACCAGTCCCATGACTGACCCGGAGTTTACTTTGTTGTTTTCCCTAAACTCTTGGGTGCCTAAATTTGTACGGGCAGTCAAGTAGTCGTGATTTACAGATATACTTGAAGAGCTGGAGCAGGAGGCTTCTGGATCATATAGCTGTAGTTTATTTCCGCTGTGTTGTAAGTGTTGTACTCTGATAAGTGCTATTGTATACATAACTGTTATATTTCAAAGTTATGTTATATATTATATGTTGTTTGTTCCGCTGTGAGGTTCGTGTTACTCTGATGTTGTGTTCTTCTTCTTCTTATATTCTAAGTTTCTATCTTATCTATTCTCACCTTCTAATTTCTTTCATTAATTACCGGGATTTTTGATGATTTGGTTATCGACATCGAGCTTATGTCGATAAACAAAGTCGCTGAAAATCCGGGTCGTTACAGTTGGTATCAGAGCTTAAGTTAAGAATTACTTGGCTCTGTGGCGTGACTCGGTAGAGATAGGGTTAGTAATACCCTAGATTGAGTTTGAGTGTATAGATACGAGTGCGTATTTGTATTTAATATAAAAATGGTTTTATATTGTGGAGATTCATTGGTTGAGTTGTTTATGGGTTCTGGTCGATCAGTTTGATCCACTGTATCGGTAGGGATTTTGTAAACACTCGAATACGATGAACCGTCATGGTATGTTTTGAGAAGAGGGTAAATGAAATAATTTTGCCCCAAATTATATTTTGATATAAAGGATTTATATTGGAATGATTATAATATATTGGATATATTGGTTGTGATTATAATCGAGTAAGATTATAAATTAAATGGTTATGTAGATAACCAATCAGAATTCATATAAGTGAAATATATGAAATTGAAATGAATTAAATCTGAAATTTTAACCAGAAATTGAATTAAAATTCTGGAAAATTGGATAATGTTTGTAAATGGATTTGGATTAAAAATAAGGAAAATTTAAGATCCTGGGAGATTTTAAATTGTTTTACAAGCAGTGTGAATTATATTTTGAAATGAATTTCAAAGTGGAAATGTTTAGAAATAGTTTTATAGTATTGAACTAACTTCGATCGCTGGAAAGTAGATTCTGATGATGACAGTTGCATCATCAGTATTCATTTTCGAGTTGTAAGTGACGAATTACTACCAGAGATACTGTTTTGAATTGTTTTGAGAGAAACAAGTTGTGTTGAATTTCAAAAAGGAAAATTTGATTTTTGAAAGGAGTAAACTGTTTAAAAACTCCCAGGGGAAGACTGTTGAATTAAAAACAAATTTAACAGAAATTTGTAAAAGCAAATTTTAATTAAAGTAAAGCCAGCAAAGTGGTAACTGAGATTGAATTTGAATGATATCGAGACAAATTGGATTGTGAGATTCAAATTTGAAGTGTAATGTGATAATCAAGTTAAGAGTTGGGAATCGATAATGAAACTCGAGTTTGAAATGATATTTGGTTCGGATATAAGCGAATGGTTGTGTTGTGGATAAAAGCAGATTGAAATCTGATTGGGATGGCTCTTGTATCCGCTGAATTGATAACAGGTGGAAAGGATATAATGATATGCCGACAAAAGGTACAAGTTTATATTTCTATTGGATATAAGATTTATGAGCCGAATTGGCAAGCCGCTTGGCTGTTTGATTTTCTTTTGGGTTGGAGAAGGCCCAGAGAGGCGAGTTGGAGTTTGAGCTATTGACCAGTACAAAGGAGGTGCTGGCGAAATTTTTCGAAAGTTTAAAGTGTTAGAAAATTTTCAGAATTTTTGAAAATTTTAGTTAGTCGGAATGAATAAATATTTTAGTCGATATTAATTGGTTCAGTTAAAATCAGAAATAAGGGGTAAACAAATCTTAGGAATTCTAATTGGTAGGGTCGTCCTCTAACTTAGCAATTTCGAGGACGAAATTATTATAAGTGGGGAAGATTGTAATGACCCGCATTGGCAGGGGTATTATAATTAATTTATTTAATTATATGAATGGTGATATAGTGAATTTAATGGTCGTGGAATTAATTAATGGTGAATATTTAAGTAAAAAATATATTTAAATAATATATTTAATTCAGAAATAATCAAAAATATTGGAAATCACAATATTCTTTGAACGGGGTCGCCCCTTAGATTTAATTCATCTTAGAGTTGAATTATATGGACGAATATATTCAGTCGGCGATAGTTTGAACGTATAATTATATAATTAAAATCGAGCTCGAAATGGCGCTGCAGTTCGCGATTTGGCGATTTGAACTTCAACTGAATGTACAGGATTCGTTTTAAGCCGGATTTCTGTGAAACAAGAAACGTGTGGAGTTGGTGGAGTATATCTTTCTAGTGGAAGAGAAAAATCAAGATTTCGTCGTGTAGATTTTGATGTACGTTCAAATCAAATTTCAGAAAAGTCGCTGTGGAATTTCCTTTATAATTCGTAACGCTTTATATACGTTATAAAAGGGTTTTTCAATGTAAAACTGAATATCGAGGTAATCGGGAGCCTGAAATATCAAACTGTATATTCTAATATGATATTATGGAGTTGTACGATATCGTATGTGAAGATATACGATAATATAAATTTATTTATATTTAATTTAATTATATTTAAATATATTTATATATTTAAATGGGTCATCCAGAGCTTTAAAAATAGCCGGTTTTGCAAACGAAGTCGGAATTCGACGAAACCAGTTTTGTTGGATTCGCAATATCTAATAGTTGTTAGATTTCCAGTTTCGTGATTTTTAGGGTCACTGTGTGGCCGTACGGATTTTTAGAGTGAGAAACAGTCTGTATTTTGACAGTTAAAAATATGTGGTGTGAGCATACGGAGTCGGAATTCGACGAAACCAGTTTCATTGGGACCGTAATGACAAACTCTAGCAGTATGTCCAGTTTGGTGATTTTTAGGTATCATGTGTGATCACACGGATTTTTAGAAGTTAGAAATGAATATAAAATGATTAAATTAAAGTATCTAAAATTACCCAAACAAATATCTAGATATTTGTTTACATTATAAATACCCCCACAACATTTCCTAAACCTAATTTATTTCATTTCAAAGTCAACAGCAAAACCGCCGTATGTTTTTCTTACCAGAACAATTTCTCGAGCAAACAAAAAAAATCTAAATCAAATAAAAGAAAACCCTATAAATCATCATATATTTATATTTGGCTTCACGATGGTGTTCCCTTCCACCTGACACCTGTCTGAGCATGTTCGACGCTAGTCTGTCGATGGAGTCTTGCGAGCAGTGAACCTAGGGTTTGGGTTATTGAACGATTTATGAAGTTTGATGCGAAATGAGTATCGTATTGGAAATGGTGGCGAGAAGAGGCTTCGTTTGTGCTAGATTTGAAGCATTCGGTGGAAGATTTGTTCGGTGGTGGACCTGCTGTCTCGACGGACGGATTTTGAGGGGGGACGTCGAACTCGACGTGAAGGGTGTAGGGAGGAAGTGGAGATCATGAGAAGTGATTTGGTGGTTTGTATTTTGGGTTTCGTCGAAAGGTTGAGGAGCGGTTAGGGGTGAATGGACGTCGGGTTTTGGCCATGAAATTTGTACTGGAGCACGGCAGTTTTGGAGAAGAAGAGTTGATAGGGGTCTAGGTCTGAAGTGAATGTAGAAGGGCCGGTTTTGGAGAAGTAAGCCCATTTAATTTAATCAAGTTTTATTTAAAAATGTTCAAAACTTTAAAATCGGATATCTTGGTCATACAAGATCAGATTGACAAACCGTAAGTTGCATTGGGATCGTATGGACGGGAGCAACAAAATGAGACTAACCGGGAGAGAAACAGAGCTCGTCACAATTTACGGCAAAATAAATTGTCCAACGGAGTCAAATAACGCAAACCGATTATTTAACGGTTAACGCGCCAATGTGAGTAAAACTCACCAACTCTGAACAGTTATATTTTTATAATGTATTTTTAGAACTGTTAATCATCTGTTGATTGCTGTGTGTTGGTTGATTGATTGAACTGCTAGTCAGTTAGTGAAAATTTTATATATATGTAATTATATATATATATATATATATAAACCGTTAAATATTTATATATTGATTCTGCTATCAGAATAATTTATATTGAACTGAAAGTGATGATAATCATATTGTGTAACATCTATGGATGCAGGGAGACAGGTTGGAGGAATCCGACTGGATTCCTCAACAGTTATTTTATTGTTTTTCATATATTTTTATATGATGTGATATAAAATCTGTGGGCGATTATATATGCTTGGACGATATTGAACATTGTGATTTGATATGATTGAATACCCTAACATACCGAAATGTTGATAAGGGGATTTTCAAAGTGATATTGAAAATAGAATATTTATAAAATGGGATATTTATAAATAAGAGATATTTATAAAGTGGGATATTTATAAATAAGAGATATTTATAAAGTGGGATATTTATAAATAAGAAATGTTTATAAATTGGAATATTTATAATTAGGAGATATTCATAAAGGAAATAATTACAAACCATTTTCTTTTTGAATGGAAAGGCCTGTGTGGCGGGTTTGGGGATTTTCCCGATGCTCCCGTTACAAAGGAGGTTATGGCAAATTTTTCAGAGAATTTAAGGAGTTAGAATATTTCAAGAATAAATTTGAAAAGGAAATATTTGTAAACCATTTAAAAATAGAATTGAAAAGGAAACGTTATAAAAAGGAAATCATTTTTAAAGTGTAGAACCGTTATTTAAAAGTAAATCTTTTCAAATGAATAAAACGTTGTTAAAAAGGAAATCTTTATAAAGTGAATAAAGTAAATCGAATATGGTATTCGAAAGGAGTTAAATCGAATATGGTATTCGAAGGGAGTAAATCGAATATGGTATTCGAAAGTTAGTAAAACGAATATGCTATTCGAAAGGGGTTAGTCGAGTCGAGTTAGTTGAATAGAATTAACTAGTTCAGTAGAATTAACTAGTTCAGTAGAATTAACCTGTAACAACCCGTATTTTCAATAACCTGTTATAACATGAATTGAGGTAGAAATTAATTCTAAAATCTGAATCAAGGGAAACGGGCTATGCCATTGCGTTCGTCTCGGAAAAATACGCGAAATAGAGTCCGAGTTTTCGAAAATCGGAGTCCGTATGACCCAGTTAAGGCCCATTGAAGTTTTCAGAAATTTCCATGTTAAAAACAGATTTAAATTTTAAATTAAAAACAAGGATAAGGGCTAACTGGCGTCAGGCGGGAAAACTCCCGCCCAGACCCCCATGTCGACAGGCATGTCGACAGGGGTCTTAGGGTGTCGACTGCCCTGTCGACAGCCCTGTCGACACGGGGTGGCCGGGCAGTTTTGCCTGGCGCACCATTTTTGATTTGGGCTTGGTCTTGTGGCTTGGTTCTAGAGAATTCCTAAATCTGACGGACCTAAACTAACCTAGGGTTAATCCTAGGGCTAAAAACACTCTAATCTTCTATAAATAAGCCCCTAATCCTACCCTAAAACCTCATTATTCATTCCAGCAACCAAACTATGTCAAATTGAATTCTCAAATGGCCTCCACCTAAAAACCCTAGCCTCCAACCTCTTCATAAATTATTCCTATGAAGGTTTTGATGTTCATACAAGCATTTCTAAGTCGTATGAATGATCATTAGCTTGCATACATCATCAAGTTGCAAGTTTTATTTGCTAAGCTAGAGTTTTTGGGATTTTTGTTAATTGGAGCTTTGTTTTGGGATTTTATATGCTTGCATAAAGGGCTTCTCAATCTTTATTAGTAGATTTGTGTCTTCATAATATTTGTAAGCCCTCTTACCTTCATTTTAGAAACTCTAAAGTTAATATGTGATGAAAGTTGGGATTTATGCATGTTCAATAAGTTATGCATGCTTATGCGAGTTCACTATGCTATGTTATGCATGTTTAATAAGTTATGCATGCTTATGCGAGTTCACTATGCTATGTTATGCATGTTTAATAAGTTATGCATGCTTATGCGAGTTCACTATGCTATGTTACACATGTTTGATAAGTTATGCATGTTTATGCAAGTTCACTATGCCATGATTTGCAAGTTTAACAAGTTATGCATGTTTATGCAAGTTCACTATGCCATGATTTGCAAGTTTAACAAGTTATGCATGTTTATGCAAGTTCACTATGCCATGATTTGCAAGTTTAACAAGTTATGCATGTTTATGCAAGTTCACTATGCTAAGTTATACAAGTTCAACATGTTATGCATGTTTATTATGATATGTAAGATTTATCATGTATGTTGTGCCAAGTTCCCTCTTTCTATCCTTTATGCGTTGTGACGAATATGTAAGCGATAGAATGACGTGGGGGGGTTTTGGGTAAAACTTAAAAATACATGAAAATATGAGATTGGGAATTTACCTATTAAGTTAGGTCTACCCCTTGGGAATTTACCTATTAAGTTAGGTCTACCCAAGTATTTGTTAAACTTGTAATTATGTTTTAAAAATAAAGTGGACATGACACTTAGAAAATATAAGTGTGGCCAACTCGAGGTTGGGTTGAGTTTGTAGCGTAAACCTACCCGGAACCGACCGGCTTAACTAGTTGCTACAAACAATAGGACCCAATGTGAGAAGTTGGTCATGTGTACCTTGGACCCGAGGTTAGGCTAGGTTGTGGTGTAAAGCTACCCGGACCCGCCCGGCTTAACTAGTAACCGCAACAAAGTCTAATGTGAGAGGTTAAGGCGCAATTAAATTAATTAATGCCTCATGATTAGGGTTAAGTCATGGCCCACTAATACTTAACCAATTTTGGGGATACGAGGGATTAAATGGGGTTAAGTGGTGGACTGTTGGTCACACTTAACTAATTTAATCCATGATTAGTGAGGGGTTAAACCACACTTAACCCTCTTAGAAAACCCTAGCAACGTGGTCTGTTCCAGCAGTAATCCCAGTTTGGTATCATTCACAACCCTAGAGGCTAGGTTAGGGCGGGGCACGATTACTGGACTGATGTAAGCGACCAAAGCGACGGCTGAGTGGTACAGCGGTGCGGGTCCAGGCGGGCTGCGGACGTGCACGTAGTCCGGTGTTGGACAAACTCGAGGCACGGGTACCAGTAGGTTTTGACTGTGCATTATTGCTTAGGTGTCTGGGGTTGACACCCGAGGGCTTGATACACCCGAAGGTGGACCCAGCACAGTCTGACTACAGCAATATGTGGGCCGTATGGACACCAACACTTGACGTGTTAGGTTTATAGGGAGCCGATCGACTAGACCGTTGGGCTGGACCTTGTATTAAGGTCACCTCATGTTAACGGGCCAAAGTGGGCTAAGGGATCCATACCTATTATGTTAGTTTGCTAGTACACTGTGGTGCAAAGCTTAATCTTCTTTATGTGATGACACCTTTATCTATTGCCAGTATGTTCATCTCAGTTTCCATCATGATGCTAACTTTATTAGTTTATAGACTGATCGTAGTAGGGCTTACCAGTCTTTTTGACTGACCTGTTTTCTTTCGCCTCTTTTCTTCCATTTCCCCCCCCCCCAGGTTCTCAGGGAGGGAATACAGGAGCTTAGCTTGGATCCTACCTGCTTTCTTGGATAGCTCATGTATGCTTTGGACTTGAGCTCGCTATGGTTATTCTGCTTTGGGGATAGCTACTTATGTTTTTCTTTTCGGTTTTCAGATGATGTTTATGTACTAGACTTATTTTATTTGGAAAATTGACATGATGTTGTACTAAGACTTGGTTTGAAATGGTTTGAAAATCTTCCGCTGTTATTTACTCTGCTTTACATATATATTTATGTTCTTGTTCTGCCTTGATATATCATTATGCATGCTTACCCAGTTCTAATGCCCCCCAGAAGCTAGTGCCCCCGAAAGAGTGACCCTAGCGGAGGTGGGGTGTTACAAATTTGGTATCAGAGCATATGGTTTACGAGAAAGAACAAAAAGTTTTTAAAAAGACTTTTGAAAAACTATTTTCAAAGCAAGTATAATGTATTTTCCAAAGAAAAGTCTAGTATTTTAAAAGGCTATTCCCCCAAAAGCCATTAGCGTTATCCTTCGTTCCCTTGACCTAATCTTATCTTATCCTTCGTTTCAGTATGGCTGAGGATCTTGCCATCCCCGATGGAGTAAACGTACCACTCTGGTATAGGAGGCTTCTAGAAGCTAGGGCGGCAGCCGGCCCCGCAAACCCTACTCCCACTCCTCCTCCTGTAGTTGAGAATCCTCCCCCTAATGTCCCTCCTCCGGTGGTTCCCGTTCCTCCTCCCGTTGCTAATGTTCCTCCTCCTCCTGTTGCTGAGGCTCCTCTTCCTCCTCCTCCCCCTCAGCATCCTCAGGTTGAGTTCACGAAAGTTTGTAAAGACTTCAAGGCGATGGGAGGCAAGAATTTCCTAGGCATGGAATCTTTTGTTGAAGCTAGGAATTGGCTGAAAGACACTGAGGACTTGTTTGCTATCTTTCGGATTGATGACGAAAGGAAGATCTTATTGACAGTGTGGCTTTTGAAGGACGAAGCAGCCTATTGGTGGGAGGTCACCAATGGGACGAGGCCTATCGAGTCTTGGGCCGATTTGAGGGCTAGATTTGTGGCCAAGTTTCTATCTTCTGCTGAGGCAAATTTACAGATGGAGAAGTTCATTGCATTAAAGCAAGGTGATATGTCTGTCAAGGAGTATGTGAACAAGTTTAATCAGCTGGCCCGTTTTGGTTTGGATATGGTGAACACTCCTGAAAAGAAGGCTCTTCGATTTGCTAGAGGATTGAATGAGCCGCTGCAGGGCTTGGCGATGTCACATATTCCGCATGGGGCTACTTTTGAGAGTTTGGTCGATATGGCTCTACTTCAGGGAGATGGAAAGAAAGAGGTCAAGTCGAGTGATACTCAAGCAAAGAAGACCGATTCTCAAGGTAAAGGCAATCAAGGTGGTCAAAGCAGTCAGGGGAATCAGAGCAAGAACAAGAAGGGAAACAACAACAAAGGCAAGGGGAAGTGCAATTACTGTGGTGCGCCTGGACACTTTGCTAAGGATTGTAGGAAGAAGAAAAGGAAGCTTAGTGGTGGATGTTTTTCCTGTGGTGAGACGGGACACTTCAGCAAGGAATGCCCGAAGAAGAAAGGACAGGCTGGACCTTCAGGAGGGCAAGTACATGCTCTCAATACCGCTCCAGTTCCCGATCGAGGTAGTGTTTCTGTTGAGAACCTTGTTTATGTTTCCGATCTTCCAGTTCGTACCTTGTTTGATTCTGGTGCATCACATAGCTTTATTTCATCTGATCTTGTTGATAGTTTGCACCTTAGTACTAGCTTAGTGGATGATCCCGTTTGTGTTTCGAATCCCATTGGGGGTTCTGCTCATCTATATATGATATGTGAGGATCTAAGGATCTCTATACTCAGTGTAGAGTTCTTGTGTAGTGCGTATGTTCTTGGTTTCAGGGGATACGGATTGATATTGGGCATGGATTGGCTGTCCAGAGATGGAGCCATTCTTGATTGTGAGCATAGGGTTGTGAGGCTTGTGACTCGCCTTGGCAACACCTTAGAGATTTCATGCAATCCGAAGGATCCCGTCATGTTGTGCTATCTTGAATCTCTCGACTCGTCAGAGGAAGCCCTTCAGTCTGTAAGGGTGGTCCGAGATTATCCAGATGTTTTTGAAGAAGTTAAGGGGTTGCCCCCTAAACGAGAGATTGATTTTCGCATTTATCTGGTGGATAATGTTAAGCCTGTTTCTTTGCCCGTTCGGCACATGGCTCCGCGTGAGAGACGGGAGCTCAGCAAGCAAGTAAAGGAGTTGCTTGAGAAGAACTTCATCAGACAAAGTATATCCGAATGGGGAGCGCCTGTGGTGTTTGCTACTAAGGCAGATGGTTCTCTTCGACTCTGTGTGGACTATAGAGAACTGAATAAGCTGACTAAGAAGAACAGACACCCGTTACCGAGGATCGATGATCTCTTTGACCAGCTTGTTGGTGCTTCTGTTTTCTCTCAGCTTGATCTTGCTACTGGATTTCATCAGCTCAGAGTGGCTGAAGATAGTATAGACAAGACTGCATTCAGAACTCCAGATGGATTCTTTGAATGGCTTGTTATGCCGTTCGGTTTGACGAATGCACCCGCGTATTTCGTGGACTTGATGAGTAGGGTGTTTCGGGAGTTCTTGAACAAGTTTGTCGTGGTCTTTGTGGATGATATTCTGGTCTTCTCCAAGGATGAAGAAGAGCACGCGAGGCATCTTGTAGAGGTGATGGATATGCTTAGAGCGCATCAGTTAAAGGCCAAGTTCTCCAAGTGTCACTTTTGGAGAAGGGAAGTTAGATTCCTTGGGCATATCGTATCCAAGCAAGGCTTAGCGGTGGATCCCGCTAAGGTGGTTGCAGTTCAGGATTGGAAGACTCCAAGGAATGCAACCGAGGTGAGAAGTTTTCTAGGTCTTGCGGGTTTTTACCGGAAGTTCATCAAGGACTTCGCGAAGGTATCCGCTCCTCTTACTAAGTTGACGAAGAAGAACTTAGTTTTTGCTTGGGATATGGACTGTGAGCTTGCTTTTCAGAGACTCAAGAGAGCCCTTACCTCAGCACCAGTTCTAGCTTTACCCGATGGTGGTAAGATGTTTACCGTGTACACTGATGCTTGTGGCACGGGATTGGGCGCCGTTCTGATGCAAGAAGGCAGAGTTATATGTTTTGGTGGTAGACAACTTAAGGTGCATGAGAAGAATTATCCCACTCATGATCTAGAGCTGGCAGCGATAGTATATGCACTCAAGGCTTGGCGTCATTATCTTCTGGGAGAGAGATTTGAGCTGTATATTGATCATAAGTCTTTGAAGTATCTCTTTTCGCAGAAGGATCTGAACTTGAGGCAGCAAAGATGGATGGAATTCTTGGCGTCCTATGATTTTGATATAGCCTATACCCCTGGCAAGGGGAATGTTGTAGCGGATGCGTTGAGTAGAAAAAGGTTGACACTAAGTCCTCTATTTGTTGAGATGAAGAATTTAGAGTTCTTGGCAACCTTTGATTTCTCTTTGGCGGTTGAGTCGATGACCGGTTCTTTAGCATCTCTTGAGCTCAGGCCTACCCTTCTGGATCAAGTTAGGGCTTCGCAGAAGGAAGACCCTCAGATAATTGAGATCATGGATAAGCTGATTCGAGGGGAGACATCTAGTCACCTTGCTCGATACTCTATAGATGATAAGGGTTGGCTGAGGAAAGACGGAAGGCTTTGTGTTCCGATGGTAGAAGACTTGGTGAGGAAAGTTCTTGAGGAAGCACATCGCTCCAAGTTGACTATACATCCGGGTGGAGATAAGATGTATAAGGATATGAAGCGCATTTTCTTCTGGCCTGGAATGAAGAAGGATGTGGCAGAGTTTGTCTCTAGATGTATTATTTGCCAGCAAGTTAAAGCCGAGTCGAAGAAGCCCGGTGGGCTATTGCATCCTCTAGAGGTCCCGCTATGGAAGTGGGAGAGTATTTCTATGGACTTTGTTGACGGATTGCCAAGGTCAAGAAAAGGAAATACAAGCATATGGGTCATTGTGGATAGACTTACGAAGAGTGCTCATTTCATCCCGGTGAAGAGCAAAAGGACCGCATCTGGACTAGCATCAGTATATCTTCGTGAGATAGTACGACTACATGGAGTCCCTTCCAGCATAGTCAGTGACCGAGACCCCATCTTTACTAGTCAGTTCTGGAACAGTTTGCAGGAGGCTATGGGCACGAGGTTGAACCTGAGTACGGCCTATCACCCACAAACGGACGGTCAGACAGAAAGGGTGAATAGGGTACTTGAAGACTTGTTGAGGCTTTGCATTCTGGATTTTGGTGGTACTTGGGAAGACCATCTTCCTCTAGTTGAGTTTGCATATAATAACAGTTATCAGGCAAGCATAGGGATGGCACCATTTGAGGTTTTATATGGGAGACCGTGCAAGTCACCCACATGTTGGTGGGAGACTACAGATAAGCTCATACTTGGGCCTGACATGATTAGAGATACATCCGAGAAGGTCGAGTTGATTAGAAGACGGATGAAAGCGGCCCAAGACCGACAGAAATCCTATGCTGATAAGCGAAGATCCGATTTGGAGTTTGATGTTGGGGATATGGTTTTCGTAAAGGTTTCTCCTTTGCGGAATGTGGTCCGATTTGGAGCTGTTGGGAAATTAGCACCGAGATTTGTTGGACCCTTCCCTATCATAGAGAGAATTGGGAAAATGGCTTATAAAGTGCAATTGCCCGAGAAGCTGTCCGGAGTGCATAATGTCTTTCACGTCTCGCATCTCCGAAAATGCCTACATGAGTCCGCTGAGGTGGTTGAACCTAGCATTCTTGAAGACGTGGAAGTAGAGAAAGAGGCAACTTTGAGGAGAGCTCCGATTCGTATCTTGGGGACAGAGACCAAGAAGCTAAGGAATCGAGAGGTCAAGTTGGTGAAGGTTCAATGGGGTGAAGCCGAAGAAGACGCAACTTGGGAAACCGAGGAGAAGATGCATGGGCTTTATCCATTCCTTTTTGAGGGTACACTCTCAATCTCTTTCCTTTGTTAGCATATCTTCCTCTTTGCTATCCATGTTTATCTAGTTATCGTGCTAATCTTGTCATGAGAACCTTAGGTAGAAACCCTTTGGATGAAACATGTGTTTGAGACATGTTATGTTTGATAGTTGCAAGTGGTTGCAAGTGTTTGCAAGTGGTTACTCGTGGATGCATGATACACATTAGGCACTAGATCGGCTCGCACACTCCTCATATTGCATATGCATGAGTGTTTATGCTTATTCATGGATGAAAATTGTGTGTTATCACATGGATGTTGCATATGGGTGTATGTTATGAGCACACATATAGATGATATACATTATGTTAGGAATTGCATACATATGGATTCATTTCACTAACATAATTCGCATTGATGATAATTGCATTAGATAAGTACATATACACACACCTCTGCATATGTTCATCCAGCATTTAGAATCTTTTAAGGACAATGATTGCTCGTGGATGATGCCTTGAGTAGATGGATGATTGGATGGTAGGATACGTTCTTCCTAACTTGAAGATTTCGGGGACGAAATCCTTTAAGGAGGGGAGAATGTAACAACCCGTATTTTCAATAACCTGTTATAACATGAATTGAGGCAGAAATTAATTCGAAAATCTGAATCAAGGGAAACGGGCTATGCCATTGCGTTCGTCTCGGAAAAATACGCGAAATAGAGTCCGAGTTTTCGAAAATCGGAGTCCGTATGACCCAGTTAAGGCCCATTGAAGTTTTCAGAAATTTCCATGTTAAAAACAGATTTAAATTTTAAATTAAAAACAAGGATAAGGGCTAACTGGCGTCAGGCGGGAAAACTCCCGCCCAGACCCCCATGTCGACAAGCATGTCGACAGGGGTCTTAGGGTGTCGACTGCCCTGTCGACAGCCCTGTCGACACGGGGTGGCCGGGCAGTTTTGCCTGGCGCACCATTTTTGATTTGGGCTTGGTCTTGTGGCTTGGTTCTAGAGAATTCCTAAATCTGACGGACCTAAACTAACCTAGGGTTAATCCTAGGGCTAAAAACACTCTAATCTTCTATAAATAAGCCCCTAATCCTACCCTAAAACCTCATTATTCATTCTAGCAACCAAACTATGTCAAATTGAATTCTCAAATGGCCTCCACCTAAAAACCCTAGCCTCCAACCTCTTCATAAATTATTCCTATGAAGGTTTTGATGTTCATACAAGCATTTCTAAGTCGTATGAATGATCATTAGCTTGCATACATCATCAAGTTGCAAGTTTTATTTGCTAAGCTAGAATTTTTGGGATTTTTGTTAATTGGAGCTTTGTTTTGGGTTTTTATATGCTTGCATAAAGGGCTTCTCAATCTTTATTAGTAGATTTGTGTCTTCATAATATTTGTAAGCCCTCTTACCTTCATTTTAGAAACTCTAAAGTTAATATGTGATGAAAGTTGGGATTTATGCATGTTCAATAAGTTATGCATGCTTATGCGAGTTCACTATGCTATGTTATGCATGTTTAATAAGTTATGCATGCTTATGCGAGTTCACTATGCTATGTTATGCATGTTTAATAAGTTATGCATGCTTATGCGAGTTCACTATGCTATGTTACACATGTTTGATAAGTTATGCATGTTTATGCAAGTTCACTATGCCATGATTTGCAAGTTTAACAAGTTATGCATGTTTATGCAAGTTCACTATGCCATGATTTGCAAGTTTAACAAGTTATGCATGTTTATGCAAGTTCACTATGCCATGATTTGCAAGTTTAACAAGTTATGCATGTTTATGCAAGTTCACTATGCTAAGTTATACAAGTTCAACATGTTATGCATGTTTATTATGATATGTAAGATTTATCATGTATGTTGTGCCAAGTTCCCTCTTTCTATCCTTTATGCGTTGTGACGAATATGTAAGCGATAGAATGACGTGGGGGGGTTTTGGGTAAAACTTAAAAATACATGAAAATATGAGATTGGGAATTTACCTATTAAGTTAGGTCTACCCCTTGGGAATTTACCTATTAAGTTAGGTCTACCCAAGTATTTGTTAAACTTGTAATTATGTTTTAAAAATAAAGTGGACATGACACTTAGAAAATATAAGTGTGGCCAACTCGAGGTTGGGTTGAGTTTGTAGCGTAAACCTACCCGGAACCGACCGGCTTAACTAGTTGCTACAAACAATAGGACCCAATGTGAGAAGTTGGTCATGTGTACCTTGGACCCGAGGTTAGGCTAGGTTGTGGTGTAAAGCTACCCGGACCCGCCCGGCTTAACTAGTAACCGCAACAAAGTCTAATGTGAGAGGTTAAGGCGCAATTAAATTAATTAATGCCTCATGATTAGGGTTAAGTCATGGCCCACTAATACTTAACCAATTTTGGGGATACGAGGGATTAAATGGGGTTAAGTGGTGGACTGTTGGTCACACTTAACTAATTTAATCCATGATTAGTGAGGGGTTAAACCACACTTAACCCTCTTAGAAAACCCTAGCAACGTGGTCTGTTCCAGCAGTAATCCCAGTTTGGTATCATTCACAACCCTAGAGGCTAGGTTAGGGCGGGGCACGATTACTGGACTGATGTAAGCGACCAAAGCGACGGCTGAGTGGTACAGCGGTGCGGGTCCAGGCGGGCTGCGGACGTGCACGTAGTCCGGTGTTGGACAAACTCGAGGCACGGGTACTAGTAGGTTTAGACTGTGCATTATTGCTTAGGTGTCTGGGGTTGACACCCGAGGGCTTGATACACCCGAAGGTGGACCCAGCACAGTCTGACTACAGCAATATGTGGGTCGTATGGACACCAAAACTTGACGTGTTAGGTTTATAGGGAGCCGATCGACTAGACCGTTGGGCTGGACCTTGTATTAAGGTCACCTCATGTTAACGGGCCAAAGTGGGCTAAGGGATCCATACCTGTTATGTTAGTTTGCTAGTACACTATGGTGCAAAGCTTAATCTTCTTTATGTGATGACACCTTTATCTATTGCCAGTATGTTCATCTCAGTTTCCATCATGATGCTAACTTTATTAGTTTATAGACTGGTCGTAGTAGGGCTTACCAGTCTTTTTGACTGACCTGTTTTCTTTCGCCTCTTTTCTTCCGTTTCCCCCCCCCCCCCCCAGGTTCTCAGGGAGGGAATACAGGAGCTTAGCTTGGATCCTACCTGCTTTCTTGGATAGCTCATGTATGCTTTGGACTTGAGCTCGCTATGGTTATTCTGCTTTGGGGATAGCTACTTATGTTTTTCTTTTCAGTTTTCAGATGATGTTTATGTACTAGACTTATTTTATTTGGAAAATTGACATGATGTTGTACTAAGACTTGGTTTGAAATGGTTTGAAAATCTTCCGCTGTTATTTACTCTGCTTTACATATATATTTATGTTCTTGTTCTGCCTTGATATATCATTATGCATGCTTACCCAGTTCTAATGCCCCCCAGAAGCTAGTGCCCCCGAAAGAGTGACCCTAGCGGAGGTGGGGTGTTACATAACCAGTTCAGTAGGATTAACCAGTTCAGTAGAGTTAACCAGTTCAATAGAGTTAACCAGTTGGGTTAAGCAAGTCAAGTTAACCAGTTTGGTTAAGTAAGTCAAGTTAACCAGTTGGGTTAAGTAAGTCAAGTTAACCATTGAGTTAAGCAAGTCAAGTTAACTAGTGAGTTAAGTAAGTCAAGTTAACCATTTGAGTTAAGTAAGTCGAGTTAATCAAGTCGAGTTGGTCGAGTTAGAGTTACTCAGTTAGAGTTAATCGATTAGAGTTAAAACGAACTAGAGTTAATCAAATATAGTTATTTGAGACAGAGTTAGTCAAACATAGTATTCAGGGTAAGTTGCCATCTCGTACGACTGCTAGCGTAATTCGCAGGGCTGTAAATAGCCTAAGGCGGTCGGATGTTTCCTGAGGGAATCAGGTGTAACCATTTGTGATCGCTGCGATCTAGAGTCAAACGAATGGAGTTAAATCGAATATTAGTTATTCGATAGGAGTTAATCAAGTTGAGTTAAATAAAACCAAGTTAGTCGAGCCTAGGTTAATCAAATCGAATTTGTCGAACCAAGTAAGTCGAGTTAGTCGAGTCAAGTTAAGTTAGTCGAGTTAGTCAAGTTAAGTTAGTCGAGTTAATCGATGTTAGTCTCATCGAAAGGAGTTATCGATGTTAGTTTCATCAAAAGGAGTTATCGATGTAGTTTCATCGAAAGGAGTTATCGATTATTGTTTGATCGAAGTGAGATTTATCGAATAAGAGTTATTCGAAAAGAGATTATCGAATATAGTTTATTCGAAAGTGAGATTTTCAGATATGAGATATTTGAAAAGAAAGAGTTATCGAATATTAGTCATTCGAAGAGATATTATCAAATATAGTTATTTGAGATAGAGTTAATCAAATATAGTATATTCGAAAGGAAGGGGTTAATCGAATATAGGTTATTCGAAGAAGAGTTAATCAAATAGAGACTTCTCGAAGAGAGTAAATCGGCGAATTCGATTATATCGAATTCGGGAAAGTACTTATACTTTCCAGCGTTTAAATAGAGATTTATTTATTTATAAATAAATAAGTGTTAGGTTAATTATTCACTAATAAGAATGGAAGTTATAATTAAAGTTAGATAATTCGAAAGTAGGGATTATAACATTATCGTTATAACCAATGTTTTAAATATAGAAGTGGATTAGTAAAATTGAATCCGAGAAAGACGTAAAGAAGTTGTTAAAGATTAAAAGATAAACTTTGACTATTTCGAAGTTATAACGTTATTCAGTTAAGGTCTGAGAGGTAATTATACCCAAACTTGAGTGACTTCCTTCTTGACTAATGGTAAGGTTTGATCGTAAAGGAGTTTTGGAAATGTTTTCCAAACGAGAATCAGAAATGTTTTCTGATAAAAGAAAATAAGAAATATTGAATATAGGGAAACAGGAGATAAGTAAATAAATGAACTGAAGAGATTTATGTTAAATGATGTTTGTTCGATATAATTTCCATCTGGAAATAATATCGTTGTTTGCACACTTGTTTTTCTTCGTTAGTTAACTCACAGAGTATCGAAGTTTTTGACCATTTTAACGTTGTTAATATGGAGAGACCGGATGGATTATTATCCAAAGAACCGCTCTGTATTGGCATAAGCGTTGCGAATCATATATGCCAAAGATAATTGAAGACGGAGTAAAATGCAAGGGCTGTTGTATGAGTCTTAGATAACAGTAACTAAGATGGATATATTGAATAGTGTCTTCGGTTTGTCCAGTCCCAAGAAAACTTGTATGGACGAAGGTCTGACAGAGTATATCCAATGGATCGCGTAAGTTGATCTGTTCAAACGTATTTACGTTTGGTGGCGGAGGAATTCGTTTCTCTAAGCTGTATACCCGTGTTACTTTTGGATAAATCAATTTGTGATTTGGCGGGTATGACGATGTGACATTCTAAGTGAATGATGATGACTTGTATGAATGAATGTCTGACAGAGTATTTCCAGAAAGGTCACGTACATTGATTTCTTCAACTATACCAAGAGTGGAAGCGGAGAAGGAAACTTCTTTAGCTAACACGTAACGTACTGTTGTAGACGCCAATTAGTGATTTTCGATGGATCTGACAATGTGGCATTCGAAGTAAATATGATGTGATGATAAAGCGTAGCTTCTAGCCTCATCAACCGGTAAATGACAGAAATCGGGCAGGCAGCATGGCTAAGTCGGTCGCACCGAAGTAGGGTGTATAATCACCTATCTAGAGAATATTCATTTGCTTCTTTAATCTATCAATGTTGTCCCATATATATATATATATATATGGGAACGGTTGCTGATCCCAACCGTTGGTGATGTACATTCGATACAATCAAGCGAAATGAGTTGTCGGTCATGTGTGGCTGAGTTACCAGATGTTCTTTTTGAACTCCAGTGTATCGTTCCTAGAGTACACTGATCGGAAGGTGGTTCCATACCTTGTCATAGTTGGAAATCCATTACCCAATACGTGCTTGCGATTTTGATTGTATACCATATATGCAGAACGTGAGATGAAAGCGTTTCTGCTAGATGATTATTATATTGTGGTTGATAGACATTATTGTAATATCAAAAGGCTTTGATATAAAGATATTTTGGATTCTCATAAGGGAAAAACCCGTTCCGTTCTGCGGCGTGGTCTTATGAGATATCGTTTACTTGTTCATATACCTGTTTAAACTGTTTTACTCAGACCAGTCCCATGACTGACCCGGAGTTTACTTTGTTGTTTTCCCTAAACTCTTGGGTGCCTAAATTTGTACGGGCAGTCAAGTAGTCGAGATTTACAGATATACTTGAAGAGCTGGAGCAGGAGGCTTCTGGATCATATAGCTATAGTTTATTTCCGCTGTGTTGTAAATGTTGTACTCTGATAAGTGCTATTGTATACATAACTGTTATATTTCAAAGTTATGTTATGTATTATATGTTGTTCGTTCCGCTGTGAGGTTCGTGTTACTCTGATGTTGTGTTCTTCTTCTTCTTCTATTCTAAGTTTCTATCTTATCTATTCTCACCATCTAATTTCTTTCATTAATTACCGGAATTTTTCGATGATTTGGGTATCGACATCGAGCTTATGTCGATAACCAAAGTCGCTAAAAATTCGGGTCGTTACACCTTAACTCTTCGAAAAATTTCGCCAGCACCTCCTTTGTACTGGTCAATCGGTCTAACTCCAACTCGCCTCTCTGGGCCATCTCCATCCCAAAAGAAAATCAAACAGCCAAACGGCTTGCCAATTCGGCTCATAGATCTTATATCCAATAGAAATATAAACTTGTACCTTTTGTCGGCATATCAACTCTATTACTTTCATATGCTATCAACTCAGCAAATACCAGTGTTTTCCCAATCAAATTCCAATCTGCTTTTATCCATGACATAACCATTCGCTTATGTCCGAGCCAAATATCATTTCAACTCGAGTTTCTTCTCGATTCCCAACTCTTAACTTGATTATCACATTACACTTCAAATTTGAATCTCACAACCCAATTTGTCTTGATATCATTCTAATTCAACCTTAGTTACCACTTTACTGGTTTTACTTTAATTCAGTTTTGCTTTCACAAATTTCTGTTAAATTTGTTTTTAATTCAAACAGTCTTTCCCTGGGAGTTATAAACACTTTACTCTTTTCAAAAATCAAATTTTCCTTTTGAACATGTCTCTGAGCCCTTAATTAATATTCCATTAATTAAATCAGTTCTCTATTTCTTTATCAATATTTGTTAACCAAATATTTTCAATAACCATATTGGCCTTTTATGTTATTTGGAAAACATTTCCGAATATCGCCTTCCTTTATTTTCTAAACTTTAGAAAATATATGTTGTTTCTAATTGGAAAATATTCCAATTACTTATCTCCTTTCCGATCTCGTTTATTTTCTGTACTTAGGAAATATTCTTTATTATATTTCCAAGCTTACACTTATTTGGGTTAAAACAGATGTTGTGTAAAACATCGTTACGACAACCCAAATACTATATTCAACTAACTCTTATTCAACATTGATCTTCGAGCTTGAAATCTTACTATTTATTGGTTAATAATGAAATCAATCAAGTTGGGGTATAACTACCTCTCAGACCTTGACTGAATAACATTTATAACGTCAAAACAGATATGACTACTTACTCGAATAATCAATACCATACGACTACTTATTCACTTTTAAACACGTATACGCTTCCTCTTTCTATTCTTACTAGATTTTATTCTTAGTCTTCCTTTTTGATTTTACTATTCTATTTCTAAGTTCGTTTCCTTATCGACTTCTATATATATATCGATACGTTGATTCCTAACTATCAAATTATCTTAAAAATATTCTAACTCCTTAAATTCCCAAAAAAATTCGCCATAACCTCCTTTGTACCAGGAGCATCGGGATATTTCAAATAGCCTCCCATGGCCCTCACCAATCTAAAAGAAAAAGAAAAAGCCAAGCGGCTAGCCGATACGGCGCATAAAATCTCATATATGAATTAAATACATACCTTTTCGTCGAGCATTCTATTTATATACCTTCATACCTTATCCATACCTATCTCATGTATATTTATAACTTCCCAATCTATTTTAACTATACCTGATTGTTTTAACTCAATTCGTTAATTAATTTGTTAATTAACACTTTAGTTTATTTCTCTTTTATATTTGAACATGACATGTTCAAATATAATTTAACTTACTTATAAACTAATCAAATTCTTCTTTTTCAAACTCAGGTTTCATATTCGATTTCGAATATCCATTTACAAATCCAATTCACCTTTCAAAGTTCAACTTCAAATTCAAAACTCGATTAACTAATTCCTCTTTGACTTAATTAATTCTATTCAATTTCTATTCAAATTTTACATCATTTCTATTATTCAAATCTATTTTACTTCTATTATTCAAATTCTATATATTAAATTCTGTTCAAATTCTATTCAGATTCTATATATTCAAATTCTATAGTTTAAATTCCATTTGAATTCTATATTCAAATTTTATATATTCAAATCCTATATTTGAATTTCTTTATATTCTCTATATTCAAATTCTATATTTGAATTCCATTTGAATTATATATTCCATTTCAATCTATTTGAATTCTGTATTCAAAATTCATTTTAAACTATTTGAATTCTATATTCAAATTTCATTATTACTCTATATGAATTCTATATTCAATTTTCCATTATTTAAATCTTCTTTATTCAAATCTCATTTGAATTTCTATATTCAAATCCTCTTTGAATTGTCTATATTTAAATTCTATGTTTGAACTTCCTTTATTCAAATTCCTTTAAATAAGTCTCGATTTCAATTCCTTTTGAAATCGATATTTCTACCTTTTGAAAATAGATTTCCCTTTCAATTTCACACTTGTATTTTTTATTTCTGAATTATCCAATGATAATTCTTTTCACTTCATTTTTTTTAAGAGCAAACGGATATGTAGCGCGGGGCTACACAGCCGGTTAGTTAATAGATAATAGTATATATCCAACTGACAAACCCAGTTGGTGGTCCAAAATACAACCATCACAAAGTTTAAGATACATCATACAACACACGTAGAGTATATTACGGGTACAACTACAAAAGCGTTCAGATCAAACTGTTAACCATCATAATTATACAAGTACTATGCTGAGAAATAAAGAGGCATCATTAGTCATCACATAAGCTCCATGCTAGACTCTGTATCATAACTATCAACCGAAGTAGCTGGAGAAGAGGCCACCGGCAGTGCAAACCTGAATATAGCAGCATGATTGACTCCAGAACCTGATGAGGATGAATAAATATGAATGATACGATGACAGATAGACATGATCGAATTAGCCTTGTTATTAAAAATTCGTGCATTTCTTTCTTTCCATATACACCAACTATAAGCAGCCAGTAAGATATCAAGTGATGGACAAGGATCAGATTCCCAATGGTCAAAAAAAGAAGAAATGATGGGGATGAAACCAATTAAATGGGTACTTGCTGCAGCCCAGATTGAGTAGGAATAGTCACAGGAAAAGAAGAGATGATGAATGGATTCAGCATGAGAATAACAGAAAGGGCAGTTGGGGTCAGGAACCACGTTGCGTTTGAAGAGCTTCTCCCTTGTATTGACCTTTTCATGAATCAAACACCATTGGAAGAAGAGAATTCTTGGAGCCAGCTTACATTTCCAAAGTCTTGAGAATTTAAACAATCTACCAGAAAAATTCAGGTATTTGTAACATGAGGAAATAGAAAAACCTCTAGATGGAGAGAGAACCCAAACAAAATGATCATCCAAGTTATTTAGCTGATTGTTGCTAATGAGAGCAAAGATATTAAGCAATTGTAAAAGAATACTCCGATCAAATAGCGAACCTGGAACTAAGCTAACATAATCATCATTAAAAGCATCAGCAACAGAAGGCGAGGGGTTAGACTGAAGAGAAAAGAGTGAAGAAAAGGAAAGAGAGAGAGGTAACTGACCCTGCCAAATATCGTGCCAAAATAAACAGGATGAACCACCCCCCAAAGAAACATGAAACAGAAATTTAATACGAGGAAGACAAGATATGATCCCATGCAAGAAGGGAGAGATTCTAGAGGAAGGACGATGATGCAAAACATGATGGGGGTCAGAAGAAAAGTAGCGAGCTAAAATCCAATTTTTCCAAATGAAATTTCCAGGGCTTAGGAGTCTCCAAACCCATTTGGCCAACAAAGCTATATTAAAATGGTGCAGGTCAAGAACACCAAGCCCCCCTTGATCAGAGTGTAGGCATACCGTCCTCCAGTTAATTAATTTCTTGATGTTATGACCATTCCAAAGAAATGAACTTCGAATTGAATCAATCTTACAAATTAACCACTTGGGGAGTTTATGAAAAGACATCCAATGTGTAGGGATAGCGGAAAGCACAGATTTAACTAGAGTTAAACGGCCCATAGATGATAATGAATTTGCCTTCCAAGATGCTAATCTAGTTTCAATCTTATTGATAAGGGGAAGCCAATCATTTTTGTGAAGTTTAGAGGGTCTGAGAGGTAAACCAAGGTAGGTCATTGGGAATTTTGCTACTTTGCAGTTGAGAGTAGAAGAAATCAAGTCACCAAGATGATCTGACTTACCAAGCATGTAAATAACACTTTTATTAAAATTAATGGAAAGACCAGATATCAACTCGAATACATATAACAGGATTTTGAGGCACTGAATATGGAAAGGTTTAGGGGAAGAGAAAATAATAGTATCATCTGCAAATTGTAAATTGTTGATGCATAGGGGAGTATTTGGGAGAGAGATACCATCCAAGTAACCATGTGAAGAAGCTTGTTTAACCATTTGATTAAACACATCAGCAACAAGCACAAAAATCAAAGGGGAAAGAGGGTCGCCTTGTCTAAACCCACATTTAGGTTTGAAAAGGTTTCCAGAAGCACCATTTACTGAAACGTATGAGCAGCATGAGTTAAGTATATTATCAATCCATGAACACCATTTATCTGAAAAACCCCTGTGTTTAAAAACATCCATGATAAAGGGCCAACTTACTGAGTCAAAAGCTTTGGAAAAATCCAGCTTTAGTAAAACACCAGGGGTAGATGAGTGATGACAGAAGGAGATTATTTCCTGAGTTGCAGCGATACAGTCATGAATGTTCCTCCCCAAAATGAAAGCAGATTGTTCTGGTCCAACAAGTGTGGTAATAACTGATTGAAGACGATTAGCTAACACCTTTGTGATGATTTTAAAAGTAGTATTTAGCAGGCTAATGGGGCGGAAAGAAGATAAAGTATTGGCCCCCGAATGTTTGGGAATGAGGATAATGTTGGCATAATTTAGTCTGGCAATTGAAGTAGGATCATTATAAAAATTCGTTGCACATGTCAATTATATCAAATTTGACCAAGGCCCAAAAATGCTTAAAAAAAACTGGGCCGAACCCATCAGGACCAGGGGCCTTATCATCCGACATATCCTTCAATGCAGCCCAAATTTCTGATTCAGTGAAAGGATGATCAATGTGAATAGGCGCAGGGTTTGGATAAAGAAGATGCCATTCAACATCAGGTGAATTTGAATGTGAACGACCAAGCCGGGATCGGAAGAAATCAGAAAAGAGAGAGAGGATGACATTTTGATTAGAAAAAGAGAGGCCATCTTTAATTATTTCCGATATGAATGTTGATCTCCGTCTGCCATTAGCCATTCGGTGAAAATATGATGTATTCCTATCACCTTCCTCCAACCATTTGGCTTTGGATCTTTGCTTCCAACCAATTTCTTCTTGTTTCATCAGTCTATCCAACTCGTCTTCTAAAGCACGTAAGTTATCATGCTCAGCTTCAAGAAGTGGGCGTTGTTCTTCTAGAATGTTGATGTCTATAATTTCATTTTGAATAGAGGAGATGCGAGAACGAATAGAACCCCATATGTTTTTAGTCCATGGTTTAATAATCTTTCTAAGGGTTCTCAATTTTAGGACAATCCTTTGAGATGCTGATGCTACATTTAAGTTTTGAGACCAAATTGAATGAATAAAGTCATCAAACGAGGGTTCGAGTAGCCACAACCTTTCAAATCTAAAGGGACGATTGATGCATGCAGAAATATCAGAATTTAGCAGAATGGGGCAATGATCTGATATAACTGAAGCCAAACCGTACACAACAGTCAAAGGGAAAAGCTCGTCCCAAGCGCCATTATATAGAAAGCGGTCAAGTTTAGCCAACGATGGTGATGATCTATGGTTTGACCAAGTGAAGGAGCGGTTACTTATCGGTGGATCAATCAAGGAGCAGTCAAAAATGAAAGAATTGAAGTCATCAGAGTCCTGGGATAGATTGCCTGAGTTTCTGTCAAAAACAAATCTGGTAGTGTTGAAATCTCCACCAATCACCCAAGGGCCCAAGAATTGGGATGCAAGAGAGCAACAATCCGACCAGAGAAGGGATCTATCAGTTGCATCTTGAGGACCATAAATATTAGAGAAGAAGTAGATTTGGTTTGAGGGAATATGACGTAGTGCAACATGAAGTGCTGATTTATTTTGAATAGACCAACATAAGGACCAAATTGATTCATTCCAAGCTGTAATTAAACCTCCACATGTGTCAATTGCCTTAACAAAAGTCCAACCAGAAAGGAAGGAGCCCCCCACTAATCTAAAGTAATTTGGAGAAGGGTCATCAAGTTTAGTTTCTTGGAGAAAAAGAATGTCGATTTTTAAAGGGAGTAAAACCAAACTAATTGCATGGCATTTTGAGGGGTTGCCCAAGCCCCTAACGTTCCATGAAACGATTTTCATTTGGCACCATTAATACGCTCAAGTTCCAAATCATGCATGGAAATATAGTGTGATTCACGTAAGTTAACACCCATGCAACATGACATTTTTCTACATAGACTTTTATTAGCAGAAGAAAAAACAACAGGAGTAAATAAGCTACCTGAGCCTTCAGGATGATCCACTCTATTCTTGATCCTTGCACTACGTCTGACAATGACCGGCGAAAGAAACTGGGTCCAGTTCTCTTCTTCTGCATTATGAGTAGCATCAGCTGGAAGGATTTGCTGGAGAGGGGGGATAGGTTGAGGTGGCAACTGATTGTCTTGAGGGATCACGTTGGTAGGGGCAATTGATAGAGGGTCATCAATTTGGAGAGGGGCAATTGGGAGGGGGATAGAGAACGGGAAGGGCATAGGGATATTTTGAAAAAGCATATCAGTGTTGAAAAGGTGATTCATGTTCTGTTGAGGGGCTTGATCAACTTCATGATCCACTTCAGGTATGGCCATAGCAGACATATCATTTGGTGCGATTTCAACAGAATCTTCAAAGTTATCATGCATGCAGGGAATCGTTAGCTCTTCAATATTACCAATAAGTAAGGATTCGGGTTTAACACCAGGGTGTTCATGGATGCAACGTTGGACTTTTATGAGATGTTTCTTCTTATTGATGTTAACCACAAGGAAAGTATTCAGGTCAATCCCCTCAAAAAATTGAATTTTGATAAATAAGTTTCTGTGATCGAAGTGAGCCCATTCACAATCATCTAAAGCTACAACTTTTCCAAAGGACTAAGAATATTCATAACTGCAGAAGAATTGTACCTTAGAAATTCTGGAAAACCCACCACCTTTGCCCATGATTCACACTCTAACACCGCTTCCGATTCCCATTCAGCTTCAGACCAAGGCTCAAAGTATATAGATCCTCCAGGCTTCGCAAAGAGTTTCCAGAACAAGACTTGGTTTTTAATCCATTCATTTGGGCAAGAGACGATGAAGGAGTTGTTTCTATATATCCACATGGGCTATTCGTGATAATTGAAAGCATTAGATAGGATGAAGTGAAGCGATGTAATACTCCAACCACCAGAAATCACGGTACCAACAATGTAGTTTGATGAGTCTTCCATTACAAAGTGATTCATATTTTCAGTGCATAGTGTGGGAGAGATGGATGGTGAGGGAATAGGAGTTGGAGAGGGCGTGGATTGCCGACAGCTGGAACGATGTGGTCTTTTCTGGGTTCGATCATATTGAGATGATGTACGAGGGACCCACGCAACAGAAGATGCATCATTCCAATGGACGCCTTTACGCACATGTTTTGAGGTGCCTCTTTGCATTCTTTTTTTAGGGCAACGTGTACATAAATGGCCGTAGCCTGAGCAAAAAAAACAAATTTTGGAATTCCTGCAGGCACTTGCCACGTGGCCTCTATCTGCACATTGAATACAGCGACGTTCGCTCTTCAGAAAATTGACCATATTCTGAATTGAAGAGAAAGCAGGTAAAATAGATGATTTTTTCGCAGTCGTGCGATCAGGTGGATCCAACGGTGGAGTTGATGCTACCTCCGCATAGGATTTTTTTGGCATATCATCTGAAAGATTTTTCAGAGCATCAAAACGATTGTTACAGGTAAAGCCTTGAGATGATGGATGACTTAAATTTTGGCGTGATGAGAATTTAGAAGCGGGAGGAGAAACCGGACGATCAACAGGATAAGATGGGGCAAGGGGACGGTGAGAGGAGGAAAGAGTAGGTTTTCGAAAAGCTGAGCGAGAAGAGTGAGGTTGATATAGAGAATGGCGAGGAAGACGCGAGGGGAACGGAGGGCGAGAGAGGAAGAAAGAAGGAGGACGATGAACCGAAGGGGAGGGAGGACGATGAGGCGGAGCAGGGCGAGAGCGGATGAAAGAAGGAGGACGATGGACCGAAGGAGGGGGAGAACGATGAGGCGGAGGAGGGGAAGGAAGGATAGGAGGACGGGGGTGGAACGCGGCACGATATTTAGCTGGGAAAGGATAGGAGAAGCGGAGGGAGTCCGCCATGTAATTTTAGCGGAGGGAGTCCGCCCATAACTTCGTTTATAAAAGAACTATTTATAAACTTCGTTTATAAAGGAACTTCTCGTTTTATTTCTTTTAAACAAGTTAATATTTCAAATCTATTTAAAAATTCAAATTTTATTATTCAAATTCTATATATCAAATTCTATTTTGAAATTCAACACAACTTGTCTTTCCCAAAACAAATTCAAATCAGTATCTCTGGTAGTAATTCATCACTTACAACTCGAAAATGAATACTGATGATGCAGCTGTCATCATCACAATCTATTTCCCAGCGATCGAATTGAGTTCAATACTATAAAACCATTTCTAAACATTTCCACTTTGAAATTCATTTCAAAATATAATTCACACTGCTTGTATAACAATTTAAAATCTCCCAGGATCTTAAATTTTCCTTATCTTTAATCCAAATCCATTTACAAACACTTATCCAATTCTCCAGAGTTTTAACTCAATTTCTAGTTTAAAATTTCAGATTTAACTCATCTGATTTCACGTATTTCACTTATATGAATTCTGAGTGGTTATTTACATAACCATTTAGTTTATAATCTTACTCGATTATAATAACAACCAATATATTCAAAATATAATTTAGGTAAAATTATTTCGTTTACCCTCTTTTCAAAACATACCATGATGGTTCATCTTATTCAAGTGTTTGCAAAATCCCTACCGATACAGTGGATCAAACTGATCGACCAGAACTCATAAAAACCTCAACCAATAAATCCTCACAATATAAAACAATTTTTATATCAATAACAAATACGCTCACTCGTATATATACACTCAACTCAATCTAGGGTATTGCTAACCCTATCTCTACTGAGTCACGCCACAGAGCCAAGGTAATTCACTTAACTTAAGCTATGATACCAACTGTAATGACCCGGGATTTTGTCGACTTTGGTTATCGCCATAAACTCAACGATGATTAACCCAACGTCGAAAAATACCGGTCATTAGTGAAAGAAATTAGAGGGTGAGGAAAGATAAGATAGAAACTTAGAATATAAGAAGAAGAAGAACACAATATCAGAGTAACACGAATCTGACAGCGAAACGAATAAATATATTTCATAACATAACTCTGAAATCATTATCAAAGTACAACACTTACAACACAGCGGAAATAAACTATAGCTATATGATCTTGAAGCCTCCTGCTCCATCTCTTCAAGTGTATCTATAAAATCCCGACTACTTGACTGCCCGTACAAATTTAGGAACCCAAGAGTTTAGGGAAAACAACAAAATAAAATCCGGGTCAGTCATGGGACTGGTGTGAGTAAAACAGTTGAAAACAGTTCAAGCAGGTAATCGATATCTCATAAGACCACGCCGTATAACGGAACGGGTTTTTCCCTTATGAGAATCCAAATATCTTTATATCAAAAACCTTTTGATATTATAATAATGTCTATCAACACAATATAATAATCATCTAGAAGAAACGCTTTCATCTCACGTTCTACATATATAGTATACAATCAAACCGCAAGCACGTATTGGGTAATGGATTTCCAACTATGACAAGGTACGGAACCACCTTTCGCTAGTGTACCTCTAGAGAGGAATACACTGGGTTCAACAAGAACATCTTGCAACTCGGCCACACATGACCGACCACTCATTTCTCTTGAGTGTATCGAATGTATATCACCAACAGTTGGGATCAGCAACCGTTCCCCGAATGGGACAGCATCAACAATAGATTTTTAGAAGTAAATGAAACTCTAGATCAGGTGATTATACACCCTACTTCGGTGCGACCGACTTAGCCATGCTGGCTGCCCGATTTCTGTCATTTACCGGATGTGAGGCTAGAAGCTACGCTTTATCATCACACTAGATTCACTTTGAATGCCACATCGTCAAATCCATCAAATCACCGATTGACCTCCTCAACCATACATTATGTGTTAGCTAAAAGAAGTTTCCTTCTCCGCTTCCACTCTTGGTACGATTGGAGAAATCAATGTACGTGACCTTTCTGGAAATACTCTGTCAGACATCCGTCCATACAAGTCATCCAGGAACAGGATGAACCGAAGGCACTATTCTGTAAATAGGATAGCCCTTGCATAACTCCGTCTTCTATTTCCTTTGGCATATATGATTCGCAACGCTTATGCCAATACAAAGTGGTTCTTTGGATAATAATCCAACTGGTCTCTCCATATTAACAATGTTAAAATGGTCAAAACTTTGATAGTCTGTGATTTAACTATCGAAGAAAAACAGATGTGCAAACAACGATATTATTTCCAAATGGAAATTTATATCGATCAAACATCATTCAACATTTATCTATTTATTTCATTAATTTACTTATCTCTTGTTTCCGTATATTCAATATTTCTTATTTTCTAAATTTGGAAAATATACATTATTAACAATGGAAAGCATTTCCATTTCTTGTTTTCTTTATTAGAAAACATTTCTGGTTTCTTATTTGGAAAACATTTCCAAAACTCCTTCATTGGACTTAAACAGATGTTTAAACAAACGTCGCTATGCCAACTCAAACCATTTCCTTTATTGCCAAACCTTAACTATTCCTTAGTTAAAAACGAAGCCAATCAAGTTGGGGTAGAACTACCTCTCAGACCTTAACTGAACAACATTTCTAACTTTGAAATAGGCAAAGTTCACTTTATATTCCTTTTACTAACTTCTTTACTTAACCCTCCTTCGAATAGCTATATTCGATTGACTCTTTTCACTTAACTCTATTCGATTAACCCTTATCAATTAACTCTATTTGACTAACGCTATTGATTTACTCATTTCACTTAACTCCTTTCGAATAAACTATATACGATAACTCCTTTTACTTTCTTCGAATAAACTATATTCGATTAACTCATTTTACTTTCTATTCGAATAAACTATATTCGATTAACTCCTTTTACTTTCTATTCGAATAAACTATATTCGATTAACTCATTTTACTTTCTATTCGAATAAACTATATTCGATTAACTCATTTTACTTTCTATTCAAATAAACTACATTTGATTAACTCCTTTGCTTTAACCCTAATCGATTAAACTACATCGATTTACTCTTTTGTTTTAACTCTAATCGATTAAACTAACATTGATTAACTTCTTTCGATTAAACTAACATCGATTAACTCCTTTGCTTTAACTCTAATCGATTAAACTAACATCGATTAACTCCTTTGCTTTAAGCCTAATCGATTAAACTAACATCGATTAACTCCTAATTGGTTTAGCTCTAACTGATAAACTATAACCAATTAACTCTAAGTGGTTAACCCTAACTGATTAACTCTGGTTGATTAACTATAATCAATTAATTCTATTCGATGAGTTATGATCGAATAACTCCTTTTGGCTAAACTATATTTGAATACCTCCTTTAAACTTTATTCGATAACTTCCTTTATTCTATTCGAATAACTAATTCGATTAACTCCTTTTCGAATAAATTATTCATTTATAAAGATTTACTTTTAGTAACGTTTCTTCATTTTACAAATGATTTCCTTTTATTCTAACTTATCCTTTGATTTTATAAATATTTCTTTTATAAAAAAAACCTTTTCCTTTTCTATATAAAATCCATCGATTTTATATAAATAATTCATTTTCAAAATACACTTTGAAAAAACCCCTTTTCCATATCCAGTATTTCTTATGGTATTTAACATACCATATAACAACGATAAATATCGTCCAAACACACACAATCAACAACAGATTATATATCACATCATATATCACAATATATGAATCACAGTAAAATAAATGTCGAGGATTCCTCCAACCTGTTTCCCTGCACCACAGATGTTAAACAATACAGATAACATCACTTTCAGTTCCATATGATATATTCTGTTAAACAGAATCAATATAGAAATTTAAATAACTGACTAGCAGTTCAATCAAACAGTCAACACACAGTCAATCAGACAATTTCTAATAGTTCTAAAAATAAAACATGAAATTATAAACTGTTCAGAGTTAGTGAGATTTACTCACTTTGGCAGTTAATCGTTAAAAACGATAAACTGTTGTTTGATTTGAATCAAACAGTTTATTTCGCCTTAAATTTACACGAGCCCCAATCCACTTCCAGTCTGTCCCATTGTGGAGCTCTCGTCCATACGATCCTGTCGGATCTTGTTTCGCTGAATTTCGATAATATATGAAGAAGTTATTCAAGTTCGAAGATTATACATTTATTTTAAATAAAAAGTTATACTTGAATTTGTCTTTGGGCTTTTACCTAGATTTCAGCCCATCTCCCCTTTAAAACCCAACCCACGATTGGTCTTCTCCCCCAAACTAAAACCCGAACTCCACATTTTTCCTCAGTGCCATTTCGATCTTCAAATCCTCCGCAATACCACATCATCTCTTCACTAAATTACCCGAAACCACTTCCATACTTTATCTCATTCGGATCTCTTCATCACCAACCCAATTTCCACCAGTCCGCACCATTCTTCTCGTTCACGAACTCGAGCAGGTACAGGGAACGACCGATGCTCCTCAACACCGAACACCA
The DNA here is from genome assembly GCA_030737875.1 of Allium sativum. Lineage (NCBI taxonomy): Eukaryota > Viridiplantae > Streptophyta > Magnoliopsida > Asparagales > Amaryllidaceae > Allium > Allium sativum. Next base: position 136,782,549 of record CM060925.1, on the reverse strand, counting down.
CCAGCTTCCTGCACAAGCTAGTACTCACCACCGCGAGCTCAACTCCATCCACCAAAACAATCATCAGTGCTTTAATCTTCCACAAACTAAAACCCTAGGCTCACGGTCTTCAACTGACATGGAACAAAATGAGTTCGAACAACACCAAACTGGTATCAGAAGGAAGCGCTTGGCTAATGAAGATCGAAGAAGCTGATTTCATGATTTTAGGAATTTTGTTTCATTTGTTATGATTTTATTTGCTCTCGTTTTATTTTGGTTGAGGATAAAACAGTCGGCGCAAAACTGAGAATGAAATTAGGTTTTAGTGGAAGGTGGGGGTATATATAGGAAATTTAGAAAATTTAGATATTTTGTCGAATGGAATATTCCCGGTATATTCTCCTTTCTATATTCATTTTTGCTCTCTAAAAATCCGTGTGATCATACACGGTACCTAAAAATCACGAGACTAGACATGCAGCTATAGCTCGACATTACGGTCCCAACGAAACTGGTTTCTTCGAATTCCGACTTCATATTCTCATACAGCGTATTTTTAACTGTCGAAATACTGAATGTTTCTCACTCTAAAAATCCATACGACCACACAGTGACTCTAAAAATCACAAAACTGGAAATCTAACAACTATTTGACATTTCGGATCCAACAAAATTAGTTTCGTCGAATTCCGACTTCGTTTGCAAAAGTGACTATTTTAAAGTCCTAAATAACCCATTTAAATATATAAATATATTTAAATATAATTAAATTAAATATTTATAAATAAATATTATCGTCTATATTCACAGTGGAATACCATACAGCTCTACTGGGATTTATAACTCGATATTTCAAATCTGGGTCAACCCGATATTCGATTTATATTGAAATTCCTTTTTATAACGTAAATAAAGCGTTACGAATTATAAAGGAATTCCACAGCGACTTTTTCTGAAATTTGATTTGGTCATATCTCAAAATCTACACAATGAAATCCCGATTTTTCTCTTCCACTAGAAAGACATGCTCCACTAGCTCCACACGTTTCTTGTTTCACAGAAATCCGGCTTAAAACGAATCCTGTATATTCAGTTGAAGTTCAAATCGCAAAATTACGAACTGCAGCACCATTTCAAGCTCGTTTATAATTATATTATAAACTATACGTTCAACTATCGACGATTGAATATATTCGTTATTCAAATTCAATTCCAAGAAGAATTAAATATCACAGATGATCCAGTTCACACCATATCACTATTTCAGCCAATTCTAATTATTTCAAAATTAAATATATTATTTAATTTATTATTTTAATTGAATACTCACCATTATTTAATTCCACAACCAATAAATTCTTTTAATTACCTTTTAAATAATTAAATAAATTAATTATAATACCTCTGCCAATGCGGGTCATTACATTAGTGTACGTCAAATATCACCCCATACCTGTGTGGGGTTTCACATCAACAAACACAGATTTTTATTTGTGCAGTTGGGCGAAGTGTAAAATTTATCGTCTCAGTCAACATCAATCAAATCGGTGTACATAAACAAATCGTTCGATTTGTAAATGATAATTTATTTTACTTCAACACATGAATATATATTTTACTTCAACACATGAATATATATTTTATTTCAACCCATGAATATATATTTTTCACATCACAATCAACAGTCAAATTTCACAACACAACCAATCACACAAGTCGTCCATGATATATGGACAACGGGTGTCGGGTGCTGCTAAGCACCGTCTGCATCCTAGTATACATTTCAACTAGAAAATAAATAAAAGTGAGGAGTTCTCTCCTTAGGGTTCCACTCTGCCATTTTATTTCTGAAATTCAGAACAGTTTGGATCTGCCGTACTTCCAACGCAGTCTTCTCCATGCTGTTCATATTAAAATCACATTTTTAATATGATGTTCTATATATTAAAAATCATATTTTTATTCTTTATATAATATAAAAATCATATTTTTATTCTTTCTATAATATAAAAATCATATTTTTAATTCTTTCTATAATATAAAAATCATATTTTTATTTTTTCTATAGTATAAAAATCATATTTTAATTCTTTCTATAATATAAAAATCATATATAAACCCATAATTTTATTTATGCTCTTTTATTTATTTATATAAAACCAGTCTTCTTTTTTTCTCATAATACTTATAAAAGAAAAAATTTAGATTTTTAAACCAAGATAAAAATAAAAATCAGATTTAAACTAACCTAATAGCATAAAAATAAATAAACAAAGGCTCACTATAATCACCGTTGTCTTCATTCGAACGGAGGGAGGAGCTCGCGCGAGGTTGCGATGCTGGGCAGTGGAGGTGGGACTGACGACGGTGGGGTCAGGCGCAGGGTGTGTGGGTGGTTGGGGGTTGGACCGGCGATCGTTGCCAAGGAGGGCTCGCGGGTCTTGGGAGTGCGGCATCGAATTGGAGGAAGGGGAGGATGGAGACGAGGAGGAGTGGGTGGGGAAGGCTGCCAGCGGCGGGGCCGCTGAGGGGGGGCCGCGATGGAGGCCTGGCGGTGCTCCTACGATCGTCTCTTCTTCTTCTTCTTTTTATTTAATTTAGAAAACTGACGGTGAAAGAGAAAGTGAGGGTGAGGGAGAGAGAGGTAAGGTTATTATATAATATTTTAATTTATTTTCAAAAAGCAACTTTTTCCTTCAAACACAAAATCAAACCGACCAACTATCGTCCCTAAACAATACCCCTATTCCGAACACAATGGGATACGTCCCGTAAGCCAATTTGACCGTTTCGATCAGTTTTCATTTAAATTAACATTTAAATCATTATGTTGAATTTTAAACATGCATTTCAATTTACTGGGGTCACATATGGACCCCAAAAATTCTAGAAAAATTATTTCTAGCTTCGTATTGACGATACAGTCCTAACAAAACTAATTTCGTCAAATTCTGAGACCGTTTGAAAAATGGCCAATTTCTGGTCGATCGAAATCAACTGAAACTGTCAAAACACGTTTAACTTCGCCACGCTCACATATTGACTCAGAAAATTACGAATTTTGAAATCTAACAATAATTTGACATCCTAGATCCAATAATAGTGGTTTCGTCGAAAACCGATGTCATTCGTAAAATTTCCATTTTTAAGGGCCAGAATTCCATAATGACTATTCTAAATTTTCAACAGGACATTACTTTTTATTCCCGCTATGAAATTTCAATTTTTCGTATTCGTTGGAAAGATATTCTCAATTAGATTCTAATATTTTTGGTTTTGCTAAAATTCGATTTATTTTGAATCATGTACATCGAATTGAAATTTTAAATCGAATTTTCAAACTACCGCACCATTTTCAATTCCTTTTATAATTTTAAATAATTATTTATATTCTAACGACGATCTATATAAATATATACGTTCCATTTCTATTCAAGATAAATTTCTCGTCGTTATTATTTAAAATAATCAAAATTCATTAAAATTGCCAAAACAAAATTTTTTAATTGGCTCAGATTTCTGGGTTATTACACAAATTTCTCGGAAATTTAAGAATTTAATTCCTAAGTGAATTTTGGTAATTAAGAATTGATTCACTGAGAACTATATAAATATAAAAAGAGGCTAATCAATTTATTTAAATCAATTAGAATAAATACAGATTTCATTAACGATTTGTCGTGAACGAGGAAAGGAAACGAAGAAATTTGAGATGAGAAACTAGAGACAGTGTATGAGGAGTCTATCCGGAGTTTTGGTTGATAGCTGATTGCTGATGCATATTGAATGCTTTGATTGTTATAAAATGTTTGATGCTTAACGGTTGTGTTATGGATGGCCGGTTGGTTTTGACTATGAGGGAATAACCCATGTATGTGCGTTGATAAGTTTATGATTTTTAAATCATAACTGGAATTTTCCATCAATACTTAATTTCGGGGACGAAATTCTTTTAAGGGGGGTAGATTGTAATATCCCGAATTTCTGACCAATTTTGAAATCTATAAATATTAGATTTAAGCTAATAAAAAATTAGATTAAATGCTATTTAATTTGAATACTATAGATAATTGTGAATAATCATTAGTTTAAAATCCTTTATGTATATTTTTTGACTTGTAATTTACATATACATAGGTAAATGGTGTTTAGACATTTTATTTACATTTAAACTTATTTTGATTTGCGTAAAAATATAATTGCGTAAGTAAAGGTAGATTTTAATATTTAAGAGAATTTAAACTTAACTTTTTATTTAAATCATAAGATATATCTATATGTATATGATCTTCTATAAAGCAAAGTAGTAGCTTTTGTTTTAAAATCATGTAAATATGTTATTTCTTCACATATGTACACATAGGATAATATGACAATAAATGGATTGGCAGATGTTATTTAAATAAAAATAAATCAAACTCAATATTGTTATGCACATTGTTTGACATTTAAAACCCATGTAGTACACTAGCATTTGTATATTCACATTAGACCTTGTAAACATTTTTTTATTGCTTCTAAAATGTAGTATGACTACTGGTACTAGGCATGTATAGCCTAGAAACACTAAAGTAGAACATTTAATGAAACACGTGCTGTTGCACCATAGATTGAATTTCATGACAGTAAAGATATGAGCATTTTATTTGTTTGGATTACTTAATAGCCAAGGCATATGATTGAAAACACTCAAGGATGCACATGTATTTGTACCTTAAAGATTTGATTCACCCGTATCCTTTTTCTTTTGTATGAAGCCTTGTCAAGATACCCCTTATCAATCTAGAACCATATCTCTAAAATAGCTAGTCTGTAAGCCCTACCAGAATGCACATGGATTCAAATACTTTACACATGTACACAACCCATTTTCCATCAATCACTAAACAAACACCTGAACATAAATGGTGTCATTTTCCTATTTCATAGGTGCACAGTTATGTGTAGTCATCCCATCCATCAAACCAAATACAACAGCTAATGCATCAGCTATATACATAGCTGTTTTCATCCATCAACTTTGCGACTTGATGTTGCCTTTCAATCAATAAATAGCAACACTCCATCAAGGCTAAGACAGACTATAGAATGCCCTAGTAAAACCTTTAAAACCACGAACCAGTTCCTCTGTATGAATCCATACCTTAGAAGCCATTTGAAATGCTTTGAATTGGAATTGAAGTTATGGCCGTGAGCAGCATTCTTCAAACAGAGAAAAGGAAAACCTGGAATAGGATTGGTGAGTAAACATTTTCCTTTAAATCTCTTTTAGGTAACATATGCTTGATGCTAGAATATGTATGATTGTGTACTTGAGTATATAAATAAAGTTGATTGAAATATGCATATAAACAAAGAAGAAAAACCCTAGAATGGAACGGCAAATGATAAGTGAGTAAACATTTGTTTTGTTTTTTTCTGTTTTCAAAACATTTGTTCTAGATAGTTTAAAACAATACATAAGACACTATATTGATATATACATGAGTTATGCTGATAAAAAAATGGATGCTTGATTGAAGACAGGACTGGAATTGTTTTGAGTGAGCTGTTGCTTGAAATTAAATGACTGTAGAAAGTTTCTTTTTAAACTTCACTGAAAGATTCAAATTCTTAAACCATGACCTGATTATGTATAGACCTGTACTTATATGACTTGAATGAATGTTCTAACTAGTGTAAGAAATTTGATAAAAACCTGGGAAGCAAAATAAGAAAACAGAGGACTTGTTTGATAAGTGAATATGAAGTTTCCGACCCTTATTAGATCATCAATTCAATATTAGTGTTTGAAGTTTATTTTTGTGCACATCTGCTTACGTATAGATTTTTGTAACAACTAAAAATAAAACAGTAGATGGATTTTACTTGAATTCGCAAGTGTTGAACTAGGATCTTATCTTATAAATACCCTTGCATATATGATCTGTTGCATGATTGAAACTGCCACTGGATGATGTAGGACATTAAGTGAAAAATCTGGAAGCAATGACAATTGTAGTCTCATTTGAACCTATTTCAAATAGTTATGCAGTATGTATGTGCCAATATTTTTTGAGTGTATTGAATAAGAGTTAGTTCACATCAGTATTTATCTCTGATGAATAAAACTGGCGTGCAATTAACAGTCCTTGAAAACCGAATACTCTGTTAAACTCTAACCATCAACTGAATCCAGTAAATCCTTATCTTAAGATCTTGATGACGGTTAAGAATAGAATTTAACATCTAAATATTTTCATATATGTCTATAAATAAATTTAAAATATAATTACACCCTCAATAATAACATGTATATTCAGATATATATAATAAACAGTAGAGGATTGGATAACCAGAAGATCCAATCATTGATAAATTAAGTTTCAGGCATAATATTGTATTCTAACTTTCAAATCATGATTTTTAAAAATTCTTTCATAATTTTTAATGGACTATAATTCGTGCTTGAATTAAAAGTTGAGTGGGGTATAAAAATGTAATTTCGTGATATTGGGTGGTTGAAATTAAGAACTACTTTTACTGGAGCTGCGAGGGCGTTGAAGCAATGTTTGGACGGAGTTTCAGCAACTCTGATGATCTAAGGAGGCTGGGCGAGGTGTTTGGGGGTATTTAAAGTGGTTTAGGAGTGGGATGTTTAATCGGGTCCTATGGGTGATGGGAGTGGATCGAGTCTGGAGTGTTCTGGTGCGGAGGTGCCTGGACCCAAGCATCGAAGCGGCGGTGGTTGGAGGTACTCCAGTGATCGGAGTAGGTTATATGTATCGGGAGTTTGGTATGACCTAGAATTGGGTATTCGACAGTAATGGTGGAGAAGACATTTTTGAGAACAAGAAGGCTTTTGGTGGTGGTGACGAGTCATGAGAAATTTCAGGTAACGATGGGATTTGCGCGCGGGTTGTGGGTGGCGATCCGACGATTCGGTTGGTGGTACAGGTGCACGACTAGTCATGCACGTTGGTTTGTTGTTGGGAATTTGGTTTTACCTAAGTTGGAAGATAAGAAGTAAAACAAAGAGGGGAACACGGAATGGACGGGCTGGCAATTGGGCTTTTTGGGCCAAGGAGATAATAGGATTAACTAAGAGGGAAAAGCTTAAGAACAAATAAAGGAGTTGGGCCAGAAAGTAAATAGGCTGCGAGAAATAAAGGATTGAAAGGGAAATAGAAATAAAGAATTAAAATGAAATAAAAAGGTAATTTTTATAGAACAAATAAAAAGGGAAAGGTTGTATGGACATTAACGTCCGGAAGAAGCAGATATAGATGACCAAATAGAGACCATTGTCAAAAGAGTTGTACTTGATCAAATTAGACAAGTTAGTGATTAAATAAATAAAACACTAAATTGTTTCTTTCTAATAAAATTAAAAAAGAATAAAATACGTATACTGATCTCAAGTCAGAATAGTTGAACTATAACTGACATTTCATAGTAATCAAATTGACGATGTCGGATCATTAGTAATATCGTGTTACAAATGAACTCAATAAGTGAAATGAAATATTATTCTAATTTAATTGACTAGGCCGTTAAAATATTTTAAATCAAGAAATGATTTAAAAGTAGAATTAATGATGATTAAGCTAAATATTGAAATTGCATAAATGTGAATTTATATTAAACAGAATTTAACTCTGTCCTAGTAATTATTAATGAAACCAAGTGGATGAAGTCCAAAAGGAATAATATTCACATTCCAAAGTGAATAACAGTTGAAGCATGTAATGACCCAGATTTCCATAACATCGGAGTTGACTATATACATCATACGTCCAACCCAAATATCACGAAAATACGGAACATTTTTTTTAGAAGAAAGAGATAGAAGAAGAACAGAAATAACAACACAGAATCTCACATCGCAGCGGAACAAAATATAATATATCATATCTTTGAAATACAAAATTTGTACTGTATACACATATCATTATCAGAGTACAACACTTACAACACAGCGGAACAACACTAACTGGATAACGCTGAAGCCTCCAGCTCCAAGCTTCTTTAGATATATCTGAAAAATCCTGAACTACTTGACTGCCCATACAAATTTAGGCACCCAAGAGTTTAGGTAGAACAAAACAAAATAAACTCCGGGTCAGTCATGGGACTGGTATGAGTAAACAGTTTAAAACAGTTTCAGAAAACTAAATGATATCTCATAAGACCACGCCGTATAACACGGAACGGGTTTTTCCCTTATGAGAATCCAAACACTTGATTTAACATTTCAAAATCCCTTTTGAAAGGAACGATAATCTTTATATCAAAACTCTTTTGATATTATAATAATGTCTAAATCAAGTAGATAACAATCTAGTGGAACGTTTGCATCTCACGTTCCACATATATAATATACGATCAAAACCGCAAGCACGTATTAGGAAATGGATTTCCAACTATGACAAGGTTTGGAACCACCTTCCGCTGGTATATCTCTAGAGGAGAATACACCGAGTTCAACAAGAACATCTTGCAACTCAGCCACACATGACCGACCACTCATTTCGCTTGAGTGTATCGAATGTATATCACCAACGATTGGGATCAGCAACCGTTTCCCGAATGGGACAGCATCGACAATAGATTTTTAGAAGTAAATGAAACTCTAGATCAGGTGATTATACACCCTAATAGGTGCGACCTACATAGCCATGTTGCTTGCCCGATTTTTGTCATTTACCGGTTGATGAGGCCAGAGGCTACGCTTTATCATCACACCAGATTCACTTCGAATGCCACATCGTCAAATCCATCAAATCACCGATTGACGTCCTCAACAGTACATTACGTGTTAGCTAAAAGAAGTTTCCTTCTCTGCTTCCACTCTTGGTACGGTTGAAGAAATCAATGTACGTGACCTTTCTGGAAATACTCTGTCAGACATTCATCCATACAAGTCACCCAGGAACAGGATGAACTGAAGGCACAATTTCTATAAATAGAAAAAGTCCTTGCACTCTACTCCATCTTCGATTATCTTTATATAATCTGATTTGCAACGCTACTGCCAATACAGAGTGGTTCTTCGGATAATAATCCAACCGGTCTCTCCATATTGACAACGATGGACAAAACTTCGATAGTCTATGATTTAACTATCGAATAAAAACAAGTGTTTCGATAGTCGATGATTTAACTATCGAAGAAAACAAGTGTTCTTCCAAACATCCAACAATCACTGAGCCTTTAATTAATATTCCATTAATTAAATCACTTCTCTATTTCTTTATCAATATTTGTTAACCAAATATTTTCAATAACCATATTGACCTGTTACGTTATTTGGAAAACATTTCCGAATATCGCCTTCCTTTATTTTCTAAACTTTAGAAAATATATGCTATTTATAATTGGAAAATATTCCAATTACTTATCTCTTTTCCGATCATGTTTATTTCTATACTTAGGAAATATTCTTTATTTCTATTTCCAAGCTTACACTTATTTGGGTTAAAACAGATGTTGTGTAAAACATCGTTACGACAACCCAAATCCTATATTCAACTAACTCTTATCCAACATTGATCTTCGAGCCTGAAATCTTACTGTTTATCTGTTAATAATGAAATCAATCAAGTTGGGGTATAACTACCTCTCAGACCTTGACTGAATAACATTTATAACGTCAAACAGATATGACTACTTACTCGAATAATCAATACCATACAACTACTGATTCACTTTTAAACACGTATACTCTTCCTATTTCTATTCTTACTAGATTTTATTCCTAGTCTTCCTTTTTGATTATACTATTTTATTTCTAAGTTCGTTTCCTTATCGACTTCTATATATATCGATACGTTGATTTCTAACTATCAAATTATCTTAAAAATATTCTAACTCCTTAAATTCCCGGAAAAATTCGCCATAACCTCCTTTGTACCGAGAGCATCGGGAAAATCCCCAAACTGCCACACAGGCCTCTCTAATCAAAAAGAAAAAGGAAAAGCCAAGCGGCTTGCCGATACGGCGCATAAAATCTCATATATGAATTAACTACGTACCTTTTTGTCGGGCAATCTATATATATACCTTCTAACACTTTATTCCAAACCTGTCTCCTGTATATTTATACCTGTCCAATCTATTTTAACTATACCAATCGTTTTAACTCAATTTGTTAATTAAATCTGTTACTTAACTTTTCAGTCTATTTCACCTTCATATTTGAACATGAAATGTTCAAATATATTTTAACTGCATATTAACAAATTCTAATTATACTCATACTCTCGTTTCCTTATCGACTTCTTATTCAAATTCCAATTCTATTCTATTTGAATTCTCTTTATTTAAACTTCAATTGAATTCTATTTTCAAATTCTATAGTTTAAAGTCCATTTGAATTCTATATTTCAAATTCTATAGTTAAAGTCCATTTGAATTCTATATTCAAATTATATAGTTAAAGTCCATTTGAATTCTATATTCAAATTCTAATTGAATTCTCTTCATTATTTATAAACAACGTTTATAACTTTACTTAAAATTCCCCATTATATATTTATAAACAAAGTTTATAAATTCAATTCAAATCCCACCTTTCCATTTATAAACAAAGTTTATAAATTCATTTCAAATCCCATCTTTTCATTTATAAACAAAGTTTATAAATTCCATTTCAAATCCCATCTTTCATTTATAAACAGAGTTTATGTGACGATCCCAAAACCCCGTGACATGGTGTTAAGGATAATCATTGGAATATAACACATTAATCATCGTTAGCAGATCACAGATAATAGCATAAACAGAAAATAGAATAATTTACACACATATGACAGCGGAATCATATAGATATCATCACATCAGAGAAGCACAGTACAGGATACAACTTAGTGCATAATGATACATAATCAGTCACCATCGCCAGAGGCGGAATCATACATAAAGAGTACACAAAAGGAATATCAGTCTACATCGCCAGTGGCGGAATCATAATATAGATACAATAATGGCGGAGAAAATCCAAGTCAGCACGGTGCAGTCAAGCCTCGCCATGAGCCAAAAGATGCGTCAGAAACCTGTAACTAGGCTGCCCGTGTGAAAATGAGGGCACCCGAGTTTGCAAGGTGAAACAAACTACGAGTCAGTCATGGGACTGGTATGAGAAATCTACCCAACTTATTAACAACAATAATAAGGCAAATCAAAGGACCACGCCACTTTCGCGGAACGGGTTTACTCCAATGAGTGCTAGTGCATGCAATAAAGTAAATGATTAAATCAACGCAATGCTTTTTATAAAATGAAGCCATTATAAGACTCAGGTCCCATCACACAATGCAACGCAAGCCGGAGGATAGAGTTTTTACCTTATAATGGCCAAAGATGCTTCATACGAATAAAACAAAAGTGTTTGATATTATTACTAGTGCATATATGTTTCAAAAGCAATTCAATCATAAATATCAATCCTAGGCGGCATAGCTACCATCTACTATGTTGCCATACTAGTAATACAATCACATCCGCATATTTCGTATTGGAAATTGGATTCCTTCATGAGTCGAGGCAAGGGGCAAGCTCCTCTCCGTTCGAGACACTCTAGCAAATGTCCCAGGACCCCACTATGATCCTTGGAATCGGCTGGGCCGGTCCTCTCTTACTTTTGAGGATTGGCAATTCCTGAACACACGTTTCCCGGTCCTTACAGACCTATAATCGAGGCGCCTCGCATTCCAACAACCACACAGGTGAAAAGTATATATAATGTCAGGGCTGGTAGGTCACTGACACCACCATAGCTAGAAAGAAACGTCGCGCACTCCCAGCGGTCCGTCTCCCGTTTTTGACTCATACCGAGGTGTGAGGCTCGCGAATTCACGTTATACACAAAGCTACGTCACACAGACCATGCTTTGATCATCAACCACAAGACTTTGCTTTGCAACAGAAGCCTTGATCATATGCCACTTAGGCGTGCCACACAGGCAATCCACTCCATGCGACTGATTTCTGTCAATACATAACCTCTGAGCTCGTACGTCTCAGAGAAGGGCGTTAAGCAAGAGAATAAATTCTCCGCCGCCAAACAGATATATATTTAACAGAGATCAATCAACACAGAACAAAATCCAATGTCAGACACACAGTCCATTTACAAGTCCGTTCTGGGTCTGAACGAAACCGGAGGCACCAATTCCTCGCATATCCGTACAATCAACAATATGTTTGGACGGCTACTACTTCAATTCCTTCATGGTAGCTACTCCAATCACGAGCATCAGTAGCGCCCATCCATCCAATGTGGAGATCGTCGGTCTTCAACCATCTTCGACTCTTCGACTTCTCAACGTCGATCGATTATTTGAAATGAGATAAACTCGGCCTTTCCAAATAATCCACGTATATTTAGATTTTCAAACCAATTAATCACATGGTTGAACTATTCAACATTCACATTTCAGTTATTTAGTTAAAATTTTCATGTCAAACACATTCAGCCATCACATCTCAAGCCAACACAACAAAATTGGTTCATTTTCACTCTATATCGTCTATAGCACTTTATAACGACATATCGCCATTTTTATTTAACTTAAAACGGCCATATTTAATTAAACGACATTTCAGGTCATGTCGATGCACTGGCGCTGCTTTCCACTGATTTTGTTTTACACATATCTGAAAATCTAGCCGTTGGATCTTCCCAAATTTTACATCATTAGGAAGGTCTTCTCAAAACGAATCCAACGGTTCCAGTTTTGAGAAAATCCGACGGTCGGATCTTCCACACTAACCATTTGAAGTTACGATTTCAATTTACGAACTACAGCGTCGTTATTCGATTTAATTTAATTATATTTATATATATATAAATATAATCGTTTTCTGGCGCTGTTTTTCTTCAGTTTTGAATTAAACATTCAAGACAATCCAACCGTCGGATCTTCACAAAGTTAGTGCCGTTGGAAAGATATTTCCAAGGCGAACCCAACGGTTGAGGTTTCGGGTAAATCCAATTGTCGGATCTTCCGCACTAGTCGTTTGAAATCACGGTTTCAAAACACGAACTGCACGGCCACGTTTCGTTTTAATTCTATTTATATTTATATATTTATATAAATATAGCTCATTCAAAATTTCCTATATCGTTTCCACTTCAATTATTCCACTAACGCCTTTAAATTTTGGAAAATTTCGCCATAACCTCCTTTGTACGGGAGGGTCTGGGAAAATTCCCAAATAGCCACACGGGCGTCTCATATCAAAAAGAAAAAGAAAAAGCCAAGCGGCTAGCCAACAGGCTCATAAAATCATCACCCAAACAAAGCGGTAAATGTGTACCTATTTGTCGGGCACAAAATTCTATTTCTCTTTTCTAGCCCCTTTTGCTTTAACCTGTTCAATAGATATGCATGTACATATATACAATTTCTAACATTTATCATTTTCCATTCAATTGCATATTTGATTTGCTTTGGTTTAAAAACACCATTCATTCGAATATGGCATGCATAGGCTAAAATCATATCATTAGCTAGTTAATGTATATTTCAACTCATGCACGTTTATTTGAACAAGTGGCTATTTTTAACACTTCACGTTTCAAAGATGATAATTTTGGCGAACTAAAGTAGATTTCAACACATGACTATTTTATTTAGTTCCTATGCATGTTAAAAATAATATTTCTATCACAAATATTTGTTTCAACGTCCGCATCTCTTTAGCATATCATACATATGATAAAAATGATATTTTTATCATTTAAAATATTTATTCAACCAATGTATGGTTTCAACACTTCATAGTTTCAATAAAAATGTAATTTTTTATCGTTCAATCTTTTTATTCAACACATGAACCTTTCCACTACACACACTTCTCAACAAATGAGCATTTCCACACATGGACATCTTATTTATGTTGTTCTTATTAGAAAGATGAAATTTTGATTGTTGAAACTATTTATATAAGGCGAATATTTTGCATACTTCATATATATATAAAAATGTGATTTTTATTGATTAAACACTTCATTCATTCACAAATGAATTTTATTTTCACACAACACTTTTCAACACATGAATATCTCCGCACATGGACATAGTTTCATATATGACTTTAATTTCTATGCATGAAAAATAATTTCAACATATGAAAATAATTCTAGCACACAAAGATTATTCAAAATTTCGGCAGCATAACGGCAGGGTAGTTAAAACCGGCACCGTCCCTAGTACGGCTCCTCGCTCTACCTTAAAACCTCGCGGTTTTTGACAATGGGGATTCATGCATCTAATTCGCACGCAGGCGACATGTTTATTTTTATTTCCACAAATATTTTCAATTCATTTCAATCACCAATGGGTATTTTTCAACCACAACCAAACAATATCAACCACAAACAATTATTCAACAATTCGTATTTTTCACCCAATATTTCACACCAATTCACCACAATAAATATCGTCCATGGTTTGTGGACGAGGGGAGTATATATATATATAATATATATTTGCTATATTTCACTTGCATTTCAACACATATATCAATTATTCTATGCATGTAAAAATTCATACTTCGCTTATATAGCTTACACTACGCATGTACATGAGGTATACAACACGTATGTAATTTATATTTCGCTTATATAAATTATACACGACATTTTCTATTCAATTTCACGTTAATTTAGATTTCTCACCTTGGTTTTATGAGCGCTAAAAATCGATACGATGTCAGAAAAATCCGCAGCTTCTTCTATTGGGTAGAGAGCTTCCTTGCGGTCTCGATGTTTCCTGTTTCATCGAATTTCGTCAACATACCAAAAAGATACGATTTTCAAACGGTTTGCAACGGTTTTAAAGTGTCGTAAAACAATTTAATTAAACAGGCCGTTACCTCGGCTGAAGGTTTCAAAACTAGGTCAGAGATTTTTGATCAAACCGTGTAGCGGTTGGATGATCGGCCAGTGCAGGGTTGTAGGCGGAGGAGAGGCGCACGTGCGGGCCCCACGGCGTTGAACTCGGCGGCCTCTGGGCGGCGAAATCGACCTCCGAACGGTCGGACTTTGGAGGAGTGGATCCGGCGAAATACTTGACGATGCTGGGCGAGATTGGTATGGATTTGAAGCTCGTCTCGAGCTCTACGAAAAACTCCAAAGGGCCCTGGTGTTTTGATGAGCGGATGTGGAGATTTGGAAGAGAGAAGGCGGAGAAGGAAGCCGCCGTTCGATCTGGGGGGGGTTCGGGGGTTTTCCGCGTTTTTTTTTTATTTTTAAATTTATGCAAGAAAAAATATGATTGGCCGAGACTATATTAAATTTTTAAATAGTGTTTTCTTAAACGAACTCCTTTTTAAACCCAACGACTGTCGCCCCTAGCTAAATACCCCCATTCCGGACACAACGGGATATGTTTCGTAGGCCAATTCGACTGTTACAGTCAGTTATTTTTCAAATTAAAGTATAAAACATTTAATTTTTAACTCTGAACGCACATTTCAATTTGCCAGGGCCACAAACTGTTTCGAAAAATTCCAGAAAAATAAATCTAGCTATGTTTTGACGCTACGGTCCCAACAAAACTAGTTTCGTCGAATTCTGAGGTCGTATGAAAAATGGCCATTTTCTGGTCGATCCAATTTAACAGAAATCGACCAAACACATTTTCTTTTGCCACGCTCACATACTAGCTTCAAAAATTATGAAATTTGAAACCTAGCAATAGTTTGACATCCCGGACCCAACAAAAGTGGTTTCGTCGAATTCCGAGGTCGTATGCAAAATATCTATTTTCCAGGCCTATATATTCTATATACCGACTCTTCTGAAAATTCATTCGGCCAAAACTTTTGATTCCCGTTATGAAACTTCGATTTTCCAGATTCGTTAGAAAGGTATTGACTAACAGATTTAAACATTTTTGGTTTCACTAAAATCCGTTATATTTTCCACCCTGCATAGTCAGTCAAAGTTTGAATTCAAATTTTCAAACTGACTCACTATTTCTAATTCACTATTTTATTGAAATATTCTATTTCAATTGTTCAAATTCCTTTGAAATAATCAATTTAAAAAATTTAAATTGGCTCGCATTTTCCGGGTTATTACAGTTTATAAATTCGATTCAAATCCCATCTTTTCATTTATAAACATAGTTTATGAATTCCATACTTGTTTTATATATTCAAACAAGTTAATATTTTCCCTAGTTCATTAAAAATTCAAATTTTATTTATAAAAATAGAATTCCCTTTTTAAAATCTCAAATACCCTTTTCGATATTTTTATAAATCAATATTCAAGCCCCAGTGATATTTTTAAACAATCAAATCAACCAATTTTCAATCATTTGATTTTTTTACACAACATATATGAATATATATGAAATCAAACAAACAACAAACAGATAATATATTTTTGAGGAATCCAGTTGGATTCCTCCAACCTGTTTTTTTCCTGCATCCATAGACGTTAGTCAACATAGTAATACCCATCCTGCTTCGAGGCAGGATATCGCGGTATGAAGGTCATCCACTATCATAGCGTGGGGCGTATAGGGTAATCATCGGTAATGAAACTGCGGGCATCCGCTAATGGGATTGCGGGAATCCAACAAATCATCAACCCAATATATATATATATATATATATATATATATATATATATAGTCAACCAATCCTAAATAACTATATATATTTTAAAACAATCAGACAGCATTCAAACAAGCACAGACAATTATTTTTAACTATATAAAAATAATTTCTAAATAAATGGTGAGATTTACTCACCAGGATTTTATCTGCTGAATATCCATTTAAAATTCCAATTCATCTCGGCCGAATTGATACCTTATTGTTACGGCTTCAATTGATCAGCCTTTCCCATGCCTTGCCAACCACACATCAAATTTTGGTGACCCTCCTTTTACACGCTACTTGAACTATTCTGCCAAGCAGTTTCCTTACACCAAGTTCGTACCCACCTGGACACCCACTTAACACCTGAGACCATCAGATCATCATTAAAACTACACATCGCACTACTTCCTTTTGCTTCATCTCCTTTGATAATACCTACTTCAGTAAACATAAGGACCCTTCACTGCCTGAATCTGACAAACAGACACGAGAATAAATTTTACATGGTCTGCCACAACAAAGAGCATCGTTCTCTTCCTAATTCGCCATCTCTACCACTGTCGCCATCAGTATTCTCACCATCTCACCCAAACACGTTGATCGATCAACCCTTTCCACCTGACAATAGCTATATGAAACTTCGAAGCTCCTTACCAAATCGCGATGAACTCTAGGGTTGAATTGAAACAGACGGACACCCCTACTTTGCTCGCTACCTCTCCGATTGAAGCTGAAGACAAACCCTAGTTTCCGTTGGTTTCGAACATGACTCTTCTCAAAGGCATCGCAAGCTTTAGATGCTTCAATTCGAACCTCGTACCACCAATTCAAATCGACCACCTTTTTTTCCCATAGTATCGATTTCAATTTGAGAATATAAGGGGAAATGGTGCGGTTTTGTTTTCTGAAGTATTGAGGAGTGAACAATATAAAGGGTAGTAGCGATAGTTAATCAGGCGTGGCCATTTATCCTCCTTTTGAAATTTTTTGAACGATTGTGGAGGATATAAATGGAGCGTGGCCATTTATTCTCCTTTTATTTTTATTAAATTTTTATTTTAATTAAAACTGGTATCCTTTAATTAAAATTCCCCTTGATCTCGAACTCCATTCTAAACCCAACAACTGTCAATTCTAGGGTAATACCTCTATTTCAGACACATTGGGATAGGTCACGAAGTCCAATTCGATCATCCGTAGTTGATATGAATTTAAATTGATATAATTTAAATTTCAAACTATTTATTCTCCTCGATAATAAATAAATATTATTACCGTTAAAATTTCATATTAATTATTTGAACTGTTTTCAATTCAAATTAAAATTTGAATTCAACTAAATCCATTTTCGTATTTTGATAATTTAAATTGAAATTGATTATTAAAATCGATATCTCCCTATAAAAATTGATTTATTTACTTAACTAAATATTTACATCCATATTAAATAGTTAAAATTAACCCATAAGAATCCGGGTCATTACAATCTTCCCCACTTAAAATAATTTCGTCCTCGAAATTGCTAAGGTAGGAAAAGTGCTACAAACCCATTTATCTTTTCAAAACTTATTTATGTTGATATTCAACATTTCAAACTTCCTTACGTAACTCTCTTTCGAATCAATCCCTATTCGATAACTCCTCCCTTCGAATAACTATATTCGATAATCTCTCTTTCGAATAACTAGATTCGAAAACCTTTCTTCGAATAAACTATATTCGATTTACTCTATTCAATTTACTCTTATTGATTAACTCTATTGGATTAGCTCTTTTCACTTAACTCCTTCCGAATAAGCTATATTCGATAACTCCTTTAACTCTATTTGAATAAACTATATTCGATTAACTCCTTTCGCTCGACTCTAGATCGCAGCGATCACAATGGTTACGCCTGATTCCCCCAGGAAACATCCGACCGCCCTAGGCTATCTGCAGCCCTGCGAATTACGCTAGCAGTCGTACGAAATGGCAACTTATCCTGAGTAACTATGTTTGACTAACTCCTTCTCAATAACTATAT
This sequence comes from Allium sativum, assembly GCA_030737875.1. Lineage (NCBI taxonomy): Eukaryota > Viridiplantae > Streptophyta > Magnoliopsida > Asparagales > Amaryllidaceae > Allium > Allium sativum. The sequence goes on along the minus strand of CM060925.1, from coordinate 136,763,945 downwards.
TCGATCAACTTTAATTGAATAACTAACATTCACTTAAATTCTAATTCGATTAACTATGTTTAATTAACTCTATCTGGTTAACTATTAATTTGAATAACAAATATTCGATAAATTCTAATTGAATAACTAATATTCAATTAACTCTATGGATTAACCCTAACTGATTAACTCTAACTGGTTAATTCTAACTCTAATCGATTATTTCTAACTCTAATCGACTTCTCCTATTCGAATAACTCCTATTGGATTACGTTTATTCATTTCTAAAGGTTTACTTTTAGTAACGGTTCTTCACTTTATAAATGTTCTCTTTAATAACGTTACTTCACTTATACAAGTGTTGTGTAACCCTTCTATTTAAAACTATCGGTGTTAAAAACCAGTATCTCTTCTCTATATAAGTTCAAACTTATACATTTCATCTATCTAATGATAAATATTTAATTTAATTTATAAACTGTTATTTATAAATTAATCTTTCTATTTACCTGTTAAAAACAGAATTCCATTTTCTATTCATCTTCTAAATATTCCTTTGATTAAATTCTATTTATTTAACAAATAAATATCTCATTTATAACATTCTATTTATTTCACAAATAAATATCTCATTTATAACATTCTATTTATTTCACAAATAAATATCTCATTTATAACATTCTATTTATTTCACAAATAAATAACTCATTTATAACATTCTATTTATTTCACAAATAAATATCTCATTTAATCTATTTGTAAATGTTTTTACAAATATTTCTCCTTCTATTTGTTTGCACATAACTTCCTTTGTATTTGGTTTTACAAATATATTTCCTCTTTAACTCTTTTGGTTTGTTCCTTTATTCACACCCAATTCATATTTCATTCACATTGATTTTACTCAATTTATTCATTTCGATCCTTTTAACTTACTTAAGTTAAATTTAATTTCAATCATTCAAATTCCCATTAACTAGTTGCTAATTAACCGTTTTGCCTATTTCACCCTTTTTATTTGAATATAACTTGTTCAAATATATGTCAACTTAATTATAAACTAATCTAATTATATTTTCAACTCGAGTTATATATTTGATTTCGAATATAAATTCTCAATCTCTTTCACTTATCCAAAAACCCAATTTCGATTCAAATTTCCTTTAACTAATTATTTTCCAATCTAGTTAATTCTATTTAACCCTTTAAAATATGATTTTGTCTTAAAAATCATTTCACTTACTTCACTGGAGTTCATATTTCTTTTATATCTCCCATCTGGATTTTTCTAATGCCAATTCGGATTTTATTTCCTAAAAGTCCTTTTATTTATTTACTTAAACCGTTATGGTTTTATAATGGTTCTGGCGCTGCTTTTCTAAAAATTTGATTTTGACATAACTCAAAATCTATACGACGAAATCTAGATTTTTCTCTTTTATTAGAGAACTATTATTCAACCGGTCCTGACGATTCTTGTTTCAAAGAATTCCGACTTCAATTGAGTTCTGTATACTAAATTGAAGTTCGAATCGCCAATTTACGAACTGCCGCGCTATGGCGAGCTCGTTTTAATTATATTTACAAATATAAATGTTTCAACTTTGTTTATAATAAATTCAACTTCATTCGATATATTTTTAATATGTATCAAATCCATTTCATAATATTCCCGATCTATTTCACTACTAATATTCAAATCCTATATATTTACAATATTCAAATTCCATTTGAGTTTCTTTATTCAAACTCTATATTATTTCCTTCTATTCAATTTCTATTTGAATTTTCTTATATTTAAATTCTATTTCAATTCCTTATCTTCAATTCCTATTTGAAATCCTTTATTCAAAACCCATTTCAAATCCCTTATTCAAATTCCATTTGAAACCCTTTATTCAATTTCTATTTGAATTTCTTATCTTCAATTCCTATTTGAAATCCTTTGAATTTAAATTCTATTTTAACTCCTTTATTCAATTTCTATTTGAAATCCTTTGAATTTAAATTCTATTTTAACTCCTTTGAATTTAAATTCTATTTTAATTTCACTTTGAATTCAAATTCTATTTAATTTCACTTTGAATTCAAATTCTATTTAATTTCACTTTGAATTCAAATTCTATTTAAACTCCTTTTATCTAAAATTCTATTTCAAACTTTATATTTTCTTTGAATTCTAATATTCAACCTCCTCTTTATATTCTCTTTGAAATTCTACTTAACCAAATTCCATTTGAATTCTAATATTCAAATCTCTATTTGATTTTTCTTTATTCAAATCCATTTGAATTCCATTGAATTCAAATTCCATTTCAATTTTATTTGAATTATATATATATATTAAAATTCCTTTAATTTACTTCTATTTGAAATCTATATTCCCATTTCACATTTCAAAATTCCTTTGAAGTAATATAAATATATACATATATTTATACCTATCCCAAATTCAAAACATTTGAATTTTCAAACAGCTTGTTTCTTTTCAAACAAATTTCCATCAAAACTTTCCTAAGGCAGCAATTCATCACTTAGAAACTCAAAAATGAACACTGATGATGTTGCGACCATCATCAGAATTATTTCCCAGCTACTGAATGAGTCCAGTGCTATATTTCTTTCAAAATCCATTTAGAAAAAGATTTTCCAAACTCCCAGGATTTTAAATTCTGAATTCTGGTTGGAATTCAATTTCAATTTATCTCATTTGTATATTTGATTTCATATACAAATTCCATTGGTTATATATATATAACTAATTCTGGTTTATAATCTAATTCGATTATAATCCTAACAATCAACTTAACTATTTAAAAACAATATCGTGTCCAATCTTCTGTTCAAGTGTTTATAAATTCCTATCGACATCGTGGCGTCCCACGATTCGACCAAAATTTATAATCCACTCAACAGACCAGTCAACACAATATAAAACGATTTTTATATCAGATAACAAATACGCTCTCTCGTATATATATACACTCGACTCATTCTAGGATACTACTGATCCTATCTCTAATGAGCACAATTTCCACAAAGCCTAGGTATTCGCTCAACCTAAGCTCTGATACCAACTGTAATGACCCAGAGAAGTTCAAGTAGGCTTTGCAACCATCCTCTCCCATCCTCACAAAGTAGCAGGGTAATACCCCACCGTGACTTACATTGGTACCCCAGCACCATATTTTACGACCAGCCTTTCGACTTCACAACCAACCCTCATTTTCGGGACATGTAGGGGTAAGAGTCTCCCGTTCGCCACCTAACGAAAAGCGAGAACCCCCTATCATGCGACACATGCCCCAAGCACGCAACATGGACTGGTATGAGTAAACAGTTTAAAACAGTTTCAGAAAACTAAATGATATCTCATAAGACCACGCCGTATAACACGGAACGGGTTTTTCCCTTATGAGAATCCAAACACTTGATTTAACATTTCAAAATCCCTTTTGAAAGGAACGATAATCTTTATATCAAAACTCTTTTGATATTATAATAATGTCTAAATCAAGTAGATAACAATCTAGTGGAACGTTTGCATCTCACGTTCCACATATATAATATACGATCAAAACCGCAAGCACGTATTGGGAAATGGATTTCCAACTATGACAAGGTATGGAACCACCTTCCGCTGGTATATCTCTAGAGGAGAATACACCGAGTTCAACAAGAACATCTTGCAACTCAGCCACACATGACCGACCACTCATTTCGCTTGAGTGTATCGAATGTATATCACCAACGATTGGGATCAGCAACCGTTTCCCGAATGGGACAGCATCGACAATAGATTTTTAGAAGTAAATGAAACTCTAGATCAGGTGATTATACACCCTAATAGGTGCGACCTACATAGCCATGCTGCTTGCCCGATTTTTGTCATTTACCGGTTGATGAGGCCAGAGGCTACGCTTTATCATCACACCAGATTCACTTCGAATGCCACATCGTCAAATCCATCAAATCACCGATTGACGTCCTCAACAGTACATTACGTGTTAGCTAAAAGAAGTGTCCTTCTCCGCTTGCAATCTTGGTACGGTTGAAGAAATCAATGTACGTGACCTTTCTGGAAATACTCTGTCAGACATTCATCCATACAAGTCACCCAGGAACAGGATGAACTGAAGGCACAATTTCTATAAATAGAAAAAGTCCTTGCACTCTACTCCGTCTTCGATTATCTTTATATAATCTGATTCGCAACGCTACTGCCAATACAGAGTGGTTCTTCGGATAATAATCCAACCGGTCTCTCCATATTGACAACGATGGACAAAACTTCGATAGTCTGTGATTTAACTATCGGATAAAATAAGTGTTTCGATAGTCGATGATTTAACTATCGAAGAAAACAAGTGTTCATCCAAACATCCAATAATCACTGAGCCTTTAATTAATATTCCATTAATTAAATCACTTCTCTATTTCTTTATCAATATTTGTTAACCAAATATTTTCAATAACCATATTGACCTGTTACGTTATTTGGAAAACATTTCCGAATATCGCCTTCCTTTATTTTCTAAACTTTAGAAAATATATGCTATTTATAATTGGAAAATATTCCAATTACTTATCTCTTTTCCGATCATGTTTATTTCTATACTTAGGTAATATTCTTTATTTCTATTTCCAAGCTTACACTTATTTGGGTTAAAACGGATGTTGTGTAAAACATCGTTACGACAACCCAAATCCTATATTCAACTAACTCTTATCCAACATTGATCTTTGAGCCTGAAATCTTACTGTTTATCTGTTAATAATGAAATCAATCAAGTTGGGGTATAACTACCTCTCAGACCTTGACTGAATAACATTTATAACGTCAAACAGATATGACTACTTACTCGAATAATCAATACCATACAACTACTGATTCACTTTTAAACACGTATACTCTTCCTCTTTCTATTCTTACTAGATTTTATTCCTAGTTTTCCTTTTTGATTATACTATTTTATTTCTAAGTTCGTTTCCTTATCGACTTCTATATATATCGATACGTTGATTTCTAACTATCAAATTATCTTAAAAATATTCTAACTCCTTAAATTCCCGGAAAAATTCGCCATAACCTCCTTTGTACCGGGAGCATCGGGAAAATCCCCAAACTGCCACACAGGCCTCTCTAATCAAAAAGAAAAAGGAAAAGCCAAGCGGCTTGCCGATACGGCGCATAAAATCTCATATATGAATTAACTACGTACCTTTTTGTCGGGCAATCTATATATATACCTTCTAACACTTTATTCCAAACCTGTCTCCTGTATATTTATACCTGTCCAATCTATTTTAACTATACCAATCGTTTTAACTCAATTTGTTAATTAAATCTGTTACTTAACTTTTCAGTCTATTTCACCTTCATATTTGAACATGACATGTTCAAATATATTTTAACTGCATATTAACAAATTCTAATTATACTCATACTCTCGTTTCCTTATCGACTTCTTATTCAAATTCCAATTCAATTCTATTTGAATTCTCTTTATTTAAACTTCAATTGAATTCTATTTTCAAATTCTATAGTTTAAAGTCCATTTGAATTCTATATTTCAAATTCTATAGTTAAAGTCCATTTGAATTCTATATTCAAATTCTATAGTTAAAGTCCATTTGAATTCTATATTCAAATTCTAATTGAATTCTCTGCATTATTTATAAACAACGTTTATAACTTTACTTAAAATCCCCCATTATATATTTATAAACAAAGTTTATAAATTCAATTCAAATCCCACCTTTCCATTTATAAACAAAGTTTATAAATTCATTTCAAATCCCATCTTTTCATTTATAAACAAAGTTTACAAATTCCATTTCAAATCCCATCTTTCATTTATAAACAGAGTTTATAAATTCGATTCAAATCCCAACTTTTCATTTATAAACAGAGTTTATAAATTCCATACTTGTTTTATATATTCAAACAAGTTAATATTTTCCCTAGTTCATTAAAAATTCAAATTCTATTTATAAAAATAGAATTCCCTTTTTAAAATCTCAAATACCCTTTCGATATTTTTATAAATCAATATTCAAGCCCCAGTGATATTTTTAAACAATCAAATCAACCAATTTTCAATCATTTGATTTTTTTACACAACATATATGAATATATATGAAATCAAACAAACAACAAACAAATAATATATTTTTGAGGAATCCAGTTGGATTCCTCCAACCTGTTTTTTTCCTGCATCCACAGATGTTAGTCAACATAGTAATACCCATCCTGCTTCGAGGCAGGATATCGCGGTATGAAGGTCATCCACTATCATAGCGTGGGGCGTATAGGGTAATCATCTGCTAATGAAACCGCGGGCATCCGCTAATGGGACTACGGGAATCCAACCAATCATCAACCCAATATATATATATATATATAATAGTCAACGAATCCTAAATAACTATATATATTTTAAAACAATCAGACAACATTCAAACAAGCACAGACAATTATTTTTAACTATATAAAAATAATTTCTAAATAAATGGTGAGATTTACTCACCAGGATTTTATCTGCTGAATATCCATTTAAAATTCCAATTCATCTCGGCCGAATAAATACCTTATTGTTACGGCTTCAATTGATCAGCCTTTCCCATACCTTGCCAACCACACATCAAATTTTGGCGACCCTCCTTTTACACGCTACTTGAACTATTCTGCCAAGCAGTTTCCTTACACCAAGTTCGTACCCACCTGGACACCCACATAACACCTGAGACCATCAGATCATCATTAAAACTGCACATCGCACTACTTCCTTTTGCTTCATCTCCTTTGATAATACCTACTTCAGTAAACATAAGGACCCTTCACTGCCTGAATCTGACAAACAGATACGAGAATAAATTTTACATGGTCTGCCACAACAAAGAGCATCGTTCCCTTCCTAATTCGCCATCTCTACCACTGTCGCCATCAGTATTCTCACCATCTCACCCAAACACGTTGATCGATCAACCCTTTCCACCTGACAATAGCTATATGAAACTTCGAAGCTCCTTACCAAATCGCGATGAACTCTACGGTTGAATTGAAACAGACGGACACCCCTACTTTGCTCGCTACCTCTCCGATTGAAGCTGAAGACAAACCCTAGTTTCCGTTGGTTTCGAACATGACTCTTCTCAAAGGCATCGCAAGCTTTAGATGCTTCAATTCGAACCTCGTACCACCAATTCAAATAGACCACCTTTTTTTCCCATAGTATCGATTTCAATTTGAGAATATAAGGGGAAATGGTGCGGTTTTGTTTTCTGAAGTATTGAGGAGTGAACAATATAAAGGGTAGTAGCGATATTTAATCAGGCGTGGCCATTTATCCTCCTTTTGAAATTTTTTGAACGATTGTGGAGGATATAAATGGAGCGTGGCCATTTATTCTCCTTTTATTTTTATTAAATTTTTATTTTAATTTTAATTAAAACTGGTATCCTTTAATTAAAATTCCCCTTGATCTCGAACTCCTTTCTGAACCCAACAACTATCAATTCTAGGGTAATACCTCTATTTCAGACACATTGGGATAGGTCACGAAGTCCAATTCGATCATCCGTAGTTGATATTAATTTAAATTGATATAATTTAAATTTCAAACTATTTATTCTCCTCGATAATAAATAAATATTATTACCGTTAAATTTTCATATTAATTATTTAAACTGTTTTCAATTCAAATTAAAATTTGAATTCAACTAAATCCATTTTCGTATTCTGATAATTTAAATTGAAATTGATTTTTAAAATCAATAACTCCCTATAAAAATTGATTTATTTACTTAACTAAATATTAACATCCATATTAAATAGTTAAAATTAACCCATAAGAATCCGGGTCATTACAAAGCAGATGTTGCGCAAGATAAAAACATCTATGGAAGATATGAATAAGGGAAAATTTGTTTGACTTGAAGATTATGCCGAAGTCGGAAAATAAATGGAATGGAAAATGGGGAAGGAATGTTTGTTTTGGTAATCGATTAAGGGAAGTATAGTTTACTTTCCATGTTGAATAATATTTAAACTAATTATAATTAGTCTAAGGAAATAAAATAATAATTATATTTATAAGTCACATATGTATTGAAGTACGGATTATAATAGTACTATTATAATCAATATAAATAAAATAGGATTCTTAAACAAAATTAAATTGTTAATAGATATGATTTGGGAATAACTAATTTCCAATATTAATAAATTGATGTACAATGTTATTTAGACCGTTGAATTGTGATAGGCCAGATCTGCTGTATTTGTTTTGTTAATTTGATCTGAGTGTAATGCTGTGACATAACCCAATTAACCTGTGTAATCACATCTTGTTTATATTGACTTATACAAACTACTGTTAGAATCTGGAATCTTATATGTTAAATATTTTCAGTAGACAAGTCCAAATAATAAATTTAGGATATAGAAATACATATGAAGTATGCTGATTGGATTGCTATTAAATATCATTTGTCCCTAAAAGATATTAACGCTCATCGATTCAAAGAGACCGGGATTGGTTTTCTAAACGAAATCCAAATACCATTTTGTATCAATCTAGGCGTTGATAAATTTGAAGTCAAATTGAAGGCCATTGAAGACGGAGTTTATGCATGGACTGTTTTGTTTAGAGGATAGTGCCTTCGGTTTGTCCAGACCCAGGACAACTTGTGTTGACGAATGTCTGACAGAGTATACCTAACAGATCGCGTAAGTTGATTTCTTCAGAACTATGTTTGGTGGCGGAGAAATTCGGTTCTTTAGCTTTTTACCCGTGGTTTTGGGGAAGTCAATTTGTGATTTGACGGGTCTGACGATGTGGCATTCAAAGTGACTAAAGATGTGCTATTCAAAATGGAATGTTTTGACCTCAAACTTCAAAAACGGGAAATGACGAAAATCGGGTAGGTAGCATGGCTATGTGGGTCGCTCCCATTAGGGTGTATTGTCATCATCTAGAGAATATTCATTTTGTTACTTCTTTTCAATTCTGTATCTCCTGGGAATGGTTATGTTGCTAGCAATCGTAAGGTGATAATATATTCAATACACCCAAGAGAAATGAGTGGTCGGTCATGTGTGGTCCGGTTGCAAGACGTTCTTGTTGAACCCAGTGTATTCCCCTCTAGAGATACACTATCGGCAGGTGGTTCCATACCTTGTAATAGTCGGGATCCAATCTCCAATAAGCCCCGCGGTTTTGTTTGTATACTATATATGTGGATCGTGAGATGCAAGCGTTCCGCTAGATTCTAATTTATTTGTGGAAAACCCTAGACATTATTATAATATCAGAATAGTATGATTTCAAAATGTTTTGGGTTATCGTAAGGTAAAAGCCATCCATGTTTATGTGTGGATTAATCTTACGATTATCTTTTCTTTTGAAATGTTTTGAAAGTTAAAATATATGCTTAGGATTCTCATAAGGGAAAAACTCGTTCTGTTTTTACGGCATAGTCTTATAAGATATCCTTTATAAACCAAGCTCGTTTTAAAATCGTTTACTCACACCAGTCCCATGACTGACCCAGAGTTTATTTTATGTGCTCTCCCTAAACTCTTGGGTGCCCAAATTTGTACGGGCAGTCAAGTAGTTTAAGATTTTTCAGATAATCTAGAAGGAGCTGGAGCACGAGGTTTCAACGTTAGACATATAGAGAGTTTATTTCTGCTATAATGTGTATATGATGTACTCTAATGTTGTATGTAAGTTCAGATAATGTTTTGTATTTTCCCAAGCTTACATCTGTATTATATTTTATTCCGCTGCGATTGTGTGATTCAATGTTATTCAAATCTTTCTTCTATATTATTTCTTCTATCCTTAATTTCTATCTTTTCCATTTCTCATCCTCTAACTTCTTTCTATTAATGATTCGTATTTTCGTGCAATTTGGGTCGGACTTGTATTGTATTTAGTCAATTCAAAGGGCTCGGATTTTGCGGGTCGTTACACCAATCCACTAAAGTAAGTGTGGACCGACCCCGCATGAACCAAGGGTTAACTGTAGGTGTGATCTTAAGGTATTTGCTAGAGTGTCTCGAATCTAAAGGAGCCATCGCTAGCCTTGACTCATGATGGAAAATCCAACTTCCTATACGACATTTTTCGGTTTTAGCTGTAAATCTATGTATGGTGACATAATATATGGTACTTATGTCGTCTAGGATTAATACATTTGTTTTTGAAGTGGTTTCATACACTATGCACTTATAATATTATTGCAAATGATTTTTTTAAAGCGTTTCAAGAATGTTTGGATATTATAAGGGAAACCTCTATCCTCCGGCTTGCGTTTCATTATGTGATGGGACCTAAGTCTTATAATAGCTTCATTTTTTCCAAAAGCATTGCATGGTTTATAAACTAATTTTTTTCCAAGGTATTCGTGGGGGTAAACCCATTCCGTGACATGCGGCATGGTCCCGTGATTTACCATATTTTATAGTAAAGTTTTAGTAACTGTTTTAGTTCTCACACCAGTCCCATGACTGACTCGGAGTTTATTGTTCCTACCTAAACTCAAGGTGCCTATATTTTCCACAAGGGAAGCTAGTAGTTTTGGTTTTCACAGATATTTCTTTTCCCAAGATCTTGGATTACAGCTCGAGCTATATTCGGAAAACTTTATATCCGTATATTTCTTTCAGTTGTGTTGTTGATGTATTTTCCACTATACATTGTATTTATACATTTAAATTTCTGCTGCTTGTATTTTAATCTCTGATATTATTTTATTTCTTCTATGTAATATTTATTCATACTCTGATATATTGTACTCTGATGTAAATTGTTGTAATAGCAATGAAATGTTCTATGGTTTGTGTTCTGATGAGTAGTGTTCTCAAAGCAATCCGGGCTCCTCCGTCTCTTCGGGGATCGGGGAAGTCTGGAACATTTCATTTTGGTATCAGAGCTTTGGTTTACAAAGCTCGAGAACAAGAAATATTAGAACCAAATGAAAGAATTCATCAAAGATAGGATTAGCAATATCCTATAAGAATGACTTGTTAGAGATAGGGTTAGTAATACTCTAGAATGAGTTTGAAGAGTGCTATTTATAAAATGAATTTAATACTGGAAATTATATCTTACTATAAGTATTTGAGTATTTTATTTTATATTGATTTTGGATTATCGGGTATAAGAATATTTTGCATATACATCTGATCCACATGTATACAAAGTATCAAATATACTGGATAGATATAGAATCACACTCTAGTCGCCCAGGGATGATCCTGGTAATTGTGATCACATTACCAGTGCTTATTTTTCGAGTTTCAAAAGTTGGATGTCTATATATTTCCATATGACTGGTGTGAGAACCAAAACTTAGATAAGGTTTATTGTTTGTAATTTGGCATTGAAAAAAACTATATTTTTGGGTATATATAAAAGTTACACATTTGGAAATTTAATTAACAAATTTATTATTGGTTGTGTTGTGTGATAATTATTTTAACTAATGAAAATATTGGAACGATAAAATCAATAAATGAATGAATGATAAGTAAAGCCAAGTCAAATATAAAGTAGAACTGAATTGAAAATTGATTGGAATTCCATACATAGACATGTGTAATGTGTGTGTGTGTATATATATGTTGAGAAGATTATGGATTTATTACTGAGTAGAGAAATATATTGTGTACCCGACAATCAGGTGCACCTTAATTAGTTGGTTGCGCAATTTTATTTATCATAAACCACTGTGAGGATTTTTGGATGCGTTGTGATCGTTGTCCTGTGTGATATTAAAAACATATGCCATAGGATAGCAACAAATAAATTATGAACTACGCATGACATACTACATGAACAAAGCATATCATATCATATTCCGTATAAGCATTTGGTGCTTATATGATAAAGTTTGGATTACCATACCGGGGAGAGATACTTGTATGGCGATAACTGAATTACAGGTTGAACTGAAGACTGATTATGGACTTAATAAAATACATATAAAGGTTCTCGAGGCAGGATTTAATAAAAACCCTACTCAGGCCTGGAGATGACAATAATTCACATCTCTCTTGTTTTTAATTAAGGCACATGGATTATTTTATTTCCAACATTGGGGAAAGGTACGAGATTTTGATTTTTTACACGTCTCCCTTGGGCATAGATAGGTCACAAAAATTGTGTATGCTTTTAATTGATTTATTAGGTGCATAATACGGCCTAATAAAATTTTCAAACCCACACCGTACAAAGGAGGTTACGGCGAAATTTTTCGAAAACTTAGGGTGTTATCCAAATTTTTGAGAAATTAGAAAGTTCTTAGGAACTGAAAAGTTGAAGAACTTGAGTCAAGCGAAGGTGGAGTTAGTTAAGTAAGCGACCTTCAGTTCCTTCTTTCTTTTTTAGGACAAGAAAATCTTAATTGGGGGAGATTGTAACAACCTGGAATTTCTGAACCAATTTAAAATTTTAATTTTAGCTATTCTAATGGGTTTTGAATATTTAAAATGATTTATTTTAAATAGTAACGACTAAAAAAATTATTTAAATCAAAGTTAGAACGTGTAAATTTATTTTAATTATAAAACGACCTTGAAATGGCGTGGTAGTTTGAAAAGTTGGTTTTGAACTTTAAATAAATGTACAAAATGAAATATAAATCAAATTTCAATAAAAGCAGAAATTTTAGAATCTGTTTAATTATATCTTTCTGATGAATGTGAAAAATTCAGATTTCATAATATAAATTGAAATTTATGTCTAGCTTAAAATGCAGAATAGTTGCTACGGAATTTATATATATTTATATTATATATAGCCCTTTAAAATAACCATTTTGTAAACGACCACCATTTTGGACGAAACCACTTTTGTTGGATCAAGAATGTCAAATTATTATTAGGTTTAAAATTTCATAATTTTTGGAATTAATATGTGAGCGTGGTGAATTTAAACGTGTTTATAATTTTAGTTTAAATTTAATTGACCAGTTAAAAAGACCATTTTTCAAACGGTCTCCAAATTTGATGAAATTAATTTTGTTAGGACCGTATCGTCAAAACATAGCTAGATTTCAAAATTCATAATTTTTGGAGTTAGTATGTGGTCCCGGTAAATTAAAATGTACGTTGAAATTCATTATCGAACGTTATATTAATTTATATTTTGATAAAAATTGATCGAAACAGTCGAATCAGCTTATGAAACATATCCCATTATATCCAAAATGGGGGTATTTGGTTAGAAACGATAGTCGTTGGGTTTGATTTGGAGTTCGGATGAAAATGGACTAATTAGAGAATTAAATACTAATAAAATAATTATTATAAAAGAGGGCAAACCTTAAAACCCTAATCATTAATTATCAGCGCCGACACTCGTTGAACGACAGATTTGCTCCCAATTTCTTTTCCATTTTTCTTCTAATCCATGAAGCAATTCAAGAAATTTATAAAACAAATATTATAGTATCCTTCACAAGCTTTTGATTCATACATCTATGATCGATTTTCGTGGCATGGATGGTTTGTATTTCGAGCTCAAAGCTCACGAGTTCACAGTGGTTTCTGGAGGGATGGGGCCCTTGAGCTAATGGTGGTGGCCCGGGGCAGGGAGGCATTGGCAAGGCAGAGAGGGTGGATGTAATTGCTCGAATTCCCATACCTTTTGAGTTGACTAATAACACCACATGTCCAACTCAAATTACATAGGAATACGAATAATTAATAGAAAAAAGTTAGAGAATGAGAAATGGAAAGAAAGAAAAGTTAGAATAGAAGAAAACAAAGAACATAGATCTCACAACGGAACAAATAAAATATATTATATAACATAACTTTTGAAATAAAAATTTGTTTTGCATATACATACCAGTAACAAAGTACAGCAACAATTTCTGGAACAGTTATAAACGCCTATTTCCAGATATAACATAGTACACAACGGAAAATATGATGTTTATAGCTAATTGATGAAGCCTCCTGCTTCAAGCTCCTCTAAGTGTATCTGTAAAATCCTGACTACTTGACTGCCCGTACAAATTTGGGCACCCAAGAGTTTAGGGAAAACAAAACAAAATAAACTCTACGTTAGTCATGGGACTGGTGTGAGTAAACTCCAACCATTAGTTTAATTTTTAAAAATCATTTCGGAAGAAAAGATAATCGTAAGATCAATCCACACATAAATACAGATGGTTTTTACCATACGATAACCCAAAATATTTTGATATCAAAATTTGGTGATATTGTAATATAGTGTCTAAATCAAATAAATAGAAATCTAGCGGAACACTTGCATCTCACGCTCCATATATAATAGAAAATCAAAAATCGCAGGGCGCTTATTGGAGATTGGATTCTGACTATGGCAAGGTATGGAACCACCTTCCGATATTGTATCTCTAGAGGGGAATACACTGGGTTCAACAAAAACATCTTGCAACCCGGCCCACACATGGCTGGCCACTCATTTGGCTTGAGTGTACCAAGCATATTATCACCAATAGTTGTGATCAACAACCATTACTGAAAGCAAATAGCAACGAACTAAGAAGCAACTGGAATTTCTCTAGATCAGGTGATAATACCGCTAATGTGAATGAACCACTTGGCCATGTTGCCTGCCCGATTTCTGTCATTTCCCGGTTGATGGGGCTTGAGATCACAATTTACTTTTCAAACATCTTGCCACCATTTACTTTGAATGTCGCGTCGTCAGACATTCATCCATATATGTTGTCCTAGGACTGGACAAACCGAAGGCACCATTCTATTAATCCATCTTGGATAATTTCTACCTAGGATTAATAGAACAACCCTTGCACTTTACTTCGTCTTCATTCGTCTTCAGCATAAGTTGATTCGTAATGCTCATGCCAATACGGAGTGGTTTTTCAGATATTAAACCCGAACCTGGTCTACACGTATTGACAATGAAGGTATAAAATAAACCAAAACTTTGATAGTCGATAATTTAACTATCAACGGAAAGATTTAACTATCAAAGGAAACATCCATACAACCGACGATCCTAATTCGAAATGGAAATTCTAACGATCAACCATCAAACAATACTGACCCTTTAATTAACATTTGGCTAATCAAATCATTTCATAATTCCCTTTCAATATATTTACTCAAATATTCTTCAAAACCCGACTAAGCTCTCACGATTCTTTGAAAAAAACATTTCCAATTATCTAACTATTCTATTTCCTACATTTTAGAAAATATTCCTTATCACATTGGGAAAAACAATTCCATATATCCACAATTCCTTATTTTCTATATTTAGAAGATATATGTTGTTACATTGGAAAACATTTTGGAATTATCCATTTCTTTTGGCCCGTTCATTTCTATAGTTAATAATAACCATTTCTGTAATTGGATAACATTCCCATTTCTAAACTTCTTATCAACCCAATTTATCTCATTTCCTATATTAGAAACATCTCTGATATTATTTGGAAAACGTTTCCAAATCTTCTAAAACAGATGTTAAATAAAACATCGCTATGTGAACCCACCATTAACACTCATTAAATTACTTCATTTTTGAATATATAACCAAATTCCTTTATAACCATTCTAGTCTACAAAACGTATTTATATTACAAATTTTGGAATAAAACTCATCGTTCCTTTAAAACGATTATCCTTTTCCCTTTCTCATTCGCGTTCCAATTTGGATTCATATTTCAAATATAAATTTCCTTTATCGATATTATATTTGCAAATTATTTGCTTTAAACTATTATTCTCTTTAACATTGAATGTATTCCTTTTATATATAATCAAATTAGTTTAATTTCGTACTTAAAAATAATATCTTAAACCTCAGTTCTATTTGTAACTTCCATTCAGATATGTTCTAACCCAATTACAAATATCAGTTTTAAGCTCGTTCCTTTTTTATATAAATTCAAAACTTGAATTTATATTTCAATTTATATCAAGATAATATTTTTATTAAATTTATAAATGTTTTGTTTCTTGATTTATTTATTAAAACAATTTCCTATTTCAAGTCCATTTCAAATTAAATTCTACTTTTAGAAAAATAAATTCCCTTTTTATATCTCAAATTCCTTTTCTATATTCGAAAATGTTTTACAGTATTTAAAATACCAAAGTTCTAGAGACAGGATAATTCAAATATAACATATCCAATCACATATTATATAACACATCATATATCAAAATCAAATGAAAAACAGTAATATAAACGTTGAGGAATCCAGTTGGATCCCTCCAACTTGTTTCCCTGCACCCACTGATGTTAATCAACATCAATAATATTAATTTCACATCAATATGAAATAACATGGTAAACAGAACTAATAATCGATCAACGATATAACTATATTAACCATTTCAACTATTAACCAAATAACCATCACAATATTACTATATATAAATTTAAAACTCGTTTATATAAAAATATAAACAAGCCAGAATTAGTGAGTTTACTCAGATTGTTTTGCAATCGACGATTCTTCTTTGGTTTCATTTAAAATCAAACAAGCGTTTGATTTTATCATGAAACTCCAGTAGCTCCATTCTCAACCACGTTAGTTCCAAAATGGAGATTCCGTTGCTGCGATTTCGACATGATTTGTTTTTGTTATATTCCAATATTGGATGAGCATGTAATCATCATTAATTTCCAATGTATTTATGAATATCTAATTAATACTAAGTATCAACCTTTAAAGCATTAGTAAGAAGTCATAAAAAATGACGGCAATGTAATGCTGACTTATTTTCCCTTAAGGTGTAGATGAATGCTGACATAAATTTGATTCACTAAGGTACTTCATTTCCACATTGTTCAATGTTTTTATTATGATTGATATTGATTTACGTCTACAGCAGAATAGAATAAGGCTATCGATATGCATATTAAGAATCATTTTGTGGAAGGATAGCAGCAGTAGTTTTTCTAGTGTGAACATTCTGTTAGATTTTATGAATTATGAATACTTTGGGTGTGGACAAAACTGTAATCCATTGTCTATGACTTGACCGTATTCTCCAAAAATAGTATTGCCAATATTGAACCCAATCACCAATATTAATTATTAATTAAGCCTCTTCATTACCTCGTTAATTCACTGATCCCCCTCCTGCTGCTTCTCTGTCGAACTTACGAAACCTGTTCCAGAAAAGCAGCGGCCCTTTCTCTCATCGCAACTAAAACCATTAGTCACCATGGTCTGTCCATCGACTGACCTGACCCACCGAGCCTCCCCAGAACTTCGCCCACTTGCTCTCCCTTCAACGAGAAGTGCGCTGTCGCACCTGCGCTGGTCTTAGGGCCTTCAAATCGTGAGTTGCGGTCATCCCTATTGCCTTAAACTAGCCCGCTGTAGGAGTTTCGAGCAGTAACAGAATAAGCTTGGACAAAAACTTAAGGCACCAGTGAGAAGCAAAGTGGAAAGAGGATTAAATCGAAAATTACTTAATTTGATCGAGCTTCAGATTTGATTCGATTTTTCTGATGGACATACGAACTGTGGTGGAAACAGAGACGGGAAGTAATTGGGAATTTTCGTTCACTTTTCAATTTTTAATTGTTAAATACTTTATGGTTTGCTTATGTTATCTTTCCTGGGAACGAGAATAGCTTTACTAGTATTTAAAGCAAAAGAAAGTTTGGTAGTGACGACATCTGTTGGCTTGGCACACACGAAAGCAAATATCTTAGTATGCACGACAGTGGAATGGTTTGGAGAGCACGCTTCTGAAGGGATTAGCAGCCATGGTTCCTCTTTTTTTTAATAATGTACTTATAAAATGGGTCTTTGTTGGACGTTGGTAAGGAAGAGGTTTTTTAAACGTGGTAGACCGCATAAACATCATCAGGTTGTATTTTAGTTCTTGAAACAGATATTCTGCCACACATACCATTATCAGATTGTATTTTCGGATGCACTTTATAGTCATTAACACCACCATTTGAATGTGGACATCTTTTGCTTCTTTATATGTATTATAGTTCGCTAGATGCCTTATAGGAATTCAAATGATATCATACCATATACCAGTCATCTTATATGCTTTGTGTGATGGTACAGGAACTAAATATACACATCACATATATGAGTATGGAGGAGGATCCATCGTTAGGGTACTCTGTTACACTAAATCTCATTCACTTACGAACTGCTATAGACAAAAATAAAAACACTATCGTGTCAAGTGATGTGCCATGATCACAAAAATATAATAATATAGACATGTTAACTTATATTATGATATCCCAAAGCGCTGATATACGGTGTAAAATACTTCAAATAAAAAGTTGCTTATTTTTCAAAATAAAAATTATAGAAAAATTCTATAAATTAAATTAACAACACGTCTCAAAAATCTTACCATAATTAAATGTTCTGGATTTTATAAAATTAATTCGTTAAAATCAGAGGTTGTTTGGAAATTAAATCGATATAATATAAATCGATTCCAAAATGAACAAATTTATTAAAAAAAAATATTATTATCATATATTTTCAAACAGAATATATCTATATCTTCAAAATAATCATATTTGGAAGTTAAACTTGATATTTTAAATTAAAATGACATTCGAATTATTTAAAATTGACTTATATATATATATATATAAATTCATTATAATTTATAAACGATTCCATAGTGATTATTGGAAAATTTAATTTGGACATAAGTCACAATCTATAAGACGAAATCTCGATTTTTCTCTTTCATTAGAAAAATATAATCAAATAGATCTGAACGTTTCTTGTTTCGAAGAAATCTAACTTATATTGGATCATGCATATTTAATTAAAGTTCAAAACGCTAAATTACGAACTACCGCGACATTTTGAGCTTGATTTAAATAAAATTATAAACTATGTGTTCAAACTTCTTTTAATTGATAATTTCGTTAATACAGTTCGGATTTAAACTCGATTAAATATCTTAAGTTTACCAATTCACCCAATACTGCAAATTCAACTTATTTTCGATTATTCTGGAACTAAATTCAATATTACACTATTTATATTAACTAAATATCCAAATATATCGAATTCAAAATATTTAAATTACTAAACCACTATTCAAATAATTAAACTAATTAATTAATTAGATTGCTAAAATCAAGGTCGTTACATTCTTCCCCCTTAAAAGAATTCTGTCCCCGAAATTGCTAAGTAGTAAAGTTGTTATAATGCTAACTCCTCACAACTTACTTGGCCAAAATCTTATACTTTACATTTCCATAACCCAGTTCTATACATAATTCTTTATCCTCATAACTACACAAAAGATTTCATTATTTATTCCTAATGAGCTATCCACCTATGGGGACAATCCATCATTACATCCTTATATTCGATCCATATGATCTTCTGCATATTTCCAGATTTATGTCTATTCAATATTGATTCTAAAACCATTTATCAAGTTCCTTTAACTAATCTAGTTTCCTCATTCAAAATAAAATCGATAAATCGATTCCTAGTTATCAAACTTTTCTTAAAATTTTCTAACTCTTTAAATTTTCAAAAATTTCGTCAGCGTCTCCTTTGCGCGGCTCAATTGGTACAAACACCACTCACCTCTCTAGGCCCTGTCCAATCTAAAAGAAAATCAAAAGGCCAACCGGCTTGCTCAATAAGCTCATAAAACCATCACCCAAGTAATTTTGCAAATATGTACCTTTTTGTCGGGCACTCAACTCTATATCTTTCATTTGCTTCCATTTAATACCTACTAAATTTACATATACCCATTTCCAATTGGTTCCAAATCATTCAAACTTATAGCTTTAATTCACTAATCAACTTCCTGACTAGTTTACTTCCATTCTATAATTTGAATCTGGTTTCTAATTGAGTTCATATTCATCACATTTTAATTCCAATCAACAACACAATATATTCAACTTGTTTATGCATAATTCGAACCATTTTAATAATTCAAATTTCAGCATCTCTATATTTAATTTCATTCGGGATTATCTCCAATCCAATCCATATATAAACATTCACATTCATTCAAATTAATGATAAATCAATTTATTCTCTTTCCACTTTACAAACAGCTTAGTTTAATTTCCAATTCGATACAATTCTATTTAACTCAAGTTAAGCTTTTAATCTATTTAATTTACTTTCACTATTTTAATTCATTCAACTTGTACAAGTTAACTTAATTCTAGAATTCAAATTCCCTGTATTTGTTTCAAATTCAGCTTGAAATCATAATTATATACATATACTTATAATTAATTTAATTCAAAACATTCGAATTTCTAAACAATTTTGCCTTTCTCAAATAAATTTCCATTTATTATGGTAGCAATCCATCACTTAGAAACTCGAAAATGAATATCGATAATGTTGCGATCCATTAACAGAATTATTTTCTCACCACTGAAGTGATTTCAGTGCTTAATCACTTTCAAAATACATTTAAAATCATTCTTATTCAAAAAGTCTTCAAATTAATGTCATATTACTTTTAAAAATATTTCATAAAATATTTTCTAAATATTCGGGTTTTAAATCCAAAATTCTTATCTAAATCCAATTGTAATTTAATTTATTTATATTCCATTCTTATACAAATTCGGTTTGATTATATATACACTCATCTAAACATTATAATCTTATTTGATTATTACAATAACAACCAATAATTCTAGAAAATTATTTCTTTATATCAAAATAATCATTGGGTAAAATTATTTCGTTTACCCTCTTTTCAAACAATACTGTATCGAATTGCTTTATTCGAGAGTTTAGAAACACGTATCGATACAGTTGTACATTCTGTATCGACCAGAATTCATAAACCACTCAACAAACCAGTCAACACAATATAAAACAATTTTATATCAAATCTGCAAATATGCGCTCATATATATACACTCAAAGTCAATGTTGGGTATTACTAACCCCATCTCTATTGAGTCACCCCACAGAGCCAAGGTTACTACTCAACCTTCAGCTCTGATACGAAATGTAATGGCCCAGATTCCCATACCCTTTAAGTCGACTAATAACACCACACGTTTAACTCTAATTGCACAGAAATACGAATCATTAATAGAAGAAGTTAGAGGATGAGAAATAGAAAGAATGAAAAGTTAGAATAGAAGAAAACGAAGAACACAAATCTCATAGAGGAATGAATAAAATATATTATATAACATAACTATTTAAATACAAATTTGTTTTGCATATACATACCATTATCAGAGTGCAGCAATGATTTCTGGAACAGTTATAAATGCTTGTTTCCAGATATAACACAATACACAATGGAACATATGATAGTCTGTAGCTAACTGATGAAGCCTCCTGCATCAAGCTCCTCCAAGTGAATCTGTAAAATCCTAACTATTTGACTACCCGTACACATTTGGGCACCCAAGAGTTTAGGGAAAACAAAACAGAACAAACTCCGGGTCAGTCATGGGACTGGTGTGAGTAAACTCCAACCATTGGTTTAGTTTTTAAAAATCATTTCGAAAGAAAAGATAATCATAAGACCGATCCACACATAAACACGGATGGTTTTTACCTTAAAATAACCCAAAATATTTTGATATCAAAATCTGGTGATATTATAATAGTGTCTAAATCAAATAAATAGAAATCTAGCGGAACGCTTGCATCTCACGCTCCATATATAATAGAAAATCAAAAACCGCAGGGCGCTTATTGGAGATTGGATTCCAACTATGACAAGGTATGGAAACACCTTTTGATAGTGTATCTCTAGAGGGGAATACACGGGGTTCAACAAGAACGTATTGCAACCCGGCCCACACATGGCTGGCTACTCATTTAGATTGAGTGCACTAAGCATATTATCACCAACAGT
Organism: Allium sativum; assembly: GCA_030737875.1. NCBI lineage: Eukaryota > Viridiplantae > Streptophyta > Magnoliopsida > Asparagales > Amaryllidaceae > Allium > Allium sativum. The sequence continues at coordinate 136,742,113 of CM060925.1, read as the reverse complement.
TGTGATTAGCAACTTTTACCGAAAGCATACAACAATGAATAGAATAAGAAGCAATTGGAATTTCTCTAGATCAGGTGATAATACCCCTAATGGGAATAACCCACTTGGTCATGCTGCCTGCCCGATTTCAGTCATTTACCGGTTGATGAGGCTTGAGGTCATAATTTACTTTTCAAACATCTTACCACCATTTACTTTGAATGTCACGTCGTCAGACAATCGTCCATATACGTTGTCCTGTAACCGGACAAACCGAAGGCACCATTCTATTAATCCATCTTGGACAATTTCTACCTAGGATTAATATAACAACCCTTGCACTTTACTCCGTCTTCATTCGTCTTTAGCATAAGTTGATTCGTAACGCCCATTCCAATATGGAGTGGTTTTTCAGATATTATACCTAATCCCGGTCTCTCCGTATTGACAACGGAGGTAAAAATAAGCCAAAACTTTGATAGTCGGTGATTTAACTATCAAAGGAAACATCCATACAACGGACGATCCTATCTCCAAATGGAAATTCTAACGATCAACCATTAAACAATACTAGCCCTTTAATTAACATTAAACTAATCGAATCATTTCATAATTCCCTTTCAATATATTTACTCAAATATTCATCAAAACCAGATTAAGCTCTCACGATTCTTTGAGAAAAACATTTCCAATTATCTAACTATTCTATTTCCTATCTTTTAGAAAATATTCCTTATCACATTGGGAAAAAAAATTCCATATATCCACAATTCCTTATTATCTATATTTAGAAGATATATGTTGTTACATTGGAAAACATTTTGGAATTATCCATTTCTTTCGGCCAATTCATTTCTATAGTTAATAATAACCATTTTTGTATTTGGATAACATTCCAATTTCTTAACTTCTTATCAACCCAATTTATCTCATTTCCTATATTAGAAACATCTCTGACATTATTTGGAAAATGTTTCCAAAACTTCTAAAACAGATGCTAAATAAAACATCGCTATGCGACCTCGCCATTAACACTCATTAACTTACTTCACTTGATCATCTCGCTATAGAACCTTAACCATGTCTTAGTTAAAAATGAAGACAAGTTGGGGTATAATTATGTAACGTCCCAGATTTTCCGGTCATTTAAATTGGAATATTTAAATGTGTTTATATATTATATTGGAAATATAATATATTTTATATCGAATTTATTTTATTCGAATATATATAAATTTATAATATACATATAAAACGGGCTCGAAACGACGCTGCAGTTTGTAATTTTTAATTTAAAATTTTAATCGAATATAACGGATCCAATATAAGTCAGAATTCGGTGAAACAAGAACCGTTCGGACCGATTTGATTATATCTTTCAGAGAGAAAAATCAGGAATTCCTCGTATAGATTGCAATATATGTCCAAATCAAATTTTCAAATGGTCGCTATGAAATTTCATTAATAAATGATAACGTTTATTTAATGAATATAGAGGAATTTCTATACTTTTTCAAACCGAATTTCCGAATACTGAGTTTTAAAGACTATATTGACCGGGTTTAAAGCTTTATAAAATCCCGTTTAAATATATTTACGATAATATTAAATTATTATCGTTAAATTGAATTGTTTTGAATTTAATTCTATTTTATCGACCGTATATAGACGGTAGAAATAGTTTTCTTTTCAAACCACCACCGTTTTTGACGAAACAAGTTTTATTGGAATGCGTACAATTAGTTACTACTACATTTTCAGTTTGGAGCCGAACAGAGTTGTTTTGTCAGCGGGCGATATTTTAAAGGTGAACCGATGGTTAAATTGAGAACTAAATAGTGTCGTTTTTGCAAACAAAGTTCGTTTTCAATTAAATTAGTTTTATAAGGACCGCAACGTTAAATTATACTATGACGTCCAATTTCGTTATTTTCAAAGTTTGTGAATATCAGTACGAATTTTGGGTGTTTGACGTAAATAGCGGTGAATGTTAAATAAGTTACCCTATAATAAACAAACTGACTATGTATTGCGTACCCTATATTTCACCCTCCCCCAGATGTCACAACAAATTATATTTTCTATTTAGCCTACCTATTTTCCTTCCAGCTAACGATGTACATTTTGTATTTTCAATTCAAGCCGCCTGCAACCCTATCCCTTTCAATATCGTAGCTGGCCCTGCCCTGTTGAAATGAAACTCAAAAAAAACAAGACCACAGGCTACAACTGTACCTATCGAAGAACCGTGTGTGCCAAGCTAAATTGAAATCGTGTCGCGCAAGGTATTGAATTCCGTGAGCCCCAAGCTTCTACCCCTTTAAATAGTCAGCATCCTCATTTCAATCTAAAGGAACGAAAAATAAAAATAAAATAAAAACAGTATTAAGAGGAAATAGTAGAAAGTACGAAACTGGAAGGGGGGCTCACTGTCAATGGTTTGCGCAGGGAAGTGTCGAATTTCCTGTGAGTGAGCTGGAAGCATAAGACATTGAAGGCGTGGCATCAGGATGGAACCGAATGAAGCAGACTGGGAACTAGGACGACAAGCGTGTACCAACTTGGAGTAGAAACATGGATAAGTGGGAAGTTTGTTTGTGCGGTGGTGTAGGGTGTCAGGTGCGGAGGGGTTCCTGTGGTGATGGCATGGGAGTACTCGAGGCATAGATGAAGGCGAGTTGGAGTACAGTGCCTGCATGAAGTCTGGATGATGGAGTTTGAAAGGATTAGTGCATGAGAAAAGGTGGTTGGAGGACCGCATGTAACAACGGGTGGGTTCCTACTGTCGAAGTGAAAATAGTAGGTGAAGGAGTTCCAGTTGTGGTGCTCTATGGCTAATGGAAGGCACAGACAGTAGGGGACTCGGAATGTGGTGGTGACGTGGAATTATGTGGGGGAGGTCCATCAAAAAAAAGAGAACAAGAAAACACGTTCTGAAAATGGAAAGCTTCGTTGATGTTAAGGCATGCATGGGAGGTTATGTGTGAAAGGCAGGCGTGTGAACTAGCGGGTATGTACATCGGTGCACATGGAGTTGCGGTGGTAAGTGAGGTAACAGTGGAAAGTAGTAATTAAAATTCTGGTTAACCTTAAATAACATATATAATTAAAGGATTTATTATTAAATCATATTACTATTTATGAAGTTCGGAGAAGGTGCGTTGAGTGGGGTTTTCAAACAGAAGAAATAAACGAACGTCATGGTGGAAGAAATTTCAGTCGGCTAGATATTCTCTATTAAAAGAATCGGCCTATTTTATTCTTGAACAAAAGTGAGCAAGTAATTAGTTAAATTAATATTCATACCTATAGTTAATTTTTTTAGAATGAACCATGTATAAATTATATTATTTATAACTTGTTCGAACATTAACAGAAGCCGATAAAAACAAAAGGGCGTCAGATCCGTATCGACGAACACGACGGATAAAACTGGTTTGGACAGAATGGACAACTATTGGGTTTTTAATTAAATTAAACGTCCATTTAATTTAATTAGAACGAACTGTTTCAACGTCAAATGGAATCAAGGTGAGTTCAACTCACTCAGTTTACCCCGTTTACATTTTATATAAATCGGGTTCTCTTTTATTTGTGTGTGCAATGTTTGATAATGGTTGATATTTGATGACTATTGATATTCATTGATTAAATTAAGCGTTTGTTTAATTTAATCAAATTAAATCGTTATTGCAGACGATTAAATCCCAAACAAGGTAACTTACCTTGTTGGTTACATTTATAATAATATAAACATATTAAACAGATAATTGAATGCTTGATTTGATTGGTTATTGATTGTCACTTCTGTTTATCTGATGAGTAAATATAATGTCCTATTGAATTTGAAGTAACCCATTGTGATGCAGGGAAGGACAGGTTGAGGATCCAAACAGATTCCTCAAATATGTTTCTTACTTATATAATTTTTTAATTAGTCTGATTGATTGTGATTGTTGAAACCAAGTCCAACACTTATTTGATATTAACCAATGGATGATATTGGTTGGGTAATTATCGACAGATGTCCTATAAATGAATTGTTTTATAGAGATTGATTTACCGTTACGTAAATCAATAGAAAGCAAGTTATTAGATTTGTTTATAACTAAAGAGAAGCTTTGAAATCTATTTTATATGGATTATTTTAAATGAAGTTATTAAAGTAAATAAAAAATTATTTTATCTTGCAATGAGTATATAAAAAAAGATTTGTATGTTAACGAGTTTGGTAAGCAAATGTGTAGTAATTAACCAAATGGTTAAGAGTTGAATTAATCGTTTTCAATAAATGATTAAACGAGATTATTTTATTTAATTAGATTGTTAATTTAATCAAATGTAATTATTTAAATTAATTTTATTTTAATAAGAAATAACTAAATGGAAATGGTTAACAAAGTATAACCTTGTTTGATGTAACTAAGTTGACTACTTGAATGAGATTGATTATTTAAAACTATTATTTGATTATGAATTATTTTCGAAATTATGTATCATTTTAAAATAAACTTTTAGGAAGGTTACTTATTTTATTTATAGTTAATAATGAAGTAAACTATTTGATTTAAAGTATGTTAGACGATTAACGAGAAGTTGATCTATAAACGAGATTTTTAAAATGTAATATGAATATAAATTCGTAAAGTAACTTGATAGACAAGATTTGGAAATATAATGTTTTCAAATGAAATCATGTATTTTTATATATCGAGTCTGGATTTCTATAAAAAGAAATGTTAACTTTTAAAGCGAATAATGTTTGAAAGGAACCAGGTTGAAATCGAAATAGAGATAAAGGAAATTAGTTGAGTAAAACCTTGTTATAAATAAAAAAAATGATTTTTAATAAGTATTCTCATATTTATATAAGTTGGATTTTTGAAAGGAAAGTGTTAAACAAGATTGATGTAAGTTGAATTCTAACGGAAACCTTAGTGGGTTGAACTGCGTTATAAAAGTGAGAATCTAACGGTAAAGATCTAGAGATGAATATTTCAAATGTGAAAGGAGTTGTTTGAATAAAACTAAGATAAGTGGTTGTTTAAAAAGTGATTCTAAACTGAATAGAATTGTTGGGGAAAATGATAGAATGAGACTTCGTTGATAAGCTTCTACCTATTCGGAAGATAATAATGTTCTCGTCTCAAGGTCGGAGAGGTAAATAAATTACCCTAACTTTTAACGACTTCATGATTATCCAAGGATGATATTAGTTTAGAAACGAGGATAGTGGAAGTGATTAAAATAAGTATTTCCGTAAAGAATATCATGAACGATAGTTCGAAGGATTTTAAGTTTTCTAGAAATAAGTGAATAAGTATAATTTATTTTCTATTCTATGACCTTTAACCAACAGGAAGGGTATATAACTATATTGTTTAAACCCAAAGGTTTTGTAATCTTTTATAAACGAACAACTAAAGTGTGTGCGTCGCACGCGGTAAATTATTTATTTGTGACTGTCCTTTGTAAATGAGCAACTAAAGCGTGTGCGTTGCACACGGTATTTTACTCCGTTTGTCAGTTTGTTTATACGACGTTTATTTGCAATTTATAACCTTTTTCATACTTTGGAAATTAACGTTTTATTTATAAGTCTATGCACTTCTATACTTATGGGAATTAAAAATATGTCTGAAATGCAAATTTCAAAAGTTAAGCGCCATTACTTGTATGAATATAACAAAATAAAATATGCAAATAAGATTTCCAACTTATATTGTCCATTTTGTATTTCAGGAAATATCAATAATTATATCTGGAGAATAATTCTGAAATCATTTACTTCGTTAATTTGAATTAAACCTATTTAAACATATTATAAGTTGAATAAAAATTGGAAAGGTGGTAATCCAAATGTCGAAATTTTTTGGAAATCAAATTAAGGACTGTTTAACTAAAGAGGCCAACTGACGCTATATACTAGACCAGTTAATCCATTTTTCTCTATGGATGATGATGGTTGTTTATTCTGATAGTTAAAACACCAACTATCAAAATCTGATCAAATCGATTGTTGGTATGGAAAGACCGGGATCGAATCTATATTCGAAAACCATTCCGAATAAATACATAAACGTTGAAGATATCATAAGATGGTCGAGATGGAGCATTAAAGACCGTGGATCTTCATTAGCGGAAGGATTACGGTTGAATTTCTCTGGCTAGCTACCAGAGGTTTTTAAACTGTGATTCGGTCGTGGTTGGGATTTTGCGGGATGCAAGGACTTCTCGCTACTGATCTTTTGGATGCGGTAGGAGGGTGCCTTCGGTTCATCCTGTTCCTGGATGACTTGTATAGACGATGTGAATGGTGGCCAGATGATCCAAAGTTCGATTATAAACTCAAGCCTCATCAACCGGGAAATGTAAAAAATCGGGCAGGTAACATGGCTATGTAGGTCGCTCCCATTAGGGTGTATAATCACCTATCTAGAGAAATTCCTTTTCATTCTTTAATCTATTTTCGATGCTGTCCCTTTTCGGGAAATGGTTGCTGATCCCAACCGTTGGTGATATACATTCGTTACACTCATGAGAAATAAGTGGTCGGTCATGTGTGGGCCGGGTTGCAAGATGTTGTTGTTGAACTCAGTGTATTTGCCTCTAGAGATACACTATCGGCGGTGGTTCCATAACTTGTCATAATCGGAATCCAATCTCCAATAAGAGCCTACGGTTTTGATTGTATGCTATATATGTGGAGCATGAGATGCAAGCGTTGCACTAGATTGCTATTTAATTATATTTAGACACTATTATAATATCAGAATAAGATATGATTTTAAAACTGTTATTGGTTATAGTAAGGTAAAAACTGTCTGTGTTTATGTATGGGTTGGTCTTACTATTATCCTTTTCTTTCAAACGATTTTGGACTTTAAAACAATATGGATGTTATATAAACTTAGTGGGTTTCTCACTCTGGTTCACCAGACTGACCCGGTGTTTGTAATGCTCGGGTTAGCTCGGGTTTACAGGTTCAGGTCATTGGATAATACGAAGTTTAGAAGATGTGTTGGAGGAGTTCAGACGTATGATTTTATCTAGTATATTCCGTTGTGTGATGTATATGAGGATAGGTTGTTATAACTGTCCAAGTGTATTGATGTACTCTGATATTGTAAGTATTTTTTTAAGCTCTCAATAAAGATTATTTCTATATTATATTTTGTTTCCATTGCGATGTGAGACTCTGATTCTGTTGTATTTTCTTCTTCTTATTTCTTCTATTCTAAAATTTCTTTCTCTCTTATCTCATCCTCTAATTTCTTTCTATCGGCATCTGGGTTTCCAGTACAATTTGGGTTGGACTGGTGTTGTTTGGTCGGCCTAAAAGGTACTGGAAATTCGGGTCGCTACATTTGGTATTAGAGCTAATGGTTGAATAATAACCTTGGCTCTATGGGATAACTCGATAGAAATAGGTTTAGGAATACCCTAGATTGAGTTGAGTGTATATATGAGATCGCGTATTTGTAATTGATTATAAAATTATTTTTAAATTAAAGGGTAAATGAAATATTTTGCCCAAATTATAGTTTTATAGAAAAGGAAATAAATTTCTATATTATAGTATTATTGGCTGTTGGTTGTGTTGCTTGATATGGTTGAAATTCAGATTGAAGTGTGAAATGGAATTGAACTGGTTAGAAATCAATCAGTCAATTAAATTGGATATGAAATTGAAATTTAATCTGGTTAAGAAGAATTAATTTTAGATGAAATTCAAATGGAATAAGATAAATTTGAAATTTGGAAATCGAACGGATAATAATGGAAATCAATCAAATATTAATCGATTGATATTAATGTATGTTAAACCAAAGTGGATGCAGAACGATAAGTATCAATGTTGAGTATAATTCAAATGATCTACTTGTTTGTTATCTGGATGATGGATTGGTTGGATAAAATTCATCAACGAGTCAATAAAGGAGTTGAATGAATCAGAACTAACTCCCAGTACAGTAGATCAGCAATAAATTTAGTTACGAAATGAAACAGAATTATTTTACTCTATATTGGATATTGGCATTGTAAACTGAGTTAAGTGCAGATTTTAAAAGCTATGGAATTGAATTAGGTACGCAGATTTGAAGTATAGGTTGGAAGTATAGACGAAGAGCAGTGTGTTGATTAACTTCCAAATTAGAATTGGAATTGAGTTGCCCGACAAATAGATAAACATTAATATATATATATATTGATTGATTGGAGTGATTGATATACCCCTGAGTGGGATGGCTATTTGGCTATTGGTATTCTTTTGGAGAAGTTGAGGCCCGTAGTGGCAGTTGTTGTTGTTTCGATCAATCTGTGTAAAGGAGGTGCTGGTAAAATTTTCGGAAAATTTTAAAGAATTTGAATTTGTTCTAATGATAATTCAAAATTATTATTTTAAAATTTTTGTATTCAGAGCATTCTTCTTACCTTATAATTTCGGGGACGAAATTCTTTTAAGGGGGGAAGAATGTAACGTCCCAGATTTTCCGATCATTTAAATTGGAATATTTAAATGTGTTTATACATTATATTGGAAATATAATATATTTTATATCGAATTTATTTTATTCGAATATATATAAATTTATAATATATATAAAACGGGCTCGAAACGACGCTGCAGTTCGTAATTTTCGATTTAAAACTTTAATCGAATATAACGGATCCGAGATAAGTCGGAATTCGGTGAAACAAGAACCATTCGGACCGATTTGATTATATATTTCTAATCAAAGAGAAAAATTAGGATTTCCTTGTATAGATTACAATATATGTCCAAATCAAATTTTCAATTGGTCGCTATGGAATTTCGTTAATAAACGATAGCATTTTTTTAATGAATATAGAGGAATTTCTATACTATTTCAAACCGAATTTCTGAATACTGAGTTTCAAAGACTATATTGATCGGGTCTAAAGCTTTATAAAATCCCGTTTAAATATATTTACGATAATATTAAATTATTATTGTTAAATTGAATTGTTTTGAATTTAATTCTATTTTATTGAACGTATATAGACGGTAGAAATAGTTTTCTTTTCAAATGCCCATCGTTTTCGATGAAAAAAGTTTTATTGGAATGCGTACAATTAGTTACTGCTACATTTTTAGTTTGGAGCCGAATGGAGTTGATTTGTCAGTGGGCGATGTTCTAACGGTGAACCGATGGTTAAATTGAGAACTAAATAGTGCCATTTTTCAAACAAAGTTCGTTTTCAATTAAATTAGTCTAATTAGGACCGCAATGTTAAATTATACTATGATGTCCAATTTCGTTATTTTTGAAGTTTGTGAATATCGGTACGAATTTTGGGTGTTCGACGTAAATAGCGGTGAATGTTAAATAAGTTACCCTATAATAAACAACCTAACTATGTATTGCGTACACTATATTTCACCCTCCCCCAGATGCCAGCACAAATTATATTTTCTATTTAACCTACCTATTTTCCTTCCAGCTAACGATGTACGTTTTGTATTTTCAATTCAACCACCTGCAACCCTATCCCTTTCAATATCGTAGCTAGCCCTTCCCTGTTGAAATGAAACTCTAAAAAACCCAAGACCACAGGATACAACTGTACCTATCGAAGAACCGTGTATGCCAAGCTAAACTGAAACCATGCCTCGCAATGTATTGAATTCCGTGAGGCCCAAGCTTCTACTCCTTTAAATAGTCTGCATCCTCATTTCAATCTAAAGGAACGAAAAATAAAAATAAAATAAAAATAGTATTAAGAGGAAACGGTAGAAAGTACGAAACTGGAAGGGGGCTCACTATCAATGGTTTGCGCAGGGAAGTGTCGAACTTCCTATGAGTGAGCTAGGTGCATAAGACATTGAAGGCGTGGCATCAGGATGGAACCGAATGAAGCAGACTGGGAAAAAAGGACGACAAGCGTGTACCGACTTAGAGTAGAAATGTGGATAAGTGGGAAATTTGTTTGAGCAGTGGTGTAGGGTGTCAAGTGCGGAGGGGTTCCTGTGGTGATGGCATGGGAGTACTCGAGGCGGAGATGAAGGCGAGTTGGAGTACAGCGCCTGCATGAAGTCTGGACGATGGAGGTTGAAAGGAATAGTGCGTGAGAAAAGGTGATGGGAGGACCGCATGTAACAACGGGTGGGTTCCGACTATCGAAGTGGAAACAGTAAGTGGAGGAGATCTAGTTGTGGTGCTCTGTGACTGATGGAAGGCGCAGACACTGGGGGACTCGGAATGTGGTGGTGACGTGGAATTATGTGGGGGAGAAGGTCCATCGAAAAAAAGAGAACAAGAGAACACGTTTTGAAAATGGAAATCATTGTAACGACCCGGAAAATCTGAACCAATTAATTTTTTTTAAATTGGCTAAATTAGTGGATTTTAAATATTTAAAATAAATATTTTAAATAATAGCAATGAAAAATGAGGTTGAATCGACGTTTGAAAACGAATATAATTAATTCTAGTTATAAACAAGGCCTGAAATGGCGCGGTAGTTTCAAAATTTGAATTCAAACTTCAACTGACTGTACCGGGTGCAAAACAAAGCGGATTTGAGTGAAACCAAAAATATTTAAATCTGTTAGTGGATACCTTTCTAATGAATCTGAAAAATCGAAGTTTCATAGCGGGAAGCAAAAGTTATGGCCTAATGAATTTTCAGAAAGGTCGCTATGGAATTTATATAGCCCGTGAAATTGGCCCTTTTGCAAACAACCTCGGAATTCGACGAAACCACTTTTGTTGGATTCGGGATTAGAAGTTATTGCTAGGTTTCAAATTTCATAATTTTTGAAGCTAGTATGTGAGTGTGGCAAAGGAAAACGTGTTTTGGTCAATTGCAGTTAAATTGGATCGACCAGAAATGGGCCATTTTTCAAACAGTCTCAGAATTCGATGAAACCAGTTTTGTTGGGACCGTATCATCAAAACATAGCTAGATTTATTTTTCTGGAATTTTTCGAATTAGATTGTGGCCCTGGCAAATTGAAATGTAAATTCAAATTAAATATTGAATGTTTTATATTTTAATTTGAATGGAAACAGACTGAAACAGTCGAATGGGCCTTCGAAACATATCCCATTGTGTTCGGAATGGGGGTAAAACGCTAGGGACGACAGTCGTTGGGTTTGATTTCGAGTTCGTGTGCAAAAACCCTATTTTAAAATTTAATAAAGTATGGACCAATAGGAAATTTTCTTTCATAATTATTTTAAAAATAAAAAAATCGAAAAACCCCCGTATCAGCGCTCTCGACGGCGGAAAGACCCTCGCCGCTTCTCCTCCTTTTTCCGACCAAACCAGGAGGAATTAGACCCCCTCCAGTTAAACTTTTTGAAGATCTCCTCGTGACCTTCAAATCCATACCACATGTTGCCTCCCTCGTTCAACCTACGTCGAGAATCGCGCCAGTGAAGTTGCGCCGTTCATCGTCGCCGTGCTCCTCCGATCCGCCGTCGCACCTGACGCCTCCACCACCTTCAGGCGCGCGCTTCCAGCCCCTTGAACGTGGTGCAACCCGATTGACGAATCGCTGTGCGGATTGAAAGATTTCTGCAAACCTAGTTTTGAAGAAAACAGAAAGGTAACGGCCAAATATAATTTCAACTGATTATAGCACTTCAAAGCGCTACGGTTTTTGATTTCACGATAAAAATCATAACTTTTTCGTTTGTGGTCGAAATCCAGTGAAACAAGAGACACCAGGATCGTGAGGACGTCTTCTACATTTTAGAAGAAACCGCATATTTTTCTGAGCCTTCTGCTATTTTTGGTGGAGTGGAACCCAATGTGAGATTTCTAATTTATAAACGATATGGAAAACAACGATGTATAAATTATACAGTCGATGTATGAGTTATATAGCGTTGTACACCCCTTGTATAAGCGTTGTATAAGTTGTACGTTCGATGTATAAGTTGTATATGCGTTGTAAAAATTATATATGTGTTGAAATAGAAGTGAAATGCTATATATATATATACGCCCCTCGTCCACAAACCATGGACGATATTTATTGGTTGTGATTGGTGTGAAAATTGATTGATAGCGAATGGTTGATTGAAATTGTTTGTGGTTGATATTGATTGATTATGGTTGAAAAATACCCGTTTGTGGTTGAGAAATATTTGGTTGAAACCACATAGGATTAGTTTGTGGAAATGAAATAAATATATACATGCCGCCTGCGTGCGAACTAGATGCATGATTCCCCATTGTCAAAAACCACGAGGTTTTAAGGTAGAGCGAGGAGCCGTACTAGGGACGGTCCCAGTTTTAACTACCCTGCCGTTATGCTGCCGAAATTTTGAATAATATTCATGTGTTTGAATTATTTTCATTTGTTGAAACTATATTTATTCGTTGAATAGAAAACCTTCATGTGTTGAGTCGATATTCATTCGTTGGATAGAAATTCATGTGTTGAATGGTATTCGTGTTTTAAATATAAAAATCACATTTTTATCTATATATATAAACTATAGAAAACATTCATGTGTTGAATCGATATTCATTCGTTGAATTGAAATTCATGTTTTGAATGGTATTCGTGTTTTAAATATAAAAATCACATTTTTATCTATATATATAAACTATAGAAAACCTTCATGTGTTGAATCGATATTCATTCGTTGAATTGAAATTCATGTGTTGAATGGTATTCGTGTTTTAAATATAAAAATCACCTTTTTATCTATATATAGAAACTATAAAAAACCTTCATGTGTTGAATCGATATTCATTCGTTGAATTGAAATTCATATGTTGAATGGTATTCGTGTTTTAAAATATAAAAATCACCTTTTTATCGATATATATAAACTATAGAAAACCTTCATGTGTTGAATCGAAATTCGTTCGTTGAATTGAAATTCATGTGTTGAATGGTATTCATATTTTGAAATAAATTGTTTTATAATAAAAATCCTATTTTTATCATCTATATGAACTATATAAAATAATCTTGTTTTGAAAGAAATGGTTTTATAATAAAAATCCTATTTTTATTACCTATATGAACTATATAAAATAATAGTGTTTTGAAATGAATTGTTTTACAATAAAAAATCACATTTTTATTATATATATGAATTGTTAAATATAGTGAAGTGTTGAAATAGAAGACAGTTAGATAAAAATATCATTTTTATCAAATGTATGAAAAGAATATAGTTTTTGAAATCGAAGAATCGATATATATATATAGCATTGAAATATATCGAATAACGACGCTGCAGTTCGTATCTTGAAACCGTGATTTCAAACGATTATACCGAGAGATCCGACCATCGGATTTTCCCGAAACCACAACCGTTGGGTTCGCTTTGGAAAAATCTTTCCAACGGCACCAACTTTGTAAAGATCCGACGGTTGGATTGTCTGGAATGTTTAATTCAAATCTGGAGAAAAACAGCGCCAGGATCGATTATATATATATATATTTAATCGAATAACGACGCTGCAGTTCGTATTTTGAAATCGAAACTTCAAACGAGTGTACCGGGAGATCCGACCGTCGGATTTTGGGAAAACTGGAACCGTTGGATTTGTTTTGAAGAGATCTTTCTAATGATGTAAATTTTGTGAAGATCCAACGGTTAGATTTTCAGATATATGTAAATCAAATCTGAAGAAAAACAGCGCCACGGCCGCGTTATGGCCCGAAGCATCGTTTTGAATAAATTGGCTATTTTAAAATAAATAAAAATAGCGATAAATCGTTATAAAATATTATAAACGATATGAACGTGAAATTTAGAAATTAACCGAAGGTTGGCTAAGTCGAATGGTTTCCTGGGTGTTGATCTGATGTTGGTTTCGGCCTTCGGGGTTAATATTTGGGAAATCGTTCTCTTACTGATTGAGGGTTAGTGACTAATGAATTGAAATGATGCATATGTATGTTAGTGTTGCACTTGTTTATTATATACGCGAGTTGCTCAGAAAGACCGGGTTTATCCCATTCTGAATAACTGAATCGACGATAAGAAGTCGAAGATGAAGATGGGGGTTGAAGACCGATCTTCACCTCGTTTGGATGGTCACTGAGGTCCTGATTGGGAGGCATCCTGAAATATGGATAATTAGTGGTGATCGTCCAGACGTACGTGGGAATCGATGGATATATGAGGTATTTAGTGCCTCCGGTTTCGTTCCGACCCAGAACGGACTTGCAAATGGACTGTGTGTTTGACATTGGAATTCATTCTGTGCAATTGATAACCATCAGTTGCATGGTGTGAATAGCCGGTGTGGCATGATAAGATGCAGTGAACAGGGCTTCTGTTGAAAAGCAAAGTCTTGTGATTGATGATCAAAGCACCGCCTGTGTGGCGTAGATTTGTGTATAACGTGAATTCGGGTGCCTCACACCCCGGTATGAAACAGAAACGGGAGAGGACATCAGGGAGGGCATGCGTTTCCTTCTAGCTAGGAGTTGTGTCGGTGTTTTTACACGGCCTGACATTTTACTTATGTGGATGATGGATTGTGAGGCGCCTCGGATATATCGGTCGATCCGGGACCGATGGAGTAGTCATTCGTTGGCTTATTCACGCCCCATAGGGCGGGGAAACGCATTGTTCAGGAATTTTAATCCACATCGGTGGACCAACCCTGACGATCCAAAGGCTTGACTGAGTACTTGCCTGAGGGGCGGGCTAGAGCGTCTCGAAGTCGGTAAGGACTACCTTTTGCCTTGGTTCATGACGGAAATCCAATTTCCAAATACGTGATTGTGCGGTTTTGATTGTATACCTATATATGGCGACATAGTGGTATGGGGCATTAATGCCATCTATGATTGATAGTTATGATTTGAAATTGTTTTTCAAAACATATACACACTAGTAATAATATCAAATGCCTTTGTTTTATTCGTATCAAGCATATTTTGGCCGTTATAAGGTAAAAACTTTATCCTCTGGTTTGCGTTGCATTGTGTGATGGGAACTGTGTCTTATAATGGCTTCATTTTTATAAAAAGCATTGCGATGTTTAAAAGAAAGATTTGTTTTAAAGTATTGGCAATCCGATGGAGTAAACCCGTTCCACGAAAGTGGCGTGGTCCTGTGATTAGCCATGTTATAAATGTATTGAGTAGATTTCTCATACTAGTCCCATGACTGACTCGTAGTTTGTTTCACTTTCAAACTCGGGTGCCCCTTTTTCTACACGGGCAGCCTTGTATTCAGGTTTTTGCTGGCTCTTTCTGGATAGCTGGAGCTGAAGATGGATTCTATTATTTATCTCTTTTTATGCTGTTCAGCTCCTGTTGTACATATTATGTTTGTTTCCGCTGTAGACATTTATGTATAACTGAACTGTATTTGTTCTAAGTATGATCCTGTATACTGTGTAACTCTGATGATTACGTTTATCCAGTATATTCTATTGTGCATTATCTGATGTATTTATTTAATTCTGTTCTGCTATTATTTGTTTTCTGTGTTATATTCCAAGGATTACCCTTGCCGCCGTCAGTATGGGGTTTGGGTCGTCTCAATCTTCAGTGAAGTTAAGGCATGCATTGGAGGGTATGTGTGAAAGGCAGGCATGTGAACTAGCGGGTGTGTGCATTGGTGCGCATGGAGTTGCAGTGGTAAGTGAGGTAACAGTGGAAAGTAGTAATTAAAATTCTAGTTAACCTTAAATAACATATATAATTAAAGGATTTATTATTAAATCATATTACTATTTATGCAGTTCAGAGAAGGTGCGTTGAGTGGGGTTTTCAAACAGAAGAAATAAACAAACATCATAGTGGAAGAAATTTCAGTCGGCTAGATATTCTCTATTAAAAGAATCGGCCTATTTTATTCTTGAACAAAAGTGAGCAAGTAATTAGTTAAATTAATATTCATACCTATAGTTAATTATTTTAGTACGAACCATGTCTAATTTATATTATTTATAACTTGTTCGAACGTTAACAGAAGCCGATAAAAACAAAAGGGCATCAGATCCATATCGACGAATACGACGGATAAAACTAGTTTGGACAGCATGGATAGCTATTGGGTTTTTAATTAAATTAAACGTCCGTTTAATTTAATTAGAAAGAACTGTTTCAACGTTAAATGGAATCAAGGTGAGTTCAACTCACTCAGTTTACCCCATTTACATTTTATATAAACCAGGTTCTCTTTTATTTGTGTATGCAATGTTTGATAATGGTCGATATTTGATGACTGTTGATATTCATTGATTAAATTAAGCGTTTGTTTAATTTAATCAAATTAAATCGTTATTGCAGACGATTAAATCCCAAACAAGGTAACTTACCTTGTTGGTTACGTTTATAATAATATAAATGTATTAAACAAATAATTGAATGCTTGATTTGATTGGTTATTGACTGTCACTTCTGTTTATCTGATGAGTAAATATAATGTCATATTGAATTTGAAGTAACCCATTGTGATGCAGGGAAGGACAGGTTAGAGGATCCAACCGGATTCCTCAAATATGTTGCTTACTTATATAATTTGTTAATCAGTCTTATTGATTGTGATTGTTAAAATCAAGTCGAACACTTATTTGATATTAACCAATGGATGATATTGGTAGGGTAATTATCGGTATATGTCCTGTAAATGAATTGTTTTATAGAGATTGATTTACTGTTAGGTAAATCAATAGAAAGCAAGTTATAAGATTTGTTTATAACTAAAGACAAGCTTTGAAATCTATTTTATATAGATTATTTTTAATGAAGTTATTAAAGTAAATAAATAATTATTTTATCTTGTAATGAGTATATAAAGCAAGATTTGTATGTTAATGAGTTTGGTAAGCAAATGCATAGTAATTAACCAAATGGTTAAGAGTTGAATTAATCGTTTTCAATAAACGATTAAACGAGATTATTTTATTAAATTAGATTGTTAATTTAATCAAATGTAATTATTTAAATTAATTTTATTTTAATAAGAAATAGCTAAGTAGAAATGGTTAACTAAATATAACCTTGTTTGATGTAACTAAGTCGACTACTTGAATGAGATTGATTATTTAAAACTATTATTTGATTGTGAAGTATATTCGAAATTATGTATCATTTTAAAATAACCTTTTTAGGAAGGTTAATTATTTTATTTATAGTTAATAATGAAGTAAACTATTTGATTTAAAGTATGTTAGACTACTAATGAGAAGTTGATCAATAAACGAGATTTTTTAAATGTAATATGAATATGAATTCGTAAAGTAACTTGACAGACAAGATTTGGAAATATAATGTTTCAAATGAAATCAAGTGCTTTGATATATCAAGTCTGGATTTCTATAAAAAGAAATGTTAACTTTTAAAGCGAAAAATGTTTGAAAGGAACAGGTTGAAATAGAAATGGTGATAAAGGGAATTAGTTGAGTAAAACCTTGTTATAAATAAAAAAATGATTTTTTATAAGTATTCTCATATTTATATAAGTTGGATTTTGGAAAGGAAAGTGTTAAACAAGATTGATGTAAGTTGAATTCTAACGAAAACCTTAGTGGGTTGATTAGCACTAATTAACTATTAATGCCCAACCTTACCATGCTAGCATGTGCTGGTTGGTTCAGGGTAGGATTACACCACAACTCAACCTAACCTCGGGTTTCAAGCACGTTATGACTAGCTTCTCACATTAGAACCTATTGTTTGCGGTCACTGGATGTGCCGGGCGGTTCCGGGCAAGATTACACCGCAAACTCATTTTAACCTCGAGTTAGCCATGTTTCATGTTTAGCCAATTAACAATTCATGTCTATTCTAGGTTTCATAGGCCAATTAT
This sequence comes from Allium sativum, assembly GCA_030737875.1. Taxonomy (NCBI): domain Eukaryota; kingdom Viridiplantae; phylum Streptophyta; class Magnoliopsida; order Asparagales; family Amaryllidaceae; genus Allium; species Allium sativum. Next base: position 136,724,363 of record CM060925.1, on the reverse strand, counting down.
AAATTTACAAGTATGTTCATGTTCATTCTAGATATCAAATATCAATTACCAATTCACAAGCATGTTCATGTTCAAGTTATGCCATAATTGTCAATTTCATATTATGTATCGAGTTCCATAATTACATAAAAACATGGTTTGGCCAACATATTCCATTTTTAATTATGTTTCTAGGATCTTAATGGCATATCCAATTTTCAAGTCTCAAATTCAAGCTTTACCCAAAAACCCCAATTTATGTTCATGCTTATAATCCCGTTAATAGGCTATACCTATTATTCCAGTTTCCCATACATGTGTTCCTAACAGGTTGCTATCATTCCTCATATGTTGGTTAAGCTTATGTCAAGTGCTACTTAACCCATTTCTACTTTGCTTACAAAACCATTCGTGTAATAATCTTTTTACCCGAATTGCCTTATTCATCAATTAAATCTCAAGCTCTTCCCAAATAACTATAATTTACACGTTGTTGACCTTGGATCGAAGGTAGCCAAAGTTTCAAAAATAAAAAGGAAGAATAGGGAAGAGGAATATATTCAGCATACAAAGATTATTTTAAATTGCAACATGAATTTTAACTGAGGAATGACGAACGATAATAATACTATTATGCATGAAGTGTATTGTAATCCCACTCACTGATTTGAGAACGGATCTTGAATTCTGAGATCTGATTTTTGAAATTGAAAAGCTATCACTTGATGTAGATTATTGATCCACTAATTTAGATTTGATTCGTAGAAAATAGTTGTTGAAGTCGTTGAATTAGCCTTTGATTCTCTACTTGAATTCTAACAAAGAACTTGAGCAGCATAACCCCGTCTTTGATTTGTTTTGATATGAATTAGGGAAGAGTATAGGCAAAATGAAGATGTGTAGAGAAAACTGTAGCCTTAGGGGTGTTTATGTAGGTGCTCAAGACCTTATCGTACACGCAGCGCTGAGTCAGCATTGAACCCAGTTAAGAAATTAATCCTGGTTCGTAGATGAATCTAGCCAAATCTTATCGTACACGCAGCGCTGAGTCAGCATTGGGTCCCGCAAGCTGTTTTGCACAGAAATTCGAATTTCGAATGTTCGAATTGTTTTGGCGTAGAAATTTGATTTTTGAACTTTTGAATTTCTGGAATTTATTTAACTATTTTATTCACATGAAATATTCTTCTATGTATACAATTACTTTACCGACCATTTTACGCGTATATGTATGCACAATTTTCGTTTTAATTTCAAAATTCAAATGATGTTGCACCGCTATTTGATTCTTGCCATATTTCATTGACTGTAGCCTTATCCTGAATTTTATCTTTTGTATACATATATTTATGCATATATATATATATTCATATATATATATTCTTTATTTTCTTATATGTACATTCTTATACTTTCAAATTTTGAATTTGTATACGTACATATATTTGCATGTTCAGTTGGCCCTCTCTAAATCAAAGATTAAAAATTATGACACCGTCGGTGTTCGAACCCCCGACCTACATGTTACAAATCAAATGACTTAACCAACTGACCTATGAAGTCTTTTGTTAATAAGTCTTAGAACAATGATAATTATTGTTCTCTCCTTACTTCTCTTTTACATGTTAGTTACAATACTTAAATTAAACCATTACATGAATCTTTTTCTTTTAGTGTTAATGCATTATGTTTGCAAATCAGTGCATGCAACCAATCTTTTCTTTCTTTTAATGCATGCATTACATTTTTTTTCAGTGCATGTATTTATTACATGCAATCCTTATTTAATTCTTTATTTTATATTTTAATTTGTTTGTATATATATATGTGTGTATATATATATATCTTGTGCGTATACAAACTTCTAGGCTTAATAATTTCTTCATATGATGTCCGTTTTACACAAACCAGGTGTCTGTCTTGACCAGAATTTCAAGACGGACGCAATGGTGATGTCCGTTTTACATAATTCCTGATATTTAAATTAAGTATTTTTATTTTCTCATCTCTTCGATTACACACATTGTTATCGCATTGATTTCCTTACTCTTCAATGTATGAATTAATTTTTCATTATACATCACCATTATTTACCTATCTATGAATATATACATATTTGTACATTTTATTAAAAATGTGGGGTGTTACATTCTCCCACCCTTAAATAATTTCGCCCCCGAAATTTGATAAGAGTAAAATAGATAATCTCTCGCAATATCCATTCATCCAGTGTGCATCCAATTGTTGTAAACATTTTGCACATGTGCAAAGTGAGATACATCATAGTAAAGTATGTATGCCTAATTTGGATCCACCTATATGTATGCAAATTTTAAAAAACCTTTCAAAACATGATGCTCACATCCTAAATATACTTGCAGTTCTATATGAATGCAATATTCTTGAAAAATCAAAATATTTTTCATCTAAGTTTTCCCATACTCTTATAGAATAAGAGCATGGTTCACCCAATTGTCGCATCCAAAACCCTACCAACCATCATTACATTCGAAATTAAAAAAAAATCTAATTTTCTAAATTCGATTTCTTATGTTACAAAAAGATATAAAATGGAAGAATTTACATTTTCCATTGTACCTTTTATAATTGCACTCGGATTTTTATATAACTATTCTATAAAAACTCCCTATTTTCCTATCCAAGCACAACCACATAAGAAAACTTTCCTTTCTCTTTCGTCTTATCTTGGAATAGTTTCATATTTATTCATCTTTTTCTTAAGATTTCCATTTTCTTTTCCCATCACATTTGTTGCCTTACTGAATTTATTGTCTCTTGTTAGCTTAGGCTTTTCTCTTTCGTAGCTTATTTGACTTAATCCAATTACTAAAGTTTATTATTTCAAATAAGCTTTTTATGTTTTCAACTCAAACAGCATCCTACACAGCTACAACTATAGGCCAATAATCCTAGGACTTTGTCATCTCAGACAATTGCGAATCCACACAATAGGATCTACCCACTTACTTGCCCTTTACTACTTTGTAGTCACTACTAGTACTTGATGTGCATTACTAGCCTATGCTTTTTCTCTCTTTCTCAAGCAACAAACCTAGGTTTCTCAATGCTTATGTATTCTAAGGGAATTTTTTGTTAGTTTAATATTAGCTAATCCCTGACTGTAAATTGGCAAGAGAGTAACTCCCTAAATATCAACCCCGAAGACCGAAATCAACATCAGATTGATACTCAAAGATTCACTCAACTCAAAGAATCACTCAACTCAAACAATCTCTAGTTGGTTCCAATTGTTTAATTCATAGCTTTAACTTTCTCTCGTCCTTTTCTAGGCACTAATCCTTACCTACTCCATTCTTTTTAAAACATGGTTTAGCCTCCTTTCTTTTCATTACATTTTTCTTTCAAAAATTAAAAGTGTTAAAGCTTTGTTTTCTTCTCCAAAACTTGTTTTCGCCAAACCATAAAAACATGTTACAGAATAAAATGCAAAACATTTTTTTTCAAATCACAAAACTAGAGTAGACAAGGACAACTATCGGGCTTACATTGTTTCTAATCACAATGTTAATTTAACTACTCGCTATAAGGTGCAGACATCTATTCTATTCCTACAACTTATTTTTCCCACCCAACAAAATTTCTTTGCTTCACAAATCAATAATCAAAATTTGTTGTTAACAGAATAGAATTTTCTTTTACAAAACACAACACTTTCTTTTCAATCCTTTCAAATATTATAATATGAAAACTAGCGAGCTATATATGCTCTATATTATGCACTTTTTAATGAGAGAGTTCTTTTAAAACAAGAAATCATTGTTTTACCAAAGTATACGCTAACTTTAAAAACCCAACATGCACTGAATACGTTCTTTACGTATTTTTCTTAAACATCAAAAATACATTTAAGATTAAAACTTGAAAAACACCACAAACTCTTTCACAAATTCAAGTTCTTAAAAGTTTATTATTGGGTTGGACTCAAAGTGGGTCTTTCAACTCAACTAGGCTTTCCTAAGCACTTTCCAAACCAATTCTCTCAACTATATATATTCCTAATCCATTTTCCACATTTTAACCTTTTTCTAACTTATAAGGTTTCACTTATAAACCCACTACTCTGAAATAACAACATTTCAGTTTCATTTCTTGTGGGATACTTTCTTTCTCCAATACCAAACCATATTGTACACTTTCCAACCAAACCACCTAAGGGTCTTAAAATTTCTAGGTTCATTCCTTTAGTGTACAAAATATCTATCCCAACTCTTTCCATTCCAAGCGGGCTACTATATGGATTTAGGTTTATATATACAATATATTTATATTTTAGAAAATACAAATACGTTCACTCGTTATCTCCCTAAGATCACTAAACCAAAGCTCTGATACCAGATGTAACACCCGGATTCCGATAGACCAATTTATTTTCAAAAACCCAATCTATCGAAACCCGAGTTGGGCGCTCTGGTATCCTGCAGAAAAAGACAGAGATAAAGAAAACATGTCAGAATTCGTAAGCATTTTACAGCGGAAGTAATTCAAAGTATAATATACTTTAAATATAGCTTTACCTTATAAAACATACTACCTAACTAGTATCCAAAGCTTATACCATCTCTGTCATGAACCTAACCTGGAAGTATATAATGAGGAGGGGGTCAGAACATAAATTCTGTGTGAGTGGACTTAGAATAAACTTCTGTATAATCCTACATATATTGTTCAGTTATATTTTCTTGCTTATTAGGTTATTCGCGATATTAGCTCTCTAGGTTATACTCATGTCCCACTAGTAGATTAACCTAATACAACGTATATGTAGATACCCCCAACTCGTATAATCCTTTCCATGTATATATACAGTCCCTTGTCATATGTCATATGGGCTTCATCATGTAAATCTATACTACTTTAGTGTAGTGCCACCATTCTCGAAATCATTTGGACTACCACTCTTGATCTTGCTAGATTCCGTTTATTACCTATATTTAATCTAGGGTTTTCTATCCAGCGCTTCCTAGATTCAACCAGGGTTTATGCTACCCAGGGCCATTGGGGTTTATGCTACCTATTGAACTCTTTCTAGATCCGACCAGGGTTTATGCTACCTAGGGCCACTAGGGTTTATGCTACCTATCGAACAATGCCCCCTAGTCTAGGACAGACTACCCAGAGCGATTGTGTTCTAGACTTTACATCCCAATCGTGTTGTTAAACGTGCTAGATATCTAGATGCACATGTCCTCTATATGTGCGGCCCGAGTCCCGTGGCAGGGCTAATCAAGAAACACGGAACTCAGTCGGGAGCTGTATGTTATCTGCCGATGTAGATGCTAAGGTCTGTTTTATCTGTATGTGGCTATGGTCCCACTTGACCCCTCCCTAAACTAATGAAAGGCACCCAAGAAAATCAAGAATGAAAACTGTATGCAGGCCCTCTATGCCCCCACAAACCTATTGGCCACCCTCACCCATAACTAGATAGCAAAGTATATGGTCTTTTGGAGTTCTCCGCCTTTCCTCTTGCAAATCACGATTGACTCAAGATGGTAGGTAGACGACGACGTGCTATCACAGGGCTAAACAAGATATCGCCGCCTCACGCTAACCCATCCTAGTCTTTAGGTTGCTTATATTGCAACCAAGGCATAATCTTGGCTCTTCTAATGCAGACCTTAACCTCTATGAGACCGGGAGGATCATCAGCAACCTCACAGAGGGATACCAAGAGTACCCTCACGTCCCCTCGAAGTCGCGGCTTCGTAACCCAGTTCGTTGGAGCCTTCTTCATGATCAGATGGACGTTCGATCCTCCTTCTGTTCTACTTGGCTTTCTTGACTAAGGTTTACTACTTACCTCTCTTAACTAAGGTTTACTACTTAGTTTCATGAATCGTTAGCTTTCTTAACTAAGGCTCACTACTTAGTTTCCTGAATCGTTAGCTTTCTTAGCTAAGGTTTACTACTTAGTCCTCTTAACTAAGGTTTACTACTTAGTTCTCTTAATCGTTCGTTTTCTTCACTAAGGTTTACAACTTAGTCCTCTTAACTAAGGTTTATTACTTGGTTCTCTTAACCAAGGTTTGATACTTAGTTTCCGTTACTTAGTTCTCTTTAACTAAGGTTTGTTACTTAATTCCTTTTAACTCAGGTTTACCAATGAATTCAAGCTTGACTTAAGTTCTCTTTATCAAATGATAGCGTACAAGTGTTTTCCCACATTTCCAGCTTAGATTAACTTATTTCATGGTATAAGTCGTCCCACCCTTCGAGTCTTGTATTACATCTTAAGTCATATTCATTTCTTATCCCTAGGATAAGTTTATCTATTATTTAATCTTATCATTCCCCACTTTTCCTTGCTTTCATACTGTTATATTGGTTAATTTTTCCATGTGTTCAAGTTGACTTATCCCCAATCACATATTTAATTCAACCCACGTACCATGCTAAATTGGTTAAGTGTTCTCTATCAGTTCATGTTGACTTAACCTACCCATATATCATGTCAAATTGGTTAAGTGTTATCTAACGGTTCATGTTGACTTAACCCACCAATATATGATGTCAAATTGGTTAAGTGTTGTCTAATGTTTCATGTTGACTTAACCTTACCATGCTAGCATGTGTCATTAGCACTAATTAACTATTAATGCCCAACCTTACCATGCTAGCATGTGCTGGTTGGTTCAGGGTAGGATTACACCACAACTCAACCTAACCTCGGGTTTCAAGCACGTTATGACTAGCTTCTCACATTAGAACCTATTGTTTGCGGTCACTGGATGTGCCGGGCGGTTCCGGGCAAGATTACACCGCAAACTCATTTTAACCTCGAGTTAGCCATGTTTCATGTTTAGCCAATTAACAATTCATGTCTATTCTAGGTTTCTTAGGCCAATTATAAATTTACAAGTATGTTCATGTTCATTCTAGATATCAAATGTCAATTACCAATTCACAAGCATGTTCATGTTCAAGTTATGCCACAATTGTCAATTTCATATTATGTATCGAGTTCCATAATTGCATAAAAAACATGGTTTGGCCAACATATTCCATTTTTAATTATGTTTCTAGGATCTTAATGGCATATCCAATTTTCAAGTCTCAAATTCAAGCTTTACCCAAAAACTCCAATTTATGTTCATGCTTATAATCTCGTTAATAGGCTATACCTATTATTCCAGTTTCCAATACATGTGTTCCTAACAGGTTGCTATCATTCCTCATATGTTGGTTAAGCTTATTCATATGTCAAGTGCTACTTAACCCATTTCTACTTTGCTTACACAACCATTCGTGTAATAATCTTTTTACCCAAATTGCCTTATTCATCAATTAAATCTCAAGCTCTTCCCAAATAACTATAATTTACACGTTGTTGACCTTGGCTCGAAGGTAGCCAAAGTTTCAAAAATAAAAAGGAAGAATAGGGAAGAGGAATAGATTCAGCATACAAAGATTATTTTAAATTGCAACATGAATTTTAACTGAGGAATGACGAACAATAATAATACTATTATGCATGAAGTGTATTGTAATCCCACTCACTGATTTGAGAACGGATCTTGAATTCTGAGATCTGATTTTTGAAATTGAAAAGCTATCACTTGACGTAGATTATTGATCCACTAATTTAGATTTGATTCATAGAAAATAGTTGTTGAAGTCGTTGAATTAGCCTTTGATTCTCTACTTGAATTCTAACAAAGAACTTGAGCAGCATAAACCCGTCTTTGTTTTGTTTTGATATGAATTAGGGAAGAGTATAGGCAAAATGAAGATGTGTAGAGAAAACTGTAGCCTTAGGGGTGTTTACATAGGTGCTCAAGACCTTATCGTACACACAGCGCTGAGTCAGCATTGAACCCAGTTAAGAAAATAGTCCAGGTTCGTAGATGAATCTAGCTAAATCTTATCATTCACGCAGCACTGAGTCAGCATTGGGTCCCGCAAGCTGTTTTGGCGTAGAAATTCGAATTTCGAATGTTTGAATTGTTTTGGCGTAGAAATTTGATTTTTGAACTTTTGAATTTCTGGAATTTATTTAACTGTTTTATTGACTTGAAATATTCTTATATGTATACAATTACCCTACCAACTATTTTATGCGTATATATATACGCATAATTTTTGTTTTAATTTCAAAATTCAAACGATGTTGCACCACTATTTGATTCTTGCCATATTTCATTGACTGTAGCCTTATCTTGAATTTTATCTTTTGTATACATATATTTATGCATATATATATATATTATCATATACATAAATATATTTTCTTTATTTCCTTATATATACGTTCTTATCCTTTCAAATTTTGAATTTGTATATGTACATATATTTGCATGTTCATTTGTGTAACAACCCTGAATTTTAGGGTAAATTTAAAATTTTATTTTAAGTTATTTTAATGGGTTTTTGATATTTAAAGTAATTTATTTTAAATCATAAAGACTGGAAATGTTAAAAATGTTCATTTTGTTAAGACATGTTATATTAGATTAAAAATATAATTTGCTTAGGAAATGTCATTTGTACAAAAATATCATTTCATTTGAAATGCCAGGTTAATAGAAGCGTTATTTATTAGAAAATGTCATCTTTGTGAAAAGATATTACTGTATTAGGAATGCCATGATAATGTCATTATATAAGGAACGTCATTTATTTAATAATGTCATGTTAGAAATAATAGGTATAGAAACGCTGAAATGGTTTTGACGTTAAACTTAATCATCTCAATTTGTGGATCTCAACCAATTCATTTTTTTGGTTTAAAATATTATGAAATTGAATATCTCATTAACACATACCTATTCTTCCGTTTCAACCTTGAATGCGAAACAGCATGGCATGCATTTATAAGAAACTTTTTTAAGGGCAGTAAAAAAAAGAGAAAAAGAATATATATATATATATATGTATATATATATATATGATACTTATCCTTATTTTGTATATATCTTTCCCTTGGGTGTAATTATATATATTTATCTCTTATACTTTAACATTTTGTAATTTATAAGGTTTTGACCTAACTAAAACATGGAAATCCATGTGTCAACCATCATTCTAATGAATGAAATAATTAGCAAACTCTAAAATATGAACTAAACTTATTTCATTTCTTAATTTCGAAGAATTACAATTTCCCGTTCATTTTTGATTCAAGGTTAAGTAAATTAGATGTAAACAGACAATTTAGGTAACCTTACATTTACTTTTATAGACAACCTTTAATAATGACAATCGCAATTTCAATTCATATCTTATTTTTTTAATTTTTATTTTCCATTACAGGATTTACCGAATAAGATTGCAAGTTCATTAAATATTTAAAATAGAATAGTTCTAAATAATATATTCTGCCATTTAAATAATTATTGTAATAGATACTTTGTTCATATAATGAATGCATTTATTCCTATATGTTTATTCTGTTTTCTTTTTGATTTGCTTTTGAAATTCGATGATAAATAAACATTGTAACACACCGCATTTCGGGCAACAAATTTTTCAAATAACCATAGGAGTAATGTGTGAAACGTTACAATGGAATTAAATAAAAAGAAACATTGGAAGCCAATTGGTATGTTATTAATATTAAAATGAACCTACGTGTATATTTCTATTCTTTTTATTCATGTCTATCCAATTGAATACCTTCCCGTTTTGTCTTTTCTTGTTTTATTTTGAAATGTGAATAGGAGATGATGGGCTCTTTCTTGAATTCATGGACAAAATAATCTAATATTATAAATAACCAACTGTTCTTTATTTTGTGTATAATTTGCTCTCTATCCACTTAAGTACAAACTGCAGATACTTTTGAAATTTGAAAAAAAAAGGGGATAAATGTGTCATTATATGTAAACATGGCATTACGTCATTTAATATTGCATGTTTTGAAATTTAGAAGGGTGCATAATTTAAACAATTAGAAAAAAAAGCAAGCATTTAATTTGTTATAAATACAAAGAGGCATATAGGGGAAATAACTTGTGCATTTATTCTCTACTCTCTCTCCCCCTTCCTTACTAATTAATATATATATATATATATATATATATATATATATAAAGGTTGCTTTCTCTTTATGTTTCATAATTAATTATCAAAACGCATGCTACATTTGAAATACATGCACTTACAGGTCTCTCTCTCTCCCCTTCCTTACTAATTAATATATATATATATATATATATATATATATATATATATATATATATATATTTATATATGTTGCTTTCTCTTTATGTTTCATAATTTCCAATTTTCAAGTGAATTTAACTTAGTCCCAAAATTCGTCACAAATAAAAAAAAAATTTAATTAGACCGACACCTCATTCCTAGTCAGTAAATTTATTTCTTTCATAGCCTACCGTATGTAAAGAGCCCTTTCAGAAATAAATCACATATCCTACTCAATTCCATTCCTCAATTTTTGCTCTGTAGTTCTCTTCTATGAATTTAAAAATCCTTCCTCTTGTTCACATAAAAAAAACCATTGATCCTTTAGAGGAACTTGAAGCACTCTCCACCACCATTGGCAGGCGCGCCTCCTCCATCTCCGACGTGGTGCAATCCGATTTCCCCGTTGTACAACCGATTCGAAGGAAAGTTGAACTCTAGTTTTGAATCAAAAGTTGAAAACTCACGGCTGAAGTAATTAAAGGAGCCATCGTGAACGTGACAATGTCCTCTACATTCTAGAAGAGGTAGGGATATATATAGAACTTGCTGCAAATTTAGGCGAAATCAAAACTCAAGGAAAATTTCAGATCCGTTTGAACCGTTGCATCGAATAGGACTTCTTGAAAGCAATTGGGACCAATTCTGAGCACGTTCGAATTTTAGATCTATATCCAATCAAGGTGAGAAATTCTGTTTGTTTATTTATTTATATACAATTAAAAATACTGAATCATGATACGTAATCTGTTCTAGAACTTGTGTTGTGAAATTATATGTCGCTAAATTCTGTTTGTTACATACGTGATTTGATTTGGCTGATAATACTGTTGTATTGATATGCGGATTAGAATTCTCATGTTGGTTAAAATTTGGTTGTTATAAATAAATATATCATGATTGAATAATTGAAAACAAATATATCGTATTTGTTATAATAAAATTAGAGGAAACGAATATATTATTTTGTTGTGACAAAAGGATTGGAAACAAAAATTTATCATTTTTGTTGTAACCAAATAGTGGAGCAAAATTGTCAATTTTCGTTGAAACCAAAAAGTTGAAACAAGGACTTTGAAAATTCAGAAAAATAGTGGTGAGATTTCTACTTTTAAATAAAAAAAAATTAATTACCCATTTATTTATGATATTCATTCTCTCTAAAGTTCATATGGTGTTATGTGCATATTTGTTGAAATATTGATCGTGTTGTACCGCTGTTGTGTGTACCATGTTTGTTACGAAATGGAAATGCTATTTATTTTGTTTTGTTGAATTGGGATCAACAAAAATGAAGATGGTCATTTTATTGTGCTAGAACTGACAAGAATAAACATTGTCACCTTTATTAGAATATAGAAATTTACTTTAGTTAACACCAAGTATACACTTTTAGCTCAGAACAAATTATTCGCTTTGGTCAATTTGTACTAGTCAGGACAAATTATTCGCTTTGGTCAATGTGTACTAGTTGAAACAAATCAAGCACTTTTGACATTTATATTAGAGAAATAAGTGACATTTATATTAGAGAAATAAGTGACATTTATATTAGAGAAATAAGTGACATTTATATCAGAGAAATAAATTGACATTTATATTAGAGTAAAGAGAAATAACATTTCAAATCATAAAATGTTAGAGTAAAGTAAAATAACAATTTTACGTATAAAATGTTAAAGTGAAAAGAACTATATATTTTTAGTTGCATTTTTGGATGCACACAAAACATAGACCAAGATTCACATTTTGTCATTTAAAAGAATTGTACAAAATCATCTCATTTTGTTAACATAGAAAAAGAACAAGTGTTTATGTCATTTTTAACATAATAAAAAGAACAAACTTTTATGTTATTTTGTTAACATAATAAAGAGACAAATTTTTACGTTATTTTGTCAACATAAATAAAAGGACAATTTTTATCTTTGTCTTGTCTACAAATTTAAAATGTAATTAAGACAAAAGTACATTTTATGTTATTAAAAATGTAATTAAGATATATGTACATTTATGTTATGTAAATGTAAATGAAAAGTAATATGTACATTTTTAATGTAAATGTAAATAAAAAGTAATATGTACATTTTTAATGTAAATGTAAATGAAAAGTAATATGTACATTTTCAATGCAAAAGAAAATAAAAGAAAACACTTACATTTTCTATGTAAAGAAAAAAAAGGATGCTTAATCCGAGGTTGGATTGAGTTGTGATGTAAACCTGCCCGGACCCGCCCGGCTGTCCAGTAATCACAACAATATCTATCCAATGTGAGAGGTTAAAGCATATATATTAATTTTCTAAATTTACATTTTATATATGTAAATTACTTCAAAATATTTAGAGTAAATAAATAAAACATAGACAAAGGAAGACATATATATTTACATTAGGTAAATAAGAGATTAAATAAATTACATTTTTTTTATATGTAATTATAAGAATATATTTTACATTGTAAAGAAATTTACATTTATATGTAATTAAGATTATAAGAAATAAAATTACATTTTTATGTAATTAAGATTTTAAGGAAGAAAATTACATTTATGTAATTAAGAATAAATAGAAAATAAAAAACAAATATGTGAATAAGAATTTATTTAAATTTTCTTATGTAAATAAAAAGAATAATTATGTGAATAAGTATTTATTTACATTTTTCTTATGTAAATAAAAAGAATCAATTTGTAAATAGTAATTATTAACATTTTCTTATGTAAATAATAAAAAGAAAGGTTAGAAAAGAACTAACATAAGATATTCTTTTTATGTTAAAAGGGAATATTAGAAAAGAATTAAAGAAATACAATTATTTACATTTGCTATGTAAATAGGATTTGCAAAGGAAATTGAAACCATTTATTTACAAATAGTGTAAATAAATATGAATAAGAAATTAGATACATTTATTTACAATTAATGTAAATAAATATAACAAAAGTAAAAGTAAACATTTATTTACATTTAGGTAAATAAGTAAGAAAAAGATAAGAATATATTTATTTACATTTAGGTAAATAAATAGGGTAAGAAAAAGAATGTAATTTATTTACATTTAGGGTAAATAAATTAAAACATAGAAAGAATATAATTTATTTACATTTAGGAAAATAAAACAAAATATAGAAAAAAGTATAATTTATTTACATTTAGTGTAAACAAAACAGAGTTATTAAAAGTGATATTTTTATCATCATTTTAGATGCGATAAAAAGAATAGACTTTTGAAATTGGAATAGTCAAATGATTTATATTTATATATATAAATATAAATTATAAATTAAACGGAACGCGCGCGGCAGTTTGCGTATCGGCAATCGTAACTTTAAACGGTTATACAGAGAGATCCGACCGTCGGATTTTCCCAAAACTGGAGCCGTTTGGACCGCTTTGGGAAGGTCTTTCCAATGACATAAATTTCGCCAAAATCCAACGGTTAGATTTCAAGATATGTGTAAATCAAATTTGGTTGAAAACAGCGCCAGGGTCGCCCATCGACCCGAAGCATCGTTAAATTAATTTAGGCTATTTTTATATAAATAAAAACAGCGATATGTTGTTATCAAATATTAATAACGATATGAAATGTTTTCAAATTATATATATATATATATATATATATATGCGAGAATCATTTGAGAAGACCGAGTTCAATCTCATTTCAAATGATTATACGACGTTTTAAATCTAAGAGTTGAAGATGGCGATTGAAGGCCGACGATCTTCACATCGAATGGGTAACTAGCGTTGAGGTCCTTGATTGATTTGCTCCCAAGACGGGGCTAAGATGGGAGTTATCCGGACGTAGTGTTGATTTGTACGGATTTGACTTTCGCTTAGACCCAGAGCATAAGTTTATAAATGGAATGTATGTCTGACGTTGTAGTCCTTTATACTACATTCGTTGATCTCTGTTAATACATATCTGCTTGGTGGTTTACACCCTTCTCTGAGACATATGAGCTTAGAGGTTATATATTGGAAGAAATCAATGGTATAGTATGGACTGACAATGTGGCATGCTAAGATGCATTGATCAAGGCTTTTGTTAAAAAGCAGGCCTTGTGGTTGATGATAAAAGCACGGCCTGTTTAGGCATAGCTTTGTGTATAGCGAGACTTCGCGAGCCTCACACCCTGGTATGAGTCAAAAATGGGATATGGACCGTAGGGAGTGCACACGTTTCTTTCTAGCTAGAGTGGTGTCAGCGACCTGCCAGCCCTGACATTTTACTTATGTGGATGTTGGATTTTGAGGCGCCTCGTGTTTTATAGGCCGTTGGTGGTCATATTATAGGTCCAAAGGGACCGGGAAGCGTGTGTTCAGGCATAACTAATCCACTGCCCATAGGCGGGGACCGGCCCTACCGCATCCAAGGGTTCACTGCCGGGGATCCTGAGGCATTTGCTAGAGTGTCTCGAATCGGAGAGGAGCTTGCCCCTAGCCACGACTCATGATGGAATCCAAATTTCCAATACGCCCTTGCGGTTTTGATTGTAGAACTAATATTGGCGGCATGCTATATGGTAACCATGCCATCTAGGATTGATAATTATGATTCAAATCTTTTTATTAAAACGTATATACACTAATAATAATATCAAATCCGTTTTATACGTATCAAGCATCTTTTGACCATTATAAGGTAAAACCCTATCCTCTGGTGTGCGTTGCATTGTGTGATGGGACCTGGGTCTTATAATGGTTTCATTTTTCCAAAAAGACATTGCGTTATTTCTCGATTTACTTTGGTTTATGCACTGGCAATCCATAGGAGTAAACCCGTTCCGCGAAAGTGGCGTGGTCCTTGGATTTGTCTTATTAGTTATATTAGTTTAGAATTCTCACACCAGTCCCATGACTGACTCGTAGTTTGTTTCACTTTGCAAACTCGGGTGCCCTCTTTTCCACACGAGCAGTCGAGTAGCTTTTTGCAGATATCTATTCTTTTAGCAGGATCCTGGATCGAAGCCTAAAGTTGTGTCCAGAGCTTAGTAGTCTTCCGCTGTTTACTGTATTTTATTTAATGTATTAAATCTTTTGTAGTTTATCTTCCGCTGTAATTTTATTTCAATGTACTCTGATATATTCTGTACTCTGATGTAACATTATTATAATGTAATAAAAGTCTGCTGTTATTGTTCTGATGTATTGTATTCCCAAAGTTAAAGTATTCGAAGATTTCCAACCTTTGGGTCAGACCTGTGTTGTAAGAACCCGTAACTTCCCCGGGAAGGGAAAGCACGAATACTTTGAGAACAACACACAAAAGGACGCAGACGGAAGAACATTTCATTGTATATTACAACAATTCCATCAGATACAAGAATATACAGAGTATAAATGAATAAATTACACTCGATAAATATCAGAGATTACAATAAATTACATAGCAGCGGAAAAATATACAAAACACAACTAGAAGTGATACACGGATACAGAGCTTTCCGAGCATCGTTCCAGCTGTAAATCAGGACCCTGTGAATATAAATCTGCAAAACCAAAACTACTAGCTGCCCATGCGGAAAATAGGGGCACCCAGAGTTTAGGTTAAAACAATAAACTCCAGGTCAGTCATGGGACTGGTGTGAGAACTAAAACAGTTATTTAAAACTTTACTTTAAAAGAGAGTAATTCAAGGGACCACGCCGTATAACACGGAACGGGTTTCCTCCCAAGAATACTAGTGCATACATCAAAACAACGCAATGCTTTTTGGAAAGATGAAGCTATTATAAGACCCAGGTCCCATCACACAATGCAACGCAAGCCGGAGGATAGGGTTTTCCCTTATAATAGCCAAACATGCTTGATACGTTTAAAACAAATCATTTGATACTATAATAAGTGTATAGTGTCAAAACATTTTCAATCATAAATATCAATCATAGACGGCATGGGTACCATATATCATGTCGCCATACTAGTTCTACAATTAAAACCGCAATACACGTATTGGAAATTGGATTCCGTCATGAGCCGAGGCAAGGGGCAAGCTCCTCTCCGCGTTCGAGACACTCTAGCAAATGCCTCGGGACCGCACACAGCAATCCCTGGATCCTCCAAGGCCGGTCCTCTCTTACTTTTGAGGATTGGCAATTCCTGAACACACGTTTCCCGGTCCTTACAGACCTATATCCGAGGCGCCTCGTATCCAACAACCACACAGGTGAAAAGTATATAAATGTCAGGGCTGGTAGGTCACTGACACCACCCTAGCTAGAAAGAAACGTCGTGCACTCCTTGGGTCCGTATCCCGTTTTTGACTCATACCGAGGTGTGAGGCTCGCGAATTCACGTTATACACAAAGCTACGCCACACAGGCCGTGCTTTGATCATCAACCACAAGACTTTGCTTTTCAACAGAAGCCTTGATCATTTGCCACTTACGCATGCCACACAGGCAATTCACTCCATGCGACTGATGTCCATCGATATACAACCTCTGAGCTCGTACGTCTCAGAGAAGGGCGTTAAGCAAGAGAATAAATTCTCCGCCGCCAAACAGATGTATATTTAATAGAGATCAATCAACACAGAATAAAATCCAATGTCAGACACACAATCCATTTACAAGTTCGTTCTGGGTCTGAACGAAACCGGAGGCACTTTCCTCGCATATCCATCCATCTCCAAGTACGTTTGGACGATCACCAACTGATTCCCTCATCCTGGGTGTACAGCCCAATCAAGATCATCAGTAATCACCCAAACGATGTGAAGACTTCCGGTCTTCAACCACCGTCTTCATCTTCGACATCTCGTCGAATCGGTTATTCAGAATGGGTATAACCCGGCCTTTCTGAATAACCCACGTATATAATAAACAAATGTTACACAAACACAACAAACGCCTCATTCCAATTCAGAATATTCTTTTATTCACAAAAACACATTCTTAGGGAAATGTTCCCATTAATTTTATCCAAGATAAATTCTTCTAAATTTATTCTATAATCTTCCTTTGGATATCATTTCAAACTAGTCGGGATTAGCGAACCACACCGAAGTAATTATTTATTTTATTTCCCAATCCCAACCTATATATCCCATGGAGCAAAACTGGTGATACTCCATTCCTAACACCACGGTGTTATCGGTAAAATTAATTACTATTTCACGTTCAAATCTAATTAAAGATTTAACTATCGCTTTGGAGCAAAACTGGTGGTACTCCATTCTCGATCGCTTTTCAGATTTGATAATCTAAATTATCAATTCACATTTCAATCTAATTAAAGATTCATTAAAACTCCACTTAGTTTTAATCTTCTCAAAAAAAATCAATATCCTGTCTTTAACTGGGTTAAAGAACCAATGTCATCTAAAACACGATTCACGATAAACCCAAATCACATTTGATATTAAATACAAGGCTCTGAATAGAAAATATATCGACTTATATTCAATACCAAATTCTGAAACCAACAAATATCGTATTGGAAATAACGATATAAAATATATCTTTCAAATTCCCATAACAATATCTGTATAGTCACGAAATCCAACATCGAAATATCCCGAAGATAATTTCGATTCAGCTCCAGTCCAATCCACGTATTGGAAATTATCGATTATTTTCAAAATCACTTTCAAATTCAATTTATTTCAAAAATAAATTGATTTTAATTCTAGTTCAAAACTAGTTCATTTCGATAAAAATCTATTTTTATCCTTTCAAATGTGGAATTCTTCAGCCCAATTTTTCCCAAATCATATATTATGATTTTACACAAATTATAGATATTTTTAATAATTTTATCAAGGCCCGTACAGTCGATTTCCATCAACGGCTATCGAACTGCACTTACAGCGACCTTTTTCGAATTTGATTTGGACATAATTCCAAATCCAACCGTTAGATTTCAAATTTCTAATATTCATTGGAAAGCTCTTTTCGATACGAACCCAACGGTTCCGGTTTTAGGAGAATCCGACGGTCGGATCTCCCGCAATGTCCGTTTGAAATAAATGGTCGAAATTCACGAACTGCCGCGGCGCGGCGCGTTCCATTCAGGCCATTATATTATATATATAATATATATAATATATATTTCGTCGATTTCTATTTAAAACGAATTATATAAATAGTTTTAAATCCGTTTCGAAAGCAATTTCAACTTCCCTTTCAATTCAAATTAAAATTGAATTCTTCTTTATAAATTCGTTTTAAAATTCATTTCAATTCAATTCAAATTTCAATTCAATTTGAATTCATTTCAATTCGCTTTCAATTCAATTTGAATTCGTTTTCAATTCAATTCATTTCGAAATCGTTTTCAATTCAATTCATTTCGAAATCGTTTTCAATTCAATTCATTTCGAAATCGTTTTCAATTCAATTCATTTCGAAATCGTTTTCAATTCAATTCATTTCGAAATCGTTTTCAATTCAATTCATTTTAAATTTCAATTTCAAAATATTTAATTTTGAAATCACTTTTCAATATTCATTATACAACGAATAAAATCGATATAAATATCGTTCACGTCAAAATGGCGCAAAACTAATCAACACGGCTTTATATTTTTCACAACTTCTTTATTTTATTCAACAAATGAATATTCATCCCATTCAACACATGAATCTATATTTTTTTCCAACCCACGACTAATCTCAACATATGAGTACTGTCTACACATCACTATTTTTGTTATGTAAAATATTTTATAAAACTATGGTATCTATCGTTTGATTTTCAATTAGACTTCTACTGGGAAGTAGTTCTAATTTTAAATATGATAAAGATGTAAATTTTTATTATATAAAATATTTCACTCAACACATGAACATCGTCAACACATGACTATTTTTTTATATTCAACACATGAATTTTCTTTTATAATATTCATTATTTTCCCGATTGGAATGAGGCCCAATCAATCACCATATAATCGTTAATTATACGGATTCCATACAACACATGTATATAATAGCAAAAATAAACAATCAACCATCATCCAAAGTGCACCACACTGTATAAGCATCAAATATAGATATCTAACGCTTATAACAGCCTGCCAATCAATCGATCGACATATTTAATCAATCAGGATGAGTGAACTTCAAATTTCATCCCAACACCCGTGTGGGGTTTCAAACAATCAAACACAGATTTTATTTGTGCAGTTGGGCGATGTGTAAAATTTATCAACCCAATCAATATCAGTCAAATCAGTGTAAATAAACAAATCGGCCGATTTGTTTATAAATATTCATTTATTCACTTTCACGTTAAAAATTATATTTTTAACGTCAAAAATATTTATTTCAACACTTGAATTTCTATTAGTTCATTTACACAATAAAATGATATTTTTATTTTTCTAACATATTTTAGAAAATTTCGGCGGCATAACGGCACGATACTAGAAACGGGACGAGGCCTAGCCTTATCCCTGGTCTAGTGAAGGCCCACGCCATTCACACATCAATCAAATCAATTTCAATTCACCCAATAATTCAATTCAAATCAAATAATCTACCCAACTACACAACCAAACAATTTAACAAACAAGCCATCCATGGTCTGTGGATGACGGGTGTCGGGTGCTACTAAGCACCGTCTGCATCCTAGTATATATATAACTAGAAAAAGAGAATTTGAGTGAGAAGTTCTCACCGAAAGCTATCCCAACTTCACGACACTTTATTTAGAGAAATCTTCTTCATTCTCGCCTTTTTATCATCTTCGTTGCCCGTAGTCACTACATATATAAAAATCACACATTTTTATATTTAGATGTCTTTAAAATAAAAATCACATTTTTATTTATTCACTTTCAATTTAAAAATCATATTTTTATAATCACTTCATATATTTAAAAATCGAATTTTTACTTAGGTGTCATATAGATAAAAATTCCATTTCAAAAATATTGATTTCGCCTTTATAAAAATAAAGTTTTCGCCTTTATAAAAATAAAGTTTCGCCTTTATAAAAATAAAGTTTTCGCCTTTATAAAAATAAAGTTTTCGCCTTTATAAAAATAAAGTTTTCGCCTTTATAAAAATAAAGTTTTCGCCTTTTCAAATATAAAGATTGAACTTTTTCATATACATCATTATAAAAATCACATTTTTATTTTTCTACACATATAAAGATGCTATTTTTAATATTGCTATCATGTAAAAATTATATTTCTAATTCTCTACATAAACGAAAATCATATTTTTACATCATCTATATGGTAAAGACTATATTTTTAATACTTTAAAAATATAAAAATCATATTTTTATTACTTTAAAAATATAAAGATCATATTTTTATCTTGCTACAATATAAAAGATTATATTTTTAATACTTTAAAAATATAAAAATCCAATTTTTAACCTTCCTATCATATAAAAATTATATTTTTAACAAATATAAAAATCGAATCTTTTTGTTTATAAACATCTAACTTAACTAATTTAAAAATCCTAATTTTCTAATCAGAACATATACAAAAACCGATTTTCTTTGTTTGCTAATCATATATAAAAGAAATAAATAAATTAAATTAAAACGAATAAAAAAACTTACTATTTTTTCTTCAGCAAAGAAAAAAGGGGAAAAAGGATCTGCCGCGACTGGAGGGGGAGGAGGACTTGCGGCAGAAGGAGGGAAGGGGGTCGCAGCACTTGGGGAGGGCGAGGCGGACATGGCGGCGATCGGCAGATTAGGGGGGGCCACGGTGGGGGTCCTTGCGTCGGTCTAGGGTTATAGATAGAGGGAGAACGAGAATCGAGAGAGGAGGAAGAGAGGGGGGGGAAGGGATCGACGATGGCTGGAGGTGCGGTGGAGGAGGGCGTCGCCGACGAGGCGCGGTGGTTTCCGTCGACTTCGGGAGTTTTTTTTCTTTTTTTTTCTTTTTTTTTTCTTTCTTTTGCTGGAATGATTTTGAACGTGGTTGGGGGGGGCAGAGGGAAATAAGGGGAGGGAGGGGGTTTTCTTTTTTTATTTATTTTTTTTAATTCGTTAAAAGTTGACTTTTACATACGACCCCTAAACGAGGCCCACCGCCTGTCGTCCATAGCGTTTAACCCCCATTCCGAACACAATGGGATATGTATCGTCAGCTGATTCGGCTGTTACAATCAGTTTCCGTTAAATTTACATTAAAATCACTTTATTGAATTTTAAACGTACATTTCAAATCACTGGGGTCACATACTAACTAGAAAAATTGCAGAAAAATATTTTCTAGCTTCGTATTGACGATACGGTCCTAACAAAACAAGTTTCGTCGAATTCTGAGACCGTTGGAAAAATGGCCAATTTCCAGTCGATTAAATTCAACTGAAATGGTCAAACGCGTTTTCCTTTGCCACGCTCACATATTGATTCGAAAAATTATGAAATTTGGAATCTAGCAATAACTTGACACTGCGGATCCAACAAAACTGGTTTCGTCGAAATCCGAGATCATTTGCAAAATGTCCATTTTTAAGGGCCTGAATTCCATAGCGACTATTCATAATTTTCAACTGGACATATCTTTTGATTCCCGCTACGGAATTTCAACTTGTCGGATTCGTTGGAAAGATATTATCAATTAGATCCTAATGTTTTTGGTTTCACTAAAATCCGGATTGTTTTGCACCCGGTATATTCAATTGAAGTTTGAAATCGAATTATCGAACTACCGCGCCATTTTAAATTCTATTTATAATTATATATAAATATTTATATTCTAACGACGACGTATATAATATATACGTTTGAATTCTATTCAAAATAAATTTCACGTCGATTTTATTTAAAATAATTCATTTTAAATATTCAAAATTCACTAAAATTGCCGAAATAAAAATTTTAAACTGGCCCGCATTTTACGGGTTGTTACAATCTCCCCCACTTAAAACTTTTCGTCCCCGAAAAGGAACAAAGTCGAAAGTGGATTGATTAATTGTAAAGACCCGCAACTTCCCCGTAAAGGAAAGCGTCGGATAGTTCGAGAACAAGCCACAACTGAACGCATACAGAAGAATATTTCATTGTATATTACAACAATGCATCAGATTACAAGAATATACAGAGTATAAATGAATATTACACAGAAATATCAGAGATTTAAATTACATTTAAATACATAGCAGCGGAAAATAATACAATACACAACTAGAAGTAGATATACGGATACAAAGCTTTCCGGATATCATTCCAGCTGTAAACCAGGATCCTGTGAATATAAATCTGCAAAACCAAAACTACTAGCTGCCCGTGTCGAAATAAGGGGCACCCAGAGTTTAGGTTAAAACAATAAACTCCAGGTCAGTCATGTGACTGGTGTGAGAACTAAAACAGTTATTATTCTTTATTTTAAAAGTTAGGTAAATCAAGGGACCACGCCGTATAACACGGAACGGGTTTCCTCCCAAGAATACCAGTGCATAAAGCAAACAGCGCAATGCTAAATAAAGAAAGATGAAACTGTTATAAGACCCAGGTCCTATCACACAATGCAAACGCAAGCCGGGGGATAGGGTTTTCCCTTATAACAGCCAAAGAATGCTTGATACGTTTTAAAACAAATCATTTGATACTATAATACGTGCATAGTGTATAAAACAACTTCAAATCATAAGTATCAATCATAGGCGACATGAGCGTCCCATGCCACTATGTCGCCATATATAGGTTTACAAATAAAACCGCAAAGTCACGTATTTGGAAATTGGATTTCCGTCTATGAACCGAGGCAAAAGATAGTCCTCAACCGATTCGAGACGCTCTAGCCCGTGTCTCAGGAACAGGCGCAACTGCCCCTTGGATCGTCAGGGCCGGTCCACACGGAGTGGATTATTATGCCTGAACAATACGTCTCCCCACCCTATGGGGTGTAAGTCTGGTCCGTCAGCCGACCAGAATGCATTCGGCCTAAACCGATATAACCGAGGCGCCTCGCAACCGCAACAACCACATAAGTCAAACTCGTCAGGGCGTGTAAAACCACTGACGCCACTTCTAGCTAGAAAGAAACGCAAGTCCTCCCTGATGTCCTCTCCCGTTTTTGGTTCATACCGGGTGTGAAACACGCGAGGTAAACGTTACACAAAGCTACGCCACAAAGGCCGTGCTTTGATCATCACCACAAGACTTTGCTTTTCAACAGAAGCCTTGATCATTTGCATCTTAGCATGCCACACAGGCAAACCACTCTATGCAACCGATATCAGTCACACAGAATGAAATCCAATGTCAGACACACAGTCCATTTACAAGTCCGTTCTGGGCCTGAACGAAACCGGAGGCACCTAGTACCCCGCATATCCATCGATCTCCAAGTACGTCTGGACGATCACTAACTGTTTCCATCTTCTTGGGTGTACAGCCCAATCAAGATCATCAGTTATCACCCAAACGACGTGAAGACCTCCGGTCTTCGACCATCGTCTTCATCTTCGACTTATCGTCGTATCAGTTATCCAGAATGGGATAAACCCGGTCTTTCCGAATAACTCGCGTATATTTAAATAAGTGTTACACAAACACAACATACGCCTCATTCCAATTCATTAGTCACTAACCGTAAATTAATCAAGAGAATAATTCCCCAAATATTAACCCCGAAGGCCGAAACCAACATCAGATCAATATCCAGAAAACCATTCTGCTTGGCTAACCGACAGTTAGTTTCTAAATTTCACGTTCAAATCTAATTAAAGATTTAACTATCGCCTGGAGCAAAACTGGTGATACTCCATTCTCGATCTTTTCAATCTAATTAAAGATTCATTAAAACTCCACTTAGTTTTAATCTGTGACTGGGTTAAAGAACCAGTGTCATTTAAAACACGGTTCACGATAAACCCAAAGTCACATCCCATTAATTATCGGGTTAAAGAACAAGTGTTATTTAAAACACTGTTCACGATAAACCCAAAAATCATTCCATTAATTATCGGGTTAAAGAACGAGTGTTATTTAAAACACTGTTCACGATAAACCCAAAAATCAATATCAATTCAATTCCAATTAAATATCATTTAATTGGTACACTTCATTAAATCTAAATAAAAAGATTTAATCTTTCCTCAACTGGGTTCAAGAACAGTGTTAGTGAAGACACCATTCACGACAAACCCAAATCACATTCGATATTCAATACAAGGCTCTGAATAGAAAATATATCGGCTTATATTCAATATCGATTTCTACGACTAACAAATGTCGTATTGGAAATAACGATATACATATATATCTTTCAAATTTCCATAACAACACCTGTATAATCACGAATTCCAACATCGAAATATTCCGAAGACAATTTCGATTCAAATCCACTCCAATGCAATCATTGGAATTTTGGTTACTTTTAAAACCCTTTTCGAATTCAATTTATTTATTTAAAAATAAATAGAATTATAATTCTAGTTCAAAACTAGTTCATTTCGATAAAAATCCATTTTTATCTTTTCAAATATGGAGTTTTTCATCCCAATTCTTCACAAATCATTTCTTATGATTTTACACAAATTATTACTATTTTTAATAATTTTATCAAGGCCCGTACAGTCGATTTCCATCAATGGCCATCGAACTGCACTTACAGCGACCTTTTTCCAATTTGATTTGGACATAATTCCAAATCCAACCGTTAGATTTCAAATTTCTAATCTTCGTTAGAAAGCTCTTTTCGATACGAACCCAACGGTTCCGGTTTTAGGAGAATCCGACGGTCGGATCTCCCGTAATGTCCGTTTGAAATAAATGGTCGAAATTCGCGAACTGCCGCGGCGCGGCGCGTTCTATTCAGGCCATTATATTATATATAATATATATATAATATATTTCGTCGATTTCTATTTAAAAACGAATTATATAAACAGTTTTAAATTCATTTCAAAATCTATTTCAACTTCCATTTCAATTCAAAGCAAAATTGAATTCTTCTTTATAAATTCGTTTCAAAATTCATTTCTGTTCAATTCAAATTTCAATTCAATTTGAATTCATATTCAATTCAATTCATTTCGAAATCGTTTTCAATTCAATTCATTTCGAAATCGTTTTCAATTCAATTCATTTCGAAATCGCTTTTCAATTCAATTCATTTCGAAATCGCTTTCAATTCAATTCATTTCGAATTCGTTTTCAATTCAATTCATTTTGAAATCGTTTTCAATTCAATTCATTTCGAATTCGTTTTCAATTCAATTCATTTCGAAATCGTTTTCAATTCAATTCATTTCGAATTCGTTTTCAATTCAATTCATTTCGAATTCGTTTTCAATTCAATTCATTTCGAAATCGTTTTCAATTCAATTCATTTCGAATTCGTTTTCAATTCAATTCATTTCGAAATCGTTTTCAATTCAATTCATTTCGAAATCGCTTTTCAATTCAATTCATTTCGAAATCGCTTTTCAATTCAATTCATTTCGAAATCGTTTTCAATTCAATTCGAAATCGATAAAATCGATATAAATATCGTTCACGTCAAAATGGCGTCAATCTAATCAACACGGCTTCATAAAGTTCTATTTTCAAATATTCTATTTCAAATATTTCTTTTTCAAATATTTCTATTTTAAAACTGGAATGAGGCCCAATCAATTACCATATAAAGTTAAATATATGGATTTTCATACAACACATGTATAATAGCCTTGAAAAATAATCAACCATCAACCAAAGTGCACTACACTGCATAAGCATCAAATATAGACATTTAACGCTTATAGCAGCTTGTCAATCAATCGATCGACATATTTAATCAATCAGGATGAGTGAACTTCAAATTTCATCCTAACACCCGTGTGGGGTTTCAAACAATCAAACACATATTTTATTTGTGCAGTTAGGCGATGTGTGAAATTTATCGACCCAATCAACGTCATTCAAATAGGTGTACATAAACAAACCGTCTGGTTTGTAAATGAATATTTATTTATTCACATTCACGTTAAAAATTATATTTTTAACGATAACACATTTTATTTTAACATATGAATTTCTATTCAGTTCATTCGTTAAATAAAATGCTATTTTTATTTTTCTAACTTATTTTAGAAAATTTCGGCGGCATAACGGCACGATACTAGAAACGGGACAAGGCCTAGCCTTATCCCCGGTCTAGTGAAGGCCCACGCCATTCACACACCAATCAAATCAATTCGTTATGCTTACCACAAACTTTGGAGTAAGGGTCTAACCTAGCCTTACTCCTTCGCCTTATAACGGCGCACGTCTAATCCTAACCAATTTATCGATTCGATTTTTCACACCACAAACCACATTCAAACCAATATCGCAATCAATCACCAAACAGTCAAACAAACAAGTCCATGGTCTGTGGACGGTTGTGTCGGGTGCTACTAAGCACCGTCTGCATCCTAGTATAAATATATATCTAGAAAAGAAATAGAAAGGTGAGAAATTCTCACTTATAGCTATCCTAGCTCCACGGCTCTTCATTTGCAGAAGTCTTCATCGCTATCGCATCTTCGGCATCTTTATTGCCCGTAGCCACTACATATGTAAAAATCGAATTTTTACTTCGCTATTCCATATATAAAAATCATATTTTTATTTCGAAGTTCAATATATAAAAATCGAATTTTTATTTCAAAGTTCAATATATAAAAATCGAATTTTTATTTCGAAGTTCAATATATAAAAATCGAATTTTTATTTCAAAGTTCAATATATAAAAATCGAATTTTTATTTCAAAGTTCAATATATAAAAATCGAATTTTTATTTCAAAGTTCAATATATAAAAATCGAATTTTTATTTCAAAGTTCAATATATAAAAATCGAATTTTTATTTCGAAGTTCAATATATAAAAATCGAATTTTTATTTCAAAGTTCAATAAATAAAAATCATATTTTTAGTTCAAAGTTCAATATATAAAAATCGAATTTTTATTTCAAATCTTTTTCCATTTTACAGTTTAAACCTTTCCTATTTAAAGTTTTAAATACCTTTTTCAAAACAGTTTTAAAATTAACATAAAATCAGTTTTTAAAAATTCCTAAAATCAGTTTTATAAAATTCCTAAAATCAGTTTTATAAAATTCCTAAAATCAGTTTTTATAAAATTCCTAAAATCAGTTTTTATTACTTTATAATAACGAAACAGTTTTCATTTCTAAAAAAAACAGTTTTTGCCTTTTAGAAAAAAAATCAGTTTTTATATTTATAAAATCTCAGTTTTTATTTTAATAAAATAATCAGTTTTTATTTTAATAAAATAATCAGTTTTTATTTTAATAAAATCTCAGTTTAAAAATCCACTAGCTATTTAAAATAAATTAAATAAATAAAATAAAAAAAAAAACTTACCGGGGGGCGCCGCTGCTACGAACGGGGACGGAGGGGGGGGGGCGGTCTGCTGGGACGCGACGGCGAGGGGCTGAGGGAAAGGCGGTGGCGAGGGTTGGGGCGCGGTGGTCTGGGGGATGTCGCGGTCGGAGAAGGAGTGGAGGGGGAGGAGAAGGAAGGAGGCGGCGGAAAGATGGGGGGGGGGCTTCGGCGGTGTTCCGCCTGGGGCGGCGGCGGCCTCGCGCCCTCCATTTTCTTTTTTTTTTTTTTCTTTTTTTCTTCAGATAATTTTAGAACGGGGGGGGGGGCCTGTACGAAGGTAAAAGGGGGGAGAAGGAATTTATTTTATATTTTTTTTTTTTTATTATTTAATTATTCAAAAAGGTTGACTTTCACATACGACCCCTAAACGAGGTCCACCGCCTGTCGTCCATAGCTAATTACCCCCATTCCGAACACAATGGGATATGTATCGCAAGCTGATTTGATCGTTACAATCTGTTTTCTTTGAATTTACATTTAAATCACTAAATTGAATTTTAAACGTACATTTCAAATTACCGGGGGCACATACGAACTTTAAAAATTCTCGAAAAATATTTCCTAGCTTCGTATTGACAATACGGTCCTAACAAAACTAGTTTCGTCGAATTCTGAGACTGTTTGAAAAATGGCCAATTTCCAGTCGATTAAAATCAACTGAAACCGGTCAAACGCGTTTTCCTTTGCCACGCTCACATATTGATTCGAAAAATTATGAAATTTGAAACCTAGCAATAACTTTACATCCCGGACCCAACAAAACTGGTTTCGTCGAAATCCGAGGTCGTTTGCAAAATGTCCATTTTTAAGGGCCTGAATTCCATAGCGACTATTCAGAATTTTCAACTGGACATATCTTTTGATTCCCGCTATGAAATCTTGATTATTCGGATTCGTTGGAAAGATATTATTAATTAGATCCCATTATTTTTGGTTTCACTAAAATCCGGATTGTTTTGCACCCGGTACATTCAATTGAAGTTTGAAATCGAATTATCGAACTACCGCGCCATTTTCAATTCTATTTATAATTATATATAAATATTTATATTCTAACGACGACGTATATAAATATATACGTCGAATTCAATTCAAAATAAATTTCTCGTCGATATTATTTAAAATAATCCATTTTAAATATTCAAAATTCGCTAAAATGGCCAAAATAAAAATTTTAAACTGGCCCAGATTTTGCGGGTTGTTACAATCTCCCCCACTTAAAACTTTTCGTCCCCGAAAAGGAATAAAGTCGAAAGTGGTTTGATCATTCAACTCTACGCTCGATCTGACTTCCATTCTCCAACTCTTTAGTTTCTGAGAATTTCCAAAATCTCAAAAATTTGGCTAACACCCTAAATTTTTGAAAAATTTCGCCATAACCTCCCCTGCACCGGGAGCATCGGGGAATTTCAAATAGCTTCCCCGGTCCTTCAGATCTCAAAAAGAAAAAGAAAAAGCCAAGCGGCTAGCCAATAGGCTCACAAAATCATCATCACCCAAACAAAACAGGAAATTATGTAGTAAACATGTACCTATTTGTCGGGCAAACAAATTTTATTCTTCGGCTCTAGCCTCCTTGCTATGACCTGTTCAATATAAGTATATGTATATGCAAGCAAAAACAACCAATTTTCGATACAGTTCAATATTTGGTTATATTAGGCATAATGGTTCAAGATTATCAAACAAAATAAACAAACAACACAAACATCAATCAATTAGTGAATTAGAGTTTCAAATTCATAATTTTGATACATATACAAAAATCATGTTTTTGATGCCAATTCACAACAATGTATTCTAACTATATAAGTTTTGGTTCTCACACCAGTCTAATGGAAATATATAGAAAATCACACCTTCGAAACTCGAACATAAATGTTGATGATGCGATCGCTATCATCAATATCATCTTCGGGTGACTAGAGTGCGATGCTATATCTATTCAATATATTAAAACTTTGAATATACGTTTGCAAGGCGTATATGCAAATTCTTTATATACTGAATTGTCCAAAATCAATATAAACAAATAATCAAATACGAATAGTTGATTTAGATTTTCAAAACAAAGAATGTTTTCATTTGAAAAATATACTCTTCACACTCGTTCTAGGATACTACTGATCCTATCTCTAACGAGTCATTCCCATTGGATTTTACTAACCCAATATCTGATGAATTCTTTCGCATGGTTCTAATGTGCCTTGTTCTCTGAGCTTTGTAAACCAAAGCTCTGATACCAAATGTAAAGACCCGCAACTTCCCCGTAAAGGAAAGCGTCGGATAGTTCGAGAACAAGCCACAACTGAACGCATACAGAAGAATATTTCATTGTATATTACAACAATGCATCAGATTACAAGAATATACAGAGTATAAATGAATATTACACAGAAATATCAGAGATTTAAATTACATTTAAATACATAGCAGCGGAAAATAATACAATACACAACTAGAAGTAGATATACGGATACAAAGCTTTCCGGATATCATTCCAGCTGTAAACCAGGATCCTGTGAATATAAATCTGCAAAACCAAAACTACTAGCTGCCCGTGTCGAAATAAGGGGCACCCAGAGTTTAGGTTAAAACAATAAACTCCAGGTCAGTCATGTGACTGGTGTGAGAACTAAAACAGTTATTATTCTTTATTTTAAAAGTTAGGTAAATCAAGGGACCACGCCGTATAACACGGAACGGGTTTCCTCCCAAGAATACCAGTGCATAAAGCAAACAGCGCAATGCTAAATAAAGAAAGATGAAACTGTTATAAGACCCAGGTCCTATCACACAATGCAAACGCAAGCCGGGGGATAGGGTTTTCCCTTATAACAGCCAAAGAATGCTTGATACGTTTTAAAACAAATCATTTGATACTATAATACGTGCATAGTGTATAAAACAACTTCAAATCATAAGTATCAATCATAGGCGACATGAGCGTCCCATGCCACTATGTCGCCATATATAGGTTTACAAATAAAACCGCAAAGTCACGTATTTGGAAATTGGATTTCCGTCTATGAACCGAGGCAAAAGATAGTCCTCAACCGATTCGAGACGCTCTAGCCCGTGTCTCAGGAACAGGCGCAACTGCCCCTTGGATCGTCAGGGCCGGTCCACACGGAGTGGATTATTATGCCTGAACAATACGTCTCCCCACCCTATGGGGTGTAAGTCTGGTCCGTCAGCCGACCAGAATGCATTCGGCCTAAACCGATATAACCGAGGCGCCTCGCAACCGCAACAACCACATAAGTCAAACTCGTCAGGGCGTGTAAAACCACTGACGCCACTTCTAGCTAGAAAGAAACGCAAGTCCTCCCTGATGTCCTCTCCCGTTTTTGGTTCATACCGGGTGTGAAACACGCGAGGTAAACGTTACACAAAGCTACGCCACAAAGGCCGTGCTTTGATCATCACCACAAGACTTTGCTTTTCAACAGAAGCCTTGATCATTTGCATCTTAGCATGCCACACAGGCAAACCACTCTATGCAACCGATATCAGTCACACAGAATGAAATCCAATGTCAGACACACAGTCCATTTACAAGTCCGTTCTGGGCCTGAACGAAACCGGAGGCACCTAGTACCCCGCATATCCATCGATCTCCAAGTACGTCTGGACGATCACTAACTGTTTCCATCTTCTTGGGTGTACAGCCCAATCAAGATCATCAGTTATCACCCAAACGACGTGAAGACCTCCGGTCTTCGACCATCGTCTTCATCTTCGACTTATCGTCGTATCAGTTATCCAGAATGGGATAAACCCGGTCTTTCCGAATAACTCGCGTATATTTAAATAAGTGTTACACAAACACAACATACGCCTCATTCCAATTCATTAGTCACTAACCGTAAATTAATCAAGAGAATAATTCCCCAAATATTAACCCCGAAGGCCGAAACCAACATCAGATCAATATCCAGAAAACCATTCTGCTTGGCTAACCGACAGTTAGTTTCTAAATTTCACGTTCAAATCTAATTAAAGATTTAACTATCGCCTGGAGCAAAACTGGTGATACTCCATTCTCGATCTTTTCAATCTAATTAAAGATTCATTAAAACTCCACTTAGTTTTAATCTGTGACTGGGTTAAAGAACCAGTGTCATTTAAAACACGGTTCACGATAAACCCAAAGTCACATCCCATTAATTATCGGGTTAAAGAACAAGTGTTATTTAAAACACTGTTCACGATAAACCCAAAAATCATTCCATTAATTATCGGGTTAAAGAACGAGTGTTATTTAAAACACTGTTCACGATAAACCCAAAAATCAATATCAATTCAATTCCAATTAAATATCATTTAATTGGTACACTTCATTAAATCTAAATAAAAAGATTTAATCTTTCCTCAACTGGGTTCAAGAACAGTGTTAGTGAAGACACCATTCACGACAAACCCAAATCACATTCGATATTCAATACAAGGCTCTGAATAGAAAATATATCGGCTTATATTCAATATCGAATTCTACGACTAACAAATGTCGTATTGGAAATAACGATATACATATATATCTTTCAAATTTCCATAACAACACCTGTATAATCACGAATTCCAACATCGAAATATTCCGAAGACAATTTCGATTCAAATCCACTCCAATGCAATCATTGGAATTTTGGTTACTTTTAAAACCCTTTTCGAATTCAATTTATTTATTTAAAAATAAATAGAATTATAATTCTAGTTCAAAACTAGTTCATTTCGATAAAAATCCATTTTTATCTTTTCAAATATGGAGTTTTTCATCCCAATTCTTCACAAATCATTTCTTATGATTTTACACAAATTATTACTATTTTTAATAATTTTATCAAGGCCCGTACAGTCGATTTCCATCAATGGCCATCGAACTGCACTTACAGCGACCTTTTTCCAATTTGATTTGGACATAATTCCAAATCCAACCGTTAGATTTCAAATTTCTAATCTTCGTTAGAAAGCTCTTTTCGATACGAACCCAACGGTTCCGGTTTTAGGAGAATCCGACGGTCGGATCTCCCGTAATGTCCGTTTGAAATAAATGGTCGAAATTCGCGAACTGCCGCGGCGCGGCGCGTTCTATTCAGGCCATTATATTATATATAATATATATATAATATATTTCGTCGATTTCTATTTAAAAACGAATTATATAAACAGTTTTAAATTCATTTCAAAATCTATTTCAACTTCCATTTCAATTCAAAGCAAAATTGAATTCTTCTTTATAAATTCGTTTCAAAATTCATTTCTGTTCAATTCAAATTTCAATTCAATTTGAATTCATATTCAATTCAATTCATTTCGAAATCGTTTTCAATTCAATTCATTTCGAAATCGTTTTCAATTCAATTCATTTCGAAATCGCTTTTCAATTCAATTCATTTCGAAATCGCTTTCAATTCAATTCATTTCGAATTCGTTTTCAATTCAATTCATTTTGAAATCGTTTTCAATTCAATTCATTTCGAATTCGTTTTCAATTCAATTCATTTCGAATTCGTTTTCAATTCAATTCATTTCGAATTCGTTTTCAATTCAATTCATTTCGAATTCGTTTTCAATTCAATTCATTTCGAAATCGTTTTCAATTCAATTCATTTCGAATTCGTTTTCAATTCAATTCATTTCGAAATCGTTTTCAATTCAATTCATTTCGAAATCGCTTTTCAATTCAATTCATTTCGAAATCGCTTTTCAATTCAATTCATTTCGAAATCGTTTTCAATTCAATTCGAAATCGATAAAATCGATATAAATATCGTTCACGTCAAAATGGCGTCAATCTAATCAACACGGCTTCATAAAGTTCTATTTTCAAATATTCTATTTCAAATATTTCTTTTTCAAATATTTCTATTTTAAAACTGGAATGAGGCCCAATCAATTACCATATAAAGTTAAATATATGGATTTTCATACAACACATGTATAATAGCCTTGAAAAATAATCAACCATCAACCAAAGTGCACTACACTGCATAAGCATCAAATATAGACATTTAACGCTTATAGCAGCTTGTCAATCAATCGATCGACATATTTAATCAATCAGGATGAGTGAACTTCAAATTTCATCCTAACACCCGTGTGGGGTTTCAAACAATCAAACACATATTTTATTTGTGCAGTTAGGCGATGTGTGAAATTTATCGACCCAATCAACGTCATTCAAATAGGTGTACATAAACAAACCGTCTGGTTTGTAAATGAATATTTATTTATTCACATTCACGTTAAAAATTATATTTTTAACGATAACACATTTTATTTTAACATATGAATTTCTATTCAGTTCATTCGTTAAATAAAATGCTATTTTTATTTTTCTAACTTATTTTAGAAAATTTCGGCGGCATAACGGCACGATACTAGAAACGGGACAAGGCCTAGCCTTATCCCCGGTCTAGTGAAGGCCCACGCCATTCACACACCAATCAAATCAATTCGTTATGCTTACCACAAACTTTGGAGTAAGGGTCTAACCTAGCCTTACTCCTTCGCCTTATAACGGCGCACGTCTAATCCTAACCAATTTATCGATTCGATTTTTCACACCACAAACCACATTCAAACCAATATCGCAATCAATCACCAAACAGTCAAACAAACAAGTCCATGGTCTGTGGACGGTTGTGTCGGGTGCTACTAAGCACCGTCTGCATCCTAGTATAAATATATATCTAGAAAAGAAATAGAAAGGTGAGAAATTCTCACTTATAGCTATCCTAGCTCCACGGCTCTTCATTTGCAGAAGTCTTCATCGCTATCGCATCTTCGGCATCTTTATTGCCCGTAGCCACTACATATGTAAAAATCGAATTTTTACTTCGCTATTCCATATATAAAAATCATATTTTTATTTCGAAGTTCAATATATAAAAATCGAATTTTTATTTCAAAGTTCAATATATAAAAATCGAATTTTTATTTCGAAGTTCAATATATAAAAATCGAATTTTTATTTCAAAGTTCAATATATAAAAATCGAATTTTTATTTCAAAGTTCAATATATAAAAATCGAATTTTTATTTCAAAGTTCAATATATAAAAATCGAATTTTTATTTCAAAGTTCAATATATAAAAATCGAATTTTTATTTCGAAGTTCAATATATAAAAATCGAATTTTTATTTCAAAGTTCAATAAATAAAAATCATATTTTTAGTTCAAAGTTCAATATATAAAAATCGAATTTTTATTTCAAATCTTTTTCCATTTTACAGTTTAAACCTTTCCTATTTAAAGTTTTAAATACCTTTTTCAAAACAGTTTTAAAATTAACATAAAATCAGTTTTTAAAAATTCCTAAAATCAGTTTTATAAAATTCCTAAAATCAGTTTTATAAAATTCCTAAAATCAGTTTTTATAAAATTCCTAAAATCAGTTTTTATTACTTTATAATAACGAAACAGTTTTCATTTCTAAAAAAAACAGTTTTTGCCTTTTAGAAAAAAAATCAGTTTTTATATTTATAAAATCTCAGTTTTTATTTTAATAAAATAATCAGTTTTTATTTTAATAAAATAATCAGTTTTTATTTTAATAAAATCTCAGTTTAAAAATCCACTAGCTATTTAAAATAAATTAAATAAATAAAAAAAAAAAAAAACTTACCGGGGGGCGCCGCTGCTACGAACGGGGACGGAGGGGGGGGCGGTCTGCTGGGACGCGACGGCGAGGGGCTGAGGGAAAGGCGGTGGCGAGGGTTGGGGCGCGGTGGTCTGGGGGATGTCGCGGTCGGAGAAGGAGTGGAGGGGGAGGAGAAGGAAGGAGGCGGCGGAAAGATGGGGGGGGGGGGGGGGGCTTCGGCGGTGTTCCGCCTGGGGCGGCGGCGGCCTCGCGCCCTCCATTTTCTTTTTTTTTTTTTTCTTTTTTTCTTCAGATAATTTTAGAACGGGGGGGGGGGGGGGGGGCCTGTACGAAGGTAAAAGGGGGGAGAAGGAATTTATTTTATATTTTTTTTTTTTTTATTATTTAATTATTCAAAAAGGTTGACTTTCACATACGACCCCTAAACGAGGTCCACCGCCTGTCGTCCATAGCTAATTACCCCCATTCCGAACACAATGGGATATGTATCGCAAGCTGATTTGATCGTTACAATCTGTTTTCTTTGAATTTACATTTAAATCACTAAATTGAATTTTAAACGTACATTTCAAATTACCGGGGGCACATACGAACTTTAAAAATTCTCGAAAAATATTTCCTAGCTTCGTATTGACAATACGGTCCTAACAAAACTAGTTTCGTCGAATTCTGAGACTGTTTGAAAAATGGCCAATTTCCAGTCGATTAAAATCAACTGAAACCGGTCAAACGCGTTTTCCTTTGCCACGCTCACATATTGATTCGAAAAATTATGAAATTTGAAACCTAGCAATAACTTTACATCCCGGACCCAACAAAACTGGTTTCGTCGAAATCCGAGGTCGTTTGCAAAATGTCCATTTTTAAGGGCCTGAATTCCATAGCGACTATTCAGAATTTTCAACTGGACATATCTTTTGATTCCCGCTATGAAATCTTGATTATTCGGATTCGTTGGAAAGATATTATTAATTAGATCCCATTATTTTTGGTTTCACTAAAATCCGGATTGTTTTGCACCCGGTACATTCAATTGAAGTTTGAAATCGAATTATCGAACTACCGCGCCATTTTCAATTCTATTTATAATTATATATAAATATTTATATTCTAACGACGACGTATATAAATATATACGTCGAATTCAATTCAAAATAAATTTCTCGTCGATATTATTTAAAATAATCCATTTTAAATATTCAAAATTCGCTAAAATGGCCAAAATAAAAATTTTAAACTGGCCCAGATTTTGCGGGTTGTTACATTAATTAACTCTACGCTCGATCTGGCTTCCATTCTCCAACTTTTCAGTTTCTGAGAATTTTCAAATTCTTCAAAAATTTGGCTAACACCCTAAATTTTCGAAAAATTTCGCCATAACCTCCCCTGCACCGGGAGCATCGGGGAATTTCAAATAGCTTCCCCGGTCCTTCGGATCTCAAAAAGAAAAAGAAAAAGCCAAGCGGCTAGCCAATAGGCTCACAAAATCATCATCACCCAAACAAAACAGGAAATTATGTAGTAAACATGTACCTATTTGTCGGGCAAACAAATTTTATTCTCTGCTCTAGCCTCCTTGCTATGACCTGTTCAATGTAAGTATATGTATATGCAAGCAAATGCGACCAATTTTCGACACAATTCAATATTTGGTTCAATTAGGCTAAATGATTCAAAATTAGCAAACAACTAAACAAACAACACAAACATCAATCAATTAGTGGATTAGAGTTTCAAATTCATAAATTTTGATATATATACAAAAAATCTTGTTTTTGATGCCAATTCACAACAATGTGTTCTAACTACATAAGTTTTGGTTCTCACACCAGTCTAATGGAAATATATCGATATCACACCTTCGTTACTCGAACATGAATACTAATGACGACTAGTCAATCATCAGAATCATCTTCGGGCCACTAGAGTATGATTCTATATCTATCCAATATATTAAAACTTCGAATATACGTTCATGACGCGTATATGCAAAATCTTTATATACTCGATTGTCCATATTCAAAATAAATAAATAATCAAATACGTTTTAAAATGGTTTAAATTTCAAAACAAAATGATTTTCATTTGAAAAATATACTCTTCACACTCGTTCTAGGATACTACTGATCCTATCTCTAACGAGTCATTCTAATTGGATATTATTAATCCAATATCTGATGAATTCTTTCGTATGGTTCTAACGTGTCTTGTTCTCGAGCTCTGTAAACAAAAGCTCTGATACCACTGTAAGAACCCGTAACTTCCCCGGGAAGGGAAAGCACGAATACTTTGAGAACAACACACAAAAGGACGCAGACGGAAGAACATTTCATTGTATATTACAACAATTCCATCAGATACAAGAATATACAGAGTATAAATGAATAAATTACACTCGATAAATATCAGAGATTACAATAAATTACATAGCAGCGGAAAAATATACAAAACACAACTAGAAGTGATACACGGATACAGAGCTTTCCGAGCATCGTTCCAGCTGTAAATCAGGACCCTATGAATATAAATCTGCAAAACCAAAACTACTAGCTGCCCGTGCGGAAAATAGGGGCACCCAGAGTTTAGGTTAAAACAATAAACTCCAGGTCAGTCATGGGACTGGTGTGAGAACTAAAACAGTTATTTAAAACTTTACTTTAAAAGAGAGTAATTCAAGGGACCACGCCGTATAACACGGAACGGGTTTCCTCCCAAGAATACTAGTGCATACATCAAAACAACGCAATGCTTTTTGGAAAGATGAAGCTATTATAAGACCCAGGTCCCATCACACAATGCAACGCAAGCCGGAGGATAGGGTTTTCCCTTATAATAGCCAAACATGCTTGATACGTTTAAAACAAATCATTTGATACTATAATAAGTGTATAGTGTCAAAACATTTTCAATCATAAATATCAATCATAGACGGCATGGGTACCATATATCATGTCGCCATACTAGTTCTACAATTAAAACCGCAATACACGTATTGGAAATTGGATTCCGTCATGAGCCGAGGCAAGGGGCAAGCTCCTCTCCGCGTTCGAGACACTCTAGCAAATGCCTCGGGACCGCACACAGCAATCCCTGGATCCTCCAAGGCCGGTCCTCTCTGACTTTTGAGGATTGGCAATTCCTGAACACACGTTTCCCGGTCCTTACAGACCTATATCCGAGGCGCCTCGTATCCAACAACCACACAGGTGAAAAGTATATAAATGTCAGGGCTGGTAGGTCACTGACACCACCCTAGCTAGAAAGAAACGTCGTGCACTCCTTGGGTCCGTATCCCGTTTTTGACTCATACCGAGGTGTGAGGCTCGCGAATTCACGTTATACACAAAGCTACGCCACACAGGCCGTGCTTTGATCATCAACCACAAGACTTTGCTTTTCAACAGAAGCCTTGATCATTTGCCACTTACGCATGCCACACAGGCAATTCACTCCATGCGACTGATGTCCATCGATATACAACCTCTGAGCTCGTACGTCTCAGAGAAGGGCGTTAAGCAAGAGAATAAATTCTCCGCCGCCAAACAGATGTATATTTAATAGAGATCAATCAACACAGAATAAAATCCAATGTCAGACACACAATCCATTTACAAGTTCATTCTGGGTCTGAACGAAACCGGAGGCACTTTCCTCGCATATCCATCCATCTCCAAGTACGTCTGGACGATCACCAACTGATTCCCTCATCCTGGGTGTACAGCCCAATCAAGATCATCAGTAATCACCCAAACGATGTGAAGACTTCCGGTCTTCAACCACCGTCTTCATCTTCGACATCTCGTCGAATCGGTTATTCAGAATGGGTATAACCCGGCCTTTCTGAATAACCCACGTATATAATAAACAAATGTTACACAAACACAACAAACGCCTCATTCCAATTCAGAATATTCTTTTATTCACAAAAACACATTCTTAGGGAAATGTTCCCATTAATTTTATCCAAGATAAATTCTTCTAAATTTATTCTATAATCTTCCTTTGGATATCATTTCAAACTAGTCGGGATTAGCGAACCACACCGAAGTAATTATTTATTTTATTTCCCAATCCCAACCTATATATCCCATGGAGCAAAACTGGTGATACTCCATTCCTAACACCACGGTGTTATCGGTAAAATTAATTACTATTTCACGTTCAAATCTAATTAAAGATTTAACTATCGCTTTGGAGCAAAACTGGTGGTACTCCATTCTCGATCGCTTTTCAGATTTGATAATCTAAATTATCAATTCACATTTCAATCTAATTAAAGATTCATTAAAACTCCACTTAGTTTTAATCTTCTCAAAAAAAATCAATATCCTGTCTTTAACTGGGTTAAAGAACCAATGTCATCTAAAACACGATTCACGATAAACCCAAATCACATTTGATATTAAATACAAGGCTCTGAATAGAAAATATATCGACTTATATTCAAATACCAAATTCTGAAACCAACAAATATCGTATTGGAAATAACGATATAAAATATATCTTTCAAATTCCCATAACAATATCTGTATAGTCACGAAATCCAACATCGAAATATCCCGAAGATAATTTCGATTCAGCTCCAGTCCAATCCACGTATTGGAAATTATCGATTATTTTCAAAATCACTTTCAAATTCAATTTATTTCAAAAATAAATTGATTTTAATTCTAGTTCAAAACTAGTTCATTTCGATAAAAATCTATTTTTATCCTTTCAAATGTGGAATTCTTCAGCCCAATTTTTCCCAAATCATATATTATGATTTTACACAAATTATAGATATTTTTAATAATTTTATCAAGGCCCGTACAGTCGATTTCCATCAACGGCTATCGAACTGCACTTACAACGACCTTTTTCGAATTTGATTTGGACATAATTCCAAATCCAACCGTTAGATTTCAAATTTCTAATATTCATTGGAAAGCTCTTTTCGATACGAACCCAACGGTTCCGGTTTTAGGAGAATCCGACGGTCGGATCTCCCGCAATATCCGTTTGAAATAAATGGTCGAAATTCACGAACTGCCGCGGTGCGGCGCGTTCCATTCAGGCCATTATATTATATATATAATATATATAATATATATTTCGTCGATTTCTATTTAAAACGAATTATATAAATAGTTTTAAATCCGTTTCGAAAGCAATTTCAACTTCCCTTTCAATTCAAATTAAAATTGAATTCTTCTTTATAAATTCGTTTTAAAATTCATTTCAATTCAATTCAAATTTCAATTCAATTTGAATTCATTTCAATTCGCTTTCAATTCAATTTGAATTCGTTTTCAATTCAATTCATTTCGAAATCGTTTTCAATTCAATTCATTTCGAAATCGTTTTCAATTCAATTCATTTCGAAATCGTTTTCAATTCAATTCATTTCGAAATCGTTTTCAATTCAATTCATTTCGAAATCGTTTTCAATTCAATTCATTTCGAAATCGTTTTCAATTCAATTCATTTTAAATTTCAATTTCAAAATATTTAATTTCGAAATCACTTTTCAATATTCATTATACAACGAATAAAATCGATATAAATATCGTTCACGTCAAAATGGCGCAAAACTAATCAACACGGCTTTATATTTTTCACAACTTCTTTATTTTATTCAACAAATGAATATTCATCCCATTCAACACATGAATCTATATTTTTTTCCAACCCACGACTAATCTCAACACATGAGTACTGTCTACACATCACTATTTTTGTTATGTAAAATATTTTATAAAACTATGGTATCTATCGTTTGATTTTCAATTAGACTTCTACTGGGAAGTAGTTCTAATTTTAAATATGATAAAGATGTAAATTTTTATTATATAAAATATTTCACTCAACACATGAACATCGTCAACACATGACTATTTTTTTATATTCAACACATGAATTTTCTTTTATAATATTCATTATTTTCCCGATTGGAATGAGGCCCAATCAATCACCATATAATCGTTAATTATACGGATTCCATACAACACATGTATATAATAGCAAAAATAAACAATCAACCATCATCCAAAGTGCACCACACTGTATAAGCATCAAATATAGATATCTAACGCTTATAACAGCCTGTCAATCAATCGATCGACATATTTAATCAATCAGGATGAGTGAACTTCAAATTTCATCCCAACACCCGTGTGGGGTTTCAAACAATCAAACACAGAATTTATTTGTGCAGTTGGGCGATGTGTAAAATTTATCAACCCAATCAATATCAGTCAAATCAGTGTAAATAAACAAATCGGCCGATTTGTTTATAAATATTCATTTATTCACTTTCACGTTAAAAATTATATTTTTAACGTCAAAAGTATTTATTTCAACACTTGAATTTCTATTAGTTCATTTACACAATAAAATGATATTTTTATTTTTCTAACATATTTTAGAAAATTTCGGCGGCATAACGGCACGATACTAGAAACGGGACGAGGCCTAGCCTTATCCCCGGTCTAGTGAAGGCCCACGCCATTCACACATCAATCAAATCAATTTCAATTCACCCAATAATTCAATTCAAATCAAATAATCTACCCAACTACACAACCAAACAATTTAACAAACAAGCCATCCATGGTCTGTGGATGACGGGTGTCGGGTGCTACTAAGCACCGTCTGCATCCTAGTATATATATAACTAGAAAAAGAGAATTTGAGTGAGAAGTTCTCACCGAAAGCTATCCCAACTTCACGACACTTTATTTAGAGAAATCTTCTTCATTCTCGCCTTTTTATCATCTTCGTTGCCCGTAGTCACTACATATATAAAAATCACACATTTTTATATTTAGATGTCTTTAAAATAAAAATCACATTTTTATTTATTCACTTTCAATTTAAAAATCATATTTTTATAATCACTTCATATATTTAAAAATCGAATTTTTACTTAGGTGTCATATAGATAAAAATTCCATTTCAAAAATATTGATTTCGCCTTTATAAAAATAAAGTTTTCGCCTTTATAAAAATAAAGTTTTCGCCTTTATAAAAATAAAGTTTTCGCCTTTTCAAATATAAAGATTGAACTTTTTCATATACATCATTATAAAAATCACATTTTTATTTTTCTACACATATAAAGATGTTATTTTTAATATTGCTATCATGTAAAAATTATATTTCTAATTCTCTACATAAACGAAAATCATATTTTTACATCATCTATATGGTAAAGACTATATTTTTAATACTTTAAAAATATAAAAATCATATTTTTATTACTTTAAAAATATAAAGATCATATTTTTATCTTGCTACAATATAAAAGATTATATTTTTAATACTTTAAAAATATAAAAATCCAATTTTTAACCTTCCTATCATATAAAAATTATATTTTTAACAAATATAAAAATCGAATCTTTTTGTTTATAAACATCTAACTTAACTAATTTAAAAATCCTAATTTTCTAATCAGAACATATACAAAAACCGATTTTCTTTGTTTGCTAATCATATATAAAAGAAATAAATAAATTAAATTAAAACGAATAAAAAACTTACTATTTTTTCTTCAGCAAAGAAAAAAGGGGAAAAAGGATCTGTCGCGACTGGAGGGGGAGGAGGACTTGAGGCAGAAGGAGGGAAGGGGGTCGCGGCACTTGGGGAGGGCGAGGCGGACATGGCGGCGATCGGCAGATTAGGGGGGGGGGGACGGTGGGGGTCCTTGCGTCGGTCTAGGGTTATAGATAGAGGGAGAACGAGAATCGAGAGAGGAGGAAGAGAGGGAGGGAAGGGATCGACGCTGGCTGGAGGTGCGGTGGAGGAGGGCGTCGCCGACGAGGCGCGGTGGTTTCCGTCGACTTCGGGAGTTTTTTTTCTTTTTTTTCTTTTTTTTTCTTTCTTCTGCTGGAATGATTTTGAACGTGGTTGGGGGGGGCAGAGGGAAATAAGGGGAGGGAGGGGGTTTTCTTTTTTTATTTATTTTTTTATTTATTTTAATTCGTTAAAAGTTGACTTTTACATACGACCCCTAAACGAGGCCCACCGCCTGTCGTCCATAGCGTTTAACCCCCATTCCGAACACAATGGGATATGTATCGTCAGCTGATTCGGCTGTTACAATCAGTTTCCGTTAAATTTACATTAAAATCACTTTATTGAATTTTAAACGTACATTTCAAATCACTGGGGTCACATACTAACTAGAAAAATTGCAGAAAAATATTTTCTAGCTTCGTGTTGACGATACGGTCCTAACAAAACTAGTTTCGTCGAATTCTGAGATCGTTGGAAAAATGGCCAATTTCCAGTCGATTAAATTCAACTGAAATGGTCAAACGCGTTTTCCTTTGCCACGCTCACATATTGATTCGAAAAATTATGAAATTTGGAATCTAGCAATAACTTGACACTGCGGATCCAACAAAACTGGTTTCGTCGAAATCCGAGATCATTTGCAAAATGTCCATTTTTAAGGGCCTGAATTCCATAGCGACTATTCAGAATTTTCAACTGGACATATCTTTTGATTCCCGCTACGGAATTTCAACTTGTCGGATTCGTTGGAAAGATATTATCAATTAGATCCTAATGTTTTTGGTTTCACTAAAATCCGGATTGTTTTGCACCCGGTATATTCAATTGAAGTTTGAAATCGAATTATCGAACTACCGCGCCATTTTAAATTCTATTTATAATTATATATAAATATTTATATTCTAACGACGACGTATATAATATATACGTTTGAATTCTATTCAAAATAAATTTCACGTCGAGTTTATTTAAAATAATTCATTTTAAATATTCAAAATTCACTAAAATTGCCGAAATAAAAATTTTAAACTGGCCCGCATTTTACGGGTTGTTACATGTGTGGTTTATGGTCGATTCAAAGAGCGGGAATTTCCGGGTCTTTACAAGTTGGCCCTCTCTAAAACAAAGATAAAAAATTATGCCGCCGCCGGGGTTCGAACCCCCGACCTCCATGTTACAAATCAAATGTCTTAACCAACTGATCTATAAAGTCTTTTGTTAATAAGTCTTAGAACAATGATAATTATGGTTCTCTCCTTACTTCTCTTTTTCATGTTAGTTACAATACTTAAATTAAACCATTTCATGAATCTTTTCCTTTTAATGTTAATGCATTATGTTTGCAAATCAGTGCATGCAACATATTTACATTGCATGCAACCAATCCTTTCTTTCTTTTAATGCATGCATTACATTTTTTTCAGTGCATGTATTTATTACATGCAATCCTCATTTTATTCTTTATTTTATATTTTAATTTGTTTGTGTATATATATATACATATATATCTATATTTCTCTTGTCCGTTTTACATAATTCCTTATATTTAAATTAAGTATTTTTATTTTCTCATCTCTTCAATTACACACATTGTTATCACATTAATTTCCTTACTCTTCAATGTATGAATTAATTTTTCATTATACATCATCATTATTTACCTATCTATGCATATATACATATTTGTACCTTTTATTAAAAATGTGGGTTGTTACATGATATTAGTTTAGAAATGAGGATAGTGGAAGTGATTAAAATAAGTATTTCCGTAAAGAATATCATGAACGATAATTTGAAGGATTTTAAGT
Organism: Allium sativum; assembly: GCA_030737875.1. NCBI lineage: Eukaryota > Viridiplantae > Streptophyta > Magnoliopsida > Asparagales > Amaryllidaceae > Allium > Allium sativum. The sequence continues at coordinate 136,679,708 of CM060925.1, read as the reverse complement.
TTTCTAGAAATAAGCGAATAAGTATAATTTATTTTCTATTCTATGATCTTTAACCTACAGGAAGGGTATATGACTATATTGTTTAAACCCAAAGGTTTTGTTATCTTTTATAAACGAACAACTAAAGTGTGTGCGTCACACACGGTAAATTATTCAGTTGTGACTGTCCTTTATAAATGAACAACTAAAGCATGTGCGTCACACACGGTATTTTACTCCGTTTGTCAGTTTGTTTATACGACTTTTATTTGCAATTTATAACCTTTGTCATACTTTGGAAATAATCGTTTTATTTATAAGTCTATGCAATTCTATACTTATGTGAATTAAAAATATGTTTGAAATGCAAATTTCAAAAGTTAAGCGCCATTACTTGTATGAATATAACAAGATAAAATATGCAAATAAGATTTCCAACTTATATTGTCCATTTTCTATTTTAGAAAATATCATTGATTATATTTGGAGAATAATTCCGAAATCATTTACTTCGTTAATTTGAATTAAACATATTTAAACATATTATAAGTTGAATAAAAATTGGAAAGGCGGTAATCCGAATGTCAAAAGTTTTTGGAAATCAGATTAATGACTGTTTAACTAAAGAGGCCAACTGACGCTGTATACTGGACCAGTTAATCCATTTTTCTCTATGGATGATAATGGTTGTTTATTCTGATAGTTAAAACACCAACTATCAAAATCTGACCAAATCAAATGCTGGTATGGAAAGACGGGGATCGAATCTATATTCGAAAACCATTCCGGCCAATAAATACGTAAACGTTGAAGATATCAGAAGATGGTCGAGATGTAACGTTGAAGGCCGTGGATCTTCATAAGCAGAAGGATTACTGTTGAATTTCTCTGGCTAGCTACCAGAGGTTTTTAAACTGTGATTCGATCGTGGTTGGGATTTTGCGGGATGCAAGGACTTCTCGCTACTGATCATTTGGATGCGGTAGCAGGGTGCCTTCGGTTCATCCTGTTCCTGGATGACTTATATAGACGATGTGAATGGTGGCCAGATGTTCCAAAAGTCGATTATAAACTCAAGCCTCATCAACCGAGAAATGACAAAAATCGGGCAGGTAATATGGCTATGTGGTCGCTAAAATAGGGTGTATAATCACCTATCTAGAGAAATTCCTTTTCATTCTTTAATCTATTTTCGATGCTGTCCCTTTTCGGGAAACAGTTGTTGATCCCAACCGTTGGTGATATACGTTCGATACACTCAATAGAAATGAGTGGTCGGTCATGTATGGGCCGGGTTGCAAGACGTTCTTGTTGAACCCAGTGTATTTGCCTCTAGAGATACACTATCGGTAGGTGGTTCCACACCTTGTCATAGTCGGAATCCAATCTCCAATAAGCGCATGCGGATTTGATTGTATACTATATATGTGGAGCGTGAGATGCAAGCGTTCCACTAGATTGTTATTTAATTGTATTTAGACACTATTATAATATCAGAATTAGATATGATTTCAAAACTATTTTGGGTTATAGTAAGGTAAAAACTGTCTGTGTTTATGTGTGGGCTGGTCTTACTATTATCATTTTCTTTCAAACGATTTTTGACTTTAAAATCAATATGGATGTTATATAAACCTAGTGGGTTTCTCATTCTGGTTCACCAGACTGACCCGGTGTTTGTAATGCTCGGGTCAGCCCAGGTTTACAGGTTCAGGTCATTGGATAATACAAAGTTTAGAAGACGTGTTAGAGTAGTTCAGACGTATGACTTTATCTAATATATTCCGTTGTGTGATGTATATGAGGAAAAGTTGTTATAACTGTCCAAGGGTATTGATGTACTCTGATATTGTAAGTATTTTTTTAAGCTCTCAATAAAGATTATTTCTATATTATATTTTGTTTCCGTTGCGATGTGAGACTCTGATTCTGTTGTATTTTCTTCTTATTATTTCTTCTATTCTAAAATTTCTTTCTCCCTTATCTCATCTTATAATTTCTTTCTATTGGCATCTGGGTTTCCAGTACAATTTGGGTTGGACTGGTGTTGTTTGGTCAGCCTAAAAGGTACGGAAATTTGGGTCGCTACAAATTACCTCTCAGACCTTAAATGAACAATATTATTAACTTCAAAATGGACAAACCTCACCATTTCAATCTTTAACCAATATCTCATACGTAAACCTCAGATTCAATTTAGAAATCCACTTCTTTTATGAGAAAACATTGATTATAACTATAATTTTATAATCTCTATTTCCAAACATTTGATTTATAAAACATTTATCATAATGGTAGCGTTAAAATCGTTGTTTAGATTTATAAAACATTTATTATAACGGTAGCGTTATAATCATTGTTTAGATTTATAAAACATTTATTATAACTGTAGTGTTATAATCGTTGTTTAGATTTATGAAACATTTATTATAACGGTAGCGTTATAATCGTTGTTCCCAAATATTTGGTTTATAAAAATATAACTTGTACTTATTAATTCAATTAATAAGTAAATAATTAAATAATTAAATTTGATTCAAATGGAAAGTAAAAAATAACTACTTCCCTAAATTTGATATAATCGAATTCCAATAAATAACTCTCTCTCAGATCATCTATATTCGATTTATATTCCGAACTTCGAAATTTATCTATCATTTCAGGTTAATTCAAATTCCAATTTCACTTTTGAAATTATCCTTTCCAAATCATTACCAAATTCCTTTATAACCATTCAAGTCTACAAAACGTATTTATATTCCAAATTTTGGAATAAAACTCACTGTTCCTTTTAAAACGATTATCCATTTCCCTTTCTAATTCACGTTCCAATTTGAATTTATATTTCAAATCTAAATTTCCTTTATAGATATTTTATTTGCAAATTATTTGTTTAAATTATCATTCGCTTTAACCTTGAATGTATTCCTTTTATATATAATCAAATCAGTTCGATTTCGTACTTAAAAATGATATCTTAAACCCAAGTTCTATTTATAACCTCCATTCAGATTTTTCAGTACCAATCTCACTTGTATTGCAATCATTTAAAATCTCGTTTATAATTTACTTTATCATTTGCTAAGTTCTAACCCAATTACAAATATCAGTTTTAAACTCATTTCCATTTTTCTATATAAATTCAAAACTTGAATTTATATTTCAATTTATATCAAGATAATATTTTTATTAAATTTATAAATGTTTTGTTTATAATCCACTTATTGTTTTATTAATTGAAACAAGTTCCTATTTCAAGTCCATTTCAAATTAAATTCTACTTTTGGAAAAATAAATTCCTTTTTAAATCTCAAATTCCTTTTTAAATCTCAAATTCCTTTTTAAATCTCAAATTCTTTTCTATATTTGAAAATATTTTACGGTATTTAAAATACCAAAGTTCTAGAGCCAGGGTAATTCAAACATAATATATCTGATCACAGATTATATAACACATCATATATCAAAATCAAATGAAAAACAATAATATAAATGTTGAGGAATCAAGTTGGATCCTTCCAACTTGTTTCCCTGCACCCACAGATGTTAATCAACATCAATAATATTAATTTCACATCAATATGAAATAACATAGTAAACAGAACTAATAATCGATCAATTATATAACTATATCAACCATTTCAACTAATTTTATCAACCATCACACGGTGTTACTATATATAAATTTAAAATTCGTTTATATAATAATATAAACAAGTCAGAGTTAGTGAGTTTACTCACATTGTTTTATAGTCGACGATTCTTCTTTGGTTTCATTTAAAAACAAACGAGCATTTGATTTTGTAACGAATCTCCAGTAGCTCTATTCCATGTTAGTTCCAAAATGGAATTCCATTGCTGCGATTTCAACGTGATTTGTTTTTGTTAGATTCTGATATCGGATGAGCATGTTATCACCATTAAGTTCTGATGTATTTATGAATATTTAATTAATTCTAAATATCAACCTTTAAAGCATTAGTAAGAAGTCATAAAAATATGACGACAATGTAATGCTGACTCATTTTCCCTTAAGTTACAGATGAATGCTGTCATAAATTTGATTCACTAAGGTACTTTATTTCTACATTGTTCAACATTTTTATTATGATTGATATTGATTTATGTCTACAGCAGAATGGAATAAGGCTATAAGCATGCATATTAAAAATCATTTTGTGGAAGGATAGCAGCAGTAGCTTTTCTAGTATGAACATTCTGTTTCAAAAGAAGTTATGAATTTTGAATACTTTGTGTGTGGACGAAACCGTAATCCATTGTCTCTGACTTGACCGTATTTTTCATAAATAGTATTGCCAGTATTGAATCCAATCACCAATATTAATTATTAATTAAGACCCTTCATTACCTCGTTAATTCACTGATCCCCCTCCCGCTACTTCTTTGCCAAACTTATGAAACCCATTCCATAACAACAGTGGCCCTTTCTCTCATCGCAACTAACACCATCAGTCACCACGGTCTGTCCATCGCCTGACCTGACCTGACCCACCGCGCCTCCCAAAAACTTCTACCACGTGATCTCCCTTCCACCAGAAATGTGCCGCCGCACCTGTGCTTGTCTTTGGGCCTCCAAATTGTGGGCTGCGGTCATCCCCTATTGCCTTAAACTAGCCCGTTATAGGAGTTTCGAGCAGTAACGGAATAAGTTTGGACAAAAACTTAAGGCACCAGTGAGAAGCAAATTGGAAAGAGGATTAAATCAAAAGTTACTTAATTTGATCGAGCTTCAGATTTGATTCTTTTTTCTAATTGGACTCACAAACTGTGGTGGAAATAGAGATGGGTGGTAATTGGGAATTTACGTTCACTTTTCAATTTTTAATTGATTAAGTACTTTCTGGTTTCCATATGTTATCTTTGCTTGGGAACGAGAATGGCTTTACCTATATTTAAAGGAAAAGAAAGTTTGGTAGTCACAATATATGTTGGCTTGGCACATATGAAAGCAAATACCTTAGTATGCACGGCAGTGGAATGGTTTGGAGAGCATGCTTCTAAAGGGATTCACAGTCATGGTTCCTCTCTTTTTTTTATAATATATTTAAAAATGGGTCTTTGTTAGGCATTGGCAAGGCTGAGGTTTTTTAAATGTGGTAGACCGCATAAGCATCATCGGGTTGTATTTTATTTCTTGAAACGGTTATTCCACCACACATACCATTATCAGACTATATTCTCGGATCCAGTTTATAGTCATTAACACCTCCATTTAAATTTGGCCATCTTTCTGCTTCTTTATATGTATTATAATTCGCTAGAAGCCTTATAGGAATTCAAGTGATATCATACCATATTCCAGTCATCTTATATGCTTTGTGTGATGGTACAAGAACTAAATATACATATCATGTATATAGGTGCGGAGAAGGGTCCATCGTAAGGGTACTCCATTACACTAAATCTCATTCACTTACAGACCGCTAAATACAAAAATAAAAACACTATCGTGTCAAGCGATGTGCCATGATCCCAAAAATATAATAATATAGACATGTTAACTTATATTGTGATATCCCAAAGCATTGATATAGGATGTAAATACTTCAAAAAAAAAGTTGCTTATTTTTCAAATTAAAAATTACATAAAATTTCTATAAATTAAATTAACAACACTTCTCAAAAATCTTACCATAATTAAGTTTTTTGATTTTATAAAATTAATTTTGTTAAAATCAGAGGTTGTTTGGAAATTAAATCGATACAATATAAATTGATTCCCAAAAAACAAATTTATTAAAAAATAAAGTACTATTGTCATATATATTCAAACAGAATATATCCAAATAATCATATTTGGAATTTAAACTTGATATTTTGAATTAAAATGACGTTCGAATTATTTAAAATCGACTTATATATATTATAATTTATAAACGATTCAAAAGCGACTATTTGAAAATTTAATTTGGTCATAAGTCACAATCTATAAGACGAATTCTCGATTTTTCTCTTTCATTAGAAAAATATAATCAAATAGATCCGAACGTTTCTTGTTTCGAAGAAGTCCAACTTATATTGGATACTGTATATTCAATTGAAGTTCAAAACGCTAAATTACGAACTACCGTGACATTACGAGCTTGATTTGAATAAAATTATAAATTATACGTTCAAACTTTGTTTAATTAATAATTTCGTTAATATAATTCGAATTTAAACTCAATTAAATATTCTAATTTACCAGTTCACCCAATACTGCAAATTCAACTTATTTTCAATTATTTCGAAATTAAATTCAATATTCCACTATTTATATTAACTAAATATCAAAAATATCGAAATCAAATTATTTAAATTACTAAACCACTATTCAAATAATTAAATTAATTAATTAGATTGCTAAAATCCGGGTCGTTACAATGGCGGCGGCCGATCGTGCTCCCGCGCTATCTAGGGGCATGCGCGGTTGATTTGGGGAGATCAAATTTGGGTTTCAACGGGGACCTGAGGGTAACGATGGAAAAAGGAGAAAATTAATTAAATAATATATTTTATTTTCTTAATTATGCAACTAAAAGTTTAAAATGTCGTAACTTTTTCAAACAAAAACTAAATCAAGCAGTTTCAGTTGCGTTGGAATCATGATCAGAAACTCTACAACATGGATCTGACCAAAGCAGAAAAGGGGCAAGTTGAATTTTGAGCTAAATTATGCGATCGTTTAATTTAGTTTAAAAACAAAAATTCAGAAATAAATACTGACAGAGTGGAAACCAATGTGAGAATTCTCTCAATAAAATATTTGTACAGTTATTTATTTTATAACTGAATGTAGTGATTGCTAGTATTGATTTTAATCATTTTTAATTATCTTAAATGTTGTACGGTGCATGTTTGCTCACATTCACTATTGTTTGAAAACCATGGATGATTTAATAGACCGTATTGTGTTGTTATTGTGATGATTAACATATTAAAAATAATGTTAACATTAATGTGGTAATTGAAATTAAATTATAAATATCTATTTTTAATTTAAATAGTGAAAATTGGTTAAGTTGAAAAACAATTCGAATCGAAATAGAATTGGTTAAATTTATTAACCAATGATTAATTTGAATCGACTGTTGTTGTTTGAAAACCCCACACAAGTATTGGGATGATATTCGACATACGCTAATCCCAATATTTAGTTGTATGCCAATCGATTGGTTGACAGACTGTGATGAGCATTATTTATTTATTTTAATGCTTATACAGTTGTAGAATACACTTTGGATGATGTTTGAACGTTTGATGATTATTTATCATTATTGTTGAATACATGCAAAGTATGAAATCCATATAACTGAAAATATATTGTAATTGATTGAGTCTGATTCCAATTCAGAAATAACGAATATTTTAAAATAATATTCAATGATGATTCAAAATATGATTTTGATGTCCGATTTTGGATGGACATGGAAATATTGAAATATGTGAAGCCGGGTTAAGTAGAAATACGCCATTTTTACTCGAACGAAATTTTCTGTCAATTTTATTCATTTTTTAATGAATATCGAAAAGAATTGATTTCAAAATCTGATATTTCGAAAATATTATCATTTTAATATTATAATGATATGGAATATTTAGTTTTGATTTAAAATTGAAAATGAAGTTGAAATCGTTTTAAAACGAATTCATAAATGATTTATAAAATACGTTTTAAATAGAAATCAACAAAATACATTATATATATATATATTTAATGCCTTGAATAGAACGTGCCATGCAGCGACCGTTCGCGAATTTCAACCATTAACTTCAAATTGATGTAACGAGAGATAAAGACTGTCGGATTCTCCTAAACCTGGAACCGTTGGGTTCGTATCGTAAAGATATTTCCAATGAATAAAAGGGATTTAAATTTTAACGGTTGGATTTTAAATTATATCCAAATCAATTTCAGAAAAGGTCGTTATGGATGCAGTTCGGTGGCCGTTATTGGAAATCGATTGTAAAGGCCTTAAAAAATTATTAAAAATATGGAAAATTTGTGTAAAATCATAATAAATGATTTGGAAAGATTTTGGATGAAAATTGCAGGTTTTGAAAAGATAAAAGATATTTTTACCTAAAGAAGCTAGTTATTAACTAGAATAATAATCCAATGTTTTTAAATAAATAAATAGGATTTGTAAATGGTTTTTGAAATAACCAGAATTTTCCCAGCAAATAAAGTGGAAAGAATTTAAATGGAAATAATCTTCGAAATATTTCAATATTGGATTCTGTGATTATACAGATATGGTTGAGGAATTTGGAAGATACAAATATCGTTATTCCCAATACAATATCCGTTGGTTTCAGAATTTGATATTGAATATAAGCCAATATTAATTTCTATTTAGAGCCTTGTATTTAATATCAAATTGGATTTTGGGTTTGTCGTGGATGGTGTCTTCAATAACACTGTTTTTAAACCCCGTTGAGAAAAAGAATTAATCTTTTAGTTAAGGTAAATGAAGTTTTCCAATTTACAATTATAAATTGGAATTAAATAGAAGATGATTTTGGGTTCATTGTGTAACAACCCGGATTTCACCCGACCCTAATCGATCGCAAAATCGACCAAGACCATTCAAAACCTGAATACGTTAACTTTGGGAATACAACACATTAGAACAAAAGCAGCAGACTTTTATAAACATTACAGTAATGTTACATCAGAGTACAGAACATATCAGAGTACATCGATAAAAAATTACAGCGGAAGATAAATTACAATAAATTATAATACAATACAGTGCAGCGGAAATAAAATAACTAAGCTCTGGACACAGCTTTAGGCTTCAATCTAGAATCCTGCTCGAGATAAGAATCTGTAGACAAACTACTCGACTGCCCGTGTGGAAAAGAGGGCACCCGAGTTTGCAAAGGTGGAAACAAACAACGGGTCAGTCACGGGACTGGTGTGAGAATTCTTAACTAACCTATTTAATAATAAGGCAAATCCATGGACCACGCCGCTAACGTGGAACGGGTTTACTCCATTGGATTGCCAATGCATAAATAAAGTAAATCGTTAAACAACGCAATGCTTTTTAAAAAAATGAAACCATTATAAGACTCAAGTCCCATCACATAATGCAACGCAAACCGGAGGATAGAGTTTTACCTTATAATGGTTAAAAATGCTGATACGTTAAAAACGGATTTGATATTATTATTAGTGTATATATGTTTCAAAAACATTTCAATCATAATGTATCAATTATAGACGGAATAGTACCCCATCCTACTATGTTGCCATACTAATTCTACAATCAAAACCGCATGAGGTCGTATTGAAAATTTGGTTTTCCATCATGAGTCAAGGCTAGGGAGGAGCTCCTTACCGATTCGAGACACTCTAGCTAATGTCTCAGGATCCCCCGCAGTGAACCGTTGGAAAGCTGCAGGTCCAGTCCACACATACAGCTTCGTGGATTGGCAATTCATGAACACACGTTTCCCTGTCCTATAGGAGCTATCATCTGAGGCGCCTCATTCCATCATCCACATAAGTAAATATTAGCCAGTTTAAGCACTGACACCACTTCTAGCTAGAAAGAAACGTGCTGCTCTTCCTGCGTTCCCTTCTCCCGTTTTAGACTCAACCGGGTTGTAAGGCTCGCGAAGTCACACTATACACAAAGCTTTGCCTAAACAGGCTATGCTTTGATCATCAACCACAAGGCCCTGCTTTTCAACAAAAAGCCTTGATCCATGCATCTTAACATGCCACATTGTCAGACCATACCGTATCATTGATCATCTACCAATATATATAACCTCTAAGCTCATACGTCTTAGAGAAGGGTGTTAAGCAAAGGATAAATCCTCCGCCACCAAACAGAAATATATAATTAGTAGCGTTCAACGATACAGTATAAATGAATACAATGTCAGGCATACAATCCATTTACAAGTCCGCTTTGGGTCAGAATGAAACAACGTGTCCATCGATCTCCAAATGCGTTTGGATGATCATTACTAAATATCTTGCCTTGGAAGGCCAATCCCAATTCAAGATACCAGTCATCATCATCCCAACGATGTGAAAACCTTCGGTCTTCAACCACCGCCTTCATCTTCGACTCTTTGTCATCGTGACGATTATTCAGAATGGGTTAAACCCGGTCTTTCTGAGTAACTCGCGTACTTTGTGATTAAAAAGCAAAATATTGGAAAATCACACATTACGCCACATTCCTACTCCGGATATTCTTTTAATAAGATATTCATATTAAAAGGTTCTCATTAATTTTATCAAAGACAAACTTTGAAAATAAAATCTTAAATCTTCCTCAAAAGATATATTAAAACTCCAGTTTTGATTTGATACCAAAAATCATTATTACAAGATCATTTATTTTAAGGAATAAATCTTGTCTTAAACAGGATAAAGAACTAGTATCCTTTAAACACAGTTCACGATAAACCCACAAATCAATTTCTAAAATATGGAATTCCACAGAAATCAAATCAATACATAATCGATATAAATTTCTGTATCGGACTAATTATATAAATGGAATAACGGCAAGGCCTCTTAAATTCCATATATAATATCGGTCTTCTTTTACAGAAGCCCATCTCGATTATTACCAATCGAACTTCCACTTAATTCCAATTTAATATATTAAATTGGGAAAGCTTGATTTTAAGAAAATGTTTTTTTAATCTATAAAATAGATTTATAAATTCCAAATAATAATTTCAATGTAAATTGGATTAAAGGACAAATGTCGTTTAAAAACACTGTCCACGGTAAATCCAACCAACAAATCATTTTATTTCAATCATAAAATATAATTAGAAATGTTAATGATCTTAAATAAAAGATTTGCTCTTTAAATATTTATTCATTACTATAAAACATATTTTAAAATAATCATTAAAAATTATTCTTCATATAAAAAGATTTTAAATGTAAAATATTCTCTTTTAAAAGAAAACCTGAATCGGAATGCGACTCAATCATGCACCACATAATTTTAATTATACGGATTTCACACATCTCATATATATGACAATAAGTGATAAATACTCATCAAATCATCCATTCACATCTATTTACATCCAGAGTGCAATTTCCCACTGTGTGAGCATTAAAATGAAATAATAACGCTCATCGCAGCCTGTCGATCTATCGATAGACATACAATTAAACCTTAGGATTTGTGTCAGTCAAATATTGTCCTAATACCCATGTGGGGTTTTCAGCCAACAACAGTTCATACAGATATACAAATAAATAATTGGTTAATGGATTTAACCAATTTCTATTCTACTAACAAGTTGATGTTAATAAATCAAACATGTCATTTATTTCTAATGTCGAGTAAAAATATATTTTGCTCAAATAATTTCTCTATACATATTTCTAATGTCTAATAAATCTAATTTATCTATGTGACATTATTTCTAATGACAAAAGTAAGATGATTTTCATTTTCCTTTATAGGTGTGCAAGTTTCTATCGTAAACTTTTAACAATAAAATGTCCTTAAAGTTATGCCCAATTCAAATATATGATTTTGACAAAGAAAAATGATCCTTTAAATTTACACCAAATCTTGATGTATATTATGCAAATAAAATTGGTTATTACCTTTGCACATAAATTTTCAATATACGTTATGCAAATAAAATGGATTTCGTATCTGCCTATGAATTCAATCGTATGATATGCAAGTCAAAATGATTATTATTATTGCAAACTTATCCTACTGTTCATTATGCGAATAAAAATGATTATTACCTTTGCATATAAATTTTCAATATATGTTATGCAAATCAAATTGGTTATCATATTTGCATATAGATTCCATCTCAAACAAAAGGTGTAAAAGTGATATATACATTTTGTTGACAATTCTGTTTTAACAAAATGATTTAAAGAGTAAAATTTCATTTTGTCAACGATTCTAAATTAAAAAGTAGTGATATATCTTTTCAGTGCTTTTATTTCTATTGTATATAAGATATCAATAAAAAAAATACTACCTTTACATCTTTTATTTTGTAAATAATAGCAATAAAAAAGTTATTCTTAAATCTTTCCTTTTTATTGTGTATAAAATGACAATAAAATATTACCCTTTCAATTTACCAATTTTTATTTTGTATAAAATGACAACAAAAGTGTCCCTCTTAAATTCCAACACTATTTCATTTCAACTAATTGAAAATTTAAAATGAAATTCTTTATTCCAATCCTAAACTTTGAAAATGATTTGAAATAAAAATGAAATCTTTTATTTACAATTAAATTGTAAATAAAAAGGTAACTCTTTAATGTATTCTTTTATTTACACCTATAATGTAAATAAAATATAACTTTTCACTCAATGTATTTATTTCTAAGGTAACATTTGTTAACAAAAATGTTATTTTAATCCTGATACCACATTTTATAGCCATATGTTATTTTAATACTCAATGTAACATTTTATAAACAAATGTTCTTTTTTTTCCTCTTTTTTTCCTCTTTTTTCTCTCTTTTTTTAATTCTCATGTACATTTTCTAATGAAAGTGTTAATTTTCTCTACTACTACCATTTATAATGAAAATGTAAATTTTCCTTACTGCTACATCTTATACTACAATGTCATTTTCATTTCTAATATGCATCTTATAAAAATGTCAATTTATTCTAATGAACATTTTTATAACTAATATGTCCAATTATTCTACTGAACATTTTTATCACTAAATGTCAAATTATTCTAATGAACAAAATAAAATATAAACATAATCTTCTCAGAAAATAGTATTACATGAAAATGTAATTTTCATATCTTATCCTAATATTGAACAAATTACAAGAAAAAAAATGTTAAATCCTTTATTTTAACAATTTGTCAATAAAAGATAGTCTTTAAAGTTCAATCTTTTTATAATAAACAAATTCTAAATAAAAGTGCAGTCTTAACGGTCTATTTCTTTTATTGCAATAAATCGACAATAAAAGTATGAACCTTTAATATCATTTTCCTTATTGTACAAATTGGCATTAAAAATATGATCTTTTATTTAAAAAGAAATTAACACAAAAATAGGTTCTTACATATATATATAACAATGTGAACTAAAACTACCACTCTTAAATGTGTATTTTTATTTACAAGTAAAATGTAAATGCTTATGTGTTTTTCCCAATAGTACCCTTAATTTACAAATACAATGTAAATAAAGTTTTGTTTTACAAATATGATTTTTTTAATATCAACAATAAAATTTAATATTTTATCGCTATTCTTATTTTATAACATCCCATGTTTAAGGTGACAGCAAAAAGAAAATTTTTACTGTAATTCACAAATCTTGTTCTCAATGTAAACAAATAAAAGTAAAATTTTATTTGTTAGCCAAATTCTGTTGTAATGTAGTCAAATAAAAATAAGGTTTTATTTGTTGTTCATATTCTGTTGTAAAACAAATAAAAATAAGATTTTATTTGTTAACCAATTTCTGTTGTTTATTTTTAGATAAAAATAATATTTTAACAATATAAAATAAATTAGAACAACTAGATCCAATCGCAACTGGAAATTCAGTAATCATAAGATAATCATCATCGACTATATTTTCATCCATAGATTTGAATAAAATATGAATTTTAGATCTAATCTTCTAACTGCAATTAAAACTCAACAATATACGAAATTTCAACCATGGACAACAGAACACACCACAAGCGACAATCAACCATTTATACAACACAGAACATTTCGAATTTGAACTAATATCACAATACATTTATTTTAAAGCGAGAAAAATAATTAATAATTAATTAAATAATTAAAATTAGAGTTCTCACCTCAATTTTGGGTGAAAATTCAAATGTATCTGTTTCAGCTCTAGTTGGTGCCATTGCGCAGATCTCGACTTTGTGATTCCAACGCAATTGACGGTTCGAAAAACGGACCTTGTATGAGAGAGTTACGAATGTTTAAAGTTTTGGAATATTAAATAATAAATTAAATAATTAACTAATTTCTTAATTAAGGTTTTACCCCTTAATCCATCTTCCACCGTCGTATACCACCCGAACCCATCATCGTCCATCTCTTCAAGCCGACGCCGCACCCAAACCCGACCACCAGACCCCGATCCAAAGCCGCCACACCAACCCCCTACGCGAGACCACCCTTCGCCCAAACCCCCGTCACGCTCGGTGGGACCCATCGCGGGAAATCCGCCCCCGATCGCCGCCACTTTGTCTCCAAATTATGGCCGCCACGCTCCACTAAACCCGATCATCCCCGTACGGATTGAAAGCTCTCCAAAAACTCTTCGATTTGGCACCAAGTTTGTTGAAATCCATGTGCGGATTGGAAAATATTGAGGTTTGAAATTCATAGATTTTCGGCCATCGAATTAGATGGTGGCGGCTGAACTAGATATTAGGGTTTATTTTATTATTTAGTAATATAATTTCTCGAAAAACGTGTTTTAAAGGTGGATTTTCGGACTGTCTCCAAATCAGGCCCATTTAGTGTCAAACTTAAGGTAGCGTTTGGTTTAGATTTTTCAATTTTGAGTTTTCACACATACAAAAATACCGACAATGCACATATATCGTGAAAAATGACCGTTTTACAAAACGGAGTTAACACACAAAACCGAAAACAACTTTTTATTATTTTTCATATTTTAAGAAACAAGGGAACGACAATAACAAATCTGCCTGTCCACCATTCCCGCGGTCCCCTCCGTCACTCCCTTTCCCTTTGATGCATCACCACCGCTACACTTCAAATCTTCACAACTTTCATAATTAACGCCGAAAACTAAAAATGCAAAACACAAAATAAACGAAACGCTACCTAAGGTTTTGACGCCTTCTGAGCGCGATGGGCTATGCCCCGTGGCCCAATTCTGAAGTCTATTTCGTTTTTTATTAAAATTGCAATATTAATTAATAATTTAATTTCTACCGTACATTTAAATACGCCGGGACCACATACGGACTCCGAAAATTTCAGAAAAAATATTTCTGGCTTTGTATTGACGATACGGTTCCAACGAGACTAATTTCGTCGAATTCTGAGACTGTTTGAAAAATGGCTATTTCTCAGTCGATTAAATTTGACTGAAACTAGCAAAACACATTTTCTTTTGCCACGCTCACATACTGATTCGAAAAATTCTGGAAAATTAAACTTAACAATAATTCGACATTCCGGTTCCAACAAAAGTGGTTTCGTCGAAAACCGAGGTCGTTTGCAAAATGGCTATTTTTAAGGCCAATATATTTAATTAAAATATATATAAATTCTACATCGACTTTTCCAAATTTTAAACTGGGCATACCTTTCAAATTATAAAGTGAAATTTTAGTTTTTCAGATTCGTTAGAAAGATATTCTTAAACCGATTTAAATATTTTTGGTTTCACTAAAATCCGATTTATTTTGAATCATGTACATCCAGTTAAAGTTTGAAATCGAATTTTCGAACTGCCGCGCCATTTCAAACTCCTTTTATAATTAAATTAAATTCATTTGTTATTATTTAAAATAAATTACTTTAAATTTCAAAAATCCATTAAAATAACTTAAAAGAAATTTTAAATTGGCCCCAAAATTCAGGGTTGTTACATATTGTGAGTTGTGTTTTAATTAACATTAGTTCTTACAACCCAAATAACAGTGAAGTTAAGATTTGGAATTATAAATCTTTATTCTAAGATTTAATGGAAATTTTTCCAAAGTAAAGTTTTCCAATTTAATACATTAAATTGGAATTGAATGGAATTCGATTCAATAATAATCGAGATGAGCTTCTGTGAATAAAGACTGTTACTATATATGGAATTTAAAAGACTTTGTCAGTATTCCATTTATATTATTAGTCTGATACAGAAATTTATATCAATTATATACTGATCTGATTTCCATAAAGATTCCATTTTGATGGAAGATGATTTGGGTTTATTATGAACTGTGTTTTTAATAACATTGGTTCTTTAACCCTGTTAAAGACCAGATTAATTTCTTAAAGTTGAATAATCATAAAGTAATGATTTTTGAGAATAAAACTGAACTAGAGTTTTAATGAATCTTTAAATAGTTTTTAATGAGAAGGGGATAATAAAATTTACCGAATTCATGAAACGATCGGGAATGGAGTACCACCAGTTTTACTCTAAGCGATAGTTAAATTTTTAATTAGATTTGATTGCGAAATGGTAATTAATTTTACCGATAACACAGTGGTGTTAGATATGGAGTACTACTAGTTTTGCTCCATGGGATGAATAGGTTGGGGTTGGAAAAATAAAATAAATAATTACTTCGGTAAGGCTCGATAAACCAGATTAGTTTTATAAATCTTAATTTGGCTTAGAATTGTTAAAGGATAAAATAAAATCTTTTGAAATTGATATCCAAAGGAAGATTAAAGAATAAGTTTAAAAGAAATTATCTTTGATAAAATTAATTTGAAACTTTCCCCTAAAATGTGAATATTTGAATAAAAGAATATTCTGAACTGGAGTGAGGCATATAATGTGTTTTTTAGCACTTGATTATTGATTATAAAATACATAGGTTATTCAGAAAGCCAGGTTCATCCCATTCTGAATTACTGAAATGACGACTAAAAGTCGACGATGAAAATGGTGATTGAAGACCTGAGATCTTCACATTGTTTGGACGATTACTGATGTCTTGATTGGGTTGTACACCCTAGACAAGGTAATAAGTGGTGATCATCCAGACATACTTGGAGATCGACCGGATATGCGAGGACCTTTCTCTTGTATTGGACATATGGGATAAGGAATAAGGTGCCTCCGATTTCGTTCAGACCCAGAACGGACTTGTAAATGGATGTGTGTCTGACATTGGATTTCATTCTATGTTGATTGGTTTCTATTAGATATATATTTGTTTGGTGGCGGAGAATTTATTCTCTTACTTAACACCCTTCTCTGAGACGTACGAGCTTAGAGGTTATATATTGATAGACATTAGTTGCATGGCGTGAATTATCAGTGTAGCATGCTGAGATGCAAATGATCAAGGCTTTTGTTGAAAAGCAGAGTCTTGTGGTTGATGATCAAAGCATGGATTTAAATAGCATAGCTTTGTGTACAGCGTTAATTCGCGAGCCTCACACCCCGGTATGAGTCTAAAATGAGATCAGGGACACAGTGAGTGCATGACGTTTCTTTCTAGCTTAAAGTGGTGTTATGGCATGGAGCCCAGACATTTTTACTTGTGTGGATGATGGATTGCGAGACGCCTCAGATATATTGGTCGCTATTAGCCAAGTGATAGGTCCGATTGGACAGGGAAACGTGTGCTCAGGAATAACCAATCCACTAAAGTAAGTGCGGACCGGCCCTACAGGAACCAAGGGTTGCCCGTAATGTGATCCTGAGACATTTTCTAGAGTGTCTCGAATTGGAAGGAGCCATCGCTAGCCTTGACTCATGATGGAAAATCCAATTTCCAATACGACATCTTTTCGATTTTAGTTGTAAACCTATGTATGGTGACATAATATATGGTAGCTATGCCGTTTAGGATTGATACATTTATATTTGAAGTGGTTGTATACACTATGCACTTATAATAGTATCTAATGATTTGTTTTAAAGCGTATCAAGCATGTTTGGCTATTATAAGGAAAAACTCAATCCTCCGGCTTGCATTGCATTATGTGATGGGACCCGAGTCTTATAATAGCTTCAATTTTTCCAAAAGCATTGCATGGTTTATAAACTGTTTTATTTCAGGGTATTCATTGAGTAAACCCGTTCCGTGACATGCGGCGTGGTCCCATGATTTAGCATATTTTAAAGTAAAGTTATAATAACCGTTTTAATTCTCACACTAGTCTCATGACTAACTCGGAGTTTATTATTTCTACCTAAACTTTAGGTGCCCGTATTTTCCACAGGGCAGCTAGTAGTTTTGGTTTTCACTGGTATTTCTTTTCCCAGGATCCTAGACTACAGCTGGATCTATATTCGGAAAGCTTTATATCCATGTATTTCTTTCAGTTGTGTTGTTGATATATTTTCCGCTATACATTGTATTTATACATTTAAATTTCCACTGCTTGTATTTTAATCTCTGATATTATTTTATTTCTTCTTTATAACATTTATTA
Source organism: Allium sativum (assembly GCA_030737875.1). NCBI lineage: Eukaryota > Viridiplantae > Streptophyta > Magnoliopsida > Asparagales > Amaryllidaceae > Allium > Allium sativum. Next base: position 136,661,609 of record CM060925.1, on the reverse strand, counting down.
ATACTCTGATATCTTGTACTCTGATGTAAATTGTTGTAATAGCAATGAAATGTTCTACGGTTCGTGTTCTGATGAGTTGTGTTCTTGTAACGATTCGAATTTTGTCCGGACCTAATTGATCACAAAATCGACTAAGGCCGTTCAAAAACCCAAATACGCTAACTTTGAGCATACAACACATCAGAACAAATTACAGAAGACTTTTATTACATCATAATAATGCAACATCAGAGTGCATAATATATCAGAGTACGTCGATAAATAATAATACAACGGAATATAATTTACAATAATTTTAATACAATGCAGCGAAACAAATAAACCAATATAGCGGAAGACTATCAATGCTTTGGACACAGTTTTAAGCTTCGTTCCAGATCCTGCTAAATATATCTGCAAAATAAGCTACTCGATTGTCTGTATGGAAAAGAGCGCATCCGAGTTTGCAAAGTGAAACAAACTACGAGTCAGTCATGGGACTGGTATGAGAAATCTACTTAACCAATTTAATAATAAGGCTAATCACATGACCACGCCGCTAACGCGGAACGGGTTTACTCCATTGGATTGCCCGTGCATAAAATAAGTAAGTCATTAAACAACGCAATGCTTTTTAGAAAAATGAAACCATTATAAGACTCAAGTCCCATCACACAATGCACAGCAAACTGGAGGATAGAGTTTTACCTTATAATGGTCAAAAATGCTTGATATGATAAAAATGGATTTGGTATTATTATTGGTGCACATATGTTTCAAAAACGTTTCAATCATAATGTATCAATCATAGACAGCATAGCTACCATATACTATGTCGCCATACTAGTTTTACAATCAAAGCCGCATTGTGTCGTATTGGAAGTTGGATTTCCATCATAAGTCAAGGCTAGGGACGATCTCCTTACCGATTCGAGACACTCTAGCAAATGTCTCAGGATCCCCGTAGTGAACCCTTGGATCTTGCAGGGCCGGTCCACAAAAGCTTTAGTGGATTGGCAATTCCTGAACACAAGCTTCTCGGTCCTATTGAACCTATAAATTGGTCACTATCGTCAATATAACCAAGGCTTCGTAATCCATCATCCACATAAGTAAAATGTCAGGGCTTGCAAAACCCTGATACCACTTCTAGCTAGAAAGAAACGCGTGCACTCCCTGCATTCCCTTGTCTCGTTTTTGACTCATACCGAGGTGTGAGGCCCGCGAAGTAACGCTATACACAAAGCTATGCCTAAACAGCTCGTGCTTTGATCATCAACCACAAGGACTTGCTTTTCAAAAAAGCCTCGATCATTTGCATCTTGGCATGCCACATTGACAATTCACGTCATGCGATCAATAGCTATCAATATATAACCTCTGAGCTCATGCCTCTCAGAGAAGGGTGTTAAGCAAGAGAAAAAATTCTCCGCCACCAAACAGATATATATTAAATAGAAATTAATTCACATAGAATGAAATCCAATGTCAGACACACATCCATTTACAAGTCCGTACTGGGTCTGAACGAAACTGAAGACACCTTATTCCTCATCCCGTATGTCCAATACGGATAAGAGGTGCTCGCTCATCCGGACAATCAACAAGTACGTCCAGACAACTACCACTATAACCCTTTCCTGGGACCAAATCAATCCAAGGCATCAGTAGTCATCCATTCGATGTGAAGATCGCCGGTCTTCAATCACCATCTTCAATGTCTTCGACTTTAAATCATCGTATAATTATTTGAAATGAAATTGAACTCGGTCTTTTCAAATAATTCTCGAATATATATAATTTAAAATCATTTCATATCGTTAATATTATTTTATAATGATTTATCGCTATTTTTATTTATATAAAAATAACCCAATTTAATTTAACGACGCTTCGGGTCAATAGGCGGCCCTGGCGCTGTTTTTACCTAAATTTTATTTACTCATTTCTTGAAACCTAACCGTTAGATTTTAAAGAATTTTATAACGTTTAAAAGATCTCACCATAGCGGACCGAACGGTTTCAGTTTTGGAAAAATCCGATGGTCGGATCTTTCGGTATAATCGTTTAAAGTTACGATTTCGAAACGCGAACTACCGCGTGCGATTCGTTTAATTTTAATTTATATTTTTATATATAATTATATATAAATATAAATCATTCGACGATTCCACTAACATATTTAACATTCCAAATAAAAGAATGTTTTATTTTCATAATATATCTACATGTTTACAATGCCAAATAAATATGTATTTTATTTACATGAATTCACTACATGTTTCTAATGTCAAACAAGTATGTATTTTATTCACATGAAATCTTTGCTAATGACAAATAAAAAAATTATTTTCATTATTTGTATGCAATTTCTATTTTTAACTTTAACAAATAAAAAGAAATATTTTATTTGTATATATAGTTTAAATGTATAAAATAACATATAAAAATGACTCTTTACTTTGTACACAAATTCTAATGTATAATTTGATAATAAAATGTCACTTTGATTTGCATACAAATACTATTGTACAATTTAACAATAAAAATGTCACTTTAATTTACATACAAATTCTATTGCATAATTTAACAATAAAAATGTCACTTTAATTTACATACAAATTCTACTGTATAATTTAAAAATAAAAATGTCACTTTTATTTACATACAAATTCTATTGTATAATTTAACAATAAAAATGATTCTTTAACTCACATACAAATTCTATTGTATAATTTAACAATAAAAATATCACTTTAACTTACATACAAATTCTATTGTATAATTTAACAATAAAAATGTCACTTTAACTTACATACAAATTCTATTGTATATTTTAATAATAAAATTGACACTTTAACTTACATACAAATTTTTATTTCAACAAAATAAATAAAAAGTGATACACTCATTTTTTGTTGACAATTCTATTTCAACAAAATGATTAAATTTCATTCATTTTGATGACAATTCTATTTCAACAAAATGATTAAAATGATATTTTCATTTTTGTTGACAATTCTATTTCAACAAAATGATTAAAAGCGATAATTTCATTTTGTTAACAATTATAGTTCAACAAAATGAATATAGGTGATGATTGCTTTTACATTGACAATTCTAGTTTGATCAAAATGATTGAAAGTGATAATTTCATTTTGTTAACAACTCTAGTTCAACAAAATGAATAAAAATGGTCTTTTCATTTTGTTGACAATTTTATTTCAACAAAATTCATATTTTTTCCCAAACACAAACCTATTTAACAAAAAATGTTACTTTTGTTTTACCTAAAATCTACTTAACAAAAATGTAATTTTTGTTTTCAACCGTCATATTTTGACAAAATTTTGTTTCCACTATTATATTTTGACAAAAATGAATATTTTGGTTCAACTAATCTATTTTGACAAAAATGTATATTTTGACAAAAATATATGTTTTGTTTCAACTAATCTATTTGAAAAAAATGAATATTTTGAAAAAAAAAATATTTTGATTCAACTAATCTATTTTGACAATTCTAATTCAATAACAATGACAATCTCTATTTTGACAAAAACTTATTCTAACTAAATGATATTTTTATTAACAAAAACATATTCTTATCTAAATGACATATTTATTTACAAAATATGTTCCATAACTAAATGACATATTTATTTACAAAATATGTTTCCCAACATAGATGACATATTTATTTACATACATTTGTATTCTAATGACAAATAAAAGAATAATTTATTTGCATACATTTTCTATTCAACATAACAAATAAAAATGATAATTTTGTCAATTTCTATTTCAACTTAACAAATAAAAATGATAATTTTATTTGTTTACAATTTCTAATTAACAAGAATGATATAATTGTTTTAACACAAATCTATTTAACAAAAATGTTATTTGTATTTTGACACAAATCTATTTGTCAAAAATGTAATTATTGTTCTAACTCAGTTCTAATTAACAAAATGTAATTTTTGTTCTAACTCAATTCTAATTAACAAAAATGTAAATTTTGTTCTAACTCAATTCTATTTAATAAAAATGTACTTTTTGTTCCAACTATTATATTTTGACCAAAAATGCCAATTTTGTTTCAACTATTACATTTTGACAAAAGTGACAAATTTGGTTTCAACTTTTAAAATTTGACAAAAGTGACAAATTTGGTTTCAACTATTATAAGTTGACAAAAGTGACAATTTTGTTTCAACTATTATAATTTGACAAAAGTGACAATTTGATTTCAACTAATGTGTTTTGAGAAAAATGGATATATTTTTTTAACTAATGTGTTTTGATAAAAATGTATATATTTTTTTTTGACTAATATGTTTTGACAAAAATGAATATGTTTTAACTAATGTGTTTTGACAAAAATGTATATTTTGTTCAACAATTCTAATTTGACCAAAAACGTATATTTTTGTTCAACAATTCTAATTTGACGAAAATGAATGTTTTTATTTCAACTATACTAATTGACAAAAATGAATGTTTTTGTTCAACTAAACTATATTGACAAAAATAAATATTTTTGTTTAATTAAACTATATTGACAAAAATGAATATTTTTGTTTAACTAAACTATATTGACAAAAATGAATATTTTTGTTTAACTAAACTATAATGACAAAAATGAATATTTTTGTTTCAACTATAAAAATGATAATCTTTGTTTCACTATCTTCTTACAACAAAATGTCCTTTTTGTTTCAACTATTTTGTTACAACAAAATGTCCTTTTTATTTCAACTATTTTGTTACAACAAAATGTCCTTTTTATTTCAACTATTTTGTTACAACAAAAAATGTCCTTTTTATTTCAACTATTTTGTTACAACAAAAATGACAAATTTGATTCAACAATTACATTTTGACAAAAATGTCAATTTTGATCCAATAATAATATAATGATAATTTTAATTCCATTATTCTAATTTGACAAAAATGATAATTTTTGTTTTACCTATTCTAATTAACAAAATTCATGATTTTTGTTTAACTCCATTCTGATTAACAAAAATGTTAATTTTTATTTCAACTAATCTAATAAACAGAAATGATAATTTTTGTTGAACACAATTCTAATTGACCAATATGTTAATTTTTTGTTTCAACTAATCTAATTAACAAAAATGATAAATTTTTTTAAACACAATTCTAATTGACCAATATGTTAATTTTTTGTTTAACTATTTTCAAATTAACACAAATGTTAATTCCACCAGATCTACATAACACACCAATCACTGATCAAATCACGTATGACAATCAACAGAATATCACAGCGTATAACAATCAACAGATCTAATTATGATTAATTGATTTTGATTATAAAAAAAAAGTAGAATTTCTCACCGAAGGTTTTCCACTCTGAAAATTTTTAGACAAGCTCCAAATCAGTTTCTGTTAGTTCCATCACGAAGATCTCGCTTTCACGATTCAAATGCTTTTAGTTTCGTTGAATTCTGATTCCGTACGAAGAAGATATCTAATTTTAAACATTGGATAATTTTAATTAAATAATTAACTTTAACTAATACACTTTAATAACGTTTAAAAACGTTAACTAACTCTTAACCTTTCTCCTACCATCGTCTATTTTATGTACCTCGACGAACCCATTTTGACCGAAATAAAACTCCATCGTCGTTCCTCCTTGCCAACGCTGGACCACGATCGGAGTCCCTCCCTTTACCGCCGTCGAAAACCGAACCTCCTCCCCCTACGGTCCGCCAATTGGTATTAAGGATATAAATTTGGACAACGAGGGCCATTGGTTTCTACCTGGCGGCTACTCCAATTGGTATTAGGGTTTTGTAATTCTTTATTGACCTATATTTATAATATTTAATTCCTTAATTAAAAAAAAAACGTTATTTCTTAATAACTCCAATTCCAGCCCAAAGAATGTTGTCCCTAGCCAAATACCCCTATTCTGGACCCAATGGACTAGGTCCCGTCAGCCCATTCGATCGTTCTAGTCTATTTTTCTTTAATTTAAAATATAAATTATTTTATTTTATCGTACATTTAAATTTAATGGGGCCACATACTAACTTAAAAATTACAGAAAAACTATATCAAGCTTTGTTTTGACGATACGGTCCTAACAAAATTAATTTCGTCGAATTTGAAGACGGTTTGGAAATGGCCATTTTCTGGTCGATCCAGATTGATTGAAACTGACAAAACATATTTTAATTTGCCACACTCACATATTAATTTCAGAAATTATGAAAATTGGAATCTTGCAATAATTACACATTCCGGATTCAACCAAAGTGGTTTTGTCGAAAACGGAGGTCGTTTGTAAAATGGCTATATATTATATTAAAAAATATAAAAATTCTACAGCGACTATTCTGAATATTTAACTGGCCATAACTTTTTATTCCCGTTATGAAATTTCAATTTTTCGGATTCGTTGGAAAGATATTTTTAAACAGATTCTAATATTTTTGGTTTTACTAAAATCCGATTTATTTTGAATCCTTTACATTCAGTCAAAGTTCAAATTCAAAATTTCAAACTACTGCGCTATTTCTAACTCCTTTTATAATTAAATTAAAAAAATTCGTTCTAATTTGATTTAAATAAATTTTTTAGTTGTTATTATTTGAAATAAATTATTTTAGATATTCAAAATCCATTAAAATTTCTAAAATAAAAAATCTAAATTGGTTCGAAAATTCTGGGTTGTTATAATCTCCGCCACTAAAATCTTTTCGTCCTCGAAAAGGAACAGAGCTGAAAGTTGTTTAACTGACCTACTCAATTGTCATTCTTTTATTGGTTTCAGTAATTTTATTAGTCGAACTAATAATCACACAATACTATCATCAATCAATTTGTTGATTAGCTTTTCAAATATATATAACTTTTATATATTCAAAAATCATATTTTCTAAGGTTGAATTATATATATAATCTCAAATACGTTAGTTATAAACTTGTCACTCTCAACTCATTCTAGGGCATTTCTAACCCCATCTTTAACGAGTTTTCTCATTTTAAGATACTACTGATCCAATCTCTAATGAGTATTCCTTTATAGGATACTACTAATCCTACCTCTGATGAGTCTTCTGTTCAATTCTAACGAGTTGTACCCCAAAGATTTGGATTAACCAAAGCTCTGATACCAACTGTAATGATTCGAATTTTGCTCGGACCTAATTGATCGCAAAATCGACTAAAGCCTTTCAAAAACCCGAATACGCCAACTTTGAGCATACAGCACATCAGAACAAATAATAGAAGACTTTTATTACATCATAATAATGCAACATCAGAGTACATAATATATCAGAGTACATCGATAAACAATAATAAATTTACAATAATTTTAATATAATGCAGCGGAACAAATAAACCAACATAGTGGAAGACCATCAATGCTTTGGACACAGCTTTAAGCTTCAATCCAGAATCCTATTTAATATATCTGCAAAATAAGCTACTCGACTGCCCGTGTGGAAAAGAGGGCACCCGAGTTTGCAAAGTGAAATAAACTACGAGTCAGTCATAGGACTAGTACGATAAATTGTAACGACCCACATTCAACGCATCGGAGGATCGTAGAATATTTATTTCTTTTTCGTATGAGGTCGTATAGTCATGTAACTTTGGGGAACGATTATTGAGGTCATTTTTTATGTTCACAATTTTTACCGATTTTTAAGTGACCATTTTGCCCCTAGTTGATCTTGTTTTGGCCATAACTTTTGATTGGTAAGGAGTTTTGAACTGAAGTCACTTCCATTAGATCATGATGATGGTTTACCTTTTCGTAGAGTGGTCACATTAGCCAAACGGACTCACAGTTTGGGAGATATGGCTGAAATAAGGTTTAGAAGGTGAAAAACAGCTTAACCGGACCTAATTAGGGTGATTAGCAACTAGGCCCAAAACCCATTTCGGGATTAAGGTTATGGGGAGGCTGAAATCAGTTAGGAAATGATCTATTTTCCTTTTCTCAGCTGCTAAAACATTTCTCTAACCCAAGCCATGGCCTCCACATTCTAATTTCATCACAAATCGATCTCTAATCAAGGATTAAGCTAATCTACGTCAAATCAAGGATAAATAATACCAAAGCAAAGTTGGAGCTGTTGTGTTGCATAGAGATTCGACCCAAATCAGAGATAGTTTCAGATCTAAGATTTATTTGTGGCTAAGGTGAGTGATTTGCATTGTTTTTCACTAATTACGGTAATTAGGGGTAATTAGTGATAATTAGCGAGATTATAAATCAGAAAAATATGGAAAAAATTGTAAAATTATAAAATATTATTTTAGGGCTCTGATAGAAATTTGGGTTAATTTGGATAAGTTTTGCTAATTGTATGCTTAAACATGATTAAGGGCGATTTAGGGGGAAAATGGGTTTTGGGTATGTTTGATCCATTTTATCATAACTTATTGTTGTTTTAGTGTTTGCTTGATGTTATATGTTGCTATGACTGTATGGTATGCTTTTCTATTGACTGGAAAAGTTAGAATGGTTGAAAACATCGTCGTATGGCATAAAACAGTCGCTGGAAAAGTTGCAGGAAAATGTGCAGGGTTTCGGATCGGATTATAGGGCTCAGATCGGATAAGAGACTCGGGAAAGAAAGTGCGAACCGGACCGAATCTCAGCACAAGTGAAAGCAAGGGTGATAAGGAAGGGTCGGATCGGATCGGATTGGGAAGGAGGAATCAGATCGAATGAAGAGGCCACGACCTGGATAGAGTGTCACGAGTCGATCTGGAGCTTGGAAGAGACCACGACCGAACCTAAGCTCGACTGATGGAGGCTAGACCCGCAAGCCAATGGAGAAGCACGACCACTTGAGTGAAGGATCCCGACCCGAACCACTAGAAGAAGAAGCGTATGGGTCAACCAAAGGGAAGGAGCCCGACCCAAACTGTTGGAGTCATCACGAGCCAACCCGTATGGAGCAGTTCGATTAGAACCAGAGGGGTGACTGCGAACTGAACCAAGAAGCTTGGACGCGCGGCATGAGCTATGAACCAAATGAAGACGGATCTGGAAGAGACCAAAACCCGAGATGCAAAGGTAGTCCAAATGGGAAGTAGAACTCAGGATCCAGTTGGGAACCAATGAGTTGACTTCATGAGTTGGGCTTTGCTGCGGGACGTGTGCTAAGGGGTTATTGATGTCCATAACTTTGATTCACCACCAAGACGGATGTTAGGCTACGGATCAGTGCAGTGGGGTAGTTATTACTCCATGGGGCAGAGTGATCGTAGCATGGCTATGAGCCAGTGCAGTGAAGTCTTCATGGCTTCATGGGGCAGAGTGGACATAGCAAGGACTAGTGGCTATGGATCAGTGCAGTGGAGTCGTCATGGCTCCATGGGGTAGAGTGGTCATAGCAAGGATTTGGGTGATCAAAGCGGTGGATATCGTATGCTTTACGCACTGAGTGAGAGATGTGAGGATGGTTGCTATGCTGGATTGTTCGACATCACTATGACATGCACACCCCCACCCCCGTATCCATACACCATATGTTAGTGTCACCTTAGTGTATTGTACATCCTGTTGTGCTAACTCTTTGGTTGCAGGTCCAGGTTCAGGTATGGTTAGGTATACCTGTTATTGTTCTGTTTTTGCTGCTTATCGCTCATACCAGACTTTTGTCTGACCTAGAGTTTTATGTCTCTTCTTATTACTCTAGGTGCTCTTAAATGGGCAGACTAGAGACAGGTTAGGTGGTATGCACGAGTAGCTGTACCGAAGACGAGCAGGAGGCTTCCACATATGATATATATATATACATATATATATTCTCCCTGTGTTACTACTGGTCACTACTTTGGGCATTAGTAGTGTACCTTTCTTATTTTGCTTTAGAGACAGTTTTAAAAGTTTTAATAATGATGATGTGGAACATAAGCTGTATTTTGAATTTCCGCTGCTATGATGATTATGTTTTAGTTTTCAGCTTATGCACTATCTCGCTTGTTTTATGTCAAGTATGTTATTATTATATTTTACACCATGCACTATGAGACATTTTACAGGTTCCTTGTTAGTTCAAGTCCCTTTCTTTTCCTTTCTTTGGAGACCGTCTCGTGCTAGTCAGGCATTAGCACAGCGCACTTTTATTGGAAATGTCGACTGGTGCGAGGCGGGCCATCACACTTGGTATCAGAGCTCTAGGTTGCGTAGTTAACCTAGGGAAAGACACCAGGGAGAGATTGTATAGGTATATAAGAGCGTGTATTTGTGATATTTTGGTTTTCAAAAGTTATATATATACTATTAATATATTTAAGGGTGAAGTCACACTGCACTGGCACCACTGAAGGGATGGTTAATCGTTTTCTCCTTACAGATTGAACGATGAGCTGATATACTAAGGTACTGGTAGAGGAGCCAATAATGGGAATGCTCCAGATATGAGGATGATGTTCATTGACTTCATGAGAGAGATGCTTAGGGATGTTCAGAGAGTATCTGCTGCAAATGGTGGTGGTGCAGAGGTGCAGGCGCCTAGGGCCGATTTCGCCAAGCTTTGCAAGGATTACACTAGTCTTATTGGGAAGCCGTTCCACGGAACGGAGTCGGCTACAGATGTTCTGGATTGGCTTGATTGTTGTGAGCGTATCTTCGAGGATCTGGGAATCGAAGATGCGATGAAGAGAAAGTTAGCATCCCATCAGCTACAAGGACGGGCTATGAATTGGTGGAATGCTATTAAGGCAGCTACCCCTAAGGATCAAGTTACTTGGGATCAGTTTAAGGCCTGATTCAGTGATAAGTTTATCCCAGCTGCTCATAAATCAGAATTGTTTAGGAAATTTCTGGAGCTTAAGCAGAATGGTAGGGAAGTCTCGGAGTACATTGCTGAGTTTGATACTTTATCGAAGTATGGATTATCTCTTATTGACACTCCAGAGAAGAAGAATGAGATGTTTACAATAGGCTTAGATCAGTACTTGGTGGAAAGGCTTATCAAACATATTGATGAGACTTTTGAATCGATTGTTGGGAAAGCATTGAGGTCAGAGAGCCTTTATCCTAAGCCCAAGACTGAAGTTGTTGTTGCATCTGCAGAGGGGCCAAAGCCGCAAGCAAGCGGTGGAGGTAAGAATAATTTTCAGAACAAAAGGAAACATAACCAAGCTAAGGATGGTCAAAAGAAGAGTAAGAAAGATGTTGAGTTCTTTAGCTATGGCAAGAAGGGCCATTATGCTAAAGAATGTCGAGCAAAGCTAACGGACAGGAAGTGTTTTAACTACGGACAAGTGGGACATAACAAAGATAAATGTCCACAACCCCCTAAAGAAAAGAAGATTGTGAAAGCATATGCTATCAATGTTGTTCCTTCTTCGTCGAATGCCCCAACTGCAGCGGAGAAAGGAAAAAATGCCGTCATTCAAGGTATGCTTTCTGTTTATGATGTTCCTGTTCGAGTATTGTTTGATACTGGGGCTTCCCGTTCCTTCATATCTAGTGACTTGGTAGATAGGTTGGGATTGGAACTCGAGATAGTCGATAAACCTTTAGCAGTGACGAACCTAATTGGCGGTTCGACAAGCCTTAGTATGATTTGTCGTAATATAGTCTTATCGAGTCATGGATGTATGTTTGCTTATGATTGCTTTGTTTTGGGATTCACTGGGTTTGGCATTATTTTAGGAGTCGATTGGCTCCAAAGGTACGGGGTGGTGTTAGAGTGTGAGGGCTTTTTGGTTACAGTTGGAGCGGATGATGGGCGGAGAGTAGTGTTTGGTGGTCTACCTAGTGATGGGGTAATGGCTAGTTTTCTAAATTCCCTCGACATCCCGCATAACGAGTTGTCAGATGTGCCCATGGCTGGCCACTATCCAGACCTCTCTGAGGAAGTGAACGGACTTCCACCACACCGAGAGATTGAGTTTTGTATTGATTTAGTGAAAGACTCAAGACCTATAGTGATGCCACTTCGTCGTATGGCACCAAGGGAGGAGCGAGAGCTCAGTGCAAGTAAGCGATTTTTAGAAGAAGGGATTTATTAGAAGAAGTGTTTCCGAGTGGGGAGCACCAGTTGTGTTTGCTACCAAGACCGATGGTTCCCTTCGATTGTGTGTGGACTACCACGAGTTGAATAAGGTGACCAAGAAGAATAAGTATCCTCTACCGCGGATAGATGATTTGTTTGATCAGTTGAGTGGCACGAGAGTGTCCTTTCAGTTGGATCTCGCGATAGGTTTTCATCAGCTTAGGGTGGAAGCTGAGAGTATAGCTAAAACAGTCTTTCGGACGCCGTCTGGATTCTATGAGTGGTTGGTCATGCCATTCGGGTTGACCAATGCACCAGCATATTTTGTGGATCTTATGAATTGGGTATTCAGAGATCAATTGAATAAGTTGTTCTTGTGTTCGTAGACGATATCTTGGTGTATTCAAGGAAAAAGGAAGAACATAAGGAACATTTGAGGATAGTGATGGAGGTGTTGAGAAAACACCAACTGAAAGCAAAGTTTTCTAAATGTCACTTCTGGAGGAGGGAAATGAGATTCTTAGGCCATGTTGTTTCAGAGAATGGTATTGTCGTGGACCCTGCGAATGTGGCTACGGTACAAGATTGGTCTACGCCGAAGAATGCAACAGACGTAAGAAGTTTCTTGGGATTAGCTGGATATTATCGTAAGTTTATCCAAGACTTCTCCAAGATAGCAGCACCGTTGACTCAGTTGACCAAGAAGAATCAAGCTTTTGTTTGGGACGAAAAGTGCGAGAATGCATTCAAGAGTCTAAAGGAAAAGTTGACACGTGTTCTAGTGTTAGTCATTCCTAAGGGGAATGAAGAGATGACAGTATATACAGATGTATGTGGTACCGGACTGGGCCCTGTATTGATGCAAGGCGGTAGGATTGTAGCTTATGCAAGTCGGCAACTGAAACCGCATGAGAAAATATATCCTACCCATGATTTCGAATTGGCAACGATCGTGTTCGCGTTGAAGATGTGGAGACATTATCTCTTGGGAGAAAGATTCGAGTTGTTTACTGATCATAAATCGTTAAATTACCTTTTCTCCCAGAAGGATCTAAATCTCCAACATCACAGATGGTTATAATTCTTGACTTCCTATGATTTTGATATCGCATATACACCAGGAAAGGGTAATGCATTAGCTGATGCATTGAGTAGAAGACATTTAGGGGCTACGTTTCTTGAGTGGAAGCAACAAGAGTATATCACTGGGTATGATTTCAGACCAAAGTGCGAATTGGATCCAGATTAGACCCACTTTGATTGAGCGGATTGGTTCTATTCAGAGGGACGATCCTAGTCTATTAGAAATCATCTTCAAGTTAGAGATGGGTATCGACAAAGAGATGAACAAGTATGGGCTTGATCAAGATGGATGGCTTAGAAAGAATAGGAGACGAGTTGTGCCCAATGTCAATGGATTAAGAGATGAAGTGCTTAGAGAATGCCATCACTCAAAATTGACTATACATCTTGGTGGTAACAAAATGTATCGAGACATGAAGCAGACCTACTACTGGGAAGGGATGAAAAGAGACATTGGGAAATTCATATCCAAATGCATGAACTGCCAGCTAGTTAAAGCTGAGCAAAATAAACCTAATGGTTTGTTGCAACCATTAGAAATTCAAGAATGGAAATGGGAACAATTCTCAATGGATTTCATAGATGGGTTACCAAGGAATAGATCGGGCCATGATAGCATTTGGGTGATTGTGGACCGATTGACCAAGAGTGCAAGGTTTATACCCATCAAGTCGAATAGAGCAACATCTAAGTTAGCAGAACTATATATGAAGTGGATAATGAGACTTAATGGAATACTCAAAGGTAAGTGAGTGACCGAAATCCATTGTTTACTATTGGATTTTGAAAGAGCTTACAAAAGGCTTTAGGATCAGAATTACATCTCAGAACCGCGTGTCATCCTCAAACCGACGGTCAGACAGAGAGGGTGAATCGAGTATTAGAAGATCTCTTGAGAGCTTGCATATTAGATTTTGGTGGATCATGGGATGACCATTTGCATCTAGTGGAGTTTGCATATAATAACAGTTATCAGTCTAGTACTGGTATGGCTCCATATGAAGCTTTATATGGAAGACCATGCAACTCACCGTCATGTTAGTTAGAAACCGGTGAGAAATTTGTGCTTGGGCCAGATGTGATAAGAGAAACCTCATATAAGATCAAAGTTATCCGACAACGGATGAAGACTGCCCAAGATAGGCAGAAGAGTTATGTCGATAAGAGGAGAAGAGATCTGAAATTCTCCGTTGGCGACTTGGTGTTTGTCAAGATTTCACCATTAAAGAGCATGATTTGATTTGGTAGGAAAGGCAAGTTAGCACTAAGATTTGTCGGTCCATTCCCAGTTCTCGAGCAAGTTGGGAATTTGGCATATAAAGTTGAGTTGCTTGACAAGATGGCAGGAGTTCATAACGTGTTTCATGTTTCCCAGTTTAGGAAGTTTGTGCACGACCCAGATATGACTATTTCACCGGATTAGTTGGATGACATCAAAGTAGAACCCAAGGCGGTTGGGAACCACAAGCCGATCCGTATTGTCGAGAGCAATACGAAGCAACTTCAAAGGAAGACAGTGAAACTGGTCAAGGTTTAGTGGGGTGAGAATGAGAGTGACTGTACTTGGGAAACAGAGGAGAGCATAAGGGAATCGCATCCAGAACTCTTTGCCTAGTAAGATTTTAATAGTGATAGTTTCTTCCCTTGTTAGTAAACTGCATGCTAGGGTAGGCTTATTGTGCTTGTTTGATTGTTGTGAATGACTGATAGGCATACGGAACACCTTTGTATGTTTTTGGTTAACGAATTTCGAGGGTGAAATTTCTTAAGGGGGAAAGAGTGTAACGACCCATATTCTACGCATCGGAGGATCGTAGAATATTTATTTCTTTTTTGTACAAGGTCTAGTCGTGTAACTTTGGGAAACGACTATTAGGGTCATTTTCCATGTTCACGATTTTTGCCGATTTTTAAATGACCATTTTGCCCCTAGCTGATCTTGTTTTGGCCATAACTTTTGATTGATAAGGAGTTTGGACTTGAAATCAGTTCCATTAGATTCGGATGATGGTTTAGCATTCCGCAGAGTGGTCACATTAGCCAAACGGACTCACCATTTGAGAGATATGGCTGAAATAAGGTTTAAAAGGTGAAAAACAGCTTAACCGGGCCTAATTAGGGTGATTAGCAGCTAGGCCCATAATCCATTTTGGGATTAGGGTTATGGGGAGGCTGAAATCAGTTAGGAAATGATCTATTTTCATTTTCTCAGCCGCCTAAAACATTTCTCTAACGTTAGCCATGGCCTCTACCTTCTAATTTCATCCCAAATCGCTCTCTAATCAAGGGTTAAGCTAATCTATGTCAAATCAAGGAGAAATAACACCAAATCCGAGATGGACCTAATGTGTTGCATAGAGATTCGACCCAAATCAGAGATAGTTTCAGATCTAAGTTTTATTTGTGGCTAAGGTGAGTGATTTGCATTGTTTTTCACTAATTACGGCTAATTAGGGGTGATTATTGATAATTAGCGAAATTATAACTCAGAAAAATATGGAAAAAATTTGTAAAATTCTAAAATATTATTTTAGGGCTTTGATAGAAATTTGGGCTAATTTGGATAATTTTTGCTAATTGTATGCTTAAACATGATTAAGGGGGATTAAGGGGAAAATATGGGTTTTGGGTATGTTTGATCCATTTTAACATATCATATTGTTGTTTTGATGTTTATGGTTGATGTTATATGTTGCTATGACTGTATGACACGCTTTGTGATTGATTAGAAAAGTTAGAATGGTTGAAAACACCGTCGTATGGTGTAAAACAGTTGCTGGAAAAGTTGCAAGAAAATGTGCAGGGTTTCGGATCGGATCGGATTATAGGGCTCGGATCGGATAGGAGACTCAGGCAAGAAAGTGCGAACTAGACCGAAACTTAGCACAAGTGGAAGCAAGGGCGATAAGGAAGGCCAGGATCTGATCGGATTGGGAAGGAGGAATCGGATCGAATGAAGAAGCCACGACCTTGATGGAGTGTCACAAGTCGATCTAGAGCTTGGAGGAGACTACGACCGAACCGAAGCTCGACTGATGGAGGCTAGACCCACGAGTCGATGGAGAAGCCCGAAGGCTTGAGTGAAGGAGCCCGACCCGAACCGTCAGAAGAAGAAGCATATGGATCAACCAAAGGGGAGGAGCCCAACACGAATTGTTGGAGTCATCATGACCCGACCCGTATGGAGCAGTCCGATCTAAACCAGAGGGGTGACTGCGAACCGAACCAAGAAGCTTGGACACGAGGCATGATCTATGAACCAAATGAAGACCGATCCGGAGGAGAACAAAACCTGAGATGCAAATGTAGTCCAAATGGGAAGTAGAACTCAGGATCCAGTTGGAAACCAACGAGTTGACTTCATGAGTTGGGCTTTGCTGCGGGACGTGTGCTAAGGGGTTATCGATGTCCATAACTTTGATTCACCACCAAGACGGATGTTAGGCTATGGATTAGTGTCGTGGGGTAGTTATTACTCCATGGGGCAGAGTGATTGTAGCATGTCTATGAGCCAGTGCAGTGAAGTCGTCATGGCTTCATGGGGCAGAGTGGACATAGCAAGAACTAGTGGCTATGGATCAGTGCAGTGGAGTCACCATGGCTCCATGGGACAGAGTGATCATAACAAGGATTTGGGTGATCAAAGCGGTGGATATCGTATGCTTTACGCACTGAGTGAGAGATGTGAGGATGGTTGCTATGCTGGATTGTTCGACATTAATATGACATGCACACCACCACCCCCGTATCCTTACACCATATGTTAGTGTCACCTTAGAGTATTTTACATCTCGCTGTGCTAACTCTTTGGTTGTAGGTTCAGGTATGGTTTAGTATACCTATTATTGTTCTGTTTTGCTGCTTATCACTCATACCATACTTTTGTCTGACCCAGATTTTTATGTCTCTTCTTATTACTCTGGGTGCTCTTAAACGGGCAGACTAGTGACAGGTTAGGTGGTATGCACGAGTAGCTGTACCGGAGATGAGAAGGAGGCTTCCACGTATGATATATGTATCTCCCTGTGTCGCTGTTGGTCACTATTTTGGGTATTAGTAGTGTACCTTTCTTATTTTGCTTTAGAGACTGTTTCAAAAGTTGTACTAATGACGATGTGGAACATAAGCTTTATTTTGAATTTCCGATGCTATGATGATTATGGTTTAGTTTTCAGCTTATGCACTATCTCGCTTGTTTTATGTCAAGCATGTTATTATTATACTTTACTCCATGCACCATGAGACATTCTACAGGTTCCTTGTTATTTCAAATCCCTTTCTTTGGAGACCGTCCTGTGCTAGTCAGGCATTAGCACAACGCACTTTTATTGGAAATGTCAATTGGTACGGGGCGGGCCGTCACAGAAATCTACTTAACCTAGTTAATAATAAGGCTAATCACAAGACCACGCCGCTAACGCGGAACGGGTTTACTCCATTGGATTGCCAGTGAATTAAATAAGTAAATAGTTAAACAATGCAATACTTTTTAGAAAAATGAAACCATTATAATACTAAAGTCCCATCACACAATGCAACGCAAACCGGAGGATAGAGTTTTACTTTGTAATGGTCAAAAATGTTTGATACGATAAAAACGGATTTGATATCATTATTAGTGTACATATGTTTTAAAAATATTTCAATCATAATGTATCAATCACAGACAGCATAACTACCATATACTATATCGCCATACTAGTTTTACAATCAAAACCGCATTGTGTTGTATTGGAAGTTGGATTTCCATCATGAGTCAAGGCTAGGGACGATCTCCTTACCAATTAGAGACACTCTAGCAAATGTCTCTGGATCCCGCGCAGTTAACCCTTGGATCCTGCAGGGCCGGTACACAAATAATTTAGTGGATTGGCAATTCCTGAACACATGCTTCCCGGTCTTATTGAACCTATAAATTGGTCACTATCGACCAATATAACCGAGGTCTCGTAATCCATCATCCACATAAGTAAAATGTCAGGTCTTGCAAAACCCTGATACCACTTCTAGCTAGAAAGAAACGTGTGCACTCCCTGCGTTCCCTTGTCCCATTTTGACTCATACCGGGGTGTGAGGCTCGCGAAGTAACGCTATACACAAAGCTACGCCTAAACAGGACATGCTTTGATCATTAACCACAAGACCCTGCTTTTCAACAAAAACCTTGATCATTTACATCTTGGCAAGCCACATTGACAATTCACGTCATGCGATCAATAACTATCAATATATAACCTTTGAGCTTATGCGTTTTAGAGAAGGGTGTTAAGAAAGTGAATAAATTCTCCGCCACCAAACAGATATATATTAAATAGAAATCAATTTACAAAGAATGAAATCCAATGTCAGACACACATCCATTTACAAGTCCTTTCTGGGTCTGAACGAAAACGGAGACACCTTATTCCTCGTCCCGTATGTCCAATACGAAAGAGAGGTGCTCGCTTATCCGAACAATCAACAAGTACGTCCGGACAACTACCACTGCAACCCTTTCCTGGGAGCAAATCAGTCTAGGGCATCAGTAGTCATCCATTCGATGTGAAGATCGCCGGTCTTCAATCACCGTCTTCATTGTCTTTGACTTTCAATCGTCGTATAATTATTTGAAATGAGATTGAACTCGGTTTTTTCAAATAATTCTCGAATATATATAATTTAAAATCATTTCATATCGTTAATATTATTTTATAACGATTTATCGCTATTTTTTTATGTAAAAATAGCCCAATTTAATTTAACGACACTCCGGGTTAATAGGCGGCCCTAGCGCTGTTTTTACCTAAATTTGATTTACACATTTCTCGAAATCTAACCATTAGATTTTAACGAATTTTATATCGTTGGAAAGATCTTCTCAAAGTGGACCTAACGGTTCTAGTTTTGGGAAAATCCGACAGTCGGATCTTTCAGTATAATCGTTTAAAGTTACGATTCCGAAAAGGGAACGACCGCGCGCGATTCGTTTAATTTAATTTATATATATATATATATAATTATATATAAATATAAATCATTCGACGATTCCACTAACGTATTTAACATTCCAAATAAAAGAATGTTTTATTTTCATAACATATCTACATGTTTACAATGCCAAATAAATATGTATTTTATTTACCTGAATTCACTACATGTTTCTAATGTCAAACAAGTATGCATTTTATTCACATGACATCTGTGCTAATGACAAATTAAAATAAAAATCATTATTTGTATGTAATTTCTATTTTTAAATTTTAACAAATAAAAAGAAATATTTTATTTGTATATATAGTTTCAATGTATAACATAACATATAAAAATGCCTCTTTACTTTGTACACAAATTCTAATGTATAATTTGACAATAAAATGTCGCTTTGATATGCATACAAATACTATTGTACAATTTAAAAATAAAAATGTCACTTTAATTTACATATAAATTCTATTGCATAATTTAACAATAAAAATGTCACTTTAATTTACATACAAATTCTATTGTATAATTTAACAATAAAAATGTCAATTTAATTTACATATAAATTCTATTGTATAATTTAACAATAAAAATGATTCTTTACCTTACATACAAATTCTATTGTATAATTTAACAATAAAAATGTCACTTTAACTTACATACAAATTCTAATGTATAATTTAACCATAAAAATGTCACTTTAACTTACATACAAATTCTATTTCAACAAAATACATAAAAAGTGATACACTCATTTTTTGTTTACAGTTCTACTTCAACAAAAATGATTAAAAGGTGATTCATTCATTTTTTTGACAATTCTATTTCAACAAAATGAATAAAAGCGATAATTTCATTTTGTTAACAATTCTAGTTCAACAAAATGAATATAAGTGATTATTGCTTTTATGTTGACAATTATAGTTTAATCAAAATGATTAAAAGTGATAATTTCATTTTGTTAACAACTCTAGTTCAACAAAATGAATAAAAATGGTCTTTTCATTTTGTTGACAATTTTATTTCAACAAAATTAATATTTTTGCCCAAACACAAAACTATTTAACAAAAAATGTTACTTTTGTTTTACCTCAAAACTATTTAATAAAAATGTAATATTTGTTTTCAACCATCATATTTTGGCAAATGTAAAATTTTGTTTCCACTATTATATTTTGACAAAAATGAATATTTTGGTTCAACTAATCTATTTTGACAAAAATGTATATTTTGACAAAAATGTATATTTTGACAAAAATATATGTGTTGTTTCAACTAATCTATTTTGATAAAAATGTATATTTTGACAAAAATATATATTTTGATTCAACTAATCTATTTTGACAATTCTAATTCAATAACAATGACAATTTCTATTTTCACAAAAACATATTCTAATTAAATGATATATTTATTAACAAAATGTCCTTTTTGTTTCAACTATTTTGTTACAAAAAAATGTCCTTTTTATTTCAACTATTTTGTTACAACAAAAATGAAAAATTTAATTCAACAATTATATTTTGACAAAAATTTCAATTTTGATCCAATAATTATATAATGATAATTTTTATTCCATTATTTTAATTTGACAAAAATGATAATTTTTGTTTTAGCTATTCTAATTAACAAAAATGATGATTTTTTTAACACCATTCTAATTAACAAAAATGTTAATTTTTGCTTTAACTAATCTAATAAACAAAAATGATAATTTTTGTTAAACACAATTCTAATTAACCAATATGTTAATTTTTTGTTTCAACTAATCTAATTAAAAAAATGATAACTTTTGTTAAAAACAATTCTAATTAACCAATATGTTAATTTTTTTAACTATTTTCTAATTAACACAAATGTTAATTTCAGCAGATCTACATAACACACCAACCACAAATCAAATCACGTATGACAATCAATAGAATATTACAGCGTATGACAATCAACATATCTAATTATGATCAATTGATTTTGATTATAATAAAAAAAAGTGGAATTTCTCACCGAAGGTTTTCCACTCTGCCAAAATTTAGACAAGCTTCAAATCAGTTTCTATCAATTCCATCACGAAGATCTCGCTTTCACGATTCAAACGCTTTCAGTTTCGTTGATTTCCGATTCCGTACAAAGAAGATATCTAATTTTAAACATTGGATAATTTTAATTAAATAATTAACTATAGTTAATACACTTTTAGAATGTTATCTATCTCTTATCCTTTCTCTTACCATCGTCTGTTTTATGTACCTCGATGAACCCATTTGATCGAAACAAAATTCCACCGCCGTTCCTCCTTGCCAACGCCGGACCACGATCTTAGTCTCGCCCCTTAACCGCCGTCGAAAATCGAACCTCCTCCCTCCACTGTCTACCACTCGGTGGCTCCATTCGTCCCAAAAACCGCCGCGAGGTCCATCACTTTGAACCCCAAATTTTCTCACGTTGGAGCACCAGGGATGATTAACTCCGTTTGGAATTGTAGAGCTTGGAAACCTCTACTGTGTGTGCTTTGAATCTGGGATGTAATTCGATTTAGTTTGGAAGGATTTAAGGATTTAAATTTGGACAACGAGGACCATTGGTTTCTACCTGGCGGCGGCTCCAATTGGTATTAGGGTTTTGTAATTCTTTATTTACCTATATTTATAGTTTTTAATTCCTTAATTTTCAAAAAAACCATTTTTTCTTAATAACTCCAATTCCAGCCAAAAGAATGTCGTCCCCAGCCAAATACCCCTATTATGGACCTAATGGACTAGGTCCCGTCAGCCCATCGATCGTTCTAGTCCATTTTTTTTAATTTAAAATATAAATCATTTAATTATTTAATTTGATCGTACATTTAAATTTACCGGGGCTACATACTAACTCTAAAAATTACAGAAAAATTATATCTAGCTTTGTTTTGACGATACGGTCCTAACAAAATTAATTTCGTTGAATTTGAAGACCGTTTGAAAAATGGCCATTTTCTGGTCGATCTAGATTAACTAAAATTGACAAAACACATTTTAATTTGCCACGCTCACATATTAATTCTAAAAATTATGAAAATTGGAATCTTGAAATAATTTGACCTTCCGGATTCAACCAAAGTGGTTTCGTAAAAAATGGAGGTTGTTTGTAAAATGGCTATATGTTATATTAAAATATATATAAATTCTACAGCGACTATTCTGAATATTTAACTGGCCATAACTTTTTATTCCTGCTATAAAATTTCAATTTTTCAGATTCGTTGGAAATATATTTTTAAACAGATTCTAATATTTTTGGTGTTACTAAAATCCGATTTATTTTGAATCATGTACATTCAGTCAAAGTTCAAATTCAAATTTTCAAACTACTGTGCTATTTCTAACTCCTTTTATAATGAAATTAAATATTTTCGTTCTACCTTTTATTTAAATAAAAGATTTAGTCGTTATTGTTTAAAATAAATTATTTTAGATATTCAAATCCATTAAAATTTCTAAAATAAAAATTTTAAATTGGTTCCAAAATTCCGGGTTGTTACAGTTCTCAAAGCAATCCGGTCTCCTCTGTCTCTTCAGGTATTGGGGAAGCCTGGATCGTTTCATTTTCGGTTTGTCACACGATAATATTGAGGAATGGTTTACAATTGATGTCGATTGGTCGGCCAATCAAAGTGGAAAGTATAAATCACTTTTTGATAGTGCAAAAGAGAAATTGTATCCTTCATGTTCCAAAGGGATAACGAAATTATATGCCATTGTGAAACTGAACAGCTTGAAAACTCAATACGGTTTTTCCCACAACGGAGTGACTGCACTTCTCGAATTTATAAGGGAGTTACTCCTTGAAGGTAACACACTGCCATCAAAATACTCTGAAATAAAGAATGTGATTAAACAAGTTGGAAAAAATTACACAACTTATGATGCATGCATTAATGACTGCATTTTATATTGGAAAGATGGTGCAAACAAAGTTTCTTGTAGAATTTGCAACGAACCAAGATATAGGACATCATTCTACAGCGATAAAAAAGCTACCAAAATAGCTCAAAAGATGTTGTGACATTTTCCTTTAATTTCTAGATTGAGGAGACTGTATACCATGCCGTGGGTAATAGATGCTATGATTTGGCATGCTCGTGCCAAGCCTGATTCAAATATAATGCGCCATCCACGTGACACATTCCCATGGAAAGCTGTCGACTCATTTGATCAAACGTTTTTGCTGAATCACGAAACGTCATGCTTGGAATAACAACAAATGGTTTCAATCCACATAAATCTCTATCTAACCGTTATAGTTGTTGGCCGATAATTATAGTACCATATAATCTTCCTCTATCCTTGTGCATGAAAAGAGAGTTCTCAATGTTGATATTGTTGATTTCTGGACCTAAACAACTAGGAATTAAGATAGTTATGGGAAGGAGTCATTGCATTTGACTGATTCAATAATTCAGAGTTTACACCGAGGGCTAGGATGTCGTGGGCGATTCATGATCATCCTGCGTTCCGGACTTTATCGGGATGCACAACTCATGGTTATTTTGCATATCCTATTTGTGGGGAAGATACCTATTCTTATTATCTTCCTGAAAGCAAGAAAATGTGTTATATGGGACATCGAAGATTTCTTCCTATCAAATACAAGTTTGGGGGCGATAAAGCAAATTTCGATAATGAACAAGAATATCGTCATCCTCCACGGCCATTGAATGTTTATCAAATTGAAGAAAAGGTATTTAATATCAAAATGAAAGCTGGTAAAAAAACCAGAAATTGGTCGAATACGAAAAATGAAAACTGATGATGAAGACCTTAGCAGTATTCCTGCATGGTATGAGAGGTCTATATTCTTTGATCTTCCATATTGGAAAGCAAATTTGATCTGACATAATATCAATGTGATGTATACAGAGAAGAATGTCACTGAGCATCTCATCAACACGATTATGAGTCAAAAGGAGAAGTCAAAAGATGACATCAATGCACGCAAGGACTTGAGAACCATGGGTATAAAACCAAAATTGTGGGTTAGGGAAGACCGTGAAATAAATAAAATAACTATATCAGAGGCAGCTTTCACTTTGAGCAAAGAAGAAAAGATACAGTTTTGCACCAATTTGAAAAACCTGAAAGTACTTAAATATTCTCTTCTATCTTCCACAACAATGTGAGCATAAATCCTCTTGAACTAAAAAATATGAAGTCGCATGATTATCACGTTATAATGCAACAATTACTTCCGGTATTGCTTCAACATTCATACCCACAATATAAGGATTTGCGTAATGCTATACACCGTATAAGTCTGTTCTTTAACATTTTGTGCTCGAAGGTGATTAACAGAGAACATCTTTTGCAAGCAAAGGCTAGTTTGGTAGAAGAAATGTATGTGTTTGAAAAATATTTTCCACCTACATTTTTTTTATATTAGTATCCATCTTATGGTTCATTTAGCCAATGAAGCATTGATGTGCGGTCCTGTTAGATATAGATGGATGTGTCCTTTTGAAAGGTAAATTACTAATTTTAGTTTTATTCTCCATAGTTCGATTTAAATGGGTACAAGTTATTTACAATTGATTACCTACATAGGTTGATGAAAACATATAAAGGATACGTGCGCAACAAAAGATATATTGAAGGGTGTATTGCAGAAGGATATATTGTACAAGAAGAAAGTTACTACTGCATGGCGTATATGCCAAAAGGAGGCGATGGCACTAATGAACATACGCGTGAAGCGTTTTTAGATGAAGATGACGAGTTTGTTGATGAGATGCCTCTAGATAATGGTAATATAACCTTAACCCAGTTGCAGTTTGAAAAAGTTCATAGATGGGTCCTTAATAAGCACGATGGATTGAATGAATGGAAGAAGTACGTTCATTAGTCTATCCTAACTTATCATTATTGTAAATTTATGAGACGACCCGAACTTCCCCATGAAGGAAAGCACGGATTGCTTTGAGGACAAGATGAATCAAAACGCAAACAGAAGAACATTTCATTGTTTATTACAACAATTTACATCAGAGTTCAAGAATATACAGAGTATGAATAAATATTATACGTTTGATAAATATCAAAGATTAAAATACATTACATAGCAGCAAAAAATATACATAACACAACTAAAAGAGATAAATGGATACAGAGCTTTCTGAATGTCATTCCAGCTGTAAACCAGGATCCTGTGAATATAAATCTGCAAAACCAAAACTACTAGCTACCCATGTGGAAAATAGGGGCACCCAGAGTTTAGGTTAAAACAATAAACTCCAGGTCAATCATGTGACTGGTGTGAGAACTAAAACAGTTATTTAAAACTGTACTTTAAAATGAGATATATCAAGGGACCACGCTGTATAACACGAAACGGGTTCCCTCCCAAGAATACTAGTGCTAAAATAAATAGCGCAATGCTTTTTGGAAAAATGAAGCTATTATAAGACCCAGGTCCCATCACACAATGCAATGCAAGCCGAAGGATAGGGTTTTGCCTTATAATAGCCAAACATGCTTGGCACATTAAAACAAATCATTTGATACTATTATAGGTGAATAGTATATAAAACAACTTCAAATATAAATGTATCAGTCCTATACGGCATGGGGTACCATATATCATGTCGCCAATACTAGGGTCTACAATCAAAACCGCAAATGTCACGTATTGGAAGTTGGATTTCCGTCTGAGAACCAAGGCAAGGGATCGTCCTTACCACTTCGAGACGCTCTAGCCCGTATCTCAGGAACAGCCACAATTGCACTTTGGATCGTCAGGGCCCGTCCACTCGATGTGGATTAAAATGCCTGAACACTACGTTTTTCTGCCCTATGGGGCGTCAATCTGGTCTGTATAAAGACCATCCATCGGCTCCGCAGAGACCGATATAACCGAGGCATCTCGCTATCCATCATCCACATAAGTAAAACATCTGGGCGTGCAAAACCCAGACACCACTCCTAGATGGAAGGAAACGCATGCCCTCCCTGAAGTCCTCTCCCATTTCTGGTTCACACCGGGGTGCGAGGATCATGAATTAATGCTACAAAAGCTATGCTATATTAAAGCGTGCTTTGATCATCAACCACAAGACTCTGCTTTTCAACAGAAGCCTTGATCAGTTGCATCTCAGCATGCCACACAGGCAATTCACGCTATGCAACTAATGTCTATCAATCACACAGAATGAAATCCGATGTCTGATACACATCCATTTACAAGTTCATTCTGGGACTGAACGAAACCGGAGGCACCTTATTCCTTGTCCCATATGTCCAATACAAGAGAGAGGCCCCCGCATATCCGGTCAATCTCCAAGTACATCTGGATGATCACAACTTGTTACCTTGTCTTGGGTGTACAGCCTAACCAAGACATCAGTAATCATCCAAACGATGTGAAGACCTCTCTGGTCTTCAACCACCATCTTCATCCTCGACATTTCGTCGAATCAGTTATTCAGAATGGGGTAAACCCGATCTTTCTGAATAACTCGCGTATTTAATAAACAAGTGCTATAGAAACACAACATACGTCTCATTCCAATCCAGAATATTCCTTTATTCAAATATTCTTGTACTTTGGGAAAGGTTCCCATTAATTTATCAAAGATAAATTCTTTAAATTTATTCTTCAATCTTCCTTTGGATATTGATTCAAACCAAATTACGGTTTAACCAAACTAGTCGGGATTAGCGAACCTTACCGAAGTAATCATTTGTTTAATTTCCCAATCCCAACCTATTCATCCCATGAAGCAAAACTGGTGATACTTCATATCTAACACAACGGTGTAATCGATAAAGTTAATTACCATTTCACGTCCAAATCTAATTAAAGATTTAACTATCGCTTGGAGAAAAACTAGTGATACTCCATTCTTGATCATTTACCGAATTTGATAATTTTAGTTATCAGATTCACCTTTAAATCTAATTAAAGATTTATTAAAACTATATTTTGTTTTAATCTCCAAAAATCATTACTTAATGATTATTCAAATTCAGGAAATAAATCCTGTCATTAACTGGGCTAAAGAACTAATGTCATTTAAAACACAGCTCACAATAAACCCAAATCACATTCCATTCATTATGGAATCTTCAAAGAAAACGGATCAATATATATAATCGATATAAACTTCCATGTCCGACTAATAATATAAATGGAATAACGGCAAAGCCTTTTAAGTTACATATATATTAGAAGTCTTCCTACACAGATGTTCACTTCGATTATTACCAAATCTAATTCCATTCCATTCCAATTTATTTTATTAAATTGGAAAACTTTACTTTGGAAAATCTCCTTTAAATCTTAACAAAAGATTTATAAATTCTAAATCACATTTCACCGTAAATCGGGTTAAAGAACAAATGTCGTTAAAAACACAGTTCACGATAAACCCAAAATCACATTCCATTTTATTCCAATTATTAAATATAATTGTAAACTCTAACAATCTTAATTAAAAGATTTATTCTCTTTACATAGGGTCCAAGAACAATGTTACTGAAGACACCGTTCACAACAAACCCAAAATCCCATTTGATATTAAATATAAGGCTCTGAATAGATAATATATCGGCTCCTATTCAATATCAAATCCTGAACTCAACAAACATCGTATGGAATAGCGATATATATATCTTCCAAATTCCTCCACAATGCCCGTATAATCAAGGAATCTAATATAAAAATATTCCAAAGATAATTTTGATTCAAATCCATTCCAATTCATATATTGGAAATTCTAGTTATTTTTAAAACCATTTCAAATCCAATTTCTTTATTTAAAAATAATTGGATTATAGTTCTAGTTAATAACTAGTTCATTTCGATAAAAATCTATTTTTATCTTTTCAAATATGGATTTTTTTCATCCCAATTCTTTCCAAATCATTTCTTATAATTTTACACTAATTATTGATATTTTTAATAATTTTATCAAGGCCCATACAGTCGATTTCCATAAACGGCCATCGAACTGCACTTACAGCAACCTTTTCCAAATTTGATTTGGACATAATTCCAAATCCAACCATTAGACTTCTAATTTTTTGTATTCATTAGAAAGATCTTTTTGATACGAACCCAACGGTTCTAGTTTTAGGAGAATCCGACGGTTGGATCTTCCTTAATTTCCATTCGAAGTCAATGGTCGAAATTCACGAACTGCCGCGGCGCGGCGCGTTTTATTCAGGCCACTATATATATATATATATATATATATATATATATATATTGTCGATTTCCATTTAAAATGTATTTTATAAATTGTTTTAAATTCGTTTTCAAAACGATTTCAACTTCATATTCAATTTCAAATAAAAATTGAATATTCCATATCATTAATATATATAAATGATAATACTTTCAAAACATTAGATTTTGAAATCAATTCCTTTTCGATATTCATTATAAAAATGAATAAAATCGATATAAATATCGTTCATGTCAAAATGACGTTAATCTAATCAACACAGCTTTATATATATATTCGTGTCCATCCCAAATCGGACATCAAAAACATATTTTGATCTTTGACTGAATATTATTTTAAAATATTCATTATTTTAAAATATTCGTTATTTTAAAATATTCATTCTTTCTGAACTGGAATCAGACACAGCCAATTACCATATAATGTGATCTATATGGATTTCATACAAAACGTTTACAATAGCCACGATAAACAATCAACCATCATCCAAAGTGCATTCTACACTGTATAAGCATTAAATATAAATATTTAACGCTTACAACAGTCTGTCAACCTAACGATTGACATACCACTAAATAGTTGGGATTAGTGTACGTCAAATATCACCCCAACACCTGTGTGGGGTTTCAATCCACAAACACATAATTTATTTGTGTAGTTGGGCGACGTGTAAAATTTATTGTCCCAATCCTTTATCAGTCAAATAAGTGTACACAAACAAATTGTCTGATTTGTAAATTAATATTTATTTTATTCAACACATGAATATATTATTTTATTCAACACATGAATAATTTATTTTCCATTCCACATCACAAACCAAATTCACACAAACAAATCAATTCAAACACATAATCAAACAAACAAGTCGTCCATGGTCTGTGGACGACGGGGAGCAGTTCATATATGTAGTTATGAAATAGATAACTATATATGAAATATTTTAGTGAGAAGTTCTCACGTTTGGGTTCCACTCCTGCATTCTTTATTTCTGAACGATTCGAATTTTGATTCGTTTCCCATCGGTCCCATCGCACAATCTGTTTCACACGATTTTAATATTAAAAATCATATTTTTAACATCGCTACCATATCTTAAAAATCACAATTTTATATTCACACCCTTTGTATAAAAATCATATTTTTATACTGCTACTTCATATATAAAAATCCAACTTTTATACCGTTCTTCATATAATAAAATTATACTTTTAACGCGCCATTCAAATTAACAAAAATCACATTTTTTTTATTCTTCTATTCACATAATAAAAATCCTATTTTTATCTTTTTGCTATATACATAAAAATCATATTTTTATATTCTCTATTATATAAAAATCCTATTTTTTTATTCGCTACTATCTAAATAGAGACACATTTTTATATTTTTAAAAATCAAATCTTTTTCCATCAAAAAATCTAGTCTTTTCATATAATATAAATCTTACTTTTCATATAATCTAAATCTAACTTTGATTGTATAAAAATCGTAATTTGATTATATAAAAATTCTCTCTTTTCACTAATAAAAATCTTTTCTTTCCACTAAAAAAAATCATATCCTTTCATTGATACAAATCCTTCCTTTTCTATAGTAAAAATCTAAACTTTTCTATTTTATTAAATATATAAAACTGATTTTTTTCATAAAGATTATATTTTTATAAACCATAAAAATCGTATTTTTACTAACTTAAAATAAATAAAAATACCAAAAAAACTCACCTTTACGTCGAATTCGAGTTGGAGTGCTGCGATGGGATGTCAGGGGGCCGACGATGGCTCAACAAGGTGGCGGTGAGTTGTTTCAGGCGGTGGTGGAATTTTCCGTTCGGTTTGGGCTAGGGTTCGTTTGGGGGGGGGGACGCTGGAGAGAGGAGGAAGGCGAGTGAGATGACTGGTGGCGCGAGATGACGGTTGGCCAGAGCGGGGCTGGTGTCGAGGTCAACGAGGGGCGACAGGGTACGGGGTTTTCAATTTTTAAGGGGGGCGGGTTTTTCGGAAATGAGATTTAGGGGTATGGAAAGGCTAGGAGCTTATATATTATTATATTTAATTATTTAATTTATTTTCAAAAAGTAACTCTTTTAATTCGAACTCTGAATCGTACCCAACGTCTGTCGCCCCTAGCTAATTACCCCTATTCCAAACACAATAGGATATGTTTCGTTAGCCGATTCAATTGTTTCGATCAGTTTCCGTTCAAATTAAAATATGAATCTATATATATTTAATTCAAACGCACATTTTGATTTACTGGGGCCACATACTAACTCTAAAAATTCCAAAAAAAATACTTTTAGCTTCGTGTTGACGATGCTGTCCTAACAAAACTAATTTCGTCAAATTTGAAGACCGTTTGAAAAATGGCCATTTTCTAGTCGATCCAAATTGACTGAAACTGGTAAAACACGTTTTCTTTTGCTACACTCACATATTGATGCCAATAGTTATGAAAATTAGAATCTAGCAATAATTTGACATCTCGGATCCAACAAAAGTGGTTTCATCGAAAACATAGGTCGTTTGCAAAACGTCTATTTTTAAGGGCTATATTTTTCCATAGCGACTATTCTGAATTTTCAACTGGACATAACTTTTTATTCCCGCTATGAAATCCGTATTTTTCACATTCGTTGGAAAGATATTTTCAAACAGATTCAAATATTTTTTGTTTCACTAAAATCCGGTTTATTTTAAATCCAGTTGAAAGGACACGAACTTCCCCGTGAAGGAAAGCACGGATTGAGTTGAGGACAAGACTAACCAGAACACAAACAGAAGAACATTTTATTGCTTATTACAAGAATTCCATCAGAATACAAGAATATACAGAGTATGAATAAATATTATACATCAGAAAAATATCAGAGATTACAATACATTACATAGAAGCGGAAAAATAATACAATATACAACTAAAGGTGATATACGGATAAAGAGCTTTCCAGATATCGTTCCAGCTGTAAATCAGGATCCTGTGAATATAAATCTGCAAAACATAAACTACTAGCTGCCCGTGTGGAAAACAGGGGCACCCAGAGTTTAGGTTAAAACAATAAACTCCAGATCAGTCATGTGACTGATGTGAGAACTAAAACAGTTTTTTTTTTAAACTTTACTTTAAAAATAAAGTAAATCAAGGGACCACGCCGTATAACACGGAACGGGTTTCCTCCCAAGAATACCAGTGCATAAAACAAAACAATGCATTGCTTTTTGGAAAAATGAAGCTATTATAAGACCCAGGTCCCATCACACAGTGCAACGCAAGCCGGAGGATAGGGTTTTTCCTTACAATAGCCAAATAATGCTTGATACGTTTAAAACAAATCCTTTGATACTATTATAAGTGTATAATGTCAAAACAACTTCAAATATAAATGTATTAATCCTAGGCGGCATGGGTACCATCTATCTTGTCGCCAATACTAGGCTCTACAAATAAAACCGAAATATCACGTATCGGAAATTGGATTTCCGTCATGAGTCGAGGCAAGGGGCAAGCTCCTCACCGGCTTCGAGACACTCTAGCAAATGCCTCAGGATTCCCCGTAGAGAACCCCTGGAATCGGCTGGGCCGGTCCACACTTACGTTAGTGGATTGACAATTCCTGAACACACGTTTCCCGGTCCTATCTGACCCATCCATTGGCTCCGAAGAGACCGATATATCCGAGGCGCCTCGCATTCCAACATCCACAAAGGTATAATAATCAATGATGTCAGGGCTAGTAAAACGCTGACGCCACCCATAGCTAGAAAGAAACGTCGTGTTCTCCCAGCGGTCCATATCCTGTTTTTAACTCATACCGAGGTGTGAGGCTCCCGAATTAACGCTATACACAAAGCTACGATGTATTAAAGTTGTGCTTTGATCATCAACCACAAGAATTTACTTTTCAACAAAAGCCTTGATCACTGCATCTCAGCATGCCACACAGGCAATTCATGCCATGCGACTGATATCTATCGATATATAACCTCTGAGCTCGTACGTCTCAGAGAAGGGCGTTAAGCAAGAGAATAAATTCTCCGCCACCAAAAAGATATATATTTAATAGAAACCAATCAGCATAGAATAAAATCCAATGTCAGACACACAATCCATTTATAAGTCTGTTCTGGGTCTGAACGAAACCGGCGCACCTTATTCCTCCCCCGTATGTCCAATCCAGGGGAGAGGCCCTCGCATATCCATCGATCTCCAAGCACGTCTGGACGATCACCACTTATTACCTCTTCTTGGGTGTACAGCCTAATCAAGACATCAGTAATCATCCAACCGATGTGAAGACCTCCGGTCTTCAACCACCGTCTTCATCATCGACATTGTCGAATCAGTTATTCAGAATGGGTATAAACCTGGCCTTTCCGAATAACTCGCGCATATAATAAACAAGTGTTATAAAAACACACATACGCCCCATTCCAATTTTGAATATTCTTTTATTTAAATATTCACATCTTTGGGGATTTGTTCCCATTAATTTTATCAAAGATAAATTCTTTTAAATTTATTCTTTAATCTTCCTTTGGATATCATCCAAACCAAATTATGGTTTTCCAAACTAGTCGAGATTAACGCACCTTACCGAAGTAATCTTTTATTTTATTTCCCAATCCCAACCTATTCATCCCATCGGGCAAAACTGTTATCACTCCATAACTAACGCCACGGTGTTATCGGTAAATTTAACTACCATTTCGCGTTCAAATCTAATTAAAGATTTAACTATCACTCGAAGCAAAACTGGTGATACTCCATTCTCGATCATTTCCCATATTTGATAATCTAAATTATCAATTCACATTTCAATCTAATTAAAGATTCGTTAAAACTCCACTTAGTTTTAATCTTCCCAAAAATCAATATTAATGATTATTTAACTTTGGAAAATTAAACATGTCGCATCGACAATCTACACCGTACTATTGATTTCTGCCGATATATAATCTCTGAGATCGTACGTCTCAAAGAAGGGCGTTAAGCAATAGAATAAATTCCCTGCCACCAAACAGATATATATTAAGCAGAGATCAACCACACAGTTCGAAATACAACGACAGTCATGTAATCCTTTCTTTTACTGGGTTAAAGAACTAATGTCATTTAAAACACAGTTCACAACAAACCCAAATCACATTCCATTAATTATGGAATCTTCACGGAAAAACAAATCAATATATAATCGATATCAATTTCCATATCCGACCAATAATATAAATGGAGTAACTTCAAAGCCTTTTTAGATTCAATACGTATTAACAGGCTTCCTCCACAGAATTTCATTTTGATTATTATCAAATCGAATTCCATTCAATTCCAATTTAATATATTAAATTGGAAAACTTTACTTTGGAAAATCCCATTAAATCTTTTTAAAAGGATTTATAAATTCCAAATCATATTTCACTATAAATCGGGTTAAAGAACGAATGTCATTAAAAACATAGTTGACAATAAACCCAATTCACATTCCATTTATAATCGGGTTAAAGGACAAGTGTTATTTAAAACACCGTTCAAGATAAGCCAAAAAATCAATTCTAATTCAATTCCAATTAAATATATTAATTGGTATACTTCATTAAATCTAAATAAAAAGATTTAATCTTTTCTCAACTGGGCTTAAGAACAGTGTTAATGAAGACACCATTCACGACAAACCCAAATCCCGTTTGATATTAAATACAAGGCTCTGAATAGAAAATATATCGTCTTATATTCGATATCAAAATTTGAAACCAACCAATATCGTTTTGGAAATAACGATATAAAATATATCTTCAAATTTCAATAACAATATCCGTATAATACCGAACCCAACATCGAAATATTCCGATGATAATTTCGATTCAAATCCATTCCAATTCATATATTGGAAATTCTGGTTATTTTTAAAACCATTTCAAATGCAATTTATTTATTTTAAAAAAAATGGATTTATAATTTCTAGTTCATAACTAGTTCATTTAGATAAAAATATATTTTTTACTTTTCAAATATGGAATTTTTCATCCCAATTCTTTCCAAATCATTTATTATGACTTTACACAAATTATTGATATTTTTAATAATTTTATCAAGGCCTGTACAGTCGATTTCCATAAACGGCCATCGAACTGCACTTACAGGGACCTTTTACAAATTTGATTTGGACATAATTCCAAATCCAACCATTAGATTTCTAATTTCTCATATTCGTTAGAAAGCCCTTTTCGATACGAACCCAACGACTTCAGTTTTAGGAGAATCCGACGGTCGGATCTCCCGTCATATCCGTACGAAATCAATGGTTGAAATTCACGAACTGCCGCGGCGCGGCGCGTTCTATTCAGGCCATAATATATATAATATATATATATATATTATATATATTTCATCAATTTCCTTTTAAATTGTATTTTATAAATCGTTTTAAATTCGTTTTTCAAAAAGATTTCAACTTCATATTCAATTTCTAATCAAAATTGAATATTCCATATCATCGATATATAAATGATAATATTTTCAAAACATTAGACTTTGAAATCAATTCCTTTTCGTTATTCATTATATAAATGAATAAAATCGATATAAATATCGTTCACGTCAAAATGGCGTTAATCTAATCAACACGGCTATATATATTTAAATATATTCGTGTCCATCCCAAATCGGACATCAAAATCATATTTTGATCCTTTACTGAATATTATTTTAAAATATTCATTATTTTATAATAATCGTTATTTTAAAATATTCATTATTTTAAATATTTATTCTTTATGAACTGGAATCAGACAAGTCAATTACCATATGATATTATTTATATGGATTTCACACAACAAATGTGTATAACAACAAAAATAAACAATCAACCATCATCCAGAGTGCATTCTACACTGTATAAGCATTAAATATAAGTATTTAACGCTTACACAGTCTGTCAATCAATCGATCGACATACAACTAATTATTGGGACTAATGTATGTCATATATCACCCCAATACCCGTGTGGGGTTTCAATCAACAAATAACGAATTTTATTTGTGCACTTGGGCGATGTGTAAAATTTATTGTCCCAATCAATATCAGTCAAAGGTGTGTACATAAACAAATCGTCCGTTTGTTTATAAATATTTATTTTATTCATATACATGTTAAAAAAAATATTTTTAACCATAAAATATTTATAACTATAAAATATTTATTTCCATTCCACCACACACAATAAATTTTCACAACACAGTCAAACAAACAAACAAGCCGTCCATGGTATGTGGACGACGGGTGTCGGGTGCTGCTAAGCACCGTCTGCATCCTAGTATATATTTTAACTAGAAAATAAATTAAAAGTGAGAAGTTCTCACCGAGGGTTCCACTCCTCCATTCTCTATTTCTGAACGGTTCAGATTTGTCCGAAATTTTAATGCGACCTTTTCCCGCTGTTCATATATAAAAATCACATTTTCATCGCTTCATTCCAATAAATAAAAATCATATTTTTATTTCTACTTCATATATTTTTACAACGCTTCTTTCTATATAGAAATTATATTTTTATATTTTTACCCCTTATATAAAGATCAAATTTTTATTTCGTTCATATATAATAAAAATCGAAATTTTATCTTAATGATATCCATATAAAGATCGTATCTTTATCATAATGAAAACATTATAAAAATCGTATTTTTATTTATAAAAATCACATTTCTATAATTCTTCCTACTAAATAAAAATTATATTTTTATCGTCATTCTACATGTATAAAAATCAAATCTTTATATTATTACACACATACGATAAAATTTATATTTTTATCTAACTAAAAATAATATTTTCATATCATTATTAATATTATAAAAATCATATTTTTATTATCTCTATAATATAAAAATCATATTTTTATTATCCCTATAATATAAAAATCATATTTTTATTAGGATAGAAATCTAAACCTCTCCTATTTAAAAATCCTGTTTTAAATCTAAAACACTTCATAAAAAAATTTACTTTTAAAAAAAATGCTTTTACATTAAAAATCGTATTTTTAAACAAAGCTATTCATATTTAAAAATCAAAATTTTTATTTAATTACCTGTTTTAATTAAACTAAATATGTAAAACTCACTTTTTCTCTTCAAACTCGGGTTGGAAGGGCTCGGCATCGCTGGTGGGGGAGGGGTCGGACCCATGGAGGCAGGGCGGCTTCTTGGCTGGTGGCGGCAGGACCCAGGAATGGTGGCGGGTTTTCTAGGCTTGGGAGCGATTTTCGATTGAAGGGGGGGATTTGAACTCGAATTGGCCGGAGGGGAGGGTGGGGCTGCTGTGGTGGCGGGTTTTCTAGGCTTAGGAGCGATTTTCGATCGAAGGGGGGATTTGAACTCGAATTGGCCGGAGGGGAGGGTGGGGCTGCTGTGCGGAGGTGGCGGCGACGATGGGAGACCATGGCGACGAAGATAGTAGGGCGGCGGTGGCTGGGAGCTGAGGGGTGATGGGTTTAATTGAAAAGGGGAGGGGTTTGAAAGTGGGAATTAGGTTTAGCTTTGAACGATATAAATATATATATATTGTTTTATTTTATTCCAAATAGTTGACTTTTCTTTTGAACCCCAAATGAGGCCCAACGATTGTCGCCCCTAACTAAATACCCCCATTCCGAACACAATGAGATATGTATCTTAAGCTAGTTTGGTTGTTTCGATCGGTTTCCGTCAAAATCAAAATATAAATCTATATATAGAATTTGAACGCACGTTTCAATCTACCAGAGCCACATACGGACTCTAAAAATTCCCAAAAAATATTTTCTAGCCTTGTATTGACGATATGGTTCTAACAAAACTAATTTTGTCAAATTTGAAGACCGTTTGTAAAATGGTCATTTTCTGGTTGATCCAAATTGACTGAAACTATCAAAACATGTTTTACTTCGCCACGCTCACATATTGATTCATAAAATTACGAATTTTGGAATCTAGCAATAATTTGACATCTCGGATCCAACAAAAGTGGTTTCGTCGAAAACGGAGGTCGTTTGCAAAATTTCCAATTTTAAGGGCTAAAATTCCATAGCGACTATTCTGAATTTTAAACTGGGCATAACTTTTTTTGCCGCTATGAAATTTCAATTTTTTGGATTCGTTCGAAAGATATTCTCAAATAGATTCTAATATTTTTGGTTTCACTAAAATCCGGTTTATTTTGAATCTTGTACATTCATTTGAAATCGAATTTTCAAACTACCGCGCCATTTTCAATTCCTTTTATAATTAAAATAAAATATTTATATTCTAACATCGATTTAAATAAATATATACGTTCCAATTCTATTAAAAATAAAATTTCTCATCTTAATTATTTAAAATAAATCATTTTAAATATCCAAAATTCTTTAAAATTGCCTAAAATTTTTAAATTGGTTCGGATTTCCGGGTTATTACACCTGTACATTCATTTAAAATTTGAAATCGAATTTTCAAACTACCGCGCCATTTCCAATTTATTTTGTAATTAAAATAAATATTTATATTCTAACTTCGATTCAAATAAATATATACGTTCTAATTTTATTCAAAATAAATTTCTAGTCGTCATTATTTAAAATAAATCATTTTAAATATTCTAAATTCATTAAAATTGCCAAAATAAAAAAATTTAAATTGGTTTTGATTTTCCGTGTTGTTACAACTTACTCCTATATTCATTTTGAAATGTTTATCGCAGGAAGTATACCATTTATGTGAAAAATACTGAATCTCAATCTCGAAGTAGCGTTACATCCGTGGAAACCTGTCAAATTTTTATTCTGTGGTTACGTGATGAGGTATTACATCATCTTATATATTCAGGTGTATGTAAGTGGATCATACAACATCACGGTCATGCTTTTCATTTATTGTTTTTTTAGCTGGTGAAGACTAGTGATGCTGATTTAACTCTTTAGAGGTTGGTGAACGGCCGAAGTTCAAGGCACGTTGTTATATGAAGTACCAAGTGAATGGATTAGTATTTTCCCTAAAAAAATGTAAAGAAAGAATGGTAACACAAGATAATGGTGTTTGTATGAGTGAAATTATAAAATTTAGAGCGAGCGGAAAAGATAAAAATTACATGGAAGTGGAAACAATGTATTATGGAGTTATTCAGCAGATAATTGAATTAGATTACATCGGCTTCAAACAAACAGTTTTTTATTGTGATTGGGTAAAGGTCGAAGATAAAGTCAATGGTTGAAAGACAGATCCTATTTCAAATTTGATTATGGTTAACTTAGAGAAATTAAAAATTGAAGATAGAGTAAATGATGAGCCGTTCATTCTTACATCAGAAGCAAGTCAAGTGTTCTACTCAAAAAATTTAAAAAGTAACGATTGGTTTGTGGTTTTGCACACATCGAAACGATTGACTACAATTGATG
Organism: Allium sativum; assembly: GCA_030737875.1. Lineage (NCBI taxonomy): Eukaryota > Viridiplantae > Streptophyta > Magnoliopsida > Asparagales > Amaryllidaceae > Allium > Allium sativum. The sequence goes on along the minus strand of CM060925.1, from coordinate 136,622,952 downwards.
ACAACATTGAGTTTCCTACGGTTTATAATCAGTTTTTGAAGACAACAAAAAATTAGAAGATCTTACTAAATGCATATGTTAATATGAGTTGTATTTCTTAATTGAATTGTATAAAATTTCAAGTGTGGTTGAATTTAGAATTTCAAGTGTGATTGAATTTAAAATTTCTTAATTGAATTGTATTGAATTTATATTTTGCTCAAGTTGAATGTGCAGTTGAAATAGCCTAAGTTTTAGCTTCATCAGAAAATTTAAATGCATTTGTTAATATTTTATGCTCTTGCTTCATTTAAGATGGTGCACCCTGCTCTTTGACCTTACATGTACACATATAAACATGTATGGGTGAATGAATATATAAAAATTGCTTCTTTGAATGATTATATGCATTCTATTAGGTTTAATGATATTGTTTTGCTCCAATATTTAACGTATTGCATTGTCGTGAATTGTTGATGTGCTTGACTAAGATTAATTAACTGTAAATCACAACAATACTGATTTTTGATTAGCTAATGCTCTATTTCGTTACCTCTTTTTACATGAAATCAACAAGTTTGTCATATCTCGTTGAAATTTGGAATGTTTGTTTGTTGTAGTGGTCTTGGTAGTTTGGATTACAACCAAAAAGATAATAACAATGTCAGAACATGTAGAACCATCAAACCATTCGATTACGCAATCATCCTCTACACAACCCGAAAAAATGGTGATAAACACATTAGGTGTTCTTATTTCAAAAAATGCTAGAAAAATAAGCAGTCGAATTGGTAAGTTGGTGCGAATTCATGTGCCTATTTCATACGAAAATTGGGTAAGTGTACGTCACAAATATAAGATGGACGTTTGGAAAGAATTGCTGGTAAGCTAATATTAATTTTGGTACATTTAATTCTATATTGCAATTTTGTTTTGTCCCCTTGTTCACTTGAAGTAGAGAAAAAAGAGACAACCAACTAAAAATTACTTGTTTTTTGGAAGGCAAATTCTACTCAAATACCATAAACTATCCCTTTAATGATGTTATACTATTTTTCCGGTTAATGCAATATAACTTCGTTATTGCCTTGATTTAACATTGCTACCCTGCTTGCTTTGTAATGATGCTTTATGCACTTAAAGAGTCTTGCTTTTGGTTGACCTTGGGCTTGTAGGTGTGCATGTATAATTTCCTTGCATTTGCATGATTTTTTTTTTTTTTTTTTGCTATTGTAATGATTCTTTTGTTTCCTCATTTTCCAGCATGTGCTTAAAGTTGTCTTCCTTTGTACCTTCTAAACCAATGTTTCCTTCACCAAATAAATGTACAACACTATGAATATCTTTTACACTGGCTTTTTTATATTTTCCTACTGAGCACCACACTATTCTTGTTCTTTTCCTTTTGTATTCTTAACTAAAATTTCACCTTCTATAGACTTCTCTTTCTCCTCTAAAATATTATTTACCTTGTCATTTATGTTTATATCTCCGTCAAATTTTCCTTCTTCAATTCCACTCCGTTTAAAATGGACCTTTTTCTCCTGTAGTTTCTTTTTGAACGTGCTCACCCTTTTACATTTTTGACTATTTTTACCTTTATATTCCTTAAAATTTCCGTCTGTAATTTTCTCATTCACCTCCTTTGTCTTTTCAACTGCTATGCCAATGTTTTTGACTTCTCTAGTTACCTCAGTTTTGTCATAATTGACCATCAAGTGACCAAATGTTTTACGCTTGCAACATACATCAGGCTTCCAAAAGTATTTGGCACATAGTTTTTGTAAGCTGCATCAGGCCTTTGTATTATAGCAAGTACATAAGTTTGATATTACATAAGTAATTGTCTTGATATAAACCATTGAATATTAAAATTCAACTGCTTAAAGGTGGGATTTTCCAACCATTAATGCATGTACTGAATGAGTAGTTTGTTTACTTATAAGATGTTCTTGTAATGTTGGCATCAACAATTCTAGGATCCGAGCTAATTACATATTTATTAGATACATGTTCTTATGCATGTAAAAATAATGTATGAATGGTGCATCTTTTTTTAGCCAGAACCCTCATGTGCACGATATGTGTAACGAACCGGAAATTTCGGTGCTCGAATTTTCAACACAAATACATCCCGTGTCCAAGCTCGAATACCAAAAATCCAAAATGTTAAAGAAAGAAGTTAGAGGGTGAGATAAGAAAGAAAGATTAGAATAGAAGAAAAAGAAAAAGAACAACTAACCACAATATCAGAGTCTCACATCGCAGCAGAATAAACTATAATACAAAGTAAGTCTTTATTGAAAAATTGAAACAATACTTACAATTTACCAGAGTACAACAGACATTCCATTCATCTGGACAGTTATAACAGTCTGTCCTCATTTACAACACACAGCGGAATAACTATATATATATATATATATATATATCATACGCCTGAACTCCTTCATATTGTCTCCTGTAGTCCGTATCATCTTACTCTGAACCTGTACAACTCGGTCGGACCCAATTGTGTCTGGCCTGAGCATTACAAATGCCACAGGTCAGTCTGGTGAACCAATGTGAGAAAAACCCACTAAATTATTGGTATCATCTATCTTGATTTTAAAGTTAAAAATTATTTCGAAAGAAAAGGATAATCGTAAGACCAATCCACACATAAACATGGACAATTTTTACCTTACGATAATCCAAACCCGTTTTGAAATCATAATTATTATGATATTATTATAGTGTCTAAATACAAATAAATAGCAATCTTGCGGAACGCTTGCATCTCACGCTCCACATATATAATATACAATCAAAACCGCAGGTGCTTATTGGAGATTCGATTTCCAACTATGACAAGACATGGAACACCTTCTGATAGTGTATCTCTAGAGGGGAATACACTGGATTCAACAAGAACGTCTTGCAACCCGGCCCACACATGACCAACCACTCATTTCTCTTGAGTGTATCGAATATATTGTCACCTACGGTTGCTAGCAACATAACCATTCTCGGGAGATACAAAAGTGAAAAGAAGTAACAAATTGAATATTCTCTACATGGTGACAATACACCCTAATGGGGGCGACCCACATAGCCATGCTGCCTGCCCGATTTTTGTCATTTTCCGGTTGTGAGGCTTGAGGTTATAATCGTATTTCTAGATCATCTGGCCACCATTCACTTTGAATGTCACATCGTCAAATCCATTGGAAATCACTAATTTATTTCCCCAAAAATACTCATATTGTTAGGCTAAAGAAGTTTCCCTTCTTTTCCACCAACTTCGTACGTTTGAAGAAATCAACGTACATAATCCCTGTGGAAATATTCTGTCAGACATTCGTCCATACAAGTTGTCCTGGGACTGGACAAATCAAGGGTACTCTCCTACTATATCCTAGGAATCACCCTATGGATCAATAGCGAGTAGTCCTTGCAATCCATCGATTTCAACCACGACAGGATCACCATCAGAATATCTCCGAGCGCGACTCCAGAGAATCCGATAAGTATTCCTTTCGCTTGTGAAGACCCATGGTCTTCACTGCTCCATCTCAAATCAGCATCTTCGACGTTAATGTATTAGTTGGTTCGGAACGGTTTTCGAAAATATTCGATCCCGGTCTTTTCGTACCAACAAGCGTATAGGCCAAATTTGATAGTCTGTTATTTAACTATCAAATAAAACAACCATTCATCCATAAAAGAAAATTTAACTCACTGTTTTAATAATCACCATCATTTTAACCTCTTTTTCGTTAATTTAAAACTCTTCTTGTTTTCCAATATTAGGACTTCTGATTTCTTTTCTTATATTAAATATAAGAATATTCAAAACCATATCATCCTAAAATACTTTTAGGAATGTATTCCTCATCTTGGTCATTAGTTACTAACCGTAAATTAGTAAGAGAATAACTTCCTAAGTATCAACCCCGAAGGCCGAAACCAACATCAGATTGATACACAGAAAACCATTCAACTTACTAATCTCCAATCAGTTTCAAATTTCCTTAATTTCATTCCTTATCTTCGAATAAAAATTCCTGTTTATAGGTTATCACTTAGATCGAGATGTTTACCTCGACTTATCACCATTTCAAATATTTTGTTTACAAAATATGGTTTTCAAACCGTTTGCTACTACCATTATCGATGATATGATTTTCAAAATATTTGTTAAACGTTTATTTATTTCTAAACTGGAATAAAGTACTTCTTATACGATATGATTTCACTTACCAATTCAATTTCATTTTAAACTTCGTAAAATAAAGTCCTGATCCCATAGATAATTTCCTTAAATATCTCTATAGATTTATTTCAACTCAATTCAGCTTTATTTCAATAAACTGCATTCTATATCCAAAATATGCATATATAAATACCATTTGTAAATTCTTACTATTCAAAATTTTTAATATAATTCTTATATAAAGTTCTTTCATACAATCTATATTATTATCCAATTTAGTTCGTCTTGAATTCCATTAAAATTTATAAATTTAAAGCAACTCATACTTCTAATGATTTTCATTTTCAAAATATTCGCTTTTCCCCTTATTTGTCTCAACCATTAATAATATTTCTTAATACAAGTCTATACTTGACTTGTTTAGTCAACCTGAATTCATACAAGCAACTTCAAGTTTAAAATTCTATTTATAACTTCTATCGAGTTATTTCAAAAATCTCCTTTGTCAATTGGAAAATTTTAATCCCTTTCACATGTTAGTTTCCAAAAAACATTTCCTCCTTCCTTTCCAAGCTACGCTTAAATTACAATTTTCTCAAATACTTCAAAATGATGGCTTTCACTTCTTTATAACTGTCACTTATAAAATCGCCTCCATATCACATTTGTTTAAACACATTTTTACTTTTAAATTACACTTATAATTTGGATCCTTAAATGAGCATAGATATTTCCTCTTAAGCTTTTACTAGTTATTATTTTAGGTAAATGTTTACTATTTGTTTAGAACCTTACTCAGTATATCTTTTAAAACATTGTAAATATAAATCAAATACTATATAAAAACTTCACTAAAACTTATTTCAAAACTATTCTGGTTATATCTTAAATAAAGCTCATCTCTGGTTTTAAAATACACGATTAAGGATCGAATCCTTATAACTCAACTCGCCAAGCGATTTTAATTCAATTCGGGTTTCTATTTTGATTTTCATCTTAATCTTCATATTTCTAACTTTACATTTATTTTAGAAATCATTTCAAAGTTTACAACTTTATTACTTGCTTATGGCACTTTCAAATAACTTGATTTCAAATATCTACGTCCAAATCTTAGATTTTATGAAATATAATTCACTAGAATTCTAAGGAGAATTCAATTTAAACAACCATATATAATATTTTAAATATATGTGTATTATTTAATTAATCTTTGATTTCTGTTTCTTTTCCAAATTTCACACAATTTACATTTATCTTAAATTCCCCAACAAAATAATTCCACTCTTTAAAATGTCGCTTATAAAATCACCTCTTCACAATATTTGTGTAACAAAATTATTTAATATTATATTCTATTTAATTTGGATCCTAAATAATCATTTTTATTTGGAAATAAATATTTTCCTTTAAAATTCTTTATTATCTTTAAATTTCTATTTTGGAATCCATATATCATTATTTAGGATATTTAAAATATCCAAAATCAACAATCGGTGTTACTAACACATTCAAGTATATTATCAACTACCACAGCTTATAATAACATCATATATCAGCATATATATGAAAAACAAATAATTCAAATATGAGGAATCCAGCTGGATTCCTCTAACCTGTTTTTCCTGCATCCATAGATGTTAGTCAACAATAATAATTAACATCCTGCTTCGAGGCAGAATATCGCGGTACAGAAGGTCATCCACTATATATATTGTGGGGCGCATAGGGAAATCATCCGCTAATGGTACTACGGGAAATCCAATCACCAATATTATTATTATATAATATTATTATATATTATTATCACTTTTTATCAATTAAGTTATCATCCATCAAGCAATAAAATGAATTTGAACTATTAAAAATAGTTCCCAATAATTTAACTGAGTGAGTTTAACTCACCTCGATTTTCCTTCGCTGAATATTCATTTAATTCCATACCGTCGCAACTTGTCTCAAATTGTCTTGTGTAAGTTTATCGCCTATGAATATTTTATTTATCAATTAAATATTATTTTAAACTAACTATTAAATAAATTATTCTACATATATTTAAATTTGAAAAAAAAATGATTACCTTATTCATAACAACCAATTACTCGACAATCCACGCAGCAAACCCCCGACCATCTCTAAAACCGCATCAGCCCAAAAATGATGCTCCATTCCATTTTATCACCAATAACACCCGTGATGTTAATGCCTAACTACTGCTGCTATCATTTCACTTTTCAAAACAATATCCTGAACCCCAATAACCAGTGTCACGCCTCATGTTCATCCACTCCAATCCCACATATTGTCAGTGTAAAATTCCATTTTTAGTTGCTACTACCTTTCCAAAACGTCCTCACCATCAGATCGAATCACAGACCCCAAACTCCACGACACCCTCTTAGTTGATCACAAAATAACCGCACTCCCCATTCCTCTATTACCGAACCCCCAGTCAACGTCTTGCAACAAATCTGGCTTCCACTTCCCATAATAGCTAAGTCCCATCTTCCTCAACATCATGGTTCAACCATTGATATTAGCATAACTCTAAATCGCACTAGTATAACATCTTACCAGAAAATCGAGAAAGCTCCGTTCCAGTTTTAAAAAGATATCGCGATCCCTGACATTACACTGTAACAGTAATTTCCCAGTTCGCAATACTCCAATAATCGCACCCCCTCATCTTGCAATACCCTTTTGCAAAACCTAGTTGTAAACCCCCTTGCTGAAATCGCGAAGGACCCAAAGCGTTGCCGAACTCTAGGGAAGCGATGGTTTTGAATATCGATGACTGGAAGTCGCGACTTCCATTTGGATATTGATTTCCAGTTTCCCTTTCTTTATTTTTATTTTAAAGTGGATCTCGATTTCCATTTTATTTTTGATAGGAAAGAATAAAACGAATGGTTTTGTGGATTTTCAGAATGAATAAAACAAAGGCGACGGTCTTCAATTTATAAGCACGATGGTGTAAGGATAGAAACAATATCAGACTCAATAGGGTGTAGGCTTATAGCGTAGAAAGGTTTGCAGCATACTATTGAAGCTTAAGGAAGAAGGAAAAATATCGATGGGATGGTGAAAAGATAAGACGAAGGCATAGGTTACAGAATAGCTTGGTTAGGTCATCTTCTATTTTTAATCTTAATTATATATTAATTTTATTATTTTATTAATTTAACTGGTGTACCTTAAATTAAAATATCCTATGATATCGAACCTATATTTGAATGCAACGAACGACATTTCCAGGGTTCTACCACCATTCTGAACACACTGGAACAGTTTCCACAGTCTATTTTGACCATATAAAGAAGATATTAAATTAGATTGATGATTAAACACTAAATTAGATTTAATATAAATCGATTCAAATAAATTATTATTATCAGATAAATATACACAAACTGAATTATATAAAATTTCCAGAATACAGTAGCTCGAAATTATAAACTCGATATTTTATTTTCATGTTAAACCGATGTTAAATGTATTTAAAATCAATTTACTTTATTTAAATAAATCGTTACGGTTTATATACGATTCCATAGCGACTATTTCAAAATTTGGTTTGGCCATAACTCTCAATATAAAATACGAAATTCTAATTTTTCTCTTTCATTAAAAAATTATAGTTCAACAGATTCAAATATATCTTGTTTCAGTGATTCCGACTTATAACTAACTTTGTATACTCAACTGAAGATCAAATTCAATTTAATGGACTACCGTTCCATTTACGAGCTCGTTTATATTATATATATTTTTTATACGTTCAAACTTCGTTTTAATTAATATAAAAAATCCATTTATGTTATGGATTCAATATTTAAACTAATTTAAATATTCAAATTTAAATCAATAAAAATGCGGGATGTTACATTCGTTCCCCCTTAATAGAAATTCGTCCTCGAAATTAATAGTAGAAAAATAGTAGTACCCTATTAACTTCCCATGATCCACTCATGCAACTTGAAACTCACCTCAATTCCTTACTACTCAACCAGCTTACTAGTTTCCAATTCCATTCAAAATTCCTTTAACTTCGATTAACTTTTTGTTAACAAAAATTTTCAAAACTGTTGAAATTTTTTCTAACTCCCTAAATTTTCAAAAAAAATTCGCCAGCACCTTCTTTGTATGGGCTGATCGGTACAACTACAAAATGCCTCTCTGGGCCTTCCCCAATCAAAAAGAAAATTAAAAAGCGAAGCGGCTTTTGCCAAACAGGCTCATAAAATCCCATATTAAATTAAACATGTACCTTTTTGTCGGGCACCTCCTATTTATTCTTCACACTTGCTTCAATCCCATAACCTATATACTCATATACATTTCCATTCCTATTTGATCACAATAAATTTAACTTCTTACTTCTAATTCGCCAATTAATCCATTAATTGGTTTTCTTGCTTAACTTATGATAATTTAAACAAGCATGTTCAAATACATATATATTCTTATGAACATGTCAAATTTTATTTATAATCCAAGTTCCAAGTTATATTTCCAATTTACAAGTCCAATTTATATTTGAGTTCCAAGTTTGATTGAACCCAATTTGATTCATGCTTATAAACAAGTCGAGCTTCATTTATAACTTAAGTTCTGGGCTTTTATTTCCAATTTACAAGTTCATATAAATTTTCACTTGAGTTCCAAGTTTGATTTTTAATTGACGAGCCCATATAAATTTTGAGTTCAAATTTCAATCTCAATCAAACTTAATTTGATTTATCCTTCATTCATTTCATTTCAACTCAAGCTTATACAATTCAAGCTTTATATTCACTAGTCAATATATCACCGCATATTCACTTCCATTTCAGAACTCGATTTAACTCAACTGAATAACATTTTAAGTCATATTCAGTTATTACTAATCAAATTGGATTTATTATAATTCACTTCTTATTTCACTCGACATATTCAAACTATATGTATCGAGTTCTTTTTTATATTATCAACATTTAATTTATTGATATTTCAACTTGAATTCAAGCATTTTTATTTCATATTAGTTTAATATGGTTTCAATTTCAATTCAAATTTGTTTAACTTACCTTTCAGTCAAGTTTCAATCCATACAGTTCATTATACTGTAATTTGTTTTCCTTAACTTCCACTTTATATTTTCGAATTCTGATTTTTTTTTCCAAACATCATTTTTTCCATCTTCTGGTTATATTTAACAATTTTAATTCCATAATACCATTCAGATTCCATTTGAATTATATTCAAATCAATTAGAAATCAAATACAAACAAATTTTAATAAAACTATTTCTTTTATATAAAAAATGAATTTGGGCAAAATTATTTCATTTACCCGCTTTACAAAAAAAATATTTTGTCAGTTGCTAGTTCAAAATTGAAACGATTAAGCGACACAATACAAAATAATTTTTATAAAATATACAAATACGCACTCTCATATATATATATATATATATATATATATATATATACTTAACTCAATCTAGCGTATTACTAACTCTATCTCTATCGAGTTTTACCACAGAGCCAAGGTTATTTCTAAACCATTGCTTTGATACCAATTGTAACGAACTGGAAAATTCGATGCTCGAAATTTTGACATAAATACACCCCGTGTCCAAACTCGAGTACCAAAAATCCATAATGTTAAAGTAAGAAGTTAGAGGGTGAGATAAGAAAGAAAGATTAGAATAGAAGAAAAAGAAGAAGAACAACTAACCATAATATTAGAGTCTCACATCGCAACGGAATAAACTATAATACAAAAATAAGTCTTTGTTGAAAACTTGTAACAATACTTACAATTTACGAGAGTACAATGGACATTCCATTCATTTGGACAGTTATAACAATCTATCCTCATTTACAACACACAGCGGAATACTATATATACATATATATATATCATACGCCTGAACTCCTCCATCTTATCTCCTGAAGTCCATATCATCTTACTTCAAAACTGTACAACTCGGTCGGAACCAATTGGGTTTGACCTGAGCATTACAAACGCCACAGGTCAGTTTGGTGAACCAGCGTGAGATAACCCACTAAATTATTGGTATCATCCATCTTGATTTTTGTAATGACCCGTATTTTTAGCAATATTTTAATTCATTTATTTAAGTATTTAAATAGTGAATTATAGATTTAATACGAATTGAATTAAATAATATCGAATATTTAATTAATATCTATAATATAATAATATATTGTAATGGCGAAATAGTCAAAAATAGATGAATTCACAATACAGTGTGAATTGGATTATATATAAGGTATGATTCAGTTTAGTATTGAATTTTAAATGGACAAATACATATAACGATTGATTTAAGAGGAATGTAAAATCAAACAAAATAATATTTGTTTTACCTATAAGTACATCTTTTTTCCTTAACCTAATTTCCTTTCTTTTGTCATTCTCCTTCCACGCTTCAAATTTCTCAGCCACTCCTTTATCTCTTCACAGTCAAAACAAATTCGTAGCGTTCCGAATGACCTTAGAAAAATTGTTATAACCTAATCTCCATCTCATTTTCTCTGATCAAATTCCCAGCCGTCACCAAAGAAAAGCGTTCCTCAAAACATTCCACCATCTTCAAAAAGGGAATCAATACAAAAACCTTTCTCAGCAAAACCAAATCACCCCTTTGAAATTCAAAATAAAATCATCGAAATATTGTCAAGTGCGGTGCGTTCTACATGAAATTCTCGAGCGTATGGGTGAGCGCAAAAGCTGCCAAAAAGTTGCTGGGACGGATCTGCTCTCATCGAGTTGTCAGGAGGGTGCAGTTTTGGGTGGTGACCACCGTGGTGATCTCGGTTTTGTTAAGCGGGGTGGTTGAAGGAGTTGACGCGGAAGAAGCTGATGAAAAGGGTGAACTGCTGCGGGTTTTAACTGGGAGGTAATGGTGAAAGGTAACGGAAGGGTTAGCTGGAGTTGTTGGGGTTTGTATTGAGTTGTTTGCTAAGTTGAAGTGGTTTTTGCGTTTTCATGTATAGGAGCAGGGTGTGTGTGTGCACTTACTACTACGTGGATGTTGGTGAGGATTGATCGACAAGGAGAGTTGGGGTTCAAGCTTCCGAAGTGAATTATTATACTAAGAGTGGGAGTTTGCGTGTATAAGTGGACGTAAGGGAGTAGATGGTGTCCATTTTGGGTAAAAAGGAAAGGAAGGAAAAGCAGGGCTTTATAAATCTGGAAGTAGAGGCTACTGAACGTATGCAGGCAAATTGATGCATGGCGACAGTCCAAGTCTCGTGAGTCTAAAATAATGAAATGAAGTAACATGTTTTAGGTATTGGAGCGCATGTTGTACGAATGTATGAGCTGTGTAGATTAATGTTGGGTTCAGCAAAACAATGAAAAATGAATATTAATGTGGAGCAGGAGTTGTATGGGTTTCCAATGTGAGCATTGGGGTAGTAGCGAACAGTAGAAATGGTGTAGTTTGATTCACGGTTAAACGCATTATACAGACGCATTATATATTGTGGAATTTTGGTTTGACGAGGGAAATGAGTGGACATGAGAAGATCGGCGCTATGGCATTTCAGAAAATATACATAGTAGTTTCCATTGCGTAAGAAAGGATGAATGGTAGATAACGGACATGATGAGTTCACGGTAGGGTTTCATGAAGTGGTTAGCAATGAATTATTTAATGAAGCGTGAAAATGGCGTTCAAAACATAGCTAGAGTAGGAGGATGAAGTTGCGGGTTGCCTTTGATGATGGGCCGACTTAAATTAAAATAGTAAAGCCCATAGTTAATTTAGTAAGTTTAAATAAAAATAAATGTGTGTATTAACTTTATATTATCGTATCTGGCACATACGATATCCGAATTTCGAACGGTCAGATCTGTTAGGATCGTGTGGACGAGGACTACATGATAGAACTGACTCGGAGTCGATTGGAGCTCGTTACAATTTATAGTGGAATAAATTGTCCGTCTGAATCAAGCGATGGTTATTGTTATTAACGATGATCGTCCAATGTGAGTAAAACTCACCAATTCTGAACAGTTATATTTTTATAACGTTTCCTAGAACTGATAATTATCTATTGATTGATGTGTGTTAACTGTTTGGTTGAATTACTTATATATTGGTTGAAATTATAGATAACGATATATATATAAATCATTAATCAAATATTGATTTTGTTTTGCAGAAATATTTCATATTGAAATGAAATTGATGTGAATTATATTATGTAACATCTGTGGATGCAGGGAAACATGTTGGAGGGATCCAACTGGATTCCTCAACATTTATTTTACTGTTATTCATATATTGTGATATATGATGTGATATATAATCTGTTGTAGATTATGTGTGTTTGCATGATATTTATCGTTGTTATATGGTATGTTAAATACCATAAGAAATACCAGAATGATAAAAAGGGAAATTTCAAAAAACGTATATTGAAAATGAAATGATTATAAAATCAAAGGATTTTGTAAAGTGAATATTTATAACATCAAAGGATATTATAAAACGATGTATTTAGAAATAAATAGAATAGAAAAAGAAATATTTGTAAAACAAATAGAAAAAAAGAAATGGTTCGAAAATAAAAAGGGGTTTCTTATGAAATCAATGGATTTTATATATAAAGGATAAGGATTTTTTTAAAGAAAATAATTATAAAGTCGAAGGATAAGTTGTAAAAGGAAAATATTTGTGAAACAAATATAAAAGAAAAATATTTATGAAACAAATATAAAAGGAAAATATTGTGAGACAAATAGGAAAAGAAATATTTATTTAGCAAATAAATATATGGAATTGAAAATGGATTATTTGTAAACCATTTACAAATAGAATTAAAAAGGAGATAGTTGTAAAACATTTACAAATAGAATTAAAAAGAAAATATTTATTTAGAAAAATAAATAGAGTTATAAAAAGGAAATATGTATTTAGGAAATAAATAGAATTATAAAAGGGATTTATTGGGAAATGAGAAGAATGTCAAACAAGGAAATATTTGGCAAATGAATAGAATTTTACATCAGGAAAGTTTACACCCGTGCTTCACACACGGGTATAACATGATATGGATTTAAAGCAAATATTTTAAATAGAATCTGTTGTAACCAATAGATTGAGAAAATTAATTTATAAATAATATTTTACAAATTAAATAAAATATTTATCATTGGATAAATAGAATATATAATTAGGGCTTATATAGAGAAGTAAGAATCGATTTCAACATCGATACTTGAAACTGAATATGGACGTAGATCTAATCAAAGGAGTTAATCAAAATGAGTTAGAGGAGTTAATCGATTAGAGTTAGAGTTAATCGATTAGAGTTAGAGTTAACCAGTTAGAGTTAATCGATTAGAGTTAAATCGAACTAGAGTTATGCGAATAGAGTTAATGGAACAAGAGTTAGTCGAATATTTGTTATTCGAATAGAGTTAATTGAATTAGAGTTAGTCAGATTAGAGTTATTCGAATATAGTATATTCGAAGAAAGAGTTATCGAATAAGGTTATTCGAATAAGAGAATTGATCGAATATAGTTTATTCGAATAGAGAAAGAAATTATCGAATATTAGTTATTCGAAAGAAATTATCGAATGTTTGTTATTCGAAAGAAAATATCGAATACTAGTTATTCGAAAGAAATTACCGAATATAGTTATTCGAAAGAAATTATCGAATATTAGTTATTCGAAAGGAGTTATCGAATAATAGTTATTCGAAAGAAATTATCGAATATTAGTTATTCGCAAGAAATTATCAAATATCGAAAGGAGTTATCGAATATTAGTTATTCGAAAGGAGTTATCGAATATTAGTTATTCGAAAGAAATTATCGAATATTAGTTATTCGAAAGAAATTACCGAATTTTAGTTATTCGAAAGAAATTATCGAATTTTAGTTATTCGAAAGGAGTTATCGAATATTAGTTATTCGAAATGAGTTATCGAATATTAGTTATTCGAAAGGAGTTATCGAATATTAGTTATTCAAAAGGAGCTAATCAAATATAGTTTATTCGAAAGGAGTTAATTGATAAGAATAAATTAGTTAGAGTTAATTGAATAGAGTTAATCCAGTAGGGTAAATCAAATAGAGTTAATCCAATAGAGTTAATCAAATAGAGTTAATCCAATAGAGATAATCAAATAGAGTTAATAGAATTGAGTTAATCAAATAGAGCTAACTGATAAGAGTAAATCGATTAGAGTTAATCGAATAGTGTTAGTTGAATAGAGTTATTCGAATATAGGTTTTTCGAAGAAGAGAGATTATCGAATATAGTTTATTCGAAGGAAAGAGTTATCGAATAGAGATTTATTCGAAAGAGAGTTACGTAAGGAAGTTTGTTTAAAGATTTAAAAGATAAACTTTGACTATTTCGAAGTTAAAACGTTGTTCAATTAAGGTCTGAGAGGTAATTATAACCCAACTTGATTGACTTACTTCTTAACTAAGGGAATGGTAAGGTTTGATAGTGAATGATGGTTAAGTGAATTTAGTTAATGAGTGAAATGGTTTGAGTTAGCATGGCGATGTTTGATTTAAACATCAGTTTAAATCTAGTGAGAAAGTTTTGGAAATGTTTTCCAAATAAGAATCAGAAATGTTTTCTGATAATAGAAAATAAGAATTTAGAATATATGGAAACATGAGATAAGTAAATTAATGAACTAAAGAGATAGATGTTAAATGATGATTGATCGATAAAATTTCCATCTGGAAATAATATCGTTGTTTGCACACGTGTTTTTCTTTGATAGTTAAATCATAGACTATCAAAGTTTTGACCATTTTTCCATCGTCAATACGGAGAGACCGGTTGGATTCTCATCCAAAGAACCTGTGAAAACCCGTAACTTCCCCGTAAAGGAAAGAGCGGATAGTTCGAGAACGAGCCACAATAGAACGCAGATGGAAGAACATTTCATTGTATATTACAACAATTCCATCAGATTACAAGAATATACAGAGTATAAATGAATATTACACAGAAATATCAGAGATTTAAATTACATTTAAATACATATCAGCGGAAAATAATACAATACACAACTGAAGGAGATATACGGATACAAAGCTTTCCGGATATCATTCCAGCTGTAAACCAGGATCCTGTGAATATAAATTTGCAAAACCAAAACTACTAGCTGCCCGTGTCAAAATAAGGGCACCCAGAGTTTAGGTTAAAACAATAAACTCCAGGTCAGTCATGGGACTGGTGTGAGAACTAAAACAATTAATCTTTAATTTAAAATTAGGTAAATCAAGGGACCACGTCATATAACACGGAACGGGTTTCCTCCCAAGAATACCAGTGCATAAAACAAACAACGCAATGCTAAATAAAAGAAAAATGAAGCTATTATAAGACCCTGGTCCTATCACACAATGCAACGCAAGCCGGGGGATAGGGTTTTCCCTTATAATAGCCAAGAATGCTTAGTACGTTTAAAATGAATCATTTGATACAATTTTCAGTGTATAATGTATAAAACAACTTCAAATCATAAGTATCAATCATAGGCAGCATGGGTACCATATATCATGTCGCCATACAAGTTCTACAATTAAAATCCCAAAATCACGTATTTGGAAGTTGGATTTCCATCTATGAACCGAGTCAAAAGATAGTCCTTAACCGATTCGAGACTGTCTAGCCCGAGCCTCAGGAACAGCCGCAACTGCCACTTGGAGTGACAGGGCCGGCCCACCGATGTGGATTAAAATTCCTGAACACTGCATTTCCCCGCCCTATGGGGCGTAAATGAGCCAACGAATGGCTCCATCGGACTCGGATCGTCCGATCAAACTGAGGCGCCTCGTAACACCAACAACCACATAAGTCAAACTCGTCAGGGCGTGTAAAACCACTGACGCCACTTCTAGCTAGAAAGAAATGCATGCCCTCCCTGAGGTCCTCTCCCATTTTTGGTTCATACCGGGTGTGAAACTCGCGAAGTAAACGTTACACAAAGCTACGCCACAAAGGCCGTGCTTCGGTCATCAACCACAAGACTTTGCTTTTCAACAGAAGCCTTGATCATTTGCCACTTAGGCATGCCACACAGGCAATTCACTCTATGCGTTTGATATCCATCAGTATATAACCCCTAAGCTCATACGTCTCAGAGAAGGGCGTTAAGCAAGAGAATAAATTCTTCGCCGCCAAACAGATATATATTTAATAGAAATCAATCACACTGACTAAAATCCAATGTCAGACACACAGTCCATTTACAAGTTCGTTCTGGGTCTGAACGAAACCGGAGGCACCTAGTACCACGCATATCCATCGATCTCCAAGTACGTCTGGACGATCACCAACTGTTTCCATCTTCTTGGGTGTACGGCCCAATCAAGATCATCAGTAATTATCCAAACGATGTGAAGACCTCCGGTCTTCAACCACCGTCTTCATCTTCGACACCACGTCGAATCAGTTATTCAGAATTGGATAAACCCGGTCTTTCTGAATAACTCGCGTATATAATAAACAAGTGTTACACAAACACAACATACGCTTCATTCCAATTCAGAATATTCTTTTATTCAGATATTCTTATATTTTGGGAAAGGTTCCCATTAATTTTTTCAAAGATAAATTCTTTAAATTTATTCTTTACTCTCCTTTTTGAATATCAATTCAAAATAGTCGGGATTAGCGGACCACACCGAAGTAATCATTTATTTTATTTCCCAATCCCAACCTATTCATCCCATGAAGTAAAACTGGTAATACTTCATATCTAACACCACGGTGTTATTGGTAAATTCAATTACCATTTCACGTTCAAATCTAATTAAAAATTTAACTATCGCCTGGAGTAAAACTGGTGATACTCCATTCTAACACCTTTTCAATCTAACTAAAGATTCATTAAAACTCCACTTAGTTTTAATCTTTAACTGGGTTAAAGAATCGGTGTCATTTAAAACACGGTTCACGATAAACCCAAAAATCAATATCAATTCAATTCCAATTAAATATTATTTAATTGGTACACTTCATTAAATCTAAATAAAAAGATTTAATCTTTTCTCAACTGGGTTCAAGAACAGTGTTAGTGAAGACACCATTCACGACAAACCCAAATCACATTTGATATTAAATACAAGGCTCTGAATAGAAAATATATCGGCTTATATTCAATATCAAATTCTACGACCAATAGATATCGTATTGGAAATAATGATATATATATATCTATATCTTTCAAATTTCCATAACAACATCTGTATAATCACGAAATCCAACATCGAAATATTCCGAAGACAATTTCGATTCAAATCCATTCCAATGCAATCATTGGAAATTCTGGTTATTTTCAAAACCGTTTCAAATCCAATTTATTTATTTTAAAAATAAATAAATTACTATTCTAGTTCAAAACTAGTTCATTTCGATAAAAAACTATTTTTATCTTTTCAAATACGGAGTTTTTCATCCCAATTCTTCACAAATCATTTCTTATGATTTTACACAAATTATTACTATTTTTAATAATTTTGTCAAGGCCCGTACAGTCGATTACCGTCAACGGCCATCGAACTGCACTTACAACGACCTTTTTCAAATTTGATTTGGAAAGAATTCCAAATCCAACCATTAGATTTCTAATTTCTAATATTCATTAGAAAGCTCTTTTCGATACGAACCCAACGGTTCTGGTTTCAGGAGAATCCGATGGTCGGATCTCCCGCAATATCCATTCGAAGTCAATGGTCGAAATTCGCGAACTGCCGCGGCGCGGCACATTCTATTCAGGCCATTATATTATATATATATAATATATATAATACATACTTCATTGATTTCCATTCAAAACGTGCTTTATAAATCGTTTTAAATTCATTTTCAAAACGGTTTCAACTTCATATTCAATTTCAAATCAAAATTGAATATTCCAATGTAAATTCGTTTTAAATTCATTTCAAATCGATTTCAATTCGAATTTATTTATATTCAATTTCAATTCGAATTCATTTATATTAAATTTCAATTCGAATTCATTTATATTCAATTTCAATTCGAATTCATTTCTCTCCAATTTCAATTCGAATTTCAATTCTTTTCAAAATATCAGATTCTGAAATCACTTTCGATATTCATTATAAAATGAATAAAATCGATATAAATATCGTTCACGTCAAAATGGCGTCAATCTAATCAACACGGCTTCATATATTTTTATTTTCAAATATTCTATTTCAAATATTTCTTTTTCAAATATGGAATGAGGCCCAATCAATTACCATATAATGTTAATTATATGGATTTTCTACAACACATGTACACAATAACAACGATGAATAATCAACCTTCATCCAAAGTGCATTCTACACTGCATAAGCATCGAATATAAATATTTAATGCTTATAACAGTCTATCAATCAATCGATCGACATACAACTAAACAATCGGGATTAGTGTACGTCAAATATCATCCCAATACCCGTGTGGGGTTTCAAACAATCAAACACAGATTTTATTTGTGCAGTTGGGCGATGTGTAAAATTTATCGTCCCAATCAATATCAGTCAAATGTGTGTATATAAACAAATCGTCCGATTTGTTTATTTTTATTTCCTTTCATATATACGTTAAAAATTCTATTTTTAACTATAAAATATTTTTAACTACATAAATATTTTATTTCATTTCACATCACACAATCAACTACACATCAAAATCAAACAAACAAGCATACAAGCCATCCATGGTCTCTGGACGACGGGTGTCGGGTGCTACTAAACACCGTCTGCATCCTAGTATATATATTTCAACTAGAAAAATAAATTAAAGGTGAGAAGTTCTCACTGATTAGCTAATCCAATCCCACGGCTCTTCTTATGTAGAAATCTTCGCCGTTCATGCCTCTTGTCAATTTTCACTGCCCGTATTCTCTACATATATAAAAATCACATTTTTACTTCGCTATTCAATATATAAGAATCGAATTTTTACTTTGCTATTCAATATATAAAAATCGAATTTTTACTTTGCTATTCAATATATAGAAATCGCGTTTTTTACTTTGCTATTCGGTATATAAAAATCGAATTTTTACTTTGCTATTCAATATGTAAAAATCGAATTTTTATTCTGCTATTCAATATATAAAAATCGAATATTTATTTTGCTATTCGATATATAAAAATCGAATTTTTATTCTTTCTATAATATAAAAATTATATTTTTCTAATGAATAAAAATCAAATCTTTCTAATGAATAAAAATCGAACCTTTCCAAATGAATAAGAATCTAATTTTTACATATCGTTCATATGAATAAAAATCTAATCTTTACATACCGTTCATATGAATAAAAATCTAATCTTTACATACCGTTCATATGAATAAAAATCTAATCTTTTCTTCTATAAAAATGTAATCTTTTCATATAAAAAAAATATAATCTTTCCCTCATAAAAATCAAATCTTTTTATTCAATAAAAATAAAACTGGTTTTTAATAAATAAATGAAGATAAAATAAATGGAAGAACTTATAGCACGTGGCGAGGAGGGTAAAGATGTAGCACCGGAGTTGCTGAGGTGGAGGGGAGGCTCCTCAGGGCGGATTGGAGGGGAGGAAGGCCAAGGGGGAGGAGATGGAGGCAGAGGGGGGGTCGCGCAGGCGGAAGAGAGAGGGGGGGGGGGGGGTAGCGCATCGCGCGCAGGAGGAAGGGGGAGTAGCGCGGTAGCGCGCAGGCGGAAGGGGGGGTAGCGCGGTGGCGGCTCTAATGGGGGGGTAGCGCGTCGATTAGGGTTTTTTTTTCTGTTCGAAATGAACAGATGAGGGAGGGAGAGAGAGAATATGAAGGTAGGGGAGGTTAAGTGTTTTATAATTTAATTAATATTATATTTAATTCTGCAATTGTTAACTTTTTATTTCGACCTCAAAATTGAACCCACCGACTGTCGTCCATAGCTAATTACCCCCATTCAGAACACAATGGGATATGTATCGTAAGCTGATTCGATCGTTTCGATCAGTTTTCATCAAAATCAAAATATAACTCTATATATTGAATTTGAACACGCATTTCAATTTACTGGGGTCACATACCAACTCGAAAAATTCAAGAAAAATATTTTCTAGCTTCGTATTGACGATACGGTCCTAACAATATTAATTTCGTCGAATTCTGAGACCATTTGAAAAATGGCCATTTTAAAGTTGATTAAAATCAACTGAAACTGGTCAAACGCGTTTTCCTTTGCCACGCTCACATATTGATTCGAAAAATTATGAAATTTGGAATCTAGCAATAACTTGACACCACGAATCCAACAAAAGTGGTTTCGTCGAAATCCGAGGTCGTTTGCAAAATGGCTATTTTTAAGGGCCTGAATTCCATAACGACTATTCTGAAATTACAACTGGACATATCTTTTGACCCCCGCTATGAAATCTTGATTTTTCAGATTTGTTGGAAAGATATTCTCAATTAGATTCTTATATTTTTGGTTTCACTAAAATCCGGCTTATTTTGCACCCGGTATGTTCATTTGAATTTTGAAATCGAATTATCGAACTACCGCGCCATTTTCAATTCCTTTTATAAATATAAATTAATATTTATATTCTATCGTCGATTCAAACGAATATATACGTTCGAATTATATTCAAAATAAATTTCTCGTCGATATTATTTAAAATAATTCATTTTAAATAATCAAAATTCGCTAAAAATGCCAAAATAAAAATTTTAAACTGGCCCAGATTTCCGGGTTATTACAATCTCCCCCACTTAAAACATTTCGTCCCCGAAAAGAAACGAAGCCGAAAGTTGTTTCATTAATCAACTCAACTTTCGTTATTTTGATTACGGCTTAAGTTCTTCAACTTTTCAGTTTCTAAGAACTTTTCAAATTTTTCAAAAATTTGGCTAACACACTAAATTTTCGAAATTTTTTGCCATAACCTCCCCTGCACCGGGAGCACGGGAAAATCTCGAAATTGCCATATAGGCCCTCTGATCTCAAAAAGAAAAAGGAAAAGCCAATCGGCTCATAAAATCATCATCACCCAAACAAAACAGTAAATTATGATAAACATGTACCTATTTGTCGGGCAAACAAATTTTATTCTTCTGCTCTAGCCTCTTTGCTATGACCTGTTCAATGTAAGTACATGTATATGCAAGCAAATGCGACCAAATTTCAATATAACTCACAATTTGATTCAATTTGGCTATATGGTACAAATTTTAATTAATCAACCAATAATCACACAACACAACCATCAATCAATTAGTTGATTAGCTTTTGAAATTCATAACTTTGATACATAGTCAAAAATCAGATTTTTGATGCCAAATCACAACAATAAGCCCTATCTAGTTTCGGTTCTCACACCAGTCAATTGGAAATATATAGAAATCTCACTTTCGAAACTCGAAAATAAATACTGGCGATGGTGCCCCGCCACCAGAATTATCCCCGGGCACTAGAGTGCGATTCTATGACTATCCAATACATTAAAACTTCGAATACACATTTGCAAGACATATATGCAAAATCTTTATATATTGGATTGTCCCAATTCATTTAAAATAAATAATCAAATACGAATAATTGATTTAAATTTTCAAAACAAAAATTGTTTTCATTTTTAAAAACATACTCTTCACAATCGTTCTAGGATACTACTGATCCCATCTCTAACGAGTCATTCTAATTGGATATTACTAATCCAATATCTGATGAATTCTTTCGTATGGTTCTAATGTGTCCTGTTCTCTGAGCTTTGTAAACCTTGCTCTGATACCAACTATGAAAACCTGTAACTTCCCCGTAAAGGAAAGAGCGGATAGTTCGAGAACAAGCCACAACAGAACGTAGATGGAAGAACATTTCATTGTATATTACAACAATTCCATCAGATTACAAGAATATACAGAGTATAAATGAATATTACACAGAAATATCAGAGATTTAAATTACATTTAAATACATATCAGCGGAAAATAATACAATACACAACTGAAGGAGATATACGGATACAAAGCTTTCCAGATATCATTCCAGCTGTAAACCAGGATCCTGTGAATATTAATCTGCAAAACCTAAACTACTAGCTGCCCATGTCAAAATAAGGGCACCCAGAGTTTAGGTTAAAACAATAAACTCCAGGTCCGTCATGGGACTGGTGTGAGAACTAAAACAGTTAATCTTTATTTTAAAATTAGGTAAATCAAGGGACCACGCCGTATAACACCGAACGGGTTTCCTCCCAAGAATACCAGTGCATAAAACAAACAGCGCAATGCTAAATAAAAGAAAAATGAAGCTATTATAAGACCCAGGTCCTATCACACAATGCAACGCAAGCCGGGGGATAGGGTTTTCCCTTATAATAGCCAAGAATTCTTAGTACGTTTAAAACGAATCATTTGATACAATTTTCAGTGTATAGTGTATAAAACAACTTCAAATCATAAGTATCAATCATAGGCGGCATGGGTACCATATATCATGTCGCCATACTAGTTCTACAATTAAAATCGCAAAATCACGTATTTGGAAGTTGGATTTCCATCTATGAACCGAGGCAAAAGATAGTCCTCAGCCGATTCGAGACTGTCTAGCCCGAGCCTCAGGAACAGCCGCAACTGCCCCTTGGAGCGACAGGGCCGGTCCACCGATGTGAATTAAAATTCCTGAACACTGCGTTTCCCCGCCCTTTGGGGCGTAAATGAGCCAACGAATGGCTCCATCGGACCCGGATCGTCCGATCAAACTGAGGCACCTCGTAACACCAACAACCACATAAGTCAAACTCGTCAGGGCGTGTAAAACCACTGATGCCACTTCTAGCTAGAAAGAAACGCATGCCCTCCCTGAGGTCCTCTCCCGTTTTTGGTTCATACCGGGTGTGAAACTCGCGAAGTAAACGTTACACAAAGCTACGCCACAAAGGCCGTGCTTCGGTCGTCAACCACAAGACTTTGCTTTTCAACAGAAGCCTTGATCATTTGCCACTTAGGCATGCCACACAGGCAATTCACTCTATGCGTTTGATATCCATCAGTATATAACCCCTAAGCTCATACGTCTCAGAGAAGGGCGTTAAGCAAGAGAATAAATTCTTCGCCGCCAAACAGATATATATTTAATAGAAATCAATCACACTGACTAAAATCCAATGTCAGACACACAGTCCATTTACAAGTTCGTTCTGGGTCTGAACGAAACCGGAGGCACCTAGTACCCCGCATATCCATCGATCTCCAAGTACGTCTGGACGATCACCAACTGTTTCCATCTTCTTGGGTGTACGGCCCAATCAAGATCATCAGTAATTATCCAAACGACGTGAAGACCTCCGGTCTTCAACCACCGTCTTCATCTTCGACACCACGTCGAATCAGTTATTCAGAATTGGATAAACCCAGTCTTTCTGAATAACTCGCGTATATAATAAACAAGTGTTACACAAACACAACATACGCTTCATTCCAATTCAGAATATTCTTTTATTCAGATATTCTTATATTTTGGGAAAGGTTCCCATTAATTTTTTCAAAGATAAATTCTTTAAATTTATTCTTTACTCTCCTTTTTGAATATCAATTCAAAATAGTCGGGATTAGCGAACCACACCGAAGTAATCATTTATTTTATTTCCCAATCCCAACTTATTCATCCCATGAAGTAAAACTGGTAATACTTCATATCTAACACCACGGTGTTATCGGTAAATTCAATTACCATTTCACGTTCAAATCTAATTAAAGATTTAACTTTCGCCTGGAGTAAAACTGGTGATACTCCATTCTAACACCTTTTCAATCTAACTAAAGATTCATTAAAACTCCACTTAGTTTTAATCTTTAACTGGGTTAAAGAATCGGTGTCATTTAAAACACGGTTCACGATAAACCCAAAAATCAATATTAATTCAATTCCAATTAAATATTATTTAATTGGTACACTTCATTAAATCTAAATAAAAAGATTTAATCTTTTCTCAACTGGATTCAAGAACAGTGTTAGTGAAGACACCATTCACGACAAACCCAAATCACATTTGATATTAAATACAAGGCTCTGAATAGAAAATATATCGGCTTATATTCAATATCAAATTCTACGACCAACAGATATCGTATTGGAAATAATGATATATATATCTATATCTTTCAAATTTCCATAACAACATCTGTATAATCACGAAATCCAACATCGAAATATTCCGAAGACAATTTCGATTCAAATCCATTCCAATGCAATCGTTGGAAATTCTGGTTATTTTCAAAACCGTTTCAAATCCAATTTATTTATTTTAAAAATAAATAAATTACTATTCTAGTTCAAAACTAGTTCATTTCGATAAAAAACTATTTTTATCTTTCCAAATACGGAGTTTTTCATCCCAATTCTTTACAAATCATTTCTTATGATTTTACACAAATTATTACTATTTTTAATAATTTTATCAAGGCCCGAACAGTCGATTTCCGTCAACGGCCATCGAACTGCACTTATAGCAACCTTTTTCAAATTTGATTTGGACATAATTCCAAATCCAACCGTTATATTTCTAATATTCGTTAGAAAGCTCTTTTCGATATGAACCCAACGGTTCCGGTTTCAGGAGAATCCGACGGTCGGATCTCCCGCAATATCCATTCGAAGTCAATGGTCGAAATTCGCGAACTGCCGCGGTGCGGCGCATTCTATTCAGGCCATTATATTATATATATAATATATATAATATATACTTCGTCGATTTCCATTCAAAACGTGCTTTATAAATCATTTTAAATTCATTTTCTAAATGGTTTCAACTTCATATTCAAGTTCTAATCAAAATTGAATATTCCAATGTAAATTCGTTTTAAATTCATTTCAAATCGATTTCAATTTGAATTTATTTGTATTCAATTTCAATTCGAATTAATTTATATTCAATTTCAATTCGAATTCATTTATATTCAATTTCAATTCGAATTCATTTCTCTCCAATTTCAATTCGAATTTCAATTCTTTTCAAAATATCAGATTTTGAAATCACTTTCGATATTCATTATAAAATGAATAAAATCGATATAAATATCGTTCACGTCAAAATGGCGTCAATCTAATCAACACGGCTTCATATATTTTTATTTTCAAATATTCTATTTCAAATATTTCTATTTCAAATATTTCTTTTTCAAATATGGAATGAGGCCCAATCAATTACCATATAATGTTAATTATATGGATTTTCTACAACACATGTACACAGTAACAACGATGAATAATCAACCATCATCCAAAGTGCATTCTACACTGCATATGCATCGAATATAAATATTTAACGCTTATAACAGTCTGTCAATCAATCGATTGACATACAACTAAACAATCCGGATTAGTGTACGTCAAATATCATCCCAATACCCGTGTGGGGTTTCAAACAATCAAACACAGATTTTATTTGTGCAGTTGGGCGATGTGTAAAATTTATTGTCCCAATCAATATGAGTCAAATGTGTGTATATAAACAAATCGTACGATTTGTTTATTTTATTTCCTTTCATATATACGTTAAAAATTCTATTTTTAACTATAAAATATTTTCAACTACATAAATATTTTATTTCATTTCACATCACATCACACAATCAACTACACATCAAAATCAAACAAACAAGCATACAAGCCGTCCATGGTCTATGGACGACGGGTGTCGGGTGCTACTAAACACCGTCTGCATCCTAGTATATATATTTCAACTAGAAAAATAAATTAAAGGTGAGAAGTTCTCACTGATTAGCTAATCCAATCCCACGGCTCTTCTTATGTAGAAATCTTCGTCGTTCTTGCCTCTTGTCAATTTTCACTGCCCGTATTCTCTACATATATAAAAATCACATTTTTACTTCGTTATTCAATATATAAAAATCGAATTTTTACTTTGCTATTCAATATATAAAAATCGAATTTTTACTTTGCTATTCAATATATAAAAATCGCGTTTTTTACTTTGCTATTCGATATATAAAAATCGAATTTTTACTTTGCTATTCAATATATAAAAATCGAATTTTTATTCTGCTATTCAATATATAAAAATCGAATTTTTATTTTGCTATTTGATATATAAAAATAGTATTTTTATTCTTTCTATAATATAAAATTTATATTTTTCTAATGAATAAAAATCAAATCTTTCTAATGAATAAAAATCGAACCTTTCCAAATGAATAAGAATCTAATTTTTACATACCGTTCATATGAATAAAAATCTAATATTTACATACCGTTCATATGAATAAAAATCTAATCTTTACATACCGTTCATATGAATAAAAATCTAATCATTTCTTCTATAAAAATGTAATCTTTTCATATAGAAAAATATAATCTTTCCCTTATAAAAATCAAATCTTTCTATTCAATAAAAATAAAAATGATTTTTAATAAATAAATGAAGATAAAATAAATGGAAGAACTTACAGCACGCGGCGAGGAGGGTAAAGATGTAGCACCGGAGTTGCTGAGGTGGCGGGGAGGCTCCTCAGGGTGGATTGGAGGGGAGGAAGGCCAAGGGGGGAGATGGAGGCAGAGGGGGCGGTCGCGCAGGCGGAAGAGAGAGGGGGGGTGGAGCGCGTCGCGCGCAGGCGGAAGGGGGGGTAGCGCGGTGGCACGCAGGCGGAAGGGGGGGTAGCGCGTCGCGCCCAGGCAGAAGGGGGGTAGCGCGTCGCACGCAGGCGGAAGGGGGGGTAGCGCGTCGCGCGCAAGCGAAAGGGGGGGGGGGGGTAGCGCGGTGGCGGCTCTGACAGGGGGGGTAGCGCGTCGATTAGGGTTCTCTTTTTTTTCGTTCGAAATGAACAGATGAGGGAGGGAGAGAGAGAATATGAAGGTAAGGGGGGGAGGTTAAGGGTTTTATAATTTAGTTAATATTATATTTAATTCTCCAATTGTTAACTTTTTATTTCGACCTCAAAATTGAACCCACCGACTGTCGTCCATAGCTAATTACCCCCATTCCGAACACAATGGGATATGTATCGTAAGCTGATTCGATCGTTTCGATCAGTTTTCGTCAAAATCAAAGTATAACTCTATATATTGAATTTGAACGCGCATTTCAATTTACTGGGGTCAAATACTAACTCGAAAAATTCCAGAAAAATATTTTCTAGCTTCGTATTGACGATACGGTCCTAACAAAATTAATTTCGTCGAATTCTGAGACCATTTGAAAAATGACCATTTTCCAGTCGATTAAAATCAACTGAAACTAGTCAAACGCGTTTTCCTTTGCCACGCTCACATATTGATTCGAAAAATTATGAAATTTGAAATCTAGCAATAACTTGACACCGCAGATCCAAAAAAAGTGGTTTCGTCGAAATCCGAGGTCGTTTGCAAAATGGCTATTTTTAAGGGCCTGAATTCCATAGCGACTATTCTGAAATTTCAATTGGACATATCATTTGACCCCCGCTATGAAATCTTGATTTTTCGGATTCGTTGGAAAGATATTCTCAATTAGATTCTAATATTTTTGGTTTCACTAAAATCCGGCTTATTTTGCACCCAGTATGTTCATTTGAATTTTGAAATCGAATTATCGAACTACCGCGCCATTTTCAATTCCTTTTATAAATATAAATTAATATTTATGTTCTATCGTCGATTCAAACGAATATATACGTTCGAATTATATTCAAAATAAATTTCTCGTCGATATTATTTAAAATAATTCATTTTGAATAATCAAAATTCGCTAAAATTGCCAAAATAAAAATTTTAAACTGGCCCAGATTTCCGGGTTATTACAGAACCACTTCGTATGGGCGTTAATGTTTCGAATCAAATAGATTGAAGACAAATTGAAGAGGGAGTAAAGTGCAAGGGCTGTTGTATAAGTTTTAGGTAGAGATTGCCTAGAATGGGTGTACAGAATAATGCTTTTGGTTTGTCCAGTCCCAGGACAACTTGAACGGATGAATGTTTGACAAAGTATATCTGGTAGATCACGTAAGTTGATCGTTTCAAACGTATTTACGTTAGTGGCGGAGGAATTCATTTCTCTTAGGTTATACCCATTGTATTTTTGGGGAAATCAATTTGTGATTTGACGGGTATGATGATGTGCCATTCAAAGTAAATGGAGGAGTGATCTATTAAAAGATACGTTTTGACCTCGAGCCTCATCAACTGGGAAATGACAGAAATCGGGCAGGCAGCATGGCTAAGTGGTTCACAACCAAGTAGGGTATATTGTCACCATCTAGAGAATATTCATATTTGTTACTTCTTTCAATTCTGTATCTCCCGGGAATGGTTATGTTGGTTTACCAACTGTAAGGTGACAATATATTCGATACACTTAAGCGAAACGAGTGGTCGGTCATGTGTGGCCGAGTTGCAAGATGTTCTTGTTGAACTCCAGTGTATCGCTTCTAGATTACACTAGGCGGAAGGTGGATCCATACCTTGTCATAGTTGGAATTCATTCCCCAAATAAGAGCCTACGGTTTTGATTGTATATTATATATGTAGACCGTTAGATGCAAGCATTTCTACTAGATTTATATTACTTGTGTTAGACATTATTATAATATCAGAATAATATTGTTTTACTAATGATTTGGGTTATCGTAAGGTAAAAACCATCCGTGTTTATGTGTGGATCGGTCTTATAATTATCCTTTGTTCAAAAGGATTTTGAAAGTTAAATCAAATAATCTGAGATTACTCACACCAGTCACATGACTGACCCGGAGTTTATTTTGTTTTGTTTTCCCTAAACTCTTGGGTGCCCAATTTTGTATGTTTTCCCTAAACTCTTGGGTGCCCAATTTTGTACGGGCAGTCAAGTAGTCGGGATTTACAAATACTTGAAGTGCTTGAGCAGGAGGTTTCAGAATTATATAGCTATGGTTTTTCCACTGTGTTGTAAGTGATGTACTTTGGAAATGATATGTATATTCAAGTACAGATTTAAATTTTAAAGTTATATTATGAAATATATTTATTCGTTATGTTGCGAGATTCGTGTTTACTCGGATGTTGTATGTTCTTCTTCTTCTATTCTAAGTTTCTATCTTATCTATCCACACCCTCTAATTTCTTTCATTAACTACCGGCATTTTCGATCCTTGGATGTTCGATATGTGCTATATATCGGATAACCAAGATCGACTTTTTCCGGGATGTTACAGTTGGTATCAGAGCTTAAGGTTAAGTTATTACCTTGGCTCTGTGGTGTGACTCAGTAGAGATAGAGTTAATAATACCCTAGATTGAGTTGAGTGTATATATACGGGTGAACGTATTTGTTATTTGATATAAAATGATTTTATACCATGGAGATTTATTAGTTGAGTTTTTTATGGGTTCTGGTCGATCAGTTCGGTCCACTGTATCGGTAGGGATGTATAAACACTTGAATACAATAAACCGACACTGTATGTTTTGAAAGGAGGGTAAATGAAATAATTTTATCCAAAATTTATTTTGATATAAACAGATGATTTATATTGATATTATTGTTGAATGTGTTAGTTGTTATTATAATCGAGTAAGATTATAAATTAAATGGTTATGTAAATAACCAATCAGAATTCATATAAGTGTAGTATATGGAATCAGATGGATTAAACCTGAATTTAAATTAGAATTGGAATTAAAATCGTGGAAGGTTATAAAAGTGCTGTAAATGAATCTGGGTTAAATATATGTGAATTTTAAAATCCTGGGAGATTTTAATTTTGTTACAGGCATTGAAAATGGTATTTTGAAATGAATTTCAAAATGGAAGTGTTTAGATATGGTTTTGAAAGTAATATAGTATTGAACTCACTTGGGTCGCTGGAAAATAATCCCGATGGTGAAGATGACCATCATCGGTGTTCATTTTCGAGTTTCTAATTGGCGGATTACTACCAAAGATTTTGTTTTTGAATTGTTTTGAGAAAAACAAGTTGTTTAAAAATTCAAATGTTTTGAATTGGTATTATGATTCCAAATTGAGTTGAAATAAACCCAGGAATTTAAATTTTGAAATTTAAATATAACTTATGAAGTTAAAGAACTTAGAATGGTAAGAATGAATATAGAAATTAAAATTTAACTTGAACTAAGTTAAACTAAACCGGATTTGATTATAGGATAATCTGGAATGGAATTGAGTTGAGGAGTTAACAGTTTGAATTTGAAATTGGAGTTTGAATGGAATTCGACTTAGGTATAAACGAATGATTTGGTGTTGATGATGAATTGATTGGAGATCGATTGGTAATGCATTTGTACAAGCTGAAGTGGTAACAGATGAAAGGGATATAATGATATGCCCGACAAAAAGGTACAAGTTTACATTTCATATTATTTGGGTGATTTTATGAGCCGATTTGGAAAGCCACTTGGCTGTTTGATTTTCTTTTGAGTTGGAGAAGGCCTAGAGAGGCGAGTTGTGGTTTGATGTATAGGCTAGTACAAAGAAGGTGCTGGCAAAATTTTCCGAAAATTTAGAGTGTAATTTTTTTTTCTTTCAGAATTTTAGAAAATTTTGATTATTCGGAATAAATTAATAATTTGATTGAAATTAAATGGTTCGGTTGAAACTGAAATTTTGAAGTAAAACATTAGATTTTTAAATCTAGTTAGTAGAGTTAGTAGCATTTTCCTAGCTTAGCAATTTCGAGGACGAAATTATTTTAAGGGGAGAAGAATGTAATGACCCGTATTTTTAGCAATATTTCAATTTATTTATTTAAGTATTTAAATAGTGAATTAGAGATTTAATACGACTCGAATTACATAATATTGAATATTCAGTTAATATTTATAATATAATAATGTATTATAATGGCGAAATAGTCAAAAATAGCTGAATTCACAATACAGTGTGAATTGGATTATATATAAGGTATGATTCAGTTTAGTATTGAATTTTAAATGGACAAATACATATAACGATTGATTTAAGAGGAATGTAAAATCAAACAAAATAATATTTATTTTACCTATAAGTACATCTTTTTTTCCTTAACCTAATTTCCTTTCTTTGGTCATTCTCCTTCCACGCTTCAAATTTCTCAGCCGCTCCTTTATCTCTTCATAGTCAAAACAAATTCGTGGCCTTCCAAATGACCTCAGAAAAATCGTTATAACCTAATATCCATCTCATTTTCTCCGATCAAATTCCCAGCCGCCACCAAAGAAAAGCGTTCCTCAAAACATTCTACCATCTTCAAGAAAGAAATCAATAAAAAAACTTTTCTCAGCAAAACCAAATCACCCCTTTGAAATTCAAAATAAAATCATCGAAATATTGTCAAGTGCGATGCGTTCTCACCTGAAATTCTCGAACATATGGGTGAGCGCGGAAGCTTCCAAAAAGGTGCTGGGATGGATCTGCTCGCATCGAGTTGTCTAGAGGGTGCGGTTTTGGGTGGTGAGCACCGTGGTCATCTCGGTTTTGTTAAGAGGGGTGGTTGAAGGGAGTTGACGCGGAGGAAGCTGATGAAAAGGGTGAACTGCTGCGGGTTTTAACTGGGAGGTCACGGTGAAAGGTAACAGAAGGGTTAGTTGTAGTTGTTGGGTTTTGTTTTGAGTTGTTTGCTGAGTTGAAATGGTTTTTGCGTTTTCATGTATAGGAGCAGGGTGTGTGTGCACTTACTACTGTGCAGATGTTGGTGAGGATTGATCGACAAGGAGAGTTAGGGTTCAAGCTTCCGAAGTGAATTATTATACTAAGAGTGGGAGTTTGCGTGTATAAGTGGACGTGAGGGAGTAGATGGAGTCCATTTTGGGTGAAGATGAAAGGAAGGAAAAGCAGGGCTTTATAAATCTGGAAGGAGAGGCTACTGAACGTATGCAGGCAAATTGATGCATGGCGACAGTCCAAGTCTCGTGAGTCTGAAATAATGAAATGAAGTAACATGTTTTAGGTGTTGGAGCGCGTGGCATACGACTGTATGAGCTGCGTAGATTAATGTTGGGTTCAGCAAAACAATGAAAAGTGAATATTACTGTGGAGCAAGAGTTGTATGGGTTTCCAACGTGAGCATTGGGGTAGTAGTGAACTGTAGAAATGGTGTAGTTTGGTTCACGGTTTAACGCAGTATACAGACGTATTATATATTGTGGAATTTTGGTTTGACGAGGGAAATGAGTGGACATGAGAAGATCGGCGCTATGGCATTTCAGAAAATATACATAGTAGTTTCCGTCGGGTAAGAAAGGATGAATGGTAGATAACGGACATGATGAGTTCGCGGTAGGGTTTCATGAAGTTTTAGCAACGAATTACTGTATGAAGCGTGAAAATGGCATTTAAAATATAGCTAGAGTAGGAGGATGAAGTTGCGGGTTGCCTTTGATGATGGGCTGACTTGAATTAAAACAGTAAAGCCCATAGTTAATTTAGTAAGTTTAAATTAAAATAAATTTGTGTATTAACTTTATATTATCGTATCTGACACATACGATATCATAATTTCGAATGGTCAGATCTGTTGGGAGCGTGTGGATGAGGACTACATGATAGAATTGACTGGGAGTCAATTGGAGCTCGTTACAATTTATAGTGGAATAAATTTTCCATCTGAATCAGGCGATGGTTATCGTTATTAACGATGATCGTCCAATGTGAGTAAAACTCACCAACTCTGAACAGTTATATTTTTATAACGTATTCCTAGAACTGATAATTATCTGTTGATTAATGTGTGTTAACTGTTTGGTTGAATTGCTTATGTATTGGTTGAAATTATAGATAACGATATAAATATAAATCGTTAATCAAATATTGATTCTGCTTAGCAGAAATATTTCATATTGAAATGAAATTGATGTGAATTATATTGTGTAACATTTGTGGATGCAGGGAAACAGGTTGGAGCGATCCAACTGGATTCCTCAACATTTATGTTACTATTATTCATATATTGTGATATATGATGTGATATATAATTTGTTGTAGATTATGTGTGTTTGGATAATATTTATCATTGTTATATGGTATGTTAAATACCATAAGAAATACCAGAATGATAAAAAGGGAATTTTCAAAAAACGTATATTAAAAATGAAATGTTTATAAAATCAAAGGATTTTTAAAGAGAATATTTATAACATCAAAGGATATTATAAAAGGATGTATTTAGAAATGAATAGAATAGAAAACGAAATATTTGTAAAAAAAATAGAAAAAAAAGAAATAGTTCGAAAATAAAAAGGGGTTTCTTATGAAATCAATGGATTTTATATATAAAAGGAAAAGGATTTTTTTAAAAGAAAATAATTATAAAATCGAAGGATAAGTTATAAAAGGAAAATATTTGTGAAACAAATATAAAACGAAAATATTTGTGAAACAAATATAAAAGGAAAATATTGTGAAACAAATAGGATATATGGAATTGAAAAGGGAGTATTTGTAAACCATTTACAAATAGATTTAAAAAGGCGATATTTGTAAAACATTTACAAATAGAATTAAAAAGGAAATATTTATTTAGAAAAATAAATAGAGTTATAAAAAGGAAATAAATAGAGTTATAAAAGGGATTTATTGGGAAATTAAAAGAATGTCATATAAGGAAATATTTGGCAAATGAATAGAATTTTACATCAGGAAAGTTTAGACCCGTGCTTCGCACACGGGTATAACATGATATGGATTTAAAGCAAAGATTTTAAATAGAATCTGTTGTAACTAATAGATTGAGAAGATTAATTTATAAATAATATTTTATAAATTAAACAAAATATTTATCATTGGATAAGTAGAATATATAAGTCACGGCTTATATAGAGAAGTAAGAATCGATTTCAACATCGATATTTGAAACTGAATATGGACGTAGAGTTAATCAAAGGAGTTAATCAAAATGTATTAATCAAAATGAGTTAGAGGAGTTAATCGATTAGAGTTAGAGTTAATCGATTAGAGTTAGAGTTAACTAGTTAGAGTTAACCAGTTACAGTTAATCGATTAGAGTTAAATCGAATTAGAGTTATTCGAATAGAGTTAATCGAACAAGAGTTAGTCGAATATTTGTTATTCGAATAGAGCTAATTGCATTAGAGTTAGTCGGATTAGAGTTATTCGAATATAGTTTATTTGAAGAAAGAGTTATCAAACAAGGTTATTCGAACAAGAGAACTAATCGAATATAGTTTATTCGAATAGAGAAAGAAATTATCGAATATTAGTTATTCGAAAGAAATTACCTAATATTAGTTATTCGAAAGAAATTATCGAATATAAGTTATTCGAAAGAAATTATTTAATATTAGTTATTCGAAAGAGATTATCGAATGTTAGTTATTCGAAAGGAGTTATCGAATATTAGTTATTCGAAAGGAGTTACCGAATATTAGTTATTCGAAAGAAATTATTGAATATTAGTTTTACGAAAGGAGTTATCGAATATCAGTTATTCGAAAGGAGTTATTGAATATTAGTTATTTGAAAGGATTTATCAAATATTAGTTGTTTGAAAGAAATTATTGAATATTAGTTATTCGAAAGAAATTATCAAATATTAGTTACTCGAAAGAAATTATCGAATATAAGTTATTCGAAAGAAATTATCAAATATTAGTTATTCGAAAGGAGTTATCGAATATTAGTTATTCGAAAGGAGTTATCAAATATTAGTTATTCGAAAGGAGTTATCGAATATTAGTAATTCAAAAGGAGTTATCGAATATTAGTTATTCGAAAGGAGTTAATCAAATATAGTTTATTCAAAAGGATTTAATTGATAAGAGTAAATTAGTTAGAGTTAATTGAATAGAGTTAATCCAGTAGGGTAAATCAAATAAAGTTAATCCAATAGAGTTAATCAAATAGAGTTAATCCAATAGAGTTAATCAAATAGAGTTAATAGAATTGAGTTAATCAAATATAACTAACTGATAAGAGTAAATCGATTAGAGTTAATCGAATAGTGTTAATTGAATAGAGTTATTCGAATATAGGTTATTCGAAGAAGAGAGATCATCGAATATAGTTTATTCGAAGGAAAGAGTTATCGAATAGAGATTTATTCGAAAGAGAGTTACGTAAGGAAGTTTGTTAAAGATTTAAAAGATAAACTTTGACTATTTCGAAGTTAAAACGTTGTTCAGTTAAGGTCTGAGAGGTAATTATACCCTAACTTGATTGACTTCCTTTTTAACTAAGGAATGGTAAGGTTTGATAGTGAATGATGGTTAAGTGAATTTAGTTAATGAGTGAAATGGTTTAAGTTAGCATAGCGATGTTTGATTTAAACATCAGTTTAAATCCAGTGAAGGAATTTTGGAAATGTTTTCCAAATAAGAATCAAAAATGTTTTCTAACAATAGAAAATCAGAATTTAGAATATATGGAAACAAGAGATAAGTAAATTAATGAACTAAAGAGGTAAATGTTAAATGATGATTGATCGATAAAATTTCCATCTGGAAATAATATCGTTGTTTGCACACTTGTTTTTCTTTGATAGTTAAATCACAGACTATCAAAGTTTTGACCATTTTTCCATCGTCATTACGGAGAGACCGGTTGGATTCTTATCCAAAGAACCACTCCATATGGGCGTTAGCGTTTCGAATCAAATAGATCGAAGACAAACTGAAGACGGAGTAAAGTGCAAGGACTGTTGTATAAGTCCTTGGTAGAGATTGCCTAGGATGGGTGTACGGAATAGTGCCTTCGGTTTGTCCAGTCCCAGGACAACTTAAATGGACGAATATTTGACAGAGTATATCTGGTAGATCACGTAAGTTGATCGTTTCAAATGTATTTACGTTGGTGGCGGAGGAATTCGTTTCTCTTAGCTTATACCTGTGGTATTTTTGGGGAAATCAATTTGTGATTTAACGGGTATGACGATGTGGCATTCAAAGTAAATGGAGGAGTGATCTGTTAAAAGATACGTTTTGACCTCGAGCCTCATCAACTGGGAAATGACAGAAATCGGGCAGGCAGCATGACTAAGTGGTTCACAACCAAGTAGGGTATATTGTCACCATCTAGAGAATATTCATATTTGTTACTTCTTTCAATTCTGTATCTCCCGGGAATCGTTATGTTGGTTTACCAACTGTAAGGTGATAATATATTCGATACACTCAAGCGAAACGAGTGGTCGGTCATGTGTGGCCGAGTTGCAAGACGTTCTTGTTGAACTCCAGTGTATCGCTTCTAGAGTACACTGTGCGGAAGGTGAACCATACCTTGTCATAGTTGGAATCAATTCCCCAAACAAGAGCCCGTGGTTTTGACTGTATATTATATATGTAGAACTTTAGATGCAAGCGTTTCTACTAGATTGATATTACTTGTGTTAGACATTATTATAATATCAGAATAATATTGTTTTACTAATGATTTGGGTTATCGTAAGGTTAAAACCATCCGTGTTTATGTGTGGATCGGTCTAATGATTATCCTTTGTTCAAAAGTATTTTGAAAGTTAAATCAACTAATTTGAGTTTACTCACACTAGTCACATGACTGACCCGGAGTTTATTTTGTTTTGTTTTCCCTAAACTCTTGGGTGCCCAATTTTGTACGGGCAGTTAAGTAGTCAGGATTTACAGATACTTGAAGAGCTAGAGCAGGAGGCTTCAGAATTATATAGCTATGGTTTTTCCGCTGTGTTGTAAGTGTTGTACTTTGGAAATGATATGTATATTCAAGTACAGATTTATATTTCAAAGTTATGTTATGAAATATATTTATTTGTTCCGTTGTGAGAATCGTGTTTACTCTGATGTTGTATGTTCTTCTTCTTCTTCTATTCTAAGTTTCTATCTTATCTATCCTCACCCTCTAATTTCTTTCATTAACTACCGGTATTTTCGATCCTTGGATGTTCGATATGTGTTATATATCGGATAACCAAGATCGACTTTTTCTGGGACGTTACAATTTTAAAGTTAAAAATCATTTTGAAAAGAAAGGATAATCATAAGACCAATCCACACATAAACACGGACGGTTTTTACCTTACAATATTCCAAACCAGTTTCGAAATCATAATTATTCTAATATTATGATAGTGTCAAAATACAAATAAACAGCAATCTAGCGGACGCTTGTATCTCACGCTCCACATATACAGTATACAATCAAAACCGTGGGCGCTTATTGGAGATTGGATTTCTAACTATGACAAGGTATGGAACCACCTTCCGATAGTGTAGGTTCAACAAGAATGTCTTGCAACCCGGCCCACACATGAACGACCACTCATTTCTCTTGAGTGTATCGAATATATTGTCACCTACGGTTGCTAGCAACATATTGTACAAACTTCGTTTTAATTGATACAAAAATCCATTTATATTATGAATTCAATATTTAAACAAATTTAAATATTAAAATTTAAATCGATAAAAATGCGGGACGCTACAATACGCATGTAAAAATACTGGGTTTAAGCACGGGAAGATGCACAGTTTTTTTTTGTTTTATATCAGTGTGCACGATATGCGATGCAATAGTGAATCCATATGATTATTTCTGTACAACTTAACATATCTGACTGTGGTCCATGATGGATTATTATTTTCTCTTTTAATTCGACCGATTCACTGTAGGACAACTCGGTTCCAGATTCTGAACTTCAGCAGTTTTAACATTTATGCAGAGGTTTCCAATGTTTTTGTTAAAACTTGACTATGATTTTATAATCTACAGTCATTCCATTATTAAAGGTAGTCGTTTCCAATGTTTTTGTCAAAACTTAGTGTGTTTTCTTATTTTAGTTGAATAACTATTTTTATTTTAGTCTAAAATTTAAATTGTCATATTTTTTTCACTATTAATTTAACTATTACTGTTATTTTCATAGACATTCTTCGATCTAGATCCGGATTCAAAAGACTTGATTTTTAAAAAAATGTCCGAGTCATTTAGGAAACACAAAAGCGATTTAAGGGCGCACTATTATGATAAATATGATAACGACGAAGATAGACTGAAGAACTATCCACCGACCATCAAACAAGAAGACTGGGATATGTTTTTGAAAAGAAACACTAGTGCAAAGGAAGGAAGAGATAAAGGAAAAAAAAAGATTGCTTTACAGCTATGACCATCATACTGTGCGTACAAGTCACGCCGTTATAGAACATGTAATGTATGCACCCTTTCTATATTATCCATTAATTATTATTGTTAATTTATTGACAAAGATATTCATATAGTCGAGGCAATGTCGTAATCCCTTTGCAATCTAGATCATAATCAATGAAGCATTTCCTTCTGCTATTGTATGCTTTAACGATATGTATTCCTGTCTTATATGTAAAGCTTATTAAATGTGCAGGCTAGTGAAAATTCGACAAAAGAAATCACACGTCGTGAAGTATGGGAGAGAGCTCACACAAAAAAGGATAGTACTATATCAGGTTCGGCTTCTGTATACTTTGTAAGTTAAACAAATAATAATTCAGCTGTTCAATAAAGTTTCCATGATAAATAACGTCTCAAGCATTGTTGTTATTTTAGAAAAAAATGCAAAGACAAAGGAGTTAGTCGATGATGGTGATGAAGAAGATTTGACATTGGATGAAGATATCATATCACAAATGTTTGGCAAGGATAAAAAAGGTTGCACTCGAAGTATTGGAGCCAAACTATCAAGGACACAAGTTAAAGCGCCTTATATTGCGCGAAAACAACTTAATAAGGCTCAAGGAAGCCGGAGTACTTGAACTTAAGGATGGATAATATGGGAGGGAAGTTGAATTCGATCCTCGACTTGATGACGGCACGATACAGGGGTCAACAAAATCATATATCAGACATTGTTGCAAATGAAGGAGGAAGTAGTACACCTCACGATAGTGTTGGAAGAATGTCAAATAATAATTTTCCCAATTCATTGAATTCGTCCTGTTCGTCGAATCAGAAATGTGAAATTCTGAGTATTGACCTAGAGATGATTACCACAGCCTCCGTATGCAGAGATTCGACCGCATCCATTATACGTGGAAAAATTGTACCTCCAGGATATGAGAAATTAGTTGTGGACAATATACTGCTACCACAAGAGTGAATAAGAAAACCAAATCATCCTCTTGCTTTGACATTTGGCGAAGTTGGAATTGTTGGATATGTGTGTCATCCAAAGAGTATGATTCAATATTTGTAGACGCATAAGCCAGGTATGTATGTATTTACATATGTCACTTGCTTGACTATGTTTTCCATATCAATGCTCGTTTTAATTTAATTATACTGATTGGATCTTTTATGGCAGTGCTTAGATGTTTCCAGATTGAGTAGAAGTAATAATTTTAACTTTGGTTTTGATAATTTCTTGCTGGTAAATTTTGAAACTTCATCTTCTATATTGTTTGATTGACTATGCTATGGTGTTTATGTAAGTATAAAGTTTTGTCAGGTCAAACTAACGCGAAGTCTATGTTTATCTAACTTGATTGATTATGCGTGGTTATTACCAATTAGTTGCATAGACATTTGTCAGTGATGGGAATAGTTCCACATAAGGAGCTTAATAACACACACAGCTTGATATGTGTGTATATTTGTGTGGTTACAGATTTTAGCAAATTGTTTTTAACACACGGCTTGACCGTGTTATCAGTTTCCCATGTGTTTTTATTTTTATAACTAATTACATATGAAATCTCATTTTCCTAGTAATTTTTATAGTTTCTTTCTTTGGCATATTAGTTTGTTACTTGGTTCTTGATCAGTAAATTTAGTGTCATGTTGGTGAACTTTCTGTCTTATTTTTTATCTTGTAAATTCAATTACTGGTTGATATTAACTTAAGAAGATTAAAATAACTTAAATATATTTTGTTCCTGTAAACATTGTCAAATATTAGTGTGATAACTTACATATCATGTGATCATAAAATCTTAGAAAGATAAGGTCATATATTCATAGATCTAATCGACTTATAAGTTGGGTACACATGTACTATGATTTGTGTTTAGTTACACTTTGTCGACTCGGTTTGGAGGTTAAGGTACAACAACTCATTTTTATAAATAAATTTCTGATAATGGACCGTATTAATATTTAGCATGTTTTTATGTTTATTACGTAGAAGTTTTGATAAAGGATCGTATCAGGTATGATACAACTAATTTTTAGTGAGTTTGCACAATAGGGCAAATATGGCATATAAGTTTTGATATAATGAAATAAAAGCATTGAGGCTTTTTAGCAAGTTATCAATAACAGTTGCTTCAATTGATAAATAATATTTATCAATAATAATTATCACTACCAGTAGTATGATTATTATTTTTCGCTATATTTGCCAAATCAATCGAGGTAAATATGTTCTAGTCAAAGGTTAAGAAATAATCACCTATAATACCGCTATGCTTACGTCCGGCAGCGATATTTATATTTGTACTAGTCATTTCTATTACTATCAATTTTTATCAGTTCAGATTACGTGAAAAATATATATTCATGTTTACCCATCTGTGCATTGTTCATTCACCTAACATGCCTGATATCCAGTATTTAAACACGTCACCTAACTTGTATGCATTAAGCAAAAATTATAATCTAAGTTGGCGATTAACAAAATTTGTAGGCATGTTTAGTAATCTATTATTATTTAGAAGTTGTGTGAATATGATGCGTAATTATTGAATATAGGAATAATCAAATCCAAGCAATCGAATGCCGATCAAGGCTAAGTACAGGATGTGTATCAATCACATAATTGTACTTATCCATGCAAAGAATAATGTATGTTAAATAGCTTCATTTTCTTGTAAATTCCTAAACAAAGCTATTATATGTAAAAACAATTGAATTTTGTAAAAACTTAGTGGCTAATTTATATTTCAAGGAAGTTCCACTCACACCTTATAGGCCAAAAATCGAGATAATAGCATCATACAACTGTACGTTTTCTTTACAGTTTTTTCTCTATACGTTTTCTTTACAGTTTTTACTCTGAAATTGTTGAATACACAGCTTACAGGCTCTTTGGTTTATTGCATACTGTTCTGTTAGATATAACCTTGTTAATGTTGTATGTTGTTTGAAGTTCTAATACCATCACATAATATAAACTATACTTAGGAAAAAATAATTATT
This sequence comes from Allium sativum, assembly GCA_030737875.1. NCBI lineage: Eukaryota > Viridiplantae > Streptophyta > Magnoliopsida > Asparagales > Amaryllidaceae > Allium > Allium sativum. Next base: position 136,581,723 of record CM060925.1, on the reverse strand, counting down.
ATTTTAAAATAGAGAGGCAGCAGTAGGTTGTTGCGACATAACACAGTAAAAAAACGAAGAGAGTTCATGAAGGGGACGAGTTTATCCCCGTATCATGCAAAACACTACTGTCTAATGGTAGTATTGTGCCTCACCTACTGTATGCAGGTGAGATAAATTGCCAGCGCACACACAGATGAGAAAGTCCTCACCTACACATGCATGTGAGTGATTAACCTTAATATACAAGTGAATTTTCTCACATAAGCATGCAGATGAGTAATGCACTGAGGTCCCTTGTGTTGGCCCAGTAATAACAAAAGCTGACCCTATTGACTAAATACAAGCTTTACACACTGTAATGCAGCTGAGTATTAATGAATTGGAGTGGCATAGATGATCTGAATCAACTTTTTTTAACAAGTATCTCGATATTTCACAGAAGTTGCAAATTAATCCTTTTTATATTTGGTTGTCCTAAAATTTACCCTGTCAATTTGGTCGTTATTCCTTTTTCATTATTGATTTGTCTCATCATTAAATTCACCAATCACATATCTTTATTGGTAAAAATACTGGTTATCAAACATATAAAAACAATTATATCTGAGTTTGAGTTGCTGAATGTAGCTAGCACTACACCATATCAGCGAATTTGGCACATAGGGATGCAGATATACAATTCGGCTATAAACCGTATCAAATTTGATAGTGCTTAAAGCCGTATCAAACTACATTTTGCCATCCGCACCACCCCAAACAACCTTAATCTGTTCGTCCATCGACATAGCCCTAGCTCATTTCATTTGATACGGCTATGGACCTATGAAATGCATATCAAAATTTTCCCTCCATACCTCCATTCTGAAACAATCGAGTTTTGCCACATAAAAACTTTCGGTTGAATTATCCCTCTTTTTATTTTGTAATGGCGACCTCCGAATACCCAAATCAGGGTTTTTTTACTGAACGACTTCGTTTGTCAATAAGCCATCCACCGCAGTCCAAGAGTTATTGTCAGCTCGTGCTGCCTTCAACTGACCGGCGAAGCCTCGGTCCACCACTGTCCATCCTTCTCATTGCCACTGGAGGTGAGTACTAGATCACGGTTAAATTTAAATATGAACTAGGTTTAATTTGGGTTTAATTTGAATTCAGATTGGGTTTAAATTGGGTTTAATTTGAATTTTCATGCCTTAGATCAAAAATATGAATGATAGATAATTGCATGTGCTTGTCTACCTAGAATTCATGTTGCTGTTGTGTTTAAATTGGGTATTATCCCCAGTTTTAACGATGTATTTGCTATCATTTACTTGTGTTGTATTTGTCTACCTTGAATTCAGGCACCTTTACTTGTGATGCCTTGTTCATTTGTGTGTATTATTGCACCATGTACATAGATCCTTACTGATTTGAAGTGCATGTATCGTTTCTGGCTTATGCCAAAAAAAATCATATGGTATGATTTGAGAACAAAAGCATACTACTTCTGTTAACTGAGCTACATGTATTTGGTAATTTATATTGGGAAATTTGTGTGATTGAGTAGAAATGTCGATGATGGATGCATGAATGAAAATAGAATGGCATTTATAGGTTGAGATTTAGTCAGTTTGTTTGGTGTGTCATGTGTGTCACACTACGTGTGAGTAAAGGCGTAAAACTGCTTTTTCCATTTATGACTTGTTGCCTTGAACCAAGTTGCTTCGCGCTCATGTAACCAATCATTTTTGTTAGAGGAAGTGTCATTGTTTTGTTCTTTGAATGGAATTGTTGTACCTAACATGGATGATGAGTATGTAGCTCGTAAACGTTCAAGAAGGAAAGCTGAAAAAATTACAAATTTACATCACATACGAGTCGACGTTTGCAACACCGTCACAAATTTGCAACTTTCGGAACTAAACAATCAGTTTACAGAGCAAAATAGTGAGTTGCTTTTGTGTATGGGAATTCTTAATCCAATTGATTCATTTTCTGCTTTCAACGTTGCAAAGTTGCTTAAATTTTCTTGATATTATCCGAAAGATTTTTCTATGTATGATATTATGGTACTTGAGAATCAATTTGAAACTTATATTATGAATATGCGTTCGGATGATGAGTTTTTGGCGATTAAAGACATAGCTACTCTTGCAAAGAAAATGGTTGAAAGAAAAAGACATATAATTTACTCATTTGTGTACAAACTCATTGTTTTGGCAATGATTTTACCTGCAGTAACTGCAACTATTGAAAAAGTTTTCTCTGCTATGAAAATTATCAATCGATTGCGTATTCATATGGAGGACGATTGGCTTAACGCTTGTTTGGTTACATATATTGAGAATGATATTTTCATATAAATTGACAATGAAGCCATTATGCAAAGATTTCAATCTATGAAATCTCGATGGGAACAATTGTAGATGAAAAATTATATGAAGTAACTTTTTGATTTTTGGTATGAAAAAAAATGAAACAAATTTTTATATATCAATATATAACTTTTTTATGGATGATTGTTCTTGCCCCTTCTCATATATATTCATGTATTCGCTCCTGAATATTATAACATGTGTGTGCAGCAGCCTCCGTCATTTGGATGAAGCTAATAAGCATGGATTTGGATGAAGCTAATAAGCATGGATTTAGTTGTCGGTTTTCTCTGCTTTGAGTTTTAGTTGCTAGCTTTTGGATGAAGCTAATAAGCTTGGTTCTGCTAGTGGTTCTTGTTTGGTTTGAGATTACCTTGGTATTGTTTTCTAAGGGTTCTTGGCTGGTTTATGATCTTTTGTCCATTTTGGAGGATGTTCATCTTGAAGGATCGAAGTGGTTGATCGCCGAAGTTGAAAAGCGGAGAGTGGTTGATCTCTGAAGTTTACCTTCTTTATTGTAATGTAATTATGAAACAGTACGTATCTTCTTTATTGTAACGTAACATTATATATCTTCTTTAATGTAATGAAACAGCGTGTATAATGTAATCAAATAGCATGTATCATTATATATTGTAATTTAATGAAATATTTCATACAATTGTTTCGTTTACTATTACAATTGTGAATTAGTGTATCATGTGTTATATATGCTTTGTGTTACAAATAATACGTGCTGCAGTTTCTGCTTATATATATATATATATATTCACATATGTGTGCATGTATACACACACGTATAAGATACAGTTTATAGTTGTATCTACTTATGCTTTAGATACGGCCAATAGCCGTATGTTATCACATTGGGATACAGTTTTGAGCCGTATCTAAAACTTTAACATGCCATTTTTTGATACGGCTATTTACCGTGCCTATATGCTTTAGATACGGCTAAAAACACAGCCTAATTAGCTTATATGGTGTAGTGGCAAGGGTTTTTTCAACTTTGCATAAAAAATTGTTTGTCATATTTTATGTCTCATCATTAGCCTTGTAACCTATATTTGTTGCACAATCACTTGGAAATAATTAACTTGCTTTCTAAATGACCAACTTCTTTAGGCTTTAGATTTTAATTTCATTCTAATAAGTGGAAAAGAAGTAAATCCGAATTAGCAATGATCCAAATTGAGAGGTTACTGACACATGCATCAAACATGTAGGTTTTTGAAAGTCTAAACATATACACAATGATTGTGAAGAAAAACCTGATTTACTCACTGTAGAAATGTGCATTCTATACTTGTAATATTTGCACCCACTGCTGATTTTCATCTTATAGAAAATGTGCACAAAGCGTTGTGGATGTATACATTATAAATGGCGAACGTTTGCAATTCATACATGCAGTTTATATATTTTTCTCTATTGGCTATCTTTTTACGATTCCAACACAAATATTATAGAGCCTAGCATTGCCAATTATTTATATGTTTCAAAATAAGTGCCAAAATCTTGTTTGCCATGTTTTACATACATTGTCAGCTATTTACATTGCGGCTGAATAGAAAAGAATACATGAAATCCTAATACTTAGTCATTTCGTGACTTATTATCCATTTACTTCTTTAAATTTGCAATCCTAGCAGAACTCCAATTGTTTTCTCTTACTGCATATGTTAGAGTGAAATTAGTAAAGTTCGCTGACATAAAATGAGAAGTATGCTAATGTTGATTGTGTTGCAGGGTGAACATGCAATGAAATGATGGATATTTCAGTTGATGCTTTAAGTGGAGCTTTGGGCGGTTTTATCATGTGAAGTAAGGGTCCGTAATTTGAACTTTGAAGTAGGAGTCTGTAATTTGAACTTTGAAGTAAGGGTTTGTAATTTGTATTGCTAATTTCTACCGACATTATGAATTGAAGTTGAGCTATGTAGTTTTTAGTTTGGATATGTTGTAGTTTGCAAACTTTGAAGTATGAACTATGTAGTTTTTAGTTTGGATATGTTGTAGATTGCAAACTTTGAAGTATGAACTGTTTATTTGAACTTTGAAGATTACAATTTGTATTGATGGATATTTTCATAAATTTATATTGGTGGGTAAAATATGCTCTTATTTTGTTTAAATTGGAGTTTTATGTTTAAGGTAGAGAATAGTATGCAGTTTGTTCAGTTGAATTTAGGCACGGTCAAAAACCGTGGCTAAATTGCATAGAAAATTACAAATACAAGTTGTCGTGGCTTAGAGCCATGGCAATATCCTATATTGCCATGGACTAAGGCCAAAATCTGCCACGGCTTTGGACCATGGCAAAATATAAATTTGCTACGGCTAAGCCATGGCAAAAAGCTGTCACACCCAGTTTTGCCAGGGCCCAAAGCCGTGGCAAAACTAATTAGCCACGGCCCAAAGCCGTGGCAAACCTGCTTTTTTGGTGTAGCGATAGCGGTGTTGTCTTTCCTTGATCTAGACAAACCATCAATGAAATACATAGAGATGCTCTCCTACTTCTACTATGGGACCTCCAAAGGATGAAGTAAACCACCGGGCTTCTTTTGCTCAGCTTTGACTTGTTGGCAAATCAAACATCGAGAAACAAACTCCGCTACATCTTTCTTCATCCTAATCCAAAAGAAAACCCTCTTCGTATCTCTATACATCCTATCACCACCTGGATGGATAGTCATCCTAGAATGATGGGCTTCCTCAAGGACTGTCTTTGACAGACTCCCAACTCGGGGAACACTAAGCCTTCTATCTTGTCGCAACCACCCTCTACCATTAGTGGAATACCTACTGAGGTGACTAAAAGTCTCCCCCTTACTGAGACTATCCAAGATGTCTGCTATTTGTAGGTCCTCTCATTGCGAAGTTCCTATCTGATCCATAAGAGTAGGTCACACCTCTAAGGATGCCAACAAACCGTGTATAAAATCCATAGATGGCCTAAAATAAAAGGTCGATATATACTCCAAGCTCTGCCTCTCTGCGAATAGTGGACTCAAAGTATTCCTCTTCCTACTCAGTACATTTGCTACCACATTACCCTTGCCAGGTATATAGGTAATCTCAAAGTCATAGGATGCTAGGAACTCCATCCATCCATGTTGCCTCAAATTGAGATCCTTCTGCGAGAACAAATACTTGAGAGAATTATGATCGGTATGTAACTCGAAATTCTCCCCAAGTAGATAATGACGCCAAATTTTAAGTGTGAATACAATGGCAGCCAAGTCTAAGTCTTGGGTAGGGTAGTTCTTCTCATGAACTCTTAACTATCTACCACCAACTTCCCTCTTGCATCAAAACAATACCAAGCCCTGTACCACATGCATCGGTGTACACTTTGAACACTATGTTCCCATCAGGCAAAGTCAATACTAGAGCTGTTGCTAGAGCCCTCTTCAGTCGCTGCAAAGCATTCTCACATTTTATATCCCAAAAAATGTTAGATTCTTCTTCGTCGGTCTAGTGAGTGGGGCTGATATCTTTGTGAAGTCCTTAATGAACTTCCTATAATAACCCGCTAAACCAAGAAAACTCCTCACCTCTATTGCGTTCTTTAGAGTATTCCAATCATGAACTGCAACTACTTTCCCATCCTTAGAGACCACATGCCTAAGAAATCTCACTTCTTTTCTGCAAAAATGACATTTGGAGAATTTTGCGTTGAGCCGATGCGCTCGGAGAGTCTTCAAAACCTCCCTTAAATGTAGGGCATGTTCTTCCTCGCTCTTCGAGAAAATCAAGATGTCATCAACAAAGACCACAACGAACTTACTGAGAAATTCCCGAAACACCCTACTCATCCGATCCACAAAATAGGAGGGTGCATTCGTCAACCCAAAAGGCATGACGAGCCACTCGAAGAAACCATCTGAAGTTTAAAAGCAGTCTTGTCTATACTATCCTCGTCCACCCTCAACTAATGAAACCCCATGGCCAGTCTAACTGAGAGAAAACAGATGCACCAAGAAGCTGGTCAAACAGATCATCTATCCTCGGAAGTGAGTGCCGGTTTTTTCTTAGTGAGCTTATTCAACTCCCTGTAATCCATGCATAAGCGAAGCGAACCATCCGCCTTAGTGGAGAAAACTATTGGAGCACCCCATTCAGATATGCTTCACCTAAATAATTCTTTCTCAAGTAGCTCCCCTACTTGCTTGCTGAGCTCCCCCTTTCTCTCGAAGCCATATGGCGCACAAGCAATGCAACTGGCTTTGCATTGTCCACTAAGTATATTCGGAAAACAATCTCATGCCTCGGAGATATTTCCCGAACCTCCTCAAAAACATCAGGATACTCATAGACTACTGGTACAGATTGCAAGTCATCAATAGATGCATTAAGTGATTCTAGGAAACAAAGCATGACAGACCCCTTTGGGTCACAAGAAATCTCGAGAGTCCTCCCATTGAAAGTCAAAAGTCTAATGACCCTCCTCTCATAGTCTAAAATGGCTCCATACATAGCTAGCCAATCCATCCCTAGAATCAAACCATAGCCCATTAAACCAAGCACATATGCGTTACACTTAAACTCGACGCCGAATACAGATATTCTCAAACCCCGACAAATCATAGACAGATGAGTCGTACCCCCAATAGGGTTTGAGACAACAATGGGATCCAAAACCATACTAGTACTAAGGTATAGAGACTTAACCACAGAATCAAATATAAAAGAATGTGAAGCACCAGAATCAAAAAGAGTACAAACAGAATGATGGGAAAGTGAAATCAAACCTTCAACAGAAACTTTTCTACCTCTATCCGGTACACCGGCCACGAGAGCATGCACCTGCCCTCTAGAAGATCCTGCCATTTGGCATGGTCCTTGCTTCTTCGGGCACTCCTTAATAAGGCGTCTGACCTACCGACAAACAAACAAGCATTCTTCCTTCTTTTGCAATCTTTGCTCAAATGATCCATGCGTCCACAACGATGACATTTCCTCTTTTCTTGGGCTTTGTCGTTCGTTCCTCCCTTTTTTCTGTTGTTGTTCTTTCTTGGGCCATACTTTCTCGTTTTGTGTTTCATCAATCTTAGCCACTTTCTTTTCACTTTTATCTTCTTCGTGCATCAATGCCATATCAACAAGTTTTTCAAAAGTTGCCTCCATTGGAATATGAGACATATCTAATTCATGGAGGGGTTCATTCAACCCTCTAGCAAACCTTAAAGCTTTCTTGTGCGGGGTATTCACTAACTCTAAGCCAAACTTCGCCAGTTGATTGAACTTATTGACATACTCTTTGACAGACATACCTCCTTGCTTAAGTGCCAGAAACCTTTCCATTTGCATACTTGCTCGGCTAGAGAAAGAAACTTCATCTCGAATCTCTATCGGAAATCATCCCAAGTCTCAACTAGATACCCTGCCTGTGTCACTTCCCACCAGAATGAAGCCTCATCTTTCAGCTGCCAAACAGGCAACTGAATCTTCCTACGGTCGTCAACCTCAAAAATCCAAATAAATCCTCCGTCTCTTTAAGCCAATTCCTTACTTCTACAAAAGTCTTTGTTCCCTCGGAATGGCTTTCCTCCCATAGTACAGAAATCCTTGCATATCTTAGAGAAATTGTCCGCTCGCGGAGGAGGAGGAACAACGACTGCAACTAGGGGAGGGGCGTCTGCTTGGCCTCTCGTAGGCGTCATAGCCTCAGGATACCTACAGAACCAAGACGGTATCGTGATGCCCTCGGGAAGAATCGGTTCACCAGACATGCTGAAAAGAAAAGGAAAAAGGGATTCAAACGGAGAGTCGAAAGATATTTCATATGAATTTGGGGAATATGTTTGTCAAAACATGCTTCTTTTGAAAATGCTTTCTTTTAAAACCTTTTTGAAAACAATTTTCAAAATCTTTTATCCGATCTGGTAACCTTCAGCTCTGATACCAAATGTGACACCCCACGTCCATTAATGTCACTCATTAACAGAATGCATTAAGTTTCGTGAAACATTATAGGTAAACAGAAACAAAAACATCACAAGACTGATGTAAATAACAACAGAATTTAAAACTTTATTTTTCAAATAGAAAACATCGTGGTCCAAATCCAGTTACAACATAAGTCTGAAATACAGAAAAACCGTTACATCAACTTAAAGTATCTACCTTGTACTAAAATGATCAGAGTACAGTAATATAAAAGCAGGGTCCCAAGAATAGCCATATCAAGATAGACAGGTAATCGAAGCGGTACATCTAAGCAACTCCAAGCAGAACTAAAGAGATAATCCTAATTAAGCCTGAGTATTCCCACCTTTAGAACGTAGGGGGAAAGGAAGAGAGAGAAAAGGAAACAAAACGGGTCAAGCATAAAGTCTGGCAAGTCCAGTTACTTTTAGCATATAAACAAGTAAAAGTATCTTGATAGGTATATAAACTGGATGAGAGAGTTAACAATATTATAAGGTAGGTGTAACAGACTAAGCATGATAAACTGAATAATAAAAAAAAAATTGCGCTTCCTAAATGCATTTCTCTACACCAATACTAGTATGATAGAAATAGGATGATCCCAACAAGAACAAGATGGTAGACTTAGGTGTACTTCTAGTGACTGGTTTTACCCCCAACAATAATAACAGGTTGACTAACAGAAATGACAGGTGTTAACCCCAGTGATAAAAAACGGGCTCCTAAACAAGCAAGACTAGATGTACCCTAATTACTACCCTAATCAAACGACTCCCTATCCTGTAGATATCCTGTGGTGGCCCCACAGTAGGATTTATCACTTCCTAAAGTGGCTACCCCTTTATTTTCAAGAGGCACAGCCATATCTACTGATGTCACAACGTCTTATTATCCCAAGTCAAGCAGATTCATGCACGCACATGAGTCCGATGGAATGCTCCGTCAACACCCTCACTCAGATGAACCTCTTATAATCAGCTCAGTAAGCGTGCCTTGACCACTATTATTTCGAGGTTTTCCTTTTAATACCAAGATAGGTTACTGACAGATACGGGTCCCACACAACAGATGATACAAGCCACCCCTAGGCTTGCATCCTCATTGCTAGGATTTTGACAGTTTATGCCTAACAGGTTAACAAGCCCGCATAACCCCACCATGTAAAACAGGTTAAGTTTGTCAGGTTTATACAACCCCCCACAGATTCAAGCAAGTTTACTTAACCCCATTGATTCAAGCAAGTTTACTTAACCCTTACACAATTTTGACAAGTTCATATAACCCCTACGGATTTAAACAGGTTAAGTATTACATGTTAACAGGTTATTATCATTTCCCGTTTATGCATGTTAATGCACCAGACCTCTCACATTTATTCGACCACTTGTGGATGCTAGATATGCTGGTTGGTTCCGGGCAGACTTCTACCACAAGCCTAACTTAACCTCGTGTCTTAGCACCGTCATGTGTAGATTTACACCCTAGACCCCTCACATTAGATTAACCACTTGTGGATGATGGATTTTCCAGGCGGTTCCGGGCAAAATTCTACCACAAGTGTAATTTAACCTCATGTGTAAGTGCAGTTATGGTTTCTATTTACTGTAAATTTAGTTATGTTTGTTCTTAAACAATTTTTCATGTTCACCCAAGGTTATACCCCAAATCTTAATCTGGTCCACGATACAAGTTATGCCCCAAATTAAAGTTTTAGATCAAGGTATATATTATGCCCCTAAAGCCTAGTCATGTTTTACAATACAACTTATGCCACAATATCATTCCCAACCATTCCCAATTTCGATCATTCGCTTATTTCAGCGATAGGCCTAGGCTCGAAGGTAGCCTGGCTATAAAAATAAAAAGGAAAGGAGGGAGAGAAGAGAACAGGAACATGCATAATAACAAAACAGGAATACGATGTCAGAAATAGGCATACTAACTGAATAGGCATACAGTGATAGAAATAGGCATAGTAGCAGAATGGGCATGTGATGACAAAATTAGGCATAATAACAGAATAGGCATTTCAGGAATAGGCATATGAGAACTAAACAGTAGATTTGGTGTACAAGTAGTGGCAGATCTGTTTAGTTATGATTCAAGTTATTAACAAGCACAAGTTTAGATCCAAAATTATAAACATGTCAGGATTAATTTTTAAAAGTTTATATCTAAAAATAACATAAACTCACTGTGACTGGATCTAAAGAACAGAGAAATGATTGTGGATGTTGTAGCAGAGATTCTTGTATGCTTATAAGTTGTTGTTGCTGAAGAATAGGCTAATTTAACCTGACTTGAGGCAGCATCTCGTTGTCTTTATTGTTTTGAGTGAATAAAACGATAGAAATAAGGTTCTATTTATAGCCTATTGCCAACGAATCTGGTCAAGAAATGAGTCCACATTCACAAAAATGGATCTGCCCCAGACTGGGTGGGGTTGACCACGGGGTCGACACCCCCTTGTAGGGGTCGACCCATGGGTCGACACCCATGGAGCATGGGTTCGACCCCTAACAAGCCGATTTCCCTTCCTTTATCGCTCTTCGATTTTTGATTTTCTGGAGTTTATTTGTTCATATATATTTTACTTATATGTATATAAACTTCAAACCTTAATATCTTCTTCATACGATGTCAGTTTTATGCAAACTCGGAGTCTATATTAAGTAGAATTCTGAGACGAACGCAATGGCACAGTCTGTTTTACTTAATTCCCAATATTTAATTAAGTGTTCTTTAGTTTATTGTTATATTTTCCTTTAAAATTACGGGATGTTACACCAAAGACACAAGTACTTAATTATTCTAAGGCTAAGAACATTTTATTTTGCTCCACAGATAGAAATGAATTTAATCGTGTTTTTATATGTAATTCTGCATATGAAATTTGGAGAATACTGAAAATCACACATGAAGGCACCAATAAAGTAAAACAGAAAAAGATATCTATGTTGATTCACCGGTTTCAACTTTTTTCAAATGAAACCAAATGAGTATATTTTTGATATGTATTCTAGATTTCAAGATATTGTACATGCCTTAATATCATTAGAAAAGAAAATTACTGAAGAAGACCAAGTCAGAAAGATCTTGAATTCACTTTCTAGTGGATGGGATCAGAAGACTATAGTAATCGAAGAAGCCAATGATATTAGTACTGTGTCAATAGAAGAATTAATTGGTAACCTAATGTTCTATGAAGTAATGTTGCAGGTTAGAAAAGAGAATAAGGGAAATGAGAATATATCACTAACACTTAATGTTATGATCGACAACGATGAATCAGATGATGATGCTATTGATGATGATCTCGAGTTTATTACCAAGAAGGTCAAGAAATTCTTGAAGTACTATATAACGAAAAAACTTCGAAAAACTAACAACAATAATTCTAAAAATGGAAATGTTGTTAAATGTTTCGAATGTGATAAACCCAATCATTTGAAAAGAGACTGTCCCAACTTGAGAAAACCAAAGTTCTTTTCAAACACTATCAAAAAGGAGAGGAAACAACCATTCAATGCAACATGGGATGATTCAGATACATCATCATGTGATAGTGATTTAGAAACGAAAAGGCCAATGTATGCTTCATGGCAATGGATGACCAGGTATGGAATTTTGATAAAGAAATTACTAAAGTATTAAATGATATGCATCGAGATTATGAAATACTTAGGAAATAGTACAATAATATTTTGGCAGAAATAGATAGATTAAAAATATCTAATGAAAAGTTAAGTAAAGAGAAACAATGTCTGGAAGATGAAATTGAAATATTTAATGGTCTTAAAAATGGAAAGTATTAAACACTTGGAAGTTTTGAAAAACTGAAAAGTGAAAATGAGTCCTTGAAATTAGAAAATCTTTCAATGAAGTCACAGATGATGTAACAACCCGTATTTTCAATAACCTGATATAACATAAATCGAGGCAGAATTTAATTTAAAAATCTGAATCAAGGGAAACGGGCTATGCCATTGCGTTCGTTTCGGGAAAATACGCGAAATAGAGTCCGAGTTTTCAAAAATCGGAGTCCGTATGACCCAGTTAAGGCCCATTGAAGTTTTCAGAAATTTCCATGTTAAAAACAGATTTAAATTTTAAATTAAAAAACAAGGATTAGGGCTAACTGGCGTCAGGCGGGAAAACTCCCGCCAAGACCCCCATGTCGACAGGCATGTCGACAGGGGTCTAAGGGTGTCGACTGCCCTGTCGACAGCCCTGTCGACACGGGGTGGCCGGGCAGTTTTGCCTGGCGCACCATTTTGGGCCTTGGTCTGGTCTTGTGGCTTGGTTCTAGAGAATTCCGAAATCTGACGGACCTAAACTAACCTAGGGTTAATCTAAGGGCCTAAAACACTAGCCTAATCTATAAATAAGACCCTAACCTACCCTAAATCATTCATTATTCATTCTAGCAACTAAACTATGTCAAAATCAAACCTCTCATGGCCTCCACTTTCTTCATAAATTCCTAAATCAAATTTTTAAGAGATTTCCATGCCTACAAGTGTATTTAGGCTTGTATGATCCTCTTTAGCTTGCATTAAAGCCTTGTTTCTCTATTGGCATCATAAAGAAGGAGTCTTGATCAAGTTTGCTTGCATTTTTGGGGTTTAATTAGTTGCATAAGGGGTTTCTTACATTTGCTAAACTCATTTGAGTCCGCATAAGCATTGTAAGCCCTATTCCTTTCATACTTGAACTTTAAAGTTAAATGTATGGTATGCAAGTTTTCTATCATATGTTATGCAAGTTTTAGTATGCAAGTATGATATGCAAGTTGCCATATGTCATGCAAGTTTTATTATGCAAGTATGATATGCAAGTTGTCATATGCTATGCAAGTTTTGTATGCAAGTTGATATGCAAGTTTATCATGTTGTAATATGCAAGTTGATATGCAAGTTTATTGAGTTATGCATGTTTATGCAAGTTCACTATGCCATGATTTGCAAGTTTATTGAGTTATGCATGTTTATGCAAGTTCACTATGCCATGATTTGCAAGTTTATTGAGTTATGCATGTTTATGCAAGTTCACTAAGCCATGATTTGCAAGTTTATTGGGTTATGCATGTTTATGCAAGTTCACTATGCCATGTTATGCATGTTTAATAAGTTATGCATGCTTATGCAAGTTCACTATGCCATGTTATGCATGTTTAATAAGTTATGCATGCTTATGCAAGTTCACAATGACATGTTATGCGTGTTTGACAAGTTATGCATGTTTATGCAAGTTCCATATGCCATGTTAGGCAAGTTTAACATGTTATGCATGTTCATGGTAATATGCAAGTTCACTATGCTAAGTTATGCAAGTCTAACATGTTACGCATATTTGTTGTGATATGCAAGTTCATCATGTATGTTATACCAAGTTCCCTCTTCCTATCCTTTATGCGTTATTACGAATATGTAAGCGATAGAATGACGTTGGGGGTTTGGGTAAACTTAAAATACATGAAAATATAAGATTGGGAATTTACCTATTAAGTTAGGTCTACCCCTTGGGAATTTACCTATTAAGTTAGGTCTACCCAAGTATTTGTTGACTTGTAATTATGTTTTGAAATAAAGTGGACATGACACTTAGAAAACATGAGTGTGGCCAACTCGAGGTTGGGTTGAGTTTGTAGCGTAATTCTACCCGGAACCTACCGGCTTAACTAGTGGCTACAAACAATAGGACCCAATGTGAGAAGTTGGTCACGTGGTGCCAAAACCCGAGGTTAGACTAAGTTGTGGTGTAAACCTACCCGGACCCGCCCGGCCTAACTAGTAACCACAACAAGGTCTAATGTGAGAGGTTGGGTGCATTAAATTAATTAATGCCACATGGTAGGGTTAAGTCATGGACCGCTTGAATACTTAACCAATTTTGGGGATACGAGGGATTAAATGGGGTTAAGTGGTGAACTGTTGGTTACACTTAACTAATTTAATCCATGATTAGTGAGGGGTTAAACCACACTTAACCCTCTTAGAAAAACCCTAGCAACGTGGTCTGTTCCAGCAGTAATCCCAGTTTGGTATCATTCACAACCCTAGAGGCTAGGCTAGGGCGGGGCACGATTACTGGACTGATGTAAGCGACCAAAGCGACGGCTGAGGGGTACAGCGGTGCAGGTCCAGGCGGGCTACGGACGTGCACGTAGTCCGGTGTTGGACAAACTCGAAGCACGGGTACCAGTAGGTTTAGACTGTGCATTATTGCTTAAGTGTCTGGGGTTGACACCCGAGGGCTTGATACACCCGAAGGTGGACCCAGCACCGTCTGACTACAACCATATGTGGGCCGTATGGACACCAACACTTGACGTGTTAGGTTTATAGGGAGCCGATCGACTAGACCGTTGGGCTGGACCTTGTATTAAGGTCACCTCATGTTATTGGGCCAAAGTTTGGGCTGAGGGATCAATACCTGTTATGTTAGTTTACTAGTACACCTGTGGTGCAAAACCTGAATCCTGATTATGCGATGACACCTTTATCTACCTTGATAGTTAATCATCATGCTAGTATGTTGTTATCCTTATGTTCATCCCTTGCTGCCCATACCAGTTAACTTTATCAGTTTACATTGATTGTAGTAGGGCTTACTCAGTCTTTTTGACTGACCTGTTTTCTTTTGCCTCTTTCCTTCCGTTTCCCCCCCCCCCTCAGGTTCTCAGGGTGGGAACATTGGAGCTTAGCTTGGATCTTTACAGCTTGCTTACTGGATTTGCTCATGTACGGTTTGGACATTGAGCTAGCTATGGTTTATCACTTCATTTTGGGGATACTACTTTATGTATTTCTGTTTTCAGATGATGTTGTTTTATTTAGACTTGTTTATTGGGAAAATTGATATTATGTTGTACCAGACTTGTTTTGAAATGGTTTAAATCTTCCGCTGTTTTATCTATGTTATTTACTCTGTTTACATATATACATATGTTCTTGTTCTGCCTTGATATATCATTATGCATGCTTACCTTGTTTTAAAACGCCCCACCAAAGTCAGAGTTGCTTGCAAGAGCCACCCTGGCGGAGGTGGGGTGTTACATTTGGTATCAGAGCATATGGTTTACGAGAAGGAACAAAAAGGTTTTTAGAAAACTTTTGAAAAACTATTTTCAAAACCGAGTATAAAGTATTTTCCAAAGAAAAGTCTAGTTTATTTTAAAGGCTATTCCCCAAAAAGCCATTAGCAAAATTCCTTCGTTTTTCTCCATTCTGAATCTATCCTTTTCTTCGTTTCCAGTATGGCCGATAACTTAGCCATTCCGGAGGGAGTACACGTACCTGTTTGGTATAGGAGACTTTTGGAGGCTAGGGCGACCGAAGCCGGCCCCGCAAATATTACTCCTCCTCCGGTAGTTGATGTTCCTCTTCCTCCTGTCGCTGAGGTTCCTCTTCCTCCTTCCCCTCAGCATCCTCAAACTGACTTCGCAGAGATTTGCCAAGATTTTAAGGCGATGGGTTGCAAGAATTTCTTTGGAACCGAGACTTATGTGGAGGCAAGGAATTGGTTGAAAGAAACCGAAGATCTTTTTACCTTCTTTAAGATAGATGACTGTAGGAAGGTTTTATTAGCAGTGTGGTTGTTAAAGGAAGAAGCTGCACGTTGGTGGGTGGTCACCACCGTTACTAGGCCAATTGAGACTTGGGAAGACTTTCGGGGAAAGTTTGGACTAAGGTTCCTATCACTGAAGCAAGGGGACATGACTATTAGGGAATACCTAAATCAGTTTAATCAACTGGCTCAGGTCGGTTTAGACTTAGTTAACACAGCTCAGAAGAAGGCCCTATACTTTGCTCTAGGATTAAACGAGCCATTACATGGTTTGGCCATGACTCATATACCCTTGGGGGAAACTTTTGAGAGTTTGGTGAATATGGCCCTACTTGATGAAGAGAGTAGGGGTGACAAGGAGGAGATCAAGATGAAGGATACTCAAGCCAAGAAGACTGATTCCCACTGGAAAGGAAATCAGGGTAATCCAAGCGGTCGGAGCAGTCAAGGCAATAAGAACAAGAACAACAAGAGGAAGTGTCATTATTGCGGTTCAGTTGGGCATCTTAGTAAGGATTTTCGGAAGAGAAAAAGGAAGAATGGTGAATGCTTTTTCTGCGGTGAGACTGGACATTTCAGTAAGGATTGCCCGAAGAAGCAAGGGCAAGGCCAGGGTCAGACTCAGCGTGCTGGACCTTCGAGAGGGCAAGTTCATGCTCTCAATGCTGCTCCAGTTCCCGATCGAGGTAGTATTTCTGTTGAAAGCCTTGTATACATTTCTGATTTTCCTGTTCATACCTTGTTTGATTTTGGTGCATCGCATAGCTTATTTCATCTGATCTAGTTGAAAGTTTGCACCTGAGTACTAGTCTAGTATGTGATCCCGTATGTGTTTCAAATCCAATTGGGGGTTCTGCCCGTTTGTCTGTGGTCTGGGTGGATTTGAAAATTTCTATCTTGAGTATAGAATTCTCGGGGGATGTTTATATTCTCGGTTTCAGGGGATATGGGTTGGTTTTGGGCATGGAATGGTTGTCCTGTTTTGGAGCCATTCTTGGTTTTTGTATATAGGGTGGTGAGGCTCATGACTCGCCTCGGTAATACCCTAGGAATTTCTAGTAACCCCATGAGTCTCGTCATGTTGTGTTATCTTAAATCCCTCGACTCGTCTATCGATAGTTTGCAATCGGTGAGGGTGGTCCGAGAATATCCTGATATCTTGGGTGAAGTGAAGGGGGTTACCCCTAAACGAGAAATAGATTTCCACATTTATCTGGTTGATAATGCCAAGCCAGTTATGTAGCCGGTAAGGCACATGGTCCCGTGAGACGGGAGCTAAGTAAGCAAGTGAAGGAGTTGCTTGAGAAGAACTCCATTCGATGAAGCATTTCCAAGGAAGGTGCTCTAGTAGTATTCGCTACTAATGTGGACAGTTCGCTTCGCCCGTATGTTGATTATCGTGAGTTGAACAAGAAGAATAGACAACCATTGCCAAGGATCGATGATTTGTTTGATCAGCTTGTAGGAACATCTGTTTTCTCTTGATCTTGCTACTGGATTCCATCAGCTCAGAGTAGCTGAGGATAGTATAGACAAGACTGCGTTCAGAACTCCGGATGAATTCTTAGAATGGTTGGTCATGCCATTCGGTTTGACTAATGCACCCGCCTACTTCGTGGACTTGATGAGTAGGGTGTTCAGGGAGTTCTTGAACAAATTGTCGTGGTCTTCGTAGATGATATTCTGATCTTCTCTAAGGATGAGGAAGAGCATGCAAGGCATCTCGTGGAGGTGATGGATACGCTTAGGGTGCATCGGATGAAAGCCAAGTCCTCCAAATGTCATTTTGGAGAAAAGAAGTTAGATTTCTGGGGCACATAGTTTCTAAGCAAGGCTTAGCGGTGGATCCCGCTAAGGTAGTTGCAGTTCAGGATTGGAAGACTCCAAGGAATGCAACTGAAGTAAGAAGTTCTCTCAGTTTAATTAGTTAGCATCCCTTGAGCTTAGACCTACCCTTCTGGATCAAGTAGGGACTTCGCAGAAAGAAGACCCGTAGTTAGTCGAGATCATAGACAAGTTGATTCGAGGCGAGATGTTAAGACACCTCGCTATAGATAACAAGGGATGGCTAAGACGCGATGAGAGAAAGAAGGTTCTTGAAGATGCACATCACCCGAGGAGGTGGCCAAGTTTGTCCTAAGTGCATGTGGTGCCAACAGATTAAGGCCGAGTTATAGAAGCCCGTTGGGCTACTATATCCATTGGAGGTCCCCGCAATAGAAGAGGGAAAAGCATCACGAAGGATTTCGTGGATGGACTGCCTAGGTCAAGGAAAGAGAATACGAGCATGTGGGTCATAATAGGTAGACTCACGAAGAGCGCTCATTTCACTCCGGTAAAGAGCGAAAGGACTGCATCATAGCTAGCGACAGTTTACTTTCCAGAAATAAAGCAGTTGCACGAGGTTCCCTAAAGTATAGTTAGTAACCATGACTCAATCTTCACCAGTCAAGTTTTGAGATAGTCTACGGGAAGTCATGGGCAAGCAACTGAATCTAAGTACGGCCTATCATTCGCAGGCGGATGGTTCATTGGCAACATGGATTGGTATTTTCGAGAAAAGTTTTGCTGCATGGAATGCTTTATGGTAAGTAAACGAGATCCAGGATTCACTAGTGAGTTTTGGAGAGCTTGCATGAAACCATGATGTCATAGTTATGTTTAAGCCAAGAATGATAGAAGAGTAAGTGAAAGAGGAAGACGAGAGGCGACAATGAAATAGGTTCCAACTCATATTTGGAAATAAGAGTTAAGAAGCTAAGAAATCATGAAGTAAAAGACAGTCAAAGCACAGTGGAGTTAAACTCAAGGAAACGTGACTTAGAAGATTGAAGGCTGGATATGCGCATCATATCTCTTTTTAAGAGCATATCCTTGATCCTTGTTTTCCTGTGGAACTTACTCGCATATTATCTTTTTACGTATATCCTCTCGGTCCCATTCTCGATCCCGTTTCTGTTGTAAACTCCATAAGGGGGTATGACTCATCGGTTAGTAATACATGTCAAGGTTTGAAGGGGTCCGTTAGGTTGACTAAACCTTTTGGGCTTTTATGGAATATGGGTTGGGTTAGGAAAGGACTTCTTGTGATCCGAAAAGAGTATATCCTGCTTATCTTCCCGATCCCTTTGTAGCATATCTTTTGCTATCCATGTTTGTCTGGATTATCTAGTTTATCGTGTTAATCTTGTCATGAGAACCTTTGGTAGAAACCCTTTGGATGAAACATGTGTTTGAAACATGTTATGCTTGATGGTTGCAAGTGGTTGCAAGTGTTTGCAAGTGGTTACTCGTGGATGCATTATACACATTAGGCACTAGATCGGCTCACACACTCCTCATATTGCATGTGCATGAGTGTTTATGCTTATTCTGGGACGAAATTTGTATGCCATCACATGGATGTTGCATATGGATGTATGATTGAGCACGCATGTAGATATTATACATTATGTTAGGGATTTGCATACATATGGATACATTTCACTAGCATATTTTGCATTGATCTTTGCATTAGATAAGTACATATACACACACTTTTGCATATGTTCATACAGCATTTAGAATATTTTAAGGACAATGATTGCTCGTGAATGATGCTTTGAGTAGATGGATGATTGGATGGTAGGATACGTTCTTCCTAACTTGAAGATTTCGGGGAC
The DNA here is from genome assembly GCA_030737875.1 of Allium sativum. Lineage (NCBI taxonomy): Eukaryota > Viridiplantae > Streptophyta > Magnoliopsida > Asparagales > Amaryllidaceae > Allium > Allium sativum. Next base: position 136,562,219 of record CM060925.1, on the reverse strand, counting down.
GAAATCCTTTAAGGAGGGGAGAATGTAACAACCCGTATTTTCAATAACCTGTTATAACATAAATCGAGGCAGAATTTAATTTAAAAATCTGAATCAAGGGAAACGGGCTATGCCATTGCGTTCGTCTCGGGAAAATACGCGAAATAGAGTCCGAGTTTTCAAAAATCGGAGTCCGTATGACCCAGTTAAGGCCCATTGAAGTTTTCAGAAATTTCCATGTTAAAAACAGATTTAAATTTTAAATTAAAAAACAAGGATTAGGGCTAACTGGCGTCAGGCGGGAAAACTCCCGCCAAGACCCCCATGTCGACAGGCATGTCGACAGGGGTCTAAGGGTGTCGACTGCCCTGTCGACAGCCCTGTCGACACGGGGTGGCCGGGCAGTTTTGCCTGGCGCACCATTTTGGGCCTTGGTCTGGTCTTGTGGCTTGGTTCTAGAGAATTCCGAAATCTGACGGACCTAAACTAACCTAGGGTTAATCTAAGGGCCTAAAACACTAGCCTAATCTATAAATAAGACCCTAACCTACCCTAAATCATTCATTATTCATTCTAGCAACTAAACTATGTCAAAATCAAACCTCATGGCCTCCACTCTCTTCATAAATTCCTAAATCAAATTTTTAAGAGATTTCCATGCCAACAAGTGTATTTAGGCTTGTATGATCCTCTTTAGCTTGCATTAAAGCCTTGTTTCTCTATTGGCATCATAAAGAAGGAGTCTTGATCAAGTTTGCTTGCATTTTTGGGGTTTAATTAGTTGCATAAGGGGTTTCTTACATTTGCTAAACTCATTTGAGTCCGCATAAGCATTGTAAGCCCTATTCCTTTCATACTTGAACTTTAAAGTTAAATGTATGGTATGCAAGTTTTCTATCATATGTTATGCAAGTTTTAGTATGCAAGTATGATATGCAAGTTGCCATATGTAATGCAAGTTTTATTATGCAAGTATGATATGCAAGTTGTCATATGCTATGCAAGTTTTGTATGCAAGTTGATATGCAAGTTTATCATGTTGTAATATGCAAGTTGATATGCAAGTTTATTGAGTTATGCATGTTTATGCAAGTTCACTATGCCATGATTTGCAAGTTTATTGAGTTATGCATGTTTATGCAAGTTCACTATGCCATGATTTGCAAGTTTATTGAGTTATGCATGTTTATGCAAGTTCACTAAGCCATGATTTGCAAGTTTATTGGGTTATGCATGTTTATGCAAGTTCACTATGCCATGTTATGCATGTTTAATAAGTTATTCATGCTTATGCAAGTTCACTATGCCATGTTATGCATGTTTAATAAGTTATGCATGCTTATGCAAGTTCACAATGACATGTTATGCGTGTTTGACAAGTTATGCATGTTTATGCAAGTTCCATATGCCATGTTAGGCAAGTTTAACATGTTATGCATGTTCATGGTAATATGCAAGTTCACTATGCTAAGTTATGCAAGTCTAACATGTTACGCATATTTGTTGTGATATGCAAGTTCATCATGTATGTTATACCAAGTTCCCTCTTCCTATCCTTTATGCGTTATTACGAATATGTAAGCGATAGAATGACGTTGGGGGTTTGGGTAAACTTAAAATACATGAAAATATAAGATTGGGAATTTACCTATTAAGTTAGGTCTACCCCATGGGAATTTACCTATTAAGTTAGGTCTACCCAAGTATTTGTTGACTTGTAATTATGTTTTGAAATAAAGTGGACATGACACTTAGAAAACATGAGTGTGGCCAACTCGAGATTGGGTTGAGTTTGTAGCGTAATTCTACCCGGAACCTACCGGCTTAACTAGTGGCTACAAACAATAGGACCCAATGTGAGAAGTTGGTCACGTGGTGCCAAAACCCGAGGTTAGACTAAGTTGTGGTGTAAACCTACCCGGACCCGCCCGGCCTAACTAGTAACCACAACAAGGTCTAATGTGAGAGGTTGGGTGCATTAAATTAATTAATGCCACATGGTAGGGTTAAGTCATGGACCGCTTGAATACTTAACCAATTTTGGGGATACGAGGGATTAAATGGGGTTAAGTGGTGAACTGTTGGTTACACTTAACTAATTTAATCCATGATTAGTGAGGGGTTAAACCACACTTAACCCTCTTAGAAAAACCCTAGCAACGTGGTCTGTTCCAGCAGTAATCCCAGTTTGGTATCATTCACAACCCTAGAGGCTAGGCTAGGGCGGGGCACGATTACTGGACTGATGTAAGCGACCAAAGCGACGGCTGAGTGGTACAGCGGTGCGGGTCCAGGCGGGCTACGGACGTGCACGTAGTCCGGTGTTGGACAAACTCGAGGCATGGGTACCAGTAGGTTTAGACTGTGCATTATTGCTTAGGTGTCTGGGGTTGACACCCGAGGGCTTGATACACCCGAAGGTGGACCCAGCACAGTCTGACTACAACCATATGTGGGCCGTATGGACACCAACACTTGACGTGTTAGGTTTATAGGGAGCCGATCGACTAGACCGTTGGGCTGGACCTTGTATTAAGGTCACCTCATGTTATTGGGCCAAAGTTTGGGCTGAGGGATCAATACCTGTTATGTTAGTTTACTAGTACACCTGTGGTGCAAAACCTGAATCCTGATTATGCGATGACACCTTTATCTACCTTGATAGTTAATCATCATGCTAGTATGTTGTTATCCTTGTGTTCATCCCTTGCTGCCCATACCAGTTAACTTTATCAGTTTACATTGATTGTAGTAGGGCTTACTCAGTCTTTTTGACTGACCTGTTTTCTTTCGCCTCTTTCCTTCCGTTTCCGCCCCCCCCCCCTCAGGTTCTCAGGGTGGGAACATTGGAGCTTAGCTTGGATCTTTACAGCTTGCTTACTGGATTTGCTCATGTACGGTTTGGACATTGAGCTAGCTATGGTTTATCACTTCATTTTGGGGATAGTACTTTATGTATTTCTGTTTTCAGATGATGTTGTTTTATCTAGACTTGTTTATTGGGAAAATTGATATTATGTTGTACCAGACTTGTTTTGAAATGGTTTAAATCTTCCGCTGTTTTATCTATGTTATTTACTCTGTTTACATATATACATATGTTCTTGTTCTGCCTTGATATATCATTATGCATGCTTACCTTGTTTTAAAACGCCCCACCAAAGTCAGAGTTGCTTGCAAGAGCCACCCTGGCGGAGGTGGGGTGTTACAGATGACTAATCTGAATAAAAAAATAACATCTTTAGACAATTTTATTCTTAATCATAGTAAGGATTTTGATGAAATGAAAACTAATATTGATAAATTTAACAAAGCAAAGGATAATCTAGAGAAATTATTATCTACATCTAAAAAAACTAGGAAAAATCACGGACTTGGCTACACTCTTAAGGATAAATCAAAGAAAAATAGTACTCAATGTACTAAGTTTGCTAAAGCCACCAAATTCAAACCAAAACCTAGGAAATTAAAGTTAAATCCTCCAAATAGGTTCATCAACTTATGGGTTCCAAAATGGTCGGATAATACTGAAAAAGAAAAATATATTGATAATTTTATTAATAAGGTTCATTTATCTAATGATTATATTTTATAAGGGCATTCAAACTCTTCATGGGTATGGCATCCCAAAACTTAACCCCATAGACTCCGAAATAAAAAGGGTACTAGTGTGCATATTTTATAATTTTTCAGGTACCAAATAGTCGATGCTTAAAGCATATGACAAGAAATTTATCGAACCTTGGATAAATCTGAAAATGATTAGTTATTGGCATCAGCAAAGTCCGTGAAATCAAGATTGTAAAAGTGTTCGTGCCATCCGTGAAAAGCAAGCGATTATAGTGAAATTCTTCACGGTGAAGCGCAGGACTAGATGTAGGATTGGTTAATCCGAAGGAGTATAAAAATCCTGGTGTTATTTACTATGCTGCATTTTATTTTATTACTTATTTCTTTCTGTTTGAATTTGAATAGATGTAGTAAATACACTTCATCTCTCTAGTGTATGAATAGCCTTAAGATCCATTAACTTTGGGTTATAGATACCCTAGTACCCGAACATAAAATGCCTTCTGCATTCATATACAAGCATGGCGCTCTCAGGAAGAAAAAATGTTCGTTCACTTGAAAAGTTCGAATAGCAATATGGAAAATGACAGGCTTCAATTTAACACACCAATATAAATCATCACATTTTAGAAGCTTTACCTCATTCAATCACATTTAGGCTAGAAGAATAGATTCTCAATCTATGGATTGTAGATCCAAAAGTTAAGCCAATGTTATTTGCGTAAGATAAAGATGTGCTCATTGAATACATTAGTTGTACACTAATGTATTCTGAAGCCCTCGCAAAAGTGATCCATTGGGCGCAAAGCTTGCAACTGTTTAAACAAAAGCGCAAATAATAAATTGAATGCAATATGCAGTTCAATCTATTGTTTCACTGTTACAACTATTGATAAAGTAATATGTGATATACGCTAATAATAAATCATAAAATCCTTTTAAGTTACTTAGAAAATATGATACTTAAGTAATACTGTTAAGTGCAAAGCATTATTTCAACCATTCATGTATAGATTAACATCTTATCCTCTTTATATGAAAGTGTAAAGTTGGATATATGCATTATGAAATGGAAGTGCATTTATTTTTTAGATGGAAATAACGTGAATTAACCAATGAATTAAGGCCTTCTTGTTCAAAGATGATAAACTTACTACTAAGAATCAACTATGTATTAATTAATCGTACATTAATGAAAGTGAGTATTATATTAACATCCAAAATTTTGAAATATATATTCTTTGACTATTCGTGCAAACTGAACACTTGTAAATTTTTGAGAATGAGTAAACCACAATTGCTTAGTCTGAACATGGTACCTTCAGGAGAATGAAAGGTAAATAAAATAAGAGAAACAGTTAATACAATATAATTTTCATCATATATTGTCTACCATATAAAAGCAATTGCCACGTATCAAGTATGCATCCTACAGAACACATGTTTTTCAACGGTTGAGTAATGACTAATTCTGAACATCACCTTCAGAGCTCTATACCAAAGCCTGGCAATTTACATTTTGAAAATGAGACACACACACAAACATACACACTCACACACACATACACACACACACACATATATATATGTATGTATATATATATATATATCCACATATTCGAAATGAGAAAAAAATGAGGTCTTAGCTATAAAAGTATAATGAACTGGTTTAAAACCTTAGGAGAATAACTCTTAAGAGGAATTGTAAAGACCTCTTCAAGACCAAGAAAGGCAATCTTTAAGATTCCTTTAGCTTTATTGAGTAAAAGATTCTCTAACTTAAATCCCTGTTATGCTTTCATAATTCGTAATAGAACAGATTCCGAGGACAAAAATTGTAAAATATAGGTAAGAAGAATACCCATGAAGCATGCTATGACCATGGCAGTGGGCTACTCCTTTACAAAGGTGATACAAAAAGCTCTGCATATTAATAGACGCAAGAGGATTTGTTTTTTTTTTAAAAAAAATTGGGTAAAATTGTATTAGGCATTTAGCCCAAAGTGGGAAGATTACATATCGGGCCGATAGCCCATTTGTACATACACGCAATAATAACTTGCCAACTCACATACAAACGTTATATCAGTTAAAAACTAGAACATTCCGAATACAAACTCCTTCGTCTTCCTCATTCTGTCTTCATCGCCGCAAATCATGGAGGCTCAAATACCGTTGTACAGGTTCCTGGAATTCGTGCCGATACATCCTTCAGATCCTTTTCTCTCCATCCATCGAATTCAGATTCCAAGTTATCGGTTTTATTACTGCCTCTAATCCTTCTTCTACTCAAAATAATGTCTGTTATTGCGATTCTACTAACCACTTTCGCGTTACTTTCTTTTTCTCTGAAAATTCGTGAATTTCTCTCTCTCCAAATCGCTGCTATAGCATATGTGACGGCCACCTTATTCAATTTGGCTACCATACAATCGTTGTGTAGGTGCCTGGCCAGGTATGTAGCTATTTCCTGTAAATCGTAGCTTTGATTTTGTGGGTATATTTTTACTTTGCAGTATTTAGCAATTGTCTTCAGTACTCGCAAGCAAAAAACAGATGTTCATGCGTTTCCTCCGTAGTACCACAAAGAACACAGAGTCTTTCATCCGTAATCCCCCATTTGAACAGTCTGTCGCGAGTAGGTAGTCTATGCATGATAGCTTTGTAAGCTGTGAGTGAGTGCTTTACTCCAATCCTTCTTTGCATGTTTAGTACGAATTGAGTTCCAGGCAGTTTTGATTGCAAAATCCTCATTTGAGTTGTTCCAAGCCCAAATATCATTTTCCCTTCCTGTGTAGATTGGCACTGCAACTATATTTTGAACAGTATCTCTGTTGCATGACAAATTCTCACATTTCCAAGTTTGATTTTCAATAATTGTGTCAACAGTTGTATTTGGAGAACCATATGCAGAGTAAGTGTTCCATCCCACAATATCTATCATGGATTTCCCCAAAATCCAAGGGTCTTCCACAAATGTGTATCTTTTCCTATAGCAAATTCACGAGTACAGTTTGCAGCTAATTTATCTCTAATTTTTAAAATTGCTTTCCAGTTTGGGGATGCATTGTTATCCAAAGCCATGTGCCAAAAACTATCTTTAATATATCTTTGTCTCATCCATATGGCCCATAAACTGTTGCTTGTGATGATTTTCCAACCTTGTTTGAGAGTAAAAACATCTCTCATGTCTCTAATGTTCCTCAGCCCTACACCCCCTTCTTCCTTAAGTTTGCATAAGTCAATCATTTTAATTTTGTGATATCCACCTCTTCATATGAAATCTGCACAAACTTTCTCTATCTTATCTGTTGATGCAGCTGGAATTTGAAAAGTTTGAAGCCAAAAATTGATTTTTGCATGAATTACAGTATGCACCAATTCAATTCTTCCAGCCAAAGATAAAGTTTTTGAACTCCAACCTTACAGCTTGTCTTTTATCTTACTAATCAATTCAACACATTCTCTATCCGTAATTTTGTTAGAGGATAGTGGAACTCCCAAATAATTTACAGGCAAAGATCCTTCAGAGACACCCAATATTTCCAGTATCTCATTTCTTTTAACACAAAATTTGTTAAAGTAGCACTTGGTTTTGTTCTCACTCACTTTAAGACCCACAAAATTTTCCAACAATAGAAAAATGCTTTTGATAGTTCTAGCTGCCATTTCATTTGATTTAATGCATATTATCAGGTCACCGGCATATAAAAGGTGGCTTATCTTAGGTTGGAAATTGTAGACTGTCTGAATTAGTCTGTTGTGCTCTGACAGTTCCATCTGGAGAGAAAAGTACTCCATTGCTATGGCAAACAGGTAAGCAGACATTGGATCTCCTTGTCTAATCCCCCTATTTGATCCAATGAACCTCTTAGGGATACCATTGATCAAAATTGAAAAAGTAGGGGTGGATATACATTCCTTTATCAACTTAACAAACTTGTTAGGAAACCCCATGCATCTTAACATATGGATAATGAAATTACGATTTATTTTATCATATGCTTTGTGAAGGTCCACTTTCAAACAGAATTTATCCGCACCAGGTTTGTTGAAATTTCTAACAAGTTCATGAGCCAACAATGAGTTCTCTGAAATATGTCTCCCTTTAATGAATGCACTTTGACACTCTGAGATGATATCTGGTAAAATTCGTTTCATTTTGTTGCATATCACCTTGCTGAAAATTTTATATAGCACATTGCAGCAGGCTATTGGTCTGAATTCTTCTGGTCTGGTGGGATTCTCAACTTTTGGAATTAGACATATAAAAGTGTGGTTCATTTCTTTAATTATCTTTCCTGAGATGAAAGCTTCCTGAATTGCTTGAGTTACATAATCTTTCAGATACTCCCAGTGCTTTTTGAAGAACCCAGCCCCTATCCCATCTGGACCTGGGCTGGAGTCAACACTGATGGATTGGAGAGCTTGCCAAACTTCGTCGTACCAGACATGAGTTATCAGCATCCTCCTACCACAAGTATTAACAACTCGCCTGCAATGAATAACAGGTAGGTTAGTTTCACATTCACCATTATAAAGGTTTGTAAAGTATTCAATAGTTTCTCTTTCAAGTGCTTGATGATATGGAATGTAATTCCCTTGCTGATCAATCAAGTGAGAGCTCTTATTAATATGGCTGCGAATGGACTATTTAGTGTAGAAGAATTTAGTGCACTCATCTCCTTCAGTTAATCACTGAACTTTTGCTTTTTGTTTCAATTCAATGGCTTTATTAGCAAGAGCTCTTTTCAATTCCGGTTGAGAGATGTGATATTGTTTCCAAGCAGCATCAGAATTATCACCATTATCAATCATGTTTAAATATGTTGCACAGTCCTGCTGTAGTTGATTGATCAGATCAGTGTCTTTTGGTCTGCATTTATTCCATTGCTTAAGACAGTTTCTTGCATATTTGAGTATTTGAATAACTTTAAAACCTGCACAGCCATCCTGACGTTGACACAGATTAAAGTTAATAGCATCATCATACCCATCAATGTTTTATCATGCATTAACATATCTAAAAGGATTAGAAATTATTTGCACCATGTTTATTTAATTAGTAGCCACAGACAACATCTATAATAAATGTTGTCATAAATGTTCACAATAATTTGCCATCAACGAGTTTAAACCAATAAAATGTTACGCATTGTAGCAACAATGAACATTGTACTTTGAAATTGAAAAAATAGTTTACGAAATGAATTATGAACAAGTGAATAAAATGGCTAAAGGATTGATAAATTACAACATCATCACGGATGATGACTCAAAATCATAAAGTGGTTCGATAGTCACCTGAAGATGAAAGTCGAATCCATGTCCCATTGATGCACTTTAAAACAAAATCCATAAACCCTGGTCACCAAATCAAATGATATCAAAATCAATAAGAAAAAAATTAGCTCAATAAGGGGAAGGAAGCTTGGTTAGTAAGTTGATGAAGCTCGAAATGATCAAAATAGAAGCTTGTTCTTCGTCTTTTATCCTTTTTGGAGTAACAAAGTAAAACGAAAGATAGGCCAGATGATGCGAACGGTTTAGCGGCCCGATTGTTTAAGTGAGAAGGGAATGAAAGTCACGATTGCATTAGAGGTTGGCAATGTTTAATTTTAATTTAATAATAACAATCAATAAATTAAGGAACGTTTTTAGTGAACTGAAACCCTAAAAGGTTGTTATAAGCGCAGAAACATAACCTGTATGTTTCAAACTAAAACCATTGCATGTTTTAAATTCCTTTATTTGGTGTAGGAGTGATCATTGATATTTTAAATGAATCAAATGCACCTGTATAGCTAATTCTAAGCATACCCTCTTGGCATTATAATCTCCTTAAATTTGTAATGAATAAAAGTAAAAAAAAATAAAGTAGGACCAACGAAATTATGTAGCAATCCAACTCCACATTTAACACAAATGCATATTCTGCTAGTCTTGAATCTCTTGTAGCCATAAAATTGTTGGAACTGTCAGTCTACAGTAAGTACTGTGACGACCTGCCTTTTTGACCACTCTAAGTCGATAATTAAACCAACTCGAAACGTTTAGAACGACAGATTGTTATTTAGCTTACAGGATTTAAATAGAAAATACAAACATAATCACAAATAGAAAAAACAGAATATCTCAAAATGGAATTTTTATTACAAAAAAATATCAAAGTTATACAAATATTATATTTTACAGTAGAAGATTTATATACATGTACATAGATTTTAACTAAATAAAAAACAGAAGAACGAACCAAAGTGAGCGTCTCTTCACATGCTTCAAGTTTCGATAGCTGAAATCTTAAAATCTGCAAAACTCGATCTGACCCAAGGGTTCCACACAAAAACATAAAACATTCGAATCAGGATTATTATTGTTCAAGTAAATTAGCTTCGATAAATACTAAAACAAAATAGTTAATCCTGAATTGTTTAATTCGAGTATACCCAAAACTGCCTAAAATATTTCAGCAAAACGAGGAAAGGGGTTTAAGCAGCATGTATAACATGGTTCAAGACAACATGGTATATATATAAATGTGTCAACAAAATCTATACATTAGCCAATTAGTTTGAAGAAAATAAGCACAAGTGGTAGATAATGACAGGCATTATTTCACAAAGCATATACAGTAGTTTCCCAAATGGTGGTTCAAAAGCACATGTACTGTGTCCCAATTTTTCACGCATATATACATATACCTGTTGGAAATGAATGAGCAAAGAAAGGGGAAAGTAGGAAGAAGAAGAAATAAGGAAGAAGAAGAGATAGAAACATTTAAAGTCCCACATCATGGAAATATTAGCACAATCTCTCCTAATATATTAGAAGCCAAATAGGAAGGAGAGGGATGATATGAGGATGTGGGCATGGCCATGACATAATAATACATTAAAATGTCAAAGATAAGGGCCTTGGTCCTTGGGGCTCTTGGGGTCTCTTGATTGGATATGGCCGACGGTTGCTGATTGGGCTAGTGCACTGATATGAGAATATTTTTTCTCAGAATTTTAAAGGTGTGTCTGTTCAGTCCAGAATTCGAAAGGAATGTCTGTTAGCTGAATAAAGACAACCATTTGAATTCTCAACAGACGCATATTAATAACCGGGTGGTTAAAGGGTCGCAACCTTTCCTATTCTGACGGTTACTAATGCATGCGAACAGGCACTCCTCCTTGCCTATATATACACTGCCCAAAACAAGACAGAATTCACCTTTTTCTACTTGCATTACTTCATCTTCTTCTTCAAAGTAATCCTCTGGTCTGGTTTCTATAATCAACTTCAGTTCGTCAGAGCTCCATTTGCTGGCACTACACAACAGAGTTGGTCCGTTTTATCCTGGGAAACAAATTGCAACAACATCGATTGGTACATACGACGACAATATTGTTTCAAGGAAACAGAAAACTTCTAGACTCGGACGTTACTGAAACAGAATACTTTATGTTAATCTTCAATCTTATGCACAAATCGGTTACGCTTTCTGTGATTATTGTACACACAGTTTGACGTGACAATTGTGGCATAATTGATTAACGTTGATTGTTGTTGCTGTCTGTTTGTAATACAATTGTGTAATTACAAAAGTACTAACAATCTTGAAACAGTATTTTTATTGCAGTTGATGAAAAACAACAACACTGATTCTGCACCGATTCAGACAGTGAAAACTGCTCACCCAGCGCCTGTGCTACCAACAATGGCTCTGTCTCATGGCGAAAGGCCAGAGAAGTTCAATGGAATCAATTTCAATCGCTGGCAACAGAAAATATTGTTTTATTTAACAACATTAAGCCTTGCCAAGTTTCTGACTGAAGATGCTCCTGTGGTAGACGAACTCGAACCTGACGCTACTAAAGTAGAGGCACTCAATATCTGGACAAACTCAGATTTCATGTGCAAAAAATTATATTCTGAATGGTCTGGATGATAGCCTCTACAATGTCTACTGTACTTTTGCAACGTCCAAACAACTCTGTTTGGCTCTGGAGAAAAAGTACAAAACTGAAGATGCAGGCATGAAGAAATTCATTGCTGGAAAATTTCTAGACTTCAAAATGGTTGATTCAAGGACAGTGATAAGTCAAGCTCAAGAACTGCAACTTATCATCCGTCTATTAGAAGATGAAAAGATGACTCTTAGTGAGACTTTTCAAGTTGCTGCAACTATTGAGAAATTGCCTCCTTCTTGGAAGGACTTCAAAAATTACCTTATGCATAAACGTAAGGAAATGACAATGGAAGATCTCATAGTTTGGCTACGCATTGAGGAAGATAACAGAAATTCTGAGAAAAAGATTTCTCAGAATATTGCTGCCAAAGAAAATGTTGTTGAGTCAGACAAGACTAACAAAAGAAAAAGGGAGAATGCTCCTAAGAAGTCAAAAAAATTTCTGGGTTCTTGCCACAACTATGGAAAGAAGGGGCACAAAGCAGCCGAATGTCGTGCACCTAAAAAGAAGAAGTTAGAAGCAAATATGGCTGATGTTTCAAAAGGCATTTCTGATCTTGATTTATGTGCAGTAATATCAGAATGCAACCTTGTTGGTAACTCAAAGGAATGGTTTGTAGACACTGGAGCCACTCGACACATATGTGCTAACAAGTGGATGTTTACCACCTATAAAACTGCAACTGATGTTGAACAACTTTTTACGGGAAATTCTTCTACTTCAAAGGTCGAAGACAAAGGAAAAGTTGTGTTGAAACTGACTTCTGGAAAGGAACTAACTTTAAATGATGTTCTCCATGTTCCAGAAATTCGCAAGAACCTGATTTCAGGATCATTACTGAGCAAGCATGGCTTCAAATTAACCTTTGAAGCTGATAAATTTGTGCTTTCCAAGAATGGAGTGTATGTTGGAAGAGGATATGTGTGTGATGGTTTGTTTAAAGCAAATGTAACCACTATTGTACCACGCACTGAAATGAATGAAAGTGAATCTTCTGCTTATATTGTTGAATCTTCTAACATATGGCATTCTAGATTAGGGCATGTAAATTTTGATACATTGCGAAAATTGATTAATCTAGAATTTATTACAAAATGCAATATAGATTCAAACTATAAATGTCATGTTTGTGCAGAAGCAAAATTGACAAGAACCTCGTTTCATCATGTTGAACGAGATACTGAACCTCTAGACTTAATACATACCGATGTATGCGATTTGAAAATGTGTCAAACTAGAGATGGAAAAAGGTACTTTATTACATTCATTGATGATTGTACTAGATACTGTCATATATATCTCCTCAGAAGTAAGGACGAAGCGTTTGAAATGTTTAAACAGTATAAGGCAGAAGTTGAGAATCAACTCAATAAGAAAATCAAATCTTTAAGAAGTGACAGAGGAGGAGAATACAAGTCTCCATTTGAGGAATTGTGTGCTGAGCATGGAATTATACATCAAACTACAGCTCTGTATTCACCTCAATCTAACGGTATAGCCGAACGAAAAAATAGAACTCTTAAAGAAATGATGAAAGCCTTACTGATTAGCTCTGGCTTGCCAGATAATTTTTGGGGAGAAGCTATTCTTTCGACAAATCATATTTTAAATAAAATACCCCGAAAGAAAACATCTAAAACTCCTCATGAACTTTGGAAAAACAGACCAGCATCCTATAAATACCTAAAAGTGTGGGGGTGTCTTGCCAAAATAGAGGTACCAAAACCAAAAAAGGTCAAAATTGGAACAAAAACTATTGATTGTGTATTCATTGGATATGCACAAAAAAGCGCTGCATATCGATTTTTGGTACGCAAATCTGAAATTGATGATATTCATGAAAATACCATCATTGAGTCGAGAAATGCTAGATTTTTCGAACATGTATTTCCCTTGAAACATGGTACTGAAAATCATGCACCTAAGAGACCAAGGGAAGATGAAGTTCCTTATTCTATTGTGGATGTTGAACAAAATAACACTCAGCAAAGTTGTGTTGAGCAGCAAATGGAGGAACCAAGAAAAAGTAAAAGGTCAAGGACTTTAAAAACCTTTGGACTGGACTTCTATACATTTATGTTAGAAGATGATCCATTGACATATAAACAAGCTATGACTTCCAGCGATGCCCTTTATTGGAAGGAGGCAATTAACAATGAGATTGAATCCATTATGTCCAATCATACATGGGAATTGGTTGATTTACCTCAAGGATGTAAGGCCTTAGGTAATAAATGGATATTTAAAAAGAAATTGAAACCTGATGGTTCAATATACAAGTACAAAGCTCGTTTGGTAGTCCAAGGATTTAGACAAAAGGAAGACCTGGACTATTTCGATACATATTCACCTGTAACGAGGATCACGTCAATTAGAATGCTCATTGCAATTGCATCCATACATGACTTGGAAATACATCAAATGGATGTTAAAACTGCATTCTTGAATGGTGAACTAGAGGAGGAAATCTATATGAAACAACCTGAAGGATTTCTAAGCTCGGAAAATGAGCATAAAGTTTGCAAACTGGTAAAATCACTTTATGGCCTTAAGCAAGCTCCAAAACAGTGGCATGAGAAGTTTGATAATACTATGTTATCAAATGGATTCAAGATAAATGAATCAGATAAATGTGTGTACATAAAACATACACATATTGGATATGTCATTGTTTGTCTTTATGTTGATGACCTATTGATCCTAGGCAATAACAAGGCCATAATAACATCTACAAAAGATATTTTATCCTCTAGATTTGATATGAAAGACCTAGGACTGGCTGATGTGATATTGGGTGTAAAAATTCTGAGAACACCACAGGGATATGCATTATTCCAATCACATTACATCACCAAAATACTTGAGAAATTCAAGCAATACAATGTAACTATTGCAAAATCACCAGTAGATATGAACCAAAATTGGGTAAAGAACACTGGTGATGGATTTTACCAATTGGAGTACTCTCGTATACTAGGAAGTATCATGTACGTTATGAACTGTACTAGGCCTGATATCGCTTATGCTATAAGCAAACTAAGCAGATTTACCAGTAATCCTGGTAAACATCATTGGAAAGCGATAATCAAAGTTCTAGGATATCTAAAGTATACACAGAGTTATGGTCTATACTATACAAACTATCCTTCAATGGTGGAAGGATACAGTGACGCAAATTGGATCACTGGATCAAATGATACAAAGTCTACAAGTGGATACGTGTTCCCATTAGGAAATGGAGCAATTTCATGGAAATCATCCAAACAGACTTGTATCGCTAGATCTATGATGGAATCAGAGTTTATTGCACTAGATAAGACTCCAGAAGAAGCAGAATGGATTCGAAGCTTATTGGAAGACATTCCTAATTGGAGCAAACCCATGCTTCCAATATGTATACATTGTGATAGTCAATCAGCTATTGGAAGGGCTAATAGTACACTATACAATGGTAAATCTAGGCATATTCGTCGTAGACATAAAACGATAAGACAACTTCTCTCTAATGGGGTTATCACAATAGATTACATTCGATCTAAAGATAACTTAGCAGATTCACTTACAAAAGGCTTGCCAAGAGAGAAAGTTCAAACCTTATCGAAGGGAAATGGGGCTTAGGCCTGTAGACTAAAGGTTTTTCTAAAATGGAAACCCCACCTAGTTGACTGGAGATCCCAAGATCTAGGTTCAAAGGGACAACGAAGTTTAAGAGAAACTTGATGGAACTGTTACACACAAACCATTCCTATGATAAGTCAGTGCATTATATGTTGAATAAGGATAAGTATGAATACTTTTAATGATGTCTGTATTTGAGGAATTAGAGAATGCCCTTTACAGAATCACCTACGTAAGTGCGAAGGCGCTGCTTCAAAGAGAATTATGAGGCCAAATTCTCTAAGCACTTATGAGACCAAGCAGGTGTTCAAGGCAAAAACGAACACATACAGAGAACGAAGGGTTATAAGAAACATTTATCTCGTTTTATCTGCTTTGGAATTACACAAAAGACTTGCAGTTCAAGGACAGTATATGTCTACTTATTCGCCTGTGATTCAAATAGGTAATCACTAGGAAAGTTCAAGGCCCATGTGCTACTTTAACCGATGCGATAAATGATTCGTGAAACTAAGATCAACAGCTCATTCTTGTGGGGGATTGTTGGAAATGAATGAGCAAAGAAAGGGGAAAGTAGGAAGAAGAAGAAATAAGCAAGAAGAAGCGATAACAACATTTAAAGTCCCACATCATAGAAATATTAGCACAATCTCTCCTAATATATTAAAAGCCAAATAGGCTTATGTAAAATAGGAAGGGGAGGGATGATATGAGGATGTGGGCATGGCCATGACATAATAATACATTAAAATGTCAAAGATAAAGGCGTTGGGCCTTGGGGCTCTTGGGGTCTCTTGATTGGATATGGCCGACGGTTGCTGATTGGACTAGTGCACTGACATGAGAATATTTTTTCTCAGAATTTTAAAGGTGTGTCTGTTCAGTCCAGAATTCGAAAGGAATGTCTGTTAGCTATATAAAGACAACCATTTGAATTCTCAATAGACGCATATTAATAACCGGGCGGTTAAAGGGTCGCAACCTTTCCTATTCTGACGGTTACTAATGCATGCGAACAGACACTCCTCCTTGCCTATATATACACTGCCCAAAACAAGACAGAATTCACCTTTTTCAACTTGCATTACTTCATCTTCTTCTTCAAAGTAATCCTCTGATCTGGTTTCTATAATCAACTTCAGTTCGTCAGAGCTTCGTTTGCTAGCACTACACAACGGAGTTGATCCGTTTTATTATGGGAAACAAATTGCAACAACGTCGATTGGTGCATACGACGGCAATATTGTTTCAAGGAAACAGAAAACTTCTGGACTCAGACATTACTGAAACAGAATACTTTCTGTTAATCTTCAGTCTTATGCACAAATCGGTTACGCTTTCTGTGATTATTGTAACCACAGTTTGACGTGACAATTGTGGCATAATTGATTAACGTTGATTGTTGTTGTTGTCTGTTTGTAATACAATTGTGTAATTACAAAAGTACTTAAAATACTCACATATATGAAGCACACACTAAATACATGCAATGGACATATATACACACTCACGCACAATCACACATACACAAGCTCACGCACATAAACACATTCAACACCACTTACACTCCAGTTCAACAAGCCACGGGAAAAAAAACAAAGCATGCTTGTACCATGAATTATTATTGCAATCCAAGAAAAATACTTAAATGGATAGACAAAGAAATTCCACCCAAGCAGTATCATGCATCATAAGTTTATAAACAAGGTGATACAGTGCTGTCATGGATATCTCGCGATAGGCCACATACATAGGTGATAATCAAGGGCATACACCTACTTTATACCGGCTAAAATACAACAGTCTCTAAATTGCATGACAAACTAAGGCATGTAATGTAATTTATGTAAGATATAAACTAAAATGTGAGCCAGTGACTTCCCACTATTTAGCATCTGCGCACATGAAGTTTTTAAAAGGGGAAAGCATTGGTTTGTTAAAGAAAGGTGCTAACATTGAAGATTTCATGAACCCATAATATCAAAAAGGAGAAATACATGACTTATGAAATGCCAAGCAATGACAGTAGGACAGAGTAAAACAAGTTAGGTGACAACAACTTAGGGCAGTCACAAATCAAGGTAAGGCGCAACTAGTAAAGTTTTACACAACACATATTCCGAAGCTCAAAACTACACCCAACATACTAAATGTTTTTTCCCAACAGTAAGAAACCCATTTTCAACCAAACACCCAATACCGATTGGTAAGGAAACGCAATCACCAAATTTTACGTAGTTAAAACACTTGAACAAAAATTAATCGTGAGTAGGAACTCACCTTGAACGGTAGGAAATTAGCGTGCATAAACGGAAGAACGTGATGGCAGCGGCGAAAAAAGGCAGGCGGCGCCTTTCTGAGAGGCGGTCGATGGCTCGTAGGTGCGGACGTGATTACATTGGTTGGTCAGAGCTTGGCATGAAGCAGCGATTAGCAATAAACACTTGCGGTGAGGATGCTGACATTGGAATGACCAAGCGCAAGGATATGGCCTCATCTGGAAACGGCGAAGATGCTCCGTCCTGGGTCGGAGTGGTGCGCGTTGATCAGAGGCAAGAGCGGAGGCCCATAGTTGGTGGCGAAGGGGACAGACTCGGAGGCGATGGAAGGAGGTTATGGTTTAGATCGAGGAAGAGGAGAAGGAGCGGCAACCGATCAGAGGCGAGAGGCCAGAGGGGGAGGAGGTTTCGACGGCAGTGATTGGAGGTAGGTGCGACACCTCAGTTGGCGGACCGACGGTTTGAGGGAGGCCATGGAAATCGATTTCTGATTTGGGGATAAAATGATTTGTGGGGATGGAAATGATTTTGGCTAAAGGTAAAGTATAACCGGCTGGAGTTAAAAATGTAGAGGATACGGTATAAAAAAGGGGACAGGTGAAATTGTAAAACAAAGACAAGTGTAAAAATTATTCAGTAATCCATGAATAAGTCTCCAACAAATTTCAACCAAGTTGAACCAGTGGCAAACACAATTAAACGAACATTTTCCAAGAGTATATACCAATTATTTATAATATGTATATACACAAAACTAGTATATTTAATATTTTCAAAAATATATATCTAAACTAATTTTTAAAGGAATTCAAATCTAAAATAAATTATAAATAAAACCCAAGTAATTTCTCAAACAATATATTTCAAAAGTTTAAAATATTACTAATATTTAAATTAACAAGACATTTAAATCAATATAAAATTTAAATTTATGCTTAAAATAATATTTAAAACCAAATTGAATAGACTAGATTTCGAATTCTGAATGAATATCAAGTATACACGTCAATTTTCAACAACGGAATAAATTAACTAAAAAAACGAAAATTCTGGTTCGTCACAAGTACCATTCCCCAAACTTGTATACGACGGCTGACTAGATCTTTTTAATATTTTGGGATGCAACCCAGACTCCGACAACTGATGCTAACTGAAGGTTGCACTATAACACTAAATTAGCAAAGCTAAACAACAAAAAATGAGACCTTATTGTTAGTTCATAACAATAGTTAATTTTCATTGTCCATGAGTTTAATAGGTACATGATTAAATTTTATTTTTGGCAGATTCCCCAATAATGTTTCAAAATAGGTAAAATTCTCTTCTAAATTAAAACCTTCTAAGTTACATTCAAATTTTTAAAAACAAATCTATATCATGAAAAACATCAAATATCAACATGTTATACCACTCATTAGTCATATGAAATATCAAATATAAACATGTTAATTTTCATTAATCATACGAATTCCAATCAAAATTCTAATATGTTGGTAATAAAAAGAAACGTTGTTGGAAGACAGTGCTACATCAATAATAACAAATTGAAATGATAAAGAATGAATAGATATATTTGGTAGTAGAGTGTAACACATAATAAAAATAAAGAAAGGAAAAACTATTATTAAAAACAAAAAGGATGGTATATGACACCAGTCATAGTTAGGATATTTATAAAGTTACGGCATTGAACAACAAATGGTTCTTCAAATTCTATTTAAATTATAGTGTTGACTGCATGCGAAGAATTTGCAATCTTATAACAAAATATTACAAAAAGATTGCCAATTATTTATGCATGTATCAAATAGTATCAGTGCAGTCAAATTTAAATGTAGCTACAAATATATAAATGATTAGAATAATTATATGGATAGGTAAGTAAATATAAAAATTGGAAAGAAGCATGTTCAATTTATTGAAAAACAAAGATTTTAAGTACTTTATAATTCCAATTTTTGAGTATAGTTATCACTTATTAGTATCCCTTATAAACCTATCAAATGACACAAAATCATATCGCATTAATTAAATTATCAATGGATATCTGAAATATATGAAATTCATCCTTAGTTGTATTCAAGAAGCGAAAAAAAATCCTATATCAAAAAAGAAGGTTGTAAAAATAAAGTTATCTACATTAGAACGTTATTTATTTGGTTTTTTCAAGATTGTAATTGAAGTGTAAAGGTAATAATTATTATTATTGTAATAACTCGTAATTTTGGAACTAATTTAAAATTTTATTTTTAATTGAATTAATGGATTTTAAGAATTTAAAATGATTTATTTTGAGAATTAAAGATTTACAATTTATTTAAATCAAAATTAGAAAGTATAAATTAAAAATTTAATTAAAACGAGCCAAAATGGCACGGTAGTTTGAAAATTTGGTTTTGAACTTTAAATGAATATACATAATTCTATATAAATCAGAATTTAGTGAGACAAGAAACTTGGAATATTTTCAACTGTAGTTTTCGAACATATGTAAGAAACTGAGACTTCACTTTATAAATTGTAAGTTATGACCAGATTAAAATTTAGAATAGTCATTATGGAATTTATATATATTTTAATAATATATATAACCCTTAAAATAGCCATTTTTCAAACGACATTCATTTTCGATGAAACCACATTTGTTGGATCCGGAACATCAAATTATTGTCAGGTTCAAAATTTTAAGTCATTTGGACTTAGTATGTGAACGTGGTGAATTTAAACATGTTTTCAATTTCAGTTTGAATTTAAATAATCTAATAAAATGGCCATTTTTCAAATAATCTCCAAACCCAATGAGATTAATTTTGTTAGGATCGTACCATCAAAACATAGCTAGTTTCAATTTTCGTAATTTTTAGAGTCAGTATGTGGCCCCGGTAAATTAAAATGTACGTTCAAATCCAATATTGACCGTTATATTAATTTATATTTTAATTTAGATAAAAACTGATCGAAACAGTTGAATTGCCTTACGAAATATATTCCATTGTGTCCGGAATGGGAGTATTTGGTTAGGAACGATAGTCGTTGGGTTTGATTTGGAGTTCAAATGAAAAATCTCACTTTTTGGAATTAAATAATATTAAAAAAAATCCATTTTTTTCCCAAAACCCTATTATTGCTCAGACCCGCCGGCCCTAGATTATCAATGGCTAAATCGCTTCGAAATTCTTCTCAAAAATCTGGCCAATCCGTTCGATGATTTCAAAAACATATAAAACGAATATTGTAAAGGTTTTTACGATCTTCAAATGTTTAGAGTTGTATCTCTCGCGAATAACCCCCTCAAAGATGCATCGTTCAGAGCTTTTTTTCCCGTGGTTGGGGGTGTGCAAGTGGGCCTAGGTCACTGCCATGGGTGGCACAGATGAAGGCAGAGGGCGTGGCGATGGTGGATCATGATCCGGTGGTGTCAGGCGTCGTGCGTGAGGAGAGAGAGGCAACGAGGCGTGGGTTCGGTTGTTTACCAGAGGTTATGGGGAAAAAGGATTTTAATTTTAATTAAGGTTAATTAGTTTAATAATTTTCCGTTAATGACCATATTCTTGTAATCAATGTATATAACGTCATAACTCTCTCATACGAGTTCAGAACTGAACGATTTCAGTTGCATTGCGATCGTGGCAACAAACACTACAACATGGAACTGACCAGAATGGAAAAGGAGCAAGTTGGATTTTTTAGCTAAATTAAACGCTCGTTTAATTTAGTTTAAAAATAAAATCTTCAAATAAAGACTGGCAGAGTGGAAATCAATGCGAGAACTCTCTCACCAAAATATTTGTACAGTTATTTATTTTATAACTGAAAATATATAGATTGTCAGTGTTGATATTTATTTATTTAATTATCACAAAAATGTTATACGGTGCATGTTAGCTCACATTCACAGTTGTTTGAAAACCATGGATGATTTAATTGACTGCATTGTGTTGTGAGTGTGATGTTAAACATATTAAAAATAATGTTAATAAATATGTGGTAGTTGAAATTAAATTAAAAATATCCATTTATAATTTAAACAGTGAAAATTTGTTAATTAGAAAAATAATTCGAATAAAATTAGAATTGGTTAAATTTATTAACTAGTGATTAATTTGAATTCATTGTTGTTGGTTGAAACCCCACACGGGTCTGGGGATGATAATTAATTCACATCTCTCTTGGATTTGACTGTATGTCAACCGATTGATTGATAGACTATTATAAGCGTTATTTAATTATTTAATGATTATACAGTTGTAAATTGCACTCTAGATGTGAATTGATGTTAATGGTTGTTTATCACTATTTTTGAATACATGCGATGTATAGAATCCATATAAGTGCAATTATATGGTAATTGATTGAGTCTGATTCCAACTCAGAAATAACGAATATCTTAAAATATTATTCAGTTAAAAATCAAAATATGATTTTGATGTCCGATTTTGGATGAACATGAAAATATTGAAGTATATGAAGCCGAATTAAGTAGATATACACCATTTTTACTTGAACGAAATTTTCTGTCGATTTTATTTATTTTATAATGAATATCGAAAATATGTGATTTCAAAATATGATATTTTGAAAATATTATCGTTTTAATAGTATAATTATACTGAATATTCACTTTCAATTTAAAATTGAATATGAAGTTGAAATCATTTTAAAATGAATTTATAAACGAGTTATAAAATACATTTTGAACGGAAGTCGATGAAATATTATATATATATATATATACTTAAATGGATTGAAAAGAACGTATCGTGAAGTGATCGTTCACGAATTTTGACCATTGACTTTAAATTGACATAACGGGAGATCCGACCGTCGGATTTTTCTAAAACCGAAACCGTTGGGTTTGTATCGTAAAGATCTTTCCAATGAATAGAGGAGATTTATATTTGAATGGTTGGATTTCAAATTATGTCCAAATTAATTTCAGAAAAGGTAGCTATGGATGCAGTTCGGTGGCCGTTATTGGAAACCGACTGTAAGGGCCTTAATAAAATTATTAAAATATGTAAAATTTATCTAAAAGTATAACTAATGATTTGGAAAGATTTGGGATGGAAAATTCCGAGTTTGAAAGGATAAACCATATTTTTTATCTAAATGAATTAGTTAATAACTAGAATAAAAATCCAATGATTTTTCGAAACAATAAATTGGATTTGCAAATTGGTTTTTACATAAACAGGAATTCCATATAAATTGGAATGGATTTGAATGGAAATAATCTTCGGAATATTTCGATATTGGATTCCGTGATTACACGGATAATGTTGAGGAATTTGGAAGATACAGATATCGTTATTCACAATACGATATACATTGGTTTCAGAATTTGATATTGAAAATAAGCCAGTATTATTTCTATTTAGAGCCTTGTATTTAATATCAAATTGGACTTTGGGTTTGTCGTAAATGGTGTCTTCAATAACACTGTTCTTAAGCCCCATTGAGAAAGGAATAAATCTTTTAATGAAGTTTGCCAATTTATAAATATAAATTGGAATTAAATGGTAGTTGATTTTGGGTTTATTATGAACGATGTTTAAAATAACATTTTTTCTTAAAACCCAATTAATAGTGGAGATATTATTTGGAATTTATAAATCCTTTAATTAAGATTTAATGAGAATTTTCCAAAGAAAAGTTTTCCAATTTAACACATTAAATTGGAATTTAGTGGAGTCCGATTTATTAATAATCGAGATGAGCTTCTATGAAGGAAGGACGTTACTATAGATGGAATTTTAAAAGGCTTTGCTGTTATTCCATTTATATTATTAGTCTGATACGGAAATTTACATCGATTATATTTTGATCTTTTTTTCATAAAGATTGCATAGTTAATGGAAGTTGATTTGGGTTTATTGTGAATTGTGTGTTTAATAACGTTGGTTCTTTAACCCAGTTAAAGATAAGATTAGTTTCTTAAAGTTGAATAATCATAAAGTAATGATTTTTGAGACTAAATCCAAGTTGAAGTTTTAATGAATCTTTGAGTAGATTAAAAATGAGAACGGAATAATTAAATTTATCGAATTCATGAAATGATCGAGAATGGAGTATCACCAGTTTTACTCCAGGTGGTAGTTAAATCTTTAATTAGATTTGAACGTGAAATGGTAATTAAATTTACCGATAACCAAGTGGGTGTTAGATATGGAGTATTACCAGTTTTGCTCCATGGGATGAATACGTTGGGATTGGGATTAATAAAATGAATGATTATTTCGATAAGGTTCGATAATCCCGAATAGTTCCTAAACCTTAATTTGGTTTAAGTTGTGTAAAAATAAAATAAAATCTTTTGAAAATGATATCCAAAGAAAGATTAAAGAATAAGTTTAAAGAACTTATCTTTGATAAAATTAATAGGAACCTTTCCACTAAGATGTGAATATTTGAATAAAAGAATATTCCAAATTGGAATGAGACGCATGATATGTTTTTATAGCACTTGGTTTTTAATTATAAAATACGCGAGTGATTCGGAAAAACTAGGTTTAACCCATTCTAAATAACTGATACGATGAGTAAAAGTCAACGATAAAGATGGTGGTTGAAGATTAGAGATCTTCACATCGTTTGGATGATTACTGATGTCTTGAGTGGGCTGTACACCCAAGACAAGGTAATAAGTGGTGATCGTCCTGACGTACTTGGAGATCGACCAGATATGCGAGGATATCTCTCTTGTATTGGACATATGGGACGAGGAATAAGGTGCCTCCAGTTTCGTTCAGACCCAGAACGGACTTGCAAATGGATAATATGTCTGACATTGTATTCCTTTATACTGTATTCGTCGATCTCTGCTAAATATATATCGGTTTGGTGGCGGAGAATTTATTCTCTTGATTAACATCCTTCTCTGGGACGTACGAGCTGAGAGGTTATATATTGGTGGAAATCAGCGGTACGGTATGGATTGACAATATGGCATGCTAAGATGCAAATGATCAAGGCTTACTGTTGAAAAGCAGAGTCTTGTGGATGATGGTCAAAGCACAGCTTTAATTAGCATAGCTTTGTACATAGCGTTAATTCGCGAGCCTTACACCTCAGTGTGAGTCAAAAGCGGGATTAAGGACCGTAGGGAGAACTTGTGTTTCTTTCTAGCTAGGAGTGGTGTCATGGTATGGAGCCCAGACATTTTTACTTTTGTGGATGTTGGATTGCGAGGCAACTCAGATATGATTGGTTAACGTACTGACCATTTTGGAGGTCCCATAGGGCCAGGAAACGTATTGTTCAGGAATAACCAATCCACTAAAGTAAGTATGGACCGGCCCTACCGTTCCCAGGTCGTCCGTAGGTGTGATCCTGAGGCATTTGCTAGAGTGTCATAAACCGGTGAGGAATATGCCTTGCCTCGACTCATGACAAAAATCAAATTTCCAATACGACATTGTGTGGTTATAATTGTAAACCTATATATCGACATAGTAGAATGGGGTACTATGCCGTCTATGATTGATACATTTATATTTGAAGTTGATTTCTTTATTTATAGTAATAATAAAAGATCAATTTCATGTACCAAGCATGTTTGTCCATTATAAGGTAAAATTATATCCTTTGGTTTGTGTTTGCAATGTGGACATTTTCTTTTAGCATTGCGCTATTTGTTTTATGGTATTCTTGGGAGGAAACTCGTTCCTTGTTATACGGCGTGGTCCTTTGATTTACTCAACATTAAAATAAAGATGATAACTGTTTTAGTTCTCACATCAGTCCTATGACTGGCTCCGATTTTATTGTTTCCCACCTAAACTCTGTGTGCCCTTATTTTCCTCGCGAGCAGCTAGTATTTTTGGTTTTCGCAAATATTTCTTTTCACAGGATCCTGGATTACGGTTGGAGCTATATTCGGAATGCTTTGTATCTGTCTATTTATTTCAGTTGTGATAGTTGATGATTTTCCGCTGCACTTTATATTTATGTGCTATTATGTAATTTAAATCTCTGATATTTTTCCACTATAAATTATTATCTGAACTCTGATATATTCTTGTACTCTGATATATTCTTGTACTCTGATGTAATTGTTGTAATAACAATGAAATATTCTCATGTTTGTGTTCTGATGCATCGTGTTCTCAAAACAATCCGGGCTCCTCCGTCTCTTCGGAGATCGGGCAAGCCTAGGTCGTCACAGTTTAGTATCAGAGATTTCGTTTACAAAGCTAGAGAACAAGACACATTAGAACCAAACAAAAGAATTCATCAGAGATAGGATTAGTAATATCCTATAAGAATAACTCGTTAGAGATGGGGTTAGTAATACCTAGAATGAGTTGGAAGAGTGTTATTTACTAAAAAAACAAGTTTAATTTTGAAAATTTTATCTTATTACAAAGATTTAAATATTTTATTTTATACTAAATTTGGACTAGTAGGTATATGAAGATTTTGAATATACGAGTAATTAACGTATATTCGGTGTCTTAAATATACTGAATAGATATAGAATCACACTCTAGACGCTCGGAGATGATTTTGATGATGATCATGGCATCATCAGTGTTTATGTTCGAGTTTCGAAAGTGGGACGCCTATATATTTCCAATTGACTGGTGTAAGAACCAAAACTTAGTTAGGGTTTATGTTTGTGATTAGACACTAAAAATATGATTTTTGGGTATATAAAAGCTATATATTTGAAAAGCTAATCAACTAATTGATTGCTGGTTGTGATGTGTGATGATCAGTTAGCTAATAAAATTATTGAAACCAATATGAAAATGAAAGGTAAATTAAGCCAAATCGAATCAAATATTGACATGAATTGAAAATTGATTGGTATTGCATATATGTACATGTATATATAATGATCAGGTCATAGCATGGAAGCTAAGAAGAAGAATAAAATTGTATGCCCGACAAATAAGTACATGTTTACTATTGTTATTGGGTTTGATGATTTTATGAGCCGCTTGGTTTTTTCTTTTTCTTTTTAATTGATGAGGCCCTGTGAGGCAAGTTGTGGATTTACCAATCAACCCGTACAAAGGAGGTTATGGCGAAATTTTTCGAAAATTTAGGGTGTTAGCCAAATTTTTGAGAAATTAGAAAGTTTTTAGAAACTAGAAAGTTGTAGAACTTGAGTCATGCGAAGGTGGAGTTAATTAAGTAAACAACCTTCGATTCTATCTTCCTTTTCGAGGACGAAAAGATTTTAAGTGGGGGAAATTGCAACAACCCGTAATTTTGGCACCAATTTAAAATTTTATTTTGAATTGATTTAATGGATTTTAAGAATTTAAAATGACTTATTTGAGAATTGACAAATTAAAATTTATTTAAATCGAAATTAGAACGTATAAATTTAAAATTTAGTCAAAACGAGCCTGAAATGGCACGGTAGTTTGAAATTTTGGTTTTGAACTTTAAATGAATATACATAATTCAATATAAATCAGAATTTAATGAAACAAGAAACGTTGGAATATTTTGAACTGTAATTTTCTAACGTACGTAAGAAACTGATATTTGACTTTATAAATTGTATGTTATGACCAGATTAAAATTTAGAATAGTCGCTCTGGAATTTATATATATTAAGATAATATATATAGCCCGTAAAAATAGCTATTTTGAAAACGACCTCTGTTTTCGATGAAACCACTTTTGTTGAATCCGGAATGTCAATTTATTTTCAGGTTTAAAATTTCAAGTCATTTGGCTTAGTATGTGAGCGTGGTGAATTTAAACGTGATTTCAATTTTAGTTTGAACTTAAATAAGCTAATAAATGTGCATTATTCAAACAGTCTTCAAATTCAATGAAATTAATTTTGTTGGGACCGTATCGTCAAAACATAGCTAGATTTTAAATTTTGTAATTTTTGGAGTCAGTATGTGGCCGAAGTAAATTAAAATGTACGTTCAAATTCAATTTTGACCGTTATAGTAATTTATATTTTAATTTGGATAAAAACTGATGGAAACAGTCAAATTGGGTTACAAAACATATTCCATTGTCGAAATAGGGGTACTTGGTTAGAAACGACTGTCATTGGGTTTGATTTGGAGTACGAATGAAAAATCTCACTTTTTGGAATTAAATAATATTAAAAAAAATCCATTTTTTTTCAAAACCCATTATTGCTCAGACCCTCCAGCCTCACACCTCGGTATGAGTCAAAAAGGGATGAGAGGCTGTAGGGAGAACTTGCGTTTCTTTCTAGTTAGGAGTGGTGTCATGGTATGGAGCCCAGACATATTTACTTATGTGGATGATAGATTGTGAGGCGTCTCGGATATGATTGGTCGACGTACTGACCATTTTGGAGGTCCGATAGGACCGAAAATGTATTGTTCAGGAATAACCAATCCACTAAAGTAAGTGTGGACCAGCCCTACCATTCCCAGGGTTGTCCGTAGATGTGATCCTAGGACACTTGCTAGAGTGTCTCGAACCGGTGAGAAAGATCCCTTGCCTCGACCCATGATAGAAATTCAATTTCCAATACGACATTCTACGGTTTTAACTGTAAACCTATGTGGCAACATGGTAGGATGGGGTACTATGCCGCCTATGATTGGTACATTTATATTAGAAGTTGATTTCTTCACTTATAATAATAATAAAAGACAAATTTCGCGTACCAAGCATGTTTGGACATTATAAGGTAAAACTCTATACTCTGATTTGTGTTTGCATTGTGTGACGGGACCTGAGTCTTATAATGGCTTCATTTTCCCTTTAGCATTGCGCTGATTGTTTTATGGTATTCTTGGAAGGACACCCGTTCCATGTTATACGACGTGGTCCCTTGATTTACTCAACATTAAAATAATGATAATAACTATTTTAGTTCTCACATCAGTCCCATGAGTAATTCGGAGTTTATTGTTTCTCATTTAAACTCTGGGTCCCCATATTTTCAAAGCCGGCAGCTAGAAGTTTTGGTTTTCGCAGATATTTCTTTTCATAGGATCCCGGATTACGGTCGGAACTAAATTCAGAATGCTTTGTATCCGTCTATTTCTTTCAGTTGTGATAGTTGATGATTTTCCGCTGCACATTATATTTATGTATTGTAGTTCCTGCTGTTATGTAATTTAAATCTATGATATTTTTCCGCTGTAAATTATTTATTTGAACTCTGAGATATTCTTCTACTCTGATGTAATTGTTGCAATAGCAATGAAATGTTCTCATATTTGTGTTCTGATGCATCATGTTCCTGAAACAATATGAGCTCCTCCGTCTCTTCAGGGATCGGGGAAGTCTAGGTCGTTACAATTATGCATCTTAGCACAACAATAGATGCCTGTTTTTTAGTTAATAATTTATTTATTTACACACACACACACACACACACACATATATATATATATATATATATATATATATATATATTCTAGGCATATAAATTCATCAAAAATACGTATTATTACTTCTATTTGTTTATTTTTCACATTTTTAAAATCCATAGAAATCTATGATAAATCATTTATTTTTTTCCTTTTTTTATATTCCTCATTTATCGTTTGCTTATAGCGGTACGAGAATACGGGAATTCGATAAATTCAAAAATATGAGAATTCGGGTGCTGTAACACCCCGTGTATTCTATAACAGTGAGATTCACAAATTAAAGTATAATTAATTTGAAATCAAAGAATTAAGGGAAACGGGTTACGCCATTGCATTCGCCTCGAAATTCTGCTTAAGATAGAGTCCGAGTTTACGCAAAACGGATAACGTGTGAAGAAGATATCTTTAATTTAAATATCGCAGCAAAACATGAAGAAAAAAAAGAATGGGAAACGAATAATGTTTAGCATTGTTCTAGGGTTTGTAAGCAAAAGACTTAGTAGCTCATTTGGTTGGAACACATGACTTGCATACAAGAGGTACAGAGTTCGATCCCCGCCAGCGCCCTATTTTTGTTTTAGGGGAATGGCTTAAAATAGCCTAGTGTGAACGCAGTTCAAAAAGTGGTTTAGTGTGAAAATGGGTAATTGGGAAGATAGAGAAAAAAATGAATATATATATAATATATATACATATACGCATATATATATATATATATATATATATGACGTGTACGCATCATGTAGCGTACGTTGCGCATTTTTGGTTGTCAAGGATGGTTTTTTTTTCTTGGCCTTCTCCAATTTTTAATTATGACAAATTAAAGGTAAGAAAATATTTATTCATATATAAATAAATATTTATATATGGGTAATTAATACGGTAAAGGGGAAAATGTATCTATTAAATACGTATTTACGTTTGAATTGGTGAGCATTTAATACGCTGAGTCATTTCTGACTCATCGCTGAGTCAATGCTGAGTCATTTCTGACTCATGGCTGAGTCAATAGGATAACTCTATCCTGACTGAACGGCTATTGTTGAATCAAGCTCCATCGACGGTCTAAAACAACTCACAAACATTATAAAAAGGACCTAAGACCTAGCCTAAATCATACTATTTCATTTTAGCCTCAGGCCGCCGCCATTAAACCTAGAGCTCTGAATTAAAAATATAAAGAATAAAATTATAGAAGATGGAGGACGATTCTTGAAGGCTACAACTAGAAGCTACAACAACTACGACGCTTTAGACAACGAATTCGAGACTAATTGATTTGGGATTTTTAATTGCTTCATATTGTAAGTTCTATGTTACTTTTTAGGCAAAAACGCTAAAACAATATGGACATGCGATGAATTGAAACCGAATTTATGAACTATTGCTAGTCCATTGTTTATATTATTTATCGTTCAATTATAATTTGGGGATATTGCTATGGCAACGTTGCAAGTTAAACTTGTCATGATTTTGATGTTGTTATGAATCACTTGGGCTTAATTGTTTGGCAAGTTGGACTAATACATGTCCATGAAATCGCTATGTTTATTGAAATATTTATGTTGATTAAACCATGCCTATGATGCTAATTAGACCATGGCTATGAATATTGATGGAATTATGCCTGTGGTGTTATTATACCCATCATGATTTATGAAAAATAGGGTATTGCTAGGCTATGATGAAAAGTTGAAATTGTTATAATGTTAGATATGTTAAAAACGCTAAGTTGGAATCATTATGTCTATCATGTTAATTATGTTAAAAACGCTAAATTGGAATCATTATGTCTATCATGTTAATTATGTTAAAAACGCTAAATTGGGATCATTATGTCTATCATGTTAGTTGAGAATCATTGTGTTAATAATGCTAAGTTGGAACCATTATGTTTATAATATTAGATGAGAATTATTATGATAAATTGGAATTATTATGTCTATGAGAATCATTATGTTAAAAATGCTAAATTGGAATCCACTATGCCCATTAGGATTACTATGCCTTTAATGTTTCATGTTTATAATAAAATTTTTATGATGCCGCAATGATTATTATGCCTATGATGCAAAGTTGAAAACATCATGTTAAATTAAGTTGGAATCATCACTATGCCAAGTTATCACCTTACTAGTATTGCAACTATGTGATATGTTATAGCCTGTTTATTATGCAAGTAATGTTATAACTGTCACATATGCCTATCACATGTTTGGTATTATTCCCCTTTATCTCTTGAACTGTTTATACTTGTGAACGAAGTACGTTTATATACGTTGGGGATACAATTGGGTAGAATAGGCAAAACTTGAATTAATTATAAGCATAAACTATGAAATTTGGCATAAGTAGAACATGAAATATGGCACGAAAAACTTGACTTGAACATGCCATAACTTGACTTTAAACATGCCTTAGTTGGGCACGAAGTTGACATATGAACATGATATCAAAATTCTGATAAGAACATGGGCATGACTTTAGAAAACAAGAAAGTGGCCAACTCGAGGTTGGGTTGAGTTTGTAGTGTAAATCTGCCCGGAACCGCCCGGCAAATCCAGTTGCTACAAACAATAGGATCCAATGTGAGTAGTTGGTCACATCGTGCTTGAAACCCGAGGTTGGGTTGAGTTCGTAGTGTAAATCTGCCCGGAACCGCCCGGCAAATCCAGTGGCTACGAACAACAGGATCCAATGTGAGTGGTTCGGTGCATTAACGAATCAATTAATGCCAAGTAGGGTTAAGTCATGAACATGAAAAAGACAACTTAACCAACTTGAACACGATTTGAAGGGCTAAGTCATGAACTTGAAAACGACGACACTTAGCCAACTTGACATGACACGTAGGCGGGTTAAGTCGCGAACTGAAATGACATGCTTAACCATCTTGACATGACTAGACTAGAAAAGGATTGAGTCACGAATTACATGACTTAATCTGTTAGGCGGGTTGGGTCACGAATTACATGACCTAATCTATTAGGCGAAACCCTAGACACGACCCCTTTCAGCAGTAACCCTCTAGATGTATCAAGGTACCCTGGGGCTTGGCCGGGTGGGGGCACGATTACTGGGCTGATTGTAAGAGGTGAACGGCGGCAGTGGGGTACGCCAGTGTAGGTTCGGCGGACTACGATCGTGCACGTATCCGGGGCAGACACTGGGTATCCGTAGATTTATCTGTGCATCTTGAATCGTGTCAGGGGTTGACACTTTAGGGCTGATACACCCAAAGGTGGACCCAGCACAGGTGACTACATTCGTGATTAGCCGTATGACACGGACACTTGACGAGCTAGAACTTGTAGGGAGCCGATCGACTAGATAATCGCTCCGTAGGACCCCGTACTTGGGTCAGACCCCGTTTCAGGGTCATTTCATGATATTGGGCCGTGGGATTTATTTCGTGATTAACTTGTGACACGGGCTTAGTATACTAGTGAAGTCGATGCAACGGATCTCGAACATGTGATGCTTTACTTGACTTGTCTTGACTTATCCTGATCACCTTAGTCTATCTTGTTCACCTTGACACTATTCTTAAGTCTAGTTCCAGTTCATACATGACAGGTTGTTTTAACCGTTTTTACACTGAAAGTCACTAGAACTTACTCAGTCTTTATGACTGACCCTTTTCCTTTCGCCTCTTTTTCTTTCGTTCCCCCCCAGGTTCTCAGGGAGGAATAACTAGCTCTTAGCTTGGATATCACTTGCTTTGGCTCAGCATGTACGGTTTACTATGGCTGCTTCTTTTGACTGCACTTGGGGAATAAGCTGTTTTACTGTTTTTAAATTACTGCTTCTTTGGCTATTATTACAAGACAGTTGTAATGAGGTTACTTGAAATGTTTGTAAAAGACATGGTTTAATTTGGAATGAAATGAAGTTCTGTTTTGCTCAGAAATTCTTCCGCTGTTTACTTAATTATTTATTTATGTTCTGTCTTGTGATAATTCTGTGATGTTATCTCGATAATACCTCTCCAAAACTAGGGCATTCCCTTTGTGAGTGACCCTAGCGGAGGTGGGGTGTTACACTTGGTATCAGAGCCGAAGGTTACCAAGACTGGGCAAAAGTTTTGAAAACCTTTTGAATTTTTTTTCAAAACCATTTACAAAGAAGCATTTTCCAAGAAAATTTTTTTAAAGGCTATTCCCCAAAAAGCCATTAGCACTATCCTTTGTTTCCTTGTTTGAATCTCTTTCCCTTTCTTTTCTCCATCTGTAGTCACTGTAGCTTTACCTGCGGCTAATCTTCTTTCTAGCTTCGTAGGGGGTTTTCCCGTATGATGGAGATAGTTTTCGTGAGGCTTGTTAACATGTTATATAGGATAGGTATGAGTGATAAGGATAAAGATAAGGCGGATGAGTCTTCCGGAGTGATTGAGCCAAGCATCCTTGAAGGCGTAAAAGTGGAAACATTGAGGCGAGTTCTGATTCGTGTCTTAGGAACGGAGATCTAGGAGCTAAGGAATCAAGAAGTCAAGCTAGTTAAAATACAGTGGGGTGAAGCCCTAGAAGACGCAACTTGGGAAATTTAAGAAAAGCTAAGCGCGCTATACCCATTTCTTTTTAGGGTACATTCTAGATCTATTTTTCCTATAGGTTTACATACATTTCTCTTGCTATCCATGTTTGTTTTGTTATCTCTTTGATCCTATCTTGAGAACCATAGGTAGAATCTTTTTGGATGTAAACATGTAATTGAAACATGTTATGATTGCGAAATGGTTGCAAGTGGTCGCAAGTGGTTGCTCGTGGATGCATGAATACACATTAGGCACTAGATCGGCTCAGGCACATTTACATATTGCATATGCATGAGTGTTTATTTTGGAAACTTGGTTGTGCTATCATTTGGTTGTTGCATATGATTGAATGTTTGAGCACTCATGTAGAAATTGTGAATTATAGTAGGAAAAAATTGCAAACATATTGGATTCATTTCACTAAACATATTTTGCATTTAGAAGATCAATCAGGCTTGATCATTAGCATTAGTTAAGGAACATATACACACACTTCGCATATGATCATAAAGCATTAGAAGTCTTTTAAGGACAATGGATACTCGTGTTTGATGGATGAGTAGATGGATGTTTGGATGTTAGGATATACATTCCTCCTAACTTGAAGATTTCGGGGACGAAATCCTTTTAAGTGGGGGAGAATGTAACACCCCGTGTATTCTATAACAGTGAGATTCACAAATTAAAGTATAATTAATTTGAAATCAAAGAATTAAGGGAAACGGGTTACGCCATTGCATTCGCCTCGAAATTCTGCTTAAGATAGAGTCCGAGTTTACGCAAAACGGATAACGTGTGAAGAAGATATCTTTAATTTAAATATCGCAGCAAAACATGAAAAAAAAAGAAGAATGGGAAACGAATAATGTTTAGCATTGTTCTAGGGTTTGTAAGCAAAAGACTTAGTAGCTCATTTGGTTGGAACACATGACTTGCGTACAAGAGGTACAGAGTTCGATCCCCGCCAGCGCCCTATTTTTGTTTTAGGGGAATGGCTTAAAATAGCCTAGTGTGAACGCAGTTCAAAAAGTGGTTTAGTGTGAAAATGGGTAATTGGGAAGATAGAGAAAAAAATGAATATATATATAATATATATACATATATGCATATATATATATATATATATGACGTGTACGCATCATGTAGCGTACGTTGCGCATTTTTGGTTGTCAAGGATGGTTTTTTTTTCTTGGCCTTCTCCAATTTTTAATTATGACAAATTAAAGGTAAGAAAATATTTATTCATATATAAATAAATATTTATATATGGGTAATTAATACGGTAAAGGGGAAAATGTATCTATTAAATACGTATTTACGTTTGAATTGGTGAGCATTTAATACGCTGAGTCATTTATGACTCATCGCTGAGTCAATGCTGAGTCATTTCTGACTCATGGCTGAGTCAATAGGATAACTCTATCCTGACTGAACGGCTATTGTTGAATCAAGCTCCATCGACGGTCTAAAACAACTCACAAACATTATAAAAAGGACCTAAGACCTAGCCTAAATCATACTATTTCATTTTAGCCTCAGGCCGCCGCCATTAAACCTAGAGCTCTGAATTAAAAATATAAAGAATAAAATTATAGAAGATGGAGGACGATTCTTGAAGGCTACAACTAGAAGCTACAACAACTACGACGCTTTAGACAACGAATTCGAGACTAATTGATTTGGGATTTTTAATTGCTTCATATTGTAAGTTCTATGTTACTTTTTAGGCAAAAACGCTAAAACAATATGGACATGCGATGAATTGAAACCGAATTTATGAACTATTGCTAGTCCATTGTTTATATTATTTATCGTTGAATTATAATTTGGGGATATTGCTATGACAACGTTGCAAGTTAAACTTGTCATGATTTTGATGTTGTTATGAATCACTTGGGCTTAATTGTTTGGCAAGTTGGACTAATACATGTCTATGAAATCGCTATGTTTATTGAAATATTTATGTTGATTAAACCATGCCTATGATGCTAATTAGACCATGGCTATGAATATTGATGGAATTATGCCTGTGGTGTTATTATACCCATCATGATTTATGAAAAATAGGGTATTGCTAGGCTATGATGAAAAGTTGAAATTGTTATAATGTTAGATATGTTAAAAACGCTAAGTTGGAATCATTATGTCTATCATGTTAATTATGTTAAAAACGCTAAATTGGAATCATTATGTCTATCATGTTAATTATGTTAAAAACGCTAAATTGGGATCATTATGTCTATCATGTTAGTTGAGAATCATTGTGTTAATAATGCCAAGTTGGAACCATTATGTTTATAATATTAGATGAGAATCATTATGATAAATTGGAATTATTATGTCTATGAGAATCATTATGTTAAAAATGCTAAATTGGAATCCACTATGCCCATTAGGATTACTATGCCTTTAATGTTTCATGTTTATAATAAAATTTTTATGATGCCGCAATGATTATTATGCCTATGATGCAAAGTTGAAAACATCATGTTAAATTAAGTTGGAATCATCACTATGCCAAGTTATCACCATACTAGTATTGCAACTATGTGATATGTTATAGCCTGTTTATTATGCAAGTAATGTTATAACTGTCACATATGCCTATCACATGTTTGGTATTATTCCCCTTTATCTCTTGAACTGTTTATACTTGTGAACGAAGTACGTTTATATACGTTGGGGATACGATTGGGTAGAATAGGCAAAACTTGAATTAATTATAAGCATAAACTATGAAATTTGGCATAAGTAGAACATGAAATATGGCACGAAAAACTTGACTTGAACATGCCATAACTTGACTTTAAACATGCCTTAGTTGGGCACGAAGTTGACATATGAACATGATATCAAAATTCTGATAAGAACATGGGCATGACTTTAGAAAACAAGAAAGTGGCCAACTCGAGGTTGGGTTGAGTTTGTAGTGTAAATCTGCCCGGAACCGCCCGGCAAATCCAGTTGCTACAAACAATAGGATCCAATGTGAGTAGTTGGTCACATCGCGCTTGAAACCCGAGGTTGGGTTGAGTTCGTAGTGTAAATCTGCCCGGAACCGCCCGGCAAATCCAGTGGCTACGAACAACAGGATCCAATGTGAGTGGTTCGGTGCATTAACGAATCAATTAATGCCAAGTAGGGTTAAGTCATGAACATGAAAAAGACAACTTAACCAACTTGAACACGATTTGAAGGGCTAAGTCATGAACTTGAAAACGACGACACTTAGCCAACTTGACATGACACGTAGGCGGGTTAAGTCGCGAACTGAAATGACATGCTTAACCATCTTGACATGACTAGACTAGAAAAGGATTGAGTCACGAATTACATGACTTAATCTGTTAGGCGGGTTGGGTCACGAATTACATGACCTAATCTATTAGGCGAAACCCTAGACACGACCCCTTTCAGCAGTAACCCTCTAGATGTATCAAGGTACCCTGGGGCTAGGCCGGGTGGGGGCACGATTACTGGGCTGATTGTAAGAGGTGAACGGCGGCAGTGGGGTACGCCAGTGTAGGTTCGGCGGACTACGATCGTGCACGTATCCGGGGCAGACACTGGGTATCCGTAGATTTATCTGTGCATCTTGAATCGTGTCAGGGGTTGACACTTTAGGGCTGATACACCCGAAGGTGGACCCAGCACAGGTGACTACATTCGTGATTAGCCGTATGACACGGACACTTGACGAGCTAGAACTTGTAGGGAGCCGATCGACTAGATAATCGCTCCGTAGGACCCCGTACTTGGGTCAGACCCCGTTTCAGGGTCATTTCATGATATTGGGCCGTGGGATTTATTTCGTGATTAACTTGTGACACGGGCTTAGTATACTAGTGAAGTCGATGCAACGGATCTCGAACATGTGATGCTTTACTTGACTTGTCTTGACTTATCCTGATCACCTTAGTCTATCTTGTTCACCTTGACACTATTCTTAAGTCTAGTTCCAGTTCATACATGACAGGTTGTTTTAACCGTTTTTACACTGAAAGTCACTAGAACTTACTCAGTCTTTATGACTGACCCTTTTCCTTTCGCCTCTTTTTCTTTCGTTCCCCCCCAGGTTCTCAGGGAGGAATAACTAGCTCTTAGCTTGGATATCACTTGCTTTGGCTCAGCATGTACGGTTTGCTATGGCTGCTTCTTTTGACTGCACATGGGGAATAAGTTGTTTTACTGTTTTTAAATTACTGCTTCTTTGGCTATTATTACAAGACAGTTGTAATGAGGTTACTTGAAATGTTTGTAAAAGACATGG
Source organism: Allium sativum (assembly GCA_030737875.1). Lineage (NCBI taxonomy): Eukaryota > Viridiplantae > Streptophyta > Magnoliopsida > Asparagales > Amaryllidaceae > Allium > Allium sativum. The sequence goes on along the minus strand of CM060925.1, from coordinate 136,524,684 downwards.
TTTAATTTGGAATGAAATGAAGTTCTGTTTTGCTCAGAAATTCTTCCGCTGTTTACTTAATTATTTATTTATGTTCTGTCTTGTGATAATTCTGTGATGTTATCTCGATAATACCTCTCCAAAACTAGGGCATTCCCTTTGTGAGTGACCCTAGCGGAGGTGGGGTGTTACAGGTGCGGATGGGTATGACAAATTTTAAAAATATATTATATGTACATATATAATCCAACAGATGCATTTTAATTAAACAAAGTAGTCAAATAAATAAGTTCAACATCCTAAGTAGCTAAATACATAATTCATCATCCTTAATGTCGGTACCTCATTATATAGACTTGAAAGCATTAGTGCAGGTGCGTGGTACGGGAGTACGGGAATTCAACAAATTCAAAAATACGAGGATTCAGGTGCGGAGGAATACGACAAATATTAATATATTAAAAGTATATTATATATATAAATATAATTCAACCGATGCATTTTAATTAAACAAAACAGTCAAATAAACAAGTTCAACATCCTAAGTAGAAAAATACATAATTCATCATCCTTAATGTCAGTGCCTCAAACACTCTGAACTAAAATACAAGCTGGCCTCAAATTAAAAAAAACTATTCAAAGATATAAGCTAGCCTCAAATTAAAACAAAAAAACTTGGTCGCTTCAAATCAAAATCGCTGCAACTGATGCCTTAAAAAAACCAGACGCTTCAAATCAAAATCGCTTGCCAGTGGCGAGCGACGAAGATAGGGATGAGCGGCAAGTATTTGAGGCCAGTGTGTATTTTGTGTTTTGTGATGAAGACAGCAATAAACAGTGGAGTTAGGGCTTCTCAATCGATTTCCCACGCCCATTTCCTGAAATATGGGGACTTCGCATGCACTGAAATTGGATCGGATAAAATAAGAATGGGATAAAAACACAGTATCTTCTATGGTGTATATCGTGTTATGTAACGACGATCGGAACAAATCCCCCCTTCCTCGCACGCATATGAGATGACACACAACTCCCATGTAACAAAAAGAACCCCTTATGTTACGTGCCTACCAGCTCATATTTGTACCCAATTCCTTCAATATATTCCGTGATGTGGCACTATTGTATCCAAACCATCATTCCTTCTTAACAACATGCGAGACAATCCTAACATATCGGACAATTCTTAACTTATAGTATTTGCCAAATTACACGTAATAAACCAAATAAAAGTTAGATGCCACGTAAACATACGTTGCTGCCATAAGAGAGGAGTTGCTGCTAACGCTGCAGCAGCAAGGAAAGACGAAAATATAGAAATTATGACAATAATAAAGTGTGTGGCATGTGTGTTATGCTTTCTGTGCATTTGTGCGGTTGGGTGTATGTGGTGTGTACAGTTTTGTATGTATGTGTTCGCGTTTGAGCTATTGTGTTGTGCATTGTGTTATTCTGGTGTGTTTTGTGGTGGTGTGCTTGCGCTTATTTGTTAATGTATGTGTGTTAATAATATGCGTGTGTGTAACTCTTTGCATAAGTGGGAATATGTGCCCGTGAGTTAATAATAAGTGGTCATGCTTAGTTCAGTGTCCGCGTGTGAATGATTATGTTTGAGTATGTAAATGTGCTGGGTTTATGTGTGAGTGAGTTCGTGTGGCTTCCTATGTGATGCATGTATGAGTTTATGGACGCTTATATGGCTTTGTGTTTATAAGAGCTTGGTCAGATTATACAACGGGTGTCACTTGAATTGGTTGTAGCTCCCTTGAGCAACTTCGCATGAACTTGGTTTATGCATAATATGGATTCCAATGCATGAACAGTGTCACGCTATGTATTAATTCACTAGTATGTATTCATATGCATGCCTTCAGCTTTAACTTTAATTGCTCCCTAAGTTCTGGATGAACATACATGTTGCATTAATCAAGATTCATTTTGGCACTACTGAGACATGGAGAAAAAAAGAAAAACTTGTACATTTGAAAACTGATGTTGTTTGTTAAATGCGGCACTGTTAAAGGGAAAAAAAGAAAAATAATAGAGTAGCAGTAGAGAAAGGAAAGAAAAAAAGAAAAAATAATGATAATAGCACTGCTATCATCGAGTAGTGATTCCTATGGAAAAAAAATCTATCCTTTATATTGATACCAATTACGTTAACTAAATTCATGTCTTGCTAAGCAATATAATTGTATACATTTTTAGTACTATGAATCTTCCATAGTGACCGTCATGTGCATTAAGGGCGACTATTTATATAGAATCAATGGACTATTAACGAGCTTTTCGGATCATATTAACTATAAGCACAATCTTACTTGTGTGTGTTCCGCATTTACTTATCTCAATATGCAGTCAATCCCTGTAATTCTAAGGATAATTAAGCTTTTTTTATACAATTGAACTCATTGCACTTATAATCCTTAATGTTATTTTTTTATGGAAATATGTACAAAAGAGGCTGAAATCCGGATTTGTTATCAGATCTAGATGCTTGTTTATCTCGTTTCATCAATTATTACCTATATGATGTTAATAATTTTCTACTCATATTCATAAATCATATATCGAGGATTGCTCAGTTTATTATCCACTCATTTATTTGCATTTGTTTGTGAGACTAATTCCTGTGTACCAAAACTAATGTGTCGTTTGCTCTGTGAAATGCAACTACTTATTTTGGATGTTGATTTGGTTGACAGTCATACAAATTCAGGACAGGAATTTGTTTGCACTTGTCCACATTATACTAGTTTTTGTTGTGTTTGTTTTCAGTTTTGAAAACAACAGTGTAATATTGAAATCAAAACAAGATGAAAAATTTTTGCTTACATGTAAAAAAAATTGATGTTATATTTTTGACAGACAATTATTTTTCACGAATTAAAAATGTGACGATTGGAATCCTATACAGAAAACTTACCTTAATTTTTTTTTAAATGCAATGTATAGCACAAAATCTTGTAAAAAAGTAAATGGGTTTAATTAGCAAACAATATTTAACATGGATTTTATTATAATCAAGAAAATCATTTGTGAAAAAAAGAAAATTTATAATGAAAATGTTTCCTCTGATGCTTATATGTTGTAAGTAATAAGCTTAAAGCTTCATCTTTTGCTTTTGGTTGGACTCCTTACCCTCGTAGAATAACTCAGTTGCATGGATTACATAGTTCGGCTTCGGTAGGGCCGGTCCTGAGTATTTATGGGCCTAGTGCGGGCCCAAAATTTTGGGCCCTTAATTTTATTTTTTATGAAATTGAACTTAAGTGAAAATGCGTTTTTTCTACTGTGCATCTTCGTTGAGAAAATTGCGTGTTTCAGCAAATTCATAAAGTTTTTACCCATATTTTCAATCTGTCAACTAGAGGTCCACACAAGCCACATCTCCATTTTAATATATTGATTGATGTCAACAAAGCATACAATCATATCTACTTTTGCATAGATAAATTACTATCAAGTACACACATCCTAACAAGAAAAAGAAGCTCTAGTAAAGGCAATACAGTTTTTTTTGGGCCCCCGACCTAATGGGCCCTGTGCGGTCGCACGGCTCGCACTAGGCCAGGGCCGGCCCTGGGCTTCGGCTCCGTGTTATTCCGTTCAGGTGGTCTAATTTATTGGATCGATTTATGTTACGCTGATTTACCATCAAAACAATACTGTTTGATTATCCAATAAACTATTTGATTATGGGAAATGGCACTAGCAAATTATTCCCGTAAAGGACTCCTGTTTGACTAAGGTAGCGTTTGATTTGTTAACTGGGCAGTTAATGTTTGTGTCTGCGTCGGATGCGTCTGACGCATCCAAGGTGGGTCCTACACTTTTGCCCCTTTAAGACGAACGGTTGAAAAGGTGGCTTTCGCGTCCGACGCATCCGATGCATGTCTGACGCCACGAAATTCCAGAACAACCGATTCTTTCCCCTCTCCCTATATATTTCTTCCATTTCATTTCCCTTCCATCACCAAAACAGCACCAAATCCAAAAATTTCAGCTTCAGTCACTGTGATAACCCCAAACTTCCACTGGGTAAAAGTAAGGAATAATCATATGGAATACAACATAAATATAACAATACATATCACTGATACAACATAGCAAAGGAAAACCATAGTATAATAACATCATAGCAGCGGAAATATAATGTCATAAACCACAGAATCCCAACAGTCAAAGAATTCCAAATTATTACATCAAGTCTGCAGAAATGGAAATAAGTTCCAACTCCCAAAATAAGCAATACGAAATGAAACAAGTCTAATGTCTGAAAATAAAAAGAGAAAAATGCAATAGAGAGAAATGATAGATATCTTCAAAGCTCCAAGCCATCACCTCTCCACAAAAGCAAATCCAAGCAAAGATAATGAGCAACTCCAAGACAAGACTCCAAGCAGAAAATGAACCTGTTTACTTGGCTGCCCGTGTGTAAAGAGGGCACCCGAGTTTGCAAAAAGGTGAAACAAAATACGGGTCAGTTGTGGGACTGGTATGAGAATTCTAAACTAGTTTACTAATAATAATATGACAAATCCAAAGACTACGAACGGATTTACTCAATGGATTGTCGTGCATAATTTAAAGTGTCAGAACAAGCAGATAAATAGATCGTACAACATCGCAATGCTTTTTAGAAAAAAATGGAATCACCATAAGACTCAAGTCCTATCACACAATGCAACGCACACCAGAGGATAGAGTTTTCCCTTATGGTGATTAAATATGTTAAATACGGCAAATACGAGTTTAATATTATTATTAGTGTATAATAAAACATTTCAAAATAAATATATCAATCCTAGGAAACATAGTACCCCATCCTACTATATCTCCATACTAGTAATACAATCAAAACCATAGTGTCGTATTTGGAATTTGGATTTCCATCTGAGTCAAGGCTAGGGAGGAGCTCCTTACCGATTTGAGACACTCTAGCCAGTGTCCCAGGATTGGTACTCTGTCCAACCCTTGGATCCTACAGGGTCGGTCCACACTTACTTTTGTGGATTAGTTATGCCTGAACACATGTTTCCCGGTCCTATGGGACCTATCAACCGAGGCGCCTCATTCCATCATCCACATAAGTAAAATGTCTGGGCTCCATACCATGACACCACTTCTAGCTAGAAAGAAACATGCTGCTCTCCCTGCGTTCCCTTCTCCCGTTTTAGACTCCGCCGGTGTGTGAGGCTCGTGAAGTCACGTCATACACAAAGCTATGCCTAAACAGGTTATGCTTTGATCATCCCACAAGGCCTGCTTTTCAACAAAGCTTTGATCTTATGCATCTTAGCATGCCACATCATCAATCCATACCATACTACTGATTTCTACCAACATATTACCTCTGAGCTCGTACGTCTCAGAGAAGGGTGTAAAACACCAAACAGATATATGTTTAGCAGAGATCAATAGATACAGTATCAAAGGAGTACCACGTCAGACATGCAATCCATTTATACGCTTATGCTCTGGGTCTGAGCGAAAGCCAAATCCGTTCAATCAACATGTTCGTTCGGACAACGACCATGACTTCGAATTGGGAGCAAATCAATTCAAAGCCTCAATCGTTGTCTTCCTGAGGGGAAGATTGACGGTCTTCATTAGTCGCCTTCTTCTTCAATTCTCATCATCGTTTTGATTATTTGGAATGAGATTAACTCGGCCTTTCCAAATAATCTTCGTATAGATATGTACATATATATATTGAAAAACTCTTCCTTATCGTTATTTTATTTAATTAAAAATAATTAAATCTTTAATCAACGACGATTCAGGTCAATGGTGATTCTGGCGCTGTTTTCAACCAATTTTGATTTTCACATATCTAAAAATCTAGCCGTTGGATTTTGACGTATTATATATTGTTGGAAAGATTTTTCCAAGACGGTCCTAGCGGTTTCAGTTTCAAGAAAATCCGACGGTCGGATCTTCTTGTATAGTCATTTAAAGATATAATTTTAAAACGCGAACTACCGCGCTCGATTCGTTTAATTTTAATTATATTTATATATAGATGTATAAACATAAACCGTTTAATTCTTTATTCTTATGAATATTGCCATTCTTTATCTTTTCATCCCTTTATTTACAGGAAAATGTAAAATCATACTTGAACGATGAATTCTCCCTTTTTAATTCCTTTAATTTCTTTAATTTATGGTAAAATGTAAATTATATTTCATCATCCAATTCCTTCTTTTAATTCCATCCTTACATGTAAAATGTAATTTATAATTCATCGTTCTTAAGTACATATAAAAATATAAATTTTATTTACAATGTGAATCCTACTTCTTGCTTACATTATAAAAATGTAATCTTTATTCACAAAGTAAATCTATACATTCATTTCATAGAATAAAATGAAATTTCACTCATGCGGGTTAAATTCATTCATAATGTAATTTATGTCATACGATGAAAATTCATTCATAAATTACATATAAAAATGTAATTTACTTTATGCGGACTAATTTCATTCATAAAATAAAATGTAATTTATTTCATGCGATCTTAACTCATTCATAAAATGCATATACAAATGTATTTTATTTCATGCGATGTTAATTCATTCATAAAATACATATAAAAATGTAATTTATTTTATGCGATGTTAATTCATTCATAAAATACATATAAAAATGTAATTCATTCTATGTGGTCTTGATTCATTCATAAAATACATATAAAAATGTATTTTATATTATGCGGGCTTCATTCATTCATAAATTACATAAGTAAACGTAATTTATGTCATGTGGTCTAATTTCCTTTACAAATTACATAAATAAATGTAATTCATGTCATGCGGTCTAATTTCTTTTATAAATTACATAAATAAATGTAATTCATGTCATGCGGTCTAATTTCATTTATAAATTACACAAATAAATGTAATTCATGTCATGCGGTCTAATTTCATTTATAAATTACATAAATAAATGTAATTCATGTCATGCGGTCTAATTTCATTTATAAATTACATAAATAAATGTAATTCATGTCATGCGGTCAAATTTCATTTATAAATTACACAAATAAATGTAATTCATGTCATGCGGTCTAATTTCATTTATAAATTACATAAATAAATGTAATTCATGTCATGCGGTCTAATTTCATTTATAAATTACACAAATAAATGTAATTCATGTCATGCGGTCTAATTTCATTTATAAATTACACAAATAAATGTAATTCATGTCATGCGGTCTAATTTCATTTATAAATTACACAAATAAATGTAATTCATGTCATGCGGTCTAATTTCATTTATAAATTACACAAATAAATGTAATTCATGTCAAGCGGTCTAATTTCATTTATAAATTACATAAATAAATGTAATTCATGTCATGCGGTCTAATTTCATTTATAAATTACATAAATAATGTTAATTTTCTTACAGTGTAATTCCTCTTTTTATTTACATTATAAATAATGCAATGTTATCCTACGTTGTAATCACTATATAGTGTACATTAAAAATAATGTAAGATGTACATATGGTGAGACTCATATATATTTACATAAAAAAAATGTAAATTTAACGTACGGTGAAATTTCTATATATTCACATTAAGAAAAATGTAAATTCTCATGCTTGTCACATTTTTATTGAATTTGCCTTCAACAAAATGTAAACTTCTATTCTCAAGTTACAATATAAAATCCATTCTTCTTTACAATGTAAAATTTACTCTTTAAAACACAATGTAAAATCCATTCTTTTTATTACATTAAAACTAATGTAATTCTCCCTACGGTGAAATTTTTCATATATTAGCATTAGAAATAATGTTAACAAATCCTACGGTTAAATTTACATATATCAACATTAAAAATAATGTTAACAATTTCTACGGTTAAATTTACATATATCAACATTAAAAATAATGTTAACAATTTCTACGGTCAAATTTTCATATGTTAACATTAAGAATAATGTTAACAATTTCTACAGTCAAATTTTCATATGTTAACATTAAAAATAATGTTAACAATTTCTACGGTCAAATTTTCATATGTTAACATTAAAAATAATGTTAACAATCTCTATAGTTTAATTCACTATTTAATTTACATTAAAATGATGTAAATTCATACATGCGGTGAAAATACTCTATTTACATAATAAAAATGAAAATTTCATGTCATCGCAATTTCTGATATTGAATTTACAAAATTAAATGTAAATTCATGTCATCGCCAATCCTAATATTGAATTTACAAAATAAAAATGTATATTCAAGTCAACGCAAAATTTTAACTTTAACTTACATAATAAAATGTAAATTTTATATCAACGCCAAAATTCTAGCTTTAACTTACATAATAAAATGTAAATTTTATATCAACGCAAAATTCTAACTTTAATCTACATAATAAAAATGTAAATTTTTTTTGCGTCAACGCCAAATTCTAATATTAATCTACATAAAAAAAATGTAATTTTGTTTCAACGCCAAATTCTAATGTTAATCTACATAATAAAATGTAAATTTTGTTTCAACGCCAAATTCTAATGTTAATCTACATAATAAAATGTAAATTTTGTTTCAACACCAAATTCTAATGTTAATCTACATAATAAAATGTAAATTTTGTTTCAACGCCAAATTCTAATGTTAATCTACATAATAAAATGTAAATTTTGTTTCAACACCAAATTCTAATGTTAATGTATAAAATAAAATGTAAATTTTGTTTCAACGCCAAATTTTAACTTTAATTTACAAAATAAATTGTAAATCTCATATCAACGACAAATTCTAATTTTTAATTTACCAAATAAATTGTAAATTACATATCAACAACAAATTCTAATTTACAAAATAAATTGTAAATTTCATGTCATCAAATCAACAACATTCAAATAATCCAAGAGGTCTAGATCTAACAGTTCAAATCAACATAACATACAGGGTGATGTATATTTTGGCATATGACAAATCGACGAGGCATAATTCAATAATATTAACAAATAATCTATTTTAATTAGCCAATAATTTCAGATCTAACGTTTAGATTCGCGGATCTAACATCATACATTCATAAACAACTTAGATCCGTATTTCAATATCGCTACATAGCCAATCAGTCAATAATTTTTAATAACAAAGAATAAATAAATAATTAAATAAATTAAATTTAATTAAAAATAAATTCTCACCGCTGTTGGTTCTGAGATGAATCAAGTTTGATCAGATTTGGTTTTCGAATTCAAGACGGTTGCGGATCTGAAACATTTTGCATTCAAGTTCATATGAAAAATTAGAAATCAGCCTTTAACAACTGACTCTGCGACGCTTATAAGCGTGACTAAATCTGAAGCTTTTACCTTCAAGAGAGGTTCAAATCTTTGTTTTCAATTTGCCGGAGCTACGGTCGATGAAATGACGAACCGTTTGTTGGAGGTGGAAGAGCTTGGAGAGACCTATGATCGGCCAGAAGGTGGGGGCACTCGGCGGCGGCGGTGGGGCCCAGGGGAGGCGCGACCGTGGCGGCTTTGAGGGGCTTTGGCGGCTTCATCGAGGCATGGTTCGAGGTGATTCTTGTCGGAGATCGTAGAGCTCGGAAAGAGCTTCGAAACGGGTACTCACACGCTAAATTTCGTTGAAAAATGAAGGAGAAATCGAAGTTTGAAGTTTTGAAGAGTAATTGGTTTAGGCGGCTCAGAATTTCGGTTTTGAAGATGATGAACAGTGTTTTGGGGTTTTTATAATATTATATTAGGGTTATCTAATTATTTAATTAGCCCGTTAAAGCCCGTTTTGGTCCGAACTCCGATTTAGGCCTGCTTACTGTCGTTCTTAAGGTTTTGACACCTTCTGAACGCAATGGGCTATGTCCCGGGGTCCAATTCCGAGGTCTGTTATGAGTTTTGGAATAATTACATTATTTTATTAATATTTTAATGTATATCGTACATGAAAATTCACCGAGGTCACAAATTAACTTCAAAAATTCTCGAAAAATATATTTAGCTGTGTTTTGATGCTGTGGACCTATGAAAATTAATTTCGTTCAATTCTGAGCCCATATGGATTTTTAATGAATTTTTAAAGTCAAAAATTTGCCCGTTTACACTGAAAAATCAATTATAATTATATTTTAATTCTAAAAATTACCAAAAAATCATTTTTAGCTTTGTTTTGATGTTACGAATCCAACAAAATTTATTTCGTTGAATTATGAGACTTTTTGAAAAATGACTATTTTTAAGGCCAGTATATTTAATATTAAAAATACATTTTTAAACAAATAATTTTCGAAACTCGAAATATATAAGTGTTTATACTTTTTAAATGCAGGAACGTCATTTCGGACTCAATGGAAGTGGTTTTGAGTTCAATTTCCTTCGTATGCAAAAAGTAGCATTATTGACCTATGCAAATTACCTAGCGACCTTTCTAAAAATTGAATTGGCCACAACTTTTGATTTCCGCTATGAAATTTCGATTTTTCGGATTCGTTGGAAAGATATTTTTAAATAGATTCTAATATTTTTGGTTTCACTAAAATCCGTTAAATTTTGCGTCCTGTACGGTCAGTCAAAGTTCAAGTTTGACTTTTCAAACTACCGCGCTATTTCTAACTCTTTTTATAATTAAAATTAATTTATTCATTCTAACTTCGATTTGAACCAAATTTGTGATCATTATTATTTAAAATAGATTATTCTAAATATCAAAACTCATTTAAAATCACTTAAAATAAATTTTAAATTGGCCCCAAAATTCAGGGTTGTTATAGTCTCCCCCACTTAAAAACTTTTCGTCCTCGAAAAGAAAAAAAGAAAAAGAAGAAAGAGGATAGGAGAAAGAGAAAGCCAAGCAACGGCTCATAAAATCAAACTCAAAAGGAAATAAAAGCAACATGGGAGATGTAACTTATTCTAGGCGTACCTATAGAAACATCAGACTTCCCTCCTCCTTCAGTAGAAGCTGGCACTGAAGAAGTTGGTCCTTTCGCTCCTTTGTAAACATGTGCCACTTGAGCATCGCCACTTTCTTTAGTCTTCTTCGAATGTATGATCAAGGGAAGAGTCAAAACAACTGTAATGGTGATTCTAAGAGATAGAAAAGATCGAAGGATGAATGAAAAGATGACGAAAGTGACTGGCTATTATGTATCACATGAAATGTTCGCCATAGAATATTGTGATTCTACGTAAACGAATTTGTTATAAATATGTCATATTCCAAAGCTAAGTTTAACCAAAGCTCTGATACCAACTGTGATAACCCCAAACTTCCACTGGGTGAAAGTAAGGAATAATCATATGGAATACAACATAAATATAACAATACATATCACTGATACAACATAGCAAAGGAAAACCTAGTATAATAACATCATAGCAGCGGAAATATAATGTCATAAACCACAGAATCCCAACAGTCACAGAATTCCAAATTATTACATCAAGTCTGCTGAAATGGAAATAAGTTCCAACTCCCAAAATAAGCAATACGAAATGAAACAAGTCTAATGTCTGAAAATAAAAAGAGAAAAATGCAATAGAGAGAAATGATAGATATCTTCAAAGCTCCAAGCCATCACCTCTCCACAAAAGCAAATCCAAGCAAAGATAATGAGCAACTCCAAGACAAGACTCCAAGCAGAAAATGAACCTGTTTACTTGGCTGCCTGTGTGTAAAGAGGGCACCCGAGTTTGCAAAAAAGTGAAACAAACTACGGGTCAGTCGTGGGACTGGTATGAGAATTCTTAACTAGTTTACTAATAATAATATGACAAATCCAAAGACCACGCCGCTAATGCGGAACGGATTTACTCAATGGATTGTCGTGCATAATTTAAAGTGTCAGAACAAGCAGATAAATAGATCGTACAACATCGCAATGCTTTTTAGAAAAAAATGGAATCACCATAAGACTCAAGTCCTATCACACAATGCAACGCACACCAGAGGATAGAGTTTTCCCTTATGGTGATTAAACATGTTAAATACGGCAAATACGAGTTTAATATTATTATTAGTGTATAAGAAAACATTTCAAAATAAATGTATCAATCCTAGGAAACATAGTACCCCATCCTATTATATCTCCATACTAGTAATACAATCAAAACCGTAGGGCCGTATTTGGAATTTGGATTTCCATCTGAGTCAAGGCTAGGGAGGAGCTGCTTACCGATTTGAGACACTCTAGCCAGTGTCCCAGGATTGGTACTCTGTCCAACCCTTGGATCCTGCAGGGTCGGTCCACACTTACTTTTGTGGATTAGTTATGCCTGAACACATGTTTCCCGGTCCTATGGGACCTATCAAACGAGGCGCCTCATTCCATCATCCACATAAGTAAAATGTCTGGGCTCCATACCATGACACCACTTCTAGCTAGAAAGAAACATGTTGCTCTCCCTGCGTTCCCTTCTCCCGTTTTAGACTCCGCCGGTGTGTGAGGCTCATGAAGTCACGTCATACACAAAGCTATGCTTAAACAGGCTATGCTTTGATCAACCCACAAGGCCTTCTTTTCAACAAAGCCTTGATCTTATGCATCTTAGCATGCCACATCGTCAATCCATACCATACTACTGATTTTTACCAACATATTACCTCTGAGCTCGTACGTCTCAGAGAAGGGTGTAAAACACCAAACAGATATATGTTTAGCAGAGATCAATAGATACAGTGTCAAAGGAGTACCACGTCAGACATGCAATCCATTTATACGCTTATGCTCTGGGTCTGAGCAAAAGCCAAATCTGTTCAATCAACATGTTCGTTCGGACAACGACCATGACTTCGAATTGGGAGCAAATCAATTCAAAGCCTCAATCGCTGTCTTCCTGAGGGGAAGATTGACGGTCTTCATTAGTCGTCTTCTTCTTCAATTCTCATCGTCGTTTTGATTATTTGGAATGAGATTAACTCGGCCTTTCCAAATAATCTTCGTATAGATATGTACATATATATATTGAAAAACTCTTCCTTATCGTTATTTTATTTAATTAAAAATAATTAAATCTTTAATCAACGACGATTCAGGTCAATGGTGATTCTGGCGCTGTTTTCAACCAATTTTGATTTTCACATATCTAAAAATCTAACCGTTGGATTTTGACGTATTATATATTGTTGGAAAGATTTTTCCAAGACGGTCCTAGCGGTTTCAGTTTTAAGAAAATCCGACGGTCGGATCTTCTTGTATAGTCATTTAAAGATATAATTTTAAAACGCGAACTACCGCGCTCGATTCGTTTAATTTTAATTATATTTATATATAGATATATAAACATAAACCGTTTAATTCTTTATTCTTATGAATATTGCCATTCTTTATCTTTTCATCCCTTTATTTACAGGAAAATGTAAAATCATACTTGAATGATGAATTCTCCCTTTTTAATTCCTTTAATTTCTTTAATTTATGGTAAAATGTAAATTATATTTCATCGTCCAATTCCTTCTTTTAATTCCATCCTTACATGTAAAATGTAATTTATAATTCATCGTTCTTAAGTACATATAAAAATATAAATTTTATTTACAATGTGAATCCTACTTCTTGCTTACATTATAAAAATGTAATCTTTATTCACAAAGTAAATCTATACATTCATTTCATAGAATAAAATGAAATTTCACTCAAGCGGGTTAAATTCATTCATAATGTAATTTATGTCATACGATGAAAATTCATACATAAATTACATATAAAAATGTAATTTACTTTATGCGGACTAATTTCATTCATAAAATAAAATGTAATTTATTTCATGCGATCTTAACTCATTCATAAAATGCATATACAAATGTATTTTATTTCATGCGATGTTAATTCATTCATAAAATACATATAAAAATGTAATTTATTTTATGCGATGTTAATTCATTCATAAAATACATATAAAAATGTAATTCATTCTATGTGGTCTTGATTCATTCATAAAATACATATAAAAATGTATTTTATATTATGCGGGCTTCATTCATTCATAAATTACATAAGTAAACGTAATTTATGTCATGTGGTCTAATTTCCTTTACAAACTACATAAATAAATGTAATTCATGTCATGCGGTCTAATTTCTTTTATAAATTACATAAATAAATGTAATTCAAGTCATGCGGTCTAATTTCATTTATAAATTACACAAATAAATGTAACTCATGTCATGCTGTCTAATTTCATTTATAAATTACATAAATAAATGTAATTCATGTCATGCGGTCTAATTTCATTTATAAATTACATAAATAAATGTAATTCATGTCATGCGGTCTAATTTCATTTATAAATTACACAAATAAATGTAATTCATGTCATGCGGTCTAATTTCATTTATAAATTACATAAATAAATGTAATTCATGTCATGCGGTCTAATTTCATTTATAAATTACACAAATAAATGTAATTCATGTCATGCGGTCTAATTTCATTTATAAATTACATAAATAAATGTAATTCATGTCATGCGGTCTAATTTCATTTATAAATTACACAAATAAATGTAATTCATGTCATGCGGTCTAATTTCATGTATAAATTACATAAATAAATGTAATTCATGTCATGCGGTCTAATTTCATTTATAAATTACACAAATAAATGTAATTCATGTCATGCGGTCTAATTTCATTTATAAATTACATAAATAAATGTAATTCATGTCATGCGGTCTAATTTCATTTATAAATTACATAAATAATGTTAATTTTCTTACAGTGTAATTCCTCTTTTTATTTACATTATAAATAATGCAATGTTATCCTACGTTGTAATCACTATATAGTGTACATTAAAAATAATGTAAGATGTACATACGGTGAGACTCATATATATTTACATAAAAAAAAAATGTAAATTTAACATACGGTGAAATTTCTATATATTCACATTAAGAAAAATGTAAATTCTCATGCTTGTCACATTTTTATTGAATTTGCCTTCAACAAAATGTAAACTTCTATTCTCAAGTTACAATATAAAATCCATTCTTCTTTACAATGTAAAATTTACTCTTTAAAACACAATGTAAAATTCATTCTTTTTATTACATTAAAATTAATGTAATTCTCCCTACGGTGAAATTTTTCATATATTAGCATTAGAAATAATGTTAACAAATCCTACGGTTAAATTTACATATATCAACATTAAAAATAATGTTAACAATTTCTACGGTTAAATTTACATATATCAACATTAAAAATAATGTTAACAATTTCTACGGTCAAATTTTCATATGTTAACATTAAGAATAATGTTAACAATTTCTACAGTCAAATTTTCATATGTTAACATTAAAAATAATGTTAACAATTTCTACGGTCAAATTTTCATATGTTAACATTAAAAATAATGTTAACAATCTCTATAGTTTAATTCACTATTTAATTTACATTAAAATGATGTAAATTCATACATGCGGTGAAAATACTCTATTTACATAATAAAAATGAAAATTTCATGTCATCGCAATTTCTGATATTGAATTTACAAAATTAAATGTAAATTCATGTCATCGCCAATCCTAATATTGAATTTACAAAATAAAAATGTATATTCAAGTCAACGCAAAATTTTAACTTTAACTTACATAATAAAATGTAAATTTTATATCAACGCCAAAATTCTAGCTTTAACTTACATAATAAAATGTAAATTTTATATCAACGCAAAATTCTAACTTTAATCTACATAATAAAAATGTAATTTTTTTTTGCGTCAACGCCAAATTCAAATATTAATCTACATAAAAAAAATGTAATTTTGTTTCAACGCCAAATTCTAATGTTAATCTACATAATAAAATGTAAATTTTGTTTCAACGCCAAATTCTAATGTTAATCTACATAATAAAATGTAAATTTTGTTTCAACGCCAAATTCTAATGTTAATCTACATAATAAAATGTAAATTTTGTTTCAACGCCAAATTTTAATGTTAATCTACATAATAAAATGTAAATTTTGTTTCAACGCCAAATTCTAATGTTAATCTACAAAATAAAATGTAAATTTTGTTTCAACGCCAAATTTTAACTTTAATTTACAAAATAAATTGTAAATCTCATATCAACGACAAATTCTAATTTTTAATTTACCAAATAAATTGTAAATTACATATCAACAACAAATTCTAATTTACAAAATAAATTGTAAATTTCATGTCATCAAATCAACAACATTCAAATAATCCAAGAGGTCTAGATCTAACAGTTCAAATCAACATAACATACAGGGTGATGTATATTTTGGCATATGACAAATCGACGAGGCATAATTCAATAATATTAACAAATAATCTATTTTAATTAACCAATAATTTCAGATCTAACGTTTAGATTCGCGGATCTAACATCATACAGTCATAAACAACTTAGATCCGTATTTCAATATCGCTACATAGCCAATCAGTCAATAATTTTTAATAACAAAGAATAAATAAATAATTAAATAAATTAAATTTAATTAAAAATAAATTCTCACCGCTGTTGGTTCTGAGATGAATCAAGTTTGATCAGATTTGGTGTTCGAATTCAAGACGGTTGCGGATCTGAAACATTTTGCATTCAAGTTCATATGAAAAATTAGAAATCAGCCTTTAACAACTGACTCTGCGACGCTTATAAGCGTGACTAAATCTGAAGCTTTTACCTTCAAGAGAGGTTCAAATCTTTGTTTTCAATTTGCCGGAGCTACGGTCGATGAAATGACGAACCGTTTGTTGGAGGTGGAAGAGCTTGGAGAGACCTATGATCGGCCAGAAGGTGGGGGCACTCGGCGGCGGCGGTGGGGCCCAGGGGAGGCGCGACCGTGGCGGCTTTGAGGGGCTATGGCGGCTTCATCGAGGCACGGTTCGAGGTGATTCTTGTCGGAGATCGTAGAGCTCGGAAAGAGCTTCGAAACGGGTACTCACACGCTAAATTTCGTTGAAAAATGAAGGAGAAATCGAAGTTTGAAGTTTTGAAGAGTAATGGGTTTAGGCGGCTCAGAATTTCGGTTTTGAAGATGATGAACAGTGTTTTGGGGTTTTTATAATATTATATTAGGGTTATCTAATTATTTAATTAGCCCGTTAAAGCCCGTTTTGGTCCGAACTCCGATTTAAGCCTGCTTACTGTCGTTCTTAAGGTTTTGACACCTTCTGAACGCAATGGGCTATGTCCCGGGGTCCAATTCCGAGGTCTGTTATGAGTTTTGGAATAATTACATTATTTTATTAATATTTTAATGTATACCGTACATGAAAATTCACCGAGGTCACAAATTAACTTCAAAAATTCTCGAAAAATATATTTAGCTATGTTTTGATGCTGTGGACCTATGAAAATTAATTTCGTTCAATTCTGAGCCCATATGGATTTTTAATGAATTTTTAAAGTCAAAAATTTGCCCGTGTACACTGAAAAATCAATTATAATTATATTTTAATTCTAAAAATTACCAAAAAATCATTTTTAGCTTTTTTTTTATGTTACGAATCCAACAAAATTTATTTCGTTGAATTCTGAGACTTTTTGAAAAATGACTATTTTTAAGGCCAGTATATTTAATATTAAAAACACATTTTTAAACAAATAATTTTCGAAACTCGAAATATATAAGTGTTTATACTTTTTAAATGCAGGAATGTCATTTCGGACTCAATGGAAGTGGTTTCGAGTTCAATTTCCTTCGTATGCAAAAAGTAGCATTATTGACCTATGCAAATTACCTAGCGACCTTTCTAAAAATTGAATTGGCCATAACTTTTGATTTCTGCTATGAAATTTCGATTTTTCGGATTCGTTGGAAAGATATTTTTAAATAGATTCTAATATTTTTGGTTTCACTAAAATCCGTTAAATTTTGCGTCCTGTACGGTCAGTCAAAGTTCAAGTTTGACTTTTCAAACTACCGCGCTATTTCTAACTCTTTTTATAATTAAAATTAATTTATTCATTCTAACTTCGATTTGAACCAAATTTGTGATCATTATTATTTAAAACAGATTATTCTAAATATCAAAACTCATTTAAAATCACTTAAAATAAATTTTAAATTGGCCCCAAAATTCAGGGTTGTTACAGTCACCGTCTACTCGTCGATCTTCTCATGTTTTTGCTTTTATATTTGTATTTTTTTGCTTCTTTAATCCCATATATATTTTATTCGTAATGATTTCGGTTTTTTCTTTTCCAAAATGGCCGCGAACCAGTCTTCATCTACTCATTCCATTGCCAAATGGAACAACGATACGACAAACACTTTCATCGATGTGTGCATGGAACATCTCAGTTCCCGTGCACATAATGTTGGAGGATGGTACCAGGTGATTGCACAGGCGTTTAACGAGGGGACCGGGTTGGACTACAACGCTGGTCAAATGAAGAACAAGTTTGATAACATGAAAGGAGATTGGGCTCCGTGGAAGACTGCTACAGTTTGGTTGAGGGGGATGGGACGAGCAATTGGATAACGTCACAGGAACAGATGATTGGTGGGCGACGGTGCCAATATCGATGCGCAAGTTCAAGAATGGGTCTTCGGCACGATTCAGGGAGTTGGACTCCATGTTTGCAGTATGCATTCGTACCGGTAGATGTCAGTACGCAATTCCGAATGCTCCACCAGTTCATCTGCAAGAGGCTCAGCTCTTTGGCGATATCATTCGTGGCGATAATGTGGAGATCTCGAGTCATCCGACTCGTAGGACGGTCAGGTCTGGTGCTGGCCCTTCTCGTTCAGCTCCTTCGCGCATGGACCGAGACGAGCTTATCGATTTATGCATGTCTGTACGCCGTGAGGAGGATGACTATCAGGATTGGGAGGTGTCGGTTATTATGTCTACACGTGACAGATTGGGCCACAACCCATTTTATTCTCTGCTTGGCAAGCCCAAACAGCTTAGGGCATGTGTTATTCATTTTGTTACGCAACTGAGGGCTGGAAAGATGTGATGTTTTCTTTTATATGGGTGTTGTAGTTGTGTTGTTTTGTTTTCTGAATGTGTTGTGGTTTGTGATTGTGTTGTGATGTTTTTTTTAAATGGTGTTGTAATGCGTTGTACTGGCTTTTGTAATTCGCAATTTAAATTCTACAAGTGGCATTCAGTAAATTTTTTATTCTGCAATTTGTATTCTGTGTTCTACTATTTTGTTCAACAATAAACACACACAACCACAAACAATTAAAAACAATATGTTAAAAAAACAATAAAATAATAACTCGGCCCCTTCCAAAATGCCCCTTTCGTAAAAAGAACACATTCCCCGTTCCCAACTATGCCCCTTCAAATGCCCCTTCCAAATGCCCCTCCCGTTCAAAATCAAACGGACCCTAAAGTCTTATTATTCTATGGTCACCGGTTTTACAGCAACAGAATATTGTATTACAATTCAAATTAACATGTTAAATTATTTTTAATCTATGTTAAATACATACTGAAAATTCTAAAAGAAAAACTAAAATGAAAGACTGGTCATTATGTTACTGTTGGAAAGTAAACCCAATTTATTGTCATCTCATATTTTGTTGGGTTTTTTATATCAAGGGTCATGTCTATTAGAATGAAATGGTGTCTATTAGTATTGTAAGGGTGTTTAGTCTGCTATTTATAGGTGGTTATTTTTGTAAGTATGTAAGAAAGAAAGTAAGAATGCAAAAATATTAATATTGTTCTCCATCTACCTCTTATCTAAATTTTATACACCTCTAAAATTTCCAACAGTTACGTTGTTGCTACATATCAGGGACAAGAAGCAGTTGATGTGTGCCAGACATAGGAAAGTTTCTATAGCAAAAAGTCAAGAAAGGAGTGGAAGATTCTAATAGCCAGATGCATGCCCACGATAGCATCAGGGTGTGAAGCCGATGAGCTCAATCAATATGAAGCTATGATAAGCCTAGCAGGTTGATACTTCAGCTGAAACAAGACTATGGTATAGATGTTGAGCTATGTGTGTGTGCGCCAGTGCTACAAATTGTAATGAGTTTGAATGTAGCATATGGAACTGTAGTTGGAACCATGTGGGAGAGAAGAGGCGTTGTATTATGCATTCTGGAGATGCTCAAAGGAGCGGTTAATGTGTCTGTAGTGCTGCAACATTTGATTGATGTATTATTATTATTATTTCTGAATAGGCATAACAAACTACTAGTGCTAAACTGTGGGAGGGCGAGGTAGGCGATGTGACGGATAGGGCGCGATGCTTATCTGTAAAAACATTTAAGACATGTTATACTTGATATTTGTTATAAATAATGAATGGTTGTATGTTAAATTGAGATAGTTTGATGTCTGTCAAAGTGGAACTTGATTTAGGATAAAAATTGTGATATGTTGCTGTATTTGCTTTGAGAAATTGCTATATTATATGTTGCATATTCTTATTGGTATATGATTTATGAAATTAGTTGGAGCATATCATGATTGCTACTTATTTAAAGGAATTACCTACTACGTGCCTAGTACAATATTCAAGTTTGTAACAATTATAACTGTTATTAAATATATTAGATTAAATAGTTGGTTTTACTTACTAATAATAATGACTCTTATAAATTTGATATTTGTCACAGGAACTAAAGTTATAAAAATAAATATTATAATGGTAAGTGTTATAAATTTTTCAGTACTAACAATTATAAGTGTGATAGAATCATAGTTTTGTAACGTTTATTACTATTGTAGCATAATTGATTACAACCATTACAATATTCATGACAAAAATTTCTCATGTATGTTGTAGTACCGATTATAATTGTTATAAAGTAAATTTGTAACTGTAATAAATGTTAGAAAAACTCTTTCTTACAGTTGCGCAGCTACCACCGTTGATATTTTAATAATATACAATATGCTTAGGCTACCAAACTTCTAACATCTAATAATTAACAATTAATAATCAATTTCAGTTGATATTTTATTGATATACATGTCAATTTATTGCACAAATTAACTTGTTACTTAACAAGCATAACATGAGGCTTTTGTAACAACCCAAAATTAATTCACTTTGATTAGGAATATTTATATTATTTTAATAATTCAAATATAGATTATTTCTATCTAACTGTGAAGTTTGGAGTAAATAACATGGGATAATGAACTTATTTTGGAAAAATATTTCCTTAGGAAAAATGCAAATAAAATGGTGGGAATTGTTTTATCATTAAAATTGCGTTTTAACCATAAGAATTACGAATGGTTCTGAACGCATACGCTTGATTTCCCGAATAAGAATATAAAATAATATTTTATATTTTATTTTGCAAGAATTTAATGTACGTATAACATAGTCACTAAATGCATTTCATTTAAGAATTAATTTATAAATGTAAATAAAGACTTGATGATATATAAATATTAAAATTATTCAAATAGTTGCTTTAAATTATAATATTCATATTAAAATATTTACATAGCGATAACAAATCATTTATAATAAGTTGTATAAAGGAATATAGTTAACTTAAAAATATAAGAAAAAACGATATCGCTTTATCGCAAAGTATTACTTTTTGTTAACAATTGTTTAATATTATTTAGTATGGTTTTAATGGTTAATAATTATGTTTTAATCAATTAAAGATGACAAGAAGTTTATTTTAAAACTTTGTTAACTTAAATAAATAGTTTTACTAAATACTAAAAATATGGCCAAAATACTTATTTTGGATAACCGACGATCTGACAGGTAGAAGTACTACGTCGTTGTAGAGAGTATGTGACATACACACACATGAACATATATCTCTTAAGTTAGTAACATAGTGAGTCATGTTAGTATAAAGTAAGGACGAAAGGACAAAACGAGCACTTTGCATATAAGACAAAATTTACCTCATCTTACACAAATATCATTTCTTGAACAAGCATCATTGGTTACATGTATTTTCATCAGTTAGACAAGGAGAGAGCCCAGGTTTTTGTCCTAGCGTAAGAAGAAGGGTTTGGGCGGTTTTGATAATTCCCCATGTTTATATTATCCCCTCTATTTTCCCATGAACATCATTACAGCTCTCTGTAACAACCCGTATTTTCAATAACCTGTTATAACATAAATGGAGGCAGAATTAAACTGTAAAATCTGAATCAAGGGAAACGGGCTATGCCATTGCGTTCGTCTCGGAAAAATACGCGAAATAGAGTCCGAGTTTTCGAAAATCGGAGTCCGTATGACCAAGATATGGCCTCGCGAAGTTTCACGAAAAATTCCCAAATTAAAGTATACTTAATTAAGTGAAATGGGTTGTGCAGAGAAATATATATATATTGATATATATATATATATATAATTGAAAATTAAATAAATAAATATGCAAAAATGTTCAAAACAGCGAATTGGGAGAGGGGAATAACCGAACCGGCCGATTTTTGAGGTCGACCCGAGCCTGCTGGGTCGACTAGGGGTTAATCCAGGGTGTTTGGCTGTCAACCCGTGGGCCGATTCGCTCAAATGCAGATTTTGCATTTGGATGGTTCTCATGGTTCATCTTTAATCTAAAGGCCCTAGATGGTTCCTACACTTGACTTCTTCCCCAAGACATGCTTTGATGGCTTGGATTGAATCTAGGTTTAATCCTATGGCCTAAAACACTTGCCTAATCTATAAATAAGACCCTAACCTATCCTAAATCCTCATTATTCATTCATGCAACTAAACTATGGCAAAATTTTACCTCTCATGGCCTCCACTCTCTTCATAAAATTTCTAAATGGTTTCTATGAGAGATTTTCCATGCATACAAGTGTTTTCAAGCTTGTATGAGTGTCATTAGCTTGCATTCAAGTCAAGTTTCTATCTTTGCATCATAAAGCAAGGGTTTTGATCATTTTGGCTCAAGGGTTTTTATGGTAGAGCTTGCATTTTGGGTCTATTTGATTGCATAAGGGCTTTGTCATATCTTTTGTGCCTTCATAGCAATGTAAGCCCTTTCCCGACTCTTAGATATTAACTATGAAGTTAAATGTTCATGTTGCAAGTTTGGGTTTGATCATTGAGTATGATACATGCTATCATGTCATGCAAGTTTATGAAGTCATTATCTTGATCTTGTGAGCTAAAAGCTACAACCTTTATGTTGAAATGTTGCATTAGGCAACATGAGAACCCTCATAACCTTTATGTCAACTTGCATATGAAGTCATAACCCTTATATGATGATATATGCGAGTTACTAGTCATCATTCCATATCTTTTGTCACCATGATTCGCTTATGTGCCGAGTTTGGGTTTATGCATGTTTTGAGGCTTAAGAATGTAACATGCAAGTTAATGAACACATTTGTGCCTCATTTGCCACCATGAATAACTTGTGGCTTAATATCCATTTTTGTCATGCCTTTGCCAAGTCTCTTCTTTTAATCCATTACGTTGTCGCGAACGTATATGCGAGTTTAAAAGCGTTGGGTTATGTTATGGGTAATTTCTAATGACATGAAAATACAACTTGAAAACATGACTTGAAATATAACATGGAAGTTGACATGTAAGTATGCATAAAAACATAAGCTTGGGAATTTACCTATTAAGTTAGGTCTACCCTTTAGGAATTTACCTATTAAGTTAGGTCTACCCAAATGCTTGAAAACTTGTAACATGTTTTGGGAAACATGATGGACATGACACTTAGATAATATAAGTGTGGCCAACTCGAGGTTGGGTTGAGTTTGCAACGTAAAACTACTCGGAACCGACCGGCCTAACTAGTAGTTGCAAACAATAGGACCCAATGTGAGAAGTTGGTCATGTTGTGCTTGAACCCGAGGTTAGACCAAGTTGTGGTGTAAAGCTACCCGGAACCGACCGGCTTAACTAGTAACCACAACAAAGTCTAATGTGAGAGGTGAAGGTGCATTAAGTAATTAATGCCACATGATAGGGTTAAGTTAATTTGATTAATGACTCTTAACCAAATATGACATGGACAAATGGGTTAAGTAATTTGATTAGGCTAATGATACTTAACAAAACATGACAAGGTTGGGTAGGTTAAGTAACTTGATTTGCCTAATGACACTTAACCATTTTTATATGACTAGTGGATGGGGTTAAGTTAACCAACACTTAATCAATCCAACGCGATAACTTGGTAAGGTTAAGTAAGTTTTCTTAATGACGCTTAACCGAAAAATACGGTTAACGAATGGGGTTAAGATTAGACTCAACTAGTCTAAACATGGAAATCGGATGGGGTTAAGTTAGCCTAGACTTAATTAATCCCACTTGGTAGTTTAATGGGGTTAAGTAAAACACTTAACTAATCTAAACATGATGAATTGATGTGGTTAAGTGACCTATACTTATCCAATCTAACTCGTTAATTTATTGTGGTTAAGTTAACCAATACTTAACCAATATAACGTGAAAACATGATAAGGCTAAGTCACGAATCGCTTGAATACACTTGACCGATTTGACTAAGTAAATTGATAGGGTCAAGTTAATATATACTTAACCAATCTAGAATGATAATTGGACGAGGTTAAGTCGTGAATTGCTTAATATACTTAACCAACTTGAGCATGGTTTGTAGGGTTAAGCCTTGAACTTGGATACTTAGCCAATTTTGACAGGATTTGTAGACGGGTTAAGTCATGAACTTAAGTGACACTTAATCCATTATGTAAACCCTAGTTCTGAGGATTAGGTGGATAACCGTAGTTAACAAGGATAACGGGAACAATGCTAAGTGGTAAACCTTAGTTGAAGAATAACTAAGTAATGATTCTTAGTCAAGGAAATTTAGACCAGTGCATAGATAGATGAGTAACCTGATACGGTAGGTCATCGTTTAAGTATACAAGTAGGAGCAAGTATCTGATTTAGATAAAGGCTCCAGCGAACTGGGTAACGAAGCAGCGGCTTCGGGGAACGTGAGGATATTCTTGGTATCCCTCTATGAGATGCCAGGTGATTATACTAGGCTCATGAGAGGTTAAGGTCTGCGTTAGAAGAACCAAGAGTATGCCTTGGTTGCTATACGAGCGACCTAAAGACGGGGATGGATAGGGGATAGTCGACGATACACGGTCGTACCCTAGATAGCATTTCGTCAGGCTACCTACCATCTTTGGTCAAGCGTGTACGTACGGAAAGGCAGAGAACACCCAAAAGACCATAATTGCTATCTAATTATGGTTGCGGTAAGGCTTGGATGTGGGTTGGCCAGTGTTGTGTTCTCATACAGGATTTATCCTGTCTTGTCTTTCACTAGTTGAGGGAGTGGTCTCGTGGGACCATAGCCACGTATAAGAAAAACAGACCTTAGCATCTGCATCGGCAAATAAATCGAAAGCTCCCGACCGAGTCCTGTATTTCTTGATTTGCCCTGTGACAGGACTCGGATGGCACGATGTGATACATGTGCATACAGTCATGGAAAAGCGATTCACGATGAATGCGTGGGAAAAAGGGTGCGGTTGGCGGTTAGCGTAATCCCTAGTGGCCCTAGGTGGTTGAACCCAAACCGAGATACGAAAACGTGCAATAGGTAAGCATAATCCCTAGCAGCCCTAGGTAGCATAAGTCCTAGTTGTACAAACAATAATTCATGTTGGAAGACCCTAGCTAGGTTTAGGGTAACAGTCCAAACCGATCTTAAGGATCATGGAACTATGTTAAAGTAATATAGAATCTCATGGGAAAGCCCGTATGGTCTACGGCAAGGGACTGAACATTTACATGGAATAAAACATACAAGTTGAGTAACCTATATATGCGATATATTAGGTTGACATGGACCATTACATGACTTTTGAGTGAGGGTCATTCTTGGTTAACACGTGACACGGTGGGGATACTAGTACGGTAGGTGCAGAGCTAAAATACAGGATAGATATCACGGGGCGTTATACGTGACAGATATCTTGGGGATACTATACTTGATAGAAACCTGACGATGTGATACCTTGTTTTATCTTGACATCGTAATTTATCATGACACCTTAGTTTATCTGAGTTCAGTAGTTCATCCTGTTATTTTGATTTAGCTTATCTATCTTGTTATCATGCTTATGTTCATCTCAGTTTCTCATGTCAGTTAACTTTACTAGTTTTTATGCTAATAGTAGATAGGGCTTACTCAGTCTTTTTGACTGACCCGTTTTGTTTCGCCTCTTTTCTTCCGTTTCCCTCCCAGGTTACAGGGAGGAAATACTGTTGTTTAGTTCGGACTTCTTCTGCTTGAAGGTCATCATGGATGGCTTGGACTTTTCTTGGCTAATGGCTACTTTACTGTTTTTACTTGGGGAATAATTTATGAAAATGTCTTTATGCTTCTTTACTACTGCAAGACAGGTTTTGATGTACTCTGATGTAAAAGGCTTTAGACCTTATTTATTCATGTTATGAAAGTTTGATTTTACTTCCGCTATTTTTATATGTTCTGTCTTGTGATATTTCTGTGCATGTTTACCAATAATGCCCCTCTAAAGCTAGTGCATTCCTTTGCGAGTGACCCTAGCGGAGGCGGGGTGTTACACGTGGTATCAGAGCAGAAGGTTACCAGACTGGGCAAAAGTTTTTAAAGACCTTCTGAAAACTATTTGAAAAAAAAAACCGTTTACAAAGAAGCATTTTTCAAGAAAATTTTCTTTTAAAAGAAAAAGGCTATTCCCTAAAGGCCATTAGCACTATCCTTGTTTCCTTAATTGAGTCTCTTTTCCTTTCTTTCCTCCATCTGTAGTCACAGTAGTTTTAACTGCGACTAGTCTTTTCTACCTACGAAAGTGCTTTCCATACGATGGAGGTGGTTCTCGAGAGACCAGTGGCCGCGTTATAAGAAAGGATCGTGAGAAAGAAGGATAAAGGATACGAGCTTAAGGATGAGCAACTTGTTGGTATGGCTTAGTCCTCAAAGGAGGGAGAAAGATGAACAATGAAACCCATGACGAGAGAGTACCTTTGGCATGGTAAAACGGGGCGGATAGTTAAGTATTATGGGACAAGGACAAGATCATCGGGAGGGCAGTAGTATGCTCTCATTTCTAGAGTACCTCGGAAGGAGGGTAACGATCTTGTTAAAGGTTTAGCTTTTCTTCTCTATCATCCCGTTAGGACTTCGTTGTTCGTATCATTTAAGTCTGCTTCGATAGTTGAGTCTCTGCACCTTAAGTACTAGCGTAATAGAGAATCCCATTTTTGTCTCAAAGTCCTATTGGAGAATCAGTCCATTTATACATGACTTGTTTGGATTTGGGAATGTCTATGCCAAGTGTTGAGTTTGGAAATAATGCTTATGTTTATAAGCTATGGATGGATTCTAGGGATGAAGTGGTTATCCAGTAGGGGGTGCCACTCTCGGTTTTGATAGGAGGGTAGTTAGACCTTTTTACTAGCCTTGGTAATGCCCTCGAAGTATCGGGTAACCTTTTTGAGGTTCTATCATGACTAGTTACTTAGAATCCCTTGATGCCTTTATTGGAAATTTGAAGCCCGATCGAGTGGTGTTCGCCAATAAGACGGATGGTTTACTTCATTTATGCATGGGTTATAGAGATCACCCTAGTAAGTGCGCATGATAACCTGATTGACATCTGTTTACTTTCAAGAGAAAGTTCTTCTACATGGAATGCCTTATAGTATATAAACGAGATCCAAGATTCACTAGTGAATTTTGGAAAGCTTGCATGGGATCATGAGTACGCAGTCATGTTTGCGTCAAGTATTCTAGGAAAAGGATAAGTGCAAGTGGAACGAGAGGCGACGAAGAAATGAGTTCCAGCTCATGTTATGGAAACAGGAATAAGAAGCTACAAAATCGCGAAGTTAAAAGACGACTTTGATGGTCAAAGACTAGATACGCGCATGATATCTCTTTTTGGGAGTATATCCTTGATCCCTGTTTTATGTAGAGCTTACTTGTAGGCTATCTTTTGTGGACATCCTCTCGGTCCTATTCTCCGTTACAAACCCTGTAAGGAGTTTGTCCTGTTTATCTTCTCGACCCTGTTTCAGGGAATTCTAGGTAGAACCCTATGGATGTAAACATGTATTTGAAACATGTTATGATTGATATGGTTGCAAGTGGTTGCTCGTGGATGCACGAATACACATTAGATACTAGCTCGACTCGGTCACATTTCATATTGCATATGCACGAGTATTTATACTTATTTATGGATGAAATCGAATGTATTATCATGCGGTTGTTGCATATGAATGAATGATTGTGCACGCATATAGTATCTATATGACTAGGACTATTTGCATACATGTTGGATTCATGGCACTATACATATTTTGCATTAGAAAGATTATTCAGGCCTGATCATTAGCATTAGCTAAGGAACATGTACACACACGTTTTGCATATATTCATACAGCATTAGAAATCATCTAAGGACAATGGTTGCTTGTGGATGATGTTTTGAGTAGATGGATGATGGATGGTAGGATATGTTCTTCCTAACTTGGAGATTTCGGGGACGAAATCCTAAAAGGTGGGGAGAATGTAACAACCCGTATTTTCAATAACCTGTTATAACATAAATGGAGGCAGAATTAAACTGTAAAATCTGAATCAAGGGAAACGGGCTATGCCATTGCGTTCGTCTCGGAAAAATACGTGAAATAGAGTCCGAGTTTTCGAAAATCGGAGTCCGTATGACCAAGATATGGCCTCGCGAAGTTTCACGAAAAATTCCCAAATTAAAGTATACTTAATTAAGTGAAATGGGTTGCGCAGAGAAATATATATATATATTGATATATATATATATATATATATATATATATATATATAATTGAAAATTAAATAAATAAATATGCAAAAATGTTCAAAACAACGAATTGGGAGAGGGGAATAACTGAACCGGCCGATTTTTGAGGTCGACCCAAGCCCGCTGGGTCGACTAGGGGTTAATCCAGGGTGTTTGGCTGTCAACCCGTGGGCCGATTCGCTCAAATGCAGATTTTGCATTTGGATGGTTCTCATGGTTCATCTTTAATCTAAAGGCCCTAGATGGTTCCTACACTTGACTTCTTCCCCAAGACATGCTTTGATGGCTTGGATTGAATCTAGGTTTAATCCTATGGCCTAAAACACTTGCCTAATCTATAAATAAGACCCTAACCTATCCTAAATCCTCATTATTCATTCATGCAACTAAACTATGGCAAAATTTTACCTCTCATGGCCTCCACTCTCTTCATAAAATTTCTAAATGGTTTCTATGAGAGATTTTCCATGCATACAAGTGTTTTCAAGCTTGTATGAGTGTCATTAGCTTGCATTCAAGTCAAGTTTCTATCTTTGCATCATAAAGCAAGGGTTTTGATCATTTTGGCTCAAGGGTTTTTATGGTAGAGCTTGCATTTTGGGTCTATTTGATTGCATAAGGGCTTTGTCATATCTTTTGTGCCTTCATAGCAATGTAAGCCCTTTCCCGACTCTTAGATATTAACTATGAAGTTAAATGTTCATGTTGCAAGTTTGGGTTTGATCATTGAGTATGATACATGCTATCATGTCATGCAAGTTTATGAAGTCATTATCTTGATCTTGTGAGCTAAAAGCTACAACCTTTATGTTGAAATGTTGCATTAGGCAACATGAGAACCCTCATAACCTTTATGTCAACTTGCATATGAAGTCATAACCCTTATATGATGATATATGCGAGTTACTAGTCACCATTCCATATCTTTTGTCACCATGATTCGCTTATGTGCCGAGTTTGGGTTTATGCATGTTTTGAGGCTTAAGAATGTAACATGCAAGTTAATGAACACATTTGTGCCTCATTTGCCACCATGATTAACTTGTGGCTTAATATCCATTTTTGTCATGCCTTTGCCAAGTCTCTTCTTTTAATCCATTACGTTGTCGCGAACGTATATGCGAGTTTAAAAGCGTTGGGTTATGTTATGGGTAATTTCTAATGACATGAAAATACAACTTGAAAACATGACTTGAAATATAACATGGAAGTTGACATGTAAGTATGCATAAAAACATAAGCTTGGGAATTTACCTATTAAGTTAGGTCTACCCTTTGGGAATTTACCTATTAAGTTAGGTCTACCCAAATGCTTGAAAACTTGTAACATGTTTTGGGAAACATGATGGACATGACACTTAGATAATATAAGTGTGGCCAACTCGAGGTTGGGTTGAGTTTGCAACGTAAAACTACCCGGAACCGACCGGCCTAACTAGTAGTTGCAAACAATAGGACCCAATGTGAGAAGTTGGTCATGTTGTGCTTGAACCCGAGGTTAGACCAAGTTGTGGTGTAAAGCTACCCGGAACCGACCGGCTTAACTAGTAACCACAACAAAGTCTAATGTGAGAGGTGAAGGTGCATTAAGTAATTAATGCCACATGATAGGGTTAAGTTAATTTGATTAATGACTCTTAACCAAATATGACATGGACAAATGGGTTAAGTAATTTGATTAGGCTAATGATACTTAACAAAACATGACAAGGTTGGGTAGGTTAAGTAACTTGATTTGCCTAATGACACTTAACCATTTTTATATGACTAGTGGATGGGGTTAAGTTAACCAACACTTAATCAATCCAACGCGATAACTTGGTAAGGTTAGGTAAGTTTTCTTAATGACGCTTAACCGAAAAATACGGTTAACGAATGGGGTTAAGATTAGACTCAACTAGTCTAAACATGGAAATCGGATGGGGTTAAGTTAGCCTAGACTTAATTAATCCCACTTGGTAGTTTAATGGGGTTAAGTTAAACACTTAACTAATCTAAACATGATGAATTGATGTGGTTAAGTGACCTATACTTATCCAATCTAACTCGTTAATTTATTGTGGTTAAGTTAACCAATACTTAACCAATATAACGTGAAAACATGATAAGGCTAAGTCACGAATCGCTTGAATACACTTGACCGATTTGACTAAGTAAATTGATAGGGTCAAGTTAATATATACTTAACCAATCTAGAATGATAATTGGACGAGGTTAAGTCGTGAATTGCTTAATATACTTAACCAACTGGAGCATGGTTTGTAGGGTTAAGCCTTGAACTTGGATACTTAGCCAATTTTGACAGGATTTGTAGACGGGTTAAGTCATGAACTTAAGTGACACTTAATCCATTATGTAAACCCTAGTTCTGAGGATTAGGTGGATAACCGTAGTTAACAAGGATAACGGGAACAATGCTAAGTGGTAAACCTTAGTTGAAGAATAACTAAGTAATGATTCTTAGTCAAGGAAATTTAGACCAGTTCATAGATAGATGAGTAACCTGATACGGTAGGTCATCGTTTAAGTATACAAGTAGGAGCAAGTATCTGATTTAGATAAAGGCTCCAACGAACTAGGTAACGAAGCAGCGGCTTCGGGGAACGTGAGGATATTCTTGGTATCCCTCTATGAGCTGCCAGGTGATTATACTAGGCTCATGAGAGGTTAAGGTCTGCGTTAGAAGAACCAAGAGTATGCCTTGGTTGCTATACGAGCGACCTAAAGACGGGGATGGATAGGGGATAGTCGACGATACACGGTCGTACCCTAGATAGCATTTCGTCAGGCTACCTACCATCTTTGGTCAAGCGTGTACGTACGGAAAGGCAGAGAACACCCAAAAGACCATAATTGCTATCTAATTATGGTTGCGGTAAGGCTTGGATGTGGGTTGGCCAGTGTTGTGTTCTCATACAGGATTTATCCTGTCTTGTCTTTCACTAGTTGAGGGAGTGGTCTCGTGGGACCATAGCCACGTATAAGAAAAACAGACCTTAGCATCTGCATCGGCAGATAAATCGAAAGCTCCCGACCGAGTCCTGTATTTCTTGATTTGCCCTGTGACAGGACTCGGATGGCACGATGTGATACATGTGCATACAGTCATGGAAAAGCGATTCACGATGAATGCGTGGGAAAAAGGGCGCGGTTGGCGGTTAGCGTAATCCCTAGTGGCCCTAGGTGGTTGAACCCAAACCGAGATACGAAAACGTGCAATAGGTAAGCATAATCCCTAGCAGCCCTAGGTAGCATAAGTCCTAGTTGTACAAACAATAATTCATGTTGGAAGACCCTAGCTAGGTTTAGGGTAACAGTCCAAACCGATCTTAAGGATCATGGAACTATGTTAAAGTAATATAGAATCTCATGGGAAAGCTCGTATGGTCTACGGCAAGGGACTGAACATTTACATGGAATAAAACATACAAGTTGAGTAACCTATATATGCGATATATTAGGTTGACATGGACCATTACACGACTTTTGAGTGAGGGTCATTCTTGGTTAACACATGACACGGTGGGGATACTAGTACGGTAGGTGCAGAGCTAAAATACAGGATAGATATCACGGGGCGTTATACGTGACAGATATCTTGGGAATACTATACTTGATAGAAACCTGACGATGTGATACCTTGTTTTATCTTGACATCGTAATTTATCATGACACCTTAGTTTATCTGAGTTCAGTAGTTCATCCTGTTATTTTGATTTAGCTTATCTATCTTGTTATCATGCTTATGTTCATCTCAGTTTCTCATGTCAGTTAACTTTACTAGTTTTTATGCTAATAGTAGATAGGGCTTACTCAGTCTTTTTGACTGACCCGTTTTGTTTCGCCTCTTTTCTTCCGTTTCCCCCCCAGGTTACAGGGAGGAAATACTGTTGTTTAGTTCGGACTTCTTCTGCTTGAAGGTCATCATGGATGGCTTGGACTTTTCTTGGCTAATGGCTACTTTACTGTTTTTACTTGGGGAATAATTTATGAAAATGTCTTTATGCTTCTTTACTACTGCAAGACAGGTTTTGATGTACTCTGATGTAAAAGGCTTTAGACCTTATTTATTCATGTTATGAAAGTTTGATTTTACTTCCGCTATTTTTATATGTTCTGTCTTGTGATATTTCTGTGCATGTTTACCAATAATGCCCCTCTAAAGCTAGTGCATTCCTTTGCGAGTGACCCTAGCGGAGGCGGGGTGTTACACTCTCTCCCTTATTCAAATAAAAATTTCTTCGTATTCTTTTCCATCCTAAGCTCTTTAGCGGATTTCAAATAATCGTGAAATATTGATGAAAAATTATGGCAAAAAGAAATTAAATCAAGATAGTGAATCAAAACCACAAAAATCCACTTCAAAATCACCTCCTTCCTCTTCATGATCCAAGGCCACACCCTCTTCATCCCCTAAGGATAAGCACCACCTTCCCTAGGCCGTGAGAAAAATCCAAACACGTTGGATGCCAATCTACTTAGGTAAGGAGAAGTACTCGAGTTCGGGAAGCTTTGGATCTATGGTAGCAAAGTTATGGTCAATATTAGGAACATTTGAAACCAATGAAGATAAGACAATATACTTTAAAGATGATAATAAATCTACATGCTATGTGAATATATAATGATACATATACTTACTATGATGTTTGTTTGTCATGCTAGGCTGATAATATGATTACTGAATGGATGATTTAACAAGCCGCGTTAAATACACGTCGATAAACATAAAGGAAATCATTTTTCTTTCATGAATGAAACGATGTAAATATAATAGTCAAACCTCTTAAAAATAATTTAAAATGTTTTATTAACATTTAAAAGTTTTCAAACGATGTTGAAAAGAATATGAAATTTGAGTAAAATTTGGTGCATCAGATACACGATTTTGTGCCATAAAAGTCCGAATCTTTTACACGATGAATTACAAATCCAAATTGTAACACCCCGAATTTTTAACAACATTAAAGAGGATAAATTAAAGAATAATTAATTTAATATTCAGAATTAGGTGAAATGGGTTACGCCATTGCGTTCGTCTCGGAATTCTGCTTGAGATAGTCCGAGTTTGCGTAAAACGGATAATGTATAAAGAAGTTATGGACGATAGAAGTTTGGCAGAAAAAGCGGAAATTTCCGGGCGCACTTGACAAGTGCGCCCATGTATTTTTACACTGGCGCACCTGTAAAGTGCACCCAGAATAGTTTTTTTTGGGTATTTGGTCCTTAGCCCAAGTGGGAGGTGACCCGCGACCTGATTTACCCAAGGGCTTATGTGGCAGTCAGTTCCAGATGGTTCTATAGCTATAAATATATGGCCATTTCGCATATTTCTTCATTAGAATTCATGGCGGCCAAACTATGCCGAATTCTGAATTGAACTAGGGTTTCTTATCTTCTTCTAGCAACTAAAGCATATCAAATTATGAGATTCAAACATAGAATCAGCACCTTTTCTATTATTTTAGCAATCCAATCACAGTGAGTTCTAGTTGCTTTTAGGTTTTGATAAATAATAGTGAAACTATGAAAGATTGTGATGTGAATATGATTGTAGACTTTAAATCTATGTTATTGGTATATCTCATGCTATATTATGATAGATCTATTTCTTTGGATCCAATTTAATTGTTCTACTATGTTATCATTATGGATCTTGGGTTGTAACTTTTATGATATGCTATGATGCAGATGTATGTAGATCTATTCTATGTGATCTAAAATTTTCATGTTAGATCTATCTTATGTGATCTAAAATTTTCACCTTATGATTCATGTTAGATCTATCCTATGTGATTTAAAATTGTCACCTTATGATTCATGTTAGATCTATCCTATGTGATTTAAAATTGTCACTTTATGATCATGTTTTATTCTAGATCCACTTTATGATCATGTTTTATGCTAGATCCGCTTTATGATCATGTTTTATGCTAGATCTATTTTATGATCATATCTTGTGCTGTGATAAATCTATCTCTCGAGATCCAATTCAATTGTGATTGTCCGAGTATGTTATTTTTGTTTCATTTGGATAGATCAAATCATTTATGTGAACCATGAACATATGCCACCTTGAATTGATTAGGATTGGGTCCACACCTTTATCTTAATTATAACCTCTATAATGTGGATTTGGGTAGATCTATTTATAAACCTGTAGATCTAAACCTTTATTTATGATTAGATCTAATTTAATCTATTAGATATAGAGCATGTGGACATTTTTATGTAGATCTAAAGCAATATTTATGTTAGATCCCGTTATGATGATGATTACATGTTCATGACAATATGTATGTTCACCTTGATATGATGTTAATTACATGTCCATTCACTCTGTTATCATACTAGTATGTTTATGCCAATATATATTGAAACTATCACAGCTATCATATTCCTTTTTTCATTGTTATGGCTAGACTACTTATTAGCCTAGGTGCCGCCAAAATACGTGCAAATATGTTAGTGAAGAAAACGGGGGAAAAGGGATTTATAATTGGCATGTAATCTTTAAATGAATTGATATGTAATTCAAATTATTAGGCAAAATAGGTATTGACACCTATAAAAAGAAATGATTAATTAACTATTAAATTAATTAAAAATGGCATAATTTGAATACGAACATTTATGGACATGTAATTCAAATTATTTGGCAAAATAAGTATTGATATCTATAAAAGGAAGTGATTAATTAATTAAAATGGCATAATTTGAATACGAACATTTATGGACATGTAATTCAAATTATTGGGAAAAATAGGTATTGACACCTACAAAAGGAAAAGATTAATTAATTGGTAAATTAATTAAAAATGACATAATTTGAATACGAACGTTTATGGACATGTAATTCAAATTATTGGGCAAAATTGGTATTGACACCTACAAAAGGAAGGGATTAATTAATTGGTAAATTAATTAAAAATGGAATGTCTAGTAATTACAATTAGGAATTGTAATTGTACTTATGACATGAGGTTAGGTTGCATTAGTGGTGGAAGTCCGCCTGGACCTGACCGGCATATCCAGCAGTCACTAATGGAAAACCTAATGTGGGAGGTCTAAGTATGTAAATACGAATCGGGCTATGACACGAGGTTAGGCCCAACTATGGAATAAGTATGCCCGGACCCGACCGGCATATCCAGCATCCACATGTTGTAGGCCTAATGTGGGAAGTCTGGCTCATTATAAACCATAAATGGACATGGTAATGAATTGGACTACTAAACCTAAGTTAATCCATAAAGATTGTATGAACTTAAATTGAAATTGGGGGTTAAGTAGACTTGGTTGAACAAAAGGGGTGAGTTAAATAAATCTTGGGTAGGTAGGTAATATTATTATATATAGGCCCACAAACTTAACCGTTAAATAAACATGCTTGAATCAGTGGGAGGGTTAAGTAAATCTTGGGTAGGTGGGTAATATTAGTATATATAGGCCCAACAAACTTAACCTGATAAGGTTATGTAATTAAAGACACCAAGTGGTATAAATAACCGAGGGAAATAATAAAGTTAAGTAATTAAAGACACCTTTTGGGTAAGTATAACTTATAGAAATGGTAGGGTTATGTATTAAAGACACCTACCGGTAGAAGGATTGAGGGTTATGTATTAAAGACACTTATAGGTAAGCATAACTGACATAGGGCTATGTAATTAAATACACCTAAGGGTATACATAGTCAGTGAAAAACCTAGTGGGGGATACAAGACAAAGAGGAGAGCTTGTACCATATTGTGTAGGATCCGTTTCAGCCAATAAGCCAGAATCGGTATCAAGTATATACTCCGAGCTAGGTCGGAGAAGTGGCACGCTTACTGGACTGATTGTAAGAGATCCAAACGAGAAGGACGGTGATGGCGACGCAAACCGACCGAAGATATATGCGTGCATGGGCCGGGTAGAGGGGGCTAAGATGACCGTGACACCTGTAGATAAGATTGTGCAAATTATTACGACGAGGGGTTGCCACTTTAGGAAGTGATACCTCCTACTGTTGGGCTAGCACAAGGTATCTACGAGGGTTAGGGAGCTGATCGATCATGGTAGTAGTTAGGATACATTTGGACGTATACCTAAATCTACCACCTTATAGTTGGAGAGGTCATCTCTTTCTGGATATACTAGTAACAGTGCAGAGAAATCGTTAGTGAGGCATGTACAATTTATCTTGCTTAACTTGTCACACCTGTCATTTATGTAGTGATCTCCCTTATCCACTTTATATGTCTATCATGTTACTTTTATTTATCTACTAGCTAAAAGTAACTAGACTCGCCAGACATTATTGTCGGACCCTTTTTGTTTCTCCTTCTTTCTACCGTCCTTCACCCCCTCCCCCCTCCTAAGGTTCTCAAGGAAGGGAATTCTCAGTCTTAGTCAGGATTCTGCTATCATCTTGCTTGGAGCTTCTAGATGTATTGCTCAAGTTTCTAACTTTGCTACTATGGCTTATGATTTGGGGAGTATGCTTTCTTCATTATTGTACTCTGATATTTAAAGTACAAGACAGAAGTTTTAATGATGAACATAGTTTATGTATTTTCAGACATATGGTGTAACCATGCTTTATGATTAATAAAATTTGTTTTTATTTTGCTGCAAAATTTTTATATATGTCTTGTAATGCTTTTGTTCTGTTTACTAAAATGCTTCATGAAACTTAATGCATTTTCTTTGTGAATGACATTAACGGACGTGGGGTGTCACGCTTGGTATCAAAGCTGAAGGCTACCAGATTGGATAAAGTTTTTGAAAATTATTTTCAAAAAGGTTCTAAAAGGAAGCATTTTCAAAAGGAAAGCCTGTTTTGAAAAACATATTCCCCAAAGCCATATGTAATATCTCTCGATTCTCCACTTGATTCCTTTTTCCTTTTATTGTCTGGGGAACTGATTCTTCTCGAAAGGCGTCCTCATTCCGGCATGATGTCGTAGGCATGTTTATCACATGTCGAAAGGCAATGAAGTGCCTAACCTCCATCCATAGTCGCAGTGGTTTCACCTGCGGTTGATTTTCTCGAGCTTCGTAAGGATTTCCGTGCGATGGAGGCAACTTTCGAAAGACTTGTTAGTTTGTTACACAAACGTGGGTAAAAAGGAGTATAAGGAAGTTAGGGCTAAGGAGCACAGCCCAAGGATGAGAAAAAGATATGGCCCAAGAAAGGACAGCAACAACAACAGAAGAAGGGCAGAAAAAAATGACAAGGCTAAGGATAAGGGGAAGTGCCATAGTTGTGGGCGAGAGGGTCACTTGGCCAAGGACTGCAGGAAAAGGAAGAATGCTTGCTTCGTTTGTGGAGAGATTCGATACCATTCTAGGGGAGTGCCCAAGGAAGCAAGGGCAATGTCAAAGGAGAGGAACCTCTGGAGGGCAAGTGAATGCTCCCGTGGCTAGTGCACCAGATAGAGGTAGGAAAGTTTCCATGGAAGTTTTGATTTCTCTTTCTAATCAACCAGTTAAAACTCTTTTCGATTCTGGCGCATTCACATTCATTCATATCTAGTTTTGTAGTTGAATCTCTGCACTTAATTACTAGTATGGTAATGGATCCTGTTGTTGTCTCAAACCCCATTAGTGGCTCAGCTCATTTATCCGTGATTTTTTGGGATTTGAGAATATCTGTGTTAGGCATCGAGTTTGAGTGCGAGGCACATCTTATTTCATGAGCTAGGGGTTGATTCTAGGGATGGATTGGCTTACCACAAATAGT
The DNA here is from genome assembly GCA_030737875.1 of Allium sativum. NCBI lineage: Eukaryota > Viridiplantae > Streptophyta > Magnoliopsida > Asparagales > Amaryllidaceae > Allium > Allium sativum. The sequence continues at coordinate 136,486,277 of CM060925.1, read as the reverse complement.
GCCATTCTGGGCGGTGGGAGGAGGGTCGTCAAGCCTCTAACTTGTCATGGGGGGACCCTCGAAATTTCTTGTGACCCACAAGGGTCTAACATGCTTAGTTTCCTAGAGTCTCTTGAGGCGTCTATCGATGATCTGCGATTGGCACCAATGGTCCGTGAGTATCCTGATGTCTTAGACAAGATTCAGGGATTATCCCCGAGGCACGAGATTAATTTCCGTATATACCTGGTGGACAATGCAAAGCCAGTTGCATTACCTGTGTACCATATGGCTCCTAAAAGAAAAGAGGGAACTTGATAAGCAAGTGGCAGGGCTAATTGAGAAGAGGTTTGATAGGTGAATCATATCAGCATTGGAAACCTATTGAAGACAGTCCTTGAGGAAGCCCATCATTCCAAGATGACTATTCATCTAAGTGGCGATAAAATGTATATAGTTCGAGGTAGTACGGCTAAACTTGCGAAAGGAAGTGAAAATAAAGAAGGAAGCAATGACTGGATGAGTTCCGACTTGCATACTTGGATCGGAGGTTAAGAAGCTACGCAAACGAGAAGTCAAATTGGTGAAGGTCTAGTGGGGAGACAATCAAGAAAATGCAACTTAGGAGACCGAAGACAAGATTTTTTACGCTTCGTACCCTTTCCCTTTCATGGGAATGTTCTTAACTTCTCTTCCAAAAGCTTTTATTCGCTTTTGCTTCTATCATCTGAGTATATCCCAGCAATCGAATCTTCGACCTTTAGGTAGGAAATCCCATGATTGTAAACATGTGTTTGAGACATGTTATGTTTGATGGATGCAAGTGGATGCAAGTGTTTGCTAGTGGTTTCCTGTGTACGCATATACACACACATTAGGCACTAGATCGGCTCAATCACTCTCATACTGCATATGGATGTGTGTGCATTTTCTTTTCTTTTATGGATGGAAATGGATGAACTAGCATATGGATGTTTCATTTGGACGAATGAGTGTGCACGCATGTAGAGCTTATATGTTATAATAGGCTTATTTGCATACATATTGGATTCATGACACCAACATACATTGCATTAAGGAGGTCAACTGAATAAGTAGACCGCCTGATTTTCGCATTAGTGTTGGGACATTTACACACACTTTTTCATATTTTCATGAAAGCATTAGAAATCCTTAAGGACAATGGATGCCAATGATTGATGGTTGAGTAGATGGATGATGGATGGTAGGATATGCATTCTTCTCAACTTGGAGATTTCGCGGACGGAATCCTTTGAGTAGGGGAGAATGTAACATCCCGAATTTTTAACGACATTAAAAAGGATAAATTAAAGAATAATTAATTTAATATTTAGAATTAAGTGAAACGGGTTACGCCATTGCGTTCGTCTCGGAATTTTGCTTGAGATAGAGTCTGAGTTTGCGTATAACAGATATCGTATGAAGAAGTTATGGACGATAGAAGTTTGGCAGAAAAAGAGGAAATTTCCGGCGCACTTGACAAGTGCGCCTATGTATTTTTACACTGGCACACCTATAAAGTGCGCCCAGAATAGTTTTTTGGGTATTTGGGGCTTTGCCCAAGTGGGAGGCGACCCGCGACCTGATTTACCCTAGGGCTTATGTGGCAATCGGTTCCAGATGGTTCTACAATTATAAATATATGGCTATTTCACATATTTCTTCATTAGAAGTCATGGCGGCCAAACTATGCCGGAATCTGAATTGAACTAGGATTTCTTATCTTCTTCTAGCAACTAAAGCATATCAAATTCTGAGATTCAAAAATAGACTCAACACCTTTTCTATCATTTTAGCAATCCAATCATAGTGAGTTCTAGTTGCTTTTAGGTTTAGATAAATAATAGTGAAACTATGAAAGACTGTGATGTGGATACGATCGTAGACTCTAAATCTATGTTATTGGTAGATCTCATGCTATGTTATGATAGATTTATTTCTTTGGATCCAATTCAATTGTTCTACTATGTTATCATTATGGATCTTGGGTTGTAACTTTTATGATATGCTATGATGCGGATGTATGTAGATCTATTCTATGCGATCTAAAATTTTCATGTTAGATCTATCCTATGTGATCTAAATTTTTTACCTTATGATTCATGTTAGATCTATCCTATATGATTTAAAATTGTCACCTTATGATTCATGTTAGATCTATCCTATGTGATTTAAAATTGTCACTTTATGATCATGTTTTACACTAGATCCAGTTTATGATCATGTTTTATGGTGGATCCACTTTATGATCATGTTTTATGCAAGATCTATTTTATGATCACATCTTATGCTATCATAGATCTATCGCTCGAGGTCTAATTCAATTGTGAGTGTCCTAGTATGTTATTTTTTGTTTCATTTGGATAGTTCAAATCATTGATGTGAACCATGAACATATGCCACCTGAATTGATTAGGATTGGGTCCACACATTTATCTTAATTGTAACCTCTATGATGTGGATTTGGGTAGATCTATTTATAAACCTGTAGATCTAAACCTTTATTTATGATTAGATCTAATTTAATCTATTAGATATAGAGCATGTGGACATTTTTATGTAGATCTAAAGCAATATTTATGTTAGATCCCGTTATGATGATGATTACATGTTCATGACAATAACATGTCCATTCACTTTGTTATCATACTAGTATGTTTATGCCAACATATGTTGAAACTATCACCGCTATCATATTCCATTTTTCATTGTTATGGCTAGACTACTATTAGCCTAGATGCCGCCAAAATACGTGCGAATATGTTAGTGAAGGAAACGAGGGAAAAGGGATTTATAATTGGCATGTAATATTTAAATGAATTGATATGTAATTCAAATTATTTGGCAAAATAGGTATTGACACCTATAAAAGAAAATGATTAATTAATTAGTAAATCAATTAAAAATGGCATAATTTTGATATGAACATTTATGGACATGTAATTCAAATAATTGGGCAAAATAGGTATTGACACCTATAAAAGGAAATGATTAATTAATTAGCAAAATTAATTAAAAATGGCATAATTTGAATACGAACATTTATGGACATGTAATTCAAATTATTGTGTAAAATAGGTATTGACACATATAAAAGGAAAGGATTAATTAATTGGTAAATTAATTAAAAATGGCATAATTTGAATACGAACATTTATGGACATGTAATTCAAATTATTGGGCAAAATAGGTATTGACACCTATTAAAGGAAAGGATTAATTAATTGGTAAATTAATTAAAACTGGAATGTCTAGTAATTACAACTAGCAATTGTAATTGTACTTATGACGCGAGGTTAGGTTGCATTAGTGGTGGAAGTCTGCCCGGACCCGACCGACATATCCGGCAGCCACTAATGGTATACCTAATATGGGAGGTCTAAGTACGTAAATACGAATCGGGCTATGACACGAGGTTAGGCCCAACTATGGAATAAGTCTGCCCGGACCCGACCGGCATATCCAGAATCCACATGTTGTAGGCCTAATGTGGGAGGTCTGACCCATTATAAACCATAAATGAACATGGTAATGAATTGGACTACTTAACATAAGTTAATCCATAAAGATTGTATGAACTTAAATTGAAGTTGGGGGTTAAGTAAACTTGGTTGAACAAAAGGGGTGAGTTAAGTAAATCTTGGGTAGGTGGGTAATTTTATTATATATAGGCCTACAAACTTAACCGTTAAATAAACATGCTTGAATCAGTGAGAGGGTTAAATAAATCTTGGGTAGGTGGCTAATATTCGTATATATAGGCCCAACAAACTTAACCTGATAAGGTTATGTAATTAAAGACACCAAGTGGTATAAATAACCAGGAGAAATAATAAAGTTATGTAATTAAAGACATGTACAATTTATCTTGCTTACCTTGTCACATCTGCCATGTACAATTTATTTTGCTTACCTTGTCACACCTGCCATTTATGTAGCGATCTCCCTTCTCCACTTTATATGTCTATCGTGTTACTTTTATTTATCTACTGGCTAAAAGTAACTAGACTCGTCAGACTTATTGTCTGTCCCTTTTTGTTTCTCCTTCTTTCTTCCATCCCCCTTCACCCCCCTTCCCTCCCCCTCCCCCCAAGGTTCTCAAGGGAGGGAATTCTCAGGCTTAGTCAGGATTCTGCTATCATCTTGCTTGGAGCTTCTGGATGTATCGCTCAGGGTTCTAACTTTGCTACTATGGCTTATGATTTGGGGATTATGCTTTCTTCATTATTATACTCTGATATTTAAATTACAAGACAGAAATTTTAAGATGAACAGAGTTTATGTATTTTGAGACATATGGTGTAACCATGTTTTATGATTAATAAAAGTTGTTTTTATTCCACTTCAAAAAAATTATATTTGTCTTGTAATGTTTCTGTTTTGCTTACTAAAACGCTTCACGAAACTTAATACATTCCTTTTGTGAGTGACATTAACGGACGTGGGGTGTCACACAAATTCTTTAAAATAAGATTTTCCTGAATTCCTATTATCATAGTTTTCCGACAAAACAAAAGGTTCAAGATTTCATCACATATGTATTAAAATGTGAGCAAATAAAGTTCAGAAAAATATTGCAATTTTGTTGTTCGAAATCCTAAAAATAAAACCCACTGAAATAAAGATTTTTAATACTTAAAAATAATTAAATAAATCTTAAATTGTTTTAAAAGTTATTCAAGTTATATAAATGAATTAAAAAAATGATATTAAAGTCTTTTTGATTAAATAGGCTAATAGTATTGTTCGTAGCACTTATCGTAGCACTTTTCAATAATAATTAAAATATGAGTTTAAACTTAATAACTATTCTTCATACTCTTATATGGTAAATTAGGTATTTAAAAGTCTAACAACTTATTTAAAGGTATTTTAATCATAGATTTGAACAAAAGCTATTATAAGAAAATGTTTTAATTTGGCTCTAATAAGCCAACGCCTAAACCCGATTTTTCTATTCTTGAGAACCAGATATGGGTGTTTAACCAAAGAGATATTCATAAAGAACTGGACCCCTGGCTCACTTGACCCTTTCTTGGGCAATGGACGGATAAGATTGAAATGTTGGAAATGAGTTAAGTATAAAATGTTCAATTTTCCAAATATTAATAACTTGATTACTTCGAAATCATCTTCTTATTCTTAGTACTAAATTTGAAGGAGGGTGTTTGCACTATCAATAAGAATTTAAAATGTGATTTCATTGTCATTCGATGAATAGTAACGGTTGAACACAAAAATTGATATTAAATAAAATAAGTATAATTTCTTTGGATTTACATTACCCTACCAAAGACAGCATAATGAATAAATGAGGTTTAATGACTCCACATATATCCATAAAAATATTTCAAAAATACATATCCTTAAAAATGTTTTGATGAGAAATGAACTAAGAAATAAGAAACAACCAAAATCACTTAAACAAAGTTTTTACGATGATTGGCTGGAGGAAACCAGGATTAGATGTAAGTGATTCCTGTTTGAAAACCACTTCGAACCAGTTTACATTTAGAAAGCAAAGGATACGGAATGAAAAACTTTTGGAAGGTTGAATGTAGGGCTATTATCACCGACCATTGGGGAATTTTTTCCATATTATAAATGAAAGTAGTTCTTCAAATGTAAGGGATCCTCGCTGCCGATCATTAAGTTTATCTAAGATGTATTAGGAGTAGTGCCTTCAGTTCGAAACCCATAATAACTTGTATGGTCGAATGTTTGACATTGCATTTCTAATGAGTGCATACCGATCATCATGAATGTAAATCTTTTTGGTGGTGCGATATGTAACTATTCTACACTATATACACCCTTCTTTAAGAAGTAAGAGCTTACAGGTTGTATAATTGCGGGAATCAATTGCGTGTTAGAGAGTTTACGATGTGACAGTCAATGTGTATGTGTTTGGCATAAGATAATCAATAATCTTAATTCTCATCACTTGACAATCGTAGAAATAGAGCACGTAGTGAGACTATGTGGATCACGCCCATAAAGATATGTTCATTACCTTTCTAGATTACTCTCTATTTGTCGAGTATGTGGTAACACTATGAGATATCCCAAATAAGTCGGTTATGATAAGGGAATGTCATATTCGATCAGTGCACCACCTTCAAGTCTGTGTAGCTTGACTATACACGCTAGATGAGGCGGAGGCTGAAAGACTCTCGTTACATCCCTTTAGAGGTGTAATGCGTAGAATGGTAGTTCCTTACCTTACCATTATATGGAATTCATTCTCCTTAACAACTTTTTGTTATGTTTGTATATCCTAACTTATATGGAATTTAATAATGGTAATGATTCACATATTTGTTTTGATTCACTTTATTGGTTTTATCTTGCAAGTCACTAAAATTAATATCATATAATTTTACCTAGCAAAGTTTTGATTACCATAAAGGAAAAGCTCATTTCGTGTTTATATGCGGTCGTGGCCTTACGGGATACCTTTCAATTCAAAAACATTGAATTTGAATTTATCATGGTAGTCTCATGACTAATCCAGAGTTTATTTATTTTCCCCTTAAACTCTAGGTGTTCTACTTTCACCGGGTAGCCTACTAGTTAATGTTTTGCTTGGAACCATTATATCAAGCTTGAAATTGAAGATTTCTTATAGATGGTTATTTACTCCTACCTTCGGTATACCTTCACTTTATTTATCTAGCAATTGTATGGATAAATTTTATAACTATTGGTGCTGACTTTAGATACACATTGATACAAATGTTAGATTTTTTATCGTAATGATTTTATACTGGATAATATATACACTTTCTACTATGCAAGGTTCTATTCTTTTATTTTACTTTCTATTTCTTTCTTATATTAAATGGTCCGCTACTCCAGTGCTCAGATTTGCGGTATGCTAATATCATGGATGTATTAGTGTTTATTTCTAAGAGTCAAAGAAATGAGTTTTCACATTAGGTGTCAGAGCTTAGGTTAAGTAAACACCTATGCATGATCCGAGTAAAAGAACACCTATGCATGATCCGAGTAAAAGACGCATCAAGGAAAGGGTTAGAAGATGTAACGACCTGGCATTTTGACCGTTCAAAATCGGTATTTAAACCAACTCTAGACGTCCAAAACAACAGATTGTTATTGGCTTACACGGTTTAAACAAAATAAATGCAGAATCAGAGTACAATAATTGCAGCGGAATAAAAATGTTCATATAATATCAGAGTTGTATACAATATTTTTGTACAGCGGAAGAAATGTAAATTTATACATGAATTTTAAATAAACATATTTTACTGATTTGTTGAGCTTAGCGCGCCTGCGTCTCCACGTCTTCACGTCCTATCTGTTTTATGAGCTGATATTTATAACTTGGAACACTTGGGGCCTGACCCGAGTGTCCCATGCAAAATACACAAAACACCTGATTCAGAATTAAACTAATGCAACATACATGAACCACTTTTGATTATTTATGAAATAGATCAGTGCATGTGCCCAAACAATAACCAAATGCATCCTATCCCATTTTCTAAGCAACAAGAGACTACATGATTAGCTCAAATTTTTAGTTAAGTAATTATGCAGTATAAAGGACCTCCAAATAAAATAATGATGGACCGTCACGAAGCAAAAAGGTATTCACATTCCTCGGTCAAATATCTTACATAGGTGCCGCAACAAATATAGGTATCAATAGACAACTGGTTACATGGTATGCAAATGTGTGCGGATTCCTTTTCTCAGGTCAATAAATTCTCGTAGGCAGCTAGCATAAGTTCGTAAATATGAACCAAGTGAGGAAATTTGAGTACCAAATGGTTATAACAGCAAAAGGTAGAGATGCTCTTTATTAAATATAGCATATACTAATGTATAAGGTACATGTCAGTATGGAATGAATAGTATATTAGGTGCATTATTCATGCGTATAAATCTGCCCTTGTAGTGGAAATAATTGTGCCAAAAAAAATGCCGTAAGTATGAGGTGAAAGTCCATAAGTTAATATCAACATAATGACTACATTTGGAATAGTTACATGGGTTTTAATGTTGTCCAGACATGCAGCATGCATGAGCATGTAAAGGTGAACATGCATGGTTAAAAAAACTCTCACAAATCAAAAGAAAGGGGTTGCCTGCATTCAAGAATGCTGAAAACATTTTTCCTTCTAAAATCAAAACGTAAATGGATCCATGAACAAAAAGAAATTTGCACACCAATCATTAAACCCAGGTAATGCATATACAACAGAGGCTTGTGGCCACTAAAAATTTGAATCAACAAAAGGTTGCAAGGCCCAAACAAGGGGGTGCTAAGGGACAGTCGGTTTCAAAGGTAACATGCCAAAACTAGGACATTTTTAAACAGGGTAGGGTAATTCAAAGCGATTATTTAGGCGTAAACTTTCAAGGAATCCATACTCTAACAATGTAAAAGCATGCACAGGGAAAGAAGGTCCGAAAGCAACTTAAATAAGCAACATGACTATAAGCCAAATACAACAGTTCAACATGCACTTCAAAGTCTGGCATATGTCACATGCTGCATGAGAGTGGGTAAGTGATATACATATGCAACAGTGACACGATTCGTCCTTATGGCAAAGTCGGGCAGATATATGGGTAAGTTTGAATTCCGCAATGGGTAATAAACCCGACAGCAAGGATAAATGGTGACCCTTCATAACTTTTGTGTTTTAAATTAGAAGGGTGTAAGCACGGATGCAACAACAATGGAAACAACAAGTTATACTTACTGAAAAATACGAAATTTACAACTTGCAATAAGTTGAATCGTAAGTAAGACTTACCTTTGGTTGATGACGGCGAAGCAGGAGCTGCTGCTATGGCCGTAGCAGATGAATTCAACGCGGTTTGCAATGGCGGGGTACAATAAAAGAGCATGCACCAAACAAAGACTTATGCCACCTGGATTACTCACTGGCAAGATCGGAACACTGTCGCGACGCTGGCCGTTGGGCTGCAGTAGGCTTCATTGGCGGTTTTGGAGTTTAAGAGGAGCGAAGGAAGCTCGGTGGAAGGAGTTACGAGTTTAGTTTGACAAGGCGGTGACGAGGTGAAGTCAGCGCTGGAGGTTTGGGGTTCCGGTGGCGCAGAACTCGAGGGTTTTGTGGAGGAGGAAATGGAGGAAGGCTGTGGTCTCGCGGTGGGTGGGGGTTAATGCGGTGGAGGCGGAGGGTTGCCTGAAGCGGCAACATGGTTTAGTCACGTTGTTCGGGCTACTGGGTGTTGAGGACGTCGCGAGCGGCTGTTACGAGGTGGCGGCGGAGGCATGCTAGATGAGCTCGTTCATTGTTGGTGATTCGAGGTGGAGCGATTTGGGAGAATAAGGGTCGTTTGGTTTTGGGAATTAATTGAATGGAGGAATTTAATTTGGCGGAGATAGCTGTAGGAACAATTTAAGGAGAAAGGGGAAAGTGATTTGCTTTGCAGAAACAAAACTGAGGAGTAGTTTTGATATGAGAGCTATGAAGAGGTACACTCTTTTTATAATATGAGAGCACAAACAACAATGGCTTGTTTAGTTACTAAACAAGCCACAGAGCAACCATGTGTGGCTTGTTCAGTCACTCAAGGCTAGTCTGTGGCTAGTTTTGAGCTCATTCGTGGCTGGTTGACTGAACAGGGGTTGGTGCTTATAACGGCAAAGTGTTTGCCGTTATAAGATTATAACGGCATTTTATAATCTTATAACGGCAAGAGTTTGCCGTTATAAGCTTATAACGGCAAACACTTTGCCGTTATAAGCACTAGCCGTTGCACTCCAACGGCTAGTGCACTTCCTCCCTATATACCAACCTACCTCCTTCTTCTTCCACACAACCACTCCACCTTCTCAACTTCAACTTCTTCAACAACAAAATGTCTTCTTCTGCACCCAAACGAAGCGGGAAAAATCCGCAAACAGGACAGTCATGTCCAAACCGCACTCGTCATCGTATGTCATGCAACGGTCAAACCAACAACAGCAACCGTTGCAACCATCTCACGAATATGGCTACTCGCCATATTCAAATTATCCATACCGACCACCGTACCAACCGCTCGCTCCTCCTAATTTTCCTCCCATCCATTCTACTGCCCAGCCACAGTTTTACCAACGACCGACCGGGGTAGGCGTGTACGACGATCATTCGTCGTATATGTCAATGATGATGCAGACCGACCAAGTCAACAACCTCACCTAACTCCGCAACAGACCGAGGTTCGTGACCGTGAAGCTATGCAAAATCTTGAAAGACAGTTTTCGTACGGGTATGTCTCTCCTACTACCGAAGAAAATGTTGAAACTTCAACGGAGGAGGCGGAGGAAGATGCAAATGAGGATGCGAATGTTACAAATTCTGAAGAATTTATTCAAGAATACGTTGCACCTATTAGTCCCGAATATAACCATAAGAAGACGAAGTGGAAGTCTTTAAACGGCATTTTCAGTAAACGACACCAAACCGAAGTTGAATCGGAGTCGCATCCCGGAATAGAAGATATTGAGGATGATCATGCTGAAGTAGAAGGATTAGCAGCGGACGGGAAAAAAAACAATGTAAGTTTACTTCCGAGCAGTACGTTTCACTTACTAAATCGTGGATATGCATTTCACAAGACAACATTGTTGGGAATAATATGAAAGGTCGGAAAATTTGGGAAAGAGTAGCAGAGTTTTACAATTCGTTGGAAGCGAGGAATATAACATGGGCATCACTTAGATGCGGTTATAGAGTTATGAATGCCGCATGTCAGAACTATCTGCCAATACTGATAGGCTTGCAGAACAGACAGCAAAGCGGTGCTGCACCTTATGACATTGTAAGTACCGTAGATTACTTTGAAAAATAACTTACTATACTATGATTGATTAGTTAGAAATGTCATACGCTCATACAATTTCCACTTTGTGTTACAGATTGAAGAGTCGCGAAATGCCTACCAACAAAAGTATGGTCGTCCATTTAAATTTCAAGACTGTTTCGAGCTTCTATCTAGTTTGCCGAAGTGGAAGAATCCAAGCAACTTCATGTTTGAGCAGCAGAACAAAGCTAGAAGGATGAACTACTCTGATTCTAGTCCAGGAAGTGACCCGATTTCGCAAGAAAGAAACCCTTTATTTGGAACTAGTGACGGACGACCTGTTGGCAGAGCCGAGTCAATTAGCTAGAGCAACGCGGTGCAGAGTTTTTTAGATTTATGGAAACAGTAGAGAATTCATCTAAAGTGACAAAAGAGTATAGAGCTCGATTTTCGGTGCAAAGAAACCGCAGCAACGAAGAGTTCCAAAAGGCAGTTAGGGATGATCGAGAGCTTCGCAGACATGTACATACGGAGAAACAAGCCATGGTACGAGAAAAGTAGGAGGAGAAGAAAGCCATGCTACGAGAGAAGCAGGAGTAGAAGAAAGCAATGGTACGAGAGAAGCTGGAGGAGATGAAAGCTATGATGCGAGAGAAGATTTATATTAAAATGATTACATGTGATTTTAGCAAGCTTTCCCCTCTACAGCAAGAACTAGTAACCGAGCAGATTGGAGAGTACAGAAAACACAAAGGAAGCGAAGCGGAAGCGGTAGTCGCTCGTATATGGACTAGCTATGTATGTTGGGTTAAGTTGTAATATGATTGTGAACTGTTTGTAGTATTTATGTACTGGTGGGTGTTTATGTACTAGCTATATATGTTAGGTTGAGTTGTAATATGATTGTGACTTGTTTGTAGTATTTATGTAGTAGTTGTTGTTTATGTACTAGCTGTATATGTTGGGTTGAGTTGTAGTATGATTGCGAGCAGTTTTTAGTATTTATGTACCAGTTGTTGAAATAATGATACTATCTACAATATGATTGGAAACCAGATTTATTGACCCAACTACACACTGATAGATAGTACTCTGATACATAGTACACGACTACACACTGATACATAGTTCTAGAACCAACTACTGATTCCGACTATTCCTTCCTTTATGCGCCCACAAATGTTCCACCAACTGGTCACGCAATTGGAAGTGCACTGCTTGATCTTCAATGTGTTGAACCATATCAACATATTCTTCCATTGAGTTTACATCTTTATGGGGTTTTGCATTTGACCCCATAAACATGTTAGGATAATTAGACTTTTGATTCTTATATCCGCCTCTTTCAGACTCCATAATCATGTTACGTATTATTATACAGGCATACATGATTTCTGAAAGCACTCTTGCATCATGAAAACGAGTAGGATTTCGTAAAATATGAAATCGGGCTTGTAAAACACCAAACGACGTTCAATGTCCTTTCTGTAGCTAGCTACTTTTTCAGTGAAATACCTTTCTTTATCATTTGATGGTACTCTGTATCCTTGCATCAAAGTTTTCCACTTTGGGTATATTCTATCCACTAGGTAGTACCCAGTTTTGTGTTCGATATTACCAACTTTATATGAAACATCTGTTGACAGACCGTTAGAAAGTTCTGTGAAAAGATATGATTGTTTTAAAACATTTATATCATTCAATGAACCTGAGACTCCAAAAAAAAGTATGCCAAGCCCATAAATCGTTTGTTGATACTGCTTCAAGGATCATTTACGACACTTTTTTATGTCCGGTGAACATTCATTTCCATCCCGTTGGGCAGTTTTTCCAAAGCCAATGCATGCAATCTAAACTTCCAATCATACCTGGAAATCCTCTAGCTTCTCCCCTGCATAGTATCCTACTTATATCGTTTGGTCCAGGCATCCGTAGATACTCCTGCCCGAACTGTTCAACAACTGTTTTACAGAATTCTTTCAGATACTCTATTGCTGTTGATGCTGCGATTCTGAAATATTCATCCATTTGGTCGCCAGATGTTCCATAGCTTAACATTCTCAACGCCGATGAAATTTTGATGTGGGGCGAGTGGCCGATTTCTTGTGCTCCGTTCAGTCTATAAGTGAAATATGGGTTTGACTGATGAAGTTTAAGAAAAATTTTTGAGAAAATTGCTGGACTCATACGATAACGAAGGCGGAACAAAGTTATATCGTAGGTTGGATTGTCGATGAAGTAATCCCTCATTAGTCTTTCATGTCCATCCTTGTAGTCTCTCTTATACCGCCGGTCAATCCGGCCAAGCATACTACCTCGACTGTTGTTCATTGAGCCTTCAGCAAAATAATTGGAATACCCAACATTGCGTGCTGTTCCAGCTCCTCCTCCGTCTCTTCCTCCAGTTTTAGTTCGGAATCGCCAGTTTGATTATTGACTTCATAGTAATAGTGGTATAGATTTGGATCCATTGCTTGCTTTTTTATAAATTTAGTTTCGTTGTTCTCCCTGAGTGTAAACGTAGGACAGATATATATAACCAAGGATGGTGGGCATAATATCTCTGTCATTGAGTAGTCAAATCGGGCAGTTGTTATGATGTGAAAGGTTGGCAATAATGGTTGGCAATACACGTAGACAAGAATGGTTGGCAATAATGGTGTGGATAATATCTCTGTCATTGAGTAGTCAATTCGGACAGTTGTTGTGATGTGAAAGTAATAGAGAATATAAAGGAAAATTTCCTTTGTATTTATGTAATAAACGATTTTGTAAATTTTCAGAAATTTACGTTTGAAACGATATCCAAATGTATAGAAATTCCTTTATATTCAATTAAATAAACGTTATTGTTTATTAATGAAATTCCATAGCGACTATTTAAAAATTTAAATTGAACATAACTAACAATCTATGCCACGAAATCTCATATTTTTTCCCCCAACAAATAATTTTAATCTAATCGACCCGAACGATTCTTGTTTCACATAATTCTGACTTATATCGGATCCGGTATATTTAGTTAAAGTTCGTATTGAAAATTACGAACTACCACCGCGTTTCGGGCTCGTTTTAATTATATTATAAACTATATATATTCAAACTTCATTTTATATAATAAACTCGATATAAAATCAATTATATCTCCAATATAATATTAACGACAAAGATTTGTCATAGTAGAGTAGGATAAGGAGATACAACAATAAGCACAAAGATAAAATAGTTTATAAAGACACAACAACTGACGATAGTGCATGCGAACTAACTCAGTCAAACCATGGAGTAGGCATTAGCAACTTCATTACAATGCATGTTACGTTTAGTCTTACAGGCATCGCATGATGTTCAATCACAACTGCTCATTATCACTTCGAACACGTCTATTTTCTCGTTCGAGTTCGTTAGCATATGCTATTCCCCGAGGACACAAAGGTTGGTCTATCCAGTCCGTGTAATTGCAACCATTTGGGTAGGCTGGACATCGCTGCATGCACCGACCTATATTGTTGCCCTCTGCTCGAACGACAACTTCAACCTCATACCCGCAGTAGAAACGAACTAGATAAGAATCAACTACATGTTCGTGTAGTGGTACACGAAAGAACTCTGCTTCCTGCATTGACTGAGTGACCTCCTGTTGAGATGATACTTGAACAGGTGATACTGGTGTTTCATGTGGAGGTTGAACGCTCACTTGTTCATACAGCGGTATAGTTTGCGGTTTCATTTGGTTTAGGAACTGGAGTTCATCTTCAAGCTCCTGCAGCCTCATGTTTTCGTAAGCTTGTTCCTCGGAATTTGTAGATGTTGCCCACGAAGAAATTTTCAGTGAGTGTGAATCCAAGGATGTGCTCTAAGAATGGGGAAGAAATTGTTTGAGTTTTGTATGTTGTGAGTAAGTTAACATATGTATATATAGTTGGAAGATTGGTAATGGTGTGAATGGTCAAAAGCTACACTGTAGGGAACACTATATGGAATCTGCCAGATGACATGACTGCACTATGCGAAGGACGAAAGACTTGACCAGTCATTGCGCTACAGTTAGTTGACCCGTTATGTTCTTCCGTAGAATATGGAGTTATCTGCAGACCTTGTTATGTTGGCGCGTTATTTAAGAATTTTGCATTTCAAAACGAGAAGATGACAATCTTGTTCACGATCAAATTCAAACGGTAATACATATCAAACAACACTTACAGGAACTAGAACAACGGAACACAACAACATCAAATTCAAAGTACAGTAATAAATCTTCGATCCAAGAAAAACCAAATCCAAACGATTTCTGAGATAGCCAGATCTAGTTGCATCCGCAACAATCTTGTTCAACCGCCTTATTTCGGCTTGCGCTTCCAGTGCATATTGATGTCCACGTTGGCACATCGGGGGGTCTAGCCACTGCATAAAATTACAACATTGAATATCATTGGGGGTAATACCTATGGTCTTCGAAGGCAGGACATCCGAAGAATCGGCGTCCAGCATTTTTTTTCAGTTTTGGCAACAACAACAACCGATTCATCTCCACAACAACAAATAGGGTAAGCTCCACTAGGTAGCGTTGGACCGATTGGATGTACGGGATCGATTTCTTGTCCTTCGTATACGATCTGCTTACCAGGTCTTTGATTTGCTACAACTTCACGCAATCAAGCATTCAAAGATTTTGTTCTCGGCTTCACTGATTTAGACTGAACTTGTGCTCCTTCACCGAATTCCACCGTAGGCTTGTTGTGTTGTACACTATTCCTTGACCGTTCAAACTCTTCATAACAATTATTCATTATTTCATCATCAATCTCCAAGTTGTCCATAGCTTTAATACAAAACAAAACCTTAAGCAATTGAAATGAATTCAAAGTGTAAGGAATTTTTGTTCTGTTAGAGATATAAACCTGGTGCATATTTATTGCTGCGTTTGAACACAAAGCAGGGCTAGATTTGTAAAAAGAGATGTTGCAATTCCCAACATAAACACATAGTAGGTGATACCCGTGATAAATTTTTGGTATTGATATATAATGCATCAATTTTATCAGTAACATAATTACTGGTACTGTATCAATGTATAGTGTATCACTGTTTGCACTGTATAATGTTTGACTGTTTCCATAAATTGTTTGACACAAAGTAGGCCGACCCTTTTTTTTAACTCCTACACGTATTGAAATGGTAAATGCACCCGAGGACGACCCCTATTTTTAACTCCTACTCTTGAAAAACAGTGGCATGACTCCACCCTGCCATAAAACATGGCTGAACTATGGGAACTGTGCAAGATTTGACCAGTCAATGCGGAACGACCCATATTTTTTAACTCGTTGTTGTATTGAATCGTTTAATGCACCTAGAAACGACCCTTATGCATTGGAACGACCCTTTATATACCAACCTACCTCCTCCTTCCTCCACACAACCAGACCACCTTCTCAAATTCATTTGTGACAACCAGAAAAATGTCTTCGTCTGAACCCAAGTGTACCGGCAAAAAATCTGCAAGCAAGAAACCCATGTCCCAAGCGCACTCGTCATCATATGCCATGCAACGTCCAGGCCAACACCAACAATCGATTCGCCCAACTCATGAATACGGATACTAACCGTATTCAAACGAAGATGCCTCTTCCATTCATCAAAGATCTGGAAAAGAAATTGTACTTGAAGGGAAGGTTTCCGAGCCACTACGGACGATTGGATCCAACCCTATTTGCCATTGTGGACAAGAGTCAATCGTGGCTGTTGACGAGACCGAAACAAATGCTGGTCTTCGATTTTTCGGCTGTCAAGCTTACAACGACCACATGAATTATCCTGATGACATTGATTGTTGTTGCTTTAAGCAGTGGATTGACCCTCCTATGTGCGAATGTTGACGTCAGTATGCACTCGAAGCGCAAACAGAAATAAGACGCTTGAGCAAGATTAATGCCGGTAAGACTAGAGATGGTCCTTTCCCTAGGCCATGGTAGGTGTACGTGTTTGAATTTGATGCTTGTGTGCTCAGTTGTTGTAGTTTGTATGATTATGGTTTGGCATTTCCTTCTGTTGTACTAGTTGTAGTTGTTTCAGTTGTTATAATTGCTCAATTTTCGTAGTTGTTATAATTGTCAAGTCATGTAAGCTTCTAAGTTATGTAAGGCACCTGGGAACGACCCATTTTTCTTAACTCTTTCGTGAATTGAAATGGTTAAAGCACCGGTGGGCGACTCCTATTTTTAAACTCCTACATATACACAGAATTGCCACTATGACAAAACAATCACGAATAATGTTTCCAAAGCCTGCTACAGTCAATGAAATGACTTGACACTGAGGCATACAACAATATTACATACTGCAATATCATTGTGAAATTAAAATGAGTCACGTGTATGTAGAGTATACCCTTTCACATGCATGTATGACAAGATTAGACCATTTACTGAGAAGAAGAAAATAAAGACGCGTCTCCATCATTCGTTGCTGGGATTCCATTAAATGTCTCCATCTTTCGCAGACTGCATTGAGTAGTCCCTTCCAAATTAAATGACAACAGTATACGAAATTAATAGTAACTGCCCACATTTGTTGTGATGTGAAAAGTCACTGTAGGGAATCTAACATAATATCACGTGATAAAAAGTACATGCCAACATTTCATGTGATGGCACCATTTTTCGTGCTGCAATGATGTGACCGGTCATTGCATAATATCACGAGAACTCTGTAATGGGTATTCAAGTCTATTGAATTGTAGCTGTTGGTCGTACATTGCCCTTATAAGTACTCCATATTTGATAATCCATCTCATACCTTCTACAGCTTCAAGCAGCACCGTTGCAGGCTCAAGTGAGACTTTATTTTCATGTTTTCTTAAAGGTAACGTTTATTATCAACAAAATTCGTACTTCTAGTAACTCTACTTATTCTACTGATGCGTAGGTTACATGGATGATTCAGAAATAAGTGACGAACAAAAGGGAAGGATTTATGATGAGTACGAACGAAACTTAGTGAACGATAACGAAGTTGGATTAGTTCATGATACACAAGTTGAAGAGGTGCCTGTCGCGATTCAGCATCGAGCGGTTACAGCTCCACGTCCTTCTCCAGTAAATCAATGACCTAGTAATAGTGCTCAAACATTAAATTCTCCTACTCCAGATTTTTCGTCGAAGGATTTGCTGGCCCTCGTAAAATTCTATATTGAGGTTGAAAAGAGAGATGAGTTACTAATGCAAAGTGGAGGGGATTTAACATATGAAGAAATATGGGCAATGATCAAAAGGCTATACAACAACCATCGTTCCCGGCCCACTAGACGAACATCGGTTGAAATCCAAAAGGCTAATCGTCATTTTGCAGACGCTTGTGATCGGTACACAAAGATCATCGAAACTGTTAAAGACGAGAACATATTTAAAACAAATCAAGCAACATATGATTCTCGTTACCTTTTCGAGTACGGTGAGGAGTTTGTTGGTTACAAAGCGTATAAACTCCGCTACAGTTGGTTGACCCGCTATGGAACTGAGTAGGCTTATGGTATTGTGATTTTATTGTTGTTTTACTGTCTATTTAATTTGATGTTTGTCCATAGAATATGGACTTATCTGTAAACCTTGTTAAATTGGCATGCTATTTAAGAATTTTGCATTCCTACACGAGAAGAGGGCAATCTTGTTCAACATCAAATTCAAACGTTATTACATTCCAAACAACGCTTACAGGAACTAGAACAACAGAACATACCGGCTCTACACAAAAACAGTCTCTACACAGATATACAGTCGCTACACAGAACCAAATACAGTCTCTACACAGAAACATAATCAGAACATACAAAAAATACATCGAAAGTACATAATAATGGTAGTCAACAAATATAGAACGCGTACTCAACCAATAGGAACATACAACTGACAACTACGAAAACGTAATACATCGAAAGTACATAATAGTGGTTGTGAACAAATGCAGAACGTCTACTCAAACAACAGAGACATACAACTAACAACTAGGAAAACGTAATACATAAAAAGTACATACAACTGACAACTGCGAAAGTACATGAAAGTTGTAGTAAGTCACTCGTCCGAGTCATCTGAAGGTGGATGTGTACGTATACGTGTGCGGCGCCGATGACGTCTCTCATCATCACCAACATCTGGAGGCTAACTGGCCCAGCACTAGACCTATGGTGGTAATACGTCTGCAAGTCCTGAAGTTTCTTGTGCTCTGCCTCAAGCTGGGCCTCTAAATGCGCCTGCTGCTGTCGTGCCTCCTCTGCAACACGACGTAGCTCACCATCATAGTAATCTTGGCTACGCCTATGCTCTAGATAGCCCGTATGCCTAATCCCCATCTGCATATCATACAGATCATGATATGATATCTGTGTAGGATTCGGGTAATCGTGCTGGGCCGGAGGATGAAACACGTCAACGTAACGATCTGGTCCAATGGTGGGCACTGCCATGGTCCATCCAAAATGACTGGCGGCCGCCACATGATCGGCTGCACGAAAACTCTGGCTGGGCTGGGTAATATCCTCGACAACAGGTGGATGTATGCCGTGTCGTATAGCAGATGGCCCTACTAAATCAATCGATGCTGCATGTGTAATCGTGTCAGAGGACCCGGTGAAAAATCTATGCTAGAAGGTTAGGTAACACTCCCCGGTAATAACAAAGCTCTCGGCCATCCACCAGCCTGCTTCCTTGGCTATATCTAGAGCTCCGTCAGGTAAATCATACACTGATATGTATGTGGGTGTGGATCATCCGGAATAGCATCGAAGTCATACAACTGTCTCCAGCACCTCTCACCAAGATACCAATAAGCACCTACCGCCACGGGATAAGATATAAGTGGAAATCTCCGTCGGCAAGCATCCTAGCAATCTGTATGATCTCAAGATCGATGGATGTACTCTGCTCAAATGGATGCCATATAATCTGATCCCTATACATCCTTAGCTCGATCTGGTTGTGGGCAATTGGATACACATGGTATGACTCATTATCCCTGTAAGAACCCTTAACTTCCCCGTGAGGGAAAGAGCGGATACCTTGAGAACAACACATAAAAGAACGCAGACGGAAGAACATTTCATTGTTAATTACAAGAATTCCATCAGATTACAAGAATATACAGAGTATAAACAAATAATATACATCAGAAAATATCAGAGATTTAAATACATTACTGCAGCGGAAAAACAATACAATACACAACTGAAAGAGATATACGGATACAGAGCTTTACGGGTATCATTCCAGCTGTAAACCAAGTTCCTGTGAATATAAATCTGCAAAACCAAAACTACCAGCTGCCTGTGTCAAAATAAGGGCACCTAGAGTTTAGGTTAAAACAATAAACTTTAGGTCAGTCATGTGACTGACGTGAGAACTAAAACAGTTATTTATCTTTATTTTAAAGTTAGGTAAATCAAGGGACCACGCCGTATAACACGGAACGGGTTTCCTCCCAAGAACACCAGTGCATAAAACAAACAGCGCAATGTTAAATAAAGAACAATGAAGCTATTATAAGACCCAGGTCCTATCACACAATGCAACGCATGCCAGGGGATAGGGTTTTCCCTTATAATAGCCAAACATGCTTAGTACGTTTTAAACAAATCATTTGATACTATTATAAGTGCATAGTGTATAAAACAACTTCAAATCATAAGTATCAATCATAGGCGGCATGGGTACCATACATCATGTCGCCAATACTAGGCTCTACAAATAAAACCGCAAAGTCATGTATTTGGAAATTGGATTTCCATCTATGAACCGAGGCCAGGGATCGTCCTCAACCGATTCGAGACTCTCTAGCCCGAGCCTCAGGAACAGCCGTAACCGCCCCTTGGATCGTCAGGGCTGGTCCACCGATGTTGATTATAATGCCTGAACACTACGTTTCCCAGCCCTTTGGGGCGTAAATGAGCCAACAAATGACACCATCGGCTTCACATAGTCACCGATATATCCGAGGCGCCTCGCAACAGCAACAACCACATAAGTCAAACTCGTCAGGGCGTGTAAAACCACTGACGCCACTTCTAACTAGAAAGAAACGCATGTCCCCCCTGAGGTCCTTCTCCCGTTTCTGGTTCACAACCGGGGTGTGAAGCTCGCGAATCAATGTTACACAAAGCTATGCCACACAGGTCGTGCTTTGATCATCAACCACAAGACTCTGCTTTTCAACAGAAGCCTTGATCATTTGCATCTTAGAATGCCACACATGCAAACCACTCCATGCAACCAATATCCATCAATCACACAGAATGATATCCAATGTCAGACACACAGTCCATTTACAAGTCCGTTATGGGTCTGAACGAAACCGGAGGCACCTTGTACCTTGCATATCCATCGATCTCCAAGTACGTATGGACGACCACTAACTGATTCCCTCCTCTTGGGTGTACGGCCCAATCAAGATCATCAGTAATCACCCAAACGACGTGAATACTTCCGGTCTTCGACCACCGTCTTCATCCTCGACACCATGTCGAATCAGTTATTCAGAATGGGATAAACCCGGTCTTTCTGAATAACTCGCGTATATAATAAATAAGTGTTACACAAACACAACATACGCCTCATTCCAATTCATCATTTCAATTCAGAATATTCTTTTATTTAATTATTCTAATACTTTGGGAGAGGTTCCCATTAATTTTATCAAAGATAAATTCTTTAAATTTATTCTTTAATCTTCTTTTGAATATCAATTCAAACTAGTCGGGATTAGCGAACCACACCGAAGTAATCATTTATTTTTATTTCCCAATCCCAACCTATTCATCCCATGAAGTAAAACTGGTCATACTTCATATCTAACACCGCGGTGTTATTGGTAAATTCAATTACCATTTCACGTTCAAATCTAATTAAAGATTTAACTATCGGCTGGAGCAAAACTGGTGATACTCCATTCTCGATCTTTTCAATCTAATTAAAGATTCATTAAAACTCCACTTAGTTTTAATCTTTAACTAGGTTAAAGAACAAGTATTATTTAAAATACGGTTCACGATAAACCCAAAAATCAATACCAATTCAATTCCAATTAAACATTATTTAATTGGTACATTTCATTATATCTAAATAAAAAGATTTAATCTTTTTCTCGACTGGGTTTAAGAATAGTGTTAATGAAGACACCATTCACGACAAAGCCAAATCTCATTTGCTATTAAATACAAGGTTCTGAATAGAAAATACATCGGCTTATATTCAATATCAAATTCTACGACCAACAAATACCTTATTCGAAATAACGATATAAATATATCTTTCAAATTCCCATAACAATATCTGTATCATCACGAAATCCAACATCGAAATATTCCAAAGATAATTTCGATTCAAATCCATTTCCACTTCAATCATAGGAAATTCTGGTTATTTTCAAAACCCTTTCAAATCCACTTTATTTATTTTAAAAATAAATAGAATTATAATTCTAGTTCAAAACTAGTTCATTTCGATAAAAATCTATTTTTATCTTTTCAAATTTGGAGTTTTTCATCCCAATTCTTCATAAATCATTTCTTATGATTTTACACAAATTATTACTCTTTTTAATAATTTTATCAAGGCCCGTACAGTCGATTTCCATCAACGGCCATCGAACTGCACTTACAGCGACCTTTTCCAAATTTGATTTAGACATAATTCCAAATCCAACCGTTAGATTTCTAATTTCTAATATTCGTTAGAAAGCTCTTTTCGATACGAACCCAACGGTTCCGTTTTTAGGAGAATCCGACGGTCGGATCTCCCGCAATATCCATTCGGAGTCAATGGTCGAAATTCCCGAACTACCGCAGCGCGGTGCATTCTATTCAGGCCATTATATTATATATATAATATATACTTCGTCGATTTTCTTTTAAAACGTATTTTATAAATCGTTTTAAATTCGTTTTCGAAACGACTTCAACTTCATTTTCAAATTGAAATCAAGATTGAATTTTTCAATATAAATTCGTTTTAAATTCATCCCTATTTGATTTCAATTCGATTTCAATTCGATTCAATTATATCTCAATTCAATTTGAATTCTATTCAATTCAATTTCAATTCGATTTCAATTCGATTCAATTCAATTTCAATTCGATTTGAATCTTATTCAATTTAATTCGAATTCATTTTCTATTCAATTTCAATTTAATTCGATTAATTTGATTTTCAAATCATTTCAATTTAATTCGAATTTCAAATCTATTCAATTTTAATTTAATTCGATTAATTCAAGTTTCAAATCATTTCAATTTAATTCGAATTTCAAATCATTTCAATTTAATTCGAATTTCAAATCTACTCAATTTAATTCAAATTTCGAAATCACTTTCAATATTCATTGAAAACTAAATAAAATCGATATAAATATCATTCACGCCAAAATGGGGCAAATCTAATCAATACGGCTTCATATATTTCTATTTTCAAATATTCTATTTCAAATATATTTTTTCAAATATTTCTATTCAAATATTCCTTTTCAAAACTGGAATGAGGCCCAATTAATTATCATATAATGTTAGTTATATGGATTTTCTACAACACACGTATATAACCGCAACGATAAATCATCAACCATCATCCAGAGTGCGTTCTACACTGTATAAGCATCAAATGTAAATATTCAATGCTTATAACAGTCTGTCAATCAATCGATCGACATACAACCAACTATTGGGATTAGTGTATGTCATATATCATCCCAATACCCGTGTGGGGTTTCAATCAATCAAACACAGATTTTATTTGTGCAGTTGGGCGATGTGTAAAATTTATCGTCCCAATCAATATCAGTCAAATTAGTGCATATAAACAAATTGTCCGATTTGTTTATAAATATTTATTTTATATACACGTTAAAAATTATATTTTTAACTATAGAATATTTTCCACTATAAAATATTTTATTTCGTTTCACATCACATCACACAATCAACTACACATCAAAATCAAACAAACAAGCATACAAGCCGTCCATGGTCTGTGGACGACGGGTGTCGGGTGCAACGAAACACCGTCTGCATCCTAGTATATATTTTAAACTAGAAATAAATTAAAAGTGGGGAGTTCTCACCAACTAGCTAAACCAAGCGCCGTGACTCTTCATATGTAGAAATCTTCGTCGTGCTCGCCTTTTGTCAATTTCGTTGCCCGAATTCACTACATATATAAAAATCATATTTTTATATTGTTGCTATGTATATAAAAATCACATTTTTATAATCACCCTATATGGATAAAAATCTCATTTTTATACCGCTACTATATAGATAAAAATTCTATTTTTACACTGCTACTATATAGATAAAAATTCTATTTTTACACCGTTACTATATAGATAAAAATTCTATTTTTATAACGGGGTTCATATAATAAAGATCATATTTTTATATCGCCACCCATATAAAAATCACATCTTTTCTTCTTCTACATAACAAAGATCGATTTTTTTTAAATATTTCTATAATATAAAAATCATATTTTTATTCTTTCTATAATCTAAAAATCATAGTTTTATAACCCCCAAAAGCCATATTTTTATATAGCTAAAATCAGAATTTTATCGACATAAAAATCATACCTTTATCATTTTTAAAAATCATGTTTTTCTCGTTTTAAAAATATATAAAAATCAGAGTTTCCTTATGCTATGAAATAAATAAAAAAACGATTTCATTAAGTAAATGTGAATAAATAAAAACTTACAATGTTTTTTTTCTAGAGGAAGGAGGTTACTCGCGGGTGATTGGGGGGGGTCGGGATGTGGTTGTTGGCGGCGAAACAGGGTGGCGGTGGAGGAGCAGGGGGCGGCTGGCGGTTCTACGGAGGTAGGGTTTGGGGATTGGGTTTCTGGGGGTGCGCGGGTTTGAACGGAAGAGAGGGGGGAGAAGAGTGGCGCGACGGCCTGAGGGGGGGTGGGAGCTCGACGACGGCGGCGGGAGGATGGTAGGCGCGATCGAGATCTTCGGGTTTTTTTTCTTATGAATCGGGTTTGGGAAATTAGGGTGGCCTGAAGGTTATAGGAGAAAGAGGGTTTTTTTAATTTTTTTAATTTAATTATTTTCTTTCAGAAAGGTACTTTTTATTTCGACCTCGAAACGAGACCCACCGCCTGTCGTCCATAGCTAATTAACCCCATTCCGAACACAATGGGATATGTATCGTAAGTTGATTCGATCGTTTCGGTTAGTTTTCGTCAAAATCAACATATAACTCTATATATTGAATTTGAACGCACTTTTCAATTTACCGAGCCCACATACAGCCTCTAAAAATTCCCGAAAAATATTTTCTAGCTTCATATTGACGATACGGTCCTAACAAAACTAGTTTCGTCAAATTCTGAGACAGTTTGAAAAATGGCCATTTTCCAGTCGATTAAAATCAACTAAAACTGGTCAAACGCGTTTTCCTTTGCCACGCTCACATATTGATTCAAAAAATTATGAATTTTGAAACCTAGCAATAACTAGACATTACGGATCCAACAAAAGTGGTTTCGTCGAAAACCGAGGCCGTTTGCAAAATGGCTTTTTTTAAGGGCCAGAATTCCATAGCGACTATTCTGAAATTTCAACTGGACATAACTTTTTATCCCCGCTATGAAATTTCAATTTTTCGGATTTGTTGGAAAGATATTTTCAAATAGATTCTAATATTCTTGGTTTCACTAAAATCCGGTTTATTTTGAATCCTGTGCATTCATTTGAATTTTGAAATCGAATTACCGAACTACCGCGCCATTTTCAATTCCTTTTATAATTATAAATAATATTTATATTCTACCGATGACATATATAAATATATACGTTCTAATTCTATTCAAAATAAATTTCTCATCGTTATTATTTAAAATAATTCATTTTAAATAATCAAAATTCACTAAAATTGCCAAAATAAATTTTTTAAATTGGCTCAGATTTCCGGGTTATTACAATCTCCCCCACTTAAAACTTTTCGTCCCCGAAAAGGAATGAAGCTGAAAGTTGTTTCACAAATCAACTCAACTTCCAGTATTTTCACTACGGCTTAAGTTCTTCAACTTTTCAGTTTCTAAGAACTTTTCAAATTTTTCAAAAAATTTGGCTAACACCCTAAATTTTCGAAAAATTTCGCCATAACCTCCCCTGCACCGGGGACTTCGGGATATTTCATATAGCCTCCCATGGCCTTCTTCAATCCAAAAGAAAAAGAAAACGCCAAGCGGCTAGCAAATCGGCTCATAAAATCATCATCACCCAAACAAAACAGTAAATTATGGTAAACATGTACCTATTTGTTGGGCAAACAATTTTATTCTACTGCTCTAGCCTCCTTGCTATGACCTGTTCAGTGTAAGTACATGTATATGCATGCAAATGCGTCTAATTTTCAATACAATTCACTATTTGATCAATTTGGCAAAATGGTTCAGATTTTAATTAGTCCAACAATAATCAAACAACACAACCATCAATCAATTAGTTGGTTATCATTTCAAACTCATAATTTTGATATATAGTCAAAAATCAGATTTTTGATGCCAAATCACAACAATTATTCTAGCTATATTTTGGTTCTCACACCAGTCTAATGGAAATATATAAATATCACACCTTTGAAACTCGAACACAAACACTGATGATGATGCATCATCGTCAGAATTATCCCCGGGCGATTAGAGTGTGATTCTATATCTATCCAGTATATTAAAACTTCGAATATACGTTTGCAAGGCGTATATGCAAAATCTTTATATATCGGATGGTCCACATTCAATATAATTAAATAATCAAATACGAATAATTGATTTAAATTTTCAAACCAAAATTTGTTTCATTTTAAAAAATATACTCTTCACACTCGTTCTAGGATACTACTGATCCCATCTCTAACGAGTCATTCCCATTGGATATTACTAATCCAATCTCTGATGAATTCTTTTGTATGGTTCTAGTGTATCTTGTTCTCTGAGCTTTGTAAACCAAAGCTCTGATACCACTGTAAGAACCCTTAACTTCCCCGTGAGGGAAAGAGCGGATACCTTGAGAACAACACTGTAACGACCCGCAAATCCGTGCTATCTGAATTGACTAAAACACCACACGTCCAACCCAAATTGCACAGAAATACGAACCATTTATAGAAAGAAGTTAGAGGGTGAGAATAGATGAGATAGAAACTTAGAATAGAAGAAGAAGAAGAACATAAACACAACACAGAACCTCACATCGCAGCGGAATAAAATATAATATATAGAATAGCTTCTGAAATACAAAATTTTGACTGTATATACATACATTATTATCAGAGTACACACTTACAATACAGCGGAAATAACACTAGATAACTAACGCTGAAGCCTCCTGCTCCAAGCTCCTCCAAATGAATCTGTAAAATCCCGACTACTTGACTGCCCGTACAAATTTGGGCACCCAAGAGTTTAGGGAAAACAAAACAAAATAAAACTCTGGGTCAGTCATGGGACTGGTGTGAGTAAACTCCAACCACTTGTTTAACTTTAAAAATCCCTTCAAAAGAAAAGGTAATAGTAAGACCAGCCCACACATAAACACGGACGGTTTTTACCTTACTATAACCCAAAACACTTTGATATCAAATCCAATGATATTATAATAATGTCTACATCAAGTAAATAACCAAATAGTAGAACGCTTGCATCTCACGCTCCACATATATAGTATAAAATCAAAACCCGCATGGCGCTTATTGGGGATTGGATTTCCAACATGACAAGGTATGGAACCACCTTCCGCTAGTGTATCTCTATAGAGGAATACACTGGGTTCAACAAGAACATCTTGTAACCCGGCCCACACATGACCGACCACTCATTTCGCTTGAGTGTATCGAATGTATATCACCAACGGTTGGGATCAGCAACCGTCTCCCGACTGGGACAGCATCGAATATAATAAGAAATTAAACGAACCTCTAGATAGGTGATTATACATCCTAATGGGTGCGACCCACATAGCCATGCTGCCTGCCCGATTTTTGTCCTTTCCCGGTTGTTGAGGCCTGAGGCTACGAATACTTACTATTTCATTGATGACACCATCACTTTGAATGCCACATCGTCAGATCCGTTAATCACTAGTTGAGTTTGCACAATATTCTGGATGTTATGCTAAGGGAATAAATCCGTTGCAACCATATATATTTATACAGACCAACCCATTTGATCATTGGAAATACTCTGTCAGACATTCGTCCATTTACGTTCGTTCTGGGACTGAACGAAACCGAAGGCACTATTTCTATTTAATAGAAAAAAGTCCTTGCACTTTACTCCGTCTTCAATATATTCAGCATACTTGGTTCGTAACGCTTATGCCGATACGGAGTGGTTCTTTGGATAATAATCCAACCGGTCTCTCCATATTGACAACGATGGTCAAACTTCGATAGTCTGTGATTTAACTATCGAATAAAAACAAGTGTTCATCCAAACATATCAACAAATCACTGGGCTCTTTTATTAATATTTCATTAATTAAATCTCTTCTCCATTTTCTTATCAATATTTGTTAACCAAATATTTCACTTACCTATCGAATTCTACATTTATCGATACATTGATTTATAACTATCAATATCTTAAAAATATTCTAACTCCTTAAATTTCCGGAAAATTTCGCCATAACCTCCCCTGTATCGGGAGCATCGGGAAATTTCAAATAGCTTCCCGGTATCTTCCTCAATCAAAAGAAAAAGGAAAAGCCAAGCGGCTTGCCGATACGGCGCATAAAATCTCATATATGAATTAAACATGTACCTTTTTGTCGGGCACATACATTAAAAATCTTCATATACTTTATCCCATACCTGTCTAACATCTGCTCACCTGTTTCCATTCAGTTTAACTCAATCCAATCGTTTGAATTCAGTTTCGCTCATTTATTCTTTAATTAGCTATTTTGCCTATTTCACTTCTTTGTTTGAACATAACACGTTCAAATAAAATGTTTAACTTGCTCACGACCAAATTGAATTTCAATTTCAATTCTAGTTTCCTTTTTGATTTCGAATATAAATTTTCAAATCGAATTTACTTATTCAAACCCCAATATTCATTCGAAATCTCATTAACTAATTTCTATTCAATTTAGTTAATTCTATTCAATAAATCAAAATCTGGTTTCTGTTTCAAAAATCATATTCATTTACACAACTTGAATTCGCATATATTTTACAACTCAACTCTGAGATTTTCTAAATAGACAATTCGGATTTTTTTTCACTTAAAATCCTTTTATAACATTAAATAAACCATTATGGTTTTAAACAATTCTGGCGCTGCTTTTCTGAAAATTTGATTTTGATATAACTCAAAATATATACGACGAAATCCAGATTTTTCTCCTTCATTAGAAAACTATTATCAAATCGGTCCTGACGTTTCTTGTTTCGAAGAATTTCGACCCCAATCGAGCTCTGCATGCTCAATTGAAGTTCGAGTCGCCAATTTACAAACTACAGCGCTGCGGCGAGTTCGTTTTAATTATATTTATATATATATACTTTTAAACTTCGTTAAATGAATTCAACTCCCTTCTAATATATATATATATATATTCCAAATTCCATTTGAATCTTTACATTTCAAATTCCATAGTTTTAAATCCTGTATTCAAATCCCATTTGAAATCCTTTATTCGAATTCCATTTCAAATCCTTTATTCGAATCCCATTTCAAATCCTTTATTTAATTTCCACTTTAATTCAACTCCTTTTTGAATTTCTATATTTGAAATTCATACTTGAATTTAAATATCCAAACTCCATTTAAATTTCTATTTGAAATTCTAAATGTTTCAAATTCCATTTTTCTCTCATTTGAAACTCCCAATATTTCAAATTACATTTTCTTTTATTTGAAATTCCATTTTAGAATTTCCTTTATTCCAATCCCATTTGAATTCCTTTAAATTCAACTTTTATTTCAATTCCCTTGAATTCAAATTCTATTTCAAAACTATTTGGATTTCCTATTTTGAAATCCTATTTCAATCCTACCTTGAAATCCTTTTTTCAAAGTTTATTTCAAATTCTATTTTGAAATTC
Source organism: Allium sativum (assembly GCA_030737875.1). NCBI lineage: Eukaryota > Viridiplantae > Streptophyta > Magnoliopsida > Asparagales > Amaryllidaceae > Allium > Allium sativum. Next base: position 136,456,392 of record CM060925.1, on the reverse strand, counting down.
TATATTCAAATTTCTACTTGAATGTCTATATTCAATTCCATGTTCAAATTCAATACTTGAATTTCTATTTCAAATCTCTATTCAAATTTCATATTTGAATTCCATTTCAAATCTCTATCCAAATTTCATATTTGAATTCTTCTTTGAAATTCTATATTTCAAATTCTATTCAATTCTTCTTTGAAATTCTATATTTCAAAGTCTGTTCCTATTTGAATTCTTATATCCAATTTCTTTAAACAAGTCTCGACTTCAATTCCTTTTGAAATCGATATTTCTATTTTCTTTTGAAGATAGATTTCTCATTCCCATTTCACACTTGTATTTCTATTTCTGAATTATCAAATGATAATTCTTTTCACTTCATTTATAACTTCGCTATAAAAGAACTATTTATAAACTTCGTTTATAAAGAAACTACTTGTTTTATTTTTCAAAAAAACAAGTTTATATTTTTATTCCATTTAAAATTCAAATTCTATTTAAAAATAGAATTTTTCCTTTTTAAATCTCAAATATCCTTCCACGATATATTTAAATATCATTACTTAAGCCCAGTGATATTTAAAACAATCAAATCACCCAATTTCTAATCATTTGATTTTTTTCCACGTCATATATGAAAAATATATGGAATCAAACAAATAACAAACAAACAGATAATATATTTTTGAGGAATCCAGTTGGATTCCTCCAACCTGTTTTCCTGCATCCACAGATGTTAGCACACAAATAATACCCATTCTGCTTCGTGGCAGAATATCGTGGTATAGAAGGTCATCCACTAATCATAGCGTGGGGCGCATAGGGTAATCATCCGCTATGAAACTGCGGGCATCCGCTAATGAGACCGCGGGAATCCAACCAATCAATCAACCCAATATATATATATATAGCCTAAATAACTAATATATATAAAACAACCATAAAACATTCACACAAGCAACAGACAATTATTTTTAATGAAATAAAAATAATTCTAAAGGTGAGTGAGATTTACTCACCTGGACTTTTAATTGGCGAATATCCAATTAGATGCCGTATCGTTGCCACTACGAATCAACTTGAATCTTCTCGCATAAATTTATTTCGCACCTACGATAATTTATTTTATTATCGATTAAGCTATTTATTAATTTAAATTAACTCAACATGCCTAAATTAATTAGCTTATAAAATTTAATTCCATCGAATACCTTTCATGCTGCATTTTTCCTTCCTTCTCCTCCTCATAGCTTTGTTGCTCCTTCACACGAGCAGTCCCTAGACAATGCCACCAAACCGTGCTCCTCATACTTGTTAGAGCTTCCTACTGACATCACAAAATTACTTCCCTACCACTGTAAACTCCCTTCACACCATCAGTTTGAACCTCAAACATTTTAACCATCACCACCTTCAACAACTCACTCACTACACTGTCTCAACCCGAAACTGTAGCTAATTCCCATCCCATTCTCCACCAATGAAAATGCCAATAGTCAGAGACAATGCTCTCCCAGTCGCATCTCACCCCATCAGTATTTCGAACTCCCACACACCACTGTCGAACTCCAGTATAGACCACAGCATAAATCGCACCACCCCAGATCTTCACTTCAACCCAGAACGGACACCTCCAAATCACCAAAAGAAAACAAATCGAACACCGGTATGAATCCTACCTCAGTCTTAATTGCGAGCCCCTCCAGAACAAAATCGAACCTCAGGAAAACCCGATTGAAGCCGCGATAGTGAACAAGCCCTAAACCCAAGAAATGGATACCCTTCCCTAACGCAGGCGCTTCCATCTTGAAGTCTAGTTCAAGAATTCTGTTGTCCCCATCGCGATTTGATTTCTATTCTCTTTTTTTTTTTTTCGGTGGAACCGATTCTCGAACTGACTAAGAGGAATGATTTTGAAAAGCTTTCTGGTTGGTTCAGAAATGGAAAAAAAGGAAACACAGGCCATTTTTGATTTCGTTTGTTTTTCTGTTGAATGAAAGAATGGAGTCGCGGTGGTTTATATAAGCAAAAGAAGGGAAACAACGAGTACGAGCCATTAAAATTGTTGTTTGCTTGCTTCGAAGTTGGGGAGCAGGAATTTGTGCTCGAGAAAAATAATATGTCTGCCTATAAACGAAGATAGGTCGGCTTTAAGAATAATGTAGGGTGGCTGAAGAGAAGTTTAATAAATTTGATTAGATTTTTAATTAAATTAAATAAATCAAAATATCTCGTGGTACCCTTATTTGAAATCCCGAACTGCAATTCAACGTAACAACCGACGTTTCCACATTTATACGATATTCTAAACCTAACGGAACATATTATGAAATTTAGTTGACAGTATATAATAGACAACAGTTTAAATCGATAATTTATATTAAATTCAATTACTTAAAATATAAATTGATTTTAAAATAACTAAATCCATAGATAATACAAATTTATTATCGTTCTAATTAAAATCTATTGAATTGTTTTGATTCAATTTTTAACTTCGATTTCAATTATATTTTGTTCTCGTATTTCGATTATTTGATTGATAATTCACTATAAAAATTCTTTTATATTGTATTTTCAATATTTAAACGATACTAAATATTTAAAATAACTGTTCGAAAAATCTGGGTCGTTACATTCTTCCCCCCTTAAAATAATTTCGTCCTCGAAATTGCTAAGGTAGGAAAAATGGTACAAGTCCATCACTTTTCAAAATCTCACTTATGTTGAACCACAACTCCTCATATTTCTATGACTTTAATTTCAACCAAAACTTTTGGTCTTCTTCCTTTCATATGCCTTCACATTCAATTCATATTTATTTCAATTTATTTCAATAAACCTATTCAAATTGATTCTAATCAATTCACTCACTTCGACCTATTTAACTTGTTTAAGTTAAATTTAAATTCCAGAATTCAAATCCCTGGGTTTTTTCTTTTCAAATTCTTTTGAAATCCCATAAATATATACATATTTATTTATTTCCATTTCAAATTCAAAACATTTGAATTTTCAAACCACTTATTCTCTTTCAAAACAAATTTCGACCAAGAACTTTTCTAAGGTAGCAATCCATCACTTAGAAACTCGAAAATGAACACTGATGATGTTGCAATCATCATCAGAATTATTTCCCAGCCACTGAAGTGAGTTCAGTGCTTTATTATTTCAAAATCCATCTAAAATGATTTTTTTTTCCAAATGGTCTTTTAAAACAAAGTTATATCCTTTTAATATACTTCAAAAATATTTTCAAACTTCTCAGGATTTAAAATCCCAATTTATGGTTTGAATCCGGTTTTTAATTCGTCTCAATTGTATATTTCATTCATATACAAATTTTATTTGGTTCTATATAACCATTTTAATTTTATAATCTAATTTGATTATAATATTAACAACCAACTCATCCATATAATAATAATTCTAGAAAATTATTCTTTCTATATCAAAATAGAAATTTTGGGTTAAATTATTTCATTTACCCACTTAAAACAATATCGTGTCGTATTTTCTGTTTAAGTGTTTAGAAATCCCTATCGACTTCGTGGCGTCCCACGATTCGACCAGAATTCATAAACCACTCAACAGACTAGCCAACACAATATAAAACAATTTTTTATATCAATTTACAAATACGCGCCCTCGTATATATATACTCAACTCATTCTAGGGTGCTACTGACCCTATCTCTAATGAGCACAACCCCCAACAAGCCTAGGTATTCGCTCAACCTAAGCTCCGATACCAACTGTAACGACCCGCAAATCCGTGCTATCTGAATTGACTAAAACACCACACGTCCAACCCAAATTGCACAGAAATACGAACCATTTATGAAACACCCCACCTCCGTTAGGGTCACTCTCAAAGGGAATGCCCTAATTTTGGTGGAGGTTTATAAGTACAAGTCACAGATATACAAGACAGATATAATAACACATATTTGTAAACAGCGGAAGAACAACAAACTTTATTTCACAAAGTCAAATACGTGTTACAACAACATTCTTTCCAAAAACATAACATAATACTTTCATAATCTGACTTGAGTACATTATTTAAAGAAGCATAAATAAAACATAGGTAAACTGCAAAAGTCCCCATAGTGGATTGTCCAAAGCCATAGTTCAAAGCAGGAAAGTCCAAGCAATACATTTCTCTTCTTCAAGCTGGATGTTGAGGTAGGTCAAGCTGCTGTGTTCCCTCCCTGAGGACCTGGGGGGGGGGGGGGGGAAACGGAAGAAAGAAGACGAGAGAAAAATAGAGTCAGACATAAAGCCTGAGTAAGTCTAGTACTACTTTGTCTATGAATAAAGAACTGGGTATGATACGTAAAACAGGAAGTGGGCAAACACTATGAACTTGGTTAAGTTATCTAGGGTCGAATATACTATCGTACCCCATGTTAATCTCTGAACCCATATAAACTAGTTTCCAATTTGCACCCCATAATCAGGGTAGTGTGATCCATTCTACGATGATCGGCTCCTACTCGCATAGTTACATGTGTCTTACGGCCTCCGATGTCTGTAGTTACCTATGCTGGTCCCACCATGGGGTGTATCAAGTCCCATAGTGGCAACCCGACACAACCTTAGAGTGCAAAGGTATGCTACTGGTGTCCAGTGCTTTATTTTTCTGCGCCGGAGTGCGTGCACGCCCGCACACCGTTAGAACCTACACTGCTACACCACCGCCGTCGATTTTGACCTCTTACAATCAGCCCAGTAATCGTGCCCCACCCTGCCTAGTTTCAGGGTATCCTGATACACCTTTTAGGGTTACTGCTGAAAAGGGTCCCCCGTTACTAGGTTTTCTATCTCTAGCCAACATGCTAAGTTGGTTAAGTGTTTCCTAACCTAACCCCACCAGTCCGTTTAGTTTAGCATGTTCCATTTTGATTAAGTCTTTAGTTCACTTAATCCTATCAATCCTGACTCAGCCTTAATTGTCTTATTAAGGCCCGGACCTCTCACATTAGACAGGTATTGTTGTGGCTGCCTGTTGCCGGTTGGTTCCGGGCAGTCTTACGCCACAACTCAGTCTAACCTCGGGTCCTTGCTGGGCTCCATGTTTAACCTCTCACATTGGATAGGTATTGTTGTGACTACTGGACAGCCGGGCGGTTCCGGGCAGGTTTACATCACAACTCAATCCAACCTCGGGTTAAACACATCGTATTTTCTACATTTACATATCTTGTCATTCTTCTTTATTTATATGTAAATTTTTGCGGCCCATTATTATGGTGTAAAGGTTACACCAACCATGGGCCCAACCCATACTTGAATTTGGGCCCTTCTATTTTATATTTTCATTCATTAACTAATTATTAACCCAACGTTATTTTCCCCCGTTTTACACGTCCGTTTATATATATTGGGCTTAGCCTTTTAAAGCCCAATTTAGCCATGCGAAAAGGGGAGGCTTATGGCGTATACACAAAGAGGGGAAGGTGAGCGCATGAACTTGCATAAGACGTTGGGAATACATAATAGAAACTGGTGTACTTTCATAGTGGTAACATAGGTGACATGAATCAAAGCATGTGAACTTGCATAGGTTTAACTACAACATGAACCTATATTTTTATTTAGGCATAATGTCAAACATGAGCATGTCGTAAATATTTCTAGCATAAACATGGCATAATTCAACTTAATCATACTTATGCATAAATATTCCTAAACATGGTGTTTGCTTTAAACTTGCAAAAAGGGGATTTTTGAGTCTAATCTAACCATGTCTCACATATGTCATCATATAATTCTTTAAGACTTAGTCATAGATCTCAATTATGTCAAATATCATTCCTAGCCATATTCATAAGCTTGCAAAAGCATGACTAATACATGGTGTCAAAATTTCACATAGTTTCATATGAACTATAATAACCAAACTTGTTTCCATTACTTGCAAAATGATTTATACATAAAAACATACATCATAATGGCATAACAACAAAGCCTCAAATTTGCATGAATTTAATCACATAACGATCATACATCATATAATGATTTATACACAATTTGCGCAATACCCCAAACGTTTATTTGCATAGAACTACCGCATGTAGTCCTTTATAATGAATACATAATTTTGCACAAACATGAATTACTTCCATTGCCACAATTCAAGCATACACATCAACACAGTTGTTTATTATACCAAAGTAATACTCTACTTACAATGGTTTGATGAATTCTCTAGTTTAGGGATTGAAGACGCAAATTCCTTTGTTGAATTGATTAGCTTTAGGTTGCTTGAATTGCTTTAGGCTTTAGAACTTTCTTCCTAACCCTCTCTCTAGTCGGCGGCTACTCTTTGTCGTTCCTCAGCAACATGGCGGCTATAATCTTATTTTGAATGAATAGATTAGGGTTTAGTCTAGGGTTGTTTATATAGAGGTTAGGAATTGATTAGGACCCTTGATGTTGCTAGGTTAGATCGTAGCCATTCATTTGGAAGAGAGACCAATAAAAACCCGCCACCTAGCCCTAATGACATAGCAGACCACAGAAATTCGACCACACACCGACCGGGCCAGCCAGGGCTAGACCAGACCTGGCCAGCAGGTTATTTTTGACCTGGGCGCACTTGGCAGGTGCGCCAGGTCAAAAATGCACTGGCGCACTTCACAGGTGCGCCAGTTCATTTTTGTTCTGGCGCACTTCCCAAGTGCGCCAGTGCATTCTGGCCCTTTTTCGGTTTTTCGCCCAACTTCGTTCGTCCATAACTTCTTCATACGATATCCGTTTTTCGAAAACTCGGACTCTATTTTGCGTATTTTTCCGAGACGAACGCAATGGCGTATCCCATTTCCCTTAGTTCTTTGATTTGAAATTAATTATACTTTAATTTATGAATTGCACAGTTATAGAATTCACGGGGTGTTACATTCTCCCCCACTTAAAAGGATTTCGTCCCCGAAATCTTCAAGTTAGGAGGAACGTATATCCTAACATCCAATCATCCATCTACTCACCCATCAAACACGAGCATCCATTGTCCTTAAAAGACTTCTAATGCTTCATGATCATATGCGAAGTGTGTGTGTATGTACTTATCTAATGCAAAATCAGGCGGTCTACTGATTCAGTTGACCTCCTTAATGCGAATTATGTAAGTGCCATGAATCCATTATGTATGCAAATTTTCCTATTCTTGGTTCTACATGAGTGCACAACCATTCAATACAAATGCAGCATCCACATGACAACACATTAATGTTCAACCATAGACGAAAGCAAACATATATGCATATGCAATATGAAGTGACTGAGCCGATCTAAAACCTAGATTGTGTGTGTATATGCAACCACGAGCAACCACTAGCAATCACTTGCAACCACTTGCAACCATCATCCATAACATGTTTCAATTACATGTTTCCATCCAAAAAGATTCTACCTAAAAGATAAGGTCGAGGGAATATACCTAAAAAGATAAAAGCGCAACTTAAGGAAAGAGAAAGATCAAGGATGTACCCTCGAACAGAAAAGGGTAGGCTGTATGGATTCTAGCTTCAGTTTCCCAAGTCGCGTCTCCCTCGGCGTCGCTCCACTGGACTTTGACGAGCTTGACTTCACGGTTGCATAGCCTCTTCACTTCCGTTCCTAATATGCGGGTTGGAACTTTCCTTATGGTTGCTTCGCGTTCCACTTCGGCCTCTTCAAGGATATTTGGCTCTACCACTTCAGCAGACTCATGTAGACATTTTCGGAGATGTGAAACGTGAAAAACGTTGTGGACTCTAGCCAACTTCTCGGGTAGCTCTAATCTATAGGACATTTTCCCAATTGTTCCTATCTAAAAGTATAGTCGAATGAAGCAAGTAAAAACTTTGTGCCTATTAGGCAATGTCAAAACTGAAAACCTATGCCACATATATATTGATTAGGAGAAGAACTCTCTAAGCATCAGCCCCGAAGACCGAAATCAACATCAGACTGACACCCAAAGAATTACTCAACCCAACCACCATATATGATTCTAGGCAACTAAGCATGATGGACTCCTTTTAGGTCATAAGGGAGTCCCTTCCTAAGACCAATCTGTATCCTATAAAACCCAAAAACTTTAGTCAAACCAATGAACACCCTCGAGCCCCAACATGTGTTACTAACAGATGAGTCATACTCCCTATGGGGTTTGCAACAGAAATTCGATTGAGGATGGGACCGAGAGGATATACCCTTAAGAAGAGATACGATACACGAATCTAGTCTTCAATCTTCTAAGCCGCATTTCTTGAGCTTAACTCCATTATGCTTTGTCCGTCTTTAACTTCACAATTTCGTAGCTTCTTAATCCTTGTTTCCAAAATATGAGTTGGAACCCTTGCCTCTCGTTCCTCTTTCACTCATTCTCCTTCTAGAATACTTGGCTCAAGCCTTAACTGCGTACTCATGGTTCCATGCAAGCTCTCCAAAATTCATTAGTGAATCTTGGATCTTGTTCACTTACTAGAAGGTATTCCACATAGATGAATTATCTCTTGAAAATAAACAATTGTCAACTTCGTGCGCGGAGCTGAGATTTTCGCAAAATCCCTTATAAACTTTCGATAGAAACCTGCTAGTCCTAGAAAGCTTCGGACCTCAGTTGCATTCCTTGGTGTCTTCCAATCCTGTACCGCTACTACCTTCGCAGGGTCCACTGCTAACCCTTGTTTGGATACTATGTGCCCAAGGAACCTCACCTCTTCCCTCCAAAAGTGGCATTTGGAGAACTTGGCTTTTAGTTGATGGACTCGCAAAGTTTCCATGATTGCCCTTAAGTGTTGAGCATGTTCCTCTTCACTCTTTGAGAAGATAAGGATATCATCTACGAAGACCACTACGAATTTGTTGAGGAAATCTCTAAATACTCTACTCATCAGGTCCACGAAGTAAGCAGGTGCATTTGTCAAGCCGAAAGGCATGACAAGCCATTCAAAGAAACCGTCTGGGGTTCTGAACGCCGTTTTATCGATGCTATCTTCAGCCACCCTTAGCTGATGAAAACCGGTTGCTAAATCGAGTTGGGAGAAAACAGACGCTCCTACAAGCTGGTCAAATAAATCGTCAATTCTAGGGAGAGGGTGCCTATTCTTTTTCGTTAGCTTGTTGAGCTCCCTATAGTCAACACATAGACGGAGTGAACCATCCGCCTTTGTAGCGAACACCACCGGAGCGCCCCATTCTGAAATGCTCCTCCTAATGAACCCCTTTTCTAGAAGCTCTTTAATCTGTTTACTGAGCTCTTTCCTTTCTCGTGGAGCCCTATGTCTAACGGGCAACTCAACGGGCTTTGCATTATCTACAAGATATATGCGGAAGTCTATTTCCCGCTTCGGAGGCAAGCCCTTCACCTCTTCAAAGACATCCGGATATTCCCGGACCACTCTAACTGATTGCAAGTTTTCTACAGAGGCATCTAGCGATTCAAGATAACTAAGCATAACCGCATACGAGGGATTACAAGAAATTTCCAAAGTATTACCGAGCTGGGTTAGGAGCCTAACAACCCTTTTCTCACAATCAAGGATGGCCCCATTACGGGATAGCCAATCCATACCCAAAATCAAACCATACCCCGAAAAGCCCAAAACAAAGGCACTACATTGAAATTAGAATTTTCAATCCCACACAGATCATAGACAAATGAGCTGGGCCCCCAATTGGGTTTGAAACAATTAAGGGGTCCTCTACCATACTAGTTTTTAGGTGCAGAGATTCTACTAAAGCAGACGAGATAAAGAAGTGTGATGCGCCAGAATCAAATAAAGTGCGAACGGGGTGATCATAAAGATAAACTACACTTTCTACAGAAGTGTTTGTACCTCGCTGTTGCAATGGTGGCGCTTCTAGCACATGAACCTGTGCCCCTGGGGTGGATCCATCCCCCTGCCCCTGTTCTCGTTTCTTTGGGCAGTCCTTAGCCCTATGGCCTGTCTTACCGCAAGAAAAGCACCCACCGTTCTCCTTGGCCTTCTTTTTCCGGCAGTCCTTTACTAAGTGCCCCACTTTGCCACAGAATTTACACTTCCTCTTCTCTCGGGACTTGTTGTCTTTCCCGCCCTTCTCAAAGTCTGTCTTCTCAGGGCAGTCTTTGCTGATGTGTCCAGTCTCCCCATAATGAAAACATTCACCTTGCTTTCTTCTCCTCTTTCTAAAATCCTTGGCTATGTGCCCCTCCGTACCACAAAAATCGCATTTCCTTTTTTTTCTCGTTTCTTATTATTACTGTTACGATCCTTTCTTGTTTGACTATTTTTCGTCTTCCTACTCTGGGACTCTTCCGCTTGCTGGTTCACGTGGAAGAGGAGGAGTGAAAGCGTCAGCAGCTGGGGAGTAAGGTCTCCAGACATGCTGAAACCGAAAGGATAGGTTCAAAACGAAGGATAAGAGATAGTTCCTATGGCTTTGGGGAGTGGACTTTGCCTTTTTAAAAATAAAATAATATTTTTCTTTTAAAAATGCTTCTTTAAGTTTCCTTTTTGAAAATAATTTTTCAAAACTTTTTATCTTATCTGGTAAACCTATGCTCTGATACCAAGTGAAACACCCCACCTCCGTTAGGGTCACTCTCAAAGGGAATGCCCTAATTTTGGTGGAGGTTTATAAGTACAAGTCACAGATATACAAGACAGATATAATAACACATATTTGTAAACAGCGGAAGAACAACAAACTTTATTTCACAAAGTCAAATACGTGTTACAACAACATTCTTTCCAAAAACATAACATAATACTTTCATAATCTGACTTGAGTACATTATTTAAAGAAGCATAAATAAAACATAGGTAAACTGCAAAAGTCCCCATAGTGGATTGTCCAAAGCCATAGTTCAAAGCAGGAAAGTCCAAGCAATACATTTCTCTTCTTCAAGCTGGATGTTGAGGTAGGTCAAGCTGCTGTGTTCCCTCCCTGAGGACCTGGGGGGGGGGGAAACGGAAGAAAGAAGACGAGAGAAAAATAGAGTCAGACATAAAGCCTGAGTAAGTCTAGTACTACTTTGTCTATGAATAAAGAACTGGGTATGATACGTAAAACAGGAAGTGGGCAAACACTATGAACTTGGTTAAGTTATCTAGGGTCGAATATACTATCGTACCCCATGTTAATCTCTGAACCCATATAAACTAGTTTCCAATTTGCACCCCATAATCAGGGTAGTGTGATCCATTCTACGATGATCGGCTCCTACTCGCATAGTTACATGTGTCTTACGGCCTCCGATGTCTGTAGTTACCTATGCTGGTCCCACCATGGGGTGTATCAAGTCCCATAGTGGCAACCCGACACAACCTTAGAGTGCAAAGGTATGCTACTGGTGTCCAGTGCTTTATTTTTCTGCGCCGGAGTGCGTGCACGCCCGCACACAGTTAGAACCTACACTGCTACACCACCGCCGTCGATTTTGACCTCTTACAATCAGCCCAGTAATCGTGCCCCACCCTGCCTAGTTTCAGGGTATCCTGATACACCTTTTAGGGTTACTGCTGAAAAGGGTCCCCCGTTACTAGGTTTTCTATCTCTAGCCAACATGCTAAGTTGGTTAAGTGTTTCCTAACCTAACCCCACCAGTCCGTTTAGTTTAGCATGTTCCATTTTGATTAAGTCTTTAGTTCACTTAATCCTATCAATCCTGACTCAGCCTTAATTGTCTTATTAAGGCCCGGACCTCTCACATTAGACAGGTATTGTTGTGGCTGCCTGTTGCCGGTTGGTTCCGGGCAGTCTTACGCCACAACTCAGTCTAACCTCGGGTCCTTGCTGGGCTCCATGTTTAACCTCTCACATTGGATAGGTATTGTTGTGACTACTGGACAGCCGGGCGGTTCCGGGCAGGTTTACATCACAACTCAATCCAACCTCGGGTTAAACACATCGTATTTTCTACATTTACATATCTTGTCATTCTTCTTTATTTATATGTAAATTTTTGCGGCCCATTATTATGGTGTAAAGGTTACACCAACCATGGGCCCAACCCATACTTGAATTTGGGCCCTTCTATTTTATATTTTCATTCATTAACTAATTATTAACCCAACGTTATTTTCCCCCGTTTTACACGTCCGTTTATATATATTGGGCTTAGCCTTTTAAAGCCCAATTTAGCCATGCGAAAAGGGGAGGCTTATGGCGTATACACAAAGAGGGGAAGGTGAGCGCATGAACTTGCATAAGACGTTGGGAATACATAATAGAAACTGGTGTACTTTCATAGTGGTAACATAGGTGACATGAATCAAAGCATGTGAACTTGCATAGGTTTAACTACAACATGAACCTATATTTTTATTTAGGCATAATGTCAAACATGAGCATGTCGTAAATATTTCTAGCATAAACATGGCATAATTCAACTTAATCATACTTATGCATAAATATTCCTAAACATGGTGTTTGCTTTAAACTTGCAAAAAGGGGATTTTTGAGTCTAATCTAACCATGTCTCACATATGTCATCATATAATTCTTTAAGACTTAGTCATAGATCTCAATTATGTCAAATATCATTCCTAGCCATATTCATAAGCTTGCAAAAGCATGACTAATACATGGTGTCAAAATTTCACATAGTTTCATATGAACTATAATAACCAAACTTGTTTCCATTACTTGCAAAATGATTTATACATAAAAACATACATCATAATGGCATAACAACAAAGCCTCAAATTTGCATGAATTTAATCACATAACGATCATACATCATATAATGATTTATACACAATTTGCGCAATACCCCAAACGTTTATTTGCATAGAACTACCGCATGTAGTCCTTTATAATGAATACATAATTTTGCACAAACATGAATTACTTCCATTGCCACAATTCAAGCATACACATCAACACAGTTGTTTATTATACCAAAGTAATACTCTACTTACAATGGTTTGATGAATTCTCTAGTTTAGGGATTGAAGACGCAAATTCCTTTGTTGAATTGATTAGCTTTAGGTTGCTTGAATTGCTTTAGGCTTTAGAACTTTCTTCCTAACCCTCTCTCTAGTCGGCGGCTACTCTTTGTCGTTCCTCAGCAACATGGCGGCTATAATCTTATTTTGAATGAATAGATTAGGGTTTAGTCTAGGGTTGTTTATATAGAGGTTAGGAATTGATTAGGACCCTTGATGTTGCTAGGTTAGATCGTAGCCATTCATTTGGAAGAGAGACCAATAAAAACCCGCCACCTAGCCCTAATGACATAGCAGACCACAGAAATTCGACCACACACCGACCGGGCCAGCCAGGGCTAGACCAGACCTGGCCAGCAGGTTATTTTTGACCTGGGCGCACTTGGCAGGTGCGCCAGGTCAAAAATGCACTGGCGCACTTCACAGGTGCGCCAGTTCATTTTTGTTCTGGCGCACTTCCCAAGTGCGCCAGTGCATTCTGGCCCTTTTTCGGTTTTTCGCCCAACTTCGTTCGTCCATAACTTCTTCATACGATATCCGTTTTTCGAAAACTCGGACTCTATTTTGCGTATTTTTCCGAGACGAACGCAATGGCGTATCCCATTTCCCTTAGTTCTTTGATTTGAAATTAATTATACTTTAATTTATGAATTGCACAGTTATAGAATTCACGGGGTGTTACAATTTATAGAAAGAAGTTAGAGGGTGAGAATAGATGAGATAGAAACTTAGAATAGAAGAAGAAGAAGAACATAAACACAACACAGAACCTCACATCGCAGCGGAATAAAATATAATATATAGAATAGCTTCTGAAATACAAAATTTTGACTGTATATACATACATTATTATCAGAGTACACACTTACAATACAGCGGAAATAACACTAGATAACTAACGCTGAAGCCTCCTGCTCCAAGCTCCTCCAAATGAATCTGTAAAATCCCGACTACTTGACTGCCCGTACAAATTTGGGCACCCAAGAGTTTAGGGAAAACAAAACAAAATAAAACTCTGGGTCAGTCATGGGACTGGTGTGAGTATACTCCAACCACTTGTTTAACTTTAAAAATCCCTTTAAAAGAAAAGGTAATAGTAAGACCAGCCCACACATAAACACGGACGGTTTTTACCTTACTATAACCCAAAACACTTTGATATCAAATCCAATGATATTATAATAATGTCTACATCAAGTAAATAACCAAATAGTAGAACGCTTGCATCTCACGCTCCACATATATAGTATAAAATCAAAACCCGCATGGCGCTTATTGGGGATTGGATTTCCAACATGACAAGGTATGGAACCACCTTCCGCTAGTGTATCTCTAGAGAGGAATACACTGGGTTCAACAAGAACATCTTGTAACCCGGCCCACACATGACCGACCACTCATTTCGCTTGAGTGTATCGAATGTATATCACCAACGGTTGGGATCAGCAACCGTCTCCCGACTGGGACAGCATCGAATAGAATAAGAAATTAAACGAACCTCTAGATAGGTGATTATACATCCTAATGGGTGCGACCCACATAGCCATGCTGCCTGCCCGATTTTTGTCCTTTCCCGGTTGTTGAGGCCTGAGGCTACGAATACTTACTATTTCATTGATGACACCATCACTTTGAATGCCACATCGTCAGATCCGTTAATCACTAGTTGAGTTTGCACAATATTCTGGATGTTATGCTAAGGGAATAAATCCGTTGCAACCATATATATTTATACAGACCAACCCATTTGATCATTGGAAATACTCTGTCAGACATTCGTCCATTTACGTTCGTTCTGGGACTGAACGAAACCGAAGGCACTATTTCTATTTAATAGAAAAAAGTCCTTGCACTTTACTCCGTCTTCAATATATTCAGCATACTTGGTGCGTAACGCTTATGCCGATACGGAGTGGTTCTTTGGATAATAATCCAACCGGTCTCTCCATATTGACAACGATGGTCAAACTTCGATAGTTTGTGATTTAACTATCGAATAAAAACAAGTGTTCATCCAAACATATCAACAAATCACTGGGCTCTTTTATTAATATTTCATTAATTAAATCTCTTCTCCATTTTCTTATCAATATTTGTTAACCAAATATTTCACTTACCTATCGAATTCTACATTTATCGATACATTGATTTATAACTATCAATATCTTAAAAATATTCTAACTCCTTAAATTTCCGGAAAATTTCGCCATAACCTCCCCTGTATCGGGAGCATCGGGAAATTTCAAATAGCTTCCCGGTATCTTCCTCAATCAAAAGAAAAAGGAAAAGCCAAGCGGCTTGCCGATACGGCGCATAAAATCTCATATATGAATTAAACATGTACCTTTTTGTCGGGCACATACATTAAAAATCTTCATATACTTTATCCCATACCTGTCTAACATCTGCTCACCTGTTTCCATTCAGTTTAACTCAATCCAATCGTTTGAATTCAGTTTCGCTCATTTATTCTTTAATTAGCTATTTTGCCTATTTCACTTCTTTGTTTGAACATAACACGTTCAAATAAAATGTTTAACTTGCTCACGACCAAATTGAATTTCAATTTCAATTCTAGTTTCCTTTTTGATTTCGAATATAAATTTTCAAATCGAATTTACTTATTCAAACCCCAATATTCATTCGAAATCTCATTAACTAATTTCTATTCAATTTAGTTAATTCTATTCAATAAATCAAAATCTGGTTTCTGTTTCAAAAATCATATTCATTTACACAACTTGAATTCGCATATATTTTACAACTCAACTCTGAGATTTTCTAAATAGACAATTCGGATTTTTTTTCGCTTAAAATCCTTTTATAACATTAAATAAACCATTATGGTTTTAAACAATTCTGGCGCTGCTTTTCTGAAAATTTGATTTTGATATAACTCAAAATATATACGACGAAATCCAGATTTTTCTCCTTCTTTAGAAAACTATTATCAAATCGGTCCTGACGTTTCTTGTTTCGAAGAATTTCGACCCCAATCGAGCTCTGCATGCTCAATTGAAGTTCGAGTCGCCAATTTACAAACTGCAGCGCTGTGGCGAGTTCGTTTTAATTATATTTATATATATATACTTTTAAACTTCGTTAAATGAATTCAACTCCCTTCTAATATATATATATATATATATATATATAAATTCCAAATTCCATTTGAATCTTTACATTTCAAATTCCATAGTTTTAAATCCTGTATTCAAATCCCATTTGAAATCCTTTATTCGAACTCCATTTCAAATCCTTTATTCGAATCCCATTTCAAATCCTTTATTTAATTTCCACTTTAATTCAACTCCTTTTTGAATTTCTATATTTGAAATTCATACTTGAATTTAAATATCCAAACTCCATTTAAATTTCTATTTGAAATTCTAAATGTTTCAAATTCCATTTTTCTCTCATTTGAAACTCCCAATATTTCAAATTACATTTTCTTTTATTTGAAATTCCATTTTCGAATTTCCTTTATTCCAATCCCATTTGAATTCCTTTAAATTCAACTTTTATTTCAATTCCCTTGAATTCAAATTCTATTTCAAAACTATTTGGATTTCCTATTTTGAAATCCTATTTCAATCCTACCTTGAAATCCTTTTTTCAAAGTTTATTTCAAATTCTATTTTGAAATTCTATATTCAAATTTCTACTTGAATGTCTATATTCAATTCCATGTTCAAATTCAATACTTGAATTTCTGTTTCAAATCTCTATTCAAATTTCATATTTGAATTCCATTTCAAATCTCTATCCAAATTTCATATTTGAATTCTTCTTTGAAATTATATATTTCAAATTCTATTCAATTCTTCTTTGAAATTCTATATTTCAAAGTCTGTTCCTATTTGAATTCTTATATCCAATTTCTTTAAACAAGTCTCGACTTCAATTCCTTTTGAAATCGATATTTCTATTTTCTTTTGAAGATAGATTTCTCATTCCCATTTCACACTTGTATTTCTATTTCTGAATTATCAAATGATAATTCTTTTCACTTCATTTATAACTTCGCTATAAAAGAACTATTTATAAACTTCGTTTATAAAGAAACTACTTGTTTTATTTTTCAAAAAAACAAGTTTATATTTTTATTCCATTTAAAATTCAAATTCTATTTAAAAATAGAATTTTTCCTTTTTAAATCTCAAATATCCTTCCACGATATATTTAAATATCATTACTTAAGCCCAGTGATATTTAAAACAATCAAATCACCCAATTTCTAATCATTTGATTTTTTTTCCACGTCATATATGAAAAATATATGGAATCAAACAAATAACAAACAAACAGATAATATATTTTTGAGGAATCCAGTTGGATTCCTCCAACCTGTTTTCCTGCATCCACAGATGTTAGCACACAAATAATACCCATTCTGCTTCGTGGCAGAATATCGTGGTATATAAGGTCATCCACTAATCATAGCGTGGGGCGCATAGGGTAATCATCCGCTATGAAACTGCGGGCATCCGCTAATGAGACTGCGGGAATCCAACCAATCAATCAACCCAATATATATATATAGCCTAAATAACTAATATATATAAAACAACCATAAAACATTCACACAAGCAACAGACAATTATTTTTAATGAAATAAAAATAATTCTAAAGGTGGGTGAGATTTACTCACCTGGACTTTTAATTGGCGAATATCCAATTAGATGCCGTATCGTTGCCACTACGAATCAACTTGAATCTTCTCGCATAAATTTATTTCGCACCTACGATAATTTATTTTATTATCGATTAAGCTATTTATTAATTTAAATTAACTCAACATGCCTAAATTAATTAGCTTATAAAATTTAATTCCATCGAATACCTTTCATGCTGCATTTTTCCTTCCTTCTCCTCCTCATAGCTTTGTTGCTCCTTCACACGAGCAGTCCCTAGACAATGCCACCAAACCGTGCTCCTCATACTTGTTAGAGCTTCCTACTGACATCACAAAATTACTTCCCTACCACTGTAAACTCCCTTCACACCATCAGTTTGAACCTCAAACATTTTAACCATCACCACCTTCAACAACTCACTCACTACACTGTCTCAACCCGAAACTGTAGCTAATTCCCATCCCATTCTCCACCAATGAAAATGCCAATAGTCAGAGATAATGCTCTCCCAGTCGCATCTCACCCCACCAGTATTTCGAACTCCCACACACCACTGTCGAACTCCAGTATAGACCACAGCATAAATCGCACCACCCCAGATCTTCACTTCAACCCAGAACGGACACCTCCAAATCACCAAAAGAAAACAAATCGAACACCGGTATGAATCCTACCTCAGTCTTAATTGCGAGCCCCTCCAGAACAAAATCGAACCTCAGGAAAACCCGCGATTGAAGCCGCGATAGTGAACAAGCCCTAAACCCAAGAAATGGATACCCTTCCCTAACGCAGGCGCTTCCATCTTGAAGTCTAGTTCAAGAATTCTGTTGTCCCCATCGCGATTTGATTTCTATTCTCTTTTTCTTTTTTTCTTTTCGGTGGAACCGATTCTCGAACTGACTAAGAGGAATGATTTTGAAAAGCTTTCTGGTTGGTTCAGAAATGGAAAAAAAGGAAACACAGGCCATTTTTGATTTCGTTTGTTTTTCTGTTGAATGAAAGAATGGAGTCGCGGTGGTTTATATAAGCAAAAGAAGGGAAACAACGAGTACGAGCCATTAAAATTGTTGTTTGCTTGCTTCGAAGTTGGGGAGCAGGAATTTGTGCTCGAGAAAAATAATATGTCTGCCTATAAACGAAGATAGGCCGGCTTTAGGAATAATGTAGGGTGGCTGAAGAGAAGTTTAATAAATTTGATTAGATTTTTAATTAAATTAAATAAATCAAAATATCTCGTGGTACCCTTATTTGAAATCCCGAACTGCAATTCAACGTAACAACCGACGTTTCCACATTTATACGATATTCTAAACCTAACGGAACATATTCTGAAATTTAGTTGACAGTATATAATAGACAACAGTTTAAATCGATAATTTATATTAAATTCAATTACTTAAAATATAAATTGATTTTAAAATAACTAAATCCATAGATAATACAAATTTATTATCGTTCTAATTAAAATCTATTGAATTGTTTTGATTCAATTTTTAACTTCGATTTCAATTATATTTTGTTCTCGTATTTCGATTATTTGATTGATAATTCACTATAAAAATTCTTTTATATTGTATTTTCAATATTTAAACGATACTAAATATTTAAAATAACTGTTCGAAAAATCTGGGTCGTTACAAACACACAAAAGAACGCAGACGGAAGAACATTTCATTGTTACTTACAACAATTTCATCAGATTACAAGAATATACAGAGTATAAACAAATAATACACATCAGAAAATATCAGAGATTTAAATACATTACTGCAGCGGAAAAACAATACAATACACAACTGAAAGAGATATACGGATACAGAGCTTTCCGGATATCATTCCAGCTGTAAACCAGGTTCCTGTGAATATAAATCTGCATAACCAAAATTACTAGCTGCCCGTATCAAAATAAGGGCACCCAGAGTTTAGGTTAAAACAATAAACTCCAGGTCAGTCATGTGACTGGTGTGAGAACTAAAACAGTTATTTATCTTTAGTTTAAAGTTAGGTAAATCAAGGGACCACGCCGTATAACACGGAATGGGTTTCCTCCCAAGAACACCAGTGCATAAAACAAACAGCGCAATGCTAAATAAAGAACAATGAAGCTATTATAAGACCCAGGTCCTATCACACAATGCAACGCAAGCCCGGGGATAGGGTTTTCCCTTATAATAGCCAAACATGCTTAGTACATTTTAAACAAATCATCTGATACTATTATAAGTGCATAGTGTATAAAACAACTTCAAATCATAAGTATCAATCATAGGCGACATGGGTACCATACATCATGTCGCCAATACTAGGCTCTACAAATAAAACCGCAAAGTCACGTATTTGGAAATTGGATTTCCATCTATGAACCGAGGCCAGGGATCGTCCTCAACTGATTCGAGACTCTCTAGCCCGAGCCTCGGGAACAGCCGCAACCGCCCCTTGGATCGTCAGGGCCGGTCCACCGATGTGGATTATAATGCCTGAACACTACATTTCCCCGCCCTTTGGGGGCGTAAATGAGCCAACAAATGACTCCATCGGCTTCACATAGTCACCGATAAATCCGAGGCGCCTCGCAACAGCAACAACCACATAAAAAAAGGGATTGTGTAACGAGTCCAAACGAAAATGGCGGATCCTCCAGTCTTCTCCTACCCTATTCCAGCCAAATACCGTGCCGCATTCCACCCCCGTTCGCCACCCCCTCCTCCTCGTTCCTCGTTTCCTTCGTCCTCCTCTTCTCTTCCTATCTCAAAACATCCTTTGCCTCGCTGCCCAGTTTTTCGTAATTCACTTTTTCGTCATCCAGCATCCATCTCCTCCCGCCGTTCTTCTGCCTTCCACCGATCTTTCAATTCATCTTATCCAATCAATCGTTCTATCTCTAATCATACCCATCAATCTAAATCCTTCATCCGACCTTTTCAGCGTCATCCTTCTTCTTTTTATGCGCAAAACTCTCAATTACCCTCTGCGAAAGACTTGAATTGTCATAATCGTTTTGATGTTTTGAATGATTTTCCAGCAGGTCAATCGGAAAAAACATATGCTGAAGTGGCCGCATCCCCTCCGTTGGTTCCACCGAAGCGTACTCAAGTGAGGAAATCAAATGTTTTGCCTGTTTTCTCTTCTATTCAGAATACGGTCAATTTTTTGAAGAAGGAACGACGCTGTCTACAGTGTGCTAGTAGGGGTCACGTGGCAAGAGAATGTAGAAATTCGAAAATATGCTTCTTTTGCACTGGTTACGGCCATTCGTGTGCACGTTGTCCTAAAAAAAGAATACCTAGAGACACTTCGAAACACGTGCGAAAAGGCACTCATTGGAATAATGCAACTCCTGTCGCGTGGGTCCCTCGCACATCAACTCGCGCTGATAAATCAAAAAAAGTGTGGGTCCCTCGCACATCAACTCACGCAGATCATAATCAGAGGGATTCACATTATCCCAGCTGTCAGCAATCCACGCCTTCTCCTACACTTAAACCCTTATCCTCCAACTCTTCTTCTCTAAACTCCGAAGACATGTATCATTTTATAATGGAAGACTCATCAAATTACGTAGTCGGAACAGCAATTTCTGGCGGCTGGAGCATTACAACTCTTCACGATACTCTGTCGAAAGCATTTGATCACCATGAATGGCCCATGTGGATATACAGAAACAACGCTTTCATCATTGCTTGCCCTAACGAAGGGATCAGAGACCATGTCTTGTTCTGGAAGATCTTATCAAGGCCAGAAGGTGCTATGTACTTTGAATGCTGGTCTGAAGCTGAATGGGAGCCGGCTGCGGAGCAAGAGTGTGAATCATGGGCAAAGGTGGTGGGTTTTCCAGAATTTCTTTGGTACAACTCCTTTGCTGTTAAAAATATTCTAAGTCCTTTGGGTAATGTGGTGGCACTTGATGATTGTGAGTGGGCTCATTTTGATCATAGAAGCTTGTTTATCAAAATTCAATTTTTTGAAGGAATCGATTTGATCACTTTCCTTGTTGCTAATATTAACAAAAAGAAACACCTCTTGAAAGTGCAACGTTGCATTCATGAACATCCTGGTTTGAAACCTGAAAACTTACTTATTGGTAATGTTGAAGAGATGACTGTACCCTGCATGCATGAAAATATGGATGAACCTGACGTGGAAATTCCAAATGACATGATTGCTATGCCTATGACTGATATTGTACAAGATGTGGATCGGTTTACACAACAAAACATCAACCAATTCATCCATAGTGATATGGCCTTACACAACATTCCTCGACCTTTTCCTTTTACCATGCCCCTTCCTGTTATCCCCTACCATTTTGAAGGTAGCCAACCTGTTGTTCCTCCAGCTGAGACTTCACCTGACAATCTGTCCCCTCAACCTGCTTTACCTCTTCAACAAATTCTACCTACCCCATCCACAGATTATCAGGGAGTGGAAGAAGAAAACTGGACTCAGTTTCTCTCACCAGTCTTTGTCAGACGTAGTGCAAGGATAAGGAAGCGTGTTGATCAACCTGAAGGCTCGGGTAGTTTTTTTACCCCTATTGTTTTTTCTTCTGCTAATAAAAGTTTAAGCAAAAAACTGTCACGTTGCATGGGTGTTAATTTGAGCGATTCACATTATGTTTCCATGCACGAATTAGAACTGGAGCGCACCAATGCTGCCCAATGAAGTTAGTCTCATGGAATGTCAGGGGGTTGGGCAACCCATCAAAATGCCACGCTGTTAGTTTGGTTTTACTTCCTTTAAAAGTGGATATTCTTTTTCTTCAAGAAACTAAACTTGACAACCCAACTCCAAATCATTTCAAAATTGTGGGTGGCGCTTTTTTATCAGGTTGGACTTATGTTAAAGCTATTGAAACATGCGGAGGCTTAATCGCTGCCTGGAATGAATCTATCTGGTCATTACGTTGGACCACACAAAGTTGTTATGCACTCCACATAGCTCTTTGCCACATCCCCTCTAACATCACCTACTTCTTCTCCAACATTTATGGACCTCAAAACGCTCATGATCGATCACTTCTCTGGTCTGAATGTAGTGCACTTGCATCACAATTTAATGGCCCATGGGTTATTGGGGGGGATTTCAACACTACTAGATTCAGCCATGATAGAAATTCAGGCATCTTATCTCATGATAGTGAAGACTTTAATTCCTTCATTTTTGACTGCTCTCTTATTGATCCACCAATAAGTAACCGCTCCTTCACCTGGTCAAATTGTAGACCAAATCCATCGTTAGCTAAATTAGATCGTTTTCTATATAATGGAGCATGAGATGAACTTTTCCCCATGTCTGTTGTTTATGGTTTAGCTTCTATTATATCAGACCACTGCCCCATATTGCTCAATTCTGACATCTCTATTTGTAACAAGAGCCCTTTTAGATTTGAAAGACTGTGGTTACTTGAGCCTTCTTTTGATGAATTTATTCATTCCATTTGGAATCAAACTTTTGTGACGGATTCAGCTACTCATAGAATTGTTCTGAAACTAAGAGCTCTTAGGAAAATCATCAAACCATGGGCTAGAAATATATGGGGTTCTCTTCGTTCTCGTATTTCTACTATTCAAAATTATATCATTGACATCAATATTTTAGAAGAACAACGCCCCCTTCTTGAGTCGGAATATAATAACTTGCGTTCACTAGAATCTGAGCTGGATAGATTGATGAAACAAGAAGAAATTGGGTGGAAACAAAGATCCAAAGCTAAATGGTTGGAGGAAGGTGACAGAAACACTTCTTATTTCCACAGAATGGCTAATGGAAGACGTAGATCTACTTTCATATCTGAAATTGTGGATCGTGATCACTCATACACCGATCAAAAGGATATTCTTATCCTTTTTTCTAATTATTTTCGATCCATTCTTGGTCAATCCCACTCTGCATATCCTAATATCGATTGGAACCACTTATATCCCAATCCTTCGCCTATTAACATTGATCATCCATTCTCTGAATCTGAGATTTGGGCTGCAGTGAAAGACATGGAGGATGATAAAGCCCCTGGGCCTGATGGCTTTGGCCCAGTTTTCTTTAAACATTTTTGGGCCTTGATCAAACCTGACATTATTGATATGTGTAACGAATTTTACAACGATCCTCATTCTATCGCCAGAATCAATTATGCTAATATCATCCTCATTCCAAAAACTTTGGGAGCTAACACGTTGTCATCCTTCAGACCTATTAGTCTTCTCAATACCACTTTTAAAATTATCACAAAGGTTTTGGCTAATCGTCTCCAATCTGTCATCGCCTCTCTTGTTGGGCCTGAACAATCCGCCTTCATACTGGGGAGAAACATCCAAGACTGCATCGCTGCTACACAGGAAGTAATCTCTTTTTGTCATCATACTTCTACTCCTGGTGTCTTACTCAAATTGGATTTCTCTAAAGCATTCGATTCGGTTAATTGGTCATTCATTATGAAGGTTTTAAAACATAGAGGATTTTCTGAAAGATGGTGCTCACGGATTGAAAATATTCTTGGCTCAAGTTGTTCATCTGTTTCAGTAAATGGTGTTTCGGGTAATCTCTTCAAATCCAAACGAGGCCTAAGATAAGGGGATCCTCTCTCCCCCTTGATCTTTGTTCTTGTTGCTGATGTTTTTAATTAAATGGTTAAAAAGGCTTCTGATAATGGTTTTATTGCTGGCATTTCTCTCCCAAACACTTCCATATGCATTAACAACTTACAATTCGCTGATGACACTATAATCTTCTCTTCTCCTGAACCTCTCCATATTCATTGCCTCAAAATATTGTTGTACGTCTTTGAACTTGTTTCTGGCCTCTCCATTAATTTCAACAAAAGTATCATCTATATGCTTGGCAACTCTGATCACCTTGGAGTCATGATTTCTTCTACTCTTAACTGCAAAGTTGGTAAATTCCCAATGACCTACCTTGGTTTACCTCTTAGACCCACTAAACTTCGCAAAAATGATTGGTTTCCTCTCATTAACAAACTTGAATCAAGGCTAGCAGCATGGAAGGCAAACTCTTTATCATCCATGGGGCGTGTAATCTTAGTCAAATCTGTTCTTTCTTCTATCCCCACTTACTGGATGTCTTTCTTCAAATTCCCTAAATGGGTAATTATCAAGATTGATTCTTTAAGAAGCTCCTTTCTCTGGAATGGCCATAAAGTTAAGAGGTTGATTAATTGGAAGATTGTTTGCCTTCAAAATGATCAGGGGGCCTTGGTGTTCTAGATCTAAATCATTTTAATACTACTTTACTTGCTAAATGGATCTGGAGACTTCTTTGTCCAGGCGATTTCATTTGGAGAAAGTGGATTTTAGCATATCATTTTTCTTCTAACGCTCATCTTGTTCTTCATCAAAATCCTTCCATGAGAGTTTCTCCCTTTCTTCATGGTGTTCTTTCTTGTCTCCCTCGTACCAGATCTTTGTTTCATGTCTCCTTGGGGGGTGGTTCATCCTGTCTTTTTTTGCACGACATTTGACATGGTCAGGTACCTCTATCTTCTTCTTTTTCTTCCCTCTTTTCTCTTCAAACTCATTCTATGCTTACTGTAGTTGATGCATTTAACAATGGTCATACAAGTTTAGTTCCAGGTTCACTATTTGATTGGAGTACTCTTTCACAATTGTTGAATATCTTTGTAATCCTGCGCAAAACTCGGCTCAATGAGAGGATTGATCAGTTTGTTTGGTCATTATCCCCATCTAGTGGTTTCTCTGTTTCCTCTTGCTACAAATTTCTGAATTTCTCTGGAAGAAGGTTCAAATTCAAAAGATTGTGGAAATGCAAACTGGCTCCTAGAATCCTCTTCTTCCAATGGTGTTTGATTCACGAGAAGATCAATACTAGAGAGAAGCTGTTTAGATGTAACATTGCATCTGATCCCAACTGCGCTTACTGTAATATGCAAGTAGAAACCATCCATCGCCTTTTCTTTGTCTGCGAATGCACCTACCCTATTTGGGCTGCTTCAAGTTCTTTCTTACTTGGCTTCATCCCTGTCATCTCCTCCTTTTTCGATCATTGGGAATTCTCACCTCCAAATTCACTAATAGATGCTTTCCTTGCTGTTTATAGTTGGTGTGTGTGGAAAGAAAGAAATGCAAGGATTTTTAGTAATAATGTTAGCTCGACTACAAGTATATGTCATCGCATTATAAATATTTTTACTACATGGACAGGTTCTTGTGGTAGCCATGCTCCAGCTTTCAGATTTGCTTTGCCTCGGGCCTCCTCTCCATCTGACTCGGTTGATAGCAATGACCCAGCTTCCAGCAGTGAGCTTGTGTGATGGTTTATGATGTTACTTTAGTACTGGACATTATCTATGTATAATTAATATGCCAAGTATCTAAGTTGTATATGTTTGATGTTGTTTGATGTTGTATTGCCCAAGGGGTTAGACTGGACGTATTTTTTGGACCACCAACTGGGTTTGTCAGTTGGAAAATTACTACTATCTATTATATAATCGGCTGTGTAGTCTCGTGCTACATATCCGTTTGCTCAAAAAAAAAAATAGCAACAACCACATAAGTCAAACTCGTCAGGACGTGTAAAACCACTAACACCACTTTCAACTAGAAAGAAACGCATATCCCCCCAGAGGTCCTTCTCCCGTTTCTGGTTCACAACCGGGGTGTGAGGCTCGCGAATCAACGTTACACAAAGCTATGCCACACAGGCCGTGCTTTGATGATCAACCACAAGACTCCGCTTTTCAACAGAAGCCTTGATCATTTGCATCTTAGCATGCCACACAGGCAAACCACTCCATGCAACCAATATCCATCAATCACACAGAATGATATCCAATGTCAGACAAACAGTTCATTTACAAGTTCGTTCTGGGTCTGAACGAAACCGGAGGCACCTTGTACCTCGCATATCCATCGATCTCCAAGTACGTCTGGACGACCACTAACTGATTCCCTCCTCTTGGGTGTACGGCCCAATCAAGATCATCAGTAATCACCCAAACGACGTGAAGACTTCCGGTCTTCGACCACCGTCTTCATCCTCGACACCATGTCGAATCAGTTATTCAGAATGGGATAAACCCGGTCTTTCTGAATAACTCGCGTATATAATAAATAAGTGCTACACAAACACAACATACGCCTCATTCCAATTCATCATTCCAATTCAGAATATTCTTTTATTCAAATATTCTTATACTTTGGGAGAGGTTCCCATTAATTTTATCAAAGATAAATTCTTTAAATTTATTCTTTAATCTTCTTTTGAATATCAATTCAAACTAGTCGGGATTAGCGAACCACACCGAAGTAATCATTTATTTTTATTTCCCAATCCTAACCTATTCATCCCATGAAGTAAAACTGGTCATACTTCATATCTAACACCACGGTGTTATCGGTAAATTCAATTACCATTTCACGTTCAAATCTAATTAAAGATTTAACTATCGCCTGGAGCAAAACTGGTGATACTCCATTCTCGATCTTTTCAATCTAATTAAAGATTCATTAAAACTCCACTTAGTTTTAATCTTTAACTGGGTTAAAGAACAAGTATTATTTAAAACACGGTTCACGATAAACCCAAAAATCAATACCAATTCAATTCCAATTAAACATTATTTAATTGGTACACTTCATTAAATCTAAATAAAAAGATTTGATCTTTTTCTCGACTGGGGTTAAGAATAGTGTTAATGAAGACACCATTCACAAAAAACCCAAATCTCATTTGATATTAAATACAAGGTTCTGAATAGAAAATATATCGACTTATATTCAATATCAAATTCTACGACCAACAAATATCGTATTCGAAATAACGATATAAATATATCTTTCAAATTCCCATAACAATATCTGTATCATCACAAAATCCAACATCGAAATATTCCAAAGATAATTTCGATTCAAATCCATTTCCACTTCAATCATTGGAAATTTTGGTTATTTTCAAAACCCTTTCAAATCCACTTTATTTATTTTAAAAATAAATAGAATTATAATTCTAGTTCAAAACTAGTTCATTTTGAGAAAAATCTATTTTTATCTTTTCAAATTTGGAGTTTTTCATCCCAATTCTTCACAAACCATTTCTTATGATTTTACACAAATTATTACTGTTTTTAATAATTTTATCAAGGCTCGTACAGTCGATTTCCAT
The DNA here is from genome assembly GCA_030737875.1 of Allium sativum. Taxonomy (NCBI): domain Eukaryota; kingdom Viridiplantae; phylum Streptophyta; class Magnoliopsida; order Asparagales; family Amaryllidaceae; genus Allium; species Allium sativum. The sequence continues at coordinate 136,428,714 of CM060925.1, read as the reverse complement.
CAACGGCCATCGAACTGCACTTACAGCGACCTTTTCCAAATTTGATTTGGACATAATTCCAAATCCAACCATTAGATTTCTAATTTCTAAAATTCGTTAGAAAGCTCTTTTCGATACGAACCCAACGGTTCCGGTTTTATGAGAATCCGACGGTTGGATCTCCCACAATATCCATTCGAAGTCAATGGTCGAAATCCCCGAACTACCGCAGCGCGGCGCGTTCTATTTAGGCCATTATATTATATATATATAATATATATAATATATACTTCATCGATTTTCTTTTAAAACGTATTTTATAAATCATTTTAAATTCGTTTTCGAAACGATTTCAACTTCATTTTCAAATTCAAATCAAGATTGAATTTTTCAATATAAATTCGTTTTAAATTCATCTCTATTTGATTTCAATTCAATTTCAATTCGATTTCAGTTTGATACAATTCAATTTCAATTCAATTTGAATTCTATTCAATTCAATTTCAATTCGATTTCAATTCGAATCAATTCAATTTCAATTTGATTTGAATCCTATTCAATTTAATTCGAATTCATTTTCTATTCAATTTCAATTTAATTCGATTAATTCAAATTTCATATCATTTCAATTTAATTCTAATTTCAAATCTATTCAATTTCAATTTAATTCGATTAATTCGAATTTCAAATCATTTCAATTTAATTCGAATTTCAAATCTATTCAATTTAATTCGAATTCCGAAATCACTTTCAATATTCATTGAAAACTGAATAAAATCGATATAAATATCGTTCACGTCAAAATGGCTCAAATCTAATCAAAACGGCTTCATATATTTCTGTTTTCAAATATTCTATTTCAAATGTTTCTTTTTCAAATATTCCTATTCAAATATTCCTTTTCAAAACTGGAATGAGGCCCAATCAATTACCATATAATGTTAGTTATATGGATTTTCTACAACACACATATATAACTGCAACGATAAATCATCAAACATCATTTAAAGTGCGTTCTACACTGTATAAGCATCAAATATAAATATTTAACGCTTATAATAGTCTGTCAATCAATCGATCGGCATACAACTAATTATTGGGATTAGTGTATGTCATATATCATCCCAATACCCGTGTGGGGTTTCGAACAATCAAACACGGATTTTATTTGTGCAGTTGGGCGATGTGTAAAATTTATCGTCCCAATCAATATCAGTCAAATCGGTGTATATAAACAAATCGTCCGATTCGTTTATAGATATTTATTTTATACACACGTTAAAAATTATATTTTTAACTATAGAATATTTTCCACTATAAAATATTTTATTTCGTTTCACATCACATCACACAATCAACTACACATCAAAATCAAACAAACAAGCATACAAGCCGTCCATGGTATGTGGACGACGGGTGTCGGGTGCTACTAAACACCGTCTGCATCCTAGTATATATTTTAAACTAGAAACAAATTAAAAGTGAGGCGTTCTCACCAACTAGCTAAACCAAACGCCGCGACTCTTCATATGTAGAAATCTTCGTCGTGCTCGCCTTTTTTCAATTTCGTTGCCCGAATTCACTAAATATATAAAAATCATATTTTTATATTATTGCTGTGTATATAAAAATCACATTTTTATAATCACCCTATATGGATAAAAATCTCATTTTTATATCGCTACTATATAGATAAAATTTTTATTTTTACACTGCTACTATATAGATAAAAATTCTATTTTTACACCGTTACTATATAGATTAAAATTCTATTTTTATAACGATGTTCATATAATAAAGATCGTATTTTTATATCGCCACCCATATAAAAATCACATCTTTGCTTCTTCTACATAACAAAGATCGATTTTTTTTATATATATTTTATAATATAAAAATCATATTTTTATTCTTTCTATAATCTGAAATCATAGTTTTATAACCCTCAAAAGCCATATTTTTATATAGCTAAAATCAGAATTTTATCGACATAAAAATCATACCTTTATCATTTTTAAAAATCATGTTTCTCTCCTTTTAAAAATATATAAAAATCAGAGTTTCCTTATTCTATGAAATAAATAAAAAAACGATTTCATTAAGTAAATGTGAATAAATAAAAACTTACAGTGTTTTTTTTCTAAAGGACGGGGCTGCTCGCGGGTGATTGGGGGGGTCGGGATGTGGTGGTTGGCGGCGAAACAGGGTGGCGGTGGAGGAGCAAGGGTTGCGGCTGGCGGTTCTACGGAGGTAGGGTTTGGGGATTGGGTTTCTGGGGGTGCGCGGGTTTGAATGGAAAACGGGGGGGGGGGGGGGGAAGAGTAGCGCGACGGCCTGAGGGGGGTTGGGAGCTCGACGACGGCGGCGGGAGGATGGTAGGCGCGATCGAGATCTTCGGGTTTTTTTTCTTATGAATCGGGTTATGGAAATTAGGGGGGCCTGAAGGTTATAGGAGAAAGAGGGTTTTTTTAATTTTTTTATTTAATTATTTTCTTTCAAAAAGGTACTTTTTATTTCGACCTCGAAACGAGACTCACCGCCTGTCATCCATAGCTAATTACCCCCATTCCGAACACAATGGGATATGTATCGTAAGCTGATTCGATCGTTTCGGTTAGTTTTCGTCAAAATCAACATATAACTCTATATATTGAATTTGAACGCACTTTTCAATTTACTGAGCCCACATACAGCCTCTAAAAATTCCCAAAAAATATTTTCTAGCTTCGTATTGACGATACGGTCCTAACAAAACTAGTTTCGTCAAATTCTGAGACCGTCTGAAAAATGTCCATTTTCCAGTCGATTAAAATCAACTTAAACTGGTCAAACGCGTTTTCCTTTGCCACGCTCACATATTGATTCGAAAAATTACGAGTTTTGAAACCTAGCAATAACTAGACATCACGGATCTAACAAAAGTGGTTTCGTCGAAAACCGAGGTCATTTGCAAAATGGCTATTTTTAAAGGCCAGAATTCCATAGCGACTATTCTGAAATTCCAACTGGACATAACCTTTTATCCCCGCTATGAAATTTCAATTTTTCAGATTCATTGGAAAGATATTTTCAAGTAGATTCTAATATTTTTGGTTTCACTAAAATCCGGTTTATTTTGTATCCTGTACATTCATTTGAATTTTGAAATCAAATTATCGAACTACCGCGCAATTTTCAATTCCTTTTATAATTATAAATAATATTTATATTCTAACGACGACGTATATAAATATATACGTTCTAATTCTATTCAAATTAAATTTCTCGTTGTTATTATTTAAAATAATTCATTTTAAATAATCAAAATTCACTAAAATTGCCAAAATAAAAATTTTAAATTGGTTCGGATTTCCGAGTTATTACATTCCTTGGACCTCCGGTTGTCTGCAGTCCAAAAGGATATACGGGGGAAAAGGTCAATGGGTCTGCAGTACGGGTGACAAAATGAAAGTTCCTAGAGTACTCAAAGTACCAATACTGTTACAACTCCCAGAATCCAAATAAAGAAACCTGAGAATCAGAGATGGTGCACTGCATATCGAGACATCTGTATAGGTATGCAAGGATATGTGTGCCCCAATCATATAAAATCGCCCCATCGGCTTTTAACTCACTCGCGACCTCAAGAAACCCCACAGGCAAACTACTGCTCGAAGAACTAAAGAGCAGGTTACCCATAAGGTATAACACAAATAATTGAGCAAGCTCCAAGTCATCATCAATAGAGTACTGACCGAGTATGCTGTCCATGGCCGCGCGGATGGCGCTCACTCTAATAGCGCCTTCTGCCTGATACGACGCAGCAGAAACATCAAAATGAGGCAGTAGATCCTAAACAAGTGCACGATCACGCCATCGACCATCGTCATAAGGCAGTGGGGGATAAGCACCTACTCCAATGCTAATACCAGTAAGCATGGAGAAATCAAGCAGTGTAAGTCCCAACTCACCACAAGGAAAGTGAAATGTGTGGGTGGTTTTGTACCACCGTAGAGCAATGGCCGCACACAATTGGACATTGGCATTTATAACATGGTTTATTCCTAAAATTGTAAAGCGCACAATAAGATAAAATATGACTAATAAATTATCCACTTGTTTCATTAAAAGGTCTTTAATATTACCTAGAAAAAATTGAAATCCAAGAGCATGTAACAGTCCTACGACCCCCTCCTTACCGACTAAGTGTGCATGATAATATCTAAGTGTGGTCGCTAACGAACCACGTGAACGTATATTCCGCGACTGTCAATGGTTCAACAAAATGTTATACTATCTACCCAATATCTAATACTCAAAGAGTACTATTTAAATAATACTAAAAATACTTACAGCCAAACTCGACTGCGTGCTAACGTGTACTTCATCTTATGGAAGAATGCAAAAGTTGGATAGGAAAGGAAGCTTTGCGGCGCTGAGGTTCATATCCAGAAAACCATTGAGATCGGCCTGTCTAGCGGAAACCGATCCCATACCCCTACGCGCCCTGCCTGCTCGTCCGCCTCTACGCCCACTACGTTGAGACGACCCCAAACCCCGTACTGACGGTGGCAAGGGTAATCCTTGGAATATAACACAGAAACAGATAATAGCAGAACAGAATTAAATAAATACACCAGATAATGTACAAATAATACACTGAATAAACGTAATCATCAGAGTTACACAGTATACAGGATCATACTTAGTACAAATACAGTTCAACTATACATAAATGTCTACAGCGGAAAACAAACATAATGTACAATAGGAGCTGAACAGCATAAAAAGAGATAAATAATAGAATCCATCTTCAGCTCCAGCTATCCAGAAAGAACCAGCTAAACCTGAATACAAGGCTACCCATGTAGAAAAAGGGGCACCCGAGTTTGAAAGTGAAACAAACTACGAGTCAGTCATGGGACTGGTATGAGAAATCTACTCAACACATTTAATATATGGCTAATCACAGGACCACGCCACTTTCGTGGAATGGGATTACTCCATCGGATCGCCAGTGCTTTAAAAACAAATCATTCTTTTAAACATCGCAATGCTTTTTATAAAAATGAAGCCATTATAAGACTCAGTTCCCATCACACAATGCAACGCAAACCGGAGGATAGAGTTTTTACCTTATAATGGCCAAAATATGATTGATACAAATAAAACAAAAGCATTTGATATTATTACTAGTGTTTATATGTTTTAAAAACAATTTCAATCATAACTATCAATCATATACGGCATTAATGCCCCATACCACTATGTTGCCATATATAGGTATACAATCAAAACCGCACAGTCACGTATTTGGAAATTGGATTTCTGTCATGAACCAAGGCAAAAGATAGTCCTTACTGACTTCAAGACAGTCTAGCCTACCATGTCTCAGGAACAGCCGCAGCTGCCCCCTGGATCGTCAGGGCCGGTCCACCGATGTGGATTATTATGCTTGAACAATATGTCTCCCTGCCCTATGGGGCGTAAACGAGCCAACGAATGACTCCATCGGACCCGGATCGTCTGATCTAATCGAGGCGCCTCGCAACAGTAACAACCACATAAGTAAAATGTCAGGTCGTGTAAAAACACCGACACAACTCCTAGCTAGAAAGAAACGCATGCCCTCCCTGAGGTCCTGCTCCCGTTTCTGGTTCGTACCGGGGTGTAAGGCTCGCGATTTCACATTATACACAAAGCTATGCCACACAGGCGGCGCTTTGATCATCACCACAAGACTTTGCTTTTCAACAGAAGCCCTGATCACTACATCTTAGCATACCACACAGGCAATTCACACCGTGAAACTGATGGCTATCAATCACAAAGAATAAATTCCAACGTCAGACACGCTGTCCATTTGCAAGTCCGTTCTGGGTCTGAACGAAACCGGAGACACTATATACCTCGCAAACCCATCGATCACCACGTACGTCTGGACGATCACCACTAATTATCCATATTTCGGGGCGCCTCCCAATCAGGACCTCGGTTACCATCCAAACGAGGTGAAGATCTCCGGTCTTCGACCACCGTCTTCATATTTGATTTCTTATCGTCGATTCAGTTATTCAGAATGGGATAAACCCGGTCTTTCTGAGCAACCTGCGTATATAATAAACAAGTGCAACACTAATATACACACGCATCATTTCAGTTCATTAGCCACTAACCGTCAATCAGTAAGAGAACAATTTCCCAAATATTAACCCCGAAGGACGAAACCAACATCAGATCAATACCCAAGAAACCATTCGACTTAGCTAACCTTCAGTTAATTTCTAAATTTCACATCCATATCGTTTATAATATTTTATAACGATTTATCGCCATTTTTATTTATTTTAAAATAGCCAATTTATTCAAATGACGCTTCGGGCCATAACGCGGTCGTGGCGCTGTTTTTCTTCAGATTTGATTTACACATATCTGAAAATCTAACCGTTGGATCTTCATAAAATTTACATCATTAGAAAGATCTTTTCAAAACGAATCCAATGGTTCCAGTTTCGGGAAAATCCAACGATCGGATCTCCCGTTATAATCGTTTGAAATTTCGATTTCAAAATACGAACTGTAGCGTCGTTATTCGATTAAATATAATTATATATATATATATATAATCGATTCTGGCGCTGTTTTTCTTCGGATTTGAATTAAACATTCCAGACAATCCAACCGTTGAATTTTTACAAAGTTGGTGCCGTTGGAAAGATATTTCCAAAGCGAACCCAACGGTAGCAATTTCAGGAAAATCCGATGGTCGGATCTCCCGGTATAATCGTTTGAAATCACGGTTTCAAAATACGAACTGCAGCTTCGTTATTCGATATATTTCGATTCTATTTATATATATATATATATATATATATCGATTCTTCGATTTCAAAACTATATTCTTTTCATACATTTGATAAAAATGATATTTTTATCTAACTGTCTTCTATTTCAACACTTCACTATTTTTAACAATTCATTTATATAATAAAAATGTAATTTTTATTGTAAAACAATTCATTTCAAAACACTATTGTTTTGTATAGTTAATGTAGGTGATAAAAATAGGATTTTTATTATAAAACAATTTATTTCAAAACAAGATGATTTTATACATTTCATATTGATGTTAAAAACGGGATTTTTATTATAAAACGATTTCTTTCAAAATATGAATACCATTCAACACATGAATTTCAATTCAACGGATGAATTTTGATTCAACACATGAAGGTTTTCTATAGTTTATATAAATAGATAAAAAGGTGATTTTTATATTTAAAACATGAATACCATTCAACACATGAATTTCAATTCAACGAATGAATATCGATTCAACACATGAAGGTTTTCTATAGTTTGTATATATCGATAAAAAGGTGATTTTTATATTTAAAACATGAATACCATTCAACACATGAATTTCTATCCAACGAATGAATATTGACTCAACACATGAAGGTTTTTTATAGTTTACATATATAGATAAAAATGTGATTTTTATATTTAAAACACGAATACCATTCAACCCATGAATTTCTATCCAACGAATGAATATCAACTCAACACATGAAGGTTTTCTATAGTTTATATATATAGATAAAAATGTGATTTTTATATTTAAAACACGAATACCATTCAACACATGAATTTCTATCCAACAAATGAATATCGACTCAACACATGAAGGCTTTCTTTTCAACGAATAAATATAGTTTCAACAAATGAAAATAATTCTAACACATGAATATTATTCAAAATTTCGGCAGCATAACGGCAGGGTAGTTAAAACCGGGAACGTCCCTAGTACGGCTCCTCGCTCTACCTTAAAACCTCGCGATTTTTGACAATGGGGAATCATGCATCTAGTTCGCACGCAGGCGGCATGTATATATTTTTCATTTCCAAAAACTAATCCTATGTGGTTTCAACCAAATATTTCTCAACCACAAACGAGTATTTTTCAACCACAATCAATCAATATCAACCACAAACAATTCCAATCAACCATTCGCTACCAATCAATTTTCACACCAATCACAACCAATAAATATCGTCCATGGTTTGTGGACGAGGGGCGTATATATATATGTATGTATGTATGTATATATATGGCATTTCACTTCTATTTCATCACATATATAATTTTTACAACGCATATATCTTATACATCGAACGTACAACTTATACAAAGCTTATACATGAGGTGTACAACGCTTATATAACTCATACATTGACTATATAATTTATACATCGTCGTTTTCCATATCATTTATAAATTAGAAATCTCACATTGGGTTCCACTCCACCAAAAATAGCAGAAGGCTCAGAAAAATATGCGGTCTCTTCTAGAATGTATAAGACATCCACATGAGTCCACTATATCTTGTTTCACTGAATTTCGTCAAGAAACGAAAAAGATATGATTTTTCAAAGTTTTAACGGTTTAAAGGTGTTAAAACTGTTGAAAATAAACCAAAGCCGTACCTTCAATAAAACGTTCAAAACTAGGTTTGATTTTTGCTTCCAATCCGCGTAGTGTTGCGTCGATCGGAGAGTACCACCGTGGAGAGCTTGGAGAGGCGCTCTGATCGATGGTAGTGGGCCCCACTTCGATGGCTCCTCCTGGACACGGCGGCGGTTCGATGGTGTCAGCTTTGAGGCGATGGATCTCTTCAATGGCGCGACGGTTTGGGGTGCAACAAGTACTGATTTGAAGGGGAAGTCGAGCACTACAAAAAGTTGAACTGGGGCAGTGGGTTTCGTTGATCGGAGCGACCAGAAATTGGCCTGGAAGCGTCGAGGGTTTTCCGCCGTCAAGAGCGCTGATACGGGGGGGGGGGTTTGATTTTTTTTATTTGTAAAATAATTATGAAAGAAAATTTCCTATTGGTCCATACTTTATTAAATTCTAAAATAGGGTTTTTGCACACGAACTCGAAATCAAACCCAACGACTGTCGTCCCTAGCATTTTATCCCCATTCCAAACACAATGGGATATGTTTAGAAGGCCCATTCGAATGTTTCTGTCAGTTTTTCTTCAAATTAAAATATAAAACATTCAATATTCGATTTGAACGTACATTTCAATTGGCCCAGGTCACAAACTGATTCGAAAAATTCCAGAAAAATAAATCTAGCTATGTTTTGACAATACGGTCCCAACAAAACTAGTTTCGTTGAATTCTGAGACCATTTGCAAAAAGGCCCATTTCTGGTCGATCCAATTTAACTGTAATTGACCAAAACACATTTTCCTTTGCCACACTCACATACTTGCTTCAAAAATTATGAAATTTGAAACTTAGCAATAACTTCACATCCCGGATCCAACAAAAGTGGTTTCGTCGAATTTCGGGTTCGTTTGCAAAATGGCCATTTTCACGGGCTATATAAATTCCATAGTGACCTTTCTGAAAATTCATTTGGCCATAACTTTTGCTTTCCGCTATGAAACTTCGATTTTTCAGGTTCGTTAGAAAGGTATTCACTAACAGATTTAAATATTTTTGGTTTCACTCAAATCCGTTCTGTTTTGCACCTGGTACAGTCCGACAAAGTTTGAATCCAATTTTTGAAACTGCAGCGCCATTTCAGGCCTTGTTTATAATTATAATTAATTATATTCTTTTTCAAACGTCGATTCAAACTTACTTTTCATCGCTATCATTTAAAATATTTATTTTAAATATTTAAAATCCATTATTTTAGCCAATTTAAAAATTTTAAATTGGTTCAGATTTTCTGGGTCGTTAAATCTCCCCCACTTAAAACTTTTCGTCCCCGAAAAGGAACAAAGTCGAAAGTGGTTTGATTAATCAACTCTACGTTCAATCTGGCTTCAATTCTCCAACTTTTCAGTTTCTGAGAATTTTCAAGTTCTTCAAAAATTTGGCTAACACCCGGAATTTTTGAAAAATTTCGCCATAACCTCCTTTGTACGGGGAGAGGTTTGGAAATTTATTGGGCCATATTAGGTACCCAATAAATCCTAATAAGCATACACATATTTATAGTGATATATTCTGGTGTTTACAAGGGAGCGTGTATTGATAATAACTCCAGAGAATAAATTCTCGTCACCCTGTCAAAGCCTGAGGGAGTGTGTATTTTAAATGCTCCAGAGGATAAATCCTCGTCACCTCGTCCCGTGTAGGAAATAAATAGTCCATGTGCTGTATCTAATAACTAGAGAGACGTGGTTATTGTCAACTCCAGACCCGTGTGGGGTTTTTATTAATCTGGCAATTTTATCGTTACAATTTAAATAGTCCATATCAGTCATCAATTCGGCCTGTAAAATACAGTCATCGCCATACAAGCCTCTCGCTCGTATGGTAAATGTACCTTGCACCGGAGTCAATCAGAGATATCCACTCGGCATCTAGAATAGGCTTTCTGAATGCTCTCCTCAGTTTCCCAAGTACAATCTCGCGGATCTCCACTCCATTGCACTTTGACCAAGTGAACTTTCTTGTTCCTCAGCTCTTTGGTTTCTTTGCCGATAATCTTTAGCGGCTCTCTTCTCACAGCTAATTCTGGAGTAATTTCAATATCTTGCTGAGCTGCTTCTTCCACGATCAAGTCTGGATCATTAACGTGCTTTCGAAGTTGAGATATGTGAAATACATCATGAACTCCAGGCAACCAATCAGGCAATTTAACTCTATAAGCGAGCGTTCCGATCCGTTCAAGAATATGGAACGGACCAATGAATTTGGGCGCCAACTTCCCAGTTTTACCGAACCGGATAACTCCTCTCATTGGCGATACTTTCAGATATACATAGTCGCCAACAGAAAATGATATATCTCTTCTTCTCTTGTCGGCATAGCTCTTCTGTCGGCTTTGAGCGGCGAGTAATCGCTTCTTAATAAAGTCGACTTTGTCGGCAGCTTCTCGGATCATATCAGGCCCTAACACGAGTCTATTACCGGGTTCGACCCAACAAGCAGGAGATATGCACGGTCTACCATATAATGCTTCGAATGGCGACATTGTCAGGCTATCCTGGTAGCTGTTATTATATGAGAATTCAGCCAAATGCAGATGGTCTTCCCATGATCCACCGAAATCTAGAACACAAGCCCGCAATAGATCTTCTAAAATACGATTCACCCTCTCAGTCTGACCTTCTGTCTGAGGATGATAAGCGGTGCTTAAATTCAACTTCGTTCCCAGTTCGACTTGAAATGCCTCCTAGAATTTGCTAGTAAATATTGGATCTCTATCACTGGCTATACTGAGCGGCACTCCATGTCGCCTTACAATTTCCTTGAAGTATATATGCGCCAGACTTTGAGCAGTTCTGTTTGATCTGACAGGTATGAAATGGGCGGTCTTCGTGAAGCGATCTACGATCACCCAAATACTGTCATTTCCTTTTCTGGTTCTGGGCAAACCATCTATGAAGTCCATGGAAATATGTTCCCACTTCCAGCCAGGAACGTCTAGCGGTTGCAATAATCCAGCCAGTTTCTGTTGGTCGCTTTTGACTAGCTGGCAAGTAGGGCATCGGCTAACATATATTGAGACGTCCCTTTTCATAGCCTTCCACCAGAATGTTCGCTTGAGATCGTTATACATTTTGGCTACACCAGGGTGGATACTCAGCCTGGACTTGTGACACTCGTCTAACACTTCCCTTTTTAACTCTAGGATGTCGGGAACACAAATCCTTCCTTTCAATCTCAGGGTCCCATCGTTATCTATTTGAAAACACGAGGGTTCGCCTTTTTGAATCCTTTTGATCATATCCTTAATAAAGTTATCCTCCTTCTGAAGAATAGATATTTTGTCAATCAGGGAAGTCGTAATAACAAAGCTGGCAATCATTACATTCTTTCGACTCAGCGCATCAGCCACGACATTGGCTTTCCCTGGAGTGTATATAATCTCAAAGTCATATGCTGTAAGAAACTCCAGCCAACGTTGCTGCCTCAGATTCAGGTCTTTCTGGGTGAACAGATACTTTAACGACTGATGGTCTGTATACATTCGAATTTCTCACCCAGAAGATAGTGTCTCCAGATTTTCAAAGAGAATACTATAGCCAATAACTGAAGATCATGAGTTACGTAGTTCTTCTCGTGTGGTTTCAATTGACGGATAGCATACGCAATCACTTGACCTCTTTGCATTAACACTGCGCTAAGGCCTTCTCTAGAAGCGTCAGTCCATACTTTCAAGTCCTCATTGCCATCTATTATTGTTAACACTGGAGCAGTTGCCAGTTTTAATTTCAGCTCCTGGAAAGCTTCCTCACATACCGGAGTCCAATTAATCTCGAATGTTTCTTAGTCAGTTTTGTTAAGGAACTAGATGTCTTCGCGAAATCCTTAATGAATTTCCGATAATAACTGGCTAACCCGAGAAAACTTCTAACTTTTGTTGGCGTACGAGGCTGTTTCCAATTCTGAATAGCAGTGATCTTACTGGTATCCACTGCAATTCCTTGTTTTGACACTACGTAGCCAAGAAATTTGACTTCATCTTGCCAGAATATACATTTGGAAAACTTTGCTTTCAACACATTCTTTCTGAGAATTTCTAACACTTGTCCAAATGTTTTTCGTGCTCGCTTTCTGAATTAGAGAAGATAAGGATACCATCAATGAAAACCAGAACAAACTTATTCAATACTCCTCTGAATACTCTGTTCATTAGATCGACGAAATAGGCTGGAGCGTTACATAAGCCGAAGGGCATTACTAACCACTCGTAGAATAAGTTTGGACCTCTGAATGCTGTCAAAGGAACACACTCCTCGGCGATACGAAGCTGATGGAAACCTGTAGCTAGGTCCATTCATGAAAATACTTGTGCGCCATTTAATCGATCCAACAAATCATCAATCCGCGAAAATGGATATTTATTCTTTATGGTCTGCTTGTTCAAATCACGATAATCCACACATAGCCGTAGAGTACCAACAGATTTTGGGACAAACACCACTGCTGCTCCCCAATCAGAGAAACTAGGCCTGATCGGACCCTTCCATACGAGCTGTCGTGTTTGATTGTCTAATTCCTCTTTCTCCTTCAAGGACATTCTTCGAATAGCGTGAACTACCGGCCTTGCATTCGGAATTAAAGCAATCTTGAAATCTATTTCTCTCTGCGGAGGTAAGCGAACAACTTCTTCAAACACATCCGCATAATTCTTGATGACAGGAATGTCTTTGATGAGGTCAGGAATATTCTCTGTGACTTCAGGGATATTTTCTATTTGAACAGGAGAAACATCCAAAGCTGCCCAGAAGTCTTTTCTATTAGCATTCCGACCTTCACAGGGAATGGTTATATAATCACCTGATTTAATCTTCGCCTTAACGACTCTGTCGGCGCATTTAACCTCAGCTTCATACTTGGTCAACCAGTCTAACCCCAAGATAAGATCAAACTCTGTAAAATTCATGACGACTGCGATGGTAGGAAACCGATAACGAGAAAAAGAAACCGGCACTCCACAAACCCAACTGAGATCAATGGAACCCCCGACCGGATTTTGGACAGTCATTGGTTCTTTGAGCTTCTTCAAATTTAAATCCAGTTTCTTAGCTGCATTCTTGGCAATGAAGCTGCGTGACGCGTCAGTGTCAAACAGTACTTTAACAGGAATGTCTTTGAGAGTAAGCGTGCCTTCGAAAACATCTGGCCTTTCCTGAACAGACGAAGATGCAGGCACTTCTGCTACTTCATTTACATGGACTACTTCAGATTTCTTTGATAGCTGGCAATCTTGCTTTATGTGACCCACCTGATGGCAAAGATTGCATATTCTATTTTCTGTAACCATGTTCTTTGATTTAGATCCCTCTTTCTTCTGCATTTTCAAGGACTTACATTTCCTGGACAGATGACCTTTTTTATTGCAGTTTAGGCATATGGCGGTCATTATTGATTCTTTCTCAGGTCTGGCCCTTTTCCGATTTACTTTGGGCTTCTTACTGACCTCAGACATCGTACTGTCCTCAGGACGATCAGTTTCAGACTCATTTTTATTGCTAGAACTGACTTCCTCTTCATCGCGCAACATGCCTTTCTTATGGAGATCTTCATACTGATAAGCCATATAAATCATTTCTGAAAAAGGAAGCTTCACATGCCCCATTACTTTATTCTGGTATTTCCTTTGAAGCCCGTAAATAAATCTCAGATTCTTTCTCTTCGTATTCTGAATTAGATGGGGAGCAAAGTGAGAAAGTTCGTTGAATTTCTTATGATATTCTGGAATGGTCATATCTCCTTGTATCAGATAAGAAAATTCATCGCATAATCGCTCAGTCGCTTCGGGAGGAGTAAATCTTTCTAGGAAAATCACTTTGAATCTGTCCTAGGTGATATTACCTTCTAGATTATTCTCAATAACTGAATCCCACCAGAACAAAGCTTCATCTTTGAGTGCCCAGGATGCCAGTAATCTTTTCTGGTCATCCCTCAGCTTTAAACCATCAAAGATCTTTTCAGTAGAACGAATCCAAGCCTGTGTCTTCATAATAGATTCTTCACCGGAGAACGGTATTCCACCCATATTTCGATATTTAATTAATAGGGCCTCAATATCCGGTTCTGCATTCCTTCTGTTTCTAACACTAATTTTTCCAGTACTTCTGCAAATAGAAGATCAAGTGTCAGGTCATAGAAAAGATATTTAAAACATAGAAACATATACTTCAAATGTAAATTTATCTATCGAGGTGTTATTTCATTCTGCTACTCATACTAGGATATTACTGATCCTATCTGTAATGAGTTACTCATCCTAGAACACTACTGGTTCTATTTCCGACGAGTTCGTTAATATGTTATATTCCAGAACTAAGCTTAACCAAAGCTCTGATACCAAATGAGACGACCCCAAACCCCATACTGACGGTGGCAAGGGTAATCCTTGGAATATAACACAGAAACAGATAATAGTAGAACAGAATTAAATAAATACACCAGATAATGTACAAATAATACACTGAATAAACGTAATCATCAGAGTTACACAATATACAGGATCATACTTAGTACAAATACAGTTCAACTATACATAAATGTCTACAGCGGAAAACAAACATAATGTACAATAGGAGCTGAACAACATAAGAGATAAATAATAGAATCCATCTTCAGCTCCAGCTATCCAGAAAGAACTAGCTAAACCTGAATACAAGGATGCCCGTGTAGAAAAAGGGGCACCCGAGTTTGAAAGTAAAACAAACTACGAGTCAGTCATGGGACTGGTATGAGAAATCTACTCAACACATTTAATATATGGCTAATCACATGACCACGCCACTTTCGTGGAACGGGTTTACTCCATCGGATCGCCAGTGATTTAAAAACAAATCATTCTTTTAAACATCGCAATGCTTTTTATAAAAATGAAGCCATTATAAGACTCAGTTCCCATCACACAATGCAACGCAAACCGGAGGATAGAGTTTTTACCTTATAATGGCCAAAATATGATTGATACGAATAAAACAAAAGCATTTGATATTATTACTAGTGTTTATATGTTTCAAAAACAATTTCAATCATAACTATCAATCATAGACGACATTAATGCCCCATGCCATTATGTCGCCATATATAGGTATACAATCAAAACCGCACAGTCACGTATTTGGAAATTGGATTTCTGTCATGAACCAAGGCAAAAGATAGTCCTTACCGACTTCGAGACAATCTAGCCTACCATGTCTCAGGAACAGCCGCAACTGCCCCCTGGATCGTCAGGGCCGGTCCACCGATGTGGATTATTATGCATGAACAATACGTCTCCCTGCCCTATGGAGCGCAAACGAGCCAACGAATGATTCCATCAGACCCGGATTGTCCGATCTAATCGAGGTGCCTCGCAACAGTAACAACCACATAAGTAAAATGTTAGGCCGTGTAAAAATACCGACACAACTCCTAGCTAGAAAGAAACGCATGCCCTCCCTGAGGTCCTGCTCCTGTTTCTGGTTCGTACTGGGGTGTGAGGCTCGCGATTTCACGTTATACACAAAGCTACGGCACACAGGCAGCGCTTTGATCATCACCACAAGACTTTGCTTTTCAACAGAAGCCCTGATCACTGCATCTTAGCATGCCACACAGGCAATTCACACCGTGAAACTGATGGCTATCAATCACAAAGAATAAATTCCAACGTCAGACACACTGTCCATTTGCAAGTCCGTTCTGGGTCTGAACGAAACCGGAGGCACTATATACCTCGCAAACCCATCGATCACCACGTACGTCTGGACGATCACCACTCATTATCCATATTTCGGGATGCCTCCCAATCAGGACCTCGGTTACCATCCAAACGAGGTGAAGATCTCTGGTCTTCGACCACCGTCTTCATCTTCGATTTCTTATCGTCGATTCAGTTATTCAGAATGGGATAAACCCGGTCTTTCTGAGCAACTCGCGTATATAATAAACAAGTGCAACACTAACATACACACGCATCATTTCAACTCATTAGTCACAAACCTTCAATCAGTAAGAGAACGATTTCCCAAATATTAACCCCGAAGGCCGAAACCAACATCAGATCAATACCCAAGAAACCATTCGACTTAGCTAACCTTCAGTTAATTTCTAAATTTCACATCCATATCGTTTATAATATTTTATAATGATTTATCGCCATTTTTATTTATTTTAAAATAGCCAATTTATTCAAACGACGCTTCGGGCCATAACGCGGCCGTGGCGCTATTTTTCTTCAGATTTGATTTACACATATCTGAAAATCTAACCTTTGGATCTTCATAAAATTTACATCATTAGAAAGATCTTTTCAAAACGAATCCAACGGTTCCAGTTTCGGGAAAATGCGACGGTCGGATCTCCCGGTATAATCGTTTGAAATTTCGATTTCAAAATACAAACTGCAGCATCGTTATTCGATTAAATATAATTATATTTTTATATATATATATATAAATATAATCAATTCTGGCGCTGTTTTTCTTCAGATTTGAATTTAACATTCCAGACAATCCAACCGTTGGATTTTTACAAAGTTGGTGTCGTTGGAAAGATATTTCCAAAGCGAACCCAACGGTTGCGATTTCAGGAAAATTCGATGGTCGGATCTCCCGGTATAATCGTTTGAAATCACGGTTTCAAAATACGAACTGCAGCTTCGTTATTCGATATATTTCGATTCTATTTATATATATATATATATATATATATCGATTCTTCGATTTCAAAACTATATTCTTTTCATACATTTGATAAAAATGATATTTTTATCTAACTGTCTTCTATTTCAACACTTCACTATTTTTAACAATTCATTTATATAATAAAAATGTGATTTTTATTGTAAAACAATTCATTTAAAAACACTATTGTTTTGTATAGTTAATGTAGGTGATAAAAATAGGATTTTTATTATAAAACAATTTATTTCAAAACAAGATGATTTTATACATTTCATATTGATGTTAAAAACGGGAATTTTATTATAAAACGATTTCTTTCAAAATATGAATACTATTCAACACGTGAATTTCAATTCAACGGATGAATTTCGATTCAACACATGAAGGTTTTCTATAGTTTATATAAATAGATAAAAAGGTGATTTTTATATTTAAAACACGAATACCATTCAACACATGAATTTCAATTCAACGAATGAATATCGATTCAACACATGAAGGTTTTCTATAGTTTGTATATATCGATAAAAAGGTGATTTTTATATTTAAAACACGAATACCATTCAACACATGAATTTCTATCCAACGAATGAATATCAACTCAACACATAAAGGTTTTCTATAGTTTATATATATAGATAAAAATGTGATTTTTATATTTAAAACACGAATACCATTCAACACATGAATTTCTATCCAACGAATGAATATCGACTCAACACGTGAAGGTTTTCTATAGTTTATATATATAGATAAAAATGTGATTTTTATATTTAAAACATGAATACCATTCAACACATGAATTTCTATCCAACGAATGAATATCGACTCAACACATGAAGGCTTTCTATTCAACGAATAAATATAGTTTCAACAAATGAAAATAATTCTAACACATGAATATTATTCAAAATTTCGGCAGCATAACGGCAGGGTAGTTAAAACCGGGACCGTCCCTAGTACGGCTCCTCGCTCTACCTTAAAACCTCGTAGTTTTTGACAATGGGGAATCATGCATCTAGTTCGCACGCAGGCGGCATGTATATATTTTTCATTTCCACAAACTAATCCTATATGGTTTCAGCCAAATATTTCTCGACCACAAACGAGTATTTTTCAACCACAAACAATTCCAATCAACCATTCGCTACCAATCAATTTTCACACCAATCACAACCAATAAATATCGTCCATGGTTTATGGACAAGGGGCGCATATATATATATATATATATATATATATATATATATATATATATATATATGGCATTTCACTTCTATTTCATCACATATATAATTTTTACAACGCATATATAACTTATACATCGAACGTACAACTTATACAACGCTTATACATGAGGTGTACAACGCTTATATAACTCATACATCGACTATATAATTTATACATCATCGTTTTCCATATCGTTTATAAATTAGAAATCTCACATTGGGTTCCACTCCACCAAAAATAGCAGAAGGCTCAGAAAAATATGCGGTCTCTTCTACAATGTAGAAGACGTCCACATGAGTCCACTGTCTCTTGTTTCGCTGAATTTCGTCAAGAAACGAAAAAGATATGATTTTTCAAAGTTTGCAACGATTTAAAGGTGTTAAAACTATTGAAAATAAACCAAATCCGTACCTTCAATAAAACGTTCAAAACTAGGTTTGATTTTTGCTTCCAATCCGCGTAGTGTTGCGTCGATCGGAGGGTACCACCGTGGAGAGCTTGGAGAGGCGCTCTGATCGATGGTAGTGGGCCCCACTTCGACGGCTCCTCCTGGACACGGCAGTGGTTAGATGGCGTCATCTTTGAGGCGATGGATCTCTTTAATGGCGCGACGGTTTGGGGTGCAACAGGTACTGATTTGAAGGGGAAGTCGAGCACTACAAAAAGTTGAACTAGGGCAGTGGGTTTCGTTGATCGGAGCGGCCAGAAATTGGCCTGGAAGCGGCGAGGGTTTTCCGCCGTCGAGAGCGCTGATACGGGGGGGTTTTCGGTTTTTTTATTTTTAAAATAATTATGAAAGAAAATTTCCTATTGGTCCATACTTTATTAAATTTTAAAATAGGGTTTTTGCACACGAACTCGAAATCAAACCCAACGACTATCGTCCCTAGCGTTTTACCCCCATTCCGAACACAATGGGATATGTTTCGAAGGCCCATTCGAATGTTTCTGTTAGTTTTTCTTCAAATTAAAATATAAAACATTCAATATTCGATTTGAACGTACATTTCAATTGGCCAGGGCCACAAACTGATTCGAAAAATTCCAGGAAAATAAATCTAGCTATGTTTTGACGATACGGTCCCAACAAAACTAGTTTCGTCGAATTCTAAGACCGTTTGCAAAAAGGCCCATTTCTGGTCGATCCAATTTAACTGTAATTGACCAAAACACATTTCCCTTTGCCACGCTCACATACTAGCTTCAAAAATTATGAAATTTGAAACCTAGCAATAACTTCACATCCCGTATCCAACAAAAATGGTTTCGTCGAATTCCGAGGTTGTTTGCAAAATGGCCAATTTCACGGGCTATATAAATTCCATAGCGACCTTTCTGAAAATTCATTTGGCCATAACTTTTGGTTTCCGCTATGAAACTTCGATTTTTCAGATTCGTTAGAAAGGTATTCACTAACAGATTCAAATATTTTAGGTTTCACTCAAATCCGTTTTGTTTTGCACCCAGTACAGTCCGACAAAGTTTGAATTCAAATTTTGAAACTGCAGCGCCATTTCAGGCCTTGTTTATAATTAGAATTAATTATATTCTTTTTCAAACGTCGATTCAAACTTACTTTTCATCACTATTATTTAAAATATTTATTTTAAATATTTAAAATCCATTATTTTAGCCAATTAAAAAATTTTAAATTGGTTCAGATTTTCTGGGTCGTTACACACGTCCACGATGGCCGCCTTCCTTGTGCGCCCCTATGTCTTCGTTCTCCATGTTTTCGGCAGCTTCAAGCAAGTCTTCTATTCCGAGCGCTGGTTGTTCCCCACTACCTCCACACCACTCCCGTCTGCGCCACTTCCCCCGGTGCCACCATCGTCGCCGTGCATGAATTTTTTGGCGAAATTTTTAAGTAATCTGGCCATATTTTCGAACGAATATCTCAAATACGATAGTTAATTTGGTTCAAAGCTGACGGATTGGTGAATTAGTGGGAAAAAATTGGTGAAAAATGGGGGATGAGGTTTGATTTTCAGGTTGAAATGTGGAGAAGGAGAATGAAGAAGAGGGGGGTTTCTGGGTTTGGGTTATAACGGCAAACACTTTGCCGTTGTGACACCCCCTTACCTGACCTGTGGCTGGTTCCTTCTTCTGGTTGCTCCGCTCATTGGACCAGTTTCAAAACAAGAGAGAGAATAACTGAATAGAACGGATGGTTGGTTATGGTCTGAAGGCAGGAGACTAACCACAGAAACGAGACAACACGTCGTGTGTACAGCAGAGCGACAACGACAAGTGGCGAAAACTGTCCACCGCCCAAATATTGAAGGAAATGTTACCAGATATAGTTTGAATTCAAACGATGGGCTTAATATTGCTTCAGACGGTAGGCTGAACAAGGGTATGTTGAACAAACGTTTAGGCCGGAACACGGTTGAAACAAAGTGTACAAATAACATTGTTTACGCGTCTTTTTTTCTAGCAAAGTTAAATCAAATGTTAGCGCAATATACACGAATTTCACTCCACAATTGATTTATTATATCAACCGTATTACAAATAATACCGCTTTAACATAAATTTAAACTCAACGTTATATTCCATAAAAATAATCAACTATTTAAAATAAAATGTCAACTTATGATTTACATTTGCCGACGATGAATTATATCTTCTTTATATTACAACTTTAAAGTTTAAATCAATTAATTCCAAATCTAAACACAAATGTTTCAATAAAAAAAGTTAATTAAAAGTTTAATACTATATTTGTCATAAATTGTTAAGCACAAACAGTCAAACAAAATACAACTAAATGACCAAATACAAAATTAAAAGCTATAATATTATATAAATTTGTTAAATACAAAATAATTTAGAAAGCTAAAAAACTCAAGTACCATAGAAAATAGAAGATAACTAAATATCAAAACCCGTAAACAGTTTAACTTGGAAATCCAACTTCAAATTTTGACATCGTTCATATAAGAATTCAAAGCTAGATGTACAAATAACGTCAAACCGTCTATACATTTACAAAAGGATTAAATTGGATGTAAACTCAAATTTCACTCTAATAGATAAATTCCTAATCCAAGTATAAATGTTTACTTCAACAATAAATCTTGATTTAATAAATTCAAATTATCTAAATCAAATATTCATATTCAAAATTAAATTTACAAAAGGGTTTTTCTTTATAAGTTTATTCAAAATACATTCAAAAAAAATTTAAAGTCCAACTCAAAATTGAAAATCCAAATATGGATATATTCATCTATGTTCCAAATAATTGAAATTTCAAATTCTATATTAAAACCCACAATAAATTTTTATTTTTAATTGTAAACTCAAATTAATTTATATTCTAAATGTCGAAAATTCCGGTTTGTTAAAGAAACACCCTATGATGATTTACTCATTAGGGATGAGGATATATATACTCTAAAATTAGCTAAGAGTACTATATTTGAGTGCGTATTTAAAATAAATATGATTGCCTTTTGAAATTTTGTAAAATAAAATAACTTTGCATAGTATTTATTTCAAATAAAAGAATATTTCTATAAAACATAATTATTAAACTATAATAGAAAAACTATAAACGATAAACATGTTGTTATTAAAATTTCGTAGTCTGATTATAAAATGTTTATAATATCATTATGGAAATAAAGGACATGGAATCTATAATATCATAATTTTTATATAAGATGGTCTGGGGTTCAAATTAAAATTGTCAAGTCCTAAAATTTTCCTTGAGGAACATAAAGAATTCCAAGCATTCGCATTTGGTTATGCCCATAAAATCATTTGGTCGGTTAAGTAAGACATAAAAATGCCATGATCTATATAAATTCCTTTTTATTTAAAAAAAAGAACAATGGAAGTAAATTTTTCAAGGAAGAGTCTTCCGAAGAAAGCAAAGGCAAGAAAGAGAGTATTATCATTCTCTCAAACAACGATGAAAAGACCTGTTAATCACCTTCCAATGTCATATACTTTATCAGTTGGGATAGCCAAATTACAAGCAACCAACATGCTGGTGCCTCCCCAAAACCTAGAACTAATCAGCCTATCAAGTGATGATGAGTCTTCTCTTAGTTACGAAGGGATGTGCCAACCAGGCTAGATTCCAAATTAAAACCAACCATAGAGATTAAGGAATCAGAAATAGTAGAGGAAAATCCCAAAATGGAAGAGGAGGAGAAGAACTGGCTAACATAAATAGAAAAAACTATGCTTTTTAAGCCGTATCAAATTTGTTGTTTTGGTGTAGTGCATCTCAGAATACGATGTGAAAAGTAGCCAAGATAGCAATATTGTATAGTCAATGATCAACACAATGTTATATGGAAAGAGAGAGAGGAAGAAGTGGTGGAGGAAAAGGCAGAGATAGGGGATCCAGAGGAGGAGTAGGTGGTGCTCAGGATTAAAGAAATAAAAGACAGGAAATAAAAGAGGGATGCGGGTAGCAATGGGTGGAACCGGCCCTGGCTACCCTATGCTGAGTGGGATTGCAGGAAGAAGGGGGTGGAAATGAGATGGATAATGAGGAAGAAGACGGGGATGATGAAATGTCCTTTAAGATGTACTATTGGAACGATAACTCCTTATCAAAATCGAAGGAGTAAGGGGAAGGGATTAATGCTTGTATCATCTAGTTTGTAATTTGCATGTATCTAAATTTGTACAAATGAGTATAATTAGCATGAATGTAAGAGTGTTTTGGGAAAATTAAATGAAAACATTATTATTCTCATTATCTTACACACTGCATCGATAATTCCTAAGGATTACTTATGATTAGAAATGCACGAATAGAGAAGATAATTTATTTTGTTAAAGTTTAAAAAGTCAAGAAAGGATTAAAGAAACATCTTTTGTTAAAAGTTTCATTACCAATGAAATACAATTAAAAATTATATGTTAAATATCAATGAAATGATATTTTCGAAAAGTTTTGATAGGAAACACTTCAGAATAATTTAGAACATAAAACTACTCATTTGTGAAAATATAAAGTTATGTTTATATAACATTTGAATTACGAAGAAATCAAGTTTTGAAATTTTTCGGACATACTTATTAAGAAAAACAATATGATATTTTTATATACTCGTAAGATATAATGGAGTAGTATACAAATGTGGACTTAAGTATATGTGTATAAACGTGAAGCAATGATTTATGGTACAGTGCATAAACGATCACTATAAAAATGGCATACAATTTATATGTAGAATGAATGAAATCATTGGTAGTTAAGAAACCAACATGCCAAATACAAGTGGTAAATTAATTGTTTTATTCACAAGACTGATCTAGATCCAAAATCAAGTACAAAATTTTGAGGTGTTTACTCCAATCCGAAGAAGGATTTATCACTCGATTCTGAACAAAGAATACTGATTAGGGTCTATAATTGAAAACTCAAGATTTTTATCATAGTTAAGAGCTATGTAAGGGAAATGAAGATTTCCAATCAAAGATCCTTATCAGAGTTTGCCCTAAAGGATTGGAAAATCGATATTAATTGAAAAGTAAAGTTGTGAATTTGAAAAGAAGATCAAACCAGTTGTTGCATACGGATGATTTATTTACATCGTACATGTACAAATGGAAAACACTTAGGAATATGCTTGTAATTTCGAGTACAAAATTAAGGGAAGAGAATGTAACAACTTAAAATTTGATTATTTTAAGTAAGGATATTAATTTAAATTTAAATTTTCGTATATGGATTGTTTCCAACTGATAATCAAATTTAAAATAATATCATATAATAATTAACTTATTTTGGAAAAACATTTCTTTAGGAAAAATGCCAATAAAATGGTTGGAAACCATTTTATCAATAAAATTGCTTTTTAGCCAAAAGGACTATGAACAGTTCTGGATTCATACAATTATTTTATTAATTGAAAAAGAATATAAAATAAATTTTTATATATTGTTTTGGAGAGTTTAATGTATTTATAACATAATCAATAAGGACCTTTTATTTAATAATTAATATCTAAATTTCAATGAAGACTTGATGATTTAATAAATATTACAGTTATTCAAAATTCATACTAATTTGTTATATAATAATAATAAATCATTTATAATAAATTTTACAAAGTAATATATGTAATTTAATGATATACGGAAAACTGATATCACCTTATTTGTACAATACCAATTTTTATAAATGATTATTCAACATTATTTAATATGGTTTTGATGGTTAGAAAATTTTGTTTTATTTATTTGAAGGTGATAAGAAACTTATTTTCAAATTTTGTTTACGTAATAAATCGTATTACTAAAAGTTGAAAATATGACTATTTCAGATATTCCATAGTCTAACGAGTAGAAGCTCAACAACATTGTAGGCTTCATGTGATATATATATATATATATATATATATATGCACACATACATGAACATATATTCCTTACGTTAATAATATACTGAGTTAAGTTAAAGAACAGTTAGTAACAAGTAAGCACAAAAGGATGAAAAGATTTTACATTGCATCTAAGACAAAACTTAACCTCATCATACACAAGGATTATTACTTACACAGCCATCATTACTTACACATTTCACCTCTATCACAAAGATAAGGAGAGAGGGAGGAGGTTTTACCATGAGTAGGAGGGAGGGTTCTGGTTGGGAGGGTTTGATAATTTTTCATGTGATATTTTATTGCCTCCACTTTTCTATAAATGCCAATACACCTTTCTCACTTATTTATAAGCAAATCTCTTCATCGTCTTCTCCTTCCAAAGCTCTTTAATGTCTTCCAAATACTCTTGAAATATTAAAGAAAAATCATGGAAATAATTTATATTAAAATATTTAATTTATATAATCAAATCCACTTCAAATTCACCTCATTTCTCTTTATAAGCCAAAGCCACACGCTCTTCACCTCTTAAGGCCTAGCCCCTACTTCTTTAAGCCATGAGCAAAAGCCAAACTAAAGGAAATTATATAACTTAAACAATTTTTTTTTAAACATTGAATTTGAAATATTGTTGTAAAGGCAATATATATGATGTTTTGTAAAATGAATTCCTTTGAACTTTTAAAAGTTAATGGAAATTATTTAATGTTGTGAATTATTTTAAAATTTAACATAACTATCCATTTCTCGAAATTTAATTTAAATTAACTGGATTTAAAGTGATATTTGAATTGTGAACTCAAGATTATAAACTGAAATAATACAAAATGAGAATTCTAATTGGAAACTTTAAATATTTGAATCAAATTATTTAAATTGAATCTAAATTAAAATGGAAGTTGATTCGAATTGAAATATTGAAATCGAGTCTATTTGATTTGAAATTGAAATGTGACGTCAATTTTATTTAAAATTCAGAAGAAACATTCTAAATTAAACTATTTCATTTTAAACCATTACATGAACTACTTTATAATCTATTTTATTTTTAACTTAAATATATTAACTATTTTAATAAACTACTTTAATAATTAACTGTTTATTTTATAAACTACTTTATCATTTAACTATATATATGTTAGACCAAAATTTGGGCCTAACACCCAAATGCAGATCACAAATCACAGAGTGCAGAAAAAAGTAAATAAAGAGGAGACACACGAAGTTTTTATAGTGGTTCGGCTCAAACCAAGCCTACGTCCACTTTATCTCTTCTTAAATCCCAAGAAGTTACAAGTACAATTCTCTCGGTTTATACACGAAATCCTCGTGTTTACAATGAAAAGAAGTAAGAAATCATAAGATTATACACGAAATCCTCGTGTTATGATGTGGAATTTGGCTCCTTTGCTGCTGAAATTGCTTTGCAGAGAGCAATGGTGGAAGCTCTGAGGAGTTAGATCCAAAAGATCCTTGAAAATGCCTTCAAATGGTGTATTTATAGTTGTAGGAGAGCTTCTGGGAAGACCGGTTCGTGATGGGGTACGTGGAACCCGATCCGGAAAAGTAGGAGCAGGGGTAGCCTTAAGAATAGGTCAAGATCTACATGCAGTGTTACATCCAGGCGGGTTGGATCGTGATTGGACAGGGCGAGCCGGGCTGGTCGTGGTGCTCGAGTGCTGAAGCTGACGCAGAGCGGGTCGGATCGTGATGCAGGAGTGCGAACCGAGGGGGGCGATCCAACTGTAGGTGAGCTGATGGGAGCGATCCGGTGTGTGTGAATCAAGGAGGAGCCCACGAGCCAAAGGAGGCGATCTGGTCCAGGAGGTGTTACTTTGTCACTTCATCCAAATGATTGCCAGATTACACCCATTCACGGAAACGGGCATAACTTTCAAACCGTAAGTCCGATTGAGCCAAACTAAAGCTCAAACTGAACCTAATTCAGAGATCTACAAAGCTCTGTAATCACTATTTTCAGGCCCAAAAGAGGTCGTCTGATAGGAGTTTCAGGCCTTTCTTTGGTCGTGATGCGACTTTGACCAAATCGCTGCCTGTCTTCTGATGATGTTCTCCATATCCGAGCGCGATGCTATCCAGATATTCAGTGTGACAACTTTTACCAAAAAGTGTGTCAACAATATATTTAACTAAATTTGATAAATTTGATTTTATAAATTCAAACTATTTATATATAAACTTTTAGTGTACTAAATATTTATTTTTCAAATTACTTAAAATAATCTAAACTATTCTAATATATAAATAGATTCAACTATTTTAAATATTCGATTTCTTTTTGAAATTTTTTCAAAATTTTAAGTTTCGTTTTAAATAGAGATATATTACATTTTGGATATGAAATGGTGTTAAAGAAAAATCTAATATTTTGATGTGAAGTATGAACCATTTTGAAATGTAAAAGAACCAACCGGTGTGCAGTAAGCATTTGATTGTTAAAGAGACCGAGATTAGATATTGTCATACGCTATGCCTATACTGAAAACAACTTTAACAACTATGTACATTGTAGGATCAAGACTAACCCTAGAGGCAAGTGAATATAGTTTATTGCACTTTTACGAGATATTAAAATTGTCACAACATAGATTGCATCAGAGAAAATAAATGCGAAAAATAATTGATCTGAATTTTACCCAGCTTCAGAAAACCCTGCCTACTTCTGCATTCCCCAAGGTTTATACTAGAATTAAATAATCATACACTTACAAATTCCCTGTAAAATCAAGGCACCCACTCCCGACTATTATAATCCTATGCTCAGACCCTGCACTAATCTTTATCCGCAAGTTCAGATTTTTCCCGAATTACAAACTTGTAACTCGTAAACCTTAACAATAAATCTTATAGCTAGAACCCTAGTTTACAGAAGACTAGAAAACTATAGATTGGTTACAAAAGAAATACAACAAATAAAAAATAAAAACAATTCTAAACCCTAGTCTAAAAAAATGATCTATAAAAAGAAACAGGCTCCCTTTTATATCCTTTGACTTTGTCACTTTGTAAAAGCGGCTTCTTGTCTTTCCTTTGATGGTGGATGAAATTAAAATCTAGGATTTTTCTTTCCAAATCATGATTCTTGAATTCCAGAAATTGATGATGGTTTGAATGTCTTCTTTATGAAATTTCTTCCTGGTTGAATCAATTTGGCTTTGGCTATAGATCAATCTAAAACATATTGTAAATATTCTGATTTGATTTCTTCTACTCTCGAATTAGTTGCTTGGTTTCGATAAAAAAGCCGATGATGAAATGGTTTTATTTATAGGGTTATCCAATCCTTTATCAATCTCTAATTTCATTGCAATAACTTGGCCTTGATTTGCGCTTGATTCTTGCATGATTGAATGAATAATTTCCGGAAACAAATGTTACGTGAATTTATTTTTGCCAAAGAATGATTCTTCGATTATGTTAAATAAAACTTGCGTGAATCTCTTTGATGTATCTGGCCATGTTTCTGCCTCTCTGTGAATTCGGAATATTTATTTGCAATATCCAATTGCCAAATTTATACTTGCCACCAATGTAAATTAAATTATTTCCATGTATTTAAACCAGTGAAATTATTTTCTCCAGAAAACATTTGATCGTTGCATTGGCACTTAAATCTTAATTCTGCCTCGACTTGCTTCATGACTGTGTACCCATAAATACATATACATATGTATATATATACCTATTCATGTATGTGTGTGTATATATATATATGCATGTTATGAATGTGTATATGCCACCGCCCCTTCTTGGTTTTTGTATACAACATTGAACTGTGTTGTGTGCATCCATTCTTCTGCACTCTACTTTCACCTGTATGTACATGCTGCCATGTTTTATGCTGAGTATGATTTCTGTGCCACATTGTGCTTTGTCATGCACTTGAATTTGATGTTGGCTTGATGTCACATTGGTTTTGGTCTGTGCATCCTTTGGAACTGCTGCGTCTGCACCAATTTGTATTTTGCTTGTGCATTATGACATGCAAGATATGTTTCTTACTAAGCTTGTACACTAATGCATGCTATCTTGTTTGGAAGGAATCACTATTTTAGTGTCACACAATTTCTAAACAATTTAACTAGTCATTAGTGGGCTGATTTGGTATGGCTCATTAGTGGGCTGAATAAATGGCTATAAATAGGGGGTAGAGGCATGTAGAATGGTTTACTTTCTTCATTTCTTATTTTGTTGGGGTTTGAGATTCTCCCTAATCCAATCAATACATCTCTCCTCCGTTAAAATCTTAGATCAAGATTAGAAGGTTGAAGACCAACATCAAGAGAGAGTAGATCGCATCAAATTAACGAATTCGGAGATCATTGTTCGCTGCCCGGATTTGTAGATCACTGATTTAAAGCTAATTTGAAGTATCAGGGAGTGATAAGCATCTCTCATGCGGATTCAATCGAGTATATGGGTTGTTTGATCTTATTTTCATCATTTCAAGTTATACTCACCTAAATCTACATCATGGTATGTATATTTTCATTCGAATCACCATAGGATCTAATCGAGCAATTTAAATTGGTAAATTTCTATGTTAATTCATGTGTTATTACAATTTAGATCCATTTTTTTACTGTTTATCATGAATTTGGTGAATTTCTTATGTTTGAATGATGAATAATCATTGTGTTAATGCTTGTTGATGGTTTAGTTTGATTGGTGAAAGTGAATGTTTTGCATGAGTTTTGAAATCGAATGGTTGGTTGAGATTGCACGATTGTATATCGTGTCTTGTTGCACAAGCATGGACGGATCAACATCAATTTAGGGTGGATTAGAGGTGGATCGACCACGTTTTGGAAGACGGATTGGGCGAGTCCAAGATAATGGATTGGCATTAATGTATGGCGCGGATCATGTGTATTTTGACATGGATTGGTATAACCTGGAGTGGATAAGAACTTCTTGGATCGACAACATTTTACAAACATTGTCGAAACATGGATCAGGCAAGCAGTTTTGCCAATGGATCGGAAGCATGTGCATGCCATGGAACGGGCACAATTACGTGGTGGATCGGGCTAGTTTCTCGATGGATCGACACAAGGGAACATGGATTGGATCATTTGGAGTTCCACAGCGTTTGACAAACGCTGTGAAAAGCATGGATCGAGGATGCTTTCTGGAGCATAGATCGAACAAGAAAAATTGACGATTAGCCGAGTTCTGGAGGCGGATCTGATGAATCAGGCAATTCTAGACCACATCGTTTCGGAAACGCTATGGAATGATGGATTAAGCTTGGAAAATTGGCATGGATTGGCTGAGGAATCTAAAGGGGTGCACACATATAAAAGTGTGATCGGGCAAGGGGCGCTCGGATGGATTGTGTGATTGGATGGATCAGACATTGTTGATGAACGACATCATTTGTGAAAAGCTATGGAATGAAAAATGAATGCTGTGGAAAGTTATTCACAACAAAAGGCTGAAACGTTGTGAATCGAAAATCGACCAAATGAAGTACTTTTTTGGCCTGATAATGGTTGTGACTTCGAAGTGAATTCAAGATGGGATGTTTGAAGTGTTTTGAAGTGCTCGTTGATCGTCATATTGCAATGAATGCTTACGTGACTCAAAGTCATGAGTTCGTGGATAATGGTTCCTCGAGAAGTCACTTGATCTTATGGATAGTCATCATGTCGGATGACTAGAGATATCAAAGGCTGAGGGATTATCATTAGTCGAAGTTCTAGCGGACTCAAAGCAGGGATATAATAGTGACACCCAAAAGACTAGAAGTTAGTTGGTCGAATACCCTGGGTATTGTTGAAAGTCCTAGATACAGATCATGATGGCGTATGGAGTTTTGGTAGAACCGGGGTTACCATTAGCCCTTGAAGGATGGCAAGGTCGGCCAATCATACGATTAATGATGGTTTCAAAGAAGGATAGGTGGTGATAGCCAGAGTCATGGATGCTGGTTGATTTCCTTATATCATCTTGCATAGATTGTTCAACGTCGAAGAAGACATCTCTTGGGTGATTGCCTGATTTGGCTTAGGCCTTCAGGGCTTGCATATAGGGGGTGTTGATCTCGATTAGGATGGCCTACGCTGGAAAACTAGATGTTATGTCTGCTATGTTTTCTATCTTGATTGTTGTAAGTCTATTACTGTCAGATGTGACAGAGACGGGTTTGGGTTCTTCTCTGTTGTTGATTTGGTAGATTGGTTGATTAATCTACTTATTACTCATATACTTTGTTGATGAGGTTAGATAGCTGTTTTATCGCTCATTAAGACGGTTGTCTAACTCAAGGTTTTATGTTTCCTCGTATTACCTTGGGATGTTCATTCATTGTGTTGTGGATGGGCAAATTAGGTAGCAGGTGAAAGCTTATAGATCTTGATGAGATGATGTTGCTGAGCGATGACGAGCATGAGGCTTACGTATTATTTGCTATAGACTTGTAGTGAGGCATTTTGTACATACTATTATGATGTATTCCAGTGATGCATGGATCTTTCTAGCTGATATGAAAGTTTTAAGATTATGATAAATTTTGCTTCACTATTATATGCTTGTTGTATATGTTCGATCATATTTTATCATTGCGCTGTGAGTTATACAACAGGTTCCTCTTGTATTTAACTTAGTTTGTTGATCGTCCATAGCTGCCTGGCATGCCTTCCAATGCATTATTCCTCTTGTTAAGTGCGAGAGTTATGGGCGATCGTCACATTTGGTATCAGATCTTTGGCTAATTGATTTTAGCCAAAGTTCAAGGATGTAATAACATATGAGAAATGTGTTTGTAGATTTCTAATGGATGTATACTATTTTATAGTGTATAGTTTAGTAGCGCTTGAACTCCATTTGCAGTTTTTCTCAGGTGTGGACTAATTATTAAAAAAATTAGATTTATAATGAGTCATCGATCGTCGAGACACACTACTGGTAAGGAGACTGTTTCTGAAGGGAGTGATGGCGGTGTACCAGATTACCCAGCTATGTTCAAGGCTATGATGGCAGCGATCATGAGGAGGGTACACCCTCTAGGAGTAGCCAGGTAGATGCTGGGGTTCAAGTGCTGGTACCTAGGGTTGTGCACTTTGCGAAGGTATGCAAGGACTTCACTTCTCTAGGAGGAAAGTCATTCAAAGGGACATAGTCGACTATAGAGATTCAAGGGTGGCTTGATACTTGCATACAAATATTCAGAGACTTGGATATTAAGGATGCAACTAAAATGAAGCTTGCATCAAGGCAGCTACAAGGCAGAGCTATGGAATGGTGGAACTTTGTCACTCTAGAGACTCCTAAAGATGAGATCACATGGGATCTGTTTTGAGTCAAGTATGAGAAAAGCTCATTTCAATCGCTCAGAAGTCAGTTCTGTTCAAGAAGTTTGTGGAGAAGAAACAGAATGGTCGACCAATGTAGGAATATGTTTCTAACTTTGAAGCTTTGTCCAAGTATGATCGTTCGTATGTTGACTCTCCTTATCAGAAGAACGAGAAGTTTGTGATGGGCTTTGATAAGCATCTTGGGAGTCAGTTGGTTGATCATTTGGATGATACTTATGAGAAGATCGTGGAAAAAGCTTTGAGGCACGAGAGTTTGTTTCCCAAGGAAGAAGTTGTTGTTCTTATAGCAAAGAGGAACTGAAACCATAGCAGGCTAGTAATAACAAAACTGTAAGCATCAACAGCAGAAAAGAAAAGATGGTCATAAAAAGAAGAAAGGCGAAGTGACTTGCTACAACTGCTAGTAGAAGCGCCATTATCCCAAGGATTGCAAGAATATGAAAGCTGAATGGAAGTGCTTTAAGTGTAGGAAGCCTGAGCATGATAAGAAGGATTGCCCAGAACTAGCAAAAGGTGTGGGAAGAGTGTCGTCGTTCAAGGTATTCTTTCCTTTAGAGATGTTTCAGTTCGAGTGTTGTTTGATACTGGATCATCGCATTCCTTCATTTGTAATGAGCTTATGTCCCGCTTGGCTTTGGAACCCGATATTTGTGATAGACCTCTGATCGTGACTAATCCAGTTGGGGGTTCATCCAGTTTATGCATGATTTTTCGTGGTCTAGTGTTGTGGAGTCATAGTTGCTCCTTTATGTTTGATTACTTTGTTTTGAACTTTGCTGGGTTTAGGATTATTTTGGGTATGGACTGGCTCAAGAGGTATACGACAAAAGTGAATTGCGAGAAGCTCAAGGTGACATTCGGGAATGTGAAAGGGATAACGGTTGTGTTTCGAATTAAGTCAGAAGACGGGGTCTTCGTAAGCTATCTATATTCGTGTGTCATTCCATGGGAAGACTTGTCATTTGTGTCGATCTCTAGTGAGTTTGATGATGTCTTTGACGAGGTCAAAGAGTTGCCACCGCATCGGAAGATTGATTTTGGGAATGACTGGGTCAAAGATGCTAGACTTATTGTTATGGCCCTTAGGCGGATGACGCCTAGATAACAGCGAGAGTTAGAGGTGCAATTTTGTGACCCTTGGGGAAAAAGATTTATTCGGAGAAGTGTGTCTAAATGAGGTGCACCGGTTGTGTTTGCAACCAAGGAAAATGGATATTTGAGATTGTGTGTGGATTATTGCCAGCAGAAAAAGATGACGAAGAAGAACAAGTATCCGTTGCCAAGGATTGATGACTTGTTTGATCATCTTCATGAGGCCAAAGTGTTTTCTTAGATGGATTTGGCAATAGGATTTCACCATTTGAGAGTGGCAAAGGATAGTGTGTCGAAGATAACTTTTAGGACACCATCCGGTTTCTTTGAGTGGCTGGTGATGCCATTCGGATTGACCAATGCACCATCGTATTTCGTGGATCTTATGAATAGGGTATTCAGAGATCAGTTGAACAAGTTCTTGCTTTTGTTTGTGAATGATATTCTAGTTTACTTCCGGAATGGGGAAGGGCAGAAGATGCACTTGAGAGTTGTTTTGGAAATCTTGCGAAGCATCAGCTAAGAGCTAAGTTTTCGAAGTGTCACTTCTGGAAGAGCGAAGTGAGATTCTTAGGCCATGTTGTTTCTGGAAATGGAATAGCGGTGTATCCCGCTAAGGTGGCAGCAATCCAGGACTGGGATAGACGTAAGAATGTGACAAATGTTCGGAGTTCCTTCAGTTGGCAGGTATTATCTTCATTTTATCAAGGATTTCTCCAAGATAGTTACACCATTAACATGATTGACAAAGAAGAACCAAATGTTCACATAGGATGCGAGGTGAAAGCAAGCTTTTGGAATCTTGAAAGAGAGACTGACAAGTGCTCCTCTTTTGACAATTCCAAGTGGGAATAAAGATATGGTGGTATACACTGATGCATGTGGTACTGGAGTACTTGGAGCAACATTGATGCAGAAGGATGGAGTTGTAGCCTACGCGAGTCGACAGCTGAAGTCGCATGAAAGGAATTATCCAACTCTTGATTTGGAGTTGGCAGCGATCGTGTTTTCTCTAAAGATGTAGAGACACTACCTTCTGGGAGTTCGATTCGAGTTGTTTACGGATCACAAGTCATTGGAGTATCTTTTATCCAAAAGTATTTGAATCTTCGGCAGCAACAGTGGTTTGAGTTTTTAGCTTCTTACGATTTTGGTATAGCCTATCCTTCTGGCAAAGGTAATGCATTTGTTGTGTTAAGTCGAAGACTTGTAGGATTGGGAGATATGCTTTCGGAATGGAAGAACATCGAGTGCTTGGCAGGATTTGATTTCAGGCCTATGTATGAGTTAGAAGCTGAAATGTTGGCAAGCTTGTCGATATGACCTACTCTAATCGAAAGGATTGGCGAAAGCCAAAAGCATGATGTAAAGCTTGTCGAGATCATCCACAAGTTGGAACCAGAAAATAAGGAATTCGAAGTTGATCAAGATGGTTGGCATTGAAAGAAAGGACGACTGGTTGTTCTTGATGTTGATGAATTAAGAGATGAGGTTATGAGGGAGTTTCATCACTCGAAGTTGACGATTCATCCTGCTGGTAACAAGACGTATCAGGACATGAAGCGAGCATAATACTGGGAAGTGATGAAGAGGGATGTTGGAAAGTTTATTTCCAAATGCATGAACTGTCAGTTGGTGAAAGCTAAACAGAAGAAGCTGAGTGGATTGCTTCATCCATTGGGATTTCCTACGTGGAAATGGGAACAGATATTGGTGGATTTTATTGATGAAATACCTAGAACTAGGGCAGGAAACGAAGGAATTTGGGTCATAGTGGATCGCATGACCAAGAGTGCAACGTTTATTCCTGTTAGATCGACTAGGATAACATCAAAGTTGGTTGTGCTTTATATTACGTGGATACTTAGATTCCATGGTATTCCCAAGAGCATAGTGAGTGATCGAGATCCATTGTTCAAGAGTGGATTTTGGAGCAGTCTGCAAGAGACTTTGGGAACTGATTATGGTTGAGTATGGCTTATCGTCCCTAGATTGATGGTTAAACCGAGAGGATTAACCGTGTTTTGGAAGGTCTCCTAAGAGATTGTGTGTTTGGCTACAGGGATTGTCGGAAGACCATCAACATTTAGTTGAGTTTGCGTATAACATTAGCTACTAGTCGAGCATTAGGATAGCACCATACGAGGCGTTGTATGGTAGACCATGTAATTCTCTAGCATGTTGGTTAGAACTGGAGATAAGTTGATGCTTGGGCTAAAGATGATCAGAGAGACATCGAATTGTATCGGGATCATTCAGCAACGAATAAAGGAAACCAAAGATCGTCAAAAGAGTTATGCCGATAAGTGTTGAAAAGATTTGGAATTCGACATTAGCGATATGGTTTTTGTGAAGATTTCTCCCTTAAAGAATGTTGTTCGGTTTGGAAGTAAAGGAATGCTAGCTCCAAGGTTCGTTGGATTGTTTACGATAATTAAGCGAATTGGAAAGCATGTGCATAGATTGGATTTACCCGAGAAGGTGTCGAGTGTGCACGATGTTTTCCATGTGTCGTTTCTACATAAGTGTGTGCATGATTCGATTGTAGTGGTATCTCCGAAGCAGTATGAAGACCTAGAAGTCGAGTCCGTAGTTTCAAAACCCCGTTAGCCACCTCACGTTGTAGGGAATGAAACGAAATAGCTTAGGAGGAAGATAGCTAAGCTAGTAAAGGTACAATAGAGTGAGGATGATGATGATTGTACGTGGAACCGGAATAGAGTATGAAGACGATCCATTCATAACTCTTCATTGGTATGACCTATTAATGTCGTATCACTCTTACACCATTGTAACTTGCACTATTGTTGTTAGAATTCTGCGTGCTAGGTTAAGGTTATGGCTTGATGGATGCTAGCTTGGATGGTAAATCGGCTTCTCATGGATGATAGGCATGCAGAATTGTTTTTGGTTGCTTGGAATTTCAGGGGCGAAATTCCTAAGGGGGAAGAATGTAACGACCCGCATATTATGTATCGGAGGATCGTAAAATATAATTCCCTAAGGGTCAGACCATTCTCATTTTGATATGTTGGTTTTGGGGATGTGAGACATGTCCATAATTTTTACCAATTTTATTTGTGACCATTTTGCCCCTGTTGTTTTTGTTTAGGGCATAACTTTTGAATGGGATCTAATCAGGTGCTGGAATCGATTTCATTGGAAAGCAAATGGTGTTGCCAATTCTGTAGAGTGGTCAAATTAAAGATTCGGTTTATCGGTTTGGGAAGAATCGTTGTTTTAGTGTTGTACAATTTCCAGACAGGTTATCTAATAATTACTGGGCTGATGTGGTGTGGCCCATCAGTGGGCTGGTTATATTGCTATAAATAGGGGGTAGATGCATGTAGAATTGTAACGACCTGGAAAATCTGAACCAATTTAAAATTTTTAAATTGGCTATTTTAGTGGATTTTAAATATTTAAAATAAATATTTTAAATAATAACGATGAAAAGTAAGTTTTAATCGACATTGAAAATGAATATAATTAATTCTAATTATGAACAAGGCCAGAAACGGCGCGGCAGTTTCAAAAATTGAATTCAAACTTTGAGTGACTGTACCGGGTGCAAAACAAAACGGATTTGAGTGAAACCAAAAATATTTAAATCTATTAGTGAATACCTTTCTAACGAATCTGAAAAATCGAAGTTTCATAGCGGAAAGCAAAAGTTATGGCCAAATGAATTTTCAGAAAGGTCGCTATG
The DNA here is from genome assembly GCA_030737875.1 of Allium sativum. NCBI lineage: Eukaryota > Viridiplantae > Streptophyta > Magnoliopsida > Asparagales > Amaryllidaceae > Allium > Allium sativum. The sequence continues at coordinate 136,391,867 of CM060925.1, read as the reverse complement.
GAATTTATATAGCCCGTGAAATTGGCCATTTTGAAAACGACCTCGGAATTCGATGAAACCACTTTTGTTGGATCCAGGATGAGAAGTTATTGCTAGGTTTCAAATTTCATAATTTTTGAAGCTAGTATGTGAGCGTGGCAATGGAAAATGTGTTTTGGTCAATTACAGTTAAATTGGATCGACCAGAAATGGGCCATTTTTCAAACGGTCTCAAAATTCGACGAAACTAGTTTTGTTGGGACCGTATCGTCAAAACATAGCTAGATTTATTTTTCTGGAATTTTTCGAATCAGTATGTGGCCCCGAAAAATTGAAATGTACGTTCAAATTAAATATTGAATGTTTTATATTTTAATTTGAAGTAAAACTGACTGAAACAGTCGAATGGGCCTACGAAACATATCCCATTGTGTTCGGAATGGGGGTAAAACTCTAGGGACGACAGTCGTTGGGTTTGAATTGGTGTTCGTGTGTGGAAGAGGGTATTTTAGAGATTTTAAAATATATATATAAATAAAAATATTTCATTGGTCAATACACTTTCTCTTTCCCCGATACCATCCAGAACGACGGCGGAAACCCTTCCCACGCTTCCCTCCTTGATTTCTCATTCCACACTCAATAAAAACCCATCCTCCAGTTGAAGATTTTGAAGAGCTCGAGACGAGCTTCAAATCCATACCAGGATTGGATTTTTTTCGTGGAGTTTTTGGGGAGATACGGGTCTCGAAAGTCGAGCCCTTTGGATCGCCGCCACGGCCACGCCTGGCCACCGAACTGGGGCCCACTTCTGGCGCCTGAGCGCCTCTCCTTCCCCTTCGACCTCGCGCAACCCGATCCCCGTATCGATCAACGGATTAGCTGAAAATTTGAAACCTAGTTTCAAACCAAACTGCTGAGGTACGGCTAAAAATTATATATACTATATTATAGCAGTTTAAAGCGCTACGGTTTTTGATTTCACCGTAAAAATCATATCTTTTTCGTTTCTTGACGAAATTCAGTGAAACAAGAGATAGTGGACTCATGTGGACGTCTTCTGCATTCTAGAAGAGACCGCATATTTTTCTGAGCCTTCTGCTATTTTTGGTGGAGTGGAACCCAATGTGAGATTTCTAAATTATAAACGATATGGAAAACGACGATGTATAAATTATATAATCGATGTATGAGTTATATAAGCGTTGTACACCTCTTGTATAAGCGTTGTATAAGTTGCACGTTCGATGTATAAGTTGTATATGCATTGTAAAAATTATATATGTGTTGAAATAGAAGTGAAATGATATATATATATATATATATATATATACACGCCCCTCGTCCACAAACCATGGACGATATTTATTGGTTGTGATTCGTGTGAAAATTGGTTGATTACGAATGGTTGATTAGAATTGTTTGTGGTTGAAATTGATTGATTGTGGTTGAAAAATACCCGTTTGTGGTTGAGAAATATTTGGTTGAAACCACATAGGATTAGTTTGTGCAAATGAAAAAAATATACATGCCGCCTGCGTGCGAACTAGATGCATGAATCCCCATTGTCAAAAGCTGCGAGGCTTTAAGGTAGAGCGAGGAGCCGTACTAGGGACGGTCCCAGTTTTAACTACCCTGCCATTATGCTGCCGAAATTTTGAATAATATTCATGTGTTAGAATTATTTTCCTGTGTTGAAACTATATTCGTCTGTTGAATAGAAAACCTTCATGTGTTGAATAGAAATTCATTCGTTGAATCATATTCATGTGTTGAATGGCATTCGTGTTTTAAATAAATTGTTTTAAATATAAAAATCACATTTTTACTCCATATATACAAACTATAGAAAACCTTAATGTGTTGAATTTAAATTCATTCGTTGAATAGAAATTCATGTGTTGAATGGTATTCGTGTTTTAAATAAATTGTTTTAACAATAAAAATCACATTTTTACTCTATATATACAAAATATAGAAAACCTTCATGTGTTGAATTGAAATTCATTCGTTGAATAGAAATTCATGTGTTGAATGGTATTCGTGTTTTAAATATAAAAATCTCCTTTTTATCTATATATATCAACTATAGAAAACCTTCATGTGTTGAATCGAAATTCATTCGTTGAATTGAAATTCATGTGTTGAATGGTATTCATATTTTGAAAGAAATTGTTTTATAATAAAAATCCTATTTTTATTACCTATATGAACTATATAAAATAATCTTGTTTTGAAATAAATTGTTTTATAATAAAAATCCTATTTTTATCATCAATATAAACTATATAAAATAATCGTGCTTTGAAATGAATTGTTTTACAATAAAAAATCACGTTTTTACTGTACACATGAGTTGTTAAAAATAGTGAAGTGTCGAAGTGAATGTTTGTTTGGTAAAAATATCATTTTTATCAAATGTATGAAATGAATATAGCTTTTAAATCGAAGAATCGATGTATATATATAAATAGAATTGAAATATATCGAATAACGAAGCTGCAGTTCGTATTTTGAAACCGTGATTTCAAACGATTAGTGTGGGAGATCCGACCATCGGATTTCCCCGAAACCGCAACCGTTGGGTTCGCTTTGGAAATATCTTTCCAACGGCACCAACTTTGTAAAGATCCAACGGTTCGATGGTCTGGAATGTTTAATTCATATCTAAAGAAAAACAGCGCCAGAATAGATTTTATATATATATATAATTATATTTAATCGAATAACGACGCTGCAGTTCGTATTTTAAAATCGAAACTTCAAACGATTATACCGGGAGATCCGACCATCGGATTTTCCCGAAACTGGAACCGTTGGATTCGTTTTGAAAAGATCTTTCTAATGATATAAGTTTTGTGAAGATCCAACGGTTAGATTTTCAGATATGTGTAAATCAAATTTGAAGAAAAACAGCGCCACGGCCGCGTTATGGCCCGAAGCGTCGTTTAAATAAATTGGCTATTTTAAAATAAATAAAAAATAGCGATAAATCGTTATAAAATATTATAAACGATATGGATGTGAAATTTAGGAACTAACTGAAGGTTGGCTAAGTCGAATGGTTTCCTGGATTTTGATCTGATGTTGGTTTCGGCCTTCGGGGTTAATATTTGGGAAATCGTTCTCTTACTGATTTACGAATAGTGACTAATGAATTGAAATGATGTGTATGATGTGTTTGTGTAGCACTTGTTTATTATATACGCGAGTTGCTCAGAAAGACCGGGTTTATCCTATTCTGAATAACTGAATCGACGATAAGAAATCGAAGATGAAGATGGTGGTCGAAGACCGGAGTTCTTCACCTCATTTGGATGGTAACTGAGGTCCTGATTGGGAGGCATCCCGAAATATGGATAATGAGTGGTGATCTTCCAGACGTACGTGGAGATCGATGGGTTTGCGAGGTATATAGTGCCTCTGGTTTCGTTCAGACCCAGAACGGACTTGTAAATGGACCGTGTGTCTGACATTGGAATTCATTCTGTGTGATTGATAGCCATCAGTTACATGGCGTGAATTGCCTGTGTGGCATGCTAATATGCAGTGATCAGGGCTTCTGTTGAAAAGCAAAGTGTAATGACCCGGGTTTTTGACGACTTTGGTTATCGCCATATACTCAATGACGACTAACCAAAGTCGTCAAAAACCCGGGTCATTACAGTTGGTATCAGAGCTTAAGTTAAGTGAATTACCTTGGCTCTATGGCGTGACTCAGTAGAGATAGGGTTAGTAATACCCTAGATTGAGTTGAGTGTATATATACGAGTGAGCGTATTTGTTATTGATATACAAAATTGTTTTATATTGTGGTGATTCATTGGTTGAGTTGTTTATGAGTTCTGGTCGATCAGTTTGATCCACTGTATCGGGAGGGATTTTGTAAACACTCGAATACGATGGGTCGTCACGATATGTTTTGAAAAGAGGGTAAATTAAAATAAGTTTACCCAAGGTATATTTTGATATAGAGAAGATATATATATCAAAGTTATAATATAGTGGATATATTGGTTGTTATTATAATCGAGTAAGATTATAAATTAAATGGTTATGTAAATAACCTATCAGAATTCATATAAGTGAAATACGTGAAATCAGATGAGTTAAATCTGAATTTAAACCAGAAATTGAGTTAAAACTCTGGAGAATTGGATAACTGTTTGTAAATGGATTTGGATTAAAAATAAGGAAAATTTAAGATCCTGGGAGATTTTAAATTGTTTTACAAGCAGTGTGAATTATATTTTGAAATGAATTTCAAAGTGGAAATGTTAGAAATGGTTTTATAGTATTGAACTCACTTCGATCGCTGGAAAATAGATTCAGATGATGACAGCTGCATCATCAGTATTCATTTTCAAGTTGTAAGTGACGAATTACTACCAGAGAAACTGTTTTGAATTTGTTTGGGGAAAGACAAGTTGTGTTGAATTTCAAAATGGGATTTGTAATATAGAATTGAAATAGAGTTTGAATATACGAAATTCAATGGAATAGAAATAGAAATTGAATATAGAAATTCAAATGGAATTTGAATATAGAATTCAAATGGAATTTAAACTATAGAATTTGAATAGAATTTGATATATAGAATTTGAATAATAGAATTGATATATAGAATTTGAATAATAGAATTTGATATATAGATTTGAATAATATAAGTGATATAAAATTTGAATAAAAATTGAATAGAATTAACTAAGTCGAAGAGGGATTAGTTAATCGAGTTTTGAATTTGAAGTTGAACTTTGAAAGGTGAATTGGATTTGTAAATGGATATTCGAAATCGAATACAGAACTTAAATTTGAAATTTGGATTCAAATTAGTTAATAAGCAAGTTAAAATATATTTGAACATGTCATGTTCAAATATAAAAGTTGTAACACCCCGTAATTCTATTAATATTAATATTCACAAATTAAAGAATAACTAATCTCAGACGTGAGAATCGTGGGAAACAGGTTGCGCCATTGTGTTCGTCTCGGAATTCTGGTTGAAATAGAGTCCGAGTTTGCGTAAATTGGACTTCGTATGAAGAAGTTATGGCCATCGGAAGTTTCAGAAAATTCAAAACAACTCGCAGAAAATTTAAAAATTCAAACAGAAAAGTGTTCCCGCCCAGGCAGGTCGACTGGGGAGTCGACATTAGTGTCGACCTCCCCCCCCCCCAAGTCAACTTCCCTGTCGACTCCCCCCCCCCCCCAAGTCGACTGCAGTGTTGACCTGGGTGTCGACACGGGTCTGGCGGCTAGGGTTTCTGGCTGACCTGTTTTTAATGGGCTATAATTCTGAACTAATCTGGTTGGCTGGGATTAATTCTGAACTGATCTAACGGTCTAAAATAAATCCTAACTCTATAAATACCTAGGTAGTCTCTCACCCTAATTCATAAGAAAAATAGAATAGTTACCGTCATACCATCGCCATGGAAATCAATGGAGCCGCCGCCAACTAAGAAGGAAGAAAAGCTAATTCTAATTCTCTCAACCCTAAAGCAAAGCAAAACTCTCTCTTTTCTTCTCTAAATTGTGAGTATGATAGTCTTAACAAGATTATTATCATTTTAATTAGGTTGAGTCATGAATGGATTATGAGTAGATGATGTGAATTGTCATATGCTATCATGCATGTTATAAATTCTATGCTATGTGGTGATGATATCCTATATGTTGTAAATCATGCTATAATGATGTTATGTATGTTGAAAGTTTCTATGCTAAGTTGTGATGAATCATACATGTAAAAAGCCATGATGTTACTATTTATGCTAGTCAGTTCATATTAATTAAATCATCATGTTTGGGCTATGTTGATCTATATGACAAGTTACATATGCAAGTTAGATTGATTAGAAAAGTTATGAACATATGCCATGACATCTATTATGACATCTAGAATTATGCTATGACATATGTGATATTCTATGCTAGTTCACACCATCATTATGTTGCCTAAAAACCTCATATGTAAGTTTATGTATAGATTTGGGCTATGATCATATCATGTAAATTGTGACATTTAACAAGTTGACACCTTTTGATCCTTAACATGTGTAGTTTATGCAAGTTTCACCCCTATTATGATTAGATTCATTTTATTGTCTATATGTTGTGGTAATTTGTCCTTGTGCTATGTGTTAGACTATTCAAGTCTAGCCTATATTATGCGTTGAATAAGCGAACGTATAAACGTGGGGTAGGGGTAATATTAAGGATTTAATAATAAGATGTTGGGGTGCAATTGATATGATTTTGCATACCATGAGTGGATGACCATAATTGAGTCAATTATGGGCATCAATAAAAGTGGACTTAATTAGTAATTTGGATAGGGAATTATTAAAACTGGGGTAAAAGATTGAAAGTTGTCAATCAATGCTTAGGACACGAGGTTGGACTCGTTTGTGACGTAAACCTGCCCGGAACCGCCCGACAAATCCAGTGGTTACAAATGTCAGCCCAATGTGAGAGGTCCTAGGCCTAAACTAAAGCATAACAGTTGTAAAGACACGAGGTTAGACTCTTTTATGGTGTAAGACTGCCCGGACCCGCCCGGCAAATCCAGCTACCATAAATGCCAGTCTAATGTGAGAGGTCTTTACGAGGTTATGGCCTGAATGAATTAAGAAATACTTAACCAGATAAAACATGTAAAGTGGGACATGGGGGTTAAGTAGGTGCCTTGGGTGGCATGAGGAATCTAGTGGGTGCCCTTAGTGGCAGGTGAAATACGATTAGTAAGACTTAACCAAACACACATGTAAATGAACATGACTAAGAGGGTTAAGTGGGATATACTATTGTTGACAAGCTTAGGTGGGTAGCTTGTGGGGGCCCATTTCAACCAGTAACCCAAACGTATCTTTGTGGGCTCGACCCAAGTCGAGGACGGGACACGCATACTGGGCTTGACTATAAGAGGCCAAAACGGGGAGCGGTGGCAACGCAAGTCTAACGGGTTTCATATGCGTGTGTGAACCCGGGCTAGTAGGTAAGACGTTGTTGCATCGTGTAGGTATAAGCCGTGCATTCTCAGTTGTATCGGGTTGCCACTTTAGGGGAGTGATACACCCCACTGCGGGGCCAGCACGGGTATCTACGAGTAGGGAGCCGATCGAAAGTGGGTAGTGGGGTACACCTAGTGGAGATAGGGGCAGACGGCACCTATGTAGTCAGCTAGGGGTACGTAAGGCTATTTATATGTTTCTGTGTGAAGCAAGTGGGATCGACCTTTAGGGTGACTGGTGCGGTGTAGTGTAGTGGTGTGCAGTGCAGTGTAGTAATTATTCGTTAGAAATTAGGTGTGCCTTTACCGTTATCTTTAACGTTATCTTAAACGCTATCTTTATCTACCTAATAGTTCATAGACATTTACTTGTCTTCCAGCTCATGCCTTAGTCTAGTTATTGTGATAATAGTATTGTTAGAATTGTCATACTCGCCAGACTTTATGTCTGACCCCCTCCATTTCTATCCCTTTTTCCCCCTCCGGGTCCTCAGGTTGGGCCCAGCTCTAGTGGAGTTTGATTGGATTGCTCATCTCTCTTTGAAAAGCTTGGACCGTTGAAGTAAAGTCCAGCTTGTTATCTTTTTAATGGCTATTTGTGTAATGGGATTATGTATTTTGTTTTTATGAAGATGGATAATGTACTTGATTCTGATTCATGGTTTTGTGATGTAATAAACATGTTTAATTTCCGCTGCAATAAAATGAAGTTTTAGATTTTTCAAGTACTACTTATTATCTGTCTTGTTGTAATTTTTCTGTTCTATATTCACTTAAAACCTCCATTCTGAATACAATGGGATAGGTATCGCAAGCTGATTTGATCGTTTCGATCAGTTTCCGTTTAATTTACATTTAAATCACTATATTGAATTTTAAACGTACATTTCAAATTACCGGGGTCACATACTAACTCTAAAAATTCTCGAAAAATATTTTCTACTTCGTATTGACGATACGGTCTTAACAAAACTAGTTTCGTTGAATTCTAAGACCGTTTGAAAAATGGCCAATTTCCAGTCGATTAAAATCAACTGAAACTGGTCAAACGCTTTTACTTTGCCACGCTCACATATTGATTCGAAAAATTATGAAATTTGGAATCTAGCAATAATTTGACACTGTGGATCCAACAAAAGTGGTTTCGTCGAAATCCGAGGTCATTTGCAAAATGTCCATTTTTAAGGGCCTGAATTCCATAGCGACTATTCAGAATTTTCAACTGGACATATCTTTTGATTCCCGCTATGAAATTTTGATTTTTCGGGTTCGTTGGAAAGATATCATCAATTAGATCCTAATGTTTTTGGTTTCACTAAAATCCGGATTGTTTTGCACCCGGTACATTCAATTGAAGATTGAAATCGAATTATCGAACTACCGCGCCATTTTCAATTCTATTTATAATTATATATAAATATTTATATTCTAACGACGATGTATATAATATATACGTTCGAATTATATTCAAAATAAATTTTCTCGTCGATTTTATTTAAAATAATCCATTTTAAATCTTCAAAATTCGTCAAAATAGCCAAAATAAAAATTTTAAACTGGTTCAGAATTTCCGGGTTATTACACTGAGGATAGCATAGACAAGACTGCCTTTAGGACTCCGGACGGTTTCTATGAATGGCTAGTGATGCCCTTCGGTTTGACAAACATCCCCGCATACTTTGTTGATCTGATGAGTAGGGTGTTTAGGGAGTACCTTAACAAATTCGTGGTAGTCTTTGTAGACGACATCTTGATCTTTTCTAAGGATGAAGAAGAGCATGCCCTACATCTTAGGGAAGTATTGGAGACCCTACGAGCACACAGCCTTAAAGCAAAATTTTCTAAGTGTCACTTCTGGAGGAAGGAAGTACGATTCTTAGGGCACGTAGTTTCCAAGGAAGGGATAGCTGTGGATCCCGCGAAGGTGGTGGCCATCCAAGATTGGAAGGTTCCTAAAAATGCTACCGAAGTGAGAAGTTTCTTGGGGTTGGCTGGCTACTATAGGAAGTTTATCAAAGACTTCGCAAAGATATCAGCTCCATTGACACGCCTGACGAAGAAGAACCTAGTTTTCACATGGGACGTAGATTGTGATGATGCGTTCCGACGTTTGAAGAGAGCTTTGACCTCAGCCCCAGTCTTAGTATTGTCAGACGGGAGTAAGCCGTTTACTGTTTATACCGATGCTTGTGGGACGGGACTAGGCGCAGTCTTAATGCAAGAGGGTAGGGTAATAGCCTATGGTGGAAGGCAGTTGAGAGCGCATGAGAAAAATTATCCTACACATGACCTAGAGTTGGCCGCTATTGTTTTCGCGCTTAAGTGTTGGCGTCATTATCTTCTTGGCAAGAAATTCGAATTATTCACCGACCATAAGTCTTTAAAATACTTGTTCTCTCAGAAGGACTTGAACTTAAGGCAGCAAAGGTGGATGGAGTTCTTAGCGTCCTACGACTTGGAGATAGCATATACCCCTGGCAAGGGTAATGTAGTGGCCGATGCCTTAAGTAGAAAAAGATTATCCTTAAGTCCTTTGTTTGTTGAGCGGCGAAGCTTAGAATTCATTTCGATGTTTGACTTTAGACCTTCCGTTGACTTTATACCCGGTTTGCTAGCATCCTTGGAGGTCAGACCTACGCTTTTGGGACGGATTGGCGAGGCACAGCGAGATGACCCACAGTTGGTTGAGTTAGTAGAAAAGCTCAAAGGAGGGGAGTCATCAAGCCATCTCCGTAGGTATACCCTAGATGATAAGGGTTGGTTATGTATGGACGGTAGACTTTGTGTACCTAAAGACGATGACCTAAGGAAGACTATTCTTGATGAAGCACATCACTCGAAGATGACCATTCATCCCGGCGGGGACAAGATGTACATGGACATGAGACGAGTCTATTTTTGGGACGGCATGAAGAAAGATGTGGCCGAGTATGTCGTTAGATGCTTGGTGTGCCAACAAGTAAAAGCGGAGCAAAAGAAACCCGGTGGGTTGCTTCACCCATTGGAGGTTCCACTATGGAAGTGGGAAAGCGTCTCGATGGATTTTGTGGATGGATTACCAAGATCAAGAAAGGGTAATATGGGGATTTGGGTTATAGTAGATAGACTTACTAAAAGCGCCCATTTCATTCCCGTGAAGAGTAAGAGGACTGCTCCATGGTTAGCTTTTGTATATGTCCAAGAAATAGTTCGTTTTCACGGTGTTCCTTCTAGCATAGTGAGCGACCGCGATCCTATTTTCACTAGCGAATTTTGGAGAAGCTTATAAGAGGCGGTAGGGACTCAGTTATGCTTGAGCACCGCATATCATCCTCAGACGGACGGCCAGACCGAGAGGGTGAATCGCATTCTAGAGGATCTTTTGAGGCTATGTATCCTAGACTTTGGGGGTACATGGGAAGAGCATCTTCCGTTAGTAGAGTTCGCATATAATAACAGCTTTCAGTCTAGCATTGGCATGGCACCTTTCGAAGCTCTTTATGGACGACCTTGTCGTTCACCTACATGTTGGTGGGAATCTATGGATAAGATCATACTTGGGCCCGATATGATTAGAGAGACTTCGGAGAAGATCGACTTGATTCGAAGGAGGATGAAAGCAGCGCAAGATAGGCAGAAATCTTATGTGGATAAGAGGAGGACAGATCTCGAGTTTGAAGTTGGGGACATGGTCTTTGTCAAAGTGTCTCCATTACGGAACGTTGTTCGCTTTGGGTCCGTTGGGAAGTTAGCACCAAGGTTTGTAGGACCGTTTCCTATTAAGGAGAGGATTGGACGGATGATGTATAGAGTGGAGTTGCCAGAGAGACTTAGTGGTGTACACGATGTATTCCATGTGTCACATTTGAGGAAATGCTTGCACGAGACCGTAGAGGTGGTAGAGCCGAACTTTCTTAGAGAGGTGGAGATAGAGCGTGATGCGACGATTCGAGGAGCACCTACATGCATTCTTGGGTCGGAGATTAAGAGGCTGAGAAATCGAGAGGTCAGACTAGTCAAAGTACAATGGGGAGATGATGAGAGCAACGCTACTTGGGAGACAGAAGAGAAGATGCGTTCATGATACCCTTTTCTTTTCGAGGGTATGTATTTTAATTTCTCCTTTATCGCTTATCTTGTACTTATCTTACCTTTAGCGTATCCTCTCGTTAGTATCTTTGACCTTTAGTTAGGATAATCCTATGGTTGAAACATGTGTTTGAGACATGTTATGTATGATGGATGCAAAGTGCATGCAAGTGTTTGCTAGTGGTTGCTCGTGGACGCATATACACACACTATTAGGCACTAGATCGGCTCAGTCACTTCATACAGCATATTGCATATAAATGGCTGTATTTAGTAAAATGGATGTATGATGGTTGTGCTATCATATGGATACCGCATTTTGGTGAATGGGTGTGCACGCATGTAGAAATAATATGTAGCATTAGGGAACTTTTGCATACATAATGGATGCATGGCACTATCATGGGTTGCATTAAGGAGGTCAACTGAATCAGTAGACCGCCTGATTTTGCATTAGAAAGGGACATATACACACACTGTGCATTTAAACATGAAAGCATTAGAAGTCTATAAGGACAATGGATTCCTGTGTTTGATGGTTGAGTAGATGGTTGTTTGGATGTTAGGATATACATTCTTCTTGACTTGAAGATTTCGGGGACGAAATCCTTTAAGGAGGGGAGAATGTAACACCCCGTAATTCTATTAATATTAATATTCACAAATTAAAGAATAACTAATCTCAGACGTGAGAATTGTGGGAAACGGGTTGCACCATTGTGTTCGTCTCGGAATTCTGGTTGAAATAGAGTCCGAGTTTGCGTAAATTGGACTTCGTATGAAGAAGTTATGGCCATCGGAAGTTTCAGAAAATTCAAAACAGCTCGCAGAAAATTTAAAAATTCAAACAGAAAAGTGTTCCCGCCCAGGCAGGTCGACTGGGGAGTCGACACTAGTGTCGACCTCCCACCCCCAAGTCGACTGCCCTGTCGACTCCCCCCCCCCCAAGTCGACTGTAGTGTCGACCTGGGTGTCGACACGGGTCTGGCGGCTAGGGTTTCTGACTGACATGTTTTTAATGGGCTAATGACCCATTAGGGTTTCTGACCTAATCTGGTTGGCTAGGATTAATTCTGAACTGATCTAACGGTCTAAAATAAATCCTAACTCTATAAATACCTAGGTAGTCTCTCACCCTAATTCATAAGAAAAATAGAATAGTTACCGTCATACCGTCGCCATGGAAATCAATGGAGCCGCCGCCAACTAAGAAGGAAGAAAAGCTAATTCAAATTCTCTCAACCCTAAAGCAAAGCAAAACTCTCTCTTTTCTTTTCTAAATTGTGAGTATGATAGTCTTAATAAGATTATTATCATTTTAACTAGGTTGAGTCATGAATGGATTATGAGTAGATGATGTGAATTGTCATATGCTATCATGTATGTTATAAATTCTATGCTATGTGGTGATGATATCCTATATGTTGTAAATCATGCTATGATGATGTTATGTATGTTGAAAGTTTCTATGCTAAGTTGTGATGAATCATACATGTAAAAAGCCATGATGTTACTATCTATGCTAGTCAGTTCATATTAATTAAATCATCATGTTTGGGCTATGTTGATCTATATGACAAGTTACATATGCAAGTTAGATTGATTAGAAAAGTTATGAACATATGCCATGACATCTATTATGACATCTAGAATTATGCTATGACATATGTGATATTCTATGCTAGTTCACACCATCATTATGTTGCCTAAAAACCCCATATGTAAGTTTATGTATAGATTTGGGCTATGATCATATCATGTAAATTGTGACATTTAACAAGTTGACACCTTTTGATCCTTAACATGTGTAGTTTATGCAAGTTTCACCCCTATTATGATTAGATTCATTTTATTGTCTATATGTTGTGGTAATTTGTCCTTGTGCTATGTGTTAGACTATTCAAGTCTAGCTTATATTATGCGTTGAATAAGCGAACGTATAAACGTGGGGTAGGGGTAATATTAAGGATTTAATAATAAGATGTTGTGGTGCAATTGATATGATTTTGCATACCATGAGTGGATGACCATAATTGAGTCAATTATGGGCATCAATAAAAGTGGACTTAATTAATAATTTGGATAAGGAATTATTAAAATTGGGGTAAAAGATTGAAAGTTGTCAATCAATGCTTAGGACACGAGGTTGGACTCGTTTGTGACGTAAACCTGCCCGGAACCGCCCGGCAAATCCAGTGGCCACAAATGTCAGTCCAATGTGAGAGGTCCTAGGCCTAAACTAAAGCATAACAGTTGTAAAGACACGAGGTTAGACTCTTTTATGGTGTAAGACTGCCCGGACCCGCCCGGCAAATCCAGCTGCCATAAATGCCAGTCTAATGTGAGAGGTCTTTACGAAGTTATGGCCTGAATGAATTAAGAAATACTTAACCAGATAAAACATGTAAAGTGGGACATGGGGGTTAAGTAGGTGCCTTGGGTGGCATGAGGAATCTAGTGGGTGCCCTTAGTGGCAGGTGAAATACGATTAGTAAGACTTAACCAAACACACATGTAAATGAACATGACTAAGAGGGTTAAGTGGGATATACTATTGTTTACAAGCTTAGGTGGGTAGCTTGTGGGGGCCCATTTCAACCAGTAACCCAAACGTATCTTTGTGGGCTCGACCCAAGTCGAGGACGGGACACGCATACTGGGCTTGACTATAAGAGGCCAAAACGGGGAGCGGTGGCAACGCAAGTCCAACGGGCTTCATATGCGTGTGTGGACCCGGGCTGGTAGGTAAGACGTTGTTGCATCGTGTAGGTATAAGTCGTGCATTCTCAGTTGTATCGGGTTGCCACTTTAGGGGAGTGATACACCCCACTGTGGGGCCAGCACGGGTATCTACGAGTAGGGAGCCGATCGAAAGTGGGTAGTGGGGTACACCTAGTGGAGATAGGGGCAGACGGCACCTATGTAGTCAGCTAGGGGTACGTAAGGCTATTTATATGTTTCTGTGTGAAGCAAGTGGGATCGACCTTTAGGGTGACTGGTGCGGTGCAGTGTAGTGGTGTGCGGTGCAGTGTAGTAATTATTCGTTAGAAATTAGGTGTGCCTTTACCGTTATCTTTAACGTTATCTTAAACGCTATCTTTATCTACCTAATAGTTCATAGACATTTACTTGTCTTCCAGCTCATGCCTTAGTCTAGTTATTGTGATAATAGTATTGTTAGAATTGTCATACTCGCCAGACTTTATGTCTGACCCCCTCCATTTCTATCCTTTTTCCCCCTCCAGGTCCTCAGGTTGGGCCCAGCTCTAGTGGAGTTTGATTGGATTGCTCATCTCTCTTTGAAAAGCTTGGACCGTTGAAGTAAAGTCCAGCTTGTTATCTTTTTAATGGCTATTTGTGTAATGGGATTATGTATTTTGTTTTTATGAAGATGGATAATGTACTTGATTCTGATTCATGGTTTTGTGATGTAATAAACATGTTTAATTTCCGCTCCAATAAAATGAAGTTTTAGATTTTTCAAGTACTACTTATTATCTGTCTTGTTGTAAATTTTCTGTTCTATATTCACTTAAAACCTCCATGGAAGTTAATGCATTCCCTTTGTGAGTGACATTAATGGACGTGGGGTGTTACAAAAGTGAAATAGACTAAAGAGTTAATTAACAATTTAATTAACAAATTGAGTTAAAACGATCAGGTATAGTTAAAATAGATTGGGCAAGTATAAATATACATGAGATAGGAATGGATAAGGTATGAAGGTATATAAATAGAATGCTCGACGGAAAGGTATGTATTTAATTCATATATGAGATTTTATGCGCCGTATCAGCTAGCCGCTTGGCTTTTTCTTTTTCTTTTGGATTGGTGAGGGCAATGAGAGGCTATTTGAAATATCCCGATGCTCCTGGTACAAAGGAGGTTATGGCAAATTTTTCCGGGAATTTAAGGAGTTAGAATATTTTTAAGATAATTTGATAGTTAGAAATCAACGTATCGATATATATATATAGAAGTCGATAAGGAAACGGACTTAGAAATAGAATAGTAAAATCAAAAAGGAAGACTAAGAATAAATTCTATTCAGAATAGAAAGAGGAAGCGTATACGTGTTTAAAAGTGAATAAGTAGTTGTATGGTATTGATTATTCGAATAAGTAGTCATATCTGTTTTGACGTTATAAATGTTATTCAGTCAAGGTCTGAGAGGTAGTTATACCCCAATTTGATTGATTTCATTATTAACAAATAAATAGTAAGATTTCAGGCTCGAAGATCAATGTTGAATAAGAGTTAGTTGAATATAGTATTTGGGTTGTCGTAACGATGTTTTACACAACATCCGTTTTAACCCAAATAAGTGTAAGCTTGGAAACATAATAAAGAATATTTTCTAAGTATAGAAATAAACGAGATCGGAAAAGAGATAAGTAATTGGAATAATTTCCAATTATAAATAGCATATATTTTCTAAGGTTTAGAAAATAAAGGAAGGCGATATTCGGAAATGTTTTCCAAATAACTTAAAAGGCCAATATGGTTATTGAAAATATTTGGTTAACAAATATTGATAAAGAAATAGAGAAATGATTTAACTAATGGAATATTAATTAAGGGCTCAGTGACAGGTTCAAAAAGGAAAATTTAATTTTAAAAAGAGTAAACTGTTTGAAAACTCCCAGGGAAAGACTGTTTGAATTAAAAACAAATTTAACAGAAATTTGTGAAAGCAAATTTGAATTAAAGTAAAGCCAGTAAAGTGGTAACTGAGATTGAATTAGAATGATATCAAGACGAATTGGATTGTGAGATTCAAATTTGAAGTGTAATGAGATAATCAAGTTAAGAGTTGGGAATCGAGAAGAAACTTGAGTTGAAATGAAAATTTGGCTTGGTAAAAAGCGAATGGTTGTGTTGGAGATAAAAGTGATTTCAGAATTTGATTGGGATAACATTGGTATATGTTGAGTTGATAGCATATGGAAGTGATAGAGTTGATATGCCCGACAAAAAGGTACAAGATTATATTTCTATTGGATATAAGATTTATGAGCCGAATCGGCAAGCCGCTTGGCTGTTTGATTTTCTTTTGGGTTGGAGATGGCCCAGAGAGGCGAGTGGTGGTTTGACGTATTGACCAGTACAAAGGAGGTGCTGGCGAAATTTTTCGAAAAGATAAGGCATTAGAAAATTTTCAGGATTTTTGAAAATTTTCGTTGATAAGAATTAATTAATAATTTAATTGAAATTAAATTGGTTCAGTTGAAACTGAAGTTAAGAAGTGAACAAATATGTTCTAACCAGTCGATAGGGTCGTTCTCTACCTTAGCAATTTCGAGGACGAATTATTTTAAGTGGGGAAGATTGTGATGACCCGCATTGGCAGAGGTATCATAATTAATTTATTTAATTATATAAATAGTGATATAGTGAATTAAATGGTCGTTGAATTAAATAATGGTGAATATTTAATTAAATTAATAAATTAAATAATATATTCAATTCTGAAATAATCAGAATTGGCTGAAATGGCGATATGGTGTGAACTGGATCATCTATGATATTTAATTCAGCTTGGAATTGAATTTGAATAACGAATATATTATATAAACGACAGTTTGAACATAGAATTATAATATAATTAAAATCGAGCTTGAAATGGTGCTGCAGTTCGTAAATTGGCGATTCGAACTTCAACTGAATCTACAGGATTCGTTTTAAGCCGGATTTCTGTGAAACAAGAAACGTGTGGAGCTGGTGGAGTATATCTTTCTAGTGGAAGAGAAAAATCGAGATTTCATCGTGTAGATTTTGAATTACATCCAAATCAAATTTTAGAAAAGTCGCTGTGGAATTCCTTTATAATTTATAAAGGAATTATTTATATTTTAAAAATGAATTTCAATATAAATCGAATATCGGGTTGACCCAGAAGTGAGTATCGAGTTAGAAATTCATGTAGGATTATTCTAGAGCTGTATGGTATTCCATTGTGAATATATACGATAATATTTATTTATAAATATTTAATTTAATTTTATTTAAATATATTTATATATTTAAATGGGTTATTTAGGACTTTAAAAATAGCCACTTTTGCAAACAAAGTCGGAATTCGACGAAACTAATTTTGTTGGATCCGCAATGTTAAATTATTGTTAGATTTCCATTTCCTTGATTTTTAGAGTCACTGCGTGGCCGTACGGATTTTTAGAGTGAAAAACAGTCAGTATTTCGACGGTTAAAAATACGCTGTGTGAGCATACGGAGTCGGAATTCAATGAAACCAATTTCGTTGGGACAGTAATGTCAAACTCTAGGTGCATGTCCAGTTTCGTGATTTTTGGGTATCATATGCAATCGTAGGAATTTTTAAAAGGTGAATGGAGATAACGAGTGGTTATTAATTAATAAAATATTACTTATACCTTCCTATAAATATCGGAACCTACCCCCTTTAACCTAGAAATTTTCATTCTTTGGTCAATTCTTTTATCCGTCGTCGGTTCTTACTCAAAACGAGAAAAGGGGATCTTCAAAAATCAAAAAGAAACTAAATAAAATCCTATAAATCTCAAAGTAAGTATCTTTTAATCATCATGAGCTGCTCTTTACATTGATGTACATTTCATTGGGTGCGATTCACTGTCTCGCAACAGCCGCAGACTTAGGGTTTAGTCGATTTGGGAATTTACTCATTGATTTGAGAATTCGACACTGGTTTGAGGTTCATAGCAGTGTCGTGATGTGTTTGTGATTTTTTGGGGACGATGGCAACAAAAAAGTGACGCGCGACCTCCTAGAGTGCGTGGAAACTGTTGTTAGATGGATAGTTAGGGGAGGCGTCGATCATGGCATTAAGGGGATAGGTGAGTAGAGAGATTGAAGAGAGGGACGCTGATGTTTTCTGTTTGTGAAATGGTTGGGGAACGAGGGAGAATGAGGTGGATAAAGGTGCGGTAATGGCCATTAACGATACAGCAAAGTCACGGTTTTCATTTTTGGGAGAGAATGGTTTTAACGTGGGTCTGGGCTGAAATTGGTGGATGGGCCTTATGTTAAAGAAGAAATAAGATCCGTCGGGATCGTACGGACGGTGGCTACACCATGGAATTGACTGGGAGTGGATTGAAGCTCGTTTGAATTTATAGCGAAATAAATTGTTTGATTCAAATCAAACAAACAGTTTATCGTTCTTTAACGATGAACTGCCAATGTGAGTAAATCTCACTAACTCTGAATAGTTTATATTTCATGTTGTATTTTTAGAACTGTTAAACGTTGGTTGATTGACTGTGTGTTGATTGTTTGATTGAACTGCTAGTCAGTTAGTTGAATTTCTATATTGATTCTATTTAACAGAATATATCATATGGAACTGAAAGTGATGTTGATTTTATTGTGTAACATCTGTGGATGCAAGGAAACAGGTTGGAGGAATCCAACTGGATTCCTCAACAGTTATTTTATTGTTTTTCATATATTGTGATATATGATGTGATATATAATCTGTTGTCGATTATATGTGTTTGGACGATACTGATCATCGTGATTTGATATGTTGAATACCATAACATACCGAAATGTTGAAAAGGGAATATTTTCAAAGTGATATTTGAAAATAAAATATTTATAAATGGAATATTCATAAATAAGGAATATCTATAAATTGGAATATTTATAAATAGGAGATATTTAAAAAAGGGATTTTATAAAATTAATAGATTTTATAAAAGGAAATATTTCGAAAGTAAATAAAAGGGGAAATGTTTATAAAACGAATAGAGTTTTATAAAAGGGAAAAATGTTGATAAAACGAATAGAATAGAAAAAAGGAAATAACTAGAGTAGGATAAATAAAGATATACAAGGAAATATTTGTAAACCATTTACAAATAGGATTGAAAAGGAAATAGTGTAAAACCATTAGCAAATAGATTAGAACGAGGAAGGTTTGTAAACCGTTTACAGATCAATCAGAAAGAGAAATGTTTGTAAACCATTTACAAATGAGATTGAATAGGGGATATTTGTAAAACCATTTACGAATAGAATTAAAAAAGGGAAATCATTTGTAAAGTGAAGAACCGTTACTAAAAGTAAATCTTTATAAATGAATAGTTTAATCGAGTTAAAAGGAGTTAATCGATGTTAGTTTAATTGAGTTAAAAGGAGTTAATCGATGTTAGTTTAATCGAAAGGAGTTAATCGATGTTAGTTTAATCGATTAGAGAATAACAAATGAGTTAATCGAATATAGTTTTTTCAAATAGAATAAATGAGTTAATCGAATATAGTTTATTCGAATAGAAAGTAAAAGGAGTTAATCGATGTTAGTTTAATCGATTAGAGTTAAAGCAAATGAGTTAATCGAATATAGTTTATTCGAATAGCAAAGGAGTTAATCGAATATAGTTTATTTGAATAGCAAAGGAGTTAATCGAATTTAGTTTATTCAAATAGAATAAAGGAGTTAATCGAATATATAGTTTATTCAAATAGAATTAAAAGAGTTATCGAATATAGTTTATTCGATAGGAGTTAAGTGAATAGAGTTAGAATTAAATCAAAAGAGTTAAGTGAATAGAATAAATTGAATAGAGATATCGAATATACCTTATCGAAGGAAAGAATTATCAAATAGAAAAGATTTGAAAGAGAGTTACGTAAGGAAGTTAGTTAAAGAAATTTAAAGTGAACTTTGTCTATTTCAAGGTTAGAAACGTTGTTCAGTTAAGATCTGAGAGGTAGTATTACCCCAACTTGATTGACTTCATTTTTAACTAAGGAATGGTTAAGGTTCGATAGTGAAGGTGGGTTAAAGGAATTTAGTTAATAAGCGTAATGGTTTGAGTTGGCATCGCGATGGTTTGTTTAAACATCTGTCTAAGTCCAATGAATGAGCTTTGGAAATGTTTTCCAAATAAGAAACCAGAAATGTTTTCTAATAAAGAAAACAAGAAATGGAAATGTTTTCCATTGTTAATAACGTATATTTTCCAAATTTAGAAAATAAGAAATGTTGAATATAGGGAAACAGGAGATAAGTAAATTAATGAAATAAAGAGATAAATGTTGAATGATGTTTGACCGATATAAATTTCCATTTGGAAATAATATCGTTGTTTGCACACCTGTTTTTCTTCGATAGTTAAATCACAGACTATCGAAGTTTTGACCATTTTAACGTTGTTAATATGGAGAGACCGGTTGGATTATTATCCAAAGAACCACTCTGTATTGGCATAAGCGTTGCAAATCATATATGCCAAAGGAAATTGAAGACGGAGTTATGCAAGGGCTATCCTGTTTACAGAATAGTGCCTTCGGTTCATCCTGTTCCTGGATGACTTGTATGGACGGATGTCTGACAGAGTATTTCCTGACGATCACGTATATTGATTTCTCCAACCGTACCAAGAGTGGAAGCGGAGAAGGGAACTTCTTTTAGCTAACACATAATGTATGGTAGAAGACATCAATCAGTGATTTGATGGATTTGACGATGTGGCATTCAAAGTGAATCTGGTGTGATGATAAAAGCGTAGCTTCTAGCCTCACATCCGGTAAATGACAGAAATCGGGAAGGCAACATGGCTAAGTCGGTCGCACTGAAGTAGGGTGTATAATCACCTGATCTAGAGTTTCATTTACTTCTAAAAATCTATTGTTGATGCTGTCCCATTCGGGAAACGGTTGCTAATCCCAACCGTTGGTGATATACATTCGATACACTCAAGCGAAATGAGTGGTCGGTCATGTGTGGCCGGGTTGCAAGATGTTCTTGTTGAACCCAGTGTATTCCTCTCTAGAGGTACACTAGAGAAAGGTGGTTCCATACCTTGTCATAGTTGGAAACCCATTACCCAATACGTGCTTGCGGTTTTGATTGTATACTATGTATGTAGAACGTGAGATGAAATTGTTTCTGCTAGATGATTATTATATTGTGTTGATAGACATTATTATAATATCAAAAGGTTTTTGATATAAAGATATTTGGATTCTCATAAGGAAAAAACCCGTTCCGTTATACGGCGTGGTCTTATGAGATATCAATTACCTGTTTGAACTGTTTTAAACTGTTTTACTCACACCAGTCCCATGACTGACCCGGAGTTTATTTTGTTGTTTTCCCTAAACTCTTAGGTGCCTAAATTTGTACGGGCAGTCAAGTAGTCAGGATTTTACAGATACACTTGAAGAGCTGGAGCAGGAGGCTTCAGAATTATATAGCTATAGTTATTTCCGCTGTGTTGTAAGTGTTGTACTTTGATAATGATGTATATTCAAGTACAAATGTATATTTCAAGTTATGTTATATGAAATATATTTATTCGTTCCGCTGTGAGATTCGTGTTACTCTGATATTGTGTTCTTCTTCTTCTATTCTAAGTTTCTATCTTATCCTATCCTCACCCTCTAATTTCTTTCACTAATGACCGGTATTTTTCGATGTTTGGTTAGTCGTCATTGAGTTTATGGCGATAACCAAAGTTGTCAAAAACCCGGGTCATTACACAAAGTCTTGTGGTGATGATCAAAGCACTGCCTGTGTGGCGTAGCTTTGTGTATAACGTGAATTCGCGAACCTCACACCCCGGTATGAACCAGAAACGGGATAGGACATCAGGGAGGGCCTACGTTTCTTTCTAGCTAGGAGTTGTGTCAGTGTTTTTACACGGCCTGACATTTTACTTATGTGGATGATGGATAACGAGGCGCCTCAGTTATATCGGTCGATCCGGGACCGATGGAGTCATTCGTTGGCTCATTTACGCCCCATAGGGCGGAGAAACGTAGTGTTCAGGCATAATAATCCACATCGGTGGACCGACCCTGACGATCCAAGGCTTGCCTACGCGCTTGCCTGAGACATAGGCTAGATTGTCTCGAATTCGGTAAGGACTATCTTTTGCCTTGATTCATGACGGAAATCCAATTTCCAAATACGTGACTGTGCGATTTTGATTGTATACCTATATATGGCAACATAGTGGTATGGGGCATTAATGCCGTCTATGATTGATACTTATGATTTGAAATTGTTTTTGAAACATATAAACACTAGTAATAATATCAAATGCTTTTGTTTTATTCGTATCAAGCATATTTTGGCCATTATAAGGTAAAACTCTATCCTCTGTTTTCGTTGCATTGTGTGATGGAAACTGAGTCTTATAATGGCTTCATTTTTATAAAAAGCATTACGATGTTTAAAAGATCTATTTGTTTTTGAAGCACTGGAAATCCAATGGAGTAAACCCGTTCCACGAAAGTGGCGTGGTCCTGTGATTAGCCATATTTTAAATGTGTTGAGTAGATTTCTCATACCAGTCCCATGACTGACTCGTAGTTTGTTTCACTTTCAAACTCGGGTGCCCCTTTTTTCTACACGGGCAGCCTTGTATTCAGGTTTTAGCTGGCTCTTTCTGGATAGCTGGAGCTGAAGATGGATTCTATTACTTATCTCTTTTTATGTTGTTCAGCTCCTATTGTACATATTATGTTTATTTCCGCTGTAGACATTTATGTATAGCTGAACTGTATTTGTACTAAGTATGATCCTGTATACTGTGTAACTATGATGATTACGTTTATCCAGTATATTCTATTGTGCATTACCTGGTGTATTTATTTATTTCTGTTCTGTTATTATCTGTTTATGTGTGATATTCCAAAGATTGCCCTTGCCACCGTCAGTACGGGGTTCAGGGTCGTCTCATTTTGGTATCAGAGCTTTGGTTAAGCTTAGTTCTGGAATATAACATATGAACGAACTCGTCAGAAATAGAACCAGTAGTGTTCTAGGAAGGGTAACTCTATACAGATAGGATCAGCAATATCCTAGTATGAGTATAGCAGAATCAGAACAACTCGTTAGAGTTGGGGTCAGAAGTGCCCCAGAACGAGTCGAGAGTTATATGTTTGTAAATAACATATTTGTGATTATATATATAATCTGGTTTTAGAAATATAATTTTTGAATATATAAAAGATATATATTTGAAAAGTTAAAAACAAGTTGATTGTTGTTTGCATTGTGTGATAGTAAATTGGATTAATTAAGTTATTGAAACGATAGTTAATTTAATCAATAATAGAATGAATGGTAGAATTCATTCGATTAAATCACACATTAAACTGATTTAAAAATTGATAGAAAAATATACATGTGCATATATATGTTTGAACAGGTAAATGGATAGCTGTTGAGTAAAGAAATTATTTGCATGCCCGACAAATAGGTAAACCTTAATGAGTTGGATGCGAAATATTATAATATCAACTCCTATGAATGCCATTGGATGCGGAGTGCTGGTTGTTCTGTGTGTAATCATAAACATCGCCATAGGATAGTAACAATTAATTTTGAACTACATTACATGGCATACTTCTGGAAGATAGGCATACTTCATCATATACCACATAAGCATTTGGAGCTTGTGTGACGAGGTGGAAGATTTACCATACGAGCGAGAGGCTTGTATGGCGATGACTATATTTTACAGGTTGAACTGATGACTGGTATGGACCATATAAAATTGTAACGATAAATTGCCAGATTAATAAAAACCCCACACGGGTCTGGAGTTGACAATAATCACGTCTCTCTAGTTATTAGATACGGCACATGGATTATTTATTTCCCACACGGGACGAGGTGACGAGGATTTATCCTCTGGAGCAATTAAAAATACACACTCCCTCAGGCTTTGACAGGGTGACAAGAATTTATTCTCTGGAGTTATTATCTATACACACTCCCCTGTAAACACCAGATTATATCACTATAAATATGTGTATGCTTTATAGGATTTATTGGGCACCTAATACGACCCAATAAATTTCCAAACCCCTCCCCGTACAAAGGAGGTTATGGCGAAAATTTTCGAATATTCCGGGTGTTAGCCAAATTTTTGAAGATTTTGAAAATTCTCAGAAACTGAAAAGTTGGAGAATGGAAGCCAGATTGAACGTAGAGTTGATTAAACAAACCACTTTCGACTTTGTTCCTTTTCGGGGACAAAAAGTTTTAAGTGGGGGAGATTGTAACGACCCGGAAAATCTGAACCAATTTAAAAATTTTAAATTGGCTATTTTAGTGGATTTTAAATATTTAAAATAAATATTTTAAATAATAACGATGAAAAGTAAGTTTGAATCGACATTGAAAATGAATATAATTAATTCAAATTATAAACAAGGCCTGAAACGGCGCGGCAGTTTCAAAATTTGAATTCAAACTTTGACTGACTGTACCGGGTGCAAAACAAAACGGATTTGAGTGAAACCAAAAATATTTAAACCTGTTAGTGAATACCTTTCTGACGAATCTGAAAAATCGAAGTTTCATAGCGGAAAGCAAAAGTTATGGCCAAATGAATTTTCAGAAAGGTCGCTATGGAATTTATATAGCCCGTGAAATTGGCCATTTTGCAAACGACCTCGGAATTCGACGAAACCACTTTTGTTGGATCCGGGATGTGAAGTTATTGCTAGGTTTCAAATTTCACAATTTTTGAAGCTAGTATGAGAGCGTGGCAATGGAAAATGTGTTTTGGTCAATTACAGTTAAATTGGATCGACCGGAAATGGGTTATTTTTCAAACGGTCTCA
Source organism: Allium sativum (assembly GCA_030737875.1). Classification (NCBI taxonomy): domain Eukaryota; kingdom Viridiplantae; phylum Streptophyta; class Magnoliopsida; order Asparagales; family Amaryllidaceae; genus Allium; species Allium sativum. Next base: position 136,367,224 of record CM060925.1, on the reverse strand, counting down.
GAATTCAACAAAACTAGTTTTGTTGGGACCGTATCGTCAAAACATAGCTAGATTTATTTTTCTGGAATTTTTCGAATCATTATGTGGCCCCGGCAAATTGAAATGTACGTTCAAATTAAATATTGAATGTTTTATATTTTAATTTGAAGTAAAACTGACTGAAACAGTCGAATGGGCCTACAAAACATATCCCATTGTGTTCGGAATTGGGGTAAAATGCTAAGTACGACAGTCGTTGGGTTTGAATTGGTGTTTGTAACAACCCGCAAATTCTGAACCAATTTAAAAATTTTATTTTAGAAAATTTTAATGAATTTTAAGAATATTCAATAATTTATTTAAATATTAATGGGTAAAAATTTTTTTAATTGAATTTAAAACGAATAAATTTAATTTAATTATAAAACGAGCCTGAAATGGCGCGGTAGTTTGAAAATTTAATTTTAAACTTTGACTGAATGTACAGGATTCAAAATAAATTAGAATTGAGTGAAACCAGAAATATTTAAATCTGTTTAATCATATCTTTCTAACGAATCTGAAAAATTGAAATTTCATAACGGAAATCAAAAGTTATGGCCAATTCAATTTTTAGAAAAGTCGTTGTAGAATTTAATTACATATAATATATATGGCTCAAAAGGCTACTTTTCACATACGAAGGAATTTGGACTCGAGACCACTTCCATTGAGTCCGGAATGGTGTTTCTGCATTGAAAAACAGTAAACACTTATATATTTCGAGTTTTGGAAATTATTTGTTTAAAATTATATTTTTAAAATTAAATATATAACCCTTGAAAATAGTCATTTTGCAAACGACCTCCGTTTTCGACGAATCCACTTTTGTTGGATCCGGAATGTCAAAATATTGTTAAGTTTAATTTTTCATAATTTTTAGAATTATTTTGTGGCCGTGGCAAAAAGATTTTTGTTTTGTCAATTTCAATGAATTTTAATCGACTGAAAAACAGCCATTTTTCAGAAAGTCTCAGAATTCGACGAAATAAATTTTGTTAGGACCGTATCGTCATAAGAAAGCTAAAAATATATTTTTTAGAATTTTCGGAGTCCGTATGTGGCCCCGGCATATTTAAATGTACGATAGAAATTAAATTATTTATTTAATATTGTATTTTTAAATAAAAACCGAAAAAAACATATAGACATCAGAATTGGAGCCCGGGACATAGCTCATCGCGTTCAGAAGGCCTCAAAACGTTAAGATCGACAGTAAGCAGGCCTAAATCGGAGAAAGTCCGAAAATCCACCTTTTTAGCACAAATTTCGAGATTTATTAATAAAATAATATTTAAAAATCGGGCTGAAACCCTAATGGCAGCCGCCGCCCAGAATTCAAGGGCTGAAATCATCCGATTTTCAAATGCTTAGATCTCTCAATCCGTTCAACGAAATTTGACGTATGATATACCAAATCGAAGAGAATTCAGAGAGCTACAAATCTATACGGTCAAGATCGGGTTTTGATTCACGGATTTTGCGAATTCTGGCCGAGAAGGGGCTGCGGTTTGTAACACCCCACACCCGCTATGGTCACTCGCTAAGGGAATGCCATAACATTGGTGGAGTATTTTAAGTGAATATAGAACAGAAAAATTACAACAAGACAGATATAAGTAATACTTGAAAATTTTAAAACATCATTTCATTGCAGCGGAAAGTAAAACATGTTTGGTTACATCACAAAACCATAATAAGAGTCAAGTACAAAATATCCATCCTGGTAAATAAAAGTACATAATCCCAATACATGAACTGATAGCCATAAAAGAAAGGGTAAGCTGAGCTTTACATCTATGGTCCAAGCTCCAAAAGAGTAATAAAGCAGCCTGATCAAAGCCCACTCGTGCTGGGCCCACTCTGAGAACCTGAGGGTTGGGAAAAAGATAAAAACAACGGGGTCAGACATAAGTCTGAGCGAGTCCTATAACTTTAACAATACAATCATTAAAGTAATTAGGGTATGATATAAACTTGGTACGGTGCGACTGGGGATAAATGACTACACTAAGTAGCCAATCAGACTTAGAATGAACTAAGATAACGATAAAGACGCATCTACCCACCCAAGGATAATTACTACACTGCACCACACCAGTCATTACAAACTTAAAGGTTGATCCCACTAAGAGTACTTAGTAAAACTTAATGGTAGTTTCGTGTACCCCTAGCTGACTACATAGGTGCCGTCTGCCCCTATCTCCACTAGGTGTACCCACTACCCCCATTCGATCGGCTCCCTAACGTAGATACCCGTGCTGGTCCCACAGTGGGGTGTATCATCCCCTAAAGTGGCAACCCGATAATGTCAACGGTGCACGGCTTATACCTACACGATGCAACAACGTCTTACCTACCAGCCCGGGTCCACACACGCATATGAAACCCGTTGGACTTGCATTGCCACCGCTAACCCGTTTTGGCCTCTTATAGTCAAGCCCAATATGCGTGTCCCGTCCTCGACTTGGGTCGAGCCCACAAAGATACGTTTGGGATATTGGCTGAGATGGGCCCCCATCACTTGGCACAAGCTATCCACCTAAGCTTGGCCCCCACTAGTGAATCCCACTTAACCCTTTAACCATGTTCACTTACATGTTATAATTTTGGTTAAGTATACTAATCGTATTTTCTATTGCCACCCAAGGCAACCACTAAATTTCCACATGCCACCCAAGGCACCCACTTAACCCCTCATGTCCCTCTACATGCTAATACGGTTAAGTGTTTCTTAATTAATTAATTAAGATCATGACCTCATAAAGACCTCTCACATTAGACCGCCTTTTATGACTGTTGGATATGCCGGTTGGGTCCGGACAGACTTCCGTCATAAAAAGGGTCTAACCTCGTGTCTTTACTTTAATCACGTATTTAATTTATGACTAAGACCTCTCACATTGGGCCAATCATTTGTAGCTGCTGGATTTGCCGGTCGGTTCCGGGCAGACTTCCGCTACAAAAGGGTCCAACCTCGTGTCTTAGTTGATTAATTACACCTAATTAATTACCCCCATAATTTGTATTAATTATCCCTAATTAATTACACATTTTTAAGAATATGGGTAGACCTAACTCAATAGGTAAATTCCCAATTCCATAGTATGGGTAGACCTAACTTAATAGGTAAATTCCCAACTCCATAATATGGGTAGACCTAACTTAATAGGTAAATTCCCAATTATGTCAATTCATTTTATGTTATGCTTAAGCATAACAACTTTACACATTTCTATTAACATGCATCTTAACCCCATCGTTTCCCACGTAATTCGTTCTCATGACATGACATATAAATGGGAAGATTCATCATAAATGTAATGGGTTCAACTTAGCACAACATTGGCATTTACATGGGTTTAAAAGGTGTCAACTTGCATCATAACATTAAACCCAACTAGCATAAATCATTAACCCAAACTTGCATGAATCACATATGTCATAAAGAGGGTAACTTGCATATGTATGTATGTCATACAAAAAGGTGAACTTGCATATGTATGTATGACATACAAAAAAAAGGGTAAACTTGCATATGAACTTGCATATAAACTTGCATATGAACTTGCATATAAACTTGCATATGAACTTGCATAACATGTCATACATAGAGGCAAACTTGCATATGTTATGCATATCATAAAAAGAGACAAACTTGCATATGAACTTGCATATAAACCCACATATGAACTTGCATAACATGTCATACATAGAGGCAAACTTGCATATGTTATGCATATCATAAAAAGAGACAAACTTGCATATGAACTTGCATATAAACCCACATATGAACTTGCATAACATGTCATACATAGAGGCAAACTTGCATAAGTTATGCATATCATAAAAAGAGACAAACTTGCATATGAACTTGCATATAAATTTGCATATGAACTTGCATAACATATAGCATATGACAACCACAACTTGCATAGATCCACATTTACAACCATAGCCTCATAATATCCTACCCTAATTAGTTTAGCAATTGCTTGCTAAAGGCATAGGAACTCACAAATAACTAATTAGCACTCCAATGAGGAAGATTAAGTTGCTAGAGTGGATTAGAACTTGATTAGAGTTGATTTGAGATGCTAACTTCCTCTCAACTTTGGTGGAGGCTCCTTCTAGTTTTAATTTGACGGCATGAGGCCCATGAATCTATTTTTAGTATGAATTAGGGTAGTCTTAGGGTGTATTTATAGATTAGGCAAGTGTTTTAGGCCATTAGATTAACCCTAAATTAGATTAGGACCATCAGATCTCGGAAGCTTCCAGAAAACAGCCCCAAAACACAGCCAAACCCTAAAATGGTGCACCAGGCCAAACTGGCCGAGCACCCCCTGTCGACACCCAAGTCGACAGGGCTGTCGACTTGGTCCTAGCCAAGTCGACTGCCCAGTCGACAGGGCTGTCGACTTGGGTAGCTAGGCGGGAATTTTCCAACCTGCGCCCAATGGCCCCAATTTCGAAATTTGAACCTGAATTTTAAATCTGTTTTGAACTTTGAATTTTCTGTAAACTTCATTGGGCCATAACTGGGCCATACGGGCTCCGATTTACAAAATTTCGGACTCTATTTCGCGTATTTTTCCGAGACGAACGCAATGACGCAGCCCGTTTCCCCCAATTCTCACATCTGAGATTATTTATTCTGCAATTAGTGAATTTTAGCATTAACTGAAATTCGGGGTGTTACATTCTCCCCTCCTTAAAGGATTTCGTCCCCGAAATCTCTAAGCTAAGGAGAATGCATATCCTACCATCCAAACAACCATCTACTCAATCCATCAAACACGGGCATCCATTGTCCTTAAAACAATTTCTAATGATGTATGAGCATATGCAAAAAGTGTGTGTATATGTTCCCTATCAATGTATGAACATATGCAAACCATGATAGTGCCATGCATCCATTATGTATGCGAGAGAACCCTATCGACACATACAATATCTACATGAGTGCACAATCATTCACCAAAATGCATCATCCATATGATAACACAATCATTATACATCCATAAATATAGCTACCTACACACAATTATATGCAATATGCAATATGCAATATGAAGTGACTGAGCCGATCTAGTGTCTAGAGTGTGTGTATATGCATCCACGAGCAACCACTAGCAAACACTTGCATCCACATGCATCCATCAATCATAACATGTCTCAAACACATGTTTCAACCATAGGTTTACCCTATCTAAAGGTCAAAAGTACTAACGAGAGGACATACTAAAGACAAGATAAGTACTAGACAAACGATAAAGGAGAAGTTAAAAGACATACCCTCAAAAAGGAATGGGTACAATGAACGCATCTTCGCTTCCGTCTCCCAAGTAGCGTTGCTCTCATCTTCTCCCCATTGTACTTTGACTAGTTGAACCTCTCGATTCCTCAATTTCCTAGTCTCTGACCCGAGGATGCGAGTAGGAGCTCGTCGAATAGTCGCATCACGCTCTACTTTCACTTCTCTAAGCAAGCTCGGCTCTACCACCTCTGCGGTCTCATGTAGGCACTTCCTCAAATGTGACACATGGAATACATCATGTACACCACTAAGTCTGTCGGGCAACTCCACTCTATAGGCCATTTGTCCAATCCTTTCCTTAATAGGAAACGGTCCAACAAACCTTGGTGCTAACTTCCCAACAGATCCAAAGCGAACCACATTCCGTAACGGAGACACTTTGACAAAGACCATGTCCCCAACATCAAACTCAAGATCCGTCCTCCTCTTGTCCGCATAAGATTTCTGTCTGTCTTGCGCCGCTTTCATCCTTCTTCTAATCAAATCAATCTTTTCCGAAGTCTCTCTAACCATATCGGGCCCAAGCAAGATCTTATCCGTAGATTCCCACCAACATGTAGGTGATCGACAAGGCCTTCCATAAAGAGCTTCGAAAGGAGCCATGCCAATACTAGACTGAAAGCTGTTATTATATGCGAACTCCACCAATGGAAGATGCTCTTCCCATGTACCTCCAAAATCCAAGATACATAGCCTCAAAAGGTCTTCTAAAATACGATTCACCCTCTCAGTCTGGTCGTCCGTCTGAGGATGATATGCGGTGCTCAAACACAACTGAGTCCCTACCGCCTCTTGCAAACTCTTCCAAAACTCGCTAGTGAAGATAGGATCTCGATCGCTCACAATACTGGAAGGTACACCATGCAATCTAACAATCTCTCGAATGTAAACTGAAGCTAGCCATGGAGCAGTCCTCTTACTCTTCACGGGTATGAAATGGGCGCTCTTAGTAAGTCTGTCTACCACAACCCAAATTCCCGTATTACCCTTCCTCGATCTTGGTAATCCATCGACAAAATCCATCGAGACACTATCCCACTTCCATAGCGGAACTTCCAATGGGTGAAGCAACCCTCCGGGTTTCTTTTGCTCCGCTTTCACTTGTTGGCACACCAAGCATCTAGCGACATACTCGGCCACGTCTTTCTTCATACCGGCCCAAAAGAAAACTCGCTTCATGTCTTGGTACATCTTGTCCCCACCGGGATGAATGGTCATCTTTGAACGATGTGCATCATCCAAAATAGCCTTCCTCAAGCCTTCGTCTTGCGGTACACAAAGTCTATCGTCTCTACGCAACCACCCCTTATCATCTAGGGTGTACCTACTCAAATGGCTGGACGACTCCCCCCTTATGAGCTTCTCTACTAACTCAACCAACTGTGGGTCGTCTCGCTGTGCCTCACCAATCCGTCCCAAAAGAGTAGGTCTAACTTCCAAGGAAGCTAGCAAACCGGGTACAAAGTCAACGGAAGGTCTAAAATCAAACATCGAGATGAATTCCAAGCTTTGCCATTCCACGAATAATGGACTCAAGGTCAACTTTTTTCTGCTTAAGGCGTCTGCCACCACGTTACCCTTGCCAGGGGTATATGCTATATCAAAATCATAGGACGCTAAGAATTACATCCACCTTTGCTGCCTCAAATTCAAATCCTTCTGAGAGAATAAGTACTTCAAAGATTTGTGGTCTGTGAACAATTCGAACCTCTCGCCAAGAAGATAATGGCGCCATGACTTAAGCGCAAAAACAATAGCGGCCAACTCTAGATCATGGGTAGGGTAATTTTTCTCATGCACTCTCAACTGCCTTCCACCATAGGCTATTACCCTTCCCTCTTGCATTAGGACTGCACCTAGTCCTATTCCACAAGCATCGGTGTAAACAACAAATGGCTTACTCCCATCTGGCAGCACTAAAACTGGAGCGGTGGTTAAAGCTCTCTTTAACCGTCGGAACGCATCCTCACAATCTACGTCCCATGAGAAAACAAGATTCTTCTTCGTCAAGCAGGTTAATGGAGCTGATATCTTCGCGAAGTCTTTGATAAACTTCCTATAGTAGCCCGCCAACCCTAAGAAACTTCTTACTTCGGTAGCATTCTTCGGAACCTTCCAATCTTGGATGGACACTACCTTCGCGGGATCCACAGCTATCCCTTCCTTAGAGACCACGTGCCCTAAGAATCGCACTTCCTTCCTCCAAAAGTGACATTTAGAGAATTTAGCCTTAAGGCTATGCACTCGAAGAGTTTCCAACACTTCCCTAAGATGTAGGGCATGCTCTTCTTCACTCTTGGAAAAGACCAAAATGTCATCCACAAAGACCACCACGAACTTATTAAGGTGCTCCCTGAACACCCTACTCATCAGATCAACAAAGTATGCGGGGGCGTTCGTCAAACCAAATGGCATCACAAGCCACTCATAAAAACCATCCGGAGTCCTAAAGGCAGTCTTCTCTATACTATCCTCAGCCACTCTCAACTGATGAAACCCCGTGGCTAAGTCCAACTGCGAAAACACTGAGGCGCCAACCAACTGATCAAAGAGATCATCAATCTTCGGCAATGGGTGTCTATTCTTCTTTGTCAGTTTATTGAGTTCTATATAGTCTACACAAAGTCTGAGGGACCCATCCGCCTTCGTGGCAAAAACTACTGGAGCACCCCACTCCGATATACTTCGTCTTATGAACCCCTTCTCAAGCAACTCACCCACTTGCTTATGGAGTTCCCTCCTCTCCCGAGGAGCCATGTGGCGCACTGGCAAAGATACTGGTTTAGCATTTTCTACCAGATAAATTCGGAAGTCTATCTCCCGCTTCGGAGGTAAGCCCTTCACCTCCTCAAACACATCTGAGTACTCCCGGACCACTCTAACAGATCGCAAACTTTCGACCGAAGCGTCAAGCGATTCAAGATAACTTAGCATAACAGATTCCATGGGATTACAAGAGATCTCGAGAGTGTTACTCAAGCGGGTCATAAGCCTAACAACTCTCCTTTTACAATCAAGAACGGCACCATTACTGGATAACCAGTCCATGCCCAAAATCAACCCATAGCCCGTGAAGCCCAACACAAAAGCATCACATCTAAACTCAACGCTAAGTATGGAAATCTTCAAACCCAAACACATCATGGAGAAATAAGTGGAGCCCCCAATTGGGTTTGAAACAACCAAGGGATCATCTACTAAACTGGTGTCTAAGTGCAGTGACTCAACTAATGATGATGAGATAAACGAATGCGATGCGGCAGAATCGAATAAAGTACGGACAGGATGATCAAACAGAAAGACTAGACTTTCAACGGAAATAATTCTACCTCTCTCCTGAATCGGTGGAACTGCGAGAGCCTGAACTTGCCCCCTTGCCTGACCCGGTGCCATAAGAGCTTGCACCTGCCCTCCTGAGGTAGATCCCGTCCTCTGCCCCTTCTTAGGGCAGTCCTTCACTAGATGCCCTGCTTCGCCACAGTTGAAGCAGCCAGTCTTCTTCTTCTTGCGACAATCTTTGCTTAGGTGGCCTGGTGTCCCGCAATTGAAGCACTTCTTCTTTCCCTTGCCACCGTTGCCTTTCCCACCCTTGTTTTGCTGTTGCTGTTGAGGTTTCTTCTGATCTCCTTTCTTCTCGGGTGCCTTATTAGCATTGGGACCCTTCTCTTCTTCATGCATAAGTGCCATGTCTACTAGCTTCTCAAAAGTGGCCCCCATAGGGATGTGAGACATAGCCACTCCATGCATCGGTTCGTTCAAGCCTTTAACGAACCTCAAAGCTTTCTTCTCCGGAGTATTCACCATGTCCATGCCAAACCTTGCCAATTGATTAAATTTGTTGACATATTCCTTCACCGATAAGTTTCCTTGCTTTAGAGTCAAGAACCTTTCCATGTACAGATTTTCTTCCGCTCTTGAGAGAAACTTAGCCCCAAACCTTTGCCTGAAATCTGCCCAAGAGTCAACAAGGCGTTCTCCATTAGTGACCTCCCACCAGAACGAGGCCTCTCCCTTCATTAACCAAGCAGCTAACTTAACTTTCTTTCCTTCTTCCATCTCAAAGATGTCTATCAACTCTTCCATCTCCTTAAGCCAATCCCTAGCTTCCACGTAAGTTTCTGATCCTTGAAAAGATTTCCCTCCCATAGCCTTAAATTCCTTGCAAGTCTTAGCAAATGTATCCGTGCGAGGAGGAGGAGGGGGAGGAAGATTGGGTGCAACGGGTGGTGGAGTAACATTTGCTGACCCCGTAGCGGCGGCCCTAGCCTCCATCAATCTCCTATACCATACTGGTATCGTCACACCCGGAATGTTAAGATCTTCAGCCATGCTGAAACGGAAAAGGAAAGATTCAAAACGGAGAATTCGAAAGATAAAGATATGGCTATTGGGGATTATGCTTTTCTTTCAAAAACCTTTTCTCGTAAAAACATGTTTTTGAAAATACTTCTTCCAAAATGTTTTAGAAAAATAGTTTTTCTAAAAAAAATTTATCTGTTCTGGTAACCTTCAGCTCTGATACCACGTGTAACACCCCACACCCGCTATGGTCACTCGCTAAGGGAATGCCATAACATTGGTGGAGTATTTTAAGTGAATATAGAACATAAAAATTACAACAAGACAGATATAAGTAATACTTGAAAATTTTAAAACATCATTTCATTGCAGCGGAAAGTAAAACATGTTTAGTTACATCACAAAACCATAATAAGAGTCAAGTACAAAATATCCATCCTGATAAATAAAAGTACATAATCCCAATACATGAACTGATAGCCATAAAAGAAAGGGTAAGCTGAGCTTTACATCTATGGTCCAAGCTCCAAAAGAGTAATAAAGCAGCCTGATCAAAGCCCACTCGTGCTGGGCCCACTCTGAGAACCTGAGGGTTGGGAAAAAGATAAAAACAACGGGGTCAGACATAAGTCTGAGCGAGTCCTATAACTTTAACAATACAATCATTAAAGTAATTAGGGTATGATATAAACTTGGTACGGTGCGACTGGGGATAAATGACTACACTAAGTAGCCAATCAGACTTAGAATGAACTAAGATAACGATAAAGACGCATCTACCCACCCAAGAATAATTACTACACTGCACCACACCAGTCATTACTAACTTAAAGGTTGATCCCACTAAGAGTACTTAGTAAAACTTAATGGTAGTTTCGTGTACCCCTAGCTGACTACATAGGTGCCGTCTGCCCCTATCTCCACTAGGTGTACCCACTACCCCCATTCGATCGGCTCCCTAACGTAGATACCCGTGCTGGTCCCACAGTGGGGTGTATCATCCCCTAAAGTGGCAACCGGATAATGTCAACGGTGCACGGCTTATACCTACACGATGCAACAACGTCTTACCTACCAGCCCGGGTCCACACACGCATATGAAACCCGTTGGACTTGCGTTGCCACCGCTAACCCGTTTTGGCCTCTTATAGTCAAGCCCAATATGCGTGTCCCGTCCTCGACTTGGGTCGAGCCCACAAAGATACGTTTGGGATATTGGCTGAGATGGGCCCCCATCACTTGGCACAAGCTATCCACCTAAGCTTGGCCCCCACTAGTGAATCCCACTTAACCCTTTAACCATGTTCACTTACATGTTATAATTTTGGTTAAGTATACTAATCGTATTTTCTATTGCCACCCAAGGCAACCACTAGATTTCCACATGCCACCCAAGGCACCCACTTAACCCCTCATGTCCCTCTACATGCTAATACGGTTAAGTGTTTCTTAATTTATTAATTAAGATCATGACCTCATAAAGACCTCTCACATTAGACCACCTTTTATGACTGCTGGATATGCCGGTTGGGTCCGGGCAGACTTCCATCATAAAAAGGGTCTAACCTCATGTCTTTACTTTAATCACGTATTTAATTTATGACTAAGACCTCTCACATTGGGCCAATCATTTGTAGCTGCTGGATTTGCCGGTCGGTTCCGGGCAGACTTCCGCTACAAAATGGTCCAACCTCGTGTCTTAGTTGATTAATTACACCTAATTAATCACCCCCATAATTTGTATTAATTATCCCTAATTAAATACACATTTTTAAGAATATGGGTAGACCTAACTCAATAGGTAAATTCCCAATTCCATAGTATGGGTAGACCTAACTTAATAGGTAAATTCCCAACTCCATAATATGGGTAGACCTAACTTAATAGGTAAATTCCCAATTATGTCCATTCATTTTATGTTATGCTTAAGCATAACAACTTTACACATTTCTATTAACATGCATCTTAACCCCATCGTTTCCCACGTAATTCGTTCTCATGACATGACATATAAATGGGAAGATTCATCATAAATGTAATGGGTTCAACTTAGCACAACATTGGCATTTACATGGGTTTAAAAGGTGTCAACTTGCATCATAACATTAAACCCAACTAGCATAAATCATTAACCCAAACTTGCATGAATCACATATGTCATAAAGAGGGTAACTTGCATATGTATGTATGTCATACAAAAAGGTGAACTTGCATATGTATGTATGACATACAAAAAAAAGGGTAAACTTGCATATGAACTTGCATATAAACTTGCATATGAACTTGCATAACATGTCATACATAGAGGCAAACTTGCATATGTTATGCATATCATAAAAAGAGACAAACTTGCATATGAACTTGCATATAAACCCACATATGAACTTGCATAACATGTCATACATAGAGGCAAACTTGCATATGTTATGCATATCATAAAAAGAGACAAACTTGCATATGAACTTGCATATAAACCCACATATGAACTTGCATAACATGTCATACATAGAGGCAAACTTGCATATATTATGCATATCATAAAAAGAGACAAACTTGCATATGAACTTGCATATAAACTTGCATATGAACTTGCATAACATATAGCATATGACAACCACAACTTGCATAGATCCACATTTACAACCATAGCCTCATAATATCCTATCCTAATTAGTTTAGCAATTGCTTGCTAAAGGCATAGGAACTCACAAATAACTAATTAGCACTCCAATGAGGAAGATTAAGTTGCTAGAGTGGATTAGAACTTGATTAGAGTTGATTTGAGATGCTAACTTCCTCTCAACTTTGGTGGAGGCTCCTTCTAGTTTTAATTTGACGGCATGAGGCCCTTGAATCTATTTTTAGTATGAATTAGGGTAGTCTTAGGGTGTATTTATAGATTAGGCAAGTGTTTTAGGCCATTAGATTAACCCTAAATTAGATTAGGACCATCAGATCTCGGAAGCTTCCAGAAAACAGCCCCAAAACACAGCCAAACCCTAAAATGGTGCACCAGGCCAAACTAGCCGAGCACCCCCTGTCGACACCCAAGTCGACAGGGCTGTCGACTTGGTCCTAGCCAAGTCGACAGGGCTGTCGACTTGGGTAGCTAGGCGGGAATTTTCCCACCTGCGCCCAATGGCCCCAATTTTGAAATTTGAACCTGAATTTTAAATCTGTTTTGAACTTTGAATTTTCTGTAAACTTCATTGGGCCATAACTGGGCCATACGGACTCCGATTTACAAAATTTCGGACTCTATTTCGCGTATTTTTCCAAGACGAACGCAATGACGCAGCCCGTTTTCCCCAATTCTCACATCTGAGATTATTTATTCTGCAATTAGTGAATTTTAGCATTAACTGAAATTCGGGGTGTTACACGGTTTTTGGTGGTTTGCGGGTCCTAGAGATGGCCGAGTTCGACGGGTTTTGGGGTGGTGGTGGCTCGTGGCAAGGCGGTTCGAATGATGGGTCTTGATCGGTGCCAGGGTGCTCCATGGGGGGTGCGACCAGAAGCTTTGGAAGGCGGCTTTGGGTTGTTCGGCCGAAGAAGGTAACGACGGGTTTGAGAGGAAGAAGGTCCGCTTTCTTTTTTATTATTTTATTATCTAATTATTTAATTTGTCCGATCTTTAAAAATCCATAACTCTTTCATACGAGATCCGTTTTACAAACCGTAAGTTGCGTTGGACTCGTCTTTCCAAGAGCTTCGCGATGGCGCAGACCGCAGCTAAAACGGAGACAGTCAAATTTCGGCCAAAATTCAATGTGAGAATTCAAATTATATTATTTAATTAATTATTAATTAATTTTCTCGTGTTAAAAATTATTGTATTATTGTGTTAATTCAGATCTGAAATGTTTGGGTTGGATAGATGATTGATTGTTGCTTGTGGTATGATTTGTTGTTTGTGACATGTTAGATCCACATTGAAATTTGCTATATTATTGAATTGTATTTGGGATTAGAAAATTAAATCTAAATTTAGATTTAAATCATATTTTTGTATTGAAAATAAAAAGTTGAAAATTTTATGATGTAAATAAAAAGAAATTTTTTTTTGTATTGAAAAAAGAAGAAGAAAAAGATCATATTTTTAAATGGAAATAAAAAGATAAATTTTTACGGTGTAAATAGAAAGGTGATAAATTTTTACATTGTAAAATATTAAAAGGTGATATTTTACGATTAAATATTAAAAGACGATGTTTTTACATTAAAATATAAAAGTTGATATTTTTACATCGTAAAATATAAAGGTTGATATTTTTACATCATAAAAATAAAAAGTTGATAGCTTTACATTGTAAACATAAAAGTGAATATTTTTACATTGTAAGTAAAAGAATGAAATTTTATGATGTAAAATAAATTACATTTTTATTATGTAATTTATGAATGAATTTACACCGTATGAAATAAATTACATTTTATTATGTAATTTATGAATGAATTTACTCCGCATGAATGAAATTTCATTTTATTTTGTAATGTATATGAAATGAATGTATGAACTTGCTTTGTAAATTAACAATTACATTTTTATAGGTAATTAAAATGTGAATTTACACGGTATGATAAAAATTACATTTTTAGATGTAATTTAGATATGAATTTATGTTGTATGATAACAATTACATTTTTCTATGTAATTAAAATATGAATTTCCATCGCATGATGAAAATTACATTTTTCTATGTAATTTAAAATTGAATTTGTACCGCATGATAAAAATTACATTTTTCTATGTAATTTAGATGTAAATTAGAACGGTAAAATAAAAATGACATTTTTCTACGTAATTTATATATGAGTTATATTGGTATGATAAAAATTACATCTTTCAATGTAATTAGAATATGAATTTGTATTGCATTATAACAATTACATCTCTTTATGTAATTGGGACATGAATTTACAATGTAAGATAAAATTTACATTTTTATATGTAGTAAGAAATTGAGAATTCGCATTGATATTAAAATAACACTTTTGTTAAAGACATTGCATTAGAATAAAAAGATAATTTTTGTCGCTTTTTCTTTTAGAATTAAAAAGCATATTTTGTCACCTTTTCTTTTTAACATGAAAAGGGTCATTTTTGTTGCTTCTTCTTTTTAACATTAAAAGAACATTTTTATGTCATATTTCTTTTTAGCATTAAAAGAAGCATTTTTGTTGTTTTTCTTTTTTAAAAAAAAAGAACATTTTGCTTTCATCTCTTTATGTTGAATATTTTATCATCATTATTGAATGTGGTAAAAATAGAATAGTTAATGTTGAATATTTTATCGTCATTTTGAATGCGGTGAAAATAGAATGGTTAATGTTGTCATTTTTATCGATATTTTTAGGGCGATAAAAATAGACAATGTTAGTGATTCATTTTTATCGACATTTTAGTGCGATAAAAATAGACAATGTTAGTGATGCATTTTATCGACATTTTTGGTGCGATAAAAAGAATATATTTTTGTGTAACATTTTATTTGTCCTTCTAGAGACAATAAAAAGAATAAAATTATAAGAATTACATTTTTATGTAAAATTGCTTTCATTGAAAAGAATAAATAGAAGATGGGATTTTTTTTTGTTAATAATAAACAATGAAAAAGGGGACATTTACATTTTGATGTAAATAAACAATAATAAAAAAATTTACATTCAAAATGAAAGTTAGAAATAAAAGGATTGTTTGCATTCTACGATGCAAACGAAATGTAGAAAATAGAAAATACATTTTTATTTGCATCCTATCATGCAAATAAAATAAAGAGATAAAATTTCATTTGTTGTTTGCAACCTTAGTTGCAAACAAACAAGAAGATAAAAATTACATTTTGTTTGCAAATTTAGTTGCAAACAAATTTATTAAAAACAGAAGTTACATTTTTGTTGAAATTTTTAAATGTGAACAAAGCATTTAAAATAAAAGTTACATTTTTATTTATTTATTTACTTCACTTGATGTAAATAAACATAAAATAAAGAGTTGTTCTTTTATTTACATTTCTTGATGTAAATAAAACTAGAAATTTAGTATTACACTTTTATTTGCTTTACTCAACGCAAATAAAACAGGAGAATAAAAGAAATATTTTCATTTGCAATCCTTAATGCAAATAAATTATGAAATGAAAAGTTACAATTTTTATTTACATTCTTCTATGTAAATAAACATCAAAGTAAAAAGCTGAATCTTTATTTGCATTCTCTATTGCAAATAAAGCATAAAATGAAAAGTTATATATTTTGTTATTATTTGTATTCCCTATTACAAATGGAATTAAAGATTATATCTTTCTTCTCATTTATTTATAATGAAAGGAATTGAAATAAAAGATTATATTTTTATCGTCATTTTAGATGCGATAAAAGAATAGAAATAAAGAATTCATTCTTATTGACATTTTACATACGATAAAAAGGATAGAAATAAAAAAGAGACATTTTTATCGTCGTGTTATATATTGTGATTACACTACCATAGACAAGTTACCTGACTTGTTTATGTGATTGGGTCGATTATTTTCACACATCGCCCAAGTGCACAAATAAATTTATAATTTGTTTATTGGTTGAAACCCCACACGGGTGTTGGGATGAAAATTAACATACACTAATCCCAATATTTAGTTGTATGTTGATCGTTTGATCGACAAGCTGCGATGAGCGTTATTATTTAATTTTAACGCTTACGCAATGGAATTTACACTTTGGATGAAATGGATGATTTTACTATTATTGTTATATATGACATGTGTGAAATCCATATAATCCAAAATTATATGGTAAATGTTTGAGTCGCATTTTGATTCAGATGTTCTTTTAAATAAGAATATTCTTACATTAGAAATTCTTTTTATATAAAGAATATATTTTAATATAAAAATATATTTTTAATCAAGTATATGTTAAAACAAAGAATATTTGTAAAAGATAAAAATCTGTTGTATAAAGAATATTTTTAATGATTATTTTAAATATGTTTTTTTATAATAATTAATATTTAAAGAGAAATCCTTTAATTAAGATTATTAGAATTTGCCATTATACTTTGTGATATGAAATTAATTGAGATGTGAAGTGGATTTATCGGGGACGGTGTTTTTAAATGACATTTGTCCTTTAATCCAATTTACATTGAAATTATTATTTGGAATTTATAAATCTATTTTATAGATTTAAAAAGGCATTTTCTAAAAATCAAGTTTTCCAATTTAATAAAATAAATTGGAATTAAGTGGAAATTCGATTGGTAATAATCGAGATGAGCTTCTGCAATAGAAGACCGATATTATATATGGAATTTAAGAGGCTTTGCCGTTATTCCATGTATATTGTTAGTCCGATACAGAAATTTATATCGATTATGTATTGATTGATTTATGTGGAATTTCATATTTTGAAAATTGTTTTGTGGGTTTATCGTGAACTGTGTTTTAAATGACACTAGTTCTTTAACCCATTTAAAACAAGATTTATTCCTTAAATAAATGATCTTGTAATAATGATTTTTGATATTAAATCAAAATTAGAGTTTTAATAAATCTCTTAAGGAAGATTTAAGAGTTAATTTATTAATTTATCTTTGATAAAATTAATGAGAAGCTTTTAATATGAATATCTTATTAAAAGAATATTCTGAGTTGGAATATGGCGTAGTGTGTGATTTTCCAATATTTGATTTTTAATCACCAAATACGCGAGTTATTCAGAAAGACCGAGTTTAACCCATTCTGAATAATCATCACGACGATCAAGAGTCGAAGATGAAGTCGGTGACTGAAGACCGGAGAACATCACATCGTTTGGTTGATAGTGACTGATATCTTGAATTGGGACTGATCCACCAAGGCTAGGTAATAAGTGATGATCTTCCAGACGTACTGGAGATCGACATATACGTTGTTTCGTTCAGACCCAAAACGGACTTGTAAATGGATTGTGTGTCTGACATTGTATTCTTTTCTACTGTATTTGTTGAACGCTACTGATTATATATTTCAGTTTGGTGGTGAGAATTTATTCCTCACTTAACACCCTTCTCTAAGACTTATGAGCTTAGAGGTTATATAAATATATATTGGTAGATGATCAATGATATGGTAGAGTCTGACAATGTGGCATGCTAAGATGTAATTGATCAAGGCTTTGTTGAAAAGAAGGCCTTGTGGTTGATGATCAAAGCACAGTCTATTTAGACATAGCTTTGTGTATATCATGACTTCGCGAGCCTCACAGCCTGGTAGAGTCTAAAACGGGATAAGGGAACGCAGGGAGTGCACACGTTTCTTTCTGGCTAGAAGTGGTGTCATGGTATGGAGCCCAGACATTCACTTATGTGGTTGTTGGATTTTTAGAGGCCTCGGATTTATGCGGTCGCCCTCGGCCGTATTATAGGTTCAATAGGACCGGGGAGCGTGTGTTCAGGAATAACTAATCCACTAAAGCAGTTGTGAACCGGCCCTGCAGGATCCAAGGGTTCGCCAGCGTCCGAATCCTGGGACATTGCTAGAGTGTCTCGAATCGGTAAGGACTTCCTCCCTAGCCTTGACTCATGATGGAAACCCAATTTCCAATACGCCCCTTTACGGTTTTGATTGTATTACTAGTACGGCGACATAGTAGATGGTAGCTATGCCTTCTAGGATTGATATTATGATTGAAATGTTTTAATTAAAATATATACACATTAATAATAATATCGTATTTTGCGTATTTATCATTTCTTGACCATTATAAGGTAAAACCCTATCCTCTCGTGTGCATTGCATTGTGTGATGGGACCTGGGTCTTATAATGGTTTCATTTTTCTAAAAAGCATTGCATTATTTGACGATTTACTTTAGTTATGCACTGGCAATCCAATGGAGTAAACCCGTTCCGCGTTAGCGGCGTGGTCCTGGGATTAGCCTTCTATTTAGATAATTTAGGTTAAGAATTCTCACACCAGTCCCACGACTGACCTGTAGTTTGTTTCACTTTGCAAACTCGAGTGCCCTCTTTCCACACGGGCAGTCGAGTAGCTCATTTGGCAGGTATATTAAGCAAAGATCCTGGATTGAAGACTGAAGCTGTGGCCAGAATGTTGATAGCCTTCCACTGAGATTAGTTCCGCTGAAATGTATTGATTTTTGTAATTTATCTTCCGCTGTATATATTATCCAAAGTACTCTGATATATATTCTGTACTCTGATGTAACATTTATTATGATGTTATAAAAGTCTTCTGTATTTGTTCTAATGTGTTGTATGCCCAAAGTTGATGTATCCGCAGATTTCCATTCTTTGGTTCAGACCTGTGCTATTTATGGTCGATCCAGAGGGTGGGAATTTCCGGGATATCACAGTTGGTTTCAGAGCTCTGGTTAGCTCAAATCTTTGGGGTACAACTCGTTAGAACTGAACAAAGGACTCATCAGAGGTAGCATTAGTAATGTCCTATAAAACAGAATTCTCATTAGAGATAGGATCAGCAGTCTCCTAGAATGAGAAAACTCATTAGAGATGGGGTTAGCAATACCCTAGAATGAGTTCAGAGTGACTAGGCCATAATTAGCGTACTTGTAATTATATATATAATTCGATTTTATAAAATATGATTTTTGAATACATGAAAGTTATATATTTTGAAAATATAATCAACTAATTGATTAGAAATTGTATTGTGTGAATTTAAATTCATCTAGTTAAATTATTAAACAATAAAAAAATGAGAATTAAATTAGTTGAATAAACAACTTTTAGCTCATTTCCTTTTCGAGGACGAAAAGACTTTAAGTGGGGGAGATTGTAACAACCCGCAAATTCTGAACCAATTTAAAAATTTTATTTTAGAAAATTTAAATGAATTTTAAGAATATAAAATAATTTATTTAAATAATTATGGGTAAAATTTATTTTAATTGAAGTTAAAACGAATAAATTTAATTTAATTATAAAACGAGCCTGAAATGGCGCGGTAGTTTGAAAATTTAATTTTAAACTTTGACTGAATGTACAGGATTCAAAATAAATCAGAATTGAGTGAAACCAGAAATATTTAAATTTGTTTAATCATATCTTTCTAACGAATCTGAAAAATTGAAATTTCATAGCGGAAATCAAAAGTTATGGCCAATTCAATTTTTAGAAAAGTCGCTGTAGAATTTAATTATATATAATATATATGGCCCAAAAGGCTACTTTTCACATACGAAGGAATTTGGACTCGAGACCACTTCCATTGAGTCCGGAATGGTGTTTCTGCATTGAAAAACAGTAAACACTTATATATTTCGAGTTTCGGAAATTATTTGTTTAAAAATGTATTTTTAATATTAAATATATAGCCCTTGAAAATAGTCATTTTGCAAACGACCTCCGTTTTCGACGAAACCAATTTTGTTGGATCGGGAATGTCAAAATATTGTTAAATTTAGTTTTTCATAATTTTTAGAATTATTTTGTGGCCGTGGCAAAAAGATTTCTGTTTTGTCAATTTCAGTGAATTTTAATCGACTGAAAAATAGCCATTTTTCAAAAAGTCTCAGAATTCGACAAAATAAATTTTGTTAGGACCGTATCGTCATAAGAAAGCTAAATATATTTTTTTTTAGAATTTTCGGAGTCCGTATGTGGCCCCGGCATATTTAAATGTACGGTAGAAATTAAATTATTTATTTAATATTGTATTTTTAAATTAAAACCGAAAAAAAAACATATAGACATCAGAATTGGAGCCCGGGACATAGCCCATCGCGTTCAGAAGGCCTCAAAATGTTAGGATCGACAGTAAGTAGGCCCAAATCGGAGAAAGTCCGAAAATCCACCTTTTTAGCACAAATTTCGAGATTTATTAATAAAATAATATTTAAAAATCGGGCTGAAACCCTAATGGCGGCCACCGCCCAGAATTCAAGGGCTGAAATCATCTGATTTTCAAATGCTTAGATCTCTCAATCCGTTCAACGAAATTTGACGTATGATATACCAAATCGAAGAGAATTCAGAGAGCTACAAATCTATACGGTCAAGATCGGGTTTTGATTCACGGATTTTGCGAATTCTGGCCGAGAAGGGGCTGCGGTTTTTGGTGTTTTGTGGGTCTTAGAGATGGCCGAGTTCGACGGGTTTTGGGGTGGTGGTGGCTCGTGGCAAGGCGGTTCGAATGATGGGTCTTGATCGGTACCAAGGTGCTCCATGGGGGGTGCGACCAGAAGCTTTGGAAGGCGGCTTTGGGTTGTTCGGCCGAAGAAGGTAACGACGGGTTTGAGAGGAAGAAGGTCTGCTTTCTTTTTTTATTATCTAATTATTTAATTTGTCCGATCTTTAAAAATCCATAACTCTTTCATACGAGGTCCGTTTTACAAACCGTAAGTTGCGTTGGACTCGTCTTTCCGAGAGCTTCGTGATGGCGCAGACCGCAGCTGAAACGGAGACAGTCAAATTTCGGCCAAAATTCAATGTGAGAATTCAAATTCTATTATTTAATTAATTATTAATTAATTTTCTCGTGTTAAAAATTATTGTATTATTGTGTTAATTCAGATCTGAAATGTTTGGGTTGGATAGATGATTGATTGTTGCTTGTGGTATGATTTGTTGTTTGTGACATGTTAGATCCGCATTGAAATTTGCTATATTATTGAATTCTATTTGGGATTAGAAAATTAAATCTAAATTTAGTTTTAAATCATATTTTTGTATTGAAAATAAAAAGATGAAAATTTTACGATGTAAATAAAAAGATAATTTTTTTTTGTATTGAAAAAAAAGAAGAAGAAAAAGATCATATTTTTAAATGGAAATAAAAAGATAAATTTTTACGGTGTAAATAGAAAGGTGATAAATTTTTACATTGTAAAATATTAAAAGGTGATATTTTACGATTAAATATTAAAAGACGATGTTTTTACATTAAAATATAAAAGTTGATATTTTTACACCGTAAAATATAACGGTTGATATTTTTACATTATAAAAATAAAAAGTTGATAGCTTTACATTGTAAACATAAAAGTGAATATTTTTACATTGTAAGTAAAAGAATGAAATTTTATGATGTAAAATAAATTACATTTTTATTATGTAATTTATGAATGATTTTACACCGTATGAAATAAATTACATTTTATTATGTAATTTATGAATGAATTTACTCCGCATGAATGAAATTTCATTTTATTTTGTAATGTATATGAAATGAATGTATGAACTTGCTTTGTAAATTAAAAATTACATTTTTATAGGTAATTAAAATGTGAATTTACACGGTATGATAAAAATTACATTTTTAGATGTAATCTAGATATGAATTTATGTCGTATGATAACAATTACATTTTTCTATGTAATTAAAATATGAATTTCCATCGCATGATGAAAATTACATTTTTCTATGTAATTTAAAATTGAATTTGTACCGCATGATAAAAATTACATTTTTCTATGTAATTTAGATGTAAATTAGAACGGTAAAATAAAAATGACATTTTTCTACGTAATTTATATATGAGTTATATTGGTATGATAAAAATTACATCTTTCAATGTAATTAGAATATGAATTTGTATTGCATTATATAAATTACATCTCTTTATGTAATTGGGACATGAATTTACAATGTAAGATAAAATTTACATTTTTATATGTAGTAAGAAATTGAGAATTCGCATTTGTGACGGCCCGCCCCGCACCAGCCTGCATTTCCTCCAAAAGTGCGCTGTACACATGCCCAACTAGCACAAGACGGTCGTCATAAGAAAGGAAAGAAGGGAATGAACTAATTAAAGAACCTGTAGAATGTCTCACAGCGCATGGAATAAAATATAATAATAATAATGTACTTGACATAAAACAGGCGAGACAGTGCATAAGCTGATAACTAAAACCAACAACAATCTCAAAGCAGCGGAAATCCAAATACAGCTTATTACAACTTTTCAAAATCTACTGTCTCTGAACAACAGAAAGCCAAAATAGAAGATACACCACCAATGCCCAAGCAGTGATCTTCAACAACACAGGGAGAATACTATATATGTATATTACGTGGAAGCCTCCTGCTCGTCTCCGGATCATCTACCCGTGCATCACCAGCTAACATGTCTCTAGTCTGCTCGTGTGAGCACCCAGAGTAATAAGAGGAGACATAAAACTCTGGGTCAGACATAAAGCCTGGTATGAGCGATAAGCATCTAAACAGAATAATAACAGGTATACTAAACCATAACTGAACCTGGACCTGCAACCAAAGAGTTAGTACCACATACCGTTCAATACTCCAAGGTGCCATAATAAATAGTGTAAGAATACGGGGGTGGGGTGTGCATGTCACAATGATAGCAAACAAATCATCCATAACAACCATCCTCACATCTCTCACTCAGTGCGTAAAGCGTACGACATCTACCACTTTGGAACACTAGACAAACTGAGGTAACGACGAATCCCGACTTCTAGAAACCCTGCTGTGACCAAGCCAAACACTTGGAGTCATGACCAAACATTTCAATGACCCACTTCATTGGTCGTAGCCCTTGGTTCTACCGATGCCATAATGGCCCTGAATCCGCCTTCGTACCTCCTACCATAGTGGTTCAAAGCTATAGACGTCGATAACTCCTTGGCACGCGTCCCGCAGCAAAGCCCAACCATGAAGTGAACTCGTCGATTCCCATCTGAATCTTAAGCTCTAACTTCTCATTTGGACTTCCTTTGCATCTCGGGTTTGGTCGAATTGGAGTGGGTCTTCAGAAGAGTTGTCGCGCATTAACAGTCCTAGAATTCTGTTCGGTTCGGTAGTCATCACCTTCATCGGTTCAGGTCGGTAGTCATCACCTTCATCGGTTCGGGTCGGATACTCCACTTCGGGTCGGGTCGGTGTCCACCTCCGGGTCGGGTCGGGCGTCCTTCCTTCCAGTGCTCCGATCCTCTCCCTCATTTCTTCACGTATTCCGATCCGATCCCTCCTTGCCATCTGATCCGCGTGGCCTTCCCTCTTGCGAGTCCTCCCAAATGTTTACTTCCGATCCGAGCCCTGCGTCTCCAAGTCGATCCGATCTGGCATCCAATTATTCTTCCGATCCGATTCCCTTGTCCACTCCAACTCTAAGCAAACGGCCTTCCTCCTCGCCAAGCCTCCTATGTGCCAAACTCCGGTTCGGGTCGGGTTTCTTGCCCAGTTCACATATCCGATCCGTGCCCCCATCCGATCCGATCCGAAGCCCTGCACAACTTTCTGCAACTTTTCCAGCAACTTGTTTACGCCGTTCGACGACGTTTTTGACGAATCTAACTATTCTAATCAATCACAATTCATGTCAAATAGTCATAACAACATAGCAAACTAACCTCAAACACCAAAACAATGAATTTATATGTCAAAATGGATCAAACGTGCCCAAAACCCCTTATTTTCCTATAATCCTTCTTAATCATGTTTAAGCACATACTAATCATAGGGTTAACAAAACTTAATCAAATCGAACCAAATTTCTAACAGAGGCATAAAATATTATTTACGAATTTCTAAACATTTTTCCAGAATTTATTAGTGTATAAATTCGCTAATCTTCACTAATCACTCTTAATTAACTGTAATTAGTGTCAAAATGATGCTATCACTCACCTTGGCCACAAAATAAAACACCAAATCTGAAATATCCTCTGTTTGGGTCGAATTCCTATGTATAGCAGCAGCTCCAACCTTGCTTTGTTGCTATTTGGCCTTGTTTTGATGTAGTTTAGGCTTAATCTTCACTAAAAATGTGTTTTGGAGTGGTTTTAGAGGATGGAGGCCATTACTAAGGTCTCAAGAAGGTTTGTGGCGGCTCAAAACTGAAATGGAAATGATTTCCTAACCCTAATCAGTCCTCCTATACCTCTAAACCCGAAATTCCCCTCTGGGCCTAGCTGCTAATCACCCAGTTAAGCCCAATTAAGCTGTTTTTCACCATCTGAAACTTGTTTCAGCCATATCTCCCAAACGGTAAGCCCGTTCGGCTAATGTGACCACTCTACGGAAAGAGAAACCATCATCCGAAGCCAATGGAAGTGGTTTCAGGTCAAAATTCATTTCCAGTCAAAAGTTATGGCCAAAACAGTGCCAACTAGGGGTAAAATGGTCATTTAAAAATCGGGAAAAATCATGAACATGGGAAATGACCACAATAGTCGTCTCCCAAAGTTACATGACCATACGACTTCGTATGTGAAAGAAATAAATATCCTATGATCCTATGACGCGTAGAATATGGGTCGTTACATTCTCCCCCCCCTTAAGAAATTTCAACCCCGAAATTCCTTAACCCAAAACATGCAAAGGATCCCGCATGCCTAACAAACACATACAACAATCAATTCATTCAAAACAAGCAAACAAGTCTATCTTAGCATGCGGAAAACTAAATCGCTAATAAAACCTTACCAGACAAAGAGTTCTGGATACTTCTTCCTTATGTCCTCCTCTGTTTCCCAAGTACAATCATTCTCGTCCTCGCTCCACTGTACCTTGACTAGCTTCACCGCCTTCCTTCGAAGTTGCTTCAAGTTGTGCACGACAATACGGGCCGGCTTACGGTTCCCAACCGCCTCGGGTTCTACTTCGAAGTCCTCTAACTGATCAGGTGAAATAGTCATATTTGAGTCGTGAACGAACTTCCTTAGTTAGGAAACATGAAATACGTTGTGAACTCCCGCCATCTTCTCCGGTAAGTCAATTCTATATGCCAAATTCCCGATTAGCTCAAGAACAGGGAATGGGCCAACAAATCTTGGTGCCAACTTGCCTCTTCTGCCAAATCGTATTACGCTCTTCAACGGAGAAATCTTGACAAACACCAAGTCGCCAACGGAGAATTTTAAGTCTCTTCTCCTCCTATCAGCATAACTTTTCTGCCTATCCTGGGCTGCCTTCATTCGTTGTTGAATGATCTTGATTTTATCTGAAGTTTCCCTCACCACATCTGGTCCAAGCATAAACTTCTCGCCAGTCTCTATCCAACATGATGGTGAGTTGCACGGTCTTCCATACAAAGCTTCAAATGGAGCCATACCGATACTGGATTGGTAACTATTATTATATGCAAACTCTACTAGATGCAAATGGTCATCCCATGACCCACCAAAATCCAATATACATGCTCTCAAGAGATCTTCCAAAATACGATTCACCCTTTCCGTCCGACCGTCGGTCTGAGGATGATATGCGGTACTGAGATGTAACTCTGACCCTAGAGCCTCTTGTAAGCTCTTCCAAAACCCACTAGTGAACAACGGGTCTCGGTCGCTCACAATGCCTTTAGGTACTCCATGAAATCTCACTACCCACTTCATATACAATTCTGTTAACTTAGCTGCCGTTCTGGTCGATTTAACTGGTATAAATCTTGCACTTTTGGTCAATCGGTCCACAATCACCCAAATGCTATCATGTCCCGATCTAGTCCTTGGTAAACCATCGATGAAATCCATCGAGACTTGCTCCCATTTCCATTCGGGAATTTCTAATGGCTGTAACAACCCACTAGGCTTCTTTTGTTCGGCTTTAACTAGCTGGCAATTCATGCATTTGGATATAAACTTCCCAACGTCTCTTTTCACCCCTTCCCAGTAGTAAGTCTGCTTCATATCTCGATACATCTTATTACCACCGGGGTGTATAGTTAGCTTTGAGTGATGACATTCTCTAAGCACTTCGTCCCTCAATCCATTGACATTGGGTACAACAAGCTTTCCATTCTTTCTAAGCCATCCATCTCGATCAAGCCCATACTTGTTCACCTCCTCATCGATACCCATCTCTAACTTGGAGATGATTTCCAATAGGTTAGGATCGTCCCTCTGACTAGTGCCGATCCGCTCAATCAAAGTGGGTCTGATCGTCAAACTTGCTAACATTTCTGGATCCAATTCGCACTTTGGTCTGAAATCAAAACCCGCGATATACTCCAGTTTCTTCCATTCAAGGAACATAGCCCCTAAGCTGGCATGTCTTCTACTCAATGCATCAGCCACCGCATTGCCCTTTCCTGGTGTATATGCGATGTCAAAATCATAGGAAGCTAAGAATTCTAACCATCTACGCTGACGGAGATTCAGATCTTTCTGAGAGAAGAGATACTTTAACGACTTATGATCTGTAAACAGCTCAAATCTTTCTCCCAAGAGATAGTGTCTCCACATCTTTAACGCGAACACGATCGCTGCCAATTCTAAATCATGGGTAGGGTATCTTCTCTCGTGCGGTTTCAATTGTCGACTTGCATAAGCTACAACCCTACCGCCTTGCATCAATACAGCACCTAGTCCGGTACCACAGGCATCCGTGTATACCGTCATCTCTTCATCCCCCTTAGGAATGACTAACACTGGTGCGCTTGTCAACTTGTCCTTTAGATTTTTAAATGCATTCTCGCACCTTTCATCCCAGACAAAAGCTTGATTCTTCTTGGTCAACTGGGTCAATGGTGCTGCTAACTTGGAGAAACCTTGGATAAACTTACGATAATATCCAGCTAACCCCAAGAAACTTCTTACATCTGTTGCATTCTTGGGCGTAGGCCAATCCTGTACCGTAGCCACCTTTGCCGGGTCCACGGCAATACCATTCTCTGATACAACATGGCCCAAGAACCTCACTTCCCTCTTCCAGAAGTGACACGTAGAAAACTTTGCTTTCAATTGGTGTTTTCTCAACACCTCCATCGCTACTCTTAAATGTTCCTTGTGTTCTTCCTCTGTCCTCGAATAGACCAAAATATCATCAACGAACACAAGGACAAACTTATTCAACTGATCTCTGAATACCCTATTCATAAGATCCACAAAATATGCTGGGGCATTGGTCAGCCCAAATGGCATAACCAACCATTCATAAAATCCAGACGGCGTTCGAAATGCCGTTTTAGCTATACTCTCAGCTTCCACTCTAAGCTGATGAAAACCTGTCGCGAGATCCAACTGAGAGAACACTCTCGTGCCACTCAACTGATCGAACAAATCATCTATCCGCGGGAGAGGATACTTGTTCTTCCTCGTCACTTTATTCAACTCGCGGTAGTCTACACACAAACGAAGGGAACCATCCGCCTTGGTAGCAAACACAACTGGTGCTCCCCATTCAGAAACACTCCTTCTGATAAATCCCTTCTTCAAAAGATCGTTGACTTGCACCTCGAGCTCTCGCTGCTCCCTTGGTGCCATACGACGAAGTGGCATCACTATAGGCCTGGCATCCTTTACCAAATCAATACGAAACTCAATCTCTCGGTGTGGTGGAAGTCCAGTCACTTCTTCGAAAACATCCGGATACTGGCCAACCACGGGCAAACCTAACAACTCACTATGCGGAATGTCGAGGGAGTTTAGAAAACTAGCCAATACCCCCTTACTGGGTAGACCACCAAACACTATCCTCCGCCCATCATCCGCTCTAGCTGTCACCAACAAGCCCTCACAGTCTACCACCACCCCGTATCTTTGGAGCCAATCTACTCCCAAAATAATGCCAAACCCAGTAAAGCCCAAAACAAAGCAATCACAAACAAACATGCATCCATGACTCGATAAGACCACATTACGACAAATCATGCTAAGGCTAGTCGAACCACCAATCGGGTTCGTCACTACTAAAGGTCTATCGACAATCTCGGGCTCCAATCCCAACCTATCTACCAGGTCACTAGATATGAAAGAACTGGAAGCTCCGGTATCAAACAAAACTCTAACAGGAACATCATAAACAGAAAGCATACCTTGAATGACGACATTCTTTCCCTTCTCTGCCGCAGTTGGGGCATTCGACGAAGAAGGAATAGCATTAAGGGCATATGCTTTCACCATTTGCTTTTCTTTAGGGGGCTGTGGACACTTGTCCTTGTGATGTCCCATTTGGCCACAGTTGAAGCACTTCCTATCCGCTGGCTTGGCCCGACAATTACTAGCATAATGGCCCTTCTTACCACAGCTGAAGCACTCAACATCTTGCTTATTCTTTTTCTTCTGGCCATTCTTAGTTTTATTCTGCTTTCTCTTATTCTGGGAACCACCCTTGCCTCCACCACTTGCTTGTGGCTTTGGCTCATCTGCGGATGCAACCTCAGTCTTCGGCTTAGGGTAGAGACTTTCCGATCTTAACGCTTTCCCCACAATCGATTCAAACGTCTCATCGATGTGGTTAATAAGTTTTTCCCCCAAGTACTGATCCAAACCAGTTATGAATTTCTCATTCTTTTTCTCGGCAGTATCAATAAGAGATAACCCATATTTTGACAAAGTGTCAAATTCAGCAATATACTCCGAGACAGCTCTGCCATTCTGCTTGAGCTCCAAGAACTTTCTTAAACAGCATTGACTTCTGAGCAGCTGGAATGAACTTCTCACTAAAGCGAGCCTTAAACTGCTCCCAAGTAATCTGATCTTCGGGAGTAGCTGCCTTTATAGCATTCCACCAATTCATTGCCCGCCCTTGCAGCTGACGGAACGCTAGCTTTCTCTTCATCGCATCCTCGATACCCAAATCCTCGAAGATACGTTCGCAACTATCCACCCAATCCTGAACATCCGTAGCCGACTCCGTTCCGTGGAACGGCTTCCCACCAAGGCTAGTATAATCCTTATTCAGCTTGGCGAAGTCGACTCTTGGCGCCTGCACCATTGGACCACCACCATTTCCACCATTGGGGGCTGCTCTCTGTACATCTCTAAGCATCTCTCTCATGAGGTCGGTAAACATCGTCCTCATGTCAGCAGCATTCCCATTATTGGCCCCTCTACCGGTACCTCTAACATATCGGCTCATCGTCAATCTGAAAAAGGAAACGATTAACGACTCCATAGTGGTGCTAGTACAGTACGACTTCATCCTTATACTACTAATAGTATATATATAGCTTTTTAAAACTCAAAATAGTCACAAATACGCTCTCTCGTATACGTATATTATCTCTCCCTGATAGCTTCCCTAGGTTAACTACGCAACCTAGAGCTCTGATACCAAGTGTGACGGCCCGCCCCGCACCAGCCTGCATTTCCTCCAAAAGTGCGCTGTACACATGCCCGACTAGCACAAGACGGTCGTCATAAGAAAGGAAAGAAGGGAATGAACTAATCAAAGAACCTGTAGAATGTCTCACAGCGCATGGAATAAAATATAATAATAATAATGTACTTGACATAAAACAGGCGAGACAGTGCATAAGCTGATAACTAAAACCAACATCAATCTCAAAGCAGCGGAAATCCAAATACAGCTTATTACAACTTTTCAAAATCTACTGTCTCTGAACAACAGAAAGCCAAAATAGAAGATACACCACCAATGCCCAAGCAGTGATCTTCAACAACACAGGGAGAATACTATATATGTATATTACGTGGAAGCCTCCTGCTCGTCTCCGGATCATCTACCCGTGCATCACCAGCTAACCTGTCTCTAGTCTGCTCATGTGAGCACCCAGAGTAATAAGAGGAGACATAAAACTCTGGGTCATACATAAAGCCTGGTATGAGCGATAAGCATCTAAACAGAATAATAACAGGTATACTAAACCATACCTGAACCTGGACCTGCAACCAAAGAGTTAGTACCACATACCGTACAATACTCCAAGGTGCCATAATAAATAGTGTAAGAATACGGGGGTGGGGTGTGCATGTCACAATGATAGCAAACAAATCATCCATAGCAAGCATCCTCACATCTCTCACTCAGTGCGTAAAGCGTACGACATCTACCACTTTGGAACACTAGACAAACTGAGGTAACGACGAATCCCGACTTGTAGAAACCCTGCTGTGACCAAGCCAAACACTTGGAGTCATGACCAAACATTTCAATGACCCACTTCATTGGTCGTAGCCCTTGGTTCTACCGATGCCATAATGGCCCTGAATCCGCCTTCGTACCTCCTACCATAGTGGTTCAAAGCTATAGACGTCGATAACTCCTTGGCACGCGTCCCGCAGCAAAGCCCAACCATGAAGTGAACTCGTCGATTCCCATCTGAATCTTAAGCTCTAACTTCTCATTTGGACTTCCTTTGCATCTCGGGTTTGGTCGAATTGGAGTGGGTCTTCAGAAGAGTTGTCGCGCATTAACAGTCCTAGAATTCTGTTCGGTTCGGTAGTCATCACCTTCATCGGTTCGGGTCGGTAGTCATCACCTTCATCGGTTCGGGTCGGATACTCCACTTCGGGTCGGGTCGGTGTCCACCTCCGGGTCGGGTCGGGCGTCCTTCCTTCCAGTGCTCCGATCCGCTCCCTCATTTCTTCACGTATTCCGATCCGATCCCTCCTTGCCATCTGATCCGCGTGGCCTTCCCTCTTGCGAGTCCTCCCAAATGTTTACTTCCGATCCGAGCCCTGCGTCTCCAAGTCGATCCGATCTGGCATCCAATTATTCTTCCGATCCGATTCCCTTGTCCACTCCAACTCTAAGCAAACGGCCTTCCTCCTCGCCAAGCCTCCTATGTGCCAAACTCCGGTTCGGGTCGGGTTTCTTGCCCAGTTCACATATCCGATCCGAGCCCCCATCCGATCCGATCCGAAGCCCTGCACAACTTTTTGCAACTTTTCCAGCAACTTGTTTACGCCGTTCGACGACGTTTTTGACGAATCTAACTATTCTAATCAATCAAAATTCATGTCAAATAGTCATAACAACATAGCAAACTAACCTCAAACACCAAAACAATGAATTTATATGTCAAAATGGATCAAACGTGCCCAAAACCCCTTATTTTCCTATAATCCTTCTTAATCATGTTTAAGCACATACTAATCATAGGGTTAACAAAACTTAATCAAATCGAACCAAATTTCTAACAGAGGCATAAAATATTATTTACGAATTTCTAAACATTTTTCCAGAATTTATTAGTGTATAAATTCGCTAATCTTCACTAATCACTCTTAATTAACTGTAATTAGTGTCAAAATGATGCTATCACTCACCTTGGCCACAAAATAAAACACCAAATCTGAAATATCCTCTGTTTGGGTCGAATTCCTATGTATAGCAGCAGCTCCAACCTTGCTTTGTTGCTATTTGGCCTTGTTTTGATGTAGTTTAGGCTTAATCTTCACTAAAAATGTGTTTTGGAGTGGTTTTAGAGGATGGAGGCCATTACTAAGGTCTCAAGAAGGTTTGTGGCGGCTCAAAACTGAAATGGAAATGATTTCCTAACCCTAATCAGTCCTCCTATACCTCTAAACCCGGAATTCCCCTCTGGGCATAGCTGCTAATCACCCGGTTAAGCCCAATTAAGCTGTTTTTCACCATCTGAAACTTGTTTCAGCCATATCTCCCAAACGGTAAGCCCGTTCGGCTAATGTGACCACTCTACGGAAAGAGAAACCATCATCCGAAGCCAATGGAAGTGGTTTCAGATCAAAATTCATTTCCAGTCAAAAGTTATGGCCAAAACAGTGCCAACTAGGGGTAAAATGGTCATTTAAAAATCGGGAAAAATCATGAACATGGGAAATGACCACAATAGTCGTCTCCCAAAGTTACATGACCATACGACTTCGTATGTGAAAGAAATAAATATCCTACGATCCTATGACGCGTAAAATACGGGTCGTTACAGCATTGATATTAAAATAACACTTTTGTTAAAGACATTGCATTAGAATAAAAAGATAATTTTTGTCGCTTTTTCTTTTAGAAATAAAAAGCATATTTTGTCACCTTTTCTTTTTAACATGAAAAAGGTCATTTTTGTCGCTTCTTCTTTTTAACATTAAAAGAACATTTTTATGTCATGTTTCTTTTTAGCATTAAAAGAAGCATTTTTGTTGTTTTTCTTTTAAAAAAAAAGAACATTTTGCTTTCATCTCTTTATGTTGAATATTTTATCGTCATTATTGAATGTGGTAAAAATAGAATAGTTAATGTTGAATATTTTATCGTCATTTTGAATGCGGTGAAAATAGAATGGTTAATGTTGTCATTTTTATCGACATTTTTAGGGCGATAAAAATAGACAATGTTAGTGATTCATTTTTATCGACATTTTTAGGGCGATAAAAATAGACAATGTTAGTGATTCATTTTTATCGACATTTTAGTGCGATAAAAATAGACAATGTTGGTGATGCATTTTATCGACATTTTTGGTGCGATAAAAAGAATATATTTTTGTGTAACATTTTATTTGTCCTTCTAGAGACAATAAAAAGAATAAAATTATAAGAATTACTTTTTTATGTAAAATTGCTTTCATTGAAAAGAATAAATATAGAAGACGGGAATTTTTTTTTATTTGTTAATAATAAACAATGAAAAAGGGGACATTTACATTTTGATGTAAATAAACAATAATAAAAAAATTTACATTCAAAATGTAAGTTAGAAATAAAAGGATTGTTTGCATTCTACGATGCAAATGAAATGTAGAAAATAGAAAATACATTTTTATTTGCATCCTATCATGCAAATAAAATAAAGAGATAAAATTTCATTTGTTGTTTGCAACCTTAGTGCAAACAAACAAGAAGATAAAAATTACATTTTGTTTGCAAATTTAGTTGCAAACAAATTTATTAAAAATAGAAGTTACATTTTTGTTGAAATTTTTAAATGTGAACAAAGCATTTAAAATAAAAGTTACATTTTTATTTATTTATTTACTTCACTTGATGTAAATAAACATAAAATAAAGAGTTGTTCTTTTATTTACATTTCTTGATGTAAATAAAACTAGAAATTTAGTATTACACTTTTATTTGCTTTACTCAACGCAAATAAAACAGGAGAATAAAAGAAATATTTTCATTTGCAATCCTTAAAGCAAATAAATTATGAAATGAAAAGTTACAATTTTTATTTACATTCTTCTATGTAAATAAACATCAAAGTAAAAAGCTGAATCTTTATTTGCATTCCCTATTGCAAATAAAGCTTAAAATGAAAAGTTATATTTTTTTTATTATTTGTATTCCCTATTACAAATGGAATTAAAGATTATATCTTTCTTCTCATTTATTTATAATGAAAGGAATTGAAATAAAAGATTATATTTTTTTCGTCATTTTAGATGCGATAAAAGAATAGAAATAAAGAATTCATTCTTATTGACATTTTACATACGATAAAAAGGATAGAAATAAAAAGAGACATTTTTATCGTCGTGTTATATATTGTAATTACACTACCATAGACAAGTTACCTGACTTTATTATGTGATTGGGTCGATTATTTTCACACATCGCCCAAGTGCACAAATAAATTTATTATTTGTTTATTGGTTGAAACCCCACACGGGTGTTGGGATGAAAATTAACATACACTAATCCCAATATTTAGTTGTATGTTGATCGTTAGATCGACAGGCTGCGATGAGCGTTATTATTTAATTTTAACACTTACGCAGTGGAATTTACACTTTGGATGAAATGGATGATTTTACTGTTATTGTTATATATGACATGTGTGAAATCCATATAATCCAAAATTATATGGTAAATGTTTGAGTCGCATTTTGATTCAGATGTTCTTTTAAATAAGAATATTCTTACATTAGAAATTCTTTTTATATAAAAATATATTTTAATATAAAAATATATTTTTAATCAAGTATATGTTAAAACAAAGAATATTTGTAAAAGATAAAAATCTGTTGTATAAAGAATATTTTTAATGATTATTTTAAATATGTTTTTTTATAATAATTAATATTTAAAGAGAAATCCTTTAATAAAGATTATTAGAATTTGCCATTATACTTTGTGATATGAAATTAATTGAGATGTGAAGTGGATTTATCGGGGACGATGTTTTTAAATGACATTTGTCCTTTAATCCAATTTACATTGAAATTATTATTTGGATTTTATAAATCTAGTTTATAGATTTAAAAAGGCATTTTCTAAAAATCAAGTTTTCCAATTTAATAAAATAAATTGGAATTAAGTGGAAATTCAATTGGTAATAATCGAGATGGGCTTCTGTAATAGAAGACCGATATTATATATGGAATTTAAGAGGCTTTGCCGTTATTCCATGTATATTGTTAGTCCGATACAGAAATTTATATCGATTATGTATTGATTGATTTCTGTGGAATTTCATATTTTGAAAATTGTTTTGTGGGTTTATCGTGAACTGTGTTTTAAATGACACTAGTTCTTTAACCCGTTTAAAACAAGATTTATTCCTTAAATAAATGATCTTGTAATAATGATTTTTGATATTAAATCAAAATTAGAGTTTTAATAAATCTTTTAAGGAAGATTTAAGAGTTAATTTATTAATTTATCTTTGATAAAATTAATGAGAAGCTTTTAATATGAATATCCTATTAAAAGAATATTCTAAATTGGAATGTGGCGTAGTGTGTGATTTTCCAATATTTGATTTTTAATCACCAAATACGCGAGTTATTCAGAAAGACCGGGTTTAACCCATTCTGAATAATCATCACGACGATCAAGAGTCGAAGATGAAGTCGGTGACTGAAGATCGGAGAACTTCACATCGTTTGGTTGATAGTGACTGATATCTTGAATTGGGACTGATCCCCCAAGGCAAGGTAATAAGTGATGATCTTTCCAGACGTACTGGAGATCGACGGATACGTTGTTTCGTTCAGACCCAGAACGGACTTGTAAATGGATTGTGTGTCTGACATTGTATTCTTTTCTACTGTATTTGTTGAACGCTACTGATTATATTTTTCAGTTTGGTGGTGAGAATTTATTCTTCACTTAATACCCTTCTCTAAGACGTATGAGCTTAGAGGTTATATATATTGGTAGATGATCAATGATATGATAGAGTCTGACAATGTGGCATGCTAAGATGCAATTGATCAAGGCTTTGTTGAAAAGCAGGCCTTGTGGTTGATGATCAAAGCACAGTCTATTTAGGCATAGCTTTGTGTATATCGTGACTTCGCGAGCCTCACAGCCCGTTAGAGTCTAAAACGGGAGAAGGGAACGCAGGGAGTGCACACGTTTCTTTCTAGCTAGAAGTGGTGTCATGGTATGGAGCCCAGACATTAACTTATGTGGTTGTTGGATTTTTAGAGGCCTCGGATTTATGCGGTCGCCCTCGGCCGTATTATAGGTTCAATAGGACAGGGGAACGTGTGTTCAGGAATAACTAATCCACTAAAGTAGTTGTGGACCGGCCCTGCAGGATCCAAGGGTTCGCCAGCGTCTGAATCCTGGGACATTGCTAGAGTGTCTCGAATCGGTAAGGACTTCCTCCCTAGCCTTGACTCATGATGGAAACCCAATTTCCAATACGCCCCTTTACGGTTTTGATTGTATTACTAGTACGGCGACATAGTAGATGGTAGCTATGCCGTCTAGGATTGATATTATAATTGAAATGTTTTAATTAAAATATATACACACTAATAATAATATCGTATTTTGCGTATTTATCATTTCTTGACCATTATAAGGTAAAACCATATCCTCTGGTGTGCGTTGCATTGTGTGATGGGACCTGGGTCTTATAATGGTTTCATTTTTCTAAAAAGCATTGCGTTATTTGACGATTTACTTTAGTTATGCACTGGCAATCCAATGGAGTAAACTCGTTCTGCGTTAGCGGCGTGGTCCTGGGATTAGCCTTCTATTTAGATAATTTAGGTTAAGAATTCTCACACCAGTCCCACGACTGACCTGTAGTTTGTTTCACTTTGCAAACTCGGGTTCCCTCTGCTCATTTGGCAGATATATTAAGCAAAGATCCTGGATTGAAGACTGAAGCTGTGGCCAGAATGTTGATAGCCTTCCACTGAGATTAGTTCCGCTGAAATGTATTAATTTTTGTAATTTATCTTCCGCTGTATATATTATCCAATGTACTCTGATATATATGCTGTACTCTGATGTAACATTTATTATGATGTTATAAAAGTCTTCTGTATTTGTTCTAATGTGTTGTATGCCCAAAGTTGATGTATCCGCAGATTTCCATTTTTTGGTTCAGACCTGTGTGGTTTATGGTCGATCCAGAGGGTGGGAATTTCCGGGATATCACAGTGTTCGTGCGTGGAAGAGGGTATTTTAGAGATTTTAAAATATATAAATAAATAAAAATATTTCATTGGTCAATACACTTTCTCTTTCCCTGATACCATCCAGAACGACGGCGGAAACCCTTCCCACGCTTCCCTCCTTGATTTCTCATTCCACACTCAATAAAAACCCATCCTCCAGTTGAAGATTTTGAAGAGCTCGAGACGAGCTTCAAATCCATACCAGGATTGAATTTTTTCGTAGAGTTTTCGGGGAGATACGGGTCCCAAAAGTGGAGCCCTTTGGATCGCCACCGCGGCCACGCCTAGCCACCGAACTGGGGCCCACTTCCGGCGCCTGAGCGCCTCTCCTTCCCCTTCGACCTCGCGCAACCTGATTCCCGTATTGATCAACGGATTAGCTGAAAATTTGAAACCTAGTTTCAAACCAAACTGCTGAGGTACGGCTGAAAATTATATATATACTGTATTATAGCAGTTTAAAGCGCTACGGTTTTTGATTTCACTGTAAAAATCATATCTTTTTCGTTTCTTGACGAAATTCAGTGAAACAAGAGAAAATGGACTCGTGTGGATGTCTTCTACATTCTAGAAGAGATCGCATATTTTTCTGAGCCTTCTGCTATTTTTGGTGGAGTGGAACCCAATGTGAGATTTCTAAATTATAAACGATATGGAAAACGACGATGTATAAATTATATAATCGATGTATGAGTTATATAAGTGTTGTACACCTCTTGTATAAGCGTTGTATAAGTTGTACGTTCGATGTATAAGTTGTATATGCGTTGTAAAAATTATATATGTGTTGAAATAGAAGTGAAATGCTATATATATATATACACGCCCCTCGTCCACAAACCATGGACGATATTTATTGGTTGTGATTGGTGTGAAAATTGGTTGATTACGAATAGTTGATTAGAATTGTTTGTGGTTGAAATTGATTGATTGTGGTTGAAAAATACCCGTTTATGGTTGAGAAATATTTGGTTGAAACCACGTAGGATTAGTTTGTGGAAATGAAAAAAATATACATGCCCCCTGTGTGCGAGCTAGATGCATGAATCCCCAATGTCAAAAGCTGCGAGGCTTTAAGGTAGAGCGAGGAGCCGTACTAGGGACGGTCCCGGTTTTAACTACCCTGCCGTTATGATGCCGAAATTTTAAATAATATTCATGTGTTAGAATTATTTTCCCGTGTTGAAACTATATTCGTCTGTTGAATAGAAAACCTTCATGTGTTGAATAGAAATTCATTCGTTGAACCATATTCATGTGTTGAATGACATTCGTGTTTTAAATAAATTGTTTTAAATATAAAAATCACATTTTTACTCTATATATACAAACTATAGAAAACCTTCATGTGTTGAATTGAAATTCATTCGTTGAATAGAAATTCATGTGTTGAATGGTATTCGTGTTTTAAATAAATTGTTTTAACAATAAAAATCACATTTTTACTCTATATATACAAACTATAGAAAACCTTCATGTGTTGAATTGAAATTCATTCGTTGAATAGAAATTCATGTGTTGAATGGTATTCGTGTTTTAAATATAAAAATCACCTTTTTATCTATATATATCAACTATAGAAAACCTTCATGTGCTGAATCGAAATTCATTCGTTGAATTGAAATTCATGTGTTGAATGGTATTCATATTTTGAAAGAAATTGTTTTATAATAAAAAATCCTATTTTTATTACCTATATGAACTATATAAAATAATCTCGTTTTGAAATAAATTGTTTTATAATAAAAATCCTATTTTTATCATCAATATGAACTATATAAAATAATCGTGTTTTGAAATGAATTGTTTTACAATAAAAAACACATTTTTACTGTACACATGAGTTGTTAAAAATAGTGAAGTGTCGAAGTGAATGTTTGTTGGGTAAAAATATCATTTTTATCAAATGTATGAAAAGAATATAGCTTTGAAATCAAAGAATCAATATATATATATATATAAATATATAAATATAAATAGAATTGAAATATATCGAATAACGAAGCTGCAGTTCGTATTTTGAAACCGTGATTTCAAACGATTAGTGCGGGAGATCCGACCATCGGATTTTCCCGAAACCGCAACCGTTGGGTTCGCTTTGGAAATATCTTTCCAACGGCACCAACTTTGTAAAGATCCAACGGTTGGATGGTCTGGAATTTTTAATTCATATCTGAAGAAAAACAGCGCCATAATCGATTATATATATATATATGTAAATATAATTATATTTAATCGAATAACGACGCTGCAGTTCGTATTTTGAAATTGAAACTTCAAACGATTATACTGGGAGATTCGACCGTCGGATTTTCCCGAAACTGGAACCGTTGGATTCGTTTTGAAAAGATATTTCTAATGATATAAATTTTGTGAAGATCCAACGGTTAGATTTTCAGATATGTGTAAATCAAATCTGAAGAAAAACAGCGCCACGGCCGCGTTATGGCCCGAAGCGTCGTTTAAATAAATTGGCTATTTTAAAATAAATAAAAATAGCAATAAATCGTTATAAAATATTATAAACGATATGGATGTGAAATTTAGGAACTAACTGAAGGTTGGCTAAGTCGAATGGTTTCCTGGATTTTGATCTGATGTTGGTTTCGGCCTTCGGGGTTAATATTTGGGAAATCGTTCTCTTACTGATTTACAGATAGTGACTAATGAATTGAAATGATGCATATGATGTGTTTGTGTAGCACTTGTTTATTATATATGCGAGTTGCTCAAAAAGACCGTGTTTATCCCATTTTGAATAACTGAATCGACGATAAGAAATCGAAGATGAAGACGGTGGTCGAAGACCAGAGTTCTTCACCTCATTTGGATGGTAACTAAGGTCCTGATTGGGAGGCATCCCGAAATATGGATAATGAGTAGTGATCGTCTAGACGTATGTGGAGATCGATGGGTTTGCGAGGTATATAGTGCCTCCGGTTTCGTTCAGACCCAGAACGGACTTGTAAATGGACTGTGTGTCTGACATTGGAATTCATTCTGTGTGATTGATAGCCATCAGTTACATGGCGTGAATTGCCTGTGTGGCATGCTAATATGCAGTGATCAGGGCTTCTGTTGAAAAGCAAAGTCTTGTGGTGATGATCAAAGCACCGCCTGTGTGGCGTAGCTTTGTGTATAACGTGAATTCGCGAACCTCACACCCCGGTATGAACCAGAAATGGGAGAGGACATCAGGGAGGGCCTACGTTTCTTTCTAGCTAGGAGTTGTGTCAGTGTTTTTACAGGCCTGACATTTTACTTATGTGGATGATGGATAGCGAGGCGCCTCGATTATATCGGTCGATCCGGGACCGATGGAGTCATTCGTTGGCTCATTTCCGCCCCATAGGGCGGAAAAACGTAGTGTTCAGGCATAATAATCCACATCGGTGGACCGGCCCTGACGATCCAAGGCTTGCCTGCGTGCTTGCCTGAGACATGGGCTAGATTGTCTCGAATTCGGTAAGGACTATCTTTTGGTTTGGTTCATGACGGAAATCCAATTTCAAAATACAAGACTGTGCGGTTTTGATTGTATACCTATATATGGCGACATAGTGGTATGGGGCATTAATGCCATCTATGATTGATACTTATGATCTGAAATTGTTTTTGAAACATATAAACACTAGTAATAATATCAAATGCTTTTGTTTTATTCGTATCAAGCATATTTTGGCCATTATAAGGTAAAACTCTATCCTCCGGTTTGTGTTGCATTGTGTGATGGGAACTGAGTCTTATAATGGCTTCATTTTTATAAAAAGCATTGCGATGTTTAAAAGATCTATTTGTTTTTGAAGCACTGGCAATCCAATGGAGTAAACCCGTTCCACGAAAGTGGCGTGGTCCTGTGATTAGCCATATTTTAAATGTGTTGAGTAGATTTCTCATACCAGTCCCATGACTGACTCGTACTTTGTTTCACTTTCAAACTCGGGTGCCCCTTTTTTCTACACGGGCAGCCTTGTATTCAGGTTTTAGCTGGCTCTTTCTGGATAGCTTGAGCTGAAGATGGATTATATTATTTATCTCTTTTTATGCTGTTCAGCTCCTATTGTACATATTATGTTTATTTCCGCTGTAGACATTTATGTATAGCTGAACTGTATTTGTACTAAGTATGATCCTGTATACTGTGTAACTCTGATGATTACGTTTATCCAGTATATTCTATTGTGCATTACCTGGTGTATTTATTTATTTTTGTTCTGTTATTATCCATTTATGTGTGATATTCCAAAGATTGCCCTTTCCACCGTCAGTACGGGGTTCGGGGTCGTCTCAAGAATGGTTTACTTTCTTCATTTCTTATTTTGTTGGGGTTTGAGATTCTCCCTAATCCAATCAATACATCTCTCCTCCATTAAAATATTAGATCTAGATTAGAAGGTTGAAGACCAACATCAAGAGAGAGTAGATCGCATCGAACTAAGGGATTTGGAGACTGTTCTTCACTGTCCGGATTTGTAGACCATTGATTTGAAGCTAATGTGAAGTGTCGGGGAGTGATAATTATCTCTTACGCGGATACAATCGAGTATACGGGTTGTTTGATCTTATCTTCATCATTTCAAGTTGTACTCACCTAGATCAACATCATGGTATGTGTATTTTCATTCAAATCACCATAGGATCTAATCGAGCAATTTAAATAGGCAAATTTCTATGTCAGTTCATATGTTATTACAATTTATATCCATTTGTTTAATTCGTGTTTATCATGAATTTGGTGAATTTCTTATTTTTGAATGATGAATAATCATTGTGTTAATGGTTGTTGATAATTTAGTTTGATTGGTGAAAGTGAATGTTTTTCACGAGTTTTGAAATCGAATGGTTGGATAAGATTGCAGAGTGTATATCTTGTCTTATTGCGCAAGCATGGATGGATCAACATTAATTTGGGGTGGATCAGAAGTGGATCAGCCACGTTTTGGAAGGTGGATTGGGCGAGTCCAAGATAAAGGATCAGCATGAGTGTATGGCGTGGATCAGGTGTATTTTGACATGGATCGGTATAACCTGGAGTGGATCGGAACTTATTAGATCTACAACATTTTAAAAAACATTGCAGAAACATGGATCGGGAAAGTAGGTTTGCCAATGGATCGGCAATGTGTGCATGCCATGGATCGGGAATGATTTCGTTGTGGATCAGGCTAGTTTCTCGATGGATCAGCACAAGGGAACATGGACTGGATCATTTGGAGTTCCACATCATTTGGAAAACACTATGAAAAGCATGGATCGTGCAAGAAAAAATGATGGATCGACCGAGTTCTGGAGGCGGATCTGATGGATTGGGAATTTCTGGACTGTAGCATTTCTGAAATGCTGTGGAATGATGGATCGGGCTTAGCAAATAGGCTTGGATTGGCCAAGGAATCTGAAGTGGTGCACACATGGAAAAGTATGATCGGGCAAAGGGGCTCTTACGGATTGTCCGATTGGACGAATCAGAGATGGTTGACAAACGACAGCGTTTGTGAAAGATTGTGGAATGAAAAAATGAACGATGTGGAAAGTTATATACAACGAAAGGCTGAAACGCTATGAATCGAAAGTCAACCAAATAAAGTATGTTTTTCGTTCGATAATGGTTGTGTCTTCAAAGTGAATTCAAGACGGGATGTTCAAAGTGTTTTGAAGTGTTTGTTGATCGTCGTATTGCAATAAATGTGAATATGGCTCAAAGTTGTGAATTCGTGGGTAATGGTTGCTCGAGAAGTCGCTTGAGCTTATGGATAGTCATCAAGTCGAATGACTAGAGATATCGAAGGCTGAGGGATTATCAATAGTCAGAGATTCTAGTGGACTCAAAGCAGGGGTATAATGTGGATGCCCAAAAGACTAGTAGTTAGCTGGTCGAATGACCTGGGCATCATTGAACAGCCTAAATACGAATCATCATGGCATATGGAATTTGCTAGAACCGGGGTTACCATTAGCCCTTGACGGATGGCAAGGTCGGCCAATCATATGATTAACGATGGGTTCAAAGCAGGATAGGCAATGATAACCAAAGTCATGCATGTTGGTTTATTTGCTTGTATCATCTTGCGTAGATTGTTCAACGTCGAAGGAGACATCTCTTAGTTGCTTTTTTGATGTTGGATTAGACCTTTGGGTCTTGTGCTTAGGGGATGTTGATCTCGATTAGAATGGTTTACGCTGGATAACTCGTTGCTATGTCTGCTATGTTTTCGATCTTGATTGTTGCAAAGGCTATCACAATCATATGTGGGGGAAATGGGTTTGGGTTCTTCTCTGTTGTTGAGTCAGTAGATTGGTTGATTGATCTACTTATTTCTCATATACTTTGTTGATGAGGTTTGACAGTTGTTTTATCGCTCATTAAGACTATTGTCTGACTCGAGGTTTTATGTTTCCTCTTAATACCATGGGGTTGTTCATCTATTGTGTTGTGGATGGGAAGACTAGGTAGCAGGTGACAGGTGATAGATCTTGATGAGACGATGTCGCTGAGCGACGGCGAGCGGGAGGCTTACGTATTATTTCACAATTCAGAAAATGAATTGATAGGTTGGTTTTTACATAACAAGGAGGATTTCATATATACAAATTTATTTTCTTTTCCTTTCCTTTTTCTTTAATTTTATTTTAAGTGCACACTAGCCACATATAAAATATAAGGACTTCAAAATGGGATCAGTTGCAACTTAAATTATAAGTAATCTCCAACCATGCATGACCATATCTAGCTTTTTTAAATGAGATTAGAGAAACCTTATTATAATAAAATCTCCCCATTATATAAAACCAAAATGAATGATAGAAATATGGTGGTCATGAAATAAATTTCTAAATTAATTATATTATGAAATATGTTCAACTGTACTGGGAGTTTTGGAAATTTTCAATTATTTCTTATTCTGAAAAATAATATAGTCACATTTCCAACAGAAATTTTGAAATAGTATTTTCTTTACTGATAAAAAAATATAGACTCTCCACATCGATTAAAAAACATGATGGATGACGGAAAGATGATAGGAAAAGAAGATGTTCGTGAAATAAGCACCAATTCAAAGATATTATAAAATCTTTTCAAACATTATGAGAATTTAAATAAAATTTCCTCTTATTGTGAAATGTACTACAGTCACAAGTAATCACAATTTCATAAATATAATATAATTTTTGTGAGTTCCAAAAATAGTCAATTTGATTAGTGATTTCAATTTTGAATAAGTGAAAAAAACAATTTTAAATTGAAAGTATCAATAACGAGAGGGATATGGAAGAATTGTACAAGCCGAAAGTCAGTTTTTTTTAAATCAATCAATCGAATGAGAAATACTTCTCAGACCGATACCACTTGTAGCTCCTAATCTGTAACATCCCGAGATTTGCGACGATTTGAATTATTAAATTTAATGTGATTTCTTTTAACAATTATTGTAATTATTAAAAAATAATGATTTATGTCTTATATTGTTAAGATATTAACTTGATTTGACTTGTTAACGATGAATCTTAATAATTATATTCAATAATAATTTATGTTTGGTAATTTATTTATATTGAATTTGAAACTAATATTGAAGTAACCATATATGAAATGGATAAACAAATTTTGAAACTCCATTCATATATTGAAAAATCTAGATTTGTGAATATAAAGAATATAAACCATTTTGGGTATATAATGAATCTCAACATGTTATAAATGCAATAATCTCCTTTGATTGTAAATATTGCTATAATTTGGTATGTTTTAAATATTAAGAATTGAAATTTATTTGTATTAAATTGAGTCAATAAATATGTAATTTAAATTTAATGATTAATTATGGAATCTAATGGTTAAACTTAATTAAATTGATT
Source organism: Allium sativum (assembly GCA_030737875.1). Classification (NCBI taxonomy): domain Eukaryota; kingdom Viridiplantae; phylum Streptophyta; class Magnoliopsida; order Asparagales; family Amaryllidaceae; genus Allium; species Allium sativum. The sequence continues at coordinate 136,322,729 of CM060925.1, read as the reverse complement.
TGTTATTGAAACCCGACTTATTTTGATAATAATATTTTACATCGATTGTAAATGAAATTTGGTTTTGGTTTGTACTATTAAGATTTAAAGCTGAAACTTAATATTGAGATATTTAAATGAAACAGTTTTAGTTAATTTATAAGAAAAACTGAAATCTAAATTGAATTTTGTTGATAATAAAAATTGGAATTTAATGTTAGTAAAATTTGATTTTCTAATTAAAATTTTATTTTATTTTGATTAAATTACAGTTGGTAAGTAATTATAGTATTTTTTTGAAAGCTATAAATTTATGGATATAATTAAAATTAGTTTAGAATAACAACCATTATGTTTCATTTCTTTATCTATTTTATATCAGTGTGAAATTTATGTGATTAAATGTTAGATGATATTAATTAAGACGATAATTATATGTAGAATTTTAACTAACATTTATTTAATTCATGGAGACAAATAACTTGTAGTTGATTTGTAATTGGAAAGATAATTTACTTTGAATTTGTTAATAATAAAATTAGAAACTAAAATAAACGATTAATATGGATTTAAATGGAAATTTAAGAAAAGAGAGAATTCAATTGGATTTAAAATTTCTTTCTAATAGTTTAACAAGTATAATAGTTAATAAAACATGATTGTGGGATGCTAATAAATTTGAAATGAGAAATTCAGCATGTTAATTAATTTCTTCAAATTGGAAACAACAAATATAAAAGACATATAAATTATTGTAATTGCAAATGATTTATTTTGTGGTTTTATGTAAATAAAATTTATAACTAGAACCATTTTAATCATATTTGGAATTTATTTATTTTTTCAATTTAATTAACACTAAAAATTTGCCCATAAATTATCTTTTCTCTCAATTCGCTGTAAACATGATGTTGTATCTTTAAAATGATATTTCAATGGCCGCCTTCGATCCAATCTTCAAACAATAATATAAAATATATGACTTCATGAAATCGAAAACAAATGGGTTCGTTGATCTCATATCAACAAGATCTCTACATCCATGGCCTTAGTTTGGGGTGCGACATAAGATCTAGGGATCGACTTTTCATAGCCGAAGCTGGGTTTGCGAACACAATGATTGCTGGTGGCGTGGAAGGCAAAACTGGATGTGTGTGGAGTTCGAGGAGGCAAAAGGGGAAGATGGCCAGAGTTTGGAGGACTTCTAGGCATAAAAGTTTCGCATCCTATACAGTGCTCGAATGAAGAAGACAGCAGATGCATTTTTCATGTTTCATTCGATATATAGGTGAAGGACATGGATGTGGAGAGCATGCAATGAGGAGTTCGTAGCAGTCGACGGATGTTCAAATCTTGTAGGAATGAGGCAGAAATTGTGATTAGAAAATCAAGATAATGGATTACTGGAGTCGTCGTGAGTAGTTTTAGATAATGGGAAAAGAAGAAGGGATGGCATGGAAAGTTAAGCTGACGTGTTAAAATTGTATTGGTGAGGTTTTATTTATTTTATTTTAATTTGAACGTCCAAATGTTTAAATGAGTATAACTTTCTGCTACGAGGTCGGAATCAGACGAAATAAATTGTGTTGGATTCGTATCGTCGTGCTGTTCACGATGGCACTGATTTGGACTGATTCTGAGACCGTTGAATTTTCGGCTAAAAATTGGATTTCAATCTCGTTTAAGGCCAAGGTGAGTGATTAAACCCACTCACACGTAACAAAAGTATTCTAATATCGGTTAAATTGATATTATATCATGATATGATTGTATGGATTGATGTTCGACAGTTTAAATTTGCATATTTACATTTATTTGCATTGATAATGTAGTTAATTTTGACTATTAAATATAAGTTTACAGTTAAGTAAAAATTCGACATTTAATTATTGCTTATAACCTGACATCTGAAAATTTGTAAGTTTATATGATATTGGACTGTTTGTATGTATCAATGTGATGAACGACTTGAATTTGACATGTTTGACATATTGATGTTAATTGTGTGAATTTACATGTTATTCACATTTATTCATATACGACCATTTGTTTGTGATGATTAATCCCAATCATTAACCCATATGTTACGGGCATCGAAATAAACCCGGGATTAATCATTAAAATGAATTAAGAACGTAGGTTGAAATGATAAATACCTATGACCCTGATTTGGATTGAAATGATATATATCCTTTCCCAAAATACTAAAATTAAAATTTAAGTATCACTTGGCTATAGGATAGAAAATTATATACGGACACCGGTTGGTTAAATAAAATTTGTTTTAACCATGAATTTTGAAATATTGTTTTAAAGACAATATAAGCGATGTTTTATAATTTATTTCCTTTGAACTTGAACCTTAAATTTTGAAAAAAAAAGAAAAAAGGGAAATAAATTAGTATTGTAACTCAAGCTAAATAAAAAGTGAAATATAATCAAATTTATTGAAATTGAATGGTTTCACACACCTTTGAATTATATTATGAATCAACATTGATTTGAATTATATATATGAATTGTGAACTCGGTATTTGCCATAAATTGAAATCATTGAAAATGAGAATCTGATTTGGAATGTAACTAGTTTGATTAATTTGATCGAATTGAAATGAATGTAAATTGGAAGTTTAATCGATGGAATTATTGAAAATTGAGTTGGTTGAATTGAAGTCGAAATTTGACTTCAGGTTTAATTGAAAATGTTAGAGAAACGATTCTAATTCCGACTATAGTATTTCAAATCATTTTATAAACTATTTTAATAATAATTATTTTTCTTTATAAACTATTTTACTTTATTACTATTTTATTTTATAAATTATTTTAAATAAATCATTTTAAAATTAACTATTTATATTATAAATTACTTAATGTTTTAACTATATATTTTAATAAATTTGATAAATTCTATTTTAAATTACAAACTATTTATTTTCAAACTATTTCAATTATATATCTAAACTATTTTAAATATACTGTTAATTATTTTAATATTCAAATTATTAAAGTTGGAATTGTTTCAAAATTTTAACTGGTTTAAATGGAGATTTTTGTATGAATAATATTCTATCTTGAATATTGAATGATTTTGAAACTCTGATATTTTGATATGAAGTATGAACCTCTTTGAAATGTAAAAGAACTGACCGGTGTGAAAAATGTAAACGATGGTTGTTAAAGAGTCCGGGATCGGATATTGCCATACTCTCTACCAATACCGAAAACCACTTTAACAACTCTATACGCAGTGGAGTTCCAGAAATGGTGTTGGATGGATTTGGAGGCGATTACTGGATTTGAAGAAAGAGAACGATGATGGATATCCTTGACCTTCGGGTCATAATTAAAATGACGAAAACAGGGCTATACCGTGACCAAGTGGGGTTAGCTACCTCCATCGGCAACACTTCTTCCTTTATTACTATAGTCCCTCGGTTTGATTGATTTGATGCGCATCTGTGATTTCGGAGTGTTGTTCGAGGTGGGCGGTAGTTGCGGCTATGCGTTACCACCAGTCCGGGCATGCAACTAGTATATTCCTACTCTGGGCATTCCTCGTGTGCCTTGTCATATTTTCATGATCGAGCCCCCTACGATTTTGATTTGTACCGTACCTAGGGAGTGCCCTCTGATAGCCACCACGTACTGTGGACTTTACGGTACCTGTATAGACTACAGTATTATAAACGGTGTAAGGGTAAAAATGTATTCCCTCTTACGCTATTTTAATATGTTATATTTAACCGTAGACAGTTTTATAATACCGTATTATATTATATGATATTAGTTTGATGGACCCTTAGGAGATGGGAATTCCCGTAAAATCTCTTAAGTTATTGCATTCATATTATTACGTGAAATTTAATTTAACTAATATGAGAATGATTTAGTTCTGATCCGAATGTTTGTTGTGTTTCTTTTTTTTTGCAATACGCTGGGGTCGGACCGAGTTACAGTTAGCAAAGATTCTCTTGCTTTGAAGATTCCATTATGAAGATGAAGATGGAGCTCAACAGACGTATTAAAATTATTATTCCGCTGCATATATTGGTATGTTGTATGTTAATTTACTCCGATAAATGGTGTAAATATAATCAAATGTATGTTTTTAACAGCTTCATGAACTGTTATTTAATTATTATATTTTGTCCTTCCGCTGCGAGATTCTATATTTGTTCCCTCTTTCTTCTTTTTTCTTATTTTAATCCCAATAACTATCCATAATTTTGATCTGTTTATGTTGACATTAAGGATGATTGTCGATTTGAATAGTCGAAAATCGAGGATGTTACATTTGGTATCAGAGCTTTGGTTTAGCGGAAACATTGGCTCTATTTGGGATTAACTCATTAGAGATGGAGTAGTAATGTTCTAGAACGAGTTTGAGTGTATATGATAGAGCGTACTTGTATTTTGATATAAAAATGATTTTGTATTGTGTTGATTTGTTCTGTTGAGTATTTTTGAATTCTGGTCGGTACCTGGGGCCCCAAGGAATCGACAGGGATTTCCAAACACTTGAACAGATCTTATCGACATAATATTGTTTTGAATTATATTATATGTATATAAATAATTATTTGAAAATGTACGAATTTTGATTTTGTTGATGATAATATTAAATTTGCATCATTTATCGATTGATTAATAATTAGAACCATTGATTATTGAACGGTTTAAGAAAATCAAATATTGAAAATTTATTGATAATGAAATAAGAAGTAAAATATGAATTTGAGAATTTGATTTTGGGTGATTTTGTAATATTGATTTGCAAATGGTTTGAAATAATATATTTATATTTTAAAAGTGTTTCATATAGAAATTGTTTTAAATGAATTATTGGAAAAATAATAATAATAAGTGCATACCCTCTTTACTTTGAAAATGATTTCGGTGATGAGTGCACGCATCATCCAAGTTTATTTTCAGGAGTCTAAGTAGGGAGACATTTAATATTTTGTATTTTGTTTTATGAAATTGAACTTTATTTAAATCCCTTTTTATAGTATGGTTTTATGTAAATGATATATTAAATGAAAAAAAATTAAAAAAAAAGCCCGAAATTTAATTCTTGAAATCTTGAATAAGTAATGAATTGGAACTTCTAAATATTAATAGAGTTATAATTAAAATAAAATTCTTAAGAATTGGATAATAAAATGAAACGAATGGTAACCATTGAAATTTGTGCAATAATTAATTCTGTTATGTAGCATGAATAACTTACCAATTAATTAAAAAGTTAAATGTTATAAGAATAAACAATAAAAAATGCACAAGTATAAGAATGGATAATGAAGTGGAAACTTTGATTGGTTAAAAATAAATAAAACTTAAGTTATGTAATAAACGATGTACACTTAGTTATGTTATGGTTAGTAATATGAATTAACCGAATCAATGAAAATTTGATTAAGAGAATTATTTAGTAATAAACCAAATATATTGATATTAATGTTTGATTTTGCGAAAATATAAGTCAATAGGCTAATAATTTATAAACTTAACGAAGGTTGAACGAATAAATTTAATTTAATTAAAAACGAGCTCATCGCGAAGCTGTAGTTTGTAATTTTCCGAATTGAAGTTTAAATAAATGTATAGGATCCAAATAAAATCAGAATTCTTTAAAACAAAATTCCTTGGGATATGTTTGAATTAGTTTTCTAATGAAAGAGGAAAAAAATTAGACTTCGACTTGTAGATTTTAAGATATGTGTAATTCAAATTTTCAGCAAAATCGCGGTACAGACATTCCTGGTTTGAAAATAAAATATTAATAAAATCAAGTTAAAAAAATTATATGGCAAAACATATATATAAATTGACAACCTTCATACTACGCATTTTCAAGGACGAAAAGTTTTAAGTGGGGGAGAGTGTAACATCCCGAGATTTGCGACGATTTGAATTATTAAATTTAATGTGATTTCTTTTAACAATTGTTTTAATTATTAAAAAATAATGATTTATGTCATATATTGTTAAGATATTAAATTGATTTGACTTGTTAACAATGAATCTCAATAATTATATTCAACAATAATTTATGTTTGGTAATTTATTTATATTGAATTTGAAACTAATATTGAAGTAACCATATATGAAATGGATAAACTAATTTTGAAACTCCATTCATATATTGAAAAATCTAGATTTGTGAATATAAAGAATATAAACCATTTTGGGTATATAATGAATCTCAACTTGTTATAAATGCAATAATCTCCTTTGATTGTAAATATTGCTATAATTTGGTATGTTTTTAATTAATGAGAATTGAAATTTATTTGTATTAAATTGAGTCAATAAATATTTAATTTAAATTTAATGATTAATTATGGAACCTAATGGTGTAAACTTAATTAAATTGATTTGTTATTGAAACCCAACTTATTTTGACAATAATATTTTACATCGATTGTAAATGAAATTTGGTTTTGGTTTTTATTATTAAGATTTAAAGCCGAAACTTAATATTGAGATATTTAAATGAAACAGTTTTAGTTAATTTAAAAAAAACTGAAATCTAAATTGAATTTTGTTGATAATAAAAATTGGAATTTAATGTTAGTAAAATTTGATTTTCTAATTAAAATTTTGATTAAATTAAAGTTGGTAAGTAATTATAGTATTTTTTTTTGAAAGCTATAGATTTATGGATATAATTAAAATTACTTTAGAATAACAACCATTATGTTTCATTTCTTTATCTATTTTATATCAGTGTGAAATTTATGTGATTAAATGTTAAATAATATTAATTAAGACGATGATTATATATAGAATTTTAACTAACATTTATTTTATTCATGGAGACAAATAACTTGTAGTTGATTTGTAATTGGAAAAATAATTTACTTTGAATTTGTTAATAATAAAATTAGAAACTAAAATAAATGATTAATATGGATTTAAATGGAAATTTAAGAAAAGAGAGAATTCGATTGGATTTAAAATTTCTTTCTAATAGTTTGACAAGTATAATAGTTAATAAAACATTTTTGTGGGATGCTAATAAATTTGAAATGAGAAATTCAACATGTTAATTAATTTCTTCAAATTGGAAACTACAAATATAAAAGGCATATAAATTATTGTAATTGCAAATGATTTTGTGGTTTTATGTAAATAAAATTTATAACTAGAACCATTTTAATCATATTTGGAATTTATTTATTTTTACAATTTAATTAACACTACAAAATTTGCCCATAAATTATCTTTTCTCTCAATTGCCTGTAAACATGATGCTGTATCTTTAAAATGATATTTCAATGGCCGCCTTTGATCCAATCTTCAAACAATAATATAAAATATATGACTTCATGAAATTGAAAACAAATGGGTTCGTTGATCTCATATCAACGAAATCTCCACATCCATGGCCTTAGTTTTGGGTGCGACATAAGATCTAGGGATCGACTTTTCATAGCCGAAGCTGGGTTTGCGAACACAATGATTGCTAGGGGCGTAGAAGGAAAAACGGGATGTGTGTGGAGTTCGTGGAGGCAAGAGGGGAAGATGGCCAAAGTTTGTAGGATTTCTAGGCATAAAAGTTTCGCTTCCTATACAGTGCTCGAATGGAGAAGACAGCAAATGCATTTTTCATGTTTCATTCGAGATATAGGTGAAGGGCATGGATGCGGAGAGCATGCAATGAGGAGTTCGTAGCAATCAACGGATGTTCAAATCTTGTAGTAATGAGGCAGAAATTGTGATTAGAAAATCACGAGAATGGATTACTGGAGTCGTCGTGAGTAGTTTTAGATAATGGGAGAAGAAGAAGGGATGACATGGAAAGTTAATATGACGTGTTAAAATTGTATTGGTGAGGTTTTATTTGATTTATTTTAATTTGATCTTCCAAATGTTTAAATGGGTATAACTTTCTGCTACGAGGTCGGAATCGGATGAAATAAATTGTGTTGGATTCGTATCGTCGTGCTCTTCACGATGGCACTGATTTGGACTGAGCCTGAGACCGTTGAATTTTGGGCTAAAAATTGGATTTCAATCTCGTTTAAAGCCAAGGTGAGTGATTAAACTCACTCACGCATAACTAAAGTATTCTAATATTAGTTAAATTGATAATATATCATGATATGATTGTATGGATTGATGTTTGACACTTTAAATTTGCAAATTTACATTTATTTGCATCGATAATGTATTTAATTTTGGCTGTTAAATATAAGTTTACAGTTAAGTAAAAATTCGACATTTAATTGCTGTTTAAAACCTGACATCTGAAAATTTGTAAGTTTATATGATATTGGACTGTTTGTATGTATTGATGCGATGAATGACTTGAATTTGATATGTTTGACATATTGATGTTAATTGTGTGAATTTACCTGTTATTCACATTTATTCATATACGACCATTTGTTTGTGCTGATTAATCCCAATCATTACCCCAGATGTTACGGGCATCGAATAAACCTGGGATTAATCATTAAAATGAATTAAGAACGTAGGTTGAAATGATAAATACCTATAACCCTGATTTGGATTGAAACGATATATATCCTTTCCCAAAATACTAAAATTAAAATTTAAGTATCACTTGGCCATAGGATAGAAATTTATATACGGACACCGGTTGGTTAAATAAAATTTGTTTTAACCATGAATTTTGAAATATTGTTTTAAAGACAATATAAGCGATGTTTAATAATTTATTTCCTTTGAACTTGAACCTTGAAATTTGAAAAAAAAGGGAAATAAATTTGTATTGTAACTGAAGCTAAATAAAAAGTGAAATATAATCAAATTTATTGAAATTGAATGGTTTCACACACCTTTTAATTTTATTATGAATCAACATTGATTTGAATTTTATATATGAATTGTGAACTTGATATTTTCCATAAATTGAAATCATTGAAAATGAGAATCTGATTTGGAATGTAACTAGTTGAATTAATTTGATCGAATTGAAATGAATGTAAATTGGAAGTTTAATTGATGGAATTATTGAAAATTGAGTTAGTTGAATTGAAGTCGAAATTTGACTTCAAGTTTAATTGAAAATGTTAGAGAAACGATTCTAATTCCAACTATAGTATTTCAAATCATTTTATAAACTATTTTAATAATAATTATTTTTCTTTATAAACTATTTTAATTTATTACTATTTTATTTTATAAATTATTTTAAATAAATCATTTTAAAATTAACTATTTATATTATAAATTACTTAATGTTTTAACTATACATTTTAATAAATATGATAAATTCTATTTTAAATTACAAACTATTTATTTTCAAACTATTTCAATTATATATTTAAACTATTTTAAATATATTGTTGATTATTTTAATATTCAAATTATTAAAGTTGGAATTGTTTCAAAATTTTAACTGGTTTAAATGGAGATTTTAGTATGAATAATATTCTATCTTGAATATTGAATGATTTTGAAGCTCTGATATTTTGATATGAAGTATGAACCTCTTTGAAATGTAAAAGAACTGACCAGTGTGAAAAATGTAAACGATTGGTTGTTAAAGAGTCCGGGATAGGATATTTCCATACTCTTTGCCAATACCGAAAACCACTTTAACAACTGTGTATGCGGTGGAGTTCCAGAAATGGTGTTGGATGGATTTGGAGGCGATTACTGGATTTAAAGAAAGAGAACGATGATGGATATCCTTGACCTTCGGGTCATAATTAAAATGACTAAAACAGGGCTATACCGTGACCAAGTGGGGTTAGCTACCTCCAACGGCAACACTTCTTCCTTTATTACTATAGTCCCTCGGTTTGATTGATTTGATGCGCATCTGTGATTTCAGAGTGTTGTTCGAGGTGGGCGGTAGTTGCGGCTATGCGTTACCACCAGTCCGGGCATGCAACTAGTATATTCCTACTCTGGGCATTCCTCGTGTGCCTTGTCATATTATCCAGATCGAGCCCCCTACGATTTTGATTTGTACCGTACCTATGGAGTGCCCTCTGATAGCCACTACGTACTGTGGACTTTACAGTATCTGTATAGACTATGGTATTATAAACGGTGTAAGGGTAAATATATAATCTCGCTTACGCTATTTTAATATGTTATATTTAACCGTAGACACTATTATAATAGAGTATTATATGATATTAGTTTGACAGACCCTTAGGAGATGGGAATTCCCGTAACATCTCTTAAGTTATTGCATTCATATTATTACATGAAATTTGATTTAACTAATATGAGAATGATTTAGTTCTAATCCGAGTATTTGTTGTGTTTCTTTTTGTTGCAATACGCTCGGGTCAGACCGAGTTACAGTTAGCGAAGATTCCCTTGCTTTGAAGATTCCATTATGAAGATGAAGATGAAGCTCAACAGATGTATTAAAATTATTATTCTGCTGCATATATTGGTATGTTGTATGTTAATTTACTCTGATAAATTGTGTAAATATAATCAAATGTATGTTTTTAACAGCTTCATGAACTGTTATTTAATTATTATATTTCGTCCTTCCGCTGCGAGATTCTGTATTTGTTTCCTTCTTTCTTCTTTTTCTTATTTTAATCCCAATAACTATCTGTATTTTTGATCTGTTTATGTCGACATTAAGGATCATTGTCGATTTGAACGGTCGAAAATCGAGGATGTTACATAATCTGCCCATAGTGTTTAATGAAAACTAAACACTGAACTTTAACACTTAAATCAAGCAGTAGTAAACATTTGATACCAAATCAAGCAATCATCAAAAACATTTACAAAACAATTCCTTTTATCAGAGCAGTAATATGTAAATTTCAGAACAAGATTCTCAAAAAAAAATCCAGAATATTTAGATCAAGCTTAACGGATAATTCATGATCCAATATTTAAAAAACTGTTCATTTGAAATTACTTGAAGAGATGTACAAATTTAAAGATTCAATAAATCGATCACACAAGATTATTAATTTCAAATCCAAGAAGTGTGTGAGATTCAAGATATCAACAGTTTCAATTGGTTTTAAAAAAATCAAATATCCAAGCCAAATGATCATGATTTAAAAGTGAACTTCAAGATGCAACACAATAATTCATATCAAATGAATTTCAAATCAGAATAGCTAAGCCCATCCAAAAACCAATTAAATTAGCACAACCTATTAAAAGCAGTTTTCAAGAAGTGTGCTGTAATGAGTATAGTTTTTTAGGTCCATCCAAGAAACTCAAAAACAACAAAGTTGTGAAAAAATTCATTTAGCTTTTCAGAACGAAGAATTTCATAATTTCGAGAAACAATTTTCATGATATATGCAAGATACTACAACACTGACAAAAATTCAGGAATCAGTAAAAAAAATTAAATTTAAAAAACAATTGCAGATATTTAAAAATTTAATTTTGTGGAAATCATCAAAAAATGAGAGTTTTAGATAAATGAATCTAATTTCCATAAAATCAAGGGTTTTGCAATTTGAAGTTTAAGAAGATCAAGAAGTGTAAAACAATATAGTGATAGTGTTAATACAAATCAACATAATCAAAAGGAAGACTAAAAGAAAGATTAGAAGGAGCAATAGAAAGGAAGAATAAAAATAGAGAATATAAAAAAATGTGAGTTTAGAGATCATACCTGATTTACATGTGACGATGTTGATTTTCTAACTCGACAGTTATGGCTAAGAAACACTGAATGATTCAATGATATGGAACAACTTGAACTGGATATCTATTAGCAAAGTTGTAACACCCCATAATTCTGTTAACATTAATATTCACAAATTAAAGAATAACTAATCTCAGATGTGAGAATTGTGGGAAACGGGTTGCGCCATTGTGTTCGTCTCGGAATTCTGGTTGAAACAGAGTCCGAGTTTGCGTGAATTGGACTTCGTATGAAGATGTTATGGCCATCCGAAGTTTCAGAAAATTCAAAACAGCTCGCAGAAAATTTAAAACTCAAACAGAAAGTGCAGAAGCGGGAGGCAGGTCGACTGGGGAGTCGACACTAGTGTCGTCCTCCCCCCCAGGTCGACTGCCATGTCGACCTCCCCCCCCCCCCAGGTTGACTATAGTGTCGACCTGGGTGTCGACCTGGTCTAACGGCTAGGGTTTGGGCAGAGCCCAATCCTGAGCTGCTGATGTGTCTTTAGGGCTATGTTGGCAAATTTAACGGTTCAGTTTAGTTCTGAGTTGATCTGACGGTCTAAAATAAATCCTAACTCTATAAATACCTAGGTAGTCTCTCACCCTAACTCATAAGAAAAATAGAATAGTTACCGTCATACCGTCGCCATGGAACTCAGTGGAGCCGCCGCCAACTAAGAAGGAAGAAAAACTAATTCAATTCTAATTCTAATCAACTCTAAAGCAAAGAAAGACTCTCTTTGCTTCTCTAAATTGTGAGTATGATAGTCTTAACAAGATTATTATCATTTTAATTAGGTTAAGTCATGAATGGATTATGAGTCGATGATGTGAATTGTCGTATATGTTACCATGTATGTTATTGATCCTATGCTATGTGGTGATGATATCCTATATGTTGTAAATCATGCTATGATGATGTTATGTATGTTGAAAGTTTATAGGCTAAGTTGTGATGAATCATACATGTTAAAAAGCCATCTATGATAGTTAGTTCATATTAATTAAATCATCATGTTTGGGCTATGTTGATCTATATGACAAGTTACATAGGCAAGTTAGATTGTTTAGAAAAGTTATGAACATATGCCATGACATCTATTATGACATCTAGAATTATGCTATGACATATGTGATACCCTATGCTAGTCCACACCATTATTATGTTGCCTAAAAACCCCATATGCAAGTTTATGTATAGATTTGGGCAATGATCATATCATGTGAATTGTGACATTTAACAAGTAGACACCTTTAGATCCTTAACCTATGTGGTTTATGCTAGTTTCACCCTTATTATGATTAGATTCATTTTAATTGCCTATATGTTGTGATAATCTATTTTTGTGCTATGAGTTAGACTATTCGAGTCTAACGTATATTCTGCGTCGAATAAACGAACGTATAAACGTGGGGTAGGGGTAATATTAAGGATTTAATAATAAGATGTTGGGGTGCAATTGATATGATTTTTCATACCATGAGTGGATGGCCATAATTGATTCAATTATGGACATCAATAAAAGTGGACTTAATTAATAATTTGGATAGGGAATTATTAAAACTGGGGTAAAAGATTATAAGTGATAATCAATGCTTAGGACACGAGGTTGGACTCGTTTGTGACGTAAACCTGCCCGGAACTGCCCGGCAAATCCAGTGGTCACAAATGTCAGCCCAATGTGAGAGGTCCTAGGCCTAAACTAGAGCATAACAGTTGTAAAGACACGAGGTTAGACTCTTTTATGGTGTAAGACTGCCCGGACCCGCCCGGCAAATCCAGCTGCCATAAATGCCAGTCTAATGTGAGAGGTCTTTATGAGGTTATGGCCTGAATGAATTAAGAAATACTTAACCAGACAAACATGTAAAGTGGGACATGGGGGTTAAGTAGGTGCCTTGGGTGGCATGGGGAATCTAGTGGGTGCCCTTAGTGGCATGTGAAATACGATTAGTAAGACTTAACCAAACACACATGTAAAAGAACATGACTAAAAGGGTTAAGTGGGATATACTAGTGGTGACAAGCTTAGCTGGGTAGCTTGTGGGGGCCCATTTCAACCAGTATCCCAAACGTATCTTTGTGGCTCGACCCAAGTCGAGGACGGGACACGCATGCTGGGTTTGACTATAAGAGGCCAAAACGGGGAGCGGTGGCAACGCAAGTCCAACGGGTTTCATATGTGTGTGTGGACCCGGGCTGGTAGGTAAGACGTTGTTGCATCGTGTAGGTATAAGCCGTGCATTCTCAAGTTGTATCAGGTTGCCACTTTAGGGGAGTGATACACCCCACTGTGGGGCCAGCACGGGTATCTACGAGTAGGGAGCCGATCGAAAGTGGGTAGTGGGGTACACCTAGTGGAGATAGGGGCAGACGACACCTATGTAGTCAGCTAGGGGTACGCAAGGCTATAGTTTCTGTGTGAAGCAAGTGGGATCAACCTTTAGGGTGACTAGTGCGGTGCAGTGTAGTAATGTGTGGTGCAGTGTAGTAATGTGCGGTGCAGTGTAGTAATGTGCGCTGCAGTGTAGTAATTATTCGTTAGTAATTAGGTATGCCTTTAACGTTATCCTTCACGTTATCTTTATCTGTTCATTCCATACCTAATAGTTCATAGACATTTACTTGTCTTCCAGCTTATGCCTTAGTCTAGTTATTGTGATAATAGTATTGTTAGAATTGTCATACTCGCCAGACTTTATGTCTGACCCCCTCCATTTCTATCCTTTTCCCCTCCATGTCCTCAGGTTGGGCCCAGCTCTAGTGGAGTTTGATTGGATTGCTTCATCTCTTTGGAAAGCTTGGACCCTTGAAGTAAAGTCCATCTTGTTATCTTCTTTAATGGCTATTTGTGTAATGGGATTATGTATTTTGTTTTATGAAGATGGATATTGTACTTGACTCTGATTTATGGTTTTGTGATGTAATAAACATGTTTAATTTCCGCTGCAATAAAATGAAGTTTTAGATTTTTCAAGTACTACTTATTATCTGTCTTGTTGTAATTTCTCTGTTCTATATTCACTTAAAACCTCCATGGAAGTTAATGCATTCCCTTTGTGAGTGACATTAATGGACGTGGGGTGTTACAAAAGTTGTCTCCTAGCCTCCTCTGGTATCAAACTGTTTATAGGATCAAGTGTTCTAACAAAGATCGTTTTACCACTCATAGCTTCATTTACAAGTTTTATTACCCATACATTTTTGTATAACAATCCATATGAATTTACTTTTACTCCCTTAGGAATCCAAATTCGTTTGATCTTACTTGTATTCATTTTATTATCTTTTGGGATCCAAATCGATTTAAGTGGATTGTTAAAAAACTAGTTCTCATCTTGTTTGTGATTTAAAAATCCTTTTAAACTTTTAGAGTCCAAATTTTCAAGTCGATATTTTCCAAAGCAATTTGAACAATTTTTTAAAACCTTTGAATTCATCTTTTCAAAATCATCAATTTTCCCAAAGCCGAGACCGTTCTTATTTCCAGAAGAAAATTGGGTTTTCAACAACATATTCAACGATTTTTTTTCATTTGAAAATTTATCCAAAGTTGATTCATGTCGTTGAATTTTAAATTTAAGATCACTATTGTAATGCCCGACCCCTAGACCTATGCTAACCAACGGCAACACTAAGTATTACTGTCGGAAAGCACGGAGAATGGGACTCAATAGGGCTAAAAGTTGTACTCATTCCCTTGAACGAACACTGGCACGAGAATTTTTAAAATTTCTCAACTTACCATTCGTGCTCAGTATAAGTTCAAAGCAATGATATAAGGAAATTTCCCCGATTACATAGTACAAAATATAATAGCATAAAGCGCAGCACAATAACAACAGCAGAATACATAATACATATCACAATAGAGATGTCCAAATACATAGTCCATCATACATAATATCACT
The DNA here is from genome assembly GCA_030737875.1 of Allium sativum. Taxonomy (NCBI): domain Eukaryota; kingdom Viridiplantae; phylum Streptophyta; class Magnoliopsida; order Asparagales; family Amaryllidaceae; genus Allium; species Allium sativum. The sequence goes on along the minus strand of CM060925.1, from coordinate 136,307,234 downwards.
CCCCAAAATACATAATAGTATACATACCATAATACTACACGCTACTGATAGTCTGAAGCTGCATAGTCCAAAACCCCAAAACGTGGAAAAGGATAAAAGTGTCGCTGCAGTCCACGCAAACCTAACCTGCCAACAATCCTCAACCTGACCCGAGGAATGATTTAACAAAACAAATCACACGGGTCAGACTATGTCTTGTGTGAGTGAAGTAAGTATCTATGGACATTAAATAATTTAACAAACAAGTAAAGGTGCCACATTTATATGTCAACATGAGGCGTATGAATGTTACAATATATGAACAATTTAGCATAGTCATCGCATTAATATGCCATAATCTCAGGCATCGGTATTGTATGTAAGGCAATACAATACCAAAACAATTATCATATTTAAAGCAATATGATAATATAAAAAAAATAAGATTAAAGGTCACAGGTATTGTATGTAAAGCAATAAAATACCAAGCAATTATCATATGTAAAGCAATATGATAGTATAATAGAGTAAGATTAAAAGGCACATGTATTGTATGTAAAGCAATACAATACCAAAACAATTATCATATATAAAGCAATATGATAATATAATATTGGGTTTCCTAATTAACTTGGGTAATATGCCAAACTTATTCAAATAAATAAGAGGGTAATAAAGAATTATGGGAACTACGGGATAAATATAATATGACTCATAACAGATACCAAATAAACAGACGATGGTATTGTAAAATCATAGTGGTAGAGCTCTAGCGCGCGCGGAGACATCAGCACCGTAACCTACTCATAACGCCATAACGACACCTGGCGATCATCCTAGGATAACCAAGACGGTCTAAGGCGAAGGCCGTATGCTACCCATTCACGGTACTACACGTACCACACCCACGCCTCCATCTGATGTAGTTCGTGACCCGCCGATCGGGAATCCCGATCAAAACAACAAAATTACCCAACGTAGCAGATCGTTTGACCTTTGGTGGTAGATGGGCGGAAATTTAAAACCACCGTGATTCAGGTAGCGAACTTGAATCAGGTCGACCAAGATGGAGTTTTGGCCCATTGGTACAACAGAGTCCAATCTATCCCAATCCCAAAGTCAAAAGTATTTTTAATATATTATTTTGTAAATTCATGCCTTAAAAATTCATAGTGTTTATAACACCAAAACACTATATAAAACCAATCATGGCAATATTCATGAAACTAAGTTTTATAAACCCAGTATACTTGGCAAAAAGGTTTACAACGCATGTCCATAGATGGTTACACTACCGTTTCGCTCTAATACATAAGTACCCCATAATACTTGTGTATCATAACGAAACATAAGCATTGCTTAATATGTTAAACTTAATTGAAATTATAAAATTATTCGACTAATAAATTTATATATATTAACAAAATTTCATTTGTAGAAAAAATCCATTTCTTTCAAAAATTTCAGAAAACAAGAACTTTCTAACATAAAGCATCTAAGCAATTTAGGAAAAAAAATTAATTTTAAATTTTTTTTTCAACAAAAGAATTTCTTAATTTTTTTTTAGACCAGGGCCGGCCCAGCTGGGCCGCCTGGTGCAGCCCAACCAAGACTGCCCTGGAAAGCCCAGGCCAGCCCGGCTGGGTGCGCAGGCCAGCCCAGACCAGCTAGCGGCCCAGGCTAGCCCGGCTGGGCGCGCAGGCCAGGCCACCCAAGCCGGCCTAGCCTGGACTGGATGGGCAACCCATTTGGGCCGCCCAGACCGGCCCAGTCTGGGCTGGCTGGGCAGCACTTCTGGGCTGCCAGACCGGCCCCGTCCAGGCTGGCTGGGCAGCCCTTTTGGGCTACCAGCGCAGCCTCTTCTGGGCTGGCTAGACAGCCCGTTCTGGGCTGCTTGGGCAGCCCATTTTGGGCTGCAAGCTCAGCCCGGAACTGCGCTGCCTGTGCAGTCCAGGATGGACTGTTGCTGCAGCTCTTTGAGCTGCAGCTCCTCCCCCATGCTGAATTTTTTTTCAGCAAATTTGTTTTTTTGTTAACAGAAAATTAGCAAAAGACATGAAGATTTTCCTTTCAAGGATTGTCAATTTGCTTTTCTTTAAAGCAATTAAACAAGTACCTTGCATGCGATAAAATCACATGCATGCAACAAATATGAGGCAATGAAACATATATCTTGCATGAAGTAAAAGTTGTATGCATGCAACCAATTTAAGGTATTATGCCTTTAATTTTGCAATAATACAGCAAATCTAATCTAATTGCCCAAAACACACCAAGAATAAATCAAACATAGGGGAAGGAGCTAATTTACAATCAAAATTTCACCTTTAACCCATCAATCATACATAATACATGATTTAAAGAGGAGAAAGGTTAAAACCTCACTCACCTCCAATGCCAAAAATGCTATTTTGGAGCCCTATAACAGCTTGCTTTTGATTGCAATCCTCTTCCTTTCCAATTCATACAAAAATCAAAAACCCATAAATAACAATTCATAGAAAGACAAAGAAGAAGATGAAATAGGATTAGATTTAGGGATACTTACTGAATTGGGAACCTTCTGTTATATTCAATTTGATATAAAAACTTGTTTGAATAGCAAAGATTAGGAATGAGAGAAAGATTTTAGATTTCTGTTTTGTTTTTTTTCCACGGTTGTTTCTAAATGAGAAGGAAATACGTACTATTCTTAATCGGGAGAAAAGGAGGGTGTGGTCTTTTTATTCTAAAGCCCCTCTCTAGATCCTTCCTATAAAATATCTCCCTTTAGTTTATTATTTCCCCCCTTCTTATTATTTTTATTTTTATTTCTCCTATGCAACACAATCATTACACTTTGTCTCTTATGAGGTATTTTTGATTTTTCCTCTTATTTAATTTGATTCTAGAGCTTTCATCAAAAATGCATACTTTATTTTTATTTTTATTTTGTTTACATATTTTTTTCTTTAATATTAAAGTTCTTTCTCTTTTTTTTCTTTTTTTTTCAAATGCACACTTGAAAACTAACACACACATAAAAATGTTGTGTTATTTAAATTTCTCATACATAAAGGCAAAACTTCGTTATGTAATCATTAAAAAAAATATTTTTCTTTTAAAATTGTTATTTAATCAAAAAGAATAAACTTTATCATTGTTACAGCAAAACGTGCAACATTTTACATCAACTACATACGCCTAATAATTCATAAGACATGTATTTTCCTCTCATCCCAAAAATATATGTTTTGCTACTTTTTATTTATTTATTCATTATTATGTTTATTTTTCCTCTAAATTACCAAAACAACTAGTTGATTCCCAATTCAATATCCCTAATAAAAGCAGGTTGTTACAGACTTCCCCCTTACAAAAATTGTGTCCTCGCAATTTCTACATTAGGGATATATCTATAACAAAATTATAGATTCTACTCAAAATAGTAGGACATACCTTACTCAAGCGCCAAACAATTTGGGATAATGCCTCTGCATCGACTCTTGTGTTTCCCAAGTGCAGTCTTTTAGATTACTTGGCCACTGCACCTTGACTAAAGGAACCACTTTTCTACGAAGCTTCTTCATCTCAGAGGCAATAATACGAATAGGCTCTCGAGTAAAAGTCATGTTAGGAGCGATCTCAGTTTGCTGCAATTGCTTCGGCTCTATGACTTCTTCGGAGTCCCTTAAACACTTCCTCAAGTGAGACACATGAAAGACGTTGTGCACACTCGATAAGTGTTCGGTTAGGGCAACTCTATAGGCAAGTTTTCTAATTCGCTCCACAATAGGATAAGGGCCAATAAATCTCGGAGAAAACTTACCAGTCTTACTGAACCTCATTACTCCTTTTAAAGGAGTAACCTTCACGAATACATGATCTCCAACACTAAACTCCAAGTCCTTTCTTCGACGATCTGCATAGGACTTTTGTCTATCATGCGCCTCTTTCATCCTTCTTCTAATTAGGTCCACCATCTAAGAAGCTTCACGCACAGTGTCGGGACCAAGCACCAACCAATCCACAGTCTCAAGCCAGCACGAAGGAGATCTACAGGGTCTTCCATACAATGCTTCAAAAGGAGCCATGCCTATACTGGACTGAAAGCTATTGTTATATGCAAACTCGACCAAGTATAGGTGGTCCCCCAAGACTCGCCAAAATCAAGGATATAAGAACGCAATAAATCCTCCAATATCTTTTTAACCTGCTCAGTTTGCCCATCGGACTGAGGATGATATGCAGAGCTGATATTCAACTTCGTCCCCACAGCAGATTGCAAGCTTCTCCAGAACCCACTAGTAAATAGTGGATCCCTATCACAAACTATAGCACTAGGTACACTATGGAGACGAACAACCTCCTTCACATATAGCTTTGCCAAATAAGGAGCGGTTCTTTTTGACTTGACTGGGATAAAAGAGGCAGATTAGTCAAACGATCCACTACTACCCATATGCTATCATGCCCTTGCTTTGATCTCGGTAATCCATCAATGAAGTCCATGGAAACCTAAACAAAGCATTTATACTTACAGCATTACGCCGAAGGATCTAAGTATAAATAAACAATTTAGAATCTTAATTCACTTATACCTGATCCTATTTCCATAGCGGAATCTCCAATGGCTGAAGAAGACTGCTAGGCTTTTGGTGCTCGCACTTCACCAATTGGCAGGTAATACAATTCTTCACATATTCGCCTATGTCGCGCTTCATTCCTTCCCAATAATATAGATGTTTCATGTCCATATACATCTTACTGCCACCAGGGTGAATGGTATATCGCGAACTATGGCAATCGCTCATCACCTCATGCCTAAGACCTGCAACATTAGGTACAAAAATCCTTCCCTTATTCCTTAAACATCCTTGAGCATCCAACTCAAATCCTTTCAAATCATCAGCATCATCTCTGTTCTTCAGCCGATGAATACGCTCTAAAGCAGTAGGATCTTCTGTCTGAGCATGAGAAATCCTATCCATTAGGCTTGGTCTCATAACTAAATTGGCCAACATCCTTCCAGAGCTATGAGTGGGCATATTACAATAGATTCCACATGAAGCCAACACCTCCAAGTCTCGCAATTCAACTATCATCATCGATACAACTGCCTAGTGCTTACGGCTAAGAGCATCTACTACATGATTACCTTTCCTAGGTGTATACTGAATATCGAAATCATATGCTGCCAAAAACTCCAACCATCTTTGCTGGCGCATATTCAGCTCTTTTTGAGTAAAGAGGTATTTCAAGGACTTATGGTCAGTATAAAGGACAAACCTCTCACCCATAAGATAATGTCGCCATAGCTTCAAAGCAAAAACTACAGCTGCCAGCTCTAAATCATGAACAGCATATCTAACCTCATTGGGTCTTAATTATCTAGATGCATAAGCCACGACTCTTCCCTTCTACATAAGCACAACACCCAATCCAGACCCACAAGCATTAGTATACACCACAAGATCTTGATTACCTTCTGGAATCACCAAAACTGGTGCATTAGTAAGCATCTCCTTCAACTTAGAGAAAGCTTCTTCACACTTATCTGTCCACTCAAACTATACACCCTTCTTCATTAGCCTTGTCAAAGGAGTGACAATCTTTGAAAAATCCTTAACAAAGCGACGATAATACCCTGCTAGACCGAGGAAGCTTCGAATCTCTGTAACAGTCTTAGGCCTTTTCCAATTCTGAATTGCTTCTGTCTTAGAAGGATCCACAGCTAGACCAGCTTCGGATATAATATGGCCTAAGAACTTTACCTCCTTCCGCCAAAAGTGGCATTTGGAAAACTTTGCTTTCAGCTTATGTTCCCTCAAAGTCTCCAAAACAATTCTCAAATGACCTTCATGCTCTTGCTCAGACTTGGAATATAATAATATATCATCAATGAAGACCAAGACGAATCTGTCAAGATATCTTTTGAACACTCTATTCATCAGGTCTACAAAATGTGCAGGAGCATTCATAAGCCCAAACGGCATTACCAACCATTCATAAGAGCCATATCGAATGCGAAAAGCAGTGAGAGGGATGCTGTCTTCCGCTACTCGCAACTGATGGAATCCAGTGGCTAAGTCAAGCTGGGAAAAGACTTTTGCTCCACTTAGCTGATCAAAAAGATCATCAATACGAGGGAGTGGATACTTATTCTTTACGGTCAGCTCATTAAGCTTCCTATAAACAATGCATAAGCAGAGAGAGCCGTCAGCCTTCTTTATAAAGACTGCAGCGGCTCCCCTAGGAGAGCTACTCGATCGGATGAACTGCTTCCCTTCCAACTCAGTCAACTGCTTCCGAAGCTCCTCCATCTCAACATGAGGCATATGATTAGGAGGTCTACTGACTGGTTGGGCTCCAGGGATAAGATCTATGCGAAACTCCACAGCCCTCTTAGGCGGCAAGCCGGTAACAGGCTCAAACACATCACCAAAATCCCTGACAACAAGAACTCTAGCTATCTCATCATCTTCTCGCGGCTCAATGGAATAGAGAGAACCATGAGCATTAGGGCCTTGCATATCAAGTGTGATATTAACAAGCCCTTTGAAAGAGGGGTATTTCAAAGTAACAATTCTGTCTAAGCAAGAAAGATGAGCCTCATATCGTTCCAACCAATCCATCCCCAAAATACCATCAAAGCCAAGACACTCAAATACATGCAAGTCACATGAGAAAGGAAGTCCTCCTAAGAATAGCTCATGGTTCTTGCACAACATTCCAAGCGTTGCGGACCCGCCAATGGGATTCGCAACCCTTAGAGATGTGACAAGATAAACTACATCCAAAGCATATCTATCAACTAAATCTTTAGATATAAAGGAGTGTGATGCACCGGTGTCAAAAAGTATGCAAATGAAAGTATCTCTAAATGGGATTGTACCTTCCATTACTTGCTTTCCTTTCCTTTGGCTTGGACCCGGATCTCCCTCCATGGCATGAAGCTTAGCTGCTTGCTTTTTCTTTGAGAGTTGCGGATACTCGTTCCTTAGATGACCAATCTGGTGACACTCATAACACTCCCTTTGAGGACAAACATTAGCAAAATTCCCCTTTGCTCCACACTTATAGCAATCTACTCCACCTTTAGCTTGCTTTTGTGAGCCTGAAGCTTGACCCTTCTTTTGCTTCATTTGGGAATTTTGCTTCTTCTTAGGGAAAAATGGAGCTTTCCTCTTAGGTGCATCATCATCTCTTTCACGATACAGGTCCTCGTACTCAAAGCCAGATCAACAATCTCATCAAAAGTAGAACGAAGCTGAGTCAAGAGTTGTTCCCTCATCTTCCTACGAAGACCATCTACAAATTTTTTTTTTTTTGAATTGGGTGTTGATCAAGTCTACACCATACTTAGAGAGGGAATTGAAGGTATTGACGTACTCCTGAACTGACATATCCCTCTGCTTAAGCTCAATAAGTCTATGAGTAAGGATGGCTTTCTCTGCCTCTGGAACGAACCTCAACTCAAATTGTTCCCTAACTCTTTCCCATGTAAGCTCTTCCTCTCCCCTCTCAGCATTCATAATGTCAAACCAATCAGCTGCATTGCCTTAGAGGAAGCCAGAAGCAATCTCGACCTTTTAACGGTCAGTCACACCCATATGCCCAAAAACACGCTCACATGTCTTAAGCCAGGCCTGAACTTCAACAACACCTTCTTTCCCAAGGAAAGGCTTCCCTCCAACGCTCGTAAAGTCCTTGCACATACGAGCGAAATCAGCTCTAGGAGTAGCATTAGGAGCGGGTGCGGCTTGAGGCAAGTTCCGCATCAACTCCAACCACTGCTCCATCGTCAAACGGGGAGGTCTTCCAGCCATCTTTCTCACTACTCTACATATAGTGAGATATATCATTAAGCTGGTATTAAAACAATACTCACACTATAACGCTAAAAGATTGTGATTTTGGTTTAGGTATGTACAACTATTATTATATGATGGGAGTGATACTGTAAAATAACAGACATGTATGATGTTTCTACTGTCTTGTGCTAAACCATGTTCTAAATATACTTTGTACTATGTCAAACCTGTGCTCTGATACCAACAATGTAATGCCCTGCCCCTAGAACTATGCTAACCAAAAGCAACACTAAGTATTTCTGTCGGAAAGCACGAAGAATGGGACTCGATAGGGCTAAAAATTGTACTCATTCCCTTGAACGAATACTGGCACGAGAATTTTTAAAATTTCTCAACTTACCATTCGTGCTCAATATAAGTTCAAAGCAATGGTACAAGGAAATTTCCCCGGTTACATAGTACAAAATATAATAGCATCAAGCGCAGCACAATAACAACAGCAGAATACATAATACATATCACAATAGAGATGTCCAAATACATAGTCCATCATACATAATATCACTCACCAAAATACATAATAGTATACATACCATAATACTACACATTATTGATAGTCTGAAGCTGCATAGTCCAAAACCCCAACAAGTGGAAAAGGATAAAAGTGACGCTGCAGTCCACACAAACCTAACCTGCCAACAATCCTCAGCCTGACCCGAGGATTGTTTTAACAAAACAAATCACACGTTTCAGACTATGTCTAGTGTGAGTGAAGTAAGTATCTATGGACATTAAATAATTTAACAAAGAAGTAAAGGTGCCACATGTATAAGTCAACATGAGGTTTAAGAATGTTACAATATATGAACAATTTAGCATAGTCATCGCATTAATATGCCATAATCTCAGGCATCAGTATTGTATGTAAAGCAATACAATACCAAAACAATTATCATATGTAAAGCAATATGACAATATATATAAAAAAATAAGATTAAAGGTCACAGGTATTGTATGTAAAGCAATACAATACCAAGCAATTATCATATGTAAAGTAATATGATAGTATAATAGAGTAAGATTAAAAGGCACAAGTATTGTATGTAAAGCAATACAATACCAAAACAATTATCATATATAAAGCAATATGAAAATATAATACTGGGTTTCCTAATTAACTTGGGTAATATGCCAAACTTATTCAAATAAATAAGAGGGTAATAAATAATTATGGGAACTATGGGATAAATATAATATGACTCATAATAGATACCAAATAAACAGACGCTAGTATTGTAAAATCACAGTGGTAGAGATCTAGCGCGCACGGAGACATCAGCACCGTAACCTACTCATAACGCCATAACGACACCTGGCGATCAACCCAGGATAACCAAGACGATTTAAGGCGAAGGTCGTATGCTACCCGTTCACGATACTACATGTGGCACACCCACGCCTCCATCTGATGTAGTCCGTGACCCGCCGATCGGGAATCCCGATCAAAACAACAAAATTGCCCAATGTAGCAGACCGTTTGACCTTTGGTGGTAGATGGGCGGAAATTTAAAACCACCGTGATTCAGGTAGCGAACCTGAATCAGGTCGACCAAGATGGAGTTTTGGCCCATTAGTACAACAGAGTCCAATCTATTCCAATCCCAAAGTCAAAAGTATTTTTAATATATTATTTTGTAAATTCATGCCTTAAAAATTCATAGTGTTTATAACACCAAAACACTATATAAAACCAATCATGGCAATATTCATGAAACTAAGTTTTATAAACCCAGTATACTTGGCAAAAAGGTTTACAACGCTTGTCCATAGATGGTTACACTACCGTTTAGCTCTAATACACAAGTAACCCATAATACTTGTGTATCATAACGAAACATAAGCATTGCTTAATATGTTAAACTTAATTGAAATTATAAAATTATTCGACTGATAAATTTAGGTATATTAACAAAATTTCATTTGTAGAAAAAAACATTTCTTTTAAAAAATTTCAGAAAACAAGAACTTTATAACATAAAACATCTAAGCAATTTAGGAAAAAAAAATTTTTTTTTTTTTTTTTCAATAAAAGAATTTCTTATTTTATTTTTTTTTAGACCAGGGCCGGCCCAGCTGGGCAGCCTGGTGCAGCCCAACCAGGACTGTCCTGGAAAGCCTAGGCCAGCCCGGCTAGGTGCGCGGGCCAGCCCGGCTAGGTGCGCGGGCCAGCCCAGGCCAGCCCGGCTGGGTGCGCTGGCCAGCCCAAGCCTGCAGGCCAGGCCACCCAAGCTGGCCCAGCCTAGACTGGCTGGTAGCCCATTTGGGCCGCCCAGACCGGCCCAGTCTGGGCTGGCTGGGCAGCCTTCTGGGCTGCTAGCGCAGCCTCTTCTGGGCTGGCTGGACAGCCCGTTCTGGGCTGCCTGGGCAGCCCATTTTGGGCTGCAAGTTCAGCCCGGAACTGGGCTGCCTGTGCAGTCCAGAATGGACTGTTGCTGCAGCACTTTGAGTTGCAGCTCCTCCCCCATGCTGAAATTTGTTTTTCAGCAATTTTTTTTTTTGAACAGAAAATTAGCAAAAGACATAAAGATTTGCCTTTCAAGGATTGTCAATTTGCTTTTCTTTAAAGCAATTAAACAAGCACCTTGCATGCGATAAAATTACATGCATGCAACAAATATGAGGCAATGAAACATATATCTTGCATGTAGTAAAAGTTGTATGCATGCAACCAATTTAACGTATTATGCCTTCAATTTTGCAATAATACAGCAAATCTAATCTAGTTGCCCAAAAAACACCAAGAATAAATCAAACATAGGTGAAGGAGCTAATTTACAATCAAAATTTTACCTTTAATCCATCAATCATACATAATCCATGATTTAAAGAGGAGAAAGGTGAAAAATTCACTCACCTCCGACGCCAAAAAATGCTATTTTGAAGCCCTATAACAGCTTGCTTTTGATTGCAATCCTCTTCCTTTCCAATTCAAATAAAAATCAAAAACCCATAAGTAACAATTCATAGAAAGACAAAAATGAAGATGAAATAGGATTAGATTTAGGGATACTTACTGAATTGGAACCTTATGTTATATTCAATTTGATATAAAAACTTGTTTGAATAGCAAAGATTAGGTATGAGAGAAAGATTTTAGCTTTCTGTTTTGTTTTTTTTCTACGGTTGTTTCTGAATGAGAAGGAAATACGTATTGTTCTTAATCGGGAGAAAAGGAGGGTGTGGTCTTTTTATTCTAAAGCCCCTCTCTAGATCCTTCCTATGAAATATCTCCCTTTAGTTTATTATTTCCCCTTTCTTATTATTTTTATTTTTATTTCTCCTATGCAACACAATCATTACACTTTGTCTCTTATGAGATATTTTTGATTTTCCCTCTTATTTAATTTGATTCTAATGCATACTTTATTTTTATTTTTATTTTGTTTACATATTTTTTCTTTAATATAAAAGTTCTTTCTCTTTTTTTTTCTTTTTTTTTCAATGCACACTTGAAAACTAACACACACATAAAAATGTTGTGTTACTTAAATTTCTCATACATAAAGGCAAACCTTCGTTATGTAATCATAAAAAAAAATTCTTTTAAAATTGTTATTTAATCAAATACAATAAACTTTATTATTGTTACAACAAAACGTGCAACATTTTACATCAACTACATACGCCTAATAATTCATAAAACATGTATTTTCCTGTCATCCCAAAAATATATGTTTTGCTACTTTTTATTTATTTATTCATTATTATATTTATTTTTCTTCTAAATTACCAAAACAGTTAGTTGATTCCCAATTCAATATCCGTAATAAAAGCGGGTTGTTACAACTATTCTCTTTCATTAACTTTGAACAACGATTAATACTGATCTTTCTCTTTTCAACATCATTTTGTTTCAAAACCAAATTTTCATTTTTAAGTAATTTAATTTTGGTCTTGGACTCAAAAATCTCAGATTCGAATTGATTTTGCTTATCAGTCTCAACTTTTTCAACAATCTTAAATTTTTCAATTTCATTTTCAAGCACTTTCAAAATCAATTCAGTTTTCAACAAATTTTCCTTTTCAAAAATTTCATGTTTGGGACTTTCAGTTGTCTTAAAATTTTCAAACTCCTTTTTCAAATATTGTTTTTACCTTTTAACTTAATCTGGTTTTCTTTTTAGATCAGAACTTACTTTTCGAGCCTTTGAATATTTTCATTGAGATGAACGAGATTGTTTTCCAAATTCAAACAAGTTTTGCAATTAGAGTTTTCAAATTTCTTGACACTTTCATGTTTTAATTCCAAAAAATTATTTTTTGTAATCAACTCAAAATTTTCAAATTTCAAAGTTTTATTTTTAGATTTGAGACTATCAACTGCATTAGTTAAATCATTACAAAGATGAATTAAATCTTCATATGAAATTTTTTTATTATCCGAGTCATCATTTGTTGAGTCTCATCATCCGTATATCCTATTAAGCATAATTCTGAGCTTGAATTGGCCTTTGAGGGTTTTAAGCAGTTGTCTTTTCTTCAATGCAATGTATCAAGAGCTTTCGAAATATCATGTGCAGCTAAAGTATGCGAGATATGATAATATTGATCATCATTAATATAAGAATATAAAATATGCGTAGCATGCGAATTTATACTCTATCATTCTTATCTACCATATCATATCCCAACATGTAATATTAACATATTTCAAATAGAATTCCATTTTTAATTTCCAATTAAAAAATTCTTTTCCATCAAAAATAGTTGAGGTATTACTAAACTGACTCTCGCTAAACTGATAAATAGGAAAAAACATGACTCAAGAGTTAATAAAATACCTGCTCTAATACCACTTATAGGATCTAGATTAACCTAGAGGGGGTGAATAGGGTTTATTGTAGTTTTACGAGATATTAAAATTATCACGGCGTGGATTGCAGTGGAGAAAATAAATGACATAGATCATACCCAGCTTCAGCGAACCCTGCCTAGTGTTGCATTCCCTAAGGTTTCTACTAGAATTAAAACAATCTCTATGCTTACAAATTCCCTATAAACTCGTGACACCCACTCCTAATTGTACTAATCCTACGTTCAAAACACTCCACTGATCTTTATCCCCAAGGCCAGATTTTTCTGTATTACAAACCCCTCGTAAACCTTAACAATAAATCCTATACCTAGAACCCTAGTTCATAGAAAACTAGAAAACTCTAGACCGGTTACAAAAGAAATACAACAAATAAAAAATCTCAAAACCCTAGTCTAAAAAATAATGATTTATAAAAAGAAACATACTCCCTTTTATATCCTTTGACTTTGTCACTTTACAAAAACGACATCCTCTCTTTACTTTGATGGCGGCTGAAATCAAAATATAGGGTTTTGCTTTCCAAATCGCGATTCTCAAATTCTGGAAATTGATGAAGGCTTGGATGGCTTCGTTATGCAATTTCTTCCTAGTCGAATCAGTTTGGCTGGCTATATGAAACACCCCACCTCCGTTAGGGTCACTCTCAAAGGGAATGCCCTAATTTTGGTGGAGGTTTATAAGTATAAGTCACAGATATACAAGACAGATATAATAACACATATTTTTGAACAGCGGAAAACAACAACTTTTATTTCATCAAAATACGTGTTACACAAACCATGCCATAATTGTCTTACAATACTTCCAAAATCATAACTGTCTTGATTACATTATTTAAAGAAGCATAAAGAAAACATAAATAAGCTGCAAAAGTCCCATAATTGCTGTCCAAAGCCATAGTCCAAAACGGAAAAGATCCAAGCAATACATTCTTTCTCTTCAAGCTGGATGTGAAATCTGGTCAAACTGCGGTGTTCCCTCCCTGTGGACCTTGGGGGGGAACGAAAGAAAAGAAGGCGAAAGAAAAGTAGAGTCAGACATAAAGCCTGAGTAAGTCTAGGACTATTCAGTCTATGAATAAAGAACTGGGTATGATAAGTATAAACTGGGAATGGGAAAGCACCATAAACTAAGTTAAGTTGTCTAGGGTTGAATATACTATCGTACCCCATATTAATCTCTATACCCATATAAACTAGTTCCCAACAGGCACCCCATAATCAGGGTGAAGTGATCCATTTCTGATGATCGGCTCCTACTCGCATAGTTACATGTGTCTTATGGCCCCCGATGTTGTAGTTACCTATGCTGGTCCCACCATGGGGTGTATCAAGTCCCATGGTGGCGGCCCGACACAACTCTAGAATGCACAGGTATGCTACTGGTGCCCAGTGCCTTATTTTTCTACGCCTTAGTGTGTGCACGCCCGCACCCCGTTAGAACCTACACTGTTGCACCACCGGCGTTGATTTGACCTCTTACAGTCAGCCCAGTAATCGTGCCCCACCCTGCCTAGTTTCAGGGTATCATGATACTCCTTGTAGGGTTACTGCTGAAAAGGGTCCCCCGCTACTAGGTTTTCTATTTCTAGCCAACATGCTAAGTTGGTTAAGTGTTTTATAAACCTAACCCCCAATCAGTCTGTTTAGTTTAGCATGTTCCATTTTGATTAAGTATTAATATAATTTACTTAATCCTATCAATCCTGACTCAGCCTTAATTGTCTTATTAAAGCCTCAACCTCTCACATTAGACAGGTATTGTTGTGGCTGCCTGTTGCCGGTTGGGTCCGGGCAGTCTTACGCCACAACTCAGTCTAACCTCGGGTCCTTATTGGGCTCCGTGTTTAACCACCCACATTGGATAGGTATTGTTGTGACTACTGGACAGCCGGGCGGTTCCGGGCAGGTTTACATCACAACTCAATCCAACCTCGGGTTAAACACATCGTATTTTCTACATTTACATATTTTGTCTCTTTTCTTTTTATATGTAAATATTTGCGGCCCATTATTCAAATTCATCTTTATTGATTAAAATTTATTTATGCCACTTAATTGCTTTTCAAGATTGTTGGCATGCATCAAACATGCCAACACATATGTTCTATATTTTAGCCCAAACGTCATTACCCCCGTTTTACACGTTCGCTCCAATGTAAGGTGTGTTGGATTTAATACTTAAACCCAATTTAGCCAAATGAAAAGGGGAGGCTTATAACATGGTGTTTATAAGGTAACATGAAAAAGGGGAGTGTGAACGCATGAACTTGCAACGAACGATTCAATTAACATAAAGTAGGCACATGTGAACTTGCAATTGTAACATCATGACATAACAATACTTAAACATGAATCATTCTATTCATGGCATAAACAATACTTAAACATGAATCATTCTATTCATATGATTATGGCATAAACAATACTTAAACCTAAATCATGGTTTTTATTCTATCTATGTAAACTTGCAAGTGGAATGTAATTCTAATGTAACTTATGTGTCACATATATTATCATATGATTATGATAACAACATAAGCCTAAAAACATGTTTTTCAATTAGGCATAATAACAAACATAGTTTAGTCATGTTCATAAAATCAACACAAGTTCACAAAGGTGTTTACTTTGGTTATTAATACAAAAGTATGGTTTCACACTTGAATCATTATGCCAATTCTAATCATAAATTCATTAGGATCAAAATACTCAAATAGATCCAACTACACAAAAATGATTATAAAAATATATATAGATGGATCTAAAATCATGTTGACATAATATTGAATCATATACTTGCATGAATCTCAAATTTGTTGAATTAATCTATCATGAACATATAGTCATCAACTTCAATATGAATCATATGTTTGCAAATATCAATAGGTGTTGAAATAAACAACCACAAACATATAATCATTAACTATATATAACGTACTTGCAAATATCCAAGAGGTCTAATACCATCATACCACAATATCAACATAATTCATTCGTAATTAGGATCATAGCATCATTCAATATGAATAAGCATCATTACAAACTAAAGTACAATCCCATTTTTCATTTTATACAAATATCAAAACTCAATAATTGATTCACATCGGAATAGCACTCTACTTACAACGTATGATGAATCTTCAATTCAGGAATCTGAGTTCTGAATTTGGAGATGCTATCCTTTGTTGTAGGCGTTTCTTTGATTGATTTGACGTTGCTTTAAGCTTTGAATTATCTCCTAATTGTCTCTCTATTTATGACGGCTATCCTTAGTCTCTCCTCAACAACATGACGGTCTCATCTCCATTTTAGTTTGTGTGAATTAGGGTTAGTCTTAGGTCCTTTTTATAGAGTTTGTGAGTTGATTTAGACCGTCGATGAAGCTTGGTTTAATAATAGTCGTTCGTTCAAAGGAGAGACCAACCTGGAGCTGACACCTAGCCCTAGTGACAAGGCAAGGCTCAGAAAATCGACCAAACACAGACCAGGCCAGCCAAGACTTGACCAGCAGGTCATTCTGACCTGGGCGCACTTGGCAGGTGCGCCAGGCTAAGAATGTACTGGCGCACTTCCCAAGTGCGCCAGTTCATTTTTGTTCTGGCGCACTTCCCAAGTGCGCCAGTGCATTCTGACCCGTTTTCTGGTTTTTCGCCCAACTTCGTTCGTCCATATCTTCTTCATACAATATCCGTTTTACGCAAACTCAGACTCTATCTCAAGAAGAATTCCGAGACGAACGCAATAGCGTATCCCATTTCCCTTAATTCTTTGATTTGAAATTAGTTATACTTTAATTTGTCAATTTCACCGTTATAGAATACACGGGGTGTTACATTCTCCCCCACTTAAAAGGATTTCGTCCCCGAAATCTTCAAGTTCAGGAAGAATGTACATCCTAACATCCAAACATCCATCTACTCATCCATCAAACACGAGCATCCATTTTACTTAAAAGACTTCTAATGCTTCATGATCATATGCGAAGTGTGTGTGTACATGTACTTATCTAATGCAAAATCAGGCGGTCTACTGATTCAGTTGACCTCCTTAATGCAAATTATGTAAGTGCCATGAATCTATTATGTATGCTAATTCTCCTATTCATGATTCTACATGAGTGCTCAACCATTCATATAAATGCAACATCCATATGACAACACATTAAACTTCAACCATATACGAATATAAATACATATATGCATATGCAGTATGAAGTGACTGAGCCGATCTAAAACCTAGATTGTGTGTATATGCAACCACGAGCAACCACTAACAACCACTTGCAGCCACTTGCAACTATCAATCATAACATGTCTCAAACACATGTTTACACCCAATTGTTCCTATTTAAAGGTATAGTCGAATGATAGAAGCAAGTAAAAACTTTGTGCCCATTAGGCAATGTCAAAACTGGAAATCTATGCCACATATATATTGACTAGGAGAAGAACTCTCTAAGCATCAGCCCCGAAGACCGAAATCAACATCAGACTGACACCCAAAGAATTACTCAACCCAACCACTATATATGATTCTAGGAAACTAAGCATGATGGACTCCTTTTAGGTCACAAGGGAGTCCCTTCCTAAGACCAACCCATATCCTATAAAACCCAAAAAAAGTTTAGTCAAACCAACGAACACCCTTAAGCCCCAACATGTGTTACTAACCGATGAGTCATACTCCCTATAGGGTTTGCAACAGAAATTGGATTGAGAATGGGACCGAGAGGATATACACAAAAGATAGCATGCAAGTAAGCTCTACAGGAAGAGAGGGATCAAGGATATACTCTTAAGAAGAGATATGATGCACGAATCTAGTCTTCAATCTTCTAAGTCACATTTCTTGAGCTTAACTCCATTATGTTTTGTCCGTATTTAAATTCACAATTTCGTAGCTTCTTAATTCTTGTTTCCAAAATATGAGTTGGAACCTATTTCACTGTTGCCTTTCGTTCCTCTTTCACTTACTCTACTTCTAGTATACTCGGCTCAAACATAACGGCGTACTCATGGTTTCATGCAAGCTCTCCAAAATTCACTAGTGAATCTTAGATCTCGTCCACTTACTATCAGGTATTCCACGTAGAAGAACTATCTCTTGGAAATAAATGCCAACCATGTTGCCAAATGTACTTACTAAGGTGACTCTCTACAACTCATGCATAAGCGAAATGAACCTTCTGCCTTAGTGGCGAACAACTCGATCGGATTACAAATTACCAATAAATGTGTCAAGAGATTCTAGGAAACAAATCATGATAGAACCCTAAAGGGTTACCTGCGACTTCGAGGGTATTACCGAGGCAAGTCAAGAGTCTAACTACCCTCTTTTCGAAACCGAGATGGTCACCCTTACTGGATAACCACTCCATCTCTAGAATCAACCAATAGCCCAAAACAAAGGCACTACATTTAAACTCTATGCTTAGAATAGAAATTTTCAACCCCACACAGATCATAGACAAATGAGCCGGGCCCCCAATTGGGTTTGAAACAATTAAGGGGTCCTCTACCATACTAGTTTTTAGGTGCAGAGATTCTACTAAAGCAGACGAGATAAAGGAGTGTGATGCGCCAGAATCAAATAAAGTGCGAACGGGGTGATCATAAAGATAAACTACACTTTCTACAGAAGTATTTATACATCGATGTTGCAGAGGTGGCGCCTCTAGCACATGAACCTGCGCCCTTGTGGTGGATCCAGCCCTCTGCCCCTGTCCTCGTTTCTTTGGGCAGTCCTTAGCCATGTGGCCTGTCTCACCGCAAGAAAAGCACCCACCATTCATCTTGGCCTTCTTTTTCCGGCAATCTTTCACTAAGTGCCCCATTTTGCCACAGAATTTACACTTCCTCTTCTCTTGGGACTTGTTGTCTTTCCCGCCCTTCTTAAAGTCTGTCTTCTCAGGGCAGTCTTTGCTGATGTGTCCAGTCTCCCCACAATGAAAACATTCTCCTTGCTTTCTTTTCCTCTTTCTACAATCCTTGGCTATGTGCCCTTCCGTACCGCAAAAATTGCATTTCCTTTTTTCCCGTTTCTTGTTATTACTGTTACGATCCTTTCTTGTTTGACTATTATTCGTCTTCCTGCTCTGGGACTCTTCCGCTTGCTGGTTCACGTGGAGGAGGAGGAGAGAAAGCGTCAGCAGCTGGGGAGTAAGGTCTCCAGACATGCTGAAACAGAAAGGATAGATTCAAAACGAAGGATAGAAGACAGTACCTATGGCTTTGGGGGACTTTGCCTTTTTAAAATAAAATAATATTTTATCTTTTAAAAATGCTACTTTAAATTTCCTTTTTGAAAATAAAATTTCAAAACTTTTTATCTTATCTGGTAAACCTATGCTCTGATACCAAGTGAAACACCCCACCTCCGTTAGGGTCACTCTCAAAGGGAATGCCCTAATTTTGGTGGAGGTTTATAAGTATAAGTCACAGATATACAAGACAGATATAATAACACATATTTTTGAACAGCGGAAAACAACAACTTTTATTTCATCAAAATACGTGTTACACAAACCATGCCCTAATTATCTTACAATACTTCCAAAATCATAACTGTCTTGATTACATTATTTAAAGAAGCATAAAGAAAACATAAATAAACTGCAAAAGTCCCATAATTGCTGTCCAAAGCCATAGTCCAAAACAGAAAAGATCCAAGCAATACATTTTTTCTCTTCAAGCTGGATGTGAAATCTGGTCAAACTGCGGTGTTCCCTCCCTGTGGACCTTGGGGGGGGAACGAAAGAAAAGAAGGCGAAAGAAAAGTAGAGTCAGACATAAAGCCTGAGTAAGTCTAGGACTATTCAGTCTATGAATAAAGAACTGGGTATCATAAGTATAAACTGGGAATGGGAAAGCACCATAAACTAAGTTAAGTTGTCTAGGGTTGAATATACTATCGTACCTCATATTAATCTCTGTACCCATATAAACTAGTTCCCAACAGGCACCCCATAATCAGGGTAAAGTGATCCATTTCTGATGATCGGCTCCTACTCGCATAGTTACATGTGTCTTACGGCCCCCGATGTTGTAGTTACCTATGCTGGTCCCACCATGGGGTGTATCAAGTCCCATGGTGGCGGGCCGACACAACTCTAGAATGCATAGGTATGCTACTGGTGCCCAGTGCCATATTTTTCTGTGCCGGAGTGTGTGCACGCCCGCACCCCGTTAGAACCTACACTGCTGCACCACCGGCGTCGATTTGACCTCTTACAGTCAGCCCAGTAATCGTGCCCCACTCTGCCTAGTTTCAGGGTATCATGATACTCCTTGTAGGGTTACTGCTGAAAAGGGTCCCCCGCTACTAGGTTTTCTATTTCTAGCCAACATGCTAAGTTGGTTAAGTGTTTTATAAACCTAACCCCCAATCAGTCTGTTTAGTTTAGCATGTTCCATTTTGATTAAGTATTAATATAATTTACTTAATCCTATCAATCCTGACTCAGCCTTAATTGTCTTATTAAAGCCTCAACCTCTCACATTAGACAGGTATTGTTGTGGCTGTCTTTTGCCGGTTGGGTCCGGGCAGTCTTACGCCACAACTCAGTCTAACCTCGGGTCCTTATTGGGCTCCGTGTTTAACCACCCACATTGGATAGGTATTGTTGTGACTACTGGACAGCCGGGCGGTTCCGGGCAGGTTTACATCACAACTCAATCCAACCTCGGGTTAAACACATCGTATTTTCTACATTTACATATTTTGTCTCTTTTCTTTTTATATGTAAATATTTGCGGCCCATTATTCAAATTCATCTTTATTGATTAAAATTTATTTATGCCACTTAATTGCTTTTCAAGATTGTTGGCATGCGTCAAACATGCCAACACATATGTTCTATATTTTAGCCCAAACGTCATTACTCCTGTTTTACACGTTCGCTCCAATGTAAGGTGTGTTGGATTTAATACTTAAACCCAATTTAGCCAAATGAAAAGGGGGGCTTATAACATGGTGTTTATAAGGTAACATGAAAAAGGGGAGTGTGAACGCATGAACTTGCAACGAACGATTCAATTAACATAAAGTAGGCACATGTGAACTTGCAATTGTAACATCATGACATAACAATACTTAAACATGAATCATTCTACTAATGGCATAAACAATACTTAAACATGAATCATTCTATTCATATGATTATGGCATAAACAATACTTAAACCTAAATCATGGTTTTTATTCTATCTATGTAAACTTGCAAGTGGAATGTAATTTTAATGTAATTCTAATGTAACTTATGTGTCACATATATTATCATATGATTATGATAACAACATAAGCCTAAAAACATGTTTTTCAATTAGGCATAATAACAAACATAGTTTAGTCATGTTCATAAAATCAACACAAGTTCACAAAGGTGTTTACTTTGGTTATTAATACAAAAGTATGGTTTCACACTTGAATCATTATGCCAATTCTAATCATAAATTCATTTGGATCAAAATACTCAAATAGATCCAACTACACAAAAATGATTATAAAAATATATATAGATGGATCTAAAATCATGTTGACATAATATTGAATCATATACTTGCATGAATCTCAAATTTGTTGAATTAATCTATCATGAACATATAGTCATCAACTTCAATATGAATCATATGTTTGCAAATATCAATAGGTGTTGAAATAAACAACCACAAACATATAATCATTAACTATATATAACGTACTTGCAAATATCCAAGAGGTCTAATACCATCATACCACAATATCAACATAATTCATTCGTAATTAGGATCATAGCATCATTCAATATGAATAAGCATCATTACAAACTAAAGTACAATCCCATTTTTCATTTTATACAAATATCAAAACTCAATAATTGATTCACATCGGAATAGCACTCTACTTACAACGTATGATGAATCTTCAATTCAGGAATCTGAGTTCTGAATTTGGAGATGCTATCCTTTGTTGTAGGCGTTGCTTTGATTGATTTGACGTTGCTTTAAGCTTTGAATTATCTCCTAATTGTCTCTCTATTTCTGACGGCTATCCTTAGTCTCTCCTCAGCAACATGACGGTCTCTTCTCCATTTTAGTTTGTGTGAATTAGGGTTAGTCTTAGGTCCTTTTTATAGAGTTTGTGAGTTGATTTAGACCGTCGATGAAGCTTGGTTTAATAATAGTCGTTCGTTCAAAGGAGAGACCAACCAGGAGCTGACACCTAGCCCTAGTGACAAGGCAAGGCTCAGAAAATCGACCAAACACAGACCAGGCCAGCCAAGACTTGACCAGTAGGTCATTCTGACCTGGGCGCACTTGGCAGGTGCGCCAGGCTAAAAATGTACTGGCGCACTTCCCAAGTGCGCCAGTTCATTTTTGTTTTGGCGCACTTCCCAAGTGCGCCAGTGCATTCTGACCCGTTTTCTGGTTTTTCGCCCAACTTCGTTCGTCCATATCTTCTTCATACGATATCCGTTTTACGCAAACTCGGACTCTATCTCAAGAAGAATTTCGAGACGAACGCAATGGCGTATCCCGTTTCCCTTAATTCTTTGATTTGAAATTAGTTATACTTTAATTTGTGAATTTCACCGTTATAGAATACACGGGGTGTTACACTATAGATCGAAATTCCTAAAAGTACTGTGAGTATTTGGATTCGATTTCTTTTACTCTCGAATTTGTTCCTTGGTTTCGATTAAAAAAGCCGATGATGAAATGGTGTTATTTATAGGGTTATAAAACCCTTAATTGATCTCTGGTTTCATTGCAATGACTTGGCCTTGATTTGTGCTTCATTCTTGGGTGATTGAATGAATGATTTTTGGAATCAAATGTTATGTTAATTTATTCTACCGTGAATATCACAAGCAGTCTAGATACATATAGATGTATATGCATATCAGACCAAGTCAAGAAATACAATGAGAAACAAACCAAAATTCTAAGGCAAATAAAATTTAAAATATGTTTACATTTGCAAGAATTTAAATCTATTTTGTTCTAGTTTACTCTATGTGTTTTTCTGTGACAGGTATATTAGTGATTGGACTGACTCTGAAGCAGAAAGAAGACAAAGTGTGTGTATAAGAAACTGTATATGAAACTGAGTGAAATGAGTGACTGGGTGTATGTAATTGAGTGGACTGAGAGAAATATAGTGAGGAGCCCGTGTATATGAAATTGAATGTATATGTGAATTGATTGTATTATATTATAGATAAATGTACAGTACTGGAGTTAGAAGATTGTACTATTCCAAGTGTTGAAATAAAATATTATATTTGAATTAAAAACTGTTTGAATATTTAAAATCTTATGCAATAGTATTCTATTTAAATATAAATATTGATTTTGCATGTGATGTAGTGTAGAATAATACAATTACAAACACATTTGTATTATAATATATATGTTTGTTATAATCGAACAAAAATCATATTGTTATATAGAATGTACGTGGTAGCGAATCCAAACAAAATAGGATGGTTTGGCAGACGGTTCTGATATGAGGTACTAACGTGATCCAGACTCCCGTAGATCTTCTTGATGCGACTAAAACAGAAGTTATGTCGAGACCAAGTGAGGTCGTTCCTTCTATCGAGCATACTTCTTCGGTACCATTCTGTTACTTTTGTGATGCGATTGGTGGCCACCCTCTGATTTTGATTATAGGAGTATGTCTCGAGGTGGGAGGTAGTTCTTGTTTTGCATTACCACTAGTATGGCTCTACAAATAGTGTATGCACCCTGGAATTGCCTCGTGTGTCATATCACATGCCATATATGAGCCCACTACAATTTTGGATTGTATCGTAGTATATGGAATTCCCTCTAAGTAACCCATCGATTTGGTGGAGCTTACAATATTGTATATGATATTAGAATATAATGTGTTAAGGGTGATATAGGTAATGCCTTAATGCTATTTTGATACTTTACTTTATTGATAGACGTTATTTTATATAGTGTATTTTAGTGTGTATATATATATGGTTTAACAGATACTTAGGATATGGAAAAGTCACGTAACATCTCTTAGGTTATTGCATTCACGAATACCTTGGATATGAAATGTGGATTATTATAAGCATTTCTGATGCTATGACACTCATATTATTACATGGTTTTGAATCGATTGATATGACAATATTTTAGTTCTAATCCGATTGTTTTTTTCTTTTCATTTATGCATGGGTCAACCTGAGTTTTTTAGTTAGCAAAGACCACATTATTGGAGGATGAAGTCTGAGTTTTGGTACATTATCTTTTATATATTCCCACTACAACTTTTTAGTTACATTGCAATATTGTATTATGTCTAGGTATATAACTTCGATAACTATAATAAACTATAATCAAATGTATAATTTAGCAGCATCGTGGACTGCTATTTGATTAGTATATTTGTCTTACGCTGTGAGATTCTATGATTTTTTTTTTCTTTTTCTTATTTACCACAATAACTATCTGTAATGTGGATTTTTTTGGGTCGACATGTTGGAATTATTGTTGACTTGAATGGTCAAAATGCAGGTTGTTACATGGGATCTAGACTAATATTTATTTAACACTAAGTTAGTGTACTAGACACAAGTTTAAATTTAACTTGTAAATAGGTTGATTCAAACAATAGGAGTTTGTATATTATAAGTTTTAATTAGACTTGATTTCGTTTAACTTGTGTGTGCGCTGCAACCACTATGGAAAATAAGAAAATTTTGTTTTAGAGTTCTAACTAAAAATTGAAGGTGCTGGAAGAGTTTTCATTTTCTTGAATATGAATGTTTTATGCCTCAGCTTACACCAATGCTTACGGAGTTTTCCAAGCTTGTATTCTTTCAGTCATGGGGACTACATTGATTTCCCCTTCTTCTGCCGCCTCTACAATCCTTTCATCTCTACCTCATTCGTATTCTTCTTCTCCTCTTTCTATTTTATTCCGCATCCTTTCCCTTTCACTAATTTTCTTCCATTTCCATATAATCAAGCTCGTCTCGAATCGTTCTCTTCGCTCTTCTGTTATCTCTCCTTTAGATCTGAACTCACCTCAGCCTCTTCTTCTTTAATTGATGCTTTTGAGCCATGTTCTCGGGATTGCTGGTTCAGCATGTTAGTTTTTTGGTGGTAGCGTTGTTTATTTCGGTCTAATTGAATATCTCTCGATAATGGATTGTTTGCAAGCTCCTCCTCTAGGTTGGCTTATAGTACTTTACTCCTTTGACATAGTGGTACATGATGATGATGCTCATAAGCCCTTTGTAGTGCTTAACTAGTTGGAGTTGGCAGCTATCTCTGTAAATACTTCCAAATAAGTAGTTCCTAAGCCTTCTCATTGATTTTAGGTTTAGTAATAGAACGATTTTGTTGTTGCTTGGTTAGTGTCTTGCTCGTGGTCATTATTATCTACTCATTGTTGGGTTTTTTCTCTGGTACAACTATTTCATTGTTACGTCATTGTGTTTTTCTTTGTCCTTGGTCATTTCGTGCTGGTTTTTTTGTTGGATTATGATGTTCAAGTTTCTGTATGTGTTGGCCCTGGCATGAATTGCTGTCTCACTATTCTGTTGATTATGCTAGTGGATTTCTTCTTTTAGTGGGTTGGTCAGTGTTATCTTCACCAGCCACCTCGGAGAATGCCTTGGATTTGGGGAGGGTTAGTTGTAGCTCAGGGTCAAGCACTTCTGCGATAATGACCTGAATTTCCATACCCTTTGAGTCGACCAAACAACACAAGTCCAACCCAAAGTTCACAAAATCCAAATGCTAAAGACAAAAACACTCTTTGAATCAATGTATATAACATAACTTTTAGGGTGAGAAGTAGAAATAAAGAAATGTTAGAATAGAAGAAAAGAAGATCACAACATCAGAGTAGACACAGATCTCAAAGTGAAACGAATAAAATATATTATATAACATAACTTTTGTAATACACATTTGTTAATGTATACACATACCATCGTCAGAGTACAACCATATAACAGAACGGAAATACAT
The DNA here is from genome assembly GCA_030737875.1 of Allium sativum. Lineage (NCBI taxonomy): Eukaryota > Viridiplantae > Streptophyta > Magnoliopsida > Asparagales > Amaryllidaceae > Allium > Allium sativum. The sequence continues at coordinate 136,281,608 of CM060925.1, read as the reverse complement.
TATAGCTATTAAATGTTGAGGCCTGTTGCTCCAAGCTCTTCCAAGTGTATCTATAAAATCCCGACTAGTTGATTGCCCGTACAAATTTGGGCACCCAAGAGTCTAGGGTAAAACCAAAAAAACAAACAAACTATGGGTCAGTTATGGGACTGGTGTGAGTAAACCCAACCACTTGGTTTAACTTTGAGAAATCCTTTTAAAAGAAAGGATCATCATAAGACCGATCCACACATACATACAAATGGTTTTTACCTTATGATAGCCTAAAACATTCTTTGAATCAATACTATTTTGATATTATAATGGTGTCTAAATCAAATAAATAGAAATCTAGTAGAACTCTTATATCACACGCTCCACATTCGTAGTATCAATTAAAACCGAGGGCGCTTATTGGAGAATGGATTTCCAACTATGACAAGGTATGAAACCACCTTCGGATAGTGTATCTCTAGAGAGGGATACACTAGTGTAACGTACCATATTTTAACCGGTTTGTATTTGAATATTTAAATCAGTTTAAATATTGAATTCGTAATATTTGTGGATTTATATATTAATTATAACTAAGTTGAACGTACAAAAATATATATTAAATATAATCGAGCCCGTAAAGTCGCGGCAGTTCGTAATTTAATGTTTTGAACTTTAAACGACCATACAAGACTCACTATAAACCGGATTTCTTCGAAACAAGAAACGTTAGAATCTGGTTAACTATATTTTTCTAATGAAAGTGGAAAATGGAGATTTCGTCTTATAGATTGCAAGATATGTCCAAATTAAATATTTAGAAAAACAGCGGCATAATCGTTTTTGACCGTAACGGTTTATTTGATATAAGTAGATACTGGTTTCGAATCTGGACAAGATTCTTTTGATACGTAGTGATAATTTAATTTTTAGAATTTTACTACAATTTTTAGTTAATTAAATACGCAACTTTTTAATTGGAGTATTTTGCACGCTATATAAATACTTTTGGGGTTTCACAATATGAGTTAACCTACCGATATTATTATATTTTTGGGATAGCGGCACCTCGCTGGACATGACTGTATTTTAATCTTTCTCCATAGTAGCTCATATGTGAATGTAATTGTTAGAAGCAAGGTACGACTGTAAATATAAAGTCAAACAATTTATCCATCATGCACCACAGGATTTCCATGTAAAATCCGAGAGACCCAACCAAGTTTTACCTAACGAGAGCAAATGGGACGTCAACCATTAGGTGCTGACGCAAGCATTAAGGAGACAAATGAAATACCCTATAATCTAATCTAATGTATAAGCTATCTTTTTAAAATGACCACGCAACTGTCTATTCCCATTTAAGAGGGTATGGCGTTCCCATTTTTGAACCATACCCCACCCTATTGCTTAAAACTTAAGCATGGAATACCCTATTCTAGTTTTCAGCCATTACTTAATGAATGCACGAACAGTAACCTAATACTTAACCATGAAGCCACTTGTTCTATTTATACGCCCCTCTCTATTTCCTGAGACCACAACAAAAATACAATAAACATGACCGTGTCCATCTTCATCGGAAAACCATTCTTTTCCATGGTATATCCAGCAAACGCGAGGTCAAAAGAAAGAAAGTAAAAATCATAAAAAGGTTCATAAGATCTCAAGATTTTAATTTTTGGGATCACGAGGGTGAGATCTTCATTTGGGGTGGGATTCATAAAGTGCGCATCAGTTCACAGGGGAGGCCAATAGACTGTGTAAGGCAAGGCTTGGGTTTGTTCAATGATTTAGGCCATTACAGTTGTTTTGAAGCTCGGGTTCTAGTTCTCAACGGAATTTAATATTTTCCAGTATGGAAGTGAAGGTGCCTGATCGGTCACTGACAAGCCAAAGGCGAAGCAGTGGTGTAAAAACAGATGATGATGCTGCGGTTTCCTTCTGCGTGGAATAGCACATGCAGTTGCATTCAGAGCATGCACAAAACACGTGGCAGAATTCTATGCCCTATCTTTCTTGCATTTTGGTTCTACGGATGAACCTGAAAGTGTTGGGCGATATTGGATGCCTAGCCTTCTGCTTTGATAATCCGTACAGTTGGATGCACTAGAAATCTCACTATACCTCCCAAGACCAGGCATCCATGCCTCAACATCAAACTTGCGATAAGCTAGTGAGAGGAGTTCATGCAAATGAAAACTGATACGGAAAGAAATGTTGGCATGGTGCATGGAGGTTCAGTGGATGATGGAGCGAATGGGAAGTTTGGAAATGGGTAGGAAGCGTGGAGGAGCTGTGTACTTGCGTTGTACGCATGAAAGGGTACAAGTATGGTGATCCAAACAATTTCTGGAAGTAAGGAGGATGTGAAGGCAAGTCATATAAGGACACAAACATGTTGTGTTTGTTCATGGAAGTGGAGATAAATTATGTATGGAAACAAGTGAAAGTAAGGTGTATGGCACACCAGGGAAGTAGGAAAGTGAAGGTGAAGTCTGTTGTGAAACAAACGGTCAAACGAGGTAAAAAGGGGGTCGAAATGGGTTTACTACGTACTGAAGAGTTATGGTTTTAGAATCACACGAGGGGTTTGGGTATTAAGTTAGAGTTTGGGTTTAACAAAACAGTGAAACATGAAATGAAGGGTATAGAAGTGTATGTGGGACAGTGGGAGTGTGGACGTAGGATATGCAGGGTCTGTTTTGGGCAAGGTGTCCATCGAAGTAGAATACTGTTTAACGAAGGCACATTAAGGAATAGTGAGTATCGTGAGGAAGTACTAAAGCATGCACGGTGAACGGAGTTGGCAAAGGTTTCGAAAATAGGGAGTTCAAGTGTTAATTTGGAAATGGTGGGTGGTCCTGAGGGAAGGCACGCATATTGGTTAAGGTTGAAGAAACGAGGCAGGTGAGGCATTACAAAGTCACGTCAAAACTGTATGAACGCACGCTACACAACGAAGTTGGCTTGGAGCGCCTCGAAGCACGTTGGAATGTGAGGCAGAATAGAACACCTGGTTTGATCAACCGACGCAAATCGTTATTAAACGGTTAACGCGCCAAAGTGAGTAAATTCACTAATTCTAATCTATTTTAAAATATCATAATTATATTTTAAATTAGTTGAATGTTGTGTGATGGTCGTTTAGGTAGATTATCACTAAATTGGTTGAATAATATATATCGTTGCATATGTACACATCATTGGTGGATACTGATTCCATCGATTATAATACTCCCTAGTATGGAATTAGTGTTAATTGTGTTGACTAACATCTGTGGATGCGGAAAAATGACTAGAGGATTTCAACTGGATTCCTCGATATTTATATGTACTGTTTGTTTTATATATGCACTGTTTGAACTGTGTTGAATGGGAATTCAACGTTATATTGATTTAATAAATAGACAATATCAATTAATAAAATAGCAAACAGTTAAGAAATATTATTAGATTAATTATACTAATGGTAAGAGGTAATTAAAATCAATAAACGAATTTACCGATGTAATGAAGTTGATTAAATCAACTGTTATTTGGAAAATGATTATTAGATTAATTGATCTTCAATTAATCCAATGAAAATAACGTAGCGGTAAACTGTTCAAAAATTAATAAGAGTCCTTATTAATTACCTTTTTAATTAATGAGGTATTAAATAATTATTGAACCAATATAATTAGTTACAGTTTATATAAAGTAAGCAACAAATCTATTTTAGATTAACGATGAAGTAAACTGTTTACTTCAGCAATGATGAAGTAAAATATTTTTTAATTATTTTAATTAAATAATTGTTTCTTAAATGGACCTCATTTAAGATATTATTGAATTGGTGATGAGATGTTACTTGCATTAAGTAAAATGACTCAAATAAAAGTAAAGTTTTAAGAGACAAAGAACGTAAATGGATTTTGGTAAAAGAAGTTATGAATAAAATTGTATAATGAGGACACAACAAAGAGTTAATATTTAAATAAATAGTTGTAAACAACTGCATTTTCAAATTAAGGATATGGCATTATAAAACCATGTTTAAAATATAGCAAGAAGTATGATTTGACGGATTATAAAGTATAAGGGGTTAGATTTACGAAGTTATATCTATTCTAAGATAAGAATGTTGTTGATCAAGGTCTGAGAGGTAATTAAAATACCCCAATTGGAACGACTTCACTATTATCGAGGGATGGTATTAGTTTGTAACGGAAAGAGACGTCGAGATTAGTTATAAAGTGGAATATAGTAGCATATTGCAAGTCTTTGAACTATAACGATAAAATAACATTGTTGAGTAGGCTTAAGTGTGACTGTTATGTCGAGGTTAGTTATAAAGGGGAATATTATAGCGTATGACAAGTTTTTGAACTATAACGATAAATTAGCATTGTTGACCATGCTTAAGCATGATTTTATATATAGCACTACTCCCTAGGGCGTGGAAACAATTTGGTTTGAAATCCACTTATTCAAAAGTAATATAACGATGTTTGTCCAAAGAAATATAAGAATGAGTATAGAAAGAGAAATTGGAGAATCGTTTCAGAAAACGATGACATCATTTCGATGTTTGGAATAGGATTAGAATGAAATAACACTATTAGGAATTGGAACTATAATTCGACGACCTCGAATGCAGTAAAGGAAATTATTTTGGGAATTATAATCTAATAGGATAATTAATCTTTAGTTTTAAACTAATAAATTATAATAGGATATGTAATCAATATTTTGTTATAAACTTGATATTGATTTAACGAGGAGTTGAGTTAGAAACAGAGTTTATAAAGTGGAATGGGCATATAAAATTATGAAAGAGATTTCAGTAAACAAGATAAGGGTAATTATTACTTGAATAAAGAGATTATTCAATAAAGGTGTTCAGATTTATATAATAGGGATGATATTCACATTTTAAAGTGAATAATGTTTTAAAAGTGAACGTTTGGCAAATTAAAATGTTTATAATGAAATTGGAAATATTTTTCCAATGTAGATAGGGTATACTATCCAAGTGTAGAAAATAAAGAATGTGAAATGAATGGAAATATTTCGAACGTTAATAACGTATATTTTTTGGAACATGGGAGAATAAGAGTTTGTAATAACTGGGAATGTTTTCCAAGAGGTGTGAAGAGACTAAAACGGGGTTTGAGAAATATCTAGTAAAATATGGGAATTTGATTAATAAAAACGAATGTTGAATAAGAAGTGCCCGCAGTTGTGTGATGTTTTGTTATACATTAGAATGGATGTTTGTTTTTACTTCGATATTTAAATAACCGACTATCGAAGTGTTTTGACCATCGTTGTCAAAACGGGGAGATCGTTTGGATATATTATCTGAAAACCACTCCGTATATGCATAAGCGCTATGAATTATATTATGATGGAGAAAATTGAAGACGGAGTGAAATGCAAGGGTCGTTCTGTTCCAGAATGGTGCTTTCTGTTTGTCCAGTCCCAGGACAACTTGTATGGACGAGTGTATGACAGAGTATACCTAACAAATCACGTATAGTTGATCTCTTAATGGTATTACGTCTGGTGGCGAAGGAATTCGTTCCTCTTAGCCTTTTATACCCTTGATATTTTTGGAAATTGATTTGTGAATTGACGGGTTTGACGATGTGGCATTCAAAGTGAATGGTGATCAGATGTTCTGAAGATAGACGTAGCCTCTAGCCTCACAACCAGGAAGTAACAAAAGTTGGGTTAGGCAGCATGGCTAGTTGGGTCATACCCAAGCAGGGTGTATTATCACCAATCTAGAGAAAATTCATATTTGTTCTTCTTTTCGACTCTGTATCTTCGGATGACGGTTGAATGGCCAACAACCGTGGGTGATAATATATTCACTACAGTCAAGCTAAATGAGTGGGCGGTCATGTGTGGCTGGGTTGCAAGACGTTCTTGTTGAACCCCAGTGTATACCCTCTAGAGTACACTGATCGCAAGGTGCTCCCATACCTTGTTTGTTGGAATCCATTCTCCAAAAAGCGCCCTATGGTTTATAATTTTATACTATATATATGTGGAGCGTGAGATGCAAGCGTTCTTCTACTTGGTTATTTATATGATTAGAAATTATCATAATATCATTGGATTTTGATATCAAAATGGTTTGGATTTTAGTAAGGTAAAAACCGTCCATGTTTACGTGTCGGTTGGTCTTACTATTATCCTTTTGTTTCAAAAGGATTTTCAAAGTTAAACGATATGGTTAGAATTACTCACACCAGTCCCATGACTGACCCAGAGTTTATTTTGTTTGTTTTTCCCTAAACTCTTGGATGCCCAAATTTGTATGGGCATTCAAGTGTTTAGGCTTTGCAGATTCACTTGGAGGAGCTCAAAGTAGGAAGCTTCACCGCTAGTTATTAGAGATTATTTCCGTTATATACAAATTCAGATTCGTATTTCAAAGTGTTATATAATATATTTTATTCGTTTCACTGTGAGATTCGTGTTTACTCTGATTATGTTTAGCTGTGTTCTTCTTCTATTCTATTACTTCTATCTTTTCTATCTCATCCTCTAATTTCTTTCTAATAATGATCTGAACTTTCGTGCACTTTGAGTTAAATGTGTAGGATATTTGTCAGCTCAAATTGGTACGGGTTTTCGTGCCTTTACAATTAGTATTAGAGCTGAAGGTTAAGTTATTACCTTGGCTTTGTGGCGTAACTCAATAGAGATGGAGTTAGTAATACTCGTGTTAAGTGTATATATATGAGCGCTTATTTGTAAATCAATATAAAAACTATTTTATATTATGTTGATTGATCTGTTGAGTGGTATATAAATTCGAGATCAATGCGTTTAGCTGACGTGGTCAATAGGGATTTATAAACTCTTGGATAGAGAAATTCGACAAAGTATTGTTTTTTTAAAAAGCTGGGTAAATGAAATAATTTTACCCAAAATATATTCTAATATAAAAAGAAGTAAAATATATTGGAATCATTATTATATATATTGGATGTATTGATCGTTATTATGATTAAATAAGATTTTTAATTGAGTTGGTTATATAAATAACCAATTGAAATATTATATAAGTATAATATGCATAATCAGATGAACTAAATCTGAATTTAAAACTAGAATTGAAATAAAATCTAGAAACTTGGAAAGGTGTTGTAAATGAATTTTGAATTGAATATATGGAAAATTTAAAATCCTGGGAGAGATTTGAAAATATATTTCAAGCCTTTGGAAAAGATATTTGGAAGTAAGTATCAAGATAAAAGTGTTTGAAAAAATAAGTTTTGAATGTGATATAGTATTGAACTCACTTCGGTAGCAGGAAAATAATACCGATGATGGATGGCCACATCATCAGTATTCATTTTCAAGTTTCTAAAGTGACGGATCACTACCAAAGGATATTGTTTTGAATTGTTTTGAGAAAACAAATTATTTTGAATCCTCAAAAGGAATATTTATTCTAGGAAGGCAAAGCTGTTTAAAAACTCCCGGGATGACATTGTTTTGAATTAAAACAAGTATACAAGATGAATTTGTAATAATGGAAATAAATTTTACTTAAGAAGTTAAGTAAAGATTGTCAAAGCAAATGGAGATTAACAAAAACAGTTAAGGAGAAACTAAATTTGATGGAAAATGGTACTGAAGTAAAATTGGAATTGAATTGAAGCCAGTTAAATAGAAATTATATTGGAACAGATTTAACTTGGCAAAGTAATTGAGCTGGTGAAATAAGATTTTTGGAATGGAACTAAATATGGTTATGGATTGAATTATTAAGTAAGAATTTGGAATTGGAATTCGAATTGGAGTTTGAACTGGTACTCGGGTTGAGTATAAGCAGGCGATTGGAGATTAAGTGGAAATACATGGATTTATGCTAAAGTGATAGCAAATGGAAGAGTTAGAATTGGATTGTAACGACCCGTATTTTCTGCGATATATAATTAACTTATTTAATTATATAATTAGTGATTTAGAATTCAAATCGTTTAAACAATGATTGAATATTTAATTAATATAATAATTAAATAATATATATTTAATTCTGAAATAATCAGAATTAGCCGAAATGGCGATATGATGTTAATTGGGTAATTCAAAATATATAATTCAGTTTAGAATTGAATTACGATAACTGTAATAACCCGGAAAATGTGAACCAATTTTTTTTAAATTGGTTAGTACCAAAGAATTTGAATAGTTGAAATAGCCAATTTCAATAAAATAAAGAACTGGGTATAGTATTGCAGTTTGAAATTTTGAATACAAACTTTGTCTGACTGTACCGGGTGGAAAATATAATGGATTTTAGCGAAACTGAAAATATTTAAATCTGTTTATGAATACCTTTCTAACGAATCTGAAAAATCGAAGTTTCATAGCGGGAATCAAAAGTTATGGCCAAATGAATTTTCAGAAAGGTCGCTATATAGCATATATAGCCCTTGAAAATTGATATTTTGCATACGACCTCAGAATTCGACGAAACCACTTTTGTTGGGTCCTGGATGTCAAATTATTGCTAAGTTTCAAATTTCATAATTTTTGAAGCTAGTATGTGAGCGGGGCAAAAGAAAATGTGATTTGGTCAATTTCTATTAAAATGGGTCGACCTAAAAATGGCCGTTTTTCAAACGAGCTCAGAATTCGACGAAACTGGTTTTGTTAGGATCGTATCGTCAAAACAAAGCTAGATTTATTTTTCTGGAATTTTTCGATTCAGTTTGTGGCCCTGGCAAATTGAAATGTACGTTCAAATTAAATATTGAATGTTTTATATTTTAATTTGAAAAATAACTGACCGTAACAATCGAATTGGCCAACGAAACATATCCCATTGTGTCCGGAATGGGGGTATTTAGCTAGGGGCGATAGTCGTTGGGTTTGATTTCGAGTTCGTTTGTAAAAACACTATTTAAAATTTCCTATAAAGCTTCGACCAATAGGATTTTTCCTTTATATATAAAAAAAATAAATCGCAAGAAACCCTAGCCGCCAGGCGATTTCGACGTTCCTCGTTGCTCCGTGCTTCTCTTCCATTTTCCGACCACCTCCGACGTAGCTAGGCCGCGCCACCACCGCCTTCGACAGCCCTTCCCCCCTCTCCACATCCGACCAAACGCCGCTCTCCACCATCGCCTGTATCGCCTGAACCACGCCGACGAAGTCGCCGCCTTTCTGACGCCGCACCGCCTTTCTGACGCCGCACCGCCTTCCTCCGACCACCGAAGGGGACCGCACCACCACCGACAGGGAGCTGGTTCGTAGCTCTTCCACGTGGCACCACCTGATCGAAGCAACGATCGATAGATTTCACGAATTTTTCAACCCTAGTTTCGAATCAAAAATAAAGGTACGACCTTTATTATTATGAAATGAAAATAACACTATAAAGCATTGCAAAACTTTGAAAAATGATATCTTTTTCGTTCGTTAACGAAATTCGATGAAATAGGAGACACCGTGACCGCAAGGAGGCTCTCTACCATCTAGAAGAAGCCGCGGATTTTTCTGATCTTCCTACGATTTTTAGCACTGCAATAACCAATGTGAGGAATCTAAACTAAATTGTGTGAATGGAATCGCGTTGTATAAATTATATAAGCGAAGTGTAAATTATATACGCATTGTATACCTCATGTACATGTGTTGTATAAGTTATATTAGCGATGTATAAATTATACAAGCGTTGAATGAAACATATATGCTTTGAATTGTGATGAAATGCAAGTGAATTATAATATAATATATATATACTCCCCTCGTCCACAGACCATGGACAATATTTATTGCTTGTGATTGACGTGATATTATATGGTATGACGAATGGTTGGAACTAATTGTTTGTGGTTGATATTGTGGTTGGAAAATACCTTTGTGGTTGGAAAATACCCTCTTGTGGTTGAAACAAATTAGAATAGGATTGTGGAATTGAAAATAAAACATGCCGCCTGCGTGCGAACTAGATGCATGATCCCCATTGTCAAAAACCGCGAGGTTTTAAGGTAGAGCGAGGAGCCGTACTAGGGACGGTCCCAGTTTTAACTACCCTGCCGTTATGCTGCCGAAATTTTCTGAAATATACATGTGTTAGAAAAATTTCCATTCGTTGAAATAAATTACATATGTTGATAACAAATATTCATGTGTTGAGTTGCAATTCATTCGTTGAGTTGAAATTCATGTGTTGAATATTATTTGAATTTAAACAAATAGTTTTAGCAATAAAAATCACATTTCTATATATATATATATATACAAACTATAGAGAATATTCATGTGTTGAATTGAAATTCATTCGTCGAGTTGAAATTCATGTGTTGAATATTATTTGAATTTAAACAAATAGTTTTAGCGATAAAAATCACATTTATATATATATACAAACTATAGAGAATATTCATGTGTTGAATTGAAATTCGTTCGTCGAGTTGAAATTCATGTATTGAATGTTATCGTATTTTAAAATAAAATGAATAGACAATAAAAACTACATTTTTATTGTGAATTTGAAGTGTTAAAAACATTCACGTGTTGAATAAATATTTTTGATGATAAAAATATTTCTTTTATCATGTATACGCTTTGAATAAAAATACACACGTGTTGAAATAAATAATAGTTTGCTAGAAATATTACTATTAGCTTTGTTCTACATATATATACATGTGTTGAACAGGAAAAATGGATTAGCTGTAGAGTAAAGAAATTATTTGCGTGCCCGACAAATAGGTAAACCTTGATGAGTTGGCTGCGCAATTTTTTTTATATCAACTCCTGTGAATGCCATTGGATGCGGAGTGCTGGTTATTCTGTGTGAAATAATAAATATCGCCATAGGATAGTAACAATTAATTTTGAACTACACTACATGGCATACTTCTTGACGATAGGCATACTTCATCATATTCCACATAAGCAGTTGGAGCTTGTGTGACGAGGTGGAAGATTTACCATACGAGCGAGAGGCTTGTATGGCGATGATTTTATACTACCGGTAGAACTGATGACTGATATGGACTATATAAAATATAACTATAAACTTCCAGATTAATAAAAACCCCACATGGGTCTGGAGTTGACAATAATCACGTCTCTCTAGTTATTAGATACGGCACATGGACTATTTATTTCCACACGGAAACGGGGTGACGAGAATTTATTCTCTGGAGTGATTATCTATACATGCTCCCCCGTAAACACCAGAATATATCACTATAAATATGTGGATGCTTTTTAGGATTTATTGGCTACCTAACACGGCCCAATAAATTTCCAAACCCCTCCCCGTACAAAGGAGGTTATGGCGAAATTTTTTGAAATATTAAGGCGTTAGTGAACTATTTGAAGTGAAAACGAAGTTGAAAATATAGAATGAACTATAGTTGGAATTATAGAATGAACTACATTTATATATATAAATATAAATAAAATTAAAAGGAATCGAAGCCGTGCAGTTCGTGTTTCGGAATCGTAATTGGAAACGATTAGTACGAGAAATCCGACCATCGGATTTTCCCGAAACCGCAACCGCTGGGTTCGCCTTGGAAATATCTTCCCAACGGCACCAACCTTGTAAAAATCCAACGGTTGGATTGTCCGGAATGTTTAATTCAAATCCGAAGAAAAACAGCACCAGAATCGTTTATATTTATATATAAATATAAATATAATTAAATTAAATTGAATAACGACGCTGCAGTTCGAATTTTGAAACCGTAACTTCAAACGACTAGTGTGGAAGATCCGACCGTCGGATTTTCACGAAACTGGAACCGTTGGGTTCACTTTGGGAATATCTTCCCACTGATATAGACTTTGTAGAAATCCAACGGTTAGATTCTCCGATACGTGTAAAACAAATTAGGGGAAAAACAGCGCCAGTGCCACGACACGACCTGAAACGTCGTTTAATTAAATATAGCCATTTTTAAATAAATAAAAATGGCGAAAAATCGTTATAAAATATTATAAGCAACATAGATTGCAAATAAACCAATTGGGCTTGAATTGTTTGATATTTGATGGTTGTATGTGCTTGACACGAAAATAACACTAAAGAACTGAAAGATGGATGTCGAATAATATAACCATGGAAAGAATCGATTTAAATTCTAATTACGTGAATTATTTGAAAAGGCCGTGCTAACCCTCATTTCAAATAATTTCTCGAGCGATTCGAATTGGAAAATACAAGGACGATTCAAGACCGACGATCTTCGTATCGGTTGTATGGGCGCTGCTGAGGTTCCTGACCGGAGTAGCTACCGGAAAGGGACGGAAGTAGTAGCCGTCTGAACGTATGCGTTGATTGGACGGATATACGAGGAATTTGACGCCTCCGGTTTCGTTCAGACCCAGAACGGACTTGTAAATGGACTGAGTGTCTGACATTGGATTTTGTTCTATACTGATTGATCTCTGTTAAATATATATCTGTTTGGCAGCGGAGAATTTATTCTTTTGCTTAACGCCCTTCTCTGAGACGTACGAGCTCAGAGGTTATATATCGATGGAAATCAATCGTATGGAGTGGATTGCCTATGTGGCATGCCAAGATGCTGTGATCAAGGCTTCTGTTGCAAAGCAAAGTCTTGTGGTTGATGATCAAAGCACGGTCTACGTGGCCTGGCTTTGTGTATAGTGTGGATTCGCGAGCCTCACACCTCGGTATGAGTCAAAAATGGGATACGGACCGCTGGGAGAGCACGACGTTTCTTTCTAGCTATGGTGGTGTTAGTGACTTACCAGCCCTGACATTTATATCTATCTTTCACCTATGTGGTTGTTGGAATGCGAGGCGCCTCGATTATAGGTCTGTAAGGACCGAGAAACGTGTGTTTAGGCATAATTAATCCTCAAACGTAAGAGAGGACCGGCCCAGCCGAATCCAGGGTTGCCCAGAGTGCGTAGTCTTAAGGCATTTGCTAGAATGTCTCGAAGCGGAGAGGAGCTTGCCCCTTGCCTCGGCTCATGACGGAAATTCAATTTCCAATACGAAATAACGGACTCGATTGTAGAACTAGTATGGCGACATAGTATATGGTAGCTATGCCGCCTATGATTGATATTTATGATGCTATTCATTTTTGAAACATATATGCACTAGTAATAATATCAAATGATTTTTGCTTTATACGTATCAAGCATATTTGGCCATTATAAGGTAAAACTCTATCCTCCGGCTTGCGTTGCATTGTATGATGGGACTTGAGTCTTATAATGGCTTCATTCTTTTTAAAAGCATTGCGTTGTTTAAAAGAATTTACTTTGTTTTAAATGCACTAGCAATCACTGGAGTAAACCCGTTCCGCGAAAGTGGCGTGGTCCTATTATTTGCTTATTACTGTTGTTTAAACTGTTAAATAGATTCCTCATACCAGTCCCCATGACTGACTCGTTGTTTGTTTCACTTTGCAAACGCGGGTGCCCTTATTTTCACACGGGCAGCCTAGTTCACAGGTGACAGGTTGTTTTTGGCTCTGCACTGTTGCATAGAGTGCATTTTGGCTCATGGCGAGGCTGACTTCACAGAGACGACTTTGACATTTTCCGCCATTATTGTACTTATATTATGATTCCGCCACTGGCGATGCAGACTGCTTTACTTTCAGTACTTCTTATTGTATGTATATGTACCGCTTTCGGCGATATAGACTGATACCCTTATTATGTCTCACTACATGTATGTATTCCGCCTCTGGCGATGATGACTGATCACTCCCCTTTTTTTTACTAAGTTATATCCTACGCTGTGCTATTCTGATGTTGTTACATGTTGTGATTCTGCTGTCATATCCATGTAAAATTATTCTATTTATTGTTTTGCTATTATCTGTACTCTGCTATGATGATTAATGCGTTATATTCCAATGATTATCCTTAATACCGCCCCTCGGATTTTGGGATCGTCACAATAACGAATATATTTAATTAACGACAGTTAAACGTATAAATTATATTTTAAATATAATCGAGCTCGAAAAGGCGCTGCAGTTCGTAAATTGGTGATTCGAACTTCAACTAAATATACAGGGTCTGTTTTAAATCGGATTTCTGTGAAACAAGAAATGTTAGGAGCTGGTGAAGTATATTTTTCTAGTGGAAGAGAAAAATCAGGATTTCGTCGTATAGATTTTGATTTATGTCCAAATCAAATTTTAGAAAAGTCGCTGTGGAATTTCTTTATAATTTATAATGATTTATTTATATTATAAAAGGATTTTTTTTAAAGTAAATTGGGTATCGATTAACTCGGATTTTTAAATATCGAGTTATAAATCCAAATAGGTATATTTTGAAGCCGTATGATAATGTATGTGAATATATACGATAATTTTTATTTATTTATATTAAATTTAAATGTTTTTAAATATATTTATATATTTAAATGGTTTATTTTGAGCTTTTAAGATAGCCAGTTTTGCAAACGACCTCAGAATTCAACGAAACTAATTTTGTTGGATCCGCAATGTTAAATTATTACTAGATTTCAATTTCCGTAATTTTTGAAGTCATTATGTGACCGTACGGGATTTTAATGTGAAAAACAGTCGATATTCTGACGGTTAAAAATACGCTGTATGAACAAACGGAGTCGGAATTCGACGAAACTAGTTTCGTTGGGTTCGTAATGTCAAACTGTAGCTACATACCCATTTTCATGATTTTTGGGTTTCATATATGATCACATGGATTTTTAGAAGGCAAATACAAGCAGCGTTGGAGTAAAATAAAATAATGAATATAAAAATAATATATTCACCCTATATATAATCCTTACCATTTTCTAACACTAACCTAATTCCACAGTCAACACAAGTTTTCCGTCATCGCTCAAAATTCTCCTTATAGCTAAAACCAGATATTTAAAAATCCAAAGAAAATCAAAGAAAAATTCATAAATTGGAAAACAAGTGTAATTAGTTTTCTGGTGAGGTGATTCCCATTCTGGTGCAGTTTTTCTGAGTATCGAATACTGTTTCCGTTCACTGGATCTGACTCGACGTAAGCTAGGTTTACGGTTCATCGGAGTTAGGGGCAGTCGAAGGTTGATTAGACGGCACAAGAGGGTTCGGAGGAGCAAGGCGCATCGAATGGAGGGGGTTTGGGGAACTCCGGTCACTGGAAATGGATGGCGACGTCCATGGCAGCAGGTTGAAGACCTCAATGTCGCACTGGGTTTGATGGTCGCGAGTTGGAAATGGAGAAGTGCTAGCGATTTCAGTTTGGATATCGGTGAAGAATCTGAAGAGGAAGGAGTTGGTGATTTTTAATTGAATTCAAAGTAAGAGATGAAGAAGCGGTTGGGCTTGGGAAGTCGGAAATGGCCAACGAGGAGCTGTCGGGTTCGTTACTGCAATTGGGGAAGATGGTTAAGCAGGTTCGGGTTTTACAGTGGGGAGTTGGGCCGAATTTTGAAAGGTTAAGGCCCATGATGATATTAAAATCCAAGTTTTTACTTTATTTAAATATACGTAAACTTCGAAATGGAATAACTTTGTCATACCTTATCAAAATCTGATGAAACAAGATCCATTGCGATCGTATGGACGAGCGCTACACAATGAGCTGACTGGGAGTGAAAACAGAGCTTGTTACAATTTATAGCGAAATAAATTGTCCGTCTGAATCAACAGACGCAAATCGTTATTTAACGGTTAACGCGAAAGGTGAGTAAAACACACTAACTCTTCTCAGTTATATTTTTATAACTGATAAATAATGGTCGTTTGCTATGTGTTGGCTGTTTGGTTGAACTTCTGGTCAGTTGATTGAAAATATAGATAACGATATAGATATAAATCGTTAATCAAATATTGATTCTGTTTAGTAGAATATTTCATAGTAAAATGAAATTGATGTTAATTTTATTGTTTAACATCTGTAGATGTAGGGAAACAGGTTGGAGGGACCCAACTGGGTTCCTTAATATTTATTTTACTGTTTTTTTTCATATATTGTGTTATATGATGTGATATGAAATCTGTTGTTGATTTTGTATAGTTGAATGATACCGATCATTGTTATATGGTAGGTTAAATACCATAAGGAATACTGGAATGTTAAAAAAGGAAATTTTCAATGTTATATTGAAAAAGAAATATTTATAAAATCAAAAGATTTTATAAAAAGAAAATATTTATTTAGAAAATAAATAGATTAAAAAGGAATATTAATTTGTTAATCAAATAGGTAAAAATTAAAAAGGAATATTTGTAAACTATTTACAAATAGAATTGAAAGGGATATTTATTTCAAAATAAATAGAATAGAAAGAGGAAATATGTGTAAAATAAATAGAAAGGAAATAGTTAGATTATCAAAGGAATTACTTATAAAATCAATGGATTTTATATAAAAAGAAAATATTTTATGAATAAATAGAATTATCAAAAAGGGATTTATTTTGGTAAATAAATAGATTATAAAAAGGAAATACTTGAAAAGTGACTAGAATTGCATAAAAGGAAAATTTTACATTTGAAAGGTTTAGACCCGTGCTTCGCACATGGGTACAACATGATATGGATTCAAAGCAAAGATTTTAAATAGAATCTATTCTGACTGATAGACTGGGAAGATAAATTTATAAATAATATTTTACAAATCAAATAATTTTTTTATCATTGGATAAATAGAATATATAAGTCAGGACTTATATAGAGAAGTAAGAATCAATTTTAACATCAATATTTGAAACTGAATAAACATAGAGTTAACCAAAGGTGTTAATCGGTTAGAGTTAATCGGTTAGAGTTAATCAGTTAGAGTAAATCTATTAGAGATCGAATTAGAGTTAACTGGACATAGTTAATCGAATTTGAATTAATTGAATATTAGTTATTCAATTAGAGTTGATCGAAATAGTTATTTGAGAGAGAGTTAGTCAAACATAGTTATTTAGGATGTGATGCCATTTCGTACGACTAGTAACGTAATTCGCATGGCTGCAAATAGCCTATGGCGGTCGGATGTTTTCTAAGAGAATCAGGCGTAACCATTGTGATCGCTGCAATCTAGAGTCAAGCGAATGGAGTTAAATCGAATATTAGCTATCCGAAATAAAGTTAAAACAGACATAGTTATTCGAATATAAGTTAATCGAATATTAGTTATTTGATAGGAGTTAAATAAGTTGAGTTAAATAAGTTGAGTTAATTAAGTTGAGTTAATCAAGTTGAGTTATCAAGTAAGTTAATCAAGTTGAGTTAATCGAGTTGAGTTAGTCAAGATGAGTTAATCAAACAAAGTTAATCCAAATGAGTTAATCCAAAGGAGTTATTCGAAATAATTTATTCGAATAGAATTAAAGGAGATTAATCGAATGTAAATCATTCGAAGAGAGTCAATCGAATGTAAATCATTCGAAGAAAGATTATCGAATATAGTTATTCGAAGAAGGAGTTATCGAATATAGTTATTCGAAGAAAGAGTTATCGAATATAGTTATTCGAAAAAGGAGTTATCGAATAGAGATTATTCGAAAAAGAGAATTATACACTGAATTTGATTATATCGAATTCGGGAAAGTAATATTTACTTTCCGGTTTAATCAAGATTTACTTGTTTAATAATAGATTAGTGGTTTAGTTATTTAGTTAAATTAAGGAATAAAATTACATTTTGAAGTTGGATATTTAAGAAGAAAGGAATTATAACGCTATAGCTAAAATCAATGTTTTAAAATAAAGAAAGGGATTCATAAATAAGATCCGAGTTACGTAAGTAAGTTTGTTAAAGATTTGAAAGATGAACTTTGTCTGTTTCAAAGTTAGAAATGTTGTTCAGTTAAGGTCTGAGAGGTAATTATACCCCAACTTGATTGGCTTCAGTTTTAACTAAGAAATGGTTAAGGTTCGATAGTGAAGGTTGATTAAGTGAATTTAGTAAATGAGTGTAATGGTTTGAATTGGCTTAGTGATGTTTTATTTAAACATCTGTTTAAATCAAATGAATGAATTTGGGAAACATTTTCCAAATATAATCAGAGATATTTTCTAATCATAGAAAATGAAATGTTGATGAGAAAGAATACTGGAATGACAGTGATATGTGAAATAGAGATGGAAATGTTTTCAAATGATTGATGACGTATATTTTTTAAATTTAGAAAATAAGAATTTACGAGCAAATAGAAATGGGAATTGAATAAATAAATGATTAATTTAATTAGAAGAGATAAGTGTTGATTAATGATTGATCGATAGAATTTCCATCTGGAAATAATATCGTTGTTTGCACACCTGTTTTTCTTTGAT
The DNA here is from genome assembly GCA_030737875.1 of Allium sativum. NCBI lineage: Eukaryota > Viridiplantae > Streptophyta > Magnoliopsida > Asparagales > Amaryllidaceae > Allium > Allium sativum. Next base: position 136,263,378 of record CM060925.1, on the reverse strand, counting down.
AGTTAAATCACCGACTATCGAAGTTTTTGACCATTTTTTTTCCATCGTCAATACGGAGAGACCGGGATCAGATTCATTATCTGAAAACCACTCTGTATGGACGTTAGCGTTGCGATCAAATATGATGAAAATAATTGAAGACATAGTTATACAAGGGCTATCCTGTTTACAGAATAGTGCCTTCGGTTTGTCCAGTCCCCGGACAATGTGAATGGACGAATGTCTGACAAAGTATATCTAACGGATCGCATAAGTTGATCTCTTCAAACGTACTTACGTTTAGTGGTGGAAGAATTCATTTCTCTTAGCTTTATACCCATGGTATTTTTGGGGAAATCAATTTGTGATTTGACGGGTATGACAATGTGGCATTCAAAGTGAATTGTGGTCAAATATTCCAAAAGATACGTTATGACCTCAAGCCTCATCAACCGGGAAATGACAGAAATCGGGCAGGCAGCATGGCTAAGTGGGTCGCTCCCATTAGGGTGTATATCACCTATCTAGAGAAAATCCGTTTCATTCTTTTAACTATTATCGATGTTGTCCCTTTTCAGGAAACGGTGGGTAGCTCCCAACCGTTGGTGATATACATTCGATACACTCAAGCGAAATGAGTAGTCAGTTATGTGTGGGCCGGGTTGCAAGACGTTCTTGTTGAACCCAGTGTATTCGCCTCTAGAGATACACTATCGGCAGGTGGTCCCATACCTTGTCATAGTCGGAATCCAATCTCCAATAACAGCCTGCGATTTTTGATTGTATATTATATATGTGGAACGTGAGATGCAAGCGTTCTGCAAGGTTGATATTTACTTGTGATTAGACATTATTATAATATCATAATAGTATTGATTTCCAAATGTTTTGGGTTATCGTAAGGTAAAAACCATCCGTGTTTATGTGTGGATCGGTCTAACGATTATCTTTTCTTTTGAAAAGGATTTTGAAAATTTGAACCAAATGATTTGAGTTTACTCACACCAGTCCCATGACTGACCCAGAGTTTATTCTGTTTTGTTTTCCCTAAACTCTTGGGTGCCTACATTTGTACGGGCAGTCAAGCAGTTTAGGTCTCTACAGATATACTTGGAGGAGCTTGAAGCAGGTGGCTTCAGGATTATATAGCTATTTCTTTTTCCGCTGTGTGTAAGTGTTGTACTCTGATAGTGTTATTGTATATATACACTGTTTATTTCAAAGTTATGTTGTATATTATATTTTATTCGTTCCGCTGTGAGATTCGTATTACTCTGATTCTGTTCTGTAGTGATCTTCTTCTATTCTAATTTTCTATCTTATCTATTCTCACCCTCTAACTTCTTTCTATTAATGATCAGTATTTCCGATGTCTGAATAGTCAACAGGTTAGTTTTGTGTTGATTTTCGGAGTCGAAAATTCCAGTTCGTTACAGTGGTATCAGAGCTGAAGGTTAAGTGATTACCTTGGCTCTGTGGCGTGACTCAATAGATATGGGGTTAGTAATACCCTAGATTGAGTTTGAGTATATATATACAAGTGAATGTATTTGTAGATTTCATAAAATTGTTTTATATATGAATTTTGGTCGATCGGTTTGATCCACTGTATCGATAGGAGTTTCTAAACACTCAAGAACGATAAACCGGCACAGTATGTTTTGAAAGAGGGTAAATGAAATAATTTTACCCAAAATATATTCTGATATCAAAGAAGGGTATATCTTAGGATTATTATCATATATTGGATGTGTTTATTGATTAGAATTGAAATGGTTACATAAATAACCAATTTGAGTTCGTAGAATATAAAAGCAAATTAATTAAATCTGAATTAAATCAGAATTGGAATTAAAATTCTGAAAACTGAGGAAAAAGCGATTGTAAGTGGATTTGATCTAAGTTTAAGAAGATTTTAAAATCCTGGGAGAATTTAAATTGTTTACCAGTATCGTGAATGATATTTTGAAAAATATTTCAAAATGAAAGTGTTTAAATATGGTTTTGATAAGTAATATAGTATTGAACTCACTTCGATAGCTGGGAAATAACTCTGATGATACTGGCCACATCATCAATGTTCATTTTCGAGTTGTAAGTGACGGATTACTACCAAAGATTTTGTTTTCGAATTATTTTGGGAAAAGGAAGTTGTTTTGAATCCCGAAAGGAAATAATTTATTTTAGAAAAACTAAACTGTTTAAAATCACCAGGAAGATGGTATGGATTAAAAACAAATTAAAGAAATTTGTGAAATCAAATATGAATTGAATTGAAACCAATTAAATGGAAATTGAATTGTAATATAATATATCAAGTGGAATCAGATTTTGAATTGTGTGATAGGAATCTGAAATGATATTAAATGGATGAGTTAGAAGTTGGAATCAAGAAATGAACTTTGGTTTGAAATGGAATTTGGCTTGGATACGTGAATGATTTGGTTTTGAGAATAAAATTGGAATTTTGTTTAGGAATGCATTTGTATATGCTGACAGGGTAGCAGATGGAAAGGATATAATGGTATGCCCGACAAAAAGGTACATGTTTGTGACGACCCCAAAACCCCGTACGACGGTGGCAAGGGTAATCTTTGGAATATAACACATAATCATATAACAGCAGAACAGAAATAAATAAATACACCACATAATGTACAACAGAATACACTGGATAAACATAATCATCAGAGTTACACAGTATACAGGATCATGCTTAGTACAAAATACAGTTCAGCTATACATAAATGTCTACAGCGGAAAACAAAACATAATATGTACAACAGGAGCTGAACATCATAAAAAGAGATAAATGATAGAATCCATCTTCAGCTCCAGCTATCCAGAAAGAGCCTGCTAAAACCTAAATATAAGGCTGCCCGTGTAGAAAGAGGGGCACTGTAACAACCCGGAAAATCTGGGCCAGTTTAAAAATTTTATTTTGGCGATTATAGCAAATTTTGAATATTTAAAATAAATTATTTTAAATAAAATCGACGAGAAATTTATTTTGAATAGAATTTGAACGTATATATTATATACGTCGTCGTTAGAATATATAATAATTATATATAATTATAAAAGGAATTGAAAATGGCGCGGTAGTTCGAAAATTCGATTTCTAATTTCAAATGAATATACAGAATTCAATATAAGTCAGAATTGAACGAAACAAGAAATGTTTGAATCTGTATAACTATATCTTTGTAACGAAGTTAACAAACTGAGATTTCATCTTAGAAATGATAAGATATGTCCAGTTAAAAATTAGAAATAGTCGCTGTGGAATTTATATATATTTTTATATATATAAGGCCCTTAAAAATAGCAATTTTGCAAACGACCTCGGATTTCGACGAAACCAGTTTTGTTGGGTCCGCAGTGTTAAGTTATTGCTGGGTTTCAAATTTCATAATTTTTCGAATCAATATGTGAGCGTGGCAAAGGAAAACGCGTTTGACCATTTTCAGTTGATTTTAATCGACTGGAAATTGGCCATTTTTCTAACGGTCTCGGAATTCGACGAAACTAGTTTTGTTAGGACCGTATCGTCAATACGAAGCTAGAAAATATTTTTCGAGAATTTTTAGAGTTAGTATGTAACCCCAGTAATTCAAAATCTACGTTTAAAATTCAATATAAAGATTTATATTTTAAATTTAACGGAAACTGACTGTAACAGTCGAAATGGCTTGCGAAACCTATTCCATTGTGTCTGGGATGGGGGTAGTTAGCTAGGGGCGACACTGGTTCGGTTTGATTTGGAGTTTAAATGAAAATTCCCTTTTTAAAAGGAAAATAGAATTAAATAATAATTAAAATAATTATATTTATATATATACCCCCCCTCGTTTCTTTAAAAATCAGAAAACCTAATTCAAAAAAAAAAAAAAAAAACGCGCCGCCTCCAAATCGATGCCGCTCACCGACGCCTCACTCCCCCCCAACCTCCGACGATGGCGCGACGCCTCCCTGACTCCCCCGTCCCTCTACTTCTTCTCCTTCCCCTGATCCTCGTCTTCAAATCGCCCCCCCCTCAGATGCGAAAAACCACCGCGACCCCCCCTTGCATCGAAGAACGCGAACGCCGCAAAAACCCAGAGCCACCTCCGACCGCCGCCTGCCCCCTGACCCACCTCCGACGCTCCAGCCCCCCCTGTAAGTGACTGTTTTTTTTTTATTATTTTATTTATCTTAAAATCTGAATTTTATTTAAAGTGAAATCTGAATTTTATTTAAAGTGAAAACTGAATTTTATTTAAAGTGAAAACTGAATTTTATATAAAAGTGAAAACTGAATTTTATTTAAAGTGAAAACTGAATTTTATATAAAAGTGAAAACTGAATTTTATTTAAAGTGAAAACTGAATTTTATATAAAAGTGAAAACTGAAATTTTATTTAAAGTGAAAACTGAAATTTTATTTAAAGTGAAAACTGATTTTTATATATTGAACTTCGCTAGAAAAATAGAATTTTTATATATTGAACTTCGATAGAAAAATAGAATTTTTATATATTGAACATCGAAGTAAAAATTCGATTTTTATATATTGAATAGCGAAGTAAAAATGTGATTTTTACGTATGTAGTGAAAGCAGCAACGAAGGTGACAAAAAGGCGAAACGACGAAGACTTCTGCAAAAGAAGAGCCGTGGAGCTAGGATAGCTATTAGTGAGAACTTCTCACCTTTCAATTTTATTTCTAGTTATATATATATATATACTAGGATGCAGACGGTGCTTAGTAGCACCCGACATAATCGTCCACAGACCATGGACTTGTTTGTTTGGCTGTTTGGTTATTGATTGTGAAATTGGTTTGAATGTGGTTTGTGGTGTGAAAAATCGAATCGATAAATTGGTTAGGATTAGACGTGCGCCGTTATAAGGCGAAGGAGTAAGGCTAGGTTAGACACTTACTCCAAATTTTGTGGTTTGCATAATAAAATTGATATGATTGATGTGTGAATGGCGTGGGCCTTCACTAGACCGGGGATAAGGCTAGGCCTCGTCCCGTTTCTAGTATCGTGCCGTTATGCCGGCGAAATTTTCTAAAATATGTTAGAAAAATAAAAATACCATTTTATTTAAAGAATGAACTGAATAGAAATTCATATGTTAAAATAAATTGTTTTATCGTTAAAAATATAATTTTTAACGTGAATGTGAATAAATAAATATTCATTTACAAGCCGGACGGTCTGTTTATGTACACCTATTTGAAGGACATTGATTGGGTCGATAAATTTTGCACATCGCCCAACAGCACAAATAAAATGTGTGTTTGATTGTTTGAAACCCCACACGGGTGTTGGGATGAAATTTGAAGTTCACTCATCCTGATTTATTAATTATGTCGATCGGTTGATTGACAGGCTGTTTTAAGCGTTGAATATCTATATTTGATGCTTATACAGTGTAGTGCACTTTGGTTGATGGTTGATTATTTTTCAATGCTATGATATACATGTGTTGTATGAAAATCCATATAATTAACTTTATATGGTAATTGATTGGGCCTCATTCCAATTTGAAAAATAAAGAATATTATAAAATAAAAGTTCATGTGTTGACAGTACTCATTCATTGAGATTGGTCATGTGTTGAACGAAATATTTTAGTAATAAAATTTACATCTTTATTATTATAAAATAAAAGTTCATGTGTTGACAGTACTCATTCATTGAGATTGGTCATGTGTTGAACGAAATATTTTGATAATAACGACTATTTTGAAAAAGAAATATTTGAAAAAGAAACATTTGAAAATAGAAATATATGAAGCCGTGTTGATTAGATTGACGCTATTTTGACGTGATCGATATTTATATCGATTTTAAAAACGATTTCGAAATGAATTGAAATTGAAAACGATTTCGAAATGAATTGAATTGAAAACGATTTCGAAATGAATTGAATTGAAAACGAATTCAAATTGAATTGAAAGCGAATTGAAATGAATTCAAATTGAATTGAATAGAAATGAATTTTGAAACGAATTTATAAAGGAGAATTCAATTTTGCTTTGAATTGAAATGGAAGTTGAAGTTGCTTTTGAAACGAATTTTAAAACTATTTATATAATTCGTTTTAAATAGAAATCGACGAAGTATATATTATATATATTATATATATAATATAATGGCCTGAATAGAACGCGCCGCGCCGCGGCAGTTCGTGAATTTCGACCATTTATTTCAAACGGACATTGCGGGAGATCCGACCGTCGGATTCTCCTAAAACCGGAACCGTTGGGTTCGTATCGAAAAGAGCTTTCTAACGAATATTAGAAATTAGAAATCTAACGGTTGGATTTGGAGTTACGTCCAAATCAATTTTGAAAAAGGTCGCTATAAGTGCAGTTCGATGGCCATTGTTGAAAATCGACTGTACGTGCCTTGATAAAATTATTAAAAATAGTAATAATTTGTGTAAAATCATAAGAAATGATTTAGAAAGATTTGGGATGAAAAACTCCATATTTGAAAAGATAAAAATAGATTTTTATCGAAATGAACTAGTTTTGAACTAGAAATATAATTCTATTTATTTTTAAATAAATAAATTGAATTTGAAAAGGGTTTTAAAAATAACCAGAATATCCAATGATTGCATTGGAGTGGATTTGAATCGAAATTGTCTTCGGAATATTTCGATGTTGGAATTCGGGATTATGCAGATGTTGTTATGGAAATTTGAAAGATATATATATTTATACCGTTATTTCCAATACGACATTTGTTAATCGTAGAATTTGATATTGAATATAAGCCGGGATATTTTCTATTCAGAGCCTTGTATTTAATATCAAATGTGATTTGGGTTTGTCGTGAATGGTGTCTTCACTAACACTGTTCTTGAACCCAGTTGAGAAAAGATTAAATCTTTTTATTTAGATTTAATGAAGTGTACCAATTAAACAATATTTAATTGGAATTGAATTTGTATTGATTTTTGGGTTTATCGTGAACAGTGTTTTAAATAACACTTGTTCTTTAACCCGATAATTAATCAAATGTGATTTGGGTTTGTCGTGAATGGTGTCTTCACTAACACTGTTCTTGAACCCAGTTGAGAAAAGATTAAATCTTTTTATTTAGATTTAATGAAGTGTACCAATTAAACAATATTTAATTGGAATTGAATTGGTATTGATTTTTGGGTTTATCGTGAACAGTGTTTTAAATAACACTTGTTCTTTAACCCGATAATTAATCAAATGTGATTTGGGTTTGTCGTGAATGGTGTCTTCACTAACACTGTTCTTGAACCCAGTTGAGAAAAGATTAAATCTTTTTATTTAGATTTAATGAAGTGTGCCAATTAAATAATATTTAATTGGAATTGAACTGATATTGATTTTTGGGTTTATCGTGAACAGTGTTTTAAATAACACTCGTTCTTTAACCCGATAATTAATGAATGTGACTTTGGGTTTATCGTGAACCGTGTTTTAAATGACATGGATTCTTTAACCCGGTTAAAGATTAAAACTAAGTGGAGTTTTAATGAATCTTTAATTAGATTGAAAAGATCGAAAATGGAGTATCACCAGTTTTGCTCCAGGCGATAGTTAAATCTTTAATTAGATTTGAACGTGAAATGGTAATTGAATTTACCGATAACACTGTGGTGTTAGATATGAAGTATTACCAGTTTTACTTCATGGGATGAATAGGTTGGGATTGGGAAATTAAAACAAATGATTACTTCGGTAAGGTTCGCTAATCCCGACTAGTTTGAATTGATATTCAAAAATGGATTAAAGAATAAATTCAAGGAATTTATCTTTGATAAAATTAATGGGAATCTTTCCCTATGAATGTGAAATTTAGAAACTAGCTGTCGGTTAGCCAAGCAGAATGGTTTTCTGGATATTGATCTGATGTTGGTTTCGGCCTTCGGGGTTAATATTTGGGAAATTATTCTCTTGATTAATTTACGGTTAGTGACTAATGAATTGGAATGAGGCGTATGTTGTGTTTGTGTAACACTTTTATAATATATACGCGAGTTATTCGGAAAGACCGGGTTTATCCCATTCTGAATAACTGATACGACGATAAGTCGAAGATGAAGACGGTGGTCGAAGACCGGAGGTCTTCACGTCGTTTGGGTAATTACTGATGATCTTGATTGGGCTGTACACCCAAGAAGATGGAAACAGTTAGTGATCGTCCAGACGTACTTGGAGATCGATGGATATGCGGGGTACTAGGTGCCTCCGGTTTCGTTCAGACCCAGGACGGACTTGTAAATGGACTGTGTGTCTGACATCGGATTTCATTCTGTGTGACTGATATCGGTTGCATAGGATGGTTTGCCTGTGTGGCATGCTAAGATGCAAATGATCAAGGCTTCTGTTGAAAAGCAAAGTCTTGTGGTGATGATCAAAGCACGGCCTTTGTGGCGTAGCTTTGTGTGACGTTTACCTCGCGTGTTTCACACCCGGTATGAACCAAAAACGGGAGACGGACCTCAGGGAGGACTTGCGTTTCTTTCTAGCTAGAAAGTGGCGTCAGTGGTTTTACACGCCCTGACGAGTTTGACTTATGTGGTTGTTGCTGTTGCGAGGCGCCTCGGATTGATCGGTCGTTCTCGAACCGATGGAGTCATTTGTTGGCTCATTGACACCCCAAAGGGTGGGGAAACGTAGTGTTCAGGCATTTTAATCCACATCGGTGGACCGGCCCTGACGATCCAAAGGCTTGACTGAGTACTTGCCTGAGACACGGGCTAGAGCGTCTCGAATCGGTTGAGGACTATCTTTTGCCTCGGTTCATAGACGGAAATCCAATTTCCAAATACGTGACTTTGCGATTTTATATGTAAACCTATATATGGTGACATAGTGGGATGGGGCGCTCATGCCGCCTATGATTGATACTTATGATTTGAAGTTGTTTTATACACTATGCACTTATTATAGTATCAAATGATTTGTTTTAAACGTATCAAGCATTCTTTGGCTGTTATAAGGGAAAACCCTATCCCCCGGCTTGCGTTGCATTGTGTGATAGGACCTGGGTCTTATAACAGCTTCATTTTTCTTTATTTAGCATTGCGCTGTTTGTTTAATGCACTGGTATTCTTGGGAGGAAACCCGTTCCGTGTTATACGGCGTGGTCCCTTGATTTACCTAATGATTTAAAAATAAAGATTAATAACTGTTTTAGTTCTCACACCAGTCCCATGACTGACCTGGAGTTTATTGTTTTAACCTAAACTCTGGGTGCCCCTATTTTGACACGGGCAGCTAGTAGTTTTGGTTTTGCAGATTTATATTCACAGGATCCTGGTTTACAGCTGGAACGATATCCGGAAAGCTTTGTATCCGTATATCTCTTCTAGTTGTGTATTGTATTATTTTCCGCTGCTATGTATTTAAATGTAATTTAAATCTCTGATATTTCTGTGTAATATTCATTTATACTCTGTATATTCTTGTAATCTGGTGCATTGTTGTAATATACAGTGAAATGTTCTTTTATATGCGTTCTGTTGTGGCTTGTTCTCGAACTATCCGACACTTTCCTTTACGGGGAAGTTACGGGTTTTCACAGTTGGTATCAGAGCTTTGGTTTACAAAGCTCAGAGAACAAGGCACATTAGAACCATACGAAAGAATTCATCAGATATTGGATTAGTAATATCCAATGGGAATGACTCGTTAGAGATGGGATCAGTAGTATCCTAGAACGAGTGTGAAGAGTATATTTTTGAAAATGAAAACAAATTTTGTTTTGAAAATCTAAATCAACTATTCGTATTTGGTTATTTATTTATATTGAGTTGGACAATCCAGTATATATAGATTTTGCGTATACGTCTGATCCGCGTGTATTCGAAATTTTAATATACTGGATAGATATAGAATTACACTCTAGTCGCCCGGGGGTGATTCTGATGATTGATATATCATCATCAGAATTTATATTCGAGGGACGAACGTGTAATATATATATATATTTCCATTAGGCTGGTGTGAGAACCAAAATTAGATAGGGCTAATTGTTGTGATTTGGTATCAAAAATCTGATTTTTGACTATGTATCAAAGTTATGAATTTGAAAACTCTAATCCACTAATTGATTGATGTTTGTATTGCTTGTTTAATTGTTTGATAGTTTTGAACCATTTGGCCTAATTGAATCGAACATTGAATTGTATTGAAATTTGGTTGCGTTTGCTTGCATATACATATATATCATTGAACAGGTCATAGCAAGGAGGCTAGAGCCAGAGAATAAAATTTGTTTGCCCGACAAATAGGTACATGTTTACTACATAATTTCCTGTTTTGTTTGGGTGATGATGATTTTGTGAGCCTATTGGCTAGCCGCTTGGCTTTTTCTTTTTCTTTTTGAGATCTGAAGGACCGGGGAAGCTATTTGAAATTCCCCGATGCTCCCGGTGCAGGGGAGGTTATGGCGAAATTTTTCAAAAATTTAGGGTGTTAGCCAAATTTTTGAAATTTTGGAAATTCTCAGAAACTGAAAAGTTGGAGAATGGAAGCCAGAACGAATGTAGAGTTGATTTATCAAACCACTTTCGACTTTGTTCCTTTTCGGGGACGAAAAGTTTTAAGTGGGGGAGATTGTAACAACCCGGAAAATCTGGGCCAGTTTAAAATTTTTATTTTGGCGATTATAGCAAATTTTGAATATTTAAAATAAATTATTTTAAATAAAATCGACGAGAAATTTATTTTGAATAGAATTTGAACGTATATATTATATACGTCGTCGTTAGAATATATAATAATTATATATAATTATAAAAGGAATTGAAAATGGCGCGGTAGTTCGAAAATTCGATTTCTAATTTCAAATGAATATACAGAATTCAATATAAGTCAGAATTGAACGAAACAAGAAATGTTTGAATCTGTATAACTATATCTTTGTAACGAAGTTAACAAACTGAGATTTCATCTTAGAAATGATAAGATATGTCCAGTTAAAAATTAGAAATAGTCGCTGTGGAATTTATATATATTTTTATATATATAAGGCCCTTAAAAATAGCAATTTTGCAAACGACCTCGGATTTCGACGAAACCAGTTTTGTTGGGTCCGCAGTGTTAAGTTATTGCTGGGTTTCAAATTTCATAATTTTTCGAATCAATATGTGAGCGTGGCAAAGGAAAACGCGTTTGACCATTTTCAGTTGATTTTAATCGACTGGAAATTGGCCATTTTTCTAACGGTCTCGGAATTCGACGAAACTAGTTTTGTTAGGACCGTATCGTCAATACGAAGCTAGAAAATATTTTTCGAGAATTTTTAGAGTTAGTATGTAACCCCAGTAATTCAAAATCTACGTTTAAAATTCAATATAAAGATTTATATTTTAAATTTAACGGAAACTGACTGTAACAGTCGAAATGGCTTGCGAAACCTATTCCATTGTGTCTGGGATGGGGGTAGTTAGCTAGGGGCGACACTGGTTCAGTTTGATTTGGAGTTTAAATGAAAATTCCCTTTTTAAAAGGAAAATAGAATTAAATAATAATTAAAATAATTATATTTATATATATACTCCCCCCCCTCGTTTCTTTAAAAATCAGAAAACCTAATTCAAAAAAAAAAAAAAAAAAAAACGCGCCGCCTCCAAATCGATGCCGCTCGCCGACGCCTCACTCCCCCCCCTCCAACCTCCGACGATGGCGCGACGCCTCCCTGACTCCCCCGTCCCTCTACTTCTTCTCCTTCCCCTGATCCTCGTCTTCAAATCGCCCCCCCCCTCAGATGCGAAAAACCACCGCGACCCCCCCTTGCATCGAAGAACGCGAACGCCGCAAAAACCCAGATCCACCTCCGACCGCCGCCTGCCCCCTGACCCACCTCCGACGCTCCAGCCCCCCCTGTAAGTGACTGTTTTTTTTTTTATTATTTTATTTATCTTAAAATCTGAATTTTATTTAAAGTGAAATCTGAATTTTATTTAAAGTGAAAACTGAATTTTATTTAAAGTGAAAACTGAATTTTATATAAAAGTGAAAACTGAATTTTATTTAAAGTGAAAACTGAATTTTATATAAAAGTGAAAACTGAATTTTATTTAAAGTGAAAACTGAATTTTATATAAAAGTGAAAACTGAAATTTTATTTAAAGTGAAAACTGAAATTTTATTTAAAGTGAAAACTGATTTTTATATATTGAACTTCGATAGAAAAATAGAATTTTTATATATTGAACTTCGATAGAAAAATAGAATTTTTATATATTGAACTTCGATAGAAAAATAGAATTTTTATATATTGAACATCGAAGTAAAAATTCGATTTTTATATATTGAATAGCGAAGTAAAAATGTGATTTTTACGTATGTAGTGAAAGCAGCAACGAAGGTGACAAAAAGGCGAAACGACGAAGACTTCTGCAAAAGAAGAGCCGTGGAGCTAGGATAGCTATTAGTGAGAACTTCTCACCTTTCAATTTTATTTCTAGTTATATATATATATACTAGGATGCAGACGGTGCTTAGTAGCACCCGACATAATCGTCCACAGACCATGGACTTGTTTGTTTGGCTGTTTGGTTATTGATTGTGAAATTGGTTTGAATGTGGTTTGTGGTGTGAAAAATCGAATCGATAAATTGGTTAGGATTAGACGTGCGCCGTTATAAGGCGAAGGAGTAAGGCTAGGTTAGACACTTACTCCAAATTTTGTGGTTTGCATAATAAAATTGATATGATTGATGTGTGAATGGCGTGGGCCTTCACTAGACCGGGGATAAGGCTAGGCCTCGTCCCGTTTCTAGTATCGTGCCGTTATGCCGCCGAAATTTTCTAAAATATGTTAGAAAAATAAAAATACCATTTTATTTAAAGAATGAACTGAATAGAAATTCATATGTTAAAATAAAATGTTTTATCGTTAAAAATATAATTTTTAACGTGAATGTGAATAAATAAATATTCATTTACAAGCCGGACGGTCTGTTTATGTACACCTATTTGAAGGACATTGATTGGGTCGATAAATTTTGCACATCGCCCAACAGCACAAATAAAATGTGTGTTTGATTGTTTGAAACCCCACACGGGTGTTGGGATGAAATTTGAAGTTCACTCATCCTGATTTATTAATTATGTCGATCGGTTGATTGACAGGCTGTTTTAAGCGTTGAATATCTATATTTGATGCTTATACAGTGTAGTGCACTTTGGTTGATGGTTGATTATTTTTCAATGCTATGATGTACATGTGTTGTATGAAAATCCATATAATTAACTTTATATGGTAATTGATTGGGCCTCATTCCAATTTGAAAAATAAAGAATATTATAAAATAAAAGTTCATGTGTTGACAGTACTCATTCATTGAGATTGGTCATGTGTTGAACGAAATATTTTAGTAATAAAATTTACATCTTTATTATTATAAAATAAAAGTTCATGTGTTGACAGTACTCATTCATTGAGATTGGTCATGTGTTGAACGAAATATTTTGATAATAACGACTATTTTGAAAAAGAAATATTTGAAAAAGAAACATTTGAAAATAGAAATATATGAAGCCGTGTTGATTAGATTGACGCTATTTTGACGTGATCGATATTTATATCGATTTTAAAAACGATTTCGAAATGAATTGAAATTGAAAACGATTTCGAAATGAATTGAATTGAAAACGATTTCGAAATGAATTGAATTGAAAACGAATTCAAATTGAATTGAAAGCGAATTGAAATGAATTCAAATTGAATTGAATAGAAATGAATTTTGAAACGAATTTATAAAGGAGAATTCAATTTTGCTTTGAATTGAAATGGAAGTTGAAGTTGCTTTTGAAACGAATTTTAAAACTATTTATATAATTCGTTTTAAATAGAAATCGACGAAGTATATATTATATATATTATATATATAATATAATGGCCTGAATAGAACGCGCCGCGCCGCGGCAGTTCGTGAATTTCGACCATTTATTTCAAATGGACATTGCGGGAGATCCGACCGTCGGATTCTCCTAAAACCGGAACCGTTGGGTTCGTATCGAAAAGAGCTTTCTAACGAATATTAGAAATTAGAAATCTAACGGTTGGATTTGGAGTTACGTCCAAATCAATTTTGAAAAAGGTCGCTATAAGTGCAGTTCGATGGCCATTGTTGAAAATCGACTGTACGTGCCTTGATAAAATTATTAAAAATAGTAATAATTTGTGTAAAATCATAAGAAATGATTTAGAAAGATTTGGGATGAAAAACTCCATATTTGAAAAGATAAAAATAGATTTTTATCGAAATGAACTAGTTTTGAACTAGAAATATAATTCTATTTATTTTTAAATAAATAAATTGAATTTGAAAAGGGTTTTAAAAATAACCAGAATATCCAATGATTGCATTGGAGTGGATTTGAATCGAAATTGTCTTCGGAATATTTCGATGTTGGAATTCGGGATTATGCAGATGTTGTTATGGAAATTTGAAAGATATATATATTTATACCGTTATTTCCAATACGACATTTGTTAATCGTAGAATTTGATATTGAATATAAGCCGGGATATTTTCTATTCAGAGCCTTGTATTTAATATCAAATGTGATTTGGGTTTGTCGTGAATGGTGTCTTCACTAACACTGTTCTTGAACCCAGTTGAGAAAAGATTAAATCTTTTTATTTAGATTTAATGAAGTGTACCAATTAAACAATATTTAATTGGAATTGAATTTGTATTGATTTTTGGGTTTATCGTGAACAGTGTTTTAAATAACACTTGTTCTTTAACCCGATAATTAATCAAATGTGATTTGGGTTTGTCGTGAATGGTGTCTTCACTAACACTGTTCTTGAACCCAGTTGAGAAAAGATTAAATCTTTTTATTTAGATTTAATGAAGTGTACCAATTAAACAATATTTAATTGGAATTGAATTGGTATTGATTTTTGGGTTTATCGTGAACAGTGTTTTAAATAACACTTGTTCTTTAACCCGATAATTAATCAAATGTGATTTGGGTTTGTCGTGAATGGTGTCTTCACTAACACTGTTCTTGAACCCAGTTGAGAAAAGATTAAATCTTTTTATTTAGATTTAATGAAGTGTGCCAATTAAATAATATTTAATTGGAATTGAACTGATATTGATTTTTGGGTTTATCGTGAACAGTGTTTTAAATAACACTCGTTCTTTAACCCGATAATTAATGAATGTGACTTTGGGTTTATCGTGAACCGTGTTTTAAATGACACGGATTCTTTAACCCGGTTAAAGATTAAAACTAAGTGGAGTTTTAATGAATCTTTAATTAGATTGAAAAGATCGAAAATGGAGTATCACCAGTTTTGCTCCAGGCGATAGTTAAATCTTTAATTAGATTTGAACGTGAAATGGTAATTGAATTTACCGATAACACTGTGGTGTTAGATATGAAGTATTACCAGTTTTACTTCATGGGATGAATAGGTTGGGATTGGGAAATTAAAACAAATGATTACTTCGGTAAGGTTCGCTAATCCCGACTAGTTTGAATTGATATTCAAAAATGGATTAAAGAATAAATTCAAGGAATTTATCTTTGATAAAATTAATGGGAATCTTTCCCTATGAATGTGAAATTTAGAAACTAGCTGTCGGTTAGCCAAGCAGAATGGTTTTCTGGATATTGATCTGATGTTGGTTTCGGCCTTCGGGGTTAATATTTGGGAAATTATTCTCTTGATTAATTTACGGTTAGTGACTAATGAATTGGAATGAGGCGTATGTTGTGTTTGTGTAACACTTTTATAATATATACGCGAGTTATTCGGAAAGACCGGGTTTATCCCATTCTGAATAACTGATACGACGATAAGTCGAAGATGAAGACGGTGGTCGAAGACCGGAGGTCTTCACGTCGTTTGGGTAATTACTGATGATCTTGATTGGGCTGTACACCCAAGAAGATGGAAACAGTTAGTGATCGTCCAGACGTACTTGGAGATCGATGGATATGCGGGGTACTAGGTGCCTCCGGTTTCGTTCAGACCCAGGACGGACTTGTAAATGGACTGTGTGTCTGACATCGGATTTCATTCTGTGTGACTGATATCGGTTGCATAGGATGGTTTGCCTGTGTGGCATGCTAAGATGCAAATGATCAAGGCTTCTGTTGAAAAGCAAAGTCTTGTGGTGATGATCAAAGCACGGCCTTTGTGGCGTAGCTTTGTGTGACGTTTACCTCGCGTGTTTCACACCCGGTATGAACCAAAAACGGGAGACGGACCTCAGGGAGGACTTGCGTTTCTTTCTAGCTAGAAAGTGGCGTCAGTGGTTTTACACGCCCTGACGAGTTTGACTTATGTGGTTGTTGCTGTTGCGAGGCGCCTCGGATTGATCGGTCGTTCTCGAACCGATGGAGTCATTTGTTGGCTCATTGACACCCCAAAGGGTGGGGAAACGTAGTGTTCAGGCATTTTAATCCACATCGGTGGACCGGCCCTGACGATCCAAAGGCTTGACTGAGTACTTGCCTGAGACACGGGCTAGAGCGTCTCGAATCGGTTGAGGACTATCTTTTGCCTCGGTTCATAGACGGAAATCCAATTTCCAAATACGTGACTTTGCGATTTTATATGTAAACCTATATATGGTGACATAGTGGGATGGGGCGCTCATGCCGCCTATGATTGATACTTATGATTTGAAGTTGTTTTATACACTATGCACTTATTATAGTATCAAATGATTTGTTTTAAACGTATCAAGCATTCTTTGGCTGTTATAAGGGAAAACCCTATCCCCCGGCTTGCGTTGCATTGTGTGATAGGACCTGGGTCTTATAACAGCTTCATTTTTCTTTATTTAGCATTGCGCTGTTTGTTTAATGCACTGGTATTCTTGGGAGGAAACCCGTTCCGTGTTATACGGCGTGGTCCCTTGATTTACCTAATGATTTAAAAATAAAGATTAATAACTGTTTTAGTTCTCACACCAGTCCCATGACTGACCTGGAGTTTATTGTTTTAACCTAAACTCTGGGTGCCCCTATTTTGACATGGGCAGCTAGTAGTTTTGGTTTTGCAGATTTATATTCACAGGATCCTGGTTTACAGCTGGAACGATATCCGGAAAGCTTTGTATCCGTATATCTCTTCTAGTTGTGTATTGTATTATTTTCCGCTGCTATGTATTTAAATGTAATTTAAATCTCTGATATTTCTGTGTAATATTCATTTATACTCTGTATATTCTTGTAATCTGGTGCATTGTTGTAATATACAGTGAAATGTTCTTTTATATGCGTTCTGTTGTGGCTTGTTCTCGAACTATCCAACACTTTCCTTTACGGGGAAGTTACGGGTTTTCACAGGCACCCGAGTTTGCAAGTGAAACAAACTACGAGTCAGTCATGAGACTGGTATGAGAAATCAACTTAACTTACTTTAATATATGGCCAATCATAGGACCACGCCACTTTCGCAGAACGGGTTTACCCTATTAGATTGCCAGTGCTTTACAACAAGTAACTATTTTAAACATCGCAATGCTTTTTATAAAAATGAAGCCATTATAAGACTCAGTTCCCATCACACAATGCAACGCAAACCAGAGGATAGAGTTTTACCTTATAATGGCCAAAATATGCTTGATACGAATAAAACAAAAGCATTTGATATTATTACTAGTGTTTATATGTTTCAAAAATAATTTCAAATCATGAGTATCAATCATAGAGGGCATTAAAGCCCCATACCACTATGTCGCCTTATATAGGTATACAATCAAAACCGCACATGTCGTATTTGGAAATTGGATTTCCGTCATGGAACGAGGCAAGGGATCGTCCTCACCGAATTCGAGACGCTCTAGCCCGCCCTCAGGCAAGCGCGCAGGCAAGCCTTGGATCGTCAGGGCCGGTCCACCGATGTGGATTATTATGCCTGAACACTGCGTTTCCCCGCCCTTTGTGGCGTAAATGAGTCCTATGACCCCATCGTCTCTACATAGTCACCGATATATCTGAGGCGCCTCGCAACAGCAACAACCACACAGGTGAAAATAATATAAATGTCAGGGCCGGTGGGTCATTGACACCACCCTAGCTAGAAGGAAACGCATGCCGTCCCTGATGTCCTCTCCCGTTTCTGGTTCATATCGGGGTGTGAGGCTCGCGAATCAACGTTATACACAAAGCTATGCCACACAGGCCGTGCTTTGATCATCAACCACTAGACATTACTTTTCAACAGAAGCCTTGATCACCTGCCACTTAGGCATGCCACACAGGCAATTCCCTCCATGCGACTGATTTCTATCGATATATAACCTCTGAGCTCGTACGTCTCAGAGAAGGGCGTTAAGCAAGAGAATAAGTTCTCCTCCGCCAAACAGATATATATTTAATAGAGATCAATCAGCACAGAACAAAATCCAATGTCAGACACACAGTCCATTTACAAGTTTGTTCTGGGTCTGAATGAAACCGGAGGCACCATATACCTCGCATATCCATCGATCCCCAAGAACATCTGGACGATCACCACTTATTATCTATATTTCGGGATGCCTCCCAATCAAGACATCAGTTATCATCCAACCGAGGTGAAGATCTCCGGTCTTCAACCACCGTCTTCATCATCGACTTCTTATCGCCGATCAATTATTTGAAATGAGATTTAACTCGGCCTTTTCAAATAATTCACGTATATTTAGAATTTAAATCAATTCATTTCAATGGTTAAATCATTCGACATCAATAATTCTATTTTTAAATGTAATTTTCACGCCAAACACATTCAACCATCAAATATCTAATAAATCGGGTAAATTCGGTTTATTTTTCCCTTCCATATCGTTTATAATATTTTATAACGATTTATCGCTATTTTTATTCAATTAAAATTAGCCAATTCATTCAAACGACGCTTCAGGCCACAATGCGGCTGTGGCGCTGTTTTTCTTTAGATTTGATTTACACATATCTGAAAATCTAACCGTTGGATCTTCACAAATTTTATATCATTAGAAAGATCTTTTCAAAACGAATCCAACGGTTTTAGTTTTGGGCTCCGACGGTCAGATCTCCCGGTACAATCGTTTGAATTTTTGATTTCAAAATACGAACTGCAGCGTCGTTATTCGATTTAATTTAATTATATTTATATATATATAATCGATTCTGGCGCTGTTTTTCATCAAATTTGAATTAAACATTCCAGACCATCCAACCGTTGGATCTTCACAAAATTGGTGTCGTTGGAAAGATATTTCCAAAGCGAACCCAACAGTCTCGGTTTCGGGAAAATCCGGTGGTCGGATCTCCCGCACCAATCGTTTGAAATCACGGTTTCAAAACACGGACTGTAGCTTCGTTATTCGTTTTATTTAATTATATATATGTATATATAATTCATTCTTCGATTTCAAAACCATATCCACTTCATATATTTGATAAAAATGATATTTTTATCATCAAAAATATTTATTCAACACATGAATGTTTTTAGCACTTCATATTCACAATAAAAAAGTATATTTTATTATTCAATCTATTTATATTCAACACATGAATGTTTTTGACTTCACACATACGATAAAAATATGATTTTTTTATCGTTCTAGTCCTTTATTCAACACATGAATTTTTCTATAGTTGATATATATAATAAAAATGTGATTTTTATCTTTCAAAGAATTTATTCAACACATGAGCTTCATTCAACACATGAATTTCTATTCAGCACATGAATATTTTCTATAGTTTATATATATATATAATAAAAATGTGATTTTTAATGTAAAAAAATTTATTTCAAAACACGATTATTTTATATAGTTTAAATATAAGGTAAAAATGTTATTTTTGGTGTTAAAACAATTTATTTACAACACTAATATTTTATATAGTCTATATATATGATAAAAATGTTATTTTTATCTTTCAAAGAATTTATTCAATACACGAACTCCATTCAACACATGAATTTTATTTCAACATTCAACACATGAATTTTAATTCAACATTCAACACATGAATTTAATTTCAACATTCAACACATGAATTTTATTTCAACATTCAACACATGAATTTTATTTCAACATTCAACACATGAATTTAAATCAAATACAGAAATATTTCAAAAAAATTTGGCAGTATAACGGTAGGGTAGTTAAAACCGGGACCGTCCTTAGTACGGCTCCTCGCTCTACCTTAAAGCCTCGCAGCTTTTGACAGTGGGGATTTTAAATATCTAGTTCGTACGCAGACGAATTTTCCCATATACTAATCCTATTGGAATTTTAACCACAATCATTTATTTCAAATCAACCATTCATGATATTCACCAAATTTTCACATCAAACAATAATCCAAACAACATCACAACCAATATATATCGTCCATGGTCTGTGGACGAGGGGAGTGTGTATATATATATATATATGTATGTATGTATGTATATAACTATATTTCGATTTCATTTCAATATGATTTCAATTTATTTCAATGCATATATCATTTTTACAACGCATATATAACTTATACATCGAACATACAACTTATGCAACGCTTATACATAAGGTGTACAACACTTATATAAATCATAATTTGACTATATAATTTATACATCGTCGTTTCCATATCGTTTGTAATTCAGAAATCTCACTTTGGGTTCCACTCCACCAAAAATAGCAGAAGGCTCAGAAAAATAACCGGTCTCTTCTAGAATGTAAAAGACGTCCACACGAGTCCACTGTCTCTTGTTTCACTGAATTTCGTCAACAAACGAAAAAGATATGATTTTTACAGTGAAATCATAAACTGTAGTGCTTTAAAGTGCTATAGAACAGTTTAAAATTAAATCAGCCATTACCTTCCCTGAGCGTTCAAAACTAGGTCCTTGTTTTTCGTGAAATCTGGCGCACTTGGTGATGATCGGGCGGTGCCGCGTCGAAGAGGGAGGAGAGGGCTTCCCAACGCCGGTGGTCGCGTTCTGATCGACGGTGGTATGGGGGTGCAGCGAAGCTCGAACGGCGTCCACTTCCGAGGCTCGGATCTCGATAAACGCGCAACGACAGGGGGCAAGGCATATATGGATTTGAAGCCGAAGAGTAGATCCACAAAATCCCCAAGTGGACGGAGGTCTGAATTTGCTTATGGAGGGAGAAAAAGAGGAGAGAAGGGGAGAGCTCGATTTCGCCGTCGGTTCTGAAGGAGTCGGGGAGAGAGAAAAGTCAATGGGGAATTCTGATTGGGCGTTGGATTTATAATTTTATTTATAATTTTATTTTTAATTCCTTTAAATCCAAAAATACCCTTCATCTATACAAACTTCAAATCAAACCCAACGACTGTCGTCTATAGCTAAATACCCCTATTCCAAACACAATGGGATATGTTTCATAGGCCTATTCGACTGTTACAGTCAGTTTTTCTTCAAATTAAAATATAAAACATTCAAATTTTGTTTTGAACGTACATTTCAATTTGCCGGGGCCACATACTGATCCCAAAAATTCCAGAAAAATAAATCTAGCTATGTTCTGACGATACGGTCCCAACGAAACTAGTTTCGTCGAATTTTAAGACAGTTTGAAAAATGGCCTTTTTCTGGTCGATCTAATTTAACAGAAATCGACCAAACACATTTTCCTTCGCCCCGCTCACATATTAGCTTAAAAAATTATGGAATTTGAAACCTAGCAAAAATTTGACATCCCGGATCCAACAAAAGTGGTTTCGTCGAATTATGAGGTTGTTTGCAAAATGTCTATTTTCACGGGCTATATATTCTCTATAGCGACCTTCCTGAAAATTCATTTGGCCATAACTTTTGATTCCCGCTATGAAACTTCAATTTTTCAGATTCTTTAGAAAGATATTCACTAACAGATTTAAATATTTTTGGTTTCACTAAAATCCGTTTTATTTTGCACTTGGTACAGTCAGTCAAAGTTTGAATTGAAATTTCGAAATTGCCATGCCAATTCAGGCCTTGTTTATAATTAAAAATAATTATATTTCCTTTCAAATGTCGATTCAAACATACATTTTGTCGCTATTATTTAAAATAATTTATTCTAAATATCTAAAATTCGCTAAAATAGCCAAATTTAAAATTTTTAAATTGGCTCAAAATTTCCGGGTTGTTACAATGTTTAAGTTTCCATATGAGGTTTTATGCGCCGAATCGGCAAGCCGCTTGGCTTTTTGACTTTCTTTTTGGAAGGAAAGGGTCTAGAGAGGCGAAATGGGGTTTGAACTATTGACCGGTACAAAGGAGGTGCTGGCGAAATTTTCCGAAAATTTAGAGTGTCAGAAAATTTTCAAGATTTTAGAAAATTATCGTTGATAAGAATTAATTAATATTTTAATTGAAATTAAATTGGTTCGGTTGAAATTGAAGTTGGAAAGTAAACAAATAAATTTGTACTAGTCAATAGGGTAGGTTCCCTACCTTAGCAATTTCGAGGACGAAATTATATTAAGTGGGGAAGAATGTAACGACCCGTATTTTCTGCGATGTATAATTAACTTATTTAATTATATAATTAGTGATTTAGAATTCCAATCGTTTAATTAAACAAGGATTGAATATTTAAGTAATATAATAATTAAATAATATATATTTAATTATGAAATAATCAGAATTAGCCGAAATGGCGATATGATGTGAATTGGGCAATTCAAAATATATAATTTAGTTTAGAATTGAATTACGATAACGAATATATTTAATTAACGACAGTTGAACGTATAAATTATATTATAGATATAATCGAGCTCGAAAAGGCGCCGTAGTTCGTAAGTTGGCGATTCGAACTTCAACTGAATATAAAGGGTCTGTTTTAAATCGGATTTCTGTAAAACAAGAAACGTTAGGAGCAGGTGAAGTATATTTTTCTAGTGGAAGAGAAAAATCGAGATTTCGTCGTGTAGATTTTGATTTATGTCCAAATCAAATTTAAGAAAATCGTTGTGGAATTTCTTTATAATTTATAATGATTTATTTATAATATAAAAGGAGTTTTTTTAAGTTAATTGGGTATCGATTAACTCAGATTTTTAAATATCGAGTTATAAATCCAGATAGGTATATTTTGAAGTCGTATGATAATGTATGTGAATATATACGATAATTTTTATTTATTTATATTAAATTTAAATGTTTTTAAATATATTTATATATTTAAATGGTTTATTTTGAGCTTTTAAGATAGCCAGTTTTGCAAACGACCTTAGAATTCAATGAAGCTAATTTTGTTGGATCCGCAATGCTAAATTATTGCTAGATTTCAATTTACGTAATTTTTGAAATCAGTATGTGGCCGTACGGGATTTTATTGTGAAAAACAATCGATATTCTGACGTTTAAAATATGTTGTGTGAGCAAACGGAGTCGGAATTCGACGAAACTAGTTTCGTTGGGTTCGTAACGTCAAACTGTAGCTACATACCCATTTTCGTGATTTTTGGGTATCGTATGTGATCACATGAATTTTTAGAAGGCAAATACAAGCAGCGTTGGAGTAAAATAAAATAAAATAATGAATATAAAAATAATATTTTCACCTTATATATAATCCTTACCATTTTCTAACCCTAACCTAATTCCACAGTCAACACAATTTTTTAGTCGTCGCTCAAAATTCTCCTTACAGCTAAAATCATATATTTGAAAATCCAAAGAAAATCAAAGAAAATTTCATAAATTGGAAAACAATTGTAATTAGTTTTCTGGTGAGGTGATTCCCATTCTGGTGCAGTTTCTCTGAGTATCGAATATTGTTTCCGTTCACTGGATCTGCTCGACGCAAGCTAGGGCTACGGTTCATCGGAGTTAGGGGCAGTCGAAGGTTGATTAGATGGCGCAGGAGGGTTCGGAGGAGCAAGGCGCATCGAATGGAGGGGGTTTGAGGAACTCCGGTCACTGGAAATGGATGGCGACGTCCATGGCAGCAGGTTGAAGACCTCAATGTCGCAATGGGTTTGATGGTCACGAGTTGGAAATGGAGAAGTACTAGCGATTTCAGTTTGGATATCGGTGAAGAATCTGAAGAGGAAGGAGTTGGTGATTTTTAACTGAATTCAAAGGAAGAGATGAAGAAGCGGTTGGGCTTGGGAAGTCGGAAATGGCCAACGATGAGTTATCGGGTTTGTTACTGCAATTGGCGAAGATGGTTAAGCAGGTTCGGGTTTTACCAGTGGGGAGTTGGGCCGAATTTTGAAAGGTTAAGGCCCATGATAATATTAAAATCAAAGTTTTTACTTTATTTAAATATACGTAAACTTCGAAATGGAATAACTTCGTCATACCATATCAGAATCTGACGAAACAAGATCCATTGGGATCGTATGGACGAGCGCTACACAATGGAGCTGACGGGGAGGGAAAACTGAGCTCGTTACAATTTATAGCGAAATAAATTGTCCGCCTGATCAACAGACGCAAATCGTTATTTAACGGTTAACGCGAAAGGTGAGTAAAACTCACTAACTCTTCTCAGTTATATTTTTATAACGTATTTTTATAACTGATAAATAATGGTCGTTTGCAGTGTGTTGGCTTTTTGGTTGAACTGCTATTCAGCTGATTGAAAATATAGATAACGATATAGATATAAATCGTTAATCAAATATTGATTCTATTTAGCAGAATATTTCATAGTAAATTGAAATTGATGTTAATTTTATTGTTTAACATCTGTGGATGCAGGGAAACAGGTTGGAGGGACCCAACTGGGTTCCTCAACATTTATTTTACTGTTTTTTTCATATATTGTGTTATATGATATGATAAGAATTCTGTTGTTGATTTTGTATGGTTGAATGATACCGATCATTGTTATATGGTAGGTTAAATACCATAAGGAATACTGAATGTTAAAAAGGAAATTTTCAATGTTATATTGAAAAAGAAATATTTATAAAATCAAACGATTTTATAAAAAGAAAATATTTATTTAGAAAATAAATAGATTAAAAAGGAATATTTATTTGTTAATCATATAGGTAAAAATTAAAAAGGAATATTTGTAAACTATTTACAAATAGAATTGAAAGGGATATTTATTTGAAAATAAATAGAATAGATAGAGGAAATATGTGTAAAATAAATAGAAAGGAATTAGTTAGATTATCAAAGGAATTACTTATAAAATCAATGGATTTTATATAAAAAGAAAATATTTTATAAATAAATAGAATTATCAAAAAGATGTTTATTTTGGTAAATCAATAGATTATACAAAGGAAATACTTGAAAAGTGACTAGAGTTGCTTAAAAGGAAAATTTTACATCTAAAAGGTTTAGGCCCGTGCTTCGCACACGGGTATGACATGATATGGATTTGAAGCAAAGAATTTAAATAGAATCTATTCTGACTGATAGATTGGGAAGATAAATTTATAAATAATATTTAATAAATCAAATAAAATGTTTATCATTGGATAAATAGAATATATAAGTCAGGACTTATATAGAGAAGTAAGAATCGATTTCAACATTAATATTTGAAACTGAATAAACATAGAGTTAACCAAAGGAGTTATTCAGTTAGAGTTATCAGTTAGAGTAAATCGATTAGAGATTGAATTAGAGTTAATTGGGCATAGTTAATCGAATTTGAATATTAGTCATTCAATTAGATTTGATCAAAATAGTTATTTGAGAGAGAGTTAGTCAAACATAGTTATTTAGGATGTGATGCCATTTTGTACGACTACTAGCGTAATTCGGAGGGCTGCAGATAGCCTACGGCAGTCGGATGTTTCCTGAGAGAATAAGGCGTAACCATTGTGATCGCTGAGATCTAGAGTCTAGGGAATGGAGTTAAATCGAATATTAGTTATTCGATAGGAGTTAAATAAGTTGAGTTAAATAAGTTGAGTTAATTAAGTTGAGTTAATCAAGTAAGTTAATCAAGTTGAGTTAATCGAGTTGAGTTAGTTAAGATGAGTTAATCAAACCGAGTTAGTCCAAATGAGTTAATCCAAAGGAGTTATTCGAAATAGTTTATTCGAATAGAATTAAAGGAGATTAATCGAATGTAAATCATTCGAAGAGAGTCAATCGAATGTAAATCATTCTAAGAGAGATTATCGAATATAGTTATTCGAAGGAGTTATCGAATATAGTTAGTCGAAGAAAGAGTTATCGAATATAGTTATTTGAAAAAGGAGTTATCGAATAGATATTATTCAAAAAAGAGAATTATACACTGAATTTGATAATATCATATTCGGGAAAGTAATATTTACTTTCCGGTTTAATCAAGATTTACTTATTTATTAATAAATTAGTGGTTTAGTTATTTAGTTAAATTAAGGAATAAAAGTTACATTTTGAAGTTGGATATTTAATAAGAAAGGAATTATAACGCTATAGTTAAAATCAATGTTTTAAAATAAAGAAAGGGATTCATAAAATAGGATCCGAGTTACGTAAGGAGGTTTGTTAAAGATTTGAAAGATGAACTTTGTCTGTTTCGAAGTTAGAAATGTTGTTCAGTTAAGGTCTGAGAGTTAATTATACCCCAACTTGATTGGCTTCAGTTTTAACTAAGAAATGTTAAGGTTCGATAGTGAAGGTTGATTAAGTGAATTTAGTAAATGAGTGTAATGGTTTGAATTGGCTTAGTGATGTTTTATTTAAACATCTATTTAAATCAAATGAATGAATTTTGGAAACATTTTCCAAATATAATCAGAGATATTTTCTAATCATAGAAAATAAAATGTTGATGAGAAAGAATACTGGAATGACAGTGATACGTGAAACAGAGATGGAAATGTTTTCAAATGATTGATGACATATATTTTCTAAATTTAGAAAATAATAATTTATGAGTATATAGAAATGGGAAATGAATAAATAAATGATTAATTTAATTAGAAGAGATAAGTGTTGATTGATGATTGATCGATAGAAATTCCATATGGAAATAATGTTGTTGTTTGCACACCTGTTTTTCTTCGATAGTTAAATCACCGACTATCGAAGTTTTTGACCATTTTTTTCCGTCGTCAATACGGAGAGACCGGGATCAGATTCATTATCTGAAAACCACTCTGTATGGATGTTAGCGTTGCGATCAAATATGATGAAAATAATTGAATACGGAGTTATACAAGGGCTATCCTGTTTACAGAATAGTGCCTTCGGTTTGTCCAGTCCCAGGACAACGTGAATGGACGAATGTTTGGCAATGTATATCTAACGGATCGAGTAAGTTGATCTCTTCAAACGTACCTACGTTTGGTGGCGGAGGAATTTGTTTCTCTTAGCTTTATACTTGTGGTATTTTTGGGGAAATCAATTTGTGATTTGACGGGTATGATAATGTGGCATTCAAAGTGAATTGTGGTCAAATATTCCAAAAGATACATTATGACCTCAAGCCTCATCAACCGGGAAATGACAGAAATCGGGCAGGCAGCATGGCTAAGTGGGTCACTCCCATTAGGGTGTATATCACCTATCTAGAGAAAATCCATTTCATTCTTTAAACTATTATCGATGCTGTCCCTTTTTGGGAAACATTGGGTAGCTCCCAACCGTTGGTGATATACAATCGATACACTCAAGCGAAATGAGTGGTCGGTCATGTTTGGGCCGGGTTGCAAGATGTTCTTGTTGAACCCAGTGTATTCGCCTCTAGAGATACACTATCGGCAGGTGGTCCCATACCTTGTCATAGTCGGAATCCAATCTCCAATAACAGCCCGCGGTTTTTGATTGTATATTATATATGTGGAACGTGAGATGCAAGCGTTCTGCTAGATTGATATTTACTTGTGATTAGACATTTTTGTAATATCAGAATAGTATTGATTTCCAAATGTTTTGGGTTATCGTAAGGTAAAAACCATCTGTGTTTATGTGTGGATCGGTCTTACGATTATCTTTTCTTTTGGAAAGGATTTTGAAAAGTTAAACCAAATGATTTGAGTTTACTCACACCAGTCCCATGACTGACCCATAGTTTATTTTGTTTTGTTTTCCCTAAGCTCTTGGGTTCCCAAATTTGTACGGGCAGTCAAGTAGTTCAGGTCTTTACAGATATACTTGGAGGAGCTTGAAGCAGGAGGCTTCAGGATTATATAGCTATTGCTTTTTCCGCTGTGTGTAAGTGTTGTACACTGATAGTGTTATTGTATATATATACACTATTTATTTCAAAGTTATGTTGTATATTATATTTTATTCGTTCCACTATGAGATTCGTATTACTCTGATTCTGTTCTGTAGTGAACTTCTTCTTCTTCTATTCTAATTTTCTATCTTATCTATTCTCACCCTCTAACTTCTTTCTATTAATGATCAGGTATTTCCGATGTTTGAATAGTCAACATGTTAGTTTTGTGTTGATTTTCGGAGTCGAAAATTCCAATTTGTTACATGGATGCCCAACCAAAAGGGTACATGTTTATATTTTATATGAGTATGAGATTTTTATGAGTCTATTTGGCAAGCCATTTGGCTGTTTGATTTTCTTTTGGATTGGAAAAATCCCAGAGAGGCAAGTTGTAGTAGTACCGAATGAGCCGTGCAGAGGAGATGCTGGCGAAATTCTCTGAAAATGTAAGCTGTTAGGAAATTTTCAGAATTTTCAAAAATAATCGGTAGTAAGAAGAAATTAATATTTTAATTGGAATTAATCAGTTCAGTTGAAACTAAATTTCAGAAATTACATAAAAAAATTTACCTAATTATAATAGAGATCATAGAATTTTTTTCTAACTTAGTAATTTCGAGGACGAAATTCTTTTAATGGGGAAGGAATGTAACGTCCCGCTTTTTTATCGGTTTGTATTTCAATATTTAAATCAGTTTAAATATTGAATTCATAATATAAGTGGATTTATATATTAATTAAAACGAAGTTGAACATATAAAAATATATATTAAATATAATCGAGCCCGTAAAATCGCGACAGTTCGTAATTTAATGTTTTGAACTTTAAACGACCATACAAGACTCGTTATAAATCGGATTTCTTAGAAACAAGAAACAATGGAATCGGGTTAACTATATTTTTATAATGGAAGCGAAAAATGGAGATTTCATCTTATAAATTGCAAGATATGTCCAAATTAAATATTCAGAAAAACAGCAGCATAATCGTTTATGACCGTAATGGTTTATTTGATATAAGTAGATACTGGTTTCGAATCTGGACAAGATTCTTTTGAGAAGTAGTGATAATTTAATTTTTAGAATTTTACTATAATTTTTAGTTAATTAAATACGCAACTTTTTAATTGGAGTATTTTGCACCCTATATCAATATTTTTGGGTTTCACAATATGAGTTAACCTACAGATATTATTATATTTTTGGGATCGTGGCACCTCGCTGCACACAACTGTATTTTTATCTCTATCCATGGCAGTTCGTATGTGAATGGAATTGTTCGAAGCAAGTTACGACTGTAAATATAAAGTCAAAACAATTTATCCATCATGCACCACATGATTTCCATGTAAAATCCGAGAGACCCAACCAAGTTTTACCTAACGGGAGAAAATGGGATGCCAACCATCAGGTGCGGACGCAAGCATTAAATAGACAAATGAAATACCCTATAATCTAATCTAATGTATAAGCTATCTTTTTAAAATGACCACGCAACTGTCTATTCCCATTTAAGAGGGTATGACGTTCCCATTTTTGAACCATACCCCTCCCTATAGCTTAAAACTTAAGCAAGGAATACCTTATTCTAGTTTTCAGCCATTACTTAATGAATGCACGAACAGTAACCTAATACTTAACCATGAAGCCACTTGTTCTATTTATACGCCCCTCTCTATTTCCTGAGACCACAACAAAAATATAATAAACATGACCATGTCCATCTTCATCGGAAAACCTTTCTTTTCCATGGTATTTCCAGCAAATGCGAGGTCAAAAGAAAGAAAGTAAAAATCGTAAAAAAATTCATAAGATCTCAAGACTTTGATTTTTGGGATCACGAGGGTGAGATCTTCATTAGGGGTGGGATTCATTCAGTGCGCATCAGTTCGCAGGGGTGGACGATTGACTGTGTTAGGCAAGGCTTGGGTTTGTTCAATGATTTAGGCCATTACAGTTGCTCTGAAGCTCGGATTCCAGTTCTCAACGGAATTTAATATTTTCCAGTATGGAAGTGAAGGTGCCTGATCGGTCACTGACAAGCCAACGGCGAGGCGGTGGTGTAAAAACAGATGATGTTGCCGTGGTTTCCTTCTGCGTGGAACAACACATGTAGTTGCATTCAGAGCATGCACAAAACGTGTGGCAGAATTCTTTGCCTTATCTTTCTTGGATTTTGGTTCTACGGATGAACCTGAAAGTGTTGGGCGATATCGGATGCCTAGCCTTCTGCTTTGATAATCTGTACAGTTGGATGCACTAGAAATCTCACCATACCTCCCAAGACCAGGCATCCATGCCTCAACATCAAACTTGCGATAAGCTAGTGAGAGGAGTTCATGCAAATGAAAACTGATACGGAAAGAAACGTTGGCATGGTGCATGGAGGTTCAGTAGATGATGGAGCGAATGGAAAGTTTGGAAATGGGTAGGAAGTGTGGAGGAGCTGTGTACTTGCGTTGTACACATGAAAGGGTACAAGTATGGTGGGCCAAACAATTTCTGGAAGTAAGGAGGATGTGAAGGCAAGTCATATAAGGACACAAACATGTTGTGTTTGTTCATGGAAGTGGAGATAAATTATGTATGGAAACGAGTGAAAGTATGGTGTATAGCGCGCCAGGGAAGTAGGAAAGTGAAGGTGAAGTCTATTGTGAAACAAACGGTCAAACGAGGTAAAAGAGGGAGTCGAAATTGGTTTACTATGTACTGAAGAGTTATGGTTTCAGAATCATGGGAGGGGTTTGGGTATCAAGTTAGAGTTTGGGTTTAACAAAACAGTGAAACATGAAATGAAGGGTACAGAAGTGTACGCGAGAGAGTGGGAGTGTGGACGTAGGATATGCAGGGTCTGTTTTGGGCAAGGTGTCCATCGAAGTAGAATACTGTTTAAGGAAGGCACATTAAGGAATGGTGAGTATCGTGAGGAAGTACTGAAGCATGCACGGTGAACGGAGTTGGCAAAGGTTTCGAAAATAGGGAGTTCAAGTGTTAAATTGGAAATGGTGGGTGGTCCTGAGGGAAAGCGGGCGTATTGGTTAAGGTTGAAGCAACGAGGCAGGTGAGGCATTACAAAGTCACGTCAAAACTGTATGAACGCACGCTACACAACGAAGTTGGCTTGGAGCGCTTCGGAGCACGTTGGAATGTGAGGCAGAATAGAACGCCTGGTTTAATCAACCGACGCAAATCGTTATTAAACGGTTAAAGTGAGTAAATTCACTAACTCTAATCTATTTTAAAATATTATAATTATATTTTAAATTAGTTGAATGTTGTGTGATGGTCGTTTAGGTAGATTATCACTAAATTGTTTGAATAATATATATCATTGCATATGTACACATCATTGGTGGGATACTGATTCCATCGATTATAATACTCCCTAGTATGGAATTAGTGTCAATTGTGTTGACTAAAATCTATGGATGCGAAAAAACGGTTAGAGGAATTCAACTGGATTTCTCGATATTTATATGTACTGTTTGTTTTATATATGCACTGTTTGAACCGTGTTGAATGGAAATTCAACGTTATATTTTAATAAATAGACGATATCAATTAATAAAATATCAAACAGTTAAGAAATATTAATTATACTAATGGTAAGAGGTAATTAAAATCAGTAAACGAATTTACTAATGTAATGAAGTTGATTAAATCAACTGTTTATTTGGAAAATGATTATTAGATTAAATGATCTTCAATTAATCCAATGAAAATAACGTAGCGGTAAACTGATCAAAAATTAATAATATTCCTTATTAATTACCCTTTTTAATTAGTGAGGTACTAAATAATTATTGAACCAATATAATTAGTTACTATTTATATAAATTAAGCAACAAATCTATTTTAGATTAACGATGATGTAAACTGTTTACTTCCGCAATGATGAAGTAAAATATTTTTTAATTATTTTAATTAAATAATTGTTCCTTAAATGGACCTCATTTAAGATATTATTGAATTGGTGATGAGATGTTACTTGCATTAAGTAAAATGACTCAAATAAAAGTAAAGTTTCAAGAGACAAAGAATGTAAGTCGATTTTTGTAAAAGAAGTTAGGAATAAAATTATATAACGAGGACGCAACAAAGAGTTAATATTTAAATAAGTAGTTGTAAACAACTGGGTTTTCTAATTAAGGATATGGATCCATAAAACCATATTTAAAAATAGCAAGAAGTATGATTTGACGGATTATAAAGTATGAAGGGTTAGATTTACGAACTTATATATATTCTAAGATAAGAATGTTGTTGATCAAGGTCTGAGAGGTAATTAAAATGCCCCAACTTGAATGACTTCACTATTATCGAGGGATGGTATTAGTTTGTAACGGAAAGAGACATCAAGATTAGTTATAAAGTGCAATATAGTAGTATATTGCAAGTCTTTGAACTATAACGATAAAATAACATTGTTGACTAGGCTTAAGCGTGACTGTTTTGTCGAGGTTAGTTATAAAGGGGAATATTACAGCGTATGACAAGTTTTTGAGCTATAACGATAAATTAGCATTGTTGACCAAGCTTAAGCATGATTTTTATATATAGCACTTGTAATGACCCGAGTTTTTACATCGATCATATACACAAACACTGTTGATTTTGGGTATATTCTCACAAACACAATTTTAAATCAAGACTTTAAAACATGTCTAGACTAAAATTTGTTTTTCTCTTTTGTATATGATAATTCAAGTAGTTTAAATTCATATTTTACATGTATGTTAAATAACACTTATGCATAGAAATTTTTAAAGTGCCATTCTTTTGCAAATATCTTGTTCATGTTTCAAAAGGGATTTAAAACATTGTTTTAACAAACCCTTTGTTTTAACTTGAAAGTCTCTTTGCCTAAAGCATGATTTAAACACCCCTTTGTCCTAAAAACATACGCAGGAAAGTATGTGAATTTATTTATGGGAAAAAATCAAAAACCATGCATTGTCTAATCCTCTTGTAAATCATGTTTTCATACATGATCTCGTCACCTACACCCTGGATGTGATTGCAACAAAAAGCACATGCAAATCAATTGCATTTTTGCATTGAAACAAGAAAGCATGAAGTGTCCAACTCTCCTTCACTCATGGTCTCATCCATGAGATTACTACATGCTATCAACCAAGATTCTCAAGCCAAAGATTTTTCACGGCATAATCATTTTAGTATAAAAGTATTTTTCAGTTTTTGCATCCTTTTCTTTCTTTTCAACTTACTTTTGCTTGCCCTATTTTTCAAAACTTTGGCTAATTTGTATAATAAAAACATGCATCAAAAGATTTATAAAATGATGCCTATATACCATGATCTTGCCTACACTGGGTGATCACTAAAAGAATGATTTTTTTGATTTCTCCTTGTACAAATTCCCACATGGCCGAGAGCAAGTTAAGCAGAAAATTCAGATTTTCTAAATGCCTTGGAAGGCAAGTTTATATATTAAACAGATTTTTGTTAAATCAAAATTGACATGAGAAAATATGGCGTGAAAAACTCAGTAAAATCTGAACACATACGGCACATGAAGGATCACAACATTTTACTTAAACAAAGGAAAGAAAAGAGTTGTACATAGAGCAATAAATGTGATAATGCTTGTAGACCAATAAAGGAAATATTGTACAAGGTATAGGGTATATTTTCAGGTAGAATCTAGCCTGAAATACCATGTGAAACTGATGAGGGAATGTGAGGATTTGAGAGAGAAATCAGTTTTTAAATTGGGTTTTCAATTGTCAAAACAAAAAGTTGTTTTGTTGTTTTTAAATCGGCGTTAAATGCACCTATATTTTATCATTTCTCTCCACTATATAAAGGCAACCCATGCATACAAACTCTCACACAAAAAATCACAGCAAGTTCAAAGGTTTAGCAAAGGAAAAGTAAGGGTTTTTGGAAGCTTTAAGGTGAGTAAACTATCTCACTATTTTCTGTTTTCAACTGCTGCAGTTTGTGTATGAGACATGAAGTAATCTTGTATTTCCTTTATGGTCTTGTTCAAATATACTGCCATGTTTTGGTTGCTTGTTTGATAATGATGAAGTGGTCACTATGTTGGATATAGAACCCTTTAAGGGTTTTATGCTAAAAGTTATTACCAGATACTGTCACTAGGCGATGTTTGACTTGGTTGAACCCCATTAGTTTGAGTTAGATCAGTAAACGTAGGATTTGGGTTTTGAATGAGGGTATACTATGTTTTGAACCCTCAATATGAGGCATATAAGTGTTTAAAAAGGGAAGCAAGCTCGACCAAACCTTCACTGTTAAAACACAAACACAGGATGCCCTCTGTTACACATTTTCAAAATGGATTTTCAAAATTTATTAAAACAAGGGTTGATTATTTGATCCTAATAAGGGAAACGAATAATGATTTTTAAAACAAAAATTGTGATTTTTAGAAGTATAAATCAAGAGAGAGAGAGAGAGGGATGGCCAGAAAACCGGAATTGATGCATTTCCGTCGATCCATGGGATGAGAGACGATGGCACATGGTCTGGAGGGGTGGAAGGAAGTGGAGAGGCTAGGAAAATTACTTCTTTAATTTTTAAGTGAAGAGTTTTTGTGAAATCATTAAAACTAGGTTTTAAAACTGTTTTTGGGTTCGCTTGGTGCATGGCCGAACTGCTCGACGTAGGGGAAGAGAGAGAGATGCGGTACATAGGGAAATGATGCGTTGGGGTCATGGGTCGATGTGGCCAACTGGTAGTGGTGACCGATGGTCGATGGAAAGAGGTGTGGGGTTTTTCCTTGATGATGTTTTTACTAGAAGAAGGAGGGGCACAGCCGTTTTCAGTTCAGGCCAAGTGGAAGTGCAAGTGAAGGTGGTGGTGTGGTCCAATGGTGGAGAGAAGTGTGCGGCGACAGTAGTTGGAGGCTGGAGGGGGCCCACGTGGCTGTGCACGTGCACAGCTATGGCACAGTAAAGGAAGAAGAAGAAGAAGAAGAAAGGGGGGCACTGATGGGTTCATGTGATTTTTGGTGTGATCAGGGTATAAAACATTGGTGCCAAGGCTTGGTACTTTGGCAAAGGATCAGCCAAAGTGGTACTTGGCAAATTCGTAGGAATCAGGCTTGTTTTTTTAGGTGCGCACTAGGATTTTAAAATCTGGTACTTTGCAAAGTTGCTACTTTGCTGTTTGGTTTAAAAACAATGATTTCATAATGTTTTAAACTTTTAATTAGATTTTTAAATTTAATATTAGTTTAAACTAAATAAGAAAATAAATATTTAAATAAAAATAATATTTTTATTTTGTTTACATAATGAGGAAAGTGAATCAGGATTTTTGTTCGTCTGAAACTGGAAACTGAAACTGATTTAAATTTCAGTTTAATTTAAAAATAGAATTTATGTATGAATATAATATTAGATTTGAAAATAGCCAAGTGATAAGAAGATGTATATGCTAGAGTTGACTGTTAAACCATAAATTCAAAATACAGGTAACTAGTCAAGTGCAGTCCAATTTTTGATGTAACAAGTACTGTGAATCATATTTGATCGTGTTAGATTAATATTTTAAAAAGGAAATTATTCGTTAATCAATTCAAAGAAACCGAAATCAAGATTTGACTTTGATTTGATTTTACGTTTTACGCCAAGATTTTAAAGTCGAATACGGCTATATACAAGGACTATTTTTAAAATAGTACCTTAGGTTTGTTCAAACCCAAAACAACTTATATGGACGAGTGTCTGACAGAGTAATTCTAACTGGTCACGTACGTTGATCTTTTCAAACGTATTTACATGGTGGTAGAGGAATTCGTTTCTCTCACCGTATAACTGTAATATATTTTTGAGGAAGTCAATTAGTGATCGGGAAATCTTGACGATGTGGCACTCAAAGAAATAAACCAGTGTTGATGACGTAAGTCTAGCCTCAAGCCTCGCACCCAGGAAATGACAAAAATCGGGCAGGCATCATGGCTATGTGGGTCTCTCCCATTAGGGTGTAGCATCACCTATCTAGAGAAATTCCTATTGTTTCTTAATCTGTCGATTCTGCCCAGTCGGGAATGGTTGTCGTACACAACCATTGGTGATATACACTCGATACACTCAAGAGAAATGAGTGGTCGGTCATGTGAGGGCCGGGTTGCAAGACGTTCTTGCTGAACCCAGGTGTATTTACCTCTAGAGTTACATCATCGGAAGGTGGTCCCATACCTTGTCATGGTTAGAAATCCAATTTCCATAAGTACCAAGAGGTTTTTATTTGTATACTATATCGAAGAATGTGAGATGCAAGCATTCTTCTAGATTCTAAATTTATTTGTGAAAACCAAATCGACACTATGATAGTACCTGGTTTAAAGTATACAAAGTGTTTTGACCTCATAAGGTAAAAACCCGTTCCGTATTTACGGTGTGGTCTTATGAGATATTTTTTTTAAACTGTTTCAACTGTTTACTCATACCAGTTCTTGACTGACCCGGAGTTTATTTTTCTATGTTTCCCTTAAACTCTTGGGTATTCATAACACTTATTATGAATAGACAAGTGAATCAGGATGTAGAAACTTGTGGAGCTAAATGAAGATTATCGGTGTGTTGGACTATCTACCTTACCTACTGTATAATTATAAGTCTACAAGTTAGAAGTGAATATAATGTTTAATTACTGATGTACTATGAATGGGTTGTACCTCTAGACATATGATGTTCTGATGTATCATGATCTGTTGTGTAATTTTATTAAGTATTATCTTTTGTGAAAATTCCACTGTGAGATTCTGATATTTATGTGTTTTATCTTCTATCTATTATTATTTCTTATTAATGACACGACTTCCGATGTGTTCGAAAGTTGGGTCGTTACAGTTGGTATCGGGGCTTAGGTTCTTGATTACCTAGGCTTTGGGTGAGTGTGAGAGAGCGTATTTTTACATTAAATTTAAAATCAATTTAAATCAACTTGGATGATATAACTAAGTTAGTTATGACTCATCAAGTCTCGATTGACAACCTGTTATATTCAGATAATCAAAATGAGTACCCGCGCACGAAGAGGTCGAGGTAGGGGATCTTCCACTGTTACTGGTCATACTACTGGATCCCAAGACCAAGGTGAGACAGTAGAGGAAGTTGCACCAGTTCAACTGGACAAAAGCTTTGCGACTATTTGTAAGGAGTATACGACTCTGGGAGGAAAGTTTTTCAAAGGAACTGAGTCTTTTAATAAAGTTCAAGCCTGGATGAGGTCCTGTGAAAGAATTTTCAAAGGGTTGAAGTTGAATGACGATCAGAAACGTCTTTTGGCATCATGGCAACTTCAAGGAGCTGCAGAAATTTGGTGGTACGCTCAAACCACTAATGTTCCTAAGGAAAATTTTACTTGGGACAAGTTCAAAGAAGCGTTTGAAGCTCAATTCCTGCTCGCCGCTGGAAAGATGAGGATGTATCATGATTTTATTGATCTCAAGCAAGGGAATATGAAAGTATCTGAATATGAGAGCAAATTCAACTCCCTTTCTTGTTTTGGCCCAGAAATGATCAACACTCTGCTTAAGAAGAATGAAATGTTCATAGAAGGATTGAAGGATAGCCCGCAAGTTCAGATGATTGGACATCTCTCAAGATTCCATTAGTTGATCTAGTGGATATGGAAGTTCGTTATGAGGCACTGGAGGGTAAAAAGCCAGTTGCAAAAGCAGCACAGACGAGAGGACCTAGTGGTGAAAATCCAAACAAAAGGAAATTCAACCCAAACTGAAACAACAACAACAACAACAAAGGAGTGCCAAAGATGGGAGAAAAGGCCAAAGAACGATTCGAAGACACCAAATGCCACAACTGTTTGCAGAAAGGGCATATTGCCAAATTCTGCACCAAACCAGCAGCAAAGAAGCCACAGCAAAACCAGCAGCAACAACAACCATCTCAGCAACAGTAGTAGAAACAACAGCAAGGCCCTGGACATGCAATGGTGATGAAGAATCTGTGTTTCAACTGTCATCAGCCTGGGCACTTGGTTAAGGACTGTCCACTCATGAAAAGGGCACAGCAACCCAAGGTGTATGCTATCAAAAGTGAACCATCAACTTCCTAAGATGCGAAAGGCAAGGGAGTTCTCGAAGATACTTTTGATTTAAATGGCATTGATGTTCATGTTTTATTTGACATTGGTGCCTCAAATAGTTTCATTTCTTTTGGCATGGTAGGAAAATTCATATTTATCCCGAAAATTTCCCCGAACCTAATTTGCGTATCTAATCCTATTGGCAGGAAAACTGAATTAAAAATGTATTGCGATAATGTGGCACTCTCGTACCTTTCTCATTCTTTTCTCTTAGATTTATACGTTTTGGATTTCAAAGGATTTAATTTTATACTTAGGATAGACTGGTTAAGTAGGTTCCAAGCTAAGATTAAATGCGATAATGAAATCGTAACTTTGATAACCAATATTGGGAGCAAAGCTAGGATACCGTGTGGAAAACCCGGTATTCATATGTGTAGTTTCTTGTATGCTTTAGAGGCACCGCAAGATAACTTGGAGATGTTAGAAGTAGTCCGAGATTTTTCTGACATATTTGAAGAAGTTAAGAGTTTACCCTCACGTCGTGAGATAGAATTCCGCATCGATCTGATTCCAGGAGCCAGACCGATCGTTCAGCCAAAGAGACGAATGACACCAAAAGAAGTCGTGGAACTCAAGAAGCAAACTCAAGATGTACTGGCCATAGGATTGATCATGCCAAGTTTTTCAAGTTGGGGTTCAGCAGTAGTTTTTGTGGTTAAGTCTGATGGATCACTAAGGTTGTGTGTTGACTACAGGGAGTTAAATAAAGTGACCGTCAAGAATAAGTATCCTTTGCCGCGAGTTGACGATCTTTTTGATCAGTTGAATGGAGCTACGATGTTTTCTCAAATGGATCTTGCTACAGGATTCCATAAGTTAAGAATCACCGAAGATAGTATTCCTTTAACTGCTTTCAGAGGCCCGGATTTCTTTTATGAATGGTTAATTATGCCATTAGAATTAACCAACGCATATGCGTATTTTGTTGATTTGATGAATCGCGTCTTCAGAAAGATTCTGAACAAGTTCGTCCTGGTTTTTATTGACGATATCTTGATCTTTTCAAAGACAGAAGAGGAGCACCAATATCATCTTAAAGTGGTATTGGAGACTCTGAGGAAAAATGTGTTGAAGGCAAAGTTTTCTAAATGTCATTTCTGGCAATCTGAAGTTAGATTATTGGGGCATATCGTAAATGGAGATGGTATTTCGGTAGACCCGATCAAGCTTGAGGCAGTACAACAATGGAAGCCACCCAGAACACCAACGGAGGTCCGTAGTTTCTTGGGATTAGCCGGATATTACAGGAGGTTTATCCAAGATTATTCTAAGATTTCTTCTCATCTGACTAAGAAGGGTGAGAAATTTATATGGACTCCGATGTGTGAAGAATCATTCAAGGAGTTAAAGAAGAAATTGACAGAAGCACCAGTTCCTGTTGTTCCCGATGGGAAAAGTAAATTTGAGGTTTATACTGATGCTTGTCGAGTAGGACTTGGTGCGGTACTAATGCAGAATGGACGTGTGGTTGCATATGCTAGTAGACAATTAAAGATTCATGAGAAGAATTATGCGACACACGATCTAGAACTATTAGCGGTTGTTTTTGCATTAAAAATGTGGAGGCACTACCTGTTAGGAGGGAAGTTCGAGCTTTTCATAGATCACAAACCACTCAAATATTTGTTTTCTCGAAAGGATCTCAACCTGAGGCAACAAAGATGGTTGGAATTCCTTGCATCATATGATTTGGATATTATCTATACGCCAGGGAAAGTAAATGTCGTAGCAGACGCTCTAAGCAGAAATGCGATCTTATCTCTCCTAGAAGCCACTCTAGCACTTCATGGAAGGATCATGGCAAATCAACGAAGGGACAAGAATCTGGAGAAATTGATCCAAAGAGTTATAAAAGGAGGGGAGTCAAATTTTGAAGTGGATGGCCAAGGTATTCTCAGAATCAATGGAAGACTGTGTGTTCCAGATGTTGATGGACTAAGGCAAGAGATTTTGGCAGAATGCCATGAATCAAAGCTGAGTATTCATCTAGGAGTACACAAGATGTATAGAGATATGAGGCGAGTATTTTGGTGGCCTGGGATGAAAAGAGATATTCTGGCCTATGTAAATCAGTGTCTGTGATGGCCTGCCCCGCACCAGCCGGCATTTCCTCCGAAAGTGCGTTGTACACATGCCCAACTTGCATAGAACGGTCGCCAAAGAAAGGAAAGAAGAGAATGAACTAATCAAAAACCTGTAGAATGTCTCACAGCGCAGGGAAAAAAATATAATAATAATGTACTTAACATAAAACAGGCTAGACAATGCATAACCTGATAACTAAAACCAACATCAACATCAGAATAGCGGAAGTCTAAATACAGCTTATTACAACTTTTAAAATTATTGGCTCTAAACAAAAGAAAGGAAGAGTGCTCTACTAATGCCCAAAGTAGTGACCAGCAGCGACATAGGGAGAATATCTATATATGTATCATACGTGGAAGCCTCCTGCTCGTCTCCGTTACAGCTACTCATGCATCACCAGCTAACCTGTCTCTAGTCTGCTCGTGAGAGCACCCAGAGTAATAAGAAGAGACATAAAACTCTGGGTCGGACAAAAAAGTCTGGTATGAGCGATAAGCTGCTAAACAAAACAATAACAGGTATACTAAACCATACCTGAACATGGACCTGCAACCAAAGAGTTAGCACTACATACCGTACAATTCTCTAAGGTGCCACTAAACAGACGGTGCAAAGAATACGAGGGTGTGGGTGTGCATGTCATAATGAAGGCAAACAAACAAACAAAGCAACCATTCTCACATCTCTCACTTAGTGCGTAAAGCATACGATGTCCACTACTGTCAATCACTAGACCCATCGAAGTAGTGACGGAGTTCGACTTGTACAACTACTGCTACTACCAAGCTCATCACATGGAGTTATGACCAAATCTTTACAAATGACCCCACTTCATTGGTCTATAGATCTTTAGTCGTACCTAGTCCACTGTGGCCCTGAATCCGTTTACGTACTCCCTACACATAGTGACTCAAAGTTACAGACATCGACAACCCCTTGGCACACGTCCCGCTGCAAAGCCCAATCATGAAGCTCCCAAATTGGTTCCCTTTTGGATCCTAAGTCAAAGCTCCTCATTTGGGCCTGCTTTGCATATTTGGTTTCGGTCGAATTGGAGTTGTCCTTCAGAAGAGTCGTCATGTAGAAATAGAAGTACACGCTCGGTTCGGTTCAGTCACCCATGCTCGGTTCGGTTCGGGTTCATTACCTCCATGCGGTTCGATTCAGCTTCTCACATGTGGCACGGTCCGGTCTGGTGGTAAAATGCCAAGGTCCTCCTTATAATGTCAAGTTCCGATCCGATCTAACCTTCCCTATTGTCTCTTTCGTTTGCACGCCTCAGAAGATGTCTGCTCCGGTTCGGTTCGGTAGCCGATCCGTTCCTACGCCTTAGCTCCGATCCGATCCCCTTTTTGTCCCTCCGATCTGATCCTCTGCCCAACTCCAACTCTGAGCAAATGGCCTTCCTTCTCGCCAAGTCTCCTTTAGTGCGAAGTTCCGATCCGGTTCGGTTTCTCTGCCCAGTCCACCATCCGATCCGAGCCTTCTATCCCGATCCGATCTGAAACCCTGCACATTTTCCTGCAACTTTTCCAGAGGCTGTTTTACGCCATTTGACGGCATTTTCGACCAATCTAACACTTCTAGGCAATCATAAAGCATACCGTATAGCCATAGCAACATGTATAATCATCCACAAACAGCAAAACAACAATCACAGCATGTAAAATGGATCAAACATACCCAAAATCCCATATTTTCCCTTAAGCATGTTCTAGCATAGTTAATGATAGGGTTATCAAAACTTAACCAAATTAATCCGAGTTTCTAACAGAGGTCTAAAACATCATTTAAGAATTTATAAATATTTTTCCAGAATTTATTAGTGTATAAATACGCTAATCAACACTAATTACCCTTAATTAACCATAACTAGTGAGGAACTATGCAAATCACTCATCTTGGCCACAAATAAAACCTTTAGAACTGAAACCTCGCTTATTTGGGCGAATACTGATGTCTAACAGCTGCTCTAATACTGATTTGGCAAAGATCTTCTTTGATTTGGTGTTGCTAAACATAATCCTTGATTACAAAGTGATTTGGAGGTGTTTTAGAGGTTGGAGGCCATTGTTAGGTTTTCTAAGAGGTAAGTGGCGGCTAGAAAACTGAAATAGAATGAAAACCTAACTCATTTCATCCTCCTCATAACTCTAATCCCGAAATGGGTTATGGGCCCATTCACTAATCACCCTGTTTGGCCCGATTAAGCAGTTTTTTTTCACCCTCCAAACCTTATTTCAGCCATATCTCCCAAACGGTAAGTTCGTTTTTCACATGTGACCACTCTACGGAAAGGTAAACCATCATCCGAAGCCAATGGAAGTGGTTTTAGGTCAAAACTCCTTCCCAATCAAAAG
This sequence comes from Allium sativum, assembly GCA_030737875.1. NCBI lineage: Eukaryota > Viridiplantae > Streptophyta > Magnoliopsida > Asparagales > Amaryllidaceae > Allium > Allium sativum. The sequence continues at coordinate 136,220,771 of CM060925.1, read as the reverse complement.
TTATGGCCAAAACAAGATCAGCTAGGGGCAAAATAGTCATTTAAAAATCGGCAAAAATCACGAACATGGGAAATGACCCCAATAGTCATCTCCCAAAGTTACATGACCATACGACTCCGTATGCGAAAGAAATAAATATTCTACGATCCTATGATGCGTAGAATGCGGGTCGTTACACTCTCCCCCCCCCCCCTTAAGAAATTTCGTCCCCGAAATTCCGTAACCCAAAACGTACAACGGATCCCGCTTGCCTACCAACCATATACAACAATCAATCATGCAAAACAAACAAAACAAGCCTATCCTAGCATGCGAAAAAACTAAATCGAAGTTAAAATCTTACCAGGCGAAGAGTTCTGGATACGTCTCCCTAATGCTCTCCTCTGTCTCCCAAGTAAAGTCATTCTCATTCTCGCCCCACTGAACTTTGACTAACTTCACCGCTTTCCTTCGAAGTTGCTTCGTATCGTTCCCATCAATACGCATAGGCTTGAGGGTTCCCAACCTCCTCAGGTTCAACTTCGATATCATCCAACTTATCGGGTGAAATAGTCACATTTAGGTCATGTACGAACTTTCTTAACTGGGAAACATGAAATACGTTGTGAACTCCTGCCATCTTCTCTGGTAATTCAACTTTGTATGCCAAATTCCCAATTTGTTCAAGAACTGGGAATGGGCCAACAAATCTTGGTGCTTGCCTCTCCTGCCAAATCGTATCACGCTCTTCAACGGAGAAATCTTGATAAACACCAAGTCGCCAATGGAGAACTTTAATTCTCTTCTCCTTTTATCAGCATAACTCTTCTGCCTATCTTGGGCAGCCTTCATTCACTTTTGGATAACCTTAATCTTGTCTGAAGTTTCTCTTACCACATCGGGTCCAAGCACAAACTTCTCACCAGTTTCTACCCAACATGACGGTGAGTTGCACGGTCTTCCGTACAAAGCTTCAAACGGAGCCATACCAATACTGGATTGATAACTATTATTATATGCAAACTCTACTAGATGCAAATGGTCATCCCATGATCCACCAAAATCCAATACACAGGCTCTCAAGAGGTCTTCTAATACTCGATTCACCCTCTCTGTCTGTCCGTTGGTTTGAGGATGATACGCTGTACTGAGATGTAGTTCTGATCCTAACGCCTCTTGTAAGCTCCTCCAAAATCCACAGTGAACAACGGATTTCGGTCACTCACAATGCCCTTAGGCATTCCATGAAATCTCACTACCCACTTTATATACAGTTTCCCTAACTTAGTTGCCGCCCTGTTCGACTTGACGGGTATAAACCTTGCACTTTTGGTCAATCGATCCTCAATCACCCAAATGCTATCATGGCCCGATCTAGTCCTTGGTAACCCATCAATGAAATCCATTGACACTTGTTCCCATTTCCATTCTGGAATTTCTAATGGTTGTAGCAAACCACTAGGCCTCTTTTGCTCGGCTTTAACTAGCTGGCAGTTCATGCATTTGGATATAAACTTCCCAATGTCTCTTTTCATCCCTTCCCAGTAGTAGGTCTGCTTCATGTCTCGGTACATCTTGTTACCACCGGGGTGTATAGTCAGTTTTGAGTGATGACATTATCTAAGCACTTCATCTCTCAATCCATTGACATTGGGTACAACTAATCTTCCATTCTTTCTAAGCCATCCATCTCGACCAAGCCCATACTTGTTCACCTCTCCGTCGATTCCCATTTTTAACTTTGAGATGATTTCCAATAGGCTAGGATCGTTCCTCTGACTGGAACCAATCCGCTCAATCAAAGTGGGTCTGATCGTCAAACTTGCTAACATTTCTGGATCCAATTCGCACTTTGGTCTAAAATCATACCCAACTATGTACTCCAGTTGCTTCCATTCTACAAACATAGACCCTAAACTGGCATGACTCCTACTTAATGCATCTGCTACCGCATTGCCCTTTCCTGGTGTGTATGCATTATCGAAATCATAGGAAGCTAAGAATTCTAACCACCTTTGTTGTCAGAGATTTAGATCCTTTTGAGAGAAAAGATACTTTAATGATTTATGATCGGTAAACAACTCGAATCTTTCTCCCAAGAGATAATGTCTCCACATCATCAATGCAAACACGATCGCTGCCGATTCCAAATCATGGGCAGGGTATCTTTTCTCATGCGGTTTCAATTGCCGGCTTGCATAAGCTACAACCCTACCTCCTTGCATCAATACAGCACCTAGCCCTATTCCACATGCATCTGTATATACTGTCATCTCTTCATTCCCCTTAGGAATGACTAACACTAGTGCACATGTCAACTTTTCTTTTAGGCACTTGAATGCATTCTCGCACCTTTCGTCCCAGACGAAGGCTTGATTCTTCTTGGTCAACTGAGTCAACGGTGCTGCTATCTTGGAGAAGTCTCGGATAAACTTACGATAATATCCAGCAAACCCCAAGAAACTTCTTATGTCTGTTGCATTCTTGGGTGTAGACCAATCTTGCACCGTTGCCACCTTCGTAGGATCCACGGCAATACCATTCTCTGAAACAACATGGCCCAAGAATCTCACTTCCCTCCTCCAGAAGTGACACTTAGAAAACTTTGCTTTCAATTGGTGTTTTCTCAACACCTCCATCATTATTCTTAAATGTTCCTTGTGTTCTTCCTCTGTCCTCGAATAGACCAAAATATCATCCACGAACACAAGGACAAACTTATTCAATTGATCTCTGAATACTCTATTCATAAGATCCACAAAGTATGCTGGGGCATCGGTCAGCCCGAATGGCATGACCACCACTCATAAAATCCAGACGGCGTCTGAAATGCCGTTTTAGCTATACTCTCAGCTTCCACTCTAAGTTGATGAAAACCTGTCGCGAGATCCAACTAGGAAAATACTCTCGCGCCACTCAACTGATCAAACAAATCATCTATCCACGGTAGAGGATACTTGTTCTTCCTCGTCACTTTTTCAACTCGCGGTAGTCTACACACAAACGAAGGGAACCATTTGCCTTGGTAGCAAACACAACTGGTGCTCCCCATTCAGAAACACTCCGTCTGATAAATCCCTTCTTCAAAAGATCGCTGACTTGCACCCCGAGCTCTCGCTGCTCCCTTGGTGCCATACGACGAAGTGGCATCACTATAGGTCTGGCATCTTTCACTAAATCAATACGGAACTCAATCTCTCGGTGTTGTGGAAGCCCGGTCACTTCCTCGAAGACGTCCGGATACTAGCCAACCACGGGCAACCCTGACAACTCACTATGCGGGATGTCGAGGGAATTTAGAAAACTAACCATTACCCCCATCACCGGGTAGACCACCAAACACTACCCTCCGCGCATCATCCGCTCTAGCTATCACCAAAAAGCCCTCACAGTCTACCACCACCTCGTATCTTTGGAGCCAATCGACTCCCAAAATAATGCCAAACCCAGTAAAGCCCAAAACAAAGCAATCACAAATAAACATGCATCCATGACTCGATAAGACAACATTACGACAAATCATGATACAGTTAGTTGAACCACCAATCGGGTTCGTCACTACTAAAGGCTTATCAACAATCTCAGGCCCCAATCCCAACCTATCTACCAGGTCACTAGATATGAAAGAACTGGAAGCCCTGGTATCAAACAAAACTCTAACAAGAACATCATAAACAGAAAGCATACCTTGAATAACGACATTCTTTCCCTTCTCCGCCGCAACCGGGGCATTCGACGAAGAAGGAATAGCATTAAGGGCATATGCTTTCACCATCTGCTTTTCTTTAGGGGATTGCAGACACTTGTCCTTGTGATGTCCCACTTGGCCACAGTTGAAACACTTCCTATCCGCTGGCTTGGCTCGACAATTACTAGCATAATGGCCCTTCTTACCACAGCTGAAGCACTCAACATCTTTCTTATTCTTTTTCTGGCCATCCTTATTCTGGTTCTGCTTCCTCTTATTCTAAGGACCACTCTTGCCTCCACCACTTGCTTGTGGTTTTGGTTCCTCTGTAGATGCAACCTCAATCTTCGACTTAGGGTAAAGACTCTCGGACCTCAATGCTTTCCCCACAATCGATTCAAACGTCTCATCGATGTGGTTGATAAGCCTTCCCCCCCAAGTACTGATCCAAGCCAGTTATTAACTTCTCGTTCTTCTTCCCAGGACTGTCAATGAGGGATAGTCCATACTTCGATAAAGTATCGAATTCTGCAATATACTCCGAGACAGCTCTTCCATTCTGCTTGAGCTCCAAGAATTTCTTAAACAACACTGACTTCTGGGCAGCTGGAATGAACTTATCGCTAAAGCGAACCTTAAACTGCTCCCAAGTAATCTGGTCCTCGGGAGTAGCTGCCTTTAAAGCATTCCACCAATTCATTGCCCGTCCTCGCAGCTAACGGGATGCTAACCTTCTTTTCATCGCAACCTCGATACCCAAATCTTCGAAGATACGTTCGCAGCTATCCAACCAATCCTGAACATCCGTGGCCGACTCTATTCCGTGGAACGGCTTCCCACCAAGACTAGTGTAATCCTTATTCAACTTGGCGAAATCGTCCCTAGGCGCCTGCACTATTGGACCACCACCATTACCATTATTGGGAGCTACCCTCTGCACATCCCTAAGCATCTCTCTCATGAGGTCAGTAAACATCGTCCTCATGACAGCAGCATTCCCATTATTGGCTCCTCTACCGGCACCTCTTGCGTATCGGCTCATCGTTCAATCTGTAAAGAGAAAACGATTAACCATCTCCATAGTGGTGCTAGTGCGGTGCGACTTCATCCTTAGCTATACTAATAGTGTATATATATAGCTTTTGAAAACCAAAATAATCACAAATACATGCTCTCATATACGTATACTATCTCTCCCTGATGACTTCCCTAGGTTAACTACGCAACCTAGAGCTATGATACCAAGTGTGACGGCCCGCCCCGCACCAGCCGGCATTTCCTCCGAAAGTGCGCTGTACACATGCCCAATTAGCACAGAACGGTCGCCAAAGAAAGGAAAGAAGAGAATGAACTAATCAAAAACCTGTAGAATGTCTCACAGCGCAGGGAACAAAATATAATAATAATGTACTTGATATAAAACAGGCGAGACAGTGGATAAGCTGATAACTAAAACCAACATCAACAACAGAATAACGGAAGTCTAAATACAGCTTATTGCAACTTTTCAAATTACTGTCTCTAAACCAAAGAAATGAAGAGTGCACTACTAATGCCCAAAGTAGTGACCAGCAGCGACACAGGGAGAATATCTATATATGTACCATACGTGGAAGCCTCCTGCTCGTCTCCGGTACAGATACTCGTGCATCACTAGCTAACCTGTCTCTAGTCTGCTCATGAGAGCACCCAGAGTAATAATAAGAGACATAAAATTCTGGGTCAGACAAAAAAGTCTGGTATGAGTGATAAGCAGCTAAACAGAACAATAACAGGTATACTAAACCATACCTAAACCTGGACCTACAACCAAAGAGTTATCACTACATACCGTACAATTCTCTAAGGTGCCACTAAACAGACGGTGCAAAGAATATGGGGGTGAGGGCGTGCATGTCATAATGAAGGAAAACAATCAAACATAGCAACCATTCTCACATCTCTCACTCAGTGCGTAAAGCATACGATGTCCACCACTGTCAATTACTAGACCCATCGAAGTAGTGACGGAGTTCGACTTGTACAACTACTGCTACTACCAAGCTCATCACATGGAGTCATGACCAAATCTTTACAAATGACCCCACTTCATTGGTCTATAGCTCTTTAGTCGTACCTAGGCCACAGTGGACCTGAATCCATTGACGTACTCCCTACACATAGTGATTCAAAGTTACAGACATCGACAACCCCTTAGCACACGTCCCGCAGCAAAGCCCAATCATGAAGCTCACTCATTGGTTCCCATCTGGATCCTGAGTCAAAGCTCCTCATTTGGACCTCCTTTGCATCTCGGGTTTTGGTTGAATTGGAGTTGGCCTTCAGAAGAGTCGTCATGTAGAAATAGAAATACACGTTCGGTTCGGTTCGGTCACCCGTGCTCGGTTCGGTTCGGGTTCATCTCCTCCATGCGGTTCGGTTCAGCTTCTCACATGTGGCTCGGTCCGTCCGGTGGTAAAGTGCCAAGGTCCTACTTATAGTGTCAAGTTCCGATCCGATCCAACCTTCCCTGTTGTCTCTTTCGTTTGAATGCCTCAGAAGATGCCAGCTCCGGTTCGGTTCGGTAACCGATCCCATCCCACGCCTTAGCTCCGATCTGATCCCCTTTTTGTCCCTTCGATCTGATCCTCTACCCAACTCCAACTCTAAGGAAATGGCCTTCCTTCTCGCCAAGTCTCCTTTAGTTCGAAGTTCTGATCTGGCTCGGTTTCTCTGCCCAGTCCACCATCCGATCCGAGCCTTCTATCCCGATCCGATCCGAAACCCTGCACATTTTCCTACAACTTTTCCAGCGGCTGTTTTACGCCATTCGACGGCGTTTTCGACCAATCTAACACTTCTATGCAATCATATAGCATACCATACAGCCTTAGCAACATGTATAATCATCCACAAACAGCAAAACAACAATCATAGCATGTAAAATGGATCAAACATACCCAAAATCTCATATTTTCCCTTAAGCATGTTCTAGCATAGTTAATGATAGGGTTATCAAAACTTAACCAAATTAACCCAAGTTTCTAACAGAGGTCTAAAACATCATTTAAGAATTTATAAATATTTTTCCAGAATTTATTAGTGTATAATTCGCTAATCAACACTAATTACCCTTAATTGACCATAATTAGTGAGGAACTATGTAACACCCCACCTCCACTAGGGTCACTCACAAAGGGAATGCACTAGTTTTGGTGGAGTATTATCTAGGTAAACATGCACAGAGATATCACAAGGCAGAACATAAATAAATAAAGCAGCGGTAGAAATTAAAAACCAACATTTTATTACTTTCAAGAAAGAGTCAAAAACCTCATATATCCAAGATACAAATTATTCCATTACATCAAGTTCCAAAGAAGCATAAACTTAAAATAACAAAAGTAAAATATTCCCCATAAATAGCAGAAGCAGCCATAGCATAGCTCAAGACCAAACCGTACATGAGCTGTCAGAAAGCAAGCTAAGTCCAAGCTAAGAGCTAGTGTTTCCTCCCTGAGAACCTGGGGGAAAACAAAAGAAAAAGAGGCGAAAGAAAAAGGGTCAGTCATAAAGACTGGTAAGCACTAGTGACTTTCAGTATGAAAACTAGTAAAGGTAACATGATATGTGAAAACTGGAATTAAACATAAGGATGATAACAGAACTGGTAGGATAATTAAGATAACAAGATAAGTCAAGTCTAGCATCGCATGTTCAAGGTTCGCTACACCATCTGTACTAGTGTTCTAACCCATGTCAAGTATTGATCATGAAATGATCCCTTGGCCCAGTATCATGAAGTGACCCATTACGGGGTCCTACGGTACGATCTACTAATCGATCGGCTCCCTACAAGATCTAGCTCGTCATGTGTCTGTGTCATACGGCCCTATCCTGAAATGTAGTTACATGTGCTAGGTCCACCATAGGGTGTATCAAGTCCTATGGTGCCAACCACCGACACGAATCAAGCACGCACAGTGTAAATCTACGGGTGCCCAATGCCTGCTTTTTCAACTCCGGACTACGTGCACGACCATAGCCCGCTTGAACCTACAATGGCGCACCTACTCAGCCGTCGTTCTGGTCGCTTACAATCAGCCCAGTAATCATGCTCCACCCTTCCTAGTCCCAGGGTATCGTGATACGTCTAAGTGGGTTACTGCTGAAAAGGACAGCGTAACTAGGGTTTCTAATGGGTTAAGTGTTGTCATTCAAATTCGTGACTTAACCCTATTCAGATCATGTATCAAGTTGGTTAAGTGTGTTCAAGCAGTTCATGACTTAACCCTATCAAGTCATCATGTCAAGTTGGTTAAGTATATTCAAGTGGTTCATGACTTAACCCTATCATGTGGCATTAATTCATTAGTGCACGCCAACCTCTCACATTAGACTAACTGTTGTGGTTACTGGATTTGCTGGGCGGTTCCGGGCAGATTTACACCACAACATAGTCTAACCTCAGGTTTTACGTGCGATATGACCAACTACCCACATTGGATCCTATTGTTTGCAGCCACTGGATTTGCCGGGCGGTTCCGGGCAGATTTACACTGCAAACTCAACCCAACCTCGAGTTGGCCATTTTCGAGTTTATCTAATTGTCATGCCCACGTTCAAGTTTTTATGTCTAGATTCATGTCAAGTTTTCAGGTCATGTTTCATGTCAAATCGTGTCAAGTTCATGTCCATATTCAGGTTCAAGTCATAACAACGTTCATGTTCAAGTTTAAAGCTAATTCATGTTTTACCTAGTCTACCCAAATCGTATTCCCATCGTACGTAAGCTCGAATCGATACAAATAAATCTAATTAGTGAATAACCTCAAAAGGAACGGGTATAAGGTGGCAAAAGTGATTACTAGCATAGCATGGTATGACTTGAAATAAAAGATTAAAACATTACTGGCATATGGAATATTGGCCTCAAACATAAAGATTCCAATTCTAGCAAAATAAGGTACTAGTGAAGATAACAGTTGTCATAAGGTGATAGTATAGTCATGGTAGCGATTGACATAAGGTGATAGTATAGTCATGGTAGCTATCGACATAAGGTGATAGTCACAAACTTGTAACTAATAGCTGATTCAACATGATAATATGAGGGGTTTCTCTTTTTGATTTACAACATGAATAGGCCCCAAATCAATGTCATAGTAATATCCAAGAGTCAAGATCTAAGATGAACAAGAATGGATGTAAAACAATCATCATACATAGGTCCAATTTCAATTTACAACATATTCATATTACATTTACAGTTTAAATCTGAAAATAACTGGAGCTTACAGATCGTGGTTCGAGAATTAGAAAAAGAGAGTCGATGTTGAATATGCTTAGTCAAGTCCTAATAGAAATCCCCAAATCAGCAATTCTCTTAACGTAGTCTCAACGTAGAAGAAGCAGTCCCTTTCTCAAACTTTTCAACCAGAATCAGAGCAGCATAAGGTCAAAAAGAATTTTATGTAGAGAGACTGGTGTTAGGGGCTGTATTTATAGGGTCAGGTCAACGAATGTGGATAGAAATGAGGCCAGATACATCAAAGTGAATCCAGCTTCAGAAATGGGCTCGGGCACCAGGTCGACCCCCAGGTCGACACTATGGTCGACCTGGTCCTGGGTTGGTCGACTACATAGTCGACCCCCAGGTCGACCTGGTCCTGGGCGGGAAATTTCCCGCCCAGTCCATTCTGAGGTTTGAATTTTGAATTCGAATTGAGCTGTTTTGAACTTGAAAACTTTTGAAAACTTCGAAAGGTCATAACTTGGTCATACGGACTCCGATTTTCGAAAACTGGGACTTGTTTCCAAGCAGAATTTCGAGACGAACGCAATGGCGCAACCCGTTTCCCTTTATTCTTATTCTAAAAATTAACTCTGCCTTGATTTATGGTTATTACACGTTATAAAAACATGGGTTGTTACAAACTATGCAAATCACTCACCTTGGACATAAATAAAACCTTTAGAACTAAAACCTCGCTGATTTGGGCGAATACTGATGTCTAATAGCAGCTCTAATACTGATTTGGCGAAGATCTTCTTTGATTTGGTGTTGCTAAGCTTAACCTTGATTAGAAAGTGATTTGGGGGTGTTTTCGAGGTTGGAGGCCATTGTTAATTTTCTAAGAGGTAAGTGGCGGCTAGAAAACTGAAATAGAATGAAAACCTAACTCATTTCAGCCTCCCCATAACCCTAATCCCGAAATGGGTTATGGGCCCATTCACTAATCAACCTATTTGGCCCGATTAGGCAGTTTTTCACCCTCCAAACCTTATTTCAGCCATATCTCCCAAACAGTAAGTCCGTTTTTCACATATGACCAATCTACGGAAAGGTAAACCATCATATGAAGCCAATGGAAGTTGTTTCAGGTCAAAACTCCTTCCCTATTAAAAGTTATCGCCAAAACAAGATCAGCTAGGGGCAAAACGGTCATTTAAAAATCAGCAAAAATCATGAACATGGGAAATGAGCCCAATAGTCGTTTCCCAAAGTTACATGACCATACGACTCCGTATGCGAAAGAAATTAATATTCTACGATCCTATGATGCATAGAATGCGGGTCGTTACAGTGTCTATGCTGCCAGCAAATAAAGGGTGATAACCAAAAGACAGCAGGACTACTGATACCCTTGGAAATTCCTAGCTGGAAGTGGGAAATGATATCAATGGATTTCATCGATGGTTTACCCAAGACTAGAAAAGGATATGAAGAAGTTGGGTGATAGTTGATCGACTAACGAAGAGTGTGCATTTCATTCCTGTGAAACCAACTAGGACTGCAGCTTCGTTGGCCGAGATCTTTATAAGGGAGATTGTACGATTACATGGAGTCCCAGTGAGTATTATAAGTGATAGGGATCCTATTTTCACCAGCAAATTCTGGGAGGCACTCCAAACAACTTTGGGGAATAAGCTGAATTTAAGTACTGCTTATCATCCCCAAACGGATGGCCAGACAGAAAGGGTAAATAGGATATTGGAAGATCTGTTGCGGGCATGTATTCTGGACTTTGGAGGATCGTGGGAGGACCACCTACATCTAGTTGAATTCTCCTACAATAATAGCTACCAGGTAAGTATTGGCATGGCACCATATGAAGCTCTCTATGGAAAACCGTGCAGATCGCCTACTTGTTGGGTAGAGTCAGGAAATAAGCTTGTTCTCGGACTAGATATGATTCGAGAAGCAACTGAGAAAATTGAGTTGGTTAAAAGACGAATGAAGGAGGCCCAGGATCGACAGAAAAGCTATGCAGACCAAAGACGAAGGGATCTGAACTTTTTTGTTGGAGACTTTGTATGTGTGAAGATTTCACCAATCAAGGGAACAATCAGGTTTGGTAAGACGGGGAAGTTAGCTCCACGGTATGTGGGACCTTTCCGTGTTCTTGAGAAGGTTGGATCTCTTGCTTATAAGATGGAATTACCAGAGAGAATGGCTGGGATTTACAATGTTTTCCATGTGTCTCATCTTCGCAAATGTGTTCACGACCCATCTTTGATTCTAGAACCATCGGTTCAGGAAGATCTTGAGATTGAACCAAACTTGACTATGGTTAGATATCCAGTCTATGTGGTGGATAAAGAAGAAAAGCAACTTCGGAATATGGTCGTGAAGCTTCTCAAGATACAGTGGAGTGAGAATCCATATGACTGTACTTGGGAGACGGAGAAGCACATTAGGAAGTTCTATCCGGATTTTGTTGTGGACTAGATGTTTGTTATCCGATGTTGTTTTGGATGTATGATACGTATGATGGTAGTATATGGCTTGTATGGATGTATCTTTTGTCTGGAAATGGAATTGTGGGTTTTCATCTCTATGGATTGTGGATGATATGAGGACTCAGCATTCATAGGATTTATGAACTCTTTCAGTTTACTATCACTTGTACTGAAATATGTTCTTTGTTTCTTTTCCAGATGTCACCGATGTTCAAGAGGACCACCAGAAAGAGACTGACCCCGCTACAGAGATTGAGACAGTATACAGGCATTAGTATCCATGAGCTTACAGGTTCACATGAGCATGAGGGTGAGAGGAGATACGTCGACTCTGAGGAGTCGGGCATATACCAGAGAGAGTCTCAAATTGAGGAGGACAATAGGGACTCACCTCAAGAGCAGGATTATGAGGGAGATGATGATCAGGTAGGGTACTATGTAGGAGAGGGAGCAGATCATGGTGGAGATGATAGTGACGATGACAGTGGCGATGACAGAGATGACGATGATATGGATGATGATGAGCCTAAGGAGGATCTGGAGGAGGAGCCTGAGGAGGATCCAGAGGACGAGCCTAAGGAGGATCCGGAGGAGGAGCCCGAGGAGGAGCCGGAGGAGGATATTCCACTTGAGGATATACCACTTGCTCAACCACAGCCTGAGGAGGATATTCCACTTGCACAGCTGGAGTTAGAGCCATGGGTTCAGGCACCACCAGCACCTATGGATGAACAGTTAGCTGTCCTATTGGAATAGCTAGCTCAGGAGATGGCACAATATTTGGCTAATGGAGGACACATGGAGCCACTTATGGATCATGATATCGAGATACCTATAGATGATGATATGGATTTTGCCTACCCGGATATGATGCTATGTCCACCTTCTTCTATTGAGATCATAGAGCTTTCAAACGATGATATTCCTGAGGAGGTTGAGGAGGCAGTTGAGGTGATCGAGATATCCGACACTAAGGATGTGATTTGCATTTCTGATGATGTGGATGTAGTTACCATCTCGGGTGATGACGAGGTGATTGTCATTTCCGATGACGAGGATGTCACAGAGATCAGCAGCGGTTCTGAGTAGGACAGACTGACTATATGGTGTTGTATATAGTAGTAGTAGTAGTAGTATGATGGATATGTATATTATAGTAGTACTCGTATTTTGCTGTGGTCTATAACTCGATACTAGTCGAGTATAGTACGTGTATTTTGCTGTAGTCCATTTGACGTATGATATATATTATCTTTTGCTTATCGTCTGTCTACAAATTTCGAGGACGGAATTTTTATAAGGGGGTAGATTGCAATGACCTGAGTTTTTACATCGATCATATATACACACACTGTTGATTTTGGGTATATTCTCACAAACACAATTTTAAATCAAGACTTTAAAACATGTCTAGACTAAAATTTGTTTTTCTCTTTTGTATATGATAATTCAAATAGTTTAAATTCATATTTTACATGTATGTTAAATAACACTTATGCATAGAAATTTTTAAAGTGCCATTCTTTTGCAAATATCTTGTTCATGTTTCAAAAGGGATTTAAAACATTGTTTTAACAAACCCTTTGTTTTAACTTGAAAGTCTCTTTGCCTAAAGCATGATTTAAACACCCCTTTGTTCTAAAAACACACGCATGAAAGTATGTGAATTTTTAAATGGAAAAAAAAATCAAAAACCATGCATTGTCTAATCTTCTTGTAAATCATGTTTTTATACATGATCTCGTCACCTACACCCTGGATGTGATTGCAACAAAAAGCACATGCAAATCAATTGCATTTTTGCATTGAAACAAGAAAGAATGAAGTGTCCAACTCTCCTTCATCATGGTCTCATCCATGAGATTACTACATGCTATCAACTAAGATTCTCAAGCCAAAGATTTTGCACGGCATGATCATTTTAGTATAAAAGTATTTTTCTGTTTTTGCATTCTTTTCTTACTTTTCAACTTACTTTTGCTTGTCCCATTTTCCAAAACTTTGGCTAATTTGTCTAATAAAAACATGCACCAAAAGATTTATAAAATCATGCCTATATACCATGATCTTGCCAACACTGGTTGATCACTAAAAGAATGATTTTTTTTATTTCTCCTTGTACAAATTCCCACATGGTCGAGAGCAAGTTGAGAAGAAAATTCAGATTTTCTAAATGCCTTGGAAGGCAAATTTATATATTAAACAGATTTTTGTTAAATCAAAATTGACATGAGAAAATATGGCGTGAAAAACTCAGTAAAATCTGAACACATACGGCACATCAAGGATCACAACATTTTACTTAAACAAAGGAAATAAATGGGTAGAGAAAAGAGTTGTACATAGAGCAATAAATGTGATAATGCTTGTAGACCAATGGGGGAAATGTTGTACAAGGTATAGGGTATATTTTCAGGTAGAATCTAGCCTGAAATACCATGTGAAACTGATGAGAGAATGTGAGGATTTGAGAGAGAAATCAGTCTTTAAATTGGGTTTTCAATTGTCAAAACAAAAAGCTATTTTGTTATTTTCAAATCGGCATTAAATGCACCCATATTTTATCATTTCTCTCCACTATATAAAGGCTACCCATGCACACAAACTCACAACAAGTTCAAAGGTTTAGCAAAGGAAAAGTAAGGGTTTTTGGAAGCTTTAAGGTGAGTAAACTGTCTCACTATTTTCTGTTTTCAACTACTGCAGTTTGTGTATGAGACATGAAGTAATCTTGTATTTCCTTTATGGTCTTGTTCAAATATACCGCCATGTTTTGTTTGCTGGTTTGATAATGATGAAGTGACCCCTGTTTTGGATATTTAACCCTTAAGGGTTTTATGCTAAAAGTTATTACCAGATACTGTCACTAGGCAATGTTTGACTTGGTTGAACCCCTATAGTTTGAGTTAGATCAGTAAACATAGGATTGGGGTTTTGAATGAGGGAGTATACTATGTTTTGAACCCTCAATATAAGGCATATACGTGTTAAAACACAAACACATGATGCCCTCTGTTATTCATTTTCAAAACGGATTTTCAAAATTTATTAAAACAAGGGTTGATTATATGATCCTAATAAGGGAAACAAATACTGATTTTTAAAACAAAAATTGTGATTTTTAGAAGTATAAATCAAAAGAGAGAGAGAGGGATGGCCAGAAAACTGGAATTGATGCATTCCCGTCGATCCATGGGATGAGAGACGATGGCACTTGGTCTGGAGGGGTGGAAGGAAGTAGAGAGGATAGGGAAAATACTTCTTTAATTTTTAAGTGAAGAGTTTTTGTGAAATAATTAAACCTAGGTTTTAAAACTGTTTTTGGGTTTGCTTGGTGCAAGGCCGAACTGCTCGACGTAGGGGAAGGGAGAGAGGTGCGGTACAAGGGGAAATGATGAGTCGGGGTCGTGGGTCGATGTGGCCAAGTGGTGGTGGTGACCGGTGGTCGATGGAAGGAGGTGTGGGGTTTTTCCTCGATGATGTTTTTACTAGAAGAAGGAGGGGCATGGCCGTTTTCAGTTCAGGCCAAGTGGAAGTGCAAGTGAAGGTGGTGGTATGGTCCGGTGGTGGAGAGAAGTGTGTGGCGACAGTAGTTGGAGGCTGGAGGGGGCCCCCGTGGCTGTGCACGTGCACAACTATGGCACAGTTAAGGAGGAAGAAGAAGAAGAATGAGGGCACTGATGGGTTCATGTGATTTTTGGTGTGATCAGGGTATAAAACATTGGTGCTAAGGCTTGGTACTTTGGCAAAGGATCAACCAAAGTGGTACTTGGCAAATTCATAGGAACCAGGCTTGTTTTTTTTAGGTGCGCACTAGGATTTTAAAATCTGGTACTTTGCAAAGTTGCTACTTTGCTATTTGGTTTAAAGACAATGATTTCATATTGTTTTAATCTTTTAATTAGATTTTTAAATTTAATATTAGTTTAAATTAAATAAGAAAATAAATATTTAAATAAAAATAGTATTTTTATTTAGTTTATATAATGAGGAAAGTGAATCAGAATTTTTGTTCGTTTGAAATTGGAAACTAAAACTGATTTAAATTTCAGTTTAATTTAAAAATAGAATTTATGTATGAATATAATATTATATTTGAAAACATCCAAGTGATAAGAAGATATGTGCGCCAGAGTTGACTGTTAAACCATAAAATCAAAATACAGGTAACTAGTCAAGTGCATTTCAATTTTTGATGTAACAAGTACTGTGAATCATATTTGATCGTGTTAGATTAATATTTTAAAAAGGAAATTATTCATAAATCAATTCAAAGAAACCGAAATCAAGATTTCACTTTAAATTGATTTTACGCTGTACGCCAAGATTTTAAAGTCGAAGACGACGATATACAAGGATTTATTTTAAAATAGTACCTTCGGTTTATTCAAACCCAGAACAACTTGTATGGACGAGTGTCTGACAGAGTAATTCTAACTGGTCATGTACGTTGATCTTTTCAAACGTATTTATATGGTGGCAGAGGAATTCGTTTCTCTTGCCGTATACCCGTAATATATTTTTGAGGAAGTAAATTAGTGATCGCGAAGTCTTGACGATGTGGCACTCAAAGAAATAAACCAATGTTGATGACGTAAGTCTAGCCTCAAGCCTCACACCCACGAAATGACAAAAATCGGGCAGGCAGCATGGCTATTTGGGTCGCTCCCACTAGGGTGTAGCGTCACCTATCTAGAGAAATTCCTATTGTTTCTTAATCTATCGATTCTTCCCAGTCGGGAATGGTTGTCGTACACAACCATTGGTGATATACACTCGATACACTCAAGAGAAATGAGTGGTCGGTCATGTGAGGGCTGGGTTGCAAGACGTTCTTGCTGAACCCAGGTGTATTTGCCTCTAGAGATACATCATCGGAAGGTGGTCCCATACCTTGTCATGGTTAGAAATCCAATTTCCATAAGTACTAAGAGGTTTTTATTTGTATACTATATCGAAGAATGTGAGATGCAAGCATTCTTCTAGATTCTAAATTTATTTGTGGAAACCAAATAGACACTATGATAATACCTGGTTTAAAGTATACAAAGTGTTTTGACCTCATAAGGTAAAAACCCGTTCCATATTTACGGCGTGGTCTTATGAGATATTTTTTTAAAACTGTTTCAACTGTTTACTCATACCGGTCCCTGACTGACCTGGAGTTTATTTTTATGTGTTTCCCTTAAACTCTTGGGTATTCATAACACTTATTATGAATAGACAAGTGAATCAGGATGTAGAAACTTGTGGAGCTAAATGAAGATTATCAATGTGCTGGACTATCTACCTTACCTACTGTATAATTATAAGTCTGCAAGTTAGAAGTGAATATGATGTATAATTACTGATGTACGATGAATGGGTTGAAACTCTAGACATATGATGTTCTGATGTATCATGTTCTGTTGTGTAATTTTATAAAGTATTATCTTTTGTGAAAATTCCGCTGTAAGATTCTGATATTTCTGTGTTTTATCTTCTATCTATTCTTATTTCTTATTAATAACACGACTTAAGATGTGTTCGAAAGTTGGGTCGTTACAACACTACTCCATGGGGAATGGAAACATATTGGTTTGAAATCCACTTATTCAAAAGTAATATAATGATGTTTGTCCAAAGAAATATAAGAATGAGTATAGAAAGAGAAATTGGAGAATTGTTTCAGAAAACGATGTCATCATTTTGATGTTTGGAATAGGATTAGAATGAAATAACACTATTAGGAATTGGAACTATAATTCGACGACGTCGAATGCAGTAAAGGAAATTATTTTAGGAATTATAATCTGATAGGATAATTAATCTTTAGTTTTAAACCAATAAATTATAATTGGATATGTAATCAATATTTTGTTATAAACTTAATATTGATTTAACGAGGATTTGAGTTAGAAACAGAGTTTATAAAGTGGAATGGGCATATGAAATTATGAAAGAGATTTCGGTAAACAAGATAAGGGTAATTATTACTTGAATAAAGAGATTATTCGATAAAGGTGTTCAGATTTATATAATAGGGATGATATTCACATTTTAAAGTGAATAATGTTTTAAAAGTGAACATTTGGAAAATTAAAATGTTTATAATGAAATTGGAAATATTTTTCCAATGTAGATAGGGTATACTATCCAAGTGTAGAAAATAAAGAATGTGAAATGAATGGAAATATTTCAAATGTTAATAATGTATATTTTCTGGAACATGGGAGAATAAGTGTTTATAATAACTGGGAATGTTTTCCAAGTGTGAAGAGACTAAAACAGGGTTTGAGAAATATCAAGTAAGATACGGGAATTTGAATAATAAAAACAAATGTTGAATAAGAAGTGCCCGCGGTTGTGTGATGTTTTGTTATACATTAGAAAGGATGTTTGTTTTTACTTCGATGGTTAAATAACCGACAATCGAAGTGTTTTGACCATCATTGTCAATACGGAGAGACCGGTTGGATATATTATCTGAAAACCACTCCATATAGGCATAAGCGCCGTGAATTATATTATGCTAGAGAAAATTAAAGACGGAGTGAAATGCAAGGGTCGTCCTATTTCAGAATGGTGCTTTCTATTTGTCCAGTCCCAGGACAACTTGTATGGACGAGTGTCTGACAGAGTATACCTAACAAATCACGTATAGTTGATCTCTTAAAGGTATTACGTCTGGTGGCAGAGGAATTCGTTCCTCTTAGCTTTTTATACCCGTGATATTTTTGGAAATCGATTTGTGGATTGACGGGTTTGACGATGTGGCATTCAAAATGAATGGTGATCAAGTGTTCTGAAGATAGACTTGGCCTCTAGCCTCACAACCAGGAAGTAACAAAAGTTGGGTTAGGCAGCATGGCTAGTTGGGTCATACCCAAGCAGGGTGTATTGTCACCGATCTAGAGAAAATTCATATTTGTCCTTCTTTTCGACTCTGTATCTTTGGATGAAGGTTGGATGACCAACAACCATGGGTGATAATATATTCACTACACTCAAGCTAAATGAGTGGGCAGTCATGTGTGGCTGGGTTGCAAGACGTTCTTGTTGAACCCCCAATGTATACCCTCTAGAGTACACTGATCGGAAGGTGCTCCCATTCCTTGTCTGTTGGAATCCATTCTCCAATAAGCGCCATGTGGTTTATGATTTTATACTATATATATGTGGAGCGTGAGATGCAAGCGTCCTTCTACTTGGTTATTTAAATGATTAGACATTATCATAATATCACTGGATTTTGATATCAAAATGGTTTGGATTTTAGTAAGGTAAAAACTGTCCATGTTTATGTGTGGGTTGGTCTTACTATTATCCTTTTGTTTCAAAAGGATTTTCAAAGTTAAACTATATGGTTGGAATTTACTCACACAAGTCCCATGACTGACTCAGAGTTTGTTTTGTTTGTTTTTCCCTAAACTGTGCCCAAATTTGTACGGGCAGTCAAGTGTTCAGGCTTTGCAGATTCACTTGGAGGAGCTTAAAGCAGGAAGCTTCACCGCTAGTTATTAGAGATTATTTCCGCTGTGATGTATACGAGTTATATTCTGATATGGTATGTATATACAAATTCAGACTTATATTTCAAAGTGGTATATAATATATTTTATTCGTTCCTCTGTGAGATTCGTGTTTACTCTGATTATGTTCAGCTGTGTTCTTCTTCTTCTTCTATTCAATTACTTCTGTCTTTTCTATCTCATCCTCTAATTTCTTTCTATAAATGATCTGAACTTTCGTGCACTTTGAGTTGAATGTGTAGGATATTAGTCCACTCAAATCGGTACGGATTTTCGGGCCTTTACAACCAGGTTTAACAAGAACATCTTGCAACCCGGTCCATACATGACCCACCACTCATTTCGCTTGAGTGTACCAAATGTATTATCACGAATGGTTGGCATCGACAACCATTACCAAAGAATACAGAAGCAATAGAAAAAAGAAGCAAATGAATTTTTCCCTAGATCAGGTGGCAATATGCCTTTATAGGAGCGACCTACATAGCCATGTTTCCTTCCCGATTTTTTTCATTTCCTAGTTGAGAACCTTGAGGCCATACTTACCTTTTTGACATGTCACGTCTTCATTCACTTCGAATGCCACATCGTCAAACCCGCCAAATCATTTATTGATTTCCACAAAAATAACATAGGCATAAAGATATGAGAAATGAATTCCTCTGCTCCCAAACGTAAATACATTTGAAGATACCAATCTACATGATCCATTAGGAGCACTCTTCAAGACATTCGTCCATAAGTCATCCTGGGACTGGACAAACCGAAGGCACCATCCCATCAATCCATCTTAGGCAATTTCTACCTAGGATTAACAAAACAGCCCTTGCACTTTACTTCATCTTCAATTATCTTCAACGTAATTTGATTTGTAGCGCTTATGCCCATATGGAGTGGTTTTCAAATAATAAACCTGATCCCGGTCTCTCCATATTGACAACGGAAATATAAAATGGGCCAAAACTTTGATAGCTAGTTATTTAACTATCAAAGGAAACATACATATAACCAAGGATCCTATTTCCAAATGAAATTCTACTGGTCAAGCAACAAGCAACACTGTGCCCTTTAATTTATTCTCTTATTAACTTATCATTTCCCAATTTCTCGTTTTCTATATCTTTCCCCAGATATTTCTCAAAACTCATTTTGCTTCTCACGATTCTTGGAAAACATTTATAATATCACAAATTTTTTATTTTCCATATTATAGAAAATATAAACATTTCCATATATTAACAAATTCTTATTTTCTATATTTAGAAAATATAAGTTATTAAAATCAAAAACTATTTCCATATATTCACACATTTCTCGATCTATTCATTTCTATAATTAGAAATATCTATTTCTACAATGGGAAAACATTTCCATCTCTATTTCTTAATTTCTCATCGACCAAATCATTACATTTTCTATGCTTTGAAAACATGTTTGATTTATATTTGGAAAACGTTTACAAAAGTCATTTACTTGGATTAAAATGAAAATTGTATTAAACATCATTACTACAACTCAAGACCGTAACATCCATCAACTGCCCATATTTCTAACCAATCCTCGCTACCAAACCTTAGTCAATAATGAAGTCTATCAAGTTGGGGTGTAATTACCTTTTGACCTTAACTGGACAACATTATTAACTTCGAAATAGGAAAATAGAAAGAAAACATTGCACATGCAACTCTCGAATTCAATTTAGGAATCCACCTCTTTTACGGGAATCATTGATGATAACAATGGAGCTACAACCCATACTTCCAAATTATTTAATTTTAAAATATAACTTTTACTCATTACTTGAAATAAATAATAAAACAAATAATTAAATCTTTATTTTAAATGAAAAGAATTAATACTTTTCCTAAATTCGACATAGTTGAATTCAAATGTATAATTCTCTTTCGAATAATCTCAATCCGATTAACATTCCGAACTCCAGAATAAATTACCAATTCAGGTCAACTCAATTCCCATTTTCATTCTAAACTCATCTTTGAATTTACCACTTCCAAATTCTTACCAATTTCCCTTATAAACATTCCAATCCGCAAAACGTTTGCTTTTAGCCAATATCCACTTTAAAAGAATTCCTTTATAGAAATCTAGACTCGTTTTATCAAATCAATCTTAATTTTTCATTTGTAGATACTATTACAGGTTCAAATTCCATTTATCGAGTCATTTTATAACTTCTCGTTCACATTCCAATTCATTATCAAATCTCATTTACATATCAACCTTTTAGCTGATTTTATGTAACAAGTTTATAACTTTATATCGACTTCATATCCAAATATAAATTATTTGTTTCGAACCAAATATAAATTTCTTTGTCAAGTTCTACTTTAATAATATATAATTTTTGAAAATAAATTATTTTTGTAAGATTCGATATAGTCGAATTCGAAGTATAAATCCTTATGGATTTATTTATTTCTATTCACATTCCAACCATCGAAATAAATTTCATCATTTCCTTTTTAAAACGATTTCCAATTTCCCTTTTTAAATTCACTCTTGAATTTACATTCCTAAATTATCCAATGATAATTATTCCTCTTCATTTATAAACATCTGTTATAAATTAAACTAACTGTTTTTATTATTAAAAAAATGTGAAAATTATGTACACATCCCTAAAACCAAACTTAATTAGGCTTGCATCCCTCCCTACTTTTCAATGCAAACCCACTCCCTCTTTTTGAAAGTTACGCCTTTTAAGTTTTTATGCCCAAAATAAAGCACTGTTAGGTATTAAAAAATTCAAAATTCTTGAAATATTCCCAGAAGTCAACGAAAACAAAAAAAAGTTGCATATATATATATATATATGCAACTTTTGCCAATAGTTGCATAAATGAATGCAACTATTCCAGAAGCTTTTTCCATTGAAAATGTGGACAAAAATTAGCATACATGTGTGCAACTATTTTGAAATACTTGAACACATGTATGCAAGTATTGCATGAAGAAAAACTGTATTGAATTTTGTCTGCAGATTGTTGCACACATGTGTGCAACTTTTCTATTTTTATTGCACACATGAATGCAAATAAATGTGAACTAATTTGCATTTATGTGAATTTTTGCACCTTTATATGCAAGAATAATGCTTTACATGCATGCATGTATGCATGAAAACAAACATAGATGCATGGCTGGAATACTTGCACCGATTTATGCAAGGAAATACAAATATGTGCATATTATTATGCATATAATTGCTGTTTCGTTGTGTTTTTTTTTTAATGTGTTTTTCGGTGGTTTTTTCAACTGATTTTTTTATGTTTTGGTGTTTTACTTAAATATGAATTTACGTATTTTTTAATGAATTTTCGAAAAATAGGCATCTAATTTACAATAAGTTTATGACCGATGTGAGCCTAATTTTGAAACTTAATAAGGACCTATGCCAAATGGACCCTAAGAACAAGTTATTATATTCTAGCCCATTCAAAATTCAATTTCTATTCTGGAAAAATAGTTTTTTCCTTTTGAAAATCAAACTCTTTTTCCTTACATTCCAATATGTTTTTGCGGTATTTAAATACCAATAGTTAGGACCCCTCCCTTTTCTTTACATACTATTTGCTTACTTTACACGCGGATGTAGCATTATAGACCGTATTGTTACTCTTGCTCCCATCAGGCTTGTGTTATTCAACATCCAACACAACAAAATCTATCACAAAATATCTATCACATCATATATCACAATATATGAAAAACAAACAGTAATAATTCTGTGGAATGCAGTTGGATCCCTCCAACCTATTTTTCCTGCATCCATGGATGTTAGAAAGCATAAATAATGCCAATTCCGCATCAAGATGGAAAATAATGGTACAGAAGGTCATTTGCTATCGTGCGCGGATTATAGGGTTTCCTTTGTTGTACGTTGACGATTTGATGGTCTTTGGAAAGTCTACACTAACCAATGCTACTACTTTAAAGCTTATTTTTCAGAAGCTTAGCTCATATGTAGGTCTTATGGTGAATGCTGGTAAGACTATAATTTTCTTTAGTTCGGCAAGTCGACACACAAATCAGATTACTGATATATTATATTATGAAGTGGGTCACTTGCCCATTAAATATTTGGGAGTTCCTCTTTCTTCTAACTATCTACACTATTCAGAATGCAATTCTCGAGTGCAAAGTAAAATAGAGGTTTGGCAGTCGAAATTGTTGAGCTTAGCAGGACGGGATAAATTGATACATTTTATAATTACGCCTACTATTCTTTATTGGATATTTATTTATCAAATTCCTGAGTATACTCTTGATAAATTACAAGCAATCTATGTGGACTTCTTTTAGGGAGAATCTAAGCATAAAATGGCTTGGAATTTATTATGCATACCAAAAACAAAGGAGGGTCGATCTCAAGTTACTAATTGATCTGAATAAGGCTGCTTGCATAAAACTAATGTGGAACTGCTTATTTAAACATAGTCTATGGAGCAGATGACTATGCAGACGATACTGTCATAATAAAGATTTTTGGAGTGTGCTTACAGATAATAACGCTTCTACGATGTGGAAAGCATTGTTGAGATTACGAACATCATCTAAGCAATTATTTATTAAAGTAATAGCAGATGGTACACATACCTCTCTCTGGTTCGAGCCTTGGCTCAACTGTAAATGTCTTGTTGATCTCTTGGGCTTCCATACATTTTAGGCAGTGGGATGACATTATGATATTGTCATTATGATTATCCAACAGTCTAGTTTTGTTCCTTCGATCCACCCAGCAACTAGGGAAGTTCTACCAGAGTTTGAAACCATTTCTACCTACCCTGAAAGACATAAAGACAAGTATGTGTGGTGTGATGGTGGTGAGTTTACATTTCAACTAGCATGTAACAATATCAGAAATAGAGGTGATGTTAATTGTGTTTATATAGTATATGGCATCCAAAATGTAGCAAGCGAATGTCCATCATTTCCTATCTTGTGGCATTGGATTGGTCATGCACTAATTCTAGACTTCATCGTTTTGGAATTGTTTCAAGCACCTTATGTTCTCTGTGTAACTAACACGAAGAGAATACACATCATCTTTTCTTTGCGTGCGATTAATCATCTTTCATCTGGGGTTCTTTGAAACAAAACTAAATCTAAATCCTGACATTTTATCAAGATATGAGGATGAGGCTAACCTTCTACTATCTACTTGTAGACAGAAAGCTCAAATTCGAGATCTTGCATTTGGTGCTTTTACAACAACTACTTATTACTTGTGGTAGGAGTGGAATGTTAGAGTTTTTTTCTATTAGATCAACACCAATTTTAGCGAAATTGTTATAGATAGAGAGAGAAATTTGTTACCTGTTAAATGGCAATGGCCGTAAGACTTCTAGATCGTCTTTGAATCTCTGTTTGCTGGAGCGATGGGGTGTAGAGCTGAATGTACTGGATAGTGGGAATTTGGTAGAGTTGATTTGAATTGGGAGTAGAGGGGTCATGGGCCTTTCGGGCTTGTCTTTTTGAATTTGTTTATTCTGGTTTTCTTTTATTTGGTTGTTTACTTGTATGTATTGTAAAATGTATATCGATGTACTGTTAATATGTGGAACTTATATGTGCTCTTTTCCCTTGTAAGGTACACAGTAGGGGGTTACAAGGTTTTGATGAGGCATATAAGGAAAACATATGATTGGTTTTAGATAAAGCGTACCAATTTTCAATATATATATATATAATAGCAACAATTGATAATAATATATCGATTCAACCAAACAATCATCATACATCATTCAATCATCATTTATCAATTTTAAATTATGTTTATAAAACTATAAACTCGACAGAGTTAGTGATTTTACTCACTTTGGTCGTTTATAGTTAAATAAAGATAAACGGTTGATTAATCCAATCAGGCATTTTATTCTACCATAAATTGCAATCAACTCCAAATCGCTCCAAACTAGTTCCATTATGTAACCTATGTCCGTACGATTCAAATGTGATAGACCATTCTTCAATCTAACGTCGTATGAGAGGGACATTAAACTTACAATTAAATACACTATTTAAATTAAATTAAACTTAATTTATTTAGATTCGGGTCTCACCAAAGCCAGCCCAATACCCAACCCAACCCGCTAAGAACAGTTCCTCCTTTCCCATCCTCCAGTATATAAATGTGTCCTCTTTTTTTCCTTTAATGGCCATTTCGAAACTTTGTTCGATCCATTCCCCTCCATTTTTGCACTTCTTCTCACGAAACCACGCCCAATTTCCTTCTCTTCATGTCCACTTCTGGACCGTACCTCTTAGCGCTAGCACACATGCTTCCTGGAGAACCCAACGTCGAAACCTTCTCTTCGCACTCCATTATCAGATTACGACATTTTTTTCTCCAAAATTCTACAAAAAATATCAGGCTGTTGCAGGATAATGCCACGAAGTTGAAATGAACCTTCAAAAATCCAAAATCCTCTTCGTTATTGCAAAAAAAGACCCCTAGAGCTGCTGCTTCAAAGTCAAA
Organism: Allium sativum; assembly: GCA_030737875.1. Taxonomy (NCBI): domain Eukaryota; kingdom Viridiplantae; phylum Streptophyta; class Magnoliopsida; order Asparagales; family Amaryllidaceae; genus Allium; species Allium sativum. The sequence continues at coordinate 136,195,372 of CM060925.1, read as the reverse complement.
CATCTGAAAGTTCGATCGCACCCACCAATTCATACACCATGTTGAAGATTACGTCGATACTGGTTTATTGGAGTTGGTTTCGGGATTAAGGAGATGCATATGAGTTTTAAAAATTGAAGGAAGATCTAAGATTAAAAGGGAGGCTCTGTTTTTCTTTAGAAAATGAAGAATGACGTCCTATATATATAAGGTGAAGAACTTGGCATGCACGTATATAGGGTTGTTTTTTAGGTTAAGATAGGTCAGCTGAGTGGATGGTTTAAAGATATTAATTTATTTGATTTGATTTTTATAGTATTTAATCTACATGAAACTTACGCACGAATTAACAAGCTTAAATGACCACAAACAATCTCCGATCATGATGAAAATTGTAATCCTACAATAACTTAATATTTCGGACATGATGGAACTGATTTCGTCAAATTCCGAGATTGTTAGTAAAAGTTTTTTTTGATTTCAAATGGTTAAATAATATGCGTTTATATTGCGCACAATCACAAAATCACTCCAGTTGACATGAAACTGAAAATATTATAATAATAAATCACTACAGTTTTAATAAAATTAGTTTCATCGAAAACGGAGGTCGTTTGAAAATTGGTTATTTTTAAATTCCATTTTAAATAGATATAATATAAATCGATTTAAAATAATTCAATTTAATAATAATAAATTATTATTTTTATCGTATGTATGTTCAAACAAGATTTATACAACTTCGTAAACAAACAAAAACACGGATTTACACTTAACATTTAAATTTCAAGTTAAAATGACATTCAGAAACCCTTTTTATTTATTGAATAAATCGTTATGGTTTATGAACAAATCCATAGCAGCTTTCTGAAAATTTGATTTGGAGATAACTAAAAATCTACAATATGAAATCTCCAATTTTCTTTTCCACTAGAAAAATATAGTTCCATAGATTCGAATGTTTCTTGTTTCAACGAATTCTGACTTATGTTGGATCATTAAATCCAATTTAAGTTTATGACGTAAAAATTACGAACTACCAAACCATTTCGAGCTTGTTTTTACTTATATTATAATTAATATGTTCAAAATTTCGTGTCTTAAATAAATAAATTCTATATATATAATCCATTTATATTACCAATTCAACATTTAAAATTAATCTAAATATTCAAAATAAAATGTTAAAAAATCCGGGTCGTTGCATTCCTACCCCCTTAAAAGAATTCCGTCCCTGAAATTGCTAAGCAAGAAAGATGCTATAATTCCTCAAATTCTCTCAACCCACTTGGATGATATCTTAAACTTCATATCTCCTCAACACAATTCTTTGCACATAACCTTTAATTCACATGCCCATACTCAAATTTCCACGATTCATCTCAGTTGACCTATCTACCATTTTTGGACAATCGATCATTACATTATTATCTTCAATCCATATGCTTTCCTATATATTTCCACATCTATTCAAACTGATGTTAAATCAAATTATCAAATTCATTATTTACTCCAAATTTTATTACCTACTGGTTTTCTAATCTCTTATACAATCGACAAGTCGATTTCTTTAGTTATCGAAATTTTCTTAGAAATTTTCTTACTCTTTAATTTTTTTTGCTAGCATCTCGTTTACATATACGACTGCAACTCACCTCTCTAGGCCTTCTCCAATCCAAAAGAAAGCCAAGCAGCTTGCCAAATAAGCTCATAAAAATCTCTTACTCATATATAATATAAAGTGAAAATTAGGCACATATCCCTAAAACCAAACTTAATTAGGCTCACATCCCTCCCTACTTTTCCATTCAAACTCGCCCCTGTTTTCAAAACTTCCACCTTCTACGTGCTTTCTTCAAAAAAAAGGCGCTGTCATATATATAAAAAAAAGATCTAAATTTTGGAAATATTCTCCGAAGTCTACGGAAATCAAAAAAAAGTTGCATACATGTATGCAACTATTGCTAATAGTGGCATACATGTGTGCAACTTTTGCATAAACTGTTTTCTTTGAAAATCTGGACCGGAACTTGCATACATGTGTGCCACTATTTGAAATACCTACACACATGTATGCATGTATTGCATTTGGTAGAACTGTACTAAATTTTTCCTACAGATTGTTACACGCATGCATGCAACTTTTATGTTTTTATTGCACACCTTAATGCAAATAAATGTGAACTGATTTGCACGATTGTGAATTTTTGCACACTTTTATGAAAGAATTCTGCAACACTAACACAGATGTATGCAAGAAAACGAACACGGATGGATGACTGAAATACTTGCACATATGTATGCAAGATAATACAAATACGTGCATATTATTATGCAGTTAACTGCAGTTTCGTTGTTTTTCTGTTTTTTTGGTTTTTGATGGTTTTTTGATTTGATTTTTTTTTTATGTTTACGTGTTTTAATTAAATACGAATTAATGTATTTTTTATTTTTGGATGAATTTTCGAAAAACAGCAACCTAATTTACAACAAGTTTTGGACCGGATGTGAGCCTAGTTTTAAAACTTAATAGGGATTTGTACCAAATGGACCCTAATATAAGCTTGTGCCTTTTTTTGGCCATTCAACTCTATCTCTTCCATTTGCTACCAAGTCAGCATATACCCATGCATTCCCAATTGATCTACAATCAATTCATCCTCAACCCAATTACTTGCTTATACCTAAGATAAATTACATTTCAAATTCAAGTTCCATTCTTGATTTTGAACTCTTAATTTACCAGTCCAATATACTTAACCAAATTAAGTTCCATTCTCACATTCCATTAACTAATTAGTTTGTATAATTAGTTATATTCATCTCAAAATTCAAAATATGATTTTTATTTTAAAAATCAATCCATTTTAACTCTCATGAATTCATATTTAGTTAATAGCTTAAGCCTGCATTTATCGGGAAAGATCTAGATTTTAATTCACTTAAAATCCTTTCATTTTTATCTTATTTTTAATTCAAAAAAAATCTCTTCCTTGGAAATTTAAATAGCTTAGTTTTTTTCTACAATCAGATATTCCCTTTTCAGGATTCAAAACAACTTGTTTTCTCAGAAAAAATTCAGAAACAATATCTTTGGTAGTAATCCGTCACTTAGAAACTAGAAAAAGAAAACCGACGATAGCGCGCTCATTATTGAAATTATTTTTCAGTAGCCGATATGAGTTCAATATTATATCACTTTCAAAGCTTATTTTTAAACACTTCCATTTGGAAGTTATTACAAAATATCCTTCAAAATGTTTGGAAGACATTTCTAAATCTCCCAAGATCTTAAATTTCCATATATTTAATCCAAAATTCATTTTCAAGCACGTTTCCAAGTTTTCAGGATTTTAATTACAACTCTATTTTAAATTCAGATTTAATCCATCTGAGTTTATATATTATTCTTTACGAATTCTGATTGGTTATTCATAACCATCTCAATTATAATCTTATTTGATTATTATAACAACCAACAAGACCAATATACTATAGTAATTCTAATATCAATCATTCTTCGATATCAAAATATACCTTGGATAAAATTAATTAATTTACCCTCTTTCAAAACATACTGTGTTGGTTCATTGTATTCGAGTGTTTAGAAATCCATATAGACATAATGGGGGCCCCACTATTGACTAGAATTCATAAGTCACTCAACCAATAAATCTTCACTATAAAACTATTTTTATACAAGTCTAAAAATACACTCTCTCATATACATACACTCAAACTTTATCTAGGGTATTAATATCTCTATTGAGTTATTCCACAGAGCCAAGGTTATCGGTCAACCTTAAGATCTAAAACCAAATGTAGCGACCCAAATTTTCATACCCTTTGAGTTGACCAAATACAATTTAAGTCCAACCCAAGGTGCACAAAATCCAGATGCTAAAGAAAGAAAAGTTAGAATAGAAGAAAAGAAGATCGCAACATCAGAATAGACACAAATCTCATAGCGCAACGAATAAAATAAATTATATAACATAACTTTTGAAATACACATTTGTAAATTTATGCACATACCATCATCAGAGTTTGACCAGAAAACACAATGGAAATAAACTGCAGCTATCTAATGTTGAAGCCTCCTTCTCCAAGGTTTTCCAAGTATATCTGTAAAATCCCGACTACTTGACAACCCGTACAAATTTGGGCACTCAAGAGTTTAGGGTAAAACAAAACAAAATAAACTCTGGGTCAGTCGTGGGATCGGTGTGAGTAAACTCCAACCACTTAGTTTAACTTTTAAAAATCCTTTTAAAAGAAAGGATAATCGTAAGACTGACCCACACATAAATACGGATCGTTTTTACCTTACGATATACCAAAGCATTCTATGAATTAATACTATTCTGATAATATAACAGTGTCTAAATCAAATAAACAGCAACATTGTAACACCCCGAATTTTCGTTTAACAGTATATTGATAAATTAAAGTATACTTAATTCAAAACTTAAGAATTAAGGGAAATGGCTTACGCCATTGCTTTCGTCTCAGAATTCTACTTGAGATAGAGTCCGAGTTTGCGTGAATCGGTGTAATGACCTGTATTCTACACATCATAGGATTGTAGGATATTTATTTCTTTCCCATGTGAAGTCGTATGGTCATGTAACTTTGGGAAACATCCATTAGAGTCATTTCCCATGTTCATGATTTTTGTCGATTTTTAAATGACCATTTTGCCCCTAGTTGGTACTGTTTTGGTCATAACTTTTGATTGGAAAGGAATTTTGACCTGAAACCACTTTTATTAGATTCGTTTGATGGTTTACCTTTCCGTAGAGTGGTCATAATAGCCAAACGGACTTACCATTTGGGAGATATGGCTGAAACAAGGTTTGGAGGGTGAAAAACTGCTTAACCGGGCCAAATCGGGTGATTAGTGAGTAGGCCCATAACCCATTTCGGGATTAGGGTTATGGGAGGGCTGAAATGAGATGGAGAATCATTCCATTTCAGTCTTCTAGCCTCCACTTATCACCAAGGAACCCTAAAAATGGCCTCCAACCTCTAAATCACCTCCAAATCATCTTTTGGTCAAGGATTTGGCTTAGCAACCCCTAATCAAGGAAGATCTTCACCAAAGCAACTTAGGAGCTGCTGTTTGGCATTGAGATTCACATCAAATCAGAGAATTATTTCAGATCTTAGTTTATTTTGTGGCTAAGGTGAGTGATTTGCATAGTTTTGCACTAATTATGGCTAATTAGGGTTGATTAGTGTTAATTAGCGAATTTAAGCATGATAAAATTCGGGAAAAATGTTCATAAATTCCTAAATGATGTTTTAGACCCCTGATATGAATTTGGGTTAATTTGGTTAAGTTTTGCTAATCCTATTCTTAGTTTCACCTAAACATGCTTAAGGGGAAAATATGGGATTTTGGGTATGTTTGATCCATTTCTACTTATCATATTGATGTTTTGATGTTTGTGGTTGATTATGTATGTTGCTATGACTGTATGGTATGCTTTGTGATTGATTAGAATAGTTAGAATGGTCGAAAACGCCGTCGAATGGCGTAAACTGCTCGTTGGAAGGATTGCAGGAAATTGCAGGCAGGGTCGGATCGGACCCCTTTACCCGACCCGAACCGATCGTGGGCACATGCCACGATCCGAATCGAGGACACGATCCGATGGGGAGAAGAGCACGAGCCCGAACCGCGCCAGCAGCCCCAACCCGATCCGTCCATGAAGGGTGAGCATGATCCGTCGACCTGGAGAAGTGCTTTCCGACCCGAACCGCTTGAAGGACCACGATCCGATCCGAAGGAGCTTGTCACGAACCGATCCGTGGCGATGGACTTGGAGACCCCGACCCGATCCGCTGAAGGGTACTCGAACCGATCCGATGGAACTGGAGGCCCACGAGTTGATGGCGCGACCCGATCCGAATGCAGGAACCCGATCCGAACCGTGGTGATGAGGGAACAGGACTCCGAACCGATCCAATATGAAGGCTACGATCCGATTCGATGGTGATGACCAACAACCCGAGATGCAAAGGTAGTCCAAATGGAAGTTAGAGCTCAGGATCCCGGAACCAGTTGGGAACCAATGAGTTCACTTCATGAGTTGGGCTTTGCTGCGGGACGTGTGCTAAGGAGTTGTCGACGTTCATAACTTCGATTCACCACTAAGAAGGAATGTTGGGCTACTTATCAGTGCAGTAGGGTCATCATGACCTGAGGGGCAAGGTGATGGTAGCAAGACTACGTTATCAGTGCAGTAGGGTCATTATGACCTGAGGGGCAAGGTGATGCGTAGTAAGACTATGAGCCAGTGCAGTGGGGTTCTTGTGACTCCATGGGGCAGAGTGGACATAGTAAGGATTAGTAAGGCTATGAGCCAGTGCAGTGGGGTTCTTGTGACTCCATGGGGCAAAGTGGACATAGCGAAGGATCTGTGGCTACGTTATCGGTGCAGTGAAGCCATTTATGACTTCATAGGGCAGAGTGATCGTAGCAAGGTATGTTGGGTGATCGAAGTGGTGAATATCGTATGCTTTATGCACTGAGTGAGAGATGTGAGGATGGATGCTATGCTTGATTGTTTGCCATCATTATGACATGCACACCTCCCCCACCTCCGTATCTTTACACCGTTTGATATAGTACCTTGGAGTGTTGTACAGTATGTAGTGCTAACTCTTTGGTTGCAGGTCCAGGTTCAGGTATGTTTTAGTCTACCTGTTATTGTTCACTTTAGATGCTTATCGCTCATACCAGGCTTTATGTCTGACCCAGAGTTTTATGTCTCTTCTTATTACTCTGGGTGCTCACACGAGCAGACTAGAGACAGGTTAGCTGGTGATGCGCGAGTAGCTGATTCGGAGGCGGGCAGGAGGCTTCCACGTATGATATATATATACACATTCTCCCTGTGTCGTTGGTGGTCGCTACTTGGGCATTAGTAGTGTACCTCATTTATCTTACTTTTGCTTTGAGACAGTTTGAAAGTTGTAATAAGCTGTATTCTGAATTTCCGCTGCTATGATGTTTAGTTCTGATTTTCAGCTTATGCATTGTCTCTCCTGTTTTATGTCAAGTATATTATTATTATATTTTGTTCTATGCGCTGTGAGACATCCTACAGGTTCTTTGTATGTTCATTTCCTTCTTCCTTTTCCTTCTGGCGACCCGTTCCGTGCTAACTGGACATGTGTACAGCGCACTTTCGGAGTAAATGTCGGTTGGTGCGGGGTGGGCCGTCACACTTGGTATCAGAGCTCTAGGTTGCGTAGTTAACCTAGGGAAAGACACTAGGGAGAGATAGTACGTATATGAGAGCGCGTATTTGTGGTTACTTTGGTTTTCAAAAACTATGTATGTATATACTATTAGTAGTATAAGAATGAAGTCGCACTGCACTAGCACCACTATGGGGTCGTTAATCGTTTCCCTTTTTCAGATTAACGATGAGCCGAGACACGAGGGGTGCTGGTAGAGGGACCAACCAAGGGAATGCCGCTGACATGAGGGAAATGTTTACTAACCTCATGAGAGACATGCTTAGAGAAGTGCAAGGGGCAATTCCCAATCCCGGAGTTGGTGTTGGCCCAGTAGTGCAGGCGCCTAGGGTCGATTTCGCCAAGTTGTGCAAAGATTACACTAATCTTGGTGGAAAGCCGTTCCACGGAACGGAGTCGGCCACGGATGTTCAGGACTGGATGGATAGCTGTGACCGTATCTTCGATGAGTTGGGTCTTGAGGATGCGATGAAGAGAAGGCTAGCGTCTCGTCAGCTGCAAGGGCGAGCGATGAATTGGTGGAATGCCATTAGAACAGCTACTCCAGAGGACCAGGTTACGTGGGATCAGTTCAAGGCTCGCTTTAACGAGAAGTTTATTCCAGCTGCCCAGAAGTCAGTATTGTTTAAGAGGTTCTTGGAACTCAAGAAGAACGGAAGGGCAGCTTCTGATTATATTGCTGAGTTCGACACTTTTTCGAAGTATGGACTGTCTCTCATTGATACTCCTGAGAAGAAGAATGAGAAGTTCATTACTGGTTTGGATGGATACTTGGGGGAAAGGCTTATCAACCACATCGATGAGACTTTTGAATCGATTGTGGGGAAGGCTTTGAGATCAGAGAGTCTTTACCCTAAGTCAAAGACTGAGACTGCATCCGCAGAAGGGCCAAAGCCGCAAGCAGGCGGTGGAGGCAAGAATAATTCTCAGAATAAGAGGAAGCAGGACCAATCTAAGGGTGGCGAGAAAAAGAGCAAGAAGGATGTTGAGTGCTTCAGCTGTGGGAAGAAGGGCCATTTTGCTAAGGAATGTCGGGCCAAGTAAGCGAAAAGGAAGTGCTACAACTGTGGTCAAATGGGACATCAGAAGGATAAGTGTCCGCAACCTCTTAAGGAGAAGCAGATTGTGAAAGCATATGCTATTGATGCTGTTCCTTCTTCGTCGAATGCCCCAACTGCGGCGGAGAAAGGAAAGAATGTTGTTATTCAAGGTATGCTTTCTATTTATGATATACCAGTTCGAGTTTTGTTTGATACTGGGGCTTCCCGTTCCTTCATATCTAGTGACCTGGTAGATAGGTTGGGACTGGAACCCGAGATAGTCGATAGACCATTGATTGTGACGAACCCGATTGGTGGTTCGACTAGCCTTAGTATGATTTGCAGGAATTTGGTCTTATCGAGTCATGGATGTACGTTTGTATGTGATTGCTTTGTTTTGGGATTTACTGGGTATGGCATTATATTGGGAGTCGATTGGCTCCAAAGATACGGGGTGGTGGTAGACTATGAGGGCTTTTTGGTGACAGTGAGGGCGGATGATGGGCGGAGGGTAGTGTTTGGTAGTCTATCTAGTGATGGGGTTATGGCTAGTTTTGTAAATTCCCTCGACATCCCGCAGGATGAGTTGTTAGATGTGCCCGTGGTTGGCCAGTATCCGGACGTCTTCGAGGAGGTGACCGGGCTTCCACCACACCGAGAGATTGAGTTCCGTATTGATTTAGTGAAAGATGCCAGACCTGTAGTGATGCCACTTCGTCGTATGGCACCAAGGGCGCAGCGAGAGCTCGGGGTGCAAGTCAGCAATCTTTTGAAGAAGGGATTTATTAGAAGGAGTGTCTCCGAGTGGGGAGCACCAGTTGTGTTTGCCACTAAGGCAGATGGTTCCCTTCGTTTGTGTGTGGACTATCGCGAGTTGAATAAGGTGACGAGGAAGAATAATTATCCTCTACCGCGGATAGATGATTTGTTTGATCAACTGGAAGGATCTAGAGTGTTCTCCCAGTTGGACCTCGCGACAGGATTTCATCAGCTTCGAGTAGCGGATGAGAGTGTTCCGAAAACGGCATTTAGGACGCCGTCTGGATTTTATGAGTGGTTGGTCATGCCGTTTGGGTTGACCAATGCACCAGCCTATTTTGTGGATCTTATGAATCGAGTATTCAGGGATCAGTTGAATAAGTTTGTTCTTGTGTTCGTGGATGATATCCTTGTTTACTCAAGGACAGAGGAGGAACACAAGGGACACTTGAGGATAGTGATGGAGGTGTTGAGGAAACACCAATTGAAAGCGAAATTCTCTAAGTGTCACTTTTGGAGAAGGGAAGTGAGATTCTTGGGTCATGTTGTTTCAGAGAGTGGTATTGCCGTGGACCATGCGAAGGTGGCTACGGTACAGGATTGGCCTACACCCAAGAATGCAACAGATGTAAGAAGTTTCTTGGGATTAGCTGGATATTATCGTAAGTTTATCCAGGACTTCTCCAAGATAGCAGCACCGTTGACTCAATTGACTAAGAAGAATCAGTCCTTCGTCTGGGACGGAGTGTGTGAGGATGCCTTCAAGAGTCTAAAAGAGAGGTTGACGCATGCGCCATTGTTAGTCCTTCCTAAAGGGAATGAAGAGATGACGGTATACACGGATGCTTGTGGTACCGGACTGGGTGCTGTATTGATGCAAGGAGGTAGGGTTGTAGCTTATGCTAGTCGACAGCTAAAGCCGCATGAGAAGAAGTATCCTACCCATGATTTGGAGTTGGCAGCGATTGTGTTTGCATTGAAGATGTGGAGACACTATCTCTTGGGAGAAAGATTTGAGTTGTTTACCGATCATAAATCGTTAAAGTATCTCTTCTCTCAGAAAGATTTGAATCTCCGTCAGCAGAGATGGTTAGAGTTCTTGGCTTCGTATGATTTTGATATCGCATACACACCTGGGAAAGGTAATGCGGTAGCCGATGCCTTGAGTAGGAGACATGCCAGTTTAGGGGCAATGTTTCTAGAATGGAAGCAATTAGAGTATATCGCGGGGTTTGATTTCAGACCAAAGTGCGAATTGGATCTAGTTATGCTAGCTAGTTTGACGATCAGAACCACTTTGATAGAGCGGATTGGTTCTAGCCAGAGGGACGATCCTAATCTATTAGAAATCATCTCCAAGTTAGAGATGGGTACCGATGAGGAGATGAATGTGTATGGGATTGATCGAGATGGATGGCTTCGAAAGAATGGAAGACTAGTTGTGCCCAACGTGAATGGTTTGAGAGATGAAGTGCTTAGAGAATGTCATCACTCAAAACTGACTATACATCCCGGTGGTAATAAGATGTATCGAGATATGAAGCGAACCTACTACTGGGAGGGAATGAAAAGAGATGTTGGGAAGTTAGTATCCAAATGTATGAATTGCCAGCTAGTTAAAGCCATGCAAAAGAAGCCTAGTGGGTTGTTGCAACCATTAGAAATTCCCGAGTGGAAATGGGAGCAAGTCTCGATGGATTTCATCGATGGTTTACCAAGGACTAGATTGGGATATGATAGCATTTGGGTAATTGTGGATCGATTGACTAAGAGCGCAAGATTTATACCAGTCAAATCGACCAGGACAGCAGCCAAGTTGGCAGAATTGTATATGAAGTGGGTAGTGAGATTTCATGGAGTACCCAAAAGCATTGTGAGTGACCGAGACCCGTTGTTCACTAGTGGGTTTTGGAAGAGCTTACAAGAGGCTCTAGGGTCAGGATTACATCTCAGTACCGCATATCATCCTCAGACCGACGGTCAGACGGAGAGGGTGAATCGTATATTGGAAGATCTCTTGAGAGCTTGTATATTGGACTTTGGTGGATCATGGGATGACCATTTGCATCTAGTAGAGTTTGCATATAATAATAGCTACCAATCCAGTATCGGTATGGCTCCATATGAAGCTTTGTACGGGAGACCGTGCAACTCACCATCATGTTGGATAGAGACTGGCGAGAAGTTTGTGCTTGGACCAGATGTGGTGAGAGAAACTTCCGATAAGATTAAGATCATTCAGCAACGAATGAAAGCTGCTCAAGATAGGCAGAAGAGTTATGCTGATAAGAGGAGAAGAGACTTGAAATTCGTCGTTGGTGACTTGGTGTTTGTCAAGATCTCTCCGTTGAAAAGCGTAATACGATTTGGCAGGAGAGGCAAGTTGGCACCAAGATTTGTTGGCCCATTCCCTGTTCTTGAACTAGTCGGGAATTTGGCATATAGAGTTGGCTTACCAGAGAAAATGGCAGGAGTTCACAATGTGTTTCATGTTTCCCAACTAAGGAAGTTCGTTCGCGACTCAGATATGACTATTTCACCTGATCAGTTAGAGGACTTCGAAGTAGAACCCGAGGCGATTGGGAACCGCAAGCCGATTCGTATTGTGGGGCATGATACGAAGCAACTTCGAAGGAAGGCGGTGAAGCTAGTCAAGGTTCAGTGGGGCGAGAACGAGAATGATTGTACTTGGGAGACAAAGGAGAGCATTAGGAAGGCATATCCAGAACTCTTTGCCTGGTAATATTTACTTTGTAATTTAGTTTTCCGCATGCTAGGGTAGACTTGTTTTGCTTGTCTGCATGTTTGATTGTTGTTTTATGATTGATAGGCATGCGGAACCTTTGTGTATGTTTTGATTAGGGAATTTCGGGGGCGAAATTTCTTAAGGGGGGGGAGAGTGTAATGACCCGTATTCTACACATCATAGGATTGTAGGATATTTATTTCTTTCCCACGTGAAATTGTATGGTCATGTAACTTTGGGAAACATCCATTAGAGTCATTTCCCATGTTCATGATTTTTGTCGATTTTAAATGACCATTTTGCCCCTAGTTGGTACTGTTTTGGCCATAACTTTTGATTGGAAAGGAATTTTGACCTGAAACCACTTCCATTAGATTCATTTGATGGTTTACCTTTCCGTAGAGTGGTCATAATAGCCAAACGGACTTACCGTTTGGGAGATATGGCTGAAACAAGGTTTGGAGGGTGAAAAACTGCTTAACCGGGCCAAATCGGGTGATTAGTGAGTAGGCCCATAACCCATTTCGGGATTAGGGTTATGGGAGGGCTGAAATGAGATGGAGAATCATTCCATTTCAGTCTTCTAGCCTCCACTTATCACCAAGGAACCCTAAAAATGGCCTCCAACCTCTAAATCACCTCCAAATCATCTTTTGGTCAAGGATTTGGCTTAGCAACCCCTAATCAAGGAAGATCTTCACCAAAGCAACTTAGGAGCTGCTGTTTGGCATTGAGATTCACATCAAATCAGAGAATTATTTCAGATCTTAGTTTATTTTGTGGCTAAGGTGAGTGATTTGCATAGTTTTGCACTAATTATGGCTAATTAGGGTTGATTAGTGTTAATTAGCGAATTTAAGCATGATAAAATTCGGGAAAAATGTTCATAAATTCCTACATGATGTTTTAGACCCCTGATATGAATTTGGGTTAATTTGGTTAAGTTTTGCTAATCCTATTCTTAGTTTCACCTAAACATGCTTAAGGGGAAAATATGGGATTTTGGGTATGTTTGATCCATTTCTACTTATCATATTGATGTTTTGATGTTTGTGGTTGATTATGTATGTTGCTATGACTGTATGGTATGCTTTGTGATTGATTAGAATAGTTAGAATGGTCGAAAACGCCGTCGAATGGCGTAAACTGCTCGTTGGAAGGACTGCAGGAAATTGTAGGCAGGGTCGGATCGGACCTTTTTACCCGACCCGAACCGATCGTGGGCACATGCCACGATCCGAATCGAGGACACGATCCGATGGGGAGAAGAGCACGAGCCCGAACCACGCCAGCAGCCCCAACCCGATCCGTCCTTGAAGGGTGAGCACGATCCGTCGACCTGGAGAATTGCTTTCCGACCCGAACCGCTTGAAGGACCACGATCCGATCCGAAGGAGCTTGTCACGAACCGATCCGTGGCGATGGACTTGGAGACCCCGACCCGATCCGCTGAAGGGTACTCGAACCGATCCGATGGAACTGGAGGACCACGAGTTGATGGCGCGACCCGATCCGAACCGTGGTGATGAGGGAACAGGACTCCGAACCGATCCAATATGAAGGCTACGATCCGATTCGATGGTGATGACCAACAACCCGAGATGCAAAGGTAGTCCAAATGGAAGTTAGAGCTCAGGATCCCGGAACCAGTTGGGAACCAATGAGTTCACTTCATGAGTTGGGCTTTGCTGCGGGACGTGTGCTAAGGAGTTGTCGACGTTCATAACTTCGATTCACCACTAAGAAGGAATGTTGGGCTACTTATCAGTGTAGTAGGGTCATCATGACCTGAGGGGCAATGTGATGGTAGCAAGACTACCTTATCAGTGCAGTAGGGTCATTATGACCTGAGGGGCAAAGTGATGCGTAGTAAGACTATGAGCCAGTGCAGTGGGGTTCTTGTGACTCCATGGGGCAGAGTGGACATAGTAAGGATTAGTAAGGCTATGAGCTAGTGCAGTGGGGTTCTTGTGACTCCATGGGGCAAAGTGGACATAGCGAAGGATCTGTGGCTACGTTATCGGTGCAGTGAAGCCATTTATGACTTCATAGGGCAGAGTGATCGTAGCAAGGTATGTTGGGTGATCGAAGTGGTGAATATCGTATGCTTTATGCACTGAGTGAGAGATGTGAGGATGGATGCTATGCTTGATTGTTTGCCATCATTATGACATGCACAACTCCCCCACCTCCGTATCTTTACACTGTTTTATATAGTACCTTGGAGTGTTGTACATTATGTAGTGCTAACTCTTTGGTTGCAGGTTCATGTATGTTTTAGCCTACCTGTTATTGTTCACTTTAGATGCTTATCGCTCATACCAGGCTTTATGTCTGACCCTGAGTTTTATGTCTCTTCTTATTACTCTGGGTGCTCACACGAGCAGACTAGAGACAGGTTAGCTGGTGATGCGCGAGTAGCTGATTCGGAGGCGGGCAGGAGGCTTCCACATATGATATATATATACACATTCTCCTTGTGTCGTTGGTGGTCGCTACTTGGGCATTAGTAGTCTACCTCATTTATCTTACTTTTGCTTTGAGACAGTTTGAAAGTTGTAATAAGCTGTATTCTGAATTTCCGCTGCTATGATGTTTAGTTCTGATTTTCAGCTTATGCACTGTCTCTCCTGTTTTATATCAAGTATATTATTATTATATTTTGTTCTTTGCGCTGTGAGACATCCTACAGGTTCTTTATATGTTCATTTCCTTCTTCCTTTTCCTTCTGGCGACCCGTTCCGTGCTAACTGGACATGTGTACAGCGCACTTTCGGAGTAAATGTCGGTTGGTGCGGGGCGGGCCATGACAATCGGACTCTGTATGAAGGAGTTATGACCTTCGGAAGTTTCAAAATTAAATTGAAAAGTCAAACAACTCGGTTTCAAGTTCAAATTTCGAAAAAAACAGGCTCAAACTGGGCTGGGCGGGAAAATTCCCGCCCAGGGACCAGGTCGACCATGGTGTCGACCTGGTCACCCCAGGTCGACCATAGTGTCGACCTGGGTATCGACCTGCCTGTCGACTTGGATTCCTCTGTCTTCATCGAACGGCTCAAATCAACTTAAAATTCTATATATACAACCTAAGTCTCAACTAAAATTCACACCAAGAAATAAACCTTGAGCCGACATGCTGCTGAGAGGAGTTTGAGAATAGCCGTCAAGAGGAAAAGCTTAATGACAAGCCAACTCAAATAAGAACACAACAATCTAATCTATTTTCTACGCATCGTTTTCTACTTCAAGGGAACGCTTGGCAAATTCAGAATAACAGAAACCAGAAAACAAGTTTCAGCGCCCGTTGTAAGTATAATGGAATTTCTGAGTATGAATAGAAATTGCAATGTAATTTGTTATAAATGAAATTGGGGCTTTTCTATTTGTATATAATAATGTAAATTCTATGTTCTGTGATGATTCTGTCATAGTTTGTGACTGACGTTTGGGGCATAAGTTGATTAATGCAAGTTTATTGGATAATTGGGTATGAAAATAATGACACTTGCAAGTTTGTGACCAAAAACTAAAATCGACACCTTTGTGATTATGTAACTAGTATGAGCTGTACACAATTTCTAAGTCTAAATTAAGGCTTATGTAAACATGTTCTAGAATTGTGACCTTTTATGCCCACACGACTCCAAA
The DNA here is from genome assembly GCA_030737875.1 of Allium sativum. Lineage (NCBI taxonomy): Eukaryota > Viridiplantae > Streptophyta > Magnoliopsida > Asparagales > Amaryllidaceae > Allium > Allium sativum. Next base: position 136,179,931 of record CM060925.1, on the reverse strand, counting down.
ACTTGTATATTTATTCTTGGGTTTATTTGCAAGTCATAACTTGGTTTATGTAAGTACCTTCTAGTTACACAAACTATGCTAGTTTCATGTTAAAAATAGACTACTTGATGTAAAGTTAGTTTGCACCCTTGGTTCATGAAAAATAGTGGACAAATTTATGACATGTAACATACTTGACATTATGCCAAGTTATATGTGTATAGAACCATGTTTAGGCAAGTTTAAAAGTATGCCATTTCATGTGACATCAAGTTAGCTATGTTCGCATTTGAATGCAAGTTTACCTGATCCATAATCTATGTTAGTGTAAACGCTATACTGCAAGTTCATGCGCCACACACTTTTATGTAATTCTAGAATATGTCATGATTCTGTGTTCCCTTTTTTTTTCATGTTTATAAGTTGGGCTAAATTGTTAAGCCCAACATATGTTATAATGTTGCATACGTTTGGACGGGGGTAATAACGTTGGGTTTATAATAAAATACCTGTATTGGCATGTTTGGCACATGCCAATGACTAGTGACATATTAAGCGGTATAAATTGTTATACCCAAAACTGGTGAATTTGGATAATTGAGCCATAAACATTTACATACAAATTGAATATTGACAAATATGTAAATTAGAAAAATACGAGTATGCTTAACCCGAGGTTGGATTGAGTTGTGATGTTAACCTACCCGGACCCGCCCGGCTGTCCAGTAATCACAACAATTCCTATCCAATGTGGGTGGTTAAGGCATTGAGCCCAATAAGGACCTGAGGTTAGACTGAGTTGCAGTGTAAACCTGCCCGGTACCGACCGGCATATCGAGTTTCCGCAACAACACGTGTCTAATGTGAGTGGTTGGTGCTTTAATTAAAAAGCTAAGTCAGGACTGGTAGGGTTAAGTCACTTAAGAAAATACTTAACCAAATTCACATGCTAATTGAACTAGTGATTCGGGGTTAGGTTCATACAGACACTTAACCAACTTAGCATGTAGATTAGAAAACCCTAGTAACGAGGACCCATTTCAGCAGTAACCCAATAAGGTGTATCAGGGTACCCTGAAACTAGGCAGGGTAGGGCACGATTATTGGGCTGATTTTAAGCTGTCAAAGCGACAGCGGTGGTGCAGCAGTGTAGGTTCAAACGGAGTGCGGGCGTGCACACACTCCGGCGTTGAAAAATTAGGCACTGGGAACTAGTAGTGTACCTTTTCATTCTGGAATTGTGTCGGGTCGCCACCACGGGACTTGATACACCCCATGGTGGGACCAACATAGGTAGCTACACTCTTGGGGGCCGTTAGACACAGGTGTTTATGCGAGTAGGAGCCAATCATTAGAAAGGGTTCATTTCACCCAGACTTATGGGGTGCCAGTCAGAACAAGTACTAGTGGGTGCAGAGATTAATATGGGGTGTGATAGTAATTTCGGTTCTAAACCGCTTGTCTTAGCTTATAGTATTTTTCCCATTTTCAGTTATGCCAGTCATATCCTTTTTCTTATTCATATACCGAAGTACCATTAGACTTACCAGGCTTTATGTCTGACTCTACTTTTCTTTCGCCCCTTTCTCTTTCGTTTACTCCCTCCCCCAGGTCCACAGGGAGGAAATAATTCAGCCTAGTCAGACTCTTTGCAGGCTTCAGGATAGTGATGTACGGTTTGGACCTTCTTTGCATGGCTATGACTTTTGGACACGTTGTGGGGATTTATGCAGTTTTTGGTTTATGTTTCTTCTTTAAGTTGTTTTAAATTCAAGACAGTATTTGTTGTAATAATGGAAAGTTTTATTTTATGGAAATGAATTGTATGGACAAGTACTTGTGAAATGAAAGTTGGTTTATTTTCCGCTGCTTATACTTGTGTTTAATATCTGTCTTGTGTTTTATCTGTGACTTGTACCTATAAACCTCCTCCAAAATTAAGGCATTCCCTTTGAGAGTGACCTTAACAGAGGTGGGCTGTTTCACTTGGTATCAGAGCATAGGTTTACCAAACCAGATAAAAAGTTCTTGAAACTAATTTTCAAAACAAAGTTTAAAGAAGCATTTTTCAAGAAAAAGCGTTGAGTTATTTTTTTAGAAAAAAAAACAGACATAATCCCCTAAGGCCATATGCACTATCTATCTTTAGATATTGAATCTTTCCTTTTTTCGTTTTCAGCATGTCTGGGGAACTAAACCTTCCCGAAGGTGTACCGGTACCTGGCTGGTTTAGAAGGTACCTCGAGGCGAGGGCCAACGAAGCGGGCCCAACAAATGTTCCACCTCCCTCAGCTGTTGCAGCACCTCCTCCTCCTCGTGCTAATGCCTTTGTTAAGATTTGTAGAGATTTTAAGGCTATGGGTGGAAAAGACTTCCATGGAACAGAATCCTTTGTGGCAGCTAGGAACTGGCTGAAAGAGACCGAAGATTTATTCGTCATCTTCGAAGTTGAGGACAGACAAAAAGTATGGCTGGCGGTGTGGTTATTGAAAGATGAGGATTCCTACTGGTGGGAAGTTACCCATGCTGAAAGGCTAGTGGAGACATGGGAGGATTTCATGGCAAGATTTGAGGTGAAATTCCTCTCACAAGCTGAAAGGAGTCTGCAAATGGAGAGGTTCCTATCTCTTAAGCAAGGGAGCCTGACCATTAAAGAGTATGTAAACTAGTTCAACCAGCTGGCTAGGTTCGGACTGGACTTGGTCAACACTCAGCACAAGAAAGTTCTCCGATTCGCTAAAGGACTAAACAAACCACGGCACAGCCTGGCCATGACTCATGTACCCATGGGGGCTACTTATGAAAGGTTGGTGGATATGGCATTGCTTCACGAAGAGGACAAAGGAAAGAAAGAGGCAAAAGTGGAAGTGCCTCAGGGAAAGAAAGAGGGCTTATAGCCTAAAAAGACAGATTTCAAGAAAGTCGGGAAAGACAATGAATCCCGTGAGAAGAGAAAGTGCAATTACTGTGGCAATGTAGGGCATTTGGTGAAAGACTACAGGAATAAAAAGGCCAAAATGACGGGTGGATGCTTTCAGTGTGGAGAGACGGGCCACTTGGCTAAGGACTGCCCAAAGAAACAGGGGCAGGGACAGAGGGTTGGATCAACCTCAGGGGGACAGGTTCGTGCATTAGTGGTACCTCCCCAACAGCGAGGTAGAAATATTTCTGTAGAAAGTGTTGTTTATCTTTATGACCATCCAGTTCGCACTTTATTTGATTCTGGAGCATCACGCACTTTTATTTCGTCTGCTTTAGTAGAATCTCTGCACCTAGACACTAGTATGGTAGAGGATCCCTTGGTTGTTTCGAATCCAATTGGGGACTCAGCTTATTTGTCAATGATTTGTATGGATTTGAAAATTTCTATTCTAAGCATAGAGTTTAGGTGTAGTGCCTTTGTTTTGGGCTTCTCGGGATATGGATTGATTTTGGGGGTTATCTAGTAATGGTGCCATTCTTGATTGTGAGAAGAGAGTGGTTAGGCTTTCGACTCGGCTCAGTAACACTCTCGAAATTGCTTGTAATCCCTTGAATGCGATTATGCTTAGTTATCTTGAATCGTTAGATGCCTCTGTTGAAAACATGTTGTCGGTTAGGGTTGTCCGTGAATACTCGGATGTCTTTGATGTGGTGAAGGGCTTACCTCCGAAGCGGGAAATTGACTTCCGCATATACCTGGTTGATAATGCAAAGCCTGTTGCTTTACATGTTAGGCTCATGGCTCCGAGGGAGAGAAAGGAGCTCAGTAAGCAGGTTAAAGAGCTTCTAGAGAAGGGGTTCATTAGACGGAGCATTTCAGAATGGGGTGCTCCAGTGGTGTTCGCAAAGAAAGCGGATGGTTCGCTCCGTCTATGTGTTGACTATAGGGAGTTAAACAAGCTGACTAAGAAGAATAGACACCCTCTTCCCAGAATTGATGATTTGTTCGATCAGCTTGTAGGAACGTCGGTTTTCTCCTAACTTGATTTGGCTACGGGGTTTCATAAGCTACGGGTGGCTGAGGATAGCATTGAAAAAATGGCGTTCAGAACCCTAGATGGTTTCTTTGAGTGGCTTATCATGCCTTTCGGCTTGACGAACGCACCCGCTTACTTCGTGGATCTGATGAGCAGAGTATTTAGAGAATTCCTCAACAAGTTTGTAGTTGTCTTCGTAGACGATATTCTGATCTTCTCCAAGAATGAGGAAGAGCATGCTCAACATTTGAAAGAAAACATGGAGACTCTTCGAGTGCATCAGTGAAAGGCCAAATTCTCCAAGTGCCACTTTTGGAAAGAAAAAGTGAGGTTCCTTGGGCATGTAGTGTCCAAAGAGGGGTTAGCAGTGGACCCCGCGAAAGTAATAGCGGTGCAGGACTGGAAGACACCAAGGAACGCAACCGAGGTTCGAAGTTTCCTTGGGCTTGCAGGTTTTTACAGAAAATTCATAAGAGATTTTGCAAAAATATCTGCCTCACTCACGAGATTGACAAAGAAGAACTTAGCGTTCGCTTGGGATTTGGATTGTGAGTTTGCTTTCCAAAGATTGAAAAGGGCTCTTACAACAGCCCTAGTTCTGACCTTGCCAGATGGAAGCAAAATGTTTACAGTGTATACAGTTGCGTGCGGCACGGGACTTGGCGCTGTATTAATGCAAGAAGGGAGGGTAGTAGCCTATGGTGGGAGACAGTTAAAGGTCCATGAAAAGAACTACCCAACCCACGATCTTGAGTTGGCCGCCATTGTCTTTGCGCTTAAGTCTTGGCGCCATTATCTTCTAGGTGAGAAGTTTGAACTATAGACTGACCATAAATCTCTGAAATATCTCTTCCCGTAGAAAGACCTTAACTTGAGGCAGCAAAGGTGGATGGAATTTCTTGCCTCGTATTACTTTGAGATTTCCTATACTCCTGGCAAAGGCAATGTGGTCGCAGACGCTCTGAGTAGGAAGAAGTTGACCTTAAGTCCTCTCTTCATAGAAAGGCAAAGCCTGGAGTTTATAGCCAGTTTTAACTTTAGGCCTTCATCTGATTTGGTACTCGGATTGTTAGCATCACTAGAAGTGCAGCCCACTCTTTTGGACTCGATAGGGACAGCACAATGTGAGGACCCTCAGCTTGTTGAAGTGATTGATAAGCTAAGTAGGGGTGAAACTTCTAGTCACCTCAACAGGTACTCCGTCGACGAAAAGGGTTGGCTAAGGCGGGATGGAAGACTGTGCATACCACAAGCAAGAGATTTAGTAAAGGTGGTTCTTGAGGAAGCACACCACTCCAAAATGACAATACACCCTGACGGAGACAAGATGTACAAGGATTTGAAAAGAGTTTTCTTTTGGAACGACATAAAAAGGGATGTGACTGAGTTTGTTTCCAAGTGCATGATATGCCAACAAGTCAAGGCAGAGCAGAAAAAGCCTGGAGGACTGCTTCATCCTCTGGAGGTCCCACAGTGGAAGTGGGACAGCATTTCAATGGACTTTATTGATGGATTGCCTCGGTCCAAAAGGGGCAATACCAGTATTTGGGTAATAGTAGACAGGTTGACGAAAAGCGCTCACTTCATACCTGTCAAGAGGAGAAGCACTGCCTCATCTCTAGCATCTCTTTATCTCAAGGAAATTGTTCGACTCCATGGGATACCCTCCAGCATAGTGAGTGACAGGGATCCTATCTTTACAAGTGAATTCTGGCGGAGTCTGCAAGAAGCTGTAGGCACACGGTTATGCTTGAGCACGGCTTATCACCCCTAGATGGATGGTCAGACAGAAAGGGTGAATGGGGTATTGGAATATCTTCTAAGACTGTGCGTCCTTGACTTTGGAGGGACGTGGGAGGACCACCTTCCTTTAGTGGAATTTGCCTACAACAACAGTTACCAAGCCACCATCGGCATGGCACCCTTCGAAGCCTTATATGGAAGGCCGTGCCGATCACCAACTTGTTGGTGGGAATCAACAGACATGCTTATACTTGGACCAGACATGATTCGAGAGACCTCAGAAAAGGTAGACTTGATACGAAGGAGAATGAAGACTGCCTAAGATAGGCAGAAGTCCTACGCCGATAAAAGGAGTACCGACCTTGAATTTGAGGTTGGGGACAGAGTTTTTCTTAAGGTGTCTCCTTTAAGGAACGTCGTTCGCTTTGGATCAGCAGGAAAGCTAGCACCAATATTTGTAGGGTCGTTCCCTATCATTGAGAAGATTGGGAAGATGGCTTATAGAGTGGAGCTTCCCGAAAGGTTGGCAGGAGTTCACAATGTCTTTCATGTCTCTCATCTACGGAAGTGTTTGCACGAGTCTGGGGAAGTGGTGGAGCCTAGCATTATAGAAGAGGTTGAAATAGAAAGCGAAGCAACCGTAAGGAAAGTTCCAACTCGTATCTTGGGAACTGAAGTCAAAAAGCTACGCAACCGCGAAGTTAAGCTCGTCAAAGTTCAGTGGAGCGACGCCGAGGAAGATGCAACTTGGGAAACTGAGGACAGAATACGCACGGCTTACCCTTTTCTTTTTGAGGGTACATCTGTAACCTCTCTTTTTCCATAAGTTTATACTTGTACCTATCTTTTAGTGTATCTCCTTGGTCCTATCTATTATCCTTAGGTAGAAACCCTTTTGGATGTAAACATGTATTTGAAACATGTTATGGTTGATGGTTGCACGTGGTTGCAAGTGGTTGCTCATGGCTGCATATACACACACAATTAGGGGTAAGATCGGCTCAAGTCACTTTCATCTTGCATACACTTGTATATGGATTGTATTTGATGAGTTATCATATGGATGTTGCATTTGTACGAATGGTTGTGCACTCATGTAGAAAATCTTGAGTAGGAAAATTTGCATACATAATGGATTCATGACACAAACATAATTCGCATTAAGGAGGTCAACTGAATCAGTAGACCGCCTGATTTTGCATTAGACAAAGGACATATACACACACTCTGCATATGATCATGAAGCATTAGAAGTCTTTTATGGACAATGGTTGCCTGTGTTTGATGGTTGAGTAGACAGACGATTGGATGGTAGGTTATATGTTCTTCCAGACTTGAAGATTTCGGGGATGAAATCCTTTAAGGAGGGGAGAATGTAACACCCCGAGTTTTCGGTTAACAGTATATTGATAAATTAAAGTATACTTAATTCAAAACTTAAGAATTAAGGGAAATGGCTTACGCCATTGCATTCGTCTCGGAATTCTACTTGAGATAGAGTCCGAGTTTGCGTGAATCGGACTCCGTATGAAGGAGTTATGACCTTCGGAAGTTTCAGAATTAAATTGAAAATTCAAACAGCTCAGTTTCAAGTTCAAATTTCGAAAAAAACAGGCTCAAACTGGGCTGGGCGGGAAAATTCCTGCCCAGGGACCAGGTCGACCATAGGGTCGACCATGGTGTCGACCTGGTTACCCCAAGTCGACCATAGTGTCGACCTGGGTGTCGACCTGCCTGTCGACCTGCCTGGTCGACTTGGCTGGCCTGGTCTGTGTTCTGGTCGAATTCCTGAGCTCCAGTGTGTCACTAGGGCTTATGTGTCAAATTTTGATTGGCTACTCTTAGCATGAATGGCTTGGATTCCTCTGTCTTCATCGAACGGCTCAAATCAACTTAAAATTCTATATATACAACCTAAGTCTCAACTAAAATTCACACAAAGAAATAAATCTTGAGCCGACATGCAGCTGAGAGGAGTTTGAGAATAGCCGTCAAGAGGAAAGGCTTAAAGACAAGAAACTCAAATAAGAACACAACAATCTAATCTATTTTCTATGCATCGGTTTCTACTTCAAGGGAACGCTTGGCAAATTCAGAATAACAAAAACTAGAAAACAAGTTTCAGCGCTCGTTGTAAGTATAATGGAATTTCTGAGTATGAATAGAAATTGTGATGTAATTTGTTATAAATGAAATTGGGGCTTTTCTATTTGTATATAATAATGTAAATTCTATGTTCTGTGATGATTCTGTCATAGTTTGTGACTGACGTTTGGGGCGTAAGTTGATTGATGCAAGTCTATTGGATAATTAGGTATGAAAATAATGACACTTGCAAGTTTGTGACCAAAAACTAAAATCGAAACCTTTGTGATTATGTGACTAGTATGAGCTGTACACATTTTCTAAGTCTAAATTAAGGCTTATGTAAACATGTTCTAGAATTGTGACCTTTTATGCCCACACGACTCCAAAACTTGTATATATAATCTTGGGTTTATTTGCAAGTCATAACTTGGTTTATGTAAGTACCTTCTAGTTACATAAAATATGCTAGTTTCATGTTAAAAATAGACTACTTGATGTAAAGTTAGTTTGCACCCTTGGTTCATGAAGTGGACAAATATATGACATGTAACATACTTGACATTATGCCTAGTTATATGTGTATAGAACCATGTTTAGGCAAGTTTAAAAGTATGTCATTTCATGTGACATCAAGTTAGCTATGTTCTCATTTGAATGCAAGTTTACCTGATCCATAATCTATGTTAGTGTAAATGCTATACTGCAAGTTCATGCACCACACACTTTTATGTAATTCTAGAATATGTCATGATTCTGTGTTCCCCTTTTTTTCATGTTTATAAGTTGGGCTAAATTGTTAAGCCCAACATATGTTATAATGTTGCGTACATTTGGATGGGGGTATTAACGTTGGGTTTTTAATAAAATACCTGTATTGGCATGTTTGGCACATGCCAATGACTAGTGACATATTAAGCGGTATAAATTGTTATACCCAAAACTGGTGAATTTGGATAATTGGGCCATAAACATTTACATACAAAATGAATAGTGACAAATATGTAAATTAGAAAAATACGAGTATGCTTAACCCGAGGTTGGATTGAGTTGTGATGTAAACCTGCCCGGACCCGCCCGGCTGTCCAGTAATTACAACAATACATATCCAATGTGGGTGGTTAAGGCATTGAGCCCAATAAGGACCCGAGGTTAGGCTGGGTTGCGGTGTAAACCTGCCCCGAACTGACCGGCATATCCAATTACCGCAACAACGCGTGTCTTATGTGAGTGGTTGGTGCTTTAATTAAAAAGCTAAGTCAGGACTGGTAGGGTTAAGTCACTTAAGAAAATACTTAACCAAATTCACATGCTAACTGAACTAGTGATTGGGGGTTAGGTTCATACAGACACTTAACAAACTTAGCATGTAGACTAGAAAACCCTAGTAACAGGGACCCATTTCAGCAGTAACCCAATAAGGTGTATCAGGGTACCCTGAAACTAGGCAGGGTGGGGCACGATTACTGGGCTGATTTCAAGCGGTCAAAACGACGGTGGTGATGCAGCAGTGTAAGTTCAAACGGAGTGCGGGCCTGCACACACTCTGGCGTTGAAAAATTAGGCACTGGGCACCAGTAGTGTACCTTTGCATTCTAGAATTGTGTTGGGTCGCCACCACGGGACTTGATACACTCCATGGTGGGACCAGCATAGGTAGCTACACTCTTGGGGGTCGTTAGACACAGGTGTTTGTGCGAGTAGGAGCCGATCGTTAGAAAGGGATCATTTCACCCAGACTTATAGGGTGCCAGTCAGAACAAGTACTAGTGGGTGCAGAGATTAATATGGGGTGCGATAGTAATTTCGGTTCTAAACCGCTTGTCTTAGCTTATAGTATTTTTCCCATTTTCAGTTATGCTAGTCATATCCTTTTTCTTATTCATATACCGAAGTACCATTAGACTTACTAGGCTTTATGTCTGACTCTACTTTGCTTTCGCCCCTTTGTCTTTCGTTCCTCCCCCCCCCCCCCCCGGTCCACAGGGAGGAAACAATTCAACCTAGTCAGATTCTTTGCAAGCTTCAGGATAGTGATGTACGGTTTGGACCTTCTTTGCATGGCTATGGCTTTTGGACACGTTGTGGGGATTTATGCAGTTTTTGGTTTATGTTTCTTCTTTAAGTTGTTTTAAATTCAAGACAGTATTTGTTGTAATAATGGAAAGTTTTATTTTATGGAAGTGATTTGTATGGACAAGTACTTGTGAAATGAAAGTTGGTTTATTTTCCGCTGCTTATACTTGTGTTTAATATCTGTCTTGTGTTTTATTTGTGACTTGTACCTATAAACCTCCTCCAAAATTAAGGCATTCCCTTTGAGAGTGACCTTAACAGAGGTGGGGTGTTTCAAACACGGTAAAACGCTTGCGTCTGATGCTCCACATATGTAGTATATAGTCAAAACCGCAAGGCGCTTATTAGAGAATGGATTTCCAACTATGACAAGGTATGGATCCACCTTCCGATAGTGTATCTATAGAGAGGGATACACTGGGTTCAACAAGAACACCTTATTACCCGACCCATACATAACCGACCACTCATTTCGCTTGAGTGTACTGAATCTATTATCACCAATGGTTGGGAACAGTAACCGTTATCGAAGCATGCAACAGCGATAGAATTAAGAATCAAATGTTTTTTCTCTATATCAGGTGACAATACACCCTAATGGGAGCGACCTACATAGCTATGCAGCCTACCCAATTTTTCTCCATTTCCGGTTGTAAGGCTTAAGGCCATGCTTACCTTTTTGACATGTCACATCATCATTCACTTTGAATGCCACATAGTCAAACCCGCCAAATCATTTATTTATTTCCCCAAAAATATCACGGGAATAAAGCTATGAGAAATGAATTCCTTCACCACCAAACGTAAATACGTTTGAAGAGATCTATGTGCATGATCTGTTAGGCATACCCAGACATACATTCGTCCATACAAGTTGTCCAGGGACTGGAAAAACCAAAGGCACTATCCCATCAATCCATCTTAGGCAATTTCTACCCAGGATTAACAGAAAAACCCTTGCACTTTACTCCTTCTTTAATCATCTTCAGCATAATTCGATTCGCAATGCTTATACCCATACAAAGTGGTTTTCAGATAATAAACCTGACCTCGATCTCTCCGTATTAACAGCAGAAATATAAAATGAGCCAAAACTTTGATAGCCCGTTATTTAACTATCAAAGGAAACATTTATACAACTAACGATCCTATTTCCAAATGGAAATTCTACCGTTCAAGCATCAAACAAATTGAACCCTTTAAATTAATCTCTTGTTAATTTATTATTTCCCAATTTCTCATTATCCATATCTTTCCCCGGATATTTCTCAAAACCCGTTTTGTTTCTCATGATTCTTGTAAAACACTTCCAATAACATAAATTCTTTATTTTCCATATTTTAGAAAATATCTCTTATTATTATCGGAAAACATTTCCATATATTCACAAATTCTTACTTTCTATATTTAGAAAATATACTTTATTATCATCGAAAAGCATTTCCATATATTCACATCTTTATCGATTCATTCATTGCTGTTATTAGAAATATCCATTTCTATAGTCGGAAAACATTTCCATATATTCACAAATTCTTACTTTCTATATTTAGAAAATATACTTTATTATCATCGAAAAACATTTCCATATATTCACATTTTTCTCGATTCATTCATTATTGTTATTAAAAATCACTACAAGTAATTTGACCTTTGCCTACTAATATTTTACCTACCAATAAATATGGGTAGGTAAAGAGAACCTTTATCTACCAATATCTAATGGTAAAATTTATTAGTAAATAAATATTGTTAATGTTATAAAATTGTTGAATGATGATTATCTACCAATAATTGTAGGTAGGTAAAATGTATTATTTACAAATATATATAGAAGGGGAAGTTTTTTAAATAAATGTTGTAATCAATATTTCTAGACAACGTTTTCTAAATAAACGTTGTAATAATACTAAACTCTACAATATAATTTTAAATAGTTATTAAACAATATATCTTACAATGGTCTTTTTGCATTGTTCTGTATTTTATTTCTTCATAATATTTAAACTTAACATCTTTCAACCTCTTTGGTGTTATAAATTTATTTTATTTGGCATTATTTTTAAGGCATGATAAATAATAGTTCAATGGTTATTTGTAATTTATATTGTATTCAATATTTTTTATTGTCCAAAACTTCTCATTTGTAATGATTTACAAAAAAATGTTATTTTGTTTTCAATAAATTATATTTGATTGTTTATTTAATATTTATATATGGAGAGGCTAAATACAAAACAATAGGTCTTTGCATCCATTAGCAATCCATGTCTTTGATACCCTTGTTTCTGAGCCGTTAGATAAGTTGTTGAACCAATGGTTTAGACTTCAACCCTACTTTCTCACTGCCTCAAAGCTTCTACCGCTTTTCCCATTTCTTCCGTACGTTGAAGAAAATTTCATTCAGATCTCCTCAGTTTCCCCCTTTCCTCATTTCTTTACATGCCAAAATAAGCCCCTCTCAGATCTTCTCATCAGGTCACTAGCGATGATTTGATTTCCATTGTTCTTTATTGTTTTTGGTAACATCTTTTCTTCTTCTTTTTTTTATTTTCCATACATATGTTCATCTAATTTCAATTTCAAACTAGGTTTTTGTGTCAGTTTACTCTTTCAATTTTCGTTAATCTACTAATTCATTTCTCTTGTGACCACTGTAAAATATCCACTAAACCATCTTGTCTATTCTTTTCTTAATTTTGATTCGTCATTGCCATGCCCTAAATCGCAGTTAGATCCTGTCTTCTTCTTTGTCAGCTAGTCTCTACTCGCCTTCTCTGCTCCGCCACCACTTCTACCTCTAATCCTTCGACGTTTTTGTTGGTTTGAGAAAGTGTAAGAGTTCATACAGGAAGCTGTCTTTTTATTGGTTTGAAATAAAACTCTTATGGATGAACAAAAATGGCGATATTCATGTTTTCATTCTGATTGTGGTCTAGTGATGGATGGAGATTCATCTATGTCATATTCTCATTCTTTAACTACCAAAGTTCTATCAACTTGTAATTGGGTGTCATGTCTTACATTGGTAGAACTAGTAATGTTTGAATATTAGTTATTTTTTGTATCTAGAATTAACTTTTTTCTTAAAAAAGAAGAAGATAGCCTGCTTTCTTTAATCATCTATCTTTGGTCTTTATATTTTAAAATGAAATAAAAGCAATGATAAAACTAGTTTTGTGAAACAATATTATTGTGTACCCCTTATATCCTTGGTCTTTAATCGTCCATCCTTGGTCTTTATATTTTCAGGATGATGCATTTGACTATGTTCTTGATAAAGTTTCTCAAACCTGGAAGTATATGCAAATGGACGTTAGAGACATGAGTTTCTTTCAGGATAAATATTTTGACCGTGTTCTTGATAAAGGATTCTCAAACCTGGAGGGATATACATGCTGGTAACATACGGTGATCCATCAGTATTAAGCTATACATCATACCTAGACCTGGGTTCAGTAGAACTGAAGGAACCACTTTGAACTCAATAGCGGAGCCTGTACTACATATGGAGAACGCTTGGCTTCCACCAGAATATGTTCTTGAAGATCCATATTTTCACTTCATTTACATTTGCAGAAAAACATTGAGCTAGTGGACTTCAGATCAGCCAGTAGCGTATAGCGATAGCATACTGAATTTGAATAAACACAATCAAAAATCCACAATATAGTTTCATGGAAATGTACTACATTCGCTGTTTTATGTTTTCTATAGCAGACTGTCCATGCTAGCGCGGATGAAGTTTTCTGTTTACTATTACATATTACAGGTCATTCTGCCCTTTTTAGTATGTATTACATATTCTGCAACATATTTGAGATTCAAAGCTTGAAGGTGTATATACAATCCCAAAGAGGATGCCATGGAGCAATCCGTGCTTAGCAAGACCAATCAACAGTTCCTACTGGTACTGCCTGACATCAAGGTATTCCCTGGCCATTTAAATATTTTATTTCTCAAACCTACATTGTTAAAACATGTTGTTTCACTAAAGTACTTATCATCTTGGTTGCTCGACAACAATAATTTATCAAAGCCTTGGATATGATGAACTCACTCCTGGTCTATCACAAAAGCATTAGTATACACATTTTCAAATATGTTTCGTTGAAGTTGACTTTTGCGGGATATCTATAGGTATCAATACCATAGTTCTAATTTTAATTTACTCATTTAACACTTTTAAGTTGGTCATGATGACATATATTTTTTATAGTTTGTATGATTTCATTATATCTAATAATATCCACTCTGATGAAAATTTACTTTGTGATGCTCTTCAATGGATAATTTTTACAACATACTGACTAATAATGCTTTATAGCCCAGTGGGTATTATTTTATAACCATACAAATTTGTTATGCTTTTACAGCAGCATAATATAAACTACAGGTACAAATTTTGCATTGTCCTGGAATAGTGCTATGATTTGCTCATTTGTTATAATTCATCGATTCCCTTTGAATTATTGATGTTGGGTTAAACTTATAGAACTTGTGCAGATATGATATGATTTGATTATATATTCATTTGGTCGACACAATTCAACTGTACTGTATATACTATTTGTTTGTATGGTCTTATTGATTGGAGTGTAAAAGGGAATGTGCCTAGTAAAAGGTGGTATGTAAAAGGTAAAAAAAATCAAACTTGCCGAGGCAAATGAAATTTAAATCAAGTTCATATTTGTGAATTAAATTGTTTCTTTTCCAATTTATTGTGCTATTTTATTATGATAGGTACGACAGACGACTAAACAAATTCTGGAGCAAGAAGCTGATGACTAAAACTAGAGTGAGAGTGTGAGTGACTGTGTACATGTATATGAGTGAATGAGTATGTAATATGGAGTCAATGTATACAAGTGAAATGTAGCGATGAAGTGTATGTACAAGTGGTTGTGTAATAGTGAGGAAACAGTATGTGTACTATTCGAAAGTGTAATAAATATTTATATGAAGAAATATTTGTTATTTGTTAAAAAATAAAATCTATGTACTGTAAATATTTATTTTTAGTAAATAATGCTATATGGCCTATAAAATGATGTCATATGGACTAATCAAATGTTGACACATGGGCAAATTATTGTTTGACATATGAACCAACCATTAAATGCCAAGTGTCAACATTAATATATGCCAACTGTATACTACTATGACAATCATGTCAGCAGCCATATAGGATGACACATCATCAGTCATATCAATAGCCATGTAGGATGACACATCAGTTGATGACTCATCATTTGAGTCAAAACGTTGGGGTCCATTGATTCTTTTACATACCAATATCAATAAGTGTAGGTAAAGGGTTTTTCTCTACTAACCTTTACCTACCAATTTCTACCAATTGAATATTGGTACCTAAAATATATTACCTACCATTATTTTAGTTTTACCTACACTTATAATTGGTAGGTAAAGACCACATTTTCTTGTAGTGAATATCCATTTCTATAGTCAGAAAACATTTCCATCTCTATTTCTTAATTTCTCATCTACCAAATCTTTTCATTTTCTATGCTTAGAAAACATCTCTGATTTATATTTGGAAAACGTTTCCAAAACTCATTTACTTATATTAAAACGAAAGTTGTATAAAACATCATTACTACTACTCAAAATCATAACACTCATCAACTGTCCATATTTCTGACCATTCCTTAGTCAACAATGAAGTCAATCAAGTTGGGGTATAATTACCTCTCAAACCTTAACTGAACAATATTCTTAACTTCGAAATGGGAAAAGTTCACAACTTCAAATACTAACCAAACATCACTGACGCAACTCTTGGATTCATTTTAGTAATCTACTTCTTTTACGGAAATCATTGTTTATAACAATGGCGTTACAACCCATGCTTCCAAACTATTTAATTATAAAATATAACTTTTATTCATTACATGAAATAAATAACTAAACAAATAATTAATTAAATCTTTATTTTAAACGAAAACTAACTAATCCTTTTCCTAAATTCGACATAGTCAAATTCCAATGTATAATTCTCTTTCAAATAATCTCCATTCGATTAACGTTCTGGACTTCAAAATAAAGTACCATTTCAGGTCAACTCAATTCTCATTTTCATTTTAAATTCACCTTTGAAATTATCACTTCCAAATTATTACTAATTCTCGTTATAACCATTCCAATCTGCAAAATGTTTGCTTTTAGCCAATATCCACTTTAAAAGATAAATATCATTCCTTTATAGAAACCTAGACTCGTTTTATCAAATCAAACTTGATCTTTTATTTGTAAATACTATTACAGGTTCAGATTCCATTTATCGAGTCATTTTGTAACTTCTTGTTCACATTCCAACTCATTTTCAAATCTCGTTTACATATCAACCTTCCAGCCAATTTTATCTAACAATTTTATAATTTTATATTGACTTCATACCCAAATATAAGTTATTTGTGTTGAACCAAATATAAGTTATTGGTTTCGAACCAAATATAAATTTCATTGTCAATTTATATTTTATATAATATATAATTTCTAAAAATAAGTTATTTTTATATGATTCAACGTATTCAAATTCCAATTATAAATACTTATGTATTTACTTTAATTTTATTCACATTTCAAACATCAGAATAAATTTCATCGTTTCCTTTTTAAAACATTTCCTAATTTCCTTTTGTAAATTCACTCTTGAATTTACATTCCCAAATTATTTAATGATAATTATTCATTTTCATTTATAAACATCGTTTATAAATTAATCTCCTTGTTTTTATTAATAAAACAAGTTATTGTATTTTAGACCAATCGAAATTCAACTTCTATTTTGAGGGATCCAGCTGGATCCCTCCAACCTATCTTTTCCTGCATCCATAGATATTAAACAACATAAGTAATACCAGTTCTGTTTCAAGACGAAATATAGTGATATAGAAGGTCATCCGCTAATATTATGCGGGGCACATAGGGTCTCATCTGCTAATAGTACTATGAGAAATATCCAACTACTAAACCTGGATATAACTAACATATATAACAACAACAATTGATAATAATAAATCAATGCATCCAACCAATCAACGCACAACATTCAATCATCATTTGTCAATTTTAAATTACGTTTATAAAACTATAAACTGACAGAGTTAGTGAGCTTACTCACTTTGGTCGTTCATCGCTAAATGACGATAAACAGTTGATTAATCCAGTCAGGCGTTTTATCTTCCGTAAATTGCAACAAGCTCCAAATCGCTCCAAACCAGTTACCCTACATCCATCTGATTTCAATGTGATAAACGGTTCGTCAATCTAACATCGTATGAGTGAGATATTAAACTTAGAAGTTAATACACTATTTAAATTGAATTAAACTTAATTTTTGTAGATTTAGGCCTCACCAAAACCAGCCCAATACCTAACCCGACCTGCTATGAACAGTTCTTCCTTCTCTATCCTCTAGTATATGAACTTGTCCTCTTTTTTCCTTCAATCGCCATTTCAAAACTTTAATCGATCTATTCTCCTCCATTTTTGCACAACTTCTATAGAAACCGCACCCATTTTCCTTCTCTTTATCTCCACTTCCCGACCATACCTCTTAGCGCCATCATGCACGCTTCTTAGAGAAATTGACGTCGATAGACGCTCTTCGCACTCCTTTATCAAGTCATGACATTTTTTATTTAAAATTCCATAGAAAAAAATTAGGCCGCTGCGGAATGATGCTAGAAGTCGAAAACGAAACTTCAAAAATCATAAATCCTCTTCGTTATTGAAAAAAAGTGTCCTAGGGTTGCTGCTTTGAAGTCAAACATATGAAATTTCATTAGCACCCACCAATATGTACATCATGTTGAAGCTTATGTCGATACAGGTTTAGTGGAGTTAGTTTCAAGATTTTAGGAGATGCATACGATTTTTAAAGATTAAAGGAAGATTTAAGATTAAAACGGAAGCTATGTTTTTCTTCAAGAAATGAAGAATGTCGTCCCATATGTATAAGGTGAACAATTTGGCACACACGTATATAGGGTTGCTTTTTAGGTTTGGATAGGTCGGCTGAGAGGATGGTTTGAACATTTTAATTTATTTTATTTTTATATTATTCAATCTTCACGAAACGTACGCACGAAGTAACAAGCTTAAATAACCACATATGATCTCTGGTTGTGATGAAAACTCCGATAATACAATAACTTAATATATCAGACATGATTGAACTAGTTTCATCAAATTCCGAGATCATCTGCAAAAGTTCCTTTTTAATTTCAAACGGTTAAACAATACGTGTTTATATTGTGCGCGATAGCAAAATAACTCCAATTGACGCGAAACTAAAAATCTTACAATAATTAATCACTATAGATTTAATAAAATTAGTTCAATCAAAAACGGAGGTCATTTTAAAATTGGTTATTCTTAAATTCCATACTAAATCGATATAACATAAATCAATTTAAAATAATTCAATTAAATAGTAATATGTTAGTATCATGTATATATATACAAAAATTATATAGCTTCATAAATTAAAAAATACGGATTTATACTTGACATTCCAATTTCTAGTTGAAATGTCGTTCAATTTATATTAAAAACCATTCTGATTTATTAAATCAATCATCATAGTTTATAAACAATTCCACAACAACTTTACGAAAATTTGATTTGGACATAACTAAAAATCGACAATATGAAATCTCCATTTTTCTCTTCCATTAGAAAAATATAGTTCAATAGATTTGAATGTTTCTTGTTTGAACGAATTCCGACTTATGTTGGATCCTATACATTCAATTTAAGTTCAAAACCTAAAATTACAAACTTCCGCACCGCTGCAAGCTGTTTTTTTATTATATTATAATTAATACGCTCAAACTTTGTGTTTTAAGTAAATTAAATCTATTTATATTACCAATTCAACATTTAAAACTAATATAAATATTCAAAATTAAATGCTAAAAAATCCAGATCGTTACATTTGCTCAACTTGTTCCACTACCTTTTGGAAACGATCTGATTTTGCATTGTACTTCTTATGCGAGCTTTTGTTTTGTTAGAGTATTGGGTCATGACCATGTTGGATTTCCAGTATTTTTGGAACGTGATGGTGTATGAGAAAGCTACTTTGTACCTTGTTGTAGGTCGTTGGCATGTACAAGTGATTTTATCGTGAAACATGGGGCTCTCCGTGTAGCCCCTTCTTTGGTCATACTGATTGGATATGTTTTGCTTTATAGGATTTGGTTGTATCTTGTTTAGCCTATAATTTTCTATTCATATAATACTTCAATGTATTTATGTATTTTCTTATGACAGTATGAACATATAGTCAACCTGCATAGAGTATGAAATTTTTGTAGTCTGGATATTGTTTCAACTCTAGTTGTTTAATCTAGATATGATAGCACTATAAAAAAAGAATGTAGTAGGTTGGTAACCATCCAATCTCCTATAATTTTGTAATTATTATTTGTTATAATAATAAGTGTTTGTGGTCTCTGTAAAAACCGGTCGGTCTTGCCAAATTTTAAAGAAGTTCTTAACTATGCTTGACTACAAAGATTATAGAGAAACATATGTGGAGAAATCTATAATGCAATATTAGAAGATAGTAACTGTAACACCCCGTAATTTTAACAACACTAAAGATGATAAATTTTAAAGAATACTTATTTAAATATTCAGAATTAAGTGAAACGGATTGCGCCACTGCATTCGTCTCGGAATTCTGATTGAGACAGACACCTGGTTTGCGTAAAATGGACACCGTATGAAGAAGTTATTAAGGTTTGAAATTTGTATACGCACAAGAAGAATATATATGAATAAAATAAGTCCAGAAACTCAAAATAGTTCAAAATTTGAGCAGAAGGGGGAACCGGTAAAATTTCGGCCAATGGGTGTCGACCCCATCAAGGGGGGTCGACCTGGTAGATCTAGGCAGATTTTTCTGGTTCTGAACGTGGACTCCTTTCTTGACTTGGTTCGTTGGATTTAGGCTATAAATAAGACCCCAATTATCTTGTTTTTCCACACCAAAAACAATGAAGAACTAGATGTTGTCTCTGCCCAGCTTAAATTAAGCATTTTCTTCTTCAAGAATCAAGTCATTCAAGTTTAGGGATCTGTGATTCAACATCCGCAACTATTCTTTTGTCTCTTAGATCTATTCTCTGTGAGTTCATGTTATTTTTAGATATAAACATTTAAAAAGTAATCCTGATATGTTTATAAATCTGGGTCTAAACCTATGCCTAATCAGTTCTATTATCACATTTTCATCATTTCTGTTCTTATATGCCTATTTCTGCAATCATATGCCCATTTCTGTTACTTTTGGTTTTATGCCTATTCTGTTCTTCTCTCTCATTCTCTTTTTATTTTTATAGCCAGGCTACCTTCGAGCCTAGGCCGATATCGCTGAAATATGCATATGAACGAAATTGGGTTAAATTGGGAATGACTGGAAATGGTAATTTAGGGGCATACCTTGTACTTTGAATCACGATTGGAATCTAGGAGCATAAACTATATTGTGAAATTGGACTAAAAATTGGGGCATGATTTATACGATAAATTATGGCTTGTGGTTTGGGACATATAAATCTGTAGGCTTAATTAAAGATTAAGTGAAACATGTTAATAGAACTATAAAGAATCTGTGAAGCTTGTTTAATCCGTTAAAATTGGGGCATAACTTGTATTGGTAAATTTGGGGCACTTGAATTGAAAACATGAATATGGATTTGGGGCATAAATCAAATTGTGATTTAGATCTTAATTTGAGGAATATGGTACACGATGAATATGACTTGGAAAAGGGGCATGAAGCCCTATAATGAAATAGGGATAATTTTTAAAGAATGAAATGCCTAGAATTACAGTAATTAGAAACTGTAACCACGCTTAGTCATGAGGTTAGATTACGCTTGTGTTAGAAGTCTGCCCGGACCCACCCGGTATATCCAACGACCACAAGTGGTGAATCTAATGCGACAGGTCTAAGTGCATAAACACGTGACAGTGCTAAGACACGAGGTTAAGTCTGACTTGTGGAAGAAGTTTGCCAGGACCCAACCGACATATCCAACATCCACAAGTCGTAGACTTAATGTGGGAGGTTTAGCGCATTATAACCATAAATGAATATATGGTAATGAATTTGTAATACTTAACGTGTTTGAATCCATAAGGATTGTACGAGCCTGTTAAATCTGTGGAGTTAAGAAAGCCTATCAAATCTGTGGGGTTAAATAAGCCTATTAAGTATGTGGGGTTTAGTAAGCCTTTTAAATTAGCGGGTTTAAGTAAACATGTGAAATTTGTGGGGGTTATACGAACTTGTTAATCTAGAAAACTTAACTTGCTAAATCTGTAGGGGTTATATGGACCCATTAACTTGTAAGGTTTAACCCGTAAATTTATAGGTGGTTGTGTGAATCTGTTAAATCTGTTAGGAATAACCTATCAAAATCCTAGTTAATTGGGTACACAAGATCTGTAAGGGTTGGCTTGTGTCATCTGCTATATGGGACCCATATTAGACAGTAACCCATTCTGGTATTAAACGGGGACCCCGCACTAGGTAGGGTTTAGGGCACGCTTACTGAACTGATTGTGAGTGGTGCATCTAGGAAGAGGTGTGTACTAGCGCGTGCTAATGGACTCATGTGCGTGCATGAGTACGGCCTGCATCTGGGAAAACAAGCCGTTGTAGCACTAGTAAATAGGCCTGTGTCATTCTGTACGTTGCCACTTTATGATGTAATACACCCTACTGTGGGGTCGACACAGGATATTTACGAGATAGGGAGCCGATCGATTGGGGGTAGTAATTAGGATACATCTAGTCCTATCTATTTCTGTGGGGTACCTGTACTTCTGTTTGGGTGTTAGTTATTTCTGTTGAGGTACCGATCAATTCTGTTTAGGGTAAAACCCGTTACTAGAGTACACCTAAAACTACCATTATATTTTCATTGGGATCATCCTGTTTCTGTTAAGTAATTAGGGAATATGTAATCCTGTTACATATCTGTTATACCGGTATTGGTGCACAGAAAAGTACTTAAGAAGCGCAACATATCCAGTTCTGTTATCCCATTTATCCTGTTATACCCGTCTTAGGATATTATTATCTCTCTTATCCAGTTTATATGTCTGTCATGATGCTTTTACTTATTTATATGATAAAAGTAACTGGACCCGCCAGACTTTATGTCTAACCCATTTTTTTTCCTCTTCTTTCTCTTTCATTCCTCTCCAAGGTTCTCAGGGTGAGAATACTCTAGCTTGATCAGGATTCTGCTTAGCTTTGCTTGGAGCTTGTTAGTTGTATTGCTCGATTTCTAGTCTTTCTACCATGGCAATGTTTTTAGGGAACTACACTATTTTCATTATTATTTTACTCTGATGTTTTAAGTACAAGACAGAAGTTTTAAGATTGATGTACCGAGCTTTATGTATTTCAGACCTATGATGTACTATGTTTTGAACCACGATGTTTTCTGTTTAAATAAAGTTCTGAATTCCGCTGCTATTTTGTATTTGTCTTGTAATATTTCTGTTTCTGTTTACCTACAACGCTTCACGAAACTTAATGCATTCTCTTAATGAGTGACGTTAACGGATGTGGGGTGTCACACTTGGTATCAGAGCTGAAGGTTACCAGTTCAGACAAAAGATTTTGAAAATTGTTTTCAAAAAGGTGTAAAAAAAGCATTTTCAAAATAAAAGTCTATTTTGAAAAACATATTCCCCAAATCCATATGTTACATCTTTCGATTCTCTGCTTGAATCCCTTTTCCTTTTCTTTTCAGCATGTCTGGGGAACCTAATATTCCTAAGGGCGTTACAATATTGGTTGGTTCCGTCGGTATCTAGAGGCCGCGACGCCTACCAGTGGTCAAGCAGATGTTCCTCCCCTAGCTGCACCCTCCATTCCTCATCGTTCTCTTCCACGAGAAGATAATTCTCTAAGATCTGCAAAGATTTCTGTGCTATGGGTAGAAAGCCATTTCGAGGAACCGAAACTTCCGTAGAAGCAAGGAATTGGCTCAAAGAGACGGAGGACTTGTTTGGAATTTTCGAAGTTGACAATCGTAGGAAGAATCTGTCAGCCGTCTGGCAGATGAAAGATGAGGCTTTGTTCTGGTGGGAGATGACGCAAGAGGGACGTCCAGTTGAGACATGGGATGATTTCCGAAAAAGGTTTGAAATGAAATTTCTTTCTCAAGCCGAGCAAAGTATGCAAATGGAAAGGTTTTTGGCACTTAAGCAAGGAGGCATGTTTGTTAGAGAGTATGTTAATAAGTTTAATCAATTGGCAAGGTTTGGTTTGGAGCTAGTAAATACCCCACATAAGAAAGCTTTGAGGTTTGCTAGAGAATTGGATGGACTCCTCCATGGGTTGGAAATGTCTCATATTCCGATGGGAGCAACTTTTGAGAAGCTCATTGATATAGCGTTAATGCATGAGGAAGATAAAGGTGAAAAGAAAGAGGCTAGGGTTAAGGAAACACAAACAAAAAAGTGTGGCCCAAGAAAGAACAACAACAAGAGGGTGGAAGGAACGACAAAGCTCTAGGCAAAAAGAAATGTCATGGTTGTGGGAACGTGGGTCATTTGGTCAAAGGCTGCAGAAAAAGGAAGAATGCTTTCTTCAACTGTGGTGAAGTCAGACACTATACTACGGAAGGCCCAAAGAAGCAAGGGCTGAGCCAAAGGGCAGGACCTTCTGGAGGGCAGGTGCATGCTCTCGTGGTCGGTGCACCAGATAGAGGTAGGAAAACTTCTGTGGAAGGTTTGATTTCTCTTTCCAATCATCCTATTAGAATTTTTTTGATTCAGGCGCTTCGCATTCTTTTATATCTGATTTTGTGGTTGAGTCTCTACACCTTAGTACTAGTATGGTTTTGGATACAGTTGTCGTCTCAAACCCCATTAGGGGTACTGCTCGTTTGTCTATGATTTGTCGGGGTTTGAGAATATATGTGTTAGGCGTCGAATTTGAATACGATGCATATATACTTAGTTTTATGGGATACTATCTGATTCTAGGGATGGATTTGCTAGCCATGTATGGTTCCATTCTGGACTGTTAGAGGAGGGTCGTTAGATTTATGACTTGCCGTGGAAGGACTCTCGAGATTTCTAGTGACCCAAGAGGGTCTAACATGCTTAGTTTCCTAGAATCACTTGATGCTTCTGCCGATGATTCACAATATGTACTTGTAGTTTGTGAGTATCCAAATGTTATCGAGGAAGTTAGCGACTTATCTCCGAGGCGCAAGATTGATTTCCGGATATACTTGGTATATAATGCGAAGCCAGTCGTGTTACCTATGCACCACATGACCCCTAGGGAAAGGAGGGAGCTCAACAAGCAAGTAGGGGAGCTACTTGAAAAGGTGTTGATTACCCGAAGCATATCAGAATGGGGTACTCCAGTCGTCTTTGCAACCAAGGCATATAGCTCGCTTCGCTTATGTGTGGATATTCATGATGTTTTTCCACATTTCTTATTTATGGAAGTGTCTACGCGATACAGCAGAGGTAGTTGAGCCGAGGAAGTAGAGGTAAAACGGAAGACGACAACTAGACGAGTTCCTACCCATATACTTGGATCAGAGGTTAAGATGCTACAAAACAGGGAGGTTAAGTTAATAGGAGTGAAATGGGGAGAGGACAACGAGGATACGACATGGGAGGCTGAAAAAAAGAATCGCGCTTCATACCCTCTCCTTTTTGGGACTATGTTCTTAACTTCTTTTTCCAAGCTTTTATTCGTACTTCCTTCTGTCATTTGTGTGTATCCCATCGATCGAATCTTTGACCTTTAGGTATAAATCCCATGGATGTAAGACATGTTATGTTTGATGGATGCAAGTGGATGCAAGTGATTGCTAGTGGTTGCTTATGGATGCATATACACACACATTAGGCACTAGATCGGCTCAATCACTCTCATAACGCATATGGATATGTGTGCATTTTTCTTCTTTTTATGGATGGAAATGGATGTATCATCATATGGATTTTTCGTTTGGACAGATGATTGTGCACACATATAGAACTTACATGTTATAACACGATTATTTGCATACATGTTGGATTCATAGCACTAACATACATTGCATTAAGGAGGTAGACTAAATCAATAGACCTCTTGATCTTCCGCATTAGTATTGGGACATATACACACACCTTTGCATATGTTCATATAACCATTAGAAATATTTTAAGGACGTTGGATCCGGGTGATTGGTGGATAAATAGATGGATGATGGATGATAGGATATACATTCTTCTTAACTTGGAGATTTCGGGGACGAAATCCTTTAAGTAGGGGAGAATGTAACACCCCATAATTTTAACAACACTAAAGATGATAATTAAAGAATACTTAATTAAATATTCAAAATTAAGTGAAAGGACTGCGCCATTGCATTCATCTCGGAATTCTGCTTGAGATAGACATTTGGTTTGCGTAAAACGGACATTGTATGAAGAAGTTGTTAAGGTTTGAAGTTTGTATACGCACAAGAAGAATACATATGAATAAAATAAGTCTAGAAATTCAAAACAGTTCAAAATTCGAGCAGAAGGGGAAAGCGGGAAAATTCCCGCCTATGTAAACCCCATCAGGGGAGTCGACCCATGGGTTAACCCCATCAATGGGGGTCAACCCCCCACGACAGATCTAGGAAGATTTTTCTGGTTCTGAACGTGGACTCCTTTTTTGACTTGGTTCATTGGCTTTAGGTCATAAATAAGACTCCATTTCTCTTGTTTATCCACACCAAAAACAATGGAGAACTACATATTGTCTCTACCCAGATTAAATTAAGCCTTTTCTTCCTCAACAATCAAGTCATTAAAGTTTAGGGATCTATGATTCAACAGCTGCAACTATTCTTCTGTCTCTTAGATCTATTCTCTGTGAGTTCATGTTATTTTTAGATATAAACATTTAACAAGTAATCTTGATATGTTTATAAATCTGGGTCTAAACCTATGCCTAATCAGTTCTATTATCACATTTTCATCATTTCTGTTCTTATATGCCTATTTCTGCAATCATATGCCCATTTCTGTTACTTTTGGTTTTATGCCTATTCTGTTCTTCTCTCTCATTCTCCTTTTATTTTTATAGCCAGGCTACCTTCGAGCCTAGGCCAATATCACTGAAATATGCATATGAATGAAATTGGGTTAAATTGGGAATGATTGGAAATGGTAATTTAGGGGCATACCTTGTACTTTGAATCACGATTGGAATCGGGGGCATAAACTATATTGTGAAATTGGACTAAAAATTAGGGCATGATTTATACGGTAAATTATGACTTGTGGTTTGGAACATATAAACCTGTAGGCTTAATTTAAGATTAAGCGAAACATGTTAATGGAACTGTATAGAATCTATGAAGCCTGTTTAATCTGTTAAAATTGGGGCATAACTTGTATTAGGAAAATTGGGGCATAACTTGAATAGAAAATATGAATATGGATTTGGGGCATAAATCAAACTGTGATTTAGATCTTAATTTGGTGCATATGGTACATGATGAACATGACTTGGAAAAGGCGCATGAAAACCTATAATGAAGTAAGGATAATTGTTAAAGAATGAAATGCCTAGAATTATAGTAAGTAGAAACTGTAACCACACTTAAACACGAGGATTGATTACATATGTGGTAGAAGTCTTCCCAGACCGGCCCGGCATATCTAGCGACCACAAGTGGTGAATCTAATGTGAGGGGTCTAAGTGCATAAACACGTGACGATGCTATGACACAAGGTTAAGTCCGACTTGTGAAAGAAGTCTGCCCAGACCCAACCAGCACGTCCAACATCCACAAGTGGTAGACTTAATGTGGGAGGTCTAACGCATTATAACCATGATTGAATATATGGTAATGAATTTGTAATACTTAACATGTTTGAATCCATAAGGATTGTATGAGCCTGTTAAATCTGTGGGGTTAAGTAAGCCTATCAAATCTGTTGAGTTAAATAAGCCTGTTAAGTATGTGGGGGTTAAGTAAGCCTGTTAAATCGGTGGGGTTAAGTAAACCTGTTAAATCTGTGGGTGTTATACAAACCTGTTAATCTAGAAAACTTAACCTACTAAATCTGTAGGGGATATATGGACCCGTTAACTTGTAAGGTTTAACCCGTAAATTTGTAGGGGGTTGTGCGAATCTGTTAAATATGTTAGGCATAACCTGTCAAAATCCTAGTTAATTGGGGACCCAAAATCTGTAAGTGTAGGATTGTGTCATCTGTTGTGTGGGACCCATATTTGTCAGTAACCCATTCTGGTATTAAAGGGGGATACCGCACTAGGTAGGGGTCCGGGCACGCTTACTGAAATGATTGTAAGAGGTTCATCTAGGAAAAGGTATGTACTGGCGCATCCCAACGGACTCATGTATGTGCATGAATACGGCTTGCATCTGGGAAAACAAGCCGTTGTAGCACCAGTAAATAGATCTGTGTCCTTTTGTTGGTTGCCACTTTAGGAAGTAATACACCCTACTGTGGGGTCAAAACAGGATATTTACGAATAAGGAGCCGATCGATTGGGGGTAGTAATTAGGATACATCTAGTCCTGTCTGTTTCTGTGGGGTACCTGTATTTCTATTTTGGTTAACACCCCTTATTTCTGTTGAGGTACCAGTCAATTCTATTTGGGGTAAAACCCGTTATAAGAGTACACCTAAAATTACCATTATATTTTCATTGGGATCATCCTGTTTTTGTTAAGTAATTAGGGAGTATGTAATCCTGCTACATATCTGTTATACTGGTATTGGTGTAGAGAGAAGTACTTAAGAAGCGCAACATATACAGTTCTGTTATCCTGTTATACCTGTCTTAGGATACTATTATCTCTCTTATCCAGTTTATATATCTGTCATGATGCTTTTACTTACTAATGTGCTAAAAGTAACTGGACTCGCCAGACTTCATGTCTAACCCATTTTGTTTTCTCTTCTTTCTCTTCCCCCCCCCCCCCCGACCCAGCTTCTCAGGGTGGGAATACTCAAGCTTGATCAGAATTCTGCTTAGCTTTGCTTGGAGCTGCTTAGATGTATTGCTCGATTTCTTGTCTTTCTATTATGGCTATGTTTTTGGGGAACTATGCTCTTTTCATTATTATCGTACTCTGATGATTTAAGTACAAGATAGAAGTTTTAAGATTGATGTACTGGGCTTTATGTATTTCAGACTTATGACATACTATGTTTTGAACCACGATGTTTTCTATTTAATAAAGTTTTAAATTCCGCTGCTATTTTGTATCTGTCTTGTAATATTTCTGTTTCTGTTTACCTATAACGCTTCATGAAACTAAATGCATTCTCTTGATGAGTGACATTAATGGATGTGGGGGGTCACAGTAATGAGATGAAAATTGCATCATTGAGGGATAACATAGCTAAACATAAGGATGAGTTTGTTGCTATCGAATAAGAAAATGTATGTCTTAGTTGAATCAATGACACACTTACATTTCACTTTTGACCAATTAAACAAACATAAAAAAAATTCACTTTGTTAAGGACCACTGCTTTGACAAGGTAGAAACGTAAAATCAAAAAATCTTCCACCATCTTTGCCTTTTTTGCTCAAAAAATGATCATACACCATTACTATAATAATTTACACGTAAAAATTGTGTTATTTAAGTTTTCATGTGTTCTTTGTCAACCATAAAGCATACATTCTTAGATGGTACATAGTGTATGCAATTCTTTGTGACGGCCGCCCCGTACCATCAAACATTTCCCTGAAATGCGCTGTGCCAATGCCCGACTAGCACGGGACGTTTGTCAAAAGGTCGAAACGATGAATCACCAAGAACCTTTAGTATATCTCACAACGCATGGAATAAAGTATAATAATAACATAACTTGATATAAAATAGACGAGATAATACAGAAGATGAAAAACTAAACCATATCCATCAGAGTAGCAGAATCTAAAACACACCTTCATATCCAATTATTATAACTTTAAAATATTGCCTCTAAAAGGGAATAAAAGAGGTACACTAATAATGCCCAAAGTAGTGACCAACAACAACCAAGGTTTTAAATCTCGGATATCGGTCGCGTTTCGTCTCGGGGATTTTATAGACTCGGTTTCGTATCGGGGGAGATCTCAGACGAGATGATTCTAACTCAGGAGTCGTCTCAGATTTTCATCTCGGTTATGAAAGTTCATATCGGAATAATCTCAGGGTACATGATATGTTAAAAATGATATTTTAACAAAATAATTTTTATGAATGCTATCAAAAACATTGTAACTTAAACTTAAAATGCAAAATAACTTTATTATTCTTTATTTTGCAAAAGATCATTCATACTCTAAATCGTAATATGCTAAAAACAGGAATATTGCTAGACATGAAACATTAAAAGGACCCGAAACATTAAAAAATTCAGCATAAAAGACTATAAAATACATAATTTCATAAGTAACATGTATGTAAAAAGACGAATATGAAAATCATAAGCATTGTAAAACATATGCGAACATACAATATAGTCATTTAACATGCGAAATGTAAAATAGCAAAAAATTGATATGGCTAGATTTGAGTTTTTTAATTGTAGTTCTAGTTCAGGCACAAATTTAAATTTTAACCAGAAAAACTAAGATCTCGGATGATATTCCAGTATTTTGTCTCAGTCGATATATAGTTCGATATTGCAATATCTCGGGCGATATATTCGAAAGGAAATTTGGAGTGATATTTACTGTTTCGTTTCGGAAGGAGCCCAAACTGAGATCTCGAAGGAGATCTCGGGCGATATTTGCGAGATTTGAAACAATGGAAATAACACAGGGAGAATATATATAAAGTACATGGAGGCCTCCTGCTCCGGACAGCTAATCATGCATAACCACTTAACCTTCCTCTAGTCTGCTCATTTTAGAGCACCTAGAGTAATAAGAAGAGGCAAAAAACTTCGGGTTAGACGAAAGTCTAGTGTGACCGATAGCAAATCTATACCACTACATAAAGCAATAACGGGTATAAATAATAATACCTGACCTGGAACTACAGCCAAAGAGTTAGCACAACAAGATGTACAATACTCTAAGGTAAACACTAACATAGAGTGTAAAATGGAAGTGTGAGTATCATGGTGATAACAAACATCAAACATAGCAGTCATCCTCACATCTCTCACTCAGTACGTAAGGCATACAATATCCACCGCTTTGATCACCGAATCCATTTGGGGCCATGACGGAGTCCAACTCCGTACAATTATTGCTATGACCACACTTCCCTAGCCCATAGTCAACAACCCTGCCCAGTCCACACGGCCCTGACTCTAGGTTACGGGCCAACCGGTCTACATAGCCCTGGCTCTGGTTCGTCTACATGTCCCCCCTCTCTCAATGGTAAACCAAAGCTGTAGATATCGATAACCCTTTTGTACATGTCCTGCAGCAAAGCCTAAGTTAACTTGTTAGTTCCCATCTGGATCCTGAGTAATAACTTCCCATTTGGACTTCCTTTGCATCTCAGGTTTTGGTTCGATTGGAGTTGGTCTTCAGAAGGGTTCACGATCATCGTCACATGGTAGAAGCTCAAATCCAGTTCGGTTTGAGGTCACCATCATGGCTCGGTTCGTGGTCATCATTGGCTCGTGATCACCATCGATCATGGTCATCATAGGAGTCGTAGTCACCATGGGGTCGTGGTCACCCTGGGGTCATGGTCACCTTCTGGTCGTCGTCATCATCGGCTCGTCGTCACTATTGGCTTGTTGTCACCCTCGGCACGTGGCAGTTTTTGACCCTCTTGGTCGAGGCGGTTCGTGAATCTCTCGGCCAAAGCGGTTCGTGACCCTCTTGGTCAAAGTGGTTCATGACCCTCCTGGTCAAGGCGGTTCGTGACCGTGGTTACCATCAGGAACCACGACCCTGCAGTTTTTCCAGCATGCTAACTTCGCCAAACGACAGCTTTTTCAACCATTCTAACTTTCCTATGCAATTAAAAAACATACCAAACAACACTAGTAACATGTAGAATCAATCAAAAACATCAAAACAATGATTTAATATGTTAATTTAGATCAAACATACCATAACCATGATTTTCCCCTTGACCGTGTCATTTTCCCCTTAACCATGTCTAACTATAGGATTAGAAAACTTAATCCAAATTAACCCAAATTCATACCAACGACATAAATATGATTTTAGAATTTTTTTCATTTATTTCCATATTTTTATGATGTACAATTTCACTAATTATCACTAATCACCCCTAATTAGCCATAATTAATGTATAAACATGTAAACCACTCATCTTAGCCAAAAATAAATGTTAGACCTGAAATTTTTACTGATTTGGCTTGGATCCCAATGTGGTGCAGCAGATCTAACTCTAATTTGGTGTTAATCTGACTTGATTTGATATTGATTTGATAAATTAGTGATTAGAAAGTGATTAGAGAGAGATCTGGAAGATGGAAGCCATGATTAGGGTTAGAAAAAGGTTTGTGGCGGCTAGAAAAATGAAAGGAGGTTATTCTCCAACTCTTTCAGACCTCCCATAACCCAAATCCCAAAATGGGTTATAGGCCTAGCTGCTAATCACCCTATTAATCCCAGTTAGACTGTTTCTCCATCTTCAAATCTTATTTCAGCCATATCTCCCAAACGGTAAGTCCGTTTGATTAATGTGACCACTCTACGGAATGGCAAACCATCTTCTGAATCTAATGGTAGTGGTTTTAAGCCAAAACGCCTTGGCAAAACGATCATTTAAAATTTGGAAAAAATCGTGAATGTGGGAAATGACCCCAATAGTCGTCTCCCAAAGTTACACAACCATATGACTTCGTATGAAAAAAAAAATCTACAACGCTCCGATACGTAGAATGTAGGTCGTTACACTCTCCACCTTAAGAAATTTTTCCCTCGAAATTCCTTAACCAAGAAAACTTATAGTGGTGCCCCGCATTCCTATCAGCCTTTACAAACATACATAATAACACAACAAACCTATCCTAGCATGTTGTTTACTAACAAGGGAATAACTATATCGCGATTAAAGTCTTACGAGGTAAAGAGCTCTGGATATAACTTCCTTATGCTCTCCTAAGTTTCCCAAGTACACTTATTCTCATTATCATCACACTGGACCTTAACCAGTTTCACTGTCTTCCACTGAAGTTGCTTCGTATTGTGTTCGACAATACGAATCGGTCTGCGATTTCCAACTACCTCAGGTTCTATCTTGATATCGTCCAACTGATCTGGTGAAATAATCATATTAGAATCATGCACGAACTTCCTTAACTGAGAAACATGAAATACGTTGTGCACTCCCGCCGTCTTGTCAGGTAATTCAACTTTATACGCTAAATTCCCAACTTGTTCAAGGATGGGAAATGGACCAAAAATCCTTGGTGCTAATTTACCTCTCCTACCAAACCGAAACACACTCTTCAACAGAAAAATCTTGGCGAATACCAGGTCACCAATGGAGAATTTCAAATCTCTTCATCTTTTATTAGCATAACTCTTCTGCTACCTTGGGCAGCCTTCATTCGTTGTTGAATAACCTTGATCTAATCTGAAGTTTCTCTTATTACATCTGGCCCAAGCACAAATTTCTCACTGATTTCCAACCAACGTGATGGTGAGTTGCACGGTCTTCCGTACGAAGCTTCAAATAGAGCCATGCCAATATAGGACTAATAACTATTTTTATATGCGAACTCAACCAGATGAAAATGGTCATCCCATGACCCACTAAAATTCAATAAACAAGCTCTCAAGAGTTCCTCTAATACACGATTCACCCTCTCTATTTGACCATCGGTTTGAAGATGGTATGTGGTACTGAGATGTAATTTTGACCCTAAAGCCTCTTGCAAGCTCTTGCAAAACCCACTAGTAAATAACGGATCTCGGACACTCACAATACCTTTAGGTATTCCACGAAATCTCACTACCCACTTCATATATAGTTCTGCTAACTTAGCTACCGTTCTATTCGACTTGACTGGTATAAACCTTGCACTTTTGGTAAATCAATCCACAGTCACCCAATACCATCATAACCCAATCTAGTCCTTGGTAAACCGTAAGTGAAATCCATTGAGACTTGTTCCCATTTCCATTCGGGAATTTCCAACGGTTTTAACAAACTACTAGACTTCTTTTGCTTGGCTTTAACTAACTGGCAATTCATGCACTTGGATATAAACTTCTCAACGTCTCTCTTCATCCCTTCCTAATAGTAGGTCTGCTTCATGTCTCAATGCATTTTGTTACCATTGGGATGTATAGTCAGTTTCGAGTGATGACACTCTCTAAGCACTTCATCTCTCAATCCATTAGCATTGGGCACGACTAGTCTCCCATTCTTTCGAAGCCATCCTTCTCGATCAAGTCCATACTTATTCATTTCATCACCGTCGATACCCATATCTACCTTGGAGATGATTTCCAATAGGTTAGGATCGTCCCTATGATTGGAACCGATCTGCTCAATCAAAGTCGGTCTGACTGTCAAATTTGCTAACATCTCTGGATCCAATTCACACTTAGGTCTGAAATCATATCCCGGATGTACTCCAGTTGCTAGCATTCAAGAAACATAAGCCCTAAACAGACATGTCTCCTACTCAATGCATCAGCTACCGCATAGCCCTTCCCGGGTGTGTATGCGATATTAAAATCATACGAAGCCAAGAACTCTAACCATCTCTGCTGACGAAGATTTAAATCCTTTTGGGAGAAAAATACTTTAACGACTTACGATCGGTAAACAAATCGAATCTTTCTCCCAACAGATAATGTCTCCACATCTTCAATGCGAACATGATCGCTACCAATTCCAAATCATGGGTAGGATATTTTTTCTCATGTGGTTTCAGTTGCCGACTAGCATAAGCCACAACCCTACCCCCTTGCATCAGTACAACACATAGTCTGGTACCACAGGCATCCGTGTATACTGTCATCTCTTCGTTCCTTTTAGGAATAACTAACACTGGTGCACACATTAACTTCTCCTTTAGACTCTTAAATGCATTCTCACACCTTTCGTCCCAAGCAAAAGCTTGATTCTTCTTAGTCAACTGAGTTAATGATGCCTCTATCTTGGAGTAGTCTTGAATAAACTTACGTTAATATCCAGCTAATCCCAGGAAATTCTCACGTTTATTGCATTATATGGCGCATACCAATCTTGCACTGTAGCCACCTTTGTCGGATCCACGGCAATACCATTCTATGAAACAACATGGCCCAAGAACCACACTTCCCTCCTCCAGAAGTGACATTTAGAAAATTTCGCTTTCAATTAGTATTTCCTCAACACCTCCATCACTGTCCTCAAATGTTCCTTTTGTTCTTCCTCTGTCCTCGAGTAAACCAAGATATCATCCACAAACACAAGAAAAAACTTATTTAATTGACCCCTAAAAACCATATTCATAAGATACACAAAATATGTGGGTGCATTGGTCAACCCGAATGGCATGACCAACCACTCTTAGAATCCAAACGGCATCCGAAATGTCGTTTTAGTCATACTCTCATCTGCTACTCGAAGATGATGAAATCCTATCGCAAGATCCAACTAGGAAAACACTCTTGCTCCATTTAATTGATCAAACAAATCATATATTTGTGGAAAAGGATACTTATTCTTCCTAGTCACCTTGTTCAACTCACGGTAGTCCACACATAAGCGAAGGGAACCATCGGCCTTAGTAGCAAATGCAACTGGTGCTCCCCACTCAGAAACACTTCTTCGAATAAATCACTTCTTCAAGAGATTGCCTACTTGCACTTCATTCTCTCGCTTCTCCCTTGGCGCCATACGATGAAGAGGCATCACTATAGGTCTGGCATCTTTCACTAAATCAATCCAAAACTCGATCTCTTGGTGTGGTGGAAGTTCGGTCACTTCTTCAAAGATGTCCAAATACTAGCCAGCAATAGGAACATCTGATAACTCATCATGCGGGATGTCGAGAAATTTAGAAAACTAGCCATCACCCCATTACTAGGTAGGCAACAAAATACCACCTTCCGTCCATAATCTGCTCTAGTTGTCACCGAAGACCCCTCACAGTCTACCACCACCCCATAACTTTGGAGCCAATCGACTCCTAAAACAATGCCAAACCCACCAAAACCCAAAACAAAGCAATCACAAGCAAACATACATCCATGACTCGATAAGACCAAATTACGATAAATCATACAAAGGCTAGTCGAACCACCGATCGGGTTCGTCACATCTAAAGGTCTATCAACAATCTCGGGTTCCAGTCCTAACCTATCTACTAGGTCACTAGATAAAAAGGAATGGGAAGCCCCGGTATCAAAAAATACTAGAACAGGAACATCATAAATAGAAAGCATACCTTGAATAATGACACCCTTTCCCTTCTCCACCGTAGTTGGGACATTCGACGAAGAAGGAACAACGTTGATAACATATGCTTTCACGATCTGCTATTCCTTAGGGGGTTGTGGACATTTATCCTTGAGGCGTCCTACTTGGACACAATTAAAGCACTTCCTTTCCCCTGGTTTCGCTCGACGGTCTCTGGCATAGTGGCCCTTCTTGCCATAGCTAAAGCACTCGATATCTTTCTTATTCTTCTATTTCTGACCATCCTTGATTTGGTTTTGTTTTCTCTTATTTTGGGAATTCTTATTGCCTTCACCGCTTTCCCGCGATTTTGGCTCCTTTGCAGATGTAATAGCGACCTCGGTCTTCATCTTAGGTTAAAGGCTTTCTGATCTCAATGCCTTTCCCATAATAGATTTGAATGTTTCATCGATATGGTTTATAAGTCTTTCCCCCAAGTACACATCTAAGCCTGTTATGAACTTCTCGTTCTTGTTCTCGGCAGTATCGACGATAGATGATCCATATTTCGATAAGGTATCAAATTCAGCAATATATTCCGAGACTGCCTGACCATTCTGATTAAGTTCCAAAAATTTACTAAACAATTCTGATTTTTGAGCAGTAGGAATAAACTTGTCACTAAAGCAAGTCTTAAACTGTTTCCAAGTAATTTAATCCTCGGGAGTAGTCGCTTTAATGGCATTCCACCAATTCATAGCCCGTCCTTGAAGATGAAGTGTTGCTAACTTTCTCTTCATTGCATCATTGATCCTCAAATCCTCAAAGATGCGCTCACAACTATCAAGCCAATCTTGAACCTTCGTAGCCGATTTCCTTCCATGGAACGGCTTCCCACCAAGACAAGTATAATCCTTGTTGAGCTTGGCGAAATCGGCTCTAGGCGCCTGCACTACTGCACCACCACCGTTAGCAGCATTAGGAACTGCTCCCTGAGCATCCCTAAGCATCTCTCGCATGAAGGTAGTAAAGATCGTCCTTATATCAGGGACATTCCCATTGTTGTCCCCTGAACCAATTCCCTCTTCAAATCCCGATGCGGGGTTCCTCACCATGCTCCTCGTATTTCTGCTCAGCGTTCAGTATGTAAAGAGAAAACGATTAACCATCTCCTTAATGGTGACAGTGCAGTGCGACTTCATCCTTAGATATACTAATGGTATATATATATAGTTTTTGAAAACAAAAATATCACAAATACGCGCTCTCATATACGTATACTATCTCCCCCTGATATCTTCCCCTTAGTTAAACTACGCAACCTAGGCTCTGACACCAAGTGTGATGGCCCCCCGTACCATCATACGATTCCCCGAAAATGCGTTGTGCCAATGGCCGACTGGCATGGGACGATTGTCAAAAGATTGAAACGATGAATCACCAAGAACCTATAGTATATCTCACAGTGCATGGAATAAAGTATAATAATAACATAACTTGGTATAAAACAGGCGAGACAATACAGAAGCTAAAAAACTAAACCATATCCATCAGAGTAGCGGAATCCAAATCACAGCTTCATATCCTATTATTACAACTTTAAAATACTGCCTCTAAAAGGTAATAAAAGAGGTACACTACTAATACCTAAAGTAACGACCAACAACAACACAGGGTGAATATGTATAAAGTATGTGGAAGCCTCCTACTCGTCTCCGAACAGCTACGCGTGCATAACCACCTGACATGCCTCTAGTCTGCTCGTTTAGGAACACCAAGAGTAATAAGAAGAGACATAAAACTCCAAGTCAGACGAAAGTCTGGTGTGAGCGATAGAA
The DNA here is from genome assembly GCA_030737875.1 of Allium sativum. Taxonomy (NCBI): domain Eukaryota; kingdom Viridiplantae; phylum Streptophyta; class Magnoliopsida; order Asparagales; family Amaryllidaceae; genus Allium; species Allium sativum. The sequence goes on along the minus strand of CM060925.1, from coordinate 136,142,890 downwards.
AACCTATACCACTACATAAAACAATAACGGGTATAAATAATCATACCTGACCTGGATCTGCAACCAAAGAGTTAGCACAACAAGATGTATAATACTCTAAGGTAAACACTAACATAGAGCGTAAAATGGAAGTGTTGGTGTCATGGTGATAGAAAACATCAAACACAACAGTCATCCTTACATCTCTCACTCATTGCATAAAGCATACGATATCCATCGCTTTGATTACAGAATCCATTTGGGGCCATGACGGAGTCCAACTCTGTACAACTATTGCTATGACCACACTTCTCTGGCCTATAGTCAATAACCCTACCCAACCCACACATCCTGGCTCTAGGTTATGGACCAAACATTCCACACAGCCCTAGCTCAGGTTCGTCTACATGCCCTCCCCCCTCTCTAAATGATAAACCAAAATTATAGATATCGATAACTCCTTTGCATACGTCCTATAGCAAAGCCCAACTCTAGAAGTTAACGCGTTGGTTCCCATCTGGATCTTGAGTAATAACTTCCCATTTGGACTTCCATTGCATCTCGGGTTTTGGTCAGATTGGAGTTGGTCTACAGAAGAGTTCGCGATTGTCGTCACGTGGTAGAAGCTCAAATCCTATTCGGTTCGGGGTCACCATCACGGCTCGGTTCATAGTCATCATTGGCTCATGATCACCACCACTCGTGGTCACCGTAGGGGCCGTGGTCACCATGGAGTCGTGGTCACCATTGGGTCGTGGTCACCCTGGGGTCGTGGTCACAATGGGGTCATGGTCACCCTCTGTTCGTCGTCATCATCAGCTCGTCATCACCGTTGACTCGTCGTCACCCTCGGCTCATGGCGGTTCGTGACCCTCCTGGTCGAGGCAGTTCGTGACCCTCCTAGTCAAGGCGGTTTGCAACCATCCTGGTCAAGGCGGTTCGTGACCCTCCTGGTCAAGGCGGTTCATGACCCTCTTGATCAAGGCGGTTCATGACCATGGTCACCATCAGGAATCAAAACCCTGTAGTTTTTCCAGCAAGCTAACTTCACCAAATGACGGCGTTTTCAACCATTCTAGCTTTCCTATGCAATCACAAAACATACCAAACAGCAGTAGTAACATGTAGAATCAATTAAAAATATCAAAACAATGATCTCATATGTTAATTTAGTTCAAACATACCAAAAACCATGATTTTCCCCTTGACCATGTCTAACTATAGGATTAGCAAACTTAATCCAAATTTACCTAAATTTATACCAACAACATAAAATATGATTTTAGAATTTTTACATATTTTCCCATATTTTTATGATGTATAATTTCGCTAATTATCACTAATCACCCCTAATTAGCTATAATTAGTGATAAACATGTAAATCACTCACATTAGCCAAAAATAAATGTTAAATCTAAAACTTTTACTGATTTGGCTCGAATCTCGATGTGGTGCAGTAGGTCTAACTCTACTTTGGTGTTAATCTGACTTGATTTGATGTAGATTTGATCAATTAGTGATTATAAAGTGATTAGAGAGAGATTTGGAAGATGGAAGCTATGACTAGGGTTAGAGAAAGGTTTGTGGCGGCTAGAAAAATGAAAGAAGGTGATTCTCCAACTCCTTTCAGCCCTTCCATAACCCTAATCCCGAAATGAGTTACGAGCCTAGCTGCTAATCACCCTATTAAACCCAATTAGGCTGTTTCTCCATCTTCAAATCTTATTTCAGCCATATCTCCCAAATGGTAAGTCCGTTTGATTAATGTGACCACTCTACGGAATGAGAAACCATTATCTGAATCCAATGGAAGTGATTTCAAGTCAAAACTCCTTACCAATCAAAAGTTATAGGCGAAACAAGATTCTCTAGGGGCCAAAATGTCATTTAAAATTCGGCAAAAATCGTGAATGTGGGAAATGACCCCAATAGTCGGTTCCCAAAGTTACACGACCATATGATTTCGTATGAAAATAAAACAAATATTCTATGATCCTCCGATACGTAGAATGCGGGTCGTTACATTCTTCCTCTCTCAATCTTTATCAAAGTATAGGTGTTAACACCAAAAAATGGCACAATACCTAAATAGAGATAATGTATAGAATAAAAATGAAGAAATTGAAATGAAAAACGAGATAAAATGCAATCATACGCTAATTTATAGTGGTTCGGTGTTAAAGAGCCTACGTCCACTTTATAATCTCTTTATTATATATAAACTTTGAGAGTAAATGTGGTTTAATGGATAAACCAATTACAATGAATAAAATGACAAGTGATTGGCCAAAAGCCCTTTTTCTGAAGCTTTGGAGGGCTATTTATAGATTCTACGGTTCTCGGATCGACTAAGACATGTGACATCCATCTGGAACTATAGAAATGGGGGAGAAGCCTTCTTCTGATGTGAAACGGCCTGGCTTGGCTAGTTATGGACAGGTGGCGGCAGATCTGGAGATGTAGTTATTAACCAGCTTTAAGAAAAAAGCCGTCACAACTCAAGATCGAGACTCATTTTCGGATGCCGACCTTTATCATGGATCGATTGATTATGGTTTAATCCGAACTGATCTCTTAGCAGACCAAGATATCCTCCTTTAGAATCGGCGTTCACTTCCGAAGTCAAAAACTAACCAATCGATTGGACCATCCCTGAAAGCTCGGGTCATTCCTGGAATGTTGGATCAGAGATATTAGGCCAAATTATGTGCACAAGACGAAGTCCTACTCCAAAGGCTGTTCATCCCCATGTATTTTTCTTCTCGTGTTCCTAGGTCTGATCGACCCTACGTCTCTTCATGCAGGGAAAGGCCATTCACTCCCATGTTTGGATGAATGCTGGTTCAGGTCGACACATGTCTTAGTCGACCCAAAACTATTCTATTTGGGTACATGCTATGCTTTCATGCTTGAAGCTTCTCAACTGTTAAGGCCCAAATTGAGCCGGGATGATTGACCCGAAGTGGCATGGACTTGAAGTTGTTTTGAGCTTTTCCACTCGACCGAGCCAAACTCAATCATGATTTAACTAGCATGTCTGATGATAGTTAGACTTTATTTTCTAATATTTGTGTGGTCTTGACGGCCTTGCCAAAAGTCAGGTTGACACTTTACCCCCCAAAGTATGTTGCATCATAGACGGGATGTGCTTTGTATCAGCTGAACTGCAATCCCACAGAAGCCATTCAGTATATGAATTGTGATGACGAATTGTCATGTCCGTCTGTTGGCACACTTTTTAGTCAAAGCTATCACACGTGCTAACTCTAGTTAACAATACGCTCAAGTATTGGGAACATCGTCAGAAGACAGGAAGCGATTTGGTTGAAGTCGCATCGCAAACAAAGAACGGATCGAATCTCCTAACAAAAGACCTTTTTTGGGCCCGAAAACATCAATTATGGAGCTTTGCTTCATACTCTTGTAGCACTCTGAATTAGCTTCAAGTAGAGCTTTCATTTGACCAAAACGGACTTACGGTTTGAAAGTTATGCCCATTTCCGTGAACGCACTCGGATCCGAGAACTTGGATTTTGGAAATGGTGACATCCCTGGTCGGGTCTCCCCTCCAGCTCGTGAGCACCACATCAACCTGGTTCGCCCCCCTCGGCTCGTGGCCTAACCCAGCTCGCCCTCTTCTTCTGCTCGTGAACCAACTTCGGCTCGTGGAGCACACGCGGACCACGACCCGACCGCTAGACTCTCCACTCCAGCTCATCACCCAGGTTCGCCCACCATGGTCATGAACTGCTTGGGTCTGACGCTTCTGCATATGATTCTGACCTATTCTAAAGGCTATTTTCACTCCAACATGCACGAATCTGATTACATGTGGCATGCAACGGCTTGGAGAGGATTTTTGGGCGTTTTCCTCCACATTTCGAGATTCTTGGGACATGTGCCATGTGTCTCACGAACCGCTATCAGGAAATGGCTTTAAATACATCATTTGAAGGCATTTTCAGGGAATCTCTGGTTTTTTGGCACTAAGACCTCCCGGAATCCATTGCCAAGTACGCAAGGACTTTGTGTACTCCTCAAATCAGTTTAACACGAGGATTTCGTGTATAAAATCATTTCTCTTTTCTCTTCTTCCTCACGATAACGCAAGGCTATTATGTGTAAACGGCTCTCACGGATTGTGAGACGGCATTGTAATTGTAATTTCCCAAGATCCAAGAAAATATAAAGTGGATGTAGGCTTGGTTTGAGCTGAACCACTATAAAAGTCTAATGTATTCCCCGTTTTTACCGCTTTATCTACATTACATGATCTAAGATTTGTGATTGTGAGGTTTTCACACCATATTTGGGTGTTAGGCCCAGATTTCGGTGTAACACCATCTAAGATGCCATTGCACTCGCAATATCTTGTCTACATGAATAGTTCGTCATTCGTTATGTCGAATCATTGGATCCTATATATGATGACATACACAAGTCATTGCCAAGGTATGTCATCATGCTGCGTGGGTCATGCACGAGGTCGAGTCTGACCGGGCGATTGCATACAAGTTATTATGAGTCAACTCAGATCAATGATCAAACCAAAGTTAGATCTAATATGTCTGGGTCAACTCATCTCGGGTCGACATTGTTGACCCGGAATATTTTTTCCACGAACTTTCTTTTCAGACAGAATACAAAGAGTCTCTTCGTTTTATTATATAAGTTGACCCACATCACAACATTTCACCTTTTCTTTTCAAGTCATCCGAGATGAAACTTCAACTTCACGAGATCCAGCAAAAATTCACCTAAATCCAACTATATCCATTAGTTTTCCTTAGGATTTGAGACTAGGTAGGTTTCGATTCATCTAACTCACGTTTTCGACCATAATTCCATATGGTTTAAGCCACAAATCCATCCCTTTTTTCTTTTCTTGGTTTAACTCAAACTCAAATGAATTCTCGGTTGGTCTATCACCGGTGGCATTGTCAGATCCAGGGAGGTATATGGAAACCATGAGGAGTTTGCAGATGATACTCGAGGAGAAGCGAGTTTGATGGGCGCATGATGGTGGATCTATGTTGTGGAACTCTAGATTGAATTCGTTAATTTGAGAAAGATAATGGAAGGGCAAGGCTTCCAGGAGGTCCCTCAAAGTCCAGTGGGAAGGGAAATGGATCCATGATGCTAAGTATGGAAGGAGGAAGATAGAGTAGGAGAAAGAAGTTTTTTTTTGGGTCGAACAGTCACCATATCAAGCCAAGGAGTGGAGGTGACGTGGAGTAGAGTAGAGTAGGTAGGAGATGGAAGATGTGAAGAAATTCAAGTCGAATAGGAGGCATACTGACCCGAAATTCTTTGGCCCACAAGTGGTAGCACATGTTGGGGAAGCATGAAGTCGGAGATCAGGTCGAACAATGGCTAGTCGGACCGGACCTTAAGTTGTTTGAATATGCCAAAAATTTCACATACCAACCGAGGACCTTCGACCCGAGGGATATCGACCCAGTGTTATTCGAGCGAAGACTTAAGATTGAATTATAACCAACTTTGTTTAACTCCATACCTCCCTACACACAAAAAGTTAATGAACTAACTTCACATGCATATATGGACAATTAGGATAGTGCCTTGGACATGTTAACTTGAGACTGCATATGAACTGAACTTATCCAAACTTATGCATTTTACGTATTTAATGTTTCTATTTCTGCAATTATCTCTGTACACTCTTACTACACATATTTGCACTGGTACACACACTGGGGGATGATGGTTTAGTTCTCTAGCCAATGATCTTTCTTGAGTAACATTGCCAACATGACTAGAAGATATGACACCAGAGGATCTGGAACTAGTAGGGGAATAGTACTTCCTTAGAGCCGGACATAAAACCTAGCTCTTCTACGGAGTTGGATCCTGATCCTAAATATGAAGTTCAGCCTCATGAATAGGAGGAAATTGCTTCGTCCGCCGAAGAAGAGGAAACAGCGAAGGAGGTGGTGGCTAAAGAGGAATCCCCTGATGCTCCCGCTGAAGATGTAATCTTGGAGACTCCCAAAAATTCTTGTCCTAGTACAATGGAGAGGAAAATTGAAGATGTTAAGTGCGAAACACGGAATCCCCTAGGGATTCGGATTCCTAGAGAATAGAAGTGTCCTCGAATCCCCCTAAAGGGTTCATGGCGGTGAGCCGACAGACATGTATGGTCGGGATTATTCCTCTTTTCCATCCTTTCATTGTCGATTTTCTTTCACACATGAAACTGACGTTGATGCAAATTCATCCCATTGTATATGCCAACTTAATTTCTGTATACGTCTTGAACATGGAATATCTACATCAGGCCCCGACCTTTGAGGATGTAGTTTTCTTTTTAAACTTTAAGCATAGGGAGGTCCCAACTCCTTCATTTATCTTGAGGCCGCTCGTGGAAGAAAATGTAACGACCCGGATTTCTTATCGATTTATTTTAAATATTCAATATGCTTTTAAATATTGAGTTGATAACATAAATGAATTTTTATATTATGTTATCAATTTAATAATCGATTTCGATTTAATATCGAATATATTAAATTAGCGTAATATGAAATATAATTGAAATCAAAGCTAAAAACAGAATCAAAACAATTCAGATGATCAGTATATATATATATATTCTATTTGAATATAGACGACGATAATAATAATTTATTTTCGAAGAATTTTTTTTTTGAATTTAAATTGTAATATATCAATTTAATATGGTTATTTTATAATATACGTTCGAATTAAATTTTTTAGTCTATTTTGTTGAATCCAGAATAGTGTAATTACGTTGAAACGTTGGTCGGTAGGTTAAAATAGCGGTTCGTGATTTAAATTAATGGACCCCGAGATATTTGATTGTGGATAGGTTCGAAATCAAATTGATATCCATCTAAAAAGAATAAAAATCACTTTATATCGAATCGTATTAAATACGAGATCAAATCGAAGTCAAAACAAAATCAAATCAGAATCTATTTAAAAAGAGTAAAAATCTATTTAAATCAAATCAGAAGTAAAGACACTTGTACTTCAGTGCAAACTAAATTCCTCAACGTTGAAGTATATTTCCTTATATAAATGTTACTTTCCTCTTCTCTGTATTTCTTCTAAAACAACTCGATCGAAGCCTCATATAGAAAATGGCCATCGTTTGTTAAACTAAAAACCGTTGCTCTCAAAATCTCCTCTTTTACAAATGCGCCTGCTCTTTTTATTCATTGCAAATCAAAACAAAACAAAAAGCTTCAGAGAAAAATAAAATGGCCGGCTCCTGTTCAATTCATCTATAAAAAAAACCATATCTGAAGCTTCATAAATGGATGCCGCTACCCTTCCTTATAATTTAAAATAACGTTAAAGGACCGAAGCTCGTATGCGATGAGGAAGGATACCGAAATCCTGACTTTGAATACTTGATGGAAGGGGATTTCGCGATTCAGGCAAAGGGATGTCCATAGATTTATATTCATTTAAATATGATATTGGCGATTGGGGATCTCGAGCTTCAGACTGTCATGAGATCCAATTTCACAACACGATTTGAAATCGCAGAGGATAGTGAAGTTTGTGAAACTCGAATACATCGAAAGCACTGCAATTCAAACGATAGAATTGGGATCGAGCCTTTGTTCGATTTAGGGCATAAGCAGGACCACTCGCGATTTCTAAGTGCGAAGGGGATTCATGGGTATTTTTGAGAGGAGCGAATTGAACTGGAGCTCGAATACGAGCATTGGAAGTAGGCTGCGTTCAAGTTTCGACGTTCAGAAGGCCAAGGCGATAGCATCTCTTTGTACTGAAGCATAAGGTGGAGGTCGTGATGATCCAATGGTGATCGAACTTCACATGGGGGTGATGGCCAGGGAGTGTTCGAGATGAGAAGTTCATGTGAGTGGTCAGTGGATGATTTCAAGGCACGTGGTGGTTGTTAGGAAGGAGGGAGACCACGACATGAACTGGGTTGATAAAGGAAAATAGCACAGATATTTTTAGAAGGGGATAAGAGTACAGTGGACGGATTAAAGGGATTAAGCAAGGTCAGTTTATTCAAAGGATATTAAGTTAAAAATTTAATCTGAAGGTTAATTTTATTGAGTAAGTTATTTAATAAATTTAGAAATTTAATTAGTTAATGATGCCATTAGGATTTTTAGGTTATATTAGTATAGAAAACCATTTATATCCTTACACGGTATTTGAGCCTTTAAATACAATAGATTTTGTTAGTTTATATAACGTGTGTGCTTTTGATGGTAACACTAAATTGGTCAGTAAATGTAAAGGGTTACCTTTATAACGGAATTTAGGAGCTAATTAGATATATCCTGTTTTTATAAATACATTAGTTAGATTTATTTAAGGGATTTTATATATAATCATGTTAACTTGTAAGTACAATATTAAACCATGATTAAAAGAGATTAGGGAATGAGATGAAAACGAATTTAATTTAGTTAATTAAGTTTTAATTTCTAATTTAGTTAATCGGTTCCTTAGAAATATTATGCTTAACTTATACAAGGTCTAAAATGCTAGCGTAAATCGAGTTGGATCTATAATGGGGATGGATTTGGATTTTCTGGCGACAGTTGGAATTTAAATCTAACATCTTTGATTTTTCCTGTCAAATAAAATCACGATGAGTAAATCTCACTCACCATTTATTTAGAATTATTTTTATCATTTAAAAATAATTGTTTTTTGCTTGTTTGGTTGCATTTAATATTTTTGTGCATCTTAAATATATAAGTTATTTAGGCTTGGTGTGCTATGATATATATATTGGTGGTTGGATATTCACGCAATCTCATTAATGGATGCCCGCAGTATCATTAGCGGATGATCCTATACGCCCCACGTTATGATAGTGGATGACCTTCTATACCGCGATATCCTGCCACGAAACAGGATGGGTATTATTTCTGTTAACTAACATCTGTGGATGCAGGAGAACAGGTTGGAGGGATTCAACTGGATTTATCAAAATTTTATTAATTGTCTGATTTCACATATTATCGTATATATAATGTGTTGATTGAAATTTGGGTTGTTTGATTGTCTAAATATCATTGGGGCCAAAATTTTGATATATAAATATCAGGGAAAAGGATATTTGAAATTTAAAGGGAGAAATCTATTTTTCTAAAATAGAAATCAAATTTCAATTGGGCTATAAATATATTAACTTGTTTTGAATATATAAAAAATAGTGAATTTATAAATGTTGTTTATAAATTAAAAATGCAGAGAATTGAAATGAATTTATAAATAGTGTTTATAAATAAAGAGGATAAATTATCATTGGATAATTTGAATATTTAAATTCAAATGTGAATTTATATAAAACAGAAATGGGGGAATCGTTTTAAGAAATAAAAGAGGGAATTTATTCTGATGTTCAGAATATAAATTGAACTAAAATAAATCCGTAAGGATTTATGATTTTGAATTCGATTAATTCGAATTTATTCAAATAGATTTTGAATATATGGAATTTGAATATATAGAAACTAAATTATAATTTGAATATAGAGAATTCAAATAGAATTTGAATATAGAAATTTAAAAGAAATTGAAATTAGAATTTGAAAATAGAAAGTTGAAATCATTTCGAAATGGGAACGACAAAATATATTTCAGAATGCGGATTTTAAAATAGAATAGAAAATAAATCCAAATGATTTATAATTTGCAAAAGGAATTGGAATTTAATATAGAAGACCGAAGTATAAATAAATATATTACCGAGTTAGGAAAAATCGACAATTTTAGAAAATCAGAAATATTATTTTGAATTGGAAAATTTGATTTTATATATATTAAAAAGGTACTATAATGGAGTTGAATTTATTATAAACGAAGTTTAAACGTTCATATATATATATATATATATAAAATTAAAACGAACTCGCCGTAGCACGACAGTTCGTAAATTGGCGTTTCGAACTTCAATTGAGTATACAAAACTCAATTGAAGTCGGAATTCTTTGAAACAAGAATCATCAGGGCCGATTTGATAATAGTTTTCTAATGGAAGAGAAAATTCTGAATTTCGTCTTACAGATTTTGAGTTATGTAAAAATCAAATTTTCAAAAAAACAGCACCATAACCATTATAAAACCATGACAGATTATTTAAATAAATAAAAGAATTTTAAAGAAATAAAATCCGAATTGCCATTAGAAAATCCTGACTGGAGATTTAAAATAAATATGAACTCCAGTGAAGTAAGTAAAATGATTTTTGAGACAAAAATCAGATTTTTAGTTATTGAATAAAACTAACTAATTTGAATAATAATTAGTTAATCGAAATTGGATAAGAAAATGGACTTTGAATGAGTAAAGGAGATTTGAGAATTTTTATTTGAAATCGAATTTGGAAGTTGAGTTGAAATGGAATTAAATTAATTCATAAGCAAGAAAAAATGATAATTGAACATGATATATTCAAAGATAAAGTGGAATGGGCAAAAGAGCTAATTAGAGAATTAATTAGCGAATTGAATTAAAATGGCCAGATTGAGTTGAAATAAATTAGAAATGGACACATATGTGTTAGACAGGTATGGAATGAAGCGTACGAAGTTTATAGATTTAGTGCCCGACAAACAAGTACATGTTTAAATTCCATATGAGGTTTTATGCGCCGAGTCGGCAAGCCACTTGGCTTTTTGATTTTCTTTTTGAATGGAGAGGGCCTGTGTGACAACAAGGAATTTCGCTCGATCCGAATCAGTCGCTAAACCGACCCAGACCGTTCGAGACGCCTGTTTGTTTCGAGGACACGACAAAATAGAACGCAGACGGAAGAACATTTCATTGTTATTACAACAATTCTTCAGATTACAAGAATATACAGAGTATAAATGAATATTACATTCAATAAATATCAGAGATTACAATAAAATACATAGCAGCGGAAAATAATACAATACACAACTAGAAGAAGATATACGGATACAAAGCTTTCCGGATATCGTTCCAGCTGTAAACCAGGATCCTGTGAATATAAATCTGCAAAACCAAAACTACTAGCTGCCTGTGTCAAAATAAGGGCACCCAGAGTTTAGGTTAAAACAATAAACTCCAGGTCAGTCATGGGACTGGTGTGAGAACTAAAACAGTTATTTAAAACTTTACTTTAAATCAGATATATCAAGGGACCACGCCGTAAAACACGGAACGGGTTTCCTCCCAAGAATACCAGTGCATAAAGCAGACAGCGCAATGCTAAATAAAGAAAAATGAAGCTATTATAGGACCCAGGTCCTATCACACAATGCAACGCAAGCTGGGGGATAGGGTTTTCCCTTATAATAGCCAAATATGCTTAGTAAGTTTAAAAACAAATCATTTGATACTATTATAAGTGCATAGTGTATAAAACAACTTCAAATTATAAGTATCAATCATAGACGACATGGGTACCATATATCATGTCGCCATACTAGGCTCTACAATCAAAAGCGCAAATGTCACGTATTTGGAAGTTGGATTTCCATCTATGAACTGAGGCCAGGGATCGTCCTCTACCGATTCGAGACACTCTAGCCCGTATCTCAGGAACAGCCGCAACTCCCCTTGGATCGTCAGGGCCGGTCCGCCGATGTGGATTATTATGCCTGAACACTAAGTCTCCCCACCCTATGGGGTGTCAATGAGTCCAATGACTCCATCGGTCCCGGATCGACCGATATATCCGAGGCGCCTCGCAACAGCAACAACCACATAAGTCAAACTCGTCAGGGTGTGTAAAACCACTGACGCCACTTCTAGCTAGAAGGAAACGCATGCCCTCCCTGAGGTCCGTCTCCCGTTTTTGGTTCATACCGGGTGTGAAGCTCGCGAAACAACGCTACACAAAGCTACGCCACAAAGGCCATGCTTTGATCATCACCACAAGACTTTGCTTTTCAACAGAAGCCTTGATCAATTGCCACTTAGGCATGCCACACAGGCAATTCGCTCCATGCGTTTGATATCCATCAGTATATAACCCCTGAGCTCGTACGTCTCAGAGAAGGGCGTTAAGCAAGAGAATAAATTCTCCGCCGCCAAACAGATATATATTTAATAGAAATCGATCACACAGACTAAAATCCAATGTCAGACACACGGTCCATTTACAAGTTCGTTCTGGGTCTGAACGAAACCGGAGGCACCTAGTACCCCGCATATCCATCGATCTCCAAGTACGTCTGGACGATCACTAACTATTTCCATCTTCTTGGGTGTACAACCCAATCAAGATCATCAGCAATCACACAAACGATGTGAAGACCTCCGGTCTTCAACCACCGTCTTCATCTTCGACACCACGTCGAATCAGTTATTCAGAATGGGATAAACCCGGTCTTTCTGAATAACTCGCGTATACTTTAAATATGTGTTACACAAACACATCATACGCCTCATTCCAATTCAGAATATCCATTTATTCAAATATTCTTCTACTCTGGGAAAGGTTCCCATTAATTTTATCAAAGATAAATTCTTTAAATTTATTCTTTTACCTTCTTTGAATATCAATTCAAACTAGTCGGGATTAGAGAATCACACCGGAATAATCATTTATTTTATTTCCCAATCCCCACCTATTCATCCCATGAAGTAAAACTGGTAATACTTCACATCTAACACCATGGTGTTATCGGTAAATTCAATTACCATTTCACGTTTAAATCTAATTAAAGATTTAACTATCGCCTGGAGCAAAACTGGTGATACTCCATTCTCGATCTTTTCAATCTAATTAAAGATTCATTGAAACTCCACTTAGTTTTAATCGTTAACTGGGTTAAAGAATCAGTGTCATTTAAGACACTGTTCACGATAAACCCAAAATCACATTCCATCAATTATCGGGTTAAAGAACGAGTGTTATTTAAAACACTGTCCACGATAAACCCAAAAATCAATATCAATTCAATTCCAATTAAATATTATTTAATTGGTACACTTCATTAAATCTAAATAAAAAGATTTAATCTTTTCTCAACTGGGTTCAAGAACAGTGTTAGTCAAGACACCATTCACGACAAACCCAAATCACATTTGATATTAAATACAAGGCTCTAAATAGAAAATATATCGGCTTATATTCAATATCAAATTCTACGACCAACAAATATCGTATTGGAAATAACGATATTAATATATCTTTCAAATTTCCCAAACAATATCTGTATAATCACGAAATCCAACATCGAAATATTCCACAGACAATTTCGATTCAAATCCATTCTAATTCAATTACTGGAAATTCTGGTTATTTCAAAACCATTTCAAACTCACTTTATTTATTTTAAAAATAAATAAATTACTATTCTAGTTCAAAACTAGTTCATTTCGATAAAAATCTATTTTTATATTTTCAAATATGGAATTTTTCATCCCAATTCTTCACAAATCATTTCTTATGATTTTACACAAATTATTACTATTTTTAATAATTTTATCAAGGCCCGTACAGTCGATTTCCATCAACGGCCATCGAACTGCACTTACAACGACCTTTTTCAAATTTGATTTGGACATAATTCCAAATCAAACTGTTAGATTTCAAATTTCTAATAATCATTAGAAAGCTCTTTTCGATACGAACCCAACGGTTCCGGTTTTAGGAGAATCTGACGGTCGGATCTCCCGCAATATCCATTCGAAGTCAATGGTCGAAATTCGCGAACTGCCGCGGCGCGGCGCGTTCTATTCAGGCCATTATATATATAATATATACTTCGTCGATTTCCTTTTTAAATCGTATTATATAAATCATTTTAAGTTCATTTTCAAAACGATTTCAACTTCTTTTTCAATTTCAAATCAAAATTGAATTTTCCCCTACAATTTCGTTTTAAATTCATTTCAAATTGATTTCAAGTCAAATCGATTTTTAATTCAATTTCAGTTCGTTTTCATTTATATTCAATTTCAATTCGAATTCATTTCTATTCAATTTCAGTTCGAATTCATTTCTTTTCAATTTCAGTTCGAATTCATTTCTTTTCAAAATATCAGATTTTGAAATCACTTTCGATATTCATTATAAAATGAATAAAATTGATATAAATATCGTTCACGTCGAAATGGCGTTAATCTAATCAACACGGCTCCATATATTTTTATTTTCAAATATTCTATTTCAAATATTTCTATTTCATATATTTCTATTTCAAATATGGAATGAGGCCTAATCAATTACCATATAATGTAAATTATATGGATTTTCTACAAATATAATGTAAATTATATGGATTTTCTACAACACATGTATACCATAACAATGATGAATAATCAACCATCATCCAAAGTGCATTCTACACTGTATAAGCATCAAATATAAATATTCAACGCTTATAACAGCCTGTCAATCAATCGATCGACATACAACTAAACAATCGGGATTAGTGTACGTCAAATATCATCCCAATACCCGTGTGGGGTTTCAAACAATCAAACACAGATTTTATTTGTGCAGTTGGGCGATGTGTAAAATTTATCATCCCAATCAATATCATTCAAATCAGTGTATATAAACAAATCGCCCGATCTGTTTATATTTATTTATTTTATATACACGTTAAAAATTCTATTTTTAACTATAAAATATTTTCAACTATATAAATATTTGATTTCATTTCACATCACATCACATCACACAATCAACTACACATCAAAATCAAACAAACAAGCATACAAGCCGTCCATGGTCTGTGGACGACGGGTGTCGGGTGCTACTAAACACCGTCTGCATCCTAGTATATATTTTAACTAGAAAATAAAATTTAAGGGTGAGAAGTTCTCACCGAAGCAATCCCAACTCCACGACACTTCAAATGTAGAAGTCTTCGTCGTTCTCGCCTTTTGTCACTTTCTTTGCCCGTATTCTCTACATATGTAAAAATCGAATTTTTACTTCGCTATTCAATATATAAAAATCGATTTTTTACTTCGCTATTCAATATATAAAAATCGAATTTTTACTTCGCTATAAAAATCACTTTTCCACCTCAACGTATATATAATAAAAAACATATTTTTATACTTCTATTTTATAAAAATTATATTTTTATTACTTCTACTTTATAAAAATTATATTTTTAATACTCCTATCATATAAAAATTATATTTTTAATACATTTTATATATATATAAAAACTCGCCTTTTTCTATATAAAGGCTTCGCCCTTTTTATCTATATAATAAAACCCTATTTTATTATGCATACATATATATAAAAACGGATTTATAATTTTTTAAAACTAATTAAATTAACAAAGGAATTAGTAAACTCACCTTTCAGCGAAGAGGAGGGGTTGTCATTGATCGCCGGAGCTTGGGGGAAGCGAGGTCGGGTGGAGGAAGGGCTTCGTGCGTCGGAGGGAAGGGACTGCGGCCAGAGGTGGTCGTCGGCGCTGTCAGGGGGTGCTGGAAGGAGGCTTGAGCGCGGAGGACTGCGGAGAGGGGGGGTTGCGTCGCGGTGGCACAGGGGGGGTTTGGGGGGCGCGTCGCTCTGGTGGAGAGAGGGGGGGCGTCGCTCTGGTGGAGAGAGGGGGGGCGTCAGCAGTAGGAGGGGGGGATTGCGGCGCCTCCGGCGCCTGGGGGGGCGCGTCGCTCAGGTTTGCTGAGCATTTTTTTTCTTCTTCTTCTGAAAATCGATTTGGAAAATGAGGGGAGAGGGAGAGAGAATAAAGAAGGGGGCCATATAATATAATATATATTTAATTATTTTATTTTCCACTAAAAAGTAACTTTTTCATTCGAACTCGAAACGAGGCCCACCGCCTGTCGTCCATAGCCAATTACCCCCATCCCGAACACAATGGGATATGTATCGCAGGCTGATTCGATCGTTTCAAACAGTTTTCGTCAAAATCAGCATATAACTCTATATGTTGAATTTGAACGCGCATTTCAATTTACTGGGGTCACATACTAGCTCGAAAAATTCCAGCAAAGTATTTTCTAGCTTCGTATTAACGATACGGTCCTAACAAAACTAGTTTCATCGAATTCCGAGACCGTTTGAAAAATGGCCATTTTCTAGTCGATTAAAATCAACTGAAACTGGTCAAATGCATTTTCCTTTGCCACACTCACATATTGATACAAAAAATTATGAAATTTGAAACCTAGCAATAACTTGACATCGCGGATCCAACAAAAGTAGTTTCGTCGAAATCCGAGGTCATTTTCAAAATGGCTATTTTTAAGGGCCTGAACTCCATAGCGACTATTCAGAATTTTCAACTGGACATATCTTTTGATTCCCGCTATGAAATTTTGATTTGTCGGATTCGTTGGGAAGATATTCACAATTAGATCCTATTATTTTTGGTTTCGCTAAAATCCAGTTTATTTTGCACCCGGTACATTTATTTGAAGTTTGAAATCGAATTATCGAACTACCGCGCCATTTCAATTCCTTTTATAATTATATATAATTATTTATATTCTAACGACGACGTATATAATATATACGTTCGAATTCTATTCAAAATAAATTTCTCGTCGATATTATTTAAAATAATTCATTTTAAATGTTCAAAATTTACTAAAATTGCCAAAATAAAATTTTTAAACTGGCCCATATTTCTGGGTTATTACAATCTCCCCCACTTAAAAATTTTCGTCCCCGAAAAGGAATAAAGCCGAAAGTTGTTTCACAAATCAACTCAACTTCCAGTGTTTTCACTACGGCTTAAGTTCTTCAACTTTTCAGTTTCTAAGAACTTTTCAAATTTTTCAAAAATTTGGCTAACACCCTAAATTTTCGAAAAATTTCGCCATAACCTCCCCTGCACCGGGAGCACGGGAAAACCCGAAATTGCCATACAGGCCCTCTGATCTCAAAAAGAAAAAGAAAAAGCCAAGCGGCTAGCCAATCGGCTCATAAAATCATCATCACCCAAACAAAACAGTAAATTATAGTAAACATGAACCTATTTGTCGGGCAAACAATTTTATTCTTCTGCTCTAGCCTCCTTGCTATGACCTGTTCAATGTAAGTACACGTATATGCAAGTAAATGCGACAAATTTTCAATACAATTCACTATTTGATTCAATTTGTCTAAATGGTTCAAAATTTCAAACAAATAGACAAACAACACAACCATCAATCAATTAGTTGATTAGCTTTTCAAACACATAATTTTGCTATATAGTCAAAAATCACATTTTTGATGCCAAATCACAACAATAGGCCCTATTTAATTTTGGTTCTCACACCAGTCAATAGGAAATATATAGAAAGCCCACTTTCGTCACTCGAACATAAATTCTAATGATGGAGCTCCATCATCAAAATCATCTCCGGGCGATTAGAGTGTAATTCTATATCTATCCAGTATATTAAAATTTCAAATACACGTGGATCAGACGTATACGCAAAATCTTTATATACTGGACTGTCCAACTCAATATAAATAGATAATCAAATACAAATAATTGATTTAAATTTTCAAAACAAAAATTTGTTTTCATTTTAAAAATATACTCTTCACACTCGTTCTAGGATACTACTGATCCCATCTCTAACGAGTCATTCCCGTTGGATATTACTAATCCAGTTTCTGATGAATTCTTTTGTATGGTTCTAATGTGTCTTGTTCTCTGAGCTTTGTAAACCAAAGCTCTGATACCAACTGTGACAACAAGGAATTTCGCTCAATCCGAATCAGTCGCTAAACCGACCCAGACCGTTCGAAACGCCTGATTGTTTCGAGGACACGACAAAATAGAACGCAGACGGAAGAACATTTCATTGTTATTACAACAATTCATCAGATTACAAGAATATACAGAGTATAAATGAATATTACATTCAATAAATATCAGAGATTACAATAAAATACATAGCAGCGGAAAATAATACAATACACAACTAGAAGAAGATATACGGATACAAAGCTTTCCGGATATCGTTCCAGCTGTAAACCAGGATCCTATGAATATAAATCTGCAAAACCAAAACTACTAGCTGCCCATGTCAAAATAAGGGCACCCAGAGTTTAGGTTAAAACAATAAACTCCAGGTCAGTCATGGGACTGGTGTGAGAACTAAAACAGTTATTTAAAACTTTACTTTAAATCAGATATATCAAGGGACCACGCCGTATAACACGGAACGGGTTTCCTCCCAAGAATACCAGTGCATATAGAAAACAGCGCAATGCTAAATAAAGAAAAATGAAGCTATTATAAGACCCAGGTCCTATCACACAATGCAACGCAAGCCGGGGGATAGGGTTTTCCCTTATAATAGCCAAATATGCTTAGTACGTTTAAAAACAAATCATTTGATACTATTATAAGTGCATAGTGTATAAAACAACTTCAAATCATAAGTATGAATCATAGACGGCATGGGTACCATATATCATGTCGCCATACTAGGCTCTACAATCAAAACCGCAAATGTCACGTATTTGGAAGTTGGATTTCCATCTGTGAACCGAGGAAAAAGATAGTCCTCTACCGATTCGAGACGCTCTAGCCCGCCCCTCAGGAACAGCCGCAACTGCCCCTTGGATCGTCAGGGCCGGTCCACCGATGTGGATTATTATGCTTGAACACTGCGTTTCCCCACTCTTTGGGGTGTAAATGAGCCAACAAATGACTCCATCGGCTTCACAAAGTCACCGGTATATCCGAGGCGCCTCACAACAGCAACAACCACATAAGTCAAACTCGTCAGGGCGTGTAAAACCACTGACGCCACTTCTAGCTAGAAAGAAACGCATGTTCTCCCTGATGTCCTCTCCCGTTTCTGGTTCACAACCGGGGTGTGAGGCTCGCGAATTCACGTTACACAAAGCTATGCCACACATGCCGTGCTTTGATCATCCACCACAAGACTTTTCTTTTCAACAGAAGCCTGGATCATATTGCCACTTAGGCATGCCACACAGGCAATTCACTCCATGCGTTTGATATCCATCGATATATAACCCCTGAGCTCGTACGTCTCAGAGAAGGGCGTTAAGCAAGAGAATAAATTCTCTGCCGCCAAACAGATATATATTTAATAGAAATCAATCACACAGACTAAAATCCAATGTCAGACACACAGTCCACTTACAAGCTCGTTCTGGGTCTGAACGAAACCGGAGGCACCTAGTACCCCGCACATCCATCGATCTCCAAGTACGTCTGGACGATCGCCAACTGTTTCCATCTTCTTGGGTGTACGGCCCAATCAAGATCATCAGCAATTATCCAAACGACGTGAAGACCTCCGGTCTTCAACCACCGTTTTCATCTTCGACACCACATTGAATCAGTTATTCAGAATGGGATAAACCCGGTCTTTCTGAACAACTCGCGTATATAATAAACACGTGTGACACAACCACAACATACGCCTCAATCCAATTCAAAATATTCTTTTACTAAAATATTCTTATACTTTGGGAAAGGTTCCCATTAATTTTATCAAAGATAAATTCCTTTAAATTTATTCTTTAATCTTCCTTTTGAATATCACTTCAAACTAGTCGGGATTAACGAACCACACCGAAGTAATCATTTATTTTATTTCCCAATCCCAACCTATTCATCCTATGAAGTAAAACTGGTTATACTTCACATCTAACACCATGGTGTTGTCGGTAAATTCAATTACCATTTCACGTTCAAATCTAATTAAAGATTTAACTATCGCCTGGAGCAAAACTGGTGGTACTCCATTCTCGATCTTTTTAATCTAATTAAAGATTCATTAAAACTCCACTTAGTTTTAATCTTCACAGAAATCAATATCCTGTCTTTAACTGGGTTAAAGAACCAATGTCATTTAAAACACGGCCCACAATAAACCCAAAATCACATTCATTAATTATCGGGTTAAAGAACAAGTGTTATTTAAAACACTGTTCACGATAAACCCAAAAATCAATACCAGTCAATTCCAATTAAATATTATTTAATTGGTACACTTCATTAAATCTAAATAAAAAGATTTAATCTTTTTTTTCAACAGGATTTAAGAACAGTGTTAATGAAGACGCCATTCACGACAAACCCAAATCACATTTGATATTAAATACAAGGCTCTGAATAGAAAATATATCGGCTTATATTCAATATCAAACTCTACGACCAACAAATATCGTATTGGAAATAACGATATATAAATATATCTTTCAAATTTCCATAACAATATCTGTATCATCACGAAATCCAACATCGAAATATTCCGAAGACAATTTCGATTCAAATCCATTCCAATGCAATTATTGGAAATTCTGGTTATTTTCAAAACCCCTTTCAAATTCAATTTATTTATTTAAAAATAAATAGAATTATAATTCTAGTTCAAAACTAGTTCATTTCGATAAAAATCTATTTTTATCTTTTCAAATATGGAGTTTTTCATCCCAATTCTTCACAAATCGTTTCTTATGATTTTACACAAATTATTACTATTTTTAATAATTTTATCAAGGCCCGTACAGTCGATTTCCATCAACGGCTATCGAACTGCACTTACAACGACCTTTTCCAAATTTGATTTGGACATAATTCCAGATCCAACCGTTAGATTTCAATTTTCTAATATTCGTTAGAAAGCTCTTTTCGATACAAACCCAACGATTCCGGTTTTAGGAGAATCCGATGGTCGGATCTCCCGTAATATCCATTCGAAGTCAATGGTCGAAATTCACGAACTGCCGCGGCGCGGCGCGTTCTATTCAGGCCATCATATTATACATATAATATATACTTCGTCGATTTCCTTTTAAAATGTGCTTTATAAATCGTTTTAAATTCATTTTCAAAACGGTTTCAACTTCATATTCAATTTCAATTCGAATTCATTTCTATTCAATTTCAATTCGAATTCATTTCATTTTCATTACTGTTCGAATTCAATTCTATTCAATTTCAATTCGAATTCATTTCTATTCAATTTCCATTCGAATTCAATTCTATTCAATTTCTATTCGAATTCAATTCTATTCAATTTCAATTCGAATTCAATTCTATTCAATTTCAATTCGAATTCATTTCATTTCAAAATATCAGTTTCTGAAATCACTTTCGATATTCATTATAAAATGAATAAAATCGATATAAATATCGTTTACGTCAAAATGGCGTAAATCTAATCAACACGGCTTCATATATTTCTATTTTCAAATATTCTATTTCAAATATTTCTATTTCAAATATTTCTATTCAAAACTTCTATTTCAAACATTTCTATTTCAAATATTTCTATTCAAAACTTCTATTCAAAACTGGAATGAGGCCCAATCAATTACCATATAATGTTAATTATATGGATTTCTACAACACATGTATACAATAACAACGATGAATAATCAACCATCATCCAAAGTGCATTATACACTGCATAAGCATCAAATACAAATATTTAACGCTCATAACAGTCTGTCCATCAATCGATCGTCGTCCGATCTGTTTATATTTATTTATTTATTTTATATACACGTTAAAAATTCTATTTTTAACTATAAAATATTTTCAACTATATAAATATTTTATTTCATTTCACATCACATCACACAATCAACAACACATCAAAATCAAACAAACAAGCATACAAGCCGTCCATGGTCTTTGGACGACCGGTGTCGGGTGCTACTAAACACCGTCTGCATCCTAGTATATATTTTAACTAGAAAATAAAATTTAAGGGCGAGAAGTTCTCACCGAAGCTATCCCAACTCCACGACACTTCAAATGTAGAAGTCTTCGCCGTTCTCGCCTTTTGTCACTTTCTTTGCCCGTATTCTCTACATATGTAAAAATCAAATTTTTACTTCGCTATTCAATATATAAAAATCGAATTTTTACTTCGCTATTCAATATATAAAAATCGAATTTTTACTTCGCTATAAAAATCACTTTTCCACCTCAACGTATATATAATAAAAAACATATTTTTAATACTTCTATTTTATAAAAATTATATTTTTATTACTTCTACTTTATAAAAATTATATTTTTAATACTCCTATCATATAAAAATTATATTTTTAATACTTTTTATATATATAAAAAAACTCGCCTTTTTCTATATAAAGGCTTCGCCCTTTTTATCTATATAATAAAACCCTATTTTTATTATGCATACATATATATATAAAAACGGATTTATAATTTTTTAAAACTAATTAAATTAACAAAGGAATTAGTAAACTCACCTTTCAGGGAAGAGGAGGGGTTGTCACTGATCGCCGGAGCTTGGGGGAAGCGAGGTCGAGTGGAGGAAGGGCTTCGTGCGTCGGAGGGAAGGGACTGCGGCCAGAGGTGGTGGTCGGCGCTGTCAGGGGGTGCTGGAAGGAGGCTTGAGCGCGGAGGACTGCGGAGAGGGGGGGTTGCGTTGCGGTCGCACAGGGGGGGTTTGGGGGGGGGGGGGGGCGTCGCTCTGGTGGAGAGAGGGGGGCGTCGTTCTGGTGGAGAGAGGGGGGGCGTCAGCAGCAGGAGGGGGGGATTGCGGCGCCGTCGGCGCCTTGGGTGGCGCGTCGCTCAGGTTTGCTGAGCGTTTTTTTTTCTTCTTCTTCTGAAAATCGATTTGGAAAATGAGGGGAGAGGGAGAGAGAATAAAGAAGGGGGCCATATAATATAATATATATTTAATTATTTTATTTTCCACTAAAAAGTAACTTTTTCATTCGAACTCGAAACGAGGCCCACCGCCTGTCGTCCATAGCCAATTACCCCCATCCCGAACACAATGGGATATGTATCGTAGGCTGATTCGATCGTTTCGAACAGTTTTCGTCAAAATCAACATATAACTCTATATGTTGAATTTGAACGCGCATTTCAATTTACTGGGGTCACATACTAGCTCGAAAAATTCCGAAAATATATTTTCTAGCTTCGTATTAACGATACGGTCCTAACAAAACTAGTTTCATCGAATTCCGAGACCGTTTGAAAAATGGCCTTTTTCCAGTCGATTAAAATCAACTAAAACTGGTCAAACGCATTTTCCTTTGCCACACTCACATATTGATTCGAAAAATTATGAAATTTGAAACCTAGCAATAACTTTACATCACGGATCCAACAAAAGTGGTTTCGTCGAAATCCGAGGTCGTTTGCAAAATGGTTATTTTTAAGGGCCGGAACTCCATAGCGACTATTCAGAATTTTCAACTGGACATATCTTTTGATTCCCACTATGAAATTTTGATTTGTCGGATTCGTTGGAAATATATTCACAAGCAGATCCTATTATTTTTGGTTTCGCTAAAATCCGGTTTATTTTGCACCCGGTACATTCATTTGAAGTTTGAAATCGAATTATCGAACTACCGCGCCATTTCAATTCCTTTTATAATTATATATAATTATATATAATTATTTATATTCTAACGACGACGTATATAATATATACGTTCGAATTCTATTCAAAATAAATTTCTCGTCGATATTATTTAAAATAATTCATTTTAAATGTTCAAAATTCACTAAAATTGCCAAAGTAAAAATTTTAAACTGGCCCAGATTTCCGGGTTATTACAGCCTGTGTGGCGGTTTGGGGATTTTCCCGATGCTCCCGGTACAAAGGAGGTTATGGCGAAATTTTCCGGAAATTTAAGGAGTTAGAATATTTTTAAGAAAATTTGATAGTTAAAAATCAATGTATCGATATATATATATATATATATATATATATATAGAATTCGATAAGAAAACGAAATTAAAATAGAATGTTATAAACAAAAATGAAATCTATAAGTAAATCTGATAAAATTAGAAAGAGAAACGTATGCGGGTTTAAAAATGAATAATTGGTTTGTATGATGTTGATTATTCGAGGTAAGTGGTCTTGTCTGTTTTGAAGTTAAGGATGTTTTCAGTCAAGGTTTGGGAGGTAGTTATACCCCAACTTGATTGATTTCATTATTAACCGATAAATAGCAAGATTTAGTCTCGAGTATAAATGATTGAATAAGAGTTAGTTGAATGTAGTATTTTAGGTTGTTTGTAACAATATTTTATACAACATTCATTTTAACCCAAAGAAGCGGGATTTTGTAAGTATAATGAATAATTCTTGAGTGTAGAAATGAACGGTCGTGAAAGAGATAAGTAATTGGAATGTTTTCCAATTATAAATAGAATATATTTTCTAAGTATAGAAAATAAAAGAAGGCGATATATAGAAATGTTTTCCAAATAGCGTAAAAGGCCAAGATGTTGAAAATATTTGTTTAACAAATATTGTTAAGGAAATGGAAAGGGTGATTTAATTAATGAAATATTAATTAACGGGCCCAGTGATGGTTTGATGTTACGGATGAATGTTTGTTTGTTTTTCTTCGATAGTTAAATAACCGACTATCAAAGTGTTTGCCAATATCGTTGTCAATATGGAGAGACCGGTTGGATTATTATCCGAGGACCACTCCGTATTGGCAGTAGCATTGCGAATCAGATTATATGAACATAATCGAAGACAGAGTAAAGCGCAAGGGCTTTTTCTATTAATGGAAATTGTGCTTTCGGTTTCGTTCAATCCTAGAACGAATGTATAGACGAATGTCTGACAAAGTATTTCCAATGATCGAATATGTTAGTCTGTATAGATATATATGGTGGCGGAGAATTTATTCCCTTAGCATAATATCCAGAATATATTTGTCCAATCAATTAGTGATTAACGGATCTGACAATGTGGCATTCAAAGTGATTGTGCTATCAATGAGTGGAAAATAATCGTAGACTCAGGCCTCAACAACTGGGAAATGACAAAAATCGGGCAGGCAGCATGGCTATGTGGGTCGCTCACATTAGGGTGTATAATCACCTATCTAGAGAAATTCCATTTTGCTTCTTTAATCTATCAATGTTGTCCCTTTTCGAGAAACGGTTGCTGATCCCAACCATTGGTGATATACATTCGATACACTAAAGCGAAATGAGTGGTCGGTCATGTGTGGGCCGGGTTGCAAGATGTTCTTGTTGAACCCAGTGTATTCCTCTCCAGAGATACACTATCAGAAGGTGGTTCCATACCTTGTTATGTTGGAAATCCAATCTCCAATAAGCGCCCTGCGGTTTTTGGTTTTATAATATATATGGAGCATAAGATGCAAGCATTCTGCTAGATTATTATTCATTTGATTTAGACATTATTATAATATCACTGGATTTTTATATCAAAGTGTTTTGGGTTAAAGTAAGGTAAAAACCTTCCATGTTTATGTGTGGGTTGGTCTTACTATTATCCTTTCCTTCGAAAGGATTTTCAAAGTTAAACAAATTGTTGGAGTTTACTCACACCAGTCCCATGATTGACCAGAGTTTATTTTGTTTGTTTTCCTAAACTCTTGGGTGCCCAAATTTGGACGGGCAGTCAAGTAGTCGGGATTTCACATATTCACTTGGAGGAGTCTGAAGCAGGAGGCTTCACTAGTTAGCTATAGTCTATAATATATTCTGCTGTGTACCATGTTTGTATCTGGAAGCAGGTGTTTATAACTGTTTCAGAAAGAGCTGTTGTGCTCTGATGATGGTATGTATATAAAGTTACTGATTTGTATTTCAAAAGTTATGTTATTTAATATATTTTATTCGTTCCGCTGTGAGATTTGTGTGCTTCGTTTTTCTTCTATTCTAACTTTTCTTTCTTTCTATCCCTCATCCTCTAACTTCTTTATAATAATGATTCGTATTTCTGTGCAATTTGGGTTGGACGTGTGGTGTTATTAGTCAACTCAAATAGTACGGATTTGCAGGTCGTTACAGTTGGTATCAGAGCTTAGGTTGAGCGAATACCTAGGCTGTGGTGTTGTGCTCATTAAAGATAGGGTCATTAGTACCTTAGAATGAGTTGAGTGCTTATATACGAGAGAGCGTATTTGTTAATTGATATAAAAACTATTTTATATTGTGTTGGATAGTCTATTGAGTGTTTTATGAATTCTGATCGAATCGTGGAACACCACGACGTCGATAAGAGTTTGTAAATACTTGAACAGAAGATTGAACACGATATTATTTTTAAGTGGGTTAATGAAATAATTTTTCCCAAAATTCTATTTTTGTTATAGAATGAATAATTTTCTGAAATTATTATAATATATGGATGTGTTGATTGTTAGAATTATAATCAAATGAGATTATAAAAAATTGGAATGGTTATATATAACCAAAATATAATTTGTATATGAATGAAATATACAAATGAGATGAACTAAAATTGAATTCAAACCAGAATTTGGAATTTAAATCGTGGGAAGTTTGAAAGTATTTTATGAAGTATATCAGTACGATATAGCTTTGTATTTGAAGGATTTTTAAATAAAAATCATTTTTGACTGGGTTTTGAAATTGTTAAAGCACTGAACTCACTTCAGTGGCTGGAAAAAAATTCTGATGATGATGGCCGCATCATCAGTGTTCATTTTCGAGTTTCTAAGTGCTGAATTGCTACCTTGAAAAAGTTTTGATAGAAATTTGTTTGTAAGAAAACAAGTTGGTTCGAAAATTTCAAATATTTTTGAATTTGAGATGGTTGTAAATATATGTATATATTTATGTGATTTCAAAAGGATTTGAAATAGAAACCCGGGAATGTGAATTCTGAAATTAAAATTTAACTTAAGCAAGTTAAATGGGTCAAAGTGGATAAATTGATCAAAATCAATTTGAGTGGAATTAAATGGAATATGAATCGGATGTGAATATATTAATTGTAGATCATTCAGACTAATTGTATGTAAACATATATGGGGTGCCATATAAATAGAAACCAAATGTTTTGGTAGAACTTAAGTTGTGGAAGTATGAAAGGTTGAGTTTCCACATAATTGGATTTTTGAAAATTTAATGGGTTTGAAGCATTTTTCCAACCTTAGTAATTTCGGGGACGAAATTCTTTTAAGGGGGGAAGAATGTAATGACCCGGATTTCTTATCGATTTATTTTAAATATTTACTATGCTTTTAAATATTGAGTTGATAATATAAACGAATTTTTATATTATGTTATCAATTTAATAATCGATTTCGATTTAATATCGAATATATTAAATTATCGTAATACAAAATATAATTGAAATCAAAGTTAAAAACCGACTCAAAACAATTCAGATGATCTATATATATATTCTATTTGAATATAGATGATGATAATAATAATTTATTTTCGAAGAATTTATTTGTTTTGAATTTAAATCATATTATATCAATTTAATATGGTTATTTTATAATATACGTTCGAATTAAATTTTTTAGTCTATTCTGTTGAATCCAGAATAGTGTAATTACGTTGAAACGTTGGTCGGCAGGTTAAAATAGCAGTTCGTGATTTAAATTAATGGACAACGAGATATATGATTATGGATAGGTTCGAAATCAAATCGATATCCATCTAAAAAGAATAAAAATCGCTTTATATTGAATCGTATTAAATACGAGATCAAATCAAAGTCAAAACAAAATCAAATCAAAAACTATTTAAAAAGAGTAAAAATCTATTTAAATCAAATCAGAAGTAAAGACACTTGTACTTCAGCACAGACTAAATTCCTTAATGCTGAAGTATATTTCCTTATATAAACGCGACTTTCCTCTTCTCTGTATTTCTTCTTAAACAACTCGATCGAAGCCTCATATAGAAAATGGCCATCGTCAGTTAAACTAAAAACCGTTGCTCTCACAATCTCCTCTTTTACAAATGCGCCAGCTCTTTTTATTCATTGCAAATCAAAACAAAACAAAAAGCTTCAAAGAAAAATAAAATGGTCGGCTCCTGTTCAATTCATCTATAAAAAATAAACAAAACCCGAAGCTTCATAAATGGATGCCGCTACCCTTCCTTATAAATCGAAATCAAGGTTAAAGGACCGAAGCTCGTACACGATGAGGAAGGATACCGAAATCCTGACTTTGAATACTTTATGGAAGGGGATTTCGCGATTCAGGCAAAGGGACGTCCATCGATTTATATTCATTCAAATAGGATGTTGGCGATTGGGGATCTCGAGCTTCAGACTGTCGTGAGATCCAATTTCACAACGCGATTTGAAATCGTTGAGTATAGTGAAGTTTGTGAAGCTCGAATACATCGAAAGCACTGCTATTCAAACAATAGAATTGGGACCGAGCCTTTGTTCGATTTAAGGCATAAGCAAGACCACTCGCGATTTCAGGGTGCGAAGGGGATTCATGGGTATTTTTAAGAGGTGCGAATTGAACTGGAGCTAGAATACGAGTAGTGGAAGTAGGTTGCGTTCAAGTTTCGAAGTTCAGAAGGCCAAGGCGATAGCGTCTCTTTGTACTGAAGCATAAGATGGAGGTCGTGATGAGCCAATGGTGATCGAACTTCACATGGGGGTGATGGACAGGGAGTGTTCGAGATGAGAAGTTCATGTGAGTGGTCAGTGGATGATTTCAAGGCACGTGCTGGTTGTTAGGAAGGATGGAGACTACGACATGAACTGGGTTGATATAGGAAAATAGGACAGATATTTTCAGAAGGGGGATAAGAGTATAGTGGAAGGATTAAAGGGATTAAGAAAGGTCAGTTTATTTTAAGGATCTTAAGTTAAAAATTTAATCTGAAGGTTAATTTTATTGAGTAAGTTATTTTATAAATTTAGAAATTTAATTAGTTAATGATGCCATTAGGATTTTTAGGTTATATGAGTATAGAAAACCATTTATATCCTTACATGGTATTTGAGCCTTTAAATACAATAGATTTTGTTAGTTTATGTAACGTGTGTGCTTTTGATGGTAACAGTAAATTGGTTGATAAATGTAAAGGGTTACCTTTATAAAGGAATTTAGGAGCTAATTAGATATATCCTGTTTTTATAAATACATTAGTTAGATTTATTTAAGGGATTTTATATATAATTACGTTAACTTGTAAGTACAATATTAAACCATGATAAAAAGAGATTAGGGAATGAGATGAAAATGAATTTAATTTAGTTAATTAAGTTTTAATTTCTAATTTAGTTAATCGGTTCCTTAGAAATATTGTGCTTAACTTATACAAGGTCTAAAATGCTAGCGCATATCGAGTTGGATCAATAATGGGGATGGATTTTGATTTTCTGGCGACAGATGGAATTTAAATCAAACATCTCTGATTTTTCCCATCAAATAAAATCACGGTGAGTAAATCTCACTCACCTTTTATTTAGAATTATTTTTATCAGTTAAAAATAATTGTTTGTTTCTTGTTTGGTTGCATTTAATATTTTTGTGCATCTTAAATATATTAGTTATTTAGGCTTGGTGTGCTATTATATATACATATTGGTGGTTGGATATTCCCGCAGTCTCATTAGAGGATGCCCGCAGTATCATTAGCGGATGACCCTATATGCCCCACGCTATGATAGTGGATGACCTTCTGTACAGCGACATCCTGCCACGAAACAAGATAGGTATTAATTCTATTAACTAACATATATGGATGCGGGAGAACAGGTAGGAGGGATCCAACTGGATTCCTCAAAATTTTATTAATTGTCTGTTTTCACATATTATCATATATATATATAATGTGTTGATTGAAAATTGGGTCGTTTGATTGTTTAAATATCGTTGGGGCCAAAACGTTGATATATAAATATCAGGGAAAAGGATATTTGAAATTTAAAGGGAGAAATCTATTTTTTTTAAATGGAAATCGAATTTCAATTGGGCTATAAATATATTAACTTGTTTTGAATATATAAAACAAATAGTGAATTTAAAAATGTTATTTATAAATTAAAAATGCAAAGAATTGAAATGAATTTATAAACAGTGTTTATAAATAAAGTGGATAAATTATCATTGGATAATTTGAATATTTAAATTCAAATGTGAATTTATAAAAATTAGAAATGGGGAATCGTTTTAAGAAATAAACGAGGGAATTTATTCTAATGTTCAGAATATAAATTGAACTAAAATAAATCCGTAAGGATTTATGATTTTGAATTCATTTAATTCAAATTTATTCAAATAGAATTTGAATATATGGAATTTGAATATATAGAAACTAAAATAGTATTTGAATATAGAGAATTCAAATAGAATTTGAATATAGAAATTTAAAAGAGAATTGAAAATAGAATTTGAAAATAGAAAGTTGAAATCATTTCGAAATGGGAACGACGAAATATATATCAGAATGCGGATTTTTAAACAGAATAAAAAATAAATCCAAAGGATTTATAATTTGTAAAAGGAATTGGAATTTAATATAGAAGATCGAAGTATAAATAAATATATTACCGAGTTAGGAAAAATCGACAATTTTAGAAAATCGGAAATATTATGTTGAATTGGAAAATTTGATTTTATATATATTAAAAAGATACTAGAATGGAGTTGAATTGATTATAAACGAAGTTTAAATGTTTACATATATAAATATAATTAAAACGAACTCGCTGTAGCATGGTAGTTCTTAAATTGGCGTTTCGAACTTCAATTGAGTATACAGAACTCAATTAAAGTCAGAATTCTTTGAAACAAGAATCGTCAGGACTAATTTGATAATAGTTTTCTAATGAAAGAGAAAATTCTGAAATTCGTCTTGTAGATTTTGAATTATGTAAAAATCAATTTTTCAGAAAAACAGCGCCAGAACCATTATAAAACCATGACGGATTATTTAAATAAATAATAGGATTTTAAAGAAATAAAATCCGAATTGCCATTAGAAAAATCCAGACTGGAGATATAAAGTAAATATGAACTCCAGTGAAGTAAGTGAAATGATTTTTGAGAAAAAAAATGAGATTTTTAGTTATTGAATAAAACTAACTAATTTGAATAATAACTAGTTAATCGAAATTCGACATGAAAATGGACTTTGAATAAGTAAAGGAGATTTGAGAATTTTTATACAAAATCGAATATGGAACTTGAGTCGAAATGGAATTAAATTAATTCATAAGCAAGATAAAATTATAATTGAACATGATATGTGCAAAGACAAAGTAGAATGGTCAAAATAGCTAATTAGAGAATTAATTAGCGAATTGAATTAAAATGGCCAGAATGCGTTGAAATAAATTAGAAATGGACACATATGTGTTAGACAGGTATGGAATGAAGTGTATGAAGTTTATAGATTTAGTGCCCAACAAAAAGGTACATGTTTAAATTCCATATTAGGTTTTATGCGCCGAATCGGCAGGCCACTTGGCTTTTTGATTTTATTTTTGAATGGAGAGGGCCTGTGTGGTGGTTTGGTGATTTTCCCGATGCTCCCGGTACAAAGGAGGTTATGGCGAAATTTTATGGAAATTTAAGGAGTTAGAATATTTTTAAGAAAATTTGATAGTTAGAAATCAATGTGTCGATATATATATATATATATATATACATATATATAGAATTCGATAAGAAAACGAAATTAAAATAGAATGTTATAAACAAAAAGGAAATCTATAATTAAATCTGATAAAATTAGAAAGAGAAACATATGCGGGTTTAAAAATGAATAATTGGTTTGTATGATGTTAATTATTCGAGCTAAGTGGTCTTGTCTGTTTTGGAGTTAAGGATGTTTTCAATCAAGGTATGAGAGGCAGTTATACCCCACCTTGATTGATTTCATTATTAACCGATAGATAAAAAAATTTAGTCTCGAGTATCAATGATTGAATAAGAGTTAGTTGAATGTAGTATTTTAGGTTGTTTGTAACAATGTTTTATACAACATTCATTTTAACCCAAAGAAGTAGGATTTTGTAAGTATAACGAATAATTCTTGAGTGTAAAAATGAACGGTCATGAAAGAGATAAGTAATTGGAATGTTTTCCAATTATAAATAGAACATATTTTCTAAGTATAGAATATAAAAGAAGGCGATATATAGAAATGTTTTCCAAATAGCGTAAAAGGCCAAGATGATAATTGAAAATATTTGTTTAACAATTGTTGATAAGGAAATGGAAAGGATGATATAATTAATGAAATATTAATTAACGGGCTCGGTGATGGTTTGATGTTATGGATGAATTTTTATTTGTTTTTCTTCGATAGATAAATAACCGACTATCGAAGTGTTTGCCAATATCGTTGTCAATATGGAGAGACCGGTTGGATTATTATCCGAGGACCACTCCGTATTGGCAGTAGCGTTGCGAATCAGATTACATGAAGATAATCGAAGACGGAGTAAAGTGCAAGGGCTTTTTCTATTAATGGAAATTATGCCTTCGGTTTCGTTCAATCCCAGAACGAACGTATGGACAAATGTCTAACGAAATATTCCCAATGATCGAATATGTTGGTCTGTATAGATATATATGGTGGCAGAGAATTTATTCCCTTAGCATAATATCCAGAATATATTTATGCAAATCAATTAGTGATTAACGGATCTGACAATGTGGCATTCAAAGTGATTGTGCTATCAATGAATGGAAAGTAATCGTAGCCTCAGGCCTCAACAACCGGGAAATGACAAAAATTGGGCAGGCAGCATGGCTATGTGGGTCGCTCCCATTAGGGTGTACAATCACCTATCTAGAGAAGTTCCATTTTGCCTCTTTAATCATTCGATGCTGTCCCTTTTCGGGAAACGGTTGCTGATCCCAACCGTTGGTGATATACATTCGATACACTAAAGCGAAATGAGTGGTCAATCATGTGTGGGCCGGGTTGCAAGATGTTCTTGTTGAAACCAGTGTATTCCTCTCTAGATATGCACTATCGGAAGGTGGTTCCATACCTTGTCATGTTGGAAATCCAATCTCTAATAAGCGCCCCGCGGTTTTTGGTTTTATAATATATATGGAGCATGAGATGCAAGCGTTCCGCTAGATTGTTATTTATTTGATTTAAAATCTATTATAGTATCACTGGATTTTTATATCAAAGTGTTTTGGGTTATAGTAAGGTAAAAACCGTCCATGTTTATGTGTAGGCTGGTCTTACTATTATCCTTTCCTTCGAAAGGATTATGAAAGTTAAACAAATGGTTGGAGTTTACTCACACCAGTCCCATAACTGACCCAAAGTTTCTTTTGTTTGTTTTCCCTAAACTCTTGGGTGCCCAAATTTGGACGGACAGTCAAGTAGTCAGGATTTTACAGATTCACTTGGAGGAGTCTGAAGCAGGAGGCTTCACCAGTTAGTTATAGACTATCATATATTCTGATGTGTACCATCTTTGTATCTGGAAACAGGTGTTTGTAACTGTTTCAGAATTAGTTGTTGTGCTCTAATGATGTTATGTATATAAAGTTACTGATTTGTATTTCAAAAGTTATGTTATTTAATATATTTTATTCGTTCCGCTGTGAGATTTGTATGCTTCGTTTTTCTTCTATTCTAACTTTTCTTTCTATCCCTCATCCTCTAACTTCTTTCTAATAATGATGCGTATTTCTGTGTAATTTGGGTTGGACGTGTGGTGTTATTAGTCAACTCAGATAGTACGGATTTGCGGGCCGTTACAGAAAGATTGTTGAGGATGTGCCGAGAATGCTAGGAGACATTAGACCTGAATTGTTATACACTCTACAACAAATAGGTTGTGCCCGAAGATGGCTCAAATGAAGTAAGCGTCGAATCTCAAATTATTGTTATATTGGTTGCACCGAAAAGTCTCTTATTTCTGTTACTCCTTATAGGTAGCAATCAAGCTAAACCCGTCATCCAAGAATACCATAAGCATCTTCAAGAAAGATAGAAATGTTAAGAGATGCCTTACAGATGTACTTCTTCTCACGTTCGTCTTCCAAAGCTTGATCAATTTTCATCTGGTCTATGCTTGGAGTGTCTAAAGTCTTGATCGAAACCATTTCTGCTTCATCTCGGGCATCAGAACTAGCCAATTTAGCTAATTTGTAACCTTCTAATTCTCTTCCATAGGAATATGGGAGATACTGTGATAGTTAAAATCATCCAACAACTCTTCTACCTGCTTGAGATAGGAGGAAAGTCGTGTACCCATTAGTTTGGTACTCCTTCCGAACCTGAAATACCATAAGTTATGAAACATAGAAAATGTCCAATGATACTATCCCCAACTCCTTCATGAGCTTCAGCCCGACAATCATGGCTTCATGCTCGGAATCATTGTTGGTAGAAGGAAATTCTGATCTCAGGACGTAATAAATCGATCGTCCCTCGGGAGTTAACAAAACAAATTCAACGTCAGAATGTCAATCATTACGGGCTCCGTTTGTGTACAAGTTTCATGTGTCTAGTCTCGGTTTGACATTAGGAAGACAGGCATCATACCCTGGGTTGTCAAACTCAGGATTCATAAACTCGGCTATGAACTCTGTTGATTCTTTTCCTTGGATAGATTCTTGCGGAAGAAAGTTGATGTCAAATTAACTCAGCTCGATGTTCCACTTGAGTAACCTCCCAGACGCCTCAGGTCGCTACATGACCTTGCGTAATGGTTCGTTAGTATATATTTTGATGGGGTGAGCCTAAAAGTAATGACGGAGCTTTCTCGAGGCGATCAACAAACTGTAAGTGAGTTTCTCGATATTTGGATAATTATGTTATACTCCCTTCAACTTTTTGCTTACGTAATAGACTGGCCGCTACACTCGATCTTCTTCGCGAGCTAAAGTATAACTGATAACATGTAGGGACACTATTAGGTACATGAACAAGTCCTCATGGTCTACTGACTTAGAAAATGGAGGTTTTGAAGAGCTTCGAAGCAATTGGGCGTCCAAGCGAAGTTGCACTTCTCTCGCTTTATTAATTCAAAGAAGGGAATGCACTTGTCTGTAGCTCTTGAGATAAATCGGCCTAAAGTTGCAACCTTCCTATCAAGCTTTGCACATCTTTGATTTTTGGGGCTCCTAAATACCCATAATTGTTTTTATCTGTTCGGGGTTAATTTTGATTCTTTTAGAGATGAATATGAAGCCCAATAATTTCCCTGACGCAACGCCAAAAGAGCATTTCAAATGGCTAAGCTTCATTCCATATTTACAGAGAACAGCAAACCTCTCTGCCAAGTTTCAAACATGAA
Source organism: Allium sativum (assembly GCA_030737875.1). Classification (NCBI taxonomy): domain Eukaryota; kingdom Viridiplantae; phylum Streptophyta; class Magnoliopsida; order Asparagales; family Amaryllidaceae; genus Allium; species Allium sativum. Next base: position 136,107,976 of record CM060925.1, on the reverse strand, counting down.
TGGTTGATTGCTTTGTTTTCACCAACATGTCATCTACATACACCTCTATCGTTTTTCCGATTTGATCATGGAATATGCGGTTGACCAAGCGTTGATATGTTGCTCCTGCATTCTTCAGTCCAAAAGGCATAACCTCATAACAATACAGCTTGAGATCCGTTATGAAACTAGTATGTTCCTAGTCTAGGACATGCATCGCAATCTAGTTATATCCTGAATAAGCATTCATGAACGAGAGAAGCTCGTGTCTAGTTGTATATTCGACAAGCTAATCATTCCTAGGAAGTGGAAAGTTATCTTCAGATCAAGCCTTATTCAAGTCTGAAAAATAAATGCATATTCGATACTTCCCATTGGCTTTCTTCACGAGTACCAGGTTAGATATCCACCTGGGGTATGTTGCATCTCGAATGAACCCATTATTCTTTAGTCTTTCGACCTCTTCTTTCAAAATTATCAACCTCTCCGGGCCGAGAATACGCCTTTTTTGCTTGATAGGGGCGTAGCGTACTTCGGTTAATGTTAAACGAATGAGTCATGATAGACGGTGATATCCCACACTTGTCATCATGGGTGTACGCAAATACATCAAAGTTTGCGTGGAGGAATTCAATTAACTCCCTTTTTCGAAGGGGGTTTAGGTGGGATCTAATCTTCAAGACCCTATTAGCATTATCGTTATCAATCAGAATCTCCACCGTAGTTTCATTAGGAGTCACCTTTCTACATCCCGGCTCTTCGTCCGTCCTTGGATAAATATCCTCGAGATGGCAACCAAACAGTCATGGCTGGGATGTCTTTTTTATTTGCTATGCTACCGCCTCCTTAGTAGGAGGAGGATTGTCTTCGTACTCCTTGCTTTCCTTATCAAAGACTTCCTTCCACTCTGCTAAGTAGCACGCTCGTCCTGTTACTTGATCTCCTCATACAAGTCCAACTCCAACCTCAATTGGAAACTTCAAGAGTAGGCACCAAAGGGCTATGCAAGCTCGAAATTCTACTAGGATTGGTCGGGTCATAAAGGCGATGTATGGAGAGTTTATGTCCATCACAAGAAAGAGGAGGATCTGCACTCTCCTACGGCCCCCCTCATCCAACTCCACTGGCAACTCAATCAATCCTACCAATTAGTTAAGCCACTGAAGTTGTGTATCCTGCCTTCTTAAGTCTCTCGCCTCTAACCTTACATGGTCATAGGGTGAATAGAATATGTACAGAACTCCCACTATCTATAAGGACTTTCAGTATAGTGGCTGGGTCGACGTTGGCCTTAATCACCAAGGGATTGATGCTTGGGTTTACACCCCCTCTGACTTAATGTCTCGGAAGGCAATATCATCTTCCATTGTCTTCCTATGCTTTACGAGACCCGCTGTTTTGGGCATGCTACATTCCCCAACATTTAAATGCTTTGCAGCATTAACATATAGCTCCAAAGTCCGAGCACCATGACTTACCGGATATGGACCTCCGATAATGGTATTAACAACGATTCTTTTATTCTTCTACTGGGTTGTGGCATTGGGGGCCACCCGACCTTGTTTAGGGTTCGAGGTCCCCTATCCTACGGGAAACCTTGTATTCATCAAATTTTCCCTCTTGAATCAATTTTTCAATGATGCCTTTGAGATGACGACACTCATTCGTTGCATAGTCGTATATCTCGTGAAACAAACATAACTTTCCATTTTCACACTCCTTTTCCGTGGATTCTTGCATAGGATGTTTCTTGTCCAACATCATATTACAACTATCTGTATAGTTGTTTTCCAACGTGTCATTCAACGTTGTATAACTATCAAATATCTGAAACCGGGGTCACTTCCTAGGATCCCCTTTCTGACTACGGCCTTCATCGCCATTCTTTTATGGGTTATTATTTTATTTTCCAAGATTCCCAATATTTACTTAAACCTTTTAGGAATTGTCTCCAGACCGCTTTACCACCACGTTGCTTCGAATACCTTCATTCAACACACCACTTGGCCCCCTTCCTGATTCAATTGTGTGTCTTCTTGTCAAAGGAGCACATAGGCCTTTACATAGGACAACTTAATAATTGTGGGTCCAATCAAATACTTCCCAAACTCTGTCCTTTTGTCGACTCCTTCAACCATCACCATCAACACAGTTTCAGGATTGGGATTACTAGCTTTTGGCTTGGTGGGCTCCCCCAGCCCCTAAACCAGGAAACATTGATTAGACTGTTGTCCGGGCGGTATTTCCTTGACCTCGGTTGTCCCGGTCAATCACAGGATGCACAGGAGCACGGGTAGCCTTGGAAGTGTCGCGATTAGCTAGAGGAGGAGGAGGATTCCGGGTAAGCAAGGAATTGGGTATGTTATGTCCCAGCCTGATATGTCCTAGCTCAACAATGTCGATCCGGGTCGGCTGGTTCGAGCTGAGGTGGGCTGGTCCCTAATGGGGAAGTAGCTTGCTTGTTGCTAAACTCCTCTCATCGTCTCGTTATTCGATTCATGTCCTGCCTCATCGTAGCATTCTCCTATGCTTAAGCATTCAAAGTTGTTGTTGTTTCCCAGAGCTGGTTCATCAATACTATGAAATCATCGCGAGTGGAGAATGCCGAGGAGGGAACTTCGTATGATGAGGGGCGTGTAGGAGAATGAGTGGCTGGTTGTGCTTTTACTTGGGTCGATGTCGACCTGGTAATTACCGGACCAGCCATTGTCAAGCCTAGGATTGAAGCAGATCGTCGCGCTCGATGGTGAGGCAGGATCTGGCTGTTGAGGTTATTTTCCATAAGCTTGTGCAGAATACTTGGAAATCACTATTGTCGAAGAAGTTGGAAATTAGGATTTTGTCTCTAACATGATGATCCAAATGTTGATCAAAATCCTTTAACGTTAAGAATTGAGTATTCTCAGAGCACACAAGTGTTAACAACAAAAAATGGGACAACACCCAAATAGAGTTCATTTAAAGAGTAAAATGAAGAAATATAAATGAAAATGAGAGAAAATGCAATCACACACAAATTTATTGTGGTTAGCACTAACGATCCTATGTCCACTTTGTAATTTCTTTATTATATATAAACTTTGAGTATAAATGGTGGTTTAATGGATAATCCTAAGTATAATGAAATGAAAATGAATAAAATGACAAGAGATTGGTCAAATGTCCTTTTTCTAAAGCTTTAGAGGGCTATTTAAAGGTTCTATAATTCTCGGGTCAACTAGGACATGTGACATCCATCTCGGGACTGTAGAAATGGGGGGAGAATCCTTCTTCTCATGTGAAATGACCCAGCTAGTTATGGACAGGTGATAGCTAATTCGGAGATGTAGAGATATTAGAAATGGTCAAAACGAAGTTGGAGTCGGTCTTGTAGGAGATATTATTCATGATTGAGTGTGCACGGGTCGACACATCGAACCGAAGGTTCATCGATCTGAGAACGGGTCGAACCAAGACTTCTGTACTGGTCTTCTCGTATTCCTAGATCGGGTCGACCCTACATCTCTTCGAGCCGGGGAAGGTCATTCACTTCTATGTTTAGATGAAAGGTGGTCCGGGCAGACATATGTATTAGTCGACCCAATACTGTTCTATCTGAATACATGTTATGCTTTCATGCTTGAAGCTTCTCAGGTGGTAAGGCTCACATCGAGCCGAGATGGTTGACCTGAAGTGGCATGGATTCGAAGTTGTTTTGAGCTTTTCCACTCGACCTAGCCGAGCCCAACAATGATCGTACTGGGACGAAGGCCTCCTGGTAATAGTTTGACTTGATTTTCTGATATTTTTGTAGTCTTGATGACCTTGCCAAAAGGCACATCAACAACAGGCAAAAAGACGATTGAGACCGTCAGTTTTGTGAAATTATATTTGATACTACATGATTAATCAAACAAGGATTATGAGAATGAAATATACAACCCGATCTGAAAACCCTTTTTCTTTCATTTCCCTTCCGCTTAACAAAACCAGTTCCATGTCCAGTATCTGCATTAAATTTTGCTATTTCATGTGCTCCTACTTTATGTTGTAGTTAACTTAGAAAACGCTTTCAGCCTTGTAGGGGCTTACTTCCCCTTTTCTCCAACATCAAGTACGATCACGTTTTTTTTGTTGTTGCATTTCAATGCAATACATTTTAGTTAACGTTTCCCCTCAACCCCAAAAGATCACTACAATTATTACTGCATATGTGAGAGTCATAGTACATTGTTAGAAAATATTATCTGCGCTTTTTTCTAATGCTCTGATACACTAAGATTTTGCATAATTAAACATAATTTTAGCATTATCTATTAGTTTTCATTGGATTATTAATTAATTTGTTGTTTTAGGTTATAGGAAGTTTAAATATTTAATGCAGGAACTGAAGTTGAAGGAGAATGAAGGCCAATATGAGCTCAAGTACCCTCACATGGTAGCTTTAAGATTTGGGACCCGGTATAGTATGATTACTTCAAATAGTGATTGGTGGCTGAAGTTTATTTTTGCTAGGAAGTCATGTATGTTGTATCGTTATAGCCGAATACTTTCTAGGCTTTTTACATACTTCCATGAATATAAGTTAACCATTTATTTAGTTAAAGTTGAAGCTACGTGATTAGTCTCAAAATAATTTTAATATACGGTATATATGAGGGAGACTATGTAATAGTGGTTAATTGTTGCATAAATGACCTGATCTACACTTCTAGATCATTATGTTTTTTGGGTGTGAGTTTATAAATATCTCCCTATTGGCACACATACAATAATTTTATCAATTGAAAAAAATGTTTTATTCAATTTGTTAATTGAGGGTGACAAAGGTTATTATCCTGTGTTGCCATAAATATGTTCCTATGTAAATCAAAATAATTGGTCGTGGCTGTAGAAAAGTTATGTTTATCTCACCAATTCAGTTGAAAGATTATGCATGAACATCTTGCTCAATGAATGCTATTATAGTGGTGTTACTTACTGAGTTAACTAGATTTTCATCTTTAGCAAAATAACTTATGTTTCTTTTTGCAATGGTCAAATTTATTAACATAGTATGATCTATGTTTACTCCCATACAATGCACATGTTAAACTTCTACATCACTATTATGGTTCCAAATCCTAAATGCCTAGTATTTTGCTTTGTTTTCCAAAATTTTAGTTGCCTAAAAAAATTACTTCATGCTTTACTATTAATAATAATGTTGGTTTGAGTTAAATAATATTGTTACAAGGAAAATAAATGTACATTCAACAATAATTGCAAAACCAACACATACATACAACCTGTGTATGTAGCATAAGTTCGCATTAGTTTTATATATTTCACATTGCAGAATGAAAGAGGACACATAAGCATTATATAGAATTATATTCAATTTTAGTTTGAGATGCTTAAGGCAGTCTTATGTCATATTGGGCCATGAAGAAAACATTTTTGGGCCTTTTATATAATTGCAAATAAATATTTTGAAACATATATATAAATTCATGTATGTATCTATATATAAATATGTAAGTGAGATTTTGTGTTTGTGTGAGAGGCATCATTGAAAAAGTTCATATTTCCTCTTTAATAATTACGGTCTAAGCTAAAATAGTTTATAAAAAATGATGAAAATGTAATATAAACAATAAAATATGACTTGTGAGCCACAAACATCAACAATCATTTCTCCATATTTGATTTTCCAATAACAAGCAAGTCTAAATTTTAAATATTCGAAACAAAAGAAAAGGAAGTTAAAGTCACTACAACAAAATGACCCTATTACAACAGTGGAAAACAGTTGTAAAAGACTTTTTACAACGGTGGAGCCACCGTCGTCTATTAAGAAGTTGTAATAGACTGAAATCTTTTACAACTTTTATACACCGTTGCGACACCGTTGTTAAATGTATATTTTACAACTTTTTCCACCGTTGTAGTAATACATATTACAACATTTTTGCACTGTTGTAGTAATTCCTACTACAATTAATTATAACAATATGATTTTTGTTTCTTTATACATTACATTTCATATAAAAATAAATATTTATACTGAATAAAATGATACTACACTAAACTAAAATAATCAATTAAATATTTTATTTCAATATTTGAATTAGTAAAACTTTGTGATCCACTATCGTACAACTCACTTTTACATAATACAGTCATAACAATACATACATTCCTCACTACAAACCGATCGCTCAACAAATCCAAGGTAGACGGTCTAGCTCTAGGCTTAGCAATGCATCGTTCTATGAAGGCCGTAAACCTGTAGATTAAGTATAATAGAATGTTCAGACAGTATATTAATATACAATAAGAGTGGACCTAGATTAGAAAAAAGCAACTACTCCTCAATGGGAGACAGTATATTAAATGAAATTTGTGACTTTTTCTGCACAATTTGTTGAGTTGTTCTGTATTCAGTCGCTTACTCTAATAATTCCCCAATCTTAAGAACTACGAGTGAACCCTGATAACAAATAAACTCAAAAGGAAAGGCATGGACTTACCTACTAATAATTTTACCCCATTTTTAGTTGAATATACAGACTGATTCAAAATTGTAATCATAAAAAAGGAGACGAGGAAGGAGGAACTTACATTTAGCGAGCGTCGAAATTTTAGTAGAAGTATCATCGATAGCAGATCCAGTAGACGAAGCCTTCCTTTAGTAAAATTCACATTAGTGCTCTTGAGTCTGTAATAAAGAGAACGTAATTCCATTGCTCAATCCCGACAGCTAGAGAATGGACTATAGAGAAGGGTATATATAACAGATTATGTGCCCATGTTATACACTTTTTCACAAACTGAACCACATAAGAAATCCCGTAAATATACTCAAGTGTATATATATTTTCTACCTTAAACAGTTTTACCAGTATTTCGTGTTCCCTTATACAAATACCCTTTATGTATTTAGTAAGCTTATGTTACCAAGCGCAACCAAACAGTGTCTATCTTTTTTTAACATCAGCATTAATAACATTTCAAACAACCATTTATCAATAGCATCTTACAGTGTATCCCCAACCTATTACTGGCACAAGCTTCCGAACCATTTCTAATAGAAAACGTATTCACGTATTAACTGTTCATTGTTTTGCAAATGGGTTTTTACACTATCAGATACTACAGTTCATTGCATCAACTTAATTCACATGACGTAGATTTTTAAATAAGTTAATCATGCTGAGCATGTAAAAAAATACACAGACCAGGATGTTATAGTTGAACATGGCTACATATCTCTTTACATATTTCTGTTTGCAATTAAGCATACAAACTTAACCAGATGCAAACCAGTTTACAGTAACTTGATTATACACATTCTTACAGCATATTAAAGTGCAGTTCACAAACACACATATCACCACATATTAGGTGAAAGCTCCAAATATATACTGCACAGTTTATTCAACTCAAATGCAGGCAAACTGTAACTAGAACAGTTTTATGACCCTTAACATCCTAACCGTCCCAATTTCTTTACTTAAATCAGGTTAAATCCTATTACTTATTGGTATTCATACCCCAATCCTGATGTGAATACCCAAATAAGGCATCAATATTTTTATTTATTTTGGTACACAAACATTTAGTAATTACTATTTCGCCCCATGTCAACCATCACAGACATAATACACAATCATTCAACCAAGAAATACATATTAATCACTACATACAAGCATCCGCCAAACCATCAATTCATGCATATCTATATCAAACAGTCGGCATGAATATCACCATACCAAGCATTCAGAGAAATATACTTGCAAATCAACTTCCTATTAAAGGTCATAGTGCCTAAAAGAGGGAAATACACTCACCTTAAACCCGATTAGCTTCCAGATCTCGATTTCTCTCCTTAGTTCCTCTATTTGGGTTTCGATCTCCCCCAGATCTACTGTCGCTTCCCCTTGGAAACCATTTCTCTCACCAATTCGTTCTATTTGATGTGAGACATTGGTCGATTTGTTGATTTCCCCAATTCAATTTCTAGGGCTTCGGCCATTTTTAAGTTTTTTTTAAGAACAAGAGAATGAAATGGAAACCGACGGCCTATTTTCTTTTATTTGCTTCAAACGGCTAGGGTTTCACCGTTGCCAATGTCCATTTTGCCCTTAGATTTAATGTTAACCCTTATAAAACTTAAGCTCCAAATCATAACACTTAAACAAATTTTTCATGTCACATACACAATATACAAACAAATGTGTATGTTTATTCACCATTTTAATCATGCACAATTTCACATATTCATCATGTACATATCACGAATGATTTATTTATTCACCCCAAATATTATGGATTTAATTGAAATCAATATAATCTAGGATCATCAAATTTGGGTTCTCACATTATTAATCTCTACTTCTTAATTATTAATAGCAATCATTGATTATTCATAATTAGCATTAATTAATATATTTTAATTATTAACAGTTTAATAGTAATTATGTAATATTAACTATATTTTTTAATTATTCTTCTTAATTGCTAAGTATTAAATATTACGGACAAATTATTAATTATTACTTCCTAATTGATTATTAATAGTAATTATTAGTTATTAATTATAAATAATCAACATAAATGTATTAAATATTAATTATTAGTTGTTAATTATATTAAACTATAGTCATATATTACAACAATCAAAAAATAGAAGTTGTGATAGGCTTTTATTACAATTGTCAAAATAACACAGTTGTTAAAAATAAGTTTATTACAACTTTTATGGGAAAAAGTTGTAAAAAACATATATTACAACGGTGCTTTTACCACCGTTGTAAAATTAAAGTTGTAATATGGTGTTTTTGTTGTAGTGAGTGCATTCCAGATAAAATGTTGAATGGCGATGCAATTAGATCCTATTTTAAATTAAACTTCTAATCCAATTAAAAAATCTTTTACTGAACTTCGATTTTAAAGTAGCATTGATTAAGGATAATTTAGTTATAATCGATATCAAATTATAGTTGAAACGATATGCTTGTTAACTCCAAAAATGGCAGCAACACTTGATCTATTGCGAAAGCACCACCCCTTAATGGGGAAACAGTGTTAGGGAATGCAGAATGGATCGTTAAGGAAAAACTAACAATAAAGGGAGGGTGAATAGCGTTTTCAAGGATTTTAAGAAAATCTAAACTAATATGATCTACTATATGGATAACACACCACTGAGATGATCACGGACATAGAATCAAACATAAACATAGAAATAAATAGAAACAAAATGTAGAAAAGGAAAGAACACACCGAATTTTATATTGGTTCGGCTTACTCCTACGTCTAGTCCCACGCAACGCTAGATTGGCCAGAGTTTTATTACTATATCAATATCCAAGTACAACACCCTTGATTTCACAGCCACAAGGTTAACACCTATTCCAAACACCCTTGATCAAGTATATTCCCCTTGATTTCCCCAGGTACAAGGTTACCACCAATTCCTTCCTTGATTTCACGGCTACAAGGAACACACTGTTTCCAAAACTATCCCAAAAAATTACAACCCTATAAATCTTCATAACACTTTGATTCAGAGAGTAATGAGTAGAGTATGATAAGAGAAGAAGTTTTGTATAATCAGACTTGAAATTGGCAGAATATAAGTGTAGAAATCATAAAAATATGATATAATAATGGTTAATGAAAGGAGACAAAGATGGAGAAGAAGAATGATAAAAAAAATCGAAATCAGCTCCTATTTATAAGATTTGAAAGGTTGTAATGCTTGTGGAACGTTACAAATAGTGAAAAGACACTTCCTTTAAAAATAAAAAATGTGACAGTTATATGTCGACATAGGGAACTATGTATGTCGACATATGCTAGTTCAAAATTTGAAATTTGAGTATTTTTCAAGTGTTTTGATATATACATATACATACACACACACACACACACATATATATATATATATATATAATTCTCGAAATTCTTGAATTAAACATAATGTTATAAATAAGTATTATAAAGTTAGAAATCTTATGAAATTATAAATATAAACATATTTATTAAATTATAAAGTTTAAAACTACATAAATATAAAGTATATAAAAGTATATAACTATATAAATATATACAACTTAGACTTAAAAACTTGAGTTAAAATCAAAAGTAAGATAGAAAAATTAATTTAGGATTGGAATAGGACTTGAAAATGGAATTTGAAATTTGGAAATCAGAATAGAATTTGAATTTGAACCTGGAGTGCTATTCAGAGTCTTACATAAACTAGATACTATTACTATATTTATCTTGAACTCTTGAACTCTTGATTTCTTGGTTACTCATGAGTCTTGAATCTTATCTGAATTCTGAATCTCCTGAATCTCTAAAACTCTAAAACTGTACAGTCTTTAGTATTAATTTTTTTATACAAATCCTGCATATGTGTGTATATAGATTATAGATAAAGATGTTTGTATATATTTTATAATTGATTAAAATTCAAATAAGGTTGTTGTCATCAAAACTCCATTCTCCAACAATCTCCCCCTTTTAAATGATGACAACCTTAGTTTATAAAATATCCATACCTGTTGATGCTGATCCTTCTAATACTCCCCATTTCTATATGAATCCTATATAGTCTATCTAAAATAAGTTTATATATTATAGTTTCTCCCCCTTTGGCATTATCAAAAAAAATTCTAAAAATATATTCCCTCTAAACCCTATATCTATCTATATATCTTATTTAACTTTGTACTAAAGTACTAGTAAATGTAACTGCCCCTAAATTTATGCTTATATTATATCCTAATAACTATATAATACTCCCTGAATTGAATAACCTTATATTTCCCTCTAAATCTATGTTCTAACTTAAAATATTATAACTCCCCCTAAAATTATGACTATACTAGTCTAATGAACTAAATATAAGGACAATAAACTAAGCAAACCAATCAATATTTATAATCAATTCAAACAAGCAAATCAATCCAAACAAACAAGGATTTCAAATAAACAAGCAATTCAAACAATCAATCTAAACAATCTAAACCAAATCAAAATAATATATGTCCATTTAAAAATACTTTTTGAACCTTCAACTAATCCTAGAAACTAAAACACTCCCCCGTAATCTAATACAAGACTAATCCTAGACTAAACTCTAATTACCTTAAAACTATAATAAGACTTTAATCTAGACTAAGAAATAATTCAGATAGATATCCTTAAAACTATGATACAACTTAAATTAATATAAGTCAAACAATTTAATCCAAACAATCAACCAATTTTGTCATAAAACATCAATTCAGAAATAAAGCCAAACGTTTCTTGTAACTTCTATTTATCTATAAACCTATAAAACTCCTATTATCCAAAAATGCATAAGTATAATTATAACACACCTATCAACTACTAATGAAATTTAACCATATCAAGTCAATCAAGTTATTCAAGTCAATCAAATCAAACAATTCAATGTAAATATGTTATAAATAAAACTCCTCGTAAAGTATACTTGTTATGTATGAAGTTAAAGTTAACATGTAATGTAGTGTGCACATTGTGTTGGTTATATTGCAGTATGTCATATGAAAAGCTATATGAAATGATATATTGAATGAAATGCAACTTGTCATGTGAGTGATTTTAATTTGAGATGCACTGTAATTCATAATAATGATGTATGATATGAAATAAGACGTGTAATGATAATATATAGAATGATTTGATGATGATATATATTTCTATAAAAGATACTTAAAGTAATATCTAACTATTATGCATATACATATATTATAAATTATTCAAATTAAACAAAGGTAATATATATTAATTTCTAAACTTAGGTTAATGAAAATGGAAAGGATACTAAAGATAAAAGTATTATGGTAATTAAAAATATTACAATAGATAATAAACTATTTAGAATAGTTCTATTAGAAATGTGGAGTTAAATAATCTTAGTAGGAGGCTTCTTTTAAAAATAAAAAATTGAAGATCTTTTTGAAGAGAATATATAATTTTAACATATGAAGTAAATTGTAAACATATATTCATAATTGTATATAAAAAACTAATTTTTAAAGAACTTAAAGTTAATTTATTATTAATCTTTTAATACAAATCAATTCTAAATTTAAACTTTAGAAATCAAAATATATTAATTTGATAAAGAACCATTTATATGTTAAAATTATAAAAGAAACCTATACTTATAATAAAATTATTCTTGATAAAATCTGATAATGGAAAGTAAGCTAAAATCTACAACTTCTTATACTTTAACTATACTATTAAGACATAAAAATATGTATGTATGTATTTTTATATATATACTAAAATATTAAGTTAAATATACCAGTTTTATAAATCTTAACAAGAAATCAAAATTAGTATTAAGTTAAAGATAGTATTTGTGATAATGTAATCCACAGTTGTTGTTAAATTATATGTGAAAAAAAGTTAAACTATGTATGTTTAAATTACATATAAAAGATATATAAATATATATTTTATAACAATATAAAATATTTGAAAAAATTTAAATTATTTCAATCATATTAACATATCTATGTATGATATATATATACTTTAAATATATAATTCTAGAAATGCGTAAGTAGATGATCAAATTCGATAATTAAAGTTTGAACTGACATTTTCATATCGAAAAGATGCCTTTTCAATTTTCTAAATCCAAAATCAAATAGTAAGGAAATTTAGTTTTAGAATAAGAAAATATTTCAATTAGATTAGTATATTGATAAGTATATTGTTTATGGCAAAAAATGTCGAAAACATCAAGGATTCCTATTACTAGGAATTGTTGTTATGGTAGCAAGACTAAGTAAAAGAAACTGGTAAATGACACCAAGAATTTATAATGGTTCGGCCTCAGAAGAGGGCTACGTCCACTTCAGAAAGGCATTGGTATATTATTAATCACTCAAGAATAACAAAGTAGAGGCATGCTCATGAAATCTCATTACATTCACTTTCATAATTGTCATGTGTTTAGTATTTGGGAAAAAGACGATTTAGTTCTTCTTCTTCCTCAAATGGGAGATGTCATTAATGAGGCTCATGAAGCTCTATGAAGGTCCCAAGTGATGAAAATCCAACCCCTTTGAAGTGTTAAGCTATGGGCTATTTATAGGAGAAGGGTTAGGTAGGAGTAGGTAGGAATAGGGGACCACATATAGAAATTCGCAACCGCCACCTGCACATGCACAAATTTCGAACTCGGCTTCAGGAGCGAAATTTCGCATCTGTTGGTGCGAAACTTCGCGCCCGCTGGGTGCAAAATTTCACACCCGCTGGGTCCTAAATTTCGCACCTGTCGGGTGCAAATTTCGCACCCTGCTTAGTGCGATGTCCGCCTCTCAAGGGGCACGAGAAACGCAGGTGCGGGCGCTCGTGGCTTGCGACTCCTTCGGGGTCCGAAGCATTAGTTTGGGAATGTTCTTTGGACATTGTAAGGTTCTGGGCGGCGCGTCCCTTCTTGATATTGTTTCCTTCGCTCCTAAGCGCCCCTCTCAGCCTTAGCTTTACGCGATGCGTTGAGCTAAGAATGTCTGATGTACTTCTGGGAACCGAACCAAAAAGTCGGTTAACGTTTGCCCTCCAAAGTATGTCTTGTCTTGACATGATGTGCTTTGTATTGGTTGAGATGATAGCTGGGTTATTGATTAATCCTGTAAATTAAAGGAAAACAAACGTTTAGCTGTTGAGCTTGTTCACTCTGGATTTGCAAATGAGTCGTTGTCAGGGGCTGCGCCGTACTCAAGTCGCTAACTATCCGAAGTGCATCGTCCATAGGTGCGCGGGAGTCGACATGCATATGTAGGGAGTACGTATACTAGAGAGTGTGGCGCGATGCTTCGAACCTGAAGGTGCAATTTTTTTCGGTACGGACCATCGAACCCCAGGAGATCCAAAATTTCGAGCCCAGAAGGCTCGAGTTTTCGACCTTCTAGAGGTTCAAAATTTTGAACCCAGGGTTTCGAAATTTCGAACCCTGAAGGTTCGAATTTTCAAACCCCTGGAGGTTCGAAATTTCGAATCCGGGAGGTTCGAATTTTCGAACCCAATGGGTTCGAAATATTCGAACCGACCCTGGAATGTATAGGGAAAGCCTTTTTCTTTTATAAATAGGCCTCCCCCCTCATTTTCACACTTCTATTGTTTTCTTCCCTGGCCGCCATTGTTGTGAAAGCTCTGAAGCTGAAAATTTCGAACCTGAAACTTTCGAATCCGAATTAGGTAATGCCTGGGATCGAGGGAATGAGGAGGAGGAAGGTCGAAGGGCCATGGCATCGCCGGAGGGGGTCAACGTGAGAGGCGGAGCTGCCGATCCTTTGGAGAAAATATGGAAATTCGAACCCAGCTGGGATCGAACTCTTGAACCTCCATAGGTTCAAATTCTTGAACCTTTTAGGTTCGAATTTTCGAACCTCATGAGGTTCGAAACTTCAAACCTTGACGGATTCGAATTTCCGAACCTTAGGAGGTTCGGATTCCCGAACCTTCTAGTTCAAACCTTCGAACCCAAGGGTTTGAAATTTTGAACCTGGAAGGGTTTGAAAATTCAGACTTTGAGGCTCAGAGCTTTGGATTCTGAAACGGGTCGGCGCCTTTCTATCTTGCCTAGGACTTTGACCTCCCAACTGCCCATGTTCAGATGTACATATCAATCATACAACCACGCGTTTAGTGCTAATGTATACACTGGTAGTTGCGCGAGCAGGGTTTCGAACCTTTCACATAAGATAGAACATACATTCGGACTAGGACTGAACTTGTTGGACTATTTTGAACTTTTCTTTATGTTACTCCTCGTTGCACAACACTACACACATATGTTAGTCATTACCAACACGAGGGGTACAAATCACTTTACTGCCTGTACTAACAACGATGTGTTGAAGTATAGTTAGCAATGCAAATAAGAACGAAGACTGGAAAGACCTCGGAAGCCGAGGCTTCCCCGCCCTTGCCACATACATCTGCCTCTAACCCTAGTGGGAGCTCGTCTGGCAGTAAGCTTGAGACTACCGAAGGACCGACACTTTCTCACACTGCCAGCTCACCTGAAGCATCTAAGCATGGGGAACAATTGAGATGCAACATTCCCCAGTTGTAACCGAAGAGGTTGAGAATGTGGACATTATGAGTGAGGATGCTCCGGCGCCTCTGGTGGCCCCGGACATGCTGTCTGACATGGTTATCTTGGAGACTCCGATAGATTCAATACCATCGTGCATGGACGCCACAGCAGTTAGGAAAATGGCGACGCATTCCAACATACCGGTGGGTGAAGCCCACTCCCCAGGAAGGGATGGCAGAGCTCATGCGCCGCCCGAGGGTCTCACCGCCTGGAACAGACAGGCTTGCTTTGCCGGGTGTATGCCCCCGGCCAATGACTTCATTCAGAATATGCTATACTATTTTCGCCTTACACCATCACAACTGCACCCGAATGCTTATGCTTCGCTTCTGGGTAATTATGTTCTCTAGCACGAGTTCTTACATTGGGAACCAACCGGAGAAGATATCTGATACTTTTTCCATCTAAGGAGAACGAGTAATGTCACACCCTCTCAATGGTTTCTAGAAGCGACATATGCCACAAATTTTTTTGTTGGGAAGTGGCCCAGGCGGTCAGTGTTTAGGTACGAATGGTTCTTCATTCGCCACCCTCCCGGATTCGTGAGGAAATGGATAAAAGGGAGTAAGTATTCCTCTAACTTTGTTCCTTGCTGTAAATTCCTGGATCTCCTATCTCATTTTTATTATGATTGGATCATGGCAGGAAATCCGGAGGTGTCTACCGGTGACGAGTATTGGCAACACCTTAATGCTTTGCGAGTGATACCGGATGTAACAACCTGGAAATTCTGAGCCAATTTAAATTTTTTATTTTGGCGATTTTAATGAATTTTAATTATTTAAAATGAATTATTTTAAATATTAATGACAAGAAATTTATTTTGAATAGAAATAGAAAGTATATATTTATTTGAATCGTCGTTAGAATATAAATATTTTATTTTAAATATAAAAGGAATTGAAAATGGCGCGGTAGTTCGAAAATTTGATTTCAAATTTCAAATGAGTGTATAGGATTCAAAATAAACCGGATTTTGGCGAAACCAAAAATATTAGAATATAATTGAAAATATCTTTCCAATGAATCCGAAAAATTGAAATTTCATAGCGAGGATAAAAATTTATGCCCAGTTGAAACTTTAGAATAGTCGCTATGGAATTTTGAGCCCTTAAAAATGGAAATTTTGCAAACGATCTCGGTTTTCGACGAAACCACTTTTGTTGGATCTAGGATGTCAAATTATTGCTAGGTTTCAAAATTCATAATTTTCTGAATCAATATGTGAGCGTGGCGAAGTTAAACGTGTTTTAACAGTTTCAGTCAATTTCGATCGACAAGAAAATGGTCATTTTTCAAATGGTCTCAGAATTCGACGAAATTAGTTTTGTTAGAACCGTATCATTAGTACGAAGCTAGAAAATTTGTTTCAGGAATTTTTGGAGTCCGTATGTGGCCCCGGTAAATTGAAATGCGCGTTCAAATTCAATATATAGATTTATATTTTGAGTTTGATGGAAACTAGTCGAAATGATAGAATCAGCTTATGATACATATCCCATTGTGTTCAAAATGGGGGCAATTATCTATGGACGACAGTCGGTGGGTTTGATTTCGAGTTCAAAATAAAAAGGTACTTTTTAAAATTAAATAATTAAAAAATAATAAAAAAATCTCTCACTCTCTCTCTATACTCTCTCCCAGCCCTCCCCCCCCCCCCCCCGGTTCATTCTAAAAATAAAAATAAAAATAAAAAAGGAAGGAGAAGAGTGGAGGGGCACGCGGCTTCCTCCGGCACCGCAGCGGTGGCACCGAGACCACCGCGCCGCGCTGGACGCGGGGGCCCCTCCCCCTTTCCCCTCGCGCTTCTCTTTCTCCCCCTCCCTCCTCGCGCTGAGCGCGATCTCCTTTCTCCCCTCGTCGACGCCTGGACCGCCCAGCCCCACCACTTCTCCGACCACCCATGGCCGACGCGCCCCCTCAGCCCCCCCCCCCTCTTCTCCTTCTTCGTACAACAACAGTAAGTTTTTTTCAGTTTTAGTTAGTTTAGTTTTTATATACTTAGTTAGGTTAATTTTGTTATTAAATAAAATCTGATCTCTTAGTTATTTATATAAAGTAAGAATTTCTATCTAGATAAAGATCTAATTTTATTTTTTATAAAGTTATGATTTTCATGAATGTAAAAATCAGATCTTTAGCTTTATAAAGATATGATTTTTGACTATGTAGAGACTCGATTTTTAACTATAAAAGGTTAGATTTTTAAAAACAAAAAGAAATGATTTTTATACATACAAATATGCGATCTTTAGTTTATAAAGTTATGATTTTTATCTATGTGAGGAAGCGATAAAAATGTGATTTTTATCTATGTAGAGTTGAAATAAAAATATAATTTTTATATGATGTAGATAATAAAAATATGATTTTTATATTATAGAGATAATAAAAATATAAATTTTATATGTGTATGAGAATAAAAATAGAATTTTTATCTACAAAGTAGCGGTATAAAAATAGAATTTTTTTATATATAGTAGCGGTATAAAAATAGAATTTATATATATATAGTAGCGGTTTAAAAATAGAATTTTTATATATATAGTAGCGGTATAAAAATAGAATTTTTATCTACATAATTGCGGTATAAAAATAGAATTTTAATATATATAGTAGAGGTATAAAATTAGAATTTTTATCTATATAGTAGCGGTATAAGAATAGAATTTTTATATATATAGTAGCTGTATAAAAATAGAATTTTTACCTATATAGTAGCAGTATAAGAATAGAATTTTTATCTATAGAGTAGCAGTATAAAAATGTGATTTTTATATACATAGCAACAATATAAAAATGTGATTTTTATATATGTAGTGGTTACGGACATCGAAAGTGACAAAAGGCGAGCACGACGAAGATTTCCTACATATGAAAAGTCGTGGTGTTTGGTTTAGCTAGTCGGTGAGAAATTCTCACTTTAAATCTTGTTTTCTAGTTAAAGTTATATGCTAGGATGCAGACGGTGCTTAGCAGCACCCGACACCCGTCGTCCACAGACCATGGACGACTTGTTTGATTTTGTTGTGTGGTGAAAATTGATTGTGATGTGGAATGAATGAATATAAATATTCATGTGTTGAAATAAATTGTTTATCGTTAAAAATATAAATTTAACGTGAAGGTGAATAAATAAATATTCATTTACAAATCGACGATTTGTTTATGTACACCTATTTGAAGGATATTGATTGGGTCGATAAATTTTACACGTCACCCAACTGCACAAATACTATTATGTGTTTGTTGATTTGAAACCCCACATGGGTGTTGGGTTGATATTTGACGTACACTAATCCCAATTATTTAGTTGTATGTCGATCGATTGGTTGACAGACTGTGTAAGCGTTAATTATTTATATTTAATGCTTATGCAGTTGTGTAGTGCACTCTGGATGATGGTTGATTATTTATCGTTGCTATTATATACATGTGTTGTATGGAATCCATATAATTAACATTATATGGTAATTGAATGGGTCTCATTCCAATTTAGAAAATAAATTATATTCATGTGTTGAATAAACAAAACAGTCATGTGTTGATAATACTCATGTGTTGAGAATACTCATGTGTTGAGAAGATTCATGTGTTGAAACTATTCATGTGTTAAACGAAATATTTTATACAATAAAATTCACATTTTTATTGTAAGTAAGAATGAATGAATATTCATATGTTGAATAAAGTATATATTCATGTGTAGAAGAAAATATTCATTTGTTGAATAGAATAACGAAGCAATTGAAATATATAAAGCCGTGTTGATTAGATTTGCGCCATTTTGACGCGAACGATATTTATATCGATTATATTCGTTTTTATAATGAATATAGAAAAGGAAGTGATTTCAAAATCTAATATTTTGAAAATATTATCATTTATATATTAATGATATGGAATATTCAAGTTTGAATTAAAAATTGAATATGATGTTGAAATCGTTTTTAAAACGAATTTAAACGAATTATAAAATACGTTTAGAATTAAAATCGATGAAATATATATATTATATATATTAAATGACCTGAATAGAACGCGCCGCGCCACGACCGTTCGCGATTTTCGACCATTGACTTTGAATTGACATTGCGGGAGATCTGACCGTCGGAATCTCCTGAAACCAGAACCGTTGGGTTCGTATCGAAAAGAGATTTTCAATGAATGTTAGAAATTTGAAATCTAACGGTTGAATTTGGAATTATGTCCAAATCAAATTTGGAAAAGGTCGATGTAAGTGCAGTTCGATGGCCGTTATTGAAAACCGACTGTACGGGCCTTGATCAAATTATTAAAAATATTAATAATTTATGTAAAATCGTAATGAATGATTTAGAAAGAATTGGGGTGAAAAATCCCATATTTAAAAAGGATAAAAATATATTTTTATCAAAATGAACTAGTTATGAACTAGAATTATAATCCATGGTTTTTGAATAAATGAATTGGATTTGAAGTGGTTTTGAAATAATCAGAATTTCCAATATACGAATTGGAATGGATTTGAATCGAAATTACCTTTGGAATATTTCGATGTTGGATTTCGTGATTATACAGGTATGGTTATGGAAATTTGAAAGATATATTTATATCGTTATTTCCAATACGATATTTGTTGGTTTCAGAATTTGATATTGAATATAAGCCGATATATTTTCTATTCAGAGCGTTGTATTAAATATCAAATGGGATTTTGGGTTCGTCGTGAATGGTGTCTTAAACAACACTGTTCTTGGACCCAGTTTAGAAAAGAATAAATCTTTTAATTAAGATTTAGTGAAATTGTCCAGTTAATTAGTATTTAATTGGAATTGGAATTGAATTTGAATTGGTTTTTAGGGTTTATCGCGAGCGGTGTTTTGAATAACACCTGTTCTTTAACCCGATTAACAATGGAAAGTGATATTGATTGTTGGGAAGATTCAAACTAAGTGGAGTTTTAATAAATCTTTAATTAAATTAAAGTGGTCGAGAATGGAGTACCACCAGTTTTGCTCCAAGCGATAGTTAAATCTTTAATTAGATTTAAACGTGAAATGGTAGTTAATTTTACCGATAGCACTGTGGTGTTAGATATGGAGTATTACCAGTTTTGCTCCATGGGATGAATAGGTTGGTATTGGGAAATAAAATAAATAATTACTTCGGTGTGGTTCGCCAATACCGACTAGTTTGGAAAACCTTAACATGGTTTGAAATGATATCCAAAGGAAGATTAAAGAATAAATTTAGAAGAATTAATCTTTGATAAAATTAATGGTAATCTTTCCCTAAGAATGTGAAAATTTGAATAAAAGAATATTCTGAATTGGAATGAGGCGTATGTTGTGTTTGTGTAACACTTATTATATACGTGGGTTACTTAGAAAGGCCGGGTTTATACCCATTCTGAATAACCGATTCGACGATGGGTCAAAGATGAAGACGGTGGTTGAAGACCGGAGGTCTTCACATAGTTTGGATGATTACTGATGATCTTGATTGGGCTGTACACCCAAGAGGAGGGAATCAGTTGGTGATCGTCCAGACGTACTTGGAGATCGATGGATATGCAAGGAATAAGGTTCCTCCGGTTTCGTTCAGACCCAGAACGAACTTGTAAATGGACTATGTGTCTGACATTGGATTTTATTCTATGATTGATTTCTATTAAATATAT
The DNA here is from genome assembly GCA_030737875.1 of Allium sativum. NCBI lineage: Eukaryota > Viridiplantae > Streptophyta > Magnoliopsida > Asparagales > Amaryllidaceae > Allium > Allium sativum. The sequence goes on along the minus strand of CM060925.1, from coordinate 136,087,214 downwards.
ATCTGTTTGGCGGCGGAGAATTTATTCTCTTGCTTAACGCCCTTCTCTGAGATGTATGAGCTCAGAGGTTATATATTGATGGATATCAATCGCATGGCATGAATTGCCTATGTGGCATGCCTAAGTGGCAGATGATCAAGGCTTCTGTTGAAAAGCAAAGTCTTGTGGTTGATGATCAAAGCACGGCCTGTGTGGCATAGCTTTGTGTATATCGTTAATTCGCGAGCCTCACATCTCGGTATGAGTCAAAAACGGGATAAGGACCGTTGGGAGAACATGACGTTTCTTTCTAGATATGTATGATGTCAGTGACCTACCAGCCCTGACATTTATATACTTTTTACTTGTGTGGTTGTTGGAATGCGAGGCGCCTCAGATATAGGTCTGGTAGGACCGGGAAACGTGTATTCAGGAATTGCCAATCCTCAAAAGTAAGGGAGGACCGACCCAACTGATTCCAAGGATCGCTGTGTGTGGTCCTAAGACATTTGCTAGAGTGTCTCGAACAGAGAGGAGCTTGCCTCTTGCCTCGACTCATGACGGAAATCCAATTTCCAATATGACTTTTGCGGTTTTGATTGTAGAACTAGTATGGCGACATGATATATGGTACCCATGCCGCCTATGATTGATACTTATGATTGAAGTTGTTTTCTTCACTTATAGTAATAATAAAAGATGAAATTTAGCGTATCAAGCATTCTTTGGCTATTATAAGGTAAAACCCTATCCTCCGGCTTGCGTTGCATTGTGTGATGGGACCTGGGTCTTATAATAGCTTCATTTTTCTTTATTTGGCATTGCGCTGTTTGTTTTTTGCACTGGTATTCTTGGGAGGAAACCCGTTCTGTGTTATACGGCTTGATCCCTTGATTTACCTAACTTTAAAAATAAAGATTAATAACTGTTTTAGTTCTCACACCAGTCACATGACTGACCTGGAGTTTATTGTTTTAACCTAAACTCTGGGTGCCCTTATTTTCGACACGGACAGCTAGTAGTTGGGTTTTGAAGATTTATATTCATAGGATCCTGGTTTACAGCTGGAATGATACTCGGAAATCTCTGTATCCGTGTATTTCTTTCATTTGTGTGTTGTATTATTTTTCCGCTGCTATGTATTTAAATGTAATTTAAATCTCTGATATTTGTCAAATGTGTAATGTTGATTCATACTCTGTTATATTCTTATATTCTGATGGAATTGTTGTAATAAACAATGAAGTGTTCTTCTGTTTGCGTTCCGATTTGTCGTGTTCTCAAAGCAATCCGCGTTTTCCTTCACAGGGAAGTTCGGGTCGTTATAAAGTGGTATCAGATCTTTGGTTTATAGATCTTGAGAACAAGACACATTAGAATAGAACGAAAGAATTCATCAGAGATTGGATTAGCGATATCCAATAAGAATTACTCGTTAGAGATGGGATCAGTAGTGACCTTGAACGAGTGTAAAGAGTGAAATTTTTTTTAAAAAATAATAATTTGAAAACAAGTTATGTTTTGAAATTTAAATCATTTTATACGTATTTGAATATTTATTTGTATTGAATTTGGACAATCGAGTATATAAAGATTTTGCATATATGCGTCATGAACGTATATTCGAAGTTTTAATATACTGGATAGATAAAGAATCACACTCTAGTCGCCCGGAGATGATTCTGATGATTGATGCATCGTCATTAGAGTTGATGTTCGAGTGCCGAAAGTGTGATATCTATATATTTCCATTAGGCTGGTGTGAGAACCAAAACTAGATAGGTTTATTGTTGTGATTTGCATCAAAAACATGATTTTCTGTATATTTATCAAATTATGAATTTGAAACGATAATCCACTAATTGATAGATGGTTGTGTTGTTTGATTATTGGTTTCATTAATTAAAATTTTGAACCATTATGCCAAATTGAACTGTATTGAAAAATGATTACAATTGCACGCATATACATGTATACCCATTGAATAGGTCATAGCAAGGAGGCTAGAGAAGAGGAATAAAATTGTTTGTCCGACAAATAGGTACATGTTTATTGTATTTCTTGGGGATTTGATGATTTTATTAGCCGATTGGCTAGCTGCTTGGCTTTTTCTTTTCTTTTGGATTGGTGAGGGCCATGGGAGGCTATTTGAAATATCCCGAAGCTCCTAGTGCAGGGGAGGTTATGGCGAAATTTTTCGAAAATTTAGGGTGTTAGCCAAATTTTTGAAAAATTTGAAAAGTTCTTAGAAACTGAAAAGTTGAAGAACTTAAACCGTAAAGAAAATAATGGAAGTTGAGTTGATTAGTTAAACAACTTTCAGCCTCGTTCCTTTTCGGGGACGAAAACTTTTAAGTGGGGGAGATTGCAACAACCCGGAAATTCTGAGCCAATTTAAAATTTTTATTTTGGCGATTTTAGTGAATTTAGATTATTTAAAATGAATTATTTTAATATTAACGACAAGAAATTTATTTTGAATAGAAATAGAAAGTATATATTTATTTGAATCGTCGTTAGAATATAAATATTTTATTTTAAATATAAAAAGAATTGAAAATGGCGCGGTAGTTCGAAAATTCAATTTCAAATTTCAAATGAGTGTATAGGATTCAAAATAAACCGGATTTTGGCGAAACCAAAAATATTAGAATCTAATTGAAAGTATATTTCCAAAGAATCCGAAAAATCGAAATTTCATAGCGGGGATAAAAAGTTATGCTCAGTTGAAATTTTAGAATAGTCGCTATGGAATTTTGAGCCCTTAAAAATGGAAATTTTGCAAACGACATCGGTTTTCGACGAAAACACTTTTGTTTGATCCGAGATGTCAAATTATTGCTAGGTTTCAAAATTCATAATTTTCTAAATCAATATGTGAGCGTGGCGAAGTTAAACGTGTTTTAACAGTTTCAGTCAATTTCGATCGACTAGAAAATGGCCATTTTTCAAATGGTCTTAGAACTCGACGAGATTAGTTTTATTAGAACCGTATTGTCAACACAAAGCTAGAAAATATGTTTCGGGAATTTTTAGAGTCCGTATGTGGCCCCGATAAATTGAAATGCGCGTTCAAATTCAATATATAGATTTATATTTTGATTTTGACGGAAACTGATCGAAATGATCGAATCATCTTACGATACATATCCCATTGTGTTCAGAATGGGGGCAATTATCTATGGATGACAGTCGGTGGGTTTGATTTCGAGTTCAAATAAAAAGGTACTTTTTGAAATTAAATAATAATAAAAAATCTCTCTCTCTTAGCCCCCCACCCCCGTTCATTCTAAAAATCAAAATAAAAAAAGAAAAGAGAAGAGCGGAGGGGCGCGCGGCCTCCTCCGGCGCTGCAGCGGCGGTGCCGAGACTACCGCACCGCGCTGGACGTGGGCCCCCCTCCCCCTTTCCCCTCGCGCTTCTCTCTCCCCCCTACCTCCTCGCGCTAAGCGCGATCCCCTTTCTCCCCTCGTCGACGCCTGGACCGCCCAGCCCCACCACTTCTCCGACTACCCATGGCCGACGCGCCCCCTCAGCGCCCGCCCCCCTTTCTCCCTCTTTGTACAACAACAGTAAGTTTTTTTCACTTTTAATTAGTTTAGTTTTTATATACTTAGTTAGGTTAATTTTGTTATTAAATAAAATTTGATCTCTTATTTATTTATATAAAGTACGAATTTTTATCTAGATAAAGATCTAATTTTTATTTATTTATATAAAGTTATGATTTTCATGAATGTAAAAATCAAATCTTTAGCTTTATAAAGATATGATTTTTGACTATGTAGAGACTCGATTTTTAACAATAGAAAGGTTAGATCTTTAAAAACAAAAATAAATGATTTTTATACATACAAAGATGCGATCGTTAGTTTATAAAGTTAAGATTTTTATCTATGTGAGGAAGCGATGAAAATGTGGTTTTTATTTATCTAGGTTGAAATAAAAATATAATTTTTATATGATGTATATAATAAAAATATGATTTCTATATTATAGAGATAATAAAAATATAATTTTTATACATGTACGAGAATAAAAATAGAATTTTATATATATAGTAGCGGTATACAAATAGAATTTTTATATATATAGTAGCGGTATAAAAATAGAATTTTTATCTATATAGTAGCGGTATAAAGATAGAATTTTTATATATATAGTAGCGGTATAAAAATAGAATTTTTACATATATAGTAGCGGTATAAAAATAGAATTTTTATCTATATAGTAGCGGTATAAAAATAGAATTTTTTTATATATAGTAGCGGTATAAAAATAGAATTTTTATCTATATAGTAGCGGTATAAGAATAGAATTTTTATATATATACTAGCGGTATAAAAATAGAATTTTTATTATATAGTAGCGGTATAAAAATATAATTTTTATCTATATAGTAGCAGTATAAAATTGTGATTTTTATATACATAGCAACAATATAAAAATGTGATTTTTATATTTGTAGTGGCTACGGACATCGAAAGTGACAAAAGGCGAGCATGGCGAAGATTTCCTACATACGAAGAGTTGCGGTGTTTGGTTTAGCTAGTCGGTGAGAACTTCTCATTTTAAATCTTGTTTTCTAGTTAAAGTTATATACTAGGATGTAGACGGTGCTTAGCAGCACCCGACACCCGTCGTCCACAGACCATGGACGACTTATTTGATTTTATTGTGTGGTGAAAATTGATTGTGATGTGGAATGAATGAAAATAAATATTCATGTGTTGAAATAAAAATTTTATCGTTAAAAATATAAATTTAACGTGAAGGTGAATAAATAAATATTCATTTACAAATCAAATGATTTGTTTATGTACACCTATTTGAAGGATATCGATTGGGACGATAAATTTTACACGTCGCCCAACTGCACAAATACTATTCTGTGTTTGTTGATTTGAAACCCTACACGGGTGTTGGGATGATATTTGACGTACACTAATCCCAATTATTTAGTTGTATGTCGATTGATTGGTTGACAGACTGTGTAAGCGTTAATTATTTATATTTAATGCTTATGCAGTTGTGTGGTGTACTCTGGATTGATGGTTGATTATTTATCGTTGCTATTATATGCATGTGTTGTATGTAATCCATATAATTAACATTATATGGTAATTGAATGGGTCTCATTCCAAATTAGAAAATAAATTATATTCATGTGTTGAATAAACAAAATAGTCATGTGTTTATAATACTCATGTGTTGAGAATACTCATGTGTTGAGAAGATACATGTGTTGAAACTATTCATGTGTTGAACGAAATATTTTATACAATAAAATTCACATTTTTATTGTAAGTAAGAATGAATAAATATTCATATGTTGAATAAAGTATATATTCATGTGTAGAAGAAAATATTCATTTGTTGAATAGAATAACGAAGTTATTGAAATATATAAAGCCGTGTTAATTAGATTTGTGCCATTTTGACGCGAACGATATTTATATCGATTATATTCGTTTTTATAATGAATATAGAAAAGGAAGTGATTTCAAAATCTAATATTTTGAAAATATTATCATTTATATATTAATGATATGGAATATTCAAGTTTGAATTAAAAATTGAATATGAAGTTGAAATCGTTTTTAAAACAAATTTAAACGAATTATAAAATAAGTTTAGAATTGAAATCGATGAAATATATATAATATATACATTATATATATTAAATGGCCTGAATAGAACGCGCCGCGATCGTTCGCGATTTTCGACCATTGACTTCGAATTGACATTGCAGGAGATCCGACCGTCGGATTCTCCTGAAACTGGAACCTTTGGTTCGTATCGAAAAGAGCTTTCCAATGAATATTAGAAATTTGAAATCTAACGGTTGGATTTGGAATTATGTCCAAATCAAATTTGGAAAAGTTCGTTGTAAGTGCAGTTCGGTGGCCGTTATTGAAAACCGACTGTACAGGCCTTGATAAAATTATTAAAAATGTTAATGATTTGTGTAAAATCGTAATGAATGATTTAGAAAGAATTGGGGTGAAAAATCCCATATTTAAAAAGGATAAAAATTATTTTTATCAAAATGAACTAGTTATGAACTAGAATTATAATCCATGGTTTTTGAATAAATGAATTGGATTTGAAGTGGTTTTGAGATAATCAGAATTTCCAATATACGAATTGGAATGGATTTGAATCGAAATTATCTTCGGAATATTTCAATGTTGTATTTCGTGATTATACAGATATGGTTGTGGAAATTTGAAAGATATATTTATATCGCTATTTCCAATACGATATTTATTGGTTTCAGAATTTGATATTGAATATAAGCCGATATATTTTCTATTCAGAGCGTTGTATTAAATATCAAATGGGATTTTGGGTTCGTCGTGAATGATGTCTTAAACAACACTATTCTTGGACCCAGTTTAGAAAAGAATAAATCTTTTAATTAATATTTAGTGAAATTGTCTAGTAATTAGTATTTAATTGGAATTGAATTTGAATTGGTTTTTAGGGTTTATCGTGAGCGGTGTTTTGAATAACACCTGTTCTTTAACCTGATTAACAATGGAAAGTGATTTTGGGTTTATCGTGAACCGTGTTTTAGATGACATTGGTTCTTTAATCTAGTTAAAGACGGGATATTGATTTTTAGGAAGATTAAAATTAAGTGGAGTTTTAATAAATCTTTAATTAGATTAAAGTGATCAAGAATGGAGTACTACCAGTTTTGCTCCAAGCGATAGTTAAATCTTTAATTAGATTTGAACGTGAAATGGTAATTAATTTTACCAATAGTACTGTGGTGTTAGATATGGAGTATTACCAGTTTTTCTCCATGGGATGAATAGGTTGGGATTGGGAAATAAAATAAATAATTACTTCGGTGTGGTTCGCTAATCCCGACTAGTTTGGAAAACCTTAACATGGTTTGAAATGATATCCAAAGGAAGATTAAAGAATAAATTCAGAAGAATTTATCTTTGATAAAATTAATGGGGACCTTTCCCTAAGAATGTGAAAATTTGAATAAAAGAATATTCTGAATTGGAATGAGGCGTATATTGTGTTTGTGTAACACTTGTTTATTATATACGCGGGTTACTCGGAAAGGCTCGGTTTATACCCATTCTGAATAACGGATTCGACAATAGGTCGAAGATGAAGATGGTGGTTGAAGACCGGAGGTCTTCACATCGTTTGGATGATTACTGATGATCTTGATTGGCTGTACAATTAAGAGGAGGGAATTAGTTGGTGACCGTCCAGACGGACTTGGAGATCGATGGATATGCGAGGAATAAGGTTCCTCCAGTTTTGTTCAGACCTAGAACAAACTTGTAAATTGACTGTGTGTCTGACATTGGATTTTATTCCGTGATTGATTTCTATTATATATATATATCTGTTTGGCGGTGGAGAATTTATTCTCTTGCTTAACGCCCTTCTCTGAGACGTACGAGCTCAGAGGTTATATATTGATGGATATCAATCGCATGGCATGAATTGCCTGTGTGGCATGCCTAAGTGGCAAATGATCAAGGCTTCTGTTGAAAAGAAAAGTCTTGTGGTTGATGATCAAAGAACAGCCTGTGTGGCATATCTTTGTGTAATCGTTAATTCGCAAGCCTCACACCTCGGTATGAGTTAAAAAGGGATAAGGACCAATGGGAGAACACGACGTTTCTTTCTAGCTATGGGTGATTCAAGTGACCTACTAGCCCATATATTTATATACTTTTTACCTGTGTGGTTGTTGGAATGCGAGGCGCCTCGGATATAGGTCTGATAGGACCGGGAAACGTGTGTTCAGGAATTGCCAATCCTCAAAAGTAAGAGAGGACCGGCCCAACTGATTCCAAGGATCGCTGTGTGTGGTCCTTAGACTTTTGCTAGAGTGTCTCGAACGGTGAGGAGCTTGCCCCTTGCCTCGACTCATGACGAAAATCCAATTTCCAATACGACCTTTGCGGTTTTAATTGTAGAACTAGTATGGCGACATGATATATGGTACCCATGCTGCCTATGATTGATACTTATGATTGAAGTTGTTTTCTTCACTTATAGTAATAATAAAAGATGAAATTTAGCGTATCAAGCATTCTTTGGCTATTATAAGGTAAAACCCTATCCTCTGGCTTGCGTTGCATTGTGTGATGGGACCTGGGTCTTATAATAGCTTCATTTTTCTTTATTTAGCATTGCGCTGTTTGTTTTATGCACTGGTATTCTTGGGAGGAAACCCGTTCTGTGTTATACGGCGTGATCCCTTGATTTACCTAACTTTAAAAATAAAGATTAATAACTGTTTTAGTTTTCACACCAGTCACATGACTGACCTGAAGTTTATTGTTTTAACCTAAACTCTGGGTGCCCTTATTTTCGACCCGGGCAGCTAGTAGTTGGGTTTTGCAGATTTATATTCACAGGATCCTGGTTTACAACTGGAATGATACTCGGAAAGCTCTGTATCAGTGTACTTCTTTCAGTTGTGTGTTGTATTATTTTTCCGCTGCTATGTATTTAAATGTAATTTTAATCTCTGATATTTGTCAAATGTGTAATATTGATTCATACTCTATGATATTCTTATATTCTGATGGAATTGCTGTAATAAACAATGAAATGTTCTTCTTTTTCCGTTCCGATTTGTCGTGTTCTCAAAGCAATCCGCGCTTTCCTTCACGGGGAAGTTCGGGTCGTTATACCGGAGAACCTCCGCAAAACCGACACCGTGACAAGTCAGGAGCGCCTTCGGCGCGTCGGGTTGCTTCCTAGTGATTGGGCTGTGATTAGGCCTGCAGTTGCAAGCAGTGCACCAAAGGAAGGAATGGTTGCAGGTTCAACTACCGTTGGGCGGAAGAGGAAGATGCCCCATATTGGAGGGGAATTGCAAATGACTGCCCAATCCCAAGGAGATGTGTGCGGAGGCGAGGCCCGCGGTCAGGAGGAGGCTGCCAGAGATGAGGGGTTGTCAAGTGCTCTTGTCCTCCCTCCGGCGAGTGAGGGGGAAAGAGCGTTGGATAGACCACTGTCTCCTACGACCCATTCTGGGACCGTTGCCTCGCTTAAGGACGCGGGCCAGTCTGATGGTTTAAATGAACCCGCCCTGGATTTGACTCCGTGGCCAAATACAACAAGCATGGAAGAGCTGAACCTTACTGCGGAGGGGTTAGCTTCTTCGAGCGGCCATAATCAGGGCTATTGAGAGAACACTTAGGGCATACACTCATATACACTGCATAGCATAAATGTTTGCCTACACGTGTGTAACAACCCATATTTTGAATAACATGTTATAACGTAAATCAAGGCAGAATTAAATGTTAAAATCTGAATCAAGGGAAACGGGCTGTGCCATTGCGTTCGTCTCGGAAAAATACGCGAAATAGAGTCCGAGTTTTCGAAAATCGGAGTCTGTATGACCTAGTTATGGTCCGTCAAAGTTTTCAGAAAATTTCAAGTTCAAAATTCAGTTCAAATTTCAAATCTGGAGCCAAACAGACTGGGCGGAAAAATTTCCCGCCCAGCCCCCCCAAGTCGACTGGGGAGTCGACTTGGGAGTCGACACCCCCAGGTGGTGTCGACTGCCCAGTCGACACCCCTGTCGACCTGGGTGGTCGGCCAGTTTGGCCTGGTGCACCTGTTTTGGCTCCTGGGTCTTGTTTTGTTGGCTAGTGACGTGATTTGATGGCTTAGATCTGAATTAGGGTTAATCCTATGGCCTAAACTAACCTAATCTTCTATAAAAAAGACTCTAATACCTAGCCTAAATCAACACAAATCATTCCTACAACTAAATTATGCCAAAATGCTTCCTAATCATGGCCTCCACCTTCATATCATGGCCTCCATCCTCTTCATGAAAGTTTGAGTGTTCTAAGCTAGTAAAAGAGCCATCTTTCTTCATCAAAACAAGGATCTTTCTTCTTATTTCTCAAGGCTTGGAGTGGATCTTATCTTTAGTTGGGGATTTCTAGTGTGGCTTCGTCTCAATCTTGTTTTATTTTGTTCTAGTCTTCTTAGCCAAGCTTTGTAAGCCCTATTCTACTCTTAGATTTAAACTATGAAGTTAATATGATCATGTAGCAAGTTGAAATGTGACTTTTGGGCTATATTTATATGCATAGATCCATGTATGACTCTTTTGATCTATGATTGTGGCACTATCATGAACCTAGTATCATTTACCTTGATTTTTGGGTAGAAAGCTATGAGCTTTATTTGTTTGTTATGCATAATGCAACATAGAACTTGGTAGTTATGCATAAATGCAACATAGAACCATCTTATGACCTTGATGTTAACTCGCATATGATCTTGAATTATGTGCTAATCACATGTTTTCACCCTATGTCAACTATGATCATGTTATCACCTATTTGCTAAGTGGATGTCATGCATGTTTTGAGGTTAATAATGCCATATGCTAGTAAGTTGAACCCCTTTTGCCTCATATATCACCATGTTGAACTTGTGATAGACTTTTCCACTTTATGCCCAACTTGTCATATCATTATGTTCCCCTTTTTGATCTATGTGCGTTGATGCGAACTTACATGCGATGGGGTTACGTTGTGGGTAAAATTAAATGACATGAAACATGATTTGAAAATATGACATGTGATTATGCTTAAACATGAACGTGGACATGACATGTAGAAAACATGAAAGCGGCCAACTCGAGGTTGGGTTGAGTTTGTAGCATAAATCTACCCGGAACCGACCGACTTAACTAGTGGCTACAAACAATAGGACCCAATGTGAGTAGTTGGTCACATCGCACTTAAAACCCAAGGTTAGACTAGGTTGTGGTGTAAAGCTACCCGGACCCGCCCGGCTTAACTAGTAACCACAACAAAGTCTAATGTGAGAGGTTGCGGTGCATTAAGTTAATTAATGCCACATGGTAGGGTTAAGTCATGGACCACTTGAATACTTAACCAATTAAACACGATGGGTTGGTAGGGTTAAGTCATGGACTACTTGAATACTTAACCAATTAAACACGATGTATTGATAGGGTTAAGTCATGAACTGCTTGGATACACTTGACCAACTCAATACATGGTTAGGATAGGGTTAACCACACTTAACCCGCTTGAAATCCTAGTTACGTGGTCCTTTTCGGCAGTAACCCACTTGGGAGTATCTGGATACCCTGGGCTAGGCTAGGGTGGGGCACGATTACTGGACTGATTGTAAGATACCAAAAGAGACGGCTGAATGGTGCACCGGTTGTTCAGGCGGACCATGGTCGTGCACATTAAGTCCGGAGTTGAACATGAGAACCAGTAGGTTTAGACTGTGCGTGGTTGATTGGTGTCTGTGGTTTACACCTTAGGACTGGATACACCCTAGGGTGAACCTTGCACAGTTAACTACATTCCATGATTAAGCCGTATGACACCGATACACGACGAGTTAGGCTTATAGGGAGCCGATCGACTAGACCGTGTAATTGGACCTTGATTTAGGTCATCTCATGATGTTGGGCCAACTTTGGGCCAAGGGATCATTTATTGTTTATACTTGACATGGATTAGAATACTAGTACACCTAGTGCAACTTAACCTTGTATATGTGATAACACACTTGATCTATCTTGTTAACTTTTCACCATGCCAGTTATCATCCCATGTATCATCTCTGTTTTACATGTCCAGTTAACTTTATTAGTTTTTATACTAATAGTAGGTAGGACTTACCAGTCTTTTTGACTGACCCGTTTTCTTTTGCCTCTTTTCTTCCATTCCCCCCCCCCTAGGTTCTCAGGGTGGGAACACTAACACCTAGCTTGGATCTTTAGCTTGCTTACTGGATAGCTCATGCACGGTTTGGGCTTGGGCTTTGCTATGGCGATACTACTGTTATCTTTGGGGAATACTTTACTCATGTTATTTTTCAGTTTATGTTTTCCAGACTTTGTTTTGTTGGAAAATGATGACTAAGTACTTTGATGTAACTTGACTATGGTTTTGAAATAGTAATTTTATCCGCTGCTTTATTTACTCTGTTTTACTCATATGTTCTGTCTTGTGATATCTTCATGCATGTTTACCTTGTCCAACACCCCTCCAAAGCCAGTGTACTTGCAAGAGTGACCCTGGCGGAGGTGGGGTGTTGCATTTGGTATCAGAGCATAAGGTTTACAAGATTTGAGCAAAAGGTTTTAAAAAAAAAACTTACCTTTTGAAAAACTATTTTCAAAACCAATTAAGTATTTTCCAAGAAAAGTCTAGTTTATTTTAAATGGCTATTCCCCAAAAGCCATTATCACTATCCTTTGTTTCCTCGTTCTCAATATATCTTTTTCCTCGTTTCAGTATGGCCGATAATTTTGCCATTCTGGAGGGCGTACCAGTACCTATTTGGTTTAGAAGGTACATGGAGGCAAGGGCGAATGAAGCCGGCCCTGCGAACATTCCTCCTCCTTCCCCCGTGGCTAACATTCCTCCTCCTCCCGTAGCTGAGGTTCCTCCTCCTCCTCCTCAGCATCCACAAGCGAATTTCATGAAGATTTGCAAGGACTTTAAGGTGATGGGTGGTAAGAATTTTGTTGGGACGGAGACTTTTGTTGAGGCAAGAAACTGGTTAAAGGAAACTGAAGACCTCTTTGCTATCTTTGATATAGAAGACCGTAGGAAAGTTCTGTTAGCGGTATGGCTGTTGAAAGGGGAAGCGACATATTGGTGGGTAGTCGCCACCACTACTAGGCCAATTCAGACTTGGGATGAGTTTAGGAGAAGGTTTGGACTGAGGTTTCTATCATCAGCAGAAGAGAACCTTCAGATGGAGAGGTTCCTATTATTGAAGCAATGGGACATGACCGTTAGAGAATACATGAATAAGTTTAATCAACTTGCTCGGTTCGGTCTAGACTTGGTTAACACAGCTCAGAAGAAGGCCCTACACTTTGCTCTAGGATTGAACGAGCCATTGCACGGTTTGGTCATGTCTCACATACTCATGGGGACGACCTTCGAGAGTTTGGTAAATATGGCCCTGCTTCAAGAGGAAGATAAGAGTGGTAAGAAGGAAGTCAAGTTGAATAAGTCTCAAGGCAAGAAGGAAGATTCTGAGAAAGGAGACAAGAACAACAAGAAGGGAAACAAGGGCAACAACAATAACAAGGCAAGAGAGACAAGAAAGTGCAACTTCTGTAGGATCACTGGGCACATAGCCAAAGACTGTAAGAAGAAGAAGAGGAAGCTGGGCGTATGCTTTCATTGTGGAGAGTCTGGACACTATAGTAAGGATTGCCCGAAAAAGCGAGGACAAGGGAAAAGGCAAACTCAGCGAGCAGGACCCTCTGGAGGGCAGTTGCAGGCTCTCCTCGCTCTTCCAGCCTTTGATCGAGGTAGTTTTTCTATAGAAAGTCATGTTTACATTTCTGATTTCCTTGTTCGTACCTTATTTGATTCTGGCGCATCGCATAGTTTTATTTCTTCCGATCTTGTTGAAAGCTTGCACCTAAGTACTAGTCTAGTTGAGAATCCCGTCAGTGTTTCAAATCCAATTGGGGGTTCCGCCCATTTATCTATGATTTGTATGGATTTGAAAATCTCTATCTTGAGCGTAGAATTCATGTGTAATGCTTATGTTCTCGGGTTTATGGGATACAGGTTGATTTTGGGCATGGATTGGTTGTCCAATTATGGAGCCATTCTTGATTTTGAACATAGGGCTGCGAGGCTCATGACTCGCCTCGGTAATACCCTCGAAATCTCGTTTGACCTTTAGTGTTCCATCATGATTAGTTATCTAGAATCCCTTGGCACCTTTATTGGAAATTTGTAATCCAATCGAGTAGTGTTCGTCACTAAGGCGGATAGTCCATTTCGCTTAAGCATGGGTTATAGAAATCACCCTAGTAAGTACATTTGGCAACGTGGATTGGCATTTGTTTTCAAGAGATAGTTCTTCTGCGGGGAATACCGTATAGTATGTAAACGAGATCCAGGATTCACTAACGAATTTTGTAAAGCTTGCATGAAACCATGAGCACGCAGTTATGTTGAAGCCAAGTATTTTAGGAAAAGAATAAGTGGAAGTGGAACGAGAGGCAACGGTGAAATGAGTTCTAACTCATATTTTGGAAATAAGAATTAAGAGCTACGAAATTGTGAAGTTAAAAGACGGTCAAGGCACGATAGGATTAAGCTCAAGAAAATGCGGCTTAGAAGATTGAAGACTAGATACGCGCATCATATCTCTTTCTAAGAGTATATCCTTGATCCCTATTATTCTGTAGAGCTTACTCGCATGCTATCTTTTAAGTATATCCTCTCGGTCTTATTCTCAATCTTAGTTCTATTGTAAACCCCATAAGAGTATGACTCGCCTGTTTGTGATATATAGTTGGGGTGAAGATGTCCGTCAAGTTGACCAAACTATTTGGGCTTTATGGGATATGGGTCATAGTTGATAGACTTACGAAGAGTGCTCACCTTGTTCCGGTGAAGAGCAAGAGGACCACATCATGGCTAGCATCTGTTTATCTTCGAGAGATAGTGCGATTGCATGGAGTTCCTTCTAGCATAGTTAGTGATCGTGACCCAATATTCACTAGCCAATTTTGGAGTAGTTTGCAAGAAGCGATGGGTACGCAATAAAATCTAAGTACAGCTTATCACCCACATACGGATGGCCAGACCGAAAGGGTGAATATGGTACTAGAAGATCTGTTGAGGCTATGCATTCTTGACTTTGGTGGCACTTGGGAAGACCACCTTCTTCTCGTAGAGGTTGCTTATAATAACAGCTACCAAGCAAGCATAGGGATAAGCTTATACTTGGGCCCAATATGATAAGGGACACACCCGAGAAGGTTGAGTTAATTCAAAGACGGAAGAAAGCAGCCCAAGACAGACAGAAATCATATGCAGACAAGCGAAGGACAGACTTGGAGTTTGAAGTTGGAGATATGGTCTTTGTGAAGGTTTCTCCTTTGCGAAATGTGGTTCGTTTTGGAGCAGTTGGGAAGCTGGCACCAAGGTTCGTAGTACCCTTCCCTATCATAGAGAGGATTGGGAAGATGGCTTATAAGGTGGAATTGCCCGAGAAGCTGGCCGGAGTGCACAATGTTTTTCAGGTCTCGCATCTCCGAAAGTGCCTACATGAGTCAGCCGAGGTAGTTGAGCCTAGCATTCTTGAAGACGTGGAGGTAGAGAAAGAGGCAACCATGAGGAGAGCCCTGATTCGTATCTTGGGAACGGAGATCAAGAAGCTGAGGAATCGAGAAGTCAAGTTAGTAAAGGTTCAGTGGAGTGAAGCCGATGAAGATGCAACTTGGGAAACCGAGGAGAAGATGCGTGGGCTTCATCCATTCCTTTTTGAGGGTACGTTCTCAATCTCTTTTCCTAGTTAGCATATCTTTCTTTTGCTATCCATGTTTATCTTGTTGTGTCGTTAATCTTGTCATGAGAACCTTAGGCAGAAACCCTTTGGATGAAACATGTATTTGAAACATGTTATGCTTGATGTTTGCAAGTGGTTGCAAGTGTTTGCAAGTGGATACTTGTGGATGCATGATACACATTAGGCACTAAGATCGGCTCACACACTTTCATATTGCATATGCATGAGTGCTTATACTTATTCATGGATGAAACTTGTTATGCTATCACATGGATGTTGCATATGGATGAATGTTATGTGCACTCATGTAGAGATTATGAATTATGTTAGGAATTTGCATACATATGGACTCATTTCACTAACATACTTTGCATTAAGGAGGTTTACTGAATCAGTAACCGCCTGATTTTCGCATTAGATAAGTACATATACACACACCTTTCGCATATGATCATACAGCATTTAGAATCTTTTAAGGACAATGACTGCTCGTGGATGATATTTTGAGTAGATGGATGATGGATGGTAGGATACGTTCTCCCTAACTTGAAGATTTCGGGGACAAAATCCTTTAAGGTGGGGAGAATGTAACAACCCGTATTTTGAATAACATGTTATAACATAAATCAAGGCAGAATTAAATGTTAAAATCTGAATCAAGGGAAACGGGCTGTGCCATTGCGTTCGTCTCGGAAAAATACGCGAAATAGAGTCTGAGTTTTCGAAAATCGGAGTCCGTATGACCCAGTTATGGCCCGTCAAAGTTTTAAGAAAAATTCAAGTTCAAAATTCAGTTCAAATTTCAAATCTGGAGCCAAACAGACTGGGCGGGAAAATTTCCCGCCCAGCCCCACAAAGTCGACAGGGGAGTCGACTTGGGAGTCGACACCCCCAAGTGGTGTCGACTGCCCAGTCGACACCCCTGTCGACTTGGGTGGTCGGCCAGTTTGGCCTGGTGCACCTGTTTTGGCTCCTGGGTCTTGTTTTGTTGGCTAGTGACGTGATTTGATGGCTCAGATCTGAATTAGGGTTAATCCTATGGCCTAAACTAACCTAATCTTCTATAGAAAAGACCCTAATACCTAGCCTAAATCAACACAAATCATTCCTACAACTAAATTATGCCAAAATGCTTCCTAATCATGGCCTCCACCTTCATATCATGGCCTCCATCCTCTTCATGAAAGTTTGAGTGTTCTAAGCTAGTAAAAGAGCCATCTTTCTTCATCAAAACAAGGATCTTTCTTCTTATTTCTCAAGGCTTGGAGTGGATCTTATCTTTAGTTGGGGATTTCTAGTGTGGCTTCGTCTCAATCTTGTTTTATTTTGTTCTAGTCTTCTTAGCCAAGCTTTGTAAGCCTTATTCTACTCTTAAATTTAAACTATGAAGTTAATATGATCATGTAGCAAGTTGAAATGTGACTTTTGGGCTATTTGTATGCATAGATCCATGTATGACTCTTTTGATCTGTGATTGTGGCACTATCATGAACCTAGTATCATTTACCTTGATTTTTGGGTAGAAAGCTATGAGCTTTATTTGTTGGTTATGCATAATGCAACATAGAACTTGGTAGTTATGCATAAATGCAACATAGAACCATCTTATGACCTTGATGTTAACTCGCATATGATCTTGAACTATGTGCTAATCACATGTTTTCACCCTATGTCAACTATGATCATGTTATCACCTATTTACTAAGTGGATGTCATGCATGTTTTGAGGCTAATAATGCCATATTCTAGTATGTTGAACCCCTTTTGCCTCATATATCACCATGTTGAACTTGTGATAGACTTTGCCACTTTATGCCCAACTTGTCATATCATTATGTTCCCCTTTTTGATCTATGTGCGTTGATGCGAACTTACATGCGATGGGGTTACGTGGTGGGTAAAATTAAATGACATGAAACATGATTTGAAAATATGACATGTGATTATGCTTGAAACATGAACGTGGACATGACATGTAGAAAACATGAAAGCGGCCAACTCGAGGTTGGGTTGAGTTTGTAGCATAAATCTACCCGGAACCGACCGGCTTAACTAGTGGCTACAAACAATAGGACCCAATGTGAGTAGTTGGTCACATCGCACTTAAAACCCGAGGTTAGACTAGGTAGTGGTGTAAAGCTACCCGGACCCGCCCGGCTTAACTAGTAACCACAACAAAGTCTAATGTGAGAGGTTGGGGTGCATTAAGTTAATTAATGCCACATGGTAGGGTTAAGTCATGGACCACTTGAATACTTAACCAATTAAACACGATGGGTTGGTAGGGTTAAGTCATGGACTACTTGAATACTTAACCAATTAAACACGATGTATTGATAGGGTTAAGTCATGAACTGCTTGGATACACTTGACCAACTCAATACATGGTTAGGATAGGGTTAACCACACTTAACCCGCTTGAAATCCTAGTTACGTGGTCCTTTTCGGCAGTAACCCACTTGGGAGTATCTGGATACCCTGGGCTAGGCTAGGGTGGGGCACGATTACTGGACTGATTGTAAGAGACCAAAAGAGACGGCTGAATGGTGCACCGGTTGTTCAGGCGGACCATGGTCGTGCACATTAAGTCCGGAGTTGAACATGGGCACCGGTAGGTTTAGACTGTGCGTGCTTGATTTGTGTCTGTGGTTTACACCTTAGGGCTGGATACACCCTAGGGTGGACCTTGCACAGTTAACTACATTCCATGATTAAGCCGTATGACACCGATACACGACGAGTTAGGCTTATAGGGAGCCGATCGACTAGACCGTGTAGTTGGACCTTGATTTAGGTCATCTCATGATGTTGGGCCAACTTTGGGCCAAGGGATCATTTCTTGTTTATACTTGACATGGATTAGAATACTAGTACACCTGGTGCAACTTAACCTTGTATATGCGATGCCACACTTGATCTATCTTGTTAACTTTTCACCATGCCAGTTATCATCCCATATTTCATCTCTGTTTTACATGTCCAGTTAACTTTATTAGTTTTTATACTAATAGTAGGTAGGACTTACCAGTTTTTTTGACTGACCCGTTTTCTTTCGCCTCTTTTCTTCCGTCCCCCCCCCCCCCCCCAGGTTCTCAGTGTGGGAACACTAGCACCTAGCTTGGATCTTTAGCTTGCTTACTGGATAGCTCATGCACGATTTGGACTTGGGCTTTGCTATGGCGATACTACTGTTATCTTTGGGGAATACTTTACTCATATTATTTTTCAGTTTATGTTTTCTAGACTTTGTTTTGTTGGAAAATGATGACTAAGTACTTTGATGTAACTTGACTATGGTTTTGAAATAGTAATTTTATCTGCTGCTTTATTTACTCTGTTTTACTCATATGTTCTGTCTTGTGATATCTTCATGCATGTTTACCTTGTCCAACACCCCTCCAAAGCCAGTGTACTTGCAAGAGTGACCCTGGCGGAGGTGGGGTGTTACACGTGTGACTTGACTAACTTTGACATGTTCCCTTGGCAGGTGATATGACTAGAGGACTTGTCTGGACAAGGTTGTGGACATAGGGACCACCGACGCCCCTGGAGCTCTTCCTTCGAATGTTTCAGGAGATCGACCAATTTATATGATGTTCCACTCCCACCTAGACAGGGTAGTGAACATCGGCGTAGGGATCGATCTCAGCAATCCCCGACCCCTCCTCCTCCTCCTCCCATTCACATGTCTGTGGGAAATTCTCGACTTAACCTAAGTGGCTCCTGGCCTTCGCCTACGATAGCTCCCTGCATACTATCCTTTTGTCTCCCGTTCAACCTGTTAGGGGGAGTGAGTCGTCATCTGGCCAGCCAAGACCAGATGGAGAGACCGTAACGGAGATACAAGACTTGACGGAGCCTAAGGTTCAAGATATTTCTCTAGAGGAGCGGAGGGCGTTTCTGAAACATCATTTCCCTCGGCATTACTTTGATGAACTATTTTTTCTCCCCAATCTATGCCCAACCCTTGATAGGGAATCCGAGGAGGTATGGATGCATGTACAGGCTGCATATTATCAAGCCAACGATCTTACCAAGCATTCTTTTCACCTTTTGGAGTTGATCAAGAAGAAGAACCTGGAGCTTCTTAATCAGCAACTGACCAACGATTGTGAGAAGACCCCGTTTCCAACCTAGAAACCGAGTTAGGTAAGCCTATCTATTGTGTCATAGTTACTTACCCATTATCCTTCGCGTTTTCAAATTCTAACTTTCAATCGTGTTACCGCAGCGGAGCTGAAGAAAGCCCATGCGATTCTAAAGACGGAGGTCGCGCATAACCGCGTGACTTTTAGTGATACAGTAGGTAGCTTGACCATCGAGAATACAGCCTTTAAGAGGGATAAGGATGAGTTGGATAAAACATGTGCTGAACTGGAAAGGGAGATTGGGAAAGTTACTCAGCTCCAAAATGACAATGTCGCTTTAAGGGAGGAAAATGAAAGGTTGCATACTGAAAATGCTGAGGTGGTTGAGCTGAGGAGGCAGCTTGAGGAGATGAGGAAGGCGAAGGCAGATGCCGAGGCTAGTAACCAGGAAGTGTTGAGCACGGCTGACGGGTTGAAGGACGAATATATGAGGGAGGTAGAGCAGCTGAGGGGACAGCTCGAGGATGTGGAATTCCGTGTAGGATCATCCTCTGAGGAAAGCATCCAGAATATGTATGTCAAGATTCTTAAATTCATTGGGCTTACATGGGTCGAAGACTACTCTAGCGAGCTGGCTCGAGCTTGGGAGAGGTTGGTCCCATATGAGGCATATTTGCGTCAAGTAGATGTGAGCACTTTGGATGAGCGCCAGCTTATGACTATACTCCTGACTGACGAGGAGCGTGAGAAGCTGGAGGATGGGAGAAAATTGCTTGTAGAGGATGCTGAGAAAGAGAGGTTGGCCAGGCTTATCCCGGATAAGGGGAAGTCCGTCATCACCGAGAGCGTGACCGTGGCGGCTACACCTGCAGAGAAAAGTTCATATCGGCCCCTGAGTCTGCTATGGTGAGTGTCCCCGGAGCCTTGTCCTAAGCATCTACTGAGTACAACCCCAACTATCCAGCACTTCGAGACACCGGTTTTACCTTACCTGCTGTTACGAGTGCCTTTCCTTCCCCCTCTACACCGTCCCTGACCGTAGGTAATTCCCCTTTATCGTACATCCCTGAGGATGACATGATTACCGAATTTGCAGACTGAAAAGGTTGCATTTTTGCTGTGCAGCTCCTTCTGGACCGTCAAGGCCTGACCCTACCTCTGTGATCCCACAAACGACTGAGTCTGGAGCAGGGCCTGCGGAGATGCAGTTTGAAGAGGGCAGCAATCGGCTTGACACTTTCTCGGTGATTGAGATAACTCCTGGCATGTGTGAAATCCTCAATGAGGAAGGAGAGGTGGTAGACAGATAGAGTTTGCATGCCAAAGGCCCAGTGGAAGCCGACACGCCTTCGGTGGCAACTATGGTGGTGGCTCAAATAGCCAAAATGGTTGCCAAGTGTGAAGAGGTAGAGGAAAAGGAGAGGGCTGCTGACGAGGCTTAGAAGAAAAGGGAGGAGGAGGAAACCCATCGGAGGGCCACCGAGACCCTTGAGAAAACCAAGGCTGGCGATATCACCCCGCATAGGTCCCAGAAGCTTGCCGAGCGACGAGCCACTAGAGAGGCCAAGCAGAAGGCTGAGCAGGAAGGAAAAGAGATCTCAACGAAGAGTGAGGCCATGGTAGGCCTTGCTACTAGGAGTGCCCCCATGCTTACGCCGCATGCCATTATTACTGACCTCAAGGAGATCTCCAGCGGCGATGGCACCGTTGAGCGATGCCTTTCGGTTACTCCTCCGAAGGGCCGAGGAAGCAAAAGTGGATCAGGTAGGAAGAGATCTGGTGCTCGGGAAGAACCATCGAGTGCTGAATCTGCAAAGAAAAAGCACAAGCACAAAAGGAAAAAACATGATTAGTGTTAGCAACTTACGTAAAATTTACCGTTATTTTGGTAGTGTAGGCCGATAGTTTACGGGAGTACGGCCCTCGCTTTTGGTTTTTCAAGGCATGGTGTGGTTCTCATGTACACCCTGTCATTAGAAAGGAATATGTTAGACACGTAGTCTGTTAAATGTGTGTGTAAAAATTGAAATATGAAGTAGTAAAGATCACAGTTTATGCCAAGTGTTCAGATGTTCTTTTTATGTTTTCCAGCGTCCTGTACTTGCATAAGCATACTTATTGTTGCAATTGTCATAGAAGCGATTGGGTACCGTGCTCTGGGTTAACTATTCCAAAAGGGTGTAATAGAGCACTGGTTTCAGTAAGCTTCCCTTAGCTCAGGAAACCTGTAGTTTGCAAAACCAGGCTATGCGCCTGCTATTTTGGGTTGCCCGGGGTTAATCCCAAGTATAGCGAAGGCGTACGGCGTCGCGCTATGTGGTCCACTAGGTGAGTGTCTCTCCCGTCGTTCATCGGGTTGGGGCGAGCCGTCGGCGTCGTTTATTCACCGATGAGGTAAGCCCGGATCATTAGCTCGTAAGGTCCGATCGTGGCCATGGGCTACCCCTAAGCCTTGAGAGCCAAGGGGGAAGAAACGATTTAAGGTCGATCTTGGTGCTGCGCCAAGATTCGACCGACACCCGCAACCGGCGAAGAGAGACTTGCATCGCTCTTAGTCAGCTGTTGATGGTGGTGCCAAGTCGCCTGGACTTGGACGCGGAACGGTTTATCCTCAGCCTTGGCACGGGGCCAGGGTTCGAGTTAGTGGTTGTTTATATTCGGTCGCGCCATGGGTCGACGACTTAAGTAGCGCTGTCGACTCCCGTTCTCGGGGTGCCGAACATAGTCAAGTGTTTTAGCCTCGGCGTTTGCTCGAGGTTGGGATGGCAGCACCGGCTCCCGTGTCCGGGGTGCCGATACCGCGATCGTATGTTTGATTTACGCTGGCTGTCAGAACTAACAAGACACATCATGTGAGAAGTAAACAACATGGAGATAGGAAACTGAACATCATTACTACTAATAAGTCTGGCAGTAGTAGCCTTTACAATGCCTTGAATTTCTAGAAAACAAAACATTGTTGGAAAGCATTAACAACCGTGAACTGAGTTATGTAAATTAGCGGTGGAGATGTTCGATGTTCCATGCCCATGGGAGTTCAGCTCCGTCCGCGGTGGCAAGTTTGAAAGTTCCATCACTAAGCTTTTGTTGTATGGAGTACGGGCCTTCACAACGTGGTGCGAGGCCTGTTGGCGGGGTAAAAACCTGCTTTACGGACGAGGTCGTCGATGTTGAGGTCCTTATGTCGAACCTTGGAATTGAAGTATCGGGTTACTCACTGTCATTGGGCGGCGGCTCTAAGATCGGCCTCATTCCTCTTTTCTTCCGGTAAGTCGAGTGATCCCAAAAGTAGGTCTTGGTTCATCATTGGATTGAAGTAATTAACTCAATGAGATTGAAGCTTGAGTTCCAAGGGGATGACAACTTCGGATCCGTAGGCAAGGGCAAAAGGAGTGTGTCCGGTCGCCATCTTGTGGGTGGTCCGGTAGTCCCATAGAACCAGTGGAAGTTCGTCTGCCCACATGCCCCCAGCCTTTTCCAGACGTTTCTTGACAATGGATTTGAGGACTTTATTAACCACCTCGACTTGCCCGTTAGCTTGGGGGTGAGCCACCGCCGTGAATCTTTTTTCGATGCTATGGCGCTAACAGAAGGCTTTGAACTTGACGCTCTCAAACTGAGTGTCGTTGTCGGAGATGATAGCTTTGGGAACCCCATAGTGGGTAATGATGTTGTGGAAAACAAAGTTGATCATCTTCTTCGTGGTAATGGTGGCACGGGCTTCAGCTTCTGCCCACTTGGTGAAATAGTCCACCGCGACGATAGCATATCGTTCCCTGCCTCTAGCCATTGGAAGAGTTCTGATGATGTCGATTCCTCACATGGCAAACGACCATGGGTTGACCATTTGAGACAATTTGGTAGGCGGGGCTCTTGGGATCTTGGAGAAGCACTGGCACTTATCGCACTTGCGAGTGTAGTCCGCGGCGTCATGATCAAGCGTAGGCCAATAATTACCATGTCTGAGAATTTTCCTGGCTAGGGTTTGCCCCCCCCCCACCCCCAGTGCGGTCGCCACATTCGCCTTCATGTACACTACTTAGCAGTCGGAGGGCATCACCATGGGCTACGCACCTGAGCAAGGGAACAGAAAAACCCCTGCGGTAGAGAACTCCATCCATAAGAAGATAACGAGCTGATTGGCGAGTAAGCGCCTGCCTTTCTTTGTAGTGCCTTAGAAGAGTCCCATGCTATAGGTAATTCCTGATCAGTGTTATCCAGGATTCGGGCTCGGGTTCGGTGTTCATGACCACCTAAGTTTGTCCTTGTTTGATGCTCGGAGAATTAAGTACCTCGACTGGAGCGAATCCCATAAGTTGTGCATCTTCGGAGCTCGCCATCTTGGCTAATGAATCCGCTTTTTCATTCTGCTCTCGTGGAATGTCGGTGATGACAAAATGGTTGAAGTGGGTGAGCAGTTCCTAAACCTAGGAAAAGTATAGGGCAAGTCGTCCCTCTTTCGTGTGATATTCTCCTTTTACTTGACGGATGATAAGCTATGAATCGAAGAAGATATGGACAGTCCCTAGCTTGAGCTCGATCGCGACCCTAAGTCCGACGATCAAGGCCTCATATTTCACGTCATTGTTGGTAGCAGGGAAATTTAACCTTAATGCAGTATATCGGGCGCTCTTCAGGGGTGATGAGTATGACTCCGACCCCGGAGCATTTCCTATTAGAGAAGCCATCCACGAACAATTTCCATTGGATATCGGGAGCTCCAACATTTTATGTAGGAGTCTCCTCTGGTGCAATGAATTCCACTATGAAATCCGCGAGAGCTTGGCTGAGTATGGCTCACCGAGGGATGAATGTTATCTCGAACTGGCTTAGCTCCATACTCCATTTCAGTAGTCAGCCGGACGCCTCAGGCCGTTGTAGGACTGGACGTAGCAGTTGGTTGGTGAAAACTTTTATGGGATGAGACTGGAAGTATGGTTGGAGCTTTCGAGAGGAATCAACAAGCAGAATGCCAATTTTTTCAACTTTGGATAATTCTTTTCCGCCCTTGTCAGTCGCTTTTTGATATAGTAGACGGGCCGTTGGACACGATCTTCGTTGCGCACCAATGCCGAACTAATTGCCTGCACGTTAACAGCCAAGTAAATGTATAAGGCCTCGTGGTCCACAGGTTTAGATAAGATAGGTGGTCGCTCTAAGTGATTCAATAGATCTTCGAATGGGGAGATGCATTCTGAGGTCCAATTGAAATTGTGTTTCCCTTTTTCGAAGTAAAACGAAGAAAGCAATGCACTTGTAGGTGGCCTTAGAAATGAATCGACTTAAAGCGGCAACCTTTCTGTTTAGGCTTTGGATATCTTTGATGTTCTGGGGGATTTAGATATCCCGAGTAGCTTGGATTTTTTCTGGATTGGCTCGATTCCCCAAGAGTTGACGATGAAACCCAAGAACTTCCCTAACGTGACGCCAAAGGAGCACTTCAGGGGATTGAGTTTCATGTCGTATTGGTGGAGGACACCAAACATTTCAGAGAGGTCGTGAACGTGGTCGATTGATATTTTAGATTTTACCAGCATATCGTCCACATACACCTCCATGGATTTCCCGATTTGTCTTTTGAAGAGATGATTAACCATTCGCTAATAAGTGACGCCGACATTCTTGAGGCCGAAAGCATGACATGGTAGCAGTAAAGTCCGAGGCCTGTTATAAAGGCGGTATGATCCTGGTCATAAAGATTCATTGGGATTTGATTGTAGCCTGGATAGGCATCCATGAAAGATAGTAGTCGGTATCCGGCAATTGAGTCGACCGGTCTGTCGATCTTCGGGAGCGGGAAGTTGTCCTTGGGACATGCCTTGTTTAAATCAGAGAAGTCAACGCACATTTTCCATTGGCTTTTTTGACCAGAACCAAATTGGAGACCCATTCAGGGTAGTCGGCTTCGCGAATGAAGTTGTTGTTGAGCAGACGGTCTACCTCTTCCTCGAGTGCTTTGGGCCTCTCGGGTCCCAAGAAGCATCACTTTTTTTGACCGGAGGCATCGTGGGATCTATGCTTAGGAAGTGACACGCAATAGCGGGATCGATGTCTTTCATGTCAGAGTGAGTCCATGCGAACACATCTAAATTTGCCTTCAGGAAATCTATAAGATCCCCTTTGATTACGGGGTGGAGCTGCGATCCTACCTTCAACATCCTTGATGGGTCGTCAAAACCGACGGGAAAATCCTCTGTAGGTTCGACCAGGGTAGCCCTCTCATATTCGGGCTCTTCATCCTTCCATGGGTCGAGATCATCGGAAAAACGGCAGTGGCATCTGAGCTAAGGCCCAGATGCCGCTGATTGCTGTGCCGAGATAATCTTGGTGCAAGAAGGCGTGGGCACGACTTTTCCCTTGTCCTTATTGCGCGCGTTCTTCCATTCTATTGCATAACACTCTCTGGCGCTCACTTGGTTGCCTTTGACTATTCCAATCCCATTCACTATCGGGAATTTCATTAGGAGAGACCATGGCGCCATATAGACCCAAAACTCAGTGAGAAAAGGACACCCTAGAAAAGCATTATAAGGGGAATCGATGTCTATAACCACAAAAGTGAGAATCCGGACTTGGCTCCTGTCCCCTTCGCCCAGTTCCACAGGTAGCTTGATCATTCCTACGGGGGAACTAGAGGCCCCATTGAAGCCGTGGATTGCGGCGCGGCAAGCCTTTAAATCATTCGTTTCCAATTTCATCTGGTCGTAAGCGGTCTTGAAGATGATGTTGACTGAGCTCTCTAAGTCAATTAATATCTTTATGACAGAAGCGACAAAGATCTGAGCTATGATAACTAGTGGATCGGTGGTCGGGATATCCACCCCAGTAGAGTCTCTTTCGCGGAAAACGATGTCATCCCATATGATTTTTTCTAGCTTGGCTGGGGCAGATTCGCTAGAGCGGAGCAGGCTTCATAAGTAGCATACTTTATGGAACTCACATACTCCTCCATTTTCCAAAAGCTGTCGTATGTGAGGTAAGGTCCGCCACATATAGTGTTGATCACAATCCCTCACTTCGAATTAGACGGACCCGGAGCTGCCTTGGCAGGTGCAGGAGGAGCCAGCGCCAAAGGCTGAGAGTTCGATTCGGGAGGAAAGGGTTCTTCGACATATTGTTCGAGTCGTTTCTCACGGATAAGCTTCTTGATTGCGTCCCTAAGCTGGCGGCACTCGTTGGTGTCGGGCCCGTAAACGTTATGGTATCAACAGTACCTCTCGGTGTTCTTCTTGCGGTCAGTTGATTCTCTGGCACACGGCTTTTTGTACGACAAAGTGTTGCATGTTTCTAAGTAAATTGTTTCTAAGTCTTTGTTTAATGGGGTGTAGGTCTTGAAGGCACGGTAACGGCTGTGTTTTCCTGTCTCCGTTAGGGACCTGTCCCCTGTTTGGATTGAGGGGCTCCCCGACTTGCCTTCCTCTAAGGTTGTTATTTGCGGTGTCCGCTTGGGGGTCATTGGGATAACTTTTGGCAGAGAGCCAGTTCCGTCTTGCCTCCTCTTGGCATAAGTATTGATCCGCCTTCTCATAGAAGGCGTCGAGGCTTTTTGGCTGCTTCCGATTGATCCATGCCCCGAATTTTGAAGTAGGGAGGACACCTTTTGCTAGCTGAAAGAGTACGGTGCGAGGATCCAGATCTTCGACCTCGGCAGTAGATTTTGAGCCACTAGGCGGGCCCTTGGTATAGGTTGGATAGAGTGAGGGCATTCCTCGGAGTCGGGATATGAACCCGGAATTGCTTGACCTATTCTATTGCTAATTGCCCAAAGTTGTTAATGGAATCAAGTGGGAGGTGAGAGAACCAAAGTAAAGCGCTTCTGGATAGGAAGACCGGGAAGCATTTGCATTTGGCTGGGTCATTACCCCGGCTCGAGTCCATTTGCCATTCGTATCAATTTTGGAAGGCACAAGGATCGGTAGTGCCATCGTAGAGTGGCATTTGTGGCGTGTTAAAGCGCTGTGGCCATTCGGCTTCATTCACTCTTCTTGTGAAGGCGTTACGCCTAATGTGAGCCTCCTATGAGCCATGTGCCCCCTTGCATTTCCCTCATGATCCTTCGTACATATTGGGAAGATAAGTTAGATGGGGACCCGCTATCGGGATCAATGGGTTTTGACAGGGTTCCAGAGTCCTGTTGTGAGATCGTGTTCTATGATGAATGTTAGGTCCTCATCTTCCATATCCTCGACATCTACAATTGGGTCCCGATACGGACAATGTGGTGGAACGGGTTGATGCGGATTCTGCTCTTGGAGAGTGCGGGCCACTGCAATAGCGGGCCCATTGTCCTAATTAGCGACCGTCGGGTTATGTCGAGGAGGAGATTGGTTTATAGAACTTGGTCTGTTATTGATGATCAGGCGAGAGCGGTCTTGGTACTGTGCCCCTCGCTATATGTGATGGTAGTCCGGTCGCCGTTGTCGTTCCCATCGTCGTTGGCATGACCATTGCCGTTATCGAGGGCATTGGTACGAGCGACGACATTATTGATGAGGCTAAACCTCCTTCTTTGATGTGGTCCCCTCGACTCAAAAGAGGAGGTTTCCAAGGCAGTTGGTCGAGGTCGAGCGTTGTTCTAAGCCAGTTGAAGTTGAGCGACGACGCGATGAATTTCTTGAAGTTGTTGCATAAGGTCGATGTTATTCCTTAACGCTTGATTGAGCCCGACCGCAGTGTTCTCATATTTTTCATTAAGCACGCGGGTTTGTGCTTGTTTTGCGGGTGCCTAGGGGTCCACAGCAGGAGGGACGTCTTCATTAGTGACCGAGATGTCCGCGGGTTGAGATTGTTGGGATGTCCCAGCAACGGCAGTGGCTGAAGAGCCAACCATTGCGTTATTTGGTTGCTTCGCCATCGTGAGCGGACTTGGCGGCAGGTTGAGCAAGGAACCTCAAGCTCGTCGAAGGTTGAGATGGCTATGTGCGACAAAGGCACAATATACGAGTTTTCTCAGTGAAAGCACCAAATGTTGATGGAAAAAAAATGTCGAAAACACCAAGGATTCCTATTATTAGGAATTGTTGTTATGCTCGCAAGACAAAGTAAAAGAAAGCGGCAAATGACACCAAGAATTTATAGTGGTTCCATCTCAAAAGAGGCCTATGTCCCCTTCGGAAAGGCGTTGGAATATTACTAATCATTCATGAATAACAAAGTAGAGACATGCTCATGAAATCTCATTACATTCACTTTCATAATTGTCATGTATTAAGTATTTGGGAAAAAGACTATTTAGTCCTTCTTCTTCCTCAAATGGGAGATGCCATTAATGAGGCTCATGAAGTTCTATGAAGGTCCCAAGTGATGAAAATCCAACCCCCTTGAAGTGTAAGGCTATGGGCTATTTATAGGAGAAGGGTTAGGGAGGAGTAGGTAGGAATAGGGGACCACATGCAGAAATTCGCACCCGCCACCTGCACATGCACAAATTTTGAACCCGGCTTTAGGCGCAAATTTCGCGCCTGCTTGGTGCAAAATTTCGCACCTGCCGGGTGCGAATTTCGCACCCTGCTTGGTGCGAAGTCCGCCTTTCGAGGGGCGCGAGAAATGCAGGTGCGGGCGCTTGGGGCTTGCGACTCCTTCGGGGTCCGGGGCCTTAGTTTGGGAATGGTCTTTGGACGCTGCGAGGTTCTGAGCAGCACGGTCCCTTCTTGATCCTGTTTCCTTCGCTCCTAAGCGTCCCTTTCGGCCTTAGCTTCAGCAATGTGTTGAGCGTGTCCGATGTACTTCTGCGAACCGGACCAAAAAGCCGGTTAACATATACTATGTTTATCGACATATGAACCAGATTATCTAAAAATATAAAATAAATAAATTTATGTACCTAACTATACGCATAGGTGTATATTCCTAAATGTAACGATAATTACAAAAATATTGTAAGGCGTACCTCTTTTTGCAATCCTCCATTTTGTCTTCCTTCCATTGTTATGAACCACACATTCACATCTTTCAGAATTTGACGATGAAGTCTGCTTTATTGCGACGATCTCATTTTTTTTATCAAGATAGTATATTCATTTGCTGAATTTGAACACTGTATGAGAAAAATATTGAAGATTTAGTAGTTCAACCAACTTGGCGCCGAAATTTTGAATTGGAATGAAAAGGCACTTCATCCATTATAAATAGGCCTAAAATTCATGTCTCTTCAAAATCTTTTCACTTCTTCTTCTTCTTGTTCTTCTCGTTTTTCACTTTTAATAAAACTTTCAAGACGCATAACTTCTTCATTTCTTAACGGAATTGGACGAAATTAGCATCAAATCATAGAGAAATGCAAGGACTACGATTTAGTAACAGTTTTGGGGATGAATTTGGATGGTATTTGGGTGAAGCAAGTCGAAATAGTAAGAGGAAAATAGAAAATACCGTATGTAATTTTCTGTTCTTGACAGTCAACTTCAAACTGCCATATCTTATCATAATTTGATGATCTATCCATCAAAACGACCGCGAGAACGAGAACTACAATCTAAAAAAGGACATGGGACAAAATAGTCTAACCTTTGGATGTAGTTTTGCAATATACCGAGATTTTGCGATAATTTAAATTATTAAATGTAACGACCCAGATTTGGAGCCAAGTTAAAAATTATTTTTAATTGATTTTTATGAAGATTAAATATTTTTGATGATTTATTTTAAGACTAATGATTTAAAATTTATTTAAATCGAAGTTAGAATGTATAAATTTATTTTAATTAAAACGAGTCTGAAATGGGGCAGTAGATTGAAAATTCGATTTCAAATATCAAATGAATGTACAGAATTCAATATAAATCGGATTTCAGAAAAATAAGAAACGTTGGAATATTTTGAACTATAATTTTCTAGCGAATGTAAGAAATTGAGATTTCACTTTATAAACTGAAAGTTATGTACAGTTTAAAATTCAAAATAGACTCTATAAAATTTATTTATATTTTAATATTATATATAACCCTTAAAAATAGTCATTTTGCAAATGAGCTCCGTTTTCGATGAAACCACTTTTGATGGATCCGAAATGTCAATTTATTGTCAAGTTTAAAATTTTGGAATTAATATGTGAGCGTAGTAAATTTAAATGCGTTTGGTAAATTTAGTTTAAATTTAATCAACCAGTTAAAAAGGCCATTTTTCAATTGGTCTCCAAATTCAACAAAATTATTTTTGTTAGGACCGTACCGTCAAAACTTAGCGTGATTTCGAAACTCATAATTTTTGGAGTCAGTATTGGCCCCAGTAAATTAAAATGTACGTTCAAATTCAATATTGACCGTTATATTAATTTATATTTTAATTTTGAAGAAAATTGAATAAAATAGACAAATTAGCTTACGAAACATATCCCATTGTATTTGGAATGGGGGTATTTGGTCAGGGGTGGCAGTCGTTGGGTTTGATTTGGAGTTCGAATGCAAAATATCACTTTAGAGAATTAAATAATATTAAAAATATAATATATATATGGGCTTTATTCACCAAACCCTACCCATTATTGGGTCAGCCGACATCAATTTCGAAGGCTGAAATCGGCCGGATTTCTTGCCCCAAATTCGCAAAATCCATAAAGTAATTTGAAATATTTTCTACATGAAAATTATAGAGTGTTTCAAGATCTTCAAATCTATACTAATTTGATCAAGTATCGTGTAGAGTTGGAAGAGATTTCTGGCCCCAAAGGTCGTGCGTTCGTACGCACTTCCAGGCTGATGGAGGCCACCAGATGGCGACCCAGTGGAGGCACATGGAGGAGGAGCGACAGTCTTCGAGGTGGCGCAAGTGGACCGGCTTCTAGATGCCTCGATTGCCGTGCATTTTGGAATTGGAGGCAGCGGTTTTGGTTTCGGGTCTTACTAAAGGCGACGGGGAAGATAATGTGAAAAGGGATTAAGGTTGTAAATTAAAAATAATTAATTTAGTTAATCCTTTATTTAAGTGTTCAATGTATTAAAATCCATATCTTCTTCATATTAGATCGGAATTCAGTGATATCAGTTGCGTTGCGATCGTGGAAGCGAGCTCTACATTTCAAAACTGACCAGAATGGAAACGGAAGATGTTGCAGTTTTTGATAAAATTTAACGTTCGTTTAATTTTATTAAAACAATCCTCAGTTAAAGACTGATAGAGTGGAAACCAAAGTGAGAACTCTCCCACTAAAATATTGTACAGTTATTTATTTTATATCTGAATATATAAATTGCCAGTGTTAATTTTTATCAGTTTTTAATTATCACAAATGTTGTATGGTGCCTTTAGCTCACTTCACTGTTGTTTGAAACCCATGGATGATTTAATTGACTGTATTGTGTTGTGATTGTGATGATTAACATATTAAAAATAATGTTAACATTAATGTGGTAGTTGAAATTAAATTATAAATATCTATTTATAATTTAAACAGTGAAAATTGGTTAAGTAGATAAATAATTCAAATCAAATTAGAACTGATTAAATTTATTAACCAATGATTAATTTGAATTGACAATTGTTGTTTGGAAACCCTACATGGGTCTGGGGATGATAATTAACTCAAATCTCCCTTGAAATTAATTGTATGTCAACCGATTGATTGACATATTGTTATAAGCATATTTAATTATTTAATGCTTGTACAGTTGCAAATTGCACTCTGGATGTGAACTGACCACTTAATGGTTGTTTATCACTATTTTTGAATACATGCGATGTATGGAATCTATATAAATAAAATTATATGATCATTGATTGAGTCTGATTCCAATTCAAAATATAAACGAATATTTTAAATTAATATTCAATGAAGAATCAAAATATGATTTTGATGTCCAATTTTGGATGGACACGAAAATATTAAAATATATGAAGCCGAGTTAAGTAGATGTATGCCATTGTAACTCAAACGGATTTTCCTGTCAAGTTTATTCATTTTATAGTGAATACGAAAAGGAAATGGATTTCGAAATCAGATATTTTGAAAATATTATCATTTTAATGTTATAATGCTATAGAATATTCAATTTTAATTTAAAATTGAAAATGAAGTTGAAATCGATTTAAAATGAATTTATAAATGATTTATAAAATATGGTTTTAAATGGAAATCGATGATATATATATGTAATGGCTTGAATAGAATGCGTTGTGCAGCGACCGTTCGTGAATTTCAACCATTGACTTCAAATCGACGTAACGGGAGTCCGACCATCGGATTCTCCTGAAACTGAAACCGTAAGGTTCGTATTGAAAAGAGATTTCAAATGATAATAAGGGATTTGAAATCTAACGGTTAGATTTTAAGATATATCCAAATCAATTTCAGAAAAAAGTCGCTATGAATGCAGTTCAGTGCCCGTTATTGGAAATCGACCGTAAGGGCCTTAATAAAATAATTAAAAATATGGAAAAATTATGTAAAATCATAATTAATTATTTGGAAGTATTCTGGATGAAATATTCCAAGTTTTAAAAAGATAAAAGATATTTTTATCCAAGTGAACTAGTTATTAACTAGAATAATAATTTAATGTTTTTAAATAAATAAACTGGATTTGTAATGGTTTTAATATAACCAGAATTTTCCAAAGTATGAATTGGAAAGGATTTAAATGGAAATAATCTTTGGAATATTTCGATATTGAATTCTGTGATTATACAGATATTGTTGAGGAATTTGGAAGATATAAATATCGTTATTCCCAATGCGATATCCGTTAGTTTCAGAATTTGATATTGAATATAAGCCGATATGATTTCTATTCAGAGCTTTGTATTAAATATCAAATTGGATTATGGGTTTGTCGTGAATTGTGTCTTTATTAACACTGTTCTTAAACCTAGTTGAGGAAAGAATAAATCTTTCAACAAAGATTTAATGAAGTTTTCCAATTAATTGATATAATTGGAATTAAATGGTAGTTGATTACGGGTTCATTGTGAATGATGTTTTAAATAACATTTGTTCTTAAAACCTAGTTAACGGTGAAGATATGATTTAGAATTTATAAATCTTTTAATTAAGATATAATGGAAATTTTCCATGGTAAAGTTTTCCAATTTAATATATTAATTGGAATTGAATGGAATTCGATTTGGTAATAATCGAGATGAGCTTCTGTAAAGGAAGACTGTTACTATATAGGGAATTTACCGTTATTCCATTTATATTATTAGTCTAATATGGAAATTTATATCAATTATATATTGACCTATTTTCCACAAAGATTCCATGTTTAAGGGAAATTGATTTTGGGTTTATTGCGAATTATGTTTTTAATGACATTAGTTCTTTAACCCAATTAAAGACAAGATTAATTTCCAAAATGGTTGAGTAATCATTAAGTAATGATTTAAGGAAGATTAAAAATAAATGGAGTTTTAAAGAATCTTTAATTAGATTAAAAGTTAAATGGTAATTAAATTTATCAAATTCAAGAAATGTTTCGAGATAGAGTACCACTAGTTTTACTCCATGCGATAGTTAAATCTTTAATTAGATTTGAACGTAGATTTGAACGTGAAATGGTAATTAAATTTACCAATAATTCGATGGGCATTGGAAAAGGAGTACTACCAGTTTTGCTCCATGGGATGAATAGGTTGGGACTGGGAAAAATAATAAATGATTACTTCGGTAAGGCTCGATAATCCCGGCTAGTTTTATAAACCTTAATTTGGTTTAGAATTGTTAAAATATAAAATAAAATCTTTGAAAATGATATACAAAGGAAGATTAAACAATAAATTTAACAGAATTTACCTTTGATAAAATTAATGGGAGTTTTTCCCGAAAGATATGAATATTTGAATAAAAGAATATTCAGGATTGGAATGAGGCGTGTGATGTGTTTATATATCACTTGATTATAAGATGCGCAAGTTATTCGGAAAGACCGGGATTAACCCATTATGAATTGTTACGACGATTAAAAGTCGAAGATATTGAATACGGTGCAAGACCGACAATCTTCCCATAGAATGGATTTCTATTGATGCCTTTGATTGGAGTTGCATCCTGAAAAGGGTTACTGTGGTAGTTTTCCGGATGTACTTGTTGATTGTTCGGATATGGGAGGGCCTCTCTCCTATATTGGACATATGGGATGAGGAATAAGATGACTTCGGTTTCATTCAAACCCAGAACAGACTTGTAAATGGATTGTGTCTGATGTTGTATTATATGTTATATTCGTTGATCTCCACTAAATATATATCTGTTTGGTGGTAGAGAATTTATTCTCTTGCTTAACACCCTTCTCTGAGACATACGAGCTCAGAGGTAATATATCGGTAGAAATCAATGGTATGGTATGGATTGACAACGTGGCATGCTAAGATTCAATGTTCAAGGCTTTTGTTGAAAAGCAGAATCTTATGGTTGATGATCAAAGCACAACATTAAGTAGCATAGCTTTGTGTATAGCGTTAATGCATGAGCCTCACACCCGGTATGAGTCAAAAACGGGATGAGGGACCGTAGGGAGAACTTGCGTTTCTTTTTAGCTAGGAGTGGTGTCATGGTTTGGAGACCTGAAATTTTTACTTATATGGATGATGGATTGCGAGGCGCCTTGGATATAGGGCTATATGCTCATAGGGTCAACGTACTGACTTCTTTAGAGGTCCGATAGGACCGGGAAACGTATTTTTCAAGAATAACTAATCCACTAAAGTAAGTGTGGACTAGCCCTACCATTCCTGGGGTTGCCCAGAGTGTGTAATCCTAAGGCATTTGCTAGAGTGTCTCGAATCAGTGAGGACAATCCCTTGCCTCGACTCATAGATGGAATCCAATTTCCAATACGCGACTTTTCGGTTTAGTTGTAAACCTATGTATGGCGACATAATATATGGTATCTATGCCATCT
Source organism: Allium sativum (assembly GCA_030737875.1). NCBI lineage: Eukaryota > Viridiplantae > Streptophyta > Magnoliopsida > Asparagales > Amaryllidaceae > Allium > Allium sativum. The sequence continues at coordinate 136,051,981 of CM060925.1, read as the reverse complement.
TTGATTGATACATTTATATTTGAAGTTGTTTCTGACACTATGCACTTATAATAGTATCAAATGATTTGTTTTAAAATGTACCAAGCATGTTTGGCTATTATAAGGTAAAACTCTATCCTCCGGCTTGTGTTGCATTGATTTGGACCTGAGTCTTATAATAGCTTCATTTTTCCAAAAAACATTGCGGTGTTTATTAAATCGTTTTATTCAATTTTTCGTATTCACATGGAGTAAACCCGTTCCGTGACATACGGCATGGTCCCATGAATTACCCTATTTTAAAGTTAAATTTTAGTAATTGTTTTAAGTTCTCACACCAGTCCAATGACTGACCTGGAGTTTATTGTTTTCGCCTAAACTCTGGGTGCCTATATTTTCCACCTTGGCAGTCAGCAGTTTTAGTTTTGCAGATTTCTATTTAACAGCATCATGGTGTATAGCTGGAGCTATATTAAGAAAGCTTTGTATCCGTATATTTCTTTCAGTTGTGGTAGTTGATGTATTTCCGCTATGCATTGTATTTATACATTTTTATTTCCGCTGCTATGTATTTTATTCTCTGATATTATTTTTCCGCTGTGTAATATTCATTCGTACTCTGATATTCTTGTAATCTAATGTAAATTGTTGTAATAGCAATGAAATATTTTCATGTTTGTGTTCTGATGAGTCGTGTTCTCAAAACAATCCGTCGTTTCCCGTCTCTTCGGGGATCGGGGAATTTCGGGTCGTCTTAGTTTGGTATCAGAGCTTTGGCATACAAAGCTCGAGAACAAGACACATTAGGACCGAACAGAGAATTCATCAAAGATAGAATTATTTACATTTTATTTAGAATATCCATTAGAGATAGGATCAGTAGCATCCTAGAATGAGAAACACATTAGAGATGGGGTTAGTAATGCCTTAGAATGAGTTGAGACTGATATATTTATATGTAATGTATTTGTGATTATTATATAATCCGATCTTAGAAATTATATTTTAGTACAAAAGTTATATTTTTAGAAAGATAAATAATCAATTAATTGTTTTTGTAATTTTTTAATTCTTTTTTTTGCTTACTTATGACATCTGGTTTAAATAAATTAGATGTTATCTTTGGCAATTTTGGACATTAAATATAAGAAAACACTTCTTATCTAATTAAGTTAAACTTTAGAATTTGATATGTAAACACACACACACACACACACACACACACACACATATATATATATATATATATATATATATATATATATATATATATATATATATGTTGAACAAATTAATGGCTTCGCGTTGAGTAAAGAAATAAATTGCGTGCCCGACAAACAGATGCACCTTAATGAGTTGGTTGCGCAATTTCATTTATTATAAACTACTGCGAATGAATTTGGATGCGCTGTGATGGTTGTTCTGTGTGAAATTTAAAACATATGCCATAGGATAGCAACAAAATAAATTATGAACTACACTGCATAACATACATCAGAAAGATAGCATATCATATTCCATATAAGCATTTGGTGCTTATATAACGAGGTTTGGATTACCATACGAGTGAGACGCTTGTATGGCGATGACTGAATTGCATATTGAACCGAAGACTGATATAGATAGCATAGCATATCATATTCCATATAAGCATTTGGCGCTTATATGATGAGGTATGGATTTTATATGAGCGAGACGCTTGTATGGCGCGGACTGAATTACAGGTTGAACAGAACACTGATTATGTACTTAATAACATATAACGTTGAAGGGCAGGATTTAACAAAAACCCTACACATATCTGGAGATGACAAAAATTCACATCTCTCTTGTTTTTAGTTATGACACATGGTTGAGTTTTCCAACACTAGGGAAAGGTCTGAGATTTCAACTTTTTACATGTCTCCCTTGGGCATAGATAGGCCAGAAAAATTGTATATGCTTTTTATCGATTTATTGGGTGCCTAATACGACCCAATAAAATTTTCAAACCCTCCCCGTACAAAGGAGGTTATGGCGAATTTTTTTCCAAAATTTAGGTTGTTAGCCAAAATTTTAGGAAATTTGAAAGTTTTTAGAAACTGAAAAGTTGAAGAACTCAAGCCAGAATGAAAGTTGGGTTGGTTAGTTAAATAACTTTCAGCTCCATTCTTTTTCGAGGATGAAAACTTTTAAGTGGGAGATTGTAACAACTCAGATTTTGGAGCCAATTTAAAATTTATTTTTTATTAATTTTTATGAATATCAAATATTATCGATGATTTATTTTAAGAATTAATGATTTAAAATTTATTTAAATTGAAGTTAGAACGTATAAATTTATTTTAATTAAAATGAGCCTGAAATGGCGCGATAGTTTGGAAATTCGGTTTTAAATTTCAAAAGGATGTACAAAATTCAATATAAATCGGATTTCAGTAAAATAAGAAATGTTGGAATATTTTGAACTGTAATTTTCTAACGAATGTAAGAAACTGATATTTCACTTTATAAACTAAAAGTTATGTCTAGTTTAAAATTCAGAATAGTTGCTATAGAATTTATTTATATTTTAATATTATATATGTCGCTTAAAAATAACCATTTTGCAAACGAGCTCCATTTTCGACGAAACCACTTTTGTTGGATTCAGAATGTCGAATTATTGCCAGGCTTAAAATTTCATAATTTTTGGAATTAATATGTGAGCGTAGTAAAATTAAACGCGTTTGCTAAATTCAGTGTAAATTTAATCGACCAGTTAAAAAGGCCATTTGTCAAACGGTCTCTAAATTCGATGAAATTAATTTTGTTAGGACCATATCGTCAAAATATAGCAAGATTTCAAAATTCATAATTTTTGGAGTTAGTATGTGGCCCCGGTAAATTAAAATGTGCGTTCAAATTCAATATTGACTGTTACATTAACTTATATTTTAATTTTGAAGAAAACTTATTAAAACAGTCGAATTGGCTTACGAAACATATCCCATTATGTCTGGAACGGGGGTATTTGGTTAGAGGCAATGGTCGTTGGGTTTGATTTGGAGTTCAAATGCAAAATCTCACTTTAGAGAATTAAATAATATTAAAAATATAATATATATGGGCTTTACTTCTCCAAACCCTACCCATTATTGGGTCAGTCGCCACCATCAATTTCGAAGGCTGAAATTGTCTAGATTTCTTGCCCCAAATTCACAAAATTCGCAAAGTAATTCAAAATATTTTCTACATGAAAATTATAGAGTGTTTCAAGATCTTCAAATCTATATTAATTTGCGAGTATCATGTAGTATTGGACGAGATTTCTAGCCCCAAAAGTCATGCGTTCGCACGCATTTCCAGGCTGATAGAGGCCACCGGGCGGCAAGCTAGCGGAGGCACTGGAAGGAGGAGTGACGGTCTTCAAGGTGGCACAAGTGGATCGGCTCCTAGATGCCTCGATTGCCGTGCATTTTGGAATTGGAGGCAACGGTTTTGGGTTCGGGTCTTTCTGAAGGCGACGGGAAGATAATGTGAAAAGGGATTAAGGTTATAAATTAAAATTAATTAGTTTAGTTAATCCTTTATTTAATTGTGCAATGTATTAAAATCCATATCTTCTTCATACGAGATCGGGATTCAGTGATTTCAGTTGTGTTGCGGTCGTGGAAGCGAGCTCTACATTTCAGAACTGACCAGAACAAAAACGAATGTTGTTGCATTTTTTTGTAAAATAAACGCTCGTTTAATTTTATTAAAATAATCCTCAATTAAAGGCTGACGGAGTGGAAACCAAAGTGAGAACTCTCCCACTAAAATATTGTATAATTATTTAATTTATAACTGAATATATAAATTGCTAGTGTTAATTTTTATCAGTTTTTAATTATCACAAATGTTGTACGGTGCTTATTAGCTCACTTCATTGTTGTTCAAAACCCATGGGTGATTTAATTGACTGTATTACGTTGTTATTGTGATGATTAACATATTAAAAATAATGTTAACATTAATGTGGTTGTTGAAATTAAATTATAAATATCTGTTTATAATTTAAACAGTGAAAATTGGTTATGTAGAAAAATAATTCAAATTGAATTAGAACTTGTTAAATTTATTAACCAATGATTAATTTGAATCGGCTGTTGTTTGGAAACCCCACACAGGTCTGGGGATGATAATTAACTCACATCTCCCTTGAATTTAATTGTATGTCAACCGATTGATTGACAGATTGTTATAAGCATTATTTAATGCATATACAGTTGTAAATTGCACTTTGGATGTGAATTGACTGTTTAATGGTTGTTTATCACCACTTTTGAATACACGCGATGCATGGAATCCATATAAATAAAATTATATGGTAATTGATTGAGTCTGATTCAAATTCAGAATATAAACAAATATTTTAAAATAATATTCAATGAAGAATCAAAATATGATTTTGATGTTCGATTTTCGATGGACATGAAAATATTGAAATATATGAAGCCGAGTTAAGTTGATGTACGCCATTTTAACTCGAACAGATTTTTCTTTCGATTTTATTCATTTAAAAATAAATATGAAAAGGAAATGGATTTCAAAATCAGATATTTTGAAAATATTCATTTTAATGTTATAATGATATAGAATATTCAGTTTTAATTTAAAACTGAAAACGAAGTTGAAATCGTTTTAAAATGAATTTATAAAATACGTTTTTCAATGGAAATCGATGATATACATGATATATACAGATACATACATACATACATGTACATATATATATATATAATGGATTGAATAGAACGCACCGCACAGCGACCGTTCGCGAATTTCAACCATTGACTTCAAATCGACGTAACGGGAGATCCGATCATCCGATTCTCCTAAAACCGGAACAGTTCGGTTCGTATCGAAAAGAGCTTTCGAATGATAATAAGAGATTTGAAATTTAACAGTTAGATTTTACGATATGTCCAAATCAATTTTAGAAAAGGTCGTTATGAATTCAGTTCGTTGGCCGTTATTGGAAAACGACCGTAACGGCCTTAATAAAATTATTAAAAATATGGAAAAATTATGTAAAATCATAATTAATGATTTGGAAGGATTTTGGATGAAATATTCTAAGTTTTGAAAAGATAAATGATATTTTTATCCAAATGAACTAGTTATTAACTAGAATAATAATCCAATGTTTTTGAATAAATAAACTGGATTTGTAAATGGTTTTAATATAACCACAATTTTCCAAAGTTTGAATTGGAAAGGATTTAAATGGAAATAATCTTCGGAATATTTCGATATAGGATTCTGTGATTATATGGATATTGTCGAGGAATTTGGAAGATATAAATATCATTATTCCCAAGACGATAACCGTTAGTTTCAGAATTTGATATTGAATATAAGCCGATATGATTTCTACTCAGAGCCTTGTATTAAATATCAAATTGGATTATGGGTTTGTTGTGAATGGTGGCTTTATTAACACTGTTCTTAACCCAGTTAAGGAAAGAATAAATCTTTTAACCAAGATTTAATGAAGTTTTCCAATTAATTAGTATAACTAGAATTAAATGGTAGTTGATTACGGGTTCATTGTGAACGATGTTTTAAATAACTTTGTTTTTAAAACCCAATTAATAGTGAAGATATGATTTGGAATTTATAAATCTTTTAATTAAGATTTAACGGAAATTTTCCAAAGTAAAGTTTTCCAATTTAATATATTAAATTGGAATTGAATGGAATTTGATTTGGTAATAATCGAGATGAGCTTCTGTAAAGGAAGACTGTTACTATATAGGGAATTTAAAAGGCTTTGTCGTTATTCCATTTATATTATTATTCTAATATAGAGATTTATATCAATTATATATTGATCTGTTTTCCGCGAAGATTCCATATATAATGGAAGTTAATTCTGGGTTTATTGTGAACTTCGTTTTTAATGACATTAGTTCTTTAACCCAATTAAAGACAAGATTAATTTCCTTAAAGGTTGATAATCGTTAAGCAATGATTTAAGGAAGATTAAAACTAAATGGAGTTTAAAGAATCTTTAATTAGATTGAAAGTTAAATGGTAATTAAATTTACCAAAATCAAGAAATGTTTCGAGATGGAGTACCACCAGTTTTACTCCAAGCAATAGTTAAATCTTTAATTAGATTTGAACGTGAAATGGTAATTAAATTTACCAATAAAACGATGGGCGTTAGAAATGGAGTACTACCAGTTTTTCTCCATAGGATGATGTAACAACCCGAAAATCTGGGCCAGTTTAAAATTTTTATTTTGGCAATTTTAGCGAATTGTGATTATTTAAAATGAATTATTTTAAATAATATTTACGAGAAATTTATTTTGAATATAATTCGAACGTATATATTATATGCGTCGTCGTTAGAATATAAATATTTATATATAATTATAAATAGAATTGAAAATGGCGCGGTAGTTCGATAATTCGATTTCAAACTTCAATTGAATGTACCGGGTGCAAAACAATCCGGATTTTAGTGAAACCAAAAACATTGGGATCCATTCGTGAATATCTTTCCAACGAATCCGAAAAATCAAGATTTCATAGCGGGAATCAAAAGATATGTCCAGTTGAAAATTCTGAATAGTCGCTATGGAATTCGGGCCCTTAAAAATGGGAATTTTGCAAACGACCTCGGATTTCGACGAAACCACTTTTGTTGGGTCTGTGATGTCAAGTTATTGCTAGATTCCAAATTTCATAATTTTTCAAATCAATATGTGAGCATGGCAAAGGAAAACGCGTTTGACCAGTTTCAGTTGATTTTAATCGACTGGAAAATGGCCATTTTTCAGACGGTCTCAGAATTCGACGAAACTAGTTTTGTTAGGACCGTATCGTCAATACGAAGCTAGAAAATATTTTTCGGGAATTTTTCGAGTTAGTATGTGACCCCAGTAATTCGAAATGTACGTTTAAAATTCAATATAATGATTTAAATGAAAATTCAACGGAAACTGATCAGAACAATCGAATCAGCTTGCGATACATATCCCATTGAGTTCGGAATGGGGGTAAAACACTATAGACGACAGGCGGTGGGCCTCGTTTTGAGGTCGTATGAAAAAGTCAACTTTTTGCAAAAAAATAAATAAATAAATCCCTTCTCCTTAACCAGCCCCCCCCCCCCCCGATATTTTCAATTTAGTTTTCAAAATAAAATAAAAAAACCCTTTCCAAGCCGCCACCGCCCATCGATGGCGATTCCTCTCTCCCCCCCCCCTCCCCCCTCCTCCGGCCATCGCGCCACGCCATCTCCCTCCTCTCGATCTTCTCTCTCCTCTTCTACCCCATCGATGAAGACCCAAACCCGAAGAAACCTCGCAACAGACACCTCCGTCGCCTGCAACCCCCCCCCCCACAGCGGCGCGACTCCCGAGACCCCCCCCCTCGTCCGAAGCCCCCTCTCTCGCAATCGCCAATCGAAGAACCCACGACACCTCCGGCGACTTGGATGGCGAACGGCGTGAAGCCCTTGGTCTGAAGATGGATTCGGTTTTCTCTGGATGACCTGGAACGATATCCAGAAGTTTAAAACGGTGGAGGTGATTTTTCTTTTTTCATAAATACTGTTTTTTCTTTTTATAAAAAACCGATTTTCTTGGTTTATAAAATCTGAAAATATATTTATATAAAATCTGAAAATATATTTATATAAAATCTGAAAATATATTTATATGAAATCTGAAAATATGATTTTCTATAATCTAAAAATATGATTTTTACTTATAAAAAGATTGGATTTTTATATATGCAAAGATTTGATTTTTATTAAGGAAAACAATAATTTTTGGGGATGAAAAATAGATTTCTCCTTGAGTATAAAAATAAATTTCATTGAAATGAAAATAATAAGTTCATGAAAAAAAAATATAATTTTCTGTGTTATGAAAATATAATTTTCTTTGAATTGAAATTATAAGATTTCTTGAATTGAAAATATTTTTTTTTGAGTCATGTAAAACATATTTTTAGTTATGGAAAAATATGATTTTATCGAATGTTGAAAATATTTTTAGAAAGCTAAAAATATGATTTTTTTTTTACCTTAAGTATGTTATTAATAAAATAGTCATACTATGAAATTTTATTAATCAATCAAAATTTTAATTTTTAACGTAGGTATGCAATGTATACGCGGCAATCAAAGAATGGAGGAGTGGATCCCTCAGTGAGAATTTCTCACCTTTCAATTTCATTTCTATTTATATATATACTAGGATGCAGACGGTGCTTAGTAGCACCCGACACAATCGTCCACAGACAATGGACTTGTTTGTTTGGTTGCATAGATTAGTTGGATATTTGATTTGAATTTGGTAGTTTGGTGAATTTGATTGATGTGTGAATGGCGTGGGCCTTCACTAGACCGGGGATAAGGCTAGGCCTTGTCCCGTTTCTAGTATCGTGCCGTTATGCCGCCGAAATTTTCTAAAATAAGTTAGTAAAATAAAAATATCATTTTATTTAAAGAATGAACTGAATAGAAATTCATATGTTGGAATAAAATGTTTTATCGTTAAAAATATAATTTTTAACGTGAATGTGAATAAATAAATATTCATTTACAAACCAGACGGTTTGTTTATGTACACCTATTTGAAGGACATTGATTGGGTCGATAAATTTTACACATCGCCCAACTGCACAAATAAAATATGCGTTTGATTGTTTGAAACCCCACACGGGTGTTGGGATGAAATTTGAAGTTCACTCATCCTGATTGAATAAATATGTCGATCGATTGATTGACAGGCTGTTATAAGCGTTAGATATCTATATTTGATGCTTATACAGTGTAGTGCACTTTGGTTGATGGTTGATTATTTTTCAATGCTATTATATGTGTGTAATGTATGAAAATCCATATAATTAACTTTATATGGTAATTGATTGGGCCTCATTCCAATTTGAAAAATAAAGAATATTATAAAATAAAAGTTCATGTGTTGACAGTACTCATCCATTGAGATTGGTCATGTGTTGAACGAAATATTTTAGTAATAAAATTTACATCTTTATCAATATAAAATAAAGGTTCATGTGTTGACAGTACTCATCCATTGAGAATGGTCATGTGTTGAACAAAATATTTTGATAATAACAACTATTTTGAAAAAGAAATATTTGAAATAGAATATGTGAAAATAGAAATTTATGAAGCCGTGTTGATTAGATTGACGCCATTTTGACGTGAACGATATTTATATCGATTTTATCCATTTTGAAATGAATTGAATTGAAAACGATTTCGAAATGAATTGAATTGAAAACGATTTCGAAATAAATTGAACTGAAAACGATTTCGAAATGAATTGAATTGAAAACGATTTCGAAATGAATTGAATTGAAAACGATTTCGAAATGAATTGAATTGAAAACGATTTCGAAATGAATTGAATTGAAAAGGATTTCGAAATGAATTGAAAACGATTTCGAAATGAATTGAATTGAAAACGAATTCAAATTGAATTGAAAGCGAATTGAAATGAATTCAAATTGAATTGAAATTTGAATTGAATAGAAATGAATTTTAAAACGAATTTATAAAGAAGAATTCAATTTTGATTTGAATTGAAATGGAAGCTGAAATTGCTTTTAAAACGAATTTTAAAACTATTTATATAATTCATTTTAAATAGAAATCGACGAAATATATATTATATATATTATATATATAATATAATGGCCTGAATAGAACGCGCCGCGCCGCGGCAGTTCGTGAATTTCGACCATTTATTTCAAACGGACATTACGGGAGATCCGACCGTCGGATTCTCCTAAAACCGGAACCGTTGGGTTCGTATCGAAAAGAGCTTTCTAACGAATATTAGAAATTAGAAATCTAACGGTTGGATTTGGAGATACGTCCAAATCAAATTCGAAAAAGGTCGCTGTAAGTGCAGTTCGATGACCGTTGATGGAAATCGACTGTACGGGCCTTGATAAAATTATTAAAAATAGTAATAATTTGTGTAAAATCATAAGAAATGGTTTAGAAAGGATTGGGATGAAAAACTCCATTTTTGAAAAGATAAAAATATATTTTTATCTAAATGAACTAGTTTTGAACTAGAATTATAATTCTATTTATTTTTAAATAAATAAATTGAATATGAAAAGGGTTTTAAAAATAACCAGAATTTCCAATGATTGTATTGGAATGGATTTGAATCGAAATTGTCTTCGGAATATTTCGATATTGGATTTCGTGATGATACAGATATTGTTATGGGAATTTGAAAGATATAGATATATATATCGTTATTTCCAATATGATATTTGTTGGTCGTAGAATTTGATATTGAATATAAGCCGATATATTTTCTATTCAGAGCCTTGTATTTAATATCAAATGTGATTTGGGTTTGTCATGAATGGTGTCTTCACTAACACTGTTCTTGAACCCAGTTGAGAAAAGATTAAATCTTTTTATTTAGATTTAATGAAGTGTACCAATTAAATAATATTTAATTGAAATTGAATTGATATTGATTTTTGGGTTTATCGCGAACAGTGTTTTAAATAACACTTGTTCTTTAACCCGATAATTAATGGAATGTGATTTTGGGTTTATCGTGAACCGTGTTTTAAATGACACTGATTCTTTAACCCAGTCGAAGATTAAAACTAAGTGGAGTTTTAATGAATCTTTAATTAGATTGAAATGATCGAAAATGGAGTATCACCAGTTTTGCTCCAGGCGATAGTTAAATCTTTAATTAGATTTGAACGTGAAATGGTAATTGAATTTACCGATAACACTGTGGTGTTAGATATGAAGTATTACCAGTTTTACTTCATGGGATGAATATGTTGGGATTGGGGAATTAAAACAAATGATTACTTCGGTAAGGTTCGTTAATCCCGACTAGTTGAATCGAAATTCATAAGATGATTAAAGAATAAATTCAAGAGATTTATCTTGGATAAAATTAATGGGAACCTTTCCCTATGAATGTGAAATTTAGAAACTAACTGTCGGTTAGCCAAGTAGAATGGTTTTCTGAATATTGATCTGATGTTGGTTTCGGCCTTCGGGGTTAATATTTGGGGAATTATTCTCTCGATTAATTTACGGTTAGTGACTGATGAATTGGAATGAGGCGTATGTTGTGTTTGTGTAACACTTATTTAAAATATACGCGAGTTATTCGGAAAGACCGGGTTTATCCCATTCTGAATAACTGATACGACGTTAAGTCGAAGATGAAGACGATGGTCGAAGACCGGAGGTCTTCACGTCGTTTGGGTGATTACTGATGATCTTGATTGGGCTGTACACCCAAGAAGATGGAAACAGTTGGTGATCGTCCAGACGTGCTTGGAGATCGATGGATATGCGGGGTACTAGGTGCCTCCGGTTTCGTTCCGACCCAGAACGGACTTGTAAATGGACTGTGTGTCTGACATTGGATTTTAGTCTGTGTGATTGATCTCTATTAAATATATATCTGTTTGGCGGCGGAGAATTTATTCTCTTTCTTAACGCCCTTCTCTGAGACGTACGAGCTCAGGGGTTATATATTGATGGATATCAATCGCATGGAGTGAATCGCCTGTGTGGCATGCTTAAGTGGCAAATGATCAAGGCTTCTGTTGAAAAGCAAAGTCTTGTGGTGATGGTCAAAGCACGGCCTTTGTGGCTTAGCTTTGTGTAACGTTTACTTCGCGAGTTTCACACCCGGTATGAACCAAAAACGGGAGACGGACCTCAGGGAGGGCATGCGTTTCCTTCTAGCTAAAAAGTGGCGTCAGTGGTTTTACACGCCCTGACGAGTTTGACTTATGTGGTTGTTGCTGTTGCGAGGCGCCTCGGTTTGATCGGAAGATCCGGGTCCGATGGAGTCATTCGTTGGCTCATTTACGCCTCAAAGGGCGGGGAAACGTAGTGTTCAGGCATAATAATCCACATCGGTGGACCGGCCATGTCGCTCCATGGAGCAGTTGCGGCTGTTCCTGAGACATGGGCTAGATTGTCTCGAATCGGTTGAGGACTATCTTTTGCCTCGGTTCATAGATGGGTATCCAACTTCCAAATACGTGACATTTGCGGTTTTATTTGTAGAGCCTAGTATGGCGACATAGTGGGATGGGGCGCTCATGCCGCCTATGATTGATACTTATGATTTGAAGTTGTTTTATACACTATGCACTTATAATAGTATCAAACGATTTGTTTTAACCGTATCAAGCATTCTTTGGCTGTTATAAGGGAAAACCCTATCCTCGGCTGCGTTGCATTGTGTGATGGGACCTGGGTCTTATAACAGCTTCATTTTTCTTTATTTAGCATTGCGCTGTTTGTTTTATGCACTGGTATTCTTGGGAGGAAACCCGTTCCGTGTTATACGGCGTGGTCCCTTGATTTACCTAATGATTTAAAATAAATATTAATAACTGTTTTAGTTCTCACATCAGTCACATGACTGACCTGGAGTTTATTGTTTTAACCTAAACTCTGGGTGCCCCTATTTTGACACGGGCAGCTAGTAGTTTTGGTTTTGCAGATTTATATTCACAGGATCCTGGTTTACAGCTGGAACGATATCCGGAAAGCTTTGTATCCGTATATCTCTTCTAGTTGTGTATTGTATTATTTTCCGCTGCTATGAATTTAAATGTAATTTAAATCTCTGATATTTCTGTGTAATATTTATTCATACTCTGTATATTCTTGTAATCTGATGCATTGTTGTAATATACAATGAAATGTTCTTTTATATGCGTTCTGTTGTGGCTTGTTCTCGAACTATCCGACACTTTCCTTTACGGGGAAGTTACGGGTTTTCACAAATGAATAGGTTCGGATTGGGAAAAATAATAAATGATTACTTCGTTAAGGTTCGATAATCCCGACTAGTTTTATAAACCTTAATTTGGTTTAGAATTGCTAAAATATAAAATAAAATCTTTGAAAATGTTATAAAAAGGAAGATTAAACAATAAGTTTAAAAGAATTTATCTTTGATAAAATTAATGGGAACCTTTCCCCAAAGATATGAATATTTGAATAAAAGAATATTCAGGATTGGAATGAGGCATATGATGTGTTTATATATCACTTGATTACAGGATGCGCAAGTTATTCAAAAAGATCGGGATTAACCCATTCTGAATAATTGTTACGACGATTAAAAGTTGAAGATATTGAAAATGGTGCAAGACCAACAATCTTCACATCGAATGGATTTCTACTGATGCCTTTGATTGAAGTTGCTGCCTTTAACGGGTTATAGTGGTAGTTTTCTGGACGTACTTGTTGATTGTTCAGATATGTGAGGACCTCTCTCCTGTATTGAACATATAGGAAGAGGAACAAGGTGCCTCCGGTTTCGTTCAGACCAAAACGGACTTGTAAATGGATTGTGTTTGACGTTATATTGTGTGTTTGATTCGTTGATCTCCACTAAATGTATATATATATGTTTGGTGGCGGATAATTTATTCTCTTACTTAACACCCTTCTTTGAGACGTACAAGCTCAGAGGTTATATATCGGTAGACATCAATGGTATGGTATGGATTGACAACATGACATGCTAAGATGCAACGATCAAGGCTTTTGTTGAAAAGTAGAGTGTTGTGGTTGATGATCAAAGCACAAATTTAAGTAGCATAGCTTTGTGTATAGTGTTAATTCGCAAGCCTCACACCCGGTATGAGTCAAAAACGGAATGAAGGACTATAGGGAGAACTTGCGTTTCTTTCTAGCTAGGAGTGGTGTCATGGTATGGAGCATAGACATTTATACTTGTGTGGATGATGGATTGCGAGGCGCCTCAGATATAGGGCTATATGCTCATAGGGTTGACGTACTGACATGTTTGGAGGTCCAATAGGACCGGGAAACGTATTGTTCAAGAATAACTAATCCACTAAAGTAAGTGTGGACCAACCCTATCGTTCCCAGGGTTGCCCAGAGTGCGTAATCCTGAGGCATTTGCTAGAGTGTCTCGAATCGGTGAGGATGATGCCTTGCCTCGACTCATAGATGGAATCCAATTTCCAATACGCGACTTTTCGGTTTTAGTTGTAAACCTATGTATGGCGACATAATACATGGTACCTATGTCGTCTATGAATGATACATTTATATTTGAAGTTGTTTTCGATACTATGCACTTATAATAGTATCAAATGATTTGTTTTAAAACGTACCAAGCATGTTTGGCTATTATAAGGTAAAACTCTATCCTTCGGCTTGCGTTGCATTGTGTGATGGGACCTGAGTCTTATAATAGCTTCATTTTTCCAAAAAACATTGCGTTGTTTATTAAATCGTTTTATTTCAAGTTTTTTCATTTACATGGAGTAAACCCGTTCCGTGATATACGGCGTGGTCCCATGAATAACCCTATTTTAAAGTAAAATTTTAATAACTGTTTTAAGTTCTCATACCAGTCCTACATGACTGACCTAGAGTTTATTGTTTTCGCCTAAACTGTGGATGCCCATATTTTCCACAAGGGCAGTCAGTAGTTTTGGTTTTGCAGATTTTTATTTAACAGGATCTTGGTTTACAGCTAGAGCTATATTCGGAAAGCTTTGTATCCGTGTATTTCTTTCAGCTGTGTAATATATATTCGTACCCTGGTATTCTTGTATTCTGATGTAAATTTTTGTTATAGTAATGAAATGTCCTCGTGTTTATGTTCTGATTAGTCGTGTTCTCAAAACAATCCGTTATTTCCCGTCTCTTCGGGGATCGGGGGATTTTGAGTTGTCTCATTAAATTTAATGTGTTTTTGAACAAAATTATTTTAGATATTATTTTTTTTATTTGTTTATACTGATTAATAATGAAAGTTGAAACTTAATATAGAAATATTTTGTTTTGTGTAAATTATAATTGAAATACAAAAATTGGAGTATTTTGATAATCAATATTGAAATTCATATAAAAAGAAATTTTATTTATGAAACTTGTTTGAATTCTATTTTGATTTGATTAGAGATTATAAACTGTTGAATTCAATTTTAAAGTAAATAAGTTAAAACAGAATATTTTATTTATAAATATGTGAAATTGTAATTTTACAAACGATTTCAGAATTCGATGAAATTAATTCTATTTGATCCATAACTACAAATTATTGTAAGATCTAAAATTCCATAGCCAATGGAGTTATAGTTTGATCATAATCAATTAAAACGTGTAGAAGATTGTGTGTATAATTTAAGTAAATAATCGAGTTTTAGATGAAACTGTTAGAAACTTTGGAATTGGGCTTTCAAACATATTCCATTAGATTCAAAAGGTGTCAAAACCTATTATTAGGCTATAGTATGCCTGATTTGGATACAGGTCCATTTTTGACTTTAAATACACGCAAAACGACAAATATATTATTGAAATAATATTTTCGGAAACCTTAGTTTCAGAGGCCGCCGCCGTTCTTTTTTTCCGATGGCTGAAAATTGATCAAATCTTTCTCGCTTAATATATTTCAATCCATTCAACGATTTCAAATTCTTCCAAACCCAAAATTTTTGTGCTTCGTGAGTTCTTTCAATCGGTACTATGGTTTATGATAGATCGAAGTAAATTCACCGTGATTTTCCCGAGAATGCAATGCGTATTAGAGGGGTTTGGGCATGATGTGGGCCATCGCAGGCCACATGATTTTGGTCAGAGGTGAGATTAATCGTGGTGTCCGATTGACGAAAAGGCTTTGATTGGTGGTGCGAAAAATAGAGTTGAAAGCTTATTTGGTTTTCGGGATATTTTATCTGGAGCGAGTGTGGACAAGGAAGAAGGCGGATAAGGGTGGCCGAGTATGAATGGGTGAGAAGTTTGTTTATTTATGTTATTAATTTAAAATTTCAAACGTTTAAAATGCGTATAAATTTCTGCTACGAGGACACATTTAGACAAAATAAAGTGAGTTGGGATCGTATCGACGAGCTCTTCGCGATGTCGCTGGTTTGGACAAATTATGAAGCAGTTAAATTTTGAGGCTAATTTTGGATTTCAAACACGTTCGAAACCAAAGGTGAATGATTAAACCCACTCACGCCTAACTAAAATATTCAAATATTAGTTAAATTAATATCATGTTATGATATGATTGTATTGATTGATGTTTGGTAGTTTAAATTACATATTTATATTGATTTGCATCATTAGTGTAGTTTAATTTGATTGTTATATTAAATTTTACAGTTAAGTTAAAATTCCATATTTAATTACTATTTAAAACCTGACATCCGATAATTAGTAAATTTATACGATATTGGACTGTTAATATGTATTGATGTGATGAATGATTTGGATTTGATATATTTGAAACATTGATGTTTGTTGTGTGAATTTATCTGTTATTCATCTTGATTTTGATATGACCATTGTTTATGTTGATTAATCCCAACCATTTACCTTAGATGCTACGGGAATTGAATAAACCCGGGATTAATCATTAAAATGAATTAAGAATGTAGGTTGAAATGATAAATACCTATGACCCTAATTTGGATTGAAATGATATATATCATTTCCTAAAATACTAAAATTGTATTCTAAATATTACTTGGCCATACAATAGAAAATTTTATACAGATACTGGTCGGTTAAATAAAAATTGTTTTAGTCTTGAATTTGGAATATTGTTTTAAAGAAAATATAAACTGATTTCCTTTGAACTTGTTTTTTTTTTTGAAATATAAAGCTGAAGGAAATTATTTATTTAATGTTGTAAACTAAAGTAAAACGAATTTGAATATGAATTGAATTTATCAAAATTGAAAATGTTTATCATCTTTGAAATTTACTTTAAATTAACTTGATTTATGTTTGAATCAAAAATGGTTCAAACACAAAAAGTGTGAAATCACACTTCACCAAATGGTATGCAAAATGGAAATGGGGCCACAAATACAAATGCAAGTAAAAAAGCGGGAAAAAAGCAAGTAAGAGACAAAGGGTTTTTATAGTGGTTCGATCTATGGAAGATCTACGTCCACTTTTGATGTGTTTTTCATTAACATGAAGAGAACTACATATAACATCATCTCATACATCTCATTTATTACACTTGACCACTCTTTACAATGATTCTCCACTTTTTGCTCTCTTTCCACTTTAGATCCCACTTGAACTCGAGCAGGAACGGAGTAGATCTTGTGGCTAGATAATTTTCGTTGACTCCATCGTGAACATGGTGTTAGATTCGTGCTCTGAAGAGGAGAAATGGCGATTGGAGATCACCTGGATTGACTTAGAGTGAGAATTAATAGTGTTTGGAGAAGATGAGATCCACTTGATGTTGGAGAGAAGTTTTTTGATCCATGGAAGCCATTAATGAAGTTTTAGGATAGCTTCAAATTTGGCGGCACTTCGTTGTAAGAATGAAATTCTGTCCCCCTCTATGAAGGAATGAGGGGGGATTTATAGGAGATGTTGTAGAGGAGTGGCGGAGTCGTAATTATGGGTCACGAATGATCTAAAAATCATGTGTGGGCTTAAGGAGCACGACCTAAATGTTGCGTGCTAAATACATAAACAGCCCAACATAAAAAGCATGTCCAACGAGCTAATGAATACCCATAATTAACAAGCTTGGACCATATTTCACCATGTGTCCTCAAAGTTGCAATTCATATCTTCAAATAAAAGCTCCTGGAACAATTTCTACAGGTTATAACATGGTTCATGTGGCATGCAATGACCCAGCTTAATAGTATAATATCGGAACGATACAAAAATATATCCCTTGTTTTACACTGAGCTTACGACCCAAAGATGGCGGTCTTAGATGGTCTCAATGACCTAAAATGTAATCTATACTTTGCAGCTTAATCAAGCTCCACGATCCAGTGGCCACGTCACTTATTAATGCAGTAGCCCATGCGGTTCTCGATCAGACGAGCTAAAAGGACCTTCATGTACAACAACCTAAAGATAATATATACAGTCTAACTTCTATGGTAGCACAAAATGTAATGGTCTTCAATGTAGTTGCGGTTTGAAACATGCAGAATAATCTAAACACGCGCGCCAACTATCATCATGCTTTTGATTAACACGTGACCTGCTTGCAAGCATTCAAGTGTCTTCATGCTATTAATAACCTGGACGCTCTTATTCCAACGACCCAAATGCATGATATCGGTCCTTGTTTGTTCCCAACGTGTTGTGCCAATAGCCTATGCTGCTTTGAGATATGAATGACCCAAATAGTCCTGGCGATCTAAGCAGGTTGAGTACGATCTAAGCATGCATGTGAAGCGATCCAGGAAACATCAGTGAGCTGGCACCGACCCAAAAATAATGGAATGAGTTAGAGAATATTTGGGGACTAAAATGTGTTTGCGAGCTAAAGCATACATGCGAGCTAATTGAGAGCGAGCTTCTTGGACTGAGTGCTAATGTGGCAATGATCTACACGTAGCAGTGTGCTAACTAGAGCGCGAGTTAGTCGAGACCACGACCCAAAATGAAGCCACAGGCCAAACGAAGGTCACGGATTAATGAAGCCGAGCGTCGACTTTCGTTAATACTTTATTGTTTTGAACCATGTTTTCATAACAGGGTTAACATTTGCCCCTCGAACCTTGTATTTTTTGCTTGCAAGAAAATGCAGGCTTCAAAATAAATGCTATTGTTGACATCTTTTGGCTTGCTTGATCTGATATGAAACTTGCATCTGTTATTTGTAGACGCTTCAATTTCGAATTTCAAAATCTATTATTTAGAAATGTCGTGCTAGGGTTCGATTACCTCAGTTTTTATTTAGGCTATTTCCCAACGCTATAACCTGTTTTACAACAATAAAACATTGCATATTTCTGGGCTAATATTTTGTTATTGATTGCCTAAATCAACAACAGATTAGTCAGTTAAACATTTAGGTACAACAAATTTTCATTGAATGAAGTGTTTTCACATACTTGTTTTATTTAATGATTTAAAATCTGTTGAATATTGTCTGCAAAAACACGATACTCTAACTTGGATTCGTGTTGACACTTAAAATCAACCAATCGACATAACTCTACTGTGGATTTCAAGTGTTGTTATTCTAACTGACTCTCATGGTAATGTAAGATGTTTCATATTTAAGAAATTCATAGCTGTGACTTATCTTTTGCTTCTTCTCTGAGAAGCTTTGACATTCATGACCCTTGTTTAGGAAGTCTTTATTAGTCTTCATTATAGGAAGAATTTTCTATAGCTCAATGTTTGTCTTGTTGGTCCTTTTAACATTGGAGACTCCATCGGATTCCCCGTGTTTTGGAGAAGTCGTTATAATCCAATGTTCACCTTCTCCTGTTATTATAGAGTTCATTGAGCATTGTTGATTTCTCCTGTGGGAGAAGTTGCTTTCTCTATGGAAAGGATTTTTGGTCGTCGCATCGTTTCGTAGTGCGAACTCGAGGAACGTTTGAGGATAGCATCACTTCGCGGAACGAACTCCCATGCTTCGTTTCACTTTTAGTGAACTCCCGCGCTTCATTTCGCACAACGAATTCCAGCAAACCTTTGGTGGGTTGCATCGCTTCGCGCTATGAATTCAACACTTCATTTCACTTATAGTGAACTCCAGCGCTTCGTTTCATGCAACAAATTCCAGCGAATCTTTGGTGGGTTGCATCGCTTCGCGCCACGAACTCCCATGCTTCATTTCACTTATAGTGAACTCCAGCGCTTCGTTTCATGCAACAAATTTCAGCGAACCTTTGGTGGGTTGCATCGCTTCCCGCCATGAAATCCCACGCTTCGTTTCACTTATAGTGAACTCCAGCGCTTCGTTTCGCGCAATGAATTCCAGCAAACCTTTGGTGGGTTGCATCGCTTCGCGCCACGAATTCCCATGCTTCGTTTCCCTTATAGTGAACTCTAGCGCTTCGTTACGCGCAACGAATTCCAGCAAACCTTTGGTGGGTTGCATTGCTTCACGCCACGAACTCCCACGCTTAGTTTCACTTATAATGAACTCCAGCGCTTCGTTTCACGCAACGAATTCCAGCGAACCTTTGGTGGGTTGCATCGCTTCACGCCACGAACTCCCACACTTTGTTTCTCTTATAGTGAACTCCAGAACTTCGTTTCGCACAACAAATTCCAGCGAACCTTTGGTGGGTTGCATCGCTTTGCGCCACGAATTCCCACGCTTCGTTTCACTTATAGTGAACTCTATCGCTTCGTTTCGCGCAACGAATTCTAACGAACCTTTGGTGGGTTGCATTGCTTCATGCCACGAACTCCCACGCTTCGTTTCACTTATAGTGATCTCCGATGCTTCGTTTTGTGCAACGAATTCTAGTGAACCTTTGCTGGGTTGCATCGCTTCGCGCCACGAACTCCCATGCTTCATTTCACTTATAGTGAACTCTAGTGCTTTGTTTCGTGCAACGAATTCCAGCGAACCTTTGGTAGGTTGCATCGCTTTGTGCCACGAATTCCCACGCTTCGTTTCACTTATAGTGAATTCCATCACTTCGTTTCGCGCAACAAATTCCAGCGAACCTTTGGTGGGTTGCATCACTTCACGCCATGAACTCCCACGCTTCGTTTCACTAATAGTGAACTCCGGTGCTTCGTTTCGTACAACGAATTCCAGCGAACCTTTGGTGGGTTGCATCGCTTCGTGCCACGAACTCCCATGCTTCGTTTTACTTATAGTGATCTCTGGCGTTTCGTTTCGCGTGACGAATTCCCGCAACCTTTGGGATTTCAGATCCGTGGTTTTTTGCTTCGCTCTTTGTTGTTTGACTCGTTGGGACTTTCTTTATTCACTTTTCAAAGTAGCGCTTTTCATCCTTTCATTATGCATATCGATAGTTATGACACTTTAGCATTTCAATTGGTGTTATTAGGACAGTCTCGCTTGGTCAGAATTTGAGGAAGCTAATGCCTACGGAGCAGCCTCCAATGAGAAAATTGTCTTTAACAAATTTTCATATATATATATATATTGCAAATCAGAGATTTATACAAGAAGGTAATATTTCATTTGTAAAGCTATTGTTCGGTACAATGCATGTGAATCTTTACATACTTTTTTACAAGAAAGTAGAACATAACAATGAGTAAAGTAATGCAGGAAGCAAAGTAAAGGCGATAGTGATCGCTTATTATGAGCCGCAGATATTAGATCATCATCAACGGTTGTTAGTTTATTTTCAGCCTTGGAATAGCTTGAGCAGAAGCTATGTTGCTTGGACTGGATTGGTCATTTGATGCCCCTTCCCTCTGGGGAGTTGCAGAAGGATTTGCCCGTTGAGAATTCTTCACATATTGTTGCAGACGGTTCTTCCTAATTATCTCTTCGATCAATGATTTCAGTTGTCTGCACTCGTTGGTGTTGTGGCCTGGCTAATTATGAAACCGACAAAACTTCCAAGATTTGGTCAGATGGTCATTCGTTTTAATTGGCCGAGGCTCTGGTAATCTTTTGCATCCTTTGTGGCAAGATAGATGTTCTCAGGAGTGTCATTCAGAGGTGTTAATTCAGACGAGTCAAAAAGACGGAACTTTCTATTAGCCTTATGGTCGTCCTGTCATTTGTGTGCTTCTGCCCCTGAGTATTCTTCTGATTAGATTGAATAACTGCACTTTTAGGATCTTCAAGAAGTTGGTTACCACCAATGATCTGAAGAGGAATAGGATTATCGTCCACTCTCATGTACTCCTTTGCCTTCTTATAGAACTTTTCAAGCGTATTCGGTTCCTTCATCTTTATCCACCTCTTGAATTCACTTGTTTTGTCTATAGTGTCGAGTAAAGCCATGAGAATTATATGTGGCTCTGGATTCCTTACTTCAAACAGGGCAACACTGAATCGACTGAGAAAGGCTTTAATGATTTCCCCTGGATTCTATTTCATTGCCGAGAGTGTTATAGCATCCTTGGCTTTGGTAGCATAAAAACGAAACTGCTCCTTGAAATTTTTGATTAGGTCAGAGAACCGATTGATGGATTTAGGTGGTAACTTCATGAACCATAATGATACAACACCTTCTAAGTAGAGAGGAAAGTATGTGCATCTCATCTCATCAGTCGCCTTAGCTGCACTCATATGCCACTCGTATTTGGATAGGAAGTAGTTGGGATCAACAAGGCGTTGTACGGAGGCAAGGTCGGAGGATTGAACTTCTTTGGACATTCTGCTTCAAGGATTCTTTCAGTGAACGGAATCCTGTCAGGAGAGAAGTCCCATTCTCTTTCATCGCCTTTGCTAGCTTGATTCTTTTTCATGAATTGTTCTATCATATCCGAGATGTATTCTTCAGTGTTATGCCGCTTTGCGAAGCTAAGCTCTTTGCCAAATGTTCATTTAGGCAAACGTTCTAGATTATAGAGCTTATGTGTTTTGCCTTTTCAACGAGGAGGTGCCCCCGTGACGGGACTAGTGACCTTTCGAGCATTCACTTCGGAATGATTCCTAGCCTTTGATTTCAGTTCTTCGATGTTAGCTTCATCCTTATCACTCATCCAATCAAAATCGTCTTCCATGTTGTCATTGCAGTTTTGATCGGAAGCAGGTGATTTGTAATTCTCTTCGAGATCAACATGGACTTTTAGAGGGGCTGGATTTGGTTGAGCATTAAGGATGGCGTCAAGTTTCTCCATCATAGCTTTAGTAGAAACATCCACTCTTTCATTTACATTGGTAATAGTGGCATTTAATTCATTTCTAGTCACACCGGCTCCACTTATCAAGTTTTCACCAACATCGAAGCGGTTAGCAAGCGGTGTTTCTTCATTAGCAATATTATCGGGATTTTTGACATCTTTACTTATGGTCTTCTTAAATTTCACCATTATGTTGGATAAGGAGGTGGTTTAGAACTTCAATGCAAAGCTCTTAGACTTGAGAGAAGTGTGATGGAAGGAGATGCAAACGCGGCCCCATGGTGGGCGCCGAATGTTTGAATCAAAAATGGTTCAAACACCAAAGGTGTGAAATCACACTCCACCAAATGGTATGCAAAATGGAAATGGGGCCACAAATACAAATGCAAGTAAAAAAGTGGAAAAAAAGCAAGTAAGAGACAAGAGATTTTTGTAGTGGTTCGATCTATGGAAGATCTACGTCCACTTTTGAAGTGTTTTTCATTACCATGAAGAGAATTACATGCAACATCATCTCATACATCTCATTTATTACACTTGACCACTCTTTACAATGATTCTCCACTTTTTGCTCTCTTTCCACTTTAGATCCCACTTGAACTCGAGAAGGAAAGAAGTAGATGTTGTGGTTAGATAACTTTCCTTGACTCCATCGTGAACATGGTGTTAGATCTGTGCTTTGAAGAGTAGCAACGGCGGTTAGAGACTACCTGGATTGACTTAGAGTGAGAATTAATGGTATTTGGAGAAGATGAGATCCACTTGATATTGGAGAGAAGTTGTTTGATACATAGAAGACATTAATGAAGTTGTAGGAGGGCTTCAAATTTGGCGCCACTTCGTTGTAAGAATGAAATCCCATCCCTCCCTATGAAGGAATGAGGGAAGGATTTATAGGAGATATTGTAGAGGAGTGACGGAGTCGTAATTATGGGTGCGAAGTGCTTTAGATCGCAAACGATCTAAAAATCATGTGCGGGCTTAGGGAGCACAACCTAAAGGTTGCGTACTAAATACGTAAATAGCCCAACATAAAAAGCATGTCCAACGAGCTAATGAATACCCATAATTAACAAGCTTGGACCATATTTCACCACATGTCCTCAAAGTTGCAATTTGTATCTTCAAATACAAGCTCCTGGAACGATTTATGCATGTTATAACATGGTTCATGTGGCATGCAACGACCCATCTCAATAGTGTAATATCGAAACGATACAAAAATATGTCCCTTGTTTTACACTGAGCTTACGACCCAAAGATGGCGGTCTTAGATGGTCTCAACGACCAAAATTGTAATCCATACTTTGCAGCTTAATCAAGCTCCACGGTCCAGTGGCTACGTCACTTATTAATGCAGTTGCCTATGCGGTTCTCGATCAGACGAGCTAAGAGGACCTTCATGTTCAACAACCTAAAGATAATATACACGGTCTAACTGCTGCGGTAGCACAAACTGTAATGATCTTGAATGTAGTTGCGGTTTGAAACATGTAGAACAATCTAAACATGTGCGCCAGCTGTCATCATGCTTTTGATTAACACGTGACCTGCTTGCAAGCATTCAACCATCTTCGTGCTATTAATAACCTGGACGCTCTTATTCCAACGACCCAAATGCATGATATCGGTTCTTGCTTGTTCCCAACGTGTTATGCCAAAAGCCTATGCTGCTTTGAGATGTGAAAGAACCAAAATAGTCCTAGCAATCTAAGCAAGTTGAGGACGATCTAAGCACGCATGTGAAGCGGTCCAGGAAACATCAGTTAGCTGGCACCGACCCAAAAATAATGGAACGAGCTAGAGAATATTTGCATACTAAAATGTGTGTGCGAGCTAAAGCATACGTGCGAGCCAATTAAGAACGAGTTGCTTGAACCGAGTGTTAATGTGGCAGCGATCTACATGTAGCAGTGTGCTAACTAGAGCGCGAGCTAGTCGAGGCCACGACCCGAAATGAAGCCACTGGCTAAACGAAGGTCATGGGCTAAATGAAGCCGACCGTCGACTTTCGTTAATACTTTATTGTTTTGAACCGCATTTTCATAACGGGTTTAACAATTTAAAGTTATATTTGAATTATGAACTCGAGATTTTATAAACGAATAATTCAGATCGAGAATTATAATTCAAATTCAATTATTTGAATCAAATTATTAAATCGAATTGTTTGGATCAAATGTTTAAACTAAATTGAAATATAAATCGAAAGTTGAATTGATTGAACTGAAATGTCGAAATTGAGTCGAACTGATTTGAGATTGGAATATGATTTCCAGTTTGGTTAAATTTTGAAGTAACGATTCTAATTCCAACTATAGTATTTGAAACCATTTTATAAACTATTTTAATGATAATTAGTTTCCTTTATAAATTATTTACCTTATAGATATTTTATTTTTATTAATTATTTTAAATAAACTGTTTTAATAATTTAATATTTATTTTATAAACTATTTTATATTTTAACTATACATTTTACTAAATCTTAAATTTCTATTTTAAATACAAATTATTTATTTTCAAACCATTTCAGTTATATATATAGACTATTTTAAATATATTTTTAACTATTCTAATATTCAAAATATTTTAAAATTGGAATTGTTTCAAGATTTTAAGTTTGGTTTTAAGTGGAGATTTTATTATGAAATATTCTATCTCGACTATTGAAACGAGTTTTAAAGCAAAATATGATATTTTGGTATGAATTATGAACCTCTTTGAAATGTAAAAGAACTGAGCGGTATGAAAATGTAAACGTTTGATTATTAAAGAGACTGGGATCAGATATTATCATACTCTCTTCCAATACTGAAAACCACTTTAACAATTGTGTATGCGGTGGAGTTCCAGAATGAAGTAGGTTGGTTTGGCGAACGCTAATGGAATGAAGTAAGAGAACAATGATGGATGTCCTTGATCTTCGGGCCATAATTAAAATGACTAAAACAGGGCTATACCGTGACCAAGTGGGGTTAGCTACCTCCATTGGCAACACTTCATCCTTTCTTGCTATAGTCCCTCGGTTTGATTGATTTGATTTGATGCGCATCCATGATTCGAGAATGTTGTTCGAGGTGGGCGGTAGTCGCGGCTATGCGTTACCACCAATCCGGGCATGCAACTAGTATATTCCTACTCTGGGCATTCCTCGTGCGCCTTGTCATATTATCCTGATCGAGCCCCTATGACTTTTATTTGTACCGTACCTATGCAGTGCCCTCTGATAGCCACTGGATTATGGTGGACTTTATGGTATCTGTATAAACTATGGTATTATAAACGGTGTTAGGGTAATAATGATAATCCCACTTACGCTATTTTAATAATTTATATTTGAACATACACACTATTATAATAGCGCATTGTATTATATAGTATCTAGTTTAACGGATCCTCAGGTGATGTAAATTCCCGTAACCTCTCTTAAGTTATTACACTCATATTATCACATGAATTTGATTTAATTGATATGAGAATACTTTAGTTCCGATTCGAGTATTTTTGTCTTTTCATTTGTGCTCAGGTCAGCCTGAGTTTTCAGTTATTGAAGATACCATTAAGAAGATGAAGACGGAGCTCAACATGTGTATTTATTATTATTATTCCGTTGTAATATTGGCATGTTGTATAACAGTTAACTCTGATAACTGCAGTAAGTGTATAATCAAATGTATGTTTTTAACGGCTTCATGAACTGTTATTTATTTATTATATTTTGTCCTTCCACTGTGAGATTCTGTATTTGTTTTCTTCTTTTTCTTATATTAATCCCAACAACTATCTATATTTTTGATTTGTTTAAGTCGACATTTGAGGATCATTGTCGATTTGAATGGTCAAAAATGCGGGATGTTACATTTGTTACCAGAGCTTTGGTTTAGTGAAAACCTTAGCTCTGTTTAGGATTAACTTATTAGAAATAGGGTAGTAATACCCTAAAATGAGCTTGAGTGTATATGAGACAACGTACTTGTAATTTTGATATAAAATGATTTGGATTATGTTGGTTTGGTCTGTTGAGTATTTATGAATTCTGGTCGGTACTTGGGACGCCAAGGCATCGATAGGGATTTCTAAACACTCGAATAGGGCTCATTAACATAATATTGTTTTGAATTGTATTATACATATATATATATATATATTATTTGAATATCTATGAATTTTTGTTTTTCTTGATTATCATCATTTATTATTCGATTAATCGATAATTAAACTATTGGTTATTGAATGGTTTAAGAAAAATGAAATGTTGAAATCTAATTGGTAATGAAATAAGAAAATATTGAAAATGGAATTGAGAATTTGAATTTGGGTGCTTTTGAAGTATTGATTTTCAAATGGTTTAAAATAATCATTATATTTTAAAGGTTGTTTCATATATAATTTTTTTCTTCAAATGAAATTTTGAACTAAGTGTGTACTCCCCTCGTATCTTCGGGAAATCATTTGGGTGATGAGTGCATGCATCATCGACGTTTATTTTTGAGAATTTGAGTGGGGTGACCACTTAAAAACTTTTATATTTTGTTTGAAATTTGGATTTCATTTAAATCTTTTAAATTATGGTCTTATATAAAAGATAATATATATATACACTATTTTAAAGTTGATTTGGTAAAGAACCTGATGTTGAATTCTTAAGTTCTGGAATAGTTAATGATTTTCAAATTGTTGAAATGAACCAAAATTGAAATTATAGAAATTTCTGAATTGTATAATGGGAAATTGAATCTAAGAGAGTTATAAAAATTTAAAATGGAAACTCTTAGGGATTTTAAATAATGAATTGAAACCATTGAACTTGTGTAATAATCAATTCTTTTCTTTAGCATATATTACTTACCAATTATATAAGAAGTAAAAATGTTATAAGAATGAGCAATTGAAAATATACAAATATTGGTATAGATAATGAATGACATAATTTAACTAATGATTTATAATTATGAATGAAACTTAAGTATGAAATAAACGATATATATATATGTTTAGTTATGTTTGAAATTTAATTTAATTAAGTAAGACGAATAAAACGAATCAACGGAACAATCGAATGAAGTGAATTGTTTGGTTATAAAGTATATGTATTAATAATGATGGTTGAACATTCGATAATTTAAGATAACTGATATTTCTAAGTTGAATATGAATGTATAATTAGTTTTGTGAAAATATATTGAATACGTTTATAATTTATAAAATTAAACGAAGGTTGAATGAGTTAATTTAATTTAAATATAACGAGCTCGTCATGTAGCGGCAATCCGTAATTTTCCGAATTAAAGTTTAAATGAATGTATAGGATCTAAAATAAGTCGAAATTCTTTGAAACAAGAATCTTTCGGATCTATTGGAATATAATTTTCTAATGAAAGAGAAAAATTTAGATTTCAACTTGTAGATTTTATGATATGTGTAAATCAAATTTTCAGAAAAATAGCATAAGGTAATTCGCGTTTTAAAACTAAAATATTAATGAAACGAATGTTTAGAATATAAATTTGAAAAATTAATAAGTCAAAATTGGTTTAAAAATTTTTGAACCAATGAAGTTGAGTAAAATGAACATGTTAGTGTCTATATACTTTGATAATCTTAGAATATGTTGAAATTTGGAATAACAATTGAACGAGTTATAAATATACACGAAGGGGATTATGCTTATAATAATGTTATCAAATTCAAATAATGACATTTGAAAATGTGATGTATATATATAAATGGAATGAAACAAATGGAATTGCATAAATAATATGTTGACATTGAAAATTTGTTATTTTGCTCGTTGTATGATTTTGACTGTTGGATGTTTAATTAGTCATTTGACTATATTTGTTATTTCGTGTATGTTTATTTTAGATATATAGATTTAATTCTTATATGTATATATGTTATTATTTAGATGTTGAGTGTTTTAGTAGGTACCGACGACATTTACATGCTTTTGGAGCTGCTGGTACATAATATTGCTTTGCTTGCTTAAAAATAAGTTAAATTGCTAATAACGCAAATGAAAGGTACGTATATCGAATTATATATCGTATTTTGGAATTTTATTTTATTTCCCCATTTTTGGGATGCCTCATCACTGAGATGAGATGCATATTTATGAATATATATATATATATATTATTGTTTTCCGGAACTAGCTGTACAAAGGAGACTCTACGAAAATTTTCTGTGAATTTATGACTTACAAAATTTTGTGAAAATTCTAGTTTTCAAACCTATATTTAACATTTGTATAAATAATTGTTTCTTAGTTGAATAAGACATTATATGATTAAATATATAAGTTGACAACTTTCTTGCTATGCCTTTTCGTGGACGAAAAGTTTTAAGTGGGGGAGAATGTAACACCCCGAGATTTTGCGATAATTTTAAATTATTAAATTTAATGTGCTTTTGAATGAAATTATTTTAGATATTAATTTTTTTTATTTGTTTATATTGATTAATAATGAAGGTTGAAACTTAATATAGAAATATTTTGTTTTCTGTAAATTATAATTGAAATACAAAAATTGGAGTATTTTGATAATCAATATTGAAATTCATATGAAAAGAAATTTTATTTATGAAATTTATTTGAATTCTATTTTGATTTGATTAGAGATTATAAACTATTGAATACAATTTTAAAGTAAACACGTTAAAACTGAATATTTTATTTATAAATATGTGAAATTGTCATTTTGTAAACGATTTCAGAATTCGATGAAATTAATTTTATTTGATCCAGAATTGTAAATTATTGTAAGATCTAAAATTTCATAGTCAATGGAGTTATACTTTGATCGTAATAAATTAAAACGTGTAGAAGATTATGTATAATTTTATTAAATAATCGAGTTTTAGAAGAAACTGCTAGAAACGTTGGAGTTGGGCTTTCAAACCTATTCCACCGCGTTCAGAAGGCGTCAAAACCTATTGTTAGGCTGTAAGCAGGCCTGATTTGGACACAGGTCCGATTTTGACTTTAAATACACGTAAAACGGTAAATATATTATTAAAATAATATTTTCGGAAACCCTAATTTCAGAGGTCGCCGCCGTTCTTTTTTCCGATGGCTGAAAATTGATCAAATCTTTCTCGCATAATATATTTCAATCCATTCAACGATTTCAAATTCTTCCAAAACCAAAATTTTAGTGCTTCGTGAGTTCTTTCAATCCGTACGGTGGTTTATGATAGATTGAAGTAAATTCACCGTGACTTGCTCGAGAATGCAGCGCGTATTAGAGGGGTTTGGGCACGATGTGGGCCATCGCAGGGCACGTGATTTTGGTCAGAGGTGAGATTCGTGGAGGCGCGCGTAGTTGTGGTGTCCACGAAAGAGGCTTCGACTGGTGGTGCGAAAAATAGGGTTGAAAGCTTATTTGGGTTTCGGGGTATTTTATCTGGAGCGAGCGTGGACAAGGAAGAAGGAGGATAAGGGTGTTGACATGGCAAAATATAAATGGGTGAGAAGTTTGTTTATTTATGTTATTAATTTAAAATTTCAAACGTTTGAAACACATATAACTTTCTGCTACGAGGTCGCATTTGGACGTGTTTGCGAACAAATTAAACAATTGTAAACAACTTTAAAATCTGTTCGGCTTTCCTAAACAACAAGGATTGTTGTAGAGGGTGTCGAACTCTGGGACCAAAAATATTTCAACTAGTAAATCCAATCAAGTTATTCCAGGATTTTGATTGATTGAAAACACAGAAAATAACAGCGATTAAATAAAAAGAGAGATTTATATAATTAAAGAAAGCAATCAGGGAGCAACGACATAAATTAGATTAATACGAATCAATAACCAAACAGATTAATCAGATCTAATTCATGTTCCTGTCACAAACATGAATCAACGTTTATTAGGTTTCTAGAAACAAATATGTGAATAACAACAAGTATAGCCTATGCAGAAGCTCGGCTCTTAAACAACCGTAGGCTAACAGGACAAATTCACTATTATTTCTAAAACCCTAAATGTTAGATCTAAATCTGATAAACATTAGATCAAACTCGAAAATACCATGTGAAGGAGCTTATCTCTTAAATGAACAGAGTATGAAGGTTCAGATTCAACCTTTGGTTCAGATCTAGATCTACATACATGAAGTTCTAATCTCTTTGGCTATGTGATTCATATCGAGTCTAATCCAGCGTCATCACCCCCTAATTAAAGGAGATTAGCTAGACATAGCTAAAGAAGAAGAGAAACAGAAACTAAATAACAAGAACATAAATAAAATAAAATAACAACTAAGAGAAAGGGAAAGGAAGAGTTTTATTCCAAGAAGAGAATTAAAAAATAAAACTAAGTGTGTTTTTACATGAATAAGATACAAGGTATTTATAGTTGTATTGGCCAAGACCTAGAGGCTAATTACACAATGTAGGACTAAAGATTTAGCCTAAATAACACATAAGCAAGTGTGAACGCAGCTGTAAAGTGAGAGGCTTTGTAAGTGAGCCAATGTGAACGCAGTGTGAATGGATTTGCAATTGGCATGGCTTGCGGGCATCAAATGACATCAATTTCAATTGTTTTGAGCATGAATAGGAACTCCATATCATCTGCAACAAGCTCTCTTTATGAAAAGGCATTGGATTATTAAAATATGTGGCAGAAGGTGGTTGAACAGCAACATTTCTTCAAGCTTTAATCTAACTCTCAAAATCAACACTCTTCATACACCAATTCTTCAAGCTTTTCAACAATTAAGTGCATTAATCCATTCATCATAAATAATCTGAAAACACAACTATAAATACACAGTATCAATTATTTTAAATATAAAATAAGATAAATAAGCGTACAAAATATACACAATTACGTGTATATCAAATACCCTCACACTTATCTTTTTATTCATCCTCGAATAAACTAAACTAAGATATGTCACACTTTCGTAGGAAACACGATTGCATTTAGCGTATGCAACAAGCCGTTGAACCCCTAGGTGTCCCTAGTAGGACGAGTGTTGTCTCGTGAGGGTTTTCAGCGGATACTACCACAAAATCCAAAGCGTCTTATGTACGCGGATT
Source organism: Allium sativum (assembly GCA_030737875.1). Classification (NCBI taxonomy): domain Eukaryota; kingdom Viridiplantae; phylum Streptophyta; class Magnoliopsida; order Asparagales; family Amaryllidaceae; genus Allium; species Allium sativum. Next base: position 136,020,374 of record CM060925.1, on the reverse strand, counting down.
AATCAAACAATATATTTAGGGTCTTTCACATTCCAAGGATTTCACCTAACTTCAACGATAACGGTTTAGCCACAAATTTTCCATTCCATAATTGGTGCAAAAATGAATAAAAAATTTCAAGCTGAATCGTAATTTCTTGATAACACTGTAATTGTCTTGAAGGTTAAGAGTGTCGTGTCAACCAAAGTTTTACACATCGACAATGTGCACCCAATCATTTATTCAACTTTTTTTTTGGGAATAATTTTGCACCAATGTAACTGTAATATATTGGATGTGAGCTATGCATAGATGAAGGAGAATTTTGTAAATTCTAAAAATATTCTAGATAAGAGGCAAGTGTATTAGTTAAACTTTAGGCTACAAAAGATAAAGTAATACTAAAGCACATATGAACATTTTTGTTTCCTTTCAACTCCTCTACTACAATCCTCACTTCCAAGTACGGTATAATGGATGTGGATGGAATGGAACTGAATGCTTTATAGTCAAGAATGACTATTTTATTCTGAGAGACTCTCTCTTTATTTCATTTTTTTTTTTTTGCATGATGAATGATGAATGGAGATGGAATGGAATGATGCCATACATTATTTCATTTGATTCCTCCTCTACTAAACCAACACTTCATGAAAGGAAAGTTTTGTGCCCTAGTTACTCTACTTCTATAACCCTAATTCACATCACAAGTCTAGATTGATGTTATACAAAAAGCTGAAAGGAATGATAAGCAAAGTTTCGTAAGATAGATAACCCATATAAAATAAGACGTGGTATATGGTTATCCTACCTTAAAACAAGTACAGAGTGGGTGGTGTAATATTGGTATAAAAAGTGACGTTTTTGACCTTTAAACAAAGGTTCTTGAGTATACCAATATAAGATAAACTTATCGAAACATGGATGTAAATCGACTAAAAACTTGGGTTTGAATAATGTGGGGTATCGAAGAAGAACGCTACCATGAGTCATTTCTCCTTAAGTGGGCCAAGTGGATCTTATAACTTACGATTTTGAAAATTTGAGTGAGGAAAAATATTATGCATGAAAACAACTCAGAAAATCCAACAAATGTCAGTGTAAAAATCATTATTATTTGTTTTTGTTTTTTTGTTTTTTTTTACTTGCACATTCTAACATGTATAACAAGGGTTGACACGCTTACTCCAGAACACGACTAACGTCTGCACAGTCTCAAGCTAGCATCTTAAAAAGACACACTACGACTCAATGAATAAATAATGTTCATTCTCATCACCCAACAATTCAATTTATCAAACAGGAACCAAGGTGTTATTCATGAATTTAAGTTAATCCTTGTTCAATGAATGACCTACTTCATAAAATTTGATTGCTGATGTAATGTAAATTCCCCCCCACACTTGAGTGTGACTGTGTCTTCACAGTCGTTCATCAGACATATCTTAGTGAAAGGGAAAAACAAATAAAAGAATATTTACATATGTACAAAAGAGGGTTAGTGCGTCTTACCGAATGTAATGTGGCTCATGGAGGACCATGAGCTCTTCCTCTTGGTTGGGTAATAGTTCCAAGTAAGGTTTAAGGCGTTGACCATTGACCTTATAGGATGATCCATCAGTTGGATTCTCAATTTCTATCACACCATATGGAAAAACGGTCCGTACAGTGTAAGGTCCTGTCCACCTAGATTTTAACTTACCCAGAAATAGATGCAATCTTGAGTCATACAAGAGAACTTTTTGACCTGGCATGTAAGTTTTACGTAAAATTGATTTATCATGAAAAACTTTCGTTTTGTCCTTATAGATTCGTTCATTTTCATAAGCATCATTTCGAATTTCATCAAGTTCATTAAGCTGAAGTTTTCTAAGTTCACCTGCTTGCTCTAAGTCAAGATTTAAAGTTTTTATTGCCCATAACGCCCTATGTTCGAGTTCAACTGGCAGGTGACATGGCTTACCAAAAATTAACCGATAAGGGGACATACTTAAGTTTGTTTTGAAAGCGGTACGGTAAGCCTAAAGAGCGTCGGTTAACTTTTGGGACCAGTCTTTGCGATTTCGATTCACAGTTTTCTCAAGGATTTGCTTAATCTGCCTATTCGATACTTCAACCTGCCCACAAGTTTGAGGATGGTACGGAGTGAATAACTTGTCGATTATCGAATACTTTCTCATGAGTGCTTCAAAAGAACGATTACAGAAGTGTGTCCCGCTATCACTGATTATTGTGCGAGGTGTGCCAAACCTAGAAAAGATGTTTTCTTTCAAGAAGCGCAGAACAACCTTGTTATCGTTTGTTTTGCATGGAACATCTTCGACCCATTTAGAAACATAATCGACATCTAAGAGAATGTAAAGGTTCCCAAAAGAATTATGGAAGGGTCCCATGAAGTCTATAACCCAAACATCAAAAATTTCGACCTCTAGAATGGGGTTTAGGTGCATCATATCCCGTTTAGAAAATTTCCCTAAGAATTGACATCGATCACAAGTTTTGCAAAATTCGTACGCGTCTTTGAAAAGGTAGGGCCAGTAGAAACCCAATTGGAGTACCTTTTTGGCTGTCTTTTTGGGACCGAAGTGACCACCACAGGCTTGGTCATGACAGAAAGAGAGGACACTGTGAGTTTCAGTGTCGGGAACACACCTTCGAATGATTTGGTCGGGACAATACTTGAAAACATAGGGGTCGTCCCAATAAAAATGTTTCAGTTGGGAACAGAATTTGTGTTTATCCTGCTTAGACCAAAATGAAGGGGTCTGCTTGGTGACTAAGTATTTGACAATGTCATCGAACCAAGGATCAGTGGATAGAGAAAATAGTTGTTCATCAGGGAAATTCTCGTTGATCGGAAGAGGAGAAGACGGGGAATTTGGAAGACGAGACAAGTGGTCCACAATAACGTTGTCAGATCATTTTTTATTGTAAAAACCCGTAACTTCCCCGTAAAGGAAAGTGCGGATAGTTCGAGAACAAGCCACAACAGAACGCATATAAAAGAACATTTCATTGTATATTACAACAATGCATCAGATTACAAGAATATACAGAGTATAAATGAATATTACAAAGAAATATCAGAGATATAAATTACATTTAAATACATCACAGCGGAAAATAATACAATACACAACTAGAAAGAGATATACGGATACAAAGCTTTCCGGATATCGTTCCAGCTGTAAACCAGGATCCTGTGAATATAAATCTGCAAAACCAAAACTACTAGCTGCCCGTGTCAAAATAGGGGCACCCAGAGTTTAGGTTAAAACAATAAACTCCAGGTCAGTCATGTGACTGGTGTGAGAACTAAAACAGTTATTAATCTTTATTTTAAATCATTAGGTAAATCAAGGGACCACGCCGTATAACACGGAACGGGTTTCCTCCCAAGAATACCAGTGCATAAAACAAACAGCGCAATGCTGAATAAAGAAAAATGAAGCTGTTATAAGACCCAGGTCCCATCACACAATGCAACGCAGCCGAGGATAGGGTTTTCCCTTATAACAGCCAAAGAATGCTTGATACGGTTAAAACAAATCGTTTGATACTATTATAAGTGCATAGTGTATAAAACAACTTCAAATCATAAGTATCAATCATAGGCGGCATGAGCGCCCCATCCCACTATGTCACCATACATAGGTTTACAAATAAAACCGCAAGTCACGTATTTGGAAATTGGATTTTCGTCTATGAACCGAGGCCAGGGATCGTCCTCTACCGATTCGAGACAATCTAGCCTACCATGTCTCAGGAACAGCCGCAACTGCCCCCTGGATCGTCAGGGTCGGTCCACCGATGTGGATTATTATGCCTGAACAATACGTCTCCCCGCCCTTTGGGGCGCAAACGAGCCAACGAATGACTCCATCGGACCCGGATCGTCCGATCAAACCGAGGCGCCTCGCAACAGCAACAACCACATAAGTCAAACTCGTCAGGGCGTGTAAAACCACTGACGCCACTTTTAGCTAGAAAGAAACGCAAGTCCTCCCTGAGGTCCATCTCCCGTTTTTGGTTCATACCGGGGTGTGAAACTCGTGAAGTAAACGTTACACAAAGCTACGCCACAAAGGTCGTGCTTTGATCATCACCACAAGACTTTGCTTTTCAACAGAAGCCTCGATCAATTGCCACTTAGGCATGCCACACAGGCAATTCACTCCATGCGTTTGATATCCATCAATATATAACCCCTGAGCTCGTACGTCTCAGAGAAGGGCGTTAAGCAAGAGAATAAATTCTCCGCCGCCAAACAGATATATATTTAATAGAGATCAATCACACGGACTAAAATCCAATGTCAGACACACAGTCCATTTACAAGTCCGTTCTGGGTCTGAACAAAACCGGAGGCACCTAGTACCCCGCATATCCATCGATCTCCAAGTACGTCTGGACGATCACCAACTGTTTCCATCTTCTTGGGTGTACAGCCCAATCAAGATTATCAGTAATCACCCAAACGACGTGAAGACTTCCGGTCTTCGACCATCGTCTTCATCTTCGACTTATCGTCGTATCAGTTATTCAGAATGGGATAAACCCGGTCTTTCCGAATAACTCGCGTATATTTTAAATAAGTGTTACACAAACACAACATACGCCTCATTCCAATTCATTAGTCACTAACCGTAAATTAATCAAGAGAATAATTCCCCAAATATTAACCCCGAAGGCCGAAACCAACATCAGATCAATATCCAGAAAACCATTCTGCTTGGATAACCGACAGTTAGTTTCTAAATTTCACATTCATAGGGAAAGGTTCCCATTAATTTTATCCAAGATAAATTCTTTATATTTATCCTTTTGAATTTCGATTCAACTAGTCGGGATTAATGAAACTTACCGAAGTAATCATTTGTTTTAATTTCCCAATCCCAACCTATTTATCCCATGAAGTAAAACTGGTAATACTTCATATCTAACACCACAGTGTTATCGGTAAATTCAATTACCATTTCACGTTCAAATCTAATTAAAGATTTAACTATCGCCTGGAGCAAAACTGGTGATACTCCATTCTCGATTATTTCAATCTAATTAAAGATTCATTAAAACTCCACTTAGTTTTAATCGTTAACTGGGTTAAAGAATCAGTGTCATTTAAAACACGGTTCACGATAAACCCAAAATCACATTCCATTAATTATCGGGTTAAAGAACAAGTGTTATTTAAAACACTGTTCACGATAAACCCAAAAATCATTCCATTAATTATCGGGTTAAAGAACAAGTGTTATTTAAAACACTATTCACGATAAACCCAAAAATCAATACCAATTCCATTCCAATTAAATATCATTTAATTGGTACACTTCATTAAATCTAAATAAAAAGATTTAATCTTTTCTCAACTGGGTTCAAGAACAGTGTTAGTGAAGACACCATTCACGACAAACCCAAATCACATTTGATATTCAATATAAGGCTCTGAATAGAAAATATATCGGCTTATATTCAATATCAAATTCTACGATTAACAAATGTCGTATTGGAAATAACGATATAAATATATATCTTTCAAATTTCCATAACAACATCTGTATAATCACGAATTCCAACATCGAAATATTCCGAAGACAATTTCGATTCAAATCCACTCCAATGCAATCATTGGAAATTCTGGTTATTTTTAAAACCCTTTTCAAATTCAATTTATTTATTTAAAAATAAATAGAATTATATTTCTAGTTCAAAACTAGTTCATTTCGATAAAAATCCATTTTTATCTTTTCAAATATGGAGTTTTTCATCCCAAATCTTCACAAATCATTTCTTATGGTTTTACACAAATTATTACTATTTTTAATAATTTTATCAAGGCCCGTACAGTCGATTTCCATCAATGGCCATCGAACTGCACTTACAGCGACCTTTTTCAAATTTGATTTGGACGTAACTCCAAATCCAACCGTTAGATTTTGAATTTCTAATATTCGTTAGAAAGCTCTTTACGATACGAACCCAACGGTTCCGGTTTTAGGAGAATCCGACGGTCGGATCTCCCGTAATGTCTGTTTGAAATAAATGGTCGAAATTCACGAACTGCCGCGGCGCGGCGCGTTCTATTCAGGCCATTATATTATATATATATAATATATACTTCGTCGATTTCTATTTAAAACGAATTATATAAATAGTTTTAAATTCGTTTCAAAAGCAATTTCAACTTCCATTTCAATTCAAATCAAAATTGAATTCTTCTTTATAAATTCGTTTTAAAATTCATTTCTATTCAATTCGAATTTCAATTCAATTTGAATTCATTTCAATTCGCTTTCAATTCAATTTGAATTCGTTTTCAATTCCTTTCGAAATCGTTTTCAATTCAATTCATTTCGAAATCGTTTTCAATTCAATTCATTTCGAAATCGTTTTCAATTTAATTCATTTCGAAATCGTTTTCAATTCAATTCATTTCGAAATCGTTTTCAATTCAATTCATTTCGAAATCGTTTTCAATTCAATTCATTTCGAAAACGTTTTCAATTCAATTCATTTCGAAATCGTTTTCAATTCAATTCATTTCGAAATCGTTTTCAATTCAATTCATTTCGAAATCGTTTTCAATTCAATTCATTTCGAAATCGTTTTCAATTCAATTCATTTCGAAATCGTTTTCAATTCAATTCATTTCGAAATCGTTTTCAATTCAATTCATTTCGAAATCGTTTTCAATTCAATTCATTTCGAAATGAATAAAATCGATATAAATATCGTTCACGTCAAAAAGGGCGTCAATCTAATCAACACGGCTTCATAAATTTCTATTTTCAAATATTCTATTTCAAATATTTCTTTTTCAAAATAGTTGTTATTATCAAAATATTTCGTTCAACACATGACCAATCTCAATGGGTGAGTACTGTCAACACATGAACCTTTATTTTATATTGATAAAGATGTAAATTTTATTACTAAAATATTTCGTTCAACACATGACCAATCTCAATGGATGAGTACTGTCAACACATGAACCTTTATTTTATATTGATAAAGATGTAAATTTTATTACTAAAATATTTCGTTCAACACATGACCAATCTCAATGGATGAGTACTGTCAACACATGAACCTTTATTTTATATTGATAAAGATGTAAATTTTATTACTAAAATATTTCGTTCAACACATGACCAATCTCAATGGATGAGTACTGTCAACACATGAACCTTTATTTTATATTGATAAAGATGTAAATTTTATTACTAAAATATTTCGTTCAACACATGACCAATCTCAATGGATGAGTACTGTCAACACATGAACCTTTATTTTATATTATTCTTTATTTTCTAAATTGGAATGAGGCCCAATCAATCACCATATAATGTTAATTATATGGATTTTCATACATTACACACATATAATAGCATTGCAAAATAATCAACCATCAACCAAAGTGCACTACACTGTATAAGCATCAAATATAGATATCTAACGCTTATAACAGCCTGTCAATCCATCGATCGACATATTTAATCAATCAGGATGAGGGAACTTCAAATTTCATCCCAACACCCGTGTGGGGTTTCAAACAATCAAACACAGATTTTTATTCGTGTAGTTGGGCGATGTGTAAAATTTATCGTCCCAATCCATGTCAGTCAAATCAGTGTACATAAACAAACCGTCCGGTTTGCAATGAATATTTTATTTTATTCGCTTCCACGTTAAAAATTATATTTTTAACGATCAAAATATTTTATTCAAATTATGAATATTCTATTTGGTTCATTTATTCAATAAAATGATATTTTTATTTTTCTAACATATTTTAGAAAATTTCGGCGGCATAACGGCACAATACTAGAAACGGGACGAGGCCTAGCCTTATCCCCGGTCTAGTGAAGGCCCACGCCATTCACACATCAATCAAATCCATTCATTTCACCAAACAATTCAATTTCAATCAAATAATCTAACTAATCTATGCAACCAAACAAACAAGTCCATGGTCTGTGGACGATTGTGTCGGGTGCTACTAAGCACCGTCTGCATCCTAGTATATATATAACTAGAAAATGAAATTGAAAGGTGAGAAATTCTCACCGAAAGCTATCCAATCATCTAGACTCTTCTTTGATAGAAATCTTCATCGTTATCGCATCTTTGTCATCTTCGTTGCTCGTAGCTACTATATATGTAAAAATCACATTTTTACTTCGTTATTCAATATATAAAAATCACATATAAATAAAATTAACTTACAGTTTCGTCGACTGGGGGGGTTTCACTGCCTGAGGTGGTCGGAGGTGCTGGCGAGGCTGGGGGGCGCCTGAGGCGGTTGTCTTCATCGGCGGTGGGCCAGCAGGAGGAGGCGCGGTTTTCTGATGGGCTTGGGGTGCAACGGCCTTCAAATCGTAGAGGGAAGGGACGTGACGGAGGGGAAGAATCGGAGGAGGGGAGTTTCGCCTTACCGGAGGCAGCGTCGATCGGCTTGAGGCGCGACGGAGGAGGGCCACGCGATCTGGGTATCGCGGTTTCCATTTTTTTTACTTTATTTCTGTTTTAGGGTTCGAACAGTATAGGAAGGGGGGGTTGTTGACCGGTTATGAGGGTAAGAGGGGGAAAGGAATATTTATTTGTTTAATTTATTTATTATTTTTTTCCAAAAAGTTACTTTAAAATTCGAACCCCAAATTGAACCCACCGACTGTCGCCACTAGCTAATTACCCCCATTCCGAACACAATGGAATATATATCGTAAGCTGATTCGACTATTTCGATCAGTTTCCGTTGAATTTACATTTAAATCACTATATTGAATTTTAAACGTACATTCCAAATTACCGGGGTCACATACTAACTCTAAAAATTCCATAAAAATATTTTTTAGCTCCGTATTGACGATACGGTCCTAACAAAACTAGTTTCGTTGAATTCTGAGGCCGTTTGAAAAATGGCCAATTTCTAGTCGATTAAAATCAACTGAAACTGGTCAAACGCGTTTTCCTTTGCCACGCTCACATATTGATTCGAAAAATTATGAAATTTGAAACCTAGCAATAATTTAACATCACGGACCCAACAAAACTGGTTTTGTCGAAATCCGAGGTCGTTTGCAAAATGTCCATTTTTAAGGGCCTGAATTCCATAGCGACTATTCAGAATTTTCAACTGGACATATCTTTTGATTCCCGCTATGAAATTTTGATTATTCGGATTCGCTGGAAAGATATTATCAATTAGATCCCATTATTTTTGATTTCACTAAAATCCGGATTATTTTGCACCCGGTACATTCAATTGAAGTTTGAAATCGAATTATCGAACTACCGCGCCATTTTCAATTCCTTTTATAATTATATATAATTATTATATATTCTAACGACGACGTATATAATATATACGTTCCAATGCTATTGAAAATAAATTTCTCGTCGATATTATTTAAAATAATTCATTTTAAATAATCAAAATTCGCTAAAATGGCCAAAATAAAAATTTTAAACTGGCCCAGATTTTCGGGTTGTTACAATCTCCCCCACTTAAAACTTTTCGTCCCCGAAAAGGAACAAAGTCGAAAGTGGTTTGATCATTCAACTCTACGCTCGATCTGGCTTTCATTCTCTAACTTTTCAGTTTCTGAGAATTTTCAAAAATTTGGCTAACACCCTAAATTTTTGAAAAATTTCGCCATAACCTCCCCTGCACCGGGAGCATCGGGGAATTTCAAATAGCTTCCCCGGTCCTTCTAATCTCAAAAAGAAAAAGAAAAAGCCAAGCGGCTAGCCAATAGGCTCATAAAATCATCATCACCCAAACAAAACAGTAAATTATGTAGTAAACATGTACCTTTTTGTCGGGCAAACAAATTTTATTCTCTGGCTCTAGCCTCCTTGCTATGACCTGTTCAATGTAAGTATATGTATATGCAAGCAAATGCGACCAATTTTCAATACAATTCAATATTTGGTTCAATTAGGCTAAATGGCTAAAAATTAGCTAACAAATAAACAAACAACACAAACATCAATCAATTAGTGAATTAGAGTTTCAAATTCATAATTTTGATACATATACAAAAATCATGTTTTTGATGCCAAATCACAACAATAGGCCCTACCTAATTTTTGGTTCTCACACCAGTCAATAGGAAATATATAGAAAGCCCACTTTCGTCACTCGAACATTAATTCTAATGATGGAGCTCCATCATCAAAATCATCTCCGGGCAATTAGAGTGTAATTCTATATCTACCCAGTATATTAAAATTTCGAATACACGCGGATCAGACGTATACGCAAAATCTATATATACTGGATTGTCCACATCAATATAAATAAATAACCAAATACGAATAATGGATTTATATTTTCAAAACTAAATTTGTTTTTACTTTAAAAATATACTCTTCACACTCGTTCTAGGATACTACTGATCCCATCTCTAACGAGTCATTCTCGTTGGATACTACTAATCCAATATCTGATGAATTCTTTCGTATGGTTCTAATGTGTCTTGTTCTCTGCTTTGTAAACCAAAGCTCTGATACCAACTGTAAAAACCTGTAACTTCCCCGTAAAGGAAAGTGCGGATAGTTCGAGAACAAGCCACAACAGAACGCATATAAAAGAACATTTCATTGTATATTACAACAATGCATCAGATTACAAGAATATACAGAGTATAAATGAATATTACACAGAAATATCAGAGATATAAATTACATTTAAATACATCGCAGCGGAAAATAATACAATACACAACTAGAAAGAGATATACGGATACAAAGCTTTCCGGATATCGTTCCAGCTGTAAACCAGGATCCTGTGAATATAAATCTGCAAAACCAAAACTACTAGCTGCCCGTGTCAAAATAGGGGCACCCAGAGTTTAGGTTAAAACAATAAACTCCAGGTCAGTCATGTGACTGGTGTGAGAACTAAAACAGTTATTAATCTTTATTTTAAATCATTAGGTAAATCAAGGGACCACGCCGTATAACACGGAACGAGTTTCCTCCCAAGAATACCAGTGCATAAAACAAACAGCGCAATGCTGAATAAAGAAAAATGAAGCTGTTATAAGACCCAGGTCCCATCACACAATGCAACGCAGCCGAGGATAGGGTTTTCCCTTATAACAGCCAAAGAATGCTTGATACGGTTAAAACAAATCGTTTGATACTATTATAAGTGCATAGTGTATAAAACAACTTCAAATCATAAGTATCAATCATAGGCGGCATGAGCGCCCCATCCCACTATGTCACCATATATAGGTTTACAAATAAAACCGCAAGTCACGTATTTGGAAATTGGATTTCCGTCTATGAACCGAGGCCAGGGATCGTCCTCTACCGATTCGAGACAATCTAGCCAACCATGTCTCAGGAACAGCCACAACTGCCCCCTGGATCGTCAGGGCCGGTCCACCGATGTGGATTATTATGCCTGAACAATACGTCTCCCCGCCCTTTGGGGCGCAAACGAGCCAACGAATGACTCCATCAGACCCGGATCGTTCGATCAAACCGAGGCGCCTCGCAACAGCAACAACCACATAAGTCAAGCTCGTCAGGGCGTGTAAAACCACTGACGCCAATTTTAGTTAGAAAGAAACGCAAGTCCTCCCTGAGGTCCATCTCCGGTTTTTTGTTCATACCGGGTGTGAAACTCGCGAAGTAAACGTTACACAAAGCTACGCCACAAAGGTCGTGCTTTGATCATCACCACAAGACTTTGCTTTTCAATAGAAGCCTCGATCAATTGCCACTTAGGCATGCCACACAGGCAATTCACTCCATGCGTTTGATATCCATCAATATATAACCCCTGAGCTCGTACGTCTCAGAGAAGGGCGTTAAGCAAGAGAATAAATTCTCCGCCGCCAAACAGATATATATTTAATAGAGATCAATCACACGGACTAAAATCCAATGTCAGACACACAGTCCATTTACAAGTCCGTTCTGGGTCTGAACGAAACCGGAGGCACCTAGTACCCCGCATATCCATCGATCTCCAAGTACGTCTGGACGATCACCAACTGTTTCCATCTTCTTGGGTGTACAGCCCAATCAAGATCATCAGTAATCACCCAAACGACGTGAAGACTTCCGGTCTTCGACCATCGTCTTCATCTTCGACTTATCGTCGTATCAGTTATTCAGAATGGGATAAACCCGGTCTTTCCGAATAACTCGCGTATATTTTAAATAAGTGTTACACAAACACAACATACGCCTCATTCCAATTCATTAGTCACTAACCGTAAATTAATCAAGAAAATAATTCCCCAAATATTAACCCCGAAGGCCGAAACCAACATCAGATCAATATCCAGAAAACCATTCTGCTTGGCTAACCGACATTTAGTTTCTAAATTTCACATTCATAAGGAAAGGTTCCCATTAATTTTATCCAAGATAAATTCTTTATATTTATCCTTTTGAATTTCGATTCAACTAGTCGGGATTAACGAAACTTACCGAAGTAATCATTTGTTTTAATTTCCCAATCCCAACCTATTTATCCCATGAAGTAAAACTGGTAATACTTCATATCTAACACCACAATGTTATCGGTAAATTCAATTACCATTTCACGTTCAAATCTAATTAAAGATTTAACTATCGCCTGGAGCAAAACTGGTGATACTCCATTCTCGATTATTTCAATCTAATTAAAGATTCATTAAAACTCCACTTAGTTTTAATCGTTAACTGGGTTAAAGAATCAGTGTCATTTAAAACACGGTTCACGATAAACCCAAAATCACATTCCATTAATTATCGGGTTAAAGAACAAGTGTTATTTAAAACACTGTTCACGATAAACCCAAAAATCATTCCATTAATTATCGGGTTAAAGAACAAGTGTTATTTAAAACACTGTTCACGATAAACCCAAAAATCAATACCAATTCCATTCCAATTAAATATCATTTAATTGGTACACTTCATTAAATCTAAATAAAAAGATTTAATCTTTTCTCAACTGGGTTCAAGAACAGTGTTAGTGAAGACACCATTCACGACAAACCCAAATCACATTTGATATTCAATATAAGGCTCTGAATAGAAAATATATCGGCTTATATTCAATATCAAATTCTACGATTAACAAATGTCGTATTGGAAATAACGATATAAATATATATCTTTCAAATTTCCATAACAACATCTGTATAATCACGAATTCCAACATCGAAATATTCCGAAGACAATTTCGATTCAAATCCACTCCAATGCAATCATTGGAAATTCTGGTTATTTTTAAAACCCTTTTCAAATTCAATTTATTTATTTAAAAATAAATAGAATTATATTTCTAGTTCAAAACTAGTTCATTTCGATAAAAATCCATTTTTATCTTTTCAAATATGGAGTTTTTCATCCCAAATCTTCACAAATCATTTCTTATGGTTTTACACAAATTATTACTATTTTTAATAATTTTATCAAGGTCCGTACAGTCGATTTCCATCAATGGCCATCGAACTGCACTTACAGCGACCTTTTTCAAATTTGATTTGGACGTAACTCCAAATCCAACCGTTAGATTTTGAATTTCTAATATTCGTTAGAAAGCTCTTTTCGATACGAACCCAACGGTTCCGGTTTTAGGAGAATCCGATGGTCGGATCTCCCGTAATGTCTGTTTGAAATAAATGGTCGAAATTCACGAACTGCCGCGGCGCGGCGCGTTCTATTCAGGCCATTATATTATATATATATATATATATATATAATATATATAATATATACTTCGTCGATTTCTATTTAAAACGAATTATATAAATAGTTTTAAATTCGTTTCAAAAGCAATTTCAACTTCCATTTCAATTCAAATCAAAATTGAATTCTTCTTTATAAATTCGTTTTAAAATTCATTTCTATTCAATTCGAATTTCAATTCAATTTGAATTCATTTCAATTCGCTTTCAATTCAATTTGAATTCGTTTTCAATTCCTTTCGAAATCGTTTTCAATTCAATTCATTTCGAAATCGTTTTCAATTCAATTCATTTCGAAATCGTTTTCAATTTAATTCATTTCGAAATCGTTTTCAATTCAATTTGAATTTGTTTTCAATTCAATTCATTTCGAAATCGTTTTCAATTCAATTCATTTCGAAATCGTTTTCAATTCAATTCATTTCAAAATCGTTTTCAATTCAATTCATTTCGAAACCGTTTTCAATTCAATTCATTTCGAAATCGTTTTCAATTCAATTCATTTCGAAATCGTTTTCAATTCAATTCATTTCGAAATCGTTTTCAATTCAATTCATTTCGAAATCGTTTTCAATTCAATTCATTTCGAAATCGTTTTCAATTCAATTCATTTCGAAATCGTTTTCAATTCAATTCATTTCGAAATGAATAAAATCGATATAAATATCGTTCACGTCAAAAAGGGCGTCAATCTAATCAACACGGCTTCATAAATTTCTATTTTCAAATATTCTATTTCAAATATTTCTTTTTCAAAATAGTTGTTATTATCAAAATATTTCGTTCAACACATGACCAATCTCAATGGGTGAGTACTGTCAACACATGAACCTTTATTTTATATTGATAAAGATGTAAATTTTATTACTAAAATATTTCGTTCAACACATGACCAATCTCAATGGATGAGTACTGTCAACACATGAACCTTTATTTTATATTGATAAAGATGTAAATTTTATTACTAAAATATTTCGTTCAACACATGACCAATCTCAATGGATGAGTACTGTCAACACATGAACCTTTATTTTATATTGATAAAGATGTAAATTTTATTACTAAAATATTTCGTTCAACACATGACCAATCTCAATGGATGAGTACTGTCAACACATGAACCTTTATTTTATATTGATAAAGATGTAAATTTTATTACTAAAATATTTCGTTCAACACATGACCAATCTCGATGGATGAGTACTGTCAACACATGAACCTTTATTTTATATTATTCTTTATTTTCTAAATTGGAATGAGGCCCAATCAATCACCATATAATGTTAATTATATGGATTTTCATACATTACACACATATAATAGCATTGCAAAATAATCAACCATCAACCAAAGTGCACTACACTGTATAAGCATCAAATATAGATATCTAACGCTTATAACAGCCTGTCAATCCATCGATCGACATATTTAATCAATCAGGATGAGGGAACTTCAAATTTCATCCCAACACCCGTGTGGGGTTTCAAACAATCAAACACAGATTTTTATTCGTGCAGTTGGGCGATGTGTAAAATTTATCGTCCCAATCCATGTCAGTCAAATCAGTGTACATAAACAAACCGTCCGGTTTGCAATGAATATTTTATTTTATTCGCTTCCACGTTAAAATTTATATTTTTAACGATCAAAATATTTTATTCAAATTATGAATATTCTATTTGGTTCATTTATTCAATAAAATGATATTTTTATTTTTCTAACATATTTTAGAAAATTTCGGCGGCATAACGGCACAATACTAGAAACGGGACGAGGCCTAGCCTTATCCCCGGTCTAGTGAAGGCCCACGCCATTCACACATCAATCAAATCCATTCATTTCACCAAACAATTCAATTTCAATCAAATAATCTAACTAATCTATGCAACCAAACAAACAAGTCCATGGTCTGTGGACGATTGTGTCGGGTGCTACTAAGCACCGTCTGCATCCTAGTATATATATATAACTAGAAAATGAAATTGAAAGGTGAGAAATTCTCACCGAAAGCTATCCAATCATCTAGACTCTTCTTTGATAGAAATCTTCATCGTTATCGCATCTTTGTCATCTTCGTTGCTCGTAGCTACTATATATGTAAAAATCACATTTTTACTTCGTTATTCAATATATAAAAATCACATTTTTACTTCGATGTTCAATATGTAAAAATCATATTTTTACATCTTCTATATAGTAAAGATTATATTTTTAATACTTTAAAAATATAAAAATCATATTTTTATTTCAATGTTCAATATATAAAAATCGAATTTTTATTTCAATGTAAAAATTCCATCTTTTCTAATGTAAAAATTCTACCTTGATTAGATAAAGATCCCGCCTTTACTATTATAAAAATTACATTTTTATAATAAACCATTTTTAATAAAACTGATTTTAATTAAACAATGTTATTTTCAGTTTTTAAACAATAAAAATTTCAGTTTTAAAACAATATAAATTTCAGTTTTTAAAACAATATAAATAAAATAAAGAAATATAAATAAAATTAACTTACAGTTTCGTCGACTGGGGGGGGGGTTTCACTGCCTGAGGTGGTCGGAGGTGCTGGCGAGGCTGGGGGGCGCCTGAGGCGGTTGTCTTCATCGGCGGCGGGCCAGCAGGAGGAGGCGCGGTTTTCTGATGGGCTTGGGGTGCAACGGCCTTCAAATCGTAGAGGGAAGGGACGTGACGGAGGGGAAGAATCGGAGGAGGGGAGTTTCGCCTGACCGGAGGCAGCGTCGATCGGCTTGAGGCGCGACGGAGGAGGGCCACGCGATCTGGGTATCGCGGTTTCCATTTTTTTACTTTATTTCTGTTTTAGGGTTCGAACAGTATAGGAAGGGGGGGTTGTTGACCGGTTATGAGGGTAAGAGGGGGAAAGGAATATTTATTTGTTTAATTTATTTATTATTTTTTTCCAAAAAGTTACTTTAAAATTCGAACCCCAAATTGAACCCACCGACTGTCGCCCCTAGCTAATTACCCCCATTCCGAACACAATGGAATATATATCGTAAGCTGATTCGACTATTTCGATCAGTTTCTGAGACGACCCGATTTCCCATTCTCACGGAAACAAGGTTATCTTTGGAATATAACACAGAAACAGAAAATAGCAGAACAGAATTAAATAAATACACCAGATAATGAACAACAAAATATACTGGATAAAAGTAATCATCAGAGTTACACAGTATACAGGATCTTACTTAGTACAAATACAGTTCAGCTATACATAAATGTCTACAGCGGAAATAAACAAAATATGTACAATAGGAGCTGAACAGCATAAAAAGAAATAAATGATAGAATCCATCTTCAGCTCCAGCTATCCAGAAAGAAGAACCAGCTAAACCTGAATACAAGGCTGGCCGTGTAGAAAAAGGGGCACCCGAGTTTGAGAGTGAAACAAACTACGAGTCAGTCATGGGACTGGTATGAGAAATCCACTCAACACATATATATAATTGGCTAATCACAGGACCACGCCATTTTCGTGGAACGGGTTTACTCCATTGGATTGCCAGTGCTTTAAAACAAATCTTTCTTTTAAACATCGCTATGCTTTTTATAAAAATGAAGCCGTTATAAGACTCAGTTCCCATCACACAATGTAACGCAAACCGGAGGATAGAGTTTTTACCTTATAACGGCCAAGATATGCTTGATACGAATAAAACAAAGGCATTTAATATTATTGCTAGTGTTTATATGTTTTGAAATCAATTTCAAATCATAACTATCAATCATAGACGGCATTAATGCCCCATACCACTATGTCGCCATATATAGGTATACAATCAAAATCGCATCGTCACGTATTTGGAAATTGGATTTCCGTCGTGAACCAAGGCAAAAGATAGTCCTTACCGAATTCGAGACGCTCTAGCCCGCCCCTCAGGAACAGCCGCAACTGCCCCTTGGATCGTCAGGGCCGGTCCACCGATGTGGATTATTATGCCTGAACACTACGTCTCCCCGCCCTTTGGGGCGTAAACGAGCCAACGAATGACTCCATCGGACCCGGATCGTCCGATCAAACCGAGGCGCCTCGCAACAGCAACAACCACATAGGTGAAAAGTATATAAATGTCAGGGCTGGTAGGTCACTGACACCACCCTAGCTAGAAAGAAACGCAGGCCCTCCCTGATGTCCTCTCCCGTTTTAGGTTCATACCGGGGTGTGAGGCTCGCGAATTTACGTTATACACAAAGCTACGCCACACAGGCGGTGCTTTGATCATCACCACAAGACTTTGCTTTTCAACAGAAGCCCTAATCACTGCATCTTAGCATGCCACACAGGCAATTCATACCGTGCAACTGATGGCTATCAATCACACAGAACAAATTCCAATGTCGGACACACAGTCCATTTACAAGTCCGTTCTGGGTCTGAACGAAACCGGAGGCACTAAATACCTCGCAAACCCTTCGATCAACACGTACGTCTGGACGATCACCACTCATTATCCATATTTCGGGATGCCTCCCAATCAGGACCTCGGTTACCATCCAAACGAGGTGAAGATCTCCGGTCTTCGACCATCGTCTTCATCTTCGACTTTCAATCGTCGGTCAATTATTTGAAATGAGAATTAACTCGGCTTTTTCAAATAATTCACGTATATTTAGAATTTCAAATCAATTTATTTCAATGGTTAAATTATTCGACAACACCAATATTGTTCTTTAATGTAATTTTCACACCAAACACATTCAACCATCAAAAGCCACACAAATCAAGCAAATTTCAGTTTATTTCCATTCCATATCGCCTATGATATTTTATACCTATTTATCGCTATTTTTATTTTAAAATAGCTAATATATTCAAAACGACGTTTCGGGCCATAACGTGGCCGTGGCGCTGTTTTTCTTCGGATTTGATTTACACATATCTGAAAATCTAACCGTTGGATCTTCACAAAATTTACATCATTAGAAAGGTCTTTTCAAAACGAATCCAACGGTTCCAGTTTCGGGAAAATCCGACGGTCGGATCTCCCGGTACAATCGTTTGAAATTTCGATTTCAAAATACGAACTGCAGCGTCGTTATTCGATTAAATATAATTATATTTATATATATAAATAAATATAATCGATTCTGGCGCTGTTTTTCTTCAAATTTGAATTAAACATTCCAGACAATCCAACCGTTGGATTTTTACAAGGTTGGTGCCGTTGGAAAGATTATTCCAAGGCGAACCCGACGGTTGAGGTTTCGGGAAAATCCAATGGTCGGATTTCCCGTACTAGTCGTTTGAAATCACGGTTTCAAAATACGAACTGCACGGCCTCGTTTCGTTTTAATTTTATTTATATTTATATATTTATATAAATATAGTTCATTCAATGATTTCCATATCGTTTTCACTTCAAATATTTTTCTAACGCCTTAAATTTTGGAAAAATTTCGCCATAACCTCCCCTGCACCGGGAGCATCGGGAAATCGCAAATAGCGTTCCCGGTCCTTCTAATCTCAAAAAGAAAAAGAAGAAGCCAAGCGGCTAGCCAACAGGCTCAAAATCATCACCCAAACAAATCAGTAAATGTGTACCTATTTGTCGGGCACAAAATTTAATTCCTCTTCTCTAGCCCCTTTGCTATAACCTGTTCAATGAATATGCATGTACATATATATACAGTTCTTATCATTTATCATTTTCTATTCGACTTCATATTTGATTTCAATTTGGTTTAAAAACACCATTCATTCTAATGTTACATAAATAGGTGCAAATCATTTCATTAGCTAATTAATGAATATTTCATCTCATATATGTTTATTTCGAACAAGTGGCTATTTTTAACACTTCACATTTCAACGATTTATGCATACAATAAAAATGCGATTTTTATTGTAAAACGATTCATTTCAAAACACTACTTTTCTATATAGTTCATATAGTCGATAAAAGGTGATTTTTATTATCAAACGATTTATTTCAAAATATGAATACCATTCAACACATGAATTTCTAATCAACGAATGAATATCAATTCAACACATGAATGTTTTCAATAGTTTTTATATATAGATAAAAATGTGATTTTTATCATCAAACGATTTATTTCAAAATATGAATTCCATTCAACACATGAATTTCTAATCAACGAATGAATATCAATTCAACACATGAATGTTTTCAATAGTTTTTATATATAGATAAAAATGTGATTTTTATTATCGAACGATTTATTTCAAAATATGAATACCATTCAACACATGAATTTCTAAACAACGAATGAATATCAATTCAACACATGAATGTTTTCAATAGTTTTTATATATAGATAAAAATGTGATTTTTATCATCAAACGATTTATTTCAAAATATGAATTCCATTCAACACATGAATTTCTAATCAACGAATGAATATCAATTCAACACATGAATGTTTTCAATAGTTTTTATATATAGATAAAAATGTGATTTTTATCATCAAACGATTTATTTCAAAATATGAATTCCATTCAACACATGAATTTCTAATCAACGAATGAATATCAATTCAACACATGAATGTTTTCAATAGTTTTTATATATAGATAAAAATGTGATTTTTATTATCGAACGATTTATTTCAAAATATGAATACCATTCAACACATGAATTTCTAAACAACGAATGAATATCAATTCAACACATGAATGTTTTCAATAGTTTTTATATATAGATAAAAATGTGATTTTTATCATCAAACGATTTATTTCAAAATATGAATTCCATTCAACACATGAATTTCTAATCAACGAATGAATATCAATTCAACACATGAATGTTTTCAATAGTTTTTATATATAGATAAAAATGTGATTTTTATTATCGAACGATTTATTTCAAAATATGAATACCATTCAACACATGAATTTCTAAACAACGAATGAATATCAATTCAACACATGAATGTTTTCAATAGTTTTTATATATGGATAAAAATGTGATTTTTATCATCAAACGATTTATTTCAAAATATGAATTCCATTCAACACATGAATTTCTAATCAACGAATGAATATCAATTCAACACATGAATGTTTTCAATAGTTTTTATATATAGATAAAAATGTGATTTTTATTATCGAACGATTTATTTCAAAATATGAATACCATTCAACACATGAATTTCTAAACAACGAATGAATATCAATTCAACACATGAATGTTTTCAATAGTTTTTATATATAGATAAAAATGTGATTTTTATTATCGAACGATTTATTTCAAAATATGAATACCATTCAACACATGAATTTCTAAACAACGAATGAATATCAATTCAACACATGAATGTTTTCTATACAATGAATAAATATAGTTTAAGCATATGAAAATAATTCAAACACACAAATATTATTCAAAATTTCGGCAGCATAACGGCAGGGTAGTTACACCGGCACCGTCCCTAGTACGGCTCCTCGCTCTACCTTAAAACCTCGCGGTTTTTGACAATGGGGATCATGCATCTAGTTCGCACGCAGGCGGCATGTATATATTTATTTCATTTCCACAAACTAATCCTATGTGGTTTCAACCAAATATTTCACAACCACCAATGGGTATTTTTCAACCACAATCAACCAATATCAATCACAAACAATCCCAAACAATCATTCGCTATCAACCAATTATCACAACAATTTCAATCAATAAATATCGTCCATGGTTTGTGGACGAGGGGCGTATATATATATATATATATATATATATATATATATATTTATATATAGCAATTCACTTTTACTTCACACATATATATATAAATTTTAAATCAGAAATCTCACCAATAGCTATCCAACTTCACGACTCTTCCTTATAGAAATCTTCGCCTTTTTGTCGCTTTCGCCCGTATTCTCTACACATGTAAAAATCGAATTTTTATGATGCTATTCAATATATAAAAATATGATTTTTACTTCGACTTTCACTAAATAAAAATATGATTTTTTACTTCGCTACAAATCTGATCTTTATTTCAAAATCAGTTTTTATTTTTATAAAATTCAGTTTTTATCTCTTTTAAAAATTCAGTTTTAAAATCTTTGAAAAAAACAGTTTTTCTCTTTTTAAAAATTTCAGTTTTAAAATCTTTGAAAAAAACAATTTTTCTCTTTTTAAAAATTTCAGTTTTAAAATCTTTGAAAAAACAGTTTTTCTCTTTTTAAAAATTTCAGTTTTAAAATCTTTGAAAAAAACAGTTTTTCTCTTTTTTAAAAATTCAGTTTTAAAATCTTTGAAAAAAAACAGTTTTTCTCTTTTTAAAAATTCAGTTTTAAAATCTTTAAAATCAGTTTTAACTCCTAATTAAAATACAGTTTTAATATTCAATTAAAATCAGTTTAATCCTACTGAAAAAAAACAGTTTTTAATCTTTATAATTATCAGTTTTTACATTCCTAATTAAAAACACAGTTTTTAAATTATTATAAAATAAAATAACCAAATACTTACAGGGGGGGTTTCACCGATGTCGGAGGTGCTTCTCGAGCTGGGCGGCTCGGGGTTCGAACGGTGGTGGCGGTTTCGATCAAGGGAGGCGGTGGCTTTGGGGTGAGGCGACGGCGATGTCTGGAGGGGGGCGAGGCCTTCGTGGTGGTGGTCTTCGTCGGCGTCGAGGTCAGGGGGGGAAACGACGCGATTCGATTTAGGTTTTTTTTTTTCCTTTTTCTTTTTTTCTTTTCTTACTGAAAATAAAAGTGAACGGGGGGGGCAGAACGAAGATAAAAAGGGGGGAAAGATTATATTTTATTTTTTTATTTTATTTAATTATTTATATTTTGCAAAAAGGTTGACTTTTACATACGACCTCGAAACGAGGCCCACCGCCTGTCGTTCATAGCGCGTTTTACCCCCATTCCGAACACAATGGGATATGCATCGCAAGCTGATTTGCTTGTTACAATCAGTTTCCTTTGAATTTGCATTTAAATCACTATATTGAATTTTAAACGCACATTTCAAATTACCGGGGTCACATACTAACTAGAAAAATTCCAGAAAAATATTTTCTAGCTTCGTATTGACGATACGGTCCTAACAAAACTAGTTTCGTCGAATTCTGAGATCGTTTGAAAAATGGCCAATTTCCAGTCGATTAAATTCAACAGAAACTGGTCAAACGCGTTTTCTTTTGCCACGCTCACATATTGATTCGAAAAATTATGAAATTTGAAACCTAACAATAACTTGACACTGCGGACCCAACAAAAGTGGTTTCGTCGAAATCCGAGGTCATCTGCAAAATGTCCATTTTTAAGGGCCTGAATTTCATAGCGACTATTCAGTATTTTCAACTGGACATACCTTTTGATTCCCGCTACCAAATTTCGATTGGTCGGACTCTTAGAAAGATATTCACTAACAGATTTAAATATTTTTGGTTTCACTAAAATCCGGATTGTTTTGCACCCGGTATATTCAATTGAAGTTTGAAATCGAATTATCGGACTACTGCGCCATTTTCAATTCTATATATAATTATAATTAATTATATTCGTTTTCAAATGTCGATTCAACTCAGTTTTCATCGCCATTATTTCAAATATTTATTTTAAATATTTAAAATCCATTATTTTAGCCAATTTAAAATTTTTAAATTGGTTCAGATTTTCTGGGTCGTTACAATCTCCCCCACTTAAAACTTTTCGTCCCCGAAAAGGAATAAAGTCGAAAGTGGTTTGATAAATCTACAATTACACAACACAACAACCAATCCAATTGTTCTTAACCTTTTTAACTTTTCAAATATATATCTTTTATATATTCAAAAATTATATTTCTAAAACCAGACTATATATAAATATAATCACAAATACGTTGTTTAAAAACATATTACTCTCGACTCGTTCTGAGGCACTTCTGACCCCATCTCTAACGAGTTGTTCTGATTCTGCTACTCATACTAGGATATTGCTGATCCTATCTGTATTGAGTTACCCGTCCTAGAACACTACTGGTTCTATTTCTGACGAGTTCGTTCAAATGTTATATTCCAGAACTAAGCTTAACCAAAGCTCTGATACCACGTTGAGACGACCCGATTTCCCGTTCTCACGGAAACAAGGTTATCTTTGGAATATAACACAGAAACAGAAAATAACAGAACAGAATTAAATAAATACACCAGATAATGAACAACAAAATATACTGGATAAAAGTAATCATCAGAGTTACACAGTATACAGGATCTTACTTAGTACAAATACAGTTCAGCTATACATAAATGTCTACAGCGGAAATAAACAAAATATGTACAATAGGAGCTGAACAGCATAAAAAGAAATAAATGATAGAATCCATCTTCAGCTCCAGCTATCCAGAAAGAAGAACCAGCTAAACCTGAATACAAGGCTGCCCGTGTAGAAAAAGGGGCACCCGAGTTTGAGAGTGAAACAAACTACGAGTCAGTCATGGGACTGGTATGAGAAATCCACTCAACACATATATATAATTGGCTAATCACAGGACCACGCCACTTTCGTGGAACGGGTTTACTCCATTGGATTGCCAGTGCTTTAAAACAAATCTTTCTTTTAAACATCGCTATGCTTTTTATAAAAATGAAGCCGTTATAAGACTCAGTTCCCATCACACAATGTAACGCAAACCGGAGGATAGAGTTTTTACCTTATAACGGCCAAGATATGCTTGATACGAATAAAACAAAGGCATTTAATATTATTGCTAGTGTTTATATGTTTTGAAATCAATTTCAAATCATAACTATCAATCATAGACGACATTAATGCCCCATACCACTATGTCGCCATATATAGGTATACAATCAAAATCGCATCGTCACGTATTTGGAAATTGGATTTCCGTCATGAACCAAGGCAAAAGATAGTCCTTACCGAATTCGAGACGCTCTAGCCCGCCCCTCAGGAACAGCCGCAACTGCCCCTTGGATCGTCAGGGCCGGTCCACCGATGTGGATTATTATGCCTGAACACTACGTCTCCCCGCCCTTTGGGGCGTAAACGAGCCAACGAATGACTCCATCGGACCCGGATCGTCCGATCAAACCGAGGCGCCTCGCAACAGCAACAACCACATAGGTGAAAAGTATATAAATGTCAGGGCTGGTAGGTCACTGACATTCACTAACAGATTTAAATATTTTTGGTTTCACTAAAATCCGGATTGTTTTGCACCCGGTATATTCAATTGAAGTTTGAAATCGAATTATCGGACTACTGCGCCATTTTCAATTCTATATATAATTATAATTAATTATATTCGTTTTCAAATGTCGATTCAACTCAGTTTTCATCGCCATTATTTCAAATATTTATTTTAAATATTTAAAATCCATTATTTTAGCCAATTTAAAAATTTTAAATTGGTTCAGATTTTCTTGGTCGTTACAGTTTCCGTTGAATTTACATTTAAATCACTATATTGAATTTTAAACGTACATTCCAAATTACCGGGGTCACATACTAACTCTAAAAATTCCATAAAAATATTTTCTAGCTCCGTATTGACGATACGGTCCTAACAAAACTAGTTTCGTTGAATTCTGAGGCCGTTTGAAAAATGGCCAATTTCCAGTCGATTAAAATCAACTGAAACTGGTCAAACGCGTTTTCCTTTGCCACGCTCACATATTGATTCGAAAAATTATGAAATTTGAAACCTAGCAATAATTTAACATCACGGACCCAACAAAACTGGTTTCGTCGAAATCCGAGGTCGTTTGCAAAATGTCCATTTTTAAGGGCTTGAATTCCATAGCGACTATTCAGAATTTTCAACTGGACATATCTTTTGATTCCCGCTATGAAATTTTGATTATTCGGATTCGCTGGAAAGATATTATCAATTAGATCCCATTATTTTTGGTTTAACTAAAATCCGGATTATTTTGCACCCGGTACATTCAATTGAAGTTTGAAATCGAATTATCGAACTACCGCGCCATTTTCAATTCCTTTTATAATTATATATAATTATTATATATTCTAACGACGACGTATATAATATATACGTTCCAATGCTATTGAAAATAAATTTCTCGTCGATATTATTTAAAATAATTCATTTTAAATAATCAAAATTCGCTAAAATGGCCAAAATAAAAAATTTAAACTGGCCCAGATTTTCGGGTTGTTACATTTATCCTTAATGGTAAGGTCAAATTCTTGAAGTAGAAGGATCCAACGAATGAGATGAGCCTTGGCATCCTTCTTAGAGAAAAGGTACCTAAGTGTGGAATGATCAGTATAAACAGTGATGTGTGAGCCAACTAGATAAGGTCTGAATTTTTCTAAAGCGAAAACGACTGCCAAGGGTTCCTTTTCAGTGGTCGTATAATTGATTTGAGCGTCGTTCAGTGTCTTACTCGCATAGTAAATGACATGAAGAATCTTATCGATACGTTGTCCTAAGGCAGCGCCAACAGAAAAATTCGAGGCGTCACACATGATTTCAAAAGGCAGCTTCCAATTAGGAGAGCAGATGATCGGGGCGGAGACAAATTCATTTTTAAGATGCTCAAAAGATGAAATGCAATCAGAATTGAAGTCGAAAGGAACATCCTTACCAAGAAGACTGGTCAAAGGTTGAGTGATTTTGCTAAAATCCTTTATAAAGCGACGACAGAAGCCAGCATGACCTAAAAAGGATCGGATGTCCTTAACGGATTTGGGAATGGAAAGATTCGAGATAACCTCAATTTTGGCTTTGTCTACTTCAATTCCTTTATTAGAGATGACATATCCTAAAACAATGCCATGTTTAACCATGAAGTGACACTTTTCCCAATTAAGCGTTAAGTGTTTATCTTTGCAATGGTTAAGAACAAGATCCAGGTGATGTAAACACTCAGTGTAGGAATCCCCAAAGATGGAAAAATCATCCATGAACACTTCCAAAAATCGCTCGATCATATCAGAAAAAATGCTAATCATGCACCTCTGAAAGCTTGCAGGTGCATTACAGAGACCAAAAGGCATATGACGGTACGCCAATGTACCAAATGGACAAGTGAAAGTGGTTTTCTCTTGGTCCTCAAGAGCGATAGGGATTTGATTATAGCCCGAGTACCCGTCAAGGAAACAATAGTACTCATGACCAGCTAGTCGTTTTAACATTTGATCGATAAATGGCAGAGGGAAATGGTCCTTACGTGTTGCAGCGTTAAGTTTCCTATAGTCAATGCAAACACGCCAACCGGTCTGGGTGCGCGTTGGGATAAGCTCGTTAGCTACATTTTGGATCACGGTAATCCCTGATTTCTTAGGTATGACATGAATTGGACTAATCCATTGACTATCAGAAATTGGGTAGATGATTCCATTGTCAAGACATTTAAGGATTTCAGCACGAACTGCTTCTTTTATGATAGGGTTTAGCCAACGCCGGGGATCATGAGTGAGTTTGGCATTATCTATAAGGTGGATTCAATGTTGGACTATCGAAGGACTAATCCCCTTAATATCAGCCATGGACCAACCAATTGCCTCCTTATTTTTCTTAAGGATGGGAAGGAGCAATTGTTCCTGCTCTAAAGTAAGGTCAGAAGCGATAATGACAGGAAAAGTTTCATTGTCTCCTAAGTAAGCGTACTTAAGATGACTGGGCAGCACTTTGAGGTCAGATTTTGTGGACGACTCAACCGAAGAAATTGGTTGAGGGATAGACTCAATTGTGAGTGGCTCGACATGAATCGAATCAGAGACATTTTCGGGAATATCTTGAAAAAAGGTTTCGTAATTCAATTCAATTTCGTTATTCAGATGGTCGAGCTCGGGTTCCTTGTCGTGGACTGAACGAATTTCAGAAAACTGATCCACGTAAGAGTTAGGAGAGTTTTCGGTTCTAAAGATGTTTAGCTCAACAGTCATGTTACCGAAAGAAAGTTTCATAAACCCATTTCTGTAGTTGATAAGCGCATTAGAAGTTGCTAAGAAGGGTCGTCCTAGAATCAAAGGGATCTGGTTTGCAGGATTGCTTACCTGTTGAGTTTCTAGGACAATGAAATCAACTGGAAAGATGAATTCGCCTATTTTGATCAATACATCCTCGATTTCGCCCACAGGTTTCTTAATTGAACGGTCAGCAAGCTGAAGGGTAACCTTGGTGGGCTTCAGTTCTCCTAGCCCTAATTGGTGATAGACGGAATAAGGAAGCAAGTTAACACCAGTACCTAAGTCTAGCAGGCATCTATCGATTTTCTTATCCCCAATAGTACATGATATTGTGGGGCAGCCAGGATCTTTGTATTTCACTGGCATTGATTGGGACAAGACCTCGCTTAGAGTTGCCGCCAAAAACACTTTCTTAGGTACATGTGTATGACGTTTTTGAGTGCACAAATCTTTTAGATTTTGCGTACTGTGGAACTTGTTGTATAATATCCAAAATAGGAATGTTCACTTTAACTTGCTTAAATATTTCAAGGGTCTTTTCTAGTTGATCCGTCTTTTTCCTAGGTCGGAGTCTATGAGGAAATGGAGAAGACAACTCAGTAGGTTGAGCTACTTAAGTTTGAGGATGGTCCTTGTCAGAAATTGGCTCAATGTTTTGATCTGAGTTGGTCGAATTTCGAGCGGGTTTGGAAGATCGTCCGGTAAAGCATTTGGGTTGACCACATGGTTGTCAATCTTTTTGCCGGATCTAAGAGTCGTGACAGCATTCAATTGACTGACATTTGAATCTTGAATGATGTGAATTTGGTTGGGGTTTGAATTTTGTCCTCTAGGGTTTTGAATCGGTTGACTTGGAAAAGTACCCTTTTCCCTTTCACTTAATCTAGCATTAAGTTGAGACATTTGTTTTTGAAGTTCACTCATTTGTTGATTCGTGTTTTGCATATATGAGTGTAATGTGTTGTCTAACTTGTTTTGATTCTCAACACTTTGCTTAGTCATTTGCGCGAATAGGTTACTCGCCTCAGATAAATTCCCCTCAATCATAGAAAGGCGTTTTTCATATTGGAGTGCAAGCGTTTGATTGTAGAAAGGCGCCTGGTTCGAAGTTTACTGATTTTGCCTAAGAGGAGGGTTCACAGCATTGTTCGGAAATGCTCAATTCGAAGGTCTGTTCATCAGAGGGTTATTCGGACCATAAGAAAGATTTGGGTGGTTGTTGGGTCTGTTGAAAGCGTTTACTTGCTCAAGGGACTAGGGACAGTCATCAGCCATGTGATTAGTGTCAAGACATATGTGACACATAGCTTGGGAAACGTTATTAGACTGAGTGTGTGTTCTAACAACGTTCAGGATGGCATCAACAAGAATATTAGAAGAAGAAGAAGAAGAAGAGGATTCGACAGAATTACTACTGGATCGCGAATAGAGAGATTTTTCATTGGTTCGTTCCCATTGTTTCGATTTTTTTGCTAACTCGTCTAGAAATTCCCAAGCTTCTACGTTAGTCTGTTTTACACATGGACTTTAACATTTGCCTAGAACTATTATCAAGTCCATCGTATACAGTTTGACATAACGACCATGTTTCATAACCATGATGGGGATGACTTAACAGCAGTTCTTTAAATCTTTCGAAGTATTGCCAAAAAGATTCACCCCCTTTTTGGTGGAAATTGGTGATTTCATTTCTGACTCTAGCTGTTTTTTCTGGGGGGTAGAACTTTTTAAGGAAAACTGCTGTAATTCATCCCATTTTTTAATCGAATTTGGGGGCAAGCTGCGAAACCATTTTTCTGTGGAGTCAGTTAGTGCGAATGGAATCAAACGAAGTTTAATACCATCCTCACATAACTGTTGTAATTTAAAGGTTGCACAAGCATATTCAAATTTCGTTAA
The DNA here is from genome assembly GCA_030737875.1 of Allium sativum. Taxonomy (NCBI): domain Eukaryota; kingdom Viridiplantae; phylum Streptophyta; class Magnoliopsida; order Asparagales; family Amaryllidaceae; genus Allium; species Allium sativum. The sequence continues at coordinate 135,990,908 of CM060925.1, read as the reverse complement.
GAAACTATATGGTTCATCTGCAAAAAAATTCCAAATTTGGGAAGGATGTTTATATGACTCGATCGGATTTTAAAGTGATTACCCACAGGATTGGGTAATTGAATGCAAGAAGGGACAGAAACTCTATCGGGAAGGATTCTGTCCATCAGGGTACGAGGTGCGGGTTCGTTACCCATTTCTAAGGGTTGTTCGGGAAAATTGGTTGTTGAAGAAGGGGAAGGTGGTCTGATTCAAACTAAACGATGAGATTCTTGGTCACGGGTCCAAGTTTGCATGCACTAAAAGAAGAAGAAGAGAGTTCGTCAAGGAAATTTAGACAATGGAGGAGTTTGGAAAGAGGTGAGAAGGAATTTTTTTTGAAAATGGGAGCTTTTTTTTGGAAAAGTACGACTTACAAACTAGCGAGGTTTAAAAGAAAAAGAAAAAATGTTAATTTTTTTTTTATTTTTTTTTGTTTTTCAAATTTTTATTTGTTTTTGAGGAATTTTTTATTTTTTTTCACAAAACAATCACACACAGAAATTAGCTACAATGAAATTTTCTGTCCTTAATGGATCCTAACCCAAAATTATATAGTGACACGTTTGATTACATAGATCAAAAGATTTCTCAGCCAGTTAACGGACAAGAGTTATCGGTGCACCAGGAATCATCCTAGTAATGCAGCCGAAGGTTTAAGTACCTTCAGAGTAACAACCGATATAATATTTACGAATCACCGTAATATTTATAAACAGTTATTTCTATGCCGTAGTCTAGACACCAAGAAATAATTCGTTCCAAATAAATCAACTATCAAAATACAATTAAGCCCTATATGATCCCGCGACTCCCTTAAGTCCAACGTCTAACCGTTATTATTAGTCAGATTCTACGATGAAATGCAATTTGTGGGCTAAGGAAAGGGTGATGAAATCCCTAACCTTATGTGAATTGGGTATTGCCCTTAACAGAATGAATAAGGATGCAGAAATAGCAATTGCAAAAATTAAACGATTTTACAAGCAAGCCGCTGCCCCTGTAGAAGATTTTTACAAGCAATGTCTATATTTTTTTTATTTGCAGCAGCAGTCCCTGTAGAGTTTAGAAAATCTTACAGTGATCGGCAGTCCGTCCAGTGCACTTGAGTAGCGCTAGCACGTTCACACCCCACTTGGTGTGCAACCGCTCTAACCAAATATGCTTATTGCTTGATCTTTGAATTCTCTGATGATTTCTAGAATCTTTTCTTCAACTTTGATCTTTGATTTTCTTTTCTCTCTATTTTTTTGTATTGCCCTTTTTTTTTCCTTGAAAGAGAACACTAAAACGCCACTAAAACTAAAACAAAAGAAAACTAAGGCTAATTCAAAAATTTAAACAAAAGAGATGATTTTTTTTAGAGAAAACAAAATAGAAACTGACTCAACTATATAAAATAAAAACTAACTCAACTAAAACTAAACAAATAAACCTAGGACACAAAGACAGAACAAGTACCAACATTAAAAATCAAACAACTAATTTCCCTTTCTTTTGAAATCAAAACTCAACACAAAACAAGATGCAGCCCACCCTAATCGGGCCAATACCCAAACCGACTGAACGTAAATATTTACCATCTCTTCCTCAACGTAAAAACTCAGATCTCTTCTACTAAAAACAAAACGCATACAAAAAATTCTTTCTCCAAATCGCTGAAACTAAGAACTCGCACCCCCTTTTTTTTCTTTAAATTCGGACGGCTCTTCAAATCTTCGAATTGGATTTTTTTTTTCTGTCCGAATTTGGTTAAGGTGGTAGAACGAATTGGGTTGGCTTTTGGCAAGGGTGTTCGATCTGTTGACTAGGATTGTAGGTGTTGTTGTGTACGCTGGGAAGTTGTGATTTTAATGAACGTTGTTCGCCTTTTGGAATTTTGCAGAGTGATTTGAGGGATTTGGACTTTGATTTGCATTCTGTGATGGGTGTGGAGGTATTGCGCAGAGGAGTTGCTCGAAGGGGATGTGATGGCTGATCATTTCTGTTTGGTGTGTGTCGATGGTAGTTTTGTGGTGGAGTTTGGTGGTCCAGAAAAGTTTGTCTGTGGCTGAGGTGTTGAGGCCGATTATTTGGTAGTGGTGATTCGGAAAGGGAATACTGGGTGAGGTAGGTGTTTCATTTGAAAGAAGGGGACATTAGTTCACGATATGGTGAAATGAGTTTTAGCAGAATAGCTGAAGAGGATACGGACTGAGGGATGTTTTGGTTGGATGTAATTGACAGTGCGATTTGTGCAATTGGTGACAGTGGATGGCACTGTGAAGTTTTGTGATGGCGAATTTAAGGGGAGAGAATGTGGTGTTGTAAGCCCAAGGGTTCTGGAGTGGTTCTAGGGGCCGAGAGGCGATTTTTTTCAGGTGAACATTGTGATCGCTTTTGTAGACTGAATTGTTGAACAGGGGAGTATGTGGTTTGTGAATTGACGATGGGGTGTAGAACCAGGTTTGTCGAAATCGGATATCACGAACTCCGATTACTGGTTGGCCTTTCAAGTCGAGAGGATATTGAGGGGGAAGGTGCTGTTTTCCTGAAAATCGGTGAAGGAAATTGTGGTGGGGGTGACCGATTCAGATCGTGGTGTAGAATAAGGAGGGGGTGAAATAGAAAGGAATTGTGTTTTTTTAGTTGTAAGAAAAAAAAATCTATAGAAAAAATCGGAAAGAAATCAATGAAATAAAGGGAAAGAAAGGAAAGAAACTTGTATTGAAAACCGGAAGGAAATTGAAACAAAAGGCAAGTTTTTTTCCTCTATAAATGAAGGGAAATAAGAATAAAACTAACAAAAATGTTTCTGTGTGTGAGTGTTTTTTTTTGAAAGAAAACTAAAGAGAAAATAAAATAAAAAATAAAAAATTTATAACTCGAAGAATTTACCAATAAAAATTATTTTGGTCCCCGGCAACGGCGCCAAAATTTGTTTACGAACAAATTAAACAATTGTAAACAACTGTAAAATCCGTTCGGCTCTCCTAAACAACAAGGATTGTTGTAGAGGGTGTCGAACTCTGGGACCAAAAATATTTCAACTAGTAAATCCAATCAAGTTATTCCAGGATTTTGATTGATTGAAAACACAGAAAATAACAGCGATTAAATAAAAAGAGAGATTTATATAATTAAAGAAAGCAATCAGGGAGCAACAACATAAATTAGATTAATACGAATCAATAACCAAACAGATTAATCAGATCTAATTCATGTTCCTGTCACAAACATGAGTCAACGTTTATTAGGTTTCTAGAAACAAATATGTGAATAACAACAAGTATAGCCTATGCAGGAGCTCAGCTCTTAAATAACCATAGGCTATCAGGACATATTCACTATTATTTCTAAAACCCTAAATGTTAGATCTAAATCTGATAAACGTTAGATCGAACTCGAATATACCCTGTGAAGGAGCTTAGCTCTTAAACGACACAGAGTATGAAGGTTCAGATCCAACCTTTGGTTCAGATCTAGATCTACATACATGAAGTTCTAATCTCTTTCGCTATGTGATTCATATCGAATCTAATCCAGCGTCATCACCCCCTAATTAAAGGAGATTAGCTAGACATGGCTAAAGAAGAAGAGAAACAGAAACTAACTAACATGAACATAAATAAAATAAAATAACAATAAAGAGAAAGAGAAAGGGAAAAGAAGAGTTTTATTCCAAGAAGATAATTATAGAATAAAACAAAGTGTGTTTTTACATGAATAAGATACAAGGTATTTATAGTTGTACTGGCCAAGACCTATAGGCTAATTACACAATGTGGGACTAAAGATTTAGCCCAAATAACACATAAGCAAGTGTGAACGCAGCTGTAAAGTGAGAGACTTTGTAAGTGAGCCAATGTGAATGCAGTGTGAATGGATTTGCAATTGGCATGGCTTGCGGGCATCAAATGACATCAATTTCAATTGTTTTGAGCATGAATAGGAACTCCATATCATCTGCAACAAGCTGTCTTTATGAAAAGGCATTGGATTATTGAAATATGCGGCAGAAGGTGGTTGAACAACAACATTTCTTCAAGCTTTAATCTAACTCTCAAAATCAACACCGTTCATACACCAATTCTTCAAACTTTTCAATAATTAAGTGCATTAATCCATTCATCATAAATAATCTGAAAACACAACTATAAATACACAGGATCAATTATTTTAAATATAAAATAAGATAAATAAGCGGATAAAATATACACAATTACGTGTATACCAGGACGAAATAAAGTGCGTTGGGATCGTATCGACGAGATCTAGCAATGTCGCTTGTTTGGAAAGATTCTGATGCAGTTAAATTTTGAGGATTATTTTGGATTTCAAACACGTTCGGAGCCGAAGGTGAGTGATTTAACCCACTCATGCCTAATTAAAATATTCTAATATTAGTTAAATTAATATCATGTTATGATATGATTGTATTGATTGATGTTTGGTAGTTTAAATTGCATATTTATATTGATTTGCATCATTAGTGTAGTTTAATTGAGTGTTAGATTAAATTTTACATTTAAGTTAAAATTAAATATTTAATTACTGTTTAAAATATGACATCCGATAATTAGTAAATCTATACGATATTGGACTGTTTATTTGTATTGATGTGATGAATGGTTTAGATTTGATATATTTGACACATTGATGTTTGTTGTGTGAATTTATCTGTTATTCATCTTGATTTTGATATGACCATTGTTTATGCTGATTAATCCCAACCATTACCTTAGATGTTATGGGCATCAAATAAACCCGAGATTAATCATTAAAATGAATTAAGAATGTAGGTTGAAATGATGAAAACCTACGAACCCTGATTTGTTTGAAATGATATATACCCTTTCCCAAAATACTAAAATTAAATTTTAAGTATTACTTGGCCGTAGGATAGAAAATTTTATACGGACACCCATCGGTTAAATAAAATTTGAGTTTTGGAATATTGTTTTAAAGACAATATAAACTATGTTTTTTTATATAAACTGATTTCCTTTGAACTTGGTTTTTTTTATTTTAATTACAAAGCTGAAGGAAATTATTTATTTAATGTTGTAAATTGAAATAAAATGAATTTGAATATGAATTGAATTTATCAAAATTGAAATTGTTTATCATCTTTGAAATTTACTTTAAATTAACTTGATTTAAAGTTATATTTGAATTGTGAACTCGAGATTTTATCAACGAATAATTCAAATCGAGTTATAATTGAAATTCAATTATTTGAATCAAATTATTAAATCGAATTGTTTGGATCAAATGTTTAAATTAAAATTGAAATATAAATCGAAAGTTGAATTGATTTGAATTGGAATATCGAAATTGAGTCGAACTAATTTGAAATTGGAATATGATTTCCAGTTTGGTTAAATTTTGAAAAAATGATTCTAAATCCAACTATAGTATTTTAAACCATTTTATAAACTATTTTAATGATAATTAATTTCCTCTATTTATCTTATAACTATTTAATTTTTATTAATTATTTTAAATAAATCATTTTAATAATTTAATATTTATTTTATAAACTATTTTATATTTTAACTATAGATTTTACTAAATCTGAAATTTCTATTTTAAATACAAATTATTTATTTTCAAACTATTTCAATTATATATCTAAACTATTTTAAATATATTTTTAACTATTTTAATATTCAAATTATTTTAAAGTTGGAATTGTTTCAAGATTTTAAGTTTGGTTTTAAGTGGAGATTTCATTATGAAATATTCTATCTCGACTATTGAAACGAGTTTTAAAGCAAAATATACCGTGACTAAAACAGGGATATACCGTGACTAAGTGGGGTCAGATACCTCCATTGGCAACAGTTCTTTCTTTCTTACTATAGTCCCGCGGTTTAATTGATTTGATTTGATGTGCATCCATGATTTGGGAGTGTTGTTCGAGGTAGGCGGTAGTCGCGGCTACGCGTTACCACCAATCCGGGCATGCAACTAGTATATTCTTACTCTGGGCATTCCTCGTGCGCCTTGTCATATTATCCTGATCGAGCCCCTACGACTCTGATTTGTACCGTACCTATGGAGTGCCCTCTGATAGCCACTGGATTATGGTGGACTTTACGGTATCTGTATAGACTACGGTATTATAAATGGTGTAAGGGTAATAATGGTAATCCCACTTATGCTATTTTAATATTTTATATTTGAACATACACACTATTATAATAGCGTATTGTATTATATAGTATCTAGTTTAACGGATCCTTAGGAGATGGAAATTCCCGTGACCTCTCTTAAGTTATTGCACTCATATTATCACATGAATTTGATTTAATTGATATGAGAATATTTTAGTTCTAATCCGAGTGTTTTTGTCTTTTCATTTGTGCTCGGGACATCCTGGGTTTTCAGTTATTGAAGATACCATTATGAAGATGAAGACGAAGCTCAACGGACGTATTTATTATTATTATTCCGCTGTAATATTGGCATGTAGTATAACAGTTAATTCTGATAACCGTTGTAAGTGTATAATCAAATGTATGTTTTTAACAGCTTCATGAACTGCTATTTATTTATTATATTTTGTCCTTCAAAGCAGGATTCTAAATTTGTTTTCTTCTTTCTTCTTTTTCTTATATTAATCCCAATAACTATCTATATTTTTGATTTTTTTTAAGTCGACATTTGAGGATCTTTGTCGATTTGAACGGTCAAAAATGCGGGATGTTACATGTTTGAAAATAATTGTCGGCAGTTTTGGTTTCCTTCTCTCTTTATTCTCCAAAACTTCATTTGATCATTACTTAGTCAATTCTTGACGGATTCACATGAAACTGGCAGCGTTATGAAGGAAATGATGAGAAGTACAGTATGAAGATAGGTTGTAGAAGAAAATTCAAAGTTGTAAATTGATCTGGTACCCATTTCTTTGTTGATTTACATTATATATATCCATTTCTTCTTGATGTCTTTTCACCAACCGTCGTTACTCTTCTCCTACAAAACAAATCAACTTTTCGAATAATCAAATAACTTTTCGAATAATAAAATGACTTTTCAAATAATCAAATGACTTTTCAAAATAACTAACTACAATTTTAAACAATAATATCATGATGGTTTTGTAACATATCCATATTTCAAAAATTTCAGAAAAATCCAAATTTTCAAATTTTGAAAATCAAATTTCAAAAATCAGATTATGAGTTTAAACTAGTGTTATGAATCATTTCAAAATTTTCCATTTAATATTTTAAAAAAAATCAGATTATGAACTTTTGAATGACCAGGCTCTGATACCAATTGTTAGGGAATGCAGAATGTATCATTAAGGCAAAACTAACACTAGAAGGGGGTTTTCAAGGATATTAAGAAAATCTAAAACTAATACGATCTACTATATGAATAACACACCACTGAGATGATTACAGACACAGAATCAAACACAAACACAAAAATAAATAGAAATAAAATGCAGAAAAGGGAAGAACACATCGGATTTTATACTGGTTCGGATTACTCCTACGTCCAGTCCCACACAACGCTGGATTGCGCAGAGTTTTATAATTGCTATATAAATATCCAAGTACAACACCCTTAATTTCACGGCCACAAGGTTACCAACGATTCCAAACACCCTTGATCAAGTATATTCCCCTTGATTTCCCCGGCTACAAGGTTACCACCGATTCCTTCCTTGATTTCATGACTATAAGGAACAAACCATTTCCAAAACTATCCCAAAAGATTACAACAACCCTATAACTCTTCAATAGCACTTTGATTCAGAGAGTAATGAGTAGAGAGTGAGAGGAGAAGAAGTTTTATACAATTAAACTTGAAATCGGCAGAGTATAAGTGTAGAAATCATAGAAATATGATATAATAATGGTGTAATGAAAGAAGATGAAGATGGAGAAGAAGAATGATAAAAAAATTCGAAATCATCCCCTATTTATAAAATTTGAAAGGTTGCAATACTTCTGGAACGTTACAAATAGTCAAAAGACACTTCCTTTCAAAATTAAAAATGTTATAGTTATATGTTGACATAGGGAACTATGTATGTCGACATATGCTAGTTCAAACTTGAAATTCGAGTAATTTTCAAGCTTTTTGATATATATATATATAATTCTCGAAATTCTTGAATTAAAACATAATGCTATAAATAAGTATTATAAAGGAAGAAATCATATGAAATCATAAATATAAACTATATAAACATATTTATAAAATTATAAAGTATAAAACTATATAAAAATAAAGTATATAAAAGTTTATAACTATATAAATATATATATATATAACTTATAGACTTATAAACTTGAGTTTAGAATCAAAAGTAAGATAGAAAAATTAATTTAGGATTAGAATAGGATTTGAAAATGGAATTTGAAATTTGAAAATGGAATTTGAAATTTGAAAATCAGAACAGAATTTGAATTTGAACGTGGAGTGCTATTCAGAGTCTTACATAAACTAGACTCTATTACTATATTTATCTTGAACTCTTGATTTCTTGATTACTCGTGAGTCTTGAATCTTCTCTGAATTCTGAATCTCTGGAATCTCTAAAATTGTACAGTCTTCAGTATTAATTCCTGTATACAAATCCTACATATATGTGTATATATATTCTAGATAAAGATGCTAGTATATATTCTATAATCAATTAATATTGAAATAAGGTTGTTGTCATCTAAACTCCATTTTCCAACAAACAGAACAATACTGTAGAAATAAATTAAAATAGGAAAGAAATAGAAAGCAAGGAAAGAAGAAGACAATTTTATAGTGGTTCAACTTGGGATCAAGCCTACATCCACTTTGAACAATATTATTATAATCCATTCCATGCCAGACAAAATATGTTTATATGATTACAAAGGTCTCCAAAGTAGAAAATAACAAACTATGAGAATCACGATAACCAGTCTAGGTGACCTGAAGTAGCTATCTATGGAGAAGGAGCTTTGCTATTGGAGAAGATTGATGGCTGTTGGAGGTGAAGAAATATCTTTGCAGAGCTTTGGCAAGGAAAGGAAGGAGATCCCCTTTAATGTTGGAGCTAGGAGGGTATTTATAGTAGTTCTGGGGAGAGTTGGGCCAAGCCCACTTGCAGAGAACACTAACACCACATGTTGACCTATCATGGAAAGACTCATGCCAAAATACCCTAAGGGTGAGGGTCGGTGCTGACCCTCTGCCTTAGTGTATACTTGGCAGTGGATCATTTGGTTCTGATGTTCATTCCTTGTTTAGCTCATGGGTGTATTTTGGTGTGAACTGGACCAAGTTTAGGATGGTATCGAGTCTTGCTTCATATTGCTTTAATGCTCTGCTACCATCCACGGAATGATGTACCTGAGTTGATTAGAATGATTCGAATTTGAGTGAGTAGCCTCATGGAGTGTTGTGTTGGAGATGGAGTGGGCTACGTTGCCATGGGTCGGTGCCGACCCATTGACTTAGCCTCTTTGGCTATTGAAACCTCTTAAGTGGTCTTCTTTTGTTCTCTTGGTGCTTCTGGCGAAGTTTCACTTGATTCTGACTTTATGTGATTCTGATCTCTTTATATATCTTGCTTGAGTATCTGTTGAGGGTAATATTCGGGTTAACAATGCTCAACTCGATTGAGCTAAAATAGTTTCTAATAATTGAGTAACAGTTAAAACATTACTGAGTTGAAAAAACTAAAATTAATAAACAAAATCAAATAATATAATGATCTTTAGTTGTTATGTTTAGTATTTATCTTAACCACTACTAGCTTTCAATTTTGATCAAATGTAATACTAATTTGTATCATTTATTGTCATACTTGTACAGTTAATGATTAGCATGTTCTTGGATGACTGAAAGTTAAAAGAGTACTGAATTAAAATATACAAAAATTGTGATTGCTACAATATCGGTTACATTACAATTTAAATACCAAAGTAGGAAAAGAATATAATTGTTACAATTGAGTTTGGTAAGTATTTTGTAATCAAGAGTGTCTAAGAACTTAAAATTTACGAAGAAAGTCATATCTAGAATTAGAAAGCATATTGGTAACCTAAAATATTTAATTTGATTTTTAATGATTTATATCATATATCAAACCTTTGGATTAATTAGATTAAATTAAAGAAATAATTTTAAAAATACAAGTAACAAAACTTTGATTTATGAAACGTGGTTTGCAATATAGACATCTAAGCTAACATAGATCTTGAAACTAAAAAACATGGATGTCAATTATATGCTACTGAATAAACACTAATCTAGGCTGTTTACTGTTGGCACCCTTGGCACACACTTTCCACGTTGGGGGAAAAGGGACAAGAGCTTGGGGTGCTCTTCCATTTCTCTCCCAGTCTATATAATGCTCTTTTCAGCTGAGGAAGTGAGCAATGCGATGATAATCCCAAAAAACCATCCACGTTTCTTCCCGTAATAATCACGGCCCTTTCTCCAGAATCAGTTTCTCCTTTCTTTTGCAAATCTGACGACTGAGCTTGCGTTAGCGCTTCAGAGATTTCGTCAACTTTCCATAAGGTAATTCAGTGACCTTTTTTCTCACTAGCCGTAGTATAAGATGGATGGTTTTTCTCTTCTCTTTGTTTTCAATTTATCCGATGAATTATTCATATTAGTTTGAATTGCGATTCATTGGCGAGATCTGCATCTGTAAGATTAATCTAGGGGTCTGATTATAATTTCTTATTATTGTTATCACATTTGCTTTAATCTTGTTCACCTTTTGTGTAGACGTGATCTGGATATCTTCGTATCATTTAAGTGGGTTTAAAGATAAATTTAATGTAAAATAGGTTCACAAAATTATTATGAAAACGGATATGAAATAAGTTATCATAACTAGGTTGATTTTTTTTTTCCAGTTGTGTGTGTGTGTGGGTTGGGGGGGGGGGGGGGGGGGGACTGTACATTCATTGATTCTCTCCTATAATATTTTTACTTTAATGCATGGTTAGCTCAGGTTATTTTGGGCAGGCTTCCATATTTAATGACTAATGAAAATGAATATCTACATTGTCATAACTATCTATTGGATGCCGTATGATGTTGCAAGATACCATGGAAGTGGTTATTAATTGTGGAAACATTTCACCAAACAAGATGCTTGATTGCATCCAAGTTTCTGAAGATCAATGTATTTCTGTTATAATATAAAATTTAGTCCACGTCTAATTTGGGCTATAGGGACGTTCTTGCGCTTAATGTCTTGTGTTAGTCATCATATCATTGATAAATAGTGACTAATATGGTAAACAAGTATTAATCTATGTTTAACAAAAGATGTAAACGTGTTTAGAGGTGACTAAATATATATATTCACTAATTTTATTATATACAAATTTCAAGTTTCACATCTGCTTGATTTCTTCCATGTGGGTTTACGTTTATTGTAATTAATAGGTTTTTTGAGTTTGCACTTTCCATTCGTATCATGATTTTGATATATCCAACCTACGGTTTGTGTAATGGGCCACGCTTGGAATATATTTTGAAGAAAGCACAAACCATGTTAAATTAATTTTTAACACAGATGGAATTTTAATATCATAATGTACAGTTAGTTGACAATGTAAGGATGATTTTTTTACTAAATTAAATATAAAAATAATAATATATTTGTTTATAAACTTCCCTGCAATGCCTAACATTCATTAGTCTCTATAATATTATATCCTATAATCCCACATGTTCTGCACTTATGGTTATGTATATTAAATTCGTAGATGACAATAAACAAAACTACCAAATACATGACATGACATTATTACACTCAAGTGATGACGCCTATCAAAGTCCAAATGAAATGTTTTGATAACATTGGTTATATATGTGTGTAATCATATAAAATTGCAAGAGGCATCCAAGAAAACTTAAAAAAAAAAAAAAAAAAAAAGTGAGCAGTAAAAGAAGACTACATAAATGAGATAGAACGAAACAGAAATGTGCAATAAAAAGTATGGATCTTAAACAACTGTACATCTTAAAACGATGAATAATTGCAAATTAACATATGTGGATATTTAATTCCCGATGGAGTAACTATTGAGGAAAAAAATAGACTTGCGTTTGTGTAAAAAGAGTAGATAAAGGAATAGCAAGTGTTCCATACAGCTGCATTAATTTACTTAAAATTCGGAAAGAACTCAACTTTATGTATGTCTTGACAATTGAATAGGGGTGCACTTCAATTATTGTGTCAACTAATTCTATGATTCATTGTGGGCCAGAACCACGTTAGCACATTAGCTATTGTTCGTTTAAACATAATATATGATAATTCTTTGAAATTGAGAATGATACCAATTTGATATCTTAACAATTGTAGTTGCACCATTCTTGAGTACTACTTAATCAAATGGATCAATGAGTGTGACCAATAAAAGGTTGAGAGTACATGCTAATGCTTAAAGCATTTCACATATAATCACGATCGCGAATGTGCATACCTGCTCAACCAAAATCAGCAAATAACAATGCTTTGTTTTGAGGGCAGTTTAGGAATGCATCCTTATAATTATTAAAACCTAAGCTCTGGATCCATCCTAATTCTTCTTTTTAAAATGCATCTCTATTTTCAGATAAATAGGCACAATGCATGAGGCTATTTTGGTGATTTTACTAATTTTAGCATTTGTTTGTGTTATTATTTTCAGTAACTAATTACCACATATAGTACACGTTTTGTCTGATTTTCAAATTTGAAAACGAGAGATATAAGAAAATACTATAAGAAAGAGGATGTATAAAACGGTTTTTAAAATGAAGCAGTATAAAATAACTTTTAGAAAGAGACATGTTCCTAATTTTCACCTATTTGAATATCCAAACTGTTTCGCTTGAACCGCCTTATTTTAATATTTTGTATTTGGTTAGTATCCATGTTTCAGTTGATATATGTATGTAAATATGTCTTATTTGAGACAACTGATGTACTATCTTTGTTACATGGATGAATTGCATTTTTTGTTAATTCTTATATTGTTTGTAATCATTGATAGTTGCATTCTTGTACGTTTTGTGAGTTTATTTTAAGTTGGCTTTTGGAGTATTGTATATTTGTACAATAATTTACATGTGAATTCAGATAAGTCGAAATAAAGTGATCCATCATTTCCATATTATAGTGAATTATTTCAAGATTCGCTGGTGTGTGCTCTTTGCCGATGATGTTGTGCTGATTGATGAAAGTAGAATAGGGGTTAATCGGCAACTGGAGTTGTGGAGGGAGACCTTGGAATCAAAGGGTTTCAGACTTAGCAGAACTAAAACAGAGTATATGAAGTGTGAGTTTAGCAGTGTCAGGTCAGATGACGGAGATGTTACCCTGGCCGGTAGAGTAGTACCCAAGAAGGAATCGTTTCGATACTTAGGATCTATGTTGCAGTTTGATGGAGAGATTGATAAGGATGTTAGTTTTAGAATTCAAGCAGGATGGATGAAATGACGATTAGCATCTAGCATTCTCTGTGATCGGAAGATTCCTCATAAGCTTAAAGGAAAGTTCTATAGGACAACAATCAGGCCTGCAATGTTATATGGTGCAGAATGTTGGCCTACTAAGAGGCAACATGTGCAGAAGATAAGTATAGCAGAGATGCGAATGCTGCGTTGGAGCTGTGGGCATACCAGACGAGATCGGATTAGAAATGAGGATATTCGGGAAAAACTTGGAGTTGCACCTATTAAAGAGAAGTTAGTCCAATACCACTTGAGATGGTTTGGACATGTCCAACGTAGACCATACGATGCACCTGTACGCGCTGGAATTCTAGGCCGCGCCGAAAGCCCAAAAAGAGGTAGAGGTCGACCTAAAATGACTTGGGAGAAGAAAATAAAGAGAGATTTAAGTAACTGGAGTTTATCGGAAGTGCTGGTAGTTGATAGGAGTGCATGGAAATTGGCAATTCATGTACCAGAACCATGAGTTTTTTTTAAGACTATTTCACGTTTACTGAACCTTTTTACTTTTTATTACTATTTAGATTTTATTTCACTTTTATTGAACATTTTTACTAATTATTATTATTATTTAAAAAAAAACTTTATCGGACGACTTTTTATTTGATTGGTTATTTTAAACCCTTATATATATATTATCATCATTATTAATTTTATTTTATTTTAATTTTGGGTTCCATATCTAGCCAATTCCAACTTGTTTGGGATATATGGCTTTGTTGTTGTTGTTGTTGTTTGTAGTGAATTATTGACACATGTGTGCTAAAAGTTCTTAAATAAAGAATGTATTAAAGTAAAATAATAAAAATCTTAGTTTACGTGGGCAGTTGACTGAATAATGATTAGGGTTGGCAATTACACCCGGCCCAATATACCCCGACCCGATCCGGTAGGTCTTGGTTCTAGGCGGGTCGAGTTTTGTTGGGTCCAAGCTGTGCATTTTGAAAGCTTAGACCTGACTTGATCTTCGGTTAGATAATAATGCTAAGAATGCATTTTTTTTCCAGTGTTTTTGGGTCCGAACGAGTTTGATCGGATCTTTATTATATTTTTCTTCACTCGGACCCAACCTAAGACCGTTGGGTTCGATTCAGATATTGGTGTTTTTGGATCGGGTCGGTCTGTTTTTGCGGTTCTCCGTTCTAATTGCCAGTCCTAATGATGATGCATAATCAATATCAATATAATGATAAATTTATTGTTATTATACCGGTTATGCTTTTACATTGGTTTAACTCAGAATTGGTAACTGATTGACATGTAGTGAAATGGTAAAAAGAAATTTATCTTTACCACAGCATTTCATTTAATCGCTCTAACGAAAACATAACTGGGTAGTATCATCGCTCTTTTTTAGCTCTATTTTTTTTCTTATTTCATCTATCATATATGTATATCTTCATATATGCCCTTTCATGTTTTGTACTTGAATAGACACGATATTACATTTGGTTATATGTATTATTTGTTTATTCCGTAGAAGTTCATGTGCAGTTATTGTTATCATTATATCTCAAACTGACAAAGATCCTTTTCTCTTTGGATAAATTTGTGCATCTTAGATCTTGTAAATTCGAAATTGTAAGTGGGGATCTTATGCATAAATTTTTAGTTCTAAAATCATTCACTTCCTAATACTTTGAATAATGATTGATATTGTCATTTTATTGTTGACACACACACACACACAAAAGTTTTGTATTGTACACGTGTGTTGTTTCGATGATGTTGTAAATTTCAAGGTGTGACTAGGCATATAAATCTTACAAATTGTTTTGAATTCTTTTATTTTCATTTCTACTTCTGTGCCTGTTTGGTTTTTTATATTTTGAATTGTAAGTAGAGATCTTACACATGGTTCTATGATGCTAAAATCGTCGTCCTCCTAATACACATGTTATTCTTGCTATTTTATCCTTTTTTCTTCTAATATTTGTCTTAAAATTGTATGCAGCTGCACGTGGTCATGATTCATTTCATAGGTTCGAACTGTATGTTGCTTGCGTTTGATGACGATGATGATTGCAAAGATGAAAATGATGATGAGATTCAATGTTCAACCCGAATGACCAACCAAGTATCATTTATCCTCGCATTTTTAAATTAGTATATTGTTAACGTAATGCTTGTTTAGCATATAATCTGTTTCTTTATAGCATAAAATTGAAATATGTAAAATGGCAACTGACAATAACATAAGAATCAATTTTTTTTTGCTTGAATAAATTCATGAAAATGTTTTTTTGGGTACAACGTGAGCAATAAACGGCTTTTATGAAGCGGAAATTTGTTATCCTTTGACATTCCATATTTGTTATAAAATCATACTGTTGAAAAATGCATTTTTTTCCTGCTATGCTATGTTATTATTGTTTAATAAAATTAAAAGAACAGTGAGACGATAAGGTTTTTCTTCTTTTTTCTAGCTTAATATGATTAAGCGTTGGTTGGTTTTTTCAATATTGAATATAAAAAGACAAATTTTTGTTTTTGGACCTCAAGAAAATTTATTTAGGTTTTGTCTCAAATTTTTTTCTATAAATTTACTTGTTCACTTTGTAAGTGCGTGTATACAAACTTTTACATGTGCATTTTCCAAGTGCACATGTACAAAATACTGGAAATGAAAAAAGAGGCTTATTTTCGTAGTAAGTTTGAAACAAAGCTTAAACTTGAAATAAGTTGTTTTCGGAAGCCTAGAACAAAAAATAAAATGAAAATCAATGTAAAATTAACTTCTATACAAGTGTGTGTATGTCTATATAATATGATCGCTGATTATTTGACCATTGATTTTACATTTTATTTATGAGAAAACGACAGTAATAACAAAAAAGAACATAAAAACATAAAACTGCAACTATAACACTGTTTTTACTTTTGCAGTGAAAAAAAAAAACACATTTCATCTATTTTTTTAGAACAACGAAAGGAACGCAGTCGCAGTCATTCTAGTAGCATGATTTTTGTCTTTAATTTGGAAAACGCAGAATCTCTTATTTTTCTTTTCTTCTAGATTGTTTTTAGATTGAATACTGTTAAAATTTAGAATGAATTCACTACATAAATCACCTAGTCCACATTTAAGAAGAAACAAAAACCAACTATTTGAAGTCAAAACATAATAGAGGCTTCTAGTTGGGTCATAGCCAAATTTTAGAATGAATTCGGTCTTTTAGTTGGGTCGAAACAAAATTTGTGTTATAAAATGAAGCTTCTGTGACTAAATGCCATTCTAAGCATACAAGGGTCTTATTTCTTAATATCAAGTATTAACATTCTTGGGTACTTGTCTATGAATAAATAAGATATATACTGTCAAATCAATCCATTTTGTTATATGGTCATAACTTAAATTTTCACTCCTATAATGCATATGCCTTTTAACATTCTAGTTATTCTAGCCAGTTTTATTTTTCATGTGTAAATGTTTCATCATTATCCTCATCTACCCAGTGCTCAAGGCTTCAGTTTAAGGATGCAGTTCAACTATGTGAGGCCAGGAATCAAGAAGGGTCCATGGAGAGAGTAAGGGGACATAGTTCTAATAACAAGCTCAGTTTGGTCAGCAATAGCTAAACAGCTTCCTGGCCGAACTGAAAATTCAATAAAAAGTAGGTGGTACGGAAGCCAACAAAGGGGTTCCAAGAACAAGCAGCAAAAGGCTGCTAGCACTGTGCCTGAGGATTAAATGGAGAGGTTAGCAGATTCTCCTCATGCTTTTGGTTTTAACGTAAAAATGGTTAAATCATGTGGGGTTTATGGTTGTTGTACTGTCTCTTTGTTGCTCCATGGTCTGTTTGTTTGCATTGTTTTCTTACTATACTTATCCTTGAACATCTATTTTATGTGCTGTATTACTACATTATGTTCATTGTTTTATTATCTAGAAATTGTTTCTATGTCAGTTGTAACCTTACGTCATAGTATCTAGTCAACACATCCAAGACATGATACAGTCATACTCGCACTTGCATACAATAGCATAACAAAACTTGGTCTAATGCCATTTGAGAACTCTATCATGATACAACATAAAATGATTCCCTTAAACTATCTTTGCTATAGGTCAGATCAAGGTCCAAAGTTTCTGTCAATATACACTAAGAGGATTTGACTGTTTATGTACCATGTCTATTGTTCATGAATGTGGGAGGTATCAATATCAATACAAGGGCATTACATCGTCGCTAAGTAGAGAAATGAAAATATTCAATCGTCCTATCTATTAGTCTATTTGTTCTTGATGAATAAAAAATTGAGAACTTGAATTTGAATGTTAATCAAGCTAGAAATTTGGCGGTGCAACAGATCTTATATTAGAAAGGATTAATAAAACCAAAGTTTCATGTCTAAGTTCTTCTGTGCTAAGCAATGTTCGTGTATTTGTTTCTCAACCTTGAATTTTGTTAGCAGCATATTATCTGTTTAAGACTGCAATGATTCATGATGTTATTTACAGTATTTGTTGATTTTTTTTGTTTTTTGTTATACCTGTGAGATTTTTTTAAGTTCAATATTAATCGTTCTTGTATACAGTAGCTAGGTTTATTCAAATCCTATATATACTTTTTGCTTTAACAAGATTCAATTTTAACCTTCGCATCATAAATTTAGTTTTGTACTGATGCAAACATGTTTGTCAAATGCCTTATCTTTCAGTTTTTCATAATAGATGCAGTGGAGAAAAAAAATTCACTTCCAATTTGAAAATTGATTGTTCAACTCTTTGAGTTCTGATAACAAGCTCATTCAAAGTTAGGAAATAAATGGTCAGCAATAAATAAATGGCTTCCTGGTTGTACTGAGAATTCAATAAACAACATTAAAGGAAGGCGAATCTTTCTTTTTTTTAGGTGCAGAGCGTTGAGCACCAATAAGGATCATAAATCGCTATCGGCATCGGTATCACTTCCCGATTCAGTTGCAGAGCGTTGAGCACCAACCCAGTTATTTTCTGCTATAAAATGCACGGAAAGGCCCAATATTAGGCTGTGGAGCTGAAGAAGTTGCTGGCATTGGAAACAATGATGTTCCATACCGTGGCTTCTTTGATTTCTGTTCTGTTTGGTAGCTTGGTAGAAAGCTTCCAACAATAACCTGAACAGGAGTGGCAGCAACCAAGAAGCCACCAATGCGTCCGCCAATGACTCGGCCCTTAGAGGCTGCCAGTGCGACTCTCATTCCACCTGATCTGTCCCCTGACCCACCGCGGCCAGTAGACATAAACGACCCAGACAATGACAATAATTCAAAGGGTCCTTCATAAGTCATTTTACCACCAAAGGAATCAGGTTGACTAAGCATAACATTTGATACTGCACCATTAGCGGATAAAATGCAAATAGCTTCAAGTCTTTGTTGAGCGAAAGATATGATTTTCCTGGTAACATCCTGACCAGCAGCAACTGAAATAATACGAGAAGGCGAATCAGTTATGTTTACCCTGTGAGCAACATGTCTATTGATTAATTTTGTGGTAGGAACCGCTGTGTTTCAAAAGTCGTAGGCAAATTGATGCTGCAGCAATAACCGCTGTGTTATACTGTCTGTTTGTTGCTGCAATATTTTTCAGTATACTTATCCTTGAACATCTGTTTTAAATATTTGCCATTTTGCTGCTTCTTAGATTTATGCGGTCTCGCCGGCTACTAGGGCAGATCAGTTCGCCAGATTTCTTCGATACAGTGCTTCTCAGCGTTTCCTGCCTCGTAGAAATCGTTCATTTCGAAGATCTACTTCAGAATGTTTCCTTCCTCTAGCAAATCAAGAAAATCAGAGTTCCTAAGCACCGATTTGGAGTTCAGCGGCGGCTTATAGAAGACTCAGAATTAATGTGTGGTTGCTGATTCGAATGGAAAATGTATCGTCACTGGCAACAAAAGGAAGGCGGATAACGATAGTAAATCTGCAGTCACTAGTAACTTGCAGAAGCCTGATGATGTTTTACTTGAGGAAAGGAACCCTCAGCAACCGCCGAGTCAACGATCACGCATGGTTCTTGATGGCAGGTATGTGAATCTTTTTGGCATCAAAAATGCATATATAATGTATCACTCAGCAGCAAAACCCATACATACATGTACGGTGTTGGTTTCAGGCAATGGGTTCTGAATTATTAGTCTTCTTGTGTGCTTTGTATGTATGTATGTATGTATATATATATATATATATATATATATATATATATATATATATATCTCCCTTCTGAATCATGCACAGGTGGTCTTCCTGTATGCCCACTCGTGTGCTTACCAACTTTCCTGTAATAATAATTATATATCTTTGGCATTTCCCATATTGGATAATTCATGTATATTCAATTATATATCCATAATGTAGTAAGGATTACAAATGACTATGGACTTGATTGTTTCAGCATGATGATTTTGACCTGCTTGATCTGTGTCTCAATTCATAATATGTAATAACTTTAGAATTTACTTCTATGTGAATAACTCTTCTAACAGCTTTCCAATTGTTGAGACTTGTTTGATGGATAACTTGTTTAATTCTTGATTACATAAATTATTTCCTTTATTCATGGATATCTTAAAGATTTGTTAAGGCGGCTTCAGTAATGGCTAAGTGTGATATCTTAAAGAACAAATTTGAAGTAACATCTGTTTTAAATGTTTAATACTATTTTATGTTCGTGGGTTTTATTATCTAGAAATTGTTTCTATGTCAGATGTAACCTTATGTCTTAGTATCTGGTCAACACATAAAAGACATGATACTGTCATACTTGCACCTGCATACAATAGCATAACAAAACTTGGTCTAATACCTTTTGTAAACTCTATCAATGGGATTCAAACGCATTTATTATTATTTTGTTTCAATGGGATTCAATTCCAACCTTTGCATCATAAAATTTGGTTCTATGCAGTTTGCAAAGTTGTCAGCAACTTCATGAAGCCTTCCATAAGTTCAAGTTGGAGTACGCATGTATGATTACAATGATGAAGACAACAGTGAAAATGATGGCCATGTTTATTACAGGATTCAGTGTTCAACCCGTTTATCTATCTAGGTATTTATCCGTATTATGTATTTATTGTTGTTGTTGTTTCATTAGTAATTACATTTCTGTGTTCTGATATGTGGTAATGGTCTATATTTTAAACCCAAAACAATAAAGCTTTCAAAACTTCAGCCTTCAATATTTCTGAAGAAATGGATAAATGAAACGGGTATTTTTGTACTTTCTCAACCCAATTTTCACCATAGTTGCACGTATTCACTTGTACCCAAAGTCGATAGGGGGTTTTCATGTTCTTAACGAGTTCATTATCAAAAGCATAAATCAATTAATGAAGCAAATATGCCTATCCACTATTCGGAACTTCCAACTCAATTTTCCAATTCTTAAGGTAGTATGATGATAAATTTCATACAATTATTAACCATTCTTAGACTTCCGAAATGCTCATATTTTGAGCACATAGAATTTTTATCTTCAACATAAGGAGCTTGTGACGACCATGAACTTTATATCAACTTATTTGAAAAAGGGTTTGAACTCTCAAATTTAAGTGTGGGAGAAACTCACCCCTTTCTTCCATCCGACTTAAGGGAGGATGTGGTAGGTTGTAGTTTGTTTATTATTTCAAAATTTGTGTTTTTTATTGTAAGTTTCACAATTCTAAGTTTGAACACATATTTTTTGATTGTACAATTAAAGTAAATTTATTATTTTGTGTATTTAAATACCACAAAGTATTACTAATTTAATGATTGTAAAATTTGTTCAAAATTTAAAATTTTCTAATTTGTTTCAAAATTTTGTTTTCTAGTTGTTAATTAATCAAAACTTGTTATATTGTATATTTAAATATATCAAAATATTTAACCATTATTTATTGAACATTCAGAGTTGCCTTATCATGCAGGAAGCAGTTTAAGATAGAATTCACCTTGGGCTTAAATGTTGAAGTTCGAGACTTAAGTTTATGGTGATTATTTCTTTGCCTTCTTACTGTTTTTTTGCTCCTTACAATCATACTTTGCTCGGAAAAGATCACCAGTGCAAATTAATTATCAGACTTTCTTCTCTGGCCAATATTTATTATGAAGGCTGTGATGTGATTCAAAACAATGATGGATGATTTATTACCAATTTCCGGTCCATCAAAATGAATAGGTATTCTTCTTCTCTTAATGAAATAGTTCCACTCTCTCTCATTTGAAGCTTAAATTCTCAACTCTTACCATAGTAGCCGATGTTAGTGGAATGACTGTAATCATAATGGTCTGCAGCTTTTGTTAGTAAACTATATGCGGATGAATTGTCACATATTATGTATTTCAGAAGAAAATACTGAATCCAGTCAAAGCGGAAAGTCCTGTTAGGATAAAGTAAAGGGGAAGCAGCTTTGCTGATGAAGTCATTGTGATATTACTCCAGTCTTCAAACAAGCGTCTGGTGCTAATATATGTTGTAAAAGTGATAATGTTAGATTTTAAGTTGGCATTTATTGGGGTTACTGATTATAAGCTTAGAAGCACAGACCAGCTTAGAAGCACAAACCTATGAAATATGCAAAGCATGAAGTTTTATATGTTGTTATATGTAAAATGAGAATCTAATTCAAATGTGGTTAATTTATGGGGCTTTGAGTGGAATTAGAATATATGTCATACCGATTAGAACTTTGTATTTGTGTTCTTATTATTACTTTTTAAATGAAATTGTTGTGTGTATGTGTTATTGAAATGTATTTTGATAAGAGAGTTGGATTGGTAGACAATACTAGGTATTGATAGTGCTGTATTTATCTGGTATTGAAACTGAATTATACTGCGTGGACGGCATACTGGATGATGTCTGCTTGCAAATTATGGTTTTGTTAAAATTCAACCTGATGCGCTTAACATAAACCTACTTCTTCATGCGTTTGCTGCCCTGTAGGCTTCTACTTCACTATTAGAGTGGCAGGCCATTGATGGATATTTTTTGGTTGGCGCACAATACTTGCAATGTTACTATAAATTTTTCGACAGTTGACAGTAATGTATCCACATGTCGAATGTTCAAATATCGAAAAATCATAAGATATAATATAATCTTGCAATAGCAATCAATCAAACGCAAATCAATAATAATCTTATCCAATTGGATTCACTAAACCTTATTTAAACGGAACTTTCATTTATAAAATCTCATCTCAGAATGTGTAAAGATACTATTGTATGCCTAAGTATATTCACAAAATGATAAAAATGATTTCACATTTTAAAAGCACATTTAATGGGTTACTATAGCTTAAACCATTCTATTAACTTTCAAATTTGACATCTTTAAGTAACCAAATCTTATGAAAATAACTTTTATGTCAACATGCGTTTTCAAACAAATATGATCTCTAAGATAACAATGTTGTCGTTCAGGTTGGGGTATTTTTGTCTTTTAGACTTTGACTTGACAACACTTTCACCTTTGGAATAATAGAAGTTTGTTATCTAATGTTCTTAAATGTCTAATTGTTTTTTCAAATTTCAAATGTCATTCGTTAACGATACTTTTTGTCAACACCGAAAATAAGGGTATGGTTATGGACTTAAGGGAACTTGATGATTACTTGGTTCCAACAAACTTGAGTTAGTTCAGCATTTCCTAGATATTAAGGTCTTAAGCCCGAAGATTAGTCACTTTTCTTTCAAGAGGTGAGTATCACGCTTACGAGACTTAAGGACAAACAATTACATTGCGATATGGGTTCCCTAAGCGCAAAGTAAGTTAGAAAGCTAAACGGCTTGTATAAGGGTATCTTGGAAATTCGGAAGCATAGTAGAATGCAATAAGAAACATATAAGTAGACAACATAATGTGCTAAAATAAGAAGAATACAACAATTTATAGTGGTTCGGTTCTGGTTGAACCTACATCCACTTTAAGGGCTTTGCTGATTTTATTCATGGTGGTGGTTACAAGGAAAATTCCCAATTCGATTTACAAATAAGGTTTGAGCTCTCTCAAATGAGTACAAAATTTGAAAATGAGGAAAAGTCTCATCAAATGTGACTCCTAAGGTCTTATTTATAAGCAAATCAGGCCTCTTTTTGTCATTGGTTCAGCAAAAGCCTCTTTCGGATGCGACACCTGGCTTTCGGCCGTTGTGTACCTTTCGGTTCGGGTAATCGTGGTTTCGACCACCTTTCTTTATACTTAGCATTGTTATTAGATCCAATCTAGCTTTCGGAGTGTCGGTCTCAGCTTTAGGATCTTAACCTCGATGTTGTTTTTCATACGTATCGATACCGAGTCCCTTGGTATAGATAGCCTCCGGAACTGCTTTTGGTCTTCAACGACAAGCTCTGGTTTCGGCTTTAAGCTTACGTACCATTCTTCTCGTGCTTCCGCTTCTTGGGACTTCAGAACCTTCATCTCTTTTGTATCGACATTAAGCAAATTAGCGCGGATAGCTCTTCTTCCTAAAAGCTTCGGTTTACTTTCAGTGAGTCTTTGGAGATGGTTCCGGTTTTGCGGCAACATGCTTTTGGTGAACCTTCTGATGGCTTTTGAAGTTGTGTCTTTGTGTTGGTATCGATACCAAGCAAATTGGTATCGATAGCCCCTTGTTCCGTCCTTTTAGTGTTTCAAATAATATACTTTTGGCAATCCCTCATTATCTGCTTCAGGTACAAGAAAGAATGATTTCAGATTCGTTTCTTTTATTTGCTTCTGACTTCATGTGTTATGCTTTCAGAACTGAGTCTATGTTGATTGTCTTCGGTGCCGATACTATTTTGTCGTTATTCTCTTTTGTATCGGTTCTGAGTCCCTTCCTTTTATGTCGACACTGATAGCCCATTAACCAAATCCACCTCTTCTTGTTTTCGGTTTTAATTGTCTCAGTAGTTTGTTGTCGATTTCATGCTTACACATCCTTCTCCTTGAGTTGATTGTGATCCGACACTCCTCCACCAATAGCCGGTTTCGGTGTTGAATTTGGTAGTAACAGCTCCTTTCGATGTTGTCTTGTGGCTATCTTATCTGGATTGGCACCAAGCTTTACCTATTTTGTTGGTGCCGATAGCACTCTGAGTAGGTCCTTTTCCTTTTGTTGTTAGTATTAGCTGTCGCGGTGGCCTGGTGTAGATTATGTGCGTCTGAAACATCCTTTTGGTGCTAGTCTCATGTCTTGATCTTATTTCCCTTTCGATTTTAATAAATTCCATCAAACACTATTCACCCCGCTCTAGTATTTAGTTTTCCTTAAGATCCTTAATCCGCGTCTCCAACACTCTTGTTTATGATCGAGCAGTAGTTTCAAACCCTATATAAGGTTCAGCTCATTTGTCTATGATGTGAAGGGTTTGAGACTTTCTATAGCAGACGTCGAGTTTGATTGTGACACCTATGTACTGGGTTTCGAGGTACGGTATTATTCTGGACATGGATTGGCTGACCATGTATGGTGCCATTCTTGACTACGAGAGATGAATAGTGAGATCAATGACTTGTCATGGTAGGACGCTCGAGATATCTTGCGACTCTCAAGGGTCGGCATGTTGAGCTTTTTAGAGTCCCTAGATACTTCTATTGATGATCTTAGCTTAGTACCCATAGTAAGGGATTTTCCGGATTTATTTTAGGAGGTGAGAGGGCTACCTACGAGATGAGAGAAAGATTTCCGGATGAATTTGACAGAGAGCGCTAAGCCTATTGGATTGCAAGTGCACCATATGGCTCCGAGGAAAAGGTGGGAACTGAGTAAGCAGGTGGGTGATGTGAGGACCTAGAATTTCGACCTTCGAAAATCAGCGTGTGACACAACTCAAGCATCGAATGTCGGAGATTCAAAGGCGGATTCCTGATTGTCTGGGGTTATAACACATTAGTAAACAATCATAATGGAATAATATAACTTCTCATTAATATAATATGAGATACATCAGAGTTACATCAATAGCATCAACATCAGAGTAATGTACATATCCAGATACTTAAACTACTGGATACAAAAGTAAAGTGGAAAATAAACCAAAGAGAGTGAATCCAAAACATGCTTCATATTCACCTTAAGATCCAAATGATACTCCACAATAGCTAAAGATGCCCCATAAAAGATGATCCACGAAAGATCCAAAATACAAGCTCCAGAATGCTACTATAACCTGACTCTTGGACTGCCCGTGTAGAAAATATGGGCACCCAGAGTTTAAGGGAAAATTGATAAACTCCAGGTCAGTCATAGGACTGGTATGAGAAACTTAATATATTTGTTATATGCAATAAAACTTGTAATGCCTTTGAAAAATGAAGCTACCATAAGGCCTCTCGTCAAACATACCATGCAAACACAAACTTGGGAAAGGTTTCTCCTTATGATAACAAAACATGTTTGATAGAAGAAAATCATTTGATATTATTATTACGTAGTGTGGAAATCACTTTTGCAACTAAATGTATCAATCACAGCTGGCATAGGTACCATATATTATGTCGAAATATAGGTTTATAACTAAAACTATATAAACTCGTAGTGGAGAATGGATTTCCAACAAATGACCAGGCTAAGGAACTTCTCTATCCGATGGGTACACCTCTAGAGGGATGTTCCGAGAATAACATAAGTTCTCTACCAACACAAGGCTTGTCCATCCTTACTTGGATGAATTCGAGTACTCCTAAGTATGATACTCTGGGTCGTTACCAATCTTTAACCAGGGCCTCGCAACATCAACAACCACAAAAAGTAGAAGTTGCCAAATAAGTAATACCTGGGCTCCATACAATGGTACACTTTTTATCTAGAAGGAGATGGCACACCCATATCCCTATCACATTTTCTTATTTTGGCCTTTTTTGGGGTGTGAGGCTTATCGAAGTATCGTTACACAAAGCTACGCTTAACTAAGCCATGCTTTGATCATCAATAACAAAATCACTTAGTATGCCACACTATCATTTCATAATAAACGAATGACAATTACTAACCATATCACCTTTGAGCTCGTACGTCTCAAAGAAGTGTGTTAAGCTAAGAGGTAACCCCTCTGCCACCAATAAAAATATGTTTAGTAAAATCAATTGGTATACCATAAAATACCATGTCAGACACATATCCATACAAGTCCATTTTGGGTCTGAACGAATCTGAAGGTACTTTATTCCTCATCCAATAAAGGGGAGAAGGCCTTGCACATCCGAAAGTCCTCCAAATACGTCCGGACATACTACTAAATACAATCTCAATAATTGAGCAACCCAATGAAGAGAATCAACAAACAGTCCTTTCGATCTGAAAATTTCAAGTCTTCAAGGCCATCTTTTAATATCTTTGGTTTCTCAATTACGTTGTGTTCTTATTTGGAATGGTCTCTGGACATAAGTTCTAATCCCATATTTTCCAAATAACAATCGCTATTTAAAAACATATGGATATATAAGGTCTTTAATTAAGTCTCAGCTCATACTCAATTAAAATACTTCAGTGTTCATTTAAAATCATTCACCAAGGTTCAAAATATAATTATTAAGTTTCAAATTTTTTAAAACTCCATACTGATAATAGCGTTTAAAAGCGTTACTAAAGAGTATTCCAAACGGCGTATTTTCAAATTTTGTTTAAAGAATTTTAAATCTTTATAATTTTGATCTAAACCTCTTTAACATCATTTATTATGAATTATAAAAAAATCCCTATTTTTAATAATTTTTAAATAGCTGTTTTAATCGATTTCCAAATTCGGCCACTAAATTGCACTTATAGCGACCTTTTCAAAAATAGTTTTACACATAACTTGGAATCTATATATTGAAATTTGAAAATTATTTTTCTACTTGAAAACTATTATCATTAGGAAGTACATGTTTTTCGTTTCAAAGAAATCCAATTTAAAGTGCTCCTGTTATAAGCGTTCAAAGTTTATAGTCGAAATTTGCGAACTACCGCAGCGCGACTAGTCTTATTAAGAGCATATTTAAATTTAAATTCAAAACTCATTCGATTTACTTCAAAATAGTTTATAGATCCTTTTAAAACATATATAAGACTATTTCAAATCAATATTCCAAATCTCAACTTAAATTTTAAATATTCATATTAAATGAATATTATATTAAACATATTAAAATAATAATATTTTTCAAAATTAATCCTTTTAAACGCAAACTTTTTTAAAATTAATTGAAAAATAATATAAGATAGCTGGGACAATAAATTTAAATTTTCGACATCATTTATATATCGAACTCAACTTCATTTTTTGAATTTACTATTCATAATTTATTTTAAACTTAAACATGCCATTTATACTTGAAATAAATTTCAAATAAAATTTCACCTTTACAAAAGTTTTTCATAAATACCTTAATCTCATTTCCAGATCACTTTGGATTAAAAATTCCATCTTTTATTATTACCTATTATCTAAATGAATAAAATAGTCATTTATATTATCCGAGACTTATTTAATACCTATATATTTCCATATACATGGGTGTATCATGTATACTGTACATATTATCACTACTAATAACCACAACAATATCCATATAAATAGCATCCATTCATCCACCACAACATATATATCACAATAATGTATGTATATAAGCATTTTGTTAATAACGCTTATGCTTTTGTTAATAGTTAATTAACCACACATTAACAACCATTATCATAAAATCCAATATCAACAAATAGAAGTATCGAGTTTCTCACCTTTGGGTTCCACTCCACTTAACTTTTATTGAAGGACCTATAGCTTACTGAAATTACTCTGAACTGACTATTTCTTCCATAATGATTTTTATATATAATATATATAGGATTTCCTTTCCTTTTCTTTTATAGGAGGAAGGGACTGTTGGATTTTGGAGGCGTAGGGGGAAACGAAGGCTATGAGAAAAGGAAGTGGGACGTAGGGTAGGGGGTAAGGTAAGGTAAGGGTGTTAGCTAGGGGACGGGGTAGGAGGTGGGCCGCTAGGAGGAGAGGCTAGGAGAGGAGGAGGATGTGGCTATGAAAGCCAAAAGAAGGAGGAGAAAGAAGAAGCAGCTAGGAGGCCATAGCCACTAAGCTAAAGAAGAAGTAGAAAGAAAGAAATGAAGTGGAATGAATGGAAATGAAGGAAGTGGCTTTCTTTTATAGAAAACGGGGGTTAAGGAGATTGTGACACATAGGTGGACACGAGTCATACATCCCTTGAAACCACCAAAAACCATGTACTTAAGCATATTGTTTTGTTGAGAGCATAAGTGGTAATGCTTTAGGGTATTCCTAAGGAATTGTTACACCTTTTGTCACACTTTTCCTAAGTGTTTCACATTCCATGTTGCTAATTCTTGGTATGTAACAAAACCAAGTCAATGTTTGTCAAATTCGATCAAAAGATAAATGGTGCCAACACATTCTAAGATTGTTATTTGTCTACTAAACTTTATTATTCTTAATTACAAACTCAAGTTCATATTTAATTCAAATCTAGTATTATAAAATAAAATTCTTGGTTTTTAAATTGACAAAAAATTACTAAAAAATTGACTGAAGTTTTACAAAATTTCTGCGATGTTGCGTTCTACCCTCCTTAAAGAAAATTTGTCCTCGAAATTGAATAAGAAGGGAACAGAAAAGTAAATAGATAAAAAAGATAAATTTACCAAGGAGTTATATATCCACGTGACATTTGGGATAAAACTTCTGCATATGCACCTCAGTTTCCCAGGTATAATATTTTGGATCGCCACTCCACTGTACTTGACAAGATTTACTATCTTGTTTCTCAATTTTTTTTCATCACGATCAATAATCTTGATGAGCAATCTTTCGACTGCTAATTTAGGTGTAATCTATAAGTCCTATTGAGCAACCTCTTCAATGATATTGTCCTGATCGTGCACATACTTCCATAGATTAGATACATGGAAAACATCATGTATTCCAGATAGCCATTCAGTATGAACTATATAAGCCAAGGGTCCAATCCTTTCCATAATAGGAAAGGGTCCAATATACCGTGCTGCTAGTTTTCCTGCCTTTCTAATTCTTATAACTCCGTGCATTAGAGAAACTTTCAAAATACCGAGTCTCCAATGATGTATCCCAAAGCTCTTCTTCTACGATCAGTATAATTCTTTTGTCGATACTGGGCTATTTTCAACTTCTTTCTAATCAAATCCACCTTTTCTGTGGCCTTTCTGATCATATCGAGTCCAAGAACAAGTCTATCTCTAGATTTTATCCAACAAGCGGGTGATTTGCAAGGACGACCATATAGTACTTCGAAAGGTTCCATTTCAGTGCTAGCTTGATAATTATTGTTATAAGAAAACTTAATCAAAGGCAAATGACTATCCCATGATCCTCCAAAATCAAGGATGCATGCTCCTAAAAGATCCTCCAATATCCGGTTAGCTCTTTCTGTTTGTTCGTCCGACTGTGGATGATACGCAGTGCTGAAATTTAATTTAGTTCCTAAAGCGGCCTGAAAAGCTTCCCAAAAATGACTAATGAAGATTAGATCTCGATCACTCACTATGCTACTCGATATCCCATGCAATCTAACAATCTCTTTTATATATAATTATGCTAGGCTTGCAGCGGTTCTAGATGGTCTTACTGGGATGAAATGGGAACTCTTGGTTAGACGATCCACAATAACCCATATACCTTCATTCCAAGTATGGGGTAACCCATCAATGAAATCCATCGAAACTTGGTCCTAATTCCACTTTGGCATTTCCATAAGCTGAAGTAATCTTACAGTTTTCTGCTGATCACTTTTAATTTGTTGGCAAGTAGCACACTGGTTGACATATATGTGTGTATATATATATGTATGTACATGTATATATATGTCCCTACTCATTGTTCTCCTCCAGAAAGTACGTTTAATATCACGATACATCTTATTAACTCCTAGGTGGATACTGAATTTGGACTTGCAGCACTCATCCAATACTTCTTTTTGGAGTTCTTTAATGTTTAGGATTCAAATTCTTCCTTTCAATCTCAGAATTCCTTTATCATCAATTTCAAAACTTGAACTTTCACCTTGTCAAGTACTCTCATAAACTCTTTGTAGAAATTCATCTTTATTTTGCTAGCTGGCAATTTTATCTATAAGAGTTGGAGTGAAGACTAGGTAAGCAATGACAGCGTGCTTCCGGCTTAAGGCATCAGTGGCTATGTTGGCTTTTTCGGAAGTATAATTAATATCCAGATCGAAAGAGGCTAAATTCCAACCAACATTATTGTCTAAACCCAAATCTTTTTGAGTGAATAGATATTTCAGGGACTTATGGTCCATGAATAATTCAATCTTCCCTCCTCGTAGATAGTGCCTCCATATCTTCAAAGCAAATATTACATCTAATAGCTCCAAGTAATGAGTCGGATAATTCTTTTCGTGTGGCCTCAGTTGTCTACCTGCATAAGCAATAACTCTGCCTTCTTGCATCAAAACTGCACCGACTCCTTTACAAGCATAAGTGTAAATAGATAATCCTCTATTTCCATCAATAATAGCTAAGATTGGGGCAGTGGTTAACCTTTTCTTTAACTCTGTGAAAGCGCCTTCACACTTGGGGGGACCAATTAACTTTGCATTCTTCATTGTCAACATTGTCAAAGGTGAGGTTATCTTAGAAAAATCCTTGAAAAACTTCCTATAATATCCAGCTAATCCCAACAAACTTTAGATGCCTCTTGGGTTTGAGGGTCTCTTCCAATCCAGAATAGCAGATATCTTTCCTACTGAGATTTCTTTTTTAGATATAATATGTCCAAGAAACTTGAATTCTTTCTCCCGAAAATGACATTTTGGAAAGTTTTGCTTTAAGTTCATTTCTTCTTAATAATTATGAAATAATCCTCAAATGCTTTGCATGATCCTCTTCGGCTTTTGACTAGATAAGAATATCATCAATGAAACCAATACGAATTTTTTCAATACTTCCTAAAATACTCTAGTCATTAGCTCCACGAAATAAGCAGGGGCGTTAGTCAATCCGAATGACATTACTAACCATTTGTAAAATGTAATAGGTCTTCTAAAGGTAGTCAAACGGATATGTTCTTCAGCAATTCTAAGTTGATGAAAACCTGTGGCTAAATCGATTTTTGTGAAAAACCGGGCACTACTCAATTGGTCGAATAGGTCGTCTATTCAAGGTAATGGGTATTTGTTCTTAAGGCTTTTCTTACTAAGGTCTCTATAGTCGAGACACAACCTTAAGGAACCATCAAACTTGGCTGCAAATACCACAGCTGGTCCCATCTTAAACGACTTGTCGAAAAAACCTTTCTCCAAAAGTTCCTAAATTTGTTTATTTAGCTCTTCTTTTTTCTTCGGTGCCATTATCCTACTAGGATGGACAACAGGTCTGGCATTAGCTACTAAGTCCATCCTAAACTCAATTCCTCTATGAAGAAGGGGACTTTTGACTTCTTCAAATACATCGGGAAATTCTCTGACGAGGGGTATAATTTTTATGTCGGTCCTAGGATAACCGAAGGCATAAATAAATTGTCTCTTTTTAGGTGGGATCTTCACAGGATATTTCAATAAAATTCCCGAAATAATTTTTTACTGATACTTTTCTATTTACATAGCCAACTTTGCTTTATACTCAATTAAACATTTCATTCCGAGTATAATTTTAAATTCATCAAAATCAATGACAACTAGGTTGAAAAAAATTCATAATGTAATACAAGATAAGGACTTCTTTACAATATAAACACAAAGTAGTAGGGCCTCCGACTGGATTTTTCACACTTAGTGGATCATCTACGAATTTTGTTTTAAGGTTTAATCCTTCTACCATATGTTTGGAAATGAAGCCATATGTAGCACCAGTACAGAGTAGAAATCGAACTAATTTATCACAAATGAAAATATTACCTTCTAATACTCCTTTACCATTGTCATTCCTTGAAGGTGAGGGCTCGTCCTTGAGATCATAAACCTTTGTCCCTCTGCTTTCTTCATTATGGGACAATCTTTGATCAAATTTCCAATCTTATGGTAGTTAAAGCATTCTATAGTCTCTTGATTTGACTTTGCTTTCTTTGGTTTGCTATACTTGCTAGAATAATGCCTTTTCTCTTAAAAGTTGTAACATGTAATATTCTTGAGATAATCTTCCCTGGTTTCTTTCTTCTGCCCTTGCTTTTTCCCATTACTTCTAGTTGCTGTTATTATTCTCTTATGGTGTCTTCTGCTGGTGTAAAGTCGCAAGTCTATATCCCATATCCACCAAGTCAACAAATGGCTTCTTTACATGCGCTGTCATCGTCTTGTGATACTTCTTCTTCATTCCTTTGATAAACCTCTCGTTCTTCTTTATCGGGGTGTCAATCAACTCTAGTCCAAAACGAGACAGTTCATTAAACTTGTTCAAGTACTCCTCAAAAGACAAATTTCCCTAGTTGAGATCCATCAATTCCTCATACATTTTGGAGATTCCCGCTGAAGGTATATATCGTTCCTTAAAAATTCCTTTGAATTGTTCCCACAAAATATCGTCCTTTTCTCTTCCCTGAATGATAGTTTTCCTCCATACTTCAGCTTCGTCCTCAAATTTCCAAGCAGCTAATATCCTTTTCTTATCATCCTCAAATTTCAAACCTTTAAAAACCTTCCCGCATGAATTTATCCAGGCTTGAGCCTCTATGATATCCGTGGCTCCTTTAAATGGTTTCCCACCTAAAGTTGTATAATGTTTGTTAAGAACAGGAAGACTGAATTGGATTTGAGCTAGAATTGCATCATGTTCAACTGTTGTAGCATCTCGACCATTGGTGGTGGTACCGCTTCCTCCCCTTCGTCTTCTTCTACCACTCGTTTTCCATTACCTGTAGTAGTAAGAAAATGCTTGTTAGAGTATACAGATGAATTTATCTTAGGGATTATAGAACAGTTGAGAACTGTATTTTACTCATCCTAGGGTATTACTAACCCTCTTCTAATGAGATTTATAATGAGTTATACCCCAAAGCTTTGTATGAACCAAAGCTTCGATACCAACTGTGACGACCCGGAATTTCGACCTTCAAAAATCGACATTTGACACAACTAAAGCATTAAATGTCGGAGATTCAAACGCCAAATTCTTAATTATCTAGAGTAGTAACACATCAGAAAACAATCACAATGGAATATCATAGATTCTCATTAATATAATATGAGATACATAAGAGTTACATCAACAACATCAACATCAGAGTAATGTATATATCCATATACATGAACTACAGGATACAAAAGCAACATCGGAAAATAAACTAAAGAGAGTGAATCCAAAACATGCTCCATATTCACCTTAAGATCCAAAAGATCCAAAATACAAGCTCCAGAATGCTACTACAACCTGATTCGTAAGTTGCCCGTGTAGAAAATATAGGCACCCAGAGTTTAAGGGAATAATTATAAACCTCAGCATAGTCATGAGACTGGTATGAGAAACTCAATATATTTGTTATGTGCAATAAAACTCACAATGCTTTTTGAAAATGAAGCTACCATAAGATCTCTCAACACACATACCATGCAAACACGGACTTGGGAGAGGTTTCTCCTTATGATAACCAAACATGCTTGATATGTGAAAATCATTTGATATTATTATTACATAGTGTGAAAATCACTTTCGAAAATAATTGTATCAATCCTAGCCAACATAGGTACCATATATTATGTCGACATATAGGTTTACAGCTAAAACCATACAAACTCATAGTGGAGAAAGGATTTCAACCAAATGACCAGGCTAAGGAACTTCCTTATCTAATTGATATACATCTAGAGGGATGTCGCGAGAACAACACAAGTTCTCTACCAATACAAGGCCGGTAAATCCTTAACAGAATGAATTCGAGTACTTCTAAGTATGCATCTCCCGGTCGTTACCAATCTTTAGTCGGGGCCTGCAACATCAACAACCGCAAAAAGTAGAAATTGGCATATAAGTAACACTTGTCTCCGTATCATGGTACACTTTTTTCTGGAAGGAAATGACACACCGATATCCCTACGACATTTTCCTATTTTTTTCATTTCCCGGAGTGTGAGGCATGTTGTAGTCTCGTTACACAAAGCCACGCTTAACTAAGCTATGCTTTATCATCAATAGCACAATCACTTAGTATGCCACACTACCATTTCATAATATACAACTGATAATTACAGACCATATCACCTTTGAGCTCGTACGTCTCAGAGAAGGGTGTTAAGCTAAGAGGTAACCCCTCCGGCACCAATAGAAATATGTTTTAAAGATCAATTAGTATACCATAAAATACAATGTCAGACACACATCCATACAAGTCCATTCGGGATCTAAATGAACCCAAATGCACTTTACTCCTCGTCCAATAAATGAGATAATCCCTTGCAAATATGAAAGTTCTCCAAATACGTCTGGACATACCACTATATAAAAATCTCAATACTGGACCAACCCCGTGAAGAGGCAGTAACCAGGCAGTCCTTCCGACGTGAAGATTTCTGGTATTTAACACCGTCTTTTAATATCTTTGATTTCCTTATTATGTAGTATTTATATTTGGAATGGTCTTCGAACATAGTTCTGATCCCGGGCTTTCCAAATAACAATCGCTATTTAATAACAAATGGATATATAAGGTCTTTAATAAGTCTCATCTTAAACTCAATTAAAGTAATTCATTAGTCATTTAAAATCATTCCCTAAGGTTTAGAATATAGTTATTAAGTTTCAAACCTTTTAAAACTCTATATTGAATAATAGCGTTTAAAAGCGTTACTAAAGGGTATTCCAAACAACCAATTTTTCAAATTTTGTTTAAACAACTTTAAATCTTCATAATTTTGATCCAAAAAACTTTAAAATCATTTATTATGAGTTTTCAAAAAAATTCCTTATTTTTTAAAATTTTAATTTGTTGTTTTAATCGATTTCCAAATTTGGCCACTAAACTGCACTTATAGCGTTCTTTCCAAAAAAATATTTTTACACATAACTTGGAATATATATATATATATTAAATTTTGAAAATTCCTTTTCTATTTGAAAACTATTATCATTAGTAAGCAAATATTTTTCGTTTCTAAGAAATCCGATCTAACCTGTTATAAGCATTTAAAGTTTATAGTCGAAATTCGCGAACCACCGTAGCGCGACTAGTCCTATTCAGACCATATTTAAATTTAAATTCAAAACTCATTCGTTTTACTTAAAATAGTTTATAAATCCTTTTAAATCATATATAAGACTATTTCAAATCAATTTTCAAAATCTCAACTTAAAATTTAAATATTCATGTTAAATGAATATTATATTATTATTTTAATATTAAAATTATATTATTTTTCAAAGTTAATCCTTTTAAACCCAAACTTTCCTAAAATCCATTTAAAAATAATATATGATAGTTGGAACACTAAATTTGAATTTTCAACATCATTTATATATCAAATTCAACATCACTTTTTGAATTTTCTATTCACGATTTATTTTGAATTTAAACGTGTCATTTATACTTGAAACAAATTTCAAATAAACTTCCACGTTTACCAAAGTTTTCATAAATACCTTAATTTTATTTCCAAACCATTTTGGATAAAAAATTCCAACTTTTATTTTTACCCACTATTTAAATGAATAAAATATTCATTTATACTATCCGAGACTTATTTAATACCCATATATTTCCATATACATTGGTG
This sequence comes from Allium sativum, assembly GCA_030737875.1. Lineage (NCBI taxonomy): Eukaryota > Viridiplantae > Streptophyta > Magnoliopsida > Asparagales > Amaryllidaceae > Allium > Allium sativum. Next base: position 135,954,787 of record CM060925.1, on the reverse strand, counting down.
TAACATGTGTAGTGTACATATTATCACTACTAATATTAATATCCATATCCATAGCATTCATTCATCCATCACAAGATATAAACCACAATAATATATTTATATAAGTGTTTTGTCAATAACGCTTATGCTTTAAGTATAGCTAATTAATCACACATTAACAACCATTATGATAACATCCACTATTAACAAATATAAGTGTTGAGTTTCTCACCTTTGTGTTCCACTCTACCAAACTTTTATTAAAGGACCTATAGCCTACTAAAATTACCCTGAATTAACTATTTTTTCAAAAATGATTTATATATATAATATAAAAAAATAGGTTTTGCTTTTCTTTTTACAAGGAGGAGATGACCGTGGGGTTTTGGAGACGCAAGGAGGAGATTGAGACCATGAGCTAGGGGACGAGGGGACGTGGGGTAGGAGGTGGGGGCGTTAGCTAAGGGAGTGGTAGGAGGTATGGCGCTAGGAGGGGAGGCTAGGGAGGAGGAGGTGGCTATGGAAGCCAAAAGAAGGAGAGGAGGAATAAGAAACTAAGAGGCCATGGCAACTAAGCCAAAGAAGAAGTAGAAAGAAAGAAATGAAGTGGAATGAATGAAAATGAAGGAATTGACCATTTTTTATAGGAAAAAGGGGTTAAGGAGATTGTGGCACAAAGGTGGACATGTGTCTTCCATCCCTTAAAACCACAAAATCCATGTCCTTAAGCACATTGTTTTGTCAAGAACGTAAGTGTTAATGCTTTAGGATATTCCTGAGGAATTATTTCACCTTTTTTCACCCTTTTCCTAACTGTTTTAAATGTTATGTTGCTAATTCTTACTATACAACAAAACCAAGTCAATTTTTATCAAATACTATCAAACGACATATGGTGCCAATGCATTCCATTATTCGTCAATTAAACTTTATTAATCTTAATTAAAAACTCAAATTCATATTTAATTCAAATTGAGTATTATAAAATAAAAATCTTGGTTTTTAAATTGACAAAAAATTACTAAAAAATTGACATGTTACTGGTGAGCTATTAGAGAAAGACTTTATTAAAAGAAGTATATCTGAGTGGGGAGAACCAGTCGTTTTCGCTACTAAGGCAAATGACTGTCTCCATCAATGCGTGGATTATAGAGAATTGAACAAGATCACAAAGAGGAATGGACACCCACTCCCTTGGATAAACGATTTATTTGATTAAGTGGTGGTTTCATCTATTTTCTCCCGGTTTGATTTGCGACTGGGTTTCATTAGCTTCGAGTAGTAGATGATAGTGTGGATAAGACTACTTTTGGGACTCCAGATGGATTGTTCGAGTGACTAGTCCCTTTAGGTCAACCAATGCACCGACATACTTTGTGGATTGGATGAACCAAGTGTTTACGGAGTTCCTAAATAAGTTTGTGGTAGTGTTTATGGATGACATTCTAGTGTTGTCGAGAGGTGAGGATGAGCATGCTTTGCACTCACGAGATGTCCTCCATACTCACTGTACCCGTCAGTTGAAGGAAAAAAATATAGAAGTGCTACTTTTGGAGTAAGGAGATGAGATACTTAGGGCATGTGGTTTCGATAGAGGGTATAACGGTGGATCCCGCTAAGGTGGTTGCTGTGCAAGACTGAAAAGCCCTCAAGAATGCGACTGAGGTGAGGAGATTACTGGGTTTGGCAGGGTATTATCAAAATTCATTAAGGACTTTGAGCGGACTTCAGCTTCCCTTACCCGCATTACTTAAAAGAACCTTGTATTCTCATGCGATATGGATTATAATGATTCCTTTATGAGATTGAAGAAGGAACTCACGATTGCTCTAGTGTTGACTCTTCCAGATGGATTTAAGATGTTCACAGTTTATACTGATGATTGCGACACATGGTTGGGTGTGGTTCAAATGCAGGAGGGTAGAATTGTTTGTTATGGGAGCAAACAACTAAGGGTACATGAGAAAATTTACGCTACTCGTGATTTAGAGCTAGCATCTATTGTTTTCGAACTTAAGTCTTAAAGGCATTACCTATTGAGTGAGAGGTTATAGTTGTATACCGACCATAAGTCTTACAAGTACTTATTTTCGCAAAAGGATCTTAACTTGAGACAGCAGCACTGGATGGAGTTTTTATCATCCTATGATTTTGAGATTTCATACACCTAGGGAAAGGGAATGTGGATTCTTATGCTTTGAGCATGCAGAGGATGGCATTGAACCAATTATTCGTAGAGTGGTAGAGTTTGGATTATATCTCATCTTTTGATTTTAGACCATCTGCGGATTATGCACCAGGATTGTTGGCATCGCTTGAGGTGCAACCTACTCAATTGAACGTATTGGATCTAATTAGTGTGATCAACAGCTAGCAGATATTTTAGACCGACTTGGTAGAGGAAAGACCTTTAGGCACTTTTCTTGATGCTCAGTTGATGAGAGAGGATGGATATGTCGTGATGGTAGGCTATGTGTACCCTACACGAGAGATGTGAAAAGTGCGGTATTGTTTGAGGCCTATCACTCTCGGATGACCATCCAGTAGAAGATAGGATGTATAGGGATATGAAGAGGGTCTTCTATTGGATGGAGATGAAGAAGGATGTGGCGGATCATGTGACAAGATGCATGACGTGTCAAAGAGTTAAGGCTGAGCAAAGGAAGCCTGGTGGATTGCTTCAGCCTTTTGATGTGCCACATTGGAAGTGGGAGAACGTCTCAATGGATTTCATCGATCGTTTGCGTAGATCAAGGAAAGACAATACCAGTATTTGGGTGATCGTGGATAGATTGACTAAGAGCGCTCGTTTCATCCGAGTAAGGAGTAGGATGAGCGCAACTTGTTTAGCTTTGATATATTTGATGGATTTGTCTGACTTTAAGCAGTTCCCATGAGTATTGTTAGTGACAGAGACCCCATCTTTAGCAGTGAGTTTTGGAGGAGCTTGCATGAGGCGTTGGGGACATGGCTCAGACTTAGTACTGCATATCACCCTCAGACAGATGGACATACCGAGAGGGTTAATCAGATTCTTGAGGATTTATTACAGCTGTGCATTTTGGACTTCGGAGGGACCTGGTAGGAATATCTTCCCTTAGTAGAGTTTTCTTGTAACAATAGCTATCAGACGAGCATTGGCATGGCACCTTCCGAAGCTTTGTACAGACGGCTCTGCAGATCCCCTTCTTATTGGTGGGAGTCCACATATAGACTTCTTCTTGAACCGGAGATGATTAGGGAGACCTCGAGTAAGATCGATTGATTCGGAAACGGATGAAGGCATCTCAAGATAGGAAAAAAAATCATAAGCGGATAAGAGAAGGACGGATCTTGAGTTCAATGTGTAGGATATGGTTTTCATTAAGGTATCAACCTTAAGGAATGTGGTGCGGTTTGGCTCATTTGGGAAGTTAGCACCGAGATTTGTTGGGCCATTTCGTAAAGTGGAGAGGGTAGGTCATATGGCCTAATGGATTTAGCTACTGGAGAGGCTGTCAGGGGTTCATGATAAATTTCATGTCTCGCACTTATGGAAGTGCTTTCATGATTCTGTGGTAGTGGCGGAGACGAATACCTTAGAGGAGGTTGAGGTTAAGAGGGAGGCATCCGTTAGACAAGTACGTAGACGGATTTTGGGTTCTGAGGTAAAGAAGTTGAGAAATAAAGAGATTAATCTTTTCAAGGTTCAATGGGGGTAGGATACGATGAGGCGACATCAGAACCAGAGGAGAGGGTTCACGCATATTTTCCATTTCATTTTGATGGTATGCTCTCAATCCTTTCTTAGTTTTGAATTTCAACCTTATCCATTTCCTGCCATTTGAGTTACTGTGTCTTAGGAAAAGCCTATGGATGGTAGGATGTGGTATAAACATGTTATTAGGACATGTTACATTTGGTGGATTCACGTGGATACAAGTGTTTTCTAGTGGATGCATGTACACACACTAGGCACTGGTTAGTGATTGACAACTAGGACACTAGAATAATTGCATATAGATGTGTGTGCACTTTTAATTGACTTTTAAATTGTGGATGAAAAATGGATTGTTATCATTTGGACATTGCATTTTTGATGCTAGTTGTAGCACACATGTGGAACTTTATGTATCACTAGGATTTCCTTGCATACATTTTGGAAGCATGACATCGACATAAATTGCATAAAGGAGGTCGGCTGGATCATTGGACCGCCTAAACTTTTCCGTTAGTTAGGAACATATACACTACACGATTGCATATGTTCATGAAAAGCATTAAAAACCCTAAGGATAATGGATGTCAGTGGTTGATGGATGAGTGGATGAATGTAGACAATTACGTGATGACATTTATGTCATTCTTCCAGCCTTGGTGATTTCGAAGCGAAATCCTTAAGGATGGGAGAATGTGAAATCCAAAATTTTAATAAAGAAATTTAATTAAAGATTAATAAAATGAATATCAATCAGTAAAATAATGAGAATTGAGCAATGGGGGTTGCGCCATTGGGTCCGTTACGAAATTCTGGTTAAGATAGACATTTGATTTGATGAAATTGGACTTGATACAAAGAAGTTATAAATAAAAGACTGAAACCAGAATTTGAATTTAGAAAAAAATTATTTATATAAATTCGAACATTGGTGGATGGGACAACCCAACTCAGAGGGGATGGCATATGGGTCGACCCATGTCTCTTGTAGGTAGACCACTGGGACGACACGCCCAAGGGATAGGTCGACCCATCCCTTGTAACATGCACAATTTCTACGCATGTTATTTCCAGCGAAGGATTCGATTTTTCGTGTTGTTTATGGAGTATTCTTTTAATTTGAGGAACCAAATAAAAACCTAATATCTAGTAGTCTTAGGCTTCCTAACACTATTATAAATATAGCTCCTATCTAATCCTAAACCCTCACAACTCCATTCCACTTATTCGTATTACTCTGCCACACTAACTTCTTTCCCTAAAATTTCAATGGAGTTCAAAGACTTAGGTATTTGCATACATAAATTCAGGAGAATATTTATACATAGACCTAGAGATTCCTACCCGGGCCTGTTGGATTGCATATATATATATATCTATGAGTATTTTTTGTGATTACAAGATCGGTATAATTTGGGGATTATTTGGACAATACAACAGTTGTTAATTTCTTCAGTAATTTACAGATTTTTTTGTTTATTTCCCATAATTGATTTTTTGTATATTTGATTATTGTTCTATCCCTACTTCAACCTATTTCAGAAATTTATATTTTGTTGTAAATCATTCAGCGTACTTATACCTCTTTTCTTTGTGGATTATTTCATGTATAGTTCATATTTTACCTTATTTCATTTATATATTTGTTTTATTTATATGAGTCTAAGCCATGCGAGAGCCTAAACCTTTATCCTTTTTATTTCACATTGAGTTAAGTACTTTCAATGAGCCTAAACCTTTACCCCTTTTTATTTCTATGCGTATTGGGAAAAGTATGAATTTGATTATAAAGCGTAAGTTGGAAAAAATATGAACTTGCGTATAAAGTATTAACTAGGGAAAATTGAATTAATACAGTAATGGATAAATGAACAGTAATTTTGGTAAAATTATCGATAAGCTGAATAATTGGAATTTTGGAATAGGTTAACATAGTAAGACGCTAAGTAACAGGGATTGGGATTGTATAAGGAATATAAGCTGCATATGTTTAATACAACCTAAAACATAACAAGAAGTTATATGGAATAAGTAGGCTTATTAATAAACTTAGGGCGTTAATTTTAATATGAATAAATTTATAAGCATGAATAGGGAGTCCGTTCCGGCAGTGACGACTGATTAGAGAAAATAAGTGGCTCATAGTTGTGGTCCATTTCGACGGTAGGGGTAGGCTGATTAAGGAAAATAAGTGGCCAAACAAAATAATTAATCTATGGTGGCCTTGACATTTGTTAACAATTCTATGAGGGTCTAAGGTACCTAGGCGGTCAATAATAAATTTGTGGTGGCCTTGGCATTCGTTGATAATTCTATATGACTGTCTATATTAGTAGGCGCTTAATGATAATAAATTAAATTGGGGACTAAGTATAGTGGTGACTTGAGTCAAATTGCATTTCGGTTGAGGACCCATATCAGACAGTATCCTTTTTATCGCACTTTTTAGAGGTCTCATAAGGAGGTGAGGGCATGCTTAGACTATAGTGGTGTTAACGCCAAAAATGGCACTAACCCTAAATTTAAGCAACAGCACTGCCCCTTTATGGGGAAAACTATAACGACTCGGAAAATTTGACATTCGAAATTTCAACAATAATACATAACTTGTATTACTTGCCAAAAACTTATGTATCGAAAACCCAGATTGTTAATAGAAAGAAATTAGAGGGTGAGAAAAGAAAGAAAGAAATATTAGAATAGAAGAATAAGAAGATTAGAATCTCACCATGGAACGAATAAAATAATATATCAAAATTCTTTACAGCGGAATAATTGCATACATTACAACATTAGAGTACACATACATTTCAATACAACACACATAGCAAAATAACTTATTACCATAAAATATGGATATACGTCTTGACTCCAGTTCCTTTCTGAAGATCCAAGCAAAACCTAACTTGATAGTATACTCGGTATGACCCGAGCACATTTGAAGCAAAGCAAAATTCACCCGGATCTGTCTTGAATTCTTTCAGTGATAAATTCATAACACAACCAACTTGTTTAATTCTATAAAAACATTTGAAAGAAGGGACTCTCAAAAGACATGACTACACATAAACATGACACGTGTTTTTACCCTATGATACCCAAATTACTTTTATATCAAAATCCGATGATATTATAATAATGTCTATCAATTCACAAATAAATAGGAATATAGCGGAAAGCTTACATCTCACTTTCCAATGTAGTAGGAACACAACTAAAAACGTAATGCTCGTATTGGAGTTTGGATTTACAACATGGCAAGATATGGGACCACCTCTCGATTAGTGTACCACTAGAGACAATACACTTGGGTTCAATAAAAATATCGTGCAACCAGCCACACATGACCGACCACTCATTCAACTTGAGTATATCGAATATATTGTCAACACGATTAGTAGCAACCCAAACCATATTCCCGCAAGATACAGAAATGACAGAAGAAGAACAAATGAAATTTCTCTAAATAATGACAATACATCCTAATGGGTATGACCTAGATAGCCATGCTGCATGACTAATTTCGGTCATTTCCCGGTTGATGAGGCTTGAGGTTACGATTACCTTTTTTTTAGAACATCTCCTTAACTTTGAATGTCACATCATCAGATCCTTTAAATCACTAATTAACGTCCATAAATATGCTCTAGGTGTTAAGTTAATAGAAGTTCCCTTCATCGCCACCAACTTGGTATATTTGTAAAAATCAACTTGCGTGATCCTCAAGAAATACTCTATCAGACATTCTTCCATACAAGTCATCCAGGAATAAAATGAACCGAAGTCACCCACCTACAGCACCCTTTATAGGAATCAACTCAAGGATCAGTAGCGAGAAGTCCTTGCAATTCGAAAATTTCAATTACGGTAAAATCACAAGTCATAATAACTCTAGTGACCAAACCATAGAAATTTAACGAGTAGTTCTTCCGCTCATAAAGATCAATGGTCTTCAATGCTCCATCTTTAACAACAACAACAACAACAACAACAACAAAAAAGCCATAAGGTTCCATATCCATAAGAGAGGCTAAGTTTTTACGTTGGCTCGCCAAGCCTATCACAACCCTCCTCCTTTACCTTGGCTTAGGACAAGCTGCATAAATAACTACACAGACGTCAATGCTCCATCTTTAACATCCTTGTAAATTATTTTCGAACACACAGTTGGTCCGAAGTGGTTTTGGGTCTAGTTCCCATCCCGTTCTCTTCGAATTAACTCGTCAAAGGTCCAAACAATATTCATTTGTAGTTGGGGTTTTAACTACCAGCTCAAACAGTATAGATTATTACTTTAACAACCTAGGTCCCTTTCATTTCAAACCATTCATTCAAAATTAATTCATTGATCCTTACAAATCGATTCTATATATTTATCTTAACACATCTCTCCTATTTTTGTTACTTTGAAAACAGTAATCAATACTTATATTTAAACATATTTACCAAACTCCTTCCTTTATTTCCTTATCTTGAAATATCTCCATTTCTCACAAAAACTCTTCTATTTCCTTATTTCGAAATATCACCATATCTCACAAAAACTCTTTTATTTCCTTATCTCGAAATATCGCCATAACTCACAAAAAAACTCTTTTATTTTCTTTATCTAGGAAAATATCATTATATATATATATATACTTTTTAAATTAATGGGTATAGTTCAATTGCCAAATCTTATCTGAGCCAAAATAACGTCAAACAAATATAACCATAACAGTTAATTTTAACTCCAAAATTCTTATCAGTTGTAGTTTACAATCTTACTGATGGAAATTATAATTATATTTCTAGTATCTAGTTTCATTTCAAAACCCATTTAACCTTTTATTATAACTTCTTGAAACCAAACCATTGAATAACAAAACCATATCTTTTACCTTTTATAATAGGCTCATTCAAAGTTCCCTTTTAATATTTCTTTACAGCGGAAATATCACTATACTTCACAAACCCATTTACACTTTCTTATTTGTTGAATTATCGTTTCATATTTTCCTCAACCCTCTTTGTATTTCCTTTGCTTTGGAAATATCATTACATATATATATATATATATTCTCAAAATTCCCTTTATTTCGGAAATAACGTTCTATTTATTTAAGCAAACGGTATAATCTAATCACCACTCTTATATGTGGACCACAATGGTGTCAATTGACATGTTGTTTAAACTATAACTCTAAATAGTTTATTTAACTTTCAAAACTTTTTAGTTTAAATTTAACAATACTACTTCATTTAATTTCCAATATAGAATTTCGTCTCAAACCACGTAACTTCTTATGGAAATGATAAAATAGTTCCAACATCTTACCACTACAAACTGATAACATCCTTAGATAATCCTGAAATCGTTCAGGTTGGGATATTTTATGTAACGTCTGGTATTTTTAGCGGTTGAATAATTAATATAAATAATGGAATAATAAATTTAATTCTAAAATAATTAGAAATAAGTTGAATTTGCAATATTGTGTGATTTGGATAATTTAAGAGATTTAATTGAGTTTAGATTCAAGTTATAATAATGAATTTATTTAATAAACAATGTTTGAACGTATTAATTATAACATAATTTAAAACCAACTTGTAACATCGTGGTAGTTCATAGTATTACGTTTTGAACTTCATTTGAGTGTATATGATTCGTTATAAGTCTAAATTCTTTGAAACAAGAAACGTTCGAATATGTTGAACCATATTTTTCTAATGGAAGAGAAAAATGGAGATTTCGTCTTGTAGATTGTGAGTTATTTCCAAATAAAATTTTCAGAAAGTCGCCATGGAATCATTTATAAACCATAACGATTTATTTAATAAAATAAAAGGATTTTTAGTGTAAATTGAATATCCATTTAACAATGAAATTTAATAATGTTGAGTTTAAAATCCAAACTTGTTTATATTGGAGCTATATGATATAGGGATGAGCAGGAAAACGGATTACGGATCGAAACTGAACCGAAATAGCATAAAACCAATAAAAACAGCATCTTAAAAAACCGCACCGAAGTAAAACCGCAAAACCGATGAAACCGCACCATCAGTTGGGTCCGGGTACGATTTTCATCCTTTTTCAAACCGCAAAACCGAAATCGCACCGAATGTTACTTATAGGTAAATTTTAACGCTACCTTCTCAAATTTAGCTACAGGCAAATCTGCACATTCACTACTCGGCAATCATGGAAGCAAAAGAGCAGCAATACATGCTGCAGCACTCTAACTACACGGCTATATTGACTCAAGTTGCCAAGATTAATCATGACGTGTTGATGGAAATGTCTGATCATAGAAAGGATCTACAAAAGAAAACAAAACTAATATTGAACACCTTGAGAAGCTGTCAAGACCTTCCACCAGACAAAGCTCTTATTGTATTAGCTATAGAGGTTAAAAAGAGGCGGTATGCTACCACTGAGAAGTATCTAGAACAAGTTCTACATACTGCTTTCGGTCCATCAGAATTATGTTTTGGATTACATCCTTTTCCTTGATGTCATTTATAGTAAGATGGTATTAGGATTGGACCGATTGGTCATTACAGTAAAAGAGTTTTCATTTGCATGTGAAGATCTATATCACACACTGGACAAATAAAAAAGCCTCTGCCTCAGCTTTAAACATTTCATGCACATCACCATATAAGGTAACGATGTTTTTTTTGTTAATTGGTTTTGAAACCGAAACCGCACTTTTAAAAACCGAAACCGCACTTTTAAAACCGAACCGGACCAACGGTTTTTGGTCAGGTTCCTACTTTTGAAAACCGCACGCTAGCAGTTCCGGGTGCGGTTTTAAGTCAAAACCGCACCAAACCGCACCATGCTCATCCCTAATATGATATTCTATATGGATATATATGATAATATTTATTTATCTTTTATCAAATTGAATTGTTTTTGAATTTATTAATATTTTATTAGTTTTATTTAAACCTTAAATTTTGGTCATTTTGCAAATGACCTTTGTTTTCGACGAAACAAATTTTATTAATCCGTAATGATTAATTATTGCTAGATTTCAAATTTAGTGCTAATCAGAGTTGTTTTATGAGCGTGCGCAATTAAAATGTGAATCGATCGATAATTTGACTTTGAAATAACACCATGTGAGCAAATTGACTCGGATTTCGACGAAACAAGTTTCATTGGGTCTATAATGTTCAACTACAGTTGTATGTCCATTTTCATTGAAATTTGATATCATACATGATTATACGAATTTTTAAATGGCTAACATAAATAACGGTTGAATAAAATTGAATATAATAGTCAAATAAAATACTATTGTTCTATCCTATAAATACCCCACTACGCCAAACCCTAACCTATTTTCTTCTGTAGTCAAAACTAGCGTCGCCACTTCTCCTATAAAAAAGTGTGAGTAAACCAAAGTTTGGAAAATCCAAACAATCCAAATAAAAATCCATAAATTACCAAACTTATATATTTGAATCCCTTGAATGTTTCTCTTCGATCTAATATGAGTTTTGTAGTGTTCAAGCATCATATTCTTTGATGCGAAAATATACAGCGTCCTCTTTTCTTTCTAGGGTTCGTGAATTCATTCATTCTAAGGTTCGTGAATTCAAGGAATACGAGCTTCGATTGTGAATTTGGTTATTAGATTTAGATTCAGCATAATGAATGACACCTGTTGTGAATTTTTGAGAATTTAAAATAAAATAAAAATGTCGATCAATCTACTGTTCGTGCGTGTTGAAGGCTGGGAGACTCAACGAAGGGGTGGGGATCGAGATCAAGGTTTTAAATCTCGGATATCGGTTGCATTTCGTCTCGGGGATTTTATAGACTCGGTCTCGTATCGGGGGAGATCTCGGACGAGATGAGTCTAACTCGGGAGTTCGTCTCGGATTTTCATCTCGGGTCTGAAAGTTCATATCGAAACAATCTCGGGGTACATGATATGTTAAAAATGATATTTTAACAAAATGATTTTTTTTGAATGCTATCAAAAACGTAGTAACTTAAACTTAAAATGCAAAATAACTTTATTATTCTTTATTTTGCGAAATGTTATTCATACTCTAAATTGTAGTATGCTTAAAACAGGAATATTGTTAGATATGAAACATTAAAAGGATCCAAAACATTAAAAAAAATCAGCATAAATAGACCATAAAATACATAATTTCATAAATAACATAAAAAGAGGAATATGAAAATTATAAGCATTGTAAAACATATACGAACATACAATATAGTCATTTAACATGCAAAATGTAAAATAACAAAAGATTGATATGGCTAGATTTGAGGTTTTTAATTATAGTTCTAGTTCAGGCACAAATTTAAATTTTAACCAAAAAAACTAAGTTCTCGGACGATATTCCAGTATTTCGTCTCGGTCGGTATATTATTCGATATTGCAACATCTCAGGCGATTTATTCGAAAGGAGATTTAGAGTGATATTTGTTGTTTCGTTTCCGGAGGACCCTAAAACGAGATCCCGGAGGAGGTCTCAGGCGATATTTGCGAGATTGAAACAGTGATCGAGGTATATGAACATGGTATGGAGAGGTAGAGGATGAGAATTTGGTTATTATTGTTTGATTTTTCATGAAGTCTTGGACGATGTATGGCAAAGAAAAGAAAGAGCAATGGCCATTGAAGCGGGTTTCGTACATCTGTAGGAGGAGGAAGAAAATGATTTACGTAATGAGATGGTTAAGGAGTTCGTTAGCATTTATTAATATTAATTAATTAGTTAATGACTGTTATGTACATTATAACTTGTAAAATTCATAATTTGCTCACACATAGATGGCCCAAAGGTGTACATGGACGACCCAAAAGCCTAACCCGGACCCGGAGGTCTAACATAGATGGCCCAATGGCCTAACATGGAGGACCCGAAGGTCAAATACTGGCTTTTCCAAGGAATGTGTCACAGACTCGAATATAGTAACCCGAAAAGCAATAATTGTGTGTCCCATACCACACGTTATCACCTAACGGTTCACACTTTACAAGTTAACTTCACATTGTGAAACAAAGAAATCACAAGAATTTGTAAAACACCGAGTGGCATAAAAGGGGTCTCATAGGTCAATGGATGAAGTTATATATATATACATCACAAGAATCATAAAATGTGGAAAAATATGGAGGGTTACAGAGGTCACTGGAAAACACTGAGGTTAATACTTCGGCTCGACGGATCTGGGATTAAATAAAACTCTTTACCACCATGTCCCATACCACGGGGTTAATGATAGTATTCGATCAACAACACATCTACTCGAAGTGTGCAATATGTGTGGTTTTTATTTAAGAAAAACATACTTTGCAAAAATAATTTAAAAGCAAAGTTTATTGGAAAAATCTTTGTAAAATATATATCTAAAGATACTTACTTAAATCTTATTATAATAGACTTAAATATTTTATTAAAACCATTCTTATTCTCAAAACATATTTCCTTTACAAAACAATTCCAAAATGATTTATAAAAAGGTGCATGTGTTCACAGAAATACACTGAATATCCCCAAGATTTTATAAATTAAATCATGGAAATACCTGGCAAACAACAAGGAACATGGTTCCTTTTTCTGTTGCAACAACCACAAGTTTCGTATCAAATTCCATAAAATTATAACATAAGGATATGGTGTTGAATTGGCACTTGAATCGTGCTTTAAAACATCTCAAATTTGCACTAGGAAAGCCACAAAAACATGCACAAAAAAACCGTAAAAAAACAGAGGAGGAAACAGAATTTTTTGTGCACTTTTGCCCAGGTGGGTCGACCTACTATTCACGTGAGTTGATGTAATGACCCGGACTTTTCACTGTTAATTTTAAAATATTTAAATTAATTTTGAATGTTGTATTGGTAATATAAAATGATTTTTACAAGAAAACTATTTATTAGAAATGAAGTTTTAACGTATAAATTATAATATAGCTTAATTAATGTACGAAATATTAAATTATTTTGTGGTTCACAATTTCGCTTTAATTGGACATTGTTTGTGCACGAACATTCGGTAAATGTCGAACATTAATTTCATTGAATAAACAATATTTTTGTAAAGTTCATTTTAATTCAAGATTAAATTTTTGGAAAAACCATAGAAGTCTTCACCAGCTACTGTCAAATTTATACCCACTGATTATTCGTCATTTTCAAATCTCAAATAAGGATTCTCGACTGCCTCGACAATTGGAGGGAAGCGAAAGTCTTTGGAAAAAAAATATGTTTGAAACAAAATCTGTGTGAAAATCTAAGCTCATGCACGTCCCCTTCAGAATAATGATACTGCACAAAGCACATGTCGGCTGAGTTGGTCGTATTTAATGTATATGGTCTCAATATTTTATTTTTGAATAACCATATATCCTATTTTTACTATTACAGAGAAAAAGGGAAAGTAGATATAATACATTGAATTACTTTGATTCCATCCACTATCATATCAAGGGAATATAATCTTATTGAAACCATACAATTGAATTATAAAATGCAGTTTTGTCCCTTCATAAAACAAAAGAGATACATATCTTTTACAATCCATTCAGTACAAGAAAACAACTAAGTAAATCTATAGAGATTGAAAAATCAAGTCAAACTATATATATACACATTCACAAAACTGTTTTTTTTTTTACATTTTATGAACTGTTAATTTTAGACAAAACAACAAAAATAGGATTCATATGTTTATCCGCAGCTTTTGTCCTTTCAAGGAAAACCAGTGAATCTGTATTCTTCTCGATCAATTAGGATCTGAAAAAGAAAGGGAAAAGAAGAAATGATGGTTAAAAGTAGTACATGTTCCCATTCAAAACAACAAAGAAAATTGTGATAAAGTAGCTAATAAAAATAAAATCAACAACTAAGGTAAATAGCTGAAACCCTATAGATGAATTGTCAAGTCTACAAAAGAAAATGTATCAGCTGAAAACAGCTACGGGATGTACAAAAACAGATAAGAAAAAGGTGATAAATTTATGTACATCAATCTAATAACTTTTGCAGAGACAGGAAATTTCATATTTCAATCACTAAATCTGAAAATAAAAAGAAATCTACAATGTACAGTCCTAAGATTTTTGAACTGGATTTAACAAGTCATAGCCAAAACCGAATCTAATCTATACAAGATCATCACTGTTTTCAAACAGATCAGCTGTAATGGGATAAGATACTAAACCCAACAAATCCCCATATACAATGTGAATTGACAATACAATTCAGCAGTATATATATACAGTACAAACATGACATATACAATACAAATTAACAGTTATAGCCTTGCCTACCCTAGGAACTGTTCGGTTGTGTATATCTAAGCAAGATGGCACATGGAAAATCTAACACAAATCCGCACCATTTTCATGTCAAGTATCATACATCCATCAATGTTCCTATCACTAGTACAACCAGATCGATAGCATAGAAAACGCAAGAATAAGACTAAGAAAAACTAGACAGCTAAAAAAATTTAACCTATGAAGTTACCACTCGAATTCAACATTTGATCTTATCTGGGTTATTCATGGCTATAAATACGTATGGTGCTCCCAAAATCAAAACAGATCAAAACCAAAGCAAAGTTCGAAACCACTCAAAAATCAAAACAAGAAATACTGCAATTCAAAATTTATTAAATACTTATCTGCATTCGAGGGTGTACGCGTTTCATCTCTGTGTACTTTTGATCGATTCCGTGATGATTTAGTTCGAGTTTGAAAACAAAGGCTGTGGAATACCTGCGCAACGAAGTAGGCTCAGAGGGGTTGTCTATAGAGATGGAGGAGGAAGCGAATTGGCTCTGGGAGAGGGGGGTTAACTGGCGAAGGCAGGAGGAGTGGAGCGACGCCGTGTATCTCGAGATGGCGGAAGGAATTGGGGAATTAGGATTTCGGGTTTGGATAAATTTTAGAGGCGGCTGATCAAATGAATAACAATTGAAGGGTTAGGGTTTAAAAGGGGTAATCGGGTAATGGGTTGGGCTAGCGGTCAATAAGGTAAGGCCCAAATTCTTAATTCAAAATGGAATCCTTGTTTTTAAATTTTAATTTATTTTATAAAGTTCGTAATACGATTTCTCCTTCGTACGATATCAGATTCACGCACGGTCAGTTGCGTTGGATCCGTGAAGCCGAGTACTTCTAGATAGAGCAGGTTTGGGTCGGATCTGAAGTAACGGGGATTTTATTTTGAATTAAACGTCAGTTTAATTGGACAAAAATTAGACTGTTATCGACGGATTTAAATCCAAGTGAGTTAAACTCACTCAGCTCTTCCCATTTATATTTTATATAAATTGGGTATTTTTATTTTGTGTGTTCTGACTGCTAGTGATTGACTGTTTGCTAGCGATATATATTTATTGTTGATTTAATTTCTGAAATTAAACGATCGTTAATTTCAGTAAAACACCAATCGTTATGATTTGACCCGAATAGAGTAAATTCCCCTGATTAGTCATGTTTATAAACGTGTTTGAAATGATTTGAAATTCTTTGAATGGTTTGAATTAGTTGATGATTGATTGGTGATCGATATAGGACTTATCAGTCAAATAAAAAGGAATGATCGGATATCGTTGACTGTTGGAATATTTTTCAACATTTATGCTGATGGTTGTTATGTGTTGGGTAATTAGCATCACTTGGCTAGAAATCAACCGATTTATAAAATACGGATTTTTATCGACAGTGAATCGTTAATGTTTAAGTTATAAATATATTTTGTAACGAAAATAGGATTTGAAAGATTATTACATTGAAAAGTTATTCAAAGTAAAGGAAATAAATAAATATTTATTTATTTATTTAAAGTTTACAAGGAATTATGGAATTGTTTATATAAACCAAATTCTTATGTTGATAAGAATGATAAATAAACGAGCAAGAAATAACCGAGGAGTTAAGTATTCCGTCAAGTGAATGATTAAATGAAGTTATCTAGATTAATTATATTTTAATTAATTTAAAAGAGGAATTGGTCAGAAGAATAATCAGGTTTTATGTCGATCATTTGAACCCAGTTAGACTTTAAATTAGTGATATAACTAAATGAATAATTGGTTAAACTTAGTAAGAGTTTTAAAAAGGAAATTTATTATTTATTCTAGTAATATAGAGAAGTTAATTAATTTGAAATGATTTATGTTGGAGTAAATAACCACTTCTTAAATGTAACACATTTAAGTAACCAAGTTGAATTGAAAATGGTCGAGTGTTGGTAAGAAATTATGGATGAGATTTATATTTTTGAACTCGAGTTTTAATCAGATAATAAAGAGTTCTAAATGAATACGATAGCCTAGATGAAAACTTTTACTTAATGTTTTAAAGGGAGGTAAAAAGGGTTATAGATAAGATCTGGAATTTATAAACGAAGTTTATAAATGAATATGAATTTAAACCGTCATTTTAAATTTGAAATACTTAATAATAGCATTAAGTGGAATCAATGGATTTAAAAGGGGTCTCCCGAAGGAAAAGGGTAATTGGGGAAAAAGGGTTTGATTAAAGTTTAGTAAACGAAGTTGGAAATAGAATTTGAAATAATAATTCAGTTTGTGGAAACAAAGTATTTGAATAAGCCAAGAATGAATAAAGGTGATGTTAGAAATAAGCGATATTAACGTTATTTAAAAAGGAGAAACTTCCAAAGGATGAGAAGTATTGTAGAGCGATGTTTTAAATAGTGGGATGTGTTCTTGAATTACAGCTCTTATCTATCTAAAAATAAGAACGTTGTTGATCAAGGTTTGAGAGGTAATTAAAATACCCCAACTTGGACGACTGCGGGATTAACCAAGGACGATACTAGTTGGTAATGTCGAGAATGGGTGATAAGATTTCCAAAGTAAAGGAAATGATATGAGATTATATTTTCCCTAGTAACGAAATTAAAAAGAAGATTGGGGGGTAAATTTAAAGGCCAAGTGATGCTGATTACCAAACCAGTAAGTCTATTTTTGAGATTTTATGGATGTTTACTTGATAGTTAAATAACCGACTATCAAGTCTGACCTTTACAATTGTTGGTATGGAAAGACCGGGATCGAATGTATATTGGAAAACCATTCCAACCAACAAATACGAAAATATATAAGAAGATCAGACGACGATCGAGATGGAGCATGTGAAGACCATAGATCTTCATGAAGCGGAAGAACCACTTACAATCTCTGATTCGCGCCGGAGATATTATGGGGTTCTGTCGTGGTTGAAATCTGTAGATTTCAAGGACGATCGCTACTGATCCATGGGGTGATTCCTATATTGGATGCAGTAGGAGAGTACCTTCGGTTCATCCTGTTCCTGGGTGACTTGTATGGACGAATGTCTGACAAAGTATTTCCAAAGGAATTACATGCGTTGATTTCTCCAAACGTACCATAGTTGATGGCGGAGAAATGGTTATTCTCTAGCCAAATAGACTAGAGTATTTTTTGTGGACGTCAATCAGTGTGATCTGGCAGATCTGACGATGTGGCATTCAAAGTGTATGATGACCAGATGTGTTCTGACCTCAAGCCTCATCAACCGGGAGATGACAGAAATCGGGCAGGCAGCATGGCTATGTGGCTCGCTCCCATTAGGGTGTATAATCACCTATCTAGAGAAATTCCTTTTGTTTCTTAATCTATCGATTCTGCCCATTCGGGAACTGTGGTTTGAGTCCAACCGTTGGTGATATACATTCGATACACTCAAGCGAAATGAGTGGTCGGTCACGTGAGGGCCGGGTTGCAAGACGTTCTTGTTGAACCCAGTGTATTCGCCTCTAGAGATACACGATCAGCAGGTGGTCACATACCTTGTCAAAGTTGGAATCCAATCTCCAAGAAGTGCCCGCGGTTTTGTTTGTATATATATACGTGGAGCGTGAGATGCAAGCGTTCCACTAGATTGATATTTACTTGTATTTAGACACTATGATAATATCAGAAAAGATATGGATTTCAAAAACTGTTTTGGGTTATCGTAAGGTAAAAACCGTCCATGTTTATGTGTGGATTGGTCTTACGATTATCTTTTTCTTTCGAAAGGATTTAACTTTAAAATCAAGTTGTGTGATACCCTTAATGCTGTGCGAGTTTTTCTCACTCTGGTTCACCAGACTGACCCGGTGTTTTGTAAATGCTCGGGTTAGCCCGGAGTGTACAGGTTCAGGTTATCAGGTACTGTGAAGTCCAAAGACGAGCTGAAGATGTTTAGACAATATGAAATCTAGTATTTATTCCGCTGTGTATATGTGGATGGATTATCAAAACTGTCCAGCTGTGTGTTGTACTCTGATATTGTAAGTATTTTAAAGTTTTCAGTTAAGATTTATTTCTGTATTATATTTTGTTCTGCTGCGATGTGAGACTCGGTGTTGATACTTCTTCTTCTATTCTAATATTTCTTTCTCTCTTATCTCACCCTCTAATTTCTTTCTATAAACGTTCCAGTGTTTTCGGTGTTGGAGGATCGGCATGAGATACGATAAGGGATTTATGTCGATTTTCGGGGCCGAAATCTGCTGGGTCGTTACAGTGGTATCAGAGCTATTGGTTGAGTAGTAACCTTGGCTCTGTGGTGTAACTCAATAGAGGGGGGGGGGTTAGCAACACCCTAGATTGAGTTTGAGTGTATAGATATATGAGAGCGTATTTGTAAAGTTTTATATAAAAATGTTTATATTGTGCTATTTGACTGGTTTAAGTGTTGAGAAGCATCGAACTAGCAAATGGATACAATATTGTTTTATAAAGTGGGTAAACAAAATAATTTTACCCAATGTATATTTTTATATAGAAAAGGAAATTATTTTCTATATTATAGTAATATGGGTTGTTGTTTGTTTTGAATGATTTGATTTGAAATCAAATTTTAATTTTGAGATAAAATTGAATTCGTCGATTGAATCGAATATGAGAAATGAAACTGAAGCCGGTCAAGTAAAACCAATTTAAGAAATAATTAAAAAGAGTGGACTTGAATAAAATCAGGGGTTGGAATTTTAATGGATAGATTGAGATTCAAATAAAGTGAATTGCCATTCGAATTTTGAATTTTCTTTTCGAAGAATTTGAAGCCCAGAGTGGCAGTGGTAGTTGTACCGATCGAGCCAAGCAGAGAAGGTGCTGGCAAAATTATCGAAAATTGTAGAGTTCGAAATTTTGAATTTAATTCAAAAGAAACGATTTTAAAATAATTCGAGTCAGAATATTCTTCTTACCTTAGCAATTTCGAGGACGAAATTATTTTAAGGGGGAAGGAATGTAACGACCCGGACTTTTCACTGTTAATTTTAAAATATTTAGATTAATTTTGAATCTTGTATTGGTAATATAAAATGATTTTTACAAGAAAACTTTTTATTAGAAATGAAGTTTTAACGTATAAATTATAATATAGCTTAATTAATGTACGAAATATTAAATTATTTTGTGGTTCACAATTTCGCTTTAATTGGACATTATTTGTGCACGAACTTTCGGTAAATGTCGAACATTAATTTCATTGAATAAACAATATTTTTGTAAAGTTCATTTTAATTCAAGATTAAATTTTTGGAAAAACCATAGAAGTCTTCACTAGCTACTGTCAAATTTATACCCACTGATTATTCGTCATTTTCAAATCTCAAATAAGGATTCTCGACTGCCTCGACAATTGGAGGGAAGCGAAAGTCTTTGGAAAAAAAAATCTGTCTGAAACAAAATCTGTGTGAAAATCTAAGTTCATGCACGTCCCCTTCAGAATAATGATACTGCACAAAGCACATGTCGGCTGAGTTGGTCGTATTTAATGTATATGGTCTCAATATTTTATTTTTGAATAACCATATATCCTATTTTTACTATTACAGAGAAAAAGGGAAAGTAGATATAATACATTGAATTACTTTGATTCCATCCATTATCGTATCAAGGGAATATAATCTTATTGAAACCATACAATTGAATTATAAAATGCAGTTTTGTCCCTTCATAAAACAAAAGAGATACATATCTTTTACAATCCATTCAGTACAAGAAAACAACTAAGTAAATCTATAGAGATTGAAAAATCAAGTCAAACTATATATATATACACATTCACAGAACTGTTTTTTTTTTACATTTTATGAACTGTTAATTTCAGACAAAACAACACAAATAGGATTCATATGTTTATCCGCAGCTTTTGTCCTTTCAAGGAGAACCAGTGAATTTGTATTCTTCTCGATCAGTTGGGATCTGTAAAAGAAAGGGAAAAGAAGAAATGATGGTTAGAAGTAGTACATGTTCCCATTCAAAACAACAAAGAAAATTGTGATAAAGTAGCTAATAAAAATAAAATCAACAGCTAAGGTAAATAGCTGAAACCCTATAGATGAATTGTCAAGTCTACAAAAGAAAATGTATCAGCTGAAAACAGCTACGGGATGTACAAAAACAGATAAGAAAAAGGTAATAAATTTATGTACATCAATCTAATAACTTTTGCAGAGACAGGAAATTTCATATTTCAATCACTAAATCTGAAAATAAAAAGAAATCTACAATGTACAGTCCTAAGATTTTTGAACTGGATTTAACAAGTCATAGCTAAAACCGAATCTGATCTATACAAGATCATCAGTGTTTTCAAACAGATCAGCTGTAATGGGATAAGATACTAAACCCAACAAATCCCCATATACAATGTGAATTGACAATACAATTCAGCAGTATATATATACAGTACAAACAGGACATACACAATACAAATTAACAGTTATAGCCTTGCCTACCCTAGGAACTGTTCGGTTGTGTATATCTAAGCAAGATGGCACATGGAAAATCTAACACAAATCCGCACCATTTTCATGTCAAGTATCATACATCCATCAATGTTCCTATCACTAGTACAACCAGATCGATAGCATAGAAAACGCAAGAATAAGCCTAAGAAAAACTAGACAACTAAAAAATTTAACCTATGAAGTTACCACTCGAATTCAACATTTGATCTTATCTGGGCTATTCATGGCTATAAATACGTATGGTGCTCCCAAAATCAAAACAGATCAAAACCAAAGCAAAGTTCGAAACCACTCAAAAATCAAAACAAGAAATACTACAATTCGAAATTTATTAAATACTTATCTGCATTCGAGGGTGTACGCGTTTCATCTCTGTGTACTTTTGATCGATTTCGTGATGATTTTGTTCGAATTTGAAAACCAAGGGTGTGGAATACCTGCGCAACGAAGTAGGCTCGGAGGGGTTGTCTATAGAGATGGAGGAGGAAGTGACTTGGTTCTGGGAGAGGGGAGTTGCCTGGCGAAGGCAGGAGGAGTTGAGCGACGCCGTGTATCTCGAGATGGCGGAAGGAATTGGGGAATTAGGGTTTCGGGGTTGGATAAATTTTAGAGGCGGCTGATCAAATGAATAACGATTGAAGGGTTAGGGTTTGAAAGGGGTAATCAGGTAATGGGTTGGGCTAGCGGTCAATAAGGTAAGGCCCAAATTCTTAATTCAAAATGGAATCCTTGTTTTTAAATTTTAATTTATTTTATAAAGTTTGTAATACGATTTCTCCTTCGTACGATATCAAATTCACGCGCGGTCAGTTGCGTTGGATCCGTGAAGCCGAGTACTTCGAGATGGAGCAGGTCTGGGTCAGATCTGAAGTAACGGGGATTCTATTTCGAATTAAACGTCAGTTTAATTGGACAAAAATCAGACTGTTATCGACAGATTTAAATCCAGGTGAGTTAAACTCACTCAGCTCTTCCCATTTATATTTTATATAAATTGGGTATTTTTATTTTGTGTGTTCTGACTGCTAGTGATTGACTGTTTGCTAGCGATATATATTTATTGTTGATTTAATTTCTGAAATTAAACGATCGTTAATTTCAGTAAAACACCAATCATTATGATTTGACCCGAATAGAGTAAATTCCCCTGATTAGTCACGTTTATAAACGTGTTTGAAATGATTTGAAATTCTTTGAATGGTTTGAATTGGTAGATGATTGATTGGTGATCGATATAGGACTTATCAGTCAAATAAAAAGGAATGAACGGATATCGTTGACTATTTGAATATTTTTCAACATTTATGCTGATGGTTGTTATGTGTTGGGTAATTAGCATCACCTGGCTAGAAATCAACCGATTTTTGAAATATGGATTTTTATCGATAGCGAATCGTTAATGTTTAAGTTATAAATATATTTTATAACGAAAATAGGATTTGAAAGATTATTACATTGAAAAGTTATTCAAAGTAAAGGAAATAAATATTTAATTAATTATTTATTTAAATTTTACATGGAATTATGGAATTGTTTATATAAACCAAATTCTTATGTTGATAAGAATGATAAATAAACGAGCAAGAAATAACCGAGGAGTTAAGTATTCCATCAAGTGAATGATTAAATGAAGTTATCCAGATTAATTATATTTTAATTAATTTAAAAGAGGAATTGGTCAGAAGAATAATCAGGTTTTATGTCGATCATTTGAACCCAGTTAGACTTTAAATTAGTGATATAACTAAATGAATAATTGGTTAAACTTAGTAAGAGTTTTAAAAAGGAAATTTATTATTTATTCTAGTAATATAGAGAAGTTAATTAATTTGAAATGATTTATGTTAGAGTAAATAACCACTTCTTAAATGTAACACATTTAAGTAACCAAGTTGAATTGAAAATGGTCGAGTGTTGGTAATAAGTTATGGATGAGATTTATATTTTTGAACTCGAGTTTTAATCAGATAATAAAGAGTTCTAAATGAATACGATAGCCTAGATGAAAACTTT
The DNA here is from genome assembly GCA_030737875.1 of Allium sativum. Taxonomy (NCBI): domain Eukaryota; kingdom Viridiplantae; phylum Streptophyta; class Magnoliopsida; order Asparagales; family Amaryllidaceae; genus Allium; species Allium sativum. The sequence continues at coordinate 135,931,330 of CM060925.1, read as the reverse complement.
TACTTAATGTTTTAAAGGGAGGTAAAAAGGGTTATAGATAAGATCTGGAATTTATAAACGAAGTTTATAAATGAATATGAATTTAAACCGTCATTTTAAATTTGAAATACTTAATAATAGCATTAAGTGGAATCAATGGATTTAAAAGGGGTCTCCCGAAGGAAAAGGGTAATTGGGGAAAAAGGGTTTGATTAAAGTTTAGTAAACGAAGTTGGAAATAGAATTTGAAATAATAATTCAGTTTGTGGAAACAAAGTATTTGAATAAGCCAAGAATGAATAAAGGTGATGTTAGAAATAAGCGATATTAACGTTATTTAAAAAGGAGAAACTTCCAAAGGATGAGAAGTATTGAAGAGCGATGTTTTAAATAGTGGGATGTGTTCTTGAATTACAGCTCTTATCTATCTAAAAATAAGAAAGTTGTTGATCAAGGTTTGAGAGGTAATTAAAATACCCCAACTTGGACGACTGCGGGATTATCCAAGGACGATACTAGTTGGTAATGTCGAGAATGGGTGATAAGATTTCCAAAGTAAAGGAAATGATATGAGATTATATTTTCCCTAGTAACGAAATTTAAAAGAAGATTGAGGGATTAATTTAAAGGCCAAGTGATGCTGATTACCAAACCAGTAAGTCTATTTTTGAGATTTTATGGATGTTTACTTGATAGTTAAATAACCGACTATCAAGTCTGACCTTTACAATTGTTGGTATGGAAAGACCGGGATCGAATGTATATTCGAAAACCATTCCAACCAACAAATACGAAAATATATAAGAAGATCAGACGACGATCGAGATGGAGCATGTGAAGACCATAGATCTTCATGAAGCGGAAGAACCACTTACAATCTCTGATTCGCGCCGGAGATATTCTGGGGTTCTGTCGTGGTTGAAATCTGTGGATTGCAAGGACGATCGCTACTGATCCATGGGGTGATTCCTATATTGGATGCAGTAGGAGAATACCTTCGGTTTATCCTGTTCCCGGGTGACTTGTATGGACGAATGTCTGACAAAGTATTTCCAAAGGAATTACATGCGTTGATTTCTCCAAACGTACCATAGTTGATGGCGGAGAAATGGTTATTCTCTAGCCAAATAGACTAGAGTATTTTTTGTGGACGTCAATCAGTGTGATCTGGCGGATCTGACGATGTGGCATTCAAAGTGTATGATGACCAGATGTGTTCTGACCTCAAGCCTCATCAACCGGGAGATGACAGAAATCGGGCAGGCAGCATGGCTATGTGGGTCTCTCCCATTAGGGTGTATAATCACCTATCTAGAGAAATTCCTTTTGTTTCTTAATCTATCGATTCTGCCCATTCGGGAACGGTGGTTTGAGTCCAACCGTTGGTGATATACATTCGATACACTTAAGTGAAATGAGTGGTCGGTCATGTGAGGGCCGGGTTGCAAGACGTTCTTGTTGAAACCAGTGTATTTGCCTCTAGAGATACACGATCGGCAGGTGGTCCCATACCTTGTCAAAGTTGGAATCTAATCTCCAATAAGTGCCTACGGTTTTGTTTGTATATATATACGTGGAGCGTGAGATGCAAGCGTTCCACTAGATTGATATTTACTTGTATTTAGACACTATGATAATATCAGAAAAGATATGGATTTCAAAAACTGTTTTGGGTTATCGTAAGGTAAAAACCGTCCATGTTTATGTGTGGATTGGTCTTACGATTATCTTTTTCTTTCGAAAGGATTTAACTTTAAAATCAAGTTGTGTGATACCCTTAATGCTGTGCGAGTTTTTCTCACTCTGGTTCACCAGACTGACCCGGTGTTTTGTAAATGCTCGGGTTAGCCCGGAGTGTACAGGTTTAGGTTATCAGGTACTGTGAAGTCCAGAGACGAGCTGAAGATGTTCAGACAATATGAAATCTAGTATTTATTCCGCTGTGTATATGTGGATGGATTATCAAAACTGTCCAGCTGTGTGTTGTACTCTGATATTGTAAGTATTTTAAAGTTTTCAGTAAAGATTTATTTCTATATTATATTTTGTTCCGCTGCGATGTGAGACTCGGTGTTGATACTTCTTCTTCTATTCTAATATTTCTTTCTCTCTTATCTCACCCTCTAATTTCTTTCTATAAACGTTCCAGTGTTTTCGGTGTTGGAGGATCGGCATGAGATACGATAAGGGATTTATGTCGATTTTCGGGGCCGAAATCTGCTGGGTCGTTACAGTTGAACCCTGGGTCAACCCAATTCAAGGATGGGCCGACCCACTTTTCACGAATTTCAGCCGGAACAAATCCTGACGAACTTGCAACTTTCAACCATCGTTTGACTGATCAAACGAACTCGGATTCAAGTGAAAATTTGCAGATATATAAACAAAAGTCATGCAAACAGAGACTAGATTTTGTAAGCAAAAACTCACCTACAAAGGATTTGTAGTAAGGATTGAAGTTATTTACACCGAATTTGGGTTTTGGATGCTAAAAAATGAGTGATTTCTTCCTGTAGAACACACAACTGAAACATGCAAAGCAAAATTTTCACTATAACCACAAATTCTCAACAAAAGATATAATTTCATGAAATGGATCTGGCTTTTTGATGCTTTACCTGCTGTAGAATGGCTTAAATTACACAAATCTTTGTTTTCGAGGTGGATTTGAGGCCTTGGTGAATTTACAGTAAAATATTTTGAGTGGTTTCTTTTTGCTGGAGAAGAAAGGTTACTAGGAAAAATGAACGTAGTGTTCATTCTTCTCTAGATACTTCTTTGATTAAGGAAACAATTAGGCTCACTAATGATATAGTTAAGCCCATGGTGATTAATTTGGCTAATTAGTACATGTTTAAGCCATACAAGCCTCTAATTAATCTACAATCCCATGTTTTCCACCACAGTCACATAAAATAAACCTTATTTAATACAACGAGGTTATGTAAATTTATTAACAACATTTTAAAGACATTTTAAAGGCTTATTAACTTTTAAAAATCTTTCTTTTATCATAATTTTACAAATTTCACATTCATTTGAACATTTTACTTATTCTTACAAAATCATTGTACATAAACAAAGCATATATCACAAATGGATCATTTTCATATATGTATATGTACACACACACACACACACACACACACATATATATATATATATATTTGATCCACTAAACATATAAAAACTCATAATTTATATTTATTTTTTAGTTACAACAATTTTACCTTTAAATAGTTTACACAACACTGCGTGTTTTGTCCAAAATTCTAATAATTGTTCTTTAACCATTTTTTATGAAAAAACTTAACACACTTATCAAATGTTTTAGTTTCTTATTCCTAATATTAACATTAACACCCTTAACATTTTAAGTTGTCAAATTATTCTAAATTTCACCCAAAAGTCAATATTTCACCAAAATCTCAATATTTTCAACTATTGATATCAAGTCCCAATAAAATGGTTTTACCTATTAATCACTTCATGGAAAAACAATTATTCTTAGTATATTAACACTTGTTAATATTTTAAATATCAAATTTTCTTAAAAAGCCATATAGCCCATTTTCCTTAGTTAATTACCAAAGCCTCAATTAATCACTTAATTGCAATTAAATTCCACCAATAAACTTTAAAACATCAAATTTTCACCAGATAGTTACATTTTAATTGGTATTTGATCATAGCAGGTAATTACTAAAAACCCTAGTTGTTACATGTATACATATATTATTGTGGTATATATGTTGTGATGGATGAATGGATGCTATGGGTATTTATATGGTTATTACTAGTGATAATGTGTTCACTGCACATGTTACACCAACATATATGGGTATTGAATAAGTCTCGGATAATATAAATGAATATTATATTCACTTAAATAATGGGTAAAAATAAAAGTTGGAATTTTGAATTCAAAATGGTTTGAAAATGAACTTAAGGTATTAATGAAAAACTTTTGTAAAGATGGAAATTTATTTGAAAACAAATTCAATTATAAATGGCACGTTTAATTTGAAATCAATTTTGAATAGTAATTTCAAAAATTGAAGTTGAATTTGATATATAAATGATGTCAAAAATTCAAATTGATTATTCAAACTATCTTATATTATATTTGATTTGATTTTAGGAAAGTTTGGATTTAAAAGGATTAATTTTGAAAAATATTAATATTTTATTAATTAAATAACAATATAATATTCATTAAAAATAAATATTTAAATTTTAAGTTGAAATTTGGAATATTATTTTGAAATAGTCTTATATATGTTTTAAAAAGATTTATAAACTATTTTAAAATAAATTGGATTAATTTTTATATAAAATTGTAATATGATCAAAATAGAGCTAGTCGCGCTGCGGTAGTTCATTAATTTCAGCTTTACACTTCAAATAGTTATATCACACACCTTTTAAATCGGATTTATCTGAAACAAATAATATTTGTTTTTATTTAATAATAAATTTCATATGAAAAAGGAATTTTCATATTTCGATGAATAGTTTTAAGTTATGTCCAAATCAATTTTGAATAAAAATCACGGTAATGCAGTTTAGTGGTTAAATTTGGAAATCGCTTGAAACAGCTATTTAAAAATTATTAAGAATAGGGATTTTTTTGATAAATCATAGTAAATGATTTAAATTGGCCTAGATCAAAATTTTGAAGATTTGAAGTTATTTAAACAAAATTAGTAAAATTGGCTGTTTTGGAATACCTTTAGTAACGCTTTTGAACATTATTATCCAATATGGAGTTTTAAAAGGAAATGATTTCAAATGAATAATGAAGTATTTTAATTTGAGTTTAAGCTAAGACTTAATTAAAGATCCTATATATCCATATGTTTTTAAATAGCGATTGTTATTTGGAAAGTCCGGGACTAGAACTTATGTCCGAAGACCATTCTAAATAAGAACACGACGTAATAGAGAAATCAAAGATATTAGAAGAAAGTGTTGAAGATCGAAAATCTTCACATCGAAAGGACTTCCTATTGAATTTCTCTTCACTGGGTTGCTCCTATATTGATATTTTATTTAGCGGTATGTCCTGACGTATTTGGAGAATTTCGGGATTTGCAAGGGCTTCTCTCTTTTATTGGATAAGGAATAAAGTGCCTTCGGATTCATTCAGACCTAGAACGGACTTGTATGGATGTGTGTTTAACATTGTATTTTGTGATATACTGATTGATCTTTACTAAAATATTTTTGTTTGTGGTGGAGAGGTTATCTCTTAGCTTAACATCCTTCTTTGAAACATACGAGCTCAAACTTGATATGGTTAGTAATTATCAATCGTATATTATGAAATGACAGTGTGGCATAATGAGTGATTGTGCTATATAAAAGCATGCTTAGAAAGCATAACTTTGTATAATGAGACTTTGACAAGCCTCACCCTTGGAAAATGGCTAAAACAAGAAAGATGCAGTATTACTTACTGCCTCCTTCTAGATAAAAAGTGTACCATGTATGGGGCCCAGGTATTACTTATGTGGCAACTTCTACCTTTTGTGATTGTTGATGTTGCTGGGCCCCGGTTTAAGGTTGGTAACGACCGGGAGATGATATACTCAAGTGTGACCCAGTTAAGGGAGATCTTGGTCTTGTGTTGGCAGAGAACTTGAGTTGTTCTCGGGATATTCCTCTAGAAATGTACCCATCGGTAAGGAAGTTCTTTAGTTGGTCATTTGTTGGAAATCCATTCTCCACTACGAGTTTGTATGGTTCTAGTTGTAAACCTATATGTCGGCAAAATATATGGTTCCTATACCGGCTAAGATTGATAGATTTATTTGCGAAAGTGATTTCCACATTATGTACTAAGAATAATATCAAATGATTTTCGCGTATTATGCATGTTTGGTTATCATAAGGAGAAAGCTCTCCTAAGTCTGTGTTTGCATCGTATATGTGCCAAGAGACCTTATGGTAGCTTCCTTATTCAAAAGCATTGCGAGTTTTATTGCACATAACAAATATATTGAGTTTCTCACACTAGTCCCATGACTAACCTAGAGTTTATCGTTTTTTCCCTTAAACTCTGGGTGCCCTTATTTTCTACACGGGCAGCCTAAGAGTTAGGTTTGTAGCAGTATTCTGGAGCTTGTATTTTTAATCTTTTTGTGGAGCATCTTTTGTGGAGCATCTTCAACTTTTGTGGAGTATCTTTTGGATCTTTTAGGTGAATATGGAGCATGTTTTGGATTCACTCTCTTTAGTTTATTTTCCGTTGTTACTTTTGTAACCAGTAGTTCATGTATTTAGATATGTACATTACTCTTATGTTGTTGTTGATCTAACCCTGATGTATCTCATATTATATTTATGAGAAGCTATTTTATTCCATTGTGATTATTCTCTGATGTGTTATAACCCCAGACGATTAGGAATCCGGCGTTTGAATCTCTAACATTTGATGCTTGAGTTGTGCCAAATGCCATTTTCGAAGTTTGAAATTTTGGATCATTACAAGTTTAGGCAGTATATAACATACTACATGACAAATGTGTCTGACCCTGCATAGCGAGAATCGAACCCATGGTCTCTTACACCATATCCAAGTGTCCTAACCGATTTAGACAAGGGTGCTTTTATTTACACTTAAATTAGATAATCTAACTTCTTATGGTTTCTATCCAAAATACTTTTATTTTTTTTATCAATGTTTCCTTAAACAAAATAGGTGTATGTAAAATAAGTTTGAACAACTGACAGTTAAAAAGTTATTTATCGATGAAACGGTTTTCGATTCATTATTGATTTTTTTTTCAAAGAAAACATTTTTCTAAATATTTTCCCAAAACAATGTTACCATTATTAATTATGATTTAAAAAGAGGTTAAAAAACTAATTTAAATAATTTTAATAACATTTTGTCCAAGATTCAAACACTTATACAATTCATATACTTAAATATAAAGTGTTTGAAATTCCGAGTAGTAACAGTTGGGCCCTTAAGTAATAATCCCAATATCTCTTGCGAGAAATCGAAGCAACACCTAGCGGAAGGTAAGGGCACATTGAATGTGGTTTCATTTTGTGCATTTATGCTTTTTGTGTATTTATAATTTTTTTGCTTAGTGCACTTACTTGCACATGATTGGATGATGTACACTGGGTCGATTCCCTATTTTATGTGCATAATTGACTATTTCTGCCTATTGTGAGTAATATGGGCATCTTCCTTTATTAGAGGGGGAGGTGGGGCGTAGCGATCTATAAATCGATATATTTACTTTGAACCAATCAGTGATAGTAATTACCACGTTTGGTTTGAATGTAAAATTAAAGACACATCATCAATTAGCATTTTTATTAAGTTTTCTTTCCCTGTGTAATAAATTTTAGAGGTGATGAATTTAAAAAATTTACAAGACTTAATGAAGTATAATGTATAGTTACAGACATTAGTCTACTAAGTGGAAGTTTATATGCCCATAATTATTTAGCAATAAAATATTTCCCAAATGACTCATGTACAAATTGTACTTTTCTAGACAAATGCATTGGAGAATAATGTTACATTTTATAGTGGAAGCCTATTATATATATTTCACATCGTAGATTGGAGAGGACAAATAAGAATTTTATGGTATTATATTCAACTAGAGTTTGAGATGCTTAGGGTCAGTCTTATGTCATTTTGGGCCATGGACAAAGGATAATTTGGCATAGGCATCGAGCCCGGGCTGGTGGTTGGCTCGGAGTACCCCATAGTTGATTGTCAAAGATTCCTTCTGTACTTCACATTCTTATGCCCAGTATATTAATTGGGGTATGACCACTGCGGCGCCGCCCTTTTTGATGATATCTATCAATTGAGAGTTTTATACTCAAATCTTCTGACCTGACTAAAGTACTTTGCTTGTTCAGCTAGGAAAAGGATGATCCAAAAATGGGTTGTCTTCTTCATTCGTACGGTCCAATTTCCCGCGGAGTAGTATGACATGACCCTAGGCTTTAATTTTTCCTTTTCCGGGGTTGGACCCTTTATATAATTGTAAATAAATATTTCGAAACATTTTTTTTTTGAAAATTGTTTAATATACCAACATGGTGGTCAGAGTAGGCTTTGAACATTATATACATTAGTGTATATATCTATATATAAATGTGTGTGTAAGCTTTTGTGTTTCTGTGAGAAGTATATTCGAAAAAAAATCATATTTTCCCCTTTAACAATTACCGTTTGTACTAAAATAATTTATAAAAGATGATGAAGATGTAAGATAAACACTAAAATATGACTTTTGAGCCATTGACATCGACAAACATTTCTCCCTACTTGATTTTCCAATAACAAGCAAGTCTAAATTTTAAATATTCGAAACAAGAGCAAAATAAGTTAAAGTCCATTCCATAATCAAATATTGAATAGTTATCCAATTAGATCCTATTTTGAAACTAAATTTTTAATCCAATATCTAAATCTTTTATTTAACTTTGATTTTAAAGTAGCATTAATTAAGGATAACTTGGTAATAATTAATACCAAATTATAGTTGTAACAATATGCTCAACTTGATTGAGCTAAAATAGTTACTAATAATTGAGTAACATTATAATGGTCTTTAATTGTTATGTTTAGTATTTTATCGTAACCATTACCAGCTTCCAGTTTCGATTAAATGCCATATTAGTTTTGCATCATTTATTGCTATACTTGAACAGTTAATGATCAATACGTTATTGGATGACTAAAAGTTAAAAGAGTACTGAACTTAAATATGCAGAAATTGCGATTACAACAATACCAATTACATTACGAATTAAATACCAAAGTAGGAAAAGAATATAAGATTTTTACCATTGGGTTTGGAAAATATTTTGTAATCACTATAGTCTAAGAATTTAAAATTTATGAAGAAAGTCATATCTTGCCGCCTTAATAAGAATTAGAAAGCATGATGGTAACCTAAAATGTTTAATTTGATTTTTAATAATTTACATCAAATATCAAAGCTTTAGATTAATTAGATTAGAAAAATAATTTTGAAAATACAAGCAACAAAGCTCTGATTTATGAAACATGGTTTGCGATATGAACATCTAAGCTAACATAGATCTTGAAATAAAAAAAATGGATGTCAAATTATATGCTACTGAATAAATATTATGATCGTTTGAGAATGGACACTGAACCGTTGCCCATGTTGTTTACTATTAAAACTGGCTGAGCTGAAGATGTTTCAATGGAGAAATAAATTTTAATCAAAATTTGGATTAGAGGTGTCAAATGGGTCATTTAGGGCTGTATGAGGGTCAACCAAATTTTGACCCAACCTGTTATGATTCAGTTATTTTGACCCATTTAACACAAAGCTTTATCTAACCCAACCCACCTATTAATGGGTTACTCATTTGATCCATCTAAATGTAGTCTGTAATTTTTTATATACAATTATGAGAATTAGTCTGTTATTTTCTAAGTATAAACGTTAATCACCTGGAGAGTTATATTGTTCGTTCATAGGACGAAATATCTGAGTGTTCCTGAGAGCTCATCGGTCTAAGTCTCGTCCGGTTCCGAGGTAATATGAAGAAATTACTGCGGTATTACCAGAATAACAGCGAGTTTGTATGTAGGTAGAGTTCAAATATGAGAATATAGTATATTATTTTCTAAGTACAACCAATAGTCACCTTATTGAATTGTAATGTTCAATCACCGGACAAAACGTGCGAGTGTTTTACATTGTCCATAATTAAGGTGAGAATCTATCGGTCGAAGTCTCATCCGGTTCCGAGGTAGTATGAAGAAATTATTGTAGTTTCTACAAAAAGAAATAACGATTTTGTATGTAGGTAGAGTTAAATGGATAAGTGAGTTACCCGTTACCCATTTGTAACCCTTTTAAAAATAAGTCAACCTTTTTATGATTTATTTAATAAAAAATTATAAAGAGTTGTAACTAAAGTAAAATGGTTTGGGTAAATGCAAATGTTATATTTTAACAGGTCTATGGATTTATACAACACGTTATGCTGGTTAACGCTTACCAGAAATCCAAGTTTTTCATGCGGCACGCTTTGCCAGTTGCCACACAAACTTTCCACGTTGGGGGGAAAAGGACAAGAGCTTGGGGTGCTCTTCCATTACTCTCCGAGTCTATATAATCCCAAAATACCATCCACGTTTCTTCCCGTAATAATCCCGGCCCTTTCTCCAGAATCAGTTTCTCCTTTCTTTTGCAAATCTGACGACTGAGTTTGCGTCAGCGCTTCAGAGACTTCATCACCTTTCCATAAGGTAATCTAATGGCATCTTTTCTCACTGGCCGTAGTATAACTGTATAAGATGGATGGTTTTTCTCTTCTCTTTGTTTTCAATTTATCCGATGAATTATTCATATTAGTTTGAATTGCGATTCATTGGCGAGATCTGCATCTGTAAGATTAATCTAGGGGTCTGATTATAATTTCTTATTATTTTTATCACCTGTGCTTTAACCTTGTTTACCTTTTGTGTAGACGTGATTTGGATATCTTCGTAGCATTTAACTGGGTTTAAAGATAAATTTAATGTAAAATAGCTTCACAAAATTATGCTGTATCCAAAAGATGCTTGTTATTCAAGTTTCCGGACGGTCGTTATCCATTGATTCTCGGCACCTACAATATTTTTAATTTAATGTATGGTTAGCTCGGGTTTTTTTGGGCAGACTTCCATATTTAATGACTCATGATAATGAATATCTACATTGTGATAACTATCTATTAAATGCCGTATGATGTTGCAAGGTACCATGGAGGTGGTTATTAATTGTAGAATCATTTCGCCAAACAAGATGCTTGATTGCATCCAAGCTTCTGAAGATTAGTGTATTTCCGTTATAATATAAATTTTAGTCCAGGTCTAATTTGGGCTATAGGGACGTTCTTGGCGCCTAATGTGTTGTGTTAGTCACGATATCATTGATAAATAGTGACTAAAATGGTAAATAAGTATTAATCTATGTTTAACAAAAGATGTAAACCTGTTTAGACTTTAGAGGCCATATATATATATATATATATATATATATATATATATATATATATATATATATATATATATATATATATATATATATGTTTCCAACCTACGGTTTGTGTAATGGGCCACGCTTGGAATATATTTTGAAGAAAGCACAAACCGTGTTAAATTAATTTTTAACATAGATGGAATTTTAATATCATAACGTACAGTTAGTTGATAATGTAAGGATGATTATTTTGCTAAATTAAAAATAAAAATAATAACATATTTATTTACAAACTTTCCTGCAATGCCTAACGTTCATTAGTCTCTATAATATTATAATCCCACATGTTCTGCACTTATCCTTATTTATATTAAATTAGTAGATGACAATAAACAAAACAATCAAATACATAACATGACATTATTACACTTAGGTGATGATGCCTATCAAAGTCCAAATGAAATGTTTTGATAACATTGGTTATATATGTGTGTATAATCATATAAAATTGCAAGAGACATTCGAGCAAACTTAAAAAAAAAAAAATGTGTCAATATAGTTAAATTAAAAAGAGAACATATCAATTTTGTGAGCAGTAAAAGAAGATTATATAAATGAGATAGAACGAAACAAAAATGTGCAATAAAGTATGGATCTTAAACAATTGTACATCTTAAAATGATGATCTTGACCAATAATTGCAAATTAACATATGCGGATATTTGATTGTCGATGGATTAACTATTGAGGAAAAAAATAGACTTGTGTTTGTGTAAAAAGAGTAGATAAAGGAATAACAAGTGTTCCATACAACTACAATGATTTACTTAAAGTTTGGGAAGATCTCAACTTTATGTTTGTCTCGACAATTGAATAGGGATGCACTTCAGTTATTGTGTCAACTAATTCTATGATTCAATGTGGGCCAGAACCACATTAGCTATTGTTTGTTTAAATATAATATATGATCATTCTTTAAAATTGACAATGATACCAATTTGATATCTTAACAATTGTAGTTGCACCATTCTTGAGTACTACTTAATCAAATGGATCAATGAGTATAACCAATAAAAGAGAGTACATGCTAATGCTCAAAGCATTTCACATATAATCACGATCGCGAATGTGCATACCTGCTCAACCAAAATCAACAAATAACAATGCTTTGTTTTGAGGGCAATTTAGGGATACATCCTTATAATTATTAAAACCTAAGCTTTAGATCCATCCTAATTCTTCTTTATAAAATGCATCTCTATTTTCAGATAAATAGGCGCAATGCATGAGGTTGTTTTGGTGATTTTACTAATTTTAGCATTTGTTTGTGTTATTATTTTCCTTAACTAATTACCACATAATACACGTTTTGTTTGACTTTCAAATTTGAAAACGAGAGTTATAAAAAAGTACTATAAGAAATAGGATGTATAAAACAGTTTTTAAAATGAAGCAATATAAAATAACTTTTAGAAAGAGAGATGTGTTCCTAATTTTCACCTATTTGAATATCGTAATCTGTTTTGCTTGAACCACCTTATTTTAATATTTTGTATCAGGAAAATAATATCAAGGACAAAGTTACAGGTTTTTTCAACCGTGAGGATACAACCTGTTAAATTTTTATTCCGGAGAACAAAGCACTAAATTTTAGATATCAATTTTACAGTGTGCATGGTATTAGAGTTTGACAATCAATTTTTAAGTATCAGTTTTACAGTATGTACGGTATCAAAATTTAACTATCAATTTTTAAGTATCAATTTTACGATGTGTGGTATCAATTTTACGTTGTGTATTGTTCTTGAGAATAATTTTTTTATGGGTTGTCCTTGAGCTCGGAAAAGTTATAAAGTTTGTCTTTCACAATAAAATCTCCATTTTGTATTTGGTTAGTATCCATGTTTCGGTTGATATCTGTATGTATGTAAATATGTCTTATTTGAGGCCATTGATGTACTGTCTTTTTTACATGGATGAATTGCATTTTTTGTTAATTCTTATATTGATTGTAGTCATTGATAGTTGCATTCTTGTACGTTTTGTGAGTTTATTTTAAGTTGGCTTTTGGAGTATTGTATATTTGTACAATAATTTACACGTGAAGTTGGATAAGTCGAAACAAAGTGATCTATCCTTTCCATATTATAATGAATTATTGACACATGTGTGCTAAAACTTCTTAAATAAAGGATATATTAAAGTGAAATAATAAAAATCTTAGTTTACGTAGGCAGTTGCGTAAATAATGATTAGCGTTGGCAGTTAGAGCCGACCCAATATATCCTGACCTGATCCAGTAGGCTTGGTTCTAGGCGGGTCGAGTTTTGTTGGGTCCAAACTGTGCATTTTGAAAACTCAAACTTGACTTGAGCTTCGATTAGGTAATAATGCTAAAAATGCATTTATTTCAATGTTTTGGGGTTGGACCGGGTTTGACTGAATTTTTATTATATTTTTCATCACTCGGACCCGACCCAAGACCATTGGATTCGATTTAGATATTGGTCTTTTTGGATCGGGTCGGTCTGTTTTTGCGATTCTCCGTTCTAATTGCCAACCCTAATGATGATGCATAATCAATATCGATGTAATGATAAATTTATTGTTATTATACCGATTATACTTTTACATCGCTTTAACTCGGAATTGGTAACTGATTGACATGTAATGAAATGGTAAAAAGAAGTTTATCTTTACCACAACATTTTCATTATATCGCTCTAACAGAAACATAATTGGGTAGTATCATCACTCTTTTTTAGCTCTATTTTTCTCTTATTTCATCTATCATATATGTATGTCTTCATATATGCCCTTTCATGTTTTGTACTTGAGTAGACATGATATTACATTTGGTTATATGTATTATTTGTTTATTCCCTAGAAGTTCATGTGCAGTTATTGTTATTATTATCTCAAATTGACAAAGATCCTTTTCTCTTTGTATAAATTTGTGCATCTTATATCTTGTAAATTTGAAATTGTAAGTGGGGATCTTATGCATAAATTTTTAGTTCTAAAGTCATTCACTTCCTAATACTTTGAATAATGATTGATACTGTCATTTTATTGTTGACACACACACACCAAAAAAATAAAAGTGTCGTATTGTACACGTGTTGTTTTGATGATGTTGTAAATTTCAAGGTGTGACTAGGCATATAAATCTTACAAATTGTTTTGAATTCTTTAATTTTCATTTCTACTTTTGTGCCTGTTTGGTTTTTTATATTTTGAATTGTAAGTAGAGATCTTACACATGGTTCTATGATGCTAAAATCGCCGTTCTCCATACACATGTTATTCTTGCTATTTTATCCTTTTTTCTTCTAATATTTGTCTTAAAATTGTATGCAGCTACACGTGGTCATGATTCATTTCATAGGTTCAAACTGTACGTTGCTTGCGTTTGATGACGATGATGATTGCAAAGATGAAAATTATGATGAGATTCAATGTTCAACCCGAATGACCAACCAGGTATCATTTATCCTCACATTTTTTAAATAGTATATTGTTAACGTAATGCTTGTTTAGCATATAATCTGTTTCTTTATAGCATACTATTGAAATATATAAAATGGCTACTAACATTAACATAAGAATCGATTTTTTTTCGCTTGAATAAATTCATGAAAATGTTTGTTTTTGGTACAACGTGAGCAATAAACGGCTTTTGTAAAGTGTCAATTTTTTTCCTTTGACATTCCATATTTGTTATAAAATCATACTGTTGGAAGATCCATTTCTTTTTCTGCTATGCAATGTTATTATTATTTTAAAAAAAAAAAGAACACTGAGACGATAAGGTTTTTTTCTTCTTAGCTTAATATGATTAAGTGTCGGTTGGTTTTTCAACTTTGAATATAAAAAGACAATTTTTGGTTTTTGGACCTCAAGAAAATTTATTTAGGTTTTGTCTTTTTTTTTTCTATAAATTTACTTGTTCACTTTGTAAGTGCGCTTATACAAACTTTTACATGTGCATTTTCAAAATGCACATGTACAAAATACTGGAAATGAAAAAAAAAGACTTATTCCATAGTAAGTTTGAAACGAAGCCTAAAATTGAAATAAGTTACTTTTGGAAGCCTAGAACAAATGATAAAATGAAAATCAATATAAAATTAACTTCTATACAAGTGTGTGTATGTCTATATAATATGATCGCTGATTATTTGACCATTGATTTTACATTTTATTTATGAAAAAATGACAGTAACAACAAAATAGATCATAAAAACATAAAACTGCAACTATAACTCTGTTTTTGCTTTTGCAAACACAAAAAAAAAAAAAAAAAAAAAAAAAAAAAAAAAAAAAAAAGCTTTCATCCAGTAGTATGATTTTTGTCTTTGATTTGGAAAACGCAGAATCTTTTATTCTTTGCTTCTAGATTGTTATTAGATTGAACACTGTTAAATTTTAGAATGAATTCGCTGCATAAATCACCTAGTCCACATTAAAGAAGAATCAAAAAACCAACTATTTGAAGTCAAAACATAAATGAGGCTTTTAGTTGGTCATAGCCAAATTTTAGAATGAATTCGGTCTTTTAGTTGGGTCGTAATAAAATTTATGTTATAAAATGAAGCTTCTATGATTAAATGCCATTCTAAGCATACAAGGGTCTTATTTCTTAATATCAAGTATTAACATTAACGTTCTTGGGTACTTGTCTATGAATAAATAAGATATATGCTGTCAAATCAATACATTTTGTTATATGGTCATAACTTCAATTTTCACTCCTATAATGCATATGCCTTTTAACATTTTAGTTTATTCTTGCCAGTTTTATTTTTCATGTGTTAATGTGTCATCATTATCCTCATCTATCCAGTGCTCAAGGATTCAGTTTAAGGATGCAGTTCAACTATGTGAGGCCGGGCATCAAGAAGGATCCATGGAGAGAGGAAGGATCCATGTGTAATGTGCCCAGTTTCCATGCAAAAACACAAAGTATCCAAATAGTTTACTCATGAAGAAGAATATTGGCGCACACTCAATTTTGTAGGCTTAAGTTTTTAATGAGGTCGAGAGTAGCTTTGCTATTCTGTCCTGCAGAAGAGCTAGAAGCTTGACCACCATAATTAAAACTGCTTTCTCCAGTTGCATAGAAAGAGGAGTCAACTGGCAGTGGTGGCATTTGCTACTCCCGAACTTGATTATAACTATTTCTAACAGATCGAGCTACACCTTTTCCTGATGCACGACCTGGTGCTGGTAGTGCAAGAACCAGAGGTCGTGCTGAGCTTTGTTTAGTTCCAGAGGATTCTTCTGCAACTCCATGAGGTTGTGATGACCTTTGTCTAGAACCGGAGGGTTCTGCTGCAACTCCATCAGGTTGTGCTGATGAAGATTGTCCACTCTGAGTTGCCTGTTCTGTCTTCTCTTGGGCATTAGCCAGAGAACATAGTAAACTTAAGTTAGACTCAAGTTTTTCTATGAGGCTACCGAGTAAGAGGCAGGAGTTCAAAACTCCCCTTAAACCGTGCACATAGCTGCTCCTTCCCCGAATTACGCAAGTCAATGATTCTCTTGATTAACATTTCATTTTCATTAAGTTTTCTATAGATCTGCAGTACAAGAGAGCACCACAAAGCAGATCGACTGCATATACCGACGAAGACGAGGAAAGCCATCTAGCGAAGAAGGCATCCTCTCCAGCAAATCCACCAAAAAAAGCTAGTAACTCTGATAAATCAGGCCCCCAATAGACAAGAGAGAGGAAGTTAAAGCTCCAGACTCCACAGTCCCGAAGATCGACGAGACAGAGAACCAGTACAGTATAGTTGTTCCCAGTCCGTCCAAAAGCTCCGTAAGCCAAACAGCCTTCCGTAATCCAAAGTTTCTGTCAGTATACACTAAGTGGATGGTACTGTTTATGTACCATGTCTATCGTTCATGAATGTGGGAGGTATCAATACAAGGGCATTGCATCGTCGTTAAGTAGAGAAATGAAAATATTTGATCGTCCTATTTGTTCTTGATGAATAAAAATTTGAGAACTTGAATTTGAATGCTAATAAAGCTAGAAATTTGGCGGTGCAACAGATCTTATATTGGAAAGGATCAATAAAACTTAAGTTTCATGTCTAAGCTCTTCTGAGCTAAGCAATCTTTGTATATTTGTTTCTCAACCTTGAATTTTGTTAGACAGCATATTATTTGTTTAAGACTGCAATGATTCATGATGTTATTTACAGTATTTGTTGATTTTTGTTTTTGTTTTTTTGTTATACCTATGAGATTTTTTTTAGTTCAATGTTAATTATTCTTGTATACAGTAGCTAGGTTTATTCAAATCCTATATATACTTTTTGTTTTAACGAGATTCAATTTTAACCTTCGCATCATAAATTTTGTACTGATGCAAACATGTTTGTCAAATGCCTTATCTTTCAGTTTTTCATAATAGATGAAATGGAGAAAAGAATTCGCTTCCAATTTGAAAATTGATGGTTCAACTATTTGAGTTTTGATAACAAGCTCATTCAGGGTTAGGAAATAAATGGTCAGCAATAAATAAATGGTTTCCTGGTTGTACTGAGAATTCAATAAACAACTTTAAAGGAACGCGAATCATTTTTTTCCAGGTGCAGAGCGTTGAGCACCAATAAGCATCATAAATCGCTTTTGGCATCGGTATCACTTCCCGATTCAGGTGTTGAGCACCAATAAGCATCAATCCACCAAAGGAATTGAACCATAATCGGTATCACTTATGAGCACCAGTTATTTTCCGCTCTTAAATGCGCAGATGACCCAAGATTAGCCTGTGTGGCTTCTTTGATTTCTGTTCTGTTTGGTAGCTCATAAGTCATTGAACCACCAAAGGAATCAGGTTGACTAAGAATAACATTTGATATTGCACCATTAGCGGATTATTTGAACGTTGAAAAGGTTAGCAGATTCTCCTCCTGCTTTTGGTTTGATGAGAAAAAGGGTTATATCATGTGGGATTTATGGTTGTTATACCGTCTTTTTGTTGCTGCAATATTTTTCAATATACTTATCCATTAATATCTGTTTTAAATGTTTAATACTATTTTATGTTCGTGGGTTTTATTATCTAGAAATTGTTTCTATGCCAGTTGCAACCTTATGACTTAGTATCTGGTCAACACATAAAAGACATGATACTGTCATACTCGCACCTGCATATAATAGCATAACAAAACTTGGTCTAATACCTTTTGTAAACTCTATCAATGGGATTCAAACCCATTTATTATTATTTTGTTTCAATGGGATTCAATTTCAACCTTTGCATCATAAAATTTGGTTCTACGCAGTTTGCAAAGTTGTCAGCAACTTCATGAAGCCTTCCATAAGTTCAAGTTGGAGTACGCATGTATGATTACAATGATGAAGACAACAGTGAAAATGATGGCCATGTTTATTACAGGATTCAGTGTTCAACCCGTTTATCTATCTAGGTATTTATCCGTATTATCTATTTATTGTTGTTGTTGTTTCATTAGTAATTACATTTCTGTGTTCTGATATGTAGTAATGATCTATATTTTAAACCCAAAACGATAAAGCTTTCAAAACTTCAGCCTTCAATCTTTCTGAAGAAACGATTAAATGAAACGGGTATTTCTATACTCTCAATCCCATCTTTCACCATAGTTGCACGTATCCACTTGTACCAAAAGTCGATAGGGGGTTTTCATGTTCTTAACGAGTTCATTATCAAAAGCATAATTCAATTAATGAAGCAAATATGTCTACCCACTATTCGGAACTTCCAACTCAATTTTCCAATCCGTAAGGTAGTGTGATGATAAATTTCGTACAATTATTAACCACTTTTGGACTTCAGGAATGCTCATTTTTTTAGCACATAGAATTTTTATATTCAACACAAGGATATAGTGACGACCTAGAACTTTATATCAACATCTTTTGAAAAAGCGTTTAAACTCTCAAATTTAAGTGTGGTAGAAACGCGCCCCTTTCTTCCATCCGACTTAAGGGAGAATGTGGTAGGTTGTAATTTGTTTATTATTTCAAAATATGTTTTTTGATTGTAATTTTCACAATTCTTAATTTGAACACTTATTTTCTGATTGTACAATTAAATTAAATTTATTATTTTGTGTATTTAAATACCACAAAATATTACTAATTTAATGATCATAAAATTTGTTCTAAAATTGTAAATTTCTAATTTGTTTCAAAATTTTGTTTTCTAGTTGTAAATTAATCAAAATTTGTTATATTGTATATTTAAATATATCAAAATATTTAACCATTATTTATTAGATTGTAACTTTTTAAGAGATGGTAAAATTTGTTTTTTAATTTCAAAAGTTGAAAATCTGTTTTGCAATTGTAGTATTATTTGAACTTATTATTTTTGTGTATGTAAATGCATCAAAATATATAAACATTATCAGTTGCATTTTATTGATTAATAACAGAATTCATTAATATTTTTTTAGTGATTGATATTAATCAGACAATCATAATAATTTGTAATTACAAATTAGAACTGACTAAATTAAAAATATACAATGATTATGGGTGTGTTTTTTTATTTTAATTAATGATTATGTAATATAAGATATGTATATGTCTCCACCAAGTTTGGGTGAGGGACTTTCTTCATATAATAAGTTCATTTTCTTATTTGGTTCATTTTAGTTTCACATTTCAATGGAATAATAAAAATCATCGTTTTCGTATGTTTTTTTGGGTATGTTTTGTATTTGATAAAACATTCAGAGTTGTCTTATCATGCAGGAAGCAGTAAAAGATAGAATTCACCTTGGACATAAATGTTGAAGTACGAGACTTAAGTTTATGGTGATTATTTCTTTGCCTTCGTACTGTTTTTTTGCTCCTTATAATCATGCTTTGCTCGGAAAAGATCACCACTGCAAAACAATGATGGATGATTTATTACCAATTTCTGGTCCATCAAAATGAAAAGGTATTCTTCTTCTCTTAATGAAATAGTTCCACTCTCTCTCATTTGAAGCTTAAATTCTCAACTCTTAGTCTCTTACCATAGAGCCGATGTTAGTGGAATGACTGTAATCATAATGGTCTGCAGCTTTTGTTAGTAAACTATATATTGATGAATTGTCACATGTTATGTATTTCAGAAGAAAATACTGAATCCAGTCAAAGCGGAAAGTCCTGTTAGAATAAAGTAAAGGGAAAGCATCTTTGCTGATGAAGTCATTGTGATATTACTCCAGTCTTCAAACAAGCGTCTGCTGCTAATATATGTTGTAAAAATGATAATGTTAGATTTTAAGTTGGCAGTTATTGGATTTGCTGATTATAAGCTTTAGAAGCACTGACCTATGAAATATGCAAAGCATGAAGTTTTATATGTTGTTATGTGTAAAATGAGAATCTAATTCAAATGCGGTTAATTTATGGGGCTTTGAGTGGAATTAGAATATACGCCATACTAATTAGAACTTTGTATGTGTTCTTATTATTACTTTTTAAATGAAACTGTTGTGTGTATGTGTTATTGAAATGAATTTTGATAAGAGAGTTGGATTGGTAGACAATACTGGGTATTGATAGTGCTGTATTTATCTGGTATTGAAACTGAGGGCCTGTTCTTTGGTCCAAAACGGACACGTTATCTGACGGATGCGTCCATCAGATAACGTCCATTTTGGACCGTTTATCCAATGGCTTAAAATGGAGCCATTGGGCTCGGGTACAAAACCCCTCTCCTCTATAAATTCCTACCCCCTTCCTTTCATCCTTCTACCACAAATTCATCTTCTATCTCTCTAAACACTCCTATCTCCACACGAAAATGGCTAATATGCAACAAAAACACCATTGGAACAGTGAATCAACATGACTCTTACTGAAATGCGCCGTTGCTGCGTATGGTAAATGTGGTAATAACAAGAAAGGGGTTATCAAAGCGATAACGGAAAAAATTAATGCTGCAGCGGTCGAAATCAACGTTACACGATCAGATGGAAATCTGGAATTGATCGATGAAAACAAAGTTCGACACAAGTATGATAGGCTTCGAAGGGAATGGGTTAAATGGGAAAGCTTGAACAACAAAACTGGAGCTGGTTGGGATCCTAATCGTCAAACTGTTTCAGGGTCGGATGAGTGGTGGGATGATCGTTTAAAGGTATTCTCGGTAAACTTCTGTTTTGTTTTTTAATAAATCCGTTATTAATTATCGTTGTTAAAATAGGAATTTAGGCCGTGTATTCTGAAATTTAGAAAGTCACCGCTTGAGCATTTGGAGCTACAACAGCAACTGTTTCAAGGAACACATGCAACTGGACAGACGGCGTAAACCCCAGCATATACACCCGTTGTTACTCAACCTGAGCAAACATCACAATTTACTCCCTCTTTGCCTGGAAATTACGCAAATCCATGGGCATTTGATCAATTCCAAAGTCAACTCAATGAAACAGAAGAAGAAGGGCAAAATAATAATCCAAATTTGAATTCACCAACACATCATTCTTGAGTCCTGAACCGCCCATTCAACCAAACGTGCAGAAACTCCCGTGCAGCAAACTCGACATGTTGGTTCATCCTCTGGTAAAAATGGAGATTTCAGAAAACGTCGTGGTGAAATGGACAATAAGATGGCTGATCTCGTCGATTACATCCATGCCCGAAAAGTGCAAAATTCTACAAGTATGGAAAGTACGACGCCATACACTTCGACAACAAATAGTGTACGATCAACAGGGAATTCTTTAAGTCAGACTGATATGATAGCACGCGTTAAACGCTTGAATGAAGGAGCAAATTTTAATTTCAGTGAATTTACACATATTTGCAGATCCCAACAAAACAGATATATTCAACCTCTTAAACGACGACGATGCAATACCATGGATGGCGTTTGAGACAAAGCGCGATCAACTTTCTGCTGACTACAAGTACTATCTGATCAAGAACAGACCAAGTAATGTTTAGGATTTCTACTATTATTTCAGGTTTTTATTGTACTTCTGCATATTTATGTTCTATGGTTAACTGTATTATTTTTTTGTACTGATAACGTTATGTTTTAATCGGTAATTAATTAAATTACAAAATATAAATAAAATGTTCCACTCTAATACTCCGCTTAAGCGCCAAACGCATTCTTCGCTAACTACAATTCTCCGCTATAATACTCCGCTCAAATTCTCCGCTTCCGCTTACGGTGAACACACCCTGAATCATACTGCGTTGACGTCATATTGGATGATGTCAGCTTGCAAATTATGGTTTTGTTAAAATTCAACCTGATGGGCTAACCATATACGTACTTCTACATGCGTTTGCTTCCCTGTAGGCCCGTACTTCACTGTTAGAGTGACAGGCCATTGATGAAGATTTTTTCGGTTAGCGCGCAATACTTGCAGTGGGGTTGGGCACTGTAACATATCAATATATGTCAAATAAACACAAATCAATAATAGATTTTATCCAATTGGATTCACTAAACCTTTTTTAAACGGATCTTTCATTTATAAAATCTCATTTCATAATATACAAAGATACTAATGTATACCTAAGTATATTCACAAAATGATAAAAATAAATTCACATTTTAAAAGCACATTTAATGGGTTACTATAGCTCAAACCATTCCATTAACTTTCCAATTTGATATCTTTAAGTAAGCAAAATCTTATAAAAATAATTTTTATAGCAACAAGCAGTTTCAAATGAATACGACCCCTAAGATAAAAATGATGTAATTTAAGTTGGGGTATTTTTATCTTTTAGACTTTGACTTGACAACACTTTCAGCTTCAGAATAATAGAAGTTTGTTATCTGATGTTCTTTACTGTCCGATTGTTTTTTCAAATTTTAAATGACTTGACAAGCATAAATGACAGGATGTGCAAGGGTGCACACAAAAGAAAACATGCTTGTGATTGTGGTTTCCGCTCATGCCAATAGGATTCAACATGAGATTGATGAGGTGTGTTACCATTCTGAAGCATTGAGCGTATTTGCATATTTTCCAACTGATATGTGAAGAAACTCTTCACTAACATACACCCATACTTCTCCATGTTTTGCACATTATCTATAACAATATGTCAATGCAATTTTAATGAGGTAGTAAAATGCAATGTGCAGGTTCAGGGTGCTGGTAGATGGTGAGGAAATTTGAAAAATTTGTATAGACAGATGATAACGCACAAAACAAAGTGCAAGTGTAAAGATGCAAAGCAAATTTCTCTTTCACCCATATCCTGACCATTGCTCTTCAACTCTACTTGCCTCTGCTCGGACTCACGCCTAGAATTCCATCGATGAGTCATCGAAGTTCACCTTACCTCGCTCCAGCCAATCACCGTAGTGCTTCAACCAACACACTACAAAACCCCATTTGACCATCAGCCAGCTACTAGTTGCTTTTCCATGTCGAAGATCATTTAGCTTAATCAAATTTCCCATAACAAATCAATAGCTTGGACATTGCTTTTATTGTGCATATGTTAAAGCTTACATCTCGTCCACTAGCGATCTGGTGGAATGTTTGCACACAACAAGAAAGTAGCACTTCTGTTAATACAACGTGAAAATGGCAAATCTCCCTTAGCGGATCTCCAATTGCCTGAGCATGATTAGTGGACGTTTATTAAGCTTCTTATAACAGCTAGGTGCAAACAAATACTCGCATCCATAAGAACTTCATTATCAATGCAAATGTAACATCGTAGTTTACCGGTATTTACTGGAGCAGATAATTCATATGGTGTGTGGTGGACAAAGCAGAGGTGGCGATGCTGCAAGAGG
The DNA here is from genome assembly GCA_030737875.1 of Allium sativum. NCBI lineage: Eukaryota > Viridiplantae > Streptophyta > Magnoliopsida > Asparagales > Amaryllidaceae > Allium > Allium sativum. Next base: position 135,907,597 of record CM060925.1, on the reverse strand, counting down.
TGGACGGGTTGAGGTAAAGGTGGCTGTTGTTGGTGATCGAGTGGAGATTACCTAAAACACAATTATAGGTGATTGGAGTGGTATGACCTTCCTTTAAGTTGGCAGAACCATGGCTATGATGGAAACGAGGGCGGGATATAGAAGAAAAGCTTAATCGCGATGAGCTGGAGATGGGGGGGGGGGGGGGGAGGGACAATGGGACCTTGATCAGTTGTTATGGAGTTTTTAGGGTTTGAGGAAGGAAAATGAATTTCATTGAACACTAGTGGGAAATGCAAAACAAAGGGAAGGCGATGATGACATGGAGGGAGTTAGTAGTAGGTAATGAAGGGTCGTCACCAATAGTTTCAATGGAGAAAACAAGATTTGGTGCGAGAATTTAGCATAAAACAGGGTTTGAGGAAGTGTTTGATGATTTGACTACGGAGAGACTGGTTCAAGAACACTTGCAATTGCAAGTGTAATTCGCAGGAAAATTTGTAGAGGTAAGGTACTATAGATATATGTCGATTCAACAGGGAATGATGCTCAAATTATCATTGGAATGACAAGAATTGGGCAACCTAATTTGTTAAAAACAAGATTACAATTTGCATAGAAATGCATAGCAATGAAATGTTGATAAAAATGGAAATACAGAGGTGGTAAAGAACATTATAATGGAAAGAACAAAGATCAATATAGACTGAATTTGCAACCAATAAAAATGAGCTTAGGAATTCAAGAATTAACAACTAAGATATAATTAACTAAGTTGCAGGAATTAAAGGAAATATACTACTGGAAATAGGAAATAAGTGCAGGAATGAAAGCAAAAAACTGACTAATTCGATTAAACTAAGAACTAGAAGATAAAATGGAAATGTAAAGGTACTAGAAGTAAAATGAACCGAAAGGAAATGATAAGTTGCTAATCTACAACATACTATAATAGCTGAGTATCAAATGCCCACTTTAACCATAAACCGAAGCGTCTCCTTACTTCGTGTTTTTTTTCCTTTTTTAAATTATTCTCACTTTCTTCTACATTTTACCCCAAATCTGAGTATATTGCCCAAATAAGAGAATCGAATCACGATACTCACTTCTTCATTTCCATTTCCTACCACTGCCTCTTATTCTAATTGTGAGAGATTTTGATTGTAGATTTGCATAATTTTTTCCAATCTCTGTCATCTCTTTCGCTTAAGCTGGCTAATTATGTTGTAATATGATGATCCACAAAAATTTACATTTTTCAATTTATTTTACAATGAAAAGGTGTCAATGAGCAGATTTGCAACCAACTTAGGACATCTTCAGCTCTTAAATTGAAAAAATGTTGTCGTCACTATAGTCCGATCCAATTTCATGCGATTTTGCTGCCAATTTTACATCCATGTACGTATTTTTCTACTCTTTCCTTTTATTTATTTTTCAAATTTTGAGCACCACATTCTTCCAATTCTAACAGGAAAAAGAATCACCTAAATCGGAGATTATCGTAATTCTATTCCTGCATTGCATTTGACAAATGGCGGTATGTACTTGAGTTTCTCACTAATTTATTTAACTTAGTTAGTGATGATTTATAATATTTTTCCCTCATCTTCATAAATCCTTTATTCAACTGGAACTATGGGTAAACTCTATTTAAATAGCTTGCACATTGTTATTTCCCAATAATTAATCAAATTATTTAATATTAGTGAAGTTATTTAGTGTACAACTAAATTACAGTGCTTTATCTTTAATCCCACTTCTATTTTATTTAGCGTGGAACTTCTAAATAAAAGAGAAATGTCTAGATGTAACTATATTTTCCCTAACTATTTGTTGCATTAGCTACATAATGTTAAGTTAAAGGAATCTGTGTAGTATAACCAAGAAAGTTAATTTCACTATAACTATTTTGGGCTTAAATTTTGAAACATAAGCATACTTCTTTTTATGCTTGACCATTGATGCTCGCAAAAAATTTGTATTTATAATTTGATATAAGTTAAGATATCGATTAACCTCTTCTCTACTTACCATAATGCAAATAAACTTCATAATCATGCTTATATTAAATCAATGATTTATCATTAGATTATCTTATTCAACACTTTGGTTGTTAATTTCCAACCATGGCCTTCTTACGCTTCTTTTTCCTATGGGTAAAAGATTTTCAATAAAAATGGATTTATCATTAATCAATATAATTTATGTGAATAGATATACAATTGGCTCTGTAATATTCTTGCTAATTACGTCTTGGAGCATCTTTTACATTATGTGTATTCTATTGGCTTCCTAATAATAATGCAAATGTTTGCTTTTGACTAATAGCTATGACGGGTAATTCCAACTTATAAGACAAATTATATTCCTTTCCTTACATCATAATCCGGTTAGAATAGTATATATTGAAATCATAATTTAAATTAAAAGGAGAGGTTGATTATTTTACCTAAAAAATCACTTTATTGCGTTAACATGGTTTATGGTATTTCAGTTTTACACATGATTTTGGGTTATTATTTTTCTCGATAATCATTAAAAATATATTTTAAAGAGCTATGTCTTTTTCAGGCACATCTATGTGAATAAGTTCACAATTATGTTTCATGATAAAATGATATGGTTCGAGGATGCGTTGCAAAAGAAACAACATGTATTTTCAAGGCCTGAATAACTAATTAGATCGATTCATTTGAAAAGTTCGATGTTGCACATGTAGCTTATAGGTATACTATTATGTGCCATGGGTTTGGTTTACTATTGTTTTCCTTTGGAATCTTTTTTGGCAAGGTTGTCCTTTGGATATTAGTTAGGAATGATTATCAAACTATTATTTTACGATCCTTATTCTTCCCACCTTGATTACTTAGTGCTTGCAATGTAGGATTAAGATTTATTTCAAATATCGAATTTAAACAATATTACGTTTCCGACTATATTATCGGCTATCCAAATTTTATGATTTTTTGTAAATTATGTAACATTTTTAGACGGTAAAAACTTCAAACAATTTTTTGCATAATTTTTTTTGATTTACTGGTGCAATGTTAAGACAATTAGATAGAAACATAAATTTTCTTTTAGCTAAAATATAATGGGACAATGATAACATTTGTTGAATTAGGTATCATAAGTATTTGTAATATGTTGTTTTATCAAGGGATATTTAGTATAGTCCAAATTATATGGGTAACTACAACAACTATGTTAGTTACAGTCATCAAATGAAATAGGAAGTAGGCCAAAAAATTAAATGGTCCATTCATGTATTCGTGTTTGGTTGTCCATGGCACCTCAATCACGGAAGAAAGGAAGAAAATGTCCATGTCGATGCTATTAAGGCAACATCTAATGCAAGTAGGTCTCATTTTCACTTCATCTCCAATGATGCATAAATATTGTATAGTTAACTAGCTCATAAGAGCAATTTAACAGATATTTATCGTAATTATGATAATAGAATAAAGACATTCATATTTTAGTGAATTATTAAGTAAAGAATATTTTATCATAATGGTGTTTATATTATTAAGCATAACTGATTAATCTTATAGCCATTTTTGAATTAGTTTTTCATTAATTTGTTTATCAATTTAAGACTGTTGATGATTTGGCGTCTATACATTTGTATTAAGACACTCCTTTGATATTGATTTATTGCATGTTATATGTAACACTCCGTATTTTCTGTAATCATAAGAATAACAAATCAGGGCAGAATTAAATTTTAAAATAAGAATCAAGGGAAAAGGGTTGCGCCATTACGTTCATCTCGAAATTCTGCTTGAAAATGAGTCCGAGTTTTCGAAAAACGGAGTCAATATGACCAAGTTATGACCCTCCGAAGTTTCAGGAATTTTCAGAATAAAAAACAGCTCGAAATTAGATTTCGATATTCGAATTCAGACCCCAGAGCAGACTGGGCGGGAAATTTCCCGCCCAGGACCAGGTCGACCTGGGGGTCGACACTATGGTCGACCTCCCAGGGACCAGGTCGACACTATGGTCGACCTTGTGCCAAAACCTGGTTTTCAGCCTGAGTCCATTCGGATGTTTCTGGCCTCGTTTTCAGTCTAGATTTGTCCTCCTAAACCTATATAAATAGCCCCCTAGCCTCATTTTCTCTACACAATTTCATTCTGTCTATACTCTGCCTCTGTTCTAATTAAAAATAAAAATGGCGTCGCTACTCTGCTGGAATCAAAACTTGGACTGATGCAACTTCTCCCAACCTGAATAGAATTAAAAGCTAAATCAAATCTCAAATCAAAGTTTAGAGCTACAACAACAATTAAAGAGAAGTAATTCAGCATTTCTGCATCAACAACAGTTTATTATCCTTTCTTAAAACCACGAAAGGCAAGTACAGTTTTTTTCCGATATAAACTTTAATTATAATTGTGACATGATTGTAAATCTGAATTTGAGGTTGTGTACGTTCTATTCTGATATATTTTATTCTGTATCTCTTTCTTCTTTCTGTTCTATAGCCAGGCTACCACGAGCCTGCGCCACATCTCATAAGAGATTAACACACAAATGCTAAACTTTGGGACAAATAATGAATTATGGCATAATTGGACATGGCTAATCTGTGACTGATGTTGTAAAATAGATTTAGATCTATGCATATTCTGTGAATTGGAAGAAGAGGAACCATTGTATGTTAACATGTGACTTGAGACTTTGGACATAACGCATATTTTGAATTAAGATCTGTTATAATTTAAAGTTCTAGATTGTTGGGTATATTTTTATATAACGATTCATGACTTGAGATAAAAAGAGAATATGACTTAGGTGTGAAGATTTATATTAAGATTTGATAACTGTTAAATGTGAATAACACCTAAGTGGGAGATTTTTGAATATATGACATGCATTGAAATCGATGGCTATATTTGGTATAATTTATATGTGAATCTTTTGTACTATGCAAATTTAACTAAAATTGGGACATGTGTTATATAGTAAATTATGACCATAATCTGTGCCATGTAAATTCAATGAAAACGTGGGGTATATGATCATATTGTGAATCATGACAATTATTTATGCATGCAAACTTAGGCCAAATTTATAATTAGGTAAGATATGTCAATGAAACTTTAAGGAACAATTAAATATGTTATATTGCATAATCTGCTAGTTCTATTATAGTGCCTAAACTGCTAATTAGATTGAATTGTCTAATCTACTAATTATGTTAAATTGCCTTATCTGCTAAATCTGCTAAATTGCCTAATCTACAAGATCTGTTATCTGTTTAATCTGTTGAATGACATAATCTGTTGGAACTGAAATGCTGAAATTTGAAGTATGTAAATCTGTAGGCTCGATTTAAAATTGAGCAAAACCTGTTAATAGAACCTCGAATAATCTGCTGTAACTTGTATAGAAGTTAATTTGTTAACTTAGCACGATTAGTCTGATATTAGCATAGTCTGTGAATGAATGCATTGGCTAAACATGAAACATGGCTAACTCGAGGTTAGAATGAGTTTGCGGCGTAATCCTGCCCGGAACCGCCCGGCACATCCAGTGGCCGCAAACAATAGATTCTAATGTGAGAAGTTAGTCATAACGTGCTTGAAACCCGAGGTTGGACTCAGTTTGCGGCAGAAACCTGCCCGGAACCAACCAGCCTAACCAGTGGCCGCAAACTGTCATTCTAATGTTGGAGGTCTACGCATTAATTTTTAATAATACAAATCTAAGATAAATATGATGTCTAGAACGTGTTGGGTGGATAGGGTTAAACCAATTAGACTAATGAATTTAACAAACCCGTTTCGTGAATCTATAGGTCCAATTACAAAGTTAGACAAATCTGTAAATCTGTTAAATCCGTATATCTGATCCGTTAGTCTGAAAACTTGTCTGATCTGTGAACTAGTTGATCTGAACTCTATATTTCTGAACTTGTAAACAAGTTAATCTGAAAACTGTTAGTCTGGGGACACAAGGTTAGGAGGGAAATTACTTGTGTCATCTGTTGTTTGGAACCCATATTACTCAGTAACCCTTTCTGGTATCAAAACTTTGACCCAACAATAGGTAGGGTCCGGGCACGCTTACTGAACTAATTATAAGCGGTTCATTCTGATAATGGCGAGGGGTGTTGATGGTGCGTTCCAACCGGGTCATGTGCGTGCATGGATCCCGGTCTGCCTCTGAGGATGTAAGACGTCGTGACATCTGTAAATAGGTCTGTGTCATACAAAGGTTGCCACTTTAAGGAATGATACACCCTTCTGTGGGGCTGGCACAAGGTATTTATGTATTAGGGAGCCGATCGCGTGGGGTAGGACTTAGGGTACACTTAGCTCTGTCTGTTTCTGTGGGGTACATCTGTTTCTGTTGGGTGGTAACACCCGTCTGTTTCTGCGTGGTACCGTCTGTTGGGGTGGTAAAGGCCCATTTACTAGTGTACACCTAATTCTACATTCTGTTTCCATAGGGATTAATCTGTTTTTGTACCTTCTGTTCAGGTGGTATAGGCCCATTATTAGCATTCTGTTTCTATACCTTCTGTTGGGGCGGTAAAGGCCCATTACTAGCATTCTCTCTGTGGAAATTATTCTGTTCCCATTCCCGTTTAGTTTAGACATTAGGATAACCCTAATCCTGTTATACTAGTATTAGTGCAGAGAAATGAAAAGTAATATTATTCTGTTTCTTCTGTTTAATCTAAGTACATCTGCTGCTCCTGTTACTGTTATCTCTTATCCAGCTTATTTTCATGTCATAATTATTATTATCTGTTCATATGCTGAAAGTCACTGGACTTGCCAGACTTTATGTCTGACCTTGTTTGTTTTCGCCCCTTTTTCTTTCGTCCCCCCCCCCCCGTTTTTCCAAGGAGGGAATACTTTAGCTTGATCCGGATTTCTTCTGCTTGAAGTGCGTAAAGTATGGCTTAATTTCTTATGGCATCTTCTGTGGGGATTATGATTTTAAAGTGTTGTACTCTGATGACTTTCTGAACAAGACTGATATTTATGTACTTGAGTTTTTGGTAAAGATGTAACCATACTGATTTCTGTTTTCCATTGTAATAAAGTTATAATTTCTCAAGTATTGTTTATCTGTCTTGAAATTTTCTGTTCTGTTTTCTAAAATGCTCCACCAAAGTTAAGGCATTCCCTTTGTGAGTGTCCTTAGCGGAGGTGGGGTGTTACACTTGGTATCAGAGTTGAAGGTTACCAGATTAGATAAAAGTTTTTGAAAACTATTTTCAAAAGGTTTTAAAAGGAAGTATTTTCAAAAATAAAGTTTATTTTGAAAAGCATAATCCCCAAAAAGCCATATATCTATCTTCTCAGTTCTCCGTTTTAAATCTTTTTCTTTCATTCCAGCATGTCTGGGAATCTTAACTTTCCATAGGGCGTGCCAATACCTGGCTGGTTCAGGAGGTACTTAGAGGCTAGGGCCAACGATGCAGGCCCAGCAGATATTCCTCCTCCAGCTGCAGCGATTCCTCCTCCTCCGCCCCCTCCTCGTGCAATTGCTTTTTCAAAGATCTGTAAAGATTTTAGGGCCATGGGTGGAAAGGATTTCAAGGGAACTGAATCATTCGTAGAAGCGAGGAACTGGCTCAAAGAAACTGAGGATCTGTTCGTTACCTTCGGGGTGGACGACAGGCAGAAGGTACAATTGGCGGTATGGTTGCTCAAGGACGAAGCTTCCTATTGGTGGGAAGTCACTAACACCGAGAGGCCGGTTGAAACATGGATGGATTTCAGAACAAGGTTTGAGGCAAAATTCCTCTCGCAAGCTGAACGAAGTCTACAACTGGAAAAGTTCTTATCTCTTAAGCAAGGAAGTATGACGGTCAAGGAATACGTCAACCAGGTCAACCAACTGGCTAGGTTCTGACTAGATTTAGTCAACACCCAGCATAAAAAGGCTCTCCGCTTTGTTAAAGGATTGAACGAGCCACTGCACAGCCTAGCCATGACCCATGTACCCATGGGAGCGACTTACGAGAGATTGGTGGACATGACACTACTACACGAGGAAGACAAGGGCAAAAAAGAGGCAAAGAAGGAAGAACCACAGAACAAGAAAGCATGGTCCAAAAAGGAAACACAAAAGAAGGATGAAAAGTCGGAAGATAAGAAGGAGAAAAAGTGCTTTACTTGTGGAAGCTCGACTCATCTGAACAAGGATTGCAGAAAAAGAAAGGGCACTTGCTTCAACTGTGGTGAGATGGAACACTTCACTAGGGACTGCCCAAAGAAACGAGGGCAAGGGCAGAGGGAAGGACCAACTTCTGGAGGGCAGGCGAACACTCTCTAGGCTAGTAGATAGGATAGAAATAAGGAAACTTTCTGTAGGAGGCTTAATTTCTTTATCTTGTTTTTTAGTTAAAACTCTTTTCTGATTCTGGCATTTCGATTCTGTAATCGATACTCCGCACTTGAATACTAGTATTGTTTCTGATTCCGCTGTAGACTCAGACCCATAAGGGTTATGACTCATCTAAGTGTGGTAAATTGGGTATCTGTGTTGAGCGTTAAGTTGACTATGACGCGTATATTATGGGTTTTTATCATGCTTAGTTTCCTAAGAATCATTCAGTAATCTGATCTATGCCAGTAATATGTAAATATCTGAATATTTTTGATAAGGTTAAAATTTCCAGTTTTGACATTGTCTAAAGAGGGTAATCCTCGAGGTGTCAATCTGATGTTGATTTCGGTCTTCGGGATTGATACTTAGGGGAATTATTCTCTCAACCAATGTTTAATGGGAACCAAGTTTTTGTTTTATCTGTACTCGCTCCCATCATTCGATTGTATCCTATCAATCGAATCTTCGAACATTAGGTAGAAACTAATGGGTGTAAACATGTGTTTGAGACATGTTATGTTTGATGGTTGCAAGTGGATGGAAGTGGTTGCTCGTGGATGCATATACACACACTAGGCACTAGATCGGCTCGAAAACACTCTCATACTGCATATGGATGTGTGAGCATTTTCAATTTTTGTGGATGCAAAATGATTGACTCATCACATGGATGTTGCATATGAATGAATGGTTGTCACTCATATAAGAATGATATGTATCAAATAGGAAAATTGCATACATGTTGGACTCATGACACTGACATAGTTCGCATTAAGGAGGTCAACTGAATCAGTGGACTGCCTGATCTTTGCATTAGATAAGGAACATATACACACACTTTTGCATATGTTCATACAACATTAGAAGTTTTCTAAGGACAATGGATGCTTGTGGATGATGGTTGAGTAGATGGATGACTGGATGGTAGGACACATTCTTCTTAACTTGAAGATTTCGGGGACGAAATCCTTTAAGGAGGGGAGAATGTAACACCCCGTATTTTCTGTAATCATAAGAATAACAAATCAAGGCAGAATTAAATTTTAAAATAAAAATCAAGGGAAACGGGTTGCGCCATTGCGTTCATCTCGAAATTCTGCTTGAAAACGAGTCCGAGTTTTCGAAAAACGGAGTCTGTATGACCAAGTTATGACCCTCCGAAGTTTCAGGAATTTTCAGAATCAAAAACAGCTCGAAATTCGAATTCAGACCCTAGGGCAGACTGGGCGGGAAATTTCCCGTCCAGGACCAGGTCGACCTGGGGGTCGACACTATGGTCAACCTCCCAGGGACCAGGTCGACACTATGGTCGACCCTATGGTCGACCTGGTGCCAAAACCTGGTTTTCAGCCTGAGTTCATTCGGATGTTTCTGATCTCGTTTTCAGTCTAGATTCGTCCTCCTAAACCTATATAAATAGCCCCCTAGCCTCATTTTCTCTACACAATTTCATTCTGTCTATACTCTGCCTCTGTTCTAATTAAAAATAAAAATGGCGTCGCTACTCCGCTGGAATCAAAACTTGGACTGATGCAACTTCTCCCAACCTGAATAGAATTAAAAGCTAAATCAAATCTCAAATCAAAGTTTAGAGCTACAACAACAATTAAAGAGGAGTAATTCAACATTTCTGCATCAACAACAGTTTATTATCCTTTCTTAAAACCACAAAAGGCAAGTACAGTTATTTTCCGATATAAACTTTAATTATAATTGTGACATGATTGTAAATCTGAATTTGAGGTTGTGTACGTTCTGTTCTGATATATTTTATTCTGTATCTCTTTCTTCTTTCTGTTCTATAGCCAGGCTACCACGAGTCTGCGCCACATCTCATAAGAGATTAACGCACAAACGCTAAACTTTGGGACAAATAATGAATGATGGCATAATTGGACATGGCTAATCTGTGACTGATGTTGTAAAATAGATTTAGATCTATGCATATTCTGTGAATTGGAAGAAGAGGAACCATTGTATGTTAACATGTGACTTGAGACTTTGGACATAACGCATATTTTGAATTAAGATCTGTTATAATTTAAAGTTCTAGATTGTTGGGTAAATTTTTATATAGCGATTCATGACTTGAGATAAAAAGAGAATATGACTTAGGTGTGAAGATCTATATTAAGATTTGATAACTGTTAAATGTGAATAACACCTAAGTGGGAGATTTTTGAATATATGACATGCATTGAAATCGATGGTTATATTTGGTATAATTTATATGTGAATCTTTTGTACTAGGAAAGTTTAACTAAAATTGGGACTTGTGTTATATAGTAAATTATGACCATAATCTGTGCCATGTAAATTCAATGAAAACGTGGGGTATATGATCATATTGTGAATCATGACAATTATTTAGGCATGCAAACTTAGGCCAAATTTATAATTAGGCAAGATATATCAATGAAACTTTAAGGAACAATTAAATCTGTTATATTGACTAATCTGCTAATTCTGTTATATTGCCTAAACTGCTAATTAGATTGAATTGTCTAATCTACTAATTATGTTAAATTGCCTTATCTGCTAAATCTGTTAAATTGCCTAATCTGCAAGATCTGTTATCTGTTTAATCTGTTGAATGGCATAATCTGTTGGAACTGAAATGCTGAAATTTGAAGTATGTAAATCTGTAGGCTCGATTTAAAATTGAGCAAAACTTGTTAATAGAACCTCGAATAATCTGCTGTAACTTGTACAGAAGTTAATTTGTTAAATTAGCACGATTAGTCTGATATTAGCATAGTCTGTGAATGAATGCATTGGCTAAACTTGAAACATGGCTAACTCGAGGTTAGAATGAGTTTGCGGCGTAATCCTGCCCGGAACCGCCCGGCACATCAAGTGGCTGCGAACAATAGATTCTAATGTGAGAAGTTAGTCATAACGTGCTTGAAACCCGAGGTTAGACTCAGTTTGCCGCAGAAACCTGCCTGGAACCAACCGACCTAACCAGTGGCCCTAAACTGTTAGTCTAATGTGAGAGGTCTGCACATTAATTTTTAATAACACAAATCTAAGATGAATATGATGTCTAGAACATGTTGGGTGGATAGGGTTAAACCAATTGGACTAATGAATTTAACAAACCCGTTTCGTGAATCTGTAGGCCAAATTACAAAGTTAGACAAATCTGTAAATCTGTTAAATCCGTATATCTGATCCGTTAGTCTGAAAACTTGTCTGATCTGTGAACTAGTTGATCTGAACTCTATATGTCTGAACTTGTAAACAAGTTAATATGAAAACTGTTAGTCTGGGGACACAAGGTTAGGAGGCAAATTACTTGTGTCATATGTTGTTTGGGACCCATATTAGTCAGTAACCCTTTCTGGTATCAAAACTTTGACCCAACAATAGGTAGGGTCCGGGCACGCTTACTGAACTAATTATAAGCGGTTCATTCTGATAATGGCGAGGGGTGTTGATGGTGCGTTCCAACCGGGTCATGTGCGTGCATGGATCCTGGTCTGCCTCTGAGAATGTAAGACGCCGCGACATCTGTAAATAGGTTTGTGTCATACAAAGGTTTCCATTTTAGGGAATGATACACCCTTCTGTGGGGCTGGCACGGGGTATTTATGTATTAGGGAGCCGATCGCGTGGGTAGGACTTAGGGTACACTACGCTCTGTCTGTTTCTGTGGGGTACCTCTGTTTCTGTTGGGTGGTAACACCTGTCTTTTTCTGCGTGGTACCGTCTGTTGGGGTGGTAAAGGCCCATTTACTAGTGTACACCTAATTCTACATTCTGTTTCCATAGGGATTAATCTGTTTCTGTACCTTCTGTTCGGGTGGTAAAGGCCCATTATTAGCATTCTGTTTCTGTACCTTCTGTTGGGGCGGTAAAGGCCCATTACTAGCATTCTCTCTGTGGAAATTATTATGTTCCCATTTCCGTTTAGTTTAGACAATAGGATAACCCTAATCCTGTTATACTTGTATTAGTGCAGAGAAACAAAAAGTAATATTATTTTGTTTCTTCTGTTTAATCTAAGTACATCTGCTGCTCCTGTTACTGTTATCTCTTATCCAGCATATTTTCATGTCATAATTATTATTATATGTTCATATGATGAAAGTCACTGGACTTGCCAGACTTTATGTCTGACCTTGCTTGTTTTCGCCCCTTTTTCTTCCGTTCCCCCCAGGTTTTCCAAGGGGGGAATACTTTAGCTTGATCTGGATTTCTTCTGCTTGAAGTGCGTAAAGTATGGCTTAACTTCTTATGGCATCTTCTGTGGGGATTATGATTTTAAAGTGTTGTACTCTGATGACTTTCTGAACAGGACTGATATTTATGTACTTGAGTTTTTGGTAAAGATGTAACCATACTGATTTCTGTTTTCCGCTGTAATAAAGTTATAATTTCTCAAGTATTGTTTATCTGTCTTTAAATTTTCTGTTATATTTACTAAAATGCTCCACCAAAGTTTAGGCATTCCCTTTGTGAGTGTCCTTAACGGAGGTGGGGTGTTACATTATATTGAATGTAGTTTCAAAGGCAATAATACTGATTTTCTTTTGTTCATATTGCCTACCTTTTGTTAACTTTTGTACTGTATGCTTGGTTTCAAAAATTTATGTGCATTAGTAGCATATTTTCAATATTGCTAATGAACTAAATTGTTGATGATAAATACATAGAAAGGCTTCAATAATTGCATAAAATTATTTCAGTATAGTATGGGTTAGTGAGCATAGGCTTATTCCTTATATTTATTTCAACTTTTGCGTTCAATCTACTGCAAATAAATATATTAAAGGCTAAATGCTAATATTGCCTCCTTTTAAGTCGGATGTATATCTTCGAACCTATGCATCAAAATTTTGAAGTTATGGTGCAATTTTTGTCGACAGTTAGATGCAAATTTCATTGGTCGGATATGTAATCAAAGTGATATATCTGAAGGGGTAGTGAGAATAGTTGGTAAACTAATAATCATAAATATTTAAATTGTGTTGTTTTATTAAGGGATAATTAGAATTTGTTCAAATTATTTGGCAAACTATAGCTAATGTGTTAGTTAAAGATGTTGACTAAAATAGGAAGCCTAAACAAATAATTAAAGATCCATCCATTAGTATGTTTGTGGCTGTTTTTGGCACCAATTAGGGAAAAATAAAACCAAATGTCTATACGTTACATCATTGTTGACCCATCTTTTGGCAAGGTCGTCACAACTCGGATTTTTACCAAGACAAGCTACCAAAATTATGGAACTATTGTCCTTCTCCCTCGCGGTTCAATTTCTGCTCGGGTTGAATAAACCAGGTTCGACCCGAACCAGTTATGCTTTGGTAGAAGCATCCTCTCTTGGGCATTGGACTAAACTCCATGGGTCAGATCGGTCGATCAAACAAGTCGACCAGAGAAACACCGACCCAAACACAACATAGGATGGTGAAGCACGATTCTCTAGGCTACTTTATTGGTTAACTCTGACCTACATTATCTCCTCAAACCAAGGTTCGAGCTACACGTGTGCCACGAAAATCAAGAGGAACTATTCTTTATGTGAAGACCAGGCCTGGCCACCTGCAGCATATAATCTGGATTAGCTGACACGTGGCCGACCCGAACCCATATAGCCACCACGTGGCCGACCCGAACCAGATTTTCGCCCATAAATACCCCTTTCCCGAAACAGAAAAGGGATCCTCTCCTTTTGAAAAGTTTATGGTTCAGTTTCCTCAAATAGCAAGCCTTATAAATCGATCAAACCGAACTATAACATAAGGATTTTGTGTATAAATCACTTCTTCCTCTACTTCCTTACAATCAAATAATTGTAATTTGTAATTGACAGTATAAATAGAGATTATAAAGTGGACATAGTGTAACGTCCCGCATTTTTGGCGGTTCGTATTTGAATATTTAAATCAGTTTAAATATTGAATTCTGAATATAAATGGATTTATAGATTAATTAAAACGAAGTTGAACGTATATAAATATATATTAATTATAATCGAGCTCAGAACGACCCTGCAGTTCGTAATTTAACGTTATGAACTTCAACTGAGTGTACCGGATTCGTTTTGAATCGGATTTCTTCGAAACGAGAAACGTTGGAATCTGTTGAACTGTATCTTTCTAACAGAAGTGAAAAACCAAGGTTTCGTCGTATAGATTGCAAGATATGTCCAAATCAAATATTCGAAAAGTCGTTGTAGAAGCGTATATCGACCGTAACGGTTATTTGAATATAACTTGATATCGGGTGCAAATCGGGACAAGGTTCTTTTGAGGCGCAGCGATAATTTAATTTTTAGAATTTTACTGTAATTTTTAATTAATTAAATAAACAACTTTTTATTTGGAGTATTGTGTACCCTGTATCGGTATTTCGGGGTTTCAAAATATGAGTCAACCTACCGATATTATTATATATTTGAGATCGTGACACATTGTTCGTTAACAAAACAGCGGTATTTCTGTCAATAGCAATCACTGTAGTTCACCCTTAACCTCGCATATGGAACGTAACAAAACAGTGGCATCAGAAGGAGAACAAACAAGCATTGTGAACAATACAGCGGATGCCATAACTATGTTAGACTTAGATGCAGCATTCTTTGACTCGGCATTTGTATTTCATCCCGACTAAAATCATAAAATGAAAATATAATTAAAACTATAAATACATATATTTTATGCGTTCCTTCACCCTTAAGTTACCTGCTCTAAAGCTATTACCGCAGATGGCTACAGTAGATATTTTATGCCTAGGACGTGCAAACATTGAAAGCTGACACATGCCTATGCCCTATTGAAAATACATGTATGGCGAAACCCATACAGAACAGTAACTGAGCACCATACGTCCTATCCGAAATTTAAGCCCCATACACCTTAACCTATTATCCAATCACCTCCATCTGCTACATAGAAAAATCGGACCCTATTCATGGATTGGCGTCGTGATTTCAGCAAATACACATCTCACCTGTACATTTTCCTCAATATGAAATATACATGTTTTCTATGTATAAAGGACCCATCATTCTAACTCTCTTCTCAAAAACTAAACGCTGTTTCCTAAATCCACGCTCTCTTCTTCTGTTCTTTTCCCAAAACGAGATCTAGGATTTAAAACGAAATATGTTGTCCTTCAAACTCAGCATTTCATTCCTCTTCGAAGCAGAAACCAGCAAGACAGGGTTGGTAACATGTGTATACGGTTTGCATGGGTTCGGTTTGGGAAAGAGTGGTGTGTACTGGAGGACAGCGTGATCATGTTGGTGGTGTGTTGGTAGCGTATGAAGTGTATTGAGGTGGAGGCGTATACGGGTTAAGCAAGCAAGAAGAATGGCAGCTTCGTGGAAGTCATGGCAACTTGATTATCGCTCATGAACAGTGTGAAGGAGGAATAAGTGGTAAGCAGCATGAGAGATGTACTGGAACAGTTTGAAAGCTTGGTGAAGAAACTCACGCGATATGGAGGAAAGAAGGGAAATACTGGAGAAGTATACCGTGAGGAAGAGTTGGTGAATGGAGTTGGTGCGTTGGTTTTCAAGGCTACAGGGGGGTAGTTCGAAAGGTTAAACAAGGGAGGATGGGAGTGAGAATGATGGAGGGCATGCGTGTGCATGCATGAAGGTGGGAGAGACGTAAACACGTGAGGATAAGTATGGGGGTCATGGCACTGGTGTATATCAAGGAGGCAGCGCAAGTATTGGTAACAAGGAATTTTGAATAATGGAAGAAAAAGCATAAGACGTGAGCAGGAGGTGCAAGGCCATGTAACCCGTTAGATGATGGTGAGCTCGGATTTGTGGCGTGAGGTGCACAGTACAGATGGGACAGTAAGCTAGTGAAGGGGAGCAACACAAATTGTTTTAAACGGAAAAGAGGCTACAGTTCGAAAACCAGTAGAAGTTCATTGGAAATGATGACGGCTGATCCGGGGTACCGACGCAAATCGTTATTTAACGATTAACGTGCCAAGGTGAGTAAATTCACTCACTCTGATCTATTTTTAAATATTTTAATTATATTTTAATGTTGTTTGAATGCTGTGTGATGGTCGATTAGGTATATTGCAATTAATTTGGTTGAATATTATATACCGTTACATATGTACACATCCGATTGGACACTGATTCTACCGATTTGAATATCCCCTAGTATAGAGTTAGTGTAAATTGTGTTGACTGACATCTGTGGATGCGGAAACCGGTTGGAAGAATCCGACCGGATTCCTCAATATTTGTATGTACTGTTTGTTGTATAGTATTTATATATACGACCTGAACCTAAATAACATTATTAGGAATTATAGTCTGATAGGCTAGTTAATATTTAGTTTTAAATCAACAAATTATAATAGGATATGTAATCAGTAATTATTTATAAACTTGATATTGATTTAATAAGAACCTGACTTAGAAATAGAGTTTATCAAATAAAATGTGAATATGGCAGCGTATTGCAGTAGTTATAAAAGAGAATATAGCAGCGTATTGCAGTAGCTATAAAAGAGAATACAACAACGTATTGCAATAGTTATAAAAGAGAATATAGCAGCGTATTGCATTAGTTATAAAGGAAAGGATAGCAGCCTTAGTTAAAATATAACGGTTTTAAAGTAAGTCGATAAGTTATAATGTTTTTAAAAAGATACACTGAGCATGATAAGGAAGGTGATATATTCTTAAAGAAATTAGAACCCGTTGTACGTTGGTTAAGTTGAGTAACTTTCGAGGCGTCAATCTGATGTTGGTTTCGGCCTTCGGGGTTGATACTTAGAAATTTATTCACTTACCGATTTATAACGAGGAACTAATAGAGTAGAAATGAAGGGAAGTAAGGAAGAGTTTATAGAATTATGGGAAACTAGAAAGTTAGTATTAAATAAAAGGGCCAGTGTTTGTGAATGGATGTTTGTGAATGGATGTTTGTTTTTACTTCGACAGTTAAATAACCGACTATCGAAGTGTTTGACCATCGTTGTCAATACGGAGAGACCGGTTGGATTTATTATTCGGAAACCACTCCGTATAGGCATAAACGCTACGAAATAGATATGCTGAAGATAATTGAAGACGGAGTTAAATGCCAGGGTCGTCCAGTTCCCGAATGGTACTTTCTGTTTGTCCAGTCCTAGGACAACTTGTATGGACGAGTGTCTGACAGAGTATTTCCAACGGTCATGCCGTTGATTTTACGAATATACCAAGTTGGTGGGAAGAAGGTAACTTCTTTTTATTCTACACCCAGTGTGCATTTGTGTAATCAATGTGTGATTACGGATTTGACGACGTGACATTCAAAGTGAATGGTGATCAGATGTTTTGAAGATAGACGCAGCCTCTAGCCTCACAACCAGGAAGTAACAAAAGTTGGGCTAGGCAGCATGGCTAGTTGGGTCATCCCCAAGCAGGGTGTATTGTCACCGATCTAGAGAAAATTCATATTTATACTTCTTTTTCGATTCTGTATCTTCGGATGATGGTTGGATGGCCTACAACCGTGGTGGCAATATATTCGCGACACTGAAGCTAAATGAGTGAGCGGTCATGCGTGGCCGGGTTGCAAGACGTTCTTGTTGAACCCTGAGTGTATCCCTCTAAAGTACACTATTCAGAAGGTGCTCCCATACCTTGTCTGTTGGAGTCCATTCTCCGATAAGCACCCTGCGGTTTATGATTTTATACTATATATATGTGGAACGTGAGATGCAAGCGTTCTGCTACTTGATTATTTAATTGAGTAGACATTATTATAATATCACTGGGGTTTGATATCAAAGTATTTTGGATTATAGTAAGGTAAAAACCGTCCATGTTTATGTGTGGGCTGGTCTTACTATTATCTTCTTGTTTGAAAAGGATTTTCAAAGTTAAACAGTATGGTTGGAATTTACTCACACCAGTCCCATGACTGACCCAGAGTTTATTTTGTTTGTTTTCCCTAAACTCTTGGGTGCCCAAATTTGTACGGGCAGTCAAGTGTTTCAGGCTTTTACAGATACATCTGGAGGAGCTCTAAGCAGGAAGCTTCACCACTAGTTATGTAGAAATTATTTCCGCTGTGATGTATATGAGTTATACTCTGATAATGGTATGTATATCCAGATTTGTATTTCAAGATTATGTTATATAATATAATTTTAATATTCCGTTGTGAGTTTCGTGTTTACTCTGATTCTGTTCCGTGATGCTCTTCTTCTTCTTCTTCTATTCTATTAGTTCTATCTTTTCCATCTCATCTTCTAAATTCTTTCAATAATGACACGGTTTTCAAGGTATCGAAAATCGCTCCATTTCAGTTGGTATCAGAGCTGAAGGTTAAGTGTTTACCTTGGCTATGTGGCGTAACTCAATAGAGATGGAGTTAGTAGTACTCTAGATTGAGTTTGAGTGTATATATATGAGCGCGTATTTGTAATTAATATTAAAAAAACGTTTTATATTGTGTTGACTGGTCAGTCGAGTGGTTTATGAATTCTGGTCGAAACAATAATGCAAACTGTATCGATAGGTGTTTCTAAACTCTTGAACAGAGTAATTTGACACAGTATGTTTTTAAAAGAGGGTAAATAAAATAAAATTTTACCCAAAGTATATTTTGATATAAAAAGAAAGTATATACCTTGGTATTAATATAATATATTGGATATGTGATCATCATTATGATCGGACAGGATTATAATTGAGTTGGTTGTATAAATTACAAATCGAAATATTATATAAGTATAATATGTAAATCAGATAAATTGAATCTGATGATAAACCAGAATTGGAGTTAAAACTCTAGAAATTTGAGAAGTTGTTGTAACTGGATTTGAATAAAATATATGGGAATTTTAAAATCCTGGGAGATTTAAAAATGTTTTCCAAGTGCTGTGAAAGATATTTTGAAATAAATAAAAGTATTTGAGAATGAGTTTTGAAAGAAATATAGTATTGAACTCACTTCGATGGCTGGAAAATAAATTCCGATGGTGAAGCGCGCCATTATCGGTGTTCATTTTCGAGCTGGCAAGTGACAGATTACTACCAAAGATTTTGATTTGGATTGTTTTGAGAAACAAGTTGTCAGAAATTCAAATGTTTTGAATTATATATGATTTCAAACTGATTTGAAATAAAATCCCAGGAATTTGAATTCTGAAATAAAAATTAAACCTATGAAATTAAAAAGGTAAAAGTGGAATTTAAACTAAGATAAACAAAACTGGATTGAATTTGGAACAATCCAGAATGGAGAGTGAAAAACAGAAATTGGAAATTCAAGTTATTAAAATGAATTGATTCTTGAACAAGAATCGAATTTTGAACTTGAGATGGAGATAACTGATTTGAGAAATAAATCAGTAAATGGGATTGGAGTTGAAATAAAATTTGGCTTAGAAGAGCAAAGAGATTGGTCTGATAATAAATTGATTGGAGATCAGTTGTAAATGTTTGGATATATGTTGGTTTGATAGTAGATGGCAGGGATAGAGTTGAATGCCCAATAGAGAAGGTACACGTTTATATTCGAGTATGAGATTTTTATGGATCGGTTTGGGCAAGCCGTTTGGCTGTTTGATTTTCTTTTGGATTGGAGAAGGCCCAGAGTGGCAAGCTGTAGTAGTACCGACTGAGCCGTGCAAAAGGAGACACTGGCGAAATTCCCTGAAAATTTAAGCCGTTAGGAAATTTTCAGAATTTTGAAAATATTCGAAATAAGAATGAATTAATATTTTAATTGGAATGAATCAGTTCAGTGAAACTGAAATTATGAAGTAAACCAAGAAGAATTTTAACCTGTTTATAACAGAGATTATAGCATTTTCCCTATCTTAGCAATTTCGAGGACGAAATTATTTTAAGGGGGAAGGACTGTAACGTCCCGCATTTTTGGCGGTTCGTATTTGAATATTTAAATCAGTTTAAATATTGAATTCTGAATATAAATGGATTTATAGATTAATTAAAATGAAGTTGAACGTATATAAATATATATTAATTATAATCGAGCTCAGAACGACCCTGCAGTTCGTAATTTAACGTTCTGAACTTCAACTGAGTGTACCGGATTCGTTTTGAATCGGATTTCTTCGAAACGAGAAACGTTGGAATCTGTTGAACTGTATCTTTCTAACAGAAGTGAAAAACCAAGGTTTCGTCGTATAGATTGCAAGATATGTCCAAATCAAATATTCGAAAAGTCGTTGTAGAAGCGTATATCGACCGTAACGGTTATTTGAATATAACTTGATATCGGGTGCAAATCGGGACAAGGTTCTTTTGAGGCGCAGCGATAATTTAATTTTTAGAATTTTACTGTAATTTTTAATTAATTAAATAAACAACTTTTTATTTGGAGTATTGTGTACCCTGTATCGGTATTTCGGGGTTTCAAAATATGAGTCAACCTACCGATATTATTATATATTTGAGATCGTGACACATTGTTCGTTAACAAAACAGCGGTATTTCTGTCAATAGCAATCACTGTAGTTCACCCTTAACCTCGCATATGGAACGTAACAAAACAGTGGCATCAGAAGGAGAACAAACAAGCATTGTGAACAATACAGCGGATGCCATCACTATGTTAGACTTAGATGCAACATTCTTTGACTCGGCATTTGTATTTCATCCCGACTAAAATCATAAAATGAAAATATAATTAAAACTATAAGTACATATATTTTATGTGTTCCTTCACCCTTAAGTTACCTGCTCTAAAGCTATTACCGCAGATGGCTACAGTAGATATTTTATGCCTAGGACGTGCAAACATTGAAAGCTGACACATGCCTATGCCCTATTGAAAATACATGTATGGCGAAACCCATACAGAACAGTAACTGAGCACCATACATCCTATCCGAAATTTAAGCCCCATAATCCTATACATAGTTCCACCTTAACCTATTATCCAATCACCTCCGTCTGCTACATAGAAAAATCGGACCCTATTCATGGATTGGCGTCGTGATTTCAGCAAATACACATCTCACCTGTACATTTTCCTCAATATGAAATATACATGTTTTCTATGTATAAAGGACCCATCATTCTAACTCTCTTCTCAAAAACTAAACGCTGTTTCCTAAATCCACGCTCTCTTCTTCTGTTCTTCTCCCAAAACGAAATCTAGGATTTAAAACGAAATATGTTGACCTTCAAACTCATCATTTCATTCCTCTTCGAAGCAGAAACCAGCAAGACGGGGTTGGTAACGTGTATATACGGTTTGCATGGGTTCGGTTTGGGAAAGAGTGGTGTGTACTGGAGGACAGCGTGATCATGTTGGTGGTGTGTTGGTGGCGTATGAAGTGTATTGAGGTGGAGGCGTATACGGGTTAAGCAAGCAAGAAGAATGGCAGCTTCGTGGAAGTCATGGCAACTTGATTATCGCTCATGAACAGTGTGAAGGAGGAATAAGTGGTAAGCAGCATGAGAGATGTACTGGAACAGTTTGAAAGCTTGGTGAAGAAACTCACGTGAGATGGAGGAAAGAAGGGAAATACTGGAGAAGTATACCGTGAGGAAGAGTTGGTGAATGGAGTTGGTGCGTTGGTTTTCAAGGCTACAGGGGGGTAGTTCGAAAGGTTAAACAAGGGAGGATGGGAGTGAGAATGATGGAGGGCATGCGTGTGCATGCATGAAGGTGGGAGAGACGTAAACACGTGAGGATAAGTATGGGGGTCATGGCACTGGTGTATATCAAGGAGGCAGCGCAAGTATTGGTAACAAGGAATTTTGAATAATGGAAGAAAAAGCATAAGACGTGAGCAGGAGGTGCAAGGCCATGTAACCCGTTAGATGATGGTGAGCTCGGATTTGTGGCGTGAGGTGCACAGTACAGATGGGACAGTAAGCTAGTGAAGGGGAGCAGCACGAATTGTTTTAAACGGAAAAGAGGCTACAGTTCGAAAACCAGTAGAAGTTCATTGGAAATGATGACGGCTGATCCGGGGTACCGACGCAAATCGTTATTTAACGATTAACGTGCCAAGGTGAGTAAATTCACTCACTCTGATCTATTTTTAAATACTTTAATTATATTTTAATGTTGTTTGAATGCTGTGTGATGGTCGATTAGGTAAATTGCAATTAATTTGGTTGAATATTATATACCGTTACATATGTACACATCCGATTGGACACTGATTCTACCGATTTGAATATCCCCTAGTATAGAGTTAGTGTAAATTGTGTTGACTGACATCTGTGGATGCGGAAACCGGTTTGAAGAATCCGACCGGATTCCTCAATATTTGTATGTACTGTTTGTTGTATAGTATTTATATATACGACCTGAACCTAAATAACATTATTAGGAATTATAGTCTGATAGGCTAGTTAATATTTAGTTTTAAACCAACAAATTATAATAGGATATGTAATCAGTAATTAGTTATAAACTTGATATTGATTTAATAAGAACCTGACTTAGAAACAGAGTTTATCAAATGAAATGTGAATATGGCAGCGTATTGCAGTAGTTATAAAAGAGAATATAGCAGCGTATTGCAGTAGCTATAAAAGAGAATACAACAGCGTATTGCAGTAGTTATAAAAGAGAATATAGCAGCGTATTGCATTAGTTATAAAGGAAAGGATAGCAGCCTTAGTTAAAATATAACGGTTTTAAAGTATGTCGATAAATTATAATGTTTTTAAAAAGATATACTGAGCATGATAAGGAAGGTGATATAGTTTTAAAGAAATTAGAACCCGTTGTACGTTGGTTAAGTTGAGTAACTTTCGAGGCGTCAATCTGATGTTGGTTTCGGCCTTCGGGGTTGATACTTAGAAATTTATTCACTTACCGATTTATAACGAGGAACTAATAGAGTAGAAATGAAGGGAAGTAAGGAAGAGTTTATAGAATTATGGGAAACTAGAAAGTTAGTATTAAATAAAAGGGCCAGTGTTTGTGAATGGATGTTTGTTTTTACTTCGATAGTTAAATAACCGACTGTCGAAGTGTTTGACCGTCGTTGTCAATACGGAGAGACCGGTTGGATTTATTATTCGGAAACCACTCCGTATAGGCATAAACGCTACGAAGTAGATATGCTGAAGATAATTGAAGACGGAGTTAAATGCCAGGGTCGTCCAGTTCCCGAATGGTACTTTCTGTTTGTCCAGTCCTAGGACAACTTGTATGGACGAGTGTCTGACAGAGTATTTCCAACGGTCATGCCGTTGATTTTACGAATATACCAAGTTGGTGGGAAGACGGTAACTTCTTTTTATTCTACACCCAGTGTGCATTTGTGTAATCAATGTGTGATTACGGATTTGACGACGTGACATTCAAAGTGAATGGTGATCAGATGTTTTGAAGATAGACGTAGCCTCTAGCCTCACAACCAGGAAGTAACAAAAGTTGGGCTAGGCAGCATGGCTAGTTGGGTCATCCCCAAGCAGGGTGTATTGTCATCGATCTAGAGAAAATTCATATTTATACTTCTTTTTCGATTCTGTATCTTCGGATGACGGTTGGATGGCCTACATCCGTGGTGGCAATATATTCGCGACACTCAAGCTAAATGAGTGAGCGGTCATGCGTGGCCGGGTTGCAAGACGTTCTTGTTGAACCCTGAGTGTATCCCTCTAGAGTACACTATTCAGAAGGTGCTCCCATACCTTGTCTGTTGGAGTCCATTCTCCGATAAGCGCCCTACGGTTTATGATTTTATACTATATATATGTGGAACGTGAGATGCAAACGTTCTGCTACTTGATTATTTAATTGAGTAGACATTATTATAATATCACTGGGGTTTGATATCAAAGTATTTTGGATTATAGTAAGGTAAAAACCGTCCATGTTTATGTGTGGGCTGGTCTTACTATTATCTTCTTGTTTGAAAAGGATTTTCAAAGTTAAACAGTATGGTTGGAATTTACTCACACCAGTCCCATGACTGACCCAGAGTTTATTTTGTTTGTTTTCCCTAAACTCTTGGATGCCCAAATTTGTACGGGCAGTCAAGTGTTTCAGGCTTTTACAGATACATCTGGAGGAGCTTTAAGCAGGAAGCTTCACCACTAGTTATGTAGAAATTATTTCCGCTGTGATGTATATGAGTTATACTCTGATAATGGTATGTATATCCAGATTTGTATTTCAAGATTATGTTATATAATATAATTTTAATATTCCGTTGTGAGTTTCGTGTTTACTCTGATTCTGTTCCGTGATGCTCTTCTTCTTCTATTCTATTAATTCTATCTTTTCCATCTCATCTTCTAAATTCTTTCAATAATGACACGGTTTTCAAGGTATCGAAAATCGCTCCATTACACATAGACTTGGATTAAGTCGAACCGTTATTAAAATATTGTGTGTCTCTGTTATTTCCTATATGAATCAAAAACTAACACTAGAGGGGGATGAATAGTATTTTTGAGAATTTAAATAAAATTTAAAACTTATATGATCTACTATATGAATCAAACACCACATAAAAAATCACAGACACAGAATCAGACACGAACACAAAGATAAGCAAAAATAAAATGCAGAAAAGGAAAGAACACATTGAATTTTATGTCGGTTCGGAATTGCTCCTATGTCCAATCCCACGCAACGCTGGATTGCACGGAGTTTTATTACTATATCAATATCCAATTAAACCCCTTGATTTCACGGCTGCAAGGTTAACAGCGCTCTCGTTCTTTGATTTCACGGCAACAAGGAAAACACTGATTATGTTCCTTGATTTCACGGCTACAAGGAAGATACCAATTACCTTAACACTTCCCAAATGATTACAATAGCCCTATAACTCTTCAATAGCACTTTGATTCGGAGAGTAATGAGTAGAGAGTGAGATGAGAAGAAGTTTTATGTAAATAGAAGAATTCGGAAGAGTATAAGTGTAGAAATCATAAAAATGAGAAAAATATAATGGCGTAAATAAAGGAGATGAAGATGGAGAAGAATAATAATGAAAAAATTCGAAATCAGCCCCTGTTTATAAGATTTGAAAGGTTACAACGATTCTGAAATGTTACAAATAGTGAAAAGACACTTCCTTTCAATTTTGAAAAAAATGACAGTTATATGTCGACATAGGCATAAATGTATGTCGACATATACCTTTGTAAAATTGGATTTTGAACATTTTTGAAGTGTTTTGATATATATATATATATATATATAATTCTGGAAATTCTTGAATTAAAACATGTTATTATACTTATAAAGTGGAAAATCATATGAAAACATAAATATAAGACATATGAACCTATTTATAAAATTATAGAATTTATAACTATATAAATATAAAGTATATATAAAGTATATAATATATAAAACTTATAAACTACAAAACTTGAGTTTAAAACCAAAAGTAAAGTAAAGAAAGTAAAATAGAGAAGATAGAGATCGAAGATAGAGTTTGAAAATAGAATTTGAAATTAGAAATTGAAAAAACAGAATTTGAATTTGAACCTGGCATGTTATTCAGAGTCTTACAAAAACTAGTCTCTAATACTATATTTGTCTTGAACTCTAGAATTCTTGAAATCTTGAATACTCATGAGTCTTGAATCATCTCTGAATTCTGAATCTCTAATATCTTTAAACTGTACAGTCTTCAGTAATAATTCCTGTATATAAATTCTGCATATGTGTGGTGTATATATATATTCTAGATAAAAGTGTTGGTATATATTTTATAATCAATTAATATTGAAATAAGGTTATTGTCATCAAAACTCCATTCTCCAACTATCTCCCCTTTTTTGATGCTGATAACCCTAGTTTATAGAATATCATACCTGTACATACCTGTTGATGATGATCCTTCTAAAACTCCCCTTGTCTATATGAATCCTATAAACTTCAATATTTTATAATTTCTCCCCCTTTGGTATTATCAAAAAGATATTCTAAAAGTACTCCCCCTAAATCCTAAATCTATCTATATAATAATATATAATCATTTAATTTGTGATTATAATACTTGATATATATGACTCCCCCTAAATTCTTGCCTATATAACAACGTAATAGAACATTTAAGTTAAAGAAAACATGGAATATATCAAACATTGTTTTTACAAAAAATATTACGTGAATATGTAATACATTGATTTGATGGAGAGGAACGAAAATATATGACAAGAAACGAATCAAAAGGTAAATTCTACTTGTCCTTAACTATAGGAGACTTATAGGTAGGATAATTTGGGTAATGGAGACAAAAATTTCTATTTCTTTCAATCATATTTCCGTTATGATCGTATAGGACTTCACCCATGCAAATGACTTGATCTTCTTCGTTTGAGACTTCTTACTGTTCCTCCTCGGGTTCCTCTTCCTCCATTATCTTTTCTTCCTCTTCTTCCATAAGTTCATTATCATCTTCGATGATAATCGGATTAGCCTGATAATCCGTTATAAACTTAAGAAGACTCCTTATCACTTTTCCTTGTCTATTTTGCTCTTGGCTCATTCTAATATGAAGCACTTGTATTTCTGCCAGCATTTGCAGAGTATATTCCATCTTTTCTTCAATTTTGATGACACATGATAGGGTAGAATGTTGAAAAGGACCTTCGGATGGTCCAACGGATGATTCGGGATTGATTTGGGTGTTAAAATTGGTGGAGGCCATTGTTTATTTTAGTTTTACAGAAGTGAGAAATGAGAATGAAGAAGAAAATTCGAAGTGGAGAGTTTAAATGATTATTGTAACTAGCTTGTGGGAATTAATTTTAAAAATCTAGTAGCTATATGTCGACATAGTGATAAATGTATATCGACATACTCATCTTTTTTTCTGATTTTTAATGTTATTCTTATGCATGTTAATGTATTTAATTATTCTAGCTCACATAGTGAACAAATTCCTAATTCTCTTCTAAATTTAGTAAATGTTGCTTCGTTTAACGGTTTTGTTAATATATATGCTATTTGTTTATCTGTTTCTATAAATTTGAGTTAAATTTTCTCTTTTCTTAAGTTATCTCTTAGAAAATGATGTCGTATATATCGATATGTTTAGTTCTTGAATGATTAGTTGGATTTTTAGAAATATTTGTAGTGCTCGTGTTATCACAGTAACTTAGTGATTTGTTTATATTTAATCCAAAATCATTTAGAGTTTGTTGCATATATATAACTTGTGAATAAGCCAAAGCAGCAGAGATATATTCTGCTTCAGTTTTTGATAAAGTTACAGTATTTTGCTTTTTACTAAATCACGAGACTAGTGAATGTCCCAAGAAGTGACATGTACCACTAGTACTTTTATGATTGGTCGCATAGTCAGCGTCACAATAAGAAACCCAGTCAAATGAATAATCCTTAGGATAAAATAGTCCAAAGTCTAATGTATGCTTGACATACCTTAGAATACGTTTTACGACTTTTAAATGTGTTTCCTTAGGTTGCGATTGATATCTTGCACAGAGACATATGCTATGCATTATATCTGGTCTACTAGAGGTTATATATAATAGTGATCCAATCAATCCTCTATATAACTTTTTATTAACGTCTTTAGATGTATCGTCTTTACTTAATGCTATGTTAGTCTCCATTGGTGTTGGTCTCCCAGTAGTTGTTGTTAAATTATATTTATTAATTAGATATCTTGCGTATTTTTCTTGATTAATAAATATTCCATTTTTTTTGATGAACTTGTAAGCCTAAGAAGAATGTTAGTTCTCCCATATGACTCATTTCAAATTCTTGGGTCATAATATCTGAAAATTCTTTATCCATTTTACTGTTTGTTGATCCGAAAATTATATTATCAACATATATTTGTACTAACTGTATATGTTTACTATTCTTCTTAATAAACAAGGCATTATCTATTTTTCTTATTTCAAAGTTGGATTGTAAAAAATAATTTCTTAATCTATTATACCAAGCCCTAGGAGCCTGTTTTAATCCATATAACGCTTTATTTAACTTATATAAGTGATTTGGTAAATTTTCATCTTCAAATAGAGGTGGTAGCTCTACATACACTTCTTCATTAACAAATCCATTTAGAAAATCACTTTTGACATCCATTTGATATAATTTGAAATTATTATGGTTCGCAAAGGCTAGTAAAATCCTACTGGCTTCTAATCTTGCTATGGGGAGAAAGTTTCATCGTAATCTATTCCTTCTTGAGTGTAACCTTATGCTACTAGTCATGCCTTATTTCTTACTACTTCACCGTGTTCATTCATTTTATTTTTATAAACCCATTTGGTTCATATTATTGTCTTATCCTCTAGTCGAGGTACAAGTTCCTATACATCATTCCTAGTAAACTGATTCAGTTATTCATGCATAGCAAGCATCCATGAATCATCGAAAGATGCTTCCTTTGGATTCTTAGGTTCAATAGTTGAAGTAAATGCAGTATTACTCATATTATTCAATAGATTATGGGTACTAACAACGAATTCATATCTCCTAAGATATTTTCTACAAGATGATCTCTAAGTAACCTAATTCGTTTATTTGGTTGGTTATCTTCATGATTTGTTTCATTAATTTCATTTTCACATTCATCTTCATTGTTTTGTGTTATATTTTTATAATTTTCGTCAAACGATACATTTAAGGTTTCTTCTATAGTATTGGTTCCAGTATTGAAAACTCTATATGCTTTACTTCTTTCTGAAATATAACCAATAAATATTCCTTTATTGGATTTCGAATCAAATTTATCTATATTTTCTTTAGTATTAAGTATAAAACATTTACTTCCAAATATTTTAAAATATGACATTTTTGGTTTCTTATTATACAAAAGTTCATAAGGAGTTTTATGAGTTAAAGGTCTAATTGAAATTTTATTTAAAATATAGCAAGCTGTTGCAACCGCCTCAGCCCAAAAAAATCTTGGTAAATTACTATCAGATAACATAGTTCTCGCACATTCTTGTATCGTCCTATTTTTACGTTCAACTACTCCATTTTGTTGAGGGGTTCTAGGAATAGAAAAATTATGGGTTATTCCCTTTTTACTACAATATTTTTCAAAATTTTCGTTTTCAAGTTCTCCGCCATGGTCACTACATATTGTTTTGATTTTTAGTGATAATGAATTTTGAATCCTTTTAGAAAAAGTGTTAAATTGATCAAAAGCATCACTTTTATTTTTAAGAAACAAAGTCCAAGTAAATCTAGAAAAATCGTCGACTATTACGTAAACATATCTATTATGATTTATCGATTGAATTTGAGATGGACCAAATAAATCCATGTGAATTCACTCTAATGGTTTTGAGGTAGTAATTTCTTCTTTTGATTTAAATGAACTTCTCTTTAATTTCCCGAATTGACAAGCGTCGCATAAGTTATTAACTTTAAATTTCATTTTGGGTAATCCCCTAATTGAATCTAGTTTAGAAATCCTAGATATGTGTTTGAAATTTATATGACAAAAATCTTTTGTGCCAGATCCAGGGGTCACTTGTATTGGCTATAAGACACATATTATCGCAGGATATTTTCATACTCAGTATATAGATATTTTTCTTTCTGTCTCATTCAAATATTACTTTTGAATTCCTATCTTCTATAAAACATTTACCTTTTCAAAGTTTATTTTATAACCCTTATCGCAAAGTTGACTTATACTTAGTAAGTTGTGTTTTAGATTCCTAACTAATAAACATCAGAAATAGTAGGAGTTTCAGAATTACCGATATTGCCGATCCCAGTAATGTATACTTTAGAGTTATCTTCGAGTTTCGGAATTACCGACATTGCCGACCCCAATAATGTATACTTTAGAGTTATCTCCGAAGTTCAACATTCCACCAGTTCGGAGTTTGAATTTTCAATAGCCGCCTTTTCAGAATTTGAATTACCAGCAGCCACTTCACCCATCTTTTCAACTTTTGAATTTTCAAAAGCCATAAAACACATCTTTTCCTGTATTGAACAATTTTCAGTAGATCACTTGATTTTTCAATACGATTATATTGCAGACTCTTTCAACATTGGTATAACGCATGAATTGACACTAGTGTTAGCAATTATTTCAAAATTTGCCATTTAAAAATTTTCAAAAATCAAATTATTAACTTTTTGAAAGACTTTGCTCTGATACCAATTGTCAGGGATTGCGAAATGGATCATTAAGGCAAAACTAACACTAGAGAGGGGGTGAATAGTGTTTTTGAGAATCTAAACAAAATCTAAAACCTATATGATCTACTATATGAATCAAACACAACAGAAACAATCACAGACACAGAATCAAACACAAACACAAAGTTAAACAAAAATAAAATGCAGAAAATGAAAGAACACACCAGATTTTATACTAGTTCGGAAATGCTCCTACATCCAGTGCCACGCAACGCTGGATTGAGCAGAGTTTTATTACCATATCAATATCCAATTACACCTCTTGATTTCACGGCTACAAGGTTAACACCACTACCGTTCCTTGATTTCATGGCTACAAGGAAAACACCGATTAAATTAACATTTTCCAAATGATTACAATAGCCCTATAACTCTTCAATAGCACTTTAATTCAGAGAGTAATGAGTAGAGAGTGAGAAGAGAAGAAGTTTAATGTAAATAGAATTGAATTCGGCAGAGTATAAGTGTAGAAATCATAAAAATGAGAAAATATAACGGTGTAAAGAAAGGAGATGAAGATGAAGAAGAAGAAAAATGATGAAAAAAATCGAAATCAGCCCCTATTTATAAGATTTGAAAGGTTACAACGCTTCTGGAACGTTACAAATAGTGAAAGACACTTCCTTTCAATTTTGAAAAAAATGACAGTTATATGTCGACATAGGCATAAATGTATGTCGACATATGCCTTTGTAAAATTGTATTTTGAATATTTTTGAAGTGTTTTGATATATATAATTGTGGAAATTCTTGAATTAAAACATAGTATTATAAATAAATATTATAAAGTGGAAAATCAAATGAAAACATAAATATAAGACATATGAACATACTTATAAAATTATAGAGTTTAAAACTGTATAAATATAAAGTATATAATATATAAAACATTTGAACTATAAAACTTGAGTTTAAAATCGAAAGTAAAGTAAAGAAAGTAAAATAGAAAAGATAGAGATTGAAGATAGAGTTTGAAAATAGAATTTGAAATCAAAAATTGAAAAAAATAGAATTTGAATTTGAACCTGGAGTGATGTTCAAAGTCTTACAAAAACTAGACTCTAATGCTATATTTATCTTGAACTCTTGAGATCTTGAATATTCATGAGTCTTAAATCATCTCTGAATTCTGAATCTCTAATATCTTTAAACTGTATAGTCATCAGTAATAATTCCTGTTTATAAATCCTGCATATGTATATATATATATAAGTGTTAGTATATATTTTACAATCAATTAATATTGAAATAATGTTGTTGTCATTAAAACTCCGTTCTTTAACATATTTATTACATTGATTTATTTCCTTTGTTTGTTTATCCTTGTCCCCGTTATATATAAATATATACACAAATACGAATTCACTTGAAATTTTCTTTTCATGCTAATCCTCAATTAATATATTCTAGATTTATATATTTATTTATTTTAAATTAAAACCATGTGTGTTAATACTTATGCATAACTTGTTTTATTAATATCTTTACATATGGAATTCGTTTTCAGCAAATAAAATATGAAAACGAATCAGAATCTCATCATGAACGCAACTACAATACTTCCGCGGCTTAATTCCTACTTATTCAAAATTCTTATTTTCAGCCTATTAATATTTTATTGATTTATTATTATTTACATTTAATTTAATTATCTATGTTTATTTAGGGTATATTTTACGTGGTGTTACATTCTTCCCCCCTAAAAGAGATTTCATTCCCAAATCTTTCCGAGGGAGCAAAAACACAACTCGCTCTAACAAAGATGTTCTACATCCAAGTTATTTATTTAACATACATAAAAAATCGATGACCTGATGTGATCATGCAGTGCAGACTTGCTAAAATGAGCTAAATCCTAGAGTGTATGTGTAATAAGTGATGCTGGATGTATGCAAAACACCATAATTTGCATATAGTTTTATATGAGTGCATGGTGTTTTTGTGTTGCAACCACTATTCGACCATAGAATTCTAATCTTTCCTAGAAAGGTCAAAAATTTTAAAATTTTCATGCCTTCCTTCGAATTCTCCCCCTAATGTACTTGAACCAATATAATTAATAAAGGTGAAGTCTCCAAATACCATGCTTCAAAATATCTATGGTGGCATAAAACTCCATGGTTCCTTCTTTGTCCTCGTTTCTTGATCAGGCCCTACTAAAATTTGTTGTACTGTGAAGGTATCTTATCAAACATAAAATTATTATGAGCTCCTATGATCAATAATATAATATATCTCCCTAACTTTGGGTAAGCCCAAAATATAATACCGACTCTCTACCCTTCAGAAGATGCCTAATCAAGTTAGACAGTTCCCAAAGTCTAATTACAAATTTGGTTCGAGTAAAAATTTATCAATGTTATTCCGTCAACTCTTTGGTATTTTAGATGGCCTCCTTGAAATTCTTCAAGAGTGCCCACTAATTCCCAAAAAGATAATTACACAACCCTTAAAAAGATAAATATTATTCCCATTGTCCAAGAGATCCAAGATGCAATTATTCCTCTTATTTGCAAAGCTATGATTGTCTTAAGTTTTTCCTTCAATCTTCGAATGAGATGTAACTCAAAAATTTATAAATTCCTAAATCACAAAAGATTTAGACTTTATTTCTCTTTTACTGAACCTTTTTACTTTTTATTTCTAGTTTACACTTTATTTCACTTTTATTAAACCTTTTTACTTTATTATTATTATTACTATTTTAAAAAACCTTTATCAGACAACATTTTATCTGCTTGGTTATTTTAAACCCTTTATATATATTATTATCATTATTATTTATTTTGTTTTTGGGTTCCATATCTAGTCAACCCCAGCTTGTTTGGGATATATGGCTTTGTTGTTGTTGTTGTTGTTGTCTATCTCATAATTGTGGTCCATCCATTTTCGAAACCGGATGAATACTTACTTAACTCTTTCAAGCTCCTTTAAGCTTAAAAATATATCCATTTTCTCCAAATCAACTTATTTTTCTAAATCAGTCCCTAAAAATCCTCTTTTGATCTTATCAGTTACAAATTTATTGCCCACTAAATTTGCAATTAATATCCATGAATTTACTTTTGAAATTATGGATTACGGTAAATTACACTACATTGTTTATATAGATATATTGCTAAGTGTTAAATACAGTTATAAACGTTCTAATTCCTAAACTAAGCTGTCTAGGGAAATTTAATTCACAATCAACCCTTGATTCTGGAAATACCATCCTGCACAATTTTTTCAAATAGAAACTTTTGGGACATATGCTAAAATTTCTAGGCTAGGTTGTGCAGTTAATCCTTACTTAGTCCTAGAACCTAATTATGGTTTACCTAATTAGCTACCTTTAGTATTCTGGGGTTACTCCTCTGTATAAGGTGAAATTATGGTAATTAACTAGTTATATTCTTCTGAATATTGTTATATCCTTATTATTACTCAAACTTGCACAATTTCAGAAACAAGTATTTAATACCTTATTAAAACATGAGATGTTAAATTTTTGTGAAGATTTAATGCTTACTATGCTAATACATGTCTTTAATAAAAAAATCCTTTATTTAGAATTTATTCCAAAACGTTACAATGAGGATTCAGATGCCCTTTTCAATGTTAACCAAATGCTTAAAATAAGAGTGGAATACTTTTGTATTTTAACACTTAACTTTATTAACTATTTGAATGTTATCCATTCACTCTTTTCAAAATGGTCGATAAAATTTTAATAGATAATAAAACAATCGCTCATTCTATTTTTAGAAGATGGAGTCTTATTGTCTAAGATTTAATTAGGCGGTAATTAAGTCTCCTAAAGTGTATAATGATACTTATTGCTAAATTTTTCAAAAAATATCATTACTTGACACAATAACACTTTTGAAGCATTACCCAAGCTTTGTATACCTTTTAACAATAAAGCTTAATAACTTCTTTTAAAATGTCTCAAATAAATGTCCCATTATAAAATTATAACATTTATTAGATGTTCATAATTCTGAAATAAACAACAAAATAACACCTCTTATTCTAACGCTTATATTTTATTTACACACATAATGTCAGTCTTTAATGTCATTCAAAAGGACAAATGTTTTAAGGTTAATGCTTTTTTATATTTGAAAACGAGACTTTAATAATTCAGCATTAAATTAAGTATCAATTAAGCTTTTTAACATTTTCATTCTTATATTCTAAAATTTATGATGTTATTGTCAAAAATATGTTTTAAAATATCAATTTGAGACTGCATTCATTTTGAAACAAGTATAAAACTCTTACTACCACGCACATATGCTCTTATCAAATTTATCATTAATGTATGTTTGAATTTCTGGGAAATCCTTAATTACTCATTACACTTTGTTTGCAAAATGAGAGTGCTTTACTAAAGATTTAATTTAATAGTCATAAATAAATTATAAATTTCTAAATTAATTTATTGGGTAGTCGTTTCTCATTTATTTTACTCCTAGTACTATTACTTCCTCTAATACTCCTTATTATGATAGAATTCTACTGTTTCAAATTCTATCTAATTTATGGCAAATGAATTCTTTTTCCATTCTCCTTCAAATGAGTATATTTATTATGTTTATCCTATGAAACTTTTATGTGACTTCTTTTCTTCTTCCCTTTTTATTTCTAATCAAACGTCAATTTTTCTTGTCATGACTTATAGAGGATTTTTTTTTAAGAAAAGGATCTTTTAAAATTCATTTCAATATTAAAAGCTTGTTATATCAAGGCCATGATAATTATAAATTTTCCATTATAATTGTTTACTGCTTGACCCTTACATTTCTTATCTGTTTAAAAATCATAATTGAAAACGTTTACTATTACTCTTTAATTAAAAAAATTCATCTTTTGTTTTGTCTAAAGTTTATATTTATAGTATGTTTAACAGATGAAATAGAAAAAAAAATCAAATTTCTCAAAAACTTTTATTTTCTCAAAAATAATATTTCCAATTTTCCATTTTGAATGGAATTTTATGCAAATTAAGCCTATAAATGAAATGTTAAAATTTCCTTTTCAGAATAATTATGTAGTATGTCAAAAATCATTTTTGTAAGCTTCTTAAAATTTTAATATTTCGTCTAAAATTTCTGATGCATTAGTCCAAGGAAGTCTATCTTTTATATTAAATCATTTCTTCCGTGATCCTATATTTTTCAGTCCTTGACATTTCTAGTTGCTCCCGTTTTAAGTGTCATTTATGCCATTTTATCCATTAATACTTATGGACATTTAATTCAAAATCGAATATTCATACTTTTGCATAAATGTCCTTAATTACATCCTTAATATTTCCATTTTCATTATCCATTCACTTATTGGACATTTAATTCTCTTTCTAATTTGAAATTTCCATTTATTTCTCATATGAAGGTATTCCATTTAACAAAAGATAACCTCTCGTTTTTCCCGAAACCTTAACATACTCTTATGTTATGGATATTAATTTTTCCTTATTAACGGTTGCCCTGACAAACACCTATTCCAAATACTTCCCATTTATTTCTCTCTTATGTATAAATGATAATTAGGTCACCAATTGATTTCCATTAACTACCTATTAAATTAGGGAGTTTTATTCCTTTCCACTTATCCAACTTTGCGGTTCTTACATTCGTTAGGTGCTTATAGGCTTCTAAATCGATAAGGGAGCTACTAAAGCATTGCATGGTTTCTAGGAAATTTCGAAAAATTAATGTCTATCATTTCCTAGAAGGACCTACAGATAATATTTTCTAGAGATCTGCACACTTTAAATAAAACTCTCCTTGTAGGTCGAGAAATAGTAACGACCACTTATTACCAGGTTTAGGTTAGAAATGCAACTTCATTTGAGAAAACCCTCCCGATGGACCCTCTTTCTACTATTTAGCTATCCCTTCGTGTAAACTCCCAGTCACTTAATACTTCCATTAGACGATGGTTTCTTTAGGCCTTTTTTTATGTAAATAATTTGTCCCTGGGTCAACCCTCACTATCCCCTAGATAAGAAGAAGACATTACTTAGAGGACTAACCTACTCATGTTATCGTCTATTAAGACCATTTAATACCTTATAGGAGAAAGTCATACCCAAAAAGACCACTTAAAATCTCGAAGGGCGAGTCCCATGACTTTGGCATAGAAATAAGGAATGAACCTTAGGAAATGGACCTAGTCCTAACCACTTAATACCTAACAAGAGGCGGGTTAGCCACTTAATATCTTTTCCTAAGG
This sequence comes from Allium sativum, assembly GCA_030737875.1. Taxonomy (NCBI): domain Eukaryota; kingdom Viridiplantae; phylum Streptophyta; class Magnoliopsida; order Asparagales; family Amaryllidaceae; genus Allium; species Allium sativum. Next base: position 135,870,956 of record CM060925.1, on the reverse strand, counting down.
CAGGCCTACTTCACACACAAATATATATATATATATACACACACACACACACACTAGACATCTCATATTGGGTCGCCACTTGTAGATGTTGGATTTGTCGGGCGGATCCGGGAAGTCTTCTACTACAAGCTAGGCCTAACATCATATCATAGTGTAATAATTATAATGACCCTCTCAGATTAACCGGTCTTATTTGTAGATGCTGGATATGTCGGTTGATTTCGGATAGGCTTCTACTACAAGTAACAGTTAACCTCGTGTCTCTGTGTCATTAATTATATGATTAAAGCCATTAACTCACACAAATGCATTCAAATTCCTGTGGGGACATTCAAATTAAAATTCCTAATTTAAATGTATTTAGTACGCACTTAATACACATTAATATTACTTTTATTACACTATTAGTATACATAAATATTGGCGTGAATTATGCAAACGAAATTAAAGTACTTACCACGTTTGAAATGTCATTCTAAAAATCACTATTATGGTATGTAATTAATTTTCCTACGGATTTAACATGGTCCAACATGTATATTCAGAATTAACTGATAAAAAGAGAAACAACATTATCAACATATAACTTGTAACTAAGGCATGAATAATTGATTATTTCAATAATAGAATAAAGACAAGGTGTAATATTCCTAAATACATAAGTAAAATCCTTAATTCGGTACTAATCCACTTTAACGTAATTTTTGTGTATAAAATCTTAATACTCCTACAATTTGCAAATAATACGTTCAAACAATCCATTTTAGAAATAAACTTTAAACCTATTTAGATTACAATATTCAAGTACTTAAGCTTTTGCAATCAAAACATACATATATATGAATTTACATTTACAATAAGAGAATTAGACCATATTTAATAATCATACCAACATCCAAAAGCCTTTTCTTCTATTACAATAATAATCCAAACCAACTATAATTGATTGACCATTTCTGCGTAAAAACATAAATAATGGAAGATTTGAGGGATTTGGTATTGTTTTCATTTCTTATAAGCCCAAATATTCCTAGGAACAATCGTCCAAATTTAGACTATCAAATCAAAGAAAATACCAAACTAAAGTGATTTCCACTCATATTGATTTGATATAGAAAACAGTAGAATTTGTTGTATAATTGAAATCTGGATTCAGCCTACGAGACATGCTCCAATCCTTCTATAATATATATATATATATATATGAATTAGAATGTTGTATATATATAAACCAAATTTACAGAATTCTAAATCTATAGAAAAACTTATATTTAAGAAGATAGAATGAAGATAAGAGAGATAGAAGAATTCCTAACCTTTCTCTGGGAATTGGCAATGGCAGAATGGAGGCATAAGAATGAAATGAAGAATATGGTTTAGGAGAGGCTAGGAGAGTAGTATATATAGTTGCAACTGTTAATAAAGATCGTAAGATCTATTAGATTAAATCCAGGCAGTCCGTTTATGCAAATTTAAATGAAAACCCTCACAAAACAAGCCCTCGCCTTCCCTGGTTAGTGGCCTAATTTATTAAACGTTTATTTGTTACATTGATTTCTTTTCTTTGTTTTCTTATCCTTGTCTCCCATTGTATATAAATATATACACACAAATTCGAAATCACTTGGAATATTATTTTCATGCTAATCCTAAATTAATATATTCTAGAATTATATATATATATATATTTAAATTTCAAACCTTATGTATTAATATTTACGCACAACTTGTTTAATCAATATTTTTTGCATACGGACTCCTTTTTTGGTAAATAAATATGAAAACAAATCAGAATCTCACCACGAATGCAAATACAATGCAATAGTGGTCCAGTTCCCACTTATTCAAAATTCATATTTTTAGCCCATTAATATTTTATTAATTTATTATTATTTATAGTTAATTTAATTATCCATGTCTATTTATGGTATATTTTATGGGGTGTTACAATATTCTATGGTTATCAAACCAAACTAAAATCGCAAACCTTAAAGTTGAAACCCAATCGATGGCTTCATTCAAATCTAGTAGAAACGATTTATCCCTTTATAGATGGACTAGATTCACAATGCTTTTGCGATTCCCTGAAAATGGTCGGTTTAAGAAGGCGAATCGATTACCAGATGTCGTCGCTCGGCACAGTATCATCGAACCCACAATCTTTGGTGGCTTGATTTCTGTTAAATCGATCATAGCATTACTTCCAAATCAGATCTATTACTGTTGTGGAAAAGTAAGAGAAGCCTTTCATTCTGTTGATGTGCAATAGTAAGATTGAGGGAATGACTAAGTTTACTTTGATTTATAGCTAAAAACCGATCTGATTTCTTTTTGTTTTTGGGTTGTCTTTCCTCTCTTCATTGGAAGAGGTAGAATATGGTTACTTTCCTTTATTAACTTAAAACATGAAATATATATATATATATATATATTTTATAAAAGAGAAAAGAAGGCAAATAATAAGAGGTCCGGTCCATTTCTATTAATCCTCTTTAGATCGACATATCCTATTTCATTCTCGATCTCATCTTATACTTGGTCAGCTAGTCTTTTATTGCCTATGCCTTTGTTGCTCTAAGAAATAAAAACTAAGGCTTTTTTCTTTATTTGATCCAATCTGCTGCTCCTCTGATACTCTGATCAAAATAAAATTTGTGCCTTTAATTTCTTCGATCCTTCCTTCCTCTTTAATCCTTGCGGATTTACTGATTTGTCTTGGTAGAGATTGGAATTTTCTTAAACAAAATTGGGTTTTCCCTACAACTCGTTGCTCCTCTGTGCACTTCGACCATATGAAATTTGATGGTTTGTGTCGTGGTTGATTGGTGCTAATCCGATTGCTTGTTATGGTTAGTTGTAGAACTGGAGTTTGGTTTTTCTCAAAATTTTCTTAATGCAAATTAGTATGATAATATGCTTTTCCTATATTTTGATTTTTGTTCAAACTCTTATCACGTGGATGATGATGTTGATGAGCAAATTTATAGGATTCAAAATCCTATATTCGCTGAATTCTAAAAAGTGATTTGGTCGACTAGGTTAGTGTAATCAATAAAATATATCCATGATTTCTGGATAATTGAATTGGTCCTCTTACTAATAATAGATTGCATATCTTCTTGGATTTGTGGTAAATTCGAAATTTGACCAATTTAATTCACTATAACTTTAAATGATCTAAATTGATACTTATTTGTTTTGTTTATGTGAATTTGCTGTGTCTGTGAATTTGCAAAGTTTGCATGTCAAAATCGAACCTCTTGCAAGTGACTGAAATTGGATTTTTTTTTCAAAAGCTCTCTCCGCACAATCTACTTAGGCTTAGAATCATCGAAATCCGATCACAGTGAGTTGTTTAACTCATCCTTTCTAGCTTAGGAATACTTTTATGTTAGAGTTCTTGTATCTGAATAATAGTCTAAGTTAAGGATGGATGATTAGTGTAAACTTAGATTATAATAAAATCCTTGCTTATGTATGTTCTTGTAGGTATCAAATTATTTGACATTGCATTGCAATCATGTGAATTTGGTTCAGATTATCATCGGAGTGTGTAGGCAGTATAAATTGCACAACCATTTTTTGTTGTTGTCTTGTGTTCCTGAACCCATCTTCGTGAGTTCCTTTGTTCGTTTGATGGTTGTTGAGGTAATTTTGGTAATGATTTGATGAGGCCTTAATCCAATTCTAGGACAAGCCAAAAGTATATAAAATCTGTAATTTAGATTCTGAATTTTTGTGTTGATATCCCTTGTTAATTTCTTTTGAATTTTGTGTTCATTCTAATGTTTATTTCTTGTGAATTTCGTGAGTTTCTTGTGGCATCATGCATATTTATAAAACAATTTCAAAAAGGATTTTTTTTTTGTAAATATATATTATTAGCTTTGAGACAACTAAATTTTCTATATTTTGATTTTATAAATAAAATGTTTCAAGGCAATTATAGAAACAATATTTTCTAAGCATAGAGATTTTCAGGAAATAATAAAATTATTTCTTAAATCGTTCTATAAAAACTTATTTACTTAAAATAACTATTTTTCATGTATGAAACCACACATTTTTACACCCTTCGAGAAGGTGTGATTGTGATTAACGTTATCGTAAACATCGTGGTATGGGACACGAAGGTATATGAGATCAGTTAATTCTCGCTTCGTCTAATTGAAGCTATTGTTTCTTGTGTTATCTTGTGTTTTATGTGTTTACGTGTGGAACTGACTAGTGGTTAGTAAACCAATAGTGAAAACATAAGGCATGGGATGCACAGTTACCACTATTCGGGTTACTGTCTGTGAGTTTATAACGCATTTTGTGTGTTTGCCAGTACTTGAGCTTGTTGGATCCTTGACCTTCGGGTCATTTCTGTGTGAATTTGACGGACCTTCAGGTCAATTTTGGGTTTCGACCTTTGGTTAAATTATGTTGTATAAGGTACCTTTCATGTTGATATAAGTACTGGCGAAGCCTTGTGTCACTTCTCTTTGATAGCACTGCATGCATAGCTTTGGCTTTCCCCTTTAGTGATTGGATCCAACATTTGATGATTTTTGTTGTTTTGTGGTGGTTGATGATTTCACAATTTCTTGATGATTATTATATATATTGCTTGGAGTATTCGAAGATTTTGTGTGTATATAGTGATTTCATTCCTATGGTTTTGAACTTTTAGATGAGTTCCCATATTTATTGATTCTTGTGATCTTAGTGATTCTTGTGATATTTTAGTGATTCTTGTGGTTTCAGTGACTCTTGTGAATTCAGTGATTTCTAAGTTTTCCACCTCATGTTATGTGATTCCAAGAGTTAATTACCCTAACCAGAATTTGGGTAATTCGTACTGGGGAAAATACTTGAGTTTGTGTTTGTGTTCTCCTATGAAGTCAGCATACTAATTATATGGACTCATATACGAAGAAACCTAGTATCCAAAGCTTATTACATTCCATTCTGATGGAAAGGAATTACAACATCTTTGTTGTGAGTAAATCTACGATTTTGAGAATCCTTTTTTTATGAAAAGTAATTTATGTATACTTGATATTTTATTTCACCTGTTATTATTACTAATATGTCTAGACTGATCCGTGTATTTATACTCATGTCATACCGAGTTATTTTAGGAAAATTTGTAGATTCAAACCTTCTTCAATGTCACATTAGTTATATCTTTCTCGAGCTATATCATGAGTCTTGTGGTTGTATACTAGAGTTACTTGATGTATATTTATTAACATTCGTTGTAGTACATATTATCAGTTGGACTATTTGAGTACATATACATGTATTGCTATAATTCTGTTGTTTGTAATTATATGTGATCTATTATGTGATCTATTGTATTTATTATATTTGTACTATGTTCTGTATGGTCCTTAACCACTGTAGTTTATATTTGACATGAATTGGGTATGTCGATCCTCTTCAGGTAAGAAAGCAAAAAAAATTATACCCAATCGACATATTCGATACCCGTCTAATGCAAAAATACATATGGACGCCCCTAACCAGCCTTATTATTTGCTCTAGTAGACTGTTTTACTCAGTAACGCTCTTTATTAGGGTAGTCTTCGGGTGGGGTGTTACAATATTATTTCTTTCCATGGAAGGAATTGTTATTAAAATATGGTGATATGGAGCAGACCAACACAGTTTATTTGTTGTCAATCCCCGATGGAACTTTATGGTGACATATAAACAGTTTAATTATCAATTGAGATAGTCACCCATTTGCATTTCGTTTGAAAAATATAAGTTCATAAATTTTAATATTCTTATCATCATATTTTACCTTAAAAAAAGTTAAACAAAGTAAAACATAATGATTCCTTCATTTGTAAATAATAAGTTGCTAAAACAACTATATGCCCTAAATAGGGATGAATCCTTTCTGGGATGACAATTAAATAGTTCCAGGCAGTCTTTTCAGGAAATAATGATTCAATTAAATGCTAAAATAAACTATGATACATTCCTTACTGCATTAAACAATGATACAGATAAACTCTATTTTTGTCATGCGTAGAAATTATGATACAACCCTTCGTGAATCAAACATATTTGGGCTTTCTTAAAACTTAATTACTGCCTAATAATTTAACACACCATGTTTGTATTCAGTTAAACTTAAACAAAGCATATCTTTTGCAAATAATTTAAAAAATATATATATATATACAAAGTAATTTACATACCATAAAAAAGAAAGTGTGTGACCATGACTTACGTATTGAGTTCGAGACCACATAACAATATATATGTTGACTACAAGGAGAATATGATTTAACTACAAGTAGTAAGTTAATATTCTTTATTTGGTGTACATATGGTAATAGAGTTGAGATAAACTCTTAAAAGGACATGAGGAGTTAAATATATTGTTTTGAAATAGAAGCAGCAATTGATGTATTATTTTGTGTAAGCTTGGAATGCAAATCATGTTTACCATATATAATTGCAAGTTATTGTATATTATATTGTCTTTCAATTAACTAATCATGTTAGTTAAATATATTATAAAAAATGTTTCTGAAAATTAATTAGCGGATAGAAAATATAGTTAAACAGAGTGGTGACTTTTTCCTTTTGTTAGGTAGAAAAAACTTTTTATGTTTGCTTCAATGAAATTTTACTGCGTGTGCAATACACTTTTTTTGGACATTTTGTGTACAATGTACGTTTTGGGCAATTCCTAATGAATTGGTCTTATGTCACCGTCAAGTATAATAGCATATAAAAGCTTTTGTAAAAGAAAATTATGATGCTAGCACAATGAAATTTCAAGAATACAACATCATGCAAAATTATAACTTTAAATTCTAATAGTATGATAGTTTTATTTAACTAGGGAAAAGATTACGTAAACAAAAAACATAGTCTAATTTATCATAAAACTATGTTCACGCTATTATATTCAAGTTGATACATATTACCAATGATTGTATTTCAAAATAAACTAATATTTAATCATTTTCTTTGTGTTGATTAAGAAAACCTTTGAATAAGGAAATCATTAATTAGTCAATGATAAAAATTAAAGAAAACATGATTATTCCACCAAGCTGATACATACATAGAAATAGTGAACAAATGAAGGTTTTAAATAGCTGAAGATAAAACTGAATCATCCAATGATAAATTAGTCAAAGGTCTATTTATAGACTGTCTTTCAGATTTTTTTTTCATTCTTACTTTATAAATAGGAAATGAAATGTATATTACTGACTACCATTTCTTTTAATTATTTTTCCATGCTCTTTTCACTTACAAATTATTTTGAATTGAATGCATAAAAAGTGCACCTTTATATCCCATTACTATAAAATAATTAATTTAATGAATACTATAATCCTCCTGCTTCAAAATGAGAAATGCCTCATCAAACTTTTTTTTATACACATGCTGGCATGGTGATCGACTATATGTACCTTCTTTCATTTCACTTTTTACAACTCAAGAAATGATCGACTGTGTATACATATATACACACAACTTGTTTGTGTTATGGATTGCATACTCTCACTTTAAGTACAATCAAGTTATTCATTCAATATGCACTTCATAATGTTCCACTCTTAAGCAATATAGGCTATGTAAATAATATTATGTTTCCCTGATCCACTTGTAAAATATGTCTAAATCAAACTATATACGTCAATATGGTATTAATCTATGCATGCAAAGTAAAATCAAAATTTATTGCTTTGTGCAAATTGGGTAAATACCCGGTTTAAGCTATGTACCATGGCACACTTGTTATTATAGGATCTCCACAGTTCGTTCCATTTACAAAGTATGCATTGTTTGAAGTTGGAAATTAGTCAAATATGAACATCCAAGAAAGTTTCATTTTGTTGAAGATTACATAGTATTTTGTTACACAATAAGACAACATTTCATTGGAGATTCAACCATGCCATCTATAGGAACATTTAAGAAAGTTTCATTTTGTTACGAAGAATAAATTTCAATTTTCTTTTCATATATATAATCAAAATTTCGAGTACCTATCATGTACATTAAATTTTAAAAAATAGATCATAAGAAAGGAAAATGTAATACACTAATTTTAGTAAATGCAGAAAAATTGGAAAGGACATGGAAATACTATTGTAGCACTAAACATAGAAGACAAAATTTGCTTATTTTTTTTTTAACTTTTAAGACTTTTCATCCAAAAAAGAAGCTTTTTAGTTAGTTGATACAAATCCAAAGTGTATAGCTGATGTCCTTTGCATAAATAAATCAGAAAAATATATATAAAGTTGATAGTCATAAATTTGTAATTTTGTCAAATGACCTATTTTATGTCTGTTGTAGGATCTACACCATTGTTTGCAAGCGAGAAAGAAAACCAATTCTGCCTGGCACCTGAAGTTGCAGCACCAACTCCCCCAGTTTTTCTTCTTTCAGCGCCTTGGATATTTTTCAGCCTAGCACCTAAAAAGCAAAGCATCCGCCACCACAACTACCCCTCCCCCAGCCCCACAAACCCCTTACTTCCCTCCCCCTCCTTTATGTAACACTATTTCCAGAATTTTGCTAATAAAAAAGCTCAGACTGCTCAAAATTTGCAGAATCGTACAGCGGTAGAACGCTCAATTTTATTTAAACCAATAAGAAGGAAGCCAGATTGAAATTTATTTGGCTTGCTACATTACACTTCTGGTTAAAGAACCGCAACTCGGCAGTAATCCAACCATCATACGAAAATTAATCTAAATAACAAAAGCATGCATTTTCATACATGATTCACAATTACTTCTTTTCACGCATTCATTGGCCAAGGGAAATATTGGAAGGCGCTCTACAGATTAGCCTCATTTCAATCTCTAGAACTCGGAATTAATCTTTTTATTCATAATGTACAAACAAACCTTCATGTCATTTCTAAGCTGATGATGAATCCAGTAATTTTGCCAATCTAGAACATGGCAACTGCTCTTTTGAAGGCTGGAATAGTAAGTAGACCGCTGGCTTCATCAGCAAAGCAGTTTCATCTAAAGTCTGTAACATGTGTTAGAATTGGATATAGAGAGGAGGAGAGAGTTAAAACACAGAATAATTTAATGACTACATTGTTCTTACTTTTTTCTTATTTTTAATATTCCTTTAATTTTTCTTACATTCACTTCAAAATGGTAGGCTTTATATATAGGAGCCTTACATGACACTTCATTTAATAGACATCCCATTTCACTAAGACCCACACAAACTTTCATATGACTCTTGAAACATAAAATGCACAACACATTACAAACTGACACTTTGGCTTCATAACTAATAAATTTCAAATTATATTTCCAACACTTCCCCTTAATTTGAAATTTCTCTTCGATTTGTTGAGATAATAAACGAAGCACTTTCTCTACGATTTGTTATGCACTTTCTCATCGCCTTCAATAAACGAAGTACTTTCTCATCACCTTCATTTTTTTTTAAAATATTGGAGCACTTTCTCTCCATGGTGCACTTTCTCACCAACAACTTTAAAATAATTTTTCTTCCATAGCCACTTGTGTCATGTTCTCTTGCTCTTTAGAGATTTCTCTCTATCCCCTCTCATCAACCTAGCTCTGATACCATGTTAGAATTCGATATAGAGAGGAGAAGAGAGATTAAACTTAGAATATTTAATGACTACATTGTTCTTACTTTTTTCTTACTTTTAATATTCCTTTAATTTTTCTTACATTCACTTCAAAATGGTAGGCTTTATATATAGGAGCCTTACATGACACTTCATTTAATAGACATCCCATTTCACTAAGACCCACACAAACTTTCATATGACTCTTGAAACATAAAAGACACAACACATTACAAACTGACACTTTGACTTCATAACTAATAAATTCCAAATTACGTTTCCAACAACATGAAAGGGAAATGGCTCAAAAACATCATGTTTACTAACAAGCAGCAGACTATTGTGATTACAGTCATTCCCACTAATGTTGGCTTCTAGAGTAAGAGTTCTGAATTTGAGCTTCAAATCAAAGGGAAAATTAATAATTAATTTTTCCAAGCAGATATGAATATATAAAGCAAGAAAATAGCACAAAGGTAAAATAATAATTACCATAAACATAGTCTTGAGCTTCAACATTTATGTCCGAAGGTGAATCTGATCTTAAACTGCCTCCTGTATGATAAGGCATCTGTGAAGGTTTTAACAAATAAAAACATAATCAAAAATTTATATGAAAGCTTTTATTTCAATTACGTAATTCAAATGCGAAACCACAATGAAACAAATACAAAATTGAATTTATTTTAAGAAGAGGGTTCCCCAAACTTGTGGAGACACATCCATATCTTATATTACAAATTGCAAATATGTGCATGATATAATAGAGTGCAGAATACCAATCTGACAGACTTTCAGGTACAATTTGATAGGAAGAAAATGTGACAAATTTTTTTTATAGAAAAGGAGAATTTAGATAGACTTTCTATTTTATTTCATTTTTCTTTTTCGTTCTGTCATTACAAACAATGTCACTAGCATCCTTTTATAGGCATTACAGTCCAAAGGAAACATAGAAAACCAAGCACCATTTGACTCTTTACATACAAAAGACACTTGACTCTTCAATTATTTTATCATTTCCCACAATCATTTAATGTTCATTCAACAAAACTCCTCCATAAACTTAAATGCTTCTTCCATCCGTCATGCCAACCATTTTCTTGCATTTGTTGAGAAGTACTTTCGACAGTGGTTTTGTAAAGATGTCCGCAGCTTGATCTTGACTTGTCACATGAACCAGTTCCACACTTCCTCCTTTACATGATCTCGGATAAAGTGAAAACGAGCATCGATGTTTTTGCTTCTTTCATGGTTCACTGGATTTTTTGCCAACTCAATTGCTGATTTGTTGTCAACATGAATCACGGTTGCACCGAGTTGCTTTAGCTCCATCTTACTTAACAAATTTCTAAGCCATATCGCATGACATACACACGAAGATGCTGCCACATATTCAGCTTTGCACGTTGAGAGCGTCACGATCGATTGCTTCTTTGAAAGCCAAGTGAACGCAGTATCTCCCATAAAAAACACATATCCCGAGGTACTTTTTCGATCGTCTATGTCTTCGCACCAATCATTGTCAGAATAGCCAACTAACTTGTAATCTTCTGCTTTTAAGTAGAACAATCCATGTGACACCGTTCCTTGTATGTATCGTAGGATTTGCTTCACCGCCTTCCAATGTGAGTGAGTCGGCTCCTCCATGAACTAACTTACAATTCCGACGCTTAATGATAGATCCGGCCTTGTGCATGTGAGATAGAAAAGGCTTCCTATCAAACTCCGGTATCTACTCGCATCAACACGTTCTCCTCCATCGAACTTTGAAAGTTTTGCACCTAGTTCCATTGGTGTTGATACCGGGGTGCAGTTTTCCATCTTGAACTTCTTCAAAATCTCTTTTGCATATGCCTCCTGTAATATAAAAATTCTCGTCTCTACTTGTCTAACCTCCAATCCGAAGAAAAACTTCGTCAAACCCAAATCTCCTTTCTTCTTTACATAAAGGGCATGCTCATAGGGACATTGCTTGAACCTGTTCTCCTTGAAATATGAATAGATGCGTGTATTCCATGCTCGCGGTGCTTGCTTCAACCCGTAAAGCGCCTTCTTCAATTTTAGCACCTTTTTCTCTTCTCTGACTTTCATGTACCCAAGTATTTGTTCGATGTAGACATCTTCTTCAAGAACACCATTCAAGAATGCCGACTTGACATCCATTTGAAATATTGGCCATCTGAATAGAGGAGCTTGTGAAATGAGCAGTCGAATTGTCTCCATTCTTGCAACAGGAGCGAATATCTCGTCATAGTCGATTCCTGCTTTTTGCTTGTATCCCTTCGCAACAAGTTGCGCCTTGTACCGTTCTATCTCGCCTTGAGCATTCATCTTTTTCTTGAACACCCATTTCACACCAATGGGCTGACTTCCTTTCGGCAAATCTGCAAGCTCCCATGTTTTGTTGTGATTATTTGCCTTAATCTCCTCGTTCATGGCAGCTTGCCACTCCTTGTCTCGAACCGCCTCTTCAAAACTGATATTTTCAGCATCAGACAAAAGACATACAAGGTGTACCTCAGTTGTCGAATCATACAAATCTTGCAAACTTCTTATTTTTGGTTGTAGTGTTTCATCTTCATTGTCAGTAGTTTCGGGGTCTGTTGGTATACTTGCTGGTGCAATGACTGATTCTCTAACTTCTGTAACAACCTCCTTCGAATTGTTCCAGTCCCACTCACTTGCTTCGTCTACTCCCACATCACAACTCACCATCACCTTCTTGCTAATCGGGTCGAGCAACTTGTACCCTTTTGTCTTCTCATCATACCCAATGAAAATATACCTTTTGCTTTTGTCTTCGAGCTTCGATCTTCGTTGACCTGGTACGTGTGCATAAGCCACACTACCGAACACCTTGAAATGAGAAACTATTGGCTTTTGTCTGCTCCAGGCCACTTGTGATGTTTGATCATTTAACTTCACATATGGACATCGATTTTGTACATAGATGGCACACTGTACAGCCTCTGCCCAGAATTCCTTCGGCATCTTCTTATTTTTGAGCATTAATCGAACCATGTCTAGAATAGTCTGGTTCTTCCTCTCGGCCGTACCATTTTGTTGAGGAGAATATGATGCAGTTAAAAATCTCTTTATGCCTTGCTCCTTGCAATACTCCATGAAAGCCGCCATAGTATACTCGCCACCTCTATCGGATCGTATGGCTTTGATGTGTCTACCAGTTGCCTTCTCCACCATCACTTCGAATTTTTTGAACACCTCGAATGTTTTGGATTTTTCCTTCAAAGAATAACCCCAAGTTTTTCGTGAGAAGTCATCGATAAAAGAAATAAAATACCTTTTACCGCTGAAAGATTCGGGGGTGATTGGTCCACATATATCGGTATGAATCAACTCGAGAATATGTTTAGCTTGATATTCTACATTCTTTTGAAATGAGGTTCTTGTTTGCTTGCCCAACACACAATCTTCACAAAATTTGCCCTCATAATACATGTCTGGCAGTCTGTGCACTATGTCCATCCTTACTAACTTCTTTAAACCACCATGATATAGATGACCAAAGCGAAGATGACACAACGACGCCTTGTCTTCTATGTTGACTCGCAAACATTTTTCCTGCACACTTCTTAATTTCAGTTTGTACATCGGATTTCTTCCCATCTCAACTCGAGCAACTAGATGTCCTTCATTGTCTTTCAGCTGTAGTGCCCGGTTTTTCATGAATACCGAGTATCCTTTCTCCATAAGTTGCCCCATGCTCAAAATATTACATTTAAGATCAGGTACATAATAAACATTCTCAATTGATCCTTCTGTACCATCTTTTTGTAAATAATGAACTGTACATTGGCCTTTTACTTGGATCTTTTACGCGTCTCCAAATGAAACATGTCCACCTTCAACCTCTCGCATCCCCCTGAATAGGTGCTTGTGCCAACACATATGATTACTAGCACCGGTGTCAAGATACCACTCCGTGTCGCTGTCGGAGACGGTATTTTTGTAAGCCATCATAAGAACACCATCTTCTCTTGCCTCCTCTTCCGGAACTAGATTAGCGTTTTCTTCTACCTTTTTCTCGGAATAGCACTCCTCTGAATAGTGTCCATACTTTCCACAATTATAGCACTTGATATTTGATTTGCATTCTTTTGCGTAGTGTCCATGCTTGCCGCAGTTATAGCATTCCTCATTTGAATAATTTGACCGGCCACCTTTACCACGACCACGTCCTCTTCCTCGACTATTTTGTTGGCTTGATTGTCCCTTTTTCTCATGATTTTCACCTTGACCACGGCCTACACCACCGCGACAATTGTTCCGACCTCCACGACCACTACGTCCTCTTCCTCGATTGTGTTGTGCATACATCACTTTGTCTTCCTTGAGACTTGTAACAACCCTGAATTTTGGGGGTAAATTTAAAATTTATTTTTAACTAATTTTAATGGGTTTTGATGTTTTAAATAATTTATTTAAAATAATAATGATTAAAAATTGATTTTAATCGAAGTTAGAATGAATAATTTAATTTTAATTATAAAAGGAATTAGAAACAATGCGGTAGTTTGAAAAGTCAAACTTGAACTTTGACTGACCGTACAGGATGCAAAATTTAACGGATTTTAGTGAAACCAAAAATATTAGAATCTATTTAAAAATATCCTTCTAACGAATTTGAAAAATTGAAATTTCATAGCGGGAATCAAAAGTTATGCCCAAATTAAAATTTAGAAAGGTCGCTATGAAATTTACAAAGGCCAAAAATGCGACTATTTGCATACGAAGGAATTTGGACTCGAAACTACTTCCATTGAGTTCAGAATGATGTTTCTGCATTGAAAAACTGTAAACACTTATATATTTCGAGTTTCAGAAATTATTTGTTTAAAAATGTATTTTTAATGTTTAATATATACGCCTTGAAAATAGCCATTTTTCAAACAACCTCTGTTTTCGACGAAACCACTTTTGTTGGATTCGAAATGTCAAAATATGACTAAATTTAATTTTTCAGAATTTTTCGAATTAATATATGAGCGTGGCAAAAGAAAATGTGTTTTGACTGTTTTAGTTAAATTTAATCGACCTGGAAAAAAAGCCATTTTTCAAACAGTCTCAGAATTTAATGAAATTAGTCTCGTTAGAACCGTATCGTCAATAGGAAGCCAAAAATATTTTTTATGGAATTTTTAGAGGTCATATGTGGCCCCGGCATATTTAAATGTACGATAAATATTTAATTAATTAATTTTTAATGGAATTTTAAATAAATATTCTACAGTTTTGGAATTGAGCCCCGGGACCTGTCCTATTGCGTTCAGAAGGTGTCAAAACCTTAAGAACGACAGTAAGCAGGCCCAATTCGGAGAAAGTCCGGATTTTCACCTTTAAAACACGTAAAACAAGATTAAGTATTAAAATAATAATAAAATTTCGGAAAACCCTAAACCTACTCATGGCCAGCCACCGCCCTTATTTTCGATGGCTGAAAATGTCCCAAACTTCAATCATTAATAACTTTTGATCCGCTCAACAAAAATTGACAAACTTGGTACCAAATCGAAGCTCTTGGAGAGATCTACAGATCCATATGGTTAAGATCGGGTTTTAGTTCACGAATTTCATGAATTCTGGTGAGGAAGCCACCGACTTTGACCTTGATTTTAGGGGAGTTGGGACTCGCGAGTTGGCTGGGGTTTCGGCCGATGGTGGAGCTCGGCTAGGGCGTTGGTGCGGTGGAGTTTGATTGTCGGTCAGGGCTTCGGGGAGGCGTGCGCAGGGGTGGTGAACGGTGGAAGCATGGGTTCCTCAATATGAAGAACGACGAGTTTAACCTATACGTGGAAGAAGGGTGTAATATTATTTTATTATTTAATTTATTTATTTAATTAAATTTTTCTATGTTTGAAATTCAATATCTTTTTCATACGAGGTCCGTTTTTCGAACCGTTTGTTGTGTTGGATTCGTCTTTCCGAGATCTACGCGATGGCACCAACCACAACTGAATCAGAGTAAGTTGAATTTCAGCCAAAAATCAATGTGAGAACTTTAATTTTTATTATTTAATTAATTATTAATTAATTTTCTTGCTTTAAAATAATTGTATTGTGATGTTAATTTAGATCTGGAATGTATGTGTTGTATAAATTGTTGATGGTTGCTTGTGATATGTTTGTTGTTCATATTATGCTAGATCTGCATTGGAATTTCATATATTGTTGAATGTTATTTGCGGTTTGAAAAGTAAATCTAAAATTCATATTTTAGTCAGATTTTAAAAAAATAGTCTATGATGATTATTTTATGATTTCTGAATTTTTCGTTGCGATTGGATCTAGTGTTCTAATTTATTAAAATATCATTTTTTATTATTCTGAAATGAACAGTAGAATCTGATCAACAAATAAAAACTTATTTTTCTTTATTTGTTTATATTACAATAGTAATTAATCGACAAATAAAATCTTATTTTTATTTGTTTACATAACAACAGAATTTGGTCAACAACTAAAAGATATTTTTATTTGTTACGTTACAATAGAATTTGAACAACAATAAAATATTATTTTTATTTGTTTCTTACAATAGAATTTGAACAACAAATAAAATATATTTTTATTTTTACAGAATTTGGCTAACAAAATAGTTACATTCTTTTGTGAAATACAAAAGGCTACATTTTTTTATGAAAAGAATTGCATTTAAATGTAATTTACATCGTATGATAAAAATTAAATTTTTATCTGTAATTTAGACATGAATTTATACTGTATGATAAAAATTACATTTTTATATGTAATCAAGACATAAATTTACATCGTATGATTAAAATTACATTTCTCTATGTAATTAAAATGGGAATTTGTACCGTATGATTAAAAATTATATTTTTCTTTGTAATTAAGACATGGATTTATACCGTATGATAAAAATTACATTTTTCTATGTAATTTATCTATGAATTTACATCGCATAATAGAAATCACATTTTTATTTGTAATTAAAGCATGAATTTGCATTATAGGATAAAAATTACATTTTTACATGTAATTTAGATATGAATGAGAACAGTAGAATAAAAATTACATTTTTATATGTAATTAATATGTGAATTTACATTGTATGATAAAAATTACATTTTTATATGTAAATTAGATATGAATTTACGTCGTATGATAGAAATTACATTTTTCTATGGTAATTAAAATATGAATTCACATGGTAAATTAAAAATTACATTTCATATGTAGCGTAGGATGCGATTTACATTGTAAATAAAAAATTACATTTTTATATGATGTAATAAAGAAGTAGGATTCACATTAAAATTAAAAATAACATTTTTATATGTAATTAGAAAAGGGGATTTACATTGTAAAATAAAGATTACATTTTTATATGTAGTCATAAGTGGGAACTAGCATTGAAAATAAAATTACATATTTATAATGTAATTAAAAAGGAAATTTTACAATGCAACTGAAAAATAGAAATTTTACATTATAATGTTGATTATAATTTCAATGTGGAGAAGAAAGAAAATTTCACGTTGTGAATAAAAGAAATAAATGGAATGCCATATCAAATTATATTTCGAGGAAATTATATTTTTATTCAACATTGGAAATAAATGACATGTTCATTGTCATCAATTGTTAGCGAAAGTTAAATTGGTTAAATCCAATTTATTTGTATATCTATATGGATTGTGTTGGCTGAAAACCCCACATGGGTATTGGGACGATATTTGACTGACAAAAATCCCAATGTTAAATTGTATGTCGATCGTTAGATCGACATGCTACGATGAGCGTTGTTATTTAATTTTTAATGCTCACACAGTAGAAATTACACTCTAGATGTAAATGGATGGCTTGATGATTATACGGTTTTTGGCATTTATTGAGATGGGTGTGAAATCCATATAATCCAAATTATATGGTAAATGATTGAGTCGCACTTCGATTCAAGTGTTCTTTTAAAGGAGAATATTTGTACATTAAAAACCTTTTATTTAAAAGATTATTTTCTGTAAGTTTTTTATATATATAAAAAGGTATATTTTAATATAAAGAATATTTTTAATGATTATTTTATAAATATGTTCTTATAATAATGAATTAATATTTAAAGAGCAACCTTTTATTTACGATTAGTAGAATGTGCAATTATATTGTGTGATATGAAATAAATTGATGTGTGAAGTGGATTTATCGTGGACGGTGTTTATAAACGATATTTGTCCTTTAATCCAATTTACATTGAAATTATTATTTGTAATTTATAAATCTATTTTATAGATTTAAAAAGGCATTTTCTAAAAAATCAAGTTTTCCAATTTAATATATTAAATTGGAATTAAGTGGAAATTCGATTGGTAATAATCGAGATGGGCTTTTGTAAAAGAAGACCGATATTATATATGGAATTTAAGAGGCCTTGCCGTTATTCCATTTATATTATTAGTCCGATGTAGAAATTTATAACGATTATGTATTGATTTGATTTCTGTGGAATTCCATATTTTAGAAATTGATTTGAGGGTTTATCGTGAACTGTGTTTTAAAGGACACTAGTTCTTTAACCTGTTTAACACAAGATTTATTCCTTAAAATAAATGATCTTGTAAGAACGATTTTTGATATCAAATCAAAATTGGAGTTCTAATAAATCCTTTAAAGAAGATTTGAGATTTTATTTTCAGAGTTTATCTTTGATAAAATTAATGAGAATCTTTTAATATGAATACCTTATTAAAAGAATATTCGGAGTTGGAATGCGGCGTAATGTGTGATTTTTCAATATTTGCTTTTTAATCACAAAATATGCGAATTATTCAGAAAGACCGGGTTTAACTCATTCTGAATAATCATCACGACGATCAAGAGTCGAAGATGAAGGCGGCAGTTGAAGACCGAAGGTTTTCACATCGTTGGGACGATGATGACTGGTATCTTGAATTGGGACTGGCCTCCCAAGGCAAGGTATTTGGTAATGATCGTCCAAATGCATTTGGAGATCGACGGACACGTTGTTTCGTTCAGACCCAGAGCGGACTTGTAAATGGATTGTATGTCTGACATTGTATTCCTTTCTACTATATTTGTTGAACGCTACTGATTATATATTTCTGTTTGGTCGTGGAGAATTTATTCTCTACTTAACACCCTTCTCTAAGACGTATGAGCTTAGAGGTTATATATATATTGGTAGATGATCAATGGTATGTTAAAGTCTGACAATGTGGCATAATAAGATGCATATAATCAAGGCTTTGTTGAAAAGCAGACCTTGTGGGATGATCAAAGCATAGTCTAAGCATAGCTTTGTGTATAGCGTGACTTCGCGAGCCTCACACCCCGGTGGAGTCTAAAACAGGAGAAGGGAACGTAGGGAGAGCAGCACGTTTCTTTCTAGCTAGAAGTGGTGTTTGGGCTTTAACACGACCCAACATTTTACTTATGTGGATGATGGAATGAGGCGCCTCGGATGATAGGTCCAATAGGACTGGGAAACGTGTGTTCAGGAATAACTAATCCACGAAGCTGTATGTGTGGACCGGCCCTGCAGCTATCCAAGGGTTCACTGTAGGGGATCCTGAGGCATTAGCTAGAGTGTCTCGAATCGGTAAGGAGCTCCTCCCTAGCCTTGACTCATGTTGGAAACCCAATTTCCAATACGACCTCATGCGGTTTTGATTGTATTACTAGTATGGAAGCATAGTATTATGGTATCTATGTGTCCTAAGATTGATACATTTATTTTGAAATGTTTTGATATACACTAATAATAATATCAAAATCCATTTTTATCGTATCATGCATTTTTGACCATTATAAGGTAAAACCCTATCCTCCGGTTTGCGTTGCATTGTGTGATGGGACTTGGGTCTAATGATGGTTTCATTTTTCCAAAAAGCATTGCGTTGTTTAATGATTTACTTTAATTTATGCACGACAATCCATTGGAGTAAACCCGTTCCGCGTTAGCGGCGTGGTCCTTGGATTTGTCTTATTATTATTAGTGAAATTAGTTAAGAATTCTCACACTAGTCCCATGACTGACCCGTTGTTTTTTTCCACCTTTACAAACTCGGGTGCCCTCTTTTTCAACACGGGCAGTCGAATAGCTTTTTGCAGATATTTACTTCTTAAGCAGGATTCTGGATTGAAGCTTAAAGCTGTGTCCAAAGCATAGTTGTCTTCCGCTGTATCTATTTTATTTCCGCTGCACTGTATTGTATTATAAAATTGTAATTTATCTTCCGCTGTAATTTATATTCGATGTACTCTGATATTCTGTACTCGGATGTAACTCTGTTATGATGTTATAAAAGTCTTCTGTTTTTGTATTAATGTGTTGTATTCCCAAAGTTGATGTATCCACAGATTTCCATCCTTTGGTTCAGACCTGTGTGGTTTATGGTCGATTCAAAGGGTGGGGATTTACGGGTTATCACAGTTGGTATCAGAGCTTTGGTTAGTTCAAAATCTTTGGGATACAACTCGTTAGAACTGAACAAAAGACTCATCAGAGATTGGATTAGCAATATCCAATAAGAATACTCATTAGAGATAGGATCAGCAGTATCCTAGAATGAGAAAACTCATTAGAGATAGGGTTAGTAATGCCCTAGAATGAGTTGAGAGTGCCCAGTTTATAATTAACGTATTTGTGATTATATTTAATCTATTTTGGAAAATATGATTTTTGTATATATATAAAGTTATATATTTTAAAAGTTATTCAAAAAATAAATGATGAGTTAGTTAATTAAACAATTTTTAGCTTCATTCCTTTTCGAGGACGAAAAGTTTTTAAGTGGGGGAAACTGTAACAACCCTGAATTTTGGGGGTAAATTTAAAATTTATTTTTAACTAATTTTAATGGGTTTTGATATTTAAAATAATTTATTTAAAATAATAATGATTAAAAATTGATTTCAATCGAAGTTAGAATGAATAATTTAATTTTAATTATAAAAAGAATTAGAAACAACGCGGTAGTTTGAAAAGTCAAACTTGAACTTTGACTGACCGTACAGGATGCAAAATTTAGCGGATTTTAGTGAAACCAAAAATATTAGAATCTATTTAAAAATAGCTTTCTAATGAATCTGAAAAATTGAAATTTCATAGCGGGAATCAAGAGTTATGCCCAAATTAAAATTTAGAAAGGTCGCTATGAAATTTACAAAGGCTAAAAATGCTACTTTTTGCATACGAAGGAATTTGGACTCGAAACCACTTCCATTGAGTTCAGAATGATGTTTCTGCGTTGAAAAACAGTAAACACTTATATATTTAGAGTTTCAGAAATTATTTGTTTAAAAATGTACTTTTAATGTTTAATATATACGCCTTGAAAATAGTCATTTTTCAAACGACCTCTGTTTTCGACGAAACCACTTTCGTTGGATTCAGAATGCCAAAATATGACCAAATTTAATTTTTCAGAATTTTTCGAATTAATATGTGAGCGTGGCAAAAGAAAATGTGTTTTGACTGTTTTAGTTAAATTTAATCGACCTGAAAAAAAGCCATTTTTCAAACAGTCTCAGAATTCGATGAAATTAGTCTCGTTAGAACCGTATCGTCAATATGAAGGCAAAAATATTTTTTTTGGAATTTTTAGATGTCATATGTGGCCCCGACATATTTAAATGTACGGTAAATATTTAATTAATTAATTTTTAATGGAACTTTAAATAAATATTCTACAGATTTTGGAATTGGGCCCCGGGACCTGTCCCATTGCGTTCAGAAGGTGTCAAAACCTTAAGAACGACAGTAAGCAGGCCCAATTCGGAGAAAGTCCGGATTTTCACCTTTAAAACACGTAAAACAAGATTAAGTATTAAAATAATAATAAAATTTCGGAAAACCCTAACCCTAATCATGGCCAGCCGCCGCCCTTATTTTCGATGGCTGAAAATGTCCCAAACTTCAATCGTTAATAACTTTTGATCCGCTCAACGAAAATTGACAAACTTGGTACCAAATCGAAGCTCTTGGAGAGATCTACAAATCCATACGGTTAAGATCAGGTTTTAGTTCACGGATTTCGCGAATTCTGGTGAGGAAGCCACAGACTTTGACCTCGATTTTAGGGGAGGTGGGACCCGCGAGTTGGCTGGGGTTTCGGCCGATGGTGGAGCTCGGCTAGGGCGTTGGTGCGGTGGAGTTTGATCGTCGGTCAGGGCTTCGGGTAGGCATGCGCAGGGGTGGTCAACGGTGGAAGCATGGGTTCCTCAATATGAAGAACGACGGGTTTAACCTGTACGTGGAAGAAGGGTGTAATATTATTTTATTATTTTATTTATTTATTTAATTAAATTTTTCAATGTTTGAAATTCAATGTCTTTTTCATACGAGGTCCGTTTTTCGAACCGTTTATTGCATTGGATTCGTCTTTCCGAGATCTACGCGATGGCACTAACCACAGCTGAATCAGAGACAGTTGAATTTCAGCCAAAAATCAATGTGAGAACTCTAATTTTTATTATTTAATTAATTATTAATTAATTTTCTTGCTTTAAAATAATTGTATTGTGATGTTAATTTAGATTTGGAATGTATGTGTTGTATAAATTGTTGATGGTTGCTTGTGATATGTTTGTTGTTCATGTTATGCTAGATTCGCATTGGAATTCATATATTGTTGAATGTTATTTGCGGTTAGAAAAGTAAATCTAAATTAGATCTAAATTCATATTTTAACCAGATTTTAAAAAAATAGTCGATGATGATTATTTTATGATTTCTGAATTTTTAGTTGCGATTGGATCTAGTGTTCTAATTTATTAAAATATCATTTTTTATTATTCTAAAATGAACAGTAGAATCTGATCAACAAATAAAAACTTATTTTTTTTATTTGTTTATATTACAATAGTAATTGATCGACAAATAAAATCTTATTTTTATTTGCTTACATAACAACAGAATTTGGTCAACAACTAAAAGATAATTTTATTTGTTACGCTACAATAAAATATGAACAACAATAAAATATTATTTTTATTTGTTTCTTACAATAGAATTTGAACTACAAATACAATATATTTTTATTTTTATAGAATTTGGCTAACAAAATAGTTACATTCTTTTGTGAAATACAAAAGGCTATATTTTTTTATGAAAAGAATTGCATTTAAATGTAATTTACATCGTATGATAAAAATTACATTTTTATCTGTAATTTAGACATGAATTTATACTGTACGATAAAAATTACATTTTTATATGTAATCAAGACATGAATTTACATCGTATGATTAAAATTAATTTTTCTATGTAATTAAAATGGGAATTTGTACCGTATGATTAAAAATTACATTTTTCTTTGTAATTAAGACATGGATTTACACCGTATGAGAAAAATTACATTTTTCTGTGTAATTTATCTATGAATTTACATCGCATAATAGAAATCACATTTTTATATGTAATTGAAGCATGAATTTGCATTATAGGATAAAAATTACATTTTTACATGTAATTTAGATATGAATGAGAACGGTAGAATAAAAATTACATTTTTATATGTAATTAATATGTGAATTTACACTGTATGATAAAAATTACATTTTTATATGTAAATTAGATATGAATTTACGTCGTATGATAGAAATTACATTTTTCTATGGTAATTAAAATATGAATTCACATGGTAAATTAAAAATTACATTTTATATGTAGCGTAGGATGCGATTTACATTGTAAATAAAAAATTACATTTTTATATGATGTAATAAAGAAGTAGGATTCACATTAAAATTAAAAATAACATTTTTATATGTAATTAGAAAAGGGGATTTACATTGTAAAATAAAGATTACATTTTTATATGTAGTCATAAGTGGGAACTAGCATTGAAAATAAAATTACATATTTATAATGTAATTAAAAAGGAAATTTTACAATGCAACTGAAAAATAGAAATTTTACATTATAATGTTGATTATAATTTCAATGTTGATTATAATTTCAATGTGGAATTTAAGAGGCCTTGTTGTTATTCCATTTATATTATTAGTCCGATGCAGAAATTTATATCGATTATGTATTGATTTGATTTCTGTGGAATTCCATATTTTAGAAATTGATTTGAGGGTTTATCGTGAACTGTGTTTTAAAGGACACTAGTTCTTTAACCTGTTTAACACAAGATTTATTCCTTAAATAAATGATCTTGTAAGAACGATTTTTAATATCAAATCAAAATTGGAGTTCTAATAAATCCTTTAAAGAAGATTTGAGATTTTATTTTTAGAGTTTACCTTTGATAAAATTAATGAGAATCTTTTAATATGAATACCTTATTAAAAGAATATTCGGAGTTGGAATGCGGCGTAATGTGTGATTTTTCAATATTTTCTTTTTAATCACAAAATATGCGAATTATTCAGAAAGACCGGGTTTAACTCATTTTGAATAATCATCACGACGATCAAGAGTCGAAGATGAAGGCGGCAGTTGAAGACCGAAGGTTTTCACATCGTTGGGACGATGAGGACTGGTATCTTGAATTGGGACTAGCCTCCCAAGGCAAGGTATTTGGTAATGATCGTCCAAACACATTTGGAGATCGACGGACACGTTGTTTCGTTCAGACCCAAAGCGGACTTGTAAATGGATTGTATGTCTGACATTGTATTCATTTCTACTATATTTGTTGAACGCTACTGATTATATATTTCTGTTTGGTGGTGGAAAATTTATTCTATACTTAACACCCTTCTCTAAGACGTTTGAGCTTAGAGGTTATATATATATATATATATATATTGGTAGATGATCAATGGTATGGTAGAGTCTGACAATGTGGCATGCTAAGATGCATATAATCAAGGCTTTGTTGAAAAGCAGGCCTTGTGGGATGATCAAAGCATAGTCTGTTTAGGCATAGCTTTGTGTATAGCGTGACTTCGTGAGCTTCACACCCCGGTGGAGTCTAAAACGGGAGAAGGGAACGCAGAGAGAGCAGCACATTTGTTTCTAGCTAGAAGTGGTGTTTGGGCTTTAACACGGCCCGACATTTTACTTATGTGGATGATGGAATGAGGCGCCTCGGATGATAGGTCCTATAGGACTGGGAAACGTGGGTCCAGGAATAACTAATCCACGAAGCTGTATGTGTGGACCGGCCCTGCAGCTATCCAAGGGTTCACTGCGCGGGATCCTGAGGCATTAGCTAGAGTGTCTCGAATCGGTAAGGAGCTCCTCCCTAGCCTTGACTCATGTTGGAAACCCAATTTCCAATATGACCTCATGCGGTTTTGATTGTATTACTAGTATGGAAGCATAGTATTATGGTATCTATGTGTCCTAGGATTAATACATTTATTTTGAAATGTTTTGATATGCACTAATAATAATATCAAAATCCGTTTTTAATTCGTATCAAGCATTTTTGACCATTATAAGGTAAAACCCTATCCTCCGGTTTGCGTTGCATTGTGTGATGGGACTTGGGTCTTATGATGGTTTAATTTTTCCAAAAATCATTGCATTGTTTAACGATTTACTTTAATTTATGCACGACAATCCATTGGAGTAAACCCGATCCACGTTAGCGGCGTGGTCCTTGGATTTGTCTTATTTTTGTTAGTGAAATTAGTTAAGAATTCTCACACCAGTCCCATGACTGACCCGTTGTTTGTTTCCACCTTTACAAACTCGGATGCCCTCTTTTTCCACATGGGCAGTCGAGTAGCTTTTTGCAGATATTTACTTCTTGAGAAGGATTCTGGATTGAAGCTTAAAGCTGTGTCCAGAGCATAGTTGTCTTCCGCTCTATCTATTTTATTTCCACTGCACTGTATTGTATTATAATATTGTAATTTATCTTCCGCTGTAATTTTTATTCGATGTACTCTGATATTCTGTACTCTGATGTAACTCTGTTATGATGTTGTATAAGTCTTCTGTTTTTGTATTAATGTGTTGTATTCCCAAAGTTGATGTATCCGTAGATTTCCATCCTTTGGTTCAGACCTGTGTGGTTTATGGTCGATTCAAAGGGTGGGGATTTACGGGTTATCACAAGACTTGCCTTAGCTTGCAAAGCCTCTTCGAGTAGCTCTTCTTCCTTTTTCTTCTTACGCTGTTTGTGTGCCTCGAGGGAACCAGCAAGTTTGTCGACTATGAGCGTCGTAAGGTCCTTTGATTCTTCTATCGCACATACAACATTCTCAAAATTATCGGTTAACGATCTCAAGATCTTCTCTACAACACGCGCGTTGGTTAGCGCTTCGCCATTACGATTTAGTTGATTCACCACAGCTTGAATACATGTGATGTAGTTAGATACGTTTTCGGACTCCTTCATTCTAATGCTCTCAAACTCACCACGAAGAGTTCGGAGACGCACTTGCTATACTCGGTCGGCTCCTTTATATACTTTTTCTAAAATGTCCCACGCTTCTTTTGAAGTATTTTCATTGGCAATCTTCTCAAGACCCGACTCGTCAATGGCTCGAAACAACATGTATAATGCTCCTTTATCCTTCGATCGTAACTCTTTCAATGCCTTATTTGAGCCACTGAATATCCCGTGGTATTTGCTGGTTCTTCGAAACCTTCTTTGACCACATCCCATGCGTCTTGAGATCCGAGCAGAGCTTTCATTTGAATGCTCCAGTTCTCATAATTCGCCTTCGTCAGTCATGGCAGTGGCATTTGGCTCATCATGTTCTCCATCGGCTCTGATACCAATTTGATATAATAAAGAGCAGGATACTAACCTGCCAGACTTTCAGGTACAATTTGATAGGAAGAAAATGTGACAAACTTTTTTAATAGAAGAAGAGAATTAGACAGACTTTCTATTTTATTTCACTTTTCTTTTTCGTTCTGTCATTACAAACAATGTCACTAGCATCCTTTTATAGGCATTACAGTCCAAAGGAAACATATAAAACCAAGCACCATTTGACTCTTCACATACAAAAGACATTTGACTCTTCAATTATTTTATCATTTCCCATAATCATTTAATGTTTGTTCAACAGTGCAAGTGTAAATAGGAATTACAATTATTTAGAACTGATCATTACATAAAATAAATAATACAACCTCAGAACCTCTTCCTTCTAAAGAAATGCCTCGGCTTCAAAAGCATAAACTTCTATGCTTTTAAAAAAGCACAAAACATTGTTTTTTGCAGTTATCAGTTAGCACAAAACCATCGAAACCAAACAATTTTACATTAATTGAATACAAAATTGTCGTATTTCTGCATTAAAAAGAAAAAGAGTAAAAGAGGACATATATGAATCATTAATTTCAGTGCCCCTGAGAAAATGGAAAGTTAATATATAAGGGGTGAAACTCTCCTATGCTCTCGAAAATCGACAATTCAAAAGCTTTTTTAAAAGACGACGCAAAGTTTATGATCGAGTAAGTCGACATAAGCTCTTTATGTCAAATGTAAAATATTCAAGATACTCAAAACATGAGCATTTCTGATATCCAAGAACAAACCCACAATAGCTGCACAAAATTTGTCATCATGTAACCTTAAGAAATGGAAAATTGAGCTGAAATTTTGAATGGTGGAAAGACGTATTTGCTTCATTAATTGATTTAGTTTTTTTATACGAAGTCATTAAGAAGATGGAAACCTCGTTGATTTTGGGTATAAGTGGATACGTGTAGCTAATGTGAAAGATCAGGTTCGGAAATACAAAAATACCTTCTTTTATTTAACCATTTGTCTGGAAAAATGGAAGGCCAAAGTTTTAAAAGCTTCCTATGAAGGTTTTTGCTTTAAAGTATAAAAGATTATTTCTACATACTAGATACACATATAAGTAAATACGGACATGCAACAACAATAGCAATAGCAACAAATAAATAATATTGATACATACCTAGATAGATAGTCGAGTTGAAAACTGAATTTCAGTCGCTCAGATGATGCATATTGACCCAAAAACTCAAAAGACATTGTGCCTCTTTGCTTCTTTTTTTCTGAACCTTTTAGAGATCTATGCTTTACTGTGAAGATTCTGGTGTCGATATCTTCATTTTCCACTGATCAATGATTTTGCAGATCTTTCAAATTTAAGGTAGCTAACTTGTAATTATCACAACAACTAGAGAAGACATGGTAGATTCTACAACAGAAAAATAAACTTCATCTTGTAGACGTTGCATGTCTTGTATGTTAGCCATGAAGTGACTAGAAACTGCGCTTACAGGCTCAAACTGTATCTTGCAATATGGATCATATGAAGCTTTTTCAGTGCAAGAAAACATATTAGACAGAGGTGAGTCATAACCAAGAAGTAACTGTGATTCAACCATCTCAACAATATCAGTTACCTTTTCAAACTCCTTTGCAACAGCTTCAAAATCTGATAGGTCTTTTCTAACAAATACTGTACAGTCGATGCCACAAGGGAAACTTTTGATATCTCTTTCATGTCGAAGACACATAGAACCCGCTCTGCAGTTACACTGAATGTAAGCAACATAGCAATCACATTTACATATACCACAGGATTCAGCAACAGGAATATCAGAGGTCCTGGTTTCATCATTTGCCAGAGAGCACGGTACAAACCGTATTAAATGGACAATATCTAAGCTGAAACTAGATCGAGCAGCTGCATGATTCCTATCTTTTCTTGTAGTGCTGCAAGTTTTTTGGTTAATCTCTCTTCTTCTCCTACAGTTCGGTTCGTCTTTGTAGATCATCTACAAAATTAACTGTTCAGCTGGATAAAAGTTATTCAGATTAGCTTCTTACATCGTCTCTTATACCTAAATTATAAGAGTAAACCTGTAAATACTCACGTGAAAGGGCGATCATCCACTCCTTCTGAACCTTTGATCAAGCGCACACCCAGCAGCAAGAAACTCCTCAAGATGAGCATTAAGCTCTGCACCCGACGGAGCATAAACAAGCCTAATGAACACAGCAGGACGACACCCACCGATCCGTAAGTAAGAGTTCTCAAAAGTATGAGTTCCAAAACAGGCATATGAACGCAGGTGGATCATGCCTCAGCAGTGCTCTTCTCTTCTCGTTGTACTCTGCAAAATGCAGTACTGCTTCGGAAATCAACTCGTTTAGTCACTTTTCACTTGCAATGCTGACACCGGGACTGATTGGCTATCCATGCTTAGAAGTTTGAACTAAACTCTGAATCCATTGGAATTTTGAGTATGTGCTTTTAGGAAATGAATGAAACTAGAATAAAGTAGAATATAAACACATTTAATGATGCTTTTGATGCAGTGAATTTGGACTTCAGGTTGGTTTACGTTTAGTTATACTTTTTTGGCTTTTTCTTAGTTTAACCGAACTTACTGGTAACGTTGATAAGGCCTTTGTAGTGGCAACGTTTGTGGCCACCCAAGGCCTACCCCATCGTGAACATCATAGAGCAAACCAAGCAGCGATGCACCTTTCCAGAAGGTTCCAAAGCAGGGGTATATTCGTCGTTCTTCAGCTTGGCTTCCGTGTGCTTGTTAAAGAGGTGGCAGGCCTTGTGGCCGCATAGAGCTCAGGTGGAGTTTGAATGATTTTCTGCAGATGTAACACTTGTGAGGTTCGTCTTCGATCAGAGGGGTACCTGCGAGAGCAAGATGAGCAGCATGGCTATCTGCTCATCTTGGCTTCTGAATTTAGATCGCTGGCGGGTAGGGTGTAAGCGGCTTCTTCCTCACTTTCAAAGCAACCTTTCTTTCCTCTCTTATTTTGTCTCGGGTTTGAAGAAAATTTGTCCTATAAATGAACTTCATACCGACTGGTGTGCATGTGCCTATTAATCACACGGACATGGCGTGCATTTCGAACATGTTAGAAATAATTTGAAAATGAGGTATAGCATGCACAGAGATTATGTTAGAAATACTCCTTTTTTCTCCTAACAGATTAATCTGTATTATGCCCTGTAAAATGACCAGATTACTTGAACAGTAGATCAAGCAATTTTATAATTACAAATAAATCAAAATTGTTAGAAAACAAAAACAACTACACAAAATCGACAAAGCATAAATGTAGCAAGAAACTTACTTTGTCACTCCCCTAAAAATGGAACTTTTTGGTGTTTGACCAGCATCCTGATCATCACCCTTTTTGACAACTTTTCGAGACTTCCTCAGACTTTTTACTGATGTTGCAGGTGAAGGAGGAGGTGGGGGAGGACAAAGCGTTTTCATCATATTCGCTTTCCTAAAAGCATTATGTTGGCTCTACAAGCTGGAGCTAGAACCAAGAGCAGGGTCCATATTTTATTACGATTTCTTTGAACTTTTTTTTGATGGATGAGAGCAGTCACGTAGAAATTGAGAAAAATTGTAAGTGGAAAAGATGATATGCATTAACTGTTTTTCAGTAATTTAAAATTTCAAAAAGGGCATTCCAGAAATGGACAAAATAAATTAAGCAAAATCATAAATTTCTCCTTCTAGAATGCATGCTTGCTAATAAAACGGCTATGAGTGCATGTACACGCACTTAGCAGAATTAAATTTATTACATAGTATTGAGTATATGTCACTAATTTTTGTAACACTGTTCTAATGAAACCTTTTTTATGTATAACAAAAGTGATAGTTAGTTTAAAGTTTAAACAAAGCACTCAATTAGGCGTAACGGGGAATCAAACCAAAGACCATAGAAATCTTACTATGTGAGCTAGTGCTCCTCGATAGAAAAATTGAATTTCAATTTAAACAAATTAGTGGGTTCATTCTCAAATAAGAATTTGGCTAGAGGTTAACGATGCATTCACAATTTCGGATAAGAGGTTGGCTTAGACTTCGGTTAGAGATTAATAATGTTGGTTTCACACTTGAACCGCACCTCATTCCTTAATTTTAGCATGTGACCGTTGCTCCTTATTTCAGCATGTGAACATTGGGTCTTTATAGGAAAGTTCCTTAATTACAGCACAAATGTTGCTCCTTGATTTTAGCATGTGACCGTTGAGCAATCTTCTATTTATTCTCTCGTTTTGTATCTCTTTCCTGTATCAGAGAAATTACAATTAATAATATATTTCTACTGCATCTCTCCTCTTTATCTCCATTACTTTTCTTTATACTTTCAATATGGTATCAGAGCACCACCGCCGAAAGGCTTAAACACTGAACTGAAAGTCCTATTTCTCCATTGTCTGTTGCATCACTCTTTTCCTCAGTTTTTCAGCTGTAGTTCCGTGCCTCGCAGACCTCTGAAGAGCCATGGCAAATAACAACGAAGCCACCTCTAATGTCTCTGGTAGCGTGGCCCATGATGCTCCGCCAAACTGGCACAACCTAATCAAACCAAAAAGCCATGTCATTACCACATCTCTGGATGAAGACAATTACATATTGTGGAAAT
The DNA here is from genome assembly GCA_030737875.1 of Allium sativum. Lineage (NCBI taxonomy): Eukaryota > Viridiplantae > Streptophyta > Magnoliopsida > Asparagales > Amaryllidaceae > Allium > Allium sativum. The sequence goes on along the minus strand of CM060925.1, from coordinate 135,840,044 downwards.
ATCAAATTGAAATTGCACTCAAAGGATACGGTTTACAAAATTACATAAAAGGTACGCTATCTATTCCACCAATTATGATTACTGATCAAGGGGGAAACACCATACCAAACCCCGACTACACAAATTTTCAAAAACAAGATAGTTTGCTATCGTCATGGCTCCTATCATCTATTAGTCCGAATCTACTGTCACAAATCGTGGGGTGCAATTCATCATATGAAATATGGACCACTATAGAGCAAATTTTCAGCTCACAATCCGCCGCACGTGTGATGCAATACAGAAGGGAATTACAAAACTCAAGAAAAGAGGAAATGAGCATGCAAGAATACTTAAGCAAGATAAAAAATTTGTGTGACAAACTGAATGCAGTGGGACACAAAATAAGTGATAATGAACAAATTCTCTTCATTACCGGCGGATTAGACGAAGAGTACGAGTCATTAGTTATGGTTATTGCGACTCAACAAACATTACCTGACTTACAGTTCGTTAGATCTGCGCTCCTCGCCCATGAAGGGAGAATAGACCAAAGGAAAACTGTACAAGGGGTTTTCTCTGCAAATTATGCTACGGCTAAAAACAAGCAAATTCAAAGGAACAATAATTCAAATAAACAAGAAAGCCAGTATCAGAGAGGATACCAACCCCAGAGGGCATATCAACCACAGAGAGGTCGTGGACGAGGCAGATGGAACAACAACAACAGGGTAAAGTGCCAAATTTGTCAAAAATTTGGACACATGGCGAACCGCTGCTATTGCAGATACAATAGCGACCACAGTGAACCACAAACAGACCAAAACAGCCAAACACCAAGAGCAAACATGGCTGCCATGGACAATCAAAACAAAAGCGCTATTGGGGACAAAGGCAAAGGTCAAACCAGCAATGAAGGCAAGACTGATGAGGATGAACTGGACGACTGGTACCCAGACTCTGGAGCCACACATCATGTCACAAACAGGCTTCAGAACTTTAACATTGGAAGCAAAAGCTACACAGGTACGAAATCACTACACATGGGTAACGGCAACACTGCCAACATCACACACATAGGTAAAGGTACCATGCAGGGAAAAAGGCAACTTATGCTAAACAATTTACTTAGAGTTCCCACTATTAACAAAAATTTATTAAGTGTTTCTAAGTTTGCTAAAGATAATAATGTTTTCTTCGAATTTCACCCCAAGTTTTGTCTAGTCAAGGACCTCCTAAGTCGAGAAATATTGCTACAGGGTGACCTTCACGATGGTCTTTACAAATTTGGCAACTTGAAGACTAGGAATGCGTTGAATAAAGAAATATGGTGCAACAACGTAGACATCAGTAGCAGTTGCAATTATGATTCTCTTAATAATAGGAACAATGGATGTAATGATGATAATAATAATATAGTTGATGCTTGGCATATGAAACTTGGTCATCCCAGTTTGGAAACTGTTAGAAATGTTTTAAATAATAATGGCATTTATTTTGAAAATGTATCTGTGAAACACACTTGCACACACTGCCAACTTGGCAAAAGCCACAAACTGCCTTTTAGTAAGTCTGAAACCACGTACAACAAACCCTTGGAGCTTGTCGCAGCTGATTTGTGGGGACCAGCACCACTAAACTCATATCAACGACACAGGTACTATCTATCCCTTGTTGATGCTTATTCAAGATACACGTGGATATACATGCTAAAAAACAAATCAGAAACATGCAGTACAATCATTCAGTTTATAACTTTTATTGAAAAGCAGACCAACTGTAATGTAAAAGCTAAACAAACAGATGGTGGGGGTGAGTTCAAACCACTCACAAATTTCTTCATCCAAAAGGGGATAAGACATAGGCTAACCTGCCCCCACACATCTGAACAAAATGGTTTGGTCGAAAGAAAGCACAGACATATAGTTGAAACTGGTTTAACATTGCTATCACAAGGGGCATTACCAATGAAATATTGAACGAAGCATTCAACACTTCTGTGTATCTCATAAATAAATTACCCACAAAAGTGTTGAACAACAGAACCCCGCATGAAATGATATTCAATGAAAAACCAGACTATAAAATATTGAAAAAATTTGGGTGCCTATGCTTTCCATGCCTAAGGGACTACAACACGCACAAACTTAGCATGAGATCATGCCCATACACTTTTATTGGTTACCCACAAAATCAAAAGGGTTATAAATGCTTGGCCAAAAATGGAAAAATCTATATATCAAGGCATGTCATATTTGATGAAAATGTTTTTCCACATGCAGATAAACAAGCCACAAAGGAAGAGTGCAGACAAGATCATGGAATCAAAGTTATCAATATGCCACCACTAATGGAGCAAGAGACAAACAATAACAACAACAAAGAGGGACACGACACATGCAACATACACACACATACAAGCAATAATCAAACAAACACAAACGATGGTAACAATGAAGAAACTTACAGTAATCAGCAAGAACATGAGAATGAGGAAAGCAACAGTGACAGAATCAGCCCAGACCATCAACCTCAAGCACAAGAAACACAAACCGGACATCATATGGTGACCAGATCAAAGCATGGGATTTTCAAACCCAAGGTATATAATCTATCAATGAATGAGGTTGAACCTGGAAATTATAGTGAAGCAGCCAAATCTGAAAAGTGGAAACAAGCTATGAATGATGAATACGAGGCATTGATGAAAAATAAAACTTGGAGCTTGGTTACACCACCCACTCACAAGAACATCATAGGATGCAGATGGACTTACAAAATAAAAAGGAAGGCGGATGGGACCACAGACAAATACAAGGCCAGACTTGTTGCTAAAGGATACGCTCAACGGTTTGGATTTGACTTTAACGAGACTTTTTCACCAGTCATAAAACCCACAACCATTAAAATCATTATGACTATAGCTTTGTGTAAAAGATGGAATATCAAGCAATTGGACGTGAACAATGCTTTTCTAAACGGCGAGTTAACTGAAGAAGTTTATATGCAACAACCAGAGGGATATGAGGTTAACAATGGCGACAAACCTTTAGTATGCAAGCTGCACAAAGCTATATACGGCCTCAAGCAAGCGTCGAGGGCATGGTATGAAAAGTTAAAGCTAACCTTATCTAGAATTGGTTTCTCACAAATAAAATCCGACAACTCCCTATACATGAAAAAGGATAATGAAAATGTCATATACATCCTTGTATACGTGGATGACATGCTAATAACAGGGAATGACACACGGGAAATCAACAGGATCATAAAAGTTCTCGACCAAAGCTTTGCCATCAAAGATCTTGGCGAATTAAACTATTTCTTAGGGATTCAAATCAAAAGAAATGAAAATGAAATGTTCCTATCTCAACAGAATTATATTGCTGAAATCTTACAAAGGACCAACATGCATCAAGCTAAATCGCTACCAACACCTATGACCAGCAGTTCCCGCCTATCTAAATTTAAAGGTGAAGCCATTAATAACACTACTCAATACAGAAGTATAATTGGAGCATTGCAATATGCAACAATTACACGACCAGACATATGCTATAGCGTAAATAAACTAAGCCAATACATGCAAAATCCGTTGTCTGAACATTGGATAGCCGTCAAGAGGTTATTGAGATACTTGCAAGGAACCAGACACCACGGAATAACAATAAGTGCCGATAAAGAAATGAACTTACAAGGATTTAGTGATGCGGACTGGGCTAATGACATTGATGACAGAAGATCCGTATCAGGATACTGCGTGTTTCTTGGCACAAATCTTGTCTCATGGTGCACCAAGAAGCAGACAACCACATCGAGGTCAAGTAATGAAGCGGAATACCGTGCCCTTGCTAGCGCCACCGCTGAAATCTCATGGATTGAGTCGCTATTACACGAATTAGGTTTCACTCCTAAAAGAAAACCAGTCATCTGGTGCGACAATAGAGGGACAACATCCTTGTCTCTCAATCCAACTCAGCACTCAAGATCAAAAAATCTCGAGATAGACCTACACTTCGTACGAGAACGAACCCAAAGTGGAAAGTTAATGGTATGCCCCATCCCATCATATTATCAGAGAGCTGATGTGCTTACAAAGCCACTATCGACAAAGAATTTTATGAGATTAAAAGAGGAATTAAGGGTGAGCGACAACGGCGGAATGAAGAAGACAAAAAAACCCAGTTTTGTTTGAGGGGAGCTAATGTTGGTTTCACACTTGAACCGCACCTCATTCCTTAATTTTAGCATGTGACCGTTGCTCCTTATTTCAGCATGTGAACATTGGGTCTTTATAGGAAAGTTCCTTAATTACAGCACAAATGTTGCTCCTTGATTTTAGCATGTGACCGTTGAGCAATCTTCTATTTATTCTCTCGTTTTGTATCTCTTTCCTGTATCAGAGAAATTACAATTAATAATATATTTCTACTGCATCTCTCCACTTTATCTCCATTACTTTTCTTTATACTTTCAATAATTAATTTGAAGCAAGGTAATTATTGTATATTTTTAATATAGTTGGTTATAATTAGTAATTATTGTTTATTATAACCATCCGATTTATATTAATCCTTGAAAAAAATATTAATAAAATTTGATTGACAAAGTTAGTATATTTTGATGCATTTACATATAATAATGTAATAAGTTTAATTACTTTAGAATTAGAAACAAAACTTATTATTGCAAAACAAAATTTCCAGCAATATAAATAAAAATAGTTAACTATTTTTATATGTTTTAAATACAATTTATTGATACATTTAAATTTTAAAATAAAAAGAAAATTACAACTGATTGCACCCACCCTTAACTCGGATATAAGGGGTGAAACTCTCCTATGCTCTCGAAAATTGACAATTCGAATATTTTTTAAGTCGATGCAAAGTTTATCATCGACGTAAGCTCCTTATTCAAATGCAAACAACTCTAGATACTAAAAACATAAGCATTTCTGATGTCCAATAACGGACCCATAATAATTCCACAAAATTTATCATCATGTTACCTTAAGAAATGGAAAACTGAGCTGAAGTTTTGAATAGTGGAAAAACACATTTGCTTCATTATTTGATTTAATCTTTTTATAATAACTCATTAAGAAGATGGAAGCCTCATTGATTTGGGTATAAATAGATACGTGCAGCTAATGTTAAAGATTGGGTCAGGAAAGTACAAAAATACATTCTTGTAACGACCCGAAAATACGGTAGAATTTGAGCTGACCAAAAACACAAGTTCAACCCAAATATCACGGAAATTCGAACCATTATTAGAAGAAGTTAGAGGATGAGGATAGATAAGATAGAAACTTAGAATAGAAGAAGAAGAAGAACAGAAATAACAACACAGAATCTCACATCGCAGCGGAATAAAATATAATATATACAACCTTTTGGGATACAAAATCTTTTCTGTATATACAACACTTATCAGAGTACAACACTTACAACATAGCGGAACAACACTATAACTAGATAACGCTGAAGCCTCCTGCTCCAAGCTCCTTTAGATAGATCTGTAAAATCCTGAACTACTTGACTGCCCGTACAAATTTAGGCACCCATGAGTTTAGGTAGAACAAAACAAAAATAAACTCCGGGTCAGTCATGGGACTGGTATGAGTAAACAGTTATAAACAACTTGTGACAATAAACGATATCTCATAAGACCACGCCGTGAAAACGGAACGGGTTTTTCCCTTATAAGTATCCAAAATAATCTTTATATCAACTCTTTTGATATTATAATAATGTCTAAATCACATAAATAACAATCTAGTGGAAACGCTTGCATCTCACGTTCAACATATATAATATACAATCAAAACCGCAAGCACGTATTGGGTAATGGATTTCCAACTATGACAAGGTATGGAACCACCTTCCGATCAGTGTACTCTAGGAACGATACACTGGAGTTCAACAAGAACATCTTGCAACTCAGCCACACATGACCGACCACTCATTTCGCTTGAGTGTATCGAATGTATATCACCGACGGTTGGGATCCGCAACCGTTCTCGTATATATATATATGGGACAACATTGATAGATTAAAGAAGCAAATGAATATTCTCTAGATAGGTGATTATACACCCTACTTCGGAGCGACCGACTTAGCCATGCTGCCTGCCCGATTTTTGTCATTTCCTGGTTGTTGAGGCCAGAGGTTACGCTGTATCATCACATCAGATTCACTTCGAATGCCACATTGTCAGATCCATCGAAAATCACTAATTGACGTCTACAACAGTACATTACGTGTTAGCTAAAGAAGTGCCCTTCTCCGCTTCCACTCTTGGTACGGTTGAAGAAATCAATGTACGTGACCTTTCTGGAAATACTCTGTCAGACATTCATCCATACAAGTCATCCAGGAACAGGATGAACCGAAGGCACTATTTCTACTAATAGAAAAGGTCCTTGCACTCTACTCCGTCTTCGATTATCTTTATATAATCTGATTCGCACGCTACTGCCGATATGGAGTGGTTCTTCGGATAATAATCCAACCGGTCTCTCCATATTGACAACGATGGTCAAAACTTCGATAGTCTGTGATTTAACTATCGAATAAAAACAAGTGTTTCGATAGTCGATGATTTAACTATCGAATAAAACAAGTGTTTCGATAGTCGATGATTTAACTATCGAATAAAACAAGTGTTCATCCAAACATCCAACAATCACTGAACCTTTAATTAATATTCCATTAATTAAATCTCTTCTCTATTTCTTGTCAATATTTGTTAACCAAATATTTTCAATAACCATATTGGCCTTATATGTTATTTGGAAAACATTTCCATATATCGCCTTCTTTTATTTTCTAAACTTTAGAAAATATATGTTATTTATAATTGGAAAATATTCCAATTACTTATCTCTTTTCCAATCTCGTTTATTTCTATACTTAGGAAACGTTCATTATTCTATTTCCAAGTTTTGCACATATTTGGGTTAAAACAGATGTTGTGTAAAACATCGTTACGACAACCCAAATACAGTATTTAACTAATTCTTATTCCACATTGATCTTCGAGCCTGAATCTTGCTACTTATCGGTATATCATGAAATCAACCAAGTTGGGGTATAATTACCTCTCATACCTTGACTGAATAACATTTAACGTCAAAACAGACAAGACTACTTACTCGAATAATCAATACCATACAACTGATTATTCACCTTTAAACACATATACATTTTCTCTTTCTATTCCTACGAGATTTTATTCTTATACTTCCCTTTTTAATTATACTATTCTATTTCTAAGTTCGTTTCCTTATCGATTTCTATATAATTTGATATGTTGATTTCTAACTATCAAATTATCTTAAAAATATTCTATCTCCTTAAATTCCCGGAAAAATTCGCCATAACCTCCTTTGTACCGGGAGCATCGGGAAATTTCAAATAGCTTTCCCGGTCCTTCTCATCTCAAAAAGAAAAAGAAAAAGCCAAGCGGCTAGCCGATACGGCGCATAAAATCTCATATATGAATTAAATACGTACCTTTTTGTCGGGCATTCTATTTATTTCACTTCTATACTTTATTCCATACATGTCTCCTGTATATTTATACCTGTCCAATCTATTTAACTATACCAATCGTTTTAACTCAATTTGTTAATTAAATCTGTTGCTTAACTTTTCAGTCTATTTCACCTTCATATTTGAACATGACATATTCAAATATATTTTAACTGCATATTAACAAATTCTAATTATACTCATACTCTCGTTTCCTTATCGACTTCTTATTCAAATTCCAATTCAATTCTATTTGAATTCTCTTTATTTAAACTTCATTTGAATTCTATTTTCAAATTCTATAGTTTAAAGTCCATTTGAATTCTCTTTTCAAATTCTATAGTTTAAAGTCCATTTGAATTCTCTTTTCAAATTCTATAGTTTAAAGTCCATTTGAATTCTCTTTTCAAATTCTATAGTTTAAAGTCCATTTGAATTCTATATTCAAATTCTATAGTTAAAGTCCATTTGAATTCTATATTCAAATTCTATTTATATTCTCTGCATTATTTATAAACAATGTTTATAACTTTAATTCAAATCCCACCTTTCCATTTAATAACAACTTTATAAATTCGATTCAAATCCCATATTTTCATTTATAAACAACTTTATAAATTCGATTCAAATCCCATATTTTCATTTATAAACAACTTTATAAATTCGATTCAAATTCCATCCTTTCATTTATAAACAAAGTTTATAAATTCAATTACTTGTTTTATATACCTTCGAACACGTTAAATATTTTCTATAGTCTTATTAAAAATTCAAATTTTATTTATAAAAATAGAATTCACTTTTTAAATCTCAAATACTCTTTTCGATATTTTTATAAATCAATATTCAAGCCCCATTGATATTTTAAATAATCAAATCAACCAATTTTCAATCATTTGATTTTCTACACATCATATATGAATATATATGAAATCAAACAAACAACAAACAGATAATATATTTTTGAGGAATCCAGTTGGATTCCTCCAACCTGTTTTCCTGCATCCACAGATGTTAGTCAACATAGTAATACCCATCCTGCTTCGAGGCAGGATATCGCGGTATAGAAGGTCATCCACTATCATAGCGTGGGGCGTATAGGGTAATCATCCGCTATGAAACTGCGGGCATCCGCTAATGAGACTGCGGGAATCCAACCAATCATCAACCCAATATATATATATAATAGTCAACCTAAATAACTATATATATTTAAAACAATCAGACAGCATTCAAACAAGCAACAACAATTATTTTTAACACTGAAAATAATTCTAATTAAATGGTGAGTGAGATTTACTCACCGATGATTTTTCTGCCCTTTCTGCCTATCCATTTATTTTCTGAATCGTCGCGTCTATAATCGTCTTGACTTATCTCAGATAGATTTATTCCTAGATTATAAATTTTTAATTAACGGTTAACGATTATTTAATTTAAAATTACTTAACGAGTAAATAAACTGGATCTATGTATTTTGAAACAAAGAGTACCTTGTTTTACTCGACTAATTTATGTAACAAATTATCGAGTGGTTTCGACGAAAGAAATTAGCTCCAAATAATGCTCCTTTTCCTTGTGACATTTTCTCGAACACTTCATGGTCACTTCATCATCAACACCGAACCAATGTCCGACAGCCTCAACCTCCGCTGCAATGCCAACATTTCAGCTCCAGACCCCTCGTCCAGACTATCGAACTCCCCATCGGCCTTTGACAACATCTCGATTTTCCCATCGCAGTGTACTCGAAGCTGAAATCCCTGGTTGCTTGCAGTCGAGCATCGATAGCTTCACCAGCTTCATCGACCTCCTGAACCCGTCACGCCCTCTCGATCTGGAGCACCCTTGCTGACGAGCGACAAATCCTGAGCATCGAATACGACCAAAAACCCTAATTCACAAATCGCACCATAATTTTTAACGCCACCTCGCACCAACCGATGACGAGATCGGTACCCTAATTTACCATCCCAAATTCGAGCGTCGCCGGCTATCGTTCAAGCTACATGGTCTTGGCGAATCTGATTTCCACATCGCGAGTTGCTTCAGAGAATTTCCGAGTTCCAGGGGCCTGATTAAATCGTGATTTTAATTGAATTTAAAGTGAATTTGGGGAGGCCATTTTTTTCTCTTATCGGAAGCTCGATAAAAATCTGAGAATGGAAAGGTAAATAAAAGGGTATAGGCGCGTTTTAAATAGAAGAGGATAAAGATTTGAATCGAACAGCAAGGCCATGAATTTGTGGAAATGAAAGGAGGCACGGTGGTTTTGAATTGTGGTGATGAAAGGAGGCACGGGTTCTTTTGAGAGGTGGTGATGAAAGGGCCAACTAGAATATTCCTTTATTAAATTTAATTTGATCTTTAAACGGATATCAAATTTAAATCATCACGTTTATGCCGAACTCCTTTCTGAACCCAACAAATGTCATTTCTAGGGTAATACCACTATTCCGAACATACTGGGATAGGTCACCTAGTCCAATTCGATCTTCTGGAGAAGATACTAATTTAAATTGATATAATTTAAATTTCAAACTATTTATTCTCCTTGATAATATTCAAATATTATTACCGTTAAAATTTCATATTAAATTCTTGAACTGTTTTCAATTCAAATTAAAATTTGAATTCAACTAAATCCATTTTCTTATTCTGATAATTTAATATTTTCAATATTAAATTGAAATTGATTTTTAAATCGATAACTCCTTATAAAAATTGATTTATTTATTTAACTCAATATTTAAATCCATATTAAATATTTTAAAATTAACCCATAAATATCTGGGTCATTACAATCTTCCCCACTTAAAATAATTTCGTCCTCGAAATTGCTAAGGTAGGATGTAATAACCCGGAAAATCTGGGCCAGTTTAAAATTTTTATTTTGGCAATTTTAGCGAATTTTGATTATTTAAAATAGATTATTTTAAATAAAATAGACGAGAAATTTATTTTGAATATAATTCGAACGTATATATTATACGCGTCGTCGTTAGAATATAAATAATTATATATAATTATAAATAGAATTGAAAATGGCGCGGTAGTTCGATAATTCGATTTCAAACTTCAATTGAATGTACCGGGTGCAAAACAATCCGGATTTTAGTGAAACCAAAAATGATAGGATCTAATTGATAATATCTTTCCAACGAATCCGACAAATCAAGATTTCATAGCGGGAATCAAAAGATATGTCCAGTTGAAAATTCTGAATAGTCGCTATGGAATTCAGGCCCTTAAAAATAGACATTTTGCAAACGACCTCGGATTCCGACGAAACCAGTTTTGTTAGGTCCGTGTTGTTAGGTTATTGCTAGGTTTCAAATTTCATAATTTTTCGATTCAATATGTGAGCGTGGCAAAGGAAAACGCGTTTGACCAGTTTCAGTTGATTTTAATCGACTAGAAATTGGCCATTTTTCCAACGGTCTCAGAATTCGACGAAACTAGTTCTATTAGGACTGTATCGTCAATACGAAGCTAGAAAATATTTTTCTGGAATTTTTAGGGTTAGCATGTGACCCCGGTAAATTGAAATGCGCGTTTAAAATTCAATATAATGATTTAAATGTAAATTTAACGGAAACTGATCGAAACGATCAAATCAGCTTACGATACATATCCCATTGTGTTCGGAATGGGGGCAAAACGCTAGGGACGACAGTCGTTGGGTCTCGTTTCGAGTTCGAAGGTAAAGTCAACCCTAGGAGAAATTAATTAATATAATTTAATTTTTTTTTATAAAAAAAAAACCTTTTATACCCCCCCTCCCTCTTTCATTCTCAGAAATCGAAATAAAAATAAAAAAAAAAGAGAAAAAAAAAAAAGAAAACAGCCGTTCCTCGCTACCTCCCTCCACCCTCGTCGGACCGCCATCCGCCCACCTCCTCCCCACGATCGCCAGCCCTCTCCGCCCTCCCTTCCACCGCTGCAACTCCTTCTCCTTCCTCCCTACCTCCTCCGAGAGCCACACGCCCCAAACCCTAGACCTCGCGCCCAGAAACCCGAACCCCCCTTTTTTCTCCTACCGCCGATCGATGAGAACCCCCCCCCTGGGCGCCGCGCGATGCAATCAGCTTCCCCCCCCCCAGTCGGAGCATCCCCTTCCCCTTTTTCTTCTGTAAGTTTTTATTTTTTTATTTTATTTTATTTTATTTCGTTGTAAAAGGTGATTGCTTTATGTGATTTAAAACTGTTTTTTTTAAAGCATTAAAAACAGATTTTAAAAAGAATTTAAAAACAGATTTTAAAAATGATTTAAAACAGATTTTAAAAAGAATTTAAAAACAGATTTTAAAAATGATTTAAAACAGATTTTAAAAATAATTTAAAACAGATTTTAAAAAGAATTTAAAAACAGATTTTAAAAATGATTTAAAACAGATTTTCAAAAGAAAATAGAAAAGATATGATTTTTAAAATAGAAAAGGTATGATTTTTTAAAATAGAAAAGATTAGATTTTTGAGATAGAAAACACGAAATCTTTATATTAATAATAGCGTTAGAAAAATATAAATTTTACCTATATAGTAGCGTTGAAGAAAAATAATAATATTTCTAGCAAGTTTTAGAAATAAAAATAAAGTTGTTCTAGACATAGAAAATAGCATCATTTTTGAAAATAGAAGATAGAATCGAATTAAAAATTCGATTTTTATATATTGAATAGCGAAGTAAAAATATGATTTTTATATATGGAACATAGAAGTAAAAAATATGATTTTTATATATGGAACATAGAAGTAAAAATTGATTTTTATATATGTAGTGGCTACGGGCGAAGAAAGTGATTAGAGAGGAGAACAGTGAAGATTTCCTGCATTAGAAGTGCCGTGGAGTTAGGATAGCTATCGGTGAGAACTTCTCACTCAAATTTTCTTTTGCTAGTTATATATATATACTAGGATGCAGACGGTGCTTAGTAGCACCCGACACAATCGTCCACAGACCATGGACTTGTTTGTTTGGTTGCATAGATTAGTTATATGATTTGATTTGAATTTGGTTGTTTGGTGATTTTGATTGATGTGTGAATGGCGTGGGCCTTCACTAGACCGGGGATAAGGCTAGGCCTCGTCCCGTTTCTAGTATCGTGCCGTTATGCCGCCGAAATTTTCTAAAATATGTTAGAAAATAAAAATATCATTTTATTGTGTAAATGAATAATAGAAATTCATATGTTGGAATAAAATGTTTTATCGTTAAAAATATAATTTTTAACGTGAATATGAATATAGTGAAAGTGAATAAAATAAAATATTCATTTACAAACCGGAATGTTTGTTTATGTACACCTATTTGAAGGACATTGATTGGGACGATAAATTTTACACATCGCCCAACTGCACAAATAAAATCTGTGTTTGATTGTCTGAAACCCCACACGGGTGTTAGGATGAAATTTGAAGTTCACTCATCCTGATTGATTAAATATGTCGATCAATTGATTGACAGGCTGTTATAAGCGTTAGATATTTATATTTGATGCTTATACAGTGTAGTGCACTTTGGTTGATGGTTGATTATTTTTCAATGCTATTATATACATGTGTTGTAGAAAATCCATATAATTAACATTATATGGTAATTGATTGGGCCTCATTCCAGTTTTGAAAAGGAAATATTTGAAAAAGAAATATTTGAAATAGAATATTTGAAAATAGGAATATATGAAGCCGTATTGATTAGATTGACGCCATTTTGACGTGAACGATATATATATCGATTTTATTCATTTTATAATGAATATCGAAAGTGATTTCAAAATCTGAAATTTTGAATAGAAATGAATTCGAATTGAAATTGAATAGAAATGAATTCGAATTGAAATTGAATATAAATGAATTCGAATTGGAATTGAATTGAAAACGATTTCGAAATGAATTGAAAACGATTTCGAAATGAATTGAATTGAAAACGATTTCGAAATGAATTGAATTGAAATCGATTTCGAAATGAATTGAATTGAAAACGATTTCGAAATGAATTGAATTGAAAACGATTTCGAAATGAATTGAATTGAAAACGATTTCGAAATGAATTGAATTGAAAACGATTTCGAAATGAATTGAATTGAAAACGATTTCGAAATGAATTGAATTGAAAACGATTTCGAAATGAATTGAATTGAAATCGATTTCGAAATGAATTGAATTGAAATCGATTTCGAAATGAATTGAATTGAAAATGATTTCGAAATGAATTGAATTGAAAACGATTTCGAAATGAATTGAATTGAAAACGATTTCGAAATGAATTGAATTGAAAACGATTTCGAAATGAATTGAATTGAAAACGATTTCGAAATGAATTGAATTGAAAACGAATTCGAATTCAAATTGAATTGAAAGCGAATTGAAATGAATTCAAATTGAATAGAAATGAATTTTAAAACGAATTCATAGAGAAGAATTCAATTTTGATTTGAATTGAAATGGAAGTTGAAATTGCTTTTGAACGAATTTAAAACTATTTATATAATTCGTTTTAAATAGAAATCGACGAAGTATATATTATATATATTATATATATAATATAATGGCCTGAATAGAACGCGCCGCGCCGCGGTAGTTCGCGAATTTCGACCATTTATTTCAAACGGACATAATGGGAGATCCGACCGTCGGATTCTCCTAAAACCGGAACCGTTGGGTTCGTATCGAAAAGAGCTTTCTAACGAATGTGAGAAATTAGAAATCTAACGGTTGGATTTGGAATTATGTCCAAATCAAATTTGGAAAAGGTCGCTGTAAGTGCAGTTCGATGGCCGTTGAAGGAAATCGACTGTACGGGCCTAGATAAAATTATTAAAAATAGCAATAATTTGTGTAAAATCATAAGAAATGATTTGGGAAAAATTGGGATGAAAGACTCCATATTTGAAAGGATAAAAATAGATTTTTATCGAAATGAACTAGTTTTGAACTAGAAATATAATTCTATTTATTTTTAAATAAATAAATTGAAAGTGAAAAGGGTTTTAAAAATAACCAGAATTTCCAATGATTGCATTGGAGTGGATTTGAATCGAAATTGTCTTTGGAATATTTCGATGTTGGAATTCGTGATTATACAGGTGTTGTTATGGAAATTTGAAAGATATATATATTTATATCGTTATTTCCAATACGACATTTGTTAGTCGTAGAATTTGATATTGAATATAAGCCGATATATTTTCTATTCAGAGCCTTGTATTGAATATCGAATGTGATTTGGGTTTGTCGTGAATGGTGTCTTCACTAACACTGTTCTTGAACCCAGTTGAGAAAAGATTAAATCTTTTTAGTTAGATTTAATGAAGTGTACTAATTAAATGATATTTAATTGGAATTGAATTGGTATTGATTTTCGGGTTTATCGTGGACAGTGTTTTAAATAACACTCGTTCTTTAACCCGATAATTAATGGAAGGTGATTTTGGGTTTATCGTGAACCGTGTTTTAAATGACACTGATTCTTTAACCCCGTTAACGATTAAAACTAAGTGGAGTTTTAATGAATCTTTAATTAGATTGAAATGATCGAAAATGGAGTATCACCAGTTTTGCTCCAGGCGATAGTTAAATCTTTAATTAGATTTGAATGTGAAATGGTAATTGAATTTACCGATAACACCGTGGTGTTAGAGATGAAGTATAACCAATTGTACTTCATGGGATGAATAGGTTGGGATTGGGAAATAAAATAAATGATTACTTCGGTGTGGTTCGCTAATCCCGACTAGTTTGAATTGATATTCAAAGGAGATTAAAGGATAAATTTAAAGAATTTATCTTGCATAAAATTAATGGGAACTTTTCCCAAAGTATAGGAATATTTGAATAAAAGAATATTCTGAATTGGAATGAGGCGTATGTTGTGTTTATGTAACACTTTTATAATATATACGCGAGTTATTCAGAAAGACCGGGTTTATCCCATTCTGAATAACTGATTCGACGTGGTGTCGAAGATGAAGACGGTGGTCGAAGACCAGAAGTCTTCACGTCGTTTGGGTGATAACTGATGATCTTGATTGGGCTGTACACCCAAGAAGATGGAAACAGTTGGTGATCGTCCAGACGTACTTGGAGATCGATGGATATGCGGGGTACTAGGTGCCTCCGGTTTCGTTCAGACCCAGAACGGACTTGTAAATGGACTGTGTGTCTGACATTGGATTTTAGTCCGTGTGATTGATCTCTATTAAATATATATCTGTTTGGCGGCGGAGAATTTATTCTCTTGCTTAACGCCCTTCTCTGAGACGTACGAGCTCAGGGGTTATATATTGATGGATATCAAACGCATGGAGTGAATTGCCTGTGTGGCATGCCTAAGTGGCAATTGATCGAGGCTTCTGTTGAAAAGCAAAGTCTTGTGGTGATGATCAAAGCACGGCCTTTGTGGCATAGCTTTGTGTAACGTTGATTCGCGAGCTTCACACCCGGTATGAACCAAAAACGGGAGAGGACGTCAGGGAGGACTTGCGTTTCTTTCTAGCTAGAAGTGGCGTCAGTGGTTTTACACGCCCTGACGAGTTTGACTTATGTGGTTGTTGCTGTTGCGAGGCGCCTCGGTTATATCGGTTTCGGCCGATGCATTCTGGTCGGCTGACGGACCAGACTTACACCCCATAGGGTGGGGAGACGTAGTGTTCAGGCATAATAATCCACATCGGTGGACCGGCCCTGAGGATCCAGGGGGCAGTTGCGGCTGTTCCTGAGGGGCGGGCTAGAGCGTCTCGAATCGGTTGAGGACTATCTTTTGCCTCGGTTCATAGATGGAAATCCAAATTCCAAATACGTGACATTTGCGGTTTTATTTGTAAAGCCTAGTATGGCGACATAGTGGGATGGGGCATTCATGCCGCCTATGATTGATACTTATGATTTGAAGTTGTTTTATGCACTATGCACTTATTATAGTATCAAATGATTTGTTTTAAACGTATCAAGCATTCTTTGGCTATTATAAGGGAAAACCCTATCCTCGGCTGCGTTGCATTGTGTGATGGGACCTGGGTCTTATAACAGCTTCACTTTTCTTTATTTAGCATTGCGCTGTTTGTTTTATGCACTGGTATTCTTGGGAGGAAACCCGTTCCGTGTTATACGGCGTGGTCCCTTGATTTACCTAATGATTTAAAAATAAAGATTAACTGTTTTAGTTCTCACACCAGTCACATGACTGACCTGGAGTTTATTGTTTTAACCTAAACTCTGGGTGCCCTTATTTTGACACGGGCAGCTAGTAGTTTTGGTTTTGCAGATTTATATTCACAGGATCCTGGTTTACAGCTGGAACGATATCCGGAAAGCTTTGTATCCGTATATCTCTCCTAGTTGTGTATTTGTATTGTATTATTTTTCCGCTGCGATGTATTTAAATGTAATTTGAATCTCTGATATTTCTGTGTAATATTCATTCATTTATACTCTGTATATTCTTGTAATCTGATGCATTGTTGTAATATACAATGAAATGTTCTTTTATATGCGTTCTGTTGTGGCTTGTTCTCGAACTATCCGACACTTTCTTTTACGGGGAAGTTACGGGTTTTTACACGTGGTATCAGAGCTTTGGTTTACAAAGCAGAGAATAAGACACATTAGAACCTTACGAAAGAATTCATCAGATATTGGATTAGTAATATCCAATTAGAATGACTCGTTAGAGATATGATCAGTAGTATCCTAGAACGGGTGTGAAGAGTATATTTTTCAAATGAAAACATTTTTGTTTTGAAAATTTAAATCAACTATTCGTATTTGATTATTTGTTTATATTGATTTTGGACAATTCAGTATATAAAGAATTTGCATATACGCCTTGCAAACGTATATTCAAAGTTTTAATATACTGGATAGATATGGAATCACATTCTAGTCGCCCGGAGATGGTACTGATGATTGTCATGACATCATCAGTATTTATGTTCGTGTTTCGAAGGTGTGATTTTCTATATATTTCCATTAGGCTGGTGTGAGAACCAAAACTTATATATAGCTAGAATACATTGTTGTGAATTGGCATCAAAAACATGATTTTTGTATATGTATCAAAATTATGAATTTGAAACTCTAATTCACTAATTGATTGATGTTTGTGTTGTTTGTTTATTTGTTTGCTAATTTTTAGCCATTTAGACTAACTGAATCACATATTGAATTATATTGAAAATTGGTTGCATTTGCTTGCATATACATATATATCATTGAACAGGTCATAGCAAGGAGGCTAGAGCAGAGAATAAAATTTGTTTGCCCGACAAATAGGTACATGTTTACTACATAATTTACTGATTTGTTTGGGTGATGATGATTTTGTGAGCCTATTGGCTAGCCGCTTGGCCTTTTCTTTTTCTTTTTGAGATCTGAAGGACCGGGGAAGCTATTTGAAATTCCCCAATGCTCCCGGTGCAGGGGAGGTTATGGCGAAATTTTTCGAAAATTTAGGGTGTTAGCCAAATTTTTGAAATTTTGAAAATTCTCAGAAACTAAAAAGTTGGAGAATGGAAGCCAGATCGAGCGTAGGGTTGATTTATCAAACCACTTTAGACTTTGTTCCTTTTCGGGGACGAAAAGTTTTAAGTGGGGGAGATTGTAATAACCCGGAAAATCTGGGCCAGTTTAAAATTTTTATTTTGGCAATTTTAGCGAATTTTGATTATTTAAAATAGATTATTTTAAATAAAATAGACGAGAAATTTATTTTGAATATAATTCGAACGTATATATTATACGCGTCGTCGTTAGAATATAAATAATTATATATAATTATAAATAGAATTGAAAATGGCGCGGTAGTTCGATAATTCGATTTCAAACTTCAATTGAATGTACCGGGTGCAAAACAATCCGGATTTTAGTGAAACCAAAAATGATAGGATCTAATTGATAATATCTTTCCAACGAATCCGACAAATCAAGATTTCATAGCGGGAATCAAAAGATATGTCCAGTTGAAAATTCTGAATAGTCGCTATGGAATTCAGGCCCTTAAAAATAGACATTTTGCAAACGACCTCGGATTCCGACGAAACCAGTTTTGTTAGGTCCGTGTTGTTAGGTTATTGCTAGGTTTCAAATTTC
The DNA here is from genome assembly GCA_030737875.1 of Allium sativum. Lineage (NCBI taxonomy): Eukaryota > Viridiplantae > Streptophyta > Magnoliopsida > Asparagales > Amaryllidaceae > Allium > Allium sativum. The sequence goes on along the minus strand of CM060925.1, from coordinate 135,821,438 downwards.
ATAATTTTTCGATTCAATATGTGAGCGTGGCAAAGGAAAACGCGTTTGACCAGTTTCAGTTGATTTTAATCGACTGGAAATTGGCCATTTTTCCAACGGTCTCAGAATTCGACGAAACTAGTTCTATTAGGACCGTATCGTCAATACGAAGCTAGAAAATATTTTTCTGGAATTTTTAGGGTTAGCATGTGACCCCGGTAAATTGAAATGCGCGTTTAAAATTCAATATAATGATTTAAATGTAAATTTAACGGAAACTGATCGAAACGATCAAATCAGCTTACGATACATATCCCATTGTGTTCGGAATGGGGGCAAAACGCTAGGGACGACAGTCGTTGGGTCTCGTTTCGAGTTCGAAGGTAAAGTCAACCCTAGGAGAAATTAATTAATATAATTTAATTTTTTTTTATAAAAAAAAAACCTTTTATACCCCCCCCTCTTTCATTCTCAGAAATCGAAATAAAAATAAAAAAAAAAGAAAACAGCCGTTCCTCGCTACCTCCCTCCACCCTCGTCGGACCGCCATCCGCCCACCTCCTCCCCACGATCGCCAGCCCTCTCCGCCCTCCCTTCCACCGCTGCAACTCCTTCTCCTTCCTCCCTACCTCCTCCGAGAGCCACACGCCCCAAACCCTAGACCTCGCGCCCAGAAACCCGAACCCCCCTTTTTTCTCCTACCGCCGATCGATGAGACCCCCCCCCCCCTGGGCGCCGCGCGATGCAATCAGCTTCCCCCCCCAGTCGGAGCATCCCCTTCCCCTTTTTCTTCTGTAAGTTTTTATTTTTTTATTTTATTTTATTTTATTTCGTTGTAAAAGGTGATTGCTTTATGTGATTTAAAACTGTTTTTTTTAAAGCATTAAAAACAGATTTTAAAAAGAATTTAAAAACAGATTTTAAAAATGATTTAAAACAGATTTTAAAAAGAATTTAAAAACAGATTTTAAAAATGATTTAAAACAGATTTTAAAAATGATTTAAAACAGATTTTAAAAAGAATTTAAAAACAGATTTTAAAAATGATTTAAAACAGATTTTCAAAAGAAAATAGAAAAGATATGATTTTTAAAATAGAAAAGGTATGATTTTTTAAAATAGAAAAGATTAGATTTTTGAGATAGAAAACGCGAAATCTTTATATTAATAATAGCGTTAGAAAAATATAAATTTTACCTATATAGTAGCGTTGAAGAAAAATAATAATATTTCTAGCAAGTTTTAGAAATAAAAATAAAGTTGTTCTAGACATAGAAAATAGCATCATTTTTGAAAATAGAAGATAGAATCGAATTAAAAATTCGATTTTTATATATTGAATAGCGAAGTAAAAATATGATTTTTATATATGGAACATAGAAGTAAAAATATGATTTTTATATATGGAACATAGAAGTAAAAATTGATTTTTATATATGTAGTGGCTACGGGCGAAGAAAGTGATTAGAGAGGAGAACAGTGAAGATTTCCTGCATTAGAAGTGCCGTGGAGTTAGGATAGCTATCGGTGAGAACTTCTCACTCAAATTTTCTTTTGCTAGTTATATATATATACTAGGATGCAGACGGTGCTTAGTAGCACCCGACACAATCATCCACAGACCATGGACTTGTTTGTTTGGTTGCATAGATTAGTTATATGATTTGATTTGAATTTGGTTGTTTGGTGATTTTGATTGATGTGTGAATGGCGTGGGCCTTCACTAGACCGGGGATAAGGCTAGGCCTCGTCCCGTTTCTAGTATCGTGCCGTTATGCCGCCGAAATTTTCTAAAATATGTTAGAAAATAAAAATATCATTTTATTGTGTAAATGAATAATAGAAATTCATATGTTGGAATAAAATGTTTTATCGTTAAAAATATAATTTTTAACGTGAATATGAATATAGTGAAAGTGAATAAAATAAAATATTCATTTACAAACCGGACGGTTTGTTTATGTACACCTATTTGAAGGACATTGATTGGGACGATAAATTTTACACATCGCCCAACTGCACAAATAAAATCTGTGTTTGATTGTCTGAAACCCCACACGGGTGTTAGGATGAAATTTGAAGTTCACTCATCCTGATTGATTAAATATGTCGATCGATTGATTGACAGGCTGTTATAAGCGTTAGATATTTATATTTGATGCTTATACAGTGTAGTGCACTTTGGTTGATGGTTGATTATTTTTCAATGCTATTATATACATGTGTTGTAGAAAATCCATATAATTAACATTATATGGTAATTGATTGGGCCTCATTCCAGTTTTGAAAAGGAAATATTTGAAAAAGAAATATTTGAAATAGAATATTTGAAAATAGGAATATATGAAGCCGTATTGATTAGATTGACGCCATTTTGACGTGAACGATATATATATCGATTTTATTCATTTTATAATGAATATCGAAAGTGATTTCAAAATCTGAAATTTTGAATAGAAATGAATTCGAATTGAAATTGAATAGAAATGAATTCGAATTGAAATTGAATATAAATGAATTCGAATTGGAATTGAATTGAAAACGATTTCGAAATGAATTGAAAACGATTTCGAAATGAATTGAATTGAAAACGATTTCGAAATGAATTGAATTGAAATCGATTTCGAAATGAATTGAATTGAAAACGATTTCGAAATGAATTGAATTGAAAACGATTTCGAAATGAATTGAATTGAAAACGATTTCGAAATGAATTGAATTGAAAACGATTTCGAAATGAATTGAATTGAAAACGATTTCGAAATGAATTGAATTGAAAATGATTTCGAAATGAATTGAATTGAAATCGATTTCGAAATGAACTGAATTGAATTGAAATCGATTTCGAAATGAATTGAATTGAAAACGATTTCGAAATGAATTGAATTGAAAACGATTTCGAAATGAATTGAATTGAAAACGATTTCGAAATGAATTGAATTGAAAACGATTTCGAAATGAATTGAATTGAAAACAATTTCGAAATGAATTGAATTGAAAACGAATTCGAATTCGAATTGAATTGAAAGCGAATTGAAATGAATTCAAATTGAATAGAAATGAATTTTAAAACGAATTCATAGAGAAGAATTCAATTTTGATTTGAATTGAAATGGAAGTTGAAATTGCTTTTGAACGAATTTAAAACTATTTATATAATTCGTTTTAAATAGAAATCGACGAAGTATATATTATATATATTATATATATAATATAATGGCCTGAATAGAACGCGCCGCGCCGCGGCAGTTCGCGAATTTCGACCATTTATTTCAAACGGACATAACGGGAGATCCGACCGTCGGATTCTCCTAAAACCGGAACCGTTGGGTTCGTATCGAAAAGAGCTTTCTAACGAATGTGAGAAATTAGAAATCTAACGGTTGGATTTGGAATTATGTCCAAATCAAATTTGGAAAAGGTCGCTGTAAGTGCAGTTCGATGGCCGTTGAAGGAAATCGACTGTACGGGCCTTGATAAAATTATTAAAAATAGCAATAATTTGTGTAAAATCATAAGAAATGATTTGGGAAAAATTGGGATGAAAGACTCCATATTTGAAAGGATAAAAATAGATTTTTATCGAAATGAACTAGTTTTGAACTAGAAATATAATTCTATTTATTTTTAAATAAATAAATTGAAAGTGAAAAGGGTTTTAAAAATAACCAGAATTTCCAATGATTGCGTTGGAGTGGATTTGAATCGAAATTGTCTTTGGAATATTTCGATGTTGGAATTCGTGATTATACAGGTGTTGTTATGGAAATTTGAAAGATATATATTTATATCGTTATTTCCAATACGACATTTGTTAGTCGTAGAATTTGATATTGAATATAAGCCGATATATTTTCTATTCAGAGCCTTGTATTGAATATCGAATGTGATTTGGGTTTGTCGTGAATGGTGTCTTCACTAACACTGTTCTTGAACCCAGTTGAGAAAAGATTAAATCTTTTTAGTTAGATTTAATGAAGTGTACTAATTAAATGATATTTAATTGGAATTGAATTGGTATTGATTTTCGGGTTTATCGTGGACAGTGTTTTAAATAACACTCGTTCTTTAACCCGATAATTAATGGAAGGTGATTTTGGGTTTATCGTGAACCGTGTTTTAAATGACACTGATTCTTTAACCCCGTTAACGATTAAAACTAAGTGGAGTTTTAATGAATCTTTAATTAGATTGAAATGATCGAAAATGGAGTATCACCAGTTTTGCTCCAGGCGATAGTTAAATCTTTAATTAGATTTGAATGTGAAATGGTAATTGAATTTACCGATAACACCGTGGTGTTAGAGATGAAGTATAACCAGTTGTACTTCATGGGATGAATAGGTTGGGATTGGGAAATAAAATAAATGATTACTTCGGTGTGGTTCGCTAATCCCGACTAGTTTGAATTGATATTCAAAGGAGATTAAAGGATAAATTTAAAGAATTTATCTTGGATAAAATTAATGGGAACTTTTCCCAAAGTATAGGAATATTTGAATAAAAGAATATTCTGAATTGGAATGAGGCGTATGTTGTGTTTATGTAACACTTTTATAATATATACGCGAGTTATTCAGAAAGACCGGGTTTATCCCATTCTGAATAACTGATTCGACGTGGTGTCGAAGATGAAGACGGTGGTCGAAGACCAGAAGTCTTCACGTCGTTTGGGTGATAACTGATGATCTTGATTGGGCTGTACACCCAAGAAGATGGAAACAGTTGGTGATCGTCCAGACGTACTTGGAGATCGATGGATATGCGGGGTACTAGGTGCCTCCGGTTTCGTTCAGACCCAGAACGGACTTGTAAATGGACTGTGTGTCTGACATTGGATTTTAGTCCGTGTGATTGATCTCTATTAAATATATATCTGTTTGGCGGCGGAGAATTTATTCTCTTGCTTAACGCCCTTCTCTGAGACGTACGAGCTCAGGGGTTATATATTGATGGATATCAAACGCATGGAGTGAATTGCCTGTGTGGCATGCCTAAGTGGCAATTGATCGAGGCTTCTGTTGAAAAGCAAAGTCTTGTGGTGATGATCAAAGCACGGCCTTTGTGGCATAGCTTTGTGTAACGTTGATTCGCGAGCTTCACACCCGGTATGAACCAAAAACGGGAGAGGACGTCAGGGAGGACTTGCGTTTCTTTCTAGCTAGAAGTGGCGTCAGTGGTTTTACACGCCCTGACGAGTTTGACTTATGTGGTTGTTGCTGTTGCGAGGCGCCTCGGTTATATCGGTTTCGGCCGATGCATTCTGGTCGGCTGACGGACCAGACTTACACCCCATAGGGTGGGGAGACGTAGTGTTCAGGCATAATAATCCACATCGGTGGACCGGCCCTGAGGATCCAGGGGGCAGTTGCGGCTGTTCCTGAGGGGCGGGCTAGAGCGTCTCGAATCGGTTGAGGACTATCTTTTGCCTCGGTTCATAGATGGAAATCCAAATTCCAAATACGTGACATTTGCGGTTTTATTTGTAAAGCCTAGTATGGCGACATAGTGGGATGGGGCATTCATGCCGCCTATGATTGATACTTATGATTTGAAGTTGTTTTATGCACTATGCACTTATTATAGTATCAAATGATTTGTTTTAAACGTATCAAGCATTCTTTGGCTATTATAAGGGAAAACCCTATCCTCGGCTGCGTTGCATTGTGTGATGGGACCTGGGTCTTATAACAGCTTCACTTTCTTTATTTAGCATTGCGCTGTTTGTTTTATGCACTGGTATTCTTGGGAGGAAACCCGTTCCGTGTTATACGGCGTGGTCCCTTGATTTACCTAATGATTTAAAAATAAAGATTAACTGTTTTAGTTCTCACACCAGTCACATGACTGACCTGGAGTTTATTGTTTTAACCTAAACTCTGGGTGCCCTTATTTTGACACGGGCAGCTAGTAGTTTTGGTTTTGCAGATTTATATTCACAGGATCCTGGTTTACAGCTGGAACGATATCCGGAAAGCTTTGTATCCGTATATCTCTCCTAGTTGTGTATTTGTATTGTATTATTTTTCCGCTGCGATGTATTTAAATGTAATTTGAATCTCTGATATTTCTGTGTAATATTCATTCATTTATACTCTGTATATTCTTGTAATCTGATGCATTGTTGTAATATACAATGAAATGTTCTTTTATATGCGTTATGTTGTGGCTTGTTCTCGAACTATCCGACACTTTCTTTTACGGGGAAGTTACGGGTTTTTACACGTGGTATCAGAGCTTTGGTTTACAAAGCAGAGAATAAGACACATTAGAACCTTACGAAAGAATTCATCAGATATTGTATTAGTAATATCCAATTAGAATGACTCGTTAGAGATATGATCAGTAGTATCCTAGAACGGGTGTGAAGAGTATATTTTTCAAATGAAAACATTTTTGTTTTGAAAATTTAAATCAACTATTCGTATTTGATTATTTGTTTATATTGATTTTGGACAATTCAGTATATAAAGAATTTGCATATACGCCTTGCAAACGTATATTCAAAGTTTTAATATACTGGATAGATATGGAATCACATTCTAGTCGCCCGGAGATGGTACTGATGATTGTCATGACATCATCAGTATTTATGTTCGTGTTTCGAAGGTGTGATTTTCTATATATTTCCATTAGGCTGGTGTGAGAACCAAAACTTATATATAGCTAGAATACATTGTTGTGAATTGGCATCGATAACTCCTTCGATTAACTAATAATCGATAACTCCTTTCGAATAACCAAATTCGAAAATTCCTTTCGAATAAACTATGTTCGATTAACTCCCTTAATTCTATTCGAATAAACTAACATTTGATTTAACTCCATTCGCTTGACTCTAGATCGCAGCGATCACAATGGTTACGCCTGATTCCCCCAGGAAACATCCGACCGCCCTAGGCTATCTACAGCCCTGCGAATTATGCTAGCAGTCGTACGAAATGGCACTTATCCTGAGTAACTATGTTTGACTAACTCTATCTCAATAACTATATTTGATCAACTTTAATTGAATAACTAATATTCAATTTACTCTACGGATTAACCCTAACTGATTAACTCTAACTGGCTAATTCTTACTCTAATCGATTTATTCTAACTCTAATCGATTATTTCTAACTCTAATCAACTTCTCCTATTCGAATAACTCCTAATGGATAACGTTTATTCATTTATAAAGATTTACTTTTAGTAACGGTTCTTCACTTTATAAATGTTCTCTTTAATAACGTTACTTCACTTATACAAGTGTTGTGTACCTCTTCTATTTAAAACTATCGGTGTTAAAAACCAATATCTCTTCTCTATGTAAGTTCAGACTTATATATTCCATTTATCGAATGATAAATATTTAATTTAATTTATAAACTGTTATTTATAAATTAATCTTTTCTACTTATCTGTTAAAAACAGATTTCCATTTTCTATTCATCTTCTGAATATTCCTTTGATTAAATTCTATTTATTTAACAAATAAATATCTCATTTATAACATTCTATTTATTTTCTATAAATAAATATTTTCATTTAATCTATTTGTAAATGTTTTTACAAATATTCTGTTCTAAATTCTATTTGTAAATGTTTTTACAAATATTTCTCCTTCTATTTGTTTGCACATAACTTCCTATGTATTTGTGTTACAAATATATTTCCTTTATTCACACCCAATTCATATTTCATTCACATTGATTTTACTCAATTTATTCATTTCGATCCATTTAACTTAAGTTAATTTAATTTCAAATCATTCACATTCCCATTAACTAGTTGCTAATTAACCATTTTGCCTATTCCACCCTTTTTATTTGAATATACTTGTTCAAATATATGCCAACTTAATTATAACTAATCTAATTATATTTTCAACTCGAGTTATATATTCGATTTCGAGTATAAATTCTCAATTTCTTTCAATTATCCAAAAACCCAATTTCGATTCAAATTTCCTTTAACTAATTATTCTCCAATTTAGTTAATTCTATTTAACCATTTAAAATATGATTTTTGTCTTAAAAATCATTTCACTCACTTCACTGGAGTTCATATTTATTTTATATCTCCAGTCTGGATTTTTCTAATGCCAATTCGGATTTAATTTCCTAACAATCCTTTTATTTATTTAATTAAACCGTTATGGTTTTCTAATGGTTCTAGCGCTGCTTTTCAAAAAAATTGATTTTGATATAACACAAAATCTATACGACGAAATCCAGATTTTTCTCTTTCATTAGAAAACTATGGTTCAATCGGTCCCGACGATTCTTGTTTCGAAGAATTCCGACTTGAATTGAGTTATGTATACTAAATTGAAGTTCAAATCGCCAATTTACGAACTGCCGCGCTATGGCGAGCTCGTTTTAATTATATTTATAAATATAAACGTTTTAACTTTGTTTATAATATATTCAACTCCATTTTGATATATTTTTAATATATATCCAATCCGTTTTATAATATTCCCGATCTATTACACTTCTAATATTCAAATCCTATCTCTTTATTTAAAATATTCAAATTCCATTTGAATTTCTAATATTCAAACTCTATATTATTTCCTTCTATTCAAATTCTATTTGAATTTTTCTTCTATTCAAATTCTATTTGAATTTCTTATCTTCAATTTCTATTTGAAATCCTTTATTCAAAACCCATTTCAAATCGCTTATTCAAATTTCATTTGAAATCCTTTATTCGATTTCTATTTAAATTCCTTTGTTCAATTTCTATTTGTAATCCTCTGAATTTAAATTCTATTTCAAACTCTATATTTTCTTGAATTCTAATATTCAACCTCCACTTTATATTCTCTTTGAAATTCTATTTAACCATTTTCCATTTGAATTCTAATATTCAAATCTCTATTTGACCTTTCTTTATTCAAATCCATTTGAATTCCTTTGAATTCAATTTCCATTTCAATTTTTCTTATACAATTTCTATTTGAATTTTCTTTATTCAAACTCATTTGAATTCCTTTGAATTCAAATTCTATTTCACTTCTTTTTGAATTATATATATATATATATTCAAATTCCTTTATTTTACTTTTATTTGAAATCTATATTCCAATTCTCATTTCAAAATTCCTTTGAAGTTATATAAATATATACATATATTTATATCTATCCCAAATTCAAAACATTTGAATTTTCAAACAACTTGTTTCTTTTCAAACAAATTTCCATCAAAACTTTTCTAAGGCAGCAATTTATCACTTAGAAACTTGAAAATGAACACTGATGATGTTGCGACCATCATCAGAATTATTTCCCAGCTACTGAATGAGTTCAGTGCTATATTTCTTTCAAACTCCATGTAGAAAAATATTTTCCGAACTCCCAGGATTTTAAATTCTGAATTCTGGTTGGAATTCAATTTCAATTTATCTCATTTGTATTTGATTTCATATACAAATTCCATTGGTTATATATATATATAACTATTTCAGTTTTATATTCTAATTTGATTATAATCCTAACAATCAACTTAACTATTTGAAAACAATATCGTGTCCAATCTTCTGTTCAAGTGTTTATAAACTCCTATCGACATCGTGGCGTCCCACGATTCGACCAAAATTCATAATCCACTCAACAGACTAGTCAACACAATATAAAACAGTTTTTATATCAAATAACAAATACGCTCTCTCGTATATATATACACTCAACTCATTCTAGGATACTACTGATCCTATCTCTAATGAGCACATTTCCACACAGCCTAGGTATTCGCTCAACCTAAGCTCTGATACCAACTGTAACGACCCGAAAATCCGGTAGAATTTGAGCTGACCAAAAACACAAGTTCAACCCAAATATCACGAAAATTCGAACCATTATTAGAAGAAGTTAGAGGATGAGGATAGATAAGATAGAAACTTAGAATAGAAGAAGAAGAAGAACAGAAATAACAACACAGAATCTCACATCGCAGCGGAATAAAATATAATATATACAACCTTTTGGGATACAAAATCTTTTCTGTATATACAACACTTATCAGAGTACAACACTTACAACATAGCGGAACAACACTATAACTAGATAACGCTGAAGCCTCCTGCTCCAAGCTCCTTTAGATAGATCTGTAAAATCCTGAACTACTTGACTGCCCGTACAAATTTAGGCACCCAAGAGTTTAGGTAGAACAAAACAAAAATAAACTCCAGGTCAGTCATGGGACTGGTATGAGTAAACAGTTATAAACAGCTTGTGATAATAAACGATATCTCATAAGACCACGCCGTGAAAACGGAACGGGTTTTTCCCTTATGAGTATCCAAAATAATCTTTATATCAACTCTTTTGATATTATAATAATGTCTAAATCACATAAATAACAATCTAGTGGAAACGCTTGCATCTCACGTTCCACATATATAATATACAATCAAAACCGCAAGCACGTATTGGGTAATGGATTTCCAACTATGACAAGGTATGGAACCACCTTCCAATCAGTGTACTCTAGGAACGATACACTGGAGTTCAACAAGAACATCTTGCAACTCAGCCACACATGACCGACCACTCATTTCGCTTGAGTGTATCGAATGTATATCACCAACGGTTGGGATCAGCAACCGTTCTCGTATATATATATATATATATATATATATATATATATATATATATATATATATATATATATATATATATATATATGGGACAGCATTGATAGATTAAAGAAGCAAATGAATATTCTCTAGATAGGTGATTATACACCCTACTTCGGAGCGACCGACTTAGCCATGCTGCCTGCACAATTTTTGTCATTTCCTGGTTGTTGAGGCCAGAGGTTACGCTGTATCATCACATCAGATTCACTTCGAATGCCACATTGTCAGATCCATCGAAAATCACTAATTGACGTCTACAACAGTACATTACGTGTTAGCTAAAGAAGTGCCCTTCTCCGCTTCCACTCTTGGTACGGTTGAAGAAATCAATGTACGTGACCTTTCTGGAAATACTCTGTCAGACATTCATCCATACAAGTCATCCAGGAACAGGATGAACCGAAGGCACTATTTCTATTAATAGAAAAGGTCCTTGCACTCTACTCCGTCTTCGATTATCTTTATATAATCTGATTCGCACGCTACTGCCGATATGGAGTGGTTCTTCGGATAATAATCCAACCGGTCTCTCCATATTGACAACGATGGTCAAAACTTCGATAGTCTGTGATTTAACTATCGAATAAAAACAAGTGTTTCGATAGTCGATGATTTAACTATCGAATAAAACAAGTGTTTCGATAGTCGATGATTTAACTATCGAATAAAACAAGTGTTCATCCAAACATCCAACAATCACTGAACCTTTAATTAATATTCCATTAATTAAATCTCTTCTCTATTTCTTGTCAATATTTGTTAACCAAATATTTTCAATAACCATATTGGCCTTATATGTTATTTGGAAAACATTTCCATATATCGCCTTCTTTTATTTTCTAAACTTTAGAAAATATATGTTATTTATAATTGGAAAATATTCCAATTACTTATCTCTTTTCCAATCTCGTTTATTTCTATACTTAGGAAACGTTCATTATTCTATTTCCAAGTTTTGCACATATTTGGGTTAAAACAGATGTTGTGTAAAACATCGTTACGACAACCCAAATACAGTATTTAACTAATTCTTATTCCACATTGATCTTCGAGCCTGAATCTTGCTACTTATCGGTATATCATGAAATCAACCAAGTTGGGGTATAATTACCTCTCATACCTTGACTGAATAACATTTAACGTCAAAACAGACAAGACTACTTACTCGAATAATCAATACCATACAACTGATTATTCACCTTTAAACACATATACATTTTCTCTTTCTATTCCTACGAGATTTTATTCTTATACTTCCCTTTTTAATTATACTATTCTATTTCTAAGTTCGTTTCCTTATCGATTTCTATATAATTTGATATGTTGATTTCTAACTATCAAATTATCTTAAAAATATTCTATCTCCTTAAATTCCCGGAAAAATTCGCCATAAACTCCTTTGTACCGGGAGCATCGGGAAATTTCAAATAGCTTTCCCGGTCCTTCTCATCTCAAAAAGAAAAAGAAAAAGCCAAGCGGCTAGCCGATACGGCGCATAAAATCTCATATATGAATTAAATACGTACCTTTTTGTCGGGCATTCTATTTATTTCACTTCTATACTTTATTCCATACATGTCTCCTGTATATTTATACCTGTCCAATCTATTTAACTATACCAATCGTTTTAACTCAATTTGTTAATTAAATCTGTTGCTTAACTTTTCAGTCTATTTCACCTTCATATTTGAACATGACATATTCAAATATATTTTAACTGCATATTAACAAATTCTAATTATACTCATACTCTCGTTTCCTTATCGACTTCTTATTCAAATTCCAATTCAATTCTATTTGAATTCTCTTTATTTAAACTTCATTTGAATTCTATTTTCAAATTCTATAGTTTAAAGTCCATTTGAATTCTCTTTTCAAATTCTATAGTTTAAAGTCCATTTGAATTCTCTTTTCAAATTCTATAGTTTAAAGTCCATTTGAATTCTCTTTTCAAATTCTATAGTTTAAAGTCCATTTGAATTCTATATTCAAATTCTATAGTTAAAGTCCATTTGAATTCTATATTCAAATTCTATTTATATTCTCTGCATTATTTATAAACAACGTTTATAACTTTAATTCAAATCCCACCTTTCCATTTAATAACAACTTTATAAATTCGATTCAAATCCCATATTTTCATTTATAAACAACTTTATAAATTCGATTCAAATCCCATATTTTCATTTATAAACAACTTTATAAATTCGATTCAAATTCCATCCTTTCATTTATAAACAAAGTTTATAAATTCAATTACTTGTTTTATATACCTTCGAACACGTTAAATATTTTCTATAGTCTTATTAAAAATTCAAATTTTATTTATAAAAATAGAATTCACTTTTTAAATCTCAAATACTCTTTTCGATATTTTTATAAATCAATATTCAAGCCCCATTGATATTTTAAATAATCAAATCAACCAATTTTCAATCATTTGATTTTCTACACATCATATATGAATATATATGAAATCAAACAAACAACAAACAGATAATATTTTTTTGAGGAATCCAGTTGGATTCCTCCAACCTGTTTTCCTGCATCCACAGATGTTAGTCAACATAGTAATACCCATCCTGCTTCGAGGCAGGATATCGCGGTATAGAAGGTCATCCACTATCATAGCGTGGGGCGTATAGGGTAATCATCCGCTATGAAACTGCGGGCATCCGCTAATGAGACTGCGGGAATCCAACCAATCATCAACCCAATATATATATAATAGTCAACCTAAATAACTATATATATTTAAAACAATCAGACAGCATTCAAACAAGCAACAACAATTATTTTTAACACTGAAAATAATTCTAATTAAATGGTGAGTGAGATTTACTCACCGATGATTTTTCTGCCCTTTCTGCCTATCCATTTATTTTCTGAATCGTCGCGTCTATAATCGTCTTGACTTATCTCAGATAGATTTATTCCTAGATTATAAATTTTTAATTAACGGTTAACGATTATTTAATTTAAAATTACTTAACGAGTAAATAAACTGGATCTATGTATTTTGAAACAAAGAGTACCTTGTTTTACTCGACTAATTTATGTAACAAATTATCGAGTGGTTTCGACGAAAGAAATTAGCTCCAAATAACGCTCCTTTTCCTTGTGACATTTTCTCGAACACTTCATGGTCACTTCATCATCAACACCGAACCAATGTCCGACAGCCTCAACCTCCGCTGCAATGCCAACATTTCAGCTCCAGACCCCTCGTCCAGACTATCGAACTCCCCATCGGCCTTTGACAACATCTCGATTTTCCCATCGCAGTGTACTCGAAGCTGAAATCCCTGGTTGCTTGCAGTCGAGCATCGATAGCTTCACCAGCTTCATCGACCTCCTGAACCCGTCACGCCCTCTCGATCTGGAGCACCCTTGCTGACGAGCGACAAATCCTGAGCATCGAATACGACCAAAAACCCTAACTCACAAATCGCACCATAATTTTTAACGCCACCTCGCACCAACCGATGACGAGATCGGTACCCTAATTTACCATCCCAAATTCGAGCGTCACCGGCTATCGTTCAAGCTACATGGTCTTGGCGAATCTGATTTCCACATCGCGAGTTGCTTCAGAGAATTTCCGAGTTCCAGGGGCCTGATTAAATCGCGATTTTAATTGAATTTAAAGTGAATTTGGGGAGGCCATTTTTTTCTCTTATCGGAAGCTCGATAAAAATCTGAGAATGGAAAGGTAAATAAAAGGGTATAGGCGCGTTTTAAATAGAAGAGGATAAAGATTTGAATCGAACAGCAAGGCCATGAATTTGTGGAAATGAAAGGAGGCACGGTGGTTTTGAATTGTGGTGATGAAAGGAGGCACGGGTTCTTTTGAGAGGTGGTGATGAAAGGGCCAACTAGTATATTCCTTTATTAAATTTAATTTGATCTTTAAACGGATATCAAATTTAAATCATCACGTTTATGCCGAACTCCTTTCTGAACCCAACAAATGTCATTTCTAGGGTAATACCACTATTCCGAACATACTGGGATAGGTTACCTAGTCCAATTCGATCTTCTGGAGAAGATATTAATTTAAATTGATATAATTTAAATTTCAAACTATTTATTCTCCTTGATAATATTCAAATATTATTACCGTTAAAATTTCATATTAAATTCTTGAACTGTTTTCAATTCAAATTAAAATTTGAATTCAACTAAATCCATTTTCTTATTCTGATAATTTAATATTTTCAATATTAAATTGAAATTGATTTTTAAATCGATAACTCCCTATAAAAATTGATTTATTTACTTAACTCAATATTTAAATCCATATTAAATATTTTAAAATTAACCCATAAATATCTGGGTCATTACAATTCTTTTATTTAACCATTTATCCAGAAAAATGGAAGGCCAAAGTTTGAAAAGCTTCCTTGTAAGGTTTTGGCTTTAAAGTATAGAAGATTATTTCCACATTTTAGATACACAGACATGCAACAACAATAGATAAATAATACTGATAATAACTAGATACATATTCGGGTTGAACACTGAATTTCATGATTAACGTACTCATCATCTTCACTGTTGTTTTCATCATTGTAATCATATATGAGTACTCCAACTTGAACTTATGAAAGACACCAAGATAACACTGACATGCGTCTTTTCTTTGAAAACTGTAGCAGCAAAGAAATTAAAACATTGAAATTTTCTTTTGTGGACATTACAAGTTTGAAGTGGAAAAATTCATCCTCGTTGCGTGTATTTTGAAAAACTGAAAGATTCAACATTTGAAACAATGACGCAAAGGTTGAAACTGAATCTCACTAAAACAAAAAAGCATGTTGGACTTAAATATACCTATCACATAATATAACAAATAAATTTTCATAGCTATAACTAAAACAAACAAAAAAACTCTGTAAATAACATCATCATAAAAGAAGGATAAAGAAAATTACAGTAGAAGCATGGTCACAGTCATCATTTCGAAAGCGCTGCAGGGCAACCCATAAAATCAGCTGAGATTCCTTAGCCTTTACCATGCTCTTCTTCAAAAACACAAAGAAGTCCAAAGTCTGAATGGAGTTCTCAAAGTAATCGTCAACGTGCTCGAAAAAACCGGAGTGTTCCAGATATCCTCCTTGCAATTCAAACGACCTTAACTGGAAAAAAAAGAAAAAAAAACATTTTTCTGTAAATAAGATAATGGAACATGGCAATCATAAAAAAAAAAGCATGTCGTCTAACAAAATACAAGGATGAGAAATAAATACACAAAGATTACTTATGATTATAAGAAATCAAACAAAAAACCGAAAAATTATATTGATCCTTTCTAACATAAGATGCAACCTAAAATTTCTAACTTGATTCATATTCGGATCCCAAATTTTTATTCATCAAGGACCAATAGACAAGACAATAGCCATGATACCTTGTAATAATACCTACTTAGCGACGACGTAATACCTTGTAATAATACTACTTACATCAATGACAATAGCAATGATTCGTAAACAATCACATTCAATGACATCGTCTTAATGTATGTTGACAAATAAACATTGCAGGCCTGGCTTATAGGGAAGATGGTTCTGAGGGTATGTCGAATCATGCTAAAGTTTGCAAATGGTGTTAATGTATGTTAACAAATAAACCTTGCAGGTTTGACCTATGGGAAAGATAGTTTTGAGGGAACCATATTATATTACATCGTGATAGAGTTTACAAATAGAATGAGAACTAATTTATGTTATTGTATGCAGGTGCGAATATGACAGTCTCATGTTTTCACTCTATCCTCTTCCTCGCTCCATGGATTTTCCTTGGCCTGACCTCGAATGATTTTATCATCGTTTTTCAAATTTAAAGCTAAAAAATTCGTCCCACTTGAATTTATTATGAGAAACTGAAAGAATCAGCATTTGAAAAACATATGTGCAAGCATTAGAACAAGAACCAAATTTATGATGCAAAGGTTGAAATTGAATCTCATTGAAACAAAAAAAAGGGTTAGCATAAACCTACTGTACAAAAGTATAGCATAGCAAGGAATAGTAATGCATTTTTAGTATTCACTGTTCAAGAAAACGCAAAAACCTATTTAACATCTCGCTATTCATTTCTCTTAAAATAACATAGCAAAGAAGAAATATTGCATTTTCATGAACCAATTGCAATTTCCAACAGTCTGGTATTATAGAAAATATGAAATGTCAGAATAACAATGATAATAACAACTGGTGCTTTACAAGACCATTTTTATTGCTCACGTTGACCCAAAAAAAAGCACTTTCATGAATTTATTTATACCGAAAGAAAGTATTTTGGTTATTATATTATTCTTAGTTTTCATATTAGATATTGCAATTGTGTGTTATATAAAGAGACACATTATATGCTAAACGTAAATTACATTAACAATATATTGTTTAACAAATGTGAGGATAAATGGTCATTTGGGTTGAACATTGAATCTCATCATCATTGGCATCACTGCAATCATCATCATCATCTTTGCAATCATCATCATCATCAAATGTAACCAACATCTGGTTTGAACCAACAAAATGAATCATACGACGTGTAACTGCGAACAATTTTAAGACAAATATTAGGAGAAAATACATTAGAAATAGCAAGAATACGATATATATAAGGAGAATGATTTTAGCATCATAAAATCATGTGTAAGAATACAGAATTATTTTTAGTAAGTGAATGATTTCGGAATTATAAAATTATGTGTAACATGCCTGCTTACAACTTGGAATTTACAAAACCAAAATTGAACAAATTTATCAAGAGAATAAAATTAAAGATCTATGCCAATTTGAGATAGTGATAACAATGATTGCTAATATAATTCTAGAGAACAAACAAATAATACAGATAACTAAACATGGTTTCGGTCCAAATTAACTTAAATTCCTAAGTAACTTGGTTCAACTTAAACTTTATCCTAAATTAGCAAACCTTCTTAATTTAACTTAAATTGAACCCCATTCAACATAAATTCTACCCCACTAGCCCAAGCTAGCCTATAAATAAACTAAATTAGCAAGACCAACCAGACACAAAACAAACATTTAAATCTCAACTCCTTAGACATATAATTTAAAAATCTGGCCCACATAACAAAGCCTGCTATTCAGTCTTAGAAACTACGGAAGCTTTATCTTCCTTTGCCGCTCCCAAATTAGGGTTAGAAATTTCATACTGCTAAGAGATTCAATCTCGATTTCCCAATAAAATTTGATATTTTGAAATTACTAAAGAATTGGTTTCAAAGTGAATGTAATGACCCGGATTTCTTATGGGTTAATTTTGAATATTTAGTCTTTAATTTAAATATTTAGTTGGTAATATAAATGAACTTTTATACTTATGTCATTGATTTAAATATCGATTTTTAAATTTAATATCCTATATATTAAATTATCAAAATAAGGAATCAGCGAATAACTGAATTCGAAGTCAACACTGAATTAGAAACAGTTCAGATAATCAATTCAAATTCCTGTTTAAATTTGAATAATAATATTTAATTATTATCGAAGAATTTAAATGATTTGAAATTTAATTTATATCAATATAAATTAATATCCGTTGCGGATGATCGAATTGGACTTCGTGACCTATCCCAGTGCGTCCAAAATAGTGGGATAACCCTAGAAATGCCAGTTACTGTGTTTAATAAGGAGTTCGGACTCCCTCGATAATTTAATTTAAAGGACACCAGTTAAAAGCTAATTAAAATAAATTAAATCCTTTTTGTGTGTGGACAAGAACAAACCAACAAGGAGCAAAATAGGAGGCCTTGCTGTTCAGTTTTTAAGCCGCACAAAATTCCTTGATTTCAATGGATATTGACGCTCCAGCAAGAACAAATAAATTGGCCTGGGTGTTCCATTTAAAACCGCATTCTTCAGTTATAAATCCGAAATCTATATCCTCTCATTTCTGAAAAAAATCGAACGGAGATTCTAATTCAAACGAAATAATGGCCGCTCCCTTTAGTCTTCTCCAAACCAAATCAAAGCCGTGACACCCTCTTAAATTCGAAATCAAAATAAGAAAATCAAGCGCAATGATTCATCCTCAGCGTCGATTTGGGGCTTGTCTTCGTCGAGGTCACAGGTGAATCCGAGGCATTAAAATCGAAATCTGTAAAAGGTCGAGTGTTTGGTCTTTGCATTGAACATTGATGGCAAAGGGGTTGAGTTCACTGTCAGTTTGGGGTTTCGGTTTGAGGAAGACTCGCGATGGGTTATAGCCATGTTAAGGGATGCAACAGCATGGAGATTGAGGAGTGCGTGACTGATTTGAGGCGCCGTGAACTACTGTAAATTGGGGAGGGGTTGCCGTCGACTTGTATAAAGGGGGTCAACCTTGCTATGGAAGGAGCGGACTGGATAAACTGGTGATGAACGAGCTGGGTTGGACTGGGAGATCCCGGGATTGGGGAAGAGTTGCGGTTGACTTCGTGATGTTCTGGAAGCAGGGCGAGTTAGTTGAGTGAAGGAGAAGGGCTCTGGAATGTCAGCAAGGGTTCGAAGGCAGTTCGTTTTTAAGGAGCACTAGGTGTTCGATTTAATGACTCAAAGAGAATTCAAAACCGAGAAGAAGAATTTAAAACAAGGATAAGTTATAAACATATTTATTGGAAGTGATTCGATGGAGAAAATATGGAAATAACTGGATCAGATTGCAATTAAAAACCCTGGTGAGTAAACTTCACTCGCCTGTTATTTAGAATTATTTTTATTCAGTAAAAATATTTGTTGTTGCTTGTTTGAATGCCTTTTGGTTGATTTATATATATTAGTTATTTAGGCTATTATATATATATTGGGTTGATGATTGGTTGGATTCCCGCAGTATCATTAGCGGATGCCCGCGGTACCATAGCGGATGATTACCCTATACGCCCACGCTATGATAGTGGTTGACCTTTATACCGCGATATTCTGCCACGAAGCAGAATGGGTATTATTTGTGTGCTAACGTCTGTGGATGCAGGAAAAACAGGTTGGAGGAATCCAACTGGATTCCTCAAAAATATATTATATGTTTGTTGTTTGTTTGATTTCATATATATTCATATATGATGTGTTAAAAATCAAATGATTGAAAATTTGTTGATTTGATTGGTTAAAATATCACCGGGGCTTGGGATATTGATTTATAAAATACCCTGAAAGGGTATTTGAGATTTAAAAAGGGAATTCTATTTTTATAAATAGAATTTGAATTTTTAATGAACTATAGAAAATATTTACTTGTTTGAAGATATATAAAACGAGTATTGAATTTATAAACTCTGTTTATAAATTTAGATATGGGATTTGAATGGAATTTATAAACTCTGTTTATAAATTTAGATATGGGATTTGAATGGAATTTATAAACTCTGTTTATAAATTTAGATATGGGATTTGAATTGAATTTATAAACTTTGTTTATAAATGAAAAGGTGGGATTTGAATTGAATTTATAAACTTTGTTTATAAATATATAATGGGGGATTTTAAGTAAAGTTATAAACGTTGTTTATAAATAATGCAGAGAATTCAAATAGAATTTGAATATAGAATTCAAATGGACTTTAAACTATTGAATTTGAATATAGAATTCAAATGGACTTTAAACTATAGAATTTGAATATAGAATTCAAATGGACTTTAAACTATAGAATTTGAATATAGAATTCAAATGGACTTTAAACTATAGAATTTGAATATAGAATTCAAATGGACTTTAAACTATAGAATTTGAATTTAGAATTCAAATGGACTTTAAACTATAAAATTTGAAAATAGAATTCAAATGAAGTTTAAATAAAGAGAATTCAAATAGAATTGAATTGGAATTTGAATAAGAAGTCGATAAGGAAACAAGAGTATGAGTATAATTAGAATTTGTTAATATGCAAGTTAAAATATATTTGAACATGTCATGTTCAAATATGAAGGTGAAATAGACTGAAGAGTTAAGTAACAAATTTAGTTAAAACGATTGGTATAGTTAAAATAGATTGGACAGGTATAAATATACAGGAGACAGGTTTGGAATAAAGTGTTAGAAGGTATATATATAGATTGCTCGACAAAAAGGTATGTATTTAATTCACATATGAGATTTTATGCGCCGTATCGGCTAGCCGCTTGGCTTTTCTTTTTCTCTTTGATTGGAGAAGGCCTGTGTGGCAGTTTGGGGATTTTCCCGAAGCTCCCGATACAAAGGAGGTTATGGCGATTTTTTCCGGGAATTTAAGGAGATAGAATATTTTTAAGATAATCTGATAGTTAGAAATCTAGATATCAATATATATAGAAGTCGATAAGGAAACGAACTTAGAAATAGAATAGTATAATCAAAAAGGAAGTATAAGAATAAAATCTAGTAAGAATAGAAAGAGAAAGTGTATACGTGTTTAAAGGTGAAGAAGTAGTTGTATGTTATTGATTATTCGAGTAAGTAGTCATATCTGTTTTGACGTTATAAATGTTATTCAGTCAAGGTTTGAGAGGTAGTTATACCCCAACTTGATTGATTTCATTATTAACAAATAAATAGTAAGATTCTAGGCTCGAAGATGAATGTTGAATAAGAGTTAGTTGAATATAGTATTTGGGTTGTCGTAACGATGTTTTACACAACATCCGTTTTAACCCAAATAAATGTAAGCGTGGAAATAGAATAATAAATATTTTCTAAAGTTAGAAAATAAAGGAAGGCCAATATGGTTATTGAAAATATTTGATTAACAGATATTGATAAAGAAATAGAGAAGAGATTTAATTAATGGAATATTAATTAAGGCTCAGTGATTGTTGGATGTTTGGATGAACACCTGTTTTCTTCGATAGTTAAATCATCGACTATCGAAACACTTGTTTTTATTCGATAGTTAAATCACAGACTATCGAAGTTTTGACCATCGTTGTCAATATGGAGAGACCGGTTGGATTATTATCCAAAGAACCACTCCGTATTGGCAGTAGTGTTGCGAATCAGATTATATGAAGATAATCGAAGACGGAGTAGAGTGCAAGGACTTTTTCTATTAATAGAAATAGTGCCTTCGGTTCATCCTGTTCCTAGGTGACTTGTATGGATGAATGTCTGACAGAGTATTTCCAGAAAGGTCACATACATTGATTTCTTCAACTGTACCAAGAGTGGAAGCGGAGAAGGAAACTTCTTTTAGCTAACACGTAATGTACTGTTGAGGACGTCAATCGGTGATTTGATGGATTTGACGATGTGGCATTCGAAGTGAATCTGGTGTGATGATAAAGCGTAGCTCAAGCCTCATCAACCGGTAAATGATAGAAATCGGGCAGGCAGCATGGCTATGTAGGTCGCACCTATTAGGGTGTATAATCACCTGATCTAGAGTTTCATTTACTTCTAAAAATCTATTGTCGATGCTGTCCCATTCGGGAAACGGTTGCTGATCCCAACCGTTGGTGATATACATTCGATACACTCAAGCCAAATGAGTGGTCGGTCATGTGTGGCTGAGTTGCAAGATGTTCTTGTTGAACTCGGTGTATTCTCCTCTAGAGATATACCAGCGAAAGGTGGTTCCATACCTTGTTATAGTTGGAAATCCATTACCCAATACGTGCTTGCGGTTTTGATTGTATAACATATATGTGGAACGTGAGATGCAAACGTTCTACTATATTGTATTTACTTGATTTAGACACTATTATAATATCCAAGGAGTTTTGATATAAAGCTATCATTCCTTTCAAAGGGATTTTGAAAGTTAAATCAAGTGTTTGGATCTTCATAAGGGAAAAACCCGTTCCGTGTTATACGGCGTGGTCTTATGAGATATCATTTAGTTTTCTGAAACTGTTTTAAACTGTTTACTCATACCAGTCCCATGACTGACCCGGAGTTTATTTGTTTTGTTCTACCTAAACTCTTGGGTGCCTAAATTTGTACGGGCAGCCAAGTAGTTCAGGATTTTTCAGATATATCCAAAGGAGCTTGGAGCAGGAGGCTTCAGCGTTATCTAGTTATAGTGTTGTTCCGTTGTGTTGTAAGTGTTGTACTCTGATAAGTGTATGTTATACAGTTAAGATTTGTATTTCAAAGATATGATATATTATATTTTGTTCCGCTGTGATGTGAGATTCTGTTTTGTTATTTCTGTTCTTCTTCTACCTCTTTCTTCTAAAAAAATGTTTCGTATTTTCGTGATATTTGGGTTGGACGCATGATGTATATAGTCAACTTCGATGTTACGGATTTGCGGGTCATTACAGTGAAATTCGAACTCGGTTTATGTTAAGAGATCCAAATCAACAAATTAATTGTTGTGAGGTAATATTATTTTTATTTTATTTTTTGAACTCGATTTCTGCTATTCCTTTCTTCTAATTTCTTCTATCCTTTGTTCTGCAGTTCCCTACAAGACAGCCGAGGCTTTGGCCGAGATCGGTATTTTAGCCCAATTCCATTTCAGTTCAAGCCGGAAACCGAATCAATGCAGCCGAAGTCCCAGTGTACAGAATGAAACCTCACACCATGAACTAAACGTAACATCTTTTATACTCATATGTAGGGCTGTTATGGTAATGGTAACCGTTACTGATACATGATAATCATTACCATACCAGTACTACTGGTAAGTCAAAAATAGCTACCGATGATTTACCATTACCAATGGTAAAATATTTATTGGTATACCGATAAACTGGTATACCGCTGGCTGGTAATGAGAAATTTACCAGTACAACAAACATTCAAATTTTTCTGCACTAAAATTTGAAAAAAAGCAATTATCTTGTTTTTATTATTACTCTATGATCTTTATATTAGAATTACGACATATTTTAGTTGACATCTAGGTATTTATTAATCCATCACAGCTTATTTACAATAATATGAGATAGAACATTAATAATCTCAAACTTTGAGCCGAACAAAACTTAAAAAGAATTATCATCATAAATAATACTACAAAATATTCATAAAAACCATTACGTATCGTTAAAAGTGTCCATGATTAAGCTTTGATCTAATAGTGAAAAATAAATTTAATATGATTGGTAAATTTACCGTTACCATTGGTTTTGACTTTTCTTTACTGCTATATTTATCGTTAACAATGGTAAATTTACTGTTACCATACCGATAACATAGGTAAATAAAAGTGGCTCAATTCTTTTTACCAATTACTTGGTATTGGTATGGTACTGATAAATTTACCATTACTATAATAGCCCTACTCATATGTATTGCATGAAAGGGTGAATATGAAGATATCATAGGCGAAATAAAAGAAAAATAGAGATAAAAAGAGTGAGGATATTATCTAACCACATTTTTGTGCTATGTTGTTATTATGATTAAATGAAATGTTGCGGTAATGGTAAGTTTCTCTTTACCATATTATTACCGGTCAATCAATTACCAGTTTTGAATTATGTTGGCACAGAAGTGTAATTAGTGCAATAACAGTAAACTTATGATTTCATTTATTTTCACACTGCATCTAATTCAATTAACTGTTTTTTTGTATTAATTTAGCGTATTCTTTATTGAACAACTTTTTGTGTGCATGCACCAAAATATTTGCATTAAGAATTCATTATAATATGATGAAAAGGATGGACAGGTTTATTTCAACTTAAGCAATAAGCAATTACATGTTCAAATTATTGTACAAATATTCATTACTTTAAAAGTCATTTTAAAATATTCATAGAAGTGTACAAGAATGCAACCATCAATAATTACAAACACAAACAGTGTCTAAATCAACAAAAAAGATACTCACTATCCATGGAAGCTAAGATGGAAACATCAACAATCTCAAATAAGACATATTTACATACGTACATAAATACAAAAATATCTACCAAATAGAAAATACTAAAAAAAAGCCGGCTCAAGCAAAATAGATTCAGATATTAAAGCAAAGCATTATTATAGGTTGACTTTGTTTCAGCAGGTAGTGCACATTCGTGTGCTTGATTATATGTGAAATACTCCAAGCATTGGCATGCAATTTCCCTTTTACAATGGTTATACACATCAATCCATTTGATTAAGTGTTATTCAAGAATGATAGTGCAACTACAGTTGGTAGGATATTAAACTGGTATCATCCTTGGTTTCACAGAACTATTAGATACTATATTTGAACAAGAGATAGCTGATGTGATTCCAGACCACATGTCATCATAGAAGTAGTTGGCACGACAGTTGAAATGTAGCCATATTAAAATTGCCAAAACATGCCGAAAGTTGAGTTATTTGCATATTAAAAGTAGATCAACAGATTTTTGTGGAATCGCTTATTTGTTATTTCTTTATTTATTCTTTTTACATGAACAAAAGTCAATTCTTAATACTTTAATAGTTAACTCCACTAGGAATTATATGTCTACGGGCATTCACAAGCTAATAACAGTTAAGATCATTGTTTTAGGATGTACAGTTGTTTAAGATTTATACTTCATTGCAAATCTTTTGTTTCATTCAATTTCATTTATGCAGTCTTCTTTTATTATCCAAAAGGTAATATGTTCCCTTTTTAATTCAACTCTATCAACGAATAAACAAATATATTATTTTTCTTTGATATCTCTTACCATTTTTTGTTATACAGACATAATCTATGTTATCAAAAAGTTCCATCTGGATATTGCTGGACATCGTCAGCTAATATTGTCATAACATCATGTCTCATGTACCATAGTTGTTGTTTAATGTCATCTAGTAAATTAATACATATATATATATATATATCGGAAATTCTATAGGGACACAAAATTTTGACACGAATGGTGACACAATTGATTTGCACCATTGGATCACCCCATGAATTACACCTCTCCATGTAAAGACAAAAAGATCCAACGGTTGAGGCTCTGTGTCTCTCTCTTTGTGTCAAATTTTTTGTTCAAATAGCCGCCCCCTATACACACACACACACACACACACACACACACACACACTATAGAAACAAATAAATGTCAGGCATCACAGAAAGTTTCAAAACAAGGATATTATGGTTAACATAAATAATACATCCTTGCATTATCAACTAAAAGTTATTATATTAAAATTATATTTATGCAGATGAGGTCACATGTATTTTTATATTAAGTAACCGCAATATAAGGTTTATGCTTACTCCAAAATAAATTTCAAACATGCCCCATTACACAAACCATAGTTACATATCTCATAATCATGTTCCAAATGAAAACTTTGAAAAACCTATTGGTCACAATAAATGTAAACCTAAATATATAAAAAACAAGAGTAGTGACATGTTACCTGAAATATGTATATGCTAAAATTAGTTAACATATGTATTTGGTCACCTCTAAACACATTTACATCTTTTTGTTAAGCATAGATTAATATTTATTTTACATATTAGTCATTCTTTATCTATGATCTTACGGCTGGAGCAAAACATTAGGTGCCAAGCTTGTCCATATAGCTAAAATTAGTCCTAGACAAAATTTTGAACTGATAAATAAAGAGAAACAAAGTGGTTTCGGCCAAATATAACCAAGCCTAATAAAAGTGAAATGAGTACTTAAAATATTAAACTTTTTCAACAAAAGATGGAAATACAGTGAATCTCATAAGCTTGGATTCAATCAAGCATGTTGTTTGGCAAAACATGTCTATAATTAATAACCACCTCCAAGGTACCTTGCAGCATCATATGGCGTCCAGTAGATAGTTACGACAACATGTATATTCATTATCATGAGTTGTTGAACATGAAATCCATCATAGTAGTTAACGCGCTAAGACGCAAAAAAGTGCAAGCATCGAGTCTTGGGCTTTTTTGAGCCTTGGGCTTTTTTGTGTGCCTTTTATATGAGTTTGATCTGCTATTTTACTAACTACAAATTAATTTTGATACCATATTTATAATTCATTCAATTATTTACATATTTTATTAATAAAATTTAAATTTTAAACCATATTTTATTATTTGTTGAACAATTAAACTTTTTATAAAAAAAATTTGAATTTAGCCAAAAAAAAGCGCCTCAAACTGCAAAAAGGCACATGCCTTGAGCCTTGGGCTTTTTTCTAAGCACGCGCCTTGATAACGAAGAAATCCATGCCAAAATGACACCTGAATTAATCACATATTCAACTAAAAACATTATCTGTGCTGAGAATCAATGGACAATGACTTTCCAAATACTCAAATAATAAGCCTTTTTTTGAAACAGGATAACCGGTGTGTTCATGGTATAGGCGGATCTTCCCCCCTTCCAAATCAATCAAGTTATAATGACTTATTTTACATCCATTTTCAAACAAATTTTATGAACCTATCTGCATTAAAATTATCTTTAAACACATTTAAATGTTACAAAGATATGCAAATCACAAATACATAAAAAATTAAAGTAAAGGTGAAAACAGTAATAAAAAGCAATAATCAAAACCCCCACCGGATTAATCTTACACATGCAGATCTACGCCAATAGAGTTAATATCGATAATTCATCAGATAAATAGAAAACAAAATAACAAGATAAAAACTATCATCTTATACTACGGATCCCATTGAAAAAAGGTAAGTAAATTACGAATGGGAAGGTGATGAAATCTCGGCAGCACTGAGCAAGCATAGTCGCCAGATTTGTATAAAAAACTACGATTTAATTGTCGGGAAGGAGAAGAAATATGGATGGTTTGGACATTAGATTATCACCACATCGCCCCGTTCCTCGGTACAAACGGCACATAGATGGAGCATTATGCAGTGTTTTCTTCGCAGTACCAGGAGAAGTGCAAAACGTGTTGGTTTTAGTACTCCACCGCTGCTGTGTTGCACAAGTGGCATCCACACCTTGCGGTTACTGAAAGATTTGAAAGATTTTAGAAACGGCCATGCATGGAGGGTCGAGATACGAAAAAGCACCCCAAAATTATTATTAAGTTGGCAAGTGTGCCTCGCTTAAAAAACTACTTTTTTGGATTTTCTGCCAACTAGTGATCCATTTTTAACATCTTAGGCTAATTCCATCCATCAATCCAAATTTTGACCACTACCACCAATTTTCATCCATTGTTGGCTTGCATTTAGGAAAAATGCAAATGAATGAATTTTAGAAATACAAGCATTAAAATTTCATGAATTTGACCTGTTTTGCAAACAAACAGATGTGTCTATTAATTGATTTTTGAAAAATCTAAAATCTGTATGCATCAATATCCGAAAAGTGGATAAATATTCAATATTCAAACAACGAATGCGGATGTGAATATGAGAACATCCGCACTCAAAAATTATTCGTCCTATTTCGATCAAAATTTTAAGTTATTTTGAACGTATTTTAGCATAATAAATGATGTAAAATTTTTGATTTATTATGTCAATTGTTTATATTTTATACAATTAATGTATATAAACTACTTAAACTTGTTTATTATCTTGATTTTGTATATATTTTATAATAAATGAAAAAGAAAAATTATTAAATCAAAAGTTTCAATTTGCGCTTTGTGGTTTATCGATTGTCACCATGTATGATAATTATCTGATATTCATCAAAATTTAATTGTCGGAAATACATATTATGAGGGGGAAAAAGGCAGAACATGATCTCACAATAAAGCTAATAACCTATAATATAAACATGATATTTACCAAAAAAAAAGACTTTTGTGTGTGTGTGTGTATATATATATATAACAATATAAGTAATTATTTACAAATCAGCTTGGACAGTAATAGTTATCATGTTAAGGATTGAGATGATGTTTTGATGACAACAACCTTTTTTAACTATTATAAAATATATATTAACATCACTGTATAGAAATATATGTGTGTGTATATGCAGGAATTATATACAGGTATTGATTATTGAAGACTGTACAGTTTAATGATTCAAAATTGTAGATTCCGAAGAAGAAGAGTTCAAGATTGAAAACTCATGAGCAATAAAGTTCAAGAAAACATGATAAATTAAAGAATCAAGAATTACTGTTAAAAATCCGTAATAGTACTTAAATTCTTACTTCAAATTTCTGATCATTTTTAGTCTTGTAGTATTTCTAAATATTCTTAAACTTTTTGATTTCAAAATTACTTTCTATTTAAAAAATATATATCTTTTAATATTTAAATTTTTTCCTTAGTTTTAAAGCTAACTTCTAATTTAAATATTTTAGATTTTCTTACTTATATTTTAGTTTTAATTATTGGAGAGTACTTAAGCTTCAACATTATTATTTCCTTATATTTATATCTATAGTTTTGTATAATAAGTTTTAAAGTTTTTATATTTATATTTATCGTTTTTAAATTGAGTTTTATATCACTTTTATAAATTATAAATATATGTTTTTAAAGATCTATTTTACTTTATTATACTATTATATAGAACAGTAGTTTGTTTAAACTCAAGAGTTACCTTGATTTATTTTAATATCATTTACATTATTTAAAAAAAACACAAATTTCAAAAATTGCCTAAGGCATGTCGACATCCCTTACCACTATGTCGACATGGTGGTCGTTATGTTTCAAATTTCAAAATTTGTGTTTATTTGTTTAGATATTTTGTTAAAGAGACATGATTGTTTACCCACCATGAATACCGTCTAATTTCGAATTTTTTTAACTACTTTTAGTCACTTTCTTCTTCTCTTTTCTCCTTTCCATTATTACTCTTAAAATTCAAATTTCTACATGTTGTGCAAAAATTGCACAAATGCGGAAACGATGCTAAAATGGATCTAGCTTGTCGATTAGTTATCAACCACTAACTCAATAAAAATAAACACCAAACAAAAAGTACAAAAATAGAAGAGGAGGAGAAGACACAAAAGATTTAACGTGGTTCAGATATGAATATCCTACGTCCACGGAGACCGAACAACTTTTTTATTTCTTTATTTCAGGAGGAGGTTACAAAAATGAGAAGAATTACAACAAAAAACTCAATACTAATTCTCACCCTATAATAGATACAGAAAATAGGGATCTATTGAGGAATAATATGGAGAGATATATTTTCTTGTGATGATACAAAAGTGAGCAAATGGCTTCATATATATAGGAAGAATAGAGAATTCTAGAAGATAAGGATGAAGATGTTTAGGAATTTCCTTGATTTTATCCACCACAAATCTTGCGCATTATTTAGTTTCCACCTATATAAATTCTTCATTGATTCTCCAAATCAATTAATTGTTTCCCATATTTGGCTTGATTATAGGAACAATTAATGCCTCTCTCACCCTACCAATTCTTGATTGATTCTTTAAATAAGTTGTCTTCTCTATATTAATTTATTTCTCATAATTGAATTGGTTATGGAAACAAATAATGCCTTCTCATTAATATATTTTAATCGCCAAAATTTAACACTCCACCTCGATTAAATATATTCATCAATCACCAAAAATCAACAAAATTGTTGGGTCTATGCCATCTAGCTCAATGTGAACTACTTTGGGCAATATTGCCCAAACAGAGCTTCCAAATCTTTCCCAAGCATAAGAAAGATAATATGCACATCAACAAACAAAATGCATATGAACAAATATCAAAAATCTTCAGAAAATCCGATGAAGGAGACAAACTTGTAGATATAGAAATCTGAGAGACTAATGGAGATATCATAGCGCGCTTCACCTTCTCCATCCTACATTGAGTGTGGACATACTCAATATTATCTACTTCAACCTCCTTTTCAAGAATTTTACTCGACTTCACCAAGTCTACCTCATCAAACTCAACACCAAGCTCCACAGCATTCAAAGCATAAGATGAATAATCATCATTACAAATATGCTTACCAATAGGGCCAACTGAACTAAAAGGCCTTAACTGCGACCGAGCTCCACCTAGAGTCTGAACCTTTGAAATCTTCTCATCAACCATGGTACCATCGGAAATACCACTTTCTCTCTGAATATGGAAACAATCTGATGACTCCAAATGTGTTTGGGGATTTTGTGTCCTCCTAATGTCATCACTTGATAGAGGCTCCACCTTCAATAAAGATCTCTCATCAAATATTACATGTCTGCTAGTCACAATTCTCTTGGTTGTTTTTCACCACAACCTATACTTCTTCATTCCTTCTCCATAGCCTAACAAAATGTGCTTGCTTCCTCTAGGCTTCATCCTATCATGTCTCTCATCTTCTAAATAAGTTGAACAACCAAACACTTTAAGGAATGAATAATCAACATACTCTATTTTCCATACTTCTTCTGGGATCTTCATATCTATGGCAATAGAAGGTGTACGGTTGATGAGAAATACTGCCATAGATATCGCTTCTGCCCAAAATCCCTCTTCTAGACCAGCAGTCAGTCTCAAGCTCGTAGCTCTTTCCCATAATATCCGACACATGCTCTCCGCCACTTCAAAAGAATGTGACTTCGTAGAAAAATCTCTAAGTACATGCTCGGACGCACAATAGTTAGTGAATTCTTGTGACGCAAATTCACTACTATTGCCAACTCTAAGAACTTGTAGCCGCTTTCCTGACTTCTTTTCAACTAAGGTCTTCCACTTCTGAAATTGGGCAAATATTTCGGATCTAGTCTTCATGAAATAGACCCAAACCATACGCGAGAAATCATCCACAAATATGACGAAGAAACTGGCTCCACCTAAAGATGCAATTGGGGTGGGTCCCCAAACATATGAACGAACATACTCTAGAAACTCTGTAGCTCTAGGTCTTCCAACATCAAATGTGACATGCTTCTTCTTTCCAAAAGAACAATCTTCACAAGAGCTAGGATTTAATTGAGAATCAACAACAATTAACCTACGCTTCTTCAATACTTCCAGGCTCTCCTCATCCACATGACCTAAACGAAGGTGCCATAATTGAGTAGAATCTGGAACACTACAATCAGTAGAAACTACTGAATCTCCAAATACTGTCTCTCCACGAAACATATAAATATCATTTCGCACCCCTTTCATCACTACTAAGGAACCCTTCGCCACTCTTAAATTCTCCCCATCTATTATTATCTTCATACCAAGCCTACTCAAAGCTCCAACTGACAACACACTCTTTTGCAGCATCGAAACATGTCGAACATCCGTGATAGTCCTAATAACACCATCATGCATCTTAAACCTCACACTACCAATGCCCACAACATGACAAGATGTGTCATTCTCCAAATGAACTGCTCTGCCATCAATTTTCTCATAACTGACAAAACAGCTCATATCTGGCGTCATATGAAAAGAGGCTTTAGAATCAATCACCCAACTTGTACTCTCTAAAGGTGGAATGGTGGCTGAAAATAATGATGTATCACTATCACATCTATCTGCATCTGATCTAAATGTTGTCTGAATTGAAGCTTTCTCTTTCTTCTCTTTCTTCTTTCTCAGGGCTGAACAATTTCATATGAAATGTCCCTTCTTCTTACAATAATAGCAAGCACCTCTTCTAGAACCCAAGAAGTGGAATCTATGCATATCTCCTCTAAGGCGCTGCTGCATCTTATCTCTTCCTCTAAGTGAATGAAGTTGTTGCTGAAGAACACCGTCATTAGTCTTCACTTTGACCTTCCATATCCCAAAAACTTCTCTTCTAACAAATTTGGTGACGCCATAATTTTTCATACAACTACTAGAAGAATTAGCCATTGGTAACTAATCTAGAACAAGACAGCTAGCTCTGATACCAAAGTGTTGTGCAAAAATTGCACAAATAAGGAAGCGATGCTAAAATGGATCTAGCTTGTCGATTAGTTATCAACCACTAACTCAATAAAAATAATCACCAAACAAAAAGAACAAAAATAGAAGAGGAGGAGAAGACACAAAAGATTTAACGTGGTTCGGATATGAATATCCTACATCCACAGAGACCCAACAACTTCTTTATTTCTTTACTTCAAGAGGAGGTTACAAAAATGAGAAGAATTACAACAAAAAACTCAATACTAATTCTCACCCTATAATAGATATAGAAAATAGGGATCTATTGAGAAATAATATGGAGAGATATATTTTCTTGTGATGATACAAAAGTGAGCAAATGGCTTCATATATATAGGAAGAATAGAGAATTCTAGAAGATAAGGATGAAGATGTTTAGGAATTTCCTTGATTTTATCCACCACAAATCTTGCGCATTAATTTTTTTCCACCTATATAAATTCTTCATTGATTCTCCAAATTAATTAATTGTTTCCCATATTTGGCTTGATTATAGGAACAATTAATGCCTCTCTCACCCTACCTATTCTTGATTGATTATTTAAATCAGTTGCCTTCTCTATATTAATTTATTTCCCATAATTGACTTGGTTATGGAAACAAATAATGCCTTCTCATTAATATATTTTAATCGCCAAAATTTAACACTACAATCAAATTCTACCGAAATTCAAAAGAGAATTAAATCATTATATTTCTAGTTTGATTCTCTATCAAACTCTCTTAAGGATTCAAGTGTTATTCAGAGTTATATGAGTTTCTATAATCAAAGATCGCAAGATCAAATTTCTTCTCAAAACTAATACTGAAAAGGTGTAGTTGTAGCCCGCTCAAATCAATTAGGTGTGATCGTAGCCCGCAAATCAATTGGGTGTGATCGTAGCTCAGAAATCGATTAAGTCTCACTATACTCGAAAACAGGAGAAAAGGACCTCGTGGCCTGTGAAATCGAGAATTGTAATTTGGATATTATTTGAAAAGAAATTTGCATCAACCCAGAGTTGTATGAGACCGGGTGTATGGTAACTCCGAACTAATATAAAAATCCTAGTGTGTTCTTTCCTTTACTGTTTTTACTTATTATTATCTGCATCTGTGTTTGATTAAGTGATTGTTTCATACTTGTGATTTGCATTTGTTTATGACATATTCAAAACGATTTCATAATATTCATAAATTCCATTATACACTATTCACCTCTCTCCCTCTAATGTTAAGTTTGCCTTAATATATGTGATCCGCATTTCCCAGCATATCGGTTCTATGTTGATGCATACAATATAAATAACGTAGAGGAAAATAATAGAAGTATGTGAGCACATCCTGTCATCCAACTTATCTCCTGAAACCACAAATTATCCAAGCTAGATCTGTAAATATGCTCGATCTGAACAGGCATTGTAATGGAATAACAACCGGATCAATATAGTAAATCAGCATAAGAAAACACACCTTGGTTTAATTTTATTGTTATAATAAAAAATTAAATAAAATGTATTGTGAGACCACGTCGCACATGAATATAGATAGATTTTTACCTTGCAATAGCCAAACTATCTGTATTAGAAAATACCATGATATTATAAAAATATCGGCGAAAATATATAATAATCAAGTAGCCGTGATGCTGGTGAAAGTAAATCACAACAAGACTAGGTATATAATTAAAAACCAATAAGGATCATTTGCCAGTTGTGTAGGATTTTCGTGAAGGTGTCACCAGTACTTCGAGAACGGTCCTTCTGCACAATGGTCAAAGATATCCTTCTGAAGCATTGTACCCATCCGGTCAGAATACTACTGGAAAAGTACAATTGGTCTCGCTAAGATTGATTGCATCATTCCCAACATGCTAAAACTTAGAAAGTATTGCTAAAAAGAGAGCCGACTACACACTATGGGTTTATTAACCCTAATGGTCATGTCTCTTATATTTGGTTTTATTCATTACTGCTGGCTAGACTACGTCCAACATTCCATCTTATGCATAGTATCAAAAATGGATTACGAATATCACATGAATTCTCATACCTCAACAGGTTTCAGAATTACATACGGATTCCCACATCTCCAAAGATCTCGGAATCGCACGTAGATCCCAACACCAGAACGGGTCTTGGAATCGCACATGGATCCCAACATCCATGTCGCGGAAACTTTAGTATTGGTTAGTAAGGAGAATTTAGAATTTTTTAAGAGTTTAAAATTTGGTGACGAGAATGAGAATTCCTAAGTAGGGAAGACTTTAGGAGTAAAACCATATTCGGTGAATCACTCAATTTTAATATTTGATAAAAAGTTAGTTTCTGTCTAAGCAGATATTGAAGTGCTAATTGTTTAGAATTAAAAAAATGAATTTGGATAGGAATATATTAAGGGATGAGGAGGAGAGTTATTGGAGAGGAATGATTGCAATTTTTATTGATGCAAAACATGATACAAAGAGCACATATATATAGTGCTATGAGCCCAACGGCTAGTACAAAATATACCAAATATGTATGAGCCAAACTGCTAGTATTAAATATACCAAGTATGCATGAGCCTAACGGCTAGTAGATAATGACAAAGCATGCTAAATATGATAAAAACGTGTTCACACTCTAACGGCTCTATTGTCTTCGTTATGCCCCCTCAGTTCGAACTAGGGTTTCCTTGCTCATTCTGGCTTCCGCCTGCACTGATAACGCGAAGTTCCTCTCTCATTCTGATGAAATTTTTGGTCGAAAGGGCCTTTGTGAGAGCATCTGCTCTCTGATAGTATGCGGGCACATGTCATATTGCAAGTCTTCCTGATTGCATTCTTTCTCTCACAAAGTGGAGATCAATTTCAAGATGTTTCGTCCTTGAATGTTGAATAGGGTTTAGAGATAAAGATACTGTGCTCTTATTATCGCACCAAATGACCGGCTTTCGTCTTGGAGTGAAACCAAGCTCCTCCATCAGTGACTCTATCCACATGATTTCGGCTGTAGCGCTTGCCAATGCACGGTACTCAGCGTCTGTGCTAGATCTTGATGTGGTCTGTTGTTTCTTCGTACACCAGGAAATGATATTGGAACCGAGGTAAACGCAGTATCCTGAGACAGACTTTCGATCGTCAATATCGTTGGCCCAATCGGCATCGCTAAAGCACTGCAAGTTAAGTTCCTTTTCTGAATTTAGGCATAAGCCGTAATGTTTTGTGCCTTGTAAGTATCGTAACACTCTCTTTAATGCCATCCAATGTTCTGATAAAGGGTTCTGCATGTATTGATTGAGTTTATTGACGCTGTAGCATATGTCTGGTCGAGTAATAGTTGCGTATTGTA
The DNA here is from genome assembly GCA_030737875.1 of Allium sativum. Taxonomy (NCBI): domain Eukaryota; kingdom Viridiplantae; phylum Streptophyta; class Magnoliopsida; order Asparagales; family Amaryllidaceae; genus Allium; species Allium sativum. The sequence goes on along the minus strand of CM060925.1, from coordinate 135,785,827 downwards.
ACGCTCCTATTATGCTTCTATATTGTTTGGCATTGTCGATAGCTTCTCCTTTATGCTTAGATAGTCTTAGGTTACTAATCATAGGCGTAGGTAATGGGTTTGCCTTGTGCATATTTGCCCTTTGCAGTATTTCAGTGATATAATTTTGTTGGGATAATATTAATTCACCATTGTTTTTCTTAATCACTTGTATTCCAAGAAATTTTTTTAGTTCCCCCAAGTCTTTAATGGCGAAATTTTGATCCAGCTTGTGTACGATTCTGTTTATTTCTTCGCTGTTGTCTCCTGTTATTAGCACGTCGTCAACGTATACTAGAATGAACACAGTTCCGTGTATGCCCTTCTTCATATATAGAGAATTTTCCGATTTAACTTGTGAGAAACCCATGTTAGACAAAGTTGACTTTAGCTTTTCATACCAAGCTCTCGAAGCTTGTTTTAAGCCATATATTGCTTTGTGTAGTTTGCATACTTTATCACCAGTACCATATCCTTCAGGTTGTTGCATGTATACCTCTTCAGTCAATTCCCCGTTCAAATAAGCATTGTTGACGTCCAGTTGCCTCACATTCCATCCTTTGTTTAGAGCAATGGTCAGTATAATTCTGATGGTTGTAGGTTTTATGACTGGGGAAAAAGTTTCATTGAAATCAAAACCAAATTGTTGTGCGTAACCTTTTGCAACCAATCTGGCCTTGTATTTGTCAATAGATCCATCTTCTTTTCTTTTTATTTTGTATGTCCACCTACAACCAATCACATTTTTGTGTTTTGGTTGAGTCACTAAGCTCCAAGTGTTGTTTTTTATGAGAGCATTATATTCAGTGTCCATTGCCTCCTTCCATTTATTTGATCTTATAGCCTGAGTGAAATTCAATGGTTCGATCTCACTGGCAGAAATATTATATACTTTGGGTTTGAAGATGCCTCTCTTTGACCTGGTGATCATGTGATGTCCAGTTGATTGTGGTGGTGTTTGCTGTTGTGTATCATTGTTGCTGGTAGTGTCAACATGGTTGTTGTTTTCTGTATCTTCACTATACTGCATGTTTTGATGTATGTTTGTATCTTCCGAGTCATTGTGTGTCTCATTGGTTTGCTCATTTGTTCGATCCATAGTTTCTTCCTGGGTGTTTAAATTGCTTGTGCGTTGTTGCTCTTCATTGAATGGCTCGAACCGTATGTTATTGTTTATGCTTTGTTCCCCATCCTTTTTTCCGATTTGCTTTTCTGCATAAGGAAACTTGTTTTCATCAAATATCACATGTCTAGAAACGTATATTTTTTCATTTTTGTCCATGCACTTATAACCTTTTTGGTTTTGTGCATACCCAATGAATGTGCATGGGCTTGATCTCATACTTAGTTTATGATTGTTATAGTCTCTCAAACATGGAAAACATAGACACCCATAGGCTTTCAGAAAATCATATTCTGGTCTAACACTGTTTATCATTTCATGAGGGCTTTTATTGTTTAAGACTTTGGTTGGCAACTTGTTAATGAGGAATACAGATGTGTAGAAAGCTTCATTCCAATATTTCATGGGTAATGAGCTTTGTGATAACAAAGTTAGACCAGTCTCTACTATGTCTCGATGTTTTCTTTCGACTAAACCATTTTGTTCGGACGTATGTGGGCAAGTTAATCTATGTTTGATCCCTCTTTTGAGAAAGTAATTAGTTAGAGGTTTAAACTCAGCTCCCCCATCTGTCTAAACAACCTTAACAGTACTGTTCATTTGTTTTTCGACATGAGTTATGAATTGCATAACTGTATTGCAAACTTCTGATTTAGTTTTCAGCATGTATATCCAAGTATATCTAGAATAAGCATCCACAAAAGAAAGATAATACCTGTGTCCCTGATATGAATTTAGAGGCGCGGGTCCCTACAAGTCAGCGGCTATAAGTTCCGGTGGCTCATTATAGTTGGTTTCATAATCACTAAAAGGGAGCTTGTGGCTCTTGCCGAGTTGGCAGTGCGTGCATGTGTGTTTGATAGGTACATTTTTATAATGAATGTTATTACTACGCAGAACAGTCTTAATAGTTTCTAGATTAGGATGTCCTAATTTTACATGCCAAGAATTAATCACGTTACATTCACTGCTATTATTTTCATAATCAATGTTATTGCAACTATTCCTAATACAGTCATTGTCACTACTAGCATCTACATTATTGTACCAGAATTCTCCACTTGAGTTTGCAGTCTTGAATTTGTATAAACCATTGTATAGGTTACCTTGAAGTAATATTTCATGATTTAGGGAATCTTTAACTAAACAAAACTTAGGATGAAATTCAAAGTAAACATTATTGTCATTGGAAAATTTTGATACACTTAACAAATTTTTATTAATCGTAGGTACCCTAAGAAGATTGTTTAATTTGAGTTGTCTTTTCCCAAAGATAGTCCCTTTGCCTATGTGTGTGATACAAGCAGTACTACCATTACCCATATGCAAATTTCTCATACCTGAATAATTTCTGCTCCCAATGTTTAAATTTTGAAGATTGTTAGTTATATGGTGAGTCACTCATGAGTCAGGGTACCATTCTTCGAAGCCATTGTCTTCATTTTTTACTTCATCATTATCTGCAGCATTGTGTCTTCGGTTTGCGTTATTATTATTTTGAGTTGAATTCCCTGTTGTTGCCATATTTGCTTGTGCTCTTCTTTGTGAAGAGTAATTTTGGCTTGCCTGTTGTCTACCTGTGTCTGAATTATACCTGAAGTAACATTTGTTCGCCATGTGACCAAACTTTTGGCATATTTGACATTTCACACGATAGTTGTTGTTATCTCCTTGTATCTGCTTATTTCTGACTGTGGTATAATTGGCAGAGAACTTATTTTGTGCCGTTTTTCTTTGGTCGATTCTGCCTTCATGAGCAAGGAGTGCAGATCGAACGAACTGTAAATCAGGTAAGGTTTATTGTGTGGCTAGCACATTTACTAGAGATTCGTATTCTTCATCTAATCCACCAATAATAAATAGGATTTGCTCATTGTCGCTGATCTTATGGCCAACAGCATTTAGTTTGTCACACAGATTTTTAATTTTTCCTAAGTATTCTTTCATGCTTGCCTCCTTTTTTCTAGAATTTTGTAATTCCCTTCTATATTGCATGATTCTAGCAGCTGATTGTGAACTGAAAATTTGTTCAACTGTTTTCCACATTTCATAAGACGTGCTACATCCAACAATTTGTGATAATAAATTCGAACTTACTGACGATAGGAGCCATGAGGAGAGGAGGCTGTCTTATTTTTGAAACTTTGTGTAGTCTGTGTTAGGCACAATTTCTCCTTCCGAATTGGTTATCGTCACTGGTGGGACTGTTATTGTCCCATTAATGTACTACAGTAAATCATACCCTCTTAAAGCGATCTCTACTTGATATTTCCATAGAATGTAATTGTCTTCGTCTAGAGATGTGGAGATAATTTGGCTTTTTGGTTTAATCAGGTCATGATGGTTAGGTGGAGCGCTGTACCCCATACTTCCTGAAACAGCGGAGGTTACTTCGTTGTTGTTGGCCATAAAACAAAAACAACTTTCTGCTTGATGATTGAGCCTTTCGGCAATTTGGCTCTGATACCATATTAAGGGATGAGGAGGAGAGTTATTGGAGAGGAACGATTGCAATTTTTATTGATGCAAAACATGATACAAAGAGCACATATATATAGTGCTATGAGCCCAACGGCTAGTACAAAATATACCAAATATGTATGAGCCTAACGGCTAGTATTATATATACCAAGTATGCATGAGCCTAACGGCTAGTAGATAATGACAAAGCATGCTAAATATGATAAAAACGTGTTCACACAATAACGGCTCTATTGTAACGGCTCTATTGTCTTCGTTAGTATAGCTTAAGCAAAGTTGAATTAAACTTATCAAATAGGTTTGAAAAATGAATATAGAAAGGAGATTAACTTGAGTAACTAAATGAAATAAAACTAATGAGATGATTAGAATTAAAAATAGTTGAAATGTTATTCATTTGAGTTTAATAAACTTAAGTTTGAAAAGGATAAACAAAAGAGAAGTGTTAGGATGATTATAAACTTATGCAAATGGTTTATGGAATAAAATCCTGTAATTTACTAAACTTTATTGGATGAATATAAAATGAAATAAAATGTTGTTAAACATAAATTGATGTTAATCGATCAAAGGCAAATGAATTGATAAAAAATGTTAAATCAAATTTAATACAATAAAAATAAGTATGAAGGTTGAATCATATTGATTTGGTTATAATAGATGTGTATTGATTGTTAGTTGGATGTTTGATTAATGAATTAAATTCATTAAATGTTTAATTAATGAATTAAAAGATAAGCAATTGAATTCAAGTTGAAAAGGTAATATGAATCTAAATGGAATTGAACTGGATGATGGTAAATTAAGACGAATAGTAAGATTAGTATGGTTAAAACCATAAGAATAAATACGTAGGTTGTACATAGATCATTTCCTCAGATAAAAGTTGATTTATATTCGAGTACTCAATTTTAAGGTGTTTACACCAATCCGAAAAAGTATTTATCACACGATTTCTTGAGAATGAACATTTATAAATATTTTGTGGTTGATTACTTAAGTTTTCTATCATAGTTGAGAACTATGTAAGAAAACAAAGATATCTGATCAAGAAACATGATCAGAGTCTGCACTAAGGAATAGGGGGATCGATACTAGTTGGGCATCAAAGTTGTGAATTCAAATAATAGATCGAAAGAGTTCATATAGATGATCTATGTATAACATAAAAAAACTAAATTGAGGAATACAGTTATAAGCGAACCGTTCGAGTTGAATGCGGGTAATTTCGAGGGTGAAATTCTTTTAAGTAGAGGAGAATGCAAAGACCTAGAAATTTCAATATTTTGAAAATTCGAGTTTATGAGAATTTGAAATAACCGCGTATGGTTCAGGATACATACAATCATTTTTTAATACGATTTCAAAAAATATGATGATCAAATAAGTTATGTATATTAATTTTATCACCTTACCGGTTCAAACAATTTATCGAACAACATCAAAAATGAAAATGTGACACTATTCACCTATATTGTAAATTTAGAGATTTTTTTATAGTATTTGAATACGAATTTAAAATATGAATAAATACTCTTTAATTAATAAAAGAAAGCAAGAAACTCATATTTTAATTTTTTTTTAATGTAAATGAGTTTGTTAAATAAAACATCAAAATATGGTTGTTAACTGTTTTTGTCGAAAATCAATAGTTTAACCAGTATAATTTGTACGAGGGTTTTACGACTTGAATAGTAATATATGAATATGTTAACAAGTATTTAGTTCTCTCTTAAGATTAATGAAAATATTAATTAAGTTAAGGAAGTAATTAATTTAGTTAAATATATAAAACAAAGTATCAAATCAAAACTTTTAAAGAAAATCCAAAGAAAAATCACATTATTTCACATTCCACATTTTTCAATGTTATGTGCTTTCATGGAAAATAAGAAAATTAAAATATCATCATTACCAAAACTCTACTCACCATTAATAAATGTACCTTTAGCCATCTTTTAATGCATATAAACCAAGCACAATAAACACCATCAGTACTTTACATCACATCCTCCTTATCGCCTTTCAAATTCTATAAAAGCAAACATTGTTTCTTTGTCAGTTCCTAAATTTTTTAACCCTTAAGTAAACATTTTCCTATAAATACCCTACATTTCCCTCAATTTTCACCACTTCATTCACAAATCCAAACTATCTTCCTCTCCGCCAATTCTTCATTGTAATGGCTTCCAAAATCTCTATATTGCTTTCATCCTAAAGTTCCACCACTCTTAACTGCAACTTCTACCTCTCATGACCAAAATTTCACCACTTAAAACCAAGGTCAAACATAAATTCCACTCCATTTTCACCCAACTTCAAACTGCCATAACTTTCTGTTTCAGATAACAAATACCAAAATTCTTTTTGAAACAATAAAAAATTTCAACAGCAACATCTTTCTAGTTCACCAATTTTTCTAGTTACAAGCCTAGCTTGCCCAAAATCACTAATTTCTCCACTGCATTTCTCAAGCTCGAAATATAACCCAAAAACACCTCATTTTCAATATATCATGTCTCCCTCACAACAGTTCTATATCACAAAAAAAATTATAAACCATGTAAAATTCCAATGACTATAAGTTTATGTTGAGCACTTCACCAAGTTCCGATCCTAGGCGGTTCAGAAATTCAGTTCTTTGAACACCATTTTCTAGTTTGAATTTTCTATTCAATCCGAAAATGCTCTTTGTTTGTTCAATAATAACTTCTCAAAACTGAACCGAATTGAGAAAATTCTTTTTTTGAATAGTATAGAAAGAAAAATCTACAACTTTGTTGTTTACCACTTTTCCTAATTTCAAGTTTAAAATATCCGAAAACCCGAGTGAATTTGACATACTTTTTGGATATAATTTTTTGTTCGAAACCCCACTCAAATCCATTTTCTTCTACACTGCAACCGAGCCATCTTTCCTCTAAAATAAGATAGAATGAAAAAAGAGAAAGTAAGAAGTGAAAGAGAAGAGGAATATGCTAGCTTGAAAAAGTCGAGACATTAGTCAGCAAAGAGAACGCATTCCAACCGTAAAGAACGATAGAGTGGAAAATCAAAAGTGAAAAAAACATCTCACAATTTTTGGGGTAATCAAATAAGTGAGACAAAATTTTATATCTATGGTAGTTAATCATCTTTAAATCATATGTTTTACAAGTAATTTTATCTTGTTTGGTTGTTTATATGATTTGTTATGATATGTCGTGATTGTTCAGATTTGATTGAAAATGGAAGAATAGCGGGGGGAAAAATCACTGTATGATATGTTTGGACGAGTAGATGTATGATATGGTTATCGATTATGTTTAAATGTGTGTAATGACCATTTGCTCGTATAAGCAAATTATACCCCGATTTAATATGCTAACTTATAGTGTATGTTGAATTTTATATGATTAGTTATGAATATTGATGTTATCATAATCATATACAATTTTGAGTAATTACCTAAGGTACATTATGGAATATATATTCATATTTGGTTTAACCCGCCTTTTTGAAAAGTTAGTTAAAACCAAGCATGAATGAACAAAATTTTGATTTTGGAATTTAGATGCAAAAGTTAGCAAAATATGAAATTAAAGAAATATAGATTTGAATAATGAAAACAAATTTGAAATCGGAAGTTTAAATGGATAGTAAAAATATCAAATTTTAAATGAATGGTGAAATAGATTTGAAATCTAAATCGAATTTGAGTTATATATATATATATAAATGAACTATAAAATATGATTTGAAAACACTAATGACCATACTTATTTTTCTAGTTTGACTTTATAAAAGATTTAGATTTCAAAAAGTTAACAATTGAAAAATATTAATAGAATAAAATATTATTGTGTGAAATTAGTGAGAAACCTATATTAAATATTTGAAAGTTAAATCTTTGTTCGAATGTGATTTATAAAGTAGTTATAAGTAGTTATAATAAACATGGAAAGTTTATTTCAAATGTAAAATCTTTATAAATGGATATTTTAAGTATAGAAAATTTTGGAATAAATTTGATATATCATTTTAAAGGATTTAAAAGAGATTTGAATTGTAAAATATAAATTTTCAATTATTAAAATATGTTTATTTGAATAAGTTGTATTATCACTTTACGCCACACTTTTAAAAACACTGCGAATGATATAGTTTTGAAATAAGAGTTTAAACTTAACGATTCTTTCTTGAATCAACCACGAATGTTTTTAACTAGTAGTCTAAGTATTATAAAAAATGGTTTAAAAAGATTTATAACTTATTTCAAAGTTGAATTCATTGATAAATTAATTGAGTATGCGGAAACGACTAGTACATCGGGTACCATTTGTGAGAGCCAATTTATTGACCGAGGAATGGAACGTATCGAAAGGGAAGCCGGGATACTTTATAAATTTAATAGACGAAAAGGGTTTAGAATTGATCAAATAACTGGACCACCTTAGGATGATGGAACGGTAGTGTCTAGGCTTAGGTTTGGAAAACCAGTTTTCTGCTCTCCCTACCTATCTGAACTGGCCCAATGGAGGGAATTGTGAATTTGATTTATTCGAATTTGGAAGTTCTAAAAAATTAAATTCGGAATAATTACCGAATAAATAAATGAATTTACTTATAATTACTTTAAGTCAAAAAGATGAGATTTTGTAATTATACAAAAGAATGAATTAGTCTAATTGAATTAGATTTTATGAAAGAATAATATTCATGATTTTCGATAGCGAATATTCCTTTGGAATTATGAGAAATTGATTTGATTGAATAAACTAAGTATTGAGATTTAATAAAGGGATTATATTCACGATTTTGGACAGTGGATTACCCTTTATATTTAAACAAATCAAAGTAAGGAATTTGGTAAGATTATATTATTCACGATTTTGGACAGTGTATATAAAATGAAAATGTTGCTTAAAGGCAGGCTATTTATAAATGGGATTAGATGAATCGGATCAATTGAATTGGATCCATTTAATGAATTTCTTAAATGGAAGATGATTCAATATGGATAAATTAAGATTTACAAAAAATGTAAAGACAAATTTCTTTTAATTAAGAAAAGGGTTATTCAAAATTTGATTATGATCCATATTCTTTTATTTTAATCGATAATCAGATTTTAAGGAACCGGGACCAGATTTGGTTGATATCTGTCGGAAACCACTTCGAACCAATTTACGTTACGAAGAAATGAATGATGTGAATAAAGACACATGAAGACGATGATTATTGAAGACCGAGGATCTTCACTTTGAAGGACTGCTTGTTGACTTCTCGGGAAGGTCGCCCGTTATGAGATTGCTTTTAGCAGTGCTCCTGACTTATTTAAAATCTTTGCATTGCAAAGGCTTCTCTCTATATAATGGCCGAGGAAAACCACCTTCGGTTTCGTTCTGGTTAAGTCATAGAATGAACTTGTATGCAAGATTGTCTGACGATTGCATTTCCAAACCTCGTGCCTTAACTTTGAACAATTGTACATCACGGTGGTGGAGAAGGCAACTTCTCTTAACTTAACACTATTCCCCGAGATGAATGAGCTTAAAGGGTTATACACTTTGTGACAAAGTGAGAAGTAGTCAAAAATAATATGGCAATGTAGTATTCAAGTTGATAATGAAGATGATTTATAAAAGGTAAATCGTTACCTCTATTGAGCCTCACACATCGGAATTGACCAAAACAGGATTGATGCAGCATGGTTATGTGGGTCGCTCCCATTAGGGTATTACCATTTCCTTCTAGATAAATTACTATCGTATAAGCCTAGGTATTTTTTTTGTGTAACACCCTAAATTTTAATAAATAATAAACATATAAAGAAGATTAATAAATTGAATGTTAATTAATAAATTATTCATAACTGGATAAAGTGGATTTCACCATTGTGTTCATTACGAAATTCTAATTCAGATAGACTTTTGATTTTCATAAATTAGACTAAATATGAACAAGATACGATTAATCGAAGTTTGAAATTAAATTAAATAAATTAAATAATTTAACCAGAATAGTGCAATGGTAAATGGGCGACTCAGGCGCACTATGTGTCGACCTCTCGGTCGACCCACTTTGAGTCAGGCACAAACCTATGCCTGACCGAACATGCCTGTTTCTAGATAATTCTTTTTGCTGATTCATGCTAATGTGTTTTCTATAGTTTGGATTGAAGCCCAAATATCCAATGGCCTAAACTATCCTATTACACCTATAATTAGACTACCAACCTTCACTCTCTTTCCTACATCAATATTTCTTCATCTTCTTCCTCCACTCTATTATGCTCTAGAAATAAATAAAAACTGGGAAAGGCTAGGGTGCTGTCAAAATATAGATCCGAAAGGATATTCTTCTTTTACTTCTTTTCCAAAGGTCTTTTGCTAGATCTACAGCAATTCTCTGTGAGTTCCATGTTATTTTTAGATTAGCAATCTAAATAAAATGATTTAGACAGTAAAATATACTAGATCTGAATGGTTGACACTTTCAGTGTTTATAAATTTATCTCTTACATGTTATTGCTCATTTTAATTACTGTCTATTACCTATTCCTTTTCACTTATTATTTGTTTATAAGTTCTTCCTACTTCCTTATCCCATCCTCTGTCATTGTTATATTTACTATCTTGCTATGCCTATTTATTCATTTTGTTCATTTCTGAGCCTAGATCTATTTCTTCTTTTTCCTTTGTTTTACGTTGTGCCTAGGACAACGAGATCCTAGGCCTTTACCGTTTAAGTTGCGTAAAATTGAAATAATCTGAAATAATATCAAAAAGGGGATCTGGGGTATATTGGAATTTGTGAATCATAGACTGTAAATTAGGATAAAACATAAAGGAAGAATATGCAAACAAGTGAATCGGAATAGGTTGTACTTAATTCTACATTAAGTAGACATGTCATTATAAAACATGTGAATTGGAGTAAGATATACTTAATTATACATTAAGTAAAACATGCTATTGTAACTTGTAACAGAAAAATAAGTGACATTGTAATAAAAAGGCTGTAGATTACTTCGTTAATTACAATCTAGAGGTAAAGGGTTGTACATTACTTTCGTTAATTACAATCCAGGGACAAAGGTTGTAGATTACTTTCACTAGTTACAATCTAGAGGTAAGGGGTATTAGATTACTTTCGTTAATGACAATCCAAGGATAAAAGGTTGTTGATTACTTTTGTTAAATACAATCTAAGGAATAACAACTTGTTTCAATAAGCTTATTAATGGACTAAAAACAAGTTAAGTTAAATTTGTATGATTAGTAAGCGAGAAGGGCCCATTCCTTTGAGATATAAGGGGCTCGTAGAAATCCTAGTTAACTTGGAGGCCAAGTCTCGGGCGGCTTGTGTCATATGCATTTTGTGTGGGAACCTGTATTAGTCAGTATTCATTGGTTATCATCGGGACCTTACACTAGGTAGGGGCTAAGGCACGATTATACTGAACTGGATAGTAAGAGTTACAAATAAGAGGTGGTTACAGGCACGTTCCGGTGGATTCATGAGTGTTCATGGATCCGATAATGGAAGATAAGACGTTGTAATGTCTGTGATTAAGGCGGTGTCATCTTTAGTTGATGGGTTCAGGAGTGATAACCTAGAAGGACATAACTGGCACAGAATATTCATATCTTGTTTAAGAAGCCAATCAGTGCGTTAAAATTAGGTAAAACCTAATCTTGATATTGTGATATTTGATGCAGAAATTCTGGGATATGAATGAGAAGCCTATCTCGTTTTCGTAGTTTTTCCTTAATAATTTTTCTTGCCCAGTACTATTTCTCTATCTAAATACTTCTTTATCTTATGCTTATGCTAATGTCACTAGAACTCGCCAGACTTATTGTTTGACCTAGTTTTTTTTCTCTCTCTTCCTTTCCCTCTAGGTTCTCAGAGCGGAGGATTGCAGCAGTGACCTTTGATCTTTTGATTCAACTTGGACTTGGACCATTTTTTACTTTATGTTTGCTTCAATACTTGCTTTATGACTAGCGTAATGACTTATGAGGGAGATGACTTTTGTGTTTTTATTCTTGTACACTGATATTTTAATAACATGTTAAAATTCAAGGTTCTGTGATGACTTATGTTGGTTAATGTAACAACCCGTATTTTAATAACATGTTAAAATCAAAAATCAAGGCAGAATTAATTTTTAAAATAAGAATCAAGGGAAACGGGTTGCGCCATTGCGTTCTTCTCGAAATTCTTCTTGGAAACAATTCCGAGTTTTCGAAAATCGGAGTCCGTATGAGGGAGTTATGACCTCTAGAAGTTTCATAAATTTTCAGAATCAAAGACAGCTCAAAAATTTAGACTCAAATTCGAATTCAAAACCCAAAACAGGCTGGGCGGAAAAATTCCCGCCCCGGGACCAGGTCGACCTGACCATAAGGTCGACCTCCCAGGGACCAGGTCAACCTGGGGGTCGACTGCCTCCCGAACCCACTTTTTGAACCAGATGCATTCTAATGTATTTAGACTCGTTTTCTGTCCAGTTTCGTCTGCCTAATCCTATATAAACAACCTCCTAGCCTCATCTCTTTACACCATTCTTCTCTAACCTTATGCTGCATAAACTCTGGATGATCATCGCTTCTTCTTCCTCTAAAATAAATTAAATTAAATTAATTAAAATAAATCGTGAAGATTATTTCTTGAAGACTACAGCTAGGAATTTCATATTGGAGATTTGCTTCTATAATCGAAGTAAGATTCAACGATTCAGCAATTCAACGACTAATTTCTAGACTTGACTTCTGCATCTAAATTTCTTAGACCACGATCTGTAAGTTCCAGTTACTTTTAGATAAAAAAATATAAACTTAATATGGCATGTTATAAATTGAAATTGATTTACGTATATTTCATATCTATTCTTGTTTTCTTTTTGGATCTTGACTATTGGGAATATTGCCTACGACGTTGAAACTATTATTAATGGCCTAAGACTATAACGATCAATATATGACTATGCTTATGCCTATGAATGTGAACATAAGACTATGCCTATGAATATGCCTATGACTGTGAACATAAGACTATGCCTATGCCTATGACTATGAACATAAGACTATTGCCTGTGACTATGACAAGGACAATTGTGACTACTCACCTAAGATTCATGACCATGAGGTTATTGCCTAAGATTAAAACTATGAAATCGGATCTAACGCTTGATTTTCTATTCAGACCTTTTCTTTATTTGTCCTTGGATCTTGATTTTGGGGATTTTTTCTATTTAAATTAGATCTATCCATGTTCTTGAAACTAGATTATTATTTAAACCTTTTCATGATCAATAATGTTATCAGATCTTTATGCCTGCGATGTTTTAGTCAATTTAGTTATGTTATGCCTTGGAAATAAATTGATAATGGAACAATGTTTATTATGCTATATATGAAATTGAATGATATTCTATTTTATTAACATGTTGAATTTGGGAATTAATGAATAAGTCTATTCATATGTATATTGGAGTAGAATCTGTTATGATAGGTTGTGTAGTTTATCATGTTATGCAAGTTTTAGGTTGAAAAATCATATCACATATGTGACCACATGTTAAATCTACATGTTTATGTGTATATGTTAAACCTATGTCATATTTCAAGTTCACACTTATTCATATACTCGTGATTGATTTGCAAGTTCACATATATGTAAGTTGATTTAGTCTATGTTGCAAGTTCACATATATGTATGTTGATTTAGTCTACGTTGCAAGATTCACACCTATGATATTCATGTTGACTATTTTGCAAGTTCACACCTATGATGTTCATATTGACTATGCCAATAATGCCAAGTTTACACCTATGTCATGTTTATGTTAATGAATTGCTTTATGCCAATTTTGCATGCGTTAAATTAGGCTAAGTTTTTAGCCTAATATTATATGCCAAAAATCATGCGGACGAAAAATTAGGCTAAGATTGTTAGCCTAATATTTAGACGGGGTAACGTTGGGAAAAATTGGTAGTTATAGGAAAGGTGACATGAAATTGCCTTGAAAACTTGACACGAACTTGACATGAATCTTGAACATGGACATGACACTAGAATGAACTTGAAAATGGCTAACTCGAGGTTGGGTTGAGTTTGCAGTGTAATTCTGCCCGGAACCATCCGGCAAATCCAGTTACTGCAAACAATAGGATCCAATGTGGGTAGTTGGTCATATCGCGCTTGAAACCCGAGGTCAAACTGAGTTGTGGTGTAATTCTGCCCGGAACCGCCCGGCATATCCAATGATCACAACAACAGGTCTGATGTGAGAGGTTGAGGTGCATTAATGAATTAATGCCACATGATAGGGTTAAGTCATGAACATGAAAGACAACACTTAACTAACTTGAAACATGATTGGTAGGGTTAGGTCATGAACTTGAACGACAACACCTAACCAACTTGACACGTGAATTGTAGGGTTAAGTCACGAACTTGAATGACAACACTTAACCAACTTGACATGCTAGACTGATAAGGGTTAAGTCAAGAATTTAAATGACAACACTTAACCTATTGGACGGAAACCCTAGTTACGCGGTCCATTTCAGCATTAACCCACTAGATGTATCACGGTACCCTAGAACTAGGCAGGGTGGGGCACGATTACTGGGCTGATTGTAACCGACCAAAATGACGGTTGTGTTGGTACGCCAGTGTAGGTTCAGGCGGGCTATGGTCGTGCACGTGGTCCGGAGTTGAAAAAGCAGGCATTGGGCATCAGTAGGTTTATCTGTGCATGCTTGATTTGTGTCGGTGGTTGGCACCCTAGGGCTTGATACACTCTATGGTGGACCTTGCACAGGTGACTACATTCGTGATAGAGCCGTATGACACAGACACACAACGAGCTAGAACTTGTAGGGAGCCGATCGATTAGTGGATCGTTCCGTTGGGCCTAATAATGCGTCATTTCATGATATTGGTCCAAGGGATCATTTCATAATTAATATAAGACATTGGTTTGGGATAATAGTACAGTTGGTGCAGAGAACCTTGAACATGCGATGCTATACTTGACCTATACTTGAATTATCATGTTATCTTAGTATATCTTGCCCATCTTGACAACATCCTTATGTTTACTTTCAGTTTATACATGTCATGTTACTTTTACCTGTTTTTATGCTGAAAGTCACTTGGAATTACCAGTCTTTATGACTGACCCGTTTTCTTTCACCTCTTTTTCTTCCGTCCCCCCCCCCCCCCCCCCGCTCCCCCCGGGTTCTCAGGGAGGAAACTCTAGCACTTAACTTGGATTTCGCTTGCTTTTGGTTCAGCTCATGTACGGTTTGATCTTGAGCTATGCTATGGCTGCATTTCTGCTACCTTTGGGGAATTAAGCTACTTTTGTTGTTTTAAGATTATGCTTCTTTGTTTATGCAAGATAGAATTTGTTGTAATGGAAAATAATGACTTTGGCTATTCGGTACTTTGGATGTAAAAGGTTTTGACTCTTTTTGAATGTAATGAAATTTAGCTTTTGATTCTTCCGTTGTTTTTATTTATATTATGTTTTGTAATAATTCTATGATTGTTTACCTTGATAACGCTCCTCCAAAACTAGTGCATTCCCTTTGTGAGTGACCCTAGTGGAGGCGGGGTGTTACATTTGGTATCAGAGCAGAAGGTTACCAGACTGGGCAAAAGCTTTTAAAAACCTTCTAAAACTATTTTCAAACCGTTTACAAAGAAGCATTTTTCAAGAAAAGTCTTATTTTATTTAAAGGCTATTCCCCAAAAGCCATTAGCACTATCCTTTGTTTCCTCGTTTGAATCTCTTCTTTTCCATTCAGCATGTCTGGGAATCCTAACTTTCCAGAGGGCGTGCCAATACTTGGCTGGTTTAGGAGGTACTTAGAGGCTAGGGCCAACGATGCAGGCCCAGCAGATATTCCTCCTCCAGCTGCAGCGATTCCTCCTCCTCCGCCCCCTCCTCGTGCAATTGCTTTCTCAAAGATCTGTAATGATTTTAGGGCCATGGGTGGAAAGGATTTCAAGGGAACCAAATCATTCGTAGAAGCGAGGAACTGGCTCAAAGAAACAGAGGATATGTTCGTTATCTTCGATCTTGATGATAGGCAAAAGGTACAGTTGGCGGTATGGTTGCTCAAAGACGAAGCTTCCTATTGGTGGGAAGTCACTAACGCCAAGAGGCCGGTTGAAACATGGATGGATTTCAGAATAAGATTTGAGACGAAATTCCTCTCGCAAGCTGAACGAAGTTTACAGCTGGAAAAATTCTTATCTCTTAAGCAAGGAAGTATGACGGTCAAGGAGTACGTCAATCAATTCAATCAGCTGGCCCGATTTAGACTAGACTTAGTAAATACCCCTCATAAGAAGGCTCTCCGTTTTGTCAAGGGATTGAATGAGCCGCTTTACAGCTTGGCTATGACCCACGTACCTATGGGGGCTACTTACGAAAAGCTAGTAAACATGGCACTCTTAAGTGAAGAAGACAAGAATGGCAAGAAGGAGGTCAAGGCGAATGAGTCTCAAAACAAGAAGGTAGGCTTCGAGAAAGGAGGCAAGAACAACAACAACAATAATGATAACAAGACACGTGAGAAAAGAAAATGCCACTTCTGTGGTATTGAGGGGCATATATTCCAGGATTGTAGAAAGAAGAAGATGAAGATGGGAGCATGCTTTCAGTGTGGTGATACTGGACATATCAGCAAGAACTGCCCTAAGAAGCAAAGGCAAGCCCTCACAAGCAGGACCTTCTAGGGGTACATCTTTAACATCATCTCCTAGATGCTTTGTTTTATCTTGCTTATCTTCTCAATCCTATCTTGAGAACCTTAGGTAGAACCCTTTTGGATGTAAACATGTGATTGAAACATGTTATGGTTGATGTTTGCAAATGGTTACAAGTGGTTGCAAGTGGTTGCTCGTGGATGCATAACACACATTAGGCACTAGATCGGCTCAGACACATTTTCATATTGCATACGCATGAGTGTTTATACTTGTTTATGGATGAAATTGAATGTGTTATCATGTGGATGTTGCATATGGATGGATGTTTGTGCACACATATAGTGTTTATGTGACTAGGACTATTCGCATACATGTTGGATTCATGGCACTAAACATATTTTGCATTAAGAAGATCAATCAGGCCTGAACATTTGCATTAGACAAGGAACATATACACACACTTCTTGCATATGTTCATACAACATTAGAAATCTCTTAAGGACAATGGTTGCTTATGGATGATGTGTAATGACCCGCATTTTTAGAGGTATATAATTAATTTATTTAATTATATAATTGGTGATTTAGAAAAGTTAATGATCGTTTAATTAAATAATATTGAATATTTAATTAATAATTATAATATAATAATATATTATAATGTCGAGATAGTCGGAGATAGTAGGATTCACAATAGAGTGTGAATTGAATAGTATACGAGATATGGTTGAGTTTCGATTCAGAATATAATAACGTATATATGGAATCGACGGCGTTTGGAAGTATAATTATAATATAATTAAAATAGAGCTTGAAATGGCGCGGCAGTTCGCTATTTGGCGATTTGAACTTCAACTGAATGTACAGGGTCCGTTTTAAGTCGGATTTCAGTGAAACAAGAACCGTCAGGACCGATTTGATAATAGTTTTCTAATGGAAGAGAAAAATCGGGATTTCGTCGTGTAGATTTTGAGTTACGTCCAAATCAAATTCTCAGAAATGCAGCGCCCTGACCATAACGATTTAATTATATTTTATATAAGGATTTAAATAGAAATCGAACATCGATAAAACTCTGACGATATAATATCGAGTTGTAAATACATACAACAATATTCTGGAGCTGTATGGTATGCCACTGTGTATATAGACGATAATAATTAATTTTAAACAATTAATTTAATAATATTTAAATATATTTATATATTTAAATAGGCTATTTAGAGCGTTAAAAATAGCCACTTTTGCATACGAAGTCGGAATTAGACGAAACCAGTTTTGTTGGATCCGCAATGTCAAATAGTTGCTAGATTCCAAGTTTCGTGATTTTTAGAGTCAGTGTGTGATCGTAGGGATTTTTAGAGTGAGAAATAGTCAATATTTCGACGGTTAAAAATACACAGTGAGAGCATACAGAGTCGGAATTCGACGAAACCAGTTTCGTTGGGTCCGTAATGTCAAAATCTAGTTGCATGTCCAGTTTGGTGATTTTTGGATATCATGGGTGGCCACAGAGATTTTTTAATGACAATAATAAATAGCGGTTGAATATAATAATAATATTCTAAATAAATATCTAGATATTTATCTCCTTTATAAATACCCTTAACCTACCGTTCTAACCTAATTCAATCTCATTTCCACGGTCAACATCTTCTGGCCGCCACATTTTTTCTCAATAGCAAACGCAAGAACAAAAATCCAAATCAAAGCCAATATAAATCTATAAATCACACAACTCATGTATTTGAAACCCCTGAATGAAGAGCTTTGCTTTGGTATAGGATTTGTTGGTTTCGAGTGTGATACAGTTCGATGTCGTGCTTCACCGTGGGTTTAGGGTTGCGGTATTCTGGAAATTTAGTGATCGAGACGCAAAAGCAGTGTGGTAATCGAATTCGTGATGTAATTCCGAGCATCTCCTGAGTTTTTGGTTCGATTTGGCACTGAAAGAGTTCGGTACTGTAGCTGATGCCGTGGTTTTTGGGCGAGGTCGGAACTGGGAAAGATGGTGCGAGTTAAGGGATTCGTACATAGTGAGATAGAGGAGAAGAAGGAGATGCTTGTGGTGATTTTAAATTGAAGTTCGGTGGAGAAATGGTGTGGGATTTTGAGAAGGAAGTCGACCATGATTTGGGAAGTGGGAGTCGCAACCTGGAGGATTGGGGAAGAAGGCTGGTAGAGAGGGTCGGGATTTTAAAGGGGAATTGGGCCGGAGGGAAAAGGTTTGGGCCCATTTAAGAAAATTCAAGTTTTAATTTGTTTAAACTTGTAAAATCGATATCTCTCTCGTACGATATCAGATTGACAAACCGTAAGTTGCGTTGGGATCGTATGGACGAGCACTCCGCAATGGAACTGACCGCGAGTCAATTGGAGTCTGTCACAATTTATAGCAACATAAATTGTCTGAATCAAGCGATGGTTATCGTCAGTGACGATGATCGTCCAACGGTGAGTAAAACTTACCAACTCTGAACAGTTATATTTTTATATTGTATTTTTAGAACTGTTAATCATCTGTTGATTGCTGTGTGTTGGTTGATTAATTGAACTGCTAGTCAGTTAGTTGAATTTCTATATTGATTCTGTTTAACAGAATATATCATATGGAACTGAAAGTGATGTTGATTTTATTGTGTAACATCTGTGATGCAGGGAAACAGGTTGGAGGAATCCAACTGGGTTCCTCAATATTTATAATACTGTTTGATTTATATATTGTGATATATAATGTGATATATGATCTGTTGGCGATTATATGTGTTTGGACGATAGTGAACATCGTGATTGGGTATGATTGGATACCATAACATACCGAAATGTTGATAAGGGGATTTTCAAAGGATATTGAAAATGAAATATTTATAAATTGAAATATTTATAAATAAGAGATATTTATAAATGGAATATTTATAAATAAGGAATATTTATAAATTGGAATATTTATAAATAGGAGATATTCAAAAAGGAAATAAATTCAAAATATTTTCTTTTTGAATGGAAAGGGCTGTGTGGCGGGTTTGGGGATTTTCCCGATGCTTCCGGTACAAAGGAGGTTATGGCGAATTTTCCCGGAAATTTAAGGAGTTAGAATATTTTTAAGAATAAATTTGAAAAGGGAATATTTGCAAACTATTTGCAAATAGAAATAGAAAGGTTTGTAAACCATTTTCAAACCAAATAGAAAGAGAAATATTTGTAAACCATTTACAAATGAAATCGAATAAGGAATATTTGTAAACCATTTACAAATGAAATCGAATAAGGAATATTTGTACACTATTTACAAATGAAATTGAAAGGAGATATTTGTAAAACCATTTACAAATAGAATTGAAAAAGGAAATATTTAGAAAATAAATAGAGTTAATAAAAAGGAAATTGGTTTATAACGGAATAAGATGTTATAAAAAGGAAACCGTTATAAAAAGGAAAACGTTATTTAAAAGCACATTTATAAAGTGAAGAACCGTTACTAAAAAGTGAATCTTTATAAATGAATAAACGTTGTAAAAAGGGAATCTTTTTAAATGGATAAACGTTTTCAAAAAGGAGAAATCGAATATGGTATTCGAAGTTAGTAAATCGAATATGGTATTCGAAGTTAGTAAATCGAATATGGTATTCGAAGTTAGTTAATCGAATATGTTATTCGAAGGGGGTTAGTCGAGTCGAGTTAGTCAAATAGAGTTAATCCAGTTAGAGTTAACCAGTTAGAGTTAATCAGTTAGAATTAATCGGTTAGAGAAATCAGTTAGAGTTAAACTGATAGAGTTAACCAGTTAGAGTAAATCAGTTAGGGTTAACCAGTTTGGTTAAGTAAGTCCAGTTAACCAGTTTGGTTAAGTAAGTCCAGTTAACCAGTTTGGTTAAGTAAGTCCAGTTAACCAGTTTGGTTAAGTAAGTCCAGTTAACCAGTTTGGTTAAGTAAGTCCAGTTAACCAGTTTGGTCAAGTAAGTCCAGTTAACCAGTTTGGTCAAGTAAGTCGAGTTAACCAGTTTGGTTAAGTAAGTCCAGTTAACCAATTTGGTGAAGTAAGTCCAGTTAACCGGTTGGGTTAAGTTAGTCAAGTTAACCAGGTAAAGTTAACCAGTTAGAGTTAACCAGTTAGAGTTAGAGTTAACCAGTTAGAATTAGAGTTGACCAGTTAGAGTTATCCAAATAGAATTAATCGAGTGGAGTTATCGAATATCACTTATTCGAAGTAGAGTTACCGAATATAGTGTATTCGAAGAGAAGAGTAATCGAATATAGTTTATTCGAGAAGAGAAATCGAATATAGTTCATTCGAGGAGAATTATCGAATATTGGTTATTTGAAGTGAGATAATCAAATATAAGTTATTTGAAGTAAGATAATCGAATATTGGTTATTCGAGAAGAAGTTATCGAATCTAGTTATTCGAAAGGAGTTATCGAATCTAGTTGTTCGAAAGGAGTTATCGAATCTAGTTATTCGAAAGGAGTTATCAAATCTAGATATTTGAAAGGAGTTAATCGAATATAGTTTATTCGAATAGAGTTAGAGGAGTTAATCGAATATAGTTTATTCGAATAGAGTTAGAGGAGTTAATCGAATACAGTTTATTCGAATAGAGTTAGAGGAGTTATCGAATATAGTTTATTCGACAGGAGTTAATCGAATAGAGTTAATTGAAAAGAGCTAATCGAATATAGTTATTCGAAAGAAAGGTAAGTAAGGAAGTTAGTTAAAGGAATATAAAGTGAACTTTGCCTATTTCAAGGTTAGAAGTGTTGTTCAGTTAAGGTCTGAGAGGTAGCTATACCCCAACTTGATTGACTGCGGTTTTAATTAAGAAATGGTTACGGTTCGAGAGTGAAGTGGTTAAGTGGATTTGGTTAATAAGTATAATGGTTTGTTTAACCATCTGTCTAAGTCCAATGTTGAGTTTTGGAAATGTTTTCCAAAGAAGAATCAGAATTTGTTTTTCTAATATAGAAAACAAGAAATGGAAATGTTTTCCAGTGTTAATAACGTATATTTTCTAAATATAGAAAATAGCGAATGTTGAATATAGGGAAACAGGAGATGTAAAATGAACTAAAGAGATTAATGTTAAATGATGTTTGTTCGATATAATTTCCATCTGGAAATAGTATCGTTGTTTGCACACTTGTTTTTCTTTGATAGTTAACTCACCGACTATCAAAGTTTTGTCCATTTTAACGTTGTTAATATGGAGAGACCGGTTGGATTATTATCCATAGAACCACTCTGTATTGGCATAAGCGTCGCGAATCATATATGCCAAAGATAATTGAAGACGGAGAAAAATGCAAGGGCTGTTGTATAAGTCTTAGATAACAGTGACTAAGATGGATATACGGAATAGTGCCTTCGGTTTGTCCAGTCCCAGGACAACTTGTATGGACGAAGGTCTGACAGAGTATATCCAATGGATCGCGTAAGTTGATCTGTTCAAACGTATTCACGTTTGGTGGCGGAGGAATTCGTTTCTCTTAGCTGTATACCCGTGTTATTTTTGGATAAGTCAATTTGTGATTTGGCGGGTATGACGATGTGACATTTCTAAGCGAATGAAGATGAATGTCTGACATAGTATTTCCAGAAAGGTCACGTACATTGATTTCTTCAACCGTACCAAGAGTGGAAGCGGAGAAGGAAACTTCTTTTAGCTGACACGTAATGTATTGTTGTAGACGTCAATTAGTGATTTTCGATGGATCTGACAATGTGGCATTCGAAGTGAATCTGATGTGATGATAAAGCGTAGCTTCTAGCCTCATCAACCGGTAAATGACAGAAATCGGGCAGGCAGCATGGCTAAGTCGGTCGCACCGAAGTAGGGTGTATAATCACCTATCTAGTGAATATTCATTTGTTTCTTAAATCTATCAATGCTGTCCCATATATATACGGGAACGGTTGCTGATCCCAACCGTTGGTGATATACATTCGATACACTCAAGCGAAATGAGTGGTCGGTCATGTGTGGCTGAGTTACAAGATGTTCTTGTTGAACTCCAGTGTATCGTTCCTAGAGTACATTGATCGGAAGGTGGTTCCATACATTGTCATAGTTGGAAATCCATTATCCAATACGTGCTTGCGATTTTGATTGTATACTATATATGTAGAACGTGAGATGAAAGCGTTTCTGCTAGTTGATATCTATTTGTACATAGACATTATTATAATATCAAAAGGCTTTTGATATAAAGATATTTTGGATTCTCATAAGGGAAAAACCCGTTCCGTTCTGCGGCGTGGTCTTATGAGATATCATTTACTTGTTCATATACCTGTTTAAACTGTTTTACTCACACCAGTCCCATGACTGACCCGGAGTTTACTTTGTTGTTTTCCCTAAACTCTTGGGTGCCTAAATTTGTATGGGCAGTCAAGTAGTCGGGATTTACAGATACTTGAAGAGCTGGAGCAGGAGGCTTCTTGATCATATAGCTATAGTTTATTTCCGCTGTGTTGTAAGTGCTGTACTCTGATAAAGTGCTATTGTATACATAACTGTTATATTTCAAAGTTATGTTATCTATTATATGTTATTCGTTCCGCTGTGAGGTTCGTGTTACTCTGATGTTGTGTTCTTCTTCTTCTTCTATTCTAAGTTTCTATCTTATCTATTCTCACCCTCTAATTTCTTTCATTAATTACCAGGATTTTTCGATGTTTTGGTTATCGACATCGTGTTTATGTTGATAACCAAAGTCGCTCAAAATCCGGGTCGTTACAGTTGGTATCAGAGCCAGGTTAAGAATTACTTGGCTCTGTGGCGTGACTCGGTAGAGATAGGGTTAGTAACACCCTAGATTGAGTTTGAGTGTATATATACGAGTGCGTATTTGTATTTGATATAAAAATGGTTTTATATTGTGGAGATTCATTGGCTGAGTTGTTTATGAGTTCTGGTCGATAAGTTTGATCCACTGTATCGGTAGGAGTTACTTAACACTTGAATACGATGGACTGACACAGTATGGATATGTAATATATTATCATATATTAGATATATTGGTTGTAATTATAATCGAATGAGATTATAAAGTGAAATGGTTATATATAACTAATCAGAATCATATAAGTAAAGTATATGAAATAAGATGAATTGAATCTGAATTTAAATCAGAATTTGAAATTAAAATAAGGAAATTTTAAGTTCCTGGGAGATTTTGAAATGTTTTCAAAATGGAAGTATTTAGTAATGGTATTGAAAATGATATAGTATTGAAATCACTTGGGTCGCTGGAAAACAATTCCGATGATGACTGCGCAGTATCATCGGTGTGATTTTCGAGTTTCTAAGTGGTGGATTACTACCAAAGATTTTGATTTGAATTGTTTTGAGAAAACAAGGTGTTTAGAAATTCAAATGTTTTGAATTGGTATTGTGATTTCAAATTAATTTGAAATAAACCCAGGAATTTGAAATTTAAATTTAACTTATAAAGTTAAATGGATTTAAAGGGTGAAAGTGAATAATAAATTAGAATTTAACCTTGACTAAGTTAAATGAAAATGAAATTGATTAGTGGATAATCTGGAAATGGGATTAAGTTGATGAGTTAAGAATTTGAAATTTAACTGGACTTAGAATTTGAAAATCAAGAATGAAACTTGAGATTGATAATGGGATTCGACTTGAGAATAAGCGAATGATTTGGTTTGACGATATAAAAGTGATTGAGTTTGATTGGGATGACATTGGTATATGTTTGAATGATAACAGATGGAAGGGATATAACGATATACCCGACAAAAAGGTACCAGTTTATATTATATATTGGATATAAGATTTATGAGCCGAATTGGGAAGCCGCTTGGCTGTTTGATTTTCTTTTGGGATGGAGATGGCCCAGAGAGGCGAGTTGGAGTTTGAGATATTGACCAGTACAAAGGAGGTGCTGGCAAAAATTTTAGAAAAGTAAGACGTTAGAAAATTTTCAGGATTTTTGAAAATTTTCGTTGATAAGAATAAATTAATAATTGAATTGAAATTGAATTGATTCAATTGGAATGGAAGTTAATAAGTAAACCAAAAGATGTTTGAATCTAGTCAGTAGAGTGGGTAGCATTTCTCTAGCTTAGCAATTTCGAGGACGAAATTATTTTAAGTGGGGAAGAATGTAATGACCCGCATTTTTAGAGGTATATAATTAATTTATTTAATTATATAATTGGTGATTTAGAAAAGTTAATGATCGTTTAATTAAATAATATTGAATATTTAATTAATAATTATAATATAATAATATATTATAATGTCGAGATAGTCGGAGATAGTAGGATTCACAATAGAGTGTGAATTGAATAGTATACGAGATATGGTTGAGTTTCGATTCAGAATATAATAACGTATATATGGAATCGACGGCGTTTGGAAGTATAATTATAATATAATTAAAATAGAGCTTGAAATGGCGCGACAGTTCGCTATTTGGCGATTTGAACTTCAACTGAATGTACAGGGTCCGTTTTAAGTCGGATTTCTGTGAAACAAGAACCGTCAGGACCGATTTGATAATAGTTTTCTAATGGAAGAGAAAAACCGGGATTTCGTCGTGTAGATTTTGAGTTACGTCCAAATCAAATTCTCAGAAATGCAGCGCCCTGACCATAACGATTTAATTATATTTTATATAAGGATTTAAATAGAAATCGAACATCGATATAACTCTGACGATATAATATCGAGTTGTAAATACATACAGCAATATTCTGGAGCTGTATGGTATGTCACTGTGAATATAGACGATAATAATTAATTTTAAACAATTAATTTAATAATATTTAAATATATTTATATATTTAAATAGGCTATTTAGAGCGTTAAAAATAGCCACTTTTGCATACGAAGTCGGAATTAGACGAAACCAGTTTTGTTGGATCCGCAATGTCAAATAGTTGCTAGATTCCAAGTTTCGTGATTTTTAGAGTCAGTGTGTGACCGTAGGGATTTTTAGAGTGAGAAATAGTCAATATTTCGACGGTTAAAAATACACTGTGTGAGCATACGGAGTCGGAATTCGACGAAACCAGTTTCGTTGGGTCCGTAATGTCAAAATCTAGTTGCATGTCCAGTTTGGTGATTTTTGGATATCATGGGTGGCCACAGAGATTTTTTAACGACAATAATAAATAGCGGTTGAATATAATAATAATATTCTAAATAAATATCTAGATATTTATCTCCTTTATAAATACCCTTAACCTACCGTTCTAACCTAATTCAATCTCATTTCCATGGTCAACATCTTCTGGCCGCCACATTTTTTCTCAATAGCAAACGCAAGAACAAAAATCCAAATCAAAGCCAATATAAATCTATAAATCACACAACTCATGTATTTGAAACCCCTGAATGAAGAGCTTTGCTTTGGTATAGGATTTGTTGGTTTCGAGTGTGATACAGTTCGATGTCGTGCTTCACCGTGGGTTTAGGGTTGCGGTATTCTGGAAATTTAGTGATCGAGACGCAAAAGCAGTGTGGTTATCGAATTCGTGATGTAATTCCGAGCATCTCCTGAGTTTTTGGTTCGATTTGGCACTGAAAGAGTTCGGTACTGTAGCTGGGGCCGTTGTTTTTGGGCGAGGTCGGAACTGGGAAAGATGGTGCGAGTTAGGGGATTCGTACATAGTGAGATAGAGGAGAAGAAGGAGATGCTTGTGGTGATTTTTAATTGAAGTTCGGTGGAGAAATGATGTGGGATTTTGAGAAGGAAGTCGGCCATGATTTGGGAAGTGGGAGTCGCAACCTGGAGGATTGGGGAAGAAGGCTGGTAGAGAGGGTCGGGATTTTAAAGGGGAATTGGGCCGGAGGGAAAAGGTTTGGGCCCATTTAAGAAAATTCAAGTTTTAATTTGTTTAAACTTGTAAAATCGATATCTCTCTCGTACGATATCAGATTGACGAATCGTAAGTTGCGTTGGGATCGTATGGACGAGCACTCCACAATGGAACTGACCGCGAGTCAATTGGAGTCCGTCACAATTTATAGCAACATAAATTGTCTGAATCAAGCGATGGTTATTGTCATTGACGATGATCGTCCAACGGTGAGTAAAACTCACCAACTCTGAACAGTTATATTTTTATATTGTATTTTTAGAACTGTTAATCATCTGTTGATTGCTGTGTGTTGGTTGATTGATTGAACTGCTAGTCAGTTAGTTGAATTTCTATATTGATTCTGTTTAACAGAATATATCATATGGAACTGAAAGTGATGTTGATTTTATTGTGTAACATCTGTGATGCAGGGAAACATGTTGGAGGAATCCAACTGGGTTCCTCAATATTTATAATACTGTTTGATTTATATATTGTGATATATAATGTGATATATGATCTGTTGGCGATTATATGTGTTTGGACGATAGTGAACATCGTGATTGGGTATGATTGGATACCATAACATACCGAAATGTTGATAAGGGGATTTTCAAAGGATATTGAAAATGAAATATTTATAAATTGAAATATTTATAAATAAGAGATATTTATAAATGGAATATTTATAAATAAGGAATATTTATAAATTGGAATATTTATAAATAGGAGATATTCAAAAAGGAAATAAATTCAAAATATTTTCTTTTTGAATGGAAAGGGCTGTGTGGCGGGTTTGGGGATTTTCCCGATGCTTCCGGTACAAAGGAGGTTATGGCGAATTTTCCCGGAAATTTAAGGAGTTAGAATATTTTTAAGAATAAATTTGAAAAGGGAATATTTGCATACTATTTGCAAATAGAAATAGAAAGGTTTGTAAACCATTTTCAAACCAAATAGAAAGAGAAATATTTGTAAACCATTTACAAATGAAATCGAATAAGGAATATTTGTAAACCATTTACAAATGAAATCGAATAAGGAATATTTGTACACTATTTACAAATGAAATTGAAAGGAGATATTTGTAAAACCATTTACAAATAGAATTGAAAAAGGAAATATTTAGAAAATAAATAGAGTTAATAAAAAGGAAATTGGTTTATAACGGAATAAGATGTTATAAAAAGGAAACCGTTATAAAAAGGAAAACGTTATTTAAAAGCACATTTATAAAGTGAAGAACCGTTACTAAAAAGTGAATCTTTATAAATGAATAAACGTTGTAAAAAGGGAATCTTTTTAAATGGATAAACGTTTTCAAAAAGGAGAAATCGAATATGGTATTCGAAGTTAGTAAATCGAATATGGTATTCGAAGTTAGTAAATCGAATATGGTATTCGAAGTTAGTTAATCGAATATGTTATTCGAAAGGGGTTAGTCGAGTCGAGTTAGTCAAATAGAGTTAATCCAGTTAGAGATAACCAGTTAGAGTTAATCAGTTAGAATTAATCGGTTAGAGAAATCAGTTAGAGTTAAACTGATAGAGTTAACCAGTTAGAGTAAATCAGTTAGGGTTAACCAGTTTGGTTAAGTAAGTCCAGTTAACCAGTTTGGTTAAGTAAGTCCAGTTAACCAGTTTGGTTAAGTAAGTCCAGTTAACCAGTTTGGTTAAGTAAGTCCAGTTAACCAGTTTGGTTAAGTGAGTCCAGTTAACCAGTTTGGTCAAGTAAGTCCAGTTAACCAGTTTGGTCAAGTAAGTCGAGTTAACCAGTTTGGTTAAGTAAGTCCAGTTAACCAGTTTGGTTAAGTAAGTCCAGTTAACCGGTTGGGTTAAGTCAGTCAAGTTAACCAGGTAAAGTTAACCAGTTAGAGTTAACCAGTTAGAGTTAGAGTTAACCAGTTAGAATTAGAGTTGACCAGTTAGAGTTATCCAAATGGAATTAATCGAGTGGAGTTATCGAATATCACTTATTCGAAGTAGAGTTATCGAATATAGTGTATTCGAAGAGAAGAGTAATCGAATATAGTTTATTCGAGAAGAGAAATCGAATATAGATCATTCGAGGAGAATTATCGAATATTGGTTATTTGAAGTGAGATAATCAAATATAAGTTATTCGAAGTAAGATAATCGAATATTGGTTATTCGAGAAGAAGTTATCGAATCTAGTTATTCGAAAGGAGTTATCGAATCTAGTTGTTCGAAAGGAGTTATCGAATCTAGTTATTCGAAAGGAGTTATCAAATCTAGATATTTGAAAGGAGTTAATCGAATATAGTTTATTCGAATAGAGTTAGAGGAGTTAATCGAATATAGTTTATTCGAATAGATTTAGAGGAGTTAATCGAATACAGTTTATTCGAATAGAGTTAGAGGAGTTATCGAATATAGTTTATTCGACAGGAGTTAATCGAATAGAGTTAATTGAAAAGAGCTAATCGAATATAGTTATTCGAAAGAAAGGTAAGTAAGGAAGTTAGTTAAAGGAATATAAAGTGAACTTTGCCTATTTCAAGGTTAGAAGTGTTGTTCAGTTAAGGTCTGAGAGGTAGCTATACCCCAACTTGATTGACTGCGGTTTTAATTAAGAAATGGTTACGGTTCGAGAGTGAAGTGGTTAAGTGGATTCAGTTAATAAGTATAATGGTTTGTTTAACCATCTGTCTAAGTCCAATGTTGAGTTTTGGAAATGTTTTCCAAAGAAGAATCAGAATTTGTTTTTCTAATATAGAAAACAAGAAATGGAATTGTTTTCCAGTGTTAATAACGTATATTTTCTAAATATAGAAAATAGCGAATGTTGAATATAGGGAAACAGGAGATGTAAAATGAACTAAAGAGATTAATGTTAAATGATGTTTGTTCGATATAATTTCCATCTGGAAATAGTATCGTTGTTTGCACACTTGTTTTTCTTTGATAGTTAACTCACCGACTATCAAAGTTTTGACCATTTTAACGTTGTTAATATGGAGAGACCGGTTGGATTATTATCCATAGAACCACTCTGTATTGGCATAAGCGTCGCGAATCATATATGCCAAAGATAATTGAAGACGGAGAAAAATGCAAGGGCTGTTGTATAAGTCTTAGATAACAGTGACTAAGATGGATATACGGAATAGTGCCTTCGGTTTGTCCAGTCCCAGGACAACTTGTATGGACGAAGGTCTGACAGAGTATATCCAATGGATCGCGTAAGTTGATCTGTTCAAACGTATTCATGTTTGGTGGCGGAGGAATTCGTTTCTCTTAGCTGTATACCCGTGTTATTTTTGGATAAGTCAATTTGTGATTTGGCGGGTATGACGATGTGACATTTCTAAGCGAATGAAGATGGATGTCTGACATAGTATTTCCAGAAAGGTCACGTACATTGATTTCTTCAACCGTACCAAGAGTGGAAGCGGAGAAGGAAACTTCTTTTAGCTGACATGTAATGTATTGTTGTAGACGTCAATTAGTGATTTTCGATGGATCTGACAATGTGGCATTCGAAGTGAATCTGATGTGATGATAAAGCGTAGCTTCTAGCCTCATCAACCGGTAAATGACAGAAATCGGGCAGGCAGCATGGCTAAGTCGGTCGCACCGAAGTAGGGTGTATAATCACCTATCTAGTGAATATTCATTTGTTTCTTAAATCTATCAATGCTGTCCCATATATATACGGGAACGGTTGCTGATCCCAACCGTTGGTGATATACATTCGATACACTCAAGCGAAATGAGTGGTCGGTCATGTGTGGCTGAGTTACAAGATGTTCTTGTTGAACTCCAGTGTATCATTCCTAGAGTACTGATCGGAAGGTGGTTCCATACCTTGTCATAGTTGGAAATCCATTATCCAATACGTGCTTGCGATTTTGATTGTATACTATATATGTAGAACGTGAGATGAAAGCGTTTCTGCTAGTTGATATCTATTTGTACATAGACATTATTATAATATCAAAAGGTTTTTGATATAAAGATATTTTGGATTCTCATAAGGGAAAAACCCGTTTCGTTCTGCGGCGTGGTCTTATGAGATATCATTTACTTGTTCATATACCTGTTTAAACTGTTTTACTCACACCTGTCCCATGACTGACCCGGAGTTTACTTTGTTGTTTTCCCTAAACTCTTGGGTGCCTAAATTTGTATGGGCAGTCAAGTAGTCGGGATTTACAGATACTTGAAGAGCTGGAGCAGGAGGCTTCTGGATCATATAGCTATAGTTTATTTCCGCTGTGTTGTAAGTGCTGTACTCTGATAAAGTGCTATTGTATACATAACTGTTACATTTCAAAGTTATGTTGTCTATTATATGTTATTTGTTCCGCTGTGAGGTTCGTGTTACTCTGATGTTGTGTTCTTCTTCTTCTTCTTCTATTCTAAGTTTCTATCTTATCTATTCTCACCCTCTAATTTCTTTCATTAATTACCAGGATTTTTCGATGTTTTGGTTATCAACATCGTGTTTATGTCGATAACCAAAGTCGCTCAAAATCCGGGTCGTTACATGATGTTTTGAGTAGATGGTTGATTGGATGGTAGGATGCATTCTTCCTAACTTGAAGATTTCGAGGATGAAATCCTTTAAGGAGGGGAGAATGTAACAACCCGTATTTTAATAACATGTTAAAATCATAAATCAAGGCAGAATTAATTTTTAAAATAAGAATCAAGGGAAACGGGTTGCGCCATTGCGTTCGTCTCTAAATTCTGCTTGGAAACAAGTCCGAGTTTTCGAAAATCGGAGTCCGTATGAGGGAGTTATGACCTCTAGAAGTTTCACGAATTTTCAGAATCAAAGACAGCTCGAAAATTCGGATTCAAATTCGAATTCAAAACCCAAAACAGGCTGGGCGGGAAAATTCCCGCCCAGGGACCAGGTCGACCTGGTGGTCGACCATAGTGTCGACCTCCCAAGGACCAGGTCGAACATAGTGTCGACCTGGGGGTCGACCTGCCTCCCGAACCCACTTTTTGAACCAGATGCATTCTGATGTATTTAGACTCGTTTTCTGTCCAGATTCGTCTGCCTAATCCTATATAAACAGCCTCCTAGCCTCATTCTCTTTACACCATTCTTCTCTAACCTTATGCTGCATAAACTCTGGATGATCATGGCTTCTTCTTCTTCCTCTAAAATAAATTAAATTAAATTAATTAAAATAAATCGTGAAGATTATTTCTTGATGACTACGACTAGGAATTTCATATTGGAGATTTGCTTCTACAATCGAAGCAAGATTCAACGATTCAGCAATTCAACGACTAATTTCTAGACTTGACTTCTGCATCTAAATTTCTTAGACCACGATATGTAAGTTCCAGTTATTTTTAGATAAAAACTATAAACTTAATATGGCATGTTATAGATTGAAATTGATTTATGTATAATTCATATCTATTCTTGTTTTCTTTTTGGATCTTGACTATTGGGAATATTGCCTACAACGTTGAAACTATAATTAATGGCCTAAGACTATGACGGTGAACATATGACTATGCTTATGCCTATGAATGTGAACATAAGACTATGCCTATGCCTATGACTATGCCTATGCCTATGATTGTGAACATAAGACTATGCCTATGCCTATGACTGTGAACATAAGACTATTGCCTGTGATTATGACAAGGACAATTGTGACTAATCACCTAAGATTCACGACCATGAGGTTATTGCCTAGGATTATAACTATGAAATCGGATCTAAACTTGATTTTCTATTCAGACCTTTTCTTTATTTGTCCTTGGATCTTGATTTTGGGGATTTTTTCTATTTAAATTAGATCTATCCATGTTCTTGAAACTAGATTATTATTTAAACCTTTTCATGATCAATAATGTTATCAGATCTTTATGCCTGCGATGTTTTAGTCAATTTAGTTATGTTATGCCTTGGAAATAAATTGATAATGGAACAATGTTAATTATGCTATATATGAAATTGAATGGTATTCTATTTTATTAACATGTTGAATTTGGGAATTAATGAATAAGTCTATTTATATGTATATTGGAGTAGAACCTGTTATGATAGGTTGTGTAGTTTATCATGTTATGCAAGTTTTAGGTTGAAAAATCATATCACATATGTGACCACATGTTAAATCTACATGTTTATGTGTATATGTTAAACTTATGTCATATATCAAGTTCACACTTATTCATATACTCGTGATTGATTTGCAAGTTCACATATATGTAAGTTGATTTAGTCTATGTTGCAATTTCACATATATGTATGTTGATTTAGTCTACGTTGCAAGATTCACACCTATGATATTCATGTTGACTATTTTGCAAGTTCACACCTATAATGTTCATATTGACTATGCCAATAATGCCAAGTTTACACCTATGTCATGTTTATGTTAATGAATTGCTTTATGCCAATTTTGCGTACGTTAAATTAGGCTAAGTTTCTAGCCTAATATTATATGCCAAAAATCATGCGGACGGAAAATTAGGCTAAGATTGTTAGCCTAATATTTAGACGGGGTAACGTTGGGAAAAATTGGTAGTTATAGGAAACGTGACATGAAATTGCCTTGAAAACTTGACATGAACTTAACATGAATCTTGAACATGGACATGACACTAGAATGAACTTGAAAATGGCCAACTCGAGGTTGGGTTGAGTTTGCAGTGTAATTCTGCCCGGAACCGCCCGGCAAATCCAGTTACTGCAAACAATAGGATCCAATGTGGGTAGTTGGTCATATCGCGCTTGAAACCCGAGGTCAGAGTGAGTTGTGGTGTAATTCTGCCCGGAACCGCCCGACATATCCAGTGATCACAACAACAGGTATGATGTGAGAGGTTGAGGTGCATTAATGAATTAATGCCACATGATAGGGTTAAGTCATGAACATGAAAGAAAACACTTAACCAACTTGATACATGATTGGTAGGGTTAGGTCATGAACTTGAACGACAACACCTAACCAACTTGACATGTGAATTGTAGGGTTAAGTCACGAACTTGAATGACAACACTTAACCAACTTGACATGCTAGACTGATAAGGGTTAAGTCACGAATTTAAATGACAACACTTAAACCTATTGGACGGAAACCCTAGTTACGCGGTCCATTTCAGCAGTAACCCACTAGATGTATAACGGTACCCTGGAACTAGGCAAGGTAGGGAACGATTACTCGGCTGATTG
Source organism: Allium sativum (assembly GCA_030737875.1). Classification (NCBI taxonomy): domain Eukaryota; kingdom Viridiplantae; phylum Streptophyta; class Magnoliopsida; order Asparagales; family Amaryllidaceae; genus Allium; species Allium sativum. The sequence continues at coordinate 135,752,488 of CM060925.1, read as the reverse complement.
TAAGCAACCAAAACGACGGCTGTGTTGGTGCGCCAGTGTAGGTTCGGGCGGGCTATGGTCGTGCACGTGGTCCGGAGTTGAAAAAGCAGGCATTGGGCATCAGTAGGTTTATCTGTGCATGCTTGATTCGTGTCGGTGGTTGGCACCCTAGGGCTTGATACACCCTATGGTGGACCTAGCACAGGTGACTACATTCGTGATAGGGCCGTATGACACAGACACACAACGAGCTAGAACTTGTAAGGAGCCGATCGATTAGTGGATCGTTCCGTTGGGCCTAATAATGCGTCACTTCATGATATTGGGCCAAGGGATCATTTCATGATTAATATAAAACATTGGTTTGGGATAATAGTACAGTTGGTGCAGCGAACCTTGAACATGCGATGCTATACTTGACCTATACTTGAATTATCATGTTATCTTAGTATATCTTGCCCATCTTAACAGCATCCTTATGTTTACTTTCAGTTTATACATGTCGTGTTACTTTTACCTGTTTTTATGCTGAAAGTCACTTGGACTTACCAGTCTTTATGACTGACCCGTTTTCTTTCATCTCTTTTTCTTCCGTCCCCCCCCCCCCCAAGGTTCTCAGGGAGGAAACTCTAGCACTTAGCTTGGATTTCGCTTGCTTTCAGTTCAGCTCATGTACGGTTTGATCTTGAGCTATGCTATGGCTTCATTTCTGCTACCTTTGGGGAATTAAGCTACTTTTGTTGTTTTAAGATTATGCTTCTTTGTTTATGCAAGATAGAATTTGTTGTAATGGAAAATAATGAGTTTGGCTATTCGGTACTTTGGATGTAAAAGGTTTTGACTCTTTTTGAAAGTAATGAAATTTAGCTTTTGATTCTTCCGCTATTTTATTTATGTTCTGTCTTGTAATAATTCTGTGATTTTTTACCTTGATAACGCTCCTCCAAAATGAAACGACCCGAAATCCCCCTTACGGGAAATCCTGGATTGAGTCAAGGACAAGCCACAACAGAATGCAGACGGAAGAACATTTCATTGTATATTACAACAATTCCATCAGAATACAAGAATATACAGAGTATAAATGAATATTACACAGAAATATCTGATATTTAAATTACATTTAAATACATAGCAGCGAAAAATAATACAATGCACAACTGAAGGAGATATACGGATACAAAGCTTTCCGGATATCGTTCCAGTTGTTAACCAGGATCCTATGAATATAAATCTGCAAAACCAAAACTACTAGCTGCCCATGTCAAAATAGGGGGACCTAGAGTTTAGGTCAAAACAATAACTGTTTTAGTTCTCACACCAGTCCCATGATCGTTGAAACGACCCAACGAAATCCGGTAGGCTTTGCAACCATCCCTTCATCGCCCAAAGCTGCTGGTAAAACCCACCATGGCTTCCAAGTGGTCCCCCAGTCCCTTGTTTTACGGCGACCCTCTCGAGCCTCCCGGCCACTGCCTAACCAACCCTCTACAGGGACATGTAGGGGTAAGAGTCTCCCGTTCGCCACCAAACCGTGAAGCGAGAACCCCCATCATGCGTACCCCAGCCCACACAGGGCCAGCAACAAGAACTGGTGATACTCCATTCTCGATCATTCCAATCTAATTAAAGATTCATTAAAAATCCACTTAGTTTTAATCTGTGACTGGGTTAAAGAGTCAGTGTCATTTAAAACACGGTTCACGATAAACCCAAAATCACATCACATTTCAATCAGTCCCTAACCGTAAATTAGCAAGTGAGCAGTTCCCTAAGTATTAACCCCAAAGGCCAAAACCAACATCATATCAATACCTCAGAAACCATTCAACTTAACTAACCTCTGGTTAGTTTCTGATTTTCTTAACTCCTTTGGGTCTAAGAACAGTATTATTGAAGATACCGTTCACGACAACCCAAAATCACATTTCATTAATTATCGGGTTAAAGAACCAGTGTTATATAAAACACTGTTCACGATAAACCCAAGAATCAATTCGAATTCAATTTCAATTAAATATTATTTAATTGGTACACTTCATTAAATCTAACTAAAAAGATTTAATCATCTTCTCAACTGGGCTCAAGAACAGTGTTAATGAAGACACCATTCACGACAAACCCAAATCACATTTGATATTAAATACAAGGCTCCGAATAGAAAATATACCGGCTTATATTCAATATCAAATTCTACGACCAGCAAATATCGTATTGGAAATAACGATATTAATATATCTTTCAAATTTCCATAACAACATCTGTATAATCACAAAATCCAACATCGAAATAATCCAAAGACAATTTTGATTCAAATCCATTCCAATTCAATTATTGGAAATTCTGGTTACTTTTAAAACCCTTTTCAAATTCAATTTATTTATTTAAAAATAAATAGAATTATAATTCTAGTTCAAAACTAGTTCATTTCGATAAAAATCTATTTTTATCTTTTCAAATATGGAGTTTTTCATCCCAATTCTTCACAAATCATTTCTTATGATTTTACACAAATTATTGATATTTTTAATAATTTTATCAAGGCCCGTACAGTCGATTTCCATCAACGGCCATCGAACTGCACTTACAGCGACCTTTTCCAAATTTGATTCGGACATAATTCCAAATCCAACCATTAGATTTCTAATTTCTAATATTCAGAAAGCACTTTTCGATACGAACCCAACGGTTCCGGTTTTAGGAGAATCCGACCGTCGGATCTCCCGTAATATCCATTTGAAGTCAATGGTCGAAATTCGCGAACTACCGCAGCGCGGCGCATTCTATTCAGGCCATTATATTATATATATATATATAATATATACTTCGTCGATTCCCTTTTTAAAACGTATTTATTAAATCGTTTTAAATTTGTTTTCAAAACGATTTCAACTTCCTTTTCAAATTCAAATCAAAATTGAATTTTCCCTTACAAATTCATTTCAAATTGATTTCAATTCAAATCGATTTTGAATTCACTTTCAGTTCGTTTTCAATTCAATTTCAATTCGAATTCATTTCTATTCAATTTCAATTCGATTCAATTTCAATTCGAATTCATTTCTATTCAATTTCAATTCGAATTTCAATTCTTTTCAAAATATCAGATTTTGAAATCACTTTCGATATTCATTATAAAATGAATAAAATCGATATAAATATCGTTCACGTCAAAATGGCGTAAATCTAATCAACACGGCTTCATATATTTCTATTTTCAAATATTTCTATTCAAATATTTCTTTTTCAAATATTTCTATTCAAATATTTCTTTTTCAAATATTTCTATCTCAAATATTTCTTTCTCAAATATTTCTTTTTCAAAACTGGAATGAGGCCCAATCAATTACCATATAATATTAATTATATGGATTTTCTACAACACATGTATACAATAACAACGATGAATAATTAACCATCATCCAAAGTGCATTCTACACTGTATAAGAATCAAATATAAATATTCAACGCTTATAACAGCCTGTCAATCAATCGATCGACATACAACTAAACAATCGGGATTAGTGTACGTCAAATATCATCCCAATACCCGTGTGGGGTTTCACACAATCAAACACAGATTTTATTTGTGCAGTTGGGCGATGTGTAAAATTTATCGTCCCAATCAATATCAGTCAAATGTGTGTATATAAACAAATCGTCCAATTTGTTTATATTTATTTATTTCATTTCATATACACGTAAAAAAAAAATTCTATTTTTAAATATAAAATATTTTTAACTATATAAATATTTTATTTCATTTCACATCACATCACACAATCAACTACACATCAAAATCAAACAAACAAGCATACAAGCCGTCCATGGTCTATGGACGACGGGTGTCGGGTGCTACTAAACACCGTCTGCATCCCAGTATATATCATAAACTAGAAAACAAAATTAAAGAGTGATAAATTCTCACAGAATTGCTAATCCAACATCTCGATTCTTCAAATGTAGAAGATCTTGCTGTGTCCGCCTCTTGTCAATTTCGTCGCCCGTATTCACTACATATATAAAAATCACATTTTTATATTGTTGCTATGTATATAAAAATCACATTTTTACTTCGCTATTCAATATATAAAAATCGAATTTTTTACTTCGCTATTCAATATATAAAAATCGAATTTTTACTTCGCTATTCAATATATAAAAATCGAATTTTTACTTCGCTATTCAATATATAAAAATCGAATTTTTACTTTGCTATTCAATATATAAAAATCGAATTCTTACTTTGCTATTCAATATATAAAAATCGAATTTTCACTTTGCTATTAAATATATAAAAATCGAATTTTTACTATGCTATTCAATATATAAAAATCGAATTTTTACTTCGCTATTCAATATATAAAAATCGAATTTTTATTTCGCTATTCAATATATAAAAATCCCCTCTTTCTTTTGCTATTCATACAATAAAATTAAATCTTTTGGTTATCAAAAATCTTATCTTCCACACGATAAAAACCTCATCTTTCATATGATAAACTATATTTTATATAAATAACATCGTATCTTTTCACAATAAAAAAAAATAACCTTTTTGTTTATAAGAATTCCAACCTTTTCGTTTGTTTTAAAAATCAATTCTAATCTTTTTTTTAAGTTAACAAAATTCAATTTTTAAATTAAACCAAAAATCAGTTTTTAAACTAAATTAAAAGTTAAAACTTACTGTCTTCTTTCAGAGGGGGGGATTCGCTATTGAATGGCGAGAGGGGGCTGTTGGATGCGGGCGCCGGAGCCAGAGAGGTGGTGGCTGCTTTGGGTGTCGGGTCTTCGATTGAAATGGGAGGGGGAGAAAAGAGCAGACGGGGAAGAAGGGGGGCTTCCTCTCCCTGGCGGCGGCGGACCAAATCGAGGGGGGGGGGGGGGTTAATATATATTAATATATTTTTATTTTCTTTAAATCCAAAAAGTAGCTTTTATTTTCGAACTCGAAATCAAGCCCACCGCCTGTCGTCCATAGCTAATTACCCCCACTTAGAACACAATGGGATATGTATCGTAAGCTGATTCGACTGTTTCGATCAGTTTTCGTCAAAATCAACATATAACTCTATATATTGAATTTGAACATGCATTTCAATTTACTGGGGCCACATACTAACTTGAAAAATTCCAGAAAAATATTTTCTAGCTTCGTATTGACGATACGGTCCTAACAAAACTAGTTTCATCGAATTCTGAGACCGTTGGAAAAATGGCCATTTTCCAGTCGATGAAAATCAACTGAAACTGGTCAAACGCGTTTTCCTTTGCCACGCTCACATATTGATTCGAAAAATTATGAAATTTGAAACCTAGCAATAATTTGACATCACGGACCCAACAAAAGTGGTTTCGTCGAAATCCGAGATCGTTTGCAAAATTCCCATTTTTAAGGGCCTGAATTCCATAGCGACTATTCAGAATTTTCAACTGGACACATCTTTTGATTCCCGCTATGAAATTTTGATTTTTCGGATTCGTTGGAAAGATATTCCCAATTAGATTCCAATATTTTTGGTTTCACTAAAATCCGGTTTATTTTGCACCCGGTATATTCATTTGAAGTTTGAAATCGAATTATCGAATTATCGAACTACCGCGCCATTTTCAATTCCTTTTATAAATATAAATAAATATTTATATTCTATCGTCTATTCAAACGAATATATACATTCGAATTATATTCAAAATAAATTTCTCGTCGTTATTATTCAAAATAATTCATTTTAAATGATCAAAATTCGCTAAAATTGCCAAAATAAAAATTTTAAATTGGCCTAGATTTCCGGGTTATTACACAAAACTAGTGCATTCCCTTTGTGAGTGAACCTAGCGGAGGTCGGGTGTTATAGTTAAGTACACCGCATATTTAATTCGATTTGATTTTGATTTAGACTTCGATTTGATTTCGCATTAATTTGATTCGACATAAAGAGATTTTTATTTTATCTAAATCGATTCTAATTTGATATCGAGGTTATCCACAAATCGAATATCTCGGGGTTTATTGCTTTACATCGCGAACCGCTATTTAACGTAACGACTGATGTTCTAACGTTACAACACTATTCTGAACTCAACATAAAATAATTTAAAATTTAATTTAAACGTATAAAATAACCATATTAAATCAATAATAATTAAGTTCAAACAATAAATTTCTCGATAATAAATTAATATTATTATTCTAATTCAAACAGAATTTTGTATTGATTACCTGAACTGTTGTTAACTTAGTTTTAAATCTCAAATCTAAACATTTCAGATTCTCGTATAACGAAAATCATTTATGTTCGAAATAAATCGTGTTTCGATTATTTCATCGATAACTGAATATAAAATTTCATTTATATTATCAACTAAATATTTAAAACCATATTAAATATTTAAAATTAATCGATCCAAAAATCTGGGTCGTTACGTTCTTCCCCCCTTAAGAGAATTTCGTCCCTGAAATCACTAAGGTAGGAAAATGCTGAAAACCCATTAATTTTACAAAATTCATTTACATTGAAACTCAACTTTTCATATTTCTAAGTCTTACCTACACTTTTGGTTATCATTCATTTGAATGATTTTCAATCAACATATTTCCATTCAATTCAAATTCATTCAAATTGAATTAGATCAATTTATTCACTTCGATCCATTTAACTTACTTGAGTTAAGTATAAATTCCAAAATTCAAATTCCTAGGTTTTCATTTCAAATCTCTGTGAAATCATATATAAATATATACATATTTATTTCCATCTCAAATTCAAAACATTAGAATTTTCAAACGAACTTGTTTTCTTCAAACAAATTCCCAATAAAACTTTTCTAAGGTACCAATCCATCACTTAGATACTCAAAAATGAACACTGATGATGCTGCAGTCATCATCAGAATTATTTCCCAGCCACTAAAGTTAGTTCAGTGCTTTATCACTTTCAAAACCCATTCAAAATCCTTTTAAAACAAAGCTGTATTGTTCAAATATACTTCAGAAAATATTTTCCAACTTCCTAGGATTTAAATTCTAAATTCTGGTTTGAATTTAATGTTAATTCATCTCATTTGTATATTTTCATTTATTTACAAATTCTATTTGGTTATAGATAACCAATCCAATTTTGTAATCTTATTTAATTATAATAATATCAATCAACTCATCCATATATTATAATAATTTAAGAAAATTATTCCTTTTCTGTCAAAGTAAAATTTTGGGTAAAATTATTTCATTTACCCACGTAAAAACAATATCGTGTTCAATCTTCTATTCAAGTGTTTATAAATTCCTATCGACTTCGTGGTGTCCCACGATTCGATCAGAATTAGTAAACCACTCAACAGACGAGCCACCACAATATAAAACAATTTTTATACCAATTAACAAATACACTCTCTCGTATATATACACTCAACTCATTCTAGGTACTACTGACCCTATCTCTAATGAGCACCATCCCACCAAAGCCTAGGTATTCGCTCAACCTAAGCTCTGATACCAACAGTAATGGCCCACAAATCCTTACTATCTGAGTTGACTAATAACACCACACGTCCAACCCAAATTGCACAGAAATACGAATCATTATTAGAAAGAAGTTAGAGGATGAAAATAGAAAGAAAGAAATATTAGAATAGAAGAAAAACAAAGATCACAAACTCACAGCGGATCGAATAAAATATATTAAATAATATAACTTTTGAAATAAAAATATGTTTTGAATACACATAACATTATCAGAGCAAAACAACTATTTCTGGAACAGTTATAAGCACCTATTTCCAGATACAAGCATGGTACATAGCGGAATATATGATAATCTATAGCTAACTGGTGAAGCCTCATACTTCCAACTCCTCCAAGAGAATATGTAAAATCCCCACTACTTGATTTCCCATACAAATTTGGGCACCCAAGAGTTTAGGGCAAACAAACAAAATAAACTCTGGGTCAGTCATGGGACTGGTGTGAGTAAAATCCAACCATTTGTTTTACTTTCAAAATCCTTTTGAAGGAAAGATAATAGTAAGACCAGCCCACACATAAACATGGACGGTTTTTACCTTACTATAATCCAAAACACTTCGATACGAAAATCCATTGATATTATAATAGTGTCTAAATCAAATAAATAACAATTTAGCGTAACGCTTGCATCTCACGCTCCGTACATAATATCAAATCAAAAACCGCATGGCGCTTATTGGGGATTGGATTCTGACTATGACAAGGATGGAACTACCTTCCGATAGTGTATCTCTAGAGAGGAGTACACTGGGTTCAGCAAGAACGTCTTGCAACCCGGCCCACACATGACCGACCACTCATTTCGCTCGAGTGTATCGAATATATATCACCAACGGTTGGGATCAGCAACCGTTTCCCGAAAAGGGACAGCATCGATAGATTAAAGAACCAAATGAAATTTCTATAGATAGGTGATTATACACCCTAATGGCAACGACCCACGTAGCCATGCTGCCTGCCCGATTTTTGTCATTTCCCGGTTGTTGAGGCCTGAGGCTACGATTTCTTATCATTCATTGATAGCACAATCACTTTGAATGCCACATTTTCAGAATTATTAATCATTAATTGAGTTGCACAAATATATTCTGGATATTATGCTAAGAGAATAAATTCTCCGCCACCATAGAGATCAACATATATGATCATTGGGAATACTCTTTCAGACATTCGTCCATATACGTTCGTTCTGGGATTGAACGAAACTGAAGTCACAATTTCCATTAATAGAAAAAGTCCTTGCACTTTACTCCCTCTTCGATTATCTTCATATAATCTTATTCGCAACACTACTACCAATACGGAGTGGTTCTCGGATAATAATCCAACCGGTCTCTCCATATTGACAACGATATTGGCAAATACTTCGATAGTCGGTTATTTGACTATCGATGAAAAACAAACAAACATTCCAACCATCAAACAAATCACTGGGCCTCTTAATTAATATTTCATTAATTAATCACTTCTCCCTTTCTTTATCAATATTTGTTAACCAAATATTTTCAATAATCATCTTGGCCTCTTACGCTATTTGGAAAACATTTCCATATATCACCTTCTTTTATTTTCTATATTTTTGAAAAATATATTCTATTTGTAATTGGAGAACATTCCAATTATTTATTTATTTCCCAACTCATTTAATTCTATACTCGAGAAATATTTATTATTATATTTCCAAAATTCCACTTACTTGGGTTAAAATGAATGTTGTATAAAACATCGTTACAACAACCCAAAATACTGCGTTCAACTAACTCTTATTCGAACATTTCTCTTCGAGACTGGATCCTGGTATTTATTGGTTAAAAATGAAATCAATCAAGTTGGGGTATAATTACCTCTCAGACCTTGACTGAATAACATCTTTAACCTGAAAATAGACAAAACCATTATTCATTATTTTTACGTATATATGTTTCTCTTTCTATTACCAGATTATCGATTCCCTTTTGTTTATAATATTCTATTTTAATTCGTTACCTTATCGAATTCAATATATATATATTGATAATTTGATGTTCTGGTTATCCAATTTTCTTAAAAATATTCTAACTCCTTAAATTTTCAGAAAATTTCGCCATAACCTCCTTTGTATCGGAAAATAGTTCAAACCTCAACTCGCCTCTCTAGGCCCTTTCCATTCAAAAAGAAAACCAAAAAGCCAAGTGGCTTGCCAATTCGGCGCATAAAACCTCTTATTGAATTTAAACATGTACCTTTTTGTCGGGCACACAAATTATAATCTTCATACACTTCATTCCATACCTGTCTAACCCATATACGTCCATTCCTATTTTGTTTCAACTCAATCAGCCATTTTAACCTAATTTGATAATTAATTTTCTAATTAGCCATTTTGCCCATTTCACTTTTTATTTGAACATAACACGTTCGAATAAATTTTTAATCTTTCTTATAAATCAAATGAATTCCATTTTCAATTAAATTTCCATACTCCATTTCAAATATGAGTTACAAACCTCATTTACTTATCCAACTTCCAATTCACATCCCAAAAGTCCATTAACCAATTTTTCTTATAATTAGTTAATTCTATTCATAAATTTAAAATCTGAATTTGTTTCAAAAATCAATCCATTACTCCACTTGAGTTCAGATATATTTTAGAACTCAAGTTTGTATTTTTTTAAATAGAAATTCAGATTTTATTTGCTAAAAATCCCTTACTTTATTTAAATTAACCGTTATGTTTTTTAAATGGTTATGGCGCTGTTTTTTTTTTTGAAAATTTGATTTTTGACATAACTCAAAATATATACGACGAAATTCAGAATTTTCTCTTTCAATAGAAAATTATTATTTAATCGGTCCTGACGATTCTTATTTCACAGATTTCCGACTTAAATTGAGTTCCGTATACTCAATTGAAGTTCGAAACGCCAATTTACGAATTACCGTGCTGCAGCGAGTTCGTTTTAATTATATTATATATATATAAACGTTTAAACTTCATTTATAATAAATTCAACTCCATTCTGAAATATTTTTAATATATATCAAATCAGTTCTCCCAATTCAACATAATATTTCCTATTATCTATAATTGTCGATTTTTCCTTACTCAGTAATATATTTATTTATACTTCGATCTTCTATATTTGATTCCAATTCCTTTGACAAATTATAAATCCTTTGGATTTATTTCTATTCTGTTTAAAAATCCACATTCTGAAATATATTTCGTCATTCCCATTTCGAAATGATTTCAACTTTCTATTTTCAAATTTTCTTTTCAATTCTATTTGAATTTTCCATATTCAAATTCCATTTGAATTTTCTGCATTCAAATTCTATTTTCAATTCTATTTGAATTTTCTATATTCAAATTCTATTTTAATTTTCTACATTCAAATTCTATTGGAATTTTCTATATTCAAATTCTATTTTCAATTCTATTTTAAATTCATATTTGAGTTTAAATATTCAAATTATCTCTTGATAATTAATTCATTATATTTATAAACACCATTTTATATTTTTTTCCTTGTTTTATATTTAAACAGATATATTTCGAAATCTATTTAAAACCAAAGTCTCCTTTGGAAATTTCTATTTATAATACACCCAATTTCTTTTCATATTCAATTTAACTTCTATTTAAATAAATTCGAATTAATCGAATTCAAATCATAAATCCTTACGGATTTATTTTAGTTCAATTTATATTCTGAACATCAGAATAAATTCAGTCGTTTATTTCTTTAAAACGATTTCCCCATTTTTATTTATAAATTCACATTTGAATTTAAATATTCAAATTATCCATTGATAATTTTTTTCACTTTATTTATAAAACTGTTTATAAATTCACTTCAATTCTCTGCATTATTTAATTTATAAACAACATTTATAAATTCAATACTTGTTCAAAACAAGTTAATATTCCTATAGCTCATTTAAAAATTCAATTTCTATTTTTTAAAAATAGATTTCTCCCATTTAAATATCAAATATCATTTTCATGGTATTTTTATATATCAACAGTTTGGCCCTAGTGATATATAAACAATCAAACACCTCAATTATCAGTCAACACATCATATATGATAATATATGTGAAAACAAACAAATAATAATATTTTTGAGGAATCCAGTTGGATCGCTCCAACCTGTTTTCCTGCATCCACAGACGTTAGTCACATAAATAATACCCATCCTGCATCGAGGCAGGATATCGTGGTATGAAGGTCATCCACTGTCATAGCGTGGGGCGTATACGGTCATCCGCTAATGATACTGCGGGCATCCGCTAATGGTACTGTGGGAACTATCCAATCACCAATATATATGTATATATATATATAATAACCACAAACACCAATCCTAAATAACTAATATATTTAATATAGCCACAATAAATTTTCAATGCAAGCAAATAATCAATGAACAATTATTTTAACTAACAAAATAATTCTAAATAAAATTTGAGTGAGATTTACTCACCGAAATTGCAGCTGTTGAATATCCTGTTTATTTCCATATCATCAGCTACGACTCTTCTCAAATGAATTCGCACCTACGATAATTTGATTTAAATTTTCTGATTAACATTTATTTATTTAAATTAACTATTTAAAATAATAAATAAATTTCCTATATATATTAACAGTTACTAAATTAAATTCTTCTTTTTTAAACTTCCTGATTAGCAGTTAATAACGATTTCATTTTAACAGTATACAAATTTCCATTTTAACTAATATGTTCATTCCAGTTTTAAAAAGATTGCTAATTTAAAAACAAAAATAAAAAATAAGAATTTTCCTACACTGGTACATTGTTAGTTAAAGATTCATACCATTATAAATCTTAAATTAACTATTAACTACATAAATTTGAACTAATCTAATTTTTTTATTTAAAAAAACATTAACTAAATTAATTAAAATTAATTTACCTAAATCCCTGTTTCCATGAAACCCGTTAATGTCACGCCACTTGCTTCTTTCATGTTGTTTCTTCTCCGATCAACCATTTTACCACTGACCCCACCTTTTGACTACCCACTTTGATCATCTCGGCCACTTATCAAAGCCAAGTCCATAACCAGACTATTCCACGCCTCCATTCATTCCCCAAATTAACACCAATCCGAACTCTAGTCTCGTCTGCATCTCACCTTCCCTAAAACATAGTCGGCCTCCCAAAACATCTGCACCTTCAAACTCCATTTCCCCCCTTCCAGACCAGCATCGGCTTCCACAAAATCCATATGAAATCACCCTAGAACCAACTCGCAACCATCGCTATTGACCTCCACATCGCCTTGGCTTCCTATGCATCGCGACTTCATTTACAGCCCCGTAACCCTACATCGCACCACTCAGGAACCAGAGTCACCCCCCTTCCTCAAATCGCCGCCTTCTCCAATTGCCGTCAGCTTCTAATCCCCTTCCCCAAAGTCGCGGTTATCCCCTTTGAAAAAGTTGAGCTCCCTTTCGCTCTTAACATTAGCGTTGTGCTCTGGTTCGAGATGCCCCTTCGATTTCGAACTCGAATTTGCTCTTCTTCTTTTTTTTTGTTTTTTTTTTGTTTTGAGGCCTTAGAATTTGATTTTCGGTTTTGAGGACTTCGGTTTCCTGAGTAATGAAAATGGGAAGGAATAAAAGGGGGATGGTAGCGTTATATAGAAGGAGGAAGGGAACAGGAAGTACATGGTATTAAATGTATGTTGGTTAAGTACACCGCATATTTAATTCAATTTGATTTTGATTTAGACTTTAATTTGATTTCGCATTAATTTGATTCGACATAAAGAGATTTTTATTTTATCTAAATCGATTCTGATTTGATATCGAGCTTATCTACAAATCGAATATCTCGGGGTTTATCGCTTTACATCGCGAACCACTATTTAACATAACGACTGATATTCTAACGTTACAACACTATTATGAACTCAATAGAAAATAATTTAAAATTTAGTTTAAATGTATAAAATAACCTTATTAAATCAATAAAAATTAAATTCAAACAATAAATTTCTTGATAATAAATTAATATTATTATTCTAATTCAAACAGAATTTTGTATTGATTTTCTGAACTGTTTTCAACTTAGTTTTAAATTTCAAATTTAAACATTTCAGATTCTCGTATAATGAAAATCATTTATGTTCAAAATAAATCGTAATTTCGATTATTTCATCGATAAAATATAAAATTTCATTTATATTATCAACTCAATATTTAAAACCATATTAAATATTTAAAATTAATCGATCCAAAAATCCGGGAAGTTACAAATTTGATGCTATAAATAAGGGTGTCCTCGCAAAATTGGACTGCCTAGTGAAAACAAGTTAAAATACATAAAAATTATTTTAAAAGAAAGAAGGGAAGCTTGGGGATAAAGCAAGAGTTTTCTGATTATTCTTTAGCTTAGAAGAAAGATATTTGGTGAGTATTCTCACTTAAAATAAATGGCATTAAGTCCTAAGTTAAAGAGGTAGCCAATATCTTCCTGTGTTTATTTTGCTTTGAATTTGATTCTCTAAATGTTTTACTTGTTTATGTGTGACTGTGAATATATTAATGATTTTACTTAAAATCATTGTTGAGTTTAACATTATAGGTTTTAAGCTATTATTTAAATGTGTTTAGTTTTAAGATTGTGACGATCCGAAACCCCGTGTCACGGAATTAAGGATAATCATTGGAATATAACACATTAATCATCATTAATAGAGTACAGATAATAACATGAGCGTGAAAATAGAATAATTTACATCAATATGACAGTGGAATCATAAAATGTAATAAACATCATAGTAGTACGGTCATAGGATACAACTTAGTGCATAAAGGAAAGGATCATGTAACACCCCTTGTTTTCGGAGAACGTCAAACTAACGAATTAAAGTATACTTAGTTTTTAAGAGAAGAATTAAGGGAAACAGGTTACGCCATCACATTCGTCTCGGAATTCTGCTTGAGATAGCGTCCGAGTCTGCGTAAATCGGACTCCATATGAAGAAGTTATAACCTTCAGAAGTTTCAGGGATTTAAAATAAAAACCAGCCCGAATTCAAATTTAAAGTTTCGAAATTCAAATCACACACCCGGGCTGGGCGGGAAATTTCCCGCCCAGGACCCAGGTCGACCAGGGGGTCTACCTAGGTAGAACAGGTGACCTGGGTAGAACAGGTGACCTGGGTAGAACAGGTCGACCATGGGGTCGACCTCTCCCCCTTTTCCAGATCCGTGGACAGATTCGTTTTTCTGCACTTAGACGCCCGTTCTGACCAGATTCGTTGCTCCTAAGCTATTTAAACACACCCAAACCTCACTTTCTCTCAACACAACTTCATTACGCCTATACTCTACCCTAATTCATATCAAAATAAATCTAAGACAGCGTTAAGCTGCTCAAGTCCTTCGTAGAAATCAAGTTTAGAATTCTAGTAGAGATTCAAAAGCTAATTCAACGACTTCAACAACTATTTCTAAGAATCATATCTAAATTAGAAGAACAAATAGTCTACTTCAAGGGAGAGCTATTCAGTTTCAGAATACAGATCCCAGAATTCAAGACCCTTCTGTAGTTTGTAAGTTCACGTTACTTTCAGAAATAAAAGTTAATTGTGATTCTGACATTGTAATAAATCTGAATCTGAGATTATGCCTGTCTTTCTATATCGTTTGGATCTATCTCATTGATAATATTATATCCGTTCTTTGTCTCTTCTTTCCTTCTTCCCTTTTTGTTTTATAGCCAGGCTACTGCGAGCCTGAGTCAGATCTCATAAGAGATGAACGTACGTTGGAAATAAAATTGGGCATAATTGAGTTGTAATTGATTTGAGGACATAACACATGTTGTATTCAAAACATAAAGTGTATCAAACATATGACTTGGGATTTGAGGCATAAAGTATTGGACATATGACTTGAGAATTGAGGCATAAAGTATTGGACATATGACTTGGGATTTGGGGCGCAAAATTGAACTGTAAATATAAGGCATAGTACATGTTGTGGTCTAAGATCTAAAATTGGGATATATATATATATATAATAGTTTATGATTTGGAAGAAGACACTACAACAAAAACACTATATTACAACTTTAATTTTACAAACGTCACAAAATACCTGTTGTAATAGAGGTTTTTTTACAACGGTCATCCTCTGAAAGTTGTAATAAATATATTTTTGACAACTTTTATTTTTTACCTTTTGCAGTAGATGTCTATTACAACTTTTCTTTTTTGCCAGTTGTAATAAACGCCTTTTAATATCTTTTCCTCTTTCCTGTTGGTATAATAGATTAATAATTATTAATAAATAATTTGAAATAATCAATATTAACAATTATTTTTCAATAATTAATAGTAAGTATAATGATGATGATAATAATAATAATAATCAATACTATTAAATATTTTAATTAAATAGAAAATAATTAATAAATAATTTTTAATAATTAATATTCATAATTAGTATAATAAATAATAAAATTATTATTAAATAATTAATTCTTAACAACTAATAATTAAGAATTAGTCGTTAATATTAATAATGAAGTAGTAATAACTATTATCTAGTAATTTATTTCTGGTAATTAATAATTAAATTAGAAAGTTGTTTCAGCGGTTCTTTTTTCTATTTGTTGTAATAGAGACCTATTAAATATTAATAGAAACTAATATTTAATAATTGTAATATTCACATTTAAGAATAATTAATAATTAATATTCAATGATAAATTTATAAACTAATACTAATTATTATTAATTACTATTAGAAAATTATTACTTAATAATGAAGAAATAGTAGTTATTTTTTTATAATGACTGTTAAAAATTTAATAGTAAAAATCAGTTTCAATATATGTTTGATCTTTTTTATCAGTTTAATATTGTCTATTCCGACTCTTCTCATTCGGCAGTTTAAATTAATTCAGGCTGAAGTTTAGGCCGGGCTGAAATTTAGGCAGCAACAGCAAAAAAGTTTGCTCCAAAATCGTTCATTCCCCAAATTTAGGCGGCAACATCAAAAAGCTACCTCCAACTGACTTCTAAATCAATATCAAACCCAAAATCGCAATCATTTACATCACTCCGCTATTTGCTTTTCGCTTTTCACTCGTCCCTATCAGCTCTCCGCTCTCCACTCTCAGCTCTCGTCTCTCATCTCTCAGCTCTTGTCTCTCGTCTCTCCACTCTCAGCTATCAGCCCTCGTCTCTCATCTCTCGTCTCTCATCCCTATCAACTGGTTTATTTGGATCAGCATGCTCGACCAGTTTGGGTTAGGGCCATGTTTTCTGGGTGCTCCGGTTGTTTTTGGGTGGTAGTGGTAGGGTGCATCGTCCTAGGTGGAGGTATTGTGTTATGTGGTTTTGGCTTCGCATGAAACTGGTGTTGTTTGGGGTTTTGATGTTGGGAGTTTTTCTGATAACTGATTGTTGGTTGTCTTCCATAGCACCCCTCAGCCGAGCCACCAGTGCCATCCACAGACTTATAGTCGAGCATTTGTGCGTACTTTTATTTTTGCTGGTAAGAGAATATTCCAATAAATGTTTTTCTAGTTTTGTTCAGAAAAAAATGAATTGTTGTGGTTGTTGTAGAGTGCGGTGTTGCTCTCTGTTCGTGTACGATTTGTTTTTCAGATAGGTCTCTTGAACTGGAAAAAAGCAAGACAAGTTTTCATTTGTGCTTATGCTTCTGAATTTGTAAATGCAGAAAGCCTGAAAGCTCACAATTGACCATATTTTACGGAGGAAAAGTGATGGTGTTTGATAATTTTCCTGCAAATAAGGCAAATGATTTGATGATGCTCGCAGGTAAAGGATGTGATATGAAATCAGAGAAATTTAAAACTGCAAATTCGAATTCAGATTTGAATTTGGTTGCTACACCTACTAACAGTCCAGTTGTGCAACCAATATCCGTCCAAACTGTGGGTTCAGGTAAATTCATCGCTCTTATCATAGTCTGTGGTTCATATAAGTTTAAAAAACACCATTTAATCTTTGATTTCATCGCTATAATTTCATGACTGAAGGATCTAAATTATCAGACTAATATATGTTGATTAGAATCCTTGATCTAGATTATCAGATTAATATATGTTGTTTATTCAAATCCTTGTCCCGCCGAAGGCTTAAATGACAATGGTGTAAACGAGCTACTATTCATCATGTGCTAAATGACAAAGGCTAAAATGAGTTGGTTAAGGAGGGAAAATTATAAGAAAATTTAATTATGTTTCTACACACTTTCATTTGAGGTGATAAACTAGAACAAGTAGATCTCATAATCTTACAGCTCATATGGCAGCAACTTATTTCAAATATTTTTATCTAGTTTTGAATAGTACTACTATTGTTTTAATTTCCCTTTATTGCAGTGGGGCTGCTTTTCTCAAGATGCATTAGGGACGTGGAACCTATATTCAACACGCAAACTTCAAAGAACATGTCGCGAATCCAAGTGAGAGAGGGGACGCCTTCACCATCAACCTTCGCCAGAATCATGTGTATTTTCTTATTGCTCTCATAAAAATAAGCTTTGTAACTGGGTTATTGGCTTTTAGAGGCATATGAGAAGGACAGTTGTAATTTTGTACATTTTTATGTGGTATTTATAATTTGTATTCTAAATAAAGTTGTGATTTTTATTAACGAATGGATCATGATGCCTTTAAACTTAGATCCATTTCTTATGTTATATATCTATTTATCATTGCACATATATAATGTATATAGATTTTTATGCATATAATTTGTGAATATATTACAATCGTAAAATAATTGTTATAATAAAATACATCACAACGGTTATAAATAGTTGCAAAAATTATAACAACAACGGTGCATAAAAGTTGTAATAAAGTTTATTACAACGGTGGAAAACAGTTGTAAAATATACATTTCACGATGGTGTCGCAACGGTGCAAAAAAGTTGTAAAAGATTTTAATCTATTACAACTTCTTAATAGACGACGGTGGCTCCGCCGTTGTAAAAAGTCTTTTACAACTTTTTTCCACCGTTGTAATATGGTCACTTTGTTGTAGTGAGAAGATTTGGGTATATAATGATGTATGGCTTAGGCATGAAAACAAGATTTGCCTTTGTTTTGTAAGTCAGTTACTTTGTAGATTTGAACACCTAAATCTAATTGTGACATGTAAAAAATGGATATGAGAATATGCCTGATGTAAGCTATCCTTTCATTGAAATATGTGCTTGAGTATATATATCTTTGGCAATCATTTTTTGACTATGAAACTGGTCCAATCATATCTATCCTTTTTGTATATCGGAATTGCAATCCCTTTTTAAGTTCATGATATAATTCTTATCATATCTATATGCATGCGGTGTATTCCTTGCAAAACTTTTCTTTTTGGTACATCAATTTACTGGACCAGTAGTTCTTATCATCATATGACTATGCCTATCCTTACAATGTTCCATCTTGCTTCTCCCCTTATATTATGAATCTTGAGTTGAATCTCGAAATACGTACGTTATGAATGCGGGGGAAATTGGGTATAACATGAAATTGACATTATTTGGCATAGTTTGGAACAAGTAATATGGCATAACTGTTAAGATGCAATTTGCGGTAATTTGACATGAATTATGGAATATGTAATTTGACATATTGAACCTAGAATTGGCATGAACGACAAAGTAGGAAGTTGGCATATAAATCAAGTTTTGGGCAAAATTGTTATTGTTGCGAATTTGGTGTAACTTGAGCATTAAATCTAAATTTGGTGTAAAATGTAACATGACTAGTTTTGGTGAATTTGGTAATTAGCATGTAAAATCTAGATTTGGGTATATAGGATAAATGTGTAGATTAAAAATAAACATGCCTAACCCGAGGTTAGATTGAGTTGTGGTGTAAAACTGCCCGGAACCGCCCGAAACATCCAATAACCACAACAACACCTATCTAATATGAGAGGTTAGTGCATCATGCCCAAGAAAAACCCGAGGTTAGATTGAGTTGTAGTGTAAAACTACCCGGAACCGCCCGGCACATCCAGTAATCGCAACAACAAATATCTAATGTGAGAGGTTGGTGCATTAATAAATCAATTAATGTTAATGAACAAGATGAATGAGTAGGGTTAAGTTCATAGGAACACTTAACCAATATAACATGGATGATTAGGGTTAAGTAATGAGAAAAACACTTAACCGGTATGACAAGATGGATGACTAGGGTTAAGTTAATAGGAAACACTTAACTGGTATAGCATGATAAATGGAAAGGGTTAACACTTAATCAATATAACTTGGTTTGTGGTAGGGTTAAGTTAACACAAGAAGGCGACATTTAACCAAAGTAACATGACATGATGAGTAGGTGGGTTAACTTAACTTGAATTGACTGATGACACTTGACCAATACAACAAGACGAACACGTGGGGTTAAGTAACAAGAAACACTTAACCAATATAACTTAATGAACGAACAGGGTTAAGTTAATAGGAAACACTTAACCAATCTGATAAGTGAGGAGGGATAAGTTAATAGGAACACTTAACCAACATAACATGATGAATGGGTATGTTAAGTTAACATGAATGTACAACACTTAACCAATATGACATAATGTGCGGGAAGGTTAAGTACATATCGGGTTGGTGGGTAATATTAGTACATATAGGCCCACAAAACTTAACTATTAAATAAATATGCTTGAATCGATGGGAGTATTAAGTACATCTCATGTAGGTGGGTAATATTAGTACATATAGGCCCACACAACTTAACTGTTAAATAAACATGCTAAAATCGGTGGGAGGGTTAAGTACATCTCGTGTAGGTGGGTAATATTTGTATATATAGGCCCAAAAACTTAACCAATAGGAAACCTTAGTAATGGGGACCCATTTCAGCAGTAACCCACATAGATGTATCATGGTACCCTGAAACTAGGCAGGGTAGGGCACGATTACCGGGCTGATTATAAGCGGTCAAAACAGCGGCAGGGGGTGCGTCAGTTAGGTTACAACAGTTTACGGGCGTGCACGTACTCCGAAGTGGGAAAAAGCAGGCATTGAGTACTAGTAGTTATACACTGTGCATCTTTAATCGTGTCGGGTCGCTATCATAAGGATTGATACACCTTACGGTGGGACCAGCACAGGGTATCCAGACGCAAGAGAGGGTTGATTGACATATACACTTGGAACATGAATACAAGTAAGGGAGACGATTGATAGGGTAGTAAGGGTATATCTAACATGTTCATGGCAATTAAGCTGATTGAGGTGGAATATGATAGATGTACACCTGAAGGCTACCACCATTTGCGGGGACTGGGATCACGTTGTAATATTATCATTTTATACAAATTACTAGTTGGGACACTAGTTAGGTGGTGTAGAGATATATATAAAAATCAGAATAACAAAGTAGTAGCAAAGCAGAGAAAGATTAGAAGTGCATTCAGTTTATCTTGCCTTATCACACCTTATGCTTATCCTATGTTATCTTGTTATCACGGTATTGTCTTATATTCAGTTTATTCATGCCATGATGCTTTTGCCTGTTTATATGCTGAAAGTCACTGGACTTACTAGACTCATGTCTGACCTAGTTCCGTTTCGCCTCTTTTCTTCCGTTTCCCCCCTCCCGATCCACAGGGAGGAAATGTTACCACTTAGCTCATTTTTCTTTCCAAGCTCGAATATAGTTGATGTATTGCTTTGGACTCTCTCTTTCACTGCTATGGCTGGTTCATGCTTATTGGGGAATATCATTGTTATTTTTATGCTTCATTTATATTTGGAAGTTTTTGAATCAAGACAGAATTTCTATGTATTACTTTAAAGTATGATTGAGCCAATTATTGTAAAAGCTTGACTGAATTAAGTTGTTTATAAAATGACTTTATTTTCCGCTGCTTTATTTGTCTGTCTTGTAATTTATCTGCATCTTTTACCTATAATGCTCCACCGAAGTTAAGGCATTCCCTTTGTGAGTGACCTTAACGGAGGTGGGGTGTTTCAATCTGTCTATATCAAGATCACTGGGACATATACATTAGATAATACATGATAAAGATAAATCAGTCTACATCGCCATCAGTGGTACATGTACATATGATAATACGGGAGGTAATGTCAATAGCCAAAATACAGATAAAGCAAGTCCTCGCCATCATCCAAAAACGCACTCCATGCTGAAGTGCTAAGCCAAAATATCACCTGTAACCTGTTACTAGGCTGCCAGTGTAGAAATAAGGGCACCCTAGTTTGCAAAGTGAAACAAACTACGAGTCAGTCATGAGACTGGTATGAGAAATCAACTTAACTGGTTAAACAACAATAATAAGGCAAACCATAGGACCACGCTGCTAATGCTGAATGGGTTTCCTCCAGTGATTGCCAGTGCATGAAATAAAGTAAATTTCTTGAACAACGCAATGCTTTTTATAAAAATGAAGCCATTATAAGACTCAAGTCCCATCACATAATGAACACAAACCGAAGGATAGAGTTTTTACCTTATAATGGCCAAAACAAGCTTGGTACGAATAAAACAAAAGTATTTGATATTATTACTTGTGCATATATGTTTCAAAAGCAAATTCAATCATAAATATAAATCCTAGACGGCATAGCTACTATCTACTATGTCGCCATATGTAGGTTATAATCAAATCCGCAATTTCGTATTAGGAATTTGGATTCCATCCTGAATCGAGGCAAGGGATGTACTCCTCGCCGGCTTCGAGACACTCTAGCAAAAGCCTCAGGATCTCCTGCAGTAGACCCTTGGATCCTCCAAGGCCGGTCCTCCCTTACGTTTAAGGATTAGTATTCCTGAACACACGTTTCCCAGTCCTATCGGACCTATCCATCGGCTCCGTAGAGACCGATATAACCGAGGCACCTCACATTTCAACAACCACAAAGGTAAAAATAATATAAATGTCAGGGCTTGTAAAACCCCGACACCACCCATAGCTTGAAGGAAACGTCATGTCCTCCTTGGGTCCCTTATCTCGTATTTAACTTATACCGAGGTGTGAGGCTCGTGAATCAACGCTATACACAAAGCTGCGCTATATTAAAGCCATGCTTTGATCATCAACCACAAGATTTTGCTTTTCAACAAAAAGCCTTGATCATTTGCATCTTTGCATGCCACGCTGTCAATCCACACCATAGCATTGATGTCTACCGATATACGACTTCTGAGCTCGTACGTCTCAGAGAAGGGCGTTAAGCAAGAGAATAAATTCTCTGTCGCCAACAGATGTATATTTAGTAGAGATCAACGAATACAACACATAACACACGTCAGACACACACATCCATTTACAAGTCCGTTCTAGGTCTGAACAAAACCGGAGGCACCTTATTCCTCATTCCATATGTCCAATACAGAAGAGAGGCCCTCGCACATATGGACGATCAACAAGTACGTCCAGACCGCTACCACGTAACCTCGTCAAGGGAGCTACCCATCTCTAAGGCATCATTAGCAATCCATAAGATGTGAAGATCACCGGTCTTGCACCGTCTTCATCTCTTCGACTTTTTATCGTCGATCAATTTTTTGAAATGAGAATTAACTTGGCCTCTTCAAATAATTCACGTGTATATAGAATTCAAATCAATTCGTTATATGGTTAAATTATTTGACATCCACATTTCAATTCATTAATATATTTTTCATGTTAAACACATCCAACCATCAAAATATTTGATAAATCGAGTAAAGTCAGTTTATTTCCATTCCATATTACTATATATATTTTATAACGATTTATCGCTATTTTTATTTATTTAAAAATAGCTCGTTTTAATTAAACGACGCTTCGGGCCATAACGCGGCCCTGACGCTGTTTTTCCCCAAATTTGATTTATACATTTCTCAAAATCTAACCGTTGGATCCTAACAATGTTAATACCGTTGGAAATATATTTCCAAAGCGAACCCAACGGTTCTGGTTTCGGTAAAATTCGATGGTCGGATCTCTCGATATAATCATTTAAAGTTACAATTTCAAAACATGAACTGCAGCGTCGTTATTCGTTTTGTTTAATATATATATATATATACACAATTCATTCTGGCGTTGTTTTTATTCAGATTTGAATTAAAATTCACATAGTCTAACCGTTGGATCTTAACAAAATCTATATCATTGGAAAGATATTTCCAAAGCGAATCCAACGGTTCATGTTTCGAGAAAATCCGATGGTCGGATCTCTCGGTATAATCGTTTAAAATTACGATTTCAAAATGCGAATTGCAGCGTCATTATTCATTTTATTTGATATATATATATACACACACATACACACACACACGTATATATATATATATAATTCCTTCGATGATTTTTAAATCATTTCTACTTCAAAAATATGGCTAACGCCTTGAAATTTCCGAAAATTTCGCCATAACCTCCTCTGTACGGGATGGGGTTTGGAAATTTATTGGACCATATTAGGCGCCCAATAAATCCTAAAAAGCATACACATTTTTTTAGTGATATAACTTTGTGTCCACAGGGAAGTGTGTATAGATCATAACTCCAGAGAATAAATTCTCTTCACCCTATAAATAGTTTTTGTGCCTTAATGATTAGGGAGACGTGATTATTATCAACTCCAGACCCGTGTGGTTTTTTTTATTAATTTGACAATTTACCTTTACATTTTACATAGTCCATATCAGTATTCGGTTCAACCTGAAATATAGTCATCGCCATACAAGCCTCTCGCTTGTATGGTAAACCTTCAGCCTCGTCACATAAGCTCCAAATGCTTATGTGGTATATGATAGAGTATGCTATCTTCACGCAGTATGCCATGTAGTGTAGTTCAAAATTAATTGTTACTATCTTATGGCGACGTTTACAATCTCACACTAGACAACCAGCACTCCACATCCAGTGGCAATCACGGGAGTTTATATAATAATAAAGTTGCGCAACCAACTCATTAAGGCTTACCTTTTTGTCGGGCATGCAAATAAATTCTTTACTCAACAGCTAATCCATTTTCCTGCTCAGCCTACGTATATATATATATGCAAAACTAAGCTAAAAATAATATATTTAGCGAACAAATATTTATTTCAACCATTCATTATTTTTAACACTTCAAATACATGTTAAAATATTATTTTCAATCAACAAATACTTATTTCAACTTTTCGTTATTTTTAACACTTCAAATACATGTTAAAAATATTATTTTCAATCAACAAATATTTATTTCAACCATTCGTTATTTTTAACACTTCAAATACATGTAAAAAATATTATTTTCAATCAACAAATATTTATTTCAACCATGAAATTTTTTAGCAATTCATATACATAATAAAAATGTGATTTCTATTATTCCAACAATTTATTTCTAACACGAATATTTTATATTCTTCACATGCATAACAAAAATGTGAATTTTATTATCTAAGCAATTTACTTCAATCATGAATAAATTATCAACGCATGAATATATTTCAACATATGAATATAATTCTAACACAATAATATTTCAGAAAATTTTGGCAGCATAATGGAAGGGGGTTTAAAACTGGCACCGTCCCGAGTATAGGTCCTCGCACTACTTTAGGCCTCGCGGCTTTCTCTAAGGGGCTTATTCCAATAATCTAAACATTTCGACCATTTTTCATATCATAATGAATTTTTCCCACAAATTAATCCAATTTTGTTTCAACCACAAACAACTATCATCAACCATTCGTTATCTCAACCAAATTTTCATGCCAATCACAATCAATTCATATCGTCCATGGTTTGTGGACAGGGGGAGTATATATATATATATACGTATATAAATATATTTCATTTCCATTTCAGTTTCATTTCAACTCCATTCAACGCACAATATGATTTATACAGCGTATATATAACTTATACATCGCACATATAATTTATACAACGCTTGTATGTGAGATATACAACGCCTACATAACTTATACATCGATTATATAATTTGTACATCACTATTCCATTCACATTTGAATTTAGAAATCTCACATCGCTTTTTAATCCTTCTGAAATTGTAGCAAGCTCGGAATGCGTTCTAGCTTCTTCTAGAATGTAGATGACGTCGCTACGAGTCTGATGTCTTCGGATTCACTGGATTTCGACAACATATAAGAAAGATATGATTTTTATTTGAAAATCATGATTTGCAACACTTAGAAGCCTTATATTCTATTTTAAAAACCAAAGTTGTTACCTCTCTTTAACAGTTCGAAACTAGGTTTAACAATTTCTGCAAATCCGTAGCTTGTGGACAAGATCGGGTTATATAACGACGAAGGGGGTGGAAGGAGATTTCCGGCGCCGGTGGTTACTGTTAGATCGACGGCCTGCTGAAGTCGCGGCGGCGCTTTGAACAGTCAAAGTTCGTGGGGGTGGTTCTCTGCGATGGAGCGACGAGAGGTGATGAACCAAGTATTGATTTGAAGAGGAGGAGAAGATCTTCAAAAAGTTCAACTACGACGAAGGGTATTGTTGAAGGGAATGGCCGAAAATCTGGAGAGAAGGTTGGAACCTGCTCCGTCGTCGACGAGAAGGAATAACGAGGGTTTTCTAATTTTTGTTTTATAAAATTAAATTATGAAAGAAATTATATGATTTGCCGATATTTATATTTATTCAAAAATTTGGGTTTTCTTCATACGAACTCCTATTCAGACCCAACGACCATCGCCTCTAGCTAAATACCCTCATTGCGGACACAATGGAATATGTTTCGTAAGCCCATTCGACTGTTACAGTTAGTTATTTTTCAAATTAAAATATAAGACATTCAATTTTGGATTTGAACGTACATTTTAATTTGCCGAGGCCATGTATTGATTCCAAAAATTCCCGAAAAATAAATATAGCTATGTTGGGACGATACGGTCCCAACAAAATTAATTTCGTCGAATTTGAAGACCGTTTGAAAAATGGACTTTTTCTGATCGATCCAATTCAAACTGAAATTACCGAATGCGTTTTCCTTTGCCACGCTCACTTATTAATTCCAAAAATTATGGAATTTGAAACCTAGCAATAATTTGACATTCCGGATCCAACCAAAGTGGTTTCATAAAAAATGGAGGTCGTTTGCAAAATGTCTACTTTTACGGGCTATATTTATATAAAATTTCACAGTGACTACTCTGAATATTCAACTGCCCATAACTTTTGATTACCGCTATGATATTTCAATTTTTCGGATTTGTTAGAAAGATATTTTCAAACAGATTTAAATATTTTTGATTTCACTAAAATCCGGTTTATTTTGATTCTGTACATTCAGTCAAAGTTCAAAGTCAATTTTTCAAACTATCGCGCCATTTCAGGCTCGTTATATAATTAAAATAAATTTATTCATTCTAACTTTGATTTAAATAAATTTTTAGTCGTTATTATTTAAAATAAATCATTTTAAATATTCCAAATTCATTAAAATATCCAAATTAAAATTTTAAATTGGTTTTGATTTTCCGGTTTGTTACAATCTCCACCACTTAAAACTTTTCGTCCCCGAAAAGGAAACAACAGTAAAGTAGGAAACAAAACGGAAACACAAAGTATTGTAAATGTACCTTGCACAAGAGCTAATCAGAGATGTCCACTCTGCAATTGGGATAAGCTTGCTTAATGCTCTCTTCGGTTTCCCAAGTACAGTATCTGGGATCTCCACTCCACTGCACTTTAACTAAATGAACTTTCTTGTTCCTTAGCTCTTTAGTTTCTTTGCCAATAATCTTTATCGGCTCTCTTACAACTGCTAATTCTGGAGTAATATCCAAATCCTGCTGCACTGCTTCTTCTACAACTAGATCTGGATCATGCACATGCTTTCGAAGTTGAGACACGTGAAATACATCATGTACCCCAAGCAACCGATCAGGTAACCCTATAAGCATGAGTTCCAATCCTTTCAAGAATAGGAAATGGACCAATAAATCTAGGTGCCAACTTCCCTGTTTTCCCGAATCGGACTACTCCTCTCATCAGAGAAACTCTCAAATAAACATAATCACCAACAGCAAATGCTAAATCTCTCCATCTAGAATCTGCATAACTCTTTTGTCGGCTTTGAGCTGTTTGTAATCGTTTCTTGATGAAATCGTGTAATGACCCGGAATTCTGAACGAAAACAAAATTTTGTGAATGAACTTAAAATTTAACAATACATTAATAAATTAACTTATTAATGTGTTAACTCATTTACAGGGCCAGAACAGTTAAGTAAGATTTATTTACAACGACAAAAAACGTAGCTAAATCAGTACAACGTAAGTATAACTAAACTTAGCAATAACAGCGCTACTAAAGAACTGTAGCAAAGCGTTACTAAAAGAACCGTAGCTAAGCATTACAAATGAACCATAGCTAAAGCGTTGTAAATCTTTACTAAAGTATAAATTGATTTTAGAGACGAATCGAAAGATCGGTAAACTAGAAAATTTGACATTTAGTCTACACCTATCCTAGGCTAACTAGACTAAGTAATTTCGACCATGTTAGAACCAAACTTGAACCATATCCTTTGCAAGATGATTAAGAGAGTTCAAATGTCAAAATCAAAGTATAACAAGTGTTTGAAATAGGAATGTCTTAGACTTTTAAATACTTAGAAACTCAAGCATGTATGCGCCATGTTTTACAGCAGAAAGGTTGTAGTGTTGCACCCAAAACATACACCAAACCCGAGAGCAAATGGCCTAGGCTAAAGCATCAAAATACATGCAACATAAAAGGCCAAAGACCCAACCATTTTCCTGCACATGGAAGTGAACACCATTTCAGCTAGAAACAGCCCATATAGGCGCAAGAAAGAACACGATCCCCTGAAGTAACAAAGCCCATTAGTTAGTTGAATAATTCATATACAAGTATGTAAGTACAAGTATGATAGGTACATATAGCTAGAGTTAAAAACACTTAATATATTTGCCATGATTCAAGGAATTTGCGCAGCAACATATCATGCAACTTGTACTAGGATCTTTAGCCTATTTTTAGTTTAAGATTTAAGGAAACAATAGGTGGAAAACTATGGACCATTGGGAGCTTGACATATGTTTGTACCATAGAAGCTTCCCATTGTTTATGATTATAAACTAGAGAAGAGGATGCAACATTGAAGAGCTTTGTCAACAAGTGAAAACCTATTGTATGGACATGAATGCTCCACCATCCCTTGTGCAAGAAAAACAAACCAAACTGAGCTTTCAAGAAAAACATTCTCTATTTTTAAAACCTGCACACAATATTTAGTTTAGAGTTATAAAGGATTTAATAATTTAAAGGATAATAGAAAAAACATTAGATAATAGTATTTGTTTTGCCTATAAATAGGATGATAATTCCCTCTTTGAACTCACCTACATTTCGAACCAAATCAAAAGGGAAAAGGGAAGTTTTAGCACACAACAGCAAAGACACTTAGGTGAGTAAACCTCCCCACGTTTTTATCTTATAGGATGGATATATATATATATATGCTTACATGTTTAATGAGTAATCAAATATATATGGGAACTTGAAATTTAAGAACATAAGAAACAGGGCTGTGAGTAAATCATTCACTGTATATTATTTTATCCCATGCAAGTATAAATGTGTATATGTGCTATGCTTATTATGATGATATTGCAAAAACCTTATCACTGAAACATGCTTATTTGATCACTAAGATAGGTTCTGTTAAGTTAAAACTGTGCATACTCCATTTCTCTATTTTGTTCAAATCTTTAGATCTGGTTGCTAGGAGTAGGTTAGGATTTAACTCTATGTATGCAAAGGGACCATTCAGGTTTATAAATAACATTTTTAAAAACATAAACCAATGGAATATAAAAATGTATATGCCCTATGGACAAAGTTAGGCACTATATAAGATCTGGTCTAAATTAAATAAATTCGCAAGTATGGATAAGTAAAACCTTAAACTGTTTCTGGTGGGGTCTTCGCTGGGTGTAGACAAATGGTCGGACGGACTTTAGTCATCTCCAGCGGACGTGGTTGATCGGGGATGTAAATTCTTTGTTGAATGAGTTGAGGTGACTCCAGCACGATTCATACATATGCTGTATGGAGGGAGATACTTTGCGATGAACGGATACGTGTGTGCACGTGCACACTGCAACATGCGCCGCAAGCTTCAAATATGGTGAAGTTTTGTTTTAAAATAACAGTAGCAAGAAGAAGGGAGTGGCATCATGTAAATCATGGCCTGTGAAATGGTGTGTGGGGAAAGCCGACAGTCCACTGGAGCTGGAGGACATGGTGAAGGGGGTAACAATGTACGGCAGGGGAAGGAAGGATGTGTTGAAATGAAAACAGGAAATGGGAACAAGTTTTGGAGAATGGTATACATTAGGTCTCGGGAGGGAAATAATATAAGGTAGCAGGTTCCTTTCCATTAAAATTGGAAGTATAGCAGGTCACGTTAGAAGAAGAGAGGGTGCGAAAGTGGTGAGATAGGTAGTCATCAGAGATGGAGGAGGAAGGTGGTTCACGGCAGCAACATGAAGTGCGAACCATTAGAAAATAGGAAAAAGAAATAATGTAGAGCATAGTACTTAGCAACAGGTGCAAAACGTATTTAAAGCAGGGAATGATTTAAGTAGCAGGTTCCTCCGTTCCATTTCAATAGAGGGGGCAGGCCACGTGAGCAGATTGGGGAGGCGCAGGCTAAAATTGTTTGGGCCACACAAGTTGTAAAGGGTAGGTAAATTAAATAGGAGGTGGTTGGGCCAGAATTAGTGGGCCTGTGAAGGGAATAGGGTTCATATTTAAATAGGAGAATAGTTAAAGAAGTAATGGGCTGAAGGTTTTTAAATGGGCCTGTTTTAATTAAAATAGTAAATGTTAAAAGAAGGAAGTAGTCCAAAATTTTATTTTAATCTATTTGTTTAAATACAATTCTAAATAACTTAAACATGATTTGTTTCATAAAATTATGATCACAACCTTGCTAAATTTATAATAATAAGTTAAGCGATGTATAGAAATGATAGGGTCCAAAATAGGAGATCAAGAGAAAATGGATTAACTGTCGATATTAGATCCAAATGTTCTATCTCGGGTTTTATAAAAAGAAGATTTTTCATGAGAAAGGTTTTTAGCCGTGCTTCGCACATGGTATAGCGTGATATTGAAATAAAGGAGTTAAGGTAATATTTTTCGAAATAAAAATATTAAAGGAATGTGAATTTTTGAAATGAGAATTCAAATGGGATTACTGAAAAGTAGGAACTGACTAGAATTAATAAGTTGAATGATTTTCTGAGTATGAATTTGATATTGGTTTTCGGCCTTTAGGATTTATGCTTAGGAAGTTGTT
Organism: Allium sativum; assembly: GCA_030737875.1. Classification (NCBI taxonomy): domain Eukaryota; kingdom Viridiplantae; phylum Streptophyta; class Magnoliopsida; order Asparagales; family Amaryllidaceae; genus Allium; species Allium sativum. Next base: position 135,721,642 of record CM060925.1, on the reverse strand, counting down.
CTCTTAATGATTACAGTCAGTGACTGATCGATGTGAAAGAATAGTGATATGTAAATATAGGAAATATGAATACATGAATATGTATATATGATGATTGGTCAATAGGAATTTCAATTGGAAATAAGATTGTTGTTTGCACACGTATTTTCATTTGATAGTTAAAACACCGACTATCAAAGTTTGACCATTTAACGTTGTTAATATGGAGAGACCGGTTGGATTATTATCCGAAGAACCACTTCGTATTGGCATAAGCGTTGCGAAACAAGTATGCTGAATCTATTGAAGACGGAGAAAAGTACAAGGGATGTTGTATAAATCTTAGATAACGATCGGCTAAGATGGATATACTGAATAGTGCCTTCGGTTTGTCCTGTCCCAGGACAACTTGTATGGACGAACGTCTGACAAAGTACTCCTAACTAATCACGTACGTTGATCTTTTCAAACGTAGTTATAAGTGGCAGAGGAATTCATTTCTCTTGCTTTATACTTGTAATATATTTTTGAAGAAGTCAATTAGTAAATTAGCGGGTTTGACGATGTGACGTTCAAAGCAAATCAAAAGAGTGTCAGGTTACGTTTAGCCTCAAGCTTCACAACCAGGGAATGACAAAAATCGGGCAGGCAGCATGGCTATGTGGTTAGCTCCCATTAGGAAGTATCATCACCTATCTAGAGATATTTCCTTGTTTCTTATTCTATCGATTCTGACCTGTTTTGGGAAACGGTTGGCTTGCTACCACCGTTGGTGATATACATTCGGTACACTCAAGAGAAATGAGTGATCGGTCATGTGTGGCCGGGTTACAAGATGTTCTTGTTGAACCCGTGTATTCGTATCTAGAGATACACCTCCGGAAGGTGATTCCATACCTTGTCATAGTTGGAAACCCAATATCCATAAGCACTTAACGGTTTTGTTTGTATACTATAAGTAGAATGTGAGATGTAAGCATTTTACTAGATTATGAATTATTTGTGGACATCCTAGACATTATCATAATATTTGTTTTAAATATGCAAACTATTTTGATCTCATAAGGTAAAAACCCGTTCCGTATTCACGGCTTGGTCTTATGAATCATTGTGATTTATTAAAACTTGTTTATAAATCGTTTACTCATACCAGTCCATGACTGACCCGGAGTTTATTTTCTGTGTTTTCCTTAAACTCTTGGGTACTCATAATATTTATTATGAGTAGACAAGTGATCCAGGTTCTAAAGTAACGTTGGAGTAGCTAGATGGCAGGATCTGAAGTGTTGGCTTATCTATCTTATGTTATGTATAACTATCCAAATGTTGGTTCAGTTATGATGTTATGTACTATCATTATGCAAGTTAGTATTACGACTGATTATTATGTAATCGATGTAATTTGTATCCCTACGTATCCAGTACTTTAAATGTACTTGACTTATGAAATATAATGTTTTGGTTATTATATATATTGTCCCAAGTTCCGCTGTGAGATTCTGATGTCTTTTCTTAGTTCTATTCTTCTATCTATTTCTTTTCTTATATAATGATACAACTTCCGAGGCACTGGAAAGTTGGGTCATTACAAATCGACTTTGTCTGAAGCTTCACGAATCATATCGGGACCCAATATAAGTCAGTTTCCAAGTTCTACCGAACATGCGGGAGATCTACAAGGTCTACCGTACAGTGCTTCGAACGGTGACATTTCCAAGCTCACATGGTAGCTGTTGTTGTATGAGAACTCAGCTAAATGCAAGTGATCTTCCCATGATCTACCAAAATCAATAATACAAGCCCGTAGTAAATCTTCTAGTATACGGCTCACCCTCTCAGTTTGGCCATCTGTTTGAGGATGATATGCGGTGCTCAGGTTCAGTTTTCTTCCAATTCTACTTGGAATGCTTCCCAGAATTTATTAGCAAAAATTGGGTCTCTGTCACTGACTATGCTGATGGGGACTCCACGCAGTTTAACAATTTATTTGAAATAAATCTGTTCTAGACTTTGAGCAGTTCTATTGGATCTGACAGGTATGAAGTGGGCGGTGTTCATGAAACGATCTTCAATCACCCAGATACTGCATTTCCTTTGCTGTTCAGGGCAAACCATCTATGAAATCCATGGAAATTTGTTCCCACCTCCAATTTGTAATTTCTAACGGTTGCAACAATCCGGCAAGTTTTTGTTGATCGCTTTTGACTTGTTGACAAGTAGAACACTGGCTAACATATATAGAAATGTCCCTTTTCATTGCCCTCCGCCAGAATGTGAGTTTGAGTTCATTGTACATCTTACTCACACCAGGATGGGTACTAAGTTTGGACTTGTGGCATTCATCCACCCTTCTCTTCGGAGCTCAGAAATATTGGGGATGCAACTTCGGCCTTTCAACCTCAGAACTCCCTTGTTATCAATCTGGAAACTCGAGGGTTCACCTTCCTTGATCCTCTTGCTAATCCTCTGAATAAATTCATCGTCTTTATGAAGAACAGAGATTTTATCAATCAATGAAGGCGTGATTATAAGATTGGCGATGATTACAGTTTTTCTGCTAAGCACATCCGCTACCACATTGACTTTCCCTAGCATATACAGAATGTCTAGATTGTACGCTGTAAGAAATTCTAGCCACGCTGCTGTCTCAAGTTTAAACCTTTCTGGGTGAACTAATACTTCAATGACTGATGATCTCTAAATAATTCGAACTTTTCAACCAATAAATAGTGTCTCCAGATTTTCAAAGAAAATACGACGGCGAGCAACTCAAGATCATGAGTAGCGTACCTCTTTTCATGCGGCTTCAACTGACGGCTAGCATAAGCGACTACTTGGCCTCTTTTCATTAATACTGCCCCAAGACCTCCAATAGAACCATCCGTCCAGAACGTCAAATCCTGATTGCCATCGATAATTGTAGTACTGGAGCCGTCGTCAATTTTAATTTCAGCTCTTGGAAAGCTGCCTCACATTTTGGAGTCCAATTGAATCGTGCGTGCTTCTTAGTTAGCTTTGTTAATGAACCGGATATCTTCGAAAAATCCTTAATGAATTTCCGATAATAACTAGCCAATCCTAAAAAACTCCGAACTTATGTGGGTGTAATAAGCTTCTTCCAATCTTGAATTGCTGTAATATTACTTGGATCAACTGAAATTCCTTCCTTTGATACGACGTGACCAAGGAACTTCACTTCATCTTGCCAGAATATACATTTAGAAAATTTAGCTTTCAGGATGTTCTTTCTCAGAATTTCCAACACTTGTTCCAAATGTTTCTCATGTTCGCTAGCTGACTTAGAGAAAATTAAAATATCATCTATGAAAACCAGCACAAATTTATTCAAGACCCCTCTGAATACTCTATTCATTAAGTCGACAAAGTAAGATGGAGTGTTAGATAAGCCGAACGACACTACTAACCACTCATAAAATATATCTGACCTCTGAAAGCTGTTAAAAGAACACATTCTTCAGCCATTCGTGGTTGATGGAAACCTGTAGCTAGGTCCATTCTGGAAAATACTTGCGCTCCATTCAATTGATCCAACAAATCATCGATGCGGGATAATGGATATTTATTCTTGAGCATCTGCTTGTTGAGGTCTCGGTAATCAACACATAGTCGGAGAGTACCGTCTGACTTCGAAACAAATACTATGGCTGCTCCCCAATTAGAGAAGCTCGGTATGATCAGACCTTTCCATAGCAATTGTCGAGTTTGATTGCCTAATTCTTCTTTTTCCTTCAAGGTCATTCTTCGAATTGAATGTACTACTGACCTTGCATTCAGAATTAGCTCGATTTTGAAGTCAATTTCTCTTTGCGGCGGTAAGCTATCGATTTCCTCGAATACATCTGTATAGTGTTTAATGATAGGAATATTTTCTAATAAAGTGGGAGTAACTTCTAGGTAGACCAAATTTTTTTTCTATCTGAATCTGAGCCTTAGCATGGTATAATAATATATCCCGGCTTCGTTTTAACTTTAACGACTCTTTCGGCACATTTAACTTCGGCCTCATATTTCGTTAACCAATCTAACCCAAGAACAATATCAAACTCCGAAAAATCTATGACGGTCGACTTAAAAGGAAATTGGTAAAAAGAATAAGAGACTGGCACATTACAATTCAAACTGAGAACAAGAGAGCCTCCTATCGGATTATGAACTCTAATCGATTCTTTAAGATTTATTGGTTTTAACTTTTTAACAGTGTTACTTGCAATGAAAATTTGTGATGCACCAGTGTCAAATAATACGGAAACAGGAATATTTTTAATAGTAAGGGTACCTCCCAAAACATCGGGCTTACCTGCTCCCGGAGAAGAGGCTGGCGGATCTGCTCCGCTATATACATGAGCAACCTGGGAATTCTTCAGCAACGGACAATTTAGCTTGATATGTCCCTTTTGATGACAATTGAAACACTCTCGTTTATCCCCAGAATTCTGACTCCAGCTTGCTTGGTCTGTCCTTTGCCTCTTGGGAGCATTGCATTCTTTGGCCCAATGACCATTTTGGCCACAATTGCGACAAGCACCCTTTGGTTTCCAATTTGCTTGCGGCTTGGCAGGTGCTGAGTTGCTTTCTTTGGGTTGCTTTTCAAAAGCCTTGCTCTTGTTGCTTGCTTGATTCTTTGCACGGTCTACATCTAAGTTCCTCTAATCCAAGCTCTCATAATTGCATGCCATATCTACCATATCGGCAAATGGAAGCTTAATGTGGCTCGTTGTTCTATTCTGGTACCTGCGCTGAAGTCCGTGGATGAACCTCTTGCTCTTTATCTTAGCATTCTGAACCAGCTCGGGCGCATAACGGGATAAATGAGTGAACTTGTTGAGGTATTCTTGAATGGTGCGATCTCCTTGCTGGAGATTGGAAAATTCGCCGTGCAAGCGCTCCATCTCTTGCTCAGGAATGAACTTCTCCTTGAACAACACTTTGAATTCATCCCAAGACATCTCCACCTCTAGCTCATCCAAGGTGATGGCTTCCTACCATAGTTGTGCCTCTTCTTGCAATAACCATGTGCCCAAAAAATTCTTACGATGATCCTCGAGCCCCAAGCCAGCGAACATTTTCTCTCATGTCTTTAACCAAGTTAGGGCCTCAGTTACCGTACTAGTGCCAGAGAATGTCTTGCCTCCTAGATTTTTGAATTTCTTTGTCACTCGGTCTAGATCGAATGGCTGAGGGGGCGGCGGCGGCTGAATCAAGGGCTTCTCAGCAATGGGGATATTCCCTCGTCCTTGGCCTCGGCCTCCTCGACCTCTACCTCTAGTAGCTCTCATAGCCATCCATGTCAGTTCTGTACAAGCAAGACAAGAGTCAGGTTCACAGAAATGATAATTTTAAGGAATGGTAAAAGAAGAAGAACATAAGGAAAACAATGATGTAGTGATCGATTTATTATGCTATTCTGTTGCTCATTCTAGGACATTACTAATCCTATCTCTAATGAGTCACTCGCCTTAGAACACTACTGATTCTATTTTTGACGAGGTGTTTAATGTGTTTAATTCCAGAACTAAGATTAACCAAAGCTCTGAAAGCAACTGTGACGATCCGAAACCCCGTGTCATGGAAGTAAGGATAATCATTGGAATATAACACATTAATCATCATTAGCAGAGTACAGATAATAGCATGAGCATGAAAATAGAATAATTTACATCAACATGAAGCGGAATCATAAAATGTAATAAACATCAGAGTAGCACAGTCATAGGATACAACTTAGTGCATAACGGAAAGGATCGGTCTACATCAAGATCATTGGAACATATACATCAGATAATACATGATAAAGATAAATCAGTCTACATCGCGATCAGCGGTACATATACATATGATAATACAGGCGATAATGTCAATGGACAAAATACAGATAAAGAAAGTCCTCGCCATCGTCCAAAAACGCACTCCATGCTGAAGTGCTAAGCCAAAATATCACCTGCAACCTGTCACTAGGCTGCCTGCGTAAAAATAAGGGCATCCGAGTTTGCAAAGTGAAACAAACTACGAGTCAATCATGGGACTGGTATGATAAATCTACTTAACTAGTTAAACAACAATAATAAGGCAAATTATAGGACCACACCGCTAACGCGGAACGGGTTTCCTCCAGTGATTGCCAGTGCATGAAATAAAGTAAATCTCTTGTACAACGCAATGCTTTTTATAAAAATGAAGCCATTATAAGACTCAAGTCCCATCACACAATGCAACGCAAACCGGAGGATAGAGTTTTTACCTTATAATGGCCAAAATATGCTTGGTACGAATAAAACAAAAGTATTTGATATTATTACTAGTGCCCATATGTTTCAAAAGCAAATTCAATCATAATTATCAATTTTAGACGGCATAGCTACCATCTACTATGTCGCCATATATAAGTTACAATCAAATCTCGTATTGGGAATTTGGATTCCATCATGAGTCGAGGCAAGGGATGTACTCCTCGCCAGCTTCGAGACACTCTAGCAAATGCCTCAGGATCTCCCGCAGTAAACCCTTGGATCCTCGAAGGCCGGTCCTCCCTTACATTTGAGGATTAGTATTCCTGAACACACGTTTCCCAGTCCTATTGGACCTATCCATCGGCTCCGTAGAGACCGGTATAACCGAGGCGCCTCGCATTCCAGCAACCACAAAGGTAAAAATAATATAAATGCCAGGGCTTCTAAAACCCAGATACCACCCATAGCTAGAAAGAAACGTCATGTCCTCCATAGGTCCCTTATCCCCTTTTTAACTCATACCGAGGTGTGAGGCTCGCGAATCAACGCTATACACAACGCTACGCTATATTAAAGCTGTGGTTTGATCATCAACCACAAGATTTTGCTTTTCAACAAAAAGCCTTGATCATTTGCATCTTTGCATGCCATGCTGTCAATCCACACCATACCATGATGTCTACCGATATACAACCATCGAGCTCGTACGTCTCAGAGAAGGGCGTTAAGCAAGAGAATAAATTCTCCGCCGCCAAAAGATGTATATTTAGTAGAGATCAACGAATACAACACATAATACACGTCTTACACACATCCATTTACAAGTTTGTTCTGGGTCTGAACGAAACCGGAGGCACCTTATTCCTCGTTCCATATGTCCAATAAGGAAGAGAGGCCCTCGCACATCCGAACGATCAACAAGTACGTCCAGACCGCTACCACTGTACTCTCATCAAGGGAGCCACCCATCTCTAAGGCATCAGTAGCAATCCATACGATGTGAAGATCACCGGTCTTGCACTATCTTCATCTCTTCGACTTTTTGTCGCCGATCAATTATTTGAAATGAGAATTAACTCGGCCTTTTCAAATAATTCACATGTATATAGAATTCAAATCAATTCGTTCTATGGTTAAATTATTTGACATCCACCTTTCAGTTCATTAATATAATTTTCATGTCAAACACATCCAACCATCAAAATATTTGATAAACCGAGTAAAGTCAGTTTGTTTCCATTCCATATCGCTATATATATTTTATAATGATTTATCGCTATTTTTATTTATTTAAAAGTAGCTCGTTTTAATTAAACGACGCTTCGGGCCATAACGCGGCCCTGGCGCTGTTTTTCCCCAAATTTGATTTACACATTTCTCAAAATTTAACCATTGGATCCTAACAAAGTTAACATCGTTGGAAAGATATTTTCAAAGCGAACCCAACGGTTCCGGTTTCGGGAAAATCCGATGGTCGGATCTCCTGATAGAATCGTTTAAAGTCACGATTTCAAAACACGAACTGTAGCGCCGTTATTCATTTTATTATATATATATATATAAATATAATTCATTCTGGTGCTGTTTTTATTCAGATTTGAATTAAACATTTCACACAATCTAATCGTTGGATCTTAACAAAAATTTATATCATTGAAAAGATATTTCCAAAGCGAACCCAACGGTTCCGGTTTCGAAAAAATCCTATGGTCGAATCTCTCGGTATAATCGTTTAAAATTACGATTTCAAAACGCGAACTGCAGCATCGTTATTCGTTTTATTTGATTTATATTTATATATATAGATATAATTCCTTCGACGATTTTTAAATTGTTTCTACTTCAAAAATATGGATAACGCCTTGAAATTTTCGAAAATTTTGCCATAACCTCCTTTGCACGGGAAGGGGTTTGGAAATTTATTGGGTCGTATTAGGCACCTAACAAATCCTAAAAAGCATACACATATTTTTAGTGATATAACTTTATGTCCACAGGGGAGTGTGTATAGATCATAACTCCAGAGAATAAATTCTCTTCACCTTATAAATAGTTTTTGTGCCTTAATGACTAGAGAGACGTGATTATTGTCAACTCCAGACCCGTATGGGGTTTTTATTAATCTGACAATTTACCTTTACATTTTATATAGTCCATATCAGTCTTCGATTCAACCTGAAATATAGTCATCGCCATACAAGCTTCTCGCTTGTATGGTAAATCTTCAACCTCGTCACATAAGCTTCAAATGCTTATGTAGTAGATTAAAGAGTATGCTATCTTCACGCAGTATGCCATGTAGTGTAGTTAAAAATTAATTGTTACTATCCTATGACGACATTTATAATCTCACACAGAACAACCAGCACTCCACATTCAATGGCATTCACAGGAGTTTATATAATAATAAAGTTGCACAGCTAACTCATTAAGGCTTACCTCTTTATCGGGCATGTAAATAAAGTTGCACAGCTAACTCATTAAGGCTTACCTCTTTATCGGGCACGTAAATAAATTCTTTACTCAATAGCTAATCCATTTTCCTGTTCAGCCTTTGTATATATATGCATAACTAAGCTAAAAATAATATTTTTAGCGAACAAATATTTATTTCAACCATTTGTTATTTTTAACACTTCAAATACATGTTAAAAATATTATTTTCAATCAACAAATATTTATTTCAACCATTCGTTATTTTTAACACTTCAAATACATGTTAAAAATATTATTTTCAATCAACAAATATTTATTTCAACCATTCGTTATTTTTAATACTTCAAATACATGTTAAAAATATTATTTTCAATCAACAAATATTTATTTCAACGATGAACTTTTTTAGCGATTCGTATACACAGTAAAAATGTGATTTTTATTGTTCCAACAATTTAATTCTAACATGAATATTTTATATTCTTCACATGCATAATAAAAATCCGAATTTTATTATCTAAGCAATTTACTTCAATCACGAATAAATTATCAACGCATGAATATATTTTAATATATGAATATAATTCTAACACAATAATATTTCAGAAAATTTCGGCAGCATAACGGCAGGGGGTTTAAAACCGACACCATCCCGAGTACGGCTCCTCGCACTACCTTAGGCCTCGCAGCGTTCCCTAAGGGGCTTATTCCAATAATCTAAACATTTCGACCATTTTTCATATCATAATGAATTTTTCCACAAACTAATCCAATTTTGTTTCAACCACAAACAACTCTCATCAACCATTCGTTATCTCAACCAAATTTTCATGCCAGTCACAATCAATTCATATCGTCCATGGTTTGTGGACGAGGGGAGTATATATATATATGTGTATATAAATATATTTCATTTCCATTTCAATTTCATTTCAACTCCATTCAACGCACATATGATTTATACAACGTATATATAACTTATACATCACATATATTATTTATACAATGCTTGTATGTAAGATTTACAATGCCTATATAACTTATACATCGATTATATAATTTATATATCGCTATTCCATTCACATTTGAAATTAGAAATCTCACATCACTTTTTAATCCTTCTGAAACTGTAGCAATCTCGGAATGCATTCTAGCTTCTTCAAGAATGTAGATGACATCGCTACGAGTTCGATGTCTCCGGTTTCACTGGATTTCGACAACATAGCAAAACGATATGATTTTTATTTGAAAATCATGATTTTCAACACTTAGAAGTGTTATATTCTATTTTAAAAACCAAAGTCGTTACCTCTCTTTAATAGTTCGAAACTAGGTTTAACAATTTCTGTAAATCCGTAGCTTGTGGACAAGATTGGGTTATATGACGACGAAGGGGGCGGGTGGAAAGAGCTATCCGGCGCCGGTGGTCACCGTTAGATCGACGACCTCCTGAAGTCACGCGGTGCTTTGAACGGTCGAAGTTCGTGGCGGTGGTTCTTTGTGATGGAGCGACAAGAAGTATTGATTTGAAGAGGAGGAGAAGATCTTCAAAAAGTTCAACTACGGCGAAGGGTATTGGTGAAGGGAACGGCCGAAAATTTGGAGAGAAGGTTGGAGCCTGCTCCACCATCAACGAGAAGGAATAACGAGGGTTTTATGTTTTTTTTAATAAAATTAAATTATGAAAGAAGTTATATGATTCGCGGATATTTATATTTATTCAAAAATTTCGGTTTTCTTCATACAAACTCTAATTCAGACCCAATGACTATCGCCCCTAGCTAAATACCCCCATTCCGAACACAATGGAATATGTTTCGTAGGCCTATTCAACTGTTATAGTTAGTTATTCTTCAAATTAAAATATAAAACATTCAATTTTGGATTTGAACATACATTTTAATTTGTCGGGGCAACATACTGATTTCAAAAATTCCCAAAAAATAAATCTAGACATGTTTGGATGATATGGTCCAAACAAAATTAATTTCGTAGAATTTGGAGACCGTTTGAAAAATGGACTTTTTTTGGACGATCCAATTCAAACTGAAATTACCGAACGCATTTTCCTTTGCCACGCTCACATATTAATTCCAAAAAGTATGGAATTTGAAACCTAGCAATAATTTGACATTTCGGATCCAACCAAAGTGGTTTCACTTAAAATGGAGGTCATTTGCAAAATGTCTACTTTTACGGGCTATATTTATATTAAATTTCATAGTGACTACTCTGAATATTCAACTGGCCATAACTTTTGACTCCCGTTATAAAATTTTGATTTTTCGGATTCGTTAGAAAGATATTTTCAAATAGATTTAAATATTTTTGATTTCACTAAAATCCGGTTTATTTTGAATCCTATACATTCAGTCAAAGTTCAAAGTCAATTTCCAAATTATCGTGCCATTTCAGGCTCGTTATATAATTCAAATAAATTTATTCGTTCTAACTTCGATTTAAATAAATTTTTAGTCGTTATTATTTTAAAAAAATCATTTTAAATATTCGAAATTCATTAAAATAGCCAAATTTTAAATTTTAAATTGTTTTTGTTTTTCCGGGTTGTTACAAAGATCCCTTGAAAACCTCTTTTATGATACCTTTGAAAACTTCATAAATTTTGAAATATACATGATACTGATTTATGGCCATCTATAATGAAAAATATGTATGAGCTGTAACATACTTGTGTATAGGTGCTGAGGCTCTATAAATGATTGATTTAGAGAGCAATAGATTTTCTAAGTGCTGATCACTAATCAAGAATGCTAACTCTATGTCTCAGCTAGGTTTTAGAATCCATTTAAAACCAGTTTATGCATAGCAGCAAAAACCCTTAAAAACTTTCACTAAACCCATAGATTAACATCGGATCTGTATCCAGACAAGCTTATACATATGTACAAGTGGCTTTGTTCTGACAAGGATTTTTCCTTATTAAAACATCAAGATAAAATTATTTTCTAGAAGGTATATATATGCACCAGATGGCTTATATTCTTGTTTGAATGGTTGTTTTGATTGTTTGGATGGTTTCTATGAAATCCATGGCATTATGCAGTGCGTCTAATGGTGTTAGTTTACCTTATTTAGGTAAGTAGTTACTGGAAAATATAAAAAAAACACTTAGTAATTTAACTAAGGTATTTTTTGGTCAAGATGTTTGTGGAATGGCTTGCCTTGAGTTGTAAGTCTGGCATATGGCCTAATTTTGATCCTGAAATCTTTGTGTAGTAGTGTGAATTAGAATACTACAATGTGCCCCAGTGATTCTTTTATACAGATGCGACCAGGGTATATAAACAAATTGATATGGTAGGAAATAGATATAAGGAACTTGAGTTTTCCTGGAAGGTTTCCTAGGGCAGTTATGGATGCAAATCGTAATATTGTCAGGATGGATTTACCTGTTGTGCACATATGTATGATTGATTTGTATGTTTTAATCTGAGCATTGATGTTAAATATTGAATAAATCGGTGGAAATACACTTGCACAAGATTATTTATCTAACATAAAAAGGAGTATTATTTATCTAACATAAAAAGGAGTATGCCTTTTTAATAGAATTTCTTCATGAATTATATCTTGAATTTTATTCATCATGTTTTAATTGAGATGCTCATACCAGACATGTTACTCTGACCTTGTTTGCTCATGGCAAATGAGGTGTCTCATTCTATGATGAAGCAGCCTCAAATGCTTTTTTAGGAAATGATGGAGCTAAGTAAGATCTGGATTAAAAGTTTGGATGACTTTCATGGATGTATGCTTAAGTAGAAAATAAAAGCTTCTAAATTATTGTACCTGAATGAATCCTTGAGAATTGTTTTATGAGTCAATTTTGTAAATATTAAGCTAGGTCCAGAAAAGTTATGTTTAGATGATAGAAAAATTAAATACATTGTGTAATGTTGATGACTGAGCTGAAAAAGTATTTTATATGATCATTTTGCAAACTAAAATTGAGAAAACATATGTTTTGAATTTTGGAAAGTTACTAATATTATTTGTATTAGTCAATCTGGAGTCATTTAGAAAACAAGGTGTACATTTACAAGTTTGTATGCCGGTTTATTGGTGTATTCATTCAGTAAACTCAAATACAAAAAGTGGTGCACATGGGCACACTTGGATTCTGTTCAGATCAGGGATGGACTAACCCGGGGTGCAATGTTGACCCATGCACCAAGGATCAGAATAGTAAATATGCATATGTTGCACATATTGTTTCAAAAGTATCATTTATGCATACATATGATTATCAGTTTTGGTAATCCTATTTTGAAAAGTATCACTTATAAATGCATGAGAGTATCATTTTGATAACATTGTTTTGAAAGGATCATTTTTGTATGAACTAGAATATCATTTTAAAGGGTACCATTTTTGCAAGCATCATTTTTGAATGTATTTAGGTATCTTTTCTGTAGGCACCACAGTATCGTTTTTGCATATATCAGAGTATCATTTTTAGCCTTATGATCCAAAAGTATAACTTTTGTTGGCATAAAAGTATCAGTTTTAAATCTTGTTTAACATTGATCTATAATGAGGTCAATGGATCTTTTGCTTTCTTTCTACTCTGATTTAAAGCAAGAGGGATATATATATATATATCTTCACATATATATATATATATCAAAATGTTTTTTGTATGACCTAATATTTTTATATTAGTAAAAATTTTGGATCCTGGTTTTTTGTTAAGGACAGAATGTCTCTGGCTTATAACTTTATAAATAGAGAACCATTTGTATGCAACTGTAAAAAATCATACCAGAATTTATGTTAAAAGCAGGTTCATTCCATTGTGGTGTCAGAGCTGTGTTAATTGAAAACACAGATAATACCTTATTGTTAGGTGATAGAATAATTAAATTAAATTTGTATGATTGGTTGCTTATGTGTTCTTGATTACTATATACTTGTATGGGGGAATAATACCATATAGGAGTAGGGAATTTAGCTAGCCCAAAGATTTCTTTTGCTTAAGAAACATGGCAGGAAGGGGAAGAGGAACACCTAGGGTGGATATGCAAGAATTGGTAAATGCTTTGAGAGAAGGAATAGGGCATAGACCTGAGAATCCACATAAAGAGCTCTCCAAATTACTAAAGACATACTCATTTAGGAGAAAAAGCTTTAAAGGGACTGAAAGTGTAATGGAAATCCAGGATTGGCTTAAAACCTTGGAAAGGATTTTTGGAGACATGCAATTAGATGATCAAAGGAGGAGGCAAGTAGCTTCTAGACAGTTGAAGTGAGCAACTTTGAGTTGGTGGGAGGTAGTCATAGCTGGAAGAGTTAAGAATGACATTACTTGGAACTAGTTTAAGGAATTAGTTGAAGCTAGATTTGTGCCTGCATCTGCTAAGGCAGCTTTGCTTGAAGAGTTTTTAAGACTTAGACAAGGGAATTCAATTATTACTGAGTACACTCAAAAATTTGAAGGCCTATCAAAATATGGAGATATGCTAGTTGTTGATGGAGCTTCCAAAAATAGCAGGTATATTTAGGGGTTAAGTCCAAGCTTAAGTAGAGCTATGATAACCTATGTAGACAAAAATTTTGATCAAGTCATAGATTTGGCTTTAAACTTTGAGCAACATGATAAAGAAAGGAAAAAATTCAGGAATTTTAAGTACAATAATAATAAAAAGGGCAAGGGAAAGTACCATCCATATGAAAAGAAACAGGAAGATGCTGGAAGTAAGAAAACCAATGATGGAAAAACTAGTGAAAATAAGAAGAAATTGGTGTATCATCACTGTGGCAAAGAGAGACATATAAAACCAAAGTGACCAGAGTTGAAGGGTGGAGCATTCAAGTGTTATACTTGTGGGAAGGAAGGCCATTTGAAGAGGAATTACCCTCAAAATAAGCAAAAAGGCGAAGTGGCAACTCTAGAGACAAAAGGCAAATCCATAGTGGAATCTAATGCAAAAAACCTTGGACAAATGGAAGGTGTATTATTTATTTTTTAAGTGCCTATATTAGTAGTATTTGATACAGGAGCAACACACTCTTTGATCTCCCATGATATAGTTAAAACCTTGAAACTAAATTGCATTTTTCTAGAGAAACCATTACTTGTTAAAAGCCCTCTAGGAAGTTCTTGTGTCCTAGATATGATGTGTATGGATTCAGAGTTAATTATAGGAGGAATAGTTTTCATTTCAAATTTTTATGTCTTAAATTACCTAGATATAGGTATTATATTGGGTATGGATTTGCTAAAGCAACATAAGGCTATAATTAATTTAGAAACACCCACCATCTCATTCCAAAATAGTAAGAAACAAAGAATTATAGTTCTTTGTGAATCTGTTAAAGAAAGGAGGTTATTTCATTTATGTGGGTTAAGTGATGAAATTTCTGAGTTTTCAATGGAACACATACCCATAGTAAATGAATACTTAGATGTTTTTGAGGAAGTTAAGGGTATCCCAAAAAATAGGCTGGTGGAATTTCAAATTAATTTAATCCTAGGGGCATGTCCCGTGATTAAAAAGCCTACAATAATGGGGCCAGGTGAACTCATAGAACTGAAGAAACAGTTAGAGGAATTAGAAGAGAAAGGTTTCATAAGACCAAGTAATTCTTGTTGGGGTGCATAAATGGTTTTTGTGAAGAAACAAGATGGTTTTTTAAGGTTGTGTATAGAATACAAAGAGCTAAATAAATTGACCATAAGGAACAAGTATCCTTTACCAAGAATTGATGATCTTTTTGATCAATTGGCTGGATCAAAAGTGTTTTCTAGACTTGATTTAGCCTCTAGCTTTCACCAAATGAAAGTGGAGGAGTCTAGCATCAAATATACAACATTCAACACTAGATATGGGTTAAATGAATTTATAGTAATGCCCTTTGGACTGACTAATGCACCATCTTATTTTGATGATTGATGAATAGTACATTCAGGGATTATTTGGATAAGTCTGTGTTAATTTTTATAGATGACATTTTGATTTATTCCAAAACAATAGAGAACACAAAAATCATCTGCATTTGGTCTTGAGCAGATCAAGGCAGAATAATTTAAAGGCAAAATTCTCGAAATGTACCTTTTGGAGAAAGGAGTAAACTTTCTTGGACATGTAATCTCTGCACAAGTTATTTCAGTGAATCCAAGTAAAGTGGTAGCCATACAAACTTGGCAAAGACCCAAAATCGTGAGTGAAGTTAGATCATTCATAGGGATGGTTGGATATTATTGAAGATTTATCAAGGATTTTTCTAAGATCTCGGCACCACTGACTAACCTAACTAGGAAGAATCAAGTCTATGTTTGGACTGAAAAATGTGAGAAAGCCTTTGAAGAATTAAAGGAAGCATTGGTAAATGCACCTGTCTTGAAAGTACCAAAAGGAAATCATGATTTAACAATTTACACAGATGCATGTGGATATGGTTTAGGAACAGTATTGATGCAACAAGGTCAAGTAGTGGCATATGCATCAAGGCAATTAAAACCACATGAAACCAGATATGCAACACGTGACTTGGAATTAGCTGCAGTTGTGTATGCCTTGAAGCTATAGAGATTACTTGTTAGGAGCCAAATTTGAGCTCTACACTAACCATAAATCTTTGAAATATTTGTTCTCACAAAAAGACTTGAATATGAGACAACATAGGTGGGTGGAGTTTTTAGCTGCATATGATTTTGATATACTCTACACCCCAAGAAAGGCAAATAAAGTAGTTGATGCTTTGAGTAGGCAACATGCTAAAATAAGTTTAATGATGATAGTGGAGTTCAAGAATTTAATGGTACTCATTGATCCGGAAATAAAAGAGAATAATGATGTGCAAATGGAAGTGCAGGATGAACAAGCAAATATGGGAAGATTAAGTATGGTTACCTTGCAGTCTAATTTATTTCCAAAGGTAAGAAGCATGCAAAATCAAGATCCCATCATTTTAGAAAAGAAAACCCTTTTGGAAGCAGGAGAAGAAGTGAAGAACCTACACATTGATGAGAAGGGATATGTGAGAAATAAAAATAGAATGTGGGTACCTGGAAATTCAGAATTAAAGGAGGAGATATTGAATGAATATCATAGAAGAAAATACTCCATACATCTAGGGAATACCAAGATGTATCATAATCTGAAGAGGAATTAATGGTGGAAAGGAATGAAAAGTGATGTAGCAAAATTTGCGGCCAAATGTGTAATTTGCCAACAGATAAAGGCAGAAACACAAAGAACCTTGGGTTTACTTTAACCCTTTAAGTATACCTCAGTGGAAATGGGAGGATATCTCCATGGATTCTATAGATGGTCTACCAAGATCAAAAAGAGGGAATACTAGTATATGGGTAGTAGTTGATAGACTAGCTAAAGTTGCACATTTCATTCCAGTGAAGGCAAGCATAAATGCACCAATACTAGCTCAAATATTTAAGAAGGAGATAGTAAAATTACATGGCATACCTAAGACTATTGTGAGTGATAGAGACACTATCTTCACATCTAAATTTTGGAGAAGTTTTAAAGAGGCTATGGGAAGTGAGATTTGCATGAGCATTGCTTACCATCCTCAGTCAAATGGGCAAACTGAAGTAGTTAACAAAGTGCTTGAGGATTTATTGAGAGCCTGTATTTTAGATTTTGGGGGTAACTGGGAAGAACACCTCCACTTAGATGAATTTACATACAACAACAATTAACAAAGCACTATAGGGATGGCACCATTTAAAGTTTTATATGGCAGGCCATGTTCATCTCCAGTATGTTGGGTTGAAACTGGGGAAAGAGCAATTTTAGGCCCTGAATACATAAAGGAAACAACTAAAAAAATTGCATTGATAAGGAAAAGAATGGATGTTGCACAAGACAGATAAAAGAAATATGCAGATAAGAAGAGGAGGCAAGTTGAATACCAGGTGGGGGACTTTGTCTTCATTAAGATTTCACCTATGAAAAAGGTGTTAAGATTTGGGAAGCAAGGCAAACTGATACCTAGGTATATAGGACCATACAAAATTCTGGAAAGAATTGGTTCATTGGCTTATAAATTAGAATTACCCGAAGATATGCAGGGGATACACAATGTTTTTCATGTATCACAATTGAGAAGATGGGTTCATGATAAGCAAGATATTCTGGAATCACCATCACAGGTCCAGATAAATTCTGATTTGGCTTATGAAAAAGAACCAGTGGGAATTTTGGCTAAAGAGGTAAAGAAATTAAGAAATAAAAGCCTGAATCTTGTGAAAGTGCAGTGGAGTGTTGATCCAAATGATTACACATGGGAATTAGAGGACAAGGTTAGGGTGAATTATCGTACAATGTTTGCAAATTAAAGGTACCCTTATTTTTTAAGCATGTGTCTTATGTTTGTTTGGCCAATTTCATAGATGGATGAAGGCGTTTAATCAGGGTATATAATCCCTGAGTCAAATTGAAAATTTTATTCAATTATGAAGAAAACTGTGACGACACAATTCCTAAAAGGTGGGGTACTTGTAATGACCCAAAACTTTGAGTAAAATTATTTTAACATGGTTTAAAAATGTTTACTGAATTTTTATTTGGGATTGATAGGGTTTTGGTCCGTGTGCATGTATGAGTGTGTGTGTACATGTTTACAATAGGGGACAAGCACAAGGCAACACCATAATTCCAGGATATAATATGATTCATGTATGTGAGTATACATGTATTTCCAGTGGCAATTAAAATTAAACCATATGGACTGATTTAGTGTATAATGTAAAGAAGTTTGAAATAATACGTACACATGTATATGGCAAAGACAAGTGCACCAAGATTAAATGATGCATATCCAGATTTAGAAAAAAGAGGGATTATTATTTTGTCATGACTTATTATGGAGGGAAAATGGTTTGAAAACATTTTCCTTATTTCTGAAAAGTAATGCAGTTTTACATCCGAGCATTATAGAGAAAATAAATCAAAATGATGTGAATAACACTCACATAAATAGCATGACTTACTAAGGGCCAAAACTGACTCTGTATAACCTGTGAAACCCTAGAAATTTGATGCTATAAATAAGGGTGTCCGGGCAAAATGGAACTGCCTAGTGAAAACATGTTAAAATACATAAAAATTATTTTAAAAGAAAGAAGGGAAGCTTGGGGACAAGCAAGAGTTTTCTAATTATTGTTTAGCTTAGAAGAAGGAGATTTAATGAGTATTCTCACTTAAAACAAATGGCATTAAATCCTAAGTTAAAGAGGCAGCAAATATCTTCCTACGTTTATTTTGCTTTGAATTTGATTCTTACCTATTTATATGTGACAGTGGATATATTAATGATTTTATTTAAAATCATTGTTGAGTTTAACATTATGGATTTAAAGCTATTATTTAAATCTGTTAAGTTTTATGATCCCTTACCTTTGAAAACTTCGTAAATCTGGAAATATACATGATACTGATCTATGGCCATCTCCCATGAAAAAAATATGAGCTGCAATGTACTTGTGTATAGGTGCTGAGGCTCTATAAATGATTGATTTAGAGAGCAATAGATTTTCTATGCGCTGATCTCTAATCAAGAATGCTAACTCTATGTCTCGGCTAGGTTTTGGAATCCAATTAAACCCAGTTTATGCATAGCAGCAAAAACCCTTAAAACATTCACTAAAACCATAGATTAACATCAGATCTATATCCCAACAAGCTTATACATATGTATAAGTGGCTTTATTCAGACAAGGATTTTACCTTATTAAAACACCAAGATAAAATGATTTTCCGGAATGTACATATATGTACTGGATGGCTTATGTTCTTGTTTGAATGGTTGTTTTGATTATTTGGATGGTTTCTATGAAATTCATGGCATTATGCAGTGAGTCTAATGGTGTTAGTTTACCTTATTTAGGTAAGTAGTCACTGGAAAATATAAGAAAACACTTAGTATTACTAAGGTATTTTTTGGTTAAGATGCTGTGGAATGGATTGCCTTGAGTTGTAAGTCTGGCACATGGCCTAATTTTGGTCGTGAGATCTTTGTGTAGTAGTGTGAATTAGGTTACTACAATGTGCCCCAGTGATTTTTTTATACAGGTGAGACCAGGGTATATAAACAAATTGATATGGTAGGAAATAGGTACAAGGAACATGAGTTTTTTTGGAAGGTTTCCTAGGGCAGTTATGGATGCAAAAAATAATATTATCAGGATGGATTTACCTATTGTGAACATATGTATGATTGATTTGTATGTTTTAATCTAAGAACTGATGTTAAATATTGAATAAATCAGTGGAAGTACACTTGCACAAGATTATTTATCTGACATAAATAGGAGTATGCCTTTTTAATAGAATTTCTTCATGAATTATATCTCGGTTTTTATTCATTATGTTTTAATTGAGATGCTCATACCAGACATGTTAGTCTGACCTTGTTTTCTCATGGAAAATGGGGTGTCTCATTCTATGAAGAGGCAGCCTCCAATGCTTTTTCAGGAAATGATGGATCTAAGTAAGATCTGGATTAAAAGTTTGGCTGACTTTCATGGATGTTAGCATTCTTTAGTAGAAAATAAAAGCTTCTAAATTATTGTACCTGCATGAGTCCTTGAGAATTTTTTTATGAGTCAGTTCTGTAAGTATTAAGTTGGGTCCATAAAAGCTATGTTTAGATGATAGAAAAATTAAGTACAATGTGTTATGTTGATGACTGAGGTGAAGAAGTATTTTATATGATTATTTTACAAACTGAAATTGAGAAAACTTATGTTTTGAATTTTGGAAAGTTACTAATATTATTTGTATTAGTCAATCTGGAGTCATTTAGAAGAGTAAGGTGTGCATGTACAAGTTTGTAAGTTGGTTTACTGGTGTATTCATTCAGTAAACTCAAATACCAAAAGTGGTGCACATGGACACGCTTGGATTCAGTTCAGATCAGAGATGGATTACCCAGGGGTGCAATGTTGACCCATGCACCGAGGATCAGAATAGTAAATATGCACATGTTGCACACATTGTTTCAAAAGTATCATTTATGCATACATAAGGTTATCAGTTTTGATAACCCCATTTTGAAAAGTATTATTTATAAATGCATGAGAGTATCATTTTAATAACATGATTTTGAAAGGATCATTTTTATATGAACCAGAATATCATTTTAAAGGGTACCATTTTTGCAAGAATTATTTCTGAATGTATTTGGGTATCATTTTTGAAGGTATCTTTTCTGTAGGTACCACATTATCTATAACACCCCACGTCCATTAATGTCACTCACAAAGGGAATGCATTAACTTCCATGGAGGTTTTAAATGAATATAGAACAGAAAAATTACAACAAGACAGATAATAAGTAGTACTTGGAAATTAAACATGTTTGTTACATCATAAAACCATAGATCAGAGTCAAGTACAATATCCATCTTGATAAAACAAAATACATAACCCCATTACATAAATAGCCATTAAAGAAGACAACAAGCTGGACTTTACTTCAGCGGTCCAAGCTTTCCAAAAGAGAGATAAAGAAAACCAATCAAACTCCACTAGAGCTGGGCCCACCCTGAGGACCTGGAGGGGGGAAAAGATAGAAATAGAGGGGGGGGTCAGACATAAAGTCTAGCGAGTATGATAATTCTAACAATACTATTATCAAAGTAACTAGACTAAGGCATAAGCTGGAAAACAAGGGAATGTCTATGAACTATTGGGTATGGAAGAGCAGATAAAGATAACGTTAAAGGCACACCTAATTACTAACGAATAATGACTACACTGCACCACACCAGTCACCCTCAAAGTTGATCCCGCTTGCTTCACTTAGAAATTATATAAATAGCCTTGCGTACCCCTAGCTGACTACATAGGTGCCGCCTGCCCCTATCTCCGCTAGATGTACCCCACTACCCACTTGCGATCGGCTCCTTACTCGTAGATACCCGTGCTGGCCCCACAGTGGGGTGTATCACTCCCCTAAAGTGGCAACCCGATACAACTTGAGAATGCACGGCTTACACCTACACGATGCAACAACGACTTACCTACCAGCCCGGGTCCACACACGCATACGAAACCCATTGGACTTGCGTTGCCACCGCTAACCCGTTTTGGCCTCTTATAGTCAAGCCCAGTATGCGTGTCCCGTCCTCGACTTGGGTCGAGCCCACAAAGATACGTTTGGGATACTGGTTGAAATGGGCTCCCACAAGCTATCCACCTAAGCTTGTCCCCACTAGTATATCCCACTTAACCCTCTTCTTAGTCATGTTCATTTACATGTGTGTTTGGTTAAGTCTTACTAATCTTATTTCAAATGCCACTAAAGGCAACCACTAGATTCCTCATGCCACCCAAGGCACCTACTTAACCCCCATGTCCCACCTTACATGTTTATCTGGTTAAGTATTTCTTAATTCATTCAGGCCATAACCTCATAAAGACCTCTCACATTAGACTGACATTTATGGCAGCTGGATTTGTCGGGCGGGTCCGGGCAGTCTTACACCATAAAAGAGTCTAACCTCGTGTCTTTACAACTGTTATGCTTTAATTTGGGCCTAGGACCTCTCACATTGGGTTGACATTTGTGACTACTGGATTTGCCGGGCGGGTCCAGGCAGTTTTACGTCACAAACGAGTCCAACCTCGTGTCCTAAGCATTGATTAACACTTACAATCTTTTACCCAAGTTTTAATAATTCCCTATTCAAATTATTAATTAATTCCAATTTTAATGATGTCCATAATTGACTCAATTATGGGCATCCACTTATGGCATGCAAAATCATATTAATTGCATCCAATTTCTTAATATTAAATCCTTAATATTACCCCTACCCCGCGTTATACGTTCGCTTATTCAACGCAAAATATACGTTAGACTCGAATAGTCTAACTCATAGCACAAAGATAACTTATCACAACATATAGACAAATAAAATAGATCTAATCATAATATGGGTGAAACTTGCATGTGTGATAGATGTACAACTCCTAAACTTGCATAGGCAAAAACTACAACTTGCATAAAGCTACATATGTCATGGGTCTAAAGGTGTCAACTTGTTTGGTAAAATGTCACAATTTACATAATATGATCATAATCCAAATTCATGTCTAAACTTGCATATGTGGTTTATGCAACATAATGATGGTGTAAACTAGCATCTAACACATAGAACTCACACATGTCATAGCACAATTCTAGATCTAAATAGATGTCATGGCATATGTTCATAATCTTTACTAATCAATCTAAACTTGCATACATGGTTTGTCATATAAATCAACATAGCCCAAATAGTATCAACATTATGATTTGATTAACATGAACTAATTAGCATAGATAATAACATCATGACTTTATAACATGTATGATTTATCACAACTTAGCATAGAAAATTACAACCTATACAATATCATCATAGCATGATTTACAATATATAGGATATCATAATCACATAACATAGGATTTACAACCTACATGATAGCATAAGGTTTGAAACAACATATATGACAATCCACATCATTCACTTCTAATCCATTCATAACTTAATCTAATTAGTTTAATAATAATCTTGTTAAGATCATCATACTCACAATTTGAAGAGAAAGAGAGTCTTTATTTGCTTTAGAGTTGAGTAGAATTAGGGTTTTGATTAGCTTTTCTTCCTTCTTAGTTGGCGGCGGCTACACTGAGTTCCATGGCGGCGGTATGACGGTGGCTATTCTATTTTTCATGTGAATTAGAGTGGGAGACTACCTAGGTATTTATAGAGTTTAGGATTTATTTAGACCGTCAGATCAACTCAGAACTAAACTGAACCGTTAAATTTGCCAACTCAGCCCTAAAGACACATCAGCAGCTCAAGATTGGGCTCAGTCAAACCCTAGCCGACTGGACCAGGTCGATACCCAGGTCCACTGCCCAGTCGACTCCCCAGTCGACCTGGGGAGGTGTCGACTGCCCAGTCGACCTCGGATGCTGGGCGGGAGTTTTCCCGCCTAGCCTGTTTGACTTTGAATTTTAAATTTTCTGAAATCTGTTTTGAATTTTCTGAAACTTCTGATGGCCATATCTCCTTTATACGAAGTCCAAATCACGCAAACTCGGACTCTATTTCGACCAGAATTCCGAGACGAACACAATGGCGCAACCCGTTTCCCACAATTCTCACGTCTGAGATTAGTTATTCTTTAATTTGTGAATATTAATATTAATAGAATTACGAGGTGTTACATTCTCCCCTCCTTAAAGGATTTCGACCCCGAAATCTTCAAGTCAAGAAGAATGTGTATCCTAACATCCAACCGTCCATCTACTCAACCATCAAACACAGGCATCCATTGTCCTTATAGACTTCTAATGCTTTCATGTTTAAATGCACAGTGTGTGTATATGTCCATATCTAATGCAAAATCAGGCGGTCCACTGATTCAGTTGACCTCCTTAATGTAAATCATGATAGTGTCATGCGTCCATTATGTATGCAAAAGTTCCTTAATGCTACATATTATCTCTATATGCGTGCACAATCATCATCTGAATGCAGCATCCATATGATAAAAAAAATCCTCATACATCCATTTTACTAAATACATCCATTTATATGCAATATGCAATATGAAGTGACTGAGCCGGTCTAGTGCCTAATAGTGTGTGTATATGCGTCCACGAGCAACCACTAGCAAACACTTGCATCCATTTTGCATCCATCATACATAACATGTCTCAAACACATGTTTCAACCATTGGATTATCCTAACTAAAGGTCAAGAATACTAGCGAGAGGATACTCTAAAGGTAAGATAAGTACAAGATAAGCGATAAAGGAGAAATTAAAGGACATACCCTCAAAAAGAAAAGGGTACAACGAACGCATCTTCTCTTCCGTCTCCCAAGTAGCGTTGCTCTCATCATCTCCCCATTGTACTTTGACTAGTCTGACCTCTCGATTTCTCAGCTTCTTAATCTCTGACCCAAGAATGCGCGTAGGAGCTCGTCGAATCGTCGCATCGCGCTCTATCTCCACCTCTCTAAGCAAGTTCGGCTCTACCACCTCCGCGGTCTCGTGCAAGCACTTCCTCAAATGTGATACATGGAATACGTCGTGTACACCACTAAGTCTCTCAGGCAACTCCACTCTATATGCCATCTGTCCAATCTTCTCCTTAATAGGAAACGACCCTACGAACCTTGGTGCTAATTTCCCACCGGACCTTAAGCGAACAACGTTCCGTAATGGAGACACTTTGATAAAGACCATGTCCCCAACTTCAATCTCAAGATCTGTCCTCCTCTTATCCACATAAGATTTTTGCCTATCTTGCGCTACTTTCATCCTCCTTTGAATCAAGTCGATCTTCTCCGAAGTCTCCCTAATAATATCGGGCCCAAGTAAGATCTTACCCGTAGATTCCCACCAACATGTAGGTGAACGACAAGGTCGTCCATAAAGAGCTTCGAACGGTGCCATGCCACTGCTAGTCTGAAAGCTATTATTATATGCGAACTCCACTAATGGAAGATGCTCTTCCCATGTACCCCCAAAGTCTAGGATACATAGCCTCAAAAGGTCCTCTAGAATACGATTCACCCTCTCGGTCTGGTCGTCCGTCTGAGGATGATATGCGGTGCTCAAACATAACTGAGTCCCTACCGCTTCTTGCAAGCTCTTCCAAAATTCGCTAGTGAAAATAGGATCGCGGTCGCTCACTATGCTAGAAGGAACACCATGCAAACGAACTATTTCTCGAATGTATACGGAGGCTAACCATGGAGCAGTCCTCTTACTCTTCACAGGAATAAAATGGGCGCTGTTAGTATGTCTGTCTACTATAACCCAAATCCCCGTATTACCCTTCCTTGATCTTGGTAATCCATCCACAAAGTCCATCGAGACACTCTCCCACTTCCATAGTGGAACCTCCAATGGGTGAAGCAACCCACCGGGTTTCTTTTGCTCTGCTTTTACTTGTTGGCTCACCAAGCATCTAGCGACATACTCGGCCACATCCCTCTTCATACCGGCCCAAAAGAAAACTCGCTTCATGTCTTTGTACATCTTGTCCCCGCCGGGATGAATGGTCATCTTCGAACGATGTGATTCGTCAAGAATAGCCTTCCTCAAACCTTCGTCTCGAGGCCCACAAAGTCTACTATCCCTACGTAACCAACCCTTATCATCTAGGGTATACCTACGGAGATGGCCTGATGACTCCTCTCTTTTGAGTTTTTCTACTAACTCAACCAACTGTGGGTCGTCTTGCTGTGCCTCACCAATCCGTCCCAAAAGCGTAGGTTTGACCTCCAAGGATGCTAGCAAACCGGGTACAAAGTCAACGGAAGGTCTAAAATCAAACATAGAGATGAATTCTAAGTTTCACCATTCAACAAACAACGGACTCAAGGACAACCTTTTCCTACTTAAGGCGTCTTCCACCACGTTACCCTTGCCAGGGGTATATACTATTTCGAAGTCGTAGGACGCTAAGAACTCCATCCACCTTTGCTGCCTTAAGTTCAAGTCCTTCTGAGAGAATAAGTATTTTAAAGATTTGTGGTCAGTGAATAATTCGAATTTCTCGCCAAGAAGATAATGTCGCCAAGACTTAAGCGCGAAAACAATAGCGGCCAACTCTAGGTCATGTGTAGGGTAATTTTTCTCATGCGCTCTCAACTGCCTTCCACCATAGGCTATTACCCTACCCTCTTGCATTAAGACTGCGCCTAGACCTGTCCCACAAGCATCGGTATAAACAGTAAATGGCTTACTCCCGTCTGGCAGCACTAAGACTGGGGCTGAGGTCAAAGCTCTCTTCAAACGTTGGAACGCATCATCACAATCTACGTCCCATGTGAAAACTAGGTTCTTCTTCGTCAAGCGTGTTAATGGAGCTGATATCTTTGCGAAGTCTTTGATAAACTTCCTATAGTAGCCAGCCAACCCCAAGAAACTTCTCACTTCGGTAGCATTTTTAGGGACCTTCCAATCTTGGTTGGCCACCACCTTCGCGGGATCCACAACTATCCCTTCTTTGGAAAACACGTGCCCTAAGAATCGCACTTCTTTCCTCCAAAAGTGACATTTGGAAAATTTAGCTTTAAGATTATGCGCTCGTAGGGTCTCCAACACTTCCCTAAGAAGTAGGGCATGCTCTTCTTCATCTTTAGAAAACTTCAAGATGTTGTCTACAAAGACCACCACGAATTTATTAAGGTACTCCCTAAACACCCTACTCATCAAATAAACAAAGTATGCGGGGGCGTTTGTCAAACCGAAGGGCATCACTAGCCATTCATAGAAACCGTTCGGAGTCCTAAAGGTAGTCTTGTCTATGCTATCCTCAGCCACTCTCAACTGATGGAATCCAGTGGCTAGGTCCAACTGCGAAAACACTGAGGCGCCAACTAACTGATCGAAGAGATCATCAATCCTCGGCAGCGGGTGTCTATTTTTCTTAGTAAGTTTATTAAGTTCTCTATAGTCCACACAAAGTCTAAGGGACCCATCCGCCTTCGTGGCAAATACTACTGGAGCACCCCACTCCGATATACTTCGTCTTATGAACCCCTTCTCAAGCAACTCCTTCACCTGCTTATTGAGTTCCCTCCTTTCACGAGGAGCCATGTGGCGTACTGGTGAAGATACTGGTTTTGCATTATCCACAAGATATATTCGAAAATCTATCTCCCGCTTCGGAGGCAAGCCCTTCACCTCCTCAAACACATCCGAGTATTCTCGGACCACTCTAACAGATCGTAGATTCTCCACAGATGCGTCAAGCGATTCTAGATAACTTAGCATAACGGAATTTATGGGATTACAAAAGATTTCGAGAGCGTTACCAAGGCGAGTCATGAGCCTAACTACTCTCCTTTCACAATCAAGAACGGCCCCATTTCTGGATAACCAATCCATTCCTAAAATTAGCCCATAGCCCGTGAAGCCCAAAACATAAGCATCACATCTAAACTCAACGCTAAGTATAGAAATTTTCAAATCCAAACACATCATGGACAAATAAGCTGAGCCCCCAATTGGATTCGAAACAACTAAGGGATCCTCTACTAAACTAGTGTTTAAGTGCAGTGATTCAACTAATGATGTAGAGATAAACAAATGCGATGTGCCCGAATCGAATAAAGTACGGACAGGATGATCAAACAGAAAAACTAAGCTTTCAACAGAAATGGTTCTACCTTGTTCTTGCAGCGGTGGGACCGTGAGAGCCTGAACTTGTCCCCTTGCCTGCCCTGGTGCCATAATAGCCTGCACCTGTCCTCCCGAGGTAGACCCTGATCTCTGCCCCTTCTTTGGGCAGTCCTTCACTAGATGTCCCGCTTCACCACAGTGAAAACAACCAGTCTTCTTTTTCTTTCTGCAATCCTTGCTGAGATGGCCTGGTGTCCCACAGTTAAAGCATTTCTTCTTTCCCTTGCCATTATTGTCTTTACCACCCTTCTTGTTTTGCTGTTGTGGTTTCTTCTGATCCCCTTTCTTCTCGGGTGCTTTATCAGCTTTAGTGCCTTTCTCCTCGTGCATGAGTGCCATGTCTACTAGCTTCTCAAAGGTGGCCCCCATAGGGATGTGGGTCATAGCCAACCCTTGCAACGGTTCACTCAAGCCATTTACGAACCTCAGAGCCTTCTTCTCCGGCGTGTTCACTAAGTCCAAGCGAAACCTTGCTAACTGGTTAAATTTGTTGACATATTCTTTCACTGATGAGCTTCCTTGCTTTAATGTCAAGAACCTTTCCATATATAGATTCTCTTCTGCCCTTGAGAGAAACTTCGCTTCAAACCAACGTCTGAAATCCACCCAAGAATCAACAGGACGCTCCCCATTAGTGACCTCCCACCAAAACGAGGCCTCTCCCTTCATTAACCAAGCTGCTAATTTGACTTTCCTCCCTTCTTCTGCTTCAAAGATTTCTAGCAATTCTTCCACCTCCTTAAGCCAATCTCTAGCTTCCACAAAAGTTTCTGACCCTCAAAAATGTTTTCCACCCATAGCCTTAAATTCCTTGCATGTCTTTGCAAAAGTATCAGCGCAAGGAGGAGGAGGAGCAGGTGCAACTGGTGGTGGAGGAACATTGGCTGGACCTGCAGTGGCCCTAGCCTCTAATAACCTCCTATACCATCCTGGTATCGTTACACCGTCTGGAAGGTTAAGATCTTCAGCCATGCTGAAACGAAAAAGGAAAGATTTAAAATGGAGAATTCGAAAGATAAAGATATGGCTATTGGGGATTATGTTTTTCTTAAAAACTTTCCTCTTTAAATTACTCATTAAGACATGTTTCTAAAAACACTTCTTCCAAAAATACTTTAGAAAAATAGTTTTTCTAAAAAAATTATCTGTTCTGGTAACCTTAAGATCTGATACCACGTGTAACACCCCACGTCCATTAATGTCACTCACAAAGGGAATGCATTAACTTCCATGGAGGTTTTAAGTGAATATAGAACAGAAAAATTACAACAAGACAGATAATAAGTAGTACTTGGAAATCTAAAACTTTATTTCAGCAGAAATTAAACATGTTTGTTACATCATAAAACCATATATCAGAGTCAAGTACAATATCCATCTTGATAAAACAAAATACATAACCCCATTACATAAATAGCCATTAAAGAAGATAACAAGCTGGACTTTACTTCAGCGGTCCAAGCTTTCCAAAAGAGAGATAAAGCAATCCAATCAAACTCCACTAGAGCTGGGCCCATCCTGAGGACCTGGAGGGGGAAAAAGATAGAAATAGAGGGGGTCAGACATAAATTCTGGCGAGTATGATAATTCTAACAATACTATTATCAAAGTAACTAGACTAAGGCATAAGCTGGAAAACAAGGGAATGTCTATGAACTATTGGGTATGGAAGAGCAGATAAAGATAACGTTAAAGGCACACCTAATTACTAACGAATAATGACTACACTGCACCACACCAGTCACCCTCAAAGTTGATCCCGCTTGCTTCACTTAGAAATTATATAAATAGCCTTGCGTACCCCTAGCTGACTACATAGGTGCCGCCTGCCCCTATCTCCACTAGGTGTACCCTACTACCCACTTGCAATCGGCTCCTTACTCATAGAAACCCGTGCTGGCCCCACAGTGGGGTGTATCACCCCCCTAAAGTGGCAACCCGATACAACTTGAGAATGCACGGCTTATACCTACACGATGCAACAACGTCTTACCTACCAGCCCAGGTCCACACACGCATACGAAACCCGTTGGACTTGCGTTGCCACCGCTAACCCGTTTTGGCCTCTTATAGTCAAGCCCACTATGCGTGTCCCGTCCTCGACTTGGGTCGAGCCAACAAAGATACGTTTGGGAGACTGGTTGAAATGGGCCCCCACAAGCTATCCACCTAAGCTTGTCCCCACTAGTATATCCCACTTAATCCTCTTCTTAGTCATGTTCATTTACATGTGTGTTTGGTTAAGTCTTACTAATCATATTTCAAATGCCACAAAAGGCAACCACTAGATTCCTCATGTGTAACGACCCGTATTCTACACATCATAGGATTGTAGAATATTTATTTCTTTCCCGTGTGAAGTTGTATGGTCATGTAACTTTGGGAAACATTTATTAGAGTCATTTCCCCTGTTCATGATTTTTGTCGATTTTTAAATGACCATTTTGCCCTAGTCGGTACTGTTTTGGCCATAACTTTTGATAGGAAAGGAATTTTGACCTGAAACCACATCCATTAGATTCGTTTGATGGTTTCTCCTTCCATAGAGTGATAGCCAAATGGACTTACCGTTTGGGAGATATGGCTGAAACAAGGTTTGGAGGGTGAAAAACTGCTTAACCGGGCCAAAACGGGTGATTAGTGAGTAGGCCCATAACCCATTTCGGGATTAGGGTTATGGGAGGGCTGAAATGAGATGGAGAATCATTCCATTTCAGTTTTCTAGCCTCCACTTATCACCAAGGATCCCTAAAAATGGCTTCCAACCTCTAAATCACCTCCAAATCACCTTTAGGTTAAGGATTTGGCTTAGCAACCCCTAATCAAGAAGGATCTTCACCAAATTAACAAAGGAGCTGCTGTTTGGTATTGAAATTCGCATCAAATCAGAGAATCATTTTAGATCTTAGTTTGTTTTGTGGCTAAGGTGAGTGATTTGCATGGTTTTGCACTAATTATGGCTAATTAGGGTTGATTAGTGTTAATTAGCGAATTTAAACATGATAAAATTCTGGAAAAATGTTTATAAAATTCGGAATGATATTTTAAACCTCTGTTAGAAATTTGGTTCCATTTGGTTAAGTTTTGCTAATCATATCATTGGTTTCACCTAAACATGCTTAGGGGGAAAATATGGGATTTTGGGTATGTTTGATCCATTTCATATGCTATGATTTATGTTTTGATGTTTGGGATCGACACTACATGTTGCTATGACTGTATGGTATTCTTTTTGGTTGTTTAGAAGTGTTAGATTGGTCAAAAACGCCGTCGAATGGCGTAAAAACAGTCGTAGGAAACATGCAGGAAATGACCCAGAATCCGGATCGGATCGGTGGAGGGGAGCGCGACCCGAACCGTTCTAGCATGGGCGTCACGATCCGTTTAAAGGAGTTGGTCACGACTTAAGTTGGGTGGCACGATCCGGTAGTGGAAGCACGATCCGAACCAACAAGTACTTCCGATCCGAACCAGAAGAGGGTGGGGAGTTCACGAGTCGATGGGTACTAGGCGAGACGATCCGACCCGATCAGAAGACACGACCCGACCCGGATGAAGCAACCCGATCCGATCCGAAGTGGTGATACCGATCCGAATTAGGAAAAAGGAGCCACGAGCTGGAGGACCACGACCCGATCCGATGGAAGAGGCGCGATCCGATCCGAACGCAGAGGCCGATCCGATCCGACAAAGAATGTGAAGGCTGATCCGATCCGATTCGATTGTGATGACCAATAACCCGAGATGCAAAGGTAGTCCATATGGGAGTTAGAGCTCAGGATCCCGGAACCAGTTGGGAACCAATGAGTTCACTTCATGGTTGGACTTTGCTGCGGGACGTGTGCTAAGGAGTTGTCGACGTTCATAACTTCGATTCACCACTAAAAAGGAATGATGGGCTACTTATCAGTGCAGTAGGGTCATTGCGACCTGAGGGGCAAGGTGATGGTAGCAAGACTACGTTATCAGTGCAGTAGGGTCATTGCGACCTGAGGGGCAAGGTGATGCGTAGTAAGACTATGAGCCAGCGTAGATGGGGTGAATAACTCCATAGGGCAAGTGGACATAGTAAGGATTAGTAAGGCTGTGAGCCAGCGCAGATGGGGTGAATAACTCCATGGGGCAAGTGGACATAGCGAGGAATTAGTGGCTACGTTATCAGTGCAGTGAAGCCATCTATGACTTCATGGGGCAAAGTGATCGTAGCAAGGAATGTTGGGTGACCGAAGTGGTGGATATCGTATGCTTTATGCACTGAGTGAGAGATGTGAGGATGGATGCTATGCTTGATTGTTTGCCATCATTATGACATGCACACCTCCCCCCACCTCCGTATCTTTACACTGTTTGATATGATACCTTAGAGTGTTGTACAGTATGTAGTGCTAACTCTTTGGTTGCAGGTCCAGGTTCAGGTATGTTTTAGTCTACCTGTCATTGTTCACTTTAGATGCTTATCGCTCATACCAGGCTTTATGTCTGACCCAGAGTTTTATGTCTCCTCTTATTACTCTGGGTGCTCACACGAGCAGACTAGAGACAGGTTAGCTGGGGATGCGCGAGTAGCTGATTCGGAGGCGGGCAGGAGGCTTCCATGTATATATATATACACATTCTCCCTGTGTCGTTGGTGGTCGCTACTTGGGCATTAGTAGTGTACCTCATTTATCTTACCTTGCTTTGAGACAGTTTGAAAGTTGTAATAAGCTGTATTTTGGATTTCCGCTGCTATGATGTTTAGTTCTGATTTTCAGCTTATGCACTGTCTCTCCTGTTTTATGTCAAGTAGGTTATTATTATATTTTGTTCTATGCGCTGTGAGACATTCTACAGGTTCCTTGTATGTTCATTTCCTTCTTCCTTTTCCTTCTGGCGACCCGTTCTGTGCCAACTGGACATGTGTACAGCGCACGTTTGGAGTAAATGTCGGTTGGTGCGGGGCGGGCCGTCACACTTGGTATCAGAGCTCTAGGTTGCGTAGTTAACCTAGGGAAAGACACTAGGGAGAGTTAGTACGTATATGAGAGTGCGTATTTGTGATTACTTTGGTTTTCAAAAGCTATGTGTATATATACTATTAGTAGTATAAGAATGAAGTTGCACTGCACTAGTACCACTATGGGGTCGTTGATCGTTTTCCTTTTTCAGATTGACGATGAGCCGACATGTTAAAGGTACCGGTAGAGAGGCCAATAATGGGAATGCCGCTGACATGAGGGCGATGTTTACCAACCTCATGAGAGACATGCTTAGAGAAGTGCAAGGGGCAGTTCCCAATCCCGGAGTTGGTGATGGCCCAGTAGTGCAGGCGCCTAGGGTCGATTTCGCCAAGTTATGCAAAGATTACACTAATCTTGGTGGGAAGCCGTTCCACGGAACGGAGTCGGCCACAGATGTTCAAGATTGGATGGATAGCTGTGATCGTATCTTTGATGACTTGGGTCTGGAGGATGCGATGAAGAGAAGGCTAGCGTCTCGTCAGCTGCAAGGGCGAGCGATGAATTTGTGGAATGCTATAAGAACAGTCACTCCAGAGGACCAGGTTACTTGGGTTCAGTTCAAGGCTCGCTTTAGCGAGAAGTTCATTCCAGCTGCCCAGAAGTCAGTGTTGTTCAAGCGGTTCTTGGAACTGAAGCAGAATGGGAGGGCAGTTTCTGATTATATTGCTGAGTTCGACACTTTGTCGAAGTATGGACTGTCTCTTATCGATACTCCTGAAAAGAAGAATGAGAAGTTCATTACTGGTTTGGATGGATACTTGGGGGAGAGGCTTATCAACCACATCGATGAGACTTTTGAATCGATCGTGGGGAAAGCTTTGAGATCAGAAAGCCTTTACCCTAAGTCAAAGACCGAGGCTGCAGAAGGGCCAAAGCCGCAAGCAGGTGGTGGAGGCAAGAATAGCTCTCAGAATAAGAGGAAGCAGGATCAATCTAAAGGTGGCCAGAAAAAGAGCAAGAAGGATGTTGAGTGCTTCAGCTGTGGAAAGAAAGGCCATTATGCTAAGGAATGTCGGGCCAAGCCAGCGGAAAGGAAGTGCTACAACTGTGGTCAAGTGGGACATCAGAAGGATAAGTGTCCGCAACCTCTTAAGGAGAAGCAGATTGTGAAAGCATATGCTCTTGATGCTATTCCTTCTTCGTCGAATGCCCCAACTGCGGCGGAGAAAGGGAAGAATGTTGTTATTCAAGGTATGCTTTCTATTTATGATGTACCAATTCGAGTTTTGTTTGATACTGGGGCTTCCCGTTCCTTCATATCTAGTGACCTGGTAGATAGGTTGGGACTGGAACCCGAGATAGTCGATAGACCATTGATTGTGACGAACCCGATTGGTGGTTCGACTAGCCTTAGTACGATTTGCAGGAATTTGGTCTTATCGAGTCATGGATGTATGTTTGTATGTGATTGCTTTGTTTTGGGCTTTACTGGGTATGGCATTATATTGGGAGTCGATTGGCTCCAAAGATACGGGGTGGTGGTAGACTGTGAGGGCTTTTTGGTGACAGTGAGGGCGGATGATGGGCGGAGGGTAGTGTTTGGTAGTCTACCTAGTGATGGGGTTATGGCTAGTTTTGTAAATTCCCTCGACATCCCGCAGGATGAGTTGTCAGATGTGCCCGTGGTTGGCCAGTATCCGGACGTCTTCGAGGAGGTGACCGGGCTTCCACCACACCGAGAGATTGAGTTCCGTATTGATTTAGTGAAAGATGCCAGACCTATAGTGATGCCACTTCGTCGTATGGCACCAAAGGAGCAGCGAGAGCTCGGGGTGCAAGTCAGCAATCTTTTGAAGAAGGGATTGATTAGAAGGAGTGTCTCCGAGTGGGGAGCACCAGTTGTGTTTGCCACTAAGGCAGATGGTTCCCTTCGTTTGTGTGTGGACTATCGCGAGTTGAATAAGGTGACGAGGAAGAATAAGTATCCTCTACCGCGTATAGATGATTTGTTTGATCAGCTGGAAGGAGCTAGAGTGTTCTCCCAGTTGGACCTCGCGACAGGATTTCATCAGCTTCGAGTAGCGGATGAGAGTGTTCCGAAAACGGCATTTAGGACGCCGTCTGGATTTTATGAGTGGTTGGTCATGCCGTTTGGGTTGACCAATGCACCAGCCTACTTTGTGGATCTTATGAATCGAGTATTCAGAGATCAGTTGAATAAGTTTGTTCTTGTGTTCGTGGATGATATCCTTGTTTACTCAAGGACAGAGGAGGAACACAAGGGGCACTTGAGGGTAGTGATGGAGGTGTTGAGGAAACACCAATTGAAAGCGAAATTCTCTAAGTGTCATTTTTGGAGAAGGGAAGTGAGATTCTTGGGTCATGTTGTTTCTGAGAGTGGTATTGCCGTGGACCCTGCGAAGGTGGCTACGGTACAGGATTGGTCTACGCCTAAGAATGCAACAGATGTGAGAAGTTTCTTGGGATTAGCTGGATACTATCGTAAGTTTATCCAGGACTTCTCCAAGATAGCAGCACCGTTGACTCAGTTGACTAAGAAGAATCGGTCCTTCGTCTGGGACGGAGTGTGTGAGGATGCCTTCAAAAGTCTAAAGGAGAGGTTGACGCGTGCGCCAGTGTTAGTCATTCCTAAAGGGAATGAAGAGATGACGGTATACACAGATGCTTGTGGTACCGGACTGGGTGCTGTATTAATGCAAGGAGGTAGGGTTGTAGCTTATGCTAGTCGACAGCTAAAGCCGCATGAGAAGAAGTATCCTACCCATGATTTGGAATTGGCAGCGATTGTATTTGCGCTGAAGATGTGGAGACACTATCTCTTGGGAGAAAGATTTGAGCTGTTTACCGATCATAAATCGTTAAAGTATCTCTTCTCTCAGAAAGATCTGAATCTCCGTCAGCAGAGATGGTTAAAGTTCTTGGCTTCGTATGATTTTGATATCGCATACACACCTGGGAAGGGTAATGCGGTAGCTGATGCCTTGAGTAGGAGACATGCCAGCTTAGGGGCAATGTTTCTTGAATGGAAGCAACTGGAGTATATCGCGGAGTTTGATTTCAGACCAAAGTGCGAATTGGATCCAGTTATGCTAGCAAGTTTGACGATCAGACCCACTTTGATAGAGCGGATTGGTTCTAGCCAGAGGGACGATCCTAATTTATTAGAAATCATCTCCAAGTTAGAGATGGTTATCGATGAGGAGATGAATGTGTATGGACTTGATCAAGATGGATGGCTTCGAAAGAATGGGAGATTAGTTGTGCCCAACGTGAATGGTTTGAGGGATGAAGTGCTTCGAGAATGTCATCACTCGAAACTGACTATACACCCCGGTGGTAATAAGATGTATCGAGATATGAAGCAGACCTACTACTGGGAAGGGATGAAAAGAGACGTTGGGAAGTTTATATCCAAATGCATGAATTGTCAGCTAGTTAAAGCCGAACAAAAGAAGCCTAGTGGGTTATTGCAACCATTAGAAATTCCCGAATGGAAATGGGAGCAAGTCTCGATGGATTTCATAGATGGTTTACCAAGGACTAGATCGGGATATGATAGCATTTGGGTAATTGTGGATCGATTGACTAAGAGCGCAAGATTTATACCAGTCAAATCGACCAGAACGGCAGCCAAGTTGGCAGAATTGTATATGAAGTGGGTAGTGAGATTTCATGGAGTACCCAAAAGCATTGTGAGTGACCGAGACCCGTTGTTCACTAGTGGGTTTTGGAAGAGCTTACAAGAGGCTTTAGGGTCAGGATTACATCTCAGTACCGCATATCATCCTCAGACCGACGGTCAGACGGAGAGGGTGAATCGTATATTGGAAGATCTCTTGAGAGCGTGTATATTGGATTTTGGTGGATCATGGGATGACCATTTGCATCTAGTAGAGTTTGCATATAATAATAGCTACCAATCCAGTATCGGTATGGCTCCATATGAAGCTTTGTACGGAAGACCGTGTAACTCACCATCATGTTGGATAGAGACTGGCGAGAAGTTTGTGCTCGGACCAGATGTGGTGAGAGAAACTTCCGATAAGATCAATATCATTCAGCAACGAATGAAAGCTGCTCAAGATAGACAGAAAAGCTATGCGGATAAGAGGAGAAGAGATTTGAAATTCTCCGTTGGTGACTTGGTGTTTGTCAAGATCTCTCCGTTGAAGAGCGTGATACGATTTGGCAGGAGAGGCAAGCTGGCACCAAGATTTGTTGGCCCGTTCCCTGTTCTTGAATTAGTCGGGAATTTGGCATATAGAGTTGGCTTACCAGAGAAAATGGCGGGAATTCATAATGTATTTCATGTTTCCCAGCTGAGGAAGTTCGTTCACGACTCAGATGTGACTATTTCACCTGATCAATTAGAGGACTTCGAAGTAGAACCTGAGGCGGTTGGGAACCGCAAGCCGATTCGTATTGTGGGGCACGATACGAAGCAACTTCGAAGAAAGTCGGTGAAGCTAGTCAAGGTTCAGTGGGGCGAGGACGAGAATGATTGTGCTTGGGAGACAGAGGAGAGCATTAGAAAGGCTTATCCAGAACTCTTTGCTTGGTAAGATTTACTTTGCGATTTAGTTATTCCGCATGCTAGGATAGACTTGTTTTGCTTGTTTTGCATGTTTGATGGTTGTTTTATGATTGATAGGCATGCGGGACCCTTGTGTGTGTTTTGATTAGGGAATTTCGGGGGCGAAATTTCTTAAGGGGGTGAGAGTGTAACGACCCGTATTCTACACATCATAGGATTGTAGAATATTTATTTCTTTCCCGTGTGAAGTTGTATGGTCATGTAACTTTGGGAAACATTTATTAGAGTCATTTCCCCTATTCATGATTTTTGTCGATTTTTAAATGACCATTTTGCCCTAGTCGGTACTGTTTTGGCCATAACTTTTGATAGGAAAGGAATTTTGACCTAAAACCACTTCCATTAGATTCGTTTGATGGTTTCTCTTTCCGTAGAGTGGTCATAATAGCCAAACGGACTTACCGTTTGGGAGATATGGCTGAAATAAGGTTTGGAGGGTGAAAAACTGCTTAACCGGGCCAAAACGGGTGATTAGTGAGTAGGCCCATAACCCATTTCGGGATTAGGGTTATGGGAGGGCTGAAATGAGATGGAGAATCATTCCATTTCAGTTTTCTAGCCTCCACTTATCACCAAGGATCCCTAAAAATGGCCTCCAACCTCTAAATCACCTTTAGGTTAAGGATTTGGCTTAGCAACCCCTAATCAAGAAGGATCTTCACCAAATTAACAAAGGAGCTGCTGTTTGGTATTGAAATTCGCATCAAATCAGAGAATCATTTCAGATCTTAGTTTGTTTTGTGGCTAAGGTGAGTGATTTGCATAGTTTTGCACTAATTATGGCTAATTAGGGTTGATTAGTGTTAATTAGCGAATTTAAACATGATAAAATTCTGGAAAAATGTTTATAAAATTCGGAATGATATTTTAAACCTCTGTTAGAAATTTGGTTCCATTTGGTTAAGTTTTGCTAATCATATCATTGGTTTCACCTAAACATGCTTAGGGGGGAAAATATGGGATTTTGGGTATGTTTGATCCATTTCATATGCTATGATTTATGTTTTGATGTTTGGGATCGACACTACATGTTGCTATGAATGTATGGTATGCTTTTTGGTTGTTTAGAAGTGTTAGATTGGTCAAAAACGCCGTCGAATGGCGTAAAAACAGTCGCAGGAAACATGTAGGAAATGACCCAGAATCCGGATCGGATCGGTGGAGGGGAGCGCGACCCGAACCGTTCTAGCATGGGCGTCACGATCCGTTTAAAGGAGTTGGTCACGACTTAAGTTGGGTGGCATGATCCGGTAGTGGAAGCACGATCCGAACCAACAAGTACTTCCGATCCGAACCAGAAGAGGGTGGGGAGTTCACGAGTCGATGGGTACTAGGCGAGACGATCCGACCCGATCAGAAGACACGACCCGACCCGGATGAAGCAACCCGATCCGATCCGAAGTGGTGATACCGATCCGAATTAGGAAAAAGGAGCCACGAGCTGGAGGACCACGACCCGATCCGATGGAAGAGGCGCGATCCGATCCGAACGCAGAGGCCGATCCGATCCGACAAAGAATGTGAAGGCTGATCCGATCCGATTCGATTGTGATGACCAATAACCCGAGATGCAAAGGTAGTCCAGATGGGAGTTAGAGCTCAGGATCCCGGAACCAGTTGGGAACCAATGAGTTCACTTCATGGTTGGACTTTGCTGCGGGACGTGTGCTAAGGAGTTGTCGACGTTCATAACTTCGATTCACCATTAAAAAGGAATGATGGGCTACTTATCAGTGCAGTAGGGTCATTGCGACCTGAGGGGCAAGGTGATGGTAGCAAGACTACGTTATCAGTGCAGTAGGGTCATTGCGACCTGAGGGGCAAGGTGATGCGTAGTAAGACTATGAGCCAGCGTAGATGGGGTGAATAACTCCATAGGGCAAGTGGACATAGTAAGGATTAGTAAGGCTGTGAGCCAGCGCAGATGGGGTGAATAACTCCATGGGGCAAGTGGACATAGCGAGGAATTAGTGGCTACGTTATCAGTGCAGTGAAGCCATCTATGACTTCATGGGGCAAAGTGATCGTAGCAAGGAATGTTGGGTGACCGAAGTGGTGGATATCGTATGCTTTATGCACTGAGTGAGAGATGTGAGGATGGATGCTATGCTTGATTGTTTGCCATCATTATGACATGCACACCTCCCCCCACCTCCGTATCTTTACACTGTTTGATATGATACCTTAGAGTGTTGTACAGTATGTAGTGCTAACTCTTTGGTTGCAGGTCCAGGTTCAGGTATGTTTTAGTCTACCTGTCATTGTTCACTTTAGATGCTTATCGCTCATACCAGGCTTTATGTCTGACCCAGAGTTTTATGTCTCCTCTTATTACTCTGGGTGCTCACACGAGCAGACTAGAGACAGGTTAGCTGGGGATGCGCGAGTAGCTGATTCGGAGGCGGGCAGGAGGCTTCCACGTATATATATATATATATACACATTCTCCCTGTGTCGTTGGTGGTCGCTACTTGGGCATTAGTAGTGTACCTCATTTATCTTACCTTGCTTTGAGACAGTTTGAAAGTTGTAATAAGCTGTATTTTGGATTTCCGCTGCTATGATGTTTAGTTCTGATTT
The DNA here is from genome assembly GCA_030737875.1 of Allium sativum. Lineage (NCBI taxonomy): Eukaryota > Viridiplantae > Streptophyta > Magnoliopsida > Asparagales > Amaryllidaceae > Allium > Allium sativum. Next base: position 135,681,661 of record CM060925.1, on the reverse strand, counting down.
TCAGCTTATGCACTGTCTCTCCTGTTTTATGTCAAGTAGGTTATTATTATATTTTGTTCTATGCGCTGTGAGACATTCTACAGGTTCCTTGTATGTTCATTTCCTTCTTCCTTTTCCTTCTGGCGACCCGTTCCGTGCCAACTGGACATGTGTACAGCGCACGTTTGGAGTAAATGTCGGTTGGTGCGGGGCGGGCCGTCACATCATGCCACCCAAGGCACCTACTTAACCCCCATGTCCCACCTTACATGTTTATCTGGTTAAGTATTTCTTAATTCATTCAGGCCATAACCTCATAAAGACCTCTCACATTAGACTGGCATTTATGGCAGCTGGATTTGCCGGGCGGGTCCGGGCAGTCTTACACCATAAAAGAGTCTAACCTCGTGTCTTTACAACTGTTATGCTTTAATTTGGGCCTAGGACCTCTCACATTGGGCTGACATTTGTGACTACTGGATTTGCCGGGCGGGTCCGGGCAGTTTTACGTCACAAACGAGTCCAACCTCATGTCCTAAGCATTGATTAACACTTACAATCTTTTACCCCAGTTTTAATAATTCCCTATTCAAATTATTAAATAATTCCAATTTTAATGATGTCCATAATTGACTCAATTATGGGCATCCACTTATGGCATGCAAAATCATATTAATTGCATCCAATTTCTTAATATAAAATCCTTAATATTACCCCTACCCTGCGTTATACGTTCGCTTATTCAACGCAAAATATACGTTAGACTCGAATAGTCTAACTCATAGCACAAAGATAACTTATCACAACATATAGACAAGTAAAATAGATCTAATCATAATAGGGGTGAAACTTGCATGTGTGATAGATGTACAACACCTAAACTTGCATAGGCAAAAACTACAACTTGCATAAAGCTACATATGTCATGGGTCTAAAGGTGTCAACTTGTCTGGTAAAATGTCACAATTTACATAATATGATCATAATCCAAATTCATGTCTAAACTTGCATATGTGGTTTATGCAACATAATGATGGTGTAAACTAGCATCTAACACATAGAACTCACACATGTCATAGCACAATTCTAGATCTAAATAGATGTCATGGCATATGTTCATAATCTTTACTAATCAATCTAAACTTGCATACATGGTTTGTCATATAAATCAACATAGCCCAAATAATATCAACTTTTGATTTGATTAACATGAACTAATTAGCATAGATAATAACATCATGACTTTATAACATGTATGATTTATCACAACTTAGCATAGAAAATTACAACCTATACAATATCATCATAGCATGATTTACAACATATAGGATATCATCATCACATAACATAGGATTTACAACCTACATGATAGCATAAGGTTTACAACAACATATATGACAATCCACATCATTCACTTATAATCCATTCATAACTTAATATAATTAGTTTAATAATAATTTTGTTAAGATCATCATACTCACAATTTGAAGAGAAAGAGAGTCTTGATTTGCTTTAGAGTTGAGTAGAATTAGGGTTTTGATTAGCTTTTCTTCCTTCTTAGTTGGCGGCGGCTACACTGAGTTCCATGGCGGCGGTATGACGGTGGCTATTCTATTTTTCATGTGAATTAGAGTGAGAGACTACCTAGGTATTTATAGAGTTTAGGATTTATTTAGACCGTCAGATCAACTCAGAACTAAACTGAACCGTTAAATTTGCCAACTCAGCCCTAAAGACACATCAGCAGCTCAAGATTGGGCTCAGCCAAACCCTAGCCGACTGGACCAGGTCGATACCCAGGTCGACTCCCCAGTCGACCGGGGGGGGGGGGGGAGGGGGGTGTCGACTGCCCAGTCGACTCCCCAGTCGACCTGGGGTGCTGGACGGGAATTTTCCCGCCTAGCCTGTTTGACTTCAAATTTTGAATTTTAAATTTTCTAAAATCTGATTTTAATTTTCTGAAACTTCCGATGGCCATATCTCCTTTATACGAAGTCCAAATCACGCAAACTCGGACTCTATTTCGACCGGAATTCCGAGACGAACACAATGGCGCAACCCGTTTCCTACAATTCTCATGTCTGAGATTAGTTTTTCTTTAATTTGTGAATATTAATATTAACAGAATTACGGGGTGTTACAGTATCATTTTCGCATATATCAGAGTATCATTTTTAGACTTATGATCCAAAAGTATAAACTTTTGTAGGAAAAAGTATCAGTTTTAAATCTAACATTGATCTATAATGAGGTCAATGGATCTCTTGCTTTCTTTCTACTCTGATTTAAAGCAAGGGGGATATATATATATATATATATATATATATATCTTCACACACATATATATATATCAAAATGTTTTCTATATGAAATAATATTTTTATATTGGAAAAAAATTTGGATCCTGGATTTTTTTTGTTAAGGGCAGAATGGATTTGGCTTATAACTTTTAAAATAGAGAACCATTTGTATGCAACTATAAAAAAACATACCAGAATTTATGTTAAAAGGAGGGTCATTCCACTGCAGCCGTGGTAGTTCCACCGAATCTAGTAGTTAACTTCTTTAAGCTTTGTAAGGATTTCAACGCGATGGGCGGCAAGCCATTTCGTGGAACGGAGAGTTACGTGGTGGCTCCCAATTGGCTTAAGGATACAAAGCATATGTTTGGATACTTGGAGCTAGATGATATGATGAAGATTCAGTTGGCTTCTTGGCAACTGAAAGAAGAAGCATCATATTGGTGGGAGGTAACTCAGGTAGGGCATACGGTGGCAACGTGGGATGAATTTAAGAATAGATTCGAAATTAAGTTCTTATCATAAGCTGAAGAAGGAATGCAACTATAGAAGTTCTTAAGACTTAAGCAAGGAATTATGATGGTGAAAGAGTACATGAATAACTTTAGTAAGTTGGCAAGGTTTGGCTTGGATTTAATAAACGCTCCTCACAAGAAGGCTTTGCGATTTGTGAGAGGGTTAAACCAACCTCTCCAAAGAGTGGTAATGACACATATCCATATGGGAGCTACATTTGTGAGGCTAGTGGATATGGATTTGATTCATGAGGATGGGAAAGTGGACAGGCAAGAAATTAAGACAGAAGAGGCCAATCCCAAGACTAAAAAGAAAAAGTGGTGGCCCAAGAAGGGTGCAACGGTGAAAGGAGAGAAACCTGAGAAAGCGCAAATCAAGATAGAGGTTAAGTGTCATGAATGTGGAAGGGCGGGACACTTTGTCAGAGACAGTAGGAAGACTAAGAATGATTATTTCAATTGCGGACAGAAGGGACACTTTAGCAAGCAATGCCCTCAGAAACAGGATCAGGGGGCAAGATCATCCGGAGCATAAGTCCATGGCTTGGGATGACTCAGATTGGTAGTCAGGACTGAGGTAGGAAAATCATCATAGAATATTTGATTTCCCTTTTTGACTCTCATATTAGGACTTTGTTTGATTCTGGTGCTTCTAATTCTTTCATATCCAATTTTGTTGTTGATAGTCTGTACCTAGATACTTGTATAGTTTCTGATCCGGTAGTTGTCTCAAACCCCATAGGAGGTACGACTCACCTGTCTATGATATGTAGGGGTTTAATAATTTCTGTTTTGTGCGTTGAGTTTGAGTGTGACACATATGTTATGGGTTCCATGGGTTACAGGCTTATACTAGGAATGGATTGGCTAGCCATATATGGTGCCATCCTCGATTGCGAGAGGAGAGTTGTTAGGCTCTTGACATGCCAAAGTAGAACTCTCGAGATTTCTTACAACCCATGGGGGTCAGTTATGGTCAGTTTTCTAAATTCCCTAGATGCTTCTACAGACGATCTTAGTTTGGTACCCATAGTTAGAGACTTTTCGGGCGTATTTTATGAGGTGAGAGGATTACCTCCTAGGTGAAAGATAGATTTCTGGGTATAATTGGTGGAGAATGTGAAGTTAATTGCATTACCAATGCACCATATGTCTCCTAGAGAGAGGAGGGAGCTCAACAAGAAAGTGGGTGAGTTATTCGAGAAGGGATTTATTAAATGGAGCATTTCTGAGTGAGGGGCACCAGTCATCTTTGTGGCCAAGGCAGATGGCTCTCTTCATCTATGTGTGGACTATAGGGAGTTGAATAACCTCACCAAGAAGAATAAACACCCACTCCTACATATAGATGACTTGTTTGACCAGTTAGTGGGCGCTTTAGTTTACTCACAGTTGGATCTAGCCATAGGTTTTCATCAACTTAGGGTAGTAGATAACAACATAGGAAAGGCTTCTTTCAGGACTCCCGATGGATTCTTTGAGTGGCTCGTTATGCCTTTTGGGCTGACCAATGCATCGACGTACTTTGTGGATTTGATAAGTGGGTATTTAGGGAGTACCTGAATAAGTTTGTAGTGGTTTTCGTTGATGATATCCTGATTTTTTTTCAAGGAGCGAGGAAGAGCATGTAATACACTTAGGAGAGGTTCTCCGCACTCCCTGAGCACATCATTGATGGCTAAGTTATCTAAATGTCATTTTTGGCAGAAGGAAGTAAGGTTCTTTGGGCATGTTGTCTCCAAAGATGGAATAGTCGACCCTACTAAGGTTGTCACAATTCAAGATTGGAAAGCGCCTAAGAATGCAATAGAGACAAGGAGTTTATTAGGATTGATGGGTTAGTACAGAAAGTTCATTAAGGACTCTGCACAGATCTCAGCTCTGCTTACCCGTATGACGAAGAAGAACCTAGTTTTTGCTTGGGATATAGATTGCGAAGATGCATTCTTGAGATTAAAGAAAGCACTTACATCAGCTCTAGTTTTTTCTCTTCCTGATGGAATCAAGATGTTTACCATCTACATGGATGCTCGCGGCGTAGTTTTGGGTGCAGTGTTGATGTAGGAAGGTAGGGTAGTCAGCTACGGGAGTAGGCAGTTGAGGGTACATGAGAAGAACTACCCTACCGACGATTTGAAGTAGGAAGCAATAGCGTTTACGCTCAAGTCTTTGAGATATTATTTACTAGGAGAGAGGTTCGAGCTTTATACAGATCATAAGTCACTCAAGTACTTGTTCACATAGAAAGATTTCAATTTGCGACGGCAACGTTGGGTGGAGTTCCTTGCGTCTTATGACTTTGACATAGTGTATACCCCCGGGAAGGGGAATGTGGTTGCAGACGCATTAATAGGCAGAGGATGTCCTTGAATCCATTATTCGTAGAGTGGAAGAGATTAGAGTTTATCTTATCATTCGATTTTAGACCATCTATGGATTTTACACCCGAATTGTTGGCATCGTTGGAGGTGCGACCCACTCTTTTGGATTGCATTGGATATCCACTCAGTGCAAGGATCAACAATTAGTGTATATCATAGATCGACTCAATAGAGGAGAGACCTATAACCACGTTGCTAGGTATCTTGTAGATGAGTGATGTAACACCCCACACCCGCTACGGTCACTCACTAAGGGAATGCCATAACATCGGTGGAGTATTTTAGGTGAGTACAGAACAGAAAAATTACAACAAGACAGATATAAGTAATACTTGAGAATTTAAAACATCATTTCATTGCAGCGGAAAGTAAAACATGTTTGGTTACACCAAAACCATAAACAAGAGTCAAGTACATAATATCCATCCTGATAAAAAAAAAGTACATAATCCCACTACATAACTTAATAGCCATAATAGAAAAGATAAACTGAGCTTTACATCCACGGTCCAAGCTCCAAAAGATAGATAAAGCGGTCTGATCAAAGCCCACTAGTGCTAGGCCCACTCTGAAAACCTGAGGGTTGGGAAAAAGATAAAAAAACAACAGGGTCAGACATAAGTCTGAGCGAGTCCTACAACCTTAACAATACAATCATTAAAGTAATTAGGGTATGATATAAACAAGGTACGGTACCTCTGGGGATAATGACTACACTAAGTAGTCAACTAAACACAGGATGTATTAAGATAACCGAAAAGACGCATTTACCCACCCAAGGATAATTACTACACTGCACCACCCAGATCTACCCACCCAAGGGTAATTCCTACACTACACCACACCAGTTCTACCCACCCAAGGGTAATTCCTACTTAAAGGTTGATCCCACTAAGTGTACTTAGTAATTTTTAATAGTAGTTTCGTGTACCCCTAGCTGACTACATAGGTGCCGTCTGCCCCTATCTCCACTAGGTGTACCCACTACTCCCAAGCGATCGGCTCCCTAACGTAGATACCCGTGCTGGCCCCATAGTGGGGTGTATCATTCCCCAAAGTGGCAACCTGATAATATCAACGGTGCACGGCTTATACCTACACGATGCAACAACGTCTTACTTACCAGCCCGGGTCCACACACGCATATGAAACCCGTTGGACTTGCGTTGCCACCGCTAACCCGTTTTGGCCTCTTATAGTCAAGCCCAATATGCGTGTCCCGTCCTCGACTTGGGTCGAGCCCACAAAGATACGTTTGGGATATTGGCTGAGATGGGCCCCCACAAGCTACCACCTAAGCTTGTCATTTCTAGTGAATCCCACTTAACCCTTTAACCATGTCCACTTACATGTTATAAATTTTGGTTAAGTCTTTTAATCATATTTTAATTGCCACTCAAGGCACCCACTAGATTTCCACATGCCACCCAAGGCACTTACTTGATTCCCACATGCCACCCAAGGCACTTACTTAACCCTTAATCATGTTTAATTACATGTTCCACTTTGGTTAAGTATTCAAATCGTATTTTCTATTGCCACCCAAGGCAACCCACTAGTTTCCTCATGCCACCCATGGCATCCCCACTAGTTACTACATGCCACCCAAGGCACCCACTCAACCCCTCATGCCCCACTACATGCTAATTTGGTTAAGTGTTTCTTAATTAATTAAGATCGTAACCTTTGTAAAGACCTCTCACATTAGACTGTCTTTTTATGGCAGCTGGATATGCCGGTTGGTTCCGGGCAGCCTTACACCATAACAGAGTCTAACCTCGTGTCTTTACACTTGTCACGTATTTAGTTTATGACTAAGACCTCTCACATTGGGCCAATCATTTGTAGCCGCTGGATTTGCCGGTCGGTTCCGGGCAGTCTTATGCTACAAAAAGGGTCCAACCTCGTGTCTTAGTTGATTAATTACACCTAATTAATCACCCCCATAATTTGTATTAATTATCCCTAATTAATTACCAATTTCAAGAATATGGGTAGACCTATCTCAATAGGTAAATTCCCAATTCCATAATATGGGTAGACCTAACTTAATAGGTAAATTCCCAACTCCATAATATGGGTAGACCTAACTTAATAGGTAAATTCCCAATTATGTCCATTCACTTTATGTTATGCTTAAGCATACCCATTTCACACCATTTTATTAACATGCATATTAACCCCACCATTCCCCACGTAATTCGTTCTCATAACATGACATAATGAGGGGAAGATTCATCACAAATGCCATGGGTTTAACCAACATAGCATATAACTTTATCATGGGTTTAAAAGGTGTCAACTTGCATATATGAGCATACATTAAACCCAACTAGCATTTAACCCAAACTTGCATGAAGCACATATGTCACAAAGGGGGTAACTTGCATATGATTCTTATGTCATACAAAGGTGTGAACTTGCATAGCATGTCATATGTTAACTTGCATATAACCAAACACATAACTTGCATAACATGTTACATATGAACTTGCATATAATCATGCACATAACTTGCATATAACCAAACACATAACTTGCATAACATGTTACATATGAACTTGCATATAATCATGCACATAACTTGCATATAACCAAACACATAACTTGCATAACATGTTACATATGAACTTGCATATAATCATGCACATAACTTGCATATAACCAAACACATAACTTGCATAACATGTTACATATGAACTTGCATATAATCATGCACATAACTTGCATTACATGTTACATATGAACTTGCATATAATCTCACATATAGCTTGCATAACATGTTACATATGAACTTGCATATAATCTCACATATAGCTTGCATAACATGCTACATATGAACTTGCATATAATATCACATATAGCTTGCATAACATGTTACATATGAATCAATGTTCAACATAGTGTTTTGCATAATGAGCATCATAAAACATAGCATTAAACTTGCATAGCATATAGCATAAAACTCGCAAAACACACAACATACACTATACTAAACTTGCATAAACACATTGATCCACAAACATAGCCATATCTTATCATATCCTATCATAATCAATTTAACAATTGATTATTAAGGCTATAGAAACTCACCACTAAACCTCAATAAGCAAACCCTTGCCAAAAATCACCAAAAAACTCTAGCCTTGACAATAAAGCTTGCAACTTGATGATGAATGCAAGCTAATGATCACTCATACAACTTAAAAATGCTTGTATGAACATGAAAGCCTTCATAGAAATAGTTGAGAAAGAGGATGGAGGCTAGGCTTTTGAGTGGAGGCCATGATCATAGAAAATTTTGGCATAGTTTAGTTAGAGGATAGGATTATGATCATTTAGGGCTAGCTTAGGGTCTTATTTATAGGATTAGGTTGTGTTTTAGACCCTTAGATTAACCCTAGGTTAGATTAGGACCATCAGATCTCGGAAGCTTCCAGAAAACAGCCCCAAAACACAGCCAAACCCTAAAATGGTGCACCAGGCCAAACTGGCCGAGCACCCCCTGTCGACACACAAGTCGACAGGGCTGTCGACTTGGTCCTAGCCAAGTCGACTGCCCAGTCGACAGGGCTGTCGACTTGGTTAGCTAGGCGGGATTTTTTCCGCCTGCACCCAATGGCCCCAATTTCGAAATTTGAACCTGAATTTTAAATCTGTTTTGAACTTTGAATTTTCTGAAAACTTCATTAGGCCATAACTGGGCCATACGGACTCCGATTCTCGGAAACTCGGACTCTATTTCGCGTATTTTTCCGAGACGAACGCAATGACGCAGCCCGTTTCCCCCAATTCTCATATCTGAGATTATTTATTCTGTAATTAGTGAATATTAGTATTAACTAAAATTCGGGGTGTTACATTCTCCCCTCCTTAAAGGATTTCGTCCCCGAAATCTCTTAAGCTAAGGAGAATGCATATCCTACCATCCAAACAACCATCTACTCAATCCATCAAACACGGGCATCCATTGTCCTTAAAACAATTTCTAATGATGTATGAGCATATGCAAAGAGTGTGTGTATATGTTCCCTATCTAATGTATGAACATATGCAAACCATGATAGTGCCATGCATCCAATATGTATGCGAGAGAACCCTATCGACACATATTGTATCTATATGAGTGCACAATCATTCACCAAAATGCATCATCCATATGATAACTCAACCATTATACATCCATCAATTTAGCTACCTACACACAATTATATGCAATATGCAATATGAAATGACTGAGCCGATCTAGTGTCTAGAGTGTGTGTATATGCATCCACGAGCAACCACTAGCAAACACTTGCATCCACATGCATCCATCAATCATAACATGTCTCAAACACATGTTTCAACCATAGGTTTACCCTATCTAAAGGTCAAAGGCACTAACGAGAGGACATACTGCAGATAAGATAAGTACTAGTCAAACGATAAAGGAGAAATTAAAAGGCATATCCTAAAAAAGGAATGGGTATAATGAACGCATTTTCGCTTCTGTCTCCCAAGTAGCGTTGCTCTCATCTTCTCCCCATTGCACTTTTACTAGTTGAACCTCCCTGTTTCTCAACCTCTTAATCTCTGACCCAAGGATGCGAGTAGGAGCTCGTCGAATCGTCTTATCACGCTCTATCTCTACTTCTTTAAGCAAGCCCGGCTCTACCACCTCAGCGGTCTCATGTAGGCACTTCCTCAAATATGACACATGAAATACATCATGTACACCACTAAGCCTGTCGGGCAACTCCACTCTATATGCCATCTGTCCAATCCTTTCCTTAATAGGAAACGGCCCAACAACCCTTGGTGCTAACTTTCCAACAGATCCAAAGCGAACCACATTCTGTAACGGAGACACTTTGACAAAGACCATGTCCCCAACATCAAACTCAAGATCCGTCCTCCTCTTGTCCGCATAAGATTTCTGTCTGTCTTGCGCCACTTTCATCATTCTTCGAATCAAATCAATCTTTTCCGAAGTCTTCCTAACCATATCGGGCCCAAGAAAGATCTTATCCGTAGATTCCCACCAACATGTAGGTGATCGACAAGGCCTTCCATAAAAAGCTTCGAAAGGAGCCATGCCAATACTAGACTGAAAGCTGCTATTATATGCGAACTCCACCAATGGAAGATGCTCTTCTCATGTACCTCCAAAATCTAAGATACATAGCCTCAAAAGGTCTTCTAAAATGCGATTCACCCTCCCGGTCTGGCCGTTCGTCTGAGGATGATTTGCGGTGCTCAAACACATCTGAGTCCCTACCGCCTCTTGCAAACTCTTCCAAAACTCGCTAGTGAAGATAGGATCTCGATCGCTCACAATACTGGAAGGTACACCATGCAATCTAACAATCTCTCGAATGTAAACTGAAGCTAGCCATGGAGCAGTCCTCTTACTCTTCACGAGTATGAAATGGGCGCTCTTAGTAAGTCTGTCTACCACAACCCAAATTCCCGTATTACCCTTCCTCGATCTTGGTAATCCATCGACAAAATCCATCGAGACACTATCCCACTTGCATAGCGGAACTTACAATGGGTGAAGCAACCCTCCGGGTTTCTTTTGCTCCGCTTTCACTTGTTGGCACACCAAGCATCTAGCGACATACTCGGCCACGTCTTTCTTCATACCGGCCCAAAAGAAAACTCGCTTCACGTCTTGGTTCATCTTGTCCCCACCGGGATGAATGGTCATCTTCGACCGATGTGCATCATCAAGTATAGCCTTCCTCAAACCCTCGTCTTGCGGTACACAAAGTCTACTGTCTCTACGCAACCACCCCTTACCATCTAGGGTGTACCTACTCAAATGGCTGGACGACTCCCCCCCTTATGAGCTTCTCTACTAACTCAACCAACTGTGGGTCGTCTCGCTGTGCTCCACCAATCCGCCCCAAAAGAGTAGGCCTAACCTCCAAGGAGGCTAGCAAACCGGGTACAAAGTCAACGGAAGGTCTAAAGTCAAACATAGAAATAAACTCTAAGCTCCGTCGTTCAACGAACAATGAACCCAAGGACAACCTTTTTCTACTTAAGGCGTCCGCTACCACGTTACCCTTGCCATGGGTATACGCTATCTCAAACTCATAGGATGCTAAGAATCCCCTCCACTTTTGCTGTCCTAAGACTATGCGCTCGAAGAGTCTCCAACACTTCCCTAAGATGTAGGGCATGCTCTTCTCCACTTTTAGAGAAAACCAGGATATTACCCCCTCCAAAATCATCACAACTGTCCATCTCTCACGCAGACCATCCTAGTCGAACTTGACATCCCCCAAGTGCAAGCCCCAAAGGCCTAAACCAATATCAGACAAACACCCAAGGGATATCTCCTTCGAGTTCAGACGACCTACGTGAGATGATACTAAAAAAATGGCTAAACAATTAAGCCTTTGACCAACTTTGGATGTCCTTGCCAGTCTCGCTCCAAAACCACCGTTTTTCCCATAACTGGCTTTGCTCATCCTATTGAGCACATACGAAAACTTATTTCGCTCCTAGAAAAGACCAAGATGTCATTTACAAAGACCATCACGAACTTATTTAGGTACTCCCTGAACACCCTTCTCATCAAATCAATAAAGTATGCGGGGGCGTTCGTCAAACCAAATGGCATCACCAGCCACTCATAAAAACCATCCGGAGTCCTAAAGGCAGTCTTCTCTATACTATCCTCAGCCACTCTCAACTGACGAAACCCCGTGGCTAAGTCCAACTGCGAAAATACTGAGGCGCCAACTAACTGATCAAAGAGATCATCAATCCTCGGCAATGGGTGTCTATTCTTCTTTGTGAGTTTATTTAGTTCTCTTTAGCCTACACAAAGTCTGAGGGACCCATCCGCCTTCGTGGCAAAAACTACTGGAGCACCCCACTCCAATATACTTCGTCTTATGAACCCCTTCTCAAGCAAATCGCCTACTTGCTTATGGAGTTCCCTCCTCTCACGAGGAGCCATGTGGCACACTGGCCAAGATACTGGTTTGGCATTGTCTACCAGATATATTCGGAAGTCAATCTCCCGCTCCGGAGGTAAGCCCTTCACCTCCTCAAACACATCCGAGTATTCCCGGACCACTCTAACAGATCGCAAACTCTCGACCGACGTGTCAAGCGATTCTAGATAACTTAGCATAACAGATTCCATGGGATTACAAGAGATCTCGAGAGTGTTACCCAAGCGGGTCATAAGCCTAACAACTCTCCCTTCAAAATCAAGAACGGCACCATTACTGGATAACCAGTCCATGCCCAAAACTAACCCATAGCCCGTGAAGCCCAAAAAGCATCACATCTAAACTCAACGCTAAGTATAGAAACTTTCAAACCCAAACACATCATGGAGCCCCAATTGGGTTTGAAACAACTAAGGGATCATCTACTAAACTGGTGTCTAAGTGCAGTGACTCAACTAACAATGATGAGATAAACGAACTCGATGCGTCAGAATCCAATAAAGTTCGAACCGGATAATAAAGAAATCCAAATTCCAACCTAGACAGTCTTATCCCCATCTGGTACACTAGCCGTGAGGGAATACAACTACCCTCTAGAAGATTCCATACCTTGCCCTTGCCCCTTTGGACAACCCTAATAAGGTGTCCAATTCCTCCCAAAAGGATAACTACTAGCCCTCTTCTTCCCATTCTCCACTCGTAACCTCCCATCAAAATGAGGTTTCGCTCTTCATTAACCAAACAACTATTTGAGCCTTCCTCCCATCGTCTATCCAATAGCTACCTTCAAGTCCTCCTCCTTCTTGAACCAACTTCTAATCCGACTAACGTCTAAGTCCCTTGAAGTGGTTTTCCATTCTTATCTATCTTAGAAAGATCATCTATACACGGAGGGGAAACTCAAAACGAGAGAGGAAGAGATTTAAGACGGAGAATTCGAAAGATAAAGATATGGCTATCGGGGATTATGCTTTTCTTTCAAAAACTTTTCTCTTAAAAGACATGTTTTTGAAAATACTCCTTTCAAAAATATTCTTAGAAAATAGTTTTTCTAAAAATTTTATCTGTTCTGGTAACCTTAAGCTCTGATACCACGTGTAACACCCCACACCCGCTACGGTCACTCACTAAGGGAATGCCATAACATCGGTGGAGTATTTTAAGTGAGTACAGAACAGAAAAATTACAACAAGACAGATATAAGTAATACTTGAGAATTTAAAACATCATTTCATTGCAGCGGAAAGTAAAACATGTTTGGTTACACCAAAACCATAAACAAGAGTCAAGTACATAATATCCATCCTGATAAAACAAAAGTACATAATCCCACTACATAACTTAATAGCCATAATAGAAAAGATAAACTGAGCTTTACATCCACGGTCCAAGCTCCAAAAGATAGATAAAGCGGTCTGATCAAAGCCCACTAGTGCTAGGCCCACTCTGAAAACCTGAGGGTTGGGAAAAAGATAAAAAAACAACGGGGTCAGACATAAGTCTGAGCGAGTCCTACAACCTTAACAATACAATCATTAAAGTAATTAGGGTATGATATAAACAAGGTACGGTACCTCTGGGGATAATGACTACACTAAGTAGTCAACTAAACACAGGATGTACTAAGATAACCGAAAAGACGCATTTACCCACCCAAGGATAATTACTACACTGCACCACCCAGATCTACCCACCCAAGGGTAATTCCTACACTGCACCACACCAGTTCTACCCACCCAAGGGTAATTCCTACTTAAAGGTTGATCCCACTAAGTGTACTTAGTAATTTTTAATAGTAGTTTTGTGTACCCCTAGCTGACTACATAGGTGCCGTCTGCCCCTATCTCCACTAGGTGTACCCACTACTCCCAAGCGATCGGCTCCCTAACGTAGATACCCGTGCTGGCCCCACAGTGGGGTGTATCATTCCCCAAAGTGGCAACCTGATAATATCAACGGTGCACGGCTTATACCTACACGATGCAACAACGTCTTACTTACCAGCCCGGGTCCACACACGCATATGAAACCCGTTGGACTTGCGTTGCCACCGCTAACCCGTTTTGGCCTCTTATAGTCAAGCCCAATATGCGTGTCCCGTCCTCGACTTGGGTCGAGCCCACAAAGATACGTTTGGGATATTGGCTGAGATGGGCCCCCACAAGCTACCACCTAAGCTTGTCATTTCTAGTGAATCCCACTTAACCCTTTAACCATGTCCACTTACATGTTATAAATTTTGGTTAAGTCTTTTAATCATATTTTAATTGCCACTCAAGGCACCCACTAGATTTCCACATGCCACCCAAGGCACTTACTTGATTCCCACATGCCACCCAAGGCACTTACTTAACCCTTAATCATGTTTAATTACATGTTCCACTTTGGTTAAGTATTCTAATCGTATTTTCTATTGCTACCCAAGGCAACCCACTAGTTTCCTCATGCCACCCAAGGCACCCCCACTAGTTACTACATGCCACCCAAGGCACCCACTCAACCCCTCATGCCCCACTACATGCTAATTTGGTTAAGTGTTTCTTAATTAATTAAGATCGTAACCTTTGTAAAGACCTCCCACATTAGACTGTCTTTTTATGGCAGCTGGATATGCCGGTTGGTTCCGGGCAGCCTTACACCATAACAGAGTCTAACCTCGTGTCTTTACACTTGTCACGTATTTAGTTTATGACTAAGACCTCTCACATTGGGCCAATCATTTGTAGCCGCTGGATTTGCCGGTCGGTTCCGGGCAGTCTTATGCTACAAAAAGGGTCCAACCTCGTGTCTTAGTTGATTAATTACACCTAATTAATCACCCCCATAATTTGTATTAATTATCCCTAATTAATTACCAATTTCAAGAATATGGGTAGACCTAACTCAATAGGTAAATTCCCAATTCCATAATATGGGTAGACCTAACTTAATAGGTAAATTCCCAACTCCATAATATGGGTAGACCTAACTTAATAGGTAAATTCCCAATTATGTCCATTCACTTTATGTTATGTTTAAGCATACCCATTTCACACCATTTTATTAACATGCATATTAACCCCACCGTTCCCCACGTAATTCGTTCTCATAACATGACATAATGAGGGGAAGATTCATCACAAATGCCATGGGTTTAACCAACATAGCATATAACTTTATCATGGGTTTAAAAGGTGTCAACTTGCATATATGAGCATACATTAAACCCAACTAGCATTTAACCTAAACTTGCATGAAGCACATATGTCACAAAGGGGGTAACTTGCATATGATTCTTATGTCATACAAAGGTGTGAACTTGCATAGCATGTCATATGTTAACTTGCATATAACCAAACACATAACTTGCATAACATGTTACATATGAACTTGCATATAATCATGCACATAACTTGCATATAACCAAACACATAACTTGCATAACATGTTACATATGAACTTGCATATAATCATGCACATAACTTGCCTATAACCAAACACATAACTTGCATAACATGTTACATATGAACTTTCATATAATCATGCACATAACTTGCATATAACCAAACACATAACTTGCATAACATGTTACATATGAACTTGCATATAATCATGCACATAACTTGCATTACATGTTACATATGAACTTGCGTATAATCTCACATATAGCTTGCATAACATGTTACATATGAACTTGCATATAATCTCACATATAGCTTGCATAACATGCTACATATGAACTTGCATATAATCTAGTATATAGCTTGCATAACATGTTACATATGAATCAATGTTCAACATAGTGTTTTGCATAATGAGCATCATAAAACATAGCATTAAACTTGCATAGCATATAGCATAAAACTCGCAAAACACACAACATACACTATACTAAACTTGCATAAACACATTGATCCACAAACATAGCCATATCTTATCATATCCTATCATAATCAATTTAACAATTGATTATTAAGGCTATAGAAACTCACCACTAAACCTCAATAAGCAAACCCTTGCCAAAAATCACCCAAAAACTCTAGCCTTGACAATAAAGCTTGCAACTTGATGATGAATGCAAGCTAATGATCACTCATACAACTTAAAAATGCTTGTATGAACATGAAAGCCTTCATAGAAATAGTTGAGAAAGAGGATGGAGGCTAGGCTTTTGAGTGGAGGCCATGATCATAGAAAATTTTGGCATAGTTTAGTTAGAGGATAGGATTATGATCATTTAGGGCTAGCTTAGGGTCTTATTTATAGGATTAGGTTATGTTTTAGACCCTTAGATTAACCCTAGGTTAGATTAGGACCATCAGATCTCGGAAGCTTCCAGAAAACAGCCTCAAAACACAGCCAAACCCTAAAATGGTGCACCAGGCCAAACTGGCCGAGCACCCCCTGTCGACACACAAGTCGACAGGGCTGTCGACTTGGTCCTAGCCAAGTCGACTGCCCAGTCGACAGGGCTGTCGACTTGGTTAGCTAGGCGGGAATTTTTCTGCCTGCGCCCAATGGCCCCAATTTCGAAATTTGAACCTGAATTTTAAATCTGTTTTGAACTTTGAATTTTCTGAAAACTTCATTAGGCCATAACTGGGCCATACGGACTCTGATTCTCGAAAACTCGGACTCTATTTCGCGTATTTTTCCGAGATGAACGCAATTACGCAGCCCGTTTCCCCCAATTCTCACATCTGAGATTATTTATTCTGTAATTAGTGAATATTAGTATTAACTAAAATTCGGGGTGTTACAAGTGAGGATGGCTACGTCGAGATGGAAGACTGTGCGTTCCTAGAGTTGATGATTTGTTGAGATCCATTCTAAAGGGGGCTCGTCACTCTCGGATGACTATCCATCCGGGTGGTGATAATATGTACAGAGATATGATGAGAGTTTTTCATTGGACTGGAATGAAGAAGGAAGTGACCAAGTATGTAGCCTGGTGTTTGACTTGCCAGCAAGTGAAGGTTGAACAAAGGAAACTTGGTGAATTGCTTCAGCCTCTATACATACTCCAGTGGGAGTGGGAAAGCATCTCTATGGATTTTACTGATGGTTTACCTAGATCGAGGAAGGGCAACACCAATATTTGGGTTATAGTTGATGGCTTGACTAAGAGCACTCACTTTACCCCCAGTCAAGAGCCTTGGTATACCTTAAAGAGATCGTGTGACTGCATGGAGTAACCTCTTGTATTGTTGTGACCATGACCTCTCTTTATGAGTGAGTATTGGAGGATCTTAAAGGAGGCACTCGGGAAATAGTTATGACTTAATACCACCTATCACCGTCAGATGGATGGACAGACAGAGAGGGTCCATAAGGTTCTCGAGGATTTATTGAGACTGTGTGTCCTAGACATCGGAGGGACTTGGGAGGAACATCTTCTTTTGGTAGAGTTTGCCTGTAATAATAGTTATCAAATGAGTATAGGTATGGCTCCCTTCGAGGCATTTTTTTGGATGACCCTACAAATCCCTTACATGTTGGTAGGAGCCTACAGACAAACTTCTACTTGGGCCTGAGATGGTTAGAGAAACTTCAGAGAAGGTAGACTTGATTCAGAGATGAATGAAAGCAGCTCAGGACATGTAGAAGTCATATGCCGATAGGAGGAGGACTGACTTAGAGTTCGAGGTAGTAGGCATGGTCTTTATCAAGGTATTTGAGGAACATTGTTCATTTTGGCTTGGTAGGGAAGTTGGCGCCAAGGTTTGTAGGGCATTCCCCGTAGTTGAGAGGATATGTCAGATGGCTTATAGAGTTAGACTACCAAAGAGACTAGCATGAGTTCACGATGTGTTCTATGTCTCACACTTGAGGAAGTGTCTACATGATTCCACAAAGGTAGTAAAGCTGAGTACCCTTGAGGATATAGAGATAGAGAAGGAGGCATCAGTAAGAAATGTTCTTACCCGAATAGTTGGATCGGAAGTTAAGAAGTTACGAAACAAGGAGATCAAGCTGGTTAAGGTACAATGGGGAGAAAATCGTGATGACGCGAATTGGGAACCTGAAGACAATATCACGCTTCTTTTTATTTTCTCTTTGAGAGTATGTTTTTAATTCCTTTCTAAGAATTTGAGTTTGAATATGTTTTTCCTAATGTTTGAATTATGATTCTTAAGTAGAAACCTATGGATGATAGGAATGGTTTAATACATGTGTTTGAGACATGTTATGTTTGATGGTTGTAAGTGGATGAAAGTATTTACTAGTGAATGCTGTGGATACATATATGCACACTAGGCACTAGTGTAGGGATCGACATAACTAAAGCACTTACATATTGCATATAGACGTGTGCGCATTTTAATTTACTTTAAAAATGGATGGAGATGGTTGAATCATCACTCGTATGTTGCATTTTGGTGAATGGTTATTGCATACATATAGAATCTATATGTATTATTAGGACTCCTTTGCATACATATTGGATACATAGCATAAACATGAATTGCATTAAGAAGGACAACTAAATCAGCAGACCGCCTAATATCTACATTAACTTAGGAACATATACACAACACCTTTGCATTTGTTCATACAAAACATTAGAAATTTTAAGGACAATGTATGCCAGTGTTTGATGGATAAGTAGATGGGTGTAGATAATGGTTGATAACATTCATCACATTCTTCTAACCTTGGAGACTTCGTGGGTGAAATCCTTTAAGGAGGGAAGAATGTAACAACCCAAAATTTAATAAACAATTATTATATAATGAAGATTAATAAATTGAATATTAATTAATAAAGTATTCAGATTTAGATAAAATAGATTTCACCGTCGTGTTCATTACAAAATTCTGATTCAGATAGACTTTTGGTTTTCGTAAACTGGACTAAGTGTGAACAAGATATGATCAATCGAAGTTTGAAATTAAATTAAATAAATCAAATAATAAAATTAGAATAGGGAAACGATAAATGGGTGACCCAAGTCCTGTATGGGTCGATAGACATGTCGACCCACATAGAAGGTGGGTCGACCCACTTCGAGCCAGGCACGCGAACTTGTGTCTGGCTGAACATGCCTGTTTCTAGATTTTTTTTTTTGCTGACTCATGTTGTGGTGTTTTTAATGGTTTGGATTGAAACCCTAATATCCTATAGCATAAACCATCCTATCACGCCTATAAATAGACTAGCAACCCACACTCTTTCCCCTACACCAATATTTCTTCATCTTATTCTTCCACTCTTTTATGCCCTAGAAATAAATAAAAATTGGGGAAAGGTTAGGATGCTGTCAAAATACAGATTTGAAAGGATTTCCTTCTTCTACTTCTTTTTCAAAGGCCTTTTTTGGATCTACAGCAATTCTCTGTAAGTTCTATGTTATTTTTAGATTAGCAGTCTAATTAAAAAAATTAAACACTAAAATATATTGGATCAAAAAGTTTGACAATTTCAGTGTTTATAACTTTATCTCTTACATGTTATTGTTCATTTTAATTACTATCTATTACCTATTCCTTTTCAGTTCTTATTTGTTTATAAGTACTTCCTTTTTCTTTATCCCCTTCTCTGTCGTTGTTTCATTTTACAGTCTTATTATGCCTATTTATTCATTTTGTTCATTTCTAAGCCTAGATCTATTTCTCCTTTTTCCTTTGTTTTGCGCTGAGTCTAGGCCAATAAGATCCAAGGCCTTTACCGTTTGAGTTGCATAAAATTGGAATAATTTGAAATAATATTAAAAAGGGGATTCAGGGCATATTGGAATTTGTGAATCATAGACTGTAAATTGGGATAAAATATAAAGGAACATTATGCAAACATGTGAATCAAAGTAGGTTGTACTTAATTATATATTAAGTAGACAAGTCAATAGAAAACATGTGAATTGGAGTAAGATATACTTAATTATACATTAAGTAAAACATGTTATTGTAACTTGTAACTTATAATTGGACAATAAGTGATATGGTAATAAAATGGCTGTAGATTACTTTCGTTAATTGCAATCTAGAGGTAAGGGGTTGCAGATTACTTTTGTTAATTACAATCCAGAGATAAAGGTTGTAGATTACTTCCGTTAATTACAATCCAGAGGTAAGGTGTTGTAGATTACTTTCGTTAATTACAATCCAAAGATAAAAGGTTGTAGTTTACTTTTGTTAATTACAATCTAAGGAATAACAAGTTGTTTCCCTAGGTTTATTAATGAACTTAAAACATATTAAGTTAAACTTGTATGATTAATAAGCGGGAAGAGTCTATTCCTTTGAGATATAAGGGCTCGTAGAAATCCTAGTTAACTTAGTGGTCAAGTCTCGGGCGGCATGTGTCATATGCATTTTGTGTGGGAACCCGTATCAATCAATATTCCTTAGTTATCATTGGGGCCTCACACTAGGTAGGGGCTAAAGCACGCTTATACTGAACTGGGTAATAAGTGGTGTAAATGAAAGTTGGGTACGGGCGCGTTTCAGTGGAGTCATGAGAGTGCATGGATCCGACAGTGGAATATAAGACGTTGTGACATCTGTGATTAAGGTTGCGTCTTTCTTTAGTTGATTGGTTCGGGACCGATAACCCCAAAGGTAAAACCTATTTAAGAAGCCGATCACTGGGTAGAAATTAGGTCAAACCTAATCTTGATATTATGATAGTTGGCGCAGAAATTCTGGGATAGGAATGAGAAACTTATCTTGTTTCTGTTGTTTCTACTTTACTGAATTTTCATGTCTAGCACTATTGATATGGCTGAATACTTCTTTATCTTATGCTTATGCTAAAAATCATTGGAACTCGTTATACTTATTGTCTGATCTAGTTTTTTTCGTTCTTTCTTCCTTCCCCCTAGGTTCTCAGGGTGGAGGATCGCAGTGGTGACCTTTTATCTTTTGATTTGGCTTAGACTTAGATCATTTCTTACTTCGTGTGTTACTTCAATACTTACTTTATGACTATTGTAGTGACTTATTAGGGAGATGGATTTTGTGGTTTTATTCTTGTACTCTGATGTTTTTCTTTCCACGAGATAGTTTATTTATGATGATGGTTTTATTGTATTTCAACTTGTAAGGCGGTGACTGATTCAATAATAATAAATGTTTTGAAAGTTTCCGCTGTATTTTATATTATGTCTTGTGAATTTGTCTCTATGTTTTTACTTTATACTTTCTGCGCTTCACAAAACTTAATACGTCCTCATATGGGTGACTGTAAGGGATGTAGAGTATCACATTTTGAATGTAGGGTATGGAAACTCCGACCGCTCGGTTTAAAGGTCGGCTACGATCGGGAAATGAGGTATTCAGTAACATCTAAGTGCAAGACATAGAGGTGGGCTGGTCCTATGGTGACAGAGAATCTATGGATGTATCAGGTTCTTGGGGCAACCCTCTAGAGGTGTTTCAAACCTTCGCAAAGGAAATATATTTAGCTTGGAAATTTGTATAGAAACTCAATTCTTTAATAAGTACCTGCATTTTAGATTATACGGCCTAGTAGCCCTAGAACTTAATAATGGTAACAGTTTTAGTACTTGAATATTTATATTGGAAAATGATTTCCAAGGGTAGATATTAGTAATAATATCAAATATTTCTTAAAAAAAAAATTAATTATCATAAAGGTAAAACCCGAGTAATAAGAACTTAATTATCGTTACAAGTATTGTCTCTTGGAATTTGTTCCTAAGTTTTTATTTCTAAACTTTTGAAATACATATTTCTTTTATATCAAACTATATTTTACTTCAGGATTAAAGAACAAATTTCTTTCTGAATATTTATTTGGAAATTCTAATATATTATAATAAAGCATATCAAAACATATGTAACCAATCCTAAGAGTTTTCTCCCAATAACAAGGCAACTGGGTCCCAGCCTTCATGTCATCGATAATATAAGTATGTACCTCTATCCGAAGAACGAACCATACCCAAACATGTGCCCACCTTTTTAGTTATGGATCACCTGAATAATTGGTAACATAATAAATCATTTTATATCCTGAAGTGGGAAAATCATTTACATCAATAGATAAAATCTATAATAATTTCCATTTTCAAATCTTTTAGAATAATCCTATTAAACCAATCGGGTTTAGTCCTCAAAATTCTTTTCGTTTCTTAACTTGTCGATTCATCTATATGAAACATCTTATAGTCAAATTGTGAGATTCTGATCACTAGATGTTCATATTTATATTTCACTAATAAAGTGATTTCTAAAATAAATCCTTAAATTCTGAACATAATCCATATTAAAAATCTGGTCTGAGTAGAACAAATTTTCTATCTCATCCATCGGGGTAGTCCGGATAGTCAAGGAGAGTAGGAAATTGGTTTTCCAAACCCAAGCCTAGATATTATCTCTCTGTCACCCTAAAGTGGTCGAGTTATTTGATCGACTCTAAACCTTTATTTCTGATGACAATCAAATTTTATTGTTAAAAACCTTATAGTCAAATTGTGAAATAAATCACATGGTGTTATCATTTCATTAAATTTAAGTGAACCAAATAATATCGCTAAACACCTTATGGTCAAATCATGAAATAAATCACAAGGTGTTAGCTAACAAATATTTATCTACCCGACCCAATGCTAAAATTGAAACAGATATTTGTTTATAAACTGATCAAGTGCAATTAACACAATTAGTCAGGCAATAATAATCAATAATGAATAATAACATAAAATCTATCAAAATTATTTAATGATATATAAAAATATATCTTATTCAATAGCAGAACGACGTTTATAGAAATCATCGTAGTTAGAAATCATTAAATGGTATATTCTAAGTATATAAACAAATTATATATTTAATTTAGTATAATGCAGTATATAAGCAAAAACGAATTATATATTATGTGAAATAGTAAAAACATATAACTTAGTACATAAGTAATAAAATGTTAAAATATGAACAAATTATAAATTTTATTTTATATAAACAAATATTAAATCCGTTTAGACATTATTTGGCCTCATCTGACATGTGTTATATATGATCGTTACATGGATACTTGTTTTTATTACAAAACGAACATCCATATTTATCTGACACAACATTTACCAGATTTGTCCTTGTATAGGACAAGTTACAAACCCTATAAAGTAATTACATTTCGTAAATCATATCACTTTAAACGATTCACGAAATTTTGATGACATTTTCTTATTGTTCCTTGTATATGCACATTTGTATATGATACAAGAAACATGGGTGAAGTGCTGCCGAAATTTTAGAAAATCATTTAAAATGATATGATATACGGAATGTAATTACACTTCCATTTGTAATGGGAAGTAGCATGATCGACCATCACAAAAGGCACATAAATGTCAATGAACCATTAATTCTTTATTTAAAATAAAGTTTGTAAAAATCTTTTATAATTTAGTATATGTTTACTAAAGTAGTAAAATATAGATAAAATATAAAATAATGATTAATAATTGCTTTACTTTTCAACAAAGGGTTTGAAGTAGGAAAATTTGTCTATTATTTTATTGATCAGAGCTGGATGTATCAAAGAAGGGAAATTGATGTCTCAATAAGCGAACATTTTTTTAATGGGGTACATGTGTTCATCGAACTTACTTTAAGTAACATAGGAAATGATGTAGAAATTCGATGCCTATGTAGTAGGTGCAAATTGTTGAAGCATTTAATACTGGATATGGTTAAGGTTCATTTGCACCAATATGGTTTTGTGTCCAATTATTTGGTGTGGGATAGTTATGGATAAATTGTAGCCTCTAATCAAGAACAGTCAGTGGAGGTTATTGGTGATGAAGTTAGTATGACAAATCTCATAGAATATATGGTCAAAGATGTAGCACAATCAATATTGCCTACTATTGAAATTTATAATGACGATGTTAATGTCGAAGTGGAACCAAATATTGGAGTGAAAAAATATATTATTTATTGGATGCTGCTAAAAAAACCTTTGACATGGATGTACAAGCGGCACCCAGTTATCGTTGATTGCAGAGTGCATTACAATGAAATTAAAATACAACCTTATGGAAGTCGGATTTATTACTATTGTTCAAGCTTCTAAACATCGTATGCCATTCGACAATTTAATGTGCTAAAATTACTTTGAAGTGAAAAAACTTATCTCATCTTTTAGTTTGCCATATCGAAAAATAGATATATGTTTAAATGATTGCATATTGTTTTGGGAAGAAGACATCAACCTTAGAAATTGTAAAATGTAATCAAGAAAGATACAAACCAAGGAAAAAGAAGAAAAAGAAGTTCCGTTAAAGCCTATTGTAACACCCCGAATTTTCTGAGAATATTGAAATTAACAAATTCAAGAACACTTAATTTTTAGAAGAAGAATTAAGTGAAATGGGTTACGCTATTATGTTCGTCTCAAATTTTTTGTCAAGATAGACATTTGGTTTGCATAAAACGGATACCTTATGAAGAAGTTATTAAGCCTTGAAGTTTGTATGCATATGAGAAAAATATATATAGATATATATAAAAAATAAATAAATAAATATGAAAAAAAAGTTCTAAAAAGCGAATCGGGAGGGGGAATAACCGAACCGGCCTATTTTTGAGGTGGACCTGAGCCCCGCTGGGTTGACCAGGGGTTGATTCAGGGTGTTTGGCTGTCAAGCCGTGGGCCGATTCGCTCTAAGGCAGATGTGGCATCTGATTGGTTCTGATGGACTCCTTGCTAAGTCATTAAGGCTGATGTGGCTATTCTATCTTGTCTGGATGGCTTTGATTTGCTCTAGGTTAATCTAACGGTTCCTATTAAATCAAACTTCTATATAAGCAACCTAAATCTAAACCCTAAACCATACAAAAATATTCCTAGAGCCGTCATGCTGTCATCTTTTTCTACTCAAAGGCAAGATAGAAGCTACATCAAAATCTAATCAAAACTAATCTGATTCAACTAAGAGAATTCAACGATCTATATCAAAGGCGAACAATTCAGTTTCAGAATACAGATCCCTGAAATCAAGTTTTTCCTTTTGATTGTAAGTGTAGTTATCTTTTAGATGTGAATAAATTAAAGACATGATTTGTAATGAATTGTAAAATAGAATTGTATCAAGTCGTATGTGATGCTGATTCATGTTTATTCTATCATATATGCCTATGAACTATTGTAGTCTATCGAACCTATCATGTTATGTGGAAATTGGTGAGTAAACCTATGATGTTGTATAGGAATTTGGGAATGAAATTATCATATGTAAGTTTGGTGATATTATGATACGTACAAGTTTTAGGCTAAGTCATGTCGTTTATGCCTAATTGTTTAGAACCATTATGCATACATGTTTAGATCTACGACCTTATATGTTAGATCTACAACTTTATATGTTAGATCCATATGCCTTTATGATAGATCTAATATGCAAGTTCACCACTACATGCCAAGTTTAACTTGTATAGTTTTATGTAAATTCATATGCTTGTGGTTCATGTTGCATAGATCAAATTTGCAAGTTCATAGTTAAAAGTATATTTCTCTATGCCAAATCCATGTGACATATGTGTAGTTAGATCCATACTTTTGTATGATGTTGGAATGTTGCAAAGTTCCTGTTTTCCCCTTTTTGTTTTATAAGTTAGGCTAAAATATCGAGCCTAACATTCTATGTAATTTTGTGAACGTACAACGGGGGTAACGTTGGGGAAAATATGAAAATACATGTAATTGACATGTTTGACACATAAGCATGATAAGTGGCATGAAAATGGTATAATCTATATACCTAAATTTTTGAACGTGATTTAGAAGGAAAGTGGGCCATGACAATAATTGATTTATAATTTACATGTAAATATGTAGGATAAACATGTAAAATTACATGGCATAGATTGGTTCATGAAATGGTATATTTAGTATACCATTAATTGTGAGCATAACTAAAAGGATAATTATGGCATAATTAAATTGGGAATAATTTACTTATGGAATTTGTCATAAATAAGAAATATGTAAATTTAGAAAAGGCAAATATGCCTAACCCGAGGTTAGACTGAGTTGTGGTGTAAAACTGCTCGGAACCGACCGGCACATCCAATGACCACAACAATACCTGTCTAATGTGGGTGGTTAGTGCATTGAGTCCAAAAAGGACCCGAGGTTAGACTGAGTTGTGGTGTAAAACTGCCCGGAACCGACCGGCACATCCAGTGACCACAACAATACCTGTCTAATGTGAGTGGTTGGTGCTTTAATTAAGCTAAGTCAAGATTGGTGGGGTTAAGTCAATTAAGGAAATACTTAACCAATTCAACTGTTAACTAAACTGATGGGTGAGGTTAAGTAAATTTAGAACACTTAACCGTTATAACATGTTAATTAGACAAGTGGGTGAGGTTAAGTAAATTTAGAACACTTAACCGTTATAACATGTTAATTAGACAAGTAGGTGAGGTTAAAGTAAATTTAGAACACTTTACCTTTATAACATGTTAATTAGACAAGTGGGTGAGGTTAAGTAAATTTAGAAACACTTAACCAATATAACTTGATTTATGGAAAGGTTAAGTTAAAATAAGAGGGCAACGCTTTACCAATATAACTTGATTTGTAGTAGTGTTAAGTTAACACAAGAATGCAACACTTAACCAAAGTAACATGACACATAGGTGGTTTAAGTTAACTTGAATTCATTGATGACACTTAACCAATACAACAAGATGAATACGTGGGGTTAAGTTAACAAGAAACACTTGACCAATATAAGTTGATGAACGAATGGGGTTAAGTTAATAGGAAACACTTAACCGATCCAACATGATAAGTAAGGAGGGTCAAGTTAATAAGAAATGCTTAACCAACATGACATGATGAATGAGTGGGTTAAGTTAACATGAGTGGACAACACTTAACTAATATGGCGTAATGTACGAGAGGGTTAAGTACATATCGGGTTGGTGGGTAATATTAGTAAATATAGGACCACAAAACTTAACCATTAAATAAACATGCTTGAATCAGTGGAAGGGTTAAGTACATATCGGGTTGGTGGGTAATATTAGTAAATATAGGCCCATAAAACTTAACTATTAAATAAACATGCTTGAATCAGTGGAAGGGTTAAGTACATTCGGGTTGGTGGGTAATATTAGTAAATATAGGCCCACAAAACTTAACTATTAAATAAACATGCTTGAATCGATGGGAGGGTTAAGTACATCTCGTGTAGGTGGGTAATATTAGTACATATAGGCCCACAAAACTAAACTGTTTATTAAAAATGCTTGAATCGATGGGAGGGTTAAGTACATATCGGGTTGGTGGGTAATATTAGTAAATATAGGCCCACAAACTTAACCAATAGGAAACCCTAGTAACGGGGACCCCTTTCAGCAGTAACCCACATAGATGTATCACGGTACCCTGAACTAGGCAGGGTTGGGCACGATTACTGGGCTGATTATAAGCAGTCAAAGCAGCGGCAGGGGGTACGTCGGTGTAGGTTCCAATGGTTTACGGGCGTGCACGTACTCCGAAGTGGGAAAAAGCAGGCACTGGCTACCAGTAGTTATACACTGTGCATCTTGAATCGTGTCGGGTCGCTATCATAAGGATTGATACACCTTATCGTGGGACCAGCACATGGTATATACACGCAAGAGAGGGCCGATTGACACAGACACATGGAACATGAATACAAGTAGGGAGCCAATCGATAGGGTAGCAAGGGTACATCTAACATGTTCATGGAAATTAGGCTGATTGAGGTGGAATCCTCACGATAGATGTACACCTGAAGGCTACCATAATTACGGGGGTTGGGATCACGATTATCATTTTATACAGATTACTAGTTGGGACACTAGTTAGGTGGTGCAAAGATAAATATAGAAATGAGATTAACAGAGTAGTAGCGAAGCAGAGAAAACGTAGAAGCGCATTCAGTTCACCTTGCACTTATCTTGTCTTTAGTTACCTTGTTTTTATGGTATTGTCCTATTTTCGGTTTATTCATGTCATGATCCTTTATCTTGTTTGCATGCTGAAAGATCACTGGACTTACCAGACTTATGTCTGACCTAGTTTGTTTTTCGCCTCTTTTCTTCCGTCCCCTCCCCCCAAGTAGTCAGGGAGGGAATAGCTCAGCCTAACTTGGACCTCTTCGCTTTCCAAGCTTGAAGATTAGTTGGTGTATCGCTTTGGACTCTCTCTCTCTCTTCCACTGCTATGGTTGGTTCATGCTTTATCGGGGAATATCATTGTTTTTATGCTTCTTTAATTCTTGGAGGTTTTTAAATCAAGACAGAAGTTTTATGTATTACATTTAAGTATGATTGAGGAAATTGTTGTAAAAGCTTGACTGAATTAAGTTGTTTGTAAAATGACTTTATTTTTTGCTACTTTATTTGTCTGTCTTGTAATTTATCTGCATCTTTTACCTATAATGCTCCACCGAAGTTAAGGCATTCCCTCTGTGAGTGACCTTAACGGAGGTGGGGTGTTTCACCTATGCATTATTTACCTATCACTCCTAGACTTCAAAGGTTATATGCATCATTTGTAACAATGCATCATATGAGATGGCACAATGTGAGAACACTTGAAGAATGTAAGTTAACACACCCATCTGATAGAGGAGATAGAAATATTTTGATAAGAAATATCCCGTTTCTGCAGCGGAGAGCCACAATGTCAGGCTAGGTTTATGTACAGATGAATTCTCACTGTTTTCTCAGTTTAGTTCCAAATATTCATCTTTACCTATAATAATTATAGTTTACAATCTACCCCCTTGAATGTGTATGAAAATTCTGTATTTGTTTCTCACAATTGTCATCCCTGGCCCTGATGATCCGACACATGGCATCGATGTTTACTTACAACTGTTAATCTAAGAGTTATGAAGAAGTTAAAACATATGGCGTATCAAAAAAGATTTTTTTTGGATGTTCGCTTCTTTGTTGTGGACTATTAATGATTTTCCTGCATATGTAATGATTTCGGGTCAGAGTATGGTTGCTCATTTTGCTTGTCTTTATTGCATGGAAGAAACACAAGCATTCGCCTTACCGTATGGAAAGAAAATTTCATGGTTTGATTGTCATCAATGTTTTATCCATATTAATCATCTTTTTAAAAGAGGAAAAAACTTCGCGGTAATGGACATGAGACTCTACGAGCACCACCAGTTTGGTGAAGGGAGGATATATATGAACTTGTAAAAGATTATCCAACAAAATCGGACAGTAAACTGAAATCCATGGTAAATCGATGGTTCATAAATGGTGCAAACAGAGTATATTCTAGGAGTTTCCTTATTGCAAAAATTTCTTAATTTGTCATAACATTGACTGATGCATAACGAGAAAAACATATTTGATAATGTGTTTAATACTGTTTTGAATGCTTAGGGCAAGACTAAGGACGATCTGAAATCAAGATGTGATAAAGAAGAAATATGTAATCATCCTAAGCTTCAATAGAAGACAAATGAAAGTAAAAAAACCAAAGCATGTTATGAACTTGAAAACAACCAAGTTAAAGTAATGTTAAAATGGGTGGAAGGATTACAATTTCCCAATGGAATTCCCTCTAATCTTCGTAGATGCATCGACTATAAAAACGGATGACTGAGTGGAATGAAAAACCATGATTATCATGTATTGATGGAAAATTTGTTAGTCGCCGCTTTCTAAGAACTGTAGCTCGTTAAAGTCTGGAAGGTAATAATGAAATCAGTTTATATTATAAGGAGCTTTGTTCAGCAACGTTTAAAGTTAACTATCTACTTAAACTTGAAGATGAAATCCCTTACTGCTCTACAAACTGGAAATAAAATTTCCTTTAGGTTTCTTTAATATAATGGAGTATTTACATGTTCAACTTCCATATGAAGCCTGACTTCGATGTCCTGTGTAATATTGATGGATGTATCCATTTGAGTGGTATGTTACTATACTAAGCATTTCTAAGTAGGCGTATATGAGTAGAATGACCGATTTCTGGCCTAAGTGGCGTAAGATCCCAGACCCCGTCAGGAAGGCCATTTGACAAGATTTTCTTGCTAGTTTATATCGCTTTACAATATGATTAAGTATAAACAAATAATTAGCAATATTTCCTCATTTTAAAGGATGAGTAGATTTGCAAGAAGCTGACTTCAACCTAGTCCAGCGCCTCTGGAATTTAAAGGTCGCTAAGAATTACAGGTAGAAAATGTCAGAGCTAACGAAATTGGGAAAGAAAGCAAACTGGATGGGCACGGCTGTATGTGGTAAATGGGTTAACTAGTGGAATAGTGAAGAATACAAGGTAAATCTACCAAATATCTATTTAATTATTTTGAAATTATTAAATATATTATTCAATGTAAATTTGCAGGTGGAGTCGGCGAGGAACTAAGCAAATAGAAGCGGAAACCCAGTAACCCAAGGATCTAATTCATTCCAACATCACCGTGAGGGCTTGGTAAATTTAACAGTTATTACATTTGTATATTGATCAATTCCATAATTAGCTATGTGTAATTGAATTATATAAATTATCTATTGCAGGAATGAGATCGTGGACATCCCATATCCTACATGAACGTATTTGCTCACATCCACACATCAAGGCAAGTAGACGATGCTGGCAACATCACATATCAGTAGGATGATCAGGATAGGAAGGCAAGTGCATGTGTATGCATATGTTTAATTTTATTACTAACGTTGATAAGTTTAGTAATTATTAGCTATGTAAAATAAAAATAACGTTCTATGATATTTCTACTGTTATTGCTTTTGCATTATAGGCAAAATTTCAAGAAGAACGAGCACAGCTGCTTGAGAGATCCGATCGCGATGAGTTGACGTGGGATGAGGAAGATAAATTTCGACTCTGTTATGGATCCCATGTAGCAAAATATAAGTTATGGCTATGGAAACCAAGCGGTAATTAATCCTTCTGCATACAATCAACATGTAGATATATAGTACTATGATATTTTATATATTGGAAACCCAGTTAAAAATAATGATAAGATATAGTCATGATTCATGTTGCTTCCCTATTAAATGACAGTTGACTAAAAACAAGAATCTAACACAACCTCTAAAATTTCATATATATATATATATATATGTGTGTGTGTGTGTGTGTGTGTGCAAATTACTAATTAGAATGAGTCAAAATGATTGACGATTCAAATTTGGATACTATTTTGCATGTGCTATTTTGCATGTACGGACAACCCTTCTGCATGTGTCATTTTTCATTTCTTTATTTATTAGTATTTATTTGTAATTTTAAACTAGCTTATCATCTTTCTTTCTTTTTGAATATCTTTCACTCTATTTGCAGGATAGAGCATCTCAGAAGGCATATGAAAAAGCTTGGGACAAAACCAAAATAAAAGGGCGTAGAGCAATGGTTGAGTAGCTGCAGAAGGAGAATCGTCTTTGTGCTATATAGATGGAGCAGCTGAATCAAAAGCTAGCCAAGTATGTGCAGCAGCATGGTTTCTTTCCTTTATTGTCTTGTGCTTCCGGAGGCAACGAAGATGCTTGCGAGGTCTTTTTTGTGATTATGTTTGCATTATATATATATATATATATTGACTTGGAGTTGCCAAGTATTGTGTTTTGATGTTGTATATGTTTGTTTGTAATTGGTAAGAATGATATTTTGGATGTATTTTGATGGTATACACTTTGTTTGTTGACGTATATATGTTGGTTTGGAGTCTGTGAGGTTAATAATTTGGTTTGTGATGTTTCGATGGTTTATTTTGTATATATTGTTATTGATTTGATTTATGTTGGATATTTATATTGTTATTGTTATATATGTGCTATGTATGTGTGGAATGGATTGGAAATGGGGTGGAAATGGAAATTGAAATGGTGTAGCTAGAAGGTAATAGGCTTTCTATTATTAAAAAAATCACCTAAATTTTAAACGACAAGAAACGACTTCCGGATTATTTATTTCATACGGGTTCTTATGATTTCCAATGGTTTCCTACCATTGCAAGCCATTGGAAAATTTCTGTTGGATCCGTTCGAAAACAACTGAATTTGTGGGTAGTATTCCGATGGCGACCAATGGCTCTAAGCCACTGGAATAGCCGTATTATCTCATAGTGATTTTTTTTTTGAGAAAATGAATAATTAAACGTCACCTTATCTTGCCTTGCATGTATATATATTTTATATATATAGTATACTTTATGCTTATGTTTTCAACATTATGGTACTAGACAGAGCGTTTAATGAAAGTAATGGTAACATGGGCAATGAACGGCAATGGAAGAGATATTATGTATAAGTTAGATTTTTCTTAGGGTACCCCATTACGTGAAACATCGTTCATGTATGGACCACTATCGATAAAAATGAAAATACGGTCATGTCGAGTAATGCGCTAAGATCTATGTAAAACCTTGTTCATGTATGGACCGCAATAGACAAAAATAAAATTGTAGTTATGTCGAGTAATGCGCAATGATCATAGAATGGTAATAAAATATATAAGTTAACTTATTTTAGAAATTCCAGAAATGTTGATACAAAATGTAAAATTCATCAAACGAAAAGTTGTTTATATTTCAAATTAAAAGTTACAGAAAAATACATAAATCAAATCGAGAATACGTCTCAGATATCTTGTCAAATTTTGAAACCTGTATTTTATTGTATTTAAATTCAAGTTTAACGAATCAAAGTTATTGGTCTTTACACTTGGAATCACACATGGATCCCAACATCCAAATAAACTGTTTCTCCTCATTAAAGAAAACGTATGGGTTTTTAAGTGGTTTCGGTTTGTGTCATCTTTTACAAGTACACTCCCCATTTACCTAGCGCTTTAAAAGCCAAAAAATGGGCTTTTCTGGCAAGCTCAACTCCAATTCTTTTGGAAATAATCAAACAATACACATGAATGTGAGCTGCATAGTTAATGCTTCGTTATTACCCCGTTATATCCCCGCTAAATCGTGTAATAGATTTTTACCGTTACACTATTTTCAAATAGCCTCTGGAATAGACTTTCTGCTTTAAGCCGCTATATTCTGATATTCCCAATGCATCCCATTATTTCAGCTATATTTTGTTGTTTTCGCTATATCTTCTATTAAAGAATTCAATTTAAAATTTTATACATTATAAAATTAGTTTTTTTTTATATAACTTTTTAACATATATTTTTTAGAATAGAAAATACTATAATATTCTATTAAATTTAATCAAGCTAAATAAAAGTATATACTTATTTACATATATTTTATATACTTTTATTTAATATTAAGAATTTACTAATTATAATTAAGTTGAATGTTAGTTTTCCATTTATTTATCACTTACATATTTGTAAAAAGAACAATAAATATGAGTTTTATATGCTAATTTAGACTCATCTGCTATATCCTGCTATTTTCTCGCTTTATCCCCGCTACAATTTTTTGCACCTCTATTGCATTAGATCTAGTAAGTACTTTAACTACACAGAACATGAGCCGCCCACTAACTGTTAAAATAATTAAATAATACACAAGAGCACGAGTCACTCTCTAACCATCTAAGTGGACAATTCTCTATATCATTTTCCTTATAAGAGTTGTTGATGGGCAAAATTGGTCGCTAACACTCGTGATTTCCACCATAGTGATAATTAACGTCTGGAATGGAAAATAAGAGAGTTACTATGTAAGTATGCAGTGAAAGATGCGAGTAAACATTCATTTAGAATTTATTATGGTTCGACTCATCGAAGCCTATGTCCATTATGGAAGTTTGATATTTTATTACTTCTCGTTTACAGATTACAACATGAAATCAGAATATTTCCAAGTTTACATGAGTCTTGATGATTCCATGCACTAAAGTATGATTTTTAAATGCTATGTTTGGAGGGGGAGGAAGTCACTTCTTCGTGATCCGAATGTTTGGAAGTTGTATTGTTTTATTCGGTTCTGAGTTCGAGATTGGATTGTCATGCGACATTGGGTGATTGGATTGGAATCAAAGCCAAACGTAACGTGGTCGACTGGCGCGGTGCTCGGGGGTCGAACTTATTTCGTTTGACTACTCGGGCATGCACACAAGATGTGGAAATTCAATTGAGTCGTCAAGTCCAGGATTCGATCGTTGATCCAACCACGTCGTGGTCATGATTCGTTCCCAGTGTTGCACTTGCGGTCAGTGATGACGCTTGTAACACCCCATAATTTTAAGGAACATTAATGACAATAAACAAAAGAATTATTGATTAAATATTGGGAATTAAGTAAAATGGATTGCTCCATCGCGTTCGTCTCAGAATTCTGGTTCAGACAGACTTCGAGTTTGCATAAAACGGACAAAGAAGATATAACGGTTAGAATTTTGTATACATATAAGAGGGATATATGTAAATAAAATAAAACCAGAATTCAAAATAAATCAAATGAGACGAGCGGGAGACGGTGTGGGAATAAGACTCGTTAGGGTCGACCTATGGGTCGACCCACTCAAGGGTGTGTCGACCCTAGGGTCGACCCAGGGGTCGACCCACCCTAGGTAAGTTCATTTTTCTGAACCTGGACTTGTTTGTTTGATGGGTTCTTCGGAGAACGTATATATAAAGGCCAACATTTCTATTGTTTTCTACACCTAAAACAATGGAGATAAGGAGATGCTACCTCGGCTTGGATTGAATTAGACTATCTTCTACAACAACAGCCTATATATATACATCAGAGATATTTCTTTTACCTCGATCCAATCTATGTGAGTTCATGTTACTTTTAGATATAAAAATTTAACAGTAACTGTGACATGTTAATAAACCGGATCTGAGTATATGCCTGTTAAGAAACTTATTCATATCTAAACAGTCCTCCTTTGATTACATGTATCTCTACATAAACCTATTCTGTTGTTCAGTTGTCATTATATGCCTATTTCTGTTATTATATGCTTACTTATGTTCTCCTCCCTCGTCCCCTTTTTATTTTATAAGCTTAGGCTACCTTCTAGCCTAGGCCAATCTCGTGAGAGACATACATATAAACAAAACTGGGACAATAGGGGAATGTTTGGGAATGATATTTGGGGCATATATTATACTGTGGAATATAATTGGAATTTGGGGTGTATGAACGTGTAAATATGTAAGCTTAATGCAACGATTAAGTGGGACATGTTAATAAACTTTAAGTAACCCGTGAAACCTATTAATCTGTGGGGGTTAGATAAATCTTTAAAACTATGGGGTTAAGTAAACTTGTTTATTCTGTTGGGGTTATATGAACTTGTTTACCTATAAAATCTGTTGGGATTATACAAACCCGTTAATATGTAATTTGTTGAATCTGTGGGGGTTAGGCTGTAAAACTTAACCTGTTGAAATCCTAGTTGGTTGGGGACATAAGTTTAAGGGTTTGACTTGTGTCATTTGTGTTGTGGGACCCATATTAGTCAGTAACACATTTTGGTATTAAAGGGGACCCCGCACTAGGTAGGGGTCAGGGCACACTTATTGAGCTAATTATAAGAGGTTCATCTGGGAAACGGTGTTCTGATGGCACGTTCCAACGGGGTCGTTTGCGTGCATGGGTCCGACCTGCCCAGGAAAATAAGCCGTCGTAACGCCTGTAAATATGTCTGTGTGGTTGCCACTTTAGGAAGTAATACACAATATTGTGGAGCAAACACGTGGTATTTACGTGTCAGGGAGCCGATTGCTTGGGGTAGTAATTAGGGTACATCTAGTCATGCATGTTTAAGTACCAGTTATTTCTATTTAGGGGTAACACCCGTTATTTCTATTGGGGTACCTGTTATTTCTGTTTGGGGTAAAACCCGATACTAGAAGTACACCTAAGTCTACCATTTTATTTCTATTGGGATCATTCTGTTTATGTTAAGTAATTGGGAAACACTTAATTCGGAATACTAGCATTGGTGCAGAGAAAGTAATTGAGAAGCATAGTTTATCCTGTTTATCCTGTCCATCTTGTCTATACCTGTTATATGTTATTGTTATCTCTCATTCAGTTTACTTTATTGTATTGATACTTTTATTTCTTTATATGCTAAAGGTCATTGGACTCGCCAGACTTTTTGTCTAACCCATTTTCCTTCCTTTTCTCTCTTTCCTTCCCCATCGGTTCTCAGGGTAGGAACGCTCAGGCGTGATTAGGACTTTCTCTCTCTTCTATTTCTGCTTGGATTTGGATCTTCTTTGATGTATCACTTTGACTATTTGTCTACTTTGACATGGCAACTTATAGGGATTATGATTTTTCATTTATGCACTCTGATGGGTTTTAGAGCAAGACAGATGTTTTTATTTGATGTATTTGGTTCCAATATTTTTGCCTTATGTTGTAACTGGATATGAGACTACGATGTTTTCTATTTAAAAATAAAGTTTTAAATTTCCGCTTCTATTTTATATATCTGTCTTGTGAGATTCTTTTTTTGTTTACCTATATGACTTCACAGAGCTTAATGCTTTTTGATAAAAATTGACATTAACGGACGTGGGATGTCACATTTTGTATCAGAGCTGAAGGTTGCAAGATCGGATAAAAGTTTTGAAAAAATCTTTTTAAGAGCAAAATATTTTGGAGAAAAGTCTATTTTTGAAAAGCATATTCCTCAAGGCCATATGAAATATCTTTCGATTCTCTATTTGAATCTCTTTTCCATTTCTTTTCAGCATATCTAGGGAACTGAATCTTCCCAAGGGCATTCAGATACTGTCTTGGTTCCATAGATATCTTGAGACTACGGCATCTGCCGGAGGCCAAGTAGAAGCCCCTCCCCCAGCAGCAGTCATTGTTCCTCCACCTTAGCGAGTAGATAATTTCTCCAAGATATGCAAGGACTTTTGTGTTATGGGAGAAAAACCATTCCATGGAACTAAAAGCTTTGTGGAAGCACGGAATTGGCTGCGAGATACAGAGAACTTGTTTGGACTTTTTGAGGTCAACAACCATAGAAAGATACAGTTGGTCGCATGGCAGCTTAGGGACGAGGCTTCATTTTGGTGGGAAGTGACACAGGCAGGGCATCCAGTGGATACTTGGGCTGATTTCCGACAGAGATTCGAGACGAAGTTTCTTTCTCAGGCATAAGAGAGTATACAAATCGAGTGATTCTTGGCACTTAAGCAAGGAACAATGTCTATTAAAGAGTATGTCAATAAATTCAATCTACTGGCAAGGTTTGGTCTGGAATTAGTGGATACCCCGCACAAGAAAACTTTGTGGTTTGCGAGAGGGTTGAATCAACCTCTCAAAGCATTGGCATTATCTCATATACCTATGGGAGAAACTTTTGAAAGGCTTGTTGACATGGCACTGATGCATGAAGAGGGTAAGTATCAGAAGAAAGAGGTCAAGACCGATGAGACGCAAAACAAGAACGTGTGGCCCAAGA
Source organism: Allium sativum (assembly GCA_030737875.1). Lineage (NCBI taxonomy): Eukaryota > Viridiplantae > Streptophyta > Magnoliopsida > Asparagales > Amaryllidaceae > Allium > Allium sativum. Next base: position 135,644,205 of record CM060925.1, on the reverse strand, counting down.
AAGAACAGCAAAGGAAAGGTGGAAAGAACGACAAAGCTCAGAACAACAAGAAGTGTCATGGTTGTGGGAGCTTAGGTCATCTGGTCATAGATTACAGAAAAAGGAAGAATGCTTGTTTCAGCTGTGTGGAAACTGGACATTATAGTAAGGAATGCCCCAAGAAGCAAGGACATGGGCAAAGGGAAGGACCTTCTGGAGGGTAGGTGCATGCTTTTGAGGCTAACGGACCGGACAGAGGTAGGAAAGTTTCTGTTGAAGATTTAATTTTCCTTTCCGATCATCTAGTTAGGACTCTTTTTGATTCTGGCGCTTCTCATTCTTTTATATTGGATTCTATGGTTGAGTCTCTACACCTTAGTACTAGTATTTTTTATGATCCTGTTATTGTCTCATACCCCATTAGGGGCATGACTCATCTGTCTATGATATGTCGAGGTTTGAGGATATCTATGTTAGGCGTCTAGTTTGAGTGCGACACATATGTGCTTGGTTGATTAGCATAGAAATATGTTTATTTTATGCTCTTATATCTTATCTTTTGTATATAAATAAATAATACGTTGGGTACTATTTTTTTGTTTTCACAGATGAGTTGTTCAAGCCTTATACAGCCTTTAAAGTGAAGAATTGATCCCATATACATGAAGATTGCATAAGAAGCTGTCATTGGAGGCTAATTGTGTTCACAATGGGCTAGAATATTTGCTTTTGAAAGAGATTGGAAGAAAATAACTTTGGAAATCTTCTATTGGACACATGGTGAAGAGGGATAAGTTGAGGATCATGACACAATCTTTGATGAGGAGGCCCATTTAGATAACTAGGATTTTACAACTCAGCTATAAATACACATGTATACCCATTGTAAAGAAAGGACTTTTTCTGCTGTAATTCTTCTGCCATTAATCTAGTTTAATTTTCTTCTTTTACTTTTTTGTGTTTTTATTTTCTTAGCAACTAATGCCATCTACACAATTAGGTTCGGTAGAGTACTAGTTGTATTTTGCACTTATATTCATTAGTGATTGACCGTCTGATTAGATTCAGCGATAATCCTAATTTTATTTTCTATTATTCAATTTCAGCAATTTTAATTTTTGCTTTTTATTTTCTTTTCTAGGTCAAATTGGATTTGATTAGATTCAGATCTAATTCATAGTTTTATTTTCTTTTAAATTGAAATTTGTGGTTTGATCGTTGGTTCAATTATGTTTGTTCTAAATCAAATTACAGTTTCAATCTTTTTGTTTTCAAAATCAACCTCCAAGTTTTGCCTAAATTGCCCAAGAAATATATAAATAATAAAATTTAATATTCCTCCTTGTGTTCGACCTACACTACACGATCTATGTGCTTGCAGTATTTATTTAAAATTTCGCGCTTTTCTAATTCATAGAAAGCGTCGAACATTGGTTTTATGGGCTATGGTATGATTCTAGGGATGGATTAACTAGCCATGTATGGTGCCATCCTAGACTGTGAGGGGACGATCGTTAGACTTTTGACTTACCATAGGAGGACTCTCGAGATTTCTTGTGACCTAAGGGGGTCTTTCATGCCTAGTTTCCTAGAATCACTTGATACTTCTATCGATGATTTGCGATCTGTAGCCATAGTCTATGAGTATACGAATATTTTCAATGAGGTTAGTGGCTTACCTCCGAGGCGAGAGATGGATTTCCAGATATACCTAGTGGATAATGCGAGCCACATTACATGTACGCCACATGGCTCCTAGGGAAAGGAGAGAGCTTAGCAAGCAAGTAGGGAAGCTATTTGAGAAGGGGTTTATTAGGCGAAGTATTTCATAATGAGGTGCTCCTGTCATCTTTGCGACCAAGGAGGATAGCTTACTTCGTCTATGTGTGGATTACAGGGAGTTGAATAAACTCATCAAGAAGAATAGACACCCGCTCCCGAGGATTGATGATCTGTTTAACTAGCTTGTTGATGCATCTGTTTTCTCATAGTTACATTTGTCCATGGGATTTAATCAGTTGAGGGTGGCCGAGAATAGTATAGATAAGACCGTTTTCAGAACTGTAGATGGCTTATTTGAGTGGCAAGTCATGCCTTTTGGGTTGACGAATGCACCCGCGTATTTTGTGGATCTGATGAGCAGAGTGTTCAAGGAGTTTCTGAATAAGTTTGTAGGGGTCATTGTGGATGACATTCTGATTTTCTCGAAGAGCGAAGAAGAGCATGCCCAATATTTAGAAGAGGTCTTGACGACTCTCAGAGCACACCAGCTTAAAGCGAAATTCTACAAGTGTAACTTCTTAAGAAAAGAGGTGAGATTTCTAGGGCATATGGTCTCCAAGGATGGGATAGCGGTGGATCCCGCAAAAGTAGTTGCAGTCCAAGAATGGAAGGTTCCAAAGAATGCAACGGAGGTGAGAATTTTTCTTTGTTTAACGGGCTACTGCAGGAAGTTTATCAAGGACTTTGCAAGGATATCCACCCCACTCACCATACCGACGAAGAAGAATCTGACCTTTGCTTGGAGTATTTATTATGAGGATGCTTTTCAATGATTAAAGAGGACTCTGATGACATCCCCAGTTTTAACATTGCTTGATGGGAGCAAAGTGTTCACCTTGTACACTGATGCATGTGGTACAGGGCTTGGTGCCGTCTTCAAGCAAGAGGAAAGGGTAGTATGCTATGGTAGTAGGCAGTTAAAGGTTCATGAAAGGAACTAACCTACCCATGATTTGGAGTTGGCTGCTATAGTGTTTGCACATAAGACTTGGCGGCATTATCTCTTGGAAGAAAGGTTCGAGTTATACACGGACCAAAAGTCACTCAATTATTTGTTTTCACAAAAGGATCTCAATTTTAGACAGGAAAGATGGATGGTGTTCCTAGCATCCTATGACTTCGAGATTGCTTATACCCCTGGCAAGGGTAATGTAGTGGCGGACGCATTGAGTAGGCAGAGGATTGTCCTAAGTCCTCTATTCGTAGAGAGACAGAGTTTGGAGTACATATCGACCTTCGATTTTAGGCCGTTTACAGATCTTACACCTGGTTTGTTAGCATCTTTAGAGATGAGACCTACTTTTAAGGACCAGATAGGATCTTCGTAGCGAGAGGACCCACAGATAGCAGACATGATGGATAAGCTCGGTAGAGGGATGTGACACCCTACGTCCGTTAATGTCACTCTTTATCAGAATGCATTAAGTTTAGTGAAGCGTTATAGGTAAATAGAAACATCACAAGACAGATATAAAATAACAGTGGAATTTAGAACTTTATTAAACAGAAAACATCGTGGTCCAAAACCCAGTTACATCATAAGTCTGAAATACAGAAAATCAATTACAATTTCTGTCTTGTACTAAAATCATCAGAGTACAGTAATATATGAAAAGAAAAGTCCACAAAAATAGCCATATCAGAGAAGACAAGAAATCAAAGCGATACATTTAAGCAGCTCCAAACAGAATGAAAGAGATAATCCTAATCAAGCCTAAGTATTCTCACCCTGAAAACCTAGGTGGGGAAAAGGAAGAGAGAGAAAAGAAAAGAAAATGGGTCAGACATAAAGTCTGGCGAGTCCAGTAACTTTTAGCATATAAATAAGTAAAAGCATCATGAAAGGCATATAAACTGGATGAGAGAGATAACTGTATCATAATACAGGTATAACAGATAGAACATGATAAACAGAATAGAATATATTGTGCATCTCAAGTATTTTTCTCTGCACCAATACTAGTATAACAGAAACAAGATGATCCCAACATAAACAAAATGGTAGACTTAGGTGTACTTCTAGTGAATGGTTTTACCCCGTACAATAATAATAGGCAGCCCAACAGAAATGATAGGTGTTACCCCCCAACGATAATAACGGGCTCCTAAACAAGCAAGACTAGATGTACCCTAACTACAACCCTAAGCGATCGGCTCCATATCCCATAGATACCCTGCGATTTCCCCACGGTAGGATGTATCACTTCCTAAAGTGGAAACCCTTTTTTCCGAGAGTCATAGCAATATCTACTGATGGCACAACGTCTTGTTATCCGAACGCAAGTAGATTTATGCACGCACATGAGTCCGAAGGAGTGCGCCGTCAACATCCCCACTTAAATGAACCTTTTACAATCAACTCAATAAGTGTGCCCTGACCCCGACCTAGTTCGGGGTCCCTTGTTTGATACCAAGATGGGTTAGTAACTGATACAGGTCCCGCACAACAGATGATACAAGCTTCCCCCTAGGCTTGCATCCCCGCTACTAGGATTTTGACAAGTTATGCCTAATAGTTTAACAAGGTTTCATAATCCCAAAATATAAAACATGTTAATTTTGTCGGGTTTATATATAACACGCCCCCACCTATTTAACAAGATTTACTTAACCCCCCACTTATTCAAGCAAGCTTACTTAACCCCTACTCAATTTGATAGGTTCATGTAACCCTCACATATTTAAATAGGTTAAGTATTACAGGTTAACAAGTTATTATCAATTTATCATTCATCCATTTATGGTTGTCAATTCACTAGACTTCTCACATTAAGACTACCACTTGTGGATGCTGGATATGTCGGGTGGTTCCGGGCATACTTCTACCACAAGTCGGACTTAACCTCGTGTCTTTTCACTGTTACGTGTACATTTATGCACTCGACCCCTCACACTAGATTAACCGCTTGTGGACGTTGGATTTGCCGGGTGGGTCTGGGCACACTTCTGCCACAAGTGTAATCTAACCTCGTGTCTAAGTGCGGTTACAGTTTCTAATTATTGTAAATCTAGGCATGTTCATTGTTAAACAATTTTTCATGTTCATCAAAGGTTATGCCCCAAATCCTAGTCCGATTCACGATACAAGTTATGCCCCAAATTAAAGTTTTAGATCAAGGTATAGATTATGCCCCAAATCCAAATCATGATTTACAACATAAGATATGCCCCAATTTACCATTCACAACCATTCCCAATTTAGTGCGCTCGCATATTTCAGCGGTAGGCCTAGGCTCGAAGGTATCCTAGGCTATAAAAACAAAAAGGGTAGAAGGGAGAGAAGAGAATAGAAATAGGCTTAATAATAAGACAGCCATATGATGACAGAAATACACATACTAGCAGAATAGGCATATGGTGACATGATTAGTCAAACTAACAGAATAGGCATATGAGAACTAAACAATAAATTAGGTGTACAAGTAGTGGAAGACCTATTTAGTTATAATTCAGATTACTAACAAGCATAGGTTTAGATCCAAACTTATAAACATGTCAAGATTATTTATTAAATGTTTACATCTAAAAGCAACATAAACTCATAGAGATAGGATCTAAAGAACAGAGAAATGACTGTAGATGTTGTAGCAGAGACTCTTGAATTCGTATAAATCGTTGTTCCAGAAGAAGAGTTTATTTTAATCTGAGCTGGGGTAGCAATTCATTGTCTCCATTGTTTTTTATGAATAAAACAATAGAATTGAGGTCCTATATATAGCTTTAAGCCAATGAATCTGGTCAAGAAACAAGTCTCGGTTCATAGAATGGATCTTCCCTAGATCTGGGTGGGGTCGACCCAGGAGTCGACCCAGGGGTCGACACCCACGTGTAAGGGTTGACCCATGGGTCGACACCCATGGGGCATGGGGTCGAACCTTAATCCCCTCCCTTTTTCCCACTATTCCATTTTGATTTTTGGACTAGTTTATTTATATTGTTTATATGTATACAAGCTTCAAACCTTAATATCTTCTTCATACAATGTCCGTTTTATGCAAACTCATAGTCTATTTTAAGCAGAATTCCAAGACGAATGCAATGGCGTAATCCTTTTTACTTAATTACTAATATTTAATTAAGTATTGTTTAGTTTATCATTATTGTATTCTTTAAAATTTCTGGGTGTTACATTCTCCTCTACTTAAAGGATTTCGTCCCCGAAATCTCCAAGTTAGAAAGAATGTATATCGTAACATCGATCATCCATCTACTCATCCACCAATCACAGGCATCCATTGTCCTTAAAATATTTCTAATATTTATATGAACATATGCAAAGGTGTGTGTATATATCCCTATGCTAATGAGAAAAATCAGGCGGTCTACTGATCCAGTTGACCTCCTTAATGCAATGTATGTCAGTGCCATGAATCCAACATGTATGCAAATAATCCAAACCTATCATGTAAATGGTATAAGCGTGCACTATCATCTATCCAAATGCAACATCCATATGATAATACACCCATTTTCATCCATAAAAAGAAGAAAAATGCACATGCATCCATATGCAGTATGAGAGTGATTGAGCCGATTTAGTGCCTAGTGTGTGTATATGCATTCACGAGCAACCACTAGCAAACACTTGCACCCCCTTGCATCCATCAAACATAACATGTCTCAAACACATGTTTACATCCATGGGATTCCTACCTAAATGTCGAAGATTCAATCGATAGGATGATAGAAACAAGTACAAATAAAAGTTTTGGAAAAAGAAGTTAAGAACATACCTTTGAAAAGAAATGGGTACGAAGGTGAATCTTTTCTTCAGTCTCCCAAATTGCATCTTCATGGACATCTCCCCACTGAACTTTCATTAACTTAACCTCTCGGTTGCATAACTTCTTAACCTCTAATCCAAGAATGCGGTTAGGAACTCGCCTAACTGTCGCCTCTTGTTCCACCTCTACTTCCTCAAGCATACTCGGCCTAACTACTTCTATGCTATCATGTAGGCACTTCTGTAAATGAGAAATGTGGAAAGCATCATGAACACTGGCAAGTATCTCTAGTAACTTCACCCTGTAAGACATTTACCATTCCTATCAGTTATGGTAAATGGCCCTACAAACTTTGGTGCCAATTCCCTAAAGATCCAAAACGAACCACATTCCTCAGAGGTGATACTTTGATGAAAACAATGTCTCTACCTCAAACTCAATATCAATTCTTCTCTTATTTGCATAGGACTTCTTCCTATCCTGAGCTGTCTTCATGCGTCTGCGAATAAGATCATTCTTCTCTGAAGTTTCCTTAATCATCTCAGGTCCAAGTAGAAGCCTTTCTGTAGACTCCCACCAATAAGCCGGTGATCTACAGAGTCGTCTGTACAGTACCTCGAAGGCTTCCATGCCATACGAGCCTGGTAACTGTTGTTGTAGGCGAACTCTACCAAAGGAAGATGTTCTTCCCAAGTCCCTTCGAAGTTTAGGATACACAGTCTTAAAAGATCCTTAAGAAATTTATTTACCTTTTCTGTTTGTCCATCGGTCTGAAAGTGATAAGCAGTGCTCAAACACAACTGTGTTCCTAATGCCTCTTACAAGCTCCTCCAAAACTCATTGGTGAATATGGGGTCACGATCACTCACAATACTGGAAGGTACTCCATGTAAACGGACTATCTCATGAAGATAAATGGCTGCCAACCATGTTGTCATCCTCTTACTCTTAACGGGAATGAAATGAGCGCTCTTAGTAAGCCTGTCAACCATAACCCAAATACTTGTGTTGCCTTTACTCGATTTAGGCAAACCATCAATGAAATCCATAGAGACGCTCTCCCACTTCCACTGTGGGACCTCCAAAGGATGAAGTAAACCACCAAGCTTCCTTTGCTCAACATTGACTTACTGGCAAATCAAACATCGAGAAACAAATTCTGCTACATATTTCTTCATCCCAACCTAAAAGAAAACCCTCTTCATATCTCTATACATCTTATCACCGTCCATATGAATAGTTATCCTAGAATGATGGGAATCCTCAAGGACTGTCTTCAACCGACTCCCAACTCGGAGAAAACAAAACCTTCCATATTGTCGCAACCACCCTCTATCATCCGTGGAATATCTACTGAGGTGACTGGAAGTCTCCCCTCTACCGAACCTATCCAAAATGTCTGCTATCAGTGGGTCCTCTCGTTGTGAAGTTCCTATCTGGTCCAAAAAAGTAGGTCGCACCTCTAATGATGCCAATAAATCAGATGTGAACTCGGTAGAGGATCTAAAATCTAAACTCAATATATACTCCAAGCTCTGCCTCTCTACAAGTAGAGGACTCAAGGTCATCCTCTGCCTACACAGTGCATCTTCCACCACATTACCCTTGCCAGGGATATAAGCAATCTCAAATTCATAGGACACTAGGAACTCCATCCATCTCTGTTGCCTAAAATTGAGATCCTTCTGCGAGAATAAGTACATGAGAGATTTATGATCGGTATACAACTCAAACTTCTCACCAAGTAGATAATGGCGCCAAGTCTTAAGCCCGAATACAATGGCAGCTAACTCTAAGTCATGGGTAGGGTAGTTCTTTTCATGAACTCTTAACTGTCTGCCTCCATATCATACTACCCTTCCCTCTTGCATCAGAACCGCACCAAGCCCTGTACCACATGCATCAGTGTATACTGTGAACACTTTGTTTCCATCGGGAAAAGTCAAGATTGGGGCTGTGCAGAGCCCTCTTTAATTGCTAAAAAGCATCCTCACAGTTTATATTCAAAGCAAATGTCATATTATTCTTCGTCAATCTGGTGAGTGGGAATGATATCTTTGTGAAATCCCTAATGAAATTCCTATAATAGCCCGCTAAACCAAGAAAAATCCTCCCTTCCGTTGCATTCTTTGGAATATGCCAATCTTGAACTGCATCTACTTTCACGAGATCTACTGCTATACCATCCTTAGAGACCACATGCCCTAGAAATCTCAGTTCCTTTCTCCAAAAATGACATTTGAAGAATTTCTCCTTAAGCTAATGTGCTCGGAGAGTTTTAAAACCTCCCTTAAATGCCGAGAATTCTCTTCCTCACTCTTTGAGAAAATCAAGATGTCATCAACAAAGACCACAACGAACTTATTTATAAACTCCTAAAACACCCTACTCATCAGATCCACAAAATAAGCGGGTGCATTCATCAACCCAAAAGGCATGACGAGCCACTCGAAGAAACCATCTGGAGTTCTAAAGGCAGTCTTGTCTATACTGTCATCGACCACCCTTAACTGATGAAACCCCATAGCCAAGTTTAACTGGGAGAAAACAGATGCACCAACAAGCTGGTCAAACGGATCATCTATCCTCGGAAGTGGGTGCCTATTTATCTTAGTGAGCTTATTCAACTCGCTGTAATCCACGCATAAGCGAAGCGAACCATCTGCCTTAGCGGCGAATACTACTGGAGCACCCTATTCAGATATGCTTCGCCTTATAAACCCTTTCTCAAGTAGCTTCCCTACTTACTTGCTGAGCTCCCTCCTTTCTGTTGGAGCCATATGGCGTACAGGCAACACAACTGGCTTTGCATTGTCCACCAAGTATATATGGAAATCAATTTCGTGCCACGGAGGTAATCCCCGTACCTCCTCAAAAACATTTGGATACTCATAGACTACTAGTACATATCGTAAATTATCGGCAGGTGCATCAAGCGTCTCTAGGAAACTAAGCATGACAGACCCCTTAGGGTTACAGGAAATCTTGAGGGTCCTCCCATGGCGAGTCAAAAGTCTAACGACCCTCCTCTTACAATCCAGAATGGCACCATACATGGCTAGCCAATTCATCCTAGAATCAAACTATAGCCCATGAAATCAAGCACATATGCATCGCATTCAAACTCAACGCCCAACTTAGATATTCTCAAACTCTGACAAATCATAGACAAATGAGTCGTACCTCCAATGGGATTTGAGACAACAACGGGATCCAAAACCATACTAATACTAAGGTGCAGAGACTCAACCACAGAATCAGATATAAAAGAATGCAAAGTGCCAAAATCAAAAAGAGTTATAACAGGATGATTGGAAAGAGAAATCAAACCTTTAACAGAAACTTTCATATCTCTATCCAGTACACCGGCCATAAGAGTATGCACCTGCTCTTCAGAAGATCCTGCCCTTTGGCCCTATCCTTGCTTCTTCGGGCAATCCTTAATAAGATCGACCTCTCCAGCATTCTTCCTTTTTTTAATCTTTGCTCGAACGGCCCACGCGTCCACAATTATGACATCTCCTCTTTTCTCGGGCTTTGTCTTTCTTTCCGCCCTTCTTTTGCTATTGTTTTTCTTTCATGGGCCACACTTTCTTGTTTTGTGTTTCATCAATCTTAGCCTCTTTCTTTTCACCTTTATCTTCTTCGTGCATCAATGCCATATCAACGAGTTTCTCAAAATTTTCTCCCATCGGAATATGAGACATAGTCAACCCATGAAGGTGTTTATTCAATCCTCTATCAAGCCTCAAAGATTTCTTGTGCGGAGTATTCACTAGCTCCAAACCAAACCTCGCCAATTGATTGAACTTATTAAGGTACTCTTTAACAGACATGCCTCATTGCTTAAGTGCCAAAAACATTTCCATTTGCATACTTTTCTTGCCTTAAGAAAGAAAGTTCATCTCGAATCTCTATCGGAAATCGTCCCAAGTCTCAACTGGACGGCCTGCTTGCGTCACTTCCCACTAGAATGAAGCCTTATCTTTCAGCTGCCAAACGACCGACTGAATCTTCCTACGGTCTTCAACCTAAAAAATCCCAAATAAATCCTCCATCTCTTTAAGCCAATTCCTGCTTCTACAAAAGCCTCATTTCCTCGTAATGGCTTTCCTCCCATAGCAAATAATTCCTTGCATATCTTGGAGAAATTATCCGCTCACAAAGGAGGAGGAATAGTGTAACAACCCGAAAATCTGGGCCAGTTTAAAATTTTTATTTTGGCAATTTTTGCGAATTTTGATTATTTAAAATGAATTATTTTAAATAATATCGACGTGAAATTTATTTTGAATATAATTCGAACGTATATATTATATACGTCGTCGTTAGAATATAAATATTTATATATAATTATAAATAGAATTGAAAATGGCGCGGTAGTTCGATAATTCGATTTCAAACTTCAATTGAATGTACCGGGTGCAAAACAATCCGGATTTCAGTGAAACCAAAAATAATGGAATCTAATAGTGAATATCTTTCCAACGAATCCGAAAAATCAAGAGTTCGTAGCGGGAATCAAAAGATATGTCCAGTCGAAAATTCTGAATAGTCGCTATGGAATTCAGGCCCTTAAAAATGGACATTTTACAAATGACCTCGGATTTCGACGAAACCAGTTTTGTTAGGTCCGTGATGTCGAATTATTGCTAGATTCCAAATTTCATAATTTTTCGAATCAATATGTGGGCGTGGCAAAGGAAAACGTGTTTTGACCATTTCAGTTTATTTAATCGACTGGAAATTGGCCATTTTTCATACGGCCTCGGAATTCGACGAAACTAGTTTTGTTAGGACCGTATCGTCAATACGAAGCTAGAAAATATTTTTCTGGAATTTTTCTAGTTAGTATGTGACCCCGGTAATTTGAAATGTACGTTTAAAATTCAATATAGTGATTTAAATGTAAATTTAACGGAAACTAATCGAAACGATCGAATCAGCTTGCGTGGCATATCCCATTGTGTTCGGAATGGGGGTAATTAGCTAGGGGCGACAGTCGTTGGGTCTCGTTTGGAGTTTGAATAAAAAGGTGAACTTATTTTGGAAAAAAAATTAAATAAATAAAAACCCTTTTATAAGTAACCCCTCTCTCGTCCATTATTTCTTCAATCGAATTAAATCCCTCAGCCCCAAATCTCTCGAACGCCGTCGCCTTAGAAAACCGCCGCCCTCCTCTCCGTGGATCGACCGTGCCCCGACCGCCGGATTCCCCCTCCCTCCTCCTGATGTTGGCGAACTCCGCCCCTTTCTCCGATGAAGCCGTGAGGACCCAGAAATCCCCCACCCGAGGTTATCGCGCCGCCCAAATCCAAGGCCACCGCCTCCTCCGCAAACCGACAGCACCACTGGCGAGCACCACCAGCGAACCCCCCTGCTCTCGACGTTCAGACAAGGAAAAGGTTAGTTTTTATCCGATTTTATTTAAAGTAAAAACACACTTTAAAAATAGAGATGGTTTTGAATTAAAAATATGATTTTTATATATTGAACTTCGAATTAAAAATATGATTTTTATATATTGAACTTCGAATTAAAAATATGATTTTTATATATTGAACTTCGAATTAAAAATATGATTTTTATATATTGAACTTCGAATTAAAAATATGATTTTTATATATTGAACTTCGAATTAAAAATATGATTTTTATATATTGAACTTCGAATTAAAAATATGATTTTTATATATTGAACTTCGAATTAAAAATATGATTTTTATATATTGAACTTCGAATTAAAAATATGATTTTTATATATTGAACTTCGAATTAAAAATATGATTTTTATATATTGAACTTCGAATTAAAAATATGATTTTTATATATTGAACTTCGAATTAAAAATATGATTTTTATATATTGAACTTCGAATTAAAAATATGATTTTTATATATTGAACTTCGAATTAAAAATGTGATTTTTATATATTGAAAAGCGAAGTAAAAATTCGATTTTTACATATGTAGTGAAAGCGGATAACGAAGGTGACAAAAAGGCGAGAACGAAGAAGCTTTATATCAAAGAAGAGTCAAGATGTTTGGATAGCTATCGGTGAGAATTTCTCACCTTTCAATTTCTTTTCTAATTATATATATATACTAGGATGCAGACGGTGCTTAGTAGCACCCGACACAATCGTCCACAGACCATGGACTTGTTTGTTTGGTTGCATAGATTAGTTGAATTATTTGTTTGAATTGAATTGTTTGGTGAGATGAAATTGATTTGATTGATGTGTGAATGGCGTGGGCCTTCACTAGACCGGGGATAAGGCTAGGCCTTGTCCAGTTTCTAGTATCGTGCCGTTATGCCGCCGAAATTTTCTAAAATATGTTAGAAAAATAAAAATGTCATTTATTGAATAAATGAACTGAAAAGAAAATTCATGTGTTGGAATAAATATTTTGTCGTTAGAAATATAGTTTTAACGTGAATGTGAATAAAATAAAATATTCATTTACAAACCAGACGGTTTGTTTATGTGCACTGATTTGACTGATATTGATTGGGACGATAAATTTTACACATCGCCCAACAGCACAAATAAAATATGTGTTTGATTGTTTGAAACCCCACACGGGTGTTAGGATGAAATTTGAAGTTCACTCATCCTGATTGATTAAATATGTCGATCGATTGATTGACATGCTGTTATAAGCGTTAGATATCTTTATTTGATGCTTATACAGTGTAGTGCACTTTGGTTGATGGTTGATTATTTTTCAATGCTATTATATACATGTGTTGTATGAAAATCCATATAATTAATTTTATATGGTAATTGATTGGGCCTCATTCCAGTTTAGAAATAGAAATATTTGAAATAGAAATATTTGAAATAGAATATTTGAAAATAGAAATTTATGAAGCCGTGTTGATTAGATTGACGCCATTTTGACGTGAACGATATTTATATCGATTTTAAGCGATTTCGAAATGAATTGAATTGAAAACGATTTCGAAATGAATTGAATTGAAAACGATTTCGAAATGAATTGAATTGAAAACGAATTCAAATTGAATTGAAAGTGAATTGAAATGAATTCAAATTGAATTGAAATTTGAATTGAATAGAAATGAATTTTAAAACGAATTTATAAAGAAGAATTCAATTTTGATTTGAATTGAAAAGGAAGTTGAAATTGCTTTTGAAACGAATTTAAAACTATTTATATAATTCGTTTTAAATAGAAATCGACGAAGTGTATATTATATATATTATATATATAATATAATGGCCTGAATAGAACGTGCCGCGCCGCGGCAGTTCGTGAATTTCGACCATTTATTTCAAACGGACATTACGGGAGATCCGACCGTCGGATTCTCCTAAAACCGGAACCGTTGGGTTCGTATCGAAAAGAGCTTTCTAACGAATATTAGAAATTAGAAATCTAACGGTTGGATTTGGAATTATGTCCAAATCAAATTTGAAAAAGGTCGCTGTAAGTGCAATTCGATGGCCGTTGATGGAAATCGACTGTACGGGCCTTGATAAAATTATTAAAAATAGTCATAATTTGTGTAAAATCATAAGAAATGATTTGTGAAGAATTGGGATGAAAAACCCCATATTTGAAAAGATAAAAATAGATTTTTATCGAAATGAACTAGTTTTGAACTAGAATTATAATTCTATTTATTTTTAAATAAATAAATTGAATTTGAAAAGGGTTTTGAAAATAACCAGAATTTCCAATGATTGCATTGGAGTGGATTTGAATCGAAATTGTCTTCGGAATATTTCGATGTTGGAATTCGTGATTATACAGATGTGTTATGGAAATTTGAAAGATATATATTTATATCGTTATTTCCAATACGACATTTGTTAGTCGTAGAATTTGATATTGAATATAGGCCGATATATTTTTCTATTCAGAGCCTTGTATTGAATATCGAATGTGATTTGGGTTTGTCGTGAATGGTGTCTTCACTAACACTGTTCTTGAACCCAGTTGAGAAAAGATTAAATCTTTTTATTTAGATTTAATGAAGTGTACCAATTAAATAATATTTAATTGGAATTGAATTGATATTGATTTTTGGGTTTATCGTGAACAGTGTTTTAAATAACACTCGTTCTTTAACCCGATAATTAATGAATGTGATTTTGGGTTTTATCGTGAACCGTGTTTTAAATGACACTGATTCTTTAACCCAGTTAACGATTAAAACTAAGTGGAGTTTTAATGAATCTTTAATTAGATTGAAATGATCGAAAATGGAGTATCACCAGTTTTGCTCCAGGCGATAGTTAAATCTTTAATTAGATTTGAACGTGAAATGGTAATTGAATTTACCGATAACACCGTGGTGTTAGATATGAAGTACTACCAGTTTTACTTCATGGGATGAATAGGTTGGGATTGGGAAATTAAAACCAATGATTACTTCGGTAAGGTTCGTTAATCCCGACTAGTTTGAATTGATATTCAAAAATAGATTAATGAATAAATTCAAGAAATTTATCTTGGATAAAATTAATGGGAACTTTTCCCTATGAATGTGAAATTTAGAAACTAACTGTCGGTTGGCCAAGCAGAATGGTTTTCTGGGTATTGATCTGATGTTGGTTTCGGCCTTCGGGGTTAATATTTGGGGAATTATTCTCTTGATTAATTTACGGTTAGTGACTAATGAATTGGAATGAGGCGTATGTTGTGTTTGTGTAACACTTATTCAAAATATACGCGAGTTATTCGGAAAGACCGGGTTTATCCCATTCTGAATAACTGATACGACGATAAGTCGAAGATGAAGACGATGGTCGAAGACCGGAGGTCTTCACGTCGTTTGGGTAATTACTGATGATCTTGATTGGGCTGTACACCCAAGAAGATGGAAACAGTTAGTGATCGTCCAGACGTACTTGGAGATCGATGGATATGCGGGGTACTAGGTGCCTCCGGTTTCGTTCAGCCCCAGAACGGACTTGTAAATGGACTGTGTGTCTGACATTGGATTTTAGTCCGTGTGATTGATCTCTATTAAATATATATCTGTTTGGCGGCGGAGAATTTATTCTCTTGCTTAACGCCCTTCTCTGAGACGTACGAGCTCAGGGGTTATATATTGATGGATATCAAACGCATGGAGTGAATTGCCTGTGTGGCATGCCTAAGTGGCAATTGATCGAGGCTTCTGTTGAAAAGCAAAGTCTTGTGGTGATGATCAAAGCAAGGCCTTTGTGGCGTAGCTTTGTGTAACGTTTACTTCGCGTGTTTCACACCCGGTATGAACCAAAAACGGGAGAGGACGTCAGGGAGGGCATGCGTTTCTTTCTAGCTAGAAGTGGCGTCAGTGGTTTTACACGCCCTGACGAGTTTGACTTATGTGGTTGTTGCTGTTGCGAGGCGCCTCGGATTGATCGGTCGTTCTCGAACCGATGGAGTCATTTAGTTGGCTCGTTTACGCCCCATAGGGCGGGGAAATGCATGTTCAGGGTTTAAGTTTAATCCACATCGGTGGACTGGCCCTGAGGATCCAAGGGCCCACCTGAGTCTGGGTCCTGAGCCTCGGGCTAGACAGTCTCGAATCGGTTGAGGACTATCTTTTGCCTCGGTTCATAGATGGAAATCCAACTTCCAATACGACATTTGCGGTTTTGATTGTAAACTTATATATGGCGACATAGTGTTATGGGCCGTTCATGCCGCCTATGATTGATACTTATGATTTGAAGTGTTTTATACACTATGCACTTATAATAGTATCAAATGATTTGTTTTAAACGTATCAAGCATTCTTTGGCTGTTATAAGGGAAAACCCTATCCTCGGCTGCGTTGCATTGTGTGATGGGACCTGGGTCTTATAACAGCTTCATTTTTTTTCTTTATTTAGCATTGCGCTGTTGTTTTATGCACTGGTGTTCTTGGGAGGAAACCCGTCCCGTGTTATACGGCGTGGTCCCTTGATTTACCTAACTTTTAAAATAAAGATTAACTGTTTTAGTTCTCACACCAGTCCCATGACTGACCTGGAGTTTATTGTTTTAACCTAAACTCTGGGTGCCCTTATTTTGACACGGGCAGCTAGTAGTTTTGGTTTTGCAGATTTATATTCGCAGGATCCTGGTTTACAGCTGGAAAGATATCCGGAAAGCTTTGTATCCGTATATCTACTTCTAGTTGTGTATTGTATTATTTTCCGCTGCTATGTATTTAAATGTAATTTAAATCTCTGATATTTCTGTGTAATATTCATTTATACTCTGTATATTCTTGTAATCTGATGCATTGTTGTAATATACAGTGAAATGTTCTTCCGTATGCGTTCTGTTTTGTCGTATTCTCAAACGATAGGGCGTTTCGAACGGCCTGGATCGGTTTAGCGACTGGTTCGGACCGAGCGAAATACCTTGCCGTCACAGTTGGTATCAGAGCTTTGGTTTACAAAGCTCAGAGAACAAGGCACATTAGAACCATACGAAAGAATTCATCAGATATTGGATTAGTAATATCCAATGGGGATGACTCGTTAGAGATGGGATCAGTAGTATCCTAGAACGAGTGTGAAGAGTATATTTTTCAAATGAAAACAAATTTTTGTTTTGAAAATTTAAATCAATTATTCGTATTTGATTATCTCTTTATATTGAGTTGGACAGTCCAGTATGTAAAGATTTTGCGTATACGTCTGATCCGCGTGTATTTGAAATTTTAATATACTGGATAGATATAGAGTCACATTCTAGACACTCGGGGATAATTCTGATGATGTGGCCACATCATCAGTATTTATATTCGTGTTTCGTAGGTGTGATATCTATATATTTCCATTAGACTGGTGTGAGAACCAAATCTTATATAGCTAGAACACTTTGTTGTGAATTGGCATCAAAAACAAGATTTTCTGTATATGTATCAAAATTATGAATTTGAAACGTTAAATTCACTAATTGATTGATGTTTGTGTTGTTTGTTCATTTGTTTGCTAATTTTGAACCAAATATTGAATTATATTGAAAATTGGTCGCATTTGCTTGCATATACATATACTTATATTGAACAGGTCATAGCAAGGAGGCTAGAGCCAGAGAATAAAATTTGTTTGCCCGACAAATAGGTACATGTTTACTACATAATTTACTGTTTTGCTTGGGTGATGATGATTTTATGAGCCTATTGGCTAGCCGCTTGGCTTTTTCTTTTTCTTTTTGAGATCTGAAGGACCGGGGAAGCTATTTGAAATTCCCCGATGCTCCCGGTGCAGGGGAGGTTATGGCGAAATTTTTCAAAAATTTAGGGTGTTAGCCAAATTTTTGAGATTTTGAAAATTCTCAGAAACTGAAAGGTTGGAGAATAGAATACAGATCGAGCGTAGAGTTGAATTGATCAAACCACTTTCGACTTTGTTCCTTTTCGGGGACGAAAAGTTTTAAGTGGGGGAGATTGTAACAACCCGAAAATCTGGGCCAGTTTAAAATTTTTATTTTGGCAATTTTTGCGAATTTTGATTATTTAAAATGAATTATTTTAAATAATATCGACGTGAAATTTATTTTGAATATAATTCGAACGTATATATTATATACGTCGTCGTTAGAATATAAATATTTATATATAATTATAAATAGAATTGAAAATGGCGCGGTAGTTCGATAATTCGATTTCAAACTTCAATTGAATGTACCGGGTGCAAAACAATCCGGATTTCAGTGAAACCAAAAATAATGGAATCTAATAGTGAATATCTTTCCAACGAATCCGAAAAATCAAGAGTTCGTAGCGGGAATCAAAAGATATGTCCAGTCGAAAATTCTGAATAGTCGCTATGGAATTCAGGCCCTTAAAAATGGACATTTTGCAAATGACCTCGGATTTCGACGAAACCAGTTTTGTTAGGTCCGTGATGTCGAATTATTGCTAGATTCCAAATTTCATAATTTTTCGAATCAATATGTGGGCGTGGCAAAGGAAAACGTGTTTTGACCATTTCAGTTGATTTAATCGACTGGAAATTGGCCATTTTTCATACGGCCTCGGAATTCGACGAAACTAGTTTTGTTAGGACCGTATCGTCAATACGAAGCTAGAAAATATTTTTCTGGAATTTTTCTAGTTAGTATGTGACCCCGGTAATTTGAAATGTACGTTTAAAATTCAATATAGTGATTTAAATGTAAATTTAACGGAAACTAATCGAAACGATCGAATCAGCTTGCGTGGCATATCCCATTGTGTTCGGAATGGGGGTAATTAGCTAGGGGCGACAGTCGTTGGGTCTCGTTTGGAGTTTGAATAAAAAGGTGAACTTATTTTGGAAAAAAAATTAAATAAATAAAAACCCTTTTATAAGTAACCCCTCTCTCGTCCATTATTTCTTCAATCGAATTAAATCCCTCAGCCCCAAATCTCTCGAACCCCGTCGCCTTAGAAAACCGCCGCCCTCCTCTCCGTGGATCGACCGTGCCCCGACCGCCGGATTCCCCCTCCCTCCTCCGGATGTTGGCGAACTCCGCCCCTTTCTCCGATGAAGCCGTGAGGACCCAGAAATCCCCCACCCGAGGTTATCGCGCCGCCCAAATCCAAGGCCACCGCCTCCTCCGCAAACCGACAGCACCACTGGCGAGCACCACCAGCGAACCCCCCTGCTCTCGACGTTCAGACAAGGAAAAGGTCAGTTTTTATCCGATTTTATTTAAAGTAAAAACACACTTTAAAAATAGAGATGGTTTTGAATTAAAAATATGATTTTTATATATTGAACTTCGAATTAAAAATATGATTTTTATATATTGAACTTCGAATTAAAAATATGATTTTTATATATTGAACTTCGAATTAAAAATATGATTTTTATATATTGAACTTCGAATTAAAAATATGATTTTTATATATTGAACTTCGAATTAAAAATATGATTTTTATATATTGAACTTCGAATTAAAAATATGATTTTTATATATTGAACTTCGAATTAAAAATATGATTTTTATATATTGAACTTCGAATTAAAAATATGATTTTTATATATTGAACTTCGAATTAAAAATGTGATTTTTATATATTGAAAAGCGAAGTAAAAATTCGATTTTTACATATGTAGTGAAAGCGGATAACGAAGGTGACAAAAAGGCGAGAACGAAGAAGCTTTATATCAAAGAAGAGTCAAGATGTTTGGATAGCTATCGGTGAGAATTTCTCACCTTTCAATTTCTTTTCTAATTATATATATATACTAGGATGCAGACGGTGCTTAGTAGCACCCGACACAATCGTCCACAGACCATGGACTTGTTTGTTTGGTTGCATAGATTAGTTGAATTATTTGTTTGAATTGAATTGTTTGGTGAGATGAAATTGATTTGATTGATGTGTGAATGGCGTGGGCCTTCACTAGACCGGGGATAAGGCTAGGCCTTGTCCCATTTCTAGTATCGTGCCGTTATGCCGCCGAAATTTTCTAAAATATGTTAGAAAAATAAAAATGTCATTTATTGAATAAATGCACTGAAAAGAAAATTCATGTGTTGGAATAAATATTTTATCGTTAGAAATATAGTTTTAACGTGAATGTGAATAAAATAAAATATTCATTTACAAACCAGACGGTTTGTTTATGTACACTGATTTGACTGATATTGATTGGGACGATAAATTTTACACATCGCCCAACAGCACAAATAAAATATGTGTTTGATTGTTTGAAACCCCACACGGGTGTTAGGATGAAATTTGAAGTTCACTCATCCTGATTGATTAAATATGTCGATCGATTGATTGACATGCTGTTATAAGCGTTAGATATCTTTATTTGATGCTTATACAGTGTAGTGCACTTTGGTTGATGGTTGATTATTTTTCAATGCTATTATATACATGTGTTGTATGAAAATCCATATAATTAATTTTATATGGTAATTGATTGGGCCTCATTCCAGTTTAGAAATAGAAATATTTGAAATAGAAATATTTGAAATAGAATATTTGAAAATAGAAATTTATGAAGCCGTGTTGATTAGATTGACGCCATTTTGACGTGAACGATATTTATATCGATTTTAAGCGATTTCGAAATGAATTGAATTGAAAACGATTTCGAAATGAATTGAATTGAAAACGATTTCGAAATGAATTGAATTGAAAACGAATTCAAATTGAATTGAAAGTGAATTGAAATGAATTCAAATTGAATTGAAATTTGAATTGAATAGAAATGAATTTTAAAACGAATTTATAAAGAAGAATTCAATTTTGATTTGAATTGAAAAGGAAGTTGAAATTGCTTTTGAAACGAATTTAAAACTATTTATATAATTCGTTTTAAATAGAAATCGACGAAGTGTATATTATATATATTATATATATAATATAATGGCCTGAATAGAACGTGCCGCGCCGCGGCAGTTCGTGAATTTCGACCATTTATTTCAAACGGACATTACGGGAGATCCGACTGTCGGATTCTCCTAAAACCGGAACCGTTGGGTTCGTATCGAAAAGAGCTTTCTAACGAATATTAGAAATTAGAAATCTAACGGTTGGATTTGGAATTATGTCCAAATCAAATTTGAAAAAGGTCGCTGTAAGTGCAGTTCGATGGCCGTTGATGGAAATCGACTGTACGGGCCTTGATAAAATTATTAAAAATAGTCATAATTTGTGTAAAATCATAAGAAATGATTTGTGAAGAATTGGGATGAAAAACCCCATATTTGAAAAGATAAAAATAGATTTTTATCGAAATGAACTAGTTTTGAACTAGAATTATAATTCTATTTATTTTTAAATAAATAAATTGAATTTGAAAAGGGTTTTGAAAATAACCAGAATTTCCAATGATTGCATTGGAGTGGATTTGAATCGAAATTGTCTTCGGAATATTTCGATGTTGGAATTCGTGATTATACAGATGTGTTATGGAAATTTGAAAGATATATATTTATATCGTTATTTCCAATACGACATTTGTTAGTCGTAGAATTTGATATTGAATATAGGCCGATATATTTTTCTATTCAGAGCCTTGTATTGAATATCGAATGTGATTTGGGTTTGTCGTGAATGGTGTCTTCACTAACACTGTTCTTGAACCCAGTTGAGAAAAGATTAAATCTTTTTATTTAGATTTAATGAAGTGTACCAATTAAATAATATTTAATTGGAATTGAATTGATATTGATTTTTGGGTTTATTGTGAACAGTGTTTTAAATAACACTCGTTCTTTAACCCGATAATTAATGAATGTGATTTTGGGTTTTATCGTGAACCGTGTTTTAAATGACACTGATTCTTTAACCCAGTTAACGATTAAAACTAAGTGGAGTTTTAATGAATCTTTAATTAGATTGAAATGATCGAAAATGGAGTATCACCAGTTTTGCTCCAGGCGATAGTTAAATCTTTAATTAGATTTGAACGTGAAATGGTAATTGAATTTACCGATAACACCGTGGTGTTAGATATGAAGTACTACCAGTTTTACTTCATGGGATGAATAGGTTGGGATTGGGAAATTAAAACCAATGATTACTTCGGTAAGGTTCGTTAATCCCGACTAGTTTGAATTGATATTCAAAAATAGATTAATGAATAAATTCAAGAAATTTATCTTGGATAAAATTAATGGGAACTTTTCCCTATGAATGTGAAATTTAGAAACTAACTGTCGGTTGGCCAAGCAGAATGGTTTTCTGGGTATTGATCTGATGTTGGTTTCGGCCTTCGGGGTTAATATTTGGGGAATTATTCTCTTGATTAATTTACGGTTAGTGACTAATGAATTGGAATGAGGCGTATGTTGTGTTTGTGTAACACTTATTCAAAATATACGCGAGTTATTCGGAAAGACCGGGTTTATCCCATTCTGAATAACTGATACGACGATAAGTCGAAGATGAAGACGATGGTCGAAGACCGGAGGTCTTCACGTCGTTTGGGTAATTACTGATGATCTTGATTGGGCTGTACACCCAAGAAGATGGAAACAGTTAGTGATCGTCCAGACGTACTTGGAGATCGATGGATATGCGGGGTACTAGGTGCCTCCGGTTTCGTTCAGCCCCAGAACGGACTTGTAAATGGACTGTGTGTCTGACATTGGATTTTAGTCCGTGTGATTGATCTCTATTAAATATATATCTGTTTGGCGGCGGAGAATTTATTCTCTTGCTTAACGCCCTTCTCTGAGACGTACGAGCTCAGGGGTTATATATTGATGGATATCAAACGCATGGAGTGAATTGCCTGTGTGGCATGCCTAAGTGGCAATTGATCAAGGCTTCTGTTGAAAAGCAAAGTCTTGTGGTGATGATCAAAGCAAGGCCTTTGTGGCGTAGCTTTGTGTAACGTTTACTTCGCGTGTTTCACACCCGATATGAACCAAAAACGGGAGAGGACGTCAGGGAGGGCATGCGTTTCTTTCTAGCTAGAAGTGGCGTCAGTGGTTTTACACGCCCTGACGAGTTTGACTTATGTGGTTGTTGCTGTTGCGAGGCGCCTCGGATTGATCGTTCGTTCTTGAACCGATGGAGTCATTTAGTTGGCTCGTTTACGCCCCATAGGGCGGGGAAATGCATGTTCAGGGTTTAAGTTTAATCCACATCGGTGGACTGGCCCTGAGGATCCAAGGGCCCACCTGAGTCTGGGTCCTGAGGCTCGGGCTAGACAGTCTCGAATCGGTTGAGGACTATCTTTTGCCTCGGTTCATAGATGGAAATCCAACTTCCAATACGACATTTGCGGTTTTGATTGTAAACTTATATATGGCGACATAGTGTTATGGGCCGTTCATGCCGCCTATGATTGATACTTATGATTTGAAGTGTTTTATACACTATGCACTTATAATAGTATCAAATGATTTGTTTTAAACGTATCAAGCATTCTTTGGCTGTTATAAGGGAAAACCCTATCCTCGGCTGCGTTGCATTGTGTGATGGGACCTGGGTCTTATAACAGCTTCATTTTTTTTCTTTATTTAGCATTGCGCTGTTGTTTTATGCACTGGTGTTCTTGGGAGGAAACCCGTCCCGTGTTATACGGCGTGGTCCCTTGATTTACCTAACTTTTAAAATA
This sequence comes from Allium sativum, assembly GCA_030737875.1. Taxonomy (NCBI): domain Eukaryota; kingdom Viridiplantae; phylum Streptophyta; class Magnoliopsida; order Asparagales; family Amaryllidaceae; genus Allium; species Allium sativum. The sequence continues at coordinate 135,620,692 of CM060925.1, read as the reverse complement.
AAGATTAACTGTTTTAGTTCTCACACCAGTCCCATGACTGACCTGGAGTTTATTGTTTTAACCTAAACTCTAGGTGCCCTTATTTTGACACGGGCAGCTAGTAGTTTTGGTTTTGCAGATTTATATTCGCAGGATCCTGGTTTACAGCTGGAAAGATATCCGGAAAGCTTTGTATCCGTATATCTACTTCTAGTTGTGTATTGTATTATTTTCCGCTGCTATGTATTTAAATGTAATTTAAATCTCTGATATTTCTGTGTAATATTCATTTATACTCTGTATATTCTTGTAATCTGATGCATTGTTGTAATATACAGTGAAATGTTCTTCCGTATGCGTTCTGTTTTGTCGTATTCTCAAACGATAGGGCGTTTCGAACGGCCTGGATCGGTTTAGCGACTGGTTCGGACCGAGCGAAATACCTTGCCGTCACAAATAGCGGCTGCAACTAAGGGAGAGGCGTCTTCTTGGCCTTTGGCAGGTGCAGTAGCCTCAAGATACGTACGAAACCAAGCCGGTATCTGAACGCCCTCGAGAATATTAGGTTTCCCAGACATGCTGAAAAGAAAAGGAAAAGAGATTCAAATAGAGAATCGAAAGATATTTGATATGGCTTTGGGGAATATGTTTTTCAAAACGTACTTTTCTTTTGAAAATACTTTCTTTTAAAACCTTTTTGAAAATAATTTTCAAAATCTTTTATTCGATCTGATAACCTTTGGCTCTAATACCAAATGTGACACCCTACGTCGGTTAATGTCACTCTTTATCACAATGCATTAAGTTTCGTGAAGCATTATAAGTAAGCAAAAACAGATACATCACAAGAAAGATATAAAATAATAGCGTAATTTGAAACTTTATAAAGCAGAAAACATCTTGGTCCAAAACCCAGTTACATCGTAAGTCTGAAATATAGAAAACCCATTACAATTTCTGTCTTGTACTTAAATCATCAGAGTATAGTAATGTATAAAAAGCAAAGTCCCCAAAAATTGCCATATCAGAGAGGACAGGAAATCAAAGCGATACATCTAAGCAGCTCTAAGTAGAATGAAAGAATCATAATCAATCCTGAGTATTCCCACCCAGAGAACCTGGGGGAGGGGGGCAAGGAAAGGAGAGAAAAGGAAACAAAACGGGTCAGACATAAAGTCTGGCGAGTCCAGTTACTTTTAGCATATAAATAAGTAAAAGCATCATGATAGGCATATAAATTAGATGAGAGAGATAGCAGTACCATAAGACATGTATAATAGATAGAACATGATAAACAGAACATAATATATTGCGCTTCTCAAGTACTTTTCTCTGCACTAATACTAGTACAACAGAAACAAGATGATCCCAACAAAAACAGAATGGTAGACTTAGGTGTACTTCTAGTGAGGGATTTTACCTGTACAATAGTAACAGGTCACTAACCGAAATGATAGGTGTTACCCCAACGATAATAACGGGCTCCTAAACAAGCAAGACTAGATGTACCTTAATCACTACCTCAATCGATTGGCTCCCTGTCCCATAAATACACTGCGGTGGCCCCACAGTAGGATGTATCACTTCCTAAAGTGGCAACCCTTTTTTTCAAGAGGCGCAGCAATATCTACTGATGTCACGGTTTCTTATTATCCCAACACAAATAGATTCATGCACGCACATGAGTCCGACGGAGTGCGCCATAAACATCCCCACTTAAATGAACCTCTTACAATCAACTCAGTAAGCATGCCCTGACTCCGACCTAGTTCAGGGTCCCACATTTGGTATCACGATGGGTTAATGACTGATACGGGTCCCACACAACAGATGATACAAGCTTCCCCTCAGGCTTGCATCCCCACTACTAGGATTTTGGAGGATTACGCCTAACAGTTTAACAAGGTTGCATAACACCAACATATAAAACAAGTTAAGTTTGTCGGGTGTATATATAACCCACCCCCACATATTTAACAAGATTTACTTAACCCCTCACTTATTCAAGCAAGTTTACTTAATCCCTACTAGAATTGACAGGTTCATGTAACCCTCACAGATTTAAACAGGTTAAGTATTACAGGTTAACGAGTTATTATCATTCATCCATTTATGGTTTTCAATGCACTAGACCCCTCACATTAAGTCTACCATTTGTGGATGCTGGATATGCCAGGTGGTTCCTAGCAGACTTCTACCACAAGTCGGACTTAACCTCATGTCTTAGCACCTTACGTGTATATTTATGCACTCGACCCCTCCATTAGATTAACCACTTATGGACTCTTGATTTGTCGGGAGGTTCCGAGCACACTTATACCACAAGTGTAATCTAACCTTGTGTCTAAGTGCGGTTACAGTTTCTAATTACAGGAAATTTAGGCATGCTCATTATTAAACAATTTTTCAGGTTAATCAAAGGTTATGCCCCAAATACCAGTCTGATTCATGATACATGTTATGCCGTAAACTAAATTTTTAAATCAAGGTATAGATTATGCCCCCAAACCCCAATCATGTTTTACAACATAAGCCATGCCCCAATTTATCATTCCCAACCATTCCTAATTTCGTGCGCTCGCATATTCCAGCGATATGCCTAGGCTTGAAGGTAGCCCAGGCTATAAAAATAAAAAAGGAAGGAGGGAGAGAAGAGAACAGAACAAAAATAGGCTTAATAACAAGACAAGCATGTGATGACAGAAATAGGCATACTAAAATAATCGGCATATGTTGACATGATTAGGCAAACTAACAGAATAGGCATATTAGAACTAAACAGTAAATTAGGTGTACAAGTTTTGGCAGATCTGTTTAGTTATAATTCGGGTTACTAACAAGCATATGTTTAGATCCAAACTTACAAACATGTCAAGATTACTTATTAAATGTTTACATCTAAAAGCAACATAAACTCACAGGGAGTGGATGTAAAGAATAGAGAAATGACTATAGATGTTGTAGCAGAGACTCTTGAATTCATATAAATCATTATTGCAGAAAAATAGGCTATTTTAATCTGAGTTGGGGTAGCACTTCGTTATCTCCATTGTTTTTGATGAATAAAACAATAGAAATGAGGTCCTATATATATCCTTAAGCCAACGAATCTGGTTAAGAAACAAGTCTTGTTTCACAGAATGGATCTTCCCCAAATCTGGGTAGGGTCGACCCAAGGGGTCGACACCCCCGTGTAGGGGTCGACCCATAACGGGCTGAATTCCCTCCCTTTTTCCTACTGTTCGATCGTGATTTCTGAACTAGTTTATTTATATTTATATTGCTTATATGTATACAAACTTCTTACCTTAATATCTTCTTAATACGATGTCTGTTTTACGAAAACTCGAAGTCTATCTTAAGAAGAATTCAGAGACGAATGCAATGGCGCAGTCTGTTTTACTTAATTCCCAATATCTAATTAATTATTCTATAGTTTATTATTATTGTATTCTTTAAAATTTTAGGGTGTTACAAGGGAGACTTCTATTTCGTGGACGATAAAGGGTGGCTACGACTAGATGGTAGGCTTTGTGTTCCCCGAGTTAGAGATTTGTTGGGGACATTCCTTGAGGAAGCCCATCATTCTAGGATGACTATCCATCTGGGCGGCGATAAAATGTATCAAGACATGAGGAGGGTTCTCTTTTGGGCTGGGATGAAGAAAGATGTAGCGGAATTTGTAGCTCGATATTTGGTTTTTCAACAAGTAAAAGCTGAACAGAAAAAGTCTGGCAGTTTGCTTCATCCTTTGGTAGTCCCACAATGGAAGTGGGAGAGCATCTCCATGGATTCCATCGATGGTTTTCCTAGATCGAGGAGAGGCAACACCAGTATCTGGATTATAGTGGACAGGCTTACTAACAACGCTCATTTCATCCCTGTTATGAGCAAGAGAACGACAACATGCTTAGCATCGGTTTATCTTCGTGAGATAGTCCATCAACATGGAGTACCTTCTAGCATAGTGAGTGATTGTGATCCCATCTTCACTAGTGAGTTTTGGAAGATCCTATAAGAGGCACTAGGGACATATTTATGTTTGAGCACCGCGTATCACCCTCAGACCGATGGAAAGACTGAGAAGGTGAATAGAGTTCTAGAGGATCTTTTAAAGATGTGTATCCTAGACTTCAGAGGGAATTGAGAGGAGCACCTTCCATTAGTAGAGTTCGCCTACAACAGCAACTATCAAACTAGTATTGGAATGGCACCCTTCAAGGCACTATATGGATGATCTTGCATATCACCGACTTGTTGGTGGGAGTTTACGGATAGGCTTCTACTTGGGCCTAAGATGGTTAGAGAGACATCAGAAAAGATTGACCTTATCCGCCGACATATGGAGACAGTTCAGGATAGGCAGAAGTCCTATGCAGATAAGAGAAGGACTAACATTGAGTTTGAAGTAGGAGACATGGTTTTTATCAAAGTATCATCTTTGAGGAATGTGGTTCGCTTTGGATCAATAGGGAAATTGGCGCCAAGGTTTGTAGGGCTATTTCCCGTAGTGGAGAGGATAAGTCAGATGGCCTATGGGGTGAGATTACGAGTGAGGCAGGCGAGTGTTCACGATGTTTTCCATGTTTCCCATTTGCGAAAATGTCTACATGATTCAGCAGAGATGGTTGAGCCGAGCATACTTAAGGAAGTGGAGTTAGAAAAGGAGGCAACAGTTAGACGAGTTCCTACCCGAGTACTTGGATAAGAGGTTAAGAAACTGCGCAACATAGAGGTTAAGTTAGTAAAAGTACAATGGGGAGAAGACCGCGAGGATGCAACTTGGGAGACTGAAGACAAGATTCACGCTTCGTACCCTTTTATTTTCGAGAGTATGTTCTTTTCTAAGCTTTTAAGCATTCGAGTATATCCTATCGTTCGAAACCTTTCGATCCTTTAGGTGGAAAATCAATGGGTGTAAAATGTGTTCGAGACATGTTATGTTTGATGGATGCAAGCGGATGTACTGTTTTCCAGTGGTTGCTCGTGGATGCATACACACACACTAGGCACTAGATCGGCTCAATCACTTACATATTGCATATGGATGTGTATGCATTAGGGTTTTATATAGACAAAAATGGATGTATCATCATATGAATGTTGCATTTGGATGAATAGTTGTGCACACATATAAATTTTACATGTTATACAATGATTATTTGCATACATTTTGGTTACATGGCACAAACATAAATTGCATTAAGGAGGTCAACTGAATTAGTCGAACACCTAATTTTCGCATTAATGTAAGGACATATACACACATTATTGCATATGTTCATACAAGCATTAGAAAAAACTTAAGGACAATGGATGCTTGTGGGTGATAGATGAGTAGATGGTTGTGGTTGTTAGGATAATAACATTCTTCTTAACTTGGAGATTTCGAGGACAAAATCCTTTAAGTAGGGGAGAATGTAACACCCCGTAATTTTAAGGAACATTGATGAAAATAAACTAGAGAATACTTAATTAAATATGGGGAATTAAGTATTCGTCTTTGAATCCTGGTTCAGATAGACTCCGAGTTTGCATAAAACAGACATTGTATGAAGAAGATATAAAGGTTAGAAGTTTGTATACATATAAGAGGGATATATGTAAATAAAATAAAACTAGAATTAAAAATAAATCAAATTAGACAAGCATGAGACCAACGCAGGAATAAGACCCGTTAGGGGTCGACCCACTCAAGGGTGTGTCAACCCTAGGGTCGATCCACCCCGGATCTAGGTAGGTTCATTTTTCTGAACTTGGACTTGTTTGTTTGCTGGGTTCGTTGGAGAAAATCTATATAAAGGCCAGCATTTCTATTGTTTTCAACACCTAAAGCAATGGAGACAAGGGGATGCTGCCTCAGTTTGGATTGAATTAGGCTATCTTCTACAACAACAGCCTATATATACATTAGAGACATTTCTTTTACTTCAATCCAACCTCTGTGACCTCATGTTACTTTTAGATATAAAAATTTAACAGTAACCCTGAAATGTTAATAAACCGGATCTGAGTACATGCCTATTAAGAAACTGATTCATATCTAAATAGTTCTGCTATGATTACATGTATCTCTACATACACCTATTCTACAGTTCAGTTGTTATTATATGCCTATTTCTGTTATTATATGCTTATTTCTGTTCTTCTCCCTCATTCCTTTCTCATTTTATAAACCTAGTCTACCTTCAAGCATAGGCCAATTTCGTGAGAGACATATGTATGAACAAATTTAGGACAATTGGGGAATGTTTGGGAATGATATTTGGGGAATATCTTATATTGTGGAATATAATTGGAATTTAGGTGTATGAACATGTAAATATGAAGGCTTAAGCAATGATTAAGTGGGACATAGTGGGACATGTTAATATACTGTAAGTTACCCGTGAAACCTGTTAATCTGTGAGTGTTAGGTAAATCTGTTAAAACTATGGGGTTAAGTAAACCTGTTTATTCTGTTGGGGTTATATGAACCTGTTAACCTGTAAAATCTATTGGGATTATGCAAACCCGTTAATATGTAATATGTTGAATTTGTGGGGGTTAGGCTGTAAGACTTAACCTGTTGATATCCTAGTTGGTTGGGGACACAAGTTTATGGGTTTGACTTATGTCATATATGGTGTGGGACCTATATATTACAGTAACCCATTCTGGTATTAAATGAAGATCCCACACTAGGTAGGGGTCAAGGCACGCTCACGGAGCTACTTATAAGAGGTTCATCTGGGAAGGGGTGTTCTGATGGCGCGTTCCAACGGGGTCATGTGCGTGCATGGGTCCGACCTGCTTAGGAAAATAAGTTGTCGTAACACCCATAAATAGGTCTGTGTCCTTCTGTAGGTTGCCACTTTAGGAAGTAATACACCCTACTGTGGGGCCGACACAAGATTTTACGTGTTAGGGAGCCGATCACTTGGTGTAGTAACTAGGGTACATCTAGTCATGCCTGTTTAAGTACCCGTTATTTCAGTTTGGGGTAACACGCATTATTTCTGTTGGGGTATCTGTTATTTCTGTTTGGGGTAAAACCCGATACTAAGAGTACACCTAAGCCTACCATTTTATTTCTGTTGGGATCATTCTGTTTATGTTAAGTAATTTGACAAACACTTAATTCGAAACACCAGTATTGGTGCAGAGAAAGTAATTTAGGAGCATAGTTTATCCTGTTTATCATGTCCATCCTGTCTATACCTGTTATATGTTACTATTATCTCTCATCCAGCTTATTTTACTGTCTTTATATTTTTATTTCTTTATATGCTAAATGTCATTGGACTTTATGTATGGCCCATTTTGTTTCCTTTACTCTCTTTCCTTCCCTCCCGATTCTCAGGGAAGGAACGCTCAGGCGTGATTAGGACTTTCTCCCTCTTCTGTTTCTACTTGGATTTGCATCTTCTTTGATGTACTACTTCGACTATTTGTCTACTTTGATATGTCTACTTATAGGGATTATGATTTTTCATTCATGCACTTTCATGGTTTTTAGAGCAAGATAGATGTTTTTATTTGATGTAATTGGTTCCAGTATTTTAGCCTGATGTTGTAACTGGATTTGAGACTACGATGTTTTCTGTTTAGAAATAAAGTTTAAAATTTCCGTTGCTACTTTATATATCTGTCTTATGAGATTTTTTTTACCTATAACGCTTCACGGAACTTAATGCCTTCTGATAAAGAGTGATATTAACGGACATGTGGTGTCACAACGCTCGTTTTAGTTATAAAACTAAAGGTGGACACTGTGTTCCAAGATGTTGGTTTTTGGGGGATCCCAACCTCGAAGTGTAAGAACCTGCTCGGAATGGGCCTAAATTTTGATCCGGGAAAGGCCCATCGAAACTTAGATCCATTCTAAATGGGTCGTTTGTTCCTGTAAGAAATTATATTTGCACAAAATAATATATAGACATTTCGTTATGGAAATCTCACACAGCGGAACGAGAAAATATAATGCTAAAATATGATGTACCACTTTATTAAAACCACAGAATTTCAAACATAGAATGTCAAAATACAATTATCCCATAGGTACATCAACAAATTCATTATCAAAAGTTTCCATAAAAATACATATATGGTAACTAATAATAGCATAATATCTCTGTTCTCGTCTTCAGCCTTCGTCATTGCTTCGTCCATAGAATCTACTCCACCCACTGACCTGTTGGATATGTTAAGGAGAGGGGCCAGAACATAAAGTTTGGTGTGATTGAAATATATTATTTACTTAAAGTCCATACCCTAGATTGGCAGTTTACTTGTATCAAGATATGTCTATGCAACACACAAACATTCACATAAACACAAAGTATCTAACCAATGAGGTGGATATCCAAGGCAATCGCTCATTAGTGTATGTTAGACCAAAATCTGGGCCTAACACCCAAATGCAGATCACATAACACAGAATGCAAAAAAAAGTAAATAAAGAGGAGACACACGAAGTTTTTATAGTGGTTCGGCTCAAACCAAGCCTACGTCCACTTTATCTCTTCTTAAATCCTAAGAAGTTACAAGTACAATTCTCTCGGTTTATACACGAAATCCTCGTAGAGAAGTGAGAAAAATGAAGATTATACACGAAATCCTCATGTTGTAGTGTGGAATTTGGATCCTTTGCTGCTGAAAATGTTTTGTAGAGAACAATGGTGGAAGGTGTGAGGAGTTAGAGCCAAAAGATCCTTGAAAATGCCTTCAAATGGTGTATTTATAGCTGTAGGAGAGCTTCTGGGAAGACCGGTTCATGATGGGGTACGTGGCACCCGATCCAGAAAAGTAGGAGTAGGAGTAGCCTTAAGAATAGGTCAAGATCTATGCGCAGCGTTACATCGAGGCGGATCGGATCATGATTGGACAGGGCGAGCCGAGATGGTCGTGGTGCTCGAGCGCTGAAGCTGACGCAGAGCGGGTTGGATCGTGATGCAGGAGTGCGAACCGAGGAGGGGGCGATTCAACCGTGTGCGAGTTGATGGGAGCGATCTGGTGTGTGCAAACCAAGGAGGAGCCCACGAGCCAAAGGGGGCGATCCGGTCCAGGAGGTGTTGCTTCGTCACTTTATCCCAGAAATTGCCAGATTACACCAATTTACGGAAACGGGCATAACTTTCAAACCGTAAGCCCGATTGAACCAAACCAAAGCTCAAACTAAAGCTAATTCAGAGATCTACAAGAGTTATAGAGCTTAGCTCCGTAATCGCTGTTTTCGGGCGCAAAAGAGGTCGTCTGATAGGAGTTTCGGGCCTTTCTTTGTTCGTGATGTGACTTTGACCAAATCGCTGCCTATCTTCTGATGTTGTTCTCCATATCCAAGCGCGATGCTATCCAGATATTCAGTGTGACAGCTTTTACCAAAAAGTGTGTCAACAGTGTACTTAGGGTAGAGACCCAATGAGGCAGGCATTCTCGGTCACTTATGGCCCTATTAAAGGTGGATTCTTATTATCTCTTATAACCGTGAGGCAGACCCTAGCCTCTTAAAACCCCATCATACGTCAATGTTCTTAAGTCTATACTCTAAATTGTAATATGACAAGTAGTATTGTGAACGTTATTACTTAACTGATGTCACGGTAGAACACTTATGTCGCTTAAGACTTCCCTTAGACAGTTGATGAGCATGTTATGGCCACATACGTTTATAAACCAATCCTGTACCTAATTTACCCCCTACAAGCTTCTAGAGGAAGTGGACATCCCTCGTGAACTACCCTACTCCGTTGCCGCTATGCCTAGCCACTTTAGAGAAGGAGGACCCATAGACTTTCTTCGAATTTAATAAGGGTGGGTTCCATGACTTTGGTTCGTCTCCAAGGAATAAACTTTCGGAAGGTGTCCTAGTCCTAACCACTTAAGAACCGAACTAGATAAGAAGAGAGTCAGCCAGTTAAGACCTTCTCAAGCTGTAGTAAACTTGAGAAGAGAGTCAGCCAGTTATTTTTTTGAAAATTGGTTCACTTTATTGCTAAAAACCAATAAAAACCTCCATTATAAGCCTCATCAAAACCTATAATCCTCCTATCCTAAGTGGGTGCCTTTCAGAGAAAAAGAGTACTTATAAATTTGGTATACATATCAAAGAAAACATCTTTTACTATTCGATTATTACAACAAAATAAAAGAAAAATAACTATCTGATCCAAACAAACTCCATGGCCCAAACCAGGCCCATCTTCCCTTCATTCTTCCGCTAAAATTCAAAATGCCTTTTCATAGTCAACCAATGACTTTTAATTTTATACCTCATCTACCCGATATCATTTCATTTCTCCCATTTAGAGTTGTCTTACTCCCAATATTACTTACCAAACAACCAATTTCTCTTTCAATTTTTCAAACTCATACCGTTGATTCCAATCTTCTACCTTGAAATACCCTCAGGTTTCTTTCTTTCGAGATGAAATAGATAACACTTGTGAAGGCAGCACAACCCAAGTCCCTTAGTTGGTCTTTTCTCTTAAAGCTATCATGTATGAGATTAGCTTCTTCTTTCAGATCTATAAGATTCAAAGGAAGATCTAATTTTTTCTTTAAAGACAACCAAATAAAGGCGGAAAAGTCACAAGAGAAAAATAAATCTGTATAGTTTTAGGATAATTATTGCATAAAGGACACAATGGATCTGAAATATGCAATACTGTTAAATCTGTCCTTATTGTTTAATCTGTCAAGCATTGATAGGTAAGCAATAAAAGACATTCTCCTACTATTTTTAGCATGCCATATAACCGATAAAAAAAAATCCCGATGTTCATGACTTCTCAAGTAATCCCATGCTTTATGAAAAGCAAAAGACCACCTTCACACCATTCATAAGTATCATGACTTCTGTTTGGATATGTAGAAATTGAATTGATTTCTCCTAATGGTTCTCTAGTGGAAGGATGAATCTCTGGTGCAAAAGCTTCATTTCTAATGATACAGCTAATTCTCTTATCAATAATGCCAATTAAATTCAATCTATCATAACCAAGAAGATCTACCAAACACTGACAATTAATCCAAGGTTTATATCACATGTAAGTTTCCTCACCATTAACAGTATTTTTGTTGAACAACTGTTTAGAATTTGTCCTTAATTTTAGCAATGATTTCCAAGTTGAAGATGAATTATTATCTGGTGCCATTGGCTAAAAATAATCCCTCTTTCAATATCTATTATGCATCCATCTACTCCATAGGAATGTATTAGATAAAAAATTCCATAGTAATTTCGCGCATGCTGCCTTTTTGAGATCTGATAATATTTTCAACCTATGCCTCCTTCTTCCTTTGGCCTACACAACTTTTGCCATGAAATTTTATGTGATGTCCCTCCCCAAAAAGAAATATGCACAAAATGATTGTATCTTGTCTATTGTATACTCTGGGATTTGATAAATGAAGAGCCAATAAATGATTGGAGTAATACCAGTATTAATCTGTTTAGCTCTTCCTGCAAAGCTAAGCAATTTAGTTTCCCATCCATTTATTCTACTTTGTACTCTTTGAATAAGTGAATTACACTCTGAATAATGCAAATAATTGGAAGATAAAGGCACTCCCAAATATTTGATAGGCAACGAACCATGATCAAATCCCAAAATATGTTGAATTTTCCCTTAATTTGTTGTTGAAATACTAAAGAAAACTTTTGTCTTTGTAGCATTCACACTCAAGCTAGCATATTTGCTTAAATTCTGAAAAATCTTCTTAAGTGACTGTGCATTAGATACTGATGATTTTCCAAAGATCATGAGATCATCAGCATATAAGAGGTGAGAAATAATAGGTTGAATTTCACTGCTGGGTTGAAAAAGCTTTAGCTAGGTTGCATATCCATCATGTAGGAGAAAAATTGCATAGCAATAGAAAACAAATAAGGGGATAAAGGATCACCCTGCCTAATACCCCTATTTGATGTTATAAAACCTTTTCGGACACCTTGAATCATGATAGAATAGGTAGCAGTTGACATACATTCATATATGAGAATTATGAAATGTGTAGGAAATTCCATTTTTGACATAATGAAACATATGAATTTCTTGTTATCTCGATCATAAGCCTTCTGCAAATCTACTTTAACACACATTTTAGGCATCCCACTTTTTTTTTGAAATCTCTTAGTAATTCATGTGCTAGCAATATATTATCCCCAATATATCTTTCTTTGATAAAGGCACTTTGATTTTCTGAAATTAAATAAGGCAGAAAATGTTTCAGTCTATTACATAAAACTTTGGAATTTTTTTATAACAGACATTACAACAGGCTATTGGCCTATAATGTGCTATCTCAGATGGCCTATCATTTTTGGGAATCAAAGTAATGAATGTATGGTTTAAGGATTTAGGCAGTTTACCTAATATGAATATATCAAAAATAGCCAAATAACAGTTCATTTTTCAGAGCATCCCAGTGAACTTTAAAGAACTTAACATTTATGCCATCAGGCCCAGGGCTGGACTCATCATGTATGGAAAATAATGCATCTTTAACTTCTGATAAATCAATTGGTTTTAGAAGAAATTGCCGACCTTTCGAATTGATAGCATCATTAGGATGAAAGCTTGGAAATTCTGTAGTGCTTGGTCCATTAAACATGTCTTGAAAGTAATTAATATTCTCAGCTTTAAATACTAAATTCCCATTTTGATCAATTAAGGCTCTGATGTGATTAAAAATTCTTCTATTTGACATTTGAGAATAGAAGAATTTAGAATTTTTAACCACTTGTTGAAATCATGAAATCTTCACTTATTGTTTGAATCCATTGAAATGTATTTGTTGCAAATTTTGATATTCTTTCTTAGCCTTCAGATAATTGTCATATAATAAAGTATCTTTAGGATTATTATCAACATCCTTTTCAAGTTGAATTGCAATTTCTTCGGCTTGTTTGAGGTTAGTAGAGATTTTATCCTTGAATTTTTTCCAATTTTTCAGTTCATTTTTACAGTGTTTAAGTTTTTGCATGAACTGATAGCTATAATAGCCCTAAACCACTGAATTAATACCTTTTTGAACTATAACTAGATATGTTATGCCAATCATTCCTCTATCTAAAGGAAAAAGACCTTAGTTTCTTTAGTAGGGATAAGCTCTAGCATAACGGGGTTATGATCACTTGATTTTTGAGGAAAAGAAAGAGCTTTTATGTGAAGAAAAAGATGCAGGCATGTTTTTTTACCAATATTTTTTTAGTACTAGTAGCAATTCCCCTTCTATGCCAAGTAAAATTAAATCCCAAAGGTTTGATTTCTGATAATGAAGCTTGAATTAAAAATTTCCGAAATTCTCTAATCTATTGAAAAGGAACAGGTAAACCTCCTTTTTGTCATTTAGGGATAAAACATTGTTAAAATCCCTCATAAGAAACCAAGCATTATCAATCATATTAGATTCATTTAACAAATTTTTCCATAAAGCAAGCCTTTCTACAAAAATATTACTAGCATAAATGAATGAGAAAAGCATCCCAAAACCACCTTTGTTATAAGCATTTACTGTCAAATGTTGAGAAGAGAATGCTATTTGTGCAACATCCCAAACATTAGTGTCCCATATAAGCAGAATTCTACTAGAATAATAAGAAGAATTATTTGTTAATGACCTCCAGAAGCTAGGTAATAAAGAAGCAAACATAACTAAGTTAGTAGTAGATAGCTTTGTTTCCACTAAACCAACCAAAGTTGATTTAGTATAATTCAGGAGAGCTAACAGATCCTTCATCGTGAAGTTATGTTCATTCCTCTGACATTCCATGTTAACAGTGTCATTCAATTGAGGAAGAGCTCCTTGTGGTTCTTTTAGAAGGAGCAATAAAAGAAGAAGAAGCCACTGTACTATCACCTTTCAAATAGTTTGCGTTCTTGTCTACCATATTTGAAGCATCTATTTGTTTATCCTTATCTTTATTTTCTGCCTTATTTCCTTCTCCAATTGCATTTTCTACTATATTTAACTCATCTGAATTAAATTTTCAGGTAATTTGGAGTTCATGATGTCTAGGTCATCATCTAGTACAGAAGAATTAAGTCCTAAATCATTTTCAGAGGGATTTTGCATTGATTCTTTAACAGCTTGCTCTGTTTCTAGATCTTCTAATTCATCATTGGTATCAACTTGTATATCCGGTGGAATCCAGCGAGGGTCTTTAGATACATCATGAAATATGACCTCATGACCAAACAATTTGCATTAAAGGCGTTTAGAAGGAACAAACTCATATTCCAAAGATATATTAATTTTAGAGCCATTATGCAATAGTATAAGGATTACTGTTTTTAAGTCAGATAGAGTATCAATTGAAAGTAGAACTCTAGCATACTTTGTAAACCTTTTATCTGCTGTATTCTCATCAATTAACATAGGCTTTGATATAGAACTTGCAATAATTTGGATGGCATCTTTAGTCCATAACTCCATGGGTAGATCTAACATTCTAACCCAGATTTGGACTTCATCACTCTGTTTCTTAGTGTAATCGTATCCTGGAGACCATGCTTCTATCAAAAGAAGCCTACCAAAATATGAGTATGTGGAGATTTCTAAGATACGAGAGAAATCAAAGTTGTTTTCAAACTGAACAACAAAGTCATAGCTGGGAGAAACATGAATATGAAAGTTACCCAATGGATTCCAAACCCTCGAAATGTACTCTTTGATCTTGATGGAGGATAGTCTGAAATGGATTGGGATCAGTGCCACAGTATTGATCCAAGCTTCTTCAGATTTATTATAATCTTTTCAGGAATAAAGATGTATTCAGATGTTGGCTTCACAAAACTTAAAATTCGAGCAAATAAATCCTGTTTACGATAGTTATTTATATCAATAGTAGGATTCAAATGTGGATTTGATGTAGCTGATGGAGATTGATGTTTTTCCGATGTAGAAGGAGAAGGAGGTTGAGGTCGTGGTGGAAATCGTATGTTTGTTACGGGGGCAGAAGATTACTTTAAAAAGGAAAACAATTCGAACTCATATAGGTATACAAAATGTGTGTGTGTGTATATATATATGTATATATATATATGTATATATATATATATATATATATAGAGAGAGAGAGAGAGACCAAACCTCTCACATTAAACCATATCCTTATGGATGCTGGATATGCCGTGCGGTTCCGGGCAGGCTTTATACTACAAGTAAGTTTAACCTCGTGTCATAGTGTACTAAGTTTTTGAATCACCCATGGCACCTAGGCCCCTTTCATTAGTTGGGCCCACTTGCCGTTGCAAGATTTTCCGGTTGGTTCCGTGCGGGCATATACCACAAATGGCAACTAACCTCGTGTTTGTACGTCACTATTAATATATATACAAGCTATTCTATAACACACACATAAACACAAGAAATCAATATATACAGGGACATTTCAAATTCAAATCCTATCCTAATCGCATTTATTATGTTAATTATGCTATATAAGTGTAATATTTAAAACGTATAAATAATGCTAATTTTTGCATGAATGAAAGAACGTTATAATGAGATAAAAATTGTCAATTTGTACTAAGTTTAAGGTATACAAGTTAATTTCCATGTTCTGACTACTACATTTTGAGCCATGATGGCATAATTGTATAATAATAGATAGCAGTGAATGAAAAATACAACATACAAACAAATTTCAACTGACATCCTTAGCTTATTGGAATGACTTTAGTAATGGACCAAGAATAGAGTATAATATACATACATACATACATACATATATATATATATACACACACACATGTATATACAAAGACTTCATTTTATCTAATTTACCCCTTTTTATATACTACACATAAAAACGTTCATATTTGATAGGCTTCAAATCTGAATACATTTGGATTCAGAATAGAACCCAAACCTAATCAAATAATAAATCAAACCAAATCTAAACATTTTAGGTTACAAACAAATATTTAGACATAAGGATAAATTACATAAAATAGAAGCACATCACCCCTTTTTGTTCTCAATTCACCACTAAGACCAAGATCCACAAACCCAATAAATTGACAATACTTGTGTAATGCATAAAAATAGGGGATTGGGAGGTTTTGTATTTTTATATTATCGTTGTACCAAATCCCCTTAGGCATACAAATTAATGTGTTAATCTAAAAAAAGTAGAATATGCCAAAGGAAATACAATATTCCACTCAAATTGATTTGAAGATCGTAGACCAAACATTGTTGTGCCTTTTGGATGAAATTTCCAACTCTAGAGATCTATATATACATAAGAATGAATTAATTAAATTCTTATATAATATATATATATATATATATATCATATGATTCCAAGAATATATTCTAATCTAGATCTATTAGAAAAGATTAGAGAGAAAGAGAAATAGGTCAGAAGAAGATAAAAACCTAATTCTGTAATCAATGGCGGTAGAGGCAGAGTGGAGGCACAATGGAGAAAAATGGCTAGGGTTTAGTTGTGAGGTCTAGGGGCTATATATAGTTGCTTGTGTAAGCTTGGGCCGTGGGTTTGTTTAAATATAATCCTAGTCGTCCGTTTCTATATTTTACCCCTAAAAACCTAACCAAACCTAGCGTTATTTGGCATTTTAGCAGCCAAGCGATCAACCTACCCCCTAAAAAGGCGGTCAACCAGCGGTCGACACCCCTTCAAGAGGGGCAGTCGACCTCCTGGTTGCTGAAGTGCCCAATAAACGTATATGGGGTTGAGGTGTTAAATTATATATAATGTTTATTTATTTGTTTTATATCTTACCTTGTTTGCAATATTCTTTGTCCCTTCTTTATCTTTATTTTTAAATTCAAACCCATTTATATTTATTTCATTTATTTTATTTCCTGGACATATATATTATTTATATGACCATATACATTTTTGCGTTTACAGTCTAATTTCATTTGCTTGTAACTTCTTCTACTATCACCGTTTTCAACATATTATATATGAAAACGATTCAGAATTTCGCCACGAATTCAAATAAAAGATTTTAGTAGCCAAATTCTTAAAACTACAAAATCTCATTTTTTTAGCCTATTTATATTTAGTTATTAAATTGTTTATTTTTATTAATTATTAATATTTATGTTTTCAGGTATATTTTACGAGGTGTTACATTCTCCCTCCCTTAAAAATAGATTTCGTCCTACAATCTATTTGAAGGGGCAAAAACACAACTCGTTCTAACATCCATGTCGTACATCCATGTTATACTTTAATTCATCCATAAAGATCCTTGACTCCGAGTGATTATGAACTGTATACCCACAAAAGTGAGCTCAATCCTAATGTGTAGGTGTAATAAGTGATGTAATATGTATGCAAAACAAACTAACTATGCATATATTTCTATATGAGTGCATTGTGCAATGGTGTTGCATTCAATTCCTAACATCCAATCTAATAATCACGATGCATCTATAAACATTATGTTGTGGAAAAATTACCCGAGAAAAGCTCTGGGTGAGTCTATCTCATCTTATCCTCGGTCTCTCATATGCTTTCCGTAGGATCATTTCCCCACTGTACTTGGACGAGGCGAACGGTTTTTGAAACACCCCACCTCCGTTAAGGCCACTCACAAAGGGAATGCCTTAACTTCGATGGAGCATTATAGGTAAAAAAAACACAGATAATTTACAAGACAGGTGTGTATATAAGCAGCGGCAAACAAACATTTCTTTATTTCAAACATGGTTCATAATAAAACATTACAGCAAACTGTTTCAAATCAACTCCCAAATTATTACATCATAATTTCTGTCTTGATTATTGTATAAAGAAGCATAAATCGTAAATAAAACTGCATAAATCCCCAAGTCTAGTGTGTCCAAATCCATAGCCAAAGATAATGGGTTCCAACCGTACATCACAGAGTCTTCAAGCTTAGAAAGATGAAAGGTCCAAATTAAGCTGAGCTATTCCCTCCCTGGCTACCTAGGGGGGACAGAAGAAAAGAAGAAGAAAGAAAAATGGGTCAGACATAAGTCTAAGTAAGTCCAGTGACTTTTCAGTGTGTGAATAAGGAAAATGTCACGATAGGAATAAATTTAAAATAGGATAGTACAAGAACAACAAAGTAACATAAAACTATATAAGGCAGGATAAACCGAATATACATCGCACCCATGTTTAATTCTCTGCACCTACTTATACTTGTCCGACTAGCACTACGTGTTCATGGTGAGATGATCACTTATATCGATCGGCTCCTACTCGCATGCATTTATCACGTTTGTCATTCGTCCCCCGCTTGACTGTAGATACCTATGCTGGTCCCACCACGGGGTGTATCAAATCCTATGGTGGTAACCCGATACGATTCAAGATGCACAGTGTATGACTACTGATGCCCAGTGCCTGCTTTTTCCACTGCGGAGTACGTGCACGCCCGTACTCCATCGGAACCTACACTGACGCACCACCCGCCGACATTTTTGACCGCTTATAATCAGCCCAGTAATCATGCCCCACCCTGCCTAGTTCAGGGTACCATGATACATCTATGTGGGTTACTGCTGAAATGGGTCCCCGTTACTAGGGTTTTCCAGCCAACATGTTAAATTGGTTAAGTGTTCAAATATACCTAACCCCACCCATCAGTTTAGTTAACATGTTGAATTGGTTAAGTGTTTCCTTAATTGACTTAACCCTACCAATCTTGACTTAGCTTTATTAAAGCAACGACCACTCACATTAGACAAGTATTGTTGTAGTCACTGGATGTGCTGGTCGGTTCCGGGCAGTTTTACACCACAAATCAGTCTAACCTTGGGTCCTTTTTGGGCTCAATGCACTAACCACCCACATTAGACATGTATTGTTGTGGTCACTGGATGTGCCGGTCGGTTCCAGTCAGTTTTACACCACAACTCAGTCTAACCTCGGGTTAGGCATATTCATCTTTTCTAAATTTACATATTTATCCTTTTATGCTTATACATAAATTTGTCAACAATTTATTGTCATGGCCCACTTCCTTTCTGAATCAAATTCATAATATTTGTTAAGTAAATTATACCATTTCACTACCATACCATTTACATGGTTATGAGCCAAATATGTTAATTACATATAGTTTCATGTTTTCCCCAACGTTACCCCCGTTGTACGTTCGCAAAGTTACATAGGATGTTAGGCTCGACATTTTAGCCTAACAATAAACTAAAAGGGGAAAAAGAGGAACTTGCAACATTCCAACATCATACAAAAATATGGATCTCACTACAGATGTGTCACATGAACTTGGTATAATATACTTTTAATTATCAACTTGCTAACTAGATCTATGCAACATGAATCCTAAAATAATAGTATTACATAGAACTACCAAAATCTAATTAGACATATAGTGGTGAAATTGCATAGGGGTTTAATCATGCTTAACATGGATCTAACATAGAGGCATATGGGTCTAACATATAAAGTGTAGATATAAACATATAGGTTTACATAATCATGTTTTTAACCTATAGACTTGCATGTATTCATAACATTATAGCATCACTTAAATCACTTAACTTGCATAAACATGGCATAATTTCTGAATTGACATACAACATATAGATGTCATCACCAAATTTATACAAGGTCGTAGATCTAAACATGTATGTATAATAGATCTAAACAATTAGGCATAGACGACATGACTTTGCCTAAAACTTGTATGTATCATAATATCACAAAACGTATATGATAATTTCACAACATCATAGGTTTATTCAACAATTTCCATGTAACATGATAGGTTCGATAGACCACAATAGTTCATAGGCATACATGATTGGATAGACATGAATAAACATAAATCAGCATCACACACAACTTGATACAATTCTATTTTACAATTCGTTACAAACCATGCCTTTAATTTATTCACATCTGAAAGATAACTACACTTACAAACAAAAAGGAATTCTTGAGTTCTGGGATCTGTATTCTGAAATTGAATTGCTCGCTTTTATGTAGATCGTTGAATTTTCTTAGTTGAATTAGATTTGATTTGATTTTGACGTAGCTTCAATCTTGCCTTTGAATTGAAAGAGATCACCATTCACGGCATGGAGGCTCTTGGTATGAATATTTGTGATTTAGGGTTGAGAGTTAGGTTGCTTTTATAGAGGTTTAATTAATTTAGAGCCGTCAGATTAACCCTAGAAGCAATCAAGACCACCCAGTCAAGATAGGATAACACCTCAGCCCTAATGACTCAGCAGGGAGTCAGAATTCGTCGTCTTTTCAGATCTGCCCAGGGGGGTGGGTCGACCCCCAGGTCGACCTGTAGGGTAGGTCGACACTAGAGTCGACCTGACCTGGGGCGGGAATTTTCCTGCCCTGCCCTCTTCTGTGTTTAAATTTGAATTTTGAAACTTCTGAAGGCCTTAACTTCTTCATACGAAGTCCAATTCACGCAAACTCGGACTCTATCTCAACCAGAATTCCAAGATGATTGCAATGGTGTAACCCATTTCCCTTAATTCTCAAATTTAAAATTAATTATTCTTTAATTCGTTACTTTAAGGTTTACAGAAAATAAGGGGTGTTACATTCTCCTCGCCTTAAAGGATTTCGTCCCCGAAATCTTCATGTCAAGAAGAATGTATATCCTACCATCCAATTGTCCATCTACTCAACCATCAAACACAGGCGACCATTGTACTTAAAATACTTCTAATGCTTCATGATCATATGCATAGTGTGTGTACATGTCCTTATCTAATGCAAAATCAGGCGGTCTACCGATTCAGTTGACCTCCTTAATGCAAGTCATGTCGGTGTCATGTGTCCATAATGTATGCAATCTTCCCTAATCATACTTTCTATATGAGTGCACAATCTTTCATACAAATGCAACATCCACATGATAACACATCAAGTTTCAATCATATATAAGTACATATATGCATATGCAATATGAAAGTGACTAAGCCGATCTAATACCTAAAGTGTGTGTGTATATGCATCCACAAGCAACCACTAGCAAACACTTGCAACCACTTGCAACCATCAACCATAATATGTTTCAAATACATGTTTACATCCATTGGTTTCTACCTAAGGATCGAGAACAGCGCTAAGGAAAATACTAAAACGACAGGTACGAGCATGAACTAAATTAAGGAAAAAGAGATCAAAGATGTACCCTAAAAAAGAAAAGTGTAGGATGCGCGTATTTTGGCCTCAGTCCCCCAAGTCGCATCTTCCTCAGCGTCACTCCATTGAACTTTTACAAGTTTGACTTCGCGGTTGCATAGCTTTTTGACTTCTGTACCCAAGATACGAGTTGGAACTCTTCTTACAGTCGTCTCTCGTTCTACTTCTACGTCCTCTAATATGCTTGGTTCGACCACTTCCGCAGACTCATATAGGCACTTTCGTAAGTGAGAAACGTGAAATACATTATGAACTCCAGCCAATCTTCTGGGCAACTCTACTCTGTAAGCCATCTTCCCAATCTTCTCAATGATAGGAAATGACCCTACAAATCTTGGTGCCAACTTTCCTGGGGATCCGAAGCGAATGACGTTCCTCAAAGGAGATACTTTAAGGAAATCCCTGTCCCCAACCTCAAATTCAAGGTCGGTCCTTCTCTTATCTGTGTAGGACTTCTGTCTATCTTGGGCAGTCTTCATTCTTTTTCGTATCAAGTCTACTTTCTCTGAAGTTTCTCTAATCATATCTGGTCCAAGTATGAGCTTATCTGTAGACTCCCACCAACAAGTTGGTGATAGACACAGTCTTCCATATAAAGCTTCAAAGGGTGCCATACCTATTGTGGCTTGATAGTTATTGTTGTAGGCAAACTCCACCAAAGGAAGATGATCCTCCCATGTTCCTCCGAAGTCAAGAATGCATAATCTCAAGAGATCTTCTAACACTCTGTTCACTCTTTCCGTCTGATCGTCGGTTTGGGGGTGATAGGCCGTGATTAAGCATAACTGTGTGCCTACAGCCTCCTGCAAGCTCTTCCAAAACTCGCTCGTAAAGATAGGATCTCGGTCGCTAACAGTGCTGGAGGGTATCCCATGGAATCGGACTATCTCTTTAAGGTAAATGGATGCTAAATATGAGGCAGTCCTTCTACTTTTAATGGGTATAAAGTGAGCGCTTTTTGTGATCCTGTCCACTATTACCCAAATACTGGTATTGCCCCTTCTTGACCTAGACAGCCCATCAATAAAGTCCATTGAAATGCTATCCCATTTCCACTGTGAAACCTTTAGAGAATGAAGCAATCCATCAGGCTTCTTTTGCTCCGCCTTGACCAGTTGGCATATTAAGCACTTAGAGACGAATTTAGCTACATCCCTCTTCATGCCATTCCAGAAGAAAACTCTTTTTACATCTTTATAAATCTTGTCTCCACCTGGGTGTATGGTCAACTTGGAATGGTGTGCCTCTTCGAGAACCTTCTTCACCAAATCCCTTACTTGTGGGACGCATAGCCTTCCATCCCGCCTCAACCAACCCTTGTCATAGATGGAGTATCTATTGAGGTGACTAGAAGTCTCATCCCTAATTAGCTTGTCCATCACATCAACTAGCTGAGGGTCTTCACGTTGTGTGGTTCTTATTGAGTCCAAAAGAGTAGGTCGCACCTCAAGAGATGCTAACAAACCAGTCACATTATCGATGGAGGGTCTAAAATCAAAGTTGTCTATATACTCCAAGCTTTGCCTATCTACAAAGAGAGGGCTTAAGGTCAGCTTCTTTCTACTTAAGGCGTATGCTACTACATTGCCCTTGCCAGGGGTATAGGAAATCTCGAAATCGTAGGATGCCAAGAATTCCATCCACCCTTGTTGCCTCAAGTTAAGATCTTTCTACGAGAAAAGGTACTTCAACAACTTATGGTCAGTATACAATTCAAATTTCTCACCTAGGAGATAATGGCGCCAAGACTTAAGCGCAAAGACAATGACAGCCAACTCTAGGTCGTGGGTTGGGTAGTTTTTCTCATGTGCTTTCAGCTATCGGCCTCCATAAGCTACTACCTTCCCTTCTTGCATTAAGACAACACCTAGTCCCATACCACATGCATCCGTGTATACGGTAAACATCTTGCTCCCATCCGGCAATGTCAGAACTGGAGCTATCGTTAGAGCTCTTTTTAAGCGTTGGAAAGCAATATCGCAATCCAAATCCCAAGTGAAAGTTAAGTTCTTCTTTGTCAACTTTGTAAGTGGAGTTGAAATTTTCACAAAATCTTTGATGAACTTTTGGTAAACGCCTGCTAGCCCGAGGAAGCTCCGGACTTCGATTGCATTCCGTAGGACCTTCCAATCTTGCACCGCAACTACTTTTGCGGGGTCCACGGCTCACCCTTCCTTGGATACCACATGTCCAAGAAATCTTACTTCCTCTCTCCAGAAGTGGCATTTGGAGAATTTGGCTTTCAACTGATGTGCTCGAAGAGTATCCATGACTTCTTTTAAATGCTGGGCATGCTCTTCCTGACTCTTTGAGAAAATCAAAATGTCGTCCACGAAGACCACTGCAAACTTATTGAGGAACTCCCTAAACACCCTGCTCATCAAATCGATGAAATAAGCGGGTGCGTTTGTCAAGCCAAAAGGCATGACAAGCCACTCGAAGAAACCATTCGGAGTTCTGAACACGGTCTTATCAATGCTGTCTTCAGCCACTCTCAGCTGATGAAACCCGGTAGCTAAATCTAATTGAGAGAAAACCCATGCACCTACAAGTTGATCGAATAAGTCATCTATTCTTGGAAGTGGGTGCCTATTCTTCTTGGTCAGCATGTTTAGCTCCCTATAATCAACGCATAGGCGAAGCGAACTGTCCGCTTTAGTTGAGAACACTACTGGAGCACCCCATTCAGAAATATTCCGCCTTATAAACCCCTTCTCAAGCAACTCTTTAACTTGCTTGCTAAGTTCTTTCCTCTCCCTTGGAGCCATGTGTCTAATGGGTAGAGCGACGGGTTTTGCATTATCAACGAGGTATATGCAGAAGTTTATCTCCCGCTTCGGAGGTAACCTTTTAACCTCTTCAAAGACATCCGAGTATTCACAGACTACTCTAACAGACTGCAAATCCTCAATAGACGCATCAAGAGATTCTAGATAGCTAAGCATAACAGAATTCATGGAATTATAAGAAATTTCGAGAGTGTTACCAAGGCGAGTCATGAGTCTAACCACTCTCTTTTCACAGTCGAGGATGGCACCATTACTGGATAGCCAATCCATGCCTAGAATCAACCAATAGCCCGTGAAGCCCAAAACATAGGTATTGCATCTAAACCGCACACTTAATATAGAAATTCACAAATCATTGACAAATAAGTTGAGACCCCAGTTGGATTTGAAACAACCAAGGGATCCTCTACTAAACTGGTGTCTAGGTGCAGAGATTCAACTAAAGCAGTAGATATAAAAGAGTGCAATGCGCCAGAATCAAAGAGTGTACGAACAGGATGATCAAAAAGATAAACTAAACTCTCAACAGAAACATTTCTACCTTGTTCTTGCGGATGTGCCATGAGAGTGTGAACCTGCCCTCCAGAAGTAGATCCAACACTCTGCCCTTGCCCTTGCTTTCTTGGGCAGTCCCTAGCTATGTGTCCTACCTCGCCGCAATGGAAACAACCACCCATCTTCCTTTTCTTCTTCCTGCAGTCCTTAACCAGATGTCCAGGAATGCCACAAAAATTACACTTCCTCTTGTCACGGGTTTTGTTGTTCTTCCCGCCTTTCTTGGAGTCTGTCTTCTTGCTCTGTGATCCTTCCCCTTTCTTATCTTGAGATGCTTCCACCTTTGTCTCCTTCTTGCCAACCTTATATTCTTCTTGTAACAGTGTCATGTCCACCAGTCTTTCATAAGTCGCACCCATAGGTATATGGGACATAGCTACGTTGTGTAGTGGCTCATTCAATCCTTTAACAAAGAGGAGAGCCTTCTTGTGTGGAGTGTTCACTAACTCCAATCCGAACCTAGCCATCTGATTAAATTGGTTAACTTATTCCTTGACTGACATACTTCCCTGTTTGAGAGCTAAGAACTTCTCCATCTGTAGGCTTCGTTCAGCTTGTGAGAGGAACTTCATTTCAAACCTCATTCTAAAATCCATCCAAGTTTCAATTAGTCATTCAGTATTAGTGACTTCCCACCAATAGGAAGCTTCGTCTTTGAGCAACCATACCGCCAACTGTATCTTCTGCCTACAATCCACTTCGAAGATATCGAACAAATCCTCAGTTTCTTTGAGTCAGTTTCTTGCTTCCACGAAGGATTCATTTCCATTGAAGTTCTTTCCACCCATGGCTCAAAAGTCCCTACATATTTTTGAGAAAGCATTTGCACGAGGAGGAGGAGGAACCGCTGCAGCTGCGGGAGAAGGAATGCATGTTGGGTCTGCGTCATTGGCCCTAGCCTCTAGGAACCTCCTGAACCAACCAGGTATCGGTACACCCTCTGGAAGGTTAAGATTCCCAGACATGCTGAAAGGAAAAAGGAAAGATTCAAAACAAATGATAGAAAGATAGTGCAAATGGCTTTGGGGGATTATGCCTTTTAAAGTAAAATAAACTTTTTCTTGAAAAATGCTTCTTTTTAAAAACAGTTTTCAAAAACTTTAATCTGATCTAGTAAACCTTTGCTCTGATACCAAGTGAAACACCCCACCTCCATCAAGGTCACTCACAAAGGGAACGCCTTAACTTCGATGGAGCATTATAGGTAAAAAAAACAAAGATAATTTACAAGACAGATGTATATATAAGCAGCAGAAAACAAACATTTCTTTATTTCAAACATGGTTCATAACAAAACATTACAGCAAACTGTTTCAAACCAACTCCCAAATTATTACATCATAATTTCTGTCTTGATTATTATATAAAGAATCATAAATCATAAATAAAATTGCCTAAATCCTCAAGTCTAGTGTGTCCAAAGCCATAGCCAAAGATAATGGGTTACAAGCCGTACATCACAGAGTCTTCAAGCTTGAAAAGATGAACGGTCCAAATTAAGCTGAGTTATTCCCTCCCTGGCTACCTGGGGGGGGGGAACGGAAGAAAAGAAGACGAAAGAAAAATGGGTCAGACATAAGTCTGAGTAAGTCTAGTGACTTTTCAGTGTGTGAATAAGGAAAAGGTCATGATAGGAATAAATTGAAAATAGGACAGTACCAGAACAACAAATTAACATAAAATTATACAAGGAAGAATAAACTGAATATACATCGCACCCATGTTTAATTCTCTGCACCTACTTATACTTGTCCAACTAGCACCACGTGTTCATGGTGAGATGATCCCCTTATATCAATCGGCTCCTACTCGCATGCATTTATCACGTGTGTCATTCGGCCCTCGCTTGATTGTAGATACCAGTGCTGGTCCCACCACGGTGTGTATCAAATCCTAAGGTGGCAACCCAACACGATTCAAGATGCATAGTGTATGACTACTGATGCCCAGTGCCTGCTTTTTCCACTTCGGAGTACGTGCACGCTCGTACTCCGTCGGAACCTACACTGACGCACCACCCGCCGACATTTTTGACCGCTTATAATCATTCCAGTAATCGTGCCCCACCCTGCCTAGTTCAAGGTACCATGATACACCTATGTGGGTTACTACTGAAATGGTTCCCCGTTACTAGGGTTTTCCAGCCAACATGTTAAATTGGTTAAGTGTTCAAATTTACCTAACCCCACCCATCAATTTAGTTAACATGTTGAATTGGTTAAGTGTTTCCTTAATTGACTTAACCCTACCAATCTTGACTTAGATTTATTAAAGCACCAACCACTCACATTAGACAAGTATTGTTGTGGTCACTAGATGTGTCAGTTGGTTCCGGGCAGTTTTACACCACAACTCAGTCTAACCTCGGGTCCTTTTTGGGCTCAATGCACTAACCACCCACATTAGACAGGTATTGTTGTGGTCACTGGATGTGCCGATCAGTTCCGGGCAGTTTTACACCACAGCTCAGTCTAACCTCGGGTTAGACATATTCGTCTTTTCTAAATTTACATATTTATCCTTTTATGATTATATGTAAATTTGTCAACAATTTATTGTCATGGCCCACTTTCTTTCTAAATCAAATTCATAATTTTTGGTAAGTAAATTATACCATTTCACTGCCATACCATTTACATGGTTATGAGCCAAATATGTTAATTACGTATAGTTTCAAGTTTTCCCCACCGTTACCCCCGTTGTACGTTCGCAAAGTTACATAGGATGTTAGGCTCGACATTTTAGCCTAACAATAAACTAAAAGGGGAAAAAGAGGAACTTGCAACATTCCAACATCATACAAAAATATGGATCTCACTACAAATGTGTCACATGAACTTGGTATAATATACTTTTAATTATCAACTTGCAAACTACATCTATGCAACATGAATCCTAAAATAATAGTATTACATAAAGCTACCAAAGTCTAATTAGACATGTAGTGGTGAACTTGCATAGGGGTTGAATCGTGCTAGCATGGATATAACATAGAGGCATATGGGTCTAACATATAAAGTGTAGATCTAAACATACAGGTTTACATAATCATGTTTTTAACCTATAGACTTGCATGAATTCATAACATGATAGCATCACTTAACTTGCATAAACATGGCATAATTTCTGAATTGACATACAACATATAGAATTCATCACCAAATTTATACAAGGTCGTAGATCTAAACATGTATGCATAATGGATCTAAACAATTAGGCATAAACGACATGACTTAGCCTAAAACTTGTATGTATCATAATATCACCAAACATATATATGATAATTTCACAACATCATAGGTTTATTCACCAATTTCCACATAACATGATAGGTTCGATAGACCACAATAGTTCATAGGCATATATGATAGAATAGACATGAATAAACATAAATCAGCATCACATACAACTTGATACAATTCTATTTTACAATTCATTACAAACAAAAAGGAATTCTTGAGTTCTAGGATCTGTATTCTGAAATTGAATTGCTCGCCTTTGATGTAGATCGTTGAATTTTCTTAGTTGAATTAGATTAGATTAGATTTTGACGTAGCTTCAATCTTGCCTTTGATTTGAAAGAGATGACGGCTATTCTAGGTTCACCATTGACGGCATGGCGGCTCTTGGTATGAATATTTGTGATTTAGGGTTGAGAGTTAGGTTGCTTTTATAAAGGTGTAATTAATTTAGAGCCGTCAGATTAACCCTAGAAGCAATCAAGACCACCCAGTCAAGATAGGATAACACCTCAGCCCTAATGACTCAGCAGCGAGTCAGAATCCGTCATCTTTTCAGATCTGCCCGGGGGGGTAGGTCGACCCCCAGGTCGACCTGTACGGTAGGTTGACACTTGGGTCGACCTCCTGGTTGACCTGGCCTAGTGCGGGAATTTTCCTGCCCTGCCCTCTTCTGTATTTAAATTTCAATTTTGAATTTTTGAAACTTCCTAAGGCCATAACTTCTTCATACGAAATCTAATTCATGCAAACTCGGACTCTATCTCAACCAGAATTCCGAGACGAACGAAATGGCGTAACCCATTTCCCTTATTTCTCAAATTTAAAATTAATTATTATTTACTTTAAGGTTTACGGAAAATAAGGGGTGTTACAGTTTTATTGTGGAGTCTTTTGATTCTATGCTCTACAATCCTTGCGGTGGCACGAGGCACCTTGGACTCCAACTGAAGTTTTCCTGTGTCCCTAATTTCATCAAGCTCGAATCTAATAGCAAAATCATGAAGGCATTTCCTTAGATGAGGTACATGAAAAATATTATGGATTCCCGATATACGCTCTGGGAGATCCACTCGATAAGCCAAAGATCCTATCTTCTCAATGATGTGAGAAGGTCTAATAAATTTGGGAGCAAACTTCCCAGTCTTTCCAAACCAAACAGTTTTCTTGAGAGGGGATACTTTTACAAATACCAAATCTCCTATATTACACTCAAGTTCCCTCATTCTTTTATCGGCATAATATTTTTGACGGTCTTGGGATGCCTTCATTTTTCTGCCTAATCAAGGATATCTTCCCCGTGGAATCACGGACGAAGTTTGTTCCAAGTAGAACTTTGTCAGTAGTTTCCCACCAATAAGTTTGTGATTTGCATGGCCTCCCGTAAAGCGCTTCAAGAGGGGTTATACCAATCGTCGTTTTAAACCTATTGTTATAAGCGAACTCTATGAGCAGTAGGTGTTGCTCCAAACTACTCCAAATTCGATGTTGCAAGCTCTGAGCAAGTCTTCCAAGATCTGATTTACTCTTTCTGTGTGGTCGTCAGTCTGCAGATGACAGGCTGTACTTAGGTTGAGGGTCGTTCCCAATGTTGCTTGTAGGCTTCTCCAAAATTCACTTGTGAACAAGGGTCTCTATCACTCACTATAATGGATGGGATACCATGTAATCTGACTATTTCTTTCACATATAGTTAGGCTAATGAGGTTGCAGCCCTTGTCTTCTTTATTGGTATAAAATGGGCGTTTTTGGTTAAATGGTCTACCACAAGCCAAATAGCCTCGTTTCCCTTTTAGCTTTTGGAAGTCCATCAACAAAGTCCATGGAAATATGCTCCCACTTCCACATGGGAATCTCTAAAGGTAGTTATAATCTTTCAGGCTTTCCTTGCTCCGCTTTCACTTTTTGGCATGTCAAACATTTATCTACGAACTCAGCTACATCTTTCTTCATTCGTTCCCAATGGAGATTCTTCTTCATATCTCCATACATTTTATCTCCACCGGGGTGTATGATTATCTTTGACCAATGGCATTCTTCTAGAATTTCTTTCCTCAATCTTTCATCTTTAAGGACGTAAAGTCGTCTATCCCAAAGTAACTTCAATCATCTCCAATTGAATATCTAATCGAATGGGTAAAGGTCTCCTTTCGCACTTTCTCCTTTAAGCCCCTTAATTCTTTGTCAAGGTCTTGTGCACTTCGAATCCTCTCTTTTAGAGTAGGTCTAATAATCATAGTTCTAAGAATACCATTAGAAGTTTTTGGCGAGGGTTGCAAATTAAAATTAGAGAGAAAATATAATTATTTCCATTCTAAGATCACATTCAAGGTTGCGTGTTTCCTACTTAACGCGTCTGCCATAACATTTCCTTTTCTCGGGGTATACTGAATCATTAAATCAAATGAGGCAATATATTTCATCCACCATTGTTGTCTCAAGTTTAAGTCACGTTGAAAAGATAAATACTTAGGGATTTATGGTCGGTAAAAAGTTCAAATTTCTCCCTTAAAAGATAATGCCTCCACATTTTAAGGGCGACCACTACTGCGGCTAACTCAAGGTCATCAACTGGGTATCTTTTCTCTGGATCCTTGAGTTGTCTACTAGTGTAAGCAACTACTCTTCCTTTTTGCATAAGGACCACTTCTAAACTAGTCCCACACGCATTACTGTAAAATGTAAACAGTTTCGAGCCATCGGGTATAATTAGGACTGGCGCGCTAGTTAATACTTCCTTTAATTTCTTAAAGGCCACGTCACATTTATTACTCCAAGATAATACCAAATTCTTATTTCTTAGTTGGGTTAAAGAAGTAGCAATATTTGCAAAGTTTTTAATGAATTTCCAATAATATCCGGCCAATCCAAGGAAGCTTCTTACTTCCGTAGCATTTCTAGGTATCGTCCATTCCTTAATTGCCTCGATCTTTGCAGGGTCTACTGCCTAGCCTTCACTTGATACAATGTGTCCTAGAAATCTAACTTCTACCCTCTAAAAATGGCACTTCGGTAATTTTTCTTTTAATTGGTTCTTTCATAATATCCCTAGAACTTATCTTAAGTGACTTTCATGCTCTTTATGGTCTTTTGAAAATATATGGATATCATCTACAAAACTACCACAATCTTATTTAGAATGCCTCTAAACACTCTACTTATAAGGTCAACAAATAAGGAGGGTGCATTCGTCAATCAGAAGGGCATAACCTCCCATAGGAACAATCCATCCGGCATCCTAAACACAGTTTTATCCTTACTGTCATCCGCAATTATCAACTGGTGAAATCCAGTGGCAAGGCCTAATTGGGAAAATACACAAGCTCCACCCAAATGGTCATCGATTCTAGATAAGGGGTACTTATTCTTCTTAGTCAGCTTATTAAGTTCCCTATAATGCACACAAAGTCTTAAAAATCCGTCTGCTTTGGTGAAAAACACAACAAGTGCACCCTAATCTGAGGTACTTCATGGATTAAATCTTTTTGTAGTAATTATGAAATCTACTTATCCAATTACCTTCTTTCCTTAGGCGCCATATGCCTCAAGGGTAATGCTACTGGTCTAGCGTCCTTCTCTAGTTCAATACGAAAAGAGATTTCTCTATGGGGTGTAAGTACCGTGACTTCCTCAAAGACATCTAAGAACTCACACACTATAGGGACTGAAGATGGTCCTTCTGAACTAGGAGATAAGGAATATAATAAGGATTTATCCTTGTTCCTAAAATTACAAGGAATACTCAGACTACGTACTTCTCGGCTCCTAAGACGAATGGTTCTCTTGTCGCAATTTAGGATGGCCCGTCAATCCATACCTAGGATAAGGTCATACCCCATAAATCCAACGTATACGCTTCGCAAAGGAATTCGACATCGTCAATATCCAATACTAGGTCTTTGCAATACAATTCAAGATACCTAGACCCTCCGGTAGGGTTGGCCTAGAGATAGATATGGGAAGGTTCAACAGATTAACTAATCTCTTGGAGATAAAAGAATGAGTTGCTCCAGTATCGAACAAGGTGCATACGAAAATTCCTAAAACAAAAGTTATACCTGCGGGTTGTCCTTGGTCTCTTGTGGGTTCACTTTGAATCGTTGTTGTAATGACCCGCAAATCCGTAACATCAGAGTTGACTATATACATCACACGTCCAACCCAAATATCACGAAAATACGAAACATTTTTTTTAGAAGAAAGAGGTAGAAGAAGAACAGAAATAACAACACAGAATCTCACATCGCAGCGGAACAAAATATAATATATCATATCTTTGAAATACAAAAATCTTAACTGTATAACATACACTTATCAGAGTACAACACTTACAACACAGCGGAACAAAATTCTATATAACTAACGCTGAAGCCTCCTGCTCCAAGCTCCTTTAGATAGATCTGTAAAATCCTGAACTACTTGACTGCCCGTACAAATTTAGGCACCCAAGAGTTTAGGTAGAACAAAACAAATAAACTCTGGGTCAGTCACGGGACTGGTATGAGTAAACAGTTTAAAACAGTTTCAGAAACTAAATGATATCTCATAAGACCACGCCGTATAACACGGAACGGGTTTTTCCCTTATGAGAATCCAAACACTTGATTTAACTTTATATCAAAACTCTTTTGATATTACAATAGTGTCTAAATCAAGTAAATAACAATCTAGTGGAACGTTTGCATCTCACGATCCACATATATATACAATCAAAAACCGCAAGCACGTATTAGGTATTTGATTTCCAACTATGACAAGGTATGGAACCACCTTCCGCTGGTATATCTCTAGAGGAGAATACACCGAGTTCAACAAGAACATCTTGCAACTCAGCCACACATGACCGACCACTCATTTCGCTTGAGTGTATCGAATGTATATCACCAACGATTGGGATCAGCAACCGTTTCCCGAATGGGACAGCATCGACAATAGATTTTTAGAAGTAAATGAAACTCTAGATCAGGTGATTATACACCCTAATAGGTGCGACCTACATAGCCATGCTGCTTGCCCGATTTCTGTCATTTACCGGTTGATGAGGCTAGAAGCTACGCTTTATCATCACACCAGATTCACTTCGAATGTCACATCGTCAAATCCATCAAATCACCGATTGACGTCCTCAACAGTACATTACGTGTTAGCAAAAAGAAGTTTCCTTCTCCGCTTCCACTCTTGGTACGGTTGAAGAAATCAATGTACGTGACCTTTCTGGACATACTCTGTCAGACATTCATCCATACCCGTCACCCAGGAACAGGATGAATCGAAGGCACAATTTCTATTAATAGAAAAAGTCCTTGCACTCTACTCCGTCTTCGATTTTCTTTATATAATCTGATTCGCACGCTACTGCCAATACGGAGTGGTTCTTCGGATAATAATCCAACCGGTCTCTCCATATTGACAACGATGGTCAAAACTCCGATAGTCTGTGATTTAACTATCGAATAAAAACAAGTGTTTCGATAGTCGATGATTTAACTATCGAATAAAACAAGTGTTCATCCAATTATCAACCAATTTCTAAGCCCTTAATTAATATTCCATTAATTAAATCACTTCTCTATTTCTTTACTAATATTTGTTAACCAAATATTTTCAATAACCATATTGCCCTTTTCTATTATTTGGAAAACATTTCCGAATATCGCCTTCCTTTATTTTCTAAACTTTAGAAAATATAAGATATTTATAATTGGAAAATATTCCAATTACTTATCTCTTTCCAATCTCGTTTTATTTCTATGCTTAGGAAATATTCTATTCTATTTCCAAGCTTATACTTATTTGGGTTAAAACAGATGTTGTGTAAAAACATCGTTACGACAACCCAAATACTATATTCCACTAACTCTTATTCAACATTGATCTTCGAGCCTGAAATCTTATTATTTATTTGTTAATAATGAAACCAATCAAGTTGGGGTATAACTACCTCTCAGACCTTGACTGAATAACATTTATAACGTCAAAACAGATAAGACCACTTACTCGAATAATCAATGCCATACAACTACTTCTTCACTTTTAAACACATATACACTTTCTCTTTCTATTCTTTCAAGATTTTATTCCTAGTCTTCCTTTTTATTTATACTATTCTATTTCTAAGTTCGTTTTCTTATCGACTTCTATATATATCGATACGTTGATTTCTAACTATCAAATTATCTTAAAAATATTCTAACTCCTTAAATTCCCGGAAAAATTCGCCATAACCTCCTTTGTACCGGGAGCATCGGGAAAATCCCCAAACTGCCACACATGCCTTTTCCAATCAAAAAGAAAAAGAAAAGCCAAGCGGCTAGCCGATACGGCGCATAAAATCTCATATATGAATTAAATACGTACCTTTTTGTCGGGCAATCTATATATATACCTTCTAACACTTTATTCCAAACCTGTCTCCTGTATATATACCTGCCCAATCTATTTTAACTATACCAATCGTTTTAACTAAATTTGTTAATTTACTCCTTTAGTCTATTTTACTTTTATATTTGAATATGACATGTCAAATATAATTTAACTACTCATGAACCAAATCTAATTCTTTATTCAAATTCCATTTGAATACTATATTCAAATCCTATGGTTTAAATTCCATTTGAATACTATATTCAAATCCTATATCCAAATCTATTTGAATTCTCTTTATTCAAATTCCAAATTCAATTCTAAGCATTATTTATAAACAACGTTTATAACTTCACTTAAAATCCCCCATTATATATTTATAAACAGAGTTTATAAATTCAATTCAAATCCCATCTTCTCATTTATAAACAGAGTTTATAAATTCAATTCAAATCCCATCTTCTCATTTATAAACAGAGTTTATAAATTCAATTCAAATCCCATCTTCTCATTTATAAACAGAGTTTATAAATTCAATTCAAATCCCATCTTTTCATTTATAAACAGAGTTTATAAATTCAATTACTTGTTTTATATATCTTCAAAACAAGTTAATATTTTCTATAGTTTTATTAAAAATTCAAATTCTATCTATAAAAATAGAATTCCCTTTTTAAATCTCAAATACCCTTTCAGTGTATTTTATAAATCAATATTCCAAACCCCAGTGATAATTTAAACAATCAAATCAACCAATTTTCAATCATTTGATTTTTAACACATCATATATGAATATATGAAATCAAACAAACAAACAACAAACAGATAATATATATTTTTGAGGAATCCAGTCGGATTCCTCCAACCTGTTTTCCTGCATCCAAATATATTAGTCAACACAAATAATACCCATCCTGCTTCGAGATAGTATATGGCGGTATAGAAGGTCATCCACTAATCATAGCGTGGGCATATAGGGTAATCATCCGCTAATGAAACCGCGGGCATCCGCTAATGAAACTGCGGGAATCCAACCAATCATCAATCCAATATATATATATATATATATCCTAAATAACTAATATATATCTTAAAACAATCAGACAGCATTCAAACAAGCACAGACAATTATTTTTAACCATATAAAAATAATTCTAAATAAAAGGTGAGATTTACTCACCGAAATTGCAGTTGTCGAATATCTTGTTTTAATTCTGTATCGTCGGTCACGAACCCACTCAAACAAATCTGTTTGTACCTATAGTTATTTAATTTTAAAAATCGACTAAGCTATTATTTATTTATATTAATTACAATAGTAAATAAGTAAACT
The DNA here is from genome assembly GCA_030737875.1 of Allium sativum. Lineage (NCBI taxonomy): Eukaryota > Viridiplantae > Streptophyta > Magnoliopsida > Asparagales > Amaryllidaceae > Allium > Allium sativum. The sequence continues at coordinate 135,585,304 of CM060925.1, read as the reverse complement.
AAGTATTTTAAAATTTCGGAAAATAATGTATACCTTAATCTTTTCTACACTTTCATGCCTACAAGTAAAAGAACCTCTTTGCCCCTTAGTCATGCCAATGGAATATCCTGCGCCCAGCACCACTGAATAGACATTTGAACACACCACCACTATCCGCCGATGTGTCCCTCTTCCTCCTTTTGTTCCTCGACATCTACACTGCCCACAACAAAACCATCGACACCCTTCTTTTAGAAAAGAACAGACTGATCCCCATTGCAACCAACAGTTCGAACTCCAGAACAACTCATTAAATCGAACTCTAATCTTCCCAGTATACCCATCGCACTGTCTGTTTTCAGGCATCAAACTCTAAACACCCATCGTTAACTCAGCTCCACCTTCCTTCCTTCCTATCGGCCAATTCCCGCATTACTGCTCCTCGCCCTTCTTGCGAACTCCGTACCCTCCCCAGATAAAGGCGACAACAATTGAAGCCGAGACTCCAACAAATATGGCGATAGTAACCATCGCGATCTTCCACACGCGTTGAACACTACCTCTCGTACTGCAAGCGTCTTCTGACGAGCTCCAGAAGGAAATCATGAATTTCTAGTCACGATTTGGGGGTTTTTCCTTCCTTTGATTTCGTTCGTTTTGAAGTTTTGGGAGACGAGATAATTTAGTTTTCAGAAGCTTGTGATTTTGATTTTAACAAATGGGGGAAGTTTGGTTTAGATTTGCTCTTATAGAGGGAACGAATGAAATAAAGGGGGCCACGTTAATTCCAATTGAATAGAAGGAGAAGAAGCCACGGTCTTGATTAATTCTATGAGGTGCGGAAGAAATGAGAAAGACGTGGTTTAATAAGGGACAAGTATTTTATTTTATTCTGAACTGGTATCCTTTAGTTAAAAGACCCCATGATGTCGAACTCCTTTCTGAACCCAACAACTGCCATTTCTAGCGTTATACCACTGCTCTGAACACACTGAGATATGTTTCAAAGTCCAGTTTGATCATATGGAGAAGATATTAATTTAAATCAATATAAATTTAAATTTCAAACTATTTATTCTCCTTGACGATAAATAAATATTATTACCGTTAAAATTTCATATTACTTATTTGAACTGTTTTCAATTCAAATTAAAATTTGAATTTAAACTAAATCCATCTTAGTGTTCTGTTATTTTAATATATTCGATATTAAATCGAAAATGATTATTAAATCGATAACTCAAATATAAAATTCGACTTATATTATCAAATCAATATTTAAATAAAATATTAAATATTCAAAATTTCCCCATAAGAAATCCGGGTCATTACAATCTTCCCCACTTAAAATAATTTCGTCCTCGAAATTGCTAAGGTAGGAAAAGTGCTACCAACCCATTTATTTCAAAACTTGTTTATGTTGACATTTAAAACTTCCTTACATACTCTCTTTCGAATAAATTCCTATTCGATAACTCCTCCCTACGAATAACTATATTCGATAATCTCTCTATCGAATAACTAGATTCGAAAAACCCTTCTTCGAATAAACTATATTTGATTTACTCTATTCAATTTACTCTTATCAATTAACTCTATTGGATTTAACTCTTATCGATTACCCCCTATTTGATTAGCTATTTCACTTAACTCCTTTCGAATAAGCTATATTCGATAACTCCTTTAATTATATTCGAATAACTAATATTCGATTTAACTCCATTCGCTTGACTCTAGATCGCAGCGATCACAATGGTTACGCCTGATTCCCTCAGGAAACATCCGACCGCCCTAGGCTATCTGCAGCCCTACGAATTACGCTAGCAGTCGTACGAAATGGCAACTTATCCTGAGTAACTATGTTTGACTAACTCTATCTCAATAACTATATTCGATCAACTTTAATTGAATAACTAACATTCAATTAAATCCTAATTCGATTAACTATGTTCAATTAACTCTATCTGGTTAACTCTAAATTTGAATAACAAATATTCGATAAATTCTAATTGAATAACTAATATTCAATTAACTCTACGGATTAACCCTAACTGATTAACTCTAACTGGTTAATTCTACTCTAATCGATTTATCCTAACTCTAATCGATTATTTCTAACTCTAATCGACTTTTCTTATTCGAATATCTCCTATTGGATAACGTTTATTCATTTAAAAAGATTTACTTTTAGTAACGGTTCTTCACTTTATAAATGTTCTCTTTAATAGCGTTACTTCACTTATACAAGTGTTGCGTACCCCTTCTATTTAAAACTATCAGTGTTAAAAACCAATATCTCTTTCCATATAAGTTCAGACTTATATATCCCATTTATCGAATGATAAATATTTAATTTAATTTATAAACTGTTATTTATAAATTAATCTTTTCTATTTATCTGTTAAAAACAGGTTTCCATTTTTTATTCACCTTCTAAATATTCCTTTGATTAATTTCTATTTATTTAGCAAATAAATATCTCATTTATAACATTCTATTTATTTTCTATAAATAAATATTTCCATTGAATCTATTTGTAAATGTTTTACAAATATTCTCTTCTAAATTTTATTTGTAAATGTTTTTACAAATATTTCTCCTTCTATTTGTTTACACATAACATCCTTTGTATTTGTGTTACAAATATATTTCCTTTATATTTGATTTACAAATATATTTTCTTTTTAACTCTTTTGGGTTTTTCCTTAATTCACACCCAATTCATATTCACATTGATTTTACTCAATTTATTCATTTCGATCCATTTAACTTACTTAAGTTAAATTTAATTTCAATCATTCAAATTCCCATTAACTAGTTGCTAATTAACCATTTTGCCTATTTCACCTTCATATTTGAATATAACTTGTGCAAATATATGTCAACTTAATTATAAACTAATCTAATTATATTTTCAACTCGAGTTATATATTCGATTTCGAATATAAATTCTCAACCTCTTTCACTTATCAAAAATGCAATTTCGACTCAAATTTCCCTTAACTAATTATTCTCCAATTTAGTTAATTCTATTTAACCATTTAAAATATGATTTTTGTCTTAAAAATCATTTCACTTACTTCACTGGAGTTCATATTTATTTTATATCCCCAGTCTGGATTTTTCTAATGCCAATTCGGATTTTATTTCCTAAAAATCCTTTTATTTATTTAATTAAACCGTTATGGTTTTATAATGGTTCTGGCGCTGCTTTTCTAAAAATTTGATTTTGACATAACTCAAAATCTATACGACGAAATCCAGATTTTTCTCTTTCATTAGAAAACTATTATTCAACCGGTCCCGACGATTCTTGTTTCACAGAATTCCGACTTCAATTGAGTTCTGTATACTAAATTGAAGTTCGAATCGCCAATTTACGAACTACCGCACTATGGCGAGCTCGTTTTAATTATATTTATAAATATAAACGTTTTAACTTTGTTTATAACAATTTTAACTCCATTCTGATATATTTTAATATATATCCAATCCATTTTACATAATATTCCCGATCTATTTCACTTCTAATATTCAAATCTCTATTTGATTTTTCTTTATTCAAATCCATTTGAATTCCTTTGAATTCAAATTCCATTTCAATTTTTCTTATATAATTTCTAAATTTTTCTTTTATTCAAATTCTATTTCAGTTCCTTATCTTCAATTTCTATTTGAAATCCTTTATTCAAAACCCATTTCAAATCCCTTATTCAAATTCCATTTGAAATCCTTTATTCAATTTCTATTTGAATTTCTTATCTTCAATTCCCATTTGAAATCCTTTATTCAATTTCTATTTGAAATCCTTTGAATTTAAATTTCTATTTTAACTCCTTTGAATTCAAATTCTATTTAATTTCACTTTGAATTCAAATTCTATTTAAACTCCTTTTATTTAAAATTCTATTTCAAACTTTATATTTTCTTTGAATTCTAATATTCGACCTCCACTTTATATTCTCTTTGAAATTCTAATTAACCATTTTCTATTTGAATTCTAATATTCAAATCTCTATTTGACTTTTCTTTATTCAAACTCATTTGAATTCCTTTGAATTCAAATTCTATTTCACTTCTATTTGAATTATATATATATTCAAATTCCTTTATTTTACTTCTATTAGAAATCTATATTCCAATTCCCATTTCAAAATTCCTTTGAAGTTATATAAATATATACATATATTTATATCTATCTCAAATTCAAAACATCTGAATTTTCAAACAACTTGTTTCTTTCAAACAAATTTCCATCAAAACTTTTCTAAGGCAGCAATTCGTCACTTAGAAACTCGAAAATGAACACTGGTGATGTTGCGACCATCATCAGAATTATTTCCCAGCCACTGAAGTGAGTCCAGTGCTATATCACTAGACATTCATTTTGAAAAAATAGTTTCCCAAACTCCCAGGATTTTAAATTCTGAATTCTGGTTGGAATTCAATTTCAATTTATCACATTTGTATATTTGATTTCATATACAAATCCTATTGGTTATATATAACTATTTCTGTTTTTATAATCTAATTCGATTATAATCCTAACAATCAACTCAACTATTTAAAAACAATATCGTGTCCAATCTTCTGTTCAAGTGTTTATAAACTCCTATCGACATCGTGGCGTCCCACGATTCGATCAGAATTCATAAGCCACTCAACAGACTAGTCAACACAATATAAAACAGTTTTTATATCAAATAACAAATACGCTCTTTCGTATATATATACACTCAACTCATTCTAGGATACTACGGATCCTATCTCTAATGAGCACGTTCCAACAAGCCTAGGTATTCGCTCAATCTAAGCTCTGATACCAACTGTAATGACCCGCAAATCCGTAACATCAGAGTTGACTATATACATCATACGTCCAACCCAAATATCACGAAAATACGAAACATTTTTTTTAGAAGAAAGAGGTAGAAGAAGAACAGAAATAACAACACAGAATCTCGCTCTGATACCAACTGTAATGACCCGCAAATCCGTAACATCAGAGTTGACTATATACATCATACGTCCAACCCAAATATCACGAAAATACGAAACATTTTTTTTTAGAAGAAAGAGGTAGAAGAAGAACAGAAATAACAACACAGAATCTCACATCGCAGCGGAACAAAATATAATATATCATATTTTTGAAATACAAAAATCTTAACTGTATAACATACACTTATCAGAGTACAACACTTACAACACAGCGGAACAAAATTCTATATAACTAACGCTGAAGCCTCCTGGTCCAAGCTCCTTTAGATAGATCTGTAAAATCCTGAACTACTTGACTGCCCGTACAAATTTAGGCACCCAAGAGTTTAGGTAGAACAAAACAAATAAACTCCGGGTCAGTCATGGGACTGGTATGAGTAAACAGTTTAAAACAGTTTCAGAAACTAAATGATATCTCATAAGACCACGCCGTATAACACGGAACGGGTTTTTCCCTTATGAGAATCCAAACACTTGATTTAACTTTATATCAAAACTCTTTTGATATTACAATAGTGTCTAAATCAAGTAAATAACAATCTAGTGGAACGTTTGCATCTCACGATCCACATATATATACAATCAAAAACCGCAAGCACGTATTGGGTATTTGATTTCCAACTATGACAAGGTATGGAACCACCTTTCACTGGTATATCTCTAGAGGAGAATACACCAAGTTCAACAAGAACATCTTGCAACTCAGCCACACATGACCGACCACTCATTTCGCTTGAGTGTATCGAATGTATATCACCAACGATTGGGATCAGCAACCGTTTCCCGAATGGGACAGCATCGACAATAGATTTTTAGAAGTAAATGAAACTCTAGATCAGGTGATTATACACCCTAATAGGTGCGACCTACATAGCCATGCTGCTTGCCCGATTTCTGTCATTTACCGGTTGATGAGGCTAGAAGCTACGCTTTATCATCACACCAGATTCACTTCGAATGTCACATCGTCAAATCCATCAAATCACCGATTGACGTCCTCAACAGTACATTACGTGTTAGCAAAAAGAAGTTTCCTTCCCCGCTTCCACTCTTGGTACGGTTGAAGAAATCAATGTACGCGACCTTTCTGGACATACTCTATCAGACATTCATCCATACCCGTCACCCAGGAACAGGATGAATCGAAGGCACAATTTCTATTAATAGAAAAAGTCCTTGCACTCTACTCCGTCTTCGATTTTCTTTATATAATCTGATTCGCACGCTACTGCCAATACGGAGTGGTTCTTCGGATAATAATCCAACCGGTCTCTCCATATTGACAACGATGGTCAAAATTCCGATAGTCTGTGATTTATCTATCGAATAAAAACAAGTGTTTCGATAGTCGATGATTTAACTATCGAATAAAACAAGTGTTCATCCAATTATCAACCAATTTCTAAGCCCTTAATTAATATTCCATTAATTAAATCACTTCTCTATTTCTTTACTAATATTTGTTAACCAAATATTTTAAATAACCATATTGCCCTTTTCTATTATTTGGAAAACATTTCTGAATATCGCCTTCCTTTATTTTCTAAACTTTAGAAAATATAAGATATTTATAATTGGAAAATATTCCAATTACTTATCTCTTTCCGATCTCGTTTTATTTCTATGCTTAGGAAATATTCTATTCTATTTCCAAGCTTATACTTATTTGGGTTAAAACAGATGTTGTGTAAAACATCGTTACGACAACCCAAATACTATATTCCACTAACTCTTATTCAACATTGATCTTCGAGCCTGAAATCTTATTATTTATTTGTTAATAATGAAACCAATCAAGTTGGGGTATAACTACCTCTCAAACCTGGACTGAATAACATTTATAACGTCAAAACAGATAAGACCACTTACTCGAATAATCAATGCCATACAACTACTTCTTCACTTTTAAACACATATACACTTTCTCTTTCTATTCTTTCAAGATTTTATTCCTAGTCTTCCTTTTTATTTATACTATTCTATTTCTAAGTTCGTTTTCTTATCGACTTATATATATATCGATACATTGATTTCTAATTATCAAATTATCTTAAAAATATTCTAACTCCTTAAATTCCCGGAAAAATTCGCCATAACCTCCTTTGTACCGGGAGCATCGGGAAAATCCCCAAACTGCCACACAGGCCTTTTCCAATCAAAAAGAAAAAGAAAAGCCAAGCGGCTAGCCGATACGGCGCATAAAATCTCATATATGAGTTAAATACGTACCTTTTTGTCGGGCAATCTATATATATACCTTCTAACACTTTATTCCAAACCTGTCTCCTGTATATATACCTGCCCAATCTATTTTAACTATACCAATCGTTTTAACTAAATTTGTTAATTTACTCCTTTAGTCTATTTTACTTTTATATTTGAATATAACATGTCAAATATAATTTAACTACTCATGAACCAAATCTAATTCTTTATTCAAATTCCATTTGAATACTATATTCAAATCCTATGGTTTAAATTCCATTTGAATACTATATTCAAATCCTATATCCAAATCTGTTTGAATTCTCTTTATTCAAATTCCAAATTCAATTCTATGCATTATTTATAAACAACGTTTATAACTTCACTTAAAATCCCCCATTATATATTTATAAACAGAGTTTATAAATTCAATTCAAATCCCATCTTCTCATTTATAAACAGAGTTTATAAATTCAATTCAAATCCCATCTTCTCATTTATAAACAGAGTTTATAAATTCAATTCAAATCCCATCTTCTCATTTATAAACAGAGTTTATAAATTCAATTCAAATCCCATCTTTTCATTTATAAACAGAGTTTATAAATTCAATTACTTGTTTTATATATCTTCAAAACAAGTTAATATTTTCTATAGTTTTATTAAAAATTCAAATTCTATCTATAAAAATAGAATTCCCTTTTTAAATCTCAAATACCCTTTCAGTGTATTTTATAAATCAATATTCCAAACCCCAGTGATAATTTAAACAATCAAATCAACCAATTTTCAATCATTTGATTTTTAACACATCATATATGAATATATGAAATCAAACAAACAAACAACAAATAGATAATATTTTTTTTTGAGGAATCCAGTCGGATTCCTCCAACCTGTTTTCCTGCATCCAAATATATTAGTCAACACAAATAATACCCATCATGCTTCGAGACAGTATATCGCGGTATAGAAGGTCATCCACTAATCATAGCGTGGGCGTATAGGGTAATCATCCGCTAATGAAACCGCGGGCATCCGCTAATGAAACTGCGGGAATCCAACCAATCATCAGTCCAATATATATATATATATATATATATATATATCCTAAATAACTAATATATATCTTAAAATAATCAGATAGCATTCAAACAAGCACAGACAATTATTTTTAACTATATAAAAATAATTCTAAATAAAAGGTGAGATTTACTCACCGAAATTGCAGTTGTCGAATATCTTGTTTTAATTCTGTATCGTTGGTCACGAACCCACTCAAACAAATCTGTTTGTACCTATAGTTATTTAATTTTAAAAATCGACTAAGCTATTATTTATTTATATTAATTACAATTGTAAATAAGTAAACTAAGTATTTTAAAATTTCGGAAAATAATGTATACCTTAATCTTTTCTACACTTTCATGCCTACAGGTAAAAGAACCTCTCTGCCCCTTAGTCATGCCAATGGAATATCCTGCGCCCAGCACCACTGAATAGACATTTGAACACACCACCACTATCCGCCGATGTGTCCCTCTTCCTCCTTTTGTTCCTCGACATCTACACTGCCCACAACAAAACCATCGACACCCTTCTTTTAGAAAAGAACAGACTGATCCCCATTGCAACCAACAGTTCGAACTCCAGAACAACTCATTAAATCGAACTCTAATCTTCCCAGTATACCCATCGCACTGTCTGTTTTCAGGCATCAAACTCTAAACACCCATCGTTAACTCAGCTCCACCTTCCTTCCTTCCTATCGGCCAATTCCCGCATTACTGCTCCTCGCCCTTCTTGCGAACTCCGTACCCTCCCCAGATAAAGGCGACAACAATTGAAGCCGAGACTCCAACAAATATGGCGATAGTAACCATCGCGATCTTCCACACGCGTTGAACCCTACCTCTCGTACTGCAAGCTTCTTCTGACGAGCTCCAGAAGGAAATCATGAATTTCTAGTCACGATTTGGGGGTTTTTCCTTCCTTTGATTTCGTTCGTTTTGAAGTTTTGGGAGACGAGATAATTTAGTTTTCAGAAGCTTGTGATTTTGATTTTAACAAATGGGGGAAGTTTGGTTTAGATTTTCTCTTATAGAGGGAACGAATGAAATAAAGGAGGCCACGTTAATTCCTATTGAATAGAAGGAGAAGAAGCCACGGTCTTGATTAATTCTTTGAGGTGCGGAAGAAATGAGAAAGACGTGGTTTAATAAGGGACAAGTATTTTATTTTATTCTGAACTGGTATCCTTTAATTAAAAGACCCCATGATGTCGAACTCCTTTCTGAACCCAACAACTTCCATTTCTAGCGTTATACCACTGCTCTGAACACACTGAGATATGTTTCAAAGTCCAGTTTGATCATATGGAGAAGATATTAATTAAAATCAATATAAATTTAAATTTAAAACTATTTATTCTCCTTGAAGATAAATAAATATTATTACCGTTAAAATTTCATATTACTTATTTGAACTGTTTTCAATTCAAATTAAAATTTGAATTTCAACTAAATCCATCTTAGTGTTCTATTATTTTAATATATTCGATATTAAATCGAAATTGATTATTAAATCGATAACTCAAATATAAAATTCGACTTATATTATCAAATCAATATTTAAATAAAATATTAAATATTCAAAATTTCCCCATAAGAAATCCGGGTCATTACAGTTGTTGCCTCTATTGCATAATTCTGACCACTCGGATAACTTTGGGCTTTGGTCAGTCCTTAGACATGTGTCCTTCCTCATGATAGTTGAAACACTTTCCTTTGAATTCCTTCTTTGCTAATGAAGTCCTACAATCCTTGTCCTCATAGCCCTTGCGGTTGCACCTCGTACAAGTCTTAGCTTCCTTTTTGAATTTGCTCCCTTTCTTCTTTTCTTCCACCGTTACTTTCTTTTATTATTATTGGAACTTCCTTCCCCCTTTTCACCTTCCTTATTCTCCTTAGAGCCTTTGGTCGTTCATAGGATAACTTTCTCTACTAGGGTTTCGAAAGTTGCCCTGAATGTTACTTGTGCTAATAAAGTTTCCTTTAGTGAGGAGTTCAACCCTGTAACAAATCTCAAGGCTTTGTTCATTGGGGTGTCTACTAAACCCGTGCCAAACTTGCTCAATTTGATGAACTCGGCCACATACTCTTGTAGGCTCAAGCTTCCTTGCTTGAGTTGGATAAATTTCTCCAACTGGATCATCGTCTCTACTCTTGGCAAGAACTGTCCTTCGAAACGGGTTTTGATTTCGACCCATGTAAATATCCGACCCTCATTCTCTTTAGATACTAAATTCCACCATTTTAGGGCCTCCTTTTTCAAGCGCTAGGACACAATTCTTCTTTTTACTTCATTAGGCCATCCAATAGCTTCAAAAATTCTTTCGCGGTCCATTATCTAAGATTGGGCGTTAGTAAAACCCTCCTTTCTAGTGAATGATTTTCCTCCATGATTCACAAAGGTCTCACAAAATCGAAAAAAGTCAAAGGCCACCTCAATGGCAGGAGCTGCAGGCACCACTGGCGCGGGATTAGCAACCGGGACTTGTTCCACAATATGAAGATACTATTGGAACCATTCTGGCAAGTATCGAGGCCTTGCCTGGTTTCCCTGCTTGGTGGGATTATCATCCATTCTATTATCTGAAAATAAAAGGAAGAATCCTTTAGTGGTTACTCCTGAGATAGTATTTAAGCTAAAAAGGGAAGAAAATGATAAAGTTGTCTTGTATAGATGCGTATGCTTAGCCGGTTAAATATATATAATATATAGTTTGAAAAACCCTTTTCAAAATACAAATACGCCTATTATACATATAATTCCCTTATAATTGGGTAACCTATGCTCTGATACCAAATGTAACAACCCACCCAGAATGGGCCTAAATTTCAATCCAGAAAAGGCCCATCGAAACTTAGATCCATTCTAAACGGGTCGTTGGTTCCTGTAAGGAATTACATTTGCATAGAATAATATATAAACATATCATTATGGAAATCTCACACAGCGGAACGAGAAAATATAATACTAAAGTATGGTGTACCACTTTATTAGAACCATAGAATTTCAAACACAGATTGTCAAAATACAATTATCCCATAGGTACATCAATAAATTCATTATCAAAAGTTTCCATAAGAAATACAGCAATGATAACTAATAATAGCATAATATCTCCGTTCTCGTCTTCAGCCTCCATCATTGCTTCTTCCATAGAATCTACCCTACCTACGAACTATTGGATATGTTAAGGAGAGGGGTCAGAACATAAAGTTCAATATGACTGAAATATAGTATTTACTGAAAGTCCATACCCTAAATTTGGCAGGTTACATGTATCAAGGTATGTCTACGCAACACACAAACATTCACACAAACACAAAGTATCTAATCAATAAGGTGGATATCCAAGTCAATCGCTCATTAGTGTATTTAGGGTAAAGACCCAACGAGGTGGCAATTCGTAATCACTTATGGCCCTATTAAAGGTGGATTCTTATGATCTCTTATAACCCTGAGACAGACCCTAGCCTCTTGAAAACCCGTCCTAATACGTCAACGTTCATACGTCTATACTCTCACTTGTAATATGAGAAGTATTATTACGAATGTTACTATTTAACTGATATTACGGTAGAACACCTATGTCGCTAAAGGCTTCCCTAAGATAGTTGGTGAGCATGTTATGGCCGCATATGTTTTCTAAACTAGTCCTGTCCCTAGTTGAGCCCCTACAAGCTTCTAGAGGAAGTGGACATCCCACGTGAACTACCATACTCTTTTATCGCTATGCCTAACCACCTAAGACCCAAACTAGATAAGAAGAGAGTCAGCCACTTAAGACCTTCTCAAGGTGTAGTAAACTTTCCTATTTCCACACAATATACACACACACACACACACACACACACCAGACCTCTCAAATTAAACCATATACCTGTAAATGTTGGATATGTCGAGAAGTTCTGGGCAGGCTTCAACTACAAGTAGGTTTAATCTCGTGTCATAATGTACTATGTTTTTGAATGGCCCATGGCACCTAGACCCCTCATATTAGTTGGGCTTACCTGTGGTTGCTGGATTTGTCGGTTAGTTCCGGGCAGGCTTATACCACAAATGGCTACTAACCTCGTGTTTGTGTGTCACACGCACAAGCAAGCAATATATATACAGGGGCATGTCAAATTCAAATCCTATCCTAATCACATTTATTATGTCATTATTACGTTAATTATGCTATATAAGTATAATATTTAAAATATAAAAATAACGCTAATTTTCACATGAATGAAAGAACGTTCTAACGAGATAAAAATTGTCAACTTGTCCTAAGTTTAAGGTATACAAGTTAATTTTCATGTTTCGCCCACTACATTTAAGGCGTGATGGCATAATTGCATAATAATAGATAGTAGTGAAAGGAAAATACAACATACGTACAATTTTCAACTTGCATCCTAGCCTTATTGGAATAATTTTAGTAATGGACCAAGAATAGAGTATAATATACATATATCACATATATACATAAATATATACATGTAGTATACATAGACTTCATTTTATCTAATTTACCCCATTTTATATATTGCACATAAAAACCTTCATATTTGATAGGCTTCAAATCTGAATACGTTTGGATTCAGAATAAAACCAAATTTAATCAAATAATGAATCAAACCAAATATTAACCTTTTTAGGTTACAATCAAATATTTAGATATAGGGATAAATTACATAAAATAGAATCACATCACCTCTTTTTGTTCTCAATTCACTACTAAGACCAAGATCCATAAACCTAATAAATTGGCAATTCTTGTGCAATACATAAAAATATAAGATTTGGGGGCTTTGTATTTTTATATTATCATTGTACAAAATCCTCTTAGGCACAAATCAATATGTCAATCTACAAAAAGTAGAATATGCATAAGGAAATACAATATTCCACTCACATTGATTTGAAGAGCGTAGACCAAATGTTGTTGTGCTTTTGGATGAAATTTCCAACTCTAGAGATCTATATATACATAAGAAAAAAATAAGTAAACTCTTATAAATATTTCATATGATTCCAAGGATATATTCTAATCTATATCAATTAGAAAAGATTATAGAGAAAAGGAAATAGATTAGAAGAAGATAAAAACCTAATTCTAAAATCAATGACTGCAGAGGCAGTGTGAAGGCACAATGGAGAAAAATGGCTAGGGTTTAGTTGAAGTCTAGGGGCCTATATATAGTTGCTTGTGTAAGCTTCGGCTGTTGGATTATTTATATATAATCCTAGTCATTTGTTTATATATTTTACCCCTTAAACCTAACCAAACCTAGCGATATTGGGCATTTCAACCGCCAAGCGGTTGACTTACCCCTTAGAAGGGCAGTTGACCGGCGGTCGACACCACTTCTAGGGGGCGGTCGACCTTCTAGTCGTTTAAGTGCCTAATAAATTTATATGGGGTTGAGTTGTTAAATTATATATAACGTTTATTTATTTGCTTTATATCTTAACTTGTTTACAATATTCTTTGTCCCCTCCTTCCTATCTTTATTTTGAAATTCAAACTCATCTATGTTTATTTTATTTCTTGGACATATATATTATTTATCTGACCATATTTTTTTTGCATTTACTATCTAATTTCGTTTGCTTGTAACTTCTTCGTAGTATCACCGTTTTCAGCATATTATATATATAAAAGATTCAAATTACGCTATGAATCCAAGTAAAAGATTTTCATTGCCAAATTCATAAAGCCGCAAAATCTCATTTTCCAAACTATATATATTTTATTATTAAATTGTTTATTTTTATTAATTGTTAATATTTTTGTTTTTATGTATATTTTACGGGGTGTTACACGAAGGATGGAGAGAATGAATTTCGTGGGGCTAAGACTCCAGTTTTGGACCATCTTCTCCATGTGGTGGGTTTGCACCCAAAGGTCACCTCGTGGTTTGCGAAGAAGATGGTAGCGGTGGGGATGCCGGGCTGGTGGCGGTGGTATTCCCCAGGGCCAAATCTTTGTTGTGAATGCCTCAGGTAGTGCTTACCGACATGCCCCCAGCTAGCTGAGAGATGGTCGGAGCTTAAGTGGAGGCAAGATGCAGCGATGATAACAAAGAGGAGGTGCTAGTTGGAGAGTAAGGGTTTGCTTCTTGTTCATGTTTTGTCTGTGACAAGGGAGACAAAAGTGGGAGCGAGTCACAAACCGGTTTCTCCGATGACATTCTCAGAGACCACAACGTTGATGTAGGTAGTTACAGAAATTGGTGGAGGGTTGGTGTCCCCAAGCCTGCTTTCGCGAGTGTGCCTCCCGTAGTGTTTCCCGATGTGCCCTTGGTTAACTAGAAGTGGCCGGAGCTCAGGTGAAAGCAAAACGTTATGACGTAGCGAAGAGGAGATGCCCTTCGGAGAAGAGGGCTTGCTCTTTTTTCTCGTTTTTCCACCATCGAGGGAGGGAAAGATAGGAATGAGCCATAAGCTGGTATCTTCGATGATGACCTCAGAGACCACTGCATCATAGTTGTTATCGTTTGAAGCGCCCGAGTACTCTTTACGCTTTCTGGTAATCGTATTGAGTAGGGAGCACCAGTCGTCTTCGCGACCAAGGTGGACAAATCTCTTCGTCTATGTGTAGATACAAGGAGCTGAACAAACTCACTAACAAGAATAGAAACCCACTCCAGCGGATAAATGACTTGTTTGATCATTTAGTGGGGGATTTAGCTTTATCGCAGCTGGATTTAGTCATAGGCTTTCATCAGCTTAGGGTAGCGGATGACCACACGGACAATACTGCTTTTAGGACTCCTAATGGATTCTTTGAGTGGCAGGTTATGCCTTTTGGGCTAACCAATGCACCAACGTACTTTATGGATTTGATGAGTCGGGTATTTAGGGAGTACCTGAATAAGTTTGTGGTGGTATTCGTTGACGATATCTTGGTTTTTTCGTGGAGCGAGGAAGAGCACGCCTTGCACTTGAAAGAGGTCCTCTGTACTCTCTGTGCACATCAACTAAGGCGAAGTTTAATAATTGCCATTTCTGGTGGAAGGAGGTAAGGTTCTCCGGGCATGTTGTCTCTAGAGATGGTATAGCGGTGGGTCCCGCTAAGGTTGTCGCAGTTTAGGATTGGAAATATCCCAAGAATGCAAAAGAGGTAAGGAATTTCTTGGGTTTGGCGAAATACTACCAGAAGTTCATTAAGGATTTTGCGCGAATCTCAGCTTCGCTTACCCTCTTGACCAAGAAGAACCTAGTTTTTGCTTGGGATGTAGATTGCGAGGATGCATTCTTGAGGTTGAAGAAGGCCCTTACATCAGCTCCGATACTGGCTCTTCCTGGTGGCACGAAGATGTTTACCGTTTATACGGATGCTTGCGGCACGAGTTCAGACGTAGTGCTTATGCAGGAGGGTAGGGTTGTCTTCTAAAGGGGTAACAACCCGCATTCTACGCATCGGAGGATCATAGAATATTTATTTATTTCTTGTATGAAGATGTATGGTCATGTAACTTTGGGAAACGACTATTGGGGTCATTTCCCATGTTCATGATTTTTACCGCTTTTTAAATAACTGTTTTGCCCCTAGCTGATCTTGTTTCGGCCATAACTTTTGATTGGAAAGGAATTTTGACCTGAAACCACTTCCATTAGATTCGTTTGATGGTTTACCTTTCCGTAGATTGGTCATAATAGCCAAACGGACTTACCGTTTGTGAGATATGGCTGAAATAAGGTTTGGAAGATTGAAAACTGCTTAACTGGGCCAAATAGGGTGATTAGTGAATGGGCCCATAACCCATTTCGGGAACAGGGTTATGGGGAGGTTGAAAAGAGTTAGGGTTTCATTCCATTTCAGTTTTCTAGCCTCCATTTACCTCTTAGAAACCCTAAAAATGGCCTCCAACCTCTAAATCACCTCCAAATTACTTTCTAATCAAGGATTAAGCTTAGCAACATCAAATCAAGGGAGATCTTCACCAAATCAAGATTAGAGCTGCTGATTTGCATTATTATTCACGCACAAACTGAGATTTATTTCAGATCTAAGGTTTATTTGTGGCTAAGGTGAGTGATTTGCATAGTTCCTCACTAATTATTGTTAATTAAGGGTAAGTAGTGTTAATTAGCGAATTTAAACATGATAAAATTCTTGAAAAATATTTGATGTTTTAGACCTCTGATGTGAACTTGGGTTAATTTGGTTAAGTTTTGCTAATCCTATCATTAATTATGCTTGAACATGTTTAAGGGAAAATATGGGGTTTTGGCTATGTTGATCCATTTTAACATATCATATTGATGTTTTGGTGTTTGAGGTCACTTCTATTTGTTGCTATGACTTTGTGGTATGCTTTATGATTGATTAGAATAGATAAAATGGTCGAAAACACCGTCGAATGGCGTAAAACACTCGCTGGAAAAAGTTGCAGAAAATGGTGTAGGCTTTCGGATCGGAGGGATGTTCTCGGATCGGATAGTGGACTGGGCAAGGGATCACCGAACCGAGGCTTGGCACAAGGGAAAGTATGGCAAAAAGGAAGGCCACAATGGTTGAACTGGGATCGGATCGAGCAAAAGAAGGGGAATCAGATCGACTGAGGGGAAGAGAAGGGGATCGGAACGGAAGAGGAAAGGGAAGTGGGTCGGATCGGAGACCAGGAACCCGATCCGAAACGATGGAGCAAGGGTACACCGACCCGACCCGCCAGAGAGCACCCGAACCAATCCAGTGATGACCAATAACCCAAGATGCAAAGGTAGTCCAAATGGAAGTTAGAGCTCGGGATCCAATTGGGAACCAATGAGTTCACTTCATAGTTGGGCTTTGCTGCGGGACGTGTGCTAAGGAGTTGTCGACGTTCATAACTTCGATTCACCATTGAGAAGGAATGATGGGCTACGTATCAGTGTAGTAGAGTCATTATGACTCGAGGGGAAAAGTGATCGTAGCAAGACTATGAGCTAGTGCAGTGGAGCCGTTGTGACTCCATAGGGCGGAGTGGACATAGTAAAGGATTAGTAAGGCTATGAGCCAGTGTAGTGGGGTGTGTACGACTCCATGGGGCAAAGTGGACATAGTGAAGGATTAGTGGCTATGGATCAGTGCAGTGAAGCCATTGTGACTTCATGGGGCAGAGTGATCATAACAAAGTATTGAGTGATCAAAGTGGTGGATATCGTATGCTTTACGCACTGAGTGAGAGATGTGAGGATGGTTGCTATGCTTGATTGTTTGCCATCACTATGACATGCACCCCCCCACCCCCGTTACCTTTACACCATTTATTCAGTAGCACCTTAGAGTGTTGTGCAGTATGTAGTGCTAACTCTTTGGTTGCAAGTCCAGGTTCAGGTATGGTTTAGTATACCTGTTATTGTTCTATTTAGCTGCTTATCGCTCATACCAAACTTTTTGTCTGACCTAGAGTTTTATGTCACTTCTTATTACTTTGGGTGCTCTCACGAGCAGATAGAGACAGGTTAGTTGGTGATGCGCGAGTAGCAGATTCGGAGGCGAGCAGGAGGCTTCCACGTATGATATATAGATATTCTCCCTGTGTCGTTGCTAGTCACTACTTTGGGCATTAGTAGTGTACCTTTCTTGTTAGCTTTTTGAGACAGTTTTTAAAAGTTGTAATAAGGCCGTACTTTGGATTTTCCGCTGCTATGATAATTTGTTTCAGCTTAAGCACTGTTTCACCTGTTTTATGTCAAGTATGTTGTTATTATATTTTGTTCCATGCATTGTAAGACATTCTACAGGTTCTTTGTTAATTCTTCATCTTCTTCCTTTCCCTCTGATGATCATCCCGTGCTAACTGGACATGTGTACAGTGCATTTTGGAGCAAATGTTGGTTGGTATGGGGCGGGTTGTCATATAGGCGGTTGAGGGTACATGTGAAGAACTACCGTACCCATGATTTGGAGCTACCAGCGATAGTGTTTGGGCTTAAGTCTTGGAGACACTATTTATTAGGTGAGAGGTTCGAGCATTACACAAATCATAAATCGCTCAACTACTTGTTCTCACAAAAAGATCTTAATTTGCGACAGCACCATTGGATGGAGTTCCTTGAATCTTATGGCTTTGATATAGTGTATACCTCGGGGAAGGGGAATGTGGTAGAAGATGCATTGAGTAGGAGAGAATGACTTTGAATCCATTGTTTGTACAGTGGAAGAGTTTGGATTTTATCTCATCGTTCGATTTTAGACCATCTACGAAATTTGCACTTGGATTATTGGCATCATTGGAGGTATGACCTACTCTCTTAGAGAGCATTGGATCTAGTCAATGTGAGAACCAGCAGTTAATGATATCATGGACCTACTTAGCAGAGGAGAGACCTCTAGTCAACTTGCTAGGTATATTGGCTACATCGTGATGGAAGATTGTGTGTTCCTAGAGTTGATGATTTGTTGAGATCAGTTTTAGAAGAGGCTCATTACTCTCAGATGACCATTTATTTGGGCGGTGATAAGATGTACAGAAATATAAGGAGGGGTTTTCATTGGATAGGGATGAAGAAGGATGTGGCATAGTATGTTGCTCGATATATGGATTGTCAGTGGGTGAAGGCTGAGTAGAAGAAGCCTAGTGGCTTACTTCAGCCCTTGGTGTGCCATAATGGAAGTGGAAGAGCATCCTGATGGACTTTATAGATTGGTTGACCAGATCGAGGAAGGGTAACGTCAGTAGTTGGGTTATAGCCAATAGACTGACTAAGAGTGCTCACTTTATCCAGGTTAAGATTAAGCAGACGACAACTTGGTCGGCATCAGTGCATCTTAGAGAGATCTTTCGACTTCATTGAGTACCCTCTAGTATTGTTAATGACCGAGAACCCATCTTCACAAGCGAGTTTTGGAGGAGGTTGTAGGAAGCATAAGGGACACGATTACGATTTAGTGCTTCCTATCTCCCTCGTACAAATGGATAGACGGGGAGGGTTAATAGGATTCTCGAGCATTTATTGCGGCTGTGTATCCTAGACTTTGGAGAGACCGTCGTAGAGCATCTTTTGTTGGTAGAGTTCACATATAATAACAACTATCAGACAAGTATAGGTATGTCTCCTTTTGAGGCATTTTATGGACGACCCTGCAGATCACCTACATGTTAGTGGGAGTCCACGGACAAACTTCTACTTAGACCTGGGATAGTTAGAGAGACTTCAAAGAAGATAGATTTGATTCTGAGGAGGACAAAGGCAGCTCAGGACAAACAAAAGTCGTACGTAATTCAGCGGAGGACATACCTATAGTTCGAGGTAGGATACATGGTCTTTGTTAAGTTGTCACCTTTGAGGAGTATTGTTCGGTTCGGCTTGGTAGGGAAATTGGCACCGAGGTTTGTAGGGTCATTCCATACAGTGGAAAGCATTGGTCAGATGGCTTACAAAGTTAGACTACCGGAGAGATTGGCAGGAGTTCATGATGTGTTCCATGTTTCACACTTACGAAAGTGTATACATGATTTTGTGGTAGTTGTAGAGACGAGTACCTTAGAGAATATCGAGGTAGAGAGGGAAGCATCAATCAAGAGAGTTCCTACTAGGATAGTAGGATCTGAATCTAAGAAGCTACAAAATAAAGAGAGTAATCTAGTTAAGATTCAATGAGGAAAGATAGCGATGACGTGACTTGGAAACTAGAGGATAAGCTTCGTGCTTCTTTTTCGTTTCTCTTTGAGAGTATGCTCTTAATTCTTTCCTAAGCTTTGAATTTGAATCTATTTTTCCTATCATTTGAATCATAAGTTTTAGGTAGAAACCTATGGATGGTAGGAAAAGGTTTAAGACGTGTTAATAGAACATGTTATGGTTGAATGGATTCACATAGATGCAAGTGTTTGCTAGTGGATGCAGTGAATGCATATACACACATTAGATACTAGTTAGGGATTGACTGAACTAGGATACTTACATATTGCATATGGATATAAGCGTATTTTAATTTATTTTAAATATGGATGAAAATGGTTGAATCATCACTTGGATGTTGCATTTTGATGAATGGTTGTTGCACCCATATAGAATTTTATATGCATCGTTAGGGTTCCTTTGCATACATACTGGATGCATAGCACATACATGAATTGCATTAAGGAGGTCAACTGAATTAGTAGACCGCCTGATTTTCGCATTAGCTTAGGGACATATACACAAAACCTTTGTATATGTTCATGAAAAGCATTAGAGAACCTAAGGACAATGGATGCTAGTGATTAATGGTTGAGTAGATGGGTGTAGATAATGGTAGATAACATTCTTTTAAACTTCGAGATTTCGGGGATGAAATCCTTTAAGGAGGGGAGAATGTAACACATTGAAATTTTGTAAACAACAATTAAATAGAAAAGAGTGATAAGCCATATATTAATTAAAATAATAATTAGAATTAGGCAAAGTGGATTTCACCATTGGGTCCGTTACGAAATTCTGGTTTAGATAAACTTTTATTTTTTATAAAACAGGCGAAAAACAAACAAGATATGATCAATTTAAGTTTGTGTTTCAAAACCAGAAATTAAATAGATAATCGAGTTGAAATCAACGGAGTAATGGGAGAACCAACCCATAACTAGGTCGACCATGCGGTTGACTTAGGGCCCATGTGGGCCGACCACTGTGATGACCCACATAAGCGGATGGGTCGACCCGCATCGATGCCAGGCACGATTTTGTGCCTGGCACGAAAACAAAGTTGTTGGAATGTTCGGGAGAATTCTACTGACATGTTTTGAGAATTGTGATTGAAAACCTAATAATCCTAGGGATTAGATTATCTTTCTGCACCTATAAATTGACTTGTACTCCTCACTTTCTCCCCACACTTCTCCTTCATTTCCTCAGCTTCCACTCTACCTATGTTCTAGAATTAAATAAAATTGGGGAATATATCGGAGTACTATCCAATTGTAGATCAGAAGGATTATTCTACCAAAGCCTTTTAGTGGATTTGCAATCTTTTCCTTGAGTTCTATGTAAATTTTTAGATCAGCTATTTTCATAGGAAAGATTGGACAACAAAACAGTTTAGATCCATATGTTTTATGTTTATAGTGTTTATAAATTTGTTCTTCTGTAAGTTATTATTATCTATTTTGTTGTCTATGTTTATTACTTTCAGTTGTTTATTAATTGTAAGTAATTCTTCTTTTTTTATCCTTTTCTCTGTTATGATTTTATTTATAGTCTTGCAATGCCCTATTTTATTTATTTTGTTCATCTCTGAGTCTAGGCCTTACGAGTAGCCTAGACCAATTTTTTCCTTTTTATTTATTTTTTCTCTAAGCCTAGACCTAACTAGAGCCTAGGCCTTTATTGATTAATTTGTGTAAAAATTGGAATAATGTTAAAAGTAAGTTAAAAAGGGGATTTTGGGCATGTTGGAAATTGATGAATATTATATTCAAATAATGGACTGTAAATTGGGGATAAAACCTTAAACATGTAATTGGAGGACATGTAAACTAAAATAAATTGGACTTAATCGGACATTCAATAACATGAAGAAGAGTTGTATAAAAATATTACATTAATTAGATTTGTTAATTACAACCTAGGATATAACATGCGGTCCCATTGGGATTATTAATAAACCTTAAATGTGTTAAGTTAAAATTATGAAATTAATAAGCTAACATAGAGGGAGTCCATTCCTGCAGCGTGGGACTGATTAGGGAAGATAAGAGGCTCGTATATTAGGTCTGCTTCGGCAGCGTGCAGATGGTTAGGGAAGATAAGAGGCCTAATAGAATAACAAAATCCTAGTTTAGGTCCGTTTCGGCAACGTGAGGCTGATTGGGGAAGATAAGAGGCCTAATAAAATAATGAATTGAGGACCAAGTCTAGGGGTGACTTGTGTCAATTGCATTTTTGGTTGGGGACCCGTATTAGTCAGTATCCCTTTGTTAGAACAAAATATCACACTAAGTTGAGGGTAAGGCACGTTTTACTAAACTGGATAGTAAGAGGCCCAAGCAAGGTGGGTACGGGCGTAATCCAACGGAACGAGAGTGTGCATCATTCAGCTTGGGGAAAATAAGTTGTTGTAATGCTTGTGATTAACTACTGTGTCCTTTTAGTTTGTGGGTTCGGGCTTGATAACCCCGAATTCCATAGCTAGTGCAAGTTATCACATTTTGGGTAAAGTAGCCGATTGAGGGTAGAAATTTGGTAAAGCCTAATTGTGATATCTTTGTAGCTGGTGCAGCAATTTTCGGATATGAATGAGAAGTCTACCTTTATTACTGTTTATCTTTCCTGCTATTTCATTTATGCTTACCGTCCATTTCTCTTAGAGCTATTCATTGTCTAAATGATTCCTTATCTTATGCTCATGCTAGAAATTACTAGGACTCACCAGACATATTTATGATCTAGTTTGTTTTCTCCTTATCTCTCTTCCTCCCCTCCCTTAGGTTTGTAGGGTGGAGGGCCTCAGCAGTGAATTTTGATTATTTGGTTCAGCTTGGATTCGAACTTTTCCCAAATTCATGTATTATTTCAGTTTTTATTTTATGATAATTGACTTATGAGAGGGATAGCTTTTGTGGTTTTACTTATGTACTCTGATATTTTCTACAAGACAATATCTTTGTTGAGGATGATGGCTACCAGGTATTTTATAATGTAATAAGTACCATGACTTGATTTTCTTATTTAAATAAATGTTTTAAAAGTTTTCACTGTGTTTTATATTTCTTTCTTGTGAATTTTAGTGTCTATGTTGTTACTTTATACCTAAGCACTTCACAAACCTTAGCGCATCCTCATATGGGTGACGTTAAGGGATGCGGGGTGTCACAAGTCTGTTCCGGTAGTAGGGTAGGCTGATTAGGGAAAATAAGTGGCCAAAAATAATAATAAATCTATGGTGTTCTTAGCGTTTTTGACAATTCTATGGGGGTTTAGGGTATCTTGGCGGTTAACAATAATTCTATGCTGGTCTTAGCATTCGTTGACAATTCTATGGGGGTCTATATTAATTGGCGGTCAATGACAATAAATTAAATTGGGGACTAAGTTCATGGGTGACTTGAGTCAAATTTCATTTTGGTTGGGGACCCGTATCAGATAGTATCCCTTTTATCACACTATATAAAGGTCTCACGAGGAGTCAAAGGCACACTTATACTGTACTGGTAGTAAGAGGTCCAAACAAGCTAGGTACGGGTACATTCTGGGCGAGTAGTGAGTGTGCATCGCTCCGATTGAAAAAATAAGACGTTATAATGCATGTTTTAATGCTATGTCCTTTAGGGATGATGGGTCGGACCTGATAAACCCGAGACCCATAGTGATTATCACAACTGTGGTTTAGGAGCCGGTCGAAGGGTAGAATTAGGTTACATCCTACTTATGAATGTTAGTAAGTGGTGCTAAAATTGAATGATATGAATGAGGAGACAATCGACTATATCTTCGTGTTGATATCAAAAATGATAACAACATCCAAGGTGTTCTTGTAATACGTCACCAAAAGGTAAGATTTAAAAGTATGGAGCCACAAACACAAGGAAAAAGTAAAGACAAGGAAATTTAGAGTGGTTCGGTCTCAATTTCGACCTAAATCCACTATAAAAGGAAATTTCATTATCATGGAAATTAAAAGGTACATTATTTCACTCATTTCACTCATTTTAATCTCTTTTATAATGATTTTCTTTATTTTCTCTCTCTTTGCTTTTGATTCACTTGAAATCATGAAGGAAAGGATGAGATCTCTTGAGTTGTGATGGTTGTTGTGTAGATCTTCATCAACTTGAACTTTTAGATGACCTTCATTGGTTCCATGATGATTTTGTGTTGAATATAGGCTTGAGTGAGAATTATTGGAGGCTAGAGTGATTTGGAGTGCTGGAGAAATAGATTGGACAGCACTTCGTGGAAAAGAAAGTCGGTCCCTGAATATCTAGAATGATAGGGTATTTATAGATGTGCTTTCGAGGTAGCGGTAGAGTTGTAAATATGGGTGTACAGAGCCTAAGGTCAGTTTATGACCTGGATTCATTGCTTGTGTGAGATGATGTACGTTATAGCCAACGACAACCTGATGTTCAATATTTGGACAACCAACTGTCTAGCATATACGATCTAACATATTTGTGACCTGCTGTATATTTTTATAACTGACATGCTTGTAAGCAGTGATCCGATTTATTCAGATCGTTGAATACCAAGATATCTCGTATGTGGCCAACAACTTGATCAGTAATCTTTTGCATGGTCTAAATTATCTTGGGACGTGCTTGCTCCATAGCATACTACTTTGGATTGTGAACAAAAATGATGAACGTTCCATTATATGTCACATAGAACGTCCGAACTGTTCTTCAGTATTTCATGTATGTGTCATTGTTAAAATTATGGATACAATTTAGACTTTGTATCACCACATTCTTTACTTACCACATATCATAAAACATGAGTTTCACATGGTTTGCAAATACCAGCACCTTGTCTTATCCTCAACATGAACGACCTGCTGCACTTTGCATGGCTTTTAGCAGAAGCTAACGACCTAAAGTAGGTCGTGATGATGAACTGGAAGCAAGTAACGACCTGAATAGTCATGCAGAAACATCACGCCCTAACATATAAAGGTCTAATGCCCTGACGTAAAGTCAACGGCCTGAGCATCTTTGTATGGTCTTAACGACCTGATTAGTGTTTAACAATCTGTTCAGGAACGACTTGATTTGCATGATCTGGCACAGGCCGCATTTTATAACGGGGTTAACATTTTCCCCTCGGAGACCAATCCTTCCTAATTCACATTTTTGTTGAAAAAAATTCTTTTGTTTGCTTGTGAAACATGGAAGCTTCGAAATCATGAACTTTTACCTAGTTTATGTTAATACATTTTGATGGATCGTCACACGTTATTTTGGATGGGTTCGGACCATTGAAATAGTAGCGGGCCAATATAATGTTTCCAACGGGCCGTTAAAGTCTGGCTAAGATGGATCAGATGAAGCCTATCCGTGAACCACTTTATACATTTTCTTCGGGTTTGCTTATTTCTTCATTTCCTTATTCTGAATACCATCATTTGAATAGCGGATAAAGGTTTCTGAAGAAATCTTTGATTCTATCCTTTCAGTTTGTTATTCTTCTCTACCATCGAAAGTGAGAGATCTTCAGTCTCCGATTCAAGTCAAAGCATACATCAACCTCTTACGAGTCAAAGATCAATCGCGAGTTTCTCCTTTTTCAGATATGAACTACTTCGGCATTACTGAGTTTAAATTTGAGATTTGCTCTGATCAACTTATGGTTTTGACTCGAATTCTTAGGAGGTTTTTACTCGTTTACATTGAAATTCGGCTGTGATGTACTTCAGATTAGGACTAAAGTTGCTGTTAATCTTTGAATCGACTTATACTTTAATGAGTTTCGATCCAAAATGCATGTTGAATTAGCTTTAGTGATGAATGAATTTGTATCTGATTAGCTTGCATTGATTCGAGATTCTGCGCCCATTAGCTTCAGTGTCGCCGATTTCTGTAAATCTGATTCTGCTCTTGGGCCAATGAACCGCTCGTTGAATGGATATGAATTTTGGACCTGCTTGAGGCCATGTCCTACCCATGCTCTCTATATGAATTGTGCTTTGGGGACTTTCACTTTGATAATTGAAGGCTCACTTTTGAAGTTTGTTGCATTCAACCATCTTTAGAATTTAAACAATTCACGTTTATGTCCTAAAAGTTGAACACCTTTATGCCCTATTTACTGTCTTACAACAGCAATTAACACTTGCAAATTTTGGATTCACACCTCGTCATCGACCATCTGCATCGATGATAGATTAGTTAGATCATTAAAATGACTTATAATGAATTTTATGATTGGGAATGAATGACGTGCCTATATGAACTATTTTTTGTTTACTGTTTATAATTTGTCAAACATTGTCTGCATATATACGATATTTTAATCCAAATTCGCAATGACACTAAAGTTCTGCTAATCGATATATGTATACCGACCATAGAATTAAAGCATTGGTTTTTTAATGACTTGTGTAATGTTGTACGATGATTTATGTTTTATGAAACATGTACATGTACTTTGTTTTTCAAATAAAGTTCCATGTGCGGAGTGAATACCAGGAAAAATACCAGTTACTGTTGTGGAAAGGAAATCACTTCTGCTTAAAATGGAATTTGAATTTGAATTTTTGAGGCTAGTGTGACTGCAGGGATTCTGAATTCTAATTGAATCAATCCTTAAATGCTCCCTGTCCTTTAAAAAATCCATCAGAGAGACATCGCTATGTGTTAACTCAATATGTTTTTAATTGATCGCACATTAAGTTTGACATCCGTGAGTTTGTCGCAATATTGCCAAGAAAATAGGATTTTGCTGATTGTCCATCTTTAGGCTTGCTGCAATAGCTTAGTTGGATTCAGCAATTTGATTTTAAGCTCGCTTTAACATCGTGGATCATCCCCGAATATATAAAACTTGGAGTCTCAACCTCTCAATGGATTGCTCCAGTGCATGACTATTGCCCAATCCTCCTTTTATAACTCATGTTGATACCGTTGATGGATATTTGGCTTCAATTTCTTGGGAAGTGTTGTTGCTTTTTAGATTCGAACCATGCCATACTCGCATAGTTTCCTTTTAAGCATTGCTTCTTTTCAAGTTTGCAGCAAAATATCATCGGGTTCTTTGAATTAATTAAGATTGGAGCTTCGCAAACAAGGGATCTTTTGCGTTGAGGGATTCTAGTTGGATTTCCCAGGATTGATCTTCATCGATGCAGTGAGTTTTATCGACATATTGAGCGTATCAATTTTGTTGCCCCAACTTTTGAAGGCAAAATCTTATGTTTGTTGCTCTCCTGCTCACTTATTTTCAAGCATATTAGCTTCTTTGATGAGTGTTAATTAGTTTTTGGCTTATTGCGACGTCGTGATGATCCCATGGTATGTTTTTTCGAGCACCGTCCAATTCCAATATGGTTGTGTTGCTCTCATACCGTGGGACGTCACGAGCCGCAAAAGCTGGATGGTATCATCTTATTGGGTTTCCTTGAATGTAGTTTGTGTGCTAGAAGTCTCAACTTTGTCAGCAAAAGCTATTTGAGCTTTCCAACATGCGTAGAGCTTCCATTTTTGTCAATACAGTAGAAATTCCGACTTTACTAACTGGTTTGGTGCTTCAACTTGGATAAGTTTTTATATCTTTGTGCCCCCACTCGGGGAGGTCTTTGAATTTTGTTCCCCCACTCGAGCAGGACTTGTATTTTGTGCCCCTGCTCGGGGAGGGCTTGTATTTTGTGCCTCCTCTAAGGGAGGACTTATATTTTGTGCCCCCGCTCGGGGAGGGCTTGTATTTTGTGCCCTTGCCAGTGGAGGATTTATATTTTGTGCCCCTACTAGGGGAGGACTTATATTTTGTGCCCCAAACTAAGGGAGGTCTTATATTTTGTGCCCCTACTTGGGGAGGACTTATAATCTCGCCTCTTCTATAAGAGGACAAGACTTTCAATTTCGCCTCTGCTATGGAGGGACTTTTAACCTTTCCTATGCTATGAGAGGATTTTTAATTTCCCCTTGCTATGGAGGGACTTTCCGAGCCTCTTGCTGTGGAGAGGTGGACCTTCTGTGTCAGCGCAAAGGTCTGACATGAAGGATTTTTTAGGTTTTCTGCCATTCTGTAAGGCGAACATAAGTCGTTGGGTCGGATGCGCTTAACTATGGTAAGCAATCACAACCAGACTGAGAGGCTCTCTCGACAGAACTTTGCAAGGTTTGCATCATTCCACAGGGTGATCATCAGTCCTTGTGTGTCGAATACACTTATTCATAGTAGGCGATCGCAGTCGGACCGAGAAGTTCTTTCGAACATTAGTTGTCTTGTCAGATGCACCTAGCTGTAGTAAGTGATCACATCTAGACTGATAGGTTGTGACCCCTTAGAACTTGCAAAAGCTTGTGTCATTCCGCGGAGCGAACATCAGCCTCCTGCTGGATGCACCTGACTATGGCAAGTGAGGGCAGCCAGGCGCAGGCTGTCCCTTGGAACTTGCAAGGGTTTGCGTCATTCCGTGGAGCGAACATCAGCCTCCTGCTGGATGCACTTGACTATAGGAAGTGATCCTAGCAGGGCGCGGGCTGCTCCTTGGAAATTACAACCTTATTTGCTTGCTAAACTTTCCACTATTTGACTCTCGGCAGCTCCCTCTTGCTCACTCTTCAAGGTGGTTCCTTTCACCATTGCATTTACGCATGTTGATATTTATTGCACTTGACGCTTGAATTGGTGTTATTGTGGTTGTCACGTTGTATTGGGTTTTGAGGAAGCAAGCGTTCGTCGGATAGCCTGCGTTAAAGAATCACTTTTAAAATTAACGAAATTTGGACAAGAAAGAGATTCATTCAAGCAAACATTCTTTTAGTCACAGAGCTATTGTTCAACACATCATTTGCAAAATATTACAGACATTTTTACAAGAAGTTTTGAATATAGCAAGTAGAAAAACATGAAGGCAAACATGAAGTAAACTAGGAAGTCAAATGTGAAGTAAAGCATGAAGTAAAGTAGTGGCAACGATGATCGCTTATTCTGAGCCATTGAATATTGGAGCGCCAATCAAAAGTCCTCACATTCTCTCATGCGTGGGTTTCGTTACTTGGACCAGTTTGATTAGTGGGTGCATTTTCCCCTGAAGAGCTGGAGAAGAATTTGAGGCTTGTAGATTCTTCACATACTGTTGCAGCCAGTTTTCCTGATCAGCTCCTCTATTAAGTTTATCAAGTGTCGGCATTCATTATTGCTATGACCAGACTGGTTGTGAAACCTACAGAACTTTCCCGAGTTAGCTGCCTTCTCGCCTACCCTTATCGGATTTGGTTCTGCATATTCTTCAGAATTCTTCGTTGCAGATAGATATTTTCATAGGTGTCATTCAAAAGGCGTCATCTCTGATGAGTTGAAAAGATGAATTTTCCTATTATCTTCGTTGCCCTTTCCGTCATTGGTACACTTTTTTTCCTGATTATTCTTTGGATTATATTGAGTAGCAGCACTTTTGGAAGCCCTAACAAGGTTGTTACCACCAATAATCTGAAGAAGGCACAGGATCATCATCCATGCTCATATACTATTCTACTTTTTTATAGATTTTTTCAAGCGTGTTTGGTTCTTTCATTTTAATCCATCTACCAAATTCGATCTTCTTATCTATGGCGCCGATTAGAGACATTAAGATCATGCGGGGCTCAGAATTCCCTACCTCGGACAAAGCAATGTTGATTCTCTTAAGGAAACCTTTAATAGACGCTCCTGGATTCTGTTTCATTGATGTTAGAGAAATAATATCCTTAGCCTTCATAGCTTGCAGCCTAAACTGCTTCTTGAATTTCAAAGTCAAATCAGCATATCGATTAACGTATTTGGGCGGCAGCTTTGTGAACAATAATGATGCCACGCCTTCTAGATAGAGAGGGAAGCACAAGCATTTGATCTCGTATGTCGCTTTGGCTGCATTCATGTGTCATTCATATTTGTACAAGAAGTGATTCGCATCAGCAGTTCCATTGTATGGAGGCAGAGTAGGATGAGTGAAATTTTTAAGAAATTCTGCTTTGCGGATCCTCTTCGTGAATGGATTTTTGCTAGGGGAGAATCCCATTCCCTCTCACTATCATTGCGAGCCATGCAATCTTTCATTATTTGCTTTATCATATCCACGATATACTCTTTCGATTTGTGGCGTTCCGTAGGGTGGACTTCGATCTCTTTGCCGGATGCCCATCTTGGCGAGCAATCGCGGTTAGAGGATCTAGGTCTTCTACCTCCACTGTAGGGGATCTGGGGAGGTGCTCCCTTGGCGGGACTAGCAACTCTTGGGGTTTTTCGATCGGAATGACTTTTTGTCATCAGCTTTGTTTCTTGGATATCGGCGTCGTTCTTATCTCTTTCCAAACCATTGAGGCATTCCATACAATCGTTATAATAATGGTCTGAGCCCGACGAATTTGCGTTCTCCCCAAAGTTGTGCGGGGTTCGCTTGATCAGCGATAAGTGCGTTTATTTTTAACAGCAAGGCTTGATTAGAATCCGTCAATGCTTTATTATTGGTCTCCATTCGTTGGATTAATTTGGCGACCTTGGCATCCAATTCATTCCTTGCCACACCGGCTCCACTTGCTGAGTTTTCGCCAACTTCAAAGTGGTTGGTTAGCGATATTTCCTCATTAACAACATTATCAGATCCTCCAAAGGTTTTACTTGTAGTTATCTTTGACTCTGCCATTATATCAGACAAGGCTTTGAACTTCGAAGAGAATTTGTCAATCAGCCTAAATCTTAAATTCGGAGAATCTATCATAGAAACAAGCTTCGAATCTCAATGGCTCCACAAAGCACTTTAACCATGAGAATGTGAACGTGGCCCCATGGTGGGTGCCAAAATGTTGATATCAAAAATAATAACTACACCCAAGGTGTTCTTGTAACACTTCACCAAAAGGTAACCAAAAGGAAAGATTTAAAAGTATGGAGCCACAAATACAAGGAAAAAGTAAAGACTAGGAAATTAAGAGTGGTTCGATCTCAATTTCAACCTACGTCCATTATAGAAGGAAATTTCATTATCATGGAAATTACAAGGTACATGATTTCACTCATTTTACTCCCTTTTACAATGATTTTCTTTATTTTCTCTCTCTTTGCTCTTGATTTACTTGAATTCATGAAGGAATGGATGAGATCTCTCGAGTTGTGATGGTTGTTGTGTAGATCTTCAACAACTTGAACATTTAGATGATCTTTATTGGTTCCATGATGATTTTGTGTTGAATCTAGGTTTGAGAGAGAACTAATGGAGGTTGGAGTGATTTGGAGTGGTGGAGAAATGGATTGGACTACACTTCGTGGAGAAGAAAATTGGTCCCTGAATATGTGGAATGATGGGGTATTTGTAGGTGTGATTTAGACGTAGTGGTAGAGTTGTAAATATGGGGGTGCAGAGCCTAAGGTCAGTTGACGACCTGGATTCATTGCTTGCGTGACTTGATGTACGTTATAGCCAACGACAACCTGATGTTCAATATTTGGATAGGCCAACTGTCTAGCATATACGATCTAACATATATGCGACGCGGTGTATATTATTATAACCGGCCTTCTTGTAAGCAGCCATCTGATTTATTCAGATCATTGAACACCACGATAGCTCGTATGTGGCCAACAACTTGATCAGTAATCTTTTGCACGATCTGAATTATCTTGCCACATGTTTGCTCCATAGTGTGCTATCTTGGACTATGAACATAAATGATGAACATTCCATTGTATGTCACATAGGAACGTCCCAACTGTTCTTTCCATGTTTCATGTATGTGCCATTCTTAAAATTATGGATACAGTTTAGACTTTGTATGTAACGACCCGGAAATTCAGGTGACCTTGATTATCCGATATACAACACATATCGAACATCAAGAGTCGAAAATACCGGATGGTTAATGAAAGAAATTATAGGGTGAGAATAGATAAGATAGAAACTTAGAATAGAAGAAGAAGAATAAGAAGAACATCAGAGTAACACGAACCTCACAGCAGAATGAATAACATATAATACATAACATAACTTTGAAATATAAATCTGTACTTGCATATATATCATTTCAAAGTACTACACTTACAACACAACGGAAATAAACAATAGCTATATGATCCTGAAGCCTCCTACTCCAAGCTCTCCAAGTATATGTGTAAAATCCTGACTACTTGGTTGCCCATACAAAATTGGGCACCCAAGAGTTTAGGGAAAACAAAACAAAATAAACTCCGGGTCAGTCATGGGACTGGTATGAGTAAAACAGTTTGAGCCATTAAAAGATATCTCATAAGACCACGCCGTATAAAGGAACGGGTTTTTCCCTTATGAGAATCCAAATTATCTTTATATCAAAAAACATTTGATATTATAATAATGTCTATCAATCACAATATAATAATCATCTAGCAGAAACGCTTTCATCTCACATTCTACATATATAGTATACAATCAAAACCGCAAGCACGTACTGGGTAATGGATTTCCAACTATGACAAGGTATGGAACCACCTTTCGCTAGTGTACCTCTAGAGAGGAATACACTAGGTTCAACAAGAACATCTTGCAACCCGGCCACACATGACCGACCACTCATTTCGCTTGAGTGTATCGAATATATATCACCAACGATTGGGATCAGCAACCATTTCCCGAATGGGACAGCATCAACAATAGATTTTTAGAAGTAAATGAAACTCTAGATTAGGTGATTATACACCCTAATAGGTGCGACCTACATAGACATGCTGCCTGCCCGACTTTTGTCATTTACCGGATGTGAGGCAAGAAGCTACGCTTATCTTTTACATGTCACATCTTCATTCACTTAGAATGTCACATCGTCATACCCGCCAAATCAAAAATTGATTTATCCAAAAATAACACGGGTATACAACTAAGAGAAACGAATTCCTCCGCCACCAAACGTGAATACGTTTGAAGAGATCAACTTATGCGATCTATTAGATATACTCTGTCAGACATTCTTCCATTTAAGTTGTCCTGGGACTGGACAAACCGAAGGCACTATTCAGTACATCCATCTTAGGCAATTGTTATCTAAGATTTACAAAACAACCCTTGCACTTTACTCCGTCTTCAATTTTCTTTGGCATATATGATTCGCAACGCCTATCCAATACAGAATGGTTCTTTGGATAAATATCCAACTGGTCTCTCCATATTAACAACGTTAAAATGGTTAAAAACTTCGATAGTCGGTGAGTTAACTATCAAAGAAAAACACGTGTGCAAACAACGATATTATTTCCAAATGGAAATAATATCGATCAATCATCATTTAACATTTATCTCTTTAGTTCATTAATTTACTTATCTCCTGTTTCCCTATATTCAACATTTCTTATTTTCTAAATTTAGAAAATATACGTTATTAACAATGGAAAACATTTCCATTTCTTGTTTTCTATATTAGAAAACATTTCTGATTCTTATTTGGAAAACATTTCCAAAGCTCCTTCATTTGGTTTTAAACAGATGTTTAAATAAAACATCGCTAGGCCAACTCCAACCATTTACTAAATTCACTTAACCATCATTCACTATCAAACCTTACCATTCCTTAGTTAAGAAGGAAGTCAATCAAGTTAGGGTATAATTACCTATCAAACCTTAACTGAACAATGTTTTAACTTCGAAATAGACAAAGTTTATCTTTTGAACCTTTAACAATTTCCTTACGTAACTCTCTTTCGAATAATCTCTATTCGATAACTCCTCCCTTCGAATAACTATATTCGATAATCTCTCTTATGAATAACTAGATTCGAAAACCTTTCTTCGAATAAACTATATTCGATTAACTCTATTGGATTAATTCCCTTGGATTAAATTAAATCGATTAACTCTATTTGATTAACGCTTATCAATTAACTCTATTGGATTAACACTTTTTCATTTAGTTTCTTTCGAATAAAATATATTCGATAACTCCTTTAATTCTATTCGAATAAACTATATTCGATTAACTCCTTTCGAATAACCAATATTCGATTTAACTAACTTCGAATAACTAACATTCGATACTCTTTCTTTCGAATAAACGATATTCGATAATATCTCTTTTCGAATAAACTATATCCGATTAACTCCTTTCGAATAACCAATATTCGATTAATCTCTCTTTGATTAAACTAATATCGATTAACTCCCTTCGATTAAACTAACATCGATTAACTCCCTTCGATTAAACTAATCGATAACTCCTTTCGATTAACCTATAATCGACAACTCCTTTCGATTAAACTAATTGATAACTCCTTTCGATTAAACTATAATAGATAACTCCTTTCCTTTGACTCTATTCGAATAAACTAATATTCGATAACTCTATTTAACTCTATTCGAATAACTAACATTTGATAACTCCTTTTAACTTTATTCGAATAACTAATATTCGATTAACTCAAATTTTATTAACTCTAATTAATTAACCCTATCGTTTTAACTTTAACTGATTAACTCTAACTGGTTAATTCTAACTGTTAATTCTAACTGGTTAATTCTATCCAATTTACTCTATTCGATTAACTCTACTGAATTAACTTCTTTGATTTATTCCTTTGAATTATTTCTTTGAATTATCTCCTTTGAAGTATTCCTTTGAATTATCTCCTTTTCTATTTGTCTTTTTAACAATTAACTATTCCCTTTTCTATTCTATTTATTTAACAAATAAATATTTCTTTTACCTTTTCTATTTATTTAACAAATAAATATTTCTTTTATCTTTCCTATTTATTTAACAAATAAATATCTCATTTATAACATTCTATTTATTACCTATAACTAAATATTTCCATTTAATCTATTTGTAAATGTTTACGAATATTTCCTTTTAAATCTTATGTGACGAAAAGGAATTTCGCTCGGTCCGAACCAGTCGCTAAACCGACCCAGACCGCTCGAAACGCCCGATCGTTTTGAGAACACGACAAATCAGAACACAAATAGAAGAACATTTCATTGTATATTACAACAATGCATCAGATTACAAGAATATACAGAGTATAAATGAATATTAAACAGAAATATCAGAGATTTAAATTACATTTAAATACATAGCAGCGGAAAATAATACAATGCACAACTGAAGGAGATATACGGATACAAAGCTTTCCGGATATCGTTCCAGCTGTAAACCAGGATCCTGTGAATATAAATCTGCAAAACCAAAACTACTAGCTGCCCGTGTCGAAAATAGGGGCACCCAGAGTTTAGGTTAAAACAATAAACTCCAGGTCAGTCATGTGACTGGTGTGAGAACTAAAACAGTTATTAATCTTTATTCTTAAAGTTAGGTAAATCAAGGGACCATGCCATATAACACGGAACGGGTTTCCTCCCAAGAATACCAATGCATGAAACAAACAACGCAATGCTAAATAAAGAAAAATGAAGCTGTTATAAGACCTAGGTCCTATCACACAATGCAACGCAAGCCGGGGATAGGGTTTTTACCTTATAATAGCCAAGAATGCTTGATACGTTTAAAAGAAATCATTTTGATACTATTATAAGTGTATAGTGTATAAAACAACTTCAAATCATATGTATCAATCATAGGCGGCATGAATGCCCCATAACACTATGTCGCCATATATAGGTTATACAATCAAAATCGCAAAGTCACGTATTTGGAAATTGGGTTTCCATCTATGAACCGAGGCAAAAGATAGTCCTCAACCGATTCGAGACTCTCTAGCCCGAGCCTCAGGACCCAGACTCAGGTAGGCCCTTGGAGCGACAGGTCCGGTCCACCGATGTGGATTAAACTTAAACCCTGAACATGCGTTCCCCCGCCCTATGGGGCGTAAATGAGCCAACGAATGACTCCATCGGACCCGGATCGTCCGATCAAACCGAGGCGCCACGCAACAGCAACAACCACATAAGTCAAACTCGTCAGGGCGTGTAAAACCACTGACGCCACTTCTAACTAGAAAGAAACGCATGCCCTCCCTGAGGTCCGTCTCCCGTTTTTGGTTCATACCGGGTGTGAAACTCGCAAAGTAAACGTTACACAAAGCTACGCCACAAAGGCCATGCTTTGATCATCAACCACAAGACTTTGCTTTTCAACAGAAGCCTTGATCATCTGCCACTTAGGCATGCCACACAGGCAATTCACTCCATGCGTTTGATATCCATCAGTATATAACCCCTGAGCTCGTATGTCTCAGAGAAGAGCGTTAAGCAAGAGAATAAATTCTCCGCCGCCAAACAGATATATATTTAATAGAAATCAATCACACAGACTAAAATCCAATGTCAGACACACAGTCCATTTACAAGTCCGTTCCGGGTCTGAACGAAACCGGAGGCACCTAGTACCCCGCATATCCATCGATCTCCAAGCACGTCTGGACGATCACCAACTGTTTCCATCTTCTTGGGTGTACAGCCCAATCAAGATCATCGGTAATCACCCAACCGACGTGAAGACCTCCGGTCTTCGACCATCGTCTTCATCTTCGACTTATCGTCGTATCAGTTATTCAGAATGGGATAAACCCGGTCTTTCCGAATAACTCACGTATTTTTTTTAAATAAGTGTTACACAAACACAACATACGCCTCATTCCAATTCATCAGTCGCTAACCGTAAATTAATCAAGAGAATAATTCCCCAAATATTAACCCCGAAGGCCGAAACCAACATCAGATCAATATCCAGAAAACCATTCTGCTTGGCTAACCGACAGTTAGTTTCTAAATTTCACATTCATAGGGAGAGGTTCCCATTAATTTTATCAAAGATAAATTCCTTGAATTTATTCTTTAATCTTCTTTTGAATTTCGATTCAACTAGTCGGGATTAACGAACCTTACCGAAGTAATCATTTGTTTTAATTTCCCAATCCCAACCTATTCATCCCATGAAGTTAAACTGGTAATACCTCATACCTAACACCACGGTGTTATCGGTAAATTCAATTACCATTTCACGTTCAAATCTAATTAAAGATTTAACTACCGCCTGGAGCAAAACTGGTGATACTCCATTCTCGATCATTTCAATCTAATTAAAGATTCATTAAAACTCCCCTTAGTTTTAATCTTTGACTGGGTTAAAGAATCAGTGTCATTTAAAAACACGGTTCACGGTAAACCCAAAATCACCTTCATTAATTATCGGGTTAAAGAACAAGTGTTATTTAAAACACTGTTCACGATAAACCGAAAAATCAATATCAATTCAGTTCCAATTAAATATCATTTAATTGGTACACTTCATTAAATCTAAATAAAAAGATTTAATCTTTTCTCAACTGGGTTCAAGAACAGTGTTAATGAAGACACCATTCACGACAAACCCAAATCACATTTGATATTAAACACAAGGCTCTGAATAGAAAATATATCGGCTTATATTCAGTATCAAATTCTACGACCAACAGATATCGTATTGGAAATAACAATATATATATATATATATATATATCTTTCAAATTTCCATAACAACATCTGTATAATCACGAAATCCAACATCGAAATATTTCGAAGACAATTTCGATTCAAATCCATTCCAATGCAATCATTGGAAATTCTGGTTATTTTCAAAACCATTTCAAATTCAATTTATTTATTTAAAAATAAATAGAATTATAATTCTAGTTCAAAACTAGTTCATTTCGATAAAAAACTATTTTTATCTTTTCAAAAATGGAGTTTTTCATCCCAATTCTTTTTAAATCATTTCTTATGATTTTACACAAATTATTCCTATTTTTAATAATTTTATTAAGGCCCGTACAGTCGATTTCCATCAATGGCCATCGAACTGCACTTACAGCGACCTTTTCCAAATTTGATCTGGACATAATTCCAAATCCAACCGTTATATTTCTAATTTCTAATATTCGTTAGAAAGCTCTTTTCGATACGAACCCAACGGTTCCGGTTTTAGGAGAATCCGACGGTCGGATCTCCCGTAATATCCGTTCGAAGTTAATGGTCGAAATTCGCGAACTACCGCGGCGCGGCGCGTTCTATTCAGGCCATTATATTATATATATAATATATATATATATATAATATATACTTCGTCGATTTCAATTCAAAACGTGCTTTATAAATCGTTTTAAATTCGTTTTCAAAACGGTTTCAACTTCATATTCAATTTCAAATCAAAATTGAATATTCCAATATAAATTCGTTTTAAATTCATTTCAAATCGATTTCAATTCAAATTGATTTTTAATTCAATTTCAGTTCGTTTTTCAATTCAATTCGATTCGTATTCAATTCTATTTAATTTCAATTCGAATTCATTTCTATTCAAATTCAATTCGAATTCATTTCTATTCGAATTTCAAATCATTTCAGTTTAAAATCAATTCAGTTTAATTCGAATTTCAATTCACTTTACATATAATTCGAATTTCAATTCATTTCAATATAGTTCAAATTTCAAATCATTTCAATATAGTTCGAATTTCAAATCTATTCAATTTCAAATCTATTCAATATTCATTGAAGAATGAATAAAATCGATATAAATATCGTTCACGTCGAAATGGCGTCAATCTAACCAACACGGCTTCATATGTTTCTATTTTCAAATATTCTATTTCAAATATTTCTATTTCGAAACTGGAATGAGGCCCAATCAATTACCATATAATGTTAATTATATGGATTTTCTACAACACATGTATACAATAACAACGATGAATAATCAACCATCATCCAAAGTGCATTCTACACTGTATAAGCATTAAATATAAATATTCAACGCTTATAACAGCCTGTCAATCAATCGATCGACATACAACTAAACAATCGGGATTAGTGTACGTCAAATATCATCCCAATACCTGTGTGGGGTTTCAAGCAATCAAACACAGATTTTTATTTGTGCAGTTGGGCGATGTGTAAAGTTTATCGTCCCAATCAATGTCCTTCAAATAGGTGTACATAAACAAACCGTCCGGTTTGTAAATGAATATTTATTTATTCACATTCACGTTAAAAATTATATTTTTAACGATCAAACTATTTTATTCAACCTATGAATGTTCTATTCGGTTCAT
Source organism: Allium sativum (assembly GCA_030737875.1). Taxonomy (NCBI): domain Eukaryota; kingdom Viridiplantae; phylum Streptophyta; class Magnoliopsida; order Asparagales; family Amaryllidaceae; genus Allium; species Allium sativum. Next base: position 135,546,451 of record CM060925.1, on the reverse strand, counting down.
TTATCAAATAAAATGTTATCTTTATTTTTCTAACTTATTTTTAGAAAATTTCGGCGGCATAACGACACGATACTAGAAACGGGACGAGGCCTAGCCTTATCCCCGGTCTAGTGAAGGCCCACGCCATTCACACATCAATCAAATCAATTCATTTCACCAAACAATTCAATTCAAACAAAATATTCTAACTAACCACACAACCAAACAATTTAACAAACAAGCCATCCATGGTCTGTGGATGACGGGTGTCGGGTGCTACTAAACACCGTCTGCATCTAGTATATTTTTCAACTAGAAATAAAATTAAAGAGTGAGAAATTCTCACCAATAGCTATCCTAACTCCACGGCACTTCTAATGCAGGAAATCTTCACTGTTCTCGTCTCTTATCACTTTCGTTGTCCATAGCCACTACATATGTAAAAACCGAATTTTTACTATGCTATTCAATATATAAAAATCGAATTTTTACTATGCTATTCAATATATAAAAATCGAATTTTTACTATGCTATTCAATATATAAAAATCGAATTTTTACTATGCTATTCGATATATAAAAATCGAATTTTTATTATGTTATTCGATATATAAAAATCGAATTTTTTCTCTTCTAAAAAAAAATCATAACATTACCTTTCTAAAAGTCGTATCTTTTTATGTTATACATAAAAGTAAAAATCAAATTTTGATTACATTGAAACCCAAGAACAATTTCAACGCTTCACACATATAAATCAGATTTTTACCAATCAAATATTGATTAAACAAAAGGAAATAAAATAAATAAATAAACAAAACTCACTCAAATCAATTTCTGGATCGCCGGGCTCGAGGTGGAGGGGTGGATGTTTGCGCTGTGGTCGAGGAGGTGGCCGGGTTGGTCGGAGTTTGTTGCCGAGGGGGTGAGGGTTGCTGTTTTACTGGAGGAAGGGGGTAAGGGGGTGCTCACGGCATGCTGAGGTGGCGGCTTGGGGTGCTCGGGTGGTCAAGGAGGCGAGGCTTCGGCTGCTGGTGCTCCGGTGGGTGGCGGCTTGCCAGGGCGTGGCCGGTGGAGTGGATTTGTGGAGGTTTGGGTTCGCGTTGGAGAAAAAGGGAGGAGTGGAAGGGGGTCTCGTCGGAGCGGCGTTGGTAGTGGGGCGTGGTCGCGCCTGGCCGCGGCGACTCTGGTGAATGGGGCGGCGGCGATGGAGGGGGGGGTCGGGTTTTAAAAAGGGGGAACGGTTTTCTGGGTACCGGGTTTGACTAATAAGGGAGGGAGGGGGTGAGGGAAGGATTATATAATATAATATATTTATTTAATTATTTTAAATTCTATAAGCAACTTTTTATTTTCAACTCGAAATCGAACCCACCGACTGTCGTCCATAGCGTTTCACCCCCATTCCGAACACAATGGGATATGTATCGTAAGCTGATTCGGCTGTTTCGATTTGTTTTCGTCAAAATCAACATATAACTCTATATATATTGAATTTAAATGTGCATTTCAATTTACCGGGGCCGCATACTAACTCGAAAAATTCCCGAAAAATATTTTCTAGCTTTGTATTGACGATACGGTCCTAACAAAACTAGTTTCGTCGAATTCTGAGACCGTTAGAAAAATGACCATTTTCCAGTCGATTAAAATCAACTGAAACTGGTCAAACGCGTTTTCCTTTGCCACGCTCACATATTGATTCGATAAATTATGAAATTTGAAACCTAGCAATAACTTTACATCCCGGATCCAACAAAAGTGGTTTCGTCGAAATCCGAGGTCGTTTGCAAAATGTCTATTTTTAAGGGCCTGAATTCCATAGCGACTATTCAGAATTTTCAACTGGACATATCTTTTGATTCCCGCTATGAAATTTTGGTTTTTTGGATTCGTTGGAAAGATATTCTCAAATAGATCCTAATGTTTTTGGTTTCACCAAAATCCGGATTGTTTTGCACCTGGTACATTCAATTGAAGTTTGAAATCGAATTATCGAACTACCGCGCCATTTTCAATTCCTATTTATAATTATATATAATTATTTATATTCTAACGACGACGTATATAATATATACGTTTGAAATATATTCAAAATAAATTTTCGTCGATATTATTTAAAATAATTCATTTTAAATATTCAAAATTCGCTAAAATTGCCAAAATAAAAATTTTAAACTGGCCCAGATTTTCCGGGCAGTTACATCCTATTTGTAAGTGTTTTACAAATATTTCTCTTTCTATTTTATTTGTAAATGTTTTACAAATATTCATCTTTCTATTTTATTTGTTTAACAACTAAATATTCCCTTATATTTGTTTTACAAATAATTTCCTTTATATTTGTTTTACAAATCTCTTTCCTTTATATTATTATCCTTTGATTTTATAATTATTTTCTTTTATAAAATCCTTTTCTTTTATATATAAAATCCATTGATTTTATATAAATAATTCATTTTCAAAATACACTTTGAAAATCCTCTTTTATCATTCTGGTATTTAATATGGTATTTAACATACCATATAACAATGATCAGTATCATTCAAACATATAAAATCATCATCAAATTTCATATCACATTATATAATACAATATATGAACAAAACGGTATTATAAATATTGAGGAGTCCAGTTGGACCCCTCCAACTTGTTTCCGTGCATCACAGATGTTAAACAGTATAATTAACATCGATTTCATTTCAATATGAAATATTCTGCCAAACAGAATCAACATTGGATTAACGGTTTATATATATATCGTTATCTATAATTTCAACCAATAGACATGCAATTCAACCAAACAGTTAACACACAGCAATCAACATATAATCATCAGTTCTAATAATACGTTATAAAAATATAACTGTTCAGAGTTGGTGAGTTTTACTCACATTGGACGATCATCGTTAATAACGAAAACCATCGCTTGATTCAAATGGACAATTTATTTTGCAATAAATTGTAACGAGCTTCGATTCGCTCCCAATCAGTCTCATTGGGTTGCTCCCGTCCGTACGATCCCAAGGATCTTGTTTCGCTGAGTTTCGATGTCCTATGGTCAAGTTATGAATTTACGAAGTTAGTACATTTTTAAATAAATTAAAAACATGGATATTCTATTTAATAGGCCTCACCCTTACACCATCAGCCCATTACTTCCTTGAATAAACCCACGTCGCTCCATTCCTTCATCTTCCCACATCGAACAGAGAAAAACCCGAGTCCTATTGACCCGTTGACCTCCTCCTTTGACTCCCCCTTGCCACCTCCACGGCCATCAACTCATGCCGCCACAACCACCAAAATACCCAGCGTCCTACCCTCTATCCGATGATACCCTTTTTATCCAACTCGACCACCCCCATCGACTTCCGTCGTTCCTACCCTCGACGAGACTTGCGATCAATTTTGGCACCGCAACCCACCAGAAAATCACACTCGAGCCCAATTTTGACCACAAACCCAAATCAACAACCCAAATACAGAAACGTTGATCCAATTTCTCGAAAGATTTGACCCTAGTTCGCGCTCGCTCTTTCCAGTGGACGGAAAACCTGATCGAGTCGTTCAAGAATTATACTAGATTGAAGATAAACATCTCCTGATCTCGAATATCTTCTTGCTTTGATTCATAGGATTTTATTGTATTTGGTCTTGGATTTTCTTTTGGGATTTTTACTTGCTGTGATGGGTTTATACGGTTATATATACCTGAGGGTGGTAGGTAACAGTTGTGGCTGAGAAGAGGTATTGCGTGGCCTTCCTATTACCCAAGAAAAATATTGGGATATTTTATTTTTGATTTATCTATTTTATTTTCTCGATTTAATACTCATCTCTGGTCCTTAAAAATCCCTGCGACCACATACGATATCCTAAAATCACGAAAACTGACATGCCACTAGAGTTCGACATTACGGTTCCAACGAAACTGGTTTCGTCGAATTCCGACTCCGTATGCCTACACAGCGTATTTTTAACCGTCGAAATAATGATTGTTTTTCACTCTAAAAATCCGTACGGCCACACAGTGACTCTAAAAATCACTAAACTTGGGATCTCACAATAATTTAATAGTGCGGATCCAACAAAATTAGTTTCGTCGAATTCCGACTTCGTTTGTAAAAGCGGCTATTAAAGCTCTAAATAACCCTTTTTAAATATATAAATATAATTAAATTTAATATTTATAATTAAATATTATCGTATATATTCACAGTGGAATACCATACAGCTTCAGAATATTCCTATATGAATTTCTAGCATGATATTTCAAATCCCGATTAAATCGATATTTGATTTATATTGAAATATCTTATATATATCGTTATAAATTATAAAGGAATTCCACAGCGACTTTTCTAAAATTTGATTTGGGCATAATCAAAATCTACACGACGAAATCTCGATTTTTCTCTTTTATTAGAAAAATATAATTTACCCGCTCTGAACGTTTCTTGTTTCATAGAAATCCGATTTACAACGGCTTCTGTATATTCGTTTAAAGTTCGAATCACCAAATTACGAATTGCAGCACCATTTCGAGCTCGATTATAATTGTATTATAATTTATACATTCAAACTGACGTTATTTAAATATATTCGTTATTCGAATTCAATTCCTAACTGAATTATATATATACTTTGAGTTGTCCAGTTCACCTTATATTGTCCATTCAACAAATTTCTGATTATTATTTAATTAAATATATTATTTAATTATTATTTTAATTAAATATTCACTATTATTTAATTTATCGACCATTTGAATTCTAAACCACTATTTATATAATTAAATAAGTTAATTATATATCGCAAAAATACGGGTCATTACATTTTTCCCCACTTAAAAATAATTTCGTCCTCGAAATTGCTAAGGTAGAAACCAAACCCTATCGACCAGTTAGAACTTATTTGTTCACTTCTTAATTTCAGTTTCAACTGAACCAATTTAATTTCAATTAAATATTAACTAATTCTTATCAACGAAAATTTCCAAAAGTCCTGAAATTTTTCTAACGCCTTAACTCTTCAAAATTTTTTGCCAGCACCTCCTTTGTACTGGTCAATTGGTTAAACTCCAACTCGGCTCTCTGGGCCATCTCCAACCCAAAAGAAACTCAAACAGCTAAGCGGATTGCCAATTCAGCTCATAAATATTATATCCAATAGAAATATAAACTTGTACCTTTTTGTCGTGCATATCATTATATCCTGTCCCCCTGTTATCAATTCAGCAGATACAAGGGTCATCCCAATCAAACTCCGATCACTTTTATCTCCAACACAACCATTCGCTTATATCCAAGCCAAATATCATTTCAAACTCGAGTTCCATTCTCGATTCCAAATTCTTACGATATCAATCCAATACCATTTCAGATTCTATCTCACAATTCAAAATCCGATTCTACTTGATATATCGTATCCAATTCAATTTCCAGTTAATTGGTTTCAATTCAGTTTCAGCTTGGTTTCACACGTTTCTATTTAAATTTGTTAATTGGTTTCAATTCATTTTCAGCTTGGTTTCACACGTTTCTATTTAAATTTGTTTTTAATTCAAACAGTCTCTTCTTGGGGATTTTAAACAGCTTTGCTTTTCTAAAACCAAGTATTCCTTTTCAGATTTCAAACAACTTGCTTTTCTCAAAACAATTCAAAAACAAAATCTTTTCGGTAGTAATCTGTCACTTACAACTCGAAAATGAATACTGATGATGCAGCTGTCATCATCAGAATCTATTTTCCAACGATCAAAGTGAGTTCAATACTATAAAACCATTTCTAAACATTTCCACTTTGAAATTCATTTCAAAATATAATTCACACTGCTTGTAAAACAATTTAAAATCTCCCAGGATCTTAAATTTTCCTTATTTTTAATCCAAATCCATTTACAAACACTTATTCAAATTTCCAGATTCTTAATTTCAATTCTGATTTAAATTTCAAATCTAATTCACTTCGTAATACTTATACGAATATTATTTGGTTATATATATATAACCATCTCCATTATAATCTTACTCGATTATAACAACAACCAATATAAATCCTTTATATCAAAATATATTTTGGGTAAAATTATTTCACTTACCCTCTTTTCAAAACATACCATGACGGTTCATCGTATTCGAGTGTTTAGAAGCTCCTACCGATACAGTAGATCAAACTAATCGACCAGAACACATAAACAATTTAACCAATAAATCTCCATAATATAAAACAATTTTTTATATCAATAACAAATACGCTCTCTCGTGTATATACACTCAACTCAATCTAGGGTATTACTAACCCTATCTCTACCGAGTCACGCCACAGAGCCAAGGTAATTCACTTAACCTTATGCTCTGATACCAACTGTAACGACCCGACGAATTCCGGTAGGCTTTGCAACCATCCCTTCATCCCCCCAGATAGCGGGCTAATATCCCACTGTGACTTACATTGGTACCCCAGCACCACGTTTTACGGCCAGCCTTTCGACTTCAAAACCAACCCATTACTAGGAACTCGTTCGCCACCTAACGAAAAGAGAGAACCCCCTATCACGTGACACAAGCATTAAGCACGCAACATGAACTGGTATGAGTAAAACAGTTTAAAACAGTTTGAGCCATTAAACCATATCTCATAAGACCATGTCGTATAACGGAACGGGTTTTCCCCTTATGAGAATCCAAATTATCTTTATATCAAAAACCTTTTGATATTATAATAATGTCTATCAATCACAATATAATAATCATCTAGCAGAAACGCTTTCATCTCACGTTCTACATATATAGTATACAATCAAAACCGCAAGCACGTATTGGGTAATGGATTTCCAACTATGACAAGGTATGGAACCACCTTTCGCTAGTGTACCTCTAGAGAGGAATACACTGGGTTCAACAAGAACGTCTTGCAACCCGACCACACATGACCGACCACTCATTTCGCTTGAGTGTATTGAATGTATATCACCAACGGTTGGGATCAGCAACCGTTTCCCGAATGGGGCAGCATCAACAATAGATTTTTAGAAGTAAATGAAACTCTAGATTAGGTGAGTATACACCCTAATAGGTGCGACCTACATAGCCATGCTGCCTGCCCGACTTTTGTCATTTACCGGATGTGAGTCTAGAAGCTACGCTTATCTTTTACATGTCACATCTTCATTCACTTAGAATGTCACATCATCATACCTGCCAAATCACAAATTGATTTATCCAAAAATAACACGGGTATACAACTAAGAGAAACGAATTCCTCTGCCATCAAATGTGAATACGTTTGAAGAGATCAACTTATGCGATCTATTAGATATACTCTGTCAGACATTCTTCCATTTAAGTTGTCCTGGGACTGGACAAACCGAAGGCACTATTCAGTACATCCATCTTAAGCAATTGTTATCTAGGATTTATACAACGGCCTTTGCACTTTACTCCGTCTTCAATTTTCTTTGGCATATATGATTCGCAACGCTTATGCCAATACGAAGTGGTTCTTTGGATAAATATCCAACCGGTCTCTCCATATTAACAACGATAAAATGGTTAAAAACTTCGATAGTCGGTGAGTTAACTATCAAAGAAAAATACGTGTGTAAACAATGATATTATTTCCAGATGGAAATCATATCGATCAATCATCATTTAACATTTATCTCTTTAGTTCATTAATTTACTTATCTCCTGTTTCCCTATATTCAACATTTCTCATTTTCTAAATTTAGAAAATATACGTTATTAACAATGGAAAACATTTCCATTTCTTGTTTTCAATATTAGAAAACATTTCTGATTCTTATTTGGAAAACATTTCCAAAGCTCCTTCATTTGGTTTTAAACAGATGTTTAAATAAAACATCGCTAGGCCAACTCCAACCATTTACTAAATTCACTTAACCATCATTCACTATCAAACCTTACCATTCCTTAGTTAAGAAGGAAGTCAATCAAGTTGGGGTATAATTACCTCTCAAACCTTAACTGAACAACGTTTTAACTTCGGAATAGACAAAGTTTATCTTTTAAACCTTTAACAATTTCCTTACGTAACTCTCTTTCGAATAATCTATATTCGATAACTCCTCCCTTCGAATAACTATATTCGATAATCTCTCTTACAAATAACTAGATTCGAAAAACCATTCTTTGAATAAACTATATTCGATTAACTCTATTGGATTAACTCCCTTGGATTAATTTAAATCGATTAACTCTATTTGATTAACTCTTATCAATTAACTCTATTGGATTAACTCTTTTTCACTTAACTTCTTTCGAATAAACTATATTCGATAACTCCTTTAATTCTATTCGAATAAACTATATTCGATTAACTCCTTTCGAATAACCAATATTCGATTTAACTCACTTCGAATAACTTACATTCGATACTCTTTCTTTCGAATAAACGATATTCGATAATATCTCTTTTCGAATAAACGATATCCGATTAACTCCTTTCGAATAACCAATATTCGATTAATCTCTCTTCGATTAAACTAATATCGATTAACTCCCTTCGATTAAACTAACATCGATTAACTCCCTTCGATTAAACTAATTGATAACTCCTTTCGATTAACCTATAATCGACAACTCCTTTCGATTAAACTAATTGATAACTCCTTTCGATTAAACTATAATAGATAACTCCTTTCCTTTGACTCTATTCGAATAAACTAATATTCGATAACTCTATTTAACTCTATTCGAATAACTAACATTTGATAACTCCTTTTAACTTTATTCGAATAACTAATATTCGATTAACTCAAATTTTATTAACTCTAATTAATTAACCCTATCATTTTAACTTTAACTGATTAACTCTAACTGGTTAATTCTAACTGTTAATTCTAACTGGTTAATTCTATCCAATTTACTCTATTCGATTAACTCTACTGAATTAACTTCTTTGATTTATTCCTTTGAATTATTTCTTTGAATTATCTCCTTTGAAGTATTCCTTTGAATTATCTCCTTTTCTATTTGTCTTTTTAACAATTAACTATTCCCTTTTCTATTCTATTTATTTAACGAATAAATATTTCTTTTACCTTTTCTATTTATTTAACAAATAAATATTTCTTTTATCTTTCCTATTTATTTAACAAATAAATATTTCTTTTATCTTTCCTATTTATTTAACAAATAAATATCTCATTTATAACATTCTATTTATTACCTATAAATAAATATTTCCATTTAATCTATTTGTAAATGTTTACAAATATTTCCTTTTAAATCCTATTTGTAAGTGTTTTACAAATATTTCTCTTTCTATTTAATTTGTAAATGTTTTACAAATATTCATCTTTCTATTTTATTTGTTTAACAACTAAATATTCCCTTATATTTGTTTTACAAATAATTTCCTTTATATTTGTTTTACAAATCTCTTTCCTTTATATTATTATCCTTTGATTTTATAATTATTTTCTTTTATAAAATCCTTTTCTTTTATATATAAAATCCATTGATTTTATATAAATAATTCATTTTCAAAATACACTTTGAAAATCCCCTTTTATCATTCTGGTATTTCTTATGGTATTTAACATACCATATAACAATGATCGGTATCATTCAAACATATAAAATCATCATCAGATTTCATATCACATCTTATAACACAATATATGAACAGAACAGTATTATAAATATTGAGGATTCCAGTTGGACCCCTCCAACCTATTTCCCTGCATCATAGATGTTAAACAATATAATTAACATCGATTTCATTTCAAGATGAAATATTCTGCTAAACAGAATCAACATTGGATTAACGATTTATATATATATATATATATATATATATATATATATACCGTTATCTATAATTTCAACAAATAGACAAGCAATTCAACCAAACAGTTAACACACATCAATCAACATATAATCGTCAGTTCTAAGAATACGTTATAAAATTATAACTGTTCAGAGTTGGTGAGTTTTACTCACATTGGACGATCATCGTTAATAACGATAACCATCGCTTGATTCAGACGGACAACTTATTTTGCAATAAATTGTAACGAGCTTCGATTCGCTCCCAGTTAGTCTCATTGTGTTGTTTCTGTCCATACGATCCCAACGGATCTTGTTTCGCTGAGTTTCGATGTCGTATGGTCAAGTTATGAATTTACGAAGTTAGTACATTTTTAAATAAATTAAAAACATGGATATTCTATTTAATGGGCCTCACCCTCACACCATCGGCCCATTACTTCCTTGAATAAACCCACGCCGCTCCGTTCCTTCATCTTCCCACATCGAATAGAGAAAAACCCGATTCCCATTGACCCATTGACCTCCTCCTTTGACTCCCCCTTGCCACCTCCACAACCATCAACTCATGCCGCCACAACCACCAAAATACCCAGCGTCCTACCCTCTATCCGATGATACCCTTTTTATCCAACTCGACCACCCCCATCGACTTCCGTCGTTCCTACCCTCGACGAGACCTGCGATCAATTTTGGCACCGCAACCCACCAGAAAATTACACTCGAACCCAACTTCGACCACAAACCCAAATCAACAACCCAAATACAGAAACGATGATCCAATTTCTCAAAAGATTTAACCCTAGTTCGCGCTCGCTCTTTCCAGTGGACGGAAAATCTGATCGAGCCGTTCAAGAATTATATTAGATTGAAGATAAACATCTCCTGATCTTGAATATCTTCTTGCTTTGATTTATAGGATTTTATTGTATTTGATCTTGGATTTTCTTTTGGGATTTTTACTTGCTGTGATGGGTTTATACGGTTATATATACCTGTGGGTGGTAGGTAACAGTTGTGGCTGAGAAGAGGTGTTGCGTGGCCTTCCTATTACCCAAGAAAAATATTGGGATATTTTATTTTTGATTTATCTATTTTATTTTCTCGATTTAATACTCGTCTCTGGTCCTTAAAAATCCCTGCGACCACATACGATATCCTAAAATCACGGAAACTGACATGCCATTAGAGTTCGACATTACGGTTCCAACGAAACTTGTTTCGTCGAATTCCGACTCCATATGCCTACACAGTGTATTTTTAACCATCGAAATGCTGATTGTTTTTCACTCTAAAAATCCGTACGGCCACACAGTGACTCTAAAAATCATGAAACTTGGGATCTAACAATAATTTAATATTACGGATCCAACAAAATTTGTTTCGTTGAATTCCGACTTCGTTTGTAAAAGTGGCTATTAAAGCTCTAAATAACCCTTTTTAAATATACAAATATAAATAAATTTAATACTTATAATTAAATATTATCATATATATTCACAGTGGAATACCATACAGCTTCAGAATATTTCTATATGAATTTCTAGCTTGATATTTCAAATCCCGATTAAATCGATATTTGATTTATAATGAAATTCCTTATATATATCGTTATAAATTATAAAGGAATTTCACAACGACTTTTCTAAAATTTGATTTGGGCATAAATCAAAATCTACACGATGAAATCTCGATTTTTCTCTTTTATTAGAAAAATATAATTTACCCGCTCTGAATGTTTCTTGTTTCACAGAAATCCAATTTAAAACGACTTCTGAATATTCGTTTAAAGTTCGAATCACCAAATTACGAACTGCTGCGCCATTTCGAGCTCGATTATAATTATATTATAATTTATACATTCAAACTGACGTTATTTAAATATATTCGTTATTCGAATTCAATTCCTAACTGAATTATATATATACTTTGAATTGTCCAGTTCACCTTATATTGTCCATTTAACAAATTTTTGATTATTCCATAATTAAATATATTATTTAATTATTATTTTAATTAAATATTCACTATTATTTAATTTATTGACCATTTGGATTCTAAACCACTATTTATATAATAAATTAGTTAATTATATATCGCAAAAATACGGATCATTACATTGTATCACCACATTATTTACGTGCCACGTGTCATGTAACATGGGATTCACGCGGTTTGCAAATACCAACGGTTTGCCTTGTCTTCAACATGAATGACCTACTGCACCTTGCATGGCTTTTAGCAGAAGCTAGTGACCTAAATTAGGCCGTGATGATGACCTAGAAGCAAGTAACGACCTGAATGGTCATGCAGAAACATCACGTCCTGACATATAAAGGTCTAACAACCTACCATAATGTCAATGACCTGAGCATCTTTGTACGATCTTAACGACCTGGTTATTGTTTAATGGTCTGTTCAGGAATGACTTGTTTCGCATGATCTGGCACTATACCGCGTTTTATAATGGGGTTAACACTTTGCATACCTTTCTATTGCCTTATTTACTGTTATTGTGCCTTAAACTATTATCATGCCTAGATTCTTCTTTTATCACTCATGCTAGAAATTATAAAATGCACCAAGCTTTATGTTTGACTAGTTTTCTTTCTTCCTCCCCCCTAACCCAGGTTATCTATAGCAACCCATAATTTTTTATCGTCCAAATTGACAATAATCTATACATGCCGACTCAAACAAATCTAAAATACAGATAGCTATCAGGATTAAAATAAGAATAAAAAAAAAGAAAATAATCGCAGAATCTCATAGTGGAAGGACAAAATATAATTATCAAATAACATTCCAAGAAGTTGTTAACATATACATTTGATTACACTTTACAACAATTATCAGAGTTAAACTATCACAAAATATACCACTTCTTTTATTCTTGTTCATTCAAATATTCAGCATATTTCCCACTTGTACTAAATTAATCTCTAATTGATTTCTTAATATCTTCATGAATTCACATGAATTCGTTTACCTTCTAACTTCAAGTCAATATTAAATTATATTTTAATAATAATCCAATCCAACTTAATTTATTTTTGGATTAACCCAAACTTATAACTTAAGGACTTTAGTATTCCAAATTAAGTTAATATTTTATTTCAAAATTTAAATCCAGTCACATAAAAACATTTATCGAGCTTATGCAAGCTATTCTTCCAGTTTTAAAGGTTGGAAACCATTATTTATTTTATATTCAACTTAAATTTTTACAAAATTTTCGAATTCACACTCTCCTTGGCGTGGCTCGATCCGAAAAAACCACAAATGCCACACACGACCTCACTCGTCCAAAAAGAAAACAAAAGCCAAGGACATAAAAATCACCCAACCCAATCAATTTATATAAATGCATACCTATTTGTCGGGCAACAACTTTATCTATGCAATGAAAAGCAACTAGCAACTTTCCTTCCATAAACCTTTTTACTTAAGCAATGCAAAAAGGTTATACATGAAAATTAAATTAAACGATAACATATCCTGCACATTCAACATGAACCCAAGCATTTCAATACACACAGCAAATCAACTTACATATTATAGTCAAACCTATTTGTGTAACTAAAAATTTAAATGCTCAAAAGCTCACAATTCAAATTTTATCTTGTACGATGCACATATGTCATTCATATGTAACATCACTTTTGATCGCTCGCTCGATTACACAAATTCAATTCCAAACTAGTCCCAAAACTGATAGAGTTTTGGTCCAGCTTAGATTATTGGAGATTTATACTTGACTCACTTTCTGCTATTTCATGCATTATTCCAAGTTTGACTAGATTTTGTATTTGATGTTGAGAAGGATTTTAATTAGTAATCTGATTATGTTGATTTTTCATGAGACAGTTGTAGGTTTATGACGGAGTATATTTTATGATGCAATAACATTTATGTTCTTCTTTAAATAAAATTTTAAATTCCACCGTGTTTTCATATGCTATCTTATGAATTTTAGTTTTTATAAAATCATTTTATACATATACCGTCATATTCCATAGCAAAATCCTCATACGGATGACATTAAGGGGTATGGGGTGTTACATTTGGTATCAGAGCCTACGGCTACACGAATAGAGAAAAGTTTTTGTTTAAAAGAAAAGGCCTTTCAAAGAAAATGTATTTTCAAATTAAAGGTTTGTTTTTTAAAAACCTCCACTTAAGTCAATTACAATATTCTATTGATTCCTTTCCTGAATCCTTTATTCTTTTCCTTTCACAACATATCTGGGACTCCCAATTTTCCTAAGAGTAACCCCATTCCAACTTGGTTTCGTAGGTACGTTGAAGTTACGACACCAGACTAAGGGAAAGAATGCCCAAGCTCCTGCTCCAGCCTTAGTGGCTCCCCTAACCCACCACTAGGGGTTTATTTCTCTAAACTTTGCAAAGATTTCACTGCTCTAGGTAGCAAGACCTTCCTTGGTTCATAGACTTTTGTTAAGGCCCATGTTTGGCTCAAGGATACTGAGCGCATATCTGGACTTTTAGAGCATGAGGATAAGAGGATGGTTCAGCTGATCGCATGGCAATTGAAGGTCGAGGCTTCTTGTTGGTAGGAGATGGCTAAGGCAGAGCGTGGTATTGAGACCTTGGATGAGTTCAAGGAGAGGTTTGAAAAGAAGTTTCTATCTTAGGCGAAAGAGGACATGCAATTGGAGAAATTTTAGGATTGAGACAGGGTGATCTTTTTGTGAAGGAATATGTTAATTGGTTCAATAGGTTTGCTAGGGTCGGGATGGATTTGGTGAATATGGCTCATAAGAAGGCCGCAAGATTTGTTAAGGTTCTGAATCAACCCATACAAGGACTTGCTTTCACTCATATCCCGATGGGTGCTACGTTTAAGAATCTTGTTGACATGGCATTTATGCATAAGGAAGGGAAAGGTGATTTCAAGAAAAGTGAAGCTGAGGCGGCGAAAAATGGTTATGGAAAGAAGAAATGGTGGCCTAAGAAGGGTAATGAGAAGAAGGTCGAGAAACTAGAAAAATTCCATATAAAGAAAGACAATAAAAGCCATAGGTGCGGCACGCTGGGGCATTTTGTGAGGGACTGCAAGAATATTGCCAAGAAAGAGAATTGTTTTGACTGTGGACAGTCGGGTTATTTTAGTAAGCAGTGTCCTAAGAAGCTAAGGCAAGAGACTAGTTCATCTGGAGCGCGGATGCATGCATTAGAGATGACTCAGGCCAACGGCGCTCAAGGAAGAGGAAGTAAGGTCACAGTTGAATGTTTAATCTCCCTTTATGAATTTTCAATTAGGACCTTATTTCATTCTGGCGCTTCTTGTTCGTTTGTTTCTACTTCATTAGTCGATTGTCTACACCTTAGTATATCTCTTTGATAGAGATTGAGATATTGATTGTGATAGTTTTGATGACAACAACCTTATTTCAGTTATTATTGTTATATAAGATTATTTTCTAGAATATATATGTGTATATACAGGAAATCTACGCAGGTATTTATTATTGAAGACTGTACAATTCAAAGAATCAAGATTTCAAAGTATAAGAGTTCAAGTTTCAAGACTTATGAGTATCAAGAAATCAAGAGTTAAAAAATTATAGAGTAAATTTTTCTAGATATTTTATTAAAACTCTAATTAGCACTTGATTCTGATTTCAAATTTAAATTCTAATTTTAAATTTAATCCTAATTTCAAACTTCCTTTCAAAATTATGTACTTGATTTTAAATCTAATATCAGATGATTTCAAAATTACTTCCTTATTTATAAATATATACTTCTTTATTTTAAGAAATATTTTAACTCTTGAAATTTATTTTTAAATCTACTTTCAGGTTTATGTTTAATAGATTTTTAACTTAAGTTTTACTTACAAATTTATTACTAGTTTTATTATAATTACTTACGTTTTCAAATTCCTTATTTACATTAAGTTTTAAATATTCATAGTTTTATTTTTATACTTTATTACCATTTTATATTTAGTTTCTCAAATATTTTTATTTCATCTTCAAGAATTTTTAAAATATATTTTACTTTGAATAGAATGTTATAATATAAAGGAACATAGTTCGTTTTAAATCTAGATTCACCATAATTTATTTAAACATTATTTACATTGTTTTAAAATTCATTTTTTTGATTTTACACTAGCATATGTCGACATATAAGAAGTGCTATATTGACATACTGGTTGTTAGTTGGTTTTTTAAATTTTAGAAAGAAGTGTCTTTTGAATTCAAACCTTTTCTAAAAGGTTGTGACTGTGGAAACCTATAAATACCTTCCAGAATTCTAATTTTTTAATCACTTTTCATCTTCTTCTTCCTCTCTAAACATTCCACCATTATATAACTTTCTGCACTTGTGCTATGCAGATTTCAATAGAAATCATATCACTTTTTCTTTTTCAATTCTAAATCGAAATCGCTCAGAATTCAAGTGTTACTCAAGGTTTATAGGTTGTTTATAATCGAAGATCTCAAGATCAAGACCTATTGAGTCAAAACTGCAAAAACTGATAAGAGAAGGGAGCGGTCCTGTCCCATATAAAGTGACTAGGTGCGATTGTGTCCCGAAAATCGATTGGGTGTAAATTTGTGGACCGTAAATCAACTAAGTCTCACTATACTTGGAATCAGTTAGGGTGTTCCCTTGTAGCCATGAAATCAAGGATTGTAATTGGATATCGTTGAATAAAAATCAGCATCAACCCAACCTTGTACGGGACTTGATGTAGAGGAGTCCTGAACCAGTATAAAATCCTGGTGTGTACTTTCCTTTTACTGCTTTTACTTTTACTTTCTGCATTATGTAATTGATTCTGTGTTTGTTGATATTTGTGATCTACATACTATTTTGTTTAATCTAGAAATATTTCAAGAGTTTAATAAATCCCATAAAACACTATTCACTTCCCTCTAGTGTTTAGTTTGCCTTAAGATCCTTAATCCCCATCTCCAACAATTGGTATCAAAGCATTAGTTTTCAAAGAATTTCATAATCTAAATTTTGAAAAGTTTAAATGGCAACCAACACTGGAATTGTCAATAATGTTTGTTCATTTGTAGAGGGTCGGTCCACTATTAGGCCACCACTATTTAATGGTAGTAATTATGCATATTCGGCATGTAGAATGAAAACTTATTTACAGTCAGTAGGACTAAACACTAGGAATATCACACAAACCGAATATGTTGAACCCACTAATAATTTTGCGCAATGGACTAATGATCATAAAGCCACTACACAAAATAATTCTAAGGCTATGAATATTTTATTTTGTTCATTAGATAGGAATTAATTTAATAAGGTATCTGTTTGTAAATCTACATATGAAATTTAGAAAACTTTGCAAGTGACTCATGAAGGAACAAGCAAGGTTAAGAAGACCAAAATATCCATGTTAACTAATCAGTTTGAACTATTTGAAATGAATTAGAATGAGTCTATCTCCAATATGTACTGTAGGTTCCAAGAAATTGTGCATTCACTAATGGCTTTGGAAAATTCATATTTTGAGGAAGATCAATTCAGAAATTTTTTAAGTTCGTTAACTTCATATTGGGATCAGAAGACACTTCCAGTTGAAGAAGCCAATGATACCAGTACAATGAAAATTAAGGAATTAATCAGTAATTTAATGTCGTTTGAAGTTCAGATGCAAGGGAGAAAAGAAAATAAGTCATCAGAAAGAAGCCGATAGCATTTAAAGCATCAACCGAAGATTCAGACACAGATAGTGATGACGATGAAGAGACAACGTTAATGACAAGGATTTTTACAAAATTCCTGAGATACATAAGAGTAAATAATTTGAAAAGGAATGAGCAAAGAAACATTGTAAAAAAATAATGTGACTCCAAATATTGTCAGATGTTATAACTGTGATGAATTTGGCCGTCTGAAAAGATTCTGTCCACATCCGGAGAAACAAAATCAACCTATTAATGACAGTTCATCTAAGAAAAGGAAAATGCATATGCAGCAACTCTATATGATTCAGATTCATCGTTAAGTAATGAATAACAAGAAACGAATAATTTGAATATGTGCTTCATATCAATTCACGAATCAGAAGAAATCGAAGAATAGATCTAAAATAGGTACGCCTTAATATGTATTGAATTGCTTAAATGGCTATTTTAATGCTTGCTTGAGTGTTTGCCTTGTTTAAAAGTTGAATTTTAAATTTAAATTTTGAATTTTGGAATTTTAAATTATTTAATAATAAAATAATAATATTAATTAGTATTTTTATAATAAATATTATTCTAGAAATAATTAAATAAGAATTTAAAATTCAAATAGTCAAAATTTAAAAGTCACTTTGAAAATACAAAAGGGTATGTCGATATACGTATTTATATATGTTGATATATACCTGAAAGTTAGATTTTGAAATTCAAATTTTGAATTTCAAACTTTTGAAATTCCCTCCATCTTTTCTCCAAACCCAATGTGACTGAAAAGGTGTCCATTAAACCAGCGAATTGTACTTCGATTCTCTATATTTACTACTTATTCCTATCATCTCTTTCTACCTTTAATTCAAAAATTCAAAACTTATCTTCTTATTCTATTCTCTTCAAAATTATTCTCTAATGGCTTCCTCAAGTACTTCAAAAACAATGAGCCTAACCAAGACTATTAAAGGCTTCCTCTTCAACAAGCCAGATGCTAACATAGATTACATTAGTTATGTAAACTTTGGTAAAGTCAACACGGGAGAATTTGCTATCTTTAGTAACTTTGCTAACTATGAACTTGAATCTCTTTTTTATCAAAAAGGAATTTTAAGTCTTGTTGATTCTCGGGATAATAATGAAGTTTGTTATCCCAATATTGTGAAAATGTTTTATGTAAACTCAAATCGCAAACTATATCAAGGAAGTGAAGATGAAATAGCATTAAAGGAACACAAATTTTTTTAGATTGTTGTTTTAAGCACCGTTTTGGGGTGCAAGATTATGGGGATGGATCTTTTGGATTTTAATATCAATGAAAGCGATTTAGAAACTGTAACACCAAAAAATGTGATCTCAACACCCCGAGAGGTGTATGAATGCCTTTAACTGCAAATAACAAGATTAAGAGCAAGTAATGCAAAAAACAACAAAGTAGAGAGAAAATTTATAGTGGTTCGGCCTCGATTTTGGCCTACATCCACTTTGAATGGGGATTTCATTACTTTTTCCAATATAAGGTACACAATTGATTCCATTTTACACTTTCTTTATCTTTTACAATAATTCTCTCTCTCTCTCTCTTCTCTACAAACTCTTGATAAATCTTTCTCACTTTCGAATATCTTCAAGTCTTCACTAGTAGCGGAGATTATTGAACTTGATCTTCAATAATTGAGCTCGATGTTGATCTTCGTTGATGTCTCGATGAGACTAATGATGGAGATCTTTGGATGAAGCTTGAAGAAGCTTTAATGGAGTTATAGAAGTTTGAGTGTTGTTGGAGATCGATAATGGCAACCCTTGGGAAAGAGAAATTCTAATACTTTTTACGTTTGAGGGGGTGGAGTATTTATAGGTGAAGTTATAAGTGATTTGGAGCAGGAAACAGTGTGCACGCAGTTCTCTGGATCAGCGGATGGTCCACACTTGGATCGGGGACGACCCATGCATTGCAAGGTAGCCCTTTTTCATGTAGCCGATCCATAGGTGGATCGTTTACCTCGATCCATTATATCATAATGTGTATTCCATGATCCAAGGTTTGCGGCTTTAAATCTGCCCAATCCATGCCTATGGATCGGTCCACACGATGCATGCTTTTACTTGATAACCGATCTATTACTTTTTTTGGCCAAACCGATCCATTGTTTGTACTATGCGCAGGGCTTGTCGGTCCATCCTTGGGTTTCATATCACGATCCATCATTATTTAGCTTAAATCATGGCCGATCCATCCAGTCTTAAGACATGGCTGGTGCATCCTATATTTATGTAATCCGATCCATGGTTGCTTTTATAACCAATCCATGTATATAACTTGCAATCGATCCATCAGTAATGCAATCCAAAGCTTTATTCTTGAATCATGTTTTTGACGGGATTAACATTTTCCCTCGAAGCTTATTTTTTCGAAGAAAAGATGGGCTTTGAAATTTATGGATCATGTTACTCTTGATGGATCATATTTGGTTTATTTTAACGAATCGGAACGCTTAATTCACTATGAACCACTAAGGGCTCAATCAATGGATTGCGTGCATCCACTTGACAATTGTCTTGTATCTTTTTTATGATCTGTTTCTCTTCTTCACTTTATTTTCATTTCATTTGCTTAAAAAAAAACTCTTTAATGGCCTCCGTTCAATTCTAAGGAAAATTCTTCGATCTGAATCCCCAAATTTTCCTTCTTCAACCTGTCCTTCTGTCGCCGATCATCAGAGAATCTTGATGCCAGTCAAATCTTATTTCTACCACAATTTCAGCCAATGCGAATCGATTTGTGACCGATTATTTCAGATCTGAGTTGTTTTGACATCGCTAGACCCTTGCGATATTTCATCATTGAAGTCTGATCATTTTAGACCATCTTAATTCATTGTAAGTATCGATTTCTTATTTAATTTCTGGATTGAATCAGCTTTACTACCCCCAAATGCTTAGGGTTTCAGGTCATTAGGCAGTCGGTCTTACTCTGCATGCATTCTCCAGTTTATCGGATTTCATATCGGAATTTAGGGTTTAGAATGGCATGTGATGTTCCTTCCACTGATTGTGATTTTGTGATTCAACTCAAGTTTGGCAATTTGTTGTTTAGTATAATTGAATTCAACTATTGTTCTTGTATACTTCAAATGACTGTGCTTTGAATTGTTATACCATGATTCCTGAGAACGATGTAATCTGATCATGATTTCTTTGCCGATGTTTATTTATGATGGATTGCGTTAATTTTCCTTGGTTGATTGCAAACCCTTGTTGATCGGTTGTCTTTGTTAGACCACACCTTGAACTAGTCCTAGAGTGTTAGAGTTTGATTGCTGATCTTTTGTGGATCGCGAGCGATGATCCATCGATGGATCGTGATTTAACTAGATCGCATCTTCTCAATGAACTACAAGCTTCAAGCGATTAATGTTGTTAAAATTTTGAATGATCCAGACTTTGGACACTCTAGGCTTTAACTTGTAAATAGAATGTGCTTTTTAATTGCTAATTATCCTGTAACAAAACAAGCACTTGAACATTTTTGGGCGAATATTTTTCCATCGATTACCCATGTCAACGATAGATTAGTTTAATCATTATAAACGAACTACAGGAATTTCCTGACTTAAATTGACTGACGTGTCTATACAAAATCATTTTATTCAGCCGTTTATAACTTGTCAAACATTGGTTGCACTGACATGACACTTTAATTCAAATTCAAGATGATGCTTGAGATTGACTAATCGACACATGCCGACGAAAGATTCGAGCTTCATTTTTTAATAAGTTGTATAATTTTGCACAAAACTTCACACTTAGGAAATGCACATCTTTTAAATAACAAGATTACTTGTGTGGAATGGATACCTGACAAAAATCTCGTTATCACTTTGAAGAGACGATACTTCTGCTCATGTTTGAGCTTCTACTCAAACTTCTGAAGTTGGAATGACTGCAGCTCCAGGGCCGGTAGCAAATCAGCATGTTCCCATTCCCCGTCCACTTAGCAGTTCGCCATCTGAGAGATGATCTTCAACACTTACACAATATACCATTAAGCAGCTATGTACTCAATTTAGCATTCCCAAGACTAACGCGAGAATACTAGGGAAGGATGAGTTCGCTGATCATCCGCCCTTTGGCTTCATTGTAGTTAACCATCATACGCTAATGAGTGGTATCGTTCCTCCCTTCAATGCTTTTCTGTAGATGGTCCTTCGTCATTTAACGATCACCCCCTTTCAGCTACACCTGAATGACTATGCCATTTTAATAGGGCTCTATGTGCTTTTCATGAGGAAGACGCATTCCATGCCTACATTTCAAGACATTTTCTATCTATATGTCTTCAAAAGAAGGAACGAGCATCCTTCTATTATCTTTGTCGAAGGCACTCAAAATAACAAGCTTATCCTTGACTTATCAGACAGTGCTTCAGGATTCTTGTACCAGTTCTTATATGTTCGATTCCAGGAGGGTTTATATGGAATCAGGATGGAAGGAGATGAACATATTTGCTCAAGACTCTTCATCCAGTTTCTTCCAAATCTCGATTATCAAACTTTCCTTTTCTCTTTGCTAAAATACCATCCCTTGTCAAAGACTCCGTTGTTTGCAAATCTACTCTTGAGAGATTGAGGGCTTTCGTTGATCAAGAGAAGACTAAAAAGTTCTTAATTAAGGAAGAGTTTCTTCATCAATTCAGATTGCTTGAACCTTCCCGATCTTTCCTTTCTAAAGATACTTCTTTTATTCCTTATTCTACACCTGAAGCATCAGTGCCCTAGCTTCTGGAGAGGATGCTACATTGCGAGGTCCTACCAAGGAGTTCTTTTTAAAGAAGTGCTCGGACCCTGATGGTGGAGCTGGTTTGTTTGCCCATTCTCAATTACCTCTTATTGACGAGGAAGAAATTATACATCGTGAGGACTTTTTGGACTTAATGTCACTTCAAGCGAGCTTTCTATGGGTGGTATTGTAACTCACAAACTTGTTTCATTGGTTATAAAGATGTTTTCCGAATTGGCTCTAACTCCTTCTCGAAAACCCACTTATGAAATTGCAGCTTCTTTGACTATGACAACGACGAGCGGTCTGTTGCTTGATGCACATTAGATCACACACAACACACACTTAAAGCTGTCAATATCTTGCATATATATTATGTCTTGCTCCTGTGCTTCCTACTTTAAAGACTGAACTCTCGCTTTCCTTTGTTTCAGGTCAAACCATGGGCCATTCATATATGGATGAATTCAACCGTTACATTGGCTTTTATAATCCGCGATGCTATGTGCCTCCTCGTCCTTATAGGCGGGAGCCCGGTAAAGAGCAAAGGCTAAGAAAAGCTCAGGAGGCACGTAAGCGATATGAGAAGGATGAGCAGGATAGGAAAGCTCGAAATAACCGCCATGACTGGGATAGATGGGAAGAAGAGGATTTCAAGAAGAGGAAGAGCGGGATGGTACAAAGAAGGATCGTGGTGGAGATGAGAAACGTGTCAGAATCGATAAGGATTCTACTTCCGCTTCTCAAACTTCCACAAGCCTTCAACCCATTGCACCTCCAACTACTGATACTACTTCCGCTCCCATTGATATCAAGGCAATTATCCAAAGGCCAAGCTACACTCTTCCTCCTGCAGCCAGCAAACTTTCTTCACAGTTTCCTAACTGGTTTCTAAAAGGAGTACTCTTTGATCTGGACATAACTCCGATAGATAAAGATGTGATGCTTAGCAATCTTGAGACGACGAAAGATGACATTGAGAGGTTGTCCTTTTGGCAGAAGCTAGTCGATGAAATTCAGCAGATCAATAAGCTTAATTATGAAGCAATGCTCACTATGGATAACGACAAGGCTCAATATTACAAAATTCTCAAATCCCGCAACATCAATATCAAACATCTTTATGAGCGGAATGAGGAGCTGGAGGATAAGGATCGGTGAGTTAAGGAAGCGCTTTCTGCTGCCACTTTTTCTTTTTCTTATAAGCAAAAGGAAATCATGCTGACTGCTCAAGTTAAAGATGCACATTCTTCTCAAAAGAATGCTGAAGATAGATTGGCCTTAGAGCAGCAAAGCGCCACCCGCTTGGAGAAAAAAGTTATTTCTTAATACTTGGAAATTTCTTTACTTAGGGCCAGAGTAAAGGAACTGGAACGAGGGAGAACAGGCTCTTTTTGATAAGGCTGTTGTTAAAGCACACACTGATACTAAGGCTAATTTCGATGACACTTTATTCTGATTCTATACTTTCAGCGTCATGGGGCGAGAGAGTTTATTTTTCTTACAAGATGCATATTCTATCATTCTAACTGAGGTTTAGGAGTTAGTTCTTGCAAAACTTCATGGCAGTGGTTACACAGAGGAGGAGCTTTTGGCTGACGAAGGCCGCGCTGCCCTTGTATACGAAAAAGAACTCAGGAAGGAGCATGGCTTAGCGACAGGGTCTAGACCTTCTCAGAAGCATGTCTTTGACACAACCACTACCACTGTCGAGGCTACTTCTACCGAAGCTATCACTTCTGATCCCAAGCCTCCCGTTGTGCCTTCCACATAGCCGCTGCTTATTTTGAAGAAAAGAAGGAGGCTGCTGAGGAGCATTCAGAAGGTGATGACAGCAACGATGATGACCCAAGAACTTATGAAGTAACGCTCAGAATCCCTCCCATCATAGGTAAAACCGGCGTTGATCCAGTCTTACCAAACTAGGACCACTTCTTCTCTCCATTTGGGTGCAACGAGTTCCTTAAGTATCATTCATTTAAATTAAGCATGGATTCTCCAAAGCATTCTCCTATCGTAACTGAAGGAAGTGGAACTGAAGCCATCTTTACTCCTTCAATTCAAGTGACTACAAGTGCTTTGACTACTACTCCTTCACCAACCGATCCTTCCTTAGCTCTCCAGACTACCCTTGCTTTTGCTTCTCAACTTGTGTCCCAATCGAAGACAATTGTTGCACTTCACGATTTGGATGACCCGACTGGCTTATCTGGTGGGGGGAATGGAGGATGTTGAAGAAAGCCCAGAGAAAAGGTCAAGGAACGCTTAGGAAAAGTTGTCAATTATCCATCAAGAAGGCATGGGAAAAAGCACAGTGTCTGTAAAAAAGTGCTCACTTCGCCTTCCTTTGACATTCCTGATAATGATGAAGATGATGAAGAAGCTAAGGATGAGAGTCAGCTTGCCATTACACCTCCTCTAACCATACTTGGCAAGCTCACAATTAGACCAGGTAGCTCTTTGAAAGGCGCGAAGAAGAAGGATTGGTGCGCTAGTCTGCTCACTCTGCTTGTTTAGCATTCTTTCTTGTTATTTCTTTTGAGTGGATGTTATGTGAGTGCCAGCCGTCGCTTCTGAATTTGTAAAGACATATTTTAAGACTCGCTTTGGTGTAACAATTTTGCTTTTGGTTTGCTATACTTTAGCTCTTGCTTTAACTTTGTCGTACGTTCATGTATTCACCTCTTTGCAAGGTACATGTCTTTTGTTTGCTGCGATGTCGTGATGATCTTGTGATATCTCTTCTGAGCATTGTTCCATTCCAATGTGGTTTTGTTGCCTCATACCGTAGGTCATCATGAATTGCATAGGGAGGATGTGATCAAATTTGCTAATTTTCTTTGATTTTGATTGACGCACTTGAAGCTTCCGCTTTGTTGGCGAAGTCTTTTTGCTTTTGCTAGCATACTAAGAGCTTTCTAAGCTTTCCAATATATCATAGTTAGAGAACCGAGGCCCTGGACCTCACACTCGGGGAGGTTACTTTTTGGTGGAAATTGCAATTCTTTTCTCTTAGTGTTTTCTTGCCGTGCTTTTCGCCGTTTGACTCCTAGCGAGTCCTTCTTTCAATCTACAAAGTAGTGCTTTACATCCTCGTGTTTTTGCGGATTGATGTTTGCGGCACTCGACACTTGGGCCGTTTCTGTTGGGATGCATTGTAAGGGTCACCAGGTCTCGTCTGACTTTGAGGAAGCAAGCATTCTTTAGGCCACGTATAATGTTAAATCAATTTTAAGCAATTTTTTAAATTATTTAACAAAAAATTGCTGATACATTGCTTTCATTCATAGAGATGATGTTCAATTACAATACTTGAAAACTATTTACAACAATTTTTACAAGAAATTTAAACAATGCATCAAGTAAAATATCGACGCAGGTGGTCGCTATTCCAGGCTCTTGGTATTGGAATCCCATCAGCTGTTGATAGCTTGAATGTTCCATCTAAGAGCTTCTGACTGATGATATATGGTCCTTCCCAATTGGCTCAAAAATTCCTGTGGCAGTCGTCACTCTCTTTAGAACAAGGTCACCAACTTTGAAAATTCTCTTGTGGACTTTATTGTTGAAGTGTCTGGCTATCCTCCTCTAGTGTGCTGCAATTCGGAGTTCTGCTTCATCTCTCCTTTCTTCAATGTTGATCGAGTGCTTCTAGCTATAGTTGCTTATTCTCCGCTCGATTGAAGTGAATTCTTCGGTGAGTGTGAACTTCCAGCTCTATAAGAATTATTGCTTCGGAGCTGAATGCCAACTAGAATGGTGTATACCCATATGCAGATTTATGGGTTGTGCAATACGCCCATAGTGCGAGTGGTAACTCATCTACCCAACAACCTTTAGCTTTCTCGAGGCGCTTTCTGATGGTTGATTTGATAATCTTGTGGACTACTTCCACTTTCCCCTTTTTTTCCGGATGGACCACGGCTGCAAATATTTTCTCGATCTTGTACTTGGTGCAGAAGGTTTTGAATTCCTCACTCTCGAATTGAGTCCCATTGTCCGTTGTTATTTTCTGAGGCACACTAAGCCTGCAAATAATATTTTTTTAGCATAAAATTAATAGCTTTCTTTGAGGTGATGGTGGCTAGTGGCTCTGCTTCAGCCCACTTGTCGAAATAATCAACGACAACGATGGCGTATCTCATGTTCAACTTTGCAGTTGGCAGTGCTCTAATTAAATCAGTGCCCCAAACAGCAATCGAACATGGGACGACCATTTGAGTCAATAATGTGGATAGTGCTCTTGGAATCTTTGCAAACCTCTGGCATCTGTCTCACTTTCTGATATTTGCAGTAGAGTTTCAGTTTAGCTTAGGCTAGAAATAACCATATCGAAGAATCATCTTAGCCTATGTCTGACCACTTGTATGTCTTCCGCACTCTCCTTCATTCATTTCTGCCAAAATTGTTCTGGATTCCTCTTCAGAGACACATAGAAGAAAAGGCATAAAGAAGCCTTGCTTGTACAACCGACCATCCTGCATGAGATACATAGGAACTTTTCTTAGCAGCTTCTTCCACATCTTTGGATCCGTAGAGAGCATTCCATTGAGAAGATAATCTTTTATTGGAGTCATCCATGATTTTGGATCTTGAGCAGTTTCCGTGATCCAATCAACATCGACGTCTTCAATACTTGAATTGGATAGAACATCAACATGCACTAATCCCAATAGCTAAGAATCTCCGGTGTTGGCATACTTGGCTAGTGAGTCTGCCTTCATATTCACCTCCATGGGGATATGAGAGATGGTGTAGTATGTGATGTTGTTGAGAAGTTCCCAAACTTTGGATAGATAAGATGGCAAGTATCCTTCTTTGGCTTGAAACTCTCTCCGAACCTAGCACACCACCAATTGCAAGTCGCTAAAAAGCTGCAGAGCATTCAAATTCAACTCCTTTGTTATATTTGATCCGACGATCAATTCCTCATACTCACCTTTGTTGTTTGTTGATGGAAACTCTAATCTCAATGCATAGCATATTGAACGACCTTCTGGAGTCACTAGCCCTACCCATGCCCCTGAACATTATTTATTCATGGCTTCATCAACGAACAACTTCCATCGAACCACCGCGTGTACAGGCTCTTCCTTCTCATCACCTCTATCCATGAACTCTATAATGAAATCAGCTAAGCTTGTCCATTTATTGCTCTTCGAGAATGGTACATGATATCATACTGACTGAGCTTAATATCCCACTTCAATAACCTTCCAAAGTCTCTGGGCGAAACATGACTTGCTTCAGTGGCTGATCCGTGAGCACTTTGATTAAGTGGGATTGGAAATATGTTTTGGGCTTCTTCAAGGCGACGAGTAGATAATACACGAGCTTCTCTAGCTTTGGATAGTTCAACTCTTCCCCGGTGAGCCTTTGCTGATGTAGTATAATGACCTTTAAATCTTTGCATCATGTCATACCAAAGCTACACTTAAAACATGGGATGATTGTAACACCCCACATCCGTTAAGGTCACTCACAAAGGGAATGCCTTAACTTCAATGGAGCATTATGGGTACTGGAACAGAAATATTACAAGACAGACATATATAAAACAACGGAAGGTAAAGTAGAAGTACTTCAAATCATTTATTAAATATAATTGTTTACAATAAAAGCCCATCAACTTTCAAATACCCAATTACATAGCTAAAATATCTGTCTTGCTCAAAAACAAAGAAGCATGAAAATAAATTGTAGTATTCCCCAATAAAGCAAATCAAGCCATAGCCAAGAGAGATCAAAGCAGCACATGAAAGAGCCTTGGAGCTTGGTAAGATCCGAATTAAGCTGTATTTCCACCCTGCGAACCTGGAGGGGGGGAATGGAAGAAAAAGAGGCGAAACAAACCGGGTCAGTCATAAAGACTGAGTAAGTCCTAGTGGCTTTCAGCATAAAAACAGGTGAATATAATATGGCATGAATAAAATGAAAGTAAACATAAGCACGATGACAAGGTAAGCTACAGGCACAATGAATCAAGTATAACATCCCATGCTTCCTATCAAGAGTATCATCACAAGGTTCCTACCAAGTATCATATTGCAAGGTTTCTATTAAGTATAACATCGCAAGATTTCTAAGCTTCACCATTTCACTATTTTCCTTGATTTCCTATATTCTCTGCACCACCTAACTAGCGTTTCAATTAGTTTACTAAGTTTTAATTACAAGATAAGTGATCCCCCATAACCCACATGATAGTTTTATAGGTACATATCCCATGATGTGGGTCCCACCTCATATTGACAGTTTCATGTCCCCACCGCACCTATCTTAATTGATCGGCCCTTACTTACAATGTTTCATATGTGTTATATACTAAGGTTATCCCAACCCCGTAGTTGTGGTAGCCTTCAGGACTACATCTAATATGAGGATTTTCACCTTAACCAACCCAATTGTCATAAATGTGTTAGATGTATCCTTACTATCCTAATCGATTGGCTCCTACTCGACCTAGTTCTTGCGGCCCCCTACTCGTAGATACCTGTGCTGGTCCCACCCTAGGATGTATCAATCCCTAGGATGGCAACCACGACACCCTTTTTGATGCACATCTTTATATCTACTGATGCCAACTGGCTAAATTTTCCACTCCGGAATGCGTGCACGCCCGTAATCCGTCGGAACCTGCACCGCTGCATCCCCTACCGCCGTTTTGACCGCTTACAATCAGCTCAGTAATCGTACCCCACCCTGCCTAGCTCAGGGTACCGTTGATACCTAATGTGGGTTACTGCTGAAACGGGTTCCGCTACTAGGGTTTTCCTAGGGTCTATTCGTATACCCCACAGGTTGGTTAAGTGTTATCTATTTAACTTAACCCCACCCCCCATCATGATACTGTGGTTAAGTGTTCTCTCTTGTGTTACTTAACCCTACCGCATGTCTTGTTATATCGGTTAAGCGTTCTCCCCTGTGTTAACTTAACCCTTACCACACCTCACGTTAGATTGGTTAAGTGTATGTTAACTCAACCTCATCCACTAACCATTTTATAATGGTTAAGTCTTACCCTCGTGTATTTACTTAACCCTACCACACCTCAGGTTATATTGGTTGGGTGTTATCAACCCATTCAAGTTAAACCAACCTATTTAACTTAACCCTCCCATTTGTCAGATTGCATTGGTTAAGTATTTCAAGTAATTCATGGCTTAACCCGCCCATATATCATGCTAAGTTGGTTAAGTATTATCTATATGTTCAAGTTGACTTAACCCTGTCACGTGTCATGTTATATTGGTTAAGTGTCATTAGACTAGTCATATTACTTAACCCACCCATTCATGTCATATCGGTTAAGTGTCATTAGTCTAGTTATATTACTTAACCCACCCATTGGTCTGATTAACAGTTATGTTGGTTAAGCCCATATTTATAAGTTTTACATGTTCTTAACTCATACCGGTTAGGTCCACATTTACAGGTCAAATTTCATGTCATCCCACCTAACCCTCTAACCATACCCACGTCTTATTATGGTTAATATTCCTTAATACATTCATTATGACGAACGAATCATGACCTCTCACATTAGACCGTGCACTTTGTGGCTACTGGATTTGCCGGGCGGTTCCGGGCAGATTTACACCACAAACTAAGTCTAACCTCGTGTCATAAATCGTTATGCCTACAATTCGACCTTTGACCTCTCACATTAGGCTGACACTTTGTGGCTACTGGATTTGCTGGGCGGCTCCGGGCAGATTTACACCACAAACTGAGTCTAACCTCGTGTCAAAGGTTTATTAATGGTCATATTCCCCCCAAAACCCTAATATCAGTTCATGTGTTTAACATATAGAAATGTTCATGTTCGTGTTCAAGTCAATTATCCAATACACAATCATTTTCATGTTTCAAATTCCCAACTTTACATATTAATAAACATATGCCCAAGTTCCAAAATTACATGCCAATTTATATATATATATATACCCAATTCTAGTCAGTTTACATACGTCCAATTCTTGCCTATTTACATGTATGCCAGGTTTATGCCATTTTACCCATATCAAGTTCTAGCCAAGATTACATGTATCAAGTTTCATGTCCAAATAAACCCAAATCAAGATTCATGATGTAGTTATCCCAAACTATAATCCTTTTTATTTCAATACACGCTAGTTACCCAAATTCATATTTATGCCAATTATCAAATTTACAATTGCTTTTACGTTCAAAGTCCCAATTCTACTTATGCCCAATCATAAACTTAATCTTTTGATTTAATTTACATAGGCCCGAACTCGTGATTTGATTTACATGCTAATTCATTATGCCCACTTCATGCCAATTTAATTATGCCAATGGCCAAACTTGCAATTTCAATTATATTGACAATACCCCAAATTTCCAATTTCATGTTATGCCATCAATTTTACCAAACATATATATCCAATATAGACAACATTCCCATATTTCCCCGTATTCAATCATACGCAAATCACGGTTTAGGCCTATGTAACACCCCGTATTTCTGTTAACACTAAAGTTACTAATTTAAGAATAACCAATGCTTAATATAATAAATGTGCATACAAATTTAATAATAAATGTGTAAAGGGGAGATGTATCTAATGTGCATACAAATTTAATAATAAATGTGTAAAGGGGAGATGTATCTAATGTGCATACAAATTTAATAATAAATGTGTAAAAGGGAGATGTATCTAATGTGCATACAAATTTAATAATAAATGTGTAAAGGGGAGATGTATCTAATGTGCATACAAATTTAATAATAAATGTGTAAAGGGGGGATGTATCTAATGTTCATACAAATTTAATAATAAATGTTAATAATGTACATTAAGAAAGTAATTGTGAGCATAATTGGCTTCTCTTTAGAACAGATGGCTTTGATTAACCTTAGCTTCATCGACGGCTCAAATTAACTTGCAATCCTATATAAACAGCCCTTAGTCTCCTTCTCTTTGCACCATTCTTCTCTAACCTTATGTTGCACAAATTCTTGATGTACATGGCTTCTTCTTCTTCCTCTAAATCTAAATAAATAGATTAAAATAAAATATAAATCAAGACGAGGATATGCTGCTCAAGTCTTTCAAGAGAAGATTCAAAACAAGTTAGGATTCAAGTAAAGATTCAACGGCTTCAAGCAACGCTATCTTTCTATTCTTTTCTAGATACAATCAATGTAAGTCGGTTACTTTTTAGATTTGAACGCCTTTTCTATTTGTGACATGAAATTAAAAGAATATAAGAAATATACCTTATCATTTCATTGAATCTGTGCTTGTTTATGACTTTGGATCTGATTCTTGATTATGGCCTAGAACACATTGTGACTAAATTGCCAATTCTTAAGATTATGACTATGGAACTGTGGCCTTTGAAACCATAAGCCTTTGACTATGAACATAAGCCTTTGACTATGAACATAAGCCTTTGACTATGAACATAAGCCTTTGACTAGGAGCATAAACCAATGCCTATGACTATGACAAGGACAATAGTGGATAATTACCTATGATTCATGAACATGATATTATTGCCTAGGATTATGACTGTGAGATTGGATCTAAACTTGATTATCTATTCATTTTATTCTTAATAATCCTTGGATCTTGATTATGGGAATTTATCTATTAAGTTAGATCTACCCATATACTCGAACCTATGTTATTTGTTCAACCCTTTTTATGTCATAATATTATCAGATCTATAGGCCTTCGATGCTTTAATCAATTTATTCAGTGTAATTTGTTAGATCTGTGATTAGTGAATTATCATCTTCTGTCAGTCATTATGTCTATCTTTTCAGGGCATTTTGGTTCATTCCCTTTTTATCCACGAATCTAGATTTATCTATAATCTAGGATGAAATCACGATTACACGAACGATGGGAATACGATTTGGGCAAATCATAAATTTGACTTAAACATGGTGTAAACTTGGAAATTGGCATAATGTGGAACATGAACATAATTATGATTGACATAATTTAGAACATGTATTATGGCATGTTTATTAGAACGCAAATTTGAAAATTTGACATGAATTATGGAATATGTAATTTGACATATTAAATTTATTATTGGCAAGTAAGCTAAGTTTTAGGCATAAACGGTAAACAAGAATAATAATTCTAGTCTTGCCATAAACTGTAAATTAGGATGTTAAATCATAATTAGGTCAATTAAAGTTAATTTGGCATAATAAGTATATTAGCACAAATTTTGAATTTAGTCATAATCGTGAGTAATTGTCATGTTTAGAATAATCATGGTTAGTGACACTTAATTTGGTATAATTTACATACCAAAAACTATATATATGATATATAGGGAAAATGGGCCATAATAATAAATGTTGACAATGTACATTAAAAGAGTAATAATGGAATAAGTAAATTAGGGAAAATTTACTTATAGAATTTATCCTAAATGAGAAAAGTAAATTTAGACAATACGAACATGCTTAACCCGAGGTTGGATTGAGTTGTGATGTAAACCTGCCCGGACCCGCCCGGCTGTCCAGTGATTACAACAATACCTATCCAATGTGGGAGGTTAAGGCATTGAGCTCAATAAAGGCCCGAGGTTAGACTGAGTTGTGGCGTAAGACTGCCCGGAACCAACCGCATACCGACAGCCACAACAATACCTGTCTAATGTGAGTGCCTGGTGCTTTAATAAGACAATTAAAGTTAAGCTAGAATAGGAGGGTTAATTCCATAAGAACACTTAACCAACTTAACACAGTTAAGTTAGAACGATAGGGTTAAGTTAACTAGAACACTTAACCAACTTAACATGGTAACAAGACAAGATTTGTAGGGGTTAAGTAACTAAGAAAAACACTTAGCCAATTTAATATGTTAACCAGACTAGAAAGTGGGGGTTAAGTAAATTCAATACACTTAGCCAATTTAACATGTTAACTAGACTAGAGGTTGGGGATAAGTAAAGTTAATACACTTGGCCAATTTAACATGCTAACTAGACTAGAGGTTGGGGTTAAGTAAATTTAATACACTTTGCCAATTTAATATGTTAGCTGGACTAGACCGTAGGGTTAAGTAAGCTTGAACACTTAACCATCAGAGTGTGATAAATGAATAGGGTTAAGTTAAAAACATGAAGGGACAATACTTAACCATTAGAACATGTTAATCAAACCAATGTTAGGGTTAAGTTAACTAAGGGAACACTTAACCGTTATAACATGTTATTTAAAACAGATAGGTAAGGTTAAGTTAAAAAGGAACATTTAACCAATACAAGATGAATGGGTAGGGTTAAGTAAATACTTAACCAATATAACTTGATGCTAGTAGGGTTAAGTCAACGTGAATTACTGGTAACACTTAACCAGTTTAACATGACAAATGAATAGGTTAAGTTAACTTGTATCGACTAATGACACTTAACCAATCCAACTTGACGAGAAAGAGAACTAAGTAGTAAATCTTAGTTAAAAGGACTAAGTGGTAAACTTTAGTTAAGAAAACGACGATTCAGGAAACCAAGTGGTAAACCTTAGTTAGGAAAACTAAGTAGTAATCCTTAGTATAACACGAGGAGGAGCGAACGATCTTAAAGAAGGCTCCAACGAATTGGGTTACGAAGCCCGAGGCTTTGAGGGGACGTAAGGGTACTCTTGGTATCCCTCTGTGAGAATGCAGATGATCCGCCTGGGCTCACAGAGGTCTGCGTGAGAAGAACCAAGGGTATGCCTTGGTTGCAATATATGGTAACCTAAAGACTAGGATGGACCAGCGTGATTCGGCGAGACCAGTAGCCCTGTGATAGCGACTCGTCGTCTACCGACCATCTTGAGTCAGTCGAGATACGTAAAGAGGAAAGGCAGAGAACTCCAAAAGACCATATACTTGCTATCTAGTTATGGGTGAGGATGGTAATAGGTTAGTGGGGCATAGAGGGCCTGTGTATAGTTCTCATTTTTCAAGGTGTGCCTTTCATTAGTTGAGGGAGGGTTCGAGTGGGACCATAGCCACTGGAAAAATAGACCTTAGCATCTGCATCGGCAGATAACTTAAAGCTCCTGACTGAGTTCTGTGTTTCTTGATTAGCCCTGCCACGGGACTCGGGCCGCACATATAGAGGACATGTGCAACTAGATATCTAGCACGTTTACGATACGATTGGGACGTAAAGTCTAGGGACACTTATCGCTCTGGGTAGTGTGTCCTAGACTAGGGGCACCGTTCGACAGGTAGCATAATCCCTAGTTGGACCTAGGTGGCATAAACCCTGAATCCGAGAAGTATTAGATAAGTCGCATAAACCCTAGTCGAATCTAGGAAGCGCTCAATAAGAAAACCCTAGATTAGATCTAGGTAATAAATAATAGATGTACGCCTAAAGGCAACCACAATTACTGGGATTGGGATCGCGTTATCATTTTAGACAGATTACTAATTGGGACACTAGATAGGTGGTGCAGAGACATAGAAACCATAATAACAGGTTAATAGCGAAGCGGAGAAAGTATTAAAGCATATCCAGTTTATCTTGTCTTAGCATATCTTGTGTTAATCTTATCCTATCTTGTTGACCCTATCATCATGGTATTGTCTTGTATTCAGTTCATTTTGATTTTCCTTGTTCACATGCTAGAAGTAACTGAACTTACCAGACTTTATGTTTGACCCAGTTTTCTTTCGTCTTCTTTTCTTCCGTTTCCCCCCCAAGTAGTTAAGGAGGGAATAGTATAGCTCAGGTTAGATTGGACCGTCACTCTTCCCAAGCTCGAAGATTCTTTGACAAAGTGCTTGGGACTCTCTTTTTCTGCTGCTATGGCTGGCTTATGCTACATTAGGGAATATAAATGTTATTTTATGCTTCTTTATTTTGTAAGACAGATGATACTCTGATATTGGAAAAAAATTGTCGTACAAACTATTTTATCAATAAAGTAAAGTTTTATTTTCCGCTAATTTAATTTTGTCTGTCTTGTAATTTATCTGCATCTTTTACCCAAAATGCTCCACAGAACTTAGTGCATTCCCTTTGTGAGTGACACTAAAGGATGTGGGATGTTACACTTGGTATCAGAGCTGAAGGTTACCGGATCAAATAAAAGATTTGAAAAAAGTTATTATTTTCAAATAGTTTTAAAAGAAGCAATTTCAAAAGAAAAGTTTTGTTTTAAAGGCATATTCCCCAAAAGCCATATGCACTATCTTCTGATTCTCTGTTTGAATTCTTGTCCCCTTCTTTCTTGAGTCTCTGGGGCTCCTGGCTTTCTGGGAGGTAACCTCATCGAAGGGCGAAGTAGTGCCCGACTTCCTTCTATAACCGTAGTAGTTTCACATGCGGCTAGTTTTCTTTCAAGCTTAGTAGGGTTTTCTGTACGATGGAGGCAGCTTTTGAGAGATTTGTCAACATGATTACACACGAAAGAGGATGAGGAGTTTGGCTAAGGAGCACAACCCAAGGATAAGGAATTCATGGATGCAGACTTGGCTCACGAAGGAGGAAGGGATTATAAAACCTAAGACAAGAGGAAGTATCTTTACTATGGCAGAATAGGGCATATAATTAAGAACAAAGGACAAGATTTTCAGAAGGGAAAGTACATGCTTTCACCACTAAGCGTACCTAGGAGAAAGGTAGTAAAGTTCTATTGGAAGAGTCTAGCTTTTCTGTTTGTACTCTTTCTTTTGGTTTTAGCACTTCGCATTTGTTCATATTTGCTTCCATAGTTGAGTCTCTGCACCTTAGTACTTGTATAGTAAAAGATCCCAACTAGTGCTCAAGTGTTTGGTTGTTTTTGCTTAGATCATCTCACGTAGATTGTCCAAATTCGGAGGAGACATTCCTTGGGTGCTTGTCTGATATTGGTTTAGGCCTTTAGGGCTTGTACTTGAGGGATGTTGAGTTCGACTAGGATGGTTTGCTTGAGAGATGAATAGTTGTGGCATGCGCTCTATATAGAGAAGGACTAACCTTAAGAGAGGTAAAAAGTATGTAGTGACCTTTTGACCCTCATAGTTATGGCATGATGGATAAGCTAAGAGGAGAGACCTCTGATTATCCTAGTATAAACACTCAGTATCATGGTTGACATTTGTTTATTTTGGAAATGGAGGTCAAGAAACTTCGCAATCGTGAAGTTGAATCTGTTAAGGTACAGTTGAGTAAAACTCAAGAAGACGTGACACGGGAGATTGAAGATAAGGCATACGCGCCTCATACTCTTTTTCTTAAGGGTACATCCTTGATTCCTTTTTCTAGGAATTCTATGCATACTAGTTTCTAGCTTTTAAGGTATATCCTCTAGGACGTATCATCGATCCTTAGGTAGAAACCCTTTTGGATGTAAACATGTATTTGAAACATGTTATGGTTGATGGTTGCGAATGGTTGCTAGTGGTTGCTCGTGAATGCATATACACACGTATTAGGCACGAGATCAGCTCAGACACCTTCATATTTCATTTACATATATGTATTTGTTTATGAATTGAACTTAATGTGTTATCATATGGATGTCGCATTTGAGTGAATGATTGTGCACACATATAGAAATAATATGTATCATTAGGATTTGCATACATATTGGACGCATGGCACTGACATGATTTGCATTAAGTAGGTCAACTGAATCAGTAGACCGCCTGATTTTGCATTAGATAAAGACATGTACACACACTATGCATATGAACATACAAGCATTAGAAGTCTTTAAGGACAATGGATGCCTGTGTTTGATGGTTGAGTAGATGGATGATTGGATGGTAGGATTTACATTCTTCTTGACTTGAAGATTTCGGGGTCGAAATCCCTTAAGGAGGGGAGAATGTAACACCCCGTATTTCTGTTAACACTAAAGTTACTAATTTAAGAATAATAATTCTTAATACAATAAATGTGCATACAAATTTAATAATAAATGTGTAAAGGGGAGATGTATCTAATGTGCATACAAATTTAATAATAAATGTGTAAAGGGGAGATGTGTCTAATGTGCATACAAATTTAATAATAAATGTGTAAAGGGGAGATGTATCTAATGTGCATACAAATTTAATAATAAATGTGTAAAGGGGAGATGTATCTAATGTGCATACAAATTTAATAATAAATGTGTAATGGGGAGATGTATCTAATGTGCATACAAATTTAATAATAAATGTGCAAAGGGGGATGTATCTAATGTGCATACAAATTTAATAATAAATGTTAATAATGTACATTAAGAAAGTAATTGTGAACATAATTGGCTTCTCTTTAGAACGGATGGCTTTGATTAACCTTGGCTTCATCGACGGGTCAAATAAACTTGCAATCCTATATAAACAGCCCCCTAGTCTCCTTCTCTTTGCACCATTCTTCTCTAACCTTATGCTGCACAAATTCTTGATGGACATGGCTTCTTCTTCTTCCTCTAAATCTAAATAAATAGATTAAAATAAAATATAAATCAAGACGAGGATATGCTGCTCAAGTGTTTCAAGAGAAGATTCAAAACAAGTTAGGATTCAAGTAAAGATTCAACGGCTTCATGCAACGCTATCTTTCTATTCTTTTCTAGATCCAATCAATGTAAGTCGGTTACTTTTTAGATTTGAACGCCTTTTCTATTTGTGACATGAAATTAAAATAATATAAGAAATATGCCTTATCATTTCATTGAATCTGTGCTTGTTTATGACTTTGGATCTGATTCTTGATTATGGCCTAGAACACATTGTGACTAAATTGCCAATGCTTAAGATTATGACTATGGAACTGTGGCCTTTGAAACCATAAGCCTTTGACTATGAACATAAGCCTTTGTCTAGGAGCATAAAACCAATGCCTATGACTATGACAAGGACAACAGTGGATAATTACCTATGATTCATGAACATGATATTACTGCCTAGGATTATGACTGTGAGATTGGATCTAAACTTGATTATCTATTCAGTTTATTCTTAATTATCCTTGGATCTTGATTATGGGAATTTATCTATTAAGTTAGATCTACCCATATACTCGAACCTATGTTATTTGTTCAACCCTTTTTATGTCATAATATTATCAGATCTATAGGCCTTCGATGCTTTAATCAATTTATTCAGTGTAATTTGTTAGATCTGTGATTAGTGAATTATCATCTTCTGCCAGTCATTATGTCTATCTTTTCATGGCATTTTGGTTCATTCCCTTTTTATCCCCGAATCTAGATTTATCTATAATCTAGGATGAAATCATGATTACACGAACGATGGGAATACGATATGGGCAAATCATAAATTTGACTTAAACATGGTTGTAAACTTGGAAATTGGCATAATGTGGAACATGAACATAATTATGATTGACATAATTTAGAACACGTATTATGGCATGTTTATTAGAACACAAATTTGAAAATTTGACATGAATTATGGAATATGTAATTTGACATATTAAATTTAGTATTGGCAAGTAAGCTAAGTTTTAGGCATAAACGGTAAACTAGAATAATAATTCTAGTCTTGCCATAAACTGTAAATTAGGATGTTAAATCAGAATTGGGTCAATTAAAGTTAATTTGGCATAATAAGTATATTAGCACAAATTTTGAATTTAGTCATAATTGTGAGTAATTGTCATGTTTAGAATAATCATGGTTAGTGACACTTAATTTGGTATAATTTACATGCCAAAAACTATAAATATGATATATAGGGAAAATAGGCCGTAATAATAAATGTTGACAATGTACATTAAAAGAGTAATAATGGAATAAGTAAATTAGGGAAAATTTACTTATAGAATTTATCCTAAATGAGAAAAGTAAATTTAGACAATACGAACATGCTTAACCCGAGGTTGGATTGAGTTGTGACGTAATCCTGCCTAGACTCGCCCGGCTGTCCAGTGATCACAACAATACCTATCCAATGTGGGAGGTTAAGGCATTGAGCTCGATAAAGGCCCGAGGTTAGACTGAGTTGTGGCGTAAGACTGCCCGGAACCAACCGGCATACCGGCAGCCACAACAATACCTGTCTAATGTGAGTGCCTGGTGCTTTAATAAGACAATTAAAGTTAAGCTAGAATGGGAGGGTTAAGTCCATAAGAACACTTAACCAACTTAACACAGTTAAGTTAGAACGATAGGGTTAAGTTAACTAGAATACTTAACCAACTTAACATGGTAACAAGACAAGATTTGTAGGGGTTAAGTAACTAAGGAAAACACTTAGCCAATTTAATATGTTAACCAGACTAGAAAGTGGGGGTTAAGTAAATTCAATACACTTAGCCAATTTAACATGTTAACTAGACTAGAGGTTGGGAATAAGTAAAGTTAATACACTTGGCCAATTTAACATGCTAACTAGACTAGAGGTTGGGGTTAAGTAAATTTAATACACTTAGCCAATTTAATATGTTAGCTGGACTAGACCGTAGGGTTAAGTAAGCTTGAACACTTAACCATTAGAGTGTGATAAATGAATAGGGTTAAATTAAAAACATGAAGGGACAATACTTAACCATTAGAACATGTTAATCAAACCAATGTTAGGGTTAAGTTAACTAAGGGAACACTTAACCGTTATAACATGTTAGTTAAAACAGATTGGCAAGGTTAAGTTAAAAAGGAACACTTAACCAATACAAGATGAATGGGCAGGGTTAAGTAAATACTTAACCAATATAACTTGATGCTGGTAGGGTTAAGTCAACGTGAATTACTGGTAACACTTAACCAGTTTAACATGACAAATGAATAGGTTAAGTTAACTTGTATCGACTAATGACACTTAACCAATCCAACTTGACGAGAAAGAGAACTAAGTAGTAAATCTTAGTTAAAAGGACTAAGTGGTAAACCTTAGTTAAGAAAACGACGATTCAGGAAACCAAGAGGTAAACCTTAGTTACGAAAACTAAGTAGTAATCCTTAGTATAACACGAGGAGGAGCGAACGATCTTAAAGAAGGCCCCAACGAATTGGGTTACGAAGCCCGAGGCTTCGAGGGGACGTAAGGGTACTCTTGGTATCCCTCTGTGAGAATGCAGATGATCCGCCTGGGCTCACAGAGGTCTGCGTGAGAAGAACCAAGGGTATGCCTTGGTTGCAATATATGGTAACCTAAAGACTAGGATGGACCAGCGTGATTCGGCGAGACCAGTAGCCCTGTGATAGCGACTCGTCGTCTACCGACCATCTTGAGTCAGTCGAGATACGTAAAGAGGAAAGGCAGAGAACTCCAAAAGACCATATACTTGCTATCTAGTTATGGGTGAGGATGGTCATAGGTTAGTGGGGGCATAGAGGGCCTGTGTATAGTTCTCATTTTTCAAGGTGTGTCTTTCATTAGTTGAGGGAGGGGTCGAGTGGGACCATAGCCACTGGAAAAATAGACCTTAGCATCTGCATCGGCAGATAACTTAAAGCTCCCGACTGAGTTCTGTGTTTCTTGATTAGCCCTGCCACGGGACTCGGGCCGCACATATAGAGGACATGTGCAACTAGATATCTAGCACGTTTACGATACGATTGGGACGTAAAGTCTAGGGACACTTATCGCTCTGGGTAGTGTGTCCTAGACTAGGGGCACCGTTCGACAGGTAGCATAATCCCTAGTTGGACCTAGGTGGCATAAACCCTGAATCCGAGAAGTCTTAGATAAGTCGCATAAACCCTAGTCGAATCTAGGAAGCGCTCAATAAGAAAACCCTAGATTAGATCTAGGTAATAAATAATAGATGTACGCCTAAAGCCAACCACAATTACTGGGATTGGGATCGCGTTATCATTTTAGATAGATTACTAGTTGGGACACTAGATTGGTGGTGCAGAGACATAGAAACCATAATAACAGGTTAATAGCGAAGCGGAGAAAGTATTAAAGCATATCCAGTTTATCTTGTCTTAGCATATCTTGTGTTAATCTTATCCTATCTTGTTGGCCCTATCATCATGGTATTGTCTTGTATTCAGTTAATTCACGTCGTTTTGTTTTTCCTTGTTCACATGCTAGAAGTAACTGAACTTACCAGACTTTATGTCTGACCCAGTTTTCTTTCGTCTTCTTTTCTTCCGTTTCCCCCCCCCCACCAGGTAGTTAAGGATGGAATAGTATAGCTCAGGTTAGATTGGACCGTCACTCTTCCCAAGCTCGATGATTCTTTGACAAAGTGCTTTGGACTCTCTTTTTCTGCTGCTATGGCTGGCTTATGCTACATTGGGGAATATAAATGTTATTTTATGCTTCTTTATTTTGTAAGACAGATGATACCCTGATATTGGAAAACAATTGTTGTACAAACTATTTTATCAATAAAGTAAAGTTTTATTTTCCGCTGTTTTAATTTTGTTTGTCTTGTAATTTATCTGCATCTTTTACCCTAAATGCTCCACAGAACTTAGTGCATTCCCTTTGTGAGTGACACTAAAGGATGTGGGGTGTTACAGCTTAGGTCCGAAATTGACCTGGGTTCATCGAAAGAAAATAAATAGGGGAAGGTAGAATTTGTATAACAATCAACATAGAGAGAAAACTGACATAAAAACATCATCTCTGGCATAAAAGATAGATCTTGATAATAATATCAATATGAATCAAGAAAAACTGACTTACAATAGGCTGAATAGATCACAAGCTTGACATGAGAACGAACATAGAAAAGTCCCAAAACTCAAGATTCAAGAAGCAATTGAAATAGATCTGAATCAATGAACATACTTAAATCCAATTCCACTTTATTCCATGACCATATTGTAATTTAAATGTTTAAATCTAAAAACAACTAGAACTTACAGAGCATGGAAAATGAATTAAGAACTGAATTTGTAGTAAAAATGTCGCGGCATTGTTGATTTATTGTCTTGAATCATTGTAGAAGCCTTGTTCTTTGAATTGATTTGAGTTTGAATGTTTGTACTTTGATTTGGAGATGGCGGCCATGGTTCAAGAGGTATTTTAGCAGCATAATGGTGTAAGAATGATTTGATATGAATTAGGTTAGGTCCAAGGGTGTATTTATAGGGGTAGAAACTAGTTTAGGCCCTTAGACTAACCCTAGAATCAATCCGGACCATCAAAACACGTCTCAGGCTTCAAAAATGAGTTATGTGTCAAAACAGGCCGACCAACAGGTTTTCTGCTCGTCCTGGGCGCACCTACCAAGTGCGCTAATGCAAAACTGCATGGGTGCACTTCCCAAGTGCGCCAATGCAATTTTGTTCTGGCGCGCTTCCCAAGTGCGCCAGTGCATTCTGGCCGGTTTCTGGTTTTTCTGCCTAACTTCATTCGTCCATATCTTCTTCCTACGGTATCCGTTTTACGCAAACTCGGACTCTATTTCAAGAAAATTTCGAGATGAACGCAATGGCGTAACCCGTTTCCCTTGATTTTTATTTTAAAATTTAATTATACCCTGATTTCTAGTTTCAAGATGTTATTAAAATTCTAAGGGCCGATCAATTAAGATAGGTGCGGTAGGGACATGAAGCTGTCAATATGAGGTGGGACCCTGATCGCGGGATATGTACCTATAAAACTATAATGTGGGTTATGGGGGATCACTTATCTTGTAATTAAAACTTACTAAACTAATTGAAACGCTGGTTAGGTGGTGCAGAGAATATAGGAAATCAAGGAAAATGGTGAAATGGCGAAGCTTAGAAATCTTGCGATGTTATACTTAATAGAAACCTTGCAATGTGATACTTGGTAGGAACCTTGTGATGATACTCTTGATAGGAAGCATGGGATGTTATACTTGATTCATCGTGCATGTAGCTTACCTTGTCATCATGCTTATGTTTACTTTCAGTTTATTCATGCCATATTATCTTCACCTGTTTTTATGCTGAAAGCCACTAGGACTTACTCAGTCTTTATGACTGACCTGGTTTGTTTCGCCTCTTTTTCTTCCATTCCCCCCCCCCGGTTCGCAGGGTGGAAATACAGCTTAGTTCGGAGATCTTACCAAGCTCCAAGGCTCTTTCATGTGCTGCTTTGATCTCTCTTGGCTATGGCTTGCTTTGCTTTATTGGGGAATACTACAATTTATTTTCATGCTTCTTTGTTTTTGAGCAAGACAGATATTTTAGCTATGTAATTGGGTATTTGAAAGTTGATGGGCTTTTATTGTAAACAATTATATTTAATAAATGATTTGAAGTACTTCTACTTTACCTTCCGCTGTTTTATATATGTCTGTCTTGTAATATTTCTGTTCCAGTACCCATAATGCTCCATTGAAGTTAAGGCATTCCCTTTGTGAGTGACCTTAACAGGTGTGGGCTGTTACAATGATGTTGCAAATATAGAAATAAATCCTCACCATCACTGGTCTTAGATAGCATTGTTGGTGTCTCCATGTGCTTGATTAGCTCCTCGAAGGCCATTTGGCACTCTGGAGTCCATTAGAAATCCTTCTTTCCCTTTCTCAATGCATCGAAGAACGGAATACACCTATTAGTTGCTCCATAAATGAATCTACTCTAGGCAACAATCTTCCCATTCAAACTTTGAAGCTCTTTCTTTTAACTGGGAGCTCGCAACTCTCTCAATGCTGAAATCTTAGTATGATTGGCCCTAATGCTCTTGGAGTTGACCATGAAACCTAGAAACTTGCCTGATGCGACTCCAAGTGAACATTTGAGCGAATTTAGCTTCATGTCGTACCTTCTCAAAATATCAAACATCTTAGCCAGATTTTCCATGTAATCTGCCGCTCACTTCGACTTGACCAGCATGTCATTAACATAAACCTCCATAGTCCTACCAATCTATAATTTGAACATTGCATTGACAAGCCACTGGTAAGTTTCTTCTGTATTATTCAACCTAAATGGCATCACTTTGTAGCAGTATAAACCCACATCTGTGACAAAGCTCGTATTCTCCTAATCCAGCTCATGCATCATTATCTGATTGTAGACTGAATAAGCATCCATACACGATAGCAACTCGTGCCGCTGTCGTATCCACCAGCTGATAAATTCTGGGCAATGCGAAGCTATCTTTAGGGCATGCCTTGTTAAGATCTGAATAATCGATCCACACATGCCACTTGCCATTGGGTTTTTTCACTAAAATGGGTTGAACACCTAATATAGATACGTTGACTCTCTAATGAAGCAATTCCATGTCAACATGTTTACCTCTTCTTTGAGAACCATCGGTCTTTTAGGGCCTTGAATTCTCTCTTTTGCTTCACAAGTGAGATGTCAATATTTAATGTATGGACTGCCACTTCAGGCGATATACTACACATATCTGCATGACTCCAAGAGAATACAACCAAATTAGCTTTAAGAAAAATAACCAACTCTTTCTGCAGCTTCTGGACTAGCTGTGATCCTATATTCAACACTCGGTCAGGATCTTTCAGATGAACTGCTACAAATATTGTGATCTCTGGTGGCACCGCTCAACTCTCCACTACACTGGACTTCCGAGGATCCATCTCATTCTGATCCCCACTATGCTTGCCAGTGCAAGAGTCGTGCTTTCAATGTTATAATGAAGGTTCCCAAATGCGGAGGGGGCCCTCCACACTCTTTCCCTTATCTTTCTTCTTAGCTTGTCCAACTCTGTGAGATAACACTCTCTGGCAGTATTATGATCTCCCT
Organism: Allium sativum; assembly: GCA_030737875.1. NCBI lineage: Eukaryota > Viridiplantae > Streptophyta > Magnoliopsida > Asparagales > Amaryllidaceae > Allium > Allium sativum. Next base: position 135,501,650 of record CM060925.1, on the reverse strand, counting down.
TCACTACACCAATGCCCTTCTCCGTGGGAAACTTCATAGTCAAACACCATGATGCCTGTGCGATTCTGAAATCAACTAATGCAGGTTTGTCCAAGAATGTATTATAAGTGGAAACTTCATCAACAAGTACAAAAGTTTGCTTCAAGATAGGTTTCCTTTCTCCTTCTCCTAACTCAACAAGTAAGTTAATAGTTCCAATTGGTTTCTTTGGCTCTCCCGTGAACCCTTGATCTTTGTTTGACAAACTTTAACATCTGTCATCGAGTGATTCATCTGGTTTAAGATTTTCCGGAACAAGACATTAATAGAGGCGCAGCAATCAAAGCACCTTTTTGACCATTGTTGGGCCTATCCCGATTGTGATCACCACCAGATCTTGAGTTGGGGCTAACACACCTTCTGCATCATTCTCTCCAAACGCAATATCACCATGAGAAATCTTCTACTACTTCATGGGGATGGTTTTGTTGAGGATTAGGCACCTTTCTTCCTTTGGAACATACTTCAAAGCATTTGAGTATCTCTCAATCTCCCCCCAGTTGCTACCTGTCGGATGAAGACCATCAGAAATGGTATTGATCACGGCCTTGCATTAGCTTGCATTGGAGATCCATTAGTTGGACCCGATTGATCAGCAGTTGCACCCTACCCTTGTAGAGATGAAGAATGATTTGCAGCTTGTGGCTTCCTCACATACTGCTGCAGCTTATTCTTCCTGATCAACTCTTCAATTGAACTCTTCAAATGTTTAAATTCATTAGTATTATGAGCTATCAGGTTATGGAAATGACAGAATCTTCCAGACTTCACCTGGCTATCTTCCACTCTTTGCAGTTTCAGATCTGGATAATCTTCTATGCCTTTAGTGGTTGAGTAAATATTCTCTGGGGTATCCATCAATGGAGTCAACTCTGCAGGTTTGAAAAAGCGAAATCTCTTGATGTTTCTGCTATCTTTCCCATCATTTCCCCTCTTCTATCCCCGGTATTCTTCTAATTTCCTTGAGCATCATTATCCTTCTTTTCCGTCACAATACTACTTCCGGCTACATTTTGGGTGATAAAAGGATCATCTTCCACTCTAACGAACTCCTGTGCCGCCTTATAGAAATTCTCGAGGGTATTGGGCTCCTTCATTTTCACCTGTTTCCAAACTCATTCTTCTTGTCCACGGCTCGGAATAATGCCATCAATATCATTTGAGGCTCTGGATTCCCAACTTCTGTTACAGCAGCATTGAAACGAGTAAGAAAAGTTTTCACTGATTCCCCCGGGTTTTGCTCCAATCCTGATAGTGACATTATGTCCTTGGCTTTTGCAGTGTGCAACCTGAACTGCTCCCTGAACTTCTTTGCGAAGTCAGAAAACCAGTCTACTGATCTCGGTGGCAGTTTGGTGAACCAAAGCGAAGCTGCCCCTTCCAAAAAAATGGGAAAGTATAGACATTCCATATCATCCTTCGCCCTTGCACCATTCATATGCCACTCATACTTGTATAGAAATAGATTAGGATCAATAACTCCATTATAAGCTGACATATTCGGAGGAACAAAGTTCTTTGGAAACTCTGCCTTTCGAATTCTTTCAGTAAATGGAGTTTTACTTGGAACAAAATCTCATTCTTTCTGTTCATCGTTTCTATCCATGCTCTCCTTCATAATTTTCTTAATCATCTCCAAAAGGTACTCCTCGTCATTGTGTCGTTCCATGGGGCGGATGCCAGCTCCTTTACCAGATGCTTGCCTTGGCAAGCAATCGCGGTTAGAGAACCGGGGCCCTAGACCTCCACCTTGGGGAGGTGCCCCTTTGGTGGGACTAGCAACTTTATGAGAAGTATGCTTTGTGGATTGATTCTTGGCATTTACCTCGGAATCCTTGATGTTAGCGTAATTCTAACACTTGACTAATCATTCGCCTCCTCGACATTGTTATCATGATTGCGATCTGAAGCTGATTAGTGTGCATTCTCTTCCAAGTCAATCTCAACTCTAGGATTCGTAGGATTGGCTTGAGCATCAATGACAGCATCCAAATTATCCTTTAGAGCTTTATTCAAGGCTTTCATTTATTGATTCAATCCAACAATAATGGCACCCAACTCTCTTCTAGTCACACCAGCTCCTGGAGTTTGGGAAGTAGTCGGATTATTGGTTTGAGGAGTGGCCATAGCATCATCGGAAACATTTACATTTCCAGAAGTTCTCACAGATCTACAAGTCTTCTTTATTGGTTCCTTGATATCAGACAACTTTCTAAGTTTCATAGAAGTTCTTTCAACGGGCTTGACTATTAGACCTCGTGGACCTATAGTGAAAGATCAAGCTTCAACATCTACCCCAGCAAGGCTCTTAACCTTGTGGTCATGGGTTCGAGCCCCACGGTGGGCGCCAAAAATGTTAGCATAGAAAATGTGATGTGAATACCCCAAGAGGTGTATGAAAACCTTTAAACTGCAAATAACAAGGTTAGAAGCAAGTAAATGCAAAAAAATAGCAAAGAGAAAGGAAATTTATAGTGGTTCAACCTCGATTTTGGCCTATGTCCACTTGAATGGGGATTTTATTACTTCCTCCAACACAGTACATAGTCGATCTCATTTTACACCTTTCTTTATCTTTTACAATAATTCTCACTCTCTTCTCTATGAACTCTTGATGAATCTCAAACTCACTATTGAATATATTCGAATATTTACTAGTAGCGAAGATTATTGAACTTGATCTTCAATAATTGAGCTCGGTAATGATCGTCGATGATTTCTCGATGAGAATTATGATGGAGATCTTTGAATGAAGCTTGATGAAGCTTTAATGGAGTTATAGAAGTTTGAGTGTTGTTGGAGATCGATAATGGGAGCCCTTCGGGAATAGAAATTCTAACCCTTTTTACATGTGAGGAGGTAGAATATTTATAGGCGAAGTTATGAGTGATTTGGAGCGGGAAATAGTGCGCAGGCAGTTCTCTGGATCGGCGGGCGATCCATGCCTATATTGGGCACGACCCATGTATTGTAAGGCCACTCTTTTTCGTGTAGCTAATCCATAGTTGGATCGGTTATCCCGATCCATCATATTTTTTGAGGAAAACGGGTGTGTAGCGGGCACTACACAGCCGGTTACGCGTAGATGCATAAAAGCTAGTAATAATATCTGGTTGACAGGCCCAACCAGTAGAAAACTAAGAACACACCAAGATGGTCATATATAATACAGTCTGAGGAGTACTAGTAAGATGTACATATAGCAACCACATCACAGCTGAGTGATAAATACACTACCAAAATAGAACTACATACTTATACTTGATCACAGAGGAAATAGTGAGCTGCTTTCTTGAGATCCAGGCGAGCGAGGCTGGGGGAGGGAAAGTCTGAAGCGAGCGTGCCTGACCGAGCCTGTCCATAATTCGAAGAGATGCAGAATATGAAAACAAGTTCCCCAGAATAACTTTTTGGGTCTTCCGAATACATATGCATTTCGTTCTAACCAGATACATCAGGAGAAGATCACAACCAGAGAGTCAAACGAAGGATCAGGGGGGCTGTGCTGCCAGTAATCGAAGAAAGAGCGAAAAGAAGGGACAAAACCAAGAATGAATGAGCTAACAGCGGCCCAAACCGCAAAGGAAAAGTCACAATCAAAGAAAAGATGGGTGAGAGATTCATTATTCAGGTTGCAAAGAACGCAAATAGGGTTGACATCGATCCCAAAGCGGTAGAGTCTGTCTTTTGAATTGATGCGATTGTGGATTAAGAGCCATTGAAAGAAAATGATGCGTGGGGGGAGATGACAGTTCCAAATTCTGGAGAAAGAATAACATCGACCAGGATGGATCAAATAATCATAACAAGACTTGACTGAGAATTTTCGTGAAGAACCCAAAGCCCAATAGAAAGAGTCAGGCCCAGGTGAGAGTTGAAAAGAATCAATGAGTATCTCGATATTAGTCAACTCTTGTAAACTGGACAGCCCAAATAGTGAACTGGGAAACAAGCCCAATGGGCCTAAATTAAAGGCTTCAGCAATTGTCTGTGGGTTAGAAATGTTACTAGATCCAAGGTTGGGCAAGGAGGAGGAAAGAGGAAGTTCTCCGAACCAAATATCTTGCCAAAACAAACATGATTCACCATTATTTACTTTAACATGGAAAAGAGGTTTAACTCTCGCGAGGGAGGATAAAACTCCTTTCCAGAACGGAGATGGATTAGAGGCAGGACTGAAATGTAGAATGAAGGCTGGGTTTGCATTGTAAAGCCGCATTAAGATCCAATCTTTCCATATGAAATGAGAAGGGGAAAGAGCACGCCAAATCCATTTAGTCAAGAGAGCTTGATTGAAGGAGGTAAGCTGGGGGACATTCAATCCTCCATGAGAGTAAGGGAGACAAACTGTATGCCAGTTGACTAGCCTTTTGATATTATCACCATTCCAAAGGAAAGAACTTCGAATAGAATCAATCTTATTGATAACCCAGATGGGTAATTTGTGAAACGACATCCAGTATGTTGGTATTGAGGAGAGAACATGCTTGAGAAGCACAAGGCGACCAACAGAAGACAAGGAATTTGCCTTCCAAGATGATAGTCTATATTCAATCTTTGAGATAAGAGGAATCCAATCTGATTTATGAAGTTTGGTAGGTCGAAGGGGTATACCTAGATAAGTAATGGGGAAAGATCCAACCTTGCAATTTAGACATTTGGCAATAGAGGCACCGAGTGAAGAACAATTTCCCAACATTATAACAGAACTTTTATTGAAATTGATAGAAAGACCAGAGATGAGTTCAAATATGTAAAGGAGAACTTTAAGGCTATGGATGTTTTGAGGTGAAGGAACGGTAAAGAGAATCGTGTCATCCACAAATTGTAAGTTGGTTGTGGTGAGGTTGGAATTAGGAAGAGAAACGCCAGAGAGAATGTTGTGAGCTAATGAGAGTTTCACCATCTGATTAAAGACATCAGCAATCAAGACAAAAAGCAAAGGTGAAGGTGGATCTCCTTGTCGTAAGCCTCTTTTAGATTTAATTTTACCACCAATTTCTCCATTAATATTGATTGTTGAATAGCTAGTGAATAGGATATGCTTGATCCAATTACACCAATTCATGGGGAAGCCTCTGTGAGACATAAGGTCTAAGATGAAATACCAGTTAACCGAATCAAAGGCTTTAGAGAAATCAAGTTTAAGAAGCACTCCAGGGGAGTTCGTGGTGTGACAGAAGGAGATGATCTCCTATGTAGCAGCAACACAGTCTAATATATTTCTTCCCAGAATGAAAGCGGATTGTTCAATACCCACTAACTCAGAAATGTGATTTTGGAGTCTATTAGCTAATATTTTGGTGATGATTTTGAAAGTAGTATTGAGGAGGCTGATGGGTCTATATGATGGAAGGGTGTTAGCTCCACGGAATTTAGGAATGAGGGTGATATTAGCATAATTAAGTTTAGCAATAACATATGGATCAAAGTAGAATTCAGAGCACATCTCAATTAGGTCAAATTTGATGGTGGGCCAAAAATGCTTAAAAAACATGGGCCAAAGCCATCAGGCCCAGGAGCCTTGTCTGCCGCCATATCATTGATTGCAGCCCAAATCTCCCCTTCTGTGAATGGGAGATCAATGGCAATATGCTTAGGGTTTGGATAAAGTTTGTGCCAATCAATCGTAGGGGATGGAGGGGGTTGTGAACCCAGAATGTTTCTATGAAATTGTGTGAAAAGGGAGCAAATTTCTTTGGGATCAGAAAATGAGCTGTTTGCGTGCATTATTTCAGAAATGAATGAAGCACGTCGGCGACCATTAGCCAATCGGTGAAAGTATGCAGTGTTTTTATCTCCTTCATTAATCCATCTAGCTTTGGATCGTTGTTTCCATCCAATTTCTTCTTGTTTGATAAGTCTCTCTAATTCCAATTCATGGTTTTTCAGGTTATGTTTCTCAAGGTCAGTTAGTGGACGACTCTCCTCAATGATGTTCAGGTTTAGAATGGCATCTTGAGTGGATGAGATTCTGGATTTCAAAGAATTCCAAATGTTCTTAGCCCAAGGGCGAATCAATTTACGTAGAGAGCGAAGCTTACAAACCATTCTGGTTGTTACCGAATTACAATTCAATGGTTGCGACCAAATGTGTTTGATGAAATCATCAAAGGAGGGTTCAAGTGTCCACAATCTCTCGTATCTGAATGGTCTCTTAATCAAAGCATTATCCTGAGTATCAAGGACAATTGGACAATGGTCAGAAATGGTTGTGGCGAGGCCGTTGACCAAGGAGAGGGGAAAGAGATCCTCCCAGGCCAAATTAAAGAAGAATCTGTCAATTTTTGATAAAGAAGGATTGTTTCTTCTGCTGGTCCAAGTGAATCTACGATTATTAATGGGTGGGTCAATGAGATGGCAGGAATTGATGAGAGAGTTAAAAGAGACGGAATCGGGGTAGGGGGTGCCTGAATTACGTTCAAAGGAAAATCGAGTAGTGTTGAAGTCACCACCAATGATCCAGGGGCCATTAATATTATGAGATAAGTTGAGGCAGAATTGCCAAACTTCTGATCTAAGATGAGGATCATTGGGAGCATAAACATTGGTGAAGTGAAAGAAAGTGTTGGTGGGACCGTGGAGGAGGATCACGTGCAAAACAGAAGGGTGATATGAGGTGTGACAAAGCTTCCAGATACTTTCGTTCCACGCAGTAATTAGTCCACCACGTGAGTCAACTGCATCCACGTGGGACCAACCAGAGAGGTGAGGGCCACAAAGTTGACGAATAAGAGCATTGGGTGGATTAGAGACTTTGGATTCTTGTACAAATAGGATATCAATACGAAGAGGAGATATGATTAGGTTGACAGCACGATTTTTTGTAGGGTCCCCTGACCCACGAATGTTCCAAGATACAATCTTCATTTAATTTAGTTAGTACGCTGCTGTTCTAGGGTTTGCATGGCAGAATAGTGTGTATCATGCAGACTCACGCCCATGCATTTTGCAAGTTTTTTATTTAAAGCCTTATTAGCAGAAGAAAAAACAACAGGTACAAAAAAGGTACCAGAGGTTTCAGGCGGAAGGGATTGTGGTCTGCTGATCCTGGCACTCCGCCTAATTGAAGAGGAGACCACCAGAGGAGAATTTGAGTCCTGATGCTCCTGGGGATGTTGCTCGTTGTTATCATGCTCGAGTTTTTCCTGACTAGCTTGATGTTGATGCTCCTGCTGGGTTGGCAACTGAAGGTGGAGGGGTACTGAAAGATCCAGATCTGCAAAAGGGTCCCAACGAGGCACAAACTGATCCACATTATGATGAATCAACATTGCCAGATCCTGGTCATGAATTGGTATGAGGCCAGGCACCCAATGCTCCGCTTCATCCGTCATAGCATCATATCTGTTGTCATCAATTTGCATGTCATGTTGCGCCAATGTTTGGAAGATGTAGCCATCATGGTCATAATCCATACCAAGGAGGAGCGTTTTAGGGCGTTGCGGAGGGTGGGCATGATCCCAACGCTCGATACAAAGCCTAACAACATGATTGTTAAGGTGGGAAATGAAAGTACAAGGGGTGGTGATGCACTCATACAATTGCATCTTCACATAGAGGTAGCGATGATCCACCAGAGACCAATCGCATGAGTCTTCTTCAGTTAAACGTCCCATCGGCTTAAGAGCTTCACTAATGGCATCAAAGGTTCTCATAAATTCAGGAAAGCCACTGACTTTCACCCAAGATTCTTGCTCAAAGGAGGGTTCTGGGAGATCAGAAAGGGTGGGGGCTTGATAAAGGGACACAGTTCCATCTTCCATAGTTAGGGATTTCAGTTGAAGGGCACGGTTTTTGGTATCTAAGTCAGGGAAGTAGATCAAAAATGTGTTATCAGAGGTATGCCACATTGGCCAGTCAAGGTGAACGCCGAGGGCTAAATTAAGAGCTCGACTGATCAGCTCAATAGACCAGATTCCATTGATAATGGTTGCTGAGAGGTAGCGATAAGCATCCTCCATTTCAAGCAAGATTGGAAATTTTTGGAGTGGTTTTGAAGAAGGAGAGGAGGACGAGGGTAATGAGTTGTTTGCAGAGGGGGTTAAGCTTGAAGTGTTACGTGTTTTTGGATTATTTGGGTTATAATTACGATTTGAAATAGGAGTAGACCGATGGGTCCCAATATTCTGATCGCGCAGCCTAAATGCCTCGCGGCCTTTCAATGTCTGAGAACCATTGGGATGGAGCAACAGCTCGACACTACGCTGGAAGGATGATTTTCTTTTATCGGGACAACGCAGGCTTGCATGCCCAAAGAGCGAACAGCAATAACAAATCGATGTGTTTCTACACTGGCTGGCCACGTGTCTTCTATCTGCACATCTCAGGCACCGACGTTCAGTTTTCAAAAACTCGATCATGTTTCTGACCATTGTGAATGGCGGCAGGATTCTACGCTTATGAGGCGGTGGATTAGAGAGAATGGGAGAGCATGGCGGTGGCGAGGCGGCAACATGTGCCTACGATCTGGCAGAGGAAGACGCAGGAGGTGAGCTGGCGGAGAAGCGGTGGACAGGGAGGGAATCAGTGTCGAGGGGATGGTTGGAGAAAAGTGGCGAGGTGGCAGGCAAGCGACGAGGGAAGGAGGAGGAGGAACGGATGAGGTTAGAGGCAAGAGGCTGGGAGTGGTTGAGAGGGATGAAGGAGACGGACGCCATGAATTATTTATGTTTTGTTAATCCCCGATCCATCATATTATAATGTGAATTCCACGATCCAAGGTGTGCGGCTTTAAATCTGCTTGATCCATGCCTATGGATCGGTCCACACGATCCATGTTTTTACTTGATGACCGATCTATCACTTTTTTCGGCCAAACTGATCCATTGCTTTGTACTATGCACCGGGCTTGTTCGATCCATCCTTGGGTTGCATATCACGATCCATCAGTATTTAGCTTAAAGCATGGCCGATCCATCCATTCTTAAGATATGGCCCATCCATCACAAACTTATGCGATATAATCCATGGTTGCTTTTATAACCGATCCATGTATATGACTTGGAATTGATCCATCACTTATGCAATCCAAAGCTCTATTCTTGAATCGCGTTTTTAACGAGATTAACAGAAACTTTTCATCATATTTTTGAAAATGATGAAAATTTGGAATTCAAAAATCATTTTATCATCCAAAAGCAAGAAGTGTCAATCTATTTCTTCAACACACTGCCGCCCCTCGGTTCGGAAACTTTAACAACCCTGCTCTGAAAGTTAACAAAGCCCTTTTTGCTATTTTCGGAAATTATGAAATCAATTAGGCAAAAGTGATTTTAAGTGAGTTTCAATCAAAGGAAATATCAACAAAAGAAAATACGTTATATCATGGAATTTACCTTACACGTATTTCCAAATATTTTGGGGTTGATTTCAAAGGAGAAGAGTTCATTTCTAGAAAAGTTTTAATCCCAAAATATTTCTCTTACGAAGAATCCACTTGTGTTTCATCCATATAAAACATATGTAGAAAAGCGAGCAAGATTAGAAGAAGAAGAAGAAGAAACCAATCAGATGGATACCGAAGAAGTGGTAGAAGACACCTCTTTAGAAAGCATTGAATATCATACTAACTTCTCTAAGAAAACCATTCTCAAAAATCAAATGGTTTTAGTCAAGAACCAAAATACACTTAAGAGATTGTTTAGTAAGAAATTCGAAAAGATTTCTATTAAAATGAGTATGTTCTTTGGCAAAGTTGGAAGAAAACATGGCTTGTCATCCTCCTCCTACGCTGAATTCTAAGTTTAATATTGTATTGTATTTGCTTGTATTCTAATTTCCGCATTTCTATCTTAAGTCATGTACTTGTTTAATGTATTGTTATCATTAGTATGAAATGAAGTTCTTTATTTCTATCAATTCTTGTTTAAACATTTGAATAGCTATTAAAATAAATAAAAAAGTTTATATAAGTCGAGACATATCACAAAAAAATAAAAGTCTTCAAAAATTGAAAATATACATGCACATGTCGACACACAAGTTTATGCATATCGACATATAATTGTATAATTTCCATAATTGTTTGAATTTGAAAACTGCTCTAATAAACTCATATCTATTATTCAAATGAATTTTAGAGCCTATTTATACCCTTTTCTTCCAGAAAAACTAATCCATTTATTCCTCCTATACTTCCTTTCACTGTTTCTTAATAAATTCAAAACTATAGCAACTCAAATCCATAATCTAAGCGATAAATCTTGAAGAAATTCTTATTTTTTCAAGAAGATTCTCTCAATCATTCTCTAGATTCAGCGTCACTTAGAATTAAGTCGAATACAGATGATCAAACAACAGGAGAAACATTTTGATGCAATTTGATGGATGATCGCTTCCCTTTCAAAAGATGAAGACAACAACATCACTGGAGCACCTCTCACCAAAGACAATGAAGACTGGGATGCTATGAAGCTGATCCAATTTTTGATGGAGATGGTTGGGTTGAAGTTTCTCGAAATGTATGAATTTGTTCTCATTTGTGTGATTTGTTTGAATTATTTCAAAATTTTAAACTTTTAAATAAACAACTTTAAATATGGCGCTGTTTGATTTGATTGAATGTATTGACATATATTGGATATATATACATTAAATTGGCTTGGTGTGATTTGTATGACTCAAAATGTAGTTTATTATTTATAATCAATCAAGTTATAATAGTTAGAATATTATAGTTATTTAGTTTAGTTATTATATTTAGTTATAATAATATTAATGAATCATTTTTAGATGTTAGGATTATGCCTTAGTTTTAGGGGGAGCATTAGAATCTAGTTAGGATTATATAGTTCCTGTAGATGATAAAGGGGGAGAATTATATAGGGCTTAGATTATGGGGGAGTTAGAGAGTTAATGAAGAAAGGGGGAGTAACTAAAGAATCAACACATCAGGTATGAATATTTCATAACCAAGGTTGTCATCATAAAAAGTGGTAGATTGTAAGAGATTGAGATATTGATGATGATGGTTTTGATGACAACAACCTTGTTTCAACATTGTTTCGATTATTATTGTTATAAAATATATACTAACACTAGTTTCTAGAATATGTATAAATGTGTATACATAGGAAATCTATGCAAATATTTATTATTGAAGACTATACAGTTCCGAGAATCAAGATTTCAAAGTAGAAGAGTTCAAGTTTCAAAACTCATGAGTATTAAGAAATCAAGAGTTCAAGAATGATAGAGTAAACGTGTCTAGATATTCTGTTAAAACTCAGGTTAACACTTGGTTCTGAATTCAAATTTAAATTCTGATTTTAAATTTAATTCAGATTTCAAACTTCCTTTCAAAATTATTTACTTGATTTTAAATCTAGTTATCAAATAATTCCAAAATTACATCCTTATTTATAAATATATACTTCTTTATTTTAAGAAATATTTGAACTCCTGAAATTTATTTTTAATTCTATTTCCAAATTTATCTTTAATAGATTTTTTACCATATGTTTTACTTACAAATTTATTACTAGTTTTATTATAATTAAAAAATGTTTCCAATTCCTTGTTTATATCAAATGCTAATATATTCATAGTTTTATATTTATACTTTTATATCATTTTATATTCAGTTTCTTAAATATTTTATTTCATCTTCATATGAGTTTTTAAAATATATTTTAATTTGAATAGAACGTTTTAATATAAAGGAATATAGCTTATTTTAATTTATTTAAACATTATTTACTTTTATTTAAAATCGTTTTTTAATTTTACACTAGCATATGATGACATATAAGAAGTGCTATATTGACATACTAGCCGTTGGTTGGTTTTTTAAAATTTGAAAAGAAGTGTATTTTAAATTCAAACCTTTTCTGAAAGGATGTGACTGTTGGAAACGTATAAATACCTTCCAGAATTCGAATTTTTTAGTCACTTTTCATCTTCTTCCTCTCTATACATTCCACCATTATTATAACTTTCTGCACTTATACTCTGCCCATTTCAATAGAAATCATATCATCCTTTTTCTCTTCCAATTCTTAATCACAATATCTCTGAATTCAAGTGCCACTCAAGAGCTATAGACTGTTTGTAATCATAGATCTCAAGTTCAAGTCCTATCGATTCAAAACTACGAAAATTGATAAGAGAAGGATATGGCCCTGTCCCGTATAAGGTATTTGGGTGTGATTTTGTCTTGGAAATCAATTAAGTGTAAAGCTGTGGCTCGTTAATCAAGTAAGACTCACTGTACTTGGAATCAGTTAGGATGTTCCCTTGTAGCCAGAAATCAAGGATTGTAATTGGATATTATTTAATAAAAATATGCATCAACCGAACATTTTGTGGGACTGGATGTAGCGAATCCTGAACCAGTATAAAATCCCATAATGTACTTTCCTTGTAACGACCCAGATTTTTCTGGTCAATTTATTTTGAATATTTAATATTATTTTAAATATAGAGCTGATAATATAAATCGATTTTCATATTGAGTTATAGATCTAATTACCGTAATACGAGATATATTGAATTCGAAGTTAGAATTGAATCAAAACAGTTCAGATAATAAATATAAATCCTGTGTGAATGGAATCGATAATGGTAATGATGTATTATCGAGAAATTTATTTGTTTATAAATTTAAATAATATCTTTATAAAATAATTATTCTATATACGTTTAAATTAAATATAAAATATATTCGGTTAGTTCAGAACAATGTTAAACTGTTGAAGTAACAATGGTTGCGTTAGGATAGCGGTTCAGGATTTTAATTTAAAGAACCACAAGATATTTAGCTTTTTAATCAAAACAAAAACAAAAAAATAAAAATACATCAGCCACCCTAGAAAAAAATCACGTAGACCTATGTATCCTTCGAGCTGTAGTTTTTGCTTCATTTCTTCCCTACAGAGAAAAGCAAGAAATTAATGGTGATGTACGTATGTTCCTTCGTTCTTCCCTATATAAATAGTCCGAAGCCTTCACATTCTTTCCATTCTCGTTTTTATTTTCTCATTCCTCAGCTAGAAACCGAAGTCGTCCCCTCCCAAATCTTTAGAAATTTACCTAGATTAAATTACTCAGCGGAATTAAACGAAAATGGATTCAATGATCCCCTCTTCATGAGTACTTCGCCCTCGAACCCTCCAGACTAGATGCGATGCAACACTTGGGTGCGATTTAGGGAAAATCATGGATTAGGGTTAACGGTCGCTTGCGAGTTAGGGAGGTTCTGGGGAGTTTCGAATTGGGATTGTCAGTGTCCAGGTTGAGTAGATTGGCAGAGAAGATTTATGTCGAAATTGCTAAGGGGTGTCGATGAGGAAGGGCTCGATGTGGTATTTCGCGAGCCATTGTTCACCGCGATTCAGTATTTGGGGAGGCATTTGTCGTGATAGTTCTTATAAGGCTCAAGTGTGAAGCTTAGACAACGGAGAGGGAGTGCGTTCTACTGTTGGGTGATGGTATGGAGTCTGCAGTAAGGACTGATGGGATTGGTTTGGATTTGTAAATGAAATGGAGATCGACTGCCAGTTGCTCGATGAAATGCCAATGTGGATCAGGGCAGTTTTTGGAGCTGTTTCGGTAAACGTTGATCATCGATGGTTGAATTGGTTCGCGGATGGTCAAGTAGATTGCTATCGAAATAAGGTATATGTTTCATGCAATTTAAAATACCTAGGATAATCTATTTATTTATGTTATGGTTAATTTAAATAAATGGTGATCGATAAAATATGAAATAAATATCGTAGGTGAAAGAAGAATTCAACTCAAATAGATAATATCCGCAACAAAACGGAATTTAAATGGATATTCGAGCAAAGGAATATTACGGTGAGTAAATCTCACTCACCTTTAGAATTATTTTTATTTCATTAAAAATAATAACTTGTTGCTTGTGTGAATGTTTCTGCTTGTTTTATATATATTAGTTATCTAGGCTACTATATATATATATATTGGGTTGATTGATTGGTTGGATTCCCGCAGTCTCATTAGCGGATGCCCGCAGTTTCATAGCGGATGATTACCCTATATGCCCCACGCTATGATTAGTGGATGACCTTCTATACCGCGATATTCTGCCACGAAGCAGAATTGGTATTATTTATGTGCTAACATCTGTGGATGCAGGAAAACAGGTTGGAGGAATCCAACTGGATTCCTCAAAAATATATTATCTGTTTGTTTATTTGTTTGCATATATATTGTTATATATGACGTGTCAGAAAAATAAATAATTTGTTGCTTTGTGTGTTTAAATATCACTGGGCCAATTAAAAGGACATTTGAGATTTTAAAAGGGAAAATTCTATTTTTAAATAGAATTTGAATTTTAAATGGAAATATAATATAAAACTTGCTTTGAAAAATAAAACAAGTAGTTTTAAACGAAGGTTATAAATAATTCTTTTATAACGAAGTTATAAATGAAGTGAAAAAGAATTATCATTTGATAATTCAGAAATAGAAATACAAGTGCGAAATTGGAGTTTGGAATGAAATTTCAAAACAGGAGGTGAAATGAAATTTTTAAATATATAACTCAAATGAAATTTGAGTATAACATTTGAAATTTAAAAAGGGGTTTAAATATTTGAATTTTAAAAGGGGATTGAATATTAGAAATTCAAATAGAAGTTCAAATAGAATTTGAATTCAAGAAATTAAAATAAAATTTTAATTCAAAGGAATTTGAATATTAGAAATTCAAATAGAGATTTGAATGGAGAATTGCAAAATAGAATTTGAAATATAGAATTTCAAAGAAGAATTGAATAAAATTTGAAATATAGTATTTCAAGGAAGAATTCAAATGTGAAATTTGAATAGAGATTTGAATGGAATTTTGAATATGAAATTTGAATTGAGATTTGAAATAGAAATTCAAGTGTTGAATTTGAACATGGAATTGAATATGGAAATTTAAGTAGAAATTTGAATATGAGATTTCAAAATAGAATTTGAAATAAACTTTGAAGTAGGATTTCAAAGTAGAATTGAAATAGGATTTCAAAATAGGAAATCCAAATAGTTTTGAAATGGAATTTGAATTCAAGGGAATTCAAATGAATTTGAATATTAGAAATTCAAATGGTGTTGAAAATGAATTTGAATATTAGAAATTCAAATGGGGTCGGAAATGAAAATGGAATTTGAATAGAAGAGATTCAAAATTGAATTCAAATAAGATTTGATCTATGGGATTTGAATATGAAATTCAAATGGGTTTAAAACTATGGAATTTCAAATATAGAATTCAAATAAAAGGTGAGATTGGAATTTGAATCAAGGGAATTCAAATAGAGTTGAAATGGAATTCGAATAAAGAATTTGAAATGGAATTCGAATAAGGAATTTGAAATGGAATTCGAATAAAGGATTTCAAATGGGATTTGAATACAGGATTTAAAACTATGGAATTTGAAAGGTGAAGATTCAAATGGAATTTGAAATATATATGAATATATATATTAAATGGAATTGAATTCATTTTAAGAAGTTTAAAAGTTTATATTTATAAATATAATTAAAACGAACTCGCCGCAGCGCTGCAGTTCGTAAAATAGCGATTCGAACTTCAATTGAATATACCGAGTGCAATTGAAGTCGGAATTCTTCGAAACAAGAAACGCCAGGACCGATTTGATAATAGCTTTCTAATGAAAGAGAAAAATCTGAATTTCGTCGTATAGATTTTGAGTTATGTCAAAATCAAATTTTCAGAAAAACAGCGCCAGAACCAGTATAAGACCATAACGGTTTATTTAATTAAATTAAAGGATTTTAAGTAAATAAAAATCGAAATTTCTATTTAGAAAAATCCAGATGTGAGTTATAAAATATATGTGAACTCCAGTGGAGTAATGAGTTGATTTCTGAAATAGAAATCAGATTTTTGATTTATTGAATAGAGTTAACTAATTCGAATAGAAATTAGTTAATGAGATTTCGAATGAATATTGAGCTTCAAATAAGTGAATTCGATTTGAGAATTTATATTCGAAATAGAAAAGGAAACTAGAATTGAAATCGAAATTCGATTTGGTTATGAACGAGTTAAATATTTTGTTCGAACATGTTATGTTCACAAAAAGTGAAATAGGCAAAAGGGCCAATTTAAAGAATAAATGGCGAAACTGAATTCAAGCGATTAGATGGTATTGAATTGAATTGCAAACAGGTGAATATGTGTTAAGCAGGTTTGGGATGAAGTACATGAAGTTATTAATGTAGTGCTCGACAAAAAGGTACATGTTTAATTCGTATATGAGATTTTATGCGCCGTATCGGCAAGCCGCTTGGCTTTTCCTTTTTCTTTTTGATTGAGGAAGATACCGGGAAACTATTTGAAATTTCCCGATGCTCCCGATACAGGGGAGGTTATGGCGAATTTTTCCGGGAATTTAAGGAGTTAGAATATTTTTAAGAAATTTGACAATTAGAAATCTATATATCGATATATATAGAATTCGATAAGGCAACGAAATCAAAAATAGCGGAAAGGGCCAAGATTGGTTATTGAAAATATTTGGTTAACAAATATTGATAAGAGAATATAGAAGAGATTTAATTAATAAAATATTAATTAAAGGGCCCAGTGATTTGTTTGATATGTTTGGATGAACACTTGTTTTTATTCGATAGTTAAAACACAGACTATCGAAGTTTTTGACCATCGTTGTCAATATGGAGAGACCGGTTGGATTATTATCCGAAGAACCACTCCGTATCGGCATTAGCGTTGCGAACCAAGTATGCTGAATATATTGAAGACGGAGTGAAGTGCAAGGGCTTTTCTATTTATAGAAATTGTGCCTTCGGTGTCGTTCAATCCCAGAACGAACGTAAATGGACGAATGTCTGACAAAGTATTTCCAATAATCAAATGGGTTGGTCTGTATGAATATATATGGTTGCAACGGATTTATCCCTTAGCATAATATCCAGAATATTTGTGCAAACTCAACTAGTGATTAACGGATCTGACGATGTGGCATTCAAAGTGATTGTGTTATCGATGAATGGTAAGTATGCGTAGCCTCAGGCCTCAACAACCGGGAAATGACAAAAATCGGGCAGGCAGCATGGCTATGTGGGTCGCACCCATTAGGGTGTATAATCACCTATCTAGAGAAATTCCTTTTGTTTCTAAATCTATCGATTCTGCCCATTCGGGAAACGGTGGTTTGAGTCCAACCGTTGGTGATATACATTCGATACACTCAAGCGAAATGAGTGGTCGGTCATGTGTGGGCCGGGTTGCAAGACGTTCTTGTTGAACCCAGGTGTATTCGCCTCTAGAGATACATCATCGGAAGGTGGTTCCATACCTTGTCATGTTGGAAATCCAATCTCCAATAAGCGCCATGCGGTTTTTGATTTTATACTATATATGTGGAACGTGAGATGCAAGCGTTCTGCTATTTGGTTATTTACTTGATGTAGACATTATTATAATATCATTGGATTTGATATCAAAGTGTTTTGGGTTATAGTAAGGTAAAAACCATCCATGTTTATGTGTGGGCTGGTCTTACTATTATCTTTCTTTTGAAAGGATTTTTGAAAAGTTAAGCAAGTGGTTGGAGTTTACTCACACCAGTCCCATGACTGACCCAGAGTTTATTTTGTTTTTTTTTGTTTTCCTTAAACTCTTGGGTGCCCAAATTTGTACGGGCAGCCAAGTGTTTCAGGCTTTTACAGATGCCATTGGAGGAGCTTGAAGGAGGAGGCTTCAACGTTAGTTATGTAGAGTTACTTCCGCTGAATCAAATGTTATGTGTACTCTGATGATGGTATGTATATATGTACAAACCAGATTTGTATTTCAAAGCTTATATTATATAATATATTTTATTCGTTCCGCTGTGAGTTTGTGATCTTCGTTTTCTTCTATTCTAATATTTCTTTCTTTCTATTTCTCATCCTCTAACTTCTTTCTAATAATGGATCGTATTTCTGTGTTATTTGGGTTGGACGTGTGGTGTATTTAGTCAACTCAGGTAGCACGGATCTGCGGGTCGTTTCAGTTGGTATCAGAGCTGGTTGCTTAATTGGTACGGATGATAGGGGGTTCTCGCTTCGCGTTTGGTGGCGAACGGGAGACTCTTACCCCTACATCTCCCGACAATGTGGGTTGGTCGAGTCGAGAGGCTGGCCGTAAAAGCAGTTCTGAGGTATCTCTGTAAGCCACGCTGGGAGGTTAGCCCAGTGCCGAGGGAGGAGAGGATGGTTGAAAAGCCTACTCGAATCTCGTGGTCATTACAGTTGGTATCAGAGCTTAGGTTGAGCGAACACCTAGGCTTGTGTGGCATGTGCTCATTAGAGATAGGGTCAGCAGTGCCCTAGAATGAGTTGAGCGTACATATACGAGAGAGCGTATTTGTAAGTTGATATAAAAGTGTTTTATATTGTGTTGACTAGTCTGTGAGTGGTTTATGAATTCTGGTCGAATCATGGGACGCCACGAAGTCGATAGGAATTTCTAAACACTTGAACAGAAAATACGACATGATATTGTTTTAAAATGGGTAAATGAAATCATTTACCCAAATTTCTATTTTGATATAGAAGGAATAATTTTCTGAAATTATTATAATATATGGATGTGTTGATGGTTAGGATTATAATCAAACGAGATTATAAAATTAGAATGGTTATATATAACCAAATAAAATTTGTATAGGAATTAAATATACAAATGAGATGAATTAGAATTTAACTCAAACCAGAATCAAGAATTCAAAATCCTGGGAAGTTGAAAAATATTTTTCAAAAGTATATTAAATTAATATAGATTTGTTTTAGAAGGATTTGAAAGAAAATCATTTTAAATGGATTTTGAAATAATAAAGCACTGAACTCACTTCAGTGGCTGGGAAATAATTCTGATGATGATTGCAACATCATCAGTGTTCATTTCTGAGTTTCTAAGTGATAAAATTGCTACCTTAGAAAGTTTTGATGGAAATTTGTTGGAAAGAAAACAAATTGGTTTGAATATTCAAGTGTTTTGAATTTGAGATGGAAATAAATATATGTATATATATATGTGATTTCAAAGGATTTGAAATGAAAACCCTGGGATCTGGATTCTGGAATTAAAATTTAACTGAAGCAAGTTAAATGGTTCGAGGTGAATAAATTGACTTGAATCAATTTGAAATAAAATTGAAAGGAATATGAATTAGAATGCATATGAATGGAAACCAAAAGTTTTGGTTGAAATTAAAGTCATAGAAATATGAGGAGTTGAGTTTCAACATAAGTGAATTTTTGAAAAGTAATAGGTTTGTACCATTTTTCTTACCTTAGCAATTTCGAGGACGAAATTATTTTAAGGGGGGAAGAATGTAACGACCCAGATTTTTCTGGTCAATTTATTTTGAATATTTAATATTATTTTAAATATAGAGCTGATAATATAAATCGATTTTCATATTGAGTTATAGATCTAATTACCGTAATACGAGATATATTGAATTCGAAGTTAGAATTGAATCAAAACAGTTCAGATAATAAATATAAATCCTGTGTGAATGGAATCGATAATGGTAATGATGTATTATCGAGAAATTTATTTGTTTATAAATTTAAATAATATCTTTATAAAATAATTATTCTATATACGTTTAAATTAAATATAAAATATATTCGGTTAGTTCAGAACAATGTTAAACTGTTGAAGTAACAATGGTTGCGTTAGGATAGCGGTTCAGGATTTTAATTTAAAGAACCACAAGATATTTAGCTTTTTAATCAAAACAAAAACAAAAAAATAAAAATACATCAGCCACCCTAGAAAAAAATCACGCAGACCTATGTATCCTTCGAGCTGTAGTTTTTGCTTCATTTCTTCCCTACAGAGAAAAGCAAGAAATTAATGGTGATGTACGTATGTTCCTTCGTTCTTCCCTATATAAATAGTCCGAAGCCTTCACATTCTTTCCATTCTCGTTTTTATTTTCTCATTCCTCAGCTAGAAACCGAAGTCGTCCCCTCCCAAATCTTTAGAAATTTACCTAGATTAAATTACTCAGCGGAATTAAACGAAAATGGATTCAATGATCCCCTCTTCATGAGTACTTCGCCCTCGAACCCTCCAGACTAGATGCGATGCAACACTTGGGTGCGATTTAGGGAAAATCATGGATTAGGGTTAACGGTCGCTTGCGAGTTAGGGAGGTTCTGGGGAGTTTCGAATTGGGATTGTCAGTGTCCAGGTTGAGTAGATTGGCAGAGAAGATTTATGTCGAAATTGCTAAGGGGTGTCGATGAGGAAGGGCTCGATGTGGTATTTCGCGAGCCATTGTTCACCGCGATTCAGTATTTGGGGAGGCATTTGTCGTGATAGTTCTTATAAGGCTCAAGTGTGAAGCTTAGACAACGGAGAGGGAGTGCGTTCTACTGTTGGGTGATGGTATGGAGTCTGCAGTAAGGACTGATGGGATTGGTTTGGATTTGTAAATGAAATGGAGATCGACTGCCAGTTGCTCGATGAAATGCCAATGTGGATCAGGGCAGTTTTTGGAGCTGTTTCGGTAAACGTTGATCATCGATGGTTGAATTGGTTCGCGGATGGTCAAGTAGATTGCTATCGAAATAAGGTATATGTTTCATGCAATTTAAAATACCTAGGATAATCTATTTATTTATGTTATGGTTAATTTAAATAAATGGTGATCGATAAAATATGAAATAAATATCGTAGGTGAAAGAAGAATTCAACTCAAATAGATAATATCCGCAACAAAACGGAATTTAAATGGATATTCGAGCAAAGGAATATTACGGTGAGTAAATCTCACTCACCTTTAGAATTATTTTTATTTCATTAAAAATAATAACTTGTTGCTTGTGTGAATGTTTCTGCTTGTTTTATATATATTAGTTATCTAGGCTACTATATATATATATATTGGGTTGATTGATTGGTTGGATTCCCGCAGTCTCATTAGCGGATGCCCGCAGTTTCATAGCGGATGATTACCCTATACGCCCCACGCTATGATTAGTGGATGACCTTCTATACCGCGATATTCTGCCACGAAGCAGAATTGGTATTATTTATGTGCTAACATCTGTGGATGCAGGAAAACAGGTTGTAGGAATCCAACTGGATTCCTCAAAAATATATTATCTGTTTGTTTATTTGTTTGCATATATATTGTTATATATGACGTGTCAGAAAAATAAATAATTTGTTGCTTTGTGTGTTTAAATATCACTGGGCCAATTAAAAGGACATTTGAGATTTTAAAAGGGAAAATTCTATTTTTAAATAGAATTTTAATTTTAAATGGAAATATAATATAAAACTTGCTTTGAAAAATAAAACAAGTAGTTTTAAACGAAGGTTATAAATAATTCTTTTATAACGAAGTTATAAATGAAGTGAAAAAGAATTATCATTTGATAATTCAGAAATAGAAATACAAGTGCGAAATTGGAGTTTGGAATGAAATTTCAAAACAGGAGGTGAAATGAAATTTTTAAATATATAACTCAAATGAAATTTGAGTATAACATTTGAAATTTAAAAAGGGGTTTAAATATTTGAATTTTAAAAGGGGATTGAATATTAGAAATTCAAATAGAAGTTCAAATAGAATTTGAATTCAAGAAATTAAAATAAAATTTTAATTCAAAGGAATTTGAATATTAGAAATTCAAATAGAGATTTGAATGGAGAATTGCAAAATAGAATTTGAAATATAGAATTTCAAAGAAGAATTGAATAAAATTTGAAATATAGTATTTCAAGGAAGAATTCAAATGTGAAATTTGAATAGAGATTTGAATGGAATTTTGAATATGAAATTTGAATTGAGATTTGAAATAGAAATTCAAGTGTTGAATTTGAACATGGAATTGAATATGGAAATTTAAGTAGAAATTTGAATATGAGATTTCAAAATAGAATTTGAAATAAACTTTGAAGTAGGATTTCAAAGTAGAATTGAAATAGGATTTCAAAATAGGAAATCCAAATAGTTTTGAAATGGAATTTGAATTCAAGGGAATTCAAATGAATTTGAATATTAGAAATTCAAATGGTGTTGAAAATGAATTTGAATATTAGAAATTCAAATGGGGTCGGAAATGAAAATGGAATTTGAATAGAAGAGATTCAAAATTGAATTCAAATAAGATTTGATCTATGGGATTTGAATATGAAATTCAAATGGGTTTAAAACTATGGAATTTCAAATATAGAATTCAAATAAAAGGTGAGATTGGAATTTGAATCAAGGGAATTCAAATAGAGTTGAAATGGAATTCGAATAAAGAATTTGAAATGGAATTCGAATAAGGAATTTGAAATGGAATTCGAATAAAGGATTTCAAATGGGATTTGAATACAGGATTTAAAACTATGGAATTTGAAAGGTGAAGATTCAAATGGAATTTGAAATATATATGAATATATATATTAAATGGAATTGAATTCATTTTAAGAAGTTTAAAAGTTTATATTTATAAATATAATTAAAACGAACTCGCCGCAGCGCTGCAGTTCGTAAAATAGCGATTCGAACTTCAATTGAATATACCGAGTGCAATTGAAGTCGGAATTCTTCGAAACAAGAAACGCCAGGACCGATTTGATAATAGCTTTCTAATGAAAGAGAAAAATCTGAATTTCGTCGTATAGATTTTGAGTTATGTCAAAATCAAATTTTCAGAAAAACAGCGCCAGAACCAGTATAAGACCATAACGGTTTATTTAATTAAATTAAAGGATTTTAAGTAAATAAAAATCGAAATTTCTATTTAGAAAAATCCAGATGTGAGTTATAAAATATATGTGAACTCCAGTGGAGTAATGAGTTGATTTCTGAAATAGAAATCAGATTTTTGATTTATTGAATAGAGTTAACTAATTCGAATAGAAATTAGTTAATGAGATTTCGAATGAATATTGAGCTTCAAATAAGTGAATTCGATTTGAGAATTTATATTCGAAATAGAAAAGGAAACTAGAATTGAAATCGAAATTCGATTTGGTTATGAACGAGTTAAATATTTTGTTCGAACATGTTATGTTCACAAAAAGTGAAATAGGCAAAAGGGCCAATTTAAAGAATAAATGGCGAAACTGAATTCAAGCGATTAGATGGTATTGAATTGAATTGCAAACAGGTGAATATGTGTTAAGCAGGTTTGGGATGAAGTACATGAAGTTATTAATGTAGTGCTCGACAAAAAGGTACATGTTTAATTCGTATATGAGATTTTATGCGCCGTATCGGCAAGCCGCTTGGCTTTTCCTTTTTCTTTTTGATTGAGGAAGATACCGGGAAACTATTTGAAATTTCCCGATGCTCCCGATACAGGGGAGGTTATGGCGAATTTTTCCGGGAATTTAAGGAGTTAGAATATTTTTAAGAAATTTGACAATTAGAAATCTATATATCGATATATATAGAATTCGATAAGGCAACGAAATCAAAAATAGCGGAAAGGGCCAAGATTGGTTATTGAAAATATTTGGTTAACAAATATTGATAAGAGAATATAGAAGAGATTTAATTAATAAAATATTAATTAAAGGGCCCAGTGATTTGTTTGATATGTTTGGATGAACACTTGTTTTTATTCGATAGTTAAAACACAGACTATCGAAGTTTTTGACCATCGTTGTCAATATGGAGAGACCGGTTGGATTATTATCCGAAGAACCACTCCGTATCGGCATTAGCGTTGCGAACCAAGTATGCTGAATATATTGAAGACGGAGTGAAGTGCAAGGGCTTTTCTATTTATAGAAATTGTGCCTTCGGTGTCGTTCAATCCCAGAACGAACGTAAATGGACGAATGTCTGACAAAGTATTTCCAATAATCAAATGGGTTGGTCTGTATGAATATATATGGTTGCAACGGATTTATCCCTTAGCATAATATCCAGAATATTTGTGCAAACTCAACTAGTGATTAACGGATCTGACGATGTGGCATTCAAAGTGATTGTGTTATCGATGAATGGTAAGTATGCGTAGCCTCAGGCCTCAACAACCGGGAAATGACAAAAATCGGGCAGGCAGCATGGCTATGTGGGTCGCACCCATTAGGGTGTATAATCACCTATCTAGAGAAATTCCTTTTGTTTCTAAATCTATCGATTCTGCCCATTCGGGAAACGGTGGTTTGAGTCCAACCGTTGGTGATATACATTCGATACACTCAAGCGAAATGAGTGGTCGGTCATGTGTGGGCCGGGTTGCAAGACGTTCTTGTTGAACCCAGGTGTATTCGCCTCTAGAGATACATCATCGGAAGGTGGTTCCATACCTTGTCATGTTGGAAATCCAATCTCCAATAAGCGCCATGCGGTTTTTGATTTTATACTATATATGTGGAACGTGAGATGCAAGCGTTCTGCTATTTGGTTATTTACTTGATGTAGACATTATTATAATATCATTGGATTTGATATCAAAGTGTTTTGGGTTATAGTAAGGTAAAAACCATCCATGTTTATGTGTGGGCTGGTCTTACTATTATCTTTCTTTTGAAAGGATTTTTGAAAAGTTAAGCAAGTGGTTGGAGTTTACTCACACCAGTCCCATGACTGACCCAGAGTTTATTTTGTTTTTTTTTGTTTTCCTTAAACTCTTGGGTGCCCAAATTTGTACGGGCAGCCAAGTGTTTCAGGCTTTTACAGATGCCATTGGAGGAGCTTGAAGGAGGAGGCTTCAACGTTAGTTATGTAGAGTTACTTCCGCTGAATCAAATGTTATGTGTACTCTGATGATGGTATGTATATATGTACAAACCAGATTTGTATTTCAAAGCTTATGTTATATAATATATTTTATTCGTTCCACTGTGAGTTTGTGATCTTCGTTTTCTTCTATTCTAATATTTCTTTCTTTCTATTTCTCATCCTCTAACTTCTTTCTAATAATGGATCGTATTTCTGTGTTATTTGGGTTGGACGTGTGGTGTATTTAGTCAACTCAGGTAGCACGGATCTGCGGGTCGTTTCATTCCTTTTACTACTTTTACTTTTACTTTCTGCATTCTATGATTGTTTTTGTGTTTGTTAGTATCTGTGATCTGCATACTATTTTGTTTA
Organism: Allium sativum; assembly: GCA_030737875.1. NCBI lineage: Eukaryota > Viridiplantae > Streptophyta > Magnoliopsida > Asparagales > Amaryllidaceae > Allium > Allium sativum. The sequence goes on along the minus strand of CM060925.1, from coordinate 135,476,559 downwards.
ATCCAAAAAGATTTTGAGAATTTAATAAGTTCCATCAAACACTATTCACCCCGCTCTAGTATTTAGTTTTCCTTAAGATCCTTAATCCGCATCTCCAACACTCTTGTCTATGATCCAGTAGTAGGTTCAAACCCTATATAAGGTTCATCTCATTTGTCTATAATGTGAAGGGTTTGAGACTTTCTATAGCAGACGTCGAGTTTGATTGTGACACCTATGTACTAGGGTTTCGGGGTACGGTATTATTCTGGGCATAGATTGGCTGACCATGTATGGTGCCATTCTTAACTGTGAGAAGGGTAGTGAGATCAATGACTTGTCATGGTAGGACTCTCGAGATATCTTGCGACTCTCAAGGGTCGGTCATGTTGAGCTTTTTAGAGTCCCTAGATACTTCTATTGATGATCTTAGCTTGGTAACCATAGTAAGGGAATTTTCGGATTTATTTTAGGAGGTGAGAGGGCTACCTCCGAGATGAGAGAAAGACTTCCGGATTTATTTGGCAGAGAGCGCTAAGCCTATTGGATTGCAAGTGCACCATATGGCCCCCAGGGAAAGGAGGGAACTAAGTAAGCAGGTGGGTGATGTGACGACCCAGAATTTCGACCTTCAAAAATCAGCATATGACACAACTCAAGCATTAAATGTCGGAGATTCAAAGGCGGATTCCTGATTTTCTAGGGTTTTAACACATTAGTAAACAATCACAATGGAATAACATAACTTCTCATTAATATAATATGAGATACATCAGAGTTACATCAATAGCATCAACATCATAGTAATGTACATATCCAGATACTTGAATTACTGGATACAAAAGTAAAGTGGAAAATAAACCAAAGAGAGTGAATCCAAAACATGCTTCATATTCACCTTAACATCCAAATGATACTCCACAAAAGCTAAAGATGCCCCATACAAGATGATCCACAAAAGAACCAAGTTACAAGCGCCAGAATGCTACTATAACCTGACTCTTAGACTGCCCGTGTAGAAAATATGGGCACCCAGAGCTTAAGGGAAAATTGATAAACTCTAGGTCAGTCATGGGACTGGTGTGAGAAACTCAATATATTTACATGCAATAAAACTTGCAACGCTTTTAAAAAATGAAGCTACCATAAGGCCTCTCGTCAAACATACCATGCAAACACAGACTTGGGAAAGGGTTCTCCTTATGATAACCAAACATATTTGATAGGTGAAAATCATTTGATATTATTATTACATAATGTGGAATTCACTTTTGCAAATAAATGTATCAATCATAGCTGGCATAGGTACCATATATTATGTCGAAACATAGGTTTATAACTAAAACTATATAAACATCTTAGTGGAGAATGGATTTCCAACAAATGACTAGGCTAAGGAACTTCTCTATCTGATGGGTACACCTCTAGAGGGATGTCCCGAGAATAACATAAGTTCTCTACCAACACAAGGCTGGTCCATCCTTACCTGGATGAATTCGAGTACTCCTAAGTATGAAACTCCCGGTCGTTACCAATCTTTAACTAGGGCTTCGCAACATCAACAACCACAAAAAGTAGAAGTTGCCTAATAAGTAATACCCGGGCTTCATATAATGGTACATTTTTTATCTAGAAGGAGATGGCACACCCATATCTCTATCGTATTTTCTTATTTTGGCCTTTCTTGGGGTGTGAGGCTTATCGAAGTCTCGTTACATAAAGCTACGCTTAACTAAGCCATGCTTTGATCATCAATAACACAATCACTTAGTGCCACACTATCATTTCACAATAAACGAATGACAATTACTAACCATATCACCTTTGAGCTCGTACGTCTCAAAGAAGGGTGTTAAGCTAAGAGGTAACCCCTCTGCCACCAATAGATATATGTTTAGTAAAATCAATTGGTATACCATAAAATACCATGTCAAACACATATCCATAAGAGTCCATTTTGGGACTGAACGAATCTAAAGGCACTTTATTCCTCATCCAATAAAGGGGAGAAGGCCTTGCACATCCGAAAGTCCTCCAAATACATCCGGACATACTACTAAATAAAATCTCAATAGTTGAGCAACCCAATGAAGAGAACTAACAAATAGTCCTTTCGATATGAAAATTTCAAGTCTTCAGCACCATTTTTTAATATCTTTGGTTTCTCCATTATGTTGTATTCTTATCTAGAATGGTCTCTGGACATAAGTTCTGATCCCGGATTTTCCAAATAACAATCGCTATTTAAAAACATATGGATATATAAGGTCTTTAATTAAATCTCAGCTTACACTCAATTAAAATACTTCATTGTTCATTTGAAATCATTCACTAAGGTTCAAAATATAATTATTAAGTTTTAATCTTTTAAAACTCCATACTGAATAGTAGCGTTTAAAAGCATTACTAAAGAGTATTCCAAACAACATATTTTCAAATTTTGTTTAAAGAATTTTAAATCTTTATAATTTTGATCTAAACCTCTTTTACATCATTTATTATGAATTATAAAAAATCCCTATTTTTAGGATTTTTAAATAGCTGTTTTAATCGATTTCCAAATTTGGCCACTAAATTGCAGTTATAGCGACCTTTTTAAAAATAGTTTTACACATAACTTGGAATCTACATATTGAAATTTGAAAATTATTTTTCTATTCAAAAACTATTATCATTAGGAAGTACATGTTTTTCGTTTCAAAGAAATCCGATTTAAAATGCTCCTGTTATAGGCGTTCAAAGTTTATAGTCGAAATTTGCGAACTACCACAGCGTGACTAGTCCTATTAAGAGGATATTTAAATTTAAATTCAAAACTTATTCGATTTACTTCAAAATAGTTTATAGATACTTTTAAAACATATATATAAGACTATTACAAATCAATATTCCAAATCTCAACTTAAATTTAAGATATTCATATTAAATGAATATTATATTAAATATACCAAAATAATATTATTTTTCAAAATTAATCCTTTTTTAACCCATAAAATATGTTCCAGAAAACAATGAGCATGTTTTGGTTGATTTATGATTTTAGGTCGTTAGGCCATTTGGGTCGTCGTGTCCTCTCTAGCTCGTTGAGCTCATTAACTCACATAAGCGTTCTAAGACATTATGGCATCTTGGATCGTTTAAATAATATGTGATGTTCACGAGACTTTGACTCGTCTGAACATCTTAAGCCGTTGGGGCATCTTAGCCCACTCAGAGACTAGCTCGCAGGGTTCTTAGATTGCCAGCTCGCTAAAGGTTTTAGCCCGTTTCATTAAAGGCCAAGCCACAACATTCTGGTTTAGCCCGATCCAAGCATGTTTGGGTAGTTCCGCTTTGCCCAAGCCCGCAATGTCTCAACCAAGCCCACTCCGCGTCCTTTAGCTCACACTACCTTCAGATGGAACGAGTTGGACCGCTCCGCCTTGTTTAGCACGTCCCGCCTTACTTTGGATCGTGTAACGTCCACTCTAGCCCGCCTACAACCTAAAACAAGAGCACAGTATTTACATAACGGCCACCTAGTCTATACTCCGCCTATAAATACCCCCTACATTCCTTCATTTGAGGGGGGAAGCTTGGAAGGATCACGAAGTGCTGCTGAAACTTTTCTACAACTATCCTAAGCAATTCTAACACTTATTCTCCAAAATCAAGTGAAGATCCTTGATGAATCCAAATAAGATCTATGAGGGAAAGAGTGATAGATTTGTTGTAAGAGAGAAGTAAATCTTGTAATCAATATATTGATAATGGAATCTCTTATGAAAGTGGACGTAGATCCTTATTGGTCTGAACCACTATAAAAACTTCGTGTTATTACTTTTATGCTTTTGGTATGTTTTTGTCCGCGGTCTCACTTTGTTCTTCCCTACCAATTTGGTGAAGTGTCTTGACACACCTTTGGTGTTGAATCCAATTTCGAGATCAACATTTAGCGCCTACCGTGGGCTGCGTTCACATCTCCTACCTCTTCTCATGCCTTGTCGTTAAGATTCTAAGTCGCATCCTTCTTCAAAGTTATGGCCAAATCTAAGAAGAACACTAGAAAAACCATGGTAGAAGCCTATGATGTTGCCAATGAAGAAACGCCACTCACAAACCGCTTTGAAGTGGGCAAAAATTCAGAGAGTGGGGCCGGTGTCACCAGAAACGAATTAAAAGTCGCCATTGCCAATGTCAACAACCGGATGGTTGCCTCTACTAAGATCATGATGGAAAAACTTGACGCCATACTTAGCACTCGATCAAATCCAGTTCCTCCGAAATTGCATGTAGATCTCGAAGGGAATGACAAGTCACCCGCTTTTGATCATAATCATAATAACAATATGGAAGACGGTTATGATGGGGAAAGTGAAAGAGATGAAGCTAATATTGAAGAATCGAGATCAAAAGCTAAGAGTCATTCTGAAATGAATGCTCAGAAGGTGATGAACCCTGTCGTAGGGGCACCCTCTCGACGAGAAGGCAAAGCACCCAAGTTCTGTAATCACAACCGTTTTCCTGGACGAATGTTTGGTAAAGGGCTTAGCTTCGTAGAGCATCATAGCACCAAAGAATACATCATGGATATGATAGAATGAGCTATGAAAAAGAATCAAGCTAGTAAAGACGATGAAAGGGAATGGGACTTCTCTCCCGATAGGACTCCATTCACTGGGAGAATCCTCGAAGTAGAATGTCCAAAGAAGTTCAACCTGCCAACTCTGCCTCTGTATAACGGCCTCGTTGATCCGAACTACTTTTTGTTCAAATATGAGTGGCATATGAGTGCGGTTAAGGCAACGGATGAGATGCATGTATTTCCCTCTCTATCTAGAAGGATCTGATCGCTCTGGTTCACAAAACTACCTCCTAAGTCTATTGATCGTTTCTCCGATCTGACCAAAAAGTTCAAGGAGCAATTCCGCTTATATGCCACCAAAGCTAAGGACTCTATAACACTCTCAGCCATGAAACATAAGTCAGGAGAAACCGTCAAGGCCTTCCTTAGTCGAGTCAACATTTCCTTATTTGAAATGAGGAATCTAGAGCCACGCATAGTCCTCATTGCTCTACTCGATGCTATAGACAAAACGGGCGAATTCGAAAGGTGGATAAAGATGAAAGAACCAACTACGTTCGATAAGTTCTATAAAAAAGCAGAAGAGTACATGAGGATAGATGACAATCCTATGCCCCTTCAGATCATTGATGGTAGCCTACTTCTTGAGGCTCCCACAAGTGCAACCATGCAATCCTACCATAAGAGTATTCAAGGGCAGTAGCGAATCAGTGGCGGAAATGACAAAAAGGCTACTAAGAAGTCTCGCCTTTTCAATTCGTCAGAGCTAACTCCTTTGAACGACAATCCTGAAAACATCTATCTGGCGACCAAGAACTCTGAGGAGTATGCAGAGCCAAACCCAATGAGGATAAGTAACAAAGCAGCGAACTTTGGAAAGTTCTGCAGATTTCACAACCAACCTGGTCGCAACACTAACGAGTGCCGACACTTGAAGAACCTCATTGAGGAATTGATCAGGAAAAACAGTTTGCAGCGATATGTAAAGAATCCACAAGCTTTGAATCCTTCTGCAATTCCTCAGGGGCCAGGGGAATCGAATGATCAGTCTGGACAAGCAACATAGCTTCTGTTCAAGCAAGTCCAAGACTGATTATCAACTAGCAGTTTTTAAGGGTGCTCCAACTTGGGTGGCTCAGAATAAGCAATCAACATTGCTATATCCTTACTTTATGCTCTACTTCTTGCCTTAGTTCATGTTTTTCTTCGCAATTTACTTTCTATTATATTCAAGACTTATTGTAAAACAGTCTATAATAATCTGCAGGTGATACACTGAACATAAGCTCTGCAACTAAGAGCATCTATGTTTGAAAGAGTTTCTGGCTTGTGAAGTCATATGTCAAATCGAAACTTTCATAAAAATTGATTTCATATTGCAAGTCAGCTGTCGAGTGCTTGCTCTTGTATCATAGTGTCTCCGACAATGCTGGTTCGAGGGCTGAGTGCTGTGAATTCCCAACATGTGCGAATGCAAAAAAAAATATGGGAAAAACACTACCTTGAAAAGTAAATGGAAAGGTTGCAAAAATTCAAACGGTGAGCAAGCGCCATGACAAATAGATGGAAAAGCTGAAACTTTTATCAAAGGGGCACCTCCCTAAGTGAGGGGTTCAAAGCTTCAGCTCCTAAACCAGAATAACTTGCTGAGTCAAGCACATGGTAAAGGGACTGATTGCCACCCGCGAAATGGTAAAACAGCTAAAAATTCACTTACGTAGCATCTGGAATCTCAGATGCGGAAAGCGTCTAACTGTTCGCGTAGCATCCGAAATGTCAGATGTGAATAATAAAAAAAATTCACTTACGTAGCATCTGAAATCTCGTATGCGAAAAGTGTCAAGCTATTCGTGTAGCATCTGAAATGTCAGATGCGAAGAATAAAAAAATTCACTTACGTAGCATCTGGAATCTCAGATGCGAAAAGTGTAGAGCTATTCGCGTAGCATCTGAAATGTCAGATGCGAAGAATTAAAAAAAATTCACTTACGTAGCATCTGGAATCTCAAATGCGAAAAGTGTCGAACTATTCGCGTAGCATCTGAAATGTCAGATGTGAAGAATAAAAAAAATCACTTACGTAGCATCTGAAATCTCAGATGCGAAAAGTGCTGAGCTATTCGCGTAGCATCTGAAATGTTAGATGCGAAGAATAAAAAAAATTCACTTACGTAACATCTGCAATCTCATATGCGAAAAGTGTCTAACTATTCGCGTAGCATCTGAAATGTCAGATGTGAAGAAAAAAAAATTCACTTACGTAGCATCTGAAATCTCAGATGCGAAAAGTGTCGAACTATTCGCTTAGCATCTGAAATGTCAGATGTGAAGAATACAAAAAATCACTTACATAGCATTTGAAATCTCAGATGCGAAAAGTGTTGAGCTATTCGCATAGCATCTGAAATGTCAGATGCGAAGAGTAAAAAAATTCACTTACGTAGCATCTAGAATCTCAGATGCGAAAAGGGTCAAATTATTCGCGTAGCATTTGAAATGTCAGATGCGAAGAATAAAAAAATTCACTTATGTAGCATCTGAAATCTTAGATGCAAAAAGTGTCGAATACGCTCATATGATCATTAGAGTGATAACGTCCAGGACCTACAGTCAACCTAAGCTGATAGGTCAACTTTAAGCGTTAACACAATTTTGAATTAGAATATTATGACTATGCGAACAATATTTAATGAGTTTTGGACCGACAAATAAGATGGTCCTTAGCTAGCATTTAATTCAATGCAAGTCAAAGTTCGTTATTGTTCTTCTTTAACTAATCCGTTGTCAACATGGACAGTTGATAATGAGTATAAGTCCAAAATCATGTAAAGGTTTGTCTTGAATGCACAACAGGAAGCACGAGAAGGACGAATTCAAAATCAAAAGGTCGCCACAATGTATAATTTTTGATAAAGGTCTGAAATGCATTAGGCAAAATACAGTTTCGTCACTACATCACAAGTCCAATACAGAGACATTGGACGCAAAATGTCATAAGTGTGTTAAGCGAGGACTAGCATTCGCATATACAACCGGTCTATAGCATGAGCACATAAAAGATAAATAACAAAAGACTAATACGAGAACTACTTCCTTTCATCAGTAGATCATTCACCATCTTGAGCGGGAGGAGAAGTACCAGTCACCTCTGCCTTGCCTCCGGGACTTGATAGTTTAGCAATGATCTCATCCTGAGACCTAAGGGCCTGAATAAGCGTGGCCTTGTCCTTCTCCAAGGTGGTGATGAGCTCAATGTTCTCCTATTCAGTCTCTGAAGCTCGCAAGCAAAGGTGTTCCATGCTCCTAATTTGCACATGTAATATTGGCCAATTTCATCAAGGCACTTGTCCGTCCAAGTCCTGATAGCATCGAGTTGCGTCAGCGAATGATTCCTCACGATATCCAAATCTTCAGATACTGTGTGATTGTCAGACGGATATATATCCAAGCTAAACTGGTCATAGTTCACTCCTTAAAGACACCAGCCTTCGAAGCAATCAGCAAGCTCAGAGATGTGTGGTTTGGAAGCATAACTAGGCTTGTCTATGATGTTTTTTAGCTCGGCCAAGCTGGGGGCAACAATGGTAGTTTCAGTCTCGGACATCTGGAGCTTTTCCAACCTGCGGTGCTTGCGAGTGGTATCCTCACTTGAGGTTCCTTCAGTTCTTTTAGACATCCTGTGCGAACAGCAATGTTAAGAAGTAAACAACAAATCAAAGGGCAGCTTATTCAAGAAATTTTAAATCATTCCTACCAGCCGTAGAATCTTAGGTCGTTATGTATGGTATCAGACTTTAGGTCGTTTTACGCAACCAAGAAGCTTTAGGTCGCTATAATAGTCCGGTTTCTTATGAAGTCTTTTTGCTTCAAGTTTTTAGGTCATGAACAACCCAAAACTGCAAGGGTTTAGCGACCCAAAGTTTAGGATTGAAATAGCAACTTAAAGACTTGAGTTATCACAACGACCTAGAGTGCAGTTGCGGACTAAAGCTTGAAAGTGGTTACAACGACCTAATTCAACACAAACCATTGCAAAATAACGACCTAGGATGTACAACCAATAGGGGTGCTACAACTATTGAAAAGAACAACAAGGCATGATATTGCAAATTAAGGATGTCAATGAACTGTGGAATTGAGCAAGATTATTATTCTAGGGTACATGATTTTTAGCAGTTAGAGCCGTGACCAAATTGTGGGAATTTGTACATGAAAGTTAAGCTAAAAATCATCACAAGCAGGCAAGCTCAAGGTCATTAAACCCATCAACATTGTCATCAAACGCATGACTGAAATTGTACCAAACAATAATCTCACAAAGTCTAAGAGTATCAAGTTCAACTTAAAATGTACATATATACATAGTAAGTAAAAGCCTTGAATCGCACCTGGTTCTTGGTGATAAGGAGCTTCAAACTCGATTATAAGACGAAGAGATTATTCGGACTTCAATTGCTTTGATGATGATGTGAATTGGTGGATTTAATTGATATTGGCCACCGTTGATGAGGGTTTTTAGCTTAAGTGAGGGTTTTAAGAGAATGATAATCTAATGAAGGAATGAGGGCGGGGTTAAACAATTAAACCGAGCTTGGAGGGCCCCACAAAGGTCTAATCGGCGGTCTAATCCCGAGAAGAATACCAATGGACACTCAATAATGCATGACCCAGAATCCATGACGACTTAAAACCTTACCATGACCTAAGCACGAACTATGAATAAATTATTCTAAGGGCTCACGCGGTCTGATGGCCCAAACGACTCAAGATCTTAAATTGCATGCTAATTTGGCCTAATTCGAAGCCCGTATTATTTCTAATAAATACGAACATCAAGGGGCAAATGTTAACCCATAAAATATGTTCTAGAAAATAATTAGCAAGTTTTGGTTAATTTATGATTTTAGGTTGTTAGGCCTTTTGGGTCATCGTGTCCTCTTTAGCTCGATGAGCTCATTAACTCACATAAGCGTTCTAAGTCGTTATGGCATCTTGGATCGTTCAAAATAATATGTGATGTTCACAAGACTTTGACTCATCTGAACATCTTAAGCCATTGGGGCATCTTGGCCGCTCAGAGGCTAGCTCGCAGGGTTCTTGGATCGCTAGCTCGCTAAAGGTTTTAGCCCGTTTCAATAAAGCCCAAGCCACATCATTCTGGTTTAGCCTGATCCAAGCATGTTTGGGTCGTTCCGCTTTGCCCAAGCCCGCAATGTCTCAACCAAGCCCGCTCTGCGTCCTTTAGCTCGCACTGGCTTCAGATGGAACGAGTTGGACCGCTCCGCCTTGTTTAGAACGTCCCGCCTTACTTTGGATCATGCAACGTCCACTCTAGCCCGCCTACAACCTAAAACAAGAGCATAGTATTTACATAACTTCAACCTGGTCTGAACTCCGCCTATAAATACCCCCCACATTCCTTAATTTGAGGGGGGAAGCTTGGGAGGATCATGAAGTGCTGCTGAAACTTTTCTACAACTATCCTAAGCAATTCTAACACTTATTCACCAAAATCATGTGAAGATCCTTGGTGAATCCAAGTAAGATCTATGAGGGAAAGAGTGATAGATTTGTTGTAAGAGAGAAGTAAAACTTATAATTAACATATTGATAATGAAATCTCTTATGAAAGTGGACGTAGATCCTCATTGGATCGAATCACTATAAAAACTTCGTGTTATTACTTTTATGCTTTTGGTATGTTTTTGGTATGTTTTTGTCCACGATCTCACTTTGTTCTTCTTTACCAATTTGGTGAAGTGTATTGACACACCCTTGGTGTTGAATCCAATTTCGAGATCAACACTTTTAAACGCAGACTTTTTTAAAATCCATCGAAAAATAATATAAGATAGTTGGGACAATAAATTTAAACTTTCAACTTCATTTATATATCGAACTCAACTTCATTTTTTGAATTTACTATTCATAATTTATTTTAAACTTAAACATGCCATTTATATTTGAAATAACTTTCAAATAAAATTTCACCTTTACAAAAGTTTTTCATAAATACCTTAATTTCATTTCCAAATCACTTTGGATTAAAAATTCTAGCTTTTATTATTACCTATTATCTAAATGAATAAAATAATCATTTATATTATCCGAGACTTATTTAATACCTATATATTTCCATATACATGGGTGTATCATGTGTAGTTTATATGTTATCACTACCAATAACCACAACAATATCCATAGCATCCATTCATCTGTCACAGCATATATATCACAATAATGTATGTATATAAGCATTTTGTTAATAACGGTTATGATTTTGTTAATAGTTAATTATCCACACATTAACAACCATTATCATAAAATCCAATATCAACAAATATAAGTACCGAGTTTCTCACCTTTGGGTTCCACTCCACTTAACTTTTGTTGAAGGGCCTATAGCCTACTGAAATTACTCTGAACTGACTATTTCTTCCATAACGATTTTTATATATAATATATATAGGATTTCCTTTCCTTTTCTTTTATAAGGAGGAAGGGGCCGTTGGGTTTTGGAGGCGCGAGGGGAAAGGAAGGCTGTGGGAAAAGGAAGGGGGACGTAGGGTAGGGGTAAGGTAGGTAGGGGTGTTAGCTAGGGGACGGGGTAGGAGGTGGGCTGCTAGGAGGGGAGGCTAAGAGAGGAGGAGGATGTGGCTATGGAAGCCAAAAGAAGGAGGAGAAAGAAGAAGCAGCTTGGAGGCCATAACCACTAAGGTAAAGAAAAAGTAGAAAGAAAGAAAGAAATGAAGTGGAATGAATGGAAATGAAGGAAGTGGCTTTCTTATAGGTAAAGGGGTTAAGGAGATTGTGACACATAGTGTGACACGAGTCATCCATCCCTTGAAACCACCAAAAACCATGTGCTTAAGCACATTGTTTTGTTGAGAGCATAAGTGGTAATGCTTTAAGGTATTCCTAAGGAAATGTTACACCTTTTGTCACACTTTTCCTAAGTGTTTCAAATTCCATGTTGCTAATTCTTGCTATGTAACAAACCCAAGTCAATGTTTGTCAAATTCAATCAAAAGACAAATGGTGCCAACACATTCTAAGATCGTTATTTGTCTACTAAACTTTATTATTCTTAATTACAAACTCAAGTTCATATTTAATTCAAATATAGTATTATAAAATAAAATTCTTGGTTTTTAAATTGACAAAAAATTACTAAAAAAATGACTAAAGCTTTACCAAATTTCTGGGATGTTGCATTCTCCCCTCCTCAAAGAAAATTTGTCCTCGAAATTGAACAAGAAGGGAACAGAAAAAGTAAATAGATTAAAAAGATAAATTTACCAAGGAGTTATATATCCACGTGACATTTGGGATAAAACTTTTGCATATGCTCCTCGGTTTTCCAGGTATAATATTTTGGATCGCCACTCCACTGTACTTGACAAGATTTACTATCTTGTTTCTCAATTACTTTTCATCACGATCAATAATCTTGAAGAGCACTCTTTCGACTACTAAGTTGGGTGTAATCTCTAAGTCCTTTTGAGCAAACTCTTCAATGATATTGTCCTGATCATGCACATGCTTCCATAGATTAGATACATGGAAAACGTCATGTATTCCAGATAGCCATTCAGTTTGAAATCTATAAGCCAAGGGTCCAATCCTTTCCATAATAGGAAAGGGCCCAATATACCGTGCTGCTAATTTTCTTGCCTTTCTAAATCTTATAACTCCGCGCATTAGAGAAACTTTCAAAATACCGAGTCTCCAATGATGTATCCCAAAGCTCTTCTTCTACGATCAGTATAATTCTTTTGTCGATACTAGGCTATTTTCAACTTCTTTCTAATCTAATCCACCTTTTCTATGGCCTTTCTAGTCATATCGAGTCCAAGAACAAGGCTCTCTCTAGACTTTACCCAACAAGCGGGTGATTTGCAAGGACGACCATATAGTACTTCAAAAGGTTCCATTTCAATGCTAGCTTGATAATTATTGTTATAAGAAAACTCAATCAAAGACAAATGACTTTCCCATGATCCTCCAAAATCAAGGATGCATGCTCGTAAAAGATCCTCCAATATCCAGTTAGCTCTTTCTGTTTTTTCATCTGACTGTGGATGATACGCAGTGCTGAAATTTAATTTAGTTCCTAAGGAAGCCTAAAAAACTTCCCAACAACGACTAATGAAGATCAGATCTCGATCACTCACTATGCTACTCGATATCCCATGTAATCTAACAATCTCTTTTATATATAATTATGCTAGGCTTGTAGCGGTTCTAGATGGTCTTACTGGGATGAAATGGGAACTCTTGGTTAGATGATTCACAATAACCCATATACCTTCATTCCATGTGAGAGTATGGGGTAACCCATCAATGGAATCCATCGAAACTTGGTCCTAATTCCACTTTGGTATTTCTATAGGCTGAAGCAATATTACGGTTTTCTGCTGATCACTTTTAATTTGTTGGCAAGTAGCACACCGGCTGACATATATATATATGTATATATATATATATCTGTGTGTGTGTGTGTGTGTGTGAGTGTGTGTGTGCGTGTGTGTATGTCCCTGCTCATTGTTATCCTCTAGAAAGTACGTTTAATATCACGATACATCTTATTAACTCCTGGGTGGATACTGAATTTGGACTTGCAGCACTCATCCAATACTTCTTTTTGGAGTTCTTTAATGTTTAGGACGCAAATCCTTCCTTTCAATCTTAGAATGCCTTTATCATCAATTTCAAAACTTGAACTTTCACCTTGTCAAATACTCTCATAAATTCTTTATAGAAATTCATCTTTACTTTGCTAGCTGGCAATTTCTCTATAAGAGTTGGAGTGAAGACTAGGTAAGCAATGATAGCGTGCTTCCGGCTTAAGGCATCGGTGACTACGTTGGCTTTTTAGGAAGTATAATTAATATCCAAATCGAAAGAGGCTAAATTCCAACCAACATTATTGTCTAAACCCAAATCTTTTTGAGTGAATAGATATTTCAGGGACTTATGGTCCATGAATAATTCAAACTTCTCTCCTCGCAGAAAGTGCCTCCATATTTTTAAAGTAAATATTACATCTAATAGCTCCAAGTAATGAGTCGGATAATTCTTTTTGTGTGGCCTCAAGTGTCTACCCGCGTAAGCAATAACTCTGCCTTCTTGCATCAAAACTGCACCGACTCCTTCTTTACAAGCATCAGTGTAAATAGATAATCCTCTATTTCCATTAATAATAGCTAAGACTGGGGCAGTGGTTAACCTTTTCTTTAACTCTGTGAAAGCACCTTCACACTTGGGGGACCAATTAACTTTTCATTCTTCATTGTCAACATCGTCAAAGGTGAGGTAATCTTAGAAAAATCCTTGAAAACTTCCTATAATATCCAGCTAATCCTAAGAAACTTCAGATGCCTCTTGGGTTTGAGGGTCTCTTCCAATCCAGAATAGCAGATATCTTTCCTACTGAGATTTCCTTTTCAGATATGATATGTCCAAGGAACTTGACTTCTTTCTCCCAGAAATGACATTTAGAAAGTTTTGCTTTAAGTGAATTTCTTCTTAATATTTCTGAACCAATCCTCAAATGCTTTGCATGATCCTCTTCGGTTTTTGAGTAGACAAGAATATCATCAATGAAACCAATATGAATTCTAAATTGTGGGACAGTCTTTGATCAAATGTTCAATCTTATGGTAGTTAAAGCATTCTATAGTCTCTTGATTTGACTTTGCTTTCTTTGGTTTGCTATACTTGCTGGAATAATGCCTTTTCTCTTAAAAGTTGTAACATGTAATATTATGGAGATAATCTTCCCTGGTTTCTTTCTTCTTGCCTTGCTTTTCCCCGTTACTTCTAGTTGCTGTTATTATTCTCTTTAGGTGTCTTCTGCTGGTCTAAAGTCGCAAGTCTATATCCCATATCCATCAAGTTAACAAATGGCTTCTTTACATGCGCTGTCATCGTCTTGTGATGCTTCTTCTTCATTCCTTTGATAAACCTCTCGTTCTTCCTTATTGGGGTGCCAATCAGCTCTAGTACGAAATGAGACAGCTCATTAAACTTGTTCGTGTACTCCTCAAAAGACAAATTTCCCTGGTTGAGATCCATGAATTCCTCATACATTTTGGAGATTCCTGCTGAAGGCATATATCATTCCTTAAAAATTCTTTTGAATTGTTCCCACAAAATATCGTCCTTTTCTCTTCCCTGAATGATAATTTTCCTCCAACTTCAGCTTCGTCCTCAAATTGCCAAGTAGCTAATATCCTTTTCTTATCATCCTCCAATTTCATACCTTTAAAAATCTTCTCACATGCATTTATCCAGGCTTGAACCTCTATGATATCCACAGCTCCTTTAAATGGTTTTCCACTCAAAATCATATAATGTTTGTTAAGAACAGGAAGACTGAATTGGATTTGAGCTAGAATTGCATCATCTTCAACTGTTGCAGCATCTCGACCATTTGTGGTGGTACTACTTCCTCCCCTTCGTCTTCTACTACCACTTGTTTTCCATTACCTGTACTAGTAAGAATATGCTTGTTAGCGTATACAGATGAATTTATCTTAGGAATTATGGAACAGTTGAGTGTCTTTATATTCCACTGTATTTTACTCATCCTAGGGTATTACTAACCCTCTTCTAATGAGATTTCACTACAACAGAAACACCATATTACAAATTTAATTTTACAACTATGCGAAAAGCACTGTTGTAATAAATGCTTTTTTACAACTGTGCAAAAAAGCACAGTTGTAACAAATTTTTTTTACAACTGTCATTTCTCTAAAGTTGTAATAAACATATTTATCACAACTTTTCATTTTATTAGTTGTAATAGATGCCTATTGATTACAAACTTCATGTTTATAATATCTATATTTAATAACTAATTATATTAATATTTAATAATAATAATTAATAATAAACTTGAGAATCAATAATATTTATCAATTATTATTAAATAATTAATAGTTAAAAGTAGTAATTTATTTTTAATAGTTAATGTATGTTAACTACTTATTAATTAATAGTAACATACTATTTAATAATTATTTTTTAACATTTACTAGTAATTAATAATTGCTATTAGTAAGTATGAAGTAACATATCTTTTCTAAAAACTTAGCATTAAATTTTCTCTTTATTTATTACGTTAAATGGATTTCAAAGACGAAGCGAAAATTTGAATTACTTAACTAATTAGAATTGATCCGACAGTGTTTAACCAAATATTGGAAGAAACACTGTTATGTACAGTATAAAAACAATGAAATATAGCTTTGAACTCCATCTACGCGCGTTAAATTTGGCTCACATCCGGTCATAAACTTATTGTAAATTTAGTCCCTATTTTTTGAAAATTCAGTGAAAATATAAAAAAATATAAACAAAAATCACCTAAATTCGTATTAAATTAAAACAATTAATCGAAAAAAATTCAGGTGAAAAAACATAAAAAACCACGTAAAAATTAAGAGTTACACAAAAAACAACGAAATGCATTAATGCATCGACAAATGCATATATTTCGTATACTTGCATACATATATGAATTTATTTCATTTCTACGACAAAACTACAGTATAAATGCATACATGTATGCACATACTGTTAATACATGCAGCTTCTGATGCATTTACTTAAAAACTTCATACAGACGTTCAATTTTTTCACTTTTACATTGATTTTTACATATCTGCATATACGTATGCAGTTATATAGGAAAACATCATACATGTATGCAGTTTTTCAAGAGACGTGCAAAAATATGTGCATATGTATACGGATAATTGCATACATGTGTGCAACTATTGGTAAAAGTTGCATAGATGTATGCAATTTTTTTCCTTTCGTGGAATGCTGTGGAGGTTTCCAGAATTTTTTTTCTTTTTAATCAGCGCCGCATTATTTTTTTGGTCAGAAAATGAAAAGGCGGAAAGCTTGAACCCAGGAGGCGGAAGTATTGAAAAGTGTCAGGCGCAACATAAAAAGAGGGGGTAGGTTTACAATTAAAATATGGGAGGGATGTGAGGTGTATTAAGTTTGAAAATAGGGATATGTCCCTAATTTTCACTTTAATCAAACCAAAGTTGCAACATTTACGGTTTGAAAAAGAAGCAACGATAGCTGAATTAAAAGCTTCCTCGTCAAATTCGATACCCCCATTCTCCAAATGCTAATCGTTATGTCTCCCCTAAATTAATCTAGGGTTTCCTCATCGACTTCAAGACCCCCATTTTCCAGATAGTTCCTCATCAGAATCGCTTCGTGATCGTCCAGCTCGACGATGTCACCGGCGAAATCCGGCTAACTCCTCCCCAAATTTAGTTTACCCAAAATCAAATAAATTGTTTCTCCCCTAAATCGCTTCCTATAGAATTTCCTCCACCAAATCGAGCTCCTTTTTCCCGTCGCAACCGCCACCAGCCCAAAGCCATCGTCCTTTCGCAACCAGCTTGGCTCATCGGTCACGCTGCTTGAGCCCAGTCCACCAATTTCTTCCATCACCGGCGGTCCAAACCACATCTCCTCCTGCTTCATAACTGAACCACACCTCTTCTCCGATGGCCAACCTTGCCAAGTGATGCTATGAGCCTACACCACCTCCCTATTGACCATTGAAGCCAAGTTTCTACATCCCCCATTGAACCAAAACCTTTCACCTTTTTCTCGCTGCCTTGGCACTCTCTCCCCTCGCTGCCAGCAGCTTCTTCCGGAATCATCCTTGGTCACCGCGAAGCAGCCCACCGCTCCTATGCAGTTCCATCGCTGTCTCCATCCTGTGGAAAGGTTGCCGCGTTTTGGTGAGTTTCCAACTCACAGTAATTTTTTTATTCAATTAATTAAATTTGAATTAAAACTGAAGCGTATGGCTGGTTGCGGGCTGATTTTATTATGTATTAGTTGTTGCCTTGTGTTACTGCATTTCTTCCGCTACCTATTCACTTGCTATGTTACACCATGCTCTGTTACGTGACTGCTGGCACAGTGATCTTGTGTGCCTGACCATTTTGTCTGTGTATGCTTATACCAAGCTTACTGTTATATACACGCACCCCTAGCTCCCCTTGGTCGAAAACCTGATTGTGTGTTTTTTGATTTGTCTCATGATCTCTGTAGTTTAGTAAGCGGGATTGGTCACGTAGTACATGCACTTATATTATATGATATCGCCTTGTTAAGCTATGTCTCTGAGAAGTAATAGTTTCATTTTACATTTGTTTGTCTAAAGTATTTGTTTACCCTAAACAGGAGTGTATCCCATGATACCTGCTGTTATAATTATAGTTACATAATTGTGTTGGAAGAAGGCTTGTTTTCTAGAAATGGTTTTTTTTTTTTTTTAAAAAAAAAGGATACATGTATAGTTCTGGTCACCATTAGTTAAAAAAAAAACTAGTGTTCTGATTTACTAGCCGGCATCAAGCTGGTGAATTGATAATAACCCCTCAATATATCATAAACAGGTAAATAAATGCATATACATGCATCACCAAAATACACAGTAAATGGTGATTTAAACTATGTTGTAGGATTGTGCGTTTACTGTTTCTAATTGATATGTATGCCCTGACTTTGGTTTTAGATTACTTGATATTTGTTTTTTTAATGACTGGGAACTTTTTCTTATGCATATTTAGTGATTACAAATGCATGTTACTTTGAACTGATTCATGAGGGTACTCCTAATGGATTGAAGACCATATCAACAGGTGTTCCATCTTGCAAGTAGGGCATATCTTGTCTAGACAAAATTTTCGAAATGATACCTTTATTCCCATGTCTTTCAGCTCCATCCGATCTAGATTGTTGAATGATCCATTTACTGATCCAAAGTAATTCCACAACACATGATTGTACATGAATGCTGGGTCATTTTTGGCATGTAAACAAAACTGAATTTATATATAACCATGCATAGGTGAGTGAATACCCCCTTTTATTTTTGGTTTTCTAGTTATGGTTCAGGTAAATTTAGGAATAAAAACGAAGATTAAGTGATGCTAATTTATATAAGCTCTTTATGCTCGGGTAAATCGCTAATTGTTGTACATGCTATGCCACTTGTTCCATGTGAACCTTTTGCCCAAGTACCCAATAACAAACTACTGAAATTTTCATCCCCTACATCTTTCATGGTTAGTGAGTCAAGTGTGAATCCATGAACTACATGTGAAATTGATATCAAGTTTTACATGACATGCATAATTATTTTTAGAAAGATATCAAATAAAATCTTTGGTTTGTTTTACTGCCAAGTAAAATTGATGCATACTATACATACATTTTCTAGCCATGCAAATTCAAAACCGTATATATATAGCGCCTCAAATTGGACATTCAATTTTACGCTGGCAGTTATCGTCGTATCTGTCTAATCACTCCTGCAGCATCATGCTTGAGTTACATTTCAACATTATTAGGTATTTAAGGTCAACCGGTTTTGATTTGAACTTGCAGCATATGCTTCTAAAGCTGTATTTGACCTTTATGACTCTGTGACCCCTGACTTGCTAGAATCCAGATTAAGGTCACTTTCTTATATTTACAAATAGATAGAAAAGCATGTTCCAATCCTGTGTCAAGTTGTCAATGTCTAGGAATCATATCGCTAGTTTAAGAAACTATAAACTATTTCACTCTGGCTGATCTGGAAAGATTGAATGGATTGATGGTTCAGCAAGTTAAAGTAAGGTTGATAGAAGAGGAATGCCAAAGAGAACTAATGTTAGTTAAACTGTTTTGCAAGAAATATTTTCTTTAGATTGATAGAGAACATGTAGTAAATAAAATCAGATTAGATTTTTTATTTTTTTTGATAATTTAATATATTGTAGGCTAATGCCATTGCAAATGTCTCGTTGTGTTGTGGTATGATTTCTTACTAACTTCATTATAAATGATGTTTTACTCATATTATCTTTTGATGATGGATACCATATTTGGATCTCAAGAGGTTTCAATTGAGGCTCGATCTAGGTGGTTTAGGCCAAATGAAGTTCATGCAATATTGACCAATTACAGCCACTACAAACTTCAACCTTAGCCGGTTGACAAACCTCATAGTATGATTACTGGACTGTGGCTACTAGTCAGTTGGATACCCAATACATGTCATATAACTGTAGTTGGATACCAATACATGTCATATAACTGTAACCTGCACATTTGTATTCAAATTTTGGTTAATATATTTTTGAATGAACATATTACTTCTTTCAGAAATCTTGTTAACAAAAAACATTATAACGAGACTTAATTGGTAGGCATGCTAATCTTTAGTAGTATGAGGACTAGGTGTTGCATTTTTAGGTAAAAAGTTTGGAATTATAAAATGCTTGCATTTAGTAAATACATGCATTACTGAGGCATTCATGTTTTTTCTCATCTTATATTAGTAAATCCAGCCCCCTTCTACAATAAATGCAATGAGAGATGTTAATATTGGTTTGGTTATTGGTACATCTGTCATTGTCGGTAATCGATGTTCCATAACCAACTGACATCATTTCTCCATGGCATCTTTTGTTCAGTTAATGTATTACTATGGTGCCAATGATATATGTTTGATAACAAGCATTCATGTGCTTTTGTTGTTGTGTATGTGGTATCCAGCGTTTTCAACAGTGTAACATAAATGTGATTTATTTCTTTTCTTTACATATGTGTGTAGAGAGCAATACGATACATGGAACATTTTGGCATGTCCAAGAAATGCAGGTCATTTATTTTCTAATTGCATGGTTGAGAGATCCAGAACTGTTTCATCATTACTAACCCAAAGTTTATCTCTTGTTCAGGTATATTGAATTCAGGTCTCTTATCAATTTTGACTTTATTTTGATCTAGTTATGCATTACTTACATCCATCCTATACATTATTGTGCATCTTATTACAGCTTTTCCTAAAAATGTCATAAAAAAGGGTGTATAATACTCCTCCTATAATCTGATTTTTTTCTCCCCCTGTTATTTTGAATCGAAGATAAAAATGAAACTAATAGTGAGAAAGAAAACCAGTAAAATCATGTTAATTTCATTTTAAATGTGAATAAGCTTAGCATATACATCTTATAAAAAGCAGTGTCGGGTGTTCAAACTGCCTTACACTTGTTGAAAGTGAATAGTCCATCAGGAATCATGGTAAGTACAATAGATTGTCTCCTGAATTACAAACTGACAATATATAATAAATAATGATGGAATTTCATTTAAATATGAGCTGCTAAATGATTTGAGCATTCATTAGTGTTCTACATAAGTTAAGGGATTTTGCTACTCTTACCTACAAACTTGGCGGTAAGATTTACTTAGAAGAGACAAATAACAAATAATTTGAGCATTCTTGTGCGTAAATCATACTGGCAAATAGCAAAAACTTGTCAGTGGTATTTCTGTAAGGAATGTGGTTCCTCATGTCTGATTACCAAAGCCTTTATGTCATATTTTCACTAAGTGAACACATACACACTTCAGATCTGTACATGTAGTGGCTACACTATGATAATTCTGAATGTTAACCCTCGAGCCTAAGGTTTAAATGAATTCCTAACTGTGAAATACATGCAAAAAAGGCAACTTTCAGTTTAGCATGCTACAAAGGTTTAAATTTTTATTCCAAGCATCAGTTTCTTGTTCTACTGAACTTAATAAAATTTACATTTTTTTTTGCAGTCTCACCGTGGACCGCAAGGTTGGAAAGTTTGGATTGATGTGGCGATGGATCCAGAAGCTTTCTTATGGAAGCCAAATCCCGAAATGACTACCATTATAGAAGTTGTTGGAATAAAAATGACGTTGCCTTCAGCTAGAGTGCTTTCGTAGGGTATGCTTATATGTCTTTTGTAGACAAAACTTATATCTGTCTTATGTATCTTTTGTGTAAGATCAATGTATGTATTTTGAAGTGGTTATGTTTTTTGTGGTGGGTTTAGTTGGTGATGTACTATGTGTATGTTGATCGAATATTATGTTAATTAATATATATGAATGATTCTTGTAACACCCCTAAGTCCCACATCGTGGAAGCTTGTGTGAAGTGTGGACTTATATAGTAGAGCTCATCTCCTACTAACGCCGAGGCCTTTTGAGGAACAAAACCCCACACCTATATGGTGGCTAAGTTAGGGACAATATCTTGCGCAAACAGAGGTATGGGCTGTTATAGTGGTATCAGAGCCAATACCCAGCTGGAATCGTGGCTCCTGTGTGGACCGCATTGCCTGGGTGAGGTGTTTGTGAGTCAACAGGGACGTTGGGCTTTGAAGGAGGGGAGAATGTAACATCCCTAAGTCCCACATAGTGGAAGCTTGTGTGAAGTGTGGACTTATATAGTAGAGCTCATCTCCTGCTAACGCCGAGGCCTTTTGAGGAACAAAACCCCACACCTATATGGTGGCTAAGTTGGGGAAAATATCTTGCACGAACAGAGGTGCGGGCTGTTACAATTCCTTATAGTTATATTTGTCGAATTGAAATATGAATCATATTATTATTAATATATATGAATTCTTTATAATAGTAAGGTGTATATAAGTTATAACAGCAAAAAAAAGTTGTAATAAACCATTTTACAATGTTGTGGAAGAGCTGTAATATTCTGGAAGTCACAACGGTAATCACCAGTTGTCATACCTATGATCTTACGAAATTTAAATGTCTACAACAACAGGGAATAAAAGTTGTAATAAAATTTATTACAACGGTGAGTAAAAGTTGTTAAATATCCCATTTCACAACAGTATTGCAATGGTGCAGAAATGTTGTAAAAGATATAAGTATATTACAACTTCTTAATACACGACGGTGACTCCACCATTATAAAAACTTTTTATAACGTTTTTGCACCGTTGTAATATGGTATATTTGTTGTAGTGTTTATAATGAGTTATACCCTAAAGCTTTGTATGAACCAAAGCTCCGATACCAACTATGACTACCCAGAATTTCGACCTTTGAAAATCGACATTTGACACAACTCAAGCATCAAATGTCGGAGATTCAAACGCCGGATTTTTAATTATCTAGGGTTGTAACACATCAAAAAACAATCACAATGGAATATCATAGTTTCTCATTAATATAATATGAGATACATCAGAGTTACATCAACAACATCAACATCAGAGTAATGTATATATCCAAATACATGAACTACAGGATACAAAAGCAACATTGGAAAATAAACTAAAGAGAGTGAATCCAAAAAATGATCCATATTCACCTCAAGATCCAAAAGATCCAAAATACAAGCTCCAGAATGCTGCTGCAACCTGACTCGTAAGTTGCCCGTGTAGAAAATATGGGCACCCAAAGTTTAAGGGAATAATTAAAAACCTCAGACAAGAAACTCAATATATTTGTTACGTGCAATAAAACTCACAATGCTTTTTGAAAATGAAGCTACCATAAGATCTCTCGACACACATACCATGCAAACACAGACTTGGGAGAGGTTTCTCTTTATGATAACCAAACATGCTTGATATGTGAAAATCATTTGATATTATTATTACATAGTGTGGAAATCACTTTCGCAAATAATTGTATCAATCCTAGCCAACATAGGTACCATATATTATGTCGACATATAGGTTTACAGCTAAAACCATACAAACTCATAGTGGAGAATGGATTTCAACCAAATGACCAGGCTAAGGAACTTCCTTTTCCGATTGATACACATCTAGAGCGATGTCGCGAGAATAACACAAGTTCTCTACCAGCACAAGGTCGGTCGGTCCTTAACTGATTGAATTCGAGTACTCCTAAGTATGCATCTCCTGACCATTACCAATCTTTAACCGGGGACTGCAACATCAACAACCGCAAAGTAGAAATTGGCACATAAGTAACGCTTGGTCTCCGTATCATGTTACATTTTTTCTAGAAGGAAATGACACACCCATATCCCTACGGCATTTTCCTTTTTTTTTTAATTTCTCGGAGTGTGAGGGATGTTGTAGTCTCGTTACACAAATTTACGCTTAACTAAGCCATGCTTTATCATCAATAACACAATCGCTTAGTATGCCACACTACCATTTCATTATAGACGACTGATAATTACTGACCATATCACCTTTGAGCTTTTACGTCTCAAAGAAGGGTGCTAAGCTAATAGGTAACCCGTCCGCCACCAATAGAAATATGTTTTAAAGATCAATTAGTATTGTAACGACCCGGATTTTCAGCGACTTTGGTTATCGACGTAAGCTCGACGTCGATAACCAAAACATCGAAAAATCCCGGTAATTAATGAAAGAAATTAGAAGGTGAGAATAGATAAGATAGAAACTTAGAATAGAAGAAGAAGAAGAACACAACATCAGAGTAACACGAACCTCACAGCGGAACGAATAACATATAATAGATAACATAACTTTGAAATATAACAGTTATGTATACAATAGCACTTATCAGAGTACAACATTTACAACACAGCGGAAATAACTATAGCTATATGATTCTGAAGCCTCCTGCTCCAGCTCTTCAATGTATCTGCAAATCCCGACTACTTAACTGCCCATACAAATTTAGGCACCCAAGAGTTTAGGGAAAACAACAAAGTAAACTCCAGGTCAGTCATGGGACTGGTATGAGTAAAACAGTTTAAACAGGTATATGAACAAGTAAACGATATCTCATAAGACCACGCCGCAGAACGGAACGAGTTTTTCCCTTATGAGAATCCAAAATATCTTTATATCAAAAACCTTTTGATATTATAATAATGTCTATGTACAAATAGATATCAACTAGCAGAAACGCTTTCATCTCACGTTCTACATATATAGTATACAATCAAAATCGCAAGCACGTATTGGATAATGGATTTCCAACTATGACAAGGTATGGAACCACCTTCCGATCAGTGTACTCTAGGAACGATCTTCTGGAGTTCAACAAGAACATCTTGTAACTCAGCCACACATGACCGACCACTCATTTCGCTTGAGTGTATCGAATGTACATCACCAACGGTTGGGATCAGCAACCGTTCCCGTATATATATGGGACAGCATTGATAGATTTAAGAAACAAATGAATATTCTCTAGATAGGTGATTATACACCCTACTTCGGTGCGACCGACTTAGCCATGCTGCCTGCCCGATTTCTGTCATTTTTACTGGTTGATGAGGCTAGAAGCTACGCTTTATCATTACATCAGATTCACTTCAAATGCCACATTGTCAGATCCATCAGAATCACTAATTGACGTCTACAACCCTACATTACGTGTCAGCTAAAAGAAGTTTCCTTCTCCGCTTCCACTCTTGGTACGGTTGAAGAAATCAATGTACGTGACCGTCTGGAAATACTATGTCAGACATCCATCTTCATTCACTTAGAAATGTCACATCGTCATACCCGCCCAATCACAAATTGACTTATCCAAAAATAACACGGGTATACAGCTAAGAGAAACGAATTCCTCCGCCACCAAACGTGAATACGTTTGAACATATCAACTTACGCGATCCATTGGATATACTCTGTCAGACCTTCGTCCATACAAGTTGTCCTGGGACTGGACAAACCGAAGGCACTATTCCGTATATCCATCTTAGTCACTGTTATCTAAGATTTATACAACAGCCCTTACATTTTACACCGTCTTCAATTATCTTTGGCATAAATGATTCGCAACGCTTATGCCAATACAGAGTGGTTCTTTGGATAATAATCCAACCGGTCTCTCCATATTAACAACGTTAAATTGGTCAAAACTTCGATAGTCTGTGAGTTAACTATCAAAGAAAAACAAGTGTGCAAACAACGATATTATTTCCAAATGGAAATTATATCGAACAACCATCATTTAACATTAATCTCTTCAGTTCATTCATTTACTTATCTCCTGTTTCCCTATATTCAATATTCTTATTTTATTTTATCATAAAACATTTCTGATTCTCGTTTGGAAAACATTTCGAAAACTCCTTTACGATCAAACCTTACCATTTCTTAGTTAAGAAGGAAGTCACTCAAGTTGGGGTATAATTACCTCTCAGACCTTAACTGAACAACGTTATAACTTCGAAATGGTCAAAGTATATCTTTTAATCTTTAACAACTTCTTTACGCCTTTCCCGGATTCAATTTTACTAATCCACTTCTATGTTTAAAACATTGGTTATAACGATAACGTTATAATCCCTCCTTTCAAATGATCTAACCTTAATTATAACTTCTATTATTATTAGTGAATAATTAACCTAACACTTATTTATTTATAAATAAATAAATCTCTATTTAAACACTGGAAAGTATAAGTACTTTCCCGAATTCGATATAATCGAATTTGCCGATTAACTCTCTTCGAGAAATCTCTATTTGATTAACTCTTCTTCGAATAACCTATATTCGATTAACTCCTTCTCGAATAAACGATATTCGATAATCTCTCTTCGAATAACTAATATTCGATGACTCTTCCTTTTCAAATATCTCCTATTTGAAAATCTCACTTCGATTAAACTATAATCGATAACTCCCTTCGATGAAACTAACATTGATAACTCCTTTCGATGGAACT
Organism: Allium sativum; assembly: GCA_030737875.1. NCBI lineage: Eukaryota > Viridiplantae > Streptophyta > Magnoliopsida > Asparagales > Amaryllidaceae > Allium > Allium sativum. The sequence continues at coordinate 135,450,500 of CM060925.1, read as the reverse complement.
AACATCGATAACTCCTGTCGATGAAACTAACATCGATAACTCCTTTCGATGAAACTAACATCGATAACTCCTTTCGATGAAACTAACATCGATTTATTTAACTCGACGAACTTAACTCGACTAACTTAACTTGACTCAACTAACTCGACTTACTTGGTTCGACCAATTCGATTCGATTAACTAGGCTCGACTAACTTGGTCGAACCACCTGATCAACTCAACTTATTTAACTTAACTTATTTCTCAACTCGATCAACTCGATCAACTCGATTAACTCCTATCGAATAACTAATATTCGATTAAACTCCATTCGCTTGACTCTAGATCGCAGCGATCACAATGGTTACGCCTGACTCCCTCAGGAAACATCCGACCGCCGTAGGCTATTTACAGCCCTGCGAATTACGCTAGCAGTCGTACAAGATGGCAACTTACCCTGAATACTATGTTTGACTAACTCTGTCTCAAATAACTATATTTGATTAACTCTAGTTCGTTTTAACTCTAATCGATTAACTCTAACTAATTAACTCCAACTGGTTAACTCTAACTGATTAACTCTAACAAATTAACTCCAACTGGTTAACTCTAACTGATTAACTCTAACTGATTAACTCTAACTGGTTAACTCTATTTGACTAACTCGACTTGACTAAACCCTTTCGAATAACATATTCGATTAACTAACTTTCGAATACTATATTCGATTAACTAACTTCGAATACCATATTCGATTAACTCCTTTCGAATGTCTATATTCGATTAACTAACTTCGAATACCATATTCGATTAACTCCTTTCGAATGTCTATATTCGATTAACTAACTTCGAATACCATATTCGATTTCTCCTTTCGAATACCATATTCGATTTACTTTATTCACTTTATAAAGATTTCCTTTTTAACAACGTTTTATTCATTTGAAAATATTTACTTTTAAATAACGGTTCTACACTTTAAAAATGATTTCCTTTTTATAATGTTCCCTTTCCAATTCTATTTGTAAATGGTTTTCAAATATTTCCTTTTCAAATTTATTCTTGAAATATTCTAACTCCTTAAATTCCCGGGAAAATTCGCCATAACCTCCTTTGTATCGGGAGCATCGGTAAAATCCCCAAACCCGCCACACAGGCCTTTCCATTCAAAAAGAAAATGGTTTGAAATTATTTCCTTTTTAAAATACCTCCTATTTATAAATATTCCCATTTATAAATATTTCTTATTTATAAATATTTCAATTTATAAATATCTCTGTTTTCAATATCACTTTGAAAATCTCCTTATCAACATCCCGTATGTTATGGTATTCAATCATATCAAATCACGATGTTCAATATCGTCCATACACACACAATCAACAACAGGTTATAATTCACATCATATATCAAAATATATGAAAAACAATAAAATAACTGTTGAGGAATCCAGTCGGATTCCTCCAACCTGTTTCCCTACATCACAGATGTTAGACAATATAGATAACATCACTTTCAGTTCCATATGATATATTCTGTTAAACAGAATCAATATAGAAATTTAACTAACTGACTAGCAGTTCAATCAAACAATCAACACATAGTAAATCAGACAATTTCTAACAGTTCTAAAGATACAACATGAAATTATAAACTGTTTAGAGTTGGTGAGATTTACCCACTTTGGCAGTTCATCGTTAAAGAACGATAAACTGTTGTTTGATTTGAATCAAACAGTTTATTTCGCCATAAATTCATACGAGCTCGAATCCATTCCCAGTCAGTTCCATGTTGTAGCCGCCGTCCATACGATCCTAACGTGACTGACGGTTCAAATTTCTGATAAAGTATGATCGAGTTATACATTTTCGAAGTCTACATAAAATAAACAATATAATATAACTTATAAATGAATTTATTTGGGCCTTTACCCATCAAAACCCCACTAACCCATGAAAACAAATATCGGCCCACACTTCCCTTCTTCCTCTTTACCAGACCGAACTCCTCCAGTAATTGCTCACGATAAAAAAATGGCCATTGCCATAAATCTGTTTGCCTCCAACAAACTCATCCGTTCACGAATACACAAATGAAGATCACCACCGACTTCCTTATTGAAAACACCATCACCCCATCGCCATCTTTCTCGACTCGCATCTATTACCTCAAACGCGTCGAACTCCTCTAATCGACGTAACTGTGACCTCGCGCGACCAGAAAGGGTCACCGATATCCTCCAACTTCCGTCAATAGCAGCCTCTCGCCCCCCTGAACGCCACGCAGACCATCTCTCCTCCCAATTCTGCATACAACAACCGTCCGTCGAAGCCCTAGGTTCAAAGAGGAACCGCCGGTAAAATCTGGTGAACCAAAAAGATGTCGAACCACCCAAAATACACCTCAGTTTGTAGAGAGTGATCCTAGGAAGCTATTGAAACATGTTTGGAGAATTTACGAATTTTCTTTGCATTTTATTTGATTTTCCATAGCTCCATTTATCTGCAGGAGATGGAAAATTTTGGTGGCTTGATTTTGTGTTTGACCAGAGGATGAAAAAATTAGGTTTAGAAAGTTAAGTCTTATATTTATAGGAAGAATATATTGTTTTATATTCGAATTTAAGCTATCGCTAAGTATATACGCTGTTTCAAAATCGCTATAATCTCATACGATACCCAAAAATCACGAAACTGGACATGTAGCTAGAGTTCGACATTGCGGTACCAACGAAACTGGTTTCGTCGAATTCCGACTTCGTATGCTCACACAACGTATTTTTAACTGTCAAAATACTAACTGTTTCTCACTCTAAAAATCCGTACGGCCACACGGTGACTCTAAAAATCACGAAACTAGAAATCTAACAACTATTTGACATTGCGGATCTAACAAAATTAGTTTCGTCGAATTCTGACTCCGTTTGCAAAACCGGCTATTTTTAAAGCTTTGGATGACCCATTTAAATATATAAATATATTTAAATAAAATTAAATTAAATATTAATAAATTAATATTATCGTATATCTTCACATATGATATCGTACAGCTCCAGAATATCATATCAGAATTTACAGTTTGATATTTCAGATTTTAGATTTATCGATGTTCAGTTTATATCGAAAAATCTCTTTTATAACGTATATAAAGCGTTGCAAATTATAAAGGAATTTTACAGCGACTTTTCTGAAATTTGATTTGGACATAACTCAAAATCTACACGACAAAATCCCGATCTTTCTCTTCGACTAGAAAGATATACTCCACCAGCTCCACACGTTTCTTGTTTCACAGAAATCCGGCTTAAAACGAACTCTGTACATCCACTTGAAGTCTAAATCGCCAAATAGCGAACTGTCGCGTCGTTACGCGCTCTATTTCAATTATATTATAATTATACGTTCAAACTGACGTCAATTGAATATATTTATTAATATAATTCAACTCTAAGCTGAATTAAATCTCGGGGATGACTCTGTTCACATTATATTGTCAATTCACTATTTTTGGTTATTCCTGAATTAAATATATTATTTAATTTTAATTAAATATTCACTTTATTTAATTAAACGACGATTTTATTCCCTATACCACTATTTATCTAATTAAATTAATTATATTATACCCTTGGGAAATGTGGGACATTACAAGTATATCATAAAATACAATGTCAGGCACACATCCATACAAGTCCATTCAGGATCTAAATGAATCCGAATGCACTTTATTCCTCGTCCAATAAATGAGATAATCCCTTGCAAATATGAAAGTTCTCCAAATACGTCTGGACATACCACTAAATAAAAATCTCAATACTGGGCCAACCGCGTGAAGAGGCAGTAGCCAGGCAGTCCTTCTGACGTGAAGATTTCTGGTCTTTAACACCATCATTTAATATCTTTGATTTCTTCATTATGTGGTATTTTTTATTTGGAATGGTCTTCGAACATAGTTCTGATCCCGGGCTTTCCAAATAACAATCGCTATTTAATAACATATGGATATATAAGGTCTTTAAAAAGTCTCAGCTTAAACTCAATTAAAATATTTCATTAGTCATTTAAATCATTCCCTAAGGTTTAGAATATAATTATTAAGTTTCATACCTTTTAAAACTCCATATTGAATAATAGTGTTTAAAAGCGTTACTAAAGGGTATTCCAAACAACCAATTTTTCAAATTTTGTATAAACAATTTTAAATCTTCATAATTTTGATCCAAAAAACTTTAAAATCATTTATTATGATCTATAAAAAAAATCCTTATTTTTAAAATTTTAAATTGTTGTTTTAATCGATTTCCAAATTTGGCCATTAAACTACACTTATACCGTTCTTTCCAAAAAATATTTTTACACATAACTTGGAATATATATATAAATATATATTAAATTTTGAAAATTCCTTTTCTATTTGAAAACTATTATCATTAGGAAGCAAATATTTTTTGTTTCTAAGAATTCCGATTTAAATTTCTCTTGTTATAAGCGTTCAAAGTTATAGTCGAAATTCGCGAACTGCTATAGCAGGACTAGTCCTATTCAGGCCATATTTAAATTTAAATTCAAAACTCATTCGTTTTACTTAAAATAGTTTATAAATCCTTTTAAATCATATATAAGACTATTTCAAATTAGTTTTCCAAATCTTAACTTAAAATTTAAATATACATATTAAATGAATATTATATTATTATTTTAACATTAAAATTATATTATTTTCAAAATTAATCCTCTTAAACCCAAACTTTCCTAAAATCCATTTAAAAATAATATACGATAGTTGGTACACTAAACTTGAGTTTTCAACATCATTTATATATCAAATTCAACTTCGTTTTTTGAATTTACTATTCAAAATTTAGTTTAAATTTAAACATGTCATTTATGCTTGAAACAAATTTCAAATAAACTTCCACCTTTACCAAAGTTTTTCATAAATACCTTAATTTCTTTTCTAAACCATTCTGGATCAAAAATTCCAACTTTTATTTTTACCCACTATTTAAATGAATAAAATATTCATTTATACTATTCGAGACTTATTTAATGCCCATATATTTCCATATACATTGGTGTAACATGTGCAGTGTACATATTATCACTACTAATAATAATACCCATATCCATAGCATCCATTCATCCATCACAAGATATAAACCACAATAATATATTTATATAAGTGTTTTGTCAATAACGCTTATGCTTTAATTATAGCTAATTAATCACACGTTAACAACCATTATGATAACATCCAATATCAACAAATATAAGTGTTGAGTTTCTCACCTTTGTGTTCCACTCTACTAAACTTTTATTAAAGGACCTATAGCCTACTGAAATTACCCTGAATTAACTATTTCTTCAAAAATGATTTATATATATAATATAAAAAAAGGATTTCCTTTTCTTTTTACAAGGAGGAAGTTCTCGTGGGGTTTTGGAGACGCGGGGGGAGAGTGAGACCGTGAGCTAGGGAAGGAGGGGACGTGGGCTTGGTGGTAGGGGCGTTAGCTAAGGGAGGGGTAGGAGGTGCGATGCTAGGAGGGGAGGCTAAGGAGAAGATGGTGGCTATGGTAGCCAAAAGAAGGAGAAGGAGAAATAAGAAGCTAAGAGGCCATGGCCACTAAGCCAAAGAAGAAGTAGAAAGAAAGAAATGAAGTGGAATGAATGAAAATGAAGGAAGTGACCTTTTCTATAGGAAAAAGGGGTTAAGGAGATTGTGGCACATAGGTGGATATGTGTCTTCCATCCCTTGAAACCACAAAAACCATGTTCTTAAGAACATTGTTTTGTTAAGAACATAAGTGTTAATGCTAGGATATTCTTAAGGAATTATTTCACCTTTTGTCACCCTTTTACCAACTGTTTCAAATGCCATGTTGCTAATTCTTACTATACAACAAAACCAAGTCAATGTTTGTCAAATACGATCAAATGAAAAATGGTGCCAACGCATTCTATGATCATTATTTGTCAATTAAACTTTATTAATCTTAATTAAAAACTCAAATTCATATTTAATTCAAATTGAGTATTATAAAATAAAAATCTTGGTTTTTAAATTGATAAAAAATTGCTAAAACATTGACATGTTACTGGTGAGCTATTAGAGAAAGGCTTTATGAGAAGAAGTATATCTGAGTGGGGAGAATCAGTCGTTTTTCGCTACTAAGGCAAATAGCTATCTCCATCGATGTGTGGATTATAAAGAATTGAACAAGCTCACAAAGAGGAATGGAAACCCACTCCCTTGAATAAACAATTTATTTGATCAAGTGGTGGTTGCATCTATTTTCTCTCGGTTTGATTTGGCGATTGGGTTTCATTAGCTTCGAGTAGTAGATGATAGTGTGGATAAGACTACTTTTGGGACTCCAGATGGATTGTTCGAGTGACTAGTCCCTTTAGGTCAACCAATGCACCGGCATACTTTGTGGATTTGATGAGCCAAGTGTTTACGGAGTTCCTAAATAAGTTTGTGGTAGTGTTTATGGATAACATTCTAGTGTTGTCGAGAGGTGAAGATGAGCATGCTTTGCACTTAGGAGAGGTCCTCTATACTCATTGTGCCCGTTGTTTGAAGGAAAAAAAATCTAGAAGTGCTACTTTTGGAGTAAGGAGGTGAGATACTTAGGGCATGTGGTTTCGATAGAGGGTATAGCGGTGGATCTCGCTAAGGTGGTTGTTGTGAAAGACTGGAAGGCCCTCAAGAATGCGACTGAGGTGAGGAGATTACTGGATTTGGTGGGGTATTATCGAAATTCATTAAGAACTTCGTGCGGACTTCAGCTTCCCTTACCCGCATTACTTAAAAGAACCTAGTATTCTCATGCGATATGGATTACAATGATTCCTTTATGAGATTGAAGAAGGAACTCGCGATTGCTCTAGTGTTGACTCTTCCAGATGGATATAAGATGTTCACAGTTTATACCGATGATTGCGACACATGATTGGGTGCGGTTCTAATGTAGGAGGGTAGAATTGTTTGTTATGGGAGCAAACAACTAAGGGTACATGAGAAAAATCACCCTACTCATGATTTAGAGCTAGCATCTATTGTTTTCGAACTTAAGTCCTAGAGGTATTACCTGTTGAGTGAGAGGTTTTAGTTGTATACCGATCATAAGTCTCACAAGTACTTATTTTCGCAAAAGGATCTTAACTTGAGACAGCAGCACTGGACAGAGTTTTTATCATCCTATGATTTTGATGTCATACACCCAGGGAAAGGGAATGTGTAGTCTTATGCTTTGAGCATACAGAGGATGGCATTAAGCCAATTATTCGTAGAGTGGTAGAGTTTGGATTATATCTCATCTTTTGATTTTATACCATCTGCGGATTATGCACTAGGATTGTTGGCATCGCTTGAGGTGCAACCTACTCAATAAAACGTATTGGATCCAGTCAGCGTGATCAGCAGCTAGCATATATTTTAGACCGACTTGGTAGAGGAAAGACCTTAGGTACCTTTCTTGATGCACAGTTGATAAGAGAGGATGGCTATGTCATGATGGTAGGCTATGTGTACCCCACACGAAAGATGTGATAAATGTGGTATTGTTTGAGGCCTATCACTCTCGGATGACCATCTAGTAGGAGATAGGATATATAGGGATATAAAGAGGGTCTTCTATTGGATGGAGATGAAGAAGGATGTGGCAGATCATGTGACAAGATGCATGACGTGTCAAAGAGTTAAGGCTGAGAAAAGGAAGCCTGGTGGATTACTTCACCCTTTTGATGTGCCACATTGGAAGTGGGGGAACGTCTCAATGGATTTCATAGATCGTTTGCCTAGATCAAGGAAAGACAATACCAGTATTTGGGTAATCGTGGATAGATTGACAAAGAGCGCTCATTTCATCCGAGTAAGGAGTAAGACGAGCGCAACTTGTTTAGCTTCGATATATTTGAGGGATTTGTCTGACTTTAAGGAGTTCCCATGAGAATTGTTAGTAACAGAGACCCCATCTTTTGCAGCGAGTTTTAGAGGAGCTTGCAGGAGGCGTTGGGGACACAGCTCAGACTTAGTACTGCATATCACCCTTAGACAAATGGACAGACCGAGAGGGTTAATCAAATTCTTGAGGATTTATTACAGCTGTGCATTTTGGACTTCGGAGGGACCTTGGAGGAATATCTTCCCTTAGTAGAGTTTCTTGTAACAATAGCTATCATACGAGCATTGGCATGGCACCTTCCGAAGCTTTGTACGGACGACTCTGCAGATCCCCTTCTTGTTGGTGGGAGTCCATATATAGACTTCTTCTTGAACCAGAGATGATTAGGGAGACCTCGAGTAAGATCGACTTGATTCGTAAAAGGATGAAGGCATCTCGAGATAGGCAAAAATCATAAGCAAATAAGAGAAGGACAGATCTTGAGTTCAATGTGTGGGATATGGTTTTCATTAAGGTATCAACCCTAAGGAATGTGGTGTGGTTTGGCTTATTTGGCAAGTTAGCACCGAGATTTGTTGGGCCATTTCGTAAAGTGGAGAGGGTAGGTCATATGGCCTAATGGATTTAGCTACTGGAGAGGCTGTCAGGGTTCATGATAAATTTCATGTCTCGCACTTATGGAAGTGCTTTCATGATTCTGCGGTAGTGGCGGAGACGAATACCTTAGAGGAGGTTGAGGTTGAGAGGGAGGCATCCGTTAGACAAGTACATAGATGGATTTTGGGTTCTGAGGTAAAGAAGTTGAGAAATAAAGAGATTAATCTTTTCAAGGTTCAATGGGGGTAGGATACGATGAGGCGACATCGGAACCAGAGGAGAGGATTCGCGCATCTTTTCCATTTCATTTTGATGGTACGGTCTCGATCCTTTCTTAGTTTTGAATTTGAACCTTATCCATTTCCTGTCATTTGAGTTAGCGTGTCTTAAGAAAAGCCTATGGATGGTAGGATGTGGTATAAACATATTATTAGGACATGTTACGTTTAGTGGATTCACGTGGATACAAGTGTTTTCTATTGGATGCAGTGGATGCATATACACACACTAGGCATTGGTTAATGATTGACAACTAGGACACTAGAATAATTGCATATGGATGTGTGTACACTTTTAATTCACTTTCAAATTATGGATGAAAAACGGATTGCTATCATTTGGACATTGCATTTTTGATGCTAGTTGTAGCACACATATGGAACTTTATGTATCGTTAGGATTTCCTTGCATACATTTTGGAAGCATGACATTAACATAAATTGCATAAAGGAGGTCGGCTGGATCAGTGGACCGCCTAATCTTTTCCATTAGTTAGGAACATATACACTATACAATTGCATATGTTCATGAAAACATTAAAAACCCTAAGGATAATGGATATCGGTGGTTGATGGATGAGTGTATGAATGTAGATAATTACATGATGACATTTATGACATTCTTCCAGCCTTGGTGATTTCGAAGTGAATTCCTTAAGGATGGGAGAATGTGAAAATCCAAAATTTTAATAAAGAAATTTAAATAAAAGATTAATAAAATGTATATCAATCAGAAAAATAATGAGAACTGAGCAATGCGGGTTGCGCTATTGGGTCCGTTATGAAATTATGGTTAAGATAGACATTTGATTTGCTGAAATTGGACTAGATACAAAGAAGTTATAAACAAAAGACTGAAACTAGAATTTGAATTTAGAAAAAAATTATTTATGTAAATTTGAACATTGGTAGATGGGATGACCCAATTCAGAGGGGATCGGCATATGGGTCGACCCATGTCTCTTGTAGGTAGAACTCCGGGTCGACACGCCCAAGGGATAGGTCAACCCATCCCTTGTAACGTGCACAATTTCTGCATATGTTATTTCCAGCGAAGGATTCGATTTTTCGTGTTGTTTATGGAGTATTCTTTTAATTTGAGGAACCAAATAAAAACCTAATATTTAGTAGTCTTAGGCTTCCTAACACTATTATAAATATAGCTCCCATCTAACCCTAAACCATCACAACTCCATTCCACTTTTTAGTGTTCCTCTGCCACACTAACTTCTTCCCCTAAAATTTCTATGGAGTTCCAAGACTTAGGTACATACATACATAAATTCAGGAGAATATTTATACATAGACCTAGAGATTCCTAACCGGGCCTGTTGGATTGCATATATCTATGAGTATTTTTTTGTGATTACAAGATCAGTATAATTTGGGGATTATTTAGATAGTATAACAGTCGTTAATTTCTTCAGTAACTTACAGATTTTTGTGTTTATTTCCCATATTTGATTTTTGTATATTTGATTATTATTCTATCCCGACTTCAACCTATTTCAGAATTTTATATGTTGTTGTAAATCATTCAGCTTACTTATACCTCTTTTCTTTGTGGATTATTTCATGTATATTCATATTTTACCTCATTTCATTTATATATTTGTTTTATTTATATGAGTCTAAGCTATGCAAGAGCCTGAACCTTTATCCTTTTTATTTCACATTGAGTTAAGGACTTTCAAAGAGCCTAAACCTTTACCCCTTTGTATTTCTACGCGTATTGGGAAAAGTATGAAATTGATTATAAAGTGTAAGTTGGAAAAAATATGAACTTGCATATAAAGGATCAACTGGGGTAAATTGAATTAATACAGTAATGGACAAATGAAAAATAATTTTGGCAAAATTATCGATAAGCTGAATAATTGGAAATTTGGAATAGCTTAACATAGTAAGACGCTAAGTAACGGGGATTGGGGTTGTATAAGAAATATAAGTTGCATATGTTTAATACAACCTAAAACATAACAAGAAGTTATATGGAATAAGCAGGCTTATTAATAAACCTAGGGTGTTAATTTTAATATGAATAAATTTATAAGCATGACTAGGGAGTCCGTTCCGACAATGACGACTGATTAGAGAAAATAAATGGCTCATAGTTGTGGTCCATTTCGACGGTAGGGGTAGGCTGATTAGGGAAAATAAGTGGTCAAACAAAATTATTAATCTATGGTGGCCTTGACATTTGTTAACAATTTTATGAGGGTCTAAGGTACCTAGGCGGTCAAGAATAAATTTGTGGTGGCCTTGGCGTTTGTTGATAATTCTATATGACTGTCTATATTAGTAGGCGCTTAATGATAATAAATTAAATTGGGGACTAAGTCTAGTGGTGACTTGAGTCAAATTGCATTTCGGTTAAGGACCTGTATTAGACAGTATCCTTTTTATCACACTTTTTAGAGGTCTTACAAGAAGGTGAGGGCACGCTTAGACTATAGTGGTGTTAATGCCAAAAATGGCACTAACCCTAAATTTAAGCGATAGCACTACCCCTTTATGGGGAAAATTGTAACGACTCGGAAAATTTGATGCTTGAAATTTCAACAATAATACATAACTTGTATTACTTGCCAAAAACATTAGTATCGAAAATCCAGATTGTTAATAGAAAGAAATTAGAGGGTGAGAAAAGAAAGAAAGAAATATTAGAACAGTAGAATAAGAAGATTAGAATCTCGCCGCGGAACGAATAAAATATAATATATCAAAATTCTTTATAGCGGAAATAATTGTATACATTACAACATTAGAGTACACATACATTTCAATACAATACACATAGCAGAATAACTTATTACCAGAAAATATGGATATACATCTTGACTCCAGTTCCTTTCTGAAGATCCAAGCAAAACCTAACCAGATAGTATACTCGGTATGACCTGAGCACATTTGAAGCAAAGCAAAATTCACCCAGATCTGTCTTGAATTCTTTCAGTGATAAATTCAAAACACAACCAACTTGTTTAATTTTATAAAATCGTTTGAAATAAGGGACTCTCATAAGACACGGCTATACATAAACACGACACGTGTTTTTACCTTATGATACCCAAATTACTTTTATATCAAAATCCGACGATATTGTAATAATGTCTACCAATTCACAAATAAATAGGAATATAGCGGAAAGCTTACATCTCACTTTCCAACGTAGTAGGCATACAACTAAAAACGTATTGCTCGTATTGGAGTTTGGATTTTCAACATGACAAGAAATGGGACCACCTCTTGATTAGTTTACCACTAGAGACAATACACTTGGGTTCAACAAGAATATCGTGCAACCGACCACACATGACCGACCACTCATTCAACTTGAGTGTATCGAATATATTGTCAACACGATTGGTAGCAACCTAAACCATATTCCCGCAAGATACAGAAATGAAAGTAGAAGAAAAAATGAAATTTCTCTAGATGGTGACAATACATCCTAATGGGTATGACCTAGATAGCCATGCTGCATGCCGGATTTCTTCATTTCCCGATTGATGAAGTTTGAGGTTACGTGTAACGACCCAGAAAATCTGAACCAATTTAAAATTTTTAAATTGGCTAAAATAATGGATTTTAAATATTTAAAATAAATATTTTTAATAATGGCGATGAAAACTGAGTTGAATCGACATTTGAAAACGAATATAATTAATTATAATTATATATAGAATTGAAAATGGCGCGGTAGTTCGATAATTCGATTTCAAACTTCAATTGAATATACCGGGTGCAAAACAATCCGGATTTTAGTGAAACCAAAAACATTAGAATCTGTTAGTGAATATCTTTCTAACGAATCCTACCAATCGAAATTTGGTAGCGGGAATCAAAAGATATGTCCAGTTGAAAATTCTGAATAGTCGCTATGGAATTCAGGCCCTTAAAAATGGACATTTTGCAAATGACCTCGGATTTCGACGAAACCACTTTTGTTAGATCCGCAGTGTCAAGTTATTGTTAGGTTTCAAATTTCATAATTTTTCGAATCAATATGTGAGCGTGGCAAAGGAAAACACGTTTGACCAGTTTCAGTTGATTTTAATCGAATGGAAATTGGCCATTTCTCAAACGGTCTCAGAATTCGACGAAACTAGTTTTGTTAGGACCGTATTGTCAATACGAAGCTAGAAAATATTTTTTTGGAATTTTTCTAGTTAGTATGTGACCCCGGTAATTTGAAATGTGCGTTTAAAATTCAATATAGTGATTTAAATGTAAATTCAACAGAAACTGATTGTAACGATCACATCAGCTTGCGATACATATCCCATTGTGTTCAGAATGGGGGTTAAACGCTATGGACGACAGGCGGTGGGCCTCGTTTCGAGGTCGTATGTAAAAGTCAACCTTTTTGAATAATTAAATAATTAAATAAAAAAAAATATAAAATATATTCTTTCTCCCCCTTTTTCCTTCTGCTTGCCCCCCCCCCCCCGTTCATTATAATTTCAAACGGGAAAAGAAAGAAAAAAAAAAAAAACCTAGGACTATCGAGCAGCCGCCCTCCCCCTCAGGCGAACGCCGCCGAAGACAAGCCATCGCCCCCCTCCATCAATCGAAGAGCCGAAGCCCTCGAGCCCCCCCGTCGAATCAAAGCGCGAGTCCCCCTCGAAGCCGCCGACCCTGACATCGAGCAGCCCCCCTACCTCGACGCGACGCCTCCCCGACTGCCGCCAAGAGCCGCAGCAGCCCTCCCCTCGCCGTAAGTTTTTTTATATTATTTTATTCGTATTTTATATAAACAGAAAGGTTTATAAACTGATTTTAAAAGATTTTAAAAACTGATTTTTTTTAAATAAAACTGATTCTTGTAAAAGGTTAAAACTGTATTTGAAAAGAATTTAAAAACTGAATTTTAGTTTAAAACTGATTTTCTTTTTAGGATAAAAATGATTTTTATAAATAGAATATAAACTGATTTATAAAAATATAAAAACTGATTTTTCTGAGATTTTAAAAACTGATTTATAAAGGAATATAAAAACTGATTTTAAAATGATTTATAAACTAGAAGGAGATTAGGAATATAAAAGGAAAAATCATATTTTTATATATCGAAAGTCGAAGTAAAAATCATATTTTTATATATCGAAAGTCGAAGTAAAAATCATATTTTTATATATCGAAAGTCGAAGTAAAAATCATATTTTTATATATTGAAAGCCAAAGTAAAAATCATATATTTATATATTGAATAGCATCGTAAAAATTCGATTTTTACATGTGTAGAGAATACAGGCGAAAGCGACAAAAGGCGAAGATTTTATACAAGGAAGTGTCGTGCAGTTGAATAGCTATTGGTGAGATTTCTGATTTAAAAATTATATATATATGTGTTGAAAATGAAAGTGAATAGCTATATATAGATATCTATATATCTATATATATATATATACGCCCCTCGTCCACAAACCATGGACGATATTTATTGGTTGAAATTGTTGTGAAAATTGATTGATAGCGAATGATTGTTTGGGATTGTTTGTGATTGATATTGGTTGATTGCGGTTGAAAAATACCCGTTTGTGGTTGAAAAATATTTGGTTGAAACCACATAGGATTAGTTTGTGGAAATGAAATAAATATATACATGCCGCCTGCGTGCGAACTAGATGCATGATCCCCATTGTCAAAAACCGCGAGGTTTTAAGGTAGAGCGAGGAGCCGTACTAGGGACGGTGCCGGTGTAACTACCCTGCCGTTATGCTGCCGAAATTTTGAATAATATTTGAGTGTTTGAATTATTTTCATATGCTTAAACTATATTTATTCATTGTATAGAAAACATTCATGTGTTGAATTGATATTCATTCGTTGTTTAGAAATTCATGTGTTGAATGGAATTCCTATTTTGAAATAAATTGTTCGATAATAAAAATCACATTTTTATCTATATATAAAAACTATTGAAAACATTCATGTGTTGAATTGATATTCATTCGTTGTTTAGAAATTCATGTGTTGAATGGAATTCATATTTTGAAATAAATTGTTTTATGATAAAAATCCCATTTTTATCACCAACTTGAACTATATAGAAAAATAGTGTTTTGAAATGAATTGTTTTACAATAAAAATCACATTTTTATTGTATGCATAAATCGTTGAAATGTGAAGTGTTGAAAATAGCCACTTGTTCAAAATAAACATATATGAGTTGAAATATTCATTAATTAGCTAATGAAAGGATTTGCACCTATTTATGTAACATTAGAACGAATGGAGTTTTTAAACCAAATAGAAATCAAAGATGAAGTCGAATAGAAATTGATAAATGATAAGAACTGTATATATATGTACATGCAATATTCATTGAACAGGTTATAGCAAAAGGGGCTAGAGAAGAGGAATAAAATTTTGTGCCCGACAAATAGGTACACGTTTACTGATTTGTTTGGGTGATGATTTTGAGCCTGTTGGCTAGCCGCTTGGCTTTTTCTTTTTCTTTTTGAGATTAGAAGGACCGGGAACGCTATTTGCGATTTCCCGATGCTCCCGGTGCAGGGGAGGTTATGGCGAAATTTTTCCAAAATTTAAGGTGTTAGAAAAATATTTGAAGTGAAAACGATATTGAAATTGTTGAATGAACTATATTTATATAAATATATAAATATAAATAAAATTAAAACGAAACGAAGCCGTGCAGTTCGTATTTTGAAACCGTGATTTCAAACGACTAGTGCGGGAAATCCGACCATTGGATTTTCCCGAAACCTCAACCGTCGGGTTCGCCTTGGAAATATCTTCCCAACGGCACCAACTTTGTAGAAATCCAACGGTTTGATTGTCTGGAATGTTTAATTCAAATCTGAAGAAAAACAGCGCCAGAAACGATTATATTTATTTATATATATATATAATTATATTTAATCGAATAACGACGCTGCAGTTCGTATTTTGAAACCGAAATTTCAAACGATTGTACCGGGAGATCCGACCGTCGGATTTTCCCGAAACTGGAACCGTTGGATTCGTTTTGAAAAGACCTTTCTAATGATGTAAATTTTGTAAAGATCCAACGGTTAGATTTTCAGATATGTGTAAATCAAATCTGAAGAAAAACAGCGCCACGGCCGCCTTATGGCCCGAAGCGTCGTTTTGAATAAAATGGCTATTTTAAAATAAATAAAAATAGCGATAAATAGTTATAAAATATCGTAAGCGGTATGGAATGGAAATAAACTGAATTTGCTTGATTTATGTGATGTTTGATGGTTGAATGTGTTTGGTGTGAAAATTACATTAAAGGACAAAATTGGTGTTGTCGAATAATTTAACCATTGAAATAAATTGAATTGAAATTCTAAATATACGTGAATTATTTGAGAAGGCCGAGTTAATTCTCATTTCAAATAATTGACCGACGATTGAAAGTCGAAGATAAAGACGGTGGTCGAAGACCGGAGATCTTCACCTCGTTTGGATGGTAACCGAGGTCCTGATTGGGAGGCATCCCGAAATATGGATAATGAGTGGTGATCGTCCAGACGTACGTGGTGATCGATGGGTTTGCGAGGTATTTAGTGCCTCCGGTTTCGTTCAGACCCAGAACGGACTTGTAAATGGACTGTGTCCGACATTGGAATTTGTTCTGTGTGATTGATAGCCATCAGTTGCACGGTGTGAATTGCCTGTGTGGCATGCTAAGATGCAGTGATCAGGACTTCTGTTGAAAAGCAAAGTCTTGTGGTGATGATCAAAGCACCGCCTGTGTGGCGTAGCTTTGCGTATAACGTGAATTCGCGAGCCTCACACCCCGGTATGAACCTAAAACTGGAGAGGACATCAGGGAGGGCCTGCGTTTCTTCCTAGCTAGGGTGGTGTCAGTGACCTACAAGCCCTGACATTTATATACTTTTCACCTATGTGGTTGTTGCTGTTGCGAGGCGCCTCGGTTTGATCGGACGATCCGGGTCCGATGGAGTCATTCGTTGGCTCGTTTACGCCCCAAAGGGCGGGGAAACGCATGGTTCAGGCATTTTAATCCACATCGGTGGACCGGCCCTGACGATCCAAGGGTCACTCGAGCTCTGATCCTGAGACTCGGGCTAGGCAGTCTCGAATGCGGTAAGGACTATCTTTTGCCTTGGTTCATGACGGAAATCCAATTTCCAAATACGACATCGTGCGGTTTTGATTGTATACCTATATATGGCGACATAGTGGTATGGGGCATTAATGCCGTCTATGATTGATAGTTATGATTTGAAATTGTTTTCAAAACATATAAACACTAGCAATAATATCAAATGCCTTTGTTTTATTCGTATCAAGCATATCTTGGCCGTTATAAGGTAAAAACTCTATCCTCCGGTTTGCGTTGCATTGTATGATGGGAACTGAGTCTTATAACGGCTTCATTTTTATAAAAAGCATAGCGATGTTTAAAAGAAAGATTTGTTTTAAAGCACTGGCAATCCAATGGAGTAAACCCGTTCCACGAAAGTGGCGTGGTCCTGTGATTAGCCATATTATATATGTGTTGAGTAGATTTCTCATACCAGTCCCATGACTGACTCGTAGTTTGTTTCACTCTCAAACTCGGGTGCCCCTTTTTCTACACGGGCAGCCTTGTATTCAGGTTTAGCTGGTTCTTTCTGGATAGCTGGAGCTGAAGATGGATTCTATCATTTATTTCTTTTTATGCTGTTCAGCTCCTATTGTACATACTTTGTTTATTTCCGCTGTAGACATTTATGTATAGCTGAACTGTATTTGTACTAAGTAAGATCCTGTGTACTGTGTAACTCTGATGATTACTTTTATCCAGTATATTTTGTTGTTCATTCTGGTGTATTTATTTAATTCTGTTCTGCTATTATATGTTTCTGTGTTATATTCCAAAGATAACCTTGTTTCCGTGAGAACGGGAAATCGGGTCGTCACATCGTGGTATCAGAGCTTTGGTTAAGCTTAGTTCTGGAATATAACATTTGAACGAACTCGTCAGAAATAGAACCAGTAGTGTTCTAGGACGGGAAACTCTATACAGATAGGATTAGTAATATCCTAGTATGAGTAGCAGAATCAGAACAACTCGTTAGAGATGGGGTCAGAAGTGCCTCAGAACGAGTCGAGAGTAATATGTTTTTAAATAACGTATTTGTGATTATATTTATATATAGTCTGGTTTTAGAAATATAATTTTTTTTTGAATATATAAAAGATATATTTGAAAAGTTAAAAAGTTAAAAACAATTGGATTGGTTGTTGTATTGGGTGATTGTAGATTTATCAAACCACTTTCGACTTTATTCCTTTTCGGGGACGAAAAGTTTTAAGTGGGGGAGATTGTAACGACCCAGAAAATCTGAACCAATTTAAAATTTTTAAATTGGCTAAAATAATGGATTTTAAATATTTAAAATAAATATTTTAAATAATGGCGATGAAAACTGAGTTGAATCGACATTTGAAAACGAATATAATTAATTATAATTATATATAGAATTGAAAATGGCGCGGTAGTTCGATAATTCGATTTCAAACTTCAATTGAATATACCGGGTGCAAAACAATCCGGATTTTAGTGAAACCAAAACATTAGAATCTGTTAGTGAATATCTTTCTAACGAATCCGACCAATCGAAATTTGGTAGCGGGAATCAAAAGATATGTCCAGTTGAAAATTCTGAATAGTCGCTATGGAATTCAGGCCCTTAAAAATGGACATTTTGCAAATGACCTCGGATTTCGACGAAACCACTTTTGTTAGATCCGCAGTGTCAAGTTATTGTTAGGTTTCAAATTTCATAATTTTTCGAATCAATATGTGAGCGTGGCAAAGGAAAACGCGTTTGACCAGTTTCAGTTGATTTTAATCGAATGGAAATTGGCCATTTCTCAAACGGTCTCAGAATTCGACGAAACTAGTTTTGTTAGGACCGTATTGTCAATACGAAGCTAGAAAATATTTTTCTGGAATTTTTCTAGTTAGTATGTGACCCCGGTAATTTGAAATGTGCGTTTAAAATTCAATATAGTGATTTAAATGTAAATTCAACAGAAACTGATTGTAACGATCACATCAGCTTGCGATACATATCCCATTGTGTTCAGAATGGGGGTTAAACGCTATGGACGACAGGCGGTGGGCCTCGTTTCGAGGTCGTATGTAAAAGTCAACCTTTTTGAATAATTAAATAATTAAATAAATAAAAAAAATATAAAATATATTCTTTCTCCCCCTTTTTCCTTCTGCTTGCCCCCCCCCCCCCGGTTCATTATAATTTCAAACGGGAAAAGAAAGAAAAAAAAAAACCCTAGGACTATCGAGCAGCCGCCCTCCCCCTCAGGTGAACGCCGCCGAAGACAAGCCATCGCCCCCCTCCATCAATCGAAGAGCCGAAGCCCTCGAGCCCCCCCGTCGAATCAAAGCGCGAGTCCCCCTCGAAGCCGCCGACCCTGACATCGAGCAACCCCCCTACCTCGACGCGACGCCTCCCCGACTGCCGCCAAGAGCCGCAGCAGCCCTCCCCTCGCCGTAAGTTTTTTTATATTATTTTATTCCTATTTTATATAAACAGAAAGGTTTATAAACTGATTTTAAAAGATTTTAAAAACTGATTTTTTTTAAATAAAACTGATTCTTGTAAAAGGTTAAAACTGTATTTGAAAAGAATTTAAAAACTGAATTTTAATTAGTTTAAAACTGATTTTCTTTTTAGGATAAAAATGATTTTTATAAATAGAATATAAACTGATTTATAAAAATATAAAAACTGATTTTTCTGAGATTTTAAAAACTGATTTATAAAGGAATATAAAAACTGATTTTAAAATGATTTATAAACTAGAAGGAGATTAGGAATATAAAAGGAAAAATCATATTTTTATATATCGAAAGTCGAAGTAAAAATCATATTTTTATATATCGAAAGTCGAAGTAAAAATCATATTTTTATATATTGAAAGCCAAAGTAAAAATCATATATTTATATATTGAATAGCATCGTAAAAATTCGATTTTTACATGTGTAGAGAATACAGGCGAAAGCGACAAAAGGCGAAGATTTTATACAAGGAAGTGTCGTGCAGTTGAATAGCTATTGGTGAGATTTCTGATTTAAAAATTATATATATATGTGTTGAAAATGAAAGTGAATAGCTATATATAGATATCTATATATCTATATATATATATATACGCCCCTCGTCCACAAACCATGGACGATATTTATTGGTTGAAATTGTTGTGAAAATTGATTGATAGCGAATGATTGTTTGGGATTGTTTGTGATTGATATTGGTTGATTGCGGTTGAAAAATACCCGTTTGTGGTTGAAAAATATTTGGTTGAAACCACATAGGATTAGTTTGTGGAAATGAAATAAATATATACATGCCGCCTGCGTGCGAACTAGATGCATGATCCCCATTGTCAAAAACCGCGAGGTTTTAAGGTAGAGCGAGGAGCCGTACTAGGGACGGTGCTGGTGTAACTACCCTGCCGTTATGCTGCCGAAATTTTGAATAATATTTGAGTGTTTGAATTATTTTCATATGCTTAAACTATATTTATTCATTGTATAGAAAACATTCATGTGTTGAATTGATATTCATTCGTTGTTTAGAAATTCATGTGTTGAATGGAATTCCTATTTTGAAATAAATTGTTCGATAATAAAAATCACATTTTTATCTATATATAAAAACTATTGAAAACATTCATGTGTTGAATTGATATTCATTCGTTGTTTAGAAATTCATGTGTTGAATGGAATTCATATTTTGAAATAAATTGTTTTATGATAAAAATCCCATTTTTATCACCAACTTGAACTATATAGAAAAATAGTGTTTTGAAATGAATTGTTTTACAATAAAAATCACATTTTTATTGTATGCATAAATCGTTGAAATGTGAAGTGTTGAAAATAGCCACTTGTTCAAAATAAACATATATGAGTTGAAATATTCGTTAATTAGCTAATGAAAGGATTTGCACCTATTTATGTAACATTAGAACGAATGGAGTTTTTAAACCAAATAGAAATCAAAGATGAAGTCGAATAGAAATTGATAAATGATAAGAACTGTATATATATGTACATGCAATATTCATTGAACAGGTTATAGCAAAAGGGGCTAGAGAAGAGGAATAAAATTTTGTGCCCGACAAATAGGTACACGTTTACTGATTTGTTTGGGTGATGATTTTGAGCCTGTTGGCTAGCCGCTTGGCTTTTTCTTTTTCTTTTTGAGATTAGAAGGACCGGGAACGCTATTTGCGATTTCCCGATGCTCCCGGTGCAGGGGAGGTTATGGCGAAATTTTTCCAAAATTTAAGGTGTTAGAAAAATATTTGAAGTGAAAACGATATTGAAATTGTTGAATGAACTATATTTATATAAATATATAAATATAAATAAAATTAAAACGAAACGAAGCCGTGCAGTTCGTATTTTGAAACCGTGATTTCAAACGACTAGTGCGGGAAATCCGACCATTGGATTTTCCCGAAACCTCAACCGTCGGGTTCGCCTTGGAAATATCTTCCCAACGGCACCAACTTTGTAGAAATCCAACGGTTTGATTGTCTGGAATGTTTAATTCAAATCTGAAGAAAAACAGCGCCAGAAACGATTATATTTATTTATATATATAAATATAATTATATTTAATCGAATAACGACGCTGCAGTTCGTATTTTGAAACCGAAATTTCAAACGATTGTACCGGGAGATCCGACCGTCGGATTTTCCCGAAACTGGAACCGTTGGATTCGTTTTGAAAAGACCTTTCTAATGATGTAAATTTTGTAAAGATCCAACGGTTAGATTTTCAGATATGTGTAAATCAAATCTGAAGAAAAACAGCGCCACGGCCGCCTTATGGCCCGAAGCGTCGTTTTGAATAAAATGGCTATTTTAAAATAAATAAAAATAGCGATAAATAGTTATAAAATATCGTAAGCGATATGGAATGGAAATAAACTGAATTTGCTTGATTTATGTGATGTTTGATGGTTGAATGTGTTTGGTGTGAAAATTACATTAAAGGACAAAATTGGTGTTGTCGAATAATTTAACCATTGAAATAAATTGAATTGAAATTCTAAATATACGTGAATTATTTGAGAAGGCCGAGTTAATTCTCATTTCAAATAATTGACCGACGATTGAAAGTCGAAGATAAAGACGGTGGTCGAAGACCGGAGATCTTCACCTCGTTTGGATGGTAACCGAGGTCCTGATTGGGAGGCATCCCGAAATATGGATAATGAGTGGTGATCGTCCAGACGTACGTGGTGATCGATGGGTTTGCGAGGTATTTAGTGCCTCCGGTTTCGTTCAGACCCAGAACGGACTTGTAAATGGACTGTGTGTCCGACATTGGAATTTGTTCTGTGTGATTGATAGCCATCAGTTGCACGGTGTGAATTGCCTGTGTGGCATGCTAAGATGCAGTGATCAGGACTTCTGTTGAAAAGCAAAGTCTTGTGGTGATGATCAAAGCACCGCCTGTGTGGCGTAGCTTTGCGTATAACGTGAATTCGCGAGCCTCACACCCCGGTATGAACCTAAAACTGGAGAGGACATCAGGGAGGGCCTGCGTTTCTTCCTAGCTAGGGTGGTGTCAGTGACCTACCAGCCCTGACATTTATATACTTTTCACCTATGTGGTTGTTGCTGTTGCGAGGCGCCTCGGTTTGATCGGACGATCCGGGTCCGATGGAGTCATTCGTTGGCTCGTTTACGCCCCAAAGGGCGGGGAAACGCATGGTTCAGGCATTTTAATCCACATCGGTGGACCGGCCCTGACGATCCAAGGGTCACTCGAGCTCTGATCCTGAGACTCGGGCTAGGCAGTCTCGAATGCGGTAAGGACTATCTTTTGCCTTGGTTCATGACGGAAATCCAATTTCCAAATACGACATCGTGCGGTTTTGATTGTATACCAATATATGGCGACATAGTGGTATGGGGCATTAATGCCGTCTATGATTGATAATTATGATTTGAAATTGTTTTCAAAACATATAAACACTAGCAATAATATCAAATGCCTTTGTTTTATTCGTATCAAGCATATCTTGGCCGTTATAAGGTAAAAACTCTATCCTCCGGTTTGCGTTGCATTGTATGATGGGAACTGAGTCTTATAACGGCTTCATTTTTATAAAAAGCATAGCGATGTTTAAAAGAAAGATTTGTTTTAAAGCACTGGCAATCCAATGGAGTAAACCCGTTCCACGAAAGTGGCGTGGTCCTGTGATTAGCCATATTATATATGTGTTGAGTAGATTTCTCATACCAGTCCCATGACTGACTCGTAGTTTGTTTCACTCTCAAACTCGGGTGCCCCTTTTTCTACACGGGCAGCCTTGTATTCAGGTTTAGCTGGTTCTTTCTGGATAGCTGGAGCTGAAGATGGATTCTATCATTTATTTCTTTTTATGCTGTTCAGCTCCTATTGTACATACTTTGTTTATTTCCGCTGTAGACATTTATGTATAGCTGAACTGTATTTGTACTAAGTAAGATCCTGTGTACTGTGTAACTCTGATGATTACTTTTATCCAGTATATTTTGTTGTTCATTCTGGTGTATTTATTTAATTCTGTTCTGCTATTATATGTTTCTGTGTTATATTCCAAAGATAACCTTGTTTCCGTGAGAACGGGAAATCGGGTCGTCACATTACGATTACCTTTTTTTAGAACATCTCCTTAACTTTGAATGCCACATCGTCAGATCCTTTATATCACTAATTGACGTCCATAAATATGCTCTAGGTGTTAAGTTAAGAGAAGTTCCCTTCATCTCCACCAACTTGGTATATTTGTAAAAATCAACATGCGTGATCCTTAAGAAATACTCTATCAGACATTCTTCCATACAAGTCATCCAGGAACAAAATGAACTAAAGTCACCCACCTACCGCACCCTATATAGGAATCTATTCAAGGATCAGTAGCGAGAAGTCCTTGCAATTCAAAGATTTCAATTGCAGTAGAATCACAAGTCATAATAACTCTAGTGACCAAACCATAGAAATTTAACGAGTAGTTCTTCCGCTCATAAAGATCAATGGTCTTCAATGCTCCATCTTTAACATCCTCGTAAATTAGTTTCAAACGCACAGTTGGTTCGAAGTGGTTTTGGGTCTAGCTCCCATCCCGATCACTTCGAATTAACTCGTCAAAGGTCCAAACAATATTCACTGGTAGTTGGGGTTTTAACTACCAGTGAATACAGTATAGATTATTACTTCGACAGCCCAGGTCCCTTTCATTTCAAACCATTCATTCAAAATTAATTCATTGATCCTTACAAATCGATTCTATATATTTATCTTAACACATCTCTCCTGTTTTTGTTACTTTGAAAACAATAATCAATACTTATATTTAAAAATATTTACCAAACTCCTTCCTTTATTCCTTATCTCGAAATATCTCCATATCTCACAAAAACTCTTTTATTTCCTTATTTCGAAATATCACCATATCTCACAAAAACTCTTTTATTTCCTATCTCAAAATATCGCCATAACTCAGAAAAAATCTTTTATTTTTTTATCTTGGAAAATATCATTATATATACACTTTTTAAATTAACGGGTATAGTTCAATTGCCAAATCTTATCTGAGCCAAAATAATGCCGAGCAAATATAACCGTAACGGTTAATTTTAACTCCAAAATTGTTATCAGTTATAGTTTACAATCTTACAGATGGAAATTATATTTCTATTTCCAGTTTCTGTTTTCATTTCAAAACCCATTTAACCTTTTATTCAAACTTCTTGAAACCTAACCATTGAATAACAAAACCATATCTTTTACCTTTTATAATAAGCTCATTCAAAGTTCCCTTTTAATATTTCTTTATAGCGGAAATATCACAATACTTCACAAACCCATTTACACTTTCTTATTTTTGAATTATCGTTTTATATTTTCCTCAAACCCTTTTTGTATTTCCTTTGCTTTGGAAACATCATTATATATATATTCTTAAAATTCCCTTTACTTTGGAACTAACGTTCTATTTATTTAAGCAAATGGTATAATCTAATCACCACTCTTATATATGGACCACAACGATGTCAATTGGCACGCTGTTTAAAATATAACTCTAAATAGTTTATTTAACTTTCAAACCTTTTTAGATTAAATTTAACAATACTGCTTCATTTAATTTCCAATATTGAATTTCGTCCCAAACCACGTAACTTCTTATGGAAATGATAAAATAATTCCAACATCTCCATTACAAACTGATAACATCCTTAGATAATCCTGAAATCGTTCTGGTTGGGATATTTTATGTAACATCCTGTATTTTTAGCGGTTGAATAATTAATATATTTAATTAATATAAATGATGGAATAACAAATTTAATTCTTAAATAATTATAAATAAGTTGAATCTGCAATATTGTGTGATTTGGATAATTTAAGAGATTTAATTGAGTTTAGATTCAAGTTATAATAACGAATTTATTTAATAAACAATGTTTGAACATATTAATTATAATATAATTTAAAACCAGCTTGTAATGTCGTGGCAGCTCGTAGTATTATGTTTTGAACTTCATTTGAGTGTATATGATTCATTATAAGTCTAAATTCTTTGAAACAAGAAATGTTCGAATCTATTGAACCATATTTTTCTAATGAAAGAGAAATATGGAGATTTCGTCTTGTAGATTGTGAGTTATGTCCAAATCAAATTTTCAGAAAGTCGCTATGGAATCGTTTATAAACCGTAACGATTTATTTAATAAAATAAAAGGATTTTTAATGTAATTTGAATATTCATTTAACAATGAAATTAAATTATGTCGAGTTTAAAATCCAAACTTTTTATATTGGAGCTATATGACATTCTATATGGATATATATGATAATATTTATTTATTATCAAATTGAATTGTTTTTGAATTTATTAATATTTTATTGGTTTTATTTAAACCTTAAAATTTGGTCATTTTGCAAATAACCTCTATTTTCGACGAAACAAATTTTATTAATCCGTAATGATTAATTATTGCTAGATTTCAAATTTCGCGCCAATCAAAGTTGTTTTATGAGCGTACGCAATTAAAATGTGAATCGATCGATAATTTGACTTTGAAATAACACCATGTGAGAAAACTGACTCAGATTTCGATGAAAAAAGTTTCATTGTGTCTGTAATGTTGAACTACAGTTGTATGTCCATTTTCATCGAAATTTGACATCATATGTGATCATACGAATTTTTAAATGATGAACACAAACAATGGTTCAATAAAATTGGATATAATAGTCAAATAAAATACTATTGTTCTATCCTATAAATACCCCACTATGCTAAACCCTAACCTATTTTATTCTGTAGTCAAAACTAGCGCCGCCACTTCTCCTATTATAAAGCGTGAGTAAACCAAAGTTTGGAAAATCCAAACAATCCAAATAAAAATCCATAAATTGCCAAACTTATATATTTGAATCCCATGAATGTTTCTCTTCGATCTAATATGAGTTTTGTAGTGTTCAAGTATCATATTCTTCGATGCGAAAATATACAGCGTCCTCTTTTCTTTCTAGAGTCTGTGAATTCATTCTTTCTAAGGTTCATGAATTCAAGAAATATGAGCTTCGATTGTGAATTTGGTTATTAGATTTAGATTCAGCATAAAGAATGACACATGTTGTGAATTTTTGAAAATTTAAAATAAAATAAAAATGTCGATTAATCTACTGTTCGTGCGTGTTGAAGGCTGGGAGACTCAACGAAGGGGTGGGGATCGAGATATGTGAACATGGTATGGAGAGGTAGAGGAGGACAATTTGGTTATTTTTGTTTGATTTTTCATGAAGTCTTGGACGATGTATGGCAAAGAAAAGAAAGAGCAATGGCCATTGAAGCGGGTTTCATACATCTGTATGAGGAGGAAGAAAATGATTTATGTAATGAGATGGTTAAGGAGTTGGTTAGTGTTTATTAATATTAATTAGTTAGTTAATGACCGTTATGTACATTATAACTTGTAAAATTCATAATTTTCTCATACATAGATGGCCCAAAGGTGTACACGGACGGCTCGAAAGCCTAACCCGGATGACTCGAAGGTCTAACATAGATGGCCCAAAGGCCTAACATGGAGGACTCGAAGGTCAAGTACTGGCTTTTCCAAAGAATGTGTCACAGACTTGAAGATAGCAACCCGAAAAGCGATAATTGTGTGTCCCATACCACACGTTATCACTTAACGGTTCACACTATGCAAGTCAACTTCACATTGTGAAACAAAGAAATCACAAGAATTTGTAAAACACCGAGTAGCATAAAAGGGGTCTCATAGGTCAATGGATGAAACTATATATATATATATATATATATATATGTGTGTGTCTATATATATATATATATATATATCACAAGAATCATAAAACGCAGAATACATGGAGAGTTACAGAGGTCACTGGAAAACACTGAGGTTAATACTTCCGCTCGACGGATCTGGGATTGAATAAAACTCTTTACCGCCATGTTCCATACATGGGGTTAATGATAGTACTCGATCAACAACACATCTACTCGAAGTGTGCAATATGTGTGGTTTTTATTTAAGAAAAACATACATTGAAAAAATAATTTAAAAGCAAAGTTTATGGGAAAAATATTTGTAAAATATATAGCTAAAAGATACTTACTTAAATCTTATTATAATAGACTTAAATATTTTATTAAAACCATTCTTATTCTCAAAACATATTTCCTTTCCAAAACAATTCCAAAATGATTTATAAAAAGGTGCATGTGTTCATAGAAATACACCGAATATCCCCAACATTTTATAAATTAAATCATGGAAATACCTGGCAAACAACAAGGAACATAGTCCCTTTTTCTGTTGCAACAACCACAAGTTTCATATCAAATTCCATAAAATCACAACACAAGGATATGGTGTTGAATTGGCACTTGGATCATGCTTAAAAACATCTCAAATTTGCAGTAGAAAGCCACAAAAACATGCAGAAAAAACCATATCAAAACACAGGAGGAAATAGAATTTTTTGTGCATTTTTGCCCAGGTGGGTCGACCCACTATTCACGTGAGTTGAATCCTCGGTCGACCCAATTCAAGGATGGGTCAGCCCACTTTTCGCGAATTTCAGCCAAAACAAATCTTGACAAGCTTGCAACTTTCGACCATCGTTTGACTGATCAAACAAACTCGGATTCAAGTGAAAATTTGCAAACATATAAACAAAAGTCATGACAACATACTGGAAAAAGAATTTTGCAAAACCATCAACTACACAGAAAGTTACAGTGACTCAAAGAGAGGGTTTCGTTGTGATTTCAAAAATTCAGAACAATACGGTATTTGTTCGTAAAACTTACAGATTAACACCAAAATTGCACTGAGACTAGATTTTGCAAGCGAACACTCACCTATAAAGGATTTTCAGTAAGGATTGAAGTTATTTACACCAAATTTGGGTTTTGGATGTTGAAAAATGAGTGATTTCCTGTAGAAAATAGAACTGAAACACGCAAAGCAAAATTTTCACTATAACCGCAAATTCTCAACAAAAGATATAATTTCATGAAATGGATTTGGCTTTTCGATGCTTTACCTGCTGTAGAATGGCTTAAATTACACAAATCTTTGTTTTCGAGGTGAATTTGAGGCCTTGGTGAATTTACAGTAAAAGATTTTGAGTGGTTTCTTTTTGCTGGAGAAGAAAGGTTACCAGGAAAAATGAATGTAGTGTTCATTCTTCTCTAGATACTTCTTTGATTAAGGAAACAATTAGGCTCACTAATGATATAGTTAAGCCCGTGGTGATTAATTTGGCTAATTAACACATGTTTAAGCCATACAAGCCTCTAATTAATCTACAAGCCCATGTTTTCCACCTCAATCACGTACAATAAACCTTATTTAACACAACAAGGTTATGTAAATTTATTAACAACATTTTAAAGACATTTTAAAGGATTATTAACTTTTAAAATCTTTCTTTTATCATAATTTTACAGATTTCACATTCGTTTGAACATTTTACTTATTCTTACAAAATCATTGTACATA
Organism: Allium sativum; assembly: GCA_030737875.1. Lineage (NCBI taxonomy): Eukaryota > Viridiplantae > Streptophyta > Magnoliopsida > Asparagales > Amaryllidaceae > Allium > Allium sativum. Next base: position 135,421,680 of record CM060925.1, on the reverse strand, counting down.
AACAAAGCATATATCACAAATGGCTCATTTTCATATATGTACACACACATACACAAACACACACACACACACACACATATATATATACATATATATATATATATATATGATCCACTAAACATATAAAAACACATAATTTATATTTATTTTTTAGTTACGATAATTTTACCTTTAAATAGTTTACACAACATTGCGTATTTTGTCCAAATTCTAATAATTGTTCTATTAACCATTTTTTTATGAAAAAACTTAACACACTTATCAAATATTTTAGTTTCTTATTCCTAATATTAACATTAACACCCTTAACATTTTAAGTTGTCAAATTATTCTAAATTTCACCCAAAAGTCAATATTTCACCAAAATCTCAATATTCTCAACTATCGATATCAAGTCCCAATAAAATGGTTTTACCGATTAATCACTTCATGGAAAAATAATTATTCTTAGTATATTAACGTTTGTTAATATTTTAAAATTTAAATATCAAATTTTCGTAAAAAGCCATATAGCGCATTTTCCTTAGTTAATTACCAATGCCTCAATTAATCACTTAATTGCGATTAAATTCCACCAATAAACTTTAAAACATCAAATTTTCACCAGATAGTTATATTTTAATTGTTATTTGATCATAGCAGGTAATTACTAAAAACCCTGGTTGTTACATGTATATATATTATTGTGGTATATATGTTGTGATGGATGAATGGATGCCATGGGTATTTATATGGTTATTACTAGTGATAATATATTCACTGCACATGTCACACCAACATATATGGAAATATATGGGTATTGAATAAGTCTCGGATAATGTAAATGAATATTTTATTATTTAAATAATGGGTAAAAATAAAAGTTGGAATTATGAATTCAGAATGGTTTGAAAACGAACTTAAGGTGTTTATGAAAAATTTTGTAAAGACGGAAATTTATTTGAAAACAAATTCAATTATAAATGGCAAGTTTAAATTTGAAATCAATTTTGAATAGTAATTTCAAAAATTGAAGTTGAATTTGATATATATATGATGTCAAAAACTCAAATTGATTATTCGAATTATCTTATATTATATTTGATTTGATTTCAGGAAAGTTTGGGTTTAAAAGGATTAATTTTGAAAAATATTAATATTTTATTAATTAAACAACAATATAATGTTCATTAAAAATAAATATTTAAATTTTAAGTTGAAATTTGGAATATTATTTTGAAATAGTCTTATATATGTTTTAAAAGCATTTATAAACTATTTTAAAATAAATCGGATAAATTCTTATATAAAATTATAATATGATCAAAATAGAGCTAGTTGCGATGCGGTAGTTCATTAATTTCAGCTTTACACTTCAAACAGTTATATCACGCACCTTTTAAATCGGATTTATCTGAAATAAAAAATATTTATTTTTAATTAATACTAAATTTCATATGAAAAAGGAATTTTCATATTTCGATGAATAGTTTTTAAGTTACGTCCAAATCAATTTTGAATAAAAATCACGGTAATGCAGTTTAGTGGTTAAATTTGGAAAATGGTTGAAACAGCTATTTAAAAATGATTAAGAATAGGGAATTTTTCTGATAAATCATAGTAAATGATTTTAAAGTGGCCTGGATCAAAATTTTGAAGATTTGAAGTTGTTTAAACAAAATTAGTAAAATTGGCTATTTTGGAATACCTTTAGTAACGCTTTTGAACATTATTATCCAATATGGAGTTTTAAAAGGAAATGATTTCAAATGAATAATGAAGTATTTTAATTTGAGTTTAAGCTGAGACTTAATTAAAGATCGTATATATCCATATGTGTTTAAATAGCAAATTTTATTTGGAAAGTCCGAGACTAGAACTTATGTCCGAAGACCATTATAAATAAGAACACGACGTAATAGAGAAATTAAAGATATTAGAAGAAAGTGTTGAAGATCGAAAATCTTTACATCGAAAGGACTTCCTGTTGACTTTCTCTTCACTGGGTTGCTCCCGTATTGATATTTTATTTAGCGGTATGTCCTGACGTATTTGGAGAATTTCCAGATTTGCAAGGGCTTCTCTCTTTTATTGGACGAGGAATAAAGTGCCTTTGGATTCATTTAGACCTAGAACGGACTTGTATGGATGTGCGTTTAACATTGTATTTTGTGATATACTGATTGATCTTTACAAAACATATTTTTGTTAGTGGTGGAGGGTTATCTCTTAGCTTAACATCCTCCTTTGAGACGTACGAGCTCAAACGTGACAGGGTTAGTAATTATCAATCGTATATTATGAAATCACAATGTGTCATACTGAGTGATTGTGCTATACCAAAGCATGCTTAGAAAGTGTAGCTTTGTATAACGAGACTTTGACAAGCCTCAAACCTTGGAAAATGGCTAAAACAAAAAAGATGCAGTATGAGTTACTGTCTCCTTCTAGATAAAAAGTGTACCATGGTATGGGGCCCAGGTATTACTTATGTGGCAACTTATACCTTTTGTGATTGTGGATGTTGCTACGCCCCGGTTTAAGGTTGGTAACGACCGGGAGATGATATACTCAAGTGTGATCCAGTTAAGGGAGATCCTGGTCTTGTGTTGGCAGAGAACTTGAGTTGTTCTCGGGATATTCCTCTAGAAATGTACCCATCGGTAAGGATGTTCTTTAGTTGGTCATTTGTTGGAAATCCATTCTCCACTACGAGTTTGTATGGTTTTAGTTGTAAACCTATATGTTGGCATAATATATGGTTCCTATGCCGGCTAAGATTGACAGATTTATTTGCGAAAGTGATTTCCACATTATGTACAAAGAATAGTATCAAATGATTTTTGCGTATTATGCATGTTTGGTTATCATAAGGAGAAAGATCTCCTAAGTTTGTGTTTGCATCGTAAGTGTGCCAATAGACCTTATGGTAAATTCCTTATTCAAAAGCATTGTGAGTTTTATTGCACATAACAAATATATTGAGTTTCTCACACCAGTCCCATGACTAACCTAGAGTTTAACGTTTTTTCCCTTAAACTCTGGGTGCCCATATTTTCTACATGGGCAGCCTAAGAGTTAGGTTTGTAGCAGTATTCTGGAGCTTGTATTTTTGATCTTTTTGTGGAGCAGCTTTAGCTTTTGTGGAGTATCTTTTGGATCTTTGAGGTGAAGATGGAGCATGTTTTGGATTCTCTCTCTTTAATTTATTTTCCGTTGTTACTTTCGTATCCAGTAGTTCATATATCTGGATATGTACATTACTCTTATGTTGTTGTTGATCTAACCCTGATGTATCTCATATTATATTAATGAGAAGCTATTTTATTCCATTGTGATTATTTTCTTATGTGTTATAACCACAGACGATTAGAAATCCGACGTTTGAATCTCTGACATTTGATGCTTGAGTTATGTCAAAAGCCAATTTTCGAAGTTTGAAATTTTGGATCGTTACAAGTTTAGGCAGTATATAACATACTACATGACAAATGCGTCCAACCCTACATGGCGAGAATCGAACCCATGGCCTCTTACACCATATCCAAGTGTCCTAACTGATTTAGGAAAGGGTGCTTTTATTTACACTTAAATTAGTTAAGCTAACTTCTTATGGTTTCTATGCTAAATACTTTTATTTTTTTATCAATGTTTCCTTAAAAAAATAAGTGTATGTAAAATAAGTCTGAAAAACTGACAGTTAAAAAGCTATTTATCGATGAAACGGTTTTCAATTCATTATTGATGTTTTTTTTTCAATGAAAACATTTTTCTAAATATTTTCCCAAAACAACGTTACCATTATTAATTATGATTTAAAAAGATGTTAAAAAACTAATTCAAATAATTTTAATAACATTTTGTCCAAGATTCAAACACTTACACAAGTTCATATACTTAAATATAAAGTGTTTAATATTCCGAGTAGTAACATTTGGGCCCTTAAGTAATAATCCCAATATCTCTTGCAAGAAATCGAAGCAACACCTAGTGGAAGGTAAGGGAACATTGAATGTGGTTTCATTTTGTGCATCTATGCTTTTTGTGTATTTATAATTTTTTTGCTTAGTGCACTTACTTGCACATGATTGGATGATGTACACTGGGTCGATTCCCTATTTTGTGTGCATAATTAACTATTTGTGCCTATCGTGAGTAATATGGGCATATTCCTTTATTAGACGGGGAGGTGGGGCGTAGCGATCTATAAATCGATATATTTACTTTGAACCAACCAGTGATAGTAATTACCACGTTTTGTTAATGTAACACCCCGCCTCCGCCAGGGTGTCTCTTGCAAGCACTCTGACTTTGGAGGGGCGTTTGTACCGGGTAAACATGCATAATGATATATCAAGACAGAACAAGAACATATGTATATATGTAAACAGAGTAAATAAGATAAGTAAAACAGCGGAAGACTTCAAACTATTTCAAAACAAGTCTGGTACAACATAATGTCAACTTTCCAAATACATAAGTCTAGATAAAAACAACATCACTGAAAAACTGAAATACATAAGTACTATCCCCAAAATAAGTGATAACCATAGCTAGCTTCATGTCAAACCGTACATGAGCTAAATCCCACAAGCAAGCGATCTGAAATCCAAGCTAAGCTCCAATATTCCCACCCTGAGAACCTGGGGGGGGGGGGAACGGAAGAAAAGAGGCGAAAGAAAAACAGGTCAGTCAAAAAGACTGAGTAAGCCCTACTACCATCAGTCTATAAACTAATAAAGTTAACTGGCATGATGAAAACTGAGATGAACATAAGGATAACTACATACTGGCATGATAGATAAAAGGTGTCATCGCATAATCAGGTTTAAGGTTTTGCACCACAGGTGTACTAGCAAACTAACATGACTTGAATAAACAAGTATTGATCCCTTGGCCCAAGCTTTGGCCCAATAACATGAAGTGACCCTAATACGAGGTCCAATAACATGAAGTGACCCTAATACGAGGTCCAATAACATGAAGTGACCCTAATACGAGGTCCAATAACATGAAGTGACCCTAATACGAGGTCCAACCAAACGGTCTAATCGATCGGCTCCCTAAGCCTAACTCGTCACGTGTTGGTGTCAATACGGCCCAAACATAATTGTAGTCGGACTGTGCCGGGTCTCCCGTCGGGTGCATCAAGCCCTAGGGTGTCAACCCCTGGACACCATAAACATAAGTGCACAGTCTTAGATCTACTGGTACCCATGCTTGACTTCTCCAAATACGGACTACGTGCACGACCATAGTCCGTCCGGAACTACATCGGCGTACCACTCTGCCGTCGTTTTTGGTCACTTACCTCAAGTCCAGTAATCGTGCCCCCACCCTAGCCTAGTCCCTAGGGTCTTAATGATACAAACTTGGGATTACTGCTGGAGTGGACCCCCATTGCTAGGATTTTCTAGTGGGTTAAGTACGGTTTAACCCTTTTACTAATCATGGATTAACTTGGTTAAGTGTAACGATGGGTTCACGACTTAACCCCGATTAATCCACCAAGCCCAAATTGGTTAAGTATTAAGTGGACCATGACTTAACCCTAATCATGAGGCATTAATTAATTTAATGTGCCTTAACCTCTCACATTAGACCTTGTTGTGGTTACTAGTTAAGCCGGGCGGGTCCGGGTAGCTTTACACCACAACTTGGTCTAACCTCGGGTTCAAGGTACAACATGACCAACTTCTCACATTGGGTCCTATTGTTTGTAGCAACTAGTTAAGCCGGTCGGTTCCGGGTAGTTTTACGCTACAAACTCAACCCAACCTCGAGTTGGTCACACTTATATTTTCTAAGTGTCATGTCCATCATGTTTCCAAAACATATTACAAGTTTTCAAGAATTTGGGTAGACCTAACTTAATAGGTAAATTCCCAATGGGTAGACCTAACTTAATAGGTAAATTCCCAATCTTATGTTTTTATGTCTTTTAAGTTTACCCAACCCCAAACGCAATCCCATCGCTTACATAATCGCAATAGCGCATAAAGGATAGAAAGAGGGAACTTGGCATAATCATGACATAAAGGTGTTGAAGCCACAAGTTTAACATGGTGGCATATGAAATGTACATATGTTCATATACTTGCATATTACATTTTTAGGCCTCAAAAGCATGCATAAAACCAAACTTAGCATATTGGTGATACATGGTGATAAATGACATGTAGAAATGGCCATAAGTTCGCATTTAGCCTCACATGCAAGTTATCATAAGAGATATGATAACTTACATGTTGCCAAAATGCAACCTTTAGCATAAAGCTTGAAGCTTTAAGCTCATAAACCCAAGATAAGCTTGCATAACATGATAACATGAACAAAATGATCAACCCAAACTTGCATAACATAACTTGCATATCATATGACAAACTTGCATATCAAACTTGCATAACATAACATGATAAACTTGCATATCATAACATGGCATACTTGCATAACATAACATGATAAACTTGCATATCATAACATGGCAAACTTGCATAGCATAACATGGTAAACTTGCATATCCTAACATGGCATACTTGCATAACATAACATGATAAACTTGCATATCATAACATGGCATACTTGCATAACATAACATGATAAACTTGCATATCATAATGATCAAACACAACTTGAATCATTCATTAACTTTAGAGTTTAAATATGAAAGTAGAAAAGGGCTTACAAATTCTTATGAAGACACAAATATATTAATAGATTGAGACAAGCCCTTATGAAATCAAATAAACCCAATATGCAAGCTCCAATAGAAAAAACCCTTGAGCCAAAATGATCAAAACCCTTGCTTTATGATGTAAATATGGAAACTTGACTTGAATGCAAGCTAATGACACTCATACAAGCTTGAAAACACTTGTATGCATGGAAAATCTCTCATAGAAATAACTTAGAATTTTATGAAGAGAGTGGAGGCCATGAGAGGAATGATTTTGCCATAGTTTAGTTACTTGAATGAATAATGATGATTTAGGGTTAGGTTAGGGGCTTATTTATAGAGATTAGGATTAGTTTCAACCTAAGGATTAAACCCTAATTCCAATCTCAGCCCTTAAAACCGAATCTGGCCCCAAAACCTAACCAAAACCCCAAAATGGTGCACCAGGCAAAACTGCCCGGCTGAACCAAGTCGACAGCCAAGTCGACAGGGCTGTCGACTTGGGTCCAACCAAGTCGACAGGCCTGTCGACTTGGTTGGCTTGGCGGGAAATTTCCCGCCTAGCCTTCCAGGCCCGAAATTCGAAATTTGAACTTGAAATTCAAATCTGTTTTGAACTTGAAATTTTCTGAAAACTTCATTGGGCCTTAATCGGGTCATACGGACTCCGATTTTCGAAAACTCGGACTCTATTTCGCGTATTTTTCCGAGACGAACGCAATGGCATAGCCCGTTTCCCTTGATTCAGATTTATAAATTAAATTCTGCCTCGATTTACGTTATAACAGGTTATTGAAAATACGGGTTGTTACATTCTCCCCTCCTTAAAGGATTTCGTCCCCGAAATCTTCAAGTTAGGAAGAACGTATCCTACCATCCAACATCCATCTACTCAAAACATCATCCACGAGCAATCATTGTCCTTACAAGATTCTAAATGTTGTATGAACATATGCAAAGGTGTGTGTATATGTACTTATCTAATGCAAATATCATCAATGCAAATTATGTTAGTGAAATGAATCCATATGTATGCAATTCCTAACATAATGTATAACATCTATATGTGTGCACATAACATACATCCATATGCAACATCCATGTGATAACACAAAAATTTTCATCCATGAATAAGCATAAACACTCATGCATATGCAATATGAGGAGTGTGTGAGCCGATCTAGTGCCTAATGTGTATAATGCATCCACGAGTAACCACTTGCAAACACTTGCAACCACTTGCAAACATCAAGCATAACATGTTTCAAACACATGTTTCATCCAAAGGGTTTCTACCTAAGGTTCTCATGACAAGATTAACACGATATAGATAGCGAAAGAAAGATATGCTACAAAGAGATCGGGAAGATAAGCAAGATATACTCCTTTTGGATTACAAGAAATCCCTTCCTAACCCAACCCATATTCTATAAAAGCCCAAAAGGTTTAGTCAACCTAACGGACCCCTTCAAACCTTGACATGTATTACTAACCGATGAGCCATACCCCCTTATGGAGTTTACAACAAAAATGGGATCGAGAACGGGACCGAGAGGATATATGTAAAAGATAACATGCGAGTAAGTTCCACCGGAAAACAAGGATCAAGGATATGCTCTTAAAAAGAGATATGATGCGCGTATCTAGCCTTCAATCTTCTAAGTCACGTTTCCTTGAGCTTAACTCCATTGTGCTTTGACCGTCTTTTACTTCATGATTTCTTAGCTTCTTAACTCTTATTTCCAAATATGAGTTGGAACCCATTTTATTGTCGCCTCTCGTCTTCCTCTTTCACTTACTCTTCTATCATTCTTGGCTTAAACATAACTATGACCTCATGGTTTCATGCAAGCTCTCCAAAATTCACTAGTGAATCCTGGATCTCGTTTACTTACTATAAAGTATTCCACGCAGCAGAAATTTTCTTGGGAATATCAATCCACGTTGCCAATTTCTCTTACTAACGTGATTTTCTATAACTCATGCTTGAACGAAATGAACCATCCGCCTGTGAATGATAGGCCGTACTTAGATTCAGTCGTTTGCCCATGACTTCCCGTAGACTATTCCAAAACTGGCTAGTGAAAATTGAGTCATGGTTACTAACTATCCTTTAGGGAACCCCGTGCAACCGCTTTATTTCTTGAAAGTAAATTGTCGCTAGTTATGATGCAGTCCTTTCGCTCTTTACCGGAGTGAAATGAGCACTCTTCGTGAGTCTACCCACATGCTCGTATTCCCTTTCCTTGATCTAGGTAGTCCATCCACGAAATCCTTCGTGACGCTTTACTACTTTCATTGCGGGGACCTCCAATGGATGTAATAGCCCACCGGGCTTTTTATGACTCGGCCTTAATCTGTTGGCACAACATGCACCTTAGGACAAACTCAGCCACCTCCTCGAGTGATGTGCATCTTCAAGAGCCTTCTTTCTCTCATTGCGTCTTAGCCATCCCTTGTCATCTATAGCGAGGTGACTTAACATCTCGCCTCGAATCAACTTGTCCATGATCTCGGCTAACTGCGGGTCTTCCTTCTGTGAAGTCCCTACTTGATCCAGAAGGGTAGGTCTAAACTCAAGGGACGCTAACTGACTAATTAAACTGAGAAAGCTTCTTACTTCAATTGTCCTCGTCGGAGCTTTCCGGTCTTGAACCGCGACCACTTTAGCGGGACCCACCGCTAAGCCTTGCTTAGTAACTACGTGCCCAAGAAATCTAACTTCTTTTCTCCAAAATGACATTTGGAGGACTTGGCTTTCGACTGATGGGCTCTAAGCGTATCCATCACCTCCTTGAGATGTCTAGCATGTTCTTCCTCGTTCTTTAAGAAAGTCAGGATATCATCTACAAAGACTACCACAAACTTGTTCAGGAACTCCCTAGGCACCCTACTCATCAAGTCCACAAAGTAGGCGGGTGCATTAGTCAAACCGAATGGCATGACCAGCCATTCTAAGAATCCATCTGGAATTCTGAACGCAGTTTTGTCTATACTATCCTCAGCTACTCTGAGCTGATGGAATCCAGTAGCAAGATCAAGAGAAAGCAGATGTTCCTACAAGCTGATCAAACAAATCATCGATCCTTGGTAATGGTTGTCTATTCTCCTTGTTCTACTCACGATAATCAACACACGGGCGAAGCGAACTGTCCACATTAGTAGCGAATACTACTAGAGCACCTTCCTCGGAAATGCTTCATCGTATGAAGTTCTTCTCAAGCAACTCCTTGACTTGCTTTCTTAACTCTCATCTCGCGGGACCATGTGCCTAACCGGCCACGTAACTGGCTTGGCATTATCAACCAGATAAATGCGGAAATCAATCTCTCGCTTAGGGGTAACCCCCCTTCACTTCACCCAAGATATCAGGATATTCTCGGACCACCCTCACCGATTGCAAACTATCGATAGACGAGTTGAGGGATTCAAGATAACACAACATGACGGGACCCATGGGGTTACAAGAAATTTTTAGAGTATTACCGAGGCGAGTCATGAGCCTCACAACCCTATGCTCAAAAATCAAGGATGGCTCCAAAACTGGACAATCAATCCATGCCCAAAATCAACCCATACCCCATGAAACCGAGAATATAAGCATTACATGAGAACTCTACACTAAAGATAGAGATTTTCAAATCCACGTAGATAATAGACAAATGGGCGGAAACCCCAATTGGATTTGAGACACACACGGGATCATTAACTAGACTAGTACTAAGGTGCAAACTTTCAACTAGATCAGATGAAATAAACTATGCGATGCGCCAGAATCAAACAAAGTACGAACAGGAAAATCAGAAATGTAAAAAAAAGACTTTCAACAGAAACACTACCTCGATCATGAGCTGAAAGAACGATGTTGAGGGGATGAACTCGCCCTCCAGATGGTCTTGCACACTGAGTCTGACCTTGCCCTTGCTTCTTCGGGCAATCTTTGCTGAAATGTCCAAACTCACCACAATGAAAGCATTCACCACTCTTCCTTTTTCTCTTCCTACAATCCTTAATAAGATGCCCAACTGAACCGCAATAATGGCACTTCCTCTTGTCGTTATTGCCCTTGCTATTGTTCCCCTAGTTGCCTTGACTCTTGTTCTTGTTCTTGCGGTTTTTGGAGTTCTTGCCTTGCTTCCCGGAATTCACCGTTCCTTCCGACGTAGGCCCTCCCTTCTTCGGGCAGTCCCTAGTGAAGTGTCCCATTTCTCCACAGTCAAAGCAAGTGCCCTTCCTCTTTCTGCAATCCTTGTTTAGATGAGTCAAGTTTCCACAAGTAAAGCACTTCTTTTCCTCCTTATCTTCAGACTTCTCCTCCTTCTTGTCACTCCTATTCTCTTCATTGAGTAGGACCATATTCACCAAACTCTCGAAAGTTGCCCCCAAGGGTATATGAGATATGGCCAAACCATGTAATGGCTCGTTTAATCCTAGAGCAAAGTATAGGGTCTTCTTCTGAGCTGTGTTAACCAAGTCTAAACCGACTTGAGCCAGTTGATTAAACTTATCTATGTATTCCCTAATAGTCATGTCCCCTTGTTTCAGTGATAGGAACCTTAGTCCAAACTTTCCCCGAAAGTCATCCCAAGTCTCAATTGGCCTAGTAGCGGTGGTGACCACCCACCAACGTGCAGCTTCTTCCTTTAGCAACCACACTGCCAATAAAACCTTCCTACGGTCATCTATATCAAAGAAGGCAAAAAGATCTTCGGTTTCTTTCAACCAATTCCTGGCCTCTACAAAAGTCTCAGTGCCTTGAAAGTACTTGCCACCCATCGTCTTAAAGTTCTTATAAGTTTCCGCAAAATCCGCTTGTGGAGGCTGAGGGGGAAGAGAAACATCAGCTATGGGAGGAGGAGGAACATTAACCACCGGAGGAGGAGGAGGAGGAACATCTGCGGGGCCGGCTTCGGTCGCCCTAGCCTCCAAAAGTCTCCTATACCAAACAGGTACGTGTACTCCCTCCGGAATGGCAAAGTTATTGGCCATACTGAAAACGAAGAAAAAGATAGATTCAGAATGGAGAAAAACGAAGGAATTTTTGCTAATGGCTTTTTGGGGAATAGCCTTTGAAATAAACTAGACTTTTCTTTTGGAAAATACTTTATACTTGGTTTTGAAAATAGTTTTCCAAAAGTTTTCTAAAAACCTTTTTGTTCCTTCTCGTAAACTATACGCTCTGATACCAAATGTAACACCCCACCTCCGCCAGGGTGTCTCTTGCAAGCACTCTGACTTTGGAGGGGCGTTTGAATCGGGTAAACATGCATAATGATATATCAAGGCAGAACAAGAACATATGTATATATGTAAACAGAGTAAATAAGATAAGTAAAACAGCGGAAGACTTCAAACTATTTCAAAACAAGTCTGGTACAACATAATGTCAACTTTCCAAATACATAAGTCTAGATAAAAACAACATCACTGAAAAACTGAAATACATAAGTACTATCCCCAAAATAAGTGATAACCATAGCTAGCTTCATGTCAAACCGTACATGAGCTAAATCCCACAAGCAAGCGATCTGAAATCCAAGCTAAGCTCCAATATTCCCACCCTGAGAACCTGGAGGGGGGGAAACGGAAGAAAAGAGGCGAAAGAAAAACAGGTCAGTCAAAAAGACTGAGTAAGCCCTACTACCATCAGTCTATAAACTAATAAAGTTAACTGGCATGATGAAAACTGAGATGAACATAAGGATAATTACATACTGGCATGATAGATAAAAAGTGTCATCGCATAATCAGGTTTAAGGTTTTGCACCACAGGTGTACTAGCAAACTAACATGACTTGAACAAACAAGTATTGATCCCTTGGCCCAAGCTTTGGCCCAATAACATGAAGTGACCCTAATACGAGGTCCAATAACATGAAGTGACCCTAATACGAGGTCCAATAACATGAAGTGACCCTAATACGAGGTCCAATAACATGAAGTGACCCTAATACGAGGTCCAACCGAACGGTCTAATCGATCGGCTCCCTAAGCCTAACTCGTCACGTGTTGGTGTCAATACGGCCCAAACATAATTGTAGTCGGACTGTGCCGGGTCTCCCGTCGGGTGCATCAAGCCCTAGGGTGTCAACCCCTGGACACCATAAACATAAGTGCACAGTCTTAGATCTACTGGTACCCATGCTTGACTTCTCCAAATACGGACTACGTGCACGACCATAGTCCGTCCGGAACTACATCGGCGTACCACTCTGCCGTCGTTTTTGGTCACTTACCTCAAGTCCAGTAATCGTGGCCCCACCCTAGCCTAGTCCCTAGGGTCTTAATGATACAAACTTGGGATTACTGCTGGAGTGGACCCCCATTGCTAGGATTTTCTAGTGGGTTAAGTACGGTTTAACCCTTTTACTAATCATGGATTAACTTGGTTAAGTGTAACGATGGGTTCACGACTTAACCCCGATTAATCCACCAAGCCCAAATTGGTTAAGTATTAAGTGGACCATGACTTAACCCTAATCATGAGGCATTAATTAATTTAATGTGCCTTAACCTCTCACATTAGACCTTGTTGTGGTTACTAGTTAAGCCGGGCGGGTCCGGGTAGCTTTACACCACAACTTGGTCTAACCTCGGGTTCAAGGTACAACATGACCAACTTCTCACATTGGGTCCTATTGTTTGTAGCAACTAGTTAAGCCGGTCGGTTCCGGGTAGTTTTACGCTACAAACTCAACCCAACCTCGAGTTGGTCACACTTATATTTTCTAAGTGTCATGTCCATCATGTTTCCAAAACATATTACAAGTTTTCAAGAATTTGGGTAGACCTAACTTAATAGGTAAATTCCCAATGGGTAGACCTAACTTAATAGGTAAATTCCCAATCTTATGTTTTTATGTCTTTTAAGTTTACCCAACCCCAAACGCAATCCCATCGCTTACATAATCGCAATAGCGCATAAAGGATAGAAAGAGGGAACTTGGCATAATCATGACATAAAGGTGTTGAAGCCACAAGTTTAACATGGTGGCATATGAAATGTACATATGTTCATATACTTGCATATTACATTTTTAGGCCTCAAAAGCATGCATAAAACCAAACTTAGCATATTGGTGATACATGGTGATAAATGACATGTAGAAATGGCCATAAGTTCGCATTTAGCCTCACATGCAAGTTATCATAAGAGATATGATAACTTACATGTTGCCAAAATGCAACCTTTAGCATAAAGCTTGAAGCTTTAAGCTCATAAACCCAAGATAAGCTTGCATAACATGATAACATGAACAAAATGATCAACCCAAACTTGCATAACATAACTTGCATATCATATGACAAACTTGCATATCAAACTTGCATAACATAACATGATAAACTTGCATATCATAACATGGCATACTTGCATAACATTACATGATAAACTTGCATATCATAACATGGCAAACTTGCATAGCATAACATGGTAAACTTGCATATCCTAACATGGCATACTTGCATAACATAACATGATAAACTTGCATATCATAACATGGCATACTTGCATAACATAACATGATAAACTTGCATATCATAATGATCAAACACAACTTGCATCATTCATTAACTTTAGAGTTTAAATATGAAAGTAGAAAAGGGCTTACAAATTCTTATGAAGACACAAATATATTAATAGATTGAGACAAGCCCTTATGAAATCAAATAAACCCAATATGCAAGCTCCAATAGAAAAAACCCTTGAGCCAAAATGATCAAAACCCTTGCTTTATGATGTAAATATGGAAACTTGACTTGAATGCAAGCTAATGACACTCATACAAGCTTGAAAACACTTGTATGCATGGAAAATCTCTCATAGAAATAACTTAGAATTTTATGAAGAGAGTGGAGGCCATGAGAGGAATGATTTTGCCATAGTTTAGTTACTTGAATGAATAATGATGATTTAGGGTTAGGTTAGGGGCTTATTTATAGAGATTAGGATTAGTTTCAACCTTAGGATTAAACCCTAATTCCAATCTCAGCCCTTAAAACCGAATCTGGCCCCAAAACCTAACCAAAACCCCAAAATGGTGCACCAGGCAAAACTGCCCGGCTGAACCAAGTCGACAGGGCCGTCGACTTGGGTCCAACCAAGTCGACTGCCAAGTCGACAGGCCTGTCGACTTGGTTGGCTTGGCGGGAAATTTCCCGCCTAGCCTTCCAGGCCCGAAATTCGAAATTTGAACTTGAAATTCAAATCTGTTTTGAACTTGAAATTTTCTGAAAACTTCATTGGGCCTTAATCGGGTCATACGGACTCCGATTTTCGAAAACTCGGACTCTATTTCGCGTATTTTTCCGAGACGAACGCAATGGCATAGCCCGTTTCCCTTGATTCAGATTTATAAATTAAATTCTGCCTCGATTTACGTTATAACAGGTTATTGAAAATACGGGTTGTTACAGTTAATTTGAATGTAAAATCAAAAACACATCATCAATTAGCATTTTTATTAAGTTTTCTTTTCTTGTGTAATAAATTTTAGAGGTGATGAATTTTAAAAAAATTTACAAGACTTAGAGCATCTCCAATGCCAATGTGATTGAAAGAAAATGTCTTTGACACATAAGCAGTTAACATTATTTGATAATTTACCTTCTCCAATGCTCTTGTAAATTGAAATTATAGTCTGATGTGGCACATAAATTTTTAGACATTTTGGAACTCAATATCTAGTTCTAGACAATTCTCTTCACATTTTGGAGTGCTACACTTCAGCATTTGGTGGGTGGTTATGATCTTCTGCAGTGGTATTTATGTACAGTTTTGGCGCTAATTCAGATTTTAGTTATTTATAAAATAAAATAATTGAAAAATGGCCAGTTTCAAACGTCTTGCATTGGAGATCACTTTTCCTTGACAACGTTGTGCTAGTTAAGATCATCTTCATGGTCCAAAATATACTTTGCCACCTAGGCTTCAAATGACATCACAATTCAAATGGATTGGAGATGCTCTTAATGAAGTATATTGTCTAGTTATAGACATTAGTCTACTAAGTGGAAGTTTATATGCCCATAATTATTTAGCAATAAAATATTTCCAAAATGACTCATGTACAAATTTTACTTTTCAAGACAAATGCATTGGAGAACAATGTTACATTTTATAGTGGAAGCCTATTATATATATTTCACATTGTAGATTGGAGAGGACACATAAGAATTTTATAGTATTATATTCAACTAGAGTTTGAGATGCTTAGGGCCATTCTTATGTCATTTTGGACCATGGACAAAGGATCATTTGGCATAGACAGTGAGCCCGGGATAGTGGTTGGCTCGGAGTATCCCATAGTTGATTGTCAAAGATTCCTTCTGTACTTCACATTCTTATGCCCAATATATTAATTGGGGTATGACCACTGCGGCGTCGCCCTTTTTGATGATATCCTATCCATTGAGAGTTTTATACTCAAATCTTCCGACCTGACTAAAGTGCTTCGCTTGTTCGGCTAGGAAAAGGATGATCCAAAAATGGGTTGTCTTCTTCATTCGTACGGTCCACTTTCCCGCGGAGTAGTAATGACATGACCCTAGGCTTTCGTTTTTCCTTTTCCGGGGTTGGACCCTTTATATAATTGTAAATAAATATTTCAAAACATTTTTTTTTGAAAATTGGTTAATATACCAACATGGTGGTTAGAGTAGGCTTCGAACATTATATACATTAGTGTATATATCTATATATAAATGTGTTTGTAAGCTTTTGTGTTTATGTGAGAGGTATCATCGAAAAAATTCATATTTTCCCCTTTAACAATTACTGTCTATACTGAAATAATTTATAAAAGATGATTAAGATGTAAGATAAACACTAAGATATGACTTTTGAGCCATTCACATCGACAATCATTTCTCCCTACTTGATTTTCCAATAACAAGCAAGTCTAAATTTTAAATATTCGAAACAAGAGCAAAATAAGTTAAAGTCCATTCCATAATAAAATGTTGAATAATTATCCAATTAGATCGTATTCTATTTTGAAACTAAACTTTTAATCCAATTACTAAATCTTATATTTAACTTTGATTTTAAAGTAGCATTAATTAAGGATAATTTGGCAATAATCAATACCAAATTATAGTTGAAACAATATGCTCAACTTGATTGAGCTAAAATAGTCGCTAATAATTGAGTAACAGTATAATGGTCTTTAATTGTTATGTTTAGTATTTTATTGTAACCATTACCAGCTTCCAGTTTCGATTAAATGCCATATTAGTTCTGCATCATTTATTGCTACACTTGTACAGTTAATGATCAATACGTTATTGGATGACTAAAAGTTAAAAGAGTACTGAACTTAAATATGCAGAAATTGCGATTACAACAATACCAATTACATTACGAATTAAATACCAAAGTAGGAAAAGAATATAAGATTTTTACAATTGGGTTTGGCATATATTTTGTAATCACTATAGTCTAAGAATTAAAATTTATGAAGAAAGTCATATCTTGCCGCCTTAATAAGAATTAGAAACCATGATGGTAACCTAAAATATTTAATTTAATTTTTAATGATTTACATCAAATATCAAAGCTTTAGATTGATTAGATTAGAAAAATAATTTTGAAAATACAAGTAACAAAGCTCTGATTTATGAAACATGGTTCGCGATATGAACACTAAGCTAACATAGATCTTGAAATATAAAAAATGGATGTCAAATTATATGCTACTGAATAAATTTTATGATCGTTTGAGAATGGACACTGAACCGTTGCCCATGTTGTTTACTATTAAAACTGGTTGAGCTGAAGATATTTCAGTGGAGAAATAAATTTTAATCAAAATTTGGATTAGAGGTGTCAAATGGGTCACTTAGGGCTGTATAAGGGTCAACCAAATTTTGACCCAACCTATTATGACCTAGTTATTTTGACACATTTAACACATTTAACACAAAGGTTTATCTAACCCAACCCACCTACTAAGTGGGTTACTCATTTGACCCATCTAAATGTAGCCTGCTATTTTTTATATACAATTATGAGAATCACTCTGTTATTTTCTAAGTATAAACGTTAACCACCTGGAGAGTTATACTGTTCGTTCATAGGACGAAATATCTGAATGTTTCATACTGTCTGTGATTTAGGTGAGAGTTTATCGGTCTAAGTCTTGTCCGGTTCCGAGGTAATATGAAGAAATTACTGCAGTTTTTACCAAAAAACAGCGACTTTGTATGTAGGTAGAGTTCAAATATGAGAATATAGTGTATTATTTTCTAAGTACAACCGATAGTCACCTTGTAGAACTATAATGTTCAATCATTGGACAAAACGTATGAGTGCTTTACATTGTCCGTAGTCAAGGTGGGAATCTATCGGTCGAATTCTCATCCGGTTCCGAGGTAGTATGAAGAAACTACTGTAGTTTTTACAAAAAGAAATTAACGATTTTGTATGTAGGCAGAGTTAAATGGGTAAGTGACTTACCGATTTGTAACCCTTTTAAAAATAGGTCAATTTTTTTATGATTCATTTAATAAAAAATTATAAATGGGTTGACCTAGTGGATTTGTAATTAAAGTAAAATGGTTTGGATAAATGGATATGTTATATTTTTACTGGTCTAAATTTTGGATTTATACAACACGTTATGCTGGTTTGCTGCTTACCAGAAATCCAAGTTTTTTCATTGATGCGGCACGCTTGCGACACACACTTTCCACGATGGGGTGCTCTTCCATTTCTCTCTCAGTCTATATAATGCTCTTTTCAGCCGAGGAACTGGGCAATACTATGATAATCCCCAAAAACCATCCACGTTTCTTTTCAGCGTGGGGTGCTCTTTTCAGTCTATTCAATTTCTCCTTTCTTTTGCAAATCTGACGACTGACTGAGCTTGCTTTAGAGCTTCAGAGATTTCGTCACCTTTCCATAAGGTAATCCAGTGACCTTTTTTTCTCACTGGCCGTGGTATAACTGTATAAGATGGATGGTTTTTCTCTTCTCTTTGTTTTCAGTTTATCCGATGAATTATTCATATTATTTTGAATTGCGATTCATTGGCGAGATCTGCATCTGTAAGATTAATCTAAGGGTCTGATTATAATTTCTTATTATTGTTATCACCTTTGCTTTAACCTTGTTTACCTTTTGTGTAGACGTGATTCGGATATCTTCATAGCATTTAACTGGGTTTAAAGATAAATTTAATGTAAAATAGGTTCACAAAATTATTATGAAAACAGATATCAAATAAGTTAGCATAGCTACGTTGATTTATTTTTTTCGGGGTGTGTGTGTGTGTGTGTGTGGGGGGGGGGGGGGGGTGCTGCACGTACAGTAAAACAGATCAGTTATGCTGTATCCAAAAGATGCTTGTTATTCAAGTTTTCGGAAGGTCGTTATCCATTGATTCTCGGCACCTATAATATTTTTAATTTTATGTATGGTTAGCTCGGATTCTTTTGGGCAGACTTCCATATTTAACGACTCATGATAATGAATGTCTACATTGTCATAACTATCTTTTAAATGCCGTATGATGTTGCAAGGTACCATGGAGGTGGTTATTGATTGTAGAATCATTTCGCCAAACAAGATGCTTGATTGCATCCAAGTTTCCGAAGATTAGTGTATTTCCGTTATAATATAAATTTTACTCCAGGTCTAATTTGGGCTATAGAGACGTTCTTGGCGCTTAATGTGTTAGTCATGATGTCATTGATAAATAGTGACTAATATGGTAAATAAGTATTAATCTATGTTTAACAAAAGATGTAAACTTGTTTAGACTTAGAGGTGACCATATATATATATATATATATATATATATATATATATATATATATATATATATATATATAGGGAGAGTTCTGCTACACCTCTTATATTGCACGTGAACTATCCTCTTGAATTCCAGCCACACAATCCCCCATTCATTCTCCCTCTTCCCACTAACAAAGAATATTCAAATGAGAAGAGGGAGAATGAGCGGGGGATTGTGTGGTTGGAATTCAGGGGGAGGGTTCACGTGTAATATAAGAGGTGTAGCGGATCCCTCCTCTCTCTCTCTCTCTCTCTCTATATATATATATATATATATATATATATATATATATATATATATATATATATTCACTCATTTTAGTATATACAAATTTCAAGTTACATATTTGCTTGATTCTTCTATGTAGGTTTACGTTTATTGTAATTAATAGGTTTTTGAGTTTCCATTTGTATCATGATTTTGAGATATCCAACCTACGGTTTGTGTAATGGGCCACGCTTGGAATATATTTTGAAGAAAGCACAAACCGTGTTAAATTAATTTTTAACATAGATGGAATTTTAATATCATAACGTACAGTTAGTTGATAATGTGAGGATGATTATTTTGCTAAATTAAATATAAAAATAATAACATATTTATTTACAAACTTCCCTGCCATGCCTAACATTCATTAGTCTCTATAATATTATATCTTATAATCCCACATGTTCTGCACTTATCCTTATTTATATTAAATTAGTAGATGACAATAAACAAAACTATCAAATACATGACATGACATTATTACACTTAGGTGATGATGCCTATCAAAGTCCAAATGAAATGTTTTGATAACATTGGTTATATATGTGTGTATAATCATATAAAATTGCAAGAGACATTCTAGAAAACTTAAAAAAAAAAAGTGTCAATATAGTTAAATTAAAAAGAGAACATATCAATTTTGTGAGCAGTAAAAGAAGACTACATAAATGAGATAGAACGAAACAAAAATGTGCAATAAAGTATGGATCTTAAACAACTGTACATCTTAAAATGATGATCTTGACCAATAATTGCAAATTAACATATGCAGATATTTGATTCCCAATGGATTAACTATTGAGGAAAAAAATAGACTTGTTTGTGTAAAAAGAGTAGATAAAGGAATAGCAAGTGTTCCATACAACTACAATGATTTACTTAAAGTTTGGGAAGAACTCAACTTTATGTTTGTCTCGACAATTGAATAGGGGTGCACTTCAATTATTGTGTCAACTAATTCTATGATTCAATGTGGGCCAGAACCACATTAGCTATTGTTTGTTTAAATATAATATATGATCATTCTTTAAAATTGAGAATGATACCAATTTGATATCTTAACAATTGTAGTTGCACCATTCTTGAGTACTACTTAATCAAATGGATCAATGAGTATAACCAATAAAAGATTGAGAGTACATGCTAATGCTCAAAGCATTTCACATATTATCACGAACGCGAATGTGCATACCTGCTCAACCAAAATCAACAAATAACAATGCTTTGTTTTGAGGGCAATTTAGGGATACATCCTTAGAATTATTAAAACCTAAGCTTTAGATCCATCCTAATTCTTCTTTATAAAATGCATCTCTATTTTTAGATAAATAGGCGCAATGCATGAGGTTGTTTTGGTGATTTTACTATTTTTAGCATTTGTTTGTGTTATTATTTTCCTTAACTAATTACCACATAAATACACGTTTTGTTTGACTTTCAAATTTGAAAACGGGAGATATAAAAAAATACTATAAGAAAGAGGATGTATAAAACAGTTTTTAAAATGAAGCAATATAAAATAACTTTTAGAAAGAGCGATGTTTTCCTAATTTTCACCTATTTGAATATCCTAACCTGTTTTGCTTGAACCACCTTATTTTAATATTTTGTATCAGGAAAATAATATCAAGGACAAAGTTACGGGCTTTTTCAGCCGTGAGGATACAGCCTTTTAAATTTTATTCCGAAGAACATAGCATTAAATTTTAGATGTCAATTTTACAGTGTGCATGGTATTAGAGTTTGACAATCAGTTTTTAAGTATCGGTTTTACAGTATGTACGGTATCAGAATTGAACTATCAATTTTTATGTATCAGTTTTACGATGTGTGGTATCAATTTTACATTGTGTATTGTTCTTGCAAATAAATTTTTGATGGGTTGTCATTGAGCTCAGAAAAGTTATAAAGTTTGTCCTTCACAATAAAATCCCCATTTTATATTTGGTTAGTATCCATTTTTCAGTTGATATCAGTATGTATGTAAATATGTCTTATTTGAGGCCATTGATGTATCGTCTTTTTTACATGGATGAATTACATTTTTTGTTAATTCTTATATTGTTTGTAATCATTGATAGTTGCATTCTTGTACGCTTTGTGAGTTTATTTTAAGTTGGCTTTTGGAGTATTGTATATTTGCACAATAATTTACACGTGAAGTTGGATAAGTCGAAACAAAGTGATCTATCCTTTCCATATTATAATGAATTATTGACACGTGTGCTAAAAGTTCTTAAATAAAGAATATATTAAAGTAAAATAATAAAAAATTTAGTTTACGTAGGCAGTTGAGTAAATAATGATTAGCGCTGGCAATTAGAGCCGACCTAATATATCATGACCTAATCCAGTAGGCTTGGTTCTAGGCGGGTCGTGTTTTGTTGGGTCCAAACTGTGCATTTTGAAAACTCAACTTGACTTGAGCTTCGATTAGGTAATAATGCTAAAAATGCATTTATTTCAATGTTTTTGGGTTGGTCCGGGTTTGACTGGATCTTTATTATATTTTTCATCACTCAGACCCGACCTAAGACCATTGGATTCGATTTAGATATTGGTCTTTTTGGATCGGGTCGGTCTGTTTTTGCGGTTATCCGTTCTAATTGCCAACCCTAATGATGATGCATAATCAATATCGATGTAATGATAAATTTATACCGATTATACTTTTACATCGCTTTAACTCGGAATTGGTAACTGATTGACATGTAATAAAATGGTGAAAAGAAGTTTATCTTTACCACAACATTTCATTTAATCGCTCTAACAGAAACATAATTGGGTAGTATCATCACTCTTTTTTAGCTTTATTTTTCTCTTATTTCATCTATCATATATGTATATCTTCATATATGCCCTTTCATGTTTTGTACTTGAGTAGACACGATATTACATTTGGTTATATGTATTATTTGTTTATTCCCTAGAAGTTCATGTGCAATTATTGTTATTATTATCTCAAATTGACAAAGATCTTTTTCTCTTTGTATAAATTTGTGCATCTTATATCTTGTAAATTTGAAATTGTAAGTGGGGATCTTATGCATAAATTTTTAGTTCTAAAATCATTCACTTCCTACTTTGAATAATGATTCATACTGTCATTTTATTGTTGACACACACACACACACACACACACACACACACAAAAGTTTCATATTGTACACGTGTTGTTTTGATGATGTTGTAAATTTCAAGGTGTGACTAGGCATATAAATCTTACAAATTGTTTTGAATTCTTTAATTTTCATTTCTACTTTTGTGCTTGTTTGGTTTTTTATATTTTGAATTGTATGTAGAGATCTTACACATGGTTCTATGATGCTAAAATCGTCGTCCTCCATACACATGTCATTCTTGCTATTTTATCCTTTTTTCTTCTAATATTTGTCTAAAAATTGTATGCAGCTACACGTGCTCATGATTCATTTCATAGGTTCAAACTGTATGTTGTTTGCGTTTGATGACGATGATGATTGCAAAGATGAAAATTATGATGAGATTCAATGTTCAACCCAAATGACCAACCAGGTATCATTTATCCTCACATTTTTTAAATAGTATATTGTTAACGTAATGCTTGTTTAGCATATAATCTGTTTCTTTATAGCATACTATTGAAATATATAAAATGGCTACTAACAATAACATAAGAATCAATTTTTTTTCGCTTGAATAAATTCATGAAAATGCTTGTTTTTGGTACAACGTGAGCAATAAACGGCTTTTGTAAAGCGTCAGTTTTTTTCCTTTGACATTCCATATTTGTTATAAAATCATACTGTTGGAAAATCCATTTTTTTTCTGCTATGCTATGTTATTATTATTAAAAAAAAAAGAACAGTGAGATGATAAGGTTTTTTTCCTTCTTAGCTTAATATGATTAAGTGTTGGTTGGTTTTTCAACTTTGAATATAAAAAGACAATTTTTGGTTTTTGGACCTCAAGAAAATTTATTTAGGTTTTGTCTATTTTTTTTTCCAATAAATTTACTTGTTCACTTTGTAAGTGCGCTTATACAAATTTTTACATGTGCATTTTCAAAGTGCACATGTACAAAATACTGGAAATGAAAAAAAGAGACTTATTCCATAGTAAGTTTGAAACGAAGCCTAAAATTGAAATGAGTTATTTTTGGAAGCCTAGAACAAAAAATAAAATGAAAACAAATATAAAATTAACTTCTATACAAGTATGTGTATGTCCATATAATATGATCGCTGATTATTTGACCATTGATTTTACATTTTATTTATGAAAAAACGACAGTAAAAACAAAATAGACCATAAAAAGATAAAACTGCAACTATAACTCTGTTTTTGCTTTTGCAAACAAACAAACCAAAAAAAAAAAAAAAAAAAAAAAAAAAAACCTTTCATCCAGTAGTATGCTTTTTGTCTTTGATTTGGAAAACGCAGAATCTTTTATTCTTTGCTTCTAGATTGTTTTTAGATTGAATACTGTTAAATTTTAGAATGAATTCGCTGCATAAATCACCTAGTCCCCATTTAAGAAGAATCGAAAAACCAACTATTTGAAGTCAAAACATAATTGAGGCTTTTAGTTGGTCATAGCGAAATTTTAGAATGAATTTGGTCGTTTAGTTGGGTCGTAATAAAATTTATGTTATAAAATGAAGCTTCTATGACTAAATGCCATTCTAAGCATACAAGGGTCTTATTTCTTAATATCAAGTATTAACATTCTTGGGTACTTGTCTATGAATAAATAAGATATATGCTGCCAAATCAATACATTTTGTTATATGGTCATAACTTCAATTTTCACTCCTATAATGCATATGCCTTTTAACATTTCAGTTTATTCTTGCCAGTTTTGTTTTTCATGTGTAAATGTGTCATCATTATCCTCATCTATCCAGTGCTCAAGGCTTCAGTTTAAGGATGCAGTTCAACTATGTGAGGCCGGGCATCAAGAAGGATCCATGGAGAGAAGGATCCATGCCAATTTTTTAGGTTTAAGTTTTAATGAGGTCGAGAGTAGCTTTGCTATTCTGTCCTGCAGAAGAGCTAGAAGCTTGACCACCATAATAAAAACTGCTTTCTCCAGTTGCATAGAAAGAGGAGTCAATTGGCAGTGGTGGCATTTGCAGCTCCCGAACTTGATTATAGCTATTTCTAACAGATCGAGCTACACCTTTTCCTGATGCACGACCTGGTGCTGGTAGTGTAGGAACCAAAGGTCGTGCTGAGCTTTGTTTAGTTCCAGAGGATTCTTCTGCAATTCCATGAGTTTGTGCTGACCTTTGTCTAGAACCAGAGGGTTCTGCTGCAACTCCATCAGGTTGTGCTGATGAAGATTGTCCACTCTGAGATGCGTGTTCTGTCTTCTCTTGGGCATCAGCCAAAGAACATAGTAAACTTAAGTTAGACTCAAGTTTTTCTATATGAGGCTACCGAGTAAGAGGCAGGAGTTCAAAACTCCCCTTAAACGGTGCACATAGCTGCTCCTTCCCCGAATTACGCAAGTCAATGATTCTCTTGATTAGCATTTCATTTTCATTAAGTTTTCTATAGATCTGCAGTTCAAGAGAGCACTGCAAAACAGATCGACTGCATATACCGACGAAGACGAGGAATGACATCTAGCGAAGAAGGCATCCTCTCCAGCAAATCCACCAAAAAAAGCTAGTAACTCCGATAAACCAAGCCCCTAGTAGACAAGAGAGAGGAAGCTAAAGCTCCAGACTCCACAGTCCCGAAGATCGACGAGACAGAGAACCAGTATAGTTGTTCCCAGTCCGTCCAAAAGCTCCGTAAGCCAAACAGCCTTCCGTAATCCAAAGTTTCTGTCAGTATACACTAAGTGGATGGTACTGTTTATGTACCATGTCTATCGTTCATGAATGTGGGAGGTATCAATACAAGGGCATTGCATCGTCGTTAAGTAGAGAAATGAAAATATTTGATCGTCCTATTTGTTCTTGATGAATAAAAATTTGAGAACTTGAATTTGAATGCTAATAAAGCTAGAAATTTGGCGGTGCAACAGATCTTATATTGGAAAGGATCAATAAAACTTAAGTTTCATGTCTAAGCTCTTCTGAGCTAAGCAATCTTTGTATATTTGTTTCTCAACCTTGAATTTTGTTAGACAGCATATTATTTGTTTAAGACTGCAATGATTCATGATGTTATTTACAGTATTTGTTGATTTTTGTTTTTGTTTTTTTGTTATACCTATGAGATTTTTTTTAGTTCAATGTTAATTATTCTTGTATACAGTAGCTAGGTTTATTCAAATCCTATATATACTTTTTGTTTTAACGAGATTCAATTTTAACCTTCGCATCATAAATTTTGTACTGATGCAAACATGTTTGTCAAATGCCTTATCTTTCAGTTTTTCATAATAGATGAAATGGAGAAAAGAATTCGCTTCCAATTTGAAAATTGATGGTTCAACTATTTGAGTTTTGATAACAAGCTCATTCAGGGTTAGGAAATAAATGGTCAGCAATAAATAAATGGTTTCCTGGTTGTACTGAGAATTCAATAAACAACTTTAAAGGAACGCGAATCATTTTTTTCCAGGTGCAGAGCGTTGAGCACCAATAAGCATCATAAATCGCTTTTGGCATCGGTATCACTTCCCGATTCAGGTGTTGAGCACCAATAAGCATCAATCCACCAAAGGAATTGAACCATAATCGGTATCACTTATGAGCACCAGTTATTTTCCGCTCTTAAATGCGCAGATGACCCAAGATTAGCCTGTGTGGCTTCTTTGATTTCTGTTCTGTTTGGTAGCTCATAAGTCATTGAACCACCAAAGGAATCAGGTTGACTAAGAATAACATTTGATATTGCACCATTAGCGGATTATTTGAACGTTGAAAAGGTTAGCAGATTCTCCTCCTGCTTTTGGTTTGATGAGAAAAAGGGTTATATCATGTGGGATTTATGGTTGTTATACCGTCTTTTTGTTGCTGCAATATTTTTCAATATACTTATCCTTTAACATCTGTTTTAAATGCTTAATACTATTTTATCTTCGTGGGTTTTATTATCTAGAAATTGTTTCTATGCCAGTTGTAACCTTATGTCATAGTATCTGGTCAACACATAAAAGACATGATACTGTCATACTCGCACCTGCATACAATAGCATAATAAAACTTTGTCTAATACCTTTTGTAAACTCTATCATGATATAACATAAAGTGCTTTCCTCAAAACTATCTTCGCCATAGGTTGGACCAAGGTGCAAAGTTTATTTGTTAATATAGATTTGCAGATGTGACTGTTTATGTATGGCTATTGTTCATGGATGTGAGAGGTAAATTATTACAAGGTATTACATCACCGCTAAGTAGTAGATATGGAGAAAAAAAAAAGATTTATCGTCCTTTTTTTAGTCTATCTGGCTCTTGATGAGTAGAATTTTGAGAACTTGAATTTGAATACGAGTAAAGTTAGAAATTTGGCGTTGCAGTGTGTTACGAAGGATCAATAAAACTTAAGTTTTGTATCTAGGTTCTTTTAATCCGAGTAATCTTTTGTATTTGTTTTTCAACCTTGCATTTTGTTAAACTGCATTATTTGTAATTTGGCTACCATGATTCATGATGTTATTTATAGAATTTGTTAACTTTTTTTTTTTAAGTATAATTGTGAGAATTGTTTAGTTCTATATTTGGTACAGTTTTGTACAATAGGTTTATTCAAACCCAATTATTGTTATTTTGTTTCAATGGGATTCAATTCCAACCTTTGCATCATAAAATTTGGTTCTATGCAGTTTGCAAAGTTGTCAGCATCTTCATGAAGCCTTCCATAAGTTCAAGTTGGAGTACGCATGTATGATTACAATGATGAAGATAACAATGAAAATGATGGCCATGTTTATTACAGGATTCAGTGTTCAACCCGTTTGTCTATCTAGGTATTTATCCGTATTATCTATTTATTGTTTCTGTTGTTTCATTAGTAATTACATTTCTGTGTTCTGATATGTAGTAATGGTCTATATTTTAAACCCAAAACAATAAAGCTTTCAAAACTTCAGCCTTCAATCTTTCTGAAGAAATGATTAAATGAAACGGGTATTTCTGTACTCTCAACCCAATCTTTCACCATAGTTGCACGTATCCACTTGTACACAAAGTCGATAGGGGGTTTTCATGTTCTTAACGAGTTCATTGTCAAAAGCATAATTCAATTAATGAATAATGAAGCAATTATGTCTACCCACTATTCGGAACTTCCAACTCAAATTTCCAATTCTTAAGGTAGTGTGATGATAAATTTCGTACAATTATTAACCATTCTTGGACTTCAGGAATGCTCATTTTTTTAGCACATAGAATTTTTATATTCAACACAAGGATATAGTGACGACCTAGAACTTTATATCAACATCTTCTGAAAAAGCGTTTCTCAAATTTAAGTGTGGTAGAAACGCGCCCCTTTCTTCCATCCGACTTAAGGGACAATGTGGTTGGTTGTAAATTTTTTATTATTTCAAAATATGTTTTTTGATTGTAATTTTCATAATTCTTAATTTGAACACTTATTTTCTGATTGTACAATTAAATTAAATTTATTATTTTGTGTATTTAAATACAACAAAATATTACTAATTTAATGATCATAAAATTTGTTATAAAATTGTAAATTTCTAATTTATTTCAAAATTTTGTTTTCTAGTTGTAAATTAATCAAAATTTGTTATAATGTATATTTAAATATATCAAAATATTTAACCAATATTTATTAGATTGTAACTTTTTAAGAGATGGTAAAATTTGTTTTTTAATTTCAAAAGTTGAAAATCTGTTTTGCAATTGTAGTATTATTTGAACTTATTATTTTTGTGTATGTAAATGCATCAAAATATATAAACATTATCAGTTGCATTTTATTGATTAATAACAGAATTCATTAATATTTTTTCAGTGGTTGATATTAATCAGATAATCATAATAATTTGTAACTACAAATTAGAACCGACTAAATTAAAAATATACAATGATTATGGGTGTATTTTTTTTATTTTAATTAGTGATTATGTAATATAAGATATGTATATGTCTCCACCAAGTTTGGGTGAGGGACTTTCTTCATATAATAAGTTCATTTTCTTATTTGGTTCATTTTAGTTTCACATTTCAATGGAATAATAAAAATCATCGTTTTCGTATGTTTTTTGGGGTATGTTTTGTATTTGATAAAACATTCAGAGTTGCCTTATCATGCAGGAAGCAGTTTAAGATAGAATTCACCTTGGACATAAATGTTGAAGTACGAGACTTAAGTTTATGGTGATTATTTCTTTGCCTTCGTACTGTTTTTTTGCTCCTTATAATCATGCTTTGCTCGAAAAAGATCACCACTGCAAATTAATAATCAGCCTTTCTTCTCTGGCCAATATTTATTATGAAGGCTGTGATGTGATTCAAAACAATGATGGATGATTTATTACCAATTTCTGGTCCATCAAAATGAACAGGTATTCTTCTTCTCTTAAAGAAATCGTTCCACTCTCTCATTTGAAGCTTAAATTCTCAACTCTTAGTCTCTTACCATAGAGCCGATGTTAGTGGAATGACTGTAATCATAATGGTCTGCAGCTTTTGTTAGTAAACTATATGCTGATGAATTGTCACATATTATGTATTTCAGAAGAAAATACTGAATCCAGTCAAAGCGGAAAGTCCTATTAGAATAAAGTAAAGGGAAAGCGGCTTTGCTGATGAAGTCATTGTGATATTACTCCAGTCTTCAAACAAGCATCTGCTGCTAATATATGTAGTAAAAATGATAATGTTAGATTTTAAGTTGGCAGTTATTGGATTTGCTGATTATAAGCTTTAGAAGCACTGACCTATGAAATATGCGAAGCATGAAGTTTTATATGTTGTTATGTGTAAAATGAGAATCTAATTCAAATGTGGTTAATTTATGGGGCTTTGAGTGGAATTAGAATATATGCCATACTGATTAGAACTTTGTATTTGTGATCTTATTATTACTTTTTAAATGAAATTGTTGTGTGTATGTGTTATTGAAATGAATTTTCATAAGAGAGTTGGATTGGTAGGCAATACTGGGTATTGATAGTGCTGTATTTATCTGGTATTGAAACTGAGGGCCTGTTCTTTGGTCCAAAACGAACACGTTATCTGATGGATGCGTCCATCAGATAACGGTCCATTTTGGACCGTTTATCCAACGGCTTAAAATGAAGCCGTTGGGCTCGGGTACAAAACCCCTCTCCTCTATAAATTCCTACCCCCTTCCTTTCATCCTTCTACCACAAATCCATCTTCTATCTCTCTAAACACTCCTATCTCCGCACGAAAATGGCTAATGTACAACAAAAACACCATTGGAACAGTGAATCAACATGACTCTTACTGAAATGCGCCGTTGCTGCGTATGGTAAATGTGGTAATAACAAGAAAGGGGTTATCAAAGTGATAACGGAAAAATTTAATGCTGCAGCGGTCGAAATCAACATTACACGATCAGATGGAAATCTGGAATGGATCGATGAAAACAAAGTTCGATACAAGTATGATAGTCTTCGAAGGGAATGGGTTAAATGGGAAAGCTTGAACAACAAAACTGGAGCTGGTTGGGATCCTAATCGTCAAACTGTTCCAGGGTCGAATGAATGGTGGGATGATTGTTTAAAGGTATTCTCGGTAAACTTCTGTTTTGTTTTTTAATAAATCCGTTATTAATTATCATTGTTAAAATAGGAATTTAGGCCGTGTATTCTGAAATTTAGAAAGTCACCGCTTGAGAATTTGGAGCTACAACAACAACTGTTTCAAGGAACACATGCAACTGGACAGACGACGTATACCCCAGCATATACACCCGTTGTTACTCAACCTGAGCAAACATCACAATTTACTCCCTCTTTGCCTGGAAATTACGTAAATCCATGGGCATTTTATAAATTCAAAGTCAACTCAATGAAACAGAAGAAGAAGGGCAAAATAATATTCCAAATTTGAATTCACCAACACATCATTCTTGAGTCCTGAACCGCCCATTCAACCAAACGTGTAGAAACTCCCGTGCAGCAAACTCGACATGTTGGTTCATCCTCTGGTAAAAATGGAGGTTTCAGAAAACGTCATGGTGAAATGGACAATAAGATGGCTGATCTCGTCGATTACATCCATGCCCGAAAAGTGCAAAAATCTACAAGTACGGAAAGTCCGACGCCATACACTTCGACAACAAATAGTGTACGGTCAACAGGGAATTCTTTAATTCAGGCTGATATGATAGCACGTGTTAAACGCTTGAATGAAGGAGCAAATTTTAATTTCAGTGAAGGTTTACATATACTTGCAGATCCCAACAAAACAGATATATTCAACCTCTTAAACGACGACGATGCAATACCATGGATGGCGTTTGAGACAAAGCGCGATCAACTTTCTGCTGACTACAAGTACTATCTGATCAAGAACAGACCAAGTAATGTTCAGGATTTCTACTATTATTTCAGGTTTTTATTGTACTTCTGCATATTTATGTTCTGTATGGTTAACTGTATTATTTTGTTGTACTGATAACGTTATGTTTTAATCGGTAATTAATTAAATTACAAAATATAAATAAAATGTTCCACTCAAATACTCCGCTTAACGCGCCAAACGCATTCTTCGCTAACTACAATTCTCCGCTATAATACTCCGCTCAAATTCTCCGCTTTCGCTTACAGCGAACACACCCTGAATCATACTGTGTTGACGTCATACTGGATGATGTCAGCTTGCAAATTATGGTTTTGTTAAAATTCAACTTGATGGGCTAACCATATACATACTTCTGCATGCGTTTGCTACCTTGTAGGCCCGTACTTCACTGTTAGAGTGGCAGGCCATTGATGAAGATTTTTTCGGTTAGAGCTCAATACTTGCAGTGGGGTTGGGCACTGTAACAAATCAGTTTTTCGATCGTTGAATATTCAAATATCGAAAGATATCGGAAGCTAAAAATAAAAAGAAGCTAAAAATAAAAAGATAGAGTATAATCTCGCAATATATGTCAAATAAACACAAATCAATAATAGATTTTATCCAATTGGATTCACTAAACCTTTTTTAAACGGATCTTTCATTTATAAAATCTCATTTCATAATATATAAAGATACTAATATATACCTAAGTATATTCACTAAATGATAAAAATAATTTCACATTTTAAAAGCACATTTAATGGGTTACTATAGCTCAAACCATTCCATTAACTTTTCAATTTGATATCCTTAAGTAAGCAAAATCTTATGAAAATAATTTTTATAGCAACAAGTAGTTTCAAATGAATAAGACCCCTAAGATAAAAATGATGTAATTCAAGTTGGGGTATTTTTATCTTTTAGACTTTGACTTGACAACACTTTCACCTTCAGAATAATAGAAGTTTGTTATCTGATGTTCTTTGATGTCCGATTGTTTTTTCAAATTTTAAATGACTTGACAAGCATAAATGACAGGATGTGCAAGGGTGCACACAAAAGAAAACATGCTTGTGATTGTGGTTTCCGCTCATGCTAATAGGATTCAACATGAGATTGATGAGGTGTGTTAACATTCTGAAGCATTGAGCGTATTTGCATATTTTCCAACTGATCTGTGAAGAACCTCTTCACTAACATACACCCATACTTCTCCATGTTTTGCACATTATCTATAACAATATGTCAATGCAATTTTAATGAGGTAGTAAAATGCAATGTGTAGGTTCAGGGTGCTGGTAGATGGTGAGGAAATTTGAATTTTTTTATAGACAGATGATAACGCACAAAACAAAGTGCAAATGTAAAGATGCAAAGCAAATTTCTCTTTCACCCATATCCTGACCATTGCTCTTCAACTCTATTTGCCTCTGCTCGGACTCACGCCGAGAATTCCATCGATGAGCCAATCACCGTAGTGCTTCAACCAACGCACTACAAAACCCCATTTGACCATCAGCCAGCTACTAGTTGCTTTTCCATGTCGAAGTTCATTTAGCTTAATCAAATTTCCCATAACAAATCAATAGCTTGGACGTTGCTTTTATTGTGTATATATTAAAGCTTACATCTCATCCACTAGCGATCTGGTGGAATGTTTGCACACAACAAGAAAGTAGCACTTCTCTTAATACAACGTGAAAATGGCAAATCTCCCTTAGAGGATCTCCAATTGCCTGAGCATGATTAGTGGACGTTTATTAAGATCCTTATAACAGCTAGGTGCAAACAAATACTCGCATCCATAAGAACTTCATTATCAATGCAAATGTAACATCGTAGTTTACCGGTATTTACTGGAGCAGATAATTCATATGGTGTGTGGTGGACAAAGCATAGGTGGCGATGCTGCACGAGGTGGACGGGTTGAGGTAAAGGTGGATGTTGTTGGTGATCGAGTGGAGATTACCTAAAACACAATTATAGGTTATTGGAGTGGTATGACCTTCCTTTAAGTTGGCAGAACCATGGCTATGATGGAAACGAGGGCGGGATATAGAAGAAAAGCTTAATCGCGATGAGCTGGAGATGGGGGGGGGGAGGGACAATGGGACCTTGATAAGTTGTTATGGAGTTTTTAGGGTTTGAGGAAGGAAAATGAATTTCATTGAACACTATGGGAAATGCAAAACAAAGGGAAGGCGATGATGACATGGAGGGGGTTAGTAGTAGGTAATGAAGGGTCGTCACCAACAGTTTCAATGGAGAAAACAAGATTTGGTGCGAGAATTTAGCATAAAACAGGGTTTGAGGAAGTGTTTGATGATTTGACTACGGAGAGACTGGTTCAAGAACACTTGCAATTGCAAGTGTAATTTGCAGGAAAATTCGTAGAGGTAAGGTACTATAGATATATGTCAATTCAACAGGGAATGATGCTCAAATTATCATTGGAATGACAAGAATTGGGCAACCTAATTTGTTAAAAACAAGATTACAATTTGCATAGAAATGCATAGCAATGAAATGTTGATAAAAATGGCAATACAGAGGTGGTAAAGAACATTATAATGGAAAGAACAAAGATCAATATAGATTGAATTTGCAACCAATAAAAATGAGCTTAGGAATTCAAGAATTAACAACTAGAGATATAATTAACTAAGTTGCAAGAATTAAAGGAAATATACTACTGGAAATAGGAAATACGTGCAGGAATGAAAGCAAAAAACTGACTAATTCGATTAAACTAATAACTAGAAGATAAAATGGAAATGTAAAGGTACTAGAAATAAAATGAACCGAAAGGAAATGATAAGTTGCTAATCTACAGCATACTATAATAGCTGAGTATCAAATGCCCACTTTAGCCATAAACCGAAGCGTCTCCTTTACTTCGTGTTTTTTTTTTCTTTTTTAAATTATTCTCACTTTCTTCTACATTTTACCCCAAATATGAGTATATTGCCCAAATAAGAGGTTTAGAATCGAATCACGATACTCACTTCTTCATTTTCATTTCCTACCACTGCCTCTTCATCTGATTGTGAGAGATTTTGATTGTAGATTTGCATAATTTTTTCCAATCTCTGTCATCTCTTTCGCTTAAGCTCGCTAATTATGTTGTAATATGATGATCCACAAAAATTTACATTTTTCAATTTATTTTACAATGAAAAGGTGTCAATGAGCAGATTTGCAACCAACTTAGGACATCTTCAGCTCCTAAATTGAAAGAATGTTGTCGTCACTAACGTCCGGTCCCGTTTCATGCGATTTTCCGGCCAAATTTACATCCATGTACGTATTTTTCCACTCTTTCCTTTTATTTATTTTTCAAATTTTGAGCACCACATTCTTTCAATTCTAACATGAGACGACCCCAAATCCCGTACTGACGGTGACAAGGGTAATCTTTGGAATATAACACATAAACAGATAACAACAGAACATAATTAAATAAATACACCAGGTAATGAACAAATAATACACTGGATAAACATAATCATTAGAGTTACGCAGTATACAGGATCATACTTAGTACAAATACAGTTCAGCTATACATAAATGTCTACAGCGGAAAACAAACATACTATGTACAATAAGAGCTGAACAGCATAAAAAGAGATAAATGATAGAATCCATCTTCAGCTCCAACTATCCAGAAAGAGCCTTCTAAACCTGAAGACAAGGCTGCCCGTGTAGAAATAATGGCACCCGAGTTTGCAAGTGAAACAAACTACGAGTCAGTCATGGGACTGGTATGAGAAATCTACTTAACACATTATACAATTGGCTAATCACAGGACCACGCCACTTTCGTGGAACGGGTTTACTCCATTGGATTGCCAGTGCTTTAAAACAAATAAATCTTTTAAACATCGCAATGTTTTTGTAAAAATGAAGCCATTATAAGACTCAGTTCCCATCACACAATGCAACGCAAACCGGAGGATAGAGTTTTACCTTATAATGGCCAAAATATGCTTGATACGAATAAAACAAAAGAATTTGATATTATTACTAGTGTTTATAGGTTTCAAAACAATTTCAATCATAACTATCAATCATAGATGACATGGGTACCATATATTATGTCGCCATATATATAGGTATACAATCAAAACTGCACAGTCACGTATTTGGAAATTGGATTTTCGTCATGAACCAAGGCAAAAGATAGTCCTTACCGACTTCGAGACGCTCTAGCCCGTGTCTCAGGCAAGTACTCAGTCAAGCCTTTGGATCGTCAGGGCCGGTCCATCGATGTGGATTAAAATGACTGAACACTGCGTTTCCCCGCCCTATGGGGCGTCAATGAGCCAACGAATGACTCCATCGGTCCCGGATCGACCGATATAACCGAGGCGCCTCGCAACAGCAACAACCACATAGGTGAAAATAATATAAATGTCAGCCAGTTCAAGCACCAACACCACCTTTAGCTACAAGGAAACGCATGCCCTCCCTGATGTCCTCTCCCCTTTCTGGTTCATACCGGGGTGTGAGGTTCGCGAATTCACGTTATACACAAAGCTACGCCACACAGGCGGTGCTTTGATCATCAACCACAAGACTTTGCTTTTCAACAGAAGCCTTGATCACTGCATCTTAGCATGCCATGCAGGCAATTCACACCATACAACTGATGGCTATCAATCACACATAATGAATTCCAATGTCAGACACACAATCCATTTGCAAGTCCGTTCTGGGTCTGAACGAAACCGGAGGCACTATATACCTCGCATACCCATCTATCTACACGTACGTCTGGAAGGTCACCACTCATTATCCATATTTCGGGATGCCTCCCAATCAGAGCATCAGTTACCATCCAAACGAGGTGAAGGTTTCCGGTCTTCAACCACCGACTTCATCTTCGATTCAGTTATTCAGAATGGGATAAACCCGGTCTTTCTGAGCAACTCACGTATATAATAAACAAGTGCTACACAAACACACATAAGCCTTATTCAAATTCATTAGTCACTAACCGTAAATTAGTAAGAGAACAATTTCCCAAATATTAACCCCGAAGGCCGAAACCAACATCAAATCAAAACCCAGAGAACCATTCGACTCAACTAACCTTCAGTTAATTCCTAAATTTCACATTCCATATCGTTTATAATATTTTATAACGATTTATCGCTATTTTTATTTATTTAAAAATAGCCAATTTATTCAAATGACGCTTCAGGCCATAACGCGGCCGTGGCGCTGTTTTTCTTTAGATTTGATTTAAAAATTACTGAAAATCTAACCGTTGGATCATCACAAATTTTACATCATTAGAAAGATCTTTTTAAAACGAATCCAACGGTTCCATTCTTGGGAAAATCCGACGGTCGGATCTCCCGGTACACTCGTTTGAAGTTTCGATTTCAAAATATGAACTGCAACGTCGTTATTCGATTTAGTTTAATTATATATATATATATATAATCGATTATGGCTCTGTTTTTCTTCAGATTTGAATTAAACATTCCAGACAATCCAACCGTTGGATCTTTACAAAGTTGGTGTCGTTGGAAAGATATTTCCAAAGCGAACCCAACGGCTTCGGTTTCGGGAAAATCCAGTGGTCGGATCTCCCGCACTAATCGTTTGAAATCACAATTTCAAAATACGAACTACAGCTTCTTATTCGATATATTCAATTCTATTTATATATATATATAATTGATTCTTCGATTTCAAAACTATATTCTTTTCATACATTTGATAAAAATGATATTTTTATCCACCCGACATTTATTTCAACACTTCACTATTTTTAATAATTCATGTATATAATAAAAACACGCTATGGGGGTGGGCGTATCCTACATGGATGTGAAGCTCTCGAAGAATACTCCAAAATTCAACAAAGGGGCGATGGGTTTTATGGCTTGTGGAGAGAGAAAATGAGGAGAGAAGGAGGGAGCACAGTTTCGCCGTTGAGTCGAGGAGAGAGAAGTTTATGAGGGCCAATAGGGTTTTTCCATTTATTTATATATTTTTAAATTTCGAAAATACCCTCTTTCACACACGAACCCCAATTCAAGCCCAACGACTGTCGTCCCTACCGTTTTACCCCCATTCCGAACACAATGGGATATGTTTCGTAGGCCCATTCAACTGTTTCAGTTAGTTTTCCTTCAAATTAAAATATAAAACATTAAATATTTAATTTGAACGTACATTTCAATTTGCCGGGGCCACAAACTGATTCGAAAAATTCCAGAAAAATAAATCTAACTATGTTTTGACGATACGGTCCCAACAAAACTAGTTTTGTCGAATTCTGAGGTCGTTTGCAAAATGGTCTTTTTCTGGTCGATCCAATTTAACAGAAATCGACCAAACACATTTTCCTTTGCCACACTCTCGTACTAGCTTCAAAAATTATGAAATTTGAAACCTAGCAATAGTTTAACATCCAGGATCCAACAAAAGTGGTTTCGTCAAATTCCGAGGTCGTTTGCAAAATGGCCATTTTCACGGGCTATATAAACTCTATAGCGACCTTTTTGAAAATTCATTTGGCCATAACTTTTGCTACCTGCTATGAAACTTCGATTTTTCAGATTCGTTAGAAAGATATTCACCAATAGATTTAAATATTTTTTGTTTCACTCAAATCCAATTTGTTTTGCACCCGGTACAGTCAGTCAAAGTTTGAATTCAAATTTTGAAACTACCACGCCATTTCAGGCCTTGTTTATAATTAGAATAATTATATTCATTTTCAATGTCGATTCAAACTTACTTTTCATCGTTATTATTCAAAATATTTATTTTAAATATTTTAAATCCACCTAATTAGCCAATTTAAAATTTTTAAATTGGTTCAGATTTTCAGGGTCGTTACAATCTCCCCCACTTAAAATTTTTCGTCCCCGAAAAGGAACAAAGTCGAAAGTGGTTTGATTAATCAACTCTACTTCCAATCTGGCTTCCATTCTCCAACTTTTCAGTTTTTGAGAATTTTCAAATTCTTCAAAAAATTTGGCTAACATCCGGAATTTTTGAAAAATTTCGCCATAACAATTTATTGGGCCGTATTAGGTACCCAATAAATCCTATAAAGCATACACATATTTATAGTGATATATTCTGGTGTTTACAGGGGAGCGTGTATAGATAATAACTCCAGAGAATAAATTCTCATCACCATGTCAAAGCCTGAGGGAGTGTGTATTTTTAATTGCTCCAGAGAATAAATTCTCGTCACCTCGTCCCGTGTGGGAAATAAATAATCCATGTGCCGTATCTAATAACTAGAGAGACGTGATTATTGTCAACTCCAGACCCGTGTGGGGTTTTTATTAATCTTGGCAATTTATCGTTACAATTTTATATGGTCTATATCAGTCATCAATTCAACCTGTAATATATAGTCATCGCCATACAAGCCTCTCGCTCGTATGGTAAATCTTCAACCTCGTCACACAAGCTCCAAATGCTTATGTGGTATATGATGAAGTATGCCTATCTTCGAGAAGTATGCCATGTAGTGTAGTTCAAAATTAATTGTTACTATCCTATGGCGACATTTATTATTACACACAGAACGACCAGCACTCCGCATCCAATGGCATTCACAGGAGTTGATATAATAATATTTCGCATCCAACTCATTAAGGTTTACCTATTTGTCGGGCACGCAATTAAATTCTTTACTCAACAGCTAATCCATTTACATGTTCAAACATATATAATGCACATGTATATATTTCTATCTATTTTCAAATCAGTTCAATGTGTGATTTAATTAACTACCATTCTAATAATTTAATTAAACAAATCCACTATCACACAACTCAAACAACAAGCAATTTGTTTTTAACTTTTCAAAATCATGCAAATTAATTCATACACTCTTTTACTTTTCAAATATATATCCTTTATATATTCAAAAATCATATTTCTAAAACCAGACTATATATATACTCACAAATACGTTATTTATAAACATATAATTCTCAACTCATTCTGGGGCATTTCTGACCCCATCTCTGACGAGTTATTCTGATTCTACTGTACTCGTACTAGGATATTACTAATCCTATCTGTATTGAGTTACCCATCCTAGAACACTACTGGTTCTATCTCTGACGAATTCGTTAATGTGTTATATACCAGAGCTAAGCTTAACCAAAGTTCTGATACCACGCTGTGACGACCCCATTCCCCGTTTCTGACGGTGACAAGGGTAATCTTTGGAATATAACACATAAACAGATAACAGCTGAACATAATTAAATAAATACACCAGATAATGAACAAATAATACACTGGATAAACATAATCATTAGAGTTACGCAGTGTACAGGACCATAATTAGTACAAATACAGTTCAGCTATACATAAATTTCTACAGCGGAAAACAAACATACTATGTACAATAGGAGCTGAACAGCATAAAAAGAGATAAATGATAGAATCCATCTTCAGCTCCAGCTATCCAGAAAGAGCCAGCTAAACCTAAAGACAAGGCTGCCCGTGTAGAAATAAGGGCACCCGAGTTTGCAAGTGAAACAAACTACGAGCCAGTCATGGGACTGGTATGAGAAATCTACTTAACACATTATACAATTGGCTAATCACAGGACCACGCCACTTTCGTGGAACGAGTTTACTCCATTGGATTGCCAGTGCTTTAAAACAAATAAATCTTTTAAACAACGCAATGCTTTTTGTAAAAATGAAGCCAATATAAGACTCAGTTCCCATCACACAACGCAATGCAAACCGAAGGATAAAGTTTTACCTTATAATGGCCAAAATATGCTTGATACGAATAAAACAAAAGAATTTGATATTATTACTAGTGTTTATAGGTTTCAAAACAATTTCAGTCATAACTATCAATCATAGACGGCATGGGTAACATATATCATGTTGCCATATATATAGGTATACAATCAAAACCGCACAGTCACATATTTGGAAATTGGATTTCCATCATGAACCAAGGCAAAAGATAGTCCTTACCGACTTCGAGACGCTCTAGCCCGTGTCTCAGGCAAGTACTCAGTCAAGCCTTTGGATCGTCAGGGCCGGTCCACCGATGTGGATTAAAATGCCTGAACACTGCGTTTCCCCACCCTATGGGGCGTCAATGAGCCAACGAATGGCTCGATCCATCGGTCCCGGATCGACCGATATAACCGAGTCGCCTCGCAACAGCAACAACCACATAGGTGAAAATAATATAAATGTCAGCCAGTTCAAGCACTGACACCACCTCTATCTAGAAGGAAACACATGCCCTCCCTGATGTCCTCTCCCGTTTCTGGTTCATACCGGGGTGTGAGGTTCGCGAATTCACGTTATACACAAAGCTACGCCACACAGGCGGTGCTTTGATCATCAACCACAAGACTTTGCTTTTCAACAGAAGCCTTGATCACTGCATCTTAGCATGCCACGCAGGCAATTCACACCATGCAACTGATGGCTATCAGTCACACATAATGAATTCCAATGTCAGACACACAGTCCATTTGCTAGTCCGTTCTGGGTCTGAACGAAACCGGAGGCACTATATACCTCGCATACCCATCTATCTACACGTACGTCTGGACGGTCACCACTCATTATCCATATTTCGGGATGCCTCCTAATCAGGACATCAGTTACCATCCAAACGAGGTGAAGGTTTCCGGTCTTCAACCACCGACTTCATCTTCGATTTCTTATCGTCGATTCATTTATTCAGAATGGGATAAACCCGGTCTTTCTGAGCAACTCGCGTATATAATAAACAAGTGCTACACAAACACACATACTCCTTATTCAAATTTATTAGTCACTAACCGTAAATTAGTAAGAGAACGATTTCCCAAATATTAACCCCGAAGGCCGAAACCAACATCAGATCAAAACCCAGGGAACCAATCGACTTAGCTAACCTTCAGTTAATTCCTAAATTCACATTCCATATCGTTTATAATATTTTATAACGATTTATAACTATTTTTATTTATTTAAAAATAGCCAATTTATTCAAACGACGCTTCAGGCCATAACGCGGCCGTGGCGCTGTTTTTCTTCAGATTAGATTTAAACATTCCCGAAAATCTATCCGTTGGATCATCACAAATTTTACATCATTAGAAAGATCTTTTTAAAACGAATCCAACGGTTCTAGTTTTGGGAAAAATCCGATGGTTGGATCTCCCGGTACACTCGTTTGAAGTTTCGATTTCAAAATACGAACTGCAGCGTCGTTATTCGATTTAATTTAATTATATATATATATATAAATATAATCGATTCTGGCGTTGTTTTTCTTCAGATTTGAATTAAACATTCCATACAATCCAACCGTTGGATCTTTACAAAGTTGGTGTCGTTGGAAAGATATTTCCAAAGCAAACCCAACGGTTTCGGTTTCGAGAAAATCCAATGGTCGGATCTCCCGCACTAATCGTTTGAAATCACGGTTTCAAAATACGAACTGCAGCTTCTAATTTGATATATTTCAATTCTATATATATATATATATAAATATAATTGATTCTTCGATTTCAAAACTATATTCTTTTCATACATTTGATAAAAATGATATTTTTATCCACCCGACATTTATTTCAACACTTCACTATTTTCAACAATTCACATATATAATAAAAATGTGATTTTTATTGCAAAACAATTTATTTCAAAACACGACTATTTTATATAGTTCATATAAGTGATAAAAATATGATTTTTATTATAAAACAATTTATTTCAAAACATGACTATTTTATATAGTTCATATAGATGATAAAAATAGGATTTTTATTATAAAACAATTTATTTTGAACACGATTACCATTCAACACATGAATTTCTATTCAACACACGAGTACAGTTTCAACCCATGAAAATAATTCTAACACATGAATATTATTCAAAATTTTGGCAGCATAACGGCAGGGTAGTTAAAACCAGGGCCGTCCCCAGTATGGCTCCTCGCTCTACCTTAAAGCCTTACAGCTTTTGACAATGGGGATTTCATGCATCTAGTTCGCACGCAGGCGACATGTATATTTTCATTTCCACAACTATTTCAAATTTGTTTCAATCACCAATGGGTATTTTTCAACCACAACCAAACAATATCAACCACAAACAATTCTATCAACCATTCGCATTATTCACCAAATTTTCACACCAATCACAAACAATAAATATCGTCCATGGTCTGTGGATGAGGGGAGTATATATATATATATATTCATATATAAATATATTTCGATTCACTTCAATTCATTTCAATGTCATTTCATCGCATATATAACTTACACATCGAACATACAACTTATACAACGCTTATACAAGAGGTGTACAACGCTTATATAACTCATACATCGACTATATAATTTATGCATCATTGTTTTCCATATCGTTTATAAATTAGAAATCTCACATTGGGTTCCACTCCACCAAAAATAGCAGAAGGCCCAGAAAAATATGTTGTCTCTTTTAGAATGTAGAAGATGTCCACACGAGTCCACTGTCTCTTGTTTCACTGAATTTCGTCAAGAAACGAAAAAGATATGATTTTTACAGTGAAATCAAAAACCGTAGCATTTTAAAGTGCTATAGAATATAAAATAAAATAAACTGTCGTACCTTTCTATTTTGATTCAAAACTAGGTTTGGCTTTTGCTCTCGATCCGCAGCACGATAGGAAGATCGGCTTGTACCACGCTGTAGAGGGGAGAGAGATGCTGCTAACGATGGTGGCGCGGTCACCTGCGATCGCTGGAGGACGGCTCGATCTCGACCGAGGCGGCGGGTCTTCCCGAGCTCGATTCTCGAGCTACACGCAACGGGGGTGGGCGTATCCTACATGGATGTGAAGCTCTCGAAGAATACTCCAAAATCCAACAAAGGGGCGATGGGTTTTATGGCTTGTGGAGAGAAAAAACGAGGAGAGAAGGAGGGAGCACGGTTTCGTCATTGAGTCGGGGAGAGAGAAGTTTATGAGGGCCAATAGGGTTTTTTCCATTTATTTATATATTTTTAAATTTCGAAAATACCCTCTTTCACACACGAACCCCAATTCAAGCCCAACGACTGTCGTCCCTAGCGTTTCACCCCCATTCCGAACACAATGGGATATGTTTCGTAGGCCCATTCGACTGTTTCAGTCAGATTTCCTTCAAATTAAAATATATAACATTAAATATTTAATTTGAACGTACATTTCAATTTGTCGGGGCCACAAACTGATTCAAAAAATTCCAGAAAAATAAATCTAGCTATGTTTTGACGATACGGTTCCAACAAAACTAGTTTCATCGATTTTTGAGGTCGTTTGCAAAATAGCCTTTTTCTGGTTGATCCAATTTAAAAGAAATCGACCAAACACATTTTCCTTTTCCATGCTCACATACTAGCTTCAAAAATTATGAAATTTGAAACCTAGCAATAGTTTAACATCCCGGATCCAACAAAAGTGGTTTCGTCGAATTCCGAGGTCGTTTGCAAAATGGCCATTTTCACGAGCTATATAAACTCTATAGCGACCTTTCTGAAAATTCATTTGGCCATAACCTTTTCTACCCGCTATGAAACTTCGATTTTTTAGATTCGTTAGAAAGATATTCACCAACAGATTTAAATATTTTTGGTTTCACTCAAATCCAATTTGTTTTGCACCCGGTACAGTCAGTCAAAGTTTGAATTCAAATTTTGAAACTACCGCACCATTTCAGGCCTTGTTTATAATTAGAATAATTTTATTCATTTTAAATGTCGATTCAAACTTACTTTTCATTGTTATTATTCAAAATATTTATTTTAAATATTTTAAATCCACCTAATTAGCCAATTTAAAATTTTTAAATTGGTTCAGATTTTCCGGGTCGTTACATAATAGGAAAAAGAATCACCTAAATCGGAGATTATTGTAATTCTATTCCTGCATTGCATTTGGCAAATGGTGGTATGTACTTAAGTTTCTCACTGATTTATTTAACTTAGTCAGTGAGGATTTAAAATATTTTTCCCTCATCTTCATAAATCCTTTACT
Organism: Allium sativum; assembly: GCA_030737875.1. Taxonomy (NCBI): domain Eukaryota; kingdom Viridiplantae; phylum Streptophyta; class Magnoliopsida; order Asparagales; family Amaryllidaceae; genus Allium; species Allium sativum. The sequence goes on along the minus strand of CM060925.1, from coordinate 135,377,499 downwards.
CAACTTGAACTATGGGTACACTCTATTTAAATAGCTTGCACATGGTTGTTTCCCAATAATTAATCAAATTATTTAATATTAGTGAAGTTGTTTAGTGTACAACTAAAATACAGTGCTTTATCTTAAATCCCACTTCTATTTTATTTAGCGTGGAACTTCTAAATAAAAGAGAAATGTCTAGATGTCTATATTTTTCCCAACTATTTGTTGCATTAGCTACGTAATGTTAAGTTAAAGGAATCTGTGTAGTATAACCAAGAAAGTTAATTTCACTATAACTATTTTGGGCTTAAATTCTGAAACATAAGCATACTTCTTTTTATGCTTGACCATTGATGCTCGCAAAAAATTTGTATTTATAATTTGATATAAGTTAAGATATCGATTAACCTCTTCTCTACTTACTATAATGAAAATAAAATTCATAATCATGCTTATATTAAATCAATGATTTATCATTAGATTATCTTATTCAACACTTAGGTTGTTAATTTCCAACCATGGCCTTCTTACGCTACTTTTTCCTATGGGTAAAAGATTTTCAATAAAAATGGATTTATCGTTAATCAATATAATTTATGTGAACAGATTTACAATTGGCTCTGTAATATTCTTGCTAATTACGTCTTGGTGCATCTTTTACATTGTGTGTATTCTATTGGCTTCCTAATAATAATGCAAATGTTTGCTTTTGACTAATAGCTATGACGGGTAATTCCAACTTACAAGACAAATTATATTCCTTTCCTTACATCATAATCGGTTAGAATAATATATATTCAAATCATAATTTAAATTAAAAGGAGAGGTTGATTATTTTACCTACAAAAATCACTTTATTGCATTAACATGGTTTATGTTATTTCAGTTTTACACATGATTTGGGTTATTATTTTTCTTGATAATCATTAAAAATATACTTTAAAGAGCTGTGTCTTTTTCAGGCACATTTATGTGAATAAGTTCACAATTATGTTTCATGATAAAATGATATGGTTAGAGGATGCGTTGCAAAAGAAACAACATGTATTTTCAAGGCCTGAATAACTAATTAGATCGATTCATTTGAAAAGTTCGATGTTACACATGTAGCTTATAGGTATACTATAGTGTGCCATGGGTTTGGTTTACTATTGTTTTCCTTTGGAATCTTTTTTGGCAAAGCTGTCCTTTGGATATTAGTTAGGAATGATTATCAAACTATTATTTTACGATCCTTATTCTTCCCACCTTGATTACTTAGTGCTTGCAACGTAGGATTAAGATTTATTTCAAATATCGAATTTAAACAATATTACGTTTCCGACTATATTATCGGCCTTCCAAATTTTATGATTTTTTGTAAATTATGTAACATTTTTAGATGGTAAAAACTTCAAACAATTTTTTGCATTTTTTTTTTTGATGTACTGGTGCAATGTTAAGACAATTAGATAGAAACGTAAATTTTCTTTTGGCTTAAATGTAATGGGACAATGATAACATTTGTTGAATTATGTATCATAAGTATTTGTAATATGTTGTTTTATCAAGGGATATTTAGTATAGTCCAAATTATATGGGTAACTACAACTACTATGTTAGTTACAGTCATCAAATGAAATAGGAAGTAGGCCAAAAAATTAAATGGTCCATTCATGTATTCGTGTTTGGTTGTCCATGGCACCTCAATCACGGAAGAAAGGAAGAAAATGTCCATGTCGATGCTATTAAGGTAACATCTAATGCAAGTAGGTCTCATTTTCACTTCTGCTCCAATGATGCATAAATATTGTATAGTTAACCAGCTCATAAGAGCAATTTAACAGGTATTTATCGTAATTATGATAATAGGATAAGGACATTCATATTTTAGTGAATTATTAAGTGAAGAATCTTTTATCATAACAGTGTTTATATTATTAAGCATAACTGATTAATCTTATAGCCATTTTTGAATTAGTTTTTCATTAATTTGTTTATCAATTTAAGACCGTTGATGATTTGGCATCTATACATTTGTATTAAGACACTCCTTTGATATTGATTTATTGCATGTTATATTGAATGTAGTTTCAAAGGCAATAATACTGATTTTCTTTTGTTCATATTGCCTACCTTTTGTTAACTTTTGTACTCTATGCTTGGTTTCAAAAATTTATGTGCATCAGTAGCATATCTTCAATATTGTTAATGAACTAAATTGTTGATGATAAATACATGGAAAGGCTTCAATAATTGCATAAAATTATTTCAGTATAATATGGGTTAGTGAGCATAGGCTTATTCCTTATATTTATTTCAACTTTTGCGTTCAATCTACTGCAAATAAAACATTTAATGGCTAAATGCTAATATTGCCTCCTTTTAAGTTGGATGTATATCTTCGAACCTATGCATCAAAATTTTGAAGTTATGGTGAAATTTTTGTCGACAGTTAGATGCAAATTTCATTGGTCGGATATGTAATCAAAGTGATCTATCCGAAGGGGTAGTGAGAATAGTTGGTAAACTAATAATCATAAATATTTAAATTGTGTTGTTTTATTAAGGGATAATTAGAATTTGTTCAAATTATTTGGCGAACTGCAGCTAATGCGTTAGTTGAAGATGTTGACTAAAATAGGAAGCCTAAACAAATAATTAAAGATCCATCCATTAGTATGTTTGTGGCTGTTTTTGGCACCAATTAGGGAAAAATAAAATAAAATGTCTATACGTTACATCATTGTTGACCCATCTTTTGGCAAGGTCGTCACAACTCGGATTTTTACCAAGACAAGCTACCAAAATTATGGAACTATTGTCCTTCTCCCTCGCGATTCAATTTCTGCTCAGGTCGAATAAACTAGGTTCGACCTGAACCAGTTATGCTTTGGTAGAAGCATCCTCTCTTGGGCACTGGACTAAACTCCATGGGTCGGATCGGTCGATCAAACAAGTCGACCAGAGAAACACCGACCCAAACACAACATAGGATGGTGAAGCCCGATTCTCTAGGCTACTTTATTGGTTAACTTTGACCTACATTATCACCTCAAACCAAGGTTCGAGCTACACGTGCACAACAAAAATCAAGAGGAACTATTCTTTATGTGAAGACCAGGCCTGGCCACCTGCAGCAGATAATCTGGATTAGCTGACACGTGGCCGACCCGAACCCATATAGCCGCCACGTGACTCGTCGACCCAAACCAGATTTTCGCCCATAAATACCCCTTTCCCGAAACAGAAAAGGGATCCTCTCCTTTTGAAAAATTTATGGTTCAGTTTCCTCAAATAGCAAGCCTTATAAATCGATCGAACCGAACTATAACATAAGGATTTTGTGTATAAATCACTTCTTCCTCTACTTCCTTACAATCAAGTAATTGTAACTTGTAATTGACAGTATAAATAGAGATTATAAAGTGGACGTAGACTTGGATTAAGTCGAACCATTATTAAAATATTGTGCGTCTCCTGTTATTTCCTATATGAATCAAAAACTAATACTAGACGGGGGTGAATAGTATTTTTGAGAATTTAAATAAAATTTTAAACTTATATGATCTACTATATGAATCAAACACAACATAAACAATCACAGACATAGAATCAAACACGAACACAAAGATAAACAAAAATAAAATGCAGAAAAGGAAAGAACACACCAAATTTTATACCGGTTCGGAATTGCTCCTACGTCTAATCCCACGCAACGCTGGATTGCACGGAGTTTTATTACTATATCAATATCCAATTAAACCCCTTGATTTCACGACTGCAAGGTTAACAACGTTCTCATTCTTTGATTTCATGGCAACAAGGAAAACACTGATTATGTTCCTTCATTTCACGGCTACAAGGGAAACACCAATTACCTTAACACTTCCCAAATGATTACAATAGCCCTATAACTCTTCAGTAGCACTTTGATTTAGAGAGTAATGAGTAGAGAGTGAGAAGAGAAGAAGTTTTATGTAAATAGAAGAATTCGGCAGAGTATAAGTGTAGAAATCATAAAAATGAGAAAAATATAATGGTGTATATAAAGGAGATGAAGATGGAGAAGAAGAATAATGAAAAAAATCGAAATCAGCCCCTATTTATCAGATTTGAAAGGTTGCAACGATTCTAAAATGTTACAAATAGTGAAAAGACACTTCCTTTCAATTTTGAAAAAATGACAGTTATATGTCGACATAGGCATAAATGTATGTCGACATATGCCTTTGTAAAATTGGATTTTGAACATTTTTGAAGTGTTTTGATATATATATATATATAATTTTGGAAATTCTTGAATTAAAACATGGTATTATACTTATAAAGTGGAAAATCATATGAAAACATAAATATAAGACATATGAACATATTTATAAAATTAAAGAGTTTAAAACTATATAAATATAAAGTATATATAAAGTATATAATATAAAAAACTTATAAACTACAAAACTTGAGTTTAAAATTAAAACTAATGTAAAGAAAGTAAAATAGAGAAGATAGAGATCGAAGATAGAGTTTGAAAATAGAATTTGAAATTAGAAATTAGAAATTGAAAAAAGAGAATTTGAATTTGAACCTGGCATGCTATTCAGAGTCTTACAAAAACTAGTCTCTAACACTATATTTGTCTTGAACTCTTGAATTCTTGAAATCTTGAACTCTTGAAATCTTGAATACTCATGAGTCTTGAATCATCTCTGAATTCTGAATCTCTAATATCTTTAAACTGTACAGTCTTCAGTAATAATTCCTGTATATAAATTCTGCATATGTGTGTGTGTGTGTGTGTATATTCTAGATATGTGTTAGTATATTTTTTATAATCAATTAATATTGAAACAAGGTTATTATCATCAAAACTCCATTCTCCAACTATCTCCCCTTTTTTGATGCTGACAACCCTAGTTTATAGAATATCATACCTGTACATACCTGTTGATGATGATCCTTCTAATACTCCCCTTGTCTATATGAATCCTATAAACTTCTATGTTTTATAATTTCTCCCCCTTTGGTATTATCAAAAAGAAATTCTAAAAGTACTCCCCCTAAATCCTAAATCTATCTATATATGTAAAGACCCGAAAAATCGAACACTTAATCTTCGAATATCGTAACAATTTGTAATATTTTTAAATGTTATAAATGTGATTTTATGTAACAACCCGTAAAATCTGGGCCAGTTTGAAATTTTTATTTTGGCAATTTTAGCGAATTTTGATTATTTAAAATGAATTATTTTAAATAATATCGTCGAGAAATTTATTTTGAATTGAATTCGACGTATATAATTATATACGTCGTCGTTAGAATATAAATATTTATATATAATTATAAAAGGAATTGAAAATGGCGCGGTAGTTCGAAAATTCGATTTCTAATTTCAAATGAATTTAGAGAATTCAATATAAGTCAGAATTGAACGAAACAAGAAATATTTGAATCTGTATAACTATATCTTTGTAACGAAGTTAACAAACTGAGATTTCATATCGGGAATCAAAAGATATGTCCAGTTGAAAATTCTGAATAGTCGCTATGGAATTCAGGCCCTTAAAAATGGACATTTTGCAAACGACCTCGGATTCCGACGAAACCAGTTTTGTTGGGTCTGTGATGTGAAGTTATTGCTAGATTCCAAATTTCATAATTTTTCGAATCAATATGTGAGCGTGGCAAAGGAAAACGCGTTTGACCATTTCAGTTGAATTTAATCGACTGGAAATTGGCCATTTTTCTAACGGTCTCAGAATTCGACGAAACTAGTTTTGTTAGGACCGTATCGTCAATACGAAGCTAGAAAATATTTTTCTGGAATTTTTCTAGTTAGTATGTGACCCCGGGTAATTTGAAATGTACGTTTAAAATTCAATATAGTGATTTAACTATAAATTAAATGAAAACTAATCGTAGCAGCCGAATTGGGTTACGAAACATATCCCATTGTGTTCGAAATGAGGGTATTTAGCTAAAGACGACAGTCGGCGGGTCTCGTTTAGAGTTGAAATGAAAAATCAACTTTTTAGAAATTAAAATAATTAAATAATATAAATAAATTTTATAAACCCCCCCCCTTAAAACCCCCTCTCCTTCTCCCTCGTTGACTCCGCCCAAATCAAAATAGAAAGAGAAAAAAAAGAGCAGACCCCCTCCCGTCGCCTTCTACCCTCGAACGTCGCCACCCTCCGATAAAGCGCCGCCGCCCCCAGCCCTCTACCTCGCCTTCCACCTCCTCCTCCCATCGCCTTGCCCCCCCTTCTCCTCCGCCTGCGCTTCAATCCCCACCCGAATCGAAACCCCCCTTTTCCCCAATTAGAGGTCGCACCATCTGAAGCGCCACCGAGCTCGACTGGATTGGAGGGTGTGGCCAAGGCGGAGCAATCGGCAACTTCTGATCGGCAGTGCCAAGCTTCGAGATGCGTGCGATAGTTAGAGTTCCAAGGCAGGCGGATTTTCCTTTTTCACGATGATGCCTGGAACCAGTTTAGAACGGAGGAAGGTGATGCTCTTTATTTATTTCTTTAAGTATAATAGCATTGCGGAAATATATGATTTTTTATTTTATAAAATTAGCTTTGTTTTAAAAAAAAATACGTTGTTTTTAAAATATAAATAACATCAAATAAAAATGTGATTTTTATTTAAATAGCTTTGCAATAAAAATATGATTTGGATGAAATGGCTTTTATAAGAAAAAAATGAGATTTTTGTTGATATTGAAAATGAGATTTTCTTTGTATACAAATATATTGGTTTTTAAAAATAGAAGGATATGATTCGTCTATGTATAGAAAAATAGAATTTTTATATATTGAACTTCGAATTAAAAATGTGATTTTTATATATTGAACTTCAAATTAAAAATGTGATTTTTATATATTGAACTTCGAATTAAAAATGTGATTTTTATATATTGAACTTCGAATTAAAAATGTGATTTTTATATATTGAACTTCGAATTAAAAATGTGATTTTTATATATTGAACTTCGAATTAAAAATGTGATTTTTATATATTGAACTTCGAATTAAAAATGTGATTTTTATATATTGAACTTCGAATTAAAAATGTGATTTTTATATATTGAACTTCAAATTAAAAATGTGATTTTTATATATTGAATAGCGAAATAAAAATTCGATTTTTATATATTGAATAGCGAAGTAAAAATTCGATTTTTATATATGTAGTGGCTACGGGCGACGAAGCTGACGAAGAGACGATAACGATCAAGATTTCTATCAATGAAGTGCCGTGGAGCTTGGATAGCTATATGTGAGAATTTCTCACCTTTCAATTTCTTTTCTAGTTATATATATACTAGGATGCAGACGGTGCTTAGTAGCACCCGACACAATCGTCCACAGACCATGGACTTGTTTGTTTGGTTGCATAGATTGGTTAGTTGATTTGAAATTGAATTGTGTGGTGAAATTGAATGATTTGATTGATGTGTGAATGGCGTGGGCCTTCACTAGACCGGGGATAAGGCTAGGCCTTGTCCCGTTTCTAGTATCGTGCCGTTATGCCGCCGAAATTTTCTAAAATATGTTAGAAAATAAAAACATCATTTTATTGTGTAAATGAATAATAGAAATTCATATGTTGGAATAAAATGTTTTGTCGTTAAAAATATAATTTTTAACGTGAATGTGAATAAATATTCATTTACAAACCAGACGGTTTGTTTATGTACACCTATTTGAAGGACATTGATTGGGTCGATAAATTTTACACATCGCCCAACTGCACAAATAAAATATGTGTTTGATTGTTTGAAACCCCCCACGGGTGTTGGGATGAAATTTGAAGTTCACTCATCCTGATTGATTAAATATGTCGATCGATTGATTGACAGGCTGTTATAAGCGTTAGATATCTATATTTGATGCTTATACAGTGTAGTGCACTTTGGTTGATGGTTGATTATTCTTCAATGCTATTACATGTGTGTAATGTATGAAAATCCATATAATTAACTTTATATGGTAATTGATTGGGCCTCATTCCAATTTGAAAAATAAAGAATATTATAAAATAAAAGTTCATGTGTTGACAGTACTCATTCATTGAGATTGGTCATGTGTTGAACGAAATATTTTAGTAATAAAATTTACACCTTTATCGATATAAAATAAAAGTTCATGTGTTGACAGTACTCATTCATTGAGATTGGTCATGTGTTGAACGAAATATTTTAGTAATAAAATTTACACCTTTATCGATATAAAATAAAAGTTCATGTGTTGACAGTACTCATTCATTGAGATTGGTCATGTGTTGAACGAAATATTTTAGTAATAAAATTTACACCTTTATCGATATAAAATAAAAGTTCATGTGTTGACAGTACTCATTCATTGAGATTGGTCATGTGTTGAACGAAATATTTTGATAATAACAAGTATTTTGAAAAAGAAATATTTGAAATAGAATATTTGAAAATAGAAATTTATGAAGCCATGTTGATAGATTGACGCCATTTTGACGTGAACGATATTTATATCGATTTTAAACGATTTCGAAATGAATTGAATTGAAAACGATTTCGAAATGAATTGAATTGAAAACGATTTCGAAATGAATTGAATTGAAAACGATTTCGAAATGAATTGAATTGAAAACGATTTCGAAATGAATTGAATTGAAAACGATTTCGAAATGAAATGAATTGAATTGAAAACGATTTCGAAATGAATTGAATTGAAAACGATTTCGAAATGAATTGAATTGAAAACGATTTCGAAATGAATTGAATTGAAAAAGATTTCGAAATGAATTGAATTGAAAACGATTTCGAAATGAATTGAATTGAAAACGATTTCGAAATGAATTGAATTGAAAACGATTTCGAAATGAATTGAATTGAAAACGATTTCGAAATGAATTGAATTGAAAACGATTTCGAAATGAATTGAATTGAAAACGATTTCGAAATGAATTTGAATTGAATAGAAATGAATTTTAAAACGAATTTATAAAGGAGAAATCAATTTTGATTTGAATTGAAAAGGAAGTTGAAATTGCTTTTGAAACGAATTTAAAACTATTTATATAATTCGTTTTAAATAGAAATCGACGAAATATATATTATATATATATAATATAATGGCCTGAATAGAACGCGCCGCGCCGCGGCAGTTCGTGAATTTCGACCATTTATTTCAAACGGACATTACGGGAGATCCGACCGTCGGATTCTCCTAAAACCGGAACCGTTGGGTTCGTATCGAAAAGAGCTTTCTAACGAATGTTAGAGATTTGAAATCTAACGGTTGGATTTGGAATTATGTCCAAATCAAATTTGAAAAAGGTCGCTGTAAGTGCAGTTCGATGGCCGTTGATGGAAATCGACTGTACGGGCCTTGATAAAATTATTAAAAATGGTAATAATTTGTGTAAAATCATAAGAAATGATTTGTGAAGATTTGGGATGAAAAATTCCATATTTGAATAGATAAAAATAGATTTTTATCAAAATGAACTAGTTTTGAACTAGAATTATAATTCTATTTATTTTTAAATAAATAAATTGAATTTGAAATGGTTTTGAAAATAACCAAAACTTCCAATGATTGCATTGGAATGGACTTGAATCGAAATTGTCTTCGGAATATTTCGATGTTGGATTTCGTGATTATACAAATGTTGTTATGGAAATTTGGAAGATATAGACATGTATATCGTTATTTCCAATACGATGTTTGTTAGTCGTAGAATTTGATATTGAATATAAGCCGGTATATTTTCTATTCAGAGCCTTGTGTTTAATATCAAATGTGATTTGGGTTTGTCGTGAATGGTGTCTTCACTAACACTGTTCTTGAACCCAGTTGAGAAAAGATTAAATCTTTTTATTTAGATTTAATGAAGTGTACCAATTAAATAATATTTAATTGGAATTGAATTGATATTGATTTTTGGGTTTATCGTGGACAGTGTTTTAAATAACACTCGTTCTTTAACCCGATAATTAATGAATGTGACTTTGGGTTTATCGTGAACTGTGTTTTAAATGACACTGATTCTTTAACCCAGTTAAAGATTAAAACTAAGTGGAGTTTTAATGAATCTTTAATTAGATTGAAATGATCGAAAATGGAGTATCACCAGTTTTGCTCCAGGCGATAGTTAAATCTTTAATTAGATTTGAACGTGAAATGGTAATTGAATTTACCGATAACACTGTGGTGTTAGATATGAAGTATTACCAGTTTTACTTCATGGGATGAATAGGTTGGGATTGGGAAATTAAAACAAATGATTACTTCGGTAAAGTTCGTTAATCCCGACTAATTCGAATTGATATTCAAAGGTAGATTCAAGAATAAATTAAAGAATTTATCTTGGATAAAATTAATGGGAATCTTTCCCTATGAATGTGAAATTTAGAAACTAACTGTCGGTTAGCCCAGCAGAATGGTTTTCTGGATATTGATCTGATGTTGGTTTCGGCCTTCGGGGTTAATATTTGGGAAATTATTCTCTTGATTAATTTACGGTTAGTGACTAATGAATTGGAATGAGGCGTATGTTGTGTTTGTGTAACACTTATTTAAAATATACGCGAGTTATTCGGAAAGACCGGGTTTATCCCATTCTGAATAACTGATACGACGATAAGTCGAAGATGAAGACGATGGTCGAAGACCGGAAGTCTTCACGTCGTTTGGGTGATAACTGATGATCTTGATTGGGCTGTACACCCAAGAAGATGGAAACAGTTGGTGATCATCCAGACGTACTTGGAGATCGATGGATATGCGGGGTACTAGGTGCTCCCGGCTTCGTTCAGACCCAGAACGGACTTGTAAATGGACTGTGTGTCTGACATCGGATTTCATTCTGTGTGACTGATATCGGTTGCATAGGATGGTTTGCCTGTGTGGCATGCTAAGATGCAAATGATCAAGGCTTCTGTTGAAAAGCAAAGTCTTGTGGTTGGTGATCAAAGCACGGCCTTTGTGGCGTAGCTTTGTGTAACGTTTGATTCGCGAGTTTCACACCCGGTATGAACCAAAAACGGGAGACGGACCTCAGGGAGGACTTGCGTTTCTTTCTAGCTAGAAGTGGCGTCAGTGGTTTTACACGCCCTGACGAGTTTGACTTATGTGGTTGTTGCTGTTGCGAGGCGCCTCGGATTGATCGGTCGTTCTCGAACCGATGGAGTCATTTAGTGGCTCATTTACGCCCCAAAGGGCGGAGAGACGTAGTGTTCAGGCATAATAATCCACATCGGTGGACCGGCCCTGACGATCTAAAGGGTTGATGCGTTCTGATCCTGAGACATGGGCTAGATTGTCTCGAATCGGTTGAGGACTATCTTTTGCCTCGGTTCATAGACGGAAATCCAATTTCCAAATACGTGACATGTGCGGTTTTAATTGTAATCCTATTTATGGCGACATAGTGGGATGGGGCGCTCATGCCGCCTATGATTGATACTTATGATTTGAAGTGTTTTATACACTATGCACTTATATTAGTATCAAATGATTTGTTTTAAACGTATCAAGCATTCTTTGGTTGTTATAAGGGAAAACCCTATCCTCGACTGCGTTGCATTGTGTGATGGGACCTGGGTCTTATAACAGCTTCATTTTTCTTTATTTAGCATTGCGCTGTTGTTTTATGCACTGGTATTCTTGGGAGGAAACCCGTTCCGTGTTATACGGCGTGGTCCCTTGATTTACCTATCTTTAAAAAATAAAGATTAATAACTGTTTTAGTTCTCACACCAGTCACATGACTGACCTGGAGTTTATTGTTTTAACCTAAACTCTGGGTGCCCTTATTTTGACACGGGCAGCTAGTAGTTTTGGTTTTGCAGATTTATATTCACAGGATCCTGGTTTACAGCTGGAACGATATCCGGAAAGCTTTGTATCCGTATATCTCATTCTAGTTGTGTATTGTATTATTTTTCCGCTGCGATGTATTTAAATGTAATTTAAATCTCTGATAATTCTGTGTAATATTCTTTTATACTCTGTATATTCTTGTAATCTGATGCATTGTTGTAATATACAATGAAATGTTCTTCTGTATGCGTTCTGCTGTGGTTTGTTCTCGAACTATCCGACGCTTTCCTTTACGGGGAAGTTGAGGGTCGTTACACGTGGTATCAGAGCTTTGGTTTACAAAGCTCAGAGAACAAGACACATTAGAACTGTACGAAAGGATTCATCAGATATTGGGTTAGTAATGTCCAATGGGAATGACTCGTTAGAGATAGGATCAGTAGTATCCTAGAATGAGTGTGAAGAGTATATTCGTAGAATGAAAACAATTTTTGTTTTGAAAATTTAAATCAATTATTCGTATTTGATTATCTATTTATATTGAGTTGGACAGTCCAGTATATAAAGATTTTGCGTATACGTCTGATCCACGTGTATTTGAAATTTTAATATATTGGATAGATATAGAATCACACTCTAGTCGCTCGGACATGATTCTAATGATTGACGCGTCATCATTAGAATTTATTTTCGTGTTTCGAAGGTGAGATTTCTATATATTTCCATTAGACTGGTGTGAGAACCAATAATTAGATAGGGCCTATTGTTGTGATTTGGCATCAAAAACATGATTTTTGTGTATGTATCAAAATTATGAATTTCAAATGATAATTCACTAATTGATTGATGTTTTGGTTGTTTGTTTATTTGTTTGCTAATTCTTAGCTATTATGCCTAATTGAATCAAATATTGAATTGTATTGAAAATCGGTCGCATTTGCTTGCATATACATATACTTACATTGAACAGGTCATAGCAAGGAGGCTAGAGCAGAGAATAAAATTTGTTTGCCCGACAAATAGGTACATGTTTACTACATAATTTCCTGTTTTGTTTGGGTGATGATGATTTTGTGAGCCTATTGGCTAGCCGCTTGGCTTTTTCTTTTTCTTTTTGAGATCTGAAGGACCGGGGAAGCTATTTGAAATTCCCCGATGCTCCCGGTGCAGGGGAGGTTATGGCGAAATTTTTCAAAAATTTAGGGTGTTAGCCAAATTTTTGAAATTTTGAAAATTCTCAGAAACTAAAGAGTTGGAGAATGGAAGCCTGATCGATCGTAGAGCTGATTAATCAAACCACTTTCGACTTTGTTCCTTTTCGGGGACGAAAAGTTTTAAGTGGGGGAGATTGTAACAACCCGTAAAATCTGGGCCAGTTTGAAATTTTTATTTTGGCAATTTTAGCGAATTTTGATTATTTAAAATGAATTATTTTAAATAATATCGTCGAGAAATTTATTTTGAATTGAATTCGACGTATATAATTATATACGTCGTCGTTAGAATATAAATATTTATATATAATTATAAAAGGAATTGAAAATGGCGCGGTAGTTCGAAAATTCGATTTCTAATTTCAAATGAATTTAGAGAATTCAATATAAGTCAGAATTGAACGAAACAAGAAATATTTGAATCTGTATAACTATATCTTTGTAACGAAGTTAACAAACTGAGATTTTATATCGGGAATCAAAAGATATGTCCAGTTGAAAATTCTGAATAGTCGCTATGGAATTCAGGCCCTTAAAAATGGACATTTTGCAAACGACCTCGGATTCCGACGAAACCAGTTTTGTTGGGTCCGTGATGTGAAGTTATTGCTAGATTCCAAATTTCATAATTTTTCGAATCAATATGTGAGCGTGGCAAAGGAAAATGCGTTTGACCATTTCAGTTGAATTTAATCGACTGGAAATTGGCCATTTTTCTAACGGTCTCAGAATTCGACGAAACTAGTTTTGTTAGGACCGTATCGTCAATACGAAGCTAGAAAATATTTTTCTGGAATTTTTCTAGTTAGTATGTGACCCCGGGTAATTTGAAATGTACGTTTAAAATTCAATATAGTGATTTAACTATAAATTAAATGAAAACTAATCGTAGCAGCCGAATTGGGTTACGAAACATATCCCATTGTGTTCGAAATGAGGGTATTTAGCTAAAGACGACAGTCGGCGGGTCTCGTTTAGAGTTGAAATGAAAAATCAACTTTTTAGAAATTAAAATAATTAAATAATATAAATAAATTTTATAAACCCCCCCCCTTAAAACCCCCTCTCCTTCTCCCTCGTTGACTCCGCCCAAATCAAAATAGAAAGAGAAAAAAAAGAGCAGACCCCCTCCCGTCGCCTTCTACCCTCGAACGTCGCCACCCTCCGATAAAGCGCCGCCGCCCCCAGCCCTCTACCTCGCCTTCCACCTCCTCCTCCCATCGCCTTGCCCCCCCTTCTCCTCCGCCTGCGCTTCAATCCCCACCCGAATCGAAACCCCCCTTTTCCCTAATTAGAAGTCGCACCCATCTGAAGCGCCACCGAGCTCGACTGGATTGGAGGGTGTGGCCAAGGCGGAGCAATCGGCAACTTCTGATCGGCAGTGCCAAGCTTCGAGATGCGTGCGATAGTTAGAGTTCCAAGGCAGGCGGATTTTCCTTTTTCACGATGATGCCTGGAACCAGTTTAGAACGGAGGAAGGTGATGCTCTTTATTTATTTCTTTAAGTATAATAGCATTGCGGAAATATATGATTTTTTATTTTATAAAATTAGCTTTGTTTTAAAAAAATATACGTTGTTTTTAAAATATAAATAACATCAAATAAAAATGTGATTTTTATTTAAATAGCTTTGCAATAAAAATATGATTTGGATGAAATGGCTTTTATAAGAAAAAAATGAGATTTTTGTTGATATTGAAAATGAGATTTTCTTTGTATACAAATATATTGGTTTTTAAAAATAGAAGGATATGATTCGTCTATGTATAGAAAAATAGAATTTTTATATATTGAACTTCGAATTAAAAATGTGATTTTTATATATTGAACTTCGAATTAAAAATGTGATTTTTATATATTGAACTTCGAATTAAAAATGTAATTTTTATATATTGAACTTCGAATTAAAAATGTGATTTTTATATATTGAACTTCGAATTAAAAATGTGATTTTTATATATTGAACTTCGAATTAAAAATGTGATTTTTATATATTGAACTTCGAATTAAAAATGTGATTTTTATATATTGAACTTCGAATTAAAAATGTGATTTTTATATATTGAACTTCGAATTAAAAATGTGATTTTTATATATTGAACTTCGAATTAAAAATGTGATTTTTATATATTGAATAGCGAAATAAAAATTCGATTTTTATATATTGAATAGCGAAGTAAAAATTCGATTTTTATATATGTAGTGGCTACGGGCGACGAAGCTGACGAAGAGACGATAACGATCAAGATTTCTATCAATGAAGTGCCGTGGAGCTTGGATAGCTATATGTGAGAATTTCTCACCTTTCAATTTCTTTTCTAGTTATATATATACTAGGATGCAGACGGTGCTTAGTAGCACCCGACACAATCGTCCACAGACCATGGACTTGTTTGTTTGGTTGCATAGATTGGTTAGTTGATTTGAAATTGAATTGTGTGGTGAAATTGAATGATTTGATTGATGTGTGAATGGCGTGGGCCTTCACTAGACCGGGGATAAGGCTAGGCCTTGTCCCGTTTCTAGTATCGTGCCGTTATGCCGCCGAAATTTTCTAAAATATGTTAGAAAATAAAAACATCATTTTATTGTGTAAATGAATAATAGAAATTCATATGTTGGAATAAAATGTTTTGTCGTTAAAAATATAATTTTTAACGTGAATGTGAATAAATATTCATTTACAAACCAGACGGTTTGTTTATGTACACCTATTTGAAGGACATTGATTGGGTCGATAAATTTTACACATCGCCCAACTGCACAAATAAAATATGTGTTTGATTGTTTGAAACCCCCCACGGGTGTTGGGATGAAATTTGAAGTTCACTCATCCTGATTGATTAAATATGTCGATCGATTGATTGACAGGCTGTTATAAGCGTTAGATATCTATATTTGATGCTTATACAGTGTAGTGCACTTTGGTTGATGGTTGATTATTCTTCAATGCTATTACATGTGTGTAATGTATGAAAATCCATATAATTAACTTTATATGGTAATTGATTGGGCCTCATTCCAATTTGAAAAATAAAGAATATTATAAAATAAAAGTTCATGTGTTGACAGTACTCATTCATTGAGATTGGTCATGTGTTGAACGAAATATTTTAGTAATAAAATTTACACCTTTATCGATATAAAATAAAAGTTCATGTGTTGACAGTACTCATTCATTGAGATTGGTCATGTGTTGAACGAAATATTTTAGTAATAAAATTTACACCTTTATCGATATAAAATAAAAGTTCATGTGTTGACAGTACTCATTCATTGAGATTGGTCATGTGTTGAACGAAATATTTTAGTAATAAAATTTACACCTTTATCGATATAAAATAAAAGTTCATGTGTTGACAGTACTCATTCATTGAGATTGGTCATGTGTTGAACGAAATATTTTGATAATAACAACTATTTTGAAAAAGAAATATTTGAAATAGAATATTTGAAAATAGAAATTTATGAAGCCGTGTTGATAGATTGACGCCATTTTGACGTGAACGATATTTATATCGATTTTAAACGATTTCGAAATGAATTGAATTGAAAACGATTTCGAAATGAATTGAATTGAAAACGATTTCGAAATGAATTGAATTGAAAACGATTTCGAAATGAATTGAATTGAAAACGATTTCGAAATGAATTGAATTGAAAACGATTTCGAAATGAATTGAATTGAAAACGATTTCGAAATGAATTGAATTGAAAACGATTTCGAAATGAAATGAATTGAATTGAAAACGATTTCGAAATGAATTGAATTGAAAACGATTTCGAAATGAATTGAATTGAAAACGATTTCGAAATGAATTGAATTGAAAACGATTTCGAAATGAATTGAATTGAAAACGATTTCGAAATGAATTGAATTGAAAACGATTTCGAAATGAATTGAATTGAAAACGATTTCGAAATGAATTGAATTGAAAACGATTTCGAAATGAATTGAATTGAAAACGATTTCGAAATGAATTTGAATTGAATAGAAATGAATTTTAAAACGAATTTATAAAGGAGAATTCAATTTTGATTTGAATTGAAAAGGAAGTTGAAATTGCTTTTGAAACGAATTTAAAACTATTTATATAATTCGTTTTATATAGAAATCGACGAAATATATATTATATATATATAATATAATGGCCTGAATAGAACGCGCCGCGCCGCGGCAGTTCGTGAATTTCGACCATTTATTTCAAACGGACATTACGGGAGATCCGACCGTCGGATTCTCCTAAAACCGGAACCGTTGGGTTCGTATCGAAAAGAGCTTTCTAATGAATGTTAGAGATTTGAAATCTAACGGTTGGATTTGGAATTATGTCCAAATCAAATTTGAAAAAGGTCGCTGTAAGTGCAGTTCGATGGCCGTTGATGGAAATCGACTGTACGGGCCTTGATAAAATTATTAAAAATGGTAATAATTTGTGTAAAATCATAAGAAATGATTTGTGAAGATTTGGGATGAAAAATTCCATATTTGAAAAGATAAAAATAGATTTTTATCAAAATGAACTAGTTTTGAACTAGAATTATAATTCTATTTATTTTTAAATAAATAAATTGAATTTGAAATGGTTTTGAAAATAACCAAAACTTCCAATGATTGCATTGGAATGGACTTGAATCGAAATTGTCTTCGGAATATTTCGATGTTGGATTTCGTGATTATACAAATGTTGTTATGGAAATTTGAAAGATATAGACATGTATATCGTTATTTCCAATACGATGTTTGTTAGTCGTAGAATTTGATATTGAATATAAGCCGGTATATTTTCTATTCAGAGCCTTGTGTTTAATATCAAATGTGATTTGGGTTTGTCGTGAATGGTGTCTTCACTAACACTGTTCTTGAACCCAGTTGAGAAAAGATTAAATCTTTTTATTTAGATTTAATGAAGTGTACCAATTAAATAATATTTAATTGGAATTGAATTGATATTGATTTTTGGGTTTATCGTGGACAGTGTTTTAAATAACACTCGTTCTTTAACCCGATAATTAATGAATGTGACTTTGGGTTTATCGTGAACTGTGTTTTAAATGACACTGATTCTTTAACCCAGTTAAAGATTAAAACTAAGTGGAGTTTTAATGAATCTTTAATTAGATTGAAATGATCGAAAATGGAGTATCACCAGTTTTGCTCTAGGCGATAGTTAAATCTTTAATTAGATTTGAACGTGAAATGGTAATTGAATTTACCGATAACACTGTGGTGTTAGATATGAAGTATTACCAGTTTTACTTCATGGGATGAATAGGTTGGGATTGGGAAATTAAAACAAATGATTACTTCGGTAAAGTTCGTTAATCCCGACTAATTCGAATTGATATTCAAAGGTAGATTCAAGA
Organism: Allium sativum; assembly: GCA_030737875.1. Classification (NCBI taxonomy): domain Eukaryota; kingdom Viridiplantae; phylum Streptophyta; class Magnoliopsida; order Asparagales; family Amaryllidaceae; genus Allium; species Allium sativum. The sequence continues at coordinate 135,359,146 of CM060925.1, read as the reverse complement.
ATAAATTAAAGAATTTATCTTGGATAAAATTAATGGGAATCTTTCCCTATGAATGTGAAATTTAGAAACTAACTGTCGGTTAGCCCAGCAGAATGGTTTTCTGGATATTGATCTGATGTTGGTTTCGGCCTTCGGGGTTAATATTTGGGAAATTATTCTCTTGATTAATTTACGGTTAGTGACTAATGAATTGGAATGAGGCGTATGTTGTGTTTGTGTAACACTTATTTAAAATATACGCGAGTTATTCGGAAAGACCGGGTTTATCCCATTCTGAATAACTGATACGACGATAAGTCGAAGATGAAGACGATGGTCGAAGACCGGAAGTCTTCACGTCGTTTGGGTGATAACTGATGATCTTGATTGGGCTGTACACCCAAGAAGATGGAAACAGTTGGTGATCGTCCAGACGTACTTGGAGATCGATCGATATGCGGGGTACTAGGTGCTCCCGGCTTCGTTCAGACCCAGAACGGACTTGTAAATGGACTGTGTGTCTGACATCGGATTTCATTCTGTGTGACTGATATCGGTTGCATAGGATGGTTTGCCTGTGTGGCATGCTAAGATGCAAATGATCAAGGCTTCTGTTGAAAAGCAAAGTCTTGTGGTTGGTGATCAAAGCACGGCCTTTGTGGCGTAGCTTTGTGTAACGTTTGATTCGCGAGTTTCACACCCGGTATGAACCAAAAACGGGAGACGGACCTCAGGGAGGACTTGCATTTCTTTCTAGCTAGAAGTGGCGTCAGTGGTTTTACACGCCCTGACGAGTTTGACTTATGTGGTTGTTGCTGTTGCGAGGCGCCTCGGATTGATCGGTCGTTCTCGAACCGATGGAGTCATTTAGTGGCTCATTTACGCCCCAAAGGGCGGAGAGACGTAGTGTTCAGGCATAATAATCCACATCGGTGGACCGGCCCTGACGATCTAAAGGGTTGATGCGTTCTGATCCTGAGACATGGGCTAGATTGTCTCGAATCGGTTGAGGACTATCTTTTGCCTCGGTTCATAGACGGAAATCCAATTTCCAAATACGTGACATGTGCGGTTTTAATTGTAATCCTATTTATGGCGACATAGTGGGATGGGGCGCTCATGCCGCCTATGATTGATACTTATGATTTGAAGTGTTTTATACACTATGCACTTATATTAGTATCAAATGATTTGTTTTAAACGTATCAAGCATTCTTTGGTTGTTATAAGGGAAAACCCTATCCTCGACTGCGTTGCATTGTGTGATGGGACCTGGGTCTTATAACAGCTTCATTTTTCTTTATTTAGCATTGCGCTGTTGTTTTATGCACTGGTATTCTTGGGAGGAAACCCGTTCCGTGTTATACGGCGTGGTCCCTTGATTTACCTATCTTTAAAAAATAAAGATTAATAACTGTTTTAGTTCTCACACCAGTCACATGACTGACCTGGAGTTTATTGTTTTAACCTAAACTCTGGGTGCCCTTATTTTGACACGGGCAGCTAGTAGTTTTGGTTTTGCAGATTTATATTCACAGGATCCTGGTTTACAGCTGGAACGATATCCGGAAAGCTTTGTATCCGTATATCTCATTCTAGTTGTGTATTGTATTATTTTTCCGCTGCGATGTATTTAAATGTAATTTAAATCTCTGATAATTCTGTGTAATATTCTTTTATACTCTGTATATTCTTGTAATCTGATGCATTGTTGTAATATACAATGAAATGTTCTTCTGTATGCGTTCTGCTGTGGTTTGTTCTCGAACTATCCGACGCTTTCCTTTACGGGGAAGTTGAGGGTCGTTACATTTTATAACCTTGTAAAATATCATTTAACAAGTAAATAATGATACTAGACTCATTTTAGAAAAATGCTTTCAAAAATATATTTTTGGTAAAATATTGATAAAATGACCGAAAATCATTTTATTGATAAATGGCTGTTTTCTCAATAAAAGTTGTTGAAAATTTCAGTGGATGTCTAATTATTCATTAGGAAAGTAATTAGTAAATAAAATTATTTTTCATATTTATGGTTAACTATTTTGATGATGTCATCATTTTCAAAAATGAGCATTTAAGGAAAGTTTTGTATTTTGGGTATTTAAATATTCAAATAAGTGATTTATAATTTAAGTATGCTTGTTTTAATTGTTTAAATAAGTTAATGAATTTATTTCCAAGTTTTGTTTACTTGAATAAATCATTTGATAAAGAACTAAAAATATGATTGAGATTCAACTTCCAGATTCGCATCCTATCGTTGAATAGAAGTTGTTTCACATCGTTGCAACGTTGTATGATATATATGCACATACATGCTTATACACATAAATGTATGCATAATTAGTCACATCAAAGATTTATAAAATATCCTAAGTGTATGCATATAAGCTTCTTATATGTATACAAATGAATGCTTACTTAAAGTCTTTGAAAAAAAGCAAACTTACCATCTCTTACACACCTTTCACTTCTCTTACACACCTTTCACTTCTTTCATGAGTACGTTTAGGGTTTTAAGGGTATTTTGGTCTTTTCCCATCCACCTTCTTTTTCCTATATAAGGAGGGGTATACCTCCTTCTTTCTTACACAAAATTCCTAAGCAAAAGTGAAGCTTTTAATGGCTTATCTTCATCTTCTTCCTCTTCCTTACTAACTTTCTCAAAGTACACTCAAATGAACTTCAAATCAAGCCAAACTTTGAGTGAAGCCTTCCTACACCATTACAAGATCTTCTAGCTAGTTAGAAGTTGAAAAATCGAAGAACCTCTCCATTCTCTATTTTAGGCCGTGAGCTATATACAAGAAGGAAGCAAGGAAAAGCAAGGAAAGGAAGGAAAGAAAGGAGGTTGCTAGTTTGGATCATGGTTCTTATTCTTGGAGCTAGGATTTGCTAAGGATTAAGGTGAGTTTACTCACTATTTAGGACAGCAAACATAAACCCTTTTGCATGTTTTTAACTATGCTTAAAGTTGCTTGAATGTTGGTAACTTATGTTAAAAATGTTGTCTTGATTCTTACTTTAAATGTAAGCGACATATGTGATCCATGTTAATGGATTGGAATGGACTTGAATGGACTTGGAATTGGACTTGAATTGACTTGTATAACAAGTGGAATGGACTTGAAACAAAGCACATAAGGATTAGTAGGGAATTGACATATTGTGGACTTGAACTTGAAAGTGCACTTATAGCGATAGTCGCTATATATGCAGTTTTAATTGTTGTGTTTTCAATACATTGTATGGAACTTTGTAATGACGTCCTTAGTGATTTCTTATCATATTAAAATGGTTGTTTAACTTGTATGTTAAATTGAAGTAAGTTTGAAAGTGTGTGAAGCTAGAATAGTGATATGAGTGCACTTCCTAATTACTTGTTTATTGAATATCATGGTTACTGTGCTTAATTCTAATAAGCCGACGAGTAGGCTTATCTATCTGTGAGTGTCAAGAATGGGGTGTCTAGGCAAGGGGTGATATGCAACTAGTGCTCTAACTTACCTGGCCTCACTCTTGACCGAGGGATAGTTAAGTTGATAATGTCGGAAACGAGTTAAGTGCACGAAGTGTGGTTTCTGTAAGCATAAAATGGTTTTGGGTTTGTCGTGACAATGTGTTAATTACATTAATCTTTAACCCTCTCAGATTATATCATGGAAGTAAATATAATTGAATCTTTAAACAAACATTTAAAGATAAATTATAAAGGATTGTTTTGGGTTTGTTGTAAACATTGTTTTAGCAACACTTGTTTTAAACCCTTGGAATGTAGTTAAACTGGAATATACGGTTTAATGGTTTTGAATATACTTAGATCTTTCATAATTTATTTTAAAGATAGAAACAAGTATAGAAATCTTTCAGAATAAAGATATTGAATAAGATGTTTAACTTATAAAAGAGAAGAGGTTCTTTATTAAACAATGGTTTTAACCTCTTTGATTATATTTTAAGAAAAATCTTATAAATTGATTATGGTTATACTTATACCGGAGGGATAAGTATATGAATACGTTTTGTAGTATTGAAGTTATAGAGGGAATCTTAGAAGTGAATTATGGATATACTTATACCGGAGGGATAAGTATATGAATACGATTTTAAGTATTCAAGACTATAAAGGGATAGTGAATTAGTAGAATATATACATATACACCTTTTATATGTATAAGTTGAATATATACGCAAGTATATAAAGGAATATTAATCGAGTATGAGTTATTGATTAATAAGCAAAGTCTTGTTAGACAAATGAAGTTTTATTAGATAAAAGAAGTTTACTAATAAAGGAATATTAATCGAGTATGAGTTATTGATTAATAATGAAGTCTAGTTAGACAAATGAAGTTTTATTAGTTAAAAGAAGTTATACTAATAAAGGAATATTAATCGAGTATGAGTTATTGATTAATAAGCGAAGTCGTATTTGACAAATGAAGTTTTATTAGATAAAAGGAGTTTTACTAATAACATAAGTTTTAATTAATGAAAGGTTAATTAAATGGGAATGGGATTAGAAGCCGTTTATATGAGTTAACCATGCTTCAACTGTTTATCATGCTATGTGACTTGATAGTGATTTGATTGTTTAACACGCTTTGTAACCTTCATAGTGCCTTGGATGTTTATTCAATTGTTATGGAAATTAAGCGAGGCTGTTTTCCATATACAATCGTCTATTGTGTGAATTGTAGTCAGTTAATTGACTATAGAACTTGACCTTAAATCTAGCGACTAGTTTTGAGGAGACCGGGATTGGTAAGTGTTCTACTTATCGAAAACCACTTCAAAACTAGTATACGGGTTCTATGTTTTGGAAGCGGCTGGGAAGTGAAGGTTATGTGGTGATTCGAGATCTATTGAGATGCTCGAACACATATAGTGATTCTAAGGTCTATGAAAAAAATCTATGTGTGATTCCAAGATCTGTTGATGTATTGGAATCCATGTGTGATTCCAAGATCTGTGAAGAAATCTATGTGTGATTCCAAGATCTATTGAGCTGTGGGATTCCAACTGGGAATTCTTGTTTTGTTCGAGTGGTGAAGATTCATGTGAACGATGCTGAACGAAACCTCGACATCGGAAATGGCTAAAAACAGAGTAGGAGCACAATATGGGGTTTTGCTAACCTACGGCAGGATATATTGACTCCATATCTAGTGTATGCTTATTATCGAATCGTTGCGGGAGCTATTTGAAGTTGCACGCGGGAGTTGGGTATATTTGGTTCCACGTGGTGCACTCCGGTGTTTTCGTGCGTGGGCCAGTTGTGTTTACCTTATGGTATATTTCATCTAGAGATATACGACGCTCGGAGGTACTTTCTGACCCTTGTGCATGGAGTTCAGATCTATATTGAGAGATCTCCGATGGAAAATCCAATATGCGAACGTGCCTTATCGGTTTTGTTTGTACACTTAATAGTTGTTGAATGTAACCAATGTAACCATTCCTTCTATGTGAATTTATTTATATTCTACACCCTAGACATTATTTATAATACAACTATACTTCTCATAATAAATGGTTGGTTTCAATTGAGGGGAAAACCGGAGCGGTAATCTGCATAGTTCCCTCAATGTTGTTACATGCAATATGTATCTTGAGTTTCTCATACCAGACTGATGTCTGACGCTTAGTTTCTGTTTTCCCTAAAACCCTCACGTACTCGTTCGAGTAAACTGAGTATAGCAGGTTTTACTTTGGATGCTTTGGAGCTTCTGGAAGAGAGTTGTAGTTCAACTTACCGTACTTTTTATATCCGCTGAATTATATGTTGTACATCAACAGTGATGAGGACATGTTGTTATGACTGTTCAAGTTGATGATAGGTTGGTCTTCTCTGATAGTTGTAAACATACAGTTTATTTTGTAAAGATCATTCTTTATATTATATGTTATCGTTCCGTTGTGAGATTCTGATATTGTGTCCTCTTCTTCCTTAGTCTATTTGCTTTTTATTTTATTTCACCCTAACTTTTCGTCTTTCCGACACTTGGGTGCTCGGCACGTGAATACCGTGGATGTATTAGTGTCGACATTCGAGGGTCGAAAAGTCGGGTCGTTACATTTGGTATCAGAGCACAAGGTTGAGCGAATACCTTGGCTTTGGTTGGGTATGGCTCATTAGAGATGGGGTTAGCAACACCCTAGAATGAGTAGAGTGTATTATATATATGAGAGCGCGTACTTGTTAGTGAACACAAAATATTTTGTATTGGGTGTTTTGACTTGTAAGTCTGAATTCTGGATCTGAATCAATCGACTGATCATCGTTTTGATGAAGATTCTGAAACACTCGAACAAGTCATTTGATTCGATATTGTTTTCGAATTTGGTAAATGAAATAAGTTACCAAGAAGTATATATTTTATATATAAAGAAAGATTTCATAACTAAATCAGTTATATAGATGAGTTGTTGTTAGGGAAGGATGATATTAAATTATTATCATTCGTTGATTGATTGGTCATGCACGCTTAGGAGCGTTGACTATTATTGGTTGATTTCTAGTTGTGCCCGGACCAGTTTATGGGTATCGATTACTGTGTTTGGATAAGAGTAATCTTATCCATTTGCTTTCATGGGTTAGGTAGATTTATAATTGGGGGAACATTGGAAACAAATACTTTGTGAATTCAGTTTCACAATTTGACTATAAGGCATTCGGTAATGATGTTGGGTAAGAATTAAATCTGAATGGAAGTTGTTTAAAACAAATTTAAACAAGAAATATGCAAGTGAAATTTATAAACGAGATTTATAAATATGAAATGTATTTGTGTTGAAAACCAAAGGATTTGGAATTCCGGTAAGTTTGAAATTGATTTTCAAAGCTTGAAATACATATTGAAGTTGGTTTGAAAGTGTTTTAGGGTTTTAAATGACTTTAAAAGATAGAAAAGCTTTGATCTTACTCGAGTCGCTGGAAAATAATGTTGATGATGACTGCAGCATCATCGAGGTTCATTTTCGAGTTTCTAAGTATGAACTAGCTCCCATGGATAATAGTTTAGACTTGAACAGATTTATGTTTTGGATACATATTATTTGAAGTATAAAACTCGGAAGTTCAATCCTGAAGTTTTCAACTAAGTTATATATGGATGCATATAGTTTATATATTGGAGTTGTATGATTTTGCATCTCAGTTGATATGATGTTTGATAGATTTCATTTGTTAATGGAATGGAATGTTCAACGGTTTTGGATAGTCGATGTTTCCAAGTGAATTTACATGCTTGACTAGTTTATGTGAAAGCGTAAGAGACTTGGTTTATAATTTATAAACTTAGGGAAGTTTAAAATATTGAATTTGAGAATTATTAAGTTTTAACTAGTTTTGCGATTATTGAACTAGTTCAGTTTAGTAAACTGAGTATGTTAATATTTGTACACTAAGCGAATATAAGTGTATGTTGAAATTTGAATTCGAGTATTGAATGAATTATAAACGTATATGAAGTCGAACCAGTTTATAATAAGAGTTTAATAAGAAAGAACTATGGAAATATAATCGTATTCATTATAGTGAGTAGTTCAGAAGTTAAGTAAGAAAAGTCCAAATTTGTTAGCATGCTTATTTAAGTAAGACAAATTGGTCGTTTGTATATACTTTTAAGTTATATAACGGTTAATAGCTTGAAGTATTATGATATGATTCACAAAGGAATATTAGTATAGAAGAATATACTAAGTATGAGAACGAAGGTGAATAAAATAATTGGAGTAATAATAAACCAATTGGAAGGAATATGTATGATTTACATAGGTTGTTTTATTCTCTTTACGGTTTGATCCAGATTCGAGTGTGTGATTTTGTGGTAGCTTATACCGATCAGAGTTGGTATTTTTCACTCGATTCTTGACGACGAAGTTAGATACAGGATTCTTGATTTGATTCTGTGATTCTCTATCATAGTATAGCTATGTAAGGAGAATGGCGGTTTCTAATCATGAAACTAGATCTGAGTCCGCACTAGAGTGATCGAGTGAGCGATACTAGTCTGGAAGTGAAATTGTGTGATCGAATAAGTGATTGAATTTGATATTGCGTACGGATGGCTTATGTATATCGTACGGGCTTTTTAAACAATTCATGCTATGTTGTTGACTTGTGGAAAATTTGAGAATTGAATCCTTGAATTGTTTGAGGTAGAGTGAATGATTGGTTAAGTGTTAACCCGAGGCTGTTGAGCATAAGGTGATGCTTAATGAATTGTTTATCATCCTTATACGATAAGAGGGTTTGAACTTGATCAAAACATGAGATTTGTATTCTAGTAGTATTATACTTTTAAGTATCGATGTTTGATTGTTCCTTTGGTTACTCGTGTTGCAATTTCGAGGACGAAATATTTTAAGTGGGGGAGAATGTAAAGACCCGAAAAATCGAACACTTAATCTTCGAATATCGTAACAATTTGTAATATTTTTAAATGTTATAAATGTGATTTTATAACCTTGTAAAATATCATTTAACAAGTAAATAATGATACTAGACTCATTTTAGAAAAATGCTTTCAAAAATATATTTTTGGTAAAATATTGATAAAATGACCGAAAATCATTTTATTGATAAATGGCTGTTTTCTCAATAAAAGTTGTTGAAAATTTCAGTGGATGTCTAATTATTCATTAGGAAAGTAATTAGTAAATAAAATTATTTTTCATATTTATGGTTAACTATTTTGATGATGTCATCATTTTCAAAAATGAGCATTTAAGGAAAGTTTTGTATTTTGGGTATTTAAATATTCAAATAAGTGATTTATAATTTAAGTATGCTTGTTTTAATTGTTTAAATAAGTTAATGAATTTATTTCCAAGTTTTGTTTACTTGAATAAATCATTTGATAAAGAACTAAAAATATGATTGAGATTCAACTTCCAGATTCGCATCCTATCGTTGAATAGAAGTTGTTTCACATCGTTGCAACGTTGTATGATATATATGCACATACATGCTTATACACATAAATGTATGCATAATTAGTCACATCAAAGATTTATAAAATATCCTAAGTGTATGCATATAAGCTTCTTATATGTATACAAATGAATGCTTACTTAAAGTCTTTGAAAAAAAGCAAACTTACCATCTCTTACACACCTTTCACTTCTCTTACACACCTTTCACTTCTTTCATGAGTACGTTTAGGGTTTTAAGGGTATTTTGGTCTTTTCCCATACACCTTCTTTTTCCTATATAAGGAGGGGTATACCTCCTTCTTTCTTACACAAAATTCCTAAGCAAAAGTGAAGCTTTTAATGGCTTATCTTCATCTTCTTCCTCTTCCTTACTAACTTTCTCAAAGTACACTCAAATGAACTTCAAATCAAGCCAAACTTTGAGTGAAGCCTTCCTACACCATTACAAGATCTTCTAGCTAGTTAGAAGTTGAAAAATCGAAGAACCTCTCCATTCTCTATTTTAGGCCGTGAGCTATATACAAGAAGGAAGCAAGGAAAAGCAAGGAAAGGAAGGAAAGAAAGGAGGTTGCTAGTTTGGATCATGGTTCTTATTCTTGGAGCTAGGATTTGCTAAGGATTAAGGTGAGTTTACTCACTATTTAGGACATCAAACATAAACCCTTTTGCATGTTTTTAACTATGCTTAAAGTTGCTTGAATGTTGGTAACTTATGTTAAAAATGTTGTCTTGATTCTTACTTTAAATGTAAGCGACATATGTGATCCATGTTAATGGATTGGAATGGACTTGAATGGACTTGGAATTGGACTTGAATTGACTTGTATAACAAGTGGAATGGACTTGAAACAAAGCACATAAGGATTAGTAGGGAATTGACATATTGTGGACTTGAACTTGAAAGTGCACTTATAGCGATAGTCGCTATATATGCAGTTTTAATTGTTGTGTTTTCAATACATTGTATGGAACTTTGTAATGACGTCCTTAGTGATTTCTTATCATATTAAAATGGTTGTTTAACTTGTATGTTAAATTGAAGTAAGTTTGAAAGTGTGTGAAGCTAGAATAGTGATATGAGTGCACTTCCTAATTACTTGTTTATTGAATATCATGGTTACTGTGCTTAATTCTAATAAGCCGACGAGTAGGCTTATCTATCTGTGAGTGTCAAGAATGGGGTGTCTAGGCAAGGGGTGATATGCAACTAGTGCTCTAACTTACCTGGCCTCACTCTTGACCGAGGGATAGTTAAGTTGATAATGTCGGAAACGAGTTAAGTGCACGAAGTGTGGTTTCTGTAAGCATAAAATGGTTTTGGGTTTGTCGTGACAATGTGTTAATTACATTAATCTTTAACCCTCTCAGATTATATCATGGAAGTAAATATAATTGAATCTTTAAACAAACATTTAAAGATAAATTATAAAGGATTGTTTTGGGTTTGTTGTAAACATTGTTTTAGCAACACTTGTTTTAAACCCTTGGAATGTAGTTAAACTGGAATATACGGTTTAATGGTTTTGAATATACTTAGATCTTTCATAATTTGTTTTAAAGATAGAAACAAGTATAGAAATCTTTCAGAATAAAGATATTGAATAAGATGTTTAACTTATAAAAGAGAAGAGGTTCTTTATTAAACAATGGTTTTAACCTCTTTGATTATATTTTAAGAAAAATCTTATAAATTGATTATGGTTATACTTATACCGGAGGGATAAGTATATGAATACGTTTTGTAGTATTGAAGTTATAGAGGGAATCTTAGAAGTGAATTATGGATATACTTATACCGGAGGGATAAGTATATGAATACGATTTTAAGTATTCAAGACTTTAAAGGGATAGTGAATTAGTAGAATATATACATATACACCTTTTATATGTATAAGTTGAATATATACGCAAGTATATAAAGGAATATTAATCGAGTATGAGTTATTGATTAATAAGCAAAGTCTTGTTAGACAAATGAAGTTTTATTAGATAAAAGAAGTTTACTAATAAAGGAATATTAATCGAGTATGAGTTATTGATTAATAATGAAGTCTAGTTAGACAAATGAAGTTTTATTAGTTAAAAGAAGTTATACTAATAAAGGAATATTAATCGAGTATGAGTTATTGATTAATAAGCGAAGTCGTATTTGACAAATGAAGTTTTATTAGATAAAAGGAGTTTTACTAATAACAGAAGTTTTAATTAATGAAAGGTTAATTAAATGGGAATGGGATTAGAAGCCGTTTATATGAGTTAACCATGCTTCAACGGTTTATCATGCTATGTTACTTGATAGTGATTTGATTGTTTAACACGCTTTGTAACCTTCATAGTGCCTTGGATGTTTATTCAATTGTTATGGAAATTAAGCGAGGCTGTTTTCCATATACAATCGTCTATTGTGTGAATTGTAGTCAGTTAATTGACTATAGAACTTGACCTTAAATCTAGCGACTAGTTTTGAGGAGACCGGGATTGGTAAGTGTTCTACTTATCGAAAACCACTTCAAAACTAGTATACGGGTTCTATGTTTTGGAAGCGGCTGGGAAGTGAAGGTTATGTGGTGATTCGAGATCTATTGAGATGCTCGAACACATATAGTGATTCTAAGGTCTATGAAAAAATCTATGTGTGATTCCAAGATCTGTTGATGTATTGGAATCCATGTGTGATTCCAAGATCTGTGAAGAAATCTATGTGTGATTCCAAGATCTATTGAGCTGTGGGATTCCAACTGGGAATTCTTGTTTTGTTCGAGTGGTGAAGATTCATGTGAACGATGCTGAACGAAACCTCGACATCGGAAATGGCTAAAAACAGAGTAGGAGCACAATCTGGGGTTTTGCTAACCTACGGCAGGATATATTGACTCCATATCTAGTGTATGCTTATTATCGAATCGTTGCGGGAGCTATTTGAAGTTGCACGCGGGAGTTGGGTATATTTGGTTCCACGTGGTGCACTCCGGTGTTTTCGTTCGTGGGCCAGTTGTGTTTACCTTATGGTATATTTCATCTAGAGATATACGACGCTCGGAGGTACTTTCTGACCCTTGTGCATGGAGTTCAGATCTATATTGAGAGATCTCCGATGGAAAATCCAATATGCGAACGTGCCTTATCGGTTTTGTTTGTACACTTAATAGTTGTTGAATGTAACCAATGTAACCATTCCTTCTATGTGAATTTATTTATATTCTACACCCTAGACATTATTTATAATACAACTGTACTTCTCATAATAAATGGTTGGTTTCAATTGAGGGGAAAACCGGAGCAGTAATCTGCATAGTTCCCTCAATGTTGTTACATGCAATATGTATCTTGAGTTTCTCATACCAGACTGATGTCTGACGCTTAGTTTCTGTTTTCCCTAAAACCCTCACGTACTCGTTCGAGTAAACTGAGTATAGCAGGTTTTACTTTGGATGCTTTGGAGCTTCTGGAAGAGAGTTGGAGTTCAACTTACCGTACTTTTTATATCCGCTGAATTATATGTTGTACATCAACAGTGATGAGGACATGTTGTTATGACTGTTCTAGTTGATGATAGGTTGGTCTTCTCTGATAGTTGTAAACATACAGTTTATTTTGTAAAGATCATTCTTTATATTATATGTTATCGTTCCGTTGTGAGATTCTGATATTGTGTCCTCTTCTTCCTTAGTCTATTTGCTTTTTATTTTATTTCACCCTAACTTTTCGTCTTTCCGACACTTGGGTGCTCGGCACGTGAATATCGTGGATGTATTAGTGTCGACATTCGAGGGTCGAAAAGTCGGGTCGTTACATTTGGTATCAGAGCACAAGGTTGAGCGAATACCTTGGCTTTGGTTGGGTATGGCTCATTAGAGATGGGGTTAGCAACACCCTAGAATGAGTAGAGTGTATTATATATATGAGAGCGCGTACTTGTTAGTGAACACAAAATATTTTGTATTGGGTGTTTTGACTTGTAAGTCTGAATTCTGGATCTGAATCAATCGACTGATCATCGTTTTGATGAAGATTCTGAAACACTCGAACAAGTCATTTGATTCGATATTGTTTTCGAATTTGGTAAATGAAATAAGTTACCAAGAAGTATATATTTTATATATAAAGAAAGATTTCATAACTAAATCAGTTATATAGATGAGTTGTTGTTAGGGAAGGATGATATTAAATTATTATCATTCGTTGATTGATTGGTCATGCACGCTTAGGAGCGTTGACTATTATTGGTTGATTTCTAGTTGTGCCCGGACCAGTTTATGGGTATCGATTACTGTGTTTGGATAAGAGTAATCTTATCCATTTGCTTTCATGGGTTAGGTAGATTTATAATTGGGGGAACATTGGAAACGAATACTTTGTGAATTCAGTTTCACAATTTGACTATAAGGCATTCGGTAATGATGTTGGGTAAGAATTAAATCTGAATGGAAGTTGTTTAAAACAAATTTAAACAAGAAATATGCAAGTGAAATTTATAAACGATATTTATAAATATGAAATGTATTTGTGTTGAAAACCAAAGGATTTGGAATTCCGGTAAGTTTGAAATTGATTTTCAAAGCTTGAAATACATATTGAAGTTGGTTTGAAAGTGTTTTAGGGTTTTAAATGACTTTAAAAGATAGAAAAGCTTTGATCTTACTCGAGTCGCTGGAAAATAATGTTGATGATGACTGCAGCATCATCGAGGTTCATTTTCGAGTTTCTAAGTATGAACTAGCTCCCATGGATAATAGTTTAGACTTGAACAGATTTATGTTTTGGATACATATTATTTGAGGTATAAAACTCGGAAGTTCAATCCTGAAGTTTTCAACTAAGTTATATATGGATGCATATAGTTTATATATTGGAGTTGTATGATTTTGCATCTCAGTTGATATGATGTTTGATAGATTTCATTTGTTAATGGAATGGAATGTTCGACGGTTTTGGATAGTCGATGTTTCCAAGTGAATTTACATGCTTGACTAGTTTATGTGAAAGCGTAAGAGACTTGGTTTATAATTTATAAACTTAGGGAAGTTTAAAATATTGAATTTGAGAATTATTAAGTTTTAACTAGTTTTGCGATTATTGAACTAGTTCAGTTTAGTAAACTGAGTATGTTAATATTTGTACACTAAGCGAATATAAGTGTATGTTGAAATTTGAATTCGAGTATTGAATGAATTATAAACGTATATGAAGTCGAACCAGTTTATAATAAGAGTTTAATAAGAAAGAACTATGGAAATATAATCGTATTCATTATAGTGAGTAGTTCAGAAGTTAAGTAAGAAAAGTCCAAATTTGTTAGCATGCTTATTTAAGTAAGACAAATTGGTCGTTTGTATATACTTTTAAGTTATATAACGGTTAATAGCTTGAAGTATTATGATATGATTCACAAAGGAATATTAGTATAGAAGAATATACTAAGTATGAGAACGAAGGTGAATAAAATAATTGGAGTAATAATAAACCAATTGGAAGGAATATGTATGATTTACATAGGTTGTTTTATTCTCTTTACGTTTTGATCCAGATTCGAGTGTGTGATTTTGTGGTAGCTTATACCGATCAGAGTTGGTATTTTTCACTCGATTCTTGACGACGAAGTTAGATACAGGATTCTTGATTTGATTCTGTGATTCTCTATCATAGTATAGCTATGTAAGGAGAATGGCGGTTTCTAATCATGAAACTAGATCTGAGTCCGCACTAGAGTGATCGAGTGAGCGATACTAGTCTGGAAGTGAAATTGTGTGATCGAATAAGTGATTGAATTTGATATTGCGTACGGATGGCTTATGTATATCGTACGGGCTTTTTAAACAATTCATGCTATGTTGTTGACTTGTGGAAAATTTGAGAATTGAATCCTTGAATTGTTTGAGGTAGAGTGAATGATTGGTTAAGTGTTAACCCGAGGCTGTTGAGCATAAGGTGATGCTTAATGAATTGTTTATCATCCTTATACGATAAGAGGGTTTGAACTTGATCAAAACATGAGATTTGTATTCTAGTAGTATTATACTTTTAAGTGTCGATGTTTGATTGTTCCTTTGGTTACTCATGTTGCAATTTCGAGGACGAAATATTTTAAGTGGGGGAGAATGTAAAGACCCGAAAAATCGAACACTTAATCTTCGAATATCGTAACAATTTGTATTATTTTTAAATGTTATAAATGTGATTTTATAACCTTGTAAAATATCATTTAACAAGTAAATAATGATACTAGACTCATTTTAGAAAAATGCTTTCAAAAATATATTTTTGGTAAAATATTGATAAAATGACCGAAAATCATTTTATTGATAAATGGCTGTTTTCTCAATAAAAGTTGTTGAAAATTTCAGTGGATGTCTAATTATTCATTAGGAAAGTAATTAGTAAATAAAATTATTTTTCATATTTATGGTTAACTATTTTGATGATGTCATCATTTTCAAAAATGAGCATTTAAGGAAAGTTTTGTATTTTGGGTATTTAAATATTCAAATAAGTGATTTATAATTTAAGTATGCTTGTTTTAATTGTTTAAATAAGTTAATGAATTTATTTCCAAGTTTTGTTTACTTGAATAAATCATTTGATAAAGAACTAAAAATATGATTGAGATTCAACTTCCAGATTCGCATCCTATCGTTGAATAGAAGTTGTTTCACATCGTTGCAACGTTGTATGATATATATGCACATACATGCTTATACACATAAATGTATGCATAATTAGTCACATCAAAGATTTATAAAATATCCTAAGTGTATGCATATAAGCTTCTTATATGTATACAAATGAATGCTTACTTAAAGTCTTTGAAAAAAAGCAAACTTACCATCTCTTACACACCTTTCACTTCTTTCATGAGTACGTTTAGGGTTTTAAGGGTATTTTGGTCTTTTCCCATCCACCTTCTTTTTCCTATATAAGGAGGGGTATACCTCCTTCTTTCTTACACAAAATTCCTAAGCAAAAGTGAAGCTTTTAATGGCTTATCTTCATCTTCTTCCTCTTCCTTACTAACTTTCTCAAAGTACACTCAAATGAACTTCAAATCAAGCCAAACTTTGAGTGAAGCCTTCCTACACCATTACAAGATCTTCTTGCTAGTTAGAAGTTGAAAAATCGAAGAACCTCTCCATTCTCTATTTTAGGCCGTGAGCTATATACAAGAAGGAAGCAAGGAAAAGCAAGGAAAGGAAGGAAAGAAAGGAGGTTGCTAGTTTGGATCATGGTTCTTATTCTTGGAGCTAGGATTTGCTAAGGATTAAGGTGAGTTTACTCACTATTTAGGACAGCAAACATAAACCCTTTTGCATGTTTTTAACTATGCTTAAAGTTGCTTGAATGTTGGTAACTTATGTTAAAAATGTTGTCTTGATTCTTACTTTAAATGTAAGCGACATATGTGATCCATGTTAATGGATTGGAATGGACTTGAATGGACTTGGAATTGGACTTGAATTGACTTGTATAACAAGTGGAATGGACTTGAAACAAAGCACATAAGGATTAGTAGGGAATTGACATATTGTGGACTTGAACTTGAAAGTGCACTTATAGCGATAGTCGCTATATATGCAGTTTTAATTGTTGTGTTTTCAATACATTGTATGGAACTTTGTAATGACGTCCTTAGTGATTTCTTATCATATTAAAATGGTTGTTTAACTTGTATGTTAAATTGAAGTAAGTTTGAAAGTGTGTGAAGCTAGAATAGTGATATGAGTGCACTTCCTAATTACTTGTTTATTGAATATCATGGTTACTGTGCTTAATTCTAATAAGCCGACGAGTAGGCTTATCTATCTGTGAGTGTCAAGAATGGGGTGTCTAGGCAAGGGGTGATATGCAACTAGTGCTCTAACTTACCTGGCCTCACTCTTGACCGAGGGATAGTTAAGTTGATAATGTCGGAAACGAGTTAAGTGCACGAAGTGTGGTTTCTGTAAGCATAAAATGGTTTTGGGTTTGTCGTGACAATGTGTTAATTACATTAGTCTTTAACCCTCTCAGATTATATCATGGAAGTAAATATAATTGAATCTTTAAACAAACATTTAAAGATAAATTATAAAGGATTGTTTTGGGTTTGTTGTAAACATTGTTTTAGCAACACTTGTTTTAAACCCTTGGAATGTAGTTAAACTGGAATATACGGTTTAATGGTTTTGAATATACTTAGATCTTTCATAATTTATTTTAAAGATAGAAACAAGTATAGAAATCTTTCAGAATAAAGATATTGAATAAGATGTTTAACTTATAAAAGAGAAGAGGTTCTTTATTAAACAATGGTTTTAACCTCTTTGATTATATTTTAAGAAAAATCTTATAAATTGATTATGGTTATACTTATACCGGAGGGATAAGTATATGAATACGTTTTGTAGTATTGAAGTTATAGAGGGAATCTTAGAAGTGAATTATGGATATACTTATACCGGAGGGATAAGTATATGAATACGATTTTAAGTATTCAAGACTATAAAGGGATAGTGAATTAGTAGAATATATACATATACACCTTTTATATGTATAAGTTGAATATATACGCAAGTATATAAAGGAATATTAATCGAGTATGAGTTATTGATTAATAAGCAAAGTCTTGTTAGACAAATGAAGTTTTATTAGATAAAAGAAGTTTACTAATAAAGGAATATTAATCGAGTATGAGTTATTGATTAATAATGAAGTCTAGTTAGACAAATGAAGTTTTATTAGTTAAAAGAAGTTATACTAATAAAGGAATATTAATCGAGTATGAGTTATTGATTAATAAGCGAAGTCGTATTTTACAAATGAAGTTTTATTAGATAAAAGGAGTTTTACTAATAACAGAAGTTTTAATTAATGAAAGGTTAATTAAATGGGAATGGGATTAGAAGCCGTTTATATGAGTTAACCATGCTTCAACTGTTTATCATGCTATGTGACTTGATAGTGATTTGATTGTTTAACACGCTTTGTAACCTTCATAATGCCTTGGATGTTTATTCAATTGTTATGGAAATTAAGCGAGGCTGTTTTCCATATACAATCGTCTATTGTGTGAATTGTAGTCAGTTAATTGACTATAGAACTTGACCTTAAATCTAGCGACTAGTTTTGATGAGACCGGGATTGGTAAGTGTTCTACTTATCGAAAACCACTTCAAAACTAGTATACGGGTTCTATGTTTTGGAAGCGGCTGGGAAGTGAAGATTATGTGGTGATTCGAGATCTATTGAGATGCTCGAACACATATAGTGATTCTAAGGTCTATGAAAGAATCTATGTGTGATTCCAAGATCTGTTGATGTATTGGAATCCATGTGTGATTCCAAGATCTGTGAAAAAATCTATGTGTGATTCCAAGATCTATTGAGCTGTGGGATTCCAACTGGGAATTCTTGTTTTGTTCGAGTGGTGAAGATTCATGTGAACGATGCTGAACGAAACCTCGACATCGGAAATGGCTAAAAACAGAGTAGGAGCACAATCTGGGGTTTTGCTAACCTACGGCAGGATATATTGACTCCATATCTAGTGTATGCTTATTATCGAATCGTTGCGGGAGCTATTTGAAGTTGCACGCGGGAGTTGGGTATATTTGGTTCCACGTGGTGCACTCCGGTGTTTTCGTGCGTGGGCCAGTTGTGTTTACCTTATGGTATATTTCATCTAGAGATATACGACGCTCGGAGGTACTTTCTGACCCTTGTGCATGGAGTTCGGATCTATATTGAGAGATCTCCGATGGAAAATCCAATATGCGAACATGCCTTATCGGTTTTGTTTGTACACTTAATAGTTGTTGAATGTAACCAATGTAACCATTCCTTCTATGTGAATTTATTTATATTCTACACCCTAGACATTATTTATAATACAACTATACTTCTCATAATAAATGGTTGGTTTCAATTGAGGGGAAAACCGGAGCGGTAATCTGCATAGTTCCCTCAATGTTGTTACATGCAATATGTATCTTGAGTTTCTCATACCAGACTGATGTCTGACGCTTAGTTTCTGTTTTCCCTAAAACCCTCACGTACTCGTTCGAGTAAACTGAGTATAGCAGGTTTTACTTTGGATGCTTTGGAGCTTCTGGAAGAGAGTTGGAGTTCAACTTACCGTACTTTTTATATCCGCTGAATTATATGTTGTACATCAACAGTGATGAGGACATGTTGTTATGACTGTTCAAGTTGATGATAGGTTGGTCTTCTCTGATAGTTGTAAACATACAGTTTATTTTGTAAAGATCATTCTTTATATTATATGTTATCGTTCCGTTGTGAGATTCTGATATTGTGTCCTCTTCTTCCTTAGTCTATTTGCTTTTTATTTTATTTCACCCTAACTTTTCGTCTTTCCGACACTTGGGTGCTCGGCACGTGAATACCGTGGATGTATTAGTGTCGACATTCGAGGGTCGAAAAGTCGGGTCGTTACAATATAATATTATATAAGCGTTTAATTTGTGATTATAATACTTGATATATATGACTCCCCCTAAATTCTTGCCTATATAACAACTAATAGAACATTTAAGTTAAAGAAAACATGGAATATATCAAACATTGTTTTTACAAAAAATATTACATGAATATGTAATACATTGATTTGATGAAGAGGAACGAAAATATACGACAAGAAACGAATCAAAAGCTAAATTCTACTTGTCCTTAATTGTAGGAGACTTATGGGTAGGATAATTTGGGTAATGGAGACAAAAATTTCCATTTCTTTCAATCATATTTCTGTTGTGATCGTATAGGACTTCACCCATGCAAATGACTTGATCTTCTTCGTTTAAGACTTCTTACTGTTCCTCCTCGGGTTCCTCTTCCTCCATTATCTTTTCTTCCTCTTCTTCTGGTTCCTCCTCTTCTTCCATAGGTTCATTATCATCTTCGATGATAATCGGATTAGCCTGATAATCCATTATAAACTTAAGAAGACTCCTTATCACTTTTCCTTGTCTATTTTGCTCTTGGCTCATTCTAATATGAAGCACTTGTATTTCTGCAAGCATTTGCAAAGTATTTCCATCTTTTCTTCAATTTTGATGACACATGATAGGGTAGAACGTTGAAAAGGACCTTCGGATGGTCCAACGGATGATTCGGGATTGATTTGGGTGTTAAAATTGGTGGAGGCCATTGTTTATTTTAGTTTAGAGTTTTTACAGAGGTGAGAAATGAGAATGAAGAAGAAAATTCGAAGTGGAGAGTTTAAATGATTATTGTAACTAGCTTTTGGTGGGAATTAATTTTAAAAATCTAGTAGCTATATGTCGACATAGTGATAAAAGTATATCGACATACTTATCTTTTTTATTTTATTTTTCTGATTTTTAATGTTATTCTTATACACATTAATGTATTTAATTATTCTAGCTCACATAGTGAACAAATTCCTAATTCTCTTCTAAATTTAGTGAATGTTGCTTCGTTTAATGGTTTTGTTAATATATATGTTATTTGTTTATCTATTTCTATAAATTCGAGTTAAATTTTCGCTTTTCTTAAGTTATCTCTTAGAAAATGATGTCGTTTATATCGATATGTTTAGTTCTTGAATGATTAGTTGGATTTTTAGAAATATTTGTAGTGCTCGTGTTATCACAGTATCTTAGTGATTTGTTTATATTTAATCCAAAATCATTTAGAGTTTGTTGCATATATATAACTTGTGAATAAGCCAAAGCAGCAGAGATATATTCTGCTTCATTGTTGATAAAGTTACGGTATTTTGCTTTTTACTAAACCACGAGACTAGTGAATGTCCCAAGAAGTGACATGTACCACTAGTACTTTTACGATTGGTCGCATAGTCAGCGTCACAATAAGTAACCCAGTCAAATGAATAATCCTTAGGATAAAATAATCCAAAGTCTAGTGTATGCTTTACATACCTTAGAATATGTTTTACGGCTTTTAAATGTGTTTCCTTAGGTTGCGATTGATATCTTGCACAGAGACATAAGCTATGTATTATATCTGGTCTACTAGAGGTTATATATAATAGCGATCCAATCAATCCTCTATATAATTTTGATAAACGTCTTTAGACGTATCGTCTTTACTTAATGCTATGTTAGTCTCCATTGGTGTTGGTTTCCCAGTAGTTGTTGTTAAATTATATTTATTAATTAGATCTCTTGCATATTTTTCTTGATTAATAAATATTCCATTTTTTTAATTGACGAATTTGTAAGCCTAAGAAGAATGTTAGTTCTCCTATATGGCTCATTTCAAAGTCTTGGGTCATAATATCTGAAAAATCTTTATCCATTTTACCGTTTGTTGATCCGAAAATTATATTGTCAACATATATTTGTACTAACTGTATATGTTTACTATTCTTCTTAATAAACAAGGTATTATCTAATTTTCCTATTTCAAAGTTGGATTGTAAAAAATAATTTCTTAATCTATTATACCAAGCCCTAGGAGCCTGTTTTAATCCATATAACGCTTTTTTTAACTTATATAAGTGATTTGGTAAATTTTCATCTTCAAATAGAGGTGGTAGCTCTACATACACGTCTTCATTAACAAATCCATTTAGAAAAGCACTTTTGACATCCATTTGATATAATTTGAAATTATTATGTTTCGCAAAGGCTAGTAAAATCCTATTGGCTTTTAATCTTGCTATGGGGAGAAAGTTTCATCGTAATCTATTCCTTCTTGAGTATAACCTTGTGCTACTAGTCATGCCTTATTTCTTACTACTTCACCGTGTTCATTCATTTTATTTTTATAAACCCATTTGGTTCATATTATTGTCTTATCCTCTAGTCGAGGTACAAGTTCCTATACATCATTCCTAGTAAACTGATTCAGTTATTCTTGCATAGCAAGTATCCATGAATCATCGAAAGATGCTTCCTTTGGATTCTTAGGTTCAATAGTTGAAGTAAATGCAATATTACTCATATTATTCAATAGAGTATACGTACTAACAACGAATTCATACCTCCTAAGATATTTTCTACAAGATGATCTCTAAGTAACCTAATTCGTTTATTTAGTTGGTTATCTTCATGATTTGTTTCATTAATTTCATTTTCACATTCATCTTCATTATTTCGTGTTATATTTTTATAATTTTCCTCAAACGATACATTTAAGGTTTCTTCTATAGTATTGGTTCCAATATTGAAAACTCTATATGCTTTTCTTCTTTCTGAAATATAACCAATAAATATTCCTTTATCGGATTTCGAGTCGAATTTATCTATATTTTCTTTAGTATTAAGTATAAAACATTTACTTCCAAATATTTTAAAATATGACATTTTTGGTTTCTTATTATACAAAAGTTCATAAGGAATTTTATGAGTTAAAGGTCTAATTGAAATTTTATTTAAAATATAACAAGCTGTTGCAACTGCCTCAGCCCAAAAAAATCTTGGTAAATTACTATCAGATAACATAGTTCTCGCACATTCTTGTATCGTCCTATTTTTACGTTCAACTACTCCATTTTGTTAAGGGGTTCTAGGAATAGAAAAATTATGGGTTATTCCCTTTTTATTACAATATTTTTCAAAATTTTCGTTTTCAAGTTCTCCGCCATGGTCACTACGTATTGTTTTGATTTTTAGGGATAATAAATTTTGAATCCTTTTAGAAAAAGTGTTAAATTGATCAATAGCATCACTTTTATTTTTAAGAAACAAAGTCCAAGAAAATCTAGAAAAATCGTCGACTATTACATAAACATATCTATTATGATTTATCGATTGAATTTGAGATGGACCAAATAAATCCATGTGAATTCACTCTAATGGTTTCGAGGTAGTAATTTCTTCTTTTGATTTAAATGAACTTCTCTTTAATTTCCCAAATTGACAAGCGTCGCATATGTTATTAACTTTAAATTTCATTTTGGGTAATCCCCTAATTGAATCTAATTTAGAAATCCTAGATGTGTTTGAAATTTTTATGACCAAAATCTTTTGTGCCAGATCCAGGGGTCACTTGTATTGGCCATAAGACACATATTATCGCTGGATATTTTCATACTCAATATATAGATATTTTTCTTTCTATCTCATTCAAATATTACTTTTGAATTCCTATCTTCTATAAAACATTTACCTTTTCAAAGTTTATTTTATAACCCTTATCGCAAAGTTGACTTATACTTAGTAAGTTGTGTTTTAGATTCCTAACTAATAAACATCAGAAATAGTAGGAGTTTCAGAATTACCGATATTGTCGATCCTAATAATGTATACTTTAGAGTTATCTCCGAGTTCCAGAATTACCGACATTGCCGATCCCAATAATGTATACTTTAGAGTTATCTCCGAAGTTCAACATTCCACCAGTTCGGAGTTTGAATTTTCAATAGCTGCCTTTTCAGAATTTGAATTACCAACAGCCACATCACCCATCTTTTCAACTTTTGAATTTTCAAAAGCCATAAAACACATCTTTTCCTGTATTGAACAATTTTCAGTAGATCACTTGATTTTTCAATACGATTATATTGCAGACTCTTTCAACATTGGTATAACGCATGAATTGACACTAGTGTTAACAATTATTTCAAAATTTGCCATTTAAAAATTTTCAAAAATTAGATTATTAACTTTTTGAAAGACTTTTCTCTGATACCAATTGTCAGGGATTGCGAAATGGATCGTTAAGGCAAAACTAACACTAGAGAGGGGGTGAATAGTATTTTTGAGAATCTAAACAAAATCTAAAACTTATATGATCTACTATATGAATCAAACACAACAGAAACAATCACAGACACAGAATCAAACACAAACACAAAGTTAAACAAAAATAAAATGCAGAAAATGAAAGAACACACCAGATTTTATACTAGTTTGGAAATGATCCTATATCCAGTGCCACACAACGCTGGATTGAGCAGAGTTTTATTACCATATCAATATCCAATTACACCCCTTGATTTCACGGCTACAAGGTTAACACCACTACCGTTCCTTGATTTCATGGCAATAAGGAAAACACCGATTCCGTTCCTTGATTTCATGGCTACAAGGAAAATACCGATTACCTTAACACTTTCCAAATGATTACAATAGCCCTATAACTCTTCAATAGCACTTTAATTCAGAGAGTAATGAGTAGAGAGTGAGAAGAGAAGAAGTTTTATCTAAATAGAATTGAATTCGTCAGAGTATAAGTGTAGAAATCATAAAAATGAGAAAATATAACGGTGTAAATAAAGGAGATGAAGATGAAGAATGATGAAAAAAATTGAAATCAGCCCCTATTTATAAGATTTGAAAGGTTGCAACGCTTCTGGAACATTACAAATAGTGAAAAGACACTTCCTTTCAATTTTAAAAAAAATGACAGTTATATGTCGACATAAGCATAAATGTATGTCGACATATGCCTTCGTAAAATCGGATTTTGAATATTTTTGAAGTGTTTTGATATATATATAATTATGGAAATTCTTGATTTAAAACATAGTATTATAAATGAGTATTATAAAGTGGAAAATCAAATGAAAACATAAATATAAGACATATGAACATATTCATAAAATTATAGAGTTTAAAACTATATAAATATAAAGTATATAATATATAAAACATATGAACTATAAAACTTGAGTTTAAAATCAAAAGTAAAGCAAAGAAAGTAAAATAGAGAAGATAGAGATTGAAGATAGAGTTTGAAAATAGAATTTGAAATCAAAAATTGGAAAAATAGAATTTGAATTTGAACCTGGAGTGATGTTCAAAGTCTTACAAAAACTAGACTCGAATGCTATATTTATCTTGAACTCTTGAGATCTTGAATATTCATGAGTCTTAAATCATATCTGAATTCTGAATTTCTAATATCTTTAAACTGTATAGTCTTCAGTAATAATTCCTGTTTATAAATCCTGCATATGTATATATATAAAAGTGTTAGTATATATTTTACAATCAATTAATATTAAAATAAGGTTGTTGTCATTAAAACTCCATTCTTTAACATATTTATTACATTGATTTCTTTCCTTTGTTTGTTTATCCTTGTCCCCGTTATATATAAATATATACACAAATATGAATTCACTTGAAATTTTCTTTTCATGCTAATCCTCAATTAATATATTCTAGATTTATATATTTATTTATTTTAAATTAAAACCATGTGTGTTAATACTTATGCATAACTTGTTTTATTAATATCTTTACATAGGAATTCGTTTTCAACAAATAAAATATGAAAACGAATCAGAATCTCACCATGAACGCAACTACAATACTTCCGCGGCTTAATTCCTACTTATTCAAAATTCTTATTTTCAGCCTATTAATGTTTTATTGATTTATTATTGTTTACATTTAATTTAATTATCTATGTTTATTTAAGGTATATTTTACGAGGTGTTACATTCTTCCCCCTAAAAGAGATTTCATTCCCAAATCTTTTCGAGGGAGCAAAAACACAACTCGCTCTAACAAAGATGTTCTACATCCAAGTTATTTATTTAACATCCATAAAAAAATGATGACCTGATGTGATCATGCAGTGCAGACTTGCTAAAATGAGCTAAATCCTAGAGTGTATGTGTAATAAGTGATGCTGGATGTATGCAAAACACCATAATTTGCATATAGTTTTATATGAGTGCATGGTGTTTTTGTGTTGCAACCACTATTCGACCATAGAATTCTAATATTTCCTAGAAAGGTCGTAAAATTTAAAATTTTCATGCCTTCCTTCGAATTCTCACCCTAATGTATTTGAACCAATCTAACTAATAAAGGTGAAGTCTCCAAATACCATGCTTCAAAATATCTATGGTGGCATATGTTAGAGTTTATGCCCTAGAGGCAATCCATTTGATGTGATTAAAAATGTTATTATTTTATTTGGAATAAAATATTATTCTATTATATTGAATTTACTGCGTAATATAAATAATAATAATATAATATAAGTCCTTAGAATAATAATACGGAATTATATAGTTCGAGTAAGACTGAACTTGAGATTATATAATGTGATAAGTATTATAATTCTTAAATGCCCCTAGTCAAGTTTTATTGTTTATACAGGACAACAATAAAGCGTTGAGACTTGTATATTGATTGACTAATGATCACATCTCATTGATCATTAATATAGGTGATATTGAAGTCAGGATATAAATGCGTATTAGAGAATAGTGTATTGGGCTGACCCACCGTGAGATAACTGCATGGAATATAATCAACAGTATCATAAGTTATTCTCATAGTGACAGTGATGTAATGGTCCTCAGACCTGAAATCATTATTATTTTATTCGAGGATATTTGTGTTTTGATATCATCTAAAGTTATTTCGTAACAGAATAATGATAACGGTGATTATTGGATATATCTAGAATCGAATATAAATTATGAATGATCTAGATGGAATTTAACCCTATGATATATTCGTAGTGATATCCATGGGTCTCTTGATTGAGTGAGACTGTGAAATGCATGGCCATGCTCAAATATTGATTTGTTTTAAATAGTCTGCTCATCGATCAAGAAATACAGATTAAATCATAACGAGGATGATACGATCCGTGCCTCTAATTTAATCTTGGATATATCGGTTAAAAGGATTATATTACATTGATACACTAGTCACAAAAAGGTTTTATCGAATCGATAATTTTATTATAGCTTGGGTAGCAGTGACGCATTGCTAGATGCCAATCACTGTTTATGGTTTTAAATACGATTTAAAACCATTGCCAACGTTGTAGTAACCTATATGGTCACACAAAAGGAACGTTACAAAGGAGAAACTGATTTGAATAAATAAATTGTCAATTTGTTGATATTTTATTTGGGATCGGAACGGATGTTGGGTGGATCCTAATTTTAAGTTTGATACTAGTATTTAAAAGGAGGTTATCCTTCTATTAGATATACACGGCTTAACCTAAAACAAAATGGGTTAGATCAGATCTAAATATCGTTAGCCACTCATACTTTCCTTTTTCCCAAAAAACCTAAATCGGTCATGGCGGCTAGCATCGCACTCTCCAAATTCTTCCTCTAATCTGATTGATGAAGGGGCGTTCCGGTGGACATCTCTAGAGGCTCGACAAATGGAGGGATGTCGATTCGATTCCTATTTCGAAGCCGTTATCGCTCCTCTAGATCTCACGCATCAGATATGAGCTTTATCCCAAAATTATTCAAGTTTTGATTTATTTTTCTTGTTAAGATCCTAGTTTTAAATTGTTAAAACTTAATTAGTAACCCGATCTGGTCGGATCTTCCCTTCAATGGTATCAGAGCGAGGTTTTAGCGAGAAACTATAAATTGAACTTAGATTTTAGGGTTTTATTCTTGATTGTATGATTGTATATGTTACGATTTCATAAGCATGAGTAACACTGATTGTTAATTAGGGTTTTGCTTAGGGTTCTATATGTTTGATTTCGTGAATATGTAATGATATTTAAATCACAAACTCGAAATACTAACATATAATCATTAATGATGTGTATATATTCCACTGTCATTTGATTATCTGTATTTGGTACGAATTATGAAATTGTTTTATAATATATATATGTTTTATATATGGTATAAAACATTTGTAGATGGTTAGAAATTTTGAATTGGTTTAACATTCCTAATCATATATTTTAAAACCTGGAAAATAAAATCCATTTTGATTAGTCAAAGACATCAGGTCATTTTGATAAAAATATGTAAAACCTTTTATGTCTGTCAAAAGGTACTTACTATTTTAATAAGATTTGAAATAGTTGTGTGTGCACAGATCAATATGTATGAATCTGTGAAATTAATTTAGGACATGATAATTATGAAATCCTGATTCCTAATGTTGATTATGAAATGCCAAACTTGTTATCATTTTGCCAATTTTGTTGGACTCGGGTTATATATATAAATATATACATACTAATGAATCTACTACTAGATATAAAACTGTTTTTGAAACTGTTTTGTACCAGATCATATGAGTTTATTTATGTAATCATTATGAGTATATAGATACTTAAATGACCTATTTATGCAAATCTGATTTGTATAATTTTATGTCCAGTAAATATTATTATGACATGGCTTTGTTATGCTTTTAGGACAAAGCTGTTTTACTGATTCATAAATCAGTAAGATAGTTTTCAATTTTTTTTCTTTTTGGTTTTATAAAAAAAAGAAAAAGAAAAGGGAGTCTGTTATTTTGATATGAGCTTTATATAAGCATACCAGCATAAGAAATCAAAATTTGTTTGATTTAAGTGCTTGAACATATCATACCCTCCCTTTTTATTTCAAGATGTCAAATTTTGTTTTATTGTTTGCTGGACAGTAATGGATGGTTCTCAGTAGTATTTGATTTATTGAAATCAATTTTATGAAAACTGTATAGACAGTATTTTCACAAAAAACAAGTGATGTCATTGTATTTGACTTCAAATCAAAATGGTCAACAAGATTATACAATATGAATTAGATATTCATATGCAAATTTTCTTAGTTTTGATTTTTCATTATATTGATAATGACCATGAATAAGTTCAGAACATAATAATTGTTTTATGACTTGATCATTCCATAAAATACATAATGATGTATTTTAGAAGCACACACACACACACACACACACACATATATATATATATATATACATATATAAATTAACATATATGTGCTTGACATATATGTATAGGTGCAATCTTCTAATTCCATATTTATAATGATAAATCTGTGAACAATATAATCTGGTTTTAAAATTTATAGGTAATATGATTTGCTGATTGTTTTGTACTATAAGTATAAATACTTGTATCAAGATACAAAATTGTTTTGAAACCATTTTATATTTTATTTAAGTGGATAAAATACCAGTATTTTTCCATATGATAGAAGATCTGCAAAACATCAAGTCATGTAATACCTGTTACTGAAACATATATTGCAATTGAATGTATCAGTATTAAGATACTTAATTGGTTTTAGAATCAAATTGCATATGGATGCATGAACTTTCAAATATTGATGAATGCTTAAATCCTGTATTATGCAAATACATGTACGCTGTCATCATATTGATTTTACTATATACTCAAATGCAAGCACATATCATGGATTTACATATTGGGCCTAACCCAATGATTAAAACCATACACATGTGACAACAAGGAATTTTGCTCGATCCAAATCAGTCGCTAAACCGACCCAGACCGTTCGGAACGCCTGATTGTTTTGAGAACACGACAAAAAAGAGCGCAGACGGAAGAACATTTCATTATATATTACAACAATTCCACCAGAATACAAGAATATATAGAGTATAAATGAATATTACACAAAAATATCTGTAACACCCCGTATGTTGAATAACTTGCTATAATATAAAATAGGGCAGAATTAAATTTTAAAATCTGAATCAGGGGAAACGGGCTATTCCATTATGTTCATCTCGGAAAAATACGCGAAATAGAGTCCGAAATTTCGTGAATCAGAGTCCGTATGTCCGAGATATGGCCTTTAGAAGTTTCACGAAAAATCAGAAAACGAAACAGATTTCAAAAATGCAGAATATGGGCTAGGCGGGAAAATTCCCGCCCAGACCAGGTCGACCTGGGGGTCGACTTGGGTGTCGACCTGCCCACCAGGTCGACCCTAGTGTCGACCTGGGGGTCGACCTCCCTGGTCGAGCCCAGGTGACCTGGGTGCACTGGTTTGGCTTTTGGGCTGTGTTTTGGTGGCTAGGACGAGATCTGACGGCTCTAATCTGATTTAGGGTTAATCTAATGGCCTAAAACACCTAACTAATCTATAAATACACCCTAAGACTACCATAATTCATACTAAAAATAGATACAACACCGTTATGCCGTCAAAATGCAACTTGAAGGAGCCTCCATCAAATTAAAGAGGAAGATAGCTTCTCAAATCAATCTCTAATCAACTCTAGCAACTTAATCTTCTTCTTAGGAGTGCTAATCAACAAGCGGTGAGTTTCTATAGCCTTAATGACCAATTGTTGAAATGATTATGATAGGATATAATGAGGTTATGGCTATGAATGTGGATCAATGCAAGATTATGTTATCATATGCTATGTGTTTGTGATGTTATGCAAGTTATGCAAGTTATGTGCTATGTGTTCATGATGTTATGCAAGTTATGCAAGTCATATGCTATATGATCATGATGTTATGCAAGTTATATGCTACATGTTCATGATGTTATGCAAGTTATGCAAGTCGTATGCTACATGTTCATGATGTTATGCAAGTTATATGCTATATGATCATGATGTTATGCAAGTTATGCAAGTGTTAGGCTATGTGTTCATGATGCTAGTTATGCAAATTGCTATGATAAACATTGATCCAGTATGACACCATGTTATGCAAGTTTGGTGTTTGATTATATGCAAGTTCATATGTGATATGTTATGCAAGTTTGGTGTATGATTATATGCAAGTTCATATATGACATGTTATGCAAGTTTGGTGTTTGATAATATGCAAGTAACATGTGCAAGTTTACACCTTTGTATGAGATGCATACATATGCAAGTTAACCCCTTTGTATGTCATACATACATATGCAAGTTTACCCCTTTGTATGACATAAGTAACTTATGCAAGTTAACCTCTTTATGACATATGTGATTCATGCAAGTTTGGGTTGGTTATTTATGCTAGTTGGGTTTGATGCTATATGCATGTTGACACCTTTAAAACCCATGTTGATGCTAATATTATGCAAGTAGAACCCATTGTATTTGTGATGAATCATCCCTTTTATGTCATGTTAGCGAATTACATGGGGAACGATGGGGTTAATATTCATGTTAATGAAATGGTGTGAAGTTGGTATGATTATGCATACCATAAAGTGGATGGACATAATTGAGTCAATTATGTACATCGTTAAATTTGTAATTAATTAGGGATAATTAATACAAATTATGGGGGGATTAATTAGGTGTAATTAATCGACTAAGACACGAGGTTGGACCCTTTTGTAGCATAAGACTGCCCGGAACCGACCGGCAAATCCAGCGGCTACAAATGATTGGCCCAATGTGAGAGGTCTTAGGCACAAATTTAATACGTGACAAGTGTAAAGACACGAGGTTAGACTCGGTTATGGCGTAAGGCTGCCCGGACCCGACCGGCAAATCCAGCTTCCATAAAAGATAGTCTAATGTGAGAGGTCTTTACAACGGTTACGTTCTTAATCAATTAAGAAACACTTAACCATATTAGCATGTAGAGGGACATGAGGGGTTAAGTGGGTGCCTTGGGTGGCATGTGGAAAAATCTAGTGGTTGCCTTTGGTGGCAATAGAAAATATGATTAGAATACCTAACCAAAGTGGAACATGTAATTAAACATGATTAAAGGGTTAAGTAAGTGCCTTGGGTGGCATGGGGAAAACCTAGTGGTTGCCTTGGGTGGCAATAGAAGATAAGATTAGAATACTTAACCAAAGTGAACATGTAATTAAACATGATTAAAGGGTTAAGTAAGTGCCTTGGGTGGCATGTGGAAATCAAGTAAGTGCCTTGGGTGGCATGGGGAAATCTAGTGGGTGCCTTGAGTGGCAATTGAAATATGATTAGATGACTTAACCAAACATTAAACATGTAAGTGGACATGATTATTAAAAAGGGTTAAGTGGGATGCACTAGATAAAGAGACAAGCTTAGGTGGGTAGCTTGTTGGGGCCCATTTCAACCAGTAACCCATATGTATCTTATTGGGCTCGACCCATGTCGAGGACGGGACATGCGTACTGGGCTTGACTATAAGAGGCCAAAACGGGTTAGCGGTGGCAACGCAAGTCCAACGGGTTTCATATGCGTGTGTGGACCCGGGCTGGTAGGTAAGACGTTGTTGCATCGTGTAGGTATAAGCCGTGCACCATTGGTTGTATCGGGTTGCCACTTTGGGGAGTGATACACCCCACTGTGGGGCCAACACGGGTATCTACGTTAGGGAGCCGATCAGATGGGAGTAGTGGGTACACCTAGTGGAGATAGGGGCAGACGGCACCTATGTAGTCAGCTAGGGGTACACGAGACTACTATTAAAATTACTAAGTTGTGGGTACACCTAGTGGAGATAGGGGCAGACGACACCTATGTAGTCAGCTAGGGTTACACGAAACTACTATTAAAATTTCTAAGTACACTTAGTGGGATCAACCTTTAAGTAGGAATTACCCTTGGGTGGGTAGATCTGGTGTGGTGCAGTGTAGGAATTACCCTTGGGTGGGTAGATCTGGTGTGGTGCAGAGTAGTATTTATCCTTGGGTGGATAGGCGCGTCTTTACCGTTATCTTAGTTCATCCTAAGTCTAGTTGGCTGCGTAGTGTAGTCATTTATCCCCAGTCGTACCGTACCAGGTTTATATCATACCCTAATTACTTTAATGATTGTATTGTTAAAGTTATAGGGCTCACTCAGACTTATGTCTGACCCCGTTGTTTTTATCTTTTTCCCCAACCCTCAGGTTCTCAGAGTGGGCCTAGCATTAGTGGGCTTTGATCAGATTGCTTTATCTATCTTTTGGAGCTTGGACCGTGATGTAAAACCCAGCTTATCTTTTCTATTATGGCTATTAGTAATTAGTGGGATTATGTACTTTTGTTTTATCAAGATGTATTTTATGTACTTGACTCTTGTTTATGGTTTAGTGATGTAACCAAACATGTTTTACTTTCCGCTGGAATGAAATGATGTTTTTAAATTCTCAAGTATTGCTTATATCTGTCTTGTTGTAATTTTTCTGTTCTATATTCACTTAAGATACTCCACCGAAGTTAAGGCATTCCCATAGTGAGTGACCTTAACGGATGTGGGGTGTTACAATATCAGAGATTTAAATTACATTTAAATTCATCGCAGCGGAAAATAATACAATACACAACTAGAAGAGATATACAGATACAAAGCTTTCCAGATATCATTCCAGCTGTAAACCAGGATCCTGTGAATATAAATCTGCAAAACCAAAACTACTAGCTGCCCGTGTCAAAATAAGGGCACCCAGAGTTTAGGTTAAAACAATAAACTCCAGGTCAGTCATGTGACGGGTGTGAGAACTAAAACAGTTATTAATCTTTATTTTTAAAGTTAGGTAAATCAAGGGACCACGTTGTATAACACGGAACGGGTTTCCTCCCAAGAATATCTATGCATAAAACAAACAGCTCAATGCTAAATAAAGAAAAATGAAGCTATTATAAGACCCAGGTCCTATCACACAATGCAACGCAAGCCGGGGGATAGGGTTTTTACCTTATAATAGCCAAGAATGCTTGATACGTTTAAAACAAATCATTTGATACTATTATAAGTGCATAGTGTATAAAACAACTTCAAATCATAAGTATCAATCATAAGCGACATGAGCGTCCCATGCCACTATGTCGCCATATATAGGTTTACAACTAAAATCGAAACGTCACGTATTGGAAGTTGGATTTCCATCTGTGAACCGAGGCAAAAGATAGTCCTCCACCGAATTCGAGACGCTCTAGCCCGTGTCTCAGGCAAGTACTCAGTCAAGCCTTTAGATCGTCAGGGCCGGTCCACCGATGTGGATTAAAATGCCTGAACACTGCGTTTTCCCACCCTATGGGGTGTCAATGAGCCAACGAATGACTCCATCGGTCCCGGATCGACCGATATAACCGAGGCGCCTCGCAACAGCAACAACCACATAAGTCAAACTCGTCAGGGCGTGTAAACCCACTGACGCCACTTCTAGCTAGAAGGAAACGCATGCCCTCCCTGAGGTCCTTCTCCCGTTTTTGGTTCACTACCGGGTGTGAAACTCGCGAAGTAAACGTTACACAAAGCTACGCTACAAAGGTCGTGCTTCGATCATCAACCACAAGACTTGCTTTTCAACAGAAGCCTTGATCATTTGCCACTTAGGCATGCCACATAGGCAATTCACTCTATGCGTTTGATATCCATCAGTACATAAACCCTGAGCTCGTACGTCTCAGAGAAGGGCGTTAAGCAAGAGAATAAATTCTTCGCTGCCAAACAGATATATATTTAATAGAAATCAATCACACAGACTAAAATCCAATGTCAGACACACAGTCCATTTACAAGTCCGTTCTGGGTCTAAACGAAATCGGAGGCACCTAGTACCCCGCATATCCATCGATCACCAAGTACGTCTGGACGATCACCAACTGTTTCCATCTTCTTGGGTGTACATCCCAATCAAGATCACCAGTAATCACCCAAACGACGTGAAGAACTACGGTCTTCGACCACCGTCTTCATCTTCGACTTATCGTCGTACCAGTTATTCAGAATGGGATAAACCCGGTCTTTCCGAATAACTCGCGTATATAATAAACAAGTGTCACAACATACGCCTCATTCCAATTCATCAGTCACTAACCGTAAATTAACAAGAGAGTAATTCCCCAGATATTAACCCCGAAGGCCGAAACCAACATCAGATCAATATCCAGAAAACCATTCTGCTTAGCTAATCGACAGTTAGTTTCTAAATTTCACATTCATAGGGAAAGGTTCCCATTAATTCTATCAAAGATAAATCATTAAATTTATTCTTTAATCTAGTTTTGAATATCAGTTCAAACTAGTCGGGATTAACGAACCTTACCGAAGTAATCATTTGTTTTAATTTCCCAACCCCAACCTATTCATCCCATGAAGTAAAACTGGTAATACTTCATATCTAACACCACAGTGTTATCGGTAAATTCAATTACCATTTCACGTTCAAATCTAATTAAAGATTTAACTACCGCCTGGAGTAAAACTGGTGATACTCCATTCTCGATCTTTTCAATCTAATTAAAGATTCATTAAAACTCCACTTAGTTTTAATCTTTGACAGGGTTAAAGAATCAGTGTCATTTAAAACACGGTTCACGATAAACCCAAAATCACATTCTATTAATTATCGGGTTAAAGAACAAGTGTTATTTAAAACACTGTTCACGATAAACCTAAAAATCAATACTAATTAAATTGCAATTAAATATCATTTAATTGGTACTCTTCATTAAATCTAATTAAAAAGATTTAATCTTTTCTCAAATGGGTTCAAGAACAGTGTTAATGAAGACACCATTCACAACAAACCCAAATCACATTTGATATTAAATACAAGGCTCTGAATAGAAAATATACCGGCTTATATTCAATATCAAATTCTACGACCAACAAATATCGTATTGGGAATAACGATATACATAGATATATATATATATATATATATATATATATATATATATCTTTCAAATTTCCATAACAACATCTATATAATCACGAAATCCAACATCGAAATATTCCGAAGACAATTTCGATTCAAATCCATTCCAATGCAATTATTGGAAATTATGGTTATTTTCAAAACCATTTCAAATCCAATTTATTTATTCAAAAAATAAATTGAATTTTAATTCTAGTTCAAAACTAGTTCATTTCGGTAAAAAACTATTTTTTTTATCTTTTCAAATATGGAGTTTTTTCATCCTAATTCTTCCCAAATCATTTCTTATGATTTTACACAAATTATTACTATTTTTAATAATTTTATCAAGGCCCGTACAGTCGATTTCCATCAATGGCCATCGAACTGCACTTACAACGACCTTTTTCAAATTTGATTTGGACATAATTCCAAATCCAACCGTTAGATTTCAAATTTCTAATATTCGTTAGAAAGCTCTTTTCGATACGAACTCAACGGTTTTGGTTTTAGGAGAACCCGACGGTCGGATCTCCCGTAATATCTATTCGAAGTCAATGGTCGAAATTCGTGAACTGCCGCGGCGCGGCGCGTTCTATTCAGGCCATTATATAATATATATAATATATACTTTGTCGATTTCAATTCAAAACGTGCTTTATATATCGTTTTAAATTCATTTTCAAAACGGTTTCAACTTCATATTCAATTTCAAATCA
This sequence comes from Allium sativum, assembly GCA_030737875.1. NCBI lineage: Eukaryota > Viridiplantae > Streptophyta > Magnoliopsida > Asparagales > Amaryllidaceae > Allium > Allium sativum. The sequence goes on along the minus strand of CM060925.1, from coordinate 135,323,297 downwards.
AAATTGAATATTCCAATATAAATTCGTTTTAAATTCATTTCAAATCGATTTCAATTCAAATCAATTTCAATTCAAATTGATTTCTAATTCAATTTCAGTTCGTTTTCAATTCAATTCAATTTCAATTCGAATTCATTTCTATTCGATTTAAATTCGAATTCATTTCTATTCAATTTTAATTCGAATTCCTATTCTTTTCAAAATATCAGCTTTTGAAATCACTTTCAATATTTATTATAAAATGAATAAAATCGATATAAATATCGTTCGCGTCAAAGTGGCGTCACTCTAATCAACACGGCTTCATATATTTCTATTTTCAAATATTCTATTTCAAATATTTCTTTTTTCAAATATTTCTATTTTTCAAATATTTCTATTTAAAATATTTTTATTTCAAATATTTCTTTTTCAAATATTTCTATTTCAAATATTTCTTTTTCAAATATTTCTATTTCAAATATGGAATGAGGCCCAATCAATTACCATATAATGTTAATTATATGGATTTTCTACAACACATGTATACAATAACAACGATGAATAATCAACCATCATCCAAAGTGCATTCTACACTGTATAAGCATCGAATATAAATATTTAACGCTTATAACAGTCTGTCAATCAATCGATTGACATACAACTTAACAATTGGGATTAGTGTACGTCAAATATCATCCCAATACCCGTATGGGGTTTTCAAACAATCAAACACATTTTTTATTTGTGCAGTTGGGCGATGTGTAAAATTTATCGTCCTAATCAATATCAGTCAAATGTGTGTATATAAACAAATCGTTCGATTTGTTTATTTTTATTTCCTTTTATATACACGTTAAAAATTCTATTTTTAACTAGAAAATATTTTCAACTATATAAATATTTTATTTCATTTCACATCACATCACACAATCAACTACACATCAAAATCAAACAAACAAGCATACAAGCCGTCCATGGTCTGTGGACGACGGGTGTCGGGTGCTACTAAACACCGTCTGCATCCTAGTATATATTTCAACTAGAAAAATTAAATTAAAGGTGAGAAGTTATCATAGAGGATTCCACTCTGCCGTGCTTTGCTGTTGAACTGCTGAATCGTCTGGATCGGTTTTAAATGCCCATTGCAGTCCTTTTCTCGCTGTTCAAATAAAAATTATATTTTTATTGCTTCATTCTAATAAATAAAAATTCATATTTTTATTTCTACTTCATATATTCTTACAACGCTTATTTCAATATAAAAATTATATTTTTATATTTCTACTTCTTATATAAAGGTCGAATTTTTATTTCATCGCTACAAAAATCTCATTTTTACTTCACTATATATATAATAAAAATCAGATTTTTATTTCGCTACTTATATAAAGATAATATTTTCACTAGTTATATAATATAAAAATCGTATTTCTATTCTTTCTATACTATAAAAACCAACTCTTTAACATTTCTACTATATAAAGATTATATCTTTATAAATTTAAAAATCACTTCTTGCTTCTTTAAAAACCATATCTCTACTTCATATGTAAATTCAAACCTTTCTACTTTAAAAACAAAATTATTTATGAAATTAGTAATACATTTAAAACCCATATTTTTATTATAACAAAAAGAAAAAAAAAAAAATCTGATTTCATAATAAAAAAGAATAAATAATCACTTACAGCTAATCGGAGGAGGGTAAAGATGTAGCGCCGGAGTTGTTGAGGTGGCGGGGAGGCTCCTCAGGGCTGCGGCAGACTTCAGGCAGTGGGGTTGGGCTGAACGGGTCCTAGGGTTTTGGGGGCTTCGGGCTGTGGGATTTCCAACGGGAAAAGGGGCGGACGGAGGAGAGAGAACGTCAGGAGGCGGGGGAAGGCTCGATTTCGTCGGCGGTGGCTCCAAGGGGGAGGAAGCGGCGGTTTTTGCTGGGGGGTGTTTCATGGTGGGTTCGGATTTAACACGGAGATAAGGGGAGGACGAGACGCGAGAGGGGGGGGCTGGCCAGCGGCGGTGGTGCCAGGCGAGGGGAGGCGGCCGTCGATGTCTGGGGGAGGGCGACGGGGTGCTTTGGGGGAAATCGCGATTTTCTCTTTTGTTTTTTTATTTCGAACGGTAGAAAGAAAGCGAGGAGAGAGAGTAAAGGATTTATATAAATATTTATTATTTTTAATTTCAAAAAGTTGACTTTTTTTTTCGACCTCTAAACGAGGCCCACCGCCTGTCGTCCATAGCTAATTACCCCCATTCCGAACACAATGGGATATGTATCGTAAGCAGATTCGATCGTTTCGATCAGTTTTCGTCAAAATCAACATATAACTCTATATATTGATTTTGAACGCACATTTTAATTTACCGGAGTCACATACTAACTCGAAAAATTCCAGAATTTTTTTCTAACTTCGTATTGACGATACGGTCCTAACAAAACTTGTTTCGTCAAATTCTGAGATCGTTTGAAAAATGGCCATTTTCCAGTCGATTAAAATCAACTGAAACTGGTCAAACGCGTTTTCCTTTGCCACGCTCACATATTGATTCGAAAAATTATGAAAATTGGAATCTAGCAATAACTTGACATCACGGATCCAACAAAAGTGGTTTCGTCGAAATCCGAGGTCGTTTGCAAAATGGCTATTTTCAAGGGCCGAAATTCCATAGCGACTATTCTGAAATTTCAACTGGACATATCTTTTTATCCCCGCTATGAAATTTCAATTTTTCGGATTCGTTGGAAAGATATTCTCGAATAGATTCGAATATCTTTGGTTTCACTAAAATCCGGTTTATTTTGCACCCGGTAGGTTCATTTGAATTTTGAAATCGAATTATCGAACTACCGCGCCATTTTCAATTCCTTCTATATATTAAAATAAATATTTATATTCTACAATGATCTATATAATATATACGTTCGAATTCTATTCAAAATAAATTTCTCGTCGTTATTATTTAAAATAATTCATTTTAAATAATCAAAATTCGCTAAAATTGCCAAAATAAAATTTTTAAATTGGCCCAGATTTCCGGGTTATTACAATCTCCCCTACTTAAAACTTTTCATCCCCAAAAAGGAACAAAGCCGAAAGTTGTTTTACTAATCAACTCAACTTCCATTATTTTGACCACGGCTTAAGTTCTTCAACTTTTCAGTTTCTAAGTACTTTTCAAATTTTTCAAAAATTTGGCTAACACCCTAAATTTTCGAAAAATTCCGCCATAACCTCCCCTGCACTGGGAGCACGGGAAAATCCCGAAATTGCCATACAGGCCTTCTGATCTCAAAAAGAAAAAGAAAAAGCCAATCGGCTCATAAAATCATCATCACCCAAACAAATCAGTAAATTATGGTAAACATGTACCTATTTGTCGGGCAAACAATTTTATTCTTCTGCTCTAGCCTCCTTGCTATGACCTGTTCAATGTAAGTACATGTATATGCAAGCAAATGCGACATTTTTTTTAATACAATTCACTATTTGGCAAAATGGTTCTACATTTAATTAGTCAAACAATAATCAAACAACACAATCAGCAATCAATTAGTGAATTAACGTTTCAAATTCATAACTTTGATATATAGTCAAAAATCACATTTTTGATGCCAAACCGCAACAATAGGCCCTATCTAATTTTTGGTTCTCACACCAGTCTAATGGAAGTATATAGATGTCACACTTTCGAAACTCGAATACCAATTCTGATGATGTTCGAACTATCATCAGAATCATCTCCGGGCGACTAGAGTGTGATTCTATATCTATCCATTATATTAAAACTTCGAATATACGTTTGCAAGGCGTACATGCAAAATCTTTATATATTGGATTGTCCAAATACAATATAAAATAAATAATCAAATACGAATAATTGATTTAAATTTCAAAACAAAGTCTGTTTTCACTTTAAAAATATACTCTTCACCCTTGTTCTAGGATACTACTGATCCCATCTCTAACGAGTCATTCCCATTGGATATTACTAATCCAATACCTGATGAATTCTTTCGTTTGGTCCTAATGTGTCATGTTCTCTGAGCTTTGTAAACCAAAGCTCTGATACCAACTGTGACAACAAGGAATTTCGCTTGATCCGAATCAGTCGCTAAACCGACCCAGACCGTTCGAAATGCCTGATTGTTTTGAGAACACGACAAAAAAGAGCGCAGACAGAAGAACATTTCATTGTATATTACAACAGTTCCATCAGAATACAAGAATATACAGAGTATAAATGAATATTACACAGAAATATCAGAGATTTAAATTACATTTAAATTCATCGCAGCGGAAAATAATACAATACACAACTAGAAGAGATATACGGATACAAAGCTTTCCGGATATTATTCCAGCTGTAAACCAGGATCCTGTGAATATAAATCTGCAAAACCAAAACTACTAGCTGCCCGTGTCAAAATAAGGGCACCCAGAGTTTAGGTTAAAACAATAAACTCCAGGTCAGTCATGTGACTGGCGTGAGAACTAAAACAGTTATTAATCTTTATTTTTAAAGTTAGGTAAATCAAGGGACCACGCCGTATAACACGGAATGGGTTTCCTCCCAAGAATACCAGTGCATAAAACAAACAGCTCAATGCTAAATAAAGAAAAATGAAGCTATTATAAGACCCAGGTCCTATCACACAATGCAACGCAAGCCGGGGGATAGGGTTTTTACCTTATAATAGCCAAGAATGCTTGATACGTTTAAAACAAATCATTTGATACTATTATAAGTGCATAGTGTATAAAACAACTTCAAATCATAAGTATCAATCATAGGCGACATGAGCGTCCCATGCCACTATGTCGCCATATATAGGTTTACAACTAAAATCGAAACGTCACGTATTGGAAGTTGGATTTCCATCTGTGAACCGAGGCAAAAGATAGTCCTCCACCGAATTCGAGACGCTCTAGCCCGTGTCTCAGGCAAGTACTCAGTCAAGCCTTTAGATCGTCAGGGCCGGTCCACCGATGTGGATTAAAATGCCTGAACACTGCGTTTTCCCACCCTATGGGGTGTCAATGAGCCAACGAATGACTCCATCGGTCCCGGATCGACCGATATAACCGAGGCGCCTCGCAACAGCAACAACCACATAAGTCAAACTCGTCAGGGCGTGTAAAACCACTGACGCCACTTCTAGCTAGAAGGATACACATGCCCTCCCTGAGGTCCTTCTCCCGTTTCTAGTTCACTACCGGGTGTGAAACTCGCGAAGTAAACGTTACACAAAGCTACGCCACAAAGGCCGTGCTTCGATCATCAACCACAAGACTTTGCTTTTCAACAGAAGCCTTGATCATTTGCCACTTAGGCATGCCACACAGGCAATTCACTCTATGCATTTGATATCCATCAGTATATAACCCCTGAGCTCGTATGTCTCAGAGAAGGGCGTTAAGCAAGAGAATAAATTCTCCGCCGCCAAACAGATATATATTTAATAGAAATCAATCACACAGACTAAAATCCAATGTCAGACACACAGTCCATTTAAAAGTCCGTTCTGGGTCTGAACGAAACTGGAGGCACCTAGTACCCCGCATATCCATCGATCTCCAAGTACGTCTGGACGATCACCAACTGTTTCCATCTTCTTGGGTGTACATCCCAATCAAGATCATCAGTAATCACCCAAACGACGTTAAGACCTCCGGTCTTCGACCACCATCTTCATCTTCGACTTATCGTCGTACCAGTTATTCAGAATGGGATAAACCCGGTCTTTCCGAATAACTCGCGTATATAATAAACAAGTGTCACAACATACGCCTCATTCCAATTCATCAGTCACTAACCGTAAATTAACAAGAGAGTAATTCCGCAAATATTAACCCCGAAGGCCGAAACCAACATCAGATCAATATCCAGAAAACCATTCTGCTTAGCTAACCGACAGTTAGTTTCTAAATTTCACATTCATAGGGAAAGGTTCCCATTAATTCTATCAAAGATAAATCATTAAATTTATTCTTTAATCTACTTTTGAATATCAATTCAAACTAGTCGGGATTAACGAACCTTATTGAAGTAATCATTTGTTTTAATTTCCCAACCCCAACCTATTCGTCCCATGAAGTAAAACTGGTAATACTTCATATCTAACACCACAGTGTTATCGGTAAATTCAATTACCTTTTCACGTTCAAATCTAATTAAAGATTTAACTACCGCCTGGAGTAAAACTGGTGATACTCCATTCTCGATCTTTTCAATCTAATTAAAGATTCATTAAAACTCCACTTATTTTTAATCTTTGACAGGGTTAAAGAATCAGTGTCATTTAAAACATGGTTCACGATAAACCCAAAATCACATTCTATTAATTATCGGGTTAAAGAACAAGTGTTATTTCAAACACTGTTCACGATAAACCCAAAAATCAATACTAATTAAATTCCAACTAAATATCATTTAATTGGTACTCTTCATTAAATCTAATTAAAAAGATTTAATCTTTTCTCAACTGGGTTCAAGAACAGTGTTAATGAAGACACCATTCATGACAAACCCAAATCACATTTGATATTAAATACAAGGCTCTGAATAGAAAATATACCGGCTTATATTCAATATCAAATTCTACGACCAACAAATATCATATTGGGAATAACGATATATATATATATATATTTCAAATTTCCATAACAACATCTGTATAATCACGAAATCCAACATCGAAATATTCCGAAGACAATTTCGATTCAAATCCATTCCAATGCAATTATTGGAAATTATGGTTATTTTCAAAACCATTTCAAATCCAATTTTTTTTTAAATAAATAGAATTTTAATTCTAGTTCAAAACTAGTTCACTTCGATAAAAATTTATTTTTTTATCTTTTCAAATATGGAGTTTTTTCATCCCAATTCTTCCCAAATCATTTTTTATGATTTTACACAAATTATTACTATTTTTAATAATTTTATCAAGGCCCGTACAGTCGATTTCCATCAATGGCCATCGAACTGCACTTACAACGACCTTTTTCAAATTTGATTTGGACATAATTCCAAATCCAACCGTTAGATTTCAAATTTCTAATATTCGTTAGAAAGCTCTTTTCGATACGAACCCAACGGTTCCGGTTTTAGGAGAATCCGACGGTCGGATCTCTCGTAATATCTATTCGAAGTCAATGGTCAAAATTCGTGAACTACCGCGGCGCGGCGCGTTCTATTCAGGCCATTATATAATATATATATAATATATACTTTGTCGATTTCAATTCAAAACGTGCTTTATATATCGTTTTAAATTCATTTTCAAAACGGTTTCAACTTCATATTCAATTTCAAATCAAAATTGAATATTCCAATATAAATTCGTTTTAAATTCATTTCAAATCGATTTCAATTCAAATTGATTTCTAATTCAATTTCAGTTCGTTTTAAATTCAATTCAATTTCAATTCGAATTCATTTCTATTCGATTTAAATTCGAATTTATTTCTATTCAATTTTAATTCGAATTCCTATTCTTTTCAAAATATCAGCTTTTGAAATCACTTTCAATATTTATTATAAAATGAATAAAATCGATATAAATATCGTTCACGTCAAAATGGCTTCACTCTAATCAACACGGCTTCATATATTTCTATTTTCAAATATTCTATTTCAAATATTTCTTTTTTCAAATATTTCTATTTTTCAAATATTTCTATTTCAAATATTTCTATTTCAAATATTTCTTTTTCAAATATTTCTATTTCAAATATTTCTTTTTCAAATATTTCTATTTCAAATATGGAATGAGGCCCAATCAATTACCATATAATGTTAATTATATGGATTTTCTACAACACATGTATACAATAACAACGATGAATAATCAACCATCATCCAAAGTGCATTCTACACTGCATAAGCATCGAATATAAATATTTAACGCTTATAACAGTCTGTCAATCAATCGATTGACATACAACTAAACAATTGGGATTAGTGTACGTCAAATACCATCCCTATACCTGTGACGAACGGGAATTTCGCTCGGTCCGAACCAGTCGCTAAACCGATCCAGGCCGTTCGAAACGCCCTATCGTTTGAGAACAGGACAAAACAGAACGCATACAGAAGAACATTTCACTGTATATTACAACAATGCATCAGATTACAAGAATATACAGAGTATAAATGAATATTACACAGAAATATCAGAGATTTAAATACATCGCAGCGGAAAATAATAAAATACACAACTAGAAGAGATATACGGATACAAAGCTTTCCGGATACCGTTCCAGCTGTAAACCAGGATCCTGTGAATATAAAATCTGCAAAACCAAAACTACTAGCTGCCCGTGTCAAAATAAGGGCACCCAGAGTTTAGGTTAAAACAATAAACTCCAGGTCAGTCATGTGACTGGTGTGAGAACTAAAACAGTTATAAATCTTTATTTTAAATCATTAGGTAAATCAAGGGACCACGCCGTATAACACGGAACGGGTTTCCTCCCAAGAATACCAGTGCATAAAACAAACAGCGCAATGCTAAGTAAAGAAAAATGAAGCTGTTATAAGACCCAGGTCCCATCACACAATGCAACGCAGCCGAGGATAGGGTTTTCCCTTATAACAGCCAAGAATGCTTGATACGTTTAAAACAAATCATTTGATACTATTGTAAGTGCATAGTGTATAAAACAACTTCAAATCATAAGTATCAATCATAGGCGGCATGAGCGCCCCATCCCACTATGTCACCATATATAGGTTTACAAATAAAACCGCAAAGTCACGTATTTGGAAATTGGATTTCCGTCTATGAACCGAGGCAAAGGATAGTCCTCACCGACTTCGAGACTGCCTAGCCCGAGCCTCAGGGTCAGAGCGCATCGACCCTTGGATCGTCAGGGCCGGTCCACCGATGTGGATTAAAATGCCTGAACACTGCGTTTCCCCGCCCTTTGGGGCGTAAATGAGCCAATAAATGACTCCATCGGACCCAGATCGTCCGATCAAACCGAGGCGCCTCGCAACAGCAACAACCACACAGGTGAAGAATATATAAATGTCAGGGCTGGTAGGTCACTGACACCACCCTAGCTAGGAAGAAACGCAGGCCCTCCCTGATGTCCTCTCCCGTTTTTGGTTCACAACCGGGGTGCGAAACTCGCGAAGTAAACGTTACACAAAGCTACGCCACACAGGCCGTGCTTCGATCATCACCACAAGACTTTGCTTTTCAACAGAAGCCTCGATCAATTGCCACTTAGGCATGCCACACAGGCAATTCACTCCATGCGTTTGATATCCATCAATATATCTAATAGAAATCAATCACACAGACTAAAATCCAATGTCAGACACACAGTCCATTTACAAGTCCGTTCTGGGTCTGAACGAAACCGGAGGCACCTAGTACCCCGCACATCCATCGATCTCCAAGCACGTCTGGACGATCACTAACTGTTTCCATCTTCTTGGGTGTACAGCCCAATCAAGATCATCAGTTATCACCCAAACGACGTGAAGACTTCCGGTCTTCGACCACCGTCTTCATCTTCGACACCACGTCGAACCAGTTATTCAGAATGGGATAAACCCGGTCTTTCTGAATAACTCGCGTATATATTATAAAAGTGTTACACAAACACAACATACGCCTCATTCCAATCCAGAATATTCTTTTATTCAAATATTCCTATACTTTGGGAAAAGTTCCCATTAATTTTATCCAAGATAAATTCTTTAAATTTATTCTTTAATCTCCTTTGAATATCAATTCAAACTAGTCGGGATTAGCGAACCACACCGAAGTAATCATTTATTTTATTTCCCAATCCCAACATATTCATCCCATGAAGTAAAACTGGTAGTACTTCATATCTAACACCACAGAGTTATCGGTAATTCAATTACCATTTCACGTTCAAATCTAATTAAAGATTTAACTATCGCTTGGAGTAAAACTGGTGATACTCCATTCTCGATCTTTTCAATCTATTTAAAGATTCATTAAAACTCCACTTAGTTTTAATCTTTGACTGGGTTAAAGAATCAGTGTCATTTAAAACGCAGTTCACGATAAACCCAAAGTCACATTCATTAATTATCGGGTTAAAGAACGAGTGTTGTTTAAAACACTGTTCACGACAAACCCAAAAAAATCAATATCCATTCAATTCCAATTAAATATCATTTAATTGGTACACTCCATTAAATCTAAATAAAAAGAATTTAATCTTTCTCAACTGGGTTCAAGAACAGTGTTAGTGAAGACACCATTCACGACAAACCCAAATCACATTCGATATTCAATACAAGGCTCTGAATAGAAAATATATCGGCTTATATTCAATATCGAATTCTACGACCAACAAATGTCGTATTGGAAATAACGATATAAATATATATCTTTCAAATTTCCATAACCACACCTGTATAATCACGAATTCCAACATCGAAATATTCCGAGGACAATTTCGATTCAAATCCACTCCAATGCAATCATTGGAAATTTTGGTTATTTTCAAAACCATTTCAGATTCAATTTATTTATTTAAAAATAAATAGAATTAGAATTCTAGTTCAAAACTAGTCCATTTCGATAAAAATCTACTTTTATCTTTTCAAATATGGAGTTTTTCATCCCAAATCTTCACAAATCATTTCTTATGATTTTACACAAATTATTACTATTTTTAATAATTTTATCAAGGCCTGTACAGTCGATTTCCATCAATGGCCATCGAACTGCACTTACAGCGACCTTTTTCAAATTTGATTTGGACATAATTCCAAATCCAACCGTTAGATTTCAAATTTCTAACATTCGCTAGAAAGCTCTTTTCGATACGAACCCAACGGTTCCGGTTTTAGGAGAATCCGACGGTCGGATCTCCCGTAACGTCCATTTGAAATCAATGGTTGAAATTCGCGAACTGCCGCGGCGCGGCGCGTTCTATTCAGGCCATTATATTATATATATATAATATATACTTCGTCGATTTCTATTTAAAACGAATTATATAAATAGTTTTAAAATTCGTTTCAAAATCTATTTCAACTTCCATCTCAATGCAAAGCAAAATTGAATTCTTCTTTATAAATTCGTTTTAAAATTCATTTCTATTCAATTCAAATTTCAATTCAATTTGAATTCATTTCAATTTGCTTTCAATTCATTTTGAATTTGTTTTCAATTCAATTCATTTCGAAATCACTTTCAATTCAATTCACTTTGAATTCGTTTTCAATTCAATTCATTTCGAAATCACTTTCAATTCAATTCACTTTGAATTCGTTTTCAATTCAATTCATTTCGAAATCACTTTCAATTCAATTCACTTTGAATTCGTTTTCAATTCAATTCATTTCGAAATCACTTTCAATTCAATTCACTTTGAATTCGTTTTCAATTCAATTCATTTCGAAATCACTTTCAATTCAATTCACTTTGAATTCGTTTTCAATTCAATTCATTTCGAAATCACTTTCAATTCAATTCACTTTGAATTCGTTTTCAATTCAATTCATTTCGAAATCACTTTCAATTCAATTCATTTCGAAATCACTTTCAATTCAATTCACTTTGAAATCACTTTCAATTCAATTCATTTCGAAATGAATAAAATCGATATAAATATCGTTTACGTCAAAATGGCGTCAATCTAATCAACACGGCTTCATAATTTCTATTTTCAAATTTTCTTTATTTTTCAAATTGGAATGAGGCCCAATCAATTACCATATAAAATTAATTATATGGATTTCCATACAACACATGTATATAATAGCATTGAAAAATAATCAACCATCAACCAAAGTGCACTACACTGTATAAGCATCAAATATAGATATTCAACGCTTATAACAGCCTGTCAATCCATCGATCGACATATTTAATCAATCAGGATGAGTGAAATTCATATTTCATCCCAACACCCGTGTGGGGTTTCAAACAAACAAACACAGATTTTATTTGTGCAGTTGGGCGATGTGTAAAATTTATCGTCCCAATCCATATCAGTCAAATCAGTGTACATAAACAAACCGTCTGGTTTGTAAATGAATATTTTATTTTATTCACATTCACGTTAAAAACTATATTTTTAACGATAAAATATTTATTCCAACACATGAATTTTCTTTTCAGTTCATTTATTCAATAAATGACATTTTTATTTTTTTCTAACATATTTTAGAAAATTTCGGCGGCATAACGGCACGATACTAGAAACGGGACAAGGCCTAGCCTTATCCCCGGTCTAGTGAAGGCCCACGCCATTCACACATCAATCAAATCAATTTCATCTCACCAAACAATTCAATTCATTTCAAACAAATAATTCAACTAATCTATGCAACCAAACAAACAAGTCCATGGTCTGTGGACGGGTGTCGGGTGCTTCTAATAAGCACCGTCTGCATCCTAGTATATATATATATATAACTAGAAAAATAAATTGAAAGGTGAGAAATTCTCACAGATAGCTATCCTAGCTCCACGGCACTTCACTGATAGAAATCTTCATTGCTATCGCATCTTCGCTATCTTCTTTGCCCGTAGCCACTACATATGCAAAAATCGAATTTTTACTTCGCTATTCCATATATAAAAATCATATTTTTCTATCGAAGTTCAATATATAAAAATTCTATTTTTCTATCGAAGTTCAATATATAAAAACCATTTTTATTTCGTCATTTCAACTATATAAAAATCGAATTTTTATTTTTATTACTATGTTATATAGATAAAAATTATATTTTTATCACGCTATTTTCCACCTAAAGAATTCGCCTTTTTAAATTTAAAGATTTCATCTTTATAAAAATTTCATTTTTATTTTTCTACACATATAAAGATGATATTTTTAATATTCCTATCATGTAAAAATTATATTTTTAATTCTCTACCTAGACAAAAATCATATTTCTACCACTTCTATATAGTAAAGATTATATTTTTAATACTTTAAAAATATAAAGATCGTATTTTTATTACTTTAAAAATATAAAAATCATATTTTGACTTCGAAGTTCAATATATAAAAATCCTATTTTTCTATCGAAGTTCAACATATAAAAATTCGATCTTTATCTTCTCTTCTTACATATAAAAATTCGATCTTTATCCTATTAAAAATCTAATTTTTATCGTGTTAAAAATCTCACCTTTCTTTATAAACAAGATCATATATTTCCTTATTCCCTACACATATAAAGATTTCATTTTTTATTGGTAAAAATCTATTATTTACTTTTACTAAAAAAACTGATTTTCAAAACTACTTACACTAAATAAAAATAAACATAAAAAGGAAAAAAAGAAAAAAACTCACAATTCATCTACAGTAAATCGGCCATTGGAGAAGCGGGGTGTTGTTTGTTGAATGGAGGAGGCCTAAGGCGTCGTTGGTCGGCCGGGGAGGTGGAAGGAGGGTGCGGCGGTCAGAGGCTCGTCAGGGGATGGCCGCGGTTGCGGATCTCGTGGATTTGGGGGTGTTTCCTGGCGCTCGCGGGTTCGTGGGTTTCTGGGCATCGAACGGAGAGGAGGGGGCAATGGGGCCGGGGTCGCGGCGCTGGTGCAGGGGAGGCGGAGGGGCTCGAAGGCGGCGGCGATGGCTACGGGGGGGGGGGGATCGGCGTTAATCGCCTGAGCGATTTTGTTTTTTTTCTTCTTTCTTTTTCTTTCGATTGAAAATATGAGGGGGGGGGGGGCCAGAACGGTTATAGAGGGAAGGGTTTATTATTTTTTTCTATTTTATTTTAATTATTTTATTTGCAAATAGTTGACTTTTACATACGACCTCGAAACGAGGTCCACCGCCTGTCGTCCCTAGCGTTCTACCCCCATTCCGAGCACAATGGGATATGTATCGTAGGCTGATTCGACTGTTTGAATCAGTTTCTGTTAAATTTACACTTAAATCGCTATATTGAATTTTAAACGTACATTTCAAATTACCGGGGTCACATACTAACTCTAAAAATTCCCGAAAAATATTTTCTAGCTTCGTATTGACGATACGGTCCTAACAAAACTAGTTTCGTCGAATTCTGAGACCGTATGAAAAATGGCCAATTTCCAGTCGATTAAAATCAACTGAAACTGGTCAAACGCGTTTTCCTTTGCCACGCTCACATATTGATTCGAAAAATTATAAAATTTGAAACCTAGCAATAATTTGACATCACGGACCCAACAAAACTGGTTTCGTCGAAATCCGAGGTCATTTGCAAAATGTCCATTTTTAAGGGCCTGAATTCCATAGCGACTATTCAGAATTCTCAACTGGACATATCTTATCATTTATAAAGTGAAATCTCAGTTTGTTAACTTCGTTGGAAAGATATCGTCAATTAGATCCTAATGTTTTTTGTTTCACTAAAATCCGGATTGTTTTGCACCCGGTACATTCAATTGAAGTTTGAAATCGAATTATCGAACTACCGCGCCATTTTCAATTCTATTTATAATTATATATAAATATTTATATTCTAACAACGACGCGTATAATATATACGTTCGAATTATATTCAAAATAAATTTCTCGTCGATATTATTTAAAATAATCTATTTTAAATATTCAAAATTCGCTAAAATTGCCAAAATAAAAATTTTAAACTGGCCCAGATTTTCGGGTTATTACAATCTCCCCCACTTAAAACTTTTCGTCCCCGAAAAGGAACAAAGTTGAAAGTGGTTTGATAATTCAACTCTACGTTCGATCTGGCTTGCATTCTCCAACTTTTCAGTTTCTGAGAATTTTCAAAAATTTCAAAAATTTGGCTAACACCCTAAATTTTTGAAAAATTTCGCCATAACCTCCCCTGCACCGGGAGCATCGGGGAATTTCAAATAGCTTCCCCGGTCCTTCAGATCTCAAAAAGAAAAAGAAAAAGCCAAGCGGCTAGCCAATAGGCTCACAAAATCATCATCACCCAAACAAAACAGGAAATTATGTAGTAAACATGTACCTATTTGTCGGGCAAACAAATTTTATTCTCTGCTTTAGCCTCCTTGCTATGACCTGTTCAATGATATATATGCATATGCAAGCAAATGCGACCAATTTTCAATATAACTCAATATTTGATACAATTAGATGTAATGGTTCAAAATTAGCAAACAACTAAACAAACAACACAAACATCAATCAATTAGTGGAATAACGTTTCAAATTCATAATTTTGATACATATACAAAAATCATGTTTTTGATGCCAAATCACAACAATAGGCCTTATCTAATTTTTGGTTCTCACACCAGTCAATAGGAAATATATAGATATCACACCTTCGAAACACGAATACCAATTCTGATGATGTTCGAACTATCATCAGAATCATCTCCGGGCGTCTAGAGTGTGATTCTATATCTATCCAGTATATTAAAACTTCGAATAGACGCTAGCTAGGCGCATACGCAAAATCTTTATATATTGGACTATCCTAATCAATATAAATAAATAATCAAATACGATTAAGTGATTTAGATTTGCAAAACAAAATTTGTTTTTATTTTTATTTTAAAACTTTACTCTTCACACTCGTTCTAGGATACTACTGATCCTATCTCTAACGAGTCATTCTAATTGGATATTACTAATCCAATACCTGATGAATTCTTTCGTATAGTTCTAATGTGCCTTGTTCTCTGCTTTGTAAACCAAAGCTCTGATACCACGTGTGACGAACGGGAATTTCGCTCGGTCCGAACCAGTCGCTAAACCGATCCAGGCCGTTCGAAACGCCCTATCGTTTGAGAACAGGACAAAACAGAACGCATACAGAAGAACATTTCACTGTATATTACAACAATGCATCAGATTACAAGAATATACAGAGTATAAATGAATATTACACAGAAATATCAGAGATTTAAATACATCGCAGCGGAAAATAATAAAATACACAACTAGAAGAGATATACGGATACAAAGCTTTCCGGATACCGTTCCAGCTGTAAACCAGGATCCTGTGAATATAAAATCTGCAAAACCAAAACTACTAGCTGCCCGTGTCAAAATAAGGGCACCCAGAGTTTAGGTTAAAACAATAAACTCCAGGTCAGTCATGTGACTGGTGTGAGAACTAAAACAGTTATAAATCTTTATTTTAAATCATTAGGTAAATCAAGGGACCACGCCGTATAACACGGAACGGGTTTCCTCCCAAGAATACCAGTGCATAAAACAAACAGCGCAATGCTAAGTAAAGAAAAATGAAGCTGTTATAAGACCCAGGTCCCATCACACAATGCAACGCAGCCGAGGATAGGGTTTTCCCTTATAACAGCCAAGAATGCTTGATACGTTTAAAACAAATCATTTGATACTATTGTCAGTGCATAGTGTATAAAACAACTTCAAATCATAAGTATCAATCATAGGCGGCATGAGCGCCCCATCCCACTATGTCACCATATATAGGTTTACAAATAAAACCGCAAAGTCACGTATTTGGAAATTGGATTTCCGTCTATGAACCGAGGCAAAGGATAGTCCTCACCGACTTCGAGACTGCCTAGCCCGAGCCTCAGGGTCAGAGCGCATCGACCCTTGGATCGTCAGGGCCGGTCCACCGATGTGGATTAAAATGCCTGAACACTGCGTTTCCCCGCCCTTTGGGGGCGTAAATGAGCCAATAAATGACTCCATCGGACCCGGATCGTCCGATCAAACCGAGGCGCCTCGCAACAGCAACAACCACACAGGTGAAGAATATATAAATGTCAGGGCTGGTAGGTCACTGACACCACCCTAGCTAGGAAGAAACGCAGGCCCTCCCTGATGTCCTCTCCCGTTTTTGGTTCACAACCGGGGTGCGAAACTCGCGAAGTAAACGTTACACAAAGCTACGCCACACAGGCTGTGCTTCGATCATCACCACAAGACTTTGCTTTTCAATAGAAGCCTCGATCAATTGCCACTTAGGCATGCCACACAGGCAATTCACTCCATGCGTTTGATATCCATCAATATATCTAATAGAAATCAATCACACAGACTAAAATCCAATGTCAGACACACAGTCCATTTACAAGTCCGTTCTGGGTCTGAACGAAACCGGAGGCACCTAGTACCCCGCACATCCATCGATCTCCAAGCACGTCTGGACGATCACTAACTTAACTGTTTCCATCTTCTTGGGTGTACAACCCAATCAAGATCATCAGTTATCACCCAAACGACGTGAAGACTTCCGGTCTTCGACCACCGTCTTCATCTTCGACACCACGTCGAACCAGTTATTCAGAATGGGATAAACCCGGTCTTTCTGAATAACTCGCGTATATATTATAAAAGTGTTACACAAACACAACATACGCCTCATTCCAATCCAGAATATTCTTTTATTCAAATATTCCTATACTTTGGGAAAAGTTCCCATAATTTTATCCAAGATAAATTCTTAAATTTATTCTTTAATCTCCTTTGAATATCAATTCAAACTAGTCGGGATTAGCGAACCACACCGAAGTAATCATTTATTTTATTTCCCAATCCCAACATATTCATCCCATGAAGTAAAACTGGTAGTACTTCATATCTAACACCACAGAGTTATCGGTAATTCAATTACCATTTCACGTTCAAATCTAATTAAAGATTTAACTATCGCTTGGAGTAAAACTGGTGATACTCCATTCTCGATCTTTTCAATCTATTTAAAGATTCATTAAAACTCCACTTAGTTTTAATCTTGACTGGGTTAAAGAATCAGTGTCATTTAAAACGCAGTTCACGATAAACCCAAAGTCACATTCATTAATTATCGGGTTAAAGAACGAGTGTTGTTTAAAACACTGTTCACGACAACCCAAAAAAATCAATATCCATTCAATTCCAATTAAATATCATTTAATTGGTACACTCCATTAAATCTAAATAAAAAGAATTTAATCTTTCTCAACTGGGTTCAAGAACAGTGTTAGTGAAGACACCATTCACGACAAACCCAAATCACATTCGATATTCAATACAAGGCTCTGATAGAAAATATATCGGCTTATATTCAATATCGAATTCTACGACCAACAAATGTCGTATTGGAAATAACGATATAAATATATATCTTTCAAATTTCCATAACCACACCTGTATAATCACGAATTCCAACATCGAAATATTCCGAGGACAATTTCGATTCAAATCCACTCCAATGCAATCATTGGAAATTTTGGTTATTTTCAAAACCATTTCAGATTCAATTTATTTATTTAAAAATAAATAGAATTAGAATTCTAGTTCAAAACTAGTCCATTTCGATAAAAATCTACTTTTATCTTTTCAAATATGGAGTTTTTCATCCCAAATCTTCACAATCATTTCTTATGATTTTACACAAATTATTACTATTTTTAATAATTTTATCAAGGCCTGTACAGTCGATTTCCATCAATGGCCATCGAACTGCACTTACAGCGACCTTTTCAAATTTGATTTGGACATAATTCCAAATCCAACCGTTAGATTTCAAATTTCTAACATTCGCTAGAAAGCTCTTTTCGATACGAACCCAACGGTTCCGGTTTTAGGAGAATCCGACGGTCGGATCTCCCGTAACGTCCATTGTGAAATCAATGTCGAAATTCGCGAACTACCGCGGCGCGGCGCGTTCTATTCAGGCCATTATATTATATATATATAATATATACTTCGTCGATTTCTATTTAAAACGAATTATATAAATAGTTTTAAAATTCGTTTCAAAATCTATTTCAACTTCCATCTCAATGCAAAGCAAATTGAATTCTTCTTTATAAATTCGTTTTTAAAATTCATTTCTATTCAATTCAAATTTCAATTCAATTTGAATTCATTTCAATTTGCTTTCAATTCATTTTGAATTCGTTTTCAATTCAATTCATTTCGAAATCACTTTCAATTCAATTCACTTTGAATTCGTTTTCAATTCAATTCATTTCGAAATCACTTTCAATTCAATTCACTTTGAATTCGTTTTCAATTCAATTCATTTCGAAATCACTTTCAATTCAATTCACTTTGAATTCGTTTTCAATTCAATTCATTTCGAAATCACTTTCAATTCAATTCACTTTGAATTCGTTTTCAATTCAATTCATTTCGAAATCACTTTCAATTCAATTCACTTTGAATTCGTTTTCAATTCAATTCATTTCGAAATCACTTTCAATTCAATTCACTTTGAATTCGTTTTCAATTCAATTCATTTCGAAATCACTTTCAATTCAATTCATTTCGAAATCACTTTCAATTCAATTCACTTTGAAATCACTTTCAATTCAATTCATTTCGAAATGAATAAAATCGATATAAATATCGTTTACGTCAAAATGGCGTCAATCTAATCAACACGGCTTCATAATTTCTATTTTCAAATTTTCTTTATTTTTCAAATTGGAATGAGGCCCAATCAATTACCATATAAAATTAATTATATGGATTTCCATACAACACATGTATATAATAGCATTGAAAAATAATCAACCATCAACCAAAGTGCACTACACTGTATAAGCATCAAATATAGATATTCAACGCTTATAACAGCCTGTCAATCCATCGATCGACATATTTAATCAATCAGGATGAGTGAAATTCATATTTCATCCCAACACCCGTGTGGGGTTTCAAACAAACAAACACAGATTTTATTTGTGCAGTTGGGCGATGTGTAAAATTTATCGTCCCAATCCATATCAGTCAAATCAGTGTATATAAACAAACCGTCTGGTTTGTAAATGAATATTTTATTTTATTCACATTCACGTTAAAAACTATATTTTTAACGATAAAATATTTATTCCAACACATGAATTTTCTTTTCAGTCCATTTATTCAATAAATGACATTTTTATTTTTTTCTAACATATTTTAGAAAATTTCGGCGGCATAACGGCACGATACTAGAAACGGGACAAGGCCTAGCCTTATCCCCGGTCTAGTGAAGGCCCACGCCATTCACACATCAATCAAATCAATTTCATCTCACCAAACAATTCAATTCATTTCAAACAAATAATTCAACTAATCTATGCAACCAAACAAACAAGTCCATGGTCTGTGGACGGGTGTCGGGTGCTTCTAATAAGCACCGTCTGCATCCTAGTATATATATATATATAACTAGAAAAATAAATTGAAAGGTGAGAAATTCTCACAGATAGCTATCCTAGCTCCACGGCACTTCACTGATAGAAATCTTCATTGCTATCGCATCTTCGCTATCTTCTTTGCCCGTAGCCACTACATATGCAAAAATCGAATTTTTACTTCGCTATTCCATATATAAAAATCATATTTTTCTATCGAAGTTCAATATATAAAAATTCTATTTTTCTATCGAAGTTCAATATATAAAAACCATTTTTATTTCGTCATTTCAACTATATAAAAATCGAATTTTTATTTTTATTACTATGTTATATAGATAAAAATTATATTTTTATCACGCTATTTTCCACCTAAAGAATTCGCCTTTTTAAATTTAAAGATTTCATCTTTATAAAAATTTCATTTTTATTTTTCTACACATATAAAGATGATATTTTTAATATTCCTATCATGTAAAAATTATATTTTTAATTCTCTACCTAGACAAAAATCATATTTCTACCACTTCTATATAGTAAAGATTATATTTTTAATACTTTAAAAATATAAAGATCGTATTTTTATTACTTTAAAAATATAAAAATCATATTTTGACTTCGAAGTTCAATATATAAAAATCCTATTTTTCTATCGAAGTTCAACATATAAAAATTCGATCTTTATCTTCTCTTCTTACATATAAAAATTCGATCTTTATCCTATTAAAAATCTAATTTTTATCGTGTTAAAAATCTCACCTTTCTTTATAAACAAGATCATATATTTCCTTATTCCCTACACATATAAAGATTTCATTTTTTATTGGTAAAAATCTATTATTTACTTTTACTAAAAAAAAACTGATTTTCAAAACTACTTACACTAAATAAAAATAAACATAAAAAGGAAAAAAAGAAAAAAACTCACAATTCATCTACAGTAAATCGGCCATTGGAGAAGCGGGGTGTTGTTTGTTGAATGGAGGAGGCCTAAGGCGTCGTTGGTCGGCCGGGGAGGTGGAAGGAGGGTGCGGCGGTCAGAGGCTCGTCAGGGGATGGCCGCGGTTGCGGATCTCGTGGATTTGGGGGTGTTTCCTGGCGCTCGCGGGTTCGTGGGTTTCTGGGCGTCGAACGGAGAGGAGGGGGCAATGGGGCTGGGGTCGCGGCGCTGGTGCAGGGGAGGCGGAGGGGCTCGAAGGCGGCGGCGATGGCTACGGGGGGGGGGGGGGTGGGGGGGGGGGGGGGGCGATCGGCGTTAATCGCCTGAGCGATTTTGTTTTTTTTCTTCTTTCTTTTTCTTTCGATTGAAAATATGAGGGGGGGGGCCAGAACGGTTATAGAGGGAAGGGTTTATTATTTTTTTCTATTTTATTTTAATTATTTTATTTGCAAATAGTTGACTTTTACATACGACCTCGAAACGAGGTCCACCGCCTGTCGTCCCTAGCGTTCTACCCCCATTCCGAGCACAATGGGATATGTATCGTAGGCTGATTCGACTGTTTGAATCAGTTTCTGTTAAATTTACACTTAAATCGCTATATTGAATTTTAAACGTACATTTCAAATTACCGGGGGTCACATACTAACTCTAAAAATTCCCGAAAAATATTTTCTAGCTTCGTATTGACGATACGGTCCTAACAAAACTTGTTTCGTCGAATTCTGAGACCGTATGAAAAATGGCCAATTTCCAGTCGATTAAAATCAACTGAAACTGGTCAAACGCGTTTTCCTTTGCCACGCTCACATATTGATTCGAAAAATTATAAAATTTGAAACCTAGCAATAATTTGACATCACAGACCCAACAAAACTGGTTTCGTCGAAATCCGAGGTCATTTGCAAAATGTCCATTTTTAAGGGCCTGAATTCCATAGCGACTATTCAGAATTCTCAACTGGACATATCTTATCATTTATAAAGTGAAATCTCAGTTTGTTAACTTCGTTGAAAGATATCGTCAATTAGATCCTAATGTTTTTGGTTTCACTAAAATCCGGATTGTTTTGCACCCGGTACATTCAATTGAAGTTTGAAATCGAATTATCGAACTACCGCGCCATTTTCAATTCTATTTATAATTATATATAAATATTTATATTCTAACAACGACGCGTATAATATATACGTTCGAATTATATTCAAATAAATTTCTCGTCGATATTATTTAAAATAATCTATTTTAAATATTCAAAATTCGCTAAAATTGCCAAAATAAAAATTTTAAACTGGCCCAGATTTTCGGGTTATTACAATACCCGTATGGGGTTTTCAAACAATCAAACACATATTTTATTTGTGCAGTTGGGCGATGTGTAAAATTTATCGTCCTAATCAATATCAGTCAAATGTGTGTATATAAACAAATCGTTCGATTTGTTTATTTTTATTTCCTTTGATATACACGTTAAAAATTCTATTTTTAACTATAAAATATTTTCAACTATATAAATATTTTATTTCATTTCACATCACATCACACAATCAACTACACATCAAAATCAAACAAACAAGCATACAAGCCGTCCATTGTCTGTGGACGACGGGTGTCGGGTGCTACTAAACACCGTCTGCATCCTAGTATATATTTCAACTAGAAAAATTAAATTAAAGGTGAGAAGTTATCATAGAGGATTCCACTCTGCCGTGCTTTGCTGTTGAACTGCTGAATCGTCTGATCGGTTTAAATGCCCATTGCAGTCCTTTTCTCGCTGTTCAAATAAAAATTATATTTTTATTGCTTCATTCTAATAAATAAAAATTCATATTTTTATTTCTACTTCATATATTCTTACAACGCTTATTTCAATATAAAAATTATATTTTTATATTTCAACTTCTTATATAAAGGTCGAATTTTTTATTTCATTGCTACAAAAATCTCATTTTTACTTCACTATATATATAATAAAATCAGATTTTTATTTCGCTACTTATATAAAGATAATACTTTCACTAGTTATATAATATAAAAATCGTATTTCTATTCATTCTATACTATAAAAATCATCTCTTTAACATTTCTACTATATAAAGATTGTATCTTTATAAATTTAAAAATCACTTCTTGCTTCTTTAAAAACCATATCTCTACTTCATATGTAAATTCAAACCTTTCTGCTTTAAAAACAAAATTATTTATGAAATTAGTAATACATTAAAACCCATATTTTTATTATAACAAAAAGAAAAAAATCTGATTTCATAATAAAAAAAAGAATAAATAATCACTTACAGCTAATCGGAGGAGGGTAAAGATGTAGCACCGGAGTTGCTGAGGTGGCGGGGAGGCTCCTCAGGGTTGCGGCAGACTTCAGGCAGTGGGGTTGGGCTGAACGGGTCCTAGGATTTTGGGGGGTTCGGGCTGTGGGATTTCCAACGGAAAAGGGGCGGAGGGAGGAGAGAGAACGTCAGGAGGCGGGGGAAGGCTCGATTTCGTCGACTGTGGCTCCAAGGGGGAGGAAGCGGCGGTTTTGGCTGGGGGGTGTTTCATGGTGGTTCGGATTTAACACGGAGATAAGGGGAGGAGAGTAAGGGGAGGACGAGACGCGAGAGGGGGGGAGGGGGGCTGGCCAGTGGCGGTGGCGCCAGGCGAGGGGAGGCGGCCGTCGATGTCTGGGGGAGGGCGATGGGGTGCTTTGGGGGAAATCGCGATTTTCTCTTTTGTTTTTTTATTTCGAACGGTAGAAAGAAAGCGAGGAGAGAGAGTAAAGGATTTATATAAATATTTATTATTTTTAAATTCAAAAAGTTGACTTTTTTATTCGACCTCTAAACGAGGCCCACCGCCTGTCGTCCATAGCTAATTACCCCCATTCCGAACACAATGGGATATGTATCGTAAGCTGATTCGATTGTTTCGATCAGTTTTCGTCAAAATCAACATATAACTCTATATATTGATTTTTTGAACGCACATTTTAATTTACCGGGGTTACATACTAACTCGAAAAATTCAGAAAAATATTTCTAACTTCGTGTTGACGATACGGTCCTAACAAAACTAGTTTCGTCAAATTCTGAGATAATTTGAAAAATGGCCATTTTCCAGTCGATTAAAATCAACTGAAACTGGTCAAACGCATTTTCCTTTGCCACGCTCACATATTGATTCAAAAAATTATGAAAATTGAATCTATCAATAACTTGACATCACGATCCAACAAAAGTGGTTTCGTCGAAATCCGAGGTCGTTTGCAAAATGGCTATTTTCAAGGGCTGAAATTTCAACTGGACATATCTTTTTATCCCCGCTATGAAATTTCAATTTTTCGGATTCGTTGGAAAGATATTCTCGAATAGATTCGAATATCTTTGGTTTCACTAAAATCCGGTTTATTTTGCACCCGGTATGTTCATTTGAATTTTGAAATCGAATTATCGAACTACCGCGCCATTTTCAATTCCTTCTATATATTTAAATACATATTTATATTCTAACGACGATCTTTATAATATATACGTTCGAAGTCTATTCAAATAAATTTCTCGTCATTATTATTTAAAATAATTTCATTTTAAATAATCAAAATTCGCTAAAATTGCCAAAATAAAATTTTAAATTGGCCCAGATTTCCGGGTTATTACAACACAGTTATTAGCTATTACTCTGTTTCATTGTAATCGGCAGTAACATTATGTCATTTAGAATTTAAGTAATATATGTATATATATATATTGATATATGCAGTAGCAAATGTGATTTGCCAACTGCATGTATGTATATGTATGTATTTGTTATCATTGTTAAAATGCAATCATTACTATTAAAATTCTGTGATAGTTTTGATTTAGGGATTAAAAACCCAATTATGACTGACACTTAAGAGTTATGTATTCTTAGATGCATACTTGATTCAAATGGAACAATTATGACTTGTTTTAGATGTCTATTTTAAGTGTCTTATTGTTGGTCCATATTTTGTTTCTTGTACATATTTACGGATTTAACAAATTATATATACCTATTAGACAGGGAATCCCATTACCTGAGAACATATATTAACACAGTTCTAACGTTATTATGGCTCTTAAGTTTAATCTCAAAATTGTTTGTAGATTAACTTATTTTCTAGCAAGTCGGTTCTGCAATTACCCATTGGTTTCATCACTGGGAGCATGTATATATGTTTGTTTTGACACTAACTGGATGGTAATATTCCTGCATAATTGTTTTGGGTCTGAGCTGAATACATTTATATACATCATGCCTGAAACATTTTGCTAAGGTAGATATTATGAATTAAACCAATATATGATTCAAACTGTTGATTCATTGTTTGTCTTGATGGTGTTTGTTATCCCATAATAATCGAATGTATCAGACAATTCAAGTATTATGACAAAGGGAATAATGATTCCTGAATTGAACACCATATAGGAAACATGCATTCATCTATTGCATACAAATTTGTTTGTATTGCTTATATATACATATGTATATATATTTGATATATATATATATATATGTACGTTTGAATTTGAACAGTGACATATATTATGGTTGATATGTATATATGTATATGATGCATGATTATTGCATTGTTTATTTTCAAATGAAAAATCTGCTGTCATATTTTTGTTGTTGTTGCAGATTCCCTTGTGGCTAGGCTCAGTATGACTGAACCAATAAGCAGACAGGGATGGACATGGATGCAAATTACTAAAACTTCATGAAGTATACGTAGTTTTAGTTCTATGCAGTGTGACTGCTTGTAATTGTAACAATGCTGTGTTTATTGTATTGATAAATATGAGAAATTGTTATACATGTATACATATTGTATATAATGGTTTGCACATTTATCTGGATGTTTAGATACAATACTGTTTTGTATTGAATATACATACAGATGTGTAATTACCATTGTAAAGTTTATTATCCTGTTTGAATTTTGATAGGCCTACACATGTTAATTATGTCAAGTGTTCATTGCTCATAATGGTATGTTGGTCATATGAAGCTTGTTGCATATTTATTTCTCTATATATCCCTTTTACCTATATTTCACAATCGGTATGTAAGTTTCATTTACATACAATTTTGAAATTTATGTGATTTTCAGATTAATATCAATATGGTCCTTGCATTCCTTTTAGGTAGGTAAGACATATAAAATTGAAGCCTATTTGGATACATGGATTTTTAATGTATTTTGCCAGAAGTTATGAAATGTTCAGAATTAGTATAGACATGGTATCTATAATATGTTGAATTTAAATACGCATATACTGCATATATTCTATTCAAATAATATTGTGATTATAAAACATATATTTTGATATATGTAAATAACTTTAATATTGTTTTCACTACGAATTATAAATTCCCTTTAAAGCAAATTTTGTTATATTAAGTCATGGTGACGTCTTCCAATAATATACTCATCACTGTCCAAGATCACTGGTTGTAACTAACGCTAAAGCGTTGTGCACCTTTTATTTTGGTTATATGCGATGGAGCAAGGTGTGGTGCTCCAACCTATTATTGGTCTGACTTAACTAGGCTGCATAATAAGATTATGGCCTTAGAGACAAAAGCTTGAATTATTCTATATATTTTGAGCAAATGAATAATACTGAACAAACTGCTCAACATGCGATCCAAGAGTTATATAGACGATATAATTGACATAAGATGTCTACCTAAAAGGTTGTGTTTGGAGTTTAGCCAAAGCTAGGTCAAGGCATGATTAGATATGGATCTTGGAACACCGTTATATATATATATATATACCGATATGTATATATAAACAGAGGGATGTTAATTTGAGTGGGAGCATATTTTAATTTAAATTACATATTTATGTTAATATAAATTTGATTGTCAAAATTTTGTGATTAAATAAAAATTACAGAATCAACTATTATTTTATCTAATGTAGATATTGAATAATAAATAACTCGATAATTTAATTAATCCTTAAGAAGGATATAAATTGAATTAAATCCAAAATTTCTTGACTAACATTGAAATTTTAGGATTGTCCTCAAACAAATCAAACGTAATTATTATATTAACATAGAGGATCTAATATGAAAGGTTGAGGTGTGACTTCAACTGAATAATATATAAATGTCATAACAATCTACTTATACGTTTCTAGTATTAGATACTAGATATAAATCACATAAATGTATGATAATTTACCGAAATTGCAAAATAAGTAGAGATCTGATAAAATGACAAGTGGACTTACGAATGGAAATGAAACAAAAGTTGCTGGATTATCCATAGAAAGTTAATTCTTGTTGTGTATACTGGCTTAATAAAATAATTGTTATTATGAAATTCCATTTAAATAAATATTATTATAAATCTTGTTCAGACAAGTTTTAAATTTCATTTGTAATAAAAGAATAATTGTTATTCATTTTATTTAAATGAAATATCCTATGGAATTTCATAAATAGTTAATGATCTTTATAAATTGTTAACTATAATGTACTTGACATTAACACTGAGTGGATTAAATTTAATAATTTAAATCCAACACACCTTTAGCATTGTCAGTTAGCCAATATAAACAAAAACGCATATCAAAACTCCATAATGATGGAATTTTGAGGTCATTTGATTTCGAATCATATGAAGAATGCAAATCTTGTTAATAGGGAAAATAACTGAATCACCTTTCACTTGACACAGTGAATGGACTATTATGTATTGGGATTCATACATAATGATGTATATGGAGTAATGAATACATATGCTAGATGTAGGTTTTATTACTTCACTGATGATATCAGTAGATATAGATATGTATACATATCAGAATCCTTTGAAAAAGTTCAAAGAATTCAAAGTGAGGTTAGAAACCAATTTTAATAGAATATAAATACTTTTCGAACAGTTCGAAAGAGAATATTTAAGCCAATAAATTTAATGACTATCCAGATGAGTTTGAAATTGTTTCACGACTCACTCCACCTAGAACACCATGTTGAAATGGTGTGCCTGAAAAGAGTAATCACATCGTATAAGATATGGTACGACCAAGAAAACTCATATAGATCTTCCAATAAATTAAATTGAAAACAATTACGATATGGATTAGGAAATGTCCTAGTATGTCTAAATGTGCATATTTGGGATGTATGGCGCTTGTTAAACGTCATTCCTCTGATAAGATCGGACCTAAATCAAATAAATATTTTGTGGAATATCCAAAAGAAATAAATGGATATTATTTCTATAAATCATCTGAGAATAAAACGTTTTATTGCTCGAATTGGTGTTCATTTTAATGGAGATCCAGTCTCTAAGATACCGATGGGAATGAAATAGAAATCGAAATGTCTCGAAAACCACATAATGTCATTGAATCTTGTATAGACAAGAAATTGTGTGGGAGTGACACAATAATTACAATGTTATATATATATATATATTGATAACACATTAATTATTGTGAATAATGTTAGTTTTAAAGCAAGAAATAGATACGGATTCTAAGAAAGGAAATGTTTGGATTAAGAAGTTCATAATTGAACTTAATTCATTGTTGATCCAATGATTTACATTGCGATAACAATGTGGCTATTGCTCAGGCCTAAAACGTTAAACTCGTAATCGATTCAAACATATATTTAAGAAATATAACTCTTATGTGAAATTGTTCACAAAGGATATGAACATATCTGCAAAGTTGCAAAAGCTGTAATGTTGCAGACCTACCGAATTAAACACTGACGCAGCAGAAGTTTAATAGTCACACTAGTTTCATGAGTATAGGATACATGAATGATTGACTCTAGTGCAAGTGGGAGATTGTTAGCTAGAGGCAATCCATTTGATGTGATTAATAACGTTATTATTTTATTTGGAATAAAATATTATTCTATTATATTGTATTTACTGCGTAATATAAATAATAATAATATAATAGAAGTCCTTAGAATAATAATACGGAATTATATAGTTCGACTAAGAATGAACTTGAGATTATATAATGTGATAAGTATTATAATTCTTAAATGCCTCTAGTCGAGTTTTATTGTTTATGCAGGACAACAATAAAGCGTTGAGACTTGTATATTGATTGACTGATGATCACATCTCATTGATCATTAATATAGGTAATATTAAAGTCAAGATATAAATACGTATTAGAGAATAGTGTATTGGGCTGACCCACCGTGAGATAACTGCATGGAATATAATTAACAATATCATAAGTTATTCTCATAGTGACAGTGACGTAATGGTCCTCAGACCTGAAATCATTATTATTTTATTCGAGGATATTTTTGTTTTGATATCATCTAAAGTTATTTCATAACAGAGTAATGATAACAGTGATTATTGGATATATCTAGAATCTAATATAAATTATGAATGATCTAGATGGAATTTAACCCTACGATATATTCGTAGTGATATCCATGGGCCTCTTGATTGAGTGAGACTGTGAAATGCATGGCCGTGCTCAAATATTGATTTGTTTTAATAGTCTGCTCATCGATCAAGAAATACAGATTAAATCATAACGAGGATGATACGATCCGTGCCTCTAATTTAATCTTGGATATATCGGTTAAAAGGATTATATTACATTGATACACTAGTCACAAAAAGGTTGTATCGAATCGATAATGTTATTATAGCTTGGGTAGCAGCGACGCATTGCTAGATGCCAATCACTGTTTATGGTTTTAAATACGATTAAAAACCATTGCCAATGTTGTAGTAACCTATAGGGTCACACAAAAGGAACGTTAGAAAGGAGAAACTGATTTGAATAAATAAACTGTCAATTTGTTGATATTTTATTTAGGATCGAAATGGATGTTGGGTGGATCCAAATTTTAAGGTTGATACTAGTATTTAAAAGGAGGTTATCCTTCTTTTAGATATACACGACTTAACCTAAAACAAAACGGGTTAGATCAGATCTAAATATCGTTAACCACTCATACTTTCCTTTTTCCTAAAAACCCTAAATCGGTCATGGCGGCTAGCATCGCACTCTCCAAATTCTTCCTCCAATCCGATTGATGAAGGGGCGTTCCAGTGGACTTCTCTAGAGGCTCGACAAATGGAGGGTTGTCGATTCGATTGCTATTTCGAAGCCGTTATCGCTCCTCTGGATCTCACGCATCAGGTATGAGCTTTATCCCAAAATTATTCAAGTTTTGATTTATTTTTCTTGCTAAGATCCTAGTTTTAAATTGTTAAAAATTAATTAGGAACCCAATCTGGTCGGATCTTCCCTTCATCATAAAACTCCATGGTTTCTTCTTTGTCCTCGTTTCTTGATTAGGCCCTACTAAAACTTGTTGTACTGTGAAGGTATCTTATCAAACATAAAATTGTTATGAGCTCCTATGATCAATAATATAATATATCTCCCTAACTTTGGGTAAGCCCAAAATATAATACCGACTCTCTACCCTTTAGAAGATGCCTAGACAGTTCCCAAAGTCTAATTACAAATTTGGTTCGAGTAAAAATTTATCAATGTTATTCCGTCAACTCTTTGGTATTTTAGATGGCCTCCTTGAAATTCTTCAAGAGTGCCCACTAATTACCAAAAAGATAATTACACAACCCTTAAAAAGATAAATATTTTTCCCATTGTTCAAGAGATCCAAGATGCAATTATTCCTCTTATTTGCAAAGCTATGATTGTCTTTAGTTTTTCCTTCAATCTTCGAATGGGATGTAACTCAAAAATTTAGAAATTCCTAAATCACAAAAGATTTAGACTTTATTTCTATTTTACTGAACCTTTTTACTTTTTATTTCTATTTTACACTTTATTTCACTTTTATTAAACCTTTTTACTTTATTATTATTACTATTTTAAAAAACCTTTATCAGACAACTTTTTATCTGTTTGGTTATTTTAAACCCTTTATATATATTATTATCATTATTTATTTATTTATTTATTGGGTTCCATTTCTAGTCAACCCCAGCTTGTTTGGGATATACAGCTTTTTTGTTGTTGTTGTTGTTGTTGTTGTTGTTGTTGTCTATCTCATAATTGTGGTCCATCCATTTTCGAAACCGGATGAATACGTACTTAACTCTTTCAAGCTCCTTTAAGCTTAAAAATATATCCATTTTCTCCAAATCAACTTATTTTTCTAAATCAGTCCCTAAAAATCCTCTTTTGATCTTATCAGTTACAAAATTATTGCCCACTAAATTTGCAATTAATATCCATGAATTTACTTTTGAAATTATGGATTACGGTAAATTACACTATATTGTATAGATATATTGCTAAGTGTTAAATACAATTATAAACGTTCTAATTCCTAAACTAATCTGTCTAGGGAAATTTAATTCACAATCAACCCTTGATTCTGGAAATACCATCCCGCACAATTTTTTCAAATAGAAACTTTTGGGACATATGCTAAAATTTCTAGGCTAGGTTGTGCAATTAATCCTTACTTAGTCCTAGAACCTAATTATGGTACCTAATTAGCTACCTTTAGTATTCTGGAGTTATTCCTCTTTATAAGGTGAAATTATGGTAATTACACTGGAAATATTCTTCTGAATATTTTTATATCCTTATTTTTCCTCAAACTTGCACAATTTCAGAAACAAGTATTTAATACCTTATTAAAACATGAGATGTTAAATTTTGTGAAGATTTAATGCTTACTATGCTAATACATGTCTTTAATAAAACATCCTTTATTTAGAATTTATTCCAAAACGTTACAATGAGGATTCAGGTGCCCTTTTCTATGTTAACCAAATGCTTAAAATAAGAGTGGAATACTTTTGTATTTTAACACTTAACTTTATTAACTGTTTCAATGTTATTCATTCACTCTTTTCAAAATGGTCGATAAAATTTTAATAGATAATAAAACAATCGCTCATTCTGTTTTTAGAAGATGGAGTCTTATTGTCTAAGATTTAATTAGGTGGTAATTAAGTCTCCTAAAGTGTATAATGATACTTATTGCTAAATTTTTCAAAAAATATCATTACTTGACACAATAACACTTTTGAAGCATTACCCAAGCTTTGTGTACCTTTTAGCAATAAAGCTTAATAACTTCTTTTGAAACGTCTCAAATAAATGTCCCATTATAAAATTATAACATTTATCAAATGTTCATAATTCTGAAATAAACAACAAAATAACACCTCTTATTCTAACGCTTATATTTTATTTACACACATAATGTCAGTCTTTAATGTCATTCAAAAGGACAAATGTTTTAAGGTTAATGCTTTTTTATATTTGAAAACGAGACTTTAATAATTCAACATTAAATTAAGTATCAATTAAGCCTTTTAAAATATTCATTCTTATATTCTAAAATTTATGATATTATTGTCAAAAATATGTTTTAAAATATCAATTTTGAGACTACATTCATTTTGAAACAAGTATAAAACTCTTACTACTACGCACGTATGCTCTTATCAAATTTATCATTAATGTATGTTTGAATTTCTGGGAAATCCTTAATTACTCATTACACTTTGTTTGCAAAATGAGAGTGCTTTACAAAGATTTAATTTAATAGTCATAAATAAATTATAAATTTCTAAATTAATTTATTGGGTAGTCGTTTCTCATTTATTTTACTCCTAGTACTATTACTTCCTCTAATACTCCTTATTATAATAGAATTCTACTGTTTCAAATTGTATCTAATTTATGGCAAATGAATTCTTTTTCCACTCTCTTTCAAATGAGCATACTTATTATGTTTATCCTACGAAACTTTTATGTGACTTCTTTTCTTCTTCCCTTTTTATTTCTAATCAAACGTCGATTTTTCTTGTCATGACTTGTAGAGGATTTTTTTTTAAGAAAAGGATCTTTTAAAATTCATTTCAATATTGAAAGCTTGTTATATCATGGCCATGATAATTATAAATTTTCCATTATAATTGTTTACTGCTTGACCCTTACATTTCTTATCTATTTAAAAATCATAATTGAAAACGTTTACTATTATTCTTTAATTAAAAAATTCATCTTTTGTTTTGTCTAAAGTTTATATTTATAGTATGTTTAACAGAAGAAATAGAAAAAAAATTCAAATTTCTCAAAAACTTTTATTTTCTCAAAAATAATATTTCCAATTTTCCATGTTGAATGGAATTTTATGCAACTTAAGCCTATAAATGAAATGTTTAAATTTCCTTTTCAGAATAATTATGTAGTATGTCAAAAATCATTTTTGTAAGCCTCTTAAAATTTTAATATTTCGTCTAAATTTTTTGATGCATTAGTCCAAGGAAGTCTATTTTTATATTAAATCATTTCTTCCATGATCCTATATTTTCCAGTCCTTGACATTTCTAGTTGCTCCTGTTTTAAGTGTCATTTATGCCATTTTATCCATTAATACTTATGGACATTTAATTCAAAATCGAATATTCATACTTTTGCATAAATGTCCTTAATTACGTCCTTAATATTTTCCATTTTCATTATCCATTCACTTATTGGACATTTAATGCTCTTTCTAATTTGAAAATTCCATTTATTTCTCATACGGAGGTATTCCATTTAACAAAAGATAACCTCTCGTTTTTCCTGAAACCTTAACATACTCTTATGTTATGGATATTAATTTTTCCTTATTAACGGTTGCCCTAACAAACATCTTGTAACACCCCACCTCCGCTAGGGTCACTCACAAAGGGAATGCCCTAGGTTTGGAGGGGTATTATCTAGTAAACAGACACAGAGATAACACAAGACAGAACATAGATAAAATAGAGTATATAAAGCAGCGGATATAAACTTTAAAACCAAATCTCATTACTGAAAAATAGAGTCAAAACCTCTTACATCAAAATGCTAAGTCATTATTTCATTACATCAAGTTCTTAAGAAGCAAAGTACTTAAAACAACATAAGTAAAATATTATTCCCCAAGAAGTGCATGAGTGCAGCCATAGCATAGCTCAAGACCAAACCGTACATGAGCGGTTAGAAAGCAAGCAAAGTCCAAGATAAGAGCTAGAGTTTCCTCCCTGAGAACCTGGGGGGGGGGGGGGGAACGAAAACGGGTCAGTCAAGCCATGAGGCGAAAGAAAACGGGTCAGTCAAAAAGACTGGTAAGCCCTAGTGACTATCAGCATAGAAACTAGTAAAGTTAACAAGACATGAATAAACTGGAATTAAACATAGGAATGATGATAAGTCTGACATGATAACTAAGCTAAAAGATAACTCAAGTCTAACATTGCGTATTCAAGGTTCGCCATACCAACTATACTGGTATACTTATCACGTGTCAACTATAAATCAAGAAATAATCCCTTGGCCCAATATCGTGAAGTGACCCAATTCGGGGTCCAACGGTATGATCAAATCGATCGGCTCCCTATAAGTCTAGCTCATCGTGTGTCTGTGTCATACGACCCTATCACGAATGTAGTCACCTGTGCTAGGTCCACCATAGGGTGTATCAAGCCCTAGGGTGCCAACCACCGACACAAATCAAGAATGCACAGATAATCCTACTGATGCCCAATGCCTGCTTTTTCAACTCCAGACTAAGTGCACGACCCTAGTCCGCCTGAACCTACAATGGCGCACCAACTCAGCCGTTGTTCTGGTCGCTTACAATCAGCCCAGCAATCGTGCCCCACCCTGCCTAGTCCCAGGGTACCGTGATACATCTAGTGGGTTACTGCTGAAAAGGACCGTGTAACTAGGGTTTCGTTCAGCAGGTTAAGTTGTCATTTAAAATCGAGACTTAACCCCATCTACGTGTCATGTCAAATTGACTAAGTGTGTCGTTCTAGTTCAAGACTTAGTCCTACGAATCATGTGTCAGGTTGGTTAAGTGTGTTCAAGCGGTTCATGACTTAACCCTATCAAATCAACGTGTCAAATTGGTTAAGTATATTCAAGTGGTCCATGACTTAACCCTATCCAGTGGCATTAATTTACTTAATGCACCCCTAACCTCTCACATTAGACTTGGTTATGGTTACTGGATGTGTCGGGCGGGTCCGGGCAGTTTTACACCATAACCTATTCTAACCTCGGGTTTCGAGTGCGATATGACCAACTACTCACATTGGGTCCTATTGTTTGCAGTTACTGGATTCGCCGGGCGGTTCCGGGCAGATTTATACTGCAAACTCAACCCAACCTCAAGTTGGCCACGTTCAAGTTATCTAAGTGTCATGTCCCAAATTCATATTTTCAAGTATAATTTCATGTCAAGTTCATGTTCCTATCCAAGCTCAAGTTATAACGATATTCATGTTTTCAAGTTCATACTAAATTCAGGTTTTCCTAAACTACCCAAATCGCATTCCCAACGCTCGTGAATTCGAATCAAGGCAATAGATGTAACTAGGGAATAACATAACAAGGATGGGTATAAAGTGGCAAAGGTGATTTCAAGGCAAGCATGGTGTAACTTGAGATATGATCATAACATCACTGGCATATGAAATAGGGTGATAAACATAGCAATAAATGACATAAGATGATAATCCTAAACTTGTAACTAGCAAAAGTTTCAATATCACAACATCATAGGCATGTTAAAATAATGATAGGGTTTAGGTTATGACATGAACAGGCCCCTAAATCAAGTTCTTAACAGTATTCCGCAAATCAAGGTTCAATATGAACGGTACTAGGTTCAAGGTGAATAGATCTAGGGTGAACAAGAGTAGATCTAAAATAATAGATCAAAAAGGAATAGTCATAGGTCAAAGATATACAAGAGTAGGTCTCAAGTAGTTATCATGTTTATGTTCAACTTCAATTTACACATGTCCATATTAAGTTTAGAGTTTAGATCTAAGAGTAACTGGGGCTTACAGATCGTGGTTTTTGAGAACTAAGAACAGAAATTGTCGTAGGATCGTTGTTGAGATGTTGATCTATTCCCTTGAATTGTTGTAGAAACGTTGGCCTTCGATTTGGATCTAGTTTGAATGTTTAAGCTTCAAGTTGGAGGCGGCGGCCATGGTTCAAGAGGAGACTTAGCAGCATAATAGTGTTAGAAAGATTTGTTGTGGATTAGCCTAGGTCTTAGGGTGTTTTTATAGTTGCAACAACTAGTTTAGGCCATAGGATAAACCCTAGAATCAATCTGAACCGCCAAAAATCGTCATAGGCCCTCAAACAAGCCAACAGGGTCAAGCAGGAACAACCAGGCCCAAACCAGGTTTGGGGACCAGGTCGACACCCAAGTCGACTGCGCAGTCGACCTGGTCCTGGGGGTGTCGACTACCCAGTCGACTTCCCAGTCGACCTGGGGTGCTGGGCGGGAATTTTCCCGCCCAGTCTGTCTGGGTTTTGAAATTCGAATTTGAATTCGAATTCGAACTGTTTTGAACTCTGAAAATTTCTGAAACTTTGGGGAGCCATAACTTGGTCATACGGACTCCGATTTTCGAAAACTCGGACTCGATTTCATGCAGAATTCCATGACGAACGCAATGGTGCAACCCGTTTCCCTTGGTTCTTATTTTAAAATTTAATTCTGCCTAGATTTATGGTTATAACACGTTATCAAAATACAGGTTGTTACATTCTCCCCTCCTTAAAGGATTTCGTCGCCGAAATCTCTAAGTTAGGAAGAACGTAGCCTACCATCCATCATCCATCTACTCAAAACATCATCCACAAGCAAACATTGTCCTTAAGAGATTTCTAATGCTGTATGAACATATGCAAAAAGTTTGTGTATATGTTCCTTATCTAATGCAAATGATCAGGCCTGATTAATCTTTCTAATGCAAAATATGTTTAGTGTCATGAATCCAACATGTATGCAAACAAATCCTAGTCACGTTAGCACTATATGTGTGCACAAAAATTCATCCATATGCAACATTCATATGATGACACATTCAATTTCATCCATAAATAAGTATAAACACTCATGCAATGAAAATGTGTCTCAGCCGATCTAGTGCTTAATGTGTGTTATGCAACCACAAGCAATCACTTGCAACCACTTGCAACCATTCGCAAACATCAAGCATAACATGTTTCAAATACATGTTTACATTCATAGGATTCTACCTAAGGTTCTCAAGATAGGATCAAAAGGATATACAAGATAAAACAGAGTATCTAGGGAAAAGAAGTTAAAGATGTACCACTAGAAGGTCCTTCTTGCAGGGCTTGCCCTTGCTTCTTAGGGCAGTTCTTGCTGATGTGTCCAGTTTCACCGCATTGAAAACGTGCTCCTATCTCCATGTTCTTCTTCCTACAGTCCTGGACTATATGCCCATCAATACCACAGAAGTTGCATTTTCTTTTCTCATGTGACTTGTCATTCTTGTTGTTGCTGTTCTTTCCTCCTTTCTCGGAGTCTACCTTCTTGTCTTGAGACTCATTCGCCTTGACCTTCTTCTTTCCATTCTCGTCTTCTTCATGAAGTAGGGCCATATTCACCAAGCTTACAAAGGTCGCCCCCATGGGTACATGAGTCATGGCCATAGTGTGGAGTGGCTCGCTCAATCCTCGAGCAAAGCGTAGAGCCTTCTTCTCAGCCGTGTTGACTAAGTCCAAACCAAACCTAGCAAGCTGATTAAACTTATTCACGTATTCCCTAACTGACATGTCCCCTTGTTTGAGTGCCAGGAACCTCTCCATCTGAAGGCTAGCTTCTGCGGATGATAAAAACTTAAGCCCAAACCTCTCTCTAAAGTCTGCCCAAGTCTCAATTGGCCTGGTAGCGTTGGTGACTTCCCACCAAAATGCAGCTTCCTCTTTCAACAACCACTACACCATAATAGCCAATTGGCAACCCTTTTATTTTTCAATTGGCAACACTTATTTGGGTTGTAAGGTGGTAACAATAGTATGTGTTGCTATATTAAAAAAGTGTTGCCAAAAATACATATTAATAACTTTATTATTGGCAACACTTATTTGGGTTGTTAAGGGTGGATTCTGGGGGTAAAAATGTAAACAAACCAGCATAACCCTAATTCCTCTTTTACGTTCCATTGTTCCAACGCTTTCCCCATTTCGGTCGCGTAAATCATTATCTCACCTCCCACGATTCTCAGAGGAAAAAAGAAAAAAAAATCTGAGCATGACGAAGTTGAAGGCGAAGATGAAGGTTCCTCTCTAATCGGATTTTAGGGGTGGCTTCACTCGCTTTCAACTCGCAGGTATAAATCTCATTCAATTTTAGGG
This sequence comes from Allium sativum, assembly GCA_030737875.1. Taxonomy (NCBI): domain Eukaryota; kingdom Viridiplantae; phylum Streptophyta; class Magnoliopsida; order Asparagales; family Amaryllidaceae; genus Allium; species Allium sativum. The sequence goes on along the minus strand of CM060925.1, from coordinate 135,285,149 downwards.
AAATTCAATCCTATTTTAGCTGCTGATTTACACAGGAGGAAGGCTACTTGAAGAAATTAAAGGTAGGCTTTCTTAATTCGACGATAAAGCTGCACTAATTTACGTGATTATCCCCTCTCAGAAAATCAAAACCCTACTTCCTCTTTGTCTATAGGGAAATTCGACCTATTTTAACTGTTGATTTACACAGGAGGAAAGCTACTCGAAGAAATTAAGGGTAAGCTTTCTTAATTTGTCCATAAAGCTATTAATTTTCAGTATATAATTGGTTCATATCGGTGTTTGATATACAACTGCTGAACTTAATTGGATTCGAAGGAGTTAACGCAGCTTACTTGATTAGCTAATGAACCAAAATTGTCATTCACCAGAATCATTAAGTTAGCTGCTACGAATTATCCCCTTTAAATTTTCATTCACCATAATCACTATAGTTTGTACAATATTCATGTAGTGAAACTATTTGTTGAAATACAGAAACAGGTATTAAAATTGTTGCAATAGTACATGAAGAGATTGACTTGTTTGCTCTAAAAGATATGAGGAATAAGACACAGTCCCAACTACATGACTTAACGTTTCATTGTACACTAATTTACTTATATCAACTGTCGATTATCCTAGCATCATAGTGGTTTCAATAATGCATTTGTATTGAAATTTCATGGTTCATATTGATAAATATATCAAATAATCTAATAAATCATTTGGATTTCTTGCCAAAAATGAGTGATACATAAATATTAATTAATTTTTTTTTCTAAATCTCCTTTTCAGGTAGCCAAAAATCAAATTCATCTTTTGTTCCTTCAATCTGATACATTTTCCTTGATGTAGTAAATACATTATCATGGTTGTAGAGAAAATTTTAATGACTTACTTGTTGTTAAAATAATAATACAAGTATATATTATTTTGATAAACAAGCATATATACTAAGCATTTATTGCATTGACTCACAGTTTTATTTTCAGTTCAACTCTGTTAATAGTAAATACGAAGGCTATAAACATTTGTTAATCTTGACTTTTATTGTGAACTACATATGCTGATTGTAAACAATATTAAAGAATGGATGTTTCAATTTATATTTTATTTATTTATGATAAAAGGTGCACACTTATGTTTTTAAATGGGGGCATTTAAGTAAGTTTTTAGTTAAGATGCAGTGGTAAAAGTCCAAACATTCAAGTTGCATCTTTTTTTTTCTTTTTTTTTTAAAGATAAAAGGCATACTAAAAGTTGTCTTTTAGAGTTTTTTAAAATGAGAATAGAAAGTTTGTCAAAATTGGTTTTTAACAGAAAACAGAAAAGAGTTTGTTTTTTACACTTTGATGCATGATATATGACGACGATGGCCTTGATGAAATTGTTACTTATTTTTTCTGTTACCAAAAAAGGAAAAAATAAAAGAAAAGAAAAGATGGAAAAAATCGGTATATAGTTTGCACGTTTTAACCAAATAGAGATTTCTTTGTGTAGTATTTAAAAAAAGGGGTCTTCAGACTTCAGGGTCATTTCTTCCTTGTAAATAGTTTTCAAAGTAGTTTGAGGTTGAAGCTAGTCATCCAAAATGTGGATAAAAAGGGGTCTTCAGACTTCTGGGCCATTTCAACAGCAGCTTGTAGCTGTTGTTGCCACAACAGCTTCAAGTTGCTGTGCAACAGCAGCTTCAACAACTGCTATAGAGATCGAAAATTTATGTATTTGATTAAACAATTTAGTCTAAAAACAAATGTAGAAATCAATTAAACACTGAAAAATCTATCTTTATTTATCAAGTCCCAAAAAAGCATTGTGACTACTTTGAAATAGAGTGACTCTATTTTTTATTTATCAATGGTGTCTATCTTCTGTTAGTTCATTTGTATTCAACTGCTTCAATTACTTCAAAGTAGGTCACTCTATTTCAATTACTTCCAAACTTTCAGACGGTTTAGTTCATATATTTTTTGCTAGACAACTTATATTATTCTGTTCATTTAGGTTCCAATTCTCTATGGACAAAGCTTAGTGCAACCATGCAGTTCAGCCGTCAAATTTTGTATATTAGGTCTTAATAACTTGATTAGCTACTCAGTTGGTGATCTTTTACTTTAAATGTAAACTACTACTTATAAGTGCCTATATGTGCTTATATGTGGTTAATATAAACATGAATAGTTAGTTTCTAAACCTAGTATTCTAAAGTGATATCGTAGACACTAATCGTTCTTGGCTGAGAAGCGATTCCACTTAACTTCTCAAATGATATGTTTATGTTTTTATTAACATGCATTGAAAAAGTGTCAGTTTGGAGAGGTGATACAACGTACAGAGAAGAGGTGATACAACGCACAGAGCAAAAGCTTGGCACTCCAGGTCAGTCATAAGAGTTAGCATATATCAAGTTTTTGTCTGCTATCATATGAGTCTGATTTAGTGATATATAAACTGCAATATAATAAGTAGTGCTGGAGAATGAAGATAACTGGAGCGTGGAGCAGAGACAACTTTTTTTTGAAGCAACACAATTCATTTATTGATGGACTTTACTAACATATGCTATTTTGCTAATCTGGCAGGAACTTTTACAGTATCATGGGCAGAGGGTTTCAAAACTGAATGCATGTGATCATTGAGGTATGTGCAAACTTTTGTGGTTTGCTATAATTTTGAAACATTTCCCATTGGTCTTTAACACATACGAACCTGACGTTTCATGTGCAAACTTGATTCATTTTTCTTACTTTATTAGCAAGCATTTTGCTTCTCTTTTGTGTTTTGTAAGGTGCAGTAATACTGCGCCAATCGGCTCAGTAATACTGAGCCGTTTGGCGCCGTTTCACGGTGCCTTAGACTCAATAATATTGAGCCGTTTGGCTCAGTTAAACTGAGCTGAACGACTCAGTATTATTGAGGCTAAGGCGCAGCGAAACTGCGCCAAAGGCTCAGTATTACTGAGCCTAAGGCGCAGTAATACCTTGCTGATCGGCTCAGTAATACTTAGCCGTTTTGCAGTGTTGTTGGTGTCCAAGTTTTGGACCATGTATGTGATGGGCATATGGATTGCAATAACATGCTAGCTGCAAACATTTATATAATGGATTGACAAAACAAAGCTGACAAAATATGAAAGATATCAGTGTACAGGGAAGAAAAGTGGGCTAGTATCTCTTTGTAGTTTTCCATCAAAAACTCTGCTCATTTTCTCCTCACACCAATGTAGTTGATTGATGCTAATATCGGACATTCTTAGTACTCTTGATACAAGTTTCAGGTTTATTAGTCCCATCAGTATCTGAATTTGTTCTTCCTGTGTTAAGTACCTCTTTCTTATGCATTTGTGTCTCCTACCGATATCCTTGAGCTTTACTTTTTTCTACAAAATTATGTTAAAAACAGCAATATTTATATTTATTGCTTGAAAAGCTTGTTTTTTCTACTTAATAAATGTAACTTAAAGAACTTTGTTTGATCGGTTCACCATCTATATATGTAATCTCGCATCTTTTTCAATTCCAACTGGTTGTATAGTTAAAGTGAATACAAATCATGTGCAAGGCATGTTGTGTATAATGTATGTGGAATCACTCATGATTGTGATATTTTGAAACTCGTCATACACATTTCAAAGTTAGTTTGAGATTTATGGAACATTCAATAAATCTTGATAACGACACTTGATTCCTAAACTATAAAAATGAAAGAATCGACTGACTCACTCTTCTGTTGGCTTTCTTGAGAAATCGAAGGAAGGTAACATTGACTGAATTGGATCTCCTTTTCATAAATGCTTTAAATATATCTCTTCTGTTGGCTTTAAATTACACTGACTGATTTAAATTAGATTTAAATTCCTATGCTGTTTTATTTGATGTGATTTAAAATTAGATTTAAATTTTGAGACTGTTGTTTATTTAATTTCTACAGATGTCCTCCTACTCAAGGCCTTCGACTGATTATTTTGACTACTTCCAACGGTATTATCCATCGGCCTATTCAGACGATTCGGGCGATCCTACTCAAATTGTTTGCTCAGCCGAATCTCAGACACCAACTCCGTTTAGCGTCTACGAGAGAATAGAGTTGAGTTTAGAAAAAGATTTGGCATTATTAAGTGTTTAGAATGATGTGGCATCGCCTACCAGATCGACAACACCTACAAGATTGCCACCCCTACCAACATACTATGTTGGAGAAGCACAATCTCGAAGGTTGTTATGCCGTTGCAACATTGAACCAATATTCAGAACATGCTATTTGAATAAAAATGTTGGTCGCCGATATTTTATTTGTGCAAACACTGGAACTCTTAGAGATTGTGGATTCATCCACTGGATTGACGAACCATTATGTGATCGTGGTGTGGAATTTGCATTGGAGGTTCTTGAAGAAAACAAAAGGCTTAAAAAGGAGCTTAAATTGCAAGATTTCATCGAGCTCAATAGACAAAAGATGTGTCAAAATTGAAAGGTATGACTTTTAACTTATAACATTTACTGCTATTTGAAACTTAATTGATGTTATTTCATTAAATGCACGTAGAAAGCAGTAGAAGAAGCAGAGAAAATGAGAAAAATTGGTGGTACAAGCTATGCAAATTTTTGGATGTAAGGTTCGTTATATAGCTGGAGTTTCGCATTTGGTACTTGTAGACTTCAAATATGAAAAACATCTTGCATTATGTTAATTCTGTATTGTTATTACTATGGAATCAGATATTGTATATATATTAAATTTAGTATCTTTATGTATTGAATTTTTTTGTTAGTTCATACTTTGTTGTTACCATGAATATGGATTTTTATTTCTTGTTGATTTGGTTACATGTTGCTATGTTGAGATAATACCATAACTGAATGAATGCATATTAAATAGAGCTTATGCTATCTTATATGCAAATATTAGTGTTGCATGTTACCAACGTTTATAAGTGTTGCGAATATAATATTGCCAACGCTTATAAGCGTTGTGAATGAATATTTGCCAACGCATATAAGCGTTGCGACTGAATATTTGCCAACGCATATAAGCGTTGGGAATGAATATTTGCCAACGCTTATATGCGTTGGTAATACATTGCCGCCCCTCCATAGCAACACTAATAAGTGTTGCGGAAATTGTTTGCGATAGTTATACTCGTTGGCAATCACCTGTTTTGGTGTAGTGAACCATGCTGCCAACTGAACTTTCCTATAACCCTCCATATCGAAAATAACAAACAAGTCTTCAGTCTCTTTTAGCCAGTTTCGCGCCTCAACGAAGGTTTCAGTTCCAACGAAGTTCTTGCCGCCCATTCCTATAAAGTCCTTGCATATTTTGGCGAAGGCGGTACCCAAAGGAGGAGGAGGAACCGTGGCCACCGGGGGAGGAGGAGGAGGGATATCTTCCGGGCCCGCGCCGTTGGCCCTAGCTTCCAAGTATCTTCGGAACCAGCCAGGTATGGGTACTCCCTCAGGAAGGTTAAGATCAGACATGCTGAAAAGCGAAAAGGAAAAAGATTCGAACGAGGAAACAAAGGAAAGTGCTAATGGCTTTTAGGGAATAGACTTTTCTTAAAAATAAAAGTTTTCTTGAAAAATGCTTCTTTATAAACGGTTTTGAAAATAGTTTCAGAAGGTTTTTAAAACTTTTGCCCAGTCTGGTAATCTTCTGCTCTGATACCAAATGTAACACCCCACCTCTGCTAGGGTCACTCACAAAGGGAATGCCCTAGTTTTGGAGGGGTATTATCTAGTAAACAGGCACAGAGATAACACAAGACAGAACATAGATAAAATAGAGTATATAAAGCAGCGGATATAAACTTTAAAACCAAATCTCATTACTAAAAAATAGAGTCAAAACCTCTTACATCAAAATGCCAAGTCATTATTTCATTACATCAAGTTCTAGAGAAGCAAAGTACTTAAAACAACATAAGTAAAATATTATTCCCTAAAAAGTGCATGAGTGCAGCCATAGCATAGCTCATGACCAAACCGTACATGAGCTGTCAGAAAGCAAGCAAAGTCCAAGCTAAGAGCTAGAGTTTCCTCCCTGAGAACCTAGGGGGGAGGGGAAACGAAAGACAAAGAGGCGAAAGAAAACGGGTCAGTCAAAAAGACTGGTAAGCCCTATAGTGACTATTAGCATAGAAACTAGTAAAGTTAACAAGACATGAATAAACTGGAATTAAACATAGGAATGATGATAAGTCTGACATGATAACTAAGCTAACAAGATAACTCAAGTCTAACATTGCGTATTCAAGGTTCACCATACCAACTATACTGGTATACTAATCCCGTGTCAACTATAAATCGAGAAAATAATCCCTTGGCCCAATATTGTAAAGTAACCCAATTCGGGGTCCAACGGTATGATCTAATCGATCGACTCCCTACAAGTCTAGCTCGTCGTGTGTCTGTGTCATACGGCCCTATCACAAATGTAGTCACCTGTGCTAAGTCCACCATAGGGTGTATCAAGCCCTAGGGTGCCAACCACCGACACGAATCAAGAATGCACAGATAATCCTACTGATGCCCAATGCCTGCTTTTTCAACTCCGGACTAAGTGCACGACCCTAGTCCGCCTGAACCTACAATGGCGCACCAACTCAGCCGTCGTTCTGGTCGCTTACAATCAGCCCAGCAATCGTGCCCCACCCTGCCTAGTTCCAGGGTACCGTGATACATCTAGTGGGTTACTGCTGAAAAGGACCGTGTAACAAGGGTTTCGTTCAGCAGGTTAAGTTGTCATTTAAAATCGAGACTTAACCCCATCTACGTGTCATGTCAAATTGACTAAGTGTGTCGTTCTAGTTCAAGACTTAGTCCTACGAATCATGTGTCGGGTTGGTTAAGTGTGTTCAAGCGGTTCATGACCTAACCCTATCAAATCAACATGTCAAATTGGTTAAGTATATTCAAGTGGTCCATGACTTAACCCTATCCAGTGGCATTAATTTACTTAATGCACCCCAAACCTCTCACATTAGACTTGGTTATGGTTACTGGATGTGCCGGGCGGGTCTGGGCAGTTTTACACCATAACCTAGTCTAACCTCGGGTTTCGAGTGCGATATGACCAACTACTCACATTGGGTCCTATTGTTTGCAGTACTGGATTCGCCGGGCGGTTCCGGGCAGATTTATACTGCAAACTCAACCCAACCTCGAGTTGGTAACGTTCAAGTTATCTAAGTGTCATGTCCCAAATTCATATTTTCAAGTATAATTTCATGTCAAGTTCATGTTCCTATCCAAGCTCAAGTTATAACGATATTCATGTTTTCAAGTTCATACTAAATTCAGGTTTTCCTAAACTACCCAAATTCGAATCAAGGCAATAGATGTAACTAGGGAATAACATAACAAGGATGGGTATAAAGTGGCAAAGGTGATTTCAAGGCAAGCATGGTGTAACTTGAGATATGATCATAACATCACTGGCATATGAAATAGGGTGATAAACATAGCAATAAATGACATAAGATGATAATCCTAAACTTGTGACTAGCAAAAGTTTCAACATCACAACATCACAGGCATGTTAAAATAATGATAGGGTTTAGGTTATGACATGAACAGGCCCCTAAATCAAGTTCTTAACAGTATTCCACAAATCAAGGTTCAATATGAACGGTACTAGGTTCAAGGTTAATAGATCTAGGGTGAACAAGAGTAGATCTAAAATAATAGATCAAAAAGGAATAGTCATAGATCAAAGATATACAAGAGTAGGTCTCAAGTAGTTATCATGTTTATGTTCAATTTCAATTTACACATGTCCATATTAAGTTTAGAGTTTAGATCTAAGAGTAACTGGGGCTTACAGATCGTGGTTTTTGAGAACTAAGAACAGAAATTGTCGTAGGATCGTTGTTGAGATGTTGATCTATTCCCTTGAATTGTTGTAGAAACGTTGGCCTTCGATTTGGATCTAGTTTGAATGTTTAAGCTTCAAGTTGGAGGCGGCGGCCATGGTTCAAGAGGAGAATTAGCAGCATAATGGTGTTAGAAAGATTTGTTGTGGATTAGCCTAGGTCTTAGGGTGTTTTTATAGTTGCAACAACTAGTTTAGGCCATAGGATAAACCCTAGAATCGATCTGAACCGCCAAAAATCGTCACAGGCCCTCAAACAAGCCAACAGGGTCAAGCAGGAGCAACCAGGCCCAAACCAGGTTCGGGGACCAGGTCGACACCCAAGTCGACTGCGCAGTCGACCTGGTCCTGGGGGTGTTAACTACCCAGTCGACTCCCCAGTCGACCTGGGGTGCTGGGCGGGAATTTTCCCGCCCAGTCTGTCTGGGTTTTGAAATTTGAATTTGAACTCGAATTCGAACTATTTTGAACTCTGAAAATTTCTGAAACTTTGGGGAGCCATAACTTGGTCATACGGACTCCGATTTTCGAAAACTCGGACTCGATTTCATGCAGAATTCCGAGACGAACGCAATGGCGCAACCCGTTTCCCTTGGTTCTTATCTTAAAATTTAATTCTGCCTAGATTTATGGTTATAACACGTTATCAAAATACGGGTTGTTACACATCTATTCCAAATCCTTCCCATTTTTTTCTCTCTTATGTATAAATGATAATTAGGTCACCAATTGATTTCCATTAACTACCTATTAAATTAGGGAGTTTTATTCCTTTCCACTTATCCAACTTTGCGGTTCTTACATCCGTTATGTGCTTATAGGCTTCTAAATCGACAAGGGAGCTACTAAAGCATTGCATGGTTTCTAGGGAATTTCTAAAAATTAATGTCTATCATTTCCTAGAAGGACCTACAGATAATATTTTCTAGAGATCTGCACACTTCAAATAAAACTCTCCTTGTAGGTCGAGAAATAATAACGACCACTTATTACCAGGTTTAGGTTAGGAATGCAACTTCATTTGAGAAAACCCTCCCGATGGACCCTCTTTCTACTATTTAGCTATCCCTACGTGTGAACTCCTAGTCACTTAATACTTCCATTAGACGATGGTTTCTTTAGGCCTTTTTTATGTCAATAATTTGTCCCTGGGTCAACCTTCACTATCCCCTAGATAAGAAGAAGACATTACTTAGAGGACTAACCTACTCATGTTATCGTCTATTAAGACCATTTAATACCTTATAGGAGAAAGTCATACCCAAAAAGACCACTTAAAATCTCGAAGGGCGAGTCCCATGACTTTGGCGTAGAAATAAGGAATGAACCTTAGGAAATGGACCTAGTCCTAACCACTTAATACCCAACAAGAGGCGGGTTAGCCACTTAATATCTTTTCCCAAGGCAAGCCTACTTCACACACAAATATATGTACACACACACTAGACATCTCATATTAGGTCGCCACTTGTAGATGTTGGATTTTTCGGGCGGATCCGGGCAGTCTTCTACTACAAGCTGGGTCTAACATCATATCATAGTGTAATAATTATAATGGCCCTCTCACATTAACCGATCTTATTTGTAGATGCTGGATATGTCGGTTGATTTCGGATAGGCTTCTACTACAAGTAACAGTTAACCTCGTGTCTCTATGTCATTAATTATATGATTAAAGCCATTAACTCACACAAATGCATTCAAATTCCTGTGGGGACATTCAAATTAAAATTCCTAATTTAAATGTATTAAGTACGCACTTAATACGTATTAATATTACTTTTATTACACTATTAGTATACATAAATATTGGCATGAATTATGAAAACAATATTAAAGTACTTACCACGTTTGAAATGTCATTCTAAAAATCACTATTATGGTATGTAATTAATTTTCCTACGGATTTAACATGGTCCAACATGTATATTCAGAATTAACTGATAAAAAGAGAAATAACAATATCAACATATAACTTGTAACTAAGGCATGAATAATTGATTATTTCAATAACAGAATAAAGACAAGGTGTAATATTCCTAAATACATAAGTAAAATCCTTAATTCGGTACTAATCCACTTTAACATAATTTTTGTGTACAAAATCTTAATACTCCTACAATTTGCAAATAATACGTTCAAACAATCCATTTTAGAAATAGACTTTAAACCTATTCAGATTACAATATTCAAGTCCTTAAGCTTTTGCAATCAAAACATACATATATATGAATTTACATTTACAATAAGAGAATTAGACCATATTTAATAATCATACCAACATCCAAAAGCTTTTTCTTCTATTACAATAATAATCCAAACCAACTATAATTGATTGACCATTTCTGCGTAAAAACATAAATAATGGAAGATTTGAGGGATTTGGTATTGTTTTCATTTCTTATAAGCCCAAATATTCCTAGTAACAATCATCCAAATTTAGACTATCAAATCAAAGAAAATACCAAACTTAAGTGATTTCCATTCATATTGATTTAAGATAGAAAACAGTAGAATTTATTGTAGAACTGAAATCTGGATTCAGCCTACGAGACATGCTCCAATCCTTCTATAATATGTATATATATATATATGTGAATTAGAATGTTGTATATATATAAACCAAATTTCCAGAATTCTAAATCTATAGAAAAACTTAGATTTAAGAAGATAGAATAAAGATAAGAGAGATAGAAGAATTCCTAACCTTTCTCTGGAAATTGGCAATGGCAGAATGGAGGCATAAGAATGAAATGAAGAATATGGTTTGGGAGAGGCTAGGAGAGTAGTATATATAGTTTCAACTATTAATAAAGATCGTAAGATCTATTAGATTAAATCCAGGTTGTCCGTTTATGCAAATTTAAATGAAAACCCTCACAAAACAAGCCCTCGCCATCCCTGGTTAGTTGCCTAATTTATTAAACGTTTATTTGTTACATTGATTTCTTTTCTTTGTTTTCTTATCCTTGTCCATCATTGTATATAAATATATACACACAAATTCTAAATCACTTGGAACATTATTTCATGCTAATCCTAAATTAATATATTCTAGAATTATATATATATATTTAAAATTCAAACCTTATGTATTAATATTTACGAACAACTTGTTTAATTAATATTTTTTGCATACAGACTCCGTTTTCAGTAAATAAGTACGAAAACAAATCAGAATCTCGCCACGAATGCAAATACAATACAATAGTGGTCCAATTCCCAGTTAATCAAAATTCATATTTTTAGCCCATTAATATTTTATTAATTTATTATTATTTATAGTTAATTTAATTATCCATGTCTATTTATGGTATATTTTACGGGGTGTTACAATATTCTATGGTTATCAAACCAAACTAAAATCGCAAACCTTAAAGTTGAAACCCAATCGATGGCTTCGTTCAAATCTAGTAGAAACGGTTTATCCCTTTATAGATGGACTAGATTCGCAATGATTTTGCGATTCCCTAAAAATGGTTGGCTTAAGAAGGAGAATCGATTATCAGATGTCGTCGCTCAGCACACTATCATCGAACCCACAATCTTTGGTGGCTTGATCTTTGTTAAATCTATCATAGCATTACTTCCAAATCAGATCTATTATTGTTGTGGAAAACTAAGAGAAGCCTTTCATTCTGTTGATGTACAGTAGTAAGATTGAGGGAATGAATAAGTTTACTTTGATTTATTGCTAAAAACCGATCTGATTTCTTTTTGTTTTTGGGTTGTCTTTCCTCTCTTCATTGGAAGAGGTAGAATATAGTTACTTTCCTTTATTAACTTAAAAAATGAAATATATATATATATAATAAAAGAGAAAAGAAGGCAAATAATAAGAGGTTCGTTCCATTTCTATTAATCCTCTTTAGATCGACATATCCTATTTCATTCTCGATCTCAACTTATACTTGGTCGGCTAGTCTTTTATTGCCTATGCCTTTGTTGCTCTAAGAAATAAAAACTAAAGTTTTTTTTCTTTATTTGATCCAATCTGTCGCTCCTATGATACTCTGATCAAAATAAAATTTGTGCCTTTAATTTTGTTGATCCTTCCTTCCTCTCTAATCCTTGCGGAGTTACTAATTTGTCTTGGTAGAGATTGGAATTTTCTTAAACAAAATTGGGTTTTCCCTACAACTCGTTGCTCCTCTGTGCACTTCGACCATATGAAATTTGATGGTTTGTGTCGTCGTTGATTGGTGTTAATCCGATTGCTTGTTATGGTTGGTTGTAGAACTGGAGTTTGGTTTTTCTCAAAATTTTCTTAATGCAAATTAGTATGATAATATGCTTTTCCTATATTTTGATTTTTGTTCGAACTCTTATCACGTGGATGATGATGTTGATGGGCAAATTTATAGGATTCAAAATCCTATATTCGCTGAATTCTAAAAAGTCATTTGGTCGACTAGGTTAGTATAATCAATAAAATATATCCATGATTTCTGGATAATTGAATTGGTCCTCTTACTAATAATAGATTGCATATCTTCTTGGATTTATGGTAAATTCTAAATTTGACCAATTCAATTCACTATAACTTTAAATGATCTGAACGGATACTGTATTCGTTTTGTTTATGTGAATTTCTGTGTCTGTGAATTTGCAAAATTTGCATGTCAAAATCGAACCTCTTGCAAGTGACTGAAATTGGATTTTTTTTCCAAAAGCTCTCTCCGCACAATCTACTTAGGCTTAGAATCATCAAAATCCGATCACAGTGAGTTGTTTAACTCATCCTTTCTAGCTTAGGAATATTTTTATGTTAGAGTTCTTGTATCTGAATAATAGTCTAAGTTTAGGATGGATGATTAGTGTAAACTTAGATTATAATAAAATCCTTGCTTTTGTATGTCCTTGTAGGTATCATATTATTTGACATTGCATTGCAATCATGTGAATTTGGTCCAGATTATCATCAGAGTGTGTAGGCAGTATAAATTGCACAACCATTTTTTGTTGTTGTCTTGTGTTCCTGAACCCATCTTCGTGAGTTCCTTTGTTCGTTTGATGATTGTTGAGGTAATTTTGGTAATTATTTGATGAGGCCTTAATCCAATTCTAGGACAAGCCAAAAGTATATAAAATCTGTAATTCAGATTCTGAATTTTTGTGTTGATATCCCGTGTTAATTTCTTTTGAATTTTGTGTTTATTCTAATGTTTATTCCTTGTGAATTTCGTGAGTTTCTTGTGGCATCATGCATATTTATAAAACAGTTTTAAAAAGGATTTTTTTTGTAAATATATATTATTAGCTTTAAGACAACTAAATTTTCTATATTTTGATTTTATAAATAAAATGTTTCAATGCAATTATAGAAACAATATTTTCTAAGCATAGAGATTTTTAGGAAATAATAAAATTATTTCCTAAATCGTTCTATAAAAACTTGTTTACTTAAAATAACTATTTTTCATGTATGAAACCACACATTTTTACACCCTTCGAGAAGGTGTGATTGTGATTAAACGTTATCGTAAACATCGTGGTATGGGACACGAAGGTATATGAGATCAGTTAATTCTAGCTTCGTCTAATTGAAGCTATTGTTTCTTGTGTTATCTTGTGTTTTTATGTGTTTACGTGTTGAGCTGACTAGTGGTTAGTAAATCAATAGTGAAAACATAAGGCATTGGATGCATAGTTACCACTATTCGGGTTACTGTCTGTGAGTTTATAACGCATTTCGTGTGTTTGCCAGTACTTGAGTTGGATCCTTGACCTTCAGGTCATTTCTGTGTGAATTTGACGGACCTTCAGGTCAATTTTGGGTTTCAACCTTTGGTTAAATTATGTTGTATATGGTACCTTTCATGTTGATATAAGTACTGGCGAAGCCTTGTGTCACTTCTCTTTGATAGCACCGCAGGCATCGCTTTGGCTTTTCCCTCTGGTGATTGGATCCAACATTTGATGATTTTTGCTGTTTTGTGGTGGTTGATGATTTCACAATATCTTGATTATTATTATATATATATTGCTTGGAGTATTCGAAGATTTTGTGTGTATATAGTGATTTCATTCCTGTGGTTTTGAACTTTTAGATGAGTTCCCGTATTTATTGATTCTTGTGATCTTAGTGATTCTTGTGATATTTTTGTGATTCTTGTGGTTTCAGTGACTCTTGTGAATTCAGTGATTTCTAAGTCTTCCACCTAATGTTATGTGATTCCAAGAGTTAACTACCCTAACCAGAATTTGGGTAATTCGTACTGGGGAAAATACTTGAGTTTGTGTTTGTGTTCTCCTATGAAGTCAGCATACTAATTATATGGACTCATATACGAAGAAACCTAGTATCCAAAGCTTATTACATTCCATTCTGATGGAAAGGAATTACAACATCTTTGTTGTGAGTAAATAAGTGATTTTGAGACTCCCTTTTTTATGAAAACTAATTTATGTCTACTTGATATTTTATTTCACCTATTATTATTACTAATATGTCTAGACTGATCCGTGTATTTATACTCATGTCATACCGAGTTATTTTAGGAAAATTTGTAGATTCAAACCTTCTTCAATTTCACATTAGCTATATCTTTCTCGAGCTATATCATGAGTCTTGTGGTTGTATACTAGAGTTACTTGATGTATATTTATTAACATTCGTTGTAGTACATATTATCAATTGGACTATTTGAGTACATATACATGTATTGCTATAATTCTGTTGTTTGTAATTATATGTGATCTATTATGTGATCTATTGTATTTATTATATTTATACTATGTTCTGTATGGTCCTTAGCCTCTATAGTTTATATTTGACATGAATTAGGTATGTCGATCCTCTTCAGGTAAGAAAGGAAAAAATTATATACCAAATCGACATATTCGATACCCGTCTAATGCAAAAATACATATGGACGCCCCTAACCAGCCTTATTATTTGCTCTAGTAGACTGATTTACTCAGTAACGCTCTTAATTAGGGTAGGCTTCGGGTGGGGTGTTACAATATTATTTCTTTCCATGGAAGGAATTGTTATTCAAATATGATGATATGGAGCAGACCAACACAGTTTATTTGTTGTCAATCCCCGATGGAACTTTATGGTGACATATAAACAGTTTAATTATCAATTGAGATAGTCACCTATTTGCATTTCGTGAAAAATACAAGTTCATAAATTTTAATATTCTTACCATCATATTTTACCTTAAAAAATGTTAAACAAAGTAAAACATAATGATCCCTTGATTTGTAAATAATAAGTTGCCAAAACAACTATATGCCCTAAATAGGGATGAATCCTTTTTAGGATGACAATTAAATAGTTCCAGGCACTCCTTTCAGGAAATAATGATGCAATTAAATGCTAAAATAAACTATGATACATTCCTTACTGCATTAAACAATGATACAGATAATGAGACGACCCCAAACCCCGTACTGACGGCGGCAAGGGTAATCCTTGGAATATAACACATAAACAGATAATAGCTGAACAGAAATAAATAAATACACCAGATAATGCATAATAGAATATACTGGATAAACGTAATCATCAGAGTTACACAATATACAGGATCATACTTAGTACAAATACAGTTCAGCTATATATAAATGTCTACAGTGGAAAACAAACATAATGTACAATAGGAGCTGAACAGCATAAAAAGAGAAAAATGATAGAATCCATCTTCAGCTCCAGCTATCCAGAAAAAGCCTGCTAAACCTGAATACAAGGTTGCCCGTGTAGAAAAAGGGGCACCCAAGTTTGAAAGTGAAACAAACTACGAGTCAGTCATGGGACTGGTATGAGAAATCTACCCAACACATTTAAAATATGGCTAATCACAGGACCACGCCACTTTCGTGGAACAGGTTTACTCCATTGGATTGCCAGTGCTTTAAAACAAATCATTCTTTTAAACATCGCAATGCTTTTTATAAAAATGAAGCCATTATAAGACTCAGATCCCATCACACAATGCAACGCAAACCGGAGGATAGAGTTTTACCTTATAATAGCCAAAATATGCTTGATACGAATAAAACAAAAGCATTTGATATTATTACTAGTGTTTACATGTTTCAAAAACAATTTCAAATCATAACTATCAATCATAGACGGCATGGGTACCATATATCATGTCACCATATATATATATACAATCAAAACCGCTCGATGTCGTATTTGGAAATTGGATTTCCATCATGAACCAAGGCAAAAGATAGTCCTTACCGAATTCGAGACGCTCTAGCCCGTGTCTCAGGAAAGCGCGCAGGCAAGCCTTGGATCATCAAGGCCAGTCCACCGAGGTGGATTATTATGCCTGAGCAATACGTCTCCCCGCCCTTTGGGGCGTAAATGAGCCAACGAATGACTCCATCGGACCCGGATCATCCGATCTAACCGAGGCGCCTCGCAACAGTAACAACCACATAAGTCAAACTCGTCAGGGCGTGTAAAACCACTGACGCCACTCCTAGCTAGAAGGAAACGGATGCCCTCCCTGAGGTCCTTTCTCCCGTTTCTGGTTCATACCGGGTGTGAGGCTCGCGATTTCACGTTATACACAAAGCTACGCCACACAGGCGGTGCTTTGATCATCACCACAAGACTTTGCTTTTCAACAAAAGTCCTGATCATTGCATCTTAGCATGCCACACAGGCAATTCACACTGTGCAACTGATGGCCATCAATCACACAGAATAAATTCCAATGTCAGACGCACTGTCCATTTGCAAGTCCGTTCTGGGTCTGAACGAAACCGGAGGCACTATATACCTCGCAAACCCATCGATCACCACGTAGGTCTGGACGACCACCACTCATTATCCATATTTCGGGATGCCTCCCAATCAGGACCTCGGTTACCATCCAAACGAGGTGAAGATCTCCGGTCTTCGACCACCATCTTCATCTTTGATTTCTTATCGTCGATTCAGTTATTCAGAATGGGATAAACCCGGTCTTTTTGAGCAACTCGCGTATATAATAAACAAGTGCTACACAAACACTACTACGCATCATTTCAATTCATTAGTCACTAACCGTAAATCAGTAAGAGAACGATTTCCCAAATATTAACCCCGAAGGCCGAAACCAACATCAGATCAATACCCAAGAAAATTTTCGACTTAGCCAACCTTCAGTTAGTTTCTAAATTTCACATCCATATCGTTTATAATATTTTATAATGATTTATCGCTATTTTTATTTATTTTAAAATAGCCAATTTATTCAAAACGACGCTTCGGGCCATAACGCGGCCGTGGCGCTGTTTTTCTTCAGATTTGATTTACACATATCTGAAAATCTATCCGTTGGATCTTCACAAAATTTACATCATTAGAAAGATCTTTTCAAAACGAATCCAATGGTTCTAGTTTCGGGAAAATTCGACGGTCGGATCTCCCGGTATAATCGTTTGAAGTTTCGATTTCAAAATACGAACTGTAGCGTCGTTATTCGATTTAATATATATATATATGTATAATCTATTCTGGCGCTGTTTTTCTTCAGATTTGAATTAAACATTCCAGACAATCCAACCGTTGGATCTTTACAAAGTTGGTGTCGTTGGAAAGATATTTCCAAAGCGAACCCAATGGTTGCGGTTTCGGGAAAATCCGATGGTCGGATCTCCCGCACTAATCGTTTGAAATCACGGTTTCGAAATACGAATTGCAGCTTCGTTATTCGATATATTTCAATTCTATATATATATATATATCGATTCTTCGATTTCAAAACTATATGGTTTTCATACATTTGATAAAAATGATATTTTTATCTAACTGTCTTCTATTTCAACACTTCACTATTTTTAACAATTCATGTATATAATAAAAATGTGATTTTTAATGTAAAACAATTTATTTCAAAACTCCATTATTTTATATAGTTCATATAGATGATAGAAATATGATTTTTATTATAAACAATTTATTTCAAAACAAGATTATTTTATATATCTCATATTGATGATAAAAATGAGATTTTTATTATAAAACAATTTCTTTCAAAATATGAATATCATTCAACACATGAATTTCAATTCAACGAATGAATATCGATTCAACACATGAAGGTTTTCTATAGTTTATATATATAGATAAAAAGGTGAATTTTATGTTTAAAACACGAATACCATTCAACACATGAATTTCAATTCAACAAATGAATATCGATTCAACACATGAAGGTTTTCTATAGTTTGTATACATAGATTAAAAGGTGATTTTTATATTTAAAACACAAATATCATTCAACACATGAATTTCAATTCAACGAATGAGTTTCAATTCAACACATGAAGGTTTTCTATTCAACGAATAAATATAGTTTCAACAAATGAAAATAATTCAAACACATGAATATTATTCAAAATTTCGGCAGCATAACGGCAGGGTAATTAAAACCGGGACCGTCCCTAGTACGGCTCCTTGCTCTACCTTAAAACCTCGCGGTTTTTGACAATAGGGAATCATGCATCTAGTTCGCACGCAGGCGGCATGTATATTTTTTTCATTTCCACAAACTAATCCTATGTGGTTTCAACCAAATATTTCTCAACCACAAACGGGTATTTTTCAACCACAATCAATCAATATCAACCACAAACAATTCCAACCAACCATTCGCTATCAATCAATTTTCACACCAATCACAACCAATAAATATCGTCCATGGTTTGTGGACGAGGGGCGTATATATATATATATATATATATATATATATATATATATGGCATTTCACTTCTATTTCAACACATATATAATTTTTACAACGCATATATAACTTATACATCGAACGTACAACTTATACAACGCTTATACATGAGGTGTACAACGCTTATATAACTCATACATCGACTATATAATTTATACATCATCGTTTTCCATATCGTTTATAAATTAGAAATCTCACATTGGGTTTCACTCCACCAAAAATTGCAGAAGGCTCAGAAAAATATGCGGTCTCTTCTAGAATCTAGAAGACGTCCACACGGTCATGATGTTTCCTGTTTCATCGAATTACGTCAAGAAATGAAAAAGATATGATTTTTCAAAGTTTGCAACGGTTTAAAGGTGTTAAAACAGTTGAAATTAACCAAAGCCGTACCTTCACAGTTTGGTTCGAAACTAGGTTTTCGATTTTCGTTCAATCTGTGCAACTATATGACGATCGGCCTGTGCCACGATCTCGAGCTTGGAGAGGGCTTTCCAGCGCCACCACTGGTGGCCAGTTCGATGCTCAGATGAACGGGCGGCGGCGAAATGAAGTTGCCGCCTTTGAGGTGCTTGATCTCGCTCTACAGGGCACGGTGGAGGACAAACTAGGTATGGATGGGAAGAGGGGCGAGAGTACTTTAACAAGTTCAACTGGAGGGAGGTCTATCGAGGCGTGGTTTCGCAGGAAAGAGGAGGGGAAATTTTGAAGAGCCGCCGTCGTCGAATCGGGGAGAGAGAAAAAGGTTTTTCTTTTTTTTTTTATAAAAAATTTGATTGGCCGGTGTATATATATTTCAAAAAATTTGGGTTTTCACAAATGAACTCCTTTTTAAACCCAACGACTGTCGTCCCTAGCATTTTACCCCCATTCCGAACACAATGAGATATGTTTCGAAGGCCCATTCGAATGTTTCAGTCAATTTTTCTTCAAATTAAAATATAAAACATTCAATATTAAATTTGAATGTACATTTCAATTTGCCAGGGCCACAAACTGATTCTAAAAATTCCTGAAAAATAAATCTAGCTATGTTTTGACGATACGGTCCCAACAAAACAAGTTTCGTCGAATTCTGAGACCGTTTGCAAAAAGGCCCATTTCTGGCCGATCCAATTTAACAATAATGGACCAAAACACGTTTTCCTTTGCCACGCTCACATATTAGCTTCAAAAATTATGAAATTTGAAAACTAGCAATAACTTCACATCCCGAATCCAACAAAAGTGTTTTCGTCGAATTCCGAGGTCGCATGCAAAATGGCCATTTTCACGGGCTATATAAATTCCATAGTGACCTTTCTGAAAATTCATTTAGCCATAACTTTTGCTTTCCGCTATGAAACTTCGATTTTTCAGATTCGTTAGAAAGGTATTCACTAACATATTTAAATATTTTTGGTTTCACTCAAATCCGTTTTGTTTTGCACCCGGTACAGTCCGACAAAGTTTGAATTCAAATTTTGAAACTACCGTGCCATTTCAGGCCTTGTTTATAATTAGAATTAATTATATTCCTTTTCAATTGTCGATTCAAACTCATTTTTCATTGCTATTATTTAAAATATTTATTTTAAATATTTAAAATCCATCATTTTAGCCAATTTAAATTTTTTTAAATTGGTTCAGATTTTCCGGGTCGTTACAGATAAGCTCTATTTTTGTCATGTGTAGAAATTATGATACAACCCTTCGTGAATCAAACATATTTGGGCTTTCTTAAAACTTAATTACTGCCTAATAATTTAACATACCATGTTTATATTCAGTTAAACTTAAACAAAGCATATCTTTTGTAAATAATTTAAAAAAATCATATAAAGTAATTTACATACCATAAAAAAGAAAGTGTGTGACCATGACTTACGTATTGAGTTCGAGACCACATAACAATATATATGTTGACTAAAAGGAGAATATGATTTAACTACAGAAAGTAGTAAGTTAATATTCTTTATTTGGTGTATATATGGTAATAGAGTTGAGATAAACTCTTAAAAGGACATGAGGAGTTAAATATATTGTTTTGAAATGGAAGCAGCAGTTGATGTATTATTTTGTGTAAGCTTGGAATGCAAATCATGTTTACCATATATAGTTGCAAATTATTGTATATTATATTGCCTTTCAATTATCTAATCATGTTAGTTAAATATATTACAGAAAATGTTTCTGAAAATTAATAAGCGGATAGAAAATATAGTTAAACGGAGTGGTGACTTTTTCCTTTTGTTAGGTAGAAAAAACTTTTTATGTTTGCTTCAATGAAATTTTACTGCGTCTGCAGTACATTTTTTTTGGACATTTTGTGTACAATGTACATTTTGGGCAATTCCTAATGAATTGGTCTTATGTCACCGTTAAGTATAATAGCATATAAAAGCTTTTGTAAAAGAAAATTATGATGCTAGCACGATGAAATTTCAAGAATACAACATCATGCAAAATTATAACTTTAAATTCTAATAGTATGAAAGTTTTATTTAACTAGGGAAAAGATTACGTAAACAAAAAACATAGTCTAATTTATCATAAAACTATGTTCACACTATTATATTCAAGTTGATACATATTACCAATGATTGTATTTCAAAATAAACTAATATTTAATCATATTCTTTGTGTTGATTAAGAAAACCTTTGAATAAGGAAATCATTAATTAGTCAATGATAAAAATTAAAGAAAACACGATTATTCCACCAAGCTGATACATATATAGAAATAGGTAACAAATGAAGGTTTTAAATAGCTGAAGATAAAACTGAATCATCCAATGATAAATTAGTCAAAGGTTTATTTATAGACTGTCTTTCAGATTTTTTTTTCATTCTTGCTTTATAAATAGGAAATGAAATGTATATTATTGACTACCATTTCTTTTAATTATTTTTCCATGTATGCTCATTTCACTTACAAATTATTTTGAATTGAATGCATAAAAAGTGCACCTTTATATCCCATTACTATAAAATAATTAATTTAATGAATACCATAATCCTCCTGCTTCAAAATGAGAAATTCCTCATCAAACTTTTTTTTATACACATGCTGGCATGGTGATTGACTATATGTACCTTCTTTCATTTCACTTTTTACAACTCAAGAAATGATCGACTGTATATACATATATACACACAACTTGTTTATGTTCTGGATTGCATACTCTCACTTTAAGTACAATCAAGTTATTCATTCAATATGCACTTCATAATGTTCGACTCTTAAGCAATATAGGCTATGTAAATAATATTATGTTTCCGTGATCCACTTGTAAAATATGTCTAAATCAAACTGTATACGTCGGTATGGTATTAATCTATGCATGCAAAGTAAAATCAAAATTTATTGCTTTGTGCAAATTGGGTAAATACCCGGTTTAAGCTATGTACCATGGCACACTTGTTATTATAGGATCTCCACGGTTCGTTCCATTTACAAAGTATGCATTGTTTGAAGTTGGAAATTAGTCAAATATGAAAATCCAAGAAAGTTTCATTTTGTTGAAGATTACATAGTATTTTGTTACACAGTAAGACACCATTTCATTGGAGATTCAACCATGCCATCTATAGGAATATTTAAGAAAGTTTCATTTTGTTACGAAGAATAAATTTCATTTTTCTTTTCATATATATAATCAAAATTTCGAGTACCTATCATGTACATTAAATTTTAAAAATAGATCATAAGAAAGGAAAACGTAAGACACTAATTTTAGTAAATGCAGAAAAATTGGAAAGGACATGGAAATACTATTGTAGCATTAAACATAGAAGACAAAATTTGCTTATTTTTTTTAACTTTTAAGACTTTTCATCCAAAAAAGAAGCTTTTTAGTTAGTTGATACAAATCCAAAGTGTATAGTTGATGTCTGTTGACCCATTTTATAAATTTGCTTATTGCAAGTTGATAGTTATAAATTTGTAATTTTGTCAAATGACCCATTTTATGTCTGTTGCAGAATCTACACCATTGTTTGCAAGCGAGAAAGAAAACCAATTCTGCCTGGCACCTGAAGTTGCAACACCAACTCCCCCAGTTTTTCTTCTTTCAGTGCCTTGGATATTTTTCAGCCTAACACCTAAAAAGCAAAGCATCCACCACCACAACTACCCCTCCCCCAGCCCCACAAACCCCCTTACTTCCTCCCCCTCCTTTGTGTAACACTATTTCCAAAATTTTGCTAATAAAAAAGCTCAGACTGCTCAAAATTTGTAGAATCGTACAGCAGTAGAACGCTCAATTTTATTTAAACCAATAAGAAGGAAGCCAGATTGAAATTTATTGGCTTGCTACATTACACTTCTGGTTTAAGAACCGCGACTCGGTAGTAATCCAACCATCATACTAAAATTAATCTAAATAACAAAAGCATGCATTTTCATACATGATTCACAATTACTTCTTTTCACGCATTCATTGGCCGAGGGAAATATTGCAAGGCGCTCTACAGATTAGCCTCATTTCAATCTCTACAACTCGGAATTAATCTTTTTATTCATAATGTACAAACAAACCTTCATGTCATTTCTAAGCTTATGATGAATCCAGTAATTTTGCCAATCTAGAACATGGCAAATGCTCTTTTGAAGGCTGGAATAGTAAGTAGACCGTTGGCTTCATCAGCAAAGCAGTTTCCTCTAAAGTCTGTAACATGTGTTAGAATTCGATATAGAGAGGAGGAGAGAGATTAAACTTAGAATATTTAATGACTACATTGTTCTTACTTTTTTCTTACTTTTAATATTCCTTTAATTTTTCTTACATTCACTTAAAATGGTAGGCTTTATATATAGGAGTCTTACATGACACTTCATTTAATAGACATCCCATTTCACTAAGAACCACACAAACTTTCATATGACTCTTGAAACATAAAAGACACAACACATTACAAACTGACACTTTGACTTCATAACTAATAAATTTCAAATTATGTGTCCAACACTTCCCCTTAATTTGAAATTTCTCTTCGATTTATTGAGATAATAAACGAAGCACTTTCTTTTCGATTTGTTATGCACTTTCTCATCACCTTCAATAAACAAAGCACTTTCTCATCACCTTCAATTTTTTTTTTAATATTGGAGCACTTTCTCTCCATGGTGCACTTTCTCACCAACAACTTTAAAATAAATTTTCTTCTATAGCCACTTGTGCCATGTTCTCTTGCTCTCTAGAGATTTCTCTCTATCCCCTCTCATCAACCTAGCTCTGATACCATGTTAGAATTCGATATAGAGAGGAGGAGAGAGATTAAACTTAGAATATTTAATGACTACATTGTTCTTACCTTTTTCTTACTTTTAATATTCCTTTAATTTTTCTTACATTCACTTCAAAATGGTCGGCTTTATATATAGGAGCCTTACATGACACTTCATTTAATAGACATCCCATTTCACTAAGATCCACACAAACTTTCATATGACTCTTGAAACATAAAAGACACAACACATTACAAACTGACACTTTGACTTCATAACTAATAAATTTCAAATTACGTTTCCAACAACATGAAAGGGAAATGGCTCAAAAACATCATGTTTACTAACAAGCAGCAGACTATTATGATTACAGTCATTCCCACTAATGTTGGCTTCTAGAGTAAGAGTTCTGAGTTTGAGCTTCAAATCAAAGGGAAAATTAATAATTAATTTTTCCAAGCAGATATGAATATATGAAGCGAGAAAACAACACAAAGGTAAGATAATAATTACCACAAACATAGTCTTGAGCTTCAACATTTATGTCCGAAGGTGAATCCGATCTTAAACTGCCTCCTGTATGATAAGGCATCTGTGAAGGTTTTAACAAATAAAAACATAATCAAAAATTTATATGAAAGCTTTTATTTCAATTACGTAATTCAAATGCGAAACCACAATGAAACAAATACAAAATTGAATTTATTTTAAGAAGAGGGTTCCCCAAACTTGTGGAGACACATCCATATCTTATATTACAAATTGCAAATATGTGCATGATATAATAGAAAGCAGAATACCAATCTGACATACTTTCAGGTACAATCTGATAGGAAGAAAATGTGACAAACTTTTTTATAGAAGAGGAGAATTTAGACAGACTTTCTATTTTATTTCACTTTTCTTTTTCGTTCTGTCATTACAAACAATGTCACTAGCATCCTTTTATAGGCATTACAGTCCAAAGGAAACATAGAAAACCAAGCACCATTTGACTCTTTACATACAAAAGACACTTGACTCTTCAATTATTTTATCATTTCCCACAATCATTTAATGTTCATTCAACAAAACTCCCCCATAAACTTAAATGCTTCTTCCATCCGTCATGCCAACCATTTTCTTGCATTTGTTGAGAAGTACTTTCGACAATGGTTTTGTAAAGATGTCCGCATCTTGATCTTGACTTGTCACATGCACTAGTTCCACACTTCCTCCTTCACATGATCTCGGATAAAGTGAAAACGAGCATCGATGTGTTTGCTTCTTTCATGGTTCACTGGATTCTTTGCCAACTCAATTGCTGATTTGTTGTCAACATGAATCACGGCTGCACCGAGTTGCTTTAGCTCCATCTTACTTAACAAATTTCTAAGCCATATCGCATGACATACACACGAAGATGCTGCCACATATTCAGCTTCGCACGTTGAGAGCGTCACGATCAGTTGCTTCTTTGAAAGCCAAGTGAACGCAGTATCTCCCATAAAAAAAACATATCCCGAGGTACTTTTTCGATCGTCTATGTCTTCGTACCAATCATTGTCAGAATAGCCAACTAACTTGTAATCTTCTGCTTTTAAGTAGAACAATCCATGTGACACCTTTCCTTGTATGTATCGTAGGATTCGCTTCACCGCCTTCCAATGTGAATGAGTCAGCTCCTCCATGAACCGACTTACAATTCCAACGCTTAATGATAGATCCGGCCTTGTGCATGTGAGATAGCAAAGGCTTCCTATCAAACTCCGGTATCTACTCGCATCAACACGTTCTCCTCCATCGAACTTTGAAAGTTTTGCACCTAGTTCCATTGGTGTTGATACCGGGGTGCAATTTTCCATCTTGAACTTCTTCAAAATCTCTTTTGCATATGCCTCCTGTAATATAAAAATTCTCGTCTCTACTTATCTAACCTCCAATCCCAAGAAAAACTTCATCAAACCCAAATCTCCTTTCTTCTTTACATAAAGGGCATGCTCATAGGGACATTGCTTGAACCCATTCTCCTTGAAATATGAATAGATGGGTGTATTCCATGCTTACAGTGCTTGCTTCAACCGGTAAAGCGCCTTCTTCAAATTTAGCACCTTCTTCTCTTCTCCGAATTTCATGTACCTAGGTATTTGTTAGATGTAGACGTCTTCTTCAAGCACACCATTCAAGAATGCCGACTTGACATCCATTTGAAATATTGGCCATCTGAATTGAGCAGCTTGTGAAATGAGCAGTCGAATTGTCTCCATTCTTGCAACAGGAGCGAATATCTCATCATAGTCGATTCCTGCTTTTTGCTTGTATCCCTTCGCAACAAGTCGCGCCTTGTACCGTTCTATCTCGCCTTGAGCATTCATCTTTTTCTTGAACACCCATTTCACACCAATGGGCTGACTTCCTTTCGGAAAATCTGCAAGCTCCCATGTTTTGTTGCGATTATTTGCCTTATTCTCCTCGTTCATGGCAGCTTGCCACTCCTTGTCTCGAACCGCCTCTTCAAAACTGATATTTTCAGCATCATACAAAAGACATACAAGGTGTACCTCATTTGTCGAATCATACAAAACTTGCAAACTTCTTATTTTTGGTTGTAGTGGTTCATCTTCATTGTTAGTAGTTTCGGGGTATGTTGGTATACTTGCTGGTGCAATGACTGATTCTCTAACTTCTGTAACAACATCCTTCGAATTGTTCCAGTCCCACTCGCTTGCTTCGTCTACTCGCACATCACGACTCACCATCACCTTCTTGCTAATTAGGTTGAGCAACTTGTACCCTTTTGTCTTGTCATCATACCCATTGAAAATATACCTTTTGCTTTTGTCTTCGAGCTTCGTTCTTCGTTGACCTGGTACGTGTGCATAAGCCACACTACCGAACACCTTGAAATGAGAAACTGTTGGCTTTTGTCTGCTCCAGGCCTCTTGTGGTGTTTGATCATTTAATTTCACATATGGACATCGATTTTGTACATAGATGGCACACTGTACAGCCTCTGCCCAGAATTCATTCGGCATCTTCTTATTTTTGAGCATTAATCGAACCATGTCTAGAATAGTCTGGTTCTTCCTCCCGGCCACACCATTTTGTTGAGTAGAATATGATGCGGTTAAAAATCTCTTTATGCCTTGCTCCTTGCAATACTCCATGAAAGCCGCCGAAGTATACTCGCCACCTCCATCGGATCGTATGGCTTTGATGTGTCTACCAATTGCCTTCCCCACCATCACTTTGAATTTTTTGAACACCTCGAATGTTTTGGATTTTTCCTTCAAAGAATAACCCCAAGTTTTTCGTGAGAAGTCACCGATAAAAGAAATAAAATACCTTTTACCGATGAAAGATTCGAGGGTGATTGGTCCACATATGTCGGTATGAATCAACTCGAGAATATGTTTAGCTTGATATTCGGCATTCTTTTGAAATGAGGTTCTTGTTTGCTTGCCCAGCACACAATCTTCACAAAATTTTCCCTCATAATACATGTCTGGCAGTCTATGCACCATGTCCATCCTTACTAACTTCTTTAAACCACCATGATATAGATGACCAAAGCGAAGATGCCACAACGACGCCTTGTCTTCTACGTTGACTCGCAAACATTTTTCCTGCACACTTCTTAATTTCAGTTTGTACATCAGATTTCTTCCCATCTCAACTCGAGCAACTAGACGTCCTTCATTGTCTTTCAGCTGTAGTGCCCCGTTTTTCATGAATACCGAGTATCCCTTCTCTATAAGTTGCCCCATGCTCAAAATATTACATTTAAGATCAGGTAATAAACATTCTCAATTGATCCTTCTGTACCATCTTTTTGTAAATAATGAACCGTACATTGGCCTTTTACTTGGATCTTTTACGCGTCTCAAAATGAAACATGTCCATCTTCAACCTCTCGGATCCCCCTGAATAGGTGCTTGTGCCCGCACATATGGTTACTAGCACTGGCATCAAGATACCACTCTGTGTCACTGTCGGAGACGGTATTTTTGTAAGCCATCATAAGAACACCATCTTCTCTTGCCTCCTCTTCTGCAACTAGATTAGCGTTTTCTTCTACCTTTTTCTCGGAATAGCACTCCTCTGAATAGTGTCCATACTTTCCACAATTATAGCACTTGATTTTGATTTACACTCTTTTGAGTAGTGTCCTTGCTTGTCGCAGTTATAGCATTCCTCATTTGAATAATTTGACCGGCCACCTTTACCACGACCACGTCCTCTTCCTCAACTATTTTGTTGGCTTGACTGTCCCTTTTTCTCATGAATTTCACCTTGACCGCGGCCTACACCACCGCGACCATTGTTCCGACCTCCACGACCACTACGTCCTCTTCCTCGATTGTGTTGTCCATACATCACCTTGTCTTCCTTGAGACTTGCCTTAGCTTGCAAAGCCTCTTCGAGTAGCTTTTCTTTCTTTTTCTTCTTACGCTGTTCGTGTGCCTCGAGGGAACCAGCAAGTTCGTCGACTGTGAGCGTCGTAAGGTCCTTTGATTCTTCTATCGCACATACAACATTCTCAAAATTATCGGTTAACGATCTCAAGATCTTCTCTACAACACGTGCGTTGGTTAGCGCCTCGCCATTACGATTTAGTTGATTCACCACAGCTTGAATACGTGTGATGTAGTCAGATATACTTTCAGACTCCTTCATTCTAATGCTCTCAAACTCACCACGAAGAGTTTGGAGACGCACTTGCTTGACTCGGTCGGCTCCTTTATACATTTTTCTAAAATGTCCCATGCTTCTTTTGAAGTATTTGCATTGGCAATGTTCTCAAGACCCGACTCGTCAATGGCTCGAAACAACATGTATAATGCTCCTTTATCCTTCGATCGTGACTCTTTCAGTGCCTTATTTTGGGCCGCCGAATATCCCGTGGTATTTGTTGGTTCTTCGAAACCTTCTTTGACTACCTCCCATGCATCTTGAGATCCGAACAGAGCTTTCATTTGAATGCTCCTGTTCTCATAATTCGCCTTCGTCAGTCGTGGCGGTGGCATTTGGCTCATCATGTTCTCCATCGGCTCTGATAACAGTTTGATATAATAAAGAGCAGGATACCAACCTGCCAGACTTTCAGGTACAATCTGATAGGAAGAAAATGTGGCAAACTTTTTTATAGAAGAAGAGAATTAGACAGACTTTCTATTTTATTTCACTTTTCTTTTTCATTCTGTCATTACAAACAATGTAACAAGCATCCTTTTATAGGCATTACATTCCAAAGGAAACATAGAAAACCAAGCACCATTTGACTCTTCACATACAAAAGACATTTGACTCTTCAATTATTTTATCATTTCCCATAATAATTTAATGTTTATTCAACAGTGCGAGTGTAAATAGGAATTACAATTATTTATAACTGATCATTACATAAAATAAATAATACAACCTCAGAACCTCTTCCTTCGAAAGAAATGCCTCGGCTTCAAAAGCATAAACTTCTATGCTTTTAAAAAAAGCACAAAACATTGTTTTTTGTAGTTATCAGTTTGCACTAAACCATCGAAACCAAACAATTTTACATTAGTTGAATACAAAATAGTCGTATTTCTGCATTAAAAAGAAAAAGAGTAAAAGAGGACATATATGAATCATTAATTTCAGTGCCCTTGAGAAAATGGAAAGATAATATATAAGGGGTGAAACTCTCCTATGCTCTCGAAAATCGACAATTCAAAAGCTTTTTTAAAAGACGACGCAAAGTTTATGATCGACGTAAGTCGACATGAGCTCTTTATGTCAAATGTGAAATATTCAAGATACTCGAAACATGAGCATTTCTAATATCCAAGAACAAACCCACGATAAATGCATAGAATTTGTCATCATGTAACCTTAAGAAATGGAAAATTGAGCTGGAATTTTGAATGGTGGAAAGACGTATTTGCTTCATTAATTGATTTAGTCTTTTTATACGAAGTCATTAAAAAGATGGAAACCTCGTTGATTTTGGGTATAAGTGGATACGTGCAGCTAATGTGAAAGATCAGGTTGGGAAATACAAAAATACCTTCTTTTATTTAACCATTTATCCGGAAAAATGGAAGGCCAAAGTTTTAAAAGCTTCCTATGAAGGTTTTTGCTTTAAAATATAAAAGATTATTTCTACATACTAGATACACATATAAGTAAATACGGATATGCAACAACAATAGCAATAGCAACAAATAAATAATACTGATACATACCTAGATAGATAGTCGGGTTGAACACTGAATTTCAGTTGCTCAGATGATGCATGTTGACCCAAAAACTCAGAAGACATTGTGCCTCTTTGCTTTCTTTTTTCTGAACCTTTTAGAGATCTATGCTTTACTGTGAACATTCTGGTGTCGATATCTTCATTTTCCACTGATGAATGATTTTGCAGATCTTTCAAATTCAAGGTAGCTAACTTGTAATTATCACAACAATTTAGAGAAGACATGGTAGATTCTGCAGCAGAAAAATAAACTTCATCTTGCTGACGTTGCACGTCTTGTATGTTAGCCATGAAGTGACTAGAAACTGCGCTTACAGGCTCAAACTGTATCTTGCAATATGGATCATATGAATCTTTTTCAATGCAAGAAAACATATTAGACAGAGGTGAGTCATAGCCAAGAAGTAACTGTGATTCAACCATCTCAACAATATAAGTTACCTTTTCAAGCTCGTTTGCAACAGCTTCAAAATCTGATAGGTCTTTTCTAACAAATATTGTACAGTCGATGCCACAAGGGCAACTTTTGATATCTCTTTCATGTCGAAGACTCATAGAACCCGCTCTGCAGTTACACTGAATGTAAGAAATATAGCAATCACATTTACGTATACCACAGGATTCAGCAACAGGAATATCAGAGGTCCTAATTTCATCATTTGCCAGAGAGCACGGTACAAACCATAATAAATGGACAATATCTAAGCTGAAACTAGATCGAGCAGCTGCATGTTTCCTACCTTTTCTTGTAGTGCTGCAAGTTTTTTGGTTAATCTCTCTTCTTCTCCTATAGTTCGGTTCGTCTTTCTAGATCATCTACAACATTAACTGTTCAGCTGGATACACTACCAAAATTAGAAATAATAGGGCCAAACATAGTTGCCTTTATATAACTAATAGGGGCACAAATTTGTACTAATATGCCCTTAAATAAAGGAGAGGCAGAATAAGATGTGCCCCTGAACATGGAGTCGCTAATAACAAAAGGAGGCAAATAAAACACTAAATTTGCCCCTATGGTTTTGTTTTCCACGTAGGACTATAAAATTCAACAATTATCTGAGGCACTTATTATCGCCTCTATCTTCAAATATAGTTATTAACTAATATATGCTAGAGGCACACATGACTGCCCCTTTTAGACATCTTGAATTTATTACCCGCGTCCCCATTCATTCAGAGATATATTTTACTGTATTATAAAAACAAACGATCAAATTACACCTAAAATATTGTCATTCACTAGGCATCATGCCGAAGCAGGAATAAGAATAACATTTGCAAGCTAATTTTCGATGATCATTTGGTACAAAGTTGCAAATCTAACAAACATCTTTGTACAAAGCATTCAAAGGCAAATGTTATACAGAATACACACCTTTAGATACATCAATCATCATCAAGTTGGTTTAGTTTGATACATAAAAACATAAAAATAATGAATAACAGTTTTTAAAAAAGACTTTGACAACTGGTTCAACATCCATTACAACGCTAGCATGCTCTTATTCAACCTCAAATTGTCCTGCGCTCAATCCACATTCAATTCACTGTATCTGCTAACCTGAAAACAAAAGGGCATTATTGTTAATATAATCGCTTAATATTAATGTTAGAATCAGATGGATGCAAAGTGGGATTTGGAACAAGAAAAATTTGTGCTCTGCATATTGATAAATGGTTGTATATGGCATTAAAATGGAAATGAGGAATGAGTTAAGTTCAGCTGGATCAAACATAGGTGTTCTATAAGAGAAAACATTGATTCAATCTTACCACAAGCTTATGTTTAAAGAACTATCTATTACTGGAAATGTTGAATGAAACAGTGAAGCATGCATAACTATGCCTTTGTGATTTTTTAGTGCCAATATTTGCTCTCTCTTTTTTCTAAATGTGCACCATCATAATATCTGAATGTGCTCCACTATGATACATAGAAGCAGCATGAGTAACATGTGAAATGTAAGAAGGTGCAACATTAAAATCATCAGTTGTAGGTGAGGTTACATGGTGGCTAGTTTGTGAAGCAACATGATAAGAAGAATGGCTATTAGTAACAGCAAGAGTGAGGGGGATTAAGTACAACAGGTCAAACTTGTGTGAAATAATTCCTAAAGTGTAGTACAAACAGACAAATGCATCGGCCAGGTCGAAAGGCATAACAACAGAGGCAACAGATATATCAGTGGAGTGGGTATAAGCAAGTGGTAGTCGTAATGCAAAGGATTTGTACATTTAACAAACAGATGGAGACATGTACTTGAACCATGAGTTAGACATTCAAACAGACTGGTAGTTTCTTTTAGTTTAAAGTTTGGCATATAGGTCTGCATGTTTTTTAATAATATCTATAAATTTATTAAATATAATATTTTCTAACTTCTCTTATGTGATATTTTTTGTTTGATCCTTTCAATTAGTTTAATATTTCCATTATAAGAGATGACATAATTGCTTTGATTAACAATGATTTAGTCAACAAATCCTGATCCAAGATAAAGGTTAGCAAAACATAGATAAAATTTCATAATGGTGACCAATGCTTAAGCCAAAAGTTACTGCTAATTTAAAATGCCTCGTTTAATATTTGATGATAGAACCGAGAATTTTCACATGATCAAAGAATCCTGTTTTTTTGTATAAGCATAAAGAGTTCCTAGAAACACTTTATCTTCGAGTTAACCTTAAGACATGTTCAAACTATGGACAAGTTATTTGAAGGTACGTGTGAAGTTGGCTACAGGCCTTCATACAACTTTAAAAAAATAAAAAAACATGCATGCGCTTTAATGCATTTTTTATTAAAGGAATTTTTCTACCGATTTGTAAATATTGGCAAATCATCCACAATTCTGTGGCAAATCCGAGATTCCTGTTTGTATGATTTTTTTTTCCATTGAAATTTTGAGTTTAGATTAGTTGATCAAAACATTGTCGACTCCAAGTAAGAAAATAACTGTACATGTAACATGATACAAGTTACACAGGAGTAGGGGTGAGCAATATTCGGTTCAAACCGAATTAACCGACCAAACCGGTTCATTTCGGTCGGTTTGGTTCGGTTTCAAAATTAATCGGTTTGAATTCGGTTTGTAAAAAATATATTTTTTGGTTATCGGTTTAACTGAATTAACCGAACTTGTAATTTATCATCTAACTTTATGATATTGTTGTACTGTAAATAATTAGTTTAGCTATATAGTACAAAGACATTTGTTCCAAACAGATCAAATCTTAGCATAAACATAAAACTTACTACATAAATTTTCTCCAAACATGAATTTATGGTTTACTAGAGTGAATGCATCGCTTGAATTGTGATACGTCCTTTATGTTCGGTTAAATTGGTTACCGACCGAATTAACCGAAATTAATTTGGTTCGGTTCGGTTCGCAAAACTTTCGGTTTCAATTCGGTCTGAGTTTTTGTACGTCCTAACCAACCGAACCGATCGAACGCTCACCCCTACAGAAGAGATCTACACATCGTTATATTTGATGTTTCTAATAAATTATAACAAATAGCTTATTCTGGCAACTTCTGATGATCCTTAATTAATCACATGTTGTTTATACAAGTTGATCAAAACATTGCATTCCATACAACAACAAAAATCCCAAAAAACCATAGAAATTTTAGAATCTATCTATATCAAATCACTTTGCAGAAGATTGTAATAAGATGATAATAAAGGATGAACAGAAACACTGTTAACACCACTAGCTTCACATTCTGCTACTATTTCAATATCCATATCCTAGTTATGATTTTTATTCACTCATGCACGCATTAAGTTTCTATACTAAGTTTCATTGATAATCATTCATATTCTTTGCAATGAGATAACATTTAGTAAATGATCTTTGAATGATAATCATTCATATTGAGTTTCAATATCTAGATCCCCGTAACGTGTGAGTTTCATTGATAATTATTCATAACTACGAATGAAAGAAAGAAGGTACCTTGTGAAATTAGCAAACATGAATTATTATCAAATGACATACAGAAAAATCTACATAGAAACATCAAGTATTCAAAAGACAGATGGAAAGA
This sequence comes from Allium sativum, assembly GCA_030737875.1. Classification (NCBI taxonomy): domain Eukaryota; kingdom Viridiplantae; phylum Streptophyta; class Magnoliopsida; order Asparagales; family Amaryllidaceae; genus Allium; species Allium sativum. Next base: position 135,251,125 of record CM060925.1, on the reverse strand, counting down.
AGGTACCTCATGTGCGTCTTCATGATATTTAAGGTTTCGGTTTATTATCTCAATATCACGGACAAGGCTGAGGGATCATCCACTGAACTTGACGATGATCATTTTTTTTATGTGTACTTTTCCTCATTTTTTAGAACCATCCAGCTCATTACCCAGCTCTACTGAAATGCCATGAATAAAAAACATTCATTAGAAATCGTACCATAATGAAGAAATAATACAATCAAATTTAGATAGGGACACACTGAAGACTTTGATGTTAAATTCAACTAACTGACAATGTATGCATGATATAAAAATTAAACCGCTGGAGGAGAGTTACCGGACTAAACAACCTAAAGTTAGAGGCAACAAATAAAAAGTCTAAGCCATCGTAAATTAAGAAATACATAATTGGATCATTTTTACTTTGTGAATACTTAATGCGGATGTAATAATCAAACTCATACACAATGCTAACGGTGTCTAGTCATTAAATAGAATTTAAGCACCATTCTTCCGGTGGAAAATTAATTTACATCATTCATTAATATTCATTCTCCATCTTATCACCAAAATCCTAGCTTTCGATGAAAATTTCGTTTTCAAAATAGTTTCATATAAAAGAAGTCATGTGAACTGCATTTCAACCAAACAACTTATCCCACAATATATTAAGGAGTAGACAATAAAAAAAGAGCATTGAAGAGCATAAACATTCAACGTGATTTAGTTGGTTTTTACTGCATGTTTCTTAATTTTCAGACATTTTCACCATTTGTGTGATTTCGTAGACCGTAAAGGGAATTTCTAGTTTAGTCACTACCTCGCTAATATTTGTTGAACTACACATTATCTCATTAATTCTAGTCTATATTACATGATCAAGTTTTCTTCCCCCGCGTCCTTTCCCAATATCTTCTATCAACCTAAGTGACATATAAAGAACAAACCAACACTAGAGACTAACCCAATATGATAAAAAAAAACCATGAATACCAACCACTAGAGACTGCTAAAATAAAGCAAAAAGAAATATTACCAATGTGTGTGTATACGTATAACAATAAAAACCCAAGTGTTATTTGAGTTGGAATAATCATAGTACTCAAAGTCACATATTTACTACTTGAAATATCTACCTATGTAAATCATCTTTATATTTTGATATTTGTTCACCCCATCAGCACTGAAATTCTAGCACTGATTGTACTTAACTGGCGAGCTTATTTAGAACAAAAATTTTAAGCCATCCAATAATGAAATGCTGGATGAACATCTAAGGATAACCTAAGAGAAAAAATAACAACCTCCTTCATATTTATCTACTTCAAGATTTATTCCATTCATTCATTTATTATCAATTGTCCCGCAATAAATACCAACATTCCTTAAGAGCTAAGCGCCTCAACAAACCTAAAGATAAATTTAATTTCCAAAAAAACAAGATTTTAATAAATAAATAGTCGATGTTGCCCTTTTGTTATTTTCAATGGGTACTACTAATATCTTAGACTATTTCTCCTTGTGAGCATTTATTTCCAAACACGGTGTGAGTGTGACAGTGTTCCACTTAGATAAAACTGCAATTGCACCGCAGCGAACTATCCTAGAACTGCAATTGCTCCATAGGAAACTATCTTCACTGTTGATTCTTTTAGGTTAACCATAATTCAAACATAAAAGTAATTAGTTAAAGCAAACAAACCTTGCAAGACATACATTTAGGTTTGTTCTACTATTTTAAATTCAAACTAAAAATATTTTGTCAGTTTAACCAATCTTGCACAACATAATATTTACTCAACTAAAATTGGTTTTACTGCCCAAAATAGAGTAGGATAAAATCGAGAAACCATCAAAAGATCATGAATGCTCACTACATACTGTCTAAAAGTAATATGTTCCTCGACAACATATCCACATTCAAACTCTTCCCATTGGTCAGTGCATTATGTAAAGTATTCATTTTCAGTTAAAATAAATAAATCCCAAGAAATCGACATTATCTGTGCATAGTAAATATCTAGCTGCAAACCAGGAAGTGCACCCATCTTGGCACAGTGAAGCGACACGATTAACACTACAAAAGAATTCTGAATTCCATACGCCAATTTGGCGTAGGGGTGACGTAGGGAATCGAATTTCCCTACGCCATCCCTACGCTAAAAAGGAAGTCGGAAAACAGCTCATCGCAAATATTTCCCTACGCCTACATGCCTACACCATATCTACGCCAAGTTGCCTATGTCATCCCTACGCCAAGTTCCCTATGTCATCCCTACGTTAAATTCCCTACGTTATCCCTACGCCAAGTTCCTATGCATTCTCTACGCCAAGTTTCATATGCATCCTTACCCCTTCCCTACGCATCCGTACACCAAAAATCAATATGGTTGTTTTATATTTTTCTTCGTCTACCACAAAAATTATAATAAAACCAAACATATGCAAAATCATAACAATATATATCAATAAAAACATTGATGTAAAATGAATATCATGGTCGAATTACCATAAACTTGCTACAAATTTATTTAAAACAAATCATGTCTAACAAACAATAAAATAAAGTTGCTACATAACTCAAACATGATCGTTTCGTCTAATTCAAACATTGTGTAATGTACCTTACACAAATAGAATATCATGTAAAAACTCTTGCACAGAACTCATTTGTTCTTGTAGTTTGCTAATAGTGACACTCATTTCTTGATTTTTATCCCTTAGCTCTTCTACTTGAAGTTGTTGTGCAAGCAACTTGAAATGAAAAAAGAAAATTAAATTGCAAGTACAGTATACAACTATATACTTGCAGTATTGTTTAAATGGCAAACAAAACAACCATTCTTGTTCATGCAAACATTCATATGATCGCCTGAACATTTAAAAAATAAAATGAGATGCCAACATGCATAAACAAAATTATATGAAAAACAAACTATATCTAAGTTGCATATGAGAGAATTATTCAATGTGCAACATCTGAACTCTGAATCAATATTTGAGGAAAAGGTCTAACAGTGGAAAAAAATGCTAATAACACAGATTAATCTACCAAATTAGACTACACATATAAGATTTAAGAGAAAAAGTCCAAGAGTCATGGACCACTGGCTCGACCGATCAGCCGTATGATATTCTAGACTTAGGTTTTAGAGGTCATGGCGATATCAATAAGAGTACTCTTTTTAAATAAAGCAACACTCTTGCTACCAAAAAAACATGCAATCATATCACAGATTTGTAATTGAGTAAAATTCACCTAGTCTGGAACAGGAACTATACCAGGTAAATGTTTGAACACGTAGCATAATAAGTTGATAAAAGAGATTACGTTGGTGTAAAGTTGAAAATGGACTGCAAGTATACCCAATTCAAGGTAAAAAGACAAATAGTAGCCACTACAAATTTAGGGCATGGTAAATTGATATAGTTTTTTTACTTGCTATGCTGAAAACTGGTCTTTCGAAGATACAGCGCGAGGAGAGGGAGGCAGAGGGGTGGCGACGCGAGTAGAGAAGGCAGAAGGCGGCGCGGTTCACGGTAGGGAACGTCTGGTTGAAGCGGAGGCGCGGTGGAGAAGCTTTAGGGTTTTCTTTTTCCTTTTTAATCTGAAATTACACGCAATGGAAACAGGGGGAAGCGATTGTTGATAGTTTCAGCGGATTGAACGGGTGCGGTTTTATATTGGACCGTTATTTCAGACCCTATTTAATTAAATTCCAACTTGTTTAAATGGTGTAGGTAATGAGTAAGAATTCCCTACGCCATACCTACCCCTTTTCATATTTTTACGTCTTCCCTACGCCGTGCCTACACGGTGTAGAGATAGCGTAGGGAATTTTTGGTTGGAAAATTGCCTTTTTTTGTAGTGTAAGGAAAATTCGACAATCAATTACAACATAGCAAAGTTCTTCCGAATAAAATTTTCCTTAAGCAATAATACTGCTACTGCTTGTTACAGGTTGCATGGCGCTAGTCAGACTATTTACGGCAAAGACCTAAGCAAATAAAACCAATAATAATGCCTTGGCTACTGAAACCCTAGGGGCAATGAAGTCGCATATTCTAGTCCTACATCACATCTAAGCACAAGGATAAGTTTGTCATACTCTTCTCTCGGTAATAAAGGATTGGTCATAACACAATCGACTGCATATCCACAATTATGTAAGTCATAATGAGGGTAGCAAAAATCAGCTGAACACAAGCTATGATACCTCATTCTGTCCACGTTCAATGAAAAAAAAACTTCATGAACCACCCAAATCAATTGTTATATTTGAGACACATGTGCTGAACAGACAATGTAGAAAAAAAAAGTTAATGAATTAGAGAACTCATCAACGGTGTTCTTAAATCAATAAATTCATAGGTTACCATAAACGAAAGATCTACCTAATAATCAATTAATTAGGCATACTCATTTGTTCTATTAAAATCTATGGGGAAACTACATCTCTAAGCTGCAAATAAAGAATCAAACAACTAAATCATGAAAAAAAATGAAAATTAAATAAGAAAGATGTATAGCTATGCATAAAGAATCAAACATAGAAAATAAAAATCAAACTATATTTAATTGGGAAGTATAGCACATAATTAAGCATATATGAGCAGGGTCTTGATGAAGCACCAACAAGATTCAGAAATAGAATGAATTAAACAATGAGAAAATAGCTAAATAGAAGTATGAAGAATCAAAAAAGAAGCGCTAGTTTGGATACTGGCTAATAGTAAATTAAAGAATAAAAATATACCTAGGGTTTTCTCGTCCGCTCCAGGAATTTGCAAAGGAGAAAAAAGAATTAGCCGATGGAATTAAGTTCTAATATGGCATGTGCGGAAAGGGTTTCATCTCTCCCAATTGAAAAAAATTAAGGCGGTAATTTCTCCCTCTTCATCAATTTCCTGATTTTCAGAAGAAAAGGCACTTGCAAAGGTCTCTAGTATTGCGGAAGAAACTAAGGCAGTTCGATCTGCCATTATTAAAAAATGCTGGTATGACAAAAAAGTATTTTGTCAAAAAGTACACCAAAGACAAAAAAATAGAAGGCCCACCCCTTGAATTACACAAATACCCCCTGAATTCAATGTTTACCACCCCTAAATTCCAGAATTACCCCTATTTCTTATTTTTTGACAAAACAAAATTCGGGTATTCTAGCATATCTCGCCATTATTAGCGTTTATTTGGGACATTTTGTTATTGGGCCCTTGATATTTATTAATTGAGGCGTTATACTTTAATTTGTCTCTATTGTTGTGCTCCTATTGCTTGAAATGTTTGTAGTGATAAAAGTTATTCAGATTAGCTTCTTACACCGTCTCTCATGCCTAAATTATAAGAGTAAACCTGTAAATACTCACGTGAAAGGGTGATCATCCACTCCTTCTGGACCTTTGATCAAGCGCACACCCAGCAGCAAGAAACTCCTCAAGATGAGCATTAAGCTCTGCACCCGACTGAGCATAAACAAGCCTAATGAACACGGCAGGACGACACCCACCGATCCGTAAGTAAGAGTTCTCAAAAGTATGAGTTCCAAAACAGGCATATGAACGCAGGTGGATCATGCCTCAGCAGTGCTCGTCTCTTCTCGTTGTACTATGCAAAATGTAGTACTGCTTCGGAAATCAACTCTTTTAGTCACTTTTCACTTGCAATGCTGACACCGGGACTGATTGGCTATCCATGCTTAGAAGTTTGAACTAAACTATGAATCCATTGGAATTTTGAGTATGTGCTTTTAGGAAATGAATGAAACTGGAATAGAGTAGAATATAAACACATTTAATGATGCTTTTGATGCAGTGAATTTGGACTTCAGGTTGGTTAACGTTTAGTTATACTTTTTTGGCTTTTTCTCAGTTCAACCGAACTTACTGGTAACGTTGATAAGGCCTTCGTAGTGGCAACGTTTGTGGCCACCCAAGGCCTACCCTGTCGCGAACATCTTAGAGCAAACCAAGCAGTGATGCATCTTTCCAGAAGGTTCCAAAGCAGGGGTATATTCGTCGTTCTTCAGTTTGGTTTCCGTGTGCTTGTTAAAGAGGTGGCAGGCCTTGTGGCCGCATAGAGCTCAGGTGGAGTTTGAATGCTTTTCCGCAGATGTAACACTTGTGAGGTTCATCTTCGATCAGAGGGGTACCTGCGAGAGCAAGATGAGCAGCATGGCTATCTGCTCATCTTGGCTTCTGAATTTAGATCGCTGGCGGGTAGGGTGTAAGCGGCTTCTTCCTCACTTTCAAAGCAACCTTTCTTTCCTCTCTTATTTTGTCTCGGGTTTGAAGAAAATTTGTCCTATAAATGAACTTCATACCGACTGGTGTGCATGTGCCTATTAATCACACGGACATGGCGTGCATTTCGAACACGTTAGAAATAATTTGAAAATGAGGTATAGCATGCACAGAGATTATGTTAGAAATACTCCTTTTTTCTCCTAACAGATTAATCTGTATTATGCCCTGTAAAATGACCAGATTAGTTGAATAGTAGATCAAGCAATTTTATAATTACAAATAAATCAAAATTGTTATAAAACAAAAACTACTACACAAAATCGACAAAGCATAAATGTAGCAAGAAACTTACTTTGTCACTCCCCTAAAAATGGAACTTTTTGGTGTTTGACCAGCATCCTGATCGTCACCCTTTTTGACAACTTTTCGAGACTTCCTCAGACTTTTTACTGATGTTGCAGGTGAAGGAGGAGGTGGGGGAGGACAAAGCGTTTTCATCATATTCGCTTTCCTAAAAGCATTATGTTGGCTCTGCAAGCTGGAGCTAGAACCAAGAGCAGGGTCCATATTTTATTACGATTTCTTTGAACTTTTTTTTGATGGATGAGAGCAGTCACGTAGAAATTGAGAAAAATTGTAAGTGGAAAAGATGATATGCATTAACTGTTTTTCAGTAATTTAAAATTTCAAAAAGGGCATTCCAGAAATGGACAAAATAAATTAAGCAAAATCATAAATTTCTCCTTCTAGAATGCATGCTTGCTAATGAAACGGCTATGAGTGCATGTACACAGTGGCGGATCTAGACTTTCAGTTCAGATAGGGCCAAATTTTAGTCCCACACCGTCTATTTTCCTTTAGCACCTACATATATATACTGGTATGTAAATTAGCCCAACAAGTTGCAATGTAGTGTGTAAGTGTGGCTAATAAAGTGGTTAAAAGGGCTTGTTTACTCCTTCAGCTAGGGCCAAGACCTTGATTTGAGGTAGGGCAGCTTTACCCTTCTTCACATTTTCTTGCCTGTTCACGTTTTCTGAGGTAGGGCCTTGGCCCTTGCTGGCCCTACCTTGGATCCGCCCCTGCATGTACACGCACTTAGCAGAATTAAATTTATTACATAGTATTGAGTATATGTCACTAATTTTTGTAACATTGTGCTAATGAAACCTTTTTTATGTATAACAAAAGTGATAGTTAGTTTAAAGTTTAAACAAAGCACTCAATTAGGCGTAACGGGGAATCAAACCAAAGACCATAGAAATCTTACTATGTGAGCTAGTGCTCCTCGATAGAAAAATTGAATTTCAATTTAAACAAATTAGTGGGTTCATTCTCAAATAAGAATTTGGCTAGAGGTTAACGATGCATTCACAATTTCGGATAAGAGGTTGGCTTAGACTTCGGCTAGAGATTAAATTGAAGTAAGGTAATTATTGTATATTTTTAATATAGTTGGTTATAATTAGTAATTATTGTTTATTATAACCATCCGATTTATATTAATCATTGAAAAAAATATTAATAAAATTTGATTGACAAAGTTAGTATATTTTGATGCAGTTACATATAATAATGTAATAAGTTTAATTACTTTAGAATTAGAAACAAAACTTATTATTGCAAAAAAATTCCAGCAATATAAATAAAAATAGTTAACTATTTTTATATGTTTTAAATACAATTTATTGATACATTTAAATTTTAAAATAAAAAGCAAATTACAACTGATTGCATCCACCCTTAACTCGGATATAAGGGGTGAAACTCTCCTATGCTCTCGAAAATTGATAATTCGAATATTTTTTAAGACGATGCAAAGTTTATCATCGACGTAAGCTCCTTATTCAAATGCAAACAACTCTAGATACTAAAAACATAAGCATTTCTGATGTCCAAGAACGGACCCGTAATAATTCCACAAAATTTATCATCATGTTACCTTAAGAAATGGAAAACTGAGCTGAAGTTTTGAATGGTGGAAAAACATATTTGCTTCATTATTTGATTTAATCTTTTTATAATAACTCATTAAGAAGATAGAAGCCTCATTGATTTGGGTATAAATAGATATGTGCAACTAATGTTAAAGATTGGGTCAGGAAAGTACAAAAATACATTCTTTTATTTAACCATTTATCCAGAAAAATGGAAGGCCAAAGTTTGAAAAGCTTCCTTGTAAGGTTTTGGCTTTAAAGTATAGAAGATTATTTCCACATTTTAGATACACAGACATGCAACATCAATAGATAAATAATACTGATAATACCTAGATACATATTCGGGTTGAACACTGAATTTCATGATTAACGTACTCATCATCTTCACTGTTGTTTTCATCATTGTAATCATATATGAGTACTCCAACTTGAACTTATGAAAGACACCAAGATAACACTGACATGCGTCTTTTCTTTGAAAACTGTAGCAGCAAAGAAATGAAAACATTGAAATTTTCTTTTGTGGACATTACAAGTTTGAAGTGGAAAAATTCGTCCTCGTTGCGTGTATTTTGAAAAACTGAAAGATTCAACATTTGAAACAATGACGCAAAGGTTGAAACTGAATCTCACTGAAACAAAAAAGCATGTTGGACTTAAATATACCATCACATAATATAACAAATAAATTTTCATAGCTATAACTAAAACAAACAAAAAAACTCTGTAAATAACATCATCATAAAAGAAGGATAAAGAAAATTACAGTAGAAGCATGGTCACAGTCATCATTTTGAAAGCGCTGCAGGGCAACCCATAAAATCAGCTGAGATTCCTTAGCCTTTACCATGCTCTTCTTCAAAAACACAAAGAAGTCCAAAGTCTGAATGGAGTTCTCAAAGTAATCCTCAACGTGCTCGAAAAAACCGGAGTGTTCCAGATATCCTCCTTGCAATTCAAACGACCATAACTGAAAAAAAAACATTTTTCTGTAAATAAGATAATGGAACATGGCAATCATAAAAAAAAGCATGTCGTATAACAAAATACAAGGATGAGAAATAAATACACAAAGATTACTTATGATTATAAGAAATCAAACAAAAAACCGAAAAATTATATTGATCCTTTCTAACATAAGATGCAACCTAAAATTTCTAACTTGATTCATATTCAGATCCCAAATTCTTATTCGTCAAGGACCAATAGACAAGACAATAGCCATGATACCTTGTAATAATACCTACTTAGCGACGACGTAATACCTTGTAATAATACTACTTACATCAATGACAATAGCCATGATTCGTAAACAATCACATTAAATGACATCGTCTTAATGTATGTTGACAAATAAACATTGCAGGCCTGACTTATAGGGAAGATGGTTCTGAGGGTATGTCGAATCGTGCTAAAGTTTGCAAATGGTGTTAATGTATGTTAACAAATAAACCTTGCAGGTTTGACCTACGGGAAAGATAGTTTTGAGGGAACCATATTATATTACATCGTGATAGAGTTTACAAATAGAATGAGAACTAATTTATGTTATTGTATGCAGGTGCGAATATGACAGTCTCATGTTTTTACTCTATCCTCTTCCTCGCTCCATGGATTTTCCTTGGCCTGACCTCGAATGATTTTATCATCGTTTTTCAAATTTAAAGCTAAAAAATTCGTCCCACTTGAATTTATTATGAGAAACTGAAACAATCAGCATTTGAAAAACATATGTGCAAGCATTAGAACAAGAACCAAATTTATGATGCAAAGGTTGAAATTGAATCTCATTGAAACAAAAAAAAGGGTTAGCATAAACCTACTGTACAAAAGTATAGCATAGCAAGGAATAGTAATGCATTTTTAGTATTCACTATTCAAGAAAACGCAAAAACCTATTTAACATCTCGCTATTCATTTCTCTTAAAATAACATAGCAAAGAAGAAATATTGCATTTTCATGAACCAATTGCACTTTCCAACAGTCTGGTATTATAGAAAATATGAAATGTCAGAATAACAATGATAATAACAACTGGTGCTTTACAAGACCATTTTTATTGCTCACGTTGACCCCAAAAAAAAGCACTTTCATGAATTTATTTATACCGAAAGAAAGTATTTTAGTTATTATATTATTCTTAGTTTTCATATTAGATATTGCAATTGTGTGTTATATAAAGAGACACATTATATGCTAAACGGAAATTACATTAACAATATATTGTTTAACAAATGTGAGGATAAATGGTCATTTGGGTTGAACATTGAATCTCATCATCATTGGCATCACTGCAATCATCATCATCATCTTTGCAATCATCATCATCATCAAATGTAACCAACATCCGGTTTGAACCCACAAAATGAATCATACGACGTGTAACTGCGAACAATTTTAAGACAAATATTAGGAGAAAATACATTAGAAATAGCAAGAATACCATATATATAAGGAGAATGATTTTAGCATCATAAAATCATGTGTAAGAATACAGAACTATTTTTAGTAAGCGAATGATTTCGGAATTATAAAATTATGTGTAACATGCCTGCTTACAACTTGGAATTTACAAAACCAAAATTGAACAAATTTATCAAGAGAATAAAATTAAAGATCTATGCCAATTTGAGATAGTGATAACAATGATTGCTAATATAAATCTAGAGAACAAACAAATAATACAGATAACTAAACATGGTTTCGGTCCAAATTAACTTAAATTCCTAAGTAACTTGGATCAACTTAAACTTTATCCTAAATTAGCAAACCTTCTTAATTTAACTTAAATTGAACCCCATTCAACATAAATTCTACCTCACTAGCCCAAGCTAGCCTATAAATAAACTAAATTAGCAAGACAAACCAGACACAAAACAAACATTTAAATCTCAACTCCTTAGACATATAATTTAAAAATATGGCCCACATAACAAAGCCTGCTATTCAGTCTTAGAAACTACGGAAGCTTTATCTTCCTTTGCCTCTCCCAAATTAGGGTTAGAAATTTCATGCTGCTAAGAGATTCAATCTAGATTTCCCAATAAAATTTGATATTTTGAAATTACTAAAGAATTGGTTTCAAAGTGAATGTAATGACCCGGATTTCTTATGGGTTAATTTTGAATATTTAGTCTTTAATTTAAATATTTAGTTGGTAATATAAATGAACTTTTATACTTATGTTATTGATTTAAATATCGATTTTTAAATTTAATATCCTATATATTAAATTATCAAAATAAGGAATCAGCGAATAACTGAATTCGAAGTCAACACTGAATTAGAAACAGTTCAGATAATCAATTCAAATTCCTGTTTAAGTTTGAATAATAATATTTAATTATTATCGAAGAATTAAAATGATTTGAAATTTAATTTATATCAATATAAATTAATATCCGTTGCGGATGATCGAATTGGACTTCGTGACCTATCCCAGTGTGTCCAAATTAGTGGGATAACCCTAGAAATGCCAATTACTGTGTTTAATAAGGAGTTCGGACTCCCTCGATAATTTAATTTAAAGGACACCAGTTAAAAGCTAATTAAAATAAATTAAATCCTTTTTGTGTGTGGACAAGAACAAACCAACAAGGAGCAAAATAGGAGGCCTTGTTGTTCAGTTTTTAAGCCGCACAAAATTCCTTGATTTCAATGGATATTGACGCTCCAGCAAGAACAAATAAATTGGCCTGGGTGTTCCATTTAAAACCGCATTCTTCAGTTATAAATCCGAAATCTATATCCTCTCGTTTCTGGAAAAAATCGAACGGAGCTTCTAATTCAAACGAAATAATGGCCGCTCCCTTTAGTCTTCTCCAAACCAAATCAAAGCCGTGACCCCCTCTTAAATTCGAAATCAAAATAAGAAAATCAAGCGCAATGATTCATCCTCAGCGTCGATTTGGGGCTTGTCTTCGTCGAGGTCACAGGTGAATCCGAGGCATTGCAATCGAAATCTGTAAAAGGTCGAGTGTTTGGTCTTTGCGTTGAACATTGATGGCAAAGGGGTTGAGTTCACTATCAGTTTGGGGTTTCGGTTTGAGGAAGACTCGCGATGGGTTATACCCATGTTAAGGGATGCGACAGCGTGGAGATTGAGGAGTGCGTGACTGATTTGAGGCGCCATGAACTACTGTAAATTGGAGAGGGGTTGTCGTCGACTTGTATAAAGGGGGTCAACCTTGCTATGGAAGGAGCGGACTGGATAAACTGGTGATGAACGAGCTATGTTGGACTGGGAGATCCCGGGATTGGGGAATAGTTGCGGTTGACTTCGTGATGTTCTGGAAGCAGGGCGAGTTAGTTGAGTGAAGGAGAAGGGCTCTGGAATGTCAGCAAGGGTTCGAAGGCAGTTCGTTTTTAAGGAGCACTAGGTGTTCGATTTAATGACTCAAAGAGAATTCAAAACCGAGAAGAAGAATTTAAAACAAGGATAAGGTATAAACATATTTATTGGAAGTGATTCGATGGAGAAAATATGGAAATTACTGGATCAGATTGCAATTAAAAACCCTGGTGAGTAAACTTCACTCACCTGTTATTTAGAATTATTTTTATTCAGTAAAAATAGTTGTTGTTGCTTGTTTGAATGCCTTTTGGTTGATTTATATATATTAGTTACTTAGGCTATTATATATATATATATATATATATTGGGTTGATGATTGGTTGGATTCCCGCAGTATCATTAGCGGATGCCCGCGGTACCATAGCGGATGATTACCCTATACGCCCACGCTATGATAGTGGTTGACCTTTATACCGCGATATTCTGCCACGAAGCAGAATGGGTATTATTTGTGTGCTAACGTTTGTGGATGCAGGAAAAACAGGTTGGAGGAATCCAACTGGATTCCTCAAAAATATATTATATGTTTGTTGTTTGTTTGATTTCATATATATTCATATATGATGTGTTAAAAATCAAATGATTGAAAATTTGTTGATTTGATTGGTTAAAATATCACTGGGGCTTGGGATATTGATTTATAAAATACCCTGAAAGGGTATTTGAGATTTAAAAAGGGAATTCTATTTTTATAAATAGAATTTGAATTTTTAATGAACAAAAGAAAATATTTACTTGTTTTGAAGATATATAAAACGAGTATTGAATTTATAAACTCTGTTTATAAATTTAGATATGGGATTTGAATGGAATTTATAAACTCTGTTTATAAATTTAGATATGGGATTTGAATGGAATTTATAAACTCTGTTTATAAATTTAAATATGGGATTTGAATTGAATTTATAAACTTTGTTTATAAATGAAAAGGTGGGATTTGAATTGAATTTATAAACTTTGTTTATAAATAAAAAGGTGGGATTTGAATTGAATTTATAAACTTTGTTTATAAATTTATAATGGGGGATTTTAAGTAAAGTTTTAAACGTTGTTTATAAATAATGCAGAGAATTCAAATAGAATTTGAATATAGAATTCAAATGGACTTTAAACTATAGAATTTGAATATAGAATACAAATGGACTTTAAACTATAGAATTTGAATATAGAATTCGAATGGACTTTAAACTATAGAATTTGAATATAGAATTCAAATGGACTTTAAACTATAGAATTTGAATATAGAATTCAAATGGACTTTAAACTATAGAATTTGAATTTAGAATTCAAATGGACTTTAAACTATAAAATTTGAAAATAGAATTCAAATGAAGTTTAAATAAAGAGAATTCAAATAGAATTGAATTGGAATTTGAATAAGAAGTCGATAAGGAAACGAGAGTATGAGTATAATTAGAATTTGTTAATATGCAAGTTAAAATATATTTGAACATGTCATGTTCAAATATGAAGGTGAAATAGACTGAAGAGTTAAGTAACAAATTTATTTAACAAATTTAGTTAAAACGATTGGTATAGTTAAAATAGATTGGACAGGTATAAATATACAGGAGACAGGTTTGGAATAAAGTGTTAGAAGGTATATATATAGTTTGCTCGACAAAAAGGTATGTATTTAATTCACATATGAGATTTTATGCGCCGTATCGGCTAGCCGCTTGGCTTTTCTTTTTCTCTTTGATTGGAGAAGGCCTATGTGGCAGTTTGGGGATTTTCCCGAAGCTCCCGGTACAAAGGAGGTTATGGCGAATTTTTCCGGGAATTTAAGGAGATAGAATATTTTTAAGATAATCTGATAGTTAGAAATCTAGATATCAATATATATAGAAGTCGATAAGGAAACGAACTTAGAAATAGAATAGTATAATCAAAAAGGAAGTATAAGAATAAAATCTAGTAAGAATAGAAAGAGAAAGTGTATACGTGTTTAAAGGTGAGGAAGTAGTTGTATGTTATTGATTATTCGAGTAAGTAGTCATATCTGTTTTGACGTTATAAATGTTATTCAGTCAAGGTTTGAGAGGTAGTTATACCCCAACTTGATTGATTTCATTATTAACAAATAAATAGTAAGATTCCAGGCTCGAAGATGAATGTTGAATAAGAGTTAGTTGAATATAGTATTTGGGTTGTCGTAACGATGTTTTACACAACATCCGTTTTAACCCAAATAAATGTAAGCGTGGAAATAGAATAATAAATATTTTCTATAGTTAGAAAATAAAGGAAGGCCAATATGGTTATTGAAAATATTTGGTTGACAAATATTGATAAAGAAATAGAGAAGAGATTTAATTAATGGAATATTAATTAAAGGCTCACTGATTGTTGGATGTTTGGATGAACACCTGTTTTCTTCGATAGTTAAATCATCGACTATCGAAACACTTGTTTTTATTCGATAGTTAAATCACAGACTATCGAAGTTTTGACCATCGTTGTCAATATGGAGAGACCGGTTGGATTATTATCCAAAGAACCACTCCGTATTGGCAGTAGCGTTGCGAATCAGATTATATGAAGATAATCGAAGACGGAGTAGAGTGCAAGGACTTTTTCTATTAATAGAAATAGTGCCTTCGGTTCATCCTGTTCCTAGGTGACTTGTATGGATGAATGTCTGACAGAGTATTTTCAGAAAGGTCACGTACATTGATTTCTTCAACTGTACCGAGAGTGGAAGCGGAGAAGGAAACTTCTTTTAGCTAACACGTAATGTACTGTTGAGGACGTCAATCAGTGATTTGATGGATTTGACGATGTGGCATTCGAAGTGAATCTGGTGTGATGATAAAGCGTAGCTCAAGCCTCATCAACCGGTAAATGACAGAAATCGGGCAGGCAGCATGGCTATGTAGGTCGCACCTATTAGGGTGTATAATCACCTGATCTAGAGTTTCATTTACTTCTAAAAATCTATTGTCGATGCTGTCCCATTTGGGAAACGGTTGCTGATCCCAACCGTTGGTGATATACATTCGATACACTCAAGCAAAATGAGTGGTCGGTCATGTGTGGCTGAGTTGCAAGATGTTCTTGTTGAACTCGGTGTATTCTCCTCTAGAGATATACCAGCGAAAGGTGGTTCCATACCTTGTCATAGTTGGAAATCCATTACCCAATACGTGCTTGCGGTTTTGATTGTATAACATATATGTGGAACGTGAGATGCAAACGTTCTACTATATTGTATTTACTTGATTTAGACACTATAAAGCTATCATTCCTTTCAAAGGGATTTTGAAAGTTAAATCAAGTGTTTGGATCTTCATAAGGGAAAAACCCGTTCCGTGTTATACGGCGTGGTCTTATGAGATATCATTTAGTTTTCTGAAACTGTTTTAAACTGTTTACTCATACCAGTCCCATGACTGACCCGGAGTTTATTTGTTTTGTTCTACCTAAACTCTTGGGTGCCTAAATTTGTACGGGCAGCCAAGTAGTTCAGGATTTTTCATATATATCCAAAGGAGCTTGGAGCAGGAGGCTTCAGCGTTATCTAGTTATAGTGTTGTTCCGTTGTGTTGTAAGTGTTGTACTCTGATAAGTGTATGTTATACAGTTAAGATTTGTATTTCAAAGATATGATATATTATATTTTGTTCCGCTGTGATGTGAGATTCTGTTTTGTTATTTCTGTTCTTCTTCTACCTCTTTCTTCTAAAAAAAATGTTTCGTATTTTCGTGATATTTGGGTTGGACGTATGATGTATATAGTCAACTCCGATGTTACGGATTTGCGGGTCATTACAGTTGTTATCAGAGCTTAGGTTGTGCGAATACCTAGGCTTGTTGGAATGTGCTCATTAGAGATAGGATCAGTAGTATCCTAGAATGAGTTGAGTGTATATATATACGAGAGTGCGTATTTGTTAATTGATATAAAAACTGTTTTATATTGCGTTGACTAGTCTGTTGAGTGAATTATGCATTCTGATCGAATCGTGGGACGCCACGAAGTTGATAGGAATTTATAAACACTTGAACAGAAGATTGGACACGATATTGTTTTAAATGGTTGAGTTGATTGTTAGGATTATAATCGAATAAGATTATAAGAAATGAAATAGTTATATATAACCAAGTGGAATTTGTATAGAAATAAGATATACAAATGAGATGAATTAAAATTGAACTCCAACCAGAATTCAAAATTTAAAATCCTGGGAGTTTGGAAAATATTTTTCTAAATGGATTTTGAAAGAAATATAGTACTGAACTCATTCAGTAGCTGGGAAATAATTCTGATGATGGTCGCAACATCATCAGTGTTCATTTTCGAGTTTCTACGTGATGAATTGCTGCCTTAGAAAAGTTTTGATGGAAATTTTTTTGAAAAGAAACAAGTTGTTTGAAAATTCAAATGTTTTGAATTTAGGATAGATATAAATATATGTATATATTTATATTACTTCAAAGGAATTTTGAAATGGGAATTGGAATATAGATTTCAAATAGAAGTAAAATATAAGGGAATTCAAATATAGAATTTGAACATAGAAATTTAAATAGGATTTGAATAAAGAAAATTCAAATAGAAATTGTATAAGAAAAATTGAAATGGAATTTGAATTCAAAGGAATTCAAATGGATTTGAATAAAGAAAAGTCAAATAGAGATTTGAATATTAGAATTCAAATGGAATTTGGTTAAATAGAATTTCAAAGAGAATATAAAGTGGAGGTTGAATATTAGAATTCAAAGAAAATATAAAGTTTAAAATAGAATTTAAATTCAAAGGAATTTAAATAGACATTGAATAAAGGATTTCAAATGGAATTTGAATAAGGGATTTGAAATGGGTTTTGAAATGGGTTTTGAATAAATGATTTCAAATAGAAATTGAGGATAAGAAATTCAAATAGAATTTGAAGATAAGGAATTCAAATAGAAGAAAATTCAAATAGAAATTGAATAGAAGGAAATAATATAGAGTTTGAATAAGGAAATTCAAATGGAATTTGAATATTGTAAATATATAGGATTTGAATATTAGAAGTGAAATAGATCGGGAATATTATGTGAAATGGATTGGATATATATTAAAAATATATCAGAATAGAGTTGAATTTATTATAAACAAAGTTAAAACGTTTATATTTATAATTATAATTAAAACGAGCTCGCCGTAGCGTGGCAGTTCGTAAATTGGCGATTCGAACTTCAATTTAGTATACAGAACTCAATTGAAGTCGGAATTCTTTGAAACAAGAATCGTCGGGATTGGTTGAATAATAGTTTTCTAATGAAAGAGAAAAATCTGGATTTCGTCGTATAGATTTTGAGTTATGTCAAAATCAAATTTTTAGAAAAGCAGCGCCAGAACCACTATAAAACCATAACGGTTTAATTAAATAAATAAAAGAATTTTTAGGAAATAAAATCGGAATTGGCATTAGAAAAATCCAGACTGGAGATATAAAATAAATATGAACTCCAGTGAAGTAAGTGAATTGATTTTTAAGACAAAAATCATATTTTAAATGGTTAAATAGAATTAACTAAATTGGAGAATAATTAGTTAAAGGAAATTTGAATCGAAATTGGGTTTTTGGATAAGTGAAAGAGATTAAGAATTTATATTTGAAATCGAATATATAACTCGAGTTGAAAATATAATTAGATTAGTTTATAATTAAGTTGACATATATTTGAACAAGTTATATTCAAATAAAAAGGGTGAAATAGGCAAAACTGTTAATTAGCAACTAGTTGTTGGGAATTTGAATGATTGAAATTAAATTTAACTTAAGTAAGTTAAATGGATCGAAATGAATAGATTGAGTAGAATCAATATGAATGAAATATGAATTGGGTGTGAAGAAAGAAAAAACCAAAAGAGTTAAAAAGAAAATATATTTGTAAAACAAATACAAAGGAAGTTATGTGCAAACAAAATAGAAGGAGAAATATTTGTAAAAACATTTACAAATAGAATTTAAAAGGGAATATTTGTAAAACATTTACAAATAGATTCAATGGAAATATTTATTTATAGGAAATAAATAGAATGTTATAAATGAGATATTTATTTGTTAATTAAATAGAATTTAATCAAAGGAATATTTAGAAGATGAATAGAAAATGGAAATATGTTTTTAACAGATAAATAGAAAGGATTAATTTATATAAAAAAAACAGTTTATAAATTAAATTAAATATTTATCATTCGATAAATGGAATATATAAGTCTGAACTTATATAGAGAAGAGATATTGGTTTTTAACACCGATAGTTTTAAATAGAAGGGGTACACAACACTTGTATAAGTGAAGTAACGTTATTAAAGAGAACATTTATAAAGTGAAGAAGCGTTACCAAAAGTAAATCTTTATAAATGAATAAACGTTATCAAATAGGAGTTATTCGAATAGGAGAAGTCGATTAGAGTTAGAAATAATCGATTAGAGTTAGAATAAATCGATTAGAGTAAGAATTAACCAGTTAGAGTTAATCAGTTAGGGTTAATCCGTAGAGTTAATTGAATATTTGTTATTCAATTAGAATTTATCGAATATTTGTTATTCAAATTAAGAGTTAACCAGATAGAGTTAATTGAACATAGTTAATCGAATTAGGATTTAATTGAATGTTAGTTATTCAATTAAAGTTGATCGAATATAGTTATTGAAATAGAGTTACTCAAACAAAGTTACTCAGGATAAGTTGTCATTTCGTACGACTGCTAGCGTAATTCGCATGGCTGCAGATAGCCTAGGGCGGTCGGATGTTTCCTGAGGGAATCAGGCATAACCATTGTGATCGCTACGATCTAGAGTCCAGCGAATGGAGTTAATCGAATATTAGTTATTCGAATAGAATTAAAGGAGTTATCGAATATAGCTTATTCGGAAGGAGTTAAGTGAAAAGAGCTAATCAAATAGAGTAAATTGAATAGAGAAAATCGAATATAGTTTATTCGAAGAAAGATTTCCGAATCTAGTTATTCGATAAAGAGATTATCGAATATAGTTATTCGAAGGGAGGAGTTATCGAATAAGGATTTATTCGAAAGAGAGTTACATAAGGAAGTTTGAAATGTTGAGTATCAACATAAATAAGTTTTGGAAAGATAAATGGGTTTGTAGTACTTTTCCTACCTTAGCAATTTCGAGGACGAAATTATTTTAAGTGGGGAAGATTGTAATGACCCGGATTTCTTATGGGTTAATTTTGAATATTTAGTCTTTAATTTAAATATTTAGTTGGTAATATAAATGAACTTTTATACTTATGTCATTGATTTAAATATCAATTTTTAAATTTAATATCCTATATATTAAATTATCAAAATAAGGAATCAGCGAATAACTGAATTCGAAGTCAACACTGAATTAGAAACGGTTCAGATAATCAATTCAAATTCCTGTTTAAATTTGAATAATAATATTTAATTATTATCGAAGAATTTAAATGATTTCAAATTTAATTTATATCAATATTAATTAATATCCATTGTGGATGATCGAATTGGACTTCGTGACCTATCCCAGTGTGTCCAAAATAGTGGGATAACCCTAGAAATGCCAGTTACTGTGTTTAGTAAGGAGTTCGGAGTCCCTCGATAATTTAATTTAAAGGACACCAGTTAAAGCTAATTAAAATAAATTAGATCCTTTTTGTGTGTGGACAAGAACAAACCAACAAGGAGCAAAATAGGAGGCCTTGCTGTTCAGTTTTTAAGCCGCACAAAATTCCTTGATTTCAATGGATATTGACGCTCCAGCAAGAACAAATAAATTGGCCTGGGTGTTCCATTTAAAACCGCATTCTTCAGTTATAAATCCGAAATCTATATCCTCTCGTTTCTGAAAAAAAAAACTAACGGAGCTTCTAATTCAAACGAAATAATGGTCGCTCCCTTTAGTCTTCTCCAAACCAAATCAAAGCCGTGACCCCCTCTTAAATTCGAAATCAAAATAAGAAAATCAAGCGCAATGATTCATCCTCAGCGTCGATTTGGGGCTTGTCTTCGTCGAGGTCACAGGTGAATCCGAGGCATTGAAATCGAAATCTGTAAAAGGTCGAGTGTTTGGTCTTTGCGTTGAACGTTGATGGCAAAGGGGTTGAGTTCACTGTCAGTTTGGGGTTTCGGTTTGAGGAAGACTCGCGATGGGTTATACCCATGTTAAGGGATGCGACAATGTGGAGATTGAGGAGTGCGTGACTGATTTGAGGCGCCGTGAACTACTGTAAATTGGAGAGGGGTTGCCGTCGACTTGTATAAAGGGGGTCAACCTTGCTATGGAAGGAGCGGACTGGATAAACTGGTGATGAACGAGCTGGGTTGGACTGGGAGATCCCGGGATTGGGGAAGAGTTGCGGTTGACTTCGTGATGTTCTAGAAGCAGGGAGAGTTAGTTTAGTGAAAGAGAAGGGCTCTGGAATGTCAGCAAGGGTTCGAAGGCAGTTCGTTTTTAAGGAGCACTAGGTGTTCGATTTAATGACTCAAAGATAATTCAAAACCGAGAAGAAGAATTTAAAACAAGGATAAGGTATAACCATATTTATTGGAAGTGATTCGATGGAGAAAATAAGGAAATAACTGGATCAGATTGCAATTAAAAACCCTGGTGAGTAAACTTCACTCACCTGTTATTTAGAATTATTTTTATTCAGTAAAAATATTTGTTGTTGCTTGTTTGAATGCCTTTTGGTTGATTTATATATATTAGTTATTTAGGCTATTATATATATATATATTGGGTTGATGATTGGTTGGATTCCCGCAGTATCATTAGCGGATGTACGCGGTACCATAGTGGATGATTACCCTATACGCCCACGCTATGATAGTGGTTGACCTTTATACCGCAATATTCTGCCACGAAGCAGAATGGGTATTATTTGTGTGCTAACGTCTGTGGATGCATGAAAAACAGGTTGGAGGAATCCAACTAGATTCGTCAAAAATATATTATCTGTTTGTTGTTTGTTTGATTTCATATATATTCATATATGAAGTGTTAAAAATCAAATGATTGAAAATTTGTTGATTTGATTGGTTAAAATATCACTGGGGCTTGGGATACTGATTTATAAAATACCCTGAAAGGGTATTTGAGATTTAAAAAGGGAATTCTATTTTTATAAATAGAATTTGAATTTTTAATGAACTATAGAAAATATTTGCTTGTTTTGAAGATATATAAAACGAGTATTGAATTTATAAACTCTGTTTATAAATTTAGATATGGGATTTGAATGGAATTTATAAACTCTGTTTATAAATTTAGATATGGGATTTGAATTGAATTTATAAACTTTGTTTATAAATGAAAAGGTAGGATTTGAATTGAATTTATAAACTTTGTTTATAAATGAAAAGGTGGGATTTGAATTGAATTTATAAACTTTGTTTATAAATATATAATGGGGGATTTTAAGTAAAGTTATAAACGTTGTTTATAAATAATGCAGAGAATTCAAATAGAATTTGAATATAGAATTCAAATGGACTTTAAACTATATAATTTGAATATAGAATTCAAATGGACTTTAAACTATAGAATTCAAATGGACTTTAAACTATAGAATTTGAATATAGAATTCAAATGGACTTTAAACTATAGAATTTGAATATAGAATTCAAATGGACTTTAAACTATAGAATTTGAATTTAGAATTCAAATGGACTTTAAACTATAGAATTTGAAAATAGAATTCAAATGAAGTTTAAATAAAGAGAATTCAAATAGAATTGCATTGGAATTTGAATAAGAAGTCGATAAGGAAATGAGAGTATGAGTATAATTAGAATTTGTTAATATGCAAGTTAAAATATATTTGAACATGTCATGTTCAAATATGAAGGTGAAATAGACTGAAGAGTTAAGTAACAGATTTATTTAACAAATTTAGTTAAAACGATTGGTATAGTTAAAATAGATTGGACAGGTATAAATATACAGGAGACAGGTTTGGAATAAAGTGTTAGAAGGTATATATATAGATTGCTCGACAAAAAGGTATGTATTTAATTCACATATGAGATTTTATGTGCCGTATCGGCTAGCCGCTTGGCTTTTCTTTTTCTCTTTGATTGGAGAAGGCCTGTGTGGTAGTTTGGGGATTTTCCCGAAGCTCCCGGTACAAAGGAGGTTATGGCGAATTTTTCCAGGAATTTAAGGAGATATAATATTTTTAAGATAACCTGATAGTTAGAAATCTAGATATCAATATATATAGAAGTCGATAAGGAAACGAACTTCGAAATAGAATAGTATAATCAAAAAGGAAGTATAAGAATAAAATCTAGTAAGAATAGAAAGAGAAAGTGTATACGTGTTTAAAGGTGAAGAAGTAGTTGTATGTTATTGATTATTCGAGTAAGTAGTCATATCTGTTTTGACGTTATAAATGTTATTCAGTCAAGGTTTGAGAGGTAGTTATACCCTAACTTGATTGATTTCATTATTAACAAATAAATTGTAAGATTCCAGGATCGAAGATGAATGTTGAATAAGAGTTAGTTGAATATAGTATTTGGGCTGTCGTAACGATGTTTTACACAACATCCGTTTTAACCCAAATAAATGTAAGCGTGGAAATAGAATAATAAATATTTTCTAAAGTTAGAAAATAAAGGAAGGCCAATATGGTTATTGAAAATATTTGGTTGACAAATATTGATAAAGAAATAGAGAAGAGATTTAATTAATGGAATATTAATTAAAGGCTCAGTGATTGTTGGATGTTTGGATGAACACCTGTTTTCTTCGATAGTTAAATCATCGACTATCGAAACACTTGTTTTTATTCGATAGTTAAATCACAGACTATCGAAGTTTTGACCATCGTTGTCAATATGGAGAGACCGGTTGGATTATTATCCAAAGAACCACTCCGTATTGGCAGTAGCGTTGCGAATCAGATTATATGAAGATAATCGAAGACGGAGTAGAGTGCAAGGACTTTTTCTATTAATAGAAATAGTGCCTTCGGTTCATCCTGTTCCTGGGTGACTTGTATGGTTGAATGTCTGACAGAGTATTTCTAGAAAGGTCACGTACATTGATTTCTTCAACCTTACCAAGAGTGGAAGCGGAGAAGGAAACTTCTTTTAGCTAACACGTAATGTACTGTTGAGGACGTCAATCGGTGATTTGATGGATTTGACGATGTGGCATTCGAAGTGAATCTGGTGTGATGATAAAGCGTAGCTCAAGCCTCATCAACCGGTAAATGACAAAAATCGGGCAGGCAGCATGGCTATGTAGGTCGCACCTATTAGGGTGTATAATCACCTGATCTAGAGTTTCATTTACTTCTAAAAATCTATTGTCGATGCTGTCCCATTCGGGAAACGGCTGCTGATCCCAACCGTTGGTGATATACATTCGATACACTCAAGCCAAATGAGTGGTCGGTCATGTGTGGCTGAGTTGCAAGATGTTCTTGTTGAACTCGGTGTATTCTCCTCTAGAGATATACCAGCGGAAGGTGGTTCCATACCTTGTCATAGTTGGAAATCCATTACCCAATACGTGCTTGCGGTTTTGATTGTATAACATATATGTGGAACGTGAGATGCAAACGTTCTACTATATTGTATTTACTTGATTTAGACACTATTATAATATCCAAGGGGTTTTGATATAAAGCTATCGTTCCTTTCAAAGGGATTTTGAAAGTTAAATCAAGTGTTTGGATCTTCATAAGGGAAAAACCCGTTCCGTGTTATACGGCGTGGTCTTATGAGATATCATTTAGTTTTCTGAAACTGTTTTAAACTGTTTACTCATACCAGTCCCATGACTGACCCGGAGTATATTTGTTTTGTTCTACCTAAACTCTTGGATGCCTAAATTTGTACGGGCAGCCAAGTAGTTCAGGATTTTTCAGATATATCCAAAGGAGCTTGGAGCAGGAGGCTTCAGCGTTATCTAGTTATAGTGTTGTTCCGTTGTGTTGTAAGTGTTGTACTCTAATAAGTGTATGTTATACAGTTAAGATTTGTATTTCAAAGATATGATATATTATATTTTGTTCCGCTGCGATGTGAGATTCTGTTTTGTTATTTCTGTTCTTCTTCAACCTCTTTCTTCTAAAAAAAATTGTTTCGTATTTTCGTGATATTTGGGTTGGACGTATGATGTATATAGTCAACTCCGATGTTACGGATTTGCGGGTCATTACAGTGAAATTCGAACTCGGTTTATGTTAAGAGATCTGTAACACCCCACCTCCGCCAAGGTAACTCTTGCAAGTACATTGGCTTCGGAGGGGCGTTTAAACAAGGTAAACATGCATGCATATATCACAAGACAGAACATGTAAGTAAAAACAGAGTAGTAAAGCAGCGGATAAAACTTAGCATTTCAAAAACCATAGTCATGTTACAACAAAGTACTTGATCATTATTTTCCAACAAACAAAGTCTAGAGAAAAGCATAAACTGAAAAACTGAAATACATAAAGTACTATCCCCAAAGTGAAGTGATAAACCATAGCTAGCTCAATGTCCAAAACCGTACATGAGCAAATCCGGTAAGCAAGCTGTAAAGATCCAAGCTAAGCTCCAATGTTCCCACCCTGAGGACCTGAGGGGGGGTGGGAAACGGAAGAAAAGAGGCGAAAGAAAATAGGTCAGTCAAAAAGACTGGTAAGCCCTACTACTATCTGTCCATGAACTAGTAAAGTTAACTGGCATGAGAAGCTGAGATGAACATAAGGATAACAACATACTGGCATGATGATTAACTAACAAGATAGGTAAAGCTGTCATCGCATAATCAAGGTTAAGTTTTGCACCACGGGTGTACTAGCATTCCAACATGTCAAGTAAAAACAAGAATTGATCCCTTGGCCCAAGCTTGGCCCAATATCATGAGGTGACCTAAATCAAGGTCCAACTACACGGTCTAGTCGATCGGCTCCCTATAAGCCTAACTCGTCGTGTATCGGTGTCATACGGCCCAAACATGCAATGTAGCTAACTGCGCTAGGTCCACCCCAGGGTGTATCAAGTCCTAGGGTGTAGACCTCGGACACCAATCAAGTATGCACAGTCTAGATCTACTGGTACCCATGCCTGATTTTCCAACTCCGAACGATGTGCACGACCATAGTCCGCCTGGACCCACACCGGCGTACCTACTCAGCCGTCGTTATGGTCGCTTACATGTCAGCCCAGTAATCGTGCCCCACCCTAGCCTAGTCCCTAGGGTCTTATGATACTATCAAGAGGGTTACTGCTGCAAAGGACCACGCCACTAGGGTTTCTCAATGGGTTAAATGTGGTTAACCCGATCCAACGTGGATTAAATTGGTTAAGTGTACCCAAGGTTCATGACTTAACCCCGATTAACCCATCAAGCCCAAATTGGTTAAGTATTAAGTGGATCATGACTTAACCCTAATCAGGAGGCTTTAATTAACTTAATGTGCCTTAACCTCTCACATTAGACCCTGTTGTGGTTACTAGTTAAGCCGGGCGGGTCCGGGTAGCTTTACACCACAACTTGGTCTAACCTCGGGTTCGAGCACAACATGACCAACTTCTCACATTGGGTCCTATTATTTGTAGCCACTAGTTAAGCCGGGCGGGTCCGGGTAGATTTATGCTACAAACTCAACCCAACCTCGAGTTGGCCACACTCATCTTTTCTAAGTGTGATGTCCATTATGTTTCTAAAACATAATTACATATCACGTCATGTTATAAAAACCATGTTCTTGTCATAATGTTACCCAACCCCAACGTAATCCCATTGTTTACATAATCGCATCAATGCATAAAGGATGAAATAGGGAACTTGGCATAATCATGACAAAAAGGTGTTGAAGCCACAAGTTTAACATGGTGGCATATGAAATGTACATATGTTCATATACTTGCATATTGCATTACTAGGCCTCAAAAGCATGCATAAAACCAAACTTAGCATATAAGTGATACATGGTAATAAATGACATGTAGAAGTTGCTAGAAGTTCGCATTTAGCCTCACATGCAAGTTATCATAAGGGATATGATAACTCCCATGTTGCCAAAATGCAACCTTTTACATAAAGCTTGAAGCTTTAAGCTCATAAACTCAAGTTTAACTTGCATAACATGATAACATGATCAACCCAAACTTGCATAACATAGCAACATGTGTCAACTTGCATAACATGATAACATGATCAACCCAAACTTGCATAACATGATAACATGATCATCCCAAACTTGCATAACATGATAACATGATCAACCCAAACTTGCATAACATAGCAACATGTGTCAACTTGCATAATGATCAACCAAACTTGCATATCATAATGATCAACCCCAAACTTGCATCATTCATTTAACTTTAGAGTTCAAAAATGAAAGTAGAAAAGGGCTTACAATGCTATGAAGACACAAATGAATATTTATTAAAAGATTGAGACGATGCCCTTATGCAATCACCCAAATATGCAAGCTCCAAATGAAAAACTCTAGAGCCAAATCAATAAAAATCCTTGCTTTGAAATAGAAATGTTGCAACTTGACTTGAATGCAAACTAAGAACACTCATACAAGCTTGAAAACACTTGTATGCACTCAAAATCTCTCATATAAATAAACTTAGGAATTTTAGCATGAGAGTGGAGGCCATGAGAGGAACAAATTTGACATAGTTTAGTTGTAGGATTGAATAATAGTGATTTAGGCTAGGTGTTAGGTCCTTTTTATAGAAGATTAGGATAGTATTAGCCATAGGATTAACCCTAGATTCAATCCAAGCCATCAAATCCCGTCACAAGCCTCCAAAACAGGTCAAAACAGCCAAAATGGGTGCACCAGGCTGCCTGGGCCGACCAGGCAGGTCGACCCTGGGGTCGACTCCCCAGTCGACCTGGGGGGGGAGGTCGACTCCCTAGTTGACCCCCAGGTCGACTCCCTGGGGTCTGGCGGGAATTTTCCCGCCACTTCTGATTTTCTGAAATTTGAATCTGTTTTGAATTTGAATTTTTCGTGAAACTTCGCGAGGCCATATCTTGGTCATACGGACTCCGATTTTCGAAAACTCAGACTCTATTTCGTGTATTTTTCCGAGACGAACGCAATGGCACAGCCCGTTTCCCTTGATTCAGATTTTACAGTTTAATTCTGCCTCGATTTACGTTATAACATGTTATTCAAAAATACGGGTTGTTACATTCTCCCCTCCTTAAAGGATTTCGTCCCTGAAATCTCCAAGTTAGGAAGAACTTATCCTACCATCCATCATCCATCTACTCAAAACATTATCCACGTGCAGTCATTGTCCTTAAAGGATTCTAAATGTTGTATGATCATATGCAAAGGTGTGTGTATATGTACTTATCTAATGCGAAAATCAGGAGGTTACTGATTCAGTAAACCCCCTTAATGCAAAGTATGTTAGTGAAATGAGCCCATATGTATGCGAATTCCTAACATAATTTATAATTTCTACATGAGTGCACATAACATTCATCCATATGCAACATCCACGTGATAGCATAACAAGTTTCATCCATGAATAAGTATAAGCACTCATGCATATGCAACATGAAGGTGTGTGAGCCGATCTTAGTGCCTAATGTGTATCATGCATCCACGAGTATCCACGTGCAAACACTTGCAACCACTTGCAACCATCAAGCATAACATGTTTCAAATACATGTTTCATCCAAAGGGTTTCTACCTAAGGTTCTCATGACATGATTAACGAGATAACAAGATAAACAAGATAAGCAAAAGAAAGATATGCTAATTAAGAGGTCGAGAATGTACCCTCAAAAAGGAATGGATAAAGCCCACGCATCTTCTCCTCGGTTTCCCAAGTTGCGTCTTCCTCGGCTTCACCCCACTGAACTTTCACCAACTTGACCTCTCGATTCCTTAACTTCCTAATCTCTGACCCAAGGATGCGGGTAGGAGCTCGTCGAATAGTCGCATCACGCTCTACCTCCACTTCTCTAAGCAAGCTCGGCTCTACCACCTCTGCGGTCTCATGAAGGCACTTCCTCAAATGTGACACATGGAATACATCATGTACCCCACTAAGTCTCTCGGGTAGATCCACTCTATATGCCATCCGTCCAATCCTTTCCTTAATGGGAAAAGGTCCTACAAACCTTGGAGCTAACTTCCCAACGGACCCAAAGCGGATAACATTCCGTAATGGGGATACTTTGACAAAGACCATGTCCCCAACATCAAACTCCAGATCCGTTCTCCTCTTATCCGCGTAAGATTTCTGCCTGTCTTGTGCTGCTTTCATCCTTCTTCGAATCAAATCAATCTTCTCCGAAGTCTCTCTAACCATATCAGGCCCAAGCAAGATCTTATCCGTAGATTCCCACCAACATGTAGGTGATCGGCAAGGCCTTCCATAAAGAGCTTCGAAAGGAGCCATACCAATACTAGACTGAAAGCTGTTATTATATGCGAATTCCACCAATGGAAGATGCTCTTCCCATGTACCTCCAAAATCCAAGATACAAAGCCTCAAAAGGTCTTCTAGAACACGATTCACCCTCTCGGTCTGGCCGTCCGTCTGAGGATGATATGCGGTGCTCAAACACAACTGAGTCCCTACTGCTTCTTGCAAACTTTTCCAAAACTCGCTAGTGAAGATAGGATCTCGATCACTCACTATGCTAGAAGGTACCCCATGCAATCGAACTATCTCTCGAAGATAAACTGAAGCTAGCCATGGAGCAGTCCTCTTGCTCTTCACGGGTATGAAATGGGCGCTTTTGGCAAGTCTGTCTACCACAACCCCAATTCCCGTATTACCCTTCCTCGATCTCGGTAACCCATCAATAAAATCCATCGAGACGCTATTCCACTTCCATTGCGGAAGTTCCAATGGGTGAAGCAACCCGCCGGGTTTCTTTTGCACCGCTTTCACTTGTTGGCACACCAAGCATCTAGCGACATACTCGGCCACATCTTTCTTCATACCGGCCCAAAAAAAAACTCGCTTCATGTCTTGGTACATCTTGTCCCCACCGGGATGAATGGTCATCCTAGAACGGTGTGCATCATCAAGAATAGCCTTCCTCAACTCCTCATTTTGCGGTACACAAAGTCTACCGTCTCTACGCAAGCACCCCCTAACGTCAAGGGTGTACCTACTCAAATGGCTGGACGACTCCCCCCTTATGAGCCTCTCTACCAACTCAAACAACTGTGGGTCGTCCCGTTGTGCCTCACCAATCCGTCCCAAAAGAGTAGGCCTGACCTCCAAGGATGCTATCAAACCGGGTATATAGTCAACGGAAGGTCTGAAATCAAACATCGAGATAAACTCCAAGCTTCGTTGTTCCACGAACAATGGACTCAAGGACAACCTTTTTCTACTCAAGGCGTCCGCCACCACGTTACCCTTGCCAGGGGTATACGCTATCTCGAAATCATAGGATGCTAAGAACTCCATCCACCTTTGTTGTCTCAAGTTCAAATCCTTCTGAGAAAACAAGTACTTCAATGATTTGTGGTCAGTGAACAATTCGAACCTCTCTCCCAGAAGGTAATGGCACCAAATCTTAAGCGCAAAAACAATAGCGGCCAACTCTAAATCATGGGTAGGATAATTTTTCTCATGCGCCTTCAACTGCCTTCCACCGTAGGCTATTACCTTTCCCTCTTGCATTAAGACTGCGCCCAGTCCTGTCCCACAGGCATCGGTATAGACAACAAATGGCTTACTCCCATCTGGCAATACTAAGACTGGAGCTGTGGTTAAAGCTCTCTTTAACCGTCGGAACGCGTCATCACAATCTACATCTCATGCGAAGACTAGATTCTTCTTTGTCAAGCGAGTTAATGGGGCTGATATCTTCGCGAAGTCCCTGATAAACTTCCTATAATAGCCAGCCAACCCCAAGAAACTCCTCACCTCGGTAGCATTCTTTGGAACCTTCCAATCTTGAATGGATACTACCTTCGCGGGATCCACAGCTATCCCTTCCTTGGAGACCACGTGCCCTAAGAACCGCACTTCCTTCCTCCAGAAGTGACATTTAGAGAATTTAGCCTTAAGGCTATGTGCTCGAAGAGTCTCCAACACTTCCCTAAGATGTAGGGCATGCTCTTCTTCACTCTTAGAAAAGACTAAGATGTCATCCACAAAGACAACCACGAACTTGTTAAGGAACTCCCTGAACACCCTACTCATCAAGTCTACGAAGTAGGCGGGTGCATTAGTCAATCCGAATGGCATGACAAGCCATTCAAAGAATCCATCTGGAGTCCTAAACGCAGTTTTATCAATGCTATCCTCAGCTACTCTAAGCTGATGGAATCCGGTGGCTAGATCGAGCTGAGAGAAAACAGAAGCACCTACAAGCTGGTCAAAGAGATCATCAATTCTCGGTAACGGGTGCCTATTCTTCTTTGTCAGCTTGTTCAACTATCAATAATCAACACATAGACGAAGCGAACCATCCGCCTTAGTAGCGAATACCACCGGAGCACCCCATTCAGAAATGCTTCGTCTAATAAAATTCTTCTCAAGCAACTCCTTGATTTGCTTACTGAGCTCCCTTCTTTCACGAGGGGCCATGTGCCTAACGGGCAATGATACTAGCTTGGCATTATCAACTAGATAAATGCGGAAATCTATCTCTCGTTTAGGGGGTAACCCCTTAACTTCTTCAAAGACATCAGGATATTCTCGGACCACCCTTACAGATTGCAGATCATCAATGGACGAGTCGAGAGATTCAAGATAACATAACATGACGGGACCTCTAGGGTTACATGAAATTTCTAGGGTATTACCGAGGCGTGTCATGAGCCTCACCACCCTATGCTCACAATCGAGGATGGCTCCATAACTGGACAACCAATCCATTCCCAAGATTAACCCATATCCCGTGAATCCGAGAACATAAGCATTACACGTGAATTCTACGGCCAAGATAGAAATCTTCAAATCCACACAAACCATAGATAAATGGGCGGAACCCCCAATTGGATTTGAAACACAAACGGGATCCTCAACTAGGCTAGTACTTAGGTGAAAACTTTCAACAATGTCAGAAGAAATAAAACTATGCGATGCACCAGAATCAAATAAGGTGCGAACAGGATAATCAGAAATATAAACAAGACTTTCTACAGAAATACTACCTCGGTCCTGAACTGGGGCAGTAGTGAGAGCATGCACTTGCCCTCCAGAAGGTCCTGCACGCTGATTTTGCCCTTGCTTCTTGGGGCAATCCTTGCTAAAATGTCCGGCCTCTCCACAATGAAAGCATCCGCCTAACTTCCTCTTCTTCTTCCTACAGTCTTTAGCTATGTGCCCAACAATCCCACAGTAATTGCATTTTCTTGGGTCCTTTGCCTTGGCCTTGTTGCCCTTGTTGTTCTTGTTGTTTTTGTTGTTCTGATTGCTCTGATTTCCTCCCCACTTGGAGTCTGTCTTCTTGGCTTAAGCCTCATTAGTCTTGTCTTCCTTCTTGCCATTCTTATCGTCTCCTTGAAGCAATGCCATGTCTACTAGTCCCTCAAAAGTGGCCCCCATGGGTATATGAGATAGGGCTAAACCTTGTAATGGCTCATTCAACCCTCATGCAAAGCGTAAAGCCTTCTTCTGGGGAGTATTAACCATGTCCAAACTGAATCGGGCGAGCTTGTTAAACTCATTCACATACTCCCTCACTGTCATGTCCCCTTGCTTCAAAGATATAAACTTCTCCAATTGCAGATTCGCCTCAGCTGATGATAGAAACTTAAGCCCAAATCTTGCCCTAAAGTCGGCCCAAGTCTCTATAGGCCTTGTAGCATTGGTGACCTCCCACCAATAAGCAGCTTCTTCTTTTAATAACCATGCTGCCAATAAAACCTTCCTATGATCTTGTACATCGAAGATAGCGAAAAGATCTTCGGTTTCTTTCAACCAATTTCGTGCCTCCACAAAAGTCTCCGTTCCTATGAAATTCTTGCCACACATCGCCTTAAAGTCCTTGCAAACTTTAGCGAAATCCGCTTGTGGATTCTGAGGAGGGGGAGGAGGAGGAACCTCAGTTATATTGGGGGTATTTGCTGGGCCCACATCGTTGGCCCTAGCTTCCAAGTACCTCCGGAACCATCCGGGAATGGTCACTCCCTCGGGAAGGTTAAGATCAGCCATACTGAAAAAGAAAAAGATAGATTCAGAACGAGGAAACGAAGGATAGTGCTATGGCCTTTGGGGAATAGCCTTTTAAAATAACTAGACATTTTCTTGGAAAATGCTTAATTGGTTTTGAAAATAGTTTTTCAAAAGGTAAGTTTTAAAAACACTTTTGCTCAAATCTTGTAAACCTTATGCTCTGATACCAAATGTAACACCCCACCTCCGCCAAGGTAACTCTTGCAAGTACATTGGCTTCGGAGGGGCGTTTAAACAAGGTAAACATGCATGCAGATATCACAAGACAAAACATGTAAATAAAAACAGAGTAGTAAAGCAGCGGATAAAACTTAGCATTTCAAAAACCATAGTCATGTTACAACAAAGTACTTGATCATTATTTTCCAACAAACAAAGTCTAGAGAAAAGCATAAACTGAAAAACTAAAATACATAAAGTACTATCCCCAAAGTGAAGTGATAAACCATAGCTAGCTCAATGTCCAAAACCGTACATGAGCAAATCCGGTAAGCAAGCTGTAAAGATCCAAGCTAAGCTCCAATGTTCCCACCCTGAGGACCTGAGGGGGGGGGGAACGGAAGAAAAGAGGCGAAAGAAAACAGGTCAGTCAAAAAGACTGGTAAGCCCTACTACTATCTGTCCATGAACTAGTAAAGTTAACTGGCATGAGAAGCTGAGATGAACATAAGGATAACAACATACTGGCATGATGATTAACTAACAAGATAGGTAAAGGTGTCATCGCATAATCAAGGTTAAGTTTTGCACCACGGGTGTACTAGCATTCCAACATGTCAAGTAAAAACAAGAATTGATCCCTTGGCCCAAGCTTGGCCCAATATCATGAGGTGACCTAAATCAAGGTCCAACTACACGGTCTAGTCGATCGGCTCCCTATAAGCCTAACTCGTCGTGTATCGGTGTCATACGGCCCAAACATGCAATGTAGCTAACTGCGCTAGGTCCACCCCAGGGTGTATCAAGTCCTAGGGTGTAGACCTCGGACACCAATCAAGTATGCACAGTCTAGATCTACTGGTACCCGTGCCTGATTTTCCAACTCCGGACGATGTGCACGACCATAGTCCGCCTGGACCCACACCGGCGTACCAACTCAGCCGTCGTTTTGGTCGCTTACATGTCAGCCCAGTAATCGTGCCCCACCCTAGCCTAGTCCCTAAGGTCTTATGATACTATCAAGAGGGTTACTGCTGCAAAGGACCACGCCACTAGGGTTTCTCAACGGGTTAAATGTGGTTAACCCGATCCAACGTGGATTAAATTGGTTAAGTGTACCCAAGGTTCATGACTTAACCCCGATTAACCCATCAAGCCCAAATTGGTTAAGTATTAAGTGGATCATGACTTAACCCTAATCAGGAGGCTTTAATTAACTTAATGTGCCTTAACCTCTCACATTAGACCCTGTTGTGGTTACTAGTTAAGCCGGGCGGGTCCGGGTAGCTTTACACCACAACTTGGTCTAACCTCGGGTTCGAGCACAACATGACCAACTTCTCACATTGGGTCCTATTGTTTGTAGCCACTAGTTAAGCCGGGCGGGTCCGGGTAGATTTATGCTACAAACTCAACCCAACCTCGAGTTGGCCACACTCATCTTTTCTAAATGTCATGTCCATTATGTTTCCAAAACATAATTACATATCACGTCATGTTATAAAAACCATGTTCTTGTCATAATGTTACCCAACCCCAACGTAATCCCATCGTTTACATAATCGCATCAACGCATAAAGGATAAAATAGGGAACTTGGCATAATCATGACAAAAAGGTGTTGAAGCCACAAGTTTAACATGGTGGCATATGAAATGTACATATGTTCATATACTTGCATATTGCATTATTAGGCCTCAAAAGCATGCATAAAACCAAACTTAGCATATAAGTGATACATGGTAATAAATGACATGTAGAAGTTGCTAGAAGTTCGCATTTAGCCTCACATGCAAGTTATCATAAGGGATATGATAACTCCCATGTTGCCAAAATGCAACCTTTTACATAAAGCTTGAAGCTTTAAGATCATAAACTCAAGTTTAACTTGCACAACATGATAACATGATCAACCCAAACTTGCATAACATAGCAACATGTGTCAACTTGCATAACATGATAACATGATCAACCCAAACTTGCATAACATGATAACATGATCATCACAAACTTGCATAACATGATAACATGATCAACCCAAACTTGCATAACATAGCAACATGTGTCAACTTGCATAATGATCAACCAAACTTGCATATCATAATGATCAACCCCAAACTTGCATCATTCATTTAACTTTAGAGTTCAAAAATGAAAGTAGAAAAGGGCTTACAATGCTATGAAGACACAAATGAATATTTATTAAAAGATTGAGACGAAGCCCTTATGCAATCACCCAAATATGCAAGCTCCAAATAAAAAACCCTTGAGCCAAATCAATAAAAATCCTTGCTTTGAAATAGAAATGTTGCAACTTGACTTGAATGCAAACTAAGAACACTCATACAAGCTTGAAAACACTTGTATGCACTCAAAATCTCTCATATAAATAAACTTAGGAATTTTAGCATGAGAGTGGAGGCCATGAGAGGAACAAATTTGACATAGTTTAGTTGTAGGATTGAATAATAGTGATTTAGGCTAGGTTTAGGTCCTTTTTATAGAAGATTAGGATAGTATTAGCCATAGGATTAACCCTAGATTCAATCCAAGCCATCAAATCCCGTCACAAGCCTCCAAAACAGGTCAAAACAGCCAAAATGGGTGCACCAGGCTGCCTGGGCCGACCAGGCAGGTCGACACCCAGGTCGACCCTGGGGTCGACTCCCCAGTCGACCTGGGGGGGGGAGGTCGACTCCCCAGTCGACCCCCAGGTCGATCCCCTGGGGTCTGGGGGGAATTTTCCCGCCACTTCTGATTTTCTGAAATTTGAATCTGTTTTGAATTTGAATTTTTCGTGAAACTTCGCAAGGCCATATCTTGGTCATACGGACTCCGATTTTCGAAAACTCGGACTCTATTTCGCGTATTTTTCCGAGACGAACGCAATGGCACAGCCCGTTTCCCTTGATTTAGATTTTATAGTTTAATTCTGCCTCAATTTACGTTATAACATGTTATTCAAAAATATGGGTTGTTACAAGATCCAAATCAACAAATTAATTGTTGTGAGCTAATATTATTTTTATTTTATTTTTTGAACTCGATTTCTGCTATTCCTTTCTTCTAATTTCTTCTCTCCTTTGTTCTGCAGTTCCCTACAAGACAGCCGAGGCTTTGGCCGAGATCGGTATTTTAGCCCAATTCCATTTCAGTTCAAGCCGGAAACCGAATCAAGGCAGCCGGAGTCCCAGTGTACAGAATGAAACCTCACACCATGAACTAAACGTAACATCTTTTATACTCATATGTAGGGCTGTTATGGTAATGGTAACCGTTACTGATACATGATAATCATTACCATACCAGTACTACTGGTAAGTCAAAAATAGCTACCGATGATTTACCATTACCAATGGTAAAATATTTATTGGTATACCGATAAACTGGTATACCGCTGGCTGGTAATGAGAAATTTACCAGTACAACAAACATTCAAATTTTTCTGCACTAAAATTTGAAAAAAAAAGCAATTATCTTGTTTTTTTATTATTATTCTATGATCTTTATATTAGAATTACGACATATTTTAGTTGACATCTAGGTATTTCTTAATCCATCACAGCTTATTTACAATAATATGAGATAATAACATTAATAATCTCAAACTTTGAGACGAACAAAACTTAAAAAGAATTATCATCATAAATAATACTACAAAATATTCATAAAAACCATTACGTATCGTTAAAAGTGTCCATGATTAAGCTTTGATCTAATAGTGAAAAATAAATTTAATATGATTGGTAAATTTACCGTTACCATTGATTTTGACTTTTCTTTACTGCTATATTTACCGTTAACAATGGTAAATTTACTGTTACCATACCGATAACATAGGTAAATAAAAGTGGCTCAATTCTTTTTACCAATTACTTGGTATTGGTATGGTACTGATAAATTTACCATTACTATAATAGCCCTACTCATATGTATTGCATGAAAGGGTGAATATGAAGATATCATAGGCGAAATAAAAGAAAAATAGAGATAAAAAGAGTGAGGATATTATCTAACCACATTTTTGTGCTATGTTGTTATTATGATTAAATGAAATGTTGCCGTAATGGTAAGTTTCTCTTTACCATATTATAACCGGTCAATCAATTACCAGTTTTGAATTATGTTGGTACAGAAGTGTAATTAGTGCAATAATAGTAAACTTATGATTTCATTTATTTTCACACTGCATCTAATTCAATTAACTGTTTTTTGTATTAATTTAGCGTATTCTTTATTGAACAACTTTTTGTGTGCATGCACCAAAATATTTGCATTAAGAATTCATTATAATATGATGAAAAGGATGGACAGGTTTATTTCAACTTAAGCAATAAGCAATTACATGTTCAAATTATTGTACAAATATTCATTACTTTAAAAGTCAACTTAAAATATTCATAGAAGTGTACAAGAATACAACCATCAATAATTACAAACACAAACAGTGTCTAAATCAACAAAAAAGATACTCACTATCCATGCAAGCTAAGATGGAAACATCAACAATCTCAAATAAGACATATTTACATACGTACATAAATACAAAAATATCTACCAAATAGAAAATACTAAAAAAAGCCGGTTCAAGCAAAATAGATTCAGATATTAAAGCAAAGCATTATTAAAGGTTGACTTTGTTTCAGCAGGTAGTGCACATTCGTGTGCTTGATTATATGTGAAATACTCCAAGCATTGGCATGCAATTTCCCTTTTACAATAGTTATACACATCAATCCATTTGATTAAGTGTTATTCATTGAATAGTGCAACTACAGTTGGTAGGATATTAAACTGGTATCATCCTTGGTTTCACAGAACTATTAGATACTATATTTGAACAAGAGATAGCTGATGTGATTCTAGACCACATGTAATCATAGAAGTAGTTGGCACGACAGTTGAAATGTAGCCATATTAAAATTGCCAAAACATGCCGAAAGTTGAGTTATTTGCATATTAAAAGTAGATCAACAGATTTTTGTGGAATCGCTTATTTGTTATTTCTTTATTTATTCTTTTTACATGAACAAAAGTCAATTCTTAATACTTTAATAGTTAACTCCACTAGGAATTCTATGTCTACAGGCATTCACAAGCTAATAACAGTTAAGATCATTGTTTTAGGATGTACAGTTGTTTAAGATTTATACTTCATTGCAAATCTTTTGTTTCATTCAATTTCATTTATGCAGTCTTCTTTTATTATCCAAAAGGTAATATGTTCCCTTTTTAATTCAACTCTATCAACGAATAAACAGATATATTATTTTTTCTTTGATATCTCTTACCATTTTTTGTTATACAGGCATAATCTATGTTATCAAAAAGTTCCATCTGGATATTGCTGGACATCGTCAGCTAATATTGTCATAACATCATGTCTCATGTACCATAGTTGTTGTTTAATGTCATCTAGTAAATTAATACACATATATATATATATATATATATATCGGAAATTCTATAGGGACACAAAATTTTGACACGAATGGTGACACAATTGATTTGCACCATTGGATCACCCCATGAATTACACCTCTCCATGTAAAGACAAAAAGATCCAACGGTTGAGGCTCTGTGTCTCTCTCTTTGTGTCAAATTTTTTGTTCAAATAGCCGCCCCATATATATATATATATATATACACACACACACACACACACACACACACACTATAGAAACAAATAAATGTCAGGCATCACAGAAAGTTTCAAAACAAGGATATTATGGTTAACATAAATAATACATCCTTGCATTATCAACTAAAAGTTATTATATTAAAATTATATTTATGCAGATGAGGTCACATGTATTTTTATATTAAGTAACCGCAATATAAGGTTTATGCTTACTCCAAAATAAATTTCAAACATGCCCCATTACACAAACCATAGTTACATATCTCATAATCATGTTCCAAATGAAAACTTTGAAAAACCTATTGGTCACAATAAATGTAAACCTAAATATATAAAAAACAAGAGTAGTGACATGTTACCTGAAATATGTATATGCTAAAATTAGTTAACATATGTATTTGGTCACCTCTAAACACATTTACATCTTTTTGTTAAGCATAGATTAATATTTATTTTACATATTAGTCATTCTTTATCTATGATCTTACGGCTGGAGCAAAACATTAGGTGCCAAGCTTGTCCATATAGCTAAAATTAGTTCTAGACAAAATTTTGAACTGATAAATAAAGAGAAACAAAGTGGTTTCGGCCAAATATAACCAAGCCTAATAAAAGTGAAATGTACTTAAAATATTAAACTTTTTCAACAAAAGACGGAAATACAGTGAATCTCATAAGCTTGGATTCAATCAAGCATGTTGTTTGGCAAAACATGTCTATAATTAATAACCACCTCCAAGGTACCTTGCAGCATCATATGGCGTCCAGTAGATAGTTACGACAACATGTATATTCATTATCATGAGTTGTTGAACATGAAATCCATCATAGTAGTTAACGCGCTAAGGCGCAAAAAAGTGCAAGCATTGAGTCTGGGGCTTTTTTGAGCCTTGGGCTTTTTTGTGTGCCTTTTATATGAGTTTGATCTGCTATTTTACTAACTACAAATTAATTTTGATACCATATTTTATAATTCATTCAATTATTTACATATTTTATTAATAAAATTTAAATTTTAAACCATATTTTATTATTTGTTGAACAATTAAACTTTTTATAAACAAAATTTTGAATTTAGCCAAAAAAAAGCGCCTCAAACTGCAAAAAGGCACATGCCTTGAGCCTTGGGCTTTTTTCTAAGCGCGCGCCTTGATAACGAAGAAATCCATGCCAAAATGACACCTGAATTAATCACATATTCAACTAAAAACATAATCTGTGCTGAGAATCAATGGACAATGACTTTCCAAATACTCAAATAATAAGCCTTTTTTTTGAAATAGGATAACCGGTGTGTTCATGGTATAGGCGGATCTTCCCCCCTTCCAAATCAATCAAGTTATAATGACTTATTTTACATCCATTTTCAAACAAATTTTATGAACCTATCTGCATTAAAATTATCTTTAAACACAGTTAAATGTTACAAAGATATGCAAATCACAAATACATAAAAAATTAAAGTAAAGGTGAAAACAGTAATAAAAAGCAATAATCAAAACACCCACCGGATTAATCTTACACATGCAGATCTACGCCAATAGAGTTAATATCAATAATTCATCAGATAAATAGAAAACAAAATAATAAGATAAAAACTATCATCTTATACTACGGATCCCATTGAAAAAAGGTAAGTAAATTACGAATGGGAAGGTGATGAAATCTCGGCAGCGCTAAGCAAGCGTAGTCGCCAGATTTGTATAAAAAACTACGATTTAATTGTCGGGAAGGAGAAGAAATATGGATGGTTTGGACATTAGATTATCACCACATCGCCCCGTTCCTCGGTACAAATGGCACATAGATGGAGCATTATGCAGTGTTTTCTTCGCAGTACAAGGAGAAGTGCAAAACGTGTTGGTTTTAGTACTCCACCGCTGCTGTGTTACACAAGTGGCATCCACACCTTGCGGTTACTGAAAGATTTGAAAGTTTTTAGAAACGGCCATGCATGGAGGGTCGAGATACGAAAAAGCACCCCAAAATTATTATTAAGTTGGCAAGTGTGCCTCGCTTAAAAAACTACTTTTTTGGATTTTCTACCAACTAGTGATCCATTTTTAACATCTTAGGCTAATTTTATCCATCAATCCAAATTTTGACCACTACCACCAATTTTCATCCATTGTTGGCTTGCATTTAGGCAAAATGCAAACGAATGAATTTTAGAAATACAAGCATTAAAATTTCATGAATTTGACCTGTTTTGCAAACAAACAGATGTGTCTATTAATTGATTTTTGAAAAATCTAAAATCTGTATGCATCAATATCTGAAAAGTGGATAAATATTCAATATTCAAACAACGAATGCGGATGTGAATATGAGAACATCCGCATTCAAAAATTATTCGTCCTATTTCGATCAAAATTTTAAGTTATTTTGAACGTATTTTAGCATAATAAATGATGTAAAAATTTTGATTTATTATGTCAATTGTTTATATTTTATACAATTAATGTATATAAACTACTTAAACTTGTTTATTATCTTGATTTTGTATATATTTTATAATAAATGAAAAAGAAAAATTATTAAATCAAAAGTTTCAATTTGCGCTTTGTGGTTTATCGATTGTCACCATGTATGATAATTATCTGATATTCATCAAAATTTAATTGTCGGAAATACATATTATGAGGGGAAAAAAGGCAGAACATGATCTCACAATAAAGCTAATAACCTATAATATAAACATGATATTTACCAAAAAA
This sequence comes from Allium sativum, assembly GCA_030737875.1. NCBI lineage: Eukaryota > Viridiplantae > Streptophyta > Magnoliopsida > Asparagales > Amaryllidaceae > Allium > Allium sativum. The sequence goes on along the minus strand of CM060925.1, from coordinate 135,209,963 downwards.
AAAGACTTTTGTGTGTGTGTGTTTATATATATATAACAATATAAGTAATTATTTACAAATCAGCTTGGACAGTAATAGTTATCATGTTAAGGATTGAGATGATGTTTTGATGACAACAACCTTTTTTAACTATTATAAAATATATATTAACATCACTGTATAGAAATATATGTGTGTGTATATGCAGGAATTATATACAGGTATTGATTATTGAAGACTGTACAGTTTAATGATTCAAAATTGTAGATTCCGAAGAAGAAGAGTTCAAGATTGAAAACTCATGAGCAATAAAGTTCAAGAAAACATGATAAATTAAAGAATCAAGAATTACTGTTAAAAATCCGTAATAGTACTTAAATTCTTACTTCAAATTTCTGATCATTTTTAGTCTTGTAGTATTTCTAAATATTCTTAAACTTTTTGATTTCAAAATTACTTTCTATTTAAAAAATATATATCTTTTAATATTTAAATTTTTTCCTTAGTTTTAAAGCTAACTTCTAATTTAAATATTTTAGATTTTCTTACTTATATTTTAGTTTTAATTATTGGAGAGTACTTAAGCTTCAACATTATTATTTCCTTATATTTATATCTATAGTTTTGTATAATAAGTTTTAAAGTTTTTATATTTATATTTATAGTTTTTAAATTGAGTTTTATATCACTTTTATAAATTATAAATATATGTTTTTAAAGATCTATTTTACTTTATTATACTATTATATAGAATAGTAGTTTGTTTAAACTCAAGAGTTAACTTGATTTATTTTAATATCATTTACATTATTTAAAAAAAACACAAATTTCAAAAATTGCCTAAGGCATGCCGACATCCCTTACCCCTATGTCGACATGGTGGTCGTTATGTTTCAAATTTCAAAATTTGTGTTTATTTGTTTAGATATTTTCTTAAAGAGACATGATTGTTTACCCACCATGAATACCATCTAATTTCGAATTTTTTTAACTACTTTTAGTCACTTTCTTCTTCTCTTTTCTCCTTTCCATTATTACTCTTAAAATTCAAATTTCTACATGTTGTGCAAAAATTGCACAAATGCGGAAACGATGCTAAAATGGATCTAGCTTGTCGATTAGTTATCAACCACTAACTCAATAAAAATAATCACCAAACAAAAAGTACAAAAATAGAAGAGGAGGAGAAGACACAAAAGATTTAACGTGGTTCAGATATGAATATCCTACGTCCACGGAGACCCAACAACTTTTTTATTTCTTTATTTCAGGAGGAGGTTACAAAAATGAGAAGAATTACAACAAAAAACTCAATACTAATTCTCACCCTATAATAGATACAGAAAATATGGATCTATTGAGGAATAATATGGAGAGATATATTTTCTTGTGATGATACAAAAGTGAGCAAATGGCTTCATATATATAGGAAGAATAGAGAATTCTAGAAGATAAGGATGAAGATGTTTAGGAATTTCCTTGATTTTATCCACCACAAATCTTGCGCATTAATTTAGTTTCCACCTATATAAATTCTTCATTGATTCTCCAAATCAATTAATTGTTTCCCATATTTGGCTTGATTATAGGAACAATTAATGCCTCTCTCACCCTACCAATTCTTGATTGATTCTTTAAATCAGTTGTCTTCTCTATATTAATTTATTTCTCATAATTGACTTGGTTATGGAAACAAATAATGCCTTCTCATTAATATATTTTAATTGCCAAAATTTAACACTCCACCTCGATTAAATATATTCATCAATCACCAAAAATCAACAAAATTGTTGGGTCTATGCCATCTAGCTCAATGTGAACTACTTTGGGCAATATTGCCCAAACAGAGCTTCCAAATCTTTCCCAAGCATAAGAAAGATAATATGCACATCAACAAGCAAAATGCATATGAACAAATATCAAAAATCTTCAGAAAATCCGATGAAGGAGACAAACTTGTAGATACAGAAATCTGAGAGACTAATGGAGATATCATAGCGCGCTTCACCTTCTCCATCCTACATTGAGTGAGGACATACTCAATATTATCTACTTCAACCTCCTTTTCAAGAATTTTACTCGACTTCACCAAGTCTACCTTATCAAACTCAACACCAAGCTCCACAGCATTCAAAGCATAAGATGAATAATCATCATTACAAATATACTTACCAATAGGGCCAACTGAACTAAAAGGCCTTAACTGCGACCGAGCTCCACCTAGAGTCTGAACCTTTGAAATCTTCTCATCAACCATGGTACCATCGGAAATACCACTTTCTCTCTGAATATGGAAACAATCCGATGATTCCAAATGTGTTTGGGGATTTTGTGTCCTCCTAATGTCATCACTTGATAGAGGCTCCACCTTCAATAAAGATCTCTCATCAAATATTACATGTCTGCTAGTCACAATTCTCTTGGGTTTTTTTCACCACAACCTATACTTCTTCATTCCTTCTCCATAGCCTAACAAAATGTGCTTGCTTCCTCTAGGCTTCAACCTATCATGTCTCTCATCTTCTAAATAAGCTGAACAACCAAACACTTTAAGGAATGAATAATCAACATACTTTCTTTTCCATACTTCTTCTGAGATCTTCATATCTATGGCAATAGAAGGTGTACGGTTGATGAGAAATACTGCCATAGATATCGCTTCTGCCCAAAATCCCTCTTCTAGACCAGCAGTCAGTCTCAAGCTCATAGCTCTTTCCCATAATATCCAACACATGCTCTCTGCCACTTCAAAAGAATGTGACTTCGTAGAAAAATCTCTAAGTACATGCTCAGACGCACAATAGTTAGTGAATTCTTGTGACGCAAATTCACTACTATTGTCAACTCTAAGAACTTGTAGCCGCTTTCCTGACTTCTTTTCAACTAAGGTCTTCCACTTCTGAAATTGGGCAAATATTTCGGATCTAGTCTTCATGAAATAGACCCAAACCATACGCGAGAAATCATCCACAAATATGACGAAGAAACTGGCTCCACCTAAAGATGAAATTGGGGTGGGTCCCCAAACATATGAACGAACATACTCTAGAAACTCTGTAGCTCTAGGTCTTCCAACATCAAATGTGACATGCTTCTTCTTTCCAAAAGAACAATCTTCACAAGAGCTAGGCTTTAATTGAGAATCAACAACAATTAACCTACGCTTCTTCAATACTTCTAGGCTCTCCTCATCCACATGACCTAAACGAAGGTGTCATAATTGAGTAGAATCTGGAACACTACAATCAGTAGAAACTATTGAATCTCCAAATACTGTCTCTCCATGAAACATATAAATATCATTTCGCACCCCTTTCATCACTACTAAGGAACCCTTAGCCACTCTTAAATTCTCCCCATCTATTATTATCTTCATACCAAGCCTACTCAAAGCTCCAACTGACAACACACTCTTTTGCAGCATCGAAACATGTCGAACATCCGTGATAGTCCTAATAACACCATCATGCATCTTAAACCTCACACTACCAATGCCCACAACATGACAAGATGTGTCATTCTCCAAATGAACTGCTCTGCCATCAATTTTCTCATAACTGACAAAACAGCTCCTATCTGGCGTCATATGAAAAGAGGCTCTAGAATCAATCACCCAACTTGTCCTCTCTAAAGGTGGAATGGTGGCTGAAAATAATGATGTATCACTATCACATCTATCTGCATCTGATCTAAATGTTGTATGAATTGAAGCTTTCTCTTTCTTCTCTTTCTTCTCTTTCTTCTTTCTCAGGGCTGAACAATTTCATATGAAATGTCCCTTCTTCTTACAATAATAGCAAGCACCTCTTCTAGAACCCAAGAAGTGGAATCTATGCATATCTCCTCTAAGGTGCTGCTGCATCTTATCTCTTCCTCTAAGTGAATGAAGTTGTTGCTGAAGAACACCGTCATTAGTCTTCACTTTGACCTTCCATATCCCAAAAAATTCTCTTCTAACAAATTTGGTGACGCCATAATCTTTCATACAACTACTAGAAGAATTAGCCATTGGTAACTAATCTAGAACAAGACAGCTAGCTCTGATACCAAAGTGTTGTGCAAAAATTGCACAAATGCGGAAGCGATGCTAAAATGGATCTAGTTGTCGATTAGTTATCAACCACTAACTCAATAAAAATAATCACCAAACAAAAAGAACAAAAATAGAAGAGGAGGAGAAGACACAAAAGATTTAACGTGGTTCGGATATGAATATCCTACATCCACAGAGACCCAACAACTTCTTTATTTCTTTACTTCAAGAGGAGGTTACAAAAATGAGAAGAATTACAACAAAAAACTCAATACTAATTCTCACCCTATAATAGATATAGAAAATAGGGATCTATTGAGGAATAATATGGAGAGATATATTTTCTTGTGATGATACAAAAGTGAGCAAATGGCTTCATATATATAGGAAGAATAGAGAATTCTAGAAGATAAGGATGAAGATGTTTAGGAATTTCCTTGATTTTATCCACCACAAATCTTGCGCATTAATTTGTTTTCCACCTATATAAATTCTTCATTGATTCTCCAAATTAATTAATTGTTTCCCATATTTGGCTTGATTATAGGAACAATTAATGCCTCTCTCACCCTACCTATTCTTGATTGATTATTTAAATCAGTTGCCTTCTCTATATTAATTTATTTCCCATAATTGACTTGGTTATGGAAACAAATAATGCCTTCTCATTAATATATTTTAATCGCCAAAATTTAACACTACAATCAAATTCTACCGAAATTCAAAAGAGAATTAAATCAGTATATTTCTAATTTGATTCTCTATCAAACTCCCTTAAGGATTCAAGTGCTATTCAGAGTTATATGAGTTTCTATAATCAAAGATCGCAAGATCAAAGTTCTTCTCAAAACTAATACTGAAAAGGTGTAGTTGTAGCCCGCTCAAATCAATTAGGTGTGATCGTAGCCCGCAAATCAATTGGGTGTGATCGTAGCTCAGAAATCGATTAAGTCTCACTATACTCGAAAACAGGAGAAAAGGACCTCGTGGCCTGTGAAATCGAGAATTGTAATTTGGATATTATTTGAAAAGAAATTTGCATCAACCCAGAGTTGTATGAGACCGGGTGTATGGTAACTCCGAACTAATATAAAAATCCAGGTGTGTTCTTTCCTTTACTGTTTTTACTTATTATTATATGCATCTGTGTTTGATTAAGTGATTGTTTCATACTTGTGATTTGCATTTGTTTATGATATATTCAAAACGATTTCATAATATTCATAAATTCCATTATACACTATTCACCTCTCTCCCTCTAATGTTAAGTTTGCCTTAATATCTGTGATCCGCATTTCCCAGCATATCGGTTCTATGTTGATGCATACAATATAAATAACGTAGAGGAAAATAATAGAAGTATGTGAGCACATCCTGTCATCCAACTTATCTCCTAAAACTACAAATTGTCCAAGCTAGATCTGCAAATATGCTCGATCTGAACAGGCATTGTAATGGAATAACAACCGGATCAATATAGTAAATCAGCATAAGAAAACACACCTTGGTTTAATTTTATTGTTATAATAAAAAATTAAATAAAATGTATTGTGAGACCACGTCGCACATGAATATAGATAGATATTTACCTTGCAATAGCCAAACTATCTGTATTAGAAAATACCATGATATTATAAAAATATCGGCGAAAATATATAATAATCAAGTAACCGTGATGCTGGTGAAAGTAAATCACAACAAGACTAGGTATATAATTAAAAACCAATAAGGATCATTTGCTAGTTGTGTAGGATTTTCGTGAAGGTGTCACCAGTACTTCGAGAACGGTCCTTCTGCACAATGGTCAAAGATATCCTTCTGAAGCATTGTACCCATCCGGTCAGAATACTACTGGAAAAGTACAATTGGTCTCGCTAAGATTGATTGCATCATTCCCAACATGCTAAAACTTAGAAAGTATTGCTAAAAAGAGAGCCGACTACACACTATGGGTTTATTAACCCTAATGGTCATGTCTCTTATATTTGGTTTTATTCATTACTGCTGGCTAGACTACGTCCAACATTCCATCTTATGCATAGTATCAAAAATAGATTACGAATATCACATGAATTATAATACCTCAACAGGTTTCAGAATTACATACGGATTCCCACATCTCCAAAGATCTCGGAATCGCACGTAGATCCCAACACCAGAACGGGTCTTGGAATCGCACATGGATCCCAACATCCATCTCGCGGAAACTTTAGTATTGGTTAGTAAGGAGAATTTAGAATTAGTTAAGAGTTTAAACTTTAGTGACGAGAATGAGAATTCCTAAGTAGGGCAGACTTTAGGAGTAAAACCATATTCGGTGAATCACTAAATTTTAATATCTGATAAAAAGTTAGTTTCCGTCTAAGTAGATATTGAAGTGCTAATTGTTTAGAATTAAAAAAATGTATTTGGATAGGAATATATTAAGGGATGAGGAGGAGAGTTATTGGAGATGAACGATTGCAATTTTTATTGATGCAAAACATGATACAAAGAGCACATATATATAGTGCTATGAGCCCAACGGCTAGTACAAAATATACCAAATATGTATGAGCCTAATGGCTAGTATAAATATACCAAGTATGCATGAGCCTAACGGCTAGTAGATAATGACAAAGCATGCTAAATATGATAAAAACGTGTTCACACTCTAACGGCTCTATTGTAACGGCTCTATTGTCTTCGTTATGCCCCCTCAGTTCGAACTAGGGTTTCCTTGCTCATTCTGGCTTCCGCCTACACTGATAACGCGAAGTTCCTCTCTCATTCTGATGAAATTTTTGGTCGAAAGGGTATGCGGGCACATGACATATTGCAAGTCTTCCTGATTGCGTTCTTTCTCTCACAAAGTGGAGATCAATTTCAAGATGTTTCGTCCTTGAATGTTGAATAGGGTTTAGAGATAAAGATACCGTGCTCTTATTATCGCACCAAATGACCGGCTTTCATCTTGGAGTGAAACCAAGCTCCTCCATCAGTGACTCTATCCACATGATTTCGGCTGTAGCGCTTGCCAGTGCACGGTACTCAGCCTCTGTGCTAGATCTTGATGTGGTCTGTTGTTTCTTCGTACACCAGGAAATGATATTGGAACCGAGGTAAACGCAGTATCCTGAGACAGACTTTCGATCGTCAATATCGTTGGCTCAATCGGCATCGCTAAAGCACTGCAAGTTAAGTTCGTTTTCTGAATTTAGGCATATGTCGTAATGTTTTGTGCCTTGTAAGTATCGTAACACTCTCTTTAATGCCATCCAATGTTCTGATAAAGGGTTTTGCATGTATTGACTGAGTTTATTGACGCTGTAGCATATGTCTTGTCGAGTAATAGTTGCGTATTGTAATGCTCCTATTATGCTTGTATATTGTTTGGCATTGTCGATAGCTTCTCCTTTATGCTTAGATAGTCTTAGGTTACTAATCATAGGCGTAGGTAATGGGTTTGCCTTGTGCATATTTGCCCTTTGCAGTATTTCAGTGATATAATTTTGTTGGGATAATATTAATTCACCATTGTTTTTCCTAATCACTTGTATTCCAAGAAAATTTTTTAGTTCCCCCAAGTCTTTAATGGCGAAATTTTGATCCAGCTTGTGTACGATTCTGTTTATTTCTTCACTGCTGTCTCCTGTTATTAGCATGTCGTCAACGTATACTAGAATGAACACAGTTCCGTGTATGCCCTTCTTCATATATAGAGAATTTTCCGATTTAACTTGTGAGAAACCCATGTTAGACAAAGTTGACTTTAGCTTTTCATACCAAGCTCTCGAAGCTTGTTTTAAGCCATATATTGCTTTGTGTAGTTTGCATACTTTATCACCAGTACCATATCCTTCAGGTTGTTGCATGTATACCTCTTCAGTCAATTCCCCGTTCAAAAAAGCATTGTTGACGTCCAGTTGCCTCACATTCCATCCTTTGTTTAGAGCAATGGTCAGTATAATTCTGATGGTTGTAGGTTTTATGACTGGGGAAAAAGTTTCATTGAAATCAAAACCAAATTGTTGCGCGTAACCTTTTGCAACCAATCTGGCCTTGTATTTGTCAATAGATCCATCTTCTTTTCTTTTTATTTTGTATGTCCACCTACAACCAATCACATTTTTGTGTTTTGGTTGAGTCACTAAGCTCCAAGTGTTGTTTTTTATGATAGCTTTATATTCAGTGTCCATTGCCTCCTTCCATTTATTTGATCTTATAGCTTGAGTGAAATTCAATGGTTCGATCTCACTGGCAGAAATATTATATACTTTGGGTTTGAAGATGCCTCTCTTTGACCTGGTGATCATGTGATGTCCAGTTGATTGTGGTGGTGTTTGCTGCTGTGTATCATTGTTGCTGGTAGTGTCAACATGGTTGTTGTTTTCTGTATCTTCACTATACTGCATGTTTTGATGTATGTTTGTATCTTCTGAGTCATTGTGTGTCTCATTGGTTTGCTCATTTGTTCGATCCATAGTTTCTTCCTGGGTGTTTAAATTTCTTGTGCGTTGTTGCTCTTCATTTCTATCAATTGAAGGTGGTTCAGTAATGAATGGCTCGAACCGTATGTTATTGTTTATGCTTTGTTCCCCATCCTTTTTGCCGATTTGCTTTTCTACATAAGGAAACTTGTTTTCATCAAATATCACATGTCTAGAAACGTATATTTTTTCATTTTTGTCCATGCACTTATAACCTTTTTGGTTTTGTGCATACCTATGACGAAAAGGAATTTCGCTCGGTCCGAACCAGTCGTTAAACCGACCCAGACCGCTCGAAACGCCCTATCGTTTGAGAACACAACAAATCAGAACGCACACGGAAGAACATTTCATGTATATTACAACAATGCATCAGAATACAAGAATATACAGAGTATAAATGAATATTATACAACACAGATTATCAGAGATTACAATAAATTACATAGCAGCGGAAAATAATACAATACACAACTAGAAGAGATATACGGATACAAAGCTTTCCGGATATCATTCCAGCTGTAAACCAGGATCCTGTGAATATAAATCTGCAAAACCAAAACTACTAGCTGCCCGTGTCAAAATAGGGGCACCCAGAGTTTAGGTTAAAACAATAAACTCCAGGTCAGTCATGGGACTGGTGTGAGAACTAAAACAGTTATTAATCTTTATTTTTAAAGCTAGGTAAATCAAGGGACCACACCGTATAACACGGAACGGGTTTCCTCCCAAGAATACCAGTGCATCAAACAAACAGCGCAATGCTAAAATAGAGAAAAATGAAGTTGTTATAAGACCCAGGTCCTATCACACAATGCAACGCAAGCCGGGGGATAGGGTTTTCCCTTATAACAGCCAAAGAATGCTTGATACGTTTAAAACAAATCATTTGATACTATCATCAGTGTATAGTGTATAAAACAATCTTCAAATCATAAGTTTCAACCATAGGCGGCATGGGTACCACATATCATGTCGCCATACTAGTTCTACAATTAAAACCGCAAATGTCACGTATTTGGAAATTGGATTTCCATCTATGAACCGAGGCAAAAGATAGTCCTCAACCGATTCGAGACAATCTAGCCCATGTCTCAGGCAAGCACGCAGGCAAGCCTTGGATCGTCAGGGCCGGTCCACCGATGTGGATTATTATGCCTGGACACTAAGTTTCCCCACCCTATGGGGTGTAAGTCTGGTCCGTCTGCCGACCAGAATGCATCGGCCGAAACCGATATAATCGAGGCGCCTCGCAACAGCAACAACCACATAAGTCAAACTCGTCAGGGCGTGTAAAACCACTAACGCCACTTCTAGCTAGAAAGAAACGCAAGTCCTCCCTGAGGTCCGTCTCCCGTTTTTGGTTCATACCGGGTGTGAAACTCGCGAAGTAAACGTTACACAAAGCTACGCCTCAAAGGCCGTGCTTGGATCATCAACCACAAGACTTTTCTTTTCAACAGAAGCCTTGATCATTTGCCACTTAGGCGTGCCACACAAACAATTCACTCTATGCGTTTGATATCCATCAGTATATAACCCCTGAGCTCGTACGTCTCAGAGAAGGGCGTTAAGCAAGAGAATAAATTCTCCGCCGCCAAACAGATATATATTTAATAGAAATCAACCACACAGACTAAAATCCAATGTCGGACACACAGTCCATTTACAAGTCTGTTCTGGGTCTGAACAAAATCGGAGGCACCTAGTACCCCACATATCCATCGATCTCCAAGTACGTCTGGACGATCACCAACTGTTTCCATCTTCTTGGGTGTACAGCCCAATCAAGATCATCAGTAATCACCCAAACGACGTGAAGACTTCTGGTCTTCGACCACCGTCTTCATCTTCGACTTATCGTCGTATCAGTTATTCAAAATGGGATAAACCCGGTCTTTCCGAATAACTCGCGTATATTTTAAATAAGTGTTACACAAACACAACATACGCCTCATTCCAATTCATCAGTCACTAACCGTGAATTAATCAAGAGAGTAATTCCCCAAATATTAACCCCGAAGGCCGAAACCAACATCAGATCAATATCCAGAAAACCATTCTGCTTGGCTAACCGACAGTTAGTTTCTAAATTTCCCATTAATTTTATCAAAGATAAATCATTAAAGTTCATTCTCAAATCTTCTTTTGAATTTCGATCCAACTAGTCGGGATTAGCGAACCACACCGAAGTAATTATTTATTTTATTTCCCAATCCCAACCTATTAATACCATGAAGTAAAACTGGTCCTACTTCATATCTAACACCACGGTGTTATCGGTAAATTCAATTACCATTTCACGTTCAAATCTAATTAAAGATTTGACTGTCGCCTGGAGCAAAACTGGTGATACTCCATTCTCGATCATTTCAATCTAATTAAAGATTCATTAAAACTCCACTTAGTTTTAATCTTTAACTGGGTTAAAGAATCAGTGTCATTTAAAACACAGTTCACGATAAACCCAAAATCACATTCCATTAATTATCGGGTTAAAGAACGAGTGTTATTTAAAGCACTGTCCACGATAAACCCAAAAATCAATACCAATTCAATTCCAATTAAATATTATTTAATTGGTACACTTCATTAAATCTAAATAAAAAGATTTAATCTTTTCTCAACTGGGTTCAAGAACAGTGTTAGTCAAGACACCATTCACGACAAACCCAAATCACATTTGATATTAAATACAAGGTTCTGAATAGAAAATATCCCGGCTTATATTCAATATCAAATTCTACGACCAACAAATATCGTATTGGAAATAACGATATATATATCTATATCTTTCAAATTTCCATAACAACATCTGTATAGTCACGAAATCCAACATCGAAATATTCCGAAGACGATTTCGATTCAAATCCATTCCAATGCAATCATTGGAAATTCTGGTTATTTTAAAAACCCTTTTCAAATTCAATTTATTTAATTAAAAATAAATAGAATTATAATTCTAGTTCAAAACTAGTTCATTTCGATAAAAATCTATTTTTATCTTTTCAAATATGGAGTTTTTCCATCCCAATTCTTCCCAAATCATTTCTTATGATTTTACACAAATTATTACTATTTTTAATAATTTTATCAAGGCCCGTACAGTCGATTTCCATCAATGGCCATCGAACTGCACTTACAGCGACCTTTCCTAAATTTGATTTGGACGTATCTCCAAATCCAACCGTTAGATTTCAAATTTCGAATATCCATTAGAAAGCTCTTTTCGATACGAACCCAACGGTTCCGGTTTTAGGAGAATCCGACGGTCGGATCTCCCGTAATATCCGTTCGAAGTCAATGGTCGAAATTCGTGAACTGCTTTATAAATCGTTTTTAAATTCATTTTCAAAACGGTTCTAACTTCATATTCAATTTCAAATCAAAATTGAATATTCCAATATAAATTCGTTTTAAATTCTTTTCAAATCGATTTCAATTTGAATTCATTTATATTCAAATTCAATTCGAATCCATTTCTATTTATTTTCAATTCGAATTCATTTCTATTTATTTTCAATTCGAATTCATTTCTATTTATTTTCAATTCGAATTCATTTCTATTTATTTTCAATTCGAATTCATTTCTATATAGTTCGAATTTCAAATCTATTCAATTTTCCAATCTATTCAATTTTCATTGAAGAATGAATAAAATCGATACAAATATCGTTCACGTCAAGATGGCGTCAATCTAACCAACACGGCTTCATGTGTTTCTATTTTCAAATATTCTATCTCAAATATTTCTATTTCAAATATTTCTATTTCAAATATTTCTATTTCGAAACTGGAATGAGGCCCAATCAATTACCATATAAAGTTAATTATATGGATTTTCTACAACACATGTATACAATAACAACGATGAATAATCAACCATCATCCAGAGTGCATTCTACACTGTATGAGCATCGAATATAAATATTCAATGCTTATAGCAGCCTGTCAATCAATCGATCGACATACAACTAATTATTGGGATTAGTGTACGTCAAATATCATCCCAATACCCGTGTGGGGTTTCAAGCAATCAAACACAGATTTTTATTTGTGTAGTTGGGCGATGTTTAAAATTTATCGTCCCAATCAATGTCCTTCAAATAGGTGTACATAAACAAACCGTCTGGTTTGTAAATGAATATTTTATTTTATTCACTTCTACGTTAAAAATTATATTTTTAACGATCCAGACATTTTATTTCAACATATGAATTTCTATTCAGTTCATTCTTTAAATAAAATGATATTTTTATTTTTCTAACTTATTTTAGAAAATTTCGGCGGCATAACGGCACGATACTAGAAACGGGACAAGGCCTAGCCTTATCCCCGGTCTAGTGAAGGCCCACGCCATTCACACATCAATCAAATCAATTTCATTTCACCAAACAATTCAATTCAAACCAAATAATCTAACCAACTACACAACCAAACAATTAAACAAACAAGCCATCCATGGTCTGTGGATGACGGGTGTCGGGTGCTACTAAACACCGTCTGCATCCTAGTATATATATATAACTAAAAAAAAAGAATTTTGAGTGAGAAGTTCTCACCGATAGCTATCCTAACTCCACGGCACTTCTAATGCAGGAAATCTTCACTGTTCTCGCCTCTTATCACTTTCTTTCGCCCGTAGCCACTACATATATAAAAATCGAATTTTTACTATGCTATTCAATATATAAAGATCGAATTTTTACTAAGCTATTCAATATATAAAAATCGAATTTTTTACTATGCTATTCAATATATAAAAATCGAATTTTTACTATGCTATTCAATATATAAAAATCGAATTTTTACTATGCTATTCAATATATAAAAATCGAATTTTTACTATGCTATTCAATATATAAAAATCGAATTTTTACTATGCTATTCAATATATAAAAATCGAATTTTTACTTCGCTATTCATATAGATAAAATACTATTTTTATCACGTTCTTCTATACATAAAGATTTCGCCTTTTCATTCCTACTATAATATAAAAATCATATTCTTACATATTCAACATCGCTATAAAAATCTCTTCTTTATGGTTTTAAAAATCTATCTTTTCCCTGATTAAAAATCACATCTTTCTCTAATTAAAAATTTCCTCTTTCTCTAATAAAAAAATGAGATCTTTTTCATATTAAAAATCACGCCTTTCTAACTATAAAAATCGTGTTTTTATTTTGCTAACACCTATAAAATGATTTTAGAATATGTTTTATAATTAAAATTGATTGTATAAACTGAAAACTAATTCTAAAACCAATTACATTAATTGAATAAATAATTAGAATAAAAAAGAAAAAAACTTACTGGTGGTTCTAGGGTAGGGGATGGCGGCTCAGGGCGGAGGGGAGGTGGCAGGGGTGCGCTGGCGGCTTGCGGTCCTTTCTGGTGGCGGTGGCGTCCCTTCAGGGCGGCGGCGCTGGGCTCTCGAGGGTTTTTAGGGGGGGCGGTCGGCAGCGATTAAGGGTTAGGCGGGGCGCGTCGAAGAAGAAGGTGGGGGAGAGGAACGATGGGGGGGCGCGATGTCGGACTTCGACGGCTGGGGAGGGGCGACGAGGCGTCGGCAGGGTGGAGGGGCTCGAACGACGATGTCGGGTTCTCCCTTTTTTTTTCTTTTTTTTATCTGAAATGAAAGTATAGGGGGGGGGGGAGAATATTATAATTATATATTTATTTATATATTGATTTCAAAAAGCAACTTTTATTTTCGACCTCAAAATGAGGCCCACCGCCTGTCGTCCCTAGCGTTTTACCCCCATTCCGAACACAATGGGATATGTATCGTTGGCTGATTCGATTGTTTCGATCAGTTACCATCAAAATCAACATATAACTCTATATATTGAATTTGAACGTGCATTTCAATTTACTGGGGTCACATACTAACTCAAAAAATTACAGAAAAATATTTTCTAGCTTCGTACCGACGATACGGTCGTAATAAAACTAGTTTCGTCGAATTCTGAGACCATTTGAAAAATGGCCATTTTCCAGTCGATTAAAATCAACTAAAACTGGTCAAACGCGTTTTCCTTTGCCACGCTCACATATTGATTCGAAAAATTATGAAATTTGAAACCTAGCAATAACTTTACATCCTGGATCCAACAAAAGTGGTTTCGTCGAATCCGAGGTCTTTTGCAAAATTTCCATTTTTAAGGGTCTGAATTCCATAGCGACTATTCAGAATTTTCAACTGGACATATCTTTTTATCCCTGCTATGAAATTTTGATTTTTCGGACTCATTGGAAAGATAGTCACAATTAGATCCCATTATTTTTGGTTTCACTAAAATCCGGATTGTTTTGCACCCGGTACATTCATTTGAAGTTTGAAATCGAATTATCGAACTACCGCGCCATTTTCAATTCCTTTTATAATTAAAATAAAATTTTATATTCTAACGACGATCTATATAAATATATATACATTCTAAATATATTCAAAATAAATTTCTCGTCGATATTATTTAAAATAATTCATTTTAAATAATCAAAATTCGCTAAAATTGCCAAAATAAAAATTTTAAACTGGCCCAGATTTTCGGGTTATTACAATCTCCCCCACTTAAAACTTTTCGTCCCCGAAAAGGAACAAAGCCGAAAGTTGTTTAACAATTCAACTCAACTTCCATTGTTTTGATTACGGCTTAAGTTCTTCAACTTTTCAGTTTCTAAGAACTTTTCAAAAATTTCAAAAATTTGGCTAACACCCTAAATTTTCGAAAAATTTCGCCATAACCTCCCCTGCACCGGGAGCCACGGGAAAATCCCGAAATTGCCATATAGGCCTTCTGATCTCAAAAAGAAAAAGAAAAGGCCAAGCGGCTAGCCAATAGTCTCATAAAATCATCATCACCCAAACAAAACAGTAAATTATGTAGTAAACATGTACCTATTTGTCGGGAAAACAAATTTTATTCTCTGCTCTAGCCTCCTTGCTATGACCTGTTCAATGTAAGTACATATATATGCAAGCAAATGTGACCAATTTTCAATATAATTCAATATGTGATTCAATTAGGCTAAATGGCTAAAAATTAGCAAACAAATAAACAACCAACACAAACCTCAATCAATTAGTGAATTAGAGTTTCAAATTCATAATTTTGATACATATACAAAAATCATGTTTTTGATACCAAATCACAACAATAGGCCCTATCTAATTTTTGGTTCTCACACCAGTCAATAGGAAATATATAGATATTACACGTTCGTCACTCGAATATAAATTCTGATGATGATATATCAATCATCAGAATCACCCCCGGGCGACTAGAGTGTAATTCTATATCTATTCAGTATATTAAAACTTGAAATACACGCTAGCTAGGCGCATATGCAAAATCATTATATACTGGACTGTCCTAATCAATATGAACTAAATAATCAAATACGAATAGTTGATTTAAATTTTCAAAACAAAAATTGTTTTCATTTTAAAAATATACTCTTCACACTCGTCCTAGGATTCTACTGATCCCATCTCTAACGAGTCATTCTAATTGGATATTACTAATCCAATATCTGATGAATTCTTTCGTATGGTTCTAATGTGCCTTGTTCTCTGAGCTTTGTAAACCAAAGCTCTGATACCAACTGTGATGAAAAGGAATTTCGCTCGGTCCGAACCAGTCGCTAAACCGACCCAGACCGCTCGAAACGCCCTATCGTTTGAGAACACGACAAATCAAAACGCACACGGAAGAACATTTCATGTATATTACAACAATGCATCAGAATACAAGAATATACAGAGTATAAATGAATATTATACAACACAGATTATCAGAGATTACAATAAATTACATAGCAGTGGAAAATAATACAATACACAACTAGAAGAGATATACGGATACAAAGCTTTCCGGATATCGTTCCAGCTGTAAACCATGATCCTGTGAATATAAATCTGCAAAACCAAAACTACTAGCTGCCCGTGTCAAAATAGGGGCACCCAGAGTTTAGGTTAAAACAATAAACTCCAGGTCAGTCATGGGACTGGTGTGAGAACTAAAACAGTTATTAATCTTTATTTTTAAAGCTCGGTAAATCAAGGGACCACGCCGTATAACACGGAACGGGTTTCCTCCCAAGAATACCAGTGCATCAAACAAACAGCGCAATGCTAAAATAGAGAAAAATGAAGCTGTTATAAGACCCAGGTCCTATCACACAATGCAACGCAAGCCGGGGGATAGGGTTTCCCCTTATAACAGCCAAAGAATGCTTGATACGTTTAAAACAAATCATTTGATACTATCATCAGTGTATAGTGTATAAAACAATCTTCAAATCATAAGTATCAATCATAGGCGGCATGGGTACCATATATCATGTCGCCATACTAGTTCTACAATTAAAACCGCAAATGTCGCGTATTTGGAAATTGGATTTCCATCTATGAACCGAGGCAAAAGATAGTCCTCAACTGATTCGAGACAATCTAGCCCATGTCTCAGGCAAGCACGCAGGCAAGCCTTGGATCGTCAGGGCCGGTCCACCGATGTGGATTATTATGCCTGAACACTACGTTTCCCCACCCTATGGGGTGTAAGTCTGGTCCGTCTGCCGACCAGAATGCATCGGCTGAAACCGATATAATCGAGGCGCCTCGCAACAGCAACAACCACATAAGTCAAACTCGTCAGGGCGTGTAAAACCACTGACGCCACTTCTAGCTAGAAAGAAACGCAAGTCCTCCCTGAGGTCCGTCTCCCGTTTTTGGTTCATACCGGGTGTGAAACTCGCGAAGTAAACGTTACACAAATCTACGCCTCAAAGGCCGTGCTTTGATCATCAACCACAAGACTTTGCTTTTCAACAGAAGCCTTGATCATTTGCCACTTAGGCGTGCCACACAGGCAATTCACTCTATGCGTTTGATATCCATCAGTATATAACCCCTGAGCTCGTACGTCTCAGAGAAGGGCGTTAAGCAAGAGAATAAATTCTCCGCCGCCAAACAGATATATATTTAATAGAAATCAACCACACAGACTAAAATCCAATGTCGGACACACAGTCCATTTACAAGTCCGTTCTGGGTCTGAACGAAATCGGAGGCACCTAGTACCCCGCATATCCATCGATCTCCAAGTACCTCTGGACGATCACCAACTGTTTCCATCTTCTTGGGTGTACAGCCCAATCAAGATCATCAGTAATCACCCAAACGACGTGAAGACTTCTGGTCTTCGACCACCGTCTTCATCTTCGACTTATCGTCGTATCAGTTATTCAAAATGGGATAAACCCGGTTTTCCGAATAACTCGCGTATATTTTAAATAAGTGTTACACAAACACAACATACGCCTCATTCCAATTCATCAGTCACTAACCGTGAATTAATCAAGAGAATAATTCCCCAAATATTAACCCCGAAGGCCGAAACCAACATCAGATCAATATCCAGAAAACCATTCTGCTTGGCTAACCGACAGTTAGTTTCTAAATTTCCCATTAATTTTATCAAAGATAAATCATTAAAGTTCATTCTCAAATCTTCTTTTGAATTTCGATCCAACTAGTCGGGATTAGCGAACCACACCGAAGTAATTATTTATTTTATTTCCCAATCCCAACCTATTAATCCCATGAAGTAAAACTGGTCCTACTTCATATCTAACACCACAGTGTTATCGGTAAATTCAATTACCATTTCACGTTCAAATCTAATTAAAGATTTGACTGTCGCCTGGAGCAAAACTGGTGATACTCCATTCTCGATCATTTCAATCTAATTAAAGATTCATTAAAACTCCACTTAGTTTTAATCTTTAACTGGGTTAAAGAATCAGTGTCATTTAAAACACAGTTCACGATAAACCCAAAATCACATTCCATTAATTATCGGGTTAAAGAACGAGTGTTATTTAAAGCACTGTCCACGATAAACCCAAAAATCAATACCAATTCAATTCCAATTAAATATTATTTAATTGGTACACTTCATTAAATCTAAATAAAAAGATTTAATCTTTTCTCAACTGGGTTCAAGAACAGTGTTAGTCAAGACACCATTCATGACAAACCCAAATCACATTTGATATTAAATACAAGGCTCTAAATAGAAAATATCCCGGCTTATATTCAATATCAAATTCTACGACCAACAAATCGTATTGGAAATAACGATATATATATCTATATCTTTCAAATTTCCATAACAACATCCGTATAGTCACGAAATCCAACATCGAAATATTCCGAAGACGATTTCGATTCAAATCCATTCCAATGCAATCATTGGAAATTCTGGTTATTTTTAAAACCCTTTTCAAATTCAATTTATTTAATTAAAAATAAATAGAATTATAATTCTAGTTCAAAACTTGTTCATTTCGATAAAAATCTATTTTTATCTTTTCAAATATGGAGTTTTTCATCCCAAGTCTTCCCAAATCATTTCTTATGGTTTTACACAAATTATTACTATTTTTAATAATTTTATCAAGGCCCGTACAGTCGATTTCCATCAATGGCCATCGAACTGCACTTACAGCGACCTTTTCTAAATTTGATTTGGACGTATCTCCAAATCCAACCGTTAGATTTCAAATTTCAAATATCCATTAGAAAGCTCTTTTCGATACGAACCCAACGGTTCCGGTTTTAGGAGAATCCGACGGTCGGATCTCCCGTAATATCCGTTCGAAGTCAATGGTCGAAATTCGCGAACTGCCGCGGCGCGGCGCGTTCTATTCAGGCCATTATATTATATATATATAATATTTATAATATATACTTCGTCGATTTCCTTTTAAAACGTGCTTTATAAATCGTTTTTAAATTCATTTTCAAAACGGTTCTAACTTCATATTCAATTTCAAATCAAAATTGAATATTCCAATATAAATTCGTTTTAAATTCTTTTCAAATCGATTTCAATTCGAATTCATTTATATTCAAATTCAATTCGAATTCATTTCTATTTATTTTCAATTCGAATTCATTTCTATTTATTTTCAATTCGAATTCATTTCTATTTATTTTCAATTCGAATTCATTTCTATTTATTTTCAATTCGAATTCGTTTCTATATAGTTCGAATTTCAAATCTATTCAATTTTCCAATCTATTCAATTTTCATTGAAGAATGAATAAAATCGATACAAATATCGTTCACGTCAAGATGGCGTCAATCTAACCAACACGGCTTCATGTGTTTCTATTTTCAAATATTCTATCTCAAATATTTCTATTTCAAATATTTCTATTTCGAAACTGGAATGAGGCCCAATCAATTACCATATAAAGTTAATTATATGGATTTTCTACAACACATGTATACAATAACAACGATGAATAATCAACCATCATCCAGAGTGCATTCTACACTGTATGAGCATCGAATATAAATATTCAACGCTTATAGCAGCCTGTCAATCAATCGATCGACATACAACTAATTATTGGGATTAGTGTACGTCAAATATCATCCCAATACCCGTGTGGGGTTTCAAGCAATCAAACACAGATTTTTATTTGTGTAGTTGGGCGATGTGTAAAATTTATCGTCCCAATCAATGTCCTTCAAATAGGTGTACATAAACAAACCGTCTGGTTTGTAAATGAATATTTTATTTTATTCACTTCTACGTTAAAAATTATATTTTTAACGATCCAGACATTTTATTTCAACATATGAATTTCTATTCAGTTCATTCTTTAAATAAAATGATATTTTTATTTTTCTAACTTATTTTAGAAAATTTCGGCGGCATAACGGCACGATACTAGAAACGGGACAAGGCCTAGCCTTATCCCCGGCCTAGTGAAGGCCCACGCCATTCACACATCAATCAAATCAATTTCATTTCACCAAACAATTCAATTCAAACCAAATAATCTAACCAACTACACAACCAAACAATTAAACAAACAAGCCATCCATGGTCTGTGGATGACGGGTGTCGGGTGCTACTAAACACCGTCTGCATCCTAGTATATATATATAACTAAAAAAAAAAGAATTTTGAGTGAGAAGTTCTCACCGATAGCTATCCTAACTCCACGGCACTTCTAATGCAGGAAATCTTCACTGTTCTCGCCTCTTATCACTTTCTTTCGCCCGTAACCACTACATATATAAAAATCGAATTTTTACTATGCTATTCAATATATAAAGATCGAATTTTTACTAAGCTATTCAATATATAAAAATCGAATTTTTTACTATGCTATTCAATATATAAAATTCGAATTTTTACTATGTTATTCAATATATAAAAATCGAATTTTTACTATGCTATTCAATATATAAAAATCGAATTTTTACTATGCTATTCAATATATAAAAATCGAATTTTTACTATGCTATTCAATATATAAAAATCGAATTTTTACTTCGCTATTCATATAGATAAAATACTATTTTTATCACGTTCTTCTATACATAAAGATTTCGCCTTTTCATTCCTACTATAATATAAAAATCATATTCTTACATATTCAACATCGCTATAAAAATCTCTTCTTTATGGTTTTAAAAATCTAACTTTTCCCTGATTAAAAATCACATCTTTCTCTAATTAAAAATTTCCTCTTTCTCTAATAAAAAAAATGAGATCTTTTTCATGTTAAAAATCACGCCTTTCTAACTATAAAAATCGTGTTTTTATTTTGCTAACACCTATAAAATGATTTTAGAATATGTTTTATAATTAAAATTGATTGTATAAACTGAAAACTAATTCTAAAACCAATTACATTAATTGAATAAATAATTAGAATAAAAAAGAAAAAAACTTACTGGTGGTTCTAGGGTAGGGGATGGCGGCTCAGGGCGGAGGGGAGGTGGCAGGGGTGCGCTGGCGGCTTGCGGTCCTTTCTGGTGGCGGTGGCGTCCCTTCAGGGCCGCGGCGCTGGGCTCTCGAGGGTTTTTAGGGGGGGGGGGGGGGGTCGGCAGCGATTAAGGGTTAGGCGGGGCGCGTCGGAGAAGAAGGTGGGGGAGAGGAACGATAGGGGGCGCGATGTCGGACTTCGACGGCTGGGGAGGGGCGACGAGGCGTCGGCAGGGTGGAGGGGCTCGAACGACGATGTCGGGTTCTCCCTTTTTTTTCTTTTCTTTTTTTTATCTGAAATGAAAGTATAGGTGGGGGGGAGAATATAATAATTATATATTTATTTATATATTGATTTCAAAAAGCAACTTTTATTTTCGACCTCAAAATGAGGCCCACCGCCTATCGTCCCTAGCGTTTTACCCCCATTCCGAACACAATGGGATATGTATCGTTGGCTGATTCGATCGTTTCGATCAGTTACCATCAAAATCAACATATAACTCTATATATTGAATTTGAACGCGCATTTCAATTTACTGGGGTCACATACTAACTCCAAAAATTACAGAAAAATATTTTCTAGCTTCGTACTAACGATACGGTCCTAATAAAACTAGTTTCGTCGAATTCTGAGACCGTTTGAAAAATGGTCATTTTCCAGTCGATTAAAATCAACTAAAACTGGTCAAACGCGTTTTCCTTTGCCACGCTCACATATTGATTCGAAAAATTATGAAATTTGAAACCTAGCAATAACTTTACATCTCGGATCCAACAAAAGTGGTTTCGTCGAAATCCTAGGTCGTTTGCAAAATTTCCATTTTTAAGGGCCTGAATTCCATAGCGACTATTCAGAATTTTCAACTGGACATATCTTTTTATCCCCGCTATGAAATTTTGATTTTTCGGACTCGTTGGAAAGATAGTCACAATTAGATCCCATTATTTTTGGTTTCACTAAAATCCGGATTGTTTTGCACCCGGTACATTCATTTGAAGTTTGAAATCGAATTATCGAACTACCGCGCCATTTTCAATTCCTTTTATAATTAAAATAAAATTTTATATTCTAACGACGATCTATATAAATATATATACGTTCTAAATATATTCAAAATAAATTTCTCGTCGATATTATTTAAAATAATTCATTTTAAATAATCAAAATTCGCTAAAATTGCCAAAATAAAAATTTTAAACTGGCCCAGATTTTCGGGTTATTACAATACCCAATGAATGTGCATGGGCTTGATCTCATACTTAGTTTATGATTGTTATAGTCTGTCAAACATGGAAAACATAGACACCCATAGGCTTTCAGAAAATCATATTCTGGTCTAACACTGTTTATCATTTCATGAGGGCTTTTATTGTTTAAGACTTTGGTTGGCAACTTGTTAATGAGGAATACAGATGTGTAGAAAGCTTCATTCCAATATTTCATGGGTAATGAGCTTTGTGATAACAAAGTTAGACCAGTCTCTACTATGTGTCGATGTTTTCTTTCGACTAAACCATTTTGTTCGGACGTATGCGGGCAAGTTAAACTATGTTTGATCCCTCTTTTGAGAAAGTAATTAGTTAGAGGTTTAAACTCAGCTCCCCCATCTGTCTAAACAACCTTAACAGTACTGTTCATTTGTTTTTCGACATGAGTTATAAATTGCATAACTGTATTGCAAACTTCTGATTTAGTTTTCAGCATGTATATCCAAGTATATCTAGAATAAGTATCCACAAAAGAAAGATAATACCTGTGTCCCTGATATGAATTTAGAGGCGCGGGTCCCCACAAGTCAGCGGCTATAAGTTCCGGTGGCTCATTATAGCTGGTTTCATAATCACTAAAAGGGAGTTTGTGGTTCTTGCCGAGTTGGCAGTGCGTGCATGTGTGTTTGATAGGTACATTTTTATAATGAATGTTATTACTAAGCAGAACAGTCTTAACAGTTTCTAAATTAGGATGTCCTAATTTTACATGCCAAGAATTAATCACGTTACATTCACTGCTATTATTGTCATAATCAATGTTATTGCAACTATTCCTAATACAGTCATTGTCACTACTAGCATCTACATTATTGTACCAGAATTCTCCACTTGAGTTTGCAGTCTTGAATTTGTATAAACCATTGTATAGGTTACCTTGAAGTAATATTTCATGATTTAGGGAATCTTTAACTAAACAAAACTAAGGATAAAATTCAAAGTAAACATTATTGTCATTGGAAAATTTTGATACACTTAACAAATTTTTATTAATCGTAGGTACCCTAAGAAGATTGTTTAATTTGAGTTGTCTTTTCCCAAAGATAGTCCCTTTGCCTATGTGAGTGATACAAGCAGTACTACCATTACCCATATGCAAATTTCTCATACCTGAGTAATTTTTGCTCCCAATGTTTAAATTTTGAAGATTGTTAGTTATATGGTGAGTCGCTCATGAGTCAGGGTACTATTCTTCGAAGCCATTGTCTTCATTTTTTACTTCATCATTATCTGCAGCATTGTGTCTTCGGTTTGCGTTATTGTTATTTTGAGTTGAATTCCCTGTTGTTGCCATATTTGCTTGTGCTCTTCTTTGTGAAGAGTAATTTTGGCTTGCCTGTTGTCTATCTGTGTCTGAATTATACCTGAAGTAACATTTGTTCGCCATGTGATCAAACTTTTGGCATATTTGACATTTCACACGATAGTTGTTGTTATCTCCTTGTATCTGCTTATTTCTGACTGTGGTATAATTGGCAGAGAACTTATTTTGTGTTGTTTTTCTTTGGTCGATTCTGCCTTCATGAGCAAGGAGTGCTGATCGAACGAACTGTAAATTAGGTAAGGTTTGTTGTGTGGCTAGCACAGTTACTAGAGATTCGTATTCTTCATCTAATCCACCAATAATAAATAGGATTTGCTCATTGTCGCTGATCTTATGGCCAACAGCATTTAGTTTGTCACACAAATTTTTAATTTTTCCTAAGTATTCTTTCATGCTTGCCTCCTTTTTTCTAGAATTTTGTAATTCCCTTCTATATTGCATGATTCTAGCAGCTGATTGTGAACTTAAAATTTGTTCAACTGTTTTCCATATTTCATAAGACGTGCTACATCCAACAATTTGTGATAATAAATTCGAACTTACTGACGATAGGAGCCATGAGGAGAGGAGGCTGTCTTGTTTTTGAAACTTTGTGTAGTCTGTGTTAGGCACAATTTCTCCTTCCGAATTGGTTATCGTCACTGGTGGGACTGTTATTGTCCCATTAATGTACTGCAGTAAATCATACCCTCTTAAAGCGATCTCTACTTGATATTTCCATAGAATGTAATTGTCTTCGTCTAGAGATGTGGTGATAATTTGGCTTTTTGGTTTAATCAGGTCATGATGGTTAGGTGGAGCGCTGTACCCCATACTTCCTGAAACAGCGGAGGTTACTTCATTGTTGTTGGCCATAAAACAAAAACAACATTCTTCTTGATGATTGAGCCTTTCAGCAATTTGGCTCTGATACCATATTAGGGGATGAGGAGGAGAGTTATTGGAGAGGAACGATTGCAATTTTTATTGATGCAAAACATGATACAAAAAGCACATATATATAGTGCTATGAGCCCAACGGCTAGTACAAAATATACCAAATATGTATGAGCCTAACGGCTAGTATTAAATATACCAAGTATGCATGAGCCTAACGGCTAGTAGATAATGACAAAGCATGCTAAATATGATAAAAACATGTTCACACTCTAACGGCTCTATTGTAACGGCTCTATTGTCTTCGTTAGTATAGCTTAAGCAAAGTTGAATTAAACTTATCAAATAGGTTTGGGAAAATGAATATAGAAAGGAGATTAACTTGAGTAACTAAATGAAATAAAACTAATGAGATGATTAGAATTAAAAATAGTTGAAATGTTATTCATTTGAGTTTAATAAACTTAAGTTTGAAAAGGATAAACAAAAGAGAAGTGTTAGGATGATTATAAACTTATGCAAATGGTTTACGGAATAAAATCCTGTAATTTACTAAACTTTATTGGATGAATATAAAATGAAATAAAATGTTGTTAAACACAAATTGATGTTAATCGATCAAAGGCAAATGAATTGATAAAAAATGTTAAATAAAATTTAATACAATAAAAATAAGTATGAAGGTTGAATCATATTGATTTTGTTATAATAGATGTGTATTGATTGTTAGTTGGATGTTTGATTAATGAATTAAATTCATTAAATGTTTAATTAATGAATTAAAAGATAAGCAATTGAATTCAAGTTGAAAAGGTAATATGAATCTAAATGGAATTGAACTGGATGATGGTAAATTAAGACGAATAGTAAGATTAGTATGGTTAAAACCATAAGAATAAATACGTAGGTTGTACATAGATCATTTCCTCAGATAAAAGTTGATTTATATTCGAGTACTCAATTTTAAGGTGTTTACACCAATCCGAAAAAGTATTTATCACACGATTTCTTGAGAATGAACATTTATAAAGATTTTGTGGTTGATTACTTAAGTTTTCTATCATAGTTGAGAACTATGTAAGAAAACAAAGATATCTGATCAAGAAACATGATCAGAGTCTGCACTAAGGAATAGGGGGATCGATACTAGTTTGGCATCAAAGTTGTGAATTCAAATAATAGATCGAAAGAGTTCATATAGATGATCTATGTATAACATAAAAAAACTAAATTGAGGAATACAGTTATAAGCGAACCGTTCGAGTTGAATGCGGGTAATTTCGAGGGTGAAATTCTTTTAAGTAGAGGAGAATGCAAAGACCTAGAAATTTCAATATTTTGAAAATTCGAGTTTATGAGAATTTGAAATAACCGCGTATGGTTCAGGATACGTACAATCATTTTTTAATACGATTTCAAAAAATATGACGATCAAATAAGTTATGTATATTAATTTTATCACCTTACCGGTTCAAACAATTTATCGAACAACATCAAAAATGAAAATGTGACACTATTCACCTATATTGTAAATTTTGAGATTTTTTGATAGTATTTGAATACAAATTTAAAATATGAATAAATACTCTTTAATTAATAAAAGGAAGCAAGAAACTCATATATTTTTTTAATGTAAATGAGTTTGTTAAATAAAACATCAAAATATGGTTGTTAACTGTTTTTGTCGAAAATCAATAGTTTAACCAGTATAATTTGTACGAGGGTTTTACGACTTGAATAGTAATATATGAATATGTTAACAAGTATTTAGTTCTCTCTTAAGATTAATGAAAATATTAATTAAGTTAAGGAAGTAATTAATTTAGTTAAATATATAAAACAAAGTATCAAATCAAAACTTTTAAAGAAAATCCAAAGAAAAATCACATTATTTCACATTCCACATTTTTCAATGTTATGTGCTTTCATGGAAAATAAGAAAATTAAAATATCATCATTACCAAAACTCTACTCACCATTAACAAATGGACCTTTAGCCATCTTTTAATGCATATAAACCAAGCACAATAAACACCATCAGTACCTTACATCACATCCTCCTTATCGCCTTTCAAATTCTATAAAAGCAAACATTGTTTCTTTGTCAGTTCCTAAATTTTTTAACCCTTAAGTAAACATTTTCCTATAAATACCCTACATTTCCCTCCATTTTCACCACTTCATTCACAAATCCAAACCATCTTCCTCTCCGCCAATTCTTCATTGTAATGGCTTCCAAAATCTCTATATTGCTTTCATCCTAAAGTTCCACCACTCTTAACTGCAACTTCTACCTCTCATGACCAAAATTTCACCACTTAAAACCAAGGTCAAACATAAATTCCACTCCATTTTCACCCAACTTCAAACTGCCATAACTTTCTGTTTTAGATAACAAATACCAAAATTCTTTTTGAAACAATAAAAATTTTCAACAGCAACATCTTTCTAGTTCACCAATTTTTCTAGTTACAAGCCTAGCTTGCCCAAAATCACTAATTTCTCCACTGCATTTCTCAAGCTCGAAATATAACCCAAAAACACCTCATTTTCAATCTATCATGTCTCCCTCACAACAGTTCTATATCACACAAAAAATTATAAACCATGTAAAATTCCAATGACTATAAGTTTATATTGAGCACTTCACCAAGTTCCGATCCTAGGCGGTTCAGAAATTCAGTTCTTTGAACACCATTTTCTAGTTTGAATTTTCTATTCAATCCGAAAATGCTCTTTGTTTGTTCAACAATAACTTCTCAAAACCGAACCGAATTGAGAAAATTCTTTTTTTGAATAGTATAGAAAGAAAAATCTACAACTTTGCTGTTTACCACTTTTCCTAATTTCAAGTTTAAAATGTCCAAAAACCCGAGTGAATTTGACATACTTTTTGGATATAATTTTTTGTTCGAAACCTCACTCAAATCCATTTTCTTCTACACCGCAACCGAGCCATCTTTCCTCTAAAAATAAGATAGAATTAAAAAAGAGAAAGTAAGAAGTGAAAGAGAAGAGGAATATGCTAGCTTGAAGAAGTCGAGACATTAGTCAGCAAAGAGAACGCATTCCAACCGTAAAGAACGATAGAGCGGAAAATCAAAAGTGAAAAAAACATCTCACAATTTTTTGGGTAATCAAATAAGTGAGACAAAATTTTACAGCTATGGTAGTTAATCATCTTTAAATCATATGTTTTACAAGTAATTTTATCTTGTTTGGTTGTTTATATGATTTGTTATGATATGTCGTGATTGTTCAGATTTGATTGAAAATGGAAGAATAACGGGGGGGGAAAATCACTGTATGATATGTTTGGATGGGTAGATGTATGATATGGTTATCGATTATGTTTAAATGTGTGTAATGACCATTTGCTCGTATAAGCAAATTATACCCCGATTTAATATGCTAACTTATAGTGTATGTTGAATTTTATATGATTAGTTATGAATATTGATGTTAACATAATCATATACAATTTTGAGTAATTACCTAAGGTACATTATGGAATATATATTCAGATTTGGTTTAACCCTACTTTTTGAAAAGTTAGTTAAAACCAAGCAAGAATGAACAAAATTTTGATTTTGGAATTTAGATGCAAAAGTTAGCAAAATATGAAATTAAAGAAATATAGATTTGAATAATGAAAACAAATTTGAAATCGGAAGTTTAAATGGATAGTAAAAATATCAAATTTTAAATGAATGGTGAAATCGATTTGAAATCTAAATCGAATTTGAGTTATATATATATATATATATATATAAATGAACTATAAAATATGATTTGAAAACACTAATGACCATACTTATTTTTCTAGTTTGACTTTATAAAAGATTTAGATTTCAAAAAGTTAACAATTGAAAAATATTAATAGAATAAAATATTATTGTGTGAAATTAGTGAGAAACCTATATTAAATATTTGAAAGTTAAATCTTTGTTCGAATGTGATTTATAAAGTAGTTATAAGTAGTTATAATAAACATGGAAAGTTTATTTCAAATGTAAAAATCTTTATAAATGGATATTTTAAGTATAGAAAATTTTGGAATAAATTTGATATATCATTTTAAAGGATTTAAAAGAGAATTGAATTGTAAAATATAAATTTTCAATTATTAAAATATGTTTATTTAAATAAGTTGTATTATCACTTTACGCCACACTTTTAAAAACACTGCGAATGATATAGTTTTGAAATAAGAGTTTAAACTTAACGATTCTTTCTTGAATCAACCACGAATGTTTTTAACTAGTAATCTAAGTATTATAAAAAATGGTTTAAAAAGATTTATAACTTATTTCAAAGTTGAATTCATTGATAAATTAATTGAGTATGCGGAAACGACTAGTACATCGGGTACCATTTGTGAGAGCCAATTTATTGACCGAGGAATGGAACGTATCGAAAGGGAAGCCTGGATACTTTATAAATTTAATAGAAGAAAAGGGTTTAGAATTGATCAAATAACTTGACCACCTTAGGATGATGGAACGATAGTGTCTAGGCTTAGGTTTGGAAAACCAGTTTTCTGCTCTCCCTACCTATCTGAACTGGCCCAATGGAGGGAATTGTGAATTTGATTTATTCGAATTTGGAAGTTCTAAAAAATTAAATTCGGAATAATTACCGAATAAATAAATGAATTTAATTATAATTACTTTAAGTCAAAAAGATGAGATTTTGTAATTATACAAAAGAATGAATTAGTCTAATTGAATTAGATTTTATGAAAGAATAATATTCATGATTTTCGACAGCGAATATTCCTTTGGAATTATGAGAAATTGATTTGATTGAATAAACTAAGTATTGAGATTTAATAAAGGGATTATATTCACGATTTTGGACAGTGTATATAAAATGAAAATGTTGCTTAAAGGCAGGCTATTTATAAATGGGATTAGATGAATCGGATCAATTGAATTGGATCCATTTAATGAATTTCTTAAATGGAAGATGATTCAATATGGATAAATTAAGATTTACAAAAAATGTAAAGACAAATTTCTTTTAATTAAGAAAAGGGTTATTCAAAATTTGATTATGATCCATATTCTTTTATTTTAATCGATAATCAGATTTTAAGGAACCGGGACCAGATTTGGTTGATATCTATCGGAAACCACTTCGAACCAATTTACGTTACGAAGAAATGAATGATGTGAATAAAGACACATGAAGACGATGATTATTGAAGACCGAGGATCTTGACTTTGAAGGACTGCTTGTTGACTTCTCGGGAAGGTCGCCCGTTATGAGATTGCTTTTAGCAATGCTCCTGACTTATTTAAAATCTTTGCATTGCAAAGGCTTCTCTCTAGATAATGGCCGAGGAAAACCACCTTCGGTTTCGTTCTGGTTAAGTCATAGAATGAACTTGTATGCAAGATTGTCTGACGATTGCATTTCCAAACCTCGTGCCTTAACTTTGAATAATTGTACATCACGGTGGTGGAGAAGACAACTTCTCTTAGCTTAACACTATTCCCCGAGATGTATGAGCTTAAAGGGTTATACACTTTGTGACAAAGTGAGAAGTAGTCAAAAATAATATGGCAATGTAGTATTCAAGTTGATAATGAAGATGATATATAAAAGGTAAATCGTTACCTCTATTGAGCCTCACACATCGGAATTGACCCAAACAGGATTGATGCAGCATGGTTATGTGGGTCGCTCCCATTAGGGTATTACCATTTCCTTCTAGATAAATTACTATCGTATAAGCCTAGGTATTTTTTTTGTGTAACACCCTAAATTTTAATAAATAATAAACATATAAAGAAGATTAATAAATTGAATGTTAATTAATAAATTATTCATAACTGGATAAAGTGGATTTCACCATTGTGTTCATTACGAAATTCTAATTCAGATAGACTTTTGATTTTCATAAATTAGACTAAATATGAACAAGATATGATTAATCGAAGTTTGAAATTAAATTAAATAAATTAAATAATTTAACCAGAATAGTGCAATGGTAAATGGGCGACTCAGGCCCTATATGTGTCGACCTCTCGGTCGACCCGCTTTGAGTCAGGCACAAACCTATGCCTGACCGAACATGCCTGTTTCTAGATAATTCTTTTTGCTGATTCATGCTAATGTGTTTTCTATAGTTTGGATTGAAGCCCAAATATCCAATGGCCTAAACTATCCTATTACACCTATAATTAGACTACCAACCTTCACTCTCTTTCCTACATCAATATTTCTTCATCTTCTTCCTCCACTCTATTATGCTCTAGAAATAAATAAAAACTGGGAAAGGCTAGGGTGCTGTCAAAATATAGATCCGAAAGGATATTCTTCTTTTACTTCTTTTCCAAAGGTCTTTTGCTAGATCTACAGCAATTCTCTGTGAGTTCCATGTTATTTTTAGATTAGCAATCTAAATAAAATGATTTAGACAGTAAAATATACTAGATCTGAATGTTTGACATTTTCAGTGTTTATAAATTTATCTCTTACATGTTATTGCTCATTTTAATTACTGTCTATTACCTATTCCTTTTCACTTATTATTTGTTTATAAGTTCTTCCTACTTCCTTATCCCATTCTCTGTCATTGTTATATTTGCTATCTTGCTATGCCTATTTATTCATTTTGTTCATTTCTGAGCTTAGATCTATTTCTTCTTTTTCCTTTGTTTTGCGTTGTGCCTAGGACAACGAGATCCTAGGCCTTTACCGTTTAAGTTGCGTAAAATTGAAATAATCTAAAATAATATCAAAAAGGGGATTTAGGGTATATTGGAATCTGTGAATCATAGACTGTAAATTAGGATAAAACATAAAGGAAGAATATGCAAACAAGTGAATCGGAATAGGTTGTACTTAATTATACATTAAGTAGACATGTCATTATAAAACATGTGAATTGGAGTAAGATATACTTAATTATACATTAAGTAAAACATGCTATTGTAACTTGTAACAGAAAAATAAGTGACATTGTAATAAAAAGGCTGTAGATTACTTCGTTAATTACAATCTAGAGGTAAAGGGTTGTACATTACTTTCATTAATTACAATCCCGGGACAAAGGTTGTAGATTACTTTCACTAGTTACAATCTAGAGGTAAGGGGTATTAGATTACTTTCGTTAATGACAATCCAAGGATAAAAGGTTGTTGATTACTTTTGTTAAATACAATCTAAGGAATAACAACTTGTTTCAATAAGCTTATTAATGAACTTAAAACAAGTTAAGTTAAATTTGTATGATTAGTAAGCGAGAAGGGCCCATTCCTTTGAGATATAAGGGGCTCGTAGAAATCCTAGTTAACTTGGAGGCCAAGTCTCGGGCGGCTTGTGTCATATGCATTTTGTGCGGGAACCTGTATTAGTCAGTATTCCTTGGTTATCATCGGGACCTTACACTAGGTAGGGGCTAAGGCACGATTATACTGAACTGGATAGTAAGAGTTACAAATAAGAGGTGGTTACAGGCACGTTCCGGTGGATTCATGAGTGTTCATGGATCCGATAATGGAAGATAAGACGTTGTAATGTCTGTTATTAAGGCGGTGTCATCTTTAGTTGATGGGTTCAGGAGTGATAACCTAGAAGGACATAACTGGCACAGAATATTCATATCTTGTTTAAGAAGCCAATCAGTGCGTTAAAATTAGGTAAAACCTAATCTTGATATTGTGATATTTGATGCAGAAATTCTGGGATATGAATGAGAAGCCTATCTCGTTTTCGTATTTTTTCCTTAATAATTTTTCTTGCCTAGTTCTATTTCTCTATCTAAATACTTCTTTATCTTATGCTTATGCTAATGTCGCTAGAACTCGCCAGACTTATTGTTTGACCTAGTTTGTTTTTTCTCTCTCTCTTCCTTTCCCTCTAGGTTCTCAGAGCGGAGGATTGCAGCAGTGACCTTTGATCTTTTGATTCAACTTGGACTTGGACCATTTTTTACTTTATGTTTGCTTCAATACTTGCTTTATGACTAGTGTAATGACTTATGAAGGAGATGACTTTTGTGTTTTTATTCTTGTACACTGATATTTTAATAACATGTTAAAATTCAAGGTTCTGTGATGACTTATGTTGGTTAATGTAACAACCCGTATTTTAATAACATGTTAAAATCAAAAATCAAGGCAGAATTAATTTTTAAAATAAGAATTAAGGGAAACGGGTTGCGCCATTGCGTTCTTCTCGAAATTCTTCTTGGAAACAAGTCCGAGTTTTCGAAAATCGGAGTCCGTATGAGGGAGTTATGACCTCTAGAAGTTTAACGAATTTTCAGAATCAAAGACAGCTCAAAAATTCAGACTCAAATTCGAATTCAAAACCCAAAACAGGCTGGGCGGAAAAATTCCCGCCCAGGGACCAGGTCGACCTGACCATAAGGTCGACCTCCCAGGGACCAGGTCGACCTGGGGGTCGACTGCCTCCCGAACCCACTTTTTGAACCAGATGCATTCTAATGTATTTAGACTCGTTTTCTGTCCAGTTTCGTCTTCCTAATCCTATATAAACAGCCTCCTAGCCTCATCTCTTTACACCATTCTTCTCTAACCTTATGCTGCATAAACTCTGGATGATCATGGCTTCTTCTTCTTCCTCTAAAATAAATTAAATTAAAATAATTAAAATAAATCGTGAAGATTATTTCTTGAAGACTACGGCTAGGAATTTCATATTGGAGATTTGCTTCTACAATCGAAGTAAGATTCAACGATTCAGCAATTCAACGACTAATTTCTAGACTTGACTTCTGCACCTAAATTTCTTAGACCACGATCTGTAAGTTCCAGTTACTTTTAGATAAAAAATATAAACTTAATATGGCATGTTATAAATTGAAATTGATTTACGTATATTTCATATCTATTCTTGTTTTCTTTTTGGATATTGACTATTGGGAATATTGCCTATGACGTTGAAACTATTATTAATGGCCTAAGACTATGACGGTGAATATATGACTATGCTTATGCCTATGAATGTGAACATAGGACTATGCCTATGCCTATGAATATGCCTATGCCTATGACTGTGAACATAAGACTATGCATATGCCAATGACTATGAACATAAGACTATTGCCTGTGACTATGACAAGGACAATTGTGACTAATCACCTAAGATTCATGACCATGAGGTTATTGCCTAAAATTAAAACTATGAAATCGGATCTAACGCTTGATTTTCCATTCAGACCTTTTCTTTATTTGCCCTTGGATCTTGATTTTGGGGATTTTTTTCTATTTAAATTAGATCTATCCATGTTCTTGAAACTAGATTATTATTTAAACCTTTTCATGATCAATAATGTTATCAGATCTTTATGCCTGCGACGTTTTAGTCAATTTAGTTATGTTATGCCTTGGAAATAAATTGATAATGGAATAATGTTTATTATGCTATATATGAAATTGAATGATATTCTATTTTATTAACATGTTGAATTTGGGAATTAATGAATAAGTCTATTCATATGTATATTGGAGTAGAACCTGTTATGATAGGTTGTGTAGTTTATCATGTTATGCAAGTTTTAGGTTGAAAAATCATATCACATATGTGACCACATGTTAAATCTACATGTTTATGTGTATATATTAAACCTATGTCATATTTCAAGTTCACACTTATTCATATACTCGTGATTGATTTGCAAGTTCACATATATGTAAGTTGATTTAGTCTATGTTGCAAGTTCACATATATGTATGTTGATTTAGTCTACGTTGCAAGATTCACACCTATGATATTCATGTTGACTATTTTGCAAGTTCACACCTATGATGTTCATATTTACTATGCCAATAATGCCAAGTTTACACCTGTGTCATGTTTATGTTAATGAATTGCTTTATGCCAATTTTGCATACGTTAAATTAAGCTAAGTTTTTAGCCTAATATTATATGCCAAAAATCATGCGGACGGAAAATTAGGCTAAGATTGTTAGCCTAATATTTAGACGGGGTAACGTTGGGAAAAATTGGTAGTTATAGGAAACGTGACATGAAATTGCCTTGAAAACTTGACACGAACTTGACATGAATCTTGAACATGGACCTGACACTAGAATGAACTTGAAAATGGCTAACTCGAGGTTGGGTTGAGTTTGCAGTGTAATTCTTCCCGGAACCGTCCGGCAAATCCAGTTACTGTAAACAATAGGATCCAATGTGGGTAGTTGGCCATATCGCGCTTGAAACCCGAGGTCAGACTGAGTTGTGGTGTAATTCTGCCCGGAACCGCCCGACATATCCAATGATCACAACAACAGGTCTGATGTGAGAGGTTGAGGTGCATTAATGAATTAATGCATCATGATAGGGTTAAGTCATGAACATGAAAGACAACACTTAACCAACTTGAAACATGATTGGTAGGGTTAGGTCATGAACTTGAACGACAACACCTAACCAACTTGACACGTGAATTGTAGGGTTAAGTCACGAACTTGAATGACAACACTTAACCAACTTAACATGCTAGACTGATAAGGGTTAAGTCAAGAATTTAAATGACAACACTTAACCTATTGGACGGAAACCCTAGTTACGCGGTCCATTTCATCAGTAACCCACTAGATGCATCACGGTACCCTAGAACTAGGCAGGGTGGGGCACGATTACTGGGCTGATTGTAAGCGACCAAAATGACGGCTGTGTTGGTACGCCAGTGTAGGTTCAGGCGGGCTATGGTCGTGCACGTGGTCCGGAGTTGAAAAAGCAGGCATTGGTCATCAGTAGGTTTATCTGTGCATGCTTGATTTGTGTCGGTGGTTGGCACCCTAGGGCTTGATACACTCTATGGTGGACCTAGCATAGGTGACTACATTCGTGATAGAGCCGTATGACACAGACACACAACGAGCTAGAACTTGTAGGGAGCCGATCGATTAGTGGATCGTTCCGTTGGGCCTAATAATGCGTCATTTCATGATATTGGGCCAAGGGATCATTTCATGATTAATATAAGACATTGGTTTGGGATAATAGTACAGTTGGTGCAGAGAACCTTGAACATTCGATGCTATACTTGACCTATACTTGAATTATCATGTTATCTTAGTATATCTTGCCCATCTTGACAGCATCCTTATGTTTACTTTCAGTTTATACATGTCATGTTACTTTTACCTGTTTTTATGCTGAAAGTCACTTGGACTTACCAGTCTTTATGACTGACCCATTTTCTTTCACCTCTTTTTCTTCCGTCCACCCCCCCCCCCCCCCCCCGGGTTCTCAAGGAGGAAACTCTAGCACTTAGCTTGGATTTCGCTTGCTTTTGGTTCAGCTCATGTACGGTTTGATCTTGAGCTATGCTATGGCTGCATTTCTGCTACCTTTGGGGAATTAAGCTACTTTTGTTGTTTTAAGATTATGCTTCTTTGTTTATGCAAGATAGAATTTGTTGTAATGGAAAATAATGACTTTGGCTATTCGGTACTTTGGATGTAAAAGGTTTTGACTCTTTTTGAATGTAATGAAATTTAGCTTTTGATTCTTCCGTTGTTTTTATTTATATTCTGTTTTGTAATAATTCTATGATTGTTTACCTTGATAACGCTCCTCCAAAACTAGTGCATTCCCTTTGTGAGTGACCCTAGCGGAGGTGGGGTGTTACATTTGGTATCAGAGCAGAAGGTTACCAGACTGGGCAAAAGCTTTAAAAAACCTTCTAAAACTATTTTCAAACCGTTTACAAAGAAGCATTTTTCAAGAAAAGTCTTATTTTATTTAAAGGCTATTCCCCAAAAGCCATTAGCACTATCCTTTGTTTCCTCGTTTGAATCTCTTCTTTTCCATTCAGCATGTCTGGGAATCCTAACTTTCCAGAGGGCGTGCCAATACTTGGCTGGTTCAGGAGGTACTTAGAGGCTAGGGCCAACGATGCAGGCCCAGCAGATATTCCTCCTCCAGCTACAGCGATTCCTCCTCCTCCGCCCCCTCCTCGTGCAATTGCTTTCTCAAAGATCTGTAAAGATTTTAGGGCCATGGGTGGAAAGGATTTCAAGGGAACCGAATCATTCGTAGAAGCGAGGAACTGGCTCAAAGAAACAGAGGATATGTTCGTTATCTTCGAGGTGGATGATAGGCAAAAGGTACAGTTGGCGGTATGGTTTCTCAAAGACAAAGCTTTCTATTGGTGGGAAGTCACTAACGCCGAGAGGCCGGTTGAAACATGGATGGATTTCAGAATAAGATTTGAGACGAAATTCCTCTCGCAAGCTGAACGAAGTTTACAGCTGGAAAAAATCTTATCTCTTAAGCAAGGAAGTATGACGGTTAAGGGGTACGTCAATCAATTCAATCAGCTGGCCCGATTTAGATTAGACTTAGTAAATACCCCTCATAAGAAGGCTCTCCGTTTTGTCAAGGGATTGAATGAGCCGCTTCACAGCTTGGCTATGACCCACGTACCTATGGGGGCTACTTACGAAAAGCTAGTAGACATGGCGCTCTTAAGTGAAGAAGACAAGAATGGCAAGAAGGAGGTCAAGGCGAATGAGTCTCAAAACAGAAGGTAGGCTTCGAGAAAGGAGGCAAGAACAACAACAACAATAATGATAACAAGACACATGAGAAAAGAAAATTCCACTTCTGTGGTATTGAGGGGCATATATTCCAGGATTGTAGAAAGAAGAAGATGAAGATGGGAGCATGCTTTCAGTGTGGTGATACTGGACATATCAGCAAGAACTGCCCTAAGAAGCAAGGGCAAGCCCTCACAAGCAGGACCTTCTAGGGGTACATCTTTAACTTCATCTCCTTGATGCTTTGTTTTATCTTGCTTATCTTCTCAATCCTATCTTGAGAACCTTAGGTAGAACCCTTTTGGATGTAAACATGTGATTGAAACATGTTATGGTTGATGTTTGCAAATGGTTACAAGTGGTTGCAAGTGGTTGCTCGTGGATGCATAACACACATTAGGCACTAGATCGGCTCAGACACATTTTCATATTGCATATGCATGAGTGTTTATACTTGTTTATGGATGAAATTGAAGGTGTTATCATGTGGACGTTGCATATGGATGGATGTTTGTGCACACATATAGTGTTTATGTGACTAGGACTATTCGCATACATGTTGGATTCATGGCACTAAACATATTTTGCATTAAGAAGATCAATCAGGCCTGATCATTTGCATTAGACAAGGAACATATACACACACTTCTTGCATATGTTCATACAACATTAGAAATCTCTTAAGGACAATGGTTGCTTATGGATGATGTTTTGAGTAGATGGTTGATTGGATGGTAGGATGCATTCTTCCTAACTTGAAGATTTCGAGGATGAAATCCTTTAAGGAGGGGAGAATGTAACAACCCGTATTTTAATAACATGTTAAAATCATAAATCAAGGCAGAATTAATTTTTAAAATAAGAATAAAGGGAAACGGGTTGCGCCATTGCGTTCGTCTCTAAATTCTGCTATGAAACAAGTCCAAGTTTTCGAAAATCGGAGTCCGTATGAGGGAGTTATGACCTCTAGAAGTTTCACGAATTTTCAGAATCAAAGACAGCTCGAAAATTCGGATTCAAATTCGAATTCAAAACCCAAAATAGGCTGGGCTGGAAAATTCCCGCCCAGGGACCAGGTCAACCTGGGGGTCGACCATAGTGTCGACCTCCCAGGGACCAGGTCGACCATAGTGTCGATCTGGGGGTCGACCTGCCTCCCGAACCCACTTTTTGAACCAGATGCATTTTGATGTATTTAGACTCGTTTTCTATCCAGATTCGTCTGCCTAATCCTATATAAACAGCCTCCTAGCCTCATTCTCTTTACACCATTCTTCTCTAACCTTATGCTGCATAAACTCTGGATGATCATGGCTTCTTCTTCTTCCTCTAAAATAAATTAAATTAAATTAATTAAAATAAATCGTGAAGATTATTTCTTGAAGACTACGGCTAGGAATTTCATATTGGAGATTTGCTTCTACAATCGAAGCAAGATTCAACGATTCAGCAATTCAACGACTAATTTCTAGACTTGACTTCTGCATCTAAATTTCTTAGACCACGATATGTAAGTTCCAGTTATTTTTAGATAAAAACTATAAACTTAATATGGCATGTTATAGATTGAAATTGATTTATGTATAATTCATATCTATTCTTGTTTTCTTTTTGGATCTTGACTATTGGGAATATTGCCTACGACGTTGAAACTATTATTATTGGCCTAAGACTATGACGGTGAACATATGACTATGCTTATGCCTATGAATGTGAACATAAGACTATGCATATGCCTATGACTATGCCTATGACTATGCCTATGCCTATGATTGTGAACATAAGACTATGCCTATGCCTATGACTATGAACATAAGACTATTGCCTGTGATTATGACAAGGACAATTGTGACTAATCACCTAAGATTCATGACCATGAGGTTATTGCCTAGGATTATAACTATGAAATCGGATCTAAACTTGATTTTCTATTCATACCTTTTCTTTATTTGTCCTTGGATCTTGATTTTGGGGATTTTTTCTATTTAAATTAGATCTATCCATGTTCTTGAAACTAGATTATTATTTAAACCTTTTCATGATCAATAATGTTATCAGATCTTTATGCCTGCGATGTTTTAGTCAATTTAGTTATGTTATGCCTTGGAAATAAATTGATAATGGAACAATGTTAATTATGCTATATATGAAATTGAATGGTATTCTATTTTATTAACATGTTGAATTTGGGAATTAATGAATAAGTCTATTTATATGTATATTGGAGTAGAACCTGTTATGATAGGTTGTGTAGTTTATAATGTTATGCAAGTTTTAGGTTGAAAAATCATATCACATATGTGACCACATGTTAAATCTACATGTTTATGTGTATATGTTAAACCTATGTCATATTTCAAGTTCACGCTTATTCATATACTCGTGATTGATTTGCAAGTTCACATATATGTAAGTTGATTTAGTCTATGTTGCAATTTCACATATATGTATGTTGATTTAGTCTACGTTGCAAGATTCACACCTATGATATTCATGTTGACTATTTTGCAAGTTCACACCTATGATGTTCATATTGACTATGCCAATAATGCCAAGTTTACACCTATGTCATGTTTATGTTAATGAATTGCTTTATGCCAATTTTGCGTACGTTAAATTAGGCTAAGTTTTTAGCCTAATATTATATGCCCAAAATCATGCGGACGGAAAATTAGGCTAAGATTGTTAGCCTAATATTTAGACGGGGTAACGTTGGGAAAAATTGGTAGTTATAGGAAACGTGACATGAAATTGCCTTGAAAACTTGACATGAACTTGACATGAATCTTGAACATGGACATGACACTAGAATGAACTTGAAAATGGCCAACTCGAGGTTGGGTTGAGTTAGCAGTGTAATTCTGCCCGGAACCGCCCGGCAAATCCAGTTATTGCAAACAATAGGATCCAATGTGGGTAGTTGGTCATATCGCGCTTGAAACCCGAGGTCAGACTGAGTTGTGGTGTAATTCTGCCCGGAACCGCCCGGCATATCCAGTGATCACAACAACAGGTCTGATGTGAGAGGTTGAGGTGCATTAATGAATTAATGCCACATGATAGGGTTAAGTCATGAACATGAAAGACAACACTTAACCAACTTGAAACATGATTGGTAGGGTTAGGTCATGAACTTGAACGACAACACCTAACCAACTTGACATGTGAATTGTAGGGTTAAGTCACGAACTTGAATGACAACACTTAACCAACTTGACATGCTAGACTGATAAGGGTTAAGTCACGAATTTAAATGACAACACTTAAACCTATTGGATGGAAACCCTAGTTACGCGGTCCATTTCAGCAGTAACCCACTAGATGTATCACGGTACGCTGGAACTAGGCAGGGTAGGGAACGATTACTCGGCTGATTGTAAGCGACCAAAACGACGGCTGTGTTGGTGCGCCAGTGTAGGTTCGGGCGTGCTATGGTCGTGCACGTGGTCCGGAGTTGAAAAAGCAGGCATTGGGCATCAGTAGGTTTATCTGTGCATGCTTTATTCGTGTCGGTGGTTGGCACCCTAGGGCTTGATACACCCTATGGTGGACCTAGCACAGGTGACTACATTCGTGATAGGGCCATATGACACAGACACACAACGAGCTAGAACTTGTAAGGAGCCAATCGATTAGTGGATCGTTCCGTTGGGCCTAATAATGCGTCATTTCATGATATTGGGCCAAGGGATCATTTCATGATTAATATAAGACATTGGTTTGGGATAATAGTATAGTTGGTGCAGCGAACCTTGAACATGCGATGCTATACTTGACCTATACTTGAATTATCATGTTATCTTAGTATATCTTGCCCATCTTGACAGCATCCTTATGTTTACTTTCAGTTTATACATGTCGTGTTACCTTTGCCTGTTTTTATGCTGAAAGTCACTTGGACTTACCAGTCTTTATGACTGACCCGTTTTCCTTCATCTCTTTTTCTTCCGTTCCCCTCCCCAAGGTTCTCAGGGAGGAAACTCTAGCACTTAGCTTGGATTTCGCTTGCTTTCAGTTCAGCTCATGTACGGTTTGATCTTGAGCTATGCTATGGCTGCATTTCTGCTACCTTTGGGGAATTAAGCTACTTTTGTTGTTTTAAGATTATGCTTCTTTGTTTATGCACGATATAATTTGTTGTAATGGAAAATAATGAGTTTGGCTATTCGGTACTTTGGATGTAAAAGGTTTTGACTCTTTTTGAAAGTAATGAAATTTAGCTTTTGATTCTTCCGCTATTTTATTTATGTTCTGTCTTGTAACAATTCCGTGATTTTTTACCTTGATAACGCTCCTCCAAAATGAAACGACCCGAAATCCCCCTTACGGAAAATCCCGGATTGAGTCTAGGACAAGCCACAACAGAACGCAGACGGAAGAACATTTCATTGTATATTACAACAATTCCATCTGAATACAAGAATATACAGAGTATAAATGAATATTACACAGAAATATCAGAGATTTAAATTACATTTAAATAAATAGCAGCTAAAAATAATACAATGCACAACTGAAGGAGATATACGGATACAAAGCTTTCCGGATATCGTTCCAGCTGTTAACCAGGATCCTATGAATATAAATCTACAAAACCAAAACTACTAGCTGCCCGTGTCAAAATAGGGGGACCCAGAGTTTAGGTCAAAACAATAACTGTTTTAGTTCTCACACCAGTCCCATGATCGTTGAAACGACCCAACGAAATCCGGTAGGCTTTGCAACCATCCCTTCATCGCCCAAAGCAGCTGGTAAAACCCACCATGGCTTCCAAGTGGTCCCCCAGTCCCTTGTTTTACGGCGACCCTCTCGAGCCTCCCGGCCACTGCCTAACCAACCCTCTACAGGGACATGTAGGGGTAAGAGTCTCCCGTTCGCCACCAAACCGTGAAGCGAGAACCCCCCATCATGCGTACCCCAGCCCACACAGGGCCAGCAACAAGAACTGGTGATACTCCATTCTCGATCATTCCAATCTAATTAAAGATTCATTAAAACTCCACTTAGTTTTAATCTGTGACTAGGTTAAAGAGTCAGTGTCATTTAAAACACGGTTCACGATAAACCCAAAATCACATTTCAATCAGTCCCTAACCGTAAATTAGCAAGTGAGCAGTTCCCTAAGTATTAACCCCGAAGGCCAAAACCAACATCATATCAATACCTCAGAAACCATTCAACTTAACTAACCTCTGGTTAGTTTCTGATTTTCTTAACTCCTTTGGGTCTAAGAACATTATTATTGAAGATACCGTTCACGACAACCCAAAATCACATTTCATTAATTATCGGGTTAAAGAACTAGTGTTATATAAAACACTGTTCATGATAAACCCAAGAATCAATTCGAATTCAATTCCAATTAAATATTATTTAATTGGTACACTTCATTAAATCTAACTAAAAAGATTTAATCATCTTCTCAACTGGGCTCAAGAACAGTGTTAATGAAGACACCATTCACGACAAACCCAAATCACATTTGATATTAAATACAAGGCTCCGAATAGAAAATATACCGTCTTATATTCAATATCAAATTCTACGACCAACAAATATTGTAATAACCCGAAAATCTGGGCCAGTTTAAAATTTTTATTTTGGCAATTTTAGCGAATTTTGAATATTTAAAATGAATTATTTTAAATAAAATCGACGAGAAATTTATTTAGAATGGAATTCGACGTATATATTATACGCGTCGTCGTTAGAATATAAATATTTATATATAATTATAAAAGGAATTGAAAATGGCGCGGTAGTTCGATAATTCGATTTCAAACTTCAATTGAATGTACCGGGTGCAAAACAAACCGGATTTTAGTGAAACCAAAAATAATGGGATCTAATAGTGAATATCTTTCCAACGAATCCGACAAATCAAGATTTCATAGCGGGGAGCAAAAGATATGTCCAGTTGAAAATTCTGAATAGTCGCTATGGAATTCAGGCCCTTAAAAATGGACATTTTGCAAATGACCTCGGATTTCGACGAAACCAGTTTTGTTGGGTCCGTGGTGTCAAGTTATTGCTAGGTTTCAAATTTCATAATTTTTCGAATCAATATGTGAGCGTGGCAAAGGAAAACGCGTTTGACCATTTCAGTTGATTTTAATCGACTGGAAATTGGCCATTTTTCTAACGGTCTCAGAATTCGACGAAACTAGTTTTGTTAGGACCGTATCGTCAATACGAAGCTAGAAAATATTTTTCTCCAATTTATAGAGTTAGTATGGGACCCCGGTAATTTGAAATGTACGTTTAAAATTCAATATAGTGATTTAAATGTAAATTTAACAGAAACTGATTCAGACAGTCGAATCAGC
Source organism: Allium sativum (assembly GCA_030737875.1). Classification (NCBI taxonomy): domain Eukaryota; kingdom Viridiplantae; phylum Streptophyta; class Magnoliopsida; order Asparagales; family Amaryllidaceae; genus Allium; species Allium sativum. The sequence goes on along the minus strand of CM060925.1, from coordinate 135,166,356 downwards.
TTACGATACATATCCCATTGTGTTCGGAATGGGGGTAATACGCTAGGGACGACAGGCGGTGGACCTCTTTTAGAGGTCGATTGAAAAAGTTGACCTTTTGAATTAAAATAAAATAATTAAATAATTAAATTAATAAAAAATTTCTATCTCCCCCTTTAACCCTCTGGCCCCCCCCGTTTCATATGAACAGATCGAATTAGAAAAAAAAAAATAAAAAAAAAAAGGAAGGAGACGAGGGCGACGGGGGGGAGCCGCCGCCACCTCGCGCGCCCCCCCAGCGGCGCCGCAGCCAGGCGACTCCGCCGCGAGACCCCCTCCCCTTCCCCTTCTCGCTCCTCTTCTGTTGAGACCCGAACCACCCCCCCCCCCTCGCGATTCTCCCTCCTCTTCCAAATAAGCTGCCGCCGCACCCACATCCACCCGACGCCCTGGACCACCGCAAGCCCCTCCGACGAAGCTCGCCTCCCCTCCGCTGCTTCCTCCCCCAAAACCGCCCTCCGACGCAGGAAGAAACCCCCCCCCCCTTCGGCTGTAAGTTTTCTTTTTTTTTATATATATTTTATTTCTGTTTTATATTTACAGATTTAAAACTGTATTTTTTTTATTTATTTTTAAAAACTGATTTTTATTTTTAAATTTTAAGGTGAAAGATTTAAACTTTAAATTTAAAAAGGTGAAAACTTTAAATTTAAAAAGGTGAAATCTTTAAATTTAAAAAGGCGAAATCTTTATATAGAAAATAGCGTAATAAAAATATAATTTTTATCTATATAGTAGGGTAATAAAAATTCGATTTTTATATGTTGAACTTTGAAATAAAAACTCGATTTTTATATGTTGAACTTTGAAATAAAAATTCGATTTTTATATATTGAATAGCGAAATAAAAATTCGATTTTTATATATACAGTGGCTACGGGCGACGAAGCTGACGAAGATGAAAATTTCTATCAAAAGAAGTGCCGTGGAGCTAGGATAGCTTTTGGTGAGAACTTCTCACTCTTAATTCTCTTTTTCTAGATATATATATATACTAGGATGCAGACGGTGCTTATTAGAAGCACCCGACACCCGTCCACATACCATGGACTTGTTTGTTTGGATGTTTGGTGATTGATTGAGATATTGGTTTGAATGTGGTTAGTGGTGTGAAAAATCGAATCGATAAATTGGTTAGGATTAGACGTGCGCCGTTATAAGGCGAAGGAGTAAGACTAGGTTAGACTCTTACTCCAAATTTTGTGGTTTGCATAACGAAAGTGATTTGATTGATGTGTGAATGGCGTGGGCCTTCACTAGACCGGGGATAAGGCTAGGCCTTGTCCCGTTTCTAGTATCGTGCCGTTATGCCGCCGAAATTTTCTAAAATATGTTAGAAAAATAAAAATATCATTTTTATTGTGTAAATGAAATGAATAGAAATTCATGTGTTGAAATAGGATATTTTATCGTTAAAAATATAATTTTTAACGTGAAAGTGAATAAATAAAATATTCATTTACAAACCGGACGGTTTGTTTATGTACACTGATTTGAAGGACATTGATTGGGTCGATAAATTTTACACATCGCCCAACTGCACAAATAAAATCTGTGTTTGATTGTTTGAAACCCCACACGGGTGTTGGGATGAAATTTGAAGTTCACTCATCCTGATTGATTAAATATGTCGATCGGTAGATTGACAGGCTGTTATAAGCGTCGGATACCTATATTTGATGCTTATACAGTGTAGTGCACTTTGGTTGATGGTTGATTATTTTTCAATGCTATTATATACATGTGTTGTATGGAATCCGTATAATTAACGTTATATGGTAATTGATTGGGCCTCATTCCAATCGGGAAAATAATGAATATTATAAAAGAAAATTCATGTGTTGAATATAAAAATAGTCATGTGTTGACGGTGATCATGTGTTGAAACTATTCATGTGTTGAGTAGAATATTTTAAATAAAATAAATTACATCTTTATCATATTTACGATTAGAATCTACTTTACGGTGGAGTCTAATTAAAATCAAACGATAGATACCATAGTTTTATAAAATATTTTACATAACAAAAATAGTGAGGTGTTGACAGTACTCATGTGTTGAGATTAGTCGTGTGTTGAGAGAAATATAGGTTCATGTGTTGAATTGAATAGAAGTTTTTGAAATATATAAAGCCGTGTGGATTAGAGATGCGCTATTTTGACGTGAACGATATTTATATCGATTTTATTCGTTTTACAACGAATATTGAAAAGTGATTTCAAAACTAAATATTTTGAAATGAAATTCAATTGAATTAGATTGAAATTCGAATTGAATAGGAAGTGAATTTGAATTTGAATAAAATAGGAAGTGAATTTGAATTTGAATAAAATAGGAATGAATTGAATTGAAAACGATTTCGAAATGAATTGAATTGAAAACGATTTCGAAATGAATTGAAGTGAAAACGAATTCAAATTGATTTGAAAGCGAATTGAAATGAATTCAAATTGAATTGGAATTTGAATTGAATAGAAATGAATTTTAAAACGAATTTATAGAGAAGAATTCAATTTTGATTTGAATTGAAATGGAAGCGGAAATTGCTTTTGAAATGAAATTTAAAACGATTTATAAAATTCGTTTTAAAAGGAAATCGACGAAATATATATAATATATATATATTATATATATAATGGCCTGAATAGAACGCGCCGCGCCGCGGCAGTTCGTGAATTTCGACCATTTATTTCAAACGGACATTGCGGGAGATCCGACCGTCGGATTCTCCTAAAACCGGAACCGTTGGGTTCGTATCGAAAAGAGCTTTCCAATGAATATTAGAAATTTGAAATCTAACGGTTGGATTTGGAATTATGTCCAAATCAAATTCGAAAAAGGTCGCTGTAAGTGCAGTTCGATGGCCGTTGTTGGAAATCGACTGTACGGGCCTTGATAAAATTATTAAAAATATCTATAATTTGTGTAAAATTATAATATGTGAATTGGAAAGAACTGGGGTGAAAAATTCCACATTTGAAAAGATAAAAATAGATTTTTATCGAAATGAACTAGTTTTGAACTAGAATTGAAATCAATTTATTTTTAAAATAAATAAATTGAATTTGATAGTGGTTTTGAAAATAATCGATAATTTCCAATACGTGGATTGGACTGGAGCTGAATCGAAATTATCTTCGGGATATTTCGATGTTGGATTTGGTGACTATACAAATATTGTTATGGGGATTTGAAAGATATTTTATATCGTTATTTCCAATACGATATTTGTTGGTTTCAGAATTTGATATTGAATATAAGTCGATATATTTTCTATTCAGAGCCTTGTATTTAATATCAAATGTGATTTGGGTTTGTCGTGAATCGTGTTTTGATGACATTGGTTCTTTAACCCAGTTAAAGGCAGGATATTGATTTTTGAAAAGATTAAAACTAAGTGGAGTTTTAATGAATCTTTAATTAGATTAAAATGTGAATTGATGATTTAAATTATCAAATCTGAAAAGTGATCGGGAGTGGAGTACCACCAGTTTTGCTCCAAAGCGATAGTTAAATCTTTAATTAGATTTGAACGTGAAATGGTAATTAATTTTACCGATAACACAGTGGTGTTAGATGTGGAGTATTACCAGTTTTCTCCAGGGGATATATAGGTTGGGATTGGGAAATAAACTAAATAATTACTTCGGTGTGGTTCGTTAATCCCGACTAGTTTGAAATGATATCCAAAGGAAGATTGTAGGATAAATTTAGAAGAATTTATCTTTGATAAAATTAATGGGAACCTTTCCCTAAGAATGTGATTTTGTGAATAAAAGAATATTCTGAATTGGAATGAGGCGTTTGTTGTGTTTGTGTAACATTCGTTTATTATATACGTGGGTTATTCAGAAAGGCCGGGTTTATACCCATTCTGAATAACCGATTCGACGAGATGTCGAAGATGAAGACGGTGGTTGAAGACCGGAAGTCTTCACATCGTTTGGGTGATTACTGATGATCTTGATTGGGCTGTACACCTAAGAGGAGGGAAACAGTCGGTGATCGTCCAGACGTACTTGGAGATCGATGGATATGCGAGGAAAGTGCCTCCGGTTTCGTTCAGACCCAGAACGGACTTGTAAATGGACTGTGTGTCCGACATTGGATTTTAGTCCGTGTGATTGATCTCTATTAAATATATATCTGTTTGGCGGCGGAGAATTTATTCTCTTGCTTAACGCCCTTCTCTGAGACGTACGAGCTCAGGGGTTATATATTGATGGATATCAAACGCATGGAGTGAATTGCCTGTGTGGCATGCGTAAGTGGCAATTGATCAAGGCTTCTGTTGAAAAGCAAAGTCTTGTGGTTGATGATCAAAGCACGGCCTGTGTGGCATAGCTTTGTGTATAACGTGAATTCGCGAGCCTCACACCTCGGTATGAGTCAAAAACGGGAGATGGACCGCTGGGAGAGCACGACGTTTCTTTCTAGCTAGGGTGGTGTCAGTGACCTACCAGCCCTGACATTTATATACTTTTCACCTGTGTGGTTGTTGGAATGCGAGGCGCCTCGGATATAGGTCTGTAAGGACCGGGAAACGTGTGTTCAGGAATTGCCAATCCTCAAAAGCAAGAGAGGACCGGCCCAGCCGATTCCAAGGATCAAAGTGGGGTCCTGGGACATTTGCTAGAGTGTCTCGAACGCGGAGAGGAGCTTGCCCCTTGCCTCGGCTCATGACGGAAATCCAATTTCCAATACGTGTATTGCGGTTTTAATTGTAGAACTAGTATGGCGACATGATATATGGTACCCATGCCGTCTATGATTGATATTTATGATTGAAACTGTTTTGACACTATACACTTATTATAGTATCAAATGATTTGTTTTCAACGTATCAAGCATGCTTTGGCTGTTATAAGGGAAAACCCTATCCTCCGGCTTGCGTTGCATTGTGTGATGGGACCTGGGTCTTATAACAGCTTCATTTTCCTTTATTTAGCATTGCGCTGTTGTTTTATGCACTGGTATTCTTGGGAGGAAACCCGTTCCGTGTTATACGGCGTGGTCCCTTGATTTACCTTACTTTGAAAACCATTAAAGAATAACTGTTTTAGTTCTCACACCAGTCACATGACTGACCTGGAGTTTATTGTTTTAACCTAAACTCTGGGTGCCCCTATTTTCCGCACGGGCAGCTAGTAGTTTTGGTTTTGCAGATTTATATTCACAGGTTCCTGATATACAGCTGGAACGATGCTCGGAAAGCTCTGTATCCGTGTATCACTTTCAGTTGTATTTTATATTATTTTCCGCTGCTATGTAATTTATTGTAATCTCTGATATTTATCGAATGTAATTTATTCATTTATACTCTGTATATTCTTGTATCTGATGGAATTGTTGTAATAGCAATGAAATGTTCTTCTGTTTGCGTTCTATTTTGTCTTGTCCTCAATTCTATCCGCGCTTTCCTTCACGGGGAAGTTCGGGTCGTCTCATTTTGGTATCAGAGCTTTGGTTTACAGAGCTCGAGAACAAGACACATTAGAACCATACGAAAGAATTCATCAGATATTGGATTAGTAATATCCAATTAGAATTACTCGTTAGAGATAGGATCAGTAGTATCCTAGAACGAGTGTGAAGAGTATATTTTTCAAATGAAAACAATTTTTGTTTTGAAATTTAAACCATTTTAAAACGTATTTGAATATTTATTTATTTTGAATATGGACAATCCAATATATAAAGATTTTGCATATACGCGTCATGAACGTATATTCGAAGTTTTAATATATTAGATAGATATAGAATCACATTCTAGTTGCCCGGAGATAATTCTGGTAATGCGGCCGCATTATCAGTATTTATGTTCGTGTTTCGAAGGTGTGATTTCTATATATTTCCATTAGACTGGTGTGAGAACCAAAACTTATATAGTTAGAACACATTGTTGTGAATTGGCATCAAAACAAGATTTTCCGTATATATATATCAAATTATGAATTTGAAACTCTAATTCACTAATTGATTGATGTTTGTGTTGTTTGTTTAATTGTTTGATAATTTTAACCATTTATGCCTAATATAATCAAAAATTGAATTGGATTGAAATTGGTTGCATTTGCTTGTTATACTTACATTGAACAGGTCATAGCAAGGAGGCTAGAGCCAGAGAATAAAATTTGTTTGCCCGACAAATAGGTACATGTTTACTACATAATTTCCTGTTTTGTTTGGGTGATGATGATTTTGTGAGCCTATTGGCTAGCCGCTTGGCTTTTTCTTTTTCTTTTTGAGATCTGAAGGACCGGGGAAGCTATTTGAAATTCCCCGATGCTCCCATTGCAGGGGAGGTTATGGCGAAATTTTTCGAAAATTTAGGGTGTTAGCCAAATTTTTGAAATTTTGAAAATTCTCAAAAACTGAAAAGTTGGAGAATGGAAGCCTGATCGAACGTAGAATTGATTAATCAAACCACTTTCGACTTTGTTCCTTTTCGGGGACGAAAAGTTTTAAGTGGGGGAGATTGTAATAACCCGAAAATCTGGGCCAGTTTAAAATTTTTATTTTGGCAATTTTAGCGAATTTTGAATATTTAAAATGAATTATTTTAAATAAAATCGACGAGAAATTTATTTAGAATGGAATTCGACGTATATATTATACGCGTCGTCGTTAGAATATAAATATTTATATATAATTATAAAAGGAATTGAAAATGGCGCGGTAGTTCGATAATTCGATTTCAAACTTCAATTGAATGTACCGGGTGCAAAACAAACCGGATTTTAGTGAAACCAAAAATAATGGGATCTAATAGTGAATATCTTTCCAACGAATCCGACAAATCAAGATTTCATAGCGGGGAGCAAAAGATATGTCCAGTTGAAAATTCTGAATAGTCGCTATGGAATTCAGGCCCTTAAAAATGGACATTTTGCAAATGACCTCGGATTTCGACGAAACCAGTTTTGTTGGGTCCATGGTGTCAAGTTATTGCTAGGTTTCAAATTTCATAATTTTTCGAATCAATATGTGAGCGTGGCAAAGGAAAACGCGTTTGACCATTTCAGTTGATTTTAATCGACTGGAAATTGGCCATTTTTCTAACGGTCTCAGAATTCGACGAAACTAGTTTTGTTAGGACCGTATCGTCAATACGAAGCTAGAAAATATTTTTCTCCAATTTATAGAGTTAGTATGGGACCCCGGTAATTTGAAATGTACGTTTAAAATTCAATATAGTGATTTAAATGTAAATTTAACAGAAACTGATTCAGACAGTCGAATCAGCTTACGATACATATCCCATTGTGTTCGGAATGGGGGTAATACGCTAGGGACGACAGGCGGTGGACCTCTTTTAGAGGTCGATTGAAAAAGTTGACCTTTTGAATTAAAATAAAATAATTAAATAATTAAATTAATAAAAAATTTCTATCTCCCCCTTTAACCCTCTGGCCCCCCCCGTTTCATATGAACAGATCGAATTAGAAAAAAAAAATAAAAAAAAAAAAGGAAGGAGACGAGGGCGACGGGGGGGAGCCGCCGCCACCTCGCGCGCCCCCCCAGCGGCGCCGCAGCCAGGCGACTCCGCCGCGAGACCCCCTCCCCTTCCCCTTCTCGCTCCTCTTCTGTTGAGACCCGAACCACCCCCCCCCCTCGCGATTCTCCCTCCTCTTCCAAATAAGCTGCCGCCGCACCCACATCCACCCGACGCCCTGGACCACCGCAAGCCCCTCCGACGAAGCTCGCCTCCCCTCCGCTGCTTCCTCCCCCAAAACCGCCCTCCGACGCAGGAAGAAACCCCCCCCCCCCTTCGGCTGTAAGTTTTCTTTTTTTTTATATATATTTTATTTCTGTTTTATATTTACAGATTTAAAACTGTATTTTTTTTATTTATTTTTAAAAACTGATTTTTATTTTTAAATTTTAAGGTGAAAGATTTAAACTTTAAATTTAAAAAGGTGAAAACTTTAAATTTAAAAAGGTGAAATCTTTAAATTTAAAAAGGCGAAATCTTTATATAGAAAATAGCGTAATAAAAATATAATTTTTATCTATATAGTAGGGTAATAAAAATTCGATTTTTATATGTTGAACTTTGAAATAAAAACTCGATTTTTATATGTTGAACTTTGAAATAAAAATTCGATTTTTATATATTGAATAGCGAAATAAAAATTCGATTTTTATATATACAGTGGCTACGGGCGACGAAGCTGACGAAGATGAAAATTTCTATCAAAAGAAGTGCCGTGGAGCTAGGATAGCTTTTGGTGAGAACTTCTCACTCTTAATTCTCTTTTTCTAGATATATATATATACTAGGATGCAGACGGTGCTTATTAGAAGCACCCGACACCCGTCCACATACCATGGACTTGTTTGTTTGGATGTTTGGTGATTGATTGAGATATTGGTTTGAATGTGGTTAGTGGTGTGAAAAATCGAATCGATAAATTGGTTAGGATTAGACGTGCGCCGTTATAAGGCGAAGGAGTAAGACTAGGTTAGACTCTTACTCCAAATTTTGTGGTTTGCATAACGAAAGTGATTTGATTGATGTGTGAATGGCGTGGGCCTTCACTAGACCGGGGATAAGGCTAGGCCTTGTCCCGTTTCTAGTATCGTGCCGTTATGCCGCCGAAATTTTCTAAAATATGTTAGAAAAATAAAAATATCATTTTTATTGTGTAAATGAAATGAATAGAAATTCATGTGTTGAAATAGGATATTTTATCGTTAAAAATATAATTTTTAACGTGAAAGTGAATAAATAAAATATTCATTTACAAACCGGACGGTTTGTTTATGTACACTGATTTGAAGGACATTGATTGGGTCGATAAATTTTACACATCGCCCAACTGCACAAATAAAATCTGTGTTTGATTGTTTGAAACCCCACACGGGTGTTGGGATGAAATTTGAAGTTCACTCATCCTGATTGATTAAATATGTCGATCGGTAGATTGACAGGCTGTTATAAGCGTCGGATACCTATATTTGATGCTTATACAGTGTAGTGCACTTTGGTTGATGGTTGATTATTTTTCAATGCTATTATATACATGTGTTGTATGGAATCCGTATAATTAACGTTATATGGTAATTGATTGGGCCTCATTCCAATCGGGAAAATAATGAATATTATAAAAGAAAATTCATGTGTTGAATATAAAAATAGTCATGTGTTGACGGTGATCATGTGTTGAAACTATTCATGTGTTGAGTAGAATATTTTAAATAAAATAAATTACATCTTTATCATATTTACGATTAGAATCTACTTTACGGTGGAGTCTAATTAAAATCAAACGATAGATACCATAGTTTTATAAAATATTTTACATAACAAAAATAGTGAGGTGTTGACAGTACTCATGTGTTGAGATTAGTCGTGTGTTGAGAGAAATATAGGTTCATGTGTTGAATTGAATAGAAGTTTTTGAAATATATAAAGCCGTGTGGATTAGAGATGCGCTATTTTGACGTGAACGATATTTATATCGATTTTATTCGTTTTACAACGAATATTGAAAAGTGATTTCAAAACTAAATATTTTGAAATGAAATTCAATTGAATTAGATTGAAATTCGAATTGAATAGGAAGTGAATTTGAATTTGAATAAAATAGGAAGTGAATTTGAATTTGAATAAAATAGGAATGAATTGAATTGAAAACGATTTCGAAATGAATTGAATTGAAAACGATTTCGAAATGAATTGAAGTGAAAACGAATTCAAATTGATTTGAAAGCGAATTGAAATGAATTCAAATTGAATTGGAATTTGAATTGAATAGAAATGAATTTTAAAACGAATTTATAGAGAAGAATTCAATTTTGATTTGAATTGAAATGGAAGTGGAAATTGCTTTTGAAATGAAATTTAAAACGATTTATAAAATTCGTTTTAAAAGGAAATCGACGAAATATATATAATATATATATATTATATATATAATGGCCTGAATAGAACGCGCCGCGCCGCGGCAGTTCGTGAATTTCGACCATTTATTTCAAACGGACATTGCGGGAGATCCGACCGTCGGATTCTCCTAAAACCGGAACCGTTGGGTTCGTATCGAAAAGAGCTTTCCAATGAATATTAGAAATTTGAAATCTAACGGTTGGATTTGGAATTATGTCCAAATCAAATTCGAAAAAGGTCGCTGTAAGTGCAGTTCGATGGCCGTTGTTGGAAATCGACTGTACGGGCCTTGATAAAATTATTAAAAATATCTATAATTTGTGTAAAATTATAATATGTGAATTGGAAAGAACTGGGGTGAAAAATTCCACATTTGAAAAGATAAAAATAGATTTTTATCGAAATGAACTAGTTTTGAACTAGAATTGAAATCAATTTATTTTTAAAATAAATAAATTGAATTTGATAGTGGTTTTGAAAATAATCGATAATTTCCAATACGTGGATTGGACTGGAGCTGAATCGAAATTATCTTCGGGATATTTCGATGTTGGATTTGGTGACTATACAAATATTGTTATGGGGATTTGAAAGATATTTTATATCGTTATTTCCAATACGATATTTGTTGGTTTCAGAATTTGATATTGAATATAAGTCGATATATTTTCTATTCAGAGCCTTGTATTTAATATCAAATGTGATTTGGGTTTGTCGTGAATCGTGTTTTGATGACATTGGTTCTTTAACCCAGTTAAAGGCAGGATATTGATTTTTGAAAAGATTAAAACTAAGTGGAGTTTTAATGAATCTTTAATTAGATTAAAATGTGAATTGATGATTTAAATTATCAAATCTGAAAAGTGATCGGGAGTGGAGTACCACCAGTTTTGCTCCAAAGCGATAGTTAAATCTTTAATTAGATTTGAACGTGAAATGGTAATTAATTTTACCGATAACACAGTGGTGTTAGATGTGGAGTATTACCAGTTTTCTCCAGGGGATATATAGGTTGGGATTGGGAAATAAACTAAATAATTACTTCGGTGTGGTTCGTTAATCCCGACTAGTTTGAAATGATATCCAAAGGAAGATTGTAGGATAAATTTAGAAGAATTTATCTTTGATAAAATTAATGGGAACCTTTCCCTAAGAATGTGATTTTGTGAATAAAAGAATATTCTGAATTGGAATGAGGCGTTTGTTGTGTTTGTGTAACATTCGTTTATTATATACGTGGGTTATTCAGAAAGGCCGGGTTTATACCCATTCTGAATAACCGATTCGACGAGATGTCGAAGATGAAGACGGTGGTTGAAGACCGGAAGTCTTCACATCGTTTGGGTGATTACTGATGATCTTGATTGGGCTGTACACCTAAGAGGAGGGAAACAGTCGGTGATCGTCCAGACGTACTTGGAGATCGATGGATATGCGAGGAAAGTGCCTCCGGTTTCGTTCAGACCCAGAACGGACTTGTAAATGGACTGTGTGTCCGACATTGGATTTTAGTCCGTGTGATTGATCTCTATTAAATATATATCTGTTTGGCGGCGGAGAATTTATTCTCTTGCTTAACGCCCTTCTCTGAGACGTACGAGCTCAGGGGTTATATATTGATGGATATCAAACGCATGGAGTGAATTGCCTGTGTGGCATGCGTAAGTGGCAATTGATCAAGGCTTCTGTTGAAAAGCAAAGTCTTGTGGTTGATGATCAAAGCACGGCCTGTGTGGCATAGCTTTGTGTATAACGTGAATTCGCGAGCCTCACACCTCGGTATGAGTCAAAAACGGGAGATGGACCGCTGGGAGAGCACGACGTTTCTTTCTAGCTAGGGTGGTGTCAGTGACCTACCAGCCCTGACATTTATATACTTTTCACCTGTGTGGTTGTTGGAATGCGAGGCGCCTCGGATATAGGTCTGTAAGGACCGGGAAACGTGTGTTCAGGAATTGCCAATCCTCAAAAGCAAGAGAGGACCGGCCCAGCCGATTCCAAGGATCAAAGTGGGGTCCTGGGACATTTGCTAGAGTGTCTCGAACGCGGAGAGGAGCTTGCCCCTTGCCTCGGCTCATGACGGAAATCCAATTTCCAATACGTGTATTGCGGTTTTAATTGTAGAACTAGTATGGCGACATGATATATGGTACCCATGCCGTCTATGATTGATATTTATGATTGAAACTGTTTTGACACTATACACTTATTATAGTATCAAATGATTTGTTTTCAACGTATCAAGCATGCTTTGGCTGTTATAAGGGAAAACCCTATCCTCCGGCTTGCGTTGCATTGTGTGATGGGACCTGGGTCTTATAACAGCTTCATTTTCCTTTATTTAGCATTGCGCTGTTGTTTTATGCACTGGTATTCTTGGGAGGAAACCCGTTCCGTGTTATACGGCGTGGTCCCTTGATTTACCTTACTTTGAAAACCATTAAAGAATAACTGTTTTAGTTCTCACACCAGTCACATGACTGACCTGGAGTTTATTGTTTTAACCTAAACTCTGGGTGCCCCTATTTTCCGCACGGGCAGCTAGTAGTTTTGGTTTTGCAGATTTATATTCACAGGTTCCTGATATACAGCTGGAACGATGCTCGGAAAGCTCTGTATCCGTGTATCACTTTCAGTTGTATTTTATATTATTTTCCGCTGCTATGTAATTTATTGTAATCTCTGATATTTATCGAATGTAATTTATTCATTTATACTCTGTATATTCTTGTATCTGATGGAATTGTTGTAATAGCAATGAAATGTTCTTCTGTTTGCGTTCTATTTTGTCTTGTCCTCAATTCTATCCGCGCTTTCCTTCACGGGGAAGTTCGGGTCGTCTCAAATATCGTATTGGAAATAACGATATTAATATATCTTTCAAATTTCCATAACAACAACTGTATAATCGTGAAATCCAACATCGAAATAATCCAAAGACAATTTTGATTCAAATCCATTCCAATTCAATTATTGGAAATTCTGGTTACTTTTAAAACCCTTTTCAAATTCAATTTATTTATTTAAAAATAAATAGAATTATAATTCTAGTTCAAAACTAGTTCATTTCGATAAAAATCTATTTTTATCTTTTCAAATATGGAGTTTTTCATCCCAATTCTTCACAAATCATTTCTTATGATTTTACACAAATTATTGATATTTTTAATAATTTTATCAAGGCCCGTACATTCGATTTCCATCAACGGCCATCGAACTGCACTTACAGCGACCTTTTCCAAATTTGATTCGGACATAATTCCAAATCCAACCATTAGATTTCAAATTTCTAATATTCAGAAAGCAATTTTCTATACGAACTCAACGGTTCCGGTTTTAGGAGAATCCGACGGTCGGATCTCCCGTAATATCCATTTGAAGTCAATGGTCGAAATTCGCGAACTGCCGCAGCGCGGCGCATTCAATTCAGGCCATTATATTATATATATAATATATACTTCATCGATTCCCTTTTTAAAACGTATTTAATAAATCTTTTTAAATTTGTTTTCAAAACGATTTCAACTTCCTTTTCAAATTCAAATCAAAATTGAATTTTCCCTTATAAATTCGTTTTAAATTCATTTCAAATTGATTTCAATTCAAATCGATTTTGAATTCACTTTCAGTTCGTTTTCAATTCAATTCAATTTCAATTCGAATTCATTTCTATTCAATTTTAATTCGATTCAATTTCAATTCGAATTCATTTCTATTCAATTTCAATTCGAATTTCAATTCTTTTCAAAATATCAGATTTTGAAATCACTTTCGATATTCATTATAAAATGAATAAAATCGATATAAATATCGTTCACGTCAAAATGGCGTAAATCTAATCAACACGGCTTCATATATTTCTATTTTCAAATATTTCTATTCAAATATTTCTTTTTCAAATATTTCTTTTTCAAATATTTCTATTAAAATATTTCTTTTTCAAATATTTCTATCTCAAATATTTCTTTCTCAAATATTTCTTTTTCAAAACTGGAATGAGGCCCAATCAATTACCATATAATATTAATTATATGGATTTTCTACAACACATGTATACAATAACAACGATGAATAATCAACCATCATCCAAAGTGCATTCTACACTGTATAAGCATCAAATATAAATATTCAACGCTTATAACAGTCTGTCAATCAATCGATCGACATACAACTAAACAATCGGGATTAGTGTACATCAAATATCATCCCAATACCCATGTGGGGTTTCACACAATCAAACATAGATTTTATTTGTGTAGTTGGGCGATGTGTAAAATTTATCGTCCCAATCAGCATCAGTCAAATGTGTGTATATAAACAAATCGTCCAATTTGTTTATATTTATTTATTTCATTTCATATACACGTAAAAAAAAATATTCTATTTTTAACTATAATTTTTTTAACTATATAAATATTTTATTTCATTTCACATCACATCACACAATCAACTACACATCAAAATCAAACAAACAAGCATACAAGTCGTCCATGGTCTGTGGACGACAGGTGTCGGGTGCTACTAAACACCGTCTGCATCCTAGTATATATCATAAACTAGAAAACAAAATTAAAGAGTGAGAAATTCTCACAGAATTGCTAATCCAACGCCTCGATTCTTCAAATGTAGAAGATCTTGCCGTGTCCGCCTCTTGTCAATTTCGTCGCCCGTATTCACTACATATATAAAAATCACATTTTTATATTGTTGTTATGTATATAAAAATCACATTTTTACCTCGCTATTCAATATATAAAAATCGAATTTTTACTTCGCTATTCAATATATAAAAATCGAATTTTTACTTCGCTATTCAATATATAAAAATCGAATTTTTACTTCGCTATTCAATATATAAAAATCGAATTTTTACTTTGCTATTCAATATATAAAAATCGAATTCTTACTTTGCTATTCAATATATAAAAATCGAATTTTTACTTTGCTATTCAATATATAAAAATCGAATTTTTACTATGCTATTCAATATATAAAAATCGAATTTTTACTTCGCTATTCAATATATAAAAATCGAATTTTTACTTCGCTATTCAATATATAAAAATCCCCTCTTTCTTTTGCTATTCATACAATAAAATTAAATCTTTTGGTTATCAAAAATCTTATCTTCCACACGATAAAAACCTCATCTTTCATATGATAAACTATATTTTATATAAATAACATCGTATCTTTTCACAATAAAAAAAACTAACCTTTTTGTTTATAAGAATTCCAACCTTTTCGTTTGTTTTCAAATCAGTTCTAATCTTTTTTTTAAGTTAACAAAATTCAGTTTTTAAATTAAACCAAAAATCAGTTTTTAAACTAAATTAAAAGTTAAAACTTACTGTCTTCTTTCAGAGGGGGGGGGGGGGGGCGGATTCGCTATTGAACGGCGAGAGGGGGCTGTTGGATGCGGGCGCCGGAGCCAGAGAGGTGGTGGCTGCTTTGGGTGTCGGGTCTTCGATTGAAAAGGGGAGGGGGAGAAAAGAGCAGACGGGGAAGAAGGGGGGATTCCTCTCCCTGGCGGCGGCGGACCAAATCGAGGGGGGGGTTAATATATATTAATATAATTTTATTTTCTTTAAATCCAAAAAGTAGCTTTCATTTTCGAACTCGAAATCAAGCCCACCGCCTGTCGTCCATAGCTAATTACCCCCACTTAGAATTCAATGGGATATGTATCGTAAGCTGATTCGACTGTTTCGATCAGTTTTCGTCAAAATCAACATATAACTCTATATATTGAATTTGAACGTGCATTTCAATTTACTGGGGCCACATACTAACTTGAAAAATTCCAGAAAAATATTTTCTAGCTTCGTATTGACGATTCGGTCCTAACAAAACTAGTTTCATCGAATTCTGAGACCGTTGGAAAAATGACCATTTTCCAGTCGATGAAAATCAACTGAAACTGGTCAAACGCGTTTTCCTTTGCCACGCTCACATATTGATTCGAAAAATTATGAAATTTGAAACCTAGCAATAATTTGACATCACGGACCCAACAAAAGTGGTTTCGTCGAAATCCGAGGTCGTTTGCAAAATTCCCATTTTTAAGGGCCTGAAATCCATAGCGACTATTCAGAATTTTCAACTGGACACATCTTTTGATTTCCGCTATGAAATTTCGATTTTTCGGATTCGTTGGAAAGATATTCCCAATTAGATTCCAATATTTTTGGTTTCACTAAAATCCGGTTTATTTTGCACCCGGTATATTCATTTGATGTTTGAAATCGAATTATCGAACTACCGCGCCATTTTCAATTCCTTTTATAAATATAAATAAAGATTTATATTCTATCGTCGATTCAAACGAATATATACATTCGAATTATATTCAAAATAAATTTCTCGTCGTTATTATTCAAAATAATTCATTTTAAATGATCAAAATTCGCTAAAATTGCCAAAATAAAAATTTTAAATTGGCCCAGATTTCCGGGTTATTACACAAATTTAGTGCATTCCCTTTGTGAGTGACCCTAGCGGAGGTCGGGTGTTATAGTTAAGTACACCGCATATTTAATTCGATTTGATTTTGATTTAGACTTCGATTTGATTTCGCATTAATTTGATTCGACATAAAGAGATTTTTATTTTATCTGAATCGATTCTGATTTGATATCGAGCTTATCCACAAATCGAATATCTCGGGGTTTATTGCTTTACATCGCAAACCGCTATTTAACGTAACGACTGATGTTCTAACGTTACAACACTATTCTGAACTCAACATAAAATAATTTAAAAGTTAATTTAAACGTATAAAATAACCGTATTAAATCAATAATAATTAAGTTCAAACAATAAATTTCTCGATAATAAATTAATATTATTATTCTAATTCAAACAAAATTTTGTATTGATTACCTGAACTGTTGTTAACTTAGTTTTAAATCTCAAATCTAAACATTTCAGATTCTCGTATAACGAAAATCATTTATGTTCAAAATAAATCGTGTTTCGATTATTTCATCAATAACTGAATATAAAATTTCATTTATATTATCAACTAAATATTTAAAACCATATTAAATATTTAAAATTAATCGATCCAAAAATCCGGGTCGTTACGTTCTTCCCTCCTTAAGAGAATTTCGTCCCCGAAATCACTAAGGTAGGAAAAATGCTGAAAACCCATTAATTTTACAAAATTCATTTACGTTGAAACTCAACTTTTCATATTTCTAAGTCCTACCTACACTTTTGGTTTTCATTCATTTGAATGATTTTCAATCAACATATTTCCATTCAATTCAAATTCATTCAAATTGAATTAGATCAATTTATTCACTTCGATCCATTTAACTTGCTTGAGTTAAGTATAAATTCCAAAATTCAAATTCCTAGGTTTTAATTTCAAATCTCTGTGAAATCATATATAAATATATACATATTTATTTCCATCTCAAATTCAAAACATTAGAATTTTCAAACCAACTTGTTTTCTTCAAACAAATTCCCAATAAAACTTTTCTAAGGTACCAATCCATCACTTAGATACTCAAAAATGAACACTGATGATGCTGCAGTCATCATCAGAATTATTTCCCAGCCACTAAAGTTAGTTCAGTGCTTTATCACTTTCAAAACCCATTCAAAATCCTTTTAAAACAAAGCTGTATTGTTCAAATATACTTCAGAAAATATTTTCCAACTTCCCAGGATTTAAATTCTAAATTCTGGTTTGAATTCAATGTTAATTCATCTCATTTGTATATTTTCATTTATATACAAATTCTATTTGGTTATAGATAACCAATCCAATTTTGTAATCTTATTTAATTATAATAATATCAATCAACTCATCCATATATTATAATAATTTAAGAAAATTATTCCTTTTCTGTCAAAGTAGAATTTTGGTTAAAATTATTTCATTTACCCACTTAAAAACAATATCGTGTTCAATCTTCTATTCAAGTGTTTATAAATTCCTATCGACTTCGTGGTGTCCCACGATTCGATCAGAATTAGTAAACCACTCAACAGACGAGCCACCACAATATAAAACAATTTTTATGTCAATTAACAAATACACTCTCTCGTATATATACACTCAACTCATTCTAGGTACTACTGACCCTATCTCTAATGAGCACCATCCCACCAAAGCCTAGGTATTCGCTCAACCTAAGCTCTGATACCAACTGTAATGGCCCACAAATCCTTACTATCTGAGTTGACTAATAACACCACACGTCCAACCCAAATTGCACAGAAATACGAATCATTATTAGAAAGAAGTTAGAGGATGAAAAATAGAAAGAAAGAAATATTAGAATAGAAGAAAAACAAAGATCACAAACTCACAGCGGATCGAATAAAATATATTAAATAATATAACTTTTGAAATACAAATATGTTTTGAATACACATAACATTATCAGAGCACAACAACTATTTCTGGAACAGTTATAAGCACCTATTTCCAGATACAAGCATGGTACATAGCGGAATATATGATAGTCTATAGCTAACTGGTGAAGCCTCATACTTCCAACTCCTCCAAGAGAATCTGTAAAATCCCCACTACTTGATTTCCCATACAAATTTGGGCACCCAAGAGTTTAGGGCAAACAAACAAAATAAACTCTGGGTCAGTCATGGGACTGGTGTGAGTAAACTCCAACCATTTGTTTAACTTTCAAAATCCTTTTGAAGGAAAGATAATAGTAAGACCAGCCCACACATAAACATAGACGGTTTTTACCTTACTATAACCCAAAACACTTCGATACGAAAATCCATTGATATTATAATAGTGTCTAAATCAAATAAATAACAATTTAGCGTAACCCTTGCATCTCACGCTCCGTATATAATATCAAATCAAAAACCGCATGGCGCTTATTAGGGATTGGATTCTGACTATGACAAGGATGGAACTACCTTCCGATAGTGTATCTCTAGAGAGGAGTACACTGGGTTCAGCAAGAACGTCTTGCAACCCGGCCCACACATGACCGACCACTCATTTCGCTCGAGTGTATCGAATATATATCACCAACGGTTGGGATCAGCAACTGTTTCCCGAAAAGGGACAGCATCGATAGATTAAAGAACCAAATGAAATTTCTATAGATAGGTGATTATACACCCTAATGGCAACGACCCACGTAGCCATGCTGCCTGCCCGATTTTTGTCATTTCCCGGTTGTTGAGGCCTGAGGCTACGATTTCTTATCATTCATTGATAGCACATTCACTTTGAATGCCACATTGTCAGATCTATTAATCATTAATTGAGTTGCACAAATATATTCTAGATATTATGCTAAGAGAATAAATTCTCCGCCACCATAGAGATCAACATATATGATCATTGGGAATACTCTGTCAGACATTCGTCCATATACGTTCGTTCTGGGATTGAACGAAACTGAAGTCACAATTTCCATTAATATAAAAAGTCCTTGCACTTTACTCCCTCTTCGATTATCTTCATATAATCTGATTCGCAACACTACTACCAATACAGAGTGTTTCTCGAATAATAATCCAACCGGTCTCTCCATATTGACAACGATATTGGCAAATACTTCGATAGTCGGTTATTTGACTATCGAAGAAAAACAAACAAACATTCCAACCATCAAACAAATCACTGGGCCTCTTAATTAATATTTCATTAATTAATCACTTCTCCCTTTCTTTATCAATATTTGTTAACCAAATATTTTCAATAATCATCTTGGCCTCTTACGCTATTTGGAAAACATTTCCATATATCACCTTCTTTTATTTTCTATATTTTTGAAAAATATATTCTATTTGTAATTGGAGAACATTCCAATTATTTATTTATTTCCCGACTCATTTAATTCTATACTCGAGAAATATTTATTATTATATTTCCAAAATTCCACTTACTTGGGTTAAAACGAATGTTGTATAAAACATCGTTACAACAACCCAAAATACTGCGTTCAACTAACTCTTATTCGAACATTTCTCTTCGAGACTGGATCCTGGTATTTACTGGTTAAAAATGAAATCAATCAAGTTGGGGTATAATTACCTCTCAGACCTTGACTGAATAACATCTTTAACCTCAAAACAGACAAAACCATTATTCATTATTTTTACATATATATGTTTCTCTTTCTATTACCAGATTATTGATTCCCTTTTGTTTATAATATTCTATTTTAATTCGTTACCTTATCGAATTCAATATATATATATATTGATAATTTGATGTTCTGGTTATCCAATTTTCTTAAAAATATTCTAACTCCTTAAATTTTCGGAAAATTTCGCCATAACCTCCTTTGTATCGACAAATAGTTCAAACCTCAACTCGCCTCTCTAGGCCCTTTCCATTCAAAAAGAAAACCAAAAAGCCAAGTGGCTTGCCGATTCGGCGCATAAAACCTCTTATGGAATTTAAACATGTACCTTTTTGTCGGGCACACAAATTATAATCTTCATACACTTCATTCCATACCTGTCTAACCCATATATGTCCATTCCTATTTTGTTTCAACTCAATCAGCCATTTTAACCTAATTTGATAATTAATTTTCTAATTAGCCATTTTGCCCATTTCACTTTTTATTTGAACATAACACGTTCGAATAAATTTTTAATCTTTCTTATAAATCAAATGAATTCCATTTTCAATTAAATTTCCATACTCCATTTCAAATATGAGTTACAAACCTCATTTACTTATCCAACTTCCAATTCACATCCCAAAAGTCCATTAACTAATTTTTCTTATAATTAGTTAATTCTATTCATAAATTTAAAATCTGAATTTGTTTCAAAAATCAATCCATTACTCCACTTGAGTTCAGGTATATTTTAGAACTCAAGTTTGTATTTTTTTAAATAGAAATTCAGATTTTACTTGCTAAAAATCCCTTACTTTATTTAAATTAACCGTTATGGTTTTTAAATGGTTATGGCGCTGTTTTTTTTTTTTTTGAAAATTTGATTTTGACATAACTCAAAATATATACGACGAAATTCAGAATTTTCACTTTCAATAGAAAATTATTATTTAATCGGTCCTGACGATTCTTATTTCACAGATTTCCGACTTAAATTGAGTTCCGTATACTCAATTGAAGTTCGAAATGCCAATTTACGAATTACCGTGCTGCAGCGAGTTCGTTTTAATTATATTATATATATAAACGTTTAAACTTCATTTATAATAAATTCAACTCCATTCTGAAATATTTTTAATATATATCAAATCAGTTCTCCCAATTCAACATAATATTTCCTATTATCTATAATTGTCGATTTTTCCTTACTCAGTAATATATTTATTTATACTTCGATCTTCTATATTTGATTCCAATTCCTTTGACAAATTATAAATCCTTTGGATTTATTTCTATTCTGTTTAAAAATCCACATTCTGAAATATATTTCGTCATTCCCATTTCGAAATGATTTCAACTTTCTATTTTCAAATTCTCTTTTCAATTCTATTTGAATTTTCCATATTCAAATTCCATTTGAATTTTCTGCATTCAAATTCTATTTTCAATTCTATTTGAACTTTCTATATTCAAATTCTATTTTAATTTTCTATATTCAAATTCTATTGGAATTTTCTATATTCAAATTCTATTTTGAATTCTATTTTAAATTCATATTTGAGTTTAAATATTCAAATTATCTCTTGATAATTAATTCATTATATTTATAAACACCGTTTTATATTTTTTTCCTTGTTTTATATTTAAACAGATATATTTCGAAATCTATTTAAAACCAAAGTCTCCTTTGGAAATTTCTATTTATAATACACCCAATTTCTTTTCATATTCAATTTAACTTCTATTTAAATAAATTCGAATTAATCGAATTCAAATCATAAATCCTTACGGATTTATTTTAGTTCAATTTATATTCTGAACATCAGAATAAATTCAATCGTTTATTTCTTTAAAACGATTTCCCCATTTTTATTTATAAATTCACATTTGAATTTAAATATTCAAATTATCCATTGATAATTTTTTTCACTTTATTTATAAAACTGTTTATAAATTCACTTTAATTCTCTGCATTATTTAATTTATAAATAACATTTATAAATTCAATACTTGTTCAAAACAAGTTAATATTCCTATAGCTCATTTAAAAATTCAATTTCTATTTTTAAAAAATAGATTTCTCCCATTTAAATATCAAATATCATTTTCATGGTATTTTTATATATCAACAGTTTGGCCCTAGTGATATATAAACAATCAAACACCTCAATTATCAATCAACACATCATATATGATAATATATGTGAAAACAAACAAATAATAATATTTTTGAGGAATCCCGTTGGATCGCTCCAACCTGTTTTCCTGCATCCACAGACGTTAGTCACATAAATAATACCCATCCTGCATCGAGGTAGGATATCGTGGTATGAAGGTCATCCACTGTCATAGCGTGGGGCGTATATGGTCATCCGCTAATGATACTACGGGCATCCGCTAATGGTACTGTGGGAACTATCCAATCACCAATATATATGTATATATATATAATAACCACAAACACCAATCCTAAATAACTAATATACTTAATATAGCCATAATAAATTTTCAATGCAAGCAAATAATCAATGAACAATTATTTTAACTAACAAAATAATTCTAAATAAAATTTGAGTGAGATTTACTCACTGAAATTGCAGCTGTCGAATATCCTGTTTATTTCCATATCATCAGCTACGACTCTTCTCAATTGAATTCGCGCCTACGATAATTTGATTTAAATTTTCTGATTAACATTTATTTATTTAAATTAACTATTTAAAATAATAAATAAATTTCCTATATATATATATTAACAGTTACTAAATTAAATTCTTCTTTTTTAAACTTCCTGATTAGCAGTTAATAACGATTTCATTTTTACAGTATACAAATTTCCATTTTAACTAATATGTTCATTCCAGTTTTAAAAAGATTGCTAATTTAAAAACAAAAATAAAAAATAAGAATTTTCCTACACTGGTACATTTTTAGTTAAAGATTCATACCATTATAAATCTTAAATTAACTATTAACTACATAAATTTGAACTAATCTAATTTTTTTATTTAAAAAAAACATTAACTAAATTAATTAAAATTAATTTACCTAAATCCCTGTTTCCATGAAACCCGTTAATGTCACGCCACTTGCTTCTTTCATGTTGTTCCTTCTCCGATCAACCATTTTACCACTGACCCCACCTTTTGACTACCCACTTTGATCATCTCGGCCACTTATCAAAGCCAAGTCCATAACCAGACTATTCCACGCCTCCATTCATTCCCCAAATTAACACCAATCCGAACTCTAGTCTCGTCTGCATCTCACCTTCCCTAAAACATAGTCGGCCTCCCAAAACATCTGCACCTTCAAACTCCATTTCCCCCCTTCCAGACCAGCATCGGCTTCCACCAAATCCATATGAAATCAGCCTAGAACCAACTCGCAACCATCGCTATTGACCTCCACATCGCCTTGGCTTCCTATGCATCGCGACTTCATTTACAGCCCCGTAACCCTACATCGTACCACTCAGGAACCAGAGTCGCCCCCTTCCTCAAATCGCCGCTGTAACGGCTGGAAATTTTCGACTCCTCGAGAGTCGAAAATTCCGAGATGTTAGTGAAAGAAAGTAGAGGGTGAGGAAGAAAAGATAGAACTAATAGAATAGAAGAAGAAGAACTTACATCATCAGAGTAAACACGAATCTCATAGCGGAACGAATAAAATATAACATAACTTTGAAATACAAATCAGTACTCGTATATACATACCATTTCAAAGTACAACACTTAACAACACAGCGGAATAATAATAGCTATAATCCTGAAGCCTCCTGCTCCAAGCTCTCCAAGTGTATCTGTAAAATCCCGACTACTTGACTGCCCGTACAAATTTAGGCACCCAAGAGTTTAGGGGAAACAAAACAAAATAAAACTCTGGGTCAGTCATGGGACTGGTGTGAATAAAACTCCAACACTTGGTTAAATAAAGTATATCTTTCTGATATTATAATAATGTCTAAATACAAATAGATATCAATCTAGCAGAACGCTTGCATCTCACGTTCCACATACATAGTATACAAATAAACCGTGAGCGCTTATTGGAGATTGGATTCCAACAGACAAGGTATGGGAGCACCTTCCGATCAGCGTACTCTAGAGGAGATACACTAGGGTTCAACAAGAACGTCTTGCAACCCGGCCACACATGACCGTCCACTCATTTAGCTTGAGTGTAACGAATATATTATCACCGATGGTTGGGATCAGCAACCATCCTTCCCGATAAGGGACAGCATTGAAATAGATTATAAAGAAGTACAATTGAATATTCTCTGGATGGTGATAATACACCCTACTTGGGTATGGCCCAACTAGCCATGCTGCCTAGCCCAACTTCTGTTATTTTCCGGTTGTGAGGTTTTGAGGTTACGTTTATCACTTTGACAGATTATTTCTTCAATTACTTTGAATGCCACATCGTCATACCCGCCAAATCATTATCGATTTCTCAAGGCATCACGGGTATAAAAGCTAAGAGAAACGAATTTCTCCGCCACCAACGTAATACGTTTAAAGAGATCAACATATATGATTCGTTAAGAATACTTTGTCATACACTCGTCCATATACGTTGTCCTGGGACTGAACAAACCGAAGGCACTATTCAGTGAATCCATCCTACCTAGGCTTTTCACAATAGCCCTTGCACTTCACCCCGTCTTCAATTATCTTCAGCGTACTTGATTCACAACGCTTATGCTAATACGGAGTGGTTCTTCGGATAATAATCCAACCGGTCTCTCCATATTTACAACGTAAATATGGTCAAAACTTTGATAGTCTGTGATTCAACTATCAAATGAAAACATGTCGGTGTACAAACAACGATCTTATTTCCAAATGGAAATTCGATCGATCAATCATCATATACATATATATGTTCATATTTCCTTATTTCATGTATTTAGAAAATATATGTTATAAATCATTGGAAAACATTTCCATAGCTTATTTTCACATCACTATTATTTCGCATCTATCAGTCCCTAACTGTAACTAGTATGAGAACAATTCTCTAAGTATCAATCCGGAAAGTCGAAACCAACATCAGATCGTCACTTAGAAAACCGTTCAACTTACCCTCTCCAGTCAGTTTCTGAATTTGCTTAACTCTATTTCTTAAATTCTTATCATGAAAACATTTCATTTTCTATGTTTAGAAAACATATCTGACTATATTTGGAAGACGTTTCCAAAACTCATTTACGGATTTCCAATGAACGTTGTATAAAACATCGTTTCACTTAATCCATTTATCGCTTATTCCTTAACTTTATTCCTAATCAACCTTTTAGATCGAACCACAACTATTCCTTTGTCAATTCCGAAGTCAATCAAGTTGGGGTATAATTACCTCGCAGACCTTAATTGAACAACGTCCTTTACTGTGAAATAGATGAAGTTCATCACTCACTTTTTACAATCATCTGTTTACGCAAATTCTCGGATTCAGGTTACGAATCCACTTCTTATATGACAACGTTTGATTATAACTATAACGTTATAATTCCTACCCCTAAAATATCTAACCTAAATTATAAATTTATTTCCTAACTCGAATAATTTAACAGACACCTAATTTCTAAATCAATAACTAAATCTTGATTTAAACCCTGGAAAGTAAATAGTACTTTCCTGAATTCGCTATAATCGAATTCGACGTATAACTCTCTTTCGAGAAATCTCTATTCGATTAACTCTCCCTTTTTAATAACTTATATTCGATAAACTCTATTTCGATTAACTCCTATCGAATAACTAATATTCGAATAACTCTTCTTGGTTGGCTCTATTTCATTAACTCTTATCGAATAACAAATATTCGATTTTTATAAATGTGTCAATTCTTATCGAATAACTAACATCCGATTAACTTAAATGGATTTACTCTTATCGAATAACTTTTTCAATTTAACTTAACTTGATTTTCTTAACTCGATTATCTCAACTCGATTACTTAAATCGATTACTTAACTCGATAAATCTTAACTTAACCCAAATCGATTAACTCAACTCTAATCGATTAACTTAATTTGATTTACTCCTTCGAATAACTAATTCGAATAACTTAATTGATTAACCCCTTCGAATAACTAAATTCGATTTAACTCTTCTCGAATAACTAAATTCGATTAACTCAAATTGAATACTAATATTCAATTAACTCTTACATGTTTAACTCTATTCGAATAACTAATTCGAATAACTCTAATGTGTTTAACTCTATTCAAATATCTAATTCGAATAACTCATTTCGAATAACTAAATTCGATTAACTCCTTTTTATAACGTTTATTCATTTTCAAAAGATTTCCTTTTTACAACGTTTATCCATTTATAAAGATTTACTTTTTACAACGTTTATCCATTTATAAAGATTTACTTTTAGTAACGGTTCTTCACTTTATAAATGTCCATTTAATAACGTTTCTACTTCTCTATATAAGTCCAGACTTATATATATTCCATTTATTAATGATAAATAATTTATTTAATTATAAAACATTATTTATAAATTAATCTACTTCAATTTATCTGTTTAAAACAGATTTCCTATTTAATATCTCATATAAGTCCATATCGTGTTATACTTGTGTGCGAAGCACGTGTTTAAATCTATCCTTGTATAATTCTATTTATTTTCCGAACAAGTGTTCCTTTATTTATTCCCTAAATAAATATTCCTTTATTCCATTTATTTATAATCTAAATAAATGTTCCTTTATTTATTTCCTAAATAAATATTCCTTTATATTCTAATTCATTTATTTTCTAAATAAATGTTTCTATTTTATTTCATTTATTTTCTAAATAAATGTTTCCTTTTTCATTTATTTATTTTCTAATTAAATAAATGTTTTCCTTTTATAAAATCCTATCGATTTTATAAATAAGATTCATTTTCAATATAAACATTGAAAATCCCCTTATCAACATTTCGGTATGTTATGGTATTCAATCATATCACATCACGATGTTCAACATCGTCCAAGCACATATAATCGCCCACAGATTTTATATCACATCATATAACCATATATGTAAAACAATAAAATAACTGTTGAGGAATCCAGTCGGATTCCTCCAACCTGTTTCCCTGAATCACAGATGTTAGACAATATAGATAACATCACTTTCAGTTCCATATGATCTATTCTGTTAAACAGAATCAATATAGAAATTTAACTAACTGACTAGCAGTTCAATCAAACAATCAACACACAGTCAAACAGACAATTTTAACAGTTCTAACAATACAACATGAAATTATAAACTGTTCAGAGTTAGTGAGATTTACTTACATTGGATGATCATCGTTAAATAACGATAACTATCACTTGATTCAGACAGACAATTTATTTTGCAATAAATTGTAACGAGCTCCGCATTACTTCCAGTCGGTTCCATGGTGTAGCCGTCGTCCATACGATCCCAACGGATCTGACTGTTCGAATTTCTGACCATGTATGAGCGAGATATATCATTTACAAGTTTGCATATATTTATTTAATTAAATTAAACTTTAGTTATTAACATACTGGGCTCACCCCATTTTTTCCATTTCGGCCCATCTAGCAAATACCTCAACCCGCTTTGCATTGGTACCCCTTCTTCCAAAAGGAAACATACTGGCTTCAGCATTTAACACCATTTCTACAAATTCACACTCCATTTTCTCCCTCATAACGCAACTAATCCATAAACGACCTGCACAGTTGATCTTCCCTTCTCAACAGCCCCAACCTCCGCTGGCTTCGCCTCCTTCACACACCCCATACATGTATAACACGCACACATCCACTTATGCACTTCCCAAAACTTTCTTGCGTTACTCAGGAAAACTAAGTCTCCTTCTATTTTGTTTTTATTTTAAACATAATATGCTTTTCTCCCATCCGTTAGAAAAAAAATCTTTCTGCCCCTCCTTTACATCATTGCCGACTGTTTTACATGCACCAAACTCCTTCCTACCGCTCACACTTGCACCCGTTCTTCATGCTGCGTCAACCGCAGTGATCACTTAGGGTATTCGCCCCCAGCTTCCATGCGAGACCATATTGTTCACCAGAGAACGACTCGCCTCAATCCCAGAAAGCAACGCCCCTTTCTTTCCAGTTTTAACATCCGTGACCTCCTCCTGTTAACTCACCTCAACAACTGGCCATTTCGATTCTTCCACAACAACATACGTCCTCTTTTTAATTGTCGTGTCTCCTTTGATCCACACGGCAACCGCAAGCATCAGGTTTTGCTGAGTATATATTGTGTACCCCTTACACCAGCATACAACTCACGGCTTCAACAACTCTCATGAGTTTAGATCAAAACCCAAAACTCATAGCAGCTACTATGAAGTTGCGCTCATTTTATTTATTTATTTAGTTTGGGTTTTATCTTCTGGAAACGTGAGTGGTTGAGTGGGTGAAATATATATAGTGTTGGTTTCCTTCATGGCAAAGGAATGGTGGTAGGAGGTCATACGTATTTGGTTTGAGGACACCAGCATTTGTGCGGTTGAAATAAAGGAGCGTGGACTCCTTTTGGTGCAAAGAAATAGGATATTTTTAATGCCAAGGAATATTCCCAGAATATTCTTTTGTAAATTCATTTCACCTTTAAAACTATCACAAATATTCTCTAAAATAGAGATCTAATACCTGTTCCTAGTATAAAAACGTATTCCGGATCCAATGGGATAGGTTTCGTCGAATTCCGACACCGTTTGCGAAAATCCTTTAGAAAATATCGATGAAAAACACCAAGCAATAATTCCTAACAATTCCAGAAAAAATCCTAAAAATATGAGGCCTTGACGTTTCACTAGACCTCTTCCTAAGGTTTCGTATGAAACTTGTTTCGTTGAATTTCGAGTTCGTTTGACCAGTTAACCATTCAGTTTTAGTTTTTTTAAGTTAAAAACATAGTGTACCGTACTATGAAATATTCTGTTCACGTAGGGACTGTTATGGACAGAAACAAAAATACCATTGAAATGAGTGACGTGCTCTGGTCCCAAAAATGTAATAATACCGGTAGATGGACTCATATTGTGAAATCCCGAAATGTCGATACAGGGTGCCAAATACTCCAAACAAAAAGTTGCTTATTAAATTAATTAATTAAAAATTACCATAAAATTCTAAAAATTAAATTATCACTACGCCTCAAAAGAACCTTGTCTAAATTCAAACCCGATCTCTAGTTATATCGAATAAACCGATACGGTTGATAAACGATTCTATAGCGACTATTTTAAAATTTGATTTGGACATAACTCAAAATCTACACGACGAAATCCTGATTTTTCTCTTCCACTAGAAAGATATACTCCACCATCTCCACACGTTTCTTGTTTCACAGAAATCCGGCTTAAAATGAACCATGTACATTCAGTTGAAGTTCAAATCGCCAATTTGCGAACTGCCGCGACGTTTCAGGTTCGTTTTTAATTATAATTATAAATTATAAGTTCGAACGTTTTACTTTAAGTTATCGATATCGCCAAATCGATATATAAATAATTAAATAAATTAATTATTCGACAGCTAACAAAACGCGCCATTACAGACTTCCCCCCTTAAAATAATTTCGTCCTCGAAATTGCTAAGTTAGAAAAATGCTACTAACTCTACTAACTAGATTTAAAAATCCTTTTTGTTTACCTCTAAATTTCAGTTTCGACTGGACCCATTTAATTTTAATTAATTTATTAATTCATTTCCGACCAACTAAAATTTTCAAAAATTCTAAAAAATTTCTAACACCTTAAATTTTCGAAAAATTTCGCCATAATCTCCTTTGTACGGCTCAATACGTCAAACCACAACTCGCCTCTCTAGGCCTCCTCCAATCCAAAAGGAAATCAAAATAGCCAAGCGGCTTGCTAATTCGGCTCATAAAATCCAAACTCATATATGATATAAACTTGTACCTTTTTGTCGGGAATTTAACTCTATCCCTTTCATCTGCTACCACTTCAACATATACCAATGTTATCCATTCCAATTGATCTCCAATTAGTTCATATCCTCAAATCCAAATCGAATTTCATTCGAACTCTAATATCAAATTCCAAATTATTGACTTATCAATTTGGTTCCATTCTAGATTATCTCTAATCCAATTCAATTTTATTTAACTCGGTTCAAGTTAAATTTCAATTTATTTTTAGCATCTCATTTTATTTAACTTCATTTGTTAAATTTTAATTCCAGAACTTAAGTTCCTGGGTTTCTTTCAAATTAATTTGAAATCATAATGCCAATTCAAAACCTTTGAATTTCTAAACAACTTGTTTTCTCAAAACAATTCAAAAACAAAACCTTTGGTAGTAATCCGTCACTTAGAACTCGAAAATGAACACTGATGATGTCTAGATTCATCATCAGAATCTATTTTCCAGCTATCGAAGTGAGTTCAATACTATATCATTTTCAATTTGAAAAACATTTTCAAAATCTCCCAGGAACTTAAAATTTCCTTATTTTAAATTCCAAATCTGATTTAAATTCATATTTAATTCATCTATTTCATATACTACATTCATATGAATTCTGATTGGTCATTTATAACCATTTCACCCTTTTATAATCTTATTCGATTATAATAACAACCAACACAATCAATATACTATAATAATTTCAAGATATATATTTCTTCTATAAACAAATATATTTTGGGAAAAATTATTTCATTTACCCTCTTTCAAAACATACCATGTCGGTTCATCGTATTCGAGTGTTTAGTAACCCTTATCGATACAGTGGATCAAACTGATCGACCAGAATTCATAAGCCACTCAACCAATGAGTCTCCACAATATAAAACCATTTTATATTGAATAACAATTACGCGCTCATATATATACACTCAAACTCAATCTAGGATATTACTAATCCCATCTCTATCGAGTTATGCCACAGAGCCAAGGTAAATCTTAACCTAAGCTCTGATACCAACTGTAACGGCTGGAAATTTTCGACTCCTCGAGAGTCGAAAATTCCGAGATGTTAGTGAAAGAAAGTAGAGGGTGAGGAAGAAAAGATAGAACTAATAGAATAGAAGAAGAAGAAGAACTTACATCATCAGAGTAAACACGAATCTCACAGCGGAACGAATAAAATATAACATAACTTTGAAATACAAATCAGTACTCGTATATACATACCATTTCAAAGTACAACACTTAACAACACAGCGGAATAATAATAGCTATAATCCTGAAGCGTCTTGCTCCAAGCTCTCCAAGTGTATCTGTAAAATCCCGACTACTTGACTGCCCATACAAATTTAGGCACCCAAGAGTTTAGGGGAAACAAAACAAAATAAAACTCTGGGTCAGTCATGGGACTGGTGTGAATAAAACTCCAACACTTGGTTAAATAAAGTATATCTTTCTGATATTATAATAATGTCTAAATACAAATAGATATCAATCTAGCAGAACGCTTGCATCTCACGTTCCACATACATAGTATACAAATAAACCGTGAGCGCTTATTGGAGATTGGATTCCAACAGACAAGGTATGGGAGCACCTTCCGATCAGCGTACTCTAGAGGAGATACACTAGGGTTCAACAAGAACGTCTTGCAACCCGGCCACACATGACCGTCCACTCATTTAGCTTGAGTGTAACGAATATATTATCACGGATGGTTGGGATCAGCAACCATCCTTCCCGATAAGGGACAGCATTGAAATAGATTATAAAGAAGTACAATTGAATATTCTCTAGATGGTGATAATACACCCTACTTGGGTATGGCCCAACTAGCCATGCTGCCTAGCCCAACTTCTGTTATTTTCCGGTTGTGAGGTTTTGAGGTTACGTTTATCACTTTGACAGATTATTTCTTCAATTACTTTGAATGCCACATCGTCATACCCGCCAAATCATTATCGATTTCTCAAGGCATCACGGGTATAAAAGCTAAGAGAAACGAATTTCTCCGCCACCAACGTAATACGTTTAAAGAGATCAACATATATGATTCGTTAAGAATACTTTGTCAGACACTCGTCCATATACGTTGTCCTGGGACTGAATAAACCGAAGGCACTATTCAGTGAATCCATCCTACCTAGGCTTTTCACAATAGCCCTTGCACTTCACTCCGTCTTCAATTATCTTCAGCGTACTTGATTCACAACGCTTATGCTAATACGGAGTGGTTCTTCGGATAATAATCCAACCGGTCTCTCCATATTTACAACGTAAATATGGTCAAAACTTTGATAGTCTGTGATTCAACTATCAAATGAAAACATGTCGGTGTACAAACAACGATCTTATTTCCAAATGGAAATTCGATCGATCAATCATCATATACATATATATGTTCATATTTCCTTATTTCATGTATTTAGAAAATATATGTTATAAATCATTGGAAAACATTTCCATAGCTTATTTTCACATCACTATTATTTCGCATCTATCAGTCCCTAACTGTAACTAGTATGAGAACAATTCTCTAAGTATCAATCCGGAAGGTCGAAACCAACATCAGATCGTCACTTAGAAAACCGTTCAACTTACCCTCTCCAGTCAGTTTCTGAATTTGCTTAACTCTATTTCTTAAATTCTTATCATGAAAACATTTCATTTTCTATGTTTAGAAAACATATCTGACTATATTTGGAAGACGTTTCCAAAACTCATTTACGGATTTCCAATGAACGTTGTATAAAACATCGTTTCACTTAATCCATTTATCGCTTATTCCTTAACTTTATTCCTAATCAACCTTTTAGATCGAACCACAACTATTCCTTTGTCAATTCTGAAGTCAATCAAGTTGGGGTATAATTACCTCGCAGACCTTAATTGAACAACGTCCTTTACTGTGAAATAGATGAAGTTCATCACTCACTTTTTACAATCATCTGTTTACGCAAATTCTCGGATTCAGGTTACGAATCCACTTCTTATATGACAACGTTTGATTATAACTATAACGTTATAATTCCTACCCCTAAAATATCTAACCTAAATTATAAATTTATTTCCTAACTCGAATAATTTAACAGACACCTAATTTCTAAATCAATAACTAAATCTTGATTTAAACCCTGGAAAGTAAATAGTACTTTCCTGAATTCGCTATAACCGAATTCGACGTATAACTCTCTTTCGAGAAATCTCTATTCGATTAACTCTCCCTTTTTAATAACTTATATTCGATAAACTCTATTTCGATTAACTCCTATCGAATAACTAATATTCGAATAACTCTTCTTGGTTGGCTCTATTTCATTAACTCTTATCGAATAACAAATATTCGATTTTCTTAAATGTGTCAATTCTTATCGAATAACTAACATCCGATTAACTTAAATGGATTTACTCTTATCGAATAACTTTTTCAATTTAACTTAACTTGATTTTCTTAACTCGATTATCTCAACTCGATTACTTAACTCGATTACTTAACTCGATAAATCTTAACTTAACCCAAATCGATTAACTCAACTCTAATCGATTAACTTAATTTGATTTACTCCTTCGAATAACTAATTCGAATAACTTAATTGATTAACCCCTTCGAATAACTAAATTCGATTTAACTCTTCTCGAATAACTAAATTCGATTAACTCAAATTGAATACTAATATTCAATTAACTCTTACATGTTTAACTCTATTCGAATAACTAATTCGAATAACTCTAATGTGTTTAACTCTATTCAAATATCTAATTCGAATAACTCATTTCGAATAACTAAATTCGATTAACTCCTTTTTATAACGTTTATTCATTTTCAAAAGATTTCCTTTTTACAACGTTTATCCATTTATAAAGATTTACTTTTTACGACGTTTATCCATTTATAAAGATTTACTTTTAGTAACGGTTCTTCACTTTATAAATGTCCTTTTAATAACGTTTCTACTTCTCTATATAAGTCCAGACTTATATATATTCCATTTATCAACGATAAATAATTTATTTAATTTATAAAACATTATTTATAAATTAATCTATTTCAATTTATCTGTTTAAAACAGATTTCCTATTTAATATCTCATTTAAATCCATATCGTGTTATACTTGTGTGCGAAGCACGTGTTTAAATCTATCCTTGTATAATTCTATTTATTTTCCGAACAAGTGTTCCTTTATTTATTCCCTAAATAAATATTCCTTTATTCCATTTATTTATAATCTAAATAAATGTTCCTTTATTTATTTCCTAAATAAATATTCCTTTATATTCTAATTCATTTATTTTCTAAATAAATGTTTCTATTTTATTTCATTTATTTTCTAAATAAATGTTTCCTTTTTCATTTATTTATTTTCTAATTAAATAAATGTTTTCCTTTTATAAAATCCTATCGATTTTATAAATAAGATTCATTTTCAATATAAACATTGAAAATCCCCTTATCAACATTTCGGTATGTTATGGTATTCAATCATATCACATCACGATGTTCAACATCGTCCAAGCACATATAATCGCCCACAGATTTTATATCACATCATATAACCATATATGAAAAACAATAAAATAACTGTTGAGGAATCCAGTCGGATTCCTCCAACCTGTTTCCCTGAATCACAGATGTTAGACAATATAGATAACATCACTTTCAGTTCCATATGATCTATTCTGTTAAACAGAATCAATATAGAAATTTAACTAACTGACTAGCAGTTCAATCAAACAATCAACACACAGTCAAACAGACAATTTTAACAGTTCTAACAATACAACATGAAATTATAAACTGTTCAGAGTTAGTGAGATTTACTTACATTGGATGATCATCGTTAAATAACGATAACTATCACTTGATTCAGACGGACAATTTATTTTGCAATAAATTGTAACGAGCTCCGCATTACTTCCAGTCGGTTCCATGGTGTAGCCGTCGTCCATACGATCCCAACGGATCTGACTGTTCGAATTTCTAACCATGTATGAGCGAGATATATCATTTACAAGTTTGCATATATTTATTTAATTAAATTAAACTTTAGTTATTAACATACTGGGCTCACCCCATTTTTTCCATTTCGGCCCATCTAGCAAATACCTCAACCCGCTTTGCATTGTTACCCCTTCTTCCAAAAGGAAACATACTGGCTTCAGCATTTAACACCATTTCTACAAATTCACACTCCATTTTCTCCCTCATAACGCAACTAATCCATAAACGACCTGCACAGTTGATCTTCCCTTCTCAACAGCCCCAACCTCCGCTGGCTTCGCCTCCTTCACACACCCCATACATGTATAACACGCACACATCCACTTATGCACTTCCCAAAACTTTCTTGTGTTACTCAGGAAAACTAAGTCTCCTTCTATTTTGTTTTTATTTTAAACATAATATGCTTTTCTCCCATCCGTTAGAAAAAAATCTTTCTGCCCCTCCTTTACATCATTGCCGACTGTTTTACATGCACCAAACTCCTTCCTACCGCTCACACTTGCACCCGTTCTTCATGCTGCGTCAACCGCAGTGATCACGTAGGGTATTCGCCCCCAGCTTCCATGCGAGACCATATTGTTCACCAGAGAACGACTCGCCTCAATCCCAGAAAGAAACGCCCCTTTCTTTCCAGTTTTAACATCCGTGACCTCCTCCTGTTAACTCACCTCAACAACTGGCCATTTCGATTCTTCCACAACAACTTACGTCCTCTTTTTAATTGTCGTGTCTCCTTTGATCCACACGGCAACCGCAAGCATCAGGATTTGCTGAGTATATATTGTGTACCCCTTACACCAGCATACAACTCACGGCTTCAACAACTCTCATGAGTTTAGATCAAAACCCAAAACTCATAGCAGCTACTATGAAGTTGCGCTCATTTTATTTATTTATTTATTTAGTTTGGGTTTTATCTTCTGGAAACGTGAGTGGTTGAGTGGGTGAAATATATATAGTGTTGGTTTCCTTCATGGCAAAGGAATGGTGGTAGGAGGTCATACGTATTTGGTTTGAGGACACCAGCATTTGTGCGGTTGAAATAAAGGAGCGTGGACTCCTTTTGGTGCAAAGAAATAGGATATTTTTAATGCCAAGGAATATTCCCAGAATATTCTTTTGTAAATTCATTTCACCTTTAAAACTATCACAAATATTCTCTAAAATAGAGATCTAATACCTGTTCCTGGTATAAAAACGTATTCCGGATCCAATGGGACAGGTTTCGTCGAATTCCGACACCGTTTGCGAAAATCCTTTAGAAAA
Organism: Allium sativum; assembly: GCA_030737875.1. Lineage (NCBI taxonomy): Eukaryota > Viridiplantae > Streptophyta > Magnoliopsida > Asparagales > Amaryllidaceae > Allium > Allium sativum. The sequence continues at coordinate 135,130,137 of CM060925.1, read as the reverse complement.
TATCGATGAAAAACACCGAGCAATAATTCCTAACAATTCCAGAAAAAATCCTAAAAATATGAGGCCTTGACGTTTCATTAGGCCTCTTCCTAAGGTTTCGTATGAAACTTGTTTCGTTGAATTTCGAGTTCGTTTGACCAGTTAACCATTCAGTTTTAGTTTGTTTTAAGTTAAAAACATAGTGTACCGTACTATGAAATATTCTGTTCACGTAGGGACTGTTATGGACAGAAACAAAAATACCATTGAAATGAGTGATGTGCTCTGGTCCCAAAAATGTAATAATACCGGTAGATGGACTCATATTGTGAAATCCCGAAATGTCGATACAGGGTGCCAAATACTCCAAACAAAAAGTTGCTTATTAAATTAATTAATTAAAAATTACCATAAAATTCTAAAAATTAAATTATCACTACGCCTCAAAAGAACCTTGTCTAAATTCAAACCCAATCTCTAGTTATATCGAATAAACCGATACGGTTGATAAACGATTCTATAGAGACTATTTTAAAATTTGATTTGGACATAACTCAAAATCTACATGACGAAATCCTGATTTTTCTCTTCCACTAGAAATATATACTCCACCATCTCCACACGTTTCTTGTTTTACAGAAATCCGGCTTAAAATGAACCATGTACATTCAGTTGAAGTTCAAATCGCCAATTTGCGAACTGCCGCGACGTTTCAGGTTCGTTTTTAATTATAATTATAAATTATAAGTTCGAACGTTTTACTTTAAGTTATCGATATCGCCAAATCGATATATAAATAATTAAATAAATTAATTATTCGACAGTTAACAAAACGCGCCATTACAGCCGCCTTCTCCAATTGCCGTCAGCTTCTAATCCCCTTCCCCAAAGTCGCGGTTATCCCCTTTGAAAAAGTTGAGCTCCCTTTCGCTCTTAACATTAGCGTTGTGCTCTGGTTCGAGATGCCCCTTCGATTTCGAACTCGAATTTGCTCTTTTTTTTTTTAGGCCTTAGAATTTTATTTTCTGTTTTGAGGACTTCGGTTTCCTGAGGAATGAAAATGGGAAGGAATAAAAGGGGGATGGTAGCGTTATATAGAAGGAGGAAGGGAATAGGAAGTACATGGTATTAAATGTATGTTGGTTAAGTGCACCGCATATTTAATTCGATTTGATTTTGATTGTGACTTTGATTTGATTTCGCATTAATTTGATTCGACATAAAGAGATTTTTATTTTATCTAAATCGATTCTGATTTGATATCGAGCTTATCTACAAATCGAATATCTCGGGGTTTATCGCTTTACATCGCGAACCACTATTTAACATAACGACTGATATTCTAACGTTACAACACTATTATGAACTCAATAGAAAATAATTTAAAATTTAATTTAAATGTATAAAATAACCGTATTAAATCAATAAAAATTAAATTCAAACAATAAATTTCTTGATAATAAATTAATATTATTATTCTAATTCAAACAGAATTTTGTATTGATTTTCTGAACCGTTTTCAACTTAGTTTTAAATTTCAAATTTAAACATTTCAGATTCTCGTATAATGAAAATCATTTATGTTCGAAATAAATCGTAATTTCGATTATTTCACCGATAACTGAATATAAAATTTCATTTATATTATCAACTCAATATTTAAAACCATATTAAATATTTAAAATTAATCGATCCAAAAATCCGGGTCGTTACAAATTTGATGCTATAAATAAGGGTGTCCTGGCAAAATTGAACTGCCTAGTGAAAACAAGTTAAAATACATAAAAATTATTTTAAAAGAAAGAAGGGAAGCTTGGGGATAAAGCAAGAGTTTTCTGATTATTCTTTATCTTAGAAGAAAGATATTTGGTGAGTATTCTCACTTAAAATAAATGGCATTAAGTCCTAAGTTAAAGAGGTAGCCAATATCTTCCTGTGTTTATTTTGCTTTGAATTTGATTCTCTAAATGTTTTACTTGTTTATGTGTGACTGTGAATATATTAATGATTTTACTTAAAATCATTGTTGAGTTTAACATTATAGGTTTTAAGCTATTATTTAAATGTGTTTAGTTTTAAGATTGTGACGATCCGAAACCCCGTGTCACGGAATTAAGGATAATCATTGGAATATAACACATTAATCATCATTAACAGAGTACAGATAATAGCATGAGCGTGAAAATAGAATAATTTACATCAATATGACAGCGGAATCATAAAATGTAATAAACATCAGAGTAGTACGGTCATAGGATACAACTTAGTGCATAAAGGAAAGGATCATGTAACACCCCTTGTTTTCGGAGAACGTCAAACTAACGAATTAAAGTATACTTAGTTTTTAAGAGAAGAATTAAGGGAAACAGGTTACGCCATCGCATTCGTCTCAGAATTCTGCTTGAGATAGCGTCCGAGTCTGCGTAAATCGGACTCCATATGAAGAAGTTATGACCTTCAGAAGTTTCAGGGATTTAAAATAAAAACCAGCCCGAATTCAAATTTAAAGTTTCGAAATTCAAATCACACACCCGGGCTGGGCCGAAAATTTCCCGCCCAGGACCCAGGTCGACCAGGGGGTCTACCTAGGTAGAACAGGCGACCTGGGTAGAACAGGTCGACCATGGGGTCGACCTCTCCCCCTTTTCCAGATCCGTGGACAAATTCGTTTTTCTGCACTTAGACGCCCGTTCTGACCAGATTCGTTGCTCCTAAGCTATTTAAACACACCCAAACCTCACTTTCTCTCCACACAACTTCATTACGCCTATACTCTACCGTAATTCATATCAAAATAAATCTAAGACAGCGTTAAGCTGCTCAAGTCCTTCGTAGAAATCAAGATTAGAATTGTAGTAGAGATTCAAAAGCTAATTCAACGACTTCAACAACTATTTCTAAGAATCAAATCTAAATTAGAAGAACAAATAGTCTACTTCAAGGGAGAGCTATTCAGATTCAGAATACAGATCCCAAAATTCAAGACCCTTCTGTAGTTTGTAAGTTCACGTTACTTTCAGAAATAAAAGTTAATTGTGATTCTGACATTGTAATAAATCCGGATCTGAGATTATGCCTGTCTTTCTATATCGTTTGGATCTATCTCATTGATAATATTATATCCGTTCTTTGTCTCTTCTTTCCTTCTTCCCTTTTTGTTTTATAGCCAGGCTACTGCGAGCCTGAGTCAGATCTTATAAGAGATGAACGTACGTTGAAAATAAAATTGGGCATAATTGAGTTGTAATTGATTTGAGGACATAACACATGTTGTATTCAAAACATAAAGTGTATCGAACATATGACTTGGGATTTGAGGCATAAAGTATTGGACATATGACTTGAGAATTGAGGCATAAAGTATTGGACATATGACTTGGGTTTTGGGGCACAAAATTGAACTGTAAATATAAGGCATAGTACATGTTGTGGTCTAAGATCTAAAATTGGGATATATATATATATATATATATATATAATAGTTTACGATTTGGAAGAAGACACTACAACAAAAACACTATATTACAACTTTAATTTTACAAACGTCACAAAATACCTATTGTAATAGAGGTTTTTTACAACGGTCATCCTCTGAAAGTTGTAATAAATATATTTTTGACAACTTTTATTTTTTACCTGTTGCAGTAGATGTCTATTACAACTTTTCTTTTTTGCCAGTTGTAATAATCGCCTTTTAATATCTTTTCCTCTTTCCCATTGGTATAATAGATTAATAATTATTAATAAATAATTTGAAATAATCAATATTAACAATTATTTTTCAATAATTAATAGTAAGTATAATGATGATGATAATAATAATAATAATCAATACTATTAAATATTTTAATTAAATAGTAAATAATCAATAAATAATTTTTAATAATTAATATTCATAATTAGTATAATAAATAATAAAATTATTATTAAATAATTAATTCTTAACAACTAATAATTAAGAATTAGTCATTAATATTAATAATGAAGTAGTAATAACTATTATCTAGTAATTTATTTCTGGTAATTAATAATTAAATTAGAAAGTTGTTTCAGCGGTTCTTTTTTCTATTTGTTGTAATAGAGACCTATTAAATATTAATAGAAACTAATATTTAATAATTGTAATATTCACATTTAAGAATAATTAATAATTAATATTCAATGATAAATTTATATACTAATACTAATTATTATTAATTACTATTAGAAAATTATTACTTAATAATGAAGAAATAGTAGTTATTTTTTTATAATGACTGTTAAAAATTTAATAGTAAAAATCAGTTTTAATATATGTTTGATCTTTTTTATCAGTTTAATATTGTCTATTCCGACTCTTCTCATTCGGCAGTTTAAATTAATTCAGGCTGAAGTTTAGGCCGGGCTGAAATTTAGGCGGCAACAGCAAAAAAGTTGGCTCCAAAATCGTTCGTTCCCCAAATTTAGGAGGCAACATCAAAAAGCAACCTCCAATTGACTTCTAAATCAAAATCAAACCCAAAATCGCAATCATTTACATCACTCCGCTATTTGCTTTTCGCTTTTCGCTTTCCACTCGTCCCTATCAGCTCTCCGCTCTCCACTCTCAGCTCTCGTCTCTCGTCTCTCAGCTCTTGTCTCTCGTCTCTCCACTCTCAGCTGTCAGTCCTCGTCTCTCATCTCTCGTCTCTCATCCCTATCAACTGGTTTATTTGGATCAGCATGCTCGACCAGTTTGGGTTAGGGCCATGTTTTCTGGGTGCTCCGGTTGTTTTTGGGTGGTAGTGGTAGGGTGCATCGTCCTAGGTGGAGGTATTGTGTTCGGTGGTTTTGGCTTCGCATGAAACTGGTGTTGTTTGGGGTTTTGATGTTCGGAGTTTTTCTGATAACTGAGTGTTGGTTGTCTTCCATAGCACCCCTCAGCCAAGCCACCAGTGCCATCCACAGTCTTATAGTCGAGCATTTGTGCGTACTTTTATTTTTGCTGGTAAGAGAATATTCCAATAAATGTTTTTCTAGTTTTGTTCAGAAAAAAATGAATTGTTGTGGTTGTTGTAAAGTGCGGTGTTGCTCTCTGTTCGTGTACGATTTGTTTTTTCAGATAGGTCTCTTGAACTGGAAAAAAGCAAGACAAGTTTTCATTTGTGCTTATGCTTCTGAATTTGTAAATGCAGAAAGCCTGAAAGCTCACAATTGACCATATTTTACGGAGGGAAAGTGATGGTGTTTGATAATTTTCCTGCAAATAAGGCAAATGATTTGATGATGCTCGTAGGTAAAGGATGTGATCTGAAATCAGAGAAATTTAAAGCTGCAAATTCGAATTCAGATTTGAATTTGGTTGCTACACGTGCTAACAGTCCAGTTGTGCAACCAATATCCGTCCAAACTGTGGGTTCAGGTAAATTCATCGCTCTTATCATAGTCTGCGGTTCATATAAGTTTAAAAACACCATTTAATCTTCGATTTCATCGCTATAATTTCATGACTGAAGGATCTAAAATATCAGACTAATATATGTTGATTAGAATCCTTGATCTAGATTATCAGATTAATATATGTTGTTTATTCAAATCCTTGTCCCGCCGAAGGCTTAAATGACAATGGTGTAAACGAGCTACTATTCATCATGTGCTAAATGACAAAGGCTAAAATGAGTTGGTTAAGGAGGGAAAATTATAAGAAAATTTAATTATGTTTCTACACACTTTCATTTGAGGTGATAAACTAGAACAAGTAGATCTCATAATCTTACAGCTCATATGGCAGCAACTTATTTCAAATATTTTTATCTAGTTTTGAATAGTACTACTATTGTTTTAATTTCCCTTTATTGCAGTGGGGCTGCTTTTCTCAAGATGCATTAGGGACGTGGAACCTATACTCAACACGCAAACTTCAAAGAACATGTCGCGAATCCAAGTGAGAGAGGGGACGCCTCCACCATCAACCTTCGCCAGAATCATGTGTATTTTCTTATTTCTCTCATAAAAATAAGCTTTGTAACTGGGTTAATGGCTTTTAGAGGCATATGAGAAGGACAGTTGTAATTTTGTACATTTTTATGTGGTATTTATAATTTGTATTCTAAATAAAGTTGTGATTTTTATTAACGAATGGATCATGATGCCTTTAAACTTAGATCCATTTCTTATGTTATATATCTATTTATCATTGCACATATATAATGTATATAGATTTTTATGCATATAATTTGTGGATATATTACAATCGTAAAATAATTGTTATAATAAAATACATCACAACGGTTGTAAACAGTTGCAAAAATTATAACAACAACGGTGCATAAAAGTTGTAATAAAGTTTATTACAACGGTGGAAAATAGTTGTAAAATATACATTTCACGATGGTGTCGCAACGGTGCAAAAAAGTTGTAAAAGATTTTAATCTATTACAACTTCTTAATAGACGACGGTGGCTCCGCCGTTGTAAAAAGTCTTTTACAACTTTTTTCCACCGTTGTAATATGGTCACTTTGTTGTAGTGAGAAGATTTGGGTATATAATGATGTATGGCTTAGGCATGAAAACAAGATTTGCCTTTGTTTTGTAAGTCAGCTACTTTGTAGATTTGAACACCTAAATCTAATTGTGACATGTAAAAAATGGATATGAGAATATGCCTGATGTAAGCTATCCTTTCATTGAAATATGTGCTTGAGTATATATATCTTTGGCAATCATTTTTTGACTATGAAACTAGTCCAATCATATCTATCCTTTTTGTATATCGGAATTGCAATCCCTTTTTAAGTTCATGATATAATTCTTATCATATCTATATGCATGCGATGTATTCCTTGCAAAACTTTTCTTTTTGGTACATCAATTTACTGGACCAGTAGTTCTTATCATCATATGACTATGCCTATCCTTACAATGTTCCATCTTGCTTCTCCCCTTATATTATGAATCTTGAGTTGAATCTCGAAATACGTACGTTATGAATGCGGGGGAAATTGGGTATAACATGAAATTGACATTATTTGGCATAGTTTGGAACATGTAATATGGCATAACTGTTAAGATGCAATTTGCGGTAATTTGACATGAATTATGGAATATGTAATTTGACATATTGAACCTAGAATTGGCATGAACGACAAAGTAGGAAGTTGGCATATAAATCAAGTTTTGGGCAAAATTGTTATTGTTGCGAATTTGGTGTAACTTGAGCATTAAATCTAAATTGGGTGTAAAATGTAACATGACTAGTTTTGGTGAATTTGGTAATTAGCATGTAAAATCTAGATTTGGGTATATAGGATAAATGTGTAGATTAAAGATAAACATGCCTAACCCGAGGTTAGATTGAGTTGTGGTGTAAAACTGCCCGGAACCGCCCGAAACATCCAATAACCACAACAACACCTATCTAATATGAGAGGTTAGTGCATCATGCCCAAGAAAAACCCGAGGTTAGATTGAGTTGTAGTGTAAAACTACCCGGAACCGCCCGGCACATCCAGTAACCGCAACAACAAATATCTAATGTGAGAGGTTGGTGCATTAATAAATCAATTAATGTTAATGAACAAGATGAATGAGTAGGGTTAAGTTCATAGGACTACCTTAGGCCTCGCGGCTTTCTCTAAGGGGCTTATTCCAATAATCTAAACATTTCGACCATTTTTCATATCATAATCAATTTTTCCCACAAGTTAATCCAATTTTGTTTCAACCACAAACAACTATCATCAACCATTCGTTATCTCAACCAAATTTTCATGCCAATCACAATCAATTCATATCGTCCATGGTTTATGGACAGGGGGAGTATATATATATACGTATATAAATATATTTCATTTCCATTTCAGTTTCATTTCAACTCCATTCAACGCACAATGTGATTTATACAGCGTATATATAACTTATACATCGCACATATAATTTATACAACGCTTGTATGTGAGATATACAATGCCTACATAACTTATACATCGATTATATAATTTATACATCGCTATTCCGTTCACATTTGAATTTAGAAATCTCACATCGCTTTTTAATCCTTCTGAAATTGTAGCAAGCTCGGAATGCGTTCTAGCTTCTTCTAGAATGTAGATGACGTCGCTACGAGTCCGATGTCTTCGGATTCACTGGATTTCGACAACATAGAAAAAAGATATGATTTTTATTTGAAAATCCTGATTTGCAACACTTAGAAGCATTATATTCTATTTTAAAAACCAAAGTTGTTACCTCTCTTTAACAGTTCGAAACTAGGTTTAACAATTTCTGCAAATCCGTAGCTTGTGGACAAGATCGGGTTATATAACGACGAAGGGGGTGGAAGGAGATTTCCGGCGCCGGTGGTCACTGTTAGATCGATGGCCTCCTGAAGTCGCGGCGGCGCTTTGAACAGTCAAAGTTCGTGGGGGTGGTTCTCTGCGATGGAGCGACGAGAGGTGATGAACCAAGTATTGATTTGAAGAGGAGGAGAAGATCTTCAAAAAGTTCAACTACGACGAAGGGTATTGTTGAAGGGAATGGCCGAAAATCTGGAGAGAAGGTTGGAACCTACTCCGTCCTCGACGAGAAGGAATAACGAGGGTTTTCTAATTTTTTTTTATAAAATTAAATTATGAAAGAAATTATATGATTTGCCGATATTTATATTTATTCAAAAATTTGGGTTTTCTTCATACGAACTCCAATTCAGACCCAACGACCATCGCCTCTAACTAAATACCCTCATTCCGGACACAATGGAATATGTTTCGTAAGCCCATTCGACTGTTACAGTTAGTTATTTTTCAAATTAAAATATAAGACATTCAATTTTGGATTTGAACGTACATTTTAATTTGCCGAGGCCATGTATTGATTCCATAAATTCCCGAAAAATAAATATCGCTATGTTGGGACGATACGGTCCCAACAAAATTAATTTCGTCGAATTTGAAGACCATTTGAAAAATGGACTTTTTCTGATCGATCCAATTCAAACTGAAATTACCGAATGCGTTTTTTCCTTTGCCACGCTCACTTATTAATTCCAAAAATTATGGAATTTGAAACCTAGCAATAATTTGACATTCCGGATCCAACCAAAGTGGTTTCATCAAAAACAGAGGTCGTTTGCAAAATGTCTACTTTTACGGGCTATATTTATATAAAATTTCATAGTGACTACTCTGAATATTCAACTGCCCATAAATTTTTATTCCCGTTATGATATTTCAATTTTTCGGATTTGTTAGAAAGATATTTTCAAACAGATTTAAATATTTTTGATTTCACTAAAATCCGGTTTATTTTGATTCTGTACATTCAGTCAATTTTTCAAACTATCGCGCCATTTCAGGCTCGTTATATAATTAAAATAAATTTATTCATTCTAAATTTGATTTAAATAAATTTTTAGTTGTTATTATTTAAAATAAATCATTTTAAAAATTCCAAATTCATTAAAATATCCAAATTAAAATTTTAAATTGGTTTTGATTTTCCGGTTTGTTACAATCTCCCTCACTTAAAACTTTTCGTCCCCGAAAAGGAAACAACAGTAAAGTAGGAAACAAAACGGAAACGCAAAGTATTGTAAATGTACCTTGCACAAGAGCTAATCAGAGATGTCCACTCTGCAATTGGGATAAGCTTGCTTAATGCTCTCTTCGGTTTCCCAAGTACAGTCTCTGGGATCTCCACTGCACTTTAACTAAATGAACTTTCTTGTTCCTTAGCTCTTTAGTTTCTTTGCCAATAATCTTTATCGGCTCTCTTCCAACTGCTAATTCTGGAGTAATATCCAAATCCTGCTGCACTGCTTCTTCTACAACTAGATCTGGATCATGCACATGCTTTCGAAGTTGAGACACGTGAAATACATCATGTACCCCAAGCAACCGGTCAGGTAACCCTATAAGCATGAGTTCCAATCCTTTCAAGAATAGGAAATGGACCAATAAATCTAGGTGCCAACTTCCCTGTTTTCCCGAATCGGACTACTCCTCTCATTAGAGAAACTCACAAATAAACATAATCACCAACAGCAAATGCTAAATCTCTCCATCTAGAATCTGCATAACTCTTTTGTCGGCTTTGAGCTGTTTGTAATCGTTTCTTGATGAAATCGTGTAATGACCCGGAATTCTGAACGAAAACAAAATTTTGTGAATGAACTTAAAATTTAACAATACATTAATAAATTAACTTATTAATGTGTTAACTCATTTACAGGGCCAGGACAGTTAAGTAAGATTTATTTACAATGACCAAAAGCGTAGCTAAATCAGTACAACGTAAGTATAACTAAACTTAGCAATAACAGCGCTACTAAAGCACTGTAGCAAAGCGTTACTAAAAGATCCGTAGCTAAGCATTACAAATGAACCATAGCTATAGCGTTGTAAATAATTACTAAAGTATAAATTGATTTTAGAGACGAATCGAAAGACTGGTAAACTAGAAAATTTGACCTTTAGTCTACACCTATCCTAGGCTAACTAGACTAAGTAATTTCGACCATGTTAGAACCAAACTTGAACCATATCCTTTGCAAGATGATTAAGAGAGTTCAAATGTCAAAATCAAATATAACAAGTGTTTGAAATAGGAATGTCTTAGACTTTTAAATACTTAGAAACTCAAGCATGTATGCGCCATGTTTTACAGCAGAAAGGTTGTAGTGTTGCACCCAAAACATACACCAAACCCGAGAGCAAATGGCCTAGGCTAAAGTATCAAAATACATGCAACATAAAAGGACAAAGACCCAACCATTTTCCTGCACATGAAAGTGAACACCATTTCAGCTAGAAACAGCCCATATAGGCGCAAGAAAGAACACCATCCCCTGAAGTAACAAAGCCCATTAGTTAGTTGAATAATTCATATACATGTATGTTAGTACAAGGATGATAGGGACATATAGCTAGAGTTAAAAACACTTAATATATTTGCCATGATTCAAGGAATTTGCGCAGCAACATATCATGCAACTTGTACTAGGATCTTTAGCCTATTTTTAGTTTAAGATTTAAGGAAACAATAGGTGGAAAACTATGGACCATTGGGAGCTTGACATATGTTTGTACCATAGAAGCTTCCCATTGTTTATGATTATAAACTAGAGAAGAGGATGCAGCATTGAAGAGCTTTGTCAACAAGTGAAAACCTATTGTATGGACATGAATGCTCCACCATCCCTTGTGCAAGAAAAACAAACCAAACTGAGCTTTCAAGAAAAACATTCTCTATTTTTAAAACCTGCACACAATATTTAGTTTAGAGTTATTAAGGATTTAATAATTTAAAGGATAATTGAAAAAACATTAGATAATAGTATTTGTTTTGCCTATAAATAGGCTGATAATTCCCTCTTTGAACTCACCTACATTTCGAACCAAATCAAAAGGGAAAAGGGAAGTTTTAGCACACAACAGCAAAGATACTTAGCTGAGTAAACCTCCCCACGTTTTTATCTTATAGGATGGATATATATATATATATATATATGCTTACATGTTTAATGAGTAATCAAATATATATGGGAACTTGGAATTTAAGAACATAAGAAACAGGGCTGTGAGTAAATCATTCACTGTATATTATTTTATCCCATGCAAGTATAAATGTGTATATGTGTTATGCTTATTATGATGATATTGCAAAAACCTTATCACTGAAACATGCTTATTTGATCACTAAGATAGGTTCTGTTAAGTTAAAACTGTGCATACTCCATTTCTCTATTTTGTTCAAATCTTTAGATCTGGTTACTAGGAGTAGGTTAGGATTTAACTCTATGTATGCAAAGGGACCATTCAGGTTTATAAATAACATTTTTAAAAACATAAACCAATGGAATATAAAAATGTATATGCCCTATGGACAAAGTTAGACACTATATAAGATCTGGTCTAAATTAAATAAATTCGCAAGTATGGATAAGTAAAACCTTAAACTGTTTCTGGTGGGGTCTTCGCTGGGTGTAGACAAATGGTCGGACGGACTTTAGTCATCTCCAGCGGACGTGGTTGATCGGGGACGTAAATTCTTGGTTGAATGAGTTGAGGTGACTCCAGCACTATTCATACATATGCTGTATGGAGGGAGATACTTTGCGATGAACGGAGTGCACGTGCACACTGCAACATGCGCCGCAAGCTTCAAATATGGTGAAGTTTTGTTTTAAATTAACAGTAGCAAGAAGAAGGGAGTGACATCATGTAAATCATGGCCTGTGAAATGGTGTGTGGGGAAAGCCGACAGTCCACTGGAGCTGGAGGACATGGTGAAGGGGGTAACAATGTACGGTAGGGGAAGGAAGGCTGTGTTGAAATGAAAACAGGAAATGGGAACAAGTTTTGGAGAATGGTATACATCAGGTCTCGGGAGGGAAATAATATAAGGTAGCAGGTTCCTTTCCATTAAAATTGGAAGTATAGCAAGTCACGTTAGAAGAAGAGAGGGTGCGAAAGTGGTGAGATAGGTAGTCATCAGAGATGGAGGAGGAAGGTGGTTCACGGCAGAAACATGAAGTGCGAACCATTAGAAAATAGGAAAAAGAAATAATGTAGATCATAGTACTTAGCAGCAGGTGCAAAACGTATTTAAAGCAGGGAATGATTTAAGTAGCAGGTTCCTTCGTTCCATTTCAATAGAGGGGGCAGGCCACGTGAGCAGATTGGGGAGACGCAGGCTAAAATTGTTTGGGCCACACAAGTTGTAAAGGGTAGGTAAATTAAATAGGAGGTGGTTGGGCCAGAATTAGTGGGCCTGTGAAGGGAATAGGGTTCATATTTAAATAGGAGAATAGTTAAAGAAGTAATGGGCTGAAGGTTTTTAAATGGGCCTGTTTTAATTAAAATAGTAAATGTTAAAAGAAGGAAGTAGTCCAAAATTTTATTTTAATCTATTTGTTTAAATACAATTCTAAATAACTTAAACATGATTTGTTTCATAAAATTATGATCACAACCTTGCTAAATTTATAATAATAAGTTAAGTGATATATATAAATGATGTAATGCATGTGAAGTAGAGTACACATACACCTTTAAATATATTTATATAAGTTGTATAAATTTAAGTTAAATTATTCATAAATAATTAAATTAAATTAACAAAGGGAGAAATAATTTATCAAATCATTTCAAGACTCAAAATAAATAAAATTTGATGAGTCGTATTAAAGGAAGGTGATGTAACTGTAAATAATTAATTAAATAATTAAATAAATAAGACTTTAATTAATTATATAAATTAGGGATAATTTATATAACTTATTATTGGACATTTGTAAATAGAAATCAAGTTATAGGTTATAAACCTGAGAAGAAGAAATGATTATTTTATTAGATCGAGTCAAATGATAAATAAAATAATAGGAGATCAAGAGAAAATGGATTAACTGTCGATATTAGATCCAAATGTTCTATCCCGGGTTTTATAAAAAGAAGATTTTTCATGAGAAAGGTTTTTAGCCGTGCTTCGCACACGGTATAGCGTGATATTGAAATAAAGGAGTTAAGCTAATATTTTTCGAAATAAAAATATTAAAGGAATGTGAATTTTTGAAATGAGAATTCAAATGGGATTACTGAAAAGTAGGAACTGACTAGAATTAATAAATTGAATGATTTTCTGAGTATGAATCTGATATTGGTTTTCGGCCTTTAGGATTTATGCTTTGGAAGTTGTTCTCTTAATGATTACAGTCAGTGACTGATCGATGTGAAAGAATAGTGATACGTAAACATAGGAAATATGAATACATGAATATGTATATATGATGATTGGTCAATAGGAATTTCAATTAGAAATAAGATTGTTGTTTGCACACGTATTTTCATTTGATAGTTAAAACACCGACTATCAAAGTTTGACCATTTAACGTTGTTAATATGGAGAGACCGGTTGGACTATTATCCAAAGAACCACTCCGTATTGGCATAAGCGTTGCGAAACAAGTATGCTAAATCTATTGAAGACGGAGAAAAGTGCAAGGGATGTTGTATAAATCTTAGATAACGATCGGCTAAGATGGATATACTGAATAGTGCCTTCGGTTTGTCCTGTCCCAGGACAACTTGTATGGACGAACGTCTGACAAAGTACTCCTAACTAATCACGTACGTTGATCTTTTCAAACGTAGTTATAAGTGGCAGAGGAATTCATTTCTCTTGCTTTATACTTGTAATATATTTTTGAATAAGTCAATTAGTAAATTAGCGGGTTTGACGATGTGACGTTCAAAGCAAATCAAAAGAGTGTTAGGTTACGTTTAGCCTCAAGCTTCACAACCAGGGAATGACAAAAATCTGGCAGGCTGCATGGCTATGTGGTTAGCTTCCATTAGGATGTATCATCACCTATCTAGAGATATTTCCTTGTTTCTTATTCTATCGATTCTGACCTGTTTTGGGAAACGGTTGGCTTGCTACCACCGTTGGTGATATACATTCGATACACTCAAGAGAAATGAGTGATCGGTCATGTGTGGCCGGGTTACAAGATGTTCTTGTTGAACACGTGTATTCGTATCTAGAGATACACCTCCGGAAGGTGATTCCATACCTTGTCATAGTTGGAAACCCAATATCCATAAGCACTTAACAGTTTTGTTTGTATACTATAAGTAGAATGTGAGATGTAAGCATTTTACTAGATTATGAATTATTTGTGGACATCCTAGACATTATCATAATATCTGTTTTAAATATGCAAACTATTTTGATCTCATAAGGTAAAAACCCATTCCGTATTCACGACGTGGTCTTATGAATCATTGTGATTTATTAAAACTTGTTTATAAATCGTTTACTCATACCAGTCCATGACTGACCCGGAGTTTATTTTCTGTGTTTTCCTTAAATTCTTGGGTACTCATAATATTTATTATGAGTAGACAAGTGATCCAGGTTCTAAGGTAACGTTGGAGTAGCAAGATGGCAGGATCTGAAGTGTTGGCTTATCTATCTTATGTTATGTATAACTATCCAAATGTTGGTTCAGTTATGATGTTATGTACTATCATTATGCAAGTTAGTATTACGACTGATTATTATGTAATCGATGTAATTTGTATCCCTATGTATCCAGTACTTTAAATGTACTTGACTTATGAAATATAATATTTTGGTTATTATATATATTGTCCCAAGTTCCGCTGTGAGATTCTGATGTCTTTTCTTAGTTCTATTCTTCTATCTATTTCTTTTCTTATATAATGATACAACTTCCGAGGCACTGGAAAGTTGGGTCATTACAAATAGACTTTGTCTGAAGCTTCACGAATCATATCGGGACCCAATATAAGTCAGTTTCCAAGTTCTACCGAACATGCGGGAGATCTACAAGGTCTACCGTACAGTGCTTCGAACGGTGACATTTCCAAGCTCGCATGGTAGCTGTTGTTGTATGAGAACTCAGCTAAATGCAAGTGATCTTCCCATGATCTACCAAAATCAATAATACAAGCCCGTAGTAAATCTTCTAGTATACGGCTCACCCTCTCAGTTTGGCCATCTGTTTGAGGATGATATGCGGTGCTCAGGTTCAGTTTTCTTCCCAATTCTGCTTGGAATGCTTCCCAGAATTTATTAGCAAAAATTGGGTCTCTGTCACTGACTATGCTGATGGGGACTCCACGCAGTTTAACAATTTATTTGAAATAAATCTGTTCTAGACTTTGAGCGGTTCTATTGGATCTGACAGGTATGAAGTTGGCGGTGTTCATGAAACGATCTTCAATCACCCAGATACTGCATTTCCTTTGCTGTTCGGGGCAAACCATCTATGAAATCCATGGAAATTTGTTCCCACCTCCAATTTGGAATTTCCAATGGTTGCAACAATCCGGCAAGTTTTTGTTGATCGCTTTTGACTTGTTGACAAGTAGAACACTGGCTAACATATATAGAATTGTCCCTTTTCATTGCCCTCCGCCAGAATGTGCGTTTGAGTTCATTGTACATCTTACTCACACCAGGATGGGTACTAAGTTTGGACTTGTGGCATTCATCCACCCTTCTCTTCGGAGCTCAGAAATATTGGGGATGCAACTTCGGCCTTTCAACCTCAGAACTCCCTTGTTATCAATCTGGAAACTCGAGGGTTCACCTTTCTTGATCCTCTTGCTAATCCTCTGAATAAATTCATCGTCTTTATGAAGAACAGAGATTTTATCAATCAATGAAGGCGTGATTATAAGATTGGCGATGATTACAGTTTTTCTGCTAAGCACATCCGCTACCACATTGGCTTTCCCTAGCATATACATAATGTCTAGATTGTACGCTGTAAGAAATTCTAGCCACGCTGCTGTCTCAAGTTTAAACCTTTCTGGGTGAACTAATACTTCAATGACTGATGATCTCTAAATAATTCGAACTTTTCAACCAATAAATAGTGCCTCCAGATTTTCAAAGAAAATACGACGGTGAGAAACTCAAGATCATGAGTAGCGTACCTCTTTTCCTGCGGCTTCAACTGACGGCTAGCATAAGCGACTACTTGGCCTCTTTTCATTAATACTGCCCCAAGACCTCCAATAGAACCATCTGTCCAGAACGTCAAATCCTGATTGCCATCGATAATTGTAGTACTGGAGTCGTCGTCAATTTTAATTTCAGCTCTTGGAAAGCTGCCTCACATTTTGGAGTCCAATTGAATCGTGCGTGCTTCTTAGTAAGCTTTGTTAATGAACCAGATATCTTCGAAAAATCCTTAATGAATTTCCGATAATAACTAGCCAATCCTAGAAAACTCCGAACTTATGTGGGTGTAATAAGCTGCTTCCAATCTTGAATTGATGTAATTTTACTTGGATCAACTGAAATTCCTTCCTTTGATACGACGTGACCAAGGAACTTCACTTCATCTTGCCAGAATATACATTTAGAAAATTTAGCTTTCAGGATGTTCTTTCTCAGAATTTCCAACACTTGTTCCAAATGTTTCTCATGTTCGCTAGCTGACTTAGAGAAAATTAAAATATCGTCTATGAAAACCAGCACAGATTTATTCAAGACCCCTCTGAATACTCTATTCATTAAGTCGACAAAGTAAGCTGGAGTGTTAGATAAGCCGAACGACACTACTAACCACTCATAAAATATATCTGACCTCTGAAAGCTGTTAAAAGAACACATTCTTCAGCCATTCGCGGTTGATGGAAACCTGTAGCTAGGTCCATTCTGGAAAATACTTGCGCTCCATTCAATTGATCCAACAAATCATCGATGCGGGATAATGGATATTTATTCTTGAGCATCTGCTTGTTGAGGTCTCAGTAATCAACACATAGTCGGAGAGTACCGTCTGACTTCGAAACAAATACTATGGCTGCTCCCCAATTAGAGAAGCTCGGTATGATCAGACCTTTCCATAGCAATTGTCGAGTTTGATTGCCTAATTCTTCTTTTTCCTTCAAGGTCATTCTTCGAATTGAATGTACTACTGGCCTTGCATTCAGAATTAGCTCGATTTTGAAGTCAATTTCTCTTTGCGGCGGTAAGCTATCGATTTCCTCGAATACATCTGTATAGTGTTTAACGATAGGAATATTTTCTAATAAAGTGGGAGTAACTTCTAAGTAGACCAATTTTTTTTTCTATCTGAATCTGAGCCTTAGCATGGTATAATAATATATCCCGGCTTCGTTTTAACTTTAACGACTCTTTCGGCACATTTAACTTCGGCCTCATATTTCGTTAACCAATCTAACCCAAGAACAATATCAAACTCCGAAAAATCTATGACGGTCGACTTAGAAGGAAACTGGTAAAAAGAATAAGAGACCGGCACATTACAATTCAAACCGAGAACAAGAGAGCCTCCTATCGGATTATGAACTCTAATCGATTCTTTAAGATTTATTGGTTTTAACTATTTAACAGTGTTACTTGCAATGAAAATTTATGATGCACCAGTGTCAAATAATACGGAAACAGGAATATTTTTAATAGTAAGGGTACCTCCTAAAACATCAGGCTTACCTGCTCCCGGAGAAGAGGCTGGCGGATCTGCTCCGCCATATACATGAGCAACCTGGGAATTCTTAAGCAACGGACAATTTAGCTTGATATGTCCCTTTTGATGACAATTGAAACACTCTCGTTTATCCCCAGAATTCTGACTCCGGCCTGCTTGGTCTGTCCTTTGCCTCTTGGGAGCATTGCATTCTTTGGCCCAATGACCATTTTGGCCACAATTGCGACAAGCACCCTTTGGTTTCCAATTTGCTTGCGGCTTGGCAGGTGCTGAGTTGCTTGCTTCGGGTTGCTTTTCAAAAGCCTTGCGCTTGTTGCTTGCTTGATTCTTTGCATGGTCTACATCTAAGTTCCTCTGATCCAAGCTCTCATAATTGCATGCCATATCTACCATATCGGCAAATGGAAGCTTAATGTGGCTCGTTGTTCTATTCTGGTACCTGCGCTGAAGTCCATGGATGAACCTCTTGCTCTTTTCTTAGCATTCTGAACCAGCTCGGGCGCATAACGGGATAAATGAGTGAACTTGTTGAGGTATTCTTGAATGTTGCGATCTCCTTGTTGGAGATTGGAAAATTCGCCGTGCAAGCGCTCCATCTCTTGCTCAGGAATGAACTTATCCTTGAACAACACTTTGAATTCATCCCAAGACATCTCCACCTCTAGCTCATCCAAGGTGATGGCTTCCCACCATAGTTGTGCCTCTTCTTGCAATAACCAAGTGCACACAAAACTCTTACGATGATCCTCGAGCCCCAAGCCAGCGAACATTTTCTCTCATGTCTTTAACCAAGTTAGGGCCTCAGTTACCGTACTAGTGCCAGAGAATGTCTTGCCTCCTAGATTTTTGAATTTCTTTGTCACTCGGTCTAGATCGAATGGTTGAGGGGGCGGTGGCGGCTGAATCAAGGGCTTCTCAGCAACGGGGATATTCCCTCGTCCTTGGCCTTGACCTCCTCGGCCTCTACCTCTAGTAGCTCTCGTAGCCATCCATGTCAGTTCTGTACAAGCAAGACAAGAGTCAGGTTCACAGAAATGATAATTTTAAGGAATGGTAAAAGAAGAAGAACATAAGGAAAACAATGATGCAGTGATCGATTTATTATGCTATTCTGTTGCTCATTCTAGGACATTACTAATCCTATCTCTAATGAGTCACTCTCCTTAGAACACTACTGATTCTATTTTTGACGAGGTGTTTAATGTGTTTAATTCCAGAACTAAGATTAACCAAAGCTCTGATAGTAACTGTGACGATCCGAAACCCCGTGTCATGGAAGTAAGGATAATCATTGGAATATAACACATTAATCATCATTAGCAGAGTACAGATAATAACATGAGCATGAAAATAGAATAATTTACATCAACATGAAGCGGAATCATAAAATGTAATAAACATCAGAGTAGCACAGTCATAGGATACAACTTAGTGCATAACGGAAAGGATCGGTCTACATCAAGATCATTGGAACATATACATCAGATAATACATGATAAAGATAAATCAGTCTACATTGCGATCAGCGGTACATATACATATGATAATACATGCGATAATGTCAACGGACAAAATACAGATAAAGAAAGTCCTCGCCATCGTCCAAAAACGCACTCCATGCTGAAGTGCCAAGCCAAAATATCACCTGCAACTTATCACTAGGCTGCCCGCGTAAAAATAAGGGCATCCGAGTTTGCAAAGTGAAACAAACTACGAGTCAATCATGGGACTGGTATGAGAAATCTACTTAACTAGTTAAACAACAATAATAAGGCAAATTATAGGACCACACCGCTAACGCGGAACGGGTTTCCTCCAGTGATTGCCAGTGCATGAAATAAAGTAAATCTCTTGTACAACGCAATGCTTTTTATAAAAATGAAGCCATTATAAGACTCAAGTCCCATCACACAATGCAACGCAAACCAGAGGATAGAGTTTTTACCTTATAATGGCCAAAATATGCTTGGTACGAATAAAACAAAAGTATTTGATATTATTACTAGTGCACATATGTTTCAAAAGAAAATTCAATCATAATTATCAATTTTAGACGGCATAGCTACCATCTACTATGTCGCCATATATAAGTTACAATCAAATCTCGTATTGGGAATTTGGATTCCATCATGAGTCGAGGCAAGGGATGTACTCCTCGCCAGCTTCGAGACACTCTAGCAAATGCCTCAGGATCTCCCGCAGTAAACCCTTGGATCCTCGAAGGCCGGTCCTCCCTTACATTTGAGGATTAGTATTCCTGAACACACGTTTCCCAGTCCTATTGGACCTATCCATCGGCTCCGTAGAGACCGGTATAACCGAGGCGCCTCGCATTCCAGCAACCACAAAGGTAAAAATAATATAAATGCCGGGGCTTCTAAAACCCAGATACCACCCATAGCTAGAAAGAAACGTCATGTCCTCCTTAGGTCCCTTATCCCCTTTTTAACTCATATCGAGGTGTGAGGCTCGCGAATCAACGCTATACACAACGCTACGCTATATTAAAGCTGTGGTTTGATCATCAACCACAAGATTTTGCTTTTCAACAAAAAGCCTTGATCATTTGCATCTTTGCATGCCATGCTGTCAATCCACACCATACCATGATGTCTAGTGATATACAACCTTCGAGCTCGTACGTCTTAGAGAAGGGCGTTAAGCAAGAGAATAAATTCTCCGCCGCTAAAAGATGTATATTTAGTAGAGATCAACGAATACAACACATAATACACGTCATACACACATCCATTTACAAGTTTGTTCTGGGTCTGAACGAAACCGGAGGCACCTTATTCCTCGTTCCATATGTCCAATAAGGAAGAGAGGCCCTCGCACATCCGAACGATCAACAAGTACGTCCAGACCGCTACCACTGTACTCTCATCAAGGGAGCCACCCATCTCTAAGGCATCAGTAGCAACCCATACGATGTGAAGATCACCGGTCTTGCATTGTCTTCATCTCTTCGACTTTTTGTCACCGATCAATTATTTGAAATGAGAATTAACTCGGCCTTTTCAAATAATTCACGTGTATATAGAATTCAAATCAATTCGTTCTATGGTTAAATTATTTGACATCCACCTTTCAGTTCATTAATATAATTTTCATGTCAAACACATCCAACCATCAAAATATCTGATAAACCGAGTAAAGTCAGTTTATTTCCATTCCATATCGCTATATATATATTTTATAACAATTTATCGCTATTTTTATTTATTTAAAAGTAGCTCGTTTTAATTAAACGACGCTTCGGGCCATAACGCGGCCCTGGCGCTGTTTTTCCCCAAATTTGATTTACACATTTCTCAAAATTTAACCATTGGATCCTAACAAAGTTAACATTGTTGGAAAGATATTTTCAAAGCGAACCCAACGGTTCCGGTTTTGGGAAAATCTGATGGTCGGATCTCCCGATATAATCGTTTAAAGTCACGATTTCAAAACACGAACTGTAGCGCCGTTATTCATTTTATTATATATATATATATATATATATATATAATTCATTCTGAAGCTGTTTTTATTCAGATTTGAATTAAACATTTCACACAATCTAATCGTTGGATCTTAACAAAATTTATATCATTGAAAAGATATTTCCAAAGCGAACCCAACGGTTCCGGTTTCGAAAAAATCCGATGGTCGAATCTCTCGGTATAATTGTTTAAAATTACGATTTCAAAACGCGAACTGCAGTGTCGTTATTCGTTTTATTTGATTTATATTTATATATATAGATATAATTCCTTCGACGATTTTTAAATTGTTTCTACTTCAAAAATATGGCTAACGCCTTGAAATTTCCGAAAATTTTGCCATAACCTCCTTTGCACGGGAAGGGGTTTGGAAATTTATTGGGTCGTATTAGGCACCTAACAAATCCTAAAAAGCATACACATATTTTTAGTGATATAACTTTATGCCCACAGGGGAGTGTGTATAGATTATAACTCCAAAGAATAAATTCTCTTCACCTTATAAATAGTTTTTGTGCCTTAATGACTAGAGAGACGTGATTATTGTCAACTCCAGACCCGTATGGGGTTTTTATTAATCTGACAATTTACCTTTACATTTTATATAGTCCATATCAGTCTTCGGTTCAACCTGAAATATAGTCATTGCCATACAAGCTTCTCGCTTGTATGGTAAATCTTCAACCTCGTCACATAAGCTCCAAATCCTTATGTAGTAGATTAAAGAGTATGCTATCTTCACGCAGTATGCCATGTAGTGTAGTTAAAAATTAATTGTTACTATCCTATGACGACATTTATAATCTCACACAGAACAACCAGCACTCCACATTCAATGGCATTCACAGGAGTTTATATAATAATAAAGTTGCACAGCTAACTCATTAAGGCTTACCTCTTTATCAGGCACATAAATAAATTCTTTACTCAATAGCTAATCCATTTTCCTGTTCAGCCTGTGTATATATATGCATAACTAAGCTAAAAATAATATTTTTAGCGAACAAATATTTATTTCAACCATTTGTTATTTTTAACACTTCAAATACATGTTAAAAATATTATTTTCAATCAACAAATATTTATTTCAACCATTCGTTATTTTTAACACTTCAAATACATGTTAAAAATATTATTTTCAATCAACAAATATTTATTTCAACCATTCGTTATTTTTAATACTTCAAATACATGTTAAAAATATTATTTTCAATCAACAAATATTTATTTCAACCATGAACTTTTTTAGCGATTCGTATACACAGTAAAAATGTGATTTTTATTGTTCCAACAATTTAATTCTAACATGAATATTTTATATTCTTCACATGCATAATAAAATTGTGAATTTTATTATCTAAGCAATTTACTTCAATCACGAATAAATTATCAACGCATGAATATATTTCAATATGTGAATATAATTCTAACACAATAATATTTCAGAAAATTTCGGCAGCATAACGGCAGGGGGTTTAAAACCGACACCATCCCGAGTACGGCTCCTCGCACTACCTTAGGCCTCGCAGCGTTCCCTAAGGGGCTTAATCCAATAATCTAAACATTTCGACCATTTTTCATATCATAATGAATTTTTCCACAAACTAATCCAATTTTGTTTCAACCACAAACAACTCTCATCAGCCATTCGTTATCTCAACCAAATTTTCATGCCAGTCACAATCAATTCATATCGTCCATGGTTTGTGGACGAGGGGAGTATATATATATGTATATAAATATATTTCATTTCCATTTCAATTTCATTTCAACTCCATTCAACGCACATATGATTTATACAACGTATATATAACTTATACATCGCATATATTATTTATACAATGCTTGTATGTAAGATTTACAATGCCCATATAACTTATACATCGATTATATAATTTATATATCGCTATTCCATTCACATTTGAAATTAGAAATCTCACATCACTTTTTAATCCTTCTGAAACTGTAGCAAGCTCGGAATGCATTCTAGCTTCTTCAAGAATGTAGATGACATCGCTACGAGTCCGATGTCTCCGGTTTCACTGGATTTCGACAACATAGCAAAAAGATATGATTTTTATTTGAAAATCATGATTTTCAACACTTAGAAGTGTTATATTCTATTTTAAAAACCAAAGTCGTTACATCTCTTTAATAGTTCGAAACTAGGTTTAACAATTTCTGTAAATCTGTAGCTTGTGGACAAGATTGGGTTATATGACGACGAAGTGGGTGGGTGGAAAGAGCTATCCGGCGCCGGTGGTCACCATTAGATCGACGACCTCCTGAAGTCACGTGGCGCTTTGAACGGTCGAAGTTCGTGGGGGTGGTTCTTTGTGATGGAGCGACAAGAAGTATTGATTTGAAGAGGAGGAGAAGATCTTCAAAAAGTTCAACTACGGCGAAGGGTATTGGTGAAGGGAACGGCCAAAAATTTGGAGAGAAGGTTGGAGCCTGTTCCACCATCAACGAGAAGGAATAACGAGGGTTTTATGATTTTTTTTAATAAAATTAAATTATGAAAGAAGTTATATGATTCGCGGATATTTATATTTATTCAAAAATTTCGGTTTTCTTCATACAAACTCCAATTCATACCCAATGACTGCCGCCCCTAGCTAAATACCCCCATTCCGAACACAATGGAATATGTTTCGTAATCGTATTCAACTATTATAGTTAGTTATTCTTCAAATTAAAATATAAAACATTCAATTTTGGATTTGAACATACGTTTTAATTTGTCGGGGCAACATACTGATTTCAAAAATTCCCAAAAAATAAATCTAGACATGTTTGGATGATATGGTCCAAGAAAAATTAATTTCGTAGAATTTGGAAACCGTTTGAAAAATGGACTTTTTATGGACGATCCAATTCAAACTGAAATTACCGAACGCATTTTCCTTTGCCACGCTCACATATTAATTCCAAAAAGTATGGAATTTGAAACCTAGCAATAATTTGACATTCCGAATCCAACCAAAGTGGTTTCACTGAAAATGGAGGTCATTTGCAAAATGTCTACTTTTACGGGCTATGTTTATATTAAATTTCATAGTGACTACTCTGAATATTCAACTGGCCATAACTTTTGACTCCCGTTATAAAATTTCGATTTTTCGGATTCGTTAGAAAGATATTTTCAAACAGATTTAAATATTTTTGATTTCACTAAAATCCGGTTTATTTTGAATCCTGTACATTCAGTCAAAGTTCAAAGTCAATTTCCAAATTATCGTGCCATTTCAGGCTCGTTATATAATTCAAATAAATTTATTCGTTCTAACTTCGATTTAAATAAATTTTTAGTCGTTATTATTTAAAACAAATCATTTTAAATATTCGAAATTCATTAAAATAGCCAAAATTTAAATTTTAAATTGTTTTTGTTTTTCCGGGTTGTTACAAAGATCCCTTGAAAACCTCTTTTATGATACCTTTGAAAACTTCATAAATTTTGAAATATACATGATACTGATTTATGGCCATCTATAATGAAAAATATGTATGAGCTGTAACATACTTGTGTATAGGTGCTGAGGCTCTATAAATGATTGATTTAGAGAGCAATAGATTTTCTAAGTGCTGATCACTAATCAAGAATGCTAACTCTATGTCTCAGCTAGGTTTTGGAATCCATTTAAAACCAGTTTATGCATAGCAGCAAAAACCCTTAAAAACTTTCACTAAACCCATAGATTAACATCGGATCTATATCCAGACAAGCTTATACATATGTACCAATGGCTTTGTTCTGACAAGGATTTTTCCTTATTAAAACATCAAGATAAAATTATTTTCTAGAAGGTATATATATGTACTGGATGGCTTATATTCTTGTTTGAATGGTTGTTTTGATTGTTTGGATGGTTTCTACGAAATCCATGGCATTATGCAGTGCGTCTAATGGTGTTAGTTTACCTTATTTAGGTAAGTAGTTACTGGAAAATATAAAAAAACACTTAGTAATTTAACTAAGGTATTTTTTGGTCAAGATGTGTGTGGAATGGCTTGCCTTGAGTTGTAAGTCTGGCATATGGCCTAATTTTGATCTTGAGATCTTTGTGTAGTAGTGTGAATTAGAATACTACAATGTGCCCCAGTGATTCTTTTATACAGATGAGACCAGGGTATATAAACAAATTGATATGGTAGGAAATAGATATAAGGAACTTGAGTTTTCCTGGAAGGTTTCCTAGGGCAGTTATGGATGCAAATCGTAATATTGTCAGGATGGATTTACCTGTTGTGCACATATGTATGATTGATTTGTATGTTTTAATCTGAGCATTGATGTTAAATATTGAATAAATCAGTGGAAATACACTTGCACAAGATTATTTATATAACATAAAAAGGAGTATTATTTATCTAACATAAAAAGGAGTATGCCTTTTTAATAGAATTTCTTCATGAATTATATCTTGAATTTTATTCATCATGTTTTAATTGAGATGCTCATACCAGACATGTTACTCTGACCTTGTTTGCTCATGGCAAATGAGGTGTCTCATTCTATGATGAAGCAGCCTCAAATGCTTTTTTAGGAAATGATGGAGCTAAGTAAGATCTGGATTAAAAGTTTGGATGACTTTCATGGATGTTAGCATGCTTAAGTAGAAAATAAAAGCTTCTAAATTATTGTACCTGAATGAATCGTTGAGAATTGTTTTATGAGTCAATTTTGTAAATATTAAGCTAGGTCCAGAAAAGTTATGTTTAGATGATAGAAAAATTAAATACATTGTGTAATGTTGATGACTGAGCCGAAAAAGTATTTTATATGATCATTTTGCAAACTAAAATTGAGAAAACATATGTTTTGAATTTTGGAAAGCTACTAATATTATTTGTATTAGTCAATCTGGAGTCATTTAGAAAACAAGGTGTACATTTACAAGTTTGTATGCCAGTTTATTGGTGTATTCATTCAGTAAACTCAAATACAAAAAGTGGTGCACATGGGCACACTTGGATTCAGTTCAGATCAGGGATGGACTAACCCGGGGTGTAATGTTGACCCATGCACCAAGGATCAGAATAGTAAATATGCATATGTTGCACATATTGTTTCAAAAGTATCATTTATGCATACATATGGTTATCAGTTTTGGTAACCCTATTTTGAAAAGTATCACTTATAAATGCATGAGAGTATCATTTTGATAACATTGTTTTGAAAGGATCATTTTTGTATGAACCAGAATATCATTTTAAAGGGTACCATTTTTGCAAGCATCATTTCCGAATGTATTTAGTATCTTTTTTGAAGGTATCTTTTCTGTAGGCACCACAGTATCGTTTTTGCATATATCAGAGTATCATTTTTAGCCTTATGATCCAAAAGTATAACTTTTGTTGGCATAAAAGTATCAGTTTTAAATCTTGTTTAACATTGATCTATAATGAGGTCAATGGATCTTTTGCTTTCTTTCTACTCTGATTTAAAGCAAGAGGGATATATATATATATATATCTTCATATATATATATATATATATATATCAAAATGTTTTCTGTATGACCTAATATTTTTATATTAGTAAAAATTTTGGATCCTGGTTTTTTGTTAAGGACAGAATGTCTCTAGCTTATAACTTTATAAATAGAGAACCATTTGTATGCAACTGTAAAAAATCATACCAGAATTTATGTTAAAAGCAGGTTCATTCCATTGTGGTGTCAGAGCTGTGTTAATTGAAAACACAGATAATACCTTATTGTTAGGTGATAGAATAATTTAATTAAATTTGTATGATTGGTTGCTTATGTGTTCTTGATTACTATATACTTGTATGGGGGAATAATACCATATAGGAGTAGGGAATTTAGCTAGCCCAAAGATTTCTTTTGCTTAAGAAACATGGCAGGAAGGGGAAGAGGAACACCTAGGGTGGATATGCAAGAATTGGTAAATGCTTTGAGAGAAGGAATAGGGCATAGACCTGAGAATCCACATAAAGATCTCTCCAAATTACTAAAGACATACTCATTTAGGAGAAAAAGCTTTAAAGGGACTGAAAGTGTAATGGAAATCCAGGATTGGCTTAAAACCTTGGAAAGGATTTTTGGAGACATGCAATTAGATGATCAAAGGAGGAGGCAAGTAGCTTCTAGACAGTTGAAGTGAGTAACTTTGAGTTGGTGGGAGGTAGTCATAGCTGGAAGAGTTAAGAATGACATTACTTGGAACTAGTTTAAGGAATTAGTTGAAGCTAGATTTGTGCCTGCATCTGCTAAGGCAGCTTTGCTTGAAGAGTTTTTAAGACTTAGACAAGGGAATTTAATTATTACTGAGTACACCCAAAAATTTGAAGGCCTATCAAAATATGGAGATATGCTAGTTGTTGATCGAGCTTCCAAAAATAGCAGGTATATTTAGGGGTTAAGTCCAAGCTTAAGTAGAGCTATGATAACCTATGTAGACAAAACTTTTGATCAAGTCATAGATTTGGCTTTAAACTTTGAGCAACATGATAAAGAAAGGAAAAAATTCAGGAATTTTAAGTACAATAATAATAAAAAGGGCAAGGGAAAGTACCATCCATATGAAAAGAAACAGGAAGATGCTGGAAGTAAGAAAACCAATGATGGAAAAACTAGTGAAAATAAGAAGAAATTGGTGTATCATCACTGTGGCAAAGAGAGACATATAAAACCAAAGTGACCAGAGTTGAAGGGTGGAGCATTCAAGTGTTATACTTGTGGGAAGGAAGGCCATTTGAAGAGGAATTACCCTCAGAATAAGCAAAAAGGCGAAGTGGCAACTCTAGAGACAAAAGGCAAATCCATAGTGGAATCTAATGCAAAAAACCTTGGACAAATGGAAGGTGTATTATTTATTTTTTACGTGCCTATATTAGTAGTATTTGATACAGGAGCAACACACTCTTTGATCTCCCATGATATAGTTAAAACCTTGAAACTAAATTGCATTTTTCTAGAGAAACCATTACTTGTTAAAAGCCCTCTAGGAAGTTCTTGTGTCCTAGATATGATGTGTATGGATTCAGAGTTAATTATAGGAGGAATAGTTTTCATTTCAAATTTTTATGTCTTAAATTACCTAGATATAGGTATTATATTGGGTATGGATTGGCTAAAGCAACATAAGGCTATAATTAATTTAGAAACATCCACCATCTCATTCCAAAATAGTAAGAAACAAAGAATTATAGTTCTTTGTGAATCTGTTAAAGAAAGGAGGTTATTTCATTTATGTGGGTTAAGTGATGAAATTTCTGAGTTTTCAATGGAACACATACCCATAGTAAATGAATACTTAGATGTTTTTGAGGAAGTTAAGGGTATCCCAAAAAATAGGCTAGTGGAATTTCAAATTAATTTAATCCTAGGGGCATGTCCCGTGATTAAAAAGCCTACAATAATGGGGCCAGGTGAACTCATAGAACTGAAGAAACAGTTAGAGGACTTAGAAGAGAAAGGTTTCATAAGACCAAGTAATTCTTGTTGGGGTGCATAAATGGTTTTTGTGAAGAAACAAGATGGTTTTTAAGGTTGTGTATAGAATACAAAGAGCTAAATAAATTAACCATAAGGAACAAGTATCCTTTACCAAGAATTGATGATCTTTTTGATCAATTGGCTGGATCAAAAGTGTTTTCTAGACTTGATTTAGCCTCTAGCTTTCACCAAATGAAAGTGGAGGAGTCTAGCATCAAATATACAACATTCAACACTAGATATGGGTTAAATGGATTTATAGTAATGCCCTTTGGACTGACTAATGCACCATCTTATTTTGATGATTGATTAATAGAACATTCAGGGATTATTTGGATAAGTCTGTGTTAATTTTTATAGATGACATTTTGATTTATTCCAAAACAATAGAGAACACAAAAATCATCTGCATTTAGTCTTGAGCAGATCAAGGCAGAATAATTTAAAGGCAAAATTATCGAAATGTACCTTTTGGAGAAAGGAGTAAACTTTCTTGGACATGTAATCTCTGCACAAGTTATTTCAGTGAATCCAAGTAAAGTGGTAGCCATACAAACTTGGCAAAGACCCAAAATCGTGAGTGAAGTTATATCATTCATAGGGATGGTTGGATATTACTGAAGATTTATCAAGGATTTTTCTAAGATCTCGGCACCACTGACTAACCTAACTAGGAAGAATCAAGTCTATGTTTGGACTGAAAAATGTGAGAAAGCCTTTGAAGAATTAAAGGAAGCATTGGTAAATGCACCTGTCTTGAAAGTACCAAAAGGAAATCATGATTTAACAATTTACACAGATGCATGTGGATATGGTTTAGGAACAGTATTGATGCAACAAGGTCAAGTAGTGGCATATGCATCAAGGCAATTAAAACCACATGAAACCAGATATGCAACACGTGACTTGGAATTAGCTGCAGTTGTGTATGCCTTGAAGCTATAGAGACATTACTTGTTAGGAGCCAAATTTGAGCTCTACACTAACCATAAATCTTTGAAATATTTGTTCTCACAAAAAGACTTGAATATGAGACAACATAGGTGGGTGGAGTTTTTAGCTGCATATGATTTTGATATACTCTACACCCCAAGAAAGGCAAATAAAGTAGTTGATGCTTTGAGTAGGCAACATGCTAAAATAAGTTTAATGATGATAGTGGAGTTCAAGAATTTAATGTACTCATTGCTCCGGAAATAAAAGAGAATAATGATGTGCACATGGAAGTGCAGGATGAACAAGCAAATATGGGAAGATTAAGTATGGTTACCTTGCAGTCTAATTTATTTCCAAAGGTAGGAAGCATGCAAAATCAAGATAACCCTTTTGGAAGCAGGAGAAGAAGTGAAGAACCTACACATTGATGAGAAGGGATATGTGAGAAATAAAAATAGAATGTGGGTACCTGGAAATTCAGAATTAAAGGAGGAGATATTGAATGAATATCATAGAAGCAAATAATCCATACATCTTGGGAATACCAAGATGTATCATAATCTTAAGAGGAATTAATGGTGGAAAGGAATGAAAAGTGATGTAGCAAAATTTGCGGCCAAATGTGTAATTTGCCAACAGATAAAGGCAGAAACACAAAGAACCTTGGGTTTACTTTAACCCTTTAAGTATACCTCAGTGGAAATGGGAGGATATCTCCATGGATTCTATAGATGGTCTACCAAGATCAAAAAGAGGGAATACTAGTATATGGGTAGTAGTTGATAGACTAGCTAAAGTTGCACATTTCATTCCAGTGAAGGCAAGCATAAATGCACCAATACTAGCTCAAATATTTAAGAAGGAGATAGTAAAATTACATGGCATACCTAAGACTATTGTGAGTGATAGAGACACTATCTTCACATCTAAATTTTGGAGAAGTTTTAAAGAGGCTATGGGAAGTGAGATTTGCATGAGCATTGCTTACCATCCTCAGTCAAATGGGCAAACTGAAGTAGTTAACAAAGTGCTTGAGGATTTATTGAGAGCCTGTATTTTAGATTTTGGGGGTAACTGGGAAGAACACCTCCACTTAGATGAATTTACATACAACAACAATTAACAAAGCACTATAGGGATGGCACCATTTAAAGTTTTGTATGGCAGGCCATGTTCATCTCCAGTATATTGGGTTGAAACTGGGGAAAGAGCAATTTTAGGCCCTGAATACATAAAGGAAACAACTAAAAAAATTGCATTGATAAGGAAAAGAATGGATGCTGCACAAGACAGATAAAAGAAATATGCAGATAAGAAGAGGAGGCAAGTTGAATACCAGGTGGGGGACTTTGTCTTCATCAAGATTTCACCTATGAAAAAGGTGTTAAGATTTGGGAAGCAAGGCAAACTGATACCTAGGTATATAGGACCATACAAAATTCTGGAAAGAATTGGTTCATTGGCTTATAAATTAGAATTACCCGAAGATATGCAGGGGATACACAATGTTTTTCATGTATCACAATTGAGAAGATGGGTTCATGATAAGCAAGATATTTTGGAATCACCATCACAGGTCCAGATAAATTCTGATTTGGCTTATGAAAAAGAACCAGTGGGAATTTTGGCTAAAGAGGTAAAGAAATTAAGAAATAAAAGCCTGAAGCTTGTGAAAGTGCAGTGGAGTGTTGATCCAAATGATTACACATGGGAATTAGAGGACAAGGTTAGGGTGAATTATCGTACAATGTTTGCAAATTAAAGGTACCACTATTTTTTAAGCATGTGTCTTATGTTTGTTTGGCCAATTTCATAGATGGATGAATGCGTTTAATCAGGGTATATAATCCCTGACTCAAATTGAAAATTTTATTCAATTATGAAGAAAATTGTGACGACACAATTCCTAAAAGGTGGGGTACTTGTAATGACCCAAAACTTTGAGTAAAATTATTTTAACATGGTTTAAAAATGTTTACTGAATTTTTATTTGGGATTGATAGGGTTTTGGTCCGTGTGCATGTATGAGTGTGTGTGTACATGTTTACAATAGGGGACAAGCACAAGGCAACACCATAATTCCAGGATATAATATGATTCATGTATGTGAGTATACATGTATTTCCAGTGGCAATTAAAATTAAACCATATGGACTGATTTAATGTATAATGTAAAGAAGTTTGAAATAATACGTACACATGTATATGGCAAAGACAAGTGCACCAAGATTAAATGATGCATATCCAGATTTAGAAAAAAGAGGGATTATTATTTTTTCATGACTTATTATGGAGGGAAAATGGTTTGAAAACATTTTACTTATTTCTGAAAAGAAATGCAGTTTTACATCCGAGCATTATAGAGAAAATAAATCAAAATGATGTGAATAACACTCACATAAATAGCATGACTTACTAAGGGCCAAAACTGACTCTGTATAACCTGTGAAACCCTAGGAATTTGATGCTATAAATAAGGGTGTCCGGGCAAAATGGAACTGCCTAGTGAAAACATGTTAAAATACATAAAAATTATTTTAAAAGAAAGAAGGGAAGCTTGGGGACAAGCAAGAGTTTTCTAATTATTGTTTAGCTTAGAAGAAGGAGATTTAATGAGTATTCTCACTTAAAACAAATGGCATTAAATCCTAAGTTAAAGAGGCAGCCAATATCTTCCTATGTTTATTTTGCTTTGAATTTGATTCTTACCTATTTATATGTGACAGTGGATATATTAATGAATTTATTTAAAATCATTGTTGAGTTTAACATTATGGATTTAAAGCTATTATTTAAATCTGTTAAGTTTTATGATCCCTTACCTTTGAAAACTTCGTAAATCTGGAAATATACATGATACTGATCTATGGCCATCTCCCATGAAAAAAATATGAGCTGCAATGTACTTGTGTATAGGTGCTGAGGCTCTATAAATGATTGATTTAGAGAGCAATAGATTTTCTATGCGCTGATCTCTAATCAAGAATGCTAACTCTATGTCTCGGCTAGGTTTTGGAATCCAATTAAACCCAGTTTATGCATAGCAGCAAAAACCCTTAAAACATTCACTAAAACCATAGATTAACATCAGATCTATATCCCAACAAGCTTATACATATGTATAAGTGGCTTTATTCAGACAAGGATTTTACCTTATTAAAACACCAAGATAAAGTGATTTTCTGGAATGTACATATATGTACTGGATGGCTTATGTTCTTGTTTGAATGGTTGTTTTAATTATTTGGATGGTTTCTATGAAATTCATGGCATTATGCAGTGAGTCTAATGGTGTTAGTTTACCTTATTGAGGTAAGTAGTCACTGGAAAATATAAGAAAACACTTAGTATTACTAAGGTATTTTTTGGTTAAGATGCTGTGGAATGGATTGCCTTGAGTTGTAAGTCTGGCACATGGCCTAATTTTGGTCGTGAGATCTTTCTGTAGTAGTGTGAATTAGGTTACTACAATGTGCCCCAGTGATTTTTTTATACAGGTGAGACCAGGGTAGGAAATAGGTACAAGGAACATGAGTTTTTTTGGAAGGTTTCCTAGGGCAGTTATGGATGCAAAAAATAATATTATCAGGATGGATTTACCTGTTGTGAACATATGTATGATTGATTTGTATGTTTTAATCTAAGAACTGAGGTTAAATATTGAATAAATCAGTGAAAGTACACTTGCACAAGATTATTTATCTGACATAAATAGGAGTATGCCTTTTTAATAGAATTTCTTCATGAATTATATCTCGGTTTTTATTCATTATGTTTTAATTGAGATGCTCATACCAGACATGTTAGTCTGGCCTTGTTTGCTCATGGAAAATGGGGTGTCTCATTCTATGAAGAGGCAGCCTCCAATGCTTTTTCAGGAAATGATGGATCTAAGTAAGATCTGGATTAAAAGTTTGGCTGACTTTCATGGATGTTAGCATTCTTTAGTTGGAAAGGAGGGTCATTCCACTGCAGCCGTGGTAGTTCCACCGAATCCAGTAGTTAACGCGATGGGCAGCAAGCCATTTCGTGGAACGGAGAGTTACGTGGTGGCTCCCAATTGGCTTAAGGATAAAAATCATATGTTTGGATACTTGGAGCTAGATGATATGATGAAGATTCAGTTGGCTTCTTGGCAACTGAAAGAAGAAGCATCATATTGGTGGGAGGTAACTCAGGCAGGGCATACGGTGGCAACGCGGGATGAATTTAAGAATAGATTCGAAATGAAGTTCTTATCATAAGCTAAAGAAGGAATGCAACTATAGAAGTTCTTAAGCCTTGAGCAAGGAATTATGATGGTGAAAGAGTACATGAATAACTTTAGTAAGTTGGCAAGGTTTGGCTTGGATTTAATAAACGCTCCTCACAAGAAGGCTTTGCGATTTGTGAGATGGTTAAACCAACCTCTCCAAGGAGTGGTAATGACACATATCCATATGGGAGCTACATTTGAGAGGCTAGTGGATATGGATTTGATTCATGAGGATGGGAAAGTGGACAGGCAAGAAATTAAGACAGAAGAGGCCAATCCCAAGACTAAAAAGAAAAAGTGGTGGCCCAAGAAGGGTGCAACGGTGAAAGGAGAGAAACCTGAGAAAGGGCAAATCAAGATAGAGGTTAAGTGTCATGACTGTGGAAGGGCGGGACACTTTGTCAGAGACTGTAGGAAGACTAAGAATGATTATTTCAATTGCGGACAGAAGGGACACTTTAGCAAGCAATGCCCTCAGAAACAGGATCAGGGGGCAAGATCATCCGGAGCATAAGTCCATGGCTTGGGATGACTCAGATTGGTAGTCAGGACTGAGGTAGGAAAATCATCATAGAAGATTTGATTTCCCTTTTTGACTCTCATATTAGGACTTTGTTTGATTTTGGTGCTTCTAATTCTTTCATATCCAATTTTGTTGTTGATAGTCTGTACATAGATACTTGTATAGTTTCTAATCTAGTAGTTGTCTCAAACCCCATAGGAGGTACGACTCACCTGTCTGTGATATGTAGGGGTTTAATAATTTCTGTTTTGTGCGTTGAGTTTGAGTGTGTCACATATGTTATGGGTTCCATGTGTTACAGGCTTATACTAGGAATGGATTGGCTAGCCATATATGGTGCCATCCTCGATTGCGAGAGGAGAGTTGTTAGGCTCTTGACATGCCAAAGTAGAACTCTCGAGATTTCTTACAACCCGTGGGGGTCAGTTATGGTCAGTTTTCTAAATTCCCTAGATGCTTCTACAGACAATCTTAGTTTGGTACCCATAGTTAGAGACTTTCCGGGCGTACTTTATGAGGTGAGAGGATTACCTCCTAGGTGAAAGATAGATTTCTGGGTATAATTGGTGGAGAATGTGAAGTTAATTGCATTACCAATGCACCATATGGCTCCTAGAGAGAGGAGGGAGCTCAGCAAGAAAGTGGGTGAGTTATTCGAGAAGGGATTTATTAAATGGAGCATTTCTGAGTGAGGGGCACCAATCGTCTCTGTGGCCAAGGCAGACGGCTCTCTTCATCTATGTGTGGACTATAGGGAGTTGAATAACCTCACCAAGAAGAATAAACACCCACTCCTACATATAGATGACTTGTTTGACCAATTAGTGGGCGCTTTAGTTTACTCACAGTTGGATCTAGCCATAGGTTTTCATCAACTTAGGGTAGTAGATAACAGCATAGGAAAGGCTGCTTTTAGGACTCCCGATGGATTCTTTGAGTGGCTCGTTATGCCTTTTGGGCTGACCAATGCATCGACGTACTTTGTGGATTTGATAAGTGGGTATTTAGGGAGTAGCTGAATAAGTTTGTAGTGGTTTTCGTTGATGATAT
The DNA here is from genome assembly GCA_030737875.1 of Allium sativum. NCBI lineage: Eukaryota > Viridiplantae > Streptophyta > Magnoliopsida > Asparagales > Amaryllidaceae > Allium > Allium sativum. The sequence goes on along the minus strand of CM060925.1, from coordinate 135,094,498 downwards.
CCTGATTTTTTTCAAGGAGCGAGGAAGAGCATGTAATACACTTAGGAGAGGTTCTCCGCACTCCCCGAGCACATCATTGATGGCTAAGTTATCTAAATGTCATTTTTGGCAGAAGGAAGTAAGGTTCTTTGGGCATGTTGTCTCCAAAGATGGAATAGTCGACCCTGCTAAGGTTGTCACAATTCAAGATTGGAAAGCTCCTAAGAATGCAATAGAGACTAGGAGTTTATTAGGATTGATGGGTTAGTACAGAAAGTTCATTAAGGACTTTGCACAGATCTCAGCTCTGCTTACCCGTATGACAAAGAAGAACCTAGTTCTTGCTTAGGATATAGATTGCGAGGATGCATTCTTGAGATTAAAGAAGGCACTTACATCAGCTCCAGATTTTTCTCTTTCTGATGGAATCAAGATGTTTACCATCTACATGGATGCTCGCGGCGTAGTTTTGGGTGCAGTGTTGATGTAGGAAGGTAGGGTAGTCAGCTACGGGAGTAGGCACTTGAGGGTACATGAGAAGAACTACCCTACCGACGATTTGAAGTAGGAAGCAATAGCGTTTGCGCTCAAGTCTTTGAGATATTATTTACTAGGAGAGAGGTTCGAGCTTTATACAGATCATAAGTCACTCAAGTACTTGTTCACATAGAAAGATTTCAATTTGTGACGGCAACGTTGGGTGGAGTTCATTGCGTCTTATGACTTTGACATAGTGTATACCCCCGGGAAGGGGAATGTGGTTGTAGACGCATTAATAAGCAGAGGATGTCCTTGAATCCATTATTCGTAGAGTGGAAGAGATTAGAGTTTATCTTGTCATTCGATTTTAGACCATCTATGGATTTTACACCCGAATTGTTGGCATCGTTGGAGGTGCGACCCACTCTTTTGGATTGCATTGGATATCCACTCAGTGCAAGGATCAACAATTAGTGTATATCATAGATCGACTCAATAGAGGAGAGACCTATAACCACGTTGCTAGGTATCCTGTAGATGAGTGAGGATGGCTACGTCGAGATGGAAGACTGTGCGTTCCTAGAGTTGATGATTTGTTGAGATCCATTGTAAAGGGGGCTCGTCACTCTCGGATGACTATCCATCCGGGTGGTGATAATATGTACAGAGATATGATGAGAGTTTTTCATTGGACTGGAATGAAGAAGGAAGTGACCAAGTATGTAGCCTGGTGTTTGACTTGCCAGCAAGTGAAGGTTGAACAAAGGAAACTTGGTGATTTGCTTCAGCCTCTATACATACTCCAGTGGGAGTGGGAAAGCATCTCTATGGATTTTACTGATGGTTTACCTAGATCGAGGAAGGGCAACACCAATATTTGGGTTATAGTTGATGGCTTGACTAAGAGCACTCACTTTACCCCCAGTCAAGAGCCTTGGTATACCTTAAAGAGATCGTGTGACTGCATGGAGTAACCTCTTGTATTGTTGTGACCATGACCCCTCTTTATGAGTGAGTATTGGAGGATCTTAAAGGAGGCACTCGGGAAATAGTTATGACTTAATACCACCTATCACCGTCAGATGGATGGACAGACAGAGAGGGTCAATAAGGTTCTCGAGGATTTATTGAGACTGTGTGTCCTAGACATCGGAGGGACTTGGGAGGAACATCTTCTTTTGGTAGAGTTTGCCTGTAATAATAGTTATCAAATGAGTATAGGTATGGCTCCCTTCGAGGCATTTTTTTGGATGACCCTATAGATCACTTACATGTTGGTAGGAGCCTACAGACAAACTTCTACTTGGGCCTGAGATGGTTAGAGAAACTTCAGAGAAGGTAGACTTGATTCGGAGATGAATGAAAGCAGCTCAGGACATGTAGAAGTCATATGCCGATAGGAGGAGGACTGACTTAGAGTTCGAGGTAGTAGGCATGGTCTTTATCAAGGTGTTTGAGGAACATTGTTCACTTTGGCTTAGTAGGGAAGTTGGCGCCAAGGTTTGTAGGGCATTCCCCGTAGTTGAGAGGATATGTCAGATGGCTTATAGAGTTAGACTACCAAAGAGACTGGCATGAGTTCACGATGTGTTCTATGTCTCACACTTGAGGAAGTGTCTACATGATTCCACAAAGGTAGTAAAGCTGAGTACCCTTGAGGATATAGAGATAGAGAAGGAGGCATCAGTAAGAAATGTTCTCACCCGAATAGTTGGATCGGAAGTTAAGAAGTTACGAAACAAGGAGATCAAGCTGGTTAAGGTACAATGGGGAGAAAATCGTGATGATGCGAATTCGGAACCTGAAGACAATATCACGCTTCTTTTTTGTTTCTCTTTGAGAGTATGTTTTTAATTCCTTTCTAAGAATTTGAGTTTGAATATGTTTTTCCTAATGTTTGAATTACGATTCTTAAGTAGAAACCTATGGATGATAGGAATGGTTTAATACATGTGTTTGAGACATGTTATGTTTGATGGTTGTAAGTGGATGAAAGTATTTACTAGTGAATGCAGTGGATACATATATACACACTAGGCACTAGTGTAGGGATCGACATAACTAAAGCACTTACATATTTCATATAGACGTGTGCGCATTTTAATTTACTTTAAAAATGGATGGAGATGGTTGAATCATGACTCGTATGTTGCATTTTGGTGAATGGTTATTGCATACATATAGAATCTATATGTATTATTAGGACTCCTTTGCATACATATTGGATACATAGCATAAACATGAATTGCATTAAGAAGGACAACTAAATCAGTAGACCGCCTAATATCTACATTAACTTAGGAACATATACACAACACCTTTGCATTTGTTCATACAAAACATTAGAAATTTTAAGGACAATGTATGCCAGTGTTTGATGGATAAGTAGATGGGTGTAGATAATGGTTGATAACATTCATCACATTCTTCTAACCTTGGAGACTTCGTGGGTGAAATCCTTTAAGGAGGGAAGAATGTAACAACCCAAAATTTAATAAACAATTATTATATAATGAAGATTAATAAATTGAATATTAATTAATAAAGTATTCAGAATTAGATAAAATAGATTTCACCGTCGTATTCATTACAAAATTCTGATTCAGATAGACTTTTGGTTTTCGTAAATTGGACTAAGTGTGAACAAGATATGATCAATCGAAGTTTGAAATTAAATTAAATAAATCAAATAATAAAATTAGAATAGGGAAACGGTAAATGGGTGACCCAAGTCCTGTATGGGTCGATAGACATGTCGACCCACATAGAAGGTGGGTCGACCCACTTCGAGCCAGACACGCGAACTTGTGTCTGGCTGAACATGCCTGTTTCTAGTTTTTTTTTTTTTTTTTTGCTGACTCATGTTTTGGTGTTTTTTATGGTTTGGATTGAAACCCTAATATCCTATAGCATAACCATCCTATCACGCCTATAAATAGACTAACAACCCACACTCTTTCCCCTACACCAATATTTCTTCATCTTATTCTTCCACTCTTTTATGCCCTAGAAATAAATAAAAATTGGGGAAAGGTTAGGGTTCTGTCAAAATACAGATTTGAAAGGATTTCCTTCTTCTACTTCTTTTTCAAAGGCCTTTCTCTGGATCTACAACAATTCTCTGTAAGTTCTATGTTATTTTTAGATTAGCAGTCTAATTAAAAAAATTAAACACTAAAATATATTGGATCTAAAAGTTTGACAATTTCAGTGTTTATAACTTTATCTCTTACATGTTATTGTTCATTTTAATTACTATCTATTACCTATTCCTTTTCAGTTCTTATTTGTTTATAAGTACTTCCTTTTTCTTTATCCCCTTCTCTGTCGTTGTTTCATTTTACAGTCTTGTTATGCCTATTTATTCATTTTGTTCATTTCTAAGCCTAGATCTATTTCTCCTTTTTCCTTTGTTTTGCGCTGAGTCTAGGACAATAAGATCCAAGGCCTTTACCGTTTGAGTTGCATAAAATTGGAATAATTTGAAATAATATTAAAAAGGGGATTCAGGGCATATTGGAATTTGTGAATCATAGACTGTAAATTGGGATAAAATATAAAGGAACATTATGCAAACATGTGAATCAAAATAGGTTGTACTTAATTATATATTAAGTAGACAAGTCAATAGAAAACATGTGAATTGGAGTAAGATATACTTAATTATACATTAAGTAAAACATGTTATTGTAACTTGTAACTTATAATTGGACAATAAGTGATATGGTAATAAAAAGGTTGTAGATTACTTTCGTTAATTGCAATCTAGAGGTAAGGGGTTGCAGATTACTTTTGTTAATTACAATCCAGAGATAAAGGTTGTAGATTACTTCCGTTAATTACAATCTAGAGGTAAGGTGTTGTAGATTACTTTCGTTAATTACAATCCAAGGATAAAAGGTTGTAGTTTACTTTCGTTAATTACAATCTAAGGAATAACAAGTTGTTTCCCTAGGTTTATTAATGAACTTAAAACATATTAAGTTAAACTTGTATGATTAATAAGCGGGAAGAGTCTATTCCTTTGAGATATAAGGGCTCGTAGAAATCCTAGTTAACTTGGTGGTCAAGTCTCGGGCGGCATGTGTCATATGCATTTTGTGTGGGAACCCGTATCAATCAATATTCCTTAGTTATCATTGGGGCCTCACACTAGGTAGGGGCTAAAGCACGCTTATACTGAACTGGGTAATAAGTGGTGTAAATGAAAGTTGGGTACGGGCGCGTTTCAGTGGAGTCATGAGCGTGCATGGATCCGACAGTGGAATATAAGACGTTGTGACATCTGTGATTAAGGTTGCATCTTTCTTTAGTTGATTGGTTCGGGACCGATAACCCCAAAGGTAAAACCTATTTAAGAAGCCGATCACTGGGTAGAAATTAGGTAAAACCTAATCTTGATATTATGATAGTTGGCGCAGAAATTCTGGGATAGGAATGAGAAACTTATCTTGTTTCTGTTGTTTCTACTTTACTGAATTTTCATGTCTAGCACTATTGATATGGCTGAATACTTCTTTATCTTATGCTTATGTTAAAAATCATTGGAACTCGTTAGACTTATTGTCTGATCTAGTTTGTTTTTCGTTCTTTCTTCCTTCCCCCTAGGTTCTCAGGGTGGAGGATCGCAGTGGTGACCTTTTATCTTTTGATTTGGCTTGGACTTAGACCGTTTCTTACTTCGTGTGTTACTTCAGTACTTACTTTATGACTATTGTAGTGACTTATTAGGGAGATGGATTTTGTGCTTTTATTCTTGTACTCTGATGTTTTTCTTTCCACAAGATAGTTTATTTATGATGATGGTTTTATTGTATTTCAAATTGTAAGGCGGTGACTGATTCAATAATAATAAATGTTTTGAAAGTTTCTGTTGTATTTTATATTATGTCTTGTGAATTTGTCTCTATGTTTTTACTTTATACTTTCTGCGCTTCACAAAACTTAATACATCCTCATATGGGTGACTGTAAGGGATATAGAGTATCACATTTTGAATGTAGGGTATGGAAACTCCGACCGCTCGGTTTAAAGGTCGGCTACGATCGGGAAATGAGGTATTCAGTAACATCTAAGTGCAAGACATAGAGGTGGGCTGGTCCTGTGGTGACAGAGAATCTATGGATGTATCAGGTTCTTGGGGCAACCCTCTAGAGGTGTTCCAAACCTTCGCAAAGGCAATATATTTAGCTTGGACATTTGTATAGAAACCCAATTCTTTAATAAGTACCTGCATTTTAGATTATACGGCCTAGTAGCCCTAGAACTTAATAATGGTAACAGTTTTAGTACTTGAATATTTATATTGGAAAATGATTTCCAAGGGTAGATATTAGTAATAATATCAAGTATTTCTATAAAAAAAATTTAATTATCATAAAGGTAAAACCTGAGTAATAAGAACTTAATTATCGTTACAAGTATTGTCTCTTGGAATTTGTTCCTAAGTTTTTATTTCTAAACTTTTGAAATACATATTTCTTTTATATCAAACTATATTTTACTTCAGGATTAAAGAACATATTTCTTTCTGAATATTTATTTGGAAATTCTAATATATTATAATAAAGCATATCAAAACATATGTAACCAATCCTAAGAGTTTTCTCCCAATAACAAGGCAACTGGGTCCCAGCCTTCATGTCATCGATAATATAAGTATGTACCTCTATCCGAAGAACGAACCATACCCAAACAAGTGCCCACCTTTTTAGTTATGGATCACCTGAATAATTGGTAACATAATAAATCATTTTATATCCTAAAGTGGGAAAATCATTTACATCAATAGATAAAATCTATAATAATTTCCATTTTCAAATCTTTTAGAATAATCCTATTAAACCAATCGGGTTTAGTCCTCAAAATTCTTTTCGTTTCTTAACTTGTCGATTCATCTATATGAAACATCTTATAGTCAAATTGTGAGATTCTGATCACTAGATGTTCGTATTTATATTTCACTAATAAAGTGATTTCTAAAATAAATCCTTAAATTCTGAACATAATCCATATTAAAAATCTGGTCCGAGTAGAACAAATTTTCTATCTCATCCATCAGGGTAGTCCGGATAGTCAAGGAGAGAAGGAAATTGGTTTTCCAAACCCAAGCCTAGATATTATCTCTCTGTCACCCTAAAGTGGTCGAGTTATTTGATCGACTCTAAACCTTTATTTCTGATGACAATCAAATTTTATTGTTAAAAACCTTACAGTCAAATTGTGAAATAAATCACATGGTGTTATCATTTCGTTAAATTTAAGTGAACCAAATAATATCGCTAAACACCTTATGGTCAAATCATGAAATAAATCACATTGTGTTAGCTAACAAACATTTATCTACCCGACCCAATGCTAAAATTGAAACAGATATTTGTTTATAAACTGATCAAGTGCAATTAACACAATTAGTCAGACAATAATAATCAATAATGAATAATAACATAAAATCTATCAAAATTATTTAATGATATATAAAAATATATCTTATTCAATAGCAGAACGACGTTTAATTATGCTAATAGACGTCTGTAATCAAAGTGTAATTACATTAGATGTAATTAAATTCAACCGCTAACATTTCACCAATATTTTACACCTAATCAAACATGTCAAACAACTATACTATTGGGTTCTATCCATCGATACGATTCTAACATTAAAACCGCGGCTAAAGCAAATTACATATGATTAGTACTTTCTTTTAATGTTAACAATTTAATCTAACAGATTACTAAACTATGTTAATTAAATTATTTTAAACAATCTCACCAAACTGCACATAGACCTGACCGAGCCACAGTGAAACATGCATCCCTCCTGAAGCTCATGTCACCAGTAAATAAAGCTCCACTCTTTATATTTCCACTTACACGTCAATGCTAAATAAACTAGCCCGAGCCCCAACATGGAATGCATAACATCTCTCTCTTGCACTACAGCATGCATATGCCCTTCGTTCCTGAAAGTCCAACTCATCCATATATAATTCGCGCAAATCCTATTCCCTCTCCTTTTGTACGCCTAATCCAAAGAACCGCACATGCTCACGTTCTCCCTCTTACACAACACACATGCATGCACTCTAACATACACATGCACGTACATCTCCAGCCAAAGAAGAAACCACACAAGTACACAAAAATACACAAATGTATATATGGTCATACAAATAGAATGAAAAATATACTCTAGAGAAGAGAATGAGTGGAGATATAAAAATAGGTAAGTGACATGTCTCCCCATGTCGTGTTGTATGAAGAGTTGGTAGAGAAAAGATTGAAAATAACAAGCTTGCTATGTCATTTTGTTTCGTGAGTTTTTTATAGAGATGAAAATGGTCTCTAGTTTTGTTTTGCTAGAGAATATACATGAATGTCTCCATTTTTCCAGAGAAGGGAAGTAAATGAGCTTTGTTTTTATAAGAAGTCCCTCAAAATGTGTCCCTTTATGTATGTGTATATATATAAGCTCTTTACTTGGCTTCTAATCAATGTTGTTACCAAGTAAAAAAACGTGAAAAAGACAAGTGTCTTGTGTTTCACTCACTACTAGAGCTATAGTATATTGCCAGGGCAGTCTCCAACGACTGCCAATGGCTAGTAAGGACCCATTGATTTCATGGTAAAATTGTTATTATAATAAACTTGCCATATTAAATCATTGGAAACTGTTAGAATAAAGCCCATTTGCGGCTGTTGGAAGCCATTGGAAATTCCCTGTATACATTCCAGAACCAAGTGACCTATTGTTCGCTTTCCTCCCCCAACCAAAAGAAAAAGAAAAAACTCACTTCGTCCTTCTTCCCCAACTACCCCAACACCACGACCACTCCAACCACCGTCCAAATGACCTCTGGCACCACAAACTTGCGGCTGCAGCTCCTCTCCACCCTCTCATACTTACAAAATCGGGTATTTTTACTACCTAAACTCTGTTAATTTAGGTTTTTTGATTTCATCCTAATTTTTCTTCACGTTTGATTCCTAATTGCTAGTGTATGCTTATTACATCATATTATGCTGATTTCTATTGTTATCATCATAACGGTCAAATTACTACAAACAACATATATTTTTAATTTAGCCTATTGTGTAAATTTAGGATGATTTTGTTAGTATTGAACGTAGGTGTATGATAGGTTTTGCAAATAGTTTAATTTATGCAAACACGAAGTATATATTGTGTTAGGATTGATCATAGTTATGGATCATTTATGCAAGCACGAATATATTTATGCAAACACGCGAATTGATTTGGTGTATAAAAAGTTTTAGATGATTTCTAATGATTTTTATAGAAATCATCGTAGTTAGAAATCATTAAATGGTATAGTCTAGGTATATAAACAAATTATATATTTAATTTAGTATAATGCAGTATATAAGCAAAAACGAATTATATATTATGTGAAATAGTAAAAACATATAACTTAGTACATAAGTAATAAAATGGTAAAATATGAACAAATTATAAATTTTATTTTATATAAACAAATATTAAATCCCTTTAGACATTATTTGGCCTCATCTGACATGTGTTATATATGATCGTTATATGGATATTTGTTTTTATTACAAAACGAACATCCATATTTATCTGACACAACATTTACCAGATTTGTCCTTGTATAGGACAAGTTACAAACCCTATAAAGTAATTACATTTCGTAAATCATATCACTTTAAACGATTCACGAAATTTTGATGACATTTTCTTATTGTTCCTTGTATACGCACATTTGTATATGATACAAGAAACATGGGGGAAGTGCTGCCGAAATTTTAGGAAATCATTTAAAATGATATGATATACGGAATGTAATTACACTTGTATTTGTAATGGGAAGTAGCATGATCGACCATCACAAAAGGCACGTAAATGTCAATGAACCATTAATTCTTTATTTAAAATAAAGTTTGTAAAAATCTTTTATAATTTAGTATATGTTTACTAAAGTAGTAAAATATAGATAAAATATAAAATAATGATTAATAATTGCTTTACTTTTCAACAAAGGGTTTGAAGTAGGAAAATTTGTCTATTATTTTATTGATCAGAGCTGGATGTATCAAAGAAGGGAAATTGATGGCTCAATAAGCGAACATTTTCTTAATGGGGTACATGTGTTCATCGAACTTACTTTAAGTAACATAGGAAATGATGTAGAAATTCGATGCCTATGTAGTAGGTGCAAATTGTTGAAGCATTTAATACTGGATATGGTTAAGGTTCATTTGCACCAATATGGTTTTGTGTCCAATTATTTGGTGTGGGATAGTTATGGATAAATTGTAGCCTCTAATCAAGAATAGTCAGTGGAGGTCATTGGTGATGAAGTTAGTATGACAAATCTCATAGAATATATGGTCAAAGATGTAGCACAATCAATATTGCCTACTATTGAAATTTATAATGACGATGTTAATGTCGAAGTGGAACCAAATATTGGAGTGAAAATATATATTATTTATTGGATGCTGCTAAAAAAAACCTTTGACATGGATGTACAAGCGGCACCCAGTTATCATTGATTGCAGAGTGCATTACAATGAAATTAAAATACAACCTTATGGAAGTCGGATTTATTACTATTGTTCAAGCTTCTAAACATCGTACGCCATTCGACAATTTAATGTGCTAAAATTACTTTGAAGTGAAAAAACTTATCTCATCTTTTAGTTTGCCATATCAGAAAATAGATATATGTTTAAATGATTGCATATTATTTTGGGAAGAAGACATCAACCTTAGAAATTGTAAAATGTAATCAAGAAAGATACAAACCAAGGAAAAAGAAGAAAAAGAAGTTCCGTTAAAGCCTATTGTAACACCCCGAATTTTCTGAGAATATTGAAATTAACAAATTCAAGAACACTTAATTTTTAGAAGAAGAATTAAGTGAAATGGGTTACGCTATTATGTTCGTCGCAAAATTTTTGTCAAGATAGACATTTGGTTTGCATAAAACGGATACCTTATGAAGAAGTTATTAAGCCTTGAAGTTTGTATGCATATGAGAAAAATATATATAGATATATATAAAAATTAAATAAATAAATATGCAAAAAAAGTTCTAAAAAGCGAATCGGGAGGGGGAATAACCGAACCGGCCCATTTTTGAGGTGGACCTGAGCCCCGCTGGGTTGACTAGGGGTTGATTCAGGGTGTTTGGCTGTCAAGCCGTGGGCCGATTCGCTCTAAGGCAGATGTGGCATCTGGTTGGTTCTGATGGACTCCTTGCTAAGTCATTAAGGCTGATGTGGCTATTCTATCTTGTCTGGATGGCTTTGATTTGCTCTAGGTTAATCTAACGGTTCCTATTAAATCAAACTTCTATATAAGCAACCTAAATCTAAACCCTAAGCCATACAAAAATATTCCTAGAGCCGTCATGCCGTCTTTCTACTCAAAGGCAAGATAGAAGCTACATCAAAATCTAATCAAAACTAATCTGATTCAACTAAGAGAATTCAACGATCTACATCAAAGGCGAGCAATTCAGTTTCAGAATACAGATCCCTGAAATCAAGTTTTTCCTTTTGATTGTAAGTGTCGTTATCTTTTAGATGTGAATAAATTAAAGACATGATTTGTAATGAATTGTAAAATAGAATTGTATCAAATCGTATGTGATGCTGATTCATGTTTATTCTATCATATATGCCTATGAACTCTTGTGGTCTATCGAACCTATCATGTTATGTGGAAATTGGTGAGTAAACCTATGATGTTGTATAGGAATTTGGGAATGAAATTATCATATGTAAGTTTGGTGATATTATGATACATAAAAGTTTTAGGCTAAGTCATGTCGTTTATGCCTAATTGTTTAGAACCATTATGCATACATGTTTAGATCTACGACCTTATATGTTAGATCTACAACTTTATATGTTAGATCCATATGCCTTTATGATAGATCTAATATGCAAGTTCACCACTACATGCCAAGTTTAACTTGTATAGTTTTATGTAAATTCATATGCTTGTGGTTCATGTTGCATAGATCAAATTTGCAAGTTCATAGTTAAATGTATATTTCTCTATGCCAAATCCATGTGACATATGTGTAGTTAGATCCATACTTTTGTATGATGTTGGAATGTTGCAAAGTTCCTCTTTTCCCCTTTTTGTTTTATAAGTTAGGCTAAAATATCGAGTCTAACATTCTATGTAATTTTGCAAACGTACAACGGGGGTAACGTTGGGGAAAACATGAAAATACATGTAATTGGCATGTTTGACACATAAGCATGATAAGTGGCATAAAAATGGTATAATCTATATACCTAAATTTTTGAACGTGATTTAGAAGGAAAGTGGGCCATGACAATAATTGATTTATAATTTACATGTAAATATGTAGGATAAACATGTAAAATTACATGGCATAGATTGGTTCATGAAATGGTATATTTAGTATACCTTTAATTGTGAGCATAACTAAAAGGATAATTATGGCATAATTAAATTGGGAATAATTTACTTATGGAATTTGTCATAAATAAGAAATATGTAAATTTAGAAAAGGCAAATATGCCTAACCCGAGGTTAGACTGAGTTGTGGTGTAAAACTGCCCGGAACCGAGCGGCACATCCAATGACCACAACAATACTTGTCTAATGTGGGTGGTTAGTGCATTGAGTCCAAAAAGGACCCGAGGTTAGACTGAGTTGTGGTGTAAAACTGCCTGGAACCGACCGGCACATCCAGTGACCACAACAATACCTGTCTAATGTGAGTGGTTGGTGCTTTAATTAAGCTAAGTCAAGATTGGTGGGGTTAAGTCAATTAAGGAAATACTTAACCAATTCAACATGTTAACTAAACTGATGGGTGAGGTTAAGTAAATTTAGAACACTTAACCGTTATAACATGTTAATTAGACAAGTGGGTGAGGTTAAGTAAATTTAGAACACTTAACCGTTATAACATGTTAATTAGACAAGTGGGTGAGGTTAAAGTAAATTTAGAACACTTTACCTTTATAACATGTTAATTAGACAAGTGGGTGAGGTTAAGTAAATTCAGAAACACTTAACCAATATAACTTGATTTATGGAAAGGTTAAGTTAAAATAAGAGGGCAACGCTTTACCAATATAACTTGATTTGTAGTAGGGTTAAGTTAACACAAGAATGCAACACTTAACCAAAGTAACATGACACATAGGTGGTTTAAGTTAACTTGAATTCATTGATGACACTTAACCAATACAACAAGATGAATACGTGGGGTTAAGTTAACAAGAAACACTTGACCAATATAAGTTGATGAACGAATGGGGTTAAGTTAATAGGAAACACTTAACCGATCCAACATGATAAGTAAGGAGGGTCAAGTTAATAAGAAATGCTTAACCAACATGACATGATGAATGAGTGGGTTAAGTTAACATGAGCGGACAACACTTAACTAATATGGCGTAATGTACGAGAGGGTTAAGTACATATCGGGTTGGTGGGTAATATTAGTAAATATAGGCCCACAAAACTTAACCATTAAATAAACATGCTTGAATCAGTGGAAGGGTTAAGTACATATCGGGTTGGTGGGTAATATTAGTAAATATAGGCCCATAAAACTTAACCATTAAATAAACATGCTGGAATCAGTGGAAGGGTTAAGTACATTCGGGTTGGTGGGTAATATTAGTAAATATAGGCCCACAAAACTTAACTATTAAATAAACATGCTTGAATCGATGGGAGGGTTAAGTACATCTCGTGTAGGTGGGTAATATTAGTACATATAGGCCCACAAAACTTAACTGTTTATTAAAAATGCTTGAATCGATGGGAGGGTTAAGTACATATCGGGTTGGTGGGTAATATTAGTAAATATAGGCCCACAAATTTAACCAATAGGACCCTAGTAACGGGGACCCCTTTCAGCAGTAACCCACATAGATGTATCACGGTACCCTGAACTAGGCAGGGTTGGGCACGATTAATGGGCTGATTATAAGCAGTCAAAGCAGCGGCAGGAGGTACATCGGTGTAGGTTCCAATGGTTTACGGGCGTGCACGTACTCCGAAGTGGGAAAAAGCAAGCACTGGCTACCAGTAGTTATACATTGTGCATCTTGAATCGTGTCGGGTCGCTATCATAAGGATTGATACACCTTATGGTGGGACCAGCACATGGTACATACACGCAAGAGAGGGCCGATTGACACAGACACATGGAACATGAATACAAGTAGGGAGCCGATCAATAGGGTAGCAAGGGTACATCTAACATGTTCATGGAAATTAGGCTGATTGAGGTGGAATCCTCACGATAGATGTACACCTGAAGGCTACCATAATTACGGGGGTTGGGATCACGATTATCATTTTATACAGATTACTAGTTGGGACACTAGTTAGGTGGTGCAGAGATAAATATAGAAATGAGATTAACAGAGTAGTAGCGAAGCAGAGAAAACGTAGAAGCGCATTCAGTTCACCTTGCACTTATCTTGTCTTTAGTTACCTTGTTTTTATGGTATTGTCCTATTTTCGGTTTATTCATGTCATGATCCTTTATCTTGTTTGCATGCTGAAAGATCACTGGACTTACCAGACTTATGTCTGACCTAGTTTGTTTTTCGCCTCTTTTCTTCCGTTCCCCCCCCCCCAAGTAGTCAGGGAGGGAATAGCTCAGCCTAACTTGGACCTCTTCGCTTTCCAAGCTTGAAGATTAGTTGGTGTATCGCTTTGGACTCTCTCTCTCTTCCACTGCTATGGTTGGTTCATGCTTTATCGGGGAATATCATTGTTTTTATGCTTCTTTAATTCTTGGAGGTTTTTAAATCAAGACAGAAGTTTTATGTATTACATTTAAGTATGATTGAGGAAATTGTTGTAAAAGCTTGACTGAATTAAGTTGTTTGTAAAATGACTTTATTTTCCGCTACTTTATTTGTCTGTCTTGTAATTTATCTGCATCTTTTACCTATAATGCTCCACCGAAGTTAAGGCATTCCCTCTATGAGTGACCTTAACGGAGGTGGGGTGTTTCACCTATGCATTATTTACCTATCACTCCTAGACTTCAAAGGTTATATGCATCATTTGTAACAATGCATCATATGAGATGGCACAATGTGAGAACACTTGAAGAATGTAAGTTAACACACCCATCATATAGAGGAGATAGAAATATTTTGATAAGAAATATCCCGTTTCTGCAGCGGAGAGCCACAATGTCAGGCTAGGTTTATGTACAAATGAATTCTCACTGTTTTCTCAGTTTGGTTCCAAATATTCATCTTTACCTATAATAATTATAGTTTACAATCTACCCCCTTGAATGTGTATGAAAATTCTGTATTTGTTTCTCACAATTTTCATCCCTGGCCCTGATGATCCGACACATGGCATCGATGTTTACTTACAACTGTTAATCTAAGAGTTGTAAACATTATGCTATGAAGAAGTTAAAACATATGGCGTATCAAAAAAGATTTTTTTTTTGGATGTTCGCTTCTTTGTTGTGGACTATTAATGATTTTCCTGCATATGTAATGATTTCGGGTCAGAGTATGGTTGCTCATTTTGCTTGTCTTTATTGCATGGAAGAAACACAAGCATTCGCCTTACCGTATGGAAAGAAAATTTCATGGTTTGATTGTCATCAATGTTTTATCCATATTAATCATCTTTTTAAAAGAGGAAAAAACTTCGCGGTAATGGACATGAGACTCTACGAGCACCACCAGTTTGGTGAAGGGAGGATATATATGAACTTGTAAAAGATTATCCAACAAAATCGGACAGTAAACTGAAATCCATGGTAAATCGATGGTTCATAATTGGTGCAAATAGAGTATATTCTAGGAGTTTCCTTATTGCAAAAATTTCTTAATTTGTCATAACATTGACTGATGCATAACGAGAAAAACATATTTGATAATGTGTTTAATACTGTTTTGAATGCTTAGGGCAAGACTAAGGACGATCTGAAATCAAGATGTGATAAAGAAGAAATATGTAATCATCCTAAGCTTCAATAGAAGACAAATGAAAGTAAACAAACCAAAGCATGTTATGAACTTGAAAACAACCAAGTTAAAGTAATGTTAAAATGGGTGGAAGGATTACAATTTCCCAATGGAATTCCCTCTAATCTTCGTAGATGCATCGACTATAAAAACGGAAGACTGAGTGGAATGAAAAACCATGATTATCATGTATTGATGGAAAATTTGTTAGTTGCCGCTTTCTAAGAACTGTAGCTTGTAAAAGTCTGGAAGGTAATAATGAAATCAGTTTATATTTTAAGGAGCTTTGTTCAGCAACGTTTAAAGTTAACTATCTACTTAAACTTGAAGATGAAATCCCTTACTGCTCTACAAACTGGAAATAAAATTTCCTTTAGGTTTCTTTAATATAATGGAGTATTTACATGTTCAACTTCCATATGAAGCCTGACTTCGATGTCCTGTGTAATATTGATGGATGTATCCATTTGAGTGGTATGTTACTATACTAAGCATTTCTAAGCAGGCGTATATGAGTAGAATGACCGATTTCTGGCCTAAGTGGCGTAAGATCCCTGACCCTGTCAGGAAGGCCATTTGACAAGATTTTCTTGCTAGTTTATATCGCTTTACAATATGATTAAGTATAAACAAATAATTAGCAATATTTCCTCATTTTAAAGGATGAGTAGATTTGCAAGAAGCTGACTTCAACCTAGTCCAGCGCCTCTGGAATTTAAAGGTCGCTAAGAATTACAGGTATAAAATGTCAGAGCTAACGAAATTGGGAAAGAAAGCAAACTGGATGGGCACGGCCGTATGAGATAAATGGGTTAACTAGTGGAATAGTGAAGAATACAAGGTAAATCTACCAAATATCTATTTAATTATTTTGAAATTATTAAATATATTATTCAATGTAAATTTGCAGGCGGAGTCGGCGAGGAACTAAGCAAATAGAAGCGGAAACCCAGTAACCCTGGGATCTAATTCGTTCCAACATCACCGTGATGGCTTGGTAAATTTAACAGTTATTACATTTGTATATTGATCAATTCCATAATTAGCTATGTGTAATTGAATTATATAAATTATCTATTGCAGGAACGAGATCGTGGACATCCCATATCCTACATGAACGTATTTGCTCACATCCACACATCAAGGCAAGTAGACGATGCTGGCAACATCACATATCAGTAGGATGATCAGGATAGGGAGGCAAGTGCATGTGTATGCATATGTTTAATTTTATTGCTAACGTTGATAAGTTTAGTAATTATTAGCTATGTAAAATAAAAATAACGTTCTATGATATTTCTACTGTTATTGCTTTTGCATTATAGGCAAAGTTTCAAGAAGAACGAGCACAGCTGCTTGAGAGATCCGATCGTGATGAGTTGATGTGGGATGAGGAAGATAAATTTCGACTCTGTTATGGATCCAATGTAGCAAAATATAAGTTATGGCTATGGAAACCAAGCGGTAATTAATCCTTCCGCATACAATCAACATGTAGATATATAGTACTATGATATTTTATATATTGGAAACCCAGTTAAAAATAATGATAAGATATAGTCATGATTCATGTTGCTTCCCTATTAAATGACAGTTGACTGAAAACAAGAATCTAACACAACCTCTAAAATTTCATATATATATATATATATATGTGTGTGTATGTATGTATGTATGTGTGTGTGTGTGCAAATTACTAATTAGAATGAGTCAAAATGATTGACGATTCAAATTTGGATACTATTTTGCATGTGCTATTTTGCATGTACGGACAACCCTTCTGCATGTGTCATTTTTCATTTCTTTATTTATTAGTATTTATTTGTGATTTTAAACTAGCTTATCGTCTTTCTTTCTTTTTGAATATCTTTCACACTATTTGCAGGCTAGAGCATCTCAAAAGGCATATGAAAAAGCTTGGGACAAAACCAAAATAAAAGGGCGTAGAGCAATGGTTGAGTAGCTGCAGAAGGAGAATCGTCTTTGTGCTATATAGATGGAGCAGCTGAATCAAAAGCTAGCCAAGTATGTGCAGCAGCATGGTTTCTTTCCTTTATTGTCTTGTGCTTCCGGAGGCGATGAAGATGCTTGCGAGGTCTTTTTTGTGATTATGTTTGCATTATATATATATTGACTTGGAGTTGCCAAGTATTGTGTTTTGATGTTGTATATGTTTGTTTGTAGTTGGTAAGAATGATATTTTGGATGTATTTTGATGGTATACACTTTGTTTGTTGACGTATATATGTTGGTTTGGAGTATGTGAGGTTAATAATTTGGTTTGTGATGTTTCGATGGTTTATTTTGTATATATTGTTATTGATTTGATTTATGTTGGATATTTATATTGTTATTGTTATATATGTGCTATGTATGTGTGGAATGGATTGGAAATGGGGTGGAAATGGAAATTGAAATGGTGTAGCTAGAAGGTAATAGGCTTTCTATTATTAAAAAAATCATCTAAATTTTAAACGACAAGAAACGACTTCCGGATTATTTATTTCATACGGCTTCTTATGATTTCCAATGGTTGCCTACCATTGCAAGCCGTTGGAAAATTTCTGCTGGATCCGTTCGAAAACAACTGAATTTGTAGGTAGTATTCCGATGCCGACCAATGGCTCTAAGCCACTGGAATAGCCGTATTATCTCATAGTGATTTTTTTTATAGAAAATGAATAGTTAAACGTCACCTTCCCTTGCCTTGCATGTATATTATATATATATATAGTATACTTTATGCTTATGTTTTCAACATTATGGTGCTAGACAGAGCATTTAGTGAAAGTAATGGTAACATGGGCAGTGAACGGCAATGGAAGAGATATTATGTATAAGTTAGATTTTTCTTAGGGTACCCCATTACGTGAAACATCGTTCACGTATGGACCACTATCGATAAAAATGAAAATACGGTCATGTCGAGTAATGCGCTAAGATCTATGTAAAACCTTGTTCATGTATGGACCGCAATAGACAAAAATAAAATTGTAGTTATGTCGAGTAATGCGCAATGATCATAGAATGGTAATAAAATATATAAGTTAACTTATTTTAGAAATTCCAGAAATGTTGATACAAAATGTAAAATTCATCAAACGAAAAGTTGTTTATATTTCAAATTAAAAGTTACAGAAAAATACATAAATCAAATCGAGAATACGTCTCAGATATCTTGTCAAATTTTGAAACCAGTATTTTATTGTATTTAAATTCAAGTTTAACGAATCAAAGTTATTGGTCTTTACACTTGGAATCACACATGGATCCCAACATCCAAATAAACTATTTCTCCTCATTAAAGAAAACATATGGGTTTTTAAGTGGTTTCGGTTTGTGTCATCTTTTACAAGTACACTCCCCATTTACCTAGCGCTTTAAAAGCCAAAAAATGGGCTTTTCTGACAAGCTCAACTCCAATTCTTTTGGAAATAATCAAACAATACACATGAGTGTGAGCTGCATAGTTAATGCTTCGTTAATACCCCGTTATATCCCCGCTGAATCGTATAATAGATTTTTACCGTTACACTATTTTCAAATAGCCTCTGGAATAGACTTTCTGCTTTAAGCCGCTATATTCTGATATTCCCAATGTATCCCATTATTTCAGCTATATTTTGTTGTTTTCGCTATATCTTCTATTAAAGAATTCAATTTAAAATTTTATACATTATAAAATTAGTTTTTTTTATATAACTTTTTAACATATATTTTTTAGAATAGAAAATACTATAATATTCTATTAAATTTAATCAAGCTAAATAAAAGTATATACTTATTTACATATATTTTTATATACTTTTATTTAATATTAAGAATTTACTAATTATAATTAAGTTGAATGTTAGTTTTCCATTTATTTATCACTTACATATTTTTAAAAAGAACAATAAATATGAGTTTTATATGCTAATTTAGACTCATCTGCTATATCCTGCTATTTTCTCGCTTTATCCCCGCTACAACTTTTTGCACCTCTATTGCATTGGATCTAGTAAGTACTTTAACTACACAGAACATGAGCCGCCCACTAATTGTTAAAATAATTAAATAATACACAAGAGCATGAGTCACTCTCTAACCATCTAAGTGGACAATTCTCTATATCATTTTCCTTATAAGAGTTGTTGATGGGCAAAATTGGTCGCTAACACTCGTGATTTCCACCATAGTGATAATTAACGTCTGGAATGGAAAATAAGAGAGTTACGATGTAAGTATGCAGTGAAAGATGCGAGTAAACATTCATTTAGAATTTATTATGGTTCGACTCATCGAAGCCTATGTCCATTATGGAAGTTTGATATTTTAT
Source organism: Allium sativum (assembly GCA_030737875.1). Classification (NCBI taxonomy): domain Eukaryota; kingdom Viridiplantae; phylum Streptophyta; class Magnoliopsida; order Asparagales; family Amaryllidaceae; genus Allium; species Allium sativum. The sequence continues at coordinate 135,074,728 of CM060925.1, read as the reverse complement.
TACTTCTCGTTTACAGATTACAACATGAAATCGGAATATTTCCAAGTGTACATGAGTCTTGATGATTCCACGCACTAAAGTATGATTTTTAAATGCTATTCTTGGAGGGGGAGGAAGTCACTTCTTCATGATCCGAATGTTTGGAAGTTGTATTGTTTTATTCGGTTCTGAGTTCGAGATTGGATTGTCATGCGACGTTGGGTGATTGGATTGGAATAAAAGCCAAACGTAACGTGGTCGACTGGCGCGGTGCTCGGGGGTCGAACTTATTTCGTTTGACTACTCGGGCATGCATACAAGATGTGGAAATTCAATTGAGTCGTCAAGTCCAGGATTCGATCGTTGATCCAACCACGTCGTGGTCATGATTCGTTCCCAGTGTTGCACTTGCGGTCAGTGATGACGCTTGTAACACCCCATAATTTTAAGGAACATTAATGACAATAAACAAAAGAATTCTTAATTAAATATTAGGAATTAAGTAAAATGGACTGCTCCATCGCGTTCGTCTCAGAATTCTGGTTCATACAGACTTCGAGTTTGCATAAAACGGACAAAGAAGATATAACGGTTAGAATTTTGTATACATATAAGAGGGATATATGTAAATAAAATAAAACCAGAATTCAAAATAAATCAAATGAGATGAGCGGGAGACGGTGTGGGAATAAGACTCGTTAGGGTCGACCTATGGGTCGACCCACTCAAGGGTGTGTCGACCCTAGGGTCGACCCAGGGGTCTACCCACCCTAGGTAGGTTCATTTTTCTGAACCAGGACTTGTTTGTTTGATGGGTTCTTCGGAGAACGTATATATAAAGGCCAACATTTCTATTGTTTTCTACACCTAAAACAATGGAGATAAGGAGATGTTGCCTCAGCTTGGATTGAATTAGACTATCTTCTACAACAACAACCTATATATATACATCAGAGATATTTCTTTTACTTCGATCCAATCTATGTGAGTTCATGTTACTTTTAGATATAAAAATTTAACAGTAACTGTGACATGTTAATAAACCATATCTGAGTATATGCCTGTTAAGAAACTTATTCATATCTAAACAGTCCTCCTTTGATTACATGTATCTCTACATAAACCTATTCTGTTGTTCAGTTGTCATTATATGCCTATTATATGCTTATTTATGTTCTCCACCCTCGTTCCCTTTTTATTTTATAAGCTTAGGCTACCTTCTAGCCTAGGCCAATCTCGTGAGAGACATACATATAAACAAAACTGGGACAATAGGGGAATGTTTGGAATGATATTTGGGGCATATATTATACTATGGAATATAATTGGAATTTGGGGTGTATGAACGTGTAAATATGTAAGCTTAATGCAACGATTAAGTGGGACATGTTAATAAACTTTAAGTAACCCGTGAAACCTATTAATCTGTGGGGGTTAGATAAATCTTTAAAACTATGGGGTTAAGTAAACTTGTTTATTCTGTTGGGGTTATATGAACTTGTTTACCTATAAAATCTGTTGGGATTATACAAACCCGTTAATATGTAATTTGTTGAATCTGTGGGGGTTAGGCTGTAAAACTTAACCTGTTGAAATCCTAGTTGGTTGGGGACATAAGTTTAAGGGTTTGACTTGTGTCATTTGTGTTGTGGGACCCATATTAGTCAGTAACCCATTTTGGTATTAAAGGCGACCCCGCACTAGGTAGGGGTCAGGGCACACTTATTGAGCTAATTATAAGAGGTTCATCTTGGAAAGGGTGTTCTGATGGCGCGTTCCAACGGGGTCGTTTGCGTGCATGGGTCCGACCTGCCCAGGAAAATAAGTCGTCGTAACGCCTGTAAATAGGTCTGTGTGGTTGCCACTTTAGGAAGTAATACACCCTATTGTGGAGCAAACACATGGTATTTACGTGTCAGGGAGCCGATTGCTTGGGGTAGTAATTAGGGTACATCTAGTCATGCATGTTTAAGTACCAGTTATTTCTATTTAGGGGTAACACCCGTTATTTCTATTGGGGTACCTGTTATTTCTGTTTGGGGGTAAAACCCGATACTAGAAGTACACCTAAGTCTACCATTTTATTTCTATTGGGATCATTCTGTTTATGTTAAGTAATTGGGAAACACTTAATTCGGAATACTAGCATTAGTGCAGAGAAAGTAATTGAGAAGCATAGTTTATCCTGTTTATCCTGTCCATCTTGTCTATACCTGTTATATGTTATTGTTATCTCTCATTCAGTTTACTTTATTGTATTGATACTTTTATTTCTTTATATGCTAAAGGTCACTGGACTCGCCAGACTTTTTGTCTAACCCATTTTCCTTCCTTTTCTCTCTTTCCTTCCCCCTCGGTTCTCAGGGTAGGAACGCTCAGGCGTGATTAGGACTTTCTCTCTCTTCTATTTCTGCTTGGATTTGGATCTTCTTTGATGTATCACTTTGACTATTTGTCTACTTTGACATGGAACTTATAGGGATTATGATTTTTCATTTATGCACTCTGATGGGTTTTAGAGCAAGACAGATGTTTTTATTTGATGTATTTGGTTCCAATATTTTTGCCTTATATTGTAACTGGATATGAGACTACGATGTTTTCTATTTAAAAATAAAGTTTTAAATTTCCGCTGCTATTTTATATATCTGTCTTGTGAGATTCTTTTTTGTTTACCTATATGACTTCACAGAGCTTAATGCTTTTTGATAAAAATTGACATTAACGGACGTGGGATGTCACATTTTGTATCAGAGCTGAAGGTTGCAAGATCGGATAAAAGTTTTGAAAAAATCTTTTTAAGAGCAAAATATTTTGGAGAAAATCTATTTTTGAAAAGCATATTCCTCAAGGCCATATGAAATATCTTTCGATTCTCTATTTGAATCTCTTTTCCATTTCTTTTCAGCATATCTAGGGAACCGAATCTTCCCAAGGGCATTCAGATACTGTCTTGGTTCCATATATATCTTGAGACTGCGGCATCTGCCGGAGGCCAAGTAGAAGCCCCTCCCCTAGCAGCAGTCATTGTTCCTCCACCTTAGCGAGTAGATAATTTCTCCAAGATATGCAAGGACTTTTGTGTTATGGGAGAAAAACCATTCCATGGAACTAAAAGCTTTGTGGAAGCATGGAATTGGCTGCGAGATACAGAGAACTTGTTTGGACTTTTTGAGGTCGACAGCCATAGAAAGATACAGTTGGTCGCATGGCAGCTTAGGGACGAGGCTTCATTTTGGTGGGAAGTGACACAGGCAGGGCATCCAGTGGATACTTAGGCTGATTTCCGACCGAGATTCGAGACGAAGTTTCTTTCTCAGGCATAAGAGAGTATGCAAATCAAGTGATTCTTGGCACTTAAGCAAGGAACAATGTCTATTAAAGAGTATGTCAATAAATTCAATCTACTGGCAAGGTTTGGTCTGGAATTAGTGGATACCCCGCACAAGAAAGCTTTGTGGTTTGCGAGAGGGTTGAATCAACCTCTCAAAGCATTGGCATTATCTCATATACCTATGGGAGCAACTTTTGAAAGGCTTGTTGACATGGCACTGATGCATGAAGAGGGTAAGTATCAGAAGAAAGAGGTCAAGACCGATGAGACGCAAAACAAGAACGTGTGGCCCAAGAAAGAATAACAAAGGAAAGGAGGAAAGAACGACAAAGCTCAGAACAACAAGAAGTGTCATGGTTGTGGGAGCTTAGGTCATCTGGTCAGAGATTACAGAAAAAGGAAGAATGCTTGTTTCAGCTGTGTGGAAACTGGACATTATAGTAAGGAATGCCCCCAAGAAGCAAGGACATGGGCAAAGGGAAGGACCTTCTGGAGGGTAGGTGCATGCTTTCGAGGCTAACGGACCGGACAGAGGTAGGAAAGTTTCTGTTGAAGATTTAATTTTCCTTTCCGATCATCCAGTTAGGACTCTTTTTGATTCTGGCGCTTCTCATTCTTTTATATTGGATTCTATGGTTGAGTCTCTACACCTTAGTACTAGTATTTTTTATGATCCTGTTATTGTCTCATACCCCATTAGGGGCATGACTCATCTGTCTATGATATGTCGAGGTTTGAGGATATCTATGTTGGGCGTCTAGTTTGAGTGCGACACATATGTGCTTGGTTGATTAGCATAGAAATATGTTTATTTTATGCTCTTATATCTTATCTTTTGTATATAAATAAATAATACGTTGGGTACTATTTTTTTGTTTTCACAGATGAGTTGTTCAAGCCTTATACAGCCTTTAAAGTGAAGAATTGATCCAATATACATGAAGATTGCATAAGAAGCTGTCATTGGAGGCTAATTGTGTTCGCAATGGGCTAGAATATTTGCTTTTGAAAGAGATTGGAAGAAAATAACTTTGGAAATCTTCTATTGGACACATGGCGAAGAGGGATAAGTTGAGGATCATGACACAATCTTTGATGAGGAGGCCCATTTAGATAACTAGGATTTTGCAACTCAGTTATAAATACACATGTATACCCATTGTAAAGAAAGGACTTTTTCTGCTGTAATTCTTCTTCCATTAATCTAGTTTAATTTTCTTCTTTTACTTTTTTGTGTTTTTATTTTCTTAGAAACTAATTCCATCTACACAATTAGGTTCGGTAGAGTACTAGTTTTATTTTGCACTTATATTCATTAGTGATTGACCGTCTGATTAGATTCAGCGGTAATCCTAATTTTATTTTCTATTGATCAATTTCAGCAATTTTAATTTTTGCTTTTTATTTTCTTTTCTAGGTCAAATTGGATTTGATTAGATTCAGATCTAATTCATAGTTTTATTTTCTTTTAAATTGAAATTTGTGATTTGATCGTTGGTTCAATTATGTTTGTTCTGAATCAAATTACAGTTTCAATCTTTTTGTTTTCAAAATCAACCTCCAAGTTTTGCCTAAACTGCCCAAGAAATATATAAATAATAAAATTTAATATTCCTCCTTGTGTTCGACCTACATACTACACGATCTATGTGCTTGCAGTATTTATTTAAAATTTCGCGCTTTTCTAATTCATAGAAAGCGTCGAACATTGGTTTTATGGGCTATGGTATGATTCTAGGGATGGATTAACTAGCCATGTATGGTGCCATCCTAGACTGTGAGGGGACGATCATTAGACTTTTGACTTACCATAGGAGGACTCTCGAGATTTCTTGTGACCTAAGGGGGTCTTTCATGCCTAGTTTCCTAGAATCACTTGATACTTCTATCGATGATTTGCGATCTGTACCCATAGTCTATGAGTATACGAATGTTTTCAATGAGGTTAGTGGCTTACCTCCGAGGCGAGAGATGGATTTCCAGATATACCTGGTGGATAATGCGAGCCGCATTACCTGTGCGCCACATGGCTCCTAGGGAAAGGAGAGAGCTTAGCAAGCAAGTAGGGAAGCTATTTGAGAAGGGGTTTATTAGGCGAAGTATTTCATAATGAGGTGCTCCTGTCATCTTCGCGACCAAGGAGGATAGCTTACTTCGTCTATGTGTGGATTACAGGGAGTTGAATAAACTCATCAAGAAGAATAGAGACCCGCTCCCGAGGATTGATGATCTGTTTAACTAGCTTGTTGATGCATCTGTTTTCTCATAGTTACATTTGTCCATGGGATTTAATCAGTTGAGGGTGGCCGAGAATAGTATAGATAAGACCGTTTTCAGAACTGTAGATGGCTTATTTGAGTGGCAAGTCATGCCTTTTGGGTTGACGAATGCACCCGCGTATTTTGTGGATCTGATGAGAAGAGTGTTCAAGGAGTTTCTGAATAAGTTTGTAGGGGTCATTGTGGATGACATTCTGATTTTCTCGAAGAGCGAAGAAGAGCATGCCCAATATTTAGAAGAGGTCTTGAGGACTCTCAGAGCACACCAGCTTAAAGCGAAATTCTACAAGTGTAACTTCTTAAGAAAAGAGGTGAGATTTCTAGGGCATATGGTCTCCAAGGATGGGATAGCGGTGGATCCCGCAAAAGTAGTTGCAGTCCAAAAATGGAAGGTTCCAAAAAATGCAATGGAGATGAGAATTTTTCTTTGTTTAACGGGCTACTGCAGGAAGTTTATCAAGGACTTTGCAAGGATATCCACCCCACTCACCATACCGACGAAGAAGAATCTGACCTTTGCTTGGAGTATTGATTATGAGGATGCTTTTCAGTGATTAAAGAGGACTCTGATGACATCCCCAGTTTTAACATTGCTTGATGGGAGCAAAGTGTTCACCTTGTACACTGATGCATGTGGTACAGGGCTTGGTGCCGTCTTCAAGCAAGAGGGAAGGGTAGTACGCTATGGTAGTAGACAGTTAAAGGTTCATGAAAAGAACTAACCTACCCATGATTTGGAGTTGGCTGCTATAGTGTTTGCACATAAGACTTGGCGGCATTATCTCTTGGAAGAAAGGTTCGAGTTATACACGGACCAAAAGTCACTCAATTATTTGTTTTCACAAAAGGATCTCAATTTTAGACAGGAAAGATGGATGGTGTTCCTAGCATCCTATGACTTCGAGATTGCTTATACCCCTGGCAAGGGTAATGTAGTGGCGGACGCATTGAGTAGGCAGAGGATTTTCCTAAGTCCTCTATTCGTAGAGAGACAGAGTTTGGAGTACATATCGACCTTCGATTTTAGGCTGTTTACAGATCTTACACCTGGTTTGTTAGCATCTTTAGAGATGAGACCTACTTTTAAGGACCAGATAGGATCTTCGTAGCGAGAGGACCCACAGATAGCATACATGATGGATAAGCTCGGTAGAGGGATGTGACACCCTACATCCGTTAATGTCACTCTTTATCAGAATTCATTAAGTTTAGTGAAGCGTTATAGGTAAATAGAAACATCACAAGACAGATATAAAATAACAGTGAAATTTAGAACTTTATTAAACAGAAAACATCGTGGTCCAAAACCCAGTTACATCATAAGTCTAAAATACAGAAAATCAATTACAATTTCTGTCTTGTACTAAAATCATCAGAGTACAGTAATATATGAAAAGAAAAGTCCACGAAAATAGCCATATCGGAGAAGACAAGAAATCAAAGCGATACATTTAAGCAGCTCCAAACAGAATGAAAGAGATAATCCTAATCAAGCCTAAGTATTCTCACCCTGAAAACCTAGGTGGGGAAAAGGAAGAGAGAGAAAAGAAAACAAAATGGGTTAGACATAAAGTCTGGCGAGTCCAGTAACTTTTAGCATATAAATAAGTAAAAGCATCATGAAAGGCATATAAACTAGATGAGAGAGATAACTGTATCATAATACAGGTATAACAGATAGAACATGATAAACAGAATAGAATATATTGTGCATCTCAAGTATTTTTCTCTGCACCAATACTAGTATAACAGAAACAAGATGATCCCAACATAAACAAAATGGTAGACTTAGGTGTACTTCTAGTGAATGGTTTTACCCCGTACAATAATAATAGGCAGCCCAACAGAAATGATAGGTGTTACCCCCCAACGATAATAACGGGCTCCTAAACAAGCAAGACTAGATGTACCCTAATTACAACCCTAAGCGATCGGCTCCATATCCCATAGATACCCTGCGATTTCCCCACATTAGGATGTATCACTTCCTAAAGTGGAATCCCTTTTTTCCGAGAGTCATAGCAATATCTACTGATGGCACAACGTCTTATTATCCGAATGCAAGCAGATTTATGCACGCACATGAGTCCGAAGGAGTGCGCCGTCAACATCCCCACTTAAATGAACCTTTTACAATCAACTCAATAAGTGTGCCCTGACCCCGACCTAGTTCGGGGTACCTTGTTTGATACCAAGATGGGTTAGTAACTGATACGGGTCCCGCACAACAGATGATACAAGCTTCCCCCTAGGCTTGCATCCCCGCTACTAGGATTTTGACAAGTTATGCCTAACAGTTTAACAAGGTTTCATAATCCCAAAATATAAAACATGTTAAGTTTGTCGGGTTTATATATAACACGCCCCCACATATTTAACAAGATTTACTTAACCCCCCACTTATTCAAGCAAGCTTACTTAACCCCTACTCAATTTGATAGTTTCATGTAACCCTCACATATTTAAATAGGTTAAGTATTACAGGTTAACAAGTTATTATCATTCATCCATTTATGGTTGTCAATTCACTAGACCTCTCACATTAAGTCTACCACTTGTGGATGCTGGATATGTCGGGTGGTTCCTGGCATACTTCTACCACAAGTCGGACTTAACCTCGTGTCTTTTCACGGTTACGTGTACATTTATGCACTCGACCCCTCACACTAGATTAACCGCTTGTGGACGTTGGATTTGCCGGGTGGGTCTGGGCACACTTCTGCCACAAGTGTAATCTAACCTCATGTCTAAGTGCGGTTACAGTTTCTAATTATTGTAAATCTAGGCATGTTCATTGTTAAACAATTTTTCATGTTCATCAAAGGTTATGCCCCAAATCCTAGTCCGATTCACGATACAAGTTATGCCCCAAATTAAAGTTTTAGATCAAGGTATAGATTATGCCCCACATCCAAATCATGATTTACAACATAAGATATGCCCTAATTTACCATTCACAACCATTCCCAATTTCGTGCGCTCGCATATTTCAGCGATAGGCCTAGGCTCGAAGGTATCCTAGGCTATAAAAACAAAAAGGGAAGAAGGGAGAGAAGAGAATAGAAATAGGCTTAATAATAAGACAGCCATATGATGACAAAAATACACATACTAGAAGAATAGGCATATGGTGACATGATTAGTCAAACTAACAGAATAGGCATATGAGAACTAAACAATAAATTAAGTGTACAAGTAGTGGAAGACCTATTTAGTTATAATTCAGATTACTAACAAGTATAGGTTTAGATCCAAACATATAAACATGTCAAGATTATTTATTAAATGTTTACATCTAAAAGCAACATAAACTCATAGGGACAGGATCTAAAGAACAGAGAAATGACTGTAGATGTTGTAGCTGAGACTCTTGAATTCGTATAAATCGTTGTTCCAGAAGAAGAGTTTATTTTAATCTGAGCTGGGGTAGCACTTCATTGTCTCCATTGTTTTTTATGAATAAAACAATAGAATTGAGGTCCTATATATAGCTTTAAGCCAATGAATCTGGTCAAGAAACAAGTCTCGGTTCGTAGAATGGATCTTCCCTAGATCTGGGTGGGGTCGACCCAGGAGTCGACCCAGGGGTCGACACCCACGTGTAAGGGTTGACCCATGGGTCGACACCCATGGGGCATGGGGTCGAACCTTAATTCCCTCCCTTTTTCCCACTATTCCATTTTGATTTCTGGACTAGTTTATTTATATTGCTTATATGTATACAAGCTTCAAACCTTAATATCTTCTTCATACAATGTCTGTTTTATGCAAACTCATAGTCTATTTTAAGCAGAATTCCAAGACGAATGCAATGGCGTAATCCTTTTTACTTAATTACTAATATTTAATTAAGTATTGTTTAGTTTATCATTATTGTATTCTTTAAAATTTCTGGGTGTTACATTCTCCTCTACTTAAAGGATTTCGTCCCCGAAATCTCCAAGTTAGGAAGAATGTATATCGTAACATCGATCATCCATCTACTCATCCACCAATCACAGGCATCCATTGTCCTTAAAATATTTCTAATATTTATATGAACATATGCAAAGGTGTGTGTATATATCCCTATGCTAATGAGAAAAATCAGGCGGTCTACTGATCCAGTTGACCTCCTTAATGCAATGTATGTCAGTGCCATGAATCCAACATGTATGCAAATAATCCAAACCTATCATGTAAATGCTATAAGCGTGCACTATCATCTATCCAAATGCAACATCCATATGATAATACACCCATTTCCATCCATAAAAAGAAGAAAAATGCACATGCATCCATATGCAGTATGAGAGTGATTGAGCCGATTTAGTGCCTAGTGTGTGTGTATATGCATTCACGAGCAACCACTAGCAAACACTTGCACCCCCTTGCATCCATCAAACATAACATGTCTCAAACACATGTTTACATCCATGGGATTCCTACCTAAATGTCGAAGATTCAATCGATAGGATGATAGAAACAAGTACAAATAAAAGTTTTGGAAAAAGATGTTAAGAACATACCTTTGAAAAGAAAAGGGTACGAAGGTGAATCTTTTCTTCAGTCTCCCAAATTGCATCTTCATGGACATCTCCCCACTGAACTTTCATTAACTTGACCTCTCGGTTGCATAACTTCTTAACCTCTAATCCAAGAATGCGGTTAGGAACTCGCCTAATTGTCGCCTCCTGTTCCACCTCTACTTCCTCAAGCATACTCGGTCTAACTACTTCTATGCTATCATGTAGGCACTTCTGTAAATGAGAAATGTGGAAAGCATCATGAACACTGGCAAGTATCTCTAGTAACTTCACCCTGTAAGCCATTTGCCATTCCTGTCAGTTATGGTAAATGGCCCTACAAACCTTGGTGCCAATTCCCTAAAGATCCAAAACGAACCACATTCCTCAGAGGTGATGCTCTGATGAAAAAAATGTCTCTACCTCAAACTCAATATCAATTCTTCTCTTATTTGCATAGGACTTCTTCCTATCCCGAGCTGTCTTCATGCGTCTGCGAATAAGATCATTCTTCTCTGAAGTTTCCTTAATCATCTCAGGTCCAAGTAGAAGCCTTTCTGTAGACTCCCACCAATAAGCCAGTGATCTACAGAGTCGTCTGTACAGTACCTCGAAGGCTGCCATGCCATACAAGGCTGGTAACTGTTGTTGTAGGCGAACTCTACCAAAGGAAAATGTTCTTCCCAAGTCCCTTCGAAGTTTAGGATACACAGTCTTAAAAGATCCTTAAGAAATTTATTTACCTTTTCTGTCTGTCCATCGGTCTGAAAGTGATAAGCGGTGCTCAAACACAATTGTGTTCCTGATGCCTCTTGCAAGCTCCTCCAAAACTCATTGGTGAATATGGGGTCACGATCACTCACAATACTGGAAGATACTCCATGTAAACGGACTATCTCATGAAGATAAATGGCTGCCAACCATGTTGTCATCCTCTTACTCTTAACAGGAATGAAATGAGCGCTCTTAGTAAGCCTGTCAACCATAACCCAAAAACTTGTGTTGCCTTTACTCGATTTAGGCAAACCATCAATGAAATCCATAGAGACGCTCTCTCACTTCCACTGTGGGACCTCCAAAGGATGAAGTAAACCACCAAGCTTCCTTTGCTCAACTTTGACTTACTGGCAAATCAAACATCGAGAAACAAATTCTGCTACATATTTCTTCATCCCAACCTAAAAGAAAACCCTCTTCATATCTCTATACATCTTATCACCGTCCATATGAATAGTTATCCTAGAGTGATGGGAATCCTCAAGGACTGTCTTCAACCGACTCCCAACTCGGGGAAAACAAAAACTTCCATATTGTCGCAACCACCCTCTATCATCCGTGGAATATTTACTGAGGTGACTGGAAGTCTCCCCTCTACCGAACCTATCCAAAATGTCTGCTATCAGTGGGTCCTCTCGCTGTGAAGTTCCTATCTGGTCCAAAAAAGTAGGTCGCACCTCTAATGATGCCAATAAATCAGATGTGAACTCGGTAGAGGATCTAAAATCTAAACTCAATATATACTCCAAGCTCTGCCTCTCTACAAGTAGAGGACTCAAGGTCATCCTCTGCCTACACAGTGCATCTTCCACCACATTACCCTTGCCAGGGATATAAGCAATCTCAAATTCATAGGACACTAGGAACTCCATCCATCTCTGTTGCCTAAAATTGAGATCCTTCTGCGAGAATAAGTACATGAGAGATTTATGATCGGTATACAACTCAAACTTCTCACCAAGTAGATAATGGCGCCAAGTCTTAAGCCCGAATACAATGGCAACTAACTCTAAGTCATGGGTAGGGTAGTTCTTTTCATGAACTCTTAACTGTCTGCCTCCATATCATACTACCCTTCCCTCTTGCATCAGAACCGCACCAAGCCCTGTACCACATGCATCAGTGTATACTGTTAACACTTTGTTTCCATCAGGCAAAGTCAAGATTGGGGCTGTGCAAAGCCCTCTTTAATTGCTAAAAAGCATCCTCACAGTTTATATTCCAAGCAAATGTCAGATTCTTCTTCGTCAATCTGGTGAGTGGGAATGATATCTTTGTGAAATCCCTAATGAAATTCCTATAATAGCCCGCTAAACCAAGAAAAATCCTCCCTTCCGTTGCATTCTTTGGAATATGCCAACCTTGAACTGCATCTACTTTCGCGAGATCTACTGCTATACCATCCTTAGAGACCACATGCCCTAGAAATCTCAGTTCCTTTCTCCAAAAATGACATTTGAAGAATTTCTCCTTAAGCTAATGTGCTTGGAGAGTTTTAAAACCTCCCTTAAATGCCGGGCATTCTCTTCCTCACTCTTTGAGAAAATCAAGATGTCATCAACAAAGACCACAACGAACTTATTTATAAACTCCTGAAACACCCTACTCATCAGATACACAAAATAAGCGGGTGCATTCGTCAACCCAAAAGGCATGACGAGCCACTCGAAGAAACCATCTGGAGTTCTAAAGGCAGTCTTGTCTATACTGTCATCGACCACCCTTAACTGATGAAACCCCATGGCCAAGTTTAACTGGGAGAAAACAGATGCACCAACAAGCTGGTCAAACGGATCATCTATCCTCGGAAGTGGGTGCCTATTTATCTTACTGAGCTTATTCAACTCGTTGTAATCCACGCATAAGCGAAGCGAACCATCTGCCTTAGCGGCGAATACTACTGGAGCACCCTATTCAGATATGCTTCGCCTTATAAACCCTTTCTCAAGTAGCTTCCCTACTTACTTGCTGAGCTCCCTCCTTTCTGTTGGAGCCATATGGCGTACAGGCAACACAACTGGCTTTGCATTGTCCACCAAGTATATATGGAAATCAATTTCGTGCCTCGGAGGTAATCCCCGTACCTCCTCAAAAACATCTGGATACTCATAGACTACTAGTACATATCGTAAATTATCGGCAGGTGCATCAAGCGTCTCTAGGAAACTAAGCATGACAGACCCCTTAGGGTCACAGGAAATCTTGAGGGTCCTCCCATGGCGAGTCAAAAGTCTAATGACCCTCCTCTTACAATCCAGAATGGCACCATACATGGCTAGCCAATTCATTCTAGAATCAGACTATAGCCTATGAAATCAAGCACATATGCATCGCATTCAAACTCAACGCCCAACTTAGATGTTCTCAAACTCTGACAAATCATAGACAAATGAGTCGTACCTCCAATGGGATTTGAGACAACAACGGGATCCAAAACCATACTAATACTATGGTGCAGAGACTCAACCACAGAATCAGATATAAAAGAATGCAAAGTGCCAAAATCAAAAAGAGTTATAACAGGATGATTGGAAAGAGAAATCAAACCTTTAACAGAAACTTTCCTATCTCTATCCAGTACACCGGCCATAAGAGTATGCACCTGCTCTTCAGAAGATCCTGCCCTTTGGCCCTGTCCTTGCTTCTTCGGGCAATCCTTAATAAGATCGACCTCTCCAGCATTCTTCCTTTTTTTAATCTTTGCTCGAACGGCCCACGCGTCCACAATTATGACATCTCCTCTTTTCTCGGGCTTTGTCTTTCTTTCCGCCCTTCTTTTGCTATTGTTTTTCTTTCATGGGCCACACTTTCTTGTTTTGTGTTTCATCAATCTTAGCCTCTTTCTTTTCACCTTTATCTTCTTCGTGCATCAATGCCATATCAACGAGTTTCTCAAAATTTGCTCCCATCGGAGTATGAGACATAGTCAACCCATGAAGGGGTTTATTCAATCCTCTATCAAGCCTCAAATATTTCTTGTGCGGAGTATTCACTAGCTCCAAACCAAACCTCGCCAATTGATTGAACTTATTAAGATACTCTTTAACTGACATGCCTCATTGCTTAAGTGCCAAAAACCTTTCCATTTGCATACTTTTCTTGCCTTAAGAAAGAAAGTTCATCTCGAATCTCTATCGGAAATCGTCCCAAGTCTCAACTGGACGGCCTGCTTGCGTCACTTCCCACTAGAATGAAGCCTTATCTTTCAGCTGCCAAACGACCGACTGAATCTTCCTACGGTCTTCAACCTAAAAATCCCGAACAAATCCTCCATCTCTTTAAGCCAATTCCTGCTTCTACAAAAGCCTCATTTCCTCGTAATGGCTTTCCTCCCATAGCAAAGAATTCCTTGCATATCTTGGAGAAATTATCCGCTCACAAAGGAGGAGGAGGAATAGCGGCTGCAACTAAGGGAGAGGCGTCTTCTTGGCCTTTGGCAGGTGCTGTAGCCTCAAGATACGTACGGAACCAAGCCGGTATCTGAACGCCCTCGAGAATATTAGGTTTCCCAGACATGCTGAAAAGAAAAGGAAAAGAGATTCAAATAGAGAATCGAAAGATATTTGAAATGGCTTTGGGGAATATGTTTTTCAAAACGTACTTTTCTTTTGAAAATACTTTCTTTTAAAACCTTTTTGAAAATAATTTTCAAAATCTTTTATTCGATCTGATAACCTTTGGCTCTAATACCAAATGTGACACGCTACGTCGGTTAATGTCACTCTTTATGGGACGACCCGAACTTCCCCGTAAAGGAAAGCACGGATAGAATTGAGTACAAGACAAAATAGAACGCATACAGAAGAACATTTCATTGTTATTACAACAATTCCATCAGATACAAGAATATACAGAGTATAAATGAATAAATTACATTCAACAAATATCAGAGATTACAATAAATTACATAGCAGCGGAAAAATATACAAAACACAACTGAAAGTAATACACGGATACAGAGCTTTCCGAGCATCGTTCCAGCTGTAAATCAGGACCCTGTGAATATAAATCTGCAAAACCAAAACTACTAGCTGCCCGTGTGGGAAATAGGGGCACCCAGAGTTTAGGTTAAAACAATAAACTCCAGGTCAGTCATGTGACTGGTGTGAGAACTAAAACAGTTATTTAAAACTTTACCTTCAAGATAGTAATTCAAGGGACCACGCCGTATAACACGGAACGGGTTTCCTCCCAAGAATACTAGTGCATATAACAAAACAACGCAATGCTTTTTGGAAAAATGAAGCTATTATAAGACCCAGGTCCCATCACACAATGCAACGCAAGCCGGAGGATAGGGTTTTCCCTTATAATAGCCAAATAATGCTTGATACGTTTAAAACAAATCATTTGATACTATTATAAGTGTATAGTGTCAAAACAATTTCAATCATAAATATCAATCATAGGCGACATGGGTACCATATATCATGTCGCCATACTAGTTCTACAATTAAAACCGCAATATCACGTATTGGAAATTGGATTTCCGTCATGAGCCGAGGCAAGGGGCAAGCTCCTCTCCGCGTTCGAGACACTCTAGCAAATGTCCCAGGACCCCACTATGATCCTTGGATCTTCAGGGCCGGTCCTCTCTTACTTTTGAGGATTAGTTATTCCTGAACACACGTTTCCCGGTCCTTACAGACCTATATCCGAGGCGCCTCGTATCCAACAACCACACAGGTGAAAAGTATATAAATGTCAGGGCTGGTAGGTCACTGACACCACCCTAGCTAGAAAGAAACGTCGTGCTCTCCCTGCAGTCACTATCCCGTTTTTGACTCATACCGAGGTGTGAGGCTCGCGAATTCACGCTATACACAAAGCTACGCCACACAGGCCGTGCTTTGATCATCAACCACAAGACTTTGCTTTTCAACAGAAGCCTTGATCAATTGCCACTTACGCATGCCACACTGGCAATTCACTCCATGCGACTGATGTCCATCGATATACAACCTCTGAGCTCGTACGTCTCAGAGAAGGGCGTTAAGCAAGAGAATAAATTCTCCGCCGCCAAACAGATGTATATTTAATAGAGATCAATCAACACAGAATAAAATCCAATGTCAGACACACAATCCATTTACAAGTTCGTTCTGGGTCTGAACGAAACCGGAGGCACTTTCCTCGCGTATCCATCCATCTCCAAGTACGTCTGGACGATCACCAACTGTTTCCCTCATCTTGGGTGTACAGCCCAATCAGGATCATCAGTAATCACCCAAACGATGTGAAGACTTCCGGTCTTCAACCACCGTCTTCATCTTCGACATCTCGTCGAATCGGTTATTCAGAATGGGTATAACTCGGCCTTTCTGAATAACCCACGTATATAATAAACAAATGTTACACCAACACAACAAACGCCTCATTCCAATTCAGAATATTCTTTTATTCACAAAATCACATTCTTAGGGAAAGGTTCCCATTAATTTTATCAAAGATAAATTCTTCTAAATTTATTCTTTAATCTTCCTTTGGATATCATTTTAAACCATATTATGGTTTTCCAAACTAGTCGGGATTAGCGAACCACACCGAAGTAATTATTTATTTTATTTCCCAATCCCAACCTATTCATCCCATGGAGCAAAACTGGTAATACTCCATATCTAACACCACAGTGTTATCGGTAAAATTAATTACCATTTCACGTTTAAATCTAATTAAAGATTTAACTATCGCTTTGGAGCAAAACTGGTGGTACTCCATTCTCGGTTACCTTTCAGATTTGATAATTTAAATTATCAATTCACATTTCAATCTAATTAAAGATTCATTAAAACTCCACTTAGTTTTAATCTTTTCAAAAATCAACATCTTGCCTTTAACTGGGTTAAAGAACCAATGTCATCTAAAACACGATCCACGATAAACCCAAATCCCATTTGATATTAAATACAAGGCTCTGAATAGAAAATATATCGGCTTATATTCAATATCAAATTCTGAAACCAACAAATATCGTATTGGAAATAACGATATAAAATATATCTTTCAAATTTCCCATAACAATATCTGTATAGTCACGAAATCCAACATCGAAATATTCCGAAGATAATTTCGATTCAACTCCAGTCCAATTCACATATTGGGAATATTAGTTATTTTTAAAATCACTTTCAAATTCAATTTATTTATTTCAAAAATAAATTGGTTTTAATTCTAGTTCAAAACTAGTTCATTTCGATAAAAATCTATTTTTATCCTTTCAAATGTGTAATTCTTCAGCCCAATTTTTTCCCAAATCATTTCTTATGATTTTACACAAATTATCAATATTTTTAATAATTTTATCAAGGCCCGTACAGTCGATTTCCATCAACGGCTATCGAACTGCACTTACAGCGACCTTTTCTGAAATTGATTTGGAAATAATTCCAAATCCAACCGTTAGATTTCAAATTTCTAATATTCGTTAGAAAGCTCTTTTCGATACGAACCCAACGGTTCCGGTTTTAGGAGAATCCGACGGTCGGATCTCCCGTAATGTCCGTTTGAAATAAATGGTCGAAATTCACGAACTGCCGCGGCGCGGCGCGTTCTATTCAGGCCATTATATTATATATATAATATATATAATATATATTCCGTCGATTTCTATTTAAAACGAATTTTATAAATCGTTTTAAATTTGTTTTCAAAACCATTTCAACACTATATTCCATTTCAAATCGATTTGATTTCAATTCAACTCGAATTCATTTCAATTTTATTTAATTCGAATTCAAATTCGTTTCAATTCAATTCAAATTCAAATTCGTTTCAATTCAAATTGATTTCAATTTAATTTCGATTCGAATTCAATGAAATTTCAGTTCGTTTTCAATTCAACTTGAATTTGTTTCATATTCAATTCCATTCGAAGTCCTTTTATATTCAATTCAAATTCGTTTTCTTTTCAATTCGAATTCGCTATAATATTCATTTCAATTTGAATAAAATCGATATAAATATCGTTCACGTCAAAATAGCGCAAAACTAATCAACACGACTTTATATTTTTCATAACTTCTTTATTCTATTCAACAAATGAATATTTATCCCATTCAACACATGAATCTATATTTCTTTCAACACACGACTAATCTCAACACATGAGTACTGTCAACACATCACTATTTTTGTTATGTAAAATATTTTATAAAACTATGGTATCTATCGTTTGATTTTTAATTAGACTCCACCGTGAAGTAGTTCTAATTTTAAATATGATAAAGATGTAAATTTCATTGTATAAAATATTTCACTCAACACATTAACATCGTCAACACATGACTATTTTTATATTCAACACATGAATCTTCTTTTATAATATTCATTATTTTCCCGATTGGAATGAGGCCCAATCAATCACCATATAACGTTAATTATATGGATTCCATACAACACATGTATATAATAGCATTGATAAACAATCAACCATCATCCAAAGTGCACCACACTGTATAAGCATCAAATATAGATATCTAATGCTTATAACAGCCTGTCAATCAATCGATCGACATATTTAATCAATCAGGATGAGTGAACTTCAAATTTCATCCCAACACCCGTATGGGGTTTCAAACAATCAAACACAGATTTTATTTGTGCAGTTGGGCGATGTGTAAAATTTATCATCCCAATCAATATCAGTCAAATAGGTGTACATAAACAAACCGTCCGGTTTGTAAATGAATATTTTATTTTATTCACTTCCTCGTTAAAAATTATATTTTTAACGATAGAATATTTTATTTCAACACACGAATTTCTATTCAGTTCATTTACACAATAAAAATGATATTTTTATTTTTCTAACATATTTTAGAAAATTTCGGCGGCATAACGGCACGATACTAGAAACGGGACGAGGCCTAGCCTTATCCCCGGTCTAGTGAAGGCCCACGCCATTCGCACATCAATCAAATTCACCAAACCACCAAATTCAAATCAAATCATCTAACTAATTTATGCAACCAAACAAACAAGTCCATGGTCTGTGGACAATTGTGTCGGGTGCTACTAAGCACCGTCTGCATCCTAGTATGTATATATAACTAGAAAAAAGAGAATTTAAAGAGTGAGAAATTCTCACCGATAGCTATCCAACTTCACGACACTTCATTTATAGAAATCTTCTTTATTCTCGCCTTTTTATCATCTTCGTTTGCCCGTAGCCACTACATATATAAAAATCACACATTTTTATATTTTGATGTCTTTAAAATAAAAGTCACATTTTTATTTATTCACTTTCAATTTAAAAGTCATATTTCTATAATCACTTCATATATTTAAAAATCGAATTTTTACTATGCTATTCAATATATAAAAATCGAATTTTTACTACGCTATTCAATATATAAAAATCGAATTTTTACTATGCTATTCAATATATAAAAATCGAATTTTTACTACGCTATTCAATATATAAAAATCGAATTTTTACTACGCTACTAAATAGATAAAAATTCTATTTTTACGACGATGTTATATAGATAAAGATTTTATTTTTATCCCGCTATTCTTCATATAAAGATTTCGTCTTTTCAATATCAAAACTCTAATCTTTTATAGTTTAAAGCTCACTTCTTTTATATTTTAAAAATCACGCTTTTTATATTTTAAAAATATCGTCTTTCTTCCATTAAAAATCTAATCTTTTATATTTTAAAAATCACGTCTTTTATATTTGAAAAATCCTAACTTTTATATTTGAAAAATCCTAACTTTTATATTTGAAAAATCCTAACTTTTATATTTGAAAAATCCTAACTTTTATATTTGAAAAATGCTAACTTTTATATTTGAAAAATCCTAACTTTTATATTTGAAAAATATACAAAACTGAATTTTATAATTGCTAATACCAATTACATAGAAAAAAAAGAAAAAAAATAAATAAGTAAAAGGGCTTACAGTCAAAATCGAAGGCTGGGGGGGCTTCACCGCGTCTGAGGTGGTCGGAGGTCGGGTTTTGGGCCAAGGGGGGTGCGGGTTCGGGTCTAGGGGGTGCGGGTTCGGATCTAGGGGGTGCGGCGCGTCCTTGGTGGCGACGGAGGGCTGGGACGAAGGGGCGGTGGAGTTTCTGGCATCGGACAAGGAAGGAGGTAGGGAGGAGGGGGTCTGGGGGTGGTCGGCTCCGCCTGGGGAGGTGGCGCCAGAGGCGCGACGCCTCTGGTGGGCGGCGGCGGCGAGTCGCGCCCCCCCCGCTCTCTTTCTCCTTCTTTTTTTTTTATTTTTCTGTTAAAATCGATTTTGAAGAGGAGAGGGGCCAACGGGTTTAAAGGGGGTGAGGAGAGAGAGAAGTTTTTTAATTTATTATTTAATTATTTTATTTTGCAAAAAGTTGACTTTTACATACGACCTCTAAACGAGGTCCACCGCCTGTCGTCCATAGCGTATTACCCCCATTCCGAATACAATGGGATATGTAACGTAGGCTGATTCGACTGTTTGAATCAGTTTTCGTCAAAATCAACATATAACTCTATATATTGAATTTGAACGCGTAATTCAATTTACCGGGTTCACATACTAACTCTAAAAATTCCCGAAAAATATTTTCTAGCTTCGTATTGACGATACGGTCCTAACAAAACTAGTTTCGCCGAATTCTGAGACCGTTGGAAAAATGGCCATTTTCCAGTCGATTAAAATCAACTGAAACTGGTCAAACGCGTTTTCCTTTGCCACGCTCACATATTGATTCGAAAAATTATGAAATTTGAAATCTAGCAATAATTCGACATTGCGGATCCAACAAAAGTGGTTTCGTCGAAATCCGAGGTCGTTTGCAAAATTCCCATTTTTAAGGGCCTGAATTCCATAGCGACTATTCAGAATTTTCAACTGGACATATCTTTTGATTCCCGCTATGAAATTTCGATTTTTCGGATTCGTTGGAAATATATCATCAATTAGATCCTATCATTTTTGGTTTCACTAAAATTCGGATTGTTTTGCACCCGGTACATTCAATTGAAGTTTGAAATCGAATTATCGAACTACCGCGCCATTTTCAATTCTATTTATAATTATATAATTATTTATATTCTAACGACGACGTATATAATATAAACGTTCGAATCCTATTCAAAATAAATTTCTCATTGATTATATTTAAAATAATCTATTTTAAATATTCAAAATTCGCTAAAATTGCCAAAATAAAAATTTTAAACTGGCTCAGATTTTCGGGTTATTACAATCTCCCCCACTTAAAACTTTTCGTCCCCGAAAAGGAACAAAGTCGAAAGTGGTTTGGTTAATCAACTCTACGTTCGATCTGGCTTCCGTTCTCCAACTTTTCAGTTTCTGAGAATTTTCAAATTTTCAAAAATTTGGCTAACACCCTAAATTTTCGAAAAATTTCGCCATAACCTCCCCTGCACCGGGAGCATCGGGGAATTTCAAATAGCTTCCCCGGTCCTTCTAATCTCAAAAAGAAAAAGAAAAAGAAAAAGCCAAGCGGCTAGCCAATAGGCTCATAAAATCATCATCACCCAAACAAAACAGTAAATTATGTAGTAAACATGTACCTATTTGTCGGGCAAACAAATTTTATTCTCTGCTCTAGCCTCCTTGCTATGACCTGTTCAATGTAAGTATATGTATATGCAAGCAAATGCGACCAATTTTCACTACAATTCAATATTTGGTTCAATTAGGCATAAATGGTTAAAATTATCAAATAAATAAACAAACAACACAAACATCAATCAATTAGTGAATTAGAGTTTCAAATTCATAATTTTGATATATATAAAGAAAATCTTGTTTTTGATGCCAATTCACAACAATGTGTTCTAACTATATAGGTTTGGTTCTCACACCAGTCTAATGGAAATATATAGATATCACACCTTCGAAACACGAACATAAATACTGATGATGTGGCCACATCACCAGAATTATCCCCGGGTGTCTAGAATGTGACTTCTATATCTATCCAGTATATTAAAACTTCGACTATACGTTCATGACGCGTATACGCGAAATCTTTATATACTCGATTGTCCAAATTCAAAATAAATAAATAATCAAATACGTATAAAGAGATTTAAATTTTCAAAACAAAACTGCTTTCATTTGAAAAATATACTCTTCACACCCGTTCTAGGATACTACTGACCCTATCTCTAACGAGTCATTCTAATTGGATATTGCTAATCCAATATCTGATGAATTCTTTCGTATGGTTCTAATGTGTCTTGTTCTCGAGCTCTGTAAACCAAAGCTCTGATACCAAAACTGGGACGACCCGAACTTCCCCGTAAAGGAAAGCACGGATAGAATTGAGTACAAGACAAAATAGAACGCATACAGAAGAACATTTCATTGTTATTACAACAATTCCATCAGATACAAGAATATACAGAGTATAAATGAATAAATTACATTCAACAAATATCAGAGATTACAATAAATTACATAGCAGCGGAAAAATATACAAAACACAACTGAAAGTAATACACGGATACAGAGCTTTCCGAGCATCGTTCCAGCTGTAAATCAGGACCCTGTGAATATAAATCTGCAAAACCAAAACTACTAGCTGCCCGTGTGGGAAATAGGGGCACCCAGAGTTTAGGTTAAAACAATAAACTCCAGGTCAGTCATGTGACTGGTGTGAGAACTAAAACAGTTATTTAAAACTTTACCTTCAAGATAGTAATTCAAGGGACCACGCCGTATAACACGGAACGGGTTTCCTCCCAAGAATACTAGTGCATATAACAAAACAACGCAATGCTTTTTGGAAAAATGAAGCTATTATAAGACCCAGGTCCCATCACACAATGCAACGCAAGCCGGAGGATAGGGTTTTCCCTTATAATAGCCAAATAATGCTTGATACGTTTAAAACAAATCATTTGATACTATTATAAGTGTATAGTGTCAAAACAATTTCAATCATAAATATCAATCATAGGCGACATGGGTACCATATATCATGTCGCCATACTAGTTCTACAATTAAAACCGCAATATCACGTATTGGAAATTGGATTTCCGTCATGAGCCGAGGCAAGGGGAAAGCTCCTCTCCGCGTTCGAGACACTCTAGCAAATGTCCCAGGACCCCACTATGATCCTTGGATCTTCAGGGCCGGTCCTCTCTTACTTTTGAGGATTAGTTATTCCTGAACACACGTTTCCCGGTCCTTACAGACCTATATCCGAGGCGCCTCGTATCCAACAACCACACAGGTGAAAAGTATATAAATGTCAGGGCTGGTAGGTCACTGACACCACCCTAGCTAGAAAGAAACGTCGTGCTCTCCCTGCAGTCACTATCCCGTTTTTGACTCATACCGAGGTGTGAGGCTCGCGAATTCACGCTATACACAAAGCTACGCCACACAGGCCGTGCTTTGATCATCAACCACAAGACTTTGCTTTTCAACAGAAGCCTTGATCAATTTCCACTTACGCATGCCACACTGGCAATTCACTCCATGCGACTGATGTCCATCGATATACAACCTCTGAGCTCGTACGTCTCAGAGAAGGGCGTTAAGCAAGAGAATAAATTCTCCGCCGCCAAACAAATGTATATTTAATAGAGATCAATCAACACAGAATAAAATCCAATGTCAGACACACAATCCATTTACAAGTTCGTTCTGGGTCTGAACGAAACCGGAGGCACTTTCCTCGCATATCCATCCATCTCCAAGTACGTCTGGACGATCACCAACTGTTTCCCTCATCTTGGGTGTACAGCCCAATCAGGATCATCAGTAATCACCCAAACGATGTGAAGACTTCCGGTCTTCAACCACCGTCTTCATCTTCGACATCTCGTCGAATCGGTTATTCAGAATGGGTATAACCCGGCCTTTCTGAATAACCCACGTATATAATAAACAAATGTTACACCAACACAACAAACGCCTCATTCCAATTCAGAATATTCTTTTATTCACAAAATCACATTCTTAGGGAAAGGTTCCCATTAATTTTATCAAAGATAAATTCTCCTAAATTTATTCTTTAATCTTCCTTTGGATATCATTTCAAACCATATTATGGTTTTCCAAACTAGTCGGGATTAGCGAACCACACCGAAGTAATTATTTATTTTATTTCCCAATCCCAACCTATTCATCCCATGGAGCAAAACTGGTAATACTCCATATCTAACACCACGGTGTTATCGGTAAAATTAATTACCATTTCACGTTCAAATCTAATTAAAGATTTAACTATCGCTTTGGAGCAAAACTGGTGGTACTCCATTCTCGGTTACCTTTCAGATTTGATAATTTAAATTATCAATTCACATTTCAATCTAATTAAAGATTCATTAAAACTCCACTTAGTTTTAATCTTTTCAAAAATCAACATCTTGCCTTTAACTGGGTTAAAGAACCAATGTCATCTAAAACACGATCCACGATAAACCCAAATCCCATTTGATATTAAATACAAGGCTCTGAATAGAAAATATATCGGCTTATAATCAATATCAAATTCTGAAACCAACAAATATCGTATTGGAAATAACGATATAAAATATATCTTTCAAATTTCCCATAACAATATCTGTATAGTCACGAAATCCAACATCGAAATATTCCGAAGATAATTTCGATTCAACTCCAGTCCAATTCACATATTGGGAATATTGGTTATTTTTAAAATCACTTTCAAATTCAATTTATTTATTTCATAAATAAATTGGTTTTAATTCTAGTTCAAAACTAGTTCATTTCGATAAAAATCTATTTTTATACTTTCAAATGTGGAATTCTTCAGCCCAATTTTTTCCCAAATCATTTCTTATGATTTTACACAAATTATCAATATTTTTAATAATTTTATCAAGGCCCGTACAGTCGATTTCCATCAACGGCTATCGAACTGCACTTACAGCGACCTTTTCTGAAATTGATTTGGACATAATTCCAAATCCAACCGTTAGATTTCAAATTTCTAATATTCGTTAGAAAGCTCTTTCCATACGAACCCAACGGTTCCGGTTTTAGGAGAATCCGACGGTCGGATCTCCCGTAATGTCCGTTTGAAATAA
The DNA here is from genome assembly GCA_030737875.1 of Allium sativum. NCBI lineage: Eukaryota > Viridiplantae > Streptophyta > Magnoliopsida > Asparagales > Amaryllidaceae > Allium > Allium sativum. The sequence goes on along the minus strand of CM060925.1, from coordinate 135,049,826 downwards.
ATGGTCGAAATTCACGAACTGCCGCGGCGCGGCGCGTTCTATTCAGGCCATTATATTATATATATAATATATATAATATATATTTCGTCGATTTCTATTTAAAACGAATTTTATAAATCGTTTTAAATTTGTTTTCAAAACCATTTCAACACTATATTCCATTTCAAATCGATTTGATTTCAATTCAACTCGAATTCATTTCAATTTTATTTAATTCGAATTCAAATTCGTTTCAATTCAATTCAAATTCAAATTCGTTTCAATTCAAATTGATTTCAATTTAATTTCGATTCGAATTCAATGAAATTTCAGTTCGTTTTCAATTCAACTTGAATTTGTTTCATATTCAATTCCATTCGAAGTCCTTTTATATTCAATTCAAATTCGTTTTCTTTTCAATTCGAATTCGCTATAATATTCATTTCAATTTGAATAAAATCGATATAAATATCGTTCACGTCAAAATGGCGCAAAACTAATCAACACGGCTTTATATTTTTCACAACTTCTTTATTCTATTCAACAAATGAATATTTATCCCATTCAACACATGAATCTATATTTCTTTCAACACACGACTAATCTCAACACATGAGTACTGTCAACACATCACTATTTTTGTTATGTAAAATATTTTATAAAACTATGGTATCTATCGTTTGATTTTTAATTAGACTCCACCGTGAAGTAGTTCTAATTTTAAATATGATAAAGATGTAAATTTCATTGTATAAAATATTTCACTCAACACATTAACATCGTCAACACATGACTATTTTTATATTCAACACATGAATCTTCTTTTATAATATTCATTATTTTCCCGATTGGAATGAGGCCCAATCAATCACCATATAACGTTAATTATATGGATTCCATACAACACATGTATATAATAGCATTGATAAACAATCAACCATCATCCAAAGTGCACCACACTGTATAAGCATCAAATATAGATATCTAATGCTTATAACAGCCTGTCAATCAATCGATCGACATATTTAATCAATCAGGATGAGTGAACTTCAAATTTCATCCCAACACCCGTGTGGGGTTTCAAACAATCAAACACAGATTTTATTTGTGCAGTTGGGCGATGTGTAAAATTTATCATCCCAATCAATATCAGTCAAATAGGTGTACATAAACAAACCGTCCGGTTTGTAAATGAATATTTTATTTTATTCACTTCCTCGTTAAAAATTATATTTTTAACGATAGAATATTTTATTTCAACACACGAATTTCTATTCAGTTCATTTACACAATAAAAATGATATTTTTATTTTTCTAACATATTTTAGAAAATTTCGGCGGCATAACGGCACGATACTAGAAACGGGACGAGGCCTAGCCTTATCCCCGGTCTAGTGAAGGCCCACGCCATTCGCACATCAATCAAATTCACCAAACCACCAAATTCAAATCAAATCATCTAACTAATTTATGCAACCAAACAAACAAGTCCATGGTCTGTGGACAATTGTGTCGGGTGCTACTAAGCACCGTCTGCATCCTAGTATGTATATATAACTAGAAAAAAGAGAATTTAAAGAGTGAGAAATTCTCACCGATAGCTATCCAACTTCACGACACTTCATTTATAGAAATCTTCTTTATTCTCGCCTTTTTATCATCTTCGTTTGCCCGTAGCCACTACATATATAAAAATCACACATTTTTATATTTTGATGTCTTTAAAATAAAAGTCACATTTTTATTTATTCACTTTCAATTTAAAAGTCATATTTCTATAATCACTTCATATATTTAAAAATCGAATTTTTACTATGCTATTCAATATATAAAAATCGAATTTTTACTACGCTATTCAATATATAAAAATCGAATTTTTACTATGCTATTCAATATATAAAAATTGAATTTTTACTACGCTATTCAATATATAAAAATCGAATTTTTACTACGCTACTAAATAGATAAAAATTCTATTTTTACGACGATGTTATATAGATAAAGATTTTATTTTTATCCCGCTATTCTTCATATAAAGATTTCGCCTTTTCAATATCAAAACTCTAATCTTTTATAGTTTAAAGCTCACTTCTTTTATATTTTAAAAATCACGCTTTTTATATTTTAAAAATATCGTCTTTCTTCCTTTAAAAATCTAATCTTTTATATTTTAAAAATCACGTCTTTTATATTTGAAAAATCCTAACTTTTATATTTGAAAAATCCTAACTTTTATATTTGAAAAATCCTAACTTTTATATTTGAAAAATCCTAACTTTTATATTTGAAAAATCCTAACTTTTATATTTGAAAAATATACAAAACTGATTTTTATAATTGCTAATACCAATTACATAGAAAAAAAAGAAAAAAAATAAATAAGTAAAAGGGCTTACAGTCAAAATCGAAGGCTGGGGGGGCTTCACCGCGTCTGAGGTGGTCGGAGGTCGGGTTTTGGGCCAAGGGGGGTGCGGGTTCGGGTCTAGGGGGTGCGGGTTCGGATCTAGGGGGTGCGGTGCGTCCTTGGTGGCGACGGAGGGCTGGGACGAGGGGGCGGTGGAGTTTCTGGCATCGGAGAAGGAAGGAGGTAGGGAGGAGGGGGTCTGGGGGTGGTCGGCTCCGCCTGGGGAGGTGGCGCCAGAGGCGCGACGCCTCTGGAGGGCGGCGGCGGCGAGTCGCCCCCCCCCCCCCCCCCCCGCTCTCTTTCTCCTTTTTTTTTTATTTTTCTGTTAAAATCGATTTTGAAGAGGAGAGGGGCCAACGGGTTTAAAGGGGGTGAGGAGAGAGAGAAGTTTTTTAATTTATTATTTAATTATTTTATTTTGCAAAAAGTTGACTTTTACATACGACCTCTAAACGAGGTCCACCGCCTGTCGTCCATAGCGTATTACCCCCATTCCGAACACAATGGGATATGTAACGTAGGCTGATTCGACTGTTTAAATCAGTTTTCGTCAAAATCAACATATAACTCTATATATTGAATTTGAACGCGTAATTCAATTTACCGGGTTCACATACTAACTCTAAAAATTCCCGAAAAATATTTTCTAGCTTCGTATTGACGATACGGTCCTAACAAAACTAGTTTCGCCGAATTCTGAGACCGTTGGAAAAATGGCCATTTTCCAGTCGATTAAAATCAATTGAAACTGGTCAAACGCGTTTTCCTTTGCCACGCTCACATATTGATTCGAAAAATTATGAAATTTGAAATCTAGCAATAATTCGACATTGCGGATCCAACAAAAGTGGATTCGTCGAAATCCGAGGTCGTTTGCAAAATTCCCATTTTTAAGGGCCTGAATTCCATAGCGACTATTCAGAATTTTCAACTGGACATATCTTTTGATTCCCGCTATAAAATTTCGATTTTTCGGATTCGTTGGAAATATATCATCAATTAGATCCTATCATTTTTGGTTTCACTAAAATTCGGATTGTTTTGCACCCGGTACATTCAATTGAAGTTTGAAATCGAATTATCGAACTACCGCGCCATTTTCAATTCTATTTATAATTATATAATTATTTATATTCTAACGACGACGTATATAATATAGACGTTCGAATCCTATTCAAAATAAATTTCTCGTTGATTATATTTAAAATAATCTATTTTAAATATTCAAAATTCGCTAAAATTGCCAAAATAAAAATTTTAAACTGGCTAAGATTTTCGGGTTATTACAATCACCCCCACTTAAAACTTTTCGTCCCCGAAAAGGAACAAAGTCGAAAGTGGTTTGGTTAATCAACTCTACGTTCGATCTGGCTTCCGTTCTCCAACTTTTCAGTTTCTGAGAATTTTCAAATTTTCAAAAATTTGGCTAACACCCTAAATTTTCGAAAAATTTCGCCATAACCTCCTCTGCACCGGGAGCATTGGGGAATTTCAAATAGCTTCCCCGGTCCTTCTAATCTCAAAAAGAAAAAGAAAAAGAAAAAGCCAAGCGGCTAGCCAATAGGCTCATAAAATCATCATCACCCAAACAAAACAGTAAATTATGTAGTAAACATGTACCTATTTGTCGGGCAAACAAATTTTATTCTCTGCTCTAGCCTCCTTGCTATGACCTGTTCAATGTAAGTATATGTATATGCAAGCAAATGCGACCAATTTTCACTACAATTCAATATTTGGTTCAATTAGGCATAAATGGTTAAAATTATCAAATAAATAAACAAACAACACAAACATCAATCAATTAGTGAATTAGAGTTTCAAATTCATAATTTTGATATATATAAAGAAAATCTTGTTTTTGATGCCAATTCACAACAATGTGTTCTAACTATATAGGTTTGGTTCTCACACCAGTCTAATGGAAATATATAGATATCACACCTTCGAAACACGAACATAAATACTGATGATGTGGCCACATCACCAGAATTATCCCCGGGTGTCTAGAATGTGACTTCTATATCTATCCAGTATATTAAAACTTCGACTATACGTTCATGACGCGTATACGCGAAATCTTTATATACTCGATTGTCCAAATTCAAAATAAATAAATAATCAAATACGTATAAAGAGATTTAAATTTTCAAAACAAAACTGCTTTCATTTGAAAAATATACTCTTCACACCCGTTCTAGGATACTACTGACCCTATCTCTAACGAGTCATTCTAATTGGATATTGCTAATCCAATATCTGATGAATTCTTTCGTATGGTTCTAATGTGTCTTGTTCTCGAGCTCTGTAAACCAAAGCTCTGATACCAAAACTGGGACGACCCGAACTTCCCCGTAAAGGAAAGCACGGATAGAATTGAGTACAAGACAAAATAGAACGCATACAGAAGAACATTTCATTGTTATTACAACAATTCCATCAGATACAAGAATATACAGAGTATAAATGAATAAATTACATTCAACAAATATCAGAGATTACAATAAATTACATAGCAGCGGAAAAATATACAAAACACAACTGAAAGTAATACACGGATACAGAGCTTTCCGAGCATCGTTCCAGCTGTAAATCAGGACCCTGTGAATATAAATCTGCAAAACCAAAACTACTAGCTGCCCGTGTGGGAAATAGGGGCACCCAGAGTTTAGGTTAAAACAATAAACTCCAGGTCAGTCATGTGACTGGTGTGAGAACTAAAACAGTTATTTAAAACTTTACCTTCAAGATAGTAATTCAAGGGACCACGCCGTATAACACGGAACGGGTTTCCTCCCAAGAATACTAGTGCATATAACAAAATAACGCAATGCTTTTTGGAAAAATGAAGCTATTATAAGACCCATGTCCCATCACACAATGCAACGCAAGCCGGAGGATAGGGTTTTCCCTTATAATAGCCAAATAATGCTTGATACGTTTAAAACAAATCATTTGATACTATTATAAGTGTATAGTGTCAAAATAATTTCAATCATAAATATCAATCATAGGCGACATGGGTACCATATATCATGTCGCCATACTAGTTCTACAATTAAAACCGCAATATCACGTATTGGAAATTGGATTTCCGTCATGAGCCGAGGCAAGGGGCAAGCTCCTCTCCGCGTTCGAGACACTCTAGCAAATGTCCCAGGACCCCACTATGATCCTTGGATCTTCAGGGCCGGTCCTCTCTTACTTTTGAGGATTAGTTATTCCTGAACACACGTTTCCCGGTCCTTACAGACCTATATCTGAGGCGCCTCGTATCCAACAACCACACAGGTGAAAAGTATATAAATGTCAGGGCTGGTAGGTCACTGACACCACCCTAGCTAGAAAGAAACGTCGTGCTCTCCCTGCAGTCACTATCCCGTTTTTGACTCATACCGAGGTGTGAGGCTCGCGAATTCACGCTATACACAAAGCTACGCCACACAGGCCGTGCTTTGATCATCAACCACAAGACTTTGCTTTTCAACAGAAGCCTTGATCAATTGCCACTTACGCATGCCACACTGGCAATTCACTCCATGCGACTGATGTCCATCGATATACAACCTCTGAGCTCGTACGTCTCAGAGAAGGGCGTTAAGCAAGAGAATAAATTCTCCGCCGCCAAACAGATGTATATTTAATAGAGATCAATCAACACAGAATAAAATCCAATGTCAGACACACAATCCATTTACAAGTTCGTTCTGGGTCTGAACGAAACCGGAGGCACTTTCCTCGCATATCCATCCATCTCCAAGTACGTCTGGACGATCAACAACTGTTTCCCTCATCTTGGGTGTACAGCCCAATCAGGATCATCAGTAATCACCCAAACGATGTGAAGATTTCCGGTCTTCAACCACCGTCTTCATCTTCGACATCTCGTCGAATCGGTTATTCAGAATGGGTATAACCCGGCCTTTTTGAATAACCCACGTATATAATAAACAAATGTTACACCAACACAACAAACGCCTCATTCCAATTCAGAATATTCTTTTATTCACAAAATCACATTCTTAGGGAAAGGTTCCCATTAATTTTATCAAAGATAAATTCTTCTAAATTTATTCTTTAATCTTCCTTTGGATATCATTTCAAACCATATTATGGTTTTCCAAACTAGTCGGGATTAGCGAACCACACCGAAGTAATTATTTATTTTATTTCCCAATCCCAACCTATTCATCCCATGGAGCAAAACTGGTAATACTCCATATCTAACACCACGGTGTTATCGGTAAAATTAATTACCATTTCACGTTCAAATCTAATTAAAGATTTAACTATCGCTTTGGAGCAAAACTGGTGGTACTCCATTCTCGATTACCTTTCAGATTTGATAATTTAAATTATCAATTCACATTTCAATCTAATTAAAGATTCATTAAAACTCCACTTAGTTTTAATCTTTTCAAAAATCAACATCTTGCCTTTAACTGGGTTAAAGAACCAATGTCATCTAAAACACGATCCACGATAAACCCAAATCCCATTTGATATTAAATACAAGGCTCTGAATAGAAAATATATCGGCTTATATTCAATATCAAATTCTGAAACCAACAAATATCGTATTGGAAATAACGATATAAAATATATCTTTCAAATTTCCCATAACAATATCTGTATAGTCACGAAATCCAACATCGAAATATTCCGAAGATAATTTCGATTCAACTCCAGTCCAAATCACATATTGGGAATATTGGTTATTTTTAAAATCACTTTCAAATTCAATTTATTTATTTCAAAAATAAATTGGTTTTAATTCTAGTTCAAAACTAGTTCATTTCGATAAAAATCTATTTTTATCCTTTCAAATGTGGAATTCTTCAGCCCAATTTTTTCCCAAATCATTTCTTATGATTTTACACAAATTATCAATATTTTTAATAATTTTATCAAGGCCCGTACAGTCGATTTCCATCAACGGCTATCGAACTGCACTTACAGCGACCTTTTCTGAAATTGATTTGGACATAATTCCATATCCAACCATTAGATTTCAAATTTCTAATATTCGTTAGAAAGCTCTTTTCGATACGAACCCAACGGTTCCGGTTTTAGGAGAATCCGACGGTCGGATCTCCCGTAATGTCCGTTTGAAATAAATGGTCGAAATTCACGAACTGCCGCGGCGCGGCGCGTTCTATTCAGGCCATTATATTATATATATAATATATATAATATATATTTCGTCGATTTCTATTTAAAACGAATTTTATAAATTGTTTTAAATTTGTTTTCAAAACCATTTCAACACTATATTCCATTTCAAATCGATTTGATTTCAATTCAACTCGAATTCATTTCAATTTTATTTAATTCGAATTCAAATTCGTTTCAATTCAATTCAAATTCAAATTCGTTTCAATTCAAATTGATTTCAATTTAATTTCGATTCGAATTCAATGAAATTTCAGTTCGTTTTCAATTCAACTTGAATTTGTTTCATATTCAATTCCATTCGAAGTCCTTTTATATTCAATTCAAATTCGTTTTCTTTTCAATTCGAATTCGCTATAATATTCATTTCAATTTGAATAAAATCGATATAAATATCGTTCACGTCAAAATGGCGCAAAACTAATCAACACGGCTTTATATTTTTCACAACTTCTTTATTCTATTCAACAAATGAATATTTATCCCATTCAACACATGAATCTATATTTCTTTCAACACACGACTAATCTCAACACATGAGTACTGTCAACAAATCACTATTTTTGTTATGTAAAATATTTTATAAAACTATGGTATCTATCGTTTGATTTTTAATTAGACTCCACCGTGAAGTAGTTCTAATTTTAAATATGATAAAGATGTAAATTTCATTGTATAAAATATTTCACTCAACACATTAACATCGTCAACACATGACTATTTTTATATTCAACACATGAATCTTCTTTTATAATATTCATTATTTTCCCGATTGGAATGAGGCCCAATCAATCACCATATAACGTTAATTATATGGATTCCATACAACACATGTATATAATAGCATTGATAAACAATCAACCATCATCCAAAGTGCACCACACTGTATAAGCATCAAATATAGATATCTAATGCTTATAACAGCCTGTCAATCAATCGATCGACATATTTAATCAATCAGGATGAGTGAACTTCAAATTTCATCCCAACACCCATGTGGGGTTTCAAACAATCAAACACAGATTTTATTTGTGCAGTTGGGCGATGTGTAAAATTTATCATCCCAATCAATATCAGTCAAATATGTGTACATAAACAAACCGTCCGGTTTGTAAATGAATATTTTATTTTATTCACTTCCTCGTTAAAAATTATATTTTTAACGATAGAATATTTTATTTCAACACACGAATTTCTATTCAGTTCATTTACACAATAAAAATGATATTTTTATTTTTCTAACATATTTTAGAAAATTTCGGCGGCATAACGGCACGATACTAGAAACGGGACGAGGCCTAGCCTTATCCCCGGTCTAGTGAAGGCCCACGCCATTCGCACATCAATCAAATTCACCAAACCACCAAATTCAAATCAAATCATCTAACTAATTTATGCAACCAAACAAACAAGTCCATGGTCTGTGGACAATTGTGTCGGGTGCTACTAAGCACCGTCTGCATCCTAGTATGTATATATAACTAGAAAAAAGAGAATTTAAAGAGTGAGAAATTCTCACCGATAGCTATCCAACTTCACGACACTTCATTTATAGAAATCTTCTTTATTCTCGCCTTTTTATCATCTTCGTTTGCCCGTAGCCACTACATATATAAAAATCACACATTTTTATATTTTGATGTCTTTAAAATAAAAGTCACATTTTTATTTATTCACTTTCAATTTAAAAGTCATATTTCTATAATCACATCATATATTTAAAAATCGAATTTTTACTATGCTATTCAATATATAAAAATCGAATTTTTACTACGCTATTCGATATATAAAAATCGAATTTTTACTATGCTATTCAATATATAAAAATCGAATTTTTACTACGCTATTCAATATATAAAAATCGAATTTTTACTACGCTACTAAATAGATAAAAATTCTATTTTTACGACGATGTTATATAGATAAAGATTTTATTTTTATCCCGCTATTCTTCATATAAAGATTTCGCCTTTTCAATATCAAAACTCTAATCTTTTATAGTTTAAAGCTCACTTCTTTTATATTTTAAACATCACGCTTTTTATATTTTAAAAATATCGTCTTTCTTCCTTTAAAAATCTAATCTTTTATATTTTAAAAATCACGTCTTTTATATTTGAAAAATCCTAACTTTTATATTTGAAAAATCCTAACTTTTATATTTGAAAAATCCTAACTTTTATATTTGAAAAATCCTAACTTTTATATTTGAAAAATCCTAACTTTTATATTTGAAAAATATACAAAACTGATTTTTATAATTGCTAATACCAATTACATAGAAAAAAAAGAAATAAAATAAATAAGTAAAAGGGCTTACAGTCAAAATCGAAGGCTGGGGGGGCTTCACCGCGTCTGAGGTGGTCGGAGGTCGGGTTTCTGGCCAAGGGGGGTGCGGGTTCGGGTCTAGGGGGTGCGGGTTCGGATCTAGGGGGTGCGGCGCGTCCTTGGTTGCGACGGAGGGCTGGGACGAGGGGGCGGTGGAGTTTCTGGCATCGGAGAAGGAAGGAGGTAGGGAGGAGGGGGTCTGGGGGTGGTCGGCTCCGCCTGGGGAGGTGGCGCCAGAGGCGCGACGCCTCTGGTGGGCGGCGGCGGCGAGTCCCCCCCCCCCGCTCTCTTTCTCCTTTTTTTTTTTTTTCTGTTAAAATCGATTTTGAAGAGGAGAGGGGCCAACGGGTTTAAAGGGGGTGAGGAGAGAGAGAAGTTTTTTAATTTATTATTTAATTATTTTATTTTGCAAAAAGTTGACTTTTACATACGACCTCTAAACGAGGTCCACCGCCTGTCGTCCATAGCGTATTACCCCTATTCCGAACACAATGGGATATGTAACGTAGGCTGATTCGACTGTTTGAATCAGTTTTCGTCAAAATCAACATATAACTCTATATATTGAATTTGAACGCGTAATTCAATTTACCGGGTTCACATACTAACTCTAAAAATTCCCGAAAAATATTTTCTAGCTTCGTATTGACGATACGGTCCTAACAAAACTAGTTTCGCCGAATTCTGAGACCATTGGAAAAATGGCCATTTTCCAGTCGATTAAAATCAACTGAAACTGGTCAAACGCGTTTTCCTTTGCCACGCTCACATATTGATTCGAAAAATTATGAAATTTGAAATCTAGCAATAATTCGACATTGCGGATCCAACAAAAGTGGTTTCGTCGAAATCCGAGGTCGTTTGCAAAATTCCCATTTTTAAGGGCTTGAATTCCATAGCGACTATTCAGAATTTTCAACTGGACATATCTTTTGATTCCCGCTATGAAATTTCGATTTTTCGGATTCGTTGGAAATATATCATCAATTAGATCCTATCATTTTTGGTTTCACTAAAATTCGGATTGTTTTGCACCCGGTACATTCAATTGAAGTTTGAAATCGAATTATCGAACTACCGCGCCATTTTCAATTCTATTTATAATTATATAATTATTTATATTCTAACGACGACGTATATAATATAGACGTTCGAATCCTATTCAAAATAAATTTCTCGTTGATTATATTTAAAATAATCTATTTTAAATATTCAAAATTCGCTAAAATTGCCAAAATAAAATTTTTAAACTGGCTCAGATTTTCCGGGTTATTACACTTTATCACAATGCATTAAGTTTCGTGAAGCATTATAAGTAAGCAAAAACAGATACATCACAAGAAAGATATAAAATAATAGCATAATTTGAAACTTTATAAAGCAGAAAACATCTTGGTCCAAAACCCAGTTACATCGTAAGTCTGAAATATAGAAAACCCATTACAATTTCTGTCTTGTACTTAAATCATCAGAGTATAGTAATGTATAAAAAGCAAAGTCCCCAAAAATTGCCATATCAGAGAGGACAGGAAATCAAAGCGATACATCTAAGCAGCTCCAAGTAGAATGAAAGAATCATAATCAAGCCTGAGTATTCCCACCCAGAGAACCTGGGGGGAGGGGGCAAGGAAAGGAGAGAAAAGGAAACAAAACGGGTCAGACATAAAGTCTGGCGAGTCCAGTTACTTTTAGCATATAAATAAGTAAAAGCATCATGATAGGCATATAAATTAGATGAGAGAGATAGCAGTACCATAAGACATGTATAACAGGTAACTAACCGAAATGATAGGTGTTACCCCAACGATAATAACGGGCTCCTAAACAAGCAAGACTAGATGTACCTTAATCACTACCTCAATCGATTGGCTCCCTGTCCCATAAATACACTGCAGTGGCCCCACAGTAGGATGTATCACTTCCTAAAGTGGCAACCCTTTTTTTCAAGAGGCGCAACAATATCTACTGATGTCACAGTTTCTTATTATCCCAACGCAAATAGATTCATGCACGCACATGAGTCCGACGGAGTGCGCCATCAACATCCCCACTTAAATGAACCTCTTACAATCAACTCAGTAAGCATGCCCTGACTCCGACCTAGTTCAGGGTCCCACATTTGGTATCACGATGGGTTAATGACTGATACGGGTCCCACACAACAGATGATACAAGCTTCCCCTTAGGCTTGCATCCCCACTTCTAGGATTTTGGAGGATTACGCCTAACAGTTTAACAAGGTTGCATAACACCAACATATAAAACAAGTTAAGTTTGTTGGGTTTATATATAACCCACCCCCACATATTTAACAAGATTTACTTAACCCCTCACTTATTCAAGCAAGTTTACTTAATCCCTACTAGAATTGACAGGTTCATGTAACCCTCACAGATTTAAACAGGTTAAGTATTACAGGTTAACAAGTTATTATCATTCATCCATTTATGGTTGTCAATGCACTAGACCCCTCACATTAAGTCTACCATTTGTGGATGCTGGATATGCCAGGTGGTTCCTAGCAGACTTCTACCACAAGTCGGACTTAACCTCATGTCTTAGCACCTTACGTGTATATTTATGCACTCGACCCCTCCATTAGATTAACCACTTATGGACTCTTGATTTGTCGGGAGGTTCCGAGCACACTTATACCACAAGTGTAATCTAACCTTGTGTCTAAGTGCGGTTACAGTTTCTAATTATAGGAAATTTAGGCATGCTCATTATTAAACAATTTTTCATGTTAATCAAAGGTTATGCCCCAAATACCAGTCTGATTCATGATACATGTTATGCCGTAAACTAAATTTTTAAATCAAGGTATAGATTATGCCCCCAAATCCCAATCATGTTTTACAACATAAGCCATGCCCCAATTTATCATTCCCAACCATTCCTAATTTCGTGCGCTCGCATATTCCAGCGATATGCCTAGGCTTGAAGGTAGCCCAGGCTATAAAAATAAAAAAGGAAGGAGGGAGAGAAGAGAACAAAACAAAATTAGGCTTAATAACAAGACAAGCATGTGATGACAGAAATAGGCATACTAAAATAATCGGCATATGTTGACATGATTAGGCAAACTAACAGAATAGGCATATTAGAACAAAACAGTAAATTAGGTGTACAAGTTTTGGCAGATCTGTTTAGTTATAATTCGGGTTACTAACAAGCATATGTTTAGATCCAAACTTACAAATATGTCAAGATTACTTATTAAATGTTTACATCTAAAAGCAACATAAACTCACAAGGAGTGGATGTAAAGAATAGAGAAATGACTATAGATGTTGTAGCAGAGACTCTTGAATTCATATAAATCATTATTGCAGAAAAATAGGCTATTTTAATCTGAGTTGGGGCAGCACTTCGTTATCTCCATTGTTTTTGATGAATAAAACAATAGAAATGAGGTCCTATATATAGCCTTAAGCCAACGAATCTAGTTAAGAAACAAGTCTTGTTTCACAGAATGGATCTTCCCCAAATCTGGGTAGGGTCGACCCAAGGGGTCGACACCCCCGTGTAGGGGTCGACCCATAACGGGCTGAATTCCCTCCCTTTTTCCTGCTGTTCGATCGTGATTTCTGAACTAGTTTATTTATATTTATATTGCTTATATGTATACAAACTTCTTACCTTAATATCTTCTTAATACGATGTCTGTTTTACGAAAACTCGAAGTCTATCTTAAGAAGAATTTCGAGACGAATGCAATGGCGCAGTCTGTTTTACTTAATTCCCAATATCTAATTAATTATTCTATAGTTTATTATTATAGTATTCTTTAAAATTTTAGGGTGTTACAAGGGAGACTTCTATTTCGTGGACGATAAAGGGTGGCTACGACTAGATGGTAGGCTTTGTGTTCCCCGAGTTAGAGATTTGTTGGGGACATTCCTTGAGGAAGTCCATCATTCTAGGATGACTATCCATCTGGGCGGCGATAAAATGTATCAAGACATGAGGAGGGTTCTCTTTTGGGCTGGGATGAAGAAAGATGTAGCGGAATTTGTAGCTCGATATTTGGTTTTTCAACAAGTAAAAGCTGAACAGAAAAAGTCTGGCAGTTTGCTTCATCCTTTGGTAGTCCCACAATGGAAGTGGGAGAGCATCCCCATGGATTCCATCGATGGTTTTCCTAGATCGAGGAGAGGCAACACCAGTATCTGGATTATAGTGGACAGGCTTACTAATAGCGCTCATTTCATCCCTGTTATGAGCAAGTGAACGGCAACATGCTTAGCATCGGTTTATCTTCGTGAGATAGTCCATCAACATGGAGTACCTTCTAGCATAGTGAGTGATTGTGATCCCATCTTCACTAGTGAGTTTTGGAAGATCCTACAAGAGGCACTAGGGACATAGTTATGTTTGAGCACCGCGTATCACCCTCAGACCGATGGAAAGACTAAGAAGGTGAATAGAGTTCTAGAGGATCTTTTAAAGATGTGTATCCTAGACTTCAGAGGGAATTGAGAGGAGCACCTTCCATTAGTAGAGTTCGCCTACAACAACAACTATCAAACTAGTATTGGGATGGCACCCTTCAAGGCACTATATGGATGATCTTGCATATCACCGACTTGTTGGTGGGAGTTTACGGATAGGCTTCTACTTGGGCCTAAGATGGTTAGAGAGACATCAGAAAAGATTGACCTTATCCGCCGACGTATGGAGACAGTTCAGGATAGGCAGAAGTCCTATGCAGATAAGAGAAGGACTAACATTGAGTTTGAAGTAGGAGACATGGTTTTTATCAAAGTATCATCTTTGAGGAATGTGGTTCGCTTTGGATCTATAGGGAAATTGGCGCCAAGGTTTGTAGGTCTATTTTCCGTAGTGGAGAGGATAAGTCAGATGGCCTATGGGGTGAGATTACGAGTGAGGCAGGCGAGTGTTCACGATGTTTTCCATGTTTCCCATTTGCGAAAATGTCTACATGATTCAGCAGAGATGGTTGAGCCGAGCATACTTAAGGAAGTGGAGTTAGAAAAGGAGGCAACAGTTAGACGAGTTCCTACCTGAGTACTTGGATAAGAGGTTAAGAAATTGCGCAACATAGAGGTTAAGTTAGTAAAAGTACAATGGGGAGAAGACCGCGAGGATGCAACTTGGGAGACTGAAGACAAGATTCACGCTTCGTACCCTTTTATTTTCGAGAGTATGTTATTTTCTAAGCTTTTAAGCATTCGAGTATATCCTATCGTTCGAAACCTTTCGATCCTTTAGGTGGAAAACCAATGGGTGTAAAATGTGTTCGAGACATGTTATGTTTGATGGATGTAAGCGGATGTACTGTTTTCCAGTGGTTGCTCGTGGATGCATACACACACACTAGGCACTAGATCGGCTCAATCACTTACATATTGCATATGGATGTGTATGCATTAGGGTTTTATATAGACAAAAATGGATGTATCATCATATGAATGTTGCATTTGGATGAATAGTTGTGCACACATATAAATTTTACATGTTATACAATGATTATTTGCATACATTTTGGTTACATGGCACAAACATAAATTGCATTAAGGAGGTCAACTGAATTAGTCGAACACCTAATTTTCGCATTAATGTAAGGACATATACACACATTATTGCATATGTTCATACAAGCATTAGAAAAAACTTAAGGACAATGGATGCTTGTGGGTGATAGATGAGTAGATGGTTGTGGTTGTTAGGATAATAACATTCTTCTTAACTTGGAGATTTCGAGGACAAAATCCTTTAAGTAGGGGAGAATGTAACACCCCGTAATTTTAAGGAACATTGATGAAAATAAACTAGAGAATACTTAATTAAATATTGGGAATTAAGTATTCGTCTTTGAATCCTGGTTCAGATAGACTCCGAGTTTGCATAAAACAGACATTGTATGAAGAAGATATAAAGGTTAGAAGTTTGTATACATATAAGAGGGATATATGTAAATAAAATAAAACTAGAATTAAAAATAAGTCAAATTAGACAAGCATGAGACCAACGCAGGAATAAGACCCGTTAGGGGTCGACCCACTCAAGGGTGTGTCAACCCTAGGGTCGATCCACCCTGGATCTAGGTAGGTTCATTTTTCTGAACTTGGACTTGTTTGTTTGCTGGGTTCGTTGGAGAAAATCTATATAAAGGCCAGCATTTCTATTGTTTTCAACACCTAAAGCAATGGAGACAAGGGGATGCTGCCTCAGTTTGGATTGAATTAGGCTATCTTCTACAACAACAGCCTATATATACATTAGAGACATTTCTTTTACTTCAATCCAACCTCTGTGACTTCATGTTACTTTTAGATATAAAAATTTAACAGTAACCCTAAAATGTTAATAAACCGGATCTGAGTACATGCCTATTAAGAAACTGATTCATATCTAAATAGTTCTGCTATGATTACATGTATCTCTACATACACCTATTCTACAGTTCAGTTGTTATTATATGCCTATTTCTGTTATTATATGCTTATTTCTGTTCTTCTCCCTCATTCCTTTCTCATTTTATAAACCTAGTCTACCTTCAAGCATAGGCCAATTTCGTGAGAGACATATGTATGAACAAATTTAGGACAATTGGGGAATGTTTGGGAATGATATTTGGGGAATATCTTATATTGTGGAATATAATTGGAATTTGGGTGTATGAACATGTAAATATGAAGGCTTAATGCAATGATTAAGTGGGACATAGTGGGATATGTTAATATACTGTAAGTAACCCGTGAAACCTGTTAATCTGTTACTGTTAGGTAAATCTGTTAAAACTATGGGGTTAAGTAAACCTGTTTATTCTGTTGGGGTTATATGAACCTGTTAACCTGTAAAATCTATTGGGATTATGCAAACCCGTTAATATGTAATATGTTGAATTTGTAGGGGTTAGGCTGTAAGACTTAACCTGTTGAAATCCTAGTTGGTTGGGGACACAAGTTTATGGGTTTGACTTATGTCATATATGGTGTGGGACCTATATATTACAGTAACCCATTCTGGTATTAAATGAAGATCCCACACTAGGTAGGGGTCAAGGCACGCTTACGGAGCTACTTGTAAGAGGTTCATCTGGGAAGGGGTGTTCTGATGGCGCGTTCCAACGGGGTCATGTGCGTGCATGGGTCCGACCTGCTTGGGAAAATAAGTTGTAGTAACACCCATAAATAGGTCTGTGTCCTTCTGTAGGTTGCCACTTTAGGAAGTAATACACCCTACTGTGGGGCCGACACAAGGTTTTACGTGTTAGGGAGCCGATCACTTGGTGTAGTAACTAGGGTACATCTAGTCATGCCTGTTTAAGTACCCGTTATTTCAGTTTGGGGTAACACGCATTATTTCTGTTGGGGTATCTGTTATTTCTGTTTGGGGTAAAACCCGATACTAAGAGTACACCTAAGTCTACCATTTTATTTCTATTGGGATCATTCTGTTTATGTTAAGTAATTTGACAAACACTTAATTCGAAATACCAGTATTGGTGCAGAGAAAGTAATTTAGGAGCATAGTTTATCCTGTTTATCATGTCCATCCTGTCTATACCTGTTATATGTTACTATTATCTCTCATCCAGCTTATTTTACTGTCTTTATATTTTTATTTCTTTATATGCTAAATGTCATTGGACTCGCCAGACTTTATGTGGCCCGTTTTGTTTCCTTTACTCTCTTTCCTTCCCTCCCGGTTATCAGGGTAGGAACGCTCAGGCGTGATTAGGACTTTCTCTCTCTTATGTTTCTACTTGGATTTGCATCTTCTTTGATGTACTACTTCGACTATTTGTCTACTTTGATATGTCTACTTATAGGGATTATGATTTTTCATTTCTGCACTTTCATGGTTTTTAGAGCAAGATAGATGTTTTTATTTGATGTATTTAGTTCCAGTATTTTAGCCTGATGTTGTAACTGGATTTGAGACTACGATGTTTTCTGTTTAGAAATAAAGTTTAAAATTTCCGTTGCTACTTTATATATCTGTCTTATGAGATTTTTTTTTACCTATAACGCTTCACGGAACTTAATGCCTTCTGATAAAGAGTGATATTAACGGACATGTGGTGTCACAACGCTCGTTTTAGTTATAAAACTAAAGGTGGACACTGTGTTCCAAGATGTTGGTTTTTTGGGGGTCCCAACCTCGAAGTGTAAGAACCTGCTCGGAATGGGCCTAAATTTTGATCCGGGAAAGGCCCATCGAAACTTAGATCCATTCTAAATGGGTCGTTTGTTCCTGTAAGAAATTATATTTGCACAAAATAATATATAGACATTTCGTTATGGAAATCTCACACAGCGGAACGAGAAAATATAATGCTAAAATATGATGTACCACTTTATTAAAACCACAGAATTTCAAACATAGATTGTCAAAATACAATTATCCCATAGGTACATCAACAAATTCATTATCAAAAGTTTCCATAAAAATACATATATGGTAACTAATAATAGCATAATATCTCTGTTCTCGTCTTCAGCCTTCGTCATTGCTTCGTCCATAGAATCTACTCCACCCACTGACCTGTTGGATATGTTAAGGAGAGGGGTCAGAACATAAAGTTTGGTGTGATTGAAATATATTATTTACTTAAAGTCCATACCCTAGATTGGCGGTTTACTTGTATCAAGATATGTCTATGCAACACACAAACAATCACATAAACACAAAGTATCTAACCAATGAGGTGGATATCCAAGGCAATCGCTCATTAGTGTATGTTAGACCAAAATCTGGGCCTAACACCCAAATGCAGATCACATAACACAGAATGCAGAAAAAAGTAAATAAAGAGGAGACACACGAAGTTTTTATAGTGGTTCGGCTCAAACCAAGCCTACGTCCACTTTATCTCTTCTTAAATCCTAAGAAGTTACAAGTACAATTCTCTCGGTTTATACACGAAATCCTCGTGTTTACAATGAAGAGAAGTGAGAAAAATGAAGATTATACACGAAATCCTCATGTTGTAGTGTGGAATTTGGATCCTTTGCTGCTGAAATTTTTTTGCAGAGAGCAATGGTGGAAGGTGTGAGGAGTTAGAGCCAAAAGATCCTTGAAAATGCCTTCAAATGGTGTATTTATAGCTGTAGGAGAGCTTCTGGGAAGACCGGTTCGTGATGGGGTACGTGGCACCCGATCCAGAAAAGTAGGAGTAGGAGTAGCCTTAAGAATAGGTCAAGATCTATGCGCAGCGTTACATCGAGGCGGATCGGATCATGATTGGACAGGGCGAGCCGAGCTGGTTGTGGTGCTCGAGGGCTGAAGCTGACGCAGAGCGGGTTGGATCGTGATGCAGGAGTGCGAACTGAGGAGGGGGCGATTCAACCGTGTGCGAGTTGATGGGAGCGATCTGGTGTGTGCAAACCAAGGAGGAGCCCACGAGCCAAAGGGGGCGATCCGGTCCAGGAGGTGTTGCTTCGTCACTTTATCCCAGAAATTGCCAGATTACACCAATTTTCGGAAACGGACATAACTTTCAAACCGTAAGTCCGATTGAACCAAACCAAAGCTCAAACTAAAGCTAATTCAGAGATCTACAAGAGTTACTGAGCTTAGCTCCGTAATCGCTGTTTTCGGGTGCAAAAGAGGTCGTCTGATAGGAGTTTCGGGCCTTTCTTTGTTCGTGATGTGACTTTGACCAAATCGCTGCCTATCTTCTGATGTCGTTCTCCATATCCAAGTGCGATGCTGTCCAGATATTCAGTGTGACAGCTTTTACCAAAAAGTGTGTCAATGGTGTATTTAGGGTAAAGACCCAATGAGGCAGGCATTCTCGGTCACTTATGGCCCTATTAAAGGTGGATTCTTATTATCTCTTATAACTGTGAGGCGGACCCTAGCCTCTTAAAACCCCATCATACGTCAATGTTCTTAAGTCTATACTCTAAATTGTAATATGACAAGTAGTATTGTGAACGTTATTACTTAACTGATGTCACGGTAGAACACTTATGTCGCTTAAGACTTCCCTTAGACAGTTGATGAGCATGTTATGGCCACATACGTTTATAAACCAGTCCTGTACCTATTTTACCCCCTACAAGCTTCTAGAGGAAGTGGACATCCCTCGTGAACAACCTTACTCCGTTGCCGCTATGCCTAGCCACTTTAGAGAAGGAGGACCCATAGACTTTCTTCGAATTTAATAAGGGTGGGTTCCATGACTTTGGTTCGTCTCCAAGGAATAAACTTTCGGAAGGTGTCCTAGTCCTAACCACTTAAGAACCGAACTAGATAAGAAGAGAGTCAGCCAGTTAAGACCTTCTCAAGCTGTAGTAAACTTGAGAAGAGAGTCAGCCAGTTGTTTTTTTTGAAAATTGGTTCACTTTATTGCTAAAAACCAATAAAAACCTCCATTATAAGCCTCATCAAAACCTGTAATCCCCCTATCCTAAGTGGGTGCCTTTCAAAGAAAAAGAGTACTTATAAATTTGGTATACATATCAAAGAAAACATCTTTTACTATTCGATTATTACAAAAAAATAAAAGAAAAATAACTCTCTGATCCAAACAAACTCCATGGCCCAAACCAGGCCCATCTTCCCTTCATTCTTCCGCTAAAATTCAAAATGCCTTTTCATAGTCAACCAATGACTTTTAATTTTATACCTCATCTACCCGATATCATTTCATTTCTCCCATTTAGAGTTGTCTTACTGCCAATATTACTTACCAAACAACCAATTTCTCTTTCAAATTTTCAAACTCATACCGTTGATTCCAATCTTCTACCTTGAAATACCCTCAGGTTTCTTTCTTTCGAGATGAAATAGATAGCACTTGTGAAGGCAGCACAACCCAAGTCCCTTAGTTGGTCTTTTCTCTTAAAGCTATCATGTATGAGATTAGCTTCTTCTTTCAGATCTATAAGATTCAAAGGAAGATCTAATTTTTTCTTTAAAGACAACCAACTAAAGGCGGAAAAGTCACAAGAGAAAAATAAATCTGTATAGTTTCAGAATAATTATTGCATAAAGGACACAATGGATCCGAAATATTGCAATACTATTAAATCTGTCCTTATTGTTTAATCTGTCAAGCATTGATAGGTAAGCAATAAAAGACATTCTCCTACTATTTTTAGCATGCCATATAACCGATAAAAAAATTCCCGATGTTCATGACTTCTCAAGTAATCCCATGCTTTATGAAAAGCAAAAGACCACCTTCACACCATTCATAAGTATCATGACTTCTATTTGGATATGTAGAAATGGAATTGATTTCTCCTAATAGTTCTCTAGTGGAAAGATGAATCTCTGGTGCAAAAGCTTCATTTCTAATGATACAGCTAACTCTCTTATCAATAATGCCAATTAAATTCAATCTATCATAACCAAGCAGATCTACCAAACACTGACAATTAATCCAAGGTTTATATCACATGTAAGTTTCCTCACCATTAACAGTAATTTTGTTGAACAACTGTTTAGAATTTGTCCTTAATTTTAGCAATGATTTCCAAGTTGAAGATGAATTATTATCTGGTGCCATTGGCTAAAAATAATCCCTCTTGCAATATCTATTATGCATCCATCTACTCCATAGGAATGTATTAGATAAAAAATTCCACAGTAATTTCGCGCATGCTGCCTTTTTGAGATCTGATAATATTTTCAACCTATGCCTCCTTCTTCCTTTGGCCTACACAACTTTTGCCATGAAATTTTATGTGATGTCCCTCCCCAAAAAGAAATATGCACAAAATGATTGTATCTTGTCTATTGTATACTATGGGATTTGATAAATGAAGAGCCAATAAATGATTGGATTAATACCAGTATTAATCTGTTTAGCTCTTCCTGCAAAGCTAAGCAATTTAGTTTCCCATCCATTTATTCTACTTTGTACTCGTTGAATAAATGAATTACACTATGAATAATGCAAATAATTGGAAGATAAAGGCACTCCCAAATATTTGATAGGCAACAAACCATGATCAAATCCCAAAATATGTTGAATTTTCCCTTAATTTGTTGTTGAAATACTAAAGAAAACTTTTGTCTTTGTAGCATTCACACTCAAGCTAGCATATTTGCTTAAATTCTGAAAAATCTTCTTAAGTGACTGTGCATTAGATACTGATGATTTTCCAAAGATCATGAGATCATCAGCATATAAGAGGTGAGAAATAATAGGTTTAATTTCACTGCTGGGTTGAAAAAGCTTTAGCTAGGTTGCATATACATCATGTAGGAGAAAAATTGCATAGCAATAGAAAACAAATAAGGGGATAAAGGATCACCCTGCCTAATACCCCTATTTGATGTTATAAAACCTTTTCGGACACCTTGAATCATGATAGAATAGGTAGCAGTTGACATACATTCATATATGAGAATTATGAAATGTGTAGGAAATTCCATTTTTGACATATTGAAACATATGAATTTCTTGTTATCTCGATCATAAGCCTTCTGCAAATCTACTTTAACACACATTTTAGGCATCCCACTTTTTTTTTGAAATCCCTTAGTAATTCATGTGCTAGCAATATATTATCCCCAATATATCTTTCTTTGATAAAGGCACTTTGATTTTCTGAAATTAAATAAGGCAGAAAATGTTTCAGTCTATTACATAAAACTTTGAATTTTTTTATAACAGACATTACAACAGGCTATTGGCCTATAATGTGCTATCTTAGATGGCCTATCATTTTTGGGAATCAAAGTAATGAATGTATGGTTTAAGGATTTAGGCAGTTTACCTAATATGAATATATCAAAAATAGCCAAATAACAGTTCATTTTTCAGAGCATCCCAGTGAACTTTAAAGAACTCAACATTTATGCCATCAGGCCCAGGGCTGGACTCATCATGTATGGAAAATAATGCATCTTTAACTTCTGATAAATCAATTGGTTTTAGAAGAAATTGTCGACCTTTCGAATTGATAGCAGCATTAGGATGAAAGCTTGGAAATTCTTTAGTGCTTGGTCCATTAAACATGTCTTGAAAGTAATTAATATTCTCAGCTTTAAATACTAAATTCCCATTTTGATCAATTAAGGCTCTGATGTGATTAAAAAATCTTCTATTTGACATTTGAGAATAGAAGAATTTAGATTTTTTAACCACTTGTTGAAACCATGAAATCTTCACTTATTGTTTGAATCCATTGAAATGTATTTGTTGCAACTTTTGATATTCTTTCTTAGCCTTCAGATAATTGTCATATAGTAAAGTATCTTTAGGATTATTATCAACATCTTTTTCAAGTTGAATTGCAATTTCTTCGTCTTGTTTGAGGTTAGTAGAGATTTTATCCTTGAATTCTTTCCAATTTTTCAGTTCATTTTTACAGTGTTTAAGTTTTTGCATGAACTGATAGCTATAATAGCCCTAAACCATTGAATTAATACCTTTTTGAACTATAACTAGACATGTTATGCCAATCATTCCTCTATCTAAAGGAAAAAGGCCTTAGTTTCTTTAGTAGGGATAAGCTCTAGCATAACGGGGTTATGATCACTTGATTTTTGAGGAAAAGAAAGAGCTTTTATTGAAGAAAAAGATGCAGGCATGTTTTTTTACCAAAATTTTTTTAGTACTAGTAGCAATTCCCCTTCTATGCCAAGTAAAATTAAATCCCAAAGGTTTGATTTCTGATAATGAAGCTTGAATTAAAAATTTCCGAAATTCTCTAATCTATTGAAAAGGAACAGGTAAACCTCCTTTTTGTCATTTAGGGATAAAACATTGTTAAAATCCCTCATAAGAAACCAAGCATTATCAATCATATTAGATTCATTTAACAAATTTTTCCATAAAGCAAGCCTTTCTACGAAAATATTACTAGCATAAATGAATGAGAAAAGCATCCCAAAACCACCTTTGTTATAAGCATTTACTGTCAAATGTTGAGAAGAGAATGATATTTGTGCAACATCCCAAACATTAGTGTCCCATATAAGCAGAATTCTACTAGAAGAATGAGAAGAATTATTTGTTAATGACCTCCAGAAGCTAGGTAATAAAGAAGAAAACATAACTAAGTTAGTAGTAGATAGCTTTGTTTCCACTAAACCAACCAAAGTTGATTTAGTATAATTCAGGGGAGCTAACAGATCCTTCATCGTGAAGTTATGTTCAGTCCTCTGACATTCCATGTTAACAGTGTCATTCAATTGAGGAAGAGCTCCTTGTGGTTCTTTTAGAAGGAGCAATAAAAGAAGAAGAAGCCACTGTACTATCACCTTTTAAATAGTTTGCGTTCTTGTCTACCATATTTGAAGCATCTATTTGTTTATCCTTATCTTTATTTTCTGCCTTATTTCCTTCTCCAATTGCATTTTCTACTATATTTAACTCATCTGAATTAAATTTTCAGGTAATTTGGAGTTCAGGATGTCTAGGTCATCATCTAGTACAGAAGAATTAAGTCCTAAATCATTTTCAGAGGGATTTTGCATTGATTCTTTAACAGCTTGCTCTGTTTCTAGATCTTCTAATTCATCATTGGTATCAACTTGTATATCCGGTGGAATCCAGCGAGGGTCTTTAGATACATCATGAAATATGACCTCATGACCAAACAATTTGCATTAAAGGCGTTTAGAAGGAACAAACTCATATTCCAAAGATATATTAATTTTAGAGCCATTATGCAATAGTATAAGGATTACTGTTTTTAAGTCAGATAGAGTATCAATTGAAAGTAGAACTCTAGCATACTTTGTAAACCTTTTATCTGCTATATTCTCATCAATTAACATAGGCTTTGATATAGAACTTGCAATAATTTGGATGGCAACTTTAGTCCATAACTCCATGGGTAGATCTAACATTCTAACCCAGATTTGGACTTCATCACTCTGTTTCTTAGTGTAATCGTATCCTGGAGACCATGCTTCTATCAAAAGAAGCCTACCAAAATATGAGTATGTGGAGATTTCTAAGATACGAGAGAAATCAAAGTTGTTTTCAAACTGAACAGCAAAGTCATAGCTGGGAGAAACATGAATATGAAAGTTACCCAATGGATTCCAAACCCTCGAAATGTACTCTTTGATCTTGATGGAGGATAGTCTGAAATGGATTGGGATCAGTGCCACAGTATTAATCCAAGCTTCTTCAGATTTATTATAATCTTTTCAGGAATAAAGATGTATTTAGATGTTGGCTTCACAAAACTTAAAATTCGAGCAAATAAATCCTGTTTACGATAGTTATTTATATCAATAGTAGGATTCAAATGTGGATTTGATGTAGCTGATGGAGATTGATGTTTTTCCGATGTAGAAGGAGAAGGAGGTTGAGGTCGTGGTGGAAATCGTATGTTTGTTACGGGGGCAGAAGACGCCATTAAAAAGGAAAACAATTCGAACTCATATAGGTATACAAAATGTGTGTGTGTGTATATATATATATATATATATGTATATATATATATGTATATATATATAGAGAGAGAGAAAGAGAGAGAGACCAAACCTCTCACATTAAACCATATCCTTATGGATGCTGGATATGCCGTGCGTTTCCGGGCAGGCTTCTACTACAAGTAAGTTTAACCTCGTGTCATAGTGTACTAAGTTTTTGAATCACCCAGGGCACCTAGGCCCCTTTCATTAGTTGGGCCCACTTGCCGTTGCAAGATTTTCCGGTTGGTTCCGTGCGGGCATATACCACAAATGGCAACTAACCTCGTGTTTGAACGTCACTATTAATATATATACAAGCTATTCTATAACACACACATAAACACAAGAAATCAATATATACAGGGACATTTCAAATTCAAATCCTATCCTAATCGCATTTATTATGTTAATTATGCTATATAAGTGTAATATTTAAAACGTATAAATAATGCTAATTTTCGCATGAATGAAAGAACGTTATAATGAGATAAAAATTGTCAATTTGTACTAAGTTTAAGGTATACAAGTTAATTTCCATGTTCTGACTACTACATTTAAGCCGTGATGGCATAATTGTATAATAATAGATAGCAGTGAATGAAAAATACAACATACATACAAATTTCAACTTACATCCTTAGCTTATTGGAATGACTTTAGTAATGGACCAAGAATAGAGTATAGTATACATACATATATATATACACACATGTATATACAAAGACTTCATTTTATCTAATTTACCCCTTTTTATATACTACACATAAAAACGTTCATATTTGATAGGCTTTAAATATGAATACATTTGGATTCAGAATAGAACCCAAACCTAATCAAATAATGAATCAAACCAAATCTAAACATTTTAGGTTACAAACAAATATTTAGACATAAGGATAAATTACATAAAATAGAAGCACATCACCCCTTTTTGTTCTCAATTCACCACTAAGACCAAGATCCACAAACCCAATAAATTGACAATTCTTGTGTAATGCATAAAAATAGGGGATTGGGAGGTTTTGTATTTTTATATTATCGTTGTACCAAATCCCCTTAGGCATACAAATTAATGTGTTAATCTACAAAAAGTAGAATATGCCTAAGGAAATACAATATTCCACTCAAATTGATTTGAAGATCGTAGACCAAACATTGTTGTGCCTTTTGGATGAAATTTCCAACTCTAGAGATCTATATATACATAAGAATGAATTAATTAAATTCTTATATAATATATATATATATATATTATATGATTCCAAGAATATATTCTAATCTAGATCTATTAGAAAAGATTAGAGAGAAAGAGAAATAGGTCAGAAGAAGATAAAAACCTAATTCTGTAATCAATGGCGGTAGAGGCAGAGTGGAGTCACAATGGAGAAAAATGGCTAGGGTTTAGTTGTGAGGTCTAGGGGCTATATATAGTTGCTTGTGTAAGCTTGGGCCGTGGGTTTGTTTAAATATAATCCTAGTCGTCCATTTCTATATTTTACCCCTAAAAACCTAACCAAACCTAGCGTTATTTGGCATTTTAGCAGCCAAGCGATCAACCTACCCCCTAAAAAGGCGGTCGACCAGCGGTCGACACCCCTTCAAGAGGGGCAGTCGACCTCCTGGTTGCTGAAGAGCCCAATAAACGTATATGGGGTTGAGGTGTTAAATTATATATAATGTTTATTTATTTGTTTTATATCTTACCTTGTTTGCAATATTCTTTGTCCCTTCCTTATCTTTATTTTTAAATTCAAACCCATTTATATTTATTTCATTTATTTTATTTCCTGGACATATATATTATTTATATGACCATATACATTTTTGCGTTTACAGTCTAATTTCATTTGCTTGTAACTTCTTCTACTATCACCGTTTTCAACATATTATATATGAAAACGATTCAGAATTTCGCCACGAATTCAAATAAAAGATTTTAGTAGCCAAATTCTTAAAGCTACAAAATCTCATTTTTAGCCTATTTATATTTAGTTATTAAATTGTTTATTTTTATTAATTATTAATATTTATGTTTTCAGGTATATTTTACGAGGTGTTACATTCTCCCTCCCTTAAAAATAGATTTCGTCCTACAATCTATTTGAAGGGGCAAAAACACAACTCGTTCTAACATCCATGTCGTACATCCATGTTATACTTTAATTCATCCATAAACATCCTTGACTCCGAGTGATTATGAACTGTATACCCAAAAAAGTGAGCTCAATCCTAATGTGTAGGTGTAATAAGTGATGTAATATGTATGCAAAACAAACTAACTATGCATTTATTTCTGTACGAGTGCATTGTGCAATGGTGTTGCATTCAATTCCTAACATCCAATCTAATAATCACGATGCATCTATAAACATTATGTTGTGGAAAAATTACCCGAGAAAAGCTCTGGGTGAGTCTATCTCATCTTATCCTCGGTCTCTCATATGCTTTCCGTAGGATCATTTCCCCACTGTACTTGGACGAGGCGAACGGTTTTTGAAACACCCCACCTCCGTTAAGGTCACTCACAAAGGGAATGCCTTAACTTCGATGGAGCATTATAGGTAAAAAAAACACAGATAATTTACAAGACAGATGTGTATATAAGCAGCGGAAAACAAACATTTCTTTATTTCAAACATGGTTCATAATAAAACATTACAGCAAACTGTTTCAAACCAACTCCCAAATTATTACATCATAATTTCTGTCTTGATTATTGTATAAAGAAGCATAAATCGTAAATAAAACTGCATAAATCCCCAAGTCTAGTGTGTCCAAATCCATAGCCAAAGATAATGGGTTCCAGCCGTACATCACAGAGTCTTCAAGCTTAGAAAGATGAAAGGTCCAAATTAAGCTGAGTTATTCCCTCCCTGGCTACCTAGGGGGGGACAGAAGAAAAGAAGAAGAAAGAAAATTGGGTCAGACATAAGTCTAAGTAAGTCCAGTGACTTTTCAGTGTGTGAATAAGGAAAATGTCACGATAGGAATAAATTTAAAATAGGATAGTACGAGAACAACAAAGTAACATAAAACTATATAAGGCATGATAAACTGAATATACATCGCACCCATGTTTAATTCTCTACACCTACTTATACTTGTCCGACTAGCACTATGTGTTCATGGTGAGATGATCACTTATATCGATCGGCTCCTACTCGCATGCATTTATCACGTGTGTCATTCGGCCCTCGCTTGACTGTAGATACCTATGCTGGTCCCACCACGGGGTGTATCAAATCCTATGGTGGTAACCCGATATGATTCAAGATGCACAGTGTATGACTACTGATGCCCAGTGCCTGCTTTTTCCACTGCGGAGTACGTGCACGCCCGTACTCCGTCGGAACCTACACTGACGCACCACCCGCCGACATTTTTGACCGCTTATAATCAGCCCAGTAATCGTGCCCCACCCTGCCTAGTTCAGGGTACCATGATACATCTATGTGGGTTATTGCTGAAATGGGTCCCCGTTACTAGGGTTTTCCAGCCAACATGTTAAATTGGTTAAGTGTTCAAATATACCTAACCCCACCCATCAGTTTAGTTAACATGTTGAATTGGTTAAGTGTTTCCTTAATTGACTTAACCCTACCAATCTTGACTTAGCTTTATTAAAGCAACGACCACTCACATTAGACAAGTATTGTTGTAGTCACTGGATGTGCTGGTCGGTTCCGGGCAGTTTACACCACAAATCAGTCTAACCTTAGGTCCTTTTTGGGCTCAATGCACTAACCACCCACATTAGACAGGTATTGTTGTGGTCACTGGATGTGCTGGTCGGTTCCAGTCAGTTTTACACCACAACTCAGTCTAACCTCGGGTTAGGCATATTCGTCTATTCTAAATTTACATATTTATCCTTTTATGCTTATACATAAATTTGTCAACAATTTATTGTCATGGCCCACTTCCTTTCTAAATCAAATTCATAATTTTTGTTAAGTAAATTATACCATTTCACTACCATACCATTTACATGGTTATGAGCCAAATATGTTAATTACATATAGTTTCATGTTTTCCCCAACGTTACCCCCGTTGTACGTTCGCAAAGTTACATAGGATGTTAGGCTCGACATTTTAGCCTAACAATAAACTAAAAGGGGAAAAAGAGGAACTTGCAACATTCCAACATCATACAAAAATATGGATCTCACTACAGATGTGTCACATGAACTTGGTATAATATACTTTTAATTATCAACTTGCAAACTAGATCTATGCAACATGAATCCTAAAATAATAGTATTACATAGAACTACCAAAATCTAATTAGACATATAGTGGTGAAATTGCATAGGGGTTTAATCATGCTTAACATGGATCTAACATAGAGGCATATGGGTCTAACATATAAAGTGTAGATATAAACATATAGGTTTACATAATCATGTTTTTAACCTATAGACTTGCTTGTATTCATAACATTATAGCATCACTTAACTTGCATAAACATGGCATAATTTCTGAATTGACATACAACATATAAATGTCATCACCAAATTTATACAAGGTCGTAGATCTAAACATGTATGTATAATAGATCTAAACAATTAGGCATAGATGACATGACTTTGCCTAAAACTTGTATGTATCATAATATCACCAAACGTATATGATAATTTCACAACATCATAGGTTTATTCAACAATTTCCATGTAACATGATAGGTTCGATAGACCACAATAGTTCATAGGCATACATGATAGGATAGACATGAATAAACATAAATCAGCATCACACACAACTTGATACAATTCTATTTTACAATTCGTTACAAACCATGCCTATAATTTATTCACATCTGAAAGATAACTACACTTACAAAAAAAAGGAATTCTTGAGTTCTGGGATCTGTATTCTGAAATTGAATTGCTCGCCTTTTATGTAGATCGTTGAATTTTCTTAGTTGAATTAGATTTGATTTGATTTTGACGTAGCTTCAATCTTGCCTTTGAGTTGAAAGAGATCACCATTGACGGCATGGAGGCTCTCGGTATGAATATTTGTGGTTTAGGGTTGAGAGTTAGGTTGCTTTTATAGAGGTTTAATTAATTTAGAGCCGTCAGATTAACCCTAGAAGCAATCATGACCACCCAGTCAAGATAGGATAACACCTCAGCCCTAATGACTCAGCAGGGAGTCAGAATTCGTCATCTTTTCAGATCTGCATGGGGGGGGAGTGGGTCGACCCCCAGGTCGACCTGTAGGGTAGGTCGACACTAGAGTCGACCTGGCCTGGGGCGGGAATTTTCCTGCCCTGCCCTCTTCTGTGTTTAAATTTGAATTTTGAAACTTCCGAAGGCCTTAACTTCTTCATACGAAGTCCAATTCACGCAAACTCGGACTCTATCTCAACCAGAATTCGAAGACGAACGCAATGGTGTAACCCATTTCCCTTAATTCTCAAATTTAAAATTAATTATTCTTTAATTCGTTACTTTAAGGTTTACAGAAAATAAGGGGTGTTACATTCTCCCCGCCTTAAAGGATTTCGTCCCTGAAATCTTCATGTCAAGAAGAATGTATATCCTACCATCCAATTGTCCATCTACTCAACCATCAAACACAGGCGACCATTATACTTAAAATACTTCTAATGCTTCATGATCATATGCATAGTGTGTGTACATGTCCTTATCTAATGCAAAATCAGGCGGTCTACCGATTCAGTTGACCTCCTTAATGCAAGTCATGTCGGTGTCATGTGTCCATAATGTATGCAATCTTCCCTTATCATACTTTCTATATGAGTGCACAATCTTTCATACAAATGCAACATCCACATGATAACACATCAAGTTTCAATCATATATAAGTACATATATGCATATGCAATATGAAAGTGACTAAGCCGATCTAATACCTAAAGTGTGTGTGTATATGCATCCACAAGCAACCACTAGCAAACACTTGCAACCACTTGCAACCATCAACCATAATATGTTTCAAATACATGTTTACATCCATTGGTTTCTACCTAAGGATCGAGAACAGCGCTAAGGAAAATACTAAAAAGACATGTACGAGCATGAACTAACTTAAGGAAAAAGAGATCAAAGATGTACCCTAAAAAAGAAAAGTGTAGGATGCGCGTATTTTGGCCTCAGTCCCCCAAGTCGCATCTTCCTCAGCGTCACTCCATTGAACTTTTACAAGTTTGACTTCGCGGTTGCGTAGCTTTTTGACTTCTGTACCCAAGATACGAGTTGGAACTCTTCTCACAGTCGTCTCTCGTTCTACTTCTACGCCCTCTAATATGCTTGGTTCGACCACTTCCGCAGACTCATATAGGCACTTTCGTAAGTGAGAAACGTGAAATACATTATGAACTCCAGCCAATCTTCCGGGCAACTCTACTCTGTAAGCCATCTTCCCAATCTTCTCAATGATAGGAAATGACCCTACAAATCTTGGTGCCAACTTTCATGCGGATCCGAAGCGAATGACGTTCCTCAAAGGAGATACTTTAAGGAAAACCCTGTCCCCAACCTCAAATTCAAGGTCGGTCCTTCTCTTATCTGTGTAGGACTTCTGTCTATCTTGGGCAGTCTTCATTCTTTTTCGTATCAAGTCTATTTTCTCTGAAGTTTCTCTAATCATATTTGGTCCAAGTATGAGCTTATCTGTAGACTCCCACCAACAAGTTGGTGATAGACACAGTCTTCCATATAAAGCTTCAAAGGGTGCCATACCTATTGTGGCTTGATAGTTATTGTTGTAGGCAAACTCCACCAAAGGAAGATGATCCTCCCATGTTCCTCCGAAGTCAAGAATGCATAATCTCAAGAGATCTTCTAACACTCTGTTCACTCTTTCCGTCTGATCGTCAGTTTGGGGGTGATAGGTCGTGATTAAGCATAACTGTGTGCCTACAGCCTCCTGCAAGCTCTTTCAAAACTCGCTCGTAAAGATAGGATCTCGGTCGCTAACAATGCTGGAGGGTATCCCATGGAATCGGACTATCTCTTTAAGGTAAATGGATGCTAAATATGAGGCAGTCCTTCTACTTTTAATGGGTATAAAGTGAGCTCTTTTTGTGATCCTGTCCACTATTACCCAAATACTGGTATTGCCCATTCCTGACCTAGACAGCCCATCAATAAAGTCCATTGAAATGCTATCCCATTTCCACTGTGAAACCTTTAGAGAATGAAGCAATCCACCAGGCTTCTTTTGCTCCGCCTTGAGCAGTTGGCATATTAAGCACTTAGAGATGAATTTAGCTACATCCCTCTTCATGCCATTCCAGAAGAAAACTCTTTTTACATCTTTATAAATCTTGTCTCCACCTGGGTGTATGGTCAAATTGGAATGGTGTGCCTCTTCGAGAACCTTCTTCACCAAATCCCTTACTTGTGGGATGCATAGCCTTCCATCCCGCCTCAACCAACCCTTGTCATAGATGGAGTATCTGTTGAGGTGACTAGAAGTCTCATCCCTAATTAGCTTGTCCATCACATCAACTAGCTGAGGGTCTTCACGTTGTGTGGTTCTTATTGAGTCCAAAAGAGTAGGTCGCACCTCAAGAGATGCTAACAAACCAGTCACATGATCGATGGAGGGTCTAAAATCAAAGTTGTCTATATACTCCAAGCTTTGCCTTTCTACAAAGAGAGGGCTTAAGGTCAGCTTCTTTCTACTTAAGGCGTCTGCTACTACATTGCCCTTGCCAGGGGTATAGGAAATCTCGAAATCGTAGGATGCCAAGAATTCCATCCACCCTTATTGCCTCAAGTTAAGATCTTTCTACGAGAAAAGGTACTTCAACGATTTATGGTCAGTATACAATTCAAATTTCTCACCTAGGAGATAATGGCGCCAAGACTTAAGCGCAAAGACAATGACAGCCAACTCTAGGTCGTGGGTTGGGTAGTTTTTCTCATGTGCTTTCAGCTATCGGCCTCCATAAGCTACTACCTTCCCTTCTTGCATTAAGACAACACCTAGTCCCATACCACATGCATCCGTGTATACGGTAAACATCTTGCTCCCATCCGGCAATGTCAGAACTGGAGCTATCGTTAGAGCTCTTTTTAAGCGTTGGAAAGCAATATCGCAATCCAAATCCCAAGTGAAAGTTAAGTTCTTCTTTGTCAACTTTGTAAGTGAAGTTGAAATTTTCACAAAATCTTTGATGAACTTTTGGTAAACGCCTGCTAGCCCGAGGAAGCTCCGGACTTCGATTGCATTCCGTGGGACCTTCCAATCTTGCACCGCAACTACTTTTGCGGGGTCCACGGCTAACCCTTCCTTGGATACCACATGTCCAAGAAATCTTACTTCCTCTCTCCAGAAGTGGCATTTGGAGAATTTGGCTTTCAACTGATGTGCTCGAAGAGTATCCATGACTTCTTTTAAATGCTGGGCATGCTCTTCCTCACTCTTTGAGAAAATCAAAATGTCGTCCACGAAGACCACTGCAAACTTATTGAGGAACTCCCTAAACACCCTGCTCATCAAATCGACGAAATAAGCGGGTGCATTTGTCAAGCCAAAAGGCATGACAAGCCACTCGAAGAAACCATTCGGAGTTCTGAACACGGTCTTATCAATGCTGTCTTCAGCCACTCTCAGCTGATGAAACCCGGTAGCTAAATCTAATTGAGAGAAAACCAATGCACCTACAAGTTAATCAAATAAGTCATCTATTCTTGGAAGTGGGTGCCTATTCTTCTTAGTCAGCATGTTTAGCTCCCTATAATCAACGCATAGGCGAAGCGAACTATCCGCTTTAGTTGAGAACACTACTGGAGCACCCCATTCAGAAATATTACGCCTTATAAACTGCTTCTCAAGCAATTCTTTAACTTGCTTGCTAAGTTCTTTCCTCTCCCTTGGAGCCATGTATCTAATGGGTAGAGCGACGGGTTTTGCATTATCAACGAGGTATATGCAGAAGTCTATCTCCCGCTTCGGAGGTAACCCTTTAACCTCTTCAAAGACATCCGAGTATTCACAGACTACTCTAACAGACTGCAAATCCTCAATAGACGCATCAAGAGATTCTAGATAGCTAAGCATAACAGAGTTCATGGAATTATAAGAAATTTCGAGAGTGTTACCAAGGCGAGTCATGAGTCTAACCACTCTCTTTTCACAGTCGAGGATGGCACCATTACTGGATAGCCAATCCATGCCTAGAATCAACCCATAGCCCGTGAAGCCCAAAACATAGGTATTGCATCTAAACCGCACACTTAATATAGAAATTCACAAATCATTGACAAATAAGTTGAGCCCCCAGTTGGATTTGAAACAACCAAGGGATCCTCTACTAAACTGGTGTCTAGGTGCAGAGATTCAACTAAAGCAGTAGATATAAAAGAGTGCAATGCGCCAGAATCAAAGAGTGTACAAACAGGATGATCAAAAAGATAAACTAAACTCTCAACAGAAACATATCTACCTTGTTCTTGCGAAGGTGCCATGAGAGCGTGAACCTGCCCTCCAGAAGTAGATCCAACTCTCTGCCCTTGCCCTTTCTTTCTTGGGCAGTCCCTAGCTATGTGTCCTACCTCGCCGCAATGGAAACAACCACCCATCTTCCTTTTCTTCTTCCTGCAGTCCTTAACCAGATGTCCAGGAATGCCACAAAAATTACACTTCCTCTTGTCACGGGTTTTTTTGTTCTTCCCGCCTTTCTTGGAGTCTGTCTTCTTGCTCTGTGATCCTTCCCCTTTCTTATCTTGAGATGCTTCCACCTTTGTCTCCTTCTTGCCAACCTTATATTCTTCTTGTAACAGTGCCATGTCCACCAGTCTTTCATAAGTCGCACCCATAGGTATATGGGACATAGCTACGCTGTGTAGTGGCTCATTCAATCCTTTAACAAAGAGGAGAGCCTTCTTGTGTGGAGTGTTCACTAACTCCAATCCGAACCTAACCATCTGATTAAATTGGTTAACTTATTCCTTGACCGACATACTTCCCTGTTTGAGAGCTAAGAACTTCTCTATCTGTAGGCTTCGTTCAGCTTGTGAGAGGAACTTCATTTCAAACCTCATTCTAAAATCCATCCAAGTTTCAATTAGTCATTCAGCATTAGTGACTTCCCACCAATAGGAAGCTTCGTCTTTGAGCAACCATACTGCCAACTGTATCTTCTGCCTACAATCCACTTCGAAGATATCGAACAAATCCTCAGTTTCTTTGAGTCAGTTTCTTGCTTCCACGAAGGATTCATTTCCATTGAAGTTCTTTCCACCCATGGCTCAAAAGTCCCTACATATTTTTGAGAAAGCATTTGCACGAGGAGGAGGAGGAACCGCTGCAGCTGCGGGAGGAGGAATGCATGTTGGGCCTGCGTCATTGGCCCTAGCCTCTAGGAACCTCCTGAACCAACCAGCTATCGGTACACCCTCTGGAAGGTTAAGATTCCCAGACATGCTGAAAGGAAAAAGGAAAGATTCAAAACAAATGATAGAAAGATAGTGCAAATGGCTTTGGGGGATTATGCCTTTTAAAGTAAAATAAATTTTTTCTTGAAAAATGCTTCTTTTTAAAAACAGTTTTCAAAAACTTTTATCTGATCTAGTAAACCTTTGCTCTGATACCAAGTGAAACACCCCACCTCCATTAAGGTCACTCACAAAGGGAATGCCTTAACTTCGATGGAGCATTATAGGTAAAAAAACAAAGATAATTTACAAGACAGATGTATATATAAGCAGCGGAAAACAAACATTTCTTTATTTCAAACATGGTTCATAACAGAACATTACAGCAAACTGTTTCAAACCAACTCCCAAATTATTACATCATAATTTCTGTCTTGATTATTATATAAAGAATCATAAATCATAAATAAAATTGCCTAAATCCTCAAGTCTAGTGTGTCCAAAGCCATAGCCAAAGATAATGGGTTACAAGCCGTACATCACAGAGTCTTCAAGCTTGAAAAGATGAACGGTCCAAATTAAGCTGAGCTATTCCCTCCCTGGCTACCTGAGGGGGGGTGGGAATGGAAGAAAAGAAGACGAAAGAAAAATGGGTCAGACATAAGTCTGAGTAAGTCCAGTGACTTTTCAGTGTGTGAATAAGGAAAAGGTCATGATAGG
Source organism: Allium sativum (assembly GCA_030737875.1). Lineage (NCBI taxonomy): Eukaryota > Viridiplantae > Streptophyta > Magnoliopsida > Asparagales > Amaryllidaceae > Allium > Allium sativum. The sequence continues at coordinate 135,013,508 of CM060925.1, read as the reverse complement.
AATAAATTGAAAATAGGACAGTACCAGAACAACAAATTAACATAAAACTATATAAGGAAGGATAAACTGAATATACAACGCACCCATGTTTAATTCTCTGCACCTACTTATACTTGTCCAACTAGCACTACGTGTTCATGGTGAGATGATCCCCTTATATCAATCGGCTCCTACTCGCATGCATTTATCACGTGTGTCATTTGGCCCTCGCTTGATTGTAGATACCAGCGCTGGTCCCACCACGGTGTGTATCAAATCCTAAGTTGGCAACCCAACACGATTCAAGATGCATAGTGTATGACTACTGATGCCCAATGCCTGCTTTTTCCACTTCGGAGTACGTGCACGCTCGTATTCCGTCGGAACCTACACTGACGCACCACCCGCCGACATTTTTGACCGCTTATAATCATTCCAGTAATCGTGCCCCACCCTGCCTAGTTCAAGGTACCATGATACACCTATGTGGGTTACTACTGAAATGGGTCCCCGTTACTAGGGTTTTCCAGCCAACATGTTAAATTGGTTAAGTGTTCAAATTTACCTAACCCCACCCATCAGTTTAGTTAACATGTTGAATTGGTTAAGTGTTTCCTTAATTGACTTAACCCTACCAATCTTCGCTTAGATTTATTAAAGCACCAACCACTCACATTAGACAAGTATTGTTGTGGTCACTAGATGTGTGAGTTGGTTCCGGGCAGTTTTACACCATAACTCAGTCTAACCTCGGGTCCTTTTTGGGCTCAATGCACTAACCACCCACATTAGACAGGTATTGTTGTGGTCACTGGATGTGCCGATCAGTTCCGGGCAGTTTTACACCACAGCTCAGTCTAACCTCGGGTTAGACATATTCGTCTTTTCTAAATTTACATATTTATCCTTTTATGATTATATGTAAATTTGTCAACAATTTATTGTCATGGCCCACTTTCTTTCTAAATCAAATTCATAATTTTTGGTAAGTAAATTATACCATTTCACTGCCATACCATTTACATGGTTATGAGCCAAATATGTTAATTACGTATAGTTTCAAGTTTTCCCCAACGTTACCCCCGTTGTACGTTCGCAAAGTTACATAGGATGTTAGGCTCGACATTTTAGCCTAACAATAAACTAAAAGGGGAAAAAGAGGAACTTGCAACATTCCAACATCATACAAAAATATGGATCTCACTACAGATGTGTCACATGAACTTGGTATAATATACTTTTAATTATCAACTTGCAAACTACATCTATGCAACATGAATCCTAAAATAATAGTATTACATAAAGCTACCAAAGTCTAATTAGACATGTAGTGGTGAACTTGCATAGGGGTTGAATCGTGCTAGCATGGATATAACATAGAGGCATATGGGTCTAACATATAAAGTGTAGATCTAAACATACAGGTTTACATAATCATGTTTTTAACCTATATACTTGCATGAATTCATAACATGATAGCATCACTTAACTTGCATAAACATGGCATAATTTCTGAATTGACATAAACATATAGATGTCATCACCAAATTTATACAAGGTCGTAGATCTAAACATGTATGCATAATGGATCTAAACAATTAGGCATAAACGACATGATTTAGCCTAAAACTTGTATGTATCATAATATCACCAAACATATATATGATAATTTCACAACATCATAGGTTTATTCACCAATTTCCACATAACATGATAGGTTCGATAGACCACAATAGTTCATAGGCATATATGATAGAATAGACATGAATAAACATAAATCAGCATCACATACAACTTGATACAATTCTATTTTACAATTCATTACAAACCATGCCTTTAATTTAATCACATCTGGAAGATAACTACACTTACAAACAAAAAGGAATTCTTGAGTTCTAGGATCTGTATTCTGAAATTGAATTGCTCGCCTTTGATGTAGATCGTTGAATTTTCTTAGTTGAATTAGATTAGATTTGATTTTGACGTAGCTTCAATCTTGCCTTTGATTTGAAAGAGATGACGGCTATTCTAGGTTCACCATTGACGGCATGGCGGCTCTTGGTATGAATATTTGTGATTTAGGGTTGAGAGTTAAGTTGATTTTATAAAGGTTTAATTAATTTAGAGCCGTCAGATTAACCCTAGAAGCAATCAAGACCACCCAGTCAAGAAAGGATAACACCTCAGCCCTAATGACTCAGCAGCGAGTCAGAATCCGTCATCTTTTCAGATCTGCCCGGGGGGTAGGTCGACCCCCAGGTCGACCTTTACGGTAGGTCGACACTTGGGTCGACCTCCTGGTCGACCTGGCCTAGGGCGGGAATTTTCCTGCCCTCTTCTGTATTTAAATTTCAATTTTGAATTTTTGAAACTTCCGAAGGCCATAACTTCTTCATACGAAATCTAATTCATGCAAACTCGGACTCTATCTCAACCAGAATTCCGAGACGAACGAAATGGCGTAACCCATTTCCCTTATTTCTCAAATTTAAAATGAATTATTCTTTACTTTAAGGTTTACGGAAAATAAGGGGTGTTACAGTTTTATTGTGGAGTCTTTTGATTCTATGCTCTACAATCCTTGCGGTGGCACGAGGCACCTTGGACTCCAACTGAAGTTTTCCTGTTTCCCTAATTTCATCAAGCTCGAATCTAATAGCAGAATCATGAAGGCATTTCCTTAGATGAGGTACATGAAAAATATTATGGATTCCCGATATACGCCCTGGGAGATCCACTCGATAAGCCAAAGATCCTATCTTCTCAATGATGTGAGAAGGTCTAATAAATTTGGGAGCCAACTTCCCAGTCTTTCCAAACCAAACAGTTTTCTTGAGAGGGGATACTTTTACAAATACCAAATCTCCTATATTACACTCAAGTTCCCTCATTCTTTTATCGGCATAATATTTTTGACGGTCTTGGGATGCCTTCATTTTTCTGCCTAATCAAGGATATCTTCCCCGTGGAATCACGGACGAAGTTTGTTCCAAGTAGAACTTTGTCAGTAGTTTCCCACCAATAAGTTTGTGATTTGCATGGCCTCCCGTAAAGCGCTTCAAGAGGGGTTATACCAATCGTCGTTTTAAACCTATTGTTATAAGCGAACTCTATGAGAAGTAGGTGTTGCTCCAAACTACTCCAAATTCGATGTTGCAAGCTCTGAGCAAGTCTTCCAAGATCTGATTTACTCTTTCTGTGTGGTCGTCAGTCTGCAGATGACAGGCTGTACTTAGGTTGAGGGTCGTTCCCAATGTTGCTTGTAGGCTTCTCTAAAATTCACTTGTGAACAAGGGTCTCTATCACTCACTATAATGGATGGGATACCATGTAATCTGACTATTTCTTTCACATATAGTTAGGCTAATGAGGTTGCAGCCCTTGTCTTCTTTATTGGTATAAAATGGGCGTTTTTGGTTAAATGGTCTACCACAAGCCAAATAGCCTCGTTTCCCTTTTAGCTTTTGGAAGTCCATCAACAAAGTCCATGGAAATATGCTCCCACTTCCACATGGGAATCTCTAAAGGTAGTTATAATCTTTCAGGCTTTCCTTGCTCCGCTTTCACTTTTTGGCATGTCAAACATTTATCTACGAACTCAGCTACATCTTTCTTCATTCGTTCCCAATGGAGATTCTTCTTCATATCTCCATACATTTTATCTCCACCGGGCTGTATGATTATCTTTGACCAATGGCATTCTTCTAGAATTTCTTTCCTCAATCTTTCATCTTTAAGGACGTAAAGTCGTCCATCCCAAAGTAACTTCCATCATCTCCAATTGAATATCTAATCGAATGGGTAAAGGTCTCCTTCTTTCGCACTTTCTCCTTTAAGCCCCTTAATTCTTTGTCAAGGTCTTGTGCACTTCGAATCCTCTCTTTTAGAGTAGGTCTAATAATCATAGTTCTAAGAATACCATTAGAAGTTATTGGCGAGGGTTGCAAAATAAAATTAGAGAGAAAATCTAATTATTTCCATTCTAAGATCACATTCAAGGTTGCATGTTTCCTACTTAACGCGTCTGCCATAACATTTCCTTTTCTCGGGGTATACAGAATCATTAAATCAAATGAGGCAATATATTTCATCCACCATTGTTGTCTCAAGTTTAAGTCACGTTGAAAAGATAAATACTTAGGGATTTATGGTCGGTAAAAAGTTCAAATTTCTCCCTTAAAAGATAATGCCTCCACATTTTAAGGGCGACCACTGCTGCGGCTAACTCAAGGTCATCAACTGGGTATCTTTTCTCTGGATCCTTGAGTTGTCTACTAGTGTAAGCAATTACTCTTCCTTTTTGCATAAGGACCACTTCTAAACTAGTCCCACACGCATTACTGTAAAATGTAAACAGTTTCGAGCCATCGGGTATAATTAGGACTGGCGCGCTAGTTAATACTTCCTTTAATTTCTTAAAGGCCACGTCACATTTATTACTCCAAGATAATACCAAATTCTTCTTTCTTAGTTGGGTTAAAGAAGTAGCAATATTTGCAAAGTTTTTAATGAATTTCCAATAATATCTGGCCAATCCAAGGAAGCTTCTTACTTCCGTAGCATTTCTAGGTATCGTCCATTCCTTAATTGCCTCGATCTTTGCGGGGTCTACTGCCTAGCCTTCACTTGATACAATGTGTCCTAGAAATCTAACTTCTACCCTCTAAAAATGGCACTTCGATAATTTTGCTTTTAATTGGTTCTTTCATAATATCCCTAGAACTTATCATAAGTGATTTTCATGCTCTTTATGGTCTTTTGAAAATATATGGGTATCATCTACAAAACTACCACAGTCTTATTTAGAATGCCTCTAAACACTCTACTTATAAGGTCAACAAAGAAGGCGGGTGCATTCGTCAATCAGAAGGGCATAACCTCCCATAGGAACAATCCATCCGGCATCCTAAACACAGTTTTATCCTTACTGTCATCCGCAATTATCAACTGGTGAAATCCAGTGGCAAGGCCTAATTGGGAAAATGCACAAGCTCCACCCAAATGGTCATCGATTCAAGATAAGGGGTACTTATTCTTCTTAGTCAGCTTATTAAGTTCCCTATAATGCACACAAAGTCTTAAAAATCTGTCTGCTTTGGTGAAAAACACAACAAGTGCACCCTAATCTGAGGTACTTCATGGATTAAATCTTTTTGTAGTAATTATGAAATCTACTTATCCAATTACCTTCTTTCCTTAGGCGCCATATGCCTCAAGGGTAATGCTACTGGTCTAGCGTCCTTCTCTAGTTCAATACGAAAAGAGATTTCTCTATGGGGTGTAAGTACCGTGACTTCCTCAAAGACATCTAAGAACTCACACACTATAGGGACCGAAGATGGTCCTTCTGAACTAGGAGATAAGGAATATAATAAGGATTTATCCTTGTTCCTAAAATTACAAGGAATACTCAGACTACGTACTTCTCGGCTCCTAAGACGAATGGTTCTCTTGTCGCAATTTAGGATGGCCCCATAAAATGATAGTCAATCCATACCTAGGATAAGGTCATACCCCATAAATCCAACGTATACGCTTCGCAAAGGAATTCGACATCGTCAATATCCAATACTAGGTCTTTGCAATACAATTCAAGATACCTAGACCCTCCGGTAGGGTTGGCCACCTCTATCGGATTACTAGAGATAGATATGGGAAGGTTCAACAGATTAACTAATCTCTTGGAGATAAAAGAATGAGTTGCTCCAGTATCGAACAAGGTGCATATGAAAATTCCTAAAACAAAAGTTATACCTACGGGTTGTCCTTGGTCTCTTGTGGGTTCACTTTGAATCGTTGTTGCCTCTATAGCATAATTCTGACCACTCGGATAACTTTGGGCTTTGGTCAGTCCTTAGACATGTGTCCTTCCTCATGATAGTTGAAACACTTTCCTTTGAATTCCTTCTTTGCTAATGAAGTCCTACAATCCTTGTCCTCATAGCCCTTGCGGTTGCACCTCGTACAAGTCTTAGCTTCCTTTTTGAATTTGCTCCCTTTCTTCTTTTCTTCCACCGTTCCTTTCTTTTATTATTATTGGAACTTCCTTCCCCCTTTTCACCTTCCTTATTCTCCTTAGATCCTTTGGTCGTTCATAGGATAACTGTCACTACTAGGGTTTCGAAAGTTGCCCTGAATGTTACTTGTGCTAATAAAGTTTCCTTTAGTGAGGAGTTCAACCCTTTAACAAATCTCAAGGCTTTGTTCATTGGGGTGTCTACTAAACCCGTGCCAAACTTGCTCAATTTGATGAACTCGGCCACATACTCTTGTAGGCTCAAGCTTCCTTGCTTGAGTTGGATAAATTTCTCCAACTGGATCATCGTCTCTACTCTTGGCAAGAACTGTCCTTCGAAACGGGTTTTGATTTCGACCCATGTAAATATCCGACCCTCGTTCTCTTCAGATACTAAATTCCACCATTTTAGGGCCTCCTTTTCCAAGCGCTAGGACACAATTCTTCTTTTTACTTCATTAGGCCATCCAATAGCTTCAAAAATTCTTTCGCGGTCCATTATCTAAGATTGGGCGTTAGTAAAACCCTCCTTTCCAGTGAATGATTTTCCTCCATGATTCACAAAGGTCTCACAAAATCGAAAAAAGTCAAAGGCTACCTCAATGGCAGGAGCTGCAGGCACCACTGGCGCGGGATTAGCAACCGGGACTTGTTCCACAATATGAAGATACTATTGGAACCATTCTGGCAAGTATCGAGGCCTTGCCTGGTTTCCCTGCTCGGTGGGATTATCATCCATTCTATTATCTGAAAAGAAAAGCAAGAATCCTTTAGTGGATACTCCTGAGATAGTATTTAAGCTGAAAAGGGAAGAAAATGATAAAGTTGTCTTGTATAGATGCGTATGCTTAGCCGGTTAAATATACATAATATATAGTTTGAAAACCCCTTTTCAAAATACAAATACGCCTATTATACATATAATTCCCTTATAATTGGGTAACCTATGCTCTGATACCAAATGTAACAACCCACCCAGAATGGGATTAAATTTCAATCCAGAAAAGGCCCATCGAAACTTAGATCCATTCTAAACGGGTCGTTGGTTCCTGTAAGGAATTACATTTGCATAGAATAATATATAAACATATCATTATGGAAATCTCACACAGCGGAACGAGAAAATATAATACTAAAGTATGGTGTACCACTTTATTAGAACCATAGAATTTCAAACACAGATTGTCAAAATACAATTATCCCATAGGTACATCAATAAATTCATTATCAAAAGTTTCCATAAGAAATATAGCAATGATAACTAATAATAGCATAATATCTCCGTTCTCGTCTTCAGCCTCCATCATTGCTTCTTCCATAGAATCTACCCTACCTACGAACTATTGGATATGTTAAGGAGAGGGGTCAGAACATAAAGTTCAATATGACTGAAATATAGTATTTACTTAAAGTCCATACCCTAGATTTGGCAGGTTACATGTATCAAGGTATGTCTACGCAACACACAAACATTCACACAAACACAAAGTATCTAATCAATAAGGTGGATATCCAAGTCAATCGCTCATTAGTGTATTTAGGGTAAAGACCCAACGAGGTGGCAATTCGTAATCACTTATGGCCCTATTAAAGGTGGATTCTTATGATCTCTTATAACCCTGAGACAGACCCTAGCCTCTTGAAAACCCGTCCTAATACGTCAATGTTCATACGTCTATACTCTCACTTGTAATATGAGAAGTATTATTACAAATGTTACTACTTAACTGATATTACGGTAGAACACCTATGTCGCTAAAGGCTTCCCTAAGATAGTTGGTAAGCATGTTATGGCCGCATATGTTTTCTAAACTAGTCCTGTCCCTAGTTGAGCCCCTACAAGCTTCTAGAGGAAGTGGACATCCCACGTGAACTACCATACTCTTTTATCGCTATGCCTAACCACCTAATACCCAAACTAGATAAGAAGAGTGTCATCCACTTAAGACCTTCTCAAGGTGTAGTAAACTTGCCTATTTCCACACAATACACACACACACACACCAGACCTCTCAAATTAAACCATATACCTGTAAATGTTGGATATGTCGAGAAGTTCTGGGCAGGCTTCAACTACAAGTAGGTTTAATCTCGTGTCATAATGTACTATGTTTTTGAATGGCCCATGGCACCTAGACCTCTCACATTAGTTGGGCTTACCTGTGGTTGCTGGATTTGTCGGTAATTTCCGGGCAGGCTTATACCACAAATGGCTACTAACCTCGTGTTTGTGTGTCACACGCACAAGCAAGAAATATATATACAGGGGCATGTCAAATTCAAATCCTATCCTAATCACATTTATTATGTCATTATTACATTAATTATGCTATATAAGTATAATATTTAAAATATAAAAATAACGCTAATTTTCACATGAATGAAAGAACGTTCTAACGAGATAAAAATTGTCAACTTGTCCTAAGTTTAAGGTATACAAGTTAATTTTCATGTTTCGCCCACTGCATTTAAGGCGTGATGGCATAATTGCATAATAATAGATAGTAGTGAAAGGAAAATACAACATACGTACAATTTTCAACTTGCGTCCTAGCCTTATTGGAATAATTTTAGTAATAAACCAAGAATAGAGTATAATATACATATATCACATATATACATAAATATATACATGTAGTATACATAGACTTCATTTTATCTAATTTACCCCATTTTATTTATTGCACATAAAAACGTTCATATTTGATAGGCTTCAAATCTGAATACGTTGGGATTCAGAATAAACCCAAATTTAATCAAATAATGAATCAAACCAAATATTAACCTTTTTAGGTTACAATCAAATATTTAGATATAGGGATAAATTACATAAAATAGAAGCACATCACCTCTTTTTGTTCTCAATTCACTACTAAGACCAAGATCCATAAACCTAATAAATTGACAATTCTTGTGCAATACATAAAAATATAAGATTTGGGTGCTTTGTATTTTTATATTATCATTGTACAAAATCCTCTTAGGCACAAATCAATATGTCAATCTACAAAAAGTAGAATATGCCTAAGGAAATACAATATTCCACTCACATTGATTTGAAGAGCGTAGATCAAATGTTGTTGTGCTTTTGGATGAAATTTCCAACTCTAGAGATCTATATATACATAAGAAAAAAATAAGTAAACTCTTATAAATATTTCATATGGTTCCAAGGATATATTCTAATCTATATCAATTAGAAAAGATTATAGAGAAAAGGAAATAGATTAGAAGAAGATAAAAACCTAATTCTGAAATCAATGGCTGCAGAGGCAGTGTGAAGGCACAATGGAGAAAAATGGCTAGGGTTTAGTTGAAGTCTAGGGGCCTATATATAGTTGCTTGTGTAAACTTCGGCTGTTGGATTATTTAGATATAATCCTAGTCATTTGTTTATATATTTTACCCCTAAAACCTAACCAAACCTAGCGATATTGGTCATTTCAACCGCCAAGCGGTTGACTTACCCCCTAGAAGGGCAGTTGACCGGCGGTCGACACCACTTCTAGGGGGCAGTCGACCTTCTAGTCGTTGAAGTGCCTAATAAATTTATATGGGGTTGAGTTGTTAAATTATATATAACGTTTATTTATTTGCTTTATATCTTAACTTGTTTACAATATTCTTTGTCCCCTCCTTCCTATCTTTATTTTGAAATTCAAACTCATCTATGTTTATTTTATTTCTTGGACATATATATTATTTATCTGACCATATTTTTTTTGCATTTACTATCTAATTTCGTTTGCTTGTAACTTCTTCGTAGTATCACCGTTTTCAGCATATTATATATATAAAAGATTCAAATTACGCTATGAATCCAAGTAAAAGATTTTCATTGCCAAATTCATAAAGCCGCAAAATCTCATTTTCCAAACTATTTATATTTTATTATTAAATTGTTTATTTTTATTAATTGTTAATATTTTTGTTTTTATGTATATTTTACGGGGTGTTACACGAAGGATGGAGAGAATGAATTTCGTGGGGCTAAGACTCCAGTTTTGGACCATCTTCTCCATGTGGTGGGTTTGCACCCAAAGGTCACCTCGTGGTTTGCGAAGAAGATGGTAGCGGTGGGGATGCCGGGCTGGTGGCGGTGGTATTCCCCAGGGCCAACTCTTTGTTGTGGATGCCTCAGGTAGTGCTTACCGACATGCCCCCAGCTAGCTGAGAGATGGTCGGAGCTTAAGTGGAGGCAAGATGCAGCGATGATAACAAAGAGGAGGTGCTAGTTGGAGAGTAAGGGTTTGCTTCTTGTTCATGTTTTGTATGTGACAAAGGAGATAAAAGTGGGAGAGAATCACAAACTAGTTTCTCCGATGACATTCTCAGAGACCACAACGTTGATGTAGGCAGTTACAGAAATTGGTGGAGGGTTGGTGTCCCCAAGCCTGCTTTCGCGAGTGTGCCTCCCGTAGTGTTTCCCGATGTGCCCCTGGTTAACTAGAAGTAGCCGGAGCTCCGGTGAAAGCAAAAGGTTATGACGTAGCGAAGAGGAGATGCCCTTCGGAGAAGAGGGCTTGCTCTTTTTTCTCATTTTTCCACCATCGAGGGAGGGAAAGATAGGAATGAGCCATAAGCTGGTATCTTTGATGATGACCTCAGAGACCACTGCATCATAGTTGTTATCGTTTGAAGCGCTCGAGTACTCTTTACGCTTTCTGGTAATCGTATTGAGTAGGGAGCACCAGTCGTCTTCGCGACCAAGGTAGACAACTCTCTCCGTCTATGTGTAGATACAAGGAGCTGAACAAACTCACTAACAAGAATAGAAACCCACTCCGGCAGATAAATGACTTGTTTGATCAATTACTGGAGGCTTTAGCTTTATCGCAGCTGAATTTAGCCATAGGTTTTCATCAGCTTAGGGTAGCGGATGACCACACAGACAATACTGCTTTTAGGACTCCTAATGGATTCTTTGAGTGGCAGGTTATGCCTTTTGGGCTAACCAATGCACCAACGTACTTTATGGATTTGATGAGCCGGGTATTTAGGGAGTACCTGAATAAGTTCGTGGTGGTATTCGTTGACGATATCTTGATTTTTTCGTGCAGCGAGGAAGAGCACGCCTTGCACTTGAAAGAGGTCCTCTGTACTCTCCGTGCACATCAACTAAGGCGAAGTTTTATAATTGCCATTTCTGGTGGAAGGAGGTAAGGTTCTCCGGGCATGTTGTCTCTAGAGATGGTATAGCGGTGGGTCCCGCTAAGGTTGTCGCAGTTTAGGATTGGAAATATCCCAAGAATGCAAAAGAGGTAAGGAGTTTCTTGGGTTTGGCGAAATACTACCAGAAGTTCATTAAGGATTTTGCGCGAATCTCAGCTTCGCTTACCCTCTTGACCAAGAAGAACCTAGTTTTTGCTTGGGATGTAGATTGCGATGATGCATTCTTGAGGTTGAAGAAGGCCCTTACATCAGCTCCGATACTGGCTCTTCCTGGTGGCACGAAGATGTTTACCGTTTATACGGATGCTTGCGGCACGAGTTCAGACGTAGTGCTTATGCAGGAGGGTAGGGTTGTCTTCTAAAGGGGTAACAACCCGCATTCTACGCATCGGAGGATCATAGAATATTTATTTATTTCTTGTATGAACATGTATGGTCATGTAACTTTGGGAAACGACTATAGGGGTCATTTCCCATGTTCATGATTTTTACCGCTTTTTAAATAACTGTTTTGCCCCTAACTGATCTTGTTTCGTCCATAACTTTTGATTGGAAAGGAATTTTGACCTGAAACCACTTCCATTAGATTCGTTTGATGGTTTACCTTTCCGTAGATTGGTCATAATAGCCAAACGGACTTACCGTTTGTGAGATATGGCTGAAATAAGGTTTGGAAGATTGAAAACTGCTTAACTGGGCCAAATAGGGTGATTAGTGAATGGGCCCATAACCCATTTCGGGAACAGGGTTATGGGGAGGCTGAAAAGAGTTAGGGTTTCATTCCATTTCAGTTTTCTAGCCTCCATTTAACTCTTAGAAACCCTAAAAATGGCCTCCAACCTCTAAATCACCTCCAAATCACTTTCTAGTCAAGGATTAAGCTTAGCAACATCAAATCAAGGGAGATCTTCACCAAATCAAGATTAGAGCTGCTAATTTGCATTGTTATTCACGCCCAAACTGAGATTTATTTTAGATCTAAGGTTTATTTGTGGCTAAGGTGAGTGATTTGCATAGTTCCTCACTAATTATGGTTAATTAAGGGTAAGTAGTGTTAATTAGCGAATTTAAACATGATAAAATTCTGGAAAAATATTTGATGTTTTAGACCTCTGATGTGAACTTGGGTTAATTTGGTTAAGTTTTGCTAATCCTATCATTAATTATGCTTGAACATGTTTAAGGGGAAATATGGGGTTTTGGCTATGTTGATCCATTTTAACATATCATATTGATGTTTTGGTGTTTGAGGTCACTTCTATTTGTTGCTATGACTTTGTGGTATGCTTTATGATTGATTAGAATAGATAAAATGGTCGAAAACACCGTCGAATGGCGTAAAACACTCGCTGGAAAAAGTTGCAGAAAATGGTGTAGGCTTTCGGATCGGATCAGAGGGATGTGCTCGGAACGGATAGTGGACTGGGCAAGGGATCACCGAACCGAGGCTTGGCACAAGGGAAAGTATGGCAAAAAGGAAGGCCACAATGGTTGAACTAGGATCGGATCGAGCTAAAGAAGGGGGAATCAGATCGACTGAGGGGAAGAGAAGGGGATCGAAACGGAAGAGGAAAGGGAAGTGGATCGGATCGGAGACCAGGAACCTGATCCGAAACGATGGAGCAAGGGTACACCGACCCGACCCGCCAGAGAGCACCCGAACCGATCCAGTGATGCCCAATAACCCAAGATGCAAAGGTAGTCCAAATGGAAGTTAGAGCTCGGGATCCAATTGGGAACCAATGAGTTCACTTCATAGTTGGGCTTTGCTGCGGGACGTGTGTTAAGGAGTTGTCGACGTTCATAACTTCGATTCACCATTGAGAAGGAATGATGGGCTACGTATCAGTGCAGTAGAGTCATCATGAATCGAGGGGAAAAGTGATCGTAGCAAGACTATGAGCTATTGCAGTGGAGCCGTTGTGACTCCATGGGGCAGAGTGGACATAGTAAAGGATTAGTAAGGCTATGAGCCAGTGTAGTGGGGTGTGTACGACTCCATGGGGCAAAGTGGACATAGTGAAGGATTAGTGGCTATGGATCAGTGCAGTGAAGCCATTGTGACTTCATGGGGCAGAGTGATCATAGCAAAGTATTGGGTGATCAAAGTGGTGGATATCGTATGCTTTACGCACTGAGTGAGAGATGTAAGGATGGTTGTTATGCTTGATTGTTTGCCATCACTATGACATGCACCCCCCACCCCCGTTACCTTTACACCATTTATTCAGTAGCACCTTAGAGTGTTGTGCAGTATGTAGTGCTAACTCTTTGGTTGCAGGTCCAGGTTCAGGTATGGTTTAGTATACCTGTTATTGTTCTATTTAGCTGCTTATCGCTCATACCAGACTTTTTGTTTGACCTAGAGTTTTATGTCACTTCTTATTACTTTGGGTGCTCTCACGAGCAGACTAGAGACAGGTTAGATGGTGATGCGCGAGTAGCAGATTCAGAGGCGAGCAGGAGGCTTCCACGTATGATATATAGATATTCTCCCTGTGTCGTTACTAGTCACTATTTTGGGCATTAGTAGTGTACCTTTCTTGTTAGCTTTTTGAGACAGTTTTTAAAAGTTGTAATAAGGCCGTACTTTGGATTTTCCGCTGCTATGATAATTTGTTTCAGCTTAAGCACTGTCTCACCTGTTTTATGTCAAGTATGTTGTTATTATATTTTGTTCCATGCGTTGTGAGACATTCTACAGGTTCTTTGTTGATTCTTCATCTTCTTCCTTTCCCTCTGATGACCGTCCCGTGCTAACTGGACATGTGTACAGTGCACTTTTGGAGCAAATGTTGGTTGGTGTGGGGCGGGCTATCATATAGGCGGTTGAGGGTACATGTGAAGAACTACCGTACCCATGATTTGGAGCTACCATCGATAGTGTTTGGGCTTAAGTCTTGGAGACACTATTTATTAGGTGAGAGGTTCGAGCATTACACAGATCATAAATCGCTCAACTACTTGTTCTCACAAAAAGATCTTAATTTGCGACAGCACCATTGGATGGAGTTCCTTGAATCTTATGGCTTTGATATAGTGTATACCCCGGGGAAGGGGAATGTGGTAGAAGATGCATTGAGTAGGAGAGAATGACTTTGAATCCATTGTTTGTACAGTGGAAGAGTTTGGATTTTATCTCATCGCTCGATTTTAGACCATCTACGAAATTTGCACTTGGATTATTGGCATCATTGGAGGTATGACCTACTCTCTTAGAGAGCATTGGATCTAGTCAATGTGAGAACCAGCAGTTAATGATATCATGGACCTACTTAGCAGAGGAGAGACCTCTAGTCAACTTTCTAGGTATATTGGCTACATCGTGATGGAAGATTGTGTGTTCCTAGAGTTGATGATTTGTTGAGATCAGTTTTAGAAGAGGCTCATTACTCTCAGATGACCATTTATTTGGGCGGTGATAAGATGTACAGAAATATAAGGAGCGGTTTTCATTGGATAGGGATGAAGAAGGATGTGGCATAATATGTTGCTCGATATATGGATTGTCAGTGGGTGAAGGCTGAGTAGAAGAAGCCTAGTGGCTTACTTCAGCCCTTGGTGTTCCATAATGGAAGTGGAAGAGCATCCTGATGGACTTTATAGATTGGTTGACCAGATCGAGGAAGGGTAACGTCAGTAGTTGGGTTATAGCCAATAGACTGACTAAGAGTGCTAACTTTATCCAGGTTAAGATTAAGCAGACGACAACTTGGTTGGCATCAGTGCATCTTAGAGAGATCTTTCGACTTCATTGAGTGCCCTCTAGTATTGTTAATGACCGAGAACCCATCTTCACAAGCGAGTTTTGGAGGAGGTTGTAGGAAGCATAAGGGACACGATTACGATTTAGTGCTTCCTATCTCCCTCGTACAAATGGATAGACGGGGAGGGTTAATAGGATTCTCGAGCATTTATTGCGGCTGTGTATCCTAGACTTTGGAGAGACCGTCGTAGAGCATCTTTTGTTGGTAGAGTTCACATATAATAACAACTATCAGACAAGTATAGGTATGTCTCCTTTTGAGGCATTTTATGGACGACCCTGCAGATCACCTACATGTTAGTGGGAGTCCACGGACAAACTTCTACTTGGACCTGGGATAGTTAGAGAGACTTCAAAGAAGATAGATTTGATTCTGAGGAGGACAAAGGCAGCTCAGGACAAACAAAAGTCGTACGTAATTCAGCGGAGGACATACCTATAGTTCGAGGTAGGATACATAGTCTTTGTTAAGGTGTCACCTTTGAGGAGTATTGTTCGGTTCGGCTTGGTATGGAAATTGGCACCGAGGTTTGTAGGGTCATTCCATACAGTGGAAAGCATTGGTCAGATGGCTTACAAAGTTAGACTACCGGAGAGATTGGCAGGAGTTCATGATGTGTTCCATGTTTCACACTTACGAAAGTGTATACATGATTATGTGGTAGTTGTAGAGTCGAGTACCCTAGAGAATATCGAGGTAGAGAGGGAAGCATCAATCAAGAGAGTTCCTACTAGGATAGTAAGATCTGAAGCTAAGAAGCTACAAAATAAAGAGAGTAATCTAGTTAAGATTCAATGAGGAAAGATAGCGATGACGTGACTTGGAAACTAGAGGATAAGCTTCGTGCTTCTTTTCCGTTTCTCTTTGAGAGTATGCTCTTAATTCTTTCCTAAGCTTTGAATTTGAATCTATTTTTCCTATCATTTGAATCATAAGTTTTAGGTAGAAACCTATGGATGGTAGGAAAAGGTTTAAGACGTGTTAATAGAACATGTTATGGTTGAATGGATTCACATAGATGCAAGTGTTTGCTAGTGGATGCAGTGAATGCATATACACACATTAGATACTAGTTAGGGATTGACTGAACTAGGATACTTACATATTGCATATGGATATAAGCGTATTTTAATTTATTTTAAATATGGATGAAAATGGTTGAATCATCACTTGGATGTTGCATTTTGATGAATGGTTATTGCACCCATATAGAATTTTATATGCATCGTTAGGGTTCCTTTGCATACATACTGGATGCATAGCACATACATGAATTGCATTAAGGAGGTCAACTGAATTAGCAGACAGCCTGATTTTCGCATTAGCTTAGGGACATATACACAAAACCTTTGTATATGTTCATGAAAAGCATTAGAGAACCTAAGGACAATGGATGCTAGTGATTAATGGTTGAGTAGATGGGTGTAGATAATGGTAGATAACATTCTTTTAACCTTCGAGATTTCGGGGATGAAATCCTTTAAGGAGGGGAGAATGTAACACATTGAAATTTTGTAAACAACAATTAAATAGAAAAGAGTGATAAGCCATATATTAATTAAAATAATAATTAGAATTAGACAAAGTGGATTTCACCATTGGGTCCGTTACGAAATTCTGGTTTAGATAGACTTTTATTTTTTATAAAATAGGCGAAAAACAAACAAGATATGATCAATTTAAGTTTGTGTTTCAAAACCAGAAATTAAATAGATAATCGAGTTGAAATCAACGGAGTAATGGGAGAACCAACCCATAACTAGGTCGACCATGCGGTTGACTTAGGGTCCATGTGGGCCGACCACTGTGATGACCCACATAAGCGGATGGGTCGACACGCATTGATGCCAGGCACGATTTTGTGCCTGGCACGAAAACAAAGTTGTTGTAATGTTCTGGAGAATTCTACTGACATGTTTTGAGAGTTGTGATTGAAAACCTAATAATCCTAGGGATTAGATTATCTTTATACACCTATAAATTGACTTGTACTCCTCACTTTCTCCCCACACTTCTCCTTCATTTCCTCAGCTTCCACTCTACCTATGTTCTAGAATTAAATAAAATTGGGGAATATATCGGAGTACTATCCAATTGTAGATCAGAAGGATTATTCTACCAAAGCCTTTTAGTGGATTTGCAATCTTTTCCTTGAGTTCTATGTAAATTTTTAGATCAGCTATTTTCATCGGAAAGATTGGACAACAAAACAGTTTATATCCATAAGTTTTATGTTTATAGTGTTTATAAATTTGTTCTTCTGTAAGTTATTATTATCTATTTTGTTGTCTATGTTTATTACTTTCAGTTGTTTATTAATTGTAATTAATTCTTCATTTTTTATCCTTTTCTCTGTTATGATTTTATTTATAGTCTTGCAATGCCCTATTTTATTTATTTTGTTCATCTCTGAGTCTAGGCCTTACGAGTAGCCTAGACCAATTTTTTCCTTTTTATTTATTTTTTCTCTAAGCCTAGACCTAACTAGAGCCTAGGCCTTTATTGATTAATTTGTGTAAAAATTGGAATAATGTTAAAAGTAAGTTAAAAAGGGGATTTTGGGCATGTTGGAAATTGATGAATACTATATTCAAATAATGGACTGTAAATTGGGGATAAAACCTTAAACATGTAATTGGAGGACATGTAAACTGAAATAAATTGGACTTAATCGGACATTCAATAACATGAAGAAGAGTTGTATAAAAATATTACATTAATTAGATTTGTTAATTACAACCTAGGATATAACATGTGGTCGCATTGGGATTATTAATAAACCTTAAACGTGTTAAGTTAAAATTATGAAATTAATAAGCTAACATAGAGGGAGTCCATTCCGGCAGCGTGGGACTGATTAGGGAAGATAAGAGGCTCGTATATTAGGTCTGCTTCGGCAGCGTGGAGATGGTTAGGGAATATAAGAGGCCTAATAGAATAACAAAATCCTAGTTTAGGTCCGTTTCGGCAACGTGAGGCTGATTGGGGAAGATAAGAGGCCTAATAAAATAATGAATTGAGGACCAAGTCTAGGGGTGACTTGTGTCAATTGCATTTTTGGTTGGGGACCCGTATTAGTCAGTATCCCTTTGTTAGCACAAAATATCACACTAAGTTGACGGTAAAGCACGTTTTACTAAACTGGATAGTAAGAGGCCCAAGCAAGGTGGGTACGGGCGTAATCCAACGGAACGAGAGTGTGCATCATTCAGCTTGGGGAAAATAAGTTGTTGTAATGCCTGTGATTAACTACTGTGTCCTTTTAGTTTATGGGTGCGGGCTTGATAACCCCGAATTCCATAGCTAGTGCAAGTTATCACATTTTGGGTAAAGTAGCCGATTGAGGGTAGAAATTAGGTAAAGCCTAATTGTGATATCTTTGTAGCTGGTGCAGCAATTTTCGGATATGAAGGAGAAGTCTACCTTTATTACTGTTTATCTTTCCTGCTATTTCATTTATGCTTACCGTCCATTTCTCTTAGAGCTATTCATTGTCTAAATGCTTCCTTATCTTATGCTCATGCTAGAAATTACTAGGACTCACCAGACATATTTCTGATCAAGTTTGTTTTCTCCTTATCTCTCTTCCTCCCCTCCCCTTAGGTTTGTAGGGTGGAGGGCCTCAGCAGTGAATTTTGATTATTTGGTTCAGCTTGGATTCGAACTTTTCCCGGATTCATGTATTAGTTCAGTTTTTATTTTATGATAATTGACTTATGAGAGGGATAGCTTTTGTGGTTTTACTTATGTACTCTGATATTTTCTACAAGACAATATCTTTGTTGAGGATGATGGCTACCTGGTATTTTATAATGTAATAAGTACCATGACTTGATTTTCTTATTTAAATAAATGTTTTAAAAGTTTTCACTGTGTTTTATATTTCTTTCTTGTGAATTTTAGTGTCTATGTTGTTACTTTATACCTAAGCACTTCACAAACCTTAGCGCATCCTCATATGGGTGACGTTAAGGGATGCGGGGTGTCACAAGTCTGTTTCGGTAGTAGGGTAGGCTGATTAGGGAAAATAAGGGGCCAAAAATAATAATAAATCTATGGTGTTCTTAGCGTTTTTGACAATTCTATGGGGGTTTAGGGTATCTTGGCGGTTAACAATAATTCTATGCTGGTCTTAGCATTCGTTGACAATTCTATGGGGGTCTATATTAATTGGCGGTCAATGACAATAAATTAAATTGGGGACTAAGTTCATGGGTGACTTGAGTCAAATTTCATTTTGGTTGGGGACCCGTATCAGATAGTATCCCTTTTATCACACTATGTAAAGGTCTCACGAGGAGTCAAGGGCACGCTTATACTGTACTGGTAGTAAGAGGTCCAAACAAGCTAGGTACGGGCACATTCTGGGCGAGTAGTGAGTGTGCATCGCTCCGATTGAAAAAATAAGACGTTATAATGCATGTTTTAATGCTATATCCTTTAGGGATGATGGGTCGGACCTGATAAACCCGAGACCCATAGTGATTATCACAACTGTGGTTTAGGAGCCGGTCGAAGGGTAGAATTAGGTTACATCCTACTTATGAATGTTAGTAAGTGGTGCTAAAATTGAATGATATGAATGAGGAGACAATCGACTATATCTTCGTGTTGATATCAAAAATGATAACAACATCCAAGGTGTTCTTGTAATACGTCACCAAAAGGTAAGATTTAAAAGTATGGAGCCACAAACACAAGGAAAAAGTAAAGACAAGGAAATTTAGAGTGGTTCGGTCTCAATTTCAACCTAAATCCACTATAAAAGTAAATTTCATTATCATGGAAATTAAAAGGTACATGATTTCACTCATTTCACTCATTTTAATCTCTTTTATAATGATTTTCTTTATTTTCTCTCTCTTTGCTTTTGATTCACTTGAAATCATGAAGGAATGGATGAGATCTCTTGAGTTGTGATGGTTTTTGTGTAGATCTTCATCAACTTGAACTTTTAGATGACCTTTATTGGTTCCATGATGATTTTGTGTTGAATATAGGCTTGAGAGAGAATTATTGGAGGCTAGAGTGATTTGGAGTGCTGGAGAAATAGATTGGACAGCACTTCGTGGAGAAGAAAGCCGGTCCCTGAATATCTAGAATGATAGGGTATTTATAGATGTGCTTTCGAGGTAGCGGTAGAGTTGTAAATATGGGTGTACAGAGCCTAAGGTCAGTTTATGACCTGGATTCATTGCTTGTGTGAGATGATGTACGTTATAGCCAACGACAACCTGATGTTCAATATTTGGACAACCAACTGTCTAGCATATACGATCTAACATATTTGTGACCTGCTGTATATTTTTATAACTGACATGCTTGTAAGCAGTGATCCGATTTATTCAGATCGTTGAATACCACGATATCTCGTATGTGGCCAACAACTTGATCAGTAATCTTTTGCATGGTCTAAATTATCTTGCGACGTGTTTTCTCCATAGCATGATACTTTGGATTGTGAACAAAAATGATGAACGTTCCATTATATGTCACATAGAACGTCCGAACTATTCTTCAGTATTTCATGTATGTGTCATTGTTAAAATTATGGATACAATTTAGACTTTGTATCACCACATTCTTTACTTGCCACGTATCATAAAACATGAGTTTCACATGGTTTGCAAATACCAGCACCTTGTCTTATCCTCAACATGAACGACCTGCTGCACTTTGCATGGCTTTTAGCAGAAGCTAACGACCTAAAGTAGGTCGTGATAATGAACTGGAAGCAAGTAACGACCTGAATAGTCATGCAGAAACATCACGCCCTAACATATAAAGGTCTAATGCCCTGACGTAAAGTCAACGACCTGAGCATCTTTATATGGTCTTAACGACCTGATTAGTGTTTAACAATCTGTTCAGGAACGACTTGATTTGCATGATCTGGCACAGGCCACATTTTATAACGGGGTTAACATTTGCCCCTCGGAGACCAATCCTTCCTAATTCACATTTTTGTTGAAAAAAATTCTTTTGTTTGCTTGTGAAATATGGAAGCTTCGAAATCATGAACTTTTACCCAGTTTATGTTAATACATTTTGATGGATCGTCACACGTTATTTTGGATGGGTTCGGACCATTAAAATAGTAGCGGGCCAATATAATGTTTCCAACGGGCCGTTAAAGTCTGGCTGAGATGGATCGGATGAAGCCTATCCGTGAACCACTTTATACATTTTCTTCGGGTTTGCTTATTTCTTCATTTCCTTATTCTGAATACCATCATTTGAATAGCGGATAAAGGTTTCTGAAGAACTCTTTGATTCTATCCTTTCAGTTTGTTATTCTTCTCTACCATTGAAAGTGAGAGATCTTCAGTCTCCGATTCAAGTCAAAGCATACATCAACCTCTTACGAGTCAAAGATCAATCGCGAGTTTCTCCTTTTTCAGATATGAACTACTTCGGCATTACTGAGTTTAAATTTGAGATTTGCTCTGATCAACTTATGGTTTTGACTCGAATTCTTAGGAGGTTTATACTCGTTTACATTGAAATTCGGCTGTGATGTACTTCAGATTATGACTAAAGTTGCTGTTAATCTTTGAATCGACTTATACTTTAATGAGTTTCGATCCAAAATGCATGTTGAATTAGCTTTAGTGATGAATGAATTTGTATCTGATTAGCTTGCATTGATTCGAGATTCTGCGCCCATTAGCATCAGTGTCGCCGAGTTCTGTAAATCTGATTCTGCTCTTGTGCCAATGAGCCGCTCGTTGAATGGATATGAATTTTGGACCTGCTTGAGGCCATGTCCTACCCATGCTCTCTATATGAATTGTGCTTTGGGAACTTTCACTTTGATAATTGAAGGCTCACTTTTGAAGTTTGTTGCATTCAACCATCTTTGGAATTTAAACAATTCACGTTTATGTCTTAAAAGTTGAACACCTTTATGCCCTATTTACTGTCTTACAACAACAATTAACACTTGCAAATTTTGGATTTACACCTCGTCATCGACCATCTGCATCAATGATAGAATAGTTAGATCATTAAAATGACTTATAATGAATTTTATGATTGGGAATGAATGACGTGCCTATATGAACTATTTTTTGTTTACTGTTTATAATTTGTCAAACATTGTCTGCATAGATACGATATTCTAATCCAAATTCGCGATGACACTAAAGTTCTGCTAATCAATATATGTATACCGACCATAGAATTAAAGCATTGGTTTTTTAATGACTTGTGTAATGTTGTACGATGATTTATGTTTTATGAAACATGTACCTGTACTTTGTTTTTCAAATAAAGTTCCATGTGCGGAGTGAATACCAGGAAAAATACCAGTTACTGTTGTGGAAAGGAAATCACTTCTGCTTAAAATGGAGTTTGAATTTGAATTTTTGAGGCTAGTGTGACAGCAGGGATTCTGAATTCTAATTGAATCAATCCTTAAATGCTCCCTGTCCTTTAAACAATCCATCAGAGAGACATCGCTATGTGTTAACTCAATATGTTTTTAATCGATCGCACATTAAGTTTGACATCCGTGAGTTTGTCGCAATATTGCCAAGAAAATAGGATTTTGCTGATTGTCCATCTTTAGGCTTGCTGTAATAGCTTAGTTGGATTCAGCAATTTGATTTTAAGCTCGCTTTAACATCGTGGATCATCCCCGAATATATAAAACTTGGAGTCTCAACATCTCAATGGATTGCTCCAGTGCATGACTATTGCCCAATCCTCCTTTTATAACTCATGTTGATACCGTTGATGGATATTTGGCTTCAATTTCTTGGGAAGTGTTGTTGCTTTTTAGATTCGAACCATGCCATACTCGCATAGTTTCCTTTTAAGAATTGCTTCTTTTCAAGTTTGCAGCAAAATATCATCGGGTTCTTTGAATAAATTAAGATTGGAGCTTCGCAAACAAGGGATCTTTTGCGTTGAGGGATTCTAGTTGGATTTCCCAGGATTGATCTTCATCGATGCAGTGAGTTTTATCGACATATTGAGCGTATCAATTTTGTTGCCCCAACTTTTGAAGGCAAAATCTTATGTTTGTTGCTCTCCTGCTCACTTATTTTCAAGCATATTAGCTTCTTTGATGAGTGTTAATTAGTTTTTGGCTTATTGCGACATCGTGATGATCCCATGGTATGTTTTTTCGAGCACCGTCCAATTCCAATATGGTTGTGTTGCTCTCATACCGTGGGACGTCACGAGCCGCAAAAGCTGGATGGTATCATCTTATTAGGTTTCCTTGAATGTAGTTGGTGTGCTAGAAGTCTCAACTTTGTCAGCAAAAGCTATTTGAGCTTTCCAACATGCGTAGAGCTTCCGATTTTTGTCAATACAGTAGAAATTCCGACTTTACTAACTGGTTTGGTGCTTCAACTTGGATAAGTTTTTATATCTTTGTGCCCCCACTCGGGGAGGTCTTTGAATTTTGTTCCCCCACTCGAGTAGGACTTGTATTTTGTGCCTCTTCTCGGAGAGGGCTTGTATTTTGTGCCTCCTCTAAGGGAGGACTTATATTTTGTGCCCCCGCTCGGGGAGGGCTTGTATTTTGTGCCCTTGCCAGTGGAGGATTTATATTTTGTGCCCCTACTAGGGGAGGACTTATATTTTGTGCCCCAAACTAAGGGAGGTCTTATATTTTGTGCCCCTACTTGGGGAGGACTTATAATCTCGCCTCTGCTATAAGAGGACAAGACTTTCAATTTCGCCTCTACTATGGAGGGACTTTTAACCTTTCCTATGCTATGAGAGGATTTTTAATTTCCCCTTGCTATGGAGGGACTTTCCGAGCCTCTTGTTGTGGAGAGGTGGACCTTCTGTGTCAACGCAAAGGTCTGACATGAAGGATTTTTTAGGTTTTCTGCCATTCCGTAAGGCGAACATAAGTCGTTGGGTCGGATGCGCTTAACTATGGTAAGCGATCACAAACAGACTGAGAGGCTCTCTCGACAGAACTTTGCAAGGTTTGCATCATTCCATAGGGCGATCATCAGTCCTTGTGTGTCGAATACACTTATTCATAGTAGGCGATCGCAGTCGGACCGAGAAGTTCTTTCGAACATTAGTTGTCTTGTCAGATGCACCTAGCTGTAGTAAGTGATCACATCTAGACTGAGAGGTTGTGACCCCTTAGAACTTGAAAAAGCTTGTGTCATTCCGCGGAGCGAACATCAGCCTCCTGCTGGATGCACCTGACTATGGAAAGTGAGGGCAGCCAGGCGCAGGCTGTCCCTTGGAACTTGCAAGGGTTTGTGTCATTCCGTGGAGCGAACATCAGCCTCCTGCTGGATGCACTTGACTATAGGAAGTGATCCTAGCAGGGCGCGGGCTGCTCCTTGGAAATTGCAACCTTATTTGCTTGCTAAACTTTCCACTATTTGACTCTCGGTAGCTCCCTCTTGCTCACTCTTCAAGGTGGTTCCTTTCACCATTGCATTTATGCATGTTGATATTTATTGCACTTGACGCTTGAATTGGTGTTATTGTGGTTGTCACGTTGTATTGGGTTTTGAGGAAGCAAGCGTTCGTTGGATAGCCTGCGTTAAAGAATCACTTTTAAAATTAACGAAATTTGGACAAGAAAGAGATTCATTCAAGCAAACATTCTTTTAGTCACAGAGCTATTGTTCAACACATCATTTGCAAAATATTACAGACATTTTTACAAGAAGTTTTGAATATAGCAAGTAGAAAAACATGAAGGCAAACATGAAGTAAACTAGGAAGTCAAACGTGAAGTAAAGCATGAAGTAAAGTAGTGGCAACAATGATTGCTTATTCTGAGCCATTGAATATTGGAGCGCCAATCAACAGTCCTCACATTCTCTCATGCGTGGGTTTCGTTACTTGGACCAGTTTGATTAGTGGGTGAATTTTCCCCTGAAGAGCTGGAGCAGAATTTGAGGCTTGTAGATTCTTCACATACTGTTGCAGCCAGTTTTCCTGATCAGCTCCTCTATTAAGTTTTTCAAGTGTCAGCATTCATTATTGCTATGACAGACTGGTTGTGAAACCTATAGAACTTTCCCGAATTAGCTGCCTTGTCGCCTACCCTTATCGGATTTGGTTCTGCATATTCTTCAGAATTCTTCGTTGCAGATAGATATTTTCATAGGTGTCATTCAAAAGGCGTCAGCTCGGATGAGTTGAAAAGATGAATTTTCCTATTATCTTCGTTGCCCTTTCCGTCGTTGGTACACTTTTTCTCCTGATTATTCTTTGGATTATATTGAGTAGCAGCACTTTTGGAAGCCCTAACAAGGTTGTTACCATCAATAATCTGAAGAAGGCACAGGATCATCATCCACGCTCATATACTATTCTACTTTTTTATAGAATTTTTCAAGTATGTTTGGTTCTTTCATTTTAATCCATCTACCAAATTCGATCTTCTTATCTATGGCGCCGATTAGAGACATTAAGATCATGCGGGGCTCAGAATTCCCTACCTCGGACAAAGCAATGTTGAATCTCTTAAGGAAACCTTTAATAGACGCTCCTGGATTATGTTTCATCGATGTTAGAGAAATAATATCCTTAGACTTCATAGCTTGCAGCCTAAACTGCTTCTTGTATTTCAAAGTCAAATCAGCATATCGATTAACGTATTTGGGCGGCAGCTTTGTGAACAATAATGATGCCACGCCTTCTAGATAGAGAGGGAAGCACAAGCATTTGATCTCGTATGTCGCTTTGGCTGCATTCATGTGTCATTCATATTTGTACAAGAAGTGATTCGCATCAGCAGTTCCATTGTATGGAGGCAGAGTAGGATGAGTGAAATTTTTAAGAAATTCTGCTTTGCGGATCCTCTTCGTGAATGGATTTTTGCTAGGGGAGAATCCCATTCCCTCTCACTATCATTGCGAGCCATGCAATCTTTCATTATTTGCTTTATCATATCCACGATATACTCTTTCGATTTGTGGCGTTCCGTAGGGTGGACTTCGATCTCTTTGCCGGATGCCCATCTTGGCGAGCAATCGCGGTTAGAGGATCTAGATCTTCTACCTCCACTGTAGGGGATCTGGGGAGGTGCTCCCTTGGCGGGACTAGCAACTCTTGGGGTATTTCGATCGGAATGACTTTTTGTCATCGGCTTTGTTTCTTGGATATCGGCGTCGTTCTTATCTCTTTCCAAACCATTGAGGCATTCCATACAATCGTTATAATAACGGTCTAAGGCCGACGAATTTGCGTTCTCCCTAAAGTTGACAAAAACCCTTTGAGGAGGTGCGGGGTTCGCTTGATCAGCGATAAGTGCGTTTATTTTTTAACAGCAAGGCTTGATTAGAATCCATCAATGCTTTATTATAGGTCTCCATTCGTTGGATTAATTTGGCGACCTTGGCATCCAATTCATTCCTTGCCACACCGGCTCCACTTGCTGAGTTTTCGCCAACTTCAAAGTGGTTAGTTAGCGATATTTCCTCATTAACAACATTATCAGATCCTCCAAAGGTTTTACTTGTAGTTATCTTTGACTCTGCCATTATATCAGACAAGGCTTTGAACTTCGAAGAGAATTTGTCAATCAGCCTAGATCTTAAATTCGGAGAATCTATCATAGAAACAAGCTTCGAATCTCAACGGCTCCACAAAGCACTTTAACCATGAGAATGTGAACGTGGCCCCACGGTGGGTGCCAAAATGTTGATATCAAAAATAATAACTACACCCAAGGTGTTCTTGTAACACTTCACCAAAAGGTAACCAAAAGGTATGATTTAAAAGTATGGAGCCACAAATACAAGGAAAAAGTAAAGACTAGGAAATTAAGAGTGGTTCGATCTCAATTTCAACCTGCGTCCATTATAGAAGGAAATTTCATTATCATGGAAATTACAAGGTACATGATTTCACTCATTTTACTCCCTTTTACAATGATTTTCTTTATTTTCTCTCTCTTTGCTCTTGATTTACTTGAATTCATGAAGGAATGGATGAGATCTCTCGAGTTGTGATGGTTGTTGTTTAGATCTTCAACAACTTGAACATTTAGATGATCTTTATTGGTTCCATGATGATTTTGTGTTGAATCTAGGTTTGAGAGAGAACTAATGGAGGTTGGAGTGATTTGGAGTGGTGGAGAAATGGATTGGACAGCACTTCGTGGAGAAGAAAATTGGTCCCTGAATATGTGGAATGATGGGGTATTTGTAGGTGTGATTTAGACGTAGTGGTAGAGTTGTAAATATGGGGGTGTAGAGCCTAAGGTCAGTTGACGACCTGGATTCATTGCTTGTGTGACTTGATGTACGTTATAGCCAACGACAACCTGATGTTCAATATTTGGATAGGCCAACTGTCTAGCATATATGATCTAACATATATGCGACCCGGTGTATATTATTATAACCGGCCTGCTTGTAAGCAGCGATCCGATTTATTCAGATCATTGAACACCACGATAGCTCGTATGTGGCCAACAACTTGATCAGTAATCTTTTGCATGGTCTGAATTATCTTGCCACATGTTTGCTCCATAGTGTGCTACCTTGGACTATGAACATAAATGATGAACATTCCATTGTATGTCACATAGGAACGTCCCAACTTTTCTTACCATGTTTCATGTATGTGCCATTCTTAAAATTATGGATACAGTTTAGACTTTGTATGTAACGACCGGGAAATTCAGGTGACCTTGATTATCCGATATACAACACATATCGAACATCAAGAGTCGAAAATACCGGATGGTTAATGAAAGAAATTATAGGGTGAGAATAGATAAGATAGAAACTTAGAATAGAAGAAGAAGAAGAAGAAGAACATCAGAGTAACACGAACCTCACAGTGGAATGAATAACATATAATATATAACATAACTTTGAAATATAAATCTGTACTTGCATATATATCATTTCAAAGTACTACACTTACAACACAACGGAAATAAACAATAGCTATATGATCCTGAAGCCTCCTGCTCCAAGCTCTCCAAGTATATGTGTAAAATCCTGACTACTTGGTTGCCCATACAAAATTGGGCACCCGAGAGTTTAGGGAAAACAAAACAAAATAAACTCCGGGTCATTCATGGGACTGGTATGAGTAAAACAGTTTGAGCCATTAAAAGATATCTCATAAGACCACGTCGTATAAAGGAACCGGTTTTTCCCATATGAGAATCCAAATTATCTTTATATCAAAAAACATTTGATATTATAATAATGTCTATCAATCACAATATAATAATCATCTAGCAGAAACGCTTTCATCTCACATTCTACATATATAGTATACAATCAAAACCGCAAGCACGTACTGGGTAATGGATTTCCAACTATGACAAGGTATGGAACCACCTTTCGCTAGTGTACCTCTAGAGAGGAATACACTAGGTTCAACAAGAACATCTTGCAACCCGGCCACACATGACCGACCACTCATTTCGCTTAAGTGTATCGAATGTATATCACCAACGATTGGGACCAGCAACCATTTCCCGAATGGGACAGCATCAACAATAGATTTTTAGAAGTAAATGAAACTCTAGATTAGGTGATTATACACCCTAATAGGTGCGACCTACATAGCCATGCTGCCTGCCCGACTTTTGTCATTTACCGGATGTGAGGCTAGAAGCTACGCTTATCTTTTACATGTCACATCTTCATTCACTTAGAATGTCACATCGTCATACCCGCCAAATCAAAAATTGATTTATCCAAAAATAACACGGGTATACAACTAAGAGAAACGAATTCCTCCGCCACCAAACGTGAATACGTTTGAAGAGATCAACTTATGCGATCTAATAGATATACTCTGTCAGACATTCTTCCATTTAAGTTGTCCTGGGACTGGACAAACCGAAGGCACTATTCAGTACATCCATCTTAGGCAATTGTTATCTAAGATTTACAAAACAGCCCTTGCACTTTACTCCGTCTTCAATTTTCTTTGGCATATATGATTCGCAACGCTTATGCCAATACAGAATGGTTCTTTGGATAAATATCCAACCGGTCTCTCCATATTAACAACGTTAAAATGGTTAAAAACTTCGATAGTCGGTGAGTTAACTATCAAAGAAAAACACGTATGCAAACAACGATATTATTTCCAGATGGAAATAATATCGATCAATCATCATTTAACATTTATCTCTTTAGTTCATTAATTTACTTATCTTCTGTTTCCCTATATTCAACATTTCTTATTTTCCAAATTTAGAAAATATACGTTATTAACAATGGAAAACATTTCCATTTCTTGTTTTCTATATTAGAAAACATTTCTGATTCTTATTTGGAAAACATTTCCAAAGCTCCTTCATTTGGTTTTAAACAGATGTTTAAATAAAACATCGCTAGGCCAACTCCAACCATTTACTAAATTCACTTAACCATCATTCACTATCAAACCTTTACCATTCCTTAGTTAAGAAGGAAGTCAATCAAGTTAGGGTATAATTACCTCTCAAACCTTAACAGAACAATGTTTTAACTTCGAAATAGATAAAGTTTATCTTTTGAACCTTTAACAATTTCCTTACGTAACTCTCTTTCGAATAATCTCTATTCGATAACTCCTCCCTTCGAATAACTATATTCGATAATTTCTCTTATGAATAACTAGATTCGAAAACCTTTCTTCGAATAAACTATATTCGATTAACTCTATTGGATTAATTCCCTTGGATTAACTTAAATCGATTAACTCTATTTGATTAACTCTTATCAATTAACTCTATTGGATTAACTCTTTTTCATTTAATTTCTTTCGAATAAACTATATTCGATAACTCCTTTAATTCTATTCGAATAAACTATATTCGATTAACTCCTTTCGAATAACCAATATTCGATTTAACTAACTACGAATAACTAACATTCGATACTCTTTCTTTCGAATAAACGATATTCGATAATATCTCTTTTCGAATAAACTATATCCGATTAACTCCTTTCGAATAACCAATATTCGATTAATCTCTCTTCGATTAAACTAATATCGATTAACTCCCTTCGATTAAACTAACATCGATTAACTCCCTTCGATTAAACTAATCATAACTCCTTTCGATTAACCTATAATCGACAACTCCTTTCGATTAAACTAATTGATAACTCCTTTCGATTAAACTATAATAGATAACTCCTTTCCTTTGACTCTATTCGAATAAACTAATATTCGATAACTCTATTTAACTCTATTCGAATAACTAACATTTGATAACTCCTTTTAACTTTATTCGAATAACTAATATTCGATTAACTCAAATTTTATTAACTCTAATTAATTAACCCTATCGTTTTAACTTTAACTGATTAACTCTAACTGGTAAGTTCTAACTGGTTAATTCTAACTGGTTAATTCTATCCAATTTACTCTATTCGATTAACTCTATTGAATTAACTTCTTTGATTTATTCCTTTGAATTATTTCTTTGAATTATCTCCTTTGAAGTATTCCTTTGAATTATCTCCTTTTCTATTTGTCTTTTTAACAATTAACTATTCCCTTTTCTATTCTATTTATTTAACAAATAAATATTTCTTTTACCTTTTCTATTTATTTAACAAATAAATATTTCTTTTATCTTTTCTATTTATTTAACAAATAAATATTTCTTTTATCTTTCCTATTTATTTAACAAATAAATATCTCATTTATAACATTCTATTTATTACCTATAAATCAATATTTCCATTTAATCTATTTGTAAATGTTTACAAATATTTCCTTTTAAATCCTATTTGTAAGTGTTTTACAAATATTTCTCTTTCTATTTTATTTGTAAATGTTTTACAAATATTCATCTTTCTATTTTATTTGTTTAACAACTAAATATTCCCTTATATTTGTTTTACAAATAATTTCCTTTATATTTGTTTTACAAATCTCTTTCCTTTATATTATTATCCTTTGATTTTATAATTATTTTCTTTTATAAAATCCTTTTCTTTTATATATAAAATCCATTGATTTTATATAAATAATTCATTTTCAAAATACACTTTGAAAATCCTCTTTTATCATTCTGGTATTTAACATACCATATAACAATGATCGGTATCATTCAAACATATAAAATCATCATCAAATTTCATATCACATCATATAACACAATATATGAACAAAACAGTATTATAAATATTGAGGAGTCCAGTTGGACCCCTCCAACTTGTTTCCCTGCATCACAGATGTTAAACAGTATAATTAACATCGATTTTATTTCAATATGAAATATTCTGCCAAATAGAATCAACATTGGATTAACGGTTTATATATATACATATATATATATATATACCGTTATTTATAATTTCAACCAATAGACAAGCAATTCAACCAAACAGTTAACACACAGCAATCAACATATAATCATCAATTCTAATAATACGTTATAAAAATATAACTGTTCAGAGTTGGTGAGTTTTACTCACATTGGACGATCATCGTTAATAACGATAACCATCGCTTGATTCAAATGGACAATTTATTTTGCAATAAATTGTAATGAGCTTCGATTCGCTCCCAGTCAGTCTCATTGTGTTGCTCCCGTCCGTACGATCCCAAGGATCTTGTGTCGCTGAGTTTCGATGTCCTATGGTCAAGTTATGAATTTACGAAGTTAGTACATTTTTAAATAAATTAAAAACATGGATATTCTATTTAATAGGCCTCACCCTCACACCATCAGCCCATTACTTCCTTGAATAAACCCACGCCGCTCCATTCCTTCATCTTCCCACATCGAACAGAGAAAAACCCGAGTCCTATTGACCCGTTGACCTCCTCCTTTGACTCCCCCTTGCCACCTCCACGGCCATCAACTCATGCTGCCACAACCACCAAAATACCCAGCGTCCTACCCTCTATCCGATGATACCCTTTTTATCCAACTCGACCACCCCAATCGACTTCCGTCGTTCCTACCCTCGACGAGACTTGCGATCAATTTTGGCACCGCAACCCACCAGAAAATCACACTCGAGCCCAATTTTGACCACAAACCCAAATCAACAACCCAAATATAGAAACGTTGATCCAATTTCTCAACAGATTTGACCCTAGTTCCCGCTCGCTCTTTCCAGTGGACGGAAAACCTGATCGAGTCGTTCAAGAATTATACTAGATTGAAGATAAACATCTCCTGATCTCGAATATCTTCTTGCTTTGATTTATAGGATTTTATTGTATTTGGTCTTGGATTTTCTTTTGGGATTTTTACTTGCTGTGATGGGTTTATACGGTTATATATACCTGAGGGTGGTAGGTAACAGTTGTGGCTGAGAAGAGGTATTGTGTGGCCTTCCTATTACCCAAGAAAAATATTGGGGTATTTTATTTTTGATTTATCTATTTTATTTTCTCGATTTAATACTTGTCTCTGGTCCTTAAAAATCCCTACGACCACATACGATATCCTAAAATCACGAAAACTGACATGCCACTAGAGTTCGACATTACGGTTCCAACGAAACTGGTTTCGTCGAATTCCGACTCCGTATGCCTACACAGCGTATTTTTAACCGTCGAAATAATGATTGTTTTTCACTCTAAAAATCCGTACGGCCACACAGTGACTCTAAAAATCACTAAACTTGGGATCTCACAATAATTTAATAGTGCGGATCCAACAAAATTAGTTTCGTCGAATTCCGACTTCGTTTGTAAAAGCTGTTATTAAAGCTCTAAATAACCCTTTTTAAATATATAAATATAATTAAATTTAATATTTATAATTAAATATTATCGTATATATTCACAGTGGAATACCATACAGCTTCAGAATATTCCTATATGAATTTCTAGCATGATATTTCAAATCCCGATTAAATCGATATTTGATTTATAATGAAATATCTTATATATATCGTTATAAATTATAAAGGAACTCCACAACGACTTTTCTAAAATTTGATTTGGGCATAATCAAAATCTACACGACGAAATCTCGATTTTTCTCTTTTATAAGAAAAATATAATTTACCCGCTCTGAACGTTTCTTGTTTCATAGAAATCCGATTTACAACGGCTTCTGTATATTCGTTTAAAGTTCGAATCACCAAATTACGAATTGCAGCACCATTTCGAGCTCGATTATAATTGTATTATAATTTATACATTCAAACTGACGTTATTTAAATATATTCGTTATTCGAATTCAATTCCTAACTGAATTATATATATATATATACTTTGAGTTGTCCAGTTCACCTTATATTGTCCATTCAACAAATTTCTGATTATTATTTAATTAAATATATTATTTAATTATTATTTTAATTAAATATTCACTATTATTTAATTTATCGACCATTTGAATTCTAAACCACTATTTATATAATTAAATAAGTTAATTATATATCGCAAAAATACGGGTCATTACATTTTTCCCCACTTAAAAATAATTTCGTCCTCGAAATTGCTAAGGTAGAAACCAAACCCTATCGACCAGTTAGAACTTATTTGTTCACTTCTTAATTTCAGTTTCAACTGAACCAATTTAATTTCAATTAAATATTAAATAATTCTTATCAACGAAAATTTCCAAAAATCCTGAAAATTTTCTAACGCCTTAACTCTTCGAAATTTTTTGCCAGCACCTCCTTTGTACTGGTCAATTGGTCAAATCCAACTCGGCTCTCTGGGCCATCTCCAACCCAAAAGAAACTCAAACAGCTAAGCGGATTGCCAATTCAGCTCATAAATCTTATATCCAATAGAAATATAAACTTGTACCTTTTTGTCGTGCATATCATTATATCATGTCTCCCTGTTATCAATTCAGCAGATACAAGGGTCATCCCAATCAAACTCCAATCACTTTTATCTCCAACACAGCCATTCTCTTATATCCAAGCCAAATATCATTTCAAACTCGAGTTGCATTCTCGATTCCAAATTCTTACGATATCAATCCAATACCATTTCAGATTCTATCTCACAATTCAAAATCCGATTCTACTTGATATATCGTATCCAATTCAATTTCCAGTTAATTGGTTTCAATTCAGTTTCAGCTTGGTTTCACACGTTTCTATTTAAATTTGTTAATTGGTTTAAATTCATTTTCAGCTTGGTTTCACACGTTTCTATTTAAATTTGTTTTTAATTCAAACAGTCTCTTCCTGGGGATTTTAAACAGCTTTTCTTTTCTAAAACCAAGTATTCCTTTTCAGATTTCAAACAACTTGCTTTTCTCAAAACAATTCAAAAACAAAATCTTTTCGGTAGTAATCTGTCACTTACAACTCGAAAATGAATACTGATGATGCAGCTGTCATCATCAGAATCTATTTTTCAGTGATCGAAGTGAGTTCAATACTATAAAACCATTTCTAAACATTTCCACTTTGAAATTCATTTCAAAATATAATTCATTCTGCTTGTAAAACAATTTAAAATCTCCCAGGATCTTAAATTTTCCTTATTTTTAATCCAAATCCATTTACAAACACTTATTCAAATTTCCAGATTCTTAATTTCAATTCTGATTTAAATTTCAAATCTAATTCACTTCGTAATACTTATACGAATATTATTTGGTTATATATATATATATATATATATATAACCATCTCCATTATAATCTTACTCGATTATAACAACAACCAATATAAATCCTTTATATCAAAATATATTTTGGGTAAAATTATTTCATTTACCCTCTTTTCAAAACATACCATGACGGTTCATCGTATTCGAGTGTTTAGAAGCTCCTACCGATACAGTAGATCAAACTAATCGACCAGAACACATAAACAATTTAACCAATAAATCTCCACAATATAAAACAATTTTTTATATCAATAAAAAATACGCTCTCTCGTATATATACACTCAACTCAATCTAGGGTATTACTAACCCTATCTCTACCGAGTCACGCCACAGAGCCAAGGTAATTCACTTAACCTTATGCTCTGATACCAAATGTAATGACCCGACGAATTCCGGTAGGCTTTGCAACCATCCCTTCATCCCCCCAGATAGCGGGCTAATATCCCACTGTGACTTACATTGTTACCCCAGCACCACGTTTTACGGCCAGCCTTTCGACTTCACAACCAACCCATTACTAGGGACATGTAGGAGTAAGAGTCTCCCGTTCGCCACCTAACGAAAAGCGAGAACCCCCTATCATGTGACACAAGCACTAAGCACGCAACATGAACTGTTATGAGTAAAACAGTTTAAAACAGTTTGAGCCATTAAACGATATCTCATAAGACCACGCCGTATAACGGAACGGGTTTTCCCCTTATGAGAATCCAAATTATCTTTATATCAAAAACCTTTTGATATTATAATAATGTCTATCAATCACAATATAATAATCATCTAGCAGAAACGCTTTCATCTCACGTTCTACATATATAGTATACAATCAAAACCGCAAGTACGTATTGGGTAATGGATTTCCAACTATGACAAGGTATGGAACCACCTTTCGCTAGTGTACCTCTAGAGAGGAATACACTGGGTTCAACAAGAACATCTTGCAACCCGACCACACATGACCGACCACTCATTTCGCTTGAGTGTATTGAATGTATATCACCAACGGTTGGGATCAGCAACCGTTTCCCGAATGGGGCAGCATCAACAATAGATTTTTAGAAGTAAATGAAACTCTAGATTAGGTGAGTATACACCCTAATAGGTGCGACCTACATAGCCATGCTGCCTGCCCGACTTTTGTCATTTACCGGATGTGAGGCTAGAAGCTACGCTTATCTTTTACATGTCACATCTTCATTCACTTAGAATGTCACATCGTCATACCCGCCAAATCACAAATTGATTTATCCAAAAATAACACGGGTATACAATTAAGAGAAACGAATTCCTCCACCATCAAACGTGAATACGTTTGAAGAGATCAACTTATGCGATCTATTAGATATACTCTGTCAGACATTATTCCATTTAAGTTGTCCTGGGACTGGACAAACCGAAGGCACTATTCAGTACATCCATCTTAAGCAATTGTTATCTAAGATTTATACAACAGCCTTTGCACTTTACTCCGTCTTCAATTTTCTTTGGCATATATGATTCGCAACGCTTATGCCAATACGAAGTGGTTCTTTGGATAAATATCCAACCGGTCTCTCCATATTAACAACGTTAAAATGGTTAAAAACTTCGATAGTCGGTGAGTTAACTATCAAAGAAAAACACATGTGTAAACAACGATATTATTTCCAGATGGAAATCATATCGATCAATCATCATTTAACATTTACCTCTTTAGTTCATTAATTTACCTATCTCCTGTTTCCCTATATTCAACATTTCTCATTTTCTAAATTTAGAAAATATACGTTATTAACAATGGAAAACATTTCCATTTCTTGTTTTCAATATTAGAAAACATTTCTGATTCTTATTTGGAAAACATTTCCAAAGCTCCTTCATTTGGTTTTAAACAGATGTTTAAATAAAACATCGCTAGGCCAACTCCAACCATTTACTAAATTCACTTAACCATCATTCACTATCAAACCTTTACCATTCCTTAGTTAAGAAGGAAGTCAATCAAGTTGGGGTATAATTACCTCTCAAGCCTTAACTGAACAACATTTTAACTTCGGAATAGACAAATTTCATCTTTTAAACCTTTAACAATTTCCTTACGTAACTCTCTTTCGAATAATCTATATTCGATAACTCCTCCCTTCGAATAACTATATTCGATAATCTCTCTTACGAATAACTAGATTCGAAATACCATTCTTTGAATAAACTATATTCGATTAACTCTATTGGATTAACTCCCTTGGATTAATTTAAATTGATTAACTCTATTTGATTAACTCTTATCAATTAACTCTATTGGATTAACTCTTTTTCACTTAACTTCTTTCGAATAAACTATATTCGATAACTCCTTTAATTCTATTCGAATAAACTATATTCGATTAACTCCTTTCGAATAACCAATATTCGATTTAACTCACTTCGAATAACTTACATTCGATACTCTTTCTTTTGAATAAACGATATTCGATAATATCTCTTTTCGAATAAACTATATCCGATTAACTCCTTTCGAATAACCAATATTCGATTAATCTCTCTTCGATTAAACTAATATCGATTAACTCCCTTCGATTAAACTAACATCGATTAACTCCCTTCGATTAAACTAATCGATAACTCCTTTCGATTAACCTATAATCGACAACTCCTTTCGATTAAACTAATGATAACTCCTATCGATTAAACTATAATCGATAACTCCTTTCCTTTGACTCTATTCGAATAAACTAATATTTGATAACTCTATTTAACTCTATTCGAATAACTAACATTTGATAACTCCTTTTAACTTTATTCGAATAACTAATCTTGGATTAACTCAAATTTTATTAACTCTAATTAACTAACCCTATCGTTTTAACTCTAACTGATTAACTCTAACTGGTTAATTCTAACTGGTTAATTTTAACTGGTTAATTCTATCCAATTTACTCTATTCGATTAACTCTATTGAATTAACTTCTTTGATTTATTCCTTTGAATTATTTCTTTGAATTATCTCCTTTGAAGTATTCCTTTGAATTGTCTCCTTTTCTATTTGTCTTTTTAACAATTAACTATTCCCTTTTCAATTCTATTTATTTAACAAATAAGTATTTCTTTTACCTTTTCTATTTATTTAACAAATTAATATTTCTTTTATCTTTTCTATTTATTTAACAAATAAATATTTCTTTTATCTTTCCTATTTATTTAACAAATAAATATCTCATTTATAACATTCTATTTATTACCTATAAATAAATATTTCCATTTAATCTATTTGTAAATGTTTACAAATATTTCCTTTTAAATCCTATTTGTAAATGTTTTACAAATATTTCTCTTTCTATTTTATTTGTAAATGTTTTACAAATATTCATCTTTCTATTTTATTTTTTTAACAAATAAATATTCCCTTATATTTGTTTTACAAATAATTTCCTTTATATTTGTTTTACAAATCTCTTTCCTTTATATTATTATCCTTTGATTTTATAATTATTTTCTTTCATAAAATCCTTTCCTTTTATATATAAAATCCATTGATTTTATATAAATAATTCATTTTCAAAATACACTTTGAAAATCCCCTTTTATCATTCTGGTATTTCTTATGGTATTTAACATACCATATAACAATGATCGGTATCATTCAAACAGATAAAATCATCATCAGATTTCATATCACATCTTATAACACAATATATGAACAGAACAGTATTATAAATATTGAGGAGTCCAGTTGCACCCCTCCAACCTATTTCCCTGCATCACAGATGTTAAACAATATAATTAACATCGATTTCATTTCAAGATGAAATATTCTGCTAAACAGAATCAATATTGGATTAACGATTTATATATATATACTGTTATCTATAATTTCAACCAATAGACAAGCAATTCAACCAAACAGTTAACACACATCAATCAACATATAATCGTCAGTTCTAAGAATACGTTATAAAATTATAACTGTTCAGAGTTGGTGAGTTTTACTCACATTGGACGATCATCGTTAATAACGATAACCATCGCTTGATTCAGACGGACAACTTATTTTGCAATAAATTGTAACGAGCTTCGATTCGCTCCCAGTTAGTCTCATTGTGTTGCTTCCGTCCATACGATCCCAACGGATCTTGTTTCGCTGAGTTTCGATGTCGTATGGTCATGTTATGAATTTACGAAGTTAGTACATTTTTAAATAAATTAAAAACATGGATATTCTATTTAATGGGCCTCACCCTCACACCATCGGCCCATTACTTCCTTGAATAAACCCACGCCGCTCCGTTCCTTCATCTTCCCCCATCGAATAGAGAAAAACCCGATTCCCATTGACCCATTGACCTCATCCTTTGACTCCCCCTTGCCACCTCCACAGCCATTAACTCATGCCGCCACAACCACCAAAATACCCAGTGTCCTACCCTCTATCCGATGATACCCTTTTTATCCAACTCGACCACCCCCATCAACTTCCGTCGTTCCTACCCTCGACGAGACCTGCGATCAATTTTGGCACCGCAACCCACAAGAAAATTACACTCGAACCGAACTTCGACCACAAACCCAAATCAACAACCCAAATACAGAAACGATCATCCAATTTCTCGAAAGATTTAACCCTAGTTCGCGCTCACTCTTTCCAGTGGACGGAAAATCTGATCGAGCCGTTCAAGAATTATACTAGATTGAAGATAAACATCTCCTGATCTTGAATATCTTCTTGCTTTGATTTATAGGATTTTATTGTATTAGATCTTGGATTTTCTTTTGGGATTTTTACTTGCTGTGATGGGTTTATACGGTTATATATACCTGTGGGTGGTAGGTAACAGTTGTGGCTGAGAAGAGGTGTTGCGTGGCCTTCCTATTACCCAAGAAAAATATTGGGATATTTTATTTTTGATTTATCTATTTTATTTTCTTGATTTAATACTCGTCTCTGGTCCTTAAAAATCCCTGCGACCACATACGATATCCTAAAATCACGGAAACTGACATGCCACTAGAGTTCGACATTACGGTTCCAACAAAACTGGTTTCGTCGAATTCCGACTCCATATGCCTACACAGCGTATTTTTAACCATCGAAATGCTGATTGTTTTTCACTCTAAAAATCCGTACGGCCACACAGTGACTCTAAAAATTATGAAACTTGGGATCTAACAATAATTTAATATTACGGATCCAACAAATTTTTTTTCGTTGAATTCCGACTTCGTTTGTAAAAGTGGCTATTAAAGCTCTAAATAACCCTTTTTAAATATACAAATATAATTAAATTTAATACTTATAATTAAATATTATCATATATATTCACAGTGGAATACCATACAGCTTCAGAATATTTCTATATGAATTTCTAGCTTGATATTTCAAATCCCGATTAAATCGATATTCGATTTATAATGAAATTCCTTATATATATCGTTATAAATTATAAAGGAATTCCACAGCGACTTTTCTAAAATTTGATTTGGGCATAAATCAAAATCTACACGATGAAATCTCGATTTTTCTCTTTTATTAGAAAAATATAATTTACCCGCTCTGAACGTTTCTTGTTTCACAGAAATCCAATTTAAAACGGCTTCTGTATATTCGTTTAAAGTTCGAATCACCAAATTACGAACTGCAGCTCCATTTCGAGCTCGATTATAATTATATTATAATTTATACATTCAAACTGACGTTATTTAAATATATTCGTTATTCGAATTCAATTCCTAACTGAATTATATATATACTTTGAATTGTCCAGTTCACCTTATATTGTCCATTTAACAAATTTTTGATTATTCCACAATTAAATATATTATTTAATTATTATTTTAATTAAATATTCACTATTATTTAATTTATTGACCATTTGGATTCTAAACCACTATTTATATGATAAATTAGTTAATTATATATCGCAAAAATACGGATCATTACATTGTATCACCACATTATTTACGTGCCACGTGTCATGTAACATGGGATTCACGCGGTTTGCAAATACCAGCGGTTTGCCTTGTCTTCAACATGAATGACCTACTGCACCTTGCATGGCTTTTAGCAGAAGCTAGTGACCTAAATTAGGCCGTGATGATGACCTAGAAGCAAGTAACGACCTGAATGGTCATGCAGAAACATCACGTCCTGACATATAAAGGTCTAACAACCTACCATAAAGTCAATGACCTGAGCATCTTTGTACAATCTTAACGACCTGGTTATTGTTTAATGGTCTGTTCAGGAACAACTTGTTTCGCACGATCTGGCACTATACCGCGTTTTATAATGGGGTTAACACTTTGCATACCTTTCTATTGCCTTATTTACTGTTATTGTGCCTTAAACTATTATCATGCCTAGATTCTTCTTTTATCACTCATGCTAGAAATTATAAAATGCACCAAGCTTTATGTTTGACTAGTTTTCTTTCTTCCTCCCCCCTAACCCAGGTTATCTATAGCAACCCATAATTTTTTATCGTCCAAATTGACAATAATCTATACATGTCGACTCAAACAAATCTAAAATACAGATAGCTATCAGGATTAAAATAAGAATAAAAGAAAGAAGAAAATAATCGCAGAATCTCATAGTGGAAGGACAAAATATAATTATCAAATAACAATCCAAGAAGTTGTTAACATAT
Source organism: Allium sativum (assembly GCA_030737875.1). Lineage (NCBI taxonomy): Eukaryota > Viridiplantae > Streptophyta > Magnoliopsida > Asparagales > Amaryllidaceae > Allium > Allium sativum. The sequence goes on along the minus strand of CM060925.1, from coordinate 134,972,447 downwards.
ACATTTGATTACACTTTACAACAATTATCAGAGTTAAACTATCACAAAATATACCACTTCCTTTATTCTTGTTCATTCAAATATTCAGCATATTTCCCACTTGTACTAAATTAATCTCTAATTGATTTCTTAATATCTTCATGAATTCACATGAATTTGATTACCTTCTAACTTCAAGTCAATATTAAATTATATTTTAATAATAATCCAATCCGACTTAATTTATTTTTGGATTAACCCAAACTTATAACTTAAGGACTTTAGTATTCCAAATTAAGTTAATATTTTATTTCAAAATTTAAATCCAGTCACATAAAAACATTTATCGAGCTTATGCAAGTTATTCTTCCAGTTTTAAAGGTTGGAAACCATTATTTATTTTATATTCAACTTAGAAACATTAACTTATACACTAGTTTTACATAGGTTTGAAAACTTAAATTTTTACAAAATTTTCGAATTCACACTTTCCTTGGCGTGGCTCGATCCGAAAAAACCACAAATGCCACACACGACCTCACTCGTCCAAAAAGAAAACAAAAGCCAAGGACATAAAAATCACCCAACCCAATCAATTTATATAAATGCGTACCTATTTGTCGGGCAACAACTTTATCTATGCAATGAAAAGCAACTAGCAACTTTCCTTCCATAAACCTTTTTACTTAAGCAATGCAAAAAGGTTATACATGAAAATTAAATTAAACGATAACATATCCTGCACATTCAACATGAACCCAAGCATTTCAATACACACAGCAAATCAACTTACATATTATAGTCAAACCTATTTATGTAACTAAAAATTTAAATGCTCAAAAGCTCACAATTCAAATTTTATCTTGTACGATGCACATATGTCATTCATATGTAACATCACTTTTGATCGCTCGCTCGATTACACAAATTCAATTCCAAACTAGTCCCAAAACTGATAGAGTTTTGGTCCAGCTTAGATTATTGGAGATTTCTACTTGACTCACTTTCTGCTATTTCATGCATTATTCCAAGTTTGTCTAGATTTTGTATTTGATGTTGAGAAGGATTTTAATTAGTAATCTGATTATGTTGATTTTTCATGAGACAGTTGTAGGTTTATGACGGAGTATATTTTATGATGCAATAACATTTATGTTCTTCTTTAAATAAAATTTTAAATTCCACCGTGTTTTCATATGTTATCTTATGAATTTTAGTTTTTATAAAATCATTTTATACATATACCGTCATATTCCATAGCAAAATCCTCATACGGATGACGTTAAGGGGTATGGGGTGTTACATTTGGTATCAGAGCCTACGGCTACACGAATAGAGAAAAGTTTTTGTTTAAAAGAAAAGGTCTTTCAAAGAAAATGTATTTTCAAATTAAAGGTTTGTTTTTTAAAAACCTCCACTTAAGTCAATTACAATATTCTATTGATTCCTTTCCTGAATCCTTTATTCTTTTCCTTTCACAACATATCTGGGACTCCCAATTTTCCTAAGAGTAATCCCATTCCAACTTGGTTTCGTAGGTACGTTGAAGTTATGACACCAGACTAAGGGAAAGAATGCCCAAGCTCCTGCTCCAGCCTTAGTGGCTCCCCTAACCCACCACTAGGGGTTTATTTCTCTAAGCTTTGCAAAGATTTCACTGCTCTAGGTAGCAAGACCTTCCTTGGTTCATAGACTTTTGTTAAGGCCCATGTTTGGCTCAAGGATACTGAGCGCATATTTGGACTTTTAGAGCATGAGGATAAGAGGATGGTTCAGCTGATCGCATGGCAATTGAAGGTCGAGGCTTCTTGTTGGTAGGAGATGGCTAAGGCAGAGTGTGGTATTGAGACCTTGGATGAGTTCGAGGAGAGGTTTGAAAAGAAGTTTCTATCTTAGGTGAAAGAGGACATGCAATTGGAGAAATTTTAGGATTGAGACAGGGTGATCTTTTTGTGAAGGAATATGTTAATTGGTTCAATAGGTTTGCTAGGGTCGGGATGGATTTGGTGAATATGGCTCATAAGAAGGCCGCAAGATTTGTTAAGGGTCTGAATCAACCCATACAAGGACTTGCTTTCACTCATATCCCGATGGGTGCTACGTTTAAGAATCTTGTTGACATGGCATTTATGCATAAGGAAGGGAAAGGTGATTTCAAGAAAAGTGAAGTTGAGGCGGCGAAAAATGGTTATGGAAAGAAGAAATGGTGGCCTAAGAAGGGTAATGAGAAGAAGGTCGAGAAACTAGAAATATTCCACATAAAGAAAGACAATAAAAGCCATAGGTGCGGCACGCTGGGGCATTTTGTGAGGGACTGCAAGAATATTGCCAAGAAAGAGAATTGTTTTGACTGTGGACAGTCGGGTTATTATAATAAGCAGTGTCCTCAGAAGCTAAGGCAAGAGACTAGTTTATCTGGAGCGCGGATGCATGCAGTAGAGATGACTCAGGCCAACGACGCTCAAGGAAGAGGAAGTAAGGTCACAGTTGAATGTTTAATCTCCCTTTATGAATTTTCAATTAGGACCTTATTTCATTCTGGCGCTTCTTGTTCGTTTGTTTCTACTTCATTAGTCGATTGTCTACACCTTAGTATATCTCTTTGTTAGAGATTGAGATATTGATTGTGATAGTTTTGATGACAACAACCTTATTTCAGTTATTATTGTTATATAAGATTATTTTCTAGAATATATATGTGTATATACAGGAAATCTACGCAGGTATTTATTATTGAAGACTGTACAATTCAAAGAATCAAGATTTCAAAGTATAAGAGTTCAAGTTTCAAGACTTATGAGTATCAAGAAATCAAGAGTTAAAAAATTATAGAGTAAATTTTTCTAGATATTTTATTAAAACTCTAGTTAGCACTTGATTCTGATTTCAAATTTAAATTATAATTTTAAATTTAATCCTAATTTCAAACTTCCTTTCAAAATTATGTACTTGATTTTAAATCTAATATCAGATGATTTCAAAATTACTTCCTTATTTATAAATATATACTTCTTTATTTTAAGAAATATTTTAACTCTTGAAATTTATTTTTAAATCTACTTTCAGGTTTATGTTTAATAGATTTTTAACTTAAGTTTTACTTACAAATTTATTACTAGTTTTATTATAATTACTTACGTTTTCAAATTCCTTATTTACATTAAGTTTTAAATAATCATAGTTTTATTTTTATACTTTATTACCATTTTATATTTAGTTTCTCAAATATTTTTATTTCATCTTCAAGAGTTTTTAAAATATATTTTACTTTGAATAGAATGTTATAATATAAAGGAACATAGTTCGTTTTAACTCTAGATTCACCATAATTTATTTAAACATTATTTACATTGTTTTAAAATTCATTTTTTTGATTTTACACTAGCATATGTCGACATATAAGAAGTGCTATATTGACATACTGGTTGTTAGTTGGTTTTTTAAATTTTAGAAAGAAGTGTCTTTTGAATTCAAACCTTTTCTAAAAGGTTGTGACTGTGGAAACCTATAAATACTTCCAGAATTCTAATTTTTTAATCACTTTTCATCTTCTTCTTCCTCTCTAAACATTCCACCATTATATAACTTTCTGCACTTGTGCTATGCAGATTTCAATAGAAATCATATCACTTTTTCTTTTTCAATTCTAAATCGAAATCGCTCAGAATTCAAGTGTTACTCAAGGTTTATAGGTTGTTTATAATCGAAGATCTCAAGATCAAGTCCTATTGAGTCAAAACTGCAAAAACTGATAAGAGAAGGGAGCGGTCCTGTCCCATATAAAGTGACTAGGTGCGATTGTGTCACGAAAATCGATTGGGTGTAAATTTATGGACCGTAAATCAACTAAGTCTCACTATACTTGGAATCAGTTAGGGTGTTCCCTTGTAGCCATGAAATCAAGGATTGTAATTGGATATCGTTGAATAAAAATCGGCATCAACCCAACCTTGTATGGGACTTGATGTAGAGGAGTCTTGGACCAGTATAAAATCCTGGTGTGTACTTTCCTTTTACTGCTTTTACTTTTACTTTCTGCATTATGTAATTGATTCTGTGTTTGTTGATATCTGTGATCTACATACTATTTTGTTTAATCTAGAAATATTTCAAGAGTTTAATAAATCCCATAAAACACTATTCACTTCCCTCTAGTGTTTAGTTTGCCTTAAGATCCTTAATCCCCATCTCCAACAATTGGTATCAAAGCATTAGTTTTCAAAGAATTTCATAATCTAAATTTTGAAAAGTTTAAATGGCAACCAACACTGGAATTGTCAATAATGTTTATTCATTTGTAAAGTGTCGGTCCACTATTAGGCCACCACTATTTAATGGTAGTAATTATGCATATTCGACATGTAGAATGAAAACTTATTTACAGTCTGTAGGACTAAACACTAGGAATATCACACAAAACGAATATGTTAAACCCACTAATAATTTTGCGCAATGGACTAATGATCAGAAAGCCACTACACAAAATAATTCTAAGGCTATGAATATTTTATTTTGTTCATTAGATAGGAATTAATTTAATAAGGTATCTGTTTGTAAATCTACATATGAAATTTAGAAAACTTTGCAAGTGACTCATGAAGGAACAAGCAAGGTTAAGAAGACCAAAATATCCATGTTAACTAATCAGTTTGAACTATTTGAAATGAATTAGAATGAGTCTATCTCCAATATGTACTGTGGGTTCCAAGAAATTGTGCATTCACTAATGGCTTTGGAAAATTCATATTTTAAGGAAGATCAATTTAGAAAATTTTTAAGTTCGTTAACTTCGTATTGGGATCAAAAGACACTTCCAGTTGAAGAAGCCAATGATACTAGTACAATGAAAATTAAGGAATTAATCAGTAATTTAATTTCGTTTGAAGTTCAGATGCAAGTGAGAAAAGAAAATAAGTCATCAGAAAGAAGCCGATAGCATTTAAAGCATCAACCGAAGATTCAGACACAGATAGTGATGACGATGAAGAGACAACGTTAATGACAAGGATTTTTACAAAATTCCTGAGATACATAAGAGTAAATAATTTGAAAAGGAATGAGCAAAGAAACATTGTAAAAAATAATAATGTGACTCCAAATATTGTCAGATGTTATAACTGTGATGAATTTGGCCGTCTGAAAAGATTCTGTCCACATCCGGAGAAACAAAATCAACCTATTAATGACAGTTCATCTAAGAAAAGGAAAATGCATATGCAGCAACTCTAGATGATTCAGATTCATCGTTAAGTAATGAATAACAAGAAACGAATAATTTGAATATGTGCTTCATATCAATTCACGAATCAGAAGAAATCGAAGAATAGATCTAAAATAGGTACGCCTTAATATGTATTTAATTGCTTAAATGGCTTTTTTAATGCTTGCTTGGTTATTTGCCTTGTTTAAAAGTTGAATTTTAAATTTAAATTTTGAATTTTGCAATTTTAAATTATTTAATAATAAAATAATAATATTAATTAGTATTTTTATAATAAATATTATTCTAGAAATAATTAAATAAGAATTTAAAGTTATAAATAATTCAAATAGTCAAAATTTAAAAGTCACTTTGAAAATACCAAAGGGTATGTCGATATACGTATTTATATATGTTGATATATACCTGAAAGTTAGATTTTGAAATTCAAATTTTGAATTTCAAACTTTTGAAATTCCCTCCATCTTTTCTCCAAACCCAATGTGACTGAAAAGGTGTCCATTAAACCAGCGAATTGTACTTCGATTCTCTATATTTACTACTTATTCCTATCATCTCTTTCTACCTTTAATTCAAAAATTCAAAACTTAACTTCTTATTCTATTCTCTTCAAAATTATTCTCTAATGGCTTCCTCAAGTACTTCAAAAACAATGAGCCTAACCAAGACTATTAAAGGCTTCCTCTTCAACAAGCCAGATGCTAACATAGATTACATTAGTTATGTAAACTTTGGTAAAGTCAACACGGGAGAATTTGCAATCTTTAGTAACTTTGCTAACTATGAACTTGAATCTCTTTTTTATCAAAAAGGAATTTTAAGTCTTGTTGATTCTCGGGATAATAATGAAGTTTGTTATCCCAATATTGTGAAAATGTTTTATGTAAACTCAAATCGCAAACTATATCAAGGAAGTGAAGATGAAATAGCGTTAAAGGAACACAAATTTTTTTAGATTGTTGTTTTAAGCACCGTTTTGGGTTGCAAGATTATGGGGATGGATCTTTCGGATTTTAATATCAGTGAAAGCGATTTAGAAACTGTAACACCAAAAAATGTGATCTCAACACCCCGAGAGGTGTATGAACGCCTTTAACTGCAAATAGCAAAATTAAGAGCAAGTAATGCAAAAAAAACAAAGTAGAGAGAATTTATAGTGGTTCGGCCTCAATTTTGGCCTACATCCACTTTGAATGGGGATTTCATTACTTTTTCCAATATAAGGTACACAATTGATACCATTTTACACTTTCTTTATCTTTTACAATAATTCTCTCTCTCTCTCTCTTCTCTACAAACTCTTGATAAATCTCTCTAACTTTCGAATATCTTCAAGTCTTCACTAGTAGCAGAGATTATTGAACTTGATCTTCAATAATTGAGCTCGATGTTGATCTTCGATGATGTCTCGATGAGACTAATGATGGAGATCTTTGGATGAAGCTTGAAGAAGCTTTAATGGAGTTATAGAAGTTTGAGTGTTGTTGGAGATCGATAATGGCAACCCTTGGGAAAGAGAAATTCTAATACTTTTTACGTTTGAGGGGGTGGAGTATTTATAGGTGAAGTTATAAGTGATTTGGAGCAGGAAACAGTGTGCACGCAGTTCTCTGGATCAGCGGATGGTCCACACTTGGATCGGGGACGACCCATGCATTGCAAGGTAGCCCTTTTTCATGTAGCCGATCCATAGGTGGATCGTTTACCTCGATCCATTATATCATAATGTGTATTCCATGATCCAAGGTTTGCGGCTTTAAATCTGCCCAATCCATGCCTATGGATCGGTCCACACGATGCATGCTTTTACTTGATAACCGATCTATTACTTTTTTTGGCCAAACCGATCCATTGTATGTACTATGCGCAGGGCTTGTCGGTCCATCCTTGGGTTGCATATCACGATCCATCATTATTTAGCTTAAATCATGGCCGATCCATCCAGTCTTAAGACATGGCTGGTGCATCCTATATTTATGTAATCCGATCCATGGTTGCTTTTATAACCAATCCATGTATATAACTTGCAATCGATCCATCAGTAATGCAATCCAAAGCTTTATTCTTGAATCGTGTTTTTGACGGGATTAACATTTTCCCTCGAAGCTTATTTTTTCGAAGAAAAGATGGGCTTTGAAATTTATGGATCATGTTACTCTTGATGGATCATATTTGGTTTATTTTAACGAATCGGAACGCTTAATTCACTATGAACCACTAAGGGCTCAATCAATGGATTGCGTGCATCCACTTGACAATTGTCTTGTATCTTCTTTATGATCTGTTTCTCTTCTTCACTTTATTTTCATTTCATTTGCTTAAAAAAAACTCTTTAATGGCCTCCGTTCAATTCTAATGAAAATTCTTCGATCTGAATCCCCAAATTTTCCTTCTTCAACCTGTCCTTCTGTCGCCGATCATCAGAGAATCTTGATGCCAGTCAAATCTTATTTCTACCACAATTTCAGCCAATGCGAATCGATTTGTGACTGATTATTTCAGATCTGAGTTGTTTTGACATCGCCAGACCCTTGCGATATTTCATCATTGAAGTCTGATCATTTTAGACCATCTTAATTCATTGCAAGTATCGATTTCTTATTTAATTTCTGGATTGAATCAGCTTTACTGCCCCCAAATGCTTAGGGTTTTAGGTCATTAGGCAGTCGGTCTTACTCTGCATGCATTCTCCAGTTTATCGGATTTCATATCGGAATTTAGGGTTTAGAATGGCATGTGATGTTCCTTCCACTGATTGTGATTTTGTGATTCAACTCGAGTTTGGCAATTTGTTGTTTAGTATAATTGAATTCAACTATTGTTCTTGTATACTTCAAAGGACTGTGCTTTGAATTGTTATACCATGATTCCTGAGAACGATGTAATCTGATCATGATTTCTTTGCCGATGTTTATTTATGATGGATTGCGTTAATTTTCCTTGGTTGATTGCAAACCCTTGTTGATCGGTTGTCTTTGTTAGACCACACCTTGAACTAGTCCTGGAGTGTTAGAGTTTGATTGCTGATCTTTTGTGGATCGCGAGCGATGATCCATCGATGGATCGTGATTTAACTAGATCGCACCTTCTCAATGAACTACAAGCTTCAAGCGATTATGTTGTTAAAATTTTGAATGATCCAGACTTTGGACACTCTAGGCTTTAACTTGTAAGTTGAATGTGCTTTTTTATTGCTAATTACCCTGTAACAAAACAAGCACTTGAACATTTTTGGGCGAATATTTTTCCATCGATTACCCATGTCAACGATAGATTAGTTTAATCATTATAAACGAACTACAGGAATTTCCTGACTTAAATTGACTGACGTGTCTATACAAAATCATTTTATTCAGTCGTTTATAACTTGTCAAACATTGGTTGCACAGACATGACACTTTAATTCAAATTCACGACGATGCTTGAGATTGACTAATCGACACATGCCGACGAAAGATTCGAGCTTCATTTTTTAATAAGTTGTATAATTTTGCACAAAACTTCACACTTAGGAAATGCACTACTTGTGTGGAATGGATACCTGAAAAAAATCTCGTTATCACTTTGAAGAGACGATACTTCTGCTCATGTTTGAGCTTCTACTCAAACTTATGAAGTTGGAATGACTGCAGCTCCAGGGCCGGTAGCAAATCAGCATGTTCCCATTCCCCGTCCACTTAGCAATTCGCAATCTGAGAGATGATCTTCAACACTTACACAATATACCATTAAGCGGCTATGTACTCAATTTGGCATTCCCAAGACTAACGCGAGAATACTAGGGAAGGATGAGTTCGCAGATCATCCGCCCTTTGGCTTCATTGTAGTTAACCATCATATGCTAATGAGTGGTATCGTTCCTCCCTTCAATGCTTTTCTGTAGATGGTCCTTCGTCATTTAACGATCACCCCCTTTCAGCTACACCTGAATGGCTATGCCATTTTAATAGGGCTCTATGTGCTTTTTATGAGGAAGACGCATTCCATGCCTACATTTCAAGACATTTGCTATCTATATGTCTTCAAAAGAAGGAACGAGCATCCTTCTATTATCTTTGTCGAAGGCACTCGAAATCACAAGCTTATCCTTGACTTATCAGACAGTGCTTCAGGATTCTTGTACCAGTTCTTTTATGTTCGATTCCAGGAGGGTTTATATGGAATCAGGATGGAAGGAGATGAACATATTTGCTCAAGACTCTTCATCCAGTTTCTTCCAAATCTCGATTATCAAACTTTCCTTTTCTCTTTGCTAAAATACCATCCCTTGTCAAAGACTTCGTTGTTTGCAAATCTACTCTTGAGAGATTGAGGGCTTTCGTTGATCAAGAGAAGACTAAAAAGTTCTTAATTAAGGAAGAGTTTCTTCATCAATTCAGATTGCTTGACCCTTCCCGATCTCTCCTTTCTAAAGATACTTCTTTTATTCCTTATTCTACACCTGAAGCATCAGTGCCCTAGCTTCTGGAGAGGATGCTACATTGCGAGGTCCTACCAAGGAGTTCTTTTTAAAGAAGTGCTCGGACCCTGATGGCGGAGCTGATTTGTTTGCCCATTCTCAATTACCTCTTATTGACGAGGAAGAAATTATACATCGCGAGGACTTTTTGGACGTATATGCGGATTTAAGTGATCTTAATGTCACTTCAAGCGAGCTTTCTATGGGTGGTATTGTAACTCACAAACTTGTTGCATTGGTTATAAAGATGTTTTCCGAATTGGCTCTAACTCCTTCTCGAAAACCCACTTATGAAATTGCAGCTTCTTTGACTATGAAAATGACGAGCGGTCTGTTGCTTGATGCACATTAGATCAAACACAACACACACTTAAAGCTTTCAATATCTTGCATATATATTATGTCTTGCTCCTGTGCTTCCTACTTTAAAGACTGAACTCTCGCTTTCCTTTGTTTCAGGTCAAACCATGAGCCATTCATATATGGATGAATTCAACCGTTACATTGGCTTTTATAATCGGCGATGCTATGTGCCTCCTCATCCTTATAGGCGGGAGCCCGGTAAAGAGCGAAGGCTAAGAAAAGCTCAGGAGGCACGTAAGCGATATGAGAAGGATGAGCAGGATAGGAAAGCTCGAAATAACCGCCATGACTGGGATAGATGGGAAGAAGAGGATTGCAAGAAGAGGAAGAGCGGGATGGTACAAAGAAGGATCGTGGTGGAGATGAGAAACGTGTCAGAATCGATAAGGATTCTACTTCCGCTTCTCAAACTTCCACAAGCCTTCAACCCATTGCACCTCCAACTACTGATACTACTTCCGCTCCCATTGATATCAAGGCAATTATCCAAAGGCCAAGCTACACTCTTCCTCCTGCAGCCAGCAAATTTTCTTCACAGTTTCCTAACTGGTTTCTAAAAGGAGTACTCTTTGATCTGGACATAACTCCGATAGATAAAGATGTGATGCTTAGCAATCTTGAGACGGTGAAAGATGACATTGAGAGGTTGTCCTTCTGGCAGAAGCTAGTCGATGAAATTCAGCAGATCAATAAGCTTAATTATGAAGCAATGCTCACTATGGATAACGACAAGGCTCAATATTACAAAATTCTCAAATCCCGCAACATCAATATCAAACATCTTTATGAGCGGAATGAGGAGCTGGAGGATAAGGATCGGTGAGTTAAGGAAGCACTTTCTGCTGCCACTTTTTCTTATAAGCAAAAGGAAATCATGCTGACTGCTCAAGTTAAAGATGCACATTCTTCTCAAAAGAATGCTGAAGATAGATTGGCCTTAGAGCAGCAAAGCGCCACCCGCTTGGAGAAAAAAGTTATTTCTTAATACTTGGAAATTTCTTTACTTAGGGCCAGAGTAAAGGAACTAGAACGAGAGAGAAAACAGGCTCTTTTTGATAAGGCTGCTGCTAAAGCACACACTGATACTAAGGCTAATTTCGATGACACTTTATTCTGATTCTGTACTTTCAGCGTCATGGGGCGAGAGAGTTTATTTTTCTTACAAGATGCATATCCGATCATTCTAACTGAGGTTTAGGAGTTTGTTCTTGCACAACTTCATGGCAGTGGTTACACAGAGGAGGAGCTTTTGGATGACGAAGGCCGCGCTGCCCTTGTATACGAAAAAGAACTCAGGAAGGAGCATGGCTTAGCGACAGGGTCTAGACCTTCTCAGAAGCATGTCTTTGACACAACCACTACCACTGTCGAGGCTACTTCTACCGAAGCTATCACTTCTAATCCCAAGCCTCCCATTGTGCCTTCCACATAGCCGCTGCTTATTTTGAAGAAAAGAAGGAGGCTGCTGAGGAGCATTCAGAAGGTGATGACAGCAACGATGATGACCTAAGAACTTATGAAGTAACGCTCAGAATCCCTCCCATCATAGGTAAAACCGGCGTTGATCCAGTCTTACCAAACTAGGACCACTTCTTCTCTCCATTTGGGTGCAACGAGTTCCTTAAGTATCATTCATTTAAATTAAGCATGGATTCTCCAAAGCCTTCTCCTATCGTAACTGAAGGAAGTGGAACTGAAGCCATCTTTACTCCTTCAATTCAAGTGACTACAAGTGCTTTGACTACTACTCCTTCACCAACCGATCCTTCCTTAGCTCTCCAGACTACCCTTGCTTTTGCTTCTCAACTTGTGTCCCAATCAAAGACAATTGTTGCACTTCACGATTTGGATGACCCGACTGGCTTATCTGGAGGGGGGAATGGAGGATGTTGAAGAAAGCCCAGAGAAAAGGTCAAGGAACGCTTAGGAAAAGTTGTCAATTATCCATCAAGAAGGCACGGGAAAAAGCACAGTGTCTGTAAAAAAGTGCTCACTTCGCCTTCCTTTGACATTCCTGATAATGATGAAGATGATGAAGAAGCTAAGGATGAGAGTCAGCTTGCCATTACACCTCCTCTAACCATACTTGGCAAGCTCACAATTAGACCAGGTAGCTCTTTGAAAGGCGGGAAGAAGAAGGATTGGTGCGCTAGTCTGCTCACTCTGCTTGTTTAGCATTCTTTCTTGTTATTTCTTTTGAGTGGATGTTATGTGAGTGCCAGCCCTCGCTTCTGAATTTGTAAAGACATTTTTTAAGACTCGCTTTGGTGTAACAATTTTGCTTTTGGTTTGCTATACTTTAGCTCTTGCTTTAACTTTGTCGTACGTTCATGTATTCACCAATTTGCAAGGTACATGTCTTTTGTTTGCTGCGATGTCGTGATGATCTTGTGATATCTCTTCTGAGCATTGTTCCATTCCAATGTGGTTTTGTTGCCCCATACCGTAGGTCATCATGAATTGCATAGGGAGGATGTGATCAAATTTGCTGATTTTCTTTGATTTTGAATGACGCACTTGAAGCTTCCGCTTTGTTGGCGAAGTCTTTTTGCTTTTGCTAGCATACTGAGAGCTTTCTAAGCTTTCCAATATATCTGGGAAACCCAACTTTGTTGGCTGATCAAGCGCTTCTTCTTGGAGAAGTCCTTAGCTTCAGTGCCCCCGAAGAGGTCTTGAGCTTAATCTAATGTTTGTTTCAGTCGACCTTGTAAATCAGGCCTCATATAAACTAGATTGGACACCCCCTTTTAGCTGGAATTTCTGCTTAGTCCAACGTTCGTCTACTCTCGTTGAGTAAATCAGGCATTGGAGACTAGATTGGACACCTCCTTTCGGCTGGGATTTCTTCTTTATCCAATGTTCGTTCTATCCGACCTTGTAAATCAGGCCTTAGAGGAACTAGATTGGATGCCGCCGGACAGGTCTTATCCACCCAACGTTTGCCCTTTCCCACCGAGTAAATCAGGATATCGGAGACTAGGTTGGGCACCCCCGGACATGACTTTTCCTTTCAGCTTCACTTTGAGAGGCTATAATCTTCACTATGAGAGACTTTAAGCTTCACTATGAGAGTCTTATTTCTTAGCTTCACTATGAGAGGCTTTAAGCTTCACTATGAGAGTCTTTAAGCTTCGCTATGAGAGGCTTTTGTTATTGCATCGTTTCACGGGGCGGACGCCGATATTTCACCGGATGCTTGACTTGGCAAGCAATTCATAGTTATGGAATGAGGGCCCTCTACCTCACACTTAGGGAGGTGCCCCTTTGGTGAAACTTACAACTTTTTGGTCTTCGCTCCTTTTTGGGAATCTTTCTTCAATGGGTCATTCCATGGGGAAGACACCAGTCCTTTTACCAGATGCTTAACTTGGCAAGCTATCATAGTTAGAGAACCGAGGCCCTGGACCTCACACTCGGGGAGGTTACTTTTTGGTGGAAATTGCAATTCTTTTCTCTTAGTGTTTTCTTGCCGTGCTTTTCGCCGTTTGACTCCTAGCGAGTCCTTCTTTCAATCTACAAAGTAGTGCTTTACATCCTCGTGTTTTTGCGGATTGATGTTTGTGGCACTCGACACTTGGGCCGTTTCTGTTGGGATGCATTGTAAGGGTCACCAGGTCTCGTCTGACTTTGAGGAAGCAAGCATTCTTTAGGCCACGTATAATGTTAAATCAATTTTAAGAAATTTTTTAAATTATTTAACAAAAAATTGCTGATACATTGCTTTCATTCATAGAGATGATGTTCAATTACAATACTTGAAAACTATTTACAACAATTTTTACAAGAAATTTAAACAATGCATCAAGTAAAATATCGACGCAAGTGGTCGCTATTCCAGGCTCTTGGTATTGGAATCCCATCAGCTATTGATAGATTGAATGTGCCATCTAAGAGCTTCTGACTGATGATATATGGTCCTTCCCAATTGGCTCAAAAATTCCTGCGGCAGTCGTCACTCTCTTTAGAACAAGGTCACCAACTTTGAAAATTCTCTTGCGGACTTTATTGTTGAAGTGTCTGGCTATCCTCCTCTAGTGTGCTGCAATTCAGAGTTCTGCTTCATCTCTCCTTTCTTCAATGTTGATCGAGTGCTTCTAGCTATAGTTGCTTATTCTCCGCTCGATTGAAGTGAATTCTTCGGTGAATGTGAACTTCCAGCTCTATAAGAATTATTGCTTCGGAGCTGAATGCCAACTAGAATGGTGTATACCCATATGCAGATTTATGGGTTGTGCAATACGCCCATAGTGCGAGTGGTAACTCATCTACCCAACAACCTTTAGCTTTCTCGAGGCACTTTTTGATGGTTGATTTGATAATCTTGTGGACTACTTCCACTTTCCCCTTTTTTTCCGGATGGACCACGGCTGCAAATATTTTCTCGATCTTGTACTTGATGCAGAAGGTTTTGAATTCCTCACTCTCGAATTGAGTCCCATTGTCCGTTGTTATTTTCTGAGGCACACTAAGCCTGCAAATAATATTTTTTAGCATAAAATTAATAGCTTTCTTTGAGGTGATGGTGGCTAGTGGCTCTGCTTCAGCCCACTTGTCGAAATAATCAACGACAACGATGGCGTATCTCATGTTCAACTTTGCAGTTGGCAGTGCTCTAATTAAATCAGTGCCCCAAACAGCAATCGAACATGGGACAACCATTTGAGTTAATTATGTGGATAGTGCTCTTGGAATATTTGCAAACCTCTGGCATCTGTCTCACTTTCTGATATTTGCAGTAGAGTTTCAGTTTAGCTTAGGCTAGAAATAACCATATCGAAGAATCATCTTAGCCTATGTCTGACCACTTGTATGTCTTCCGCACTCTCCTTCATTCATCTCTGCCAAAATTGTTCTGGATTCCTCTTCGGAGACACATAGAAGCAAAGGCATAAAGAAGCCTCGCTTGTACAACCGACCATCCTGCATGAGATACATAGGAACTTTTCTTAGCAGCTTCTTCCACATCTTCGGATCCGTAGGGAACATTCCATTGAGAAGATAATCTTTTATTGGAGTCATCCATGATTTTGGATCTTGAGCAGTTTCCGTGATCCAATCAACATCGACGTCTTCAATACTTGAATTGGATAGAACATCAACATGCACTAATCCCAATAGCTAAGCATCTCCGGTGTTGGCATACTTGGCTAGTGAGTCTGCCTTCATATTCACCTCCATGGGGATATGAGAGATGGTGTAGTATGTGATGTTGTTGAGAAGTTCCCAAACTTTGGACAGATAAGATGGCAAGTATCCTTCTTTGGCTTGAAACTCTCTCCGAACCTAGCACACCACCAATTGCAAGTCGTTAAAAAGCTGCAGAGCATTCAAATTCAACTCCTTTGTTATATTTGATCCGACGATCAATTCCTCATACTCACCTTTGTTGTTTGTTGATGGAAACTCTAATCTCAATGCATAGCATATTGAACGACCTTCTGGAGTCACTAGCCCTACCTATGCCCCTGAACATTATTTATTCATGGCTCCATCAACGAACAACTTCCATCGAACCACCGCGTGTACTGGCTCTTCCTTCTCATCACCTCTATCCATGAACTCTATAATGAAATCAGCTAAGGCCTGTCCATTTATTGCTCTTCGAGAATGGTACGTGATATCATACTGACTGAGCTTAATATCCCACTTCAATAACCTTCCAAAGTCTCTGGGCGAAACATGACTTGCTTCAGTGGCTGATCCGTGAGCACTTTGATTAAGTGAGATTGGAAATATGTTTTGGGATTCTTCAAGGCGACGAGTAGATAATACACGAGCTTCTCTAGCTTTGGATAGTTCAACTCTTCCCCGGTGAGCCTTTGCTGATGTAGTATAATGACCTTTAAATCTTTGCATCCTGTCATACCAAAGCTACACTTAAAACATGGGATGATTGTAACACCCCACATCCGTTAAGGTCACTCACAAAGGGAATGCCTTAACTTCAATGGAGCATTATGGGTACTGGAACAGAAATATTACAAGACAGACATATATAAAACAACGGAAGGTAAAGTAGAAGTAATTCAAATCATTTATTAAATATAATTGTTTACAATAAAAGCCCATCAACTTTCAAATACCCAATTACATAGCTAAAATATCTGTTTTGCTCAAAAACAAAGAAGCACGAAAATAAATTGTAGTATTCCCCAATAAAGCAAAGCAAGCCATAGCCAAGAGAGATCAAAGCAGCACATGAAAGAGCCTTGGAGCTTGGTAAGATCCGAATTAAGCTGTATTTCCACCCTGCGAACCTGGAGGGGGGGAATGGAAGAAAAAGAGGCGAAACAAACCGGGTCAGTCATAAAGACTGAGTAAGTCCTAGTGGCTTTCAGCATAAAAACAGGTGAATATAATATGGCACGAATAAAATGAAAGTAAACAAAAGCATGATGACAAGGTAAGCTACAGGCACGATGAATCAAGTATAACATCCCATGCTTCCTATCAAGAGTATCATCACAAGGTTCCTACCAAGTATCATATTGCAAGGTTTTTATTAAGTAAAACATCGCAAGATTTCTAAGCTTCACCATTTCACTATTTTCCTTGATTTCCTATATTCTCTGCACCACCTAACTAGCGTTTCAATTAGTTTACTAAGTTTTAATTACAAGATAAGTGATCCCCCATAACCCACATGATAGTTTTATAGGTACATATCCCACGATGTGGGTCCCACCTCATATTGACAGTTTCATGTCCCCACCGCACCTATCTTAATTGATCGGCCCTTACTTACAATGTTTCATATGTGTTATATACTAAGGTTATCCCAACCCCGTAGTTGTGGTAGCCTTCAGGACTACATCTAATATGAGGATTTTCACCTTAACCAACCCAATTGTCATAAATGTGTTAGATGTATCCTTACTATCCTAATCGATTGGCTCCTACTCGACCTAGTTCTTGCGGCCCCCTACTCGTAGATACCTGTGCTGGTCCCACCCTAGGATGTATCAATCCCTAGGATGGCAACCCCAACACCCTTTTTGATGCACAGCTTTATATCTACTGATGCCCACTGGCTAAATTTTCCACTCCGGAATGCGTGCACGCCCGTAATCCGTCGGAACCTGCACCGCTACATCCCCTGTCGCCGTTTTGACCGCTTACAATCAGCCCAGTAATCGTACCCCACCCTGCCTAGCTCAGGGTACCGTTGATACCTAATGTGGGTTACTGCTGAAACGGGTCCCGCTACTAGGGTTTTCCTAGGGTCTATTCGTATACCCCACAGGTTGGTTAAGTGTTATCTATTTAACTTAACCCCACCCCCCATCATGATACCGTAGTTAAGTGTTCTCTCTTGTGTTACTTAACCCTACCGCATGTCTTGTTATATCGGTTAAGCGTTCTCCCCTGTGTTAACTTAACCCTTACCAAACCTCACGTTAGATTGGTTAAGTGTATGTTAACTCAACCTCATCCACTAGCCATTTTATAATGGTTAAGTCTTACCCTCGTGTATTTATTTAACCCTACCACACCTCAGGTTATATTGGTTGGGTGTTATCAACCCATTCAAGTTAAACCAACCTATTTAACTTAACCCTCCCATTCGTCAGATTGCATTGGTTAAGTATTTCAAGTAATTCATGGCTTAACCCGCCCATATATCATGCTAAGTTGGTTAAGTATTTTCTATATGTTCAAGTTGACTTAACCCTATCACGTGTCATGTTATATTGGTTAAGTGTCATTAGTCTAGTCATATTACTTAACCCACCCATTCATGTCATATCGGTTAAGTGTCATTAGTCTAGTCATATTACTTAACCCACCCATTGGTCTGATTAACAGTTATGTTGGTTAAGCCCATATTTATAAGTTTTACATGTTCTTAACTCATACCGGTTAGGTCCACATTTACAGGTCAAATTTCCATGTCTTCCCACCTAACCCTCAAACCATACCCACGTCTTATTATGGTTAATATTCCTTAATACATTCATTATGACGAACGAATCATGACCTCTCACATTAGACCGTGCACTTTGTGGCTACTGGATTTGTCGGGCGGTTCCGGGCAGATTTACACCACAAACTGAGTCTAACCTCGTGTCATAAATCGTTATGCCTACAATTCGACCTTTGACCTCTCACATTAGGCTGACACTTTGTGGCTACTGGATTTGCTGGGCGGCTACGGGCATATTTACACCACAAACTGAGTCTAACCTCGTGTCAAAGGTTCATTAATGGTCATATTCCCCCCAAAACCCCAATATCAGTTCATGTGTTTAACATATAGAAATGTTCATGTTCGTGTTCAAGTCAATTATCCAATACACAATCATTTTCATGTTTCAAATTCCCAACTTTACATATTAATAAACATATGCCCAAGTTCCAAAATTACATGCCAATTTATACATATATATATACCCAATTCTAGTCAGTTTACATACGTCCAATTCTTGCCTATTTACATGTATGCCAGGTTTATGCCATTTTACCCATATCAAGTTCTAGCCAAGATTACATGTATCAAGTTTCATGTCCAAATAAACCCAAATCAAGATTCATGATGTAGTTATCCCAAACTATAATCCTTTTTATTTCAATACAAGCCAGTTACCCAAATTCATATTTATGCCAATTATCAAGTTTACAATTGCTTTTACGTTCAAAGTCCCAATTCTACTTATGCCCAATCATAAACTTAATCTTTTGATTTAATTTACATAGGCCCGAACTCGTGATTTGATTTACATGCTAATTCATTATGCCCACTTCATGCCAATTTAATTATGCCAATGGCCAAACTTGCAATTTCAATTATATTGACAATACCCCAAATTTCCAATTTCATGTTATGCCATCAATTTTACCAAACATATACATCCAATATAGACAACATTCCCATATTTCCCCGTATTCAATCGTACGCAAATCGCGGTTTAGGCCTATGTAACACCCCGTATTTCTGTTAACACTAAAGTTACTAATTTAAGAATAACCAATGCTTAATATAATAAATGTGCATACAAATTTAATAATAAACGTGTAAAGGGGAGATGTATCTAATGTGCATACAAATTTAATAATAAATGTGTAAAGGGGAGATGTATCTAATGTGCATACAAATTTAATAATAAATGTGTAAAAGGGAGATGTATCTAATGTGCATACAAATTTAATAATAAATGTGTAAAGGGGAGATGTATCTAATGTGCATACAAATTTAATAATAAATGTGTAAAGGGGGGATGTATCTAATGTGCATACAAATTTAATAACAAATGTTAATAATGTACATTAAGAAAGTAATTGTGAACATAATTGGCTTCTCTTTAGAACGGGTGGCTTTGATTAACCTTGGCTTCATCGACGGCTCAAATTAACTTGCAATCCTATATAAACAACCCTTAGTCTCCTTCTCTTTGCACCATTCTTCTCTAACCTTATGCTGCACAAATTCTTGATGTACATGGCTTCTTCTTCTTCCTCTAAATCTAAATAAATAGATTAAAATAAAATATAAATCAAGACGAGGATATGCTGCTCAAGTCTTTCAAGAGAAGAATCAAAACAAGTTAGGATTCAAGTAAAGATTCAACAGCTTCAAGCAACGCTATCTTTCTATTCTTTTCTAGATCCAATCAATGTAAGTCGGTTACTTTTTAGATTTGAACGCCTTTTCTATTTGTGACATGAAATTAAAAGAATATAAGAAATATGCCTTATCATTTCATTGAATCTGTGCTTGTTTATGACTTTGGATCTGATTCTTGATTATGGCCTAGAACACATTGTGACTAAATTGCCAATGCTTAAGATTATGACTATGGAACTGTGGCCTTTGAAACCATAAGCCTTTGACTATGAACATAATCCTTTGACTATGAACATAAGCCTTTGACTATGAACATAAGCCTTTGACTAGGAGCATAAACCAATGCCTATGACTATGACAAGGACAATAGTGGATAATTACCTATGATTCATGAACATGATATTATTGCCTAGGATTATGACTGTGAGATTGGATCTAAACTTGATTATCTATTCATTTTATTCTTAATTATCCTTGGATCTTGATTATGGGAATTTATCTATTAAGTTAGATCTACCCATATACTCGAACCTATGTTATTTGTTCAACCCTTTTTATGTCATAATATTATCAGATCTATAGGCCTTTGATGCTTTAATCAATTTATTCAGTGTAATTTGTTAGATCTGTGATTAGTGAATTATCATCTTCTGCCAGTCATTATGTCTATCTTTTCAGGGCATTTTGGTTCATTCCCTTTTTATCCACGAATCTAGATTTATCTATAATCTAGGATGAAATCACGATTACACGAACGATGGGAATACGATTTAGGCAAATCATAAATTTGACTTAAACATGGTTGTAAACTTGGAAATTGGCATAATGTGGAACATGAACATAATTATGATTGACATAATTTAGAACATGTATTATGGCATGTTTATTAGAACGCAAATTTGAAAATTTGACATGAATTATGGAATATGTAATTTGACATATTAAATTTAGTATTGGCAAGTAAGCTAAGTTTTAGGCGTAAACGGTAAACTAGAATAATAATTCTAGTCTTGCCATAAACTGTAAATTAGGATGTTAAATAATAATTATGTCAATTAAAGTTAATTTGGCATAATAAGTATATTAGCACAAATTTTGAATTTAGTCATAATCGTGAGTAATTGTCATGTTTAGCATAATCATGGTTAGTGACAATTAATTTGGTATAATTTACATACCAAAAACTATAAATATGATATATAGGGAAAATGGGCCATAATAATAAATGTTGACAATGTACATTAAAAGAGTAATAATGGAATAAGTAAATTAGGGAAAATTTACTTATAGAATTTATCCTAAATGAGAAAAGTAAATTTAGACAATACGAACATGCTTAACCCGAGGTTGGATTGAGTTGTGATGTAAACCTGCCCGGACCTGCCCGGCTGTCCAGTGATTACAACAATACCTATCCAATGTGGGAGGTTAAGGCATTGAGCTCAATAAAGGCCCGAGGTTAGACTGAGTTGTGGCGTAAGACTGCCCGGAACCAACCGGCATACCGACAGCCACAACAATACCTGTCTAATGTGAGTGCCTGGTGCTTTAATAAGACAATTAAAGTTAAGCTAGAATGGGAGGGTTAATTCCATAAGAACACTTAACCAACTTAACACAGTTAAGTTAGAACGATAGGGTTAAGTTAACTAGAACACTTAACCAACTTAACTTGGTAACAGGACAAGATTTGTAGGGGTTAAGTAACTAAGAAAAACACTTAGCCAATTTAATATGTTAACCAGACTAGAAAGTGGGGGTTAAGTAAATTCAATACACTTAGCCAATTTAACATGTTAACTAGACTAGAGGTTGGGGATAAGTAAAGTTAATACACTTGGCCAATTTAACATGCTAACTAGACTAGAGGTTGGGGTTAAGTAAATTTAATACACTTAGCCAATTTAATATGTTAGCTAGACTAGACCGTAGGGTTAAGTAAGCTTGAACACTTAACCATCAGAGTGTGATAAATGAATAGGGTTAAGTTAAAAACATGAAGGGACAATACTTAACCATTAGAACATGTTAATCAAACCAATGTTAGGGTTAAGTTAACTAAGGGAACACTTAACCGTTATAACATGTTAGTTAAAACAGATAGGCAAGGTTAAGTTAAAAAGGAACACTTAACCAATACAAGATGAATGGGTAGGGTTAAGTAAATACTTAACCAATATTACTTGATGCTGGTAGAGTTAAGTCAACGTGAATTACTGGTAACACTTAACCAGTTTAACATGACAAATTAATAGGTTAAGTTAACTTGTATCGACTAATGACACTTAACCAATCCAACTTGACGAGAAAGAGAACTAAGTAGTAAATCTTAGTTAAAAGGACTAAGTGGTAAACCTTAGTTAAGAAAACGATGATTCAGGAAACCAAGTGGTAAAGCTTAGTTAGGAAAACTAAGTAGTAATCCTTAGTATAACACGAGGATGAGCGAACGATCTTAAAGAAGGCTCCAACGAATTGGGTTACGAAGCCCGAGGCTTCGAGGGGACGTAAGGGTACTCTTGGTATCCCTCTGTGAGAATGCAGATGATCTGCCTGGGCTCACAGAGGTTAAGGTCTGCGTGAGAAGAACCAAGGGTATGCCTTGGTTGCAATATATGGCAACCTAAAGACTAGGATGGACCAGCGTGATTCGGCGAGACCAGTAGCCCTGTGATAGCGACTCGTCGTCTACCGACCATCTTGAGTCAGTCGAGATATGTAAAGCGGAAAGGCGGAGAACTCCAAAAAACCATATACTTGCTATCTAGTTATGGGTGAGGATGGCCATAGGTTAGTGAGGCATAGAGGGCCTGTGTATAGTTCTCATTTTTCAAGGTGTGCCTTTCATTAGTTGAGGGAGGGGTCGAGTGGGACCATAGCCACTGGAAAAACAGACCTTAGCATCTGCATCGGCAGATAACTTAAAGCTCCCGACTGAGTTCTGTGTTTCTTGATTAGCCCTGCCACGGGACTCGGGCCGTACATATAGAGGACATGTGCAACTAGATATCTAGCACGTTTACGATACGATTGGGACGTAAAGTCTAGGGACACTTATCGCTCTGGGTAGTGTGTCCTAGACTAGGGGCACCGTTCGACAGGTAGCATAATCCCTAGTTGGACCTAGGTGGCATAAACCCTGAATCCGAGAAGTATTAGATAAGTCGCATAAACCCTAGTCGAATCTAGGAAGCGCTCAATAAGAAAACCCTAGATTAGATCTAGGTAATAAATAATAGATGTACGCCTAAAGGCAACCACAATTACTGGGATTGGGATCGCGTTATCACTTTAGACAGATTACTAGTTGGGACACTAGATAGGTGGTGCAAAGACATAGAAACCATAATAACAGGTTAATAGCGAAGCGGAGAAAGTATTAAAGCATATCCAGTTTATCTTGTCTTAGCATATCTTGTGTTAATCTTATCCTATCTTGTTGGCCCTATCATCATGGTATTGTCTTGTATTCAGTTAATTCATGTCGTTTTGTTTTTCCTTGTTCACATGCTAGAAGTAACTGAACTTACCAGACTTTATGTCTGACCCAGTTTTCTTTCGTCTTCTTTTCTTCCGTTCCCCCCCCCCCCAAGTAGTTATGGAGGGAATAGTATAGCTCAGGTTAGATTGGACCGTCACTCTTCCCAAGCTCGAAGATTCTTTGACAAAGTGCTTTGGACTCTCTTTTTCTACTGCTATGGCTGGCTTATGCTACATTAGGGAATATAAATGTTATTTTATGCTTCTTTATTTTGTAAGACAGATGATACTCTGATATTGGAAAAAAATTGTTGTACAAACTATTTTATCAATAAAGTAAAGTTTTATTTTCCGCTGTTTTAATTTTGTCTGTCTTGTAATTTATCTGCATCTTTTACCCTAAATGCTCCACAGAACTTAGTGCATTCCCTTTGTGAGTGACACTAAAGGATGTGGGGTGTTACACTTGGTATCAGAGCTGAAGGTTACCGGATCAGATAAAAGATTTGAAAAAAATTATTATTTTCAAACAGTTTTAAAAGAAGCATTTTCAAAAGAAAATTTTGTTTTAAAGGCATATTCCTCAAAAGCCATATGCACTATCTTCTGATTCTCTGTTTGAATTCTTGTCCCCTTCTTTCTTGAGTCTCTGGGGCTCCTGGATTTCTGGGAGGTAACCTCATCGAAGGGAGAAGTAGTGCCCGACTTCCATCTATAACCGTAGTAGTTTCACCTGCGGCTAGTTTTCTTTCAAGCTTAGTAGGGTTTTCTGTACGATGGAGGCAGCTTTTGAGAGATTTGTCAACATGATTACACACGAAAGAGGATGAGGAGTTTGGCTAAGGAGCACAACCCAAGGATGAGGAATTCATGGATGTAGACTTGGCTCACGAAGGAGGAAGGGATTATAAAACCTAAGACAAGAGGAAGTATCTTTACTATGGCAGAATAGGGCATATAATTAAGAACAAAGGACAAGATTTTCAGAAGGGCAAGTACATGCTTTCACCACTAAGCGTACCTAGGAGAAAGGTAGTAAAGTTCTGTTGGAAGAGTCTAGCTTTTCTGTTTGTACTCTTTCTTCTGGTTTTAGCACTTCGCATTTGTTCATATTTGCTTCCATAGTTGAGTCTCTGCACCTTAGTACTTGTATAGTAAAAGATCCCAACTAGTGCTCAAGTGTTTGGTTGTTTTTGCTTAGATCATATCATGTAGATTGTCCAAATTCGGAGGAGACATTCCTTGGGTGCTTGTCTGATATTGGTTTAGGCCTTTGGGGCTTGTACTTGAGGGATGTTGAGTTCGACTAGGATGGTTTGCTTGAGAGATGAATAGTTGTGGCATGCGCTCTATATAGAGAAGGACTAACCTTAAGAGAGGTAAAAAGTACGTAGTGACCTTTTGACCCTCATAGTTATGGCATGATGGATAAGCTAAGAGGAGAGACCTCTGATTATCCTAGTATATACACTCAGTATCATGGTTGACATTTGTTTATTTTGGAAATGGAGGTCAAGAAACTTCGCAATTGTGAAGTTGAATCTGTTAAGGTACAGTTGAGTAAAACTCAAGAAGACGTGACACGGGAGATTGAAGATAAGGCATACACGCCTCATAACCTTTTTCTTAAGGGTACATCCTTGATTCCTTTTTCTAGGAATTCTATGCATACTAGTTTCTAGCTTTTAAGGTATATCCTCTAGGACGTATCATCGATCCTTAGGTAGAAACCCTTTTGGATGTAAACATGTATTTGAAACATGTTATGGTTGATGGTTGCGAATGGTTGCTCGTGAATGCATATACACACGTATTAGGCACTAGATCAGCTCAGACGCCTTCATATTTCATTTACATATATGTATTTGTTTATGAATTGAACTTAATGTGTTATCATATGGATGTCGCATTTGAGTGAATGATTGTGCACACATATAGAAATAATATGTATCATTAGGATTTGCATACATATTGGACGCATGGCACTGACATGATTTGCATTAAGTAGGTCAACTGAATCAGTAGACCGCCTGATTTTGCATTAGATAAAGACATGTACACACACTATGCATATGAACATACAAGCATTAGAAGTCTTTAAGGACAATGGATGCCTGTGTTTGATGGTTGAGTAGATGGATGATTGGATGGTAGGATTTACATTCTTCTTGACTTGAAGATTTCGGGGTCGAAATCCCTTAAGGAGGGGAGAATGTAACACCCCGTATTTCTGTTAACACTAAAGTAACTAATTTAAGAATAACCAATTCTTAATATAATAAATGTGCATACAAATTTAATAATAAATGTGTAAAGGGGAGATGCATCTAATGTGCATACAAATTTAATAATAAATGTGTAAAGGGGAGATGTGTCTAATGTGCATACAAATTTAATAATAAATGTGTAAAGGGGAGATGTATCTAATGTGCATACAAATTTAATAATAAATGTGTAAAGGGGAGATGTATCCAATGTGCAAACAAATTTAATAATAAATGTGTAAAGGGGAGATGTATCTAATGTGCATACAAATTTAATAATAAATGTGTAAAGGGGGGATGTATCTAATGTGCATACAAATTTATTAATAAATGTTAATAATGTACATTAAGAAAGTAATTGTGAACATAATTGGCTTCTCTTCAGAACGGATGGCTTTGATTAACCTTGGCTTCATCGACGGCTCAAATTAACTTGTAATCCTATATAAACAGCCCCCTAGTCTCCTTCTCTTTGCACCATTCTTCTCTAACCTTATGCTGCACAAATTCTTGATGGACATGGCTTCTTCTTCCTCCTCTAAATCTAAATAAATAGGTTAAAATAAAATATAAATCAAGACGAGGATATGCTGCTCAAGTGTTTCAAGAGAAAATTCAAAACAAGTTAGGATTCAAGTAAAGATTCAACGGCTTCATGCAACGCTATCTTTCTATTCTTTTCTAGATCCAATCAATGTAAGTCGGTTACTTTTTAGATTTGAACGCCTTTTCTATTTGTGACATGAAATTAAAATAATATAAGAAATATGCCTTATCATTTCATTGAATCTGTGCTTGTTTATGACTTTGGATCTGATTCTTGATTATGGCCTAGAACACATTGTTTCTAAATTGCCAATGCTTAAGATTATGACTATGGAACTGTGGCCTTTGAAACTATAAGCCTTTGACTATGAACATAAGCCTTTGTCTAGGAGCATAAAACCAATGCCTATGACTATGACAAGGACAACAGTGGATAATTACCTATGATTCATGAACATGATATTACTGCCTAGGATTATGACTGTGAGATTGGATCTAAACTTGATTATCTATTCAGTTTATTCTTAATTATCCTTGGATCTTGATTATGGGAATTTATCTATTAAGTTAGATCTACCCATATACTCGAACCTATGTTATTTGTTCAACCCTTTTTATGTCATAATATTATCAGATCTATAGGCCTTCGATGCTTTAATCAATTTATTCAATGTAATTTGTTAGATCTGTGATTAGTGAATTATCATCTTCTGCCAGTCATTATGTCTATCTTTTCATGGCATTTTGGTTCATTCCCTTTTTATCCCTGAATCTAGATTTATCTATAATCTAGGATGAAATCATGATTACACGAACGATGGGAATACGATTTGGGCAAATCATAAATTTGACTTAAACATGGTTGTAAACTTGGAAATTGGCATAATGTGGAACATGAACATAATTATGATTGACATAATTTAGAACATGTATTATGGCATGTTTATTAGAACACAAATTTGAAAATGTGACATGAATTATGGAATATGTAATTTGACATATTAAATTTAGTATTGGCAAGTAAGCTAAGTTTTAGGCATAAACGGTAAACTAGAATAATAATTCTAGTCTTGCCATAAACTGTAAATTAGGATGTTAAATCAGAATTGGGTCAATTAAAGTTAATTTGGCATAATAAGTATATTAGCACAAATTTTGAATTTTTTCATAATTGTGAGTAATTGTCATGTTTAGAATAATCATGGTTAGTGACACTTAATTTGGTATAATTTACATGCCAAAAACTATAAATATGATATATAGGGAAAATAGGCCGTAATAATAAATGTTGACAATGTACATTAAAAGAGTAATAATGGAATAAGTAAATTAGGGAAAATTTACTTATAGAATTTATCCTAAATGAGAAAAGTAAATTTAGACAATACGAACATGCTTAACCGGAGGTTGGATTGAGTTGTGATGTAATCCTGCCCGGACCCGCCCGGCTGTCCAGTGATCACAACAATACCTATCCAATGTGGGAGGTTAATGCATTGAGCTCGATAAAGGCCCGAGGTTAGACTGAGTTGTGGCGTAAGACTGCCCGGAACCAACCGGCATACCGGCAGCCACAACAATACATGTCTAATGTGAGTGGTTGGTGCTATTAAAGTTAAGCTAGAATGGGACGGTTAAGTCCATAAGAACACTTAACCAACTTAACACGGTTAAGTTAGAACGATAGGGTTAAGTTAACTAGAACACTTAACTAACTTAACATGGTAACAAGACAAGATTTGTAGGGGTTAAGTAACTAAGGAAAACACTTAGCCAATTTAATATGTTAACCAGACTAGAAAGTGGGGGTTAAGTAAATTCAATACACTTAGCCAATTTAACATGTTAACTAGACTAGAGGTTGGGGATAAGTAAAGTTAATACACTTGGCCAATTTAACATGCTAACTAGACTAGAGGTTGGGGTTAAGTAAATTTAATACACTTAGCCAATTTAATATGTTAGCTGGACTAGACCGTAGGGTTAAGTAAGCTTGAACACTTAACCATCAGAGTGTGATAAATGAATAGGGTTAAATTAAAAACATGAAGGGACAATACTTAACTATTAGAACATGTTAATCAAACCAATGTTAGGGTTAAGTTAACTAAGGGAACACTTAACCGTTATAACATGTTTGTTAAAATAGATAGGCAAGGTTAAGTTAAAAAGGAACACTTAACCAATACAAGATGAATGGGTAGGGTTAAGTAAATACTTAACCAATATAACTTGATGCCGGTAGGGTTAAGTCAACGTGAATTACTGGTAACACTTAACCAGTTTAACATGACAAATGAATAGGTTAAGTTAAATTGTATCGACTAATGACATTTAACCAATCCAACTTGACGAGAAAGAGAACTAAGTAGTAAATCTTAGTTAAAAGGACTAAGTGGTAAACCTTAGTTAAGAAAACGACGATTCAGGAAACCAAGAGGTAAACCTTAGTTAGGAAAACTAAGTAGTAATCCTTAGTATAACACGAGGATGAGTGAACGATCTTAAAGAAGGCCCCAACGAATTGGGTTACGAAGCCCGAGGCTTCGAGGGGACGTAAGGGTACTCTTGGTATCCCTCTATGAGAATGCAGATGATCCACCTGGGCTCACAGAGGTTAAGGTCTGCGTGAGAAGAACCAAGGGTATGCCTTGGTTGCAATATATGGCAACCTAAAGACTAGGATGGACCAGCGTGATTCGGCGAGACCAATAGCCCTGTGATAGCGACTCGTCGTCTACCTACCATCTTGAGTCAGTCGAGATACGTAAAGCGGAAAGGCGGAGAACTACAAAAGACCATATACTTGCTATCTAGTTATGGGTGAGGATGGCCATAGGTTAGTGGGGGCATAGAGGGCCTGCGTATAGTTCTCATTTTTCAAGGTGTGCCTTTCATTAGTTGAGGGAGGGGTCGAGTGGGACCATAGCCACTGGAAAAACAGACCTTAGCATCTGCATCGGCAGATAACTTATAGCTCCCAACCGAGTTCCGTGTTTCTTGATTAGCCCTGCCACGGGACTCGGGCCGCACATATAGAGGACATGTGCAACTAGATATCTAGCACGTTTACGATACGATTGGGACGTAAAGTCTAGGGACACTTATCGCTCTGGGTAGTGTGTCCTAGACTTGGGGCACTGTTCGACAGGTAGCATAATCCCTAGTTGGACCTAGGTGGCATAAACCTGAATCCGAGAAGTATTAGATAAGTCGCATAAACCCTAGTCGAATCTAGGAAGCACTCGATAAGAAAACCCTAGATTAGATCTAGGTAATAAATAATAGATGTACGCCTAAAGGCAACCACAATTACTGGGATTGGGATCGCGTTATCATTTTAGACAGATTACTAGTTGGGACACTAGATTGGTGGTGTGGAGACATAGAAACCATAATAACAGGTTAATAGCGAAGCGGAGAAAGTATTAAAGCATATCCAGTTTATCTTGTCTTAGCATATCTTGTGTTAATCTTATCCTATCTTGTTGGCCCTATCATCATGGTATTGTCTTGTATTCAGTTAATTCATGTCGTTTTGTTTTTCCTTGTTCACATGCTAGAAGTAACTGAACTTACCAGACTTTATGTTTGACCCAGTTTTCTTTCGTCTTCTTTTCTTCCGTCCCCCCCCCCCCCCCCCAGGTAGTTAAGGATGGAATAGTATAGCTCAGGTTAGATTGGACCGTCACTCTTCCCAAGCTCGATGATTCTTTGACAAAGTGCTTTGGACTCTCTTTTTCTGCTGCTATGGCTGGCTTATGCTACATTGGGGAATATAAATGTTATTTTATGCTTCTTTATTTTGTAAGACAGATGATACCCTGATATTGGAGAACAATTGTTGTACAAACTATTTTATCAATAAAGTAAAGTTTTATTTTCCGCTGTTTTAATTTTTTCTGTCTTGTAATTTATCTGCATCTTTTACCCTAAATGCTCCACAGAACTTAGTGCATTCCCTTTGTGAGTGACACTAAAGGATGTGGGGTGTTACGGCCTAAGTCCGAAATTGACCTGGGTTCATCGAAATAGAATACATAGGGGAAGGTAGAATTTGTATAACAATCAGCATAGAGAGAAAACTGACATAAAAACATCATCTCTGGCATAAAAGATAGATCTTGATAATAATATCAATATGAATCAAGAAAAACTGACTTACAATAGGCTGAACAGATCACAAGCTTGACATGAGAACGAACATAGAAAAGTCCCAAAACTCAAGATTCAAGAAGCAATTGAAATAGATCTGAATCAATGAACATACTTAAATCCAATTCCACTTTATTCCATGGCCATATTGTAATTTAAATGTTTAAATCTAAAAACAACTAGAACTTACAGAGCATGGAAAATGAATTAAGAACTGAATTTGTAGTAAAAATGTCGCGGCGTTGTTGATTTATTGTCTTGAATCATTGTAGAAGCCTTGTTCTTTGAATTGATTTGAGTTTGAATGTTTGTACTTTGATTTGGAGATGGCGGCCATGGTTCAAGAGGTATTTTAGCAGCATAATGGTGTAAGAATGATTTGATATGAATTAGGTTAGGTCCAAGGGTGTATTAATAGGGGTAGAAACTAGTTTAGGCCCTTAGACTAACCCTAGAATCAATCTGGACCATCAAAACACGTCTCAGGCTTCAAAAATGAGTTCTGTGTCAAAACAGACCGACCAACAGGTTTTATGCTCGTCCTGGGCGCACCTACCAAGTGCGCTAATGCAAAACTGCATGGGTGCACTTCCCAAGTGCGCCAGTGCAATTTTGTTCTGGCGCGCTTCCCAAGTGCGCTAGTGCATTCTGGCCGGTTTCTGGTTTTTCTGCCTAACTTCGTTCGTCCATATCTTCTTCCTAAGGTATCCGTTTTACGCACACTCGGACTCTATTTCAAGAAAATTCCGAGATGAACGCAATGGCATAACCCGTTTCCCTTGATTTTTATTTTAAAATTTAATTATACCCTGATTTCTAGTTTCAACATGTTATTAAAATTCTAAGGGCCGATCAATTAAGATAGGTGCGGTAGGGACATGTAGCTGTCAATATGAGGTGGGACCCTGATCGTGGGATATGTACCTATAAAACTATAATGTGGGTTATGGGGGATCACTTATCTTGTAATTAAAACTTAGTAAACTAATTGAAACGCTAGTTAGGTGGTGCAGAGAATATAGGAAATCAAGGAAAATAGTGAAATGGCGAAGCTTAGAAATCTTGCGATGTTATACTTAATAGAAACCTTACAATGTGATACTTGGTAGGAACCTTGTGATGATACTCTTGATAGGAAGCATGGGATGTTATACTTGATTCATCGTGCCTGTAGCTTACCTTGTCATCATGCTTATGTTTACTTTTAGTTTATTCATGCCATATTATCTTCACCTGTTTTTATGCTGAAAGCCACTAGGACTTACTCAGTCTTTATGACTGACCCGGTTTGTTTCGCCTCTTTTTCTTCCATTCCCCCCCCCCCGGTTCGCAGGGTGGAAATACAGCTTAGTTCGGAGATCTTACCAAGCTCCAAGGCTCTTTCATGTGCTGCTTTGATCTCTCTTGGCTATGGCTTACTTTGCTTTATTGGGGAATACTACAATTTATTTTCATGCTTCTTTGTTTTTGAGCAAGACAGATATTTTAGCTATGTAATTGGGTATTTGAAAGTTGATGGGCTTTTATTGTAAACAATTATATTTAATAAATGATTTGAAGTACTTCTACTTTACCTTCCGCTGTTTTATATATGTCTGTCTTGTAATATTTCTGTTCCAGTACCCATAATGCTCCATTGAAGTTAAGGCATTCCCTTTGTGAGTGACCTTAACGGGTGTGGGGTGTTACAATGATGCTGCAGATATAGAAATAAATCCTCACCATCACTGGTCTTAGATAGCATTGTTGGTGTCTCCATGTGCTTGATTAGCTCCTCGAAGGCCATTTGGCACTCTGGAGTCCATTAGAAATCCTTCTTTCCCTTTCTCAATGCATCGAAGAACGGAATACACCTATTAGTTGCTCCATAAATGAATCTACTCAAGGCAGCAATCTTCCCATTCAAACTTTGAAGCTCTTTCTTTTAACTAGGAGCTCACACCTCTCTCAATGCTGAAATCTTAGTATGATTGGCCCCAATGCTCTTGGAGTTGACCATGAAACCTAGAAACTTGCCTGATGCGACTCCAAGTGAACATTTGAGCGAATTTAGCTTCATGTCGTACCTTCTCAAAATATCAAACATCTTAGCCAGATTTTCCATGTAATCTGCCGCTCACTTCGACTTGGCCAGCATGTCATTAACATAAACCTCCATAGTCCTACCAATCTATAATTTGAACATTGCATTGACAAGCCACTGGTAAGTTTCTTTTGTATTATTCAACCTAAATGGCATCACTTTGTAGCAGTATAAACCCACATCTATGACAAAGCTCGTATTCTCCTAATCCAGCTCATGCATCATTATCTGATTGTAGACTGAATAAGCATCCATACACGATAGCAACTCGTGCCGCTGTCGTATCCACCAGCTGATAAATTATGGGCAATGCGAAGAATCTTTAGGGCATGCCTTGTTAAGATCTGAATAATCGATCCACACATGCCACTTGCCATTGGGTTTTTTCACTAAAATGGGTTGAACACCTAATATGGATACGCTGACTCTCTAATGAAGAAATTCCCTGTCAACATGTTTACCTATTCTTTGAGAACCATCGGTCTTTTAGGGCCTTGAATTCTCTCTTTTGCTTCACAAGTGAGATGTCAATATTTAATGTATGGACTACCACTTCAGGCGATATACTACACATATCTGCATGACTCCAAGAGAATACAACCAAATTAGCTTTAAGAAAAATAACCAACTCTTTCTGCAGCTTCTGGACTAGCTGTGATCCTATATTCAACACTCGGTCAGGATCTTTTAGATGAACTGCTACAAATATTGTGATCTCTAGTGGCACCGCTCAACTCTCCACTACACTGGACTTCCGAGGATCCATCTCATTCTGATCCCCACTATGCTTGCCAGTGCAAGAGTCGTGCTTTCAATGTTATAATGAAGGTTCCCAAATGCGGAGGGGGCCCTCCACACTCTTTCCCTTATCTTTCTTCTTAGCTTGTCCAACTCTGTGAGATAACACTCTCTGGCACTATTCTGATCTCCCTTCACTACACCAGTGCCCTTCTCCGTGGGAAACTTCATAGTCAAACACCATGATGCCTATGTGATTCTAAAATCAGCCAATGCAGGTTTGTCCAAGAATGTATTATAAGTGGAAACTTCATCAACAAGTACAAAAGTTTGCTTCAAGATAGGTTTCCTTTCTCCTTCTCCTAACTCAACAAGTAAGTTAATAGTTCCAATTGGTTTCTTTGGCTCTCCCGTGAACCCTTGATCTTTGTTTGACAAGCTTTAACATCTATCATCGAGAGATTCATCTGGTTTAAGATTTTCCGGAACAAGACATTAATAGAGGCGCAGCAATCAAAGCACCTTTTTGACCATTGTTGGGCCTGTCCCGATTGTGATCACCACCAGATCTTGAGTTGGGGCTAACACACCTTCTGCATCCTTCTCTCCAAACGCAATATCACCATGAGAAATCTTCTACTGCTTCATGGGGATGGTTTTGTTGAGGATTAGGCACCTTTCTTCCTTTGGAACATACTTCAAAGCATTTGAGTATCTCTCAATCTCCCCCCAGTTGCTACCTGTCGGATGAAGACCATCAGAAATGGTATTGATCACGGCCTTGCATTGGCTTGCATTGGAGATCCATTAGTTGGACCCGATTGATCAGCAGTTGCACCCTACCCTTGTAGAGATGAAGAATGATTTGCAGCTTGTGGCTTCCTCACATACTGCTGCAGCATATTCTTCCTGATCAACTCTTCAATTGAACTCTTCAAATGTTTAAATTCATTAGTATTATGAGCTATCAGGTTATGGAAATGACAGAATCTTCCAGACTTCACCTGGCTATCTTCCACTCTTTGCAGTTTCAGATCTGGATAATCTTCTATGTCTTTAGTGGTTGAGTAAATATTCTCTGGGGTATCCATCAATGGAGTCAACTCTGCAGGTTTGAAAAAGCGAAATCCCTTGATGTTTCTGCTATCTTTCCCATCATTTCCCCTCTTCTATCCCCGGTATTCTTCTAATTTTCTTGAGCATCATTATCCTTCTTTTCCGGCACAATACTACTTCCGGCTACATTTTGGGTGATAAAAGGATCATCTTCCACTCTAACGAACTCCTGTGCCGCCTTATAGAAATTCTCGAGGGTATTGGGCTCCTTCATTTTCACCTGTTTCCAAACTCATTCTTCTTGTCCACGGCTCGGAATAATGCCATCAATATCATTTGAGGCTCTGGATTCCCAACTTCTGTTACAGCAGCATTGAAACGAGTAAGAAAAGTTTTCACTGATTCCCCCGGGTTTTGCTCCAATCCTGATAGTGACATTATGTCCTTGGCTTTTGCAGTGTGCAACCTGAACTGCTCCCTGAACTTCTTTGCGAAGTCAGAAAACCGGTCTACTGATCTCGGTGGCTGTTTGGTGAACCAAAACGAAGCTGCCCCTTCCAAAAAAATGGGAAAGTATAGACATTCCATATCATCCTTCGCCCTTGCACCATTCATATGCCACTCATACTTGTATAGAAGTAGATTAGGATCAGTAACTCCATTATAAGCTGGCATATTCGGAGGAACAAAGTTCTTTGGAAACTCTGCCTTTCGAATTCTTTCAGTAAATGGAGTTTTACTTGGAACAAAATCTCATTCTTTCTCATCATCGTTTCTGTCCATGCTCTCCTTCATAATTTTCTTAATCATCTCCAAAAGGTACTCCTCATCATTGTGTCTTTCCATGGGGCGGATGCCAGCCCCTTTACCAGATGCTTGCCTTGGCAAGCGATCGCGGTTAGAGAACCGGGGCCCTAGACCTCCACCTTGGGGAGGTGCCCCTTTGGTGGGACTAGCAACTTTATGAGAAGTATGCTTTGTGGAATGATTCTTGGCATTTACCTTGGAATCCTTGATGTTAGCGTAATTCTAACACTTGACCAATCATTCGCCTCCTCGACATTGTTATCATGATTGCGATCTGAAGCTGATTAGTGTGCATTCTCTTCCAAGTCAATCTCAACTCTAGGATTCGTAGGATTGGCTTGAGCATCAATGACAACATCCAAATTATCCTTTAGAGATTTATTCAAGGCTTTCATTTGTTGATTCAATCCAACAACAATGGCACCCAACTCTCTTCTAGTCACACCAGCTCCTGGAGTTTGGGAAGTAGTCGGATTATTGGTTTGAGGAGTGGCCATAGCATCATCGGAAACATTTACATTTCCAGAAGTTCTCACAGATCTACTAGTCTTCTTTATTGGTTCCTTGATATCAGACAACTTTCTAAGTTTCATAGAAGTTCTTTCAATGGGCTTGACTATTAGACCTCGTGGACCTATAGTGAAAGATCAAGCTTCAACATCTACCCCCAGCAAGGCTCTTAACCTTGTGGTCATGGGTTCGAGCCCCACGGTGGGCGCCAAAAATGTTAGCATAAAAAATGTGATGTCAATACCCCCGAGAGGTGTATGAAAACCTTTAAACTGGAAATAACAAGGTTAGAAGCAAGTAAATGCAAAAAATAGCAAAGAGAAAGGAAATTTATAGTGGTTCAACCTCGATTTTGTCCTATGTCCACTTGAATGGGGATTTTATTACTTCCTCCAACACGGTACATAGTCGATCTCATTTTACACCTTTCTTTATCTTTTACAATAATTCTCACTCTCTTCTCTACGAACTCTTGATGAATCTCAAACTCACTATTGAATATCTTCGAATATTTACTAGTAGCGAAGATTATTGAACTTGATCTTCAATAATTGAGCTCGGTAATGATCGTCGACGATTTCTCGATGAGAATGATGATGGAGATCTTTGAATGAAGCTTGATGAAGCTTTAATGGAGTTATAGAAGTTTGAGTGTTGTTGGAGATCGATAATGGGAGCCCTTCAGGAATAGAAATTCTAACCCTTTTTACATGTGAGGAGGTAGAATATTTATAGGCGAAGTTATGAGTGATTTGGAGTGGGAAATAGTGCGCAGGCAGTTCTCTGGATCGGCGGGCGATCCATGCCTAAATTGGGCACGACCCATGTATTGTAAGGCCACTCTTTTTCGTGTAGCTAATCCATAGTTGGATCGTTTATCCCGATCCATCATATTTTTTGAGGAAAACGGGTGTGTAGCGGGCACTACACAGCCGGTTACGCGTAGATGCATAAAAGCTAGTAATAATATCTGGTTGACAGGCCCAACCAGTAGCAAACTAAGAACACACCAAGATGGTCATATATAATATAGTCTGAGGAGTACTAATAAGATGTACATATAGCAACCACATCACAGCTGAGTGATAAATACACTACCAAAATAGAACTACATACTTATACTTGATCACAGAGGAAATAGTGAGCTGCTTTCTTGAGATCCAGGCGAGGGAGGCTGGGGGAGGGAAAGTCTGAAGCGAGCGTGCCTGACCGAGCCTGTCCATAATTCGAAGAGATGCAGAATATGAAAACAAGTTCCCCAGAATAACTTTTTGGGTCTTCCGAATACATATGCATTTCGTTCTAACCAGATACATCAGGAGAAGATCGCAACCAGAGAGTCAAACGAAGGATCAAGGGGGCTGTGCTGCCAGTAATCGAAGAAAGAGCGAAAAGAAGGGACGAAACCAAGAATGAATGAGCTAACAGCGGCCCAAACCGCAAAGGAAAAGTCACAATCAAAGAAAAGATGGGTGAGAGATTCATTATTCAGGTTGCAAAGAACGCAAATAGGGTTGACATCGATCCCAAAGCGGCAGAGTCTGTCTTTTGAATTGATGCAATTGTGGATTAAGAGCCATTGAAAGAAAATGATGCGTGGGGGGAGATGACAGTTCCAAATTTTGGAGAAAGAATAACATCGACCAGGATGGATCAAATAATCATAACAAGACTTGACTGAGAATTTCGTGAAGAACCCAAAGCCCAATAGAAAGAGTCAGGCCCAGGTGAGAGTTGAAAAGAATCAATGATATCTCGATATTAGTCAACTCTTGTAAAATGGACAGCCCAAATAGTGAACTGGGAAACAAGCCCAATGGGCCTAAATTAAAGGCTTCAGCAATTGTCTATGGGTTAGAAATGTTACTAGATCCAAGGTTGGGCAAGGAGGAGGAAAGAGGAAGTT
Organism: Allium sativum; assembly: GCA_030737875.1. Lineage (NCBI taxonomy): Eukaryota > Viridiplantae > Streptophyta > Magnoliopsida > Asparagales > Amaryllidaceae > Allium > Allium sativum. The sequence goes on along the minus strand of CM060925.1, from coordinate 134,935,318 downwards.
CTCCGAACCAAATATCTTGCCAAAACAAACATGATTCACCATTATTTACATTAACATGGAAAATCGGTTTAACTCTCGCGAGGGTGGATAAAACTCCTTTCCAGAACGGAGATGGATTAGAGGCAGGACTGAAATGTAGAATGAAGGCTGGGTTTGCATTGTAAAGTCGCATTAAGATCCAATCTTTCCATATGAAATGAGAAGGTGAAAGAGACGCCAAATCCATTTAGTCAAGAGAGCTTGATTGAAGGAGGTAAGCTGGGGGACATTCAATCCTCCATGAGAGTAAGGGAGACAAACTGTATGCCAGTTGACTAGCCTTTTGAGATTATCACCATTCCAAAGGAAAGAACTTCGAATAGAATCAATCTTATTGATAACCCAGATGGGTAATTTGTGAAATGACATCCAGTATGTTGGTATTGAGGAGAGAACATGCTTGAGAAGCACAAGGCGACCAACAGAAGACAAGGAATTTGCCTTCCAAGATGATAGTCTAGATTCAATCTTTGAGATAAGAGGAATCCAATATGATTTATGAAGTTTGGTAGGTCGAAGGGGTATACCTAGATAAGTAATGGGGAAAGATCCAACCTTGCAATTTAGACATTCGGCAATAGAGGCACCGAGTGAAGAACAATTTCCCAACATTATAACAGAACTTTTATTGAAATTGATAGAAAGACCAGAGATGAGTTCAAATATGTAAAGGAGAACTTTAAGGCTATGGATGTTTTGAGGTGAAGGAACGGTAAAGAGAATCGTGTCATCCGCAAATTGTAAGTTGGTTGTGGTGAGGTTGGAATTAGGAAGAGAAACGCCAGAGAGGATGTTGTGAGCTAATGAGAGTTTCACCATCTGATTAAAGACATCAGCAATCAAGACAAAAAGCAAAGGTGAAAGTGGATCTCCTTGTCGTAAGCCTCTTTTAGATTTAATTTTACCACCAATTTCTCCATTAATATTAATTGTTGAATAGCTAGTGAATAGGATATGCTTGATCCAATTACACCAATTCATGGGGAAGCCTCTGTGAGACATAAGGTCTAAGATGAAATACCAGTTAACCGAATCAAAGGCTTTAGAGAAATCAAGTTTAAGAAGCACTCCAGGGGAGTTCGTGGTGTGACAGAAGGAGATGATCTCCTATGTAGCAGCAACACAGTCTAATATATTTCTTCCCAGAATGAAAGCGGATTGTTCAATACCCACTAACTCAGAAATGTGATTTTGGAGTATGTTAGCTAATATTTTGGTGATGATTTTGAAAGTAGTATTGAGGAGGCTGATGGGTTTATATGATGGAAGGTTGTTAGCTCCAGGGAATTTAGGAATGAGGATGATATTAGCATAATTAAGTTTAGCAATAACATATGGATCAAAGTAGAATTCAGAGCACATCTCAATTAGGTCAAATTTGATGGTAGGCCAAAAATGCTTAAAAAACATGGGCCAAAGCCATCAGGCCCAGGAGCCTTGTCTACCGCCATATCATTGATTGCAGCCCAAATCTCCCCTTCTGTGAATGGGAGATCAATGGCAATATGCTTAGGGTTTGGATAAAGTTTGTGCCAATCAATCGTAGGGGATGGAGGGGGTTGTGAACCCAGAATGTTTCTATGAAATTGTGTGAAAAGGGAGCAAATTTCTTTGGGATCAGAAAATGAGCTGTTGGCGTGCATTATTTCAGAAATGAATGAAGAACGTCGGTGACCATTAGCCAATCGGTGAAAGTATGCAGTGTTTTTATCTCCTTCATTAATCCATCTAGCTTTGGATCGTTGTTTCCATCCAATTTCTTCTTGTTTGATAAGTCTCTCTAATTCCAATTCATGGTTTTTCAGGTTATGTTTCTTAAGGTCAGTTAGTGGACGAATCTCCTCAATGATGTTCAGGTTTAGAATGGCATCTTGAGTGGATGAGATTCTGGATTTCAAAGAATTCCGAATGTTCTTAGCCCAAGGGCGAATCAATTTACGTAGAGAGCGAAGCTTACAAACCATTCTGGTTGTTACCGAATTACAATTCAATGGTTACGACCAAATGTGTTTGATGAAATCATCAAAGGAGGGTTCAAGTGTCCACAATCTCTCGTATCTGAATGGTCTCTTAATCAAAGCATTATCCTGAGTATCAAGGACAATTGGACAATGGTCAGAAATGGTTGTGGCGAGGCCGTTGACCAAGGAGAGGGGAAAGAGATCCTCCCAGGCCAAATTAAAGAAGAATTTGTCAATTTTTGATAAAGAAGGATTGTCTCTTCTGCTGGTCCAAGTGAATCTACGATTATTAATGGGTGGGTCAACGAGATGGCAGGAATTGATGAGAGAGTTAAAAGAGTCGGAATCGGGGGAGGGGGTGCCTGAATTACGTTCAAAGGAAAATCGAGTAGTGTTGAAGTCACCACCAATGATCCAGGGGCCATTAATATTATGAGATAAGTTGAGGCAGAATTGCCAAACTTCTGATCTAAGATGAGGATCATTGGGAGCATAAACATTGGTGAAGTGAAAGAAAGTGTTGGTGGGACCGTGGATGAGGATCACGTGCAAAACAGAAGGGTGATATGAGGTGTGACAAAGCTTCCAGATACTTTCGTTCCACGCAGTAATTAGTCCACCACGTGAGTCAGCTGCATCCACGTGGGACCAACCAGAGAGGTGAGGGCCACAAAGTTGACGAATAAGAGCATTGGGTGGATTAGAGACTTTGGATTCTTGTATAAATAGGATATCAATACGAAGAGGAGAGATGATTAGGTTGACAACACAATTTTTTGTAGGGTCCCCTGACCCACGAATGTTCCAAGATACAATCTTCATTTAATTTAGTTAGTACGCTGCTGTTCTAGGGTTTGCATGGCAGAATAGTGTGTATCATGCAGACTCACGCCCATGCATTTTGCAAGTTTTTTATTTAAAGCCTTATTAGCAGAAGAAAAAACAACAGGTACAAAAAAGGTACCAGAGGTTTCAGGCGGAAGGGATTGTGGTCTGCTGATCCTGGCACTCCGCCTAATTGAAGAGGAGACCACCAGAGGAGAAGTTGAGTCCTGATTCTCCTGGGGAGCTTGGGGATGTTGCTCGTTGTTATCATGCTCGAGTTTTTCCTGACTAGCTTGATGTTGATGCTCCTGCTGGGTTGGCAACTGAAGGTGGAGGGGTACTGAAATATCCAGATCTGCAAAAGGGTCCCAATGAGGCACAAACTGATCCACATTATGATGAATCAACATTGCCAGATCCTGGTCATGAGTTGGTATGAGGCCAGGCACCCAATGCTCCGCTTCATCCGTCATAGCATCATATCTGTTGTCATCAATTTGCATGTCATGTTGCGCCAATGTTTGGAACATGTAGCCATCATGGTCATAATCCATACCAAGGAGGAGCGTTTCAGGGCGTTGCGGAGGGTGGGCATGATCCCAACGCTCGATACAAAGCCTAACAGCATGATTGTTAAGGTGGGAAATGAAAGTACAAGGGGTGGTGATGCCCTCATACAATTGCATCTTCACATAGAGGTAGCGATGATCCACCAGAGACCAATCGCATGAGTCTTCTTCAGTTAAACGTCCCATCGGCTTAAGAGCTTCACTAATGGCATCAAAGGTTCTCATAAATTCAGGAAAGCCACTGACTTTCACCCAAGATTCTTGCTCAAAGGAGGGTTCTGGGAGATCAGAAAGGGTGGGGGCTTGATAAAGGGACACAGTTCCATCTTCCATAGTCAGGGATTTCAGTTGAAGGGCACGGTTTTTGGTATCTAAGTCAGGGAAGTAGATCAGAAAGGTGTTATCAGAGGTATGCCACATTGGCCAGTCAAGGTGAACGTCGAGGGCTAAATTAAGAGCTCGAACAGCTCAATAGACCAGAGTCCATTGATAATGGTTGCTGAGAGGTAGCGATAAGCATCCTCCATTTCAAGCAAGATTGGAAATTTTTTGAGTGGTTTTGAAGAAGGAGAGGAGGACGAGGGTAATGAGTTGTTTGCAGAGGGGGTTAAGCTTGAAGTGTTACGTGTTTTTGGATTATTCGGGTTATAATTATGATTTGAAATAGGAGTAGACCGATGGGTCCCAATATTCTGATCGCGCAGCCTAAATGCCTCGTGGCCTTTCAATGTCCGAGAACCATTGGGATGGAGCGACAGCTCAGCACTACGCTGGAAGGATGATTTTCTTTTATCGGGACAACGCAGGCTTGCATGCCCAAAGAGCGAACAGCAATAACAAATCGATGTGTTTCTACACTGGCTGGCCACGTGTCTTCTATCTGCACATCTCAGGCACCGACGTTCAGTTTTCAAAAACTCGATCATGTTTCTGACCGTTGTGAATGGCGACAGGATTCTACGCTTCTGAGGCGGTGGATTGGAGAGAATGGGAGAGCATGGCGGTGGCGAGGCAGCCACATGTGCCTACAATCTGGCAGAGGAAGACGCAGGCGGTGAGCTGGCGGAGAAGCGGTGGACAGGGAGGGAATCAGTGTCGAGGGGATGGTTGGAGAAAAGTGGCGAGGTGGCAGGCAAGCGACGAGGGAAGGAGGAGGAGGAACGGATGAGGTTAGAGGCAAGAGGCTGGGAGTGGTTGAGAGGGATGAAGGAGACGGACGCCATGAATTATTTATGTTTTGTTAATCCCCGATCCATCATATTATAATGTGAATTCCACGATCCAAGGTGTGCGGCTTTAAATCTGCTTGATCCATGCCTATGGATCGGTCCACACGATCCATGTTTTTACTTGATGACCGATCTATCACTTTTTTCGGCCAAACTGATCCATTGCTTTGTACTATGCACCGGGCTTGTTCGATCCATCCTTGGGTTGCATATCACGATCCATCAGTATTTAGCTTAAAGCATGGCCGATCCATCCATTCTTAAGACATGGCCCATCCATCACATACTTATGCGATCTAATCCATGGTTGCTTTTATAACCGATCCATGTATATGACTTGGAATTGATCCATCACTTATGCAATCCAAAGCTCTATTCTTGAATCGCATTTTTAACGAGATTAACAGAAACTTTTCATCATATTTTTGAAAACGATGAAAATTTGGAATTCAAAAATCATTTTATCATCCAAAAGCAAGAAGTTTCAATCTATTTCTTCAACACACTGCCGCCCCTCGGTTCAGAAACTTTAACAACCCTACTCTAAAAGTTAACAAAGCCCTTTTTGCTATTTTCGGAAATTATGAAATCAATTAGGCAAAAGTGATTTTAAGTGAGTTTCAATCAAAGGAAATATCAACAAAAGAAAATACGTTATATCATGGAATTTACCTTACACGTATTTTCAAATATTTTGGGGTTGATTTCAAAGGAGAAGAGTTCATTTCTAGAAAAGTTTTAATCCCAAAATATTTCTCTTACGAAGAATCCACTTGTGTTTCATCCATATAAAACATATGTAGAAAAGCGAGCAAGATAAGAAGAAGAAGAAGAAGAAACCAATCAGATGGATACCGAAGAAGTGGTAGAAGACACCTCTTTAGAAAGCATTGAATATCCTACTAGCTTCTCTAAGAAAACCATTCTCAAAAATCAAATGGTTTTAGTTAAGAACCAAAATACACTTAAGAGATTGTTTAGTAGGAAATTCGAAAAGATTTCTATTAAAATGAGTATGTTCTTTGGCAAAGTTGGAAGAAAACATGGCTTGTCATCCTCCTCCTACGCTGAATTCTAAGTTTAATATTGTATTGTATTTGCTTGTATTCTAATTTCCGCATTTCTATCTTAAGTCATGTACTTGTTTAATGTATTGTTATCATTAGTATGAAATGAAGTTCTTTATTTCTATCAATTCTTGTTTAAACATTTGAATAGCTATTAAAATAAATAAAAAAGTTTATATAAGTCGAGACATATCACAAAATAATAAAAGTCTTCAAAAATTGAAAATATACATGCACATGTCGACACACAAGTTTATGCATATCGACATATAATTGTATAATTTCCATAATTGTTTGAATTTGAAAATTGCTCTAATAAACTCATATCTATTATTCAAATGAATTTTAGAGCCTATTTATACCCTTTTCTTCTAGAAAAACTAATCCATTTATTCCTCCTATACTTCCTTTCACTGTTTCTTAATAAATTCAAAACTATAGCAACTCAAATCCATAATCTAAGCGATAAATCTTGAAGAAATTCTTATTTTTTTCAAGAAGATTCTCTCAATCATTCTCTAGATTCAGCGTCACTTAGAATTAAGTCGAATACAGATGATCAAACAACAGGAGAAACATTTTGATGCAATTTGATGGATGATCGCTTCCCTTTCAAAAGATGAAGACAACAACATCACTGGAGCACCTCTCACCAAAGACAATGAAGACTGGGATGCTATGAAGCTGATCCAATTTTTGATGGAGATGGTTGGGTTTAAGTTTCTCGAAATGTATGAATTTGTTCTCATTTGTGTGATTTGTTTGAATTATTTCAAAAATTTAAACTTTTAAATAAACAACTTTAAATATGGCGTTGTTTGATTTGATTGAATGTATTGACATATATTGGATATATATACATTAAATTGGCTTGGTGGGATTTGTATGACTCAAAATGTAGTTTATTATTTATAATCAATCAAGTTATAATAGTTAGAATATTATAGTTATTTAGTTTAGTTATTATATTTAGTTAGAATAATATTAATGAATCATTTTTAGATGTTAGGATTATGCCTTAGTTTTAGGGGGAGCATTAGATTCTAGTTAGGATTATATAGTTCCTATAGATGATAAAGGGGGAGAATTATATAGGGCTTAGATTATGGGGGAGTTAGAGAGTTAATGAAGAAAGGGGGAGTAACTAAAGAATCAACACATCAGGTATGAATATTTCATAACCAAGGTTGTCATCATAAAAAGTGGGAGATTATAAGAGATTGAGATATTGATGATGATGGTTTTGATGACAACAACCTTGTTTCAACATTGTTTCGATTATTATTGTTATAAAATATATACTAACACTATTTTCTAGAATATGTATAAATGTGTATACATAGGAAATCTATGCAAGTATTTATTATTGAAGACTATACAGTTCCGAGAATCAAGATTTCAAAGTAGAAGAGTTCAAGTTTCAAAACTCATGAGTATTAAGAAATCAAGAGTAAACGTGTCTAGATATTCTGTTAAAACTCAGGTTAACACTTGGTTCTGAATTCAAATTTAAATTCTGATTTTAAATTTAATTCTGATTTCAAACTTCCTTTCAAAATTATTTACTTGATTTTAAATCTAGTTATCAAATAATTCCAAAATTACTTCCTTATTTATAAATATATACTTCTTTATTTTAAGAAATATTTGAACTCCTGAAATTTATTTTTAATTCTATTTCCAAATTTATCTTTAATAGATTTTTTACCATATGTTTTACTTACAAATTTATTACTAGTTTTATTATAATTAAAAAATGTTTCCAATTCCTTGTTTATATCAAATGCTAATATATTCATAGTTTTATATTTATACTTTTATATCATTTTATATTCAGTTTCTTAAATATTTCATTTCATCTTCATATGAGTTTTTAAAATATATTTTAATTTGAATAGAATGTTTTAATATAAAGGAATATAGCTTATTTTAATTTATTTAAACATTATTTACTTTTATTTAAAATTCGTTTTTTGATTTTACACTAGCATATGATGACACACAAGAAGTGCTATATTGACATACTAGCCGTTGGTTGGTTTTTTAAAATTCGAAAAGAAGTGTATTTTAAATTCAAACCTTTTCTGAAAGGATGTGACTGTTGGAAACGTATAAATACCTTCCAGAATTCGAATTTTTTTAGTCACTTTTCATCTTCTTCCTCTCTATACATTCCACCATTATTATAACTTTCTGCACTTATACTCTGCCCATTTCAATAGAAATCATATCATCCTTTTTCTCTTTCAATTCTAAATCACAATATCTCTGAATTCAAGTGCCACTCAAGAGCTATAGACTATTTGTAATCATAGATCTCAAGTTCAAGTCCTATCGATTCAAAACTACGAAAATTGATAAGAGAAGGATATGGCCCTGTCCCGTATAAGGTATTTGGGTGTGATTTTGTCTTGGAAATCAATTAAGTGTACAGCTGTGGCCCGTTAATCAAGTAAGACTCACTGTACTTGGAATCAGTTAGGATGTTCCCTTGTAGCCAGAAATCAAGGATTGTAATTGGATATTATTTAATAAAAATATGCATCAACCGAACATTTTGTGGGACTGGATGTAGCGAGTCATGAACCAGTATAAAATCCCGTAATGTACTTTCCTTTTACTACTTTTACTTTTACTTTCTGTATTCTATGATTGTTTTTGTGTTTGTTAGTATCTGTGATCTGCATACTATTTTGTTTAATCCAAAAAGATTTTGAGAATTTAATAAGTTCCATCAAACACTATTCACCCCGCTCTAGTATTTCGTTTTCCTTAAGATCCTTAATCCGCATCTCCAACACTCTTGTCTATGATCCAGTAGTAGGTTCAAACCCTATATAAGGTTCATCTCATTTGTCTATAATGTGAAGGGTTTGAGACTTTCTATAGCAGACGTCGAGTTTGATTGTGACACCTATGTACTAGGGTTTCGGGGTACGGTATTATTCTGGGCATAGATTGGCTGACCATGTATGGTGCCATTCTTAACTGTGAGAAGGGTAGTGAGATCAATGACTTGTCATGGTAGGACTCTCGAGATATCTTGCGACTCTCAAGGGTCGGTCATGTTGAGCTTTTTAGAGTCCCTAGATACTTCTATTGATGATCTTAGCTTGGTAACCATAGTAAGGGAATTTTCGGATTTATTTTAGGAGGTGAGAGGGCTACCTCCGAGATGAGAGAAAGACTTCCGGATTTATTTGGCAGAGAGCGCTAAGCCTATTGGATTGCAAGTGCACCATATGGCCCCCAGGGAAAGGAGGGAACTGAGTAAGCAGGTGGGTGATGTGACGACCCAGAATTTCGACCTTCAAAAATCAGCATATGACACAACTCAAGCATTAAATGTCGGAGATTCAAAGGCGGATTCCTGATTTTCTAGGGTTATAACACATTAGTAAACAATCACAATGGAATAACATAACTTCTCATTAATATAATATGAGATACATCAGAGTTACATCAATAGCATCAACATCATAGTAATGTACATATCCAGATACTTGAATTACTGGATACAAAAGTAAAGTGGAAAATAAACCAAAGAGAGTGAATCCAAAACATGCTTCATATTCACCTTAACATCCAAATGATACTCCACAAAAGCTAAAGATGCCCCATAAAAGATGATCCACAAAAGAACCAAAATACAAGCGCCAGAATGCTACTATAACCTGAATCTTAGACTGCCCGTGTAGAAAATATTGGCACCCAGAGCTTAAGGGAAAATTGATAAACTCTAGGTCAGTCATGGGACTGGTGTGAGAAACTCAATATATTTACATGCAATAAAACTTGCAACGCTTTTGAAAAATGAAGCTACCATAAGGCCTCTCGTCAAACATACCATGCAAACACAGACTTGGGAAAGGGTTCTCCTTATGATAACCAAACATGTTTGATAGGTGAAAATCATTTGATATTATTATTACATAATGTGGAAATCACTTTTGCAAATAAATGTATCAATCATAGCTGGCATAGGTACCATATATTATGTCGAAACATAGGTTTATAACTAAAACTATATAAACATCTTAGTTGAGAATGGATTTCCAACAAATGACTAGGCTAAGGAACTTCTCTATCTGATGAGTACACCTCTAGAGGGATGTCCCGAGAATAACATAAGTTCTCTACCAACACAAGGCTGGTCCATCCTTACCTGGATGAATTCGAGTACTCCTAAGTATGAAACTCCCGGTCGTTACCAATCTTTAACTAGGGCCTCGCAACATCAACAACCACAAAAAGTAGAAGTTGCCAAATAAGTAATACTCGGGCTTCATATAATGGTACATTTTTTATCTAGAAGGAGATGGCACACCCATATCTCTATCGTATTTTCTTATTTTGGCCTTTCTTGGGGTGTGAGGCTTATCGAAGTCTCTTTACATAAAGCTACGCTTAACTAAGCCATGCTTTGATCATCAATAACACAATCACTTAGTGCCACACTATCATTTCATAATAAACGAATGACAATTACTAACCATATCACCTTTGAGCTCGTACGTCTCAAAGAAGGGTGTTAAGCTAAGAGGTAACCCCTCTGCCACCAATAGATATATGTTTAGTAAAATCAATTGGTATACCATAAAATACCATGTCAAACACATATCCATAAGAGTCCATTTTGGGCCTGAACGAATCTAAAGGCACTTTATTCCTCATCCAATAACGGGGAGAAGGCCTTGTGTTACACCCCACACCCGCTATGGTCACTCACTAAGGGAATGCCATAACATCGGTGGAGTATTTTGGGTGAATATAGAACAGAAAAATTACAACAAGACAGATATAAGTAATTCTTGAGAATTTAAAACATCATTTCATTCCAGCGGAAAGTAAAACATGTTTGGTTACACCAAAACCATAAATAAGGGTCAAGTACATAATATCCATCCTGATAAAAACAAAAGTACATAATCCCACTACATAACCTAATAGCCATAGTAGAAAAGATAAACTGAGCTTTTCATCCACGGTCCAAGCTCCAAAAGATAGATAAAGCAGTCTGATCGAAGCCCACTAGTGCTAGGCCCACTCTGATAACCTGAGGGTTGGGAAAAAGATAAAAACAACGGGGTCAGACATAAGTCTGAGTGAGTCCTATAACCCTAACAATACAATCACCAAAGTAATTAGGGTATGATATAAGCAAGATACGGTACCTCTGGGGATAATGACTACACTAAGTAGCCAACTAAACACAGGATGTTCTAAGATAAACGAAAAGACGCATTTACCCACCTAAGGATAATTACTAGATTGCACCACCCCAGATTCTACCCACCCAAGGGTAATTCTTACACTGCACCACACCAGTTCTACCCACCCAAGGGTGATTCCTACTTAAAGGTTGATCCCACTAAGTGTACTTAGTAATTTTACCCAGTAGTTTCGCGTACCCCTAGCTCACTACATAGGTGCCGTCTGCCCCTATCTCCACTAGGTGTACCCACTACTCCCAAGCGATCGGCTCCCTACCGTAGATATCCGTGCTGGCCCCACAATGGGGTGTATCACTCCCCAAAGTGGCTAGCCCGATACAACAAATGGTGCACGAGTTATATCTACACGATGCAACAACGTCTTACCTACCATCCCGGGTCCACACACGCAGATGAAACCCGTTGGACTCGCGTTGCCACCGCTACCCGTTTTGGCCTCTTATAGTCAAGCCCAATATGCGTGTCCCGTCACTCGACTAGAGTCGAGCCCACTAAGATACGTTTGGGATATTGGTTGAAATGGGCCCCCACAAGCTACCACCTAAGCTTGTTATTTTATCTAGTGTATCCCACTTAACCCCTTTTATAATCATGCCCACCTACATGTTAAGGTTTGGTTAAGTCATCTAATCATATTTCAATTGCCACTTAAGGCACCCACTAGATTTCCACATGCCACCCAAAGCACTTACTTAACCCTTTACCCATGTTTAATTACATGTTCCACTTTGGTTAAGTGTTCTAATCGTATTTTCTATTGCCACCCAAGGCAACCCACTAGTTTCCTCATGCCACCCAAGGCACCCCCCACTAGTTACTACATGCCACCCAAGGCACCCACTTAACCCCTCATGCCCCACTACATGCTAATATGGTTAAGTGTTTCTTAGTTAATTAAGATCGTAACCTTTGTAAAGACCTCTCACATTAGACTGTCTTTTATGGCAACTGGATATGCCGGTTGGTTCCGGGCAGCCTTACACCATAACAGAGTCTAACCTCGTGTCTTTACACTTGTCACGTATTTAGTTTGTAACTAAGACCTCTCACATTGGGCCAATCATTTGTAGCCGCTGGATTTGCCGGTCGGTTCCGGGCAGTCTTATGCTACAAAAAAGGTCCAACCTCGTGTCTTAGTAGATTAATTACACCTAATTAATCACCCCCATAATTTGTATTAATTATCCCTAATTAATTACAAATATTTAAGAATATGGGTAGACCTAACTCAATAGGTAAATTCCCAATTCCATAATATGGGTAGACCTAACTTAATAGGTAAATTCCCAATTATGTCCATCCACTTTACGGTATGTTTAATCATACCCACTTCACACAATTTTATGTGTTCATTAATTTTTTTACCCCATCGTCCCCACGTAAATACGTTAACATGACATACTTCAAAAGATTCATCATACACACAATGGGTTCATCTTATCATATCATTAGCATTATCATGGGTTAAAAAGGTGTCAACTTGCATATATGACCATAAACCCAACTTGCATACAAAACCAACCCAAACTTGCATGAATCACATATGTCATAAGGATGGTAACTTGCTTAAATGTTCATGTCATAGACCTATCATAAAGGTGTCAACTTGCATACATGTCATAGGTCTAAAAGGGATGAACTTGCTCATAGACTTATGTCATTCATAGAGGCAAACATGCATATGAACTTGCATCATAACTTGCATATGAACTTGCATCATAACTTGCGTATGAACTTGCATCATAACTTGCATATGAACTTGCATCATAACTTGCATATGAACTTGCATCATAATTTGCATATGAACTTGCATCATAACTTGCATATGAACTTGCATCATAACTTGCATATGAACTTGCATCATAACTTGCATATGAACTTGCATAACATGCCATACTTAGAGGCAAACTTGCATATATTATGCATATCATAAAAAGAGACAAACTTGCATAAAACCAAACACTTAATATGCATAAAACCAAATACTTAGCATGCACAAAACCAAACGCATAACTTGCATATCATGTTACATACAACTTGCATATACTCTCACATATAGTTTGCATAACATGTTACATATGCATAAATGTTCGACATAGTGGTTTGCATCATAAAACATGGCATTAAACTTGCATATGGCATAAAACTTGCAAAACACATATCATACAAACTTGCATAAACACATTTATCCACAAACATAGCCATGTCTTATCATATCCTACCATAATCAATTTAACAATTGATTATTAAAGCTATAGGAACTCACCACTAAGCTCCCATAAGCAAACCCTTGCCACAAATTACCCAAAAACTCTAGCCTTGAACATAAAGCTTGCAACTTGATGATGAATGCAAGCTAATGATCACTTATACAACTCAAAGATGCTTGTATGCACATGAAAGCCTTCATAGAAATAGTTTAGAAATAGGGTGGAGGCTAGGGTTTTGGGTGGAGGCCATGATCATAGAAAATTTTGGCATAGTTTAGTTAGGAGATAGGATTATGATCATTTAGGGCTAGCTTAGGGTCTTATTTATAGGATTAGGCAAGTGTTTTAGGCCTTTAGATCAACCCTAGGTTAGATTAGGACCATCAGATCTCGGAAGCTTCCAGAAACAAGCCCCAAAGCCTAACCCAAACTCAACTAGGTGCACCAGGCCAGCATCAGCCGACAGGGCAAGTCGACAGCCCTGTCGACAGCCAAGTCGACAGGCATGTCGACAGGCAAGTCGACTGCCCTGTCGACAGCCATGTCGACCAGGCTGGGCGGGAGTTTTCCCGCCTGGCCCCATTTCTGCATGTTTCGAAATTTGAACCTGAATTTTTAAATCTGTTTTGAACTTTGAATTTTCTGTAAACTTCATTGGGCCATAACCGGGCCATACGAACTCTGATTCTCGAAAACTCGGACTCTATTTCGCGTATTTTTCCGAGACGAACGCAATGACGCAGCCCGTTGCCCCCAATTCCCACATCTGAGATTATTTATTCTGCAATTAGTGAATTTTAGCATTAACTAAAATTCGGGGTGTTACACCTTGCACATCCGAAAGTCCTCCAAATACGTCCGGACATACTACTAAATAAAATCTCAATAGTTGAGCAACCCAATGAAGAGAACTAACAAATAGTCCTTACGATATGAAAATTTCAAGTCTTCAGCACCATTTTTTAATATCTTTGGTTTCTCCATTATGTTGTATTCTTATCTAGAATGGTCTCTGGACATAAGTTCTGATCCCGGATTTTCCAAATAACAATCGCTATTTAAAAACATATGGATATATAAGGTCTTTAATTAAGTCTCAGCTTACACTCAATTAAAATACTTCATTGTTCATTTGAAATCATTCACCAAGGTTCAAAATATAATTATTAAGTTTTAATCTTTTAAAACTCCATACTGAATAGTAGCGTTTAAAAGCATTACTAAAGAGTATTCCAAACAACATATTTTCAAATTTTGTTTAAAGAATTTTAAATCTTTATAATTTTGATCTAAACCTCTTTTACATCATTTATTATGAATTATAAAAAATCCCTATTTTTAGGATTTTTAAATAGTTGTTTTAATCGATTTCCAAATTTGGCCACTAAATTGCAGTTATAGCGACCTTTTTAAAAATAGTTTTACACATAACTTGGAATCTATATATTGAAATTTGAAAATTATTTTTCTATTCAAAAACTATTATCATTAGGAAGTACATGTTTTTCGTTTCAAAGAAATCCGATTTAAAATGCTCCTGTTATAGGCATTCAAAGTTTATAGTCGAAATTTGCGAACTACCGTAGCGTGACTAGTCCTATTAAGAGGATATTTAAATTTAAATTCAAAACTTATTCGATTTACTTCAAAATAGTTTATAGATACTTTTAAAACATATATATATAAGACTATTTCAAATCAATATTCCAAATCTCAACTTAAATTTAAGATATTCATATTAAATGAATATTATATTAAATATACCAAAATAATATTATTTTTCAAAATTAATCCTTTTTTAACCCATAAAATATGTTCCAGAAAACAATGAGCATGTTTTGGTTGATTTATGATTTTAGGTCGTTAGGCCATTTGGGTCGTCGTGTCCTCTCTAGCTCGTTGAGCTCATTAACTCACATAAGCGTTCTAAGACGTTATGGCATCTTGGATCGTTCAAATAATATGTGATGTTCACGAGACTTTGACTCGTCTGAACATCTTAAGCCGTTGGGGCATCTTAGCCCACTCAGAGGCTAGCTCGCAGGGTTCTTAGATTGCCAGCTCGCTAAAGGTTTTAGCCCGTTTCATTAAAGGCCAAGCCACAACATTCTGGTTTAGCCCGATCCAAGCATGTTTGGGTAGTTCCGCTTTGCCCAAGCCCGCAATGTCTCAACCAAGACCACTCCGCGTCCTTTAGCTCACACTACCTTCAGATGGAATGAGTTGGACCGCTCCGCCTTGTTTAGCACGTCCCGCCTTACTTTGGATCGTGTAACGTCCAATCTAGCCCGCCTACAACCTAAAACAAGAGCACAGTATTTACATAACTGCCACCTAGTGTATACTCCGCCTATAAATACCCCCTACATTCCTTCATTTGAGGGGGGAAGCTTGGAAGGATCACGAAGTGCTGCTGAAACTTTTCTACAACTATCCTAAGCAATTCTAACACTTATTCTCCAAAATCAAGTGAAGATCCTTGGTGAATCCAAATAAGATCTATGAGGGAAAGAGTGATAGATTTGTTGTAAGAGAGAAGTAAATATTGTAATCAACATATTGATAATGGAATCTCTTATGAAAGTGAACGTAGATCCTTATTGGTCTGAACCACTATAAAAACTTCGTGTTATTACTTTTATGCTTTTGGTATGTTTTTGTCCGCAGTCTCACTTTGTTCTTCCCTACCAATTTGGTGAAGTGTCTTGACACACCTTTGGTGTTGAATCCAATTTCGAGATCAACATTTAGCGCCCACCGTGGGCTGCGTTCACATCTCCTACCTCTTCTCATGCCTTGTCGTTAAGATTCTAAGTCGCATCCTTCTTCAAAGTTATGGCCAAATCTAAGAAGAACACTAGCAAAACCATGGTAGAAGCCTATGATGTTGCCAATGAAGAAACGCCACTCACAAACCGCTTTGAAGTGGGCGAAAATTCAGAGAGTGGGGCCGGTGTCACCAGAAACGAATTAAAAGTCGCCATTGCCAATGTCAACAACCGGATGGTTGCCTCTACTAAGATGATGATGGAAAAACTTGACGCCATACTTAGCACTCGATCAAATCCAGTTCCTCCGAAATTGCATGTAGATCTCGAAGGGAATGACAAGTCACCCGCTTTTTGATCATAATCATAATAACAATATGGAAGACGGTTATGATGGGGCAAGTGAAAGAGATGAAGCTAATATTGAAGAATCGAGATCAAAAGCTAAGAGTCATTCTGAAATGAATGCTCAGAAGGTGATGAACCCTGTCGCAGGGGCACCCTCTCGACGAGAAGGCAAAGCACCCAAGTTCTGTAATCACAACCGTTTTCCTGGACGAATGTTTGGTAAAGGGCTTAGCTTCGTAGAGCATCATAGCACCAAAGAATACATCATGGATATGATAGAATGAGCTATGAAAAAGAATCAAGCTAGCAAATACGATGAAAGGGAATGGGACTTCTCTCCCGATAGGACTCCATTCACTGGGAGAATCCTCGAAGTAGAATGTCCAAAGAAGTTCAACCCGCCAACTTTGCCTCTGTATAATGGCCTCGTTGATCCGAACTACTTTTTGTTCAAATATGAGTGGCATATGAGTGCGGTTAAGGCAACGGATGAGATGCATGTATTTCCCTCTATATCTAGAAGGATCTGATCGCTCTGGTTCACAAAACTACCTCCTAAGTCTATTGAGCGTTTCTCCGATCTGACCAAAAAGTTCAAGGAGCAATTCCGCTTATATGCCACCAAAGCTAAGGACGCTATAACACTCTCAGCCATGAAACATAAGTCAGGAGAAACCGTCAAGGCCTTC
Source organism: Allium sativum (assembly GCA_030737875.1). NCBI lineage: Eukaryota > Viridiplantae > Streptophyta > Magnoliopsida > Asparagales > Amaryllidaceae > Allium > Allium sativum. Next base: position 134,918,379 of record CM060925.1, on the reverse strand, counting down.
CTTAGTCGATTCAACATTTCCTTATTTGAAATGAGGAATCTAGAGCCGCGCATAGTCCTCATTGCTCTACTTGATGCTATAGACAAAACGGGCGAATTCGAAAGGTGGATAAAGATGAAAGAACCAACTACGTTCGATAAGTTCTATAAAAAAGCAGAAGAGTACATGAGGATAGATGACAATCCTATGCCCCTTCAGATCATTGATGGTAGCCTACTTCTTGAGGCTCCCACAAGTGCAACCATGCAATCCTACCATAAGAGTATTCAAGGGTAGAAGCGAATCAGTGGCGGAAACGACAAAAAGGTTACTAAGAAGTCTCGCCTTTTCAATTCGTCAGAGCTAACTCCTTTGAACGACACTCCTAAAAACATCTATCTGGCGACCAAGAACTCTGAGGAGTATGCAGAGCCAAACCCAATGAGGATAAGTAACAAAGCAGTGAACTCTGGAAAGTTCTGCAGATTTCACAACCAACCTGGTCGCAACACTAACGAGTGCCGACACTTGAAGAACCTCATTGAGGAATTGATCAGGAAAAACAGTTTGCAACAATATGTAAAGAATCCACAAGCTTTGAATCCTTCTGCAATTCCTCAAGGGCCAGGTGAATCGAATGATCAGTCTGGACAAGCAAAATAGCTTCTGTTCAAGCCAGTCCAAGACTGATTATCAACTAGAAGTTGTTAAGGGTGCTCCAACTTGGGTGGCTCAGAATAAGCAATCAACATTGCTATATCCTTACTTTATGCTCTACTTCTTGCCTTAGTTCATGTTTTGCTTCGCAATTTACTTTCTATTATATTCAAGACTTATTGTAAAACAGTCTATAATAATCTACAGGTGATACACTGAACATAAGCTCTGCAACTAAGAGCATCTATGTTTGAATGAGTTTCTGGCTTGTGAAGTCATATGTCAAATCGAAACTTTCATAAAAATTGATTTCATATTGCAAGTCAGCTGTCGAGTGCTTGCTCTTGTATCATAGCGTCTCCGACAATGCTGGTTCGAGGGTTGAGTGCTGTGAATTCCCAACATGTGCGAATGCAAAAAAAAATATGGGAAAAACACTACCTTGAAAAGTAAACGGAAAGGTTGCAAAAATTCAAACAGTGAGCAAGCGCCATGACAAATAGATGGAAAAGCTGAAACTTTTATCAAAGGGGCACCTCCCTAAGTGAGGGGTTCAAAGCTTCAGCTCCTAAACCAGAATAACTTGCTGAGTCAAGCACATGGTAAAGGGACTGATTGCCACCCACGAAATGGTAAAACAGCTAAAAATTCACTTACGTAGCATCTGGAATCTCAGATGCGGAAAGCGTCTAACTGTTCGTGTAGCATCCGAAATGTCAGATGTGAAGAATAAAAAAAAATCACTTACGTAGCATCTGAAATCTCGGATGCGAAAAGTGTCAAGCTATTCGTGTAGCATCTGAAATGTCAGATGCGAAGAATAAAAAATTCACTTACGTAGCATCTGGAATCTCAGATGCGAAAAGTGTAGAGCTATTCGCGTAGCATCTGAAATGTCAGATGCGAAGAATTAAAAAAATTCACTTACATAGCATCTGGAATCTCAGATGCGAAAAGTGTCGAACTATTCGCGTAGCATCTGAAATGTCAGATGTGAAGAATAAAAAAAATCACTTACGTAGCATCTGAAATCTCAGATGCAAAAAGTGCTGAGCTATTCGCGTAGCATCTGAAATGTTAGATGCGAAGAATAAAAAAAATTCACTTACGTAACATCTGCAATCTCAAATGCGAAAAGTGTCTAACTATTCGCGTAGCATCTGAAATGTCAGATGTGAAGAATAAAAAAATAATTCACTTACGTAGCATCTGAAATCTCAGATGCGAAAAGTGTCGAACTATTCGCTTAGCATCTGAAATGTCAGATGTGAAGAATAAAAAAAATCACTTACGTAGCATCTGAAATCTCAGATGCAAAAAGTGTTGAGCTATTCACATAGCATCTGAAATGTCAGATGCGAAGAGTAAAAAAAATTCACTTACGTAGCATCTGGAATCTCAGATGCGAAAAGGGTCAAATTATTTGCGTAGCATTTGAAATGTCAGATGCGAAGAATAAAAAAATTCACTTATGTAGCATCTGAAATCTTAGATGCAATCGAATACGCTCATATGATCATTAGAGTGATAACGTCCAGGACCTACAGTCAACCTAAGCTGATAGGTCAACTTTAAGCATTAACACAATTTTGAATTAGAATATTATGACTATGCGAACAATATTTAATGAGTTTTGGACCGACAAATAAGATGGTCCTTAGCTAGCATTTAATTCAACGCAAGTCAAAGTTCGTTATTGTTCTTCTTTAACTAATCCGTTGTCAACATGGACAGTTGATAATGAGTATAAGTCCAAAATCATGTAAAGGTTTGTCTTGAATGCACAACAGGAAGCACGAGAAGGACGAATTCAAAATCAAAAGGTCGCCACAATGTATAATTTTTGATAAAGGTCTGAAATGCATTAGGCAAAATACAGTTTTGTCACTACATCACAAGTCCAATACAGAGACATTGGACGCAAAATGTCATAAGTGTGTTAAGCGAGGACTAGCATTCGCATATACAACCGGTCTATAGCATGAGCACATAAAAGATAAATAACAAAAGACTAATACGAGAACTACTTCCTTTTATCAGTAGATCATTCACCATCTTGAGCGGGAGGAGAAGTACCAGTCACCTCTGCCTTGCCTCCGGGACTTGATAGTTTAGCAATGATCTCATCCTGAGATCTAAGGGCCTGAATAAGCGTGGCCTTGTCCTTCTCCAAGGTGGTGATTAGCTCAATGTTCTCCTATTCAGTCTCTGAAGCTCGCAAGCAAAGGTGTTCCAGGCTCCTAATTTGCACATGTAATATTGGCCAATTTCATCAAGGCACTTGTCCGTCCAAGTCCTGATAGCATCGAGTTGCATCAGCGAATGATTCCTCACGATATCCAAATCTTCAGATACTGTGTGATTGTTAGACGGATATATATCCAAGCTAAACTGGTCATAGTTCACTCCTTAAAGACACCAGCCTTCGAAGCAATCAGCAAGCTTAGAGATGTGTGGTTTGGAAGCATAACTAGGCTTGTCTATGATGGTTTTTAGCTCGGCCAAGCTGGGGGCAACAGGGGTAGTTTCAGTCTCGGACATCTGGAGCTTTTCCAACCTGCGGTGCTTGCGAGTGGTATCCTCACTTGAGGTTCCTTCAGTTCTTTTAGACATCTTGTGCGAACAGCAATGTTAAGAAGTAAACAACAAATCAAAGGGCAGCTTATTCAAGAAATTTCAGATCATTCCTACCAGCCATAGAATCTTAGGTCGTTATGTATGGTATCAGACTTTAGGTCGTTTTACGCAACCAAGAAGCTTTAGGTCGCTATAATAGTCCGGTTTCTTATGAAGTCTTTTTGCTTCAAGTTTTTAGGTCATGAACAATCCAAAACTGCAAGGGTTTAGCGACCCAAAGTTTAGGATTGAAATAGCAACTTAAAGACTTGAGTTATCACAACGACCTAGAGTGCAGTTGCGGACTAAAGCTTGAAAGTGGTTACAACGACCTAATTCAACACGAACCATTGCAAAATAACGACCTAGGATGTACAACCAATAGGGATGCTACAACTATTGAAAAGAACAACAAGGCATGATATTGCAAATTAAGGATGTCAATGAACTGTGGAATTGAGCAAGATTATTATTCTAGGGTACATGACTTTTAGCAGTTAGAGCCATGACCAAATTGTGGGAATTTGTACATGAAAGTTAAGCTAAAAATCATCACAAGCAGGCAAGCTCAAGGTCATTAAACCCATCAACATTGTCATCAAACGCATGACTGAAATTGTACCAAACAATAATCTCACAAAGTCTAAGAGTATCAAGTTCAACTTAAAATGTACATATATACACAGTAAGTAAAAGCCTTGAATCGCACTTGGTTCTTGGTGATAAGGAGCTTCAAACTCGATTATAAGATGAAGAGATTATTCGGAATTCAATTGCTTTGATGATGATGTGAATTGGTGGATTTAATTGATATTGGCCGCCGTTGATGAGGGATTTTAGCTTAAGTGAGGGTTTTAAGAGAATGATGATCTAATGAAGGAATGAGGGCGGGGTTAAACAATTAAACCGAGCTTGGAGGGCCCCACAAAGGTCTAATCGGCGGTCTAATCCCGAGAAGAATACCAATGGACACTCAATAATGCATGACCCAGAATCCATGACGACTTAAAACCTTACCATGACCTAAGCACGAACTATAAATAAATTATTCTAAGGGCTCACGCGGTCTGAAGGCCCAAACGACTCAAGATCTTAAATTGCATGCTAATTTAGCCTAATTCGAAGCCCGTATTATTTCTAATAAATACGAACATCAAGGGGCAAATGTTAACCCATAATTAAAATGTTCTAGAAAATAATTAGCAAGTTTTGGTTAATTTATGATTTTAGGTTGTTAGGCCTTTTGGGTCATCGTGTCCTCTCTAGCTCGATGAGCTCATTAACTCACATAAGCATTCTAAGTCGTTATGGCATCTTGGATCGTTCAAAATAATATGTGATGTTCACAAGACTTTGACTCATCTGAACATCTTAAGCCATTGGGGCATCTTGGCCGCTCAGAGGCTAGCTCGCAGGGTTCTTGGATCGCTAGCTCGCTAAAGGTTTTAGCCCGTTTCAATAAAGCCCAAGCCACATCATTCTGGTTTAGCCTGATCCAAGCATGTTTGGGTCGTTCCGCTTTGCCCAAGCCCGCAATGTCTCAACCAAGCCCGCTCTGCGTCCTTTAGCTCACACTGGCTTCAGATGGAATGAGTTGGATCGCTCCGCCTTGTTTAGAACGTCCCGCCTTACTTTGGATCATGCAACGTCCACTCTAGCCCGCCTACAACCTAAAACAAGAGCATAGTATTTACATAACTTCAACCTGGTCTGAACTCCGCCTATAAATACCCCCCACATTCCTTAATTTGAGGGGGGAAGCTTGGGAGGATCATGAAGTGCTGCTGAAACTTTTCTACAACTATCCTAAGCAATTCTAACACTTATTCTCGAAAATCATGTGAAGATCCTTGGTGAATCCAAGTAAGATCTATGAGGGAAAGATTGATAGATTTGTTGTAAGAGAGAAGTAAAACTTATAATTAACATATTGATAATGAAATCTCTTATGAAAGTGGACGTAGATCCTCATTGGATCGAATCACTATAAAAACTTCGTGTTATTACTTTTATGCTTTTGGTATGTTTTTGTCCACGATCTCACTTTGTTCTTCTTTACCAATTTGGTGAAGTGTATTGACACACCCTTGGTGTTGAATCCAATTTTGAGATCAACACTTTTAAACGCAAACTTTTTTGAAATCCATAGAAAAATAATATAAGATAGTTGGGACAATAAATTTAAACTTTCAACTTCATTTATATATCGAACTCAACTTCATTTTTTGAATTTACTATTCATAATTTATTTTAAACTTAAACATGCCATTTATATTTGAAATAACTTTCAAATAAAATTTCACCTTTACAAAAGTTTTTCATAAATACCTTAATTTCATTTCCAAATCACTTTGGATTAAAAATTCTAGCTTTTATTATTACCTATTATCTAAATGAATAAAATAATCATTTATATTATCCGAGACTTATTTAATACCTATATATTTCCATATACATGGGTGTATCATGTGTAGTTTATATGTTATCACTACCAATAACCACAACAATATCCATAGCATCCATTCATCTGTCACAGCATATATATCACAATAATGTATGTATATAAGCATTTTGTTAATAACGGTTATGATTTTGTTAATAGTTAATTATCCACACATTAACAACCATTATCATAAAATCCAATATCAACAAATATAAGTATCGAGTTTCTCACCTTTGGGTTCCACTCCACTTAACTTTTGTTAAAGGGCCTATAGCCTACTGAAATTACTCTGAACTGACTATTTCTTCCGTAACGATTTATATATATAATATATAATGGATTTCCTTTCCTTTTCTTTTATAAGGAGGAAGGGGCCGTTGGGTTTTGGAGGCGCGAGGGGAAAGGAAGGCTGTGGGAAAAGGAACGGGGACGTAGGGTAGGGGTAAGGTAGGGGTGTTAGCTAGGGGACGGGGTAAGAGGTGGGCCGCTAGGAGGGGAGGCTAAGAGAGGAGGAGGATGTGGCTATGGAAGCCAAATGAAGGAGGAGAAAGAAGAAGCAGCTTGGAGGCCATAGCCACTAAGGTAAAGAAAAAGTAGAAAGGAAGAAAGAAATGAAGTGGAATGAATGGAAATGAAGGAAGTGGCTTTCTTATAGGTAAAGGGGTTAAGGAGATGGTGACACATAGTGTGACACGAGTCATCCATCCCTTGAAACCACCAAAAACCATGTGCTTAAGCACATTGTTTTGTTGAGAGCATAAGTGGTAATGCTTTAAGGTATTCCTAAGGAAATATTACACCTTTTGTCACACTTTTCCTAAGTGTTTCAAATTCCATGTTGCTAATTCTTGCTATGTAACAAACCCAAGTCAATGTTTGTCAAATTCAATCAAAAGACAAATGGTGACAACACATTCTAAGATCGTTATTTGTCTACTAAACTTTATTATTCTTAATTACAAACTCAAGTTCATATTTAATTCAAATCTAGTATTATAAAATAAAATTCTTGGTTTTTAAATTGACAAAAAATTACTAAAAAATTGACTAAAGCTTTACCAAATTTCTGGGATGTTGCATTCTCCCCTCCTCAAAGAAAATTTGTCCTCGAAAATTGAACAAGAAGGGAACATAAAAAGTAAATATATTAAAAAGATAAATTTACCAAGGAGTTATATATCCACGTGACATTTGAGATAAAACTTCTGCATATGCTCCTCAGTTTTCCAGGTATAATATTTTGGATCGCCACTCCACTGTACTTGACAAGATTTACTATCTTGTTTCTCAATTACTTTTCATCACGATCAATAATCTTGAAGAGCACTCTTTCGACTGCTAAGTTGGGTGTAATCTCTAAGTCCTTTTGAGCAACCTCTTCAATGATATTGTCCTGATCATGCACATGCTTCCATAGATTAGATACATGGAAAACATCATGTATTCCAGATAGCCATTCAGTTTGAAATCTATAATCCAAGGGTCCAATCCTTTCCATAATAGGAAAGGGCCCAATATACCGTGCTGCTAATTTTCTTGCCTTTCTAAATCTTATAACTCCGCGCATTAGCGAAACTTTCAAAATACCGAGTCTCCAATGATGTATCCCAAAGCTCTTCTTCTACGATCAGTATAATTCTTTTGTCGATACTAGGCTATTTTCAACTTCTTTCTAATCAAATCCACCTTTTCTATGGCCTTCCTAGTCATATCGAGTGCAAGAACAAGGCTATCTCTAGACTTTACCCAACAAGCGGGTGATTTGCAAGGACGACCATATAGTACTTCAAAAGGTTCCATTTCAATGCTAGCTTGATAATTATTGTTATAAGAAAACTCAATCAAAGACAAATGACTTTCCCATGATCCTCCAAAATCAAGGATGCACGCTCGTAAAAGATCCTCCAATATCCAGTTAGCTCTTTCTGTTTTTTCATCCGACTGTGGATGATACGCAGTGCTGAAATTTAATTTAGTTCCTAAGGAAGCCTAAAAAACTTCCCAACAACGACTAATGAAGATCAGATCTCGATCACTCACTATGCTACTCGATATCCCATGCAATCTAACAATCTCTTTTATATATAATTATGCTAGGCTTGTAGCGGTTCTAGATGGTCTTACTGGGACGAAATGGGAACTCTTAGTTAGATGATCCACAATAACCCATATACCTTCATTCCATGTGAGAGTATGGGGTAACCCATCAATGGAATCCATCGAAACTTGGTCCTAATTCCACTTTGGTATTTCTATAGGCTGAAGCAATATTACGGTTTTCTGCTGATCACTTTTAATTTGTTGGCAAGTAGCACACCGGCTGACATATATATATATATATATATATATATATGTATATGTATATGTATATATATATGTGTGTGTGTGTGTGCGTGTGTGTATGTCCCTGCTCATTGTTATCCTCTAGAAAGTACGTTTAATATCACGATACATCTTATTAACTCCTGGGTGGATACTGAATTTGGACTTGCAGCACTCATCCAATACTTCTTTTTGGAGTTCTTTAATGTTTAGGACGCAAATCCTTCCTTTCAATCTTAGAATGCCTTTATCATCAATTTCAAAACTTGAACTTTCACCTTGTCAAATACTCTCATAAATTCTTTATAGAAATTCATCTTTACTTTGCTAGCTGGCAATTTCTCTATAAGAGTTGGAGTGAAGACTAGGTAAGCAATGATAGCGTGCTTCCGGCTTAAGGCATCGGTGACTACGTTGGCTTTTTAGGAAGTATAATTAATATCCAAATCGAAAGAGGCTAAATTCCAACAAACATTATTGTCTAAACCCAAATCTTTTTGAGTGAATAGATATTTCAGGGACTTATGGTCCATGAATAATTCAAACTTCTCTCCTCGCAGAAAGTGCCTCCATATTTTTAAAGTAAATATTACATCTAATAGCTCCAAGTAATGAGTCGGATAATTCTTTTTGTGTGGCCTCAAGTGTCTACCTGCGTAAGCAATAAATCTGCCTTCTTGCATCAAAACTGCACCGACTCCTTCTTTACAAGCATCAGTGTAAATAGATAATCCTCTATTTCCATTAATAATAGCTAAGACTGGGGCAGTGGTTAACCTTTTCTTTAACTCTGTGAAAGCACCTTCACACTTAGGGGACCAATTAACTTTTCATTCTTCATTGTCAACATCGTCAAAGGTGTGGTAATCTTAGAAAAATCCTTGAAAACTTCCTATAATATCCAGCTAATCCTAAGAAACTTCAGATGCCTCTTGGGTTTGAGGGTCTCTTCCAATCCAGAATAGCAGATATCTTTCCTACTGAGATTTCCTTTTCAGATATAATATGTCCAAGGAACTTGACTTCTTTCTCCCAGAAATGACATTTGGAAAGTTTTGCTTTAAGTGAATTTCTTCTTAATATTTCTGAACCAATCCTCAAATGCTTTGCATGATCCTCTTCGGTTTTTGAGTAGACAAGAATATCATCAATGAAACCAATATGAATTTATTCAATAATACTCTAGTCATTAGCTCCACGAAATAAGCATGGGCGTTAGTCAATCCGAAAGACATTACTAACCATTTGTAAAATGTATCAGGTCTTCTAAAGGTAGTCAAATGGATATGTTCTTCAGCAATTCCAAGTTGACGAAAACTTGTGGTTAAATCAATTTTTATGAAAAACCGGGCACTACACAATTGGTCTAATAGGTCGTCTATTTAAGGTAATGGGTATTTGTTCTTAAGGTTTTGCTTACTAAGGTCTCTATAGTCGAGACACGACCTTAAGGAACCATCAAACTTGGCTGCAAATACCACAGCTGGCCCCATCTTAAACGACTTGTCAAAAAAAATCCTTTCTCCAAAAGTTCCTGAATTTGTTTATTTAGCTCTTCTTTTTCCTTCGGTGCCATTATCCTACTAGGTGGACAACAGGTCTGGCATTAGTTATTAAGTCTATCCTAAACTCAATTTCTCTATGAAGAGGGGGACTTTTGACTTCTTTAAATACATTGGGAAATTCTCTGACGAGAGGTATAATTTTTATGTCAGTACTAGGATAACCAAAGGCATAATTAATTTATCTATTTTTAGGTTGGGATCTTCATAGGATATTTCAATAAAATTCCCAAAATAATTTTTTACTGATATTTTTCTATTTACATAATCAACTTTTCTTTATACTCAGTTAAACAATTCATTCCGAGTATAATTTTAAATTCATCAAAATCAAGGACAACTAGGTTGCAAAAAAATTCATAATGTAATAAGAGATAAGGACTTCTTTACAATATAAACACAAAATTGTAGGGCCTCCTACTGGATTTTTCACACTAAGTGGATCCTCAACGAATTTTGTTTTAAGGTTTAATCCTTCTACCATACATTTGGAAATGAAGCCATATGTAGCACCAATATCGAGTAGAAATCAAACTAATTTATCGCAAATGAAAATATTTCCTTCTAATACTCCTTTGCCATTGTCATTCCTTGAAGCTGAGGGCTCGTCCTTGAGATCATAAACCTTTGGCCCTCTGCTTTCTTAATTGTGGGACAATCTTTGATCAAATGTTCAATCTTATGGTAGTTAAAGCATTCTATAGTCTCTTGATTTGACTTTGCTTTCTTTGGTTTGCTATACTTGCTGGAATAATGCCTTTTCTCTTAAAAGTTGTAACATGTAATATTATGGAGATAATCTTCCCTGGTTTCTTTCTTCTTGCCTTGCTTTTCCCCGTTACTTCTAGTTGCTGTTATTATTCTCTTTAGGTGTCTTCTGCTGGTCTAAAGTCGCAAGTCTATATCCCATATCCACCAAGTTAACAAATGGCTTCTTTACATGCGCTGTCATCGTCTTGTGATGCTTCTTCTTCATTCCTTTGATAAACCTCTCGTTCTTCCTTATTGGGGTGCCAATCAGCTCTAGTACGAAATGAGACAGCTCATTAAACTTGTTCATGTACTCCTCAAAAGACAAATTTCCCTGGTTGAGATCCATGAATTCCTCATACATTTTGGAGATTCCTGCTGAAGGCATATATCATTCCTTAAAAATTCCTTTGAATTGTTCCCACAAAATATCGTCCTTTTCTCTTCCCTGAATGATAATTTTCCTCCAACTTCAGCTTCGTCCTCAAATTTCCAAGTAGCTAATATCCTTTTCTTATCATCCTCCAATTTCATACCTTTAAAAATCTTCTCGCATGAATTTATCCAGGCTTGAACCTCTATGAAATCCACAGCTCCTTTAAATGGTTTTCCACTCAAAATCATATAATGTTTGTTAAAAATAGGAAGACTGAATTGGATTTGAGCTAGAATTGCATCATCTTCAACTGTTGCAGCATCTCGACCATTTGTGGTGGTACTACTTCCTCCCCTTCGTCTTCTACTACCACTTGTTTTCCATTACCTGTACTAGTAAGAAAATGCTTGTTAGTGTATACAGATGAATTTATCTTAGGAATTATGGAACAGTTGAGTGTCTTTATATTCCACTGTATTTTACTCATCCTAGGGTATTACTAACCCTCTTCTAATGAGATTTCACTACAACAGAAACACCATATTACAACTTTAATTTTACAACTATGCGAAAAGCACTGTTGTAATAAATGCTTTTGTACAACTGTGCAAAAAAGCACAGTTATAACAATTTTTTTTTACAACTGTCATTTCTCTAAAGTTGTAATAAACATATTTATCACAACTTTTCATTTTATTAGTTGTAATAGATGCCTATTGATTACAAACTTCATGTTTATAATATCTATATTTAATAACTAATTATATTAATATTTAATAATAATAATTAATAATAAACTTGAGAATCAATAATATTTATCAATTATTATTAAATAATTAATAGTTAAAAGTAGTAATTTATTTTTAATAGTTAATGTATGTTAACTTCTTATTAATTAATAGTAACATACTATTTAATAATTATTTTTTAACATTTACTAGTAATTAATAATTGCTATTAGTAAGTATGAAGTAACATATCTTTTCTAAAAACTTAACATTAAATTTTATCTTTATTTATTACGCTAAATGGATTTCAAAGACGAAGCGAAAATTTGAATTACTTAACTAATTAGAATTGATCCGACAGTGTTTAACCAAATATTGGAAGAAACACTGTTATGTATAGTATAAAAACAATGAAATATAGCTTTGAACTCCATCTACGCGCGTTAAATTAGGCTCACATCCGGTCATAAACTTATTGTAAATTTAGTCCCTATTTTTTGAAAATTCAGTAAAAATATAAAAAAAAATTAAAAAAAATCCACCTAAATTCGTATTAAATTAAAACAATTAATCGAAAAAAAATTCAGGTGAAAAAACATAAAAAACCACGTAAAAATTAAGAGTTACACAAAAAACAACGAAATGCATTAATGCATCGACAAATGCATATATTTCATATACTTGCATACATATATGAATTTATTTCATTTCTACGACAAAACTACAGTATAAATGCATACATGTATGCACATACTGTTAATACATGCAGCTTCTGATGCATTTACTTAAAAACTTCATACAGACGTTCAATTTTTTCACTTTTACATTGATTTTTACATATCTGCATATACGTATGCAGTTATATAGGAAAACATCATACATGTATGCAGTTTTCCAAGAGACGTGCAAAAATATGTGCATATGTATACGGATAGTTGCATACATGTGTGCAACTATTGGTAAAAGTTGCATAGATGTATGCAATTTTTTTCCTTTCGTGGAATGCTGTGGAGGTTTCCAGAATTTTTTTTCTTTTTAATCAGCGCCGCATTATTTTTTCGGTCAGAAAATGAAAAAGGCGGAAAGCTTGAACCCAGGAGGCGGAAGTATTGAAAAGTGTCAGGCGCAACATAAAAAGAGGGTTGCGGGTTTACAATTAAAATATGGGAGGGATGTGAGGTGGATTAAGTTTGAAAATAGGGATGTGTCCCTAATTTTCACTTTAATCAAACCAAAGTTGCAACATTTACGGTTTGAAAAAGAAGCAACGATAGCTAAATTAAAAGCTTCCTCGTCAAATTCGATACCGCCATTCTCCAAATGCTAATCGTTATGTCTCCCCTAAATTAATCTAGGGTTTCCTCATCGACTTCAAGACCCCCATTTTCCAGATACTTCCTCATCAGAATCGCTTCGTGATCGTCCAGCTCGACGATGTCACCGGCGAAATCCGGCTAACTCCTCCCCAAATTTAGTTTACCCAAAATCAAATAAATTGTTTCTCCCCTAAATCGCTTCCTATAGAAATTCCTCCACCAAATCGAGCTCCTTTTTCCCGTCACAACCGCCACCAGCCCAAAGCCATCGTCCTTTCGCAACCAGCTTGGCTCGTCGGTCACGCTGCTTGAGCCCAGTCCACCAATTTCTTCCATCACCGGCGGTCCAAACCACATCTCCTCCTGCTTCATAACTGAACCACACCTCTTCTCCGATGGCCAACCTTGCCAAGTGATGCTATGAGCCTACACCACCTCCCTATTGACCATTGAAGCCGAGTTTCTACATCCCCCATTGAACCAAAACCTTTCACCTTTTTCTCGCTGCCTTGGCACTCTCTCCCCTCGCTGCCAGCAGCTTCTTCCAGAATCATCCTTGGTCACCGCGAAGCAGCCCACCGCTCCTATGCAATTCCATCGCTGTCTCCATCTTGTGGAAAGGTTGCCGCGTTTTGTTGAGTTTCCAACTCACAGTAAATTTTTTATTCAAGTAATAAAATTTGAATTAAAACTGAAGCGTATGGCTGGTTGCGGGCTGATTTTATTATGTATTCGTTGTTGCCTTGTGTTACTGCATTTCTTCCGCTACCTATTCACTTGCTATGTTACACCATGCTCTGTTACGTGACTGCTGGCACAGTGATCTTGTGTGCCTGACCATTTTGTCTGTGTATGCTTATACCAAGCTTACTGTTATATACACGCACCCCTAGCTCCCCTTGGTCGAAAACCTGATTGTGTGTTTTTTGATTTGTCTCATGATCTCTGTAGTTTAGTAAGCGGGATTGGTCATGTAGTACATGCACTTATATTATATGATATCGCCTTGTTAAGCTATGTCTCTGAGAAGTAATAGTTTCATTTTACATTTGTTTGTCTAAAGTATTTGTTTACCCTAAACAGGAGTGTATCCCATGATACCTGCTGTTATAATTATAGTTACATAATTGTGTTGGAAGAAGGCTTGTTTTCTAGAAATGGTTTTTTTTTTAAGAAAAAAAGGATACACGTATAGTTCTGGTCACCATTAGTTAAAAAAAAACTAGTGTTCTGATTTACTAGCCGGCATCAAGCTGGTGAATTGATAATAACCCCTCAATATATCATAAACAGGTAAATAAATGCATATACATGCATCACCAAAATACACAGTAAATGGTGATTTAAACTATGCTGTAGGATTGTTCGTTTACTGTTTCTAATTGATATGTATGCCCTGACTTTGGTTTTAGATTACTTGATATTTGTTTTTTTAATGACTGGGAACTTTTTCTTATGCATATTTAGTGATTACAAATGCATGTTACTTTGAACTGATTCATGAGGGTACTCCTAATGGATTGAAGACCATATCAACAGGTGTTCCATCTTGCAAGTAGGGCATATCTTGTCTAGACAAAATTTTCGAAATGATACCTTTATTCCCATGTCTTTCAGCTCCATCCGATCTAGATTGTTGAATGATCCATTTACTGATCCAAAGTAATTCCACAACACATGATTGTACATGAATGCTGGGTCATTTTTGGCATGTAAACAAAACTGAATTTATATATAACCATGCATAGGTGAGTGAATACCCCCTTTTATTTTTGGTTTTCTAGTTATGGTTCAGGTAAATTTAGGAATAAAAACGAAGATTAAGTGATGCTAATTTATATAAGCTCTTTATGCTCGGGTAAATCGCTAATTGTTGTACATGCTATGCCACTTGTTCCATGTGAACCTTTTGCCCAAGTACCCAATAACAAACTACTGAAATTTTCATCCCCTACATCTTTCATGGTTATGTGAGTCAAGTGTGAGTCCATGAACTACATGTGAAATTGATATCAAGTTTTACATGACATGCATAATTATTTTTAGAAAGATATCAAATAAAATCTTTGGTTTGTTTTACTGCCAAGTAAAATTGATGCATACTATACATACATTTTCTAGCCATGCAAATTCAAAACCGTATATATATAGCGCCTCAAATTGGACATTCAATTTTACGCTGGCAGTTATCGTCGTATCTGTCTAATCACTCCTGCAGCATCATGTTTGAGTTACATTTCAACATTATTAGGGATTTAAGGTCAACCGGTTTTGATTTGAACTTGCAGCATATGCTTCTAAAGCTGTATTTGACCTTTATGACTCTGTGACCCTTGACTTGCTAGAATCCAGATTAAGGTCACTTTCTTATATTTACAGATAGATAGAAAAGCATGTTCCAATCCTGTGTCAAGTTGTCAATGTCTAGGAATCATATCGCTAGTTTAAGAAACTATAAACTATTTCACTCTGGCTGATCTGGAAAGATTGAATGGATTGATGGTTCAGCAAGTTAAAGTAAGGTTGATAGAAGAGGAATGCCAAAGAGAACTAATGTTAGTTAAACTGTTTTGCAAGAAATATTTTCTTTAGATTGATAGAGAACATGTAGTAAATAAAATCAGATTAGATTTTTTTATTTTTTTTGATAATTTAATATATTGTTGGCTAATGCCATTGCAAATGTCTCATTGTGTTGTGGTATGATTTCTTACTAACTTCATTATAAATGATGTTTTACTCATATTATCTTTTGATGATGGATACCAGATTTGGATCTCAAGAGGTTTCAATTGAGGCTCGATCTAGGTGGTTTAGGCCAAATGAAGTTCATGCAATATTGACCAATTACAGCCACTACAAACTTCAACCTTAGCCGGTTGACAAACCTCATAGTATGATTACTGGACTGTGGCTACTAGTTAGTTGGATACCCAATACATGTCATATAACTGTAGTTGGATACCAATACATGTCATATAACTGTAACCTGCACATTTGTATTCAAATTTTGGTTAATATATTTTTGAATGAACATATTACTTCTTTCAGAAATCTTGTTAACAAAAAACATTATAACGAGACTTAATTGGTAGGCATGCTAATCTTTAGTAGTATGAGGACTAGGTGTTGCATTTTTAGTTAAAAAGTTTGGAATTATAAAATGCTTGCATTTAGTAAATACATGCATTACTGAGGCATTCATGTTTTTTCTCATCTTATATTAGTAAATCTAGCCCCCTTCTACAATAAATGCAATGAGAGATGTTAATATTGGTTTGGTTATTGGTACATCTGTCATTGCCGGTAATCGATGTTCCATAACCAACTGACATCATTTCTCCATGGCATCTTTTGTTCAGTTAATGTATTACTATGGTACCAATGATATATGTTTGATAACAAGCATTCATGTGCTTTTGTTGTTGTGTATGTGGTATCCAGCGTTTTCAACAGTGTAACATAAATGTGATTTATTTCTTTTCTTTACATATGTGTGTAGAGAGCAATACGATACATGGAACATTTTGGCATGTGCAAGAAATGCAGGTCATTTATTTTCTAATTGCATGGTTGAGAGATCCAGAACTGTTTCATCATTACTAACCCAAAGTTTATCTCTTGTTCAGGTATATTGAATTCAGGTCTCTTATCAATTTTGACTTTATTTTGATCTAGTTATGCATTACTTACATCCATCCTATACATTATTGTGCATCTTATTACAGCTTTTCCAAAAAATGTCATAAAAAAGGGTGTATAATACTCCTCCTATAATCTGATTTTTTTTCTCCCCCTGTTATTTTGAATCGAAGATAAAAGTGAAACTAATAGTGAGAAAGAAAACCAGTAAAATCATGTTAATTTCATTTTAAATGTGAATAAGCTTAGCATATACATCTTATAAAAAGCAGTGTCAGGTGTTCAAACTGCCTTACACTTGTTGAAAGTGAATAGTCCATTAGGAATCATGGTAAGTACAATAGATTGTCTCCTGAATTACAAACTGACAATATATAATAAATAATGATGGAATTTCATTTAAATATGAGCTGCTAAATGATTTGAGCATTCATTAGTGTTCTACATAAGTTAAGGGATTTTGCTACTCTTACCTACAAACTTGGCGGTAAGATTTACTTAGAAGAGACAAATAACAAATAATTTGAGCATTCTTGTGCGTAAATCATACTGGCAAATAGCAAAAACTTGTCAGTGGTATTTCTGTAAAGAATGTGGTTCCTCATGTCTGATTACCAAAGCCTTTATGTCATATTTTCACTAAGTGAACACATACACACTTCAGATCTGTACATGTAGTGGCTACACTATGATAATTCTGAATGTTAACCCTCGAGCCTAAGGTTTAAATGAATTCCTAACTGTGAAATACATGCAAAAAAGGCAACTTTCAGTTTAGCATGCTACAAAGGTTTAAATTTTTATTCCAAGCATCAGTTTCTTGTTCTACTGAACTTAATAAAATTTACATTTTTTTTTGCAGTCTCACCGTGGACCGCAAGGTTGGAAAGTTTGGATTGATGTGGCGATGGATCCAGAAGCTTTCTTATGGAAGCCAAATCCCGAAATGACTACCATTATAGAAGTTGTTGGAATAAAAATGACGTTGCCTTCAGCTAGAGTGCTTTCGTAGGGTATGCTTATATGTCTTTTGTGGACAAAACTTATATCTGTCTTATGTATCTTTTGTGTAAGATCAATGTATGTATTTTGAAGTGGTTATGTTTTTTGTGGCGGGTTTAGTTGGTGATGTACTATGTGTATGTTGATCGAATATTATGTTAATTAATGTATATGAATGATTCTTGTAACACCCCTAAGTCCCACATCGTGGAAGCTTGTGTGAAGTGTGGACTTATATAGTAGAGCTTATCTCCTACTAACGCCGAGGCCTTTTGAGGAACAAAACCCCACACCTATATGGTGGCTAAGTTAGGGACAATATCTTGCGCGAACAGAGGTGCGGGCTATTATAGTGGTATCAGAGCCAATACCCAGCCGGAATCGTGGCTCCTGTGTGGACCGCATCGCCTGGGTGAGGTGTTTGTGAGCCAACAGGGACGTTGGGCTTTGAAGGAGGGGAGAATGTAACATCCCTAAGTCCCACATAGTGGAAGCTTGTGTGAAGTGTGGACTTATATAGTAGAGCTCATCTCCTGCTAACACCGAGGCCTTTTGAGGAAAAAAACCTCACACCTATATGGTGGCTAAGTTGGGGAAAATATCTTGCACGAACAGAGGTGCGGGCTGTTACAATTCCTTATAGTTATATTTGTCGAATTGAAATATGAATCATATTATTATTAATATATATGAATTCTTTATAATAGTAAGGTGTATATAAGTTACAACAGCAAAAAAAAGTTGTAATAAACCATTTTACAATGTTGTGGAAGAGCTGTAATATTCTGGAAGTCACAACGGTAATCACCGGTAATCACCAGTTGTCATACCTATGATCTTACGATATTTAAATGTCTACAACAACAGGGAATAAAAGTTGTAATAAAATTTATTACAACGGTGAGTAAAAGTTGTTAAATATCTCATTTCACAACAGTATTGCAATGGTGCAGAAATGTTGTAAAAGATATAAGTATATTACAACTTCTTAATACACGACGGTGACTAAACCATTATAAAAACTTTTTATAACGTTTTTGCACCGTTGTAATATGGTATATTTGTTGTAGTGTTTATAATGAGTTATACCCTAAAGCTTTGTATGAACCAAAGCTCCGATACCAACTATGACTACCCAGAATTTCGACCTTTGAAAATCGACATTTGACACAACTCAAGCATCAAATGTCGGAGATTCAAACGCCGGATTTTTAATTATCTACGGTTGTAACACATCAAAAAACAATCACAATGGAATATCATAGTTTCTCATTAATATAATATGAGATACATCAGAGTTACATCAACAACATCAACATCAGAGTAATGTATATATCCAAATACATGAACTACAGGATACAAAAGCAACATTGGAAAATAAACTAAAGAGAGTGAATCCAAAAAATGATCCATATTCACCTCAAGATCCAAAAGATCCAAAATACAAGCTCCAGAATGCTGCTACAACCTAACTCGTAAGTTGCCCGTGTAGAAAATATGGGCACCCAAAGTTTAAGGGAATAATTAAAAACCTCAGACAAGAAACTCAATATATTTGTTATGTGCAATAAAACTCACAATGCTTTTTGAAAATGAAGCTACCATAAGATCTCTCGACACACATACCATGCAAACACAGACTTGGGAGAGGTTTCTCCTTATGATAACCAAACATGCTTGATATGTGAAAATCATTTGATATTATTATTACATAGTGTGGAAATCACTTTCGCAAATAATTGTATCAATCCTAGCCAACATAGGTACCATATATTATGTCGACATATAGGTTTACAGCTAAAACCATACAAACTCATAGTGGAGAATGGATTTCAACCAAATGACCAGGCTAAGGAACTTCCTTATCCGATTGATACACATCTAGAGCGATGTCGCGAGAATAACACAAGTTCTCTACCAGCACAAGGTCGGTCAATCCTTAACTGATTGAATTCGAGTACTCCTAAGTATGCATCTCCTGGCCATTACCAATCTTTAACCGGGGACTGCAACATCAACAACCGCAAAGTAGAAATTGGCACATAAGTAACGCTTGGTCTCCGTATCATGTTACATTTTTTCTAGAAGGAAATGACACACCCATATCCCTACGGCATTTTCCTTTTTTTTTTAATTTCTCGGAGTGTGAGGGATGTTGTAGTCTCGTTACACAAATTTACGCTTAACTAAGCCATGCTTTATCATCAATAGCACAATCGCTTAGTATGCCACACTACCATTTCATAATTGACGACTGACAATTACTGACCATATCACCTTTGAGCTTTTACGTCTCAAAGAAGGGTGCTAAGCTAAGAGGTAACCCCTCCGCCACCAATAGAAATATGTTTTAAAGATCAATTAGTATATCATAAAATACAATGTCAGGCACACATCCATACAATTCCATTCAGGATCTAAATGAATCCGAATGCACTTTATTCCTCGTCCAATAAATGAGATAATCCCTTGCAAATATGAAAGTTCTCCAAATACGTCTGGACATACCAGTAAATAAAAATCTCAAAACTGGGCCAACCGCGTGAAGAGGCAGTAGCCAGGCAGTCCTTCTGACGTGAAGATTTCTGGTCTTTAACACCATCATTTAATATCTTTGATTTCTCCATTATGTGGTATTTTTTATTTGGAATGGTCTTCGAACATAGTTCTGATCCCGGGCTTTCCAAATAACAATCGCTATTTAATAACATATGGATATATACGGTCTTTAATAAGTCTCAGCTTAAACTCAATTAAAATATTTCATTAGTCATTTAAATCATTCCCTAAGGTTTAGAATATAATTATTAAGTTTCATACCTTTTAAAACTCCATATTGAATAATAGCGTTTAAAAGCGTTACTAAAGGGTATTCCAAACAACCAATTTTTCAAATTTTGTATAAACAATTTTAAATCTTCATAATTTTGATCCAAAAAACTTTAAAATCATTTATTATGATCTATAAAAAAAATCCTTATTTTTAAAATTTTAAATTGTTGTTTTAATCGATTTCCAAATTTGGCCATTAAACTACACTTATACCGTTCTTTCCAAAAAATATTTTTACACATAACTTGGAATATATATATAAATATATATTAAATTTTGAAAATTCCTTTTCTATTTGAAAACTATTATCATTAGGAAGCAAATATTTTTTGTTTCTAAGAAATCCGATTTAAATTTCTCTTGTTATAAGCGTTCAAAGTTATAGTCAAAATTCACGAACTGCTATAGCAGGACTAGTCCTATTCAGGCCATATTTAAATTTAAATTCAAAACTCATTCGTTTTACTTAAAATAGTTTATAAATCCTTTTAAATCATATATAAGACTATTTCAAATTAGTTTTCCAAATCTTAACTTAAAATTTAAATATACATATTAAATGAATATTATATTATTATTTTAACATTAAAATTATATTATTTTCAAAATTAATCCTCTTAAACCCAAACTTTCCTAAAATCCATTTAAAAATAATATACGATAGTTGGAACACTAAACTTGAGTTTTCAACATCATTTATATATCAAATTCAACTTCGTTTTTTGAATTTACTATTCACAATTTAGTTTAAATTTAAACATGTCATTTATACTTGAAACAAATTTCAAATAAACTTCCACCTTTACCAAAATTTTTCATAAATACCTTAATTTCTTTTCTAAACCATTCTGGATCAAAAATTCCAACTTTTATTTTTACCCACTATTTAAATGAATAAAATATTCATTTATACTATTCGAGACTTATTTAATGCCCATATATTTCCATATACATTGGTGTAACATGTGCAGTGTACATATTATCACTACTAATAATAATACCCATATCCATAGCATCCATTCATCCATCACAAGATATAAACCACAATAATATATTTATATAAGTTTTTTGTCAATAACGCTTATGCTTTAATTATAGCTAATTAATCACATGTTAACAACCATTATGATAACATCCAATATCAACAAATATAAGTGTTGAGTTTCTCACCTTTGTGTTCCACTCTACTAAACTTTTATTAAAGGGCCTATAGCCTACTGAAATTACCCTGAATTAACTATTTCTTCAAAAATGATTTATATATATAATATAAAAAAAGGATTTCCTTTTCTTTTTACAAGGAGGAAGTTCTCGTGGGGTTTTGGAGACGTGGGGGGAGAATTAGACCGTGAGCTAGGGGAGGAGGGGACGTGGGCTTGGTGGTAGGGGCGTTAGCTAAGGGAGGGGTAGGAGGTGCGATGCTAGGAGGGGAGGCTAAGGAGGAGGTGGTGGCTATGGTAGCCAAAAGAAGGAGAAGGAGAAATAAGAAGCTAAGAGGCCATGGCCACTAAGCCAAAGAAGAAGTAGAAAGAAAGAAATGAAGTGGAATGAATGAAAATGAAGGAAGTGACCTTTTCTATAGGAAAAAGGGGTTAAGGAGATTGTGGCACATAGGTGGATATGTGTCTTCCATCCCTTGAAACCACAAAAACCATGTTCTTAAGAACATTGTTTTGTTAAGAACATAAGTGTTAATGCTAGGATATTCTTAAGGAATTATTTCACCTTTTGTCACCCTTTTACCAACTGTTTCAAATGCCATGTTGCTAATTCTTACTATACAACAAAACCAAGTCAATGTTTGTCAAATACGATCAAATGACAAATGGTGCCAACGCATTCTATGATCATTATTTGTCAATTAAACTTTATTAATCTTAATTAAAAACTCAAATTCATATTTAATTCAAATTGAGTATTATAAAATAAAAATCTTGGTTTTTAAATTGATAAAAAATTGCTAAAACATTGACATGTTACTGGTGAGCTATTAGAGAAAGGCTTTATGAGAAGAAGTATATCTGAGTGGGGAGAATCAGTCGTTTTTCGCTACTAAGGCAAATAGCTATCTCCGTCGATGTGTGGATTATAAAGAATTGAACAAGCTCACAAAGAGGAATGGAAACCCACTCCCTTGAATAAACAATTTATTTGATCAAGTGGTGGTTGCATCTATTTTCTCTCGGTTTGATTTGGCGATTGGGTTTCATTAGCTTCGAGTAGTAGATGATAGTGTGGATAAGACTACTTTTGGGACTCCAGATGGATTGTTCGAGTGACTAGTCCCTTTAGGTCAACCAATGCACCGACATACTTTGTGGATTTGATGAGCCAAGTGTTTACGGAGTTCCTAAATAAGTTTGTGGTAGTGTTTATGGATGACATTCTAGTGTTGTCGAGAGGTGAAGATGATCATGCTTTGCACTCAGGAGAGGTCCTCTATACTCATTGTGCCCATTGTTTGAAGGAAAAAAAAAATCTAGAAGTGCTACTTTTGGAGTAAGGAGGTGAGATACTTAGGGCATGTGGTTTCGATAGAGGGTATAGCGGTGGATCTCGCTAAAGTGGTTGTTGTGAAAGACTGGAAGGCCCTCAAGAATGCGACTGAGGTGAGGAGATTACTGGATTTGGTGGGGTATTATCTAAATTCATTAAGGACTTCGTGCGGACTTCAGCTTCCCTCACCCGCATTACTTAAAAGAACCTAGTATTCTCATGCGATATGGATTACAATGATTCCTTTATGAGATTAAAGAAGGAACTCGCGATTGCTCTAGTGTTGACTCTTCCAGATGGATATAAGATGTTCACAGTTTATACCGATGATTGCGACACATGATTGGGTGCGGTTCTAATGTAGGAGGGTAGAATTGTTTGTTATGGGAGCAAACAACTAAGGGTACATGAGAAAAATCACCCTACTCATGATTTAGAGCTAGCATCTATTGTTTTCGAACTTAAGTCCTAGAGGTATTACCTGTTGAGTGAGAGGTTTTAGTTGTATACCGATCATAAGTCTCACAAGTACTTATTTTCGCAAAAGGATCTTAACTTGAGACAGCAGCACTGGACAGAGTTTTTATCATCCTATGATTTTGATGTCATACACCCAGGGAAAGGGAATGTGTAGTCTTATGCTTTGAGCATGCAGAGGATGGCATTAAGCCAATTATTCGTAGAGTGGTAGAGTTTGGATTATATCTCATCTTTTGATTTTATACCATCTGCGGATTATGCACTAGGATTGTTGGCATCGCTTGAGGTGCAACCTACTCAATAAAACGTATTGGATCCAGTCAGCATGATCAGCAACTAGCATATATTTTAGACCGACTTGGTAGAGTAAAGACCTTTAGGTACCTTTCTTGATGCACAGTTGATAAGAGAGGATGGCTATGTCATGATGGTA
Source organism: Allium sativum (assembly GCA_030737875.1). Lineage (NCBI taxonomy): Eukaryota > Viridiplantae > Streptophyta > Magnoliopsida > Asparagales > Amaryllidaceae > Allium > Allium sativum. The sequence goes on along the minus strand of CM060925.1, from coordinate 134,894,745 downwards.
GGCTATGTGTACCCCACACGAAAGATGTGATAAATGCGGTATTGTTTGAGGCCTATCACTCTCGGATGACCATCTAGTAGGAGATAGGATGTATAGGGATATAAAGAGGGTCTTCTATTGGATGGAGATGAAGAAGGATGTGGCAGATCATGTGACAAGATGCATGACGTGTCAAAGAGTTAAGGCTGAGCAAAGGAAGCCTGGTGGATTACTTCAGCCTTTTGATGTGCCACATTGGAAGTGGGGGAACGTCTCAATGGATTTCATAGATCGTTTTCCTAGATCAAGGAAAGACAATACCAGTATTTGGGTAATCGTGGATAGATTGACAAAGAGCGCTCATTTCATCTGAGTAAGGAGTAAGACGAGCGCAACTTGTTTAGCTTCGATATATTTGAGGGATTTGTCTGACTTTAAGGAGTTCCCATGAGAATTGTTAGTAACAAAGACCCCATCTTTTGCAGCGAGTTTTAGAGGAGCTTGCAGGAGGCGTTGGGGACACAACTCAGACTTAGTACTACATATCACCCTTAGATGAATGGACAGACCGAGAGGGTTAATCAAATTCTTGAGGATTTATTACAGCTGTGCATTTTGGACTTCGGAGGGACCTTGGAGGAATATCTTCCCTTAGTAGAGTTTTCTTGTAACAATAGCTATCATACGAGCATTGGCATGGCACCTTCCGAAGCTTTGTACGGACGACTCTGCAGATCCCCTTCTTGTTGGTGGGAGTCCATATATAGACTTCTTCTTGAACCAGAGATGATTAGGGAGCCTCGAGTAAGATCGACTTGATTCGTAAAAGGATGAAGGCATCTCGAGATAGGCAAAAATCATAAGCAAATAAGAGAAGGACAGATCTTGAGTTCAATGTGTGGGATATGGTTTTCATTAAGGTATCAACCCTAAGGAATGTGGTGTGGTTTGGCTTATTTGGCAAGTTAGCACCGAGATTTGTTGGGCCATTTCGTAAAGTGGAGAGGGTAGGTCATATGGCCTAATGGATTTAGCTACTGGAGAGGCTGTCAGGGTTCATGATAAATTTCATGTCTCGCACTTATGGAAGTGCTTTCATGATTTTGCGGTAGTGGCGGAGACGAATACCTTAGAGGAGGTTGAGGTTGAGAGGGAGGCATCCGTTAGACAAGTACATAGATGGATTTTGGGTTCTGAGGTAAAGAAGTTGAGAAATAAAGAGATTAATCTTTTCAAGGTTCAATGGGGGTAGGATACGATGAGGCGACATCGGAACCAGAGGAGAGGATTCGCACATCTTTTCCATTTCATTTTGATGGTACGGTCTCGATCCTTTCTTAGTTTTGAATTTGAACCTTATCCATTTCCTGTCATTTGAGTTAGCGTGTCTTAAGAAAAGCCTATGCATGGTAGGATGTGGTATAAACATATTATTAGGACATGTTACGTTTGGTGGATTCACGTGGATACAAGTGTTTTCTATTGGATGCAGTGGATGCATATACACACACTAGGCATTGGTTAATGATTGACAACTAGGACACTAGAATAATTGCATATGGATGTGTGTACACTTTTAATTCACTTTCAAATTATGGATGAAAAACGGATTGCTATCATTTGGACATTGCATTTTTGATGCTAGTTGTAGCACACATATGGAACTTTATGTATCGTTAGGATTTCCTTGCATACATTTTGGAAGCATGACATTGACATAAATTGCATAAAGGAGGTCGGCTGGATCAGTGGACCGCCTAATCTTTTCCATTAGTTAGGAACATATACACTATACAATTGCATATGTTCATGAAAACATTAAAAACCCTAAGGATAATGGATATCGGTGGTTGATGGATGAGTGTATGAATGTAGATAATTACATGATGACATTTATGACATTCTTCCAGCCTTGATGATTTCGAAGTGAAATCCTTAAGGAGGAAAATGTGAAAATCCAAAATTTTAATAAAGAAATTTAAATAAAAGATTAATAAAATGTATATCAGAAAAATAATGAGAACTGAGCAATGGGGGTTGCGCTATTGGGTCCGTTATGAAATTATGTTTAAGATAGACATTTGATTTTCTGAAATTGGACTAGATACAAAGAAGTTATAAACAAAAGACTGAAACTAGAATTTGAATTTAGAAAAAAATTATTTATGTAAATTCGAACATTGGTAGATGGGACGACCCAATTCAGAGGGGATCGGCATATGGGTCGACCCATGTCTCTTGTAGGTAGAACTCCGGGTCGACACGCCCAAGGGATAGGTCGACCCATCCCTTGTAACGTGCACAATTTCTGCATATGTTATTTCCAGCGAAGGATTCGATTTTTCGTGTTGTTTATGGAGTATTCTTTTAATTTGAGGAACCAAATAAAAACCTAATATCTAGTAGTCTTAGGCTTCCTAACACTATTATAAATATAGCTCCCATCTAACCCTAAACCATCACAACTCCATTCCACTTTTTAGTGTTCCTCTGCCACACTAACTTCTTCCCCTAAAATTTCTATGGAGTTCCAAGACTTAGGTACTTACATACATAAATTCAGGAGAATATTTATACATAGACCTAGAGATTCCTAACCGGGCCTGTTGGATTGCATATATCTATGAGTATTTTTTTGTGATTACAAGATCGGTATAATTTGGGGATTATTTAGATAGTATAACAGTCGTTAATTTCTTCAGTAACTTACAGATTTTTGTGTTTATTTCCCATAGTTGATTTTTGTATATTTGATTATTATTCTATCCCGACTTCAACCTATTTCAGAATTTTATATGTTGTTGTAAATCATTCAGCTTACTTATACCTCTTTTCTTTGTGGATTATTTCATGTATATTCATATTTTACCTCATTTCATTTATATATTTGTTTTATTTATATGAGTCTAAGCTATGCGAGAGCCTGAACCTTTATCCTTTTTATTTCACATTGAGTTAAGGACTTTCAAAGAGCCTAAACCTTTACCCCTTTGTATTTCTACGCGTATTGGGAAAAGTATGAAATTGATTATAAAGTGTAAGTTGGAAAAAATATGAACTTGCATATAAAGGATCAACTGGGGTAAATTGAATTAATACAGTAATGGACAAATGAAAAATAATTTTGGTAAAATTATCGATAAGCTGAATAATTGGAAATTTGGAATAGCTTAACATAGTAAGACGCTAAGTAACGGGGATTGGGGTTGTATAAGGAATATAAGTTGCATATGTTTAATACAACCTAAAACATAACAAGAAGTTATATGGAATAAGCAGGCTTATTAATAAACCTAGGGTGTTAATTTTAATATGAATAAATTTATAAGCATGACTAGGGAGTCCGTTCCAACAATGACGACTGATTAGAGAAAATAAATGGCTCATAGCTGTGGTCCATTTCGACGGTAGGGGTAGGCTGATTAGGGAAAATAAGTGGTCAAACAAAATAATTAATCTATGGTGGCCTTGACATTTGTTAACAATTTTATGAGGGTCTAAGGTACCTAGGCGGTCAAGAATAAATTTGTGGTGGCCTTGGCGTTTGTTGATAATTCTATATGACTGTCTATATTAGTAGGCGCTTAATGATAATAAATTAAATTGGGGACTACGTCTAGTGGTGACTTGAGTCAAATTGCATTTCGGTTGAGGACCTGTATTAGACAGTATCCTTTTTATCACACTTTTTAGAGGTCTTACAAGAAGGTGAGGGCACGCTTAGACTATAGTGGTGTTAATGCCAAAAATGGCACTAACCCTAAATTTAAGCGATAGCACTACCCCTTTATGGGGAAAATTGTAACGACTCGGAAAATTTGATGCTTGAAATTCCAACAATAATACATAACTTGTATTACTTGCCAAAAACATTAGTATCGAAAATCCAGATTGTTAATAGAAAGAAATTAGAGGGTGAGAAAAGAAAGAAAGAAATATTAGAATAGAAGAATAAGAAGATTAGAATCTCGCCGCGGAACGAATAAAATATAATATATCAAAATTCTTTATAGCGGAAATAATTGCATACATTACAACATTAGAGTACACATACATTTCAATACAATACACATAGCAGAATAACTTATTACCAGAAAATATGGATATACATCTTGACTCCAGTTCCTTTCTGAAGATCCAAGCAAAACCTAACCAGATAGTATACTCGGTATGACCTGAGCACATTTGAAGCAAAGAAAAATTCACCCAGATCTGTCTTGAATTCTTTCAGTGATAAATTCAAAACACAACCAACTTGTTTAATTTTATAAAATCGTTTGAAAGAAGGGACTCTCATAAGATACGGCTATACATAAACACGACACGTGTTTTTACCTTATGATACCCAAATTACTTTTATATCAAAATCCGATGATATTATAATAATGTCTACCAATTCACAAATAAATAGGAATATAGCGGAAAGCTTACATCTCACTTTCCAACGTAGTAGGCATACAACTAAAAACGTATTGCTCGTATTGGAGTTTGTATTTTCAACATGACAAGAAATGAGACCACCTCTTGATTAGTTTACCACTAGAGACAATACACTTGGGTTCAACAAGAATATCGTGCAACCGACCACACATGACCGACCACTCATTCAACTTGAGTGTATCGAATATATTGTCAACACTATTGGTAGCAACCTAAACCATATTCCCGCAAGATACAGAAATGAAAGTAGAAGAACAAATGAAATTTCTCTAGATGGTGACAATACATCCTAATGGGTATGACCTAGATAGCCATGCTGCATGCCGGATTTCTTCATTTCCCGATTGATGAAGTTTGAGGTTACGATTACCTTTTTTTAGAACATCTCCTTAACTTTGAATGCCACATCGTCAGATCCTTTATATCACTAATTGAAGTCCATAAATATGCTCTAGGTGTTAAGTTAAGAGAAGTTCCCCTCATCTCCACCAACTTGGTATATTTGTAAAAATCAACATGCGTGATCCTTAAGAAATACTCTATCAGACATTCTTCCATGCAAGTCATCCATGAACAAAATGAACTAAAGTCACCCACCTACCGCACCCTATATAGGAATCTACTCAAGGATCAGTAGCGAGAAGTCCTTGCAATTCGAAGATTTCAATTGCAGTAGAATCACAAGTCATAATAACTCTAGTGACCAAACCATAGAAATTTAACGAGTAGTTCTTCCGCTCATAAAGATCAATGGTCTTCAATGCTCCATCTTTAACATCCTCGTAAATTAGTTTCAAACGCACAGTTGGTTCGAAGTGGTTTTGGGTCTAGCTCCCATCCCGATCACTTCGAATTAACTCGTCAAAGGTCCAAACAATATTCATTGGTAGTTGGGGTTTTAACTACCAGCTCAAACAGTATAGATTATTACTTCGACAGCCCAGGTCCCTTTCATTTCAAACCATTCATTCAAAATTAATTCATTGATCCTTACAAATCGATTCTATATATTTATCTTAACACATCTCTCATGTTTTTGTTACTTTGAGAACAGTAATCAATACTTATATTTAAAAACATTTACCAAACTCCTTCCTTTATTCCTTATCTCAAAATATCTCCATATCTCACAAAAACTCTTTTATTTCCTTATTTCGAAATATCACCATATCTCACAAAAACTCTTTTATTTCCTATCTCGAAATATCACCATAACTCACAAAAAATCTTTTATTTTTTTATCTTGGAAAATATCATTATATATACACTTTTTAAATTAACGGGTATAGTTCAATTGCCAAATCTTATTTGAGCCAAAATAACGCCGAGCAAATATAACCGTAATGGTTAATTTTAACTCCAAAATTGTTATCAGTTATAGTTTACAATCTTACAGATGGAAATTATATTTCTATTTCCAGTATCTGTTTTCATTTCAAAACCCATTTAACCTTTTATTCAAACTTCTTGAAACCTAACCATTGAATAACAAAACCATATCTTTTACCTTTTATAATAAGCTCATTCAAAGTTCCCTTTTAATATTTCTTTACAGCGGAAATATCACAATACTTCACAAACCCATTTACACTTTCTTATTTTTGAATTATCGTTTTATATTTTCCTCAAACCCTTTTTGTATTTCCTTTGCTTTGGAAACATCATTATATATATATATGTATATTCTTAAAATTCCCTTTACTTTGGAACTAACGTTCTATTTATTTAAGCAAATGGTATAATCTAATCACCACTCTTATATATGGACCACAACGATGCAATTGGCACGCTGTTTAAAATATAACTCTAAATAGTTTATTTAACTTTCAAACCTTTTTAGATTAAATTTAACAATACTGCTTCATTTAATTTCCAATTTTGAATTTCGTCCCAAACCACGTAACTTCTTATGGAAACGATAAAATAATTCCAACATCTCCATTACAAACTGATAACATCCTTAGATAATCCTGAAATCGTTCTGGTTGGGATATTTTATGTAACATCTTGTATTTTTAGCGGTTGAATAATTAATATATTTAATTAATATAAATGATGGAATAACAAATTTAATTCTTAAATAATTATAAATAAGTTGAATCTGCAATATTGTGTGATTTGGATAATTTAAGAGATTTAATTGAGTTTAGATTCAAGTTATAATAACGAATTTATTTAATAAACAATGTTTGAACATATTAATTATAATATAATTTAAAACCAGCTTGTAATGTCGTGGCAGTTCGTAGTATTATGTTTTGAACTTCATTTGAGTGTATATGATTCATTATAAGTCTAAATTCTTTGAAACAAGAAATGTTCGAATCTATTGAACCATATTTTTCTAATGAAAGAGAAAAATGGAGATTTCGTCTTGTAGATTGTGAGCTATGTCCAAATCAAATTTTCAGAAAGTCGCTATGGAATCGTTTATAAACCATAACGATTTATTTAATAAAATAAAAGGATTTTTAATGTAATTTGAATATTCATTTAACAATGAAATTAAATTATGTTGAGTTTAAAATCCAAACTTTTATATTGGAGCTATATGACATTCTATATGGATATATATGATAATATTTATTTATTATCAAATTGAATTGTTTTTGAATTTATTAATATTTTATTGGTTTTATTTAAACCTTAAAATTTGGTCATTTTGCAAATAACCTCTGTTTTCGACGAAACAAATTTTATTAATCCGTAATGATTAATTATTGCTAGATTTCAAATTTCGCGCCGATCAAAGTTGTTTTATGAGCGTACACAATTAAAATGTGAATCGATCGATAATTTGACTTTGAAATAACTCCATGTGAGAAAACTGACTCAGATTTCGACGAAAAAAGTTTCATTGTGTCTGTAATGTTGAACTACAGTTGTATGTCCATTTTCATCGAAATTTGACATCATATGTGATCATACGAATTTTTAAATGATGAACACAAACAATGGTTCAATAAAATTGGATATAATAGTCAAATAAAATACTATTGTTCTATCCTATAAATACCCCACTACGCTAAACCCTAACCTATTTTGTTCTGTAGTCAAAACTAGCGCCGCCACTTCTCCTATTATAAAGCGTGAGTAAACCAAAGTTTGGAAAATCCAAACAATCCAAATAAAAATCCATAAATTACCAAACTTATATATTTGAATCACGTGAATGTTTCTCTTCGATCTAATATGAGTTTTGTAGTGTTCAAGTATCATATTCTTCGATGCGAAAATATACAGCGTCCTCTTTTCTTTCTAGAGTCCGTGAATTCATTCTTTCTAAGGTTCATGAATTCAAGGAATATGAGCTTCGATTGTGAATTTGGTTATTAGATTTAGATTCAGCATAAAGAATGACACCTGTTGTGAATTTTTGAGAATTTAAAATAAAATAAAAATGTCGATTAATCTACTGTTCGTGCGTGTTGAAGGCTGGGAGACTCAACGAAGGGGTGGGGATCGAGATATGTGAACATGGTATGGAGAGGTAGAGGAGGAGAATTTGGTTATTTTTGTTTGATTTTTCATGAAGTCTTGGACGATGTATGGCAAAGAAAAGAAAGATCAATGGCCATTGAAGCGGGTTTCATACATCTGTAGGAGGAGGAAGAAAATGATTTATGTAATGAGATGGTTAAGGTGTTGGTTAGTGTTTATTAATATTAATTAGTTAGTTAATGACCGTTATGTACATTATAACTTGTAAAATTCATAATTTGCTCATACATAGATGGCCCAAAGGTGTACACGGACGGCTCGAAAGCTTAACCCGGATGACTCGAAGGTCTAACATAGATGGCCCAAAGGCCTAACATGGAGGACTCGAAGGTCAAGTACTGGCTTTTCCAAAGAATGTGTCACAGACTCGAAGATAGAAACCCGAAAAGCGATAATTGTGTGTCCCATACCACACGTTATCACTTAACGGTTCACACTATGCAAGTCAACTTCACATTGTGAAACAAAGAAATCACAAGAATTTGTAAAACACCGAGTAGCATAAAAGGGGTCTCATAGGTCAATGGATGAAACTATATATATATATGTGTGTGTCTCTCTCTCTCTCTATATATATATCACAAGAATCATGAAACGCGGAATACATGGAGAGTTACAGAGGTCACTGGAAAACACTGAGGTTAATACTTCCGCTCGACGGATCTGGGATTGAATAAAACTCTTTACCGCCATGTTCCATACATGGTGTTAATGATAGTACTCGATCAACAACACATCTACTCGAAGTGTGCAATATGTGTGGTTTTTATTTAAGAAAAACATACATTGCAAAAATAATTTAAAAGCAAAGTTTATGGGAAAAATATTTGTAAAATATATAGCTAAAAGATACTTACTTAAATCTTATTATAATAGACTTAAATATTTTATTAAAACCATTCTTATTCTCAAAACATATTTCCTTTCCAAAACAATTCCAAAATGATTTATAAAAAGGTGCATGTGTTCACAGAAATACACTGAATATCCCCAAGATTTTATAAATTAAATCATGGAAATACCTGGCAAACTACAAGGAACATAGTCCCTTTTTCTGCTGCAACAACCACAAGTTTCATATCAAATTCCATAAAATCACAACACAAGGATATGGTGTTGAATTGGCACTTGGATCATGCTTAAAAACATCTCAAATTTGCAGTAGAAAGCCACAAAAACATGCAGAAAAAGCCATATCAAAACACAGGAGGAAATATAATTTTTTGTGCATTTTTGCCCAGGTGGGTCGACCCACTATTCACGTGAGTTGAATCCTCGGTCGACCCAATTCAAGGATGGGTCAGCCCACTTTTCGCGAATTTCAGCCAAAACAAATCTTGACAAGCTTGCAACTTTCGACCATCGTTTGACTGATCAAACAAACTCGGATTCAAGTGAAAATTTGCAAACATATAAACAAAAGTCATGACAACATACTGGAAAAAGAATTTTGCAAAACCATCAACTACACAGAAAGTTACAGTGACTCAAAGAGAGGGTTTTGTTGTGATTTCAAAAATTCAGAACAATACGGTATTTGTTCGTAAAACTTACAGATTAACACCAAAATTGCACTGAGACTAGATTTTGCAAGCGAACACTCACCTATAAAGGATTTTCAGTAAGGATTGAAGTTATTTACACCAAATTTGGGTTTTGGATGTTGAAAAATGAGTGATTTCCTGTAGAACACAGAACTGAAACACACAAAGCAAAATTTTCACTATAACCGCAAATTCTCAACAAAAGATATAATTTCATGAAATGGATTTGGCTTTTCGATGCTTTACCTGCTGTAGAATGGCTTAAATTACACAAATCTTTGTTTTCGAGGTGAATTTAAGGCCTTGGTGAATTTACAGTAAAAGATTTTGAGTGGTTTCTTTTTGCTGGAGAAGAAAGGTTACCAGGAAAAATGAATGTAGTGTTCATTCTTCTCTAGATACTTCTTTGATTAAGGAAACAATTAGGCTCACTAATGATATAGTTAAGCCCGTGGTGATTAATTTGGCTAATTAACACATGTTTAAGCCATACAAGCCTCTAATTAATCTACAAGCCCATGTTTTCCACCACAATCACGTACAATAAACCTTATTTAACACAACAAGGTTATGTAAATTTATTAACAACATTTTAAAGACATTTTAAAGGCTTATTAACTTTTAAAATCATTCTTTTATCATAATTTTACAGATTTCACATTTGTTTGAACATTTTACTTATTCTTACAAAATCATTGTACATAAACAAAGCATATATCACAAATGGCTCATTTTCATATATGTATATGTACACACACACACACACACACACACACATATATATATATATATATATATATATATATATATGATCCACTAAACATATAAAAACACATAATTTATATTTATTTTTTAGTTACGATAATTTTACCTTTAAATAGTTTACACAACATTGCGTATTTTGTCCAAATTCTAATAATTGTTCTATTAACCATTTTTTTATGAAAAAACTTAACACACTTATCAAATATTTTAGTTTCTTATTCCTAATATTAACATTAACACCCTTAACATTTTAAGTTGTCAAATTATTCTAAATTTCACCCAAAAGTCAATATTTCACCAAAATCTCAATATTCTCAACTATCAATATCAAGTCCCAATAAAATGGTTTTACCGATTAATCACTTCATGGAAAAATAATTATTCTTAGTATATTAACGTTGTTAATATTTTAAAATTTAAATATCAAATTTTCGTAAAAAGCCATATAGCACATTTTCCTTAGTTAATTACCAATGCCTCAATTAATCACTTAATTGCGATTAAATTCCACCAATAAACTTTAAAACATCAAATTTTCACCAGATAGTTATATTTTAATTGTTATTTGATCATAGCAGGTAATTACTAAAAACCCTGGTTGTTACATGTATATATATTATTGTGGTATATATGTTGTGATGGATGAATGGATGCCATGGGTATTTATATGGTTATTACTAGTGATAATATATTCACTGCACATGTCACACCAACATATATGGAAATATATGGGTATTGAATAAGTCTCGGATAATGTAAATGAATATTTTACTATTTAAATAATGGGTAAAAATAAAAGTTGGAATTCTGAATTCAGAATGGTTTGAAAACGAACTTAAGGTGTTTATGAAAAACTTTTGTAAAGACGGAAATTTATTTGAAAACAAATTCAATTATAAATGGTAAGTTTAAATTTGAAATCAATTTTGAATAGCAATTTCAAAAATTGAAGTTGAATTTGATATATAAATGATGTCAAAAACTCAAATTGATTATTCGAATTATCTTATATTATATTTGATTTGATTTCAGGAAAGTTTGGGTTTAAAAGGATTAATTTTGAAAAATATTAATATTTTATTAATTAAACAACAATATAATGTTCATTAAAAATAAATATTTAAATTTTAAGTTGAAATTTGGAATATTATTTTGAAATAGTCTTATATATGTTTTAAAAGGATTTATAAACTATTTTAAAATAAATCGGATTAATTCTTATATAAAATTATAATATGATCAAAATAGAGCTAGTTGCGATGCGGTAGTTCATTAATTTCAGCTTTACACTTCAAATAGTTATATCATGCACCTTTTAAATCGGATTTATCTGAAATAAAAAATATTTGTTTTTAATTAATACTAAATTTCATATGAAAAAGGAATTTTCATATTTCGATGAATAGTTTTTAAGTTACGTCCAAATCAATTTTGAATAAAAATCGCGGTAATGCAGTTTAGTGGTTAAATTTGGAAAATGGTTGAAACAGCTATTTAAAAATGATTAAGAATAGGGAATTTTTCTGATAAATCATAGTAAACGATTTTAAAGTGGCCTGAATCAAAATTTTGAAGATTTGAAGTTGTTTAAACAAAATTAGTAAAATTGGCTATTTTGGAATACCTTTAGTAACGCTTTTGAACATTATTATCCAATATGGAGTTTTAAAAGGAAATGATTTCAAATGAATAATGAAGTATTTTAATTTGAGTTTAAGCTGAGACTTAATTAAAGATCGTATATATCCATATGTTTTTAAATAGCAAATTTTATTTGGAAAGTCCGAGACTAGAACTTATGTCCGAAGACCATTATAAATAAGAACACGACGTAATAGAGAAATTAAAGATATTAGAAGAAAGTGTTGAAGATCGAAAATCTTTACATCGAAAGGACTTCCTGTTGACTTTCTCTTCACTGGGTTGCTCCCGTATTGATATTTTATTTAGCGGTATGTCCTGACGTATTTGGAGAATTTCCAGATTTGCAAGGGCTTCTCTCTTTTATTGGACGAGGAATAAAGTGCCTTCGGATTCATTTAGACCTAGAACGGACTTGTATGGATGTGCGTTTAACATTGTATTTTGTGATATACTGATTGATCTTTACTAAACATATTTTTGTTAGTGGTGGAGGGTTATCTCTTAGCTTAACATCCTCCTTTGAGACGTACGAGCTCAAACGTGATAGGGTTAGTAATTATCAATCGTATATTATGAAATCACAATGTGGCATACTGAGTGATTGTGCTATACCAAAGCATGCTTAGAAAGTGTAGCTTTGTATAACGAGACTTTGACAAGCCTCAAACCTTGGAAAATGGCTAAAACAAGAAAGATGCAGTATGAGTTACTGTCTCCTTCTAGATAAAAAGTGTACCACGGTATGGGGCCCAGGTATTACTTATGTGGCAACTTCTACCTTTTGTGATTGTGGATGTTGCTACGCCCCGGTTTAAGGTTGGTAACGACCGGGAGATGATATACTCAAGTGTGATCCAGTTAAGGGAGATCCTGGTCTTGTGTTGACAGAGAACTTGAGTTGTTCTCGGGATATTCCTCTAGAAATGTACCCATCGGTAAGGATGTTCTTTAGTTGGTCATTTGTTGGAAATCCATTCTCCACTACGAGTTTGTATGGTTTTAGTTGTAAACCTATATGTTGGCATAATATATGGTTCCTATGCTGGCTAAGATTGACAGATTTATTTGCGAAAGTGATTTCCACATTATGTACTAAGAATAGTATCAAATGATTTTTGCGTATTATGCATGTTGGTTATCATAAGGAGAAAGATCTCCTAAGTTTGTGTTTGCCTCGTAAGTGTGCCAAGAGACCTTATGGTAACTTCCTTATTCAAAAGCATTGCGAGTTTTGTTGCACATAACAAATATATTGAGTTTCTCACACCAGTCCCATGACTAACCTAGAGTTTAACGTTTTTTCCCTTAAACTCTGGGTGCCCATATTTTCTACATGGGCAGCCTAAGAGTTAGGTTTGTAGCAGTATTCTGGAGCTTGTATTTTTGATCTTTTTGTGGAGCAGCTTTAGCTTTTGTGGAGTATCTTTTGGATCTTTGAGGTGAAGATGGAGCATGTTTTGGATTCTCTCTCTTTAATTTATTTTCCGTTGTTACTTTTGTATCCAGTAGTTCATATATCTGGATATGTACATTACTCTTATGTTGTTGTTGATCTAACCCTGATGTATCTCATATTATATTAATGAGAAGCTATTTTATTCCATTGTGATTATTTTCTTATGTGTTATAACCACAGACGATTAGAAATCCGACGTTTGAATCTCTGACATTTGATGCTTGAGTTATGTCAAAAGCCAATTTTCGAAGTTTGAAATTTTGGATCGTTACAAGTTTAGGCAGTATATAACATACTACATGACAAATGCGTCCAACCCTACATGGCGAGAATCGAACCCATGGCCTCTTACACCATATCCAAGTGTCCTAACTGATTTAGGAAAAGGTGCTTTTATTTACACTTAAATTAGTTAAGCTAACTTCTTATGGTTTCTATGCTAAATACTTTTATTTTTTTATCAATGTTTCCTTAAAAAAAATAAGTGTATGTAAAATAAGTCTGAAAAACTGACAGTTAAAAAGCTATTTATCGATGAAACGGTTTTCAATTCATTATTGATGTTTTTTTTCAATGAAAACATTTTTCTAAATATTTTCCCAAAACAACGTTACCATTATTAATTATGATTTAAAAAGAGGTTAAAAAACTAATTCAAATAATTTTAATAACATTTTGTCCAAGATTCAAACACTTATACAAGTTCATATACTTAAATATAAAGTGTTTAATATTCCGAGTAGTAACATTTGGGCCCTTAAGTAATAATCCCAATATCTCTTGCAAGAAATCGAAGCAACACCTAGTGGAAGGTAAGGGAACATTGAATGTGGTTTCATTTTGTGCATCTATGCTTTTTGTGTATTTATAATTTTGTTGCTTAGTGCACTTACTTGCACATGATTGGATGATGTACACTGGGTCGATTCCCTATTTTGTGTGCATAATTAACTATTTGTGCCTATCGTGAGTAATATGGGCATATTCCTTTATTAGACGGGGAGGTGGGGCGTAGCGATCTATAAATCGATATATTTACTTTGAACCAATCAGTGATAGTAATTACCACGTTTTGTTAATTTGAATGTAAAATCAAAAACACATCATCAATTAGCATTTTTATTAAGTTTTCTTTCCTTGTGTAATAAATTTTAGAGGTGATGAATTTTAAAAAAAATTACAAGACTTAGAGCATCTCCAATGCCAATGTGATTAAAAGAAAATGTCTTTGACACATAAGCAGTTAACATTATTTGATAATTTACCTTCTCCAATGCTCTTGTAAATTGAAATTATAGTCTGATGTGGCACACAAATTTTTAGACATTTTGGAACTCAATGTCTAGTTCTAGACAATTCTCTTCACATTTTGGAGTGCTACACTTCAGCATTTGGTGGGTGGTTATGATCTTCTGCAGTGGTATTTATGTACAGTTTTGGCGCTAGTTCAGATTTTAGTTATTTATAAAATAAAATAATTGAAAAATGGCCAGTTTCAAACGTCTTGCATTGGAGATCACTTTTCCTTGACAACGTTGTGCTAGTTAAGATCATCTTCATGGTCCAAAATATACTTTGCCACCTAGGCTTCAAATGACATCACAATTCAAATGGATTGGAGATGCTCTTAATGAAGTATATTGTCTAGTTACAGACATTAGTCTACTAAGTGGAAGTTTATATGCCTATAATTATTTAGCAATAAAATATTTCCAAAATGACTCATGTACAAATTTTACTTTTCAAGACAAATGCATTGGAGAACAATGTTACATTTTATAGTGGAAGCCTATTATATATATTTCACATTGTAGATTGGAGAGGACACATAAGAATTTTATGGTATTATATTCAACTAGAGTTTGAGATGCTTAGGGCCATTCTTATGTCATTTTGGACCATGGACAAAGGATCATTTGGCATAGACAGTGAGCCCGGGCTAGTGGTTGGCTCGGAGTATCCCATAGTTGATTGTCAAAGATTCCTTCTGTACTTCACATTCTTATGCCCAATATATTAATTGGGGTATGACCACTGCGGCGCCGCCCTTTTTGATGATATCCTATCCATTGAGAGTTTTATACTCAAATCTTCTGACCTGACTAAAGTGCTTCGCTTGTTCGGCTAGGAAAAGGATGATCCAAAAATAGGTTGTCTTCTTCATTCGTACGGTCCACTTTCCCGCGGAGTAGTAATGACATGACCCTAGGCTTTCGTTTTTCCTTTTCCGGGGTTGGACCCTTTATATAATTGTAAATAAATATTTCGAAACATTTTTTTTTGTTTTGAAAATTGGTTAATATACCAACATGGTGGTTAGAGTAGGCTTCGAACATTATATACATTAGTGTATATATCTATATATAAATGTGTTTGTAAGCTTTTGTGTTTATGTGAGAGGTATCATTGAAAAAATTCATATTTTCCCCTTTAACAATTACTGTCTATACTGAAATAATTTATAAAAGATGATTAAGATGTAAGATAAACACTAAGATATGACTTTTGAGCCATTCACATCGACAATCATTTCTCCCTACTTGATTTTCCAATAACAAGCAAGTCTAAATTTTAAATATTCGAAACAAGAGCAAAATAAGTTAAAGTCCATTGCATAATAAAATGTTGAATAATTATCCAATTAGATCGTATTCTATTTTGAAACTAAACTTTTAATCCAATTACTAAATCTTATATTTAACTTTGATTTTAAAGTAGCATTAATTAAGGATAATTTGGCAATAATCAATACCAAATTATAGTTGAAACAATATGCTCAACTTGATTGAGCTAAAATAGTCGCTAATAATTGAGTAACAGTATAATGGTCTTTAATTGTTATGTTTAGTATTTTATCGTAACCATTACCAGCTTCCAGTTTCGATTAAATGCCATACTAGTTCTGCATCATTTATTGCTACACTTGTACAGTTAATGATCAATACGTTATTGGATGACTAAAAGTTAAAAGAGTACTGAACTTAAATATGCAGAAATTGCGATTACAACAATACCAATTACATTACGAATTAAATACCAAAGTAGGAAAAGAATATAAGATTTTTACAATTGGGTTTGGCAAATATTTTGTAATCACTATAGTCTAAGAATTTAAAATTTATGAAGAAAGTCATATCTTGCCGCCTTAATAAGAATTAGAAACCATGATGGTAACCTAAAATATTTAATTTGATTTTTAATGATTTACATCAAATATCAAAGCTTTAGATTGATTAGATTAGAAAAATAATTTTGAAAATATAAGTAACAAAGCTCTGATTTATGAAACATGGTTCGCGATATGAACACTAAGCTAACATAGATCTTGAAATAAAAAAAATGGATGTCAAATTATATGCTACTGAATAAATTTTATGATCGTTTGAGAATGGACACTGAACCGTTGCCCATGTTGTTTACTATTAAAACTGGTTGAGCTGAAGATGTTTCAGTGAAGAAATAAATTTTAATCAAAATTTGGATTAGAGGTGTCAAATGGGTCACTTAGGGCTGTATAAGGGTCAACCAAATTTTGACCCAACCTATTATGACCTAGTTATTTTGACACATTTAACACAAAGGTTTATCTAACCCAACCCACCTACTAAGTGGGTTACTCATTTGATCCATCTAAATGTAGCCTGTTATTTTTTATATACAATTATGAGAATCACTCTGTTATTTTCTAAGTATAAACGTTAATCACCTGGAGAGTTATACTGTTCGTTCATAGGACGAAATATCCGAATGTTTCATACTGTCCGTGATTTAGGTGAGAGTTTATCGGTCTAAGTCTTGTCCGGTTCCGAGGTAATATGAAGAAATTACTGCAGTTTTTACCAAAAAATAGCGACTTTGTATGTAGGTAGAGTTCAAATATGAGAATATAGTGTATTATTTTCTAAGTACAACCGATAGTCACCTTGTAGAACTATAATGTTCAATCATTGGACAAAACGTATGAGTGCTTTACATTGTCCGTAGTCAAGGTGGGAATCTATCGGTCGAATTCTCATCCGGTTTCGAGGTAGTATGAAGAAACTACTGTAGTTTCTACAAAAAGAAATTAACGATTTTGTATGTAGGCAGAGTTAAATGGGTAAGTGGCTTACCGATTTGTAACCCTTTTAAAAATAGATCAATTTTTTTATGATTCATTTAATAAAAAATTATAAATGGGTTGACCTAGTGGATTTGTAATTAAAGTAAAATGGTTTGGGTAAATGGATATGTTATATTTTGACTGGTCTAAATTTTGGATTTATACAACACGTTATGCTGGTTTGCTGCTTACCAGAAATCCAAGT
This sequence comes from Allium sativum, assembly GCA_030737875.1. Classification (NCBI taxonomy): domain Eukaryota; kingdom Viridiplantae; phylum Streptophyta; class Magnoliopsida; order Asparagales; family Amaryllidaceae; genus Allium; species Allium sativum. The sequence continues at coordinate 134,877,109 of CM060925.1, read as the reverse complement.
TTTTTCATTGATGCGGCACGCTTGCCACACACACTTTCCACGATGGGGTGCTCTTCCATTTCTCTCTCAGTCTATATAATGCTCTTTTCAGCCGAGGAACTGGGCAATACTATGATAATCCCCAAAAACCATCCACGTTTCTTTTCAGCGTGGGGTGCTCTTTTCAGTCTATTCAATTTCTCCTTTCTTTTGCAAATCTGACGACTGACTGAGCTTGCTTTAGAGCTTCAGAGATTTCGTCACCTTTCCATAAGGTAATCCAGTGACCTTTTTTTCTCACTGGCCGTGGTATAACTGTATAAGATGGATGGTTTTTCTCTTCTCTTTGTTTTCAGTTTATCCGATGAATTATTCATATTATTTTGAATTGCGATTCATTGGCGAGATCTGCATCTGTAAGATTAATCTAAGGGTCTGATTATAATTTCTTATAATTGTTATCACCTTTGCTTTAACCTTGTTTACCTTTTGTGTAGACGTGATTCGGATATCTTCATAGCATTTAACTGGGTTTAAAGATAAATTTAATGTAAAATAGGTTCACAAAATTATTATGAAAACAGATATCAAATAAGTTAGCATAGCTACGTTGATTTTTTTTTCGGGGTGTGTGTGTGTGGGGGGGGGGGGGGGGGTGCTGCACGTACAGTAAAACAGATCAGTTATGCTGTATCCAAAAGATGCTTGTTATTCAAGTTTTCGGAAGGTCGTTATCCATTGATTCTCGGCACCTATAATATTTTTAATTTTATGTATGGTTAGCTCGGATTCTTTTGGGCAGACTTCCATATTTAATGACTCAAGATAATGAATGTCTACATTGTCATAACTATCTATTAAATGCCGTATGATGTTGCAAGGTACCATGGAGGTGGTTATTGATTGTAGAATCATTTCGCCAAACAAGATGCTTGATTGCATCCAAGTTTCCGAAGATTAGTGTATTTCCGTTATAATATAAATTTTACTCCAGGTCTAATTTGGGCTATAGAGACGTTCTTGGCGCTTAATGTGTTGTGTTAGTCATGATGTCATTGATAAATAGTGACTAATATGGTAAATAAGTATTAATCTATGTTTAACAAAAGATGTAAACTTGTTTAGACTTAGAGGTGACCATATATATATATATATAGGGAGAGTTCTGCTACACCTCTTATATTGCACGTGAACCATCCTCTTGAATTCCAGCCACACAATCCCCCATTCATTCTCCCTCTTCCCACTAACAAAGAATATTCAAATGAGAAGAGGGAGAATGAGCGGGGGATTGTGTGGTTGGAATTCAGGGGGAGGGTTCACGTGTAATATAAGAGGTGTAGCGGATCCCTCCACTCTCTCTCTCTCTCTCTATATATATATATATATATATATATATATATATATATATATATATATTCACTCATTTTAGTATATACAAATTTCAAGTTACATATTTGCTTGATTCTTCTATGTAGGTTTACGTTTATTGTAATTAATAGGTTTTTGAGTTTCCATTTGTATCATGATTTTGAGATATCCAACCTACGGTTTGTGTAATGGGCCACGCTTGGAATATATTTTGAAGAAAGCACAAACCGTGTTAAATTAATTTTTAACATAGATGGAATTTTAATATCATAACGTACAGTTAGTTGATAATGTGAGGATGATTATTTTGCTAAATTAAATATAAAAATAATAACATATTTATTTACAAACTTCCCTGCCATGCCTAACATTCATTAGTCTCTATAATATTATATCTTATAATCCCACATGTTCTGCACTTATCCTTATTTATATTAAATTAGTAGATGACAATAAACAAAACTATCAAATACATGACATGACATTATTACACTTAGGTGATGATGCCTATCAAAGTCCAAATGAAATGTTTTGATAACATTGGTTATATATGTGTGTATAATCATATAAAATTGCAAAAGACATTCGAGAAAACTTAAAAAAAAAAAGTGTCAATATAGTTAAATTAAAAAGAGAACATATCAATTTTGTGAGCAGTAAAAGAAGACTACATAAATGAGATAGAACGAAACAAAAATGTGCAATAAAGTATGGATCTTAAACAACTGTACATCTTAAAATGATGATCTTGACCAATAATTGCAAATTAACATATGCAGATATTTGATTCCCAATGGATTAACTATTGAGGAAAAAAATAGACTTGTTTGTGTAAAAAGAGTAGATAAAGGAATAGCAAGTGTTCCATACAACTACAATGATTTACTTAAAGTTTGGGAAGAACTCAACTTTATGTTTGTCTCGACAATTGAATAGGGGTGCACTTCAATTATTGTGTCAACTAATTCTATGATTCAATGTGGGCCAGAACCACATTAGCTATTGTTTGTTTAAATATAATATATGATCATTCTTTAAAATTGAGAATGATACCAATTTGATATCTTAACAATTGTAGTTGCACCATTCTTGAGTACTACTTAATCAAATGGATCAATGAGTATAACCAATAAAAGATTGAGAGTACATGCTAATGCTCAAAGCATTTCACATATAATCACGAACGCGAATGTGCATACCTGCTCAACCAAAATCAACAAATAACAATGCTTTGTTTTGAGGGTAATTTAGGGATACATCCTTATAATTATTAAAACCTAAGCTTTAGATCCATCCTAATTCTTCTTTATAAAATGCATCTCTATTTTTAGATAAATAGGCGCAATGCATGAGGTTGTTTTGGTGATTTTACTATTTTTAGCATTTGTTTGTGTTATTATTTTCCTTAACTAATTACCACATAAATACACGTTTTGTTTGACTTTCAAATTTGAAAACGGGAGATATAAAAAAGTACTATAAGAAAGAGGATGTATAAAACAGTTTTTAAAATGAAGCAATATAAAATAACTTTTAGAAAGAGCGATGTTTTCCTAATTTTCACCTATTTGAATATCCTAACCTGTTTTGCTTGAACCACCTTATTTTAATATTTTGTATCAGGAAAATAATATCAAGGACAAAGTTACGGGCTTTTTCAGCCGTGAGGATACAGCCTTTTAAATTTTATTCCGAAGAACATAGCATTAAATTTTAGATGTCAATTTTACAGTGTGCATGGTATTAGAGTTTGACAATCAGTTTTTAAGTATTAGTTTTACAGTATGTACGGTATCAGAATTGAACTATCAATTTTTAAGTATCAGTTTTACGATGTGTGGTATCGATTTTACATTGTGTATTGTTCTTGCGAATAAATTTTTGATGGGTTGTCCTTGAGCTCAGAAAAGTTATAAAGTTTGTCCTTCACAATAAAATCCCCATTTTATATTTGGTTAGTATCCATTTTTCTGTTGATATCAGTATGTATGTAAATATGTCTTATTTGAGGCCATTGATGTATCGTCTTTTTTACATGGATGAATTGCATTTTTTGTTAATTCTTATATTGTTTGTAATCATTGATAGTTGCATTCTAGTACGTTTTGTGAGTTTATTTTAAGTTGGCTTTTGGAGTATTGTATATTTGCACAATAATTTACACGTGAAGTTGGATAAGTCGAAACAAAGTGATCTATCCTTTCCATATTATAATGAATTATTGACACGTTGCTAAAAGTTCTTAAATAAAGAATATATTAAAGTAAAATAATAAAAATTTTAGTTTACGTAGGCAGTTGAGTAAATAATGATTAGCGCTGGCAATTAGAGCCGACCTAATATATCATGACCTGATCCAGTAGGCTTGGTTCTAGGCGGGTCGTGTTTTGTTGGGTCCAAACTGTGCATTTTGAAAACTCAACTTGACTTGAGCTTCGATTAGGTAATAATGCTAAAAATGCATTTATTTCAATGTTTTTGGGTTGGTCCGGGTTTGACTGGATCTTTATTATATTTTTCATCACTCAGACCCGACCTAAGACCATTGGATTCGATTTAGATATTGGTCTTTTTGGATCGGGTCGGTCTGTTTTTGCGGTTATCCGTTCTAATTGACAACCCTAATGATGATGCATAATCAATATCGATGTAATGATAAATTTATACCGATTATACTTTTACATCGCTTTAACTCGGAATTGGTAACTGATTGACATGTAATGAAATGGTGAAAAGAAGTTTATCTTTACCACAGCATTTCATTTAATCGCTCTAACAGAAACATAATTGGGTAGTATCATCACTCTTTTTTAGCTTTATTTTTCTCTTATTTCATCTATCATATATGTATATCTTCATATATGCCCTTTCATGTTTTGTACTTGAGTAGACACGATATTACATTTGGTTATATGTATTATTTGTTTATTCCCTAGAAGTTCATGTGCAATTATTGTTATTATTATCTCAAATTGACAAAGATCTTTTTCTCTTTGTATAAATTTGTGCATCTTATATCTTGTAAATTTGAAATTGTAAGTGGGGATCTTATGCATAAATTTTTAGTTCTAAAATCATTCACTTCCTACTTTGAATAATGATTCATACTGTCATTTTATTGTTGACACACACACACACACAAAAGTTTCATATTGTACACGTGTTGTTTTGATGATGTTGTGTGACTAGGCATATAAATCTTACAAATTGTTTTGAATTCTTTAATTTTCATTTCTACTTTTGTGCTTGTTTGGTTTGTTATATTTTGAATTGTATGTAGAGATCTTACACATGGTTCTATGATGCTAAAATCGTCGTCCTCCATACACATGTCATTCTTGCTATTTTATCCTTTTTTCTTCTAATATTTGTCTAAAAATTGTATGCAGCTACACGTGCTCATGATTCATTTCATAGGTTCAAACTGTATGTTGTTTGCGTTTGATGACGATGATGATTGCAAAGATGAAAATTATGATGAGATTCAATGTTCAACCCGAATGACCAACCAGGTATCATTTATCCTCACATTTTTTAAATAGTATATTGTTAACGTAATGCTTGTTTAGCATATAATCTGTTTCTTTATAGCATACTATTGAAATATATAAAATGGCTACTAACAATAACATAAGAATCAATTTTTTTTCGCTTGAATAAATTCATGAAAATGCTTGTTTTTGGTACAACGTGAGCAATAAACGGCTTTTGTAAAGCGTCAGTTTTTTTCCTTTGACATTCCATATTTGTTATAAAATCATACTGTTGGAAAATCCATTTTTTTTCTGCTATGCTATGTTATTATTATTAAAAAAAAAAAGAACAGTGAGATGATAAGGTTTTTTTCCTTCTTAGCTTAATATGATTAAGTGTTGGTTGGTTTTTCAACTTTGAATATAAAAAGACAATTTTTGGTTTTTGGACCTCAAGAAAATTTATTTAGGTTTTGTCTATTTTTTTTTCCAATAAATTTACTTGTTCACTTTGTAAGTGCACGTATACAAATTTTTACATGTGCATTTTCAAAGTGCACATGTACAAAATACTGGAAATGAAAAAAAGAGACTTATTCCATAGTAAGTTTGAAACGAAGCCTAAAATTGAAATGAGTTATTTTTGGAAGCCTAGAACAAAAAATAAAATGAAAACAAATATAAAATTAACTTCTATAGAAGTATGTGTATGTCCATATAATATGATCGCTGATTATTTGACCATTGATTTAACATTTTATTTATGAAAAAACGACAGTAAAAACAAAATAGACCATAAAAAGATAAAACTGCAACTATAACTCTGTTTTTGCTTTTGCAAACAAACAAACCAAAAAAAAAAAAAAACCTTTCATCCAGTAGTATGCTTTTTGTCTTTGATTTGGAAAACGCAGAATCTTTTATTCTTTGCTTCTAGATTGTTTTTAGATTGAATACTGTTAAATTTTAGAATGAATTCGCTGCATAAATCACCTAGTCCCCATTTAAGAAGAATCGAAAAACCAACTATTTGAAGTCAAAACATAATTGAGGCTTTTAGTTGGTCATAGCGAAATTTTAGAATGAATTTGGTCGTTTAGTTGGGTCGTAATAAAATTTATGTTATAAAATGAAGCTTCTATGACTAAATGCCATTCTAAGCATACAAGGGTCTTATTTCTTAATATCAAGTATTAACATTCTTGGGTACTTGTCTATGAATAAATAAGATATATGCTGCCAAATCAATACATTTTGTTATATGGTCATAACTTCAATTTTCACTCCTATAATGCATATGCCTTTTAACATTTCAGTTTATTCTTGCCAGTTTTGTTTTTCATGTGTAAATGTGTCATCATTATCCTCATCTATCCAGTGCTCAAGGCTTCAGTTTAAGGATGCAGTTCAACTATGTGAGGCCGGGCATCAAGAAGGATCCATGGAGAGAAGGATCCATGCCAATTTTTTAGGTTTAAGTTTTAATGAGGTCGAGAGTAGCTTTGCTATTCTGTCCTGCAGAAGAGCTAGAAGCTTGACCACCATAATAAAAACTGCTTTCTCCAGTTGCATAGAAAGAGGAGTCAATTGGCAGTGGTGGCATTTGCAGCTCCCGAACTTGATTATAGCTATTTCTAACAGATCGAGCTACACCTTTTCCTGATGCACGACCTGGTGCTGGTAGTGTAGGAACCAAAGGTCGTGCTGAGCTTTGTTTAGTTCCAGAGGATTCTTCTGCAATTCCATGAGTTTGTGCTGACCTTTGTCTAGAACCAGAGGGTTCTGCTGCAACTCCATCAGGTTGTGCTGATGAAGATTGTCCACTCTGAGATGCGTGTTCTGTCTTCTCTTGGGCATCAGCCAAAGAACATAGTAAACTTAAGTTAGACTCAAGTTTTTCTATATGAGGCTACCGAGTAAGAGGCAGGAGTTCAAAACTCCCCTTAAACGGTGCACATAGCTGCTCCTTCCCCGAATTACGCAAGTCGATGATTCTCTTGATTAGCATTTCATTTTCATTAAGTTTTCTATAGATCTGCAGTTCAAGAGAGCACTGCAAAACAGATCGACTGCATATACCGACGAAGACGAGGAATGACATCTAGCGAAGAAGGCATCCTCTCCAGCAAATCCACCAAAAAAAGCTAGTAACTCCGATAAACCAAGCCCCTAGTAGACAAGAGAGAGGAAGCTAAAGCTCCAGACTCCACAGTCCCGAAGATCGACGAGACAGAGAACCAGTATAGTTGTTCCCAGTCCGTCCAAAAGCTCCGTAAGCCAAACAGCCTTCCGTAATCCAAAGTTTCTGTCAGTATACACTAAGTGGATGGTACTGTTTATGTACCATGTCTATCGTTCATGAATGTGGGAGGTATCAATACAAGGGCATTGCATCGTCGTTAAGTAGAGAAATGAAAATATTTGATCGTCCTATTTGTTCTTGATGAATAAAAATTTGAGAACTTGAATTTGAATGCTAATAAAGCTAGAAATTTGGCGGTGCAACAGATCTTATATTGGAAAGGATCAATAAAACTTAAGTTTCATGTCTAAGCTCTTCTGAGCTAAGCAATCTTTGTATATTTGTTTCTCAACCTTGAATTTTGTTAGACAGCATATTATTTGTTTAAGACTGCAATGATTCATGATGTTATTTACAGTATTTGTTGATTTTTGTTTTTGTTTTTTTGTTATACCTATGAGATTTTTTTTAGTTCAATGTTAATTATTCTTGTATACAGTAGCTAGGTTTATTCAAATCCTATATATACTTTTTGTTTTAACGAGATTCAATTTTAACCTTCGCATCATAAATTTTGTACTGATGCAAACATGTTTGTCAAATGCCTTATCTTTCAGTTTTTCATAATAGATGAAATGGAGAAAAGAATTCGCTTCCAATTTGAAAATTGATGGTTCAACTATTTGAGTTTTGATAACAAGCTCATTCAGGGTTAGGAAATAAATGGTCAGCAATAAATAAATGGTTTCCTGGTTGTACTGAGAATTCAATAAACAACTTTAAAGGAACGCGAATCATTTTTTTCCAGGTGCAGAGCGTTGAGCACCAATAAGCATCATAAATCGCTTTTGGCATCGGTATCACTTCCCGATTCAGGTGTTGAGCACCAATAAGCATCAATCCACCAAAGGAATTGAACCATAATCGGTATCACTTATGAGCACCAGTTATTTTCCGCTCTTAAATGCGCAGATGACCCAAGATTAGCCTGTGTGGCTTCTTTGATTTCTGTTCTGTTTGGTAGCTCATAAGTCATTGAACCACCAAAGGAATCAGGTTGACTAAGAATAACATTTGATATTGCACCATTAGCGGATTATTTGAACGTTGAAAAGGTTAGCAGATTCTCCTCCTGCTTTTGGTTTGATGAGAAAAAGGGTTATATCATGTGGGATTTATGGTTGTTATACCGTCTTTTTGTTGCTGCAATATTCTTCAATATACTTATCCTTTAACATCTGTTTTAAATGTTTAATACTATTTTATCTTCGTGGGTTTTATTATCTAGAAATTGTTTCTATGCCAGTTGTAACCTTATGTCATAGTATCTGGTCAACACATAAAAGACATGATACTGTCATACTCGCACCTGCATACAATAGCATAATAAAACTTTGTCTAATACCTTTTGTAAACTCTATCATGATATAACATAAAGTGCTTTCCTCAAAACTATCTTCGCCATAGGTTGGACCAAGGTGCAAAGTTTATTTGTTAATATAGATTTGCAGATGTGACTGTTTATGTATGGCTATTGTTCATGGATGTGAGAGGTAAATTATTACAAGGTATTACATCACCGCTAAGTAGTAGATATGGAGAAAAAAAAAAGATTTATCGTCCTTTTTTTAGTCTATCTGGCTCTTGATGAGTAGAATTTTGAGAACTTGAATTTGAATACGAGTAAAGTTAGAAATTTGGCGTTGCAGTGTGTTACGAAGGATCAATAAAACTTAAGTTTTGTATCTAGGTTCTTTTAATCCGAGTAATCTTTTGTATTTGTTTTTCAACCTTGCATTTTGTTAAACTGCATTATTTGTAATTTGGCTACCATGATTCATGATGTTATTTATAGAATTTGTTAACTTTTTTTTTTTAAGTATAATTGTGAGAATTGTTTAGTTCTATATTTGGTACAGTTTTGTACAATAGGTTTATTCAAACCCAATTATTGTTATTTTGTTTCAATGGGATTCAATTCCAACCTTTGCATCATAAAATTTGGTTCTATGCAGTTTGCAAAGTTGTCAGCATCTTCATGAAGCCTTCCATAAGTTCAAGTTGGAGTACGCATGTATGATTACAATGATGAAGATAACAATGAAAATGATGGCCATGTTTATTACAGGATTCAGTGTTCAACCCGTTTGTCTATCTAGGTATTTATCCGTATTATCTATTTATTGTTTCTGTTGTTTCATTAGTAATTACATTTCTGTGTTCTGATATGTAGTAATGGTCTATATTTTAAACCCAAAACAATAAAGCTTTCAAAACTTCAGCCTTCAATCTTTCTGAAGAAATGATTAAATGAAACGGGTATTTCTGTACTCTCAACCCAATCTTTCACCATAGTTGCACGTATCCACTTGTACACAAAGTCGATAGGGGGTTTTCATGTTCTTAACGAGTTCATTGTCAAAAGCATAATTCAATTAATGAATAATGAAGCAATTATGTCTACCCACTATTCGGAACTTCCAACTCAAATTTCCAATTCTTAAGGTAGTGTGATGATAAATTTCGTACAATTATTAACCATTCTTGGACTTCAGGAATGCTCATTTTTTTAGCACATAGAATTTTTATATTCAACACAAGGATATAGTGACGACCTAGAACTTTATATCAACATCTTCTGAAAAAGCGTTTCTCAAATTTAAGTGTGGTATAAATGCGCCCCTTTCTTCCATCCGACTTAAGGGAGAATGTGGTTGGTTGTAAAAATTTTATTATTTCAAAATATGTTTTTTGATTGTAATTTTCATAATTCTTAATTTGAACACTTATTTTCTGATTGTACAATTAAATTAAATTTATTATTTTGTGTATTTAAACACAACAAAATATTACTAATTTAATGATCATAAAATTTGTTATAAAATTGTAAATTTCTAATTTATTTCAAAATTTTGTTTTCTAGTTGTAAATTAATCAAAATTTGTTATAATGTATATTTAAATATATCAAAATATTTAACCATTATTTATTAGATTGTAACTTTTTAAGAGATGGTAAAATTTGTTTTTTAATTTCAAAAGTTGAAAATCTGTTTTGCAATTGTAGTATTATTTGAACTTATTATTTTTGTGTATGTAAATGCATCAAAATATATAAACATTATCAGTTGCATTTTATTGATTAATAACAGAATTCATTAATATTTTTTCAGTGGTTGATATTAATCAGATAATCATAATAATTTGTAACTACAAATTAGAACTGACTAAATTAAAAATATACAATGATTATGGGTGTATTTTTTTTATTTTAATTAGTGATTATGTAATATAAGATATGTATATGTCTCCACCAAGTTTGGGTGAGGGACTTTCTTCATATGATAAGTTCATTTTCTTATTTGGTTCATTTTAGTTTCACATTTCAATGGAATAATAAAAATCATCGTTTTCGTATGTTTTTTGGGGTATGTTTTGTATTTGATAAAACATTCAGAGTTGCCTTATCATGCAGGAAGCAGTTTAAGATAGAATTCACCTTGGACATAAATGTTGAAGTACGATACTTAAGTTTATGGTGATTATTTCTTTGCCTTCGTACTGTTTTTTTGCTCCTTATAATCATGCTTTGCTCGAAAAAGATCACCACTGCAAATTAATAATCAGCCTTTCTTCTCTGGCCAATATTTATTATGAAGGCTATGATGTGATTCAAAACAATGATGGATGATTTATTACCAATTTCTGGTCCATCAAAATGAACAGGTATTCTTCTTCTCTTAATGAAATAGTTCCACTCTCTCATTTGAAGCTTAAATTCTCAACTCTTAGTCTCTTACCATAGAGCCGATGTTAGTGGAATGACTGTAATCATAATGGTCTGCAGCTTTTGTTAGTAAACTATATGCTGATGAATTGTCACATATTATGTATTTCAGAAGAAAATACTGAATCCAGTCAAAGCGGAAAGTCCTGTTAGAATAAAGTAAAGGGAAAGCAGCTTTGCTGATGAAGTCATTGTGATATTACTCCAGTCTTCAAACAAGCGTCTGCTGCTAATATATGTAGTAAAAATGATAATGTTAGATTTTAAGTTGGCAGTTATTGGATTTGCTGATTATAAGCTTTAGAAGTACTGACCTATGAAATATGCGAAGCATGAAGTTTTATATGTTGTTATGTGTAAAATGAGAATCTAATTCAAATGTGGTTAATTTATGGGGCTTTGAGTGGAATTAGAATATATGCCATACTGATTAGAACTTTGTATTTGTGATCTTATTATTACTTTTTAAATGAAATTGTTGTGTGTATGTGTTATTGAAATGAATTTTCATAAGAGAGTTGGATTGGTAGGCAATACTGGGTATTGATAGTGCTGTATTTATCTGGTATTGAAACTGAGGGCCTGTTCTTTGGTCCAAAACGAACACGTTATCTGATGGATGCGTCCATCAGATAACGGTCCATTTTGGACCGTTTATCCAACGGCTTAAAATGAAGCCGTTGGGCTCGGGTACAAAACCCCTCTCCTCTATAAATTCCTACCCCCTTCCTTTCATCCTTCTACCACAAATCCATCTTTTATCTCTCTAAACACTCCTATCTCCGCACGAAAATGGCTAATGTACAACAAAAACACCATTGGAACAGTGAATCAACATGACTCTTACTGAAATGCGCCGTTGCTGCGTATGGTAAATGTGGTAATAACAAGAAAGGGGTTATCAAAGTGATAACGGAAAAATTTAATGCTGCAGCGGTCGAAATCAACGTTACACGATCAGATGGAAATCTGGAATGGATCGATGAAAACAAAGTTCGATACAAGTATGATAGTCTTCGAAGGGAATGGGTTAAATGGGAAAGCTTGAACAACAAAACTGGAGCTGGTTGGGATCCTAATCGTCAAACTGTTCCAGGGTCGGATGAATGGTGGGATGATTGTTTAAAGGTATTCTCGGTAAACTTCTGTTTTGTTTTTTAATAAATCCGTTATTAATCATCATTGTTAAAATAGGAATTTAGGCCGTGTATTCTGAAATTTAGAAAGTCACCGCTTGAGCATTTGGAGCTACAACAACAACTGTTTCAAGGAACACATGCAACTGGACAGACGGCGTATACCCCAGCATATACACCCGTTGTTACTCAACCTGAGCAAACATCACAATTTACTCCCTCTTTGCCTGGAAATTACGTAAATCCATGGGCATTTTATAAATTCAAAGTCAACTCAATGAAACAGAAGAAGAAGGGCAAAATAATATTCCAAATTTGAATTCACCAACACGTCATTCTTGAGTCCTGAACCGCCCATTCAACCAAACGTGTAGAAACTCCCGTGCAGCAAACTCGACATGTTGGTTCATCCTCTGGTAAAAATGGAGGTTTCAGAAAATGTCATGGTGAAATGGACAATAAGATGGCTGATCTCGTCGATTACATCCATGCCCGAAAAGTGCAAAAATCTACAAGTACGGAAAGTCCGACGCCATACACTTCGACAACAAATAGTGTACGGTCAACAGAGAATTCTTTAATTTAGGCTGATATGATAGCACGTGTTAAACGCTTGAATGAAGGAGCAAATTTTAATTTCAGTGAAGGTTTACATATACTTGCAGATCCCAACAAAACAGATATATTCAACCTCTTAAACGACGACGATGCAATACCATGGATGGCGTTTGAGACAGAGCGCGATCAACTTTCTGCTGACTACAAGTACTATCTGATCAAGAACAGACTAAGTAATGTTCAGGATTTCTACTATTATTTCAGGTTTTTATTGTACTTCTGCATATTTATGTTCTGTATGGTTAACTGTATTATTTTGTTGTACTAATAACGTTATGTTTTAATCGGTAATTAATTAAATTACAAAATATAAATAAAATGTTCCACTCAAATACTCCGCTTAACGCGCCAAACGCATTCTTCGCTAACTACAATTCTCCGCTATAATACTCCGCTCAAATTCTCCGCTTTCGCTTACGGCGAACACACCCTGAATCATACTGCGTTGACGTCATACTGGATGATGTCAACTTGCAAATTATGGTTTTGTTAAAATTCAACTTGATGGGCTAACCATATACATACTTCTGCATGCGTTTGCTACCTTGTAGGCCCGTACTTCACTGTTAGAGTGGCAGGCCATTGATGAAGATTTTTTCGGTTAGCACACAATACTTGCAGTGGGGTTGGGCACTGTAACAAATCAGTTTTTCGATCGTTGAATATTCAAATATCGAAAGATATCGGAAGCTAAAAATAAAAAGAAGCTAAAAATAAAAAGATAGAGTATAATCTCGCAATATATGTCAAATAAACACAAATCAATAATAGATTTATCCAATTGGATTCACTAAACCTTTTTTAAACGGATCTTTCATTTATAAAATCTCATTTCATAATATATAAAGATACTAATATATACCTAAGTATATTCACTAAATGATAAAAATAATTTCACATTTTAAAAGCACATTTAATGGGTTACTATAGCTCAAACCATTCCATTAACTTTTCAATTTGATATCCTTAAGTAAGCAAAATCTTATGAAAATAATTTTTATAGCAACAAGTAGTTTCAAATGAATAAGACCCCTAAGATAAAAATGATGTAATTCAAGTTGGGGTATTTTTATCTTTTAGACTTTGACTTGACAACACTTTCACCTTCAGAATAATTGAAGTTTGTTATCTGATGTTCTTTGATGTCCGATTGTTTTTTCAAATTTTAAATGACTTGACAAGCATAAATGACAGGATGTGCAAGGGTGCACACAAAAGAAAACATGCTTGTGATTGTGGTTTCCGCTCATGCTAATAGGATTCAACATGAGATTGATGAGGTGTGTTAACATTCTGAAGCATTGAGCGTATTTGCATATTTTCCAACTGATCTGTGAAGAACCTCTTCACTAACATACACCCATACTTCTCCATATTTTGCACATTATCTATAGCAATATGTCAATGCAATTTTAATGAGGTAGTAAAATGCAATGTGTAGGTTCAGGGTGCTGGTAGATGGTAAGGAAATTTGAATTTTTTTTATAGACAGATGATAACGCACAAAACAAAGTGCAAGTGTAAAGATGCAAAGAAAATTTCTCTTTCACCCATATCCTGACCATTGCTCTTCAACTCTATTTGCCTCTGCTCGGACTCACGCCTAGAATTCCATCGATGAGCCAATCACCGTAGTGCTTCAACCAACGCACTACAAAACCCCATTTGACCATCATCCAGCTACTAGTTGCTTTTCCATGTCGAAGTTCATTTAGCTTAATCAAATTTCCCATAACAAATCAATAGCTTGGACGTTGCTTTTATTGTGTATATGTTAAAGCTTACATCTCGTCCACTAGCGATCTGGTGGAATGTTTGCACACAACAAGAAAGTAGCACTTCTCTTAATACAACGTGAAAATGGCAAATCTCCCTTAGAGGATCTCCAATTGCATGAGCATGATTAGTGGACGTTTATTAAGATCCTTATAACAGCTAGGTGCAAACAAATACTCGCATCCATTAGAACTTCATTATCAATGCAAATGTAACATCGTAGTTTACCGGTATTTACTGGAGCAGATAATTCATATGGTGTGTGGTGGACAAAGCAGAGGTGGCGATGCTGCAAGAGGTGGACGGGTTAAGGTAAAGGTGGTTGTTGTTGGTGATCGAGTGGAGATTACCTAAAACACAATTATAGGTGATTGGAGTGGTATGACCTTCCTTTAAGTTGGCAGAACCATGGCTATGATGGAAACGAGGGCGGGATATAGAAGAAAAGCTTAATCGCGATGAGCTGGAGATGGGGGGGGGGGGGAGGGACAATGGGACCTTGATCAGTTGTTATGGAGTTTTTAGGGTTTGAGGAAGGAAAATGAATTTCATTGAACACTATGGGAAATGCAAAACAAAGGGAAGGCGATGATGACATGGAGGGGGTTAGATGTAGGTAATGAAGGGTCATCACCAACAGTTTCAATGGAGAAAACAAGATTTGGTGCGAGAATTTAGCATAAAACAGGGTTTGAGGAAGTGTTTGATGATTTGACTACGGAGAGACTGGTTCAAGAACACTTGCAATTGCAAGTGTAATTTGCAGGAAAATTTGTAGAGGTAAGGTACTATAGATACATGTCAATTCAACAGGGAATGATGCTCAAATTATCATTGGAATGACAAGAATTGGGCAACCTAATTTGTTAAAAACAAGATTACAATTTGCATAGAAATGCATAGCAATGAAATGTTGATAAAAATGGCAATACAGAGGTGGTAAAGAACATTATAATGGAAAGAACAAAGATCAATATAGACTGAATTTGCAACCAATAAAAATGAGCTTAGGAATTCAAGAATTAACAACTAGAGATATAATTAACTAAGTTGCAAGAATTAAAGGAAATATACTACTGGAAATAGGAAATAAGTGCAAGAATGAAAGCAAAAAACTGACTAATTCGATTAAACTAAGAACTAGAAGATAAAATGGAAATGTAAAGGTACTAGAAATAAAATGAACCGAAAGGAAATGATAAGTTGCTAATCTACAGCATACTATAATAGCTGAGTATCAAATGCCCACTTTAGCCATAAACCGAAGCGTCTCCTTTACTTCGTGTTTTTTTCCTTTTTTAAATTATTCTCACTTTCTTCTACATTTTACCCCAAATATGAGTATATTGCCCAAATAAGAGGTTTAGAATTGAATCACGATACTCACTTCTTCATTTTCATTTCCTACCACTGCCTCTTCATCTGATTGTGAGAGATTTTGATTGTAGATTTGCATAATTTTTTCCAATCTCTGTCATCTCTTTCGCTTAAGCTCGCTAATTATGTTGTAATATGATGATCCACAAAAATTTACATTTTTCAATTTATTTTACAATGAAAAGGTGTCAATGAGAAGATTTGCAACCAACTTAGGACATCTTCAGCTCCTAAATTGAAAGAATGTTGTCGTCACTATAGTCCGGTCCCGTTTCATGTGATTTTGCTGCCAATTTTACATCCATGTACGTATTTTTCCACTCTTTCCTTTTATTTATTTTTCAAATTTTGAGCACCACATTCTTTCAATTCTAACATGAGACGACCCCAAATCCCGTACTGACGGTGACAAGGGTAATCTTTGGAATATAACACATAAACAGATAACAACAGAACATAATTAAATAAATACACCAGGTAATGAACAAATAATACACTGGATAAACATAATCATCAGAGTTACGCAGTATACAGGATCGTACTTAGTACAAATACAGTTCAGCTATACATAAATGTCTACAGCGGAAAACAAACATACTATGTACAATAAGAGCTGAACAACATAAAAAGAGATAAATGATAGAATCCATCTTCAGCTCCAGCTATCCAGAAAGAGCCTGCTAAACCTGAAGACAAGGCTGCCCGTGTAGAAATAAGGTCACCCGAGTTTGCAAGTGAAACAAACTACGAGTCAGTCATGGGACTGGTATGAGAAATCTACTTAACACATTATACAATTGGCTAATCACAGGACCACGCCACTTTCGTGGAACGGGTTTACTCCATTGGATTGCCAGTGCTTTAAAACAAATAAATCTTTTAAACATCGTAATTTTTTTGTAAAAATGAAGCCATTATAAGACTTAGTTCCCATCACACAATGCAACACAAACCGGAGGATAGAGTTTTACCTTATAATGGCCAAAATATGCTGGATACGAATAAAACAAAAGAATTTGATATTATTACTAGTGTTTATAGGTTTCAAAACAATTTCAATCATAACTATCAATCATAGATGACATGGGTACCATATATTATGTCGCCATATATATAGGTATACAATCAAAACTGCACAGTCACGTATTTGGAAATTGGATTTTCGTCATGAACCAAGGCAAAAGATAGTCCTTACCGACTTCGAGACGCTCTAGCCCGTGTCTCAGGCAAGTACTCAGTCAAGCCTTTGGATCGTCAGGGCCGGTCCATCGATGTGGATTAAAATGACTGAACACTACGTTTCCCCGCCCTATGGGGCATCAATGAGCCAACGAATGACTCCATCGGTCCCGGATCGACCGATATAACCGAGGCGCCTCGCAACAGCAACAACCACATAGGTGAAAATAATATAAATGTCAGCCAGTTCAAGCACCAACACCACCTTTAGCTACAAGGAAACGCATGCCCTCCCTGATGTCCTCTCCCCTTTCTGGTTCATACCGGGGTGTGAGGTTCGCGAATTCACGTTATACACAAAGCTACGCCACACAGGCGGTGCTTTGATCATCAACCACAAGACTTTACTTTTCAACAGAAGCCTTGATCACTGCATCTTAGCATGCCATGCAGGCAATTCACATCATACAACTGATGGCTATCAATCACACATAATGAATTCCAATGTCAGACACACAATCCATTTGCAAGTCCGTTCTGGGTCTGAACGAAACCGGAGGCACTATATACCTCGCATACCCATCTATCTACACGTACGTCTGGAAGGTCACCACTCATTATCCATATTTCAGGATGCCTCCCAATCAGAACATCAGTTACCATCCAAACGAGGTGAAGGTTTCCGGTCTTCAACCACCGACTTCATCTTCGATTCAGTTATTCAGAATGGGATAAACCCGGTCTTTCTGAGCAACTCGCGTATATAATAAACAAGTGCTACACAAACACACATACGCCTTATTCAAATTCATTAGTCACTAACCGTAAATTAGTAAGAGAACAATTTCCCAAATATTAACCCCGAAGGCCGAAACCAACATCAAATCAAAACCCAGGGAACCATTCGACTCAACTAACCTTCAGTTAATTCCTAAATTTCACATTCCATATCGTTTATAATATTTTATAACGATTTATCGCTATTTTTATTTATTTAAAAATAGCCAATTTATTCAAATGACGCTTCAGGCCATAACGCGGCCGTGGCGCTGTTTTTCTTTATATTTGATTTAAAAATTACTGAAAATCTAACCGTTGGATCATCACAAATTTTACATCATTAGAAAGATCTTTTTAAAACGAATCCAACGGTTCCATTCTTGGGAAAATCCGACGGTCGGATCTCCCGGTACACTCGTTTGAAGTTTCGATTTCAAAATATGAACTGCAACGTCGTTATTCGATTTAGTTTAATTATATATATATATATATAATCGATTATGGCTCTGTTTTTCTTCAGATTTGAATTAAACATTCCAGACAATCCAACCGTTGGATCTTTACAAAGTTGGTGTCGTTGGAAAGATA
This sequence comes from Allium sativum, assembly GCA_030737875.1. NCBI lineage: Eukaryota > Viridiplantae > Streptophyta > Magnoliopsida > Asparagales > Amaryllidaceae > Allium > Allium sativum. Next base: position 134,858,804 of record CM060925.1, on the reverse strand, counting down.
TTTCCAAAGCGAACCCAACGGCTTCGGTTTCGGGAAAATCCAGTGGTCGGATCTCCCGCACTAATCGTTTGAAATCACAATTTCAAAATACGAACTACAGCTTCTTATTCGATATATTCAATTCTATTTATATATATATAATTGATTCTTCGATTTCAAAACTATATTCTTTTCATACATTTGATAAAAATGATATTTTTATCCACCCGACATTTATTTCAACACTTCACTATTTTTAATAATTCATGTATATAATAAAAACACGCTATGGGGGTGGGCGTATCCTACATGGATGTGAAGCTCTCGAAGAATACTCCAAAATTCAACAAAGGGGCGATGGGTTTTATGGCTTGTGGAGAGAGAAAATGAGGAGAGAAGGAGGGAGCACAGTTTCGCCGTTGAGTCGAGGAGAGAGAAGTTTATGAGGGCCAATAGGGTTTTTCCATTTATTTATATATTTTTAAATTTCGAAAATACCCTCTTTCACACACGAACCCCAATTCAAGCCCAACGACTGTCGTCCCTACCGTTTTACCCCCATTCCGAACACAATGGGATATGTTTCGTAGGCCCATTCAACTGTTTCAGTTAGTTTTCCTTCAAATTAAAATATAAAACATTAAATATTTAATTTGAACGTACATTTCAATTTGCCGGGGCCACAAACTGATTCGAAAAATTCCAGAAAAATAAATCTAACTATGTTTTGACGATACGGTCCCAACAAAACTAGTTTTGTCGAATTCTGAGGTCGTTTGCAAAATGGTCTTTTTCTGGTCGATCCAATTTAACAGAAATCGACCAAACACATTTTCCTTTGCCACACTCTCGTACTAGCTTCAAAAATTATGAAATTTGAAACCTAGCAATAGTTTAACATCCAGGATCCAACAAAAGTGGTTTCGTCAAATTCCGAGGTCGTTTGCAAAATGGCCATTTTCACGGGCTATATAAACTCTATAGCGACCTTTTTGAAAATTCATTTGGCCATAACTTTTGCTACCTGCTATGAAACTTCGATTTTTCAGATTCGTTAGAAAGATATTCACCAATAGATTTAAATATTTTTTGTTTCACTCAAATCCAATTTGTTTTGCACCCGGTACAGTCAGTCAAAGTTTGAATTCAAATTTTGAAACTACCACGCCATTTCAGGCCTTGTTTATAATTAGAATAATTATATTCATTTTCAATGTCGATTCAAACTTACTTTTCATCGTTATTATTCAAAATATTTATTTTAAATATTTTAAATCCACCTAATTAGCCAATTTAAATTTTTTAAATTGGTTCAGATTTTCAGGGTCGTTACAATCTCCCCCACTTAAAATTTTTCGTCCCCGAAAAGGAACAAAGTCGAAAGTGGTTTGATTAATCAACTCTACTTCCAATCTGGCTTCCATTCTCCAACTTTTCAGTTTTTGAGAATTTTCAAATTCTTCAAAAAATTTGGCTAACATCCGGAATTTTTGAAAAATTTCGCCATAACAATTTATTGGGCCGTATTAGGTACCCAATAAATCCTATAAAGCATACACATATTTATAGTGATATATTCTGGTGTTTACAGGGGAGCGTGTATAGATAATAACTCCAGAGAATAAATTCTCATCACCATGTCAAAGCCTGAGGGAGTGTGTATTTTTAATTGCTCCAGAGAATAAATTCTCGTCACCTCGTCCCGTGTGGGAAATAAATAATCCATGTGCCGTATCTAATAACTAGAGAGACGTGATTATTGTCAACTCCAGACCCGTGTGGGGTTTTTATTAATCTTGGCAATTTATCGTTACAATTTTATATGGTCTATATCAGTCATCAATTCAACCTGTAATATATAGTCATCGCCATACAAGCCTCTCGCTCGTATGGTAAATCTTCAACCTCGTCACACAAGCTCCAAATGCTTATGTGGTATATGATGAAGTATGCCTATCTTCGAGAAGTATGCCATGTAGTGTAGTTCAAAATTAATTGTTACTATCCTATGGCGACATTTATTATTACACACAGAACGACCAGCACTCCGCATCCAATGGCATTCACAGGAGTTGATATAATAATATTTCGCATCCAACTCATTAAGGTTTACCTATTTGTCGGGCACGCAATTAAATTCTTTACTCAACAGCTAATCCATTTACATGTTCAAACATATATAATGCACATGTATATATTTCTATCTATTTTCAAATCAGTTCAATGTGTGATTTAATTAACTACCATTCTAATAATTTAATTAAACAAATCCACTATCACACAACTCAAACAACAAGCAATTTGTTTTTAACTTTTCAAAATCATGCAAATTAATTCATACACTCTTTTACTTTTCAAATATATATCCTTTATATATTCAAAAATCATATTTCTAAAACCAGACTATATATATACTCACAAATACGTTATTTATAAACATATAATTCTCAACTCATTCTGGGGCATTTCTGACCCCATCTCTGACGAGTTATTCTGATTCTACTGTACTCGTACTAGGATATTACTAATCCTATCTGTATTGAGTTACCCGTCCTAGAACACTACTGGTTCTATCTCTGACGAGTTCGTTAATGTGTTATATACCAGAGCTAAGCTTAACCAAAGTTCTGATACCACGCTGTGACGACCCCATTCCCCGTTTCTGACGGTGACAAGGGTAATCTTTGGAATATAACACATAAACAGATAACAGCTGAACATAATTAAATAAATACACCAGATAATGAACAAATAATACACTGGATAAACATAATCATTAGAGTTACGCAGTGTACAGGACCATAATTAGTACAAATACAGTTCAGCTATACATAAATTTCTACAGCGGAAAACAAACATACTATGTACAATAGGAGCTGAACAGCATAAAAAGAGATAAATGATAGAATCCATCTTCAGCTCCAGCTATCCAGAAAGAGCCAGCTAAACCTAAAGACAAGGCTGCCCGTGTAGAAATAAGGGCACCCGAGTTTGCAAGTGAAACAAACTACGAGCCAGTCATGGGACTGGTATGAGAAATCTACTTAACACATTATACAATTGGCTAATCACAGGACCACGCCACTTTCGTGGAACGAGTTTACTCCATTGGATTGCCAGTGCTTTAAAACAAATAAATCTTTTAAACAACGCAATGCTTTTTGTAAAAATGAAGCCAATATAAGACTCAGTTCCCATCACACAACGCAATGCAAACCGAAGGATAAAGTTTTACCTTATAATGGCCAAAATATGCTTGATACGAATAAAACAAAAGAATTTGATATTATTACTAGTGTTTATAGGTTTCAAAACAATTTCAGTCATAACTATCAATCATAGACGGCATGGGTAACATATATCATGTTGCCATATATATAGGTATACAATCAAAACCGCACAGTCACATATTTGGAAATTGGATTTCCATCATGAACCAAGGCAAAAGATAGTCCTTACCGACTTCGAGACGCTCTAGCCCGTGTCTCAGGCAAGTACTCAGTCAAGCCTTTGGATCGTCAGGGCCGGTCCACCGATGTGGATTAAAATGCCTGAACACTGCGTTTCCCCACCCTATGGGGCGTCAATGAGCCAACGAATGGCTCGATCCATCGGTCCCGGATCGACCGATATAACCGAGTCGCCTCGCAACAGCAACAACCACATAGGTGAAAATAATATAAATGTCAGCCAGTTCAAGCACTGACACCACCTCTATCTAGAAGGAAACACATGCCCTCCCTGATGTCCTCTCCCGTTTCTGGTTCATACCGGGGTGTGAGGTTCGCGAATTCACGTTATACACAAAGCTACGCCACACAGGCGGTGCTTTGATCATCAACCACAAGACTTTGCTTTTCAACAGAAGCCTTGATCACTGCATCTTAGCATGCCACGCAGGCAATTCACACCATGCAACTGATGGCTATCAGTCACACATAATGAATTCCAATGTCAGACACACAGTCCATTTGCTAGTCCGTTCTGGGTCTGAACGAAACCGGAGGCACTATATACCTCGCATACCCATCTATCTACACGTACGTCTGGACGGTCACCACTCATTATCCATATTTCGGGATGCCTCCTAATCAGGACATCAGTTACCATCCAAACGAGGTGAAGGTTTCCGGTCTTCAACCACCGACTTCATCTTCGATTTCTTATCGTCGATTCATTTATTCAGAATGGGATAAACCCGGTCTTTCTGAGCAACTCGCGTATATAATAAACAAGTGCTACACAAACACACATACTCCTTATTCAAATTTATTAGTCACTAACCGTAAATTAGTAAGAGAACGATTTCCCAAATATTAACCCCGAAGGCCGAAACCAACATCAGATCAAAACCCAGGGAACCAATCGACTTAGCTAACCTTCAGTTAATTCCTAAATTCACATTCCATATCGTTTATAATATTTTATAACGATTTATAACTATTTTTATTTATTTAAAAATAGCCAATTTATTCAAACGACGCTTCAGGCCATAACGCGGCCGTGGCGCTGTTTTTCTTCAGATTAGATTTAAACATTCCCGAAAATCTATCCGTTGGATCATCACAAATTTTACATCATTAGAAAGATCTTTTTAAAACGAATCCAACGGTTCTAGTTTTGGGAAAAATCCGATGGTTGGATCTCCCGGTACACTCGTTTGAAGTTTCGATTTCAAAATACGAACTGCAGCGTCGTTATTCGATTTAATTTAATTATATATATATATATATATAAATATAATCGATTCTGGCGTTGTTTTTCTTCAGATTTGAATTAAACATTCCATACAATCCAACCGTTGGATCTTTACAAAGTTGGTGTCGTTGGAAAGATATTTCCAAAGCAAACCCAACGGTTTCGGTTTCGAGAAAATCCAATGGTCGGATCTCCCGCACTAATCGTTTGAAATCACGGTTTCAAAATACGAACTGCAGCTTCTAATTTGATATATTTCAATTCTATATATATATATATAAATATAATTGATTCTTCGATTTCAAAACTATATTCTTTTCATACATTTGATAAAAATGATATTTTTATCCACCCGACATTTATTTCAACACTTCACTATTTTCAACAATTCACATATATAATAAAAATGTGATTTTTATTGCAAAACAATTTATTTCAAAACACGACTATTTTATATAGTTCATATAAGTGATAAAAATATGATTTTTATTATAAAACAATTTATTTCAAAACATGACTATTTTATATAGTTCATATAGATGATAAAAATAGGATTTTTATTATAAAACAATTTATTTTGAACACGATTACCATTCAACACATGAATTTCTATTCAACACACGAGTACAGTTTCAACCCATGAAAATAATTCTAACACATGAATATTATTCAAAATTTTGGCAGCATAACGGCAGGGTAGTTAAAACCAGGGCCGTCCCCAGTATGGCTCCTCGCTCTACCTTAAAGCCTTACAGCTTTTGACAATGGGGATTTCATGCATCTAGTTCGCACGCAGGCGACATGTATATTTTCATTTCCACAACTATTTCAAATTTGTTTCAATCACCAATGGGTATTTTTCAACCACAACCAAACAATATCAACCACAAACAATTCTATCAACCATTCGCATTATTCACCAAATTTTCACACCAATCACAAACAATAAATATCGTCCATGGTCTGTGGATGAGGGGAGTATATATATATATATTCATATATAAATATATTTCGATTCACTTCAATTCATTTCAATGTCATTTCATCGCATATATAACTTACACATCGAACATACAACTTATACAACGCTTATACAAGAGGTGTACAACGCTTATATAACTCATACATCGACTATATAATTTATGCATCATTGTTTTCCATATCGTTTATAAATTAGAAATCTCACATTGGGTTCCACTCCACCAAAAATAGCAGAAGGCCCAGAAAAATATGTTGTCTCTTTTAGAATGTAGAAGATGTCCACACGAGTCCACTGTCTCTTGTTTCACTGAATTTCGTCAAGAAACGAAAAAGATATGATTTTTACAGTGAAATCAAAAACCGTAGCATTTTAAAGTGCTATAGAATATAAAATAAAATAAACTGTCGTACCTTTCTATTTTGATTCAAAACTAGGTTTGGCTTTTGCTCTCGATCCGCAGCACGATAGGAAGATCGGCTTGTACCACGCTGTAGAGGGGAGAGAGATGCTGCTAACGATGGTGGCGCGGTCACCTGCGATCGCTGGAGGACGGCTCGATCTCGACCGAGGCGGCGGGTCTTCCCGAGCTCGATTCTCGAGCTACACGCAACGGGGGTGGGCGTATCCTACATGGATGTGAAGCTCTCGAAGAATACTCCAAAATCCAACAAAGGGGCGATGGGTTTTATGGCTTGTGGAGAGAAAAAATGAGGAGAGAAGGAGGGAGCACGGTTTCGTCATTGAGTCGGGGAGAGAGAAGTTTATGAGGGCCAATAGGGTTTTTTCCATTTATTTATATATTTTTAAATTTCGAAAATACCCTCTTTCACACACGAACCCCAATTCAAGCCCAACGACTGTCGTCCCTAGCGTTTCACCCCCATTCCGAACACAATGGGATATGTTTCGTAGGCCCATTCGACTGTTTCAGTCAGATTTCCTTCAAATTAAAATATATAACATTAAATATTTAATTTGAACGTACATTTCAATTTGTCGGGGCCACAAACTGATTCAAAAAATTCCAGAAAAATAAATCTAGCTATGTTTTGACGATACGGTTCCAACAAAACTAGTTTCATCGATTTTTGAGGTCGTTTGCAAAATAGCCTTTTTCTGGTTGATCCAATTTAAAAGAAATCGACCAAACACATTTTCCTTTTCCATGCTCACATACTAGCTTCAAAAATTATGAAATTTGAAACCTAGCAATAGTTTAACATCCCGGATCCAACAAAAGTGGTTTCGTCGAATTCCGAGGTCGTTTGCAAAATGGCCATTTTCACGAGCTATATAAACTCTATAGCGACCTTTCTGAAAATTCATTTGGCCATAACCTTTTCTACCCGCTATGAAACTTCGATTTTTTAGATTCGTTAGAAAGATATTCACCAACAGATTTAAATATTTTTGGTTTCACTCAAATCCAATTTGTTTTGCACCCGGTACAGTCAGTCAAAGTTTGAATTCAAATTTTGAAACTACCGCACCATTTCAGGCCTTGTTTATAATTAGAATAATTTTATTCATTTTAAATGTCGATTCAAACTTACTTTTCATTGTTATTATTCAAAATATTTATTTTAAATATTTTAAATCCACCTAATTAGCCAATTTAAAATTTTTAAATTGGTTCAGATTTTCCGGGTCGTTACATAATAGGAAAAAGAATCACCTAAATCGGAGATTATTGTAATTCTATTCCTGCATTGCATTTGGCAAATGGTGGTATGTACTTAAGTTTCTCACTGATTTATTTAACTTAGTCAGTGAGGATTTAAAATATTTTTCCCTCATCTTCATAAATCCTTTACTCAACTTGAACTATGGGTACACTCTATTTAAATAGCTTGCACATGGTTGTTTCCCAATAATTAATCAAATTATTTAATATTAGTGAAGTTGTTTAGTGTACAACTAAAATACAGTGCTTTATCTTAAATCCCACTTCTATTTTATTTAGCGTGGAACTTCTAAATAAAAGAGAAATGTCTAGATGTCTATATTTTTCCCAACTATTTGTTGCATTAGCTACGTAATGTTAAGTTAAAGGAATCTGTGTAGTATAACCAAGAAAGTTAATTTCACTATAACTATTTTGGGCTTAAATTCTGAAACATAAGCATACTTCTTTTTATGCTTGACCATTGATGCTCGCAAAAAATTTGTATTTATAATTTGATATAAGTTAAGATATCGATTAACCTCTTCTCTACTTACTATAATGAAAATAAAATTCATAATCATGCTTATATTAAATCAATGATTTATCATTAGATTATCTTATTCAACACTTAGGTTGTTAATTTCCAACCATGGCCTTCTTACGCTACTTTTTCCTATGGGTAAAAGATTTTCAATAAAAATGGATTTATCGTTAATCAATATAATTTATGTGAACAGATTTACGATTGGCTCTGTAATATTCTTGCTAATTACGTCTTGGTGCATCTTTTACATTGTGTGTATTCTATTGGCTTCCTAATAATAATGCAAATGTTTGCTTTTGACTAATAGCTATGACGGGTAATTCCAACTTACAAGACAAATTATATTCCTTTCCTTACATCATAATCGGTTAGAATAATATATATTCAAATCATAATTTAAATTAAAAGGAGAGGTTGATTATTTTACCTACAAAAATCACTTTATTGCATTAACATGGTTTATGTTATTTCAGTTTTACACATGATTTGGGTTATTATTTTTCTTGATAATCATTAAAAATATACTTTAAAGAGCTGTGTCTTTTTCAGGCACATTTATGTGAATAAGTTCACAATTATGTTTCATGATAAAATGATATGGTTAGAGGATGCGTTGCAAAAGAAACAACATGTATTTTCAAGGCCTGAATAACTAATTAGATCGATTCATTTGAAAAGTTCGATGTTACACATGTAGCTTATAGGTATACTATAGTGTGCCATGGGTTTGGTTTACTATTGTTTTCCTTTGGAATCTTTTTTGGCAAAGCTGTCCTTTGGATATTAGTTAGGAATGATTATCAAACTATTATTTTACGATCCTTATTCTTCCCACCTTGATTACTTAGTGCTTGCAACGTAGGATTAAGATTTATTTCAAATATCGAATTTAAACAATATTACGTTTCCGACTATATTATCGGCCTTCCAAATTTTATGATTTTTTGTAAATTATGTAACATTTTTAGATGGTAAAAACTTCAAACAATTTTTTGCATTTTTTTTTTTGATGTACTGGTGCAATGTTAAGACAATTAGATAGAAACGTAAATTTTCTTTTGGCTTAAATGTAATGGGACAATGATAACATTTGTTGAATTATGTATCATAAGTATTTGTAATATGTTGTTTTATCAAGGGATATTTAGTATAGTCCAAATTATATGGGTAACTACAACTACTATGTTAGTTACAGTCATCAAATGAAATAGGAAGTAGGCCAAAAAATTAAATGGTCCATTCATGTATTCGTGTTTGGTTGTCCATGGCACCTCAATCACGGAAGAAAGGAAGAAAATGTCCATGTCGATGCTATTAAGGTAACATCTAATGCAAGTAGGTCTCATTTTCACTTCTGCTCCAATGATGCATAAATATTGTATAGTTAACCAGCTCATAAGAGCAATTTAACAGGTATTTATCGTAATTATGATAATAGGATAAGGACATTCATATTTTAGTGAATTATTAAGTGAAGAATCTTTTATCATAACAGTGTTTATATTATTAAGCATAACTGATTAATCTTATAGCCATTTTTGAATTAGTTTTTCATTAATTTGTTTATCAATTTAAGACCGTTGATGATTTGGCATCTATACATTTGTATTAAGACACTCCTTTGATATTGATTTATTGCATGTTATATTGAATGTAGTTTCAAAGGCAATAATACTGATTTTCTTTTGTTCATATTGCCTACCTTTTGTTAACTTTTGTACTCTATGCTTGGTTTCAAAAATTTATGTGCATCAGTAGCATATCTTCAATATTGTTAATGAACTAAATTGTTGATGATAAATACATGGAAAGGCTTCAATAATTGCATAAAATTATTTCAGTATAATATGGGTTAGTGAGCATAGGCTTATTCCTTATATTTATTTCAACTTTTGCGTTCAATCTACTGCAAATAAAACATTTAATGGCTAAATGCTAATATTGCCTCCTTTTAAGTTGGATGTATATCTTCGAACCTATGCATCAAAATTTTGAAGTTATGGTGCAATTTTTGTCGACAGTTAGATGCAAATTTCATTGGTCGGATATGTAATCAAAGTGATCTATCCGAAGGGGTAGTGAGAATAGTTGGTAAACTAATAATCATAAATATTTAAATTGTGTTGTTTTATTAAGGGATAATTAGAATTTGTTCAAATTATTTGGCGAACTGCAGCTAATGCGTTAGTTGAAGATGTTGACTAAAATAGGAAGCCTAAACAAATAATTAAAGATCCATCCATTAGTATGTTTGTGGCTGTTTTTGGCACCAATTAGGGAAAAATAAAATAAAATGTCTATACGTTACATCATTGTTGACCCATCTTTTGGCAAGGTCGTCACAACTCGGATTTTTACCAAGACAAGCTACCAAAATTATGGAACTATTGTCCTTCTCCCTCGCGATTCAATTTCTGCTCGGGTCGAATAAACTAGGTTCGACCTGAACCAGTTATGCTTTGGTAGAAGCATCCTCTCTTGGGCACTGGACTAAACTCCATGGGTCGGATCGGTCGATCAAACAAGTCGACCAGAGAAACACCGACCCAAACACAACATAGGATGGTGAAGCCCGATTCTCTAGGCTACTTTATTGGTTAACTTTGACCTACATTATCACCTCAAACCAAGGTTCGAGCTACACGTGCACAACAAAAATCAAGAGGAACTATTCTTTATGTGAAGACCAGGCCTGGCCACCTGCAGCAGATAATCTGGATTAGCTGACACGTGGCCGACCCGAACCCATATAGCCGCCACGTGACTCGTCGACCCAAACCAGATTTTCGCCCATAAATACCCCTTTCCCGAAACAGAAAAGGGATCCTCTCCTTTTGAAAAATTTATGGTTCAGTTTCCTCAAATAGCAAGCCTTATAAATCGATCGAACCGAACTATAACATAAGGATTTTGTGTATAAATCACTTCTTCCTCTACTTCCTTACAATCAAGTAATTGTAACTTGTAATTGACAGTATAAATAGAGATTATAAAGTGGACGTAGACTTGGATTAAGTCGAACCATTATTAAAATATTGTGCGTCTCCTGTTATTTCCTATATGAATCAAAAACTAATACTAGACGGGGGTGAATAGTATTTTTGAGAATTTAAATAAAATTTTAAACTTATATGATCTACTATATGAATCAAACACAACATAAACAATCACAGACATAGAATCAAACACGAACACAAAGATAAACAAAAATAAAATGCAGAAAAGGAAAGAACACACCAAATTTTATACCGGTTCGGAATTGCTCCTACGTCTAATCCCACGCAACGCTGGATTGCACAGAGTTTTATTACTATATCAATATCCAATTAAACCCCTTGATTTCACGACTGCAAGGTTAACAGCGTTCTCATTCTTTGATTTCATGGCAACAAGGAAAACACTGATTATGTTCCTTCATTTCACGGCTACAAGGGAAACACCAATTACCTTAACACTTCCCAAATGATTACAATAGCCCTATAACTCTTCAGTAGCACTTTGATTTAGAGAGTAATGAGTAGAGAGTGAGAAGAGAAGAAGTTTTATGTAAATAGAAGAATTCGGCAGAGTATAAGTGTAGAAATCATAAAAATGAGAAAAATATAATGGTGTATATAAAGGAGATGAAGATGGAGAAGAAGAATAATGAAAAAAATCGAAATCAGCCCATATTTATCAGATTTGAAAGGTTGCAACGATTCTAAAATGTTACAAATAGTGAAAAGACACTTCCTTTCAATTTTGAAAAAATGACAGTTATATGTCGACATAGGCATAAATGTATGTCGACATATGCCTTTGTAAAATTGGATTTTGAACATTTTTGAAGTGTTTTGATATATATATATATAATTTTGGAAATTCTTGAATTAAAACATGGTATTATACTTATAAAGTGGAAAATCATATGAAAACATAAATATAAGACATATGAACATATTTATAAAATTAAAGAGTTTAAAACTATATAAATATAAAGTATATATAAAGTATATAATATAAAAAACTTATAAACTACAAAACTTGAGTTTAAAATTAAAACTAAAGTAAAGAAAGTAAAATAGAGAAGATAGAGATCGAAGATAGAGTTTGAAAATAGAATTTGAAATTAGAAATTAGAAATTGAAAAAAGAGAATTTGAATTTGAACCTGGCATGCTATTCAGAGTCTTACAAAAACTAGTCTCTAACACTATATTTGTCTTGAACTCTTGAATTCTTGAAATCTTGAACTCTTGAAATCTTGAATACTCATGAGTCTTGAATCATCTCTGAATTCTGAATCTCTAATATCTTTAAACTGTACAGTCTTCAGTAATAATTCCTGTATATAAATTCTGCATATGTGTGTGTGTGTGTGTGTATATTCTAGATAAAAGTGTTAGTATATTTTTTATAATCAATTAATATTGAAACAAGGTTATTATCATCAAAACTCCATTCTCCAACTATCTCCCCTTTTTTGATGCTGACAACCCTAGTTTATAGAATATCATACCTGTACATACCTGTTGATGATGATCCTTCTAATACTCCCCTTGTCTATATGAATCCTATAAACTTCTATGTTTTATAATTTCTCCCCCTTTGGTATTATCAAAAAGAAATTCTAAAAGTACTCCCCCTAAATCCTAAATCTATCTATATATGTAAAGACCCGAAAAATCGAACACTTAATCTTCGAATATCGTAACAATTTGTAATATTTTTAAATGTTATAAATGTGATTTTATGTAACAACCCGTAAAATCTGGGCCAGTTTGAAATTTTTATTTTGGCAATTTTAGCGAATTTTGATTATTTAAAATGAATTATTTTAAATAATATCGTCGAGAAATTTATTTTGAATTGAATTCGACGTATATAATTATATACGTCGTCGTTAGAATATAAATATTTATATATAATTATAAAAGGAATTGAAAATGGCGCGGTAGTTCGAAAATTCGATTTCTAATTTCAAATGAATTTAGAGAATTCAATATAAGTCAGAATTGAACGAAACAAGAAATATTTGAATCTGTATAACTATATCTTTGTAACGAAGTTAACAAACTGAGATTTCATATCGGGAATCAAAAGATATGTCCAGTTGAAAATTCTGAATAGTCGCTATGGAATTCAGGCCCTTAAAAATGGACATTTTGCAAACGACCTCGGATTCCGACGAAACCAGTTTTGTTGGGTCTGTGATGTGAAGTTATTGCTAGATTCCAAATTTCATAATTTTTCGAATCAATATGTGAGCGTGGCAAAGGAAAACGCGTTTGACCATTTCAGTTGAATTTAATCGACTGGAAATTGGCCATTTTTCTAACGGTCTCAGAATTCGACGAAACTAGTTTTGTTAGGACCGTATCGTCAATACGAAGCTAGAAAATATTTTTCTGGAATTTTTCTAGTTAGTATGTGACCCCGGGTAATTTGAAATGTACGTTTAAAATTCAATATAGTGATTTAACTATAAATTAAATGAAAACTAATCGTAGCAGCCGAATTGGGTTACGAAACATATCCCATTGTGTTCGAAATGAGGGTATTTAGCTAAAGACGACAGTCGGCGGGTCTCGTTTAGAGTTGAAATGAAAAATCAACTTTTTAGAAATTAAAATAATTAAATAATATAAATAAATTTTATAAACCCCCCCCCCTTAAAACCCCCTCTCCTTCTCCCTCGTTGACTCCGCCCAAATCAAAATAGAAAGAGAAAAAAAAGAGCAGACCCCCTCCCGTCGCCTTCTACCCTCGAACGTCGCCACCCTCCGATAAAGCGCCGCCGCCCCCAGCCCTCTACCTCGCCTTCCACCTCCTCCTCCCATCGCCTTGCCCCCCCCCTTCTCCTCCGCCTGCGCTTCAATCCCCACCCGAATCGAAACCCCCCTTTTCCCCAATTAGAGGTCGCACCATCTGAAGCGCCACCGAGCTCGACTGGATTGGAGGGTGTGGCCAAGGCGGAGCAATCGGCAACTTCTGATCGGCAGTGCCAAGCTTCGAGATGCGTGCGATAGTTAGAGTTCCAAGGCAGGCGGATTTTCCTTTTTCACGATGATGCCTGGAACCAGTTTAGAACGGAGGAAGGTGATGCTCTTTATTTATTTCTTTAAGTATAATAGCATTGCGGAAATATATGATTTTTTATTTTATAAAATTAGCTTTGTTTTAAAAAAAAATACGTTGTTTTTAAAATATAAATAACATCAAATAAAAATGTGATTTTTATTTAAATAGCTTTGCAATAAAAATATGATTTGGATGAAATGGCTTTTATAAGAAAAAAATGAGATTTTTGTTGATATTGAAAATGAGATTTTCTTTGTATACAAATATATTGGTTTTTAAAAATAGAAGGATATGATTCGTCTATGTATAGAAAAATAGAATTTTTATATATTGAACTTCGAATTAAAAATGTGATTTTTATATATTGAACTTCGAATTAAAAATGTGATTTTTATATATTGAACTTCGAATTAAAAATGTGATTTTTATATATTGAACTTCGAATTAAAAATGTGATTTTTATATATTGAACTTCGAATTAAAAATGTGATTTTTATATATTGAACTTCGAATTAAAAATGTGATTTTTATATATTGAACTTCGAATTAAAAATGTGATTTTTATATATTGAACTTCGAATTAAAAATGTGATTTTTATATATTGAACTTCGAATTAAAAATGTGATTTTTATATATTGAATAGCGAAATAAAAATTCGATTTTTATATATTGAATAGCGAAGTAAAAATTCGATTTTTATATATGTAGTGGCTACGGGCGACGAAGCTGACGAAGAGACGATAACGATCAAGATTTCTATCAATGAAGTGCCGTGGAGCTTGGATAGCTATATGTGAGAATTTCTCACCTTTCAATTTCTTTTCTAGTTATATATATACTAGGATGCAGACGGTGCTTAGTAGCACCCGACACAATCGTCCACAGACCATGGACTTGTTTGTTTGGTTGCATAGATTGGTTAGTTGATTAGAAATTGAATTGTGTGGTGAAATTGAATGATTTGATTGATGTGTGAATGGCGTGGGCCTTCACTAGACCGGGGATAAGGCTAGGCCTTGTCCCGTTTCTAGTATCGTGCCGTTATGCCGCCGAAATTTTCTAAAATATGTTAGAAAATAAAAACATCATTTTATTGTGTAAATGAATAATAGAAATTCATATGTTGGAATAAAATGTTTTGTCGTTAAAAATATAATTTTTAACGTGAATGTGAATAAATATTCATTTACAAACCAGACGGTTTGTTTATGTACACCTATTTGAAGGACATTGATTGGCTCGATAAATTTTACACATCGCCCAACTGCACAAATAAAATATGTGTTTGATTGTTTGAAACCCCCCACGGGTGTTGGGATGAAATTTGAAGTTCACTCATCCTGATTGATTAAATATGTCGATCGATTGATTGACAGGCTGTTATAAGCGTTAGATATCTATATTTGATGCTTATACAGTGTAGTGCACTTTGGTTGATGGTTGATTATTCTTCAATGCTATTACATGTGTGTAATGTATGAAAATCCATATAATTAACTTTATATGGTAATTGATTGGGCCTCATTCCAATTTGAAAAATAAAGAATATTATAAAATAAAAGTTCATGTGTTGACAGTACTCATTCATTGAGATTGGTCATGTGTTGAACGAAATATTTTAGTAATAAAATTTACACCTTTATCGATATAAAATAAAAGTTCATGTGTTGACAGTACTCATTCATTGAGATTGGTCATGTGTTGAACGAAATATTTTAGTAATAAAATTTACACCTTTATCGATATAAAATAAAAGTTCATGTGTTGACAGTACTCATTCATTGAGATTGGTCATGTGTTGAACGAAATATTTTAGTAATAAAATTTACACCTTTATCGATATAAAATAAAAGTTCATGTGTTGACAGTACTCATTCATTGAGATTGGTCATGTGTTGAACGAAATATTTTGATAATAACAACTATTTTGAAAAAGAAATATTTGAAATAGAATATTTGAAAATAGAAATTTATGAAGCCATGTTGATAGATTGACGCCATTTTGACGTGAACGATATTTATATCGATTTTAAACGATTTCGAAATGAATTGAATTGAAAACAATTTCGAAATGAATTGAATTGAAAACGATTTCGAAATGAATTGAATTGAAAACGATTTCGAAATGAATTGAATTGAAAACGATTTCGAAATGAATTGAATTGAAAACGATTTCGAAATGAATTGAATTGAAAACGATTTCGAAATGAATTGAATTGAAAACGATTTCGAAATGAAATGAATTGAATTGAAAACGATTTCGAAATGAATTGAATTGAAAACGATTTCGAAATGAATTGAATTGAAAACGATTTCGAAATGAATTGAATTGAAAAAGATTTCGAAATGAATTGAATTGAAAACGATTTCGAAATGAATTGAATTGAAAACGATTTCGAAATGAATTGAATTGAAAACGATTTCGAAATGAATTGAATTGAAAACGATTTCGAAATGAATTGAATTGAAAACGATTTCGAAATGAATTGAATTGAAAACGATTTCGAAATGAATTTGAATTGAATAGAAATGAATTTTAAAACGAATTTATAAAGGAGAATTCAATTTTGATTTGAATTGAAAAGGAAGTTGAAATTGCTTTTGAAACGAATTTAAAACTATTTATATAATTCGTTTTAAATAGAAATCGACGAAATATATATTATATATATATAATATAATGGCCTGAATAGAACGCGCCGCGCCGCGGCAGTTCGTGAATTTCGACCATTTATTTCAAACGGACATTACGGGAGATCCGACCGTCGGATTCTCCTAAAACCGGAACCGTTGGGTTCGTATCGAAAAGAGCTTTCTAACGAATGTTAGAGATTTGAAATCTAACGGTTGGATTTGGAATTATGTCCAAATCAAATTTGAAAAAGGTCGCTGTAAGTGCAGTTCGATGGCCGTTGATGGAAATCGACTGTACGGGCCTTGATAAAATTATTAAAAATGGTAATAATTTGTGTAAAATCATAAGAAATGATTTGTGAAGATTTGGGATGAAAAATTCCATATTTGAAAAGATAAAAATAGATTTTTATCAAAATGAACTAGTTTTGAACTAGAATTATAATTCTATTTATTTTTAAATAAATAAATTGAATTTGAAATGGTTTTGAAAATAACCAAAACTTCCAATGATTGCATTGGAATGGACTTGAATCGAAATTGTCTTCGGAATATTTCGATGTTGGATTTCGTGATTATACAAATGTTGTTATGGAAATTTGAAAGATATAGACATGTATATCGTTATTTCCAATACGATGTTTGTTAGTCGTAGAATTTGATATTGAATATAAGCCGGTATATTTTCTATTCAGAGCCTTGTGTTTAATATCAAATGTGATTTGGGTTTGTCGTGAATGGTGTCTTCACTAACACTGTTCTTGAACCCAGTTGAGAAAAGATTAAATCTTTTTATTTAGATTTAATGAAGTGTACCAATTAAATAATATTTAATTGGAATTGAATTGATATTGATTTTTGGGTTTATCGTGGACAGTGTTTTAAATAACACTCGTTCTTTAACCCGATAATTAATGAATGTGACTTTGGGTTTATCGTGAACTGTGTTTTAAATGACACTGATTCTTTAACCCAGTTAAAGATTAAAACTAAGTGGAGTTTTAATGAATCTTTAATTAGATTGAAATGATCGAAAATGGAGTATCACCAGTTTTGCTCCAGGCGATAGTTAAATCTTTAATTAGATTTGAACGTGAAATGGTAATTGAATTTACCGATAACACTGTGGTGTTAGATATGAAGTATTACCAGTTTTACTTCATGGGATGAATAGGTTGGGATTGGGAAATTAAAACAAATGATTACTTCGGTAAAGTTCGTTAATCCCGACTAATTCGAATTGATATTCAAAGGTAGATTCAAGAATAAATTAAAGAATTTATCTTGGATAAAATTAATGGGAATCTTTCCCTATGAATGTGAAATTTAGAAACTAACTGTCGGTTAGCCCAGCAGAATGGTTTTCTGGATATTGATCTGATGTTGGTTTCGGCCTTCGGGGTTAATATTTGGGAAATTATTCTCTTGATTAATTTACGGTTAGTGACTAATGAATTGGAATGAGGCGTATGTTGTGTTTGTGTAACACTTATTTAAAATATACGCGAGTTATTCGGAAAGACCGGGTTTATCCCATTCTGAATAACTGATACGACGATAAGTCGAAGATGAAGACGATGGTCGAAGACCGGAAGTCTTCACGTCGTTTGGGTGATAACTGATGATCTTGATTGGGCTGTACACCCAAGAAGATGGAAACAGTTGGTGATCGTCCAGACGTACTTGGAGATCGATGGATATGCGGGGTACTAGGTGCTCCCGGCTTCGTTCAGACCCAGAACGGACTTGTAAATGGACTGTGTGTCTGACATCGGATTTCATTCTGTGTGACTGATATCGGTTGCATAGGATGGTTTGCATGTGTGGCATGCTAAGATGCAAATGATCAAGGCTTCTGTTGAAAAGCAAAGTCTTGTGGTTGGTGATCAAAGCACGGCCTTTGTGGCGTAGCTTTGTGTAACGTTTGATTCGCGAGTTTCACACCCGGTATGAACCAAAAACGGGAGACGGACCTCAGGGAGGACTTGCGTTTCTTTCTAGCTAGAAGTGGCGTCAGTGGTTTTACACGCCCTGACGAGTTTGACTTATGTGGTTGTTGCTGTTGCGAGGCGCCTCGGATTGATCGGTCGTTCTCGAACCGATGGAGTCATTTAGTGGCTCATTTACGCCCCAAAGGGCGGAGAGACGTAGTGTTCAGGCATAATAATCCACATCGGTGGACCGGCCCTGACGATCTAAAGGGTTGATGCGTTCTGATCCTGAGACATGGGCTAGATTGTCTCGAATCGGTTGAGGACTATCTTTTGCCTCGGTTCATAGACGGAAATCCAATTTCCAAATACGTGACATGTGCGGTTTTAATTGTAATCCTATTTATGGCGACATAGTGGGATGGGGCGCTCATGCCGCCTATGATTGATACTTATGATTTGAAGTGTTTTATACACTATGCACTTATATTAGTATCAAATGATTTGTTTTAAACGTATCAAGCATTCTTTGGTTGTTATAAGGGAAAACCCTATCCTCGACTGCGTTGCATTGTGTGATGGGACCTGGGTCTTATAACAGCTTCATTTTTCTTTATTTAGCATTGCGCTGTTGTTTTATGCACTGGTATTCTTGGGAGGAAACCCGTTCCGTGTTATACGGCGTGGTCCCTTGATTTACCTATCTTTAAAAAATAAAGATTAATAACTGTTTTAGTTCTCACACCAGTCACATGACTGACCTGGAGTTTATTGTTTTAACCTAAACTCTGGGTGCCCTTATTTTGACACGGGCAGCTAGTAGTTTTGGTTTTGCAGATTTATATTCACAGGATCCTGGTTTACAGCTGGAACGATATCCGGAAAGCTTTGTATCCGTATATCTCATTCTAGTTGTGTATTGTATTATTTTTCCGCTGCGATGTATTTAAATGTAATTTAAATCTCTGATAATTCTGTGTAATATTCTTTTATACTCTGTATATTCTTGTAATCTGATGCATTGTTGTAATATACAATGAAATGTTCTTCTGTATGCGTTCTGCTGTGGTTTGTTCTCGAACTATCCGACGCTTTCCTTTACGGGGAAGTTGAGGGTCGTTACACGTGGTATCAGAGCTTTGGTTTACAAAGCTCAGAGAACAAGACACATTAGAACTGTACGAAAGGATTCATCAGATATTGGGTTAGTAATATCCAATGGGAATGACTCGTTAGAGATAGGATCAGTAGTATCCTAGAATGAGTGTGAAGAGTATATTCGTAGAATGAAAACAATTTTTGTTTTGAAAATTTAAATCAATTATTCGTATTTGATTATCTATTTATATTGAGTTGGACAGTCCAGTATATAAAGATTTTGCGTATACGTCTGATCCACGTGTATTTGAAATTTTAATATATTGGATAGATATAGAATCACACTCTAGTCGCTCGGACATGATTCTAATGATTGACGCGTCATCATTAGAATTTATTTTCGTGTTTCGAAGGTGAGATTTCTATATATTTCCATTAGACTGGTGTGAGAACCAATAATTAGATAGGGCCTATTGTTGTGATTTGGCATCAAAAACATGATTTTTGTGTATGTATCAAAATTATGAATTTCAAATGATAATTCACTAATTGATTGATGTTTTGGTTGTTTGTTTATTTGTTTGCTAATTCTTAGCTATTATGCCTAATTGAATCAAATATTGAATTGTATTGAAAATCGGTCGCATTTGCTTGCATATACATATACTTACATTGAACAGGTCATAGCAAGGAGGCTAGAGCAGAGAATAAAATTTGTTTGCCCGACAAATAGGTACATGTTTACTACATAATTTCCTGTTTTGTTTGGGTGATGATGATTTTGTGAGCCTATTGGCTAGCCGCTTGGCTTTTTCTTTTTCTTTTTGAGATCTGAAGGACCGGGGAAGCTATTTGAAATTCCCCGATGCTCCCGGTGCAGGGGAGGTTATGGCGAAATTTTTCAAAAATTTAGGGTGTTAGCCAAATTTTTGAAATTTTGAAAATTCTCAGAAACTAAAGAGTTGGAGAATGGAAGCCTGATCGATCGTAGAGCTGATTAATCAAACCACTTTCGACTTTGTTCCTTTTCGGGGACGAAAAGTTTTAAGTGGGGGAGATTGTAACAACCCGTAAAATCTGGGCCAGTTTGAAATTTTTATTTTGGCAATTTTAGCGAATTTTGATTATTTAAAATGAATTATTTTAAATAATATCGTCGAGAAATTTATTTTGAATTGAATTCGACGTATATAATTATATACGTCGTCGTTAGAATATAAATATTTATATATAATTATAAAAGGAATTGAAAATGGCGCGGTAGTTCGAAAATTCGATTTCTAATTTCAAATGAATTTAGAGAATTCAATATAAGTCAGAATTGAACGAAACAAGAAATATTTGAATCTGTATAACTATATCTTTGTAACGAAGTTAACAAACTGAGATTTCATATCGGGAATCAAAAGATATGTCCAGTTGAAAATTCTGAATAGTCGCTATGGAATTCAGGCCCTTAAAAATGGACATTTTGCAAACGACCTCGGATTCCGACGAAACCAGTTTTGTTGGGTCCGTGATGTGAAGTTATTGCTAGATTCCAAATTTCATAATTTTTCGAATCAATATGTGAGCGTGGCAAAGGAAAATGCGTTTGACCATTTCAGCTGAATTTAATCGACTGGAAATTGGCCATTTTTCTAACGGTCTCAGAATTCGACGAAACTAGTTTTGTTAGGACCGTATCGTCAATACGAAGCTAGAAAATATTTTTCTGGAATTTTTCTAGTTAGTATGTGACCCCGGGTAATTTGAAATGTACGTTTAAAATTCAATATAGTGATTTAACTATAAATTAAATGAAAACTAATCGTAGCAGCCGAATTGGGTTACGAAACATATCCCATTGTGTTCGAAATGAGGGTATTTAGCTAAAGACGACAGTCGGCGGGTCTCGTTTAGAGTTGAAATGAAAAATCAACTTTTTAGAAATTAAAATAATTAAATAATATAAATAAATTTTATAAACCCCCCCCCCTTAAAACCCCCTCTCCTTCTCCCTCGTTGACTCCGCCCAAATCAAAATAGAAAGAGAAAAAAAAGAGCAGACCCCCTCCCGTCGCCTTCTACCCTCGAACGTCGCCACCCTCCGATAAAGCGCCGCCGCCCCCAGCCCTCTACCTCGCCTTCCACCTCCTCCTCCCATCGCCTTGCCCCCCCTTCTCCTCCGCCTGCGCTTCAATCCCCACCCGAATCGAAACCCCCCTTTTCCCTAATTAGAGGTCGCACCCATCTGAAGCGCCACCGAGCTCGACTGGATTGGAGGGTGTGGCCAAGGCGGAGCAATCGGCAACTTCTGATCGGCAGTGCCAAGCTTCGAGATGCGTGCGATAGTTAGAGTTCCAAGGCAGGCGGATTTTCCTTTTTCACGATGATGCCTGGAACCAGTTTAGAACGGAGGAAGGTGATGCTCTTTATTTATTTCTTTAAGTATAATAGCATTGCGGAAATATATGATTTTTTATTTTATAAAATTAGCTTTGTTTTAAAAAAATATACGTTGTTTTTAAAATATAAATAACATCAAATAAAAATGTGATTTTTATTTAAATAGCTTTGCAATAAAAATATGATTTGGATGAAATGGCTTTTATAAGAAAAAAATGAGATTTTTGTTGATATTGAAAATGAGATTTTCTTTGTATACAAATATATTGGTTTTTAAAAATAGAAGGATATGATTCGTCTATGTATAGAAAAATAGAATTTTTATATATTGAACTTCGAATTAAAAATGTGATTTTTATATATTGAACTTCGAATTAAAAATGTGATTTTTATATATTGAACTTCGAATTAAAAATGTAATTTTTATATATTGAACTTCGAATTAAAAATGTGATTTTTATATATTGAACTTCGAATTAAAAATGTGATTTTTATATATTGAACTTCGAATTAAAAATGTGATTTTTATATATTGAACTTCGAATTAAAAATGTGATTTTTATATATTGAACTTCGAATTAAAAATGTGATTTTTATATATTGAACTTCGAATTAAAAATGTGATTTTTATATATTGAACTTCGAATTAAAAATGTGATTTTTATATATTGAATAGCGAAATAAAAATTCGATTTTTATATATTGAATAGCGAAGTAAAAATTCGATTTTTATATATGTAGTGGCTACGGGCGACGAAGCTGACGAAGAGACGATAACGATCAAGATTTCTATCAATGAAGTGCCGTGGAGCTTGGATAGCTATATGTGAGAATTTCTCACCTTTCAATTTCTTTTCTAGTTATATATATACTAGGATGCAGACGGTGCTTAGTAGCACCCGACACAATCGTCCACAGACCATGGACTTGTTTGTTTGGTTGCATAGATTGGTTAGTTGATTTGAAATTGAATTGTGTGGTGAAATTGAATGATTTGATTGATGTGTGAATGGCGTGGGCCTTCACTAGACCGGGGATAAGGCTAGGCCTTGTCCCGTTTCTAGTATCGTGCCGTTATGCCGCCGAAATTTTCTAAAATATGTTAGAAAATAAAAACATCATTTTATTGTGTAAATGAATAATAGAAATTCATATGTTGGAATAAAATGTTTTGTCGTTAAAAATATAATTTTTAACGTGAATGTGAATAAATATTCATTTACAAACCAGACGGTTTGTTTATGTACACCTATTTGAAGGACATTGATTGGCTCGATAAATTTTACACATCGCCCAACTGCACAAATAAAATATGTGTTTGATTGTTTGAAACCCCCCACGGGTGTTGGGATGAAATTTGAAGTTCACTCATCCTGATTGATTAAATATGTCGATCGATTGATTGACAGGCTGTTATAAGCGTTAGATATCTATATTTGATGCTTATACAGTGTAGTGCACTTTGGTTGATGGTTGATTATTCTTCAATGCTATTACATGTGTGTAATGTATGAAAATCCATATAATTAACTTTATATGGTAATTGATTGGGCCTCATTCCAATTTGAAAAATAAAGAATATTATAAAATAAAAGTTCATGTGTTGACAGTACTCATTCATTGAGATTGGTCATGTGTTGAACGAAATATTTTAGTAATAAAATTTACACCTTTATCGATATAAAATAAAAGTTCATGTGTTGACAGTACTCATTCATTGAGATTGGTCATGTGTTGAACGAAATATTTTAGTAATAAAATTTACACCTTTATCGATATAAAATAAAAGTTCATGTGTTGACAGTACTCATTCATTGAGATTGGTCATGTGTTGAACGAAATATTTTAGTAATAAAATTTACACCTTTATCGATATAAAATAAAAGTTCATGTGTTGACAGTACTCATTCATTGAGATTGGTCATGTGTTGAACGAAATATTTTGATAATAACAACTATTTTGAAAAAGAAATATTTGAAATAGAATATTTGAAAATAGAAATTTATGAAGCCGTGTTGATAGATTGACGCCATTTTGACGTGAACGATATTTATATCGATTTTAAACGATTTCGAAATGAATTGAATTGAAAACGATTTCGAAATGAATTGAATTGAAAACGATTTCGAAATGAATTGAATTGAAAACGATTTCGAAATGAATTGAATTGAAAACGATTTCGAAATGAATTGAATTGAAAACGATTTCGAAATGAATTGAATTGAAAACGATTTCGAAATGAAATGAATTGAATTGAAAACGATTTCGAAATGAATTGAATTGAAAACGATTTCGAAATGAATTGAATTGAAAACGATTTCGAAATGAATTGAATTGAAAACGATTTCGAAATGAATTGAATTGAAAACGATTTCGAAATGAATTGAATTGAAAACGATTTCGAAATGAATTGAATTGAAAACGATTTCGAAATGAATTGAATTGAAAACGATTTCGAAATGAATTTGAATTGAATAGAAATGAATTTTAAAACGAATTTATAAAGGAGAATTCAATTTTGATTTGAATTGAAAAGGAAGTTGAAATTGCTTTTGAAACGAATTTAAAACTATTTATATAATTCGTTTTAAATAGAAATCGACGAAATATATATTATATATATATATAATATAATGGCCTGAATAGAACGCGCCGCGCCGCGGCAGTTCGTGAATTTCGACCATTTATTTCAAACGGACATTACGGGAGATCCGACCGTCGGATTCTCCTAAAACCGGAACCGTTGGGTTCGTATCGAAAAGAGCTTTCTAACGAATGTTAGAGATTTGAAATCTAACGGTTGGATTTGGAATTATGTCCAAATCAAATTTGAAAAAGGTCGCTGTAAGTGCAGTTCGATGGCCGTTGATGGAAATCGACTGTACGGGCCTTGATAAAATTATTAAAAATGGTAATAATTTGTGTAAAATCATAAGAAATGATTTGTGAAGATTTGGGATGAAAAATTCCATATTTGAAAAGATAAAAATAGATTTTTATCAAAATGAACTAGTTTTGAACTAGAATTATAATTCTATTTATTTTTAAATAAATAAATTGAATTTGAAATGGTTTTGAAAATAACCAAAACTTCCAATGATTGCATTGGAATGGACTTGAATCGAAATTGTCTTCGGAATATTTCGATGTTGGATTTCGTGATTATACAAATGTTGTTATGGAAATTTGGAAGATATAGACATGTATATCGTTATTTCCAATACGATGTTTGTTAGTCGTAGAATTTGATATTGAATATAAGCCGGTATATTTTCTATTCAGAGCCTTGTGTTTAATATCAAATGTGATTTGGGTTTGTCGTGAATGGTGTCTTCACTAACACTGTTCTTGAACCCAGTTGAGAAAAGATTAAATCTTTTTATTTAGATTTAATGAAGTGTACCAATTAAATAATATTTAATTGGAATTGAATTGATATTGATTTTTGGGTTTATCGTGGACAGTGTTTTAAATAACACTCGTTCTTTAACCCGATAATTAATGAATGTGACTTTGGGTTTATCGTGAACTGTGTTTTAAATGACACTGATTCTTTAACCCAGTTAAAGATTAAAACTAAGTGGAGTTTTAATGAATCTTTAATTAGATTGAAATGATCGAAAATGGAGTATCACCAGTTTTGCTCCAGGCGATAGTTAAATCTTTAATTAGATTTGAACGTGAAATGGTAATTGAATTTACCGATAACACTGTGGTGTTAGATATGAAGTATTACCAGTTTTACTTCATGGGATGAATAGGTTGGGATTGGGAAATTAAAACAAATGATTACTTCGGTAAAGTTCGTTAATCCCGACTAATTCGAATTGATATTCAAAGGTAGATTCAAGAATAAATTAAAGAATTTATCTTGGATAAAATTAATGGGAATCTTTCCCTATGAATGTGAAATTTAGAAACTAACTGTCGGTTAGCCCAGCAGAATGGTTTTCTGGATATTGATCTGATGTTGGTTTCGGCCTTCGGGGTTAATATTTGGGAAATTATTCTCTTGATTAATTTACGGTTAGTGACTAATGAATTGGAATGAGGCGTATGTTGTGTTTGTGTAACACTTATTTAAAATATACGCGAGTTATTCGGAAAGACCGGGTTTATCCCATTCTGAATAACTGATACGACGATAAGTCGAAGATGAAGACGATGGTCGAAGACCGGAAGTCTTCACGTCGTTTGGGTGATAACTGATGATCTTGATTGGGCTGTACACCCAAGAAGATGGAAACAGTTGGTGATCGTCCAGACGTACTTGGAGATCGATGGATATGCGGGGTACTAGGTGCTCCCGGCTTCGTTCAGACCCAGAACGGACTTGTAAATGGACTGTGTGTCTGACATCGGATTTCATTCTGTGTGACTGATATCGGTTGCATAGGATGGTTTGCCTGTGTGGCATGCTAAGATGCAAATGATCAAGGCTTCTGTTGAAAAGCAAAGTCTTGTGGTTGGTGATCAAAGCACGGCCTTTGTGGCGTAGCTTTGTGTAACGTTTGATTCGCGAGTTTCACACCCGGTATGAACCAAAAACGGGAGACGGACCTCAGGGAGGACTTGCGTTTCTTTCTAGCTAGAAGTGGCGTCAGTGGTTTTACACGCCCTGACGAGTTTGACTTATGTGGTTGTTGCTGTTGCGAGGCGCCTCGGATTGATCGGTCGTTCTCGAACCGATGGAGTCATTTAGTGGCTCATTTACGCCCCAAAGGGCGGAGAGACGTAGTGTTCAGGCATAATAATCCACATCGGTGGACCGGCCCTGACGATCTAAAGGGTTGATGCGTTCTGATCCTGAGACATGGGCTAGATTGTCTCGAATCGGTTGAGGACTATCTTTTGCCTCGGTTCATAGACGGAAATCCAATTTCCAAATACGTGACATGTGCGGTTTTAATTGTAATCCTATTTATGGCGACATAGTGGGATGGGGCGCTCATGCCGCCTATGATTGATACTTATGATTTGAAGTGTTTTATACACTATGCACTTATATTAGTATCAAATGATTTGTTTTAAACGTATCAAGCATTCTTTGGTTGTTATAAGGGAAAACCCTATCCTCGACTGCGTTGCATTGTGTGATGGGACCTGGGTCTTATAACAGCTTCATTTTTCTTTATTTAGCATTGCGCTGTTGTTTTATGCACTGGTATTCTTGGGAGGAAACCCGTTCCGTGTTATACGGCGTGGTCCCTTGATTTACCTATCTTTAAAAAATAAAGATTAATAACTGTTTTAGTTCTCACACCAGTCACATGACTGACCTGGAGTTTATTGTTTTAACCTAAACTCTGGGTGCCCTTATTTTGACACGGGCAGCTAGTAGTTTTGGTTTTGCAGATTTATATTCACAGGATCCTGGTTTACAGCTGGAACGATATCCGGAAAGCTTTGTATCCGTATATCTCATTCTAGTTGTGTATTGTATTATTTTTCCGCTGCGATGTATTTAAATGTAATTTAAATCTCTGATAATTCTGTGTAATATTCTTTTATACTCTGTATATTCTTGTAATCTGATGCATTGTTGTAATATACAATGAAATGTTCTTCTGTATGCGTTCTGCTGTGGTTTGTTCTCGAACTATCCGACGCTTTCCTTTACGGGGAAGTTGAGGGTCGTTACATTTTATAACCTTGTAAAATATCATTTAACAAGTAAATAATGATACTAGACTCATTTTAGAAAAATGCTTTCAAAAATATATTTTTGGTAAAATATTGATAAAATGACCGAAAATCATTTTATTGATAAATGGCTGTTTTCTCAATAAAAGTTGTTGAAAATTTCAGTGGATGTCTAATTATTCATTAGGAAAGTAATTAGTAAATAAAATTATTTTTCATATTTATGGTTAACTATTTTGATGATGTCATCATTTTCAAAAATGAGCATTTAAGGAAAGTTTTGTATTTTGGGTATTTAAATATTCAAATAAGTGATTTATAATTTAAGTATGCTTGTTTTAATTGTTTAAATAAGTTAATGAATTTATTTCCAAGTTTTGTTTACTTGAATAAATCATTTGATAAAGAACTAAAAATATGATTGAGATTCAACTTCCAGATTCGCATCCTATCGTTGAATAGAAGTTGTTTCACATCGTTGCAACGTTGTATGATATATATGCACATACATGCTTATACACATAAATGTATGCATAATTAGTCACATCAAAGATTTATAAAATATCCTAAGTGTATGCATATAAGCTTCTTATATGTATACAAATGAATGCTTACTTAAAGTCTTTGAAAAAAAGCAAACTTACCATCTCTTACACACCTTTCACTTCTCTTACACACCTTTCACTTCTTTCATGAGTACGTTTAGGGTTTTAAGGGTATTTTGGTCTTTTCCCATCCACCTTCTTTTTCCTATATAAGGAGGGGTATACCTCCTTCTTTCTTACACAAAATTCCTAAGCAAAAGTGAAGCTTTTAATGGCTTATCTTCATCTTCTTCCTCTTCCTTACTAACTTTCTCAAAGTACACTCAAATGAACTTCAAATCAAGCCAAACTTTGAGTGAAGCCTTCCTACACCATTACAAGATCTTCTAGCTAGTTAGAAGTTGAAAAATCGAAGAACCTCTCCATTCTCTATTTTAGGCCGTGAGCTATATTCAAGAAGGAAGCAAGGAAAAGCAAGGAAAGGAAGGAAAGAAAGGAGGTTGCTAGTTTGGATCATGGTTCTTATTCTTGGAGCTAGGATTTGCTAAGGATTAAGGTGAGTTTACTCACTATTTAGGACAGCAAACATAAACCCTTTTGCATGTTTTTAACTATGCTTAAAGTTGCTTGAATGTTGGTAACTTATGTTAAAAATGTTGTCTTGATTCTTACTTTAAATGTAAGCGACATATGTGATCCATGTTAATGGATTGGAATGGACTTGAATGGACTTGGAATTGGACTTGAATTGACTTGTATAACAAGTGGAATGGACTTGAAACAAAGCACATAAGGATTAGTAGGGAATTGACATATTGTGGACTTGAACTTGAAAGTGCACTTATAGCGATAGTCGCTATATATGCAGTTTTAATTGTTGTGTTTTCAATACATTGTATGGAACTTTGTAATGACGTCCTTAGTGATTTCTTATCATATTAAAATGGTTGTTTAACTTGTATGTTAAATTGAAGTAAGTTTGAAAGTGTGTGAAGCTAGAATAGTGATATGAGTGCACTTCCTAATTACTTGTTTATTGAATATCATGGTTACTGTGCTTAATTCTAATAAGCCGACGAGTAGGCTTATCTATCTGTGAGTGTCAAGAATGGGGTGTCTAGGCAAGGGGTGATATGCAACTAGTGCTCTAACTTACCTGGCCTCACTCTTGACCGAGGGATAGTTAAGTTGATAATGTCGGAAACGAGTTAAGTGCACGAAGTGTGGTTTCTGTAAGCATAAAATGGTTTTGGGTTTGTCGTGACAATGTGTTAATTACATTAATCTTTAACCCTCTCAGATTATATCATGGAAGTAAATATAATTGAATCTTTAAACAAACATTTAAAGATAAATTATAAAGGATTGTTTTGGGTTTGTTGTAAACATTGTTTTAGCAACACTTGTTTTAAACCCTTGGAATGTAGTTAAATTGGAATATACGGTTTAATGGTTTTGAATATACTTAGATCTTTCATAATTTATTTTAAAGATAGAAACAAGTATAGAAATCTTTCAGAATAAAGATATTGAATAAGATGTTTAACTTATAAAAGAGAAGAGGTTCTTTATTAAACAATGGTTTTAACCTCTTTGATTATATTTTAAGAAAAATCTTATAAATTGATTATGGTTATACTTATACCGGAGGGATAAGTATATGAATACGTTTTGTAGTATTGAAGTTATAGAGGGAATCTTAGAAGTGAATTATGGATATACTTATACCGGAGGGATAAGTATATGAATACGATTTTAAGTATTCAAGACTATAAAGGGATAGTGAATTAGTAGAATATATACATATACACCTTTTATATGTATAAGTTGAATATATACGCAAGTATATAAAGGAATATTAATCGAGTATGAGTTATTGATTAATAAGCAAAGTCTTGTTAGACAAATGAAGTTTTATTAGATAAAAGAAGTTTACTAATAAAGGAATATTAATCGAGTATGAGTTATTGATTAATAATGAAGTCTAGTTAGACAAATGAAGTTTTATTAGTTAAAAGAAATTATACTAATAAAGGAATATTAATCGAGTATGAGTTATTGATTAATAAGCGAAGTCGTATTTGACAAATGAAGTTTTATTAGATAAAAGGAGTTTTACTAATAACATAAGTTTTAATTAATGAAAGGTTAATTAAATGGGAATGGGATTAGAAGCCGTTTATATGAGTTAACCATGCTTCAACTGTTTATCATGCTATGTGACTTGATAGTGATTTGATTGTTTAACACGCTTTGTAACCTTCATAGTGCCTTGGATGTTTATTCAATTGTTATGGAAATTAAGCGAGGCTGTTTTCCATATACAATCGTCTATTGTGTGAATTGTAGTCAGTTAATTGACTATAGAACTTGACCTTAAATCTAGCGACTAGTTTTGAGGAGACCGGGATTGGTAAGTGTTCTACTTATCGAAAACCACTTCAAAACTAGTATACGGGTTCTATGTTTTGGAAGCGGCTGGGAAGTGAAGGTTATGTGGTGATTCGAGATCTATTGAGATGCTCGAACACATATAGTGATTCTAAGGTCTATGAAAAAATCTATGTGTGATTCCAAGATCTGTTGATGTATTGGAATCCATGTGTGATTCCAAGATCTGTGAAGAAATCTATGTGTGATTCCAAGATCTATTGAGCTGTGGGATTCCAACTGGGAATTCTTGTTTTGTTCGAGTGGTGAAGATTCATGTGAACGATGCTGAACGAAACCTCGACATCGGAAATGGCTAAAAACAGAGTAGGAGCACAATATGGGGTTTTGCTAACCTACGGCAGGATATATTGACTCCATATCTAGTGTATGCTTATTATCGAATCGTTGCGGGAGCTATTTGAAGTTGCACGCGGGAGTTGGGTATATTTGGTTCCACGTGGTGCACTCCGGTGTTTTCGTGCGTGGGCCAGTTGTGTTTACCTTATGGTATATTTCATCTAGAGATATACGACGCTCGGAGGTACTTTCTGACCCTTGTGCATGGAGTTCAGATCTATATTGAGAGATCTCCGATGGAAAATCCAATATGCGAACGTGCCTTATCGGTTTTGTTTGTACACTTAATAGTTGTTGAATGTAACCAATGTAACCATTCCTTCTATGTGAATTTATTTATATTCTACACCCTAGACATTATTTATAATACAACTATACTTCTCATAATAAATGGTTGGTTTCAATTGAGGGGAAAACCGGAGCGGTAATCTGCATAGTTCCCTCAATGTTGTTACATGCAATATGTATCTTGAGTTTCTCATACCAGACTGATGTCTGACGCTTAGTTTCTGTTTTCCCTAAAACCCTCACGTACTCGTTCGAGTAAACTGAGTATAGCAGGTTTTACTTTGGATGCTTTGGAGCTTCTGGAAGAGAGTTGGAGTTCAACTTACCGTACTTTTTATATCCGCTGAATTATATGTTGTACATCAACAGTGATGAGGACATGTTGTTATGACTGTTCAAGTTGATGATAGGTTGGTCTTCTCTGATAGTTGTAAACATACAGTTTATTTTGTAAAGATCATTCTTTATATTATATGTTATCGTTCCGTTGTGAGATTCTGATATTGTGTCCTCTTCTTCCTTAGTCTATTTGCTTTTTATTTTATTTCACCCTAACTTTTCGTCTTTCCGACACTTGGGTGCTCGGCACGTGAATACCGTGGATGTATTAGTGTCGACATTCGAGGGTCGAAAAGTCGGGTCGTTACATTTGGTATCAGAGCACAAGGTTGAGCGAATACCTTGGCTTTGGTTGGGTATGGCTCATTAGAGATGGGGTTAGCAACACCCTAGAATGAGTAGAGTGTATTATATATATGAGAGCGCGTACTTGTTAGTGAACACAAAATATTTTGTATTGGGTGTTTTGACTTGTAAGTCTGAATTCTGGATCTGAATCAATCGACTGATCATCGTTTTGATGAAGATTCTGAAACACTCGAACAAGTCATTTGATTCGATATTGTTTTCGAATTTGGTAAATGAAATAAGTTACCAAGAAGTATATATTTTATATATAAAGAAAGATTTCATAACTAAATCAGTTATATAGATGAGTTGTTGTTAGGGAAGGATGATATTAAATTATTATCATTCGTTGATTGATTGGTCATGCACGCTTAGGAGCGTTGACTATTATTGGTTGATTTCTAGTTGTGCCCGGACCAGTTTATGGGTATCGATTACTGTGTTTGGATAAGAGTAATCTTATCCATTTGCTTTCATGGGTTAGGTAGATTTATAATTGGGGGAACATTGGAAACAAATACTTTGTGAATTCAGTTTCACAATTTGACTATAAGGCATTCGGTAATGATGTTGGGTAAGAATTAAATCTGAATGGAAGTTGTTTAAAACAAATTTAAACAAGAAATATGCAAGTGAAATTTATAAACGAGATTTATAAATATGAAATGTATTTGTGTTGAAAACCAAAGGATTTGGAATTCCGGTAAGTTTGAAATTGATTTTCAAAGCTTGAAATACATATTGAAGTTGGTTTGAAAGTGTTTTAGGGTTTTAAATGACTTTAAAAGATAGAAAAGCTTTGATCTTACTCGAGTCGCTGGAAAATAATGTTGATGATGACTGCAGCATCATCGAGGTTCATTTTCGAGTTTCTAAGTATGAACTAGCTCCCATGGATAATAGTTTAGACTTGAACAGATTTATGTTTTGGATACATATTATTTGAAGTATAAAACTCGGAAGTTCAATCCTGAAGTTTTCAACTAAGTTATATATGGATGCATATAGTTTATATATTGGAGTTGTATGATTTTGCATCTCAGTTGATATGATGTTTGATAGATTTCATTTGTTAATGGAATGGAATGTTCGACGGTTTTGGATAGTCGATGTTTCCAAGTGAATTTACATGCTTGACTAGTTTATGTGAAAGCGTAAGAGACTTGGTTTATAATTTATAAACTTAGGGAAGTTTAAAATATTGAATTTGAGAATTATTAAGTTTTAACTAGTTTTGCGATTATTGAACTAGTTCAGTTTAGTAAACTGAGTATGTTAATATTTGTACACTAAGCGAATATAAGTGTATGTTGAAATTTGAATTCGAGTATTGAATGAATTATAAACGTATATGAAGTCGAACCAGTTTATAATAAGAGTTTAATAAGAAAGAACTATGGAAATATAATCGTATTCATTATAGTGAGTAGTTCAGAAGTTAAGTAAGAAAAGTCCAAATTTGTTAGCATGCTTATTTAAGTAAGACAAATTGGTCGTTTGTATATACTTTTAAGTTATATAACGGTTAATAGCTTGAAGTATTATGATATGATTCACAAAGGAATATTAGTATAGAAGAATATACTAAGTATGAGAACGAAGGTGAATAAAATAATTGGAGTAATAATAAACCAATTGGAAGGAATATGTATGATTTACATAGGTTGTTTTATTCTCTTTACGGTTTGATCCAGATTCGAGTGTGTGATTTTGTGGTAGCTTATACCGATCAGAGTTGGTATTTTTCACTCGATTCTTGACGACGAAGTTAGATACAGGATTCTTGATTTGATTCTGTGATTCTCTATCATAGTATAGCTATGTAAGGAGAATGGCGGTTTCTAATCATGAAACTAGATCTGAGTCCGCACT
Organism: Allium sativum; assembly: GCA_030737875.1. Classification (NCBI taxonomy): domain Eukaryota; kingdom Viridiplantae; phylum Streptophyta; class Magnoliopsida; order Asparagales; family Amaryllidaceae; genus Allium; species Allium sativum. Next base: position 134,824,998 of record CM060925.1, on the reverse strand, counting down.
AGAGTGATCGAGTGAGCGATACTAGTCTGGAAGTGAAATTGTGTGATCGAATAAGTGATTGAATTTGATATTGCGTACGGATGGCTTATGTATATCGTACGGGCTTTTTAAACAATTCATGCTATGTTGTTGACTTGTGGAAAATTTGAGAATTGAATCCTTGAATTGTTTGAGGTAGAGTGAATGATTGGTTAAGTGTTAACCCGAGGCTGTTGAGCATAAGGTGATGCTTAATGAATTGTTTATCATCCTTATACGATAAGAGGGTTTGAACTTGATCAAAACATGAGATTTGTATTCTAGTAGTATTATACTTTTAAGTATCGATGTTTGATTGTTCCTTTGGTTACTCGTGTTGCAATTTCGAGGACGAAATATTTTAAGTGGGGGAGAATGTAAAGACCCGAAAAATCGAACACTTAATCTTCGAATATCGTAACAATTTGTAATATTTTTAAATGTTATAAATGTGATTTTATAACCTTGTAAAATATCATTTAACAAGTAAATAATGATACTAGACTCATTTTAGAAAAATGCTTTCAAAAATATATTTTTGGTAAAATATTGATAAAATGACCGAAAATCATTTTATTGATAAATGGCTGTTTTCTCAATAAAAGTTGTTGAAAATTTCAGTGGATGTCTAATTATTCATTAGGAAAGTAATTAGTAAATAAAATTATTTTTCATATTTATGGTTAACTATTTTGATGATGTCATCATTTTCAAAAATGAGCATTTAAGGAAAGTTTTGTATTTTGGGTATTTAAATATTCAAATAAGTGATTTATAATTTAAGTATGCTTGTTTTAATTGTTTAAATAAGTTAATGAATTTATTTCCAAGTTTTGTTTACTTGAATAAATCATTTGATAAAGAACTAAAAATATGATTGAGATTCAACTTCCAGATTCGCATCCTATCGTTGAATAGAAGTTGTTTCACATCGTTGCAACGTTGTATGATATATATGCACATACATGCTTATACACATAAATGTATGCATAATTAGTCACATCAAAGATTTATAAAATATCCTAAGTGTATGCATATAAGCTTCTTATATGTATACAAATGAATGCTTACTTAAAGTCTTTGAAAAAAAGCAAACTTACCATCTCTTACACACCTTTCACTTCTCTTACACACCTTTCACTTCTTTCATGAGTACGTTTAGGGTTTTAAGGGTATTTTGGTCTTTTCCCATACACCTTCTTTTTCCTATATAAGGAGGGGTATACCTCCTTCTTTCTTACACAAAATTCCTAAGCAAAAGTGAAGCTTTTAATGGCTTATCTTCATCTTCTTCCTCTTCCTTACTAACTTTCTCAAAGTACACTCAAATGAACTTCAAATCAAGCCAAACTTTGAGTGAAGCCTTCCTACACCATTACAAGATCTTCTAGCTAGTTAGAAGTTGAAAAATCGAAGAACCTCTCCATTCTCTATTTTAGGCCGTGAGCTATATACAAGAAGGAAGCAAGGAAAAGCAAGGAAAGGAAGGAAAGAAAGGAGGTTGCTAGTTTGGATCATGGTTCTTATTCTTGGAGCTAGGATTTGCTAAGGATTAAGGTGAGTTTACTCACTATTTAGGACAGCAAACATAAACCCTTTTGCATGTTTTTAACTATGCTTAAAGTTGCTTGAATGTTGGTAACTTATGTTAAAAATGTTGTCTTGATTCTTACTTTAAATGTAAGCGACATATGTGATCCATGTTAATGGATTGGAATGGACTTGAATGGACTTGGAATTGGACTTGAATTGACTTGTATAACAAGTGGAATGGACTTGAAACAAAGCACATAAGGATTAGTAGGGAATTGACATATTGTGGACTTGAACTTGAAAGTGCACTTATAGCGATAGTCGCTATATATGCAGTTTTAATTGTTGTGTTTTCAATACATTGTATGGAACTTTGTAATGACGTCCTTAGTGATTTCTTATCATATTAAAATGGTTGTTTAACTTGTATGTTAAATTGAAGTAAGTTTGAAAGTGTGTGAAGCTAGAATAGTGATATGAGTGCACTTCCTAATTACTTGTTTATTGAATATCATGGTTACTGTGCTTAATTCTAATAAGCCGACGAGTAGGCTTATCTATCTGTGAGTGTCAAGAATGGGGTGTCTAGGCAAGGGGTGATATGCAACTAGTGCTCTAACTTACCTGGCCTCACTCTTGACCGAGGGATAGTTAAGTTGATAATGTCGGAAACGAGTTAAGTGCACGAAGTGTGGTTTCTGTAAGCATAAAATGGTTTTGGGTTTGTCGTGACAATGTGTTAATTACATTAATCTTTAACCCTCTCAGATTATATCATGGAAGTAAATATAATTGAATCTTTAAACAAACATTTAAAGATAAATTATAAAGGATTGTTTTGGGTTTGTTGTAAACATTGTTTTAGCAACACTTGTTTTAAACCCTTGGAATGTAGTTAAACTGGAATATACGGTTTAATGGTTTTGAATATACTTAGATCTTTCATAATTTATTTTAAAGATAGAAACAAGTATAGAAATCTTTCAGAATAAAGATATTGAATAAGATGTTTAACTTATAAAAGAGAAGAGGTTCTTTATTAAACAATGGTTTTAACCTCTTTGATTATATTTTAAGAAAAATCTTATAAATTGATTATGGTTATACTTATACCGGAGGGATAAGTATATGAATACGTTTTGTAGTATTGAAGTTATAGAGGGAATCTTAGAAGTGAATTATGGATATACTTATACCGGAGGGATAAGTATATGAATACGATTTTAAGTATTCAAGACTATAAAGGGATAGTGAATTAGTAGAATATATACATATACACCTTTTATATGTATAAGTTGAATATATACGCAAGTATATAAAGGAATATTAATCGAGTATGAGTTATTGATTAATAAGCAAAGTCTTGTTAGACAAATGAAGTTTTATTAGATAAAAGAAGTTTACTAATAAAGGAATATTAATCGAGTATGAGTTATTGATTAATAATGAAGTCTAGTTAGACAAATGAAGTTTTATTAGTTAAAAGAAGTTATACTAATAAAGGAATATTAATCGAGTATGAGTTATTGATTAATAAGCGAAGTCGTATTTGACAAATGAAGTTTTATTAGATAAAAGGAGTTTTACTAATAACAGAAGTTTTAATTAATGAAAGGTTAATTAAATGGGAATGGGATTAGAAGCCGTTTATATGAGTTAACCATGCTTCAACTGTTTATCATGCTATGTTACTTGATAGTGATTTGATTGTTTAACACGCTTTGTAACCTTCATAGTGCCTTGGATGTTTATTCAATTGTTATGGAAATTAAGCGAGGCTGTTTTCCATATACAATCGTCTATTGTGTGAATTGTAGTCAGTTAATTGACTATAGAACTTGACCTTAAATCTAGCGACTAGTTTTGAGGAGACCGGGATTGGTAAGTGTTCTACTTATCGAAAACCACTTCAAAACTAGTATACGGGTTCTATGTTTTGGAAGCGGCTGGGAAGTGAAGGTTATGTGGTGATTCGAGATCTATTGAGATGCTCGAACACATATAGTGATTCTAAGGTCTATGAAAAAATCTATGTGTGATTCCAAGATCTGTTGATGTATTGGAATCCATGTGTGATTCCAAGATCTGTGAAGAAATCTATGTGTGATTCCAAGATCTATTGAGCTGTGGGATTCCAACTGGGAATTCTTGTTTTGTTCGAGTGGTGAAGATTCATGTGAACGATGCTGAACGAAACCTCGACATCGGAAATGGCTAAAAACAGAGTAGGAGCACAATCTGGGGTTTTGCTAACCTACGGCAGGATATATTGACTCCATATCTAGTGTATGCTTATTATCGAATCGTTGCGGGAGCTATTTGAAGTTGCACGCGGGAGTTGGGTATATTTGGTTCCACGTGGTGCACTCCGGTGTTTTCGTTCGTGGGCCAGTTGTGTTTACCTTATGGTATATTTCATCTAGAGATATACGACGCTCGGAGGTACTTTCTGACCCTTGTGCATGGAGTTCAGATCTATATTGAGAGATCTCCGATGGAAAATCCAATATGCGAACGTGCCTTATCGGTTTTGTTTGTACACTTAATAGTTGTTGAATGTAACCAATGTAACCATTCCTTCTATGTGAATTTATTTATATTCTACACCCTAGACATTATTTATAATACAACTGTACTTCTCATAATAAATGGTTGGTTTCAATTGAGGGGAAAACCGGAGCAGTAATCTGCATAGTTCCCTCAATGTTGTTACATGCAATATGTATCTTGAGTTTCTCATACCAGACTGATGTCTGACGCTTAGTTTCTGTTTTCCCTAAAACCCTCACGTACTCGTTCGAGTAAACTGAGTATAGCAGGTTTTACTTTGGATGCTTTGGAGCTTCTGGAAGAGAGTTGGAGTTCAACTTACCGTACTTTTTATATCCGCTGAATTATATGTTGTACATCAACAGTGATGAGGACATGTTGTTATGACTGTTCAAGTTGATGATAGGTTGGTCTTCTCTGATAGTTGTAAACATACAGTTTATTTTGTAAAGATCATTCTTTATATTATATGTTATCGTTCCGTTGTGAGATTCTGATATTGTGTCCTCTTCTTCCTTAGTCTATTTGCTTTTTATTTTATTTCACCCTAACTTTTCGTCTTTCCGACACTTGGGTGCTCGGCACGTGAATATCGTGGATGTATTAGTGTCGACATTCGAGGGTCGAAAAGTCGGGTCGTTACATTTGGTATCAGAGCACAAGGTTGAGCGAATACCTTGGCTTTGGTTGGGTATGGCTCATTAGAGATGGGGTTAGCAACACCCTAGAATGAGTAGAGTGTATTATATATATGAGAGCGCGTACTTGTTAGTGAACACAAAATATTTTGTATTGGGTGTTTTGACTTGTAAGTCTGAATTCTGGATCTGAATCAATCGACTGATCATCGTTTTGATGAAGATTCTGAAACACTCGAACAAGTTATTTGATTCGATATTGTTTTCGAATTTGGTAAATGAAATAAGTTACCAAGAAGTATATATTTTATATATAAAGAAAGATTTCATAACTAAATCAGTTATATAGATGAGTTGTTGTTAGGGAAGGATGATATTAAATTATTATCATTCGTTGATTGATTGGTCATGCACGCTTAGGAGCGTTGACTATTATTGGTTGATTTCTAGTTGTGCCCGGACCAGTTTATGGGTATCGATTACTGTGTTTGGATAAGAGTAATCTTATCCATTTGCTTTCATGGGTTAGGTAGATTTATAATTGGGGGAACATTGGAAACGAATACTTTGTGAATTCAGTTTCACAATTTGACTATAAGGCATTCGGTAATGATGTTGGGTAAGAATTAAATCTGAATGGAAGTTGTTTAAAACAAATTTAAACAAGAAATATGCAAGTGAAATTTATAAACGAGATTTATAAATATGAAATGTATTTGTGTTGAAAACCAAAGGATTTGGAATTCCGGTAAGTTTGAAATTGATTTTCAAAGCTTGAAATACATATTGAAGTTGGTTTGAAAGTGTTTTAGGGTTTTAAATGACTTTAAAAGATAGAAAAGCTTTGATCTTACTCGAGTCGCTGGAAAATAATGTTGATGATGACTGCAGCATCATCGAGGTTCATTTTCGAGTTTCTAAGTATGAACTAGCTCCCATGGATAATAGTTTAGACTTGAACAGATTTATGTTTTGGATACATATTATTTGAGGTATAAAACTCGGAAGTTCAATCCTGAAGTTTTCAACTAAGTTATATATGGATGCATATAGTTTATATATTGGAGTTGTATGATTTTGCATCTCAGTTGATATGATGTTTGATAGATTTCATTTGTTAATGGAATGGAATGTTCGACGGTTTTGGATAGTCGATGTTTCCAAGTGAATTTACATGCTTGACTAGTTTATGTGAAAGCGTAAGAGACTTGGTTTATAATTTATAAACTTAGGGAAGTTTAAAATATTGAATTTGAGAATTATTAAGTTTTAACTAGTTTTGCGATTATTGAACTAGTTCAGTTTAGTAAACTGAGTATGTTAATATTTGTACACTAAGCGAATATAAGTGTATGTTGAAATTTGAATTCGAGTATTGAATGAATTATAAACGTATATGAAGTCGAACCAGTTTATAATAAGAGTTTAATAAGAAAGAACTATGGAAATATAATCGTATTCATTATAGTGAGTAGTTCAGAAGTTAAGTAAGAAAAGTCCAAATTTGTTAGCATGCTTATTTAAGTAAGACAAATTGGTCGTTTGTATATACTTTTAAGTTATATAACGGTTAATAGCTTGAAGTATTATGATATGATTCACAAAGGAATATTAGTATAGAAGAATATACTAAGTATGAGAACGAAGGTGAATAAAATAATTGGAGTAATAATAAACCAATTGGAAGGAATATGTATGATTTACATAGGTTGTTTTATTCTCTTTACGTTTTGATCCAGATTCGAGTGTGTGATTTTGTGGTAGCTTATACCGATCAGAGTTGGTATTTTTCACTCGATTCTTGACGACGAAGTTAGATACAGGATTCTTGATTTGATTCTGTGATTCTCTATCATAGTATAGCTATGTAAGGAGAATGGCGGTTTCTAATCATGAAACTAGATCTGAGTCCGCACTAGAGTGATCGAGTGAGCGATACTAGTCTGGAAGTGAAATTGTGTGATCGAATAAGTGATTGAATTTGATATTGCGTACGGATGGCTTATGTATATCGTACGGGCTTTTTAAACAATTCATGCTATGTTGTTGACTTGTGGAAAATTTGAGAATTGAATCCTTGAATTGTTTGAGGTAGAGTGAATGATTGGTTAAGTGTTAACCCGAGGCTGTTGAGCATAAGGTGATGCTTAATGAATTGTTTATCATCCTTATACGATAAGAGGGTTTGAACTTGATCAAAACATGAGATTTGTATTCTAGTAGTATTATACTTTTAAGTGTCGATGTTTGATTGTTCCTTTGGTTACTCGTGTTGCAATTTCGAGGACGAAATATTTTAAGTGGGGGAGAATGTAAAGACCCGAAAAATCGAACACTTAATCTTCGAATATCGTAACAATTTGTATTATTTTTAAATGTTATAAATGTGATTTTATAACCTTGTAAAATATCATTTAACAAGTAAATAATGATACTAGACTCATTTTAGAAAAATGCTTTCAAAAATATATTTTTGGTAAAATATTGATAAAATGACCGAAAATCATTTTATTGATAAATGGCTGTTTTCTCAATAAAAGTTGTTGAAAATTTCAGTGGATGTCTAATTATTCATTAGGAAAGTAATTAGTAAATAAAATTATTTTTCATATTTATGGTTAACTATTTTGATGATGTCATCATTTTCAAAAATGAGCATTTAAGGAAAGTTTTGTATTTTGGGTATTTAAATATTCAAATAAGTGATTTATAATTTAAGTATGCTTGTTTTAATTGTTTAAATAAGTTAATGAATTTATTTCCAAGTTTTGTTTACTTGAATAAATCATTTGATAAAGAACTAAAAATATGATTGAGATTCAACTTCCAGATTCGCATCCTATCGTTGAATAGAAGTTGTTTCACATCGTTGCAACGTTGTATGATATATATGCACATACATGCTTATACACATAAATGTATGCATAATTAGTCACATCAAAGATTTATAAAATATCCTAAGTGTATGCATATAAGCTTCTTATATGAATACAAATGAATGCTTACTTAAAGTCTTTGAAAAAAAGCAAACTTACCATCTCTTACACACCTTTCACTTCTCTTACACACCTTTCACTTCTTTCATGAGTACGTTTAGGGTTTTAAGGGTATTTTGGTCTTTTCCCATCCACCTTCTTTTTCCTATATAAGGAGGGGTATACCTCCTTCTTTCTTACACAAAATTCCTAAGCAAAAGTGAAGCTTTTAATGGCTTATCTTCATCTTCTTCCTCTTCCTTACTAACTTTCTCAAAGTACACTCAAATGAACTTCAAATCAAGCCAAACTTTGAGTGAAGCCTTCCTACACCATTACAAGATCTTCTTGCTAGTTAGAAGTTGAAAAATCGAAGAACCTCTCCATTCTCTATTTTAGGCCGTGAGCTATATACAAGAAGGAAGCAAGGAAAAGCAAGGAAAGGAAGGAAAGAAAGGAGGTTGCTAGTTTGGATCATGGTTCTTATTCTTGGAGCTAGGATTTGCTAAGGATTAAGGTGAGTTTACTCACTATTTAGGACAGCAAACATAAACCCTTTTGCATGTTTTTAACTATGCTTAAAGTTGCTTGAATGTTGGTAACTTATGTTAAAAATGTTGTCTTGATTCTTACTTTAAATGTAAGCGACATATGTGATCCATGTTAATGGATTGGAATGGACTTGAATGGACTTGGAATTGGACTTGAATTGACTTGTATAACAAGTGGAATGGACTTGAAACAAAGCACATAAGGATTAGTAGGGAATTGACATATTGTGGACTTGAACTTGAAAGTGCACTTATAGCGATAGTCGCTATATATGCAGTTTTAATTGTTGTGTTTTCAATACATTGTATGGAACTTTGTAATGACGTCCTTAGTGATTTCTTATCATATTAAAATGGTTGTTTAACTTGTATGTTAAATTGAAGTAAGTTTGAAAGTGTGTGAAGCTAGAATAGTGATATGAGTGCACTTCCTAATTACTTGTTTATTGAATATCATGGTTACTGTGCTTAATTCTAATAAGCCGACGAGTAGGCTTATCTATCTGTGAGTGTCAAGAATGGGGTGTCTAGGCAAGGGGTGATATGCAACTAGTGCTCTAACTTACCTGGCCTCACTCTTGACCGAGGGATAGTTAAGTTGATAATGTCGGAAACGAGTTAAGTGCACGAAGTGTGGTTTCGGTAAGCATAAAATGGTTTTGGGTTTGTCGTGACAATGTGTTAATTACATTAGTCTTTAACCCTCTCAGATTATATCATGGAAGTAAATATAATTGAATCTTTAAACAAACATTTAAAGATAAATTATAAAGGATTGTTTTGGGTTTGTTGTAAACATTGTTTTAGCAACACTTGTTTTAAACCCTTGGAATGTAGTTAAACTGGAATATACGGTTTAATGGTTTTGAATATACTTAGATCTTTCATAATTTATTTTAAAGATAGAAACAAGTATAGAAATCTTTCAGAATAAAGATATTGAATAAGATGTTTAACTTATAAAAGAGAAGAGGTTCTTTATTAAACAATGGTTTTAACCTCTTTGATTATATTTTAAGAAAAATCTTATAAATTGATTATGGTTATACTTATACCGGAGGGATAAGTATATGAATACGTTTTGTAGTATTGAAGTTATAGAGGGAATCTTAGAAGTGAATTATGGATATACTTATACCGGAGGGATAAGTATATGAATACGATTTTAAGTATTCAAGACTATAAAGGGATAGTGAATTAGTAGAATATATACATATACACCTTTTATATGTATAAGTTGAATATATACGCAAGTATATAAAGGAATATTAATCGAGTATGAGTTATTGATTAATAAGCAAAGTCTTGTTAGACAAATGAAGTTTTATTAGATAAAAGAAGTTTACTAATAAAGGAATATTAATCGAGTATGAGTTATTGATTAATAATGAAGTCTAGTTAGACAAATGAAGTTTTATTAGTTAAAAGAAGTTATACTAATAAAGGAATATTAATCGAGTATGAGTTATTGATTAATAAGCGAAGTCGTATTTGACAAATGAAGTTTTATTAGATAAAAGGAGTTTTACTAATAACAGAAGTTTTAATTAATGAAAGGTTAATTAAATGGGAATGGGATTAGAAGCCGTTTATATGAGTTAACCATGCTTCAACTGTTTATCATGCTATGTGACTTGATAGTGATTTGATTGTTTAACACGCTTTGTAACCTTCATAGTGCCTTGGATGTTTATTCAATTGTTATGGAAATTAAGCGAGGCTGTTTTCCATATACAATCGTCTATTGTGTGAATTGTAGTCAGTTAATTGACTATAGAACTTGACCATAAATCTAGCGACTAGTTTTGACGAGACCGGGATTGGTAAGTGTTCTACTTATCGAAAACCACTTCAAAACTAGTATACGGGTTCTATGTTTTGGAAGCGGCTGGGAAGTGAAGATTATGTGGTGATTCGAGATCTATTGAGATGCTCGAACACATATAGTGATTCTAAGGTCTATGAAAGAATCTATGTGTGATTCCAAGATCTGTTGATGTATTGGAATCCATGTGTGATTCCAAGATCTGTGAAAAAATCTATGTGTGATTCCAAGATCTATTGAGCTGTGGGATTCCAACTGGGAATTCTTGTTTTGTTCGAGTGGTGAAGATTCATGTGAACGATGCTGAACGAAACCTCGACATCGGAAATGGCTAAAAACAGAGTAGGAGCACAATCTGGGGTTTTGCTAACCTACGGCAGGATATATTGACTCCATATCTAGTGTATGCTTATTATCGAATCGTTGCGGGAGCTATTTGAAGTTGCACGCGGGAGTTGGGTATATTTGGTTCCACGTGGTGCACTCCGGTGTTTTCGTGCGTGGGCCAGTTGTGTTTACCTTATGGTATATTTCATCTAGAGATATACGACGCTCGGAGGTACTTTCTGACCCTTGTGCATGGAGTTCGGATCTATATTGAGAGATCTCCGATGGAAAATCCAATATGCGAACATGCCTTATCGGTTTTGTTTGTACACTTAATAGTTGTTGAATGTAACCAATGTAACCATTCCTTCTATGTGAATTTATTTATATTCTACACCCTAGACATTATTTATAATACAACTATACTTCTCATAATAAATGGTTGGTTTCAATTGAGGGGAAAACCGGAGCGGTAATCTGCATAGTTCCCTCAATGTTGTTACATGCAATATGTATCTTGAGTTTCTCATACCAGACTGATGTCTGACGCTTAGTTTCTGTTTTCCCTAAAACCCTCACGTACTCGTTCGAGTAAACTGAGTATAGCAGGTTTTACTTTGGATGCTTTGGAGCTTCTGGAAGAGAGTTGGAGTTCAACTTACCGTACTTTTTATATCCGCTGAATTATATGTTGTACATCAACAGTGATGAGGACATGTTGTTATGACTGTTCAAGTTGATGATAGGTTGGTCTTCTCTGATAGTTGTAAACATACAGTTTATTTTGTAAAGATCATTCTTTATATTATATGTTATCGTTCCGTTGTGAGATTCTGATATTGTGTCCTCTTCTTCCTTAGTCTATTTGCTTTTTATTTTATTTCACCCTAACTTTTCGTCTTTCCGACACTTGGGTGCTCGGCACGTGAATACCGTGGATGTATTAGTGTCGACATTCGAGGGTCGAAAAGTCGGGTCGTTACAATATAATATTATATAAGCGTTTAATTTGTGATTATAATACTTGATATATATGACTCCCCCTAAATTCTTGCCTATATAACAACTAATAGAACATTTAAGTTAAAGAAAACATGGAATATATCAAACATTGTTTTTACAAAAAATATTACATGAATATGTAATACATTGATTTGATGAAGAGGAACGAAAATATACGACAAGAAACGAATCAAAAGCTAAATTCTACTTGTCCTTAATTGTAGGAGACTTATGGGTAGGATAATTTGGGTAATGGAGACAAAAATTTCCATTTCTTTCAATCATATTTCTGTTGTGATCGTATAGGACTTCACCCATGCAAATGACTTGATCTTCTTCGTTTAAGACTTCTTACTGTTCCTCCTCGGGTTCCTCTTCCTCCATTATCTTTTCTTCCTCTTCTTCTGGTTCCTCCTCTTCTTCCATAGGTTCATTATCATCTTCGATGATAATCGGATTAGCCTGATAATCCATTATAAACTTAAGAAGACTCCTTATCACTTTTCCTTGTCTATTTTGCTCTTGGCTCATTCTAATATGAAGCACTTGTATTTCTGCAAGCATTTGCAAAGTATTTCCATCTTTTCTTCAATTTTGATGACACATGATAGGGTAGAACGTTGAAAAGGACCTTCGGATGGTCCAACGGATGATTCGGGATTGATTTGGGTGTTAAAATTGGTGGAGGCCATTGTTTATTTTAGTTTAGAGTTTTTACAGAGGTGAGAAATGAGAATGAAGAAGAAAATTCGAAGTGGAGAGTTTAAATGATTATTGTAACTAGCTTTTGGTGGGAATTAATTTTAAAAATCTAGTAGCTATATGTCGACATAGTGATAAAAGTATATCGACATACTTATCTTTTTTATTTTATTTTTCTGATTTTTAATGTTATTCTTATACACATTAATGTATTTAATTATTCTAGCTCACATAGTGAACAAATTCCTAATTCTCTTCTAAATTTAGTGAATGTTGCTTCGTTTAATGGTTTTGTTAATATATATGTTATTTGTTTATCTATTTCTATAAATTCGAGTTAAATTTTCGCTTTTCTTAAGTTATCTCTTAGAAAATGATGTCGTTTATATCGATATGTTTAGTTCTTGAATGATTAGTTGGATTTTTAGAAATATTTGTAGTGCTCGTGTTATCACAGTATCTTAGTGATTTGTTTATATTTAATCCAAAATCATTTAGAGTTTGTTGCATATATATAACTTGTGAATAAGCCAAAGCAGCAGAGATATATTCTGCTTCATTGTTGATAAAGTTACAGTATTTTGCTTTTTACTAAACCACGAGACTAGTGAATGTCCCAAGAAGTGACATGTACCACTAGTACTTTTACGATTGGTCGCATAGTCAGCGTCACAATAAGTAACCCAGTCAAATGAATAATCCTTAGGATAAAATAATCCAAAGTCTAGTGTATGCTTTACATACCTTAGAATATGTTTTACGGCTTTTAAATGTGTTTCCTTAGGTTGCGATTGATATCTTGCACAGAGACATAAGCTATGTATTATATCTGGTCTACTAGAGGTTATATATAATAGCGATCCAATCAATCCTCTATATAATTTTGATAAATGTCTTTAGACGTATCGTCTTTACTTAATGCTATGTTAGTCTCCATTGGTGTTGGTTTCCCAGTAGTTGTTGTTAAATTATATTTATTAATTAGATCTCTTGCATATTTTTCTTGATTAATAAATATTCCATTTTTTTAATTGACGAATTTGTAAGCCTAAGAAGAATGTTAGTTCTCCTATATGGCTCATTTCAAAGTCTTGGGTCATAATATCTGAAAAATCTTTATCCATTTTACCGTTTGTTGATCCGAAAATTATATTGTCAACATATATTTGTACTAACTGTATATGTTTACTATTCTTCTTAATAAACAAGGTATTATCTAATTTTCCTATTTCAAAGTTGGATTGTAAAAAATAATTTCTTAATCTATTATACCAAGCCCTAGGAGCCTGTTTTAATCCATATAACGCTTTTTTTAACTTATATAAGTGATTTGGTAAATTTTCATCTTCAAATAGAGGTGGTAGCTCTACATACACGTCTTCATTAACAAATCCATTTAGAAAAGCACTTTTGACATCCATTTGATATAATTTGAAATTATTATGTTTCGCAAAGGCTAGTAAAATCCTATTGGCTTTTAATCTTGCTATGGGGAGAAAGTTTCATCGTAATCTATTCCTTCTTGAGTATAACCTTGTGCTACTAGTCATGCCTTATTTCTTACTACTTCACCGTGTTCATTCATTTTATTTTTATAAACCCATTTGGTTCATATTATTGTCTTATCCTCTAGTCGAGGTACAAGTTCCTATACATCATTCCTAGTAAACTGATTCAGTTATTCTTGCATAGCAAGTATCCATGAATCATCGAAAGATGCTTCCTTTGGATTCTTAGGTTCAATAGTTGAAGTAAATGCAATATTACTCATATTATTCAATAGAGTATACGTACTAACAACGAATTCATACCTCCTAAGATATTTTCTACAAGATGATCTCTAAGTAACCTAATTCGTTTATTTAGTTGGTTATCTTCATGATTTGTTTCATTAATTTCATTTTCACATTCATCTTCATTATTTCGTGTTATATTTTTATAATTTTCCTCAAACGATACATTTAAGGTTTCTTCTATAGTATTGGTTCCAATATTGAAAACTCTATATGCTTTTCTTCTTTCTGAAATATAACCAATAAATATTCCTTTATCGGATTTCGAGTCGAATTTATCTATATTTTCTTTAGTATTAAGTATAAAACATTTACTTCCAAATATTTTAAAATATGACATTTTTGGTTTCTTATTATACAAAAGTTCATAAGGAATTTTATGAGTTAAAGGTCTAATTGAAATTTTATTTAAAATATAACAAGCTGTTGCAACTGCCTCAGCCCAAAAAAATCTTGGTAAATTACTATCAGATAACATAGTTCTCGCACATTCTTGTATCGTCCTATTTTTACGTTCAACTACTCCATTTTGTTAAGGGGTTCTAGGAATAGAAAAATTATGGGTTATTCCCTTTTTATTACAATATTTTTCAAAATTTTCGTTTTCAAGTTCTCCGCCATGGTCACTACGTATTGTTTTGATTTTTAGGGATAATAAATTTTGAATCCTTTTAGAAAAAGTGTTAAATTGATCAATAGCATCACTTTTATTTTTAAGAAACAAAGTCCAAGAAAATCTAGAAAAATCGTCGACTATTACATAAACATATCTATTATGATTTATCGATTGAATTTGAGATGGACCAAATAAATCCATGTGAATTCACTCTAATGGTTTCGAGGTAGTAATTTCTTCTTTTGATTTAAATGAACTTCTCTTTAATTTCCCAAATTGACAAGCGTCGCATATGTTATTAACTTTAAATTTCATTTTGGGTAATCCCCTAATTGAATCTAATTTAGAAATCCTAGATGTGTTTGAAATTTTTATGACCAAAATCTTTTGTGCCAGATCCAGGGGTCACTTGTATTGGCCATAAGACACATATTATCGCTGGATATTTTCATACTCAATATATAGATATTTTTCTTTCTATCTCATTCAAATATTACTTTTGAATTCCTATCTTCTATAAAACATTTACCTTTTCAAAGTTTATTTTATAACCCTTATCGCAAAGTTGACTTATACTTAGTAAGTTGTGTTTTAGATTCCTAACTAATAAACATCAGAAATAGTAGGAGTTTCAGAATTACCGATATTGTCGATCCTAATAATGTATACTTTAGAGTTATCTCCGAGTTCCAGAATTACCGACATTGCCGATCCCAATAATGTATACTTTAGAGTTATCTCCGAAGTTCAACATTCCACCAGTTCGGAGTTTGAATTTTCAATAGCTGCCTTTTCAGAATTTGAATTACCAACAGCCACATCACCCATCTTTTCAACTTTTGAATTTTCAAAAGCCATAAAACACATCTTTTCCTGTATTGAACAATTTTCAGTAGATCACTTGATTTTTCAATACGATTATATTGCAGACTCTTTCAACATTGGTATAACGCATGAATTGACACTAGTGTTAACAATTATTTCAAAATTTGCCATTTAAAAATTTTCAAAAATTAGATTATTAACTTTTTGAAAGACTTTTCTCTGATACCAATTGTCAGGGATTGCGAAATGGATCGTTAAGGCAAAACTAACACTAGAGAGGGGGTGAATAGTATTTTTGAGAATCTAAACAAAATCTAAAACTTATATGATCTACTATATGAATCAAACACAACAGAAACAATCACAGACACAGAATCAAACACAAACACAAAGTTAAACAAAAATAAAATGCAGAAAATGAAAGAACACACCAGATTTTATACTAGTTTGGAAATGATCCTATATCCAGTGCCACACAACGCTGGATTGAGCAGAGTTTTATTACCATATCAATATCCAATTACACCCCTTGATTTCACGGCTACAAGGTTAACACCACTACCGTTCCTTGATTTCATGGCAATAAGGAAAACACCGATTCCGTTCCTTGATTTCATGGCTACAAGGAAAATACCGATTACCTTAACACTTTCCAAATGATTACAATAGCCCTATAACTCTTCAATAGCACTTTAATTCAGAGAGTAATGAGTAGAGAGTGAGAAGAGAAGAAGTTTTATCTAAATAGAATTGAATTCGTCAGAGTATAAGTGTAGAAATCATAAAAATGAGAAAATATAACGGTGTAAATAAAGGAGATGAAGATGAAGAATGATGAAAAAAATTGAAATCAGCCCCTATTTATAAGATTTGAAAGGTTGCAACGCTTCTGGAACATTACAAATAGTGAAAAGACACTTCCTTTCAATTTTAAAAAAAATGACAGTTATATGTCGACATAAGCATAAATGTATGTCGACATATGCCTTCGTAAAATCGGATTTTGAATATTTTTGAAGTGTTTTGATATATATATAATTATGGAAATTCTTGATTTAAAACATAGTATTATAAATGAGTATTATAAAGTGGAAAATCAAATGAAAACATAAATATAAGACATATGAACATATTCATAAAATTATAGAGTTTAAAACTATATAAATATAAAGTATATAATATATAAAACATATGAACTATAAAACTTGAGTTTAAAATCAAAAGTAAAGCAAAGAAAGTAAAATAGAGAAGATAGAGATTGAAGATAGAGTTTGAAAATAGAATTTGAAATCAAAAATTGGAAAAATAGAATTTGAATTTGAACCTGGAGTGATGTTCAAAGTCTTACAAAAACTAGACTCGAATGCTATATTTATCTTGAACTCTTGAGATCTTGAATATTCATGAGTCTTAAATCATATCTGAATTCTGAATTTCTAATATCTTTAAACTGTATAGTCTTCAGTAATAATTCCTGTTTATAAATCCTGCATATGTATATATATAAAAGTGTTAGTATATATTTTACAATCAATTAATATTAAAATAAGGTTGTTGTCATTAAAACTCCATTCTTTAACATATTTATTACATTGATTTCTTTCCTTTGTTTGTTTATCCTTGTCCCCGTTATATATAAATATATACACAAATATGAATTCACTTGAAATTTTCTTTTCATGCTAATCCTCAATTAATATATTCTAGATTTATATATTTATTTATTTTAAATTAAAACCATGTGTGTTAATACTTATGCATAACTTGTTTTATTAATATCTTTACATAGGAATTCGTTTTCAACAAATAAAATATGAAAACGAATCAGAATCTCACCATGAACGCAACTACAATACTTCCGCGGCTTAATTCCTACTTATTCAAAATTCTTATTTTCAGCCTATTAATGTTTTATTGATTTATTATTGTTTACATTTAATTTAATTATCTATGTTTATTTAAGGTATATTTTACGAGGTGTTACATTCTTCCCCCTAAAAGAGATTTCATTCCCAAATCTTTTCGAGGGAGCAAAAACACAACTCGCTCTAACAAAGATGTTCTACATCCAAGTTATTTATTTAACATCCATAAAAAAATGATGACCTGATGCGATCATGCAGTGCAGACTTGCTAAAATGAGCTAAATCCTAGAGTGTATGTGTAATAAGTGATGCTGGATGTATGCAAAACACCATAATTTGCATATAGTTTTATATGAGTGCATGGTGTTTTTGTGTTGCAACCACTATTCGACCATAGAATTCTAATATTTCCTAGAAAGGTCGTAAAATTTAAAATTTTCATGCCTTCCTTCGAATTCTCACCCTAATGTATTTGAACCAATCTAACTAATAAAGGTGAAGTCTCCAAATACCATGCTTCAAAATATCTATGGTGGCATATGTTAGAGTTTATGCCCTAGAGGCAATCCATTTGATGTGATTAAAAATGTTATTATTTTATTTGGAATAAAATATTATTCTATTATATTGAATTTACTGCGTAATATAAATAATAATAATATAATATAAGTCCTTAGAATAATAATACGGAATTATATAGTTCGAGTAAGACTGAACTTGAGATTATATAATGTGATAAGTATTATAATTCTTAAATGCCCCTAGTCAAGTTTTATTGTTTATACAGGACAACAATAAAGCGTTGAGACTTGTATATTGATTGACTAATGATCACATCTCATTGATCATTAATATAGGTGATATTGAAGTCAGGATATAAATGCGTATTAGAGAATAGTGTATTGGGCTGACCCACCGTGAGATAACTGCATGGAATATAATCAACAGTATCATAAGTTATTCTCATAGTGACAGTGATGTAATGGTCCTCAGACCTGAAATCATTATTATTTTATTCGAGGATATTTGTGTTTTGATATCATCTAAAGTTATTTCGTAACAGAGTAATGATAACGGTGATTATTGGATATATCTAGAATCGAATATAAATTATGAATGATCTAGATGGAATTTAACCCTACGATATATTCGTAGTGATATCCATGGGTCTCTTGATTGAGTGAGACTGTGAAATGCATGGCCATGCTCAAATATTGATTTGTTTTAAATAGTCTGCTCATCGATCAAGAAATACAGATTAAATCATAACGAGGATGATACGATCCGTGCCTCTAATTTAATCTTGGATATATCGGTTAAAAGGATTATATTACATTGATACACTAGTCACAAAAAGGTTTTATCGAATCGATAATTTTATTATAGCTTGGGTAGCAGTGACGCATTGCTAGATGCCAATCACTGTTTATGGTTTTAAATACGATTTAAAACCATTGCCAACGTTGTAGTAACCTATATGGTCACACAAAAGGAACGTTACAAAGGAGAAACTGATTTGAATAAATAAATTGTCAATTTGTTGATATTTTATTTGGGATCGGAACGGATGTTGGGTGGATCCTAATTTTAAGTTTGATACTAGTATTTAAAAGGAGGTTATCCTTCTATTAGATATACACGGCTTAACCTAAAACAAAATGGGTTAGATCAGATCTAAATATCGTTAGCCACTCATACTTTCCTTTTTCCCAAAAAACCTAAATCGGTCATGGCGGCTAGCATCGCACTCTCCAAATTCTTCCTCTAATCTGATTGATGAAGGGGCGTTCCGGTGGACATCTCTAGAGGCTCGACAAATGGAGGGATGTCGATTCGATTCCTATTTCGAAGCCGTTATCGCTCCTCTAGATCTCACGCATCAGATATGAGCTTTATCCCAAAATTATTCAAGTTTTGATTTATTTTTCTTGTTAAGATCCTAGTTTTAAATTGTTAAAACTTAATTAGTAACCCGATCTGGTCGGATCTTCCCTTCAATGGTATCAGAGCGAGGTTTTAGCGAGAAACTATAAATTGAACTTAGATTTTAGGGTTTTATTCTTGATTGTATGATTGTATATGTTACGATTTCATAAGCATGAGTAACACTGATTGTTAATTAGGGTTTTGCCTAGGGTTCTATATGTTTGATTTCGTGAATATGTAATGATATTTAAATCACAAACTCGAAATACTAACATATAATCATTAATGATGTGTATATATTCCACTGTCATTTGATTATCTGTATTTGGTACGAATTATGAAATTGTTTTATAATATATATATGTTTTATATATGGTATAAAACATTTGTAGATGGTTAGAAATTTTGAATTGGTTTAACATTCCTAATCATATATTTTAAAACCTGGAAAATAAAATCCATTTTGATTAGTCAAAGACATCAGGTCATTTTGATAAAAATATGTAAAACCTTTTATGTCTGTCAAAAGGTACTTACTATTTTAATAAGATTTGAAATAGTTGTGTGTGCACAGATCAATATGTATGAATCTGTGAAATTAATTTAGGACATGATAATTATGAAATCCTGATTCCTAATGTTGATTATGAAATGCCAAACTTGTTATCATTTTGCCAATTTTGTTGGACTCGGGTTATATATATAAATATATACATACTAATGAATCTACTACTAGATATAAAACTGTTTTTGAAACTGTTTTGTACCAGATCATATGAGTTTATTTATGTAATCATTATGAGTATATAGATACTTAAATGACCTATTTATGCAAATCTGATTTGTATAATTTTATGTCTAGTAAATATTATTATGACATGGCTTTGTTATGCTTTTAGGACAAAGCTGTTTTACTGATTCATAAATCAGTAAGATAGTTTTCAATTTTTTTTCTTTTTGGTTTTATAAAAAAAAGAAAAAGAAAAGGGAGTCTGTTATTTTGATATGAGCTTTATATAAGCATACCAGCATAAGAAATCAAAATTTGTTTGATTTAAGTGCTTGAACATATCATACCCTCCCTTTTTATTTCAAGATGTCAAATTTTGTTTTATTGTTTGCTGGACAGTAATGGATGGTTCTCAGTAGTATTTGATTTATTGAAATCAATTTTATGAAAACTGTATAGACAGTATTTTCACAAAAAACAAGTGATGTCATTGTATTTGACTTCAAATCAAAATGGTCAACAAGATTATACAATATGAATTAGATATTCATATGCAAATTTTCTTAGTTTTGATTTTTCATTATATTGATAATGACCATGAATAAGTTCAGAACATAATAATTGTTTTATGACTTGATCATTCCATAAAATACATAATGATGTATTTTAGAAGCACACACACACACACACACACACACACACATATATATATATACATATATAAATTAACATATATGTGCTTGACATATATGTATAGGTGCAATCTTCTAATTCCATATTTATAATGATAAATCTGTGAACAATATAATCTGGTTTTAAAATTTATAGGTAATATGATTTGCTGATTGTTTTGTACTATAAGTATAAATACTTGTATCAAGATACAAAATTGTTTTGAAACCATTTTATATTTTATTTAAGTGGATAAAATACCAGTATTTTTCCATATGATAGAAGATCTGCAAAACATCAAGTCATGTAATACCTGTTACTGAAACATATATTGCAATTGAATGTATCAGTATTAAGATACTTAATTGGTTTTAGAATCAAATTGCATATGGATGCATGAACTTTCAAATATTGATGAATGCTTAAATCCTGTATTATGCAAATACATGTACGCTGTCATCATATTGATTTTACTATATACTCAAATGCAAGCACATATCATGGATTTACATATTGGGCCTAACCCAATGATTAAAACCATACACATGTGACAACAAGGAATTTTGCTCGATCCAAATCAGTCGCTAAACCGACCCAGACCGTTCGGAACGCCTGATTGTTTTGAGAACACGACAAAAAAGAGCGCAGACGGAAGAACATTTCATTATATATTACAACAATTCCACCAGAATACAAGAATATATAGAGTATAAATGAATATTACACAAAAATATCTGTAACACCCCGTATGTTGAATAACTTGCTATAATATAAAATAGGGCAGAATTAAATTTTAAAATCTGAATCAGGGGAAACGGGCTATTCCATTATGTTCATCTCGGAAAAATACGCGAAATAGAGTCCGAAATTTCGTGAATCAGAGTCCGTATGTCCGAGATATGGCCTTTAGAAGTTTCACGAAAAATCAGAAAACGAAACAGATTTCAAAAATGCAGAATATGGGCTAGGCGGGAAAATTCCCGCCCAGACCAGGTCGACCTGGGGGTCGACTTGGGTGTCGACCTGCCCACCAGGTCGACCCTAGTGTCGACCTGGGGGTCGACCTCCCTGGTCGAGCCCAGGTGACCTGGGTGCACTGGTTTGGCTTTTGGGCTGTGTTTTGGTGGCTAGGACGAGATCTGACGGCTCTAATCTGATTTAGGGTTAATCTAATGGCCTAAAACACCTAACTAATCTATAAATACACCCTAAGACTACCATAATTCATACTAAAAATAGATACAACACCGTTATGCCGTCAAAATGCAACTTGAAGGAGCCTCCATCAAATTAAAGAGGAAGATAGCTTCTCAAATCAATCTCTAATCAACTCTAGCAACTTAATCTTCTTCTTAGGAGTGCTAATCAACAAGCGGTGAGTTTCTATAGCCTTAATGACCAATTGTTGAAATGATTATGATAGGATATAATGAGGTTATGGCTATGAATGTGGATCAATGCAAGATTATGTTATCATATGCTATGTGTTTGTGATGTTATGCAAGTTATGCAAGTTATGTGCTATGTGTTCATGATGTTATGCAAGTTATGCAAGTCATATGCTATATGATCATGATGTTATGCAAGTTATATGCTACATGTTCATGATGTTATGCAAGTTATGCAAGTCGTATGCTACATGTTCATGATGTTATGCAAGTTATATGCTATATGATCATGATGTTATGCAAGTTATGCAAGTGTTAGGCTATGTGTTCATGATGCTAGTTATGCAAATTGCTATGATAAACATTGATCCAGTATGACACCATGTTATGCAAGTTTGGTGTTTGATTATATGCAAGTTCATATATGATATGTTATGCAAGTTTGGTGTATGATTATATGCAAGTTCATATATGACATGTTATGCAAGTTTGGTGTTTGATAATATGCAAGTAACATGTGCAAGTTTACACCTTTGTATGAGATGCATACATATGCAAGTTAACCCCTTTGTATGTCATACATACATATGCAAGTTTACCCCTTTGTATGACATAAGTAACTTATGCAAGTTAACCTCTTTATGACATATGTGATTCATGCAAGTTTGGGTTGGTTATTTATGCTAGTTGGGTTTGATGCTATATGCATGTTGACACCTTTAAAACCCATGTTGATGCTAATATTATGCAAGTAGAACCCATTGTATTTGTGATGAATCATCCCTTTTATGTCATGTTAGCGAATTACATGGGGAACGATGGGGTTAATATTCATGTTAATGAAATGGTGTGAAGTTGGTATGATTATGCATACCATAAAGTGGATGGACATAATTGAGTCAATTATGTACATCGTTAAATTTGTAATTAATTAGGGATAATTAATACAAATTATGGGGGGATTAATTAGGTGTAATTAATCGACTAAGACACGAGGTTGGACCCTTTTGTAGCATAAGACTGCCCGGAACCGACCGGCAAATCCAGCGGCTACAAATGATTGGCCCAATGTGAGAGGTCTTAGGCACAAATTTAATACGTGACAAGTGTAAAGACACGAGGTTAGACTCGGTTATGGCGTAAGGCTGCCCGGACCCGACCGGCAAATCCAGCTTCCATAAAAGATAGTCTAATGTGAGAGGTCTTTACAACGGTTACGTTCTTAATCAATTAAGAAACACTTAACCATATTAGCATGTAGAGGGACATGAGGGGTTAAGTGGGTGCCTTGGGTGGCATGTGGAAAAATCTAGTGGTTGCCTTTGGTGGCAATAGAAAATATGATTAGAATACCTAACCAAAGTGGAACATGTAATTAAACATGATTAAAGGGTTAAGTAAGTGCCTTGGGTGGCATGGGGAAAACCTAGTGGTTGCCTTGGGTGGCAATAGAAGATAAGATTAGAATACTTAACCAAAGTGAACATGTAATTAAACATGATTAAAGGGTTAAGTAAGTGCCTTGGGTGGCATGTGGAAATCAAGTAAGTGCCTTGGGTGGCATGGGGAAATCTAGTGGGTGCCTTGAGTGGCAATTGAAATATGATTAGATGACTTAACCAAACATTAAACATGTAAGTGGACATGATTATTAAAAAGGGTTAAGTGGGATGCACTAGATAAAGAGACAAGCTTAGGTGGGTAGCTTGTTGGGGCCCATTTCAACCAGTAACCCATATGTATCTTATTGGGCTCGACCCATGTCGAGGACGGGACATGCGTACTGGGCTTGACTATAAGAGGCCAAAACGGGTTAGCGGTGGCAACGCAAGTCCAACGGGTTTCATATGCGTGTGTGGACCCGGGCTGGTAGGTAAGACGTTGTTGCATCGTGTAGGTATAAGCCGTGCACCATTGGTTGTATCGGGTTGCCACTTTGGGGAGTGATACACCCCACTGTGGGGCCAACACGGGTATCTACGTTAGGGAGCCGATCAGATGGGAGTAGTGGGTACACCTAGTGGAGATAGGGGCAGACGGCACCTATGTAGTCAGCTAGGGGTACACGAGACTACTATTAAAATTACTAAGTTGTGGGTACACCTAGTGGAGATAGGGGCAGACGACACCTATGTAGTCAGCTAGGGTTACACGAAACTACTATTAAAATTTCTAAGTACACTTAGTGGGATCAACCTTTAAGTAGGAATTACCCTTGGGTGGGTAGATCTGGTGTGGTGCAGTGTAGGAATTACCCTTGGGTGGGTAGATCTGGTGTGGTGCAGAGTAGTATTTATCCTTGGGTGGATAGGCGCGTCTTTACCGTTATCTTAGTTCATCCTAAGTCTAGTTGGTTGCGTAGTGTAGTCATTTATCCCCAGTCGTACCGTACCAGGTTTATATCATACCCTAATTACTTTAATGATTGTATTGTTAAAGTTATAGGGCTCACTCAGACTTATGTCTGACCCCGTTGTTTTTATCTTTTTCCCTAACCCTCAGGTTCTCAGAGTGGGCCTAGCATTAGTGGGCTTTGATCAGATTGCTTTATCTATCTTTTGGAGCTTGGACCGTGATGTAAAACCCAGCTTATCTTTTCTATTATGGCTATTAGTAATTAGTGGGATTATGTACTTTTGTTTTATCAAGATGTATTTTATGTACTTGACTCTTGTTTATGGTTTAGTGATGTAACCAAACATGTTTTACTTTCCGCTGGAATGAAATGATGTTTTTAAATTCTCAAGTATTGCTTATATCTGTCTTGTTGTAATTTTTCTGTTCTATATTCACTTAAGATACTCCACCGAAGTTAAGGCATTCCCATAGTGAGTGACCTTAACGGATGTGGGGTGTTACAATATCAGAGATTTAAATTACATTTAAATTCATCGCAGCGGAAAATAATACAATACACAACTAGAAGAGATATACAGATACAAAGCTTTCCAGATATCATTCCAGCTGTAAACCAGGATCCTGTGAATATAAATCTGCAAAACCAAAACTACTAGCTGCCCGTGTCAAAATAAGGGCACCCAGAATTTAGGTTAAAACAATAAACTCCAGGTCAGTCATGTGACGGGTGTGAGAACTAAAACAGTTATTAATCTTTATTTTTAAAGTTAGGTAAATCAAGGGACCACGTTGTATAACACGGAACGGGTTTCCTCCCAAGAATATCTATGCATAAAACAAACAGCTCAATGCTAAATAAAGAAAAATGAAGCTATTATAAGACCCAGGTCCTATCACACAATGCAACGCAAGCCGGGGGATAGGGTTTTTACCATATAATAGCCAAGAATGCTTGATACGTTTAAAACAAATCATTTGATACTATTATAAGTGCATAGTGTATAAAACAACTTCAAATCATAAGTATCAATCATAAGCGACATGAGCGTCCCATGCCACTATGTCGCCATATATAGGTTTACAACTAAAATCGAAACGTCACGTATTGGAAGTTGGATTTCCATCTGTGAACCGAGGCAAAAGATAGTCCTCCACCGAATTCGAGACGCTCTAGCCCGTGTCTCAGGCAAGTACTCAGTCAAGCCTTTAGATCGTCAGGGCCGGTCCACCGATGTGGATTAAAATGCCTGAACACTGCGTTTTCCCACCCTATGGGGTGTCAATGAGCCAACGAATGACTCCATCGGTCCCGGATCGACCGATATAACCGAGGCGCCTCGCAACAGCAACAACCACATAAGTCAAACTCGTCAGGGCGTGTAAACCCACTGACGCCACTTCTAGCTAGAAGGAAACGCATGCCCTCCCTGAGGTCCTTCTCCCGTTTTTGGTTCACTACCGGGTGTGAAACTCGCGAAGTAAACGTTACACAAAGCTACGCTACAAAGGTCGTGCTTCGATCATCAACCACAAGACTTGCTTTTCAACAGAAGCCTTGATCATTTGCCACTTAGGCATGCCACATAGGCAATTCACTCTATGCGTTTGATATCCATCAGTACATAAACCCTGAGCTCGTACGTCTCAGAGAAGGGCGTTAAGCAAGAGAATAAATTCTTCGCTGCCAAACAGATATATATTTAATAGAAATCAATCACACAGACTAAAATCCAATGTCAGACACACAGTCCATTTACAAGTCCGTTCTGGGTCTAAACGAAATCGGAGGCACCTAGTACCCCGCATATCCATCGATCACCAAGTACGTCTGGACGATCACCAACTGTTTCCATCTTCTTGGGTGTACATCCCAATCAAGATCACCAGTAATCACCCAAACGACGTGAAGAACTACGGTCTTCGACCACCGTCTTCATCTTCGACTTATCGTCGTACCAGTTATTCAGAATGGGATAAACCCGGTCTTTCCGAATAACTCGCGTATATAATAAACAAGTGTCACAACATACGCCTCATTCCAATTCATCAGTCACTAACCGTAAATTAACAAGAGAGTAATTCCCCAGATATTAACCCCGAAGGCCGAAACCAACATCAGATCAATATCCAGAAAACCATTCTGCTTAGCTAATCGACAGTTAGTTTCTAAATTTCACATTCATAGGGAAAGGTTCCCATTAATTCTATCAAAGATAAATCATTAAATTTATTCTTTAATCTAGTTTTGAATATCAGTTCAAACTAGTCGGGATTAACGAACCTTACCGAAGTAATCATTTGTTTTAATTTCCCAACCCCAACCTATTCATCCCATGAAGTAAAACTGGTAATACTTCATATCTAACACCACAGTGTTATCGGTAAATTCAATTACCATTTCACGTTCAAATCTAATTAAAGATTTAACTACCGCCTGGAGTAAAACTGGTGATACTCCATTCTCGATCTTTTCAATCTAATTAAAGATTCATTAAAACTCCACTTAGTTTTAATCTTTGACAGGGTTAAAGAATCAGTGTCATTTAAAACACGGTTCACGATAAACCCAAAATCACATTCTATTAATTATCGGGTTAAAGAACAAGTGTTATTTAAAACACTGTTCACGATAAACCTAAAAATCAATACTAATTAAATTGCAATTAAATATCATTTAATTGGTACTCTTCATTAAATCTAATTAAAAAGATTTAATCTTTTCTCAAATGGGTTCAAGAACAGTGTTAATGAAGACACCATTCACAACAAACCCAAATCACATTTGATATTAAATACAAGGCTCTGAATAGAAAATATACCGGCTTATATTCAATATCAAATTCTACGACCAACAAATATCGTATTGGGAATAACGATATACATATATATATATATATATATATATATATATATATATATATATATATATCTTTCAAATTTCCATAACAACATCTATATAATCACGAAATCCAACATCGAAATATTCCGAAGACAATTTCGATTCAAATCCATTCCAATGCAATTATTGGAAATTATGGTTATTTTCAAAACCATTTCAAATCCAATTTATTTATTCAAAAAATAAATAGAATTTTAATTCTAGTTCAAAACTAGTTCATTTCGGTAAAAAACTATTTTTTTTATCTTTTCAAATATGGAGTTTTTTCATCCTAATTCTTCCCAAATCATTTCTTATGATTTTACACAAATTATTACTATTTTTAATAATTTTATCAAGGCCCGTACAGTCGATTTCCATCAATGGCCATCGAACTGCACTTACAACGACCTTTTTCAAATTTGATTTGGACATAATTCCAAATCCAACCGTTAGATTTCAAATTTCTAATATTCGTTAGAAAGCTCTTTTCGATACGAACTCAACGGTTTTGGTTTTAGGAGAACCCGACGGTCGGATCTCCCGTAATATCTATTCGAAGTCAATGGTCGAAATTCGTGAACTGCCGCGGCGCGGCGCGTTCTATTCAGGCCATTATATAATATATATAATATATACTTTGTCGATTTCAATTCAAAACGTGCTTTATATATCGTTTTAAATTCATTTTCAAAACGGTTTCAACTTCATATTCAATTTCAAATCAAAATTGAATATTCCAATATAAATTCGTTTTAAATTCATTTCAAATCGATTTCAATTCAAATCGATTTCAATTCAAATTGATTTCTAATTCAATTTCAGTTCGTTTTCAATTCAATTCAATTTCAATTCGAATTCATTTCTATTCGATTTAAATTCGAATTCATTTCTATTCAATTTTAATTCGAATTCCTATTCTTTTCAAAATATCAGCTTTTGAAATCACTTTCAATATTTATTATAAAATGAATAAAATCGATATAAATATCGTTCGCGTCAAAGTGGCGTCACTCTAATCAACACGGCTTCATATATTTCTATTTTCAAATATTCTATTTCAAATATTTCTTTTTTCAAATATTTCTATTTTTCAAATATTTCTATTTAAAATATTTTTATTTCAAATATTTCTTTTTCAAATATTTCTATTTCAAATATTTCTTTTTCAAATATTTCTATTTCAAATATGGAATGAGGCCCAATCAATTACCATATAATGTTAATTATATGGATTTTCTACAACACATGTATACAATAACAACGATGAATAATCAACCATCATCCAAAGTGCATTCTACACTGTATAAGCATCGAATATAAATATTTAACGCTTATAACAGTCTGTCAATCAATCGATTGACATACAACTTAACAATTGGGATTAGTGTACGTCAAATATCATCCCAATACCCGTATGGGGTTTTCAAACAATCAAACACATATTTTATTTGTGCAGTTGGGCGATGTGTAAAATTTATCGTCCTAATCAATATCAGTCAAATGTGTGTATATAAACAAATCGTTCGATTTGTTTATTTTTATTTCCTTTTATACACACGTTAAAAATTCTATTTTTAACTAGAAAATATTTTCAACTATATAAATATTTTATTTCATTTCACATCACATCACACAATCAACTACACATCAAAATCAAACAAACAAGCATACAAGCCGTCCATGGTCTGTGGACGACGGGTGTCGGGTGCTACTAAACACCGTCTGCATCCTAGTATATATTTCAACTAGAAAAATTAAATTAAAGGTGAGAAGTTATCATAGAGGATTCCACTCTGCCGTGCTTTGCTGTTGAACTGCTGAATCGTCTGGATCGGTTTTAAATGCCCATTGCAGTCCTTTTCTCGCTGTTCAAATAAAAATTATATTTTTATTGCTTCATTCTAATAAATAAAAATTCATATTTTTATTTCTACTTCATATATTCTTACAACGCTTATTTCAATATAAAAATTATATTTTTATATTTCTACTTCTTATATAAAGGTCGAATTTTTATTTCATCGCTACAAAAATCTCATTTTTACTTCACTATATATATAATAAAAATCAGATTTTTATTTCGCTACTTATATAAAGATAATATTTTCACTAGTTATATAATATAAAAATCGTATTTCTATTCTTTCTATACTATAAAAACCAACTCTTTAACATTTCTACTATATAAAGATTATATCTTTATAAATTTAAAAATCACTTCTTGCTTCTTTAAAAACCATATCTCTACTTCATATGTAAATTCAAACCTTTCTACTTTAAAAACAAAATTATTTATGAAATTAGTAATACATTTAAAACCCATATTTTTATTATAACAAAAAGAAAAAAAAAAATCTGATTTCATAATAAAAAAGAATAAATAATCACTTACAGCTAATCGGAGGAGGGTAAAGATGTAGCGCCGGAGTTGTTGAGGTGGCGGGGAGGCTCCTCAGGGCTGCGGCAGACTTCAGGCAGTGGGGTTGGGCTGAACGGGTCCTAGGGTTTTGGGGGCTTCGGGCTGTGGGATTTCCAACGGGAAAAGGGGCGGACGGAGGAGAGAGAACGTCAGGAGGCGGGGGAAGGCTCGATTTCGTCGGCGGTGGCTCCAAGGGGGAGGAAGCGGCGGTTTTTGCTGGGGGGTGTTTCATGGTGGGTTCGGATTTAACACGGAGATAAGGGGAGGACGAGACGCGAGAGGGGGGGGCTGGCCAGCGGCGGTGGTGCCAGGCGAGGGGAGGCGGCCGTCGATGTCTGGGGGAGGGCGACGGGGTGCTTTGGGGGAAATCGCGATTTTCTCTTTTGTTTTTTTATTTCGAACGGTAGAAAGAAAGCGAGGAGAGAGAGTAAAGGATTTATATAAATATTTATTATTTTTAATTTCAAAAAGTTGACTTTTTTTTTCGACCTCTAAACGAGGCCCACCGCCTGTCGTCCATAGCTAATTACCCCCATTCCGAACACAATGGGATATGTATCGTAAGCAGATTCGATCGTTTCGATCAGTTTTCGTCAAAATCAACATATAACTCTATATATTGATTTTGAACGCACATTTTAATTTACCGGAGTCACATACTAACTCGAAAAATTCCAGAATTTTTTTCTAACTTCGTATTGACGATACGGTCCTAACAAAACTTGTTTCGTCAAATTCTGAGATCGTTTGAAAAATGGCCATTTTCCAGTCGATTAAAATCAACTGAAACTGGTCAAACGCGTTTTCCTTTGCCACGCTCACATATTGATTCGAAAAATTATGAAAATTGGAATCTAGCAATAACTTGACATCACGGATCCAACAAAAGTGGTTTCGTCGAAATCCGAGGTCGTTTGCAAAATGGCTATTTTCAAGGGCCGAAATTCCATAGCGACTATTCTGAAATTTCAACTGGACATATCTTTTTATCCCCGCTATGAAATTTCAATTTTTCGGATTCGTTGGAAAGATATTCTCGAATAGATTCGAATATCTTTGGTTTCACTAAAATCCGGTTTATTTTGCACTCGGTAGGTTCATTTGAATTTTGAAATCGAATTATCGAACTACCGCGCCATTTTCAATTCCTTCTATATATTAAAATAAATATTTATATTCTACAATGATCTATATAATATATACGTTCGAATTCTATTCAAAATAAATTTCTCGTCGTTATTATTTAAAATAATTCATTTTAAATAATCAAAATTCGCTAAAATTGCCAAAATAAAATTTTTAAATTGGCCCAGATTTCCGGGTTATTACAATCTCCCCTACTTAAAACTTTTCATCCCCAAAAAGGAACAAAGCCGAAAGTTGTTTTACTAATCAACTCAACTTCCATTATTTTGACCACGGCTTAAGTTCTTCAACTTTTCAGTTTCTAAGTACTTTTCAAATTTTTCAAAAATTTGGCTAACACCCTAAATTTTCGAAAAATTCCGCCATAACCTCCCCTGCACTGGGAGCACGGGAAAATCCCGAAATTGCCATACAGGCCTTCTGATCTCAAAAAGAAAAAGAAAAAGCCAATCGGCTCATAAAATCATCATCACCCAAACAAATCAGTAAATTATGGTAAACATGTACCTATTTGTCGGGCAAACAATTTTATTCTTCTGCTCTAGCCTCCTTGCTATGACCTGTTCAATGTAAGTACATGTATATGCAAGCAAATGCGACATTTTTTTTAATACAATTCACTATTTGGCAAAATGGTTCTACATTTAATTAGTCAAACAATAATCAAACAACACAATCAGCAATCAATTAGTGAATTAACGTTTCAAATTCATAACTTTGATATATAGTCAAAAATCACATTTTTGATGCCAAACCGCAACAATAGGCCCTATCTAATTTTTGGTTCTCACACCAGTCTAATGGAAGTATATAGATGTCACACTTTCGAAACTCGAATACCAATTCTGATGATGTTCGAACTATCATCAGAATCATCTCCGGGCGACTAGAGTGTGATTCTATATCTATCCATTATATTAAAACTTCGAATATACGTTTGCAAGGCGTACATGCAAAATCTTTATATATTGGATTGTCCAAATACAATATAAAATAAATAATCAAATACGAATAATTGATTTAAATTTCAAAACAAAGTCTGTTTTCACTTTAAAAATATACTCTTCACCCTTGTTCTAGGATACTACTGATCCCATCTCTAACGAGTCATTCCCATTGGATATTACTAATCCAATACCTGATGAATTCTTTCGTTTGGTCCTAATGTGTCATGTTCTCTGAGCTTTGTAAACCAAAGCTCTGATACCAACTGTGACAACAAGGAATTTCGCTTGATCCGAATCAGTCGCTAAACCGACCCAGACCGTTCGAAATGCCTGATTGTTTTGAGAACACGACAAAAAAGAGCGCAGACAGAAGAACATTTCATTGTATATTACAACAGTTCCATCAGAATACAAGAATATACAGAGTATAAATGAATATTACACAGAAATATCAGAGATTTAAATTACATTTAAATTCATCGCAGCGGAAAATAATACAATACACAACTAGAAGAGATATACGGATACAAAGCTTTCCGGATATTATTCCAGCTGTAAACCAGGATCCTGTGAATATAAATCTGCAAAACCAAAACTACTAGCTGCCCGTGTCAAAATAAGGGCACCCAGAGTTTAGGTTAAAACAATAAACTCCAGGTCAGTCATGTGACTGGCGTGAGAACTAAAACAGTTATTAATCTTTATTTTTAAAGTTAGGTAAATCAAGGGACCACGCCGTATAACACGGAATGGGTTTCCTCCCAAGAATACCAGTGCATAAAACAAACAGCTCAATGCTAAATAAAGAAAAATGAAGCTATTATAAGACCCAGGTCCTATCACACAATGCAACGCAAGCCGGGGGATAGGGTTTTTACCTTATAATAGCCAAGAATGCTTGATACGTTTAAAACAAATCATTTGATACTATTATAAGTGCATAGTGTATAAAACAACTTGTAACAACCCGTAAAATCTGGGCCAGTTTAAAAATTTTATTTTGGCAATTTTAGCGAATTTTGATTATTTAAAATGAATTATTTTAAATAATATCGACGAGAAATTTATTTTGAATATAATTCGAACGTATATTATACGCGTCGTCGTTAGAATATAAAAAAATTTATATATAATTATAAATAGAATTGAAAATGGCGCGGTAGTTCGA
Organism: Allium sativum; assembly: GCA_030737875.1. NCBI lineage: Eukaryota > Viridiplantae > Streptophyta > Magnoliopsida > Asparagales > Amaryllidaceae > Allium > Allium sativum. The sequence continues at coordinate 134,792,143 of CM060925.1, read as the reverse complement.
TAATTCGATTTCAAACTTCAATTGAATGTACCGGGTGCAAAACAATCCGGATTTTAGTGAAACCAAAAATGATAGGATCTAATTGATAGTATCTTTCGAACGAATCCGAATAATCGAAATTTCATAGCGGGAATCAAAAGATATGTCCAGTTGAAAATTCTGAATAGTCGCTATGGAATTCAGGCCCTTAAAAATGGACATTTTGCAAATGACCTCGGATTTCGACGAAACCACTTTTGTTGGGTCCGCAGTGTCAAATTATTGCTAGATTCCAAATTTCATAATTTTTCGAATCAATATGTGAGTGTGGCAAAGGAAAACGCGTTTGACCAGTTTCAGTTGATTTTAATCGACTGGAAATTGGCCATTTTTCTAACGGTCTCAGAATTCGACGAAACTAGTTTTGTTAGGACCGTATCGTCAATACGAAGCTAGAAAATATTTTTCTGGAATTTTTAGTGTTAGTATGTGACCCCGGTAATTTGAAATGTACGTTTAAAATTCAATAGAATGATTTAAATGTAAATGAAATATAAACTGATTTTATTTTAAGATTTTAAATAGAAAAGATCTGAATTTTAAAAATAAAAAGGTTAGTGATAAGCAAAGGTAAAAATCATATTTTTTGTATGTTGAAAACAAAGATAAAAATCATATTTTTGTATGTTGAAAACAAAGGAAAAAATCATATTTTTGTATGTTGGAAACAAAGGTAAAAATCCTATTTTTCAATATTGAAAGCGAAGTCAAAAATTCGATTTTTATCTATTGAACTTTGAAATAAAAATTCGATTTTTATCTATTGAACTTTGAAATAAAAATTCGATTTTTATCTATTGAACTTTGAAATAAAAATTCGATTTTTATCTATTGAACTTTGAAATAAAATTCGATTTTTATATATTGAACTTTGAAATAAAAATTCGATTTTTATCTATTGAACTTTGAACTAAAAATTCGATTTTTATATATCGAACTTTGAAGTAAAAATATGATTTTTATATATCGAATAGTGAAGTAAAAATTCGATTTTTATATATTGAAAAGCGAAGTAAAAATTCGATTTTTACATATGTAGAGAATACGGGCGAAGATGACGAAAAGGCGAAACGACGAAGACTTCTGCAAAGGAAGAGCCGTGGAGCTAGGATAGCTATATGTGAGAATTTCTCACCTTTCAATTTATTTTTCTAGTTATACATATATATACTAGGATGCAGACGGTGCTTATTAGAAGCACCCGACACCCGTCCACAAACCATGGACTTGTTTGATTGGTTGTGTAGTTGGTTAGATTATTTGATTTGGATTGGATTGTTTTGGTGAAATGAATTGATATGATTGATGTGTGAATGGCGTGGGCCTTCACTAGACCGGGGATAAGGCTAGGCCTCGTCCCGTTTCTAGTATCGTGCCGTTATGCCGCCGAAATTTTCTAAAATAAGTTAGAAAAATAAAAATATCATTTTATTTAAAGAATGAATTGAATAGAAGTTCATATGTTGAAATAAAATGTGTTATCGTTAAAAATATAATTTTTAACGTGAATGTGAATAAATAAATATTCATTTACAAACCAGACGGTTTGTTTATGTACACCTATTTGAATGACGTTGATTGGGTCGATAAATTTTACACATCGCCTAACTGCACAAATAAAATATGTGTTTGATTGTTTGAAACCCCACACGGGTGTTAGGATGAAATTTGAAGTTCACTCATCCTGATTGATTAAATATGTCGATCGATTGATTGACAGGCTGTTATAAGCGTTGAATATCTATATTTGATGCTTATACAGTGTAGTGCACTTTGGTTGATGGTTGATTATTTTCAATGCTATTATATACATGTGTTGTATGAAAATCCATATAATTAATTTTATATGGTAATTGATTGGGCCTCATTCCAGTTTTGAAAAAGAAATATTTGAAAAAGAAATATTTGAAATAGAATATTTGAAAATAAAGGAATATATGAAGCCGTGTTGATTAGATTGACGCCATTTTGACGTGAACGATATTTATATCGATATTGAAAACGATTTCGAAATGAATTGTATTGAAAACGATTTCGAAATGAATTGAATTAAAAACGATTTCGAAATGAATTGAATTGAAAACGATTTCGAAATGAATTGAATTGAAAACGAATTCGAATTGGATTAAAAACGATTTCGAAATGAATTGAATTGAAAGTGATTTCGAAATAAATTGAATTGAAAACGAATTCAAATTGAATTGAAAACGAATTCAAATTGAATTGAAAACGATTTCGAAATAAATTGAATTGAAAACGAATTCAAATTGAATTGAAAACGAATTCAAATTGAATTGAAAGTGATTTCGAAATGAATTGAATTGAAAACGAATTCAAATTGAATTGAAAACGATTTCGAAATGAATTGAATTGAAAACGAATTCAAATTGAATTGAAAACGAATTCAAATTGAATTGAAAACGATTTCGAAATGAATTGAATTGAAAACGAATTCAAATTGAATTGAAAACGAATTCAAATTGAATTGAAAACGATTTCGAAATAAATTGAATTGAAAACGAATTCAAATTGAATTGAAAACGAATTCAAAGTGAATTGAATTGAAAGTGATTTCGAAATGAATTGAATTGAAAACGAATTCAAATTGAATTGAAAACGATTTCGAAATAAATTGAATTGAAAACGAATTCAAATTGAATTGAAAACGATTTCGAAATGAAATGAATTGAAAACGAATTCAAATTGAATTGAAAACGAATTCAAAGTGAATTGAATTGAAAGCAATTTCAAATTGAATTGAAAACGATTTCGAAATGAAATGAATTGAAAACGAATTCAAATTGAATTGAAAGCGAATAGAAATGAATTCAAATCGAATTGAAATTTGAATTGAATAGAAATGAATTTTAAAACGAATTTATAAAGAAGAATTCAATTTTGATTTGAATTGAAATGGAAGTTGAATTTGCTTTTGAAACGAATTTTAAAACTATTTATATAATTCGTTTTAAATAGAAATCGACGAAATATATATTATATATATTATATATATAATATAATGGCCTGAATAGAACGCGCCGCGCCGCGGCAGTTCGCGAATTTCGACCATTTATTTCAAACGGACATTACGGGAGATCCGACCGTCGGATTCTCCTAAAACCGGAACCGTTGGGTTCGTATCGAAAAGAGCTTTCTAATGAATGTTAGAAATTTGAAATCTAACGGTTGGATTTGGAATTATGTCCAAATCAAATTCGAAAAAGGTCGCTATAAGTGCAGTTCGATGGCCATTGATGGAAATCGACTGTACGGGCCTTGATAAAATTATTAAAAATAGTAATAATTTGTGTAAAATCATAAGAAATGATTTGTGAAAGTTTGGGATGAAAAACTCCATATTTGAAAAGATAAAAATAGATTTTTATCGAATTGAACTAGTTTTGAACTAGAATTATAATTCTATTTATTTTTAAATAAATAAATTGAATTCGAAAAGGGTTTTGAAAATAACCAAAATTTCCAATAATTGCATTGGGGTGGATTTGAATCGAAATTGTCTTCGGAATATTTCGATGTTGGAATTCGTGATTATACAAGTGGTGTTATGGAAATTTGAAAGATATATATATTTATATCGTTATTTCCAATACGACATTTGTTAGTCGTAGAATTCGATGTTGAATATAAGCCGATATATTTTCTATTCAGAGCCTTGTATTGAATATCGAATGTGATTTGGGTTTGTCGTGAATGGTGTCTTTACTAACACTATTCTTGAACCCAGTTGAGAAATGATTAAATCTTTTTATTTAGATTTAATGAAGTGTACCCATTAAATAATATTTAATTGGAATTGAATGGATATTGATTTTTGGGTTTATCGTGAACAATGTGTTAAATAACACTTGTTCTTTAACCCGATAATTAATGGGATGTGACTTTGGGTTTATCGTGAACCGTGTTTTAAATGACACTGATTCTTTAACCCAGTCACAGATTAAAACTAAGTGGAGTTTTAATAAATCTTTAATTAGATTTGAACGTGAAATTTAGAAACTAACTGTCAGTTAGCTAAGTAGAATGGTTTTCTGGATATTGATCTGATGTTGGTTTCGGCCTTCGGGGTTAATATTTGGGGAATTATTCTCTTGATTAATTTACGGTTAGTGACTAATGAATTGGAATGAGGCGTATGTTGTGTTTGTGTAACACTTATTTAAAATATACGCGAGTTATTCGGAAAGACCGGGTTTATCCCATTCTGAATAACTGATACGACGATAAGTCGAAGATGAAGACGATGGTCGAAGACCGAAGGTCTTCACGTCGTTTGGGTGATAACTGATGATCTTGATTGGGCTGTACACCCAAGAAGATGGAAACAGTTAGTGATCGTCCAGACGTACTTGGAGATCGATGGATATGCGGGGTACTAGGTGCCTCCGGTTTCGTTCAGACCCAGAACGGACTTGTAAATGGACTGTGTGTCTGACATCGGATTTCATTCTGTGTGACTGATATCGGTTGCATAGGATGGTTTGCCTGTGTGGCATGCTAAGATGAAAATGATCAAGGCTTCTGTTGAAAAGCAAAGTCTTGTGGTTGATGATCGAAGCACGGCCTTTGTGGCGTAGCTTCGTGTAACGTTTGATTCGCGAGTTTCACACCCGGTATGAATCAAAAACGGGAGACGGACCTCAGGGAGGGCATGCGTTTCTTTCTAGTTAGAAGTGGCGTCAGTGGTTTTACACGCCCTGACGAGTTTGACTTATGTGGTTGTTGCTGTTGCGAGGCGCCTCGGATTGATCGGTCGTTCTCGAACCGATGGAGTCATTTAGTTGGCTCGTTTACGCCCCAAAGGGCGGAGAGACGTATTGTTCAGGCATAATAATCCACTCCGTGTGGACCGGCCCTGACGATCCAAGGCCCACCTGAGTCTGGGACCTGAGACATGGGCTAGATTGTCTCGAATCGGTTGAGGACTATCTTTTGCCTCGGTTCATAGATGGAAATCCAATTTCCAAATACGTGACATTTGCGGTTTTATTTGTAAACCTATATATGGTGACATAGTGGCATGGGACGCTCATGTCGCCTATGATTGATATTTATGATTTGAAGTTGTTTTATACACTGGACTTATAATAATATCAAATGATTTGTTTTAAACGTATCAAGCATTCTTTGGCTGTTATAAGGGAAAACCCTATCCCCCGGCTTGCGTTGCATTGTGTGATAGGACCTGGGTCTTATAACAGCTTCATTTTTCTTTATTTAGCATTGCGCTGTTTGTTTTATGCACTGGTATTCTTGGGAGGAAACCCGTTCCGTGTTATACGGCGTGGTCCCTTGATTTTACCTAATGATTTAAAATAAAGATTAATAACTGCTTTAGTTCTCACACCAGTCACATGACTGACCTGGAGTTTATTGTTTTAACCTAAACTCTGGGTGCCCTTATTTTGACACGGGCAGCTAGTAGTTTCGGTTTTGCAGATTTATATTCACAGGATCCTGGTTTACAGCTGGAACGATATCCGGAAAGCTTTGTATCCGTATATCTCTTCTAGTTGTGTATTGTATTATTTTCCGCTGCTATGTATTTAAATATAATTTAAATCTCTGATATTTCTGTGTAATATTCATTTATACTCTGTATATTCTTGTAATCTGATGTATTGTTGTAATATACAGTGAAATGTTCTTCTGTATGCGTTCTGTTGTGGTTTGTTCTCGAACTATCCGTCGCTTTCCTTTACGGGGAAGTTACGGGTCTTCACATTTGGTATCAGAGCTTTGGTTTACAAAGCTAGAGAACAAGACACATTAGAAACATACGAAAGAATTCATCAGATATTGGATTAGCAATATCCAATGAGAATGACTCGTTAGAGATAGGATCAGTAGTATCCTAGAACGAGTGTGAAGAGTATATTTTTCAAATGAAAACAATTTTTGTTTTGAAAATTTAAGTCAATTATTCGTATTTGATAATCTATTTATATTGAGTTGGACAATCCAGTATATATAGGTTTTGCGTATACGTCTGATCCGCGTGTATTCAAAGTTTTAATATATTGGGTAGATATAGAATCACATTCTAGTTGCCCGGGGATGATTCTGATAATGCTGCAGCGTTACCAGTATTTATTTTCGAGTGACGAAGGTGTGATTTCTATATATTTCCATTAGGCTGGTGTGAGAACCAAAAGTTATATAGTTAGAACACCTTGTTGTGAATTGGCATCAAAACATGATTTTCTGTATATGTATCAAAGTTATGAATTTGAAAACTCTAATTCACTAATTGATTGATGTTTGTGTGGTTTGTTTAGTTGTTTGCTAATTTTGGAACCATTTTGCCTAATAGCACCAAATATTGAATTATATTGAAAATTGGTCGCATTTGCTTGCATATATATACTTACATTGAACAGGTCATAGCAAGGAGGCTAGAGCAGAGAATAAAATTTGTTTGCCCGACAAATAGGTACATGTTTACTACATAATTTCCTGTTTTGTTTGGGTGATGATGATTTTATGAGCCTATTGGCTAGCCGCTTGGCTTTTTCTTTTTCTTTTTGAGATCTGAAGGACCGGGAACGCTATTTGCAATTTCCCGATGCTCCCATTGCAGGGGAGGTTATGGCGAAATTTTTCAAAAATTTAGGGTGTTAGCCAAATTTTTGATGTTTTGAAAATTCTCAGAAACCAAAGGGTTGGAGAATAGAAGCCAGATCGAGCGTAGAGCTGAATGATCAAACCACTTTCGACTTTGTTCCTTTTCGGGGACGAAAAGTTTTAAGTGGGGGAGATTGTAACAACCCGTAAAATCTGGGCCAGTTTAAAAATTTTATTTTGGCAATTTTAGCGAATTTTGATTATTTAAAATGAATTATTTTAAATAATATCGACGAGAAATTTATTTTGAATATAATTCGAACGTATATTATACGCGTCGTCGTTAGAATATAAAAAAATTTATATATAATTATAAATAGAATTGAAAATGGCGCGGTAGTTCGATAATTCGATTTCAAACTTCAATTGAATGTACCGGGTGCAAAACAATCCGGATTTTAGTGAAACCAAAAATGATAGGATCTAATTGATAGTATCTTTCGAACGAATCCGAATAATCGAAATTTCATAGCGGGAATCAAAAGATATGTCCAGTTGAAAATTCTGAATAGTCGCTATGGAATTCAGGCCCTTAAAAATGGACATTTTGCAAATGACCTCGGATTTCGATGAAACCACTTTTGTTGGGTCCGCAGTGTCAAATTATTGCTAGATTCCAAATTTCATAATTTTTCGAATCAATATGTGAGTGTGGCAAAGGAAAACGCGTTTGACCAGTTTCAGTTGATTTTAATCGACTGGAAATTGGCCATTTTTCTAACGGTCTCAGAATTCGACGAAACTAGTTTTGTTAGGACCGTATCGTCAATACGAAGCTAGAAAATATTTTTCTGGAATTTTTAGTGTTAGTATGTGACCCCGGTAATTTGAAATGTACGTTTAAAATTCAATAGAATGATTTAAATGTAAATGAAATATAAACTGATTTTATTTTAAGATTTTAAATAGAAAAGATCTGAATTTTAAAAATAAAAAGGTTAGTGATAAGCAAAGGTAAAAATCATATTTTTTGTATGTTGAAAACAAAGATAAAAATCATATTTTTGTATGTTGAAAACAAAGGAAAAAATCATATTTTTGTATGTTGGAAACAAAGGTAAAAATCCTATTTTTCAATATTGAAAGCGAAGTCAAAAATTCGATTTTTATCTATTGAACTTTGAAATAAAAATTCGATTTTTATCTATTGAACTTTGAAATAAAAATTCGATTTTTATCTATTGAACTTTGAAATAAAAATTCGATTTTTATCTATTGAACTTTGAAATAAAATTCGATTTTTATATATTGAACTTTGAAATAAAAATTCGATTTTTATCTATTGAACTTTGAACTAAAAATTCGATTTTTATATATCGAACTTTGAAGTAAAAATATGATTTTTATATATCGAATAGTGAAGTAAAAATTCGATTTTTATATATTGAAAAGCGAAGTAAAAATTCGATTTTTACATATGTAGAGAATACGGGCGAAGATGACGAAAAGGCGAAACGACGAAGACTTCTGCAAAGGAAGAGCCGTGGAGCTAGGATAGCTATATGTGAGAATTTCTCACCTTTCAATTTATTTTTCTAGTTATACATATATATACTAGGATGCAGACGGTGCTTATTAGAAGCACCCGACACCCGTCCACAAACCATGGACTTGTTTGATTGGTTGTGTAGTTGGTTAGATTATTTGATTTGGATTGGATTGTTTTGGTGAAATGAATTGATATGATTGATGTGTGAATGGCGTGGGCCTTCACTAGACCGGGGATAAGGCTAGGCCTCGTCCCGTTTCTAGTATCGTGCCGTTATGCCGCCGAAATTTTCTAAAATAAGTTAGAAAAATAAAAATATCATTTTATTTAAAGAATGAATTGAATAGAAGTTCATATGTTGAAATAAAATGTGTTATCGTTAAAAATATAATTTTTAACGTGAATGTGAATAAATAAATATTCATTTACAAACCAGACGGTTTGTTTATGTACACCTATTTGAATGACGTTGATTGGGTCGATAAATTTTACACATCGCCTAACTGCACAAATAAAATATGTGTTTGATTGTTTGAAACCCCACACGGGTGTTAGGATGAAATTTGAAGTTCACTCATCCTGATTGATTAAATATGTCGATCGATTGATTGACAGGCTGTTATAAGCGTTGAATATCTATATTTGATGCTTATACAGTGTAGTGCACTTTGGTTGATGGTTGATTATTTTCAATGCTATTATATACATGTGTTGTATGAAAATCCATATAATTAATTTTATATGGTAATTGATTGGGCCTCATTCCAGTTTTGAAAAAGAAATATTTGAAAAAGAAATATTTGAAATAGAATATTTGAAAATAAAGGAATATATGAAGCCGTGTTGATTAGATTGACGCCATTTTGACGTGAACGATATTTATATCGATATTGAAAACGATTTCGAAATGAATTGTATTGAAAACGATTTCGAAATGAATTGAATTAAAAACGATTTCGAAATGAATTGAATTGAAAACGATTTCGAAATGAATTGAATTGAAAACGAATTCGAATTGGATTAAAAACGATTTCGAAATGAATTGAATTGAAAGTGATTTCGAAATAAATTGAATTGAAAACGAATTCAAATTGAATTGAAAACGAATTCAAATTGAATTGAAAACGATTTCGAAATAAATTGAATTGAAAACGAATTCAAATTGAATTGAAAACGAATTCAAATTGAATTGAAAGTGATTTCGAAATGAATTGAATTGAAAACGAATTCAAATTGAATTGAAAACGATTTCGAAATGAATTGAATTGAAAACGAATTCAAATTGAATTGAAAACGAATTCAAATTGAATTGAAAACGATTTCGAAATGAATTGAATTGAAAACGAATTCAAATTGAATTGAAAACGAATTCAAATTGAATTGAAAACGATTTCGAAATAAATTGAATTGAAAACGAATTCAAATTGAATTGAAAACGAATTCAAAGTGAATTGAATTGAAAGTGATTTCGAAATGAATTGAATTGAAAACGAATTCAAATTGAATTGAAAACGATTTCGAAATAAATTGAATTGAAAACGAATTCAAATTGAATTGAAAACGATTTCGAAATGAAATGAATTGAAAACGAATTCAAATTGAATTGAAAACGAATTCAAAGTGAATTGAATTGAAAGCAATTTCAAATTGAATTGAAAACGATTTCGAAATGAAATGAATTGAAAACGAATTCAAATTGAATTGAAAGCGAATAGAAATGAATTCAAATCGAATTGAAATTTGAATTGAATAGAAATGAATTTTAAAACGAATTTATAAAGAAGAATTCAATTTTGATTTGAATTGAAATGGAAGTTGAATTTGCTTTTGAAACGAATTTTAAAACTATTTATATAATTCGTTTTAAATAGAAATCGACGAAATATATATTATATATATTATATATATAATATAATGGCCTGAATAGAACGCGCCGCGCCGCGGCAGTTCGCGAATTTCGACCATTTATTTCAAACGGACATTACGGGAGATCCGACCGTCGGATTCTCCTAAAACCGGAACCGTTGGGTTCGTATCGAAAAGAGCTTTCTAATGAATGTTAGAAATTTGAAATCTAACGGTTGGATTTGGAATTATGTCCAAATCAAATTCGAAAAAGGTCGCTATAAGTGCAGTTCGATGGCCATTGATGGAAATCGACTGTACGGGCCTTGATAAAATTATTAAAAATAGTAATAATTTGTGTAAAATCATAAGAAATGATTTGTGAAAGTTTGGGATGAAAAACTCCATATTTGAAAAGATAAAAATAGATTTTTATCGAATTGAACTAGTTTTGAACTAGAATTATAATTCTATTTATTTTTAAATAAATAAATTGAATTCGAAAAGGGTTTTGAAAATAACCAAAATTTCCAATAATTGCATTGGGGTGGATTTGAATCGAAATTGTCTTCGGAATATTTCGATGTTGGAATTCGTGATTATACAAGTGGTGTTATGGAAATTTGAAAGATATATATATTTATATCGTTATTTCCAATACGACATTTGTTAGTCGTAGAATTCGATGTTGAATATAAGCCGATATATTTTCTATTCAGAGCCTTGTATTGAATATCGAATGTGATTTGGGTTTGTCGTGAATGGTGTCTTTACTAACACTATTCTTGAACCCAGTTGAGAAATGATTAAATCTTTTTATTTAGATTTAATGAAGTGTACCCATTAAATAATATTTAATTGGAATTGAATGGATATTGATTTTTGGGTTTATCGTGAACAATGTGTTAAATAACACTTGTTCTTTAACCCGATAATTAATGGGATGTGACTTTGGGTTTATCGTGAACCGTGTTTTAAATGACACTGATTCTTTAACCCAGTCACAGATTAAAACTAAGTGGAGTTTTAATAAATCTTTAATTAGATTTGAACGTGAAATTTAGAAACTAACTGTCAGTTAGCTAAGTAGAATGGTTTTCTGGATATTGATCTGATGTTGGTTTCGGCCTTCGGGGTTAATATTTGGGGAATTATTCTCTTGATTAATTTACGGTTAGTGACTAATGAATTGGAATGAGGCGTATGTTGTGTTTGTGTAACACTTATTTAAAATATACGCGAGTTATTCGGAAAGACCGGGTTTATCCCATTCTGAATAACTGATACGACGATAAGTCGAAGATGAAGACGATGGTCGAAGACCGAAGGTCTTCACGTCGTTTGGGTGATAACTGATGATCTTGATTGGGCTGTACACCCAAGAAGATGGAAACAGTTAGTGATCGTCCAGACGTACTTGGAGATCGATGGATATGCGGGGTACTAGGTGCCTCCGGTTTCGTTCAGACCCAGAACGGACTTGTAAATGGACTGTGTGTCTGACATCGGATTTCATTCTGTGTGACTGATATCGGTTGCATAGGATGGTTTGCCTGTGTGGCATGCTAAGATGCAAATGATCAAGGGTTCTGTTGAAAAGCAAAGTCTTGTGGTTGATGATCGAAGCACGGCCTTTGTGGCGTAGCTTCGTGTAACGTTTGATTCGCGAGTTTCACACCCGGTATGAATCAAAAACGGGAGACGGACCTCAGGGAGGGCATGCGTTTCTTTCTAGTTAGAAGTGGCGTCAGTGGTTTTACACGCCCTGACGAGTTTGACTTATGTGGTTGTTGCTGTTGCGAGGCGCCTCGGATTGATCGGTCGTTCTCGAACCGATGGAGTCATTTAGTTGGCTCGTTTACGCCCCAAAGGGCGGAGAGACGTATTGTTCAGGCATAATAATCCACTCCGTGTGGACCGGCCCTGACGATCCAAGGCCCACCTGAGTCTGGGACCTGAGACATGGGCTAGATTGTCTCGAATCGGTTGAGGACTATCTTTTGCCTCGGTTCATAGATGGAAATCCAATTTCCAAATACGTGACATTTGCGGTTTTATTTGTAAACCTATATATGGTGACATAGTGGCATGGGACGCTCATGTCGCCTATGATTGATATTTATGATTTGAAGTTGTTTTATACACTGGACTTATAATAATATCAAATGATTTGTTTTAAACGTATCAAGCATTCTTTGGCTGTTATAAGGGAAAACCCTATCCCCCGGCTTGCGTTGCATTGTGTGATAGGACCTGGGTCTTATAACAGCTTCATTTTTCTTTATTTAGCATTGCGCTGTTTGTTTTATGCACTGGTATTCTTGGGAGGAAACCCGTTCCGTGTTATACGGCGTGGTCCCTTGATTTTACCTAATGATTTAAAATAAAGATTAATAACTGCTTTAGTTCTCACACCAGTCACATGACTGACCTGGAGTTTATTGTTTTAACCTAAACTCTGGGTGCCCTTATTTTGACACGGGCAGCTAGTAGTTTCGGTTTTGCAGATTTATATTCACAGGATCCTGGTTTACAGCTGGAACGATATCCGGAAAGCTTTGTATCCGTATATCTCTTCTAGTTGTGTATTGTATTATTTTCCGCTGCTATGTATTTAAATATAATTTAAATCTCTGATATTTCTGTGTAATATTCATTTATACTCTGTATATTCTTGTAATCTGATGTATTGTTGTAATATACAGTGAAATGTTCTTCTGTATGCGTTCTGTTGTGGTTTGTTCTCGAACTATCCGTCGCTTTCCTTTACGGGGAAGTTACGGGTCTTCACATTTCAAATCATAAGTATCAATCATAGGCGACATGAGCGTCCCATGCCACTATGTCGCCATATATAGGTTTACAACTAAAATCGAAACGTCACGTATTGGAAGTTGGATTTCCATCTGTGAACCGAGGCAAAAGATAGTCCTCCACCGAATTCGAGACGCTCTAGCCCGTGTCTCAGGCAAGTACTCAGTCAAGCCTTTAGATCGTCAGGGCCGGTCCACCGATGTGGATTAAAATGCCTGAACACTGCGTTTTCCCACCCTATGGGGTGTCAATGAGCCAACGAATGACTCCATCGGTCCCGGATCGACCGATATAACCGAGGCGCCTCGCAACAGCAACAACCACATAAGTCAAACTCGTCAGGGCGTGTAAAACCACTGACGCCACTTCTAGCTAGAAGGATACACATGCCCTCCCTGAGGTCCTTCTCCCGTTTCTAGTTCACTACCGGGTGTGAAACTCGCGAAGTAAACGTTACACAAAGCTACGCCACAAAGGCCGTGCTTCGATCATCAACCACAAGACTTTGCTTTTCAACAGAAGCCTTGATCATTTGCCACTTAGGCATGCCACACAGGCAATTCACTCTATGCATTTGATATCCATCAGTATATAACCCCTGAGCTCGTATGTCTCAGAGAAGGGCGTTAAGCAAGAGAATAAATTCTCCGCCGCCAAACAGATATATATTTAATAGAAATCAATCACACAGACTAAAATCCAATGTCAGACACACAGTCCATTTAAAAGTCCGTTCTGGGTCTGAACGAAACTGGAGGCACCTAGTACCCCGGATATCCATCGATCTCCAAGTACGTCTGGACGATCACCAACTGTTTCCATCTTCTTGGGTGTACATCCCAATCAAGATCATCAGTAATCACCCAAACGACGTTAAGACCTCCGGTCTTCGACCACCATCTTCATCTTCGACTTATCGTCGTACCAGTTATTCAGAATGGGATAAACCCGGTCTTTCCGAATAACTCGCGTATATAATAAACAAGTGTCACAACATACGCCTCATTCCAATTCATCAGTCACTAACCGTAAATTAACAAGAGAGTAATTCCGCAAATATTAACCCCGAAGGCCGAAACCAACATCAGATCAATATCCAGAAAACCATTCTGCTTAGCTAACCGACAGTTAGTTTCTAAATTTCACATTCATAGGGAAAGGTTCCCATTAATTCTATCAAAGATAAATCATTAAATTTATTCTTTAATCTACTTTTGAATATCAATTCAAACTAGTCGGGATTAACGAACCTTATTGAAGTAATCATTTGTTTTAATTTCCCAACCCCAACCTATTCGTCCCATGAAGTAAAACTGGTAATACTTCATATCTAACACCACAGTGTTATCGGTAAATTCAATTACCTTTTCACGTTCAAATCTAATTAAAGATTTAACTACCGCCTGGAGTAAAACTGGTGATACTCCATTCTCGATCTTTTCAATCTAATTAAAGATTCATTAAAACTCCACTTATTTTTAATCTTTGACAGGGTTAAAGAATCAGTGTCATTTAAAACATGGTTCACGATAAACCCAAAATCACATTCTATTAATTATCGGGTTAAAGAACAAGTGTTATTTCAAACACTGTTCACGATAAACCCAAAAATCAATACTAATTAAATTCCAACTAAATATCATTTAATTGGTACTCTTCATTAAATCTAATTAAAAAGATTTAATCTTTTCTCAACTGGGTTCAAGAACAGTGTTAATGAAGACACCATTCATGACAAACCCAAATCACATTTGATATTAAATACAAGGCTCTGAATAGAAAATATACCGGCTTATATTCAATATCAAATTCTACGACCAACAAATATCATATTGGGAATAACGATATATATATATATATATATTTCAAATTTCCATAACAACATCTGTATAATCACGAAATCCAACATCGAAATATTCCGAAGACAATTTCGATTCAAATCCATTCCAATGCAATTATTGGAAATTATGGTTATTTTCAAAACCATTTCAAATCCAATTTTTTTTTTAAATAAATAGAATTTTAATTCTAGTTCAAAACTAGTTCACTTCGATAAAAATTTATTTTTTTATCTTTTCAAATATGGAGTTTTTTCATCCTAATTCTTCCCAAATCATTTTTTATGATTTTACACAAATTATTACTATTTTTAATAATTTTATCAAGGCCCTTACAGTCGATTTCCATCAATGGCCATCGAACTGCACTTACAACGACCTTTTTCAAATTTGATTTGGACATAATTCCAAATCCAACCGTTAGATTTCAAATTTCTAATATTCGTTAGAAAGCTCTTTTCGATACGAACCCAACGGTTCCGGTTTTAGGAGAATCCGACGGTCGGATCTCTCGTAATATCTATTCGAAGTCAATGGTCAAAATTCGTGAACTGCCGCGGCGCGGCGCGTTCTATTCAGGCCATTATATAATATATATATAATATATACTTTGTCGATTTCAATTCAAAACGTGCTTTATATATCGTTTTAAATTCATTTTCAAAACGGTTTCAACTTCATATTCAATTTCAAATCAAAATTGAATATTCCAATATAAATTCGTTTTAAATTCATTTCAAATCGATTTCAATTCAAATTGATTTCTAATTCAATTTCAGTTCGTTTTAAATTCAATTCAATTTCAATTCGAATTCATTTCTATTCGATTTAAATTCGAATTTATTTCTATTCAATTTTAATTCGAATTCCTATTCTTTTCAAAATATCAGCTTTTGAAATCACTTTCAATATTTATTATAAAATGAATAAAATCGATATAAATATCGTTCACGTCAAAATGGCTTCACTCTAATCAACACGGCTTCATATATTTCTATTTTCAAATATTCTATTTCAAATATTTCTTTTTTCAAATATTTCTATTTTTCAAATATTTCTATTTCAAATATTTCTATTTCAAATATTTCTTTTTCAAATATTTCTATTTCAAATATTTCTTTTTCAAATATTTCTATTTCAAATATGGAATGAGGCCCAATCAATTACCATATAATGTTAATTATATGGATTTTCTACAACACATGTATACAATAACAACGATGAATAATCAACCATCATCCAAAGTGCATTCTACACTGCATAAGCATCGAATATAAATATTTAACGCTTATAACAGTCTGTCAATCAATCGATTGACATACAACTAAACAATTGGGATTAGTGTACGTCAAATACCATCCCTATACGTGTGACGAACGGGAATTTCGCTCGGTCCGAACCAGTCGCTAAACCGATCCAGGCCGTTCGAAACGCCCTATCGTTTGAGAACAGGACAAAACAGAACGCATACAGAAGAACATTTCACTGTATATTACAACAATGCATCAGATTACAAGAATATACAGAGTATAAATGAATATTACACAGAAATATCAGAGATTTAAATACATCGCAGCGGAAAATAATAAAATACACAACTAGAAGAGATATACGGATACAAAGCTTTCCGGATACCGTTCCAGCTGTAAACCAGGATCCTGTGAATATAAAATCTGCAAAACCAAAACTACTAGCTGCCCGTGTCAAAATAAGGGCACCCAGAGTTTAGGTTAAAACAATAAACTCCAGGTCAGTCATGTGACTGGTGTGAGAACTAAAACAGTTATAAATCTTTATTTTAAATCATTAGGTAAATCAAGGGACCACGCCGTATAACACGGAACGGGTTTCCTCCCAAGAATACCAGTGCATAAAACAAACAGCGCAATGCTAAGTAAAGAAAAATGAAGCTGTTATAAGACCCAGGTCCCATCACACAATGCAACGCAGCCGAGGATAGGGTTTTCCCTTATAACAGCCAAGAATGCTTGATACGTTTAAAACAAATCATTTGATACTATTGTAAGTGCATAGTGTATAAAACAACTTCAAATCATAAGTATCAATCATAGGCGGCATGAGCGCCCCATCCCACTATGTCACCATATATAGGTTTACAAATAAAACCGCAAAGTCACGTATTTGGAAATTGGATTTCCGTCTATGAACCGAGGCAAAGGATAGTCCTCACCGACTTCGAGACTGCCTAGCCCGAGCCTCAGGGTCAGAGCGCATCGACCCTTGGATCGTCAGGGCCGGTCCACCGATGTGGATTAAAATGCCTGAACACTGCGTTTCCCCGCCCTTTGGGGCGTAAATGAGCCAATAAATGACTCCATCGGACCCGGATCGTCCGATCAAACCGAGGCGCCTCGCAACAGCAACAACCACACAGGTGAAGAATATATAAATGTCAGGGCTGGTAGGTCACTGACACCACCCTAGCTAGGAAGAAACGCAGGCCCTCCCTGATGTCCTCTCCCGTTTTTGGTTCACAACCGGGGTGCGAAACTCGCGAAGTAAACGTTACACAAAGCTACGCCACACAGGCCGTGCTTCGATCATCACCACAAGACTTTGCTTTTCAACAGAAGCCTCGATCAATTGCCACTTAGGCATGCCACACAGGCAATTCACTCCATGCGTTTGATATCCATCAATATATCTAATAGAAATCAATCACACAGACTAAAATCCAATGTCAGACACACAGTCCATTTACAAGTCCGTTCTGGGTCTGAACGAAACCGGAGGCACCTAGTACCCCGCACATCCATCGATCTCCAAGCACGTCTGGACGATCACTAACTGTTTCCATCTTCTTGGGTGTACAGCCCAATCAAGATCATCAGTTATCACCCAAACGACGTGAAGACTTCCGGTCTTCGACCACCGTCTTCATCTTCGACACCACGTCGAACCAGTTATTCAGAATGGGATAAACCCGGTCTTTCTGAATAACTCGCGTATATATTATAAAAGTGTTACACAAACACAACATACGCCTCATTCCAATCCAGAATATTCTTTTATTCAAATATTCCTATACTTTGGGAAAAGTTCCCATTAATTTTATCCAAGATAAATTCTTTAAATTTATTCTTTAATCTCCTTTGAATATCAATTCAAACTAGTCGGGATTAGCGAACCACACCGAAGTAATCATTTATTTTATTTCCCAATCCCAACATATTCATCCCATGAAGTAAAACTGGTAGTACTTCATATCTAACACCACAGAGTTATCGGTAATTCAATTACCATTTCACGTTCAAATCTAATTAAAGATTTAACTATCGCTTGGAGTAAAACTGGTGATACTCCATTCTCGATCTTTTCAATCTATTTAAAGATTCATTAAAACTCCACTTAGTTTTAATCTTTGACTGGGTTAAAGAATCAGTGTCATTTAAAACGCAGTTCACGATAAACCCAAAGTCACATTCATTAATTATCGGGTTAAAGAACGAGTGTTGTTTAAAACACTGTTCACGACAAACCCAAAAAAATCAATATCCATTCAATTCCAATTAAATATCATTTAATTGGTACACTCCATTAAATCTAAATAAAAAGAATTTAATCTTTCTCAACTGGGTTCAAGAACAGTGTTAGTGAAGACACCATTCACGACAAACCCAAATCACATTCGATATTCAATACAAGGCTCTGAATAGAAAATATATCGGCTTATATTCAATATCGAATTCTACGACCAACAAATGTCGTATTGGAAATAACGATATAAATATATATCTTTCAAATTTCCATAACCACACCTGTATAATCACGAATTCCAACATCGAAATATTCCGAGGACAATTTCGATTCAAATCCACTCCAATGCAATCATTGGAAATTTTGGTTATTTTCAAAACCATTTCAGATTCAATTTATTTATTTAAAAATAAATAGAATTAGAATTCTAGTTCAAAACTAGTCCATTTCGATAAAAATCTACTTTTATCTTTTCAAATATGGAGTTTTTCATCCCAAATCTTCACAAATCATTTCTTATGATTTTACACAAATTATTACTATTTTTAATAATTTTATCAAGGCCTGTACAGTCGATTTCCATCAATGGCCATCGAACTGCACTTACAGCGACCTTTTTCAAATTTGATTTGGACATAATTCCAAATCCAACCGTTAGATTTCAAATTTCTAACATTCGCTAGAAAGCTCTTTTCGATACGAACCCAACGGTTCCGGTTTTAGGAGAATCCGACGGTCGGATCTCCCGTAACGTCCATTTGAAATCAATGGTCGAAATTCGCGAACTGCCGCGGCGCGGCGCGTTCTATTCAGGCCATTATATTATATATATATATAATATATACTTCGTCGATTTCTATTTAAAACGAATTATATAAATAGTTTTAAAATTCGTTTCAAAATCTATTTCAACTTCCATCTCAATGCAAAGCAAAATTGAATTCTTCTTTATAAATTCGTTTTAAAATTCATTTCTATTCAATTCAAATTTCAATTCAATTTGAATTCATTTCAATTTGCTTTCAATTCATTTTGAATTCGTTTTCAATTCAATTCATTTCGAAATCACTTTCAATTCAATTCACTTTGAATTCGTTTTCAATTCAATTCATTTCGAAATCACTTTCAATTCAATTCACTTTGAATTCGTTTTCAATTCAATTCATTTCGAAATCACTTTCAATTCAATTCACTTTGAATTCGTTTTCAATTCAATTCATTTCGAAATCACTTTCAATTCAATTCACTTTGAATTCGTTTTCAATTCAATTCATTTCGAAATCACTTTCAATTCAATTCACTTTGAATTCGTTTTCAATTCAATTCATTTCGAAATCACTTTCAATTCAATTCACTTTGAATTCGTTTTCAATTCAATTCATTTCGAAATCACTTTCAATTCAATTCATTTCGAAATCACTTTCAATTCAATTCACTTTGAAATCACTTTCAATTCAATTCATTTCGAAATGAATAAAATCGATATAAATATCGTTTACGTCAAAATGGCGTCAATCTAATCAACACGGCTTCATAATTTCTATTTTCAAATTTTCTTTATTTTTCAAATTGGAATGAGGCCCAATCAATTACCATATAAAATTAATTATATGGATTTCCATACAACACATGTATATAATAGCATTGAAAAATAATCAACCATCAACCAAAGTGCACTACACTGTATAAGCATCAAATATAGATATTCAACGCTTATAACAGCCTGTCAATCCATCGATCGACATATTTAATCAATCAGGATGAGTGAAATTCATATTTCATCCCAACACCCGTGTGGGGTTTCAAACAAACAAACACAGATTTTATTTGTGCAGTTGGGCGATGTGTAAAATTTATCGTCCCAATCCATATCAGTCAAATCAGTGTACATAAACAAACCGTCTGGTTTGTAAATGAATATTTTATTTTATTCACATTCACGTTAAAAACTATATTTTTAACGATAAAATATTTATTCCAACACATGAATTTTCTTTTCAGTTCATTTATTCAATAAATGACATTTTTATTTTTTTCTAACATATTTTAGAAAATTTCGGCGGCATAACGGCACGATACTAGAAACGGGACAAGGCCTAGCCTTATCCCCGGTCTAGTGAAGGCCCACGCCATTCACACATCAATCAAATCAATTTCATCTCACCAAACAATTCAATTCATTTCAAACAAATAATTCAACTAATCTATGCAACCAAACAAACAAGTCCATGGTCTGTGGACGGGTGTCGGGTGCTTCTAATAAGCACCGTCTGCATCCTAGTATATATATATATATAACTAGAAAAATAAATTGAAAGGTGAGAAATTCTCACAGATAGCTATCCTAGCTCCACGGCACTTCACTGATAGAAATCTTCATTGCTATCGCATCTTCGCTATCTTCTTTGCCCGTAGCCACTACATATGCAAAAATCGAATTTTTACTTCGCTATTCCATATATAAAAATCATATTTTTCTATCGAAGTTCAATATATAAAAATTCTATTTTTCTATCGAAGTTCAATATATAAAAACCATTTTTATTTCGTCATTTCAACTATATAAAAATCGAATTTTTATTTTTATTACTATGTTATATAGATAAAAATTATATTTTTATCACGCTATTTTCCACCTAAAGAATTCGCCTTTTTAAATTTAAAGATTTCATCTTTATAAAAATTTCATTTTTATTTTTCTACACATATAAAGATGATATTTTTAATATTCCTATCATGTAAAAATTATATTTTTAATTCTCTACCTAGACAAAAATCATATTTCTACCACTTCTATATAGTAAAGATTATATTTTTAATACTTTAAAAATATAAAGATCGTATTTTTATTACTTTAAAAATATAAAAATCATATTTTGACTTCGAAGTTCAATATATAAAAATCCTATTTTTCTATCGAAGTTCAACATATAAAAATTCGATCTTTATCTTCTCTTCTTACATATAAAAATTCGATCTTTATCCTATTAAAAATCTAATTTTTATCGTGTTAAAAATCTCACCTTTCTTTATAAACAAGATCATATATTTCCTTATTCCCTACACATATAAAGATTTCATTTTTTATTGGTAAAAATCTATTATTTACTTTTACTAAAAAAAACTGATTTTCAAAACTACTTACACTAAATAAAAATAAACATAAAAAGGAAAAAAAGAAAAAAACTCACAATTCATCTACAGTAAATCGGCCATTGGAGAAGCGGGGTGTTGTTTGTTGAATGGAGGAGGCCTAAGGCGTCGTTGGTCGGCCGGGGAGGTGGAAGGAGGGTGCGGCGGTCAGAGGCTCGTCAGGGGATGGCCGCGGTTGCGGATCTCGTGGATTTGGGGGTGTTTCCTGGCTCTCGCGGGTTCGTGGGTTTCTGGGCGTCGAACGGAGAGGAGGGGGCAATGGGGCTGGGGTCGCGGCGCTGGTGCAGGGGAGGCGGAGGGGCTCGAAGGCGGCGGCGATGGCTACGGGGGGGGGGGGGGGGGGGGGGCGATCGGCGTTAATCGCCTGAGCGATTTTGTTTTTTTTCTTCTTTCTTTTTCTTTCGATTGAAAATATGAGGGGGGGCCAGAACGGTTATAGAGGGAAGGGTTTATTATTTTTTTCTATTTTATTTTAATTATTTTATTTGCAAATAGTTGACTTTTACATACGACCTCGAAACGAGGTCCACCGCCTGTCGTCCCTAGCGTTCTACCCCCATTCCGAGCACAATGGGATATGTATCGTAGGCTGATTCGACTGTTTGAATCAGTTTCTGTTAAATTTACACTTAAATCGCTATATTGAATTTTAAACGTACATTTCAAATTACCGGGGTCACATACTAACTCTAAAAATTCCCGAAAAATATTTTCTAGCTTCGTATTGACGATACGGTCCTAACAAAACTAGTTTCGTCGAATTCTGAGACCGTATGAAAAATGGCCAATTTCCAGTCGATTAAAATCAACTGAAACTGGTCAAACGCGTTTTCCTTTGCCACGCTCACATATTGATTCGAAAAATTATAAAATTTGAAACCTAGCAATAATTTGACATCACGGACCCAACAAAACTGGTTTCGTCGAAATCCGAGGTCATTTGCAAAATGTCCATTTTTAAGGGCCTGAATTCCATAGCGACTATTCAGAATTCTCAACTGGACATATCTTATCATTTATAAAGTGAAATCTCAGTTTGTTAACTTCGTTGGAAAGATATCGTCAATTAGATCCTAATGTTTTTGGTTTCACTAAAATCCGGATTGTTTTGCACCCGGTACATTCAATTGAAGTTTGAAATCGAATTATCGAACTACCGCGCCATTTTCAATTCTATTTATAATTATATATAAATATTTATATTCTAACAACGACGCGTATAATATATACGTTCGAATTATATTCAAAATAAATTTCTCGTCGATATTATTTAAAATAATCTATTTTAAATATTCAAAATTCGCTAAAATTGCCAAAATAAAAATTTTAAACTGGCCCAGATTTTCGGGTTATTACAATACCCGTATGGGGTTTTCAAACAATCAAACACATATTTTATTTGTGCAGTTGGGCGATGTGTAAAATTTATCGTCCTAATCAATATCAGTCAAATGTGTGTATATAAACAAATCGTTCGATTTGTTTATTTTTATTTCCTTTGATATACACGTTAAAAATTCTATTTTTAACTATAAAATATTTTCAACTATATAAATATTTTATTTCATTTCACATCACATCACACAATCAACTACACATCAAAATCAAACAAACAAGCATACAAGCCGTCCATTGTCTGTGGACGACGGGTGTCGGGTGCTACTAAACACCGTCTGCATCCTAGTATATATTTCAACTAGAAAAATTAAATTAAAGGTGAGAAGTTATCATAGAGGATTCCACTCTGCCGTGCTTTGCTGTTGAACTGCTGAATCGTCTGGATCGGTTTTAAATGCCCATTGCAGTCCTTTTCTCGCTGTTCAAATAAAAATTATATTTTTATTGCTTCATTCTAATAAATAAAAATTCATATTTTTATTTCTACTTCATATATTCTTACAACGCTTATTTCAATATAAAAATTATATTTTTATATTTCAACTTCTTATATAAAGGTCGAATTTTTATTTCATTGCTACAAAAATCTCATTTTTACTTCACTATATATATAATAAAAATCAGATTTTTATTTCGCTACTTATATAAAGATAATACTTTCACTAGTTATATAATATAAAAATCGTATTTCTATTCATTCTATACTATAAAAATCATCTCTTTAACATTTCTACTATATAAAGATTATATCTTTATAAATTTAAAAATCACTTCTTGCTTCTTTAAAAACCATATCTCTACTTCATATGTAAATTCAAACCTTTCTGCTTTAAAAACAAAATTATTTATGAAATTAGTAATACATTTAAAACCCATATTTTTATTATAACAAAAAGAAAAAAATCTGATTTCATAATAAAAAAAAGAATAAATAATCACTTACAGCTAATCGGAGGAGGGTAAAGATGTAGCACCGGAGTTGCTGAGGTGGCGGGGAGGCTCCTCAGGGTTGCGGCAGACTTCAGGCAGTGGGGTTGGGCTGAACGGGTCCTAGGATTTTGGGGGGTTCGGGCTGTGGGATTTCCAACGGGAAAAGGGGCGGAGGGAGGAGAGAGAACGTCAGGAGGCGGGGGAAGGCTCGATTTCGTCGACTGTGGCTCCAAGGGGGAGGAAGCGGCGGTTTTGGCTGGGGGGTGTTTCATGGTGGTTCGGATTTAACACGGAGATAAGGGGAGGAGTAAGGGGAGGACGAGACGCGAGAGGGGGGGAGGGGGGCTGGCCAGTGGCGGTGGCGCCAGGCGAGGGGAGGCGGCCGTCGATGTCTGGGGGAGGGCGACGGGGTGCTTTGGGGGAAATCGCGATTTTCTCTTTTGTTTTTTTATTTCGAACGGTAGAAAGAAAGCGAGGAGAGAGAGTAAAGGATTTATATAAATATTTATTATTTTTAAATTCAAAAAGTTGACTTTTTTATTCGACCTCTAAACGAGGCCCACCGCCTGTCGTCCATAGCTAATTACCCCCATTCCGAACACAATGGGATATGTATCGTAAGCTGATTCGATTGTTTCGATCAGTTTTCGTCAAAATCAACATATAACTCTATATATTGATTTTGAACGCACATTTTAATTTACCGGGGTTACATACTAACTCGAAAAATTCCAGAAAAATATTTCTAACTTCGTGTTGACGATACGGTCCTAACAAAACTAGTTTCGTCAAATTCTGAGATAATTTGAAAAATGGCCATTTTCCAGTCGATTAAAATCAACTGAAACTGGTCAAACGCATTTTCCTTTGCCACGCTCACATATTGATTCAAAAAATTATGAAAATTGGAATCTATCAATAACTTGACATCACGGATCCAACAAAAGTGGTTTCGTCGAAATCCGAGGTCGTTTGCAAAATGGCTATTTTCAAGGGCCGAAATTCCATAGCGACTATTCTGAAATTTCAACTGGACATATCTTTTTATCCCCGCTATGAAATTTCAATTTTTCGGATTCGTTGGAAAGATATTCTCGAATAGATTCGAATATCTTTGGTTTCACTAAAATCCGGTTTATTTTGCACCCGGTATGTTCATTTGAATTTTGAAATCGAATTATCGAACTACCGCGCCATTTTCAATTCCTTCTATATATTTAAATACATATTTATATTCTAACGACGATCTTTATAATATATACGTTCGAATTCTATTCAAAATAAATTTCTCGTCATTATTATTTAAAATAATTCATTTTAAATAATCAAAATTCGCTAAAATTGCCAAAATAAAAATTTTAAATTGGCCCAGATTTCCGGGTTATTACAACACAGTTATTAGCTATTACTCTGTTTCATTGTAATCGGCAGTAACATTATGTCATTTAGAATTTAAGTAATATATGTATATATATATATTGATATATGCAGTAGCAAATGTGATTTGCCAACTGCATGTATGTATATGTATGTATTTGTTATCATTGTTAAAATGCAATCATTACTATTAAAATTCTGTGATAGTTTTGATTTAGGGATTAAAAACCCAATTATGACTGACACTTAAGAGTTATGTATTCTTAGATGCATACTTGATTCAAATGGAACAATTATGACTTGTTTTAGATGTCTATTTTAAGTGTCTTATTGTTGGTCCATATTTTGTTTCTTGTACATATTTACGGATTTAACAAAATTATATATACCTATTAGACAGGGAATCCCATTACCTGAGAACATATATTAACACAGTTCTAACGTTATTATGGCTCTTAAGTTTAATCTCAAAAATTGTTTGTAGATTAACTTATTTTCTAGCAAGTCGGTTCTGCAATTACCCATTGGTTTCATCACTGGAGCATGTATATATGTTTGTTTTGACACTAACTGCATGGTAATATTCCTGCATAATTGTTTTGGGTCTGAGCTGAATACATTTATATACATCATGCCTGAAACATTTTGCTAAGGTAGATATTATGAATTAAACCAATATATGATTCAAACTGTTGATTCATTGTTTGTCTTGATGGTGTTTGTTATCCCATAATAATCGAATGTATCAGACAATTCAAGTATTATGACAAAGGGAATAATGATTCCTGAATTGAACACCATATAGGAAACATGCATTCATCTATTGGCATACAAATTTGTTTGTATTGCTTATATATACATATGTATATATATTTGATATATATATATATATGTACGTTTGAATTTGAACAGTGACATATATATATGGTTGATATGTATATATGTATATGATGCATGATTATTGCATTGTTTATTTTCAAATGAAAAATCTGCTGTCATATTTTTGTTGTTGTTTGCAGATTCCCTTGTGGCTAGGCTCAGTATGACTGAACCAATAAGCAGACAGGGATGGACATGGATGCAAAATTACTAAAACTTCATGAAGTATACGTAGTTTTAGTTCTATGCAGTGTGACTGCTTGTAAATGTAACAATGCTGTGTTTATTGTATTGATAAATATGAGAAATTGTTATACATGTATACATATTGTATATAATGGTTTGCACATTTATCTGGATGTTTAGATACAATACTGTTTTGTATTGAATATACATACAGATGTGTAATTACCATTGTAAAGTTATTATCCTGTTTGAATTTTGATAGGCCTACACATGTTAATTATGTCAAGTGTTCATTGCTCATAATGGTATGTTGGTCATATGATGCTTGTTTGCATATTTATTTCTCTATATATCCCTTTTACCTATATTTCACAATCGGTGTGTAAGTTTCATTTACATACAATTTTGAAATTTATGTGATTTTCAGATTAATATCAATATGGTCCTTGCATTCCTTTTAGGTAGGTAAGACATATAAAATTGAAGCCTATTTGGATACATGGATTTTAATGTATTTTGCCAGAAGTTATGAAATGTTCAGAATTAGTATAGACATGGTATCTATAATATGTTGAATTTAAATACGCATATACTGCATATATTCTATTCAAATAATATTGTGATTATAAAACATATATTTTGATATATGTAAATAACTTTAATATTGTTTTCACTACGAATTATAAATTCCCTTTAAAGCAAATTTTGTTATATTAAGTCATGGTGACGTCTTCCAATAATATACTCATCACTGTCCAAGATCACTGGTTGTAACTAACGCTAAAGCGTTGTGCACCTTTTATTTTGGTTATATGCGATGGAGCAAGGTGTGGTGCTCCAACCTATTATTGGGTCTGACTTAACTAGGCTGCATAATAAGATTATGGCCTTAGAGACAAAAGCTTGAATTATTCTATATATTTTGAGCAAATGAATAATACTGAACAAACTGCTCAACATGCGATCCAAGAGTTATATAGACGATATAATTGACATAAGATGTCTACCTAAAAGGTTGTGTTTGGAGTTTAGCCAAAGCTAGGTCAAGGCATGATTAGATATGGATCTTGGAACACCGTTATATATATATATATATATATATATATATACCGATATGTATATATAAACAGAGGGATGTTAATTTGAGTGGGAGCATATTTTAATTTAAATTACATATTTATGTTAATATAAATTTTGATTGTCAAAATTTTGTGATTAAATAAAAATTACAGAATCAACTATTATTTTATCTAATGTAGATATTGAATAATAAATAACTCGATAATTTAATTAATCCTTAAGAAGGATATAAATTGAATTAAATCAAAATTTCTTGACTAACATTGAAATTTTAGGATTGTCCTCAAACAAATCAAACGTAATTATTATATTAACATAGAGGATATAATATGAAAGGTTGAGGTGTGACTTCAACTGAATAATATATAAATGTCATAACAATCTACTTATACGTTTCTAGTATTAGATACTAGATATAAATCACATAAATGTATGATAATTTACCGAAATTGCAAAATAAGTAGAGATCTGATAAAATGACAAGTGGACTTACGAATGGAAATGAAACAAAAGTTGCTGGATTATCCATAGAAAGTTAATTCTTGTTGTGTATACTGGCTTAATAAAATAATTGTTATTATGAAATTCCATTTAAAATAAATATTATTATAAATCTTGTTCAGACAAGTTTAAATTTCATTTGTAATAAAAGAATAATTGTTATTCATTTTATTTAAATGAAATATCCTATGGAATTTCATAAATAGTTAATGATCTTTATAAATTGTTAACTATAATGTACTTGACATTAACACTGAGTGGATTAAATTTAATAATTTAAATCCAACACACCTTTAGCATTGTCAGTTAGCCAATATAAACAAAAACGCATATCAAAACTCCATAATGATGGAATTTTGAGGTCATTTGATTTCGAATCATATGAAGAATGCAAATCTTGTTAATAGGGAAAATAACTGAATCACCTTTCACTTGACACAGTGAATGGACTATTATGTATTGGGATTCATACATAATGATGTATATGGAGTAATGAATACATATGCTAGATGTAGGTTTTATTACTTCACTGATGATATCAGTAGATATAGATATGTATACATATCAGAATCCTTTGAAAAAGTTCAAAGAATTCAAAGTGAGGTTAGAAACCAATTTTAATAGAATATAAATACTTTTCGAACAGTTCGAAAGAGAATATTTAAGCCAATAAATTTAATGACTATCCAGATGAGTTTGAAATTGTTTCACGACTCACTCCACCTAGAACACCATGTTGAAATGGTGTGCCTGAAAAGAGTAATCACATCGTATAAGATATGGTACGACCAAGAAAACTCATATAGATCTTCCAATAAATTAAATTGAAAACAATTACGATATGGATTAGGAAATGTCCTAGTATGTCTAAATGTGCAGATTTGGGATGTATGGCGCTTGTTAAACGTCATTCCTCTGATAAGATCGGACCTAAATCAAATAAATATTTTGTGGAATATCCAAAAGAAATAAATGGATATTATTTCTATAAATCATCTGAGAATAAAACGTTTTATTGCTCGAATTGGTGTTCATTTTAATGGAGATCCAGTCTCTAAGATACCGATGGGAATGAAATAGAAATCGAAATGTCTCGAAAACCACATAATGTCATTGAATCTTGTATAGACAAGAAATTGTGTGGGAGTGACACAATAATTACAATGTTATATATATATATATTGATAACACATTAATTATTGTGAATAATGTTAGTTTTAAAGCAAGAAATAGATACGGATTCTAAGAAAGGAAATGTTTGGATTAAGAAGTTCATAATTGAACTTAATTCATTGTTGATCCAATGATTTACATTGCGATAACAATGTGGCTATTGCTCAGGCCTAAAACGTTAAACTCGTAATCGATTCAAACATATATTTAAGAAATATAACTCTTATGTGAAATTGTTCACAAAGGATATGAACATATCTGCAAAGTTGCAAAAGCTGTAATGTTGCAGACCTACCGAATTAAACACTGACGCAGCAGAAGTTTAATAGTCACACTAGTTTCATGAGTATAGGATACATGAATGATTGACTCTAGTGCAAGTGGGAGATTGTTAGCTAGAGGCAATCCATTTGATGTGATTAATAACGTTATTATTTTATTTGGAATAAAATATTATTCTATTATATTGTATTTACTGCGTAATATAAATAATAATAATATAATAGAAGTCCTTAGAATAATAATACGGAATTATATAGTTCGACTAAGAATGAACTTGAGATTATATAATGTGATAAGTATTATAATTCTTAAATGCCTCTAGTCGAGTTTTATTGTTTATGCAGGACAACAATAAAGCGTTGAGACTTGTATATTGATTGACTGATGATCACATCTCATTGATCATTAATATAGGTAATATTAAAGTCAAGATATAAATACGTATTAGAGAATAGTGTATTGGGCTGACCCACCGTGAGATAACTGCATGGAATATAATTAACAATATCATAAGTTATTCTCATAGTGACAGTGACGTAATGGTCCTCAGACCTGAAATCATTATTATTTTATTCGAGGATATTTTTGTTTTGATATCATCTAAAGTTATTTCATAACAGAGTAATGATAACAGTGATTATTGGATATATCTAGAATCTAATATAAATTATGAATGATCTAGATGGAATTTAACCCTACGATATATTCGTAGTGATATCCATGGGCCTCTTGATTGAGTGAGACTGTGAAATGCATGGCCGTGCTCAAATATTGATTTGTTTTAATAGTCTGCTCATCGATCAAGAAATACAGATTAAATCATAACGAGGATGATACGATCCGTGCCTCTAATTTAATCTTGGATATATCGGTTAAAAGGATTATATTACATTGATACACTAGTCACAAAAAGGTTGTATCGAATCGATAATGTTATTATAGCTTGGGTAGCAGCGACGCATTGCTAGATGCCAATCACTGTTTATGGTTTTAAATACGATTAAAAACCATTGCCAATGTTGTAGTAACCTATAGGGTCACACAAAAGGAACGTTAGAAAGGAGAAACTGATTTGAATAAATAAATTGTCAATTTGTTGATATTTTATTTAGGATCGAAATGGATGTTGGGTGGATCCAAATTTTAAGGTTGATACTAGTATTTAAAAGGAGGTTATCCTTCTTTTAGATATACACGACTTAACCTAAAACAAAACGGGTTAGATCAGATCTAAATATCGTTAACCACTCATACTTTCCTTTTTCCTAAAAACCCTAAATCGGTCATGGCGGCTAGCATCGCACTCTCCAAATTCTTCCTCCAATCCGATTGATGAAGGGGCGTTCCAGTGGACTTCTCTAGAGGCTCGACAAATGGAGGGTTGTCGATTCGATTGCTATTTCGAAGCCGTTATCGCTCCTCTGGATCTCACGCATCAGGTATGAGCTTTATCCCAAAATTATTCAAGTTTTGATTTATTTTTCTTGCTAAGATCCTAGTTTTAAATTGTTAAAAATTAATTAGGAACCCAATCTGGTCGGATCTTCCCTTCATCATAAAACTCCATGGTTCCTTCTTTGTCCTCGTTTCTTGATTAGGCCCTACTAAAACTTGTTGTACTGTGAAGGTATCTTATCAAACATAAAATTGTTATGAGCTCCTATGATCAATAATATAATATATCTCCCTAACTTTGGGTAAGCCCAAAATATAATACCGACTCTCTACCCTTTAGAAGATGCCTAGACAGTTCCCAAAGTCTAATTACAAATTTGGTTCGAGTAAAAATTTATCAATGTTATTCCGTCAACTCTTTGGTATTTTAGATGGCCTCCTTGAAATTCTTCAAGAGTGCCCACTAATTACCAAAAAGATAATTACACAACCCTTAAAAAGATAAATATTTTTCCCATTGTTCAAGAGATCCAAGATGCAATTATTCCTCTTATTTGCAAAGCTATGATTGTCTTTAGTTTTTCCTTCAATCTTCGAATGGGATGTAACTCAAAAATTTAGAAATTCCTAAATCACAAAAGATTTAGACTTTATTTCTATTTTACTGAACCTTTTTTACTTTTTATTTCTATTTTACACTTTATTTCACTTTTATTAAACCTTTTTACTTTATTATTATTACTATTTTAAAAAACCTTTATCAGACAACTTTTTATCTGTTTGGTTATTTTAAACCCTTTATATATATATTATTATCATTATTTATTTATTTATTTATTGGGTTCCATTTCTAGTCAACCCCAGCTTGTTTGGGATATACAGCTTTTTTGTTGTTGTTGTTGTTGTTGTTGTCTATCTCATAATTGTGGTCCATCCATTTTCGAAACCGGATGAATACGTACTTAACTCTTTCAAGCTCCTTTAAGCTTAAAAATATATCCATTTTCTCCAAATCAACTTATTTTTCTAAATCAGTCCCTAAAAATCCTCTTTTGATCTTATCAGTTACAAAATTATTGCCCACTAAATTTGCAATTAATATCCATGAATTTACTTTTGAAATTATGGATTATGGTAAATTACACTATATTGTATAGATATATTGCTAAGTGTTAAATACAATTATAAACGTTCTAATTCCTAAACTAATCTGTCTAGGGAAATTTAATTCACAATCAACCCTTGATTCTGGAAATACCATCCCGCACAATTTTTTCAAATAGAAACTTTTGGGACATATGCTAAAATTTCTAGGCTAGGTTGTGCAATTAATCCTTACTTAGTCCTAGAACCTAATTATGGTACCTAATTAGCTACCTTTAGTATTCTGGAGTTATTCCTCTTTATAAGGTGAAATTATGGTAATTACACTGGAAATATTCTTCTGAATATTTTTATATCCTTATTTTTCCTCAAACTTGCACAATTTCAGAAACAAGTATTTAATACCTTATTAAAACATGAGATGTTAAATTTTGTGAAGATTTAATGCTTACTATGCTAATACATGTCTTTAATAAAACATCCTTTATTTAGAATTTATTCCAAAACGTTACAATGAGGATTCAGGTGCCCTTTTCTATGTTAACCAAATGCTTAAAATAAGAGTGGAATACTTTTGTATTTTAACACTTAACTTTATTAACTGTTTCAATGTTATTCATTCACTCTTTTCAAAATGGTCGATAAAATTTTAATAGATAATAAAACAATCGCTCATTCTGTTTTTAGAAGATGGAGTCTTATTGTCTAAGATTTAATTAGGTGGTAATTAAGTCTCCTAAAGTGTATAATGATACTTATTGCTAAATTTTTCAAAAAATATCATTACTTGACACAATAACACTTTTGAAGCATTACCCAAGCTTTGTGTACCTTTTAGCAATAAAGCTTAATAACTTCTTTTGAAACGTCTCAAATAAATGTCCCATTATAAAATTATAACATTTATCAAATGTTCATAATTCTGAAATAAACAACAAAATAACACCTCTTATTCTAACGCTTATATTTTATTTACACACATAATGTCAGTCTTTAATGTCATTCAAAAGGACAAATGTTTTAAGGTTAATGCTTTTTTATATTTGAAAACGAGACTTTAATAATTCAACATTAAATTAAGTATCAATTAAGCCTTTTAAAATATTCATTCTTATATTCTAAAATTTATGATATTATTGTCAAAAATATGTTTTAAAATATCAATTTTGAGACTACATTCATTTTGAAACAAGTATAAAACTCTTACTACTACGCACGTATGCTCTTATCAAATTTATCATTAATGTATGTTTGAATTTCTGGGAAATCCTTAATTACTCATTACACTTTGTTTGCAAAATGAGAGTGCTTTACAAAGATTTAATTTAATAGTCATAAATAAATTATAAATTTCTAAATTAATTTATTGGGTAGTCGTTTCTCATTTATTTTACTCCTAGTACTATTACTTCCTCTAATACTCCTTATTATAATAGAATTCTACTGTTTCAAATTGTATCTAATTTATGGCAAATGAATTCTTTTTCCACTCTCTTTCAAATGAGCATACTTATTATGTTTATCCTACGAAACTTTTATGTGACTTCTTTTCTTCTTCCCTTTTTATTTCTAATCAAACGTCGATTTTTCTTGTCATGACTTGTAGAGGATTTTTTTTTAAGAAAAGGATCTTTTAAAATTCATTTCAATATTGAAAGCTTGTTATATCATGGCCATGATAATTATAAATTTTCCATTATAATTGTTTACTGCTTGACCCTTACATTTCTTATCTATTTAAAAATCATAATTGAAAACGTTTACTATTATTCTTTAATTAAAAAATTCATCTTTTGTTTTGTCTAAAGTTTATATTTATAGTATGTTTAACAGAAGAAATAGAAAAAAAATTCAAATTTCTCAAAAACTTTTATTTTCTCAAAAATAATATTTCCAATTTTCCATGTTGAATGGAATTTTATGCAACTTAAGCCTATAAATGAAATGTTTAAATTTCCTTTTCAGAATAATTATGTAGTATGTCAAAAATCATTTTTGTAAGCCTCTTAAAATTTTAATATTTCGTCTAAATTTTTTGATGCATTAGTCCAAGGAAGTCTATTTTTATATTAAATCATTTCTTCCATGATCCTATATTTTCCAGTCCTTGACATTTCTAGTTGCTCCTGTTTTAAGTGTCATTTATGCCATTTTATCCATTAATACTTATGGACATTTAATTCAAAATCGAATATTCATACTTTTGCATAAATGTCCTTAATTACGTCCTTAATATTTTCCATTTTCATTATCCATTCACTTATTGGACATTTAATGCTCTTTCTAATTTGAAAATTCCATTTATTTCTCATACGGAGGTATTCCATTTAACAAAAGATAACCTCTCGTTTTTCCTGAAACCTTAACATACTCTTATGTTATGGATATTAATTTTTCCTTATTAACGGTTGCCCTAACAAACATCTTGTAACACCCCACCTCCGCTAGGGTCACTCACAAAGGGAATGCCCTAGGTTTGGAGGGGTATTATCTAGTAAACAGACACAGAGATAACACAAGACAGAACATAGATAAAATAGAGTATATAAAGCAGCGGATATAAACTTTAAAACCAAATCTCATTACTGAAAAATAGAGTCAAAACCTCTTACATCAAAATGCTAAGTCATTATTTCATTACATCAAGTTCTTAAGAAGCAAAGTACTTAAAACAACATAAGTAAAATATTATTCCCCAAAAAGTGCATGAGTGCAGCCATAGCATAGCTCAAGACCAAACCGTACATGAGCGGTTAGAAAGCAAGCAAAGTCCAAGATAAGAGCTAGAGTTTCCTCCCTGAGAACCTGGGGGGGGGGGGGGAACGAAAACGGGTCAGTCAAGCCATGAGGCGAAAGAAAACGTGTCAGTCAAAAAGACTGGTAAGCCCTAGTGACTATCAGCATAGAAACTAGTAAAGTTAACAAGACATGAATAAACTGGAATTAAACATAGGAATGATGATAAGTCTGACATGATAACTAAGCTAAAAGATAACTCAAGTCTAACATTGCGTATTCAAGGTTCGCCATACCAACTATACTGGTATACTTATCACGTGTCAACTATAAATCAAGAAATAATCCCTTGGCCCAATATCGTGAAGTGACCCAATTCGGGGTCCAACGGTATGATCAAATCGATCGGCTCCCTATAAGTCTAGCTCATCGTGTGTCTGTGTCATACGACCCTATCACGAATGTAGTCACCTGTGCTAGGTCCACCATAGGGTGTATCAAGCCCTAGGGTGCCAACCACCGACACAAATCAAGAATGCACAGATAATCCTACTGATGCCCAATGCCTGCTTTTTCAACTCCAGACTAAGTGCACGACCCTAGTCCGCCTGAACCTACAATGGCGCACCAACTCAGCCGTTGTTCTGGTCGCTTACAATCAGCCCAGCAATCGTGCCCCACCCTGCCTAGTCCCAGGGTACCGTGATACATCTAGTGGGTTACTGCTGAAAAGGACCGTGTAACTAGGGTTTCGTTCAGCAGGTTAAGTTGTCATTTAAAATCGAGACTTAACCCCATCTACGTGTCATGTCAAATTGACTAAGTGTGTCGTTCTAGTTCAAGACTTAGTCCTACGAATCATGTGTCTGGTTGGTTAAGTGTGTTCAAGCGGTTCATGACTTAACCCTATCAAATCAACGTGTCAAATTGGTTAAGTATATTCAAGTGGTCCATGACTTAACCCTATCCAGTGGCATTAATTTACTTAATGCACCCCTAACCTCTCACATTAGACTTGGTTATGGTTACTGGATGTGTCGGGCGGGTCCGGGCAGTTTTACACCATAACCTATTCTAACCTCGGGTTTCGAGTGCGATATGACCAACTACTCACATTGGGTCCTATTGTTTGCAGTTACTGGATTCGTCGGGCGGTTCCGGGCAGATTTATACTGCAAACTCAACCCAACCTCAAGTTGGCCACGTTCAAGTTATCTAAGTGTCATGTCCCAAATTCATATTTTCAAGTATAATTTCATGTCAAGTTCATGTTCCTATCCAAGCTCAAGTTATAACGATATTCATGTTTTCAAGTTCATACTAAATTCAGGTTTTCCTAAACTACCCAAATCGCATTCCCAACGCTCGTGAATTCGAATCAAGGCAATAGATGTAACTAGGGAATAACATAACAAGGATGGGTATAAAGTGGCAAAGGTGATTTCAAGGCAAGCATGGTGTAACTTGAGATATGATCATAACATCACTGGCATATGAAATAGGGTGATAAACATAGCAATAAATGACATAAGATGATAATCCTAAACTTGTAACTAGCAAAAGTTTCAATATCACAACATCACAGGCATGTTAAAATAATGATAGGGTTTAGGTTATGACATGAACAGGCCCCTAAATCAAGTTCTTAACAGTATTCCGCAAATCAAGGTTCAATATGAACGGTACTAGGTTCAAGGTGAATAGATCTAGGGTGAACAAGAGTAGATCTAAAATAATAGATCAAAAAGGAATAGTCATAGGTCAAAGATATACAAGAGTAGGTCTCAAGTAGTTATCATGTTTATGTTCAACTTCAATTTACACATGTCCATATTAAGTTTAGAGTTTAGATCTAAGAGTAACTGGGGCTTACAGATCGTGGTTTTTGAGAACTAAGAACAGAAATTGTCGTAGGATCGTTGTTGAGATGTTGATCTATTCCCTTGAATTGTTGTAGAAACGTTGGCCTTCGATTTGGATCTAGTTTGAATGTTTAAGCTTCAAGTTGGAGGCGGCGGCCATGGTTCAAGAGGAGACTTAGCAGCATAATAGTGTTAGAAAGATTTGTTGTGGATTAGCCTAGGTCTTAGGGTGTTTTTATATTTGCAACAACTAGTTTAGGCCATAGGATAAACCCTAGAATCAATCTGAACCGCCAAAAATTGTCATAGGCCCTCAAACAAGCCAACAGGGTCAAGCAGGAACAACCAGGCCCAAACCAGGTTTGGGGACCAGGTCGACACCCAAGTCGACTGCGCAGTCGACCTGGTCCTGGGGGTGTCGACTACCCAGTCGACTTCCCAGTCGACCTGGGGTGCTGGGCGGGAATTTTCCCGCCCAGTCTGTCTGGGTTTTGAAATTCGAATTTGAATTCGAACTGTTTTGAACTCTGAAAATTTCTGAAACTTTGGGGAGCCATAACTTGGTCATACGGACTCCGATTTTCGAAAACTCGGACTCGATTTCATGCAGAATTCCATGACGAACGCAATGGTGCAACCCGTTTCCCTTGGTTCTTATTTTAAAATTTAATTCTGCCTAGATTTATGGTTATAACACGTTATCAAAATACAGGTTGTTACATTCTCCCCTCCTTAAAGGATTTCGTCGCCGAAATCTCTAAGTTAGGAAGAACGTAGCCTACCATCCATCATCCATCTACTCAAAACATCATCCACAAGCAAACATTGTCCTTAAGAGATTTCTAATGCTGTATGAACATATGCAAAAAGTTTGTGTATATGTTCCTTATCTAATGCAAATGATCAGGCCTGATTAATCTTTCTAATGCAAAATATGTTTAGTGTCATGAATCCAACATGTATGCAAACAAATCCTAGTCACGTTAGCACTATATGTGTGCACAAACATTCATCCATATGCAACATTCATATGATGACACATTCAATTTCATCCATAAATAAGTATAAACACTCATGCAATGAAAATGTGTCTCAGCCGATCTAGTGCTTAATGTGTGTTATGCAACCACAAGCAATCACTTGCAACCACTTGCAACCATTCGCAAACATCAAGCATAACATGTTTCAAATACATGTTTACATTCATAGGATTCTACCTAAGGTTCTCAAGATAGGATCAAAAGGATATACAAGATAAAACAGAGTATCTAGGGAAAAGAAGTTAAAGATGTACCACTAGAAGGTCCTTCTTGCAGGGCTTGCCCTTGCTTCTTAGGGCAGTTCTTGCTGATGTGTCCAGTTTCACCGCATTGAAAACGTGCTCCTATCTCCATGTTCTTCTTCCTACAGTCCTGGACTATATGCCCATCAATACCACAGAAGTTGCATTTTCTTTTCTCATGTGACTTGTCATTCTTGTTGTTGCTGTTCTTTCCTCCTTTCTCGGAGTCTACCTTCTTGTCTTGAGACTCATTCGCCTTGACCTTCTTCTTTCCATTCTCGTCTTCTTCATGAAGTAGGGCCATATTCACCAAGCTTACAAAGGTCGCCCCCATGGGTACATGAGTCATGGCCATAGTGTGGAGTGGCTCGCTCAATCCTCGAGCAAAGCGTAGAGCCTTCTTCTCAGCCGTGTTGACTAAGTCCAAACCAAACCTAGCAAGCTGATTAAACTTATTCACGTATTCCCTAACTGACATGTCCCCTTGTTTGAGTGCCAGGAACCTCTCCATCTGAAGGCTAGCTTCTGCGGATGATAAAAACTTAAGCCCAAACCTCTCTCTAAAGTCTGCCCAAGTCTCAATTGGCCTGGTAGCGTTGGTGACTTCCCACCAAAATGCAGCTTCCTCTTTCAACAACCACTACACCATAATAGCCAATTGGCAACCCTTTTATTTTTCAATTGGCAACACTTATTTGGGTTGTAAGGTGGTAACAATAGTATGTGTTGCTATATTAAAAAAGTGTTGCCAAAAATACATATTAATAACTTTATTATTGGCAACACTTATTTGGGTTGTTAAGGGTGGATTCTGGGGGTAAAAATGTAAACAAACCAGCATAACCCTAATTCCTCTTTTACGTTCCATTGTTCCAACGCTTTCCCCATTTCGGTCGCGTAAATCATTATCTCACCTCCCACGATTCTCAGAGGAAAAAAGAAAAAAAAATCTGAGCATGACGAAGTTGAAGGCGAAGATGAAGGTTCCTCTCTAATCGGATTTTAGGGGTGGCTTCACTCGCTTTCAACTCGCAGGTATAAATCTCATTCAATTTTAGGGAAATTCAATCCTATTTTAGCTGCTGATTTACACAGGAGGAAGGCTACTTGAAGAAATTAAAGGTAGGCTTTCTTAATTCGACGATAAAGCTGCACTAATTTACGTGATTATCCCCTCTCAGAAAATCAAAACCCTACTTCCTCTTTGTCTATAGGGAAATTCGACCTATTTTAACTGTTGATTTACACAGGAGGAAAGCTACTCGAAGAAATTAAGGGTAAGCTTTCTTAATTTGTCCATAAAGCTATTAATTTTCAGTATATAATTGGTTCATATCGGTGTTTGATATACAACTGCTGAACTTAATTGGATTCGAAGGAGTTAACGCAGCTTACTTGATTAGCTAATGAACCAAAATTGTCATTCACCAGAATCATTAAGTTAGCTGCTACGAATTATCCCCTTTAAATTTTCATTCACCATAATCACTATAGTTTGTACAATATTCATGTAGTGAAACTATTTGTTGAAATACAGAAACAGGTATTAAAATTGTTGCAATAGTACATGAAGAGATTGACTTGTTTGCTCTAAAAGATATGAGGAATAAGACACAGTCCCAACTACATGACTTAACGTTTCATTGTACACTAATTTACTTATATCAACTGTCGATTATCCTAGCATCATAGTGGTTTCAATAATGCATTTGTATTGAAATTTCATGGTTCATATTGATAAATATATCAAATAATCTAATAAATCATTTGGATTTCTTGCCAAAAATGAGTGATACATAAATATTAATTAATTTTTTTTTCTAAATCTCCTTTTCAGGTAGCCAAAAATCAAATTCATCTTTTGTTCCTTCAATCTGATACATTTTCCTTGATGTAGTAAATACATTATCATGGTTGTAGAGAAAATTTTAATGACTTACTTGTTGTTAAAATAATAATACAAGTATATATTATTTTGATAAACAAGCATATATACTAAGCATTTATTGCATTGACTCACAGTTTTATTTTCAGTTCAACTCTGTTAATAGTAAATACGAAGGCTATAAACATTTGTTAATCTTGACTTTTATTGTGAACTACATATGCTGATTGTAAACAATATTAAAGAATGGATGTTTCAATTTATATTTTATTTATTTATGATAAAAGGTGCACACTTATGTTTTTAAATGGGGGCATTTGAGTAAGTTTTTAGTTAAGATGCAGTGGTAAAAGTCCAAACATTCAAGTTGCATCTTTTTTTTTCTTTTTTTTTTAAAGATAAAAGGCATACTAAAAGTTGTCTTTTAGAGTTTTTTAAAATGAGAATAGAAAGTTTGTCAAAATTGGTTTTTAACAGAAAACAGAAAAGAGTTTGTTTTTTACACTTTGATGCATGATATATGACGACGATGGCCTTGATGAAATTGTTACTTATTTTTTCTGTTACCAAAAAAGGAAAAAATAAAAGAAAAGAAAAGATGGAAAAAATCGGTATATAGTTTGCACGTTTTAACCAAATAGAGATTTCTTTGTGTAGTATTTAAAAAAAGGGGTCTTCAGACTTCAGGGTCATTTCTTCCTTGTAAATAGTTTTCAAAGTAGTTTGAGGTTGAAGCTAGTCATCCAAAATGTGGATAAAAAGGGGTCTTCAGACTTCTGGGCCATTTCAACAGCAGCTTGTAGCTGTTGTTGCCACAACAGCTTCAAGTTGCTGTGCAACAGCAGCTTCAACAACTGCTATAGAGATCGAAAATTTATGTATTTGATTAAACAATTTAGTCTAAAAACAAATGTAGAAATCAATTAAACACTGAAAAATCTATCTTTATTTATCAAGTCCCAAAAAAGCATTGTGACTACTTTGAAATAGAGTGACTCTATTTTTTATTTATCAATGGTGTCTATCTTCTGTTAGTTCATTTGTATTCAACTGCTTCAATTACTTCAAAGTAGGTCACTCTATTTCAATTACTTCCAAACTTTCAGACGGTTTAGTTCATATATTTTTTGCTAGACAACTTATATTATTCTGTTCATTTAGGTTCCAATTCTCTATGGACAAAGCTTAGTGCAACCATGCAGTTCAGCCGTCAAATTTTGTATATTAGGTCTTAATAACTTGATTAGCTACTCAGTTGGTGATCTTATACTTTAAATGTAAACTACTACTTATAAGTGCCTATATGTGCTTATATGTGGTTAATATAAACATGAATAGTTAGTTTCTAAACCTAGTATTCTAAAGTGATATCGTAGACACTAATCGTTCTTGGCTGAGAAGCGATTCCACTTAACTTCTCAAATGATATGTTTATGTTTTTATTAACAGGCATTGAAAAAGTGTCAGTTTGGAGAGGTGATACAACGTACAGAGAAGAGGTGATACAACGCACAGAGCAAAAGCTTGGCACTCCAGGTCAGTCATAAGAGTTAGCATATATCAAGTTTTTGTCTGCTATCATATGAGTCTGATTTAGTGATATATAAACTGCAATATAATAAGTAGTGCTGGAGAATGAAGATAACTGGAGCGTGGAGCAGAGACAACTTTTTTTTGAAGCAACACAATTCATTTATTGATGGACTTTACTAACATATGCTATTTTGCTAATCTGGCAGGAACTTTTACAGTATCATGGGCAGAGGGTTTCAAAACTGAATGCATGTGATCATTGAGGTATGTGCAAACTTTTGTGGTTTGCTATAATTTTGAAACATTTCCCATTGGTCTTCAACACATACGAACCTGACGTTTCATGTGCAAACTTGATTCATTTTTCTTACTTTATTAGCAAGCATTTTGCTTCTCTTTTGTGTTTTGTAAGGTGCAGTAATACTGCGCCAATCGGCTCAGTAATACTGAGCCGTTTGGCGCCGTTTCACGGTGCCTTAGACTCAATAATATTGAGCCGTTTGGCTCAGTTAAACTGAGCTGAACGACTCAGTATTATTGAGGCTAAGGCGCAGCGAAACTGCGCCAAAGGCTCAGTATTACTGAGCCTAAGGCGCAGTAATACCTTGCTGATCGGCTCAGTAATACTTAGCCGTTTTGCAGTGTTGTTGGTGTCCAAGTTTTGGACCATGTATGTGATGGGCATATGGATTGCAATAACATGCTAGCTGCAAACATTTATATAATGGATTGACAAAACAAAGCTGACAAAATATGAAAGATATCAGTGTACAGGGAAGAAAAGTGGGCTAGTATCTCTTTGTAGTTTTCCATCAAAAACTCTGCTCATTTTCTCCTCACACCAATGTAGTTGATTGATGCTAATATCGGACATTCTTAGTACTCTTGATACAAGTTTCAGGTTTATTAGTCCCATCAGTATCTGAATTTGTTCTTCCTGTGTTAAGTACCTCTTTCTTATGCATTTGTGTCTCCTACCGATATCCTTGAGCTTTACTTTTTTCTACAAAATTATGTTAAAAACAGCAATATTTATATTTATTGCTTGAAAAGCTTGTTTTTTCTACTTAATAAATGTAACTTAAAGAACTTTGTTTGATCGGTTCACCATCTATATATGTAATCTCGCATCTTTTTCAATTCCAACTGGTTGTATAGTTAAAGTGAATACAAATCATGTGCAAGGCATGTTGTGTATAATGTATGTGGAATCACTCATGATTGTGATATTTTGAAACTCGTCATACACATTTCAAAGTTAGTTTGAGATTTATGGAACATTCAATAAATCTTGATAACGACACTTGATTCCTAAACTATAAAAATGAAAGAATCGACTGACTCACTCTTCTGTTGGCTTTCTTGAGAAATCGAAGGAAGGTAACATTGACTGAATTGGATCTCCTTTTCATAAATGCTTTAAATATATCTCTTCTGTTGGCTTTAAATTACACTGACTGATTTAAATTAGATTTAAATTCCTATGCTGTTTTATTTGATGTGATTTAAAATTAGATTTAAATTTTGAGACTGTTGTTTATTTAATTTCTACAGATGTCCTCCTACTCAAGGCCTTCGACTGATTATTTTGACTACTTCCAACGGTATTATCCATCGGCCTATTCAGACGATTCGGGCGATCCTACTCAAATTGTTTGCTCAGCCGAATCTCAGACACCAACTCCGTTTAGCGTCTACGAGAGAATAGAGTTGAGTTTAGAAAAAGATTTGGCATTATTAAGTGTTTAGAATGATATGACATCGCCTACCAGATCGACAACACCTACAAGATTGCCACCCCTACCAACATACTATGTTGGAGAAGCACAATCTCGAAGGTTGTTATGCCGTTGCAACATTGAACCAATATTCAGAACATGCTATTTGAATAAAAATGTTGGTCGCCGATATTTTATTTGTGCAAACACTGGAACTCTTAGAGATTGTGGATTCATCCACTGGATTGACGAACCATTATGTGATCGTGGTGTGGAATTTGCATTGGAGGTTCTTGAAGAAAACAAAAGGCTTAAAAAGGAGCTTAAATTGCAAGATTTCATCGAGCTCAATAGAC
Source organism: Allium sativum (assembly GCA_030737875.1). Classification (NCBI taxonomy): domain Eukaryota; kingdom Viridiplantae; phylum Streptophyta; class Magnoliopsida; order Asparagales; family Amaryllidaceae; genus Allium; species Allium sativum. The sequence continues at coordinate 134,749,148 of CM060925.1, read as the reverse complement.
AAAAGATGTGTCAAAATTGAAAGGTATGACTTTTAACTTATAACATTTACTGCTATTTGAAACTTAATTGATGTTATTTCATTAAATGCACGTAGAAAGCAGTAGAAGAAGCAGAGAAAATGAGAAAAATTGGTGGTACAAGCTATGCAAATTTTTGGATGTAAGGTTCGTTATATAGCTGGAGTTTCGCATTTGGTACTTGTAGACTTCAAATATGAAAAACATCTTGCATTATGTTAATTCTGTATTGTTATTACTATGGAATCAGATATTGTATATATATTAAATTTAGTATCTTTATGTATTGAATTTTTTTGTTAGTTCATACTTTGTTGTTACCATGAATATGGATTTTTATTTCTTGTTGATTTGGTTACATGTTGCTATGTTGAGATAATACCATAACTGAATGAATGCATATTAAATAGAGCTTATGCTATCTTATATGCAAATATTAGTGTTGCATGTTACCAACGTTTATAAGTGTTGCGAATATAATATTGCCAACGCTTATAAGCGTTGTGAATGAATATTTGCCAACGCATATAAGCGTTGCGACTGAATATTTGCCAACGCATATAAGCGTTGGGAATGAATATTTGCCAACGCTTATATGCGTTGGTAATACATTGCCGCCCCTCCATAGCAACACTAATAAGTGTTGCGGAAATTGTTTGCGATAGTTATACTCGTTGGCAATCACCTGTTTTGGTGTAGTGAACCATGCTGCCAACTGAACTTTCCTATAACCCTCCATATCGAAAATAACAAACAAGTCTTCAGTCTCTTTTAGCCAGTTTCGCGCCTCAACGAAGGTTTCAGTTCCAACGAAGTTCTTGCCGCCCATTCCTATAAAGTCCTTGCATATTTTGGCGAAGGCGGTACCCAAAGGAGGAGGAGGAACCGTGGCCACCGGGGGAGGAGGAGGAGGGATATCTTCCGGGCCCGCGCCGTTGGCCCTAGCTTCCAAGTATCTTCGGAACCAGCCAGGTATGGGTACTCCCTCAGGAAGGTTAAGATCAGACATGCTGAAAAGCGAAAAGGAAAAAGATTCGAACGAGGAAACAAAGGAAAGTGCTAATGGCTTTTAGGGAATAGACTTTTCTTAAAAATAAAAGTTTTCTTGAAAAATGCTTCTTTATAAACGGTTTTGAAAATAGTTTCAGAAGGTTTTTAAAACTTTTGCCCAGTCTGGTAATCTTCTGCTCTGATACCAAATGTAACACCCCACCTCTGCTAGGGTCACTCACAAAGGGAATGCCCTAGTTTTGGAGGGGTATTATCTAGTAAACAGGCACAGAGATAACACAAGACAGAACATAGATAAAATAGAGTATATAAAGCAGCGGATATAAACTTTAAAACCAAATCTCATTACTAAAAAATAGAGTCAAAACCTCTTACATCAAAATGCCAAGTCATTATTTCATTACATCAAGTTCTAGAGAAGCAAAGTACTTAAAACAACATAAGTAAAATATTATTCCCTAAAAAGTGCATGAGTGCAGCCATAGCATAGCTCATGACCAAACCGTACATGAGCTGTCAGAAAGCAAGCAAAGTCCAAGCTAAGAGCTAGAGTTTCCTCCCTGAGAACCTAGGGGGGAGGGGAAACGAAAGACAAAGAGGCGAAAGAAAACGGGTCAGTCAAAAAGACTGGTAAGCCCTATAGTGACTATTAGCATAGAAACTAGTAAAGTTAACAAGACATGAATAAACTGGAATTAAACATAGGAATGATGATAAGTCTGACATGATAACTAAGCTAACAAGATAACTCAAGTCTAACATTGCGTATTCAAGGTTCACCATACCAACTATACTGGTATACTAATCCCGTGTCAACTATAAATCGAGAAAATAATCCCTTGGCCCAATATTGTAAAGTAACCCAATTCGGGGTCCAACGGTATGATCTAATCGATCGACTCCCTACAAGTCTAGCTCGTCGTGTGTCTGTGTCATACGGCCCTATCACAAATGTAGTCACCTGTGCTAAGTCCACCATAGGGTGTATCAAGCCCTAGGGTGCCAACCACCGACACGAATCAAGAATGCACAGATAATCCTACTGATGCCCAATGCCTGCTTTTTCAACTCCGGACTAAGTGCACGACCCTAGTCCGCCTGAACCTACAATGGCGCACCAACTCAGCCGTCGTTCTGGTCGCTTACAATCAGCCCAGCAATCGTGCCCCACCCTGCCTAGTTCCAGGGTACCGTGATACATCTAGTGGGTTACTGCTGAAAAGGACCGTGTAACAAGGGTTTCGTTCAGCAGGTTAAGTTGTCATTTAAAATCGAGACTTAACCCCATCTACGTGTCATGTCAAATTGACTAAGTGTGTCGTTCTAGTTCAAGACTTAGTCCTACGAATCATGTGTCGGGTTGGTTAAGTGTGTTCAAGCGGTTCATGACCTAACCCTATCAAATCAACATGTCAAATTGGTTAAGTATATTCAAGTGGTCCATGACTTAACCCTATCCAGTGGCATTAATTTACTTAATGCACCCCAAACCTCTCACATTAGACTTGGTTATGGTTACTGGATGTGCCGGGCGGGTCTGGGCAGTTTTACACCATAACCTAGTCTAACCTCGGGTTTCGAGTGCGATATGACCAACTACTCACATTGGGTCCTATTGTTTGCAGTACTGGATTCGCCGGGCGGTTCCGGGCAGATTTATACTGCAAACTCAACCCAACCTCGAGTTGGTAACGTTCAAGTTATCTAAGTGTCATGTCCCAAATTCATATTTTCAAGTATAATTTCATGTCAAGTTCATGTTCCTATCCAAGCTCAAGTTATAACGATATTCATGTTTTCAAGTTCATACTAAATTCAGGTTTTCCTAAACTACCCAAATTCGAATCAAGGCAATAGATGTAACTAGGGAATAACATAACAAGGATGGGTATAAAGTGGCAAAGGTGATTTCAAGGCAAGCATGGTGTAACTTGAGATATGATCATAACATCACTGGCATATGAAATAGGGTGATAAACATAGCAATAAATGACATAAGATGATAATCCTAAACTTGTGACTAGCAAAAGTTTCAACATCACAACATCACAGGCATGTTAAAATAATGATAGGGTTTAGGTTATGACATGAACAGGCCCCTAAATCAAGTTCTTAACAGTATTCCACAAATCAAGGTTCAATATGAACGGTACTAGGTTCAAGGTGAATAGATCTAGGGTGAACAAGAGTAGATCTAAAATAATAGATCAAAAAGGAATAGTCATAGATCAAAGATATACAAGAGTAGGTCTCAAGTAGTTATCATGTTTATGTTCAATTTCAATTTACACATGTCCATATTAAGTTTAGAGTTTAGATCTAAGAGTAACTGGGGCTTACAGATCGTGGTTTTTGAGAACTAAGAACAGAAATTGTCGTAGGATCGTTGTTGAGATGTTGATCTATTCCCTTGAATTGTTGTAGAAACGTTGGCCTTCGATTTGGATCTAGTTTGAATGTTTAAGCTTCAAGTTGGAGGCGGCGGCCATGGTTCAAGAGGAGAATTAGCAGCATAATGGTGTTAGAAAGATTTGTTGTGGATTAGCCTAGGTCTTAGGGTGTTTTTATAGTTGCAACAACTAGTTTAGGCCATAGGATAAACCCTAGAATCGATCTGAACCGCCAAAAATCGTCACAGGCCCTCAAACAAGCCAACAGGGTCAAGCAGGAGCAACCAGGCCCAAACCAGGTTCGGGGACCAGGTCGACACCCAAGTCGACTGCGCAGTCGACCTGGTCCTGGGGGTGTTAACTACCCAGTCGACTCCCCAGTCGACCTGGGGTGCTGGGCGGGAATTTTCCCGCCCAGTCTGTCTGGGTTTTGAAATTTGAATTTGAACTCGAATTCGAACTATTTTGAACTCTGAAAATTTCTGAAACTTTGGGGAGCCATAACTTGGTCATACGGACTCCGATTTTCGAAAACTCGGACTCGATTTCATGCAGAATTCCGAGACGAACGCAATGGCGCAACCCGTTTCCCTTGGTTCTTATCTTAAAATTTAATTCTGCCTAGATTTATGGTTATAACACGTTATCAAAATACGGGTTGTTACACATCTATTCCAAATCCTTCCCATTTTTTTCTCTCTTATGTATAAATGATAATTAGGTCACCAATTGATTTCCATTAACTACCTATTAAATTAGGGAGTTTTATTCCTTTCCACTTATCCAACTTTGCGGTTCTTACATCCGTTATGTGCTTATAGGCTTCTAAATCGACAAGGGAGCTACTAAAGCATTGCATGGTTTCTAGGGAATTTCTAAAAATTAATGTCTATCATTTCCTAGAAGGACCTACAGATAATATTTTCTAGAGATCTGCACACTTCAAATAAAACTCTCCTTGTAGGTCGAGAAATAATAACGACCACTTATTACCAGGTTTAGGTTAGGAATGCAACTTCATTTGAGAAAACCCTCCCGATGGACCCTCTTTCTACTATTTAGCTATCCCTACGTGTGAACTCCTAGTCACTTAATACTTCCATTAGACGATGGTTTCTTTAGGCCTTTTTTATGTCAATAATTTGTCCCTGGGTCAACCTTCACTATCCCCTAGATAAGAAGAAGACATTACTTAGAGGACTAACCTACTCATGTTATCGTCTATTAAGACCATTTAATACCTTATAGGAGAAAGTCATACCCAAAAAGACCACTTAAAATCTCGAAGGGCGAGTCCCATGACTTTGGCGTAGAAATAAGGAATGAACCTTAGGAAATGGACCTAGTCCTAACCACTTAATACCCAACAAGAGGCGGGTTAGCCACTTAATATCTTTTCCCAAGGCAAGCCTACTTCACACACAAATATATGTACACACACACTAGACATCTCATATTAGGTCGCCACTTGTAGATGTTGGATTTTTCGGGCGGATCCGGGCAGTCTTCTACTACAAGCTGGGTCTAACATCATATCATAGTGTAATAATTATAATGGCCCTCTCACATTAACCGATCTTATTTGTAGATGCTGGATATGTCGGTTGATTTCGGATAGGCTTCTACTACAAGTAACAGTTAACCTCGTGTCTCTATGTCATTAATTATATGATTAAAGCCATTAACTCACACAAATGCATTCAAATTCCTGTGGGGACATTCAAATTAAAATTCCTAATTTAAATGTATTAAGTACGCACTTAATACGTATTAATATTACTTTTATTACACTATTAGTATACATAAATATTGGCATGAATTATGAAAACAATATTAAAGTACTTACCACGTTTGAAATGTCATTCTAAAAATCACTATTATGGTATGTAATTAATTTTCCTACGGATTTAACATGGTCCAACATGTATATTCAGAATTAACTGATAAAAAGAGAAATAACAATATCAACATATAACTTGTAACTAAGGCATGAATAATTGATTATTTCAATAACAGAATAAAGACAAGGTGTAATATTCCTAAATACATAAGTAAAATCCTTAATTCGGTACTAATCCACTTTAACATAATTTTTGTGTACAAAATCTTAATACTCCTACAATTTGCAAATAATACGTTCAAACAATCCATTTTAGAAATAGACTTTAAACCTATTCAGATTACAATATTCAAGTCCTTAAGCTTTTGCAATCAAAACATACATATATATGAATTTACATTTACAATAAGAGAATTAGACCATATTTAATAATCATACCAACATCCAAAAGCTTTTTCTTCTATTACAATAATAATCCAAACCAACTATAATTGATTGACCATTTCTGCGTAAAAACATAAATAATGGAAGATTTGAGGGATTTGGTATTGTTTTCATTTCTTATAAGCCCAAATATTCCTAGTAACAATCATCCAAATTTAGACTATCAAATCAAAGAAAATACCAAACTTAAGTGATTTCCATTCATATTGATTTAAGATAGAAAACAGTAGAATTTATTGTAGAACTGAAATCTGGATTCAGCCTACGAGACATGCTCCAATCCTTCTATAATATGTATATATATATATGTGAATTAGAATGTTGTATATATATAAACCAAATTTCCAGAATTCTAAATCTATAGAAAAACTTAGATTTAAGAAGATAGAATAAAGATAAGAGAGATAGAAGAATTCCTAACCTTTCTCTGGAAATTGGCAATGGCAGAATGGAGGCATAAGAATGAAATGAAGAATATGGTTTGGGAGAGGCTAGGAGAGTAGTATATATAGTTTCAACTATTAATAAAGATCGTAAGATCTATTAGATTAAATCCAGGTTGTCCGTTTATGCAAATTTAAATGAAAACCCTCACAAAACAAGCCCTCGCCATCCCTGGTTAGTTGCCTAATTTATTAAACGTTTATTTGTTACATTGATTTCTTTTCTTTGTTTTCTTATCCTTGTCCATCATTGTATATAAATATATACACACAAATTCTAAATCACTTGGAACATTATTTCATGCTAATCCTAAATTAATATATTCTAGAATTATATATATATATTTAAAATTCAAACCTTATGTATTAATATTTACGAACAACTTGTTTAATTAATATTTTTTGCATACGGACTCCGTTTTCAGTAAATAAGTACGAAAACAAATCAGAATCTCGCCACGAATGCAAATACAATACAATAGTGGTCCAATTCCCACTTAATCAAAATTCATATTTTTAGCCCATTAATATTTTATTAATTTATTATTATTTATAGTTAATTTAATTATCCATGTCTATTTATGGTATATTTTACGGGGTGTTACAATATTCTATGGTTATCAAACCAAACTAAAATCGCAAACCTTAAAGTTGAAACCCAATCGATGGCTTCGTTCAAATCTAGTAGAAACGGTTTATCCCTTTATAGATGGACTAGATTCGCAATGATTTTGCGATTCCCTAAAAATGGTTGGCTTAAGAAGGAGAATCGATTATCAGATGTCGTCGCTCAGCACACTATCATCGAACCCACAATCTTTGGTGGCTTGATCTTTGTTAAATCTATCATAGCATTACTTCCAAATCAGATCTATTATTGTTGTGGAAAACTAAGAGAAGCCTTTCATTCTGTTGATGTACAGTAGTAAGATTGAGGGAATGAATAAGTTTACTTTGATTTATTGCTAAAAACCGATCTGATTTCTTTTTGTTTTTGGGTTGTCTTTCCTCTCTTCATTGGAAGAGGTAGAATATAGTTACTTTCCTTTATTAACTTAAAAAATGAAATATATATATATAATAAAAGAGAAAAGAAGGCAAATAATAAGAGGTTCGTTCCATTTCTATTAATCCTCTTTAGATCGACATATCCTATTTCATTCTCGATCTCAACTTATACTTGGTCGGCTAGTCTTTTATTGCCTATGCCTTTGTTGCTCTAAGAAATAAAAACTAAAGTTTTTTTTCTTTATTTGATCCAATCTGTCGCTCCTATGATACTCTGATCAAAATAAAATTTGTGCCTTTAATTTCGTTGATCCTTCCTTCCTCTCTAATCCTTGCGGAGTTACTAATTTGTCTTGGTAGAGATTGGAATTTTCTTAAACAAAATTGGGTTTTCCCTACAACTCGTTGCTCCTCTGTGCACTTCGACCATATGAAATTTGATGGTTTGTGTCGTCGTTGATTGGTGTTAATCCGATTGCTTGTTATGGTTGGTTGTAGAACTGGAGTTTGGTTTTTCTCAAAATTTTCTTAATGCAAATTAGTATGATAATATGCTTTTCCTATATTTTGATTTTTGTTCGAACTCTTATCACGTGGATGATGATGTTGATGGGCAAATTTATAGGATTCAAAATCCTATATTCGCTGAATTCTAAAAAGTCATTTGGTCGACTAGGTTAGTATAATCAATAAAATATATCCATGATTTCTGGATAATTGAATTGGTCCTCTTACTAATAATAGATTGCATATCTTCTTGGATTTATGGTAAATTCTAAATTTGACCAATTCAATTCACTATAACTTTAAATGATCTGAACGGATACTGTATTCGTTTTGTTTATGTGAATTTCTGTGTCTGTGAATTTGCAAAATTTGCATGTCAAAATCGAACCTCTTGCAAGTGACTGAAATTGGATTTTTTTTCCAAAAGCTCTCTCCGCACAATCTACTTAGGCTTAGAATCATCAAAATCCGATCACAGTGAGTTGTTTAACTCATCCTTTCTAGCTTAGGAATATTTTTATGTTAGAGTTCTTGTATCTGAATAATAGTCTAAGTTTAGGATGGATGATTAGTGTAAACTTAGATTATAATAAAATCCTTGCTTTTGTATGTCCTTGTAGGTATCATATTATTTGACATTGCATTGCAATCATGTGAATTTGGTCCAGATTATCATCAGAGTGTGTAGGCAGTATAAATTGCACAACCATTTTTTGTTGTTGTCTTGTGTTCCTGAACCCATCTTCGTGAGTTCCTTTGTTCGTTTGATGATTGTTGAGGTAATTTTGGTAATGATTTGATGAGGCCTTAATCCAATTCTAGGACAAGCCAAAAGTATATAAAATCTGTAATTCAGATTCTGAATTTTTGTGTTGATATCCCGTGTTAATTTCTTTTGAATTTTGTGTTTATTCTAATGTTTATTCCTTGTGAATTTCGTGAGTTTCTTGTGGCATCATGCATATTTATAAAACAGTTTTAAAAAGGATTTTTTTTGTAAATATATATTATTAGCTTTAAGACAACTAAATTTTCTATATTTTGATTTTATAAATAAAATGTTTCAATGCAATTATAGAAACAATATTTTCTAAGCATAGAGATTTTTAGGAAATAATAAAATTATTTCCTAAATCGTTCTATAAAAACTTGTTTACTTAAAATAACTATTTTTCATGTATGAAACCACACATTTTTACACCCTTCGAGAAGGTGTGATTGTGATTAAACGTTATCGTAAACATCGTGGTATGGGACACGAAGGTATATGAGATCAGTTAATTCTAGCTTCGTCTAATTGAAGCTATTGTTTCTTGTGTTATCTTGTGTTTTTATGTGTTTACGTGTTGAGCTGACTAGTGGTTAGTAAATCAATAGTGAAAACATAAGGCATTGGATGCATAGTTACCACTATTCGGGTTACTGTCTGTGAGTTTATAACGCATTTCGTGTGTTTGCCAGTACTTGAGTTGGATCCTTGACCTTCAGGTCATTTCTGTGTGAATTTGACGGACCTTCAGGTCAATTTTGGGTTTCAACCTTTGGTTAAATTATGTTGTATATGGTACCTTTCATGTTGATATAAGTACTGGCGAAGCCTTGTGTCACTTCTCTTTGATAGCACCGCAGGCATCGCTTTGGCTTTTCCCTCTGGTGATTGGATCCAACATTTGATGATTTTTGCTGTTTTGTGGTGGTTGATGATTTCACAATATCTTGATTATTATTATATATATATTGCTTGGAGTATTCGAAGATTTTGTGTGTATATAGTGATTTCATTCCTGTGGTTTTGAACTTTTAGATGAGTTCCCGTATTTATTGATTCTTGTGATCTTAGTGATTCTTGTGATATTTTTGTGATTCTTGTGGTTTCAGTGACTCTTGTGAATTCAGTGATTTCTAAGTCTTCCACCTAATGTTATGTGATTCCAAGAGTTAACTACCCTAACCAGAATTTGGGTAATTCGTACTGGGGAAAATACTTGAGTTTGTGTTTGTGTTCTCCTATGAAGTCAGCATACTAATTATATGGACTCATATACGAAGAAACCTAGTATCCAAAGCTTATTACATTCCATTCTGATGGAAAGGAATTACAACATCTTTGTTGTGAGTAAATAAGTGATTTTGAGACTCCCTTTTTTATGAAAACTAATTTATGTCTACTTGATATTTTATTTCACCTATTATTATTACTAATATGTCTAGACTGATCCGTGTATTTATACTCATGTCATACCGAGTTATTTTAGGAAAATTTGTAGATTCAAACCTTCTTCAATTTCACATTAGCTATATCTTTCTCGAGCTATATCATGAGTCTTGTGGTTGTATACTAGAGTTACTTGATGTATATTTATTAACATTCGTTGTAGTACATATTATCAATTGGACTATTTGAGTACATATACATGTATTGCTATAATTCTGTTGTTTGTAATTATATGTGATCTATTATGTGATCTATTGTATTTATTATATTTATACTATGTTCTGTATGGTCCTTAGCCTCTATAGTTTATATTTGACATGAATTAGGTATGTCGATCCTCTTCAGGTAAGAAAGGAAAAAATTATATACCAAATCGACATATTCGATACCCGTCTAATGCAAAAATACATATGGACGCCCCTAACCAGCCTTATTATTTGCTCTAGTAGACTGATTTACTCAGTAACGCTCTTAATTAGGGTAGGCTTCGGGTGGGGTGTTACAATATTATTTCTTTCCATGGAAGGAATTGTTATTCAAATATGATGATATGGAGCAGACCAACACAGTTTATTTGTTGTCAATCCCCGATGGAACTTTATGGTGACATATAAACAGTTTAATTATCAATTGAGATAGTCACCTATTTGCATTTCGTGAAAAATACAAGTTCATAAATTTTAATATTCTTACCATCATATTTTACCTTAAAAAATGTTAAACAAAGTAAAACATAATGATCCCTTGATTTGTAAATAATAAGTTGCCAAAACAACTATATGCCCTAAATAGGGATGAATCCTTTTTAGGATGACAATTAAATAGTTCCAGGCACTCCTTTCAGGAAATAATGATGCAATTAAATGCTAAAATAAACTATGATACATTCCTTACTGCATTAAACAATGATACAGATAATGAGACGACCCCAAACCCCGTACTGACGGCGGCAAGGGTAATCCTTGGAATATAACACATAAACAGATAATAGCTGAACAGAAATAAATAAATACACCAGATAATGCATAATAGAATATACTGGATAAACGTAATCATCAGAGTTACACAATATACAGGATCATACTTAGTACAAATACAGTTCAGCTATATATAAATGTCTACAGTGGAAAACAAACATAATGTACAATAGGAGCTGAACAGCATAAAAAGAGATAAATGATAGAATCCATCTTCAGCTCCAGCTATCCAGAAAAAGCCTGCTAAACCTGAATACAAGGTTGCCCGTGTAGAAAAAGGGGCACCCAAGTTTGAAAGTGAAACAAACTACGAGTCAGTCATGGGACTGGTATGAGAAATCTACCCAACACATTTAAAATATGGCTAATCACAGGACCACGCCACTTTCGTGGAACAGGTTTACTCCATTGGATTGCCAGTGCTTTAAAACAAATCATTCTTTTAAACATCGCAATGCTTTTTATAAAAATGAAGCCATTATAAGACTCAGATCCCATCACACAATGCAACGCAAACCGGAGGATAGAGTTTTACCTTATAATAGCCAAAATATGCTTGATACGAATAAAACAAAAGCATTTGATATTATTACTAGTGTTTACATGTTTCAAAAACAATTTCAAATCATAACTATCAATCATAGACGGCATGGGTACCATATATCATGTCACCATATATATATATACAATCAAAACCGCTCGATGTCGTATTTGGAAATTGGATTTCCATCATGAACCAAGGCAAAAGATAGTCCTTACCGAATTCGAGACGCTCTAGCCCGTGTCTCAGGAAAGCGCGCAGGCAAGCCTTGGATCATCAAGGCCAGTCCACCGAGGTGGATTATTATGCCTGAGCAATACGTCTCCCCGCCCTTTGGGGCGTAAATGAGCCAACGAATGACTCCATCGGACCCGGATCATCCGATCTAACCGAGGCGCCTCGCAACAGTAACAACCACATAAGTCAAACTCGTCAGGGCGTGTAAAACCACTGACGCCACTCCTAGCTAGAAGGAAACGGATGCCCTCCCTGAGGTCCTTTCTCCCGTTTCTGGTTCATACCGGGTGTGAGGCTCGCGATTTCACGTTATACACAAAGCTACGCCACACAGGCGGTGCTTTGATCATCACCACAAGACTTTGCTTTTCAACAAAAGTCCTGATCATTGCATCTTAGCATGCCACACAGGCAATTCACACTGTGCAACTGATGGCCATCAATCACACAGAATAAATTCCAATGTCAGACGCACTGTCCATTTGCAAGTCCGTTCTGGGTCTGAACGAAACCGGAGGCACTATATACCTCGCAAACCCATCGATCACCACGTAGGTCTGGACGACCACCACTCATTATCCATATTTCGGGATGCCTCCCAATCAGGACCTCGGTTACCATCCAAACGAGGTGAAGATCTCCGGTCTTCGACCACCATCTTCATCTTTGATTTCTTATCGTCGATTCAGTTATTCAGAATGGGATAAACCCGGTCTTTTTGAGCAACTCGCGTATATAATAAACAAGTGCTACACAAACACTACTACGCATCATTTCAATTCATTAGTCACTAACCGTAAATCAGTAAGAGAACGATTTCCCAAATATTAACCCCGAAGGCCGAAACCAACATCAGATCAATACCCAAGAAAATTTTCGACTTAGCCAACCTTCAGTTAGTTTCTAAATTTCACATCCATATCGTTTATAATATTTTATAATGATTTATCGCTATTTTTATTTATTTTAAAATAGCCAATTTATTCAAAACGACGCTTCGGGCCATAACGCGGCCGTGGCGCTGTTTTTCTTCAGATTTGATTTACACATATCTGAAAATCTATCCGTTGGATCTTCACAAAATTTACATCATTAGAAAGATCTTTTCAAAACGAATCCAATGGTTCTAGTTTCGGGAAAATTCGACGGTCGGATCTCCCGGTATAATCGTTTGAAGTTTCGATTTCAAAATACGAACTGTAGCGTCGTTATTCGATTTAATATATATATATATATATATATATATATATATATATATGTATAATCTATTCTGGCGCTGTTTTTCTTCAGATTTGAATTAAACATTCCAGACAATCCAACCGTTGGATCTTTACAAAGTTGGTGTCGTTGGAAAGATATTTCCAAAGCGAACCCAATGGTTGCGGTTTCGGGAAAATCCGATGGTCGGATCTCCCGCACTAATCGTTTGAAATCACGGTTTCGAAATACGAATTGCAGCTTCGTTATTCGATATATTTCAATTCTATATATATATATATATATCGATTCTTCGATTTCAAAACTATATGGTTTTCATACATTTGATAAAAATGATATTTTTATCTAACTGTCTTCTATTTCAACACTTCACTATTTTTAACAATTCATGTATATAATAAAAATGTGATTTTTAATGTAAAACAATTTATTTCAAAACTCCATTATTTTATATAGTTCATATAGATGATAGAAATATGATTTTTATTATAAACAATTTATTTCAAAACAAGATTATTTTATATATCTCATATTGATGATAAAAATGAGATTTTTATTATAAAACAATTTCTTTCAAAATATGAATATCATTCAACACATGAATTTCAATTCAACGAATGAATATCGATTCAACACATGAAGGTTTTCTATAGTTTATATATATAGATAAAAAGGTGATTTTTATGTTTAAAACACGAATACCATTCAACACATGAATTTCAATTCAACAAATGAATATCGATTCAACACATGAAGGTTTTCTATAGTTTGTATACATAGATTAAAAGGTGATTTTTATATTTAAAACACAAATATCATTCAACACATGAATTTCAATTCAACGAATGAGTTTCAATTCAACACATGAAGGTTTTCTATTCAACGAATAAATATAGTTTCAACAAATGAAAATAATTCAAACACATGAATATTATTCAAAATTTCGGCAGCATAACGGCAGGGTAATTAAAACCGGGACCGTCCCTAGTACGGCTCCTTGCTCTACCTTAAAACCTCGCGGTTTTTGACAATAGGGAATCATGCATCTAGTTCGCACGCAGGCGGCATGTATATTTTTTTCATTTCCACAAACTAATCCTATGTGGTTTCAACCAAATATTTCTCAACCACAAACGGGTATTTTTCAACCACAATCAATCAATATCAACCACAAACAATTCCAACCAACCATTCGCTATCAATCAATTTTCACACCAATCACAACCAATAAATATCGTCCATGGTTTGTGGACGAGGGGCGTATATATATATATATATATATATATATGGCATTTCACTTCTATTTCAACACATATATAATTTTTACAACGCATATATAACTTATACATCGAACGTACAACTTATACAACGCTTATACATGAGGTGTACAACGCTTATATAACTCATACATCGACTATATAATTTATACATCATCGTTTTCCATATCGTTTATAAATTAGAAATCTCACATTGGGTTTCACTCCACCAAAAATTGCAGAAGGCTCAGAAAAATATGCGGTCTCTTCTAGAATCTAGAAGACGTCCACACGGTCATGATGTTTCCTGTTTCATCGAATTACGTCAAGAAATGAAAAAGATATGATTTTTCAAAGTTTGCAACGGTTTAAAGGTGTTAAAACAGTTGAAATTAACCAAAGCCGTACCTTCACAGTTTGGTTCGAAACTAGGTTTTCGATTTTCGTTCAATCTGTGCAACTATATGACGATCGGCCTGTGCCACGATCTCGAGCTTGGAGAGGGCTTTCCAGCGCCACCACTGGTGGCCAGTTCGATGCTCAGATGAACGGGCGGCGGCGAAATGAAGTTGCCGCCTTTGAGGTGCTTGATATCGCTCTACAGGGCACGGTGGAGGACAAACTAGGTATGGATGGGAAGAGGGGCGAGAGTACTTTAACAAGTTCAACTGGAGGGAGGTCTATCGAGGCGTGGTTTCGCCGGAAAGAGGAGGGGAAATTTTGAAGAGCCGCCGTCGTCGAATCGGGGAGAGAGAAAAAGGTTTTTCTTTTTTTTTATAAAAAATTTGATTGGCCGGTGTATATATATTTCAAAAAATTTGGGTTTTCACAAATGAACTCCTTTTTAAACCCAACGACTGTCGTCCCTAGCATTTTACCCCCATTCCGAACACAATAAGATATGTTTCGAAGGCCCATTCGAATGTTTCAGTCAATTTTTCTTCAAATTAAAATATAAAACATTCAATATTAAATTTGAATGTACATTTCAATTTGCCAGGGCCACAAACTGATTCTAAAAATTCCTGAAAAATAAATCTAGCTATGTTTTGACGATACGGTCCCAACAAAACAAGTTTCGTCGAATTCTGAGACCGTTTGCAAAAAGGCCCATTTCTGGCCGATCCAATTTAACAATAATGGACCAAAACACGTTTTCCTTTGCCACGCTCACATATTAGCTTCAAAAATTATGAAATTTGAAAACTAGCAATAACTTCACATCCCGAATCCAACAAAAGTGTTTTCGTCGAATTCCGAGGTCGCATGCAAAATGGCCATTTTCACGGGCTATATAAATTCCATAGTGACCTTTCTGAAAATTCATTTAGCCATAACTTTTGCTTTCCGCTATGAAACTTCGATTTTTCAGATTCGTTAGAAAGGTATTCACTAACATATTTAAATATTTTTGGTTTCACTCAAATCCGTTTTGTTTTGCACCCGGTACAGTCCGACAAAGTTTGAATTCAAATTTTGAAACTACCGTGCCATTTCAGGCCTTGTTTATAATTAGAATTAATTATATTCCTTTTCAATTGTCGATTCAAACTCATTTTTCATTGCTATTATTTAAAATATTTATTTTAAATATTTAAAATCCATCATTTTAGCCAATTTAAAATTTTTTAAATTGGTTCAGATTTTCCGGGTCGTTACAGATAAGCTCTATTTTTGTCATGTGTAGAAATTATGATACAACCCTTCGTGAATCAAACATATTTGGGCTTTCTTAAAACTTAATTACTGCCTAATAATTTAACATACCATGTTTATATTCAGTTAAACTTAAACAAAGCATATCTTTTGTAAATAATTTAAAAAAATCATATAAAGTAATTTACATACCATAAAAAAGAAAGTGTGTGACCATGACTTACGTATTGAGTTCGAGACCACATAACAATATATATGTTGACTAAAAGGAGAATATGATTTAACTACAGAAAGTAGTAAGTTAATATTCTTTATTTGGTGTATATATGGTAATAGAGTTGAGATAAACTCTTAAAAGGACATGAGGAGTTAAATATATTGTTTTGAAATGGAAGCAGCAGTTGATGTATTATTTTGTGTAAGCTTGGAATGCAAATCATGTTTACCATATATAGTTGCAAATTATTGTATATTATATTGCCTTTCAATTATCTAATCATGTTAGTTAAATATATTACAGAAAATGTTTCTGAAAATTAATAAGCGGATAGAAAATATAGTTAAACGGAGTGGTGACTTTTTCCTTTTGTTAGGTAGAAAAAACTTTTTATGTTTGCTTCAATGAAATTTTACTGCGTCTGCAGTACATTTTTTTTGGACATTTTGTGTACAATGTACATTTTGGGCAATTCCTAATGAATTGGTCTTATGTCACCGTTAAGTATAATAGCATATAAAAGCTTTTGTAAAAGAAAATTATGATGCTAGCACGATGAAATTTCAAGAATACAACATCATGCAAAATTATAACTTTAAATTCTAATAGTATGAAAGTTTTATTTAACTAGGGAAAAGATTACGTAAACAAAAAACATAGTCTAATTTATCATAAAACTATGTTCACACTATTATATTCAAGTTGATACATATTGCCAATGATTGTATTTCAAAATAAACTAATATTTAATCATATTCTTTGTGTTGATTAAGAAAACCTTTGAATAAGGAAATCATTAATTAGTCAATGATAAAAATTAAAGAAAACACGATTATTCCACCAAGCTGATACATATATAGAAATAGGTAACAAATGAAGGTTTTAAATAGCTGAAGATAAAACTGAATCATCCAATGATAAATTAGTCAAAGGTTTATTTATAGACTGTCTTTCAGATTTTTTTTTTCATTCTTGCTTTATAAATAGGAAATGAAATGTATATTATTGACTACCATTTCTTTTAATTATTTTTCCATGTATGCTCATTTCACTTACAAATTATTTTGAATTGAATGCATAAAAAGTGCACCTTTATATCCCATTACTATAAAATAATTAATTTAATGAATACCATAATCCTCCTGCTTCAAAATGAGAAATTCCTCATCAAACTTTTTTTTATACACATGCTGGCATGGTGATTGACTATATGTACCTTCTTTCATTTCACTTTTTACAACTCAAGAAATGATCGACTGTATATACATATATACACACAACTTGTTTATGTTCTGGATTGCATACTCTCACTTTAAGTACAATCAAGTTATTCATTCAATATGCACTTCATAATGTTCGACTCTTAAGCAATATAGGCTATGTAAATAATATTATGTTTCCGTGATCCACTTGTAAAATATGTCTAAATCAAACTGTATACGTCGGTATGGTATTAATCTATGCATGCAAAGTAAAATCAAAATTTATTGCTTTGTGCAAATTGGGTAAATACCCGGTTTAAGCTATGTACCATGGCACACTTGTTATTATAGGATCTCCACGGTTCGTTCCATTTACAAAGTATGCATTGTTTGAAGTTGGAAATTAGTCAAATATGAAAATCCAAGAAAGTTTCATTTTGTTGAAGATTACATAGTATTTTGTTACACAGTAAGACACCATTTCATTGGAGATTCAACCATGCCATCTATAGGAATATTTAAGAAAGTTTCATTTTGTTACGAAGAATAAATTTCATTTTTCTTTTCATATATATAATCAAAATTTCGAGTACCTATCATGTACATTAAATTTTAAAAATAGATCATAAGAAAGGAAAACGTAAGACACTAATTTTAGTAAATGCAGAAAAATTGGAAAGGACATGGAAATACTATTGTAGCATTAAACATAGAAGACAAAATTTGCTTATTTTTTTTAACTTTTAAGACTTTTCATCCAAAAAAGAAGCTTTTTAGTTAGTTGATACAAATCCAAAGTGTATAGTTGATGTCTGTTGACCCATTTTATAAATTTGCTTATTGCAAGTTGATAGTTATAAATTTGTAATTTTGTCAAATGACCCATTTTATGTCTGTTGCAGAATCTACACCATTGTTTGCAAGCGAGAAAGAAAACCAATTCTGCCTGGCACCTGAAGTTGCAACACCAACTCCCCCAGTTTTTCTTCTTTCAGTGCCTTGGATATTTTTCAGCCTAACACCTAAAAAGCAAAGCATCCACCACCACAACTACCCCTCCCCCAGCCCCACAAACCCCCTTACTTCCTCCCCCTCCTTTGTGTAACACTATTTCCAAAATTTTGCTAATAAAAAAGCTCAGACTGCTCAAAATTTGTAGAATCGTACAGCAGTAGAACGCTCAATTTTATTTAAACCAATAAGAAGGAAGCCAGATTGAAATTTATTGGCTTGCTACATTACACTTCTGGTTTAAGAACCGCGACTCGGTAGTAATCCAACCATCATACTAAAATTAATCTAAATAACAAAAGCATGCATTTTCATACATGATTCACAATTACTTCTTTTCACGCATTCATTGGCCGAGGGAAATATTGCAAGGCGCTCTACAGATTAGCCTCATTTCAATCTCTACAACTCGGAATTAATCTTTTTATTCATAATGTACAAACAAACCTTCATGTCATTTCTAAGCTTATGATGAATCCAGTAATTTTGCCAATCTAGAACATGGCAAATGCTCTTTTGAAGGCTGGAATAGTAAGTAGACCGTTGGCTTCATCAGCAAAGCAGTTTCCTCTAAAGTCTGTAACATGTGTTAGAATTCGATATAGAGAGGAGGAGAGAGATTAAACTTAGAATATTTAATGACTACATTGTTCTTACTTTTTTCTTACTTTTAATATTCCTTTAATTTTTCTTACATTCACTTAAAATGGTAGGCTTTATATATAGGAGTCTTACATGACACTTCATTTAATAGACATCCCATTTCACTAAGAACCACACAAACTTTCATATGACTCTTGAAACATAAAAGACACAACACATTACAAACTGACACTTTGACTTCATAACTAATAAATTTCAAATTATGTGTCCAACACTTCCCCTTAATTTGAAATTTCTCTTCGATTTATTGAGATAATAAACGAAGCACTTTCTTTTCGATTTGTTATGCACTTTCTCATCACCTTCAATAAACAAAGCACTTTCTCATCACCTTCAATTTTTTTTTTAATATTGGAGCACTTTCTCTCCATGGTGCACTTTCTCACCAACAACTTTAAAATAAATTTTCTTCTATAGCCACTTGTGCCATGTTCTCTTGCTCTCTAGAGATTTCTCTCTATCCCCTCTCATCAACCTAGCTCTGATACCATGTTAGAATTCGATATAGAGAGGAGGAGAGAGATTAAACTTAGAATATTTAATGACTACATTGTTCTTACCTTTTTCTTACTTTTAATATTCCTTTAATTTTTCTTACATTCACTTCAAAATGGTCGGCTTTATATATAGGAGCCTTACATGACACTTCATTTAATAGACATCCCATTTCACTAAGATCCACACAAACTTTCATATGACTCTTGAAACATAAAAGACACAACACATTACAAACTGACACTTTGACTTCATAACTAATAAATTTCAAATTACGTTTCCAACAACATGAAAGGGAAATGGCTCAAAAACATCATGTTTACTAACAAGCAGCAGACTATTATGATTACAGTCATTCCCACTAATGTTGGCTTCTAGAGTAAGAGTTCTGAGTTTGAGCTTCAAATCAAAGGGAAAATTAATAATTAATTTTTCCAAGCAGATATGAATATATGAAGCGAGAAAACAACACAAAGGTAAGATAATAATTACCACAAACATAGTCTTGAGCTTCAACATTTATGTCCGAAGGTGAATCCGATCTTAAACTGCCTCCTGTATGATAAGGCATCTGTGAAGGTTTTAACAAATAAAAACATAATCAAAAATTTATATGAAAGCTTTTATTTCAATTACGTAATTCAAATGCGAAACCACAATGAAACAAATACAAAATTGAATTTATTTTAAGAAGAGGGTTCCCCAAACTTGTGGAGACACATCCATATCTTATATTACAAATTGCAAATATGTGCATGATATAATAGAAAGCAGAATACCAATCTGACATACTTTCAGGTACAATCTGATAGGAAGAAAATGTGACAAACTTTTTTATAGAAGAGGAGAATTTAGACAGACTTTCTATTTTATTTCACTTTTCTTTTTCGTTCTGTCATTACAAACAATGTCACTAGCATCCTTTTATAGGCATTACAGTCCAAAGGAAACATAGAAAACCAAGCACCATTTGACTCTTTACATACAAAAGACACTTGACTCTTCAATTATTTTATCATTTCCCACAATCATTTAATGTTCATTCAACAAAACTCCCCCATAAACTTAAATGCTTCTTCCATCCGTCATGCCAACCATTTTCTTGCATTTGTTGAGAAGTACTTTCGACAATGGTTTTGTAAAGATGTCCGCATCTTGATCTTGACTTGTCACATGCACTAGTTCCACACTTCCTCCTTCACATGATCTCGGATAAAGTGAAAACGAGCATCGATGTGTTTGCTTCTTTCATGGTTCACTGGATTCTTTGCCAACTCAATTGCTGATTTGTTGTCAACATGAATCACGGCTGCACCGAGTTGCTTTAGCTCCATCTTACTTAACAAATTTCTAAGCCATATCGCATGACATACACACGAAGATGCTGCCACATATTCAGCTTCGCACGTTGAGAGCGTCACGATCAGTTGCTTCTTTGAAAGCCAAGTGAACGCAGTATCTCCCATAAAAAAAACATATCCCGAGGTACTTTTTCGATCGTCTATGTCTTCGTACCAATCATTGTCAGAATAGCCAACTAACTTGTAATCTTCTGCTTTTAAGTAGAACAATCCATGTGACACCTTTCCTTGTATGTATCGTAGGATTCGCTTCACCGCCTTCCAATGTGAATGAGTCAGCTCCTCCATGAACCGACTTACAATTCCAACGCTTAATGATAGATCCGGCCTTGTGCATGTGAGATAGCAAAGGCTTCCTATCAAACTCCGGTATCTACTCGCATCAACACGTTCTCCTCCATCGAACTTTGAAAGTTTTGCACCTAGTTCCATTGGTGTTGATACCGGGGTGCAATTTTCCATCTTGAACTTCTTCAAAATCTCTTTTGCATATGCCTCCTGTAATATAAAAATTCTCGTCTCTACTTATCTAACCTCCAATCCCAAGAAAAACTTCATCAAACCCAAATCTCCTTTCTTCTTTACATAAAGGGCATGCTCATAGGGACATTGCTTGAACCCATTCTCCTTGAAATATGAATAGATGGGTGTATTCCATGCTTACAGTGCTTGCTTCAACCGGTAAAGCGCCTTCTTCAAATTTAGCACCTTCTTCTCTTCTCCGAATTTCATGTACCTAGGTATTTGTTAGATGTAGACGTCTTCTTCAAGCACACCATTCAAGAATGCCGACTTGACATCCATTTGAAATATTGGCCATCTGAATTGAGCAGCTTGTGAAATGAGCAGTCGAATTGTCTCCATTCTTGCAACAGGAGCGAATATCTCATCATAGTCGATTCCTGCTTTTTGCTTGTATCCCTTCGCAACAAGTCGCGCCTTGTACCGTTCTATCTCGCCTTGAGCATTCATCTTTTTCTTGAACACCCATTTCACACCAATGGGCTGACTTCCTTTCGGAAAATCTGCAAGCTCCCATGTTTTGTTGCGATTATTTGCCTTATTCTCCTCGTTCATGGCAGCTTGCCACTCCTTGTCTCGAACCGCCTCTTCAAAACTGATATTTTCAGCATCATACAAAAGACATACAAGGTGTACCTCATTTGTCGAATCATACAAAACTTGCAAACTTCTTATTTTTGATTGTAGTGGTTCATCTTCATTGTTAGTAGTTTCGGGGTATGTTGGTATACTTGCTGGTGCAATGACTGATTCTCTAACTTCTGTAACAACATCCTTCGAATTGTTCCAGTCCCACTCGCTTGCTTCGTCTACTCGCACATCACGACTCACCATCACCTTCTTGCTAATTAGGTTGAGCAACTTGTACCCTTTTGTCTTCTCATCATACCCATTGAAAATATACCTTTTGCTTTTGTCTTCGAGCTTCGTTCTTCGTTGACCTGGTACGTGTGCATAAGCCACACTACCGAACACCTTGAAATGAGAAACTGTTGGCTTTTGTCTGCTCCAGGCCTCTTGTGGTGTTTGATCATTTAATTTCACATATGGACATCGATTTTGTACATAGATGGCACACTGTACAGCCTCTGCCCAGAATTCATTCGGCATCTTCTTATTTTTGAGCATTAATCGAACCATGTCTAGAATAGTCTGGTTCTTCCTCCCGGCCACACCATTTTGTTGAGTAGAATATGATGCGGTTAAAAATCTCTTTATGCCTTGCTCCTTGCAATACTCCATGAAAGCCGCCGAAGTATACTCGCCACCTCCATCGGATCGTATGGCTTTGATGTGTCTACCAGTTGCCTTCCCCACCATCACTTTGAATTTTTTGAACACCTCGAATGTTTTGGATTTTTCCTTCAAAGAATAACCCCAAGTTTTTCGTGAGAAGTCACCGATAAAAGAAATAAAATACCTTTTACCGATGAAAGATTCGAGGGTGATTGGTCCACATATGTCGGTATGAATCAACTCGAGAATATGTTTAGCTTGATATTCGGCATTCTTTTGAAATGAGGTTCTTGTTTGCTTGCCCAGCACACAATCTTCACAAAATTTTCCCTCATAATACATGTCTGGCAGTCTGTGCACCATGTCCATCCTTACTAACTTCTTTAAACCACCATGATATAGATGACCAAAGCGAAGATGCCACAACGACGCCTTGTCTTCTACGTTGACTCGCAAACATTTTTCCTGCACACTTCTTAATTTCAGTTTGTACATCAGATTTCTTCCCATCTCAACTCGAGCAACTAGACGTCCTTCATTGTCTTTCAGCTGTAGTGCCCCGTTTTTCATGAATACCGAGTATCCCTTCTCTATAAGTTGCCCCATGCTCAAAATATTACATTTAAGATCAGGTAATAAACATTCTCAATTGATCCTTCTGTACCATCTTTTTGTAAATAATGAACCGTACATTGGCCTTTTACTTGGATCTTTTACGCGTCTCAAAATGAAACATGTCCATCTTCAACCTCTCGGATCCCCCTGAATAGGTGCTTGTGCCCGCACATATGGTTACTAGCACTGGCATCAAGATACCACTCTGTGTCACTGTCGGAGACGGTATTTTTGTAAGCCATCATAAGAACACCATCTTCTCTTGCCTCCTCTTCTGCAACTAGATTAGCGTTTTCTTCTACCTTTTTCTCGGAATAGCACTCCTCTGAATAGTGTCCATACTTTCCACAATTATAGCACTTGATTTTGATTTACACTCTTTTGAGTAGTGTCCTTGCTTGTCGCAGTTATAGCATTCCTCATTTGAATAATTTGACCGGCCACCTTTACCACGACCACGTCCTCTTCCTCAACTATTTTGTTGGCTTGACTGTCCCTTTTTCTCATGAATTTCACCTTGACCGCGGCCTACACCACCGCGACCATTGTTCCGACCTCCACGACCACTACGTCCTCTTCCTCGATTGTGTTGTCCATACATCACCTTGTCTTCCTTGAGACTTGCCTTAGCTTGCAAAGCCTCTTCGAGTAGCTTTTCTTTCTTTTTCTTCTTACGCTGTTCGTGTGCCTCGAGGGAACCAGCAAGTTCGTCGACTGTGAGCGTCGTAAGGTCCTTTGATTCTTCTATCGCACATACAACATTCTCAAAATTATCGGTTAACAATCTCAAGATCTTCTCTACAACACGTGCGTTGGTTAGCGCCTCGCCATTACGATTTAGTTGATTCACCACAGCTTGAATACGTGTGATGTAGTCAGATATACTTTCAGACTCCTTCATTCTAATGCTCTCAAACTCACCACGAAGAGTTTGGAGACGCACTTGCTTGACTCGGTCGGCTCCTTTATACATTTTTCTAAAATGTCCCATGCTTCTTTTGAAGTATTTGCATTGGCAATGTTCTCAAGACCCGACTCGTCAATGGCTCGAAACAACATGTATAACGCTCCTTTATCCTTCGATCGTGACTCTTTCAGTGCCTTATTTTGGGCCGCCGAATATCCCGTGGTATTTGTTGGTTCTTCGAAACCTTCTTTGACTACCTCCCATGCATCTTGAGATCCGAACAGAGCTTTCATTTGAATGCTCCTGTTCTCATAATTCGCCTTCGTCAGTCGTGGCGGTGGCATTTGGCTCATCATGTTCTCCATCGGCTCTGATACCAGTTTGATATAATAAAGAGCAGGATACCAACCTGCCAGACTTTCAGGTACAATCTGATAGGAAGAAAATGTGGCAAACTTTTTTATAGAAGAAGAGAATTAGACAGACTTTCTATTTTATTTCACTTTTCTTTTTCATTCTGTCATTACAAACAATGTAACAAGCATCCTTTTATAGGCATTACATTCCAAAGGAAACATAGAAAACCAAGCACCATTTGACTCTTCACATACAAAAGACATTTGACTCTTCAATTATTTTATCATTTCCCATAATAATTTAATGTTTATTCAACAGTGCGAGTGTAAATAGGAATTACAATTATTTATAACTGATCATTACATAAAATAAATAATACAACCTCAGAACCTCTTCCTTCGAAAGAAATGCCTCGGCTTCAAAAGCATAAACTTCTATGCTTTTAAAAAAAGCACAAAACATTGTTTTTTGTAGTTATCAGTTTGCACTAAACCATCGAAACCAAACAATTTTACATTAGTTGAATACAAAATAGTCGTATTTCTGCATTAAAAAGAAAAAGAGTAAAAGAGGACATATATGAATCATTAATTTCAGTGCCCTTGAGAAAATGGAAAGATAATATATAAGGGGTGAAACTCTCCTATGCTCTCGAAAATCGACAATTCAAAAGCTTTTTTAAAAGACGACGCAAAGTTTATGATCGACGTAAGTCGACATGAGCTCTTTATGTCAAATGTGAAATATTCAAGATACTCGAAACATGAGCATTTCTAATATCCAAGAACAAACCCACGATAAATGCATAGAATTTGTCATCATGTAACCTTAAGAAATGGAAAATTGAGCTGGAATTTTGAATGGTGGAAAGACGTATTTGCTTCATTAATTGATTTAGTCTTTTTATACGAAGTCATTAAAAAGATGGAAACCTCGTTGATTTTGGGTATAAGTGGATACGTGCAGCTAATGTGAAAGATCAGGTTGGGAAATACAAAAATACCTTCTTTTATTTAACCATTTATCCGGAAAAATGGAAGGCCAAAGTTTTAAAAGCT
Source organism: Allium sativum (assembly GCA_030737875.1). Taxonomy (NCBI): domain Eukaryota; kingdom Viridiplantae; phylum Streptophyta; class Magnoliopsida; order Asparagales; family Amaryllidaceae; genus Allium; species Allium sativum. The sequence continues at coordinate 134,723,743 of CM060925.1, read as the reverse complement.
TCCTATGAAGGTTTTTGCTTTAAAATATAAAAGATTATTTCTACATACTAGATACACATATAAGTAAATACGGATATGCAACAACAATAGCAATAGCAACAAATAAATAATACTGATACATACCTAGATAGATAGTCGGGTTGAACACTGAATTTCAGTTGCTCAGATGATGCATGTTGACCCAAAAACTCAGAAGACATTGTGCCTCTTTGCTTTCTTTTTTCTGAACCTTTTAGAGATCTATGCTTTACTGTGAACATTCTGGTGTCGATATCTTCATTTTCCACTGATGAATGATTTTGCAGATCTTTCAAATTCAAGGTAGCTAACTTGTAATTATCACAACAATTTAGAGAAGACATGGTAGATTCTGCAGCAGAAAAATAAACTTCATCTTGCTGACGTTGCACGTCTTGTATGTTAGCCATGAAGTGACTAGAAACTGCGCTTACAGGCTCAAACTGTATCTTGCAATATGGATCATATGAATCTTTTTCAATGCAAGAAAACATATTAGACAGAGGTGAGTCATAGCCAAGAAGTAACTGTGATTCAACCATCTCAACAATATAAGTTACCTTTTCAAGCTCGTTTGCAACAGCTTCAAAATCTGATAGGTCTTTTCTAACAAATATTGTACAGTCGATGCCACAAGGGCAACTTTTGATATCTCTTTCATGTCGAAGACTCATAGAACCCGCTCTGCAGTTACACTGAATGTAAGCAATATAGCAATCACATTTACGTATACCACAGGATTCAGCAACAGGAATATCAGAGGTCCTAATTTCATCATTTGCCAGAGAGCACGGTACAAACCATAATAAATGGACAATATCTAAGCTGAAACTAGATCGAGCAGCTGCATGTTTCCTACCTTTTCTTGTAGTGCTGCAAGTTTTTTGGTTAATCTCTCTTCTTCTCCTATAGTTCGGTTCGTCTTTCTAGATCATCTACAACATTAACTGTTCAGCTGGATACACTACCAAAATTAGAAATAATAGGGCCAAACATAGTTGCCTTTATATAACTAATAGGGGCACAAATTTGTACTAATATGCCCTTAAATAAAGGAGAGGCAGAATAAGATGTGCCCCTGAACATGGAGTCGCTAATAACAAAAGGAGGCAAATAAAACACTAAATTTGCCCCTATGGTTTTGTTTTCCACGTAGGACTATAAAATTCAACAATTATCTGAGGCACTTATTATCGCCTCTATCTTCAAATATAGTTATTAACTAATATATGCTAGAGGCACACATGACTGCCCCTTTTAGACATCTTGAATTTATTACCCGCGTCCCCATTCATTCAGAGATATATTTTACTGTATTATAAAAACAAACGATCAAATTACACCTAAAATATTGTCATTCACTAGGCATCATGCCGAAGCAGGAATAAGAATAACATTTGCAAGCTAATTTTCGATGATCATTTGGTACAAAGTTGCAAATCTAACAAACATCTTTGTACAAAGCATTCAAAGGAAAATGTTATACAGAATACACACCTTTAGATACATCAATCATCATCAAGTTGGTTTAGTTTGATACATAAAAACATAAAAATAATGAATAACAGTTTTTAAAAAAGACTTTGACAACTGGTTCAACATCCATTACAACGCTAGCATGCTCTTATTCAACCTCAAATTGTCCTGCGCTCAATCCACATTCAATTCACTGTATCTGCTAACCTGAAAACAAAAGGGCATTATTGTTAATATAATCGCTTAATATTAATGTTAGAATCAGATGGATGCAAAGTGGGATTTGGAACAAGAAAAATTTGTGCTCTGCATATTGATAAATGGTTGTATATGGCATTAAAATGGAAATGAGGAATGAGTTAAGTTCAGCTGGATCAAACATAGGTGTTCTATAAGAGAAAACATTGATTCAATCTTACCACAAGCTTATGTTTAAAGAACTATCTATTACTGGAAATGTTGAATGAAACAGTGAAGCATGCATAACTATGCCTTTGTGATTTTTTAGTGCCAATATTTGCTCTCTCTTTTTTCTAAATGTGCACCATCATAATATCTGAATGTGCTCCACTATGATACATAGAAGCAGCATGAGTAACATGTGAAATGTAAGAAGGTGCAACATTAAAATCATCAGTTGTAGGTGAGGTTACATGGTGGCTAGTTTGTGAAGCAACATGATAAGAAGAATGGCTATTAGTAACAGCAAGAGTGAGGGGGATTAAGTACAACAGGTCAAACTTGTGTGAAATAATTCCTAAAGTGTAGTACAAACAGACAAATGCATCGGCCAGGTCGAAAGGCATAACAACAGAGGCAACAGATATATCAGTGGAGTGGGTATAAGCAAGTGGTAGTCGTAATGCAAAGGATTTGTACATTTAACAAACAGATGGAGACATGTACTTGAACCATGAGTTAGACATTCAAACAGACTGGTAGTTTCTTTTAGTTTAAAGTTTGGCATATAGGTCTGCATGTTTTTTAATAATATCTATAAATTTATTAAATATAATATTTTCTAACTTCTCTTATGTGATATTTTTTGTTTGATCCTTTCAATTAGTTTAATATTTCCATTATAAGAGACGACATAATTGCTTTGATTAACAATGATTTAGTCAACAAATCCTGATCCAAGATAAAGGTTAGCAAAACATAGATAAAATTTCATAATGGTGACCAATGCTTAAGCCAAAAGTTACTGCTAATTTAAAATGCCTCGTTTAATATTTTATGATAGAACCGAGAATTTTCACATGATCAAAGAATCCTGTTTTTTTGTATAAGCATAAAGAGTTCCTAGAAACACTTTATCTTCGAGTTAACCTTAAGACATGTTCAAACTATGGACAAGTTATTTGAAGGTACGTGTGAAGTTGGCTACAGGCCTTCATACAACTTTAAAAAAATAAAAAAACATGCATGCGCTTTAATGCATTTTTTATTAAAGGAATTTTTCTACCGATTTGTAAATATTGGCAAATCATCCACAATTCTGTGGCAAATCCGAGATTCCTGTTTGTATGATTTTTTTTTCCATTGAAATTTTGAGTTTAGATTAGTTGATCAAAACATTGTCGACTCCAAGTAAGAAAATAACTGTACATGTAACATGATACAAGTTACACAGGAGTAGGGGTGAGCAATATTCGGTTCAAACCGAATTAACCGACCAAACCGGTTCATTTCGGTCGGTTTGGTTCGGTTTCAAAATTAATCGGTTTGAATTCGGTTTGTAAAAAATATATTTTTTGGTTATCGGTTTAACTGAATTAACCGAACTTGTAATTTATCATCTAACTTTATGATATTGTTGTACTGTAAATAATTAGTTTAGCTATATAGTACAAAGACATTTGTTCCAAACAGATCAAATCTTAGCATAAACATAAAACTTACTACATAAATTTTCTCCAAACATGAATTTATGGTTTACTAGAGTGAATGCATCGCTTGAATTGTGATACGTCCTTTATGTTCGGTTAAATTGGTTACCGACCGAATTAACCGAAATTAATTTGGTTCGGTTCGGTTCGCAAAACTTTCGGTTTCAATTCGGTCTGAGTTTTTGTACGTCCTAACCAACCGAACCGATCGAACGCTCACCCCTACAGAAGAGATCTACACATCGTTATATTTGATGTTTCTAATAAATTATAACAAATAGCTTATTCTGGCAACTTCTGATGATCCTTAATTAATCACATGTTGTTTATACAAGTTGATCAAAACATTGCATTCCATACAACAACAAAAATCCCAAAAAACCATAGAAATTTTAGAATCTATCTATATCAAATCACTTTGCAGAAGATTGTAATAAGATGATAATAAAGGATGAACAGAAACACTGTTAACACCACTAGCTTCACATTCTGCTACTATTTCAATATCCATATCCTAGTTATGATTTTTATTCACTCATGCACGCATTAAGTTTCTATACTAAGTTTCATTGATAATCATTCATATTCTTTGCAATGAGATAACATTTAGTAAATGATCTTTGAATGATAATCATTCATATTGAGTTTCAATATCTAGATCCCCGTAACGTGTGAGTTTCATTGATAATTATTCATAACTACGAATGAAAGAAAGAAGGTACCTTGTGAAATTAGCAAACATGAATTATTATCAAATGACATACAGAAAAATCTACATAGAAACATCAAGTATTCAAAAGACAGATGGAAAGAAGGTACCTCATGTGCGTCTTCATGATATTTAAGGTTTCGGTTTATTATCTCAATATCACGGACAAGGCTGAGGGATCATCCACTGAACTTGACGATGATCATTTTTTTTATGTGTACTTTTCCTCATTTTTTAGAACCATCCAGCTCATTACCCAGCTCTACTGAAATGCCATGAATAAAAAACATTCATTAGAAATCGTACCATAATGAAGAAATAATACAATCAAATTTAGATAGGGACACACTGAAGACTTTGATGTTAAATTCAACTAACTGACAATGTATGCATGATATAAAAATTAAACCGCTGGAGGAGAGTTACCGGACTAAACAACCTAAAGTTAGAGGCAACAAATAAAAAGTCTAAGCCATCGTAAATTAAGAAATACATAATTGGATCATTTTTACTTTGTGAATACTTAATGCGGATGTAATAATCAAACTCATACACAATGCTAACGGTGTCTAGTCATTAAATAGAATTTAAGCACCATTCTTCCGGTGGAAAATTAATTTACATCATTCATTAATATTCATTCTCCATCTTATCACCAAAATCCTAGCTTTCGATGAAAATTTCGTTTTCAAAATAGTTTCATATAAAAGAAGTCATGTGAACTGCATTTCAACCAAACAACTTATCCCACAATATATTAAGGAGTAGACAATAAAAAAAGAGCATTGAAGAGCATAAACATTCAACGTGATTTAGTTGGTTTTTACTGCATGTTTCTTAATTTTCAGACATTTTCACCATTTGTGTGATTTCGTAGACCGTAAAGGGAATTTCTAGTTTAGTCACTACCTCGCTAATATTTGTTGAACTACACATTATCTCATTAATTCTAGTCTATATTACATGATCAAGTTTTCTTCCCCCGCGTCCTTTCCCAATATCTTCTATCAACCTAAGTGACATATAAAGAACAAACCAACACTAGAGACTAACCCAATATGATAAAAAAAAACCATGAATACCAACCACTAGAGACTGCTAAAATAAAGCAAAAAGAAATATTACCAATGTGTGTGTATACGTATAACAATAAAAACCCAAGTGTTATTTGAGTTGGAATAATCATAGTACTCAAAGTCACATATTTACTACTTGAAATATCTACCTATGTAAATCATCTTTATATTTTGATATTTGTTCACCCCATCAGCACTGAAATTCTAGCACTGATTGTACTTAACTGGCGAGCTTATTTAGAACAAAAATTTTAAGCCATCCAATAATGAAATGCTGGATGAACATCTAAGGATAACCTAAGAGAAAAAATAACAACCTCCTTCATATTTATCTACTTCAAGATTTATTCCATTCATTCATTTATTATCAATTGTCCCGCAATAAATACCAACATTCCTTAAGAGCTAAGCGCCTCAACAAACCTAAAGATAAATTTAATTTCCAAAAAAACAAGATTTTAATAAATAAATAGTCGATGTTGCCCTTTTGTTATTTTCAATGGGTACTACTAATATCTTAGACTATTTCTCCTTGTGAGCATTTATTTCCAAACACGGTGTGAGTGTGACAGTGTTCCACTTAGATAAAACTGCAATTGCACCGCAGCGAACTATCCTAGAACTGCAATTGCTCCATAGGAAACTATCTTCACTGTTGATTCTTTTAGGTTAACCATAATTCAAACATAAAAGTAATTAGTTAAAGCAAACAAACCTTGCAAGACATACATTTAGGTTTGTTCTACTATTTTAAATTCAAACTAAAAATATTTTGTCAGTTTAACCAATCTTGCACAACATAATATTTACTCAACTAAAATTGGTTTTACTGCCCAAAATAGAGTAGGATAAAATCGAGAAACCATCAAAAGATCATGAATGCTCACTACATACTGTCTAAAAGTAATATGTTCCTCGACAACATATCCACATTCAAACTCTTCCCATTGGTCAGTGCATTATGTAAAGTATTCATTTTCAGTTAAAATAAATAAATCCCAAGAAATCGACATTATCTGTGCATAGTAAATATCTAGCTGCAAACCAGGAAGTGCACCCATCTTGGCACAGTGAAGCGACACGATTAACACTACAAAAGAATTCTGAATTCCATACGCCAATTTGGCGTAGGGGTGACGTAGGGAATCGAATTTCCCTACGCCATCCCTACGCTAAAAAGGAAGTCGGAAAACAGCTCATCGCAAATATTTCCCTACGCCTACATGCCTACACCATATCTACGCCAAGTTGCCTATGTCATCCCTACGCCAAGTTCCCTATGTCATCCCTACGTTAAATTCCCTACGTTATCCCTACGCCAAGTTCCTATGCATTCTCTACGCCAAGTTTCATATGCATCCTTACCCCTTCCCTACGCATCCGTACACCAAAAATCAATATGGTTGTTTTATATTTTTCTTCGTCTACCACAAAAATTATAATAAAACCAAACATATGCAAAATCATAACAATATATATCAATAAAAACATTGATGTAAAATGAATATCATGGTCGAATTACCATAAACTTGCTACAAATTTATTTAAAACAAATCATGTCTAACAAACAATAAAATAAAGTTGCTACATAACTCAAACATGATCGTTTCGTCTAATTCAAACATTGTGTAATGTACCTTACACAAATAGAATATCATGTAAAAACTCTTGCACAGAACTCATTTGTTCTTGTAGTTTGCTAATAGTGACACTCATTTCTTGATTTTTATCCCTTAGCTCTTCTACTTGAAGTTGTTGTGCAAGCAACTTGAAATGAAAAAAGAAAATTAAATTGCAAGTACAGTATACAACTATATACTTGCAGTATTGTTTAAATGGCAAACAAAACAACCATTCTTGTTCATGCAAACATTCATATGATCGCCTGAACATTTAAAAAATAAAATGAGATGCCAACATGCATAAACAAAATTATATGAAAAACAAACTATATCTAAGTTGCATATGAGAGAATTATTCAATGTGCAACATCTGAACTCTGAATCAATATTTGAGGAAAAGGTCTAACAGTGGAAAAAAAATGCTAATAACACAGATTAATCTACCAAATTAGACTACACATATAAGATTTAAGAGAAAAAGTCCAAGAGTCATGGACCACTGGCTCGACCGATCAGCCGTATGATATTCTAGACTTAGGTTTTAGAGGTCATGGCGATATCAATAAGAGTACTCTTTTTAAATAAAGCAACACTCTTGCTACCAAAAAAACATGCAATCATATCACAGATTTGTAATTGAGTAAAATTCACCTAGTCTGGAACAGGAACTATACCAGGTAAATGTTTGAACACGTAGCATAATAAGTTGATAAAAGAGATTACGTTGGTGTAAAGTTGAAAATGGACTGCAAGTATACCCAATTCAAGGTAAAAAGACAAATAGTAGCCACTACAAATTTAGGGCATGGTAAATTGATATAGTTTTTTTACTTGCTATGCTGAAAACTGGTCTTTCGAAGATACAGCGCGAGGAGAGGGAGGCAGAGGGGTGGCGACGCGAGTAGAGAAGGCAGAAGGCGGCGCGGTTCACGGTAGGGAACGTCTGGTTGAAGCGGAGGCGCGGTGGAGAAGCTTTAGGGTTTTCTTTTTCCTTTTTAATCTGAAATTACACGCAATGGAAACAGGGGGAAGCGATTGTTGATAGTTTCAGCGGATTGAACGGGTGCGGTTTTATATTGGACCGTTATTTCAGACCCTATTTAATTAAATTCCAACTTGTTTAAATGGTGTAGGTAATGAGTAAGAATTCCCTACGCCATACCTACCCCTTTTCATATTTTTACGTCTTCCCTACGCCGTGCCTACACGGTGTAGAGATAGCGTAGGGAATTTTTGGTTGGAAAATTGTCTTTTTTTGTAGTGTAAGGAAAATTCGACAATCAATTACAACATAGCAAAGTTCTTCCGAATAAAATTTTCCTTAAGCAATAATACTGCTACTGCTTGTTACAGGTTGCATGGCGCTAGTCAGACTATTTACGGCAAAGACCTAAGCAAATAAAACCAATAATAATGCCTTGGCTACTGAAACCCTAGGGGCAATGAAGTCGCATATTCTAGTCCTACATCACATCTAAGCACAAGGATAAGTTTGTCATACTCTTCTCTCGGTAATAAAGGATTGGTCATAACACAATCGACTGCATATCCACAATTATGTAAGTCATAATGAGGGTAGCAAAAATCAGCTGAACACAAGCTATGATACCTCATTCTGTCCACGTTCAATGAAAAAAAAACTTCATGAACCACCCAAATCAATTGTTATATTTGAGACACATGTGCTGAACAGACAATGTAGAAAAAAAAAGTTAATGAATTAGAGAACTCATCAACGGTGTTCTTAAATCAATAAATTCATAGGTTACCATAAACGAAAGATCTACCTAATAATCAATTAATTAGGCATACTCATTTGTTCTATTAAAATCTATGGGGAAACTACATCTCTAAGCTGCAAATAAAGAATCAAACAACTAAATCATGAAAAAAAATGAAAATTAAATAAGAAAGATGTATAGCTATGCATAAAGAATCAAACATAGAAAATAAAAATCAAACTATATTTAATTGGGAAGTATAGCACATAATTAAGCATATATGAGCAGGGTCTTGATGAAGCACCAACAAGATTCAGAAATAGAATGAATTAAACAATGAGAAAATAGCTAAATAGAAGTATGAAGAATCAAAAAAGAAGCGCTAGTTTGGATACTGGCTAATAGTAAATTAAAGAATAAAAATATACCTAGGGTTTTCTCGTCCGCTCCAGGAATTTGCAAAGGAGAAAAAAGAATTAGCCGATGGAATTAAGTTCTAATATGGCATGTGCGGAAAGGGTTTCATCTCTCCCAATTGAAAAAAATTAAGGCGGTAATTTCTCCCTCTTCATCAATTTCCTGATTTTCAGAAGAAAAGGCACTTGCAAAGGTCTCTAGTATTGCGGAAGAAACTAAGGCAGTTCGATCTGCCATTATTAAAAAATGCTGGTATGACAAAAAAGTATTTTGTCAAAAAGTACACCAAAGACAAAAAAATAGAAGGCCCACCCCTTGAATTACACAAATACCCCCTGAATTCAATGTTTACCACCCCTAAATTCCAGAATTACCCCTATTTCTTATTTTTTGACAAAACAAAATTCGGGTATTCTAGCATATCTCGCCATTATTAGCGTTTATTTGGGACATTTTGTTATTGGGCCCTTGATATTTATTAATTGAGGCGTTATACTTTAATTTGTCTCTATTGTTGTGCTCCTATTGCTTGAAATGTTTGTAGTGATAAAAGTTATTCAGATTAGCTTCTTACACCGTCTCTCATGCCTAAATTATAAGAGTAAACCTGTAAATACTCACGTGAAAGGGTGATCATCCACTCCTTCTGGACCTTTGATCAAGCGCACACCCAGCAGCAAGAAACTCCTCAAGATGAGCATTAAGCTCTGCACCCGACTGAGCATAAACAAGCCTAATGAACACGGCAGGACGACACCCACCGATCCGTAAGTAAGAGTTCTCAAAAGTATGAGTTCCAAAACAGGCATATGAACGCAGGTGGATCATGCCTCAGCAGTGCTCGTCTCTTCTCGTTGTACTATGCAAAATGTAGTACTGCTTCGGAAATCAACTCTTTTAGTCACTTTTCACTTGCAATGCTGACACCGGGACTGATTGGCTATCCATGCTTAGAAGTTTGAACTAAACTATGAATCCATTGGAATTTTGAGTATGTGCTTTTAGGAAATGAATGAAACTGGAATAGAGTAGAATATAAACACATTTAATGATGCTTTTGATGCAGTGAATTTGAACTTCAGGTTGGTTAACGTTTAGTTATACTTTTTTGGCTTTTTCTCAGTTCAACCGAACTTACTGGTAACGTTGATAAGGCCTTCGTAGTGGCAACGTTTGTGGCCACCCAAGGCCTACCCTGTCGCGAACATCTTAGAGCAAACCAAGCAGTGATGCATCTTTCCAGAAGGTTCCAAAGCAGGGGTATATTCGTCGTTCTTCAGTTTGGTTTCCGTGTGCTTGTTAAAGAGGTGGCAGGCCTTGTGGCCGCATAGAGCTCAGGTGGAGTTTGAATGCTTTTCCGCAGATGTAACACTTGTGAGGTTCATCTTCGATCAGAGGGGTACCTGCGAGAGCAAGATGAGCAGCATGGCTATCTGCTCATCTTGGCTTCTGAATTTAGATCGCTGGCGGGTAGGGTGTAAGCGGCTTCTTCCTCACTTTCAAAGCAACCTTTCTTTCCTCTCTTATTTTGTCTCGGGTTTGAAGAAAATTTGTCCTATAAATGAACTTCATACCGACTGGTGTGCATGTGCCTATTAATCACACGGACATGGCGTGCATTTCGAACACGTTAGAAATAATTTGAAAATGAGGTATAGCATGCACAGAGATTATGTTAGAAATACTCCTTTTTTCTCCTAACAGATTAATCTGTATTATGCCCTGTAAAATGACCAGATTAGTTGAATAGTAGATCAAGCAATTTTATAATTACAAATAAATCAAAATTGTTATAAAACAAAAACTACTACACAAAATCGACAAAGCATAAATGTAGCAAGAAACTTACTTTGTCACTCCCCTAAAAATGGAACTTTTTGGTGTTTGACCAGCATCCTGATCGTCACCCTTTTTGACAACTTTTCGAGACTTCCTCAGACTTTTTACTGATGTTGCAGGTGAAGGAGGAGGTGGGGGAGGACAAAGCGTTTTCATCATATTCGCTTTCCTAAAAGCATTATGTTGGCTCTGCAAGCTGGAGCTAGAACCAAGAGCAGGGTCCATATTTTATTACGATTTCTTTGAACTTTTTTTTGATGGATGAGAGCAGTCACGTAGAAATTGAGAAAAATTGTAAGTGGAAAAGATGATATGCATTAACTGTTTTTCAGTAATTTAAAATTTCAAAAAGGGCATTCCAGAAATGGACAAAATAAATTAAGCAAAATCATAAATTTCTCCTTCTAGAATGCATGCTTGCTAATGAAACGGCTATGAGTGCATGTACACAGTGGCGGATCTAGACTTTCAGTTCAGATAGGGCCAAATTTTAGTCCCACACCGTCTATTTTCCTTTAGCACCTACATATATATACTGGTATGTAAATTAGCCCAACAAGTTGCAATGTAGTGTGTAAGTGTGGCTAATAAAGTGGTTAAAAGGGCTTGTTTACTCCTTCAGCTAGGGCCAAGACCTTGATTTGAGGTAGGGCAGCTTTACCCTTCTTCACATTTTCTTGCCTGTTCACGTTTTCTGAGGTAGGGCCTTGGCCCTTGCTGGCCCTACCTTGGATCCGCCCCTGCATGTACACGCACTTAGCAGAATTAAATTTATTACATAGTATTGAGTATATGTCACTAATTTTTGTAACATTGTGCTAATGAAACCTTTTTTATGTATAACAAAAGTGATAGTTAGTTTAAAGTTTAAACAAAGCACTCAATTAGGCGTAACGGGGAATCAAACCAAAGACCATAGAAATCTTACTATGTGAGCTAGTGCTCCTCGATAGAAAAATTGAATTTCAATTTAAACAAATTAGTGGGTTCATTCTCAAATAAGAATTTGGCTAGAGGTTAACGATGCATTCACAATTTCGGATAAGAGGTTGGCTTAGACTTCGGCTAGAGATTAAATTGAAGTAAGGTAATTATTGTATATTTTTAATATAGTTGGTTATAATTAGTAATTATTGTTTATTATAACCATCCGATTTATATTAATCATTGAAAAAAATATTAATAAAATTTGATTGACAAAGTTAGTATATTTTGATGCAGTTACATATAATAATGTAATAAGTTTAATTACTTTAGAATTAGAAACAAAACTTATTATTGCAAAAAAATTCCAGCAATATAAATAAAAATAGTTAACTATTTTTATATGTTTTAAATACAATTTATTGATACATTTAAATTTTAAAATAAAAAGCAAATTACAACTGATTGCATCCACCCTTAACTCGGATATAAGGGGTGAAACTCTCCTATGCTCTCGAAAATTGATAATTCGAATATTTTTTAAGACGATGCAAAGTTTATCATCGACGTAAGCTCCTTATTCAAATGCAAACAACTCTAGATACTAAAAACATAAGCATTTCTGATGTCCAAGAACGGACCCGTAATAATTCCACAAAATTTATCATCATGTTACCTTAAGAAATGGAAAACTGAGCTGAAGTTTTGAATGGTGGAAAAACATATTTGCTTCATTATTTGATTTAATCTTTTTATAATAACTCATTAAGAAGATAGAAGCCTCATTGATTTGGGTATAAATAGATATGTGCAACTAATGTTAAAGATTGGGTCAGGAAAGTACAAAAATACATTCTTTTATTTAACCATTTATCCAGAAAAATGGAAGGCCAAAGTTTGAAAAGCTTCCTTGTAAGGTTTTGGCTTTAAAGTATAGAAGATTATTTCCACATTTTAGATACACAGACATGCAACATCAATAGATAAATAATACTGATAATACCTAGATACATATTCGGGTTGAACACTGAATTTCATGATTAACGTACTCATCATCTTCACTGTTGTTTTCATCATTGTAATCATATATGAGTACTCCAACTTGAACTTATGAAAGACACCAAGATAACACTGACATGCGTCTTTTCTTTGAAAACTGTAGCAGCAAAGAAATGAAAACATTGAAATTTTCTTTTGTGGACATTACAAGTTTGAAGTGGAAAAATTCGTCCTCGTTGCGTGTATTTTGAAAAACTGAAAGATTCAACATTTGAAACAATGACGCAAAGGTTGAAACTGAATCTCACTGAAACAAAAAAGCATGTTGGACTTAAATATACCATCACATAATATAACAAATAAATTTTCATAGCTATAACTAAAACAAACAAAAAAACTCTGTAAATAACATCATCATAAAAGAAGGATAAAGAAAATTACAGTAGAAGCATGGTCACAGTCATCATTTTGAAAGCGCTGCAGGGCAACCCATAAAATCAGCTGAGATTCCTTAGCCTTTACCATGCTCTTCTTCAAAAACACAAAGAAGTCCAAAGTCTGAATGGAGTTCTCAAAGTAATCCTCAACGTGCTCGAAAAAACCGGAGTGTTCCAGATATCCTCCTTGCAATTCAAACGACCATAACTGAAAAAAAAAACATTTTTCTGTAAATAAGATAATGGAACATGGCAATCATAAAAAAAAGCATGTCGTATAACAAAATACAAGGATGAGAAATAAATACACAAAGATTACTTATGATTATAAGAAATCAAACAAAAAACCGAAAAATTATATTGATCCTTTCTAACATAAGATGCAACCTAAAATTTCTAACTTGATTCATATTCAGATCCCAAATTCTTATTCGTCAAGGACCAATAGACAAGACAATAGCCATGATACCTTGTAATAATACCTACTTAGCGACGACGTAATACCTTGTAATAATACTACTTACATCAATGACAATAGCCATGATTCGTAAACAATCACATTAAATGACATCGTCTTAATGTATGTTGACAAATAAACATTGCAGGCCTGACTTATAGGGAAGATGGTTCTGAGGGTATGTCGAATCGTGCTAAAGTTTGCAAATGGTGTTAATGTATGTTAACAAATAAACCTTGCAGGTTTGACCTACGGGAAAGATAGTTTTGAGGGAACCATATTATATTACATCGTGATAGAGTTTACAAATAGAATGAGAACTAATTTATGTTATTGTATGCAGGTGCGAATATGACAGTCTCATGTTTTTACTCTATCCTCTTCCTCGCTCCATGGATTTTCCTTGGCCTGACCTCGAATGATTTTATCATCGTTTTTCAAATTTAAAGCTAAAAAATTCGTCCCACTTGAATTTATTATGAGAAACTGAAACAATCAGCATTTGAAAAACATATGTGCAAGCATTAGAACAAGAACCAAATTTATGATGCAAAGGTTGAAATTGAATCTCATTGAAACAAAAAAAAGGGTTAGCATAAACCTACTGTACAAAAGTATAGCATAGCAAGGAATAGTAATGCATTTTTAGTATTCACTATTCAAGAAAACGCAAAAACCTATTTAACATCTCGCTATTCATTTCTCTTAAAATAACATAGCAAAGAAGAAATATTGCATTTTCATGAACCAATTGCACTTTCCAACAGTCTGGTATTATAGAAAATATGAAATGTCAGAATAACAATGATAATAACAACTGGTGCTTTACAAGACCATTTTTATTGCTCACGTTGACCCCAAAAAAAAGCACTTTCATGAATTTATTTATACCGAAAGAAAGTATTTTAGTTATTATATTATTCTTAGTTTTCATATTAGATATTGCAATTGTGTGTTATATAAAGAGACACATTATATGCTAAACGGAAATTACATTAACAATATATTGTTTAACAAATGTGAGGATAAATGGTCATTTGGGTTGAACATTGAATCTCATCATCATTGGCATCACTGCAATCATCATCATCATCATCTTTGCAATCATCATCATCATCAAATGTAACCAACATCCGGTTTGAACCCACAAAATGAATCATACGACGTGTAACTGCGAACAATTTTAAGACAAATATTAGGAGAAAATACATTAGAAATAGCAAGAATACCATATATATATAAGGAGAATGATTTTAGCATCATAAAATCATGTGTAAGAATACAGAACTATTTTTAGTAAGCGAATGATTTCGGAATTATAAAATTATGTGTAACATGCCTGCTTACAACTTGGAATTTACAAAACCAAAATTGAACAAATTTATCAAGAGAATAAAATTAAAGATCTATGCCAATTTGAGATAGTGATAACAATGATTGCTAATATAAATCTAGAGAACAAACAAATAATACAGATAACTAAACATGGTTTCGGTCCAAATTAACTTAAATTCCTAAGTAACTTGGATCAACTTAAACTTTATCCTAAATTAGCAAACCTTCTTAATTTAACTTAAATTGAACCCCATTCAACATAAATTCTACCTCACTAGCCCAAGCTAGCCTATAAATAAACTAAATTAGCAAGACAAACCAGACACAAAACAAACATTTAAATCTCAACTCCTTAGACATATAATTTAAAAATATGGCCCACATAACAAAGCCTGCTATTCAGTCTTAGAAACTACGGAAGCTTTATCTTCCTTTGCCTCTCCCAAATTAGGGTTAGAAATTTCATGCTGCTAAGAGATTCAATCTAGATTTCCCAATAAAATTTGATATTTTGAAATTACTAAAGAATTGGTTTCAAAGTGAATGTAATGACCCGGATTTCTTATGGGTTAATTTTGAATATTTAGTCTTTAATTTAAATATTTAGTTGGTAATATAAATGAACTTTTATACTTATGTTATTGATTTAAATATCGATTTTTAAATTTAATATCCTATATATTAAATTATCAAAATAAGGAATCAGCGAATAACTGAATTCGAAGTCAACACTGAATTAGAAACAGTTCAGATAATCAATTCAAATTCCTTTTTAAGTTTGAATAATAATATTTAATTATTATCGAAGAATTTAAATGATTTGAAATTTAATTTATATCAATATAAATTAATATCCGTTGCGGATGATCGAATTGGACTTCGTGACCTATCCCAGTGTGTCCAAAATAGTGGGATAACCCTAGAAATGCCAATTACTGTGTTTAATAAGGAGTTCGGACTCCCTCGATAATTTAATTTAAAGGACACCAGTTAAAAGCTAATTAAAATAAATTAAATCCTTTTTGTGTGTGGACAAGAACAAACCAACAAGGAGCAAAATAGGAGGCCTTGTTGTTCAGTTTTTAAGCCGCACAAAATTCCTTGATTTCAATGGATATTGACGCTCCAGCAAGAACAAATAAATTGGCCTGGGTGTTCCATTTAAAACCGCATTCTTCAGTTATAAATCCGAAATCTATATCCTCTCGTTTCTGGAAAAAATCGAACGGAGCTTCTAATTCAAACGAAATAATGGCCGCTCCCTTTAGTCTTCTCCAAACCAAATCAAAGCCGTGACCCCCTCTTAAATTCGAAATCAAAATAAGAAAATCAAGCGCAATGATTCATCCTCAGCGTCGATTTGGGGCTTGTCTTCGTCGAGGTCACAGGTGAATCCGAGGCATTGCAATCGAAATCTGTAAAAGGTCGAGTGTTTGGTCTTTGCGTTGAACATTGATGGCAAAGGGGTTGAGTTCACTATCAGTTTGGGGTTTCGGTTTGAGGAAGACTCGCGATGGGTTATACCCATGTTAAGGGATGCGACAGCGTGGAGATTGAGGAGTGCGTGACTGATTTGAGGCGCCATGAACTACTGTAAATTGGAGAGGGGTTGTCGTCGACTTGTATAAAGGGGGTCAACCTTGCTATGGAAGGAGCGGACTGGATAAACTGGTGATGAACGAGCTATGTTGGACTGGGAGATCCCGGGATTGGGGAATAGTTGCGGTTGACTTCGTGATGTTCTGGAAGCAGGGCGAGTTAGTTGAGTGAAGGAGAAGGGCTCTGGAATGTCAGCAAGGGTTCGAAGGCAGTTCGTTTTTAAGGAGCACTAGGTGTTCGATTTAATGACTCAAAGAGAATTCAAAACCGAGAAGAAGAATTTAAAACAAGGATAAGGTATAAACATATTTATTGGAAGTGATTCGATGGAGAAAATATGGAAATTACTGGATCAGATTGCAATTAAAAACCCTGGTGAGTAAACTTCACTCACCTGTTATTTAGAATTATTTTTATTCAGTAAAAATAGTTGTTGTTGCTTGTTTGAATGCCTTTTGGTTGATTTATATATATTAGTTACTTAGGCTATTATATATATATATATATATTGGGTTGATGATTGGTTGGATTCCCGCAGTATCATTAGCGGATGCCCGCGGTACCATAGCGGATGATTACCCTATACGCCCACGCTATGATAGTGGTTGACCTTTATACCGCGATATTCTGCCACGAAGCAGAATGGGTATTATTTGTGTGCTAACGTTTGTGGATGCAGGAAAAACAGGTTGGAGGAATCCAACTGGATTCCTCAAAAATATATTATATGTTTGTTGTTTGTTTGATTTCATATATATTCATATATGATGTGTTAAAAATCAAATGATTGAAAATTTGTTGATTTGATTGGTTAAAATATCACTGGGGCTTGGGATATTGATTTATAAAATACCCTGAAAGGGTATTTGAGATTTAAAAAGGGAATTCTATTTTTATAAATAGAATTTGAATTTTTAATGAACAAAAGAAAATATTTACTTGTTTTGAAGATATATAAAACGAGTATTGAATTTATAAACTCTGTTTATAAATTTAGATATGGGATTTGAATGGAATTTATAAACTCTGTTTATAAATTTAGATATGGGATTTGAATGGAATTTATAAACTCTGTTTATAAATTTAAATATGGGATTTGAATTGAATTTATAAACTTTGTTTATAAATGAAAAGGTGGGATTTGAATTGAATTTATAAACTTTGTTTATAAATAAAAAGGTGGGATTTGAATTGAATTTATAAACTTTGTTTATAAATTTATAATGGGGGATTTTAAGTAAAGTTTTAAACGTTGTTTATAAATAATGCAGAGAATTCAAATAGAATTTGAATATAGAATTCAAATGGACTTTAAACTATAGAATTTGAATATAGAATACAAATGGACTTTAAACTATAGAATTTGAATATAGAATTCGAATGGACTTTAAACTATAGAATTTGAATATAGAATTCGAATGGACTTTAAACTATAGAATTTGAATATAGAATTCAAATGGACTTTAAACTATAGAATTTGAATTTAGAATTCAAATGGACTTTAAACTATAAAATTTGAAAATAGAATTCAAATGAAGTTTAAATAAAGAGAATTCAAATAGAATTGAATTGGAATTTGAATAAGAAGTCGATAAGGAAACGAGAGTATGAGTATAATTAGAATTTGTTAATATGCAAGTTAAAATATATTTGAACATGTCATGTTCAAATATGAAGGTGAAATAGACTGAAGAGTTAAGTAACAAATTTATTTAACAAATTTAGTTAAAACGATTGGTATAGTTAAAATAGATTGGACAGGTATAAATATACAGGAGACAGGTTTGGAATAAAGTGTTAGAAGGTATATATATAGTTTGCTCGACAAAAAGGTATGTATTTAATTCACATATGAGATTTTATGCGCCGTATCGGCTAGCCGCTTGGCTTTTCTTTTTCTCTTTGATTGGAGAAGGCCTATGTGGCAGTTTGGGGATTTTCCCGAAGCTCCCGGTACAAAGGAGGTTATGGCGAATTTTTCCGGGAATTTAAGGAGATAGAATATTTTTAAGATAATCTGATAGTTAGAAATCTAGATATCAATATATATAGAAGTCGATAAGGAAACGAACTTAGAAATAGAATAGTATAATCAAAAAGGAAGTATAAGAATAAAATCTAGTAAGAATAGAAAGAGAAAGTGTATACGTGTTTAAAGGTGAGGAAGTAGTTGTATGTTATTGATTATTCGAGTAAGTAGTCATATCTGTTTTGACGTTATAAATGTTATTCAGTCAAGGTTTGAGAGGTAGTTATACCCCAACTTGATTGATTTCATTATTAACAAATAAATAGTAAGATTCCAGGCTCGAAGATGAATGTTGAATAAGAGTTAGTTGAATATAGTATTTGGGTTGTCGTAACGATGTTTTACACAACATCCGTTTTAACCCAAATAAATGTAAGCGTGGAAATAGAATAATAAATATTTTCTATAGTTAGAAAATAAAGGAAGGCCAATATGGTTATTGAAAATATTTGGTTGACAAATATTGATAAAGAAATAGAGAAGAGATTTAATTAATGGAATATTAATTAAAGGCTCACTGATTGTTGGATGTTTGGATGAACACCTGTTTTCTTCGATAGTTAAATCATCGACTATCGAAACACTTGTTTTTATTCGATAGTTAAATCACAGACTATCGAAGTTTTGACCATCGTTGTCAATATGGAGAGACCGGTTGGATTATTATCCAAAGAACCACTCCGTATTGGCAGTAGCGTTGCGAATCAGATTATATGAAGATAATCGAAGACGGAGTAGAGTGCAAGGACTTTTTCTATTAATAGAAATAGTGCCTTCGGTTCATCCTGTTCCTAGGTGACTTGTATGGATGAATGTCTGACAGAGTATTTCCAGAAAGGTCACGTACATTGATTTCTTCAACTGTACCGAGAGTGGAAGCGGAGAAGGAAACTTCTTTTAGCTAACACGTAATGTACCGTTGAGGACGTCAATCAGTGATTTGATGGATTTGACGATGTGGCATTCGAAGTGAATCTGGTGTGATGATAAAGCGTAGCTCAAGCCTCATCAACCGGTAAATGACAGAAATCGGGCAGGCAGCATGGCTATGTAGGTCGCACCTATTAGGGTGTATAATCACCTGATCTAGAGTTTCATTTACTTCTAAAAATCTATTGTCGATGCTGTCCCATTTGGGAAACGGTTGCTGATCCCAACCGTTGGTGATATACATTCGATACACTCAAGCAAAATGAGTGGTCGGTCATGTGTGGCTGAGTTGCAAGATGTTCTTGTTGAACTCGGTGTATTCTCCTCTAGAGATATACCAGCGAAAGGTGGTTCCATACCTTGTCATAGTTGGAAATCCATTACCCAATACGTGCTTGCGGTTTTGATTGTATAACATATATGTGGAACGTGAGATGCAAACGTTCTACTATATTGTATTTACTTGATTTAGACACTATAAAGCTATCATTCCTTTCAAAGGGATTTTGAAAGTTAAATCAAGTGTTTGGATCTTCATAAGGGAAAAACCCGTTCCGTGTTATACGGCGTGGTCTTATGAGATATCATTTAGTTTTCTGAAACTGTTTTAAACTGTTTACTCATACCAGTCCCATGACTGACCCGGAGTTTATTTGTTTTGTTCTACCTAAACTCTTGGGTGCCTAAATTTGTACGGGCAGCCAAGTAGTTCAGGGATTTTCATATATATCCAAAGGAGCTTGGAGCAGGAGGCTTCAGCGTTATCTAGTTATAGTGTTGTTCCGTTGTGTTGTAAGTGTTGTACTCTGATAAGTGTATGTTATACAGTTAAGATTTGTATTTCAAAGATATGATATATTATATTTTGTTCCGCTGTGATGTGAGATTCTGTTTTGTTATTTCTGTTCTTCTTCTACCTCTTTCTTCTAAAAAAAAATGTTTCGTATTTTCGTGATATTTGGGTTGGACGTATGATGTATATAGTCAACTCCGATGTTACGGATTTGCGGGTCATTACAGTTGTTATCAGAGCTTAGGTTGTGCGAATACCTAGGCTTGTTGGAATGTGCTCATTAGAGATAGGATCAGTAGTATCCTAGAATGAGTTGAGTGTATATATATACGAGAGTGCGTATTTGTTAATTGATATAAAAACTGTTTTATATTGCGTTGACTAGTCTGTTGAGTGAATTATGCATTCTGATCGAATCGTGGGACGCCACGAAGTTGATAGGAATTTATAAACACTTGAACAGAAGATTGGACACGATATTGTTTTAAATGGTTGAGTTGATTGTTAGGATTATAATCGAATAAGATTATAAGAAATGAAATAGTTATATATAACCAAGTGGAATTTGTATAGAAATAAGATATACAAATGAGATGAATTAAAATTGAACTCCAACCAGAATTCAAAATTTAAAATCCTGGGAGTTTGGAAAATATTTTTCTAAATGGATTTTGAAAGAAATATAGTACTGAACTCATTCAGTAGCTGGGAAATAATTCTGATGATGGTCGCAACATCATCAGTGTTCATTTTCGAGTTTCTACGTGATGAATTGCTGCCTTAGAAAAGTTTTGATGGAAATTTTTTTGAAAAGAAACAAGTTGTTTGAAAATTCAAATGTTTTGAATTTAGGATAGATATAAATATATGTATATATTTATATTACTTCAAAGGAATTTTGAAATGGGAATTGGAATATAGATTTCAAATAGAAGTAAAATATAAGGGAATTCAAATATAGAATTTGAACATAGAAATTTAAATAGGATTTGAATAAAGAAAATTCAAATAGAAATTGTATAAGAAAAATTGAAATGGAATTTGAATTCAAAGGAATTCAAATGGATTTGAATAAAGAAAAGTCAAATAGAGATTTGAATATTAGAATTCAAATGGAATTTGGTTAAATAGAATTTCAAAGAGAATATAAAGTGGAGGTTGAATATTAGAATTCAAAGAAAATATAAAGTTTAAAATAGAATTTAAATTCAAAGGAATTTAAATAGAAATTGAATAAAGGATTTCAAATGGAATTTGAATAAGGGATTTGAAATGGGTTTTGAAATGGGTTTTGAATAAATGATTTCAAATAGAAATTGAGGATAAGAAATTCAAATAGAATTTGAAGATAAGGAATTCAAATAGAATTTAAATAGAAGAAAATTCAAATAGAAATTGAATAGAAGGAAATAATATAGAGTTTGAATAAGGAAATTCAAATGGAATTTGAATATTGTAAATATATAGGATTTGAATATTAGAAGTGAAATAGATCGGGAATATTATGTGAAATGGATTGGATATATATTAAAAATATATCAGAATAGAGTTGAATTTATTATAAACAAAGTTAAAACGTTTATATTTATAATTATAATTAAAACGAGCTCGCCGTAGCGTGGCAGTTCGTAAATTGGCGATTCGAACTTCAATTTAGTATACAGAACTCAATTGAAGTCGGAATTCTTTGAAACAAGAATCGTCGGGATTGGTTGAATAATAGTTTTCTAATGAAAGAGAAAAATCTGGATTTCGTCGTATAGATTTTGAGTTATGTCAAAATCAAATTTTTAGAAAAGCAGCGCCAGAACCACTATAAAACCATAACGGTTTAATTAAATAAATAAAAGAATTTTTAGGAAATAAAATCGGAATTGGCATTAGAAAAATCCAGACTGGAGATATAAAATAAATATGAACTCCAGTGAAGTAAGTGAATTGATTTTTAAGACAAAAATCATATTTTAAATGGTTAAATAGAATTAACTAAATTGGAGAATAATTAGTTAAAGGAAATTTGAATCGAAATTGGGTTTTTGGATAAGTGAAAGAGATTAAGAATTTATATTTGAAATCGAATATATAACTCGAGTTGAAAATATAATTAGATTAGTTTATAATTAAGTTGACATATATTTGAACAAGTTATATTCAAATAAAAAGGGTGAAATAGGCAAAACTGTTAATTAGCAACTAGTTGTTGGGA
The DNA here is from genome assembly GCA_030737875.1 of Allium sativum. Lineage (NCBI taxonomy): Eukaryota > Viridiplantae > Streptophyta > Magnoliopsida > Asparagales > Amaryllidaceae > Allium > Allium sativum. The sequence goes on along the minus strand of CM060925.1, from coordinate 134,701,267 downwards.
ATTTGAATGATTGAAATTAAATTTAACTTAAGTAAGTTAAATGGATCGAAATGAATAGATTGAGTAGAATCAATATGAATGAAATATGAATTGGGTGTGAAGAAAGAAAAAACCAAAAGAGTTAAAAAGAAAATATATTTGTAAAACAAATACAAAGGAAGTTATGTGCAAACAAAATAGAAGGAGAAATATTTGTAAAAACATTTACAAATAGAATTTAAAAGGGAATATTTGTAAAACATTTACAAATAGATTCAATGGAAATATTTATTTATAGGAAATAAATAGAATGTTATAAATGAGATATTTATTTGTTAATTAAATAGAATTTAATCAAAGGAATATTTAGAAGATGAATAGAAAATGGAAATATGTTTTTAACAGATAAATAGAAAGGATTAATTTATATAAAAAAAACAGTTTATAAATTAAATTAAATATTTATCATTCGATAAATGGAATATATAAGTCTGAACTTATATAGAGAAGAGATATTGGTTTTTAACACCGATAGTTTTAAATAGAAGGGGTACACAACACTTGTATAAGTGAAGTAACGTTATTAAAGAGAACATTTATAAAGTGAAGAAGCGTTACCAAAAGTAAATCTTTATAAATGAATAAACGTTATCAAATAGGAGTTATTCGAATAGGAGAAGTCGATTAGAGTTAGAAATAATCGATTAGAGTTAGAATAAATCGATTAGAGTAAGAATTAACCAGTTAGAGTTAATCAGTTAGGGTTAATCCGTAGAGTTAATTGAATATTTGTTATTCAATTAGAATTTATCGAATATTTGTTATTCAAATTAAGAGTTAACCAGATAGAGTTAATTGAACATAGTTAATCGAATTAGGATTTAATTGAATGTTAGTTATTCAATTAAAGTTGATCGAATATAGTTATTGAAATAGAGTTACTCAAACAAAGTTACTCAGGATAAGTTGTCATTTCGTACGACTGCTAGCGTAATTCGCATGGCTGCAGATAGCCTAGGGCGGTCGGATGTTTCCTGAGGGAATCAGGCATAACCATTGTGATCGCTACGATCTAGAGTCCAGCGAATGGAGTTAATCGAATATTAGTTATTCGAATAGAATTAAAGGAGTTATCGAATATAGCTTATTCGGAAGGAGTTAAGTGAAAAGAGCTAATCAAATAGAGTAAATTGAATAGAGAAAATCGAATATAGTTTATTCGAAGAAAGATTTCCGAATCTAGTTATTCGATAAAGAGATTATCGAATATAGTTATTCGAAGGGAGGAGTTATCGAATAAGGATTTATTCGAAAGAGAGTTACATAAGGAAGTTTGAAATGTTGAGTATCAACATAAATAAGTTTTGGAAAGATAAATGGGTTTGTAGTACTTTTCCTACCTTAGCAATTTCGAGGACGAAATTATTTTAAGTGGGGAAGATTGTAATGACCCGGATTTCTTATGGGTTAATTTTGAATATTTAGTCTTTAATTTAAATATTTAGTTGGTAATATAAATGAACTTTTATACTTATGTCATTGATTTAAATATCAATTTTTAAATTTAATATCCTATATATTAAATTATCAAAATAAGGAATCAGCGAATAACTGAATTCGAAGTCAACACTGAATTAGAAACGGTTCAGATAATCAATTCAAATTCCTGTTTAAATTTGAATAATAATATTTAATTATTATCGAAGAATTTAAATGATTTCAAATTTAATTTATATCAATATTAATTAATATCCATTGTGGATGATCGAATTGGACTTCGTGACCTATCCCAGTGTGTCCAAAATAGTGGGATAACCCTAGAAATGCCAGTTACTGTGTTTAGTAAGGAGTTCGGAGTCCCTCGATAATTTAATTTAAAGGACACCAGTTAAAGCTAATTAAAATAAATTAGATCCTTTTTGTGTGTGGACAAGAACAAACCAACAAGGAGCAAAATAGGAGGCCTTGCTGTTCAGTTTTTAAGCCGCACAAAATTCCTTGATTTCAATGGATATTGACGCTCCAGCAAGAACAAATAAATTGGCCTGGGTGTTCCATTTAAAACCGCATTCTTCAGTTATAAATCCGAAATCTATATCCTCTCGTTTCTGAAAAAAAAACTAACGGAGCTTCTAATTCAAACGAAATAATGGTCGCTCCCTTTAGTCTTCTCCAAACCAAATCAAAGCCGTGACCCCCTCTTAAATTCGAAATCAAAATAAGAAAATCAAGCGCAATGATTCATCCTCAGCGTCGATTTGGGGCTTGTCTTCGTCGAGGTCACAGGTGAATCCGAGGCATTGAAATCGAAATCTGTAAAAGGTCGAGTGTTTGGTCTTTGCGTTGAACGTTGATGGCAAAGGGGTTGAGTTCACTGTCAGTTTGGGGTTTCGGTTTGAGGAAGACTCGCGATGGGTTATACCCATGTTAAGGGATGCGACAATGTGGAGATTGAGGAGTGCGTGACTGATTTGAGGCGCCGTGAACTACTGTAAATTGGAGAGGGGTTGCCGTCGACTTGTATAAAGGGGGTCAACCTTGCTATGGAAGGAGCGGACTGGATAAACTGGTGATGAACGAGCTGGGTTGGACTGGGAGATCCCGGGATTGGGGAAGAGTTGCGGTTGACTTCGTGATGTTCTAGAAGCAGGGAGAGTTAGTTTAGTGAAAGAGAAGGGCTCTGGAATGTCAGCAAGGGTTCGAAGGCAGTTCGTTTTTAAGGAGCACTAGGTGTTCGATTTAATGACTCAAAGAGAATTCAAAACCGAGAAGAAGAATTTAAAACAAGGATAAGGTATAACCATATTTATTGGAAGTGATTCGATGGAGAAAATAAGGAAATAACTGGATCAGATTGCAATTAAAAACCCTGGTGAGTAAACTTCACTCACCTGTTATTTAGAATTATTTTTATTCAGTAAAAATATTTGTTGTTGCTTGTTTGAATGCCTTTTGGTTGATTTATATATATTAGTTATTTAGGCTATTATATATATATATATATTGGGTTGATGATTGGTTGGATTCCCGCAGTATCATTAGCGGATGTCCGCGGTACCATAGTGGATGATTACCCTATACGCCCACGCTATGATAGTGGTTGACCTTTATACCGCAATATTCTGCCACGAAGCAGAATGGGTATTATTTGTGTGCTAACGTCTGTGGATGCATGAAAAACAGGTTGGAGGAATCCAACTAGATTCGTCAAAAATATATTATCTGTTTGTTGTTTGTTTGATTTCATATATATTCATATATGAAGTGTTAAAAATCAAATGATTGAAAATTTGTTGATTTGATTGGTTAAAATATCACTGGGGCTTGGGATACTGATTTATAAAATACCCTGAAAGGGTATTTGAGATTTAAAAAGGGAATTCTATTTTTATAAATAGAATTTGAATTTTTAATGAACTATAGAAAATATTTGCTTGTTTTGAAGATATATAAAACGAGTATTGAATTTATAAACTCTGTTTATAAATTTAGATATGGGATTTGAATGGAATTTATAAACTCTGTTTATAAATTTAGATATGGGATTTGAATTGAATTTATAAACTTTGTTTATAAATGAAAAGGTAGGATTTGAATTGAATTTATAAACTTTGTTTATAAATGAAAAGGTGGGATTTGAATTGAATTTATAAACTTTGTTTATAAATATATAATGGGGGATTTTAAGTAAAGTTATAAACGTTGTTTATAAATAATGCAGAGAATTCAAATAGAATTTGAATATAGAATTCAAATGGACTTTAAACTATATAATTTGAATATAGAATTCAAATGGACTTTAAACTATAGAATTCAAATGGACTTTAAACTATAGAATTTGAATATAGAATTCAAATGGACTTTAAACTATAGAATTTGAATATAGAATTCAAATGGACTTTAAACTATAGAATTTGAATTTAGAATTCAAATGGACTTTAAACTATAGAATTTGAAAATAGAATTCAAATGAAGTTTAAATAAAGAGAATTCAAATAGAATTGCATTGGAATTTGAATAAGAAGTCGATAAGGAAATGAGAGTATGAGTATAATTAGAATTTGTTAATATGCAAGTTAAAATATATTTGAACATGTCATGTTCAAATATGAAGGTGAAATAGACTGAAGAGTTAAGTAACAGATTTATTTAACAAATTTAGTTAAAACGATTGGTATAGTTAAAATAGATTGGACAGGTATAAATATACAGGAGACAGGTTTGGAATAAAGTGTTAGAAGGTATATATATAGATTGCTCGACAAAAAGGTATGTATTTAATTCACATATGAGATTTTATGTGCCGTATCGGCTAGCCGCTTGGCTTTTCTTTTTCTCTTTGATTGGAGAAGGCCTGTGTGGTAGTTTGGGGATTTTCCCGAAGCTCCCGGTACAAAGGAGGTTATGGCGAATTTTTCCAGGAATTTAAGGAGATATAATATTTTTAAGATAACCTGATAGTTAGAAATCTAGATATCAATATATATAGAAGTCGATAAGGAAACGAACTTCGAAATAGAATAGTATAATCAAAAAGGAAGTATAAGAATAAAATCTAGTAAGAATAGAAAGAGAAAGTGTATACGTGTTTAAAGGTGAAGAAGTAGTTGTATGTTATTGATTATTCGAGTAAGTAGTCATATCTGTTTTGACGTTATAAATGTTATTCAGTCAAGGTTTGAGAGGTAGTTATACCCTAACTTGATTGATTTCATTATTAACAAATAAATTGTAAGATTCCAGGATCGAAGATGAATGTTGAATAAGAGTTAGTTGAATATAGTATTTGGGCTGTCGTAACGATGTTTTACACAACATCCGTTTTAACCCAAATAAATGTAAGCGTGGAAATAGAATAATAAATATTTTCTAAAGTTAGAAAATAAAGGAAGGCCAATATGGTTATTGAAAATATTTGGTTGACAAATATTGATAAAGAAATAGAGAAGAGATTTAATTAATGGAATATTAATTAAAGGCTCAGTGATTGTTGGATGTTTGGATGAACACCTGTTTTCTTCGATAGTTAAATCATCGACTATCGAAACACTTGTTTTTATTCGATAGTTAAATCACAGACTATCGAAGTTTTGACCATCGTTGTCAATATGGAGAGACCGGTTGGATTATTATCCAAAGAACCACTCCGTATTGGCAGTAGCGTTGCGAATCAGATTATATGAAGATAATCGAAGACGGAGTAGAGTGCAAGGACTTTTTCTATTAATAGAAATAGTGCCTTCGGTTCATCCTGTTCCTGGGTGACTTGTATGGTTGAATGTCTGACAGAGTATTTCTAGAAAGGTCACGTACATTGATTTCTTCAACCTTACCAAGAGTGGAAGCGGAAAAGGAAACTTCTTTTAGCTAACACGTAATGTACTGTTTAGGACGTCAATCGGTGATTTGATGGATTTGACGATGTGGCATTCGAAGTGAATCTGGTGTGATGATAAAGCGTAGCTCAAGCCTCATCAACCGGTAAATGACAAAAATCGGGCAGGCAGCATGGCTATGTAGGTCGCACCTATTAGGGTGTATAATCACCTGATCTAGAGTTTCATTTACTTCTAAAAATCTATTGTCGATGCTGTCCCATTCGGGAAACGGCTGCTGATCCCAACCGTTGGTGATATACATTCGATACACTCAAGCCAAATGAGTGGTCGGTCATGTGTGGCTGAGTTGCAAGATGTTCTTGTTGAACTCGGTGTATTCTCCTCTAGAGATATACCAGCGGAAGGTGGTTCCATACCTTGTCATAGTTGGAAATCCATTACCCAATACGTGCTTGCGGTTTTGATTGTATAACATATATGTGGAACGTGAGATGCAAACGTTCTACTATATTGTATTTACTTGATTTAGACACTATTATAATATCCAAGGGGTTTTGATATAAAGCTATCGTTCCTTTCAAAGGGATTTTGAAAGTTAAATCAAGTGTTTGGATCTTCATAAGGGAAAAACCCGTTCCGTGTTATACGGCGTGGTCTTATGAGATATCATTTAGTTTTCTGAAACTGTTTTAAACTGTTTACTCATACCAGTCCCATGACTGACCCGGAGTATATTTGTTTTGTTCTACCTAAACTCTTGGATGCCTAAATTTGTACGGGCAGCCAAGTAGTTCAGGATTTTTCAGATATATCCAAAGGAGCTTGGAGCAGGAGGCTTCAGCGTTATCTAGTTATAGTGTTGTTCCGTTGTGTTGTAAGTGTTGTACTCTAATAAGTGTATGTTATACAGTTAAGATTTGTATTTCAAAGATATGATATATTATATTTTGTTCCGCTGCGATGTGAGATTCTGTTTTGTTATTTCTGTTCTTCTTCAACCTCTTTCTTCTAAAAAAAATTGTTTCGTATTTTCGTGATATTTGGGTTGGACGTATGATGTATATAGTCAACTCCGATGTTACGGATTTGCGGGTCATTACAGTGAAATTCGAACTCGGTTTATGTTAAGAGATCTGTAACACCCCACCTCCGCCAAGGTAACTCTTGCAAGTACATTGGCTTCGGAGGGGCGTTTAAACAAGGTAAACATGCATGCATATATCACAAGACAGAACATGTAAGTAAAAACAGAGTAGTAAAGCAGCGGATAAAACTTAGCATTTCAAAAACCATAGTCATGTTACAACAAAGTACTTGATCATTATTTTCCAACAAACAAAGTCTAGAGAAAAGCATAAACTGAAAAACTGAAATACATAAAGTACTATCCCCAAAGTGAAGTGATAAACCATAGCTAGCTCAATGTCCAAAACCGTACATGAGCAAATCCGGTAAGCAAGCTGTAAAGATCCAAGCTAAGCTCCAATGTTCCCACCCTGAGGACCTGAGGGGGGGTGGGAAACGGAAGAAAAGAGGCGAAAGAAAATAGGTCAGTCAAAAAGACTGGTAAGCCCTACTACTATCTGTCCATGAACTAGTAAAGTTAACTGGCATGAGAAGCTGAGATGAACATAAGGATAACAACATACTGGCATGATGATTAACTAACAAGATAGGTAAAGCTGTCATCGCATAATCAAGGTTAAGTTTTGCACCACGGGTGTACTAGCATTCCAACATGTCAAGTAAAAACAAGAATTGATCCCTTGGCCCAAGCTTGGCCCAATATCATGAGGTGACCTAAATCAAGGTCCAACTACACGGTCTAGTCGATCGGCTCCCTATAAGCCTAACTCGTCGTGTATCGGTGTCATACGGCCCAAACATGCAATGTAGCTAACTGCGCTAGGTCCACCCCAGGGTGTATCAAGTCCTAGGGTGTAGACCTCGGACACCAATCAAGTATGCACAGTCTAGATCTACTGGTACCCATGCCTGATTTTCCAACTCCGAACGATGTGCACGACCATAGTCCGCCTGGACCCACACCGGCGTACCTACTCAGCCGTCGTTATGGTCGCTTACATGTCAGCCCAGTAATCGTGCCCCACCATAGCCTAGTCCCTAGGGTCTTATGATACTATCAAGAGGGTTACTGCTGCAAAGGACCACGCCACTAGGGTTTCTCAATGGGTTAAATGTGGTTAACCCGATCCAACGTGGATTAAATTGGTTAAGTGTACCCAAGGTTCATGACTTAACCCCGATTAACCCATCAAGCCCAAATTGGTTAAGTATTAAGTGGATCATGACTTAACCCTAATCAGGAGGCTTTAATTAACTTAATGTGCCTTAACCTCTCACATTAGACCCTGTTGTGGTTACTAGTTAAGCCGGGCGGGTCCGGGTAGCTTTACACCACAACTTGGTCTAACCTCGGGTTCGAGCACAACATGACCAACTTCTCACATTGGGTCCTATTATTTGTAGCCACTAGTTAAGCCGGGCGGGTCCGGGTAGATTTATGCTACAAACTCAACCCAACCTCGAGTTGGCCACACTCATCTTTTCTAAGTGTGATGTCCATTATGTTTCTAAAACATAATTACATATCACGTCATGTTATAAAAACCATGTTCTTGTCATAATGTTACCCAACCCCAACGTAATCCCATTGTTTACATAATCGCATCAACGCATAAAGGATGAAATAGGGAACTTGGCATAATCATGACAAAAAGGTGTTGAAGCCACAAGTTTAACATGGTGGCATATGAAATGTACATATGTTCATATACTTGCATATTGCATTATTAGGCCTCAAAAGCATGCATAAAACCAAACTTAGCATATAAGTGATACATGGTAATAAATGACATGTAGAAGTTGCTAGAAGTTCGCATTTAGCCTCACATGCAAGTTATCATAAGGGATATGATAACTCCCATGTTGCCAAAATGCAACCTTTTACATAAAGCTTGAAGCTTTAAGCTCATAAACTCAAGTTTAACTTGCATAACATGATAACATGATCAACCCAAACTTGCATAACATAGCAACATGTGTCAACTTGCATAACATGATAACATGATCAACCCAAACTTGCATAACATGATAACATGATCATCCCAAACTTGCATAACATGATAACATGATCAACCCAAACTTGCATAACATAGCAACATGTGTCAACTTGCATAATGATCAACCAAACTTGCATATCATAATGATCAACCCCAAACTTGCATCATTCATTTAACTTTAGAGTTCAAAAATGAAAGTAGAAAAGGGCTTACAATGTTATGAAGACACAAATGAATATTTATTAAAAGATTGAGACGATGCCCTTATGCAATCACCCAAATATGCAAGCTCCAAATGAAAAACTCTAGAGCCAAATCAATAAAAATCCTTGCTTTGAAATAGAAATGTTGCAACTTGACTTGAATGCAAACTAAGAACACTCATACAAGCTTGAAAACACTTGTATGCACTCAAAATCTCTCATATAAATAAACTTAGGAATTTTAGCATGAGAGTGGAGGCCATGAGAGGAACAAATTTGACATAGTTTAGTTGTAGGATTGAATAATAGTGATTTAGGCTAGGTGTTAGGTCCTTTTTATAGAAGATTAGGATAGTATTAGCCATAGGATTAACCCTAGATTCAATCCAAGCCATCAAATCCCGTCACAAGCCTCCAAAACAGGTCAAAACAGCCAAAATGGGTGCACCAGGCTGCCTGGGCCGACCAGGCAGGTCGACCCTGGGGTCGACTCCCCAGTCGACCTGGGGGGGGAGGTCGACTCCCTAGTTGACCCCCAGGTCGACTCCCTGGGGTCTGGCGGGAATTTTCCCGCCACTTCTGATTTTCTGAAATTTGAATCTGTTTTGAATTTGAATTTTTCGTGAAACTTCGCGAGGCCATATCTTGGTCATACGGACTCCGATTTTCGAAAACTCAGACTCTATTTCGTGTATTTTTCCGAGACGAACGCAATGGCACAGCCCGTTTCCCTTGATTCAGATTTTACAGTTTAATTCTGCCTCGATTTACGTTATAACATGTTATTCAAAAATACGGGTTGTTACATTCTCCCCTCCTTAAAGGATTTCGTCCCTGAAATCTCCAAGTTAGGAAGAACTTATCCTACCATCCATCATCCATCTACTCAAAACATTATCCACGTGCAGTCATTGTCCTTAAAGGATTCTAAATGTTGTATGATCATATGCAAAGGTGTGTGTATATGTACTTATCTAATGCGAAAATCAGGAGGTTACTGATTCAGTAAACCCCCTTAATGCAAAGTATGTTAGTGAAATGAGCCCATATGTATGCGAATTCCTAACATAATTTATAATTTCTACATGAGTGCACATAACATTCATCCATATGCAACATCCACGTGATAGCATAACAAGTTTCATCCATGAATAAGTATAAGCACTCATGCATATGCAACATGAAGGTGTGTGAGCCGATCTTAGTGCCTAATGTGTATCATGCATCCACGAGTATCCACGTGCAAACACTTGCAACCACTTGCAACCATCAAGCATAACATGTTTCAAATACATGTTTCATCCAAAGGGTTTCTACCTAAGGTTCTCATGACATGATTAACGAGATAACAAGATAAACAAGATAAGCAAAAGAAAGATATGCTAATTAAGAGGTCGAGAATGTACCCTCAAAAAGGAATGGATAAAGCCCACGCATCTTCTCCTCGGTTTCCCAAGTTGCGTCTTCCTCGGCTTCACCCCACTGAACTTTCACCAACTTGACCTCTCGATTCCTTAACTTCCTAATCTCTGACCCAAGGATGCGGGTAGGAGCTCGTCGAATAGTCGCATCACGCTCTACCTCCACTTCTCTAAGCAAGCTCGGCTCTACCACCTCTGCGGTCTCATGAAGGCACTTCCTCAAATGTGACACATGGAATACATCATGTACCCCACTAAGTCTCTCGGGTAGATCCACTCTATATGCCATCCGTCCAATCCTTTCCTTAATGGGAAAAGGTCCTACAAACCTTGGAGCTAACTTCCCAACGGACCCAAAGCGGATAACATTCCGTAATGGGGATACTTTGACAAAGACCATGTCCCCAACATCAAACTCCAGATCCGTTCTCCTCTTATCCGCGTAAGATTTCTGCCTGTCTTGTGCTGCTTTCATCCTTCTTCGAATCAAATCAATCTTCTCCGAAGTCTCTCTAACCATATCAGGCCCAAGCAAGATCTTATCCGTAGATTCCCACCAACATGTAGGTGATCGGCAAGGCCTTCCATAAAGAGCTTCGAAAGGAGCCATACCAATACTAGACTGAAAGCTGTTATTATATGCGAATTCCACCAATGGAAGATGCTCTTCCCATGTACCTCCAAAATCCAAGATACAAAGCCTCAAAAGGTCTTCTAGAACACGATTCACCCTCTCGGTCTGGCCGTCCGTCTGAGGATGATATGCGGTGCTCAAACACAACTGAGTCCCTACTGCTTCTTGCAAACTTTTCCAAAACTCGCTAGTGAAGATAGGATCTCGATCACTCACTATGCTAGAAGGTACCCCATGCAATCGAACTATCTCTCGAAGATAAACTGAAGCTAGCCATGGAGCAGTCCTCTTGCTCTTCACGGGTATGAAATGGGCGCTTTTGGCAAGTCTGTCTACCACAACCCCAATTCCCGTATTACCCTTCCTCGATCTCGGTAACCCATCAATAAAATCCATCGAGACGCTATTCCACTTCCATTGCGGAAGTTCCAATGGGTGAAGCAACCCGCCGGGTTTCTTTTGCACCGCTTTCACTTGTTGGCACACCAAGCATCTAGCGACATACTCGGCCACATCTTTCTTCATACCGGCCCAAAAAAAAACTCGCTTCATGTCTTGGTACATCTTGTCCCCACCGGGATGAATGGTCATCCTAGAACGGTGTGCATCATCAAGAATAGCCTTCCTCAACTCCTCATTTTGCGGTACACAAAGTCTACCGTCTCTACGCAAGCACCCCCTAACGTCAAGGGTGTACCTACTCAAATGGCTGGACGACTCCCCCCTTATGAGCCTCTCTACCAACTCAAACAACTGTGGGTCGTCCCGTTGTGCCTCACCAATCCGTCCCAAAAGAGTAGGCCTGACCTCCAAGGATGCTATCAAACCGGGTATATAGTCAACGGAAGGTCTGAAATCAAACATCGAGATAAACTCCAAGCTTCGTTGTTCCACGAACAATGGACTCAAGGACAACCTTTTTCTACTCAAGGCGTCCGCCACCACGTTACCCTTGCCAGGGGTATACGCTATCTCGAAATCATAGGATGCTAAGAACTCCATCCACCTTTGTTGTCTCAAGTTCAAATCCTTCTGAGAAAACAAGTACTTCAATGATTTGTGGTCAGTGAACAATTCGAACCTCTCTCCCAGAAGGTAATGGCACCAAATCTTAAGCGCAAAAACAATAGCGGCCAACTCTAAATCATGGGTAGGATAATTTTTCTCATGCGCCTTCAACTGCCTTCCACCGTAGGCTATTACCTTTCCCTCTTGCATTAAGACTGCGCCCAGTCCTGTCCCACAGGCATCGGTATAGACAACAAATGGCTTACTCCCATCTGGCAATACTAAGACTGGAGCTGTGGTTAAAGCTCTCTTTAACCGTCGGAACGCGTCATCACAATCTACATCTCATGCGAAGACTAGATTCTTCTTTGTCAAGCGAGTTAATGGGGCTGATATCTTCGCGAAGTCCCTGATAAACTTCCTATAATAGCCAGCCAACCCCAAGAAACTCCTCACCTCGGTAGCATTCTTTGGAACCTTCCAATCTTGAATGGATACTACCTTCGCGGGATCCACAGCTATCCCTTCCTTGGAGACCACGTGCCCTAAGAACCGCACTTCCTTCCTCCAGAAGTGACATTTAGAGAATTTAGCCTTAAGGCTATGTGCTCGAAGAGTCTCCAACACTTCCCTAAGATGTAGGGCATGCTCTTCTTCACTCTTAGAAAAGACTAAGATGTCATCCACAAAGACAACCACGAACTTGTTAAGGAACTCCCTGAACACCCTACTCATCAAGTCTACGAAGTAGGCGGGTGCATTAGTCAATCCGAATGGCATGACAAGCCATTCAAAGAATCCATCTGGAGTCCTAAACGCAGTTTTATCAATGCTATCCTCAGCTACTCTAAGCTGATGGAATCCGGTGGCTAGATCGAGCTGAGAGAAAACAGAAGCACCTACAAGCTGGTCAAAGAGATCATCAATTCTCGGTAACGGGTGCCTATTCTTCTTTGTCAGCTTGTTCAACTATCAATAATCAACACATAGACGAAGCGAACCATCCGCCTTAGTAGCGAATACCACCGGAGCACCCCATTCAGAAATGCTTCGTCTAATAAAATTCTTCTCAAGCAACTCCTTGATTTGCTTACTGAGCTCCCTTCTTTCACGAGGGGCCATGTGCCTAACGGGCAATGATACTAGCTTGGCATTATCAACTAGATAAATGCGGAAATCTATCTCTCGTTTAGGGGGTAACCCCTTAACTTCTTCAAAGACATCAGGATATTCTCGGACCACCCTTACAGATTGCAGATCATCAATGGACGAGTCGAGAGATTCAAGATAACATAACATGACGGGACCTCTAGGGTTACATGAAATTTCTAGGGTATTACCGAGGCGTGTCATGAGCCTCACCACCCTATGCTCACAATCGAGGATGGCTCCATAACTGGACAACCAATCCATTCCCAAGATTAACCCATATCCCGTGAATCCGAGAACATAAGCATTACACGTGAATTCTACGGCCAAGATAGAAATCTTCAAATCCACACAAACCATAGATAAATGGGCGGAACCCCCAATTGGATTTGAAACACAAACGGGATCCTCAACTAGGCTAGTACTTAGGTGAAAACTTTCAACAATGTCAGAAGAAATAAAACTATGCGATGCACCAGAATCAAATAAGGTGCGAACAGGATAATCAGAAATATAAACAAGACTTTCTACAGAAATACTACCTCGGTCCTGAACTGGGGCAGTAGTGAGAGCATGCACTTGCCCTCCAGAAGGTCCTGCACGCTGATTTTGCCCTTGCTTCTTGGGGCAATCCTTGCTAAAATGTCCGGCCTCTCCACAATGAAAGCATCCGCCTAACTTCCTCTTCTTCTTCCTACAGTCTTTAGCTATGTGCCCAACAATCCCACAGTAATTGCATTTTCTTGGGTCCTTTGCCTTGGCCTTGTTGCCCTTGTTGTTCTTGTTGTTTTTGTTGTTCTGATTGCTCTGATTTCCTCCCCACTTGGAGTCTGTCTTCTTGGCTTAAGCCTCATTAGTCTTGTCTTCCTTCTTGCCATTCTTATCGTCTCCTTGAAGCAATGCCATGTCTACTAGTCCCTCAAAAGTGGCCCCCATGGGTATATGAGATAGGGCTAAACCTTGTAATGGCTCATTCAACCCTCATGCAAAGCGTAAAGCCTTCTTCTGGGGAGTATTAACCATGTCCAAACTGAATCGGGCGAGCTTGTTAAACTCATTCACATACTCCCTCACTGTCATGTCCCCTTGCTTCAAAGATATAAACTTCTCCAATTGCAGATTCGCCTCAGCTGATGATAGAAACTTAAGCCCAAATCTTGCCCTAAAGTCGGCCCAAGTCTCTATAGGCCTTATAGCATTGGTGACCTCCCACCAATAAGCAGCTTCTTCTTTTAATAACCATGCTGCCAATAAAACCTTCCTATGATCTTGTACATCGAAGATAGCGAAAAGATCTTCGGTTTCTTTCAACCAATTTCGTGCCTCCACAAAAGTCTCCGTTCCTATGAAATTCTTGCCACACATCGCCTTAAAGTCCTTGCAAACTTTAGCGAAATCCGCTTGTGGATTCTGAGGAGGGGGAGGAGGAGGAACCTCAGTTATATTGGGGGTATTTGCTGGGCCCACATCGTTGGCCCTAGCTTCCAAGTACCTCCGGAACCATCCGGGAATGGTCACTCCCTCGGGAAGGTTAAGATCAGCCATACTGAAAAAGAAAAAGATAGATTCAGAACGAGGAAACGAAGGATAGTGCTATGGCCTTTGGGGAATAGCCTTTTAAAATAACTAGACATTTTCTTGGAAAATGCTTAATTGGTTTTGAAAATAGTTTTTCAAAAGGTAAGTTTTAAAAACACTTTTGCTCAAATCTTGTAAACCTTATGCTCTGATACCAAATGTAACACCCCACCTCCGCCAAGGTAACTCTTGCAAGTACATTGGCTTCGGAGGGGCGTTTAAACAAGGTAAACATGCATGCAGATATCACAAGACAAAACATGTAAGTAAAAACAGAGTAGTAAAGCAGCGGATAAAACTTAGCATTTCAAAAACCATAGTCATGTTACAACAAAGTACTTGATCATTATTTTCCAACAAACAAAGTCTAGAGAAAAGCATAAACTGAAAAACTAAAATACATAAAGTACTATCCCCAAAGTGAAGTGATAAACCATAGCTAGCTCAATGTCCAAAACCGTACATGAGCAAATCCGGTAAGCAAGCTGTAAAGATCCAAGCTAAGCTCCAATGTTCCCACCCTGAGGACCTGAGGGGGGGGGAACGGAAGAAAAGAGGCGAAAGAAAACAGGTCAGTCAAAAAGACTGGTAAGCCCTACTACTATCTGTCCATGAACTAGTAAAGTTAACTGGCATGAGAAGCTGAGATGAACATAAGGATAACAACATACTGGCATGATGATTAACTAACAAGATAGGTAAAGGTGTCATCGCATAATCAAGGTTAAGTTTTGCACCACGGGTGTACTAGCATTCCAACATGTCAAGTAAAAACAAGAATTGATCCCTTGGCCCAAGCTTGGCCCAATATCATGAGGTGACCTAAATCAAGGTCCAACTACACGGTCTAGTCGATCGGCTCCCTATAAGCCTAACTCGTCGTGTATCGGTGTCATACGGCCCAAACATGCAATGTAGCTAACTGCGCTAGGTCCACCCCAGGGTGTATCAAGTCCTAGGGTGTAGACCTCGGACACCAATCAAGTATGCACAGTCTAGATCTACTGGTACCCGTGCCTGATTTTCCAACTCCGGACGATGTGCACGACCATAGTCCGCCTGGACCCACACCGGCGTACCAACTCAGCCGTCGTTTTGGTCGCTTACATGTCAGCCCAGTAATCGTGCCCCACCCTAGCCTAGTCCCTAAGGTCTTATGATACTATCAAGAGGGTTACTGCTGCAAAGGACCACGCCACTAGGGTTTCTCAACGGGTTAAATGTGGTTAACCCGATCCAACGTGGATTAAATTGGTTAAGTGTACCCAAGGTTCATGACTTAACCCCGATTAACCCATCAAGCCCAAATTGGTTAAGTATTAAGTGGATCATGACTTAACCCTAATCAGGAGGCTTTAATTAACTTAATGTGCCTTAACCTCTCACATTAGACCCTGTTGTGGTTACTAGTTAAGCCGGGCGGGTCCGGGTAGCTTTACACCACAACTTGGTCTAACCTCGGGTTCGAGCACAACATGACCAACTTCTCACATTGGGTCCTATTGTTTGTAGCCACTAGTTAAGCCGGGCGGGTCCGGGTAGATTTATGCTACAAACTCAACCCAACCTCGAGTTGGCCACACTCATCTTTTCTAAATGTCATGTCCATTATGTTTCCAAAACATAATTACATATCACGTCATGTTATAAAAACCATGTTCTTGTCATAATGTTACCCAACCCCAACGTAATCCCATCGTTTACATAATCGCATCAACGCATAAAGGATAAAATAGGGAACTTGGCATAATCATGACAAAAAGGTGTTGAAGCCACAAGTTTAACATGGTGGCATATGAAATGTACATATGTTCATATACTTGCATATTGCATTATTAGGCCTCAAAAGCATGCATAAAACCAAACTTAGCATATAAGTGATACATGGTAATAAATGACATGTAGAAGTTGCTAGAAGTTCGCATTTAGCCTCACATGCAAGTTATCATAAGGGATATGATAACTCCCATGTTGCCAAAATGCAACCTTTTACATAAAGCTTGAAGCTTTAAGATCATAAACTCAAGTTTAACTTGCACAACATGATAACATGATCAACCCAAACTTGCATAACATAGCAACATGTGTCAACTTGCATAACATGATAACATGATCAACCCAAACTTGCATAACATGATAACATGATCATCACAAACTTGCATAACATGATAACATGATCAACCCAAACTTGCATAACATAGCAACATGTGTCAACTTGCATAATGATCAACCAAACTTGCATATCATAATGATCAACCCCAAACTTGCATCATTCATTTAACTTTAGAGTTCAAAAATGAAAGTAGAAAAGGGCTTACAATGCTATGAAGACACAAATGAATATTTATTAAAAGATTGAGACGAAGCCCTTATGCAATCACCCAAATATGCAAGCTCCAAATAAAAAACCCTTGAGCCAAATCAATAAAAATCCTTGCTTTGAAATAGAAATGTTGCAACTTGACTTGAATGCAAACTAAGAACACTCATACAAGCTTGAAAACACTTGTATGCACTCAAAATCTCTCATATAAATAAACTTAGGAATTTTAGCATGAGAGTGGAGGCCATGAGAGGAACAAATTTGACATAGTTTAGTTGTAGGATTGAATAATAGTGATTTAGGCTAGGTTTAGGTCCTTTTTATAGAAGATTAGGATAGTATTAGCCATAGGATTAACCCTAGATTCAATCCAAGCCATCAAATCCCGTCACAAGCCTCCAAAACAGGTCAAAACAGCCAAAATGGGTGCACCAGGCTGCCTGGGCCGACCAGGCAGGTCGACACCCAGGTCGACCCTGGGGTCGACTCCCCAGTCGACCTGGGGGGGGAGGTCGACTCCCCAGTCGACCCCCAGGTCGATCCCCTGGGGTCTGGGGGGAATTTTCCCGCCACTTCTGATTTTCTGAAATTTGAATCTGTTTTGAATTTGAATTTTTCGTGAAACTTCGCAAGGCCATATCTTGGTCATACGGACTCCGATTTTCGAAAACTCGGACTCTATTTCGCGTATTTTTCCGAGACGAACGCAATGGCACAGCCCGTTTCCCTTGATTTAGATTTTATAGTTTAATTCTGCCTCAATTTACGTTATAACATGTTATTCAAAAATATGGGTTGTTACAAGATCCAAATCAACAAATTAATTGTTGTGAGCTAATATTATTTTTATTTTATTTTTTGAACTCGATTTCTGCTATTCCTTTCTTCTAATTTCTTCTCTCCTTTGTTCTGCAGTTCCCTATAAGACAGCCGAGGCTTTGGCCGAGATCGGTATTTTAGCCCAATTCCATTTCAGTTCAAGCCGGAAACCGAATCAAGGCAGCCGGAGTCCCAGTGTACAGAATGAAACCTCACACCATGAACTAAACGTAACATCTTTTATACTCATATATAGGGCTGTTATGGTAATGGTAACCGTTACTGATACATGATAATCATTACCATACCAGTACTACTGGTAAGTCAAAAATAGCTACCGATGATTTACCATTACCAATGGTAAAATATTTATTGGTATACCGATAAACTGGTATACCGCTGGCTGGTAATGAGAAATTTACCAGTACAACAAACATTCAAATTTTTCTGCACTAAAATTTGAAAAAAAAAGCAATTATCTTGTTTTTTTATTATTATTCTATGATCTTTATATTAGAATTACGACATATTTTAGTTGACATCTAGGTATTTCTTAATCCATCACAGCTTATTTACAATAATATGAGATAATAACATTAATAATCTCAAACTTTGAGACGAACAAAACTTAAAAAGAATTATCATCATAAATAATACTACAAAATATTCATAAAAACCATTACGTATCGTTAAAAGTGTCCATGATTAAGCTTTGATCTAATAGTGAAAAATAAATTTAATATGATTGGTAAATTTACCGTTACCATTGATTTTGACTTTTCTTTACTGCTATATTTACCGTTAACAATGGTAAATTTACTGTTACCATACCGATAACATAGGTAAATAAAAGTGGCTCAATTCTTTTTACCAATTACTTGGTATTGGTATGGTACTGATAAATTTACCATTACTATAATAGCCCTACTCATATGTATTGCATGAAAGGGTGAATATGAAGATATCATAGGCGAAATAAAAGAAAAATAGAGATAAAAAGAGTGAGGATATTATCTAACCACATTTTTGTGCTATGTTGTTATTATGATTAAATGAAATGTTGCCGTAATGGTAAGTTTCTCTTTACCATATTATAACCGGTCAATCAATTACCAGTTTTGAATTATGTTGGTACAGAAGTGTAATTAGTGCAATAATAGTAAACTTATGATTTCATTTATTTTCACACTGCATCTAATTCAATTAACTGTTTTTTGTATTAATTTAGCGTATTCTTTATTGAACAACTTTTTGTGTGCATGCACCAAAATATTTGCATTAAGAATTCATTATAATATGATGAAAAGGATGGACAGGTTTATTTCAACTTAAGCAATAAGCAATTACATGTTCAAATTATTGTACAAATATTCATTACTTTAAAAGTCAACTTAAAATATTCATAGAAGTGTACAAGAATACAACCATCAATAATTACAAACACAAACAGTGTCTAAATCAACAAAAAAGATACTCACTATCCATGCAAGCTAAGATGGAAACATCAACAATCTCAAATAAGACATATTTACATACGTACATAAATACAAAAATATCTACCAAATAGAAAATACTAAAAAAAGCCGGTTCAAGCAAAATAGATTCAGATATTAAAGC
The DNA here is from genome assembly GCA_030737875.1 of Allium sativum. NCBI lineage: Eukaryota > Viridiplantae > Streptophyta > Magnoliopsida > Asparagales > Amaryllidaceae > Allium > Allium sativum. Next base: position 134,682,114 of record CM060925.1, on the reverse strand, counting down.
AAAGCATTATTAAAGGTTGACTTTGTTTCAGCAGGTAGTGCACATTCGTGTGCTTGATTATATGTGAAATACTCCAAGCATTGGCATGCAATTTCCCTTTTACAATGGTTATACACATCAATCCATTTGATTAAGTGTTATTCATTGAATAGTGCAACTACAGTTGGTAGGATATTAAACTGGTATCATCCTTGGTTTCACAGAACTATTAGATACTATATTTGAACAAGAGATAGCTGATGTGATTCTAGACCACATGTAATCATAGAAGTAGTTGGCACGACAGTTGAAATGTAGCCATATTAAAATTGCCAAAACATGCCGAAAGTTGAGTTATTTGCATATTAAAAGTAGATCAACAGATTTTTGTGGAATCGCTTATTTGTTATTTCTTTATTTATTCTTTTTACATGAACAAAAGTCAATTCTTAATACTTTAATAGTTAACTCCACTAGGAATTCTATGTCTACAGGCATTCACAAGCTAATAACAGTTAAGATCATTGTTTTAGGATGTACAGTTGTTTAAGATTTATACTTCATTGAAAATCTTTTGTTTCATTCAATTTCATTTATGCAGTCTTCTTTTATTATCCAAAAGGTAATATGTTCCCTTTTTAATTCAACTCTATCAACGAATAAACAGATATATTATTTTTTCTTTGATATCTCTTACCATTTTTTGTTATACAGGCATAATCTATGTTATCAAAAAGTTCCATCTGGATATTGCTGGACATCGTCAGCTAATATTGTCATAACATCATGTCTCATGTACCATAGTTGTTGTTTAATGTCATCTAGTAAATTAATACATATATATATATATATATATATCGGAAATTCTATAGGGACACAAAATTTTGACACGAATGGTGACACAATTGATTTGCACCATTGGATCACCCCATGAATTACACCTCTCCATGTAAAGACAAAAAGATCCAACGGTTGAGGCTCTGTGTCTCTCTCTTTGTGTCAAATTTTTTGTTCAAATAGCCGCCCCATATATATATATATATATATATACACACACACACACACACACACACACACACTATAGAAACAAATAAATGTCAGGCATCACAGAAAGTTTCAAAACAAGGATATTATGGTTAACATAAATAATACATCCTTGCATTATCAACTAAAAGTTATTATATTAAAATTATATTTATGCAGATGAGGTCACATGTATTTTTATATTAAGTAACCGCAATATAAGGTTTATGCTTACTCCAAAATAAATTTCAAACATGCCCCATTACACAAACCATAGTTACATATCTCATAATCATGTTCCAAATGAAAACTTTGAAAAACCTATTGGTCACAATAAATGTAAACCTAAATATATAAAAAACAAGAGTAGTGACATGTTACCTGAAATATGTATATGCTAAAATTAGTTAACATATGTATTTGGTCACCTCTAAACACATTTACATCTTTTTGTTAAGCATAGATTAATATTTATTTTACATATTAGTCATTCTTTATCTATGATCTTACGGCTGGAGCAAAACATTAGGTGCCAAGCTTGTCCATATAGCTAAAATTAGTTCTAGACAAAATTTTGAACTGATAAATAAAGAGAAACAAAGTGGTTTCGGCCAAATATAACCAAGCCTAATAAAAGTGAAATGTACTTAAAATATTAAACTTTTTCAACAAAAGACGGAAATACAGTGAATCTCATAAGCTTGGATTCAATCAAGCATGTTGTTTGGCAAAACATGTCTATAATTAATAACCACCTCCAAGGTACCTTGCAGCATCATATGGCGTCCAGTAGATAGTTACGACAACATGTATATTCATTATCATGAGTTGTTGAACATGAAATCCATCATAGTAGTTAACGCGCTAAGGCGCAAAAAAGTGCAAGCATTGAGTCTGGGGCTTTTTTGAGCCTTGGGCTTTTTTGTGTGCCTTTTATATGAGTTTGATCTGCTATTTTACTAACTACAAATTAATTTTGATACCATATTTTATAATTCATTCAATTATTTACATATTTTATTAATAAAATTTAAATTTTAAACCATATTTTATTATTTGTTGAACAATTAAACTTTTTATAAACAAAATTTTGAATTTAGCCAAAAAAAAGCGCCTCAAACTGCAAAAAGGCACATGCCTTGAGCCTTGGGCTTTTTTCTAAGCGCGCGCCTTGATAACGAAGAAATCCATGCCAAAATGACACCTGAATTAATCACATATTCAACTAAAAACATAATCTGTGCTGAGAATCAATGGACAATGACTTTCCAAATACTCAAATAATAAGCCTTTTTTTTGAAATAGGATAACCGGTGTGTTCATGGTATAGGCGGATCTTCCCCCCTTCCAAATCAATCAAGTTATAATGACTTATTTTACATCCATTTTCAAACAAATTTTATGAACCTATCTGCATTAAAATTATCTTTAAACACAGTTAAATGTTACAAAGATATGCAAATCACAAATACATAAAAAATTAAAGTAAAGGTGAAAACAGTAATAAAAAGCAATAATCAAAACACCCACCGGATTAATCTTACACATGCAGATCTACGCCAATAGAGTTAATATCAATAATTCATCAGATAAATAGAAAACAAAATAATAAGATAAAAACTATCATCTTATACTACGGATCCCATTGAAAAAAGGTAAGTAAATTACGAATGGGAAGGTGATGAAATCTCGGCAGCGCTAAGCAAGCGTAGTCGCCAGATTTGTATAAAAAACTACGATTTAATTGTCGGGAAGGAGAAGAAATATGGATGGTTTGGACATTAGATTATCACCACATCGCCCCGTTCCTCGGTACAAATGGCACATAGATGGAGCATTATGCAGTGTTTTCTTCGCAGTACAAGGAGAAGTGCAAAACGTGTTGGTTTTAGTACTCCACCGCTGCTGTGTTACACAAGTGGCATCCACACCTTGCGGTTACTGAAAGATTTGAAAGTTTTTAGAAACGGCCATGCATGGAGGGTCGAGATACGAAAAAGCACCCCAAAATTATTATTAAGTTGGCAAGTGTGCCTCGCTTAAAAAACTACTTTTTTGGATTTTCTACCAACTAGTGATCCATTTTTAACATCTTAGGCTAATTTTATCCATCAATCCAAATTTTGACCACTACCACCAATTTTCATCCATTGTTGGCTTGCATTTAGGCAAAATGCAAACGAATGAATTTTAGAAATACAAGCATTAAAATTTCATGAATTTGACCTGTTTTGCAAACAAACAGATGTGTCTATTAATTGATTTTTGAAAAATCTAAAATCTGTATGCATCAATATCTGAAAAGTGGATAAATATTCAATATTCAAACAACGAATGCGGATGTGAATATGAGAACATCCGCATTCAAAAATTATTCGTCCTATTTCGATCAAAATTTTAAGTTATTTTGAACGTATTTTAGCATAATAAATGATGTAAAAATTTTGATTTATTATGTCAATTGTTTATATTTTATACAATTAATGTATATAAACTACTTAAACTTGTTTATTATCTTGATTTTGTATATATTTTATAATAAATGAAAAAGAAAAATTATTAAATCAAAAGTTTCAATTTGCGCTTTGTGGTTTATCGATTGTCACCATGTATGATAATTATCTGATATTCATCAAAATTTAATTGTCGGAAATACATATTATGAGGGGAAAAAAGGCAGAACATGATCTCACAATAAAGCTAATAACCTATAATATAAACATGATATTTACCAAAAAAAAAGACTTTTGTGTGTGTGTGTTTATATATATATAACAATATAAGTAATTATTTACAAATCAGCTTGGACAGTAATAGTTATCATGTTAAGGATTGAGATGATGTTTTGATGACAACAACCTTTTTTAACTATTATAAAATATATATTAACATCACTGTATAGAAATATATGTGTGTGTATATGCAGGAATTATATACAGGTATTGATTATTGAAGACTGTACAGTTTAATGATTCAAAATTGTAGATTCCGAAGAAGAAGAGTTCAAGATTGAAAACTCATGAGCAATAAAGTTCAAGAAAACATGATAAATTAAAGAATCAAGAATTACTGTTAAAAATCCGTAATAGTACTTAAATTCTTACTTCAAATTTCTGATCATTTTTAGTCTTGTAGTATTTCTAAATATTCTTAAACTTTTTGATTTCAAAATTACTTTCTATTTAAAAAATATATATCTTTTAATATTTAAATTTTTTCCTTAGTTTTAAAGCTAACTTCTAATTTAAATATTTTAGATTTTCTTACTTATATTTTAGTTTTAATTATTGGAGAGTACTTAAGCTTCAACATTATTATTTCCTTATATTTATATCTATAGTTTTGTATAATAAGTTTTAAAGTTTTTATATTTATATTTATAGTTTTTAAATTGAGTTTTATATCACTTTTATAAATTATAAATATATGTTTTTAAAGATCTATTTTACTTTATTATACTATTATATAGAATAGTAGTTTGTTTAAACTCAAGAGTTAACTTGATTTATTTTAATATCATTTACATTATTTAAAAAAAACACAAATTTCAAAAATTGCCTAAGGCATGCCGACATCCCTTACCCCTATGTCGACATGGTGGTCGTTATGTTTCAAATTTCAAAATTTGTGTTTATTTGTTTAGATATTTTCTTAAAGAGACATGATTGTTTACCCACCATGAATACCATCTAATTTCGAATTTTTTTAACTACTTTTAGTCACTTTCTTCTTCTCTTTTCTCCTTTCCATTATTACTCTTAAAATTCAAATTTCTACATGTTGTGCAAAAATTGCACAAATGCGGAAACGATGCTAAAATGGATCTAGCTTGTCGATTAGTTATCAACCACTAACTCAATAAAAATAATCACCAAACAAAAAGTACAAAAATAGAAGAGGAGGAGAAGACACAAAAGATTTAACGTGGTTCAGATATGAATATCCTACGTCCACGGAGACCCAACAACTTTTTTATTTCTTTATTTCAGGAGGAGGTTACAAAAATGAGAAGAATTACAACAAAAAACTCAATACTAATTCTCACCCTATAATAGATACAGAAAATATGGATCTATTGAGGAATAATATGGAGAGATATATTTTCTTGTGATGATACAAAAGTGAGCAAATGGCTTCATATATATAGGAAGAATAGAGAATTCTAGAAGATAAGGATGAAGATGTTTAGGAATTTCCTTGATTTTATCCACCACAAATCTTGCGCATTAATTTAGTTTCCACCTATATAAATTCTTCATTGATTCTCCAAATCAATTAATTGTTTCCCATATTTGGCTTGATTATAGGAACAATTAATGCCTCTCTCACCCTACCAATTCTTGATTGATTCTTTAAATCAGTTGTCTTCTCTATATTAATTTATTTCTCATAATTGACTTGGTTATGGAAACAAATAATGCCTTCTCATTAATATATTTTAATTGCCAAAATTTAACACTCCACCTCGATTAAATATATTCATCAATCACCAAAAATCAACAAAATTGTTGGGTCTATGCCATCTAGCTCAATGTGAACTACTTTGGGCAATATTGCCCAAACAGAGCTTCCAAATCTTTCCCAAGCATAAGAAAGATAATATGCACATCAACAAGCAAAATGCATATGAACAAATATCAAAAATCTTCAGAAAATCCGATGAAGGAGACAAACTTGTAGATACAGAAATCTGAGAGACTAATGGAGATATCATAGCGCGCTTCACCTTCTCCATCCTACATTGAGTGAGGACATACTCAATATTATCTACTTCAACCTCCTTTTCAAGAATTTTACTCGACTTCACCAAGTCTACCTTATCAAACTCAACACCAAGCTCCACAGCATTCAAAGCATAAGATGAATAATCATCATTACAAATATACTTACCAATAGGGCCAACTGAACTAAAAGGCCTTAACTGCGACCGAGCTCCACCTAGAGTCTGAACCTTTGAAATCTTCTCATCAACCATGGTACCATCGGAAATACCACTTTCTCTCTGAATATGGAAACAATCCGATGATTCCAAATGTGTTTGGGGATTTTGTGTCCTCCTAATGTCATCACTTGATAGAGGCTCCACCTTCAATAAAGATCTCTCATCAAATATTACATGTCTGCTAGTCACAATTCTCTTGGGTTTTTTTCACCACAACCTATACTTCTTCATTCCTTCTCCATAGCCTAACAAAATGTGCTTGCTTCCTCTAGGCTTCAACCTATCATGTCTCTCATCTTCTAAATAAGCTGAACAACCAAACACTTTAAGGAATGAATAATCAACATACTTTCTTTTCCATACTTCTTCTGAGATCTTCATATCTATGGCAATAGAAGGTGTACGGTTGATGAGAAATACTGCCATAGATATCGCTTCTGCCCAAAATCCCTCTTCTAGACCAGCAGTCAGTCTCAAGCTCATAGCTCTTTCCCATAATATCCAACACATGCTCTCTGCCACTTCAAAAGAATGTGACTTCGTAGAAAAATCTCTAAGTACATGCTCAGACGCACAATAGTTAGTGAATTCTTGTGACGCAAATTCACTACTATTGTCAACTCTAAGAACTTGTAGCCGCTTTCCTGACTTCTTTTCAACTAAGGTCTTCCACTTCTGAAATTGGGCAAATATTTCGGATCTAGTCTTCATGAAATAGACCCAAACCATACGCGAGAAATCATCCACAAATATGACGAAGAAACTGGCTCCACCTAAAGATGAAATTGGGGTGGGTCCCCAAACATATGAACGAACATACTCTAGAAACTCTGTAGCTCTAGGTCTTCCAACATCAAATGTGACATGCTTCTTCTTTCCAAAAGAACAATCTTCACAAGAGCTAGGCTTTAATTGAGAATCAACAACAATTAACCTACGCTTCTTCAATACTTCTAGGCTCTCCTCATCCACATGACCTAAACGAAGGTGTCATAATTGAGTAGAATCTGGAACACTACAATCAGTAGAAACTATTGAATCTCCAAATACTGTCTCTCCATGAAACATATAAATATCATTTCGCACCCCTTTCATCACTACTAAGGAACCCTTAGCCACTCTTAAATTCTCCCCATCTATTATTATCTTCATACCAAGCCTACTCAAAGCTCCAACTGACAACACACTCTTTTGCAGCATCGAAACATGTCGAACATCCGTGATAGTCCTAATAACACCATCATGCATCTTAAACCTCACACTACCAATGCCCACAACATGACAAGATGTGTCATTCTCCAAATGAACTGCTCTGCCATCAATTTTCTCATAACTGACAAAACAGCTCCTATCTGGCGTCATATGAAAAGAGGCTCTAGAATCAATCACCCAACTTGTCCTCTCTAAAGGTGGAATGGTGGCTGAAAATAATGATGTATCACTATCACATCTATCTGCATCTGATCTAAATGTTGTATGAATTGAAGCTTTCTCTTTCTTCTCTTTCTTCTCTTTCTTCTTTCTCAGGGCTGAACAATTTCATATGAAATGTCCCTTCTTCTTACAATAATAGCAAGCACCTCTTCTAGAACCCAAGAAGTGGAATCTATGCATATCTCCTCTAAGGTGCTGCTGCATCTTATCTCTTCCTCTAAGTGAATGAAGTTGTTGCTGAAGAACACCGTCATTAGTCTTCACTTTGACCTTCCATATCCCAAAAAATTCTCTTCTAACAAATTTGGTGACGCCATAATCTTTCATACAACTACTAGAAGAATTAGCCATTGGTAACTAATCTAGAACAAGACAGCTAGCTCTGATACCAAAGTGTTGTGCAAAAATTGCACAAATGCGGAAGCGATGCTAAAATGGATCTAGTTGTCGATTAGTTATCAACCACTAACTCAATAAAAATAATCACCAAACAAAAAGAACAAAAATAGAAGAGGAGGAGAAGACACAAAAGATTTAACGTGGTTCGGATATGAATATCCTACATCCACAGAGACCCAACAACTTCTTTATTTCTTTACTTCAAGAGGAGGTTACAAAAATGAGAAGAATTACAACAAAAAACTCAATACTAATTCTCACCCTATAATAGATATAGAAAATAGGGATCTATTGAGGAATAATATGGAGAGATATATTTTCTTGTGATGATACAAAAGTGAGCAAATGGCTTCATATATATAGGAAGAATAGAGAATTCTAGAAGATAAGGATGAAGATGTTTAGGAATTTCCTTGATTTTATCCACCACAAATCTTGCGCATTAATTTGTTTTCCACCTATATAAATTCTTCATTGATTCTCCAAATTAATTAATTGTTTCCCATATTTGGCTTGATTATAGGAACAATTAATGCCTCTCTCACCCTACCTATTCTTGATTGATTATTTAAATCAGTTGCCTTCTCTATATTAATTTATTTCCCATAATTGACTTGGTTATGGAAACAAATAATGCCTTCTCATTAATATATTTTAATCGCCAAAATTTAACACTACAATCAAATTCTACCGAAATTCAAAAGAGAATTAAATCAGTATATTTCTAATTTGATTCTCTATCAAACTCCCTTAAGGATTCAAGTGCTATTCAGAGTTATATGAGTTTCTATAATCAAAGATCGCAAGATCAAAGTTCTTCTCAAAACTAATACTGAAAAGGTGTAGTTGTAGCCCGCTCAAATCAATTAGGTGTGATCGTAGCCCGCAAATCAATTGGGTGTGATCGTAGCTCAGAAATCGATTAAGTCTCACTATACTCGAAAACAGGAGAAAAGGACCTCGTGGCCTGTGAAATCGAGAATTGTAATTTGGATATTATTTGAAAAGAAATTTGCATCAACCCAGAGTTGTATGAGACCGGGTGTATGGTAACTCCGAACTAATATAAAAATCCAGGTGTGTTCTTTCCTTTACTGTTTTTACTTATTATTATATGCATCTGTGTTTGATTAAGTGATTGTTTCATACTTGTGATTTGCATTTGTTTATGATATATTCAAAACGATTTCATAATATTCATAAATTCCATTATACACTATTCACCTCTCTCCCTCTAATGTTAAGTTTGCCTTAATATCTGTGATCCGCATTTCCCAGCATATCGGTTCTATGTTGATGCATACAATATAAATAACGTAGAGGAAAATAATAGAAGTATGTGAGCACATCCTGTCATCCAACTTATCTCCTAAAACTACAAATTGTCCAAGCTAGATCTGCAAATATGCTCGATCTGAACAGGCATTGTAATGGAATAACAACCGGATCAATATAGTAAATCAGCATAAGAAAACACACCTTGGTTTAATTTTATTGTTATAATAAAAAATTAAATAAAATGTATTGTGAGACCACGTCGCACATGAATATAGATAGATATTTACCTTGCAATAGCCAAACTATCTGTATTAGAAAATACCATGATATTATAAAAATATCGGCGAAAATATATAATAATCAAGTAACCGTGATGCTGGTGAAAGTAAATCACAACAAGACTAGGTATATAATTAAAAACCAATAAGGATCATTTGCTAGTTGTGTAGGATTTTCGTGAAGGTGTCACCAGTACTTCGAGAACGGTCCTTCTGCACAATGGTCAAAGATATCCTTCTGAAGCATTGTACCCATCCGGTCAGAATACTACTGGAAAAGTACAATTGGTCTCGCTAAGATTGATTGCATCATTCCCAACATGCTAAAACTTAGAAAGTATTGCTAAAAAGAGAGCCGACTACACACTATGGGTTTATTAACCCTAATGGTCATGTCTCTTATATTTGGTTTTATTCATTACTGCTGGCTAGACTACGTCCAACATTCCATCTTATGCATAGTATCAAAAATAGATTACGAATATCACATGAATTATAATACCTCAACAGGTTTCAGAATTACATACGGATTCCCACATCTCCAAAGATCTCGGAATCGCACGTAGATCCCAACACCAGAACGGGTCTTGGAATCGCACATGGATCCCAACATCCATGTCGCGGAAACTTTAGTATTGGTTAGTAAGGAGAATTTAGAATTAGTTAAGAGTTTAAACTTTAGTGACGAGAATGAGAATTCCTAAGTAGGGCAGACTTTAGGAGTAAAACCATATTCGGTGAATCACTAAATTTTAATATCTGATAAAAAGTTAGTTTCCGTCTAAGCAGATATTGAAGTGCTAATTGTTTAGAATTAAAAAAATGTATTTGGATAGGAATATATTAAGGGATGAGGAGGAGAGTTATTGGAGAGGAACGATTGCAATTTTTATTGATGCAAAACATGATACAAAGAGCACATATATATAGTGCTATGAGCCCAACGGCTAGTACAAAATATACCAAATATGTATGAGCCTAATGGCTAGTATAAATATACCAAGTATGCATGAGCCTAACGGCTAGTAGATAATGACAAAGCATGCTAAATATGATAAAAACGTGTTCACACTCTAACGGCTCTATTGTAACGGCTCTATTGTCTTCGTTATGCCCCCTCAGTTCGAACTAGGGTTTCCTTGCTCATTCTGGCTTCCGCCTACACTGATAACGCGAAGTTCCTCTCTCATTCTGATGAAATTTTTGGTCGAAAGGGTATGCGGGCACATGACATATTGCAAGTCTTCCTGATTGCGTTCTTTCTCTCACAAAGTGGAGATCAATTTCAAGATGTTTCGTCCTTGAATGTTGAATAGGGTTTAGAGATAAAGATACCGTGCTCTTATTATCGCACCAAATGACCGGCTTTCATCTTGGAGTGAAACCAAGCTCCTCCATCAGTGACTCTATCCACATGATTTCGGCTGTAGCGCTTGCCAGTGCACGGTACTCAGCCTCTGTGCTAGATCTTGATGTGGTCTGTTGTTTCTTCGTACACCAGGAAATGATATTGGAACCGAGGTAAACGCAGTATCCTGAGACAGACTTTCGATCGTCAATATCGTTGGCTCAATCGGCATCGCTAAAGCACTGCAAGTTAAGTTCGTTTTCTGAATTTAGGCATATGTCGTAATGTTTTGTGCCTTGTAAGTATCGTAACACTCTCTTTAATGCCATCCAATGTTCTGATAAAGGGTTCTGCATGTATTGACTGAGTTTATTGACGCTGTAGCATATGTCTTGTCGAGTAATAGTTGCGTATTGTAATGCTCCTATTATGCTTGTATATTGTTTGGCATTGTCGATAGCTTCTCCTTTATGCTTAGATAGTCTTAGGTTACTAATCATAGGCGTAGGTAATGGGTTTGCCTTGTGCATATTTGCCCTTTGCAGTATTTCAGTGATATAATTTTGTTGGGATAATATTAATTCACCATTGTTTTTCCTAATCACTTGTATTCCAAGAAAATTTTTTAGTTCCCCCAAGTCTTTAATGGCGAAATTTTGATCCAGCTTGTGTACGATTCTGTTTATTTCTTCACTGCTGTCTCCTGTTATTAGCATGTCGTCAACGTATACTAGAATGAACACAGTTCCGTGTATGCCCTTCTTCATATATAGAGAATTTTCCGATTTAACTTGTGAGAAACCCATGTTAGACAAAGTTGACTTTAGCTTTTCATACCAAGCTCTCGAAGCTTGTTTTAAGCCATATATTGCTTTGTGTAGTTTGCATACTTTATCACCAGTACCATATCCTTCAGGTTGTTGCATGTATACCTCTTCAGTCAATTCCCCGTTCAAAAAAGCATTGTTGACGTCCAGTTGCCTCACATTCCATCCTTTGTTTAGAGCAATGGTCAGTATAATTCTGATGGTTGTAGGTTTTATGACTGGGGAAAAAGTTTCATTGAAATCAAAACCAAATTGTTGCGCGTAACCTTTTGCAACCAATCTGGCCTTGTATTTGTCAATAGATCCATCTTCTTTTCTTTTTATTTTGTATGTCCACCTACAACCAATCACATTTTTGTGTTTTGGTTGAGTCACTAAGCTCCAAGTGTTGTTTTTTATGATAGCTTTATATTCAGTGTCCATTGCCTCCTTCCATTTATTTGATCTTATAGCTTGAGTGAAATTCAATGGTTCGATCTCACTGGCAGAAATATTATATACTTTGGGTTTGAAGATGCCTCTCTTTGACCTGGTGATCATGTGATGTCCAGTTGATTGTGGTGGTGTTTGCTGCTGTGTATCATTGTTGCTGGTAGTGTCAACATGGTTGTTGTTTTCTGTATCTTCACTATACTGCATGTTTTGATGTATGTTTGTATCTTCTGAGTCATTGTGTGTCTCATTGGTTTGCTCATTTGTTCGATCCATAGTTTCTTCCTGGGTGTTTAAATTTCTTGTGCGTTGTTGCTCTTCATTTCTATCAATTGAAGGTGGTTCAGTAATGAATGGCTCGAACCGTATGTTATTGTTTATGCTTTGTTCCCCATCCTTTTTGCCGATTTGCTTTTCTACATAAGGAAACTTGTTTTCATCAAATATCACATGTCTAGAAACGTATATTTTTTCATTTTTGTCCATGCACTTATAACCTTTTTGGTTTTGTGCATACCTATGACGAAAAGGAATTTCGCTCGGTCCGAACCAGTCGTTAAACCGACCCAGACCGCTCGAAACGCCCTATCGTTTGAGAACACAACAAATCAGAACGCACACGGAAGAACATTTCATGTATATTACAACAATGCATCAGAATACAAGAATATACAGAGTATAAATGAATATTATACAACACAGATTATCAGAGATTACAATAAATTACATAGCAGCGGAAAATAATACAATACACAACTAGAAGAGATATACGGATACAAAGCTTTCCGGATATCATTCCAGCTGTAAACCAGGATCCTGTGAATATAAATCTGCAAAACCAAAACTACTAGCTGCCCGTGTCAAAATAGGGGCACCCAGAGTTTAGGTTAAAACAATAAACTCCAGGTCAGTCATGGGACTGGTGTGAGAACTAAAACAGTTATTAATCTTTATTTTTAAAGCTAGGTAAATCAAGGGACCACACCGTATAACACGGAACGGGTTTCCTCCCAAGAATACCAGTGCATCAAACAAACAGCGCAATGCTAAAATAGAGAAAAATGAAGCTGTTATAAGACCCAGGTCCTATCACACAATGCAACGCAAGCCGGGGGATAGGGTTTTCCCTTATAACAGCCAAAGAATGCTTGATACGTTTAAAACAAATCATTTGATACTATCATCAGTGTATAGTGTATAAAACAATCTTCAAATCATAAGTTTCAACCATAGGCGGCATGGGTACCACATATCATGTCGCCATACTAGTTCTACAATTAAAACCGCAAATGTCACGTATTTGGAAATTGGATTTCCATCTATGAACCGAGGCAAAAGATAGTCCTCAACCGATTCGAGACAATCTAGCCCATGTCTCAGGCAAGCACGCAGGCAAGCCTTGGATCGTCAGGGCCGGTCCACCGATGTGGATTATTATGCCTGAACACTAAGTTTCCCCACCCTATGGGGTGTAAGTCTGGTCCGTCTGCCGACCAGAATGCATCGGCCGAAACCGATATAATCGAGGCGCCTCGCAACAGCAACAACCACATAAGTCAAACTCGTCAGGGCGTGTAAAACCACTAACGCCACTTCTAGCTAGAAAGAAACGCAAGTCCTCCCTGAGGTCCGTCTCCCGTTTTTGGTTCATACCGGGTGTGAAACTCGCGAAGTAAACGTTACACAAAGCTACGCCTCAAAGGCCGTGCTTGGATCATCAACCACAAGACTTTTCTTTTCAACAGAAGCCTTGATCATTTGCCACTTAGGCGTGCCACACAAACAATTCACTCTATGCGTTTGATATCCATCAGTATATAACCCCTGAGCTCGTACGTCTCAGAGAAGGGCGTTAAGCAAGAGAATAAATTCTCCGCCGCCAAACAGATATATATTTAATAGAAATCAACCACACAGACTAAAATCCAATGTCGGACACACAGTCCATTTACAAGTCTGTTCTGGGTCTGAACAAAATCGGAGGCACCTAGTACCCCGCATATCCATCGATCTCCAAGTACGTCTGGACGATCACCAACTGTTTCCATCTTCTTGGGTGTACAGCCCAATCAAGATCATCAGTAATCACCCAAACGACGTGAAGACTTCTGGTCTTCGACCACCGTCTTCATCTTCGACTTATCGTCGTATCAGTTATTCAAAATGGGATAAACCCGGTCTTTCCGAATAACTCGCGTATATTTTAAATAAGTGTTACACAAACACAACATACGCCTCATTCCAATTCATCAGTCACTAACCGTGAATTAATCAAGAGAGTAATTCCCCAAATATTAACCCCGAAGGCCGAAACCAACATCAGATCAATATCCAGAAAACCATTCTGCTTGGCTAACCGACAGTTAGTTTCTAAATTTCCCATTAATTTTATCAAAGATAAATCATTAAAGTTCATTCTCAAATCTTCTTTTGAATTTCGATCCAACTAGTCGGGATTAGCGAACCACACCGAAGTAATTATTTATTTTATTTCCCAATCCCAACCTATTAATACCATGAAGTAAAACTGGTCCTACTTCATATCTAACACCACGGTGTTATCGGTAAATTCAATTACCATTTCACGTTCAAATCTAATTAAAGATTTGACTGTCGCCTGGAGCAAAACTGGTGATACTCCATTCTCGATCATTTCAATCTAATTAAAGATTCATTAAAACTCCACTTAGTTTTAATCTTTAACTGGGTTAAAGAATCAGTGTCATTTAAAACACAGTTCACGATAAACCCAAAATCACATTCCATTAATTATCGGGTTAAAGAACGAGTGTTATTTAAAGCACTGTCCACGATAAACCCAAAAATCAATACCAATTCAATTCCAATTAAATATTATTTAATTGGTACACTTCATTAAATCTAAATAAAAAGATTTAATCTTTTCTCAACTGGGTTCAAGAACAGTGTTAGTCAAGACACCATTCACGACAAACCCAAATCACATTTGATATTAAATACAAGGTTCTGAATAGAAAATATCCCGGCTTATATTCAATATCAAATTCTACGACCAACAAATATCGTATTGGAAATAACGATATATATATCTATATCTTTCAAATTTCCATAACAACATCTGTATAGTCACGAAATCCAACATCGAAATATTCCGAAGACGATTTCGATTCAAATCCATTCCAATGCAATCATTGGAAATTCTGGTTATTTTAAAAACCCTTTTCAAATTCAATTTATTTAATTAAAAATAAATAGAATTATAATTCTAGTTCAAAACTAGTTCATTTCGATAAAAATCTATTTTTATCTTTTCAAATATGGAGTTTTTCATCCCAATTCTTCCCAAATCATTTCTTATGATTTTACACAAATTATTACTATTTTTAATAATTTTATCAAGGCCCGTACAGTCGATTTCCATCAATGGCCATCGAACTGCACTTACAGCGACCTTTCCTAAATTTGATTTGGACGTATCTCCAAATCCAACCGTTAGATTTCAAATTTCGAATATCCATTAGAAAGATCTTTTCGATACGAACCCAACGGTTCCGGTTTTAGGAGAATCCGACGGTCGGATCTCCCGTAATATCCGTTCGAAGTCAATGGTCGAAATTCGTGAACTGCTTTATAAATCGTTTTTAAATTCATTTTCAAAACGGTTCTAACTTCATATTCAATTTCAAATCAAAATTGAATATTCCAATATAAATTCGTTTTAAATTCTTTTCAAATCGATTTCAATTTGAATTCATTTATATTCAAATTCAATTCGAATCCATTTCTATTTATTTTCAATTCGAATTCATTTCTATTTATTTTCAATTCGAATTCATTTCTATTTATTTTCAATTCGAATTCATTTCTATTTATTTTCAATTCGAATTCATTTCTATATAGTTCGAATTTCAAATCTATTCAATTTTCCAATCTATTCAATTTTCATTGAAGAATGAATAAAATCGATACAAATATCGTTCACGTCAAGATGGCGTCAATCTAACCAACACGGCTTCATGTGTTTCTATTTTCAAATATTCTATCTCAAATATTTCTATTTCAAATATTTCTATTTCAAATATTTCTATTTCGAAACTGGAATGAGGCCCAATCAATTACCATATAAAGTTAATTATATGGATTTTCTACAACACATGTATACAATAACAACGATGAATAATCAACCATCATCCAGAGTGCATTCTACACTGTATGAGCATCGAATATAAATATTCAATGCTTATAGCAGCCTGTCAATCAATCGATCGACATACAACTAATTATTGGGATTAGTGTACGTCAAATATCATCCCAATACCCGTGTGGGGTTTCAAGCAATCAAACACAGATTTTTATTTGTGTAGTTGGGCGATGTTTAAAATTTATCGTCCCAATCAATGTCCTTCAAATAGGTGTACATAAACAAACCGTCTGGTTTGTAAATGAATATTTTATTTTATTCACTTCTACGTTAAAAATTATATTTTTAACGATCCAGACATTTTATTTCAACATATGAATTTCTATTCAGTTCATTCTTTAAATAAAATGATATTTTTATTTTTCTAACTTATTTTAGAAAATTTCGGCGGCATAACGGCACGATACTAGAAACGGGACAAGGCCTAGCCTTATCCCCGGTCTAGTGAAGGCCCACGCCATTCACACATCAATCAAATCAATTTCATTTCACCAAACAATTCAATTCAAACCAAATAATCTAACCAACTACACAACCAAACAATTAAACAAACAAGCCATCCATGGTCTGTGGATGACGGGTGTCGGGTGCTACTAAACACCGTCTGCATCCTAGTATATATATATAACTAAAAAAAAAAGAATTTTGAGTGAGAAGTTCTCACCGATAGCTATCCTAACTCCACGGCACTTCTAATGCAGGAAATCTTCACTGTTCTCGCCTCTTATCACTTTCTTTCGCCCGTAGCCACTACATATATAAAAATCGAATTTTTACTATGCTATTCAATATATAAAGATCGAATTTTTACTAAGCTATTCAATATATAAAAATCGAATTTTTTACTATGCTATTCAATATATAAAAATCGAATTTTTACTATGCTATTCAATATATAAAAATCGAATTTTTACTATGCTATTCAATATATAAAAATCGAATTTTTACTATGCTATTCAATATATAAAAATCGAATTTTTACTATGCTATTCAATATATAAAAATCGAATTTTTACTTCGCTATTCATATAGATAAAATACTATTTTTATCACGTTCTTCTATACATAAAGATTTCGCCTTTTCATTCCTACTATAATATAAAAATCATATTCTTACATATTCAACATCGCTATAAAAATCTCTTCTTTATGGTTTTAAAAATCTATCTTTTCCCTGATTAAAAATCACATCTTTCTCTAATTAAAAATTTCCTCTTTCTCTAATAAAAAAAATGAGATCTTTTTCATATTAAAAATCACGCCTTTCTAACTATAAAAATCGTGTTTTTATTTTGCTAACACCTATAAAATGATTTTAGAATATGTTTTATAATTAAAATTGATTGTATAAACTGAAAACTAATTCTAAAACCAATTACATTAATTGAATAAATAATTAGAATAAAAAAGAAAAAAACTTACTGGTGGTTCTAGGGTAGGGGATGGCGGCTCAGGGCGGAGGGGAGGTGGCAGGGGTGCGCTGGCGGCTTGCGGTCCTTTCTGGTGGCGGTGGCGTCCCTTCAGGGCGGCGGCGCTGGGCTCTCGAGGGTTTTTAGGGGGGGCGGTCGGCAGCGATTAAGGGTTAGGCGGGGCGCGTCGGAGAAGAAGGTGGGGGAGAGGAACGATGGGGGGGCGCGATGTCGGACTTCGACGGCTGGGGAGGGGCGACGAGGCGTCGGCAGGGTGGAGGGGCTCGAACGACGATGTCGGGTTCTCCCTTTTTTTTTCTTTTTTTTATCTGAAATGAAAGTATAGGGGGGGGGGGAGAATATTATAATTATATATTTATTTATATATTGATTTCAAAAAGCAACTTTTATTTTCGACCTCAAAATGAGGCCCACCGCCTGTCGTCCCTAGCGTTTTACCCCCATTCCGAACACAATGGGATATGTATCGTTGGCTGATTCGATTGTTTCGATCAGTTACCATCAAAATCAACATATAACTCTATATATTGAATTTGAACGCGCATTTCAATTTACTGGGGTCACATACTAACTCAAAAAATTACAGAAAAATATTTTCTAGCTTCGTACCGACGATACGGTCGTAATAAAACTAGTTTCGTCGAATTCTGAGACCATTTGAAAAATGGCCATTTTCCAGTCGATTAAAATCAACTAAAACTGGTCAAACGCGTTTTCCTTTGCCACGCTCACATATTGATTCGAAAAATTATGAAATTTGAAACCTAGCAATAACTTTACATCCTGGATCCAACAAAAGTGGTTTCGTCGAATCCGAGGTCTTTTGCAAAATTTCCATTTTTAAGGGTCTGAATTCCATAGCGACTATTCAGAATTTTCAACTGGACATATCTTTTTATCCCTGCTATGAAATTTTGATTTTTCGGACTCATTGGAAAGATAGTCACAATTAGATCCCATTATTTTTGGTTTCACTAAAATCCGGATTGTTTTGCACCCGGTACATTCATTTGAAGTTTGAAATCGAATTATCGAACTACCGCGCCATTTTCAATTCCTTTTATAATTAAAATAAAATTTTATATTCTAACGACGATCTATATAAATATATATACATTCTAAATATATTCAAAATAAATTTCTCGTCGATATTATTTAAAATAATTCATTTTAAATAATCAAAATTCGCTAAAATTGCCAAAATAAAAATTTTAAACTGGCCCAGATTTTCGGGTTATTACAATCTCCCCCATTTAAAACTTTTCGTCCCCGAAAAGGAACAAAGCCGAAAGTTGTTTAACAATTCAACTCAACTTCCATTGTTTTGATTACGGCTTAAGTTCTTCAACTTTTCAGTTTCTAAGAACTTTTCAAAAATTTCAAAAATTTGGCTAACACCCTAAATTTTCGAAAAATTTCGCCATAACCTCCCCTGCACCGGGAGCCACGGGAAAATCCCGAAATTGCCATATAGGCCTTCTGATCTCAAAAAGAAAAAGAAAAGGCCAAGCGGCTAGCCAATAGTCTCATAAAATCATCATCACCCAAACAAAACAGTAAATTATGTAGTAAACATGTACCTATTTGTCGGGAAAACAAATTTTATTCTCTGCTCTAGCCTCCTTGCTATGACCTGTTCAATGTAAGTACATATATATGCAAGCAAATGTGACCAATTTTCAATATAATTCAATATGTGATTCAATTAGGCTAAATGGCTAAAAATTAGCAAACAAATAAACAACCAACACAAACCTCAATCAATTAGTGAATTAGAGTTTCAAATTCATAATTTTGATACATATACAAAAATCATGTTTTTGATACCAAATCACAACAATAGGCCCTATCTAATTTTTGGTTCTCACACCAGTCAATAGGAAATATATAGATATTACACGTTCGTCACTCGAATATAAATTCTGATGATGATATATCAATCATCAGAATCACCCCCGGGCGACTAGAGTGTAATTCTATATCTATTCAGTATATTAAAACTTGAAATACACGCTAGCTAGGCGCATATGCAAAATCATTATATACTGGACTGTCCTAATCAATATGAACTAAATAATCAAATACGAATAGTTGATTTAAATTTTCAAAACAAAAATTGTTTTCATTTTAAAAATATACTCTTCACACTCGTCCTAGGATTCTACTGATCCCATCTCTAACGAGTCATTCTAATTGGATATTACTAATCCAATATCTGATGAATTCTTTCGTATGGTTCTAATGTGCCTTGTTCTCTGAGCTTTGTAAACCAAAGCTCTGATACTAACTGTGACGAAAAGGAATTTCGCTCGGTCCGAACCAGTCGCTAAACCGACCCAGACCGCTCGAAACGCCCTATCGTTTGAGAACACGACAAATCAAAACGCACACGGAAGAACATTTCATGTATATTACAACAATGCATCAGAATACAAGAATATACAGAGTATAAATGAATATTATACAACACAGATTATCAGAGATTACAATAAATTACATAGCAGTGGAAAATAATACAATACACAACTAGAAGAGATATACGGATACAAAGCTTTCCGGATATCGTTCCAGCTGTAAACCATGATCCTGTGAATATAAATCTGCAAAACCAAAACTACTAGCTGCCCGTGTCAAAATAGGGGCACCCAGAGTTTAGGTTAAAACAATAAACTCCAGGTCAGTCATGGGACTGGTGTGAGAACTAAAACAGTTATTAATCTTTATTTTTAAAGCTCGGTAAATCAAGGGACCACGCCGTATAACACGGAACGGGTTTCCTCCCAAGAATACCAGTGCATCAAACAAACAGCGCAATGCTAAAATAGAGAAAAATGAAGCTGTTATAAGACCCAGGTCCTATCACACAATGCAACGCAAGCCGGGGGATAGGGTTTCCCCTTATAACAGCCAAAGAATGCTTGATACGTTTAAAACAAATCATTTGATACTATCATCAGTGTATAGTGTATAAAACAATCTTCAAATCATAAGTATCAATCATAGGTGGCATGGGTACCATATATCATGTCGCCATACTAGTTCTACAATTAAAACCGCAAATGTCGCGTATTTGGAAATTGGATTTCCATCTATGAACCGAGGCAAAAGATAGTCCTCAACTGATTCGAGACAATCTAGCCCATGTCTCAGGCAAGCACGCAGGCAAGCCTTGGATCGTCAGGGCCGGTCCACCGATGTGGATTATTATGCCTGAACACTACGTTTCCCCACCCTATGGGGTGTAAGTCTGGTCCGTCTGCCGACCAGAATGCATCGGCTGAAACCGATATAATCGAGGCGCCTCGCAACAGCAACAACCACATAAGTCAAACTCGTCAGGGCGTGTAAAACCACTGACGCCACTTCTAGCTAGAAAGAAACGCAAGTCCTCCCTGAGGTCCGTCTCCCGTTTTTGGTTCATACCGGGTGTGAAACTCGCGAAGTAAACGTTACACAAATCTACGCCTCAAAGGCCGTGCTTTGATCATCAACCACAAGACTTTGCTTTTCAACAGAAGCCTTGATCATTTGCCACTTAGGCGTGCCACACAGGCAATTCACTCTATGCGTTTGATATCCATCAGTATATAACCCCTGAGCTCGTACGTCTCAGAGAAGGGCGTTAAGCAAGAGAATAAATTCTCCGCCGCCAAACAGATATATATTTAATAGAAATCAACCACACAGACTAAAATCCAATGTCGGACACACAGTCCATTTACAAGTCCGTTCTGGGTCTGAACGAAATCGGAGGCACCTAGTACCCCGCATATCCATCGATCTCCAAGTACCTCTGGACGATCACCAACTGTTTCCATCTTCTTGGGTGTACAGCCCAATCAAGATCATCAGTAATCACCCAAACGACGTGAAGACTTCTGGTCTTCGACCACCGTCTTCATCTTCGACTTATCGTCGTATCAGTTATTCAAAATGGGATAAACCCGGTTTTCCGAATAACTCGCGTATATTTTAAATAAGTGTTACACAAACACAACATACGCCTCATTCCAATTCATCAGTCACTAACCGTGAATTAATCAAGAGAATAATTCCCCAAATATTAACCCCGAAGGCCGAA
Source organism: Allium sativum (assembly GCA_030737875.1). Taxonomy (NCBI): domain Eukaryota; kingdom Viridiplantae; phylum Streptophyta; class Magnoliopsida; order Asparagales; family Amaryllidaceae; genus Allium; species Allium sativum. Next base: position 134,660,483 of record CM060925.1, on the reverse strand, counting down.
ACCAACATCAGATCAATATCCAGAAAACCATTCTGCTTGGCTAACCGACAGTTAGTTTCTAAATTTCCCATTAATTTTATCAAAGATAAATCATTAAAGTTCATTCTCAAATCTTCTTTTGAATTTCGATCCAACTAGTCGGGATTAGCGAACCACACCGAAGTAATTATTTATTTTATTTCCCAATCCCAACCTATTAATCCCATGAAGTAAAACTGGTCCTACTTCATATCTAACACCACAGTGTTATCGGTAAATTCAATTACCATTTCACGTTCAAATCTAATTAAAGATTTGACTGTCGCCTGGAGCAAAACTGGTGATACTCCATTCTCGATCATTTCAATCTAATTAAAGATTCATTAAAACTCCACTTAGTTTTAATCTTTAACTGGGTTAAAGAATCAGTGTCATTTAAAACACAGTTCACGATAAACCCAAAATCACATTCCATTAATTATCGGGTTAAAGAACGAGTGTTATTTAAAGCACTGTCCACGATAAACCCAAAAATCAATACCAATTCAATTCCAATTAAATATTATTTAATTGGTACACTTCATTAAATCTAAATAAAAAGATTTAATCTTTTCTCAACTGGGTTCAAGAACAGTGTTAGTCAAGACACCATTCATGACAAACCCAAATCACATTTGATATTAAATACAAGGCTCTAAATAGAAAATATCCCGGCTTATATTCAATATCAAATTCTACGACCAACAAATCGTATTGGAAATAACGATATATATATCTATATCTTTCAAATTTCCATAACAACATCCGTATAGTCACGAAATCCAACATCGAAATATTCCGAAGACGATTTCGATTCAAATCCATTCCAATGCAATCATTGGAAATTCTGGTTATTTTTAAAACCCTTTTCAAATTCAATTTATTTAATTAAAAATAAATAGAATTATAATTCTAGTTCAAAACTTGTTCATTTCGATAAAAATCTATTTTTATCTTTTCAAATATGGAGTTTTTCATCCCAAGTCTTCCCAAATCATTTCTTATGGTTTTACACAAATTATTACTATTTTTAATAATTTTATCAAGGCCCGTACAGTCGATTTCCATCAATGGCCATCGAACTGCACTTACAGCGACCTTTTCTAAATTTGATTTGGACGTATCTCCAAATCCAACCGTTAGATTTCAAATTTCAAATATCCATTAGAAAGCTCTTTTCGATACGAACCCAACGGTTCCGGTTTTAGGAGAATCCGACGGTCGGATCTCCCGTAATATTCGTTCGAAGTCAATGGTCGAAATTCGCGAACTGCCGCGGCGCGGCGCGTTCTATTCAGGCCATTATATTATATATATATAATATTTATAATATATACTTCGTCGATTTCCTTTTAAAACGTGCTTTATAAATCGTTTTTAAATTCATTTTCAAAACGGTTCTAACTTCATATTCAATTTCAAATCAAAATTGAATATTCCAATATAAATTCGTTTTAAATTCTTTTCAAATCGATTTCAATTCGAATTCATTTATATTCAAATTCAATTCGAATTCATTTCTATTTATTTTCAATTCGAATTCATTTCTATTTATTTTCAATTCGAATTCATTTCTATTTATTTTCAATTCGAATTCATTTCTATTTATTTTCAATTCGAATTCGTTTCTATATAGTTCGAATTTCAAATCTATTCAATTTTCCAATCTATTCAATTTTCATTGAAGAATGAATAAAATCGATACAAATATCGTTCACGTCAAGATGGCGTCAATCTAACCAACACGGCTTCATGTGTTTCTATTTTCAAATATTCTATCTCAAATATTTCTATTTCAAATATTTCTATTTCAAATATTTCTATTTCGAAACTGGAATGAGGCCCAATCAATTACCATATAAAGTTAATTATATGGATTTTCTACAACACATGTATACAATAACAACGATGAATAATCAACCATCATCCAGAGTGCATTCTACACTGTATGAGCATCGAATATAAATATTCAACGCTTATAGCAGCCTGTCAATCAATCGATCGACATACAACTAATTATTGGGATTAGTGTACGTCAAATATCATCCCAATACCCGTGTGGGGTTTCAAGCAATCAAACACAGATTTTTATTTGTGTAGTTGGGCGATGTGTAAAATTTATCGTCCCAATCAATGTCCTTCAAATAGGTGTACATAAACAAACCGTCTGGTTTGTAAATGAATATTTTATTTTATTCACTTCTACGTTAAAAATTATATTTTTAACGATCCAGACATTTTATTTCAACATATGAATTTCTATTCAGTTCATTCTTTAAATAAAATGATATTTTTATTTTTCTAACTTATTTTAGAAAATTTCGGCGGCATAACGGCACGATACTAGAAACGGGACAAGGCCTAGCCTTATCCCCGGCCTAGTGAAGGCCCACGCCATTCACACATCAATCAAATCAATTTCATTTCACCAAACAATTCAATTCAAACCAAATAATCTAACCAACTACACAACCAAACAATTAAACAAACAAGCCATCCATGGTCTGTGGATGACGGGTGTCGGGTGCTACTAAACACCGTCTGCATCCTAGTATATATATATAACTAAAAAAAAAAGAATTTTGAGTGAGAAGTTCTCACCGATAGCTATCCTAACTCCACGGCACTTCTAATGCAGGAAATCTTCACTGTTCTCGCCTCTTATCACTTTCTTTCGCCCGTAACCACTACATATATAAAAATCGAATTTTTACTATGCTATTCAATATATAAAGATCGAATTTTTACTAAGCTATTCAATATATAAAAATCGAATTTTTTACTATGCTATTCAATATATAAAAATCGAATTTTTACTATGTTATTCAATATATAAAAATCGAATTTTTACTATGCTATTCAATATATAAAAATCGAATTTTTACTATGCTATTCAATATATAAAAATCGAATTTTTACTATGCTATTCAATATATAAAAATCGAATTTTTACTTCGCTATTCATATAGATAAAATACTATTTTTATCACGTTCTTCTATACATAAAGATTTCGCCTTTTCATTCCTACTATAATATAAAAATCATATTCTTACATATTCAACATCGCTATAAAAATCTCTTCTTTATGGTTTTAAAAATCTAACTTTTCCCTGATTAAAAATCACATCTTTCTCTAATTAAAAATTTCCTCTTTCTCTAATAAAAAAAATGAGATCTTTTTCATGTTAAAAATCACGCCTTTCTAACTATAAAAATCGTGTTTTTATTTTGCTAACACCTATAAAATGATTTTAGAATATGTTTTATAATTAAAATTGATTGTATAAACTGAAAACTAATTCTAAAACCAATTACATTAATTGAATAAATAATTAGAATAAAAAAGAAAAAAACTTACTGGTGGTTCTAGGGTAGGGGATGGCGGCTCAGGGCGGAGGGGAGGTGGCAGGGGTGCGCTGGCGGCTTGCGGTCCTTTCTGGTGGCGGTGGCGTCCCTTCAGGGCCGCGGCGCTGGGCTCTCGAGGGTTTTTAGGGGGGGGGGGGTCGGCAGCGATTAAGGGTTAGGCGGGGCGCGTCGGAGAAGAAGGTGGGGGAGAGGAACGATAGGGGGCGCGATGTCGCACTTCGACGGCTGGGGAGGGGCGACGAGGCGTCGGCAGGGTGGAGGGGCTCGAACGACGATGTCGGGTTCTCCCTTTTTATTCTTTTCTTTTTTTTTATCTGAAATGAAAGTATAGGTGGGGGGGGAGAATATAATAATTATATATTTATTTATATATTGATTTCAAAAAGCAACTTTTATTTTCGACCTCAAAATGAGGCCCACCGCCTATCGTCCCTAGCGTTTTACCCCCATTCCGAACACAATGGGATATGTATCGTTGGCTGATTCGATCGTTTCGATCAGTTACCATCAAAATCAACATATAACTCTATATATTGAATTTGAACGCGCATTTCAATTTACTGGGGTCACATACTAACTCCAAAAATTACAGAAAAATATTTTCTAGCTTCGTACTAACGATACGGTCCTAATAAAACTAGTTTCGTCGAATTCTGAGACCGTTTGAAAAATGGTCATTTTCCAGTCGATTAAAATCAACTAAAACTGGTCAAACGCGTTTTCCTTTGCCACGCTCACATATTGATTCGAAAAATTATGAAATTTGAAACCTAGCAATAACTTTACATCTCGGATCCAACAAAAGTGGTTTCGTCGAAATCCGAGGTCGTTTGCAAAATTTCCATTTTTAAGGGCCTGAATTCCATAGCGACTATTCAGAATTTTCAACTGGACATATCTTTTTATCCCCGCTATGAAATTTTGATTTTTCGGACTCGTTGGAAAGATAGTCACAATTAGATCCCATTATTTTTGATTTCACTAAAATCCGGATTGTTTTGCACCCGGTACATTCATTTGAAGTTTGAAATCGAATTATCGAACTACCGCGCCATTTTCAATTCCTTTTATAATTAAAATAAAATTTTATATTCTAACGACGATCTATATAAATATATATACGTTCTAAATATATTCAAAATAAATTTCTCGTCGATATTATTTAAAATAATTCATTTTAAATAATCAAAATTCGCTAAAATTGCCAAAATAAAAATTTTAAACTGGCCCAGATTTTCGGGTTATTACAATACCCAATGAATGTGCATGGGCTTGATCTCATACTTAGTTTATGATTGTTATAGTCTGTCAAACATGGAAAACATAGACACCCATAGGCTTTCAGAAAATCATATTCTGGTCTAACACTGTTTATCATTTCATGAGGGCTTTTATTGTTTAAGACTTTGGTTGGCAACTTGTTAATGAGGAATACAGATGTGTAGAAAGCTTCATTCCAATATTTCATGGGTAATGAGCTTTGTGATAACAAAGTTAGACCAGTCTCTACTATGTGTCGATGTTTTCTTTCGACTAAACCATTTTGTTCGGACGTATGCGGGCAAGTTAAACTATGTTTGATCCCTCTTTTGAGAAAGTAATTAGTTAGAGGTTTAAACTCAGCTCCCCCATCTGTCTAAACAACCTTAACAGTACTGTTCATTTGTTTTTCGACATGAGTTATAAATTGCATAACTGTATTGCAAACTTCTGATTTAGTTTTCAGCATGTATATCCAAGTATATCTAGAATAAGTATCCACAAAAGTGTAACGACCCAGAAAATCTGAACCAATTTAAATTTTTTTTTATTGGCTAAAATAATGGATTTTAAATATTTAAAATAAATATTTTAAATAATGGCGATGAAAACTGAGTTTGAATCGACAATTGAAAACGAATATAATTAAATATAATTATATATAGAATTGAAAATGGCGCGGTATTCGATAATTCGATTTCAAACTTCAATTGAATATACCGGGTGCAAAACAATCCGGATTTTAGTGAGACCAAAAATAATGGAATCTAATTGGTAATATCTTTCTAACGAATCCGACCAATCGAAATTTGATAGCGGGAATCAAAAGATATGTCCAGTTGAAAATTCTGAATAGTCGCTATGGAATTCAGGCCCTTAAAAATGGACATTTTGCAAATGACCTCGGATTTCGACGAAACCACTTTTGTTAGATCCGCAGTGTCAGGTTATTGCTAGGTTTCAAATTTCATAATTTTTCGAATCAATATGTGAGCGTGGCAAAAGAAAACGCGTTTGACCAGTTTCTGTTGATTTTAATCGACTGGAAATTGGCCATTTTTCAAACGGTCTCAGAATTTGACGAAACTAGTTTTGTTAGGACCGTATCGTCAATACGAAGCTAGAAAATATTTTTCTGAAATTTTTCTAGTTAGTATGTGACCCCGGTAATTTGAAATGTGCGTTTAAAATTCAATATAGTGGTTTAAATGTAAATTCAACGGAAACTGATTGTAACGATCAAATCAGCTTGCGATATATATCCCATTGTGTTCGGAATGGGGGTAAAAGGCTATGGACGACAGGCGGTGGGCCTCGTTTCGAGGTCGTATGTAAAAGTCAACCCTTTTGCAAATTTAAATAATAAAATAATAAAAAAAAAAAAAAATTTAATTCTCCCCCCCTTTTCTCTTCTGCTTGCCCCCCCCCCCCCGTTCATATAATTTTAGAAAAAAAAAAGAAAGAACCCTAAATCGGTTCGATCCGCCGCCCCCCCCCTAACCTCGAACGCCGACGAAGAAGCCGCCCCCCCTCCCTTGTCTCGACGTCTGCGAAGAAGCCCCCCCTCGCTCGTGCAGCTGAAGCCGCCGACCGCCACCAGAAGTCCCCCCACGCAGCGCCTCCGACCGCCTTGCCGCCGAGCCGCCGACGAAGGCGAATCGCCCCCTCCCCCTTCGCAGGTACGATCTTTATTTTATTTCATTTTTTTTTAAAAAAAAAAAAAAAAAAATCGATTTGTAAACAGAAAATAAAAACTGTTTTAAAAATAAAGTAAACACTGATTTATTAATAAAGATAAAAACTGATTTAGGAATTTTATAAATAAAAACTGAAACTGATTTTTTTTTAAAATATTTAAAAACTGGTTTTCTTTAAAAGTTAAAAACTGTTTATGTTTAAAATAAAAACTGTTTTATGTTTTTAAAATAAAAACTGTTTTATGTGTTTAAAATAAAAACTGTTTTATGTTTTTAAAGTTAAAACTGTTTTTTTTCTAGGAAGAAATTAAAACTGCAATTTATAAAAATAAAAACTGCATTTTCTATGAAGATAAAAACTGCATTTTTATATAAGAAATAAAACTGTTTTTGAAATAAAAGAATTTTAAAACTGAAATTTTAAACAATATAAAAACTGATTTGGTTTTTAAAAGGTATTAAAAACTGATTTCTTTAAAAAGTAAAAATCAGATTTTTATATATCGAAAGTCAAAAGTAAAAATCAGATTTTTATATATCGAAAGTCAAAAGTAAAAATCATATTTTTATATATTGAATAGCGAAGTCAAAATTCGATTTTTATATATTGAATAGCATAGTAAAAAATTCTATTTTTACATATGTAGAGAATACGGGCGAAAGCGACAAAAGGCGAAGATTTCTATTAAGAAGAGTCTTGAAGTTGGATAGCTATTGGTGAGATTTCTGATTTAAAAATTATATATATATATGTGTTGAAATTGAATGTGAATAGCTATATATAAATATATATATATATATATATATATATACGCCCCCTCGTCCACAAACCATGGACGATATTTATTGGTTGAAATTGTGGTGAAAATTGAATGATTGTTTGGGATTGTTTGTGATTGATATTGGTTGATTGTGGTTGAAAAATACCCATTTGTGGTTGTGAAATATTTGGTTGAAACCACTTAGGATTAGTTTGTGGAAATGAAAAAAATATATACATGCCGCCTGCGTGCGAATTAGATGCATGAACCCCATTGTCAAAAACCGCGAGGTTTTAAGGTAGAGCGAGGAGCCGTACTAGGGACGGTGCCGGTGTAACTACCCTGCCGTTATGCTGCCGAAATTTTGAATAATATTTGTGTGTTTGAATTATTTTCATATGCTTAAACTATATTTATTCCTTATATAGAAAACATTCATGTGTTGAATTGATATTCATTCGTTGTTTAGAAATTCATGTGTTGAATGGTATTCATATTTTGAAATAAATAGTTCGATAATAAAAATCACATTTTTATCTATATATAAAAACTATAGAAAACATTCATGTGTTGAATTGATATTCATTCGTTGTTTAGAAATTCATGTGTTGAATGGTATTCATATTTTGAAATAAATAGTTCGATAATAAAAATCACATTTTTATCTATATATAAAAACTATAGAAAACATTCATGTGTTGAATTGATATTCATTCGTTGTTTAGAAATTCATGTGTTGAATGGTATTCATATTTTGAAATAAATAGTTCGATAATAAAAATCACATTTTTATCTATATATAAAAACTATAGAAAACATTCATGTGTTGAATTGATATTCATTCGTTGTTTAGAAATTCATGTGTTGAATGATATTCATATTTTGAAATAAATAGTTCGATAATAAAAATCACATTTTTATCTATATATAGAAACTATTGAAAACATTCATGTGTTGAATTGATATTCATTCGTTGTTTAGAAATTCATGTGTTGAATGGTATTCATATTTTGAGATAAATTGTTTGATAATAAAAATCACCTTTTATCGACTATATGAACTATATAGAAAAAAATAGTGTTTTGAAATGAATTGTTTTACAATAAAAATCACATTTTTATTGTATGCATAAATCGTTAAAATGTGAAGTGTTAAAAATAGCCACTTGTTCAAAATAAACATATATGAGTTGAAATATTCATTAATTAGCTAATGAAATGATTTGCACATATTTATGTAACATTAGAATGAATGGAGTTTTTAAACCAAATAGAAATCAAATATGAAGTTGAATAGAAAATGAAAAATGATATGAACTGTATATATATGTACATGCAATATTCATTGAACAGGTTATAGCAAAAGGGCTAGAGAAGAGGAATAAAATTTTGTGCCCGACAAATAGGTACACGTTTACTGATTTGTTTGGGTGATGATTTTGAGCCTATTGGCTAGCCGCTTGGCTTTTTCTTTTTCTTTTTGAGATCAGAAGGACCGGGACGCTATTTGCGATTTCCCGACGCTCTTGGTACAGGGGAGGTTATGGCGAAATTTTTCCAAAATTTAAGGAGTTAGAAAAATTTTTGAAGTTAAAACGATATTGAAATCGTTGAATGAACTATATTTATATAACTATATAAATATAAATAAAATTAAAACGAAACGAAGCCGTGCAGTTCGTATTTCGAAACCGTAATTTCAAACGACTAGTACGGGAAATCCGACCATTGGATTTTCCCGAAACCTCAACCGTCGGGTTCGCCTTGGAATAATCTTTCCAACGGCACCAACCTTGTAGAAATCCAACGGTTGGATTGTCTGGAATGTTTAATTCAAATCTGAAGAAAAACAGCGCCAGAAACGATTATATTTATTTATATATATAAATAAAATTATATTTAATCGAATAACGACGCTGCAGTTCGTATTTTGAAACCGAAAATTCAAACGATTGTACCGGGAGATCCGACCGTCGGATTTTCCCGAAACTGGAACCGTTGGGTTCGTTTTGAAAAGACCTTTCTAATGATGTAAATTTTGTGAAGATCCAACGGTTAGATTTTCAGATATGTGTAAATCAAATCTGAAGAAAAACAGCGCCACGGCCGCTTTATGGCCCGAAGCGTCGTTTTGAATAAAATGGCTATTTTAAAATAAATAAAAATAGCGATAAATAGTTATAAAATATCGTAAGCGATATGGAATGGAAATAAACTGAATTTGCTTGATTTATGTGATGTTTGATGGTTGAATGTGTTTGGTGTGAAAACTATATTAAAGAACAAACGCGATGTTGTCAAATAATTTAACCATTGAAATAAATCGATTTGAAATTCTAAATATACGTGAATTATTTGAAAAGGCCGAGTTAATTCTCATTTCGAATAATTGACCGACGATTGAAAGTCGAAGATGAAGACGACGGTCGAAGACCGGAGATCTTCACCTCGTTTGGATGGTAACCGAGGTCCTGATTGGGAGGCATCCCGAAATATGGATAGTGAGTGGTGATCGTCCAGACGTACGTGGTGATCGAAGGGTTTGCGAGGTATTTAGTGCCTCCGGTTTCGTTCAGACCCAGAACGGACTTGTAAATGGACTGTGTGTCTGACATAGGATTTATTCTGTGTGGCATGCTAAGATGCAGAGATCAGGACTTCTGTTGAAAAGCAAAGTCTTGTGGTGATGATCAAAGCATCGCCTGTGTGGCGTAGCTTTGTGTATAACGTAAATTCGCGAGCCTCACACCCCGGTATGAACCTAAAACGGGAGAAGGACCTCAGGGAGGGCATGCGTTTCCTTCTAGCTAGGGTGGTGTCAGTGACCTACCAGCCCTGACATTTATATACTTTTCACCTATGTGGTTGTTGCTGTTGCGAGGCGCCTCGGTTTGATCGGACGATCCGGGTCCGATGGAGTCATTCGTTGGCTCGTTTACGCCCCAAAGGGCGGGGAAACGTATTGTTCAGGCATTTTAATCCACATCGGTGGACCGGCCCTGACGATCCAAAGGCTTGACTGAGTACTTGCCTGAGACATGGGCTAGATTGTCTCGAATTCGGTAAGGACTATCTTTTGCCTTGGTTCATGACGGAAATCCAATTTCCAAATACGACATCGTGCGACTTCGATTGTATATATACATTTGGCGACATAGTGGCATGGGACGCTCATGTCGTCTATGATTGATAGTTATGATTTGAAATTGTTTTCAAAACATATAAACACTAGCAATAATATCAAATGCCTTTGTTTTTATTCGTATCAAGCATATCTTGGCCGTTATAAGGTAAAAACTCTATCCTCCGGTTTGCGTTGCATTGTGTGATGGGAACTGAGTCTTATAATGGCTTCATTTTTATAAAAAGCATAGCGATGTTTAAAAGAAAGATTTGTTTTAAAGTACTGGCAATCCAATGGAGTAAACCCGTTCCACGAAAGTGGCGTGGTCCTGTGATTAGCCAATTATATATGTGTTGAGTGGATTTCTCATACCAGTCCCATGACTGACTCGTAGTTTGTTTCACTTGCAAACTCGGGTGCCCCTTTTTCCACGGGCAGCCTTGTATTCAGGTTTAGCTGGTTCTTTCTGGATAGCTGGAGCTGAAGATGGATTCTATCATTTATTTCTTTTTATGCTGTTCAGCTCCTATTGTACATATTTTGTTTATTTCCGCTGTAGACATTTATGTATAGCTGAACTGTATTTGTACTAAGTAAGATCCTGTATGCCGGTGTAACTCTGATGATTACTTTTATCCAGTATATTTTGTTGTTCATTCTGGTGTATTTATTTAATTCTGTTCTGCTATTATATGTTTCTGTGTTATATTTCCAAAGATAACCTTGTTTCCGTGAGAACGGGAAATCGGGTCGTCTCAACGTGGTATCAGAGCTTTGGTTAAGCTTAGTCCTGGAATATAACATGTGAACGAACTCGTCAGAAATAGAACCAGTAGTGTTCTAGGACGGGTAACTCTATACAGATAGGATCAGTAAGATCCTAGTATGAGTAAAGCAGAATGAAATTACACCTGGATAGACACATCTACATTTGAAGTATGTGTTTCTATATTTTAAAATACCTTTTCTGTGACCTGACACTTGATCTGCTATTTGCAGAAGAACTAGAAAATGAGTGCCAGAAACAGAAGAAGTAATACTAGCCCAGATATAGAAGCTCTATTCATGAAGTATAGAAATCTGGGTGGAAAGCCGTTCTCGGGCGAAGAATCTATTATGAGAACCCAAGCTTGGATTCGTTCGGTTGAGAAAATATTCGAAGCATTAAAGCTTAGGGATGACCAGAAAAGATTACTGGCCTCCTGGGCACTCGAAGATGAAGCTTTGTTCTGGTGGGATTCTGTTGTTAAGGATAATCCAGAAGGTGATATCACCTGGGACAGATTCAAAGTGATTTTCTTAGAAAGATTTACTCCTCCCGAAGCAACCGAGAGATTATGTGATGAATTTTCTTATCTAATACAAGGTGATATGACCATTCCCGAATATCATAAGAAATTCAACGAACTTGCTCACTTTGCTCCTCATCTAATTCAAAATCCGAAGAGTAAAAATATGAGATTTATTCACGGACTTCAAAGGAAATACCAGAATAAAGTATTGGGGCATGTGAAGCTTCCTTTCTCTGAAATGATTTATATGGCTTATCAATATGAAGATCTAGACAAGAAAGGAATGTTGCGCGACGAAGAAGAAGTCAGTTCTAGTGACATAGCAGAGTCGGAAACTGAGATTCCTGAGGCAAGTTCAATGTCTGAAGTCGGTAAGGAGCCCGAAATAAATCGAAAAAGGGCTAGATCTGAAAAAGAACCTGTCACGACCGCCATATGCAATAACTGCCATAAGCAAGGGCATTTGCAAGGGAATTGCAGATCTTTAAAGAAGAAAGGAAAGAGCGGATCCAAACCTACGAAGAGGCAAAAGAACACACATGGCGAAAGGAAATGCCATAAGTGTCGTCAAGCAGGCCATATTGCACGGGAGTGTCAACTCTCAAAGAAATCTGAGGCAGTGCATATAAATGAAGTAGCAGAAACTTCCGAGCCCTCAGCTAGTCAAGAAAGGCCCGATGTTTTAGAAGGCACGCTTACTGTCAAAAACATTCCAGTCAAAGTACTGTTTGACACAGGCGCGTCGCGAAGTTTCATTGCCAAAGATGCAGCTAAGAAACTGGATTTGAATTTGAAAAAGCTCAAGGAACCAATGACTGTCCAGAATCCAGTTGGGGGTTCCATTGATCTCAGTTGGGTTTGCGGAGTGCCGGTTTCTTTCTCTCGTTATCGGTTTCCTACCATCGCAGTCGTCATGAATTTCAAAGAGTTTGATCTTATCTTGGGGTTAGACTGGTTGACCAAATATGAAGCTGAAGTCAAATGCGCCGAGAGAGTCGTAAAGGCAAAGATTAAATCAGGTGATTATATAACCATTCCCTGTGAAGGTCAGAATGCTAATAGAAAAGACTTCTGGGCAGCTTTGAATGTTTCTCCAGCCCAAATAGAAAATATCCCTGAAATCACTGAAAATATTCCTGACCTCATCAAAGATATTCCTGTCGTCAAGAATTATGCGGATGTGTTCGAGGAAGTTGTTCGCTTACCTCCGCAGAGAGAAATAGATTTCAAGATTGCTTTAGTTCCCAATGCTAGGCCAGTAGTTCACGCTATTCGAAGAATGTCCTTGAAAGAGAAAGAGGAATTAGACAATCAAACAAGACAGCTAGTATGGAAAGGTCTGATCAGGCCTAGTTTCTCTGATTGGGGTGCAGCTGTGGTATTTGTCCCAAAATCTGACGGTACTCTACGTCTATGTGTGGATTATCGTGATTTGAACAAACAGACAATAAAGAATAAATATCCATTGCCGCGAATAGATGATTTGTTAGATCGATTAAATGGAGCACAAGTATTCTCACGAATGGACCTAGCTACAGGTTTCCATCAACTTCGAATTGCCGAAGAGTGTGTTCCAATGACAGCGTTCAGAGGCCCCGACGTATTCTACGAGTGGTTAGTAATGCCGTTCGGCTTATGTAACGCTCCAGCTTATTTCGTCGATCTGATGAACAGAGTATTTAGAGGAGTATTGAATAAATTCGTTCTGGTTTTTATTGATGATATTCTAATCTTCTCTAAATCAAAGGCCGAACATGAAAACCATCTGGAACAAGTGTTAGAAATCCTCAGAAGGAATGTATTGAAAGCCAAGTTTTCCAAATGTATATTCTGGCAAGATGAAGTGAAATTTCTGGGCCATGTAGTATCGAAAGATGGAATCGCTGTGGATCCAAGCAAAATCACGGCTATTCAAAATTGGAAACAGCCCAGTACTCCCACTGAAGTCCGCAGTTTTCTCGGATTGGCTAGCTATTACCGAAAGTTCGTTAAAGACTTTTCGAAGATATCTGGCCACTTAACGAAGCTTACAAAGAAGCATTCTAAGTTCAAATGGACTCAAGAAAATGAGGAGGCTTTCGAAGAGCTAAAGTTAAGATTAACGACAGCTCCAGCGTTAACCATCATAGATGGCAACCAAGATTTGAAAGTCTGGACTGATGCTTCTAGAGAAGGCCTTGGCGCAGTGTTAATGCAAAGGGGCCAAGTAATTGCTTATGCTAGCCGTCAACTGAAGCCACATGAAAAGAACTACGTAACTCATGATCTTGAGTTATTGGCTATCATATTCTCTTTGAAAATCTGGAGACACTATCTTCTGGGCGAGAGATTTGAACTGTTTACAGATCACCAGTCGTTAAAGTATCTGTTCACTCAGAAGGACTTGAACCTGAGGCAGCAACGTTGGCTGGAGTTTCTTGCAGCATATGACTTTGAAATTATATATACTCCAGGAAAAGCCAATGTCGTGGCCGATGCGTTGAGCAGAAAGAATGTAATGATCGCCAGTTTCATCATTGCAACTTCGTTGATTGATAAGATATCGGCTCTCCAAAAAGACGACCAATTTATCAAAGGAATAAGTCAGCGAATTCGTAAAGGCAATGCTTCGGATTTCCAGTTAGACAGCGAAGGGATTCTGAGGTTAGAAGGACGAATTTGCGTTCCAGAAATTCCTGAACTAAGAAGAGAAGTGCTTGATGAATGCCACAAATCTAAGCTCAGTATCCATCCAGGTGTGAATAAAATGTATAACGACATCAAACGCACATTCTGGTGGAAGTCGTTAAAAAGAGACATCTCAATATATGTTAGTCGATGCCCTACTTGCCAGCTAGTTAAAAGCGACCAACAGAAATTGGCTGGATTATTACAACCACTGGAAGTTCCTGGTTGGAAGTGGGAGCATATTTCTATGGATTTCATTGATGGTTTGCCCAGAACCAGAAAAGGAAATGACAGTATTTGGGTGATCGTAGATCGTTTCACGAAGACCGCCCATTTCATACCTGTCAGATCAAACAGAACTGCTCAGAGTCTGGCGCAGATATACTTCAGGGAAATAGTTAGACTACATGGAGTGCCGCTCAGTATAGTCAGTGATAGAGATACAATATTCACTAGTAAATTCTGGGAAGCATTTCAAGTCGAGCTGGGAACGAAGTTAAACTTGAGCACCGCTTATCATCCTCAGACAGACGGTCAGACTGAGAGGGTGAATCGCATTTTAGAAGATCTATTGCGGGCTTGTGTTATAGATTTCGGTGGATCATGGGAAGACAATCTGCATTTGGCTGAGTTCTCTTATAACAGCTACCAGGCGAGTCTGACAATGTCGCCATTCGAAGCGTTATATGGCAGACCTTGCCGGTCTCCCGCTTGTTGGGTCGAGCCTGGAAATAGACTTGTGTTGGGTCCTGATATGATTCGCGAAGCTGCCGACAAAGTCGATTTTATTAGGAAGCGATTACTCGCCGCTCAAAGCCGACAAAAGAGCTATGCCGATAAAAGAAGAAGAGATATATCCTTTGAGGTTGGCGACTATGTATATTTGAAAGTATCGCCGATGAGAGGAGTTATCAGGTTCGGTAAAACTGGGAAGTTAGCGCCTAAATTTATTGGTCCGTTTCCTATTCTGGAACGGATTGGAACTCTCGCTTATAGGGTCAAACTTCCTGACTGGTTGCCTGGTGTGCATGATGTATTTCACATATCTCAACTTCGAAAGCACGTTCATGATCCAGACTTGATCGTAGAAGAAGCAGCTCAGCAGGATATTGAAATTACTCCAGAATTAGCTGTGAGGCGTGAGCCGCTAAAGATTATCGGCAAAGAAACCAAAGAGCTGAGGAACAAGAAGGTTCACTTAGTCAAAGTGCAATGGAGTGGAGATCCGCGAGATTGTACTTGGGAAACTGAGGAGAGCATTCAGAAAGCTTATCCTAGATGCCGAGTAGATATCTCTGATTGACTCGGGTGCAAGGTACATTTACCCTACTTTGCATTACCTTTTAATTCTCTATTCTGTTGCTATTTTCTTCCCATGAATGTGCATTGTTTATTCTATACTCTGAATATTAGAAACAAATTGGTTGTTGTGTTGTATGGTTGTAGATTAATCAAACCACTTTCAACTTTATTCCTTTTCGGGGACGAAAAGTTTTAAGTGGGGGAGATTGTAACGACCCAGAAAATCTGAACCAATTTAAATTTTTTTTTATTGGCTAAAATAATGGATTTTAAATATTTAAAATAAATATTTTAAATAATGGCGATGAAAACTGAGTTTGAATCGACAATTGAAAACGAATATAATTAAATATAATTATATATAGAATTGAAAATGGCGCGGTAGTTCGATAATTCGATTTCAAACTTCAATTGAATATACCGGGTGCAAAACAATCCGGATTTTAGTGAGACCAAAAATAATGGAATCTAATTGGTAATATCTTTCTAACGAATCCGACCAATCGAAATTTGATAGCGGGAATCAAAAGATATGTCCAGTTGAAAATTCTGAATAGTCGCTATGGAATTCAGGCCCTTAAAAATGGACATTTTGCAAATGACCTCGGATTTCGACGAAACCACTTTTGTTAGATCCGCAGTGTCAGGTTATTGCTAGGTTTCAAATTTCATAATTTTTCGAATCAATATGTGAGCGTGGCAAAAGAAAACGCGTTTGACCAGTTTCTGTTGATTTTAATCGACTGGAAATTGGCCATTTTTCAAACGGTCTCAGAATTTGACGAAACTAGTTTTGTTAGGACCGTATCGTCAATACGAAGCTAGAAAATATTTTTCTGAAATTTTTCTAGTTAGTATGTGACCTCGGTAATTTGAAATGTGCGTTTAAAATTCAATATAGTGGTTTAAATGTAAATTCAACGGAAACTGATTGTAACGATCAAATCAGCTTGCGATATATATCCCATTGTGTTCGGAATGGGGGTAAAAGGCTATGGACGACAGGCGGTGGGCCTCGTTTCGAGGTCGTATGTAAAAGTCAACCCTTTTGCAAATTTAAATAATAAAATAATAAAAAAAAAAAAATTTTAATTCTCCCCCCTTTTCTCTTCTGCTTGGCCCCCCCCCCCGTTCATATAATTTTAGAAAAAAAAAAGAAAGAACCCTAAATCGGTTCGATCCGCCGCCCCCCCCCCCCTAACCTCGAACGCCGACGAAGAAGCCGCCCCCCCTCCCTTGTCTCGACGTCTGCGAAGAAGCCCCCCCCTCGCTCGTGCAGCTGAAGCCGCCGACCGCCACCAGAAGTCCCCCCACGCAGCGCCTCCGACCGCCTTGCCGCCGAGCCGCCGACGAAGGCGAATCGCCCCCTCCCCCTTCGCAGGTACGATCTTTATTTTATTTCATTTTTTAAAAAAAAAAAAAAAAAAAAAATCGATTTGTAAACAGAAAATAAAAACTGTTTTAAAAATAAAGTAAACACTGATTTATTAATAAAGATAAAAACTGATTTAGGAATTTTATAAATAAAAACTGAAACTGATTTTTTTTTTTAATATTTAAAAACTGGTTTTCTTGAAAAGTTAAAAACTGTTTATGTTTAAAATAAAAACTGTTTTATGTTTTTAAAATAAAAACTGTTTTATGTGTTTAAAATAAAAACTGTTTTATGTTTTTAAAGTTAAAACTGTTTTTTTTCTAGGAAGAAATTAAAACTGCAATTTATAAAAATAAAAACTGCATTTTCTATGAAGATAAAAACTGCATTTTTATATAAGAAATAAAACTGTTTTTGAAATAAAAGAATTTTAAAACTGAAATTTTAAACAATATAAAAACTGATTTGGTTTTTAAAAGGTATTAAAAACTGATTTCTTTAAAAAGTAAAAATCAGATTTTTATATATCGAAAGTCAAAAGTAAAAATCAGATTTTTATATATCGAAAGTCAAAAGTAAAAATCATATTTTTATATATTGAATAGCGAAGTCAAAATTCGATTTTTATATATTGAATAGCATAGTAAAAAATTCTATTTTTACATATGTAGAGAATACGGGCGAAAGCGACAAAAGGCGAAGATTTCTATTAAGAAGAGTCTTGAAGTTGGATAGCTATTGGTGAGATTTCTGATTTAAAAATTATATATATATATGTGTTGAAATTGAATGTGAATAGCTATATATAAATATATATATATATATATACGCCCCCTCGTCCACAAACCATGGACGATATTTATTGGTTGAAATTGTGGTGAAAATTGAATGATTGTTTGGGATTGTTTGTGATTGATATTGGTTGATTGTGGTTGAAAAATACCCATTTGTGGTTGTGAAATATTTGGTTGAAACCACTTAGGATTAGTTTGTGGAAATGAAAAAAATATATACATGCCGCCTGCGTGCGAATTAGATGCATGAACCCCATTGTCAAAAACCGCGAGGTTTTAAGGTAGAGCGAGGAGCCGTACTAGGGACGGTGCCGGTGTAACTACCCTGCCGTTATGCTGCCGAAATTTTGAATAATATTTGTGTGTTTGAATTATTTTCATATGCTTAAACTATATTTATTCCTTATATAGAAAACATTCATGTGTTGAATTGATATTCATTCGTTGTTTAGAAATTCATGTGTTGAATGGTATTCATATTTTGAAATAAATAGTTCGATAATAAAAATCACATTTTTATCTATATATAAAAACTATAGAAAACATTCATGTGTTGAATTGATATTCATTCGTTGTTTAGAAATTCATGTGTTGAATGGTATTCATATTTTGAAATAAATAGTTCGATAATAAAAATCACATTTTTATCTATATATAAAAACTATAGAAAACATTCATGTGTTGAATTGATATTCATTCGTTGTTTAGAAATTCATGTGTTGAATGGTATTCATATTTTGAAATAAATAGTTCGATAATAAAAATCACATTTTTATCTATATATAAAAACTATAGAAAACATTCATGTGTTGAATTGATATTCATTCGTTGTTTAGAAATTCATGTGTTGAATGATATTCATATTTTGAAATAAATAGTTCGATAATAAAAATCACATTTTTATCTATATATAGAAACTATTGAAAACATTCATGTGTTGAATTGATATTCATTCGTTGTTTAGAAATTCATGTGTTGAATGGTATTCATATTTTGAGATAAATTGTTTGATAATAAAAATCACCTTTTATCGACTATATGAACTATATAGAAAAAAATAGTGTTTTGAAATGAATTGTTTTACAATAAAAATCACATTTTTATTGTATGCATAAATCGTTAAAATGTGAAGTGTTAAAAATAGCCACTTGTTCAAAATAAACATATATGAGTTGAAATATTCATTAATTAGCTAATGAAATGATTTGCACATATTTATGTAACATTAGAATGAATGGAGTTTTTAAACCAAATAGAAATCAAATATGAAGTTGAATAGAAAATGAAAAAATGATATGAACTGTATATATATGTACATGCAATATTCATTGAACAGGTTATAGCAAAGGGGCTAGAGAAGAGGAATAAAATTTTGTGCCCGACAAATAGGTACACGTTTACTGATTTGTTTGGGTGATGATTTTGAGCCTATTGGCTAGCCGCTTGGCTTTTTCTTTTTCTTTTTGAGATCAGAAGGACCGGGACGCTATTTGCGATTTCCCGACGCTCCCGGTACAGGGGAGGTTATGGCGAAATTTTTCCAAAATTTAAGGAGTTAGAAAATTTTTTGAAGTTAAAACGATATTGAAATCGTTGAATGAACTATATTTATATAACTATATAAATATAAATAAAATTAAAACGAAACGAAGCCGTGCAGTTCGTATTTCGAAACCGTAATTTCAAACGACTAGTACGGGAAATCCGACCATTGGATTTTCCCGAAACCTCAACCGTCGGGTTCGCCTTGGAATAATCTTTCCAACGGCACCAACCTTGTAGAAATCCAACGGTTGGATTGTCTGGAATGTTTAATTCAAATCTGAAGAAAAACAGCGCCAGAAACGATTATATTTATTTATATATATAAATAAAATTATATTTAATCGAATAACGACGCTGCAGTTCGTATTTTGAAATCGAAAATTCAAACGATTGTACCGGGAGATCCGACCGTCGGATTTTCCCGAAACTGGAACCGTTGGGTTCGTTTTGAAAAGACCTTTCTAATGATGTAAATTTTGTGAAGATCCAACGGTTAGATTTTCAGATATGTGTAAATCAAATCTGAAGAAAAACAGCGCCACGGCCGCTTTATGGCCCGAAGCGTCGTTTTGAATAAAATGGCTATTTTAAAATAAATAAAAATAGCGATAAATAGTTATAAAATATCGTAAGCGATATGGAATGGAAATAAACTGAATTTGCTTGATTTATGTGATGTTTGATGGTTGAATGTGTTTGGTGTGAAAACTATATTAAAGAACAAACGCGATGTTGTCAAATAATTTAACCATTGAAATAAATCGATTTGAAATTCTAAATATACGTGAATTATTTGAAAAGGCCGAGTTAATTCTCATTTCGAATAATTGACCGACGATTGAAAGTCGAAGATGAAGACGACGGTCGAAGACCGGAGATCTTCACCTCGTTTGGATGGTAACCGAGGTCCTGATTGGGAGGCATCCCGAAATATGGATAGTGAGTGGTGATCGTCCAGACGTACGTGGTGATCGAAGGGTTTGCGAGGTATTTAGTGCCTCCGGTTTCGTTCAGACCCAGAACGGACTTGTAAATGGACTGTGTGTCTGACATAGGATTTATTCTGTGTGGCATGCTAAGATGCAGAGATCAGGACTTCTGTTGAAAAGCAAAGTCTTGTGGTGATGATCAAAGCATCGCCTGTGTGGCGTAGCTTTGTGTATAACGTAAATTCGCGAGCCTCACACCCCGGTATGAACCTAAAACGGGAGAAGGACCTCAGGGAGGGCATGCGTTTCCTTCTAGCTAGGGTGGTGTCAGTGACCTACCAGCCCTGACATTTATATACTTTTCACCTATGTGGTTGTTGCTGTTGCGAGGCGCCTCGGTTTGATCGGACGATCCGGGTCCGATGGAGTCATTCGTTGGCTCGTTTACGCCCCAAAGGGCGGGGAAACGTATTGTTCAGGCATTTTAATCCACATCGGTGGACCGGCCCTGACGATCCAAAGGCTTGACTGAGTACTTGCCTGAGACATGGGCTAGATTGTCTCGAATTCGGTAAGGACTATCTTTTGCCTTGGTTCATGACGGAAATCCAATTTCCAAATACGACATCGTGCGACTTCGATTGTATATATACATTTGGCGACATAGTGGCATGGGACGCTCATGTCGTCTATGATTGATAGTTATGATTTGAAATTGTTTTCAAAACATATAAACACTAGCAATAATATCAAATGCCTTTGTTTTTATTCGTATCAAGCATATCTTGGCCGTTATAAGGTAAAAACTCTATCCTCCGGTTTGCGTTGCATTGTGTGATGGGAACTGAGTCTTATAATGGCTTCATTTTTATAAAAAGCATAGCGATGTTTAAAAGAAAGATTTGTTTTAAAGTACTGGCAATCCAATGGAGTAAACCCGTTCCACGAAAGTGGCGTGGTCCTGTGATTAGCCAATTATATATGTGTTGAGTGGATTTCTCATACCAGTCCCATGACTGACTCGTAGTTTGTTTCACTTGCAAACTCGGGTGCCCCTTTTTCCACGGGCAGCCTTGTATTCAGGTTTAGCTGGTTCTTTCTGGATAGCTGGAGCTGAAGATGGATTCTATCATTTATTTCTTTTTATGCTGTTCAGCTCCTATTGTACATATTTTGTTTATTTCCGCTGTAGACATTTATGTATAGCTGAACTGTATTTGTACTAAGTAAGATCCTGTATGCCGGTGTAACTCTGATGATTACTTTTATCCAGTATATTTTGTTGTTCATTCTGGTGTATTTATTTAATTCTGTTCTGCTATTATATGTTTCTGTGTTATATTTCCAAAGATAACCTTGTTTCCGTGAGAACGGGAAATCGGGTCGTCTCAAAAAGAAAGATAATACCTGTGTCCCTGATATGAATTTAGAGGCGCGGGTCCCCACAAGTCAGCGGCTATAAGTTCCGGTGGCTCATTATAGCTGGTTTCATAATCACTAAAAGGGAGCTTGTGGTTCTTGCCGAGTTGGCAGTGCGTGCATGTGTGTTTGATAGGTACATTTTTATAATGAATGTTATTACTAAGCAGAACAGTCTTAACAGTTTCTAAATTAGGATGTCCTAATTTTACATGCCAAGAATTAATCACGTTACATTCACTGCTATTATTGTCATAATCAATGTTATTGTAACTATTCCTAATACAGTCATTGTCACTACTAGCATCTACATTATTGTACCAGAATTCTCCACTTGAGTTTGCAGTCTTGAATTTGTATAAACCATTGTATAGGTTACCTTGAAGTAATATTTCATGATTTAGGGAATCTTTAACTAAACAAAACTAAGGATAAAATTCAAAGTAAACATTATTGTCATTGGAAAATTTTGATACACTTAACAAATTTTTATTAATCGTAGGTACCCTAAGAAGATTGTTTAATTTGAGTTGTCTTTTCCCAAAGATAGTCCCTTTGCCTATGTGAGTGATACAAGCAGTACTACCATTACCCATATGCAAATTTCTCATACCTGAGTAATTTTTGCTCCCAATGTTTAAATTTTGAAGATTGTTAGTTATATGGTGAGTCGCTCATGAGTCAGGGTACTATTCTTCGAAGCCATTGTCTTCATTTTTTACTTCATCATTATCTGCAGCATTGTGTCTTCGGTTTGCGTTATTGTTATTTTGAGTTGAATTCCCTGTTGTTGCCATATTTGCTTGTGCTCTTCTTTGTGAAGAGTAATTTTGGCTTGCCTGTTGTCTATCTGTGTCTGAATTATACCTGAAGTAACATTTGTTCGCCATGTGATCAAACTTTTGGCATATTTGACATTTCACACGATAGTTGTTGTTATCTCCTTGTATCTGCTTATTTCTGACTGTGGTATAATTGGCAGAGAACTTATTTTGTGTTGTTTTTCTTTGGTCGATTCTGCCTTCATGAGCAAGGAGTGCTGATCGAACGAACTGTAAATTAGGTAAGGTTTGTTGTGTGGCTAGCACAGTTACTAGAGATTCGTATTCTTCATCTAATCCACCAATAATAAATAGGATTTGCTCATTGTCGCTGATCTTATGGCCAACAGCATTTAGTTTGTCACACAAATTTTTAATTTTTCCTAAGTATTCTTTCATGCTTGCCTCCTTTTTTCTAGAATTTTGTAATTCCCTTCTATATTGCATGATTCTAGCAGCTGATTGTGAACTTAAAATTTGTTCAACTGTTTTCCATATTTCATAAGACGTGCTACATCCAACAATTTGTGATAATAAATTCGAACTTACTGACGATAGGAGCCATGAGGAGAGGAGGCTGTCTTGTTTTTGAAACTTTGTGTAGTCTGTGTTAGGCACAATTTCTCCTTCCGAATTGGTTATCGTCACTGGTGGGACTGTTATTGTCCCATTAATGTACTGCAGTAAATCATACCCTCTTAAAGCGATCTCTACTTGATATTTCCATAGAATGTAATTGTCTTCGTCTAGAGATGTGGTGATAATTTGGCTTTTTGGTTTAATCAGGTCATGATGGTTAGGTGGAGCGCTGTACCCCATACTTCCTGAAACAGCGGAGGTTACTTCATTGTTGTTGGCCATAAAACAAAAACAACATTCTTCTTGATGATTGAGCCTTTCAGCAATTTGGCTCTGATACCATATTAGGGGATGAGGAGGAGAGTTATTGGAGAGGAACGATTGCAATTTTTATTGATGCAAAACATGATACAAAAAGCACATATATATAGTGCTATGAGCCCAACGGCTAGTACAAAATATACCAAATATGTATGAGCCTAACGGCTAGTATTAAATATACCAAGTATGCATGAGCCTAACGGCTAGTAGATAATGACAAAGCATGCTAAATATGATAAAAACATGTTCACACTCTAACGGCTCTATTGTAACGGCTCTATTGTCTTCGTTAGTATAGCTTAAGCAAAGTTGAATTAAACTTATCAAATAGGTTTGGGAAAATGAATATAGAAAGGAGATTAACTTGAGTAACTAAATGAAATAAAACTAATGAGATGATTAGAATTAAAAATAGTTGAAATGTTATTCATTTGAGTTTAATAAACTTAAGTTTGAAAAGGATAAACAAAAGAGAAGTGTTAGGATGATTATAAACTTATGCAAATGGTTTATGGAATAAAATCCTGTAATTTACTAAACTTTATTGGATGAATATAAAATGAAATAAAATGTTGTTAAACACAAATTGATGTTAATCGATCAAAGGCAAATGAATTGATAAAAAATGTTAAATAAAATTTAATACAATAAAAATAAGTATGAAGGTTGAATCATATTGATTTTGTTATAATAGATGTGTATTGATTGTTAGTTGGATGTTTGATTAATGAATTAAATTCATTAAATGTTTAATTAATGAATTAAAAGATAAGCAATTGAATTCAAGTTGAAAAGGTAATATGAATCTAAATGGAATTGAACTGGATGATGGTAAATTAAGACGAATAGTAAGATTAGTATGGTTAAAACCATAAGAATAAATACGTAGGTTGTACATAGATCATTTCCTCAGATAAAAGTTGATTTATATTCGAGTACTCAATTTTAAGGTGTTTACACCAATCCGAAAAAGTATTTATCACACGATTTCTTGAGAATGAACATTTATAAAGATTTTGTGGTTGATTACTTAAGTTTTCTATCATAGTTGAGAACTATGTAAGAAAACAAAGATATCTGATCAAGAAACATGATCAGAGTCTGCACTAAGGAATAGGGGGATCGATACTAGTTTGGCATCAAAGTTGTGAATTCAAATAATAGATCGAAAGAGTTCATATAGATGATCTATGTATAACATAAAAAAACTAAATTGAGGAATACAGTTATAAGCGAACCGTTCGAGTTGAATGCGGGTAATTTCGAGGGTGAAATTCTTTTAAGTAGAGGAGAATGCAAAGACCTAGAAATTTCAATATTTTGAAAATTCGAGTTTATGAGAATTTGAAATAACCGCGTATGGTTCAGGATACGTACAATCATTTTTTAATACGATTTCAAAAAATATGACGATCAAATAAGTTATGTATATTAATTTTATCACCTTACCGGTTCAAACAATTTATCGAACAACATCAAAAATGAAAATGTGACACTATTCACCTATATTGTAAATTTTGAGATTTTTTGATAGTATTTGAATACAAATTTAAAATATGAATAAATACTCTTTAATTAATAAAAGGAAGCAAGAAACTCATATATTTTTTTAATGTAAATGAGTTTGTTAAATAAAACATCAAAATATGGTTGTTAACTGTTTTTGTCGAAAATCAATAGTTTAACCAGTATAATTTGTACGAGGGTTTTACGACTTGAATAGTAATATATGAATATGTTAACAAGTATTTAGTTCTCTCTTAAGATTAATGAAAATATTAATTAAGTTAAGGAAGTAATTAATTTAGTTAAATATATAAAACAAAGTATCAAATCAAAACTTTTAAAGAAAATCCAAAGAAAAATCACATTATTTCACATTCCACATTTTTCAATGTTATGTGCTTTCATGGAAAATAAGAAAATTAAAATATCATCATTACCAAAACTCTACTCACCATTAACAAATGGACCTTTAGCCATCTTTTAATGCATATAAACCAAGCACAATAAACACCATCAGTACCTTACATCACATCCTCCTTATCGCCTTTCAAATTCTATAAAAGCAAACATTGTTTCTTTGTCAGTTCCTAAATTTTTTAACCCTTAAGTAAACATTTTCCTATAAATACCCTACATTTCCCTCCATTTTCACCACTTCATTCACAAATCCAAACCATCTTCCTCTCCGCCAATTCTTCATTGTAATGGCTTCCAAAATCTCTATATTGCTTTCATCCTAAAGTTCCACCACTCTTAACTGCAACTTCTACCTCTCATGACCAAAATTTCACCACTTAAAACCAAGGTCAAACATAAATTCCACTCCATTTTCACCCAACTTCAAACTGCCATAACTTTCTGTTTTAGATAACAAATACCAAAATTCTTTTTGAAACAATAAAAATTTTCAACAGCAACATCTTTCTAGTTCACCAATTTTTCTAGTTACAAGCCTAGCTTGCCCAAAATCACTAATTTCTCCACTGCATTTCTCAAGCTCGAAATATAACCCAAAAACACCTCATTTTCAATCTATCATGTCTCCCTCACAACAGTTCTATAGCACACAAAAAATTATAAACCATGTAAAATTCCAATGACTATAAGTTTATATTGAGCACTTCACCAAGTTCCGATCCTAGGCGGTTCAGAAATTCAGTTCTTTGAACACCATTTTCTAGTTTGAATTTTCTATTCAATCCGAAAATGCTCTTTGTTTGTTCAACAATAACTTCTCAAAACCGAACCGAATTGAGAAAATTCTTTTTTTGAATAGTATAGAAAGAAAAATCTACAACTTTGCTGTTTACCACTTTTCCTAATTTCAAGTTTAAAATGTCCAAAAACCCGAGTGAATTTGACATACTTTTTGGATATAATTTTTTGTTCGAAACCTCACTCAAATCCATTTTCTTCTACACCGCAACCGAGCCATCTTTCCTCTAAAAATAAGATAGAATTAAAAAAGAGAAAGTAAGAAGTGAAAGAGAAGAGGAATATGCTAGCTTGAAGAAGTCGAGACATTAGTCAGCAAAAAGAACGCATTCCAACCGTAAAGAACGATAGAGCGGAAAATCAAAAGTGAAAAAAACATCTCACAATTTTTTGGGTAATCAAATAAGTGAGACAAAATTTTACAGCTATGGTAGTTAATCATCTTTAAATCATATGTTTTACAAGTAATTTTATCTTGTTTGGTTGTTTATATGATTTGTTATGATATGTCGTGATTGTTCAGATTTGATTGAAAATGGAAGAATAACGGGGGGGGAAAAATCACTGTATGATATGTTTGGATGGGTAGATGTATGATATGGTTATCGATTATGTTTAAATGTGTGTAATGACCATTTGCTCGTATAAGCAAATTATACCCCGATTTAATATGCTAACTTATAGTGTATGTTGAATTTTATATGATTAGTTATGAATATTGATGTTATCATAATCATATACAATTTTGAGTAATTACCTAAGGTACATTATGGAATATATATTCAGATTTGGTTTAACCCTACTTTTTGAAAAGTTAGTTAAAACCAAGCAAGAATGAACAAAATTTTGATTTTGGAATTTAGATGCAAAAGTTAGCAAAATATGAAATTAAAGAAATATAGATTTGAATAATGAAAACAAATTTGAAATCGGAAGTTTAAATGGATAGTAAAAATATCAAATTTTAAATGAATGGTGAAATCGATTTGAAATCTAAATCGAATTTGAGTTATATATATATATATATAAATGAACTATAAAATATGATTTGAAAACACTAATGACCATACTTATTTTTCTAGTTTGACTTTATAAAAGATTTAGATTTCAAAAAGTTAACAATTGAAAAATATTAATAGAATAAAATATTATTGTGTGAAATTAGTGAGAAACCTATATTAAATATTTGAAAGTTAAATCTTTGTTCGAATGTGATTTATAAAGTAGTTATAAGTAGTTATAATAAACATGGAAAGTTTATTTCAAATGTAAAAATCTTTATAAATGGATATTTTAAGTATAGAAAATTTTGGAATAAATTTGATATATCATTTTAAAGGATTTAAAAGAGAATTGAATTGTAAAATATAAATTTTCAATTATTAAAATATGTTTATTTGAATAAGTTGTATTATCACTTTACGCCACACTTTTAAAAACACTGCGAATGATATAGTTTTGAAATAAGAGTTTAAACTTAACGATTCTTTCTTGAATCAACCACGAATGTTTTTAACTAGTAATCTAAGTATTATAAAAAATGGTTTAAAAAGATTTATAACTTATTTCAAAGTTGAATTCATTGATAAATTAATTGAGTATGCGGAAACGACTAGTACATCGGGTACCATTTGTGAGAGCCAATTTATTGACCGAGGAATGGAACGTATCGAAAGGGAAGCCTGGATACTTTATAAATTTAATAGAAGAAAAGGGTTTAGAATTGATCAAATAACTTGACCACCTTAGGATGATGGAACGATAGTGTCTAGGCTTAGGTTTGGAAAACCAGTTTTCTGCTCTCCCTACCTATCTGAACTGGCCCAATGGAGGGAATTGTGAATTTGATTTATTCGAATTTGGAAGTTCTAAAAAATTAAATTCGGAATAATTACCGAATAAATAAATGAATTTAATTATAATTACTTTAAGTCAAAAAGATGAGATTTTGTAATTATACAAAAGAATGAATTAGTCTAATTGAATTAGATTTTATGAAAGAATAATATTCATGATTTTCGACAGCGGATATTCCTTTGGAATTATGAGAAATTGATTTGATTGAATAAACTAAGTATTGAGATTTAATAAAGGGATTATATTCACGATTTTGGACAGTGTATATAAAATGAAAATGTTGCTTAAAGGCAGGCTATTTATAAATGGGATTAGATGAATCGGATCAATTGAATTGGATCCATTTAATGAATTTCTTAAATGGAAGATGATTCAATATGGATAAATTAAGATTTACAAAAAATGTAAAGACAAATTTCTTTTAATTAAGAAAAGGGTTATTCAAAATTTGATTATGATCCATATTCTTTTATTTTAATCGATAATCAGATTTTAAGGAACCGGGACCAGATTTGGTTGATATCTATCGGAAACCACTTCGAACCAATTTACGTTACGAAGAAATGAATGATGTGAATAAAGACACATGAAGACGATGATTATTGAAGACCGAGGATCTTGACTTTGAAGGACTGCTTGTTGACTTCTCGGGAAGGTCGCCCGTTATGAGATTGCTTTTAGCAATGCTCCTGACTTATTTAAAATCTTTGCATTGCAAAGGCTTCTCTCTAGATAATGGCCGAGGAAAACCACCTTCGGTTTCGTTCTGGTTAAGTCATAGAATGAACTTGTATGCAAGATTGTCTGACGATTGCATTTCCAAACCTCGTGCCTTAACTTTGAATAATTGTACATCACGGTGGTGGAGAAGACAACTTCTCTTAGCTTAACACTATTCCCCGAGATGTATGAGCTTAAAGGGTTATACACTTTGTGACAAAGTGAGAAGTAGTCAAAAATAATATGGCAATGTAGTATTCAAGTTGATAATGAAGATGATATATAAAAGGTAAATCGTTACCTCTATTGAGCCTCACACATCGGAATTGACCCAAACAGGATTGATGCAGCATGGTTATGTGGGTCGCTCCCATTAGGGTATTACCATTTCCTTCTAGATAAATTACTATCGTATAAGCCTAGGTATTTTTTTTTTGTAACACCCTAAATTTTAATAAATAATAAACATATAAAGAAGATTAATAAATTGAATGTTAATTAATAAATTATTCATAACTGGATAAAGTGGATTTCACCATTGTGTTCATTACGAAATTCTAATTCAGATAGACTTTTGATTTTCATAAATTAGACTAAATATGAACAAGATATGATTAATCGAAGTTTGAAATTAAATTAAATAAATTAAATAATTTAACCAGAATAGTGCAATGGTAAATGGGCGACTCAGGCCCTATATGTGTCGACCTCTCGGTCGACCCGCTTTGAGTCAGGCACAAACCTATGCCTGACCGAACATGCCTGTTTCTAGATAATTCTTTTTGCTGATTCATGCTAATGTGTTTTCTATAGTTTGGATTGAAGCCCAAATATCCAATGGCCTAAACTATCCTATTACACCTATAATTAGACTACCAACCTTCACTCTCTTTCCTACATCAATATTTCTTCATCTTCTTCCTCCACTCTATTATGCTCTAGAAATAAATAAAAACTGGGAAAGGCTAGGGTGCTGTCAAAATATAGATCCGAAAGGATATTCTTCTTTTACTTCTTTTCCAAAGGTCTTTTGCTAGATCTACAGCAATTCTCTGTGAGTTCCATGTTATTTTTAGATTAGCAATCTAAATAAAATGATTTAGACAGTAAAATATACTAGATCTGAATGTTTGACATTTTCAGTGTTTATAAATTTATCTCTTACATGTTATTGCTCATTTTAATTACTGTCTATTACCTATTCCTTTTCACTTATTATTTGTTTATAAGTTCTTCCTACTTCCTTATCCCATTCTCTGTCATTGTTATATTTGCTATCTTGCTATGCCTATTTATTCATTTTGTTCATTTCTGAGCTTAGATCTATTTCTTCTTTTTCCTTTGTTTTGCGTTGTGCCTAGGACAACGAGATCCTAGGCCTTTACCGTTTAAGTTGCGTAAAATTGAAATAATCTAAAATAATATCAAAAAGGGGATTTAGGGTATATTGGAATCTGTGAATCATAGACTGTAAATTAGGATAAAACATAAAGGAAGAATATGCAAACAAGTGAATCGGAATAGGTTGTACTTAATTATACATTAAGTAGACATGTCATTATAAAACATGTGAATTGGAGTAAGATATACTTAATTATACATTAAGTAAAACATGCTATTGTAACTTGTAACAGAAAAATAAGTGACATTGTAATAAAAAGGCTGTAGATTACTTCGTTAATTACAATCTAGAGGTAAAGGGTTGTACATTACTTTCATTAATTACAATCCCGGGACAAAGGTTGTAGATTACTTTCACTAGTTACAATCTAGAGGTAAGGGGTATTAGATTACTTTCGTTAATGACAATCCAAGGATAAAAGGTTGTTGATTACTTTTGTTAAATACAATCTAAGGAATAACAACTTGTTTCAATAAGCTTATTAATGAACTTAAAACAAGTTAAGTTAAATTTGTATGATTAGTAAGCGAGAAGGGCCCATTCCTTTGAGATATAAGGGGCTCGTAGAAATCCTAGTTAACTTGGAGGCCAAGTCTCGGGCGGCTTGTGTCATATGCATTTTGTGCGGGAACCTGTATTAGTCAGTATTCCTTGGTTATCATCGGGACCTTACACTAGGTAGGGGCTAAGGCACGATTATACTGAACTGGATAGTAAGAGTTACAAATAAGAGGTGGTTACAGGCACGTTCCGGTGGATTCATGAGTGTTCATGGATCCGATAATGGAAGATAAGACGTTGTAATGTCTGTTATTAAGGCGGTGTCATCTTTAGTTGATGGGTTCAGGAGTGATAACCTAGAAGGACATAACTGGCACAGAATATTCATATCTTGTTTAAGAAGCCAATCAGTGCGTTAAAATTAGGTAAAACCTAATCTTGATATTGTGATATTTGATGCAGAAATTCTGGGATATGAATGAGAAGCCTATCTCGTTTTCGTATTTTTTCCTTAATAATTTTTCTTGCCTAGTTCTATTTCTCTATCTAAATACTTCTTTATCTTATGCTTATGCTAATGTCGCTAGAACTCGCCAGACTTATTGTTTGACCTAGTTTGTTTTTTCTCTCTCTCTTCCTTTCCCTCTAGGTTCTCAGAGCGGAGGATTGCAGCAGTGACCTTTGATCTTTTGATTCAACTTGGACTTGGACCATTTTTTACTTTATGTTTGCTTCAATACTTGCTTTATGACTAGTGTAATGACTTATGAAGGAGATGACTTTTGTGTTTTTATTCTTGTACACTGATATTTTAATAACATGTTAAAATTCAAGGTTCTGTGATGACTTATGTTGGTTAATGTAACAACCCGTATTTTAATAACATGTTAAAATCAAAAATCAAGGCAGAATTAATTTTTAAAATAAGAATTAAGGGAAACGGGTTGCGCCATTGCGTTCTTCTCGAAATTCTTCTTGGAAACAAGTCCGAGTTTTCGAAAATCGGAGTCCGTATGAGGGAGTTATGACCTCTAGAAGTTTAACGAATTTTCAGAATCAAAGACAGCTCAAAAATTCAGACTCAAATTCGAAATCAAAACCCAAAACAGGCTGGGCGGAAAAATTCCCGCCCAGGGACCAGGTCGACCTGACCATAAGGTCGACCTCCCAGGGACCAGGTCGACCTGGGGGTCGACTGCCTCCCGAACCCACTTTTTGAACCAGATGCATTCTAATGTATTTAGACTCGTTTTCTGTCCAGTTTCGTCTTCCTAATCCTATATAAACAGCCTCCTAGCCTCATCTCTTTACACCATTCTTCTCTAACCTTATGCTGCATAAACTCTGGATGATCATGGCTTCTTCTTCTTCCTCTAAAATAAATTAAATTAAAATAATTAAAATAAATCGTGAAGATTATTTCTTGAAGACTACGGCTAGGAATTTCATATTGGAGATTTGCTTCTACAATCGAAGTAAGATTCAACGATTCAGCAATTCAACGACTAATTTCTAGACTTGACTTCTGCATCTAAATTTCTTAGACCACGATCTGTAAGTTCCAGTTACTTTTAGATAAAAAATATAAACTTAATATGGCATGTTATAAATTGAAATTGATTTACGTATATTTCATATCTATTCTTGTTTTCTTTTTGGATATTGACTATTGGGAATATTGCCTATGACGTTGAAACTATTATTAATGGCCTAAGACTATGACGGTGAATATATGACTATGCTTATGCCTATGAATGTGAACATAGGACTATGCCTATGCCTATGAATATGCCTATGCCTATGACTGTGAACATAAGACTATGCATATGCCAATGACTATGAACATAAGACTATTGCCTGTGACTATGACAAGGACAATTGTGACTAATCACCTAAGATTCATGACCATGAGGTTATTGCCTAAAATTAAAACTATGAAATCGGATCTAACGCTTGATTTTCCATTCAGACCTTTTCTTTATTTGCCCTTGGATCTTGATTTTGGGGATTTTTTTCTATTTAAATTAGATCTATCCATGTTCTTGAAACTAGATTATTATTTAAACCTTTTCATGATCAATAATGTTATCAGATCTTTATGCCTGCGACGTTTTAGTCAATTTAGTTATGTTATGCCTTGGAAATAAATTGATAATGGAATAATGTTTATTATGCTATATATGAAATTGAATGATATTCTATTTTATTAACATGTTGAATTTGGGAATTAATGAATAAGTCTATTCATATGTATATTGGAGTAGAACCTGTTATGATAGGTTGTGTAGTTTATCATGTTATGCAAGTTTTAGGTTGAAAAATCATATCACATATGTGACCACATGTTAAATCTACATGTTTATGTGTATATATTAAACCTATGTCATATTTCAAGTTCACACTTATTCATATACTCGTGATTGATTTGCAAGTTCACATATATGTAAGTTGATTTAGTCTATGTTGCAAGTTCACATATATGTATGTTGATTTAGTCTACGTTGCAAGATTCACACCTATGATATTCATGTTGACTATTTTGCAAGTTCACACCTATGATGTTCATATTTACTATGCCAATAATGCCAAGTTTACACCTGTGTCATGTTTATGTTAATGAATTGCTTTATGCCAATTTTGCATACGTTAAATTAAGCTAAGTTTTTAGCCTAATATTATATGCCAAAAATCATGCGGACGGAAAATTAGGCTAAGATTGTTAGCCTAATATTTAGACGGGGTAACGTTGGGAAAAATTGGTAGTTATAGGAAACGTGACATGAAATTGCCTTGAAAACTTGACACGAACTTGACATGAATCTTGAACATGGACATGACACTAGAATGAACTTGAAAATGGCTAACTCGAGGTTGGGTTGAGTTTGCAGTGTAATTCTTCCCGGAACCGTCCGGCAAATCCAGTTACTGTAAACAATAGGATCCAATGTGGGTAGTTGGCCATATCGCGCTTGAAACCCGAGGTCAGACTGAGTTGTGGTGTAATTCTGCCCGGAACCGCCCGACATATCCAATGATCACAACAACAGGTCTGATGTGAGAGGTTGAGGTGCATTAATGAATTAATGCATCATGATAGGGTTAAGTCATGAACATGAAAGACAACACTTAACCAACTTGAAACATGATTGGTAGGGTTAGGTCATGAACTTGAACGACAACACCTAACCAACTTGACACGTGAATTGTAGGGTTAAGTCACGAACTTGAATGACAACACTTAACCAACTTAACATGCTAGACTGATAAGGGTTAAGTCAAGAATTTAAATGACAACACTTAACCTATTGGACGGAAACCCTAGTTACGCGGTCCATTTCATCAGTAACCCACTAGATGCATCACGGTACCCTAGAACT
Organism: Allium sativum; assembly: GCA_030737875.1. NCBI lineage: Eukaryota > Viridiplantae > Streptophyta > Magnoliopsida > Asparagales > Amaryllidaceae > Allium > Allium sativum. The sequence goes on along the minus strand of CM060925.1, from coordinate 134,626,635 downwards.
AGGCAGGGTGGGGCACGATTACTGGGCTGATTGTAAGCGACCAAAATGACGGTTGTGTTGGTACGCCAGTGTAGGTTCAGGCGGGCTATGGTCGTGCACGTGGTCCGGAGTTGAAAAAGCAGGCATTGGTCATCAGTAGGTTTATCTGTGCATGCTTGATTTGTGTCGGTGGTTGGCACCCTAGGGCTTGATACACTCTATGGTGGACCTAGCATAGGTGACTACATTCGTGATAGAGCCGTATGACACAGACACACAACGAGCTAGAACTTGTAGGGAGCCGATCGATTAGTGGATCGTTCCGTTGGGCCTAATAATGTGTCATTTCATGATATTGGGCCAAGGGATCATTTCATGATTAATATAAGACATTGGTTTGGGATAATAGTACAGTTGGTGCAGAGAACCTTGAACATTCGATGCTATACTTGACCTATACTTGAATTATCATGTTATCTTAGTATATCTTGCCCATCTTGACAGCATCCTTATGTTTACTTTCAGTTTATACATGTCATGTTACTTTTACCTGTTTTTATGCTGAAAGTCACTTGGACTTACCAGTCTTTATGACTGACCCATTTTCTTTCACCTCTTTTTCTTCCGTCCACCCCCCCCGGTTCTCAAGGAGGAACTCTAGCACTTAGCTTGGATTTCGCTTGCTTTTGGTTCAGCTCATGTACGGTTTGATCTTGAGCTATGCTATGGCTGCATTTCTGCTACCTTTGGGGAATTAAGCTACTTTTGTTGTTTTAAGATTATGCTTCTTTGTTTATGCAAGATAGAATTTGTTGTAATGGAAAATAATGACTTTGGCTATTCGGTACTTTGAATGTAAAAGGTTTTGACTCTTTTTGAATGTAATGAAATTTAGCTTTTGATTCTTCCGTTGTTTTTATTTATATTCTGTTTTGTAATAATTCTATGATTGTTTACCTTGATAACGCTCCTCCAAAACTAGTGCATTCCCTTTGTGAGTGACCCTAGCGGAGGTGGGGTGTTACATTTGGTATCAGAGCAGAAGGTTACCAGACTGGGCAAAAGCTTTTAAAAACCTTCTAAAACTATTTTCAAACCGTTTACAAAGAAGCATTTTTCAAGAAAAGTCTTATTTTATTTAAAGGCTATTCCCCAAAAGCCATTAGCACTATCCTTTGTTTCCTCGTTTGAATCTCTTCTTTTCCATTCAGCATGTCTGGGAATCCTAACTTTCCAGAGGGCGTGCCAATACTTGGCTGGTTCAGGAGGTACTTAGAGGCTAGGGCCAACGATGCAGGCCCAGCAGATATTCCTCCTCCAGCTACAGCGATTCCTCCTCCTCCGCCCCCTCCTCGTGCAATTGCTTTCTCAAAGATCTGTAAAGATTTTAGGGCCATGGGTGGAAAGGATTTCAAGGGAACCGAATCATTCGTAGAAGCGAGGAACTGGCTCAAAGAAACAGAGGATATGTTCGTTATCTTCGAGGTGGATGATAGGCAAAAGGTACAGTTGGCGGTATGGTTTCTCAAAGACAAAGCTTTCTATTGGTGGGAAGTCACTAACGCCGAGAGGCCGGTTGAAACATGGATGGATTTCAGAATAAGATTTGAGACGAAATTCCTCTCGCAAGCTGAACGAAGTTTACAGCTGGAAAAAATCTTATCTCTTAAGCAAGGAAGTATGACGGTTAAGGGGTACGTCAATCAATTCAATCAGCTGGCCCGATTTAGATTAGACTTAGTAAATACCCCTCATAAGAAGGCTCTCCGTTTTGTCAAGGGATTGAATGAGCCGCTTCACAGCTTGGCTATGACCCACGTACCTATGGGGGCTACTTACGAAAAGCTAGTAGACATGGCGCTCTTAAGTGAAGAAGACAAGAATGGCAAGAAGGAGGTCAAGGCGAATGAGTCTCAAAACAGAAGGTAGGCTTCGAGAAAGGAGGCAAGAACAACAACAACAATAATGATAACAAGACACATGAGAAAAGAAAATTCCACTTCTGTGGTATTGAGGGGCATATATTCCAGGATTGTAGAAAGAAGAAGATGAAGATGGGAGCATGCTTTCAGTGTGGTGATACTGGACATATCAGCAAGAACTGCCCTAAGAAGCAAGGGCAAGCCCTCACAAGCAGGACCTTCTAGGGGTACATCTTTAACTTCATCTCCTTGATGCTTTGTTTTATCTTGCTTATCTTCTCAATCCTATCTTGAGAACCTTAGGTAGAACCCTTTTGGATGTAAACATGTGATTGAAACATGTTATGGTTGATGTTTGCAAATGGTTACAAGTGGTTGCAAGTGGTTGCTCGTGGATGCATAACACACATTAGGCACTAGATCGGCTCAGACACATTTTCATATTGCATATGCATGAGTGTTTATACTTGTTTATGGATGAAATTGAAGGTGTTATCATGTGGACGTTGCATATGGATGGATGTTTGTGCACACATATAGTGTTTATGTGACTAGGACTATTCGCATACATGTTGGATTCATGGCACTAAACATATTTTGCATTAAGAAGATCAATCAGGCCTGATCATTTGCATTAGACAAGGAACATATACACACACTTCTTGCATATGTTCATACAACATTAGAAATCTCTTAAGGACAATGGTTGCTTATGGATGATGTTTTGAGTAGATGGTTGATTGGATGGTAGGATGCATTCTTCCTAACTTGAAGATTTCGAGGATGAAATCCTTTAAGGAGGGGAGAATGTAACAACCCGTATTTTAATAACATGTTAAAATCATAAATCAAGGCAGAATTAATTTTTAAAATAAGAATAAAGGGAAACGGGTTGCGCCATTGCGTTCGTCTCTAAATTCTGCTATGAAACAAGTCCAAGTTTTCGAAAATCGGAGTCCGTATGAGGGAGTTATGACCTCTAGAAGTTTCACGAATTTTCAGAATCAAAGACAGCTCGAAAATTCGGATTCAAATTCGAATTCAAAACCCAAAATAGGCTGGGCTGGAAAATTCCCGCCCAGGGACCAGGTCGACCTGGGGGTCGACCATAGTGTCGACCTCCCAGGGACCAGGTCGACCATAGTGTCGATCTGGGGGTCGACCTGCCTCCCGAACCCACTTTTTGAACCAGATGCATTTTGATGTATTTAGACTCGTTTTCTATCCAGATTCGTCTGCCTAATCCTATATAAACAGCCTCCTAGCCTCATTCTCTTTACACCATTCTTCTCTAACCTTATGCTGCATAAACTCTGGATGATCATGGCTTCTTCTTCTTCCTCTAAAATAAATTAAATTAAATTAATTAAAATAAATCGTGAAGATTATTTCTTGAAGACTACGGCTAGGAATTTCATATTGGAGATTTGCTTCTACAATCGAAGCAAGATTCAACGATTCAGCAATTCAACGACTAATTTCTAGACTTGACTTCTGCATCTAAATTTCTTAGACCACGATATGTAAGTTCCAGTTATTTTTAGATAAAAACTATAAACTTAATATGGCATGTTATAGATTGAAATTGATTTATGTATAATTCATATCTATTCTTGTTTTCTTTTTGGATCTTGACTATTGGGAATATTGCCTACGACGTTGAAACTATTATTATTGGCCTAAGACTATGACGGTGAACATATGACTATGCTTATGCCTATGAATGTGAACATAAGACTATGCATATGCCTATGACTATGCCTATGACTATGCCTATGCCTATGATTGTGAACATAAGACTATGCCTATGCCTATGACTATGAACATAAGACTATTGCCTGTGATTATGACAAGGACAATTGTGACTAATCACCTAAGATTCATGACCATGAGGTTATTGCCTAGGATTATAACTATGAAATCGGATCTAAACTTGATTTTCTATTCATACCTTTTCTTTATTTGTCCTTGGATCTTGATTTTGGGGATTTTTTCTATTTAAATTAGATCTATCCATGTTCTTGAAACTAGATTATTATTTAAACCTTTTCATGATCAATAATGTTATCAGATCTTTATGCCTGCGATGTTTTAGTCAATTTAGTTATGTTATGCCTTGGAAATAAATTGATAATGGAACAATGTTAATTATGCTATATATGAAATTGAATGGTATTCTATTTTATTAACATGTTGAATTTGGGAATTAATGAATAAGTCTATTTATATGTATATTGGAGTAGAACCTGTTATGATAGGTTGTGTAGTTTATAATGTTATGCAAGTTTTAGGTTGAAAAATCATATCACATATGTGACCACATGTTAAATCTACATGTTTATGTGTATATGTTAAACCTATGTCATATTTCAAGTTCACGCTTATTCATATACTCGTGATTGATTTGCAAGTTCACATATATGTAAGTTGATTTAGTCTATGTTGCAATTTCACATATATGTATGTTGATTTAGTCTACGTTGCAAGATTCACACCTATGATATTCATGTTGACTATTTTGCAAGTTCACACCTATGATGTTCATATTGACTATGCCAATAATGCCAAGTTTACACCTATGTCATGTTTATGTTAATGAATTGCTTTATGCCAATTTTGCGTACGTTAAATTAGGCTAAGTTTTTAGCCTAATATTATATGCCCAAAATCATGCGGACGGAAAATTAGGCTAAGATTGTTAGCCTAATATTTAGACGGGGTAACGTTGGGAAAAATTGGTAGTTATAGGAAACGTGACATGAAATTGCCTTGAAAACTTGACATGAACTTGACATGAATCTTGAACATGGACATGACACTAGAATGAACTTGAAAATGGCCAACTCGAGGTTGGGTTGAGTTAGCAGTGTAATTCTGCCCGGAACCGCCCGGCAAATCCAGTTATTGCAAACAATAGGATCCAATGTGGGTAGTTGGTCATATCGCGCTTGAAACCCGAGGTCAGACTGAGTTGTGGTGTAATTCTGCCCGGAACCGCCCGGCATATCCAGTGATCACAACAACAGGTCTGATGTGAGAGGTTGAGGTGCATTAATGAATTAATGCCACATGATAGGGTTAAGTCATGAACATGAAAGACAACACTTAACCAACTTGAAACATGATTGGTAGGGTTAGGTCATGAACTTGAACGACAACACCTAACCAACTTGACATGTGAATTGTAGGGTTAAGTCACGAACTTGAATGACAACACTTAACCAACTTGACATGCTAGACTGATAAGGGTTAAGTCACGAATTTAAATGACAACACTTAAACCTATTGGATGGAAACCCTAGTTACGCGGTCCATTTCAGCAGTAACCCACTAGATGTATCACGGTACGCTGGAACTAGGCAGGGTAGGGAACGATTACTCGGCTGATTGTAAGCGACCAAAACGACGGCTGTGTTGGTGCGCCAGTGTAGGTTCGGGCGTGCTATGGTCGTGCACGTGGTCCGGAGTTGAAAAAGCAGGCATTGGGCATCAGTAGGTTTATCTGTGCATGCTTTATTCGTGTCGGTGGTTGGCACCCTAGGGCTTGATACACCCTATGGTGGACCTAGCACAGGTGACTACATTCGTGATAGGGCCGTATGACACAGACACACAACGAGCTAGAACTTGTAAGGAGCCAATCGATTAGTGGATCGTTCCGTTGGGCCTAATAATGCGTCATTTCATGATATTGGGCCAAGGGATCATTTCATGATTAATATAAGACATTGGTTTGGGATAATAGTATAGTTGGTGCAGCGAACCTTGAACATGCGATGCTATACTTGACCTATACTTGAATTATCATGTTATCTTAGTATATCTTGCCCATCTTGACAGCATCCTTATGTTTACTTTCAGTTTATACATGTCGTGTTACCTTTGCCTGTTTTTATGCTGAAAGTCACTTGGACTTACCAGTCTTTATGACTGACCCGTTTTCCTTCATCTCTTTTTCTTCCGTTCCCCTCCCCAAGGTTCTCAGGGAGGAAACTCTAGCACTTAGCTTGGATTTCGCTTGCTTTCAGTTCAGCTCATGTACGGTTTGATCTTGAGCTATGCTATGGCTGCATTTCTGCTACCTTTGGGGAATTAAGCTACTTTTGTTGTTTTAAGATTATGCTTCTTTGTTTATGCACGATATAATTTGTTGTAATGGAAAATAATGAGTTTGGCTATTCGGTACTTTGGATGTAAAAGGTTTTGACTCTTTTTGAAAGTAATGAAATTTAGCTTTTGATTCTTCCGCTATTTTATTTATGTTCTGTCTTGTAACAATTCCGTGATTTTTTACCTTGATAACGCTCCTCCAAAATGAAACGACCCGAAATCCCCCTTACGGAAAATCCCGGATTGAGTCTAGGACAAGCCACAACAGAACGCAGACGGAAGAACATTTCATTGTATATTACAACAATTCCATCTGAATACAAGAATATACAGAGTATAAATGAATATTACACAGAAATATCAGAGATTTAAATTACATTTAAATAAATAGCAGCTAAAAATAATACAATGCACAACTGAAGGAGATATACGGATACAAAGCTTTCCGGATATCGTTCCAGCTGTTAACCAGGATCCTATGAATATAAATCTACAAAACCAAAACTACTAGCTGCCCGTGTCAAAATAGGGGGACCCAGAGTTTAGGTCAAAACAATAACTGTTTTAGTTCTCACACCAGTCCCATGATCGTTGAAACGACCCAACGAAATCCGGTAGGCTTTGCAACCATCCCTTCATCGCCCAAAGCAGCTGGTAAAACCCACCATGGCTTCCAAGTGGTCCCCCAGTCCCTTGTTTTACGGCGACCCTCTCGAGCCTCCCGGCCACTGCCTAACCAACCCTCTACAGGGACATGTAGGGGTAAGAGTCTCCCGTTCGCCACCAAACCGTGAAGCGAGAACCCCCCATCATGCGTACCCCAGCCCACACAGGGCCAGCAACAAGAACTGGTGATACTCCATTCTCGATCATTCCAATCTAATTAAAGATTCATTAAAACTCCACTTAGTTTTAATCTGTGACTAGGTTAAAGAGTCAGTGTCATTTAAAACACGGTTCACGATAAACCCAAAATCACATTTCAATCAGTCCCTAACCGTAAATTAGCAAGTGAGCAGTTCCCTAAGTATTAACCCCGAAGGCCAAAACCAACATCATATCAATACCTCAGAAACCATTCAACTTAACTAACCTCTGGTTAGTTTCTGATTTTCTTAACTCCTTTGGGTCTAAGAACATTATTATTGAAGATACCGTTCACGACAACCCAAAATCACATTTCATTAATTATCGGGTTAAAGAACTAGTGTTATATAAAACACTGTTCATGATAAACCCAAGAATCAATTCGAATTCAATTCCAATTAAATATTATTTAATTGGTACACTTCATTAAATCTAACTAAAAAGATTTAATCATCTTCTCAACTGGGCTCAAGAACAGTGTTAATGAAGACACCATTCACGACAAACCCAAATCACATTTGATATTAAATACAAGGCTCCGAATAGAAAATATACCGTCTTATATTCAATATCAAATTCTACGACCAACAAATATCGTATTGGAAATAACGATATTAATATATCTTTCAAATTTCCATAACAACAACTGTATAATCGTGAAATCCAACATCGAAATAATCCAAAGACAATTTTGATTCAAATCCATTCCAATTCAATTATTGGAAATTCTGGTTACTTTTAAAACCCTTTTCAAATTCAATTTATTTATTTAAAAATAAATAGAATTATAATTCTAGTTCAAAACTAGTTCATTTCGATAAAAATCTATTTTTATCTTTTCAAATATGGAGTTTTTCATCCCAATTCTTCACAAATCATTTCTTATGATTTTACACAAATTATTGATATTTTTAATAATTTTATCAAGGCCCGTACATTCGATTTCCATCAACGGCCATCGAACTGCACTTACAGCGACCTTTTCCAAATTTGATTCGGACATAATTCCAAATCCAACCATTAGATTTCAAATTTCTAATATTCAGAAAGCAATTTTCTATACGAACTCAACGGTTCCGGTTTTAGGAGAATCCGACGGTCGGATCTCCCGTAATATCCATTTGAAGTCAATGGTCGAAATTCGCGAACTGCCGCAGCGCGGCGCATTCAATTCAGGCCATTATATTATATATATAATATATACTTCATCGATTCCCTTTTTAAAACGTATTTAATAAATCGTTTTAAATTTGTTTTCAAAACGATTTCAACTTCCTTTTCAAATTCAAATCAAAATTGAATTTTCCCTTATAAATTCGTTTTAAATTCATTTCAAATTGATTTCAATTCAAATCGATTTTGAATTCACTTTCAGTTCGTTTTCAATTCAATTCAATTTCAATTCGAATTCATTTCTATTCAATTTTAATTCGATTCAATTTCAATTCGAATTCATTTCTATTCAATTTCAATTCGAATTTCAATTCTTTTCAAAATATCAGATTTTGAAATCACTTTCGATATTCATTATAAAATGAATAAAATCGATATAAATATCGTTCACGTCAAAATGGCGTAAATCTAATCAACACGGCTTCATATATTTCTATTTTCAAATATTTCTATTCAAATATTTCTTTTTCAAATATTTCTTTTTCAAATATTTCTATTAAAATATTTCTTTTTCAAATATTTCTATCTCAAATATTTCTTTCTCAAATATTTCTTTTTCAAAACTGGAATGAGGCCCAATCAATTACCATATAATATTAATTATATGGATTTTCTACAACACATGTATACAATAACAACGATGAATAATCAACCATCATCCAAAGTGCATTCTACACTGTATAAGCATCAAATATAAATATTCAACGCTTATAACAGTCTGTCAATCAATCGATCGACATACAACTAAACAATCGGGATTAGTGTACATCAAATATCATCCCAATACCCATGTGGGGTTTCACACAATCAAACATAGATTTTATTTGTGTAGTTGGGCGATGTGTAAAATTTATCGTCCCAATCAGCATCAGTCAAATGTGTGTATATAAACAAATCGTCCAATTTGTTTATATTTATTTATTTCATTTCATATACACGTAAAAAAAAATATTCTATTTTTAACTATAATTTTTTTAACTATATAAATATTTTATTTCATTTCACATCACATCACACAATCAACTACACATCAAAATCAAACAAACAAGCATACAAGTCGTCCATGGTCTGTGGACGACAGGTGTCGGGTGCTACTAAACACCGTCTGCATCCTAGTATATATCATAAACTAGAAAACAAAATTAAAGAGTGAGAAATTCTCACAGAATTGCTAATCCAACGCCTCGATTCTTCAAATGTAGAAGATCTTGCCGTGTCCGCCTCTTGTCAATTTCGTCGCCCGTATTCACTACATATATAAAAATCACATTTTTATATTGTTGTTATGTATATAAAAATCACATTTTTACCTCGCTATTCAATATATAAAAATCGAATTTTTACTTCGCTATTCAATATATAAAAATCGAATTTTTACTTCGCTATTCAATATATAAAAATCGAATTTTTACTTCGCTATTCAATATATAAAAATCGAATTTTTACTTTGCTATTCAATATATAAAAATCGAATTCTTACTTTGCTATTCAATATATAAAAATCGAATTTTTACTTTGCTATTCAATATATAAAAATCGAATTTTTACTATGCTATTCAATATATAAAAATCGAATTTTTACTTCGCTATTCAATATATAAAAATCGAATTTTTACTTCGCTATTCAATATATAAAAATCCCCTCTTTCTTTTGCTATTCATACAATAAAATTAAATCTTTTGGTTATCAAAAATCTTATCTTCCACACGATAAAAACCTCATCTTTCATATGATAAACTATATTTTATATAAATAACATCGTATCTTTTCACAATAAAAAAAACTAACCTTTTTGTTTATAAGAATTCCAACCTTTTCGTTTGTTTTCAAATCAGTTCTAATCTTTTTTTTAAGTTAACAAAATTCAGTTTTTAAATTAAACCAAAAATCAGTTTTTAAACTAAATTAAAAGTTAAAACTTACTGTCTTCTTTCAGAGGGGGGGGGGCGGATTCGCTATTGAACGGCGAGAGGGGGCTGTTGGATGCGGGCGCCGGAGCCAGAGAGGTGGTGGCTGCTTTGGGTGTCGGGTCTTCGATTGAAAAGGGGAGGGGGAGAAAAGAGCAGACGGGGAAGAAGGGGGGATTCCTCTCCCTGGCGACGGCGGACCAAATCGAGGGGGGGGGGGTTAATATATATTAATATAATTTTATTTTCTTTAAATCCAAAAAGTAGCTTTCATTTTCGAACTCGAAATCAAGCCCACCGCCTGTCGTCCATAGCTAATTACCCCCACTTAGAATTCAATGGGATATGTATCGTAAGCTGATTCGACTGTTTCGATCAGTTTTCGTCAAAATCAACATATAACTCTATATATTGAATTTGAACGTGCATTTCAATTTACTGGGGCCACATACTAACTTGAAAAATTCCAAAAAAATATTTTCTAGCTTCGTATTGACGATTCGGTCCTAACAAAACTAGTTTCATCGAATTCTGAGACCGTTGGAAAAATGGCCATTTTCCAGTCGATGAAAATCAACTGAAACTGGTCAAACGCGTTTTCCTTTGCCACGCTCACATATTGATTCGAAAAATTATGAAATTTGAAACCTAGCAATAATTTGACATCACGGACCCAACAAAAGTGGTTTCGTCGAAATCCGAGGTCGTTTGCAAAATTCCCATTTTTAAGGGCCTGAATTCCATAGCGACTATTCAGAATTTTCAACTGGACACATCTTTTGATTTCCGCTATGAAATTTCGATTTTTCGGATTCGTTGGAAAGATATTCCCAATTAGATTCCAATATTTTTGGTTTCACTAAAATCCGGTTTATTTTGCACCCGGTATATTCATTTGATGTTTGAAATCGAATTATCGAACTACCGCGCCATTTTCAATTCCTTTTATAAATATAAATAAAGATTTATATTCTATCGTCGATTCAAACGAATATATACATTCGAATTATATTCAAAATAAATTTCTCGTCGTTATTATTCAAAATAATTCATTTTAAATGATCAAAATTCGCTAAAATTGCCAAAATAAAAATTTTAAATTGGCCCAGATTTCCGGGTTATTACACAAATTTAGTGCATTCCCTTTGTGAGTGACCCTAGCGGAGGTCGGGTGTTATAGTTAAGTACACCGCATATTTAATTCGATTTGATTTTGATTTAGACTTCGATTTGATTTCGCATTAATTTGATTCGACATAAAGAGATTTTTATTTTATCTGAATCGATTCTGATTTGATATCGAGCTTATCCACAAATCGAATATCTCGGGGTTTATTGCTTTACATCGCAAACCGCTATTTAACGTAACGACTGATGTTCTAACGTTACAACACTATTCTGAACTCAACATAAAATAATTTAAAAGTTAATTTAAACGTATAAAATAACCGTATTAAATCAATAATAATTAAGTTCAAACAATAAATTTCTCGATAATAAATTAATATTATTATTCTAATTCAAACAAAATTTTGTATTGATTACCTGAACTGTTGTTAACTTAGTTTTAAATCTCAAATCTAAACATTTCAGATTCTCGTATAACGAAAATCATTTATGTTCAAAATAAATCGTGTTTCGATTATTTCATCAATAACTGAATATAAAATTTCATTTATATTATCAACTAAATATTTAAAACCATATTAAATATTTAAAATTAATCGATCCAAAAATCCGGGTCGTTACGTTCTTCCCTCCTTAAGAGAATTTCGTCCCCGAAATCACTAAGGTAGGAAAAATGCTGAAAACCCATTAATTTTACAAAATTCATTTACGTTGAAACTCAACTTTTCATATTTCTAAGTCCTACCTACACTTTTGGTTTTCATTCATTTGAATGATTTTCAATCAACATATTTCCATTCAATTCAAATTCATTCAAATTGAATTAGATCAATTTATTCACTTCGATCCATTTAACTTGCTTGAGTTAAGTATAAATTCCAAAATTCAAATTCCTAGGTTTTAATTTCAAATCTCTGTGAAATCATATATAAATATATACATATTTATTTCCATCTCAAATTCAAAACATTAGAATTTTCAAACCAACTTGTTTTCTTCAAACAAATTCCCAATAAAACTTTTCTAAGGTACCAATCCATCACTTAGATACTCAAAAATGAACACTGATGATGCTGCAGTCATCATCAGAATTATTTCCCAGCCACTAAAGTTAGTTCAGTGCTTTATCACTTTCAAAACCCATTCAAAATCCTTTTAAAACAAAGCTGTATTGTTCAAATATACTTCAGAAAATATTTTCCAACTTCCCAGGATTTAAATTCTAAATTCTGGTTTGAATTCAATGTTAATTCATCTCATTTGTATATTTTCATTTATATACAAATTCTATTTGGTTATAGATAACCAATCCAATTTTGTAATCTTATTTAATTATAATAATATCAATCAACTCATCCATATATTATAATAATTTAAGAAAATTATTCCTTTTCTGTCAAAGTAGAATTTTGGTTAAAATTATTTCATTTACCCACTTAAAAACAATATCGTGTTCAATCTTCTATTCAAGTGTTTATAAATTCCTATCGACTTCGTGGTGTCCCACGATTCGATCAGAATTAGTAAACCACTCAACAGACGAGCCACCACAATATAAAACAATTTTTATGTCAATTAACAAATACACTCTCTCGTATATATACACTCAACTCATTCTAGGTACTACTGACCCTATCTCTAATGAGCACCATCCCACCAAAGCCTAGGTATTCGCTCAACCTAAGCTCTGATACCAACTGTAATGGCCCACAAATCCTTACTATCTGAGTTGACTAATAACACCACACGTCCAACCCAAATTGCACAGAAATACGAATCATTATTAGAAAGAAGTTAGAGGATGAAAAATAGAAAGAAAGAAATATTAGAATAGAAGAAAAACAAAGATCACAAACTCACAGCGGATCGAATAAAATATATTAAATAATATAACTTTTGAAATACAAATATGTTTTGAATACACATAACATTATCAGAGCACAACAACTATTTCTGGAACAGTTATAAGCACCTATTTCCAGATACAAGCATGGTACATAGCGGAATATATGATAGTCTATAGCTAACTGGTGAAGCCTCATACTTCCAACTCCTCCAAGAGAATCTGTAAAATCCCCACTACTTGATTTCCCATACAAATTTGGGCACCCAAGAGTTTAGGGCAAACAAACAAAATAAACTCTGGGTCAGTCATGGGACTGGTGTGAGTAAACTCCAACCATTTGTTTAACTTTCAAAATCCTTTTGAAGGAAAGATAATAGTAAGACCAGCCCACACATAAACATAGACGGTTTTTACCTTACTATAACCCAAAACACTTCGATACGAAAATCCATTGATATTATAATAGTGTCTAAATCAAATAAATAACAATTTAGCGTAACCCTTGCATCTCACGCTCCGTATATAATATCAAATCAAAAACCGCATGGCGCTTATTAGGGATTGGATTCTGACTATGACAAGGATGGAACTACCTTCCGATAGTGTATCTCTAGAGAGGAGTACACTGGGTTCAGCAAGAACGTCTTGCAACCCGGCCCACACATGACCGACCACTCATTTCGCTCGAGTGTATCGAATATATATCACCAACGGTTGGGATCAGCAACTGTTTCCCGAAAAGGGACAGCATCGATAGATTAAAGAACCAAATGAAATTTCTATAGATAGGTGATTATACACCCTAATGGCAACGACCCACGTAGCCATGCTGCCTGCCCGATTTTTGTCATTTCCCGGTTGTTGAGGCCTGAGGCTACGATTTCTTATCATTCATTGATAGCACATTCACTTTGAATGCCACATTGTCAGATCTATTAATCATTAATTGAGTTGCACAAATATATTCTAGATATTATGCTAAGAGAATAAATTCTCCGCCACCATAGAGATCAACATATATGATCATTGGGAATACTCTGTCAGACATTCGTCCATATACGTTCGTTCTGGGATTGAACGAAACTGAAGTCACAATTTCCATTAATATAAAAAGTCCTTGCACTTTACTCCCTCTTCGATTATCTTCATATAATCTGATTCGCAACACTACTACCAATACAGAGTGGTTCTCGAATAATAATCCAACCGGTCTCTCCATATTGACAACGATATTGGCAAATACTTCGATAGTCGGTTATTTGACTATCGAAGAAAAACAAACAAACATTCCAACCATCAAACAAATCACTGGGCCTCTTAATTAATATTTCATTAATTAATCACTTCTCCCTTTCTTTATCAATATTTGTTAACCAAATATTTTCAATAATCATCTTGGCCTCTTACGCTATTTGGAAAACATTTCCATATATCACCTTCTTTTATTTTCTATATTTTTGAAAAATATATTCTATTTGTAATTGGAGAACATTCCAATTATTTATTTATTTCCCGACTCATTTAATTCTATACTCGAGAAATATTTATTATTATATTTCCAAAATTCCACTTACTTGGGTTAAAACGAATGTTGTATAAAACATCGTTACAACAACCCAAAATACTGCGTTCAACTAACTCTTATTCGAACATTTCTCTTCGAGACTGGATCCTGGTATTTACTGGTTAAAAATGAAATCAATCAAGTTGGGGTATAATTACCTCTCAGACCTTGACTGAATAACATCTTTAACCTCAAAACAGACAAAACCATTATTCATTATTTTTACATATATATGTTTCTCTTTCTATTACCAGATTATTGATTCCCTTTTGTTTATAATATTCTATTTTAATTCGTTACCTTATCGAATTCAATATATATATATATTGATAATTTGATGTTCTGGTTATCCAATTTTCTTAAAAATATTCTAACTCCTTAAATTTTCGGAAAATTTCGCCATAACCTCCTTTGTATCGACAAATAGTTCAAACCTCAACTCGCCTCTCTAGGCCCTTTCCATTCAAAAAGAAAACCAAAAAGCCAAGTGGCTTGCCGATTCGGCGCATAAAACCTCTTATGGAATTTAAACATGTACCTTTTTGTCGGGCACACAAATTATAATCTTCATACACTTCATTCCATACCTGTCTAACCCATATATGTCCATTCCTATTTTGTTTCAACTCAATCAGCCATTTTAACCTAATTTGATAATTAATTTTCTAATTAGCCATTTTGCCCATTTCACTTTTTATTTGAACATAACACGTTCGAATAAATTTTTAATCTTTCTTATAAATCAAATGAATTCCATTTTCAATTAAATTTCCATACTCCATTTCAAATATGAGTTACAAACCTCATTTACTTATCCAACTTCCAATTCACATCCCAAAAGTCCATTAACTAATTTTTCTTATAATTAGTTAATTCTATTCATAAATTTAAAATCTGAATTTGTTTCAAAAATCAATCCATTACTCCACTTGAGTTCAGGTATATTTTAGAACTCAAGTTTGTATTTTTTTAAATAGAAATTCAGATTTTACTTGCTAAAAATCCCTTACTTTATTTAAATTAACCGTTATGGTTTTTAAATGGTTATGGCGCTGTTTTTTTTTTTTGAAAATTTGATTTTGACATAACTCAAAATATATACGACGAAATTCAGAATTTTCACTTTCAATAGAAAATTATTATTTAATCGGTCCTGACGATTCTTATTTCACAGATTTCCGACTTAAATTGAGTTCCGTATACTCAATTGAAGTTCGAAATGCCAATTTACGAATTACCGTGCTGCAGCGAGTTCGTTTTAATTATATTATATATATAAACGTTTAAACTTCATTTATAATAAATTCAACTCCATTCTGAAATATTTTTAATATATATCAAATCAGTTCTCCCAATTCAACATAATATTTCCTATTATCTATAATTGTCGATTTTTCCTTACTCAGTAATATATTTATTTATACTTCGATCTTCTATATTTGATTCCAATTCCTTTGACAAATTATAAATCCTTTGGATTTATTTCTATTCTGTTTAAAAATCCACATTCTGAAATATATTTCGTCATTCCCATTTCGAAATGATTTCAACTTTCTATTTTCAATTTCTCTTTTCAATTCTATTTGAATTTTCCATATTCAAATTCCATTTGAATTTTCTGCATTCAAATTCTATTTTCAATTCTATTTGAACTTTCTATATTCAAATTCTATTTTAATTTTCTATATTCAAATTCTATTGGAATTTTCTATATTCAAATTCTATTTTGAATTCTATTTTAAATTCATATTTGAGTTTAAATATTCAAATTATCTCTTGATAATTAATTCATTATATTTATAAACACCGTTTTATATTTTTTTCCTTGTTTTATATTTAAACAGATATATTTCGAAATCTATTTAAAACCAAAGTCTCCTTTGGAAATTTCTATTTATAATACACCCAATTTCTTTTCATATTCAATTTAACTTCTATTTAAATAAATTCGAATTAATCGAATTCAAATCATAAATCCTTACGGATTTATTTTAGTTCAATTTATATTCTGAACATCAGAATAAATTCAATCGTTTATTTCTTTAAAACGATTTCCCCATTTTTATTTATAAATTCACATTTGAATTTAAATATTCAAATTATCCATTGATAATTTTTTTCACTTTATTTATAAAACTGTTTATAAATTCACTTTAATTCTCTGCATTATTTAATTTATAAATAACATTTATAAATTCAATACTTGTTCAAAACAAGTTAATATTCCTATAGCTCATTTAAAAATTCAATTTCTATTTTTAAAAAATAGATTTCTCCCATTTAAATATCAAATATCATTTTCATGGTATTTTTATATATCAACAGTTTGGCCCTAGTGATATATAAACAATCAAACACCTCAATTATCAATCAACACATCATATATGATAATATATGTGAAAACAAACAAATAATAATATTTTTGAGGAATCCCGTTGGATCGCTCCAACCTGTTTTCCTGCATCCACAGACGTTAGTCACATAAATAATACCCATCCTGCATCAAGGTAGGATATCGTGGTATGAAGGTCATCCACTGTCATAGCGTGGGGCGTATATGGTCATCCGCTAATGATACTACGGGCATCCGCTAATGGTACTGTGGGAACTATCCAATCACCAATATATATGTATATATATATAATAACCACAAACACCAATCCTAAATAACTAATATACTTAATATAGCCATAATAAATTTTCAATGCAAGCAAATAATCAATGAACAATTATTTTAACTAACAAAATAATTCTAAATAAAATTTGAGTGAGATTTACTCACTGAAATTGCAGCTGTCGAATATCCTGTTTATTTCCATATCATCAGCTACGACTCTTCTCAAATGAATTCGCGCCTACGATAATTTGATTTAAATTTTCTGATTAACATTTATTTATTTAAATTAACTATTTAAAATAATAAATAAATTTCCTATATATATATATATTAACAGTTACTAAATTAAATTCTTCTTTTTTAAACTTCCTGATTAGCAGTTAATAACGATTTCATTTTTACAGTATACAAATTTCCATTTTAACTAATATGTTCATTCCAGTTTTAAAAAGATTGCTAATTTAAAAACAAAAATAAAAAATAAGAATTTTCCTACACTGGTACATTTTTAGTTAAAGATTCATACCATTATAAATCTTAAATTAACTATTAACTACATAAATTTGAACTAATCTAATTTTTTTATTTAAAAAAAACATTAACTAAATTAATTAAAATTAATTTACCTAAATCCCTGTTTCCATGAAACCCGTTAATGTCACGCCACTTGCTTCTTTCATGTTGTTCCTTCTCCGATCAACCATTTTACCACTGACCCCACCTTTTGACTACCCACTTTGATCATCTCGGCCACTTATCAAAGCCAAGTCCATAACCAGACTATTCCACGCCTCCATTCATTCCCCAAATTAACACCAATCCGAACTCTAGTCTCGTCTGCATCTCACCTTCCCTAAAACATAGTCGGCCTCCCAAAACATCTGCACCTTCAAACTCCATTTCCCCCCTTCCAGACCAGCATCGGCTTCCACCAAATCCATATGAAATCAGCCTAGAACCAACTCGCAACCATCGCTATTGACCTCCACATCGCCTTGGCTTCCTATGCATCGCGACTTCATTTACAGCCCCGTAACCCTACATCGTACCACTCAGGAACCAGAGTCGCCCCCTTCCTCAAATCGCCGCTGTAACGGCTGGAAATTTTCGACTCCTCGAGAGTCGAAAATTCCGAGATGTTAGTGAAAGAAAGTAGAGGGTGAGGAAGAAAAGATAGAACTAATAGAATAGAAGAAGAAGAACTTACATCATCAGAGTAAACACGAATCTCATAGCGGAACGAATAAAATATAACATAACTTTGAAATACAAATCAGTACTCGTATATACATACCATTTCAAAGTACAACACTTAACAACACAGCGGAATAATAATAGCTATAATCCTGAAGCCTCCTGCTCCAAGCTCTCCAAGTGTATCTGTAAAATCCCGACTACTTGACTGCCCGTACAAATTTAGGCACCCAAGAGTTTAGGGGAAACAAAACAAAATAAAACTCTGGGTCAGTCATGGGACTGGTGTGAATAAAACTCCAACACTTGGTTAAATAAAGTATATCTTTCTGATATTATAATAATGTCTAAATACAAATAGATATCAATCTAGCAGAACGCTTGCATCTCACGTTCCACATACATAGTATACAAATAAACCGTGAGCGCTTATTGGAGATTGGATTCCAACAGACAAGGTATGGGAGCACCTTCCGATCAGCGTACTCTAGAGGAGATACACTAGGGTTCAACAAGAACGTCTTGCAACCCGGCCACACATGACCGTCCACTCATTTAGCTTGAGTGTAACGAATATATTATCACCGATGGTTGGGATCAGCAACCATCCTTCCCGATAAGGGACAGCATTGAAATAGATTATAAAGAAGTACAATTGAATATTCTCTGGATGGTGATAATACACCCTACTTGGGTATGGCCCAACTAGCCATGCTGCCTAGCCCAACTTCTGTTATTTTCCGGTTGTGAGGTTTTGAGGTTACGTTTATCACTTTGACAGATTATTTCTTCAATTACTTTGAATGCCACATCGTCATACCCGCCAAATCATTATCGATTTCTCAAGGCATCACGGGTATAAAAGCTAAGAGAAACGAATTTCTCCGCCACCAACGTAATACGTTTAAAGAGATCAACATATATGATTCGTTAAGAATACTTTGTCATACACTCGTCCATATACGTTGTCCTGGGACTGAACAAACCGAAGGCACTATTCAGTGAATCCATCCTACCTAGGCTTTTCACAATAGCCCTTGCACTTCACTCCGTCTTCAATTATCTTCAGCGTACTTGATTCACAACGCTTATGCTAATACGGAGTGGTTCTTCGGATAATAATCCAACCGGTCTCTCCATATTTACAACGTAAATATGGTCAAAACTTTGATAGTCTGTGATTCAACTATCAAATGAAAACATGTCGGTGTACAAACAACGATCTTATTTCCAAATGGAAATTCGATCGATCAATCATCATATACATATATATGTTCATATTTCCTTATTTCATGTATTTAGAAAATATATGTTATAAATCATTGGAAAACATTTCCATAGCTTATTTTCACATCACTATTATTTCGCATCTATCAGTCCCTAACTGTAACTAGTATGAGAACAATTCTCTAAGTATCAATCCGGAAAGTCGAAACCAACATCAGATCGTCACTTAGAAAACCGTTCAACTTACCCTCTCCAGTCAGTTTCTGAATTTGCTTAACTCTATTTCTTAAATTCTTATCATGAAAACATTTCATTTTCTATGTTTAGAAAACATATCTGACTATATTTGGAAGACGTTTCCAAAACTCATTTACGGATTTCCAATGAACGTTGTATAAAACATCGTTTCACTTAATCCATTTATCGCTTATTCCTTAACTTTATTCCTAATCAACCTTTTAGATCGAACCACAACTATTCCTTTGTCAATTCCGAAGTCAATCAAGTTGGGGTATAATTACCTCGCAGACCTTAATTGAACAACGTCCTTTACTGTGAAATAGATGAAGTTCATCACTCACTTTTTACAATCATCTGTTTACGCAAATTCTCGGATTCAGGTTACGAATCCACTTCTTATATGACAACGTTTGATTATAACTATAACGTTATAATTCCTACCCCTAAAATATCTAACCTAAATTATAAATTTATTTCCTAACTCGAATAATTTAACAGACACCTAATTTCTAAATCAATAACTAAATCTTGATTTAAACCCTGGAAAGTAAATAGTACTTTCCTGAATTCGCTATAATCGAATTCGACGTATAACTCTCTTTCGAGAAATCTCTATTCGATTAACTCTCCCTTTTTAATAACTTATATTCGATAAACTCTATTTCGATTAACTCCTATCGAATAACTAATATTCGAATAACTCTTCTTGGTTGGCTCTATTTCATTAACTCTTATCGAATAACAAATATTCGATTTTTATAAATGTGTCAATTCTTATCGAATAACTAACATCCGATTAACTTAAATGGATTTACTCTTATCGAATAACTTTTTCAATTTAACTTAACTTGATTTTCTTAACTCGATTATCTCAACTCGATTACTTAAATCGATTACTTAACTCGATAAATCTTAACTTAACCCAAATCGATTAACTCAACTCTAATCGATTAACTTAATTTGATTTACTCCTTCGAATAACTAATTCGAATAACTTAATTGATTAACCCCTTCGAATAACTAAATTCGATTTAACTCTTCTCGAATAACTAAATTCGATTAACTCAAATTGAATACTAATATTCAATTAACTCTTACATGTTTAACTCTATTCGAATAACTAATTCGAATAACTCTAATGTGTTTAACTCTATTCAAATATCTAATTCGAATAACTCATTTCGAATAACTAAATTCGATTAACTCCTTTTTATAACGTTTATTCATTTTCAAAAGATTTCCTTTTTACAACGTTTATCCATTTATAAAGATTTACTTTTTACAACGTTTATCCATTTATAAAGATTTACTTTTAGTAACGGTTCTTCACTTTATAAATGTCCATTTAATAACGTTTCTACTTCTCTATATAAGTCCAGACTTATATATATTCCATTTATCAATGATAAATAATTTATTTAATTATAAAACATTATTTATAAATTAATCTACTTCAATTTATCTGTTTAAAACAGATTTCCTATTTAGTATCTCATATAAGTCCATATCGTGTTATACTTGTGTGCGAAGCACGTGTTTAAATCTATCCTTGTATAATTCTATTTATTTTCCGAACAAGTGTTCCTTTATTTATTCCCTAAATAAATATTCCTTTATTCCATTTATTTATAATCTAAATAAATGTTCCTTTATTTATTTCCTAAATAAATATTCCTTTATATTCTAATTCATTTATTTTCTAAATAAATGTTTCTATTTTATTTCATTTATTTTCTAAATAAATGTTTCCTTTTTCATTTATTTATTTTCTAATTAAATAAATGTTTTCCTTTTATAAAATCCTATCGATTTTATAAATAAGATTCATTTTCAATATAAACATTGAAAATCCCCTTATCAACATTTCGGTATGTTATGGTATTCAATCATATCACATCACGATGTTCAACATCGTCCAAGCACATATAATCGCCCACAGATTTTATATCACATCATATAACCATATATGTAAAACAATAAAATAACTGTTGAGGAATCCAGTCGGATTCCTCCAACCTGTTTCCCTGAATCACAGATGTTAGACAATATAGATAACATCACTTTCAGTTCCATATGATCTATTCTGTTAAACAGAATCAATATAGAAATTTAACTAACTGACTAGCAGTTCAATCAAACAATCAACACACAGTCAAACAGACAATTTTAACAGTTCTAACAATACAACATGAAATTATAAACTGTTCAGAGTTAGTGAGATTTACTTACATTGGATGATCATCGTTAAATAACGATAACTATCACTTGATTCAGACAGACAATTTATTTTGCAATAAATTGTAACGAGCTCCGCATTACTTCCAGTCGGTTCCATGGTGTAGCCGTCGTCCATACGATCCCAACGGATCTGACTGTTCGAATTTCTGACCATGTATGAGCGAGATATATCATTTACAAGTTTGCATATATTTATTTAATTAAATTAAACTTTAGTTATTAACATACTGGGCTCACCCCATTTTTTCCATTTCGGCCCATCTAGCAAATACCTCAACCCGCTTTGCATTGGTACCCCTTCTTCCAAAAGGAAACATACTGGCTTCAGCATTTAACACCATTTCTACAAATTCACACTCCATTTTCTCCCTCATAACGCAACTAATCCATAAACGACCTGCACAGTTGATCTTCCCTTCTCAACAGCCCCAACCTCCGCTGGCTTCGCCTCCTTCACACACCCCATACATGTATAACACGCACACATCCACTTATGCACTTCCCAAAACTTTCTTGCGTTACTCAGGAAAACTAAGTCTCCTTCTATTTTGTTTTTATTTTAAACATAATATGCTTTTCTCCCATCCGTTAGAAAAAAAATCTTTCTGCCCCTCCTTTACATCATTGCCGACTGTTTTACATGCACCAAACTCCTTCCTACCGCTCACACTTGCACCCGTTCTTCATGCTGCGTCAACCGCAGTGATCACTTAGGGTATTCGCCCCCAGCTTCCATGCGAGACCATATTGTTCACCAGAGAACGACTCGCCTCAATCCCAGAAAGCAACGCCCCTTTCTTTCCAGTTTTAACATCCGTGACCTCCTCCTGTTAACTCACCTCAACAACTGGCCATTTCGATTCTTCCACAACAACATACGTCCTCTTTTTAATTGTCGTGTCTCCTTTGATCCACACGGCAACCGCAAGCATCAGGTTTTGCTGAGTATATATTGTGTACCCCTTACACCAGCATACAACTCACGGCTTCAACAACTCTCATGAGTTTAGATCAAAACCCAAAACTCATAGCAGCTACTATGAAGTTGCGCTCATTTTATTTATTTATTTAGTTTGGGTTTTATCTTCTGGAAACGTGAGTGGTTGAGTGGGTGAAATATATATAGTGTTGGTTTCCTTCATGGCAAAGGAATGGTGGTAGGAGGTCATACGTATTTGGTTTGAGGACACCAGCATTTGTGCGGTTGAAATAAAGGAGCGTGGACTCCTTTTGGTGCAAAGAAATAGGATATTTTTAATGCCAAGGAATATTCCCAGAATATTCTTTTGTAAATTCATTTCACCTTTAAAACTATCACAAATATTCTCTAAAATAGAGATCTAATACCTGTTCCTAGTATAAAAACGTATTCCGGATCCAATGGGATAGGTTTCGTCGAATTCCGACACCGTTTGCGAAAATCCTTTAGAAAATATCGATGAAAAACACCAAGCAATAATTCCTAACAATTCCAGAAAAAATCCTAAAAATATGAGGCCTTGACGTTTCACTAGACCTCTTCCTAAGGTTTCGTATGAAACTTGTTTCGTTGAATTTCGAGTTCGTTTGACCAGTTAACCATTCAGTTTTAGTTTTTTTAAGTTAAAAACATAGTGTACCGTACTATGAAATATTCTGTTCACGTAGGGACTGTTATGGACAGAAACAAAAATACCATTGAAATGAGTGACGTGCTCTGGTCCCAAAAATGTAATAATACCGGTAGATGGACTCATATTGTGAAATCCCGAAATGTCGATACAGGGTGCCAAATACTCCAAACAAAAAGTTGCTTATTAAATTAATTAATTAAAAATTACCATAAAATTCTAAAAATTAAATTATCACTACGCCTCAAAAGAACCTTGTCTAAATTCAAACCCGATCCCTAGTTATATCGAATAAACCGATACGGTTGATAAACGATTCTATAGCGACTATTTTAAAATTTGATTTGGACATAACTCAAAATCTACACGACGAAATCCTGATTTTTCTCTTCCACTAGAAAGATATACTCCACCATCTCCACACGTTTCTTGTTTCACAGAAATCCGGCTTAAAATGAACCATGTACATTCAGTTGAAGTTCAAATCGCCAATTTGCGAACTGCCGCGACGTTTCAGGTTCGTTTTTAATTATAATTATAAATTATAAGTTCGAACGTTTTACTTTAAGTTATCGATATCGCCAAATCGATATATAAATAATTAAATAAATTAATTATTCGACAGCTAACAAAACGCGCCATTACAGACTTCCCCCCTTAAAATAATTTCGTCCTCGAAATTGCTAAGTTAGAAAAATGCTACTAACTCTACTAACTAGATTTAAAAATCCTTTTTGTTTACCTCTAAATTTCAGTTTCGACTGGACCCATTTAATTTTAATTAATTTATTAATTCATTTCCGACCAACTAAAATTTTCAAAAATTCTAAAAAATTTCTAACACCTTAAATTTTCGAAAAATTTCGCCATAATCTCCTTTGTACGGCTCAATACGTCAAACCACAACTCGCCTCTCTAGGCCTCCTCCAATCCAAAAGGAAATCAAAATAGCCAAGCGGCTTGCTAATTCGGCTCATAAAATCCAAACTCATATATGATATAAACTTGTACCTTTTTGTCGGGAATTTAACTCTATCCCTTTCATCTGCTACCACTTCAACATATACCAATGTTATCCATTCCAATTGATCTCCAATTAGTTCATATCCTCAAATCCAAATCGAATTTCATTCGAACTCTAATATCAAATTCCAAATTATTGACTTATCAATTTGGTTCCATTCTAGATTATCTCTAATCCAATTCAATTTTATTTAACTCGGTTCAAGTTAAATTTCAATTTATTTTTAGCATCTCATTTTATTTAACTTCATTTGTTAAATTTTAATTCCAGAACTTAAGTTCCTGGGTTTCTTTCAAATTAATTTGAAATCATAATGCCAATTCAAAACCTTTGAATTTCTAAACAACTTGTTTTCTCAAAACAATTCAAAAACAAAACCTTTGGTAGTAATCCGTCACTTAGAACTCGAAAATGAACACTGATGATGTCTAGATTCATCATCAGAATCTATTTTCCAGCTATCGAAGTGAGTTCAATACTATATCATTTTCAATTTGAAAAACATTTTCAAAATCTCCCAGGAACTTAAAATTTCCTTATTTTAAATTCCAAATCTGATTTAAATTCATATTTAATTCATCTATTTCATATACTACATTCATATGAATTCTGATTGGTCATTTATAACCATTTCACCCTTTTATAATCTTATTCGATTATAATAACAACCAACACAATCAATATACTATAATAATTTCAAGATATATATTTCTTCTATAAACAAATATATTTTGGGAAAAATTATTTCATTTACCCTCTTTCAAAACATACCATGTCGGTTCATCGTATTCGAGTGTTTAGTAACCCTTATCGATACAGTGGATCAAACTGATCGACCAGAATTCATAAGCCACTCAACCAATGAGTCTCCACAATATAAAACCATTTTATATTGAATAACAATTACGCGCTCATATATATACACTCAAACTCAATCTAGGATATTACTAATCCCATCTCTATCGAGTTATGCCACAGAGCCAAGGTAAATCTTAACCTAAGCTCTGATACCAACTGTAACGGCTGGAAATTTTCGACTCCTCGAGAGTCGAAAATTCCGAGATGTTAGTGAAAGAAAGTAGAGGGTGAGGAAGAAAAGATAGAACTAATAGAATAGAAGAAGAAGAAGAACTTACATCATCAGAGTAAACACGAATCTCACAGCGGAACGAATAAAATATAACATAACTTTGAAATACAAATCAGTACTCGTATATACATACCATTTCAAAGTACAACACTTAACAACACATCGGAATAATAATAGCTATAATCCTGAAGCGTCTTGCTCCAAGCTCTCCAAGTGTATCTGTAAAATCCCGACTACTTGACTGCCCATACAAATTTAGGCACCCAAGAGTTTAGGGGAAACAAAACAAAATAAAACTCTGGGTCAGTCATGGGACTGGTGTGAATAAAACTCCAACACTTGGTTAAATAAAGTATATCTTTCTGATATTATAATAATGTCTAAATACAAATAGATATCAATCTAGCAGAACGCTTGCATCTCACGTTCCACATACATAGTATACAAATAAACCGTGAGCGCTTATTGGAGATTGGATTCCAACAGACAAGGTATGGGAGCACCTTCCGATCAGCGTACTCTAGAGGAGATACACTAGGGTTCAACAAGAACGTCTTGCAACCCGGCCACACATGACCGTCCACTCATTTAGCTTGAGTGTAACGAATATATTATCACGGATGGTTGGGATCAGCAACCATCCTTCCCGATAAGGGACAGCATTGAAATAGATTATAAAGAAGTACAATTGAATATTCTCTAGATGGTGATAATACACCCTACTTGGGTATGGCCCAACTAGCCATGCTGCCTAGCCCAACTTCTGTTATTTTCCGGTTGTGAGGTTTTGAGGTTACGTTTATCACTTTGACAGATTATTTCTTCAATTACTTTGAATGCCACATCGTCATACCCGCCAAATCATTATCGATTTCTCAAGGCATCACGGGTATAAAAGCTAAGAGAAACGAATTTCTCCGCCACCAACGTAATACGTTTAAAGAGATCAACATATATGATTCGTTAAGAATACTTTGTCAGACACTCGTCCATATACGTTGTCCTGGGACTGAATAAACCGAAGGCACTATTCAGTGAATCCATCCTACCTAGGCTTTTCACAATAGCCCTTGCACTTCACTCCGTCTTCAATTATCTTCAGCGTACTTGATTCACAACGCTTATGCTAATACGGAGTGGTTCTTCGGATAATAATCCAACCGGTCTCTCCATATTTACAACGTAAATATGGTCAAAACTTTGATAGTCTGTGATTCAACTATCAAATGAAAACATGTCGGTGTACAAACAACGATCTTATTTCCAAATGGAAATTCGATCGATCAATCATCATATACATATATATGTTCATATTTCCTTATTTCATGTATTTAGAAAATATATGTTATAAATCATTGGAAAACATTTCCATAGCTTATTTTCACATCACTATTATTTCGCATCTATCAGTCCCTAACTGTAACTAGTATGAGAACAATTCTCTAAGTATCAATCCGGAAGGTCGAAACCAACATCAGATCGTCACTTAGAAAACCGTTCAACTTACCCTCTCCAGTCAGTTTCTGAATTTGCTTAACTCTATTTCTTAAATTCTTATCATGAAAACATTTCATTTTCTATGTTTAGAAAACATATCTGACTATATTTGGAAGACGTTTCCAAAACTCATTTACGGATTTCCAATGAACGTTGTATAAAACATCGTTTCACTTAATCCATTTATCGCTTATTCCTTAACTTTATTCCTAATCAGCCTTTTAGATCGAACCACAACTATTCCTTTGTCAATTCTGAAGTCAATCAAGTTGGGGTATAATTACCTCGCAGACCTTAATTGAACAACGTCCTTTACTGTGAAATAGATGAAGTTCATCACTCACTTTTTACAATCATCTGTTTACGCAAATTCTCGGATTCAGGTTACGAATCCACTTCTTATATGACAACGTTTGATTATAACTATAACGTTATAATTCCTACCCCTAAAATATCTAACCTAAATTATAAATTTATTTCCTAACTCGAATAATTTAACAGACACCTAATTTCTAAATCAATAACTAAATCTTGATTTAAACCCTGGAAAGTAAATAGTACTTTCCTGAATTCGCTATAATCGAATTCGACGTATAACTCTCTTTCGAGAAATCTCTATTCGATTAACTCTCCCTTTTTAATAACTTATATTCGATAAACTCTATTTCGATTAACTCCTATCGAATAACTAATATTCGAATAACTCTTCTTGGTTGGCTCTATTTCATTAACTCTTATCGAATAACAAATATTCGATTTTCTTAAATGTGTCAATTCTTATCGAATAACTAACATCCGATTAACTTAAATGGATTTACTCTTATCGAATAACTTTTTCAATTTAACTTAACTTGATTTTCTTAACTCGATTATCTCAACTCGATTACTTAACTCGATTACTTAACTCGATAAATCTTAACTTAACCCAAATCGATTAACTCAACTCTAATCGATTAACTTAATTTGATTTACTCCTTCGAATAACTAATTCGAATAACTTAATTGATTAACCCCTTCGAATAACTAAATTCGATTTAACTCTTCTCGAATAACTAAATTCGATTAACTCAAATTGAATACTAATATTCAATTAACTCTTACATGTTTAACTCTATTCGAATAACTAATTCGAATAACTCTAATGTGTTTAACTCTATTCAAATATCTAATTCGAATAACTCATTTCGAATAACTAAATTCGATTAACTCCTTTTTATAACGTTTATTCATTTTCAAAAGATTTCCTTTTTACAACGTTTATCCATTTATAAAGATTTACTTTTTACGACGTTTATCCATTTATAAAGATTTACTTTTAGTAACGGTTCTTCACTTTATAAATGTCCTTTTAATAACGTTTCTACTTCTCTATATAAGTCCAGACTTATATATATTCCATTTATCAACGATAAATAATTTATTTAATTTATAAAACATTATTTATAAATTAATCTATTTCAATTTATCTGTTTAAAACAGATTTCCTATTTAATATCTCATTTAAATCCATATCGTGTTATACTTGTGTGCGAAGCACGTGTTTAAATCTATCCTTGTATAATTCTATTTATTTTCCGAACAAGTGTTCCTTTATTTATTCCCTAAATAAATATTCCTTTATTCCATTTATTTATAATCTAAATAAATGTTCCTTTATTTATTTCCTAAATAAATATTCCTTTATATTCTAATTCATTTATTTTCTAAATAAATGTTTCTATTTTATTTCATTTATTTTCTAAATAAATGTTTCCTTTTTCATTTATTTATTTTCTAATTAAATAAATGTTTTCCTTTTATAAAATCCTATCGATTTTATAAATAAGATTCATTTTCAATATAAACATTGAAAATCCCCTTATCAACATTTCGGTATGTTATGGTATTCAATCATATCACATCACGATGTTCAACATCGTCCAAGCACATATAATCGCCCACATATTTTATATCACATCATATAACCATATATGAAAAACAATAAAATAACTGTTGAGGAATCCAGTCGGATTCCTCCAACCTGTTTCCCTGAATCACAGATGTTAGACAATATAGATAACATCACTTTCAGTTCCATATGATCTATTCTGTTAAACAGAATCAATATAGAAATTTAACTAACTGACTAGCAGTTCAATCAAACAATCAACACACGGTCAAACAGACAATTTTAACAGTTCTAACAATACAACATGAAATTATAAACTGTTCAGAGTTAGTGAGATTTACTTACATTGGATGATCATCGTTAAATAACGATAACTATCACTTGATTCAGACGGACAATTTATTTTGCAATAAATTGTAACGAGCTCCGCATTACTTCCAGTCGGTTCCATGGTGTAGCCGTCGTCCATACGATCCCAACGGATCTGACTGTTCGAATTTCTAACCATGTATGAGCGAGATATATCATTTACAAGTTTGCATATATTTATTTAATTAAATTAAACTTTAGTTATTAACATACTGGGCTCACCCCATTTTTTCCATTTCGGCCCATCTAGCAAATACCTCAACCCGCTTTGCATTGTTACCCCTTCTTCCAAAAGGAAACATACTGGCTTCTGCATTTAACACCATTTCTACAAATTCACACTCCATTTTCTCCCTCATAACGCAACTAATCCATAAACGACCTGCACAGTTGATCTTCCCTTCTCAACAGCCCCAACCTCCGCTGGCTTCGCCTCCTTCACACACCCCATACATGTATAACACGCACACATCCACTTATGCACTTCCCAAAACTTTCTTGTGTTACTCAGGAAAACTAAGTCTCCTTCTATTTTGTTTTTATTTTAAACATAATATGCTTTTCTCCCATCCGTTAGAAAAAAATCTTTCTGCCCCTCCTTTACATCATTGCCGACTGTTTTACATGCACCAAACTCCTTCCTACCGCTCACACTTGCACCCGTTCTTCATGCTGCGTCAACCGCAGTGATCACGTAGGGTATTCGCCCCCAGCTTCCATGCGAGACCATATTGTTCACCAGAGAACGACTCGCCTCAATCCCAGAAAGAAACGCCCCTTTCTTTCCAGTTTTAACATCCGTGACCTCCTCCTGTTAACTCACCTCAACAACTGGCCATTTCGATTCTTCCACAACAACTTACGTCCTCTTTTTAATTGTCGTGTCTCCTTTGATCCACACGGCAACCGCAAGCATCAGGATTTGCTGAGTATATATTGTGTACCCCTTACACCAGCATACAACTCACGGCTTCAACAACTCTCATGAGTTTAGATCAAAACCCAAAACTCATAGCAGCTACTATGAAGTTGCGCTCATTTTATTTATTTATTTATTTAGTTTGGGTTTTATCTTCTGGAAACGTGAGTGGTTGAGTGGGTGAAATATATATAGTGTTGGTTTCCTTCATGGCAAAGGAATGGTGGTAGGAGGTCATACGTATTTGGTTTGAGGACACCAGCATTTGTGCGGTTGAAATAAAGGAGCGTGGACTCCTTTTGGTGCAAAGAAATAGGATATTTTTAATGCCAAGGAATATTCCCAGAATATTCTTTTGTAAATTCATTTCACCTTTAAAACTATCACAAATATTCTCTAAAATAGAGATCTAATACCTGTTCCTGGTATAAAAACGTATTCCGGATCCAATGGGACAGGTTTCGTCGAATTCCGACACCGTTTGCGAAAATCCTTTAGAAAATATCGATGAAGAACACCAAGCAATAATTCCTAACAATTCCAGAAAAAATCCTAAAAATATGAGGCCTTGACGTTTCATTAGGCCTCTTCCTAAGGTTTCGTATGAAACTTGTTTCGTTGAATTTCGAGTTCGTTTGACCAGTTAACCATTCAGTTTTAGTTTGTTTTAAGTTAAAAACATAGTGTACCGTACTATGAAATATTCTGTTCACGTAGGGACTGTTATGGACAGAAACAAAAATACCATTGAAATGAGTGACGTGCTCTGGTCCCAAAAATGTAATAATACCGGTAGATGGACTCATATTGTGAAATCCCGAAATGTCGATACAGGGTGCCAAATACTCCAAACAAAAAGTTGCTTATTAAATTAATTAATTAAAAATTACCATAAAATTCTAAAAATTAAATTATCACTACGCCTCAAAAGAACCTTGTCTAAATTCAAACCCAATCTCTAGTTATATCGAATAAACCGATACGGTTGATAAACGATTCTATAGAGACTATTTTAAAATTTGATTTGGACATAACTCAAAATCTACATGACGAAATCCTGATTTTTCTCTTCCACTAGAAATATATACTCCACCATCTCCACACGTTTCTTGTTTTACAGAAATCCGGCTTAAAATGAACCATGTACATTCAGTTGAAGTTCAAATCGCCAATTTGCGAACTGCCGCGACGTTTCAGGTTCGTTTTTAATTATAATTATAAATTATAAGTTCGAACGTTTTACTTTAAGTTATCGATATCGCCAAATCGATATATAAATAATTAAATAAATTAATTATTCGACAGTTAACAAAACGCGCCATTACAGCCGCCTTCTCCAATTGCCGTCAGCTTCTAATCCCCTTCCCCAAAGTCGCGGTTATCCCCTTTGAAAAAGTTGAGCTCCCTTTCGCTCTTAACATTAGCGTTGTGCTCTGGTTCGAGATGCCCCTTCGATTTCGAACTCGAATTTGCTCTTTTTTTTTTTAGGCCTTAGAATTTTATTTTCTGTTTTGAGGACTTCGGTTTCCTGAGGAATGAAAATGGGAAGGAATAAAAGGGGGATGGTAGCGTTATATAGAAGGAGGAAGGGAATAGGAAGTACATGGTATTAAATGTATGTTGGTTAAGTACACCGCATATTTAATTCGATTTGATTTTGATTTAGACTTTGATTTGATTTCGCATTAATTTGATTCGACATAAAGAGATTTTTATTTTATCTAAATCGATTCTGATTTGATATCGAGCTTATCTACAAATCGAATATCTCGGGGTTTATCGCTTTACATCGCGAACCACTATTTAACATAACGACTGATATTCTAACGTTACAACACTATTATGAACTCAATAGAAAATAATTTAAAATTTAATTTAAATGTATAAAATAACCGTATTAAATCAATAAAAATTAAATTCAAACAATAAATTTCTTGATAATAAATTAATATTATTATTCTAATTCAAACAGAATTTTGTATTGATTTTCTGAACCGTTTTCAACTTAGTTTTAAATTTCAAATTTAAACATTTCAGATTCTCGTATAATGAAAATCATTTATGTTCGAAATAAATCGTAATTTCGATTATTTCACCGATAACTGAATATAAAATTTCATTTATATTATCAACTCAATATTTAAAACCATATTAAATATTTAAAATTAATCGATCCAAAAATCCGGGTCGTTACAAATTTGATGCTATAAATAAGGGTGTCCTGGCAAAATTGAACTGCCTAGTGAAAACAAGTTAAAATACATAAAAATTATTTTAAAAGAAAGAAGGGAAGCTTGGGGATAAAGCAAGAGTTTTCTGATTATTCTTTATCTTAGAAGAAAGATATTTGGTGAGTATTCTCACTTAAAATAAATGGCATTAAGTCCTAAGTTAAAGAGGTAGCCAATATCTTCCTGTGTTTATTTTGCTTTGAATTTGATTCTCTAAATGTTTTACTTGTTTATGTGTGACTGTGAATATATTAATGATTTTACTTAAAATCATTGTTGAGTTTAACATTATAGGTTTTAAGCTATTATTTAAATGTGTTTAGTTTTAAGATTGTGACGATCCGAAACCCCGTGTCACGGAATTAAGGATAATCATTGGAATATAACACATTAATCATCATTAACAGAGTACAGATAATAGCATGAGCGTGAAAATAGAATAATTTACATCAATATGACAGCGGAATCATAAAATGTAATAAACATCAGAGTAGTACGGTCATAGGATACAACTTAGTGCATAAAGGAAAGGATCATGTAACACCCCTTGTTTTCGGAGAACGTCAAACTAACGAATTAAAGTATACTTAGTTTTTAAGAGAAGAATTAAGGGAAACAGGTTACGCCATCGCATTCGTCTCAGAATTCTGCTTGAGATAGCGTCCGAGTCTGCGTAAATCGGACTCCATATGAAGAAGTTATGACCTTCAGAAGTTTCAGGGATTTAAAATAAAAACCAGCCCGAATTCAAATTTAAAGTTTCGAAATTCAAATCACACACCCGGGCTGGGCCGGAAATTTCCCGCCCAGGACCCAGGTCGACCAGGGGGTCTACCTAGGTAGAACAGGCGACCTGGGTAGAACAGGTCGACCATGGGGTCGACCTCTCCCCCTTTTCCAGATCCGTGGACAAATTCGTTTTTCTGCACTTAGACGCCCGTTCTGACCAGATTCGTTGCTCCTAAGCTATTTAAACACACCCAAACCTCACTTTCTCTCCACACAACTTCATTACGCCTATACTCTACCGTAATTCATATCAAAATAAATCTAAGACAGCGTTAAGCTGCTCAAGTCCTTCGTAGAAATCAAGATTGTAATTGTAGTAGAGATTCAAAAGCTAATTCAACGACTTCAACAACTATTTCTAAGAATCAAATCTAAATTAGAAGAACAAATAGTCTACTTCAAGGGAGAGCTATTCAGATTCAGAATACAGATCCCAAAATTCAAGACCCTTCTGTAGTTTGTAAGTTCACGTTACTTTCAGAAATAAAAGTTAATTGTGATTCTGACATTGTAATAAATCTGGATCTGAGATTATGCCTGTCTTTCTATATCGTTTGGATCTATCTCATTGATAATATTATATCCGTTCTTTGTCTCTTCTTTCCTTCTTCCCTTTTTGTTTTATAGCCAGGCTACTGCGAGCCTGAGTCAGATCTTATAAGAGATGAACGTACGTTGAAAATAAAATTGGGCATAATTGAGTTGTAATTGATTTGAGGACATAACACATGTTGTATTCAAAACATAAAGTGTATCGAACATATGACTTGGGATTTGAGGCATAAAGTATTGGACATATGACTTGAGAATTGAGGCATAAAGTATTGGACATATGACTTGGGTTTTGGGGCACAAAATTGAACTGTAAATATAAGGCATAGTACATGTTGTGGTCTAAGATCTAAAATTGGGATATATATATATATATATATAATAGTTTACGATTTGGAAGAAGACACTACAACAAAAACACTATATTACAACTTTAATTTTACAAACGTCACAAAATACCTATTGTAATAGAGGTTTTTTACAACGGTCATCCTCTGAAAGTTGTAATAAATATATTT
Organism: Allium sativum; assembly: GCA_030737875.1. NCBI lineage: Eukaryota > Viridiplantae > Streptophyta > Magnoliopsida > Asparagales > Amaryllidaceae > Allium > Allium sativum. The sequence goes on along the minus strand of CM060925.1, from coordinate 134,592,135 downwards.
TTGACAACTTTTATTTTTTACCTGTTGCAGTAGATGTCTATTACAACTTTTCTTTTTTGCCAGTTGTAATAATCGCCTTTTAATATCTTTTCCTCTTTCCCATTGGTATAATAGATTAATAATTATTAATAAATAATTTGAAATAATCAATATTAACAATTATTTTTCAATAATTAATAGTAAGTATAATGATGATGATAATAATAATAATAATCAATACTATTAAATATTTTAATTAAATAGTAAATAATCAATAAATAATTTTTAATAATTAATATTCATAATTAGTATAATAAATAATAAAATTATTATTAAATAATTAATTCTTAACAACTAATAATTAAGAATTAGTCATTAATATTAATAATGAAGTAGTAATAACTATTATCTAGTAATTTATTTCTGGTAATTAATAATTAAATTAGAAAGTTGTTTCAGCGGTTCTTTTTTCTATTTGTTGTAATAGAGACCTATTAAATATTAATAGAAACTAATATTTAATAATTGTAATATTCACATTTAAGAATAATTAATAATTAATATTCAATGATAAATTTATATACTAATACTAATTATTATTAATTACTATTAGAAAATTATTACTTAATAATGAAGAAATAGTAGTTATTTTTTTATAATGACTGTTAAAAATTTAATAGTAAAAATCAGTTTTAATATATGTTTGATCTTTTTTATCAGTTTAATATTGTCTATTCCGACTCTTCTCATTCGGCAGTTTAAATTAATTCAGGCTGAAGTTTAGGCCGGGCTGAAATTTAGGCGGCAACAGCAAAAAAGTTGGCTCCAAAATCGTTCGTTCCCCAAATTTAGGCGGCAACATCAAAAAGCAACCTCCAATTGACTTCTAAATCAAAATCAAACCCAAAATCGCAATCATTTACATCACTCCGCTATTTGCTTTTCGCTTTTCGCTTTCCACTCGTCCCTATCAGCTCTCCGCTCTCCACTCTCAGCTCTCGTCTCTCGTCTCTCAGCTCTTGTCTCTCGTCTCTCCACTCTCAGCTGTCAGTCCTCGTCTCTCATCTCTCGTCTCTCATCCCTATCAACTGGTTTATTTGGATCAGCATGCTCGACCAGTTTGGGTTAGGGCCATGTTTTCTGGGTGCTCCGGTTGTTTTTGGGTGGTAGTGGTAGGGTGCATCGTCCTAGGTGGAGGTATTGTGTTCGGTGGTTTTGGCTTCGCATGAAACTGGTGTTGTTTGGGGTTTTGATGTTGGGAGTTTTTCTGATAACTGAGTGTTGGTTGTCTTCCATAGCACCCCTCAGCCAAGCCACCAGTGCCATCCACAGTCTTATAGTCGAGCATTTGTGCGTACTTTTATTTTTGCTGGTAAGAGAATATTCCAATAAATGTTTTTCTAGTTTTGTTCAGAAAAAAATGAATTGTTGTGGTTGTTGTAAAGTGCGGTGTTGCTCTCTGTTCGTGTACGATTTGTTTTTTCAGATAGGTCTCTTGAACTGGAAAAAAGCAAGACAAGTTTTCATTTGTGCTTATGCTTCTGAATTTGTAAATGCAGAAAGCCTGAAAGCTCACAATTGACCATATTTTACGGAGGGAAAGTGATGGTGTTTGATAATTTTCCTGCAAATAAGGCAAATGATTTGATGATGCTCGTAGGTAAAGGATGTGATCTGAAATCAGAGAAATTTAAAGCTGCAAATTCGAATTCAGATTTGAATTTGGTTGCTACACGTGCTAACAGTCCAGTTGTGCAACCAATATCCGTCCAAACTGTGGGTTCAGGTAAATTCATCGCTCTTATCATAGTCTGCGGTTCATATAAGTTTAAAAACACCATTTAATCTTCGATTTCATCACTATAATTTCATGACTGAAGGATCTAAAATATCAGACTAATATATGTTGATTAGAATCCTTGATCTAGATTATCAGATTAATATATGTTGTTTATTCAAATCCTTGTCCCGCCGAAGGCTTAAATGACAATGGTGTAAACGAGCTACTATTCATCATGTGCTAAATGACAAAGGCTAAAATGAGTTGGTTAAGGAGGGAAAATTATAAGAAAATTTAATTATGTTTCTACACACTTTCATTTGAGGTGATAAACTAGAACAAGTAGATCTCATAATCTTACAGCTCATATGGCAGCAACTTATTTCAAATATTTTTATCTAGTTTTGAATAGTACTACTATTGTTTTAATTTCCCTTTATTGCAGTGGGGCTGCTTTTCTCAAGATGCATTAGGGACGTGGAACCTATACTCAACACGCAAACTTCAAAGAACATGTCGCGAATCCAAGTGAGAGAGGGGACGCCTTCACCATCAACCTTCGCCAGAATCATGTGTATTTTCTTATTTCTCTCATAAAAATAAGCTTTGTAACTGGGTTAATGGCTTTTAGAGGCATATGAGAAGGACAGTTGTAATTTTGTACATTTTTATGTGGTATTTATAATTTGTATTCTAAATAAAGTTGTGATTTTTATTAACGAATGGATCATGATGCCTTTAAACTTAGATCCATTTCTTATGTTATATATCTATTTATCATTGCACATATATAATGTATATAGATTTTTATGCATATAATTTGTGGATATATTACAATCGTAAAATAATTGTTATAATAAAATACATCACAACGGTTGTAAACAGTTGCAAAAATTATAACAACAACGGTGCATAAAAGTTGTAATAAAGTTTATTACAACGGTGGAAAATAGTTGTAAAATATACATTTCACGATGGTGTCGCAACGGTGCAAAAAAGTTGTAAAAGATTTTAATCTATTACAACTTCTTAATAGACGACGGTGGCTCCGCCGTTGTAAAAAGTCTTTTACAACTTTTTTCCACCGTTGTAATATGGTCACTTTGTTGTAGTGAGAAGATTTGGGTATATAATGATGTATGGCTTAGGCATGAAAACAAGATTTGCCTTTGTTTTGTAAGTCAGCTACTTTGTAGATTTGAACACCTAAATCTAATTGTGACATGTAAAAAATGGATATGAGAATATGCCTGATGTAAGCTATCCTTTCATTGAAATATGTGCTTGAGTATATATATCTTTGGCAATCATTTTTTGACTATGAAACTAGTCCAATCATATCTATCCTTTTTGTATATCGGAATTGCAATCCCTTTTTAAGTTCATGATATAATTCTTATCATATCTATATGCATGCGATGTATTCCTTGCAAAACTTTTCTTTTTGGTACATCAATTTACTGGACCAGTAGTTCTTATCATCATATGACTATGCCTATCCTTACAATGTTCCATCTTGCTTCTCCCCTTATATTATGAATCTTGAGTTGAATCTCGAAATACGTACGTTATGAATGCGGGGGAAATTGGGTATAACATGAAATTGACATTATTTGGCATAGTTTGGAACATGTAATATGGCATAACTGTTAAGATGCAATTTGCGGTAATTTGACATGAATTATGGAATATGTAATTTGACATATTGAACCTAGAATTGGCATGAACGACAAAGTAGGAAGTTGGCATATAAATCAAGTTTTGGGCAAAATTGTTATTGTTGCGAATTTGGTGTAACTTGAGCATTAAATCTAAATTGGGTGTAAAATGTAACATGACTAGTTTTGGTGAATTTGGTAATTAGCATGTAAAATCTAGATTTGGGTATATAGGATAAATGTGTAGATTAAAGATAAACATGCCTAACCCGAGGTTAGATTGAGTTGTGGTGTAAAACTGCCCGGAACCGCCCGAAACATCCAATAACCACAACAACACCTATCTAATATGAGAGGTTAGTGCATCATGCCCAAGAAAAACCCGAGGTTAGATTGAGTTGTAGTGTAAAACTACCCGGAACCGCCCGGCACATCCAGTAACCGCAACAACAAATATCTAATGTGAGAGGTTGGTGCATTAATAAATCAATTAATGTTAATGAACAAGATGAATGAGTAGGGTTAAGTTCATAGGACTACCTTAGGCCTCGCGGCTTTCTCTAAGGGGCTTATTCCAATAATCTAAACATTTCGACCATTTTTCATATCATAATCAATTTTTCCCACAAGTTAATCCAATTTTGTTTCAACCACAAACAACTATCATCAACCATTCGTTATCTCAACCAAATTTTCATGCCAATCACAATCAATTCATATCGTCCATGGTTTATGGACAGGGGGAGTATATATATATACGTATATAAATATATTTCATTTCCATTTCAGTTTCATTTCAACTCCATTCAACGCACAATGTGATTTATACAGCGTATATATAACTTATACATCGCACATATAATTTATACAACGCTTGTATGTGAGATATACAATGCCTACATAACTTATACATCGATTATATAATTTATACATCGCTATTCCGTTCACATTTGAATTTAGAAATCTCACATCGCTTTTTAATCCTTCTGAAATTGTAGCAAGCTCGGAATGCGTTCTAGCTTCTTCTAGAATGTAGATGACGTCGCTACGAGTCCGATGTCTTCGGATTCACTGGATTTCGACAACATAGAAAAAAGATATGATTTTTATTTGAAAATCCTGATTTGCAACACTTAGAAGCATTATATTCTATTTTAAAAACCAAAGTTGTTACCTCTCTTTAACAGTTCGAAACTAGGTTTAACAATTTCTGCAAATCCGTAGCTTGTGGACAAGATCGGGTTATATAACGACGAAGGGGGTGGAAGGAGATTTCCGGCGCCGGTGGTCACTGTTAGATCGATGGCCTCCTGAAGTCGCGGCGGCGCTTTGAACAGTCAAAGTTCGTGGGGGTGGTTCTCTGCGATGGAGCGACGAGAGGTGATGAACCAAGTATTGATTTGAAGAGGAGGAGAAGATCTTCAAAAAGTTCAACTACGACGAAGGGTATTGTTGAAGGGAATGGCCGAAAATCTGGAGAGAAGGTTGGAACCTACTCCGTCCTCGACGAGAAGGAATAACGAGGGTTTTCTAATTTTTTTTTATAAAATTAAATTATGAAAGAAATTATATGATTTGCCGATATTTATATTTATTCAAAAATTTGGGTTTTCTTCATACGAACTCCAATTCAGACCCAACGACCATCGCCTCTAACTAAATACCCTCATTCCGGACACAATGGAATATGTTTCGTAAGCCCATTCGACTGTTACAGTTAGTTATTTTTCAAATTAAAATATAAGACATTCAATTTTGGATTTGAACGTACATTTTAATTTGCCGAGGCCATGTATTGATTCCATAAATTCCCGAAAAATAAATATCGCTATGTTGGGACGATACGGTCCCAACAAAATTAATTTCGTCGAATTTGAAGACCATTTGAAAAATGGACTTTTTCTGATCGATCCAATTCAAACTGAAATTACCGAATGCGTTTTTTCCTTTGCCACGCTCACTTATTAATTCCAAAAATTATGGAATTTGAAACCTAGCAATAATTTGACATTCCGGATCCAACCAAAGTGGTTTCATCAAAAACAGAGGTCGTTTGCAAAATGTCTACTTTTACGGGCTATATTTATATAAAATTTCATAGTGACTACTCTGAATATTCAACTGCCCATAAATTTTGATTCCCGTTATGATATTTCAATTTTTCGGATTTGTTAGAAAGATATTTTCAAACAGATTTAAATATTTTTGATTTCACTAAAATCCGGTTTATTTTGATTCTGTACATTCAGTCAATTTTTCAAACTATCGCGCCATTTCAGGCTCGTTATATAATTAAAATAAATTTATTCATTCTAAATTTGATTTAAATAAATTTTTAGTTGTTATTATTTAAAATAAATCATTTTAAAAATTCCAAATTCATTAAAATATCCAAATTAAAATTTTAAATTGGTTTTGATTTTCCGGTTTGTTACAATCTCCCTCACTTAAAACTTTTCGTCCCCGAAAAGGAAACAACAGTAAAGTAGGAAACAAAACGGAAACGCAAAGTATTGTAAATGTACCTTGCACAAGAGCTAATCAGAGATGTCCACTCTGCAATTGGGATAAGCTTGCTTAATGCTCTCTTCGGTTTCCCAAGTACAGTCTCTGGGATCTCCACTGCACTTTAACTAAATGAACTTTCTTGTTCCTTAGCTCTTTAGTTTCTTTGCCAATAATCTTTATCGGCTCTCTTCCAACTGCTAATTCCGGAGTAATATCCAAATCCTGCTGCACTGCTTCTTCTACAACTAGATCTGGATCATGCACATGCTTTCGAAGTTGAGACACGTGAAATACATCATGTACCCCAAGCAACCGGTCAGGTAACCCTATAAGCATGAGTTCCAATCCTTTCAAGAATAGGAAATGGACCAATAAATCTAGGTGCCAACTTCCCTGTTTTCCCGAATCGGACTACTCCTCTCATTAGAGAAACTCACAAATAAACATAATCACCAACAGCAAATGCTAAATCTCTCCATCTAGAATCTGCATAACTCTTTTGTCGGCTTTGAGCTGTTTGTAATCGTTTCTTGATGAAATCGTGTAATGACCTGGAATTCTGAACGAAAACAAAATTTTGTGAATGAACTTAAAATTTAACAATACATTAATAAATTAACTTATTAATGTGTTAACTCATTTACAGGGCCAGGACAGTTAAGTAAGATTTATTTACAATGACCAAAAGCGTAGCTAAATCAGTACAACGTAAGTATAACTAAACTTAGCAATAACAGCGCTACTAAAGCACTGTAGCAAAGCGTTACTAAAAGATCCGTAGCTAAGCATTACAAATGAACCATAGCTATAGAGTTGTAAATAATTATTAAAGTATAAATTGATTTTAGAGACGAATCGAAAGACTGGTAAACTAGAAAATTTGACCTTTAGTCTACACCTATCCTAGGCTAACTAGACTAAGTAATTTCGACCATGTTAGAACCAAACTTGAACCATATCCTTTGCAAGATGATTAAGAGAGTTCAAATGTCAAAATCAAATATAACAAGTGTTTGAAATAGGAATGTCTTAGACTTTTAAATACTTAGAAACTCAAGCATGTATGCGCCATGTTTTACAGCAGAAAGGTTGTAGTGTTGCACCCAAAACATACACCAAACCCGAGAGCAAATGGCCTAGGCTAAAGTATCAAAATACATGCAACATAAAAGGACAAAGACCCAACCATTTTCCTGCACATGAAAGTGAACACCATTTCAGCTAGAAACAGCCCATATAGGCGCAAGAAAGAACACCATCCCCTGAAATAACAAAGCCCATTAGTTAGTTGAATAATTCATATACATGTATGTTAGTACAAGGATGATAGGGACATATAGCTAGAGTTAAAAACACTTAATATATTTGCCATGATTCAAGGAATTTGCGCAGCAACATATCATGCAACTTGTACTAGGATCTTTAGCCTATTTTTAGTTTAAGATTTAAGGAAACAATAGGTGGAAAACTATGGACCATTGGGAGCTTGACATATGTTTGTACCATAGAAGCTTCCCATTGTTTATGATTATAAACTAGAGAAGAGGATGCAGCATTGAAGAGCTTTGTCAACAAGTGAAAACCTATTGTATGGACATGAATGCTCCACCATCCCTTGTGCAAGAAAAACAAACCAAACTGAGCTTTCAAGAAAAACATTCTCTATTTTTAAAACCTGCACACAATATTTAGTTTAGAGTTATTAAGGATTTAATAATTTAAAGGATAATTGAAAAAACATTAGATAATAGTATTTGTTTTGCCTATAAATAGGCTGATAATTCCCTCTTTGAACTCACCTACATTTCGAACCAAATCAAAAGGGAAAAGGGAAGTTTTAGCACACAACAGCAAAGATACTTAGCTGAGTAAACCTCCCCACGTTTTTATCTTATAGGATGGATATATATATATATATATATGCTTACATGTTTAATGAGTAATCAAATATATATGGGAACTTGGAATTTAAGAACATAAGAAACAGGGCTGTGAGTAAATCATTCACTGTATATTATTTTATCCCATGCAAGTATAAATGTGTATATGTGCTATGCTTATTATGATGATATTGCAAAAACCTTATCACTGAAACATGCTTATTTGATCACTAAGATAGGTTCTGTTAAGTTAAAACTGTGCATACTCCATTTCTCTATTTTGTTCAAATCTTTAGATCTGGTTACTAGGAGTAGGTTAGGATTTAACTCTATGTATGCAAAGGGACCATTCAGGTTTATAAATAACATTTTTAAAAACATAAACCAATGGAATATAAAAATGTATATGCCCTATGGACAAAGTTAGACACTATATAAGATCTGGTCTAAATTAAATAAATTCGCAAGTATGGATAAGTAAAACCTTAAACTGTTTCTGGTGGGGTCTTCGCTGGGTGTAGACAAATGGTCGGACGGACTTTAGTCATCTCCAGCGGACGTGGTTGATCGGGGACGTAAATTCTTGGTTGAATGAGTTGAGGTGACTCCAGCACTATTCATACATATGCTGTATGGAGGGAGATACTTTGCGATGAACGGAGTGCACGTGCACACTGCAACATGCGCCGCAAGCTTCAAATATGGTGAAGTTTTGTTTTAAATTAACAGTAGCAAGAAGAAGGGAGTGACATCATGTAAATCATGGCCTGTGAAATGGTGTGTGGGGAAAGCCGACAGTCCACTGGAGCTGGAGGACATGGTGAAGGGGGTAACAATGTACGGTAGGGGAAGGAAGGCTGTGTTGAAATGAAAACAGGAAATGGGAACAAGTTTTGGAGAATGGTATACATCAGGTCTCGGGAGGGAAATAATATAAGGTAGCAGGTTCCTTTCCATTAAAATTGGAAGTATAGCAAGTCACGTTAGAAGAAGAGAGGGTGCGAAAGTGGTGAGATAGGTAGTCATCAGAGATGGAGGAGGAAGGTGGTTCACGGCAGAAACATGAAGTGCGAACCATTAGAAAATAGGAAAAAGAAATAATGTAGAGCATAGTACTTAGCAGCAGGTGCAAAACGTATTTAAAGCAGGGAATGATTTAAGTAGCAGGTTCCTTCGTTCCATTTCAATAGAGGGGGCAGGCCACGTGAGCAGATTGGGGAGACGCAGGCTAAAATTGTTTGGGCCACACAAGTTGTAAAGGGTAGGTAAATTAAATAGGAGGTGGTTGGGCCAGAATTAGTGGGCCTGTGAAGGGAATAGGGTTCATATTTAAATAGGAGAATAGTTAAAGAAGTAATGGGCTGAAGGTTTTTAAATGGGCCTGTTTTAATTAAAATAGTAAATGTTAAAAGAAGGAAGTAGTCCAAAATTTTATTTTAATCTATTTGTTTAAATACAATTCTAAATAACTTAAACATGATTTGTTTCATAAAATTATGATCACAACCTTGCTAAATTTATAATAATAAGTTAAGTGATATATATAAATGATGTAATGCATGTGAAGTAGAGTACACATACACCTTTAAATATATTTATATAAGTTGTATAAATTTAAGTTAAATTATTCATAAATAATTAAATTAAATTAACAAAGGGAGAAATAATTTATCAAATCATTTCAAGACTCAAAATAAATAAAAGTTGATGAGTCGTATTAAAGGAAGGTGATGTAACTGTAAATAATTAATTAAATAATTAAATAAATAAGACTTTAATTAATTATATAAATTAGGGATAATTTATATAACTTATTATTGGACATTTGTAAATAGAAATCAAGTTATAGGTTATAAACCTGAGAAGAAGAAATGATTATTTTATTAGATCGAGTCAAATGATAAATAAAATAATAGGAGATCAAGAGAAAATGGATTAACTGTCGATATTAGATCCAAATGTTCTATCCCGGGTTTTATAAAAAGAAGATTTTTCATGAGAAAGGTTTTTAGCCGTGCTTCGCACACGGTATAGCGTGATATTGAAATAAAGGAGTTAAGCTAATATTTTTCGAAATAAAAATATTAAAGGAATGTGAATTTTTGAAATGAGAATTCAAATGGGATTACTGAAAAGTAGGAACTGACTAGAATTAATAAATTGAATGATTTTCTGAGTATGAATCTGATATTGGTTTTCGGCCTTTAGGATTTATGCTTTGGAAGTTGTTCTCTTAATGATTACAGTCAGTGACTGATCGATGTGAAAGAATAGTGATACGTAAACATAGGAAATATGAATACATGAATATGTATATATGATGATTGGTCAATAGGAATTTCAATTAGAAATAAGATTGTTGTTTGCACACGTATTTTCATTTGATAGTTAAAACACCGACTATCAAAGTTTGACCATTTAACGTTGTTAATATGGAGAGACCGGTTGGACTATTATCCAAAGAACCACTCCGTATTGGCATAAGCGTTGCGAAACAAGTATGCTAAATCTATTGAAGACGGAGAAAAGTGCAAGGGATGTTGTATAAATCTTAGATAACGATCGGCTAAGATGGATATACTGAATAGTGCCTTCGGTTTGTCCTGTCCCAGGACAACTTGTATGGACGAACGTCTGACAAAGTACTCCTAACTAATCACGTACGTTGATCTTTTCAAACGTAGTTATAAGTGGCAGAGGAATTCATTTCTCTTGCTTTATACTTGTAATATATTTTTGAATAAGTCAATTAGTAAATTAGCGGGTTTGACGATGTGACGTTCAAAGCAAATCAAAAGAGTGTCAGGTTACGTTTAGCCTCAAGCTTCACAACCAGGGAATGACAAAAATCTGGCAGGCTGCATGGCTATGTGGTTAGCTTCCATTAGGATGTATCATCACCTATCTAGAGATATTTCCTTGTTTCTTATTCTATCGATTCTGACCTGTTTTGGGAAACGGTTGGCTTGCTACCACCGTTGGTGATATACATTCGATACACTCAAGAGAAATGAGTGATCGGTCATGTGTGGCCGGGTTACAAGATGTTCTTGTTGAACCCGTGTATTCGTATCTAGAGATACACCTCCGGAAGGTGATTCCATACCTTGTCATAGTTGGAAACCCAATATCCATAAGCACTTAACGGTTTTGTTTGTATACTATAAGTAGAATGTGAGATGTAAGCATTTTACTAGATTATGAATTATTTGTGGACATCCTAGACATTATCATAATATCTGTTTTAAATATGCAAACTATTTTGATCTCATAAGGTAAAAACCCATTCCGTATTCACGACGTGGTCTTATGAATCATTGTGATTTATTAAAACTTGTTTATAAATCGTTTACTCATACCAGTCCATGACTGACCCGGAGTTTATTTTCTGTGTTTTCCTTAAATTCTTGGGTACTCATAATATTTATTATGAGTAGACAAGTGATCCAGGTTCTAAGGTAACGTTGGAGTAGCAAGATGGCAAGATCTGAAGTGTTGGCTTATCTATCTTATGTTATGTATAACTATCCAAATGTTGGTTCAGTTATGATGTTATGTACTATCATTATGCAAGTTAGTATTACGACTGATTATTATGTAATCGATGTAATTTGTATCCCTATGTATCCAGTACTTTAAATGTACTTGACTTATGAAATATAATATTTTGGTTATTATATATATTGTCCCAAGTTCCGCTGTGAGATTCTGATGTCTTTTCTTAGTTCTATTCTTCTATCTATTTCTTTTCTTATATAATGATACAACTTCCGAGGCACTGGAAAGTTGGGTCATTACAAATAGACTTTGTCTGAAGCTTCACGAATCATATCGGGACCCAATATAAGTCAGTTTCCAAGTTCTACCGAACATGCGGGAGATCTACAAGGTCTACCGTACAGTGCTTCGAACGGTGACATTTCCAAGCTCGCATGGTAGCTGTTGTTGTATGAGAACTCAGCTAAATGCAAGTGATCTTCCCATGATCTACCAAAATCAATAATACAAGACGGTAGTAAATCTTCTAGTATACGGCTCACCCTCTCAGTTTGGCCATCTGTTTGAGGATGATATGCGGTGCTCAGGTTCAGTTTTCTTCCCAATTCTGCTTGGAATGCTTCCCAGAATTTATTAGCAAAAATTGGGTCTCTGTCACTGACTATGCTGATGGGGACTCCACGCAGTTTAACAATTTATTTGAAATAAATCTGTTCTAGACTTTGAGCGGTTCTATTGGATCTGACAGGTATGAAGTTGGCGGTGTTCATGAAACGATCTTCAATCACCCAGATACTGCATTTCCTTTGCTGTTCGGGGCAAACCATCTATGAAATCCATGGAAATTTGTTCCCACCTCCAATTTGGAATTTCCAATGGTTGCAACAATCCGGCAAGTTTTTGTTGATCGCTTTTGACTTGTTGACAAGTAGAACACTGGCTAACATATATAGAATTGTCCCTTTTCATTGCCCTCCGCCAGAATGTGCGTTTGAGTTCATTGTACATCTTACTCACACCAGGATGGGTACTAAGTTTGGACTTGTGGCATTCATCCACCCTTCTCTTCGGAGCTCAGAAATATTGGGGATGCAACTTCGGCCTTTCAACCTCAGAACTCCCTTGTTATCAATCTGGAAACTCGAGGGTTCACCTTTCTTGATCCTCTTGCTAATCCTCTGAATAAATTCATCGTCTTTATGAAGAACAGAGATTTTATCAATCAATGAAGGCGTGATTATAAGATTGGCGATGATTACAGTTTTTCTGCTAAGCACATCCGCTACCACATTGGCTTTCCCTAGCATATACAGAATGTCTAGATTGTACGCTGTAAGAAATTCTAGCCACGCTGCTGTCTCAAGTTTAAACCTTTCTGGGTGAACTAATACTTCAATGACTGATGATCTCTAAATAATTCGAACTTTTCAACCAATAAATAGTGCCTCCAGATTTTCAAAGAAAATACGACGGTGAGAAACTCAAGATCATGAGTAGCGTACCTCTTTTCCTGCGGCTTCAACTGACGGCTAGCATAAGCGACTACTTGGCCTCTTTTCATTAATACTGCCCCAAGACCTCCAATAGAACCATCTGTCCAGAACGTCAAATCCTGATTGCCATCGATAATTGTAGTACTGGAGTCGTCGTCAATTTTAATTTCAGCTCTTGGAAAGCTGCCTCACATTTTGGAGTCCAATTGAATCGTGCGTGCTTCTTAGTAAGCTTTGTTAATGAACCAGATATCTTCGAAAAATCCTTAATGAATTTCCGATAATAACTAGCCAATCCTAGAAAACTCCGAACTTATGTGGGTGTAATAAGCTGCTTCCAATCTTGAATTGATGTAATTTTACTTGGATCAACTGAAATTCCTTCCTTTGATACGACGTGACCAAGGAACTTCACTTCATCTTGCCAGAATATACATTTAGAAAATTTAGCTTTCAGGATGTTCTTTCTCAGAATTTCCAACACTTGTTCCAAATGTTTCTCATGTTCGCTAGCTGACTTAGAGAAAATTAAAATATCGTCTATGAAAACCAGCACAGATTTATTCAAGACCCCTCTGAATACTCTATTCATTAAGTCGACAAAGTAAGCTGGAGTGTTAGATAAGCCGAACGACACTACTAACCACTCATAAAATATATCTGACCTCTGAAAGCTGTTAAAAGAACACATTCTTCAGCCATTCGCGGTTGATGGAAACCTGTAGCTAGGTCCATTCTGGAAAATAGTTGCGCTCCATTCAATTGATCCAACAAATCATCGATGCGGGATAATGGATATTTATTCTTGAGCATCTGCTTGTTGAGGTCTCAGTAATCAACACATAGTCGGAGAGTACCGTCTGACTTCGAAACAAATACTATGGCTGCTCCCCAATTAGAGAAGCTCGGTATGATCAGACCTTTCCATAGCAATTGTCGAGTTTGATTGCCTAATTCTTCTTTTTCCTTCAAGGTCATTCTTCGAATTGAATGTACTACTGGCCTTGCATTCAGAATTAGCTCGATTTTGAAGTCAATTTCTCTTTGCGGCGGTAAGCTATCGATTTCCTCGAATACATCTGTATAGTGTTTAACGATAGGAATATTTTCTAATAAAGTGGGAGTAACTTCTAAGTAGACCAAATTTTTTTTCTATCTGAATCTGAGCCTTAGCATGGTATAATAATATATCCCGGCTTCGTTTTAACTTTAACGACTCTTTCGGCACATTTAACTTCGGCCTCATATTTCGTTAACCAATCTAACCCAAGAACAATATCAAACTCCGAAAAATCTATGACGGTCGACTTAGAAGGAAACTGGTAAAAAGAATAAGAGACCGGCACATTACAATTCAAACCGAGAACAAGAGAGCCTCCTATCGGATTATGAACTCTAATCGATTCTTTAAGATTTATTGGTTTTAACTATTTAACAGTGTTACTTGCAATGAAAATTTATGATGCACCAGTGTCAAATAATACGGAAACAGGAATATTTTTAATAGTAAGGGTACCTCCTAAAACATCAGGCTTACCTGCTCCCGGAGAAGAGGCTGGCGGATCTGCTCCGCCATATACATGAGCAACCTGGGAATTCTTAAGCAACGGACAATTTAGCTTGATATGTCCCTTTTGATGACAATTGAAACACTCTCGTTTATCCACAGAATTCTGACTCCGGCCTGCTTGGTCTGTCCTTTGCCTCTTGGGAGCATTGCATTCTTTGGCCCAATGACCATTTTGGCCACAATTGCGACAAGCACCCTTTGGTTTCCAATTTGCTTGCGGCTTGGCAGGTGCTGAGTTGCTTGCTTCGGGTTGCTTTTCAAAAGCCTTGCGCTTGTTGCTTGCTTGATTCTTTGCATGGTCTACATCTAAGTTCCTCTGATCCAAGCTCTCATAATTGCATGCCATATCTACCATATCAGCAAATGGAAGCTTAATGTGGCTCGTTGTTCTATTCTGGTACCTGCGCTGAAGTCCATGGATGAACCTCTTGCTTTTTTCTTAGCATTCTGAACCAGCTCGGGCGCATAACGGGATAAATGAGTGAACTTGTTGAGGTATTCTTGAATGTTGCGATCTCCTTGCTGGAGATTGGAAAATTCGCCGTGCAAGCGCTCCATCTCTTGCTCAGGAATGAACTTATCCTTGAACAACACTTTGAATTCATCCCAAGACATCTCCACCTCTAGCTCATCCAAGGTGATGGCTTCCCACCATAGTTGTGCCTCTTCTTGCAATAACCAAGTGCACACAAAACTCTTACGATGATCCTCGAGCCCCAAGCCAGCGAACATTTTCTCTCATGTCTTTAACCAAGTTAGGGCCTCAGTTACCGTACTAGTGCCAGAGAATGTCTTGCCTCCTAGATTTTTGAATTTCTTTGTCACTCGGTCTAGATCGAATGGTTGAGGGGGCGGTGGCGGCTGAATCAAGGGCTTCTCAGCAACGGGGATATTCCCTCGTCCTTGGCCTTGACCTCCTCGGCCTCTACCTCTAGTAGCTCTCGTAGCCATCCATGTCAGTTCTGTACAAGCAAGACAAGAGTCAGGTTCACAGAAATGATAATTTTAAGGAATGGTAAAAGAAGAAGAACATAAGGAAAACAATGATGCAGTGATCGATTTATTATGCTATTCTGTTGCTCATTCTAGGACATTACTAATCCTATCTCTAATGAGTCACTCGCCTTAGAACACTACTGATTCTATTTTTGACGAGGTGTTTAATGTGTTTAATTCCAGAACTAAGATTAACCAAAGCTCTGATAGTAACTGTGACGATCCGAAACCCCGTGTCATGGAAGTAAGGATAATCATTGGAATATAACACATTAATCATCATTAGCAGAGTACAGATAATAACATGAGCATGAAAATAGAATAATTTACATCAACATGAAGCGGAATCATAAAATGTAATAAACATCAGAGTAGCACAGTCATAGGATACAACTTAGTGCATAACGGAAAGGATCGGTCTACATCAAGATCATTGGAACATATACATCAGATAATACATGATAAAGATAAATCAGTCTACATTGCGATCAGCGGTACATATACATATGATAATACATGCGATAATGTCAACGGACAAAATACAGATAAAGAAAGTCCTCGCCATCGTCCAAAAACGCACTCCATGCTGAAGTGCCAAGCCAAAATATCACCTGCAACTTATCACTAGGCTGCCCGCGTAAAAATAAGGGCATCCGAGTTTGCAAAGTGAAACAAACTACGAGTCAATCATGGGACTGGTATGAGAAATCTACTTAACTAGTTAAACAACAATAATAAGGCAAATTATAGGACCACACCGCTAACGCGGAACGGGTTTCCTCCAGTGATTGCCAGTGCATGAAATAAAGTAAATCTCTTGTACAACGCAATGCTTTTTATAAAAATGAAGCCATTATAAGACTCAAGTCCCATCACACAATGCAACGCAAACCAGAGGATAGAGTTTTTACCTTATAATGGCCAAAATATGCTTGGTACGAATAAAACAAAAGTATTTGATATTATTACTAGTGCACATATGTTTCAAAAGCAAATTCAATCATAATTATCAATTTTAGACGGCATAGCTACCATCTACTATGTCGCCATATATAAGTTACAATCAAATCTCGTATTGGGAATTTGGATTCCATCATGAGTCGAGGCAAGGGATGTACTCCTCGCCAGCTTCGAGACACTCTAGCAAATGCCTCAGGATCTCCCGCAGTAAACCCTTGGATCCTCGAAGGCCGGTCCTCCCTTACATTTGAGGATTAGTATTCCTGAACACACGTTTCCCAGTCCTATTGGACCTATCCATCGGCTCCGTAGAGACCGGTATAACCGAGGCGCCTCGCATTCCAGCAACCACAAAGGTAAAAATAATATAAATGCCGGGGCTTCTAAAACCCAGATACCACCCATAGCTAGAAAGAAACGTCATGTCCTCCTTAGGTCCCTTATCCCCTTTTTAACTCATATCGAGGTGTGAGGCTCGCGAATCAACGCTATACACAACGCTACGCTATATTAAAGCTGTGGTTTGATCATCAACCACAAGATTTTGCTTTTCAACAAAAAGCCTTGATCATTTGCATCTTTGCATGCCATGCTGTCAATCCACACCATACCATGATGTCTAGTGATATACAACCTTCGAGCTCGTACGTCTTAGAGAAGGGCGTTAAGCAAGAGAATAAATTCTCCGCCGCTAAAAGATGTATATTTAGTAGAGATCAACGAATACAACACATAATACACGTCATACACACATCCATTTACAAGTTTGTTCTGGGTCTGAACGAAACCGGAGGCACCTTATTCCTCGTTCCATATGTCCAATAAGGAAGAGAGGCCCTCGCACATCCGAACGATCAACAAGTACGTCCAGACCGCTACCACTGTACTCTCATCAAGGGAGCCACCCATCTCTAAGGCATCAGTAGCAACCCATACGATGTGAAGATCACCGGTCTTGCACTGTCTTCATCTCTTCGACTTTTTGTCACCGATCAATTATTTGAAATGAGAATTAACTCGGCCTTTTCAAATAATTCACGTGTATATAGAATTCAAATCAATTCGTTCTATGGTTAAATTATTTGACATCCACCTTTCAGTTCATTAATATAATTTTCATGTCAAACACATCCAACCATCAAAATATCTGATAAACCGAGTAAAGTCAGTTTATTTCCATTCCATATCGCTATATATATTTTATAACAATTTATCGCTATTTTTATTTATTTAAAAGTAGCTCGTTTTAATTAAACGACGCTTCGGGCCATAACGCGGCCCTGGCGCTGTTTTTCCCCAAATTTGATTTACACATTTCTCAAAATTTAACCATTGGATCCTAACAAAGTTAACATTGTTGGAAAGATATTTTCAAAGCGAACCCAACGGTTCCGGTTTTGGGAAAATCTGATGGTCGGATCTCCCGATATAATCGTTTAAAGTCACGATTTCAAAACACGAACTGTAGCGCCGTTATTCATTTTATTATATATATATATATATATATATAATTCATTCTGGTGCTGTTTTTATTCAGATTTGAATTAAACATTTCACACAATCTAATCGTTGGATCTTAACAAAATTTATATCATTGAAAAGATATTTCCAAAGCGAACCCAACGGTTCCGGTTTCGAAAAAATCCGATGGTCGAATCTCTCGGTATAATTGTTTAAAATTACGATTTCAAAACGCGAACTGCAGTGTCGTTATTCGTTTTATTTGATTTATATTTATATATATAGATATAATTCCTTCGACGATTTTTAAATTGTTTCTACTTCAAAAATATGGCTAACGCCTTGAAATTTCCGAAAATTTTGCCATAACCTCCTTTGCACGGGAAGGGGTTTGGAAATTTATTGGGTCGTATTAGGCACCTAACAAATCCTAAAAAGCATACACATATTTTTAGTGATATAACTTTATGCCCACAGGGGAGTGTGTATAGATTATAACTCCAAAGAATAAATTCTCTTCACCTTATAAATAGTTTTTGTGCCTTAATGACTAGAGAGACGTGATTATTGTCAACTCCAGACCCGTATGGGGTTTTTATTAATCTGACAATTTACCTTTACATTTTATATAGTCCATATCAGTCTTCGGTTCAACCTGAAATATAGTCATTGCCATACAAGCTTCTCGCTTGTATGGTAAATCTTCAACCTCGTCACATAAGCTCCAAATCCTTATGTAGTAGATTAAAGAGTATGCTATCTTCACGCAGTATGCCATGTAGTGTAGTTAAAAATTAATTGTTACTATCCTATGACGACATTTATAATCTCACACAGAACAACCAGCACTCCACATTCAATGGCATTCACAGGAGTTTATATAATAATAAAGTTGCACAGCTAACTCATTAAGGCTTACCTCTTTATCAGGCACATAAATAAATTCTTTACTCAATAGCTAATCCATTTTCCTGTTCAGCCTGTGTATATATATGCATAACTAAGCTAAAAATAATATTTTTAGCGAACAAATATTTATTTCAACCATTTGTTATTTTTAACACTTCAAATACATGTTAAAAATATTATTTTCAATCAACAAATATTTATTTCAACCATTCGTTATTTTTAACACTTCAAATACATGTTAAAAATATTATTTTCAATCAACAAATATTTATTTCAACCATTCGTTATTTTTAATACTTCAAATACATGTTAAAAATATTATTTTCAATCAACAAATATTTATTTCAACCATGAACTTTTTTAGCGATTCGTATACACAGTAAAAATGTGATTTTTATTGTTCCAACAATTTAATTCTAACATGAATATTTTATATTCTTCACATGCATAATAAAATTGTGAATTTTATTATCTAAGCAATTTACTTCAATCACGAATAAATTATCAACGCATGAATATATTTCAATATGTGAATATAATTCTAACACAATAATATTTCAGAAAATTTCGGCAGCATAACGGCAGGGGGTTTAAAACCGACACCATCCCGAGTACGGCTCCTCGCACTACCTTAGGCCTCGCAGCGTTCCCTAAGGGGCTTAATCCAATAATCTAAACATTTCGACCATTTTTCATATCATAATGAATTTTTCCACAAACTAATCCAATTTTGTTTCAACCACAAACAACTCTCATCAGCCATTCGTTATCTCAACCAAATTTTCATGCCAGTCACAATCAATTCATATCGTCCATGGTTTGTGGACGAGGGGAGTATATATATATGTATATAAATATATTTCATTTCCATTTCAATTTCATTTCAACTCCATTCAACGCACATATGATTTATACAACGTATATATAACTTATACATCGCATATATTATTTATACAATGCTTGTATGTAAGATTTACAATGCCCATATAACTTATACATCGATTATATAATTTATATATCGCTATTCCATTCACATTTGAAATTAGAAATCTCACATCACTTTTTAATCCTTCTGAAACTGTAGCAAGCTCGGAATGCATTCTAGCTTCTTCAAGAATGTAGATGACATCGCTACGAGTCCGATGTCTCCGGTTTCACTGGATTTCGACAACATAGCAAAAAGATATGATTTTTATTTGAAAATCATGATTTTCAACACTTAGAAGTGTTATATTCTATTTTAAAAACCAAAGTCGTTACATCTCTTTAATAGTTCGAAACTAGGTTTAACAATTTCTGTAAATCTGTAGCTTGTGGACAAGATTGGGTTATATGACGACGAAGTGGGTGGGTGGAAAGAGCTATCCGGCGCCGGTGGTCACCATTAGATCGACGACCTCCTGAAGTCACGTGGCGCTTTGAACGGTCGAAGTTCGTGGGGGTGGTTCTTTGTGATGGAGCGACAAGAAGTATTGATTTGAAGAGGAGGAGAAGATCTTCAAAAAGTTCAACTACGGCGAAGGGTATTGGTGAAGGGAACGGCCAAAAATTTGGAGAGAAGGTTGGAGCCTGTTCCACCATCAACGAGAAGGAATAACGAGGGTTTTATGATTTTTTTTAATAAAATTAAATTATGAAAGAAGTTATATGATTCGCGGATATTTATATTTATTCAAAAATTTCGGTTTTCTTCATACAAACTCCAATTCATACCCAATGACTGCCGCCCCTAGCTAAATACCCCCATTCCGAACACAATGGAATATGTTTCGTAATCGTATTCAACTATTATAGTTAGTTATTCTTCAAATTAAAATATAAAACATTCAATTTTGGATTTGAACATACATTTTAATTTGTCGGGGCAACATACTGATTTCAAAAATTCCCAAAAAATAAATCTAGACATGTTTGGATGATATGGTCCAAGAAAAATTAATTTCGTAGAATTTGGAAACCGTTTGAAAAATGGACTTTTTATGGACGATCCAATTCAAACTGAAATTACCGAACGCATTTTCCTTTGCCACGCTCACATATTAATTCCAAAAAGTATGGAATTTGAAACCTAGCAATAATTTGACATTCCGAATCCAACCAAAGTGGTTTCACTGAAAATGGAGGTCATTTGCAAAATGTCTACTTTTACGGGCTATGTTTATATTAAATTTCATAGTGACTACTCTGAATATTCAACTGGCCATAACTTTTGACTCCCGTTATAAAATTTCGATTTTTCGGATTCGTTAGAAAGATATTTTCAAACAGATTTAAATATTTTTGATTTCACTAAAATCTGGTTTATTTTGAATCCTGTACATTCAGTCAAAGTTCAAAGTCAATTTCCAAATTATCGTGCCATTTCAGGCTCGTTATATAATTCAAATAAATTTATTCGTTCTAACTTCGATTTAAATAAATTTTTAGTCGTTATTATTTAAAACAAATCATTTTAAATATTCGAAATTCATTAAAATAGCCAAAATTTAAATTTTAAATTGTTTTTGTTTTTCCGGGTTGTTACAAAGATCCCTTGAAAACCTCTTTTATGATACCTTTGAAAACTTCATAAATTTTGAAATATACATGATACTGATTTATGGCCATCTATAATGAAAAATATGTATGAGCTGTAACATACTTGTGTATAGGTGCTGAGGCTCTATAAATGATTGATTTAGAGAGCAATAGATTTTCTAAGTGCTGATCACTAATCAAGAATGCTAACTCTATGTCTCAGCTAGGTTTTGGAATCCATTTAAAACCAGTTTATGCATAGCAGCAAAAACCCTTAAAAACTTTCACTAAACCCATAGATTAACATCGGATCTATATCCAGACAAGCTTATACATATGTACCAATGGCTTTGTTCTGACAAGGATTTTTCCTTATTAAAACATCAAGATAAAATTATTTTCTAGAAGGTATATATATGTACTGGATGGCTTATATTCTTGTTTGAATGGTTGTTTTGATTGTTTGGATGGTTTCTACGAAATCCATGGCATTATGCAGTGCGTCTAATGGTGTTAGTTTACCTTATTTAGGTAAGTAGTTACTGGAAAATATAAAAAAACACTTAGTAATTTAACTAAGGTATTTTTTGGTCAAGATGTTTGTGGAATGGCTTGCCTTGAGTTGTAAGTCTGGCATATGGCCTAATTTTGATCTTGAGATCTTTGTGTAGTAGTGTGAATTAGAATACTACAATGTGCCCCAGTGATTCTTTTATACAGATGAGACCAGGGTATATAAACAAATTGATATGGTAGGAAATAGATATAAGGAACTTGAGTTTTCCTGGAAGGTTTCCTAGGGCAGTTATGGATGCAAATCGTAATATTGTCAGGATGGATTTACCTGTTGTGCACATATGTATGATTGATTTGTATGTTTTAATCTGAGCATTGATGTTAAATATTGAATAAATCAGTGGAAATACACTTGCACAAGATTATTTATATAACATAAAAAGGAGTATTATTTATCTAACATAAAAAGGAGTATGCCTTTTTAATAGAATTTCTTCATGAATTATATCTTGAATTTTATTCATCATGTTTTAATTGAGATGCTCATACCAGACATGTTACTCTGACCTTGTTTGCTCATGGCAAATGAGGTGTCTCATTCTATGATGAAGCAGCCTCAAATGCTTTTTTAGGAAATGATGGAGCTAAGTAAGATCTGGATTAAAAGTTTGGATGACTTTCATGGATGTTAGCATGCTTAAGTAGAAAATAAAAGCTTCTAAATTATTGTACCTGAATGAATCGTTGAGAATTGTTTTATGAGTCAATTTTGTAAATATTAAGCTAGGTCCAGAAAAGTTATGTTTAGATGATAGAAAAATTAAATACATTGTGTAATGTTGATGACTGAGCCGAAAAAGTATTTTATATGATCATTTTGCAAACTAAAATTGAGAAAACATATGTTTTGAATTTTGGAAAGCTACTAATATTATTTGTATTAGTCAATCTGGAGTCATTTAGAAAACAAGGTGTACATTTACAAGTTTGTATGCCAGTTTATTGGTGTATTCATTCAGTAAACTCAAATACAAAAAGTGGTGCACATGGGCACACTTGGATTCAGTTCAGATCAGGGATGGACTAACCCGGGGTGTAATGTTGACCCATGCACCAAGGATCAGAATAGTAAATATGCATATGTTGCACATATTGTTTCAAAAGTATCATTTATGCATACATATGGTTATCAGTTTTGGTAACCCTATTTTGAAAAGTATCACTTATAAATGCATGAGAGTATCATTTTGATAACATTGTTTTGAAAGGATCATTTTTGTATGAACCAGAATATCATTTTAAAGGGTACCATTTTTGCAAGCATCATTTCCGAATGTATTTAGTATCTTTTTTGAAGGTATCTTTTCTGTAGGCACCACAGTATCGTTTTTGCATATATCAGAGTATCATTTTTAGCCTTATGATCCAAAAGTATAACTTTTGTTGGCATAAAAGTATCAGTTTTAAATCTTGTTTAACATTGATCTATAATGAGGTCAATGGATCTTTTGCTTTCTTTCTACTCTGATTTAAAGCAAGAGGGATATATATATATATATATATATCTTCATATATATATATATATATATATATCAAAATGTTTTCTGTATGACCTAATATTTTTATATTAGTAAAAATTTTGGATCCTGGTTTTTTGTTAAGGACAGAATGTCTCTAGCTTATAACTTTATAAATAGAGAACCATTTGTATGCAACTGTAAAAAATCATACCAGAATTTATGTTAAAAGCAGGTTCATTCCATTGTGGTGTCAGAGCTGTGTTAATTGAAAACACAGATAATACCTTATTGTTAGGTGATAGAATAATTTAATTAAATTTGTATGATTGGTTGCTTATGTGTTCTTGATTACTATATACTTGTATGGGGGAATAATACCATATAGGAGTAGGGAATTTAGCTAGCCCAAAGATTTCTTTTGCTTAAGAAACATGGCAGGAAGGGGAAGAGGAACACCTAGGGTGGATATGCAAGAATTGGTAAATGCTTTGAGAGAAGGAATAGGGCATAGACCTGAGAATCCACATAAAGATCTCTCCAAATTACTAAAGACATACTCATTTAGGAGAAAAAGCTTTAAAGGGACTGAAAGTGTAATGGAAATCCAGGATTGGCTTAAAACCTTGGAAAGGATTTTTGGAGACATGCAATTAGATGATCAAAGGAGGAGGCAAGTAGCTTCTAGACAGTTGAAGTGAGTAACTTTGAGTTGGTGGGAGGTAGTCATAGCTGGAAGAGTTAAGAATGACATTACTTGGAACTAGTTTAAGGAATTAGTTGAAGCTAGATTTGTGCCTGCATCTGCTAAGGCAGCTTTGCTTGAAGAGTTTTTAAGACTTAGACAAGGGAATTTAATTATTACTGAGTACACCCAAAAATTTGAAGGCCTATCAAAATATGGAGATATGCTAGTTGTTGATCGAGCTTCCAAAAATAGCAGGTATATTTAGGGGTTAAGTCCAAGCTTAAGTAGAGCTATGATAACCTATGTAGACAAAACTTTTGATCAAGTCATAGATTTGGCTTTAAACTTTGAGCAACATGATAAAGAAAGGAAAAAATTCAGGAATTTTAAGTACAATAATAATAAAAAGGGCAAGGGAAAGTACCATCCATATGAAAAGAAACAGGAAGATGCTGGAAGTAAGAAAACCAATGATGGAAAAACTAGTGAAAATAAGAAGAAATTGGTGTATCATCACTGTGGCAAAGAGAGACATATAAAACCAAAGTGACCAGAGTTGAAGGGTGGAGCATTCAAGTGTTATACTTGTGGGAAGGAAGGCCATTTGAAGAGGAATTACCCTCAGAATAAGCAAAAAGGCGAAGTGGCAACTCTAGAGACAAAAGGCAAATCCATAGTGGAATCTAATGCAAAAAACCTTGGACAAATGGAAGGTGTATTATTTATTTTTTACGTGCCTATATTAGTAGTATTTGATACAGGAGCAACACACTCTTTGATCTCCCATGATATAGTTAAAACCTTGAAACTAAATTGCATTTTTCTAGAGAAACCATTACTTGTTAAAAGCCCTCTAGGAAGTTCTTGTGTCCTAGATATGATGTGTATGGATTCAGAGTTAATTATAGGAGGAATAGTTTTCATTTCAAATTTTTATGTCTTAAATTACCTAGATATAGGTATTATATTGGGTATGGATTGGCTAAAGCAACATAAGGCTATAATTAATTTAGAAACATCCACCATCTCATTCCAAAATAGTAAGAAACAAAGAATTATAGTTCTTTGTGAATCTGTTAAAGAAAGGAGGTTATTTCATTTATGTGGGTTAAGTGATGAAATTTCTGAGTTTTCAATGGAACACATACCCATAGTAAATGAATACTTAGATGTTTTTGAGGAAGTTAAGGGTATCCCAAAAAATAGGCTAGTGGAATTTCAAATTAATTTAATCCTAGGGGCATGTCCCGTGATTAAAAAGCCTACAATAATGGGGCCAGGTGAACTCATAGAACTGAAGAAACAGTTAGAGGACTTAGAAGAGAAAGGTTTCATAAGACCAAGTAATTCTTGTTGGGGTGCATAAATGGTTTTTGTGAAGAAACAAGATGGTTTTTAAGGTTGTGTATAGAATACAAAGAGCTAAATAAATTAACCATAAGGAACAAGTATCCTTTACCAAGAATTGATGATCTTTTTGATCAATTGGCTGGATCAAAAGTGTTTTCTAGACTTGATTTAGCCTCTAGCTTTCACCAAATGAAAGTGGAGGAGTCTAGCATCAAATATACAACATTCAACACTAGATATGGGTTAAATGGATTTATAGTAATGCCCTTTGGACTGACTAATGCACCATCTTATTTTGATGATTGATTAATAGAACATTCAGGGATTATTTGGATAAGTCTGTGTTAATTTTTATAGATGACATTTTGATTTATTCCAAAACAATAGAGAACACAAAAATCATCTGCATTTAGTCTTGAGCAGATCAAGGCAGAATAATTTAAAGGCAAAATTATCGAAATGTACCTTTTGGAGAAAGGAGTAAACTTTCTTGGACATGTAATCTCTGCACAAGTTATTTCAGTGAATCCAAGTAAAGTGGTAGCCATACAAACTTGGCAAAGACCCAAAATCGTGAGTGAAGTTATATCATTCATAGGGATGGTTGGATATTACTGAAGATTTATCAAGGATTTTTCTAAGATCTCGGCACCACTGACTAACCTAACTAGGAAGAATCAAGTCTATGTTTGGACTGAAAAATGTGAGAAAGCCTTTGAAGAATTAAAGGAAGCATTGGTAAATGCACCTGTCTTGAAAGTACCAAAAGGAAATCATGATTTAACAATTTACACAGATGCATGTGGATATGGTTTAGGAACAGTATTGATGCAACAAGGTCAAGTAGTGGCATATGCATCAAGGCAATTAAAACCACA
The DNA here is from genome assembly GCA_030737875.1 of Allium sativum. NCBI lineage: Eukaryota > Viridiplantae > Streptophyta > Magnoliopsida > Asparagales > Amaryllidaceae > Allium > Allium sativum. The sequence goes on along the minus strand of CM060925.1, from coordinate 134,565,977 downwards.
TGAAACCAGATATGCAACACGTGACTTGGAATTAGCTGCAGTTGTGTATGCCTTGAAGCTATAGAGACATTACTTGTTAGGAGCCAAATTTGAGCTCTACACTAACCATAAATCTTTGAAATATTTGTTCTCACAAAAAGACTTGAATATGAGACAACATAGGTGGGTGGAGTTTTTAGCTGCATATGATTTTGATATACTCTACACCCCAAGAAAGGCAAATAAAGTAGTTGATGCTTTGAGTAGGCAACATGCTAAAATAAGTTTAATGATGATAGTGGAGTTCAAGAATTTAATGTACTCATTGCTCCGGAAATAAAAGAGAATAATGATGTGCACATGGAAGTGCAGGATGAACAAGCAAATATGGGAAGATTAAGTATGGTTACCTTGCAGTCTAATTTATTTCCAAAGGTAGGAAGCATGCAAAATCAAGATAACCCTTTTGGAAGCAGGAGAAGAAGTGAAGAACCTACACATTGATGAGAAGGGATATGTGAGAAATAAAAATAGAATGTGGGTACCTGGAAATTCAGAATTAAAGGAGGAGATATTGAATGAATATCATAGAAGCAAATAATCCATACATCTTGGGAATACCAAGATGTATCATAATCTTAAGAGGAATTAATGGTGGAAAGGAATGAAAAGTGATGTAGCAAAATTTGCGGCCAAATGTGTAATTTGCCAACAGATAAAGGCAGAAACACAAAGAACCTTGGGTTTACTTTAACCCTTTAAGTATACCTCAGTGGAAATGGGAGGATATCTCCATGGATTCTATAGATGGTCTACCAAGATCAAAAAGAGGGAATACTAGTATATGGGTAGTAGTTGATAGACTAGCTAAAGTTGCACATTTCATTCCAGTGAAGGCAAGCATAAATGCACCAATACTAGCTCAAATATTTAAGAAGGAGATAGTAAAATTACATGGCATACCTAAGACTATTGTGAGTGATAGAGACACTATCTTCACATCTAAATTTTGGAGAAGTTTTAAAGAGGCTATGGGAAGTGAGATTTGCATGAGCATTGCTTACCATCCTCAGTCAAATGGGCAAACTGAAGTAGTTAACAAAGTGCTTGAGGATTTATTGAGAGCCTGTATTTTAGATTTTGGGGGTAACTGGGAAGAACACCTCCACTTAGATGAATTTACATACAACAACAATTAACAAAGCACTATAGGGATGGCACCATTTAAAGTTTTGTATGGCAGGCCATGTTCATCTCCAGTATATTGGGTTGAAACTGGGGAAAGAGCAATTTTAGGCCCTGAATACATAAAGGAAACAACTAAAAAAATTGCATTGATAAGGAAAAGAATGGATGCTGCACAAGACAGATAAAAGAAATATGCAGATAAGAAGAGGAGGCAAGTTGAATACCAGGTGGGGGACTTTGTCTTCATCAAGATTTCACCTATGAAAAAGGTGTTAAGATTTGGGAAGCAAGGCAAACTGATACCTAGGTATATAGGACCATACAAAATTCTGGAAAGAATTGGTTCATTGGCTTATAAATTAGAATTACCCGAAGATATGCAGGGGATACACAATGTTTTTCATGTATCACAATTGAGAAGATGGGTTCATGATAAGCAAGATATTTTGGAATCACCATCACAGGTCCAGATAAATTCTGATTTGGCTTATGAAAAAGAACCAGTGGGAATTTTGGCTAAAGAGGTAAAGAAATTAAGAAATAAAAGCCTGAAGCTTGTGAAAGTGCAGTGGAGTGTTGATCCAAATGATTACACATGGGAATTAGAGGACAAGGTTAGGGTGAATTATCGTACAATGTTTGCAAATTAAAGGTACCACTATTTTTTAAGCATGTGTCTTATGTTTGTTTGGCCAATTTCATAGATGGATGAATGCGTTTAATCAGGGTATATAATCCCTGACTCAAATTGAAAATTTTATTCAATTATGAAGAAAATTGTGACGACACAATTCCTAAAAGGTGGGGTACTTGTAATGACCCAAAACTTTGAGTAAAATTATTTTAACATGGTTTAAAAATGTTTACTGAATTTTTATTTGGGATTGATAGGGTTTTGGTCCGTGTGCATGTATGAGTGTGTGTGTACATGTTTACAATAGGGGACAAGCACAAGGCAACACCATAATTCCAGGATATAATATGATTCATGTATGTGAGTATACATGTATTTCCAGTGGCAATTAAAATTAAACCATATGGACTGATTTAATGTATAATGTAAAGAAGTTTGAAATAATACGTACACATGTATATGGCAAAGACAAGTGCACCAAGATTAAATGATGCATATCCAGATTTAGAAAAAAGAGGGATTATTATTTTGTCATGACTTATTATGGAGGGAAAATGGTTTGAAAACATTTTACTTATTTCTGAAAAGAAATGCAGTTTTACATCCGAGCATTATAGAGAAAATAAATCAAAATGATGTGAATAACACTCACATAAATAGCATGACTTACTAAGGGCCAAAACTGACTCTGTATAACCTGTGAAACCCTAGGAATTTGATGCTATAAATAAGGGTGTCCGGGCAAAATGGAACTGCCTAGTGAAAACATGTTAAAATACATAAAAATTATTTTAAAAGAAAGAAGGGAAGCTTGGGGACAAGCAAGAGTTTTCTAATTATTGTTTAGCTTAGAAGAAGGAGATTTAATGAGTATTCTCACTTAAAACAAATGGCATTAAATCCTAAGTTAAAGAGGCAGCCAATATCTTCCTATGTTTATTTTGCTTTGAATTTGATTCTTACCTATTTATATGTGACAGTGGATATATTAATGAATTTATTTAAAATCATTGTTGAGTTTAACATTATGGATTTAAAGCTATTATTTAAATCTGTTAAGTTTTATGATCCCTTACCTTTGAAAACTTCGTAAATCTGGAAATATACATGATACTGATCTATGGCCATCTCCCATGAAAAAAATATGAGCTGCAATGTACTTGTGTATAGGTGCTGAGGCTCTATAAATGATTGATTTAGAGAGCAATAGATTTTCTATGCGCTGATCTCTAATCAAGAATGCTAACTCTATGTCTCGGCTAGGTTTTGGAATCCAATTAAACCCAGTTTATGCATAGCAGCAAAAACCCTTAAAACATTCACTAAAACCATAGATTAACATCAGATCTATATCCCAACAAGCTTATACATATGTATAAGTGGCTTTATTCAGACAAGGATTTTACCTTATTAAAACACCAAGATAAAGTGATTTTCTGGAATGTACATATATGTACTGGATGGCTTATGTTCTTGTTTGAATGGTTGTTTTAATTATTTGGATGGTTTCTATGAAATTCATGGCATTATGCAGTGAGTCTAATGGTGTTAGTTTACCTTATTGAGGTAAGTAGTCACTGGAAAATATAAGAAAACACTTAGTATTACTAAGGTATTTTTTGGTTAAGATGCTGTGGAATGGATTGCCTTGAGTTGTAAGTCTGGCACATGGCCTAATTTTGGTCGTGAGATCTTTCTGTAGTAGTGTGAATTAGGTTACTACAATGTGCCCCAGTGATTTTTTTATACAGGTGAGACCAGGGTAGGAAATAGGTACAAGGAACATGAGTTTTTTTGGAAGGTTTCCTAGGGCAGTTATGGATGCAAAAAATAATATTATCAGGATGGATTTACCTGTTGTGAACATATGTATGATTGATTTGTATGTTTTAATCTAAGAACTGAGGTTAAATATTGAATAAATCAGTGAAAGTACACTTGCACAAGATTATTTATCTGACATAAATAGGAGTATGCCTTTTTAATAGAATTTCTTCATGAATTATATCTCGGTTTTTATTCATTATGTTTTAATTGAGATGCTCATACCAGACATGTTAGTCTGGCCTTGTTTGCTCATGGAAAATGGGGTGTCTCATTCTATGAAGAGGCAGCCTCCAATGCTTTTTCAGGAAATGATGGATCTAAGTAAGATCTGGATTAAAAGTTTGGCTGACTTTCATGGATGTTAGCATTCTTTAGTTGGAAAGGAGGGTCATTCCACTGCAGCCGTGGTAGTTCCACCGAATCCAGTAGTTAACGCGATGGGCAGCAAGCCATTTCGTGGAACGGAGAGTTACGTGGTGGCTCCCAATTGGCTTAAGGATAAAAATCATATGTTTGGATACTTGGAGCTAGATGATATGATGAAGATTCAGTTGGCTTCTTGGCAACTGAAAGAAGAAGCATCATATTGGTGGGAGGTAACTCAGGCAGGGCATACGGTGGCAACGCGGGATGAATTTAAGAATAGATTCGAAATGAAGTTCTTATCATAAGCTAAAGAAGGAATGCAACTATAGAAGTTCTTAAGCCTTGAGCAAGGAATTATGATGGTGAAAGAGTACATGAATAACTTTAGTAAGTTGGCAAGGTTTGGCTTGGATTTAATAAACGCTCCTCACAAGAAGGCTTTGCGATTTGTGAGATGGTTAAACCAACCTCTCCAAGGAGTGGTAATGACACATATCCATATGGGAGCTACATTTGAGAGGCTAGTGGATATGGATTTGATTCATGAGGATGGGAAAGTGGACAGGCAAGAAATTAAGACAGAAGAGGCCAATCCCAAGACTAAAAAGAAAAAGTGGTGGCCCAAGAAGGGTGCAACGGTGAAAGGAGAGAAACCTGAGAAAGGGCAAATCAAGATAGAGGTTAAGTGTCATGACTGTGGAAGGGCGGGACACTTTGTCAGAGACTGTAGGAAGACTAAGAATGATTATTTCAATTGCGGACAGAAGGGACACTTTAGCAAGCAATGCCCTCAGAAACAGGATCAGGGGGCAAGATCATCCGGAGCATAAGTCCATGGCTTGGGATGACTCAGATTGGTAGTCAGGACTGAGGTAGGAAAATCATCATAGAAGATTTGATTTCCCTTTTTGACTCTCATATTAGGACTTTGTTTGATTTTGGTGCTTCTAATTCTTTCATATCCAATTTTGTTGTTGATAGTCTGTACATAGATACTTGTATAGTTTCTGATCTAGTAGTTGTCTCAAACCCCATAGGAGGTACGACTCACCTGTCTGTGATATGTAGGGGTTTAATAATTTCTGTTTTGTGCGTTGAGTTTGAGTGTGTCACATATGTTATGGGTTCCATGTGTTACAGGCTTATACTAGGAATGGATTGGCTAGCCATATATGGTGCCATCCTCGATTGCGAGAGGAGAGTTGTTAGGCTCTTGACATGCCAAAGTAGAACTCTCGAGATTTCTTACAACCCGTGGGGGTCAGTTATGGTCAGTTTTCTAAATTCCCTAGATGCTTCTACAGACAATCTTAGTTTGGTACCCATAGTTAGAGACTTTCCGGGCGTACTTTATGAGGTGAGAGGATTACCTCCTAGGTGAAAGATAGATTTCTGGGTATAATTGGTGGAGAATGTGAAGTTAATTGCATTACCAATGCACCATATGGCTCCTAGAGAGAGGAGGGAGCTCAGCAAGAAAGTGGGTGAGTTATTCGAGAAGGGATTTATTAAATGGAGCATTTCTGAGTGAGGGGCACCAATCGTCTCTGTGGCCAAGGCAGACGGCTCTCTTCATCTATGTGTGGACTATAGGGAGTTGAATAACCTCACCAAGAAGAATAAACACCCACTCCTACATATAGATGACTTGTTTGACCAATTAGTGGGCGCTTTAGTTTACTCACAGTTGGATCTAGCCATAGGTATTCATCAACTTAGGGTAGTAGATAACAGCATAGGAAAGGCTGCTTTTAGGACTCCCGATGGATTCTTTGAGTGGCTCGTTATGCCTTTTGGGCTGACCAATGCATCGACGTACTTTGTGGATTTGATAAGTGGGTATTTAGGGAGTAGCTGAATAAGTTTGTAGTGGTTTTCGTTGATGATATCCTGATTTTTTTCAAGGAGCGAGGAAGAGCATGTAATACACTTAGGAGAGGTTCTCCGCACTCCCCGAGCACATCATTGATGGCTAAGTTATCTAAATGTCATTTTTGGCAGAAGGAAGTAAGGTTCTTTGGGCATGTTGTCTCCAAAGATGGAATAGTCGACCCTGCTAAGGTTGTCACAATTCAAGATTGGAAAGCTCCTAAGAATGCAATAGAGACTAGGAGTTTATTAGGATTGATGGGTTAGTACAGAAAGTTCATTAAGGACTTTGTACAGATCTCAGCTCTGCTTACCCGTATGACAAAGAAGAACCTAGTTCTTGCTTGGGATATAGATTGCGAGGATGCATTCTTGAGATTAAAGAAGGCACTTACATCAGCTCCAGATTTTTCTCTTTCTGATGGAATCAAGATGTTTACCATCTACATGGATGCTCGCGGCGTAGTTTTGGGTGCAGTGTTGATGTAGGAAGGTAGGGTAGTCAGCTACGGGAGTAGGCACTTGAGGGTACATGAGAAGAACTACCCTACCGACGATTTGAAGTAGGAAGCAATAGCGTTTGCGCTCAAGTCTTTGAGATATTATTTACTAGGAGAGAGGTTCGAGCTTTATACAGATCATAAGTCACTCAAGTACTTGTTCACATAGAAAGATTTCAATTTGTGATGGCAACGTTGGGTGGAGTTCATTGCGTCTTATGACTTTGACATAGTGTATACCCCCGGGAAGGGGAATGTGGTTGTAGACGCATTAATAAGCAGAGGATGTCCTTGAATCCATTATTCGTAGAGTGGAAGAGATTAGAGTTTATCTTGTCATTCGATTTTAGACCATCTATGGATTTTACACCCGAATTGTTGGCATCGTTGGAGGTGCGACCCACTCTTTTGGATTGCATTGGATATCCACTCAGTGCAAGGATCAACAATTAGTGTATATCATAGATCGACTCAATAGAGGAGAGACCTATAACCACGTTGCTAGGTATCCTGTAGATGAGTGAGGATGGCTACGTCGAGATGGAAGACTGTGCGTTCCTAGAGTTGATGATTTGTTGAGATCCATTGTAAAGGGGGCTCGTCACTCTCGGATGACTATCCATCCGGGTGGTGATAATATGTACAGAGATATGATGAGAGTTTTTCATTGGACTGGAATGAAGAAGGAAGTGACCAAGTTTGTAGCCTGGTGTTTGACTTGCCAGCAAGTGAAGGTTGAACAAAGGAAACTTGGTGATTTGCTTCAGCCTCTATACATACTCCAGTGGGAGTGGGAAAGCATCTCTATGGATTTTACTGATGGTTTACCTAGATCGAGGAAGGGCAACACCAATATTTGGGTTATAGTTGATGGCTTGACTAAGAGCACTCACTTTACCCCCAGTCAAGAGCCTTGGTATACCTTAAAGAGATCGTGTGACTGCATGGAGTAACCTCTTGTATTGTTGTGACCATGACCCCTCTTTATGAGTGAGTATTGGAGGATCTTAAAGGAGGCACTCGGGAAATAGTTATGACTTAATACCACCTATCACCGTCAGATGGATGGACAGACAGAGAGGGTCAATAAGGTTCTCGAGGATTTATTGAGACTGTGTGTCCTAGACATCGGAGGGACTTGGGAGGAACATCTTCTTTTGGTAGAGTTTGCCTGTAATAATAGTTATCAAATGAGTATAGGTATGGCTCCCTTCGAGGCATTTTTTTGGATGACCCTATAGATCACTTACATGTTGGTAGGAGCCTACAGACAAACTTCTACTTGGGCCTGAGATGGTTAGAGAAACTTCAGAGAAGGTAGACTTGATTCGGAGATGAATGAAAGCAGCTCAGGACATGTAGAAGTCATATGCCGATAGGAGGAGGACTGACTTAGAGTTCGAGGTAGTAGGCATGGTCTTTATCAAGGTGTTTGAGGAACATTGTTCACTTTGGCTTAGTAGGGAAGTTGGCGCCAAGGTTTGTAGGGCATTCCCCGTAGTTGAGAGGATATGTCAGATGGCTTATAGAGTTAGACTACCAAAGAGACTGGCATGAGTTCACGATGTGTTCTATGTCTCACACTTGAGGAAGTGTCTACATGATTCCACAAAGGTAGTAAAGCTGAGTACCCTTGAGGATATAGAGATAGAGAAGGAGGCATCAGTAAGAAATGTTCTCACCCGAATAGTTGGATCGGAAGTTAAGAAGTTACGAAACAAGGAGATCAAGCTGGTTAAGGTACAATGGGGAGAAAATCGTGATGATGCGAATTCGGAACCTGAAGACAATATCACGCTTCTTTTTTGTTTCTCTTTGAGAGTATGTTTTTAATTCCTTTCTAAGAATTTGAGTTTGAATATGTTTTTCCTAATGTTTGAATTACGATTCTTAAGTAGAAACCTATGGATGATAGGAATGGTTTAATACATGTGTTTGAGACATGTTATGTTTGATGGTTGTAAGTGGATGAAAGTATTTACTAGTGAATGCAGTGGATACATATATACACACTAGGCACTAGTGTAGGGATCGACATAACTAAAGCACTTACATATTTCATATAGACGTGTGCGCATTTTAATTTACTTTAAAAATGGATGGAGATGGTTGAATCATCACTCGTATGTTGCATTTTGGTGAATGGTTATTGCATACATATAGAATCTATACGTATTATTAGGACTCCTTTGCATACATATTGGATACATAGCATAAACATGAATTGCATTAATAAGGACAACTAAATCAGTAGACCGCCTAATATCTACATTAACTTAGGAACATATACACAACACCTTTGCATTTGTTCATACAAAACATTAGAAATTTTAAGGACAATGTATGCCAGTGTTTGATGGATAAGTAGATGGGTGTAGATAATGGTTGATAACATTCATCACATTCTTCTAACCTTGGAGACTTCGTGGGTGAAATCCTTTAAGGAGGGAAGAATGTAACAACCCAAAATTTAATAAACAATTATTATATAATGAAGATTAATAAATTGAATATTAATTAATAAAGTATTCAGAATTAGATAAAATAGATTTCACCGTCGTATTCATTACAAAATTCTGATTCAGATAGACTTTTGGTTTTCGTAAATTGGACTAAGTGTGAACAAGATATGATCAATCGAAGTTTGAAATTAAATTAAATAAATCAAATAATAAAATTAGAATAGGGAAACGGTAAATGGGTGACCCAAGTCCTGTATGGGTCGATAGACATGTCGACCCACATAGAAGGTGGGTCGACCCACTTCGAGCCAGACACGCGAACTTGTGTCTGGCTGAACATGCCTGTTTCTAGTTTTTTTTTTTTTTTTGCTGACTCATGTTTTGGTGTTTTTTATGGTTTGGATTGAAACCCTAATATCCTATAGCATAACCATCCTATCACGCCTATAAATAGACTAACAACCCACACTCTTTCCCCTACACCAATATTTCTTCATCTTATTCTTCCACTCTTTTATGCCCTAGAAATAAATAAAAATTGGGGAAAGGTTAGGGTTCTGTCAAAATACAGATTTGAAAGGATTTCCTTCTTCTACTTCTTTTTCAAAGGCCTTTCTCTGGATCTACAACAATTCTCTGTAAGTTCTATGTTATTTTTAGATTAGCAGTCTAATTAAAAAAATTAAACACTAAAATATATTGGATCTAAAAGTTTGACAATTTCAGTGTTTATAACTTTATCTCTTACATGTTATTGTTCATTTTAATTACTATCTATTACCTATTCCTTTTCAGTTCTTATTTGTTTATAAGTACTTCCTTTTTCTTTATCCCCTTCTCTGTCGTTGTTTCATTTTACAGTCTTGTTATGCCTATTTATTCATTTTGTTCATTTCTAAGCCTAGATCTATTTCTCCTTTTTCCTTTGTTTTGCGCTGAGTCTAGGACAATAAGATCCAAGGCCTTTACCGTTTGAGTTGCATAAAATTGGAATAATTTGAAATAATATTAAAAAGGGGATTCAGGGCATATTGGAATTTGTGAATCATAGACTGTAAATTGGGATAAAATATAAAGGAACATTATGCAAACATGTGAATCAAAATAGGTTGTACTTAATTATATATTAAGTAGACAAGTCAATAGAAAACATGTGAATTGGAGTAAGATATACTTAATTATACATTAAGTAAAACATGTTATTGTAACTTGTAACTTATAATTGGACAATAAGTGATATGGTAATAAAAAGGTTGTAGATTACTTTCGTTAATTGCAATCTAGAGGTAAGGGGTTGCAGATTACTTTTGTTAATTACAATCCAGAGATAAAGGTTGTAGATTACTTCCGTTAATTACAATCTAGAGGTAAGGTGTTGTAGATTACTTTCGTTAATTACAATCCAAGGATAAAAGGTTGTAGTTTACTTTCGTTAATTACAATCTAAGGAATAACAAGTTGTTTCCCTAGGTTTATTAATGAACTTAAAACATATTAAGTTAAACTTGTATGATTAATAAGTGGGAAGAGTCTATTCCTTTGAGATATAAGGGCTCGTAGAAATCCTAGTTAACTTGGTGGTCAAGTCTCGGGCGGCATGTGTCATATGCATTTTGTGTGGGAACCCGTATCAATCAATATTCCTTAGTTATCATTGGGGCCTCACACTAGGTAGGGGCTAAAGCACGCTTATACTGAACTGGGTAATAAGTGGTGTAAATGAAAGTTGGGTACGGGCGCGTTTCAGTGGAGTCATGAGCGTGCATGGATCCGACAGTGGAATATAAGACGTTGTGACATCTGTGATTAAGGTTGCATCTTTCTTTAGTTGATTGGTTCGGGACCGATAACCCCAAAGGTAAAACCTATTTAAGAAGCCGATCACTGGGTAGAAATTAGGTAAAACCTAATCTTGATATTATGATAGTTGGCGCAGAAATTCTGGGATAGGAATGAGAAACTTATCTTGTTTCTGTTGTTTCTACTTTACTGAATTTTCATGTCTAGCACTATTGATATGGCTGAATACTTCTTTATCTTATGCTTATGTTAAAAATCATTGGAACTCGTTAGACTTATTGTCTGATCTAGTTTGTTTTTCGTTCTTTCTTCCTTCCCCCTAGGTTCTCAGGGTGGAGGATCGCAGTGGTGACCTTTTATCTTTTGATTTGGCTTGGACTTAGACCGTTTCTTACTTCGTGTGTTACTTCAGTACTTACTTTATGACTATTGTAGTGACTTATTAGGGAGATGGATTTTGTGCTTTTATTCTTGTACTCTGATGTTTTTCTTTCCACAAGATAGTTTATTTATGATGATGGTTTTATTGTATTTCAAATTGTAAGGCGGTGACTGATTCAATAATAATAAATGTTTTGAAAGTTTCTGTTGTATTTTATATTATGTCTTGTGAATTTGTCTCTATGTTTTTACTTTATACTTTCTGCGCTTCACAAAACTTAATACATCCTCATATGGGTGACTGTAAGGGATATAGAGTATCACATTTTGAATGTAGGGTATGGAAACTCCGACCGCTCGGTTTAAAGGTCGGCTACGATCGGGAAATGAGGTATTCAGTAACATCTAAGTGCAAGACATAGAGGTGGGCTGGTCCTGTGGTGACAGAGAATCTATGGATGTATCAGGTTCTTGGGGCAACCCTCTAGAGGTGTTCCAAACCTTCGCAAAGGCAATATATTTAGCTTGGACATTTGTATAGAAACCCAATTCTTTAATAAGTACCTGCATTTTAGATTATACGGCCTAGTAGCCCTAGAACTTAATAATGGTAACAGTTTTAGTACTTGAATATTTATATTGGAAAATGATTTCCAAGGGTAGATATTAGTAATAATATCAAGTATTTCTATAAAAAAAATTTAATTATCATAAAGGTAAAACCTGAGTAATAAGAACTTAATTATCGTTACAAGTATTGTCTCTTGGAATTTGTTCCTAAGTTTTTATTTCTAAACTTTTGAAATACATATTTCTTTTATATCAAACTATATTTTACTTCAGGATTAAAGAACATATTTCTTTCTGAATATTTATTTGGAAATTCTAATATATTATAATAAAGCATATCAAAACATATGTAACCAATCCTAAGAGTTTTCTCCCAATAACAAGGCAACTGGGTCCCAGCCTTCATGTCATCGATAATATAAGTATGTACCTCTATCCGAAGAACGAACCATACCCAAACAAGTGCCCACCTTTTTAGTTATGGATCACCTGAATAATTGGTAACATAATAAATCATTTTATATCCTAAAGTGGGAAAATCATTTACATCAATAGATAAAATCTATAATAATTTCCATTTTCAAATCTTTTAGAATAATCCTATTAAACCAATCGGGTTTAGTCCTCAAAATTCTTTTCGTTTCTTAACTTGTCGATTCATCTATATGAAACATCTTATAGTCAAATTGTGAGATTCTGATCACTAGATGTTCATATTTATATTTCACTAATAAAGTGATTTCTAAAATAAATCCTTAAATTCTGAACATAATCCATATTAAAAATCTGGTCCGAGTAGAACAAATTTTCTATCTCATCCATCAGGGTAGTCCGGATAGTCAAGGAGAGAAGGAAATTGGTTTTCCAAACCCAAGCCTAGATATTATCTCTCTGTCACCCTAAAGTGGTCGAGTTATTTGATCGACTCTAAACCTTTATTTCTGATGACAATCAAATTTTATTGTTAAAAACCTTACAGTCAAATTGTGAAATAAATCACATGGTGTTATCATTTCGTTAAATTTAAGTGAACCAAATAATATCGCTAAACACCTTATGGTCAAATCATGAAATAAATCACATTGTGTTAGCTAACAAACATTTATCTACCCGACCCAATGCTAAAATTGAAACAGATATTTGTTTATAAACTGATCAAGTGCAATTAACACAATTAGTCAGACAATAATAATCAATAATGAATAATAACATAAAATCTATCAAAATTATTTAATGATATATAAAAATATATCTTATTCAATAGCAGAACGACGTTTAATTATGCTAATAGACGTCTGTAATCAAAGTGTAATTACATTAGATGTAATTAAATTCAACCGCTAACATTTCACTAATATTTTACACCTAATCAAACATGTCAAACAACTATACTATTGGGTTCTATCCATCGATACGATTCTAACATTAAAACCGCGGCTAAAGCAAATTACATATGATTAGTACTTTCTTTTAATGTTAACAATTTAATCTAACAGATTACTAAACTATGTTAATTAAATTATTTTAAACAATCTCACCAAACTGCACATAGACCTGACCGAGCCACAGTGAAACATGCATCCCTCCTGAAGCTCATGTCACCAGTAAATAAAGCTCCACTCTTTATATTTCCACTTACACGTCAATGCTAAATAAACTAGCCCGAGCCCCAACATGGAATGCATAACATCTCTCTCTTGCACTACAGCATGCATATGCCCTTCGTTCCTGAAAGTCCAACTCATCCATATATAATTCGCGCAAATCCTATTCCCTCTCCTTTTGTACGCCTAATCCAAAGAACCGCACATGCTCACGTTCTCCCTCTTACACAACACACATGCATGCACTCTAACATACACATGCACGTACATCTCCAGCCAAAGAAGAAACCACACAAGTACACAAAAATACACAAATGTATATATGGTCATACAAATAGAATGAAAAATATACTCTAGAGAAGAGAATGAGTGGAGATATAAAAATAGGTAAGTGACATGTCTCCCCATGTCGTGTTGTATGAAGAGTTGGTAGAGAAAAGATTGAAAATAACAAGCTTGCTATGTCATTTTGTTTCGTGAGTTTTTTATAGAGATGAAAATGGTCTCTAGTTTTGTTTTGCTAGAGAATATACATGAATGTCTCCATTTTTCCAGAGAAGGGAAGTAAATGAGCTTTGTTTTTATAAGAAGTCCCTCAAAATGTGTCCCTTTATGTATGTGTATATATATAAGCTCTTTACTTGGCTTCTAATCAATGTTGTTACCAAGTAAAAAAACGTGAAAAAGACAAGTGTCTTGTGTTTCACTCACTACTAGAGCTATAGTATATTGCCAGGGCAGTCTCCAACGACTGCCAATGGCTAGTAAGGACCCATTGATTTCATGGTAAAATTGTTATTATAATAAACTTGCCATATTAAATCATTGGAAACTGTTAGAATAAAGCCCATTTGCGGCTGTTGGAAGCCATTGGAAATTCCCTGTATACATTCCAGAACCAAGTGACCTATTGTTCGCTTTCCTCCCCCAACCAAAAGAAAAAGAAAAAACTCACTTCGTCCTTCTTCCCCAACTACCCCAACACCACGACCACTCCAACCACCGTCCAAATGACCTCTGGCACCACAAACTTGCGGCTGCAGCTCCTCTCCACCCTCTCATACTTACAAAATCGGGTATTTTTACTACCTAAACTCTGTTAATTTAGGTTTTTTGATTTCATCCTAATTTTTCTTCACGTTTGATTCCTAATTGCTAGTGTATGCTTATTACATCATATTATGCTGATTTCTATTGTTATCATCATAACGGTCAAATTACTACAAACAACATATATTTTTAATTTAGCCTATTGTGTAAATTTAGGATGATTTTGTTAGTATTGAACGTAGGTGTATGATAGGTTTTGCAAATAGTTTAATTTATGCAAACACGAAGTATATATTGTGTTAGGATTGATCATAGTTATGGATCATTTATGCGAGCACGAATATATTTATGCAAACACGCGAATTGATTTGGTGTATAAAAAGTTTTAGATGATTTCTAATGATTTTTATAGAAATCATCGTAGTTAGAAATCATTAAATGGTATAGTCTAGGTATATAAACAAATTATATATTTAATTTAGTATAATGCAGTATATAAGCAAAAACGAATTATATATTATGTGAAATAGTAAAAACATATAACTTAGTACATAAGTAATAAAATGGTAAAATATGAACAAATTATAAATTTTATTTTATATAAACAAATATTAAATCCCTTTAGACATTATTTGGCCTCATCTGACATGTGTTATATATGATCGTTATATGGATATTTGTTTTTATTACAAAACGAACATCCATATTTATCTGACACAACATTTACCAGATTTGTCCTTGTATAGGACAAGTTACAAACCCTATAAAGTAATTACATTTCGTAAATCATATCACTTTAAACGATTCACGAAATTTTGATGACATTTTCTTATTGTTCCTTGTATACGCACATTTGTATATGATACAAGAAACATGGGGGAAGTGCTGCCGAAATTTTAGGAAATCATTTAAAATGATATGATATACGGAATGTAATTACACTTGTATTTGTAATGGGAAGTAGCATGATCGACCATCACAAAAGGCACGTAAATGTCAATGAACCATTAATTCTTTATTTAAAATAAAGTTTGTAAAAATCTTTTATAATTTAGTATATGTTTACTAAAGTAGTAAAATATAGATAAAATATAAAATAATGATTAATAATTGCTTTACTTTTCAACAAAGGGTTTGAAGTAGGAAAATTTGTCTATTATTTTATTGATCAGAGCTGGATGTATCAAAGAAGGGAAATTGATGGCTCAATAAGCGAACATTTTCTTAATGGGGTACATGTGTTCATCGAACTTACTTTAAGTAACATAGGAAATGATGTAGAAATTCGATGCCTATGTAGTAGGTGCAAATTGTTGAAGCATTTAATACTGGATATGGTTAAGGTTCATTTGCACCAATATGGTTTTGTGTCCAATTATTTGGTGTGGGATAGTTATGGATAAATTGTAGCCTCTAATCAAGAATAGTCAGTGGAGGTCATTGGTGATGAAGTTAGTATGACAAATCTCATAGAATATATGGTCAAAGATGTAGCACAATCAATATTGCCTACTATTGAAATTTATAATGACGATGTTAATGTCGAAGTGGAACCAAATATTGGAGTGAAAATATATATTATTTATTGGATGCTGCTAAAAAAAACCTTTGACATGGATGTACAAGCGGCACCCAGTTATCATTGATTGCAGAGTGCATTACAATGAAATTAAAATACAACCTTATGGAAGTCGGATTTATTACTATTGTTCAAGCTTCTAAACATCGTACGCCATTCGACAATTTAATGTGCTAAAATTACTTTGAAGTGAAAAAACTTATCTCATCTTTTAGTTTGCCATATCAGAAAATAGATATATGTTTAAATGATTGCATATTATTTTGGGAAGAAGACATCAACCTTAGAAATTGTAAAATGTAATCAAGAAAGATACAAACCAAGGAAAAAGAAGAAAAAGAAGTTCCGTTAAAGCCTATTGTAACACCCCGAATTTTCTGAGAATATTGAAATTAACAAATTCAAGAACACTTAATTTTTAGAAGAAGAATTAAGTGAAATGGGTTACGCTATTATGTTCGTCGCAAAATTTTTGTCAAGATAGACATTTGGTTTGCATAAAACGGATACCTTATGAAGAAGTTATTAAGCCTTGAAGTTTGTATGCATATGAGAAAAATATATATAGATATATATAAAAATTAAATAAATAAATATGCAAAAAAAGTTCTAAAAAGCGAATCGGGAGGGGGAATAACCGAACCGGCCCATTTTTGAGGTGGACCTGAGCCCCGCTGGGTTGACTAGGGGTTGATTCAGGGTGTTTGGCTGTCAAGCCGTGGGCCGATTCGCTCTAAGGCAGATGTGGCATCTGGTTGGTTCTGATGGACTCCTTGCTAAGTCATTAAGGCTGATGTGGCTATTCTATCTTGTCTGGATGGCTTTGATTTGCTCTAGGTTAATCTAACGGTTCCTATTAAATCAAACTTCTATATAAGCAACCTAAATCTAAACCCTAAGCCATACAAAAATATTCCTAGAGCCGTCATGCCGTCTTTCTACTCAAAGGCAAGATAGAAGCTACATCAAAATCTAATCAAAACTAATCTGATTCAACTAAGAGAATTCAACGATCTACATCAAAGGCGAGCAATTCAGTTTCAGAATACAGATCCCTGAAATCAAGTTTTTCCTTTTGATTGTAAGTGTCGTTATCTTTTAGATGTGAATAAATTAAAGACATGATTTGTAATGAATTGTAAAATAGAATTGTATCAAATCGTATGTGATGCTGATTCATGTTTATTCTATCATATATGCCTATGAACTCTTGTGGTCTATCGAACCTATCATGTTATGTGGAAATTGGTGAGTAAACCTATGATGTTGTATAGGAATTTGGGAATGAAATTATCATATGTAAGTTTGGTGATATTATGATACATAAAAGTTTTAGGCTAAGTCATGTCGTTTATGCCTAATTGTTTAGAACCATTATGCATACATGTTTAGATCTACGACCTTATATGTTAGATCTACAACTTTATATGTTAGATCCATATGCCTTTATGATAGATCTAATATGCAAGTTCACCACTACATGCCAAGTTTAACTTGTATAGTTTTATGTAAATTCATATGCTTGTGGTTCATGTTGCATAGATCAAATTTGCAAGTTCATAGTTAAATGTATATTTCTCTATGCCAAATCCATGTGACATATGTGTAGTTAGATCCATACTTTTGTATGATGTTGGAATGTTGCAAAGTTCCTCTTTTCCCCTTTTTGTTTTATAAGTTAGGCTAAAATATCGAGTCTAACATTCTATGTAATTTTGCAAACGTACAACGGGGGTAACGTTGGGGAAAACATGAAAATACATGTAATTGGCATGTTTGACACATAAGCATGATAAGTGGCATAAAAATGGTATAATCTATATACCTAAATTTTTGAACGTGATTTAGAAGGAAAGTGGGCCATGACAATAATTGATTTATAATTTACATGTAAATATGTAGGATAAACATGTAAAATTACATGGCATAGATTGGTTCATGAAATGGTATATTTAGTATACCTTTAATTGTGAGCATAACTAAAAGGATAATTATGGCATAATTAAATTGGGAATAATTTACTTATGGAATTTGTCATAAATAAGAAATATGTAAATTTAGAAAAGGCAAATATGCCTAACCCGAGGTTAGACTGAGTTGTGGTGTAAAACTGCCCGGAACCGAGCGGCACATCCAATGACCACAACAATACTTGTCTAATGTGGGTGGTTAGTGCATTGAGTCCAAAAAGGACCCGAGGTTAGACTGAGTTGTGGTGTAAAACTGCCTGGAACCGACCGGCACATCCAGTGACCACAACAATACCTGTCTAATGTGAGTGGTTGGTGCTTTAATTAAGCTAAGTCAAGATTGGTGGGGTTAAGTCAATTAAGGAAATACTTAACCAATTCAACATGTTAACTAAACTGATGGGTGAGGTTAAGTAAATTTAGAACACTTAACCGTTATAACATGTTAATTAGACAAGTGGGTGAGGTTAAGTAAATTTAGAACACTTAACCGTTATAACATGTTAATTAGACAAGTGGGTGAGGTTAAAGTAAATTTAGAACACTTTACCTTTATAACATGTTAATTAGACAAGTGGGTGAGGTTAAGTAAATTCAGAAACACTTAACTAATATAACTTGATTTATGGAAAGGTTAAGTTAAAATAAGAGGGCAACGCTTTACCAATATAACTTGATTTGTAGTAGGGTTAAGTTAACACAAGAATGCAACACTTAACCAAAGTAACATGACACATAGGTGGTTTAAGTTAACTTGAATTCATTGATGACACTTAACCAATACAACAAGATGAATACGTGGGGTTAAGTTAACAAGAAACACTTGACCAATATAAGTTGATGAACGAATGGGGTTAAGTTAATAGGAAACACTTAACCGATCCAACATGATAAGTAAGGAGGGTCAAGTTAATAAGAAATGCTTAACCAACATGACATGATGAATGAGTGGGTTAAGTTAACATGAGCGGACAACACTTAACTAATATGGCGTAATGTACGAGAGGGTTAAGTACATATCGGGTTGGTGGGTAATATTAGTAAATATAGGCCCACAAAACTTAACCATTAAATAAACATGCTTGAATCAGTGGAAGGGTTAAGTACATATCGGGTTGGTGGGTAATATTAGTAAATATAGGCCCATAAAACTTAACCATTAAATAAACATGCTGGAATCAGTGGAAGGGTTAAGTACATTCGGGTTGGTGGGTAATATTAGTAAATATAGGCCCACAAAACTTAACTATTAAATAAACATGCTTGAATCGATGGGAGGGTTAAGTACATCTCGTGTAGGTGGGTAATATTAGTACATATAGGCCCACAAAACTTAACTGTTTATTAAAAATGCTTGAATCGATGGGAGGGTTAAGTACATATCGGGTTGGTGGGTAATATTAGTAAATATAGGCCCACAAATTTAACCAATAGGACCCTAGTAACGGGGACCCCTTTCAGCAGTAACCCACATAGATGTATCACGGTACCCTGAACTAGGCAGGGTTGGGCACGATTAATGGGCTGATTATAAGCAGTCAAAGCAGCGGCAGGAGGTACATCGGTGTAGGTTCCAATGGTTTACGGGCGTGCACGTACTCCGAAGTGGGAAAAAGCAAGCACTGGCTACCAGTAGTTATACATTGTGCATCTTGAATCGTGTCGGGTCGCTATCATAAGGATTGATACACCTTATGGTGGGACCAGCACATGGTACATACACGCAAGAGAGGGCCGATTGACACAGACACATGGAACATGAATACAAGTAGGGAGCCGATCGATAGGGTAGCAAGGGTACATCTAACATGTTCATGGAAATTAGGCTGATTGAGGTGGAATCCTCACGATAGATGTACACCTGAAGGCTACCATAATTACGGGGGTTGGGATCACGATTATCATTTTATACAGATTACTAGTTGGGACACTAGTTAGGTGGTGCAGAGATAAATATAGAAATGAGATTAACAGAGTAGTAGCGAAGCAGAGAAAACGTAGAAGCGCATTCAGTTCACCTTGCACTTATCTTGTCTTTAGTTACCTTGTTTTTATGGTATTGTCCTATTTTCGGTTTATTCATGTCATGATCCTTTATCTTGTTTGCATGCTGAAAGATCACTGGACTTACCAGACTTATGTCTGACCTAGTTTGTTTTTCGCCTCTTTTCTTCCGTTCCCCCCCCCCCCCAAGTAGTCAGGGAGGGAATAGCTCAGCCTAACTTGGACCTCTTCGCTTTCCAAGCTTGAAGATTAGTTGGTGTATCGCTTTGGACTCTCTCTCTCTTCCACTGCTATGGTTGGTTCATGCTTTATCGGGGAATATCATTGTTTTTATGCTTCTTTAATTCTTGGAGGTTTTTAAATCAAGACAGAAGTTTTATGTATTACATTTAAGTATGATTGAGGAAATTGTTGTAAAAGCTTGACTGAATTAAGTTGTTTGTAAAATGACTTTATTTTCCGCTACTTTATTTGTCTGTCTTGTAATTTATCTGCATCTTTTACCTATAATGCTCCACCGAAGTTAAGGCATTCCCTCTATGAGTGACCTTAACGGAGGTGGGGTGTTTCACCTATGCATTATTTACCTATCACTCCTAGACTTCAAAGGTTATATGCATCATTTGTAACAATGCATCATATGAGATGGCACAATGTGAGAACACTTGAAGAATGTAAGTTAACACACCCATCATATAGAGGAGATAGAAATATTTTGATAAGAAATATCCCGTTTCTGCAGCGGAGAGCCACAATGTCAGGCTAGGTTTATGTACAAATGAATTCTCACTGTTTTCTCAGTTTGGTTCCAAATATTCATCTTTACCTATAATAATTATAGTTTACAATCTACCCCCTTGAATGTGTATGAAAATTCTGTATTTGTTTCTCACAATTTTCATCCCTGGCCCTGATGATCCGACACATGGCATCGATGTTTACTTACAACTGTTAATCTAAGAGTTGTAAACATTATGCTATGAAGAAGTTAAAACATATGGCGTATCAAAAAAGATTTTTTTTTTGGATGTTCGCTTCTTTGTTGTGGACTATTAATGATTTTCCTGCATATGTAATGATTTCGGGTCAGAGTATGGTTGCTCATTTTGCTTGTCTTTATTGCATGGAAGAAACACAAGCATTCGCCTTACCGTATGGAAAGAAAATTTCATGGTTTGATTGTCATCAATGTTTTATCCATATTAATCATCTTTTTAAAAGAGGAAAAAACTTCGCGGTAATGGACATGAGACTCTACGAGCACCACCAGTTTGGTGAAGGGAGGATATATATGAACTTGTAAAAGATTATCCAACAAAATCGGACAGTAAACTGAAATCCATGGTAAATCGATGGTTCATAATTGGTGCAAATAGAGTATATTCTAGGAGTTTCCTTATTGCAAAAATTTCTTAATTTGTCATAACATTGACTGATGCATAACGAGAAAAACATATTTGATAATGTGTTTAATACTGTTTTGAATGCTTAGGGCAAGACTAAGGACGATCTGAAATCAAGATGTGATAAAGAAGAAATATGTAATCATCCTAAGCTTCAATAGAAGACAAATGAAAGTAAACAAACCAAAGCATGTTATGAACTTGAAAACAACCAAGTTAAAGTAATGTTAAAATGGGTGGAAGGATTACAATTTCCCAATGGAATTCCCTCTAATCTTCGTAGATGCATCGACTATAAAAACGGAAGACTGAGTGGAATGAAAAACCATGATTATCATGTATTGATGGAAAATTTGTTAGTTGCCGCTTTCTAAGAACTGTAGCTTGTAAAAGTCTGGAAGGTAATAATGAAATCAGTTTATATTTTAAGGAGCTTTGTTCAGCAACGTTTAAAGTTAACTATCTACTTAAACTTGAAGATGAAATCCCTTACTGCTCTACAAACTGGAAATAAAATTTCCTTTAGGTTTCTTTAATATAATGGAGTATTTACATGTTCAACTTCCATATGAAGCCTGACTTCGATGTCCTGTGTAATATTGATGGATGTATCCATTTGAGTGGTATGTTACTATACTAAGCATTTCTAAGCAGGCGTATATGAGTAGAATGACCGATTTCTGGCCTAAGTGGCGTAAGATCCCTGACCCTGTCAGGAAGGCCATTTGACAAGATTTTCTTGCTAGTTTATATCGCTTTACAATATGATTAAGTATAAACAAATAATTAGCAATATTTCCTCATTTTAAAGGATGAGTAGATTTGCAAGAAGCTGACTTCAACCTAGTCCAGCGCCTCTGGAATTTAAAGGTCGCTAAGAATTACAGGTATAAAATGTCAGAGCTAACGAAATTGGGAAAGAAAGCAAACTGGATGGGCACGGCCGTATGAGATAAATGGGTTAACTAGTGGAATAGTGAAGAATACAAGGTAAATCTACCAAATATCTATTTAATTATTTTGAAATTATTAAATATATTATTCAATGTAAATTTGCAGGCGGAGTCGGCGAGGAACTAAGCAAATAGAAGCGGAAACCCAGTAACCCTGGGATCTAATTCGTTCCAACATCACCGTGATGGCTTGGTAAATTTAACAGTTATTACATTTGTATATTGATCAATTCCATAATTAGCTATGTGTAATTGAATTATATAAATTATCTATTGCAGGAACGAGATCGTGGACATCCCATATCCTACATGAACGTATTTGCTCACATCCACACATCAAGGCAAGTAGACGATGCTGGCAACATCACATATCAGTAGGATGATCAGGATAGGGAGGCAAGTGCATGTGTATGCATATGTTTAATTTTATTGCTAACGTTGATAAGTTTAGTAATTATTAGCTATGTAAAATAAAAATAACGTTCTATGATATTTCTACTGTTATTGCTTTTGCATTATAGGCAAAGTTTCAAGAAGAACGAGCACAGCTGCTTGAGAGATCCGATCGTGATGAGTTGACGTGGGATGAGGAAGATAAATTTCGACTCTGTTATGGATCCAATGTAGCAAAATATAAGTTATGGCTATGGAAACCAAGCGGTAATTAATCCTTCCGCATACAATCAACATGTAGATATATAGTACTATGATATTTTATATATTGGAAACCCAGTTAAAAATAATGATAAGATATAGTCATGATTCATGTTGCTTCCCTATTAAATGACAGTTGACTGAAAACAAGAATCTAACACAACCTCTAAAATTTCATATATATATATATATATATATATATATATGTGTGTGTGTATGTATGTATGTATGTGTGTGTGTGTGCAAATTACTAATTAGAATGAGTCAAAATGATTGACGATTCAAATTTGGATACTATTTTGCATGTGCTATTTTGCATGTACGGACAACCCTTCTGCATGTGTCATTTTTCATTTCTTTATTTATTAGTATTTATTTTTGATTTTAAACTAGCTTATCGTCTTTCTTTCTTTTTGAATATCTTTCACACTATTTGCAGGCTAGAGCATCTCAAAAGGCATATGAAAAAGCTTGGGACAAAACCAAAATAAAAGGGCGTAGAGCAATGGTTGAGTAGCTGCAGAAGGAGAATCGTCTTTGTGCTATATAGATGGAGCAGCTGAATCAAAAGCTAGCCAAGTATGTGCAGCAGCATGGTTTCTTTCCTTTATTGTCTTGTGCTTCCGGAGGCAATGAAGATGCTTGCGAGGTCTTTTTTGTGATTATGTTTGCATTATATATATATTGACTTGGAGTTGCCAAGTATTGTGTTTTGATGTTGTATATGTTTGTTTGTAGTTGGTAAGAATGATATTTTGGATGTATTTTGATGGTATACACTTTGTTTGTTGACGTATATATGTTGGTTTGGAGTATGTGAGGTTAATAATTTGGTTTGTGATGTTTCGATGGTTTATTTTGTATATATTGTTATTGATTTGATTTATGTTGGATATTTATATTGTTATTGTTATATATGTGCTATGTATGTGTGGAATGGATTGGAAATGGGGTGGAAATGGAAATTGAAATGGTGTAGCTAGAAGGTAATAGGCTTTCTATTATTAAAAAAATCATCTAAATTTTAAACGACAAGAAACGACTTCCGGATTATTTATTTCATACGGCTTCTTATGATTTCCAATGGTTGCCTACCATTGCAAGCCGTTGGAAAATTTCTGCTGGATCCGTTCGAAAACAACTGAATTTGTAGGTAGTATTCCGATGCCGACCAATGGCTCTAAGCCACTGGAATAGCCGTATTATCTCATAGTGATTTTTTTTATAGAAAATGAATAGTTAAACGTCACCTTCCCTTGCCTTGCATGTATATTATATATATATATATATAGTATACTTTATGCTTATGTTTTCAACATTATGGTGCTAGACAGAGCATTTA
This sequence comes from Allium sativum, assembly GCA_030737875.1. NCBI lineage: Eukaryota > Viridiplantae > Streptophyta > Magnoliopsida > Asparagales > Amaryllidaceae > Allium > Allium sativum. The sequence continues at coordinate 134,541,842 of CM060925.1, read as the reverse complement.
GTGAAAGTAATGGTAACATGGGCAGTGAACGGCAATGGAAGAGATATTATGTATAAGTTAGATTTTTCTTAGGGTACCCCATTACGTGAAACATCGTTCACGTATGGACCACTATCGATAAAAATGAAAATACGGTCATGTCGAGTAATGCGCTAAGATCTATGTAAAACCTTGTTCATGTATGGACCGCAATAGACAAAAATAAAATTGTAGTTATGTCGAGTAATGTGCAATGATCATAGAATGGTAATAAAATATATAAGTTAACTTATTTTAGAAATTCCAGAAATGTTGATACAAAATGTAAAATTCATCAAACGAAAAGTTGTTTATATTTCAAATTAAAAGTTACAGAAAAATACATAAATCAAATCGAGAATACGTCTCAGATATCTTGTCAAATTTTGAAACCAGTATTTTATTGTATTTAAATTCAAGTTTAACGAATCAAAGTTATTGGTCTTTACACTTGGAATCACACATGGATCCCAACATCCAAATAAACTATTTCTCCTCATTAAAGAAAACATATGGGTTTTTAAGTGGTTTCGGTTTGTGTCATCTTTTACAAGTACACTCCCCATTTACCTAGCGCTTTAAAAGCCAAAAAATGGGCTTTTCTGACAAGCTCAACTCCAATTCTTTTGGAAATAATCAAACAATACACATGAGTGTGAGCTGCATAGTTAATGCTTCGTTAATACCCCGTTATATCCCCGCTGAATCGTATAATAGATTTTTACCGTTACACTATTTTCAAATAGCCTCTGGAATAGACTTTCTGCTTTAAGCCGCTATATTCTGATATTCCCAATGTATCCCATTATTTCAGCTATATTTTGTTGTTTTCGCTATATCTTCTATTAAAGAATTCAATTTAAAATTTTATACATTATAAAATTAGTTTTTTTTATATAACTTTTTAACATATATTTTTTAGAATAGAAAATACTATAATATTCTATTAAATTTAATCAAGCTAAATAAAAGTATATACTTATTTACATATATTTTTATATACTTTTATTTAATATTAAGAATTTACTAATTATAATTAAGTTGAATGTTAGTTTTCCATTTATTTATCACTTACATATTTTTAAAAAGAACAATAAATATGAGTTTTATATGCTAATTTAGACTCATCTGCTATATCCTGCTATTTTCTCGCTTTATCCCCGCTACAACTTTTTGCACCTCTATTGCATTGGATCTAGTAAGTACTTTAACTACACAGAACATGAGCCGCCCACTAATTGTTAAAATAATTAAATAATACACAAGAGCATGAGTCACTCTCTAACCATCTAAGTGGACAATTCTCTATATCATTTTCCTTATAAGAGTTGTTGATGGGCAAAATTGGTCGCTAACACTCGTGATTTCCACCATAGTGATAATTAACGTCTGGAATGGAAAATAAGAGAGTTACGATGTAAGTATGCAGTGAAAGATGCGAGTAAACATTCATTTAGAATTTATTATGGTTCGACTCATCGAAGCCTATGTCCATTATGGAAGTTTGATATTTTATTACTTCTCGTTTACAGATTACAACATGAAATCGGAATATTTCCAAGTGTACATGAGTCTTGATGATTCCACGCACTAAAGTATGATTTTTAAATGCTATTCTTGGAGGGGGAGGAAGTCACTTCTTCATGATCCGAATGTTTGGAAGTTGTATTGTTTTATTCGGTTCTGAGTTCGAGATTGGATTGTCATGCGACGTTGGGTGATTGGATTGGAATAAAAGCCAAACGTAACGTGGTCGACTGGCGCGGTGCTCGGGGGTCGAACTTATTTCGTTTGACTACTCGGGCATGCATACAAGATGTGGAAATTCAATTGAGTCGTCAAGTCCAGGATTCGATCGTTGATCCAACCACGTCGTGGTCATGATTCGTTCCCAGTGTTGCACTTGCGGTCAGTGATGACGCTTGTAACACCCCATAATTTTAAGGAACATTAATGACAATAAACAAAAGAATTCTTAATTAAATATTGGGAATTAAGTAAAATGGACTGCTCCATCGCGTTCGTCTCAGAATTCTGGTTCATACAGACTTCGAGTTTGCATAAAACGGACAAAGAAGATATAACGGTTAGAATTTTGTATACATATAAGAGGGATATATGCAAATAAAATAAAACCAGAATTCAAAATAAATCAAATGAGATGAGCGGGAGACGGTGTGGGAATAAGACTCGTTAGGGTCGACCTATGGGTCGACCCACTCAAGGGTGTGTCGACCCTAGGGTCGACCCAGGGGTCTACCCACCCTAGGTAGGTTCATTTTTCTGAACCAGGACTTGTTTGTTTGATGGGTTCTTCGGAGAACGTATATATAAAGGCCAACATTTCTATTGTTTTCTACACCTAAAACAATGGAGATAAGGAGATGTTGCCTCAGCTTGGATTGAATTAGACTATCTTCTACAACAACAACCTATATATATACATCAGAGATATTTCTTTTACTTCGATCCAATCTATGTGAGTTCATGTTACTTTTAGATATAAAAATTTAACAGTAACTGTGACATGTTAATAAACCATATCTGAGTATATGCCTGTTAAGAAACTTATTCATATCTAAACAGTCCTCCTTTGATTACATGTATCTCTACATAAACCTATTCTGTTGTTCAGTTGTCATTATATGCCTATTATATGCTTATTTATGTTCTCCACCCTCGTTCCCTTTTTATTTTATAAGCTTAGGCTACCTTCTAGCCTAGGCCAATCTCGTGAGAGACATACATATAAACAAAACTGGGACAATAGGGGAATGTTTGGAATGATATTTGGGGCATATATTATACTATGGAATATAATTGGAATTTGGGGTGTATGAACGTGTAAATATGTAAGCTTAATGCAACGATTAAGTGGGACATGTTAATAAACTTTAAGTAACCCGTGAAACCTATTAATCTGTGGGGGTTAGATAAATCTTTAAAACTATGGGGTTAAGTAAACTTGTTTATTCTGTTGGGGTTATATGAACTTGTTTACCTATAAAATCTGTTGGGATTATACAAACCCGTTAATATGTAATTTGTTGAATCTGTGGGGGTTAGGCTGTAAAACTTAACCTATTGAAATCCTAGTTGGTTGGGGACATAAGTTTAAGGGTTTGACTTGTGTCATTTGTGTTGTGGGACCCATATTAGTCAGTAACCCATTTTGGTATTAAAGGCGACCCCGCACTAGGTAGGGGTCAGGGCACACTTATTGAGCTAATTATAAGAGGTTCATCTTGGAAAGGGTGTTCTGATGGCGCGTTCCAACGGGGTCGTTTGCGTGCATGGGTCCGACCTGCCCAGGAAAATAAGTCGTCGTAACGCCTGTAAATAGGTCTGTGTGGTTGCCACTTTAGGAAGTAATACACCCTATTGTGGAGCAAACACATGGTATTTACGTGTCAGGGAGCCGATTGCTTGGGGTAGTAATTAGGGTACATCTAGTCATGCATGTTTAAGTACCAGTTATTTCTATTTAGGGGTAACACCCGTTATTTCTATTGGGGTACCTGTTATTTCTGTTTGGGGGTAAAACCCGATACTAGAAGTACACCTAAGTCTACCATTTTATTTCTATTGGGATCATTCTGTTTATGTTAAGTAATTGGGAAACACTTAATTCGGAATACTAGCATTAGTGCAGAGAAAGTAATTGAGAAGCATAGTTTATCCTGTTTATCCTGTCCATCTTGTCTATACCTGTTATATGTTATTGTTATCTCTCATTCAGTTTACTTTATTGTATTGATACTTTTATTTCTTTATATGCTAAAGGTCACTGGACTCGCCAGACTTTTTGTCTAACCCATTTTCCTTCCTTTTCTCTCTTTCCTTCCCCCTCGGTTCTCAGGGTAGGAACGCTCAGGCGTGATTAGGACTTTCTCTCTCTTCTATTTCTGCTTGGATTTGGATCTTCTTTGATGTATCACTTTGACTATTTGTCTACTTTGACATGGAACTTATAGGGATTATGATTTTTCATTTATGCACTCTGATGGGTTTTAGAGCAAGACAGATGTTTTTATTTGATGTATTTGGTTCCAATATTTTTGCCTTATATTGTAACTGGATATGAGACTACGATGTTTTCTATTTAAAAATAAAGTTTTAAATTTCCGCTGCTATTTTATATATCTGTCTTGTGAGATTCTTTTTTGTTTACCTATATGACTTCACAGAGCTTAATGCTTTTTGATAAAAATTGACATTAACGGACGTGGGATGTCACATTTTGTATCAGAGCTGAAGGTTGCAAGATCGGATAAAAGTTTTGAAAAAATCTTTTTAAGAGCAAAATATTTTGGAGAAAATCTATTTTTGAAAAGCATATTCCTCAAGGCCATATGAAATATCTTTCGATTCTCTATTTGAATCTCTTTTCCATTTCTTTTCAGCATATCTAGGGAACCGAATCTTCCCAAGGGCATTCAGATACTGTCTTGGTTCCATATATATCTTGAGACTGCGGCATCTGCCGGAGGCCAAGTAGAAGCCCCTCCCCTAGCAGCAGTCATTGTTCCTCCACCTTAGCGAGTAGATAATTTCTCCAAGATATGCAAGGACTTTTGTGTTATGGGAGAAAAACCATTCCATGGAACTAAAAGCTTTGTGGAAGCATGGAATTGGCTGCGAGATACAGAGAACTTGTTTGGACTTTTTGAGGTCGACAGCCATAGAAAGATACAGTTGGTCGCATGGCAGCTTAGGGACGAGGCTTCATTTTGGTGGGAAGTGACACAGGCAGGGCATCCAGTGGATACTTGGGCTGATTTCCGACCGAGATTCGAGACGAAGTTTCTTTCTCAGGCATAAGAGAGTATGCAAATCAAGTGATTCTTGGCACTTAAGCAAGGAACAATGTCTATTAAAGAGTATGTCAATAAATTCAATCTACTGGCAAGGTTTGGTCTGGAATTAGTGGATACCCCGCACAAGAAAGCTTTGTGGTTTGCGAGAGGGTTGAATCAACCTCTCAAAGCATTGGCATTATCTCATATACCTATGGGAGCAACTTTTGAAAGGCTTGTTGACATGGCACTGATGCATGAAGAGGGTAAGTATCAGAAGAAAGAGGTCAAGACCGATGAGACGCAAAACAAGAACGTGTGGCCCAAGAAAGAATAACAAAGGAAAGGAGGAAAGAACGACAAAGCTCAGAACAACAAGAAGTGTCATGGTTGTGGGAGCTTAGGTCATCTGGTCAGAGATTACAGAAAAAGGAAGAATGCTTGTTTCAGCTGTGTGGAAACTGGACATTATAGTAAGGAATGCCCCCAAGAAGCAAGGACATGGGCAAAGGGAAGGACCTTCTGGAGGGTAGGTGCATGCTTTCGAGGCTAACGGACCGGACAGAGGTAGGAAAGTTTCTGTTGAAGATTTAATTTTCCTTTCCGATCATCCAGTTAGGACTCTTTTTGATTCTGGCGCTTCTCATTCTTTTATATTGGATTCTATGGTTGAGTCTCTACACCTTAGTACTAGTATTTTTTATGATCCTGTTATTGTCTCATACCCCATTAGGGGCATGACTCATCTGTCTATGATATGTCGAGGTTTGAGGATATCTATGTTGGGCGTCTAGTTTGAGTGCGACACATATGTGCTTGGTTGATTAGCATAGAAATATGTTTATTTTATGCTCTTATATCTTATCTTTTGTATATAAATAAATAATACGTTGGGTACTATTTTTTTGTTTTCACAGATGAGTTGTTCAAGCCTTATACAGCCTTTAAAGTGAAGAATTGATCCAATATACATGAAGATTGCATAAGAAGCTGTCATTGGAGGCTAATTGTGTTCACAATGGGCTAGAATATTTGCTTTTGAAAGAGATTGGAAGAAAATAACTTTGGAAATCTTCTATTGGACACATGGCGAAGAGGGATAAGTTGAGGATCATGACACAATCTTTGATGAGGAGGCCCATTTAGATAACTAGGATTTTGCAACTCAGTTATAAATACACATGTATACCCATTGTAAAGAAAGGACTTTTTCTGCTGTAATTCTTCTTCCATTAATCTAGTTTAATTTTCTTCTTTTACTTTTTTGTGTTTTTATTTTCTTAGAAACTAATTCCATCTACACAATTAGGTTCGGTAGAGTACTAGTTTTATTTTGCACTTATATTCATTAGTGATTGACCGTCTGATTAGATTCAGCGGTAATCCTAATTTTATTTTCTATTGATCAATTTCAGCAATTTTAATTTTTGCTTTTTATTTTCTTTTCTAGGTCAAATTGGATTTGATTAGATTCAGATCTAATTCATAGTTTTATTTTCTTTTAAATTGAAATTTGTGATTTGATCGTTGGTTCAATTATGTTTGTTCTGAATCAAATTACAGTTTCATTCTTTTTGTTTTCAAAATCAACCTCCAAGTTTTGCCTAAACTGCCCAAGAAATATATAAATAATAAAATTTAATATTCCTCCTTGTGTTCGACCTACATACTACACGATCTATGTGCTTGCAGTATTTATTTAAAATTTCGCGCTTTTCTAATTCATAGAAAGCGTCGAACATTGGTTTTATGGGCTATGGTATGATTCTAGGGATGGATTAACTAGCCATGTATGGTGCCATCCTAGACTGTGAGGGGACGATCATTAGACTTTTGACTTACCATAGGAGGACTCTCGAGATTTCTTGTGACCTAAGGGGGTCTTTCATGCCTAGTTTCCTAGAATCACTTGATACTTCTATCGATGATTTGCGATCTGTACCCATAGTCTATGAGTATACGAATGTTTTCAATGAGGTTAGTGGCTTACCTCCGAGGCGAGAGATGGATTTCCAGATATACCTGGTGGATAATGCGAGCCGCATTACCTGTGCGCCACATGGCTCCTAGGGAAAGGAGAGAGCTTAGCAAGCAAGTAGGGAAGCTATTTGAGAAGGGGTTTATTAGGCGAAGTATTTCATAATGAGGTGCTCCTGTCATCTTCGCGACCAAGGAGGATAGCTTACTTCGTCTATGTGTGGATTACAGGGAGTTGAATAAACTCATCAAGAAGAATAGAGACCCGCTCCCGAGGATTGATGATCTGTTTAACTAGCTTGTTGATGCATCTGTTTTCTCATAGTTACATTTGTCCATGGGATTTAATCAGTTGAGGGTGGCCGAGAATAGTATAGATAAGACCGTTTTCAGAACTGTAGATGGCTTATTTGAGTGGCAAGTCATGCCTTTTGGGTTGACGAATGCACCCGCGTATTTTGTGGATCTGATGAGAAGAGTGTTCAAGGAGTTTCTGAATAAGTTTGTAGGGGTCATTGTGGATGACATTCTGATTTTCTCGAAGAGCGAAGAAGAGCATGCCCAATATTTAGAAGAGGTCTTGAGGACTCTCAGAGCACACCAGCTTAAAGCGAAATTCTACAAGTGTAACTTCTTAAGAAAAGAGGTGAGATTTCTAGGGCATATGGTCTCCAAGGATGGGATAGCGGTGGATCCCGCAAAAGTAGTTGCAGTCCAAAAATGGAAGGTTCCAAAAAATGCAATGGAGATGAGAATTTTTCTTTGTTTAACGGGCTACTGCAGGAAGTTTATCAAGGACTTTGCAAGGATATCCACCCCACTCACCATACCGACGAAGAAGAATCTGACCTTTGCTTGGAGTATTGATTATGAGGATGCTTTTCAGTGATTAAAGAGGACTCTGATGACATCCCCAGTTTTAACATTGCTTGATGGGAGCAAAGTGTTCACCTTGTACACTGATGCATGTGGTACAGGGCTTGGTGCCGTCTTCAAGCAAGAGGGAAGGGTAGTACGCTATGGTAGTAGACAGTTAAAGGTTCATGAAAAGAACTAACCTACCCATGATTTGGAGTTGGCTGCTATAGTGTTTGCACATAAGACTTGGCGGCATTATCTCTTGGAAGAAAGGTTCGAGTTATACACGGACCAAAAGTCACTCAATTATTTGTTTTCACAAAAGGATCTCAATTTTAGACAGGAAAGATGGATGGTGTTCCTAGCATCCTATGACTTCGAGATTGCTTATACCCCTGGCAAGGGTAATGTAGTGGCGGACGCATTGAGTAGGCAGAGGATTTTCCTAAGTCCTCTATTCGTAGAGAGACAGAGTTTGGAGTACATATCGACCTTCGATTTTAGGCTGTTTACAGATCTTACACCTGGTTTGTTAGCATCTTTAGAGATGAGACCTACTTTTAAGGACCAGATAGGATCTTCGTAGCGAGAGGACCCACAGATAGCATACATGATGGATAAGCTCGGTAGAGGGATGTGACACCCTACATCCGTTAATGTCACTCTTTATCAGAATTCATTAAGTTTAGTGAAGCGTTATAGGTAAATAGAAACATCACAAGACAGATATAAAATAACAGTGAAATTTAGAACTTTATTAAACAGAAAACATCGTGGTCCAAAACCCAGTTACATCATAAGTCTAAAATACAGAAAATCAATTACAATTTCTGTCTTGTACTAAAATCATCAGAGTACAGTAATATATGAAAAGAAAAGTCCACGAAAATAGCCATATCGGAGAAGACAAGAAATCAAAGCGATACATTTAAGCAGCTCCAAACAGAATGAAAGAGATAATCCTAATCAAGCCTAAGTATTCTCACCCTGAAAACCTAGGTGGGGAAAAGGAAGAGAGAGAAAAGAAAACAAAATGGGTTAGACATAAAGTCTGGCGAGTCCAGTAACTTTTAGCATATAAATAAGTAAAAGCATCATGAAAGGCATATAAACTAGATGAGAGAGATAACTGTATCATAATACAGGTATAACAGATAGAACATGATAAACAGAATAGAATATATTGTGCATCTCAAGTATTTTTCTCTGCACCAATACTAGTATAACAGAAACAAGATGATCCCAACATAAACAAAATGGTAGACTTAGGTGTACTTCTAGTGAATGGTTTTACCCCGTACAATAATAATAGGCAGCCCAACAGAAATGATAGGTGTTACCCCCCAACGATAATAACGGGCTCCTAAACAAGCAAGACTAGATGTACCCTAATTACAACCCTAAGCGATCGGCTCCATATCCCATAGATACCCTGCGATTTCCCCACATTAGGATGTATCACTTCCTAAAGTGGAATCCCTTTTTTCCGAGAGTCATAGCAATATCTACTGATGGCACAACGTCTTATTATCCGAATGCAAGCAGATTTATGCACGCACATGAGTCCGAAGGAGTGCGCCGTCAACATCCCCACTTAAATGAACCTTTTACAATCAACTCAATAAGTGTGCCCTGACCCCGACCTAGTTCGGGGTACCTTGTTTGATACCAAGATGGGTTAGTAACTGATACGGGTCCCGCACAACAGATGATACAAGCTTCCCCCTAGGCTTGCATCCCCGCTACTAGGATTTTGACAAGTTATGCCTAACAGTTTAACAAGGTTTCATAATCCCAAAATATAAAACATGTTAAGTTTGTCGGGTTTATATATAACACGCCCCCACATATTTAACAAGATTTACTTAACCCCCCACTTATTCAAGCAAGCTTACTTAACCCCTACTCAATTTGATAGTTTCATGTAACCCTCACATATTTAAATAGGTTAAGTATTACAGGTTAACAAGTTATTATCATTCATCCATTTATGGTTGTCAATTCACTAGACCTCTCACATTAAGTCTACCACTTGTGGATGCTGGATATGTCGGGTGGTTCCTGGCATACTTCTACCACAAGTCGGACTTAACCTCGTGTCTTTTCACGGTTACGTGTACATTTATGCACTCGACCCCTCACACTAGATTAACCGCTTGTGGACGTTGGATTTGCCGGGTGGGTCTGGGCACACTTCTGCCACAAGTGTAATCTAACCTCATGTCTAAGTGCGGTTACAGTTTCTAATTATTGTAAATCTAGGCATGTTCATTGTTAAACAATTTTTCATGTTCATCAAAGGTTATGCCCCAAATCCTAGTCCGATTCACGACACAAGTTATGCCCCAAATTAAAGTTTTAGATCAAGGTATAGATTATGCCCCACATCCAAATCATGATTTACAACATAAGATATGCCCTAATTTACCATTCACAACCATTCCCAATTTCGTGCGCTCGCATATTTCAGCGATAGGCCTAGGCTCGAAGGTATCCTAGGCTATAAAAACAAAAAGGGAAGAAGGGAGAGAAGAGAATAGAAATAGGCTTAATAATAAGACAGCCATATGATGACAAAAATACACATACTAGAAGAATAGGCATATGGTGACATGATTAGTCAAACTAACAGAATAGGCATATGAGAACTAAACAATAAATTAAGTGTACAAGTAGTGGAAGACCTATTTAGTTATAATTCAGATTACTAACAAGTATAGGTTTAGATCCAAACATATAAACATGTCAAGATTATTTATTAAATGTTTACATCTAAAAGCAACATAAACTCATAGGGACAGGATCTAAAGAACAGAGAAATGACTGTAGATGTTGTAGCTGAGACTCTTGAATTCGTATAAATCGTTGTTCCAGAAGAAGAGTTTATTTTAATCTGAGCTGGGGTAGCACTTCATTGTCTCCATTGTTTTTTATGAATAAAACAATAGAATTGAGGTCCTATATATAGCTTTAAGCCAATGAATCTGGTCAAGAAACAAGTCTCGGTTCGTAGAATGGATCTTCCCTAGATCTGGGTGGGGTCGACCCAGGAGTCGACCCAGGGGTCGACACCCACGTGTAAGGGTTGACCCATGGGTCGACACCCATGGGGCATGGGGTCGAACCTTAATTCCCTCCCTTTTTCCCACTATTCCATTTTGATTTCTGGACTAGTTTATTTATATTGCTTATATGTATACAAGCTTCAAACCTTAATATCTTCTTCATACAATGTCTGTTTTATGCAAACTCATAGTCTATTTTAAGCAGAATTCCAAGACGAATGCAATGGCGTAATCCTTTTTACTTAATTACTAATATTTAATTAAGTATTGTTTAGTTTATCATTATTGTATTCTTTAAAATTTCTGGGTGTTACATTCTCCTCTACTTAAAGGATTTCGTCCCCGAAATCTCCAAGTTAGGAAGAATGTATATCGTAACATCGATCATCCATCTACTCATCCACCAATCACAGGCATCCATTGTCCTTAAAATATTTCTAATATTTATATGAACATATGCAAAGGTGTGTGTATATATCCCTATGCTAATGAGAAAAATCAGGCGGTCTACTGATCCAGTTGACCTCCTTAATGCAATGTATGTCAGTGCCATGAATCCAACATGTATGCAAATAATCCAAACCTATCATGTAAATGCTATAAGCGTGCACTATCATCTATCCAAATGCAACATCCATATGATAATACACCCATTTCCATCCATAAAAAGAAGAAAAATGCACATGCATCCATATGCAGTATGAGAGTGATTGAGCCGATTTAGTGCCTAGTGTGTGTGTATATGCATTCACGAGCAACCACTAGCAAACACTTGCACCCCCTTGCATCCATCAAACATAACATGTCTCAAACACATGTTTACATCCATGGGATTCCTACCTAAATGTCGAAGATTCAATCGATAGGATGATAGAAACAAGTACAAATAAAAGTTTTGGAAAAAGATGTTAAGAACATACCTTTGAAAAGAAAAGGGTACGAAGGTGAATCTTTTCTTCAGTCTCCCAAATTGCATCTTCATGGACATCTCCCCACTGAACTTTCATTAACTTGACCTCTCGGTTGCATAACTTCTTAACCTCTAATCCAAGAATGCGGTTAGGAACTCGCCTAATTGTCGCCTCCTGTTCCACCTCTACTTCCTCAAGCATACTCGGTCTAACTACTTCTATGCTATCATGTAGGCACTTCTGTAAATGAGAAATGTGGAAAGCATCATGAACACTGGCAAGTATCTCTAGTAACTTCACCCTGTAAGCCATTTGCCATTCCTGTCAGTTATGGTAAATGGCCCTACAAACCTTGGTGCCAATTCCCTAAAGATCCAAAACGAACCACATTCCTCAGAGGTGATGCTCTGATGAAAAAAATGTCTCTACCTCAAACTCAATATCAATTCTTCTCTTATTTGCATAGGACTTCTTCCTATCCCGAGCTGTCTTCATGCGTCTGCGAATAAGATCATTCTTCTCTGAAGTTTCCTTAATCATCTCAGGTCCAAGTAGAAGCCTTTCTGTAGACTCCCACCAATAAGCCAGTGATCTACAGAGTCGTCTGTACAGTACCTCGAAGGCTGCCATGCCATACAAGGCTGGTAACTGTTGTTGTAGGCGAACTCTACCAAAGGAAAATGTTCTTCCCAAGTCCCTTCGAAGTTTAGGATACACAGTCTTAAAAGATCCTTAAGAAATTTATTTACCTTTTCTGTCTGTCCATCGGTCTGAAAGTGATAAGCGGTGCTCAAACACAATTGTGTTCCTGATGCCTCTTGCAAGCTCCTCCAAAACTCATTGGTGAATATGGGGTCACGATCACTCACAATACTGGAAGATACTCCATGTAAACGGACTATCTCATGAAGATAAATGGCTGCCAACCATGTTGTCATCCTCTTACTCTTAACAGGAATGAAATGAGCGCTCTTAGTAAGCCTGTCAACCATAACCCAAAAACTTGTGTTGCCTTTACTCGATTTAGGCAAACCATCAATGAAATCCATAGAGACGCTCTCTCACTACCACTGTGGGACCTCCAAAGGATGAAGTAAACCACCAAGCTTCCTTTGCTCAACTTTGACTTACTGGCAAATCAAACATCGAGAAACAAATTCTGCTACATATTTCTTCATCCCAACCTAAAAGAAAACCCTCTTCATATCTCTATACATCTTATCACCGTCCATATGAATAGTTATCCTAGAGTGATGGGAATCCTCAAGGACTGTCTTCAACCGACTCCCAACTCGGGGAAAACAAAACCTTCCATATTGTCGCAACCACCCTCTATCATCCGTGGAATATTTACTGAGGTGACTGGAAGTCTCCCCTCTACCGAACCTATCCAAAATGTCTGCTATCAGTGGGTCCTCTCGCTGTGAAGTTCCTATCTGGTCCAAAAAAGTAGGTCGCACCTCTAATGATGCCAATAAATCAGATGTGAACTCGGTAGAGGATCTAAAATCTAAACTCAATATATACTCCAAGCTCTGCCTCTCTACAAGTAGAGGACTCAAGGTCATCCTCTGCCTACACAGTGCATCTTCCACCACATTACCCTTGCCAGGGATATAAGCAATCTCAAATTCATAGGACACTAGGAACTCCATCCATCTCTGTTGCCTAAAATTGAGATCCTTCTGCGAGAATAAGTACATGAGAGATTTATGATCGGTATACAACTCAAACTTCTCACCAAGTAGATAATGGCGCCAAGTCTTAAGCCCGAATACAATGGCAACTAACTCTAAGTCATGGGTAGGGTAGTTCTTTTCATGAACTCTTAACTGTCTGCCTCCATATCATACTACCCTTCCCTCTTGCATCAGAACCGCACCAAGCCCTGTACCACATGCATCAGTGTATACTGTTAACACTTTGTTTCCATCAGGCAAAGTCAAGATTGGGGCTGTGCAAAGCCCTCTTTAATTGCTAAAAAGCATCCTCACAGTTTATATTCCAAGCAAATGTCAGATTCTTCTTCGTCAATCTGGTGAGTGGGAATGATATCTTTGTGAAATCCCTAATGAAATTCCTATAATAGCCCGCTAAACCAAGAAAAATCCTCCCTTCCGTTGCATTCTTTGGAATATGCCAACCTTGAACTGCATCTACTTTCGCGAGATCTACTGCTATACCATCCTTAGAGACCACATGCCCTAGAAATCTCAGTTCCTTTCTCCAAAAATGACATTTGAAGAATTTCTCCTTAAGCTAATGTGCTTGGAGAGTTTTAAAACCTCCCTTAAATGCCGGGCATTCTCTTCCTCACTCTTTGAGAAAATCAAGATGTCATCAACAAAGACCACAACGAACTTATTTATAAACTCCTGAAACACCCTACTCATCAGATACACAAAATAAGCGGGTGCATTCGTCAACCCAAAAGGCATGACGAGCCACTCGAAGAAACCATCTGGAGTTCTAAAGGCAGTCTTGTCTATACTGTCATCGACCACCCTTAACTGATGAAACCCCATGGCCAAGTTTAACTGGGAGAAAACAGATGCACCAACAAGCTGGTCAAACGGATCATCTATCCTCGGAAGTGGGTGCCTATTTATCTTACTGAGCTTATTCAACTCGTTGTAATCCACGCATAAGCGAAGCGAACCATCTGCCTTAGCGGCGAATACTACTGGAGCACCCTATTCAGATATGCTTCGCCTTATAAACCCTTTCTCAAGTAGCTTCCCTACTTACTTGCTGAGCTCCCTCCTTTCTGTTGGAGCCATATGGCGTACAGGCAACACAACTGGCTTTGCATTGTCCACCAAGTATATATGGAAATCAATTTCGTGCCTCGGAGGTAATCCCCGTACCTCCTCAAAAACATCTGGATACTCATAGACTACTAGTACATATCGTAAATTATCGGCAGGTGCATCAAGCGTCTCTAGGAAACTAAGCATGACAGACCCCTTAGGGTCACAGGAAATCTTGAGGGTCCTCCCATGGCGAGTCAAAAGTCTAATGACCCTCCTCTTACAATCCAGAATGGCACCATACATGGCTAGCCAATTCATTCTAGAATCAGACTATAGCCTATGAAATCAAGCACATATGCATCGCATTCAAACTCAACGCCCAACTTAGATGTTCTCAAACTCTGACAAATCATAGACAAATGAGTCGTACCTCCAATGGGATTTGAGACAACAACGGGATCCAAAACCATACTAATACTATGGTGCAGAGACTCAACCACAGAATCAGATATAAAAGAATGCAAAGTGCCAAAATCAAAAAGAGTTATAACAGGATGATTGGAAAGAGAAATCAAACCTTTAACAGAAACTTTCCTATCTCTATCCAGTACACCGGCCATAAGAGTATGCACCTGCTCTTCAGAAGATCCTGCCCTTTGGCCCTGTCCTTGCTTCTTCGGGCAATCCTTAATAAGATCGACCTCTCCAGCATTCTTCCTTTTTTTAATCTTTGCTCGAACGGCCCACGCGTCCACAATTATGACATCTCCTCTTTTCTCGGGCTTTGTCTTTCTTTCCGCCCTTCTTTTGCTATTGTTTTTCTTTCATGGGCCACACTTTCTTGTTTTGTGTTTCATCAATCTTAGCCTCTTTCTTTTCACCTTTATCTTCTTCGTGCATCAATGCCATATCAACGAGTTTCTCAAAATTTGCTCCCATCGGAGTATGAGACATAGTCAACCCATGAAGGGGTTTATTCAATCCTCTATCAAGCCTCAAAGATTTCTTGTGCGGAGTATTCACTAGCTCCAAACCAAACCTCGCCAATTGATTGAACTTATTAAGATACTCTTTAACTGACATGCCTCATTGCTTAAGTGCCAAAAACCTTTCCATTTGCATACTTTTCTTGCCTTAAGAAAGAAAGTTCATCTCGAATCTCTATCGGAAATCGTCCCAAGTCTCAACTGGACGGCCTGCTTGCGTCACTTCCCACTAGAATGAAGCCTTATCTTTCAGCTGCCAAACGACCGACTGAATCTTCCTACGGTCTTCAACCTAAAAATCCCGAACAAATCCTCCATCTCTTTAAGCCAATTCCTGCTTCTACAAAAGCCTCATTTCCTCGTAATGGCTTTCCTCCCATAGCAAAGAATTCCTTGCATATCTTGGAGAAATTATCCGCTCACAAAGGAGGAGGAGGAATAGCGGCTGCAACTAAGGGAGAGGCGTCTTCTTGGCCTTTGGCAGGTGCTGTAGCCTCAAGATACGTACGGAACCAAGCCGGTATCTGAACGCCCTCGAGAATATTAGGTTTCCCAGACATGCTGAAAAGAAAAGGAAAAGAGATTCAAATAGAGAATCGAAAGATATTTGAAATGGCTTTGGGGAATATGTTTTTCAAAACGTACTTTTCTTTTGAAAATACTTTCTTTTAAAACCTTTTTGAAAATAATTTTCAAAATCTTTTATTCGATCTGATAACCTTTGGCTCTAATACCAAATGTGACACCCTACGTCGGTTAATGTCACTCTTTATGGGACGACCCGAACTTCCCCGTAAAGGAAAGCACGGATAGAATTGAGTACAAGACAAAATAGAACGCATACAGAAAAACATTTCATTGTTATTACAACAATTCCATCAGATACAAGAATATACAGAGTATAAATGAATAAATTACATTCAACAAATATCAGAGATTACAATAAATTACATAGCAGCGGAAAAATATACAAAACACAACTGAAAGTAATACACGGATACAGAGCTTTCCGAGCATCGTTCCAGCTGTAAATCAGGACCCTGTGAATATAAATCTGCAAAACCAAAACTACTAGCTGCCCGTGTGGGAAATAGGGGCACCCAGAGTTTAGGTTAAAACAATAAACTCCAGGTCAGTCATGTGACTGGTGTGAGAACTAAAACAGTTATTTAAAACTTTACCTTCAAGATAGTAATTCAAGGGACCACGCCGTATAACACGGAACGGGTTTCCTCCCAAGAATACTAGTGCATATAACAAAACAACGCAATGCTTTTTGGAAAAATGAAGCTATTATAAGACCCAGGTCCCATCACACAATGCAACGCAAGCCGGAGGATAGGGTTTTCCCTTATAATAGCCAAATAATGCTTGATACGTTTAAAACAAATCATTTGATACTATTATAAGTGTATAGTGTCAAAACAATTTCAATCATAAATATCAATCATAGGCGACATGGGTACCATATATCATGTCGCCATACTAGTTCTACAATTAAAACCGCAATATCACGTATTGGAAATTGGATTTCCGTCATGAGCCGAGGCAAGGGGCAAGCTCCTCTCCGCGTTCGAGACACTCTAGCAAATGTCCCAGGACCCCACTATGATCCTTGGATCTTCAGGGCCGGTCCTCTCTTACTTTTGAGGATTAGTTATTCCTGAACACACGTTTCCCGGTCCTTACAGACCTATATCCGAGGCGCCTCGTATCCAACAACCACACAGGTGAAAAGTATATAAATGTCAGGGCTGGTAGGTCACTGACACCACCCTAGCTAGAAAGAAACGTCGTGCTCTCCCTGCAGTCACTATCCCGTTTTTGACTCATACCGAGGTGTGAGGCTCGCGAATTCACGCTATACACAAAGCTACGCCACACAGGCCGTGCTTTGATCATCAACCACAAGACTTTGCTTTTCAACAGAAGCCTTGATCAATTGCCACTTACGCATGCCACACTGGCAATTCACTCCATGCGACTGATGTCCATCGATATACAACCTCTGAGCTCGTACGTCTCAGAGAAGGGCGTTAAGCAAGAGAATAAATTCTCCGCCGCCAAACAGATGTATATTTAATAGAGATCAATCAACACAGAATAAAATCCAATGTCAGACACACAATCCATTTACAAGTTCGTTCTGGGTCTGAACGAAACCGGAGGCACTTTCCTCGCGTATCCATCCATCTCCAAGTACGTCTGGACGATCACCAACTGTTTCCCTCATCTTGGGTGTACAGCCCAATCAGGATCATCAGTAATCACCCAAACGATGTGAAGACTTCCGGTCTTCAACCACCGTCTTCATCTTCGACATCTCGTCGAATCGGTTATTCAGAATGGGTATAACTCGGCCTTTCTGAATAACCCACGTATATAATAAACAAATGTTACACCAACACAACAAACGCCTCATTCCAATTCAGAATATTCTTTTATTCACAAAATCACATTCTTAGGGAAAGGTTCCCATTAATTTTATCAAAGATAAATTCTTCTAAATTTATTCTTTAATCTTCCTTTGGATATCATTTTAAACCATATTATGGTTTTCCAAACTAGTCGGGATTAGCGAACCACACCGAAGTAATTATTTATTTTATTTCCCAATCCCAACCTATTCATCCCATGGAGCAAAACTGGTAATACTCCATATCTAACACCACGGTGTTATCGGTAAAATTAATTACCATTTCACGTTTAAATCTAATTAAAGATTTAACTATCGCTTTGGAGCAAAACTGGTGGTACTCCATTCTCGGTTACCTTTCAGATTTGATAATTTAAATTATCAATTCACATTTCAATCTAATTAAAGATTCATTAAAACTCCACTTAGTTTTAATCTTTTCAAAAATCAACATCTTGCCTTTAACTGGGTTAAAGAACCAATGTCATCTAAAACACGATCCACGATAAACCCAAATCCCATTTGATATTAAATACAAGGCTCTGAATAGAAAATATATCGGCTTATATTCAATATCAAATTCTGAAACCAACAAATATCGTATTGGAAATAACGATATAAAATATATCTTTCAAATTTCCCATAACAATATCTGTATAGTCACGAAATCCAACATCGAAATATTCCGAAGATAATTTCGATTCAACTCCAGTCCAATTCACATATTGGGAATATTAGTTATTTTTAAAATCACTTTCAAATTCAATTTATTTATTTCAAAAATAAATTGGTTTTAATTCTAGTTCAAAACTAGTTCATTTCGATAAAAATCTATTTTTATCCTTTCAAATGTGTAATTCTTCAGCCCAATTTTTTCCCAAATCATTTCTTATGATTTTACACAAATTATCAATATTTTTAATAATTTTATCAAGGCCCGTACAGTCGATTTCCATCAACGGCTATCGAACTGCACTTACAGCGACCTTTTCTGAAATTGATTTGGAAATAATTCCAAATCCAACCGTTAGATTTCAAATTTCTAATATTCGTTAGAAAGCTCTTTTCGATACGAACCCAACGGTTCCGGTTTTAGGAGAATCCGACGGTCGGATCTCCCGTAATGTCCGTTTGAAATAAATGGTCGAAATTCACGAACTGCCGCGGCGCGGCGCGTTCTATTCAGGCCATTATATTATATATATAATATATATAATATATATTTCGTCGATTTCTATTTAAAACGAATTTTATAAATCGTTTTAAATTTGTTTTCAAAACCATTTCAACACTATATTCCATTTCAAATCGATTTGATTTCAATTCAACTCGAATTCATTTCAATTTTATTTAATTCGAATTCAAATTCGTTTCAATTCAATTCAAATTCAAATTCGTTTCAATTCAAATTGATTTCAATTTAATTTCGATTCGAATTCAATGAAATTTCAGTTCGTTTTCAATTCAACTTGAATTTGTTTCATATTCAATTCCATTCGAAGTCCTTTTATATTCAATTCAAATTCGTTTTCTTTTCAATTCGAATTCGCTATAATATTCATTTCAATTTGAATAAAATCGATATAAATATCGTTCACGTCAAAATAGCGCAAAACTAATCAACACGACTTTATATTTTTCATAACTTCTTTATTCTATTCAACAAATGAATATTTATCCCATTCAACACATGAATCTATATTTCTTTCAACACACGACTAATCTCAACACATGAGTACTGTCAACACATCACTATTTTTGTTATGTAAAATATTTTATAAAACTATGGTATCTATCGTTTGATTTTTAATTAGACTCCACCGTGAAGTAGTTCTAATTTTAAATATGATAAAGATGTAAATTTCATTGTATAAAATATTTCACTCAACACATTAACATCGTCAACACATGACTATTTTTATATTCAACACATGAATCTTCTTTTATAATATTCATTATTTTCCCGATTGGAATGAGGCCCAATCAATCACCATATAACGTTAATTATATGGATTCCATACAACACATGTATATAATAGCATTGATAAACAATCAACCATCATCCAAAGTGCACCACACTGTATAAGCATCAAATATAGATATCTAATGATTATAACAGCCTGTCAATCAATCGATCGACATATTTAATCAATCAGGATGAGTGAACTTCAAATTTCATCCCAACACCCGTATGGGGTTTCAAACAATCAAACACAGATTTTATTTGTGCAGTTGGGCGATGTGTAAAATTTATCATCCCAATCAATATCAGTCAAATAGGTGTACATAAACAAACCGTCCGGTTTGTAAATGAATATTTTATTTTATTCACTTCCTCGTTAAAAATTATATTTTTAACGATAGAATATTTTATTTCAACACACGAATTTCTATTCAGTTCATTTACACAATAAAAATGATATTTTTATTTTTCTAACATATTTTAGAAAATTTCGGCGGCATAACGGCACGATACTAGAAACGGGACGAGGCCTAGCCTTATCCCCGGTCTAGTGAAGGCCCACGCCATTCGCACATCAATCAAATTCACCAAACCACCAAATTCAAATCAAATCATCTAACTAATTTATGCAACCAAACAAACAAGTCCATGGTCTGTGGACAATTGTGTCGGGTGCTACTAAGCACCGTCTGCATCCTAGTATGTATATATAACTAGAAAAAAGAGAATTTAAAGAGTGAGAAATTCTCACCGATAGCTATCCAACTTCACGACACTTCATTTATAGAAATCTTCTTTATTCTCGCCTTTTTATCATCTTCGTTTGCCCGTAGCCACTACATATATAAAAATCACACATTTTTATATTTTGATGTCTTTAAAATAAAAGTCACATTTTTATTTATTCACTTTCAATTTAAAAGTCATATTTCTATAATCACTTCATATATTTAAAAATCGAATTTTTACTATGCTATTCAATATATAAAAATCGAATTTTTACTACGCTATTCAATATATAAAAATCGAATTTTTACTATGCTATTCAATATATAAAAATCGAATTTTTACTACGCTATTCAATATATAAAAATCGAATTTTTACTACGCTACTAAATAGATAAAAATTCTATTTTTACGACGATGTTATATAGATAAAGATTTTATTTTTATCCCGCTATTCTTCATATAAAGATTTCGTCTTTTCAATATCAAAACTCTAATCTTTTATAGTTTAAAGCTCACTTCTTTTATATTTTAAAAATCACGCTTTTTATATTTTAAAAATATCGTCTTTCTTCCATTAAAAATCTAATCTTTTATATTTTAAAAATCACGTCTTTTATATTTGAAAAATCCTAACTTTTATATTTGAAAAATCCTAACTTTTATATTTGAAAAATCCTAACTTTTATATTTGAAAAATCCTAACTTTTATATTTGAAAAATGCTAACTTTTATATTTGAAAAATCCTAACTTTTATATTTGAAAAATATACAAAACTGAATTTTATAATTGCTAATACCAATTACATAGAAAAAAAAGAAAAAAAATAAATAAGTAAAAGGGCTTACAGTCAAAATCGAAGGCTGGGGGGGCTTCACCGCGTCTGAGGTGGTCGGAGGTCGGGTTTTGGGCCAAGGGGGGTGCGGGTTCGGGTCTAGGGGGTGCGGGTTCGGATCTAGGGGGTGCGGCGCGTCCTTGGTGGCGACGGAGGGCTGGGACGAAGGGGCGGTGGAGTTTCTGGCATCGGACAAGGAAGGAGGTAGGGAGGAGGGGGTCTGGGGGTGGTCGGCTCCGCCTGGGGAGGTGGCGCCAGAGGCGCGACGCCTCTGGTGGGCGGCGGCGGCGAGTCGCGCCCCCCCGCTCTCTTTCTCCTTCTTTTTTTTTATTTTTCTGTTAAAATCGATTTTGAAGAGGAGAGGGGCCAACGGGTTTAAAGGGGGTGAGGAGAGAGAGAAGTTTTTTAATTTATTATTTAATTATTTTATTTTGCAAAAAGTTGACTTTTACATACGACCTCTAAACGAGGTCCACCGCCTGTCGTCCATAGCGTATTACCCCCATTCCGAATACAATGGGATATGTAACGTAGGCTGATTCGACTGTTTGAATCAGTTTTCGTCAAAATCAACATATAACTCTATATATTGAATTTGAACGCGTAATTCAATTTACCGGGTTCACATACTAACTCTAAAAATTCCCGAAAAATATTTTCTAGCTTCGTATTGACGATACGGTCCTAACAAAACTAGTTTCGCCGAATTCTGAGACCGTTGGAAAAATGGCCATTTTCCAGTCGATTAAAATCAACTGAAACTGGTCAAACGCGTTTTCCTTTGCCACGCTCACATATTGATTCGAAAAATTATGAAATTTGAAATCTAGCAATAATTCGACATTGCGGATCCAACAAAAGTGGTTTCGTCGAAATCCGAGGTCGTTTGCAAAATTCCCATTTTTAAGGGCCTGAATTCCATAGCGACTATTCAGAATTTTCAACTGGACATATCTTTTGATTCCCGCTATGAAATTTCGATTTTTCGGATTCGTT
This sequence comes from Allium sativum, assembly GCA_030737875.1. Lineage (NCBI taxonomy): Eukaryota > Viridiplantae > Streptophyta > Magnoliopsida > Asparagales > Amaryllidaceae > Allium > Allium sativum. The sequence goes on along the minus strand of CM060925.1, from coordinate 134,519,541 downwards.
GGAAATATATCATCAATTAGATCCTATCATTTTTGGTTTCACTAAAATTCGGATTGTTTTGCACCCGGTACATTCAATTGAAGTTTGAAATCGAATTATCGAACTACCGCGCCATTTTCAATTCTATTTATAATTATATAATTATTTATATTCTAACGACGACGTATATAATATAAACGTTCGAATCCTATTCAAAATAAATTTCTCATTGATTATATTTAAAATAATCTATTTTAAATATTCAAAATTCGCTAAAATTGCCAAAATAAAAATTTTAAACTGGCTCAGATTTTCGGGTTATTACAATCTCCCCCACTTAAAACTTTTCGTCCCCGAAAAGGAACAAAGTCGAAAGTGGTTTGGTTAATCAACTCTACGTTCGATCTGGCTTCCGTTCTCCAACTTTTCAGTTTCTGAGAATTTTCAAATTTTCAAAAATTTGGCTAACACCCTAAATTTTCGAAAAATTTCGCCATAACCTCCCCTGCACCGGGAGCATCGGGGAATTTCAAATAGCTTCCCCGGTCCTTCTAATCTCAAAAAGAAAAAGAAAAAGAAAAAGAAAAAGCCAAGCGGCTAGCCAATAGGCTCATAAAATCATCATCACCCAAACAAAACAGTAAATTATGTAGTAAACATGTACCTATTTGTCGGGCAAACAAATTTTATTCTCTGCTCTAGCCTCCTTGCTATGACCTGTTCAATGTAAGTATATGTATATGCAAGCAAATGCGACCAATTTTCACTACAATTCAATATTTGGTTCAATTAGGCATAAATGGTTAAAATTATCAAATAAATAAACAAACAACACAAACATCAATCAATTAGTGAATTAGAGTTTCAAATTGATAATTTTGATATATATAAAGAAAATCTTGTTTTTGATGCCAATTCACAACAATGTGTTCTAACTATATAGGTTTGGTTCTCACACCAGTCTAATGGAAATATATAGATATCACACCTTCGAAACACGAACATAAATACTGATGATGTGGCCACATCACCAGAATTATCCCCGGGTGTCTAGAATGTGACTTCTATATCTATCCAGTATATTAAAACTTCGACTATACGTTCATGACGCGTATACGCGAAATCTTTATATACTCGATTGTCCAAATTCAAAATAAATAAATAATCAAATACGTATAAAGAGATTTAAATTTTCAAAACAAAACTGCTTTCATTTGAAAAATATACTCTTCACACCCGTTCTAGGATACTACTGACCCTATCTCTAACGAGTCATTCTAATTGGATATTGCTAATCCAATATCTGATGAATTCTTTCGTATGGTTCTAATGTGTCTTGTTCTCGAGCTCTGTAAACCAAAGCTCTGATACCAAAACTGGGACGACCCGAACTTCCCCGTAAAGGAAAGCACGGATAGAATTGAGTACAAGACAAAATAGAACGCATACAGAAGAACATTTCATTGTTATTACAACAATTCCATCAGATACAAGAATATACAGAGTATAAATGAATAAATTACATTCAACAAATATCAGAGATTACAATAAATTACATAGCAGCGGAAAAATATACAAAACACAACTGAAAGTAATACACGGATACAGAGCTTTCCGAGCATCGTTCCAGCTGTAAATCAGGACCCTGTGAATATAAATCTGCAAAACCAAAACTACTAGCTGCCCGTGTGGGAAATAGGGGCACCCAGAGTTTAGGTTAAAACAATAAACTCCAGGTCAGTCATGTGACTGGTGTGAGAACTAAAACAGTTATTTAAAACTTTACCTTCAAGATAGTAATTCAAGGGACCACGCCGTATAACACGGAACGGGTTTCCTCCCAAGAATACTAGTGCATATAACAAAACAACGCAATGCTTTTTGGAAAAATGAAGCTATTATAAGACCCAGGTCCCATCACACAATGCAACGCAAGCCGGAGGATAGGGTTTTCCCTTATAATAGCCAAATAATGCTTGATACGTTTAAAACAAATCATTTGATACTATTATAAGTGTATAGTGTCAAAACAATTTCAATCATAAATATCAATCATAGGCGACATGGGTACCATATATCATGTCGCCATACTAGTTCTACAATTAAAACCGCAATATCACGTATTGGAAATTGGATTTCCGTCATGAGCCGAGGCAAGGGGCAAGCTCCTCTCCGCGTTCGAGACACTCTAGCAAATGTCCCAGGACCCCACTATGATCCTTGGATCTTCAGGGCCGGTCCTCTCTTACTTTTGAGGATTAGTTATTCCTGAACACACGTTTCCCGGTCCTTACAGACCTATATCCGAGGCGCCTCGTATCCAACAACCACACAGGTGAAAAGTATATAAATGTCAGGGCTGGTAGGTCACTGACACCACCCTAGCTAGAAAGAAACGTCGTGCTCTCCCTGCAGTCACTATCCCGTTTTTGACTCATACCGAGGTGTGAGGCTCGCGAATTCACGCTATACACAAAGCTACGCCACACAGGCCGTGCTTTGATCATCAACCACAAGACTTTGCTTTTCAACAGAAGCCTTGATCAATTGCCACTTACGCATGCCACACTGGCAATTCACTCCATGCGACTGATGTCCATCGATATACAACCTCTGAGCTCGTACGTCTCAGAGAAGGGCGTTAAGCAAGAGAATAAATTCTCCGCCACCAAACAGATGTATATTTAATAGAGATCAATCAACACAGAATAAAATCCAATGTCAGACACACAATCCATTTACAAGTTCGTTCTGGGTCTGAACGAAACCGGAGGCACTTTCCTCGCATATCCATCCATCTCCAAGTACGTCTGGACGATCACCAACTGTTTCCCTCATCTTGGGTGTACAGCCCAATCAGGATCATCAGTAATCACCCAAACGATGTGAAGACTTCCGGTCTTCAACCACCGTCTTCATCTTCGACATCTCGTCGAATCGGTTATTCAGAATGGGTATAACCCGGCCTTTCTGAATAACACACGTATATAATAAACAAATGTTACACCAACACAACAAACGCCTCATTCCAATTCAGAATATTCTTTTATTCACAAAATCACATTCTTAGGGAAAGGTTCCCATTAATTTTATCAAAGATAAATTCTTCTAAATTTATTCTTTAATCTTCCTTTGGATATCATTTCAAACCATATTATGGTTTTCCAAACTAGTCGGGATTAGCGAACCACACCGAAGTAATTATTTATTTTAATTCCCAATCCCAACCTATTCATCCCATGGAGCAAAACTGGTAATACTCCATATCTAACACCACGGTGTTATCGGTAAAATTAATTACCATTTCACGTTCAAATCTAATTAAAGATTTAACTATCGCTTTGGAGCAAAACTGGTGGTACTCCATTCTCGGTTACCTTTCAGATTTGATAATTTAAATTATCAATTCACATTTCAATCTAATTAAAGATTCATTAAAACTCCACTTAGTTTTAATCTTTTCAAAAATCAACATCTTGCCTTTAACTGGGTTAAAGAACCAATGTCATCTAAAACACGATCCACGATAAACCCAAATCCCATTTGATATTAAATACAAGGCTCTGAATAGAAAATATATCGGCTTATAATCAATATCAAATTCTGAAACCAACAAATATCGTATTGGAAATAACGATATAAAATATATCTTTCAAATTTCCCATAACAATATCTGTATAGTCACGAAATCCAACATCGAAATATTCCGAAGATAATTTCGATTCAACTCCAGTCCAATTCACATATTGGGAATATTGGTTATTTTTAAAATCACTTTCAAATTCAATTTATTTATTTCATAAATAAATTGGTTTTAATTCTAGTTCAAAACTAGTTCATTTCGATAAAAATCTATTTTTATACTTTCAAATGTGGAATTCTTCAGCCCAATTTTTTCCCAAATCATTTCTTATGATTTTACACAAATTATCAATATTTTTAATAATTTTATCAAGGCCCGTACAGTCGATTTCCATCAACGGCTATCGAACTGCACTTACAGCGACCTTTTCTGAAATTGATTTGGACATAATTCCAAATCCAACCGTTAGATTTCAAATTTCTAATATTCGTTAGAAAGCTCTTTCCATACGAACCCAACGGTTCCGGTTTTAGGAGAATCCGACGGTCGGATCTCCCGTAATGTCCGTTTGAAATAAATGGTCGAAATTCACGAACTGCCGCGGCGCGGCGCGTTCTATTCAGGCCATTATATTATATATATAATATATATAATATATATTTCGTCGATTTCTATTTAAAACGAATTTTATAAATCGTTTTAAATTTGTTTTCAAAACCATTTCAACACTATATTCCATTTCAAATCGATTTGATTTCAATTCAACTCGAATTCATTTCAATTTTATTTAATTCGAATTCAAATTCGTTTCAATTCAATTCAAATTCAAATTCGTTTCAATTCAAATTGATTTCAATTTAATTTCGATTCGAATTCAATGAAATTTCAGTTCGTTTTCAATTCAACTTGAATTTGTTTCATATTCAATTCCATTCGAAGTCCTTTTATATTCAATTCAAATTCGTTTTCTTTTCAATTCGAATTCGCTATAATATTCATTTCAATTTGAATAAAATCGATATAAATATCGTTCACGTCAAAATGGCGCAAAACTAATCAACACGGCTTTATATTTTTCACAACTTCTTTATTCTATTCAACAAATGAATATTTATCCCATTCAACACATGAATCTATATTTCTTTCAACACACGACTAATCTCAACACATGAGTACTGTCAACACATCACTATTTTTGTTATGTAAAATATTTTATAAAACTATGGTATCTATCGTTTGATTTTTAATTAGACTCCACCGTGAAGTAGTTCTAATTTTAAATATGATAAAGATGTAAATTTCATTGTATAAAATATTTCACTCAACACATTAACATCGTCAACACATGACTATTTTTATATTCAACACATGAATCTTCTTTTATAATATTCATTATTTTCCCGATTGGAATGAGGCCCAATCAATCACCATATAACGTTAATTATATGGATTCCATACAACACATGTATATAATAGCATTGATAAACAATCAACCATCATCCAAAGTGCACCACACTGTATAAGCATCAAATATAGATATCTAATGCTTATAACAGCCTGTCAATCAATCGATCGACATATTTAATCAATCAGGATGAGTGAACTTCAAATTTCATCCCAACACCCGTGTGGGGTTTCAAACAATCAAACACAGATTTTATTTGTGCAGTTGGGCGATGTGTAAAATTTATCATCCCAATCAATATCAGTCAAATAGGTGTACATAAACAAACCGTCCGGTTTGTAAATGAATATTTTATTTTATTCACTTCCTCGTTAAAAATTATATTTTTAACGATAGAATATTTTATTTCAACACACGAATTTCTATTCAGTTCATTTACACAATAAAAATGATATTTTTATTTTTCTAACATATTTTAGAAAATTTCGGCGGCATAACGGCACGATACTAGAAACGGGACGAGGCCTAGCCTTATCCCCGGTCTAGTGAAGGCCCACGCCATTCGCACATCAATCAAATTCACCAAACCACCAAATTCAAATCAAATCATCTAACTAATTTATGCAACCAAACAAACAAGTCCATGGTCTGTGGACAATTGTGTCGGGTGCTACTAAGCACCGTCTGCATCCTAGTATGTATATATAACTAGAAAAAAGAGAATTTAAAGAGTGAGAAATTCTCACCGATAGCTATCCAACTTCACGACACTTCATTTATAGAAATCTTCTTTATTCTCGCCTTTTTATCATCTTCGTTTGCCCGTAGCCACTACATATATAAAAATCACACATTTTTATATTTTGATGTCTTTAAAATAAAAGTCACATTTTTATTTATTCACTTTCAATTTAAAAGTCATATTTCTATAATCACTTCATATATTTAAAAATCGAATTTTTACTATGCTATTCAATATATAAAAATCGAATTTTTACTACGCTATTCAATATATAAAAATCGAATTTTTACTATGCTATTCAATATATAAAAATTGAATTTTTACTACGCTATTCAATATATAAAAATCGAATTTTTACTACGCTACTAAATAGATAAAAATTCTATTTTTACGACGATGTTATATAGATAAAGATTTTATTTTTATCCCGCTATTCTTCATATAAAGATTTCGCCTTTTCAATATCAAAACTCTAATCTTTTATAGTTTAAAGCTCACTTCTTTTATATTTTAAAAATCACGCTTTTTATATTTTAAAAATATCGTCTTTCTTCCTTTAAAAATCTAATCTTTTATATTTTAAAAATCACGTCTTTTATATTTGAAAAATCCTAACTTTTATATTTGAAAAATCCTAACTTTTATATTTGAAAAATCCTAACTTTTATATTTGAAAAATCCTAACTTTTATATTTGAAAAATCCTAACTTTTATATTTGAAAAATCCTAACTTTTATATTTGAAAAATATACAAAACTGATTTTTATAATTGCTAATACCAATTACATAGAAAAAAAAGAAATAAAATAAATAAGTAAAAGGGCTTACAGTCAAAATCGAAGGCTGGGGGGGCTTCACCGCGTCTGAGGTGGTCGGAGGTCGGGTTTTGGGCCAAGGGGGGTGCGGGTTCGGGTCTAGGGGGTGCGGGTTCGGATCTAGGGGGTGCGGTGCGTCCTTGGTGGCGACGGAGGGCTGGGACGAGGGGGCGGTGGAGTTTCTGGCATCGGAGAAGGAAGGAGGTAGGGAGGAGGGGGTCTGGGGGTGGTCGGCTCCGCCTGGGGAGGTGGCGCCAGAGGCGCGACGCCTCTGGAGGGCGGCGGCGGCGAGTCGCGCCCCCCCCCCCCGCTCTCTTTCTCCTTTTTTTTTTTATTTTTCTGTTAAAATCGATTTTGAAGAGGAGAGGGGCCAACGGGTTTAAAGGGGGTGAGGAGAGAGAGAAGTTTTTTAATTTATTATTTAATTATTTTATTTTGCAAAAAGTTGACTTTTACATACGACCTCTAAACGAGGTCCACCGCCTGTCGTCCATAGCGTATTACCCCCATTCCGAACACAATGGGATATGTAACGTAGGCTGATTCGACTGTTTAAATCAGTTTTCGTCAAAATCAACATATAACTCTATATATTGAATTTGAACGCGTAATTCAATTTACCGGGTTCACATACTAACTCTAAAAATTCCCGAAAAATATTTTCTAGCTTCGTATTGACGATACGGTCCTAACAAAACTAGTTTCGCCGAATTCTGAGACCGTTGGAAAAATGGCCATTTTCCAGTCGATTAAAATCAATTGAAACTGGTCAAACGCGTTTTCCTTTGCCACGCTCACATATTGATTCGAAAAATTATGAAATTTGAAATCTAGCAATAATTCGACATTGCGGATCCAACAAAAGTGGTTTCGTCGAAATCCGAGGTCGTTTGCAAAATTCCCATTTTTAAGGGCCTGAATTCCATAGCGACTATTCAGAATTTTCAACTGGACATATCTTTTGATTCCCGCTATAAAATTTTGATTTTTCGGATTCGTTGGAAATATATCATCAATTAGATCCTATCATTTTTGGTTTCACTAAAATTCGGATTGTTTTGCACCCGGTACATTCAATTGAAGTTTGAAATCGAATTATCGAACTACCGCGCCATTTTCAATTCTATTTATAATTATATAATTATTTATATTCTAACGACGACGTATATAATATAGACGTTCGAATCCTATTCAAAATAAATTTCTCGTTGATTATATTTAAAATAATCTATTTTAAATATTCAAAATTCGCTAAAATTGCCAAAATAAAAATTTTAAACTGGCTAAGATTTTCGGGTTATTACAATCACCCCCACTTAAAACTTTTCGTCCCCGAAAAGGAACAAAGTCGAAAGTGGTTTGGTTAATCAACTCTACGTTCGATCTGGCTTCCGTTCTCCAACTTTTCAGTTTCTGAGAATTTTCAAATTTTCAAAAATTTGGCTAACACCCTAAATTTTCGAAAAATTTCGCCATAACCTCCTCTGCACCGGGAGCATTGGGGAATTTCAAATAGCTTCCCCGGTCCTTCTAATCTCAAAAAGAAAAAGAAAAAGAAAAAGCCAAGCGGCTAGCCAATAGGCTCATAAAATCATCATCACCCAAACAAAACAGTAAATTATGTAGTAAACATGTACCTATTTGTCGGGCAAACAAATTTTATTCTCTGCTCTAGCCTCCTTGCTATGACCTGTTCAATGTAAGTATATGTATATGCAAGCAAATGCGACCAATTTTCACTACAATTCAATATTTGGTTCAATTAGGCATAAATGGTTAAAATTATCAAATAAATAAACAAACAACACAAACATCAATCAATTAGTGAATTAGAGTTTCAAATTCATAATTTTGATATATATAAAGAAAATCTTGTTTTTGATGCCAATTCACAACAATGTGTTCTAACTATATAGGTTTGGTTCTCACACCAGTCTAATGGAAATATATAGATATCACACCTTCGAAACACGAACATAAATACTGATGATGTGGCCACATCACCAGAATTATCCCCGGGTGTCTAGAATGTGACTTCTATATCTATCCAGTATATTAAAACTTCGACTATACGTTCATGACGCGTATACGCGAAATCTTTATATACTCGATTGTCCAAATTCAAAATAAATAAATAATCAAATACGTATAAAGAGATTTAAATTTTCAAAACAAAACTGCTTTCATTTGAAAAATATACTCTTCACACCCGTTCTAGGATACTACTGACCCTATCTCTAACGAGTCATTCTAATTGGATATTGCTAATCCAATATCTGATGAATTCTTTCGTATGGTTCTAATGTGTCTTGTTCTCGAGCTCTGTAAACCAAAGCTCTGATACCAAAACTGGGACGACCCGAACTTCCCCGTAAAGGAAAGCACGGATAGAATTGAGTACAAGACAAAATAGAACGCATACAGAAGAACATTTCATTGTTATTACAACAATTCCATCAGATACAAGAATATACAGAGTATAAATGAATAAATTACATTCAACAAATATCAGAGATTACAATAAATTACATAGCAGCGGAAAAATATACAAAACACAACTGAAAGTAATACACGGATACAGAGCTTTCCGAGCATCGTTCCAGCTGTAAATCAGGACCCTGTGAATATAAATCTGCAAAACCAAAACTACTAGCTGCCCGTGTGGGAAATAGGGGCACCCAGAGTTTAGGTTAAAACAATAAACTCCAGGTCAGTCATGTGACTGGTGTGAGAACTAAAACAGTTATTTAAAACTTTACCTTCAAGATAGTAATTCAAGGGACCACGCCGTATAACACGGAACGGGTTTCCTCCCAAGAATACTAGTGCATATAACAAAATAACGCAATGCTTTTTGGAAAAATGAAGCTATTATAAGACCCAGGTCCCATCACACAATGCAACGCAAGCCGGAGGATAGGGTTTTCCCTTATAATAGCCAAATAATGCTTGATACGTTTAAAACAAATCATTTGATACTATTATAAGTGTATAGTGTCAAAATAATTTCAATCATAAATATCAATCATAGGCGACATGGGTACCATATATCATGTCGCCATACTAGTTCTACAATTAAAACCGCAATATCACGTATTGGAAATTGGATTTCCGTCATGAGCCGAGGCAAGGGGCAAGCTCCTCTCCGCGTTCGAGACACTCTAGCAAATGTCCCAGGACCCCACTATGATCCTTGGATCTTCAGGGCCGGTCCTCTCTTACTTTTGAGGATTAGTTATTCCTGAACACACGTTTCCCGGTCCTTACAAACCTATATCTGAGGCGCCTCGTATCCAACAACCACACAGGTGAAAAGTATATAAATGTCAGGGCTGGTAGGTCACTGACACCACCCTAGCTAGAAAGAAACGTCGTGCTCTCCCTGCAGTCACTATCCCGTTTTTGACTCATACCGAGGTGTGAGGCTCGCGAATTCACGCTATACACAAAGCTACGCCACACAGGCCGTGCTTTGATCATCAACCACAAGACTTTGCTTTTCAACAGAAGCCTTGATCAATTGCCACTTACGCATGCCACACTGGCAATTCACTCCATGCGACTGATGTCCATCGATATACAACCTCTGAGCTCGTACGTCTCAGAGAAGGGCGTTAAGCAAGAGAATAAATTCTCCGCCGCCAAACAGATGTATATTTAATAGAGATCAATCAACACAGAATAAAATCCAATGTCAGACACACAATCCATTTACAAGTTCGTTCTGGGTCTGAACGAAACCGGAGGCACTTTCCTCGCATATCCATCCATCTCCAAGTACGTCTGGACGATCAACAACTGTTTCCCTCATCTTGGGTGTACAGCCCAATCAGGATCATCAGTAATCACCCAAACGATGTGAAGACTTCCGGTCTTCAACCACCGTCTTCATCTTCGACATCTCGTCGAATCGGTTATTCAGAATGGGTATAACCCGGCCTTTTTGAATAACCCACGTATATAATAAACAAATGTTACACCAACACAACAAACGCCTCATTCCAATTCAGAATATTCTTTTATTCACAAAATCACATTCTTAGGGAAAGGTTCCCATTAATTTTATCAAAGATAAATTCTTCTAAATTTATTCTTTAATCTTCCTTTGGATATCATTTCAAACCATATTATGGTTTTCCAAACTAGTCGGGATTAGCGAACCACACCGAAGTAATTATTTATTTTATTTCCCAATCCCAACCTATTCATCCCATGGAGCAAAACTGGTAATACTCCATATCTAACACCACGGTGTTATCGGTAAAATTAATTACCATTTCACGTTCAAATCTAATTAAAGATTTAACTATCGCTTTGGAGCAAAACTGGTGGTACTCCATTCTCGATTACCTTTCAGATTTGATAATTTAAATTATCAATTCACATTTCAATCTAATTAAAGATTCATTAAAACTCCACTTAGTTTTAATCTTTTCAAAAATCAACATCTTGCCTTTAACTGGGTTAAAGAACCAATGTCATCTAAAACACGATCCACGATAAACCCAAATCCCATTTGATATTAAATACAAGGCTCTGAATAGAAAATATATCGGCTTATATTCAATATCAAATTCTGAAACCAACAAATATCGTATTGGAAATAACGATATAAAATATATCTTTCAAATTTCCCATAACAATATCTGTATAGTCACGAAATCCAACATCGAAATATTCCGAAGATAATTTCGATTCAACTCCAGTCCAAATCACATATTGGGAATATTGGTTATTTTTAAAATCACTTTCAAATTCAATTTATTTATTTCAAAAATAAATTGGTTTTAATTCTAGTTCAAAACTAGTTCATTTCGATAAAAATCTATTTTTATCCTTTCAAATGTGGAATTCTTCAGCCCAATTTTTTCCCAAATCATTTCTTATGATTTTACACAAATTATCAATATTTTTAATAATTTTATCAAGGCCCGTACAGTCGATTTCCATCAACGGCTATCGAACTGCACTTACAGCGACCTTTTCTGAAATTGATTTGGACATAATTCCAAATCCAACCATTAGATTTCAAATTTCTAATATTCGTTAGAAAGCTCTTTTCGATACGAACCCAACGGTTCCGGTTTTAGGAGAATCCGACGGTCGGATCTCCCGTAATGTCCGTTTGAAATAAATGGTCGAAATTCACGAACTGCCGCGGCGCGGCGCGTTCTATTCAGGCCATTATATTATATATATAATATATATAATATATATTTCGTCGATTTCTATTTAAAACGAATTTTATAAATTGTTTTAAATTTGTTTTCAAAACCATTTCAACACTATATTCCATTTCAAATCGATTTGATTTCAATTCAACTCGAATTCATTTCAATTTTATTTAATTCGAATTCAAATTCGTTTCAATTCAAATTCAAATTCATTTCAATTCAAATTGATTTCAATTTAATTTCGATTCGAATTCAATGAAATTTCAGTTCGTTTTCAATTCAACTTGAATTTGTTTCATATTCAATTCCATTCGAAGTCCTTTTATATTCAATTCAAATTCGTTTTCTTTTCAATTCGAATTCGCTATAATATTCATTTCAATTTGAATAAAATCGATATAAATATCGTTCACGTCAAAATGGCGCAAAACTAATCAACACGGCTTTATATTTTTCACAACTTCTTTATTCTATTCAACAAATGAATATTTATCCCATTCAACACATGAATCTATATTTCTTTCAACACACGACTAATCTCAACACATGAGTACTGTCAACAAATCACTATTTTTGTTATGTAAAATATTTTATAAAACTATGGTATCTATCGTTTGATTTTTAATTAGACTCCACCGTGAAGTAGTTCTAATTTTAAATATGATAAAGATGTAAATTTCATTGTATAAAATATTTCACTCAACACATTAACATCGTCAACACATGACTATTTTTATATTCAACACATGAATCTTCTTTTATAATATTCATTATTTTCCCGATTGGAATGAGGCCCAATCAATCACCATATAACGTTAATTATATGGATTCCATACAACACATGTATATAATAGCATTGATAAACAATCAACCATCATCCAAAGTGCACCACACTGTATAAGCATCAAATATAGATATCTAATGCTTATAACAGCCTGTCAATCAATCGATCGACATATTTAATCAATCAGGATGAGTGAACTTCAAATTTCATCCCAACACCCGTGTGGGGTTTCAAACAATCAAACACAGATTTTATTTGTGCAGTTGGGCGATGTGTAAAATTTATCATCCCAATCAATATCAGTCAAATATGTGTACATAAACAAACCGTCCGGTTTGTAAATGAATATTTTATTTTATTCACTTCCTCGTTAAAAATTATATTTTTAACGATAGAATATTTTATTTCAACACACGAATTTCTATTCAGTTCATTTACACAATAAAAATGATATTTTTATTTTTCTAACATATTTTAGAAAATTTCGGCGGCATAACGGCACGATACTAGAAACGGGACGAGGCCTAGCCTTATCCCCGGTCTAGTGAAGGCCCACGCCATTCGCACATCAATCAAATTCACCAAACCACCAAATTCAAATCAAATCATCTAACTAATTTATGCAACCAAACAAACAAGTCCATGGTCTGTGGACAATTGTGTCGGGTGCTACTAAGCACCGTCTGCATCCTAGTATGTATATATAACTAGAAAAAAGAGAATTTAAAGAGTGAGAAATTCTCACCGATAGCTATCCAACTTCACGACACTTCATTTATAGAAATCTTCTTTATTCTCGCCTTTTTATCATCTTCGTTTGCCCGTAGCCACTACATATATAAAAATCACACATTTTTATATTTTGATGTCTTTAAAATAAAAGTCACATTTTTATTTATTCACTTTCAATTTAAAAGTCATATTTCTATAATCACTTCATATATTTAAAAATCGAATTTTTACTATGCTATTCAATATATAAAAATCGAATTTTTACTACGCTATTCGATATATAAAAATCGAATTTTTACTATGCTATTCAATATATAAAAATCGAATTTTTACTACGCTATTCAATATATAAAAATCGAATTTTTACTACGCTACTAAATAGATAAAAATTCTATTTTTACGACGATGTTATATAGATAAAGATTTTATTTTTATCCCGCTATTCTTCATATAAAGATTTCGCCTTTTCAATATCAAAACTCTAATCTTTTATAGTTTAAAGCTCACTTCTTTTATATTTTAAACATCACGCTTTTTATATTTTAAAAATATCGTCTTTCTTCCTTTAAAAATCTAATCTTTTATATTTTAAAAATCACGTCTTTTATATTTGAAAAATCCTAACTTTTATATTTGAAAAATCCTAACTTTTATATTTGAAAAATCCTAACTTTTATATTTGAAAAATCCTAACTTTTATATTTGAAAAATCCTAACTTTTATATTTGAAAAATCCTAACTTTTATATTTGAAAAATATACAAAACTGATTTTTATAATTGCTAATACCAATTACATAGAAAAAAAAGAAATAAAATAAATAAGTAAAAGGGCTTACAGTCAAAATCGAAGGCTGGGGGGGCTTCACCGCGTCTGAGGTGGTCGGAGGTCGGGTTTCTGGCCAAGGGGGGTGCGGGTTCGGGTCTAGGGGGTGCGGGTTCGGATCTAGGGGGTGCGGCGCGTCCTTGGTTGCGACGGAGGGCTGGGACGAGGGGGCGGTGGAGTTTCTGGCATCGGAGAAGGAAGGAGGTAGGGAGGAGGGGGTCTGGGGGTGGTCGGCTCCGCCTGGGGAGGTGGCGCCAGAGGCGCGACGCCTCTGGTGGGCGGCGGCGGCGAGTCGCCCCCCCCCCCCCCCCCGCTCTCTTTCTCCTTTTTTTTATTTTTCTGTTAAAATCGATTTTGAAGAGGAGAGGGGCCAACGGGTTTAAAGGGGGTGAGGAGAGAGAGAAGTTTTTTAATTTATTATTTAATTATTTTATTTTGCAAAAAGTTGACTTTTACATACGACCTCTAAACGAGGTCCACCGCCTGTCGTCCATAGCGTATTACCCCTATTCCGAACACAATGGGATATGTAACGTAGGCTGATTCGACTGTTTGAATCAGTTTTCGTCAAAATCAACATATAACTCTATATATTGAATTTGAACGCGTAATTCAATTTACCGGGTTCACATACTAACTCTAAAAATTCCCGAAAAATATTTTCTAGCTTCGTATTGACGATACGGTCCTAACAAAACTAGTTTCGCCGAATTCTGAGACCATTGGAAAAATGGCCATTTTCCAGTCGATTAAAATCAACTGAAACTGGTCAAACGCGTTTTCCTTTGCCACGCTCACATATTGATTCGAAAAATTATGAAATTTGAAATCTAGCAATAATTCGACATTGCGGATCCAACAAAAGTGGTTTCGTCGAAATCCGAGGTCGTTTGCAAAATTCCCATTTTTAAGGGCTTGAATTCCATAGCGACTATTCAGAATTTTCAACTGGACATATCTTTTGATTCCCGCTATGAAATTTCGATTTTTCGGATTCGTTGGAAATATATCATCAATTAGATCCTATCATTTTTGGTTTCACTAAAATTCGGATTGTTTTGCACCCGGTACATTCAATTGAAGTTTGAAATCGAATTATCGAACTACCGCGCCATTTTCAATTCTATTTATAATTATATAATTATTTATATTCTAACGACGACGTATATAATATAGACGTTCGAATCCTATTCAAAATAAATTTCTCGTTGATTATATTTAAAATAATCTATTTTAAATATTCAAAATTCGCTAAAATTGCCAAAATAAAATTTTTAAACTGGCTCAGATTTTCCGGGTTATTACACTTTATCACAATGCATTAAGTTTCGTGAAGCATTATAAGTAAGCAAAAACAGATACATCACAAGAAAGATATAAAATAATAGCATAATTTGAAACTTTATAAAGCAGAAAACATCTTGGTCCAAAACCCAGTTACATCGTAAGTCTGAAATATAGAAAACCCATTACAATTTCTGTCTTGTACTTAAATCATCAGAGTATAGTAATGTATAAAAAGCAAAGTCCCCAAAAATTGCCATATCAGAGAGGACAGGAAATCAAAGCGATACATCTAAGCAGCTCCAAGTATAATGAAAGAATCATAATCAAGCCTGAGTATTCCCACCCAGAGAACCTGGGGGGAGGGGGCAAGGAAAGGAGAGAAAAGGAAACAAAACGGGTCAGACATAAAGTCTGGCGAGTCCAGTTACTTTTAGCATATAAATAAGTAAAAGCATCATGATAGGCATATAAATTAGATGAGAGAGATAGCAGTACCATAAGACATGTATAACAGGTAACTAACCGAAATGATAGGTGTTACCCCAACGATAATAACGGGCTCCTAAACAAGCAAGACTAGATGTACCTTAATCACTACCTCAATCGATTGGCTCCCTGTCCCATAAATACACTGCAGTGGCCCCACAGTAGGATGTATCACTTCCTAAAGTGGCAACCCTTTTTTTCAAGAGGCGCAACAATATCTACTGATGTCACAGTTTCTTATTATCCCAACGCAAATAGATTCATGCACGCACATGAGTCCGACGGAGTGCGCCATCAACATCCCCACTTAAATGAACCTCTTACAATCAACTCAGTAAGCATGCCCTGACTCCGACCTAGTTCAGGGTCCCACATTTGGTATCACGATGGGTTAATGACTGATACGGGTCCCACACAACAGATGATACAAGCTTCCCCTTAGGCTTGCATCCCCACTTCTAGGATTTTGGAGGATTACGCCTAACAGTTTAACAAGGTTGCATAACACCAACATATAAAACAAGTTAAGTTTGTTGGGTTTATATATAACCCACCCCCACATATTTAACAAGATTTACTTAACCCCTCACTTATTCAAGCAAGTTTACTTAATCCCCACTAGAATTGACAGGTTCATGTAACCCTCACAGATTTAAACAGGTTAAGTATTACAGGTTAACAAGTTATTATCATTCATCCATTTATGGTTGTCAATGCACTAGACCCCTCACATTAAGTCTACCATTTGTGGATGCTGGATATGCCAGGTGGTTCCTAGCAGACTTCTACCACAAGTCGGACTTAACCTCATGTCTTAGCACCTTACGTGTATATTTATGCACTCGACCCCTCCATTAGATTAACCACTTATGGACTCTTGATTTGTCGGGAGGTTCCGAGCACACTTATACCACAAGTGTAATCTAACCTTGTGTCTAAGTGCGGTTACAGTTTCTAATTATAGGAAATTTAGGCATGCTCATTATTAAACAATTTTTCATGTTAATCAAAGGTTATGCCCCAAATACCAGTCTGATTCATGATACATGTTATGCCGTAAACTAAATTTTTAAATCAAGGTATAGATTATGCCCCCAAATCCCAATCATGTTTTACAACATAAGCCATGCCCCAATTTATCATTCCCAACCATTCCTAATTTCGTGCGCTCGCATATTCCAGCGATATGCCTAGGCTTGAAGGTAGCCCAGGCTATAAAAATAAAAAAGGAAGGAGGGAGAGAAGAGAACAAAACAAAATTAGGCTTAATAACAAGACAAGCATGTGATGACAGAAATAGGCATACTAAAATAATCGGCATATGTTGACATGATTAGGCAAACTAACAGAATAGGCATATTAGAACAAAACAGTAAATTAGGTGTACAAGTTTTGGCAGATCTGTTTAGTTATAATTCGGGTTACTAACAAGCATATGTTTAGATCCAAACTTACAAATATGTCAAGATTACTTATTAAATGTTTACATCTAAAAGCAACATAAACTCACAGGGAGTGGATGTAAAGAATAGAGAAATGACTATAGATGTTGTAGCAGAGACTCTTGAATTCATATAAATCATTATTGCAGAAAAATAGGCTATTTTAATCTGAGTTGGGGCAGCACTTCGTTATCTCCATTGTTTTTGATGAATAAAACAATAGAAATGAGGTCCTATATATAGCCTTAAGCCAACGAATCTAGTTAAGAAACAAGTCTTGTTTCACAGAATGGATCTTCCCCAAATCTGGGTAGGGTCGACCCAAGGGGTCGACACCCCCGTGTAGGGGTCGACCCATAACGGGCTGAATTCCCTCCCTTTTTCCTGCTGTTCGATCGTGATTTCTGAACTAGTTTATTTATATTTATATTGCTTATATGTATACAAACTTCTTACCTTAATATCTTCTTAATACGATGTTTGTTTTACGAAAACTCGAAGTCTATCTTAAGAAGAATTTCGAGACGAATGCAATGGCGCAGTCTGTTTTACTTAATTCCCAATATCTAATTAATTATTATATAGTTTATTATTATAGTATTCTTTAAAATTTTAGGGTGTTACAAGGGAGACTTCTATTTCGTGGACGATAAAGGGTGGCTACGACTAGATGGTAGGCTTTGTGTTCCCCGAGTTAGAGATTTGTTGGGGACATTCCTTGAGGAAGTCCATCATTCTAGGATGACTATCCATCTGGGCGGCGATAAAATGTATCAAGACATGAGGAGGGTTCTCTTTTGGGCTGGGATGAAGAAAGATGTAGCGGAATTTGTAGCTCGATATTTGGTTTTTCAACAAGTAAAAGCTGAACAGAAAAAGTCTGGCAGTTTGCTTCATCCTTTGGTAGTCCCACAATGGAAGTGGGAGAGCATCCCCATGGATTCCATCGATGGTTTTCCTAGATCGAGGAGAGGCAACACCAGTATCTGGATTATAGTGGACAGGCTTACTAATAGCGCTCATTTCATCCCTGTTATGAGCAAGTGAACGGCAACATGCTTAGCATCGGTTTATCTTCGTGAGATAGTCCATCAACATGGAGTACCTTCTAGCATAGTGAGTGATTGTGATCCCATCTTCACTAGTGAGTTTTGGAAGATCCTACAAGAGGCACTAGGGACATAGTTATGTTTGAGCACCGCGTATCACCCTCAGACCGATGGAAAGACTAAGAAGGTGAATAGAGTTCTAGAGGATCTTTTAAAGATGTGTATCCTAGACTTCAGAGGGAATTGAGAGGAGCACCTTCCATTAGTAGAGTTCGCCTACAACAACAACTATCAAACTAGTATTGGGATGGCACCCTTCAAGGCACTATATGGATGATCTTGCATATCACCGACTTGTTGGTGGGAGTTTACGGATAGGCTTCTACTTGGGCCTAAGATGGTTAGAGAGACATCAGAAAAGATTGACCTTATCCGCCGACGTATGGAGACAGTTCAGGATAGGCAGAAGTCCTATGCAGATAAGAGAAGGACTAACATTGAGTTTGAAGTAGGAGACATGGTTTTTATCAAAGTATCATCTTTGAGGAATGTGGTTCGCTTTGGATCTATAGGGAAATTGGCGCCAAGGTTTGTAGGTCTATTTCCCGTAGTGGAGAGGATAAGTCAGATGGCCTATGGGGTGAGATTACGAGTGAGGCAGGCGAGTGTTCACGATGTTTTCCATGTTTCCCATTTGCGAAAATGTCTACATGATTCAGCAGAGATGGTTGAGCCAAGCATACTTAAGGAAGTGGAGTTAGAAAAGGAGGCAACAGTTAGACGAGTTCCTACCTGAGTACTTGGATAAGAGGTTAAGAAACTGCGCAACATAGAGGTTAAGTTAGTAAAAGTACAATGGGGAGAAGACCGCGAGGATGCAACTTGGGAGACTGAAGACAAGATTCACGCTTCGTACCCTTTTATTTTCGAGAGTATGTTATTTTCTAAGCTTTTAAGCATTCGAGTATATCCTATCGTTCGAAACCTTTCGATCCTTTAGGTGGAAAACCAATGGGTGTAAAATGTGTTCGAGACATGTTATGTTTGATGGATGTAAGCGGATGTACTGTTTTCCAGTGGTTGCTCGTGGATGCATACACACACACTAGGCACTAGATCGGCTCAATCACTTACATATTGCATATGGATGTGTATGCATTAGGGTTTTATATAGACAAAAATGGATGTATCATCATATGAATGTTGCATTTGGATGAATAGTTGTGCACACATATAAATTTTACATGTTATACAATGATTATTTGCATACATTTTGGTTACATGGCACAAACATAAATTGCATTAAGGAGGTCAACTGAATTAGTCGAACACCTAATTTTCGCATTAATGTAAGGACATATACACACATTATTGCATATGTTCATACAAGCATTAGAAAAAACTTAAGGACAATGGATGCTTGTGGGTGATAGATGAGTAGATGGTTGTGGTTGTTAGGATAATAACATTCTTCTTAACTTGGAGATTTCGAGGACAAAATCCTTTAAGTAGGGGAGAATGTAACACCCCGTAATTTTAAGGAACATTGATGAAAATAAACTAGAGAATACTTAATTAAATATTGGGAATTAAGTATTCGTCTTTGAATCCTGGTTCAGATAGACTCCGAGTTTGCATAAAACAGACATTGTATGAAGAAGATATAAAGGTTAGAAGTTTGTATACATATAAGAGGGATATATGTAAATAAAATAAAACTAGAATTAAAAATAAGTCAAATTAGACAAGCATGAGACCAACGCAGGAATAAGACCCGTTAGGGGTCGACCCACTCAAGGGTGTGTCAACCCTAGGGTCGATCCACCCTGGATCTAGGTAGGTTCATTTTTCTGAACTTGGACTTGTTTGTTTGCTGGGTTCGTTGGAGAAAATCTATATAAAGGCCAGCATTTCTATTGTTTTCAACACCTAAAGCAATGGAGACAAGGGGATGCTGCCTCAGTTTGGATTGAATTAGGCTATCTTCTACAACAACAGCCTATATATACATTAGAGACATTTCTTTTACTTCAATCCAACCTCTGTGACTTCATGTTACTTTTAGATATAAAAATTTAACAGTAACCCTAAAATGTTAATAAACCGGATCTGAGTACATGCCTATTAAGAAACTGATTCATATCTAAATAGTTCTGCTATGATTACATGTATCTCTACATACACCTATTCTACAGTTCAGTTGTTATTATATGCATATTTCTGTTATTATATGCTTATTTCTGTTCTTCTCCCTCATTCCTTTCTCATTTTATAAACCTAGTCTACCTTCAAGCATAGGCCAATTTCGTGAGAGACATATGTATGAACAAATTTAGGACAATTGGGGAATGTTTGGGAATGATATTTGGGGAATATCTTATATTGTGGAATATAATTGGAATTTGGGTGTATGAACATGTAAATATGAAGGCTTAATGCAATGATTAAGTGGGACATAGTGGGATATGTTAATATACTGTAAGTAACCCGTGAAACCTGTTAATCTGTTACTGTTAGGTAAATCTGTTAAAACTATGGGGTTAAGTAAACCTGTTTATTCTGTTGGGGTTATATGAACCTGTTAACCTGTAAAATCTATTGGGATTATGCAAACCCATTAATATGTAATATGTTGAATTTGTAGGGGTTAGGCTGTAAGACTTAACCTGTTGAAATCCTAGTTGGTTGGGGACACAAGTTTATGGGTTTGACTTATGTCATATATGGTGTGGGACCTATATATTACAGTAACCCATTCTGGTATTAAATGAAGATCCCACACTAGGTAGGGGTCAAGGCACGCTTACGGAGCTACTTGTAAGAGGTTCATCTGGGAAGGGGTGTTCTGATGGCGCGTTCCAACGGGGTCATGTGCGTGCATGGGTCCGACCTGCTTGGGAAAATAAGTTGTAGTAACACCCATAAATAGGTCTGTGTCCTTCTGTAGGTTGCCACTTTAGGAAGTAATACACCCTACTGTGGGGCCGACACAAGGTTTTACGTGTTAGGGAGCCGATCACTTGGTGTAGTAACTAGGGTACATCTAGTCATGCCTGTTTAAGTACCCGTTATTTCAGTTTGGGGTAACACGCATTATTTCTGTTGGGGTATCTGTTATTTCTGTTTGGGGTAAAACCCGATACTAAGAGTACACCTAAGTCTACCATTTTATTTCTATTGGGATCATTCTGTTTATGTTAAGTAATTTGACAAACACTTAATTCGAAATACCAGTATTGGTGCAGAGAAAGTAATTTAGGAGCATAGTTTATCCTGTTTATCATGTCCATCCTGTCTATACCTGTTATATGTTACTATTATCTCTCATCCAGCTTATTTTACTGTCTTTATATTTTTATTTCTTTATATGCTAAATGTCATTGGACTCGCCAGACTTTATGTGGCCCGTTTTGTTTCCTTTACTCTCTTTCCTTCCCTCCCGGTTATCAGGGTAGGAACGCTCAGGCGTGATTAGGACTTTCTCTCTCTTCTGTTTCTACTTGGATTTGCATCTTCTTTGATGTACTACTTCGACTATTTGTCTACTTTGATATGTCTACTTATAGGGATTATGATTTTTCATTTCTGCACTTTCATGGTTTTTAGAGCAAGATAGATGTTTTTATTTGATGTATTTAGTTCCAGTATTTTAGCCTGATGTTGTAACTGGATTTGAGACTACGATGTTTTCTGTTTAGAAATAAAGTTTAAAATTTCCGTTGCTACTTTATATATCTGTCTTATGAGATTTTTTTTTACCTATAACGCTTCACGGAACTTAATGCCTTCTGATAAAGAGTGATATTAACGGACATGTGGTGTCACAACGCTCGTTTTAGTTATAAAACTAAAGGTGGACACTGTGTTCCAAGATGTTGGTTTTTTGGGGGTCCCAACCTCGAAGTGTAAGAACCTGCTCGGAATGGGCCTAAATTTTGATCCGGGAAAGGCCCATCGAAACTTAGATCCATTCTAAATGGGTCGTTTGTTCCTGTAAGAAATTATATTTGCACAAAATAATATATAGACATTTCGTTATGGAAATCTCACACAGCGGAACGAGAAAATATAATGCTAAAATATGATGTACCACTTTATTAAAACCACAGAATTTCAAACATAGATTGTCAAAATACAATTATCCCATAGGTACATCAACAAATTCATTATCAAAAGTTTCCATAAAAATACATATATGGTAACTAATAATAGCATAATATCTCTGTTCTCGTCTTCAGCCTTCGTCATTGCTTCGTCCATAGAATCTACTCCACCCACTGACCTGTTGGATATGTTAAGGAGAGGGGTCAGAACATAAAGTTTGGTGTGATTGAAATATATTATTTACTTAAAGTCCATACCCTAGATTGGCGGTTTACTTGTATCAAGATATGTCTATGCAACACACAAACAATCACATAAACACAAAGTATCTAACCAATGAGGTGGATATCCAAGGCAATCGCTCATTAGTGTATGTTAGACCAAAATCTGGGCCTAACACCCAAATGCAGATCACATAACACAGAATGCAGAAAAAAGTAAATAAAGAGGAGACACACGAAGTTTTTATAGTGGTTCGGCTCAAACCAAGCCTACGTCCACTTTATCTCTTCTTAAATCCTAAGAAGTTACAAGTACAATTCTCTCGGTTTATACACGAAATCCTCGTGTTTACAATGAAGAGAAGTGAGAAAAATGAAGATTATACACGAAATCCTCATGTTGTAGTGTGGAATTTGGATCCTTTGCTGCTGAAATTTTTTTGCAGAGAGCAATGGTGGAAGGTGTGAGGAGTTAGAGCCAAAAGATCCTTGAAAATGCCTTCAAATGGTGTATTTATAGCTGTAGGAGAGCTTCTGGGAAGACCGGTTCGTGAAGGGGTACGTGGCACCCGATCCAGAAAAGTAGGAGTAGGAGTAGCCTTAAGAATAGGTCAAGATCTATGCGCAGCGTTACATCGAGGCGGATCGGATCATGATTGGACAGGGCGAGCCGAGCTGGTTGTGGTGCTCGAGGGCTGAAGCTGACGCAGAGCGGGTTGGATCGTGATGCAGGAGTGCGAACTGAGGAGGGGGCGATTCAACCGTGTGCGAGTTGATGGGAGCGATCTGGTGTGTGCAAACCAAGGAGGAGCCCACGAGCCAAAGGGGGCGATCCGGTCCAGGAGGTGTTGCTTCGTCACTTTATCCCAGAAATTGCCAGATTACACCAATTTTCGGAAACGGACATAACTTTCAAACCGTAAGTCCGATTGAACCAAACCAAAGCTCAAACTAAAGCTAATTCAGAGATCTACAAGAGTTATTGAGCTTAGCTCCGTAATCGCTGTTTTCGGGTGCAAAAGAGGTCGTCTGATAGGAGTTTCGGGCCTTTCTTTGTTCGTGATGTGACTTTGACCAAATCGCTGCCTATCTTCTGATGTCGTTCTCCATATCCAAGTGCGATGCTGTCCAGATATTCAGTGTGACAGCTTTTACCAAAAAGTGTGTCAATGGTGTATTTAGGGTAAAGACCCAATGAGGCAGGCATTCTCGGTCACTTATGGCCCTATTAAAGGTGGATTCTTATTATCTCTTATAACTGTGAGGCGGACCCTAGCCTCTTAAAACCCCATCATACGTCAATGTTCTTAAGTCTATACTCTAAATTGTAATATGACAAGTAGTATTGTGAACGTTATTACTTAACTGATGTCACGGTAGAACACTTATGTCGCTTAAGACTTCCCTTAGACAGTTGATGAGCATGTTATGGCCACATACGTTTATAAACCAGTCCTGTACCTATTTTACCCCCTACAAGCTTCTAGAGGAAGTGGACATCCCTCGTGAACAACCTTACTCCGTTGCCGCTATGCCTAGCCACTTTAGAGAAGGAGGACCCATAGACTTTCTTCGAATTTAATAAGGGTGGGTTCCATGACTTTGGTTCGTCTCCAAGGAATAAACTTTCGGAAGGTGTCCTAGTCCTAACCACTTAAGAACCGAACTAGATAAGAAGAGAGTCAGCCAGTTAAGACCTTCTCAAGCTGTAGTAAACTTGAGAAGAGAGTCAGCCAGTTGTTTTTTTTGAAAATTGGTTCACTTTATTGCTAAAAACCAATAAAAACCTCCATTATAAGCCTCATCAAAACCTGTAATCCCCCTATCCTAAGTGGGTGCCTTTCAAAGAAAAAGAGTACTTATAAATTTGGTATACATATCAAAGAAAACATCTTTTACTATTCGATTATTACAAAAAAATAAAAGAAAAATAACTCTCTGATCCAAACAAACTCCATGGCCCAAACCAGGCCCATCTTCCCTTCATTCTTCCGCTAAAATTCAAAATGCCTTTTCATAGTCAACCAATGACTTTTAATTTTATACCTCATCTACCCGATATCATTTCATTTCTCCCATTTAGAGTTGTCTTACTGCCAATATTACTTACCAAACAACCAATTTCTCTTTCAAATTTTCAAACTCATACCGTTGATTCCAATCTTCTACCTTGAAATACCCTCAGGTTTCTTTCTTTCGAGATGAAATAGATAGCACTTGTGAAGGCAGCACAACCCAAGTCCCTTAGTTGGTCTTTTCTCTTAAAGCTATCATGTATGAGATTAGCTTCTTCTTTCAGATCTATAAGATTCAAAGGAAGATCTAATTTTTTCTTTAAAGACAACCAACTAAAGGCGGAAAAGTCACAAGAGAAAAATAAATCTGTATAGTTTCAGAATAATTATTGCATAAAGGACACAATGGATCCGAAATATTGCAATACTATTAAATCTGTCCTTATTGTTTAATCTGTCAAGCATTGATAGGTAAGCAATAAAAGACATTCTCCTACTATTTTTAGCATGCCATATAACCGATAAAAAAATTCCCGATGTTCATGACTTCTCAAGTAATCCCATGCTTTATGAAAAGCAAAAGACCACCTTCACACCATTCATAAGTATCATGACTTCTATTTGGATATGTAGAAATGGAATTGATTTCTCCTAATAGTTCTCTAGTGGAAAGATGAATCTCTGGTGCAAAAGCTTCATTTCTAATGATACAGCTAACTCTCTTATCAATAATGCCAATTAAATTCAATCTATCATAACCAAGCAGATCTACCAAACACTGACAATTAATCCAAGGTTTATATCACATGTAAGTTTCCTCACCATTAACAGTAATTTTGTTGAACAACTGTTTAGAATTTGTCCTTAATTTTAGCAATGATTTCCAAGTTGAAGATGAATTATTATCTGGTGCCATTGGCTAAAAATAATCCCTCTTGCAATATCTATTATGCATCCATCTACTCCATAGGAATGTATTAGATAAAAAATTCCACAGTAATTTCGCGCATGCTGCCTTTTTGAGATCTGATAATATTTTCAACCTATGCCTCCTTCTTCCTTTGGCCTACACAACTTTTGCCATGAAATTTTATGTGATGTCCCTCCCCAAAAAGAAATATGCACAAAATGATTGTATCTTGTCTATTGTATACTATGGGATTTGATAAATGAAGAGCCAATAAATGATTGGATTAATACCAGTATTAATCTGTTTAGCTCTTCCTGCAAAGCTAAGCAATTTAGTTTCCCATCCATTTATTCTACTTTGTACTCGTTGAATAAATGAATTACACTATGAATAATGCAAATAATTGGAAGATAAAGGCACTCCCAAATATTTGATAGGCAACAAACCATGATCAAATCCCAAAATATGTTGAATTTTCCCTTAATTTGTTGTTGAAATACTAAAGAAAACTTTTGTCTTTGTAGCATTCACACTCAAGCTAGCATATTTGCTTAAATTCTGAAAAATCTTCTTAAGTGACTGTGCATTAGATACTGATGATTTTCCAAAGATCATGAGATCATCAGCATATAAGAGGTGAGAAATAATAGGTTGAATTTCACTGCTGGGTTGAAAAAGCTTTAGCTAGGTTGCATATACATCATGTAGGAGAAAAATTGCATAGCAATAGAAAACAAATAAGGGGATAAAGGATCACCCTGCCTAATACCCCTATTTGATGTTATAAAACCTTTTCGGACACCTTGAATCATGATAGAATAGGTAGCAGTTGACATACATTCATATATGAGAATTATGAAATGTGTAGGAAATTCCATTTTTGACATATTGAAACATATGAATTTCTTGTTATCTCGATCATAAGCCTTCTGCAAATCTACTTTAACACACATTTTAGGCATCCCACTTTTTTTTTGAAATCCCTTAGTAATTCATGTGCTAGCAATATATTATCCCCAATATATCTTTCTTTGATAAAGGCACTTTGATTTTCTGAAATTAAATAAGGCAGAAAATGTTTCAGTCTATTACATAAAACTTTGAATTTTTTTATAACAGACATTACAACAGGCTATTGGCCTATAATGTGCTATCTTAGATGGCCTATCATTTTTGGGAATCAAAGTAATGAATGTATGGTTTAAGGATTTAGGCAGTTTACCTAATATGAATATATCAAAAATAGCCAAATAACAGTTCATTTTTCAGAGCATCCCAGTGAACTTTAAAGAACTCAACATTTATGCCATCAGGCCCAGGGCTGGACTCATCATGTATGGAAAATAATGCATCTTTAACTTCTGATAAATCAATTGGTTTTAGAAGAAATTGTCGACCTTTCGAATTGATAGCAGCATTAGGATGAAAGCTTGGAAATTCTTTAGTGCTTGGTCCATTAAACATGTCTTGAAAGTAATTAATATTCTCAGCTTTAAATACTAAATTCCCATTTTGATCAATTAAGGCTCTGATGTGATTAAAAAATCTTCTATTTGACATTTGAGAATAGAAGAATTTAGATTTTTTAACCACTTGTTGAAACCATGAAATCTTCACTTATTGTTTGAATCCATTGAAATGTATTTGTTGCAACTTTTGATATTCTTTCTTAGCCTTCAGATAATTGTCATATAGTAAAGTATCTTTAGGATTATTATCAACATCTTTTTCAAGTTGAATTGCAATTTCTTCGTCTTGTTTGAGGTTAGTAGAGATTTTATCCTTGAATTCTTTCCAATTTTTCAGTTCATTTTTACAGTGTTTAAGTTTTTGCATGAACTGATAGCTATAATAGCCCTAAACCATTGAATTAATACCTTTTTGAACTATAACTAGACATGTTATGCCAATCATTCCTCTATCTAAAGGAAAAAGGCCTTAGTTTCTTTAGTAGGGATAAGCTCTAGCATAACGGGGTTATGATCACTTGATTTTTGAGGAAAAGAAAGAGCTTTTATTGAAGAAAAAGATGCAGGCATGTTTTTTTACCAATATTTTTTTAGTACTAGTAGCAATTCCCCTTCTATGCCAAGTAAAATTAAATCCCGAAGGTTTGATTTCTGATAATGAAGCTTGAATTAAAAATTTCCGAAATTCTCTAATCTATTGAAAAGGAACAGGTAAACCTCCTTTTTGTCATTTAGGGATAAAACATTGTTAAAATCCCTCATAAGAAACCAAGCATTATCAATCATATTAGATTCATTTAACAAATTTTTCCATAAAGCAAGCCTTTCTACGAAAATATTACTAGCATAAATGAATGAGAAAAGCATCCCAAAACCACCTTTGTTATAAGCATTTACTGTCAAATGTTGAGAAGAGAATGATATTTGTGCAACATCCCAAACATTAGTGTCCCATATAAGCAGAATTCTACTAGAAGAATGAGAAGAATTATTTGTTAATGACCTCCAGAAGCTAGGTAATAAAGAAGAAAACATAACTAAGTTAGTAGTAGATAGCTTTGTTTCCACTAAACCAACCAAAGTTGATTTAGTATAATTCAGGGGAGCTAACAGATCCTTCATCGTGAAGTTATGTTCAGTCCTCTGACATTCCATGTTAACAGTGTCATTCAATTGAGGAAGAGCTCCTTGTGGTTCTTTTAGAAGGAGCAATAAAAGAAGAAGAAGCCACTGTACTATCACCTTTTAAATAGTTTGCGTTCTTGTCTACCATATTTGAAGCATCTATTTGTTTATCCTTATCTTTATTTTCTGCCTTATTTCCTTCTCCAATTGCATTTTCTACTATATTTAACTCATCTGAATTAAATTTTCAGGTAATTTGGAGTTCAGGATGTCTAGGTCATCATCTAGTACAGAAGAATTAAGTCCTAAATCATTTTCAGAGGGATTTTGCATTGATTCTTTAACAGCTTGCTCTGTTTCTAGATCTTCTAATTCATCATTGGTATCAACTTGTATATCCGGTGGAATCCAGCGAGGGTCTTTAGATACATCATGAAATATGACCTCATGACCAAACAATTTGCATTAAAGGCGTTTAGAAGGAACAAACTCATATTCCAAAGATATATTAATTTTAGAGCCATTATGCAATAGTATAAGGATTACTGTTTTTAAGTCAGATAGAGTATCAATTGAAAGTAGAACTCTAGCATACTTTGTAAACCTTTTATCTGCTATATTCTCATCAATTAACATAGGCTTTGATATAGAACTTGCAATAATTTGGATGGCAACTTTAGTCCATAACTCCATGGGTAGATCTAACATTCTAACCCAGATTTGGACTTCATCACTCTGTTTCTTAGTGTAATCGTATCCTGGAGACCATGCTTCTATCAAAAGAAGCCTACCAAAATATGAGTATGTGGAGATTTCTAAGATACGAGAGAAATCAAAGTTGTTTTCAAACTGAACAGCAAAGTCATAGCTGGGAGAAACATGAATATGAAAGTTACCCAATGGATTCCAAACCCTCGAAATGTACTCTTTGATCTTGATGGAGGATAGTCTGAAATGGATTGGGATCAGTGCCACAGTATTAATCCAAGCTTCTTCAGATTTATTATAATCTTTTCAGGAATAAAGATGTATTTAGATGTTGGCTTCACAAAACTTAAAATTCGAGCAAATAAATCCTGTTTACGATAGTTATTTATATCAATAGTAGGATTCAAATGTGGATTTGATGTAGCTGATGGAGATTGATGTTTTTCCGATGTAGAAGGAGAAGGAGGTTGAGGTCGTGGTGGAAATCGTATGTTTGTTACGGGGGCAGAAGACGCCATTAAAAAGGAAAACAATTCGAACTCATATAGGTATACAAAATGTGTGTGTGTATATATATATATATATGTATATATATATATATGTATATATATATATAGAGAGAGAAAGAGAGAGAGACCAAACCTCTCACATTAAACCATATCCTTATGGATGCTGGATATGCCGTGCGTTTCCGGGCAGGCTTCTACTACAAGTAAGTTTAACCTCGTGTCATAGTGTACTAAGTTTTTGAATCACCCAGGGCACCTAGGCCCCTTTCATTAGTTGGGCCCACTTGCCGTTGCAAGATTTTCCGGTTGGTTCCGTGCGGGCATATACCACAAATGGCAACTAACCTCGTGTTTGAACGTCACTATTAATATATATACAAGCTATTCTATAACACACACATAAACACAAGAAATCAATATATACAGGGACATTTCAAATTCAAATCCTATCCTAATCGCATTTATTATGTTAATTATGCTATATAAGTGTAATATTTAAAACGTATAAATAATGCTAATTTTCGCATGAATGAAAGAACGTTATAATGAGATAAAAATTGTCAATTTGTACTAAGTTTAAGGTATACAAGTTAATTTCCATGTTCTGACTACTACATTTAAGCCGTGATGGCATAATTGTATAATAATAGATAGCAGTGAATGAAAAATACAACATACATACAAATTTCAACTTACATCCTTAGCTTATTGGAATGACTTTAGTAATGGACCAAGAATAGAGTATAGTATACATACATATATATATACACACATGTATATACAAAGACTTCATTTTATCTAATTTACCCCTTTTTATATACTACACATAAAAACGTTCATATTTGATAGGCTTTAAATATGAATACATTTGGATTCAGAATAGAACCCAAACCTAATCAAATAATGAATCAAACCAAATCTAAACATTTTAGGTTACAAACAAATATTTAGACATAAGGATAAATTACATAAAATAGAAGCACATCACCCCTTTTTGTTCTCAATTCACCACTAAGACCAAGATCCACAAACCCAATAAATTGACAATTCTTGTGTAATCCATAAAAATAGGGGATTGGGAGGTTTTGTATTTTTATATTATCGTTGTACCAAATCCCCTTAGGCATACAAATTAATGTGTTAATCTACAAAAAGTAGAATATGCCTAAGGAAATACAATATTCCACTCAAATTGATTTGAAGATCGTAGACCAAACATTGTTGTGCCTTTTGGATGAAATTTCCAACTCTAGAGATCTATATATACATAAGAATGAATTAATTAAATTCTTATATAATATATATATATATATATATATATTATATGATTCCAAGAATATATTCTAATCTAGATCTATTAGAAAAGATTAGAGAGAAAGAGAAATAGGTCAGAAGAAGATAAAAACCTAATTCTGTAATCAATGGCGGTAGAGGCAGAGTGGAGTCACAATGGAGAAAAATGGCTAGGGTTTAGTTGTGAGGTCTAGGGGCTATATATAGTTGCTTGTGTAAGCTTGGGCCGTGGGTTTGTTTAAATATAATCCTAGTCGTCCATTTCTATATTTTACCCCTAAAAACCTAACCAAACCTAGCGTTATTTGGCATTTTAGCAGCCAAGCGATCAACCTACCCCCTAAAAAGGCGGTCGACCAGCGGTCGACACCCCTTCAAGAGGGGCAGTCGACCTCCTGGTTGCTGAAGAGCCCAATAAACGTATATGGGGTTGAGGTGTTAAATTATATATAATGTTTATTTATTTGTTTTATATCTTACCTTGTTTGCAATATTCTTTGTCCCTTCCTTATCTTTATTTTTAAATTCAAACCCATTTATATTTATTTCATTTATTTTATTTCCTGGACATATATATTATTTATATGACCATATACATTTTTGCGTTTACAGTCTAATTTCATTTGCTTGTAACTTCTTCTACTATCACCGTTTTCAACATATTATATATGAAAACGATTCAGAATTTCGCCACGAATTCAAATAAAAGATTTTAGTAGCCAAATTCTTAAAGCTACAAAATCTCATTTTTAGCCTATTTATATTTAGTTATTAAATTGTTTATTTTTATTAATTATTAATATTTATGTTTTCAGGTATATTTTACGAGGTGTTACATTCTCCCTCCCTTAAAAATAGATTTCGTCCTACAATCTATTTGAAGGGGCAAAAACACAACTCGTTCTAACATCCATGTCGTACATCCATGTTATACTTTAATTCATCCATAAACATCCTTGACTCCGAGTGATTATGAACTGTATACCCAAAAAAGTGAGCTCAATCCTAATGTGTAGGTGTAATAAGTGATGTAATATGTATGCAAAACAAACTAACTATGCATTTATTTCTGTACGAGTGCATTATGCAATGGTGTTGCATTCAATTCCTAACATCCAATCTAATAATCACGATGCATCTATAAACATTATGTTGTGGAAAAATTACCCGAGAAAAGCTCTGGGTGAGTCTATCTCATCTTATCCTCGGTCTCTCATATGCTTTCCGTAGGATCATTTCCCCACTGTACTTGGACGAGGCGAACGGTTTTTGAAACACCCCACCTCCGTTAAGGTCACTCACAAAGGGAATGCCTTAACTTCGATGGAGCATTATAGGTAAAAAAAACACAGATAATTTACAAGACAGATGTGTATATAAGCAGCGGAAAACAAACATTT
The DNA here is from genome assembly GCA_030737875.1 of Allium sativum. Taxonomy (NCBI): domain Eukaryota; kingdom Viridiplantae; phylum Streptophyta; class Magnoliopsida; order Asparagales; family Amaryllidaceae; genus Allium; species Allium sativum. The sequence continues at coordinate 134,487,485 of CM060925.1, read as the reverse complement.
CTTTATTTCAAACATGGTTCATAATAAAACATTACAGCAAACTGTTTCAAACCAACTCCCAAATTATTACATCATAATTTCTGTCTTGATTATTGTATAAAGAAGCATAAATCGTAAATAAAACTGCATAAATCCCCAAGTCTAGTGTGTCCAAATCCATAGCCAAAGATAATGGGTTCCAGCCGTACATCACAGAGTCTTCAAGCTTAGAAAGATGAAAGGTCCAAATTAAGCTGAGTTATTCCCTCCCTGGCTACCTAGGGGGGGACAGAAGAAAAGAAGAAGAAAGAAAATTGGGTCAGACATAAGTCTAAGTAAGTCCAGTGACTTTTCAGTGTGTGAATAAGGAAAATGTCACGATAGGAATAAATTTAAAATAGGATAGTACGAGAACAACAAAGTAACATAAAACTATATAAGGCATGATAAACTGAATATACATCGCACCCATGTTTAATTCTCTGCACCTACTTATACTTGTCCGACTAGCACTATGTGTTCATGGTGAGATGATCACTTATATCGATCGGCTCCTACTCGCATGCATTTATCACGTGTGTCATTCGGCCCTCGCTTGACTGTAGATACCTATGCTGGTCCCACCACGGGGTGTATCAAATCCTATGGTGGTAACCCGATATGATTCAAGATGCACAGTGTATGACTACTGATGCCCAGTGCCTGCTTTTTCCACTGCGGAGTACGTGCACGCCCGTACTCCGTCGGAACCTACACTGACGCACCACCCGCCGACATTTTTGACCGCTTATAATCAGCCCAGTAATCGTGCCCCACCCTGCCTAGTTCAGGGTACCATGATACATCTATGTGGGTTATTGCTGAAATGGGTCCCCGTTACTAGGGTTTTCCAGCCAACATGTTAAATTGGTTAAGTGTTCAAATATACCTAACCCCACCCATCAGTTTAGTTAACATGTTGAATTGGTTAAGTGTTTCCTTAATTGACTTAACCCTACCAATCTTGACTTAGCTTTATTAAAGCAACGACCACTCACATTAGACAAGTATTGTTGTAGTCACTGGATGTGCTGGTCGGTTCCGGGCAGTTTACACCACAAATCAGTCTAACCTTAGGTCCTTTTTGGGCTCAATGCACTAACCACCCACATTAGACAGGTATTGTTGTGGTCACTGGATGTGCTGGTCGGTTCCAGTCAGTTTTACACCACAACTCAGTCTAACCTCGGGTTAGGCATATTCGTCTATTCTAAATTTACATATTTATCCTTTTATGCTTATACATAAATTTGTCAACAATTTATTGTCATGGCCCACTTCCTTTCTAAATCAAATTCATAATTTTTGTTAAGTAAATTATACCATTTCACTACCATACCATTTACATGGTTATGAGCCAAATATGTTAATTACATATAGTTTCATGTTTTCCCCAACGTTACCCCCGTTGTACGTTCGCAAAGTTACATAGGATGTTAGGCTCGACATTTTAGCCTAACAATAAACTAAAAGGGGAAAAAGAGGAACTTGCAACATTCCAACATCATACAAAAATATGGATCTCACTACAGATGTGTCACATGAACTTGGTATAATATACTTTTAATTATCAACTTGCAAACTAGATCTATGCAACATGAATCCTAAAATAATAGTATTACATAGAACTACCAAAATCTAATTAGACATATAGTGGTGAAATTGCATAGGGGTTTAATCATGCTTAACATGGATCTAACATAGAGGCATATGGGTCTAACATATAAAGTGTAGATATAAACATATAGGTTTACATAATCATGTTTTTAACCTATAGACTTGCTTGTATTCATAACATTATAGCATCACTTAACTTGCATAAACATGGCATAATTTCTGAATTGACATACAACATATAAATGTCATCACCAAATTTATACAAGGTCGTAGATCTAAACATGTATGTATAATAGATCTAAACAATTAGGCATAGATGACATGACTTTGCCTAAAACTTGTATGTATCATAATATCACCAAACGTATATGATAATTTCACAACATCATAGGTTTATTCAACAATTTCCATGTAACATGATAGGTTCGATAGACCACAATAGTTCATAGGCATACATGATAGGATAGACATGAATAAACATAAATCAGCATCACACACAACTTGATACAATTCTATTTTACAATTCGTTACAAACCATGCCTATAATTTATTCACATCTGAAAGATAACTACACTTACAAAAAAAAGGAATTCTTGAGTTCTGGGATCTGTATTCTGAAATTGAATTGCTCGCCTTTTATGTAGATCGTTGAATTTTCTTAGTTGAATTAGATTTGATTTGATTTTGACGTAGCTTCAATCTTGCCTTTGAGTTGAAAGAGATCACCATTGACGGCATGGAGGCTCTCGGTATGAATATTTGTGGTTTAGGGTTGAGAGTTAGGTTGCTTTTATAGAGGTTTAATTAATTTAGAGCCGTCAGATTAACCCTAGAAGCAATCATGACCACCCAGTCAAGATAGGATAACACCTCAGCCCTAATGACTCAGCAGGGAGTCAGAATTCGTCATCTTTTCAGATCTGCATGGGGGGGGAGTGGGTCGACCCCCAGGTCGACCTGTAGGGTAGGTCGACACTAGAGTCGACCTGGCCTGGGGCGGGAATTTTCCTGCCCTGCCCTCTTCTGTGTTTAAATTTGAATTTTGAAACTTCCGAAGGCCTTAACTTCTTCATACGAAGTCCAATTCACGCAAACTCGGACTCTATCTCAACCAGAATTCGAAGACGAACGCAATGGTGTAACCCATTTCCCTTAATTCTCAAATTTAAAATTAATTATTCTTTAATTCGTTACTTTAAGGTTTACAGAAAATAAGGGGTGTTACATTCTCCCCGCCTTAAAGGATTTCGTCCCTGAAATCTTCATGTCAAGAAGAATGTATATCCTACCATCCAATTGTCCATCTACTCAACCATCAAACACAGGCGACCATTATACTTAAAATACTTCTAATGCTTCATGATCATATGCATAGTGTGTGTACATGTCCTTATCTAATGCAAAATCAGGCGGTCTACCGATTCAGTTGACCTCCTTAATGCAAGTCATGTCGGTGTCATGTGTCCATAATGTATGCAATCTTCCCTTATCATACTTTCTATATGAGTGCACAATCTTTCATACAAATGCAACATCCACATGATAACACATCAAGTTTCAATCATATATAAGTACATATATGCATATGCAATATGAAAGTGACTAAGCCGATCTAATACCTAAAGTGTGTGTGTATATGCATCCACAAGCAACCACTAGCAAACACTTGCAACCACTTGCAACCATCAACCATAATATGTTTCAAATACATGTTTACATCCATTGGTTTCTACCTAAGGATCGAGAACAGCGCTAAGGAAAATACTAAAAAGACATGTACGAGCATGAACTAACTTAAGGAAAAAGAGATCAAAGATGTACCCTAAAAAAGAAAAGTGTAGGATGCGCGTATTTTGGCCTCAGTCCCCCAAGTCGCATCTTCCTCAGCGTCACTCCATTGAACTTTTACAAGTTTGACTTCGCGGTTGCGTAGCTTTTTGACTTCTGTACCCAAGATACGAGTTGGAACTCTTCTCACAGTCGTCTCTCGTTCTACTTCTACGCCCTCTAATATGCTTGGTTCGACCACTTCCGCAGACTCATATAGGCACTTTCGTAAGTGAGAAACGTGAAATACATTATGAACTCCAGCCAATCTTCCGGGCAACTCTACTCTGTAAGCCATCTTCCCAATCTTCTCAATGATAGGAAATGACCCTACAAATCTTGGTGCCAACTTTCATGCGGATCCGAAGCGAATGACGTTCCTCAAAGGAGATACTTTAAGGAAAACCCTGTCCCCAACCTCAAATTCAAGGTCGGTCCTTCTCTTATCTGTGTAGGACTTCTGTCTATCTTGGGCAGTCTTCATTCTTTTTCGTATCAAGTCTATTTTCTCTGAAGTTTCTCTAATCATATTTGGTCCAAGTATGAGCTTATCTGTAGACTCCCACCAACAAGTTGGTGATAGACACAGTCTTCCATATAAAGCTTCAAAGGGTGCCATACCTATTGTGGCTTGATAGTTATTGTTGTAGGCAAACTCCACCAAAGGAAGATGATCCTCCCATGTTCCTCCGAAGTCAAGAATGCATAATCTCAAGAGATCTTCTAACACTCTGTTCACTCTTTCCGTCTGATCGTCAGTTTGGGGGTGATAGGTCGTGATTAAGCATAACTGTGTGCCTACAGCCTCCTGCAAGCTCTTTCAAAACTCGCTCGTAAAGATAGGATCTCGGTCGTTAACAATGCTGGAGGGTATCCCATGGAATCGGACTATCTCTTTAAGGTAAATGGATGCTAAATATGAGGCAGTCCTTCTACTTTTAATGGGTATAAAGTGAGCTCTTTTTGTGATCCTGTCCACTATTACCCAAATACTGGTATTGCCCATTCCTGACCTAGACAGCCCATCAATAAAGTCCATTGAAATGCTATCCCATTTCCACTGTGAAACCTTTAGAGAATGAAGCAATCCACCAGGCTTCTTTTGCTCCGCCTTGAGCAGTTGGCATATTAAGCACTTAGAGATGAATTTAGCTACATCCCTCTTCATGCCATTCCAGAAGAAAACTCTTTTTACATCTTTATAAATCTTGTCTCCACCTGGGTGTATGGTCAAATTGGAATGGTGTGCCTCTTCGAGAACCTTCTTCACCAAATCCCTTACTTGTGGGATGCATAGCCTTCCATCCCGCCTCAACCAACCCTTGTCATAGATGGAGTATCTGTTGAGGTGACTAGAAGTCTCATCCCTAATTAGCTTGTCCATCACATCAACTAGCTGAGGGTCTTCACGTTGTGTGGTTCTTATTGAGTCCAAAAGAGTAGGTCGCACCTCAAGAGATGCTAACAAACCAGTCACATGATCGATGGAGGGTCTAAAATCAAAGTTGTCTATATACTCCAAGCTTTGCCTTTCTACAAAGAGAGGGCTTAAGGTCAGCTTCTTTCTACTTAAGGCGTCTGCTACTACATTGCCCTTGCCAGGGGTATAGGAAATCTCGAAATCGTAGGATGCCAAGAATTCCATCCACCCTTATTGCCTCAAGTTAAGATCTTTCTACGAGAAAAGGTACTTCAACGATTTATGGTCAGTATACAATTCAAATTTCTCACCTAGGAGATAATGGCGCCAAGACTTAAGCGCAAAGACAATGACAGCCAACTCTAGGTCGTGGGTTGGGTAGTTTTTCTCATGTGCTTTCAGCTATCGGCCTCCATAAGCTACTACCTTCCCTTCTTGCATTAAGACAACACCTAGTCCCATACCACATGCATCCGTGTATACGGTAAACATCTTGCTCCCATCCGGCAATGTCAGAACTGGAGCTATCGTTAGAGCTCTTTTTAAGCGTTGGAAAGCAATATCGCAATCCAAATCCCAAGTGAAAGTTAAGTTCTTCTTTGTCAACTTTGTAAGTGAAGTTGAAATTTTCACAAAATCTTTGATGAACTTTTGGTAAACGCCTGCTAGCCCGAGGAAGCTCCGGACTTCGATTGCATTCCGTGGGACCTTCCAATCTTGCACCGCAACTACTTTTGCGGGGTCCACGGCTAACCCTTCCTTGGATACCACATGTCCAAGAAATCTTACTTCCTCTCTCCAGAAGTGGCATTTGGAGAATTTGGCTTTCAACTGATGTGCTCGAAGAGTATCCATGACTTCTTTTAAATGCTGGGCATGCTCTTCCTCACTCTTTGAGAAAATCAAAATGTCGTCCACGAAGACCACTGCAAACTTATTGAGGAACTCCCTAAACACCCTGCTCATCAAATCGACGAAATAAGCGGGTGCATTTGTCAAGCCAAAAGGCATGACAAGCCACTCGAAGAAACCATTCGGAGTTCTGAACACGGTCTTATCAATGCTGTCTTCAGCCACTCTCAGCTGATGAAACCCGGTAGCTAAATCTAATTGATAGAAAACCAATGCACCTACAAGTTAATCAAATAAGTCATCTATTCTTGGAAGTGGGTGCCTATTCTTCTTAGTCAGCATGTTTAGCTCCCTATAATCAACGCATAGGCGAAGCGAACTATCCGCTTTAGTTGAGAACACTACTGGAGCACCCCATTCAGAAATATTACGCCTTATAAACTGCTTCTCAAGCAATTCTTTAACTTGCTTGCTAAGTTCTTTCCTCTCCCTTGGAGCCATGTATCTAATGGGTAGAGCGACGGGTTTTGCATTATCAACGAGGTATATGCAGAAGTCTATCTCCCGCTTCGGAGGTAACCCTTTAACCTCTTCAAAGACATCCGAGTATTCACAGACTACTCTAACAGACTGCAAATCCTCAATAGACGCATCAAGAGATTCTAGATAGCTAAGCATAACAGAGTTCATGGAATTATAAGAAATTTCGAGAGTGTTACCAAGGCGAGTCATGAGTCTAACCACTCTCTTTTCACAGTCGAGGATGGCACCATTACTGGATAGCCAATCCATGCCTAGAATCAACCCATAGCCCGTGAAGCCCAAAACATAGGTATTGCATCTAAACCGCACACTTAATATAGAAATTCACAAATCATTGACAAATAAGTTGAGCCCCCAGTTGGATTTGAAACAACCAAGGGATCCTCTACTAAACTGGTGTCTAGGTGCAGAGATTCAACTAAAGCAGTAGATATAAAAGAGTGCAATGCGCCAGAATCAAAGAGTGTACAAACAGGATGATCAAAAAGATAAACTAAACTCTCAACAGAAACATATCTACCTTGTTCTTGCGAAGGTGCCATGAGAGCGTGAACCTGCCCTCCAGAAGTAGATCCAACTCTCTGCCCTTGCCCTTTCTTTCTTGGGCAGTCCCTAGCTATGTGTCCTACCTCGCCGCAATGGAAACAACCACCCATCTTCCTTTTCTTCTTCCTGCAGTCCTTAACCAGATGTCCAGGAATGCCACAAAAATTACACTTCCTCTTGTCACGGGTTTTTTTGTTCTTCCCGCCTTTCTTGGAGTCTGTCTTCTTGCTCTGTGATCCTTCCCCTTTCTTATCTTGAGATGCTTCCACCTTTGTCTCCTTCTTGCCAACCTTATATTCTTCTTGTAACAGTGCCATGTCCACCAGTCTTTCATAAGTCGCACCCATAGGTATATGGGACATAGCTACGCTGTGTAGTGGCTCATTCAATCCTTTAACAAAGAGGAGAGCCTTCTTGTGTGGAGTGTTCACTAACTCCAATCCGAACCTAACCATCTGATTAAATTGGTTAACTTATTCCTTGACCGACATACTTCCCTGTTTGAGAGCTAAGAACTTCTCTATCTGTAGGCTTCGTTCAGCTTGTGAGAGGAACTTCATTTCAAACCTCATTCTAAAATCCATCCAAGTTTCAATTAGTCATTCAGCATTAGTGACTTCCCACCAATAGGAAGCTTCGTCTTTGAGCAACCATACTGCCAACTGTATCTTCTGCCTACAATCCACTTCGAAGATATCGAACAAATCCTCAGTTTCTTTGAGTCAGTTTCTTGCTTCCACGAAGGATTCATTTCCATTGAAGTTCTTTCCACCCATGGCTCAAAAGTCCCTACATATTTTTGAGAAAGCATTTGCACGAGGAGGAGGAGGAACCGCTGCAGCTGCGGGAGGAGGAATGCATGTTGGGCCTGCGTCATTGGCCCTAGCCTCTAGGAACCTCCTGAACCAACCAGCTATCGGTACACCCTCTGGAAGGTTAAGATTCCCAGACATGCTGAAAGGAAAAAGGAAAGATTCAAAACAAATGATAGAAAGATAGTGCAAATGGCTTTGGGGGATTATGCCTTTTAAAGTAAAATAAATTTTTTCTTGAAAAATGCTTCTTTTTAAAAACAGTTTTCAAAAACTTTTATCTGATCTAGTAAACCTTTGCTCTGATACCAAGTGAAACACCCCACCTCCATTAAGGTCACTCACAAAGGGAATGCCTTAACTTCGATGGAGCATTATAGGTAAAAAAACAAAGATAATTTACAAGACAGATGTATATATAAGCAGCGGAAAACAAACATTTCTTTATTTCAAACATGGTTCATAACAGAACATTACAGCAAACTGTTTCAAACCAACTCCCAAATTATTACATCATAATTTCTGTCTTGATTATTATATAAAGAATCATAAATCATAAATAAAATTGCCTAAATCCTCAAGTCTAGTGTGTCCAAAGCCATAGCCAAAGATAATGGGTTACAAGCCGTACATCACAGAGTCTTCAAGCTTGAAAAGATGAACGGTCCAAATTAAGCTGAGCTATTCCCTCCCTGGCTACCTGAGGGGGGGTGGGAATGGAAGAAAAGAAGACGAAAGAAAAATGGGTCAGACATAAGTCTGAGTAAGTCCAGTGACTTTTCAGTGTGTGAATAAGGAAAAGGTCATGATAGGAATAAATTGAAAATAGGACAGTACCAGAACAACAAATTAACATAAAACTATATAAGGAAGGATAAACTGAATATACAACGCACCCATGTTTAATTCTCTGCACCTACTTATACTTGTCCAACTAGCACTACGTGTTCATGGTGAGATGATCCCCTTATATCAATCGGCTCCTACTCGCATGCATTTATCACGTGTGTCATTTGGCCCTCGCTTGATTGTAGATACCAGTGCTGGTCCCACCACGGTGTGTATCAAATCCTAAGTTGGCAACCCAACACGATTCAAGATGCATAGTGTATGACTACTGATGCCCAATGCCTGCTTTTTCCACTTCGGAGTACGTGCACGCTCGTATTCCGTCGGAACCTACACTGACGCACCACCCGCCGACATTTTTGACCGCTTATAATCATTCCAGTAATCGTGCCCCACCCTGCCTAGTTCAAGGTACCATGATACACCTATGTGGGTTACTACTGAAATGGGTCCCCGTTACTAGGGTTTTCCAGCCAACATGTTAAATTGGTTAAGTGTTCAAATTTACCTAACCCCACCCATCAGTTTAGTTAACATGTTGAATTGGTTAAGTGTTTCCTTAATTGACTTAACCCTACCAATCTTCGCTTAGATTTATTAAAGCACCAACCACTCACATTAGACAAGTATTGTTGTGGTCACTAGATGTGTCAGTTGGTTCCGGGCAGTTTTACACCACAACTCAGTCTAACCTCGGGTCCTTTTTGGGCTCAATGCACTAACCACCCACATTAGACAGGTATTGTTGTGGTCACTGGATGTGCCGATCAGTTCCGGGCAGTTTTACACCACAGCTCAGTCTAACCTCGGGTTAGACATATTCGTCTTTTCTAAATTTACATATTTATCCTTTTATGATTATATGTAAATTTGTCAACAATTTATTGTCATGGCCCACTTTCTTTCTAAATCAAATTCATAATTTTTGGTAAGTAAATTATACCATTTCACTGCCATACCATTTACATGGTTATGAGCCAAATATGTTAATTACGTATAGTTTCAAGTTTTCCCCAACGTTACCCCCGTTGTACGTTCGCAAAGTTACATAGGATGTTAGGCTCGACATTTTAGCCTAACAATAAACTAAAAGGGGAAAAAGAGGAACTTGCAACATTCCAACATCATACAAAAATATGGATCTCACTACAGATGTGTCACATGAACTTGGTATAATATACTTTTAATTATCAACTTGCAAACTACATCTATGCAACATGAATCCTAAAATAATAGTATTACATAAAGCTACCAAAGTCTAATTAGACATGTAGTGGTGAACTTGCATAGGGGTTGAATCGTGCTAGCATGGATATAACATAGAGGCATATGGGTCTAACATATAAAGTGTAGATCTAAACATACAGGTTTACATAATCATGTTTTTAACCTATATACTTGCATGAATTCATAACATGATAGCATCACTTAACTTGCATAAACATGGCATAATTTCTGAATTGACATAAACATATAGATGTCATCACCAAATTTATACAAGGTCGTAGATCTAAACATGTATGCATAATGGATCTAAACAATTAGGCATAAACGACATGATTTAGCCTAAAACTTGTATGTATCATAATATCACCAAACATATATATGATAATTTCACAACATCATAGGTTTATTCACCAATTTCCACATAACATGATAGGTTCGATAGACCACAATAGTTCATAGGCATATATGATAGAATAGACATGAATAAACATAAATCAGCATCACATACAACTTGATACAATTCTATTTTACAATTCATTACAAACCATGCCTTTAATTTAATCACATCTGGAAGATAACTACACTTACAAACAAAAAGGAATTCTTGAGTTCTAGGATCTGTATTCTGAAATTGAATTGCTCGCCTTTGATGTAGATCGTTGAATTTTCTTAGTTGAATTAGATTAGATTTGATTTTGACGTAGCTTCAATCTTGCCTTTGATTTGAAAGAGATGACGGCTATTCTAGGTTCACCATTGACGGCATGGCGGCTCTTGGTATGAATATTTGTGATTTAGGGTTGAGAGTTAAGTTGATTTTATAAAGGTTTAATTAATTTAGAGCCGTCAGATTAACCCTAGAAGCAATCAAGACCACCCAGTCAAGAAAGGATAACACCTCAGCCCTAATGACTCAGCAGCGAGTCAGAATCCGTCATCTTTTCAGATCTGCCCGGGGGGTAGGTCGACCCCCAGGTCGACCTTTACGGTAGGTCGACACTTGGGTCGACCTCCTGGTCGACCTGGCCTAGGGCGGGAATTTTCCTGCCCTCTTCTGTATTTAAATTTCAATTTTGAATTTTTGAAACTTCCGAAGGCCATAACTTCTTCATACGAAATCTAATTCATGCAAACTCGGACTCTATCTCAACTAGAATTCCGAGACGAACGAAATGGCGTAACCCATTTCCCTTATTTCTCAAATTTAAAATGAATTATTCTTTACTTTAAGGTTTACGGAAAATAAGGGGTGTTACAGTTTTATTGTGGAGTCTTTTGATTCTATGCTCTACAATCCTTGCGGTGGCACGAGGCACCTTGGACTCCAACTGAAGTTTTCCTGTTTCCCTAATTTCATCAAGCTCGAATCTAATAGCAGAATCATGAAGGCATTTCCTTAGATGAGGTACATGAAAAATATTATGGATTCCCGATATACGCCCTGGGAGATCCACTCGATAAGCCAAAGATCCTATCTTCTCAATGATGTGAGAAGGTCTAATAAATTTGGGAGCCAACTTCCCAGTCTTTCCAAACCAAACAGTTTTCTTGAGAGGGGATACTTTTACAAATACCAAATCTCCTATATTACACTCAAGTTCCCTCATTCTTTTATCGGCATAATATTTTTGACGGTCTTGGGATGCCTTCATTTTTCTGCCTAATCAAGGATATCTTCCCCGTGGAATCACGGACGAAGTTTGTTCCAAGTAGAACTTTGTCAGTAGTTTCCCACCAATAAGTTTGTGATTTGCATGGCCTCCCGTAAAGCGCTTCAAGAGGGGTTATACCAATCGTCGTTTTAAACCTATTGTTATAAGCGAACTCTATGAGAAGTAGGTGTTGCTCCAAACTACTCCAAATTCGATGTTGCAAGCTCTGAGCAAGTCTTCCAAGATCTGATTTACTCTTTCTGTGTGGTCGTCAGTCTGCAGATGACAGGCTGTACTTAGGTTGAGGGTCGTTCCCAATGTTGCTTGTAGGCTTCTCTAAAATTCACTTGTGAACAAGGGTCTCTATCACTCACTATAATGGATGGGATACCATGTAATCTGACTATTTCTTTCACATATAGTTAGGCTAATGAGGTTGCAGCCCTTGTCTTCTTTATTGGTATAAAATGGGCGTTTTTGGTTAAATGGTCTACCACAAGCCAAATAGCCTCGTTTCCCTTTTAGCTTTTGGAAGTCCATCAACAAAGTCCATGGAAATATGCTCCCACTTCCACATGGGAATCTCTAAAGGTAGTTATAATCTTTCAGGCTTTCCTTGCTCCGCTTTCACTTTTTGGCATGTCAAACATTTATCTACGAACTCAGCTACATCTTTCTTCATTCGTTCCCAATGGAGATTCTTCTTCATATCTCCATACATTTTATCTCCACCGGGCTGTATGATTATCTTTGACCAATGGCATTCTTCTAGAATTTCTTTCCTCAATCTTTCATCTTTAAGGACGTAAAGTCGTCCATCCCAAAGTAACTTCCATCATCTCCAATTGAATATCTAATCGAATGGGTAAAGGTCTCCTTCTTTCGCACTTTCTCCTTTAAGCCCCTTAATTCTTTGTCAAGGTCTTGTGCACTTCGAATCCTCTCTTTTAGAGTAGGTCTAATAATCATAGTTCTAAGAATACCATTAGAAGTTATTGGCGAGGGTTGCAAAATAAAATTAGAGAGAAAATCTAATTATTTCCATTCTAAGATCACATTCAAGGTTGCATGTTTCCTACTTAACGCGTCTGCCATAACATTTCCTTTTCTCGGGGTATACAGAATCATTAAATCAAATGAGGCAATATATTTCATCCACCATTGTTGTCTCAAGTTTAAGTCACGTTGAAAAGATAAATACTTAGGGATTTATGGTCGGTAAAAAGTTCAAATTTCTCCCTTAAAAGATAATGCCTCCACATTTTAAGGGCGACCACTGCTGCGGCTAACTCAAGGTCATCAACTGGGTATCTTTTCTCTGGATCCTTGAGTTGTCTACTAGTGTAAGCAATTACTCTTCCTTTTTGCATAAGGACCACTTCTAAACTAGTCCCACACGCATTACTGTAAAATGTAAACAGTTTCGAGCCATCGGGTATAATTAGGACTGGCGCGCTAGTTAATACTTCCTTTAATTTCTTAAAGGCCACGTCACATTTATTACTCCAAGATAATACCAAATTCTTCTTTCTTAGTTGGGTTAAAGAAGTAGCAATATTTGCAAAGTTTTTAATGAATTTCCAATAATATCTGGCCAATCCAAGGAAGCTTCTTACTTCCGTAGCATTTCTAGGTATCGTCCATTCCTTAATTGCCTCGATCTTTGCGGGGTCTACTGCCTAGCCTTCACTTGATACAATGTGTCCTAGAAATCTAACTTCTACCCTCTAAAAATGGCACTTCGATAATTTTGCTTTTAATTGGTTCTTTCATAATATCCCTAGAACTTATCATAAGTGATTTTCATGCTCTTTATGGTCTTTTGAAAATATATGGGTATCATCTACAAAACTACCACAGTCTTATTTAGAATGCCTTTAAACACTCTACTTATAAGGTCAACAAAGAAGGCGGGTGCATTCGTCAATCAGAAGGGCATAACCTCCCATAGGAACAATCCATCCGGCATCCTAAACACAGTTTTATCCTTACTGTCATCCGCAATTATCAACTGGTGAAATCCAGTGGCAAGGCCTAATTGGGAAAATGCACAAGCTCCACCCAAATGGTCATCGATTCAAGATAAGGGGTACTTATTCTTCTTAGTCAGCTTATTAAGTTCCCTATAATGCACACAAAGTCTTAAAAATCTGTCTGCTTTGGTGAAAAACACAACAAGTGCACCCTAATCTGAGGTACTTCATGGATTAAATCTTTTTGTAGTAATTATGAAATCTACTTATCCAATTACCTTCTTTCCTTAGGCGCCATATGCCTCAAGGGTAATGCTACTGGTCTAGCGTCCTTCTCTAGTTCAATACGAAAAGAGATTTCTCTATGGGGTGTAAGTACCGTGACTTCCTCAAAGACATCTAAGAACTCACACACTATAGGGACCGAAGATGGTCCTTCTGAACTAGGAGATAAGGAATATAATAAGGATTTATCCTTGTTCCTAAAATTACAAGGAATACTCAGACTACGTACTTCTCGGCTCCTAAGACGAATGGTTCTCTTGTCGCAATTTAGGATGGCCCCATAAAATGATAGTCAATCCATACCTAGGATAAGGTCATACCCCATAAATCCAACGTATACGCTTCGCAAAGGAATTCGACATCGTCAATATCCAATACTAGGTCTTTGCAATACAATTCAAGATACCTAGACCCTCCGGTAGGGTTGGCCACCTCTATCGGATTACTAGAGATAGATATGGGAAGGTTCAACAGATTAACTAATCTCTTGGAGATAAAAGAATGAGTTGCTCCAGTATCGAACAAGGTGCATATGAAAATTCCTAAAACAAAAGTTATACCTACGGGTTGTCCTTGGTCTCTTGTGGGTTCACTTTGAATCGTTGTTGCCTCTATAGCATAATTCTGACCACTCGGATAACTTTGGGCTTTGGTCAGTCCTTAGACATGTGTCCTTCCTCATGATAGTTGAAACACTTTCCTTTGAATTCCTTCTTTGCTAATGAAGTCCTACAATCCTTGTCCTCATAGCCCTTGCGGTTGCACCTCGTACAAGTCTTAGCTTCCTTTTTGAATTTGCTCCCTTTCTTCTTTTCTTCCACCGTTCCTTTCTTTTATTATTATTGGAACTTCCTTCCCCCTTTTCACCTTCCTTATTCTCCTTAGATCCTTTGGTCGTTCATAGGATAACTGTCACTACTAGGGTTTCGAAAGTTGCCCTGAATGTTACTTGTGCTAATAAAGTTTCCTTTAGTGAGGAGTTCAACCCTTTAACAAATCTCAAGGCTTTGTTCATTGGGGTGTCTACTAAACCCGTGCCAAACTTGCTCAATTTGATGAACTCGGCCACATACTCTTGTAGGCTCAAGCTTCCTTGCTTGAGTTGGATAAATTTCTCCAACTGGATCATCGTCTCTACTCTTGGCAAGAACTGTCCTTCGAAACGGGTTTTGATTTCGACCCATGTAAATATCCGACCCTCGTTCTCTTCAGATACTAAATTCCACCATTTTAGGGCCTCCTTTTCCAAGCGCTAGGACACAATTCTTCTTTTTACTTCATTAGGCCATCCAATAGCTTCAAAAATTCTTTCGCGGTCCATTATCTAAGATTGGGCGTTAGTAAAACCCTCCTTTCCAGTGAATGATTTTCCTCCATGATTCACAAAGGTCTCACAAAATCGAAAAAAGTCAAAGGCTACCTCAATGGCAGGAGCTGCAGGCACCACTGGCGCGGGATTAGCAACCGGGACTTGTTCCACAATATGAAGATACTATTGGAACCATTCTGGCAAGTATCGAGGCCTTGCCTGGTTTCCCTGCTCGGTGGGATTATCATCCATTCTATTATCTGAAAAGAAAAGCAAGAATCCTTTAGTGGATACTCCTGAGATAGTATTTAAGCTGAAAAGGGAAGAAAATGATAAAGTTGTCTTGTATAGATGCGTATGCTTAGCCGGTTAAATATACATAATATATAGTTTGAAAACCCCTTTTCAAAATACAAATACGCCTATTATACATATAATTCCCTTATAATTGGGTAACCTATGCTCTGATACCAAATGTAACAACCCACCCAGAATGGGATTAAATTTCAATCCAGAAAAGGCCCATCGAAACTTAGATCCATTCTAAACGGGTCGTTGGTTCCTGTAAGGAATTACATTTGCATAGAATAATATATAAACATATCATTATGGAAATCTCACACAGCGGAACGAGAAAATATAATACTAAAGTATGGTGTACCACTTTATTAGAACCATAGAATTTCAAACACAGATTGTCAAAATACAATTATCCCATAGGTACATCAATAAATTCATTATCAAAAGTTTCCATAAGAAATATAGCAATGATAACTAATAATAGCATAATATCTCCGTTCTCGTCTTCAGCCTCCATCATTGCTTCTTCCATAGAATCTACCCTACCTACGAACTATTGGATATGTTAAGGAGAGGGGTCAGAACATAAAGTTCAATATGACTGAAATATAGTATTTACTTAAAGTCCATACCCTAGATTTGGCAGGTTACATGTATCAAGGTATGTCTACGCAACACACAAACATTCACACAAACACAAAGTATCTAATCAATAAGGTGGATATCCAAGTCAATCGCTCATTAGTGTATTTAGGGTAAAGACCCAACGAGGTGGCAATTCATAATCACTTATGGCCCTATTAAAGGTGGATTCTTATGATCTCTTATAACCCTGAGACAGACCCTAGCCTCTTGAAAACCCGTCCTAATACGTCAATGTTCATACGTCTATACTCTCACTTGTAATATGAGAAGTATTATTACAAATGTTACTACTTAACTGATATTACGGTAGAACACCTTTGTCGCTAAAGGCTTCCCTAAGATAGTTGGTAAGCATGTTATGGCCGCATATGTTTTCTAAACTAGTCCTGTCCCTAGTTGAGCCCCTACAAGCTTCTAGAGGAAGTGGACATCCCACGTGAACTACCATACTCTTTTATCGCTATGCCTAACCACCTAATACCCAAACTAGATAAGAAGAGTGTCATCCACTTAAGACCTTCTCAAGGTGTAGTAAACTTGCCTATTTCCACACAATACACACACACACACACCAGACCTCTCAAATTAAACCATATACCTGTAAATGTTGGATATGTCGAGAAGTTCTGGGCAGGCTTCAACTACAAGTAGGTTTAATCTCGTGTCATAATGTACTATGTTTTTGAATGGCCCATGGCACCTAGACCTCTCACATTAGTTGGGCTTACCTGTGGTTGCTGGATTTGTCGGTAATTTCCGGGCAGGCTTATACCACAAATGGCTACTAACCTCGTGTTTGTGTGTCACACGCACAAGCAAGAAATATATATACAGGGGCATGTCAAATTCAAATCCTATCCTAATCACATTTATTATGTCATTATTACGTTAATTATGCTATATAAGTATAATATTTAAAATATAAAAATAACGCTAATTTTCACATGAATGAAAGAACGTTCTAACGAGATAAAAATTGTCAACTTGTCCTAAGTTTAAGGTATACAAGTTAATTTTCATGTTTCGCCCACTGCATTTAAGGCGTGATGGCATAATTGCATAATAATAGATAGTAGTGAAAGGAAAATACAACATACGTACAATTTTCAACTTGCGTCCTAGCCTTATTGGAATAATTTTAGTAATAAACCAAGAATAGAGTATAATATACATATATCACATATATACATAAATATATACATGTAGTATACATAGACTTCATTTTATCTAATTTACCCCATTTTATTTATTGCACATAAAAACGTTCATATTTGATAGGCTTCAAATCTGAATACGTTGGGATTCAGAATAAACCCAAATTTAATCAAATAATGAATCAAACCAAATATTAACCTTTTTAGGTTACAATCAAATATTTAGATATAGGGATAAATTACATAAAATAGAAGCACATCACCTCTTTTTGTTCTCAATTCACTACTAAGACCAAGATCCATAAACCTAATAAATTGACAATTCTTGTGCAATACATAAAAATATAAGATTTGGGTGCTTTGTATTTTTATATTATCATTGTACAAAATCCTCTTAGGCACAAATCAATATGTCAATCTACAAAAAGTAGAATATGCCTAAGGAAATACAATATTCCACTCACATTGATTTGAAGAGCGTAGATCAAATGTTGTTGTGCTTTTGGATGAAATTTCCAACTCTAGAGATCTATATATACATAAGAAAAAAATAAGTAAACTCTTATAAATATTTCATATGGTTCCAAGGATATATTCTAATCTATATCAATTAGAAAAGATTATAGAGAAAAGGAAATAGATTAGAAGAAGATAAAAACCTAATTCTGAAATCAATGGCTGCAGAGGCAGTGTGAAGGCACAATGGAGAAAAATGGCTAGGGTTTAGTTGAAGTCTAGGGGCCTATATATAGTTGCTTGTGTAAACTTCGGCTGTTGGATTATTTAGATATAATCCTAGTCATTTGTTTATATATTTTACCCCTAAAACCTAACCAAACCTAGCGATATTGGTCATTTCAACCGCCAAGCGGTTGACTTACCCCCTAGAAGGGCAGTTGACCGGCGGTCGACACCACTTCTAGGGGGCAGTCGACCTTCTAGTCGTTGAAGTGCCTAATAAATTTATATGGGGTTGAGTTGTTAAATTATATATAACGTTTATTTATTTGCTTTATATCTTAACTTGTTTACAATATTCTTTGTCCCCTCCTTCCTATCTTTATTTTGAAATTCAAACTCATCTATGTTTATTTTATTTCTTGGACATATATATTATTTATCTGACCATATTTTTTTTGCATTTACTATCTAATTTTGTTTGCTTGTAACTTCTTCGTAGTATCACCGTTTTCAGCATATTATATATATAAAAGATTCAAATTACGCTATGAATCCAAGTAAAAGATTTTCATTGCCAAATTCATAAAGCCGCAAAATCTCATTTTCCAAACTATTTATATTTTATTATTAAATTGTTTATTTTTATTAATTGTTAATATTTTTGTTTTTATGTATATTTTACGGGGTGTTACACGAAGGATGGAGAGAATGAATTTCGTGGGGCTAAGACTCCAGTTTTGGACCATCTTCTCCATGTGGTGGGTTTGCACCCAAAGGTCACCTCGTGGTTTGCGAAGAAGATGGTAGCGTTGGGGATGCCGGGCTGGTGGCGGTGGTATTCCCCAGGGCCAACTCTTTGTTGTGGATGCCTCAGGTAGTGCTTACCGACATGCCCCCAGCTAGCTGAGAGATGGTCGGAGCTTAAGTGGAGGCAAGATGCAGCGATGATAACAAAGAGGAGGTGCTAGTTGGAGAGTAAGGGTTTGCTTCTTGTTCATGTTTTGTATGTGACAAAGGAGACAAAAGTGGGAGAGAATCACAAACTAGTTTCTCCGATGACATTCTCAGAGACCACAACGTTGATGTAGGCAGTTACAGAAATTGGTGGAGGGTTGGTGTCCCCAAGCCTGCTTTCGCGAGTGTGCCTCCCGTAGTGTTTCCCGATGTGCCCCTGGTTAACTAGAAGTAGCCGGAGCTCAGGTGAAAGCAAAAGGTTATGACGTAGCGAAGAGGAGATGCCCTTCGGAGAAGAGGGCTTGCTCTTTTTTCTCATTTTTCCACCATCGAGGGAGGGAAAGATAGGAATGAGCCATAAGCTGGTATCTTTGATGATGACCTCAGAGACCACTGCATCATAGTTGTTATCGTTTGAAGCGCTCGAGTACTCTTTACGCTTTCTGGTAATCGTATTGAGTAGGGAGCACCAGTCGTCTTCGCGACCAAGGTAGACAACTCTCTCCGTCTATGTGTAGATACAAGGAGCTGAACAAACTCACTAACAAGAATAGAAACCCACTCCGGCAGATAAATGACTTGTTTGATCAATTACTGGAGGCTTTAGCTTTATCGCAGCTGAATTTAGCCATAGGTTTTCATCAGCTTAGGGTAGCGGATGACCACACAGACAATACTGCTTTTAGGACTCCTAATGGATTCTTTGAGTGGCAGGTTATGCCTTTTGGGCTAACCAATGCACCAACGTACTTTATGGATTTGATGAGCCGGGTATTTAGGGAGTACCTGAATAAGTTCGTGGTGGTATTCGTTGACGATATCTTGATTTTTTCGTGCAGCGAGGAAGAGCACGCCTTGCACTTGAAAGAGGTCCTCTGTACTCTCCGTGCACATCAACTAAGGCGAAGTTTTATAATTGTCATTTCTGGTGGAAGGAGGTAAGGTTCTCCGGGCATGTTGTCTCTAGAGATGGTATAGCGGTGGGTCCCGCTAAGGTTGTCGCAGTTTAGGATTGGAAATATCCCAAGAATGCAAAAGAGGTAAGGAGTTTCTTGGGTTTGGCGAAATACTACCAGAAGTTCATTAAGGATTTTGCGCGAATCTCAGCTTCGCTTACCCTCTTGACCAAGAAGAACCTAGTTTTTTCTTGGGATGTAGATTGCGATGATGCATTCTTGAGGTTGAAGAAGGCCCTTACATCAGCTCCGATACTGGCTCTTCCTGGTGGCACGAAGATGTTTACCGTTTATACGGATGCTTGCGGCACGAGTTCAGACGTAGTGCTTATGCAGGAGGGTAGGGTTGTCTTCTAAAGGGGTAACAACCCGCATTCTACGCATCGGAGGATCATAGAATATTTATTTATTTCTTGTATGAAGATGTATGGTCATGTAACTTTGGGAAACGACTATAGGGGTCATTTCCCATGTTCATGATTTTTACCGCTTTTTAAATAACTGTTTTGCCCCTAACTGATCTTGTTTCGGCCATAACTTTTGATTGGAAAGGAATTTTGACCTGAAACCACTTCCATTAGATTCGTTTGATGGTTTACCTTTCCGTAGATTGGTCATAATAGCCAAACGGACTTACCGTTTGTGAGATATGGCTGAAATAAGGTTTGGAAGATTGAAAACTGCTTAACTGGGCCAAATAGGGTGATTAGTGAATGGGCCCATAACCCATTTCGGGAACAGGGTTATGGGGAGGCTGAAAAGAGTTAGGGTTTCATTCCATTTCAGTTTTCTAGCCTCCATTTAACTCTTAGAAACCATAAAAATGGCCTCCAACCTCTAAATCACCTCCAAATCACTTTCTAGTCAAGGATTAAGCTTAGCAACATCAAATCAAGGGAGATCTTCACCAAATCAAGATTAGAGCTGCTAATTTGCATTGCTATTCACGCCCAAACTGAGATTTATTTTAGATCTAAGGTTTATTTGTGGCTAAGGTGAGTGATTTGCATAGTTCCTCACTAATTATGGTTAATTAAGGGTAAGTAGTGTTAATTAGCGAATTTAAACATGATAAAATTCTGGAAAAATATTTGATGTTTTAGACCTCTGATGTGAACTTGGGTTAATTTGGTTAAGTTTTGCTAATCCTATCATTAATTATGCTTGAACATGTTTAAGGGGAAATATGGGGTTTTGGCTATGTTGATCCATTTTAACATATCATATTGATGTTTTGGTGTTTGAGGTCACTTCTATTTGTTGCTATGACTTTGTGGTATGCTTTATGATTGATTAGAATAGATAAAATGGTCGAAAACACCGTCGAATGGCGTAAAACACTCGCTGGAAAAAGTTGCAGAAAATGGTGTAGGCTTTCGGATCGGATCAGAGGGATGTGCTCGGAACGGATAGTGGACTGGGCAAGGGATCACCGAACCGAGGCTTGGCACAAGGGAAAGTATGGCAAAAAGGAAGGCCACAATGGTTGAACTAGGATCGGATCGAGCTAAAGAAGGGGGAATCAGATCGACTGAGGGGAAGAGAAGGGGATCGAAACGGAAGAGGAAAGGGAAGTGGATCGGATCGGAGACCAGGAACCTGATCCGAAACGATGGAGCAAGGGTACACCGACCCGACCCGCCAGAGAGCACCCGAACCGATCCAGTGATGCCCAATAACCCAAGATGCAAAGGTAGTCCAAATGGAAGTTAGAGCTCGGGATCCAATTGGGAACCAATGAGTTCACTTCATAGTTGGGCTTTGCTGCGGGACGTGTGTTAAGGAGTTGTCGACGTTCATAACTTCGATTCACCATTGAGAAGGAATGATGGGCTACGTATCAGTGCAGTAGAGTCATCATGAATCGAGGGGAAAAGTGATCGTAGCAAGACTATGAGCTATTGCAGTGGAGCCGTTGTGACTCCATGGGGCAGAGTGTACATAGTAAAGGATTAGTAAGGCTATGAGCCAGTGTAGTGGGGTGTGTACGACTCCATGGGGCAAAGTGGACATAGTGAAGGATTAGTGGCTATGGATCAGTGCAGTGAAGCCATTGTGACTTCATGGGGCAGAGTGATCATAGCAAAGTATTGGGTGATCAAAGTGGTGGATATCGTATGCTTTACGCACTGAGTGAGAGATGTAAGGATGGTTGCTATGCTTGATTGTTTGCCATCACTATGACATGCACCCCCCACCCCCGTTACCTTTACACCATTTATTCAGTAGCACCTTAGAGTGTTGTGCAGTATGTAGTGCTAACTCTTTGGTTGCAGGTCCAGGTTCAGGTATGGTTTAGTATACCTGTTATTGTTCTATTTAGCTGCTTATCGCTCATACCAGACTTTTTGTTTGACCTAGAGTTTTATGTCACTTCTTATTACTTTGGGTGCTCTCACGAGCAGACTAGAGACAGGTTAGATGGTGATGCGCGAGTAGCAGATTCAGAGGCGAGCAGGAGGCTTCCACGTATGATATATAGATATTCTCCCTGTGTCGTTACTAGTCACTATTTTGGGCATTAGTAGTGTACCTTTCTTGTTAGCTTTTTGAGACAGTTTTTAAAAGTTGTAATAAGGCCGTACTTTGGATTTTCCGCTGCTATGATAATTTGTTTCAGCTTAAGCACTGTCTCACCTGTTTTATGTCAAGTATGTTGTTATTATATTTTGTTCCATGCGTTGTGAGACATTCTACAGGTTCTTTGTTGATTCTTCATCTTCTTCCTTTCCCTCTGATGACCGTCCCGTGCTAACTGGACATGTGTACAGTGCACTTTTGGAGCAAATGTTGGTTGGTGTGGGGCGGGCTATCATATAGGCGGTTGAGGGTACATGTGAAGAACTACCGTACCCATGATTTGGAGCTACCATCGATAGTGTTTGGGCTTAAGTCTTGGAGACACTATTTATTAGGTGAGAGGTTCGAGCATTACACAGATCATAAATCGCTCAACTACTTGTTCTCACAAAAAGATCTTAATTTGCGACAGCACCATTGGATGGAGTTCCTTGAATCTTATGGCTTTGATATAGTGTATACCCCGGGGAAGGTGAATGTGGTAGAAGATGCATTGAGTAGGAGAGAATGACTTTGAATCCATTGTTTGTACAGTGGAAGAGTTTGGATTTTATCTCATCGCTCGATTTTAGACCATCTACGAAATTTGCACTTGGATTATTGGCATCATTGGAGGTATGACCTACTCTCTTAGAGAGCATTGGATCTAGTCAATGTGAGAACCAGCAGTTAATGATATCATGGACCTACTTAGCAGAGGAGAGACCTCTAGTCAACTTTCTAGGTATATTGGCTACATCGTGATGGAAGATTGTGTGTTCCTAGAGTTGATGATTTGTTGAGATCAGTTTTAGAAGAGGCTCATTACTCTCAGATGACCATTTATTTGGGCGGTGATAAGATGTACAGAAATATAAGGAGCGGTTTTCATTGGATAGGGATGAAGAAGGATGTGGCATAGTATGTTGCTCGATATATGGATTGTCAGTGGGTGAAGGCTGAGTAGAAGAAGCCTAGTGGCTTACTTCAGCCCTTGGTGTTCCATAATGGAAGTGGAAGAGCATCCTGATGGACTTTATAGATTGGTTGACCAGATCAAGGAAGGGTAACGTCAGTAGTTGGGTTATAGCCAATAGACTGACTAAGAGTGCTAACTTTATCCAGGTTAAGATTAAGCAGACGACAACTTGGTTGGCATCAGTGCATCTTAGAGAGATCTTTCGACTTCATTGAGTGCCCTCTAGTATTGTTAATGACCGAGAACCCATCTTCACAAGCGAGTTTTGGAGGAGGTTGTAGGAAGCATAAGGGACACGATTACGATTTAGTGCTTCCTATCTCCCTCGTACAAATGGATAGACGGGGAGGGTTAATAGGATTCTCGAGCATTTATTGCGGCTGTGTATCCTAGACTTTGGAGAGACCGTCGTAGAGCATCTTTTGTTGGTAGAGTTCACATATAATAACAACTATCAGACAAGTATAGGTATGTCTCCTTTTGAGGCATTTTATGGACGACCCTGCAGATCACCTACATGTTAGTGGGAGTCCACGGACAAACTTCTACTTGGACCTGGGATAGTTAGAGAGACTTCAAAGAAGATAGATTTGATTCTGAGGAGGACAAAGGCAGCTCAGGACAAACAAAAGTCGTACGTAATTCAGCGGAGGACATACCTATAGTTCGAGGTAGGATACATAGTCTTTGTTAAGGTGTCACCTTTGAGGAGTATTGTTCGGTTCGGCTTGGTATGGAAATTGGCACCGAGGTTTGTAGGGTCATTCCATACAGTGGAAAGCATTGGTCAGATGGCTTACAAAGTTAGACTACCGGAGAGATTGGCAGGAGTTCATGATGTGTTCCATGTTTCACACTTACGAAAGTGTATACATGATTATGTGGTAGTTGTAGAGTCGAGTACCCTAGAGAATATCGAGGTAGAGAGGGAAGCATCAATCAAGAGAGTTCCTACTAGGATAGTAAGATCTGAAGCTAAGAAGCTACAAAATAAAGAGAGTAATCTAGTTAAGATTCAATGAGGAAAGATAGCGATGACGTGACTTGGAAACTAGAGGATAAGCTTCGTGCTTCTTTTCCGTTTCTCTTTGAGAGTATGCTCTTAATTCTTTCCTAAGCTTTGAATTTGAATCTATTTTTCCTATCATTTGAATCATAAGTTTTAGGTAGAAACCTATGGATGGTAGGAAAAGGTTTAAGACGTGTTAATAGAACATGTTATGGTTGAATGGATTCACATAGATGCAAGTGTTTGCTAGTGGATGCAGTGAATGCATATACACACATTAGATACTAGTTAGGGATTGACTGAACTAGGATACTTACATATTGCATATGGATATAAGCGTATTTTAATTTATTTTAAATATGGATGAAAATGGTTGAATCATCACTTGGATGTTGCATTTTGATGAATGGTTATTGCACCCATATAGAATTTTATATGCATCGTTAGGGTTCCTTTGCATACATACTGGATGCATAGCACATACATGAATTGCATTAAGGAGGTCAACTGAATTAGCAGACAGCCTGATTTTCGCATTAGCTTAGGGACATATACACAAAACCTTTGTATATGTTCATGAAAAGCATTAGAGAACCTAAGGACAATGGATGCTAGTGATTAATGGTTGAGTAGATGGGTGTAGATAATGGTAGATAACATTCTTTTAACCTTCGAGATTTCGGGGATGAAATCCTTTAAGGAGGGGAGAATGTAACACATTGAAATTTTGTAAACAACAATTAAATAGAAAAGAGTGATAAGCCATATATTAATTAAAATAATAATTAGAATTAGACAAAGTGGATTTCACCATTGGGTCCGTTACGAAATTCTGGTTTAGATAGACTTTTATTTTTTATAAAATAGGCGAAAAACAAACAAGATATGATCAATTTAAGTTTGTGTTTCAAAACCAGAAATTAAATAGATAATCGAGTTGAAATCAACGGAGTAATGGGAGAACCAACCCATAACTAGGTCGACCATGCGGTTGACTTAGGGTCCATGTGGGCCGACCACTGTGATGACCCACATAAGCGGATGGGTCGACACGCATTGATGCCAGGCACGATTTTGTGCCTGGCACGAAAACAAAGTTGTTGTAATGTTCTGGAGAATTCTACTGACATGTTTTGAGAGTTGTGATTGAAAACCTAATAATCCTAGGGATTAGATTATCTTTATACACCTATAAATTGACTTGTACTCCTCACTTTCTCCCCACACTTCTCCTTCATTTCCTCAGCTTCCACTCTACCTATGTTCTAGAATTAAATAAAATTGGGGAATATATCGGAGTACTATCCAATTGTAGATCAGAAGGATTATTCTACCAAAGCCTTTTAGTGGATTTGCAATCTTTTCCTTGAGTTCTATGTAAATTTTTAGATCAGCTATTTTCATCGGAAAGATTGGACAACAAAACAGTTTATATCCATAAGTTTTATGTTTATAGTGTTTATAAATTTGTTCTTCTGTAAGTTATTATTATCTATTTTGTTGTCTATGTTTATTACTTTCAGTTGTTTATTAATTGTAATTAATTCTTCATTTTTTATCCTTTTCTCTGTTATGATTTTATTTATAGTCTTGCAATGCCCTATTTTATTTATTTTGTTCATCTCTGAGTCTAGGCCTTACGAGTAGCCTAGACCAATTTTTTCCTTTTTATTTATTTTTTCTCTAAGCCTAGACCTAACTAGAGCCTAGGCCTTTATTGATTAATTTGTGTAAAAATTGGAATAATGTTAAAAGTAAGTTAAAAAGGGGATTTTGGGCATGTTGGAAATTGATGAATATTATATTCAAATAATGGACTGTAAATTGGGGATAAAACCTTAAACATGTAATTGGAGGACATGTAAACTGAAATAAATTGGACTTAATCGGACATTCAATAACATGAAGAAGAGTTGTATAAAAATATTACATTAATTAGATTTGTTAATTACAACCTAGGATATAACATGTGGTCGCATTGGGATTATTAATAAACCTTAAACGTGTTAAGTTAAAATTATGAAATTAATAAGCTAACATAGAGGGAGTCCATTCCGGCAGCGTGGGACTGATTAGGGAAGATAAGAGGCTCGTATATTAGGTCTGCTTCGGCAGCGTGGAGATGGTTAGGGAATATAAGAGGCCTAATAGAATAACAAAATCCTAGTTTAGGTCCGTTTCGGCAACGTGAGGCTGATTGGGGAAGATAAGAGGCCTAATAAAATAATGAATTGAGGACCAAGTCTAGGGGTGACTTGTGTCAATTGCATTTTTGGTTGGGGACCCGTATTAGTCAGTATCCCTTTGTTAGCACAAAATATCACACTAAGTTGACGGTAAAGCACGTTTTACTAAACTGGATAGTAAGAGGCCCAAGCAAGGTGGGTACGGGCGTAATCCAACGGAACGAGAGTGTGCATCATTCAGCTTGGGGAAAATAAGTTGTTGTAATGCCTGTGATTAACTACTGTGTCCTTTTAGTTTATGGGTGCGGGCTTGATAACCCCGAATTCCATAGCTAGTGCAAGTTATCACATTTTGGGTAAAGTAGCCGATTGAGGGTAGAAATTAGGTAAAGCCTAATTGTGATATCTTTGTAGCTGGTGCAGCAATTTTCGGATATGAAGGAGAAGTCTACCTTTATTACTGTTTATCTTTCCTGCTATTTCATTTATGCTTACCGTCCATTTCTCTTAGAGCTATTCATTGTCTAAATGCTTCCTTATCTTATGCTCATGCTAGAAATTACTAGGACTCACCAGACATATTTCTGATCAAGTTTGTTTTCTCCTTATCTCTCTTCCTCCCCTCCCCTTAGGTTTGTAGGGTGGAGGGCCTCAGCAGTGAATTTTGATTATTTGGTTCAGCTTGGATTCGAACTTTTCCCGGATTCATGTATTAGTTCAGTTTTTATTTTATGATAATTGACTTATGAGAGGGATAGCTTTTGTGGTTTTACTTATGTACTCTGATATTTTCTACAAGACAATATCTTTGTTGAGGATGATGGCTACCTGGTATTTTATAATGTAATAAGTACCATGACTTGATTTTCTTATTTAAATAAATGTTTTAAAAGTTTTCACTGTGTTTTATATTTCTTTCTTGTGAATTTTAGTGTCTATGTTGTTACTTTATACCTAAGCACTTCACAAACCTTAGCGCATCCTCATATGGGTGACGTTAAGGGATGCGGGGTGTCACAAGTCTGTTTCGGTAGTAGGGTAGGCTGATTAGGGAAAATAAGGGGCCAAAAATAATAATAAATCTATGGTGTTCTTAGCGTTTTTGACAATTCTATGGGGGTTTAGGGTATCTTGGCGGTTAACAATAATTCTATGCTGGTCTTAGCATTCGTTGACAATTCTATGGGGGTCTATATTAATTGGCGGTCAATGACAATAAATTAAATTGGGGACTAAGTTCATGGGTGACTTGAGTCAAATTTCATTTTGGTTGGGGACCCGTATCAGATAGTATCCCTTTTATCACACTATGTAAAGGTCTCACGAGGAGTCAAGGGCACGCTTATACTGTACTGGTAGTAAGAGGTCCAAACAAGCTAGGTACGGGCACATTCTGGGCGAGTAGTGAGTGTGCATCGCTCCGATTGAAAAAATAAGACGTTATAATGCATGTTTTAATGCTATATCCTTTAGGGATGATGGGTCGGACCTGATAAACCCGAGACCCATAGTGATTATCACAACTGTGGTTTAGGAGCCGGTCGAAGGGTAGAATTAGGTTACATCCTACTTATGAATGTTAGTAAGTGGTGCTAAAATTGAATGATATGAATGAGGAGACAATCGACTATATCTTCGTGTTGATATCAAAAATGATAACAACATCCAAGGTGTTCTTGTAATACGTCACCAAAAGGTAAGATTTAAAAGTATGGAGCCACAAACACAAGGAAAAAGTAAAGACAAGGAAATTTAGAGTGGTTCGGTCTCAATTTCAACCTAAATCCACTATAAAAGTAAATTTCATTATCATGGAAATTAAAAGGTACATGATTTCACTCATTTCACTCATTTTAATCTCTTTTATAATGATTTTCTTTATTTTCTCTCTCTTTGCTTTTGATTCACTTGAAATCATGAAGGAATGGATGAGATCTCTTGAGTTGTGATGGTTTTTGTGTAGATCTTCATCAACTTGAACTTTTAGATGACCTTTATTGGTTCCATGATGATTTTGTGTTGAATATAGGCTTGAGAGAGAATTATTGGAGGCTAGAGTGATTTGGAGTGCTGGAGAAATAGATTGGACAGCACTTCGTGGAGAAGAAAGCCGGTCCCTGAATATCTAGAATGATAGGGTATTTATAGATGTGCTTTCGAGGTAGCGGTAGAGTTGTAAATATGGGTGTACAGAGCCTAAGGTCAGTTTATGACCTGGATTCATTGCTTGTGTGAGATGATGTACGTTATAGCCAACGACAACCTGATGTTCAATATTTGGACAACCAACTGTCTAGCATATACGATCTAACATATTTGTGACCTGCTGTATATTTTTATAACTGACATGCTTGTAAGCAGTGATCCGATTTATTCAGATCGTTGAATACCACGATATCTCGTATGTGGCCAACAACTTGATCAGTAATCTTTTGCATGGTCTAAATTATCTTGCGACGTGTTTTCTCCATAGCATGATACTTTGGATTGTGAACAAAAATGATGAACGTTCCATTATATGTCACATAGAACGTCCGAACTATTCTTCAGTATTTCATGTATGTGTCATTGTTAAAATTATGGATACAATTTAGACTTTGTATCACCACATTCTTTACTTGCCACGTATCATAAAACATGAGTTTCACATGGTTTGCAAATACCAGCACCTTGTCTTATCCTCAACATGAACGACCTGCTGCACTTTGCATGGCTTTTAGCAGAAGCTAACGACCTAAAGTAGGTCGTGATAATGAACTGGAAGCAAGTAACGACCTGAATAGTCATGCAGAAACATCACGCCCTAACATATAAAGGTCTAATGCCCTGACGTAAAGTCAACGACCTGAGCATCTTTATATGGTCTTAACGACCTGATTAGTGTTTAACAATCTGTTCAGGAACGACTTGATTTGCATGATCTGGCACAGGCCACATTTTATAACGGGGTTAACATTTGCCCCTCGGAGACCAATCCTTCCTAATTCACATTTTTGTTGAAAAAAATTCTTTTGTTTGCTTGTGAAATATGGAAGCTTCGAAATCATGAACTTTTACCCAGTTTATGTTAATACATTTTGATGGATCGTCACACGTTATTTTGGATGGGTTCGGACCATTAAAATAGTAGCGGGCCAATATAATGTTTCCAACGGGCCGTTAAAGTCTGGCTGAGATGGATCGGATGAAGCCTATCCGTGAACCACTTTATACATTTTCTTCGGGTTTGCTTATTTCTTCATTTCCTTATTCTGAATACCATCATTTGAATAGCGGATAAAGGTTTCTGAAGAACTCTTTGATTCTATCCTTTCAGTTTGTTATTCTTCTCTACCATTGAAAGTGAGAGATCTTCAGTCTCCGATTCAAGTCAAAGCATACATCAACCTCTTACGAGTCAAAGATCAATCGCGAGTTTCTCCTTTTTCAGATATGAACTACTTCGGCATTACTGAGTTTAAATTTGAGATTTGCTCTGATCAACTTATGGTTTTGACTCGAATTCTTAGGAGGTTTATACTCGTTTACATTGAAATTCGGCTGTGATGTACTTCAGATTATGACTAAAGTTGCTGTTAATCTTTGAATCGACTTATACTTTAATGAGTTTCGATCCAAAATGCATGTTGAATTAGCTTTAGTGATGAATGAATTTGTATCTGATTAGCTTGCATTGATTCGAGATTCTGCGCCCATTAGCTTCAGTGTCGCCGAGTTCTGTAAATCTGATTCTGCTCTTGTGCCAATGAGCCGCTCGTTGAATGGATATGAATTTTGGACCTGCTTGAGGCCATGTCCTACCCATGCTCTCTATATGAATTGTGCTTTGGGAACTTTCACTTTGATAATTGAAGGCTCACTTTTGAAGTTTGTTGCATTCAACCATCTTTGGAATTTAAACAATTCACGTTTATGTCTTAAAAGTTGAACACCTTTATGCCCTATTTACTGTCTTACAACAACAATTAACACTTGCAAATTTTGGATTTACACCTCGTCATCGACCATCTGCATCAATGATAGAATAGTTAGATCATTAAAATGACTTATAATGAATTTTATGATTGGGAATGAATGACGTGCCTATATGAACTATTTTTTGTTTACTGTTTATAATTTGTCAAACATTGTCTGCATAGATACGATATTCTAATCCAAATTCGCGATGACACTAAAGTTCTGCTAATCAATATATGTATACCGACCATAGAATTAAAGCATTGGTTTTTTAATGACTTGTGTAATGTTGTACGATGATTTATGTTTTATGAAACATGTACCTGTACTTTGTTTTTCAAATAAAGTTCCATGTGTGGAGTGAATACCAGGAAAAATACCAGTTACTGTTGTGGAAAGGAAATCACTTCTGCTTAAAATGGAGTTTGAATTTGAATTTTTGAGGCTAGTGTGACAGCAGGGATTCTGAATTCTAATTGAATCAATCCTTAAATGCTCCCTGTCCTTTAAACAATCCATCAGAGAGACATCGCTATGTGTTAACTCAATATGTTTTTAATCGATCGCACATTAAGTTTGACATCCGTGAGTTTGTCGCAATATTGCCAAGAAAATAGGATTTTGCTGATTGTCCATCTTTAGGCTTGCTGTAATAGCTTAGTTGGATTCAGCAATTTGATTTTAAGCTCGCTTTAACATCGTGGATCATCCCCGAATATATAAAACTTGGAGTCTCAACATCTCAATGGATTGCTCCAGTGCATGACTATTGCCCAATCCTCCTTTTATAACTCATGTTGATACCGTTGATGGATATTTGGCTTCAATTTCTTGGGAAGTGTTGTTGCTTTTTAGATTCGAACCATGCCATACTCGCATAGTTTCCTTTTAAGAATTGCTTCTTTTCAAGTTTGCAGCAAAATATCATCGGGTTCTTTGAATAAATTAAGATTGGAGCTTCGCAAACAAGGGATCTTTTGCGTTGAGGGATTCTAGTTGGATTTCCCAGGATTGATCTTCATCGATGCAGTGAGTTTTATCGACATATTGAGCGTATCAATTTTGTTGCCCCAACTTTTGAAGGCAAAATCTTATGTTTGTTGCTCTCCTGCTCACTTATTTTCAAGCATATTAGCTTCTTTGATGAGTGTTAATTAGTTTTTGGCTTATTGCGACATCGTGATGATCCCATGGTATGTTTTTTCGAGCACCGTCCAATTCCAATATGGTTGTGTTGCTCTCATACCGTGGGACGTCACGAGCCGCAAAAGCTGGATGGTATCATCTTATTAGGTTTCCTTGAATGTAGTTGGTGTGCTAGAAGTCTCAACTTTGTCAGCAAAAGCTATTTGAGCTTTCCAACATGCGTAGAGCTTCCGATTTTTGTCAATACAGTAGAAATTCCGACTTTACTAACTGGTTTGGTGCTTCAACTTGGATAAGTTTTTATATCTTTGTGCCCCCACTCGGGGAGGTCTTTGAATTTTGTTCCCCCACTCGAGTAGGACTTGTATTTTGTGCCTCTTCTCGGGGAGGGCTTGTATTTTGTGCCTCCTCTAAGGGAGGACTTATATTTTGTGCCCCCGCTCGGGGAGGGCTTGTATTTTGTGCCCTTGCCAGTGGAGGATTTATATTTTGTGCCCCTACTAGGGGAGGACTTATATTTTGTGCCCCAAACTAAGGGAGGTCTTATATTTTGTGCCCCTACTTGGGGAGGACTTATAATCTCGCCTCTGCTATAAGAGGACAAGACTTTCAATTTCGCCTCTACTATGGAGGGACTTTTAACCTTTCCTATGCTATGAGAGGATTTTTAATTTCCCCTTGCTATGGAGGGACTTTCCGAGCCTCTTGTTGTGGAGAGGTGGACCTTCTGTGTCAACGCAAAGGTCTGACATGAAGGATTTTTTAGGTTTTCTGCCATTCCGTAAGGCGAACATAAGTCGTTGGGTCGGATGCGCTTAACTATGGTAAGCGATCACAAACAGACTGAGAGGCTCTCTCGACAGAACTTTGCAAGGTTTGCATCATTCCATAGGGCGATCATCAGTCCTTGTGTGTCGAATACACTTATTCATAGTAGGCGATCGCAGTCGGACCGAGAAGTTCTTTCGAACATTAGTTGTCTTGTCAGATGCACCTAGCTGTAGTAAGTGATCACATCTAGACTGAGAGGTTGTGACCCCTTAGAACTTGAAAAAGCTTGTGTCATTCCGCGGAGCGAACATCAGCCTCCTGCTGGATGCACCTGACTATGGAAAGTGAGGGCAGCCAGGCGCAGGCTGTCCCTTGGAACTTGCAAGGGTTTGTGTCATTCCGTGGAGCGAACATCAGCCTCCTGCTGGATGCACTTGACTATAGGAAGTGATCCTAGCAGGGCGCGGGCTGCTCCTTGGAAATTGCAACCTTATTTGCTTGCTAAACTTTCCACTATTTGACTCTCGGTAGCTCCCTCTTGCTCACTCTTCAAGGTGGTTCCTTTCACCATTGCATTTATGCATGTTGATATTTATTGCACTTGACGCTTGAATTGGTGTTATTGTGGTTGTCACGTTGTATTGGGTTTTGAGGAAGCAAGCGTTCGTTGGATAGCCTGCGTTAAAGAATCACTTTTAAAATTAACGAAATTTGGACAAGAAAGAGATTCATTCAAGCAAACATTCTTTTAGTCACAGAGCTATTGTTCAACACATCATTTGCAAAATATTACAGACATTTTTACAAGAAGTTTTGAATATAGCAAGTAGAAAAACATGAAGGCAAACATGAAGTAAACTAGGAAGTCAAACGTGAAGTAAAGCATGAAGTAAAGTAGTGGCAACAATGATTGCTTATTCTGAGCCATTGAATATTGGAGCGCCAATCAACAGTCCTCACATTCTCTCATGCGTGGGTTTCGTTACTTGGACCAGTTTGATTAGTGGGTGAATTTTCCCCTGAAGAGCTGGAGCAGAATTTGAGGCTTGTAGATTCTTCACATACTGTTGCAGCCAGTTTTCCTGATCAGCTCCTCTATTAAGTTTTTCAAGTGTCAGCATTCATTATTGCTATGACAGACTGGTTGTGAAACCTATAGAACTTTCCCGAATTAGCTGCCTTGTCGCCTACCCTTATCGGATTTGGTTCTGCATATTCTTCAGAATTCTTCGTTGCAGATAGATATTTTCATAGGTGTCATTCAAAAGGCGTCAGCTCGGATGAGTTGAAAAGATGAATTTTCCTATTATCTTCGTTGCCCTTTCCGTCGTTGGTACACTTTTTCTCCTGATTATTCTTTGGATTATATTGAGTAGCAGCACTTTTGGAAGCCCTAACAAGGTTGTTACCATCAATAATCTGAAGAAGGCACAGGATCATCATCCACGCTCATATACTATTCTACTTTTTTATAGAATTTTTCAAGTATGTTTGGTTCTTTCATTTTAATCCATCTACCAAATTCGATCTTCTTATCTATGGCGCCGATTAGAGACATTAAGATCATGCGGGGCTCAGAATTCCCTACCTCGGACAAAGCAATGTTGAATCTCTTAAGGAAACCTTTAATAGACGCTCCTGGATTATGTTTCATCGATGTTAGAGAAATAATATCCTTAGCCTTCATAGCTTGCAGCCTAAACTGCTTCTTGTATTTCAAAGTCAAATCAGCATATCGATTAACGTATTTGGGCGGCAGCTTTGTGAACAATAATGATGCCACGCCTTCTAGATAGAGAGGGAAGCACAAGCATTTGATCTCGTATGTCGCTTTGGGTGCATTCATGTGTCATTCATATTTTTACAAGAAGTGATTCGCATCAGCAGTTCCATTGTATGGAGGCAGAGTAGGATGAGTGAAATTTTTAAGAAATTCTGCTTTGCGGATCCTCTTCGTGAATGGATTTTTGCTAGGGGAGAATCCCATTCCCTCTCACTATCATTGCGAGCCATGCAATCTTTCATTATTTGCTTTATCATATCCACGATATACTCTTTCGATTTGTGGCGTTCCGTAGGGTGGACTTCGATCTCTTTGCCGGATGCCCATCTTGGCGAGCAATCGCGGTTAGAGGATCTAGATCTTCTACCTCCACTGTAGGGGATCTGGGGAGGTGCTCCCTTGGCGGGACTAGCAACTCTTGGGGTATTTCGATCGGAATGACTTTTTGTCATCGGCTTTGTTTCTTGGATATCGGCGTCGTTCTTATCTCTTTCCAAACCATTGAGGCATTCCATACAATCGTTATAATAACGGTCTAAGGCCGACGAATTTGCGTTCTCCCTAAAGTTGACAAAAACCCTTTGAGGAGGTGCGGGGTTCGCTTGATCAGCGATAAGTGCGTTTATTTTTTAACAGCAAGGCTTGATTAGAATCCATCAATGCTTTATTATAGGTCTCCATTCGTTGGATTAATTTGGCGACCTTGGCATCCAATTCATTCCTTGCCACACCGGCTCCACTTGCTGAGTTTTCGCCAACTTCAAAGTGGTTGGTTAGCGATATTTCCTCATTAACAACATTATCAGATCCTCCAAAGGTTTTACTTGTAGTTATCTTTGACTCTGCCATTATATCAGACAAGGCTTTGAACTTCGAAGAGAATTTGTCAATCAGCCTAGATCTTAAATTCGGAGAATCTATCATAGAAACAAGCTTCGAATCTCAACGGCTCCACAAAGCACTTTAACCATGAGAATGTGAACGTGGCCCCACGGTGGGTGCCAAAATGTTGATATCAAAAATAATAACTACACCCAAGGTGTTCTTGTAACACTTCACCAAAAGGTAACCAAAAGGTATGATTTAAAAGTATGGAGCCACAAATACAAGGAAAAAGTAAAGACTAGGAAATTAAGAGTGGTTCGATCTCAATTTCAACCTGCGTCCATTATAGAAGGAAATTTCATTATCATGGAAATTACAAGGTACATGATTTCACTCATTTTACTCCCTTTTACAATGATTTTCTTTATTTTCTCTCTCTTTGCTCTTGATTTACTTGAATTCATGAAGGAATGGATGAGATCTCTCGAGTTGTGATGGTTGTTGTTTAGATCTTCAACAACTTGAACATTTAGATGATCTTTATTGGTTCCATGATGATTTTGTGTTGAATCTAGGTTTGAGAGAGAACTAATGGAGGTTGGAGTGATTTGGAGTGGTGGAGAAATGGATTGGACAGCACTTCATGGAGAAGAAAATTGGTCCCTGAATATGTGGAATGATGGGGTATTTGTAGGTGTGATTTAGACGTAGTGGTAGAGTTGTAAATATGGGGGTGTAGAGCCTAAGGTCAGTTGACGACCTGGATTCATTGCTTGTGTGACTTGATGTACGTTATAGCCAACGACAACCTGATGTTCAATATTTGGATAGGCCAACTGTCTAGCATATATGATCTAACATATATGCGACCCGGTGTATATTATTATAACCGGCCTGCTTGTAAGCAGCGATCCGATTTATTCAGATCATTGAACACCACGATTGCTCGTATGTGGCCAACAACTTGATCAGTAATCTTTTGCATGGTCTGAATTATCTTGCCACATGTTTGCTCCATAGTGTGCTACCTTGGACTATGAACATAAATGATGAACATTCCATTGTATGTCACATAGGAACGTCCCAACTTTTCTTACCATGTTTCATGTATGTGCCATTCTTAAAATTATGGATACAGTTTAGACTTTGTATGTAACGACCGGGAAATTCAGGTGACCTTGATTATCCGATATACAACACATATCGAACATCAAGAGTCGAAAATACCGGATGGTTAATGAAAGAAATTATAGGGTGAGAATAGATAAGATAGAAACTTAGAATAGAAGAAGAAGAACATCAGAGTAACACGAACCTCACAGTGGAATGAATAACATATAATATATAACATAACTTTGAAATATAAATCTGTACTTGCATATATATCATTTCAAAGTACTACACTTACAACACAACGGAAATAAACAATAGCTATATGATCCTGAAGCCTCCTGCTCCAAGCTCTCCAAGTATATGTGTAAAATCCTGACTACTTGGTTGCCCATACAAAATTGGGCACCCGAGAGTTTAGGGAAAACAAAACAAAATAAACTCCGGGTCATTCATGGGACTGGTATGAGTAAAACAGTTTGAGCCATTAAAAGATATCTCATAAGACCACGTCGTATAAAGGAACCGGTTTTTCCCATATGAGAATCCAAATTATCTTTATATCAAAAAACATTTGATATTATAATAATGTCTATCAATCACAATATAATAATCATCTAGCAGAAACGCTTTCATCTCACATTCTACATATATAGTATACAATCAAAACCGCAAGCACGTACTGGGTAATGGATTTCCAACTATGACAAGGTATGGAACCACCTTTCGCTAGTGTACCTCTAGAGAGGAATACACTAGGTTCAACAAGAACATCTTGCAACCCGGCCACACATGACCGACCACTCATTTCGCTTAAGTGTATCGAATGTATATCACCAACGATTGGGACCAACAACCATTTCCCGAATGGGACAGCATCAACAATAGATTTTTAGAAGTAAATGAAACTCTAGATTAGGTGATTATACACCCTAATAGGTGCGACCTACATAGCCATGCTGCCTGCCCGACTTTTGTCATTTACCGGATGTGAGGCTAGAAGCTACGCTTATCTTTTACATGTCACATCTTCATTCACTTAGAATGTCACATCGTCATACCCGCCAAATCAAAAATTGATTTATCCAAAAATAACACGGGTATACAACTAAGAGAAACGAATTCCTCCGCCACCAAACGTGAATACGTTTGAAGAGATCAACTTATGCGATCTAATAGATATACTCTGTCAGACATTCTTCCATTTAAGTTGTCCTGGGACTGGACAAACCGAAGGCACTATTCAGTACATCCATCTTAGGCAATTGTTATCTAAGATTTACAAAACAGCCCTTGCACTTTACTCCGTCTTCAATTTTCTTTGGCATATATGATTCGCAACGCTTATGCCAATACAGAATGGTTCTTTGGATAAATATCCAACCGGTCTCTCCATATTAACAACGTTAAAATGGTTAAAAACTTCGATAGTCGGTGAGTTAACTATCAAAGAAAAACACGTGTGCAAACAACGATATTATTTCCAGATGGAAATAATATCGATCAATCATCATTTAACATTTATCTCTTTAGTTCATTAATTTACTTATCTTCTGTTTCCCTATATTCAACATTTCTTATTTTCCAAATTTAGAAAATATACGTTATTAACAATGGAAAACATTTCCATTTCTTGTTTTCTATATTAGAAAACATTTCTGATTCTTATTTGGAAAACATTTCCAAAGCTCCTTCATTTGGTTTTAAACAGATGTTTAAATAAAACATCGCTAGGCCAACTCCAACCATTTACTAAATTCACTTAACCATCATTCACTATCAAACCTTTACCATTCCTTAGTTAAGAAGGAAGTCAATCAAGTTAGGGTATAATTACCTCTCAAACCTTAACAGAACAATGTTTTAACTTCGAAATAGATAAAGTTTATCTTTTGAACCTTTAACAATTTCCTTACGTAACTCTCTTTCGAATAATCTCTATTCGATAACTCCTCCCTTCGAATAACTATATTCGATAATTTCTCTTATGAATAACTAGATTCGAAAACCTTTCTTCGAATAAACTATATTCGATTAACTCTATTGGATTAATTCCCTTGGATTAACTTAAATCGATTAACTCTATTTGATTAACTCTTATCAATTAACTCTATTGGATTAACTCTTTTTCATTTAATTTCTTTCGAATAAACTATATTCGATAACTCCTTTAATTCTATTCGAATAAACTATATTCGATTAACTCCTTTCGAATAACCAATATTCGATTTAACTAACTACGAATAACTAACATTCGATACTCTTTCTTTCGAATAAACGATATTCGATAATATCTCTTTTCGAATAAACTATATCCGATTAACTCCTTTCGAATAACCAATATTCGATTAATCTCTCTTCGATTAAACTAATGTCGATTAACTCCCTTCGATTAAACTAACATCGATTAACTCCCTTCGATTAAACTAATCATAACTCCTTTCGATTAACCTATAATCGACAACTCCTTTCGATTAAACTAATTGA
Organism: Allium sativum; assembly: GCA_030737875.1. Lineage (NCBI taxonomy): Eukaryota > Viridiplantae > Streptophyta > Magnoliopsida > Asparagales > Amaryllidaceae > Allium > Allium sativum. The sequence goes on along the minus strand of CM060925.1, from coordinate 134,449,053 downwards.
TAACTCCTTTCGATTAAACTATAATAGATAACTCCTTTCCTTTGACTCTATTCGAATAAACTAATATTCGATAACTCTATTTAACTCTATTCGAATAACTAACATTTGATAACTCCTTTTAACTTTATTCGAATAACTAATATTCGATTAACTCAAATTTTATTAACTCTAATTAATTAACCCTATCGTTTTAACTTTAACTGATTAACTCTAACTGGTAAGTTCTAACTGGTTAATTCTAACTGGTTAATTCTATCCAATTTACTCTATTCGATTAACTCTATTGAATTAACTTCTTTGATTTATTCCTTTGAATTATTTCTTTGAATTATCTCCTTTGAAGTATTCCTTTGAATTATCTCCTTTTCTATTTGTCTTTTTAACAATTAACTATTCCCTTTTCTATTCTATTTATTTAACAAATAAATATTTCTTTTACCTTTTCTATTTATTTAACAAATAAATATTTCTTTTATCTTTTCTATTTATTTAACAAATAAATATTTCTTTTATCTTTCCTATTTATTTAACAAATAAATATCTCATTTATAACATTCTATTTATTACCTATAAATCAATATTTCCATTTAATCTATTTGTAAATGTTTACAAATATTTCCTTTTAAATCCTATTTGTAAGTGTTTTACAAATATTTCTCTTTCTATTTTATTTGTAAATGTTTTACAAATATTCATCTTTCTATTTTATTTGTTTAACAACTAAATATTCCCTTATATTTGTTTTACAAATAATTTCCTTTATATTTGTTTTACAAATCTCTTTCCTTTATATTATTATCCTTTGATTTTATAATTATTTTCTTTTATAAAATCCTTTTCTTTTATATATAAAATCCATTGATTTTATATAAATAATTCATTTTCAAAATACACTTTGAAAATCCTCTTTTATCATTCTGGTATTTAACATACCATATAACAATGATCGGTATCATTCAAACATATAAAATCATCATCAAATTTCATATCACATCATATAACACAATATATGAACAAAACAGTATTATAAATATTGAGGAGTCCAGTTGGACCCCTCCAACTTGTTTCCCTGCATCACAGATGTTAAACAGTATAATTAACATCGATTTTATTTCAATATGAAATATTCTGCCAAATAGAATCAACATTGGATTAACGGTTTATATATATACATATATATATATATATACCGTTATTTATAATTTCAACCAATAGACAAGCAATTCAACCAAACAGTTAACACACAGCAATCAACATATAATCATCAATTCTAATAATACGTTATAAAAATATAACTGTTCAGAGTTGGTGAGTTTTACTCACATTGGACGATCATCGTTAATAACGATAACCATCGCTTGATTCAAATGGACAATTTATTTTGCAATAAATTGTAATGAGCTTCGATTCGCTCCCAGTCAGTCTCATTGTGTTGCTCCCGTCCGTACGATCCCAAGGATCTTGTGTCGCTGAGTTTCGATGTCCTATGGTCAAGTTATGAATTTACGAAGTTAGTACATTTTTAAATAAATTAAAAACATGGATATTCTATTTAATAGGCCTCACCCTCACACCATCAGCCCATTACTTCCTTGAATAAACCCACGCCGCTCCATTCCTTCATCTTCCCACATCGAACAGAGAAAAACCCGAGTCCTATTGACCCGTTGACCTCCTCCTTTGACTCCCCCTTGCCACCTCCACGGCCATCAACTCATGCTGCCACAACCACCAAAATACCCAGCGTCCTACCCTCTATCCGATGATACCCTTTTTATCCAACTCGACCACCCCAATCGACTTCCGTCGTTCCTACCCTCGACGAGACTTGCGATCAATTTTGGCACCGCAACCCACCAGAAAATCACACTCGAGCCCAATTTTGACCACAAACCCAAATCAACAACCCAAATATAGAAACGTTGATCCAATTTCTCAAAAGATTTGACCCTAGTTCCCGCTCGCTCTTTCCAGTGGACGGAAAACCTGATCGAGTCGTTCAAGAATTATACTAGATTGAAGATAAACATCTCCTGATCTCGAATATCTTCTTGCTTTGATTTATAGGATTTTATTGTATTTGGTCTTGGATTTTCTTTTGGGATTTTTACTTGCTGTGATGGGTTTATACGGTTATATATACCTGAGGGTGGTAGGTAACAGTTGTGGCTGAGAAGAGGTATTGTGTGGCCTTCCTATTACCCAAGAAAAATATTGGGGTATTTTATTTTTGATTTATCTATTTTATTTTCTCGATTTAATACTTGTCTCTGGTCCTTAAAAATCCCTACGACCACATACGATATCCTAAAATCACGAAAACTGACATGCCACTAGAGTTCGACATTACGGTTCCAACGAAACTGGTTTCGTCGAATTCCGACTCCGTATGCCTACACAGCGTATTTTTAACCGTCGAAATAATGATTGTTTTTCACTCTAAAAATCCGTACGGCCACACAGTGACTCTAAAAATCACTAAACTTGGGATCTCACAATAATTTAATAGTGCGGATCCAACAAAATTAGTTTCGTCGAATTCCGACTTCGTTTGTAAAAGCTGTTATTAAAGCTCTAAATAACCCTTTTTAAATATATAAATATAATTAAATTTAATATTTATAATTAAATATTATCGTATATATTCACAGTGGAATACCATACAGCTTCAGAATATTCCTATATGAATTTCTAGCATGATATTTCAAATCCCGATTAAATCGATATTTGATTTATAATGAAATATCTTATATATATCGTTATAAATTATAAAGGAACTCCACAACGACTTTTCTAAAATTTGATTTGGGCATAATCAAAATCTACACGACGAAATCTCGATTTTTCTCTTTTATAAGAAAAATATAATTTACCCGCTCTGAACGTTTCTTGTTTCATAGAAATCCGATTTACAACGGCTTCTGTATATTCGTTTAAAGTTCGAATCACCAAATTACGAATTGCAGCACCATTTCGAGCTCGATTATAATTGTATTATAATTTATACATTCAAACTGACGTTATTTAAATATATTCGTTATTCGAATTCAATTCCTAACTGAATTATATATATATATATATATATATATACTTTGAGTTGTCCAGTTCACCTTATATTGTCCATTCAACAAATTTCTGATTATTATTTAATTAAATATATTATTTAATTATTATTTTAATTAAATATTCACTATTATTTAATTTATCGACCATTTGAATTCTAAACCACTATTTATATAATTAAATAAGTTAATTATATATCGCAAAAATACGGGTCATTACATTTTTCCCCACTTAAAAATAATTTCGTCCTCGAAATTGCTAAGGTAGAAACCAAACCCTATCGACCAGTTAGAACTTATTTGTTCACTTCTTAATTTCAGTTTCAACTGAACCAATTTAATTTCAATTAAATATTAAATAATTCTTATCAACGAAAATTTCCAAAAATCCTGAAAATTTTCTAACGCCTTAACTCTTCGAAATTTTTTGCCAGCACCTCCTTTGTACTGGTCAATTGGTCAAATCCAACTCGGCTCTCTGGGCCATCTCCAACCCAAAAGAAACTCAAACAGCTAAGCGGATTGCCAATTCAGCTCATAAATCTTATATCCAATAGAAATATAAACTTGTACCTTTTTGTCGTGCATATCATTATATCATGTCTCCCTGTTATCAATTCAGCAGATACAAGGGTCATCCCAATCAAACTCCAATCACTTTTATCTCCAACACAGCCATTCTCTTATATCCAAGCCAAATATCATTTCAAACTCGAGTTGCATTCTCGATTCCAAATTCTTACGATATCAATCCAATACCATTTCAGATTCTATCTCACAATTCAAAATCCGATTCTACTTGATATATCGTATCCAATTCAATTTCCAGTTAATTGGTTTCAATTCAGTTTCAGCTTGGTTTCACACGTTTCTATTTAAATTTGTTAATTGGTTTAAATTCATTTTCAGCTTGGTTTCACACGTTTCTATTTAAATTTGTTTTTAATTCAAACAGTCTCTTCCTGGGGATTTTAAACAGCTTTTCTTTTCTAAAACCAAGTATTCCTTTTCAGATTTCAAACAACTTGCTTTTCTCAAAACAATTCAATAACAAAATCTTTTCGGTAGTAATCTGTCACTTACAACTCGAAAATGAATACTGATGATGCAGCTGTCATCATCAGAATCTATTTTCCAGTGATCGAAGTGAGTTCAATACTATAAAACCATTTCTAAACATTTCCACTTTGAAATTCATTTCAAAATATAATTCATTCTGCTTGTAAAACAATTTAAAATCTCCCAGGATCTTAAATTTTCCTTATTTTTAATCCAAATCCATTTACAAACACTTATTCAAATTTCCAGATTCTTAATTTCAATTCTGATTTAAATTTCAAATCTAATTCACTTCGTAATACTTATACGAATATTATTTGGTTATATATATATATATATATATATAACCATCTCCATTATAATCTTACTCGATTATAACAACAACCAATATAAATCCTTTATATCAAAATATATTTTGGGTAAAATTATTTCATTTACCCTCTTTTCAAAACATACCATGACGGTTCATCGTATTCGAGTGTTTAGAAGCTCCTACCGATACAGTAGATCAAACTAATCGACCAGAACACATAAACAATTTAACCAATAAATCTCCACAATATAAAACAATTTTTTATATCAATAAAAAATACGCTCTCTCGTATATATACACTCAACTCAATCTAGGGTATTACTAACCCTATCTCTACCGAGTCACGCCACAGAGCCAAGGTAATTCACTTAACCTTATGCTCTGATACCAAATGTAATGACCCGACGAATTCCGGTAGGCTTTGCAACCATCCCTTCATCCCCCCAGATAGCGGGCTAATATCCCACTGTGACTTACATTGTTACCCCAGCACCACGTTTTACGGCCAGCCTTTCGACTTCACAACCAACCCATTACTAGGGACATGTAGGAGTAAGAGTCTCCCGTTCGCCACCTAACGAAAAGCGAGAACCCCCTATCATGTGACACAAGCACTAAGCACGCAACATGAACTGTTATGAGTAAAACAGTTTAAAACAGTTTGAGCCATTAAACGATATCTCATAAGACCACGCCGTATAACGGAACGGGTTTTCCCCTTATGAGAATCCAAATTATCTTTATATCAAAAACCTTTTGATATTATAATAATGTCTATCAATCACAATATAATAATCATCTAGCAGAAACGCTTTCATCTCACGTTCTACATATATAGTATACAATCAAAACCGCAAGTACGTATTGGGTAATGGATTTCCAACTATGACAAGGTATGGAACCACCTTTCGCTAGTGTACCTCTAGAGAGGAATACACTGGGTTCAACAAGAACATCTTGCAACCCGACCACACATGACCGACCACTCATTTCGCTTGAGTGTATTGAATGTATATCACCAACGGTTGGGATCAGCAACCGTTTCCCGAATGGGGCAGCATCAACAATAGATTTTTAGAAGTAAATGAAACTCTAGATTAGGTGAGTATACACCCTAATAGGTGCGACCTACATAGCCATGCTGCCTGCCCGACTTTTGTCATTTACCGGATGTGAGGCTAGAAGCTACGCTTATCTTTTACATGTCACATCTTCATTCACTTAGAATGTCACATCGTCATACCCGCCAAATCACAAATTGATTTATCCAAAAATAACACGGGTATACAATTAAGAGAAACGAATTCCTCCACCATCAAACGTGAATACGTTTGAAGAGATCAACTTATGCGATCTATTAGATATACTCTGTCAGACATTATTCCATTTAAGTTGTCCTGGGACTGGACAAACCGAAGGCACTATTCAGTACATCCATCTTAAGCAATTGTTATCTAAGATTTATACAACAGCCTTTGCACTTTACTCCGTCTTCAATTTTCTTTGGCATATATGATTCGCAACGCTTATGCCAATACGAAGTGGTTCTTTGGATAAATATCCAACCGGTCTCTCCATATTAACAACGTTAAAATGGTTAAAAACTTCGATAGTCGGTGAGTTAACTATCAAAGAAAAACACATGTGTAAACAACGATATTATTTCCAGATGGAAATCATATCGATCAATCATCATTTAACATTTACCTCTTTAGTTCATTAATTTACCTATCTCCTGTTTCCCTATATTCAACATTTCTCATTTTCTAAATTTAGAAAATATACGTTATTAACAATGGAAAACATTTCCATTTCTTGTTTTCAATATTAGAAAACATTTCTGATTCTTATTTGGAAAACATTTCCAAAGCTCCTTCATTTGGTTTTAAACAGATGTTTAAATAAAACATCGCTAGGCCAACTCCAACCATTTACTAAATTCACTTAACCATCATTCACTATCAAACCTTTACCATTCCTTAGTTAAGAAGGAAGTCAATCAAGTTGGGGTATAATTACCTCTCAAGCCTTAACTGAACAACATTTTAACTTCGGAATAGACAAATTTCATCTTTTAAACCTTTAACAATTTCCTTACGTAACTCTCTTTCGAATAATCTATATTCGATAACTCCTCCCTTCGAATAACTATATTCGATAATCTCTCTTACGAATAACTAGATTCGAAATACCATTCTTTGAATAAACTATATTCGATTAACTCTATTGGATTAACTCCCTTGGATTAATTTAAATTGATTAACTCTATTTGATTAACTCTTATCAATTAACTCTATTGGATTAACTCTTTTTCACTTAACTTCTTTCGAATAAACTATATTCGATAACTCCTTTAATTCTATTCGAATAAACTATATTCGATTAACTCCTTTCGAATAACCAATATTCGATTTAACTAACTTCGAATAACTTACATTCGATACTCTTTCTTTCGAATAAACGATATTCGATAATATCTCTTTTCGAATAAACTATATCCGATTAACTCCTTTCGAATAACCAATATTCGATTAATCTCTCTTCGATTAAACTAATATCGATTAACTCCCTTCGATTAAACTAACATCGATTAACTCCCTTCGATTAAACTAATCGATAACTCCTTTCGATTAACCTATAATCGACAACTCCTTTCGATTAAACTAATGATAACTCCTATCGATTAAACTATAATCGATAACTCCTTTCCTTTGACTCTATTCGAATAAACTAATATTTGATAACTCTATTTAACTCTATTCGAATAACTAACATTTGATAACTCCTTTTAACTTTATTCGAATAACTAATCTTGGATTAACTCAAATTTTATTAACTCTAATTAACTAACCCTATCGTTTTAACTCTAACTGATTAACTCTAACTGGTTAATTCTAACTGGTTAATTTTAACTGGTTAATTCTATCCAATTTACTCTATTCGATTAACTCTATTGAATTAACTTCTTTGATTTATTCCTTTGAATTATTTCTTTGAATTATCTCCTTTGAAGTATTCCTTTGAATTGTCTCCTTTTCTATTTGTCTTTTTAACAATTAACTATTCCCTTTTCAATTCTATTTATTTAACAAATAAGTATTTCTTTTACCTTTTCTATTTATTTAACAAATTAATATTTCTTTTATCTTTTCTATTTATTTAACAAATAAATATTTCTTTTATCTTTCCTATTTATTTAACAAATAAATATCTCATTTATAACATTCTATTTATTACCTATAAATAAATATTTCCATTTAATCTATTTGTAAATGTTTACAAATATTTCCTTTTAAATCCTATTTGTAAATGTTTTACAAATATTTCTCTTTCTATTTTATTTGTAAATGTTTTACAAATATTCATCTTTCTATTTTATTTTTTTAACAAATAAATATTCCCTTATATTTGTTTTACAAATAATTTCCTTTATATTTGTTTTACAAATCTCTTTCCTTTATATTATTATCCTTTGATTTTATAATTATTTTCTTTCATAAAATCCTTTCCTTTTATATATAAAATCCATTGATTTTATATAAATAATTCATTTTCAAAATACACTTTGAAAATCCCCTTTTATCATTCTGGTATTTCTTATGGTATTTAACATACCATATAACAATGATCGGTATCATTCAAACATATAAAATCATCATCAGATTTCATATCACATCTTATAACACAATATATGAACAGAACAGTATTATAAATATTGAGGAGTCCAGTTGCACCCCTCCAACCTATTTCCCTGCATCACAGATGTTAAACAATATAATTAACATCGATTTCATTTCAAGATGAAATATTCTGCTAAACAGAATCAATATTGGATTAACGATTTATATATATATACCGTTATCTATAATTTCAACCAATAGACAAGCAATTCAACCAAACAGTTAACACACATCAATCAACATATAATCGTCAGTTCTAAGAATACGTTATAAAATTATAACTGTTCAGAGTTGGTGAGTTTTACTCACATTGGACGATCATCGTTAATAACGATAACCATCGCTTGATTCAGACGGACAACTTATTTTGCAATAAATTGTAACGAGCTTCGATTCGCTCCCAGTTAGTCTCATTGTGTTGCTTCCGTCCATACGATCCCAACGGATCTTGTTTCGCTGAGTTTCGATGTCGTATGGTCATGTTATGAATTTACGAAGTTAGTACATTTTTAAATAAATTAAAAACATGGATATTCTATTTAATGGGCCTCACCCTCACACCATCGGCCCATTACTTCCTTGAATAAACCCACGCCGCTCCGTTCCTTCATCTTCCCCCATCGAATAGAGAAAAACCCGATTCCCATTGACCCATTGACCTCATCCTTTGACTCCCCCTTGCCACCTCCACAGCCATTAACTCATGCCGCCACAACCACCAAAATACCCAGTGTCCTACCCTCTATCCGATGATACCCTTTTTATCCAACTCGACCACCCCCATCAACTTCCGTCGTTCCTACCCTCGACGAGACCTGCGATCAATTTTGGCACCGCAACCCACAAGAAAATTACACTCGAACCGAACTTCGACCACAAACCCAAATCAACAACCCAAATACAGAAACGATCATCCAATTTCTCGAAAGATTTAACCCTAGTTCGCGCTCACTCTTTCCAGTGGACGGAAAATCTGATCGAGCCGTTCAAGAATTATACTAGATTGAAGATAAACATCTCCTGATCTTGAATATCTTCTTGCTTTGATTGATAGGATTTTATTGTATTAGATCTTGGATTTTCTTTTGGGATTTTTACTTGCTGTGATGGGTTTATACGGTTATATATACCTGTGGGTGGTAGGTAACAGTTGTGGCTGAGAAGAGGTGTTGCGTGGCCTTCCTATTACCCAAGAAAAATATTGGGATATTTTATTTTTGATTTATCTATTTTATTTTCTTGATTTAATACTCGTCTCTGGTCCTTAAAAATCCCTGCGACCACATACGATATCCTAAAATCACGGAAACTGACATGCCACTAGAGTTCGACATTACGGTTCCAACAAAACTGGTTTCGTCGAATTCCGACTCCATATGCCTACACAGCGTATTTTTAACCATCGAAATGCTGATTGTTTTTCACTCTAAAAATCCGTACGGCCACACAGTGACTCTAAAAATTATGAAACTTGGGATCTAACAATAATTTAATATTACGGATCCAACAATTTTTTTTTCGTTGAATTCCGACTTCGTTTGTAAAAGTGGCTATTAAAGCTCTAAATAACCCTTTTTAAATATACAAATATAATTAAATTTAATACTTATAATTAAATATTATCATATATATTCACAGTGGAATACCATACAGCTTCAGAATATTTCTATATGAATTTCTAGCTTGATATTTCAAATCCCGATTAAATCGATATTCGATTTATAATGAAATTCCTTATATATATCGTTATAAATTATAAAGGAATTCCACAGCGACTTTTCTAAAATTTGATTTGGGCATAAATCAAAATCTACACGATGAAATCTCGATTTTTCTCTTTTATTAGAAAAATATAATTTACCCGCTCTGAACGTTTCTTGTTTCACAGAAATCCAATTTAAAACGGCTTCTGTATATTCGTTTAAAGTTCGAATCACCAAATTACGAACTGCAGCTCCATTTCGAGCTCGATTATAATTATATTATAATTTATACATTCAAACTGACGTTATTTAAATATATTCGTTATTCGAATTCAATTCCTAACTGAATTATATATATACTTTGAATTGTCCAGTTCACCTTATATTGTCCATTTAACAAATTTTTGATTATTCCACAATTAAATATATTATTTAATTATTATTTTAATTAAATATTCACTATTATTTAATTTATTGACCATTTGGATTCTAAACCACTATTTATATGATAAATTAGTTAATTATATATCGCAAAAATACGGATCATTACATTGTATCACCACATTATTTACGTGCCACGTGTCATGTAACATGGGATTCACGCGGTTTGCAAATACCAGCGGTTTGCCTTGTCTTCAACATGAATGACCTACTGCACCTTGCATGGCTTTTAGCAGAAGCTAGTGACCTAAATTAGGCCGTGATGATGACCTAGAAGCAAGTAACGACCTGAATGGTCATGCAGAAACATCACGTCCTGACATATAAAGGTCTAACAACCTACCATAAAGTCAATGACCTGAGCATCTTTGTACAATCTTAACGACCTGGTTATTGTTTAATGGTCTGTTCAGGAACAACTTGTTTCGCACGATCTGGCACTATACCGCGTTTTATAATGGGGTTAACACTTTGCATACCTTTCTATTGCCTTATTTACTGTTATTGTGCCTTAAACTATTATCATGCCTAGATTCTTCTTTTATCACTCATGCTAGAAATTATAAAATGCACCAAGCTTTATGTTTGACTAGTTTTCTTTCTTCCTCCCCCCTAACCCAGGTTATCTATAGCAACCCATAATTTTTTATCGTCCAAATTGACAATAATCTATACATGTCGACTCAAACAAATCTAAAATACAGATAGCTATCAGGATTAAAATAAGAATAAAAGAAAGAAGAAAATAATCGCAGAATCTCATAGTGGAAGGACAAAATATAATTATCAAATAACAATCCAAGAAGTTGTTAACATATACATTTGATTACACTTTACAACAATTATCAGAGTTAAACTATCACAAAATATACCACTTCCTTTATTCTTGTTCATTCAAATATTCAGCATATTTCCCACTTGTACTAAATTAATCTCTAATTGATTTCTTAATATCTTCATGAATTCACATGAATTTGTTTACCTTCTAACTTCAAGTCAATATTAAATTATATTTTAATAATAATCCAATCCGACTTAATTTATTTTTGGATTAACCCAAACTTATAACTTAAGGACTTTAGTATTCCAAATTAAGTTAATATTTTATTTCAAAATTTAAATCCAGTCACATAAAAACATTTATCGAGCTTATGCAAGTTATTCTTCCAGTTTTAAAGGTTGGAAACCATTATTTATTTTATATTCAACTTAGAAACATTAACTTATACACTAGTTTTACATAGGTTTGAAAACTTAAATTTTTACAAAATTTTCGAATTCACACTTTCCTTGGCGTGGCTCGATCCGAAAAAACCACAAATGCCACACACGACCTCACTCGTCCAAAAAGAAAACAAAAGCCAAGGACATAAAAATCACCCAACCCAATCAATTTATATAAATGCGTACCTATTTGTCGGGCAACAACTTTATCTATGCAATGAAAAGCAACTAGCAACTTTCCTTCCATAAACCTTTTTACTTAAGCAATGCAAAAAGGTTATACATGAAAATTAAATTAAACGATAACATATCCTGCACATTCAACATGAACCCAAGCATTTCAATACACACAGCAAATCAACTTACATATTATAGTCAAACCTATTTATGTAACTAAAAATTTAAATGCTCAAAAGCTCACAATTCAAATTTTATCTTGTACGATGCACATATGTCATTCATATGTAACATCACTTTTGATCGCTCGCTCGATTACACAAATTCAATTCCAAACTAGTCCCAAAACTGATAGAGTTTTGGTCCAGCTTAGATTATTGGAGATTTCTACTTGACTCACTTTCTGCTATTTCATGCATTATTCCAAGTTTGGCTAGATTTTGTATTTGATGTTGAGAAGGATTTTAATTAGTAATCTGATTATGTTGATTTTTCATGAGACAGTTGTAGGTTTATGACGGAGTATATTTTATGATGCAATAACATTTATGTTCTTCTTTAAATAAAATTTTAAATTCCACCGTGTTTTCATATGTTATCTTATGAATTTTAGTTTTTATAAAATCATTTTATACATATACCGTCATATTCCATAGCAAAATCCTCATACGGATGACGTTAAGGGGTATGGGGTGTTACATTTGGTATCAGAGCCTACGGCTACACGAATAGAGAAAAGTTTTTGTTTAAAAGAAAAGGTCTTTCAAAGAAAATGTATTTTCAAATTAAAGGTTTGTTTTTTAAAAACCTCCACTTAAGTCAATTACAATATTCTATTGATTCCTTTCCTGAATCCTTTATTCTTTTCCTTTCACAACATATCTGGGACTCCCAATTTTCCTAAGAGTAATCCCATTCCAACTTGGTTTCGTAGGTACGTTGAAGTTATGACACCAGACTAAGGGAAAGAATGCCCAAGCTCCTGCTCCAGCCTTAGTGGCTCCCCTAACCCACCACTAGGGGTTTATTTCTCTAAGCTTTGCAAAGATTTCACTGCTCTAGGTAGCAAGACCTTCCTTGGTTCATAGACTTTTGTTAAGGCCCATGTTTGGCTCAAGGATACTGAGCGCATATTTGGACTTTTAGAGCATGAGGATAAGAGGATGGTTCAGCTGATCGCATGGCAATTGAAGGTCGAGGCTTCTTGTTGGTAGGAGATGGCTAAGGCAGAGTGTGGTATTGAGACCTTGGATGAGTTCGAGGAGAGGTTTGAAAAGAAGTTTCTATCTTAGGTGAAAGAGGACATGCAATTGGAGAAATTTTAGGATTGAGACAGGGTGATCTTTTTGTGAAGGAATATGTTAATTGGTTCAATAGGTTTGCTAGGGTCGGGATGGATTTGGTGAATATGGCTCATAAGAAGGCCGCAAGATTTGTTAAGGGTCTGAATCAACCCATACAAGGACTTGCTTTCACTCATATCCCGATGGGTGCTACGTTTAAGAATCTTGTTGACATGGCATTTATGCATAAGGAAGGGAAAGGTGATTTCAAGAAAAGTGAAGTTGAGGCGGCGAAAAATGGTTATGGAAAGAAGAAATGGTGGCCTAAGAAGGGTAATGAGAAGAAGGTCGAGAAACTAGAAATATTCCACATAAAGAAAGACAATAAAAGCCATAGGTGCGGCACGCTGGGGCATTTTGTGAGGGACTGCAAGAATATTGCCAAGAAAGAGAATTGTTTTGACTGTGGACAGTCGGGTTATTATAGTAAGCAGTGTCCTCAGAAGCTAAGGCAAGAGACTAGTTTATCTGGAGCGCGGATGCATGCAGTAGAGATGACTCAGGCCAACGACGCTCAAGGAAGAGGAAGTAAGGTCACAGTTGAATGTTTAATCTCCCTTTATGAATTTTCAATTAGGACCTTATTTCATTCTGGCGCTTCTTGTTCGTTTGTTTCTACTTCATTAGTCGATTGTCTACACCTTAGTATATCTCTTTGTTAGAGATTGAGATATTGATTGTGATAGTTTTGATGACAACAACCTTATTTCAGTTATTATTGTTATATAAGATTATTTTCTAGAATATATATGTGTATATACAGGAAATCTACGTAGGTATTTATTATTGAAGACTGTACAATTCAAAGAATCAAGATTTCAAAGTATAAGAGTTCAAGTTTCAAGACTTATGAGTATCAAGAAATCAAGAGTTAAAAAATTATAGAGTAAATTTTTCTAGATATTTTATTAAAACTCTAGTTAGCACTTGATTCTGATTTCAAATTTAAATTATAATTTTAAATTTAATCCTAATTTCAAACTTCCTTTCAAAATTATGTACTTGATTTTAAATCTAATATCAGATGATTTCAAAATTACTTCCTTATTTATAAATATATACTTCTTTATTTTAAGAAATATTTTAACTCTTGAAATTTATTTTTAAATCTACTTTCAGGTTTATGTTTAATAGATTTTTAACTTAAGTTTTACTTACAAATTTATTACTAGTTTTATTATAATTACTTACGTTTTCAAATTCCTTATTTACATTAAGTTATAAATAATCATAGTTTTATTTTTATACTTTATTACCATTTTATATTTAGTTTCTCAAATATTTTTATTTCATCTTCAAGAGTTTTTAAAATATATTTTACTTTGAATAGAATGTTATAATATAAAGGAACATAGTTCGTTTTAACTCTAGATTCACCATAATTTATTTAAACATTATTTACATTGTTTTAAAATTCATTTTTTTGATTTTACACTAGCATATGTCGACATATAAGAAGTGCTATATTGACATACTGGTTGTTAGTTGGTTTTTTAAATTTTAGAAAGAAGTGTCTTTTCAATTCAAACCTTTTCTAAAAGGTTGTGACTGTGGAAACCTATAAATACTTCCAGAATTCTAATTTTTTAATCACTTTTCATCTTCTTCTTCCTCTCTAAACATTCCACCATTATATAACTTTCTGCACTTGTGCTATGCAGATTTCAATAGAAATCATATCACTTTTTCTTTTTCAATTCTAAATCGAAATCGCTCAGAATTCAAGTGTTACTCAAGGTTTATAGGTTGTTTATAATCGAAGATCTCAAGATCAAGTCCTATTGAGTCAAAACTGCAAAAACTGATAAGAGAAGGGAGCGGTCCTGTCCCATATAAAGTGACTAGGTGCGATTGTGTCACGAAAATCGATTGGGTGTAAATTTATGGACCGTGAATCAACTAAGTCTCACTATACTTGGAATCAGTTAGGGTGTTCCCTTGTAGCCATGAAATCAAGGATTGTAATTGGATATCGTTGAATAAAAATCGGCATCAACCCAACCTTGTATGGGACTTGATGTAGAGGAGTCTTGGACCAGTATAAAATCCTGGTGTGTACTTTCCTTTTACTGCTTTTACTTTTACTTTCTGCATTATGTAATTGATTCTGTGTTTGTTGATATCTGTGATCTACATACTATTTTGTTTAATCTAGAAATATTTCAAGAGTTTAATAAATCCCATAAAACACTATTCACTTCCCTCTAGTGTTTAGTTTGCCTTAAGATCCTTAATCCCCATCTCCAACAATTGGTATCAAAGCATTAGTTTTCAAAGAATTTCATAATCTAAATTTTGAAAAGTTTAAATGGCAACCAACACTGGAATTGTCAATAATGTTTATTCATTTGTAAAGTGTCGGTCCACTATTAGGCCACCACTATTTAATGGTAGTAATTATGCATATTCGACATGTAGAATGAAAACTTATTTACAGTCTGTAGGACTAAACACTAGGAATATCACACAAAACGAATATGTTAAACCCACTAATAATTTTGCGCAATGGACTAATGATCAGAAAGCCACTACACAAAATAATTCTAAGGCTATGAATATTTTATTTTGTTCATTAGATAGGAATTAATTTAATAAGGTATCTGTTTGTAAATCTACATATGAAATTTAGAAAACTTTGCAAGTGACTCATGAAGGAACAAGCAAGGTTAAGAAGACCAAAATATCCATGTTAACTAATCAGTTTGAACTATTTGAAATGAATTAGAATGAGTCTATCTCCAATATGTACTGTGGGTTCCAAGAAATTGTGCATTCAGTAATGGCTTTGGAAAATTCATATTTTGAGGAAGATCAATTTAGAAAATTTTTAAGTTCGTTAACTTCGTATTGGGATCAAAAGACACTTCCAGTTGAAGAAGCCAATGATACTAGTACAATGAAAATTAAGGAATTAATCAGTAATTTAATTTCGTTTGAAGTTCAGATGCAAGTGAGAAAAGAAAATAAGTCATCAGAAAGAAGCCGATAGCATTTAAAGCATCAACCGAAGATTCAGACACAGATAGTGATGACGATGAAGAGACAACGTTAATGACAAGGATTTTTACAAAATTCCTGAGATACATAAGAGTAAATAATTTGAAAAGGAATGAGCAAAGAAACATTGTAAAAAATAATAATGTGACTCCAAATATTGTCAGATGTTATAACTGTGATGAATTTGGCCGTCTGAAAAGATTCTGTCCATATCCGGAGAAACAAAATCAACCTATTAATGACAGTTCATCTAAGAAAAGGAAAATGCATATGCAGCAACTCTAGATGATTCAGATTCATCGTTAAGTAATGAATAACAAGAAACGAATAATTTGAATATGTGCTTCATATCAATTCACGAATCAGAAGAAATCGAAGAATAGATCTAAAATAGGTACGCCTTAATATGTATTTAATTGCTTAAATGGCTTTTTTAATGCTTGCTTGGTTGTTTGCCTTGTTTAAAAGTTGAATTTTAAATTTAAATTTTGAATTTTGCAATTTTAAATTATTTAATAATAAAATAATAATATTAATTAGTATTTTTATAATAAATATTATTCTAGAAATAATTAAATAAGAATTTAAAGTTATAAATAATTCAAATAGTCAAAATTTAAAAGTCACTTTGAAAATACCAAAGGGTATGTCGATATACGTATTTATATATGTTGATATATACCTGAAAGTTAGATTTTGAAATTCAAATTTTGAATTTCAAACTTTTGAAATTCCCTCCATCTTTTCTCCAAACCCAATGTGACTGAAAAGGTGTCCATTAAACCAGCGAATTGTACTTCGATTCTCTATATTTACTACTTATTCCTATCATCTCTTTCTACCTTTAATTCAAAAATTCAAAACTTAACTTCTTATTCTATTCTCTTCAAAATTATTCTCTAATGGCTTCCTCAAGTACTTCAAAAACAATGAGCCTAACCAAGACTATTAAAGGCTTCCTCTTCAACAAGCCAGATGCTAACATAGATTACATTAGTTATGTAAACTTTGGTAAAGTCAACACGGGAGAATTTGCAATCTTTAGTAACTTTGCTAACTATGAACTTGAATCTCTTTTTTATCAAAAAGGAATTTTAAGTCTTGTTGATTCTCGGGATAATAATGAAGTTTGTTATCCCAATATTGTGAAAATGTTTTATGTAAACTCAAATCGCAAACTATATCAAGGAAGTGAAGATGAAATAGCGTTAAAGGAACACAAATTTTTTTAGATTGTTGTTTTAAGCACCGTTTTGGGTTGCAAGATTATGGGGATGGATCTTTCGGATTTTAATATCAGTGAAAGCGATTTAGAAACTGTAACACCAAAAAATGTGATCTCAACACCCCGAGAGGTGTATGAACGCCTTTAACTGCAAATAGCAAAATTAAGAGCAAGTAATGCAAAAAAAAACAAAGTAGAGAGAATTTATAGTGGTTCGGCCTCAATTTTGGCCTACATCCACTTTGAATGGGGATTTCATTACTTTTTCCAATATAAGGTACACAATTGATACCATTTTACACTTTCTTTATCTTTTACAATAATTCTCTCTCTCTCTCTCTTCTCTACAAACTCTTGATAAATCTCTCTAACTTTCGAATATCTTCAAGTCTTCACTAGTAGCAGAGATTATTGAACTTGATCTTCAATAATTGAGCTCGATGTTGATCTTCGATGATGTCTCGATGAGACTAATGATGGAGATCTTTGGATGAAGCTTGAAGAAGCTTTAATGGAGTTATAGAAGTTTGAGTGTTGTTGGAGATCGATAATGGCAACCCTTGGGAAAGAGAAATTCTAATACTTTTTACGTTTGAGGGGGTGGAGTATTTATAGGTGAAGTTATAAGTGATTTGGAGCAGGAAACAGTGTGCACGCAGTTCTCTGGATCAGCGGATGGTCCACACTTGGATCGGGGACGACCCATGCATTGCAAGGTAGCCCTTTTTCATGTAGCCGATCCATAGGTGGATCGTTTACCTCGATCCATTATATCATAATGTGTATTCCATGATCCAAGGTTTGCGGCTTTAAATCTGCCCAATCCATGCCTATGGATCGGTCCACACGATGCATGCTTTTACTTGATAACCGATCTATTACTTTTTTTGGCCAAACCGATCCATTGTATGTACTATGCGCAGGGCTTGTCGGTCCATCCTTGGGTTGCATATCACGATCCATCATTATTTAGCTTAAATCATGGCCGATCCATCCAGTCTTAAGACATGGCTGGTGCATCCTATATTTATGTAATCCGATCCATGGTTGCTTTTATAACCAATCCATGTATATAACTTGCAATCGATCCATCAGTAATGCAATCCAAAGCTTTATTCTTGAATCGTGTTTTTGACGGGATTAACATTTTCCCTCGAAGCTTATTTTTTCGAAGAAAAGATGGGCTTTGAAATTTATGGATCATGTTACTCTTGATGGATCATATTTGGTTTATTTTAACGAATCGGAACGCTTAATTCACTATGAACCACTAAGGGCTCAATCAATGGATTGCGTGCATCCACTTGACAATTGTCTTGTATCTTCTTTATGATCTGTTTCTCTTCTTCACTTTATTTTCATTTCATTTGCTTAAAAAAAACTCTTTAATGGCCTCCGTTCAATTCTAATGAAAATTCTTCGATCTGAATCCCCAAATTTTCCTTCTTCAACCTGTCCTTCTGTCGCCAATCATCAGAGAATCTTGATGCCAGTCAAATCTTATTTCTACCACAATTTCAGCCAATGCGAATCGATTTGTGACTGATTATTTCAGATCTGAGTTGTTTTGACATCGCCAGACCCTTGCGATATTTCATCATTGAAGTCTGATCATTTTAGACCATCTTAATTCATTGCAAGTATCGATTTCTTATTTAATTTCTGGATTGAATCAGCTTTACTGCCCCCAAATGCTTAGGGTTTTAGGTCATTAGGCAGTCGGTCTTACTCTGCATGCATTCTCCAGTTTATCGGATTTCATATCGGAATTTAGGGTTTAGAATGGCATGTGATGTTCCTTCCACTGATTGTGATTTTGTGATTCAACTCGAGTTTGGCAATTTGTTGTTTAGTATAATTGAATTCAACTATTGTTCTTGTATACTTCAAAGGACTGTGCTTTGAATTGTTATACCATGATTCCTGAGAACGATGTAATCTGATCATGATTTCTTTGCCGATGTTTATTTATGATGGATTGCGTTAATTTTCCTTGGTTGATTGCAAACCCTTGTTGATCGGTTGTCTTTGTTAGACCACACCTTGAACTAGTCCTGGAGTGTTAGAGTTTGATTGCTGATCTTTTGTGGATCGCGAGCGATGATCCATCGATGGATCGTGATTTAACTAGATCGCACCTTCTCAATGAACTACAAGCTTCAAGCGATTATGTTGTTAAAATTTTGAATGATCCAGACTTTGGACACTCTAGGCTTTAACTTGTAAGTTGAATGTGCTTTTTTATTGCTAATTACCCTGTAACAAAACAAGCACTTGAACATTTTTGGGCGAATATTTTTCCATCGATTACCCATGTCAACGATAGATTAGTTTAATCATTATAAACGAACTACAGGAATTTCCTGACTTAAATTGACTGACGTGTCTATACAAAATCATTTTATTCAGTCGTTTATAACTTGTCAAACATTGGTTGCACAGACATGACACTTTAATTCAAATTCACGACGATGCTTGAGATTGACTAATCGACACATGCCGACGAAAGATTCGAGCTTCATTTTTTAATAAGTTGTATAATTTTGCACAAAACTTCACACTTAGGAAATGCACTACTTGTGTGGAATGGATACCTGAAAAAAATCTCGTTATCACTTTGAAGAGACGATACTTCTGCTCATGTTTGAGCTTCTACTCAAACTTATGAAGTTGGAATGACTGCAGCTCCAGGGCCGGTAGCAAATCAGCATGTTCCCATTCCCCGTCCACTTAGCAATTCGCAATCTGAGAGATGATCTTCAACACTTACACAATATACCATTAAGCGGCTATGTACTCAATTTGGCATTCCCAAGACTAACGCGAGAATACTAGGGAAGGATGAGTTCGCAGATCATCCGCCCTTTGGCTTCATTGTAGTTAACCATCATATGCTAATGAGTGGTATCGTTCCTCCCTTCAATGCTTTTCTGTAGATGGTCCTTCGTCATTTAACGATCACCCCCTTTCAGCTACACCTGAATGGCTATGCCATTTTAATAGGGCTCTATGTGCTTTTTATGAGGAAGACGCATTCCATGCCTACATTTCAAGACATTTGCTATCTATATGTCTTCAAAAGAAGGAACGAGCATCCTTCTATTATCTTTGTCGAAGGCACTCGAAATCACAAGCTTATCCTTGACTTATCAGACAGTGCTTCAGGATTCTTGTACCAGTTCTTTTATGTTCGATTCCAGGAGGGTTTATATGGAATCAGGATGGAAGGAGATGAACATATTTGCTCAAGACTCTTCATCCAGTTTCTTCCAAATCTCGATTATCAAACTTTCCTTTTCTCTTTGCTAAAATACCATCCCTTGTCAAAGACTTCGTTGTTTGCAAATCTACTCTTGAGAGATTGAGGGCTTTCGTTGATCAAGAGAAGACTAAAAAGTTCTTAATTAAGGAAGAGTTTCTTCATCAATTCAGATTGCTTGACCCTTCCCGATCTCTCCTTTCTAAAGATACTTCTTTTATTCCTTATTCTACACCTGAAGCATCAGTGCCCTAGCTTCTGGAGAGGATGCTACATTGCGAGGTCCTACCAAGGAGTTCTTTTTAAAGAAGTGCTCGGACCCTGATGGCGGAGCTGATTTGTTTGCCCATTCTCAATTACCTCTTATTGACGAGGAAGAAATTATACATCGCGAGGACTTTTTGGACGTATATGCGGATTTAAGTGATCTTAATGTCACTTCAAGCGAGCTTTCTATGGGTGGTATTGTAACTCACAAACTTGTTGCATTGGTTATAAAGATGTTTTCCGAATTGGCTCTAACTCCTTCTCGAAAACCCACTTATGAAATTGCAGCTTCTTTGACTATGAAAATGACGAGCGGTCTGTTGCTTGATGCACATTAGATCAAACACAACACACACTTAAAGCTTTCAATATCTTGCATATATATTATGTCTTGCTCCTGTGCTTCCTACTTTAAAGACTGAACTCTCGCTTTCCTTTGTTTCAGGTCAAACCATGAGCCATTCATATATGGATGAATTCAACCGTTACATTGGCTTTTATAATCGGCGATGCTATGTGCCTCCTCATCCTTATAGGCGGGAGCCCGGTAAAGAGCGAAGGCTAAGAAAAGCTCAGGAGGCACGTAAGTGATATGAGAAGGATGAGCAGGATAGGAAAGCTCGAAATAACCGCCATGACTGGGATAGATGGGAAGAAGAGGATTGCAAGAAGAGGAAGAGCGGGATGGTACAAAGAAGGATCGTGGTGGAGATGAGAAACGTGTCAGAATCGATAAGGATTCTACTTCCGCTTCTCAAACTTCCACAAGCCTTCAACCCATTGCACCTCCAACTACTGATACTACTTCCGCTCCCATTGATATCAAGGCAATTATCCAAAGGCCAAGCTACACTCTTCCTCCTGCAGCCAGCAAATTTTCTTCACAGTTTCCTAACTGGTTTCTAAAAGGAGTACTCTTTGATCTGGACATAACTCCGATAGATAAAGATGTGATGCTTAGCAATCTTGAGACGGTGAAAGATGACATTGAGAGGTTGTCCTTCTGGCAGAAGCTAGTCGATGAAATTCAGCAGATCAATAAGCTTAATTATGAAGCAATGCTCACTATGGATAACGACAAGGCTCAATATTACAAAATTCTCAAATCCCGCAACATCAATATCAAACATCTTTATGAGCGGAATGAGGAGCTGGAGGATAAGGATCGGTGAGTTAAGGAAGCACTTTCTGCTGCCACTTTTTCTTATAAGCAAAAGGAAATCATGCTGACTGCTCAAGTTAAAGATGCACATTCTTCTCAAAAGAATGCTGAAGATAGATTGGCCTTAGAGCAGCAAAGCGCCACCCGCTTGGAGAAAAAAGTTATTTCTTAATACTTGGAAATTTCTTTACTTAGGGCCAGAGTAAAGGAACTAGAACGAGAGAGAAAACAGGCTCTTTTTGATAAGGCTGCTGCTAAAGCACACACTGATACTAAGGCTAATTTCGATGACACTTTATTCTGATTCTGTACTTTCAGCGTCATGGGGCGAGAGAGTTTATTTTTCTTACAAGATGCATATCCGATCATTCTAACTGAGGTTTAGGAGTTTGTTCTTGCACAACTTCATGGCAGTGGTTACACAGAGGAGGAGCTTTTGGATGACGAAGGCCGCGCTGCCCTTGTATACGAAAAAGAACTCAGGAAGGAGCATGGCTTAGCGACAGGGTCTAGACCTTCTCAGAAGCATGTCTTTGACACAACCACTACCACTGTCGAGGCTACTTCTACCGAAGCTATCACTTCTAATCCCAAGCCTCCCATTGTGCCTTCCACATAGCCGCTGCTTATTTTGAAGAAAAGAAGGAGGCTGCTGAGGAGCATTCAGAAGGTGATGACAGCAACGATGATGACCCAAGAACTTATGAAGTAACGCTCAGAATCCCTCCCATCATAGGTAAAACCGGCGTTGATCCAGTCTTACCAAACTAGGACCACTTCTTCTCTCCATTTGGGTGCAACGAGTTCCTTAAGTATCATTCATTTAAATTAAGCATGGATTCTCCAAAGCCTTCTCCTATCGTAACTGAAGGAAGTGGAACTGAAGCCATCTTTACTCCTTCAATTCAAGTGACTACAAGTGCTTTGACTACTACTCCTTCACCAACCGATCCTTCCTTAGCTCTCCAGACTACCCTTGCTTTTGCTTCTCAACTTGTGTCCCAATCAAAGACAATTGTTGCACTTCACGATTTGGATGACCCGACTGGCTTATCTGGAGGGGGGAATGGAGGATGTTGAAGAAAGCCCAGAGAAAAGGACAAGGAACGCTTAGGAAAAGTTGTCAATTATCCATCAAGAAGGCACGGGAAAAAGCACAGTGTCTGTAAAAAAGTGCTCACTTCGCCTTCCTTTGACATTCCTGATAATGATGAAGATGATGAAGAAGCTAAGGATGAGAGTCAGCTTGCCATTACACCTCCTCTAACCATACTTGGCAAGCTCACAATTAGACCAGGTAGCTCTTTGAAAGGCGGGAAGAAGAAGGATTGGTGCGCTAGTCTGCTCACTCTGCTTGTTTAGCATTCTTTCTTGTTATTTCTTTTGAGTGGATGTTATGTGAGTGCCAGCCCTCGCTTCTGAATTTGTAAAGACATTTTTTAAGACTCGCTTTGGTGTAACAATTTTGCTTTTGGTTTGCTATACTTTAGCTCTTGCTTTAACTTTGTCGTACGTTCATGTATTCACCAATTTGCAAGGTACATGTCTTTTGTTTGCTGCGATGTCGTGATGATCTTGTGATATCTCTTCTGAGCATTGTTCCATTCCAATGTGGTTTTGTTGCCCCATACCGTAGGTCATCATGAATTGCATAGGGAGGATGTGATCAAATTTGCTGATTTTCTTTGATTTTGAATGACGCACTTGAAGCTTCCGCTTTGTTGGCGAAGTCTTTTTGCTTTTGCTAGCATACTGAGAGCTTTCTAAGCTTTCCAATATATCTGGGAAACCCAACTTTGTTGGCTGATCAAGCGCTTCTTCTTGGAGAAGTCCTTAGCTTCAGTGCCCCCGAAGAGGTCTTGAGCTTAATCTAATGTTTGTTTCAGTCGATCTTGTAAATCAGGCCTCATATAAACTAGATTGGACACCCCCTTTTAGCTGGAATTTCTGCTTAGTCCAACGTTCGTCTACTCTCGTTGAGTAAATCAGGCATTGGAGACTAGATTGGACACCTCCTTTCGGCTGGGATTTCTTCTTTATCCAATGTTCGTTCTATCCGACCTTGTAAATCAGGCCTTAGAGGAACTAGATTGGATGCCGCCGGACAGGTCTTATCCACCCAACGTTTGCCCTTTCCCACCGAGTAAATCAGGATATCGGAGACTAGGTTGGGCACCCCCGGACATGACTTTTCCTTTCAGCTTCACTTTGAGAGGCTATAATCTTCACTATGAGAGACTTTAAGCTTCACTATGAGAGTCTTATTTCTTAGCTTCACTATGAGAGGCTTTAAGCTTCACTATGAGAGTCTTTAAGCTTCGCTATGAGAGGCTTTTGTTATTGCATCGTTTCACGGGGCGGACGCCGATATTTCACCGGATGCTTGACTTGGCAAGCAATTCATAGTTATGGAATGAGGGCCCTCTACCTCACACTTAGGGAGGTGCCCCTTTGGTGAAACTTACAACTTTTTGGTCTTCGCTCCTTTTTGGGAATCTTTCTTCAATGGGTCATTCCATGGGGAAGACACCAGTCCTTTTACCAGATGCTTAACTTGGCAAGCTATCATAGTTAGAGAACCGAGGCCCTGGACCTCACACTCGGGGAGGTTACTTTTTGGTGGAAATTGCAATTCTTTTCTCTTAGTGTTTTCTTGCCGTGCTTTTCGCCGTTTGACTCCTAGCGAGTCCTTCTTTCAATCTACAAAGTAGTGCTTTACATCCTCGTGTTTTTGCGGATTGATGTTTGTGGCACTCGACACTTGGGCCGTTTCTGTTGGGATGCATTGTAAGGGTCACCAGGTCTCGTCTGACTTTGAGGAAGCAAGCATTCTTTAGGCCACGTATAATGTTAAATCAATTTTAACAAATTTTTTAAATTATTTAACAAAAAATTGCTGATACATTGCTTTCATTCATAGAGATGATGTTCAATTACAATACTTGAAAACTATTTACAACAATTTTTACAAGAAATTTAAACAATGCATCAAGTAAAATATCGACGCAAGTGGTCGCTATTCCAGGCTCTTGGTATTGGAATCCCATCAGCTATTGATAGATTGAATGTGCCATCTAAGAGCTTCTGACTGATGATATATGGTCCTTCCCAATTGGCTCAAAAATTCCTGCGGCAGTCGTCACTCTCCTTAGAACAAGGTCACCAACTTTGAAAATTCTCTTGCGGACTTTATTGTTGAAGTGTCTGGCTATCCTCCTCTAGTGTGCTGCAATTCAGAGTTCTGCTTCATCTCTCCTTTCTTCAATGTTGATCGAGTGCTTCTAGCTATAGTTGCTTATTCTCCGCTCGATTGAAGTGAATTCTTCGGTGAATGTGAACTTCCAGCTCTATAAGAATTATTGCTTCGGAGCTGAATGCCAACTAGAATGGTGTATACCCATATGCAGATTTATGGGTTGTGCAATACGCCCATAGTGCGAGTGGTAACTCATCTACCCAACAACCTTTAGCTTTCTCGAGGCACTTTTTGATGGTTGATTTGATAATCTTGTGGACTACTTCCACTTTCCCCTTTTTTTCCGGATGGACCACGGCTGCAAATATTTTCTCGATCTTGTACTTGATGCAGAAGGTTTTGAATTCCTCACTCTCGAATTGAGTCCCATTGTCCGTTGTTATTTTCTGAGGCACACTAAGCCTGCAAATAATATTTTTTAGCATAAAATTAATAGCTTTCTTTGAGGTGATGGTGGCTAGTGGCTCTGCTTCAGCCCACTTGTCGAAATAATCAACGACAACGATGGCGTATCTCATGTTCAACTTTGCAGTTGGCAGTGCTCTAATTAAATCAGTGCCCCAAACAGCAATCGAACATGGGACAACCATTTGAGTTAATTATGTGGATAGTGCTCTTGGAATATTTGCAAACCTCTGGCATCTGTCTCACTTTCTGATATTTGCAGTAGAGTTTCAGTTTAGCTTAGGCTAGAAATAACCATATCGAAGAATCATCTTAGCCTATGTCTGACCACTTGTATGTCTTCCGCACTCTCCTTCATTCATCTCTGCCAAAATTGTTCTGGATTCCTCTTCGGAGACACATAGAAGCAAAGGCATAAAGAAGCCTCGCTTGTACAACCGACCATCCTGCATGAGATACATAGGAACTTTTCTTAGCAGCTTCTTCCACATCTTCGGATCCGTAGGGAACATTCCATTGAGAAGATAATCTTTTATTGGAGTCATCCATGATTTTGGATCTTGAGCAGTTTCCGTGATCCAATCAACATCGACGTCTTCAATACTTGAATTGGATAGAACATCAACATGCACTAATCCCAATAGCTAAGCATCTCCGGTGTTGGCATACTTGGCTAGTGAGTCTGCCTTCATATTCACCTCCATGGGGATATGAGAGATGGTGTAGTATGTGATGTTGTTGAGAAGTTCCCAAACTTTGGACAAATAAGATGGCAAGTATCCTTCTTTGGCTTGAAACTCTCTCCGAACCTAGCACACCACCAATTGCAAGTCGTTAAAAAGCTGCAGAGCATTCAAATTCAACTCCTTTGTTATATTTGATCCGACGATCAATTCCTCATACTCACCTTTGTTGTTTGTTGATGGAAACTCTAATCTCAATGCATAGCATATTGAACGACCTTCTGGAGTCACTAGCCCTACCTATGCCCCTGAACATTATTTATTCATGGCTCCATCAACGAACAACTTCCATCGAACCACCGCGTGTACTGGCTCTTCCTTCTCATCACCTCTATCCATGAACTCTATAATGAAATCAGCTAAGGCCTGTCCATTTATTGCTCTTCGAGAATGGTACGTGATATCATACTGACTGAGCTTAATATCCCACTTCAATAACCTTCCAAAGTCTCTGGGCGAAACATGACTTGCTTCAGTGGCTGATCCGTGAGCACTTTGATTAAGTGAGATTGGAAATATGTTTTGGGATTCTTCAAGGCGACGAGTAGATAATACACGAGCTTCTCTAGCTTTGGATAGTTCAACTCTTCCCCGGTGAGCCTTTGCTGATGTAGTATAATGACCTTTAAATCTTTGCATCCTGTCATACCAAAGCTACACTTAAAACATGGGATGATTGTAACACCCCACATCCGTTAAGGTCACTCACAAAGGGAATGCCTTAACTTCAATGGAGCATTATGGGTACTGGAACAGAAATATTACAAGACAGACATATATAAAACAACGGAAGGTAAAGTAGAAGTAATTCAAATCATTTATTAAATATAATTGTTTACAATAAAAGCCCATCAACTTTCAAATACCCAATTACATAGCTAAAATATCTGTTTTGCTCAAAAACAAAGAAGCACGAAAATAAATTGTAGTATTCCCCAATAAAGCAAAGCAAGCCATAGCCAAGAGAGATCAAAGCAGCACATGAAAGAGCCTTGGAGCTTGGTAAGATCCGAATTAAGCTGTATTTCCACCCTGCGAACCTGGAGGGGGGGAATGGAAGAAAAAGAGGCGAAACAAACCGGGTCAGTCATAAAGACTGAGTAAGTCCTAGTGGCTTTCAGCATAAAAACAGGTGAATATAATATGGCACGAATAAAATGAAAGTAAACAAAAGCATGATGACAAGGTAAGCTACAGGCACGATGAATCAAGTATAACATCCCATGCTTCCTATCAAGAGTATCATCACAAGGTTCCTACCAAGTATCATATTGCAAGGTTTTTATTAAGTAAAACATCGCAAGATTTCTAAGCTTCACCATTTCACTATTTTCCTTGGTTTCCTATATTCTCTGCACCACCTAACTAGCGTTTCAATTAGTTTACTAAGTTTTAATTACAAGATAAGTGATCCCCCATAACCCACATGATAGTTTTATAGGTACATATCCCACGATGTGGGTCCCACCTCATATTGACAGTTTCATGTCCCCACCGCACCTATCTTAATTGATCGGCCCTTACTTACAATGTTTCATATGTGTTATATACTAAGGTTATCCCAACCCCGTAGTTGTGGTAGCCTTCAGGACTACATCTAATATGAGGATTTTCACCTTAACCAACCCAATTGTCATAAATGTGTTAGATGTATCCTTACTATCCTAATCGATTGGCTCCTACTCGACCTAGTTCTTGCGGCCCCCTACTCGTAGATACCTGTGCTGGTCCCACCCTAGGATGTATCAATCCCTAGGATGGCAACCCCAACACCCTTTTTGATGCACAGCTTTATATCTACTGATGCCCACTGGCTAAATTTTCCACTCCGGAATGCGTGCACGCCCGTAATCCGTCGGAACCTGCACCGCTACATCCCCTGTCGCCGTTTTGACCGCTTACAATCAGCCCAGTAATCGTACCCCACCCTGCCTAGCTCAGGGTACCGTTGATACCTAATGTGGGTTACTGCTGAAACGGGTCCCGCTACTAGGGTTTTCCTAGGGTCTATTCGTATACCCCACAGGTTGGTTAAGTGTTATCTATTTAACTTAACCCCACCCCCCATCATGATACCGTAGTTAAGTGTTCTCTCTTGTGTTACTTAACCCTACCGCATGTCTTGTTATATCGGTTAAGCGTTCTCCCCTGTGTTAACTTAACCCTTACCAAACCTCACGTTAGATTGGTTAAGTGTATGTTAACTCAACCTCATCCACTAGCCATTTTATAATGGTTAAGTCTTACCCTCGTGTATTTATTTAACCCTACCACACCTCAGGTTATATTGGTTGGGTGTTATCAACCCATTCAAGTTAAACCAACCTATTTAACTTAACCCTCCCATTCGTCAGATTGCATTGGTTAAGTATTTCAAGTAATTCATGGCTTAACCCGCCCATATATCATGCTAAGTTGGTTAAGTATTTTCTATATGTTCAAGTTGACTTAACCCTATCACGTGTCATGTTATATTGGTTAAGTGTCATTAGTCTAGTCATATTACTTAACCCACCCATTCATGTCATATCGGTTAAGTGTCATTAGTCTAGTCATATTACTTAACCCACCCATTGGTCTGATTAACAGTTATGTTGGTTAAGCCCATATTTATAAGTTTTACATGTTCTTAACTCATACCGGTTAGGTCCACATTTACAGGTCAAATTTCCATGTCTTCCCACCTAACCCTCAAACCATACCCACGTCTTATTATGGTTAATATTCCTTAATACATTCATTATGACGAACGAATCATGACCTCTCACATTAGACCGTGCACTTTGTGGCTACTGGATTTGTCGGGCGGTTCCGGGCAGATTTACACCACAAACTGAGTCTAACCTCGTGTCATAAATCGTTATGCCTACAATTCGACCTTTGACCTCTCACATTAGGCTGACACTTTGTGGCTACTGGATTTGCTGGGCGGCTACGGGCATATTTACACCACAAACTGAGTCTAACCTCGTGTCAAAGGTTCATTAATGGTCATATTCCCCCCAAAACCCCAATATCAGTTCATGTGTTTAACATATAGAAATGTTCATGTTCGTGTTCAAGTCAATTATCCAATACACAATCATTTTCATGTTTCAAATTCCCAACTTTACATATTAATAAACATATGCCCAAGTTCCAAAATTACATGCCAATTTATACATATATATATATACCCAATTCTAGTCAGTTTACATACGTCCAATTCTTGCCTATTTACATGTATGCCAGGTTTATGCCATTTTACCCATATCAAGTTCTAGCCAAGATTACATGTATCAAGTTTCATGTCCAAATAAACCCAAATCAAGATTCATGATGTAGTTATCCCAAACTATAATCCTTTTTATTTCAATACAAGCCAGTTACCCAAATTCATATTTATGCCAATTATCAAGTTTACAATTGCTTTTACGTTCAAAGTCCCAATTCTACTTATGCCCAATCATAAACTTAATCTTTTGATTTAATTTACATAGGCCCGAACTCGTGATTTGATTTACATGCTAATTCATTATGCCCACTTCATGCCAATTTAATTATGCCAATGGCCAAACTTGCAATTTCAATTATATTGACAATACCCCAAATTTCCAATTTCATGTTATGCCATCAATTTTACCAAACATATACATCCAATATAGACAACATTCCCATATTTCCCCGTATTCAATCGTACGCAAATCGCGGTTTAGGCCTATGTAACACCCCGTATTTCTGTTAACACTAAAGTTACTAATTTAAGAATAACCAATGCTTAATATAATAAATGTGCATACAAATTTAATAATAAACGTGTAAAGGGGAGATGTATCTAATGTGCATACAAATTTAATAATAAATGTGTAAAGGGGAGATGTATCTAATGTGCATACAAATTTAATAATAAATGTGTAAAAGGGAGATGTATCTAATGTGCATACAAATTTAATAATAAATGTGTAAAGGGGAGATGTATCTAATGTGCATACAAATTTAATAATAAATGTGTAAAGGGGGGATGTATCTAATGTGCATACAAATTTAATAACAAATGTTAATAATGTACATTAAGAAAGTAATTGTGAACATAATTGGCTTCTCTTTAGAACGGGTGGCTTTGATTAACCTTGGCTTCATCGACGGCTCAAATTAACTTGCAATCCTATATAAACAACCCTTAGTCTCCTTCTCTTTGCACCATTCTTCTCTAACCTTATGCTGCACAAATTCTTGATGTACATGGCTTCTTCTTCTTCCTCTAAATCTAAATAAATAGATTAAAATAAAATATAAATCAAGACGAGGATATGCTGCTCAAGTCTTTCAAGAGAAGAATCAAAACAAGTTAGGATTCAAGTAAAGATTCAACAGCTTCAAGCAACGCTATCTTTCTATTCTTTTCTAGATCCAATCAATGTAAGTCGGTTACTTTTTAGATTTGAACGCCTTTTCTATTTGTGACATGAAATTAAAAGAATATAAGAAATATGCCTTATCATTTCATTGAATCTGTGCTTGTTTATGACTTTGGATCTGATTCTTGATTATGGCCTAGAACACATTGTGACTAAATTGCCAATGCTTAAGATTATGACTATGGAACTGTGGCCTTTGAAACCATAAGCCTTTGACTATGAACATAATCCTTTGACTATGAACATAAGCCTTTGACTATGAACATAAGCCTTTGACTAGGAGCATAAACCAATGCCTATGACTATGACAAGGACAATAGTGGATAATTACCTATGATTCATGAACATGATATTATTGCCTAGGATTATGACTGTGAGATTGGATCTAAACTTGATTATCTATTCATTTTATTCTTAATTATCCTTGGATCTTGATTATGGGAATTTATCTATTAAGTTAGATCTACCCATATACTCGAACCTATGTTATTTGTTCAACCCTTTTTATGTCATAATATTATCAGATCTATAGGCCTTTGATGCTTTAATCAATTTATTCAGTGTAATTAGTTAGATCTGTGATTAGTGAATTATCATCTTCTGCCAGTCATTATGTCTATCTTTTCAGGGCATTTTGGTTCATTCCCTTTTTATCCACGAATCTAGATTTATCTATAATCTAGGATGAAATCACGATTACACGAACGATGGGAATACGATTTAGGCAAATCATAAATTTGACTTAAACATGGTTGTAAACTTGGAAATTGGCATAATGTGGAACATGAACATAATTATGATTGACATAATTTAGAACATGTATTATGGCATGTTTATTAGAACGCAAATTTGAAAATTTGACATGAATTATGGAATATGTAATTTGACATATTAAATTTAGTATTGGCAAGTAAGCTAAGTTTTAGGCGTAAACGGTAAACTAGAATAATAATTCTAGTCTTGCCATAAACTGTAAATTAGGATGTTAAATAATAATTATGTCAATTAAAGTTAATTTGGCATAATAAGTATATTAGCACAAATTTTGAATTTAGTCATAATCGTGAGTAATTGTCATGTTTAGAATAATCATGGTTAGTGACAATTAATTTGGTATAATTTACATACCAAAAACTATAAATATGATATATAGGGAAAATGGGCCATAATAATAAATGTTGACAATGTACATTAAAAGAGTAATAATGGAATAAGTAAATTAGGGAAAATTTACTTATAGAATTTATCCTAAATGAGAAAAGTAAATTTAGACAATACGAACATGCTTAACCCGAGGTTGGATTGAGTTGTGATGTAAACCTGCCCGGACCTGCCCGGCTGTCCAGTGATTACAACAATACCTATCCAATGTGGGAGGTTAAGGCATTGAGCTCAATAAAGGCCCGAGGTTAGACTGAGTTGTGGCGTAAGACTGCCCGGAACCAACCGGCATACCGACAGCCACAACAATACCTGTCTAATGTGAGTGCCTGGTGCTTTAATAAGACAATTAAAGTTAAGCTAGAATGGGAGGGTTAATTCCATAAGAACACTTAACCAACTTAACACAGTTAAGTTAGAACGATAGGGTTAAGTTAACTAGAACACTTAACCAACTTAACTTGGTAACAGGACAAGATTTGTAGCGGTTAAGTAACTAAGAAAAACACTTAGCCAATTTAATATGTTAACCAGACTAGAAAGTGGGGGTTAAGTAAATTCAATACACTTAGCCAATTTAACATGTTAACTAGACTAGAGGTTGGGGATAAGTAAAGTTAATACACTTGGCCAATTTAACATGCTAACTAGACTAGAGGTTGGGGTTAAGTAAATTTAATACACTTAGCCAATTTAATATGTTAGCTAGACTAGACCGTAGGGTTAAGTAAGCTTGAACACTTAACCATCAGAGTGTGATAAATGAATAGGGTTAAGTTAAAAACATGAAGGGACAATACTTAACCATTAGAACATGTTAATCAAACCAATGTTAGGGTTAAGTTAACTAAGGGAACACTTAACCGTTATAACATGTTAGTTAAAACAGATAGGCAAGGTTAAGTTAAAAAGGAACACTTAACCAATACAAGATGAATGGGTAGGGTTAAGTAAATACTTAACCAATATTACTTGATGCTGGTAGAGTTAAGTCAACGTGAATTACTGGTAACACTTAACCAGTTTAACATGACAAATTAATAGGTTAAGTTAACTTGTATCGACTAATGACACTTAACCAATCCAACTTGACGAGAAAGAGAACTAAGTAGTAAATCTTAGTTAAAAGGACTAAGTGGTAAACCTTAGTTAAGAAAACGATGATTCAGGAAACCAAGTGGTAAAGCTTAGTTAGGAAAACTAAGTAGTAATCCTTAGTATAACACGAGGATGAGCGAACGATCTTAAAGAAGGCTCCAACGAATTGGGTTACGAAGCCCGAGGCTTCGAGGGGACGTAAGGGTACTCTTGGTATCCCTCTGTGAGAATGCAGATGATCTGCCTGGGCTCACAGAGGTTAAGGTCTGCGTGAGAAGAACCAAGGGTATGCCTTGGTTGCAATATATGGCAACCTAAAGACTAGGATGGACCAGCGTGATTCGGCGAGACCAGTAGCCCTGTGATAGCGACTCGTCGTCTACCGACCATCTTGAGTCAGTCGAGATATGTAAAGCGGAAAGGCGGAGAACTCCAAAAAACCATATACTTGCTATCTAGTTATGGGTGAGGATGGCCATAGGTTAGTGAGGCATAGAGGGCCTGTGTATAGTTCTCATTTTTCAAGGTGTGCCTTTCATTAGTTGAGGGAGGGGTCGAGTGGGACCATAGCCACTGGAAAAACAGACCTTAGCATCTGCATCGGCAGATAACTTAAAGCTCCCGACTGAGTTCTGTGTTTCTTGATTAGCCCTGCCACGGGACTCGGGCCGTACATATAGAGGACATGTGCAACTAGATATCTAGCACGTTTACGATACGATTGGGACGTAAAGTCTAGGGACACTTATCGCTCTGGGTAGTGTGTCCTAGACTAGGGGCACCGTTCGACAGGTAGCATAATCCCTAGTTGGACCTAGGTGGCATAAACCCTGAATCCGAGAAGTATTAGATAAGTCGCATAAACCCTAGTCGAATCTAGGAAGCGCTCAATAAGAAAACCCTAGATTAGATCTAGGTAATAAATAATAGATGTACGCCTAAAGGCAACCACAATTACTGGGATTGGGATCGCGTTATCACTTTAGACAGATTACTAGTTGGGACACTAGATAGGTGGTGCAAAGACATAGAAACCATAATAACAGGTTAATAGCGAAGCGGAGAAAGTATTAAAGCATATCCAGTTTATCTTGTCTTAGCATATCTTGTGTTAATCTTATCCTATCTTGTTGGCCCTATCATCATGGTATTGTCTTGTATTCAGTTAATTCATGTCGTTTTGTTTTTCCTTGTTCACATGCTAGAAGTAACTGAACTTACCAGACTTTATGTCTGACCCAGTTTTCTTTCGTCTTCTTTTCTTCCGTTCCCCCCCCCCCCAAGTAGTTATGGAGGGAATAGTATAGCTCAGGTTAGATTGGACCGTCACTCTTCCCAAGCTCGAAGATTCTTTGACAAAGTGCTTTGGACTCTCTTTTTCTACTGCTATGGCTGGCTTATGCTACATTAGGGAATATAAATGTTATTTTATGCTTCTTTATTTTGTAAGACAGATGATACTCTGATATTGGAAAAAAATTGTTGTACAAACTATTTTATCAATAAAGTAAAGTTTTATTTTCCGCTGTTTTAATTTTGTCTGTCTTGTAATTTATCTGCATCTTTTACCCTAAATGCTCCACAGAACTTAGTGCATTCCCTTTGTGAGTGACACTAAAGGATGTGGGGTGTTACACTTGGTATCAGAGCTGAAGGTTACCGGATCAGATAAAAGATTTGAAAAAAATTATTATTTTCAAACAGTTTTAAAAGAAGCATTTTCAAAAGAAAATTTTGTTTTAAAGGCATATTCCTCAAAAGCCATATGCACTATCTTCTGATTCTCTGTTTGAATTCTTGTCCCCTTCTTTCTTGAGTCTCTGGGGCTCCTGGATTTCTGGGAGGTAACCTCATCGAAGGGAGAAGTAGTGCCCGACTTCCATCTATAACCGTAGTAGTTTCACCTGCGGCTAGTTTTCTTTCAAGCTTAGTAGGGTTTTCTGTACGATGGAGGCAGCTTTTGAGAGATTTGTCAACATGATTACACACGAAAGAGGATGAGGAGTTTGGCTAAGGAGCACAACCCAAGGATGAGGAATTCATGGATGTAGACTTGGCTCACGAAGGAGGAAGGGATTATAAAACCTAAGACAAGAGGAAGTATCTTTACTATGGCAGAATAGGGCATATAATTAAGAACAAAGGACAAGATTTTCAGAAGGGCAAGTACATGCTTTCACCACTAAGCGTACCTAGGAGAAAGGTAGTAAAGTTCTGTTGGAAGAGTCTAGCTTTTCTGTTTGTACTCTTTCTTCTGGTTTTAGCACTTCGCATTTGTTCATATTTGCTTCCATAGTTGAGTCTCTGCACCTTAGTACTTGTATAGTAAAAGATCCCAACTAGTGCTCAAGTGTTTGGTTGTTTTTGCTTAGATCATATCATGTAGATTGTCCAAATTCGGAGGAGACATTCCTTGGGTGCTTGTCTGATATTGGTTTAGGCCTTTGGGGCTTGTACTTGAGGGATGTTGAGTTCGACTAGGATGGTTTGCTTGAGAGATGAATAGTTGTGGCATGCGCTCTATATAGAGAAGGACTAACCTTAAGAGAGGTAAAAAGTACGTAGTGACCTTTTGACCCTCATAGTTATGGCATGATGGATAAGCTAAGAGGAGAGACCTCTGATTATCCTAGTATATACACTCAGTATCATGGTTGACATTTGTTTATTTTGGAAATGGAGGTCAAGAAACTTCGCAATTGTGAAGTTGAATCTGTTAAGGTACAGTTGAGTAAAACTCAAGAAGACGTGACACGGGAGATTGAAGATAAGGCATACACGCCTCATAACCTTTTTCTTAAGGGTACATCCTTGATTCCTTTTTCTAGGAATTCTATGCATACTAGTTTCTAGCTTTTAAGGTATATCCTCTAGGACGTATCATCGATCCTTAGGTAGAAACCCTTTTGGATGTAAACATGTATTTGAAACATGTTATGGTTGATGGTTGCGAATGGTTGCTCGTGAATGCATATACACACGTATTAGGCACTAGATCAGCTCAGACGCCTTCATATTTCATTTACATATATGTATTTGTTTATGAATTGAACTTAATGTGTTATCATATGGATGTCGCATTTGAGTGAATGATTGTGCACACATATAGAAATAATATGTATCATTAGGATTTGCATACATATTGGACGCATGGCACTGACATGATTTGCATTAAGTAGGTCAACTGAATCAGTAGACCGCCTGATTTTGCATTAGATAAAGACATGTACACACACTATGCATATGAACATACAAGCATTAGAAGTCTTTAAGGACAATGGATGCCTGTGTTTGATGGTTGAGTAGATGGATGATTGGATGGTAGGATTTACATTCTTCTTGACTTGAAGATTTCGGGGTCGAAATCCCTTAAGGAGGGGAGAATGTAACACCCCGTATTTCTGTTAACACTAAAGTAACTAATTTAAGAATAACCAATTCTTAATATAATAAATGTGCATACAAATTTAATAATAAATGTGTAAAGGGGAGATGCATCTAATGTGCATACAAATTTAATAATAAATGTGTAAAGGGGAGATGTGTCTAATGTGCATACAAATTTAATAATAAATGTGTAAAGGGGAGATGTATCTAATGTGCATACAAATTTAATAATAAATGTGTAAAGGGGAGATGTATCCAATGTGCAAACAAATTTAATAATAAATGTGTAAAGGGGAGATGTATCTAATGTGCATACAAATTTAATAATAAATGTGTAAAGGGGGGATGTATCTAATGTGCATACAAATTTATTAATAAATGTTAATAATGTACATTAAGAAAGTAATTGTGAACATAATTGGCTTCTCTTCAGAACGGATGGCTTTGATTAACCTTGGCTTCATCGACGGCTCAAATTAACTTGTAATCCTATATAAACAGCCCCCTAGTCTCCTTCTCTTTGCACCATTCTTCTCTAACCTTATGCTGCACAAATTCTTGATGGACATGGCTTCTTCTTCCTCCTCTAAATCTAAATAAATAGGTTAAAATAAAATATAAATCAAGACGAGGATATGCTGCTCAAGTGTTTCAAGAGAAAATTCAAAACAAGTTAGGATTCAAGTAAAGATTCAACGGCTTCATGCAACGCTATCTTTCTATTCTTTTCTAGATCCAATCAATGTAAGTCGGTTACTTTTTAGATTTGAACGCCTTTTCTATTTGTGACATGAAATTAAAATAATATAAGAAATATGCCTTATCATTTCATTGAATCTGTGCTTGTTTATGACTTTGGATCTGATTCTTGATTATGGCCTAGAACACATTGTTTCTAAATTGCCAATGCTTAAGATTATGACTATGGAACTGTGGCCTTTGAAACTATAAGCCTTTGACTATGAACATAAGCCTTTGTCTAGGAGCATAAAACCAATGCCTATGACTATGACAAGGACAACAGTGGATAATTACCTATGATTCATGAACATGATATTACTGCCTAGGATTATGACTGTGAGATTGGATCTAAACTTGATTATCTATTCAGTTTATTCTTAATTATCCTTGGATCTTGATTATGGGAATTTATCTATTAAGTTAGATCTACCCATATACTCGAACCTATGTTATTTGTTCAACCCTTTTTATGTCATAATATTATCAGATCTATAGGCCTTCGATGCTTTAATCAATTTATTCAATGTAATTTGTTAGATCTGTGATTAGTGAATTATCATCTTCTGCCAGTCATTATGTCTATCTTTTCATGGCATTTTGGTTCATTCCCTTTTTATCCCTGAATCTAGATTTATCTATAATCTAGGATGAAATCATGATTACACGAACGATGGGAATACGATTTGGGCAAATCATAAATTTGACTTAAACATGGTTGTAAACTTGGAAATTGGCATAATGTGGAACATGAACATAATTATGATTGACATAATTTAGAACATGTATTATGGCATGTTTATTAGAACACAAATTTGAAAATGTGACATGAATTATGGAATATGTAATTTGACATATTAAATTTAGTATTGGCAAGTAAGCTAAGTTTTAGGCATAAACGGTAAACTAGAATAATAATTCTAGTCTTGCCATAAACTGTAAATTAGGATGTTAAATCAGAATTGGGTCAATTAAAGTTAATTTGGCATAATAAGTATATTAGCACAAATTTTGAATTTTTTCATAATTGTGAGTAATTGTCATGTTTAGAATAATCATGGTTAGTGACACTTAATTTGGTATAATTTACATGCCAAAAACTATAAATATGATATATAGGGAAAATAGGCCGTAATAATAAATGTTGACAATGTACATTAAAAGAGTAATAATGGAATAAGTAAATTAGGGAAAATTTACTTATAGAATTTATCCTAAATGAGAAAAGTAAATTTAGACAATACGAACATGCTTAACCGGAGGTTGGATTGAGTTGTGATGTAATCCTGCCCGGACCCGCCCGGCTGTCCAGTGATCACAACAATACCTATCCAATGTGGGAGGTTAATGCATTGAGCTCGATAAAGGCCCGAGGTTAGACTGAGTTGTGGCGTAAGACTGCCCGGAACCAACCGGCATACCGGCAGCCACAACAATACATGTCTAATGTGAGTGGTTGGTGCTATTAAAGTTAAGCTAGAATGGGACGGTTAAGTCCATAAGAACACTTAACCAACTTAACACGGTTAAGTTAGAACGATAGGGTTAAGTTAACTAGAACACTTAACTAACTTAACATGGTAACAAGACAAGATTTGTAGGGGTTAAGTAACTAAGGAAAACACTTAGCCAATTTAATATGTTAACCAGACTAGAAAGTGGGGGTTAAGTAAATTCAATACACTTAGCCAATTTAACATGTTAACTAGACTAGAGGTTGGGGATAAGTAAAGTTAATACACTTGGCCAATTTAACATGCTAACTAGACTAGAGGTTGGGGTTAAGTAAATTTAATACACTTAGCCAATTTAATATGTTAGCTGGACTAGACCGTAGGGTTAAGTAAGCTTGAACACTTAACCATCAGAGTGTGATAAATGAATAGGGTTAAATTAAAAACATGAAGGGACAATACTTAACTATTAGAACATGTTAATCAAACCAATGTTAGGGTTAAGTTAACTAAGGGAACACTTAACCGTTATAACATGTTTGTTAAAATAGATAGGCAAGGTTAAGTTAAAAAGGAACACTTAACCAATACAAGATGAATGGGTAGGGTTAAGTAAATACTTAACCAATATAACTTGATGCCGGTAGGGTTAAGTCAACGTGAATTACTGGTAACACTTAACCAGTTTAACATGACAAATGAATAGGTTAAGTTAACTTGTATCGACTAATGACATTTAACCAATCCAACTTGACGAGAAAGAGAACTAAGTAGTAAATCTTAGTTAAAAGGACTAAGTGGTAAACCTTAGTTAAGAAAACGACGATTCAGGAAACCAAGAGGTAAACCTTAGTTAGGAAAACTAAGTAGTAATCCTTAGTATAACACGAGGATGAGTGAACGATCTTAAAGAAGGCCCCAACGAATTGGGTTACGAAGCCCGAGGCTTCGAGGGGACGTAAGGGTACTCTTGGTATCCCTCTATGAGAATGCAGATGATCCACCTGGGCTCACAGAGGTTAAGGTCTGCGTGAGAAGAACCAAGGGTATGCCTTGGTTGCAATATATGGCAACCTAAAGACTAGGATGGACCAGCGTGATTCGGCGAGACCAATAGCCCTGTGATAGCGACTCGTCGTCTACCTACCATCTTGAGTCAGTCGAGATACGTAAAGCGGAAAGGCGGAGAACTACAAAAGACCATATACTTGCTATCTAGTTATGGGTGAGGATGGCCATAGGTTAGTGGGGGCATAGAGGGCCTGCGTATAGTTCTCATTTTTCAAGGTGTGCCTTTCATTAGTTGAGGGAGGGGTCGAGTGGGACCATAGCCACTGGAAAAACAGACCTTAGCATCTGCATCGGCAGATAACTTATAGCTCCCAACCGAGTTCCGTGTTTCTTGATTAGCCCTGCCACGGGACTCGGGCCGCACATATAGAGGACATGTGCAACTAGATATCTAGCACGTTTACGATACGATTGGGACGTAAAGTCTAGGGACACTTATCGCTCTGGGTAGTGTGTCCTAGACTTGGGGCACTGTTCGACAGGTAGCATAATCCCTAGTTGGACCTAGGTGGCATAAACCTGAATCCGAGAAGTATTAGATAAGTCGCATAAACCCTAGTCGAATCTAGGAAGCACTCGATAAGAAAACCCTAGATTAGATCTAGGTAATAAATAATAGATGTACGCCTAAAGGCAACCACAATTACTGGGATTGGGATCGCGTTATCATTTTAGACAGATTACTAGTTGGGACACTAGATTGGTGGTGTGGAGACATAGAAACCATAATAACAGGTTAATAGCGAAGCGGAGAAAGTATTAAAGCATATCCAGTTTATCTTGTCTTAGCATATCTTGTGTTAATCTTATCCTATCTTGTTGGCCCTATCATCATGGTATTGTCTTGTATTCAGTTAATTCATGTCGTTTTGTTTTTCCTTGTTCACATGCTAGAAGTAACTGAACTTACCAGACTTTATGTTTGACCCAGTTTTCTTTCGTCTTCTTTTCTTCCGTCCCCCCCCCCCCCAGGTAGTTAAGGATGGAATAGTATAGCTCAGGTTAGATTGGACCGTCACTCTTCCCAAGCTCGATGATTCTTTGACAAAGTGCTTTGGACTCTCTTTTTCTGCTGCTATGGCTGGCTTATGCTACATTGGGGAATATAAATGTTATTTTATGCTTCTTTATTTTGTAAGACAGATGATACCCTGATATTGGAGAACAATTGTTGTACAAACTATTTTATCAATAAAGTAAAGTTTTATTTTCCGCTGTTTTAATTTTTTCTGTCTTGTAATTTATCTGCATCTTTTACCCTAAATGCTCCACAGAACTTAGTGCATTCCCTTTGTGAGTGACACTAAAGGATGTGGGGTGTTACGGCCTAGGTCCGAAATTCACCTGGGTTCATCGAAATAGAATACATAGGGGAAGGTAGAATTTGTATAACAATCAGCATAGAGAGAAAACTGACATAAAAACATCATCTCTGGCATAAAAGATAGATCTTGATAATAATATCAATATGAATCAAGAAAAACTGACTTACAATAGGCTGAACAGATCACAAGCTTGACATGAGAACGAACATAGAAAAGTCCCAAAACTCAAGATTCAAGAAGCAATTGAAATAGATCTGAATCAATGAACATACTTAAATCCAATTCCACTTTATTCCATGGCCATATTGTAATTTAAATGTTTAAATCTAAAAACAACTAGAACTTACAGAGCATGGAAAATGAATTAAGAACTGAATTTGTAGTAAAAATGTCGCGGCGTTGTTGATTTATTGTCTTGAATCATTGTAGAAGCCTTGTTCTTTGAATTGATTTGAGTTTGAATGTTTGTACTTTGATTTGGAGATGGCGGACATGGTTCAAGAGGTATTTTAGCAGCATAATGGTGTAAGAATGATTTGATATGAATTAGGTTAGGTCCAAGGGTGTATTAATAGGGGTAGAAACTAGTTTAGGCCCTTAGACTAACCCTAGAATCAATCTGGACCATCAAAACACGTCTCAGGCTTCAAAAATGAGTTCTGTGTCAAAACAGACCGACCAACAGGTTTTATGCTCGTCCTGGGCGCACCTACCAAGTGCGCTAATGCAAAACTGCATGGGTGCACTTCCCAAGTGCGCCAGTGCAATTTTGTTCTGGCGCGCTTCCCAAGTGCGCTAGTGCATTCTGGCCGGTTTCTGGTTTTTCTGCCTAACTTCGTTCGTCCATATCTTCTTCCTAAGGTATCCGTTTTACGCAAACTCGGACTCTATTTCAAGAAAATTCCGAGATGAACGCAATGGCATAACCCGTTTCCCTTGATTTTTATTTTAAAATTTAATTATACCCTGATTTCTAGTTTCAACATGTTATTAAAATTCTAAGGGCCGATCAATTAAGATAGGTGCGGTAGGGACATGTAGCTGTCAATATGAGGTGGGACCCTGATCGTGGGATATGTACCTATAAAACTATAATGTGGGTTATGGGGGATCACTTATCTTGTA
This sequence comes from Allium sativum, assembly GCA_030737875.1. Classification (NCBI taxonomy): domain Eukaryota; kingdom Viridiplantae; phylum Streptophyta; class Magnoliopsida; order Asparagales; family Amaryllidaceae; genus Allium; species Allium sativum. The sequence goes on along the minus strand of CM060925.1, from coordinate 134,406,981 downwards.
ATTAAAACTTAGTAAACTAATTGAAACGCTAGTTAGGTGGTGCAGAGAATATAGGAAATCAAGGAAAATAGTGAAATGGCGAAGCTTAGAAATCTTGCGATGTTATACTTAATAGAAACCTTACAATGTGATACTTGGTAGGAACCTTGTGATGATACTCTTGATAGGAAGCATGGGATGTTATACTTGATTCATCGTGCCTGTAGCTTACCTTGTCATCATGCTTATGTTTACTTTTAGTTTATTCATGCCATATTATCTTCACCTGTTTTTATGCTGAAAGCCACTAGGACTTACTCAGTCTTTATGACTGACCCGGTTTGTTTCGCCTCTTTTTCTTCCATTCCCCCCCCCCCCCCCGGTTCGCAGGGTGGAAATACAGCTTAGTTCGGAGATCTTACCAAGCTCCAAGGCTCTTTCATGTGCTGCTTTGATCTCTCTTGGCTATGGCTTACTTTGCTTTATTGGGGAATACTACAATTTATTTTCATGCTTCTTTGTTTTTGAGCAAGACAGATATTTTAGCTATGTAATTGGGTATTTGAAAGTTGATGGGCTTTTATTGTAAACAATTATATTTAATAAATGATTTGAAGTACTTCTACTTTACCTTCCGCTGTTTTATATATGTCTGTCTTGTAATATTTCTGTTCCAGTACCCATAATGCTCCATTGAAGTTAAGGCATTCCCTTTGTGAGTGACCTTAACGGGTGTGGGGTGTTACAATGATGCTGCAAATATAGAAATAAATCCTCACCATCACTGGTCTTAGATAGCATTGTTGGTGTCTCCATGTGCTTGATTAGCTCCTCGAAGGCCATTTGGCACTCTGGAGTCCATTAGAAATCCTTCTTTCCCTTTCTCAATGCATCGAAGAACGGAATACACCTATTAGTTGCTCCATAAATGAATCTACTCAAGGCAGCAATCTTCCCATTCAAACTTTGAAGCTCTTTCTTTTAACTAGGAGCTCACACCTCTCTCAATGCTGAAATCTTAGTATGATTGGCCCCAATGCTCTTGGAGTTGACCATGAAACCTAGAAACTTGCCTGATGCGACTCCAAGTGAACATTTGAGCGAATTTAGCTTCATGTCGTACCTTCTCAAAATATCAAACATCTTAGCCAGATTTTCCATGTAATCTGCCGCTCACTTCGACTTGGCCAGCATGTCATTAACATAAACCTCCATAGTCCTACCAATCTATAATTTGAACATTGCATTGACAAGCCACTGGTAAGTTTCTTTTGTATTATTCAACCTAAATGGCATCACTTTGTAGCAGTATAAACCCACATCTATGACAAAGCTCGTATTCTCCTAATCCAGCTCATGCATCATTATCTGATTGTAGACTGAATAAGCATCCATACACGATAGCAACTCGTGCCGCTGTCGTATCCACCAGCTGATAAATTATGGGCAATGCGAAGAATCTTTAGGGCATGCCTTGTTAAGATCTGAATAATCGATCCACACATGCCACTTGCCATTGGGTTTTTTCACTAAAATGGGTTGAACACCTAATATGGATACGATGACTCTCTAATGAAGAAATTCCCTGTCAACATGTTTACCTATTCTTTGAGAACCATCGGTCTTTTAGGGCCTTGAATTCTCTCTTTTGCTTCATAAGTGAGATGTCAATATTTAATGTATGGACTACCACTTCAGGCGATATACTACACATATCTGCATGACTCCAAGAGAATACAACCAAATTAGCTTTAAGAAAAATAACCAACTCTTTCTGCAGCTTCTGGACTAGCTGTGATCCTATATTCAACACTCGGTCAGGATCTTTTAGATGAACTGCTACAAATATTGTGATCTCTAGTGGCACCGCTCAACTCTCCACTACACTGGACTTCCGAGGATCCATCTCATTCTGATCCCCACTATGCTTGCCAGTGCAAGAGTCGTGCTTTCAATGTTATAATGAAGGTTCCCAAATGCGGAGGGGGCCCTCCACACTCTTTCCCTTATCTTTCTTCTTAGCTTGTCCAACTCTGTGAGATAACACTCTCTGGCACTATTCTGATCTCCCTTCACTACACCAGTGCCCTTCTCCGTGGGAAACTTCATAGTCAAACACCATGATGCCTATGTGATTCTAAAATCAGCCAATGCAGGTTTGTCCAAGAATGTATTATAAGTGGAAACTTCATCAACAAGTACAAAAGTTTGCTTCAAGATAGGTTTCCTTTCTCCTTCTCCTAACTCAACAAGTAAGTTAATAGTTCCAATTGGTTTCTTTGGCTCTCCCGTGAACCCTTGATCTTTGTTTGACAAGCTTTAACATCTATCATCGAGAGATTCATCTGGTTTAAGATTTTCCGGAACAAGACATTAATAGAGGCGCAGCAATCAAAGCACCTTTTTGACCATTGTTGGGCCTGTCCCGATTGTGATCACCACCAGATCTTGAGTTGGGGCTAACACACCTTCTGCATCCTTCTCTCCAAACGCAATATCACCATGAGAAATCTTCTACTGCTTCATGGGGATGGTTTTGTTGAGGATTAGGCACCTTTCTTCCTTTGGAACATACTTCAAAGCATTTGAGTATCTCTCAATCTCCCCCCAGTTGCTACCTGTCGGATGAAGACCATCAGAAATGGTATTGATCACGGCCTTGCATTGGCTTGCATTGGAGATCCATTAGTTGGACCCGATTGATCAGCAGTTGCACCCTACCCTTGTAGAGATGAAGAATGATTTGCAGCTTGTGGCTTCCTCACATACTGCTGCAGCATATTCTTCCTGATCAACTCTTCAATTGAACTCTTCAAATGTTTAAATTCATTAGTATTATGAGCTATCAGGTTATGGAAATGACAGAATCTTCCAGACTTCACCTGGCTATCTTCCACTCTTTGCAGTTTCAGATCTGGATAATCTTCTATGTCTTTAGTGGTTGAGTAAATATTCTCTGGGGTATCCATCAATGGAGTCAACTCTGCAGGTTTGAAAAAGCGAAATCCCTTGATGTTTCTGCTATCTTTCCCATCATTTCCCCTCTTCTATCCCCGGTATTCTTCTAATTTTCTTGAGCATCATTATCCTTCTTTTCCGGCACAATACTACTTCAGGCTACATTTTGGGTGATAAAAGGATCATCTTCCACTCTAACGAACTCCTGTGCCGCCTTATAGAAATTCTCGAGGGTATTGGGCTCCTTCATTTTCACCTGTTTCCAAACTCATTCTTCTTGTCCACGGCTCGGAATAATGCCATCAATATCATTTGAGGCTCTGGATTCCCAACTTCTGTTACAGCAGCATTGAAACGAGTAAGAAAAGTTTTCACTGATTCCCCCGGGTTTTGCTCCAATCCTGATAGTGACATTATGTCCTTGGCTTTTGCAGTGTGCAACCTGAACTGCTCCCTGAACTTCTTTGCGAAGTCAGAAAACCGGTCTACTGATCTCGGTGGCTGTTTGGTGAACCAAAACGAAGCTGCCCCTTCCAAAAAAATGGGAAAGTATAGACATTCCATATCATCCTTCGCCCTTGCACCATTCATATGCCACTCATACTTGTATAGAAGTAGATTAGGATCAGTAACTCCATTATAAGCTGGCATATTCGGAGGAACAAAGTTCTTTGGAAACTCTGCCTTTCGAATTCTTTCAGTAAATGGAGTTTTACTTGGAACAAAATCTCATTCTTTCTCATCATCGTTTCTGTCCATGCTCTCCTTCATAATTTTCTTAATCATCTCCAAAAGGTACTCCTCATCATTGTGTCTTTCCATGGGGCGGATGCCAGCCCCTTTACCAGATGCTTGCCTTGGCAAGCGATCGCGGTTAGAGAACCGGGGCCCTAGACCTCCACCTTGGGGAGGTGCCCCTTTGGTGGGACTAGCAACTTTATGAGAAGTATGCTTTGTGGAATGATTCTTGGCATTTACCTTGGAATCCTTGATGTTAGCGTAATTCTAACACTTGACCAATCATTCGCCTCCTCGACATTGTTATCATGATTGCGATCTGAAGCTGATTAGTGTGCATTCTCTTCCAAGTCAATCTCAACTCTAGGATTCGTAGGATTGGCTTGAGCATCAATGACAACATCCAAATTATCCTTTAGAGATTTATTCAAGGCTTTCATTTGTTGATTCAATCCAACAACAATGGCACCCAACTCTCTTCTAGTCACACCAGCTCCTGGAGTTTGGGAAGTAGTCGGATTATTGGTTTGAGGAGTGGCCATAGCATCATCGGAAACATTTACATTTCCAGAAGTTCTCACAGATCTACTAGTCTTCTTTATTGGTTCCTTGATATCAGACAACTTTCTAAGTTTCATAGAAGTTCTTTCAATGGGCTTGACTATTAGACCTCGTGGACCTATAGTGAAAGATCAAGCTTCAACATCTACCCCCAGCAAGGCTCTTAACCTTGTGGTCATGGGTTCGAGCCCCACGGTGGGCGCCAAAAATGTTAGCATAAAAAATGTGATGTCAATACCCCCGAGAGGTGTATGAAAACCTTTAAACTGGAAATAACAAGGTTAGAAGCAAGTAAATGCAAAAAATAGCAAAGAGAAAGGAAATTTATAGTGGTTCAACCTCGATTTTGTCCTATGTCCACTTGAATGGGGATTTTATTACTTCCTCCAACACGGTACATAGTCGATCTCATTTTACACCTTTCTTTATCTTTTACAATAATTCTCACTCTCTTCTCTACGAACTCTTGATGAATCTCAAACTCACTATTGAATATCTTCGAATATTTACTAGTAGCGAAGATTATTGAACTTGATCTTCAATAATTGAGCTCGGTAATGATCGTCGACGATTTCTCGATGAGAATGATGATGGAGATCTTTGAATGAAGCTTGATGAAGCTTTAATGGAGTTATAGAAGTTTGAGTGTTGTTGGAGATCGATAATGGGAGCCCTTCAGGAATAGAAATTCTAACCCTTTTTACATGTGAGGAGGTAGAATATTTATAGGCGAAGTTATGAGTGATTTGGAGTGGGAAATAGTGCGCAGGCAGTTCTCTGGATCGGCGGGCGATCCATGCCTAAATTGGGCACGACCCATGTATTGTAAGGCCACTCTTTTTCGTGTAGCTAATCCATAGTTGGATCGTTTATCCCGATCCATCATATTTTTTGAGGAAAACGGGTGTGTAGCGGGCACTACACAGCCGGTTACGCGTAGATGCATAAAAGCTAGTAATAATATCTGGTTGACAGGCCCAACCAGTAGCAAACTAAGAACACACCAAGATGGTCATATATAATATAGTCTGAGGAGTACTAATAAGATGTACATATAGCAACCACATCACAGCTGAGTGATAAATACACTACCAAAATAGAACTACATACTTATACTTGATCACAGAGGAAATAGTGAGCTGCTTTCTTGAGATCCAGGCGAGCGAGGCTGGGGGAGGGAAAGTCTGAAGCGAGCGTGCCTGACCGAGCCTGTCCATAATTCGAAGAGATGCAGAATATGAAAACAAGTTCCCCAGAATAACTTTTTGGGTCTTCCGAATACATATGCATTTCGTTCTAACCAGATACATCAGGAGAAGATCGCAACCAGAGAGTCAAACGAAGGATCAAGGGGGCTGTGCTGCCAGTAATCGAAGAAAGAGCGAAAAGAAGGGACGAAACCAAGAATGAATGAGCTAACAGCGGCCCAAACCGCAAAGGAAAAGTCACAATCAAAGAAAAGATGGGTGAGAGATTCATTATTCAGGTTGCAAAGAACGCAAATAGGGTTGACATCGATCCCAAAGCGGCAGAGTCTGTCTTTTGAATTGATGCAATTGTGGATTAAGAGCCATTGAAAGAAAATGATGCGTGGGGGGAGATGACAGTTCCAAATTTTGGAGAAAGAATAACATCGACCAGGATGGATCAAATAATCATAACAAGACTTGACTGAGAATTTCGTGAAGAACCCAAAGCCCAATAGAAAGAGTCAGGCCCAGGTGAGAGTTGAAAAGAATCAATGATATCTCGATATTAGTCAACTCTTGTAAAATGGACAGCCCAAATAGTGAACTGGGAAACAAGCCCAATGGGCCTAAATTAAAGGCTTCAGCAATTGTCTATGGGTTAGAAATGTTACTAGATCCAAGGTTGGGCAAGGAGGAGGAAAGAGGAAGTTCTCCGAACCAAATATCTTGCCAAAACAAACATGATTCACCATTATTTACATTAACATGGAAAATCGGTTTAACTCTCGCGAGGGTGGATAAAACTCCTTTCCAGAACGGAGATGGATTAGAGGCAGGACTGAAATGTAGAATGAAGGCTGGGTTTGCATTGTAAAGTCGCATTAAGATCCAATCTTTCCATATGAAATGAGAAGGTGAAAGAGACGCCAAATCCATTTAGTCAAGAGAGCTTGATTGAAGGAGGTAAGCTGGGGGACATTCAATCCTCCATGAGAGTAAGGGAGACAAACTGTATGCCAGTTGACTAGCCTTTTGAGATTATCACCATTCCAAAGGAAAGAACTTCGAATAGAATCAATCTTATTGATAACCCAGATGGGTAATTTGTGAAATGACATCCAGTATGTTGGTATTGAGGAGAGAACATGCTTGAGAAGCACAAGGCGACCAACAGAAGACAAGGAATTTGCCTTCCAAGATGATAGTCTAGATTCAATCTTTGAGATAAGAGGAATCCAATATGATTTATGAAGTTTGGTAGGTCGAAGGGGTATACCTAGATAAGTAATGGGGAAAGATCCAACCTTGCAATTTAGACATTCGGCAATAGAGGCACCGAGTGAAGAACAATTTCCCAACATTATAACAGAACTTTTATTGAAATTGATAGAAAGACCAGAGATGAGTTCAAATATGTAAAGGAGAACTTTAAGGCTATGGATGTTTTGAGGTGAAGGAACGGTAAAGAGAATCGTGTCATCCGCAAATTGTAAGTTGGTTGTGGTGAGGTTGGAATTAGGAAGAGAAACGCCAGAGAGGATGTTGTGAGCTAATGAGAGTTTCACCATCTGATTAAAGACATCAGCAATCAAGACAAAAAGCAAAGGTGAAAGTGGATCTCCTTGTCGTAAGCCTCTTTTAGATTTAATTTTACCACCAATTTCTCCATTAATATTAATTGTTGAATAGCTAGTGAATAGGATATGCTTGATCCAATTACACCAATTCATGGGGAAGCCTCTGTGAGACATAAGGTCTAAGATGAAATACCAGTTAACCGAATCAAAGGCTTTAGAGAAATCAAGTTTAAGAAGCACTCCAGGGGAGTTCGTGGTGTGACAGAAGGAGATGATCTCCTATGTAGCAGCAACACAGTCTAATATATTTCTTCCCAGAATGAAAGCGGATTGTTCAATACCCACTAACTCAGAAATGTGATTTTGGAGTATGTTAGCTAATATTTTGGTGATGATTTTGAAAGTAGTATTGAGGAGGCTGATGGGTCTATATGATGGAAGGTTGTTAGCTCCAGGGAATTTAGGAATGAGGATGATATTAGCATAATTAAGTTTAGCAATAACATATGGATCAAAGTAGAATTCAGAGCACATCTCAATTAGGACAAATTTGATGGTGGGCCAAAAATGCTTAAAAACATGGGCCAAAGCCATCAGGCCCAGGAGCCTTGTCTACCGCCATATCATTGATTGCAGCCCAAATCTCCCCTTCTGTGAATGGGAGATCAATGGCAATATGCTTAGGGTTTGGATAAAGTTTGTGCCAATCAATCGTAGGGGATGGAGGGGGTTGTGAACCCAGAATGTTTCTATGAAATTGTGTGAAAAGGGAGCAAATTTCTTTGGGATCAGAAAATGAGCTGTTGGCGTGCATTATTTCAGAAATGAATGAAGAACGTCGGTGACCATTAGCCAATCGGTGAAAGTATGCAGTGTTTTTATCTCCTTCATTAATCCATCTAGCTTTGGATCGTTGTTTCCATCCAATTTCTTCTTGTTTGATAAGTCTCTCTAATTCCAATTCATGGTTTTTCAGGTTATGTTTCTTAAGGTCAGTTAGTGGACGAATCTCCTCAATGATGTTCAGGTTTAGAATGGCATCTTGAGTGGATGAGATTCTGGATTTCAAAGAATTCCAAATGTTCTTAGCCCAAGGGCGAATCAATTTACGTAGAGAGCGAAGCTTACAAACCATTCTGGTTGTTACCGAATTACAATTCAATGGTTACGACCAAATGTGTTTGATGAAATCATCAAAGGAGGGTTCAAGTGTCCACAATCTCTCGTATCTGAATGGTCTCTTAATCAAAGCATTATCCTGAGTATCAAGGACAATTGGACAATGGTCAGAAATGGTTGTGGCGAGGCCGTTGACCAAGGAGAGGGGAAAGAGATCCTCCCAGGCCAAATTAAAGAAGAATTTGTCAATTTTTGATAAAGAAGGATTGTCTCTTCTGCTGGTCCAAGTGAATCTACGATTATTAATGGGTGGGTCAACGAGATGGCAGGAATTGATGAGAGAGTTAAAAGAGTCGGAATCGGGGGAGGGGGTGCCTGAATTACGTTCAAAGGAAAATCGAGTAGTGTTGAAGTCACCACCAATGATCCAGGGGCCATTAATATTATGAGATAAGTTGAGGCAGAATTGCCAAACTTCTGATCTAAGATGAGGATCATTGGGAGCATAAACATTGGTGAAGTGAAAGAAAGTGTTGGTGGGACCGTGGATGAGGATCACGTGCAAAACAGAAGGGTGATATGAGGTGTGACAAAGCTTCCAGATACTTTCGTTCCACGCAGTAATTAGTCCACCACGTGAGTCAGCTGCATCCACGTGGGACCAACCAGAGAGGTGAGGGCCACAAAGTTGACGAATAAGAGCATTGGGTGGATTAGAGACTTTGGATTCTTGTATAAATAGGATATCAATACGAAGAGGAGAGATGATTAGGTTGACAACACAATTTTTTGTAGGGTCCCCTGACCCACGAATGTTCCAAGATACAATCTTCATTTAATTTAGTTAGTACGCTGCTGTTCTAGGGTTTGCATGGCAGAATAGTGTGTATCATGCAGACTCACGCCCATGCATTTTGCAAGTTTTTTATTTAAAGCCTTATTAGCAGAAGAAAAAACAACAGGTACAAAAAAGGTACCAGAGGTTTCAGGCGGAAGGGATTGTGGTCTGCTGATCCTGGCACTCCGCCTAATTGAAGAGGAGACCACCAGAGGAGAAGTTGAGTCCTGATTCTCCTGGGGAGCTTGGGGATGTTGCTCGTTGTTATCATGCTCGAGTTTTTCCTGACTAGCTTGATGTTGATGCTCCTGCTGGGTTGGCAAATGAAGGTGGAGGGGTACTGAAATATCCAGATCTGCAAAAGGGTCCCAACGAGGCACAAACTGATCCACATTATGATGAATCAACATTGCCAGATCCTGGTCATGAGTTGGTATGAGGCCAGGCACCCAATGCTCCGCTTCATCCGTCATAGCATCATATCTGTTGTCATCAATTTGCATGTCATGTTGCGCCAATGTTTGGAACATGTAGCCATCATGGTCATAATCCATACCAAGGAGGAGCGTTTCAGGGCGTTGCGGAGGGTGGGCATGATCCCAACGCTCGATACAAAGCCTAACAGCATGATTGTTAAGGTGGGAAATGAAAGTACAAGGGGTGGTGATGCCCTCATACAATTGCATCTTCACATAGAGGTAGCGATGATCCACCAGAGACCAATCGCATGAGTCTTCTTCAGTTAAACGTCCCATCGGCTTAAGAGCTTCACTAATGGCATCAAAGGTTCTCATAAATTCAGGAAAGCCACTGACTTTCACCCAAGATTCTTGCTCAAAGGAGGGTTTTGGGAGATCAGAAAGGGTGGGGGCTTGATAAAGGGACACAGTTCCATCTTCCATAGTCAGGGATTTCAGTTGAAGGGCACGGTTTTTGGTATCTAAGTCAGGGAAGTAGATCAGAAAGGTGTTATCAGAGGTATGCCACATTGGCCAGTCAAGGTGAACGTCGAGGGCTAAATTAAGAGCTCGAACAGCTCAATAGACCAGAGTCCATTGATAATGGTTGCTGAGAGGTAGCGATAAGCATCCTCCATTTCAAGCAAGATTGGAAATTTTTTGAGTGGTTTTGAAGAAGGAGAGGAGGACGAGGGTAATGAGTTGTTTGCAGAGGGGGTTAAGCTTGAAGTGTTACGTGTTTTTGGATTATTCGGGTTATAATTATGATTTGAAATAGGAGTAGACCGATGGGTCCCAATATTCTGATCGCGCAGCCTAAATGCCTCGCGGCCTTTCAATGTCCGAGAACCATTGGGATGGAGCGACAGCTCAGCACTACGCTGGAAGGATGATTTTCTTTTATCGGGACAACGCAGGCTTGCATGCCCAAAGAGCGAACAGCAATAACAAATCGATGTGTTTCTACACTGGCTGGCCACGTGTCTTCTATCTGCACATCTCAGGCACCGACGTTCAGTTTTCAAAAACTCGATCATGTTTCTGACCGTTGTGAATGGCGACAGGATTCTACGCTTCTGAGGCGGTGGATTGGAGAGAATGGGAGAGCATGGCGGTGGCGAGGCAGCCACATGTGCCTACAATCTGGCAGAGGAAGACGCAGGCGGTGAGCTGGCGGAGAAGCGGTGGACAGGGAGGGAATCAGTGTCGAGGGGATGGTTGGAGAAAAGTGGCGAGGTGGCAGGCAAGCGACGAGGGAAGGAGGAGGAGGAACGGATGAGGTTAGAGGCAAGAGGCTGGGAGTGGTTGAGAGGGATGAAGGAGACGGACGCCATGAATTATTTATGTTTTGTTAATCCCCGATCCATCATATTATAATGTGAATTCCACGATCCAAGGTGTGCGGCTTTAAATCTGCTTGATCCATGCCTATGGATCGGTCCACACGATCCATGTTTTTACTTGATGACCGATCTATCACTTTTTTCGGCCAAACTGATCCATTGCTTTGTACTATGCACCGGGCTTGTTCGATCCATCCTTGGGTTGCATATCACGATCCATCAGTATTTAGCTTAAAGCATGGCCGATCCATCCATTCTTAAGACATGGCCCATCCATCACATACTTATGCGATCTAATCCATGGTTGCTTTTATAACCGATCCATGTATATGACTTGGAATTGATCCATCACTTATGCAATCCAAAGCTCTATTCTTGAATCGCGTTTTTAACGAGATTAACAGAAACTTTTCATCATATTTTTGAAAACGATGAAAATTTGGAATTCAAAAATCATTTTATCATCCAAAAGCAAGAAGTTTCAATCTATTTCTTCAACACACTGCCGCCCCTCGGTTCAGAAACTTTAACAACCCTACTCTAAAAGTTAACAAAGCCCTTTTTGCTATTTTCGGAAATTATGAAATCAATTAGGCAAAAGTGATTTTAAGTGAGTTTCAATCAAAGGAAATATCAACAAAAGAAAATACGTTATATCATGGAATTTACCTTACACGTATTTTCAAATATTTTGGGGTTGATTTCAAAGGAGAAGAGTTCATTTCTAGAAAAGTTTTAATCCCAAAATATTTCTCTTACGAAGAATCCACTTGTGTTTCATCCATATAAAACATATGTAGAAAAGCGAGCAAGATAAGAAGAAGAAGAAGAAGAAACCAATCAGATGGATACCGAAGAAGTGGTAGAAGACACCTCTTTAGAAAGCATTGAATATCCTACTAGCTTCTCTAAGAAAACCATTCTCAAAAATCAAATGGTTTTAGTTAAGAACCAAAATACACTTAAGAGATTGTTTAGTAGGAAATTCGAAAAGATTTCTATTAAAATGAGTATGTTCTTTGGCAAAGTTGGAAGAAAACATGGCTTGTCATCCTCCTCCTACGCTGAATTCTAAGTTTAATATTGTATTGTATTTGCTTGTATTCTAATTTCCGCATTTCTATCTTAAGTCATGTACTTGTTTAATGTATTGTTATCATTAGTATGAAATGAAGTTCTTTATTTCTATCAATTCTTGTTTAAACATTTGAATAGCTATTAAAATAAATAAAAAAGTTTATATAAGTCGAGACATATCACAAAATAATAAAAGTCTTCAAAAATTGAAAATATACATGCACATGTCGACACACAAGTTTATGCATATCGACATATAATTGTATAATTTCCATAATTGTTTGAATTTGAAAATTGCTCTAATAAACTCATATCTATTATTCAAATGAATTTTAGAGCCTATTTATACCCTTTTCTTCTAGAAAAACTAATCCATTTATTCCTCCTATACTTCCTTTCACTGTTTCTTAATAAATTCAAAACTATAGCAACTCAAATCCATAATCTAAGCGATAAATCTTGAAGAAATTCTTATTTTTTTCAAGAAGATTCTCTCAATCATTCTCTAGATTCAGCGTCACTTAGAATTAAGTCGAATACAGATGATCAAACAACAGGAGAAACATTTTGATGCAATTTGATGGATGATCGCTTCCCTTTCAAAAGATGAAGACAACAACATCACTGGAGCACCTCTCACCAAAGACAATGAAGACTGGGATGCTATGAAGCTGATCCAATTTTTGATGGAGATGGTTGGGTTTAAGTTTCTCGAAATGTATGAATTTGTTCTCATTTGTGTGATTTGTTTGAATTATTTCAAAAATTTAAACTTTTAAATAAACAACTTTAAATATGGCGTTGTTTGATTTGATTGAATGTATTGACATATATTGGATATATATACATTAAATTGGCTTGGTGGGATTTGTATGACTCAAAATGTAGTTTATTATTTATAATCAATCAAGTTATAATAGTTAGAATATTATAGTTATTTAGTTTAGTTATTATATTTAGTTAGAATAATATTAATGAATCATTTTTAGATGTTAGGATTATGCCTTAGTTTTAGGGGGAGCATTAGATTCTAGTTAGGATTATATAGTTCCTATAGATGATAAAGGGGGAGAATTATATAGGGCTTAGATTATGGGGGAGTTAGAGAGTTAATGAAGAAAGGGGGAGTAACTAAAGAATCAACACATCAGGTATGAATATTTCATAACCAAGGTTGTCATCATAAAAAGTGGGAGATTGTAAGAGATTGAGATATTGATGATGATGGTTTTGATGACAACAACCTTGTTTCAACATTGTTTCGATTATTATTGTTATAAAATATATACTAACACTATTTTCTAGAATATGTATAAATGTGTATACATAGGAAATCTATGCAAGTATTTATTATTGAAGACTATACAGTTCCGAGAATCAAGATTTCAAAGTAGAAGAGTTCAAGTTTCAAAACTCATGAGTATTAAGAAATCAAGAGTAAACGTGTCTAGATATTCTGTTAAAACTCAGGTTAACACTTGGTTCTGAATTCAAATTTAAATTCTGATTTTAAATTTAATTCTGATTTCAAACTTCCTTTCAAAATTATTTACTTGATTTTAAATCTAGTTATCAAATAATTCCAAAATTACTTCCTTATTTATAAATATATACTTCTTTATTTTAAGAAATATTTGAACTCCTGAAATTTATTTTTAATTCTATTTCCAAATTTATCTTTAATAGATTTTTTACCATATGTTTTACTTACAAATTTATTACTAGTTTTATTATAATTAAAAAATGTTTCCAATTCCTTGTTTATATCAAATGCTAATATATTCATAGTTTTATATTTATACTTTTATATCATTTTATATTCAGTTTCTTAAATATTTCATTTCATCTTCATATGAGTTTTTAAAATATATTTTAATTTGAATAGAATGTTTTAATATAAAGGAATATAGCTTATTTTAATTTATTTAAACATTATTTACTTTTATTTAAAATTCGTTTTTTGATTTTACACTAGCATATGATGACACACAAGAAGTGCTATATTGACATACTAGCCGTTGGTTGGTTTTTTAAAATTCGAAAAGAAGTGTATTTTAAATTCAAACCTTTTCTGAAAGGATGTGACTGTTGGAAACGTATAAATACCTTCCAGAATTCGAATTTTTTTAGTCACTTTTCATCTTCTTCCTCTCTATACATTCCACCATTATTATAACTTTCTGCACTTATACTCTGCCCATTTCAATAGAAATCATATCATCCTTTTTCTCTTTCAATTCTAAATCACAATATCTCTGAATTCAAGTGCCACTCAAGAGCTATAGACTATTTGTAATCATAGATCTCAAGTTCAAGTCCTATCGATTCAAAACTACGAAAATTGATAAGAGAAGGATATGGCCCTGTCCCGTATAAGGTATTTGGGTGTGATTTTGTCTTGGAAATCAATTAAGTGTACAGCTGTGGCCCGTTAATCAAGTAAGACTCACTGTACTTGGAATCAGTTAGGATGTTCCCTTGTAGCCAGAAATCAAGGATTGTAATTGGATATTATTTAATAAAAATATGCATCAACCGAACATTTTGTGGGACTGGATGTAGCGAGTCATGAACCAGTATAAAATCCCGTAATGTACTTTCCTTTTACTACTTTTACTTTTACTTTCTGCATTCTATGATTGTTTTTGTGTTTGTTAGTATCTGTGATCTGCATACTATTTTGTTTAATCCAAAAAGATTTTGAGAATTTAATAAGTTCCATCAAACACTATTCACCCCGCTCTAGTATTTCGTTTTCCTTAAGATCCTTAATCCGCATCTCCAACACTCTTGTCTATGATCCAGTAGTAGGTTCAAACCCTATATAAGGTTCATCTCATTTGTCTATAATGTGAAGGGTTTGAGACTTTCTATAGCAGACGTCGAGTTTGATTGTGACACCTATGTACTAGGGTTTCGGGGTACGGTATTATTCTGGGCATAGATTGGCTGACCATGTATGGTGCCATTCTTAACTGTGAGAAGGGTAGTGAGATCAATGACTTGTCATGGTAGGACTCTCGAGATATCTTGCGACTCTCAAGGGTCGGTCATGTTGAGCTTTTTAGAGTCCCTAGATACTTCTATTGATGATCTTAGCTTGGTAACCATAGTAAGGGAATTTTCGGATTTATTTTAGGAGGTGAGAGGGCTACCTCCGAGATGAGAGAAAGACTTCCGGATTTATTTGGCAGAGAGCGCTAAGCCTATTGGATTGCAAGTGCACCATATGGCCCCCAGGGAAAGGAGGGAACTGAGTAAGCAGGTGGGTGATGTGACGACCCAGAATTTCGACCTTCAAAAATCAGCATATGACACAACTCAAGCATTAAATGTCGGAGATTCAAAGGCGGATTCCTGATTTTCTAGGGTTATAACACATTAGTAAACAATCACAATGGAATAACATAACTTCTCATTAATATAATATGAGATACATCAGAGTTACATCAATAGCATCAACATCATAGTAATGTACATATCCAGATACTTGAATTACTGGATACAAAAGTAAAGTGGAAAATAAACCAAAGAGAGTGAATCCAAAACATGCTTCATATTCACCTTAACATCCAAATGATACTCCACAAAAGCTAAAGATGCCCCATAAAAGATGATCCACAAAAGAACCAAAATACAAGCGCCAGAATGCTACTATAACCTGAATCTTAGACTGCCCGTGTAGAAAATATTGGCACCCAGAGCTTAAGGGAAAATTGATAAACTCTAGGTCAGTCATGGGACTGGTGTGAGAAACTCAATATATTTACATGCAATAAAACTTGCAACGCTTTTGAAAAATGAAGCTACCATAAGGCCTCTCGTCAAACATACCATGCAAACACAGACTTGGGAAAGGGTTCTCCTTATGATAACCAAACATGTTTGATAGGTGAAAATCATTTGATATTATTATTACATAATGTGGAAATCACTTTTGCAAATAAATGTATCAATCATAGCTGGCATAGGTACCATATATTATGTCGAAACATAGGTTTATAACTAAAACTATATAAACATCTTAGTTGAGAATGGATTTCCAACAAATGACTAGGCTAAGGAACTTCTCTATCTGATGAGTACACCTCTAGAGGGATGTCCCGAGAATAACATAAGTTCTCTACCAACACAAGGCTAGTCCATCCTTACCTGGATGAATTCGAGTACTCCTAAGTATGAAACTCCCGGTCGTTACCAATCTTTAACTAGGGCCTCGCAACATCAACAACCACAAAAAGTAGAAGTTGCCAAATAAGTAATACTCGGGCTTCATATAATGGTACATTTTTTATCTAGAAGGAGATGGCACACCCATATCTCTATCGTATTTTCTTATTTTGGCCTTTCTTGGGGTGTGAGGCTTATCGAAGTCTCTTTACATAAAGCTACGCTTAACTAAGCCATGCTTTGATCATCAATAACACAATCACTTAGTGCCACACTATCATTTCATAATAAACGAATGACAATTACTAACCATATCACCTTTGAGCTCGTACGTCTCAAAGAAGGGTGTTAAGCTAAGAGGTAACCCCTCTGCCACCAATAGATATATGTTTAGTAAAATCAATTGGTATACCATAAAATACCATGTCAAACACATATCCATAAGAGTCCATTTTGGGCCTGAACGAATCTAAAGGCACTTTATTCCTCATCCAATAACGGGGAGAAGGCCTTGTGTTACACCCCACACCCGCTATGGTCACTCACTAAGGGAATGCCATAACATCGGTGGAGTATTTTGGGTGAATATAGAACAGAAAAATTACAACAAGACAGATATAAGTAATTCTTGAGAATTTAAAACATCATTTCATTCCAGCGGAAAGTAAAACATGTTTGGTTACACCAAAACCATAAATAAGGGTCAAGTACATAATATCCATCCTGATAAAAACAAAAGTACATAATCCCACTACATAACCTAATAGCCATAGTAGAAAAGATAAACTGAGCTTTTCATCCACGGTCCAAGCTCCAAAAGATAGATAAAGCAGTCTGATCGAAGCCCACTAGTGCTAGGCCCACTCTGATAACCTGAGGGTTGGGAAAAAGATAAAAACAACGGGGTCAGACATAAGTCTGAGTGAGTCCTATAACCCTAACAATACAATCACCAAAGTAATTAGGGTATGATATAAGCAAGATACGGTACCTCTGGGGATAATGACTACACTAAGTAGCCAACTAAACACAGGATGTTCTAAGATAAACGAAAAGACGCATTTACCCACCTAAGGATAATTACTAGATTGCACCACCCCAGATTCTACCCACCCAAGGGTAATTCTTACACTGCACCACACCAGTTCTACCCACCCAAGGGTGATTCCTACTTAAAGGTTGATCCCACTAAGTGTACTTAGTAATTTTACCCAGTAGTTTCGCGTACCCCTAGCTCACTACATAGGTGCCGTCTGCCCCTATCTCCACTAGGTGTACCCACTACTCCCAAGCGATCGGCTCCCTACCGTAGATATCCGTGCTGGCCCCACAATGGGGTGTATCACTCCCCAAAGTGGCTAGCCCGATACAACAAATGGTGCACGGGTTATATCTACACGATGCAACAACGTCTTACCTACCATCCCGGGTCCACACACGCAGATGAAACCCGTTGGACTCGTGTTGCCACCGCTACCCGTTTTGGCCTCTTATAGTCAAGCCCAATATGCGTGTCCCGTCACTCGACTAGAGTCGAGCCCACTAAGATACGTTTGGGATATTGGTTGAAATGGGCCCCCACAAGCTACCACCTAAGCTTGTTATTTTATCTAGTGTATCCCACTTAACCCCTTTTATAATCATGCCCACCTACATGTTAAGGTTTGGTTAAGTCATCTAATCATATTTCAATTGCCACTTAAGGCACCCACTAGATTTCCACATGCCACCCAAAGCACTTACTTAACCCTTTACCCATGTTTAATTACATGTTCCACTTTGGTTAAGTGTTCTAATCGTATTTTCTATTGCCACCCAAGGCAACCCACTAGTTTCCTCATGCCACCCAAGGCACCCCCCCACTAGTTACTACATGCCACCCAAGGCACCCACTTAACCCCTCATGCCCCACTACATGCTAATATGGTTAAGTGTTTCTTAGTTAATTAAGATCGTAACCTTTGTAAAGACCTCTCACATTAGACTGTCTTTTATGGCAACTGGATATGCCGGTTGGTTCCGGGCAGCCTTACACCATAACAGAGTCTAACCTCGTGTCTTTACACTTGTCACGTATTTAGTTTGTAACTAAGACCTCTCACATTGGGCCAATCATTTGTAGCCGCTGGATTTGCCGGTCGGTTCCGGGCAGTCTTATGCTACAAAAAAGGTCCAACCTCGTGTCTTAGTAGATTAATTACACCTAATTAATCACCCCCATAATTTGTATTAATTATCCCTAATTAATTACAAATATTTAAGAATATGGGTAGACCTAACTCAATAGGTAAATTCCCAATTCCATAATATGGGTAGACCTAACTTAATAGGTAAATTCCCAATTATGTCCATCCACTTTACGGTATGTTTAATCATACCCACTTCACACAATTTTATGTGTTCATTAATTTTTTTACCCCATCGTCCCCACGTAAATACGTTAACATGACATACTTCAAAAGATTCATCATACACACAATGGGTTCATCTTATCATATCATTAGCATTATCATGGGTTAAAAAGGTGTCAACTTGCATATATGACCATAAACCCAACTTGCATACAAAACCAACCCAAACTTGCATGAATCACATATGTCATAAGGATGGTAACTTGCTTAAATGTTCATGTCATAGACCTATCATAAAGGTGTCAACTTGCATACATGTCATAGGTCTAAAAGGGATGAACTTGCTCATAGACTTATGTCATTCATAGAGGCAAACATGCATATGAACTTGCATCATAACTTGCATATGAACTTGCATCATAACTTGCGTATGAACTTGCATCATAACTTGCATATGAACTTGCATCATAACTTGCATATGAACTTGCATCATAATTTGCATATGAACTTGCATCATAACTTGCATATGAACTTGCATCATAACTTGCATATGAACTTGCATCATAACTTGCATATGAACTTGCATAACATGCCATACTTAGAGGCAAACTTGCATATATTATGCATATCATAAAAAGAGACAAACTTGCATAAAACCAAACACTTAATATGCATAAAACCAAATACTTAGCATGCACAAAACCAAACGCATAACTTGCATATCATGTTACATACAACTTGCATATACTCTCACATATAGTTTGCATAACATGTTACATATGCATAAATGTTCGACATAGTGGTTTGCATCATAAAACATGGCATTAAACTTGCATATGGCATAAAACTTGCAAAACACATATCATACAAACTTGCATAAACACATTTATCCACAAACATAGCCATGTCTTATCATATCCTACCATAATCAATTTAACAATTGATTATTAAAGCTATAGGAACTCACCACTAAGCTCCCATAAGCAAACCCTTGCCACAAATTACCCAAAAACTCTAGCCTTGAACATAAAGCTTGCAACTTGATGATGAATGCAAGCTAATGATCACTTATACAACTCAAAGATGCTTGTATGCACATGAAAGCCTTCATAGAAATAGTTTAGAAATAGGGTGGAGGCTAGGGTTTTGGGTGGAGGCCATGATCATAGAAAATTTTGGCATAGTTTAGTTAGGAGATAGGATTATGATCAATTAGGGCTAGATTAGGGTCTTATTTATAGGATTAGGCAAGTGTTTTAGGCCTTTAGATCAACCCTAGGTTAGATTAGGACCATCAGATCTCGGAAGCTTCCAGAAACAAGCCCCAAAGCCTAACCCAAACTCAACTAGGTGCACCAGGCCAGCATCAGCCGACAGGGCAAGTCGACAGCCCTGTCGACAGCCAAGTCGACAGGCATGTCGACAGGCAAGTCGACTGCCCTGTCGACAGCCATGTCGACCAGGCTGGGCGGGAGTTTTCCCGCCTGGCCCCATTTCTGCATGTTTCGAAATTTGAACCTGAATTTTTAAATCTGTTTTGAACTTTGAATTTTCTGTAAACTTCATTGGGCCATAACCGGGCCATACGAACTCTGATTCTCGAAAACTCGGACTCTATTTCGCGTATTTTTCCGAGACGAACGCAATGACGCAGCCCGTTGCCCCCAATTCCCACATCTGAGATTATTTATTCTGCAATTAGTGAATTTTAGCATTAACTAAAATTCGGGGTGTTACACCTTGCACATCCGAAAGTCCTCCAAATACGTCCGGACATACTACTAAATAAAATCTCAATAGTTGAGCAACCCAATGAAGAGAACTAACAAATAGTCCTTACGATATGAAAATTTCAAGTCTTCAGCACCATTTTTTAATATCTTTGGTTTCTCCATTATGTTGTATTCTTATCTAGAATGGTCTCTGGACATAAGTTCTGATCCCGGATTTTCCAAATAACAATCGCTATTTAAAAACATATGGATATATAAGGTCTTTAATTAAGTCTCAGCTTACACTCAATTAAAATACTTCATTGTTCATTTGAAATCATTCACCAAGGTTCAAAATATAATTATTAAGTTTTAATCTTTTAAAACTCCATACTGAATAGTAGCGTTTAAAAGCATTACTAAAGAGTATTCCAAACAACATATTTTCAAATTTTGTTTAAAGAATTTTAAATCTTTATAATTTTGATCTAAACCTCTTTTACATCATTTATTATGAATTATAAAAAATCCCTATTTTTAGGATTTTTAAATAGTTGTTTTAATCGATTTCCAAATTTGGCCACTAAATTGCAGTTATAGCGACCTTTTTAAAAATAGTTTTACACATAACTTGGAATCTATATATTGAAATTTGAAAATTATTTTTCTATTCAAAAACTATTATCATTAGGAAGTACATGTTTTTCGTTTCAAAGAAATCCGATTTAAAATGCTCCTGTTATAGGCATTCAAAGTTTATAGTCGAAATTTGCGAACTACCGTAGCGTGACTAGTCCTATTAAGAGGATATTTAAATTTAAATTCAAAACTTATTCGATTTACTTCAAAATAGTTTATAGATACTTTTAAAACATATATATATAAGACTATTTCAAATCAATATTCCAAATCTCAACTTAAATTTAAGATATTCATATTAAATGAATATTATATTAAATATACCAAAATAATATTATTTTTCAAAATTAATCCTTTTTTAACCCATAAAATATGTTCCAGAAAACAATGAGCATGTTTTGGTTGATTTATGATTTTAGGTCGTTAGGCCATTTGGGTCGTCGTGTCCTCTCTAGCTCGTTGAGCTCATTAACTCACATAAGCGTTCTAAGACGTTATGGCATCTTGGATCGTTCAAATAATATGTGATGTTCACGAGACTTTGACTCGTCTGAACATCTTAAGCCGTTGGGGCATCTTAGCCCACTCAGAGGCTAGCTCGCAGGGTTCTTAGATTGCCAGCTCGCTAAAGGTTTTAGCCCGTTTCATTAAAGGCCAAGCCACAACATTCTGGTTTAGCCCGATCCAAGCATGTTTGGGTAGTTCCGCTTTGCCCAAGCCCGCAATGTCTCAACCAAGACCACTCCGCGTCCTTTAGCTCACACTACCTTCAGATGGAATGAGTTGGACCGCTCCGCCTTGTTTAGCACGTCCCGCCTTACTTTGGATCGTGTAACGTCCAATCTAGCCCGCCTACAACCTAAAACAAGAGCACAGTATTTACATAACTGCCACCTAGTGTATACTCCGCCTATAAATACCCCCTACATTCCTTCATTTGAGGGGGGAAGCTTGGAAGGATCACGAAGTGCTGCTGAAACTTTTCTACAACTATCCTAAGCAATTCTAACACTTATTCTCCAAAATCAAGTGAAGATCCTTGGTGAATCCAAATAAGATCTATGAGGGAAAGAGTGATAGATTTGTTGTAAGAGAGAAGTAAATATTGTAATCAACATATTGATAATGGAATCTCTTATGAAAGTGGACGTAGATCCTTATTGGTCTGAACCACTATAAAAACTTCGTGTTATTACTTTTATGCTTTTGGTATGTTTTTGTCCGCAGTCTCACTTTGTTCTTCCCTACCAATTTGGTGAAGTGTCTTGACACACCTTTGGTGTTGAATCCAATTTCGAGATCAACATTTAGCGCCCACCGTGGGCTGCGTTCACATCTCCTACCTCTTCTCATGCCTTGTCGTTAAGATTCTAAGTCGCATCCTTCTTCAAAGTTATGGCCAAATCTAAGAAGAACACTAGCAAAACCATGGTAGAAGCCTATGATGTTGCCAATGAAGAAACGCCACTCACAAACCGCTTTGAAGTGGGCGAAAATTCAGAGAGTGGGGCCGGTGTCACCAGAAACGAATTAAAAGTCGCCATTGCCAATGTCAACAACCGGATGGTTGCCTCTACTAAGATGATGATGGAAAAACTTGACGCCATACTTAGCACTCGATCAAATCCAGTTCCTCCGAAATTGCATGTAGATCTCGAAGGGAATGACAAGTCACCCGCTTTTTGATCATAATCATAATAACAATATGGAAGACGGTTATGATGGGGCAAGTGAAAGAGATGAAGCTAATATTGAAGAATCGAGATCAAAAGCTAAGAGTCATTCTGAAATGAATGCTCAGAAGGTGATGAACCCTGTCGCAGGGGCACCCTCTCGACGAGAAGGCAAAGCACCCAAGTTCTGTAATCACAACCGTTTTCCTGGACGAATGTTTGGTAAAGGGCTTAGCTTCGTAGAGCATCATAGCACCAAAGAATACATCATGGATATGATAGAATGAGCTATGAAAAAGAATCAAGCTAGCAAATACGATGAAAGGGAATGGGACTTCTCTCCCGATAGGACTCCATTCACTGGGAGAATCCTCGAAGTAGAATGTCCAAAGAAGTTCAATCCGCCAACTTTGCCTCTGTATAATGGCCTCGTTGATCCGAACTACTTTTTGTTCAAATATGAGTGGCATATGAGTGCGGTTAAGGCAACGGATGAGATGCATGTATTTCCCTCTATATCTAGAAGGATCTGATCGCTCTGGTTCACAAAACTACCTCCTAAGTCTATTGAGCGTTTCTCCGATCTGACCAAAAAGTTCAAGGAGCAATTCCGCTTATATGCCACCAAAGCTAAGGACGCTATAACACTCTCAGCCATGAAACATAAGTCAGGAGAAACCGTCAAGGCCTTCCTTAGTCGATTCAACATTTCCTTATTTGAAATGAGGAATCTAGAGCCGCGCATAGTCCTCATTGCTCTACTTGATGCTATAGACAAAACGGGCGAATTCGAAAGGTGGATAAAGATGAAAGAACCAACTACGTTCGATAAGTTCTATAAAAAAGCAGAAGAGTACATGAGGATAGATGACAATCCTATGCCCCTTCAGATCATTGATGGTAGCCTACTTCTTGAGGCTCCCACAAGTGCAACCATGCAATCCTACCATAAGAGTATTCAAGGGTAGAAGCGAATCAGTGGCGGAAACGACAAAAAGGTTACTAAGAAGTCTCGCCTTTTCAATTCGTCAGAGCTAACTCCTTTGAACGACACTCCTAAAAACATCTATCTGGCGACCAAGAACTCTGAGGAGTATGCAGAGCCAAACCCAATGAGGATAAGTAACAAAGCAGTGAACTCTGGAAAGTTCTGCAGATTTCACAACCAACCTGGTCGCAACACTAACGAGTGCCGACACTTGAAGAACCTCATTGAGGAATTGATCAGGAAAAACAGTTTGCAACAATATGTAAAGAATCCACAAGCTTTGAATCCTTCTGCAATTCCTCAAGGGCCAGGGGAATCGAATGATCAGTCTGGACAAGCAAAATAGCTTCTGTTCAAGCCAGTCCAAGACTGATTATCAACTAGAAGTTGTTAAGGGTGCTCCAACTTGGGTGGCTCAGAATAAGCAATCAACATTGCTATATCCTTACTTTATGCTCTACTTCTTGCCTTAGTTCATGTTTTGCTTCGCAATTTACTTTCTATTATATTCAAGACTTATTGTAAAACAGTCTATAATAATCTACAGGTGATACACTGAACATAAGCTCTGCAACTAAGAGCATCTATGTTTGAATGAGTTTCTGGCTTGTGAAGTCATATGTCAAATCGAAACTTTCATAAAAATTGATTTCATATTGCAAGTCAGCTGTCGAGTGCTTGCTCTTGTATCATAGCGTCTCCGACAATGCTGGTTCGAGGGTTGAGTGCTGTGAATTCCCAACATGTGCGAATGCAAAAAAATATATGGGAAAAACACTACCTTGAAAAGTAAACGGAAAGGTTGCAAAAATTCAAACAGTGAGCAAGCGCCATGACAAATAGATGGAAAAGCTGAAACTTTTATCAAAGGGGCACCTCCCTAAGTGAGGGGTTCAAAGCTTCAGCTCCTAAACCAGAATAACTTGCTGAGTCAAGCACATGGTAAAGGGACTGATTGCCACCCGCGAAATGGTAAAACAGCTAAAAATTCACTTACGTAGCATCTGGAATCTCAGATGCGGAAAGCGTCTAACTGTTCGTGTAGCATCCGAAATGTCAGATGTGAAGAATAAAAAAAATTCACTTACGTAGCATCTGAAATCTCGGATGCGAAAAGTGTCAAGCTATTCGTGTAGCATCTGAAATGTCAGATGCGAAGAATAAAAAATTCACTTACGTAGCATCTGGAATCTCAGATGCGAAAAGTGTAGAGCTATTCGCGTAGCATCTGAAATGTCAGATGCGAAGAATTAAAAAAATTCACTTACATAGCATCTGGAATCTCAGATGCGAAAAGTGTCGAACTATTCGCGTAGCATCTGAAATGTCAGATGTGAAGAATAAAAAAAATCACTTACGTAGCATCTGAAATCTCAGATGCAAAAAGTGCTGAGCTATTCGCGTAGCATCTGAAATGTTAGATGCGAAGAATAAAAAAAATTCACTTACGTAACATCTGCAATCTCAAATGCGAAAAGTGTCTAACTATTCGCGTAGCATCTGAAATGTCAGATGTGAAGAATAAAAAAATAATTCACTTACGTAGCATCTGAAATCTCAGATGCGAAAAGTGTCGAACTATTCGCTTAGCATCTGAAATGTCAGATGTGAAGAATAAAAAAAATCACTTACGTAGCATCTGAAATCTCAGATGCAAAAAGTGTTGAGCTATTCACATAGCATCTGAAATGTCAGATGCGAAGAGTAAAAAAAATTCACTTACGTAGCATCTGGAATCTCAGATGCGAAAAGGGTCAAATTATTTGCGTAGCATTTGAAATGTCAGATGCGAAGAATAAAAAAATTCACTTATGTAGCATCTGAAATCTTAGATGCAATCGAATACGCTCATATGATCATTAGAGTGATAACGTCCAGGACCTACAGTCAACCTAAGCTGATAGGTCAACTTTAAGCATTAACACAATTTTGAATTAGAATATTATGACTATGCGAACAATATTTAATGAGTTTTGGACCGACAAATAAGATGGTCCTTAGCTAGCATTTAATTCAACGCAAGTCAAAGTTCGTTATTGTTCTTCTTTAACTAATCCGTTGTCAACATGGACAGTTGATAATGAGTATAAGTCCAAAATCATGTAAAGGTTTGTCTTGAATGCACAACAGGAAGCACGAGAAGGACGAATTCAAAATCAAAAGGTCGCCACAATGTATAATTTTTGATAAAGGTCTGAAATGCATTAGGCAAAATACAGTTTTGTCACTACATCACAAGTCCAATACAGAGACATTGGACGCAAAATGTCATAAGTGTGTTAAGCGAGGACTAGCATTC
The DNA here is from genome assembly GCA_030737875.1 of Allium sativum. Classification (NCBI taxonomy): domain Eukaryota; kingdom Viridiplantae; phylum Streptophyta; class Magnoliopsida; order Asparagales; family Amaryllidaceae; genus Allium; species Allium sativum. The sequence goes on along the minus strand of CM060925.1, from coordinate 134,381,311 downwards.
GCATATACAACCGGTCTATAGCATGAGCACATAAAAGATAAATAACAAAAGACTAATACGAGAACTACTTCCTTTTATCAGTAGATCATTCACCATCTTGAGCGGGAGGAGAAGTACCAGTCACCTCTGCCTTGCCTCCGGGACTTGATAGTTTAGCAATGATCTCATCCTGAGATCTAAGGGCCTGAATAAGCGTGGCCTTGTCCTTCTCCAAGGTGGTGATTAGCTCAATGTTCTCCTATTCAGTCTCTGAAGCTCGCAAGCAAAGGTGTTCCAGGCTCCTAATTTGCACATGTAATATTGGCCAATTTCATCAAGGCACTTGTCCGTCCAAGTCCTGATAGCATCGAGTTGCATCAGCGAATGATTCCTCACGATATCCAAATCTTCAGATACTGTGTGATTGTTAGACGGATATATATCCAAGCTAAACTGGTCATAGTTCACTCCTTAAAGACACCAGCCTTCGAAGCAATCAGCAAGCTTAGAGATGTGTGGTTTGGAAGCATAACTAGGCTTGTCTATGATGGTTTTTAGCTCGGCCAAGCTGGGGGCAACAGGGGTAGTTTCAGTCTCGGACATCTGGAGCTTTTCCAACCTGCGGTGCTTGCGAGTGGTATCCTCACTTGAGGTTCCTTCAGTTCTTTTAGACATCTTGTGCGAACAGCAATGTTAAGAAGTAAACAACAAATCAAAGGGCAGCTTATTCAAGAAATTTCAGATCATTCCTACCAGCCATAGAATCTTAGGTCGTTATGTATGGTATCAGACTTTAGGTCGTTTTACGCAACCAAGAAGCTTTAGGTCGCTATAATAGTCCGGTTTCTTATGAAGTCTTTTTGCTTCAAGTTTTTAGGTCATGAACAATCCAAAACTGCAAGGGTTTAGCGACCCAAAGTTTAGGATTGAAATAGCAACTTAAAGACTTGAGTTATCACAACGACCTAGAGTGCAGTTGCGGACTAAAGCTTGAAAGTGGTTACAACGACCTAATTCAACACGAACCATTGCAAAATAACGACCTAGGATGTACAACCAATAGGGATGCTACAACTATTGAAAAGAACAACAAGGCATGATATTGCAAATTAAGGATGTCAATGAACTGTGGAATTGAGCAAGATTATTATTCTAGGGTACATGACTTTTAGCAGTTAGAGCCATGACCAAATTGTGGGAATTTGTACATGAAAGTTAAGCTAAAAATCATCACAAGCAGGCAAGCTCAAGGTCATTAAACCCATCAACATTGTCATCAAACGCATGACTGAAATTGTACCAAACAATAATCTCACAAAGTCTAAGAGTATCAAGTTCAACTTAAAATGTACATATATACACAGTAAGTAAAAGCCTTGAATCGCACTTGGTTCTTGGTGATAAGGAGCTTCAAACTCGATTATAAGATGAAGAGATTATTCGGAATTCAATTGCTTTGATGATGATGTGAATTGGTGGATTTAATTGATATTGGCCGCCGTTGATGAGGGATTTTAGCTTAAGTGAGGGTTTTAAGAGAATGATGATCTAATGAAGGAATGAGGGCGGGGTTAAACAATTAAACCGAGCTTGGAGGGCCCCACAAAGGTCTAATCGGCGGTCTAATCCCGAGAAGAATACCAATGGACACTCAATAATGCATGACCCAGAATCCATGACGACTTAAAACCTTACCATGACCTAAGCACGAACTATAAATAAATTATTCTAAGGGCTCACGCGGTCTGAAGGCCCAAACGACTCAAGATCTTAAATTGCATGCTAATTTAGCCTAATTCGAAGCCCGTATTATTTCTAATAAATACGAACATCAAGGGGCAAATGTTAACCCATAATTAAAATGTTCTAGAAAATAATTAGCAAGTTTTGGTTAATTTATGATTTTAGGTTGTTAGGCCTTTTGGGTCATCGTGTCCTCTCTAGCTCGATGAGCTCATTAACTCACATAAGCATTCTAAGTCGTTATGGCATCTTGGATCGTTCAAAATAATATGTGATGTTCACAAGACTTTGACTCATCTGAACATCTTAAGCCATTGGGGCATCTTGGCCGCTCAGAGGCTAGCTCGCAGGGTTCTTGGATCGCTAGCTCGCTAAAGGTTTTAGCCCGTTTCAATAAAGCCCAAGCCACATCATTCTGGTTTAGCCTGATCCAAGCATGTTTGGGTCGTTCCGCTTTGCCCAAGCCCGCAATGTCTCAACCAAGCCCGCTCTGCGTCCTTTAGCTCACACTGGCTTCAGATGGAATGAGTTGGATCGCTCCGCCTTGTTTAGAACGTCCCGCCTTACTTTGGATCATGCAACGTCCACTCTAGCCCGCCTACAACCTAAAACAAGAGCATAGTATTTACATAACTTCAACCTGGTCTGAACTCCGCCTATAAATACCCCCCACATTCCTTAATTTGAGGGGGGAAGCTTGGGAGGATCATGAAGTGCTGCTGAAACTTTTCTACAACTATCCTAAGCAATTCTAACACTTATTCTCGAAAATCATGTGAAGATCCTTGGTGAATCCAAGTAAGATCTATGAGGGAAAGATTGATAGATTTGTTGTAAGAGAGAAGTAAAACTTATAATTAACATATTGATAATGAAATCTCTTATGAAAGTGGACGTAGATCCTCATTGGATCGAATCACTATAAAAACTTCGTGTTATTACTTTTATGCTTTTGGTATGTTTTTGTCCACGATCTCACTTTGTTCTTCTTTACCAATTTGGTGAAGTGTATTGACACACCCTTGGTGTTGAATCCAATTTTGAGATCAACACTTTTAAACGCAAACTTTTTTGAAATCCATAGAAAAATAATATAAGATAGTTGGGACAATAAATTTAAACTTTCAACTTCATTTATATATCGAACTCAACTTCATTTTTTGAATTTACTATTCATAATTTATTTTAAACTTAAACATGCCATTTATATTTGAAATAACTTTCAAATAAAATTTCACCTTTACAAAAGTTTTTCATAAATACCTTAATTTCATTTCCAAATCACTTTGGATTAAAAATTCTAGCTTTTATTATTACCTATTATCTAAATGAATAAAATAATCATTTATATTATCCGAGACTTATTTAATACCTATATATTTCCATATACATGGGTGTATCATGTGTAGTTTATATGTTATCACTACCAATAACCACAACAATATCCATAGCATCCATTCATCTGTCACAGCATATATATCACAATAATGTATGTATATAAGCATTTTGTTAATAACGGTTATGATTTTGTTAATAGTTAATTATCCACACATTAACAACCATTATCATAAAATCCAATATCAACAAATATAAGTATCGAGTTTCTCACCTTTGGGTTCCACTCCACTTAACTTTTGTTAAAGGGCCTATAGCCTACTGAAATTACTCTGAACTGACTATTTCTTCCGTAACGATTTATATATATAATATATAATGGATTTCCTTTCCTTTTCTTTTATAAGGAGGAAGGGGCCGTTGGGTTTTGGAGGCGCGAGGGGAAAGGAAGGCTGTGGGAAAAGGAACGGGGACGTAGGGTAGGGGTAAGGTAGGGGTGTTAGCTAGGGGACGGGGTAAGAGGTGGGCCGCTAGGAGGGGAGGCTAAGAGAGGAGGAGGATGTGGCTATGGAAGCCAAATGAAGGAGGAGAAAGAAGAAGCAGCTTGGAGGCCATAGCCACTAAGGTAAAGAAAAAGTAGAAAGGAAGAAAGAAATGAAGTGGAATGAATGGAAATGAAGGAAGTGGCTTTCTTATAGGTAAAGGGGTTAAGGAGATGGTGACACATAGTGTGACACGAGTCATCCATCCCTTGAAACCACCAAAAACCATGTGCTTAAGCACATTGTTTTGTTGAGAGCATAAGTGGTAATGCTTTAAGGTATTCCTAAGGAAATATTACACCTTTTGTCACACTTTTCCTAAGTGTTTCAAATTCCATGTTGCTAATTCTTGCTATGTAACAAACCCAAGTCAATGTTTGTCAAATTCAATCAAAAGACAAATGGTGACAACACATTCTAAGATCGTTATTTGTCTACTAAACTTTATTATTCTTAATTACAAACTCAAGTTCATATTTAATTCAAATCTAGTATTATAAAATAAAATTCTTGTTTTTTAAATTGACAAAAAATTACTAAAAAATTGACTAAAGCTTTACCAAATTTCTGGGATGTTGCATTCTCCCCTCCTCAAAGAAAATTTGTCCTCGAAAATTGAACAAGAAGGGAACAGAAAAAGTAAATATATTAAAAAGATAAATTTACCAAGGAGTTATATATCCACGTGACATTTGGGATAAAACTTCTGCATATGCTCCTCAGTTTTCCAGGTATAATATTTTGGATCGCCACTCCACTGTACTTGACAAGATTTACTATCTTGTTTCTCAATTACTTTTCATCACGATCAATAATCTTGAAGAGCACTCTTTCGACTGCTAAGTTGGGTGTAATCTCTAAGTCCTTTTGAGCAACCTCTTCAATGATATTGTCCTGATCATGCACATGCTTCCATAGATTAGATACATGGAAAACATCATGTATTCCAGATAGCCATTCAGTTTGAAATCTATAATCCAAGGGTCCAATCCTTTCCATAATAGGAAAGGGCCCAATATACCGTGCTGCTAATTTTCTTGCCTTTCTAAATCTTATAACTCCGCGCATTAGCGAAACTTTCAAAATACCGAGTCTCCAATGATGTATCCCAAAGCTCTTCTTCTACGATCAGTATAATTCTTTTGTCGATACTAGGCTATTTTCAACTTCTTTCTAATCAAATCCACCTTTTCTATGGCCTTCCTAGTCATATCGAGTGCAAGAACAAGGCTATCTCTAGACTTTACCCAACAAGCGGGTGATTTGCAAGGACGACCATATAGTACTTCAAAAGGTTCCATTTCAATGCTAGCTTGATAATTATTGTTATAAGAAAACTCAATCAAAGACAAATGACTTTCCCATGATCCTCCAAAATCAAGGATGCACGCTCGTAAAAGATCCTCCAATATCCAGTTAGCTCTTTCTGTTTTTTCATCCGACTGTGGATGATACGCAGTGCTGAAATTTAATTTAGTTCCTAAGGAAGCCTAAAAAACTTCCCAACAACGACTAATGAAGATCAGATCTCGATCACTCACTATGCTACTCGATATCCCATGCAATCTAACAATCTCTTTTATATATAATTATGCTAGGCTTGTAGCGGTTCTAGATGGTCTTACTGGGACGAAATGGGAACTCTTAGTTAGATGATCCACAATAACCCATATACCTTCATTCCATGTGAGAGTATGGGGTAACCCATCAATGGAATCCATCGAAACTTGGTCCTAATTCCACTTTGGTATTTCTATAGGCTGAAGCAATATTACGGTTTTCTGCTGATCACTTTTAATTTGTTGGCAAGTAGCACACCGGCTGACATATATATATATATATATGTATGTATATGTATATGTATATATATATGTGTGTGTGTGTGCGTGTGTGTATGTCCCTGCTCATTGTTATCCTCTAGAAAGTACGTTTAATATCACGATACATCTTATTAACTCCTGGGTGGATACTGAATTTGGACTTGCAGCACTCATCCAATACTTCTTTTTGGAGTTCTTTAATGTTTAGGACGCAAATCCTTCCTTTCAATCTTAGAATGCCTTTATCATCAATTTCAAAACTTGAACTTTCACCTTGTCAAATACTCTCATAAATTCTTTATAGAAATTCATCTTTACTTTGCTAGCTGGCAATTTCTCTATAAGAGTTGGAGTGAAGACTAGGTAAGCAATGATAGCGTGCTTCCGGCTTAAGGCATCGGTGACTACGTTGGCTTTTTAGGAAGTATAATTAATATCCAAATCGAAAGAGGCTAAATTCCAACAAACATTATTGTCTAAACCCAAATCTTTTTGAGTGAATAGATATTTCAGGGACTTATGGTCCATGAATAATTCAAACTTCTCTCCTCGCAGAAAGTGCCTCCATATTTTTAAAGTAAATATTACATCTAATAGCTCCAAGTAATGAGTCGGATAATTCTTTTTGTGTGGCCTCAAGTGTCTACCTGCGTAAGCAATAAATCTGCCTTCTTGCATCAAAACTGCACCGACTCCTTCTTTACAAGCATCAGTGTAAATAGATAATCCTCTATTTCCATTAATAATAGCTAAGACTGGGGCAGTGGTTAACCTTTTCTTTAACTCTGTGAAAGCACCTTCACACTTAGGGGACCAATTAACTTTTCATTCTTCATTGTCAACATCGTCAAAGGTGTGGTAATCTTAGAAAAATCCTTGAAAACTTCCTATAATATCCAGCTAATCCTAAGAAACTTCAGATGCCTCTTGGGTTTGAGGGTCTCTTCCAATCCAGAATAGCAGATATCTTTCCTACTGAGATTTCCTTTTCAGATATAATATGTCCAAGGAACTTGACTTCTTTCTCCCAGAAATGACATTTGGAAAGTTTTGCTTTAAGTGAATTTCTTCTTAATATTTCTGAACCAATCCTCAAATGCTTTGCATGATCCTCTTCGGTTTTTGAGTAGACAAGAATATCATCAATGAAACCAATATGAATTTATTCAATAATACTCTAGTCATTAGCTCCACGAAATAAGCATGGGCGTTAGTCAATCCGAAAGACATTACTAACCATTTGTAAAATGTATCAGGTCTTCTAAAGGTAGTCAAATGGATATGTTCTTCAGCAATTCCAAGTTGACGAAAACTTGTGGTTAAATCAATTTTTATGAAAAACCGGGCACTACACAATTGGTCTAATAGGTCGTCTATTTAAGGTAATGGGTATTTGTTCTTAAGGTTTTGCTTACTAAGGTCTCTATAGTCGAGACACGACCTTAAGGAACCATCAAACTTGGCTGCAAATACCACAGCTGGCCCCATCTTAAACGACTTGTCAAAAAAAATCCTTTCTCCAAAAGTTCCTGAATTTGTTTATTTAGCTCTTCTTTTTCCTTCGGTGCCATTATCCTACTAGGTGGACAACAGGTCTGGCATTAGTTATTAAGTCTATCCTAAACTCAATTTCTCTATGAAGAGGGGGACTTTTGACTTCTTTAAATACATTGGGAAATTCTCTGACGAGAGGTATAATTTTTATGTCAGTACTAGGATAACCAAAGGCATAATTAATTTATCTATTTTTAGGTTGGGATCTTCATAGGATATTTCAATAAAATTCCCAAAATAATTTTTTACTGATATTTTTCTATTTACATAATCAACTTTTCTTTATACTCAGTTAAACAATTCATTCCGAGTATAATTTTAAATTCATCAAAATCAAGGACAACTAGGTTGCAAAAAAATTCATAATGTAATAAGAGATAAGGACTTCTTTACAATATAAACACAAAATTGTAGGGCCTCCTACTGGATTTTTCACACTAAGTGGATCCTCAACGAATTTTGTTTTAAGGTTTAATCCTTCTACCATACATTTGGAAATGAAGCCATATGTAGCACCAATATCGAGTAGAAATCAAACTAATTTATCGCAAATGAAAATATTTCCTTCTAATACTCCTTTGCCATTGTCATTCCTTGAAGCTGAGGGCTCGTCCTTGAGATCATAAACCTTTGGCCCTCTGCTTTCTTAATTGTGGGACAATCTTTGATCAAATGTTCAATCTTATGGTAGTTAAAGCATTCTATAGTCTCTTGATTTGACTTTGCTTTCTTTGGTTTGCTATACTTGCTGGAATAATGCCTTTTCTCTTAAAAGTTGTAACATGTAATATTATGGAGATAATCTTCCCTGGTTTCTTTCTTCTTGCCTTGCTTTTCCCCGTTACTTCTAGTTGCTGTTATTATTCTCTTTAGGTGTCTTCTGCTGGTCTAAAGTCGCAAGTCTATATCCCATATCCACCAAGTTAACAAATGGCTTCTTTACATGCGCTGTCATCGTCTTGTGATGCTTCTTCTTCATTCCTTTGATAAACCTCTCGTTCTTCCTTATTGGGGTGCCAATCAGCTCTAGTACGAAATGAGACAGCTCATTAAACTTGTTCATGTACTCCTCAAAAGACAAATTTCCCTGGTTGAGATCCATGAATTCCTCATACATTTTGGAGATTCCTGCTGAAGGCATATATCATTCCTTAAAAATTCCTTTGAATTGTTCCCACAAAATATCGTCCTTTTCTCTTCCCTGAATGATAATTTTCCTCCAACTTCAGCTTCGTCCTCAAATTTCCAAGTAGCTAATATCCTTTTCTTATCATCCTCCAATTTCATACCTTTAAAAATCTTCTCGCATGAATTTATCCAGGCTTGAACCTCTATGAAATCCACAGCTCCTTTAAATGGTTTTCCACTCAAAATCATATAATGTTTGTTAAAAATAGGAAGACTGAATTGGATTTGAGCTAGAATTGCATCATCTTCAACTGTTGCAGCATCTCGACCATTTGTGGTGGTACTACTTCCTCCCCTTCGTCTTCTACTACCACTTGTTTTCCATTACCTGTACTAGTAAGAAAATGCTTGTTAGTGTATACAGATGAATTTATCTTAGGAATTATGGAACAGTTGAGTGTCTTTATATTCCACTGTATTTTACTCATCCTAGGGTATTACTAACCCTCTTCTAATGAGATTTCACTACAACAGAAACACCATATTACAACTTTAATTTTACAACTATGCGAAAAGCACTGTTGTAATAAATGCTTTTGTACAACTGTGCAAAAAAGCACAGTTATAACAATTTTTTTTTACAACTGTCATTTCTCTAAAGTTGTAATAAACATATTTATCACAACTTTTCATTTTATTAGTTGTAATAGATGCCTATTGATTACAAACTTCATGTTTATAATATCTATATTTAATAACTAATTATATTAATATTTAATAATAATAATTAATAATAAACTTGAGAATCAATAATATTTATCAATTATTATTAAATAATTAATAGTTAAAAGTAGTAATTTATTTTTAATAGTTAATGTATGTTAACTTCTTATTAATTAATAGTAACATACTATTTAATAATTATTTTTTAACATATACTAGTAATTAATAATTGCTATTAGTAAGTATGAAGTAACATATCTTTTCTAAAAACTTAACATTAAATTTTATCTTTATTTATTACGCTAAATGGATTTCAAAGACGAAGCGAAAATTTGAATTACTTAACTAATTAGAATTGATCCGACAGTGTTTAACCAAATATTGGAAGAAACACTGTTATGTATAGTATAAAAACAATGAAATATAGCTTTGAACTCCATCTACGCGCGTTAAATTAGGCTCACATCCGGTCATAAACTTATTGTAAATTTAGTCCCTATTTTTTGAAAATTCAGTAAAAATATAAAAAAAAATAAAAAAAATCCACCTAAATTCGTATTAAATTAAAACAATTAATCGAAAAAAAATTCAGGTGAAAAAACATAAAAAACCACGTAAAAATTAAGAGTTACACAAAAAACAACGAAATGCATTAATGCATCGACAAATGCATATATTTCATATACTTGCATACATATATGAATTTATTTCATTTCTACGACAAAACTACAGTATAAATGCATACATGTATGCACATACTGTTAATACATGCAGCTTCTGATGCATTTACTTAAAAACTTCATACAGACGTTCAATTTTTTCACTTTTACATTGATTTTTACATATCTGCATATACGTATGCAGTTATATAGGAAAACATCATACATGTATGCAGTTTTCCAAGAGACGTGCAAAAATATGTGCATATGTATACGGATAGTTGCATACATGTGTGCAACTATTGGTAAAAGTTGCATAGATGTATGCAATTTTTTTCCTTTCGTGGAATGCTGTGGAGGTTTCCAGAATTTTTTTTCTTTTTAATCAGCGCCGCATTATTTTTTCGGTCAGAAAATGAAAAAGGCGGAAAGCTTGAACCCAGGAGGCGGAAGTATTGAAAAGTGTCAGGCGCAACATAAAAAGAGGGTTGCGGGTTTACAATTAAAATATGGGAGGGATGTGAGGTGGATTAAGTTTGAAAATAGGGATGTGTCCCTAATTTTCACTTTAATCAAACCAAAGTTGCAACATTTACGGTTTGAAAAAGAAGCAACGATAGCTAAATTAAAAGCTTCCTCGTCAAATTCGATACCGCCATTCTCCAAATGCTAATCGTTATGTCTCCCCTAAATTAATCTAGGGTTTCCTCATCGACTTCAAGACCCCCATTTTCCAGATACTTCCTCATCAGAATCGCTTCGTGATCGTCCAGCTCGACGATGTCACCGGCGAAATCCGGCTAACTCCTCCCCAAATTTAGTTTACCCAAAATCAAATAAATTGTTTCTCCCCTAAATCGCTTCCTATAGAAATTCCTCCACCAAATCGAGCTCCTTTTTCCCGTCACAACCGCCACCAGCCCAAAGCCATCGTCCTTTCGCAACCAGCTTGGCTCGTCGGTCACGCTGCTTGAGCCCAGTCCACCAATTTCTTCCATCACCGGCGGTCCAAACCACATCTCCTCCTGCTTCATAACTGAACCACACCTCTTCTCCGATGGCCAACCTTGCCAAGTGATGCTATGAGCCTACACCACCTCCCTATTGACCATTGAAGCCGAGTTTCTACATCCCCCATTGAACCAAAACCTTTCACCTTTTTCTCGCTGCCTTGGCACTCTCTCCCCTCGCTGCCAGCAGCTTCTTCCAGAATCATCCTTGGTCACCGCGAAGCAGCCCACCGCTCCTATGCAGTTCCATCGCTGTCTCCATCTTGTGGAAAGGTTGCCGCGTTTTGTTGAGTTTCCAACTCACAGTAAATTTTTTATTCAAGTAATAAAATTTGAATTAAAACTGAAGCGTATGGCTGGTTGCGGGCTGATTTTATTATGTATTCGTTGTTGCCTTGTGTTACTGCATTTCTTCCGCTACCTATTCACTTGCTATGTTACACCATGCTCTGTTACGTGACTGCTGGCACAGTGATCTTGTGTGCCTGACCATTTTGTCTGTGTATGCTTATACCAAGCTTACTGTTATATACACGCACCCCTAGCTCCCCTTGGTCGAAAACCTGATTGTGTGTTTTTTGATTTGTCTCATGATCTCTGTAGTTTAGTAAGCGGGATTGGTCATGTAGTACATGCACTTATATTATATGATATCGCCTTGTTAAGCTATGTCTCTGAGAAGTAATAGTTTCATTTTACATTTGTTTGTCTAAAGTATTTGTTTACCCTAAACAGGAGTGTATCCCATGATACCTGCTGTTATAATTATAGTTACATAATTGTGTTGGAAGAAGGCTTGTTTTCTAGAAATGGTTTTTTTTTTAAGAAAAAAAGGATACACGTATAGTTCTGGTCACCATTAGTTAAAAAAAAACTAGTGTTCTGATTTACTAGCCGGCATCAAGCTGGTGAATTGATAATAACCCCTCAATATATCATAAACAGGTAAATAAATGCATATACATGCATCACCAAAATACACAGTAAATGGTGATTTAAACTATGCTGTAGGATTGTTCGTTTACTGTTTCTAATTGATATGTATGCCCTGACTTTGGTTTTAGATTACTTGATATTTGTTTTTTTAATGACTGGGAACTTTTTCTTATGCATATTTAGTGATTACAAATGCATGTTACTTTGAACTGATTCATGAGGGTACTCCTAATGGATTGAAGACCATATCAACAGGTGTTCCATCTTGCAAGTAGGGCATATCTTGTCTAGACAAAATTTTCGAAATGATACCTTTATTCCCATGTCTTTCAGCTCCATCCGATCTAGATTGTTGAATGATCCATTTACTGATCCAAAGTAATTCCACAACACATGATTGTACATGAATGCTGGGTCATTTTTGGCATGTAAACAAAACTGAATTTATATATAACCATGCATAGGTGAGTGAATACCCCCTTTTATTTTTGGTTTTCTAGTTATGGTTCAGGTAAATTTAGGAATAAAAACGAAGATTAAGTGATGCTAATTTATATAAGCTCTTTATGCTCGGGTAAATCGCTAATTGTTGTACATGCTATGCCACTTGTTCCATGTGAACCTTTTGCCCAAGTACCCAATAACAAACTACTGAAATTTTCATCCCCTACATCTTTCATGGTTATGTGAGTCAAGTGTGAGTCCATGAACTACATGTGAAATTGATATCAAGTTTTACATGACATGCATAATTATTTTTAGAAAGATATCAAATAAAATCTTTGGTTTGTTTTACTGCCAAGTAAAATTGATGCATACTATACATACATTTTCTAGCCATGCAAATTCAAAACCGTATATATATAGCGCCTCAAATTGGACATTCAATTTTACGCTGGCAGTTATCGTCGTATCTGTCTAATCACTCCTGCAGCATCATGTTTGAGTTACATTTCAACATTATTAGGTATTTAAGGTCAACCGGTTTTGATTTGAACTTGCAGCATATGCTTCTAAAGCTGTATTTGACCTTTATGACTCTGTGACCCTTGACTTGCTAGAATCCAGATTAAGGTCACTTTCTTATATTTACAGATAGATAGAAAAGCATGTTCCAATCCTGTGTCAAGTTGTCAATGTCTAGGAATCATATCGCTAGTTTAAGAAACTATAAACTATTTCACTCTGGCTGATCTGGAAAGATTGAATGGATTGATGGTTCAGCAAGTTAAAGTAAGGTTGATAGAAGAGGAATGCCAAAGAGAACTAATGTTAGTTAAACTGTTTTGCAAGAAATATTTTCTTTAGATTGATAGAGAACATGTAGTAAATAAAATCAGATTAGATTTTTTTATTTTTTTTGATAATTTAATATATTGTTGGCTAATGCCATTGCAAATGTCTCATTGTGTTGTGGTATGATTTCTTACTAACTTCATTATAAATGATGTTTTACTCATATTATCTTTTGATGATGGATACCAGATTTGGATCTCAAGAGGTTTCAATTGAGGCTCGATCTAGGTGGTTTAGGCCAAATGAAGTTCATGCAATATTGACCAATTACAGCCACTACAAACTTCAACCTTAGCCGGTTGACAAACCTCATAGTATGATTACTGGACTGTGGCTACTAGTTAGTTGGATACCCAATACATGTCATATAACTGTAGTTGGATACCAATACATGTCATATAACTGTAACCTGCACATTTGTATTCAAATTTTGGTTAATATATTTTTGAATGAACATATTACTTCTTTCAGAAATCTTGTTAACAAAAAACATTATAACGAGACTTAATTGGTAGGCATGCTAATCTTTAGTAGTATGAGGACTAGGTGTTGCATTTTTAGGTAAAAAGTTTGGAATTATAAAATGCTTGCATTTAGTAAATACATGCATTACTGAGGCATTCATGTTTTTTCTCATCTTATATTAGTAAATCTAGCCCCCTTCTACAATAAATGCAATGAGAGATGTTAATATTGGTTTGGTTATTGGTACATCTGTCATTGCCGGTAATCGATGTTCCATAACCAACTGACATCATTTCTCCATGGCATCTTTTGTTCAGTTAATGTATTACTATGGTACCAATGATATATGTTTGATAACAAGCATTCATGTGCTTTTGTTGTTGTGTATGTGGTATCCAGCGTTTTCAACAGTGTAACATAAATGTGATTTATTTCTTTTCTTTACATATGTGTGTAGAGAGCAATACGATACATGGAACATTTTGGCATGTGCAAGAAATGCAGGTCATTTATTTTCTAATTGCATGGTTGAGAGATCCAGAACTGTTTCATCATTACTAACCCAAAGTTTATCTCTTGTTCAGGTATATTGAATTCAGGTCTCTTATCAATTTTGACTTTATTTTGATCTAGTTATGCATTACTTACATCCATCCTATACATTATTGTGCATCTTATTACAGCTTTTCCTAAAAATGTCATAAAAAAGGGTGTATAATACTCCTCCTATAATCTGATTTTTTTTCTCCCCCTGTTATTTTGAATCGAAGATAAAAGTGAAACTAATAGTGAGAAAGAAAACCAGTAAAATCATGTTAATTTCATTTTAAATGTGAATAAGCTTAGCATATACATCTTATAAAAAGCAGTGTCAGGTGTTCAAACTGCCTTACACTTGTTGAAAGTGAATAGTCCATTAGGAATCATGGTAAGTACAATAGATTGTCTCCTGAATTACAAACTGACAATATATAATAAATAATGATGGAATTTCATTTAAATATGAGCTGCTAAATGATTTGAGCATTCATTAGTGTTCTACATAAGTTAAGGGATTTTGCTACTCTTACCTACAAACTTGGCGGTAAGATTTACTTAGAAGAGACAAATAACAAATAATTTGAGCATTCTTGTGCGTAAATCATACTGGCAAATAGCAAAAACTTGTCAGTGGTATTTCTGTAAAGAATGTGGTTCCTCATGTCTGATTACCAAAGCCTTTATGTCATATTTTCACTAAGTGAACACATACACACTTCAGATCTGTACATGTAGTGGCTACACTATGATAATTCTGAATGTTAACCCTCGAGCCTAAGGTTTAAATGAATTCCTAACTGTGAAATACATGCAAAAAAGGCAACTTTCAGTTTAGCATGCTACAAAGGTTTAAATTTTTATTCCAAGCATCAGTTTCTTGTTCTACTGAACTTAATAAAATTTACATTTTTTTTTTGCAGTCTCACCGTGGACCGCAAGGTTGGAAAGTTTGGATTGATGTGGCGATGGATCCAGAAGCTTTCTTATGGAAGCCAAATCCCGAAATGACTACCATTATAGAAGTTGTTGGAATAAAAATGACGTTGCCTTCAGCTAGAGTGCTTTCGTAGGGTATGCTTATATGTCTTTTGTGGACAAAACTTATATCTGTCTTATGTATCTTTTGTGTAAGATCAATGTATGTATTTTGAAGTGGTTATGTTTTTTGTGGCGGGTTTAGTTGGTGATGTACTATGTGTATGTTGATCGAATATTATGTTAATTAATGTATATGAATGATTCTTGTAACACCCCTAAGTCCCACATCGTGGAAGCTTGTGTGAAGTGTGGACTTATATAGTAGAGCTTATCTCCTACTAACGCCGAGGCCTTTTGAGGAACAAAACCCCACACCTATATGGTGGCTAAGTTAGGGACAATATCTTGCGCGAACAGAGGTGCGGGCTATTATAGTGGTATCAGAGCCAATACCCAGCCGGAATCGTGGCTCCTGTGTGGACCGCATCGCCTGGGTGAGGTGTTTGTGAGCCAACAGGGACGTTGGGCTTTGAAGGAGGGGAGAATGTAACATCCCTAAGTCCCACATAGTGGAAGCTTGTGTGAAGTGTGGACTTATATAGTAGAGCTCATCTCCTGCTAACACCGAGGCCTTTTGAGGAAAAAAACCTCACACCTATATGGTGGCTAAGTTGGGGAAAATATCTTGCACGAACAGAGGTGCGGGCTGTTACAATTCCTTATAGTTATATTTGTCGAATTGAAATATGAATCATATTATTATTAATATATATGAATTCTTTATAATAGTAAGGTGTATATAAGTTACAACAGCAAAAAAAAGTTGTAATAAACCATTTTACAATGTTGTGGAAGAGCTGTAATATTCTGGAAGTCACAACGGTAATCACCGGTAATCACCAGTTGTCATACCTATGATCTTACGATATTTAAATGTCTACAACAACAGGGAATAAAAGTTGTAATAAAATTTATTACAACGGTGAGTAAAAGTTGTTAAATATCTCATTTCACAACAGTATTGCAATGGTGCAGAAATGTTGTAAAAGATATAAGTATATTACAACTTCTTAATACACGACGGTGACTAAACCATTATAAAAACTTTTTATAACGTTTTTGCACCGTTGTAATATGGTATATTTGTTGTAGTGTTTATAATGAGTTATACCCTAAAGCTTTGTATGAACCAAAGCTCCGATACCAACTATGACTACCCAGAATTTCGACCTTTGAAAATCGACATTTGACACAACTCAAGCATCAAATGTCGGAGATTCAAACGCCGGATTTTTAATTATCTACGGTTGTAACACATCAAAAAACAATCACAATGGAATATCATAGTTTCTCATTAATATAATATGAGATACATCAGAGTTACATCAACAACATCAACATCAGAGTAATGTATATATCCAAATACATGAACTACAGGATACAAAAGCAACATTGGAAAATAAACTAAAGAGAGTGAATCCAAAAAATGATCCATATTCACCTCAAGATCCAAAAGATCCAAAATACAAGCTCCAGAATGCTGCTACAACCTAACTCGTAAGTTGCCCGTGTAGAAAATATGGGCACCCAAAGTTTAAGGGAATAATTAAAAACCTCAGACAAGAAACTCAATATATTTGTTATGTGCAATAAAACTCACAATGCTTTTTGAAAATGAAGCTACCATAAGATCTCTCGACACACATACCATGCAAACACAGACTTGGGAGAGGTTTCTCCTTATGATAACCAAACATGCTTGATATGTGAAAATCATTTGATATTATTATTACATAGTGTGGAAATCACTTTCGCAAATAATTGTATCAATCCTAGCCAACATAGGTACCATATATTATGTCGACATATAGGTTTACAGCTAAAACCATACAAACTCATAGTGGAGAATGGATTTCAACCAAATGACCAGGCTAAGGAACTTCCTTATCCGATTGATACACATCTAGAGCGATGTCGCGAGAATAACACAAGTTCTCTACCAGCACAAGGTCGGTCAATCCTTAACTGATTGAATTCGAGTACTCCTAAGTATGCATCTCCTGGCCATTACCAATCTTTAACCGGGGACTGCAACATCAACAACCGCAAAGTAGAAATTGGCACATAAGTAACGCTTGGTCTCCGTATCATGTTACATTTTTTCTAGAAGGAAATGACACACCCATATCCCTACGGCATTTTCCTTTTTTTTTTAATTTCTCGGAGTGTGAGGGATGTTGTAGTCTCGTTACACAAATTTACGCTTAACTAAGCCATGCTTTATCATCAATAGCACAATCGCTTAGTATGCCACACTACCATTTCATAATTGACGACTGACAATTACTGACCATATCACCTTTGAGCTTTTACGTCTCAAAGAAGGGTGCTAAGCTAAGAGGTAACCCCTCCGCCACCAATAGAAATATGTTTTAAAGATCAATTAGTATATCATAAAATACAATGTCAGGCACACATCCATACAAGTCCATTCAGGATCTAAATGAATCCGAATGCACTTTATTCCTCGTCCAATAAATGAGATAATCCCTTGCAAATATGAAAGTTCTCCAAATACGTCTGGACATACCAGTAAATAAAAATCTCAAAACTGGGCCAACCGCGTGAAGAGGCAGTAGCCAGGCAGTCCTTCTGACGTGAAGATTTCTGGTCTTTAACACCATCATTTAATATCTTTGATTTCTCCATTATGTGGTATTTTTTATTTGGAATGGTCTTCGAACATAGTTCTGATCCCGGGCTTTCCAAATAACAATCGCTATTTAATAACATATGGATATATACGGTCTTTAATAAGTCTCAGCTTAAACTCAATTAAAATATTTCATTAGTCATTTAAATCATTCCCTAAGGTTTAGAATATAATTATTAAGTTTCATACCTTTTAAAACTCCATATTGAATAATAGCGTTTAAAAGCGTTACTAAAGGGTATTCCAAACAACCAATTTTTCAAATTTTGTATAAACAATTTTAAATCTTCATAATTTTGATCCAAAAAACTTTAAAATCATTTATTATGATCTATAAAAAAAATCCTTATTTTTAAAATTTTAAATTGTTGTTTTAATCGATTTCCAAATTTGGCCATTAAACTACACTTATACCGTTCTTTCCAAAAAATATTTTTACACATAACTTGGAATATATATATAAATATATATTAAATTTTGAAAATTCCTTTTCTATTTGAAAACTATTATCATTAGGAAGCAAATATTTTTTGTTTCTAAGAAATCCGATTTAAATTTCTCTTGTTATAAGCGTTCAAAGTTATAGTCAAAATTCACGAACTGCTATAGCAGGACTAGTCCTATTCAGGCCATATTTAAATTTAAATTCAAAACTCATTCGTTTTACTTAAAATAGTTTATAAATCCTTTTAAATCATATATAAGACTATTTCAAATTAGTTTTCCAAATCTTAACTTAAAATTTAAATATACATATTAAATGAATATTATATTATTATTTTAACATTAAAATTATATTATTTTCAAAATTAATCCTCTTAAACCCAAACTTTCCTAAAATCCATTTAAAAATAATATACGATAGTTGGAACACTAAACTTGAGTTTTCAACATCATTTATATATCAAATTCAACTTCGTTTTTTGAATTTACTATTCACAATTTAGTTTAAATTTAAACATGTCATTTATACTTGAAACAAATTTCAAATAAACTTCCACCTTTACCAAAAATTTTCATAAATACCTTAATTTCTTTTCTAAACCATTCTGGATCAAAAATTCCAACTTTTATTTTTACCCACTATTTAAATGAATAAAATATTCATTTATACTATTCGAGACTTATTTAATGCCCATATATTTCCATATACATTGGTGTAACATGTGCAGTGTACATATTATCACTACTAATAATAATACCCATATCCATAGCATCCATTCATCCATCACAAGATATAAACCACAATAATATATTTATATAAGTTTTTTGTCAATAACGCTTATGCTTTAATTATAGCTAATTAATCACATGTTAACAACCATTATGATAACATCCAATATCAACAAATATAAGTGTTGAGTTTCTCACCTTTGTGTTCCACTCTACTAAACTTTTATTAAAGGGCCTATAGCCTACTGAAATTACCCTGAATTAACTATTTCTTCAAAAATGATTTATATATATAATATAAAAAAAGGATTTCCTTTTCTTTTTACAAGGAGGAAGTTCTCGTGGGGTTTTGGAGACGTGGGGGGAGAATTAGACCGTGAGCTAGGGGAGGAGGGGACGTGGGCTTGGTGGTAGGGGCGTTAGCTAAGGGAGGGGTAGGAGGTGCGATGCTAGGAGGGGAGGCTAAGGAGGAGGTGGTGGCTATGGTAGCCAAAAGAAGGAGAAGGAGAAATAAGAAGCTAAGAGGCCATGGCCACTAAGCCAAAGAAGAAGTAGAAAGAAAGAAATGAAGTGGAATGAATGAAAATGAAGGAAGTGACCTTTTCTATAGGAAAAAGGGGTTAAGGAGATTGTGGCACATAGGTGGATATGTGTCTTCCATCCCTTGAAACCACAAAAACCATGTTCTTAAGAACATTGTTTTGTTAAGAA
This sequence comes from Allium sativum, assembly GCA_030737875.1. Lineage (NCBI taxonomy): Eukaryota > Viridiplantae > Streptophyta > Magnoliopsida > Asparagales > Amaryllidaceae > Allium > Allium sativum. The sequence continues at coordinate 134,362,006 of CM060925.1, read as the reverse complement.
CATAAGTGTTAATGCTAGGATATTCTTAAGGAATTATTTCACCTTTTGTCACCCTTTTACCAACTGTTTCAAATGCCATGTTGCTAATTCTTACTATACAACAAAACCAAGTCAATGTTTGTCAAATACGATCAAATGACAAATGGTGCCAACGCATTCTATGATCATTATTTGTCAATTAAACTTTATTAATCTTAATTAAAAACTCAAATTCATATTTAATTCAAATTGAGTATTATAAAATAAAATTCTTGGTTTTTAAATTGATAAAAAATTGCTAAAACATTGACATGTTACTGGTGAGCTATTAGAGAAAGGCTTTATGAGAAGAAGTATATCTGAGTGGGGAGAATCAGTCGTTTTTCGCTACTAAGGCAAATAGCTATCTCCGTCGATGTGTGGATTATAAAGAATTGAACAAGCTCACAAAGAGGAATGGAAACCCACTCCCTTGAATAAACAATTTATTTGATCAAGTGGTGGTTGCATCTATTTTCTCTCGGTTTGATTTGGCGATTGGGTTTCATTAGCTTCGAGTAGTAGATGATAGTGTGGATAAGACTACTTTTGGGACTCCAGATGGATTGTTCGAGTGACTAGTCCCTTTAGGTCAACCAATGCACCGACATACTTTGTGGATTTGATGAGCCAAGTGTTTACGGAGTTCCTAAATAAGTTTGTGGTAGTGTTTATGGATGACATTCTAGTGTTGTCGAGAGGTGAAGATGATCATGCTTTGCACTCAGGAGAGGTCCTCTATACTCATTGTGCCCATTGTTTGAAGGAAAAAAAAAAATCTAGAAGTGCTACTTTTGGAGTAAGGAGGTGAGATACTTAGGGCATGTGGTTTCGATAGAGGGTATAGCGGTGGATCTCGCTAAAGTGGTTGTTGTGAAAGACTGGAAGGCCCTCAAGAATGCGACTGAGGTGAGGAGATTACTGGATTTGGTGGGGTATTATCTAAATTCATTAAGGACTTCGTGCGGACTTCAGCTTCCCTCACCCGCATTACTTAAAAGAACCTAGTATTCTCATGCGATATGGATTACAATGATTCCTTTATGAGATTAAAGAAGGAACTCGCGATTGCTCTAGTGTTGACTCTTCCAGATGGATATAAGATGTTCACAGTTTATACCGATGATTGCGACACATGATTGGGTGCGGTTCTAATGTAGGAGGGTAGAATTGTTTGTTATGGGAGCAAACAACTAAGGGTACATGAGAAAAATCACCCTACTCATGATTTAGAGCTAGCATCTATTGTTTTCGAACTTAAGTCCTAGAGGTATTACCTGTTGAGTGAGAGGTTTTAGTTGTATACCGATCATAAGTCTCACAAGTACTTATTTTCGCAAAAGGATCTTAACTTGAGACAGCAGCACTGGACAGAGTTTTTATCATCCTATGATTTTGATGTCATACACCCAGGGAAAGGGAATGTGTAGTCTTATGCTTTGAGCATGCAGAGGATGGCATTAAGCCAATTATTCGTAGAGTGGTAGAGTTTGGATTATATCTCATCTTTTGATTTTATACCATCTGCGGATTATGCACTAGGATTGTTGGCATCGCTTGAGGTGCAACCTACTCAATAAAACGTATTGGATCCAGTCAGCATGATCAGCAACTAGCATATATTTTAGACCGACTTGGTAGAGTAAAGACCTTTAGGTACCTTTCTTGATGCACAGTTGATAAGAGAGGATGGCTATGTCATGATGGTAGGCTATGTGTACCCCACACGAAAGATGTGATAAATGCGGTATTGTTTGAGGCCTATCACTCTCGGATGACCATCTAGTAGGAGATAGGATGTATAGGGATATAAAGAGGGTCTTCTATTGGATGGAGATGAAGAAGGATGTGGCAGATCATGTGACAAGATGCATGACGTGTCAAAGAGTTAAGGCTGAGCAAAGGAAGCCTGGTGGATTACTTCAGCCTTTTGATGTGCCACATTGGAAGTGGGGGAACGTCTCAATGGATTTCATAGATCGTTTTCCTAGATCAAGGAAAGACAATACCAGTATTTGGGTAATCGTGGATAGATTGACAAAGAGCGCTCATTTCATCTGAGAAAGGAGTAAGACGAGCGCAACTTGTTTAGCTTCGATATATTTGAGGGATTTGTCTGACTTTAAGGAGTTCCCATGAGAATTGTTAGTAACAAAGACCCCATCTTTTGCAGCGAGTTTTAGAGGAGCTTGCAGGAGGCGTTGGGGACACAACTCAGACTTAGTACTACATATCACCCTTAGATGAATGGACAGACCGAGAGGGTTAATCAAATTCTTGAGGATTTATTACAGCTGTGCATTTTGGACTTCGGAGGGACCTTGGAGGAATATCTTCCCTTAGTAGAGTTTTCTTGTAACAATAGCTATCATACGAGCATTGGCATGGCACCTTCCGAAGCTTTGTACGGACGACTCTGCAGATCCCCTTCTTGTTGGTGGGAGTCCATATATAGACTTCTTCTTGAACCAGAGATGATTAGGGAGCCTCGAGTAAGATCGACTTGATTCGTAAAAGGATGAAGGCATCTCGAGATAGGCAAAAATCATAAGCAAATAAGAGAAGGACAGATCTTGAGTTCAATGTGTGGGATATGGTTTTCATTAAGGTATCAACCCTAAGGAATGTGGTGTGGTTTGGCTTATTTGGCAAGTTAGCACCGAGATTTGTTGGGCCATTTCGTAAAGTGGAGAGGGTAGGTCATATGGCCTAATGGATTTAGCTACTGGAGAGGCTGTCAGGGTTCATGATAAATTTCATGTCTCGCACTTATGGAAGTGCTTTCATGATTTTGCGGTAGTGGCGGAGACGAATACCTTAGAGGAGGTTGAGGTTGAGAGGGAGGCATCCGTTAGACAAGTACATAGATGGATTTTGGGTTCTGAGGTAAAGAAGTTGAGAAATAAAGAGATTAATCTTTTCAAGGTTCAATGGGGGTAGGATACGATGAGGCGACATCGGAACCAGAGGAGAGGATTCGCACATCTTTTCCATTTCATTTTGATGGTACGGTCTCGATCCTTTCTTAGTTTTGAATTTGAACCTTATCCATTTCCTGTCATTTGAGTTAGCGTGTCTTAAGAAAAGCCTATGCATGGTAGGATGTGGTATAAACATATTATTAGGACATGTTACGTTTGGTGGATTCACGTGGATACAAGTGTTTTCTATTGGATGCAGTGGATGCATATACACACACTAGGCATTGGTTAATGATTGACAACTAGGACACTAGAATAATTGCATATGGATGTGTGTACACTTTTAATTCACTTTCAAATTATGGATGAAAAACGGATTGCTATCATTTGGACATTGCATTTTTGATGCTAGTTGTAGCACACATATGGAACTTTATGTATCGTTAGGATTTCCTTGCATACATTTTGGAAGCATGACATTGACATAAATTGCATAAAGGAGGTCGGCTGGATCAGTGGACCGCCTAATCTTTTCCATTAGTTAGGAACATATACACTATACAATTGCATATGTTCATGAAAACATTAAAAACCCTAAGGATAATGGATATCGGTGGTTGATGGATGAGTGTATGAATGTAGATAATTACATGATGACATTTATGACATTCTTCCAGCCTTGATGATTTCGAAGTGAAATCCTTAAGGAGGAAAATGTGAAAATCCAAAATTTTAATAAAGAAATTTAAATAAAAGATTAATAAAATGTATATCAGAAAAATAATGAGAACTGAGCAATGGGGGTTGCGCTATTGGGTCCGTTATGAAATTATGTTTAAGATAGACATTTGATTTTCTGAAATTGGACTAGATACAAAGAAGTTATAAACAAAAGACTGAAACTAGAATTTGAATTTAGAAAAAAATTATTTATGTAAATTCGAACATTGGTAGATGGGACGACCCAATTCAGAGGGGATCGGCATATGGGTCGACCCATGTCTCTTGTAGGTAGAACTCCGGGTCGACACGCCCAAGGGATAGGTCGACCCATCCCTTGTAACGTGCACAATTTCTGCATATGTTATTTCCAGCGAAGGATTCGATTTTTCGTGTTGTTTATGGAGTATTCTTTTAATTTGAGGAACCAAATAAAAACCTAATATCTAGTAGTCTTAGGCTTCCTAACACTATTATAAATATAGCTCCCATCTAACCCTAAACCATCACAACTCCATTCCACTTTTTAGTGTTCCTCTGCCACACTAACTTCTTCCCCTAAAATTTCTATGGAGTTCCAAGACTTAGGTACTTACATACATAAATTCAGGAGAATATTTATACATAGACCTAGAGATTCCTAACCGGGCCTGTTGGATTGCATATATCTATGAGTATTTTTTTGTGATTACAAGATCGGTATAATTTGGGGATTATTTAGATAGTATAACAGTCGTTAATTTCTTCAGTAACTTACAGATTTTTGTGTTTATTTCCCATAGTTGATTTTTGTATATTTGATTATTATTCTATCCCGACTTCAACCTATTTCAGAATTTTATATGTTGTTGTAAATCATTCAGCTTACTTATACCTCTTTTCTTTGTGGATTATTTCATGTATATTCATATTTTACCTCATTTCATTTATATATTTGTTTTATTTATATGAGTCTAAGCTATGCGAGAGCCTGAACCTTTATCCTTTTTATTTCACATTGAGTTAAGGACTTTCAAAGAGCCTAAACCTTTACCCCTTTGTATTTCTACGCGTATTGGGAAAAGTATGAAATTGATTATAAAGTGTAAGTTGGAAAAAATATGAACTTGCATATAAAGGATCAACTGGGGTAAATTGAATTAATACAGTAATGGACAAATGAAAAATAATTTTGGTAAAATTATCGATAAGCTGAATAATTGGAAATTTGGAATAGCTTAACATAGTAAGACGCTAAGTAACGGGGATTGGGGTTGTATAAGGAATATAAGTTGCATATGTTTAATACAACCTAAAACATAACAAGAAGTTATATGGAATAAGCAGGCTTATTAATAAACCTAGGGTGTTAATTTTAATATGAATAAATTTATAAGCATGACTAGGGAGTCCGTTCCAACAATGACGACTGATTAGAGAAAATAAATGGCTCATAGCTGTGGTCCATTTCGACGGTAGGGGTAGGCTGATTAGGGAAAATAAGTGGTCAAACAAAATAATTAATCTATGGTGGCCTTGACATTTGTTAACAATTTTATGAGGGTCTAAGGTACCTAGGCGGTCAAGAATAAATTTGTGGTGGCCTTGGCGTTTGTTGATAATTCTACATGACTGTCTATATTAGTAGGCGCTTAATGATAATAAATTAAATTGGGGACTAAGTCTAGTGGTGACTTGAGTCAAATTGCATTTCGGTTGAGGACCTGTATTAGACAGTATCCTTTTTATCACACTTTTTAGAGGTCTTACAAGAAGGTGAGGGCACGCTTAGACTATAGTGGTGTTAATGCCAAAAATGGCACTAACCCTAAATTTAAGCGATAGCACTACCCCTTTATGGGGAAAATTGTAACGACTCGGAAAATTTGATGCTTGAAATTCCAACAATAATACATAACTTGTATTACTTGCCAAAAACATTAGTATCGAAAATCCAGATTGTTAATAGAAAGAAATTAGAGGGTGAGAAAAGAAAGAAAGAAATATTAGAATAGAAGAATAAGAAGATTAGAATCTCGCCGCGGAACGAATAAAATATAATATATCAAAATTCTTTATAGCGGAAATAATTGCATACATTACAACATTAGAGTACACATACATTTCAATACAATACACATAGCAGAATAACTTATTACCAGAAAATATGGATATACATCTTGACTCCAGTTCCTTTCTGAAGATCCAAGCAAAACCTAACCAGATAGTATACTCGGTATGACCTGAGCACATTTGAAGCAAAGAAAAATTCACCCAGATCTGTCTTGAATTCTTTCAGTGATAAATTCAAAACACAACCAACTTGTTTAATTTTATAAAATCGTTTGAAAGAAGGGACTCTCATAAGATACGGCTATACATAAACACGACACGTGTTTTTACCTTATGATACCCAAATTACTTTTATATCAAAATCCGATGATATTATAATAATGTCTACCAATTCACAAATAAATAGGAATATAGCGGAAAGCTTACATCTCACTTTCCAACGTAGTAGGCATACAACTAAAAACGTATTGCTCGTATTGGAGTTTGTATTTTCAACATGACAAGAAATGAGACCACCTCTTGATTAGTTTACCACTAGAGACAATACACTTGGGTTCAACAAGAATATCGTGCAACCGACCACACATGACCGACCACTCATTCAACTTGAGTGTATCGAATATATTGTCAACACTATTGGTAGCAACCTAAACCATATTCCCGCAAGATACAGAAATGAAAGTAGAAGAACAAATGAAATTTCTCTAGATGGTGACAATACATCCTAATGGGTATGACCTAGATAGCCATGCTGCATGCCGGATTTCTTCATTTCCCGATTGATGAAGTTTGAGGTTACGATTACCTTTTTTTAGAACATCTCCTTAACTTTGAATGCCACATCGTCAGATCCTTTATATCACTAATTGAAGTCCATAAATATGCTCTAGGTGTTAAGTTAAGAGAAGTTCCCCTCATCTCCACCAACTTGGTATATTTGTAAAAATCAACATGCGTGATCCTTAAGAAATACTCTATCAGACATTCTTCCATGCAAGTCATCCATGAACAAAATGAACTAAAGTCACCCACCTACCGCACCCTATATAGGAATCTACTCAAGGATCAGTAGCGAGAAGTCCTTGCAATTCGAAGATTTCAATTGCAGTAGAATCACAAGTCATAATAACTCTAGTGACCAAACCATAGAAATTTAACGAGTAGTTCTTCCGCTCATAAAGATCAATGGTCTTCAATGCTCCATCTTTAACATCCTCGTAAATTAGTTTCAAACGCACAGTTGGTTCGAAGTGGTTTTGGGTCTAGCTCCCATCCCGATCACTTCGAATTAACTCGTCAAAGGTCCAAACAATATTCATTGGTAGTTGGGGTTTTAACTACCAGCTCAAACAGTATAGATTATTACTTCGACAGCCCAGGTCCCTTTCATTTCAAACCATTCATTCAAAATTAATTCATTGATCCTTACAAATCGATTCTATATATTTATCTTAACACATCTCTCATGTTTTTGTTACTTTGAGAACAGTAATCAATACTTATATTTAAAAACATTTACCAAACTCCTTCCTTTATTCCTTATCTCAAAATATCTCCATATCTCACAAAAACTCTTTTATTTCCTTATTTCGAAATATCACCATATCTCACAAAAACTCTTTTATTTCCTATCTCGAAATATCACCATAACTCACAAAAAATCTTTTATTTTTTTATCTTGGAAAATATCATTATATATACACTTTTTAAATTAACGGGTATAGTTCAATTGCCAAATCTTATTTGAGCCAAAATAACGCCGAGCAAATATAACCGTAATGGTTAATTTTAACTCCAAAATTGTTATCAGTTATAGTTTACAATCTTACAGATGGAAATTATATTTCTATTTCCAGTATCTGTTTTCATTTCAAAACCCATTTAACCTTTTATTCAAACTTCTTGAAACCTAACCATTGAATAACAAAACCATATCTTTTACCTTTTATAATAAGCTCATTCAAAGTTCCCTTTTAATATTTCTTTACAGCGGAAATATCACAATACTTCACAAACCCATTTACACTTTCTTATTTTTGAATTATCGTTTTATATTTTCCTCAAACCCTTTTTGTATTTCCTTTGCTTTGGAAACATCATTATATATATATGTATATTCTTAAAATTCCCTTTACTTTGGAACTAACGTTCTATTTATTTAAGCAAATGGTATAATCTAATCACCACTCTTATATATGGACCACAACGATGCAATTGGCACGCTGTTTAAAATATAACTCTAAATAGTTTATTTAACTTTCAAACCTTTTTAGATTAAATTTAACAATACTGCTTCATTTAATTTCCAATTTTGAATTTCGTCCCAAACCACGTAACTTCTTATGGAAACGATAAAATAATTCCAACATCTCCATTACAAACTGATAACATCCTTAGATAATCCTGAAATCGTTCTGGTTGGGATATTTTATGTAACATCCTGTATTTTTAGCGGTTGAATAATTAATATATTTAATTAATATAAATGATGGAATAACAAATTTAATTCTTAAATAATTATAAATAAGTTGAATCTGCAATATTGTGTGATTTGGATAATTTAAGAGATTTAATTGAGTTTAGATTCAAGTTATAATAACGAATTTATTTAATAAACAATGTTTGAACATATTAATTATAATATAATTTAAAACCAGCTTGTAATGTCGTGGCAGTTCGTAGTATTATGTTTTGAACTTCATTTGAGTGTATATGATTCATTATAAGTCTAAATTCTTTGAAACAAGAAATGTTCGAATCTATTGAACCATATTTTTCTAATGAAAGAGAAAAATGGAGATTTCGTCTTGTAGATTGTGAGTTATGTCCAAATCAAATTTTCAGAAAGTCGCTATGGAATCGTTTATAAACCATAACGATTTATTTAATAAAATAAAAGGATTTTTAATGTAATTTGAATATTCATTTAACAATGAAATTAAATTATGTTGAGTTTAAAATCCAAACTTTTATATTGGAGCTATATGACATTCTATATGGATATATATGATAATATTTATTTATTATCAAATTGAATTGTTTTTGAATTTATTAATATTTTATTGGTTTTATTTAAACCTTAAAATTTGGTCATTTTGCAAATAACCTCTGTTTTCGACGAAACAAATTTTATTAATCCGTAATGATTAATTATTGCTAGATTTCAAATTTCGCGCCGATCAAAGTTGTTTTATGAGCGTACACAATTAAAATGTGAATCGATCGATAATTTGACTTTGAAATAACTCCATGTGAGAAAACTGACTCAGATTTCGACGAAAAAAGTTTCATTGTGTCTGTAATGTTGAACTACAGTTGTATGTCCATTTTCATCGAAATTTGACATCATATGTGATCATACGAATTTTTAAATGATGAACACAAACAATGGTTCAATAAAATTGGATATAATAGTCAAATAAAATACTATTGTTCTATCCTATAAATACCCCACTACGCTAAACCCTAACCTATTTTGTTCTGTAGTCAAAACTAGCGCCGCCACTTCTCCTATTATAAAGCGTGAGTAAACCAAAGTTTGGAAAATCCAAACAATCCAAATAAAAATCCATAAATTACCAAACTTATATATTTGAATCACGTGAATGTTTCTCTTCGATCTAATATGAGTTTTGTAGTGTTCAAGTATCATATTCTTCGATGCGAAAATATACAGCGTCCTCTTTTCTTTCTAGAGTCCGTGAATTCATTCTTTCTAAGGTTCATGAATTCAAGGAATATGAGCTTCGATTGTGAATTTGGTTATTAGATTTAGATTCAGCATAAAGAATGACACCTGTTGTGAATTTTTGAGAATTTAAAATAAAATAAAAATGTCGATTAATCTACTGTTCGTGCGTGTTGAAGGCTGGGAGACTCAACGAAGGGGTGGGGATCGAGATATGTGAACATGGTATGGAGAGGTAGAGGAGGAGAATTTGGTTATTTTTGTTTGATTTTTCATGAAGTCTTGGACGATGTATGGCAAAGAAAAGAAAGATCAATGGCCATTGAAGCGGGTTTCATACATCTGTAGGAGGAGGAAGAAAATGATTTATGTAATGAGATGGTTAAGGTGTTGGTTAGTGTTTATTAATATTAATTAGTTAGTTAATGACCGTTATGTACATTATAACTTGTAAAATTCATAATTTGCTCATACATAGATGGCCCAAAGGTGTACACGGACGGCTCGAAAGCTTAACCCGGATGACTCGAAGGTCTAACATAGATGGCCCAAAGGCCTAACATGGAGGACTCGAAGGTCAAGTACTGGCTTTTCCAAAGAATGTGTCACAGACTCGAAGATAGAAACCCGAAAAGCGATAATTGTGTGTCCCATACCACACGTTATCACTTAACGGTTCACACTATGCAAGTCAACTTCACATTGTGAAACAAAGAAATCACAAGAATTTGTAAAACACCGAGTAGCATAAAAGGGGTCTCATAGGTCAATGGATGAAACTATATATATATGTGTGTGTCTCTCTCTCTCTCTATATATATATCACAAGAATCATGAAACGCGGAATACATGGAGAGTTACAGAGGTCACTGGAAAACACTGAGGTTAATACTTCCGCTCGACGGATCTGGGATTGAATAAAACTCTTTACCGCCATGTTCCATACATGGTGTTAATGATAGTACTCGATCAACAACACATCTACTCGAAGTGTGCAATATGTGTGGTTTTTATTTAAGAAAAACATACATTGCAAAAATAATTTAAAAGCAAAGTTTATGGGAAAAATATTTGTAAAATATATAGCTAAAAGATACTTACTTAAATCTTATTATAATAGACTTAAATATTTTATTAAAACCATTCTTATTCTCAAAACATATTTCCTTTCCAAAACAATTCCAAAATGATTTATAAAAAGGTGCATGTGTTCACAGAAATACACTGAATATCCCCAAGATTTTATAAATTAAATCATGGAAATACCTGGCAAACTACAAGGAACATAGTCCCTTTTTCTGCTGCAACAACCACAAGTTTCATATCAAATTCCATAAAATCACAACACAAGGATATGGTGTTGAATTGGCACTTGGATCATGCTTAAAAACATCTCAAATTTGCAGTAGAAAGCCACAAAAACATGCAGAAAAAGCCATATCAAAACACAGGAGGAAATATAATTTTTTGTGCATTTTTGCCCAGGTGGGTCGACCCACTATTCACGTGAGTTGAATCCTCGGTCGACCCAATTCAAGGATGGGTCAGCCCACTTTTCGCGAATTTCAGCCAAAACAAATCTTGACAAGCTTGCAACTTTCGACCATCGTTTGACTGATCAAACAAACTCGGATTCAAGTGAAAATTTGCAAACATATAAACAAAAGTCATGACAACATACTGGAAAAAGAATTTTGCAAAACCATCAACTACACAGAAAGTTACAGTGACTCAAAGAGAGGGTTTTGTTGTGATTTCAAAAATTCAGAACAATACGGTATTTGTTCGTAAAACTTACAGATTAACACCAAAATTGCACTGAGACTAGATTTTGCAAGCGAACACTCACCTATAAAGGATTTTCAGTAAGGATTGAAGTTATTTACACCAAATTTGGGTTTTGGATGTTGAAAAATGAGTGATTTCCTGTAGAACACAGAACTGAAACACACAAAGCAAAATTTTCACTATAACCGCAAATTCTCAACAAAAGATATAATTTCATGAAATGGATTTGGCTTTTCGATGCTTTACCTGCTGTAGAATGGCTTAAATTACACAAATCTTTGTTTTCGAGGTGAATTTAAGGCCTTGGTGAATTTACAGTAAAAGATTTTGAGTGGTTTCTTTTTGCTGGAGAAGAAAGGTTACCAGGAAAAATGAATGTAGTGTTCATTCTTCTCTAGATACTTCTTTGATTAAGGAAACAATTAGGCTCACTAATGATATAGTTAAGCCCGTGGTGATTAATTTGGCTAATTAACACATGTTTAAGCCATACAAGCCTCTAATTAATCTACAAGCCCATGTTTTCCACCACAATCACGTACAATAAACCTTATTTAACACAACAAGGTTATGTAAATTTATTAACAACATTTTAAAGACATTTTAAAGGCTTATTAACTTTTAAAATCATTCTTTTATCATAATTTTACAGATTTCACATTTGTTTGAACATTTTACTTATTCTTACAAAATCATTGTACATAAACAAAGCATATATCACAAATGGCTCATTTTCATATATGTATATGTACACACACACACACACACACACACACATATATATATATATATATATATATATATATATATATATGATCCACTAAACACATAAAAACACATAATTTATATTTATTTTTTAGTTACGATAATTTTACCTTTAAATAGTTTACACAACATTGCGTATTTTGTCCAAATTCTAATAATTGTTCTATTAACCATTTTTTTATGAAAAAACTTAACACACTTATCAAATATTTTAGTTTCTTATTCCTAATATTAACATTAACACCCTTAACATTTTAAGTTGTCAAATTATTCTAAATTTCACCCAAAAGTCAATATTTCACCAAAATCTCAATATTCTCAACTATCAATATCAAGTCCCAATAAAATGGTTTTACCGATTAATCACTTCATGGAAAAATAATTATTCTTAGTATATTAACGTTGTTAATATTTTAAAATTTAAATATCAAATTTTCGTAAAAAGCCATATAGCACATTTTCCTTAGTTAATTACCAATGCCTCAATTAATCACTTAATTGCGATTAAATTCCACCAATAAACTTTAAAACATCAAATTTTCACCAGATAGTTATATTTTAATTGTTATTTGATCATAGCAGGTAATTACTAAAAACCCTGGTTGTTACATGTATATATATTATTGTGGTATATATGTTGTGATGGATGAATGGATGCCATGGGTATTTATATGGTTATTACTAGTGATAATATATTCACTGCACATGTCACACCAACATATATGGAAATATATGGGTATTGAATAAGTCTCGGATAATGTAAATGAATATTTTACTATTTAAATAATGGGTAAAAATAAAAGTTGGAATTCTGAATTCAGAATGGTTTGAAAACGAACTTAAGGTGTTTATGAAAAACTTTTGTAAAGACGGAAATTTATTTGAAAACAAATTCAATTATAAATGGTAAGTTTAAATTTGAAATCAATTTTGAATAGCAATTTCAAAAATTGAAGTTGAATTTGATATATAAATGATGTCAAAAACTCAAATTGATTATTCGAATTATCTTATATTATATTTGATTTGATTTCAGGAAAGTTTGGGTTTAAAAGGATTAATTTTGAAAAATATTAATATTTTATTAATTAAACAACAATATAATGTTCATTAAAAATAAATATTTAAATTTTAAGTTGAAATTTGGAATATTATTTTGAAATAGTCTTATATATGTTTTAAAAGGATTTATAAACTATTTTAAAATAAATCGGATTAATTCTTATATAAAATTATAATATGATCAAAATAGAGCTAGTTGCGATGCGGTAGTTCATTAATTTCAGCTTTACACTTCAAATAGTTATATCATGCACCTTTTAAATCGGATTTATCTGAAATAAAAAATATTTGTTTTTAATTAATACTAAATTTCATATGAAAAAGGAATTTTCATATTTCGATGAATAGTTTTTAAGTTACGTCCAAATCAATTTTGAATAAAAATCGCGGTAATGCAGTTTAGTGGTTAAATTTGGAAAATGGTTGAAACAGCTATTTAAAAATGATTAAGAATAGGGAATTTTTCTGATAAATCATAGTAAACGATTTTAAAGTGGCCTGAATCAAAATTTTGAAGATTTGAAGTTGTTTAAACAAAATTAGTAAAATTGGCTATTTTGGAATACCTTTAGTAACGCTTTTGAACATTATTATCCAATATGGAGTTTTAAAAGGAAATGATTTCAAATGAATAATGAAGTATTTTAATTTGAGTTTAAGCTGAGACTTAATTAAAGATCGTATATATCCATATGTTTTTAAATAGCAAATTTTATTTGGAAAGTCCGAGACTAGAACTTATGTCCGAAGACCATTATAAATAAGAACACGACGTAATAGAGAAATTAAAGATATTAGAAGAAAGTGTTGAAGATCGAAAATCTTTACATCGAAAGGACTTCCTGTTGACTTTCTCTTCACTGGGTTGCTCCCGTATTGATATTTTATTTAGCGGTATGTCCTGACGTATTTGGAGAATTTCCAGATTTGCAAGGGCTTCTCTCTTTTATTGGACGAGGAATAAAGTGCCTTCGGATTCATTTAGACCTAGAACGGACTTGTATGGATGTGCGTTTAACATTGTATTTTGTGATATACTGATTGATCTTTACTAAACATATTTTTGTTAGTGGTGGAGGGTTATCTCTTAGCTTAACATCCTCCTTTGAGACGTACGAGCTCAAACGTGATAGGGTTAGTAATTATCAATCGTATATTATGAAATCACAATGTGGCATACTGAGTGATTGTGCTATACCAAAGCATGCTTAGAAAGTGTAGCTTTGTATAACGAGACTTTGACAAGCCTCAAACCTTGGAAAATGGCTAAAACAAGAAAGATGCAGTATGAGTTACTGTCTCCTTCTAGATAAAAAGTGTACCACGGTATGGGGCCCAGGTATTACTTATGTGGCAACTTCTACCTTTTGTGATTGTGGATGTTGCTACGCCCCGGTTTAAGGTTGGTAACGACCGGGAGATGATATACTCAAGTGTGATCCAGTTAAGGGAGATCCTGGTCTTGTGTTGACAGAGAACTTGAGTTGTTCTCGGGATATTCCTCTAGAAATGTACCCATCGGTAAGGATGTTCTTTAGTTGGTCATTTGTTGGAAATCCATTCTCCACTACGAGTTTGTATGGTTTTAGTTGTAAACCTATATGTTGGCATAATATATGGTTCCTATGCTGGCTAAGATTGACAGATTTATTTGCGAAAGTGATTTCCACATTATGTACTAAGAATAGTATCAAATGATTTTTGCGTATTATGCATGTTGGTTATCATAAGGAGAAAGATCTCCTAAGTTTGTGTTTGCCTCGTAAGTGTGCCAAGAGACCTTATGGTAACTTCCTTATTCAAAAGCATTGCGAGTTTTGTTGCACATAACAAATATATTGAGTTTCTCACACCAGTCCCATGACTAACCTAGAGTTTAACGTTTTTTCCCTTAAACTCTGGGTGCCCATATTTTCTACATGGGCAGCCTAAGAGTTAGGTTTGTAGCAGTATTCTGGAGCTTGTATTTTTGATCTTTTTGTGGAGCAGCTTTAGCTTTTGTGGAGTATCTTTTGGATCTTTGAGGTGAAGATGGAGCATGTTTTGGATTCTCTCTCTTTAATTTATTTTCCGTTGTTACTTTTGTATCCAGTAGTTCATATATCTGGATATGTACATTACTCTTATGTTGTTGTTGATCTAACCCTGATGTATCTCATATTATATTAATGAGAAGCTATTTTATTCCATTGTGATTATTTTCTTATGTGTTATAACCACAGACGATTAGAAATCCGACGTTTGAATCTCTGACATTTGATGCTTGAGTTATGTCAAAAGCCAATTTTCGAAGTTTGAAATTTTGGATCGTTACAAGTTTAGGCAGTATATAACATACTACATGACAAATGCGTCCAACCCTACATGGCGAGAATCGAACCCATGGCCTCTTACACCATATCCAAGTGTCCTAACTGATTTAGGAAAAGGTGCTTTTATTTACACTTAAATTAGTTAAGCTAACTTCTTATGGTTTCTATGCTAAATACTTTTATTTTTTTATCAATGTTTCCTTAAAAAAAATAAGTGTATGTAAAATAAGTCTGAAAAACTGACAGTTAAAAAGCTATTTATCGATGAAACGGTTTTCAATTCATTATTGATGTTTTTTTTCAATGAAAACATTTTTCTAAATATTTTCCCAAAACAACGTTACCATTATTAATTATGATTTAAAAAGAGGTTAAAAAACTAATTCAAATAATTTTAATAACATTTTGTCCAAGATTCAAACACTTATACAAGTTCATATACTTAAATATAAAGTGTTTAATATTCCGAGTAGTAACATTTGGGCCCTTAAGTAATAATCCCAATATCTCTTGCAAGAAATCGAAGCAACACCTAGTGGAAGGTAAGGGAACATTGAATGTGGTTTCATTTTGTGCATCTATGCTTTTTGTGTATTTATAATTTTGTTGCTTAGTGCACTTACTTGCACATGATTGGATGATGTACACTGGGTCGATTCCCTATTTTGTGTGCATAATTAACTATTTGTGCCTATCGTGAGTAATATGGGCATATTCCTTTATTAGACGGGGAGGTGGGGCGTAGCGATCTATAAATCGATATATTTACTTTGAACCAATCAGTGATAGTAATTACCACGTTTTGTTAATTTGAATGTAAAATCAAAAACACATCATCAATTAGCATTTTTATTAAGTTTTCTTTCCTTGTGTAATAAATTTTAGAGGTGATGAATTTTAAAAAAAATTACAAGACTTAGAGCATCTCCAATGCCAATGTGATTAAAAGAAAATGTCTTTGACACATAAGCAGTTAACATTATTTGATAATTTACCTTCTCCAATGCTCTTGTAAATTGAAATTATAGTCTGATGTGGCACACAAATTTTTAGACATTTTGGAACTCAATGTCTAGTTCTAGACAATTCTCTTCACATTTTGGAGTGCTACACTTCAGCATTTGGTGGGTGGTTATGATCTTCTGCAGTGGTATTTATGTACAGTTTTGGCGCTAGTTCAGATTTTAGTTATTTATAAAATAAAATAATTGAAAAATGGCCAGTTTCAAACGTCTTGCATTGGAGATCACTTTTCCTTGACAACGTTGTGCTAGTTAAGATCATCTTCATGGTCCAAAATATACTTTGCCACCTAGGCTTCAAATGACATCACAATTCAAATGGATTGGAGATGCTCTTAATGAAGTATATTGTCTAGTTACAGACATTAGTCTACTAAGTGGAAGTTTATATGCCTATAATTATTTAGCAATAAAATATTTCCAAAATGACTCATGTACAAATTTTACTTTTCAAGACAAATGCATTGGAGAACAATGTTACATTTTATAGTGGAAGCCTATTATATATATTTCACATTGTAGATTGGAGAGGACACATAAGAATTTTATGGTATTATATTCAACTAGAGTTTGAGATGCTTAGGGCCATTCTTATGTCATTTTGGACCATGGACAAAGGATCATTTGGCATAGACAGTGAGCCCGGGCTAGTGGTTGGCTCGGAGTATCCCATAGTTGATTGTCAAAGATTCCTTCTGTACTTCACATTCTTATGCCCAATATATTAATTGGGGTATGACCACTGCGGCGCCGCCCTTTTTGATGATATCCTATCCATTGAGAGTTTTATACTCAAATCTTCTGACCTGACTAAAGTGCTTCGCTTGTTCGGCTAGGAAAAGGATGATCCAAAAATAGGTTGTCTTCTTCATTCGTACGGTCCACTTTCCCGCGGAGTAGTAATGACATGACCCTAGGCTTTCGTTTTTCCTTTTCCGGGGTTGGACCCTTTATATAATTGTAAATAAATATTTCGAAACATTTTTTTTTGTTTTGAAAATTGGTTAATATACCAACATGGTGGTTAGAGTAGGCTTCGAACATTATATACATTAGTGTATATATCTATATATAAATGTGTTTGTAAGCTTTTGTGTTTATGTGAGAGGTATCATTGAAAAAATTCATATTTTCCCCTTTAACAATTACTGTCTATACTGAAATAATTTATAAAAGATGATTAAGATGTAAGATAAACACTAAGATATGACTTTTGAGCCATTCACATCGACAATCATTTCTCCCTACTTGATTTTCCAATAACAAGCAAGTCTAAATTTTAAATATTCGAAACAAGAGCAAAATAAGTTAAAGTCCATTGCATAATAAAATGTTGAATAATTATCCAATTAGATCGTATTCTATTTTGAAACTAAACTTTTAATCCAATTACTAAATCTTATATTTAACTTTGATTTTAAAGTAGCATTAATTAAGGATAATTTGGCAATAATCAATACCAAATTATAGTTGAAACAATATGCTCAACTTGATTGAGCTAAAATAGTCGCTAATAATTGAGTAACAGTATAATGGTCTTTAATTGTTATGTTTAGTATTTTATCGTAACCATTACCAGCTTCCAGTTTCGATTAAATGCCATACTAGTTCTGCATCATTTATTGCTACACTTGTACAGTTAATGATCAATACGTTATTGGATGACTAAAAGTTAAAAGAGTACTGAACTTAAATATGCAGAAATTGCGATTACAACAATACCAATTACATTACGAATTAAATACCAAAGTAGGAAAAGAATATAAGATTTTTACAATTGGGTTTGGCAAATATTTTGTAATCACTATAGTCTAAGAATTTAAAATTTATGAAGAAAGTCATATCTTGCCGCCTTAATAAGAATTAGAAACCATGATGGTAACCTAAAATATTTAATTTGATTTTTAATGATTTACATCAAATATCAAAGCTTTAGATTGATTAGATTAGAAAAATAATTTTGAAAATATAAGTAACAAAGCTCTGATTTATGAAACATGGTTCGCGATATGAACACTAAGCTAACATAGATCTTGAAATAAAAAAAATGGATGTCAAATTATATGCTACTGAATAAATTTTATGATCGTTTGAGAATGGACACTGAACCGTTGCCCATGTTGTTTACTATTAAAACTGGTTGAGCTGAAGATGTTTCAGTGAAGAAATAAATTTTAATCAAAATTTGGATTAGAGGTGTCAAATGGGTCACTTAGGGCTGTATAAGGGTCAACCAAATTTTGACCCAACCTATTATGACCTAGTTATTTTGACACATTTAACACAAAGGTTTATCTAACCCAACCCACCTACTAAGTGGGTTACTCATTTGATCCATCTAAATGTAGCCTGTTATTTTTTATATACAATTATGAGAATCACTCTGTTATTTTCTAAGTATAAACGTTAATCACCTGGAGAGTTATACTGTTCGTTCATAGGACGAAATATCCGAATGTTTCATACTGTCCGTGATTTAGGTGAGAGTTTATCGGTCTAAGTCTTGTCCGGTTCCGAGGTAATATGAAGAAATTACTGCAGTTTTTACCAAAAAATAGCGACTTTGTATGTAGGTAGAGTTCAAATATGAGAATATAGTGTATTATTTTCTAAGTACAACCGATAGTCACCTTGTAGAACTATAATGTTCAATCATTGGACAAAACGTATGAGTGCTTTACATTGTCCGTAGTCAAGGTGGGAATCTATCGGTCGAATTCTCATCCGGTTTCGAGGTAGTATGAAGAAACTACTGTAGTTTCTACAAAAAGAAATTAACGATTTTGTATGTAGGCAGAGTTAAATGGGTAAGTGGCTTACCGATTTGTAACCCTTTTAAAAATAGATCAATTTTTTTATGATTCATTTAATAAAAAATTATAAATGGGTTGACCTAGTGGATTTGTAATTAAAGTAAAATGGTTTGGGTAAATGGATATGTTATATTTTGACTGGTCTAAATTTTGGATTTATACAACACGTTATGCTGGTTTGCTGCTTACCAGAAATCCAAGTTTTTTCATTGATGCGGCACGCTTGCCACACACACTTTCCACGATGGGGTGCTCTTCCATTTCTCTCTCAGTCTATATAATGCTCTTTTCAGCCGAGGAACTGGGCAATACTATGATAATCCCCAAAAACCATCCACGTTTCTTTTCAGCGTGGGGTGCTCTTTTCAGTCTATTCAATTTCTCCTTTCTTTTGCAAATCTGACGACTGACTGAGCTTGCTTTAGAGCTTCAGAGATTTCGTCACCTTTCCATAAGGTAATCCAGTGACCTTTTTTTCTCACTGGCCGTGGTATAACTGTATAAGATGGATGGTTTTTCTCTTCTCTTTGTTTTCAGTTTATCCGATGAATTATTCATATTATTTTGAATTGCGATTCATTGGCGAGATCTGCATCTGTAAGATTAATCTAAGGGTCTGATTATAATTTCTTATAATTGTTATCACCTTTGCTTTAACCTTGTTTACCTTTTGTGTAGACGTGATTCGGATATCTTCATAGCATTTAACTGGGTTTAAAGATAAATTTAATGTAAAATAGGTTCACAAAATTATTATGAAAACAGATATCAAATAAGTTAGCATAGCTACGTTGATTTTTTTTTCGGGGTGTGTGTGTGTGGGGGGGGGGGGGGTGGGGGGGGTGCTGCACGTACAGTAAAACAGATCAGTTATGCTGTATCCAAAAGATGCTTGTTATTCAAGTTTTCGGAAGGTCGTTATCCATTGATTCTCGGCACCTATAATATTTTTAATTTTATGTATGGTTAGCTCGGATTCTTTTGGGCAGACTTCCATATTTAATGACTCAAGATAATGAATGTCTACATTGTCATAACTATCTATTAAATGCCGTATGATGTTGCAAGGTACCATGGAGGTGGTTATTGATTGTAGAATCATTTCGCCAAACAAGATGCTTGATTGCATCCAAGTTTCCGAAGATTAGTGTATTTCCGTTATAATATAAATTTTACTCCAGGTCTAATTTGGGCTATAGAGACGTTCTTGGCGCTTAATGTGTTGTGTTAGTCATGATGTCATTGATAAATAGTGACTAATATGGTAAATAAGTATTAATCTATGTTTAACAAAAGATGTAAACTTGTTTAGACTTAGAGGTGACCATATATATATATATAGGGAGAGTTCTGCTACACCTCTTATATTGCACGTGAACCATCCTCTTGAATTCCAGCCACACAATCCCCCATTCATTCTCCCTCTTCCCACTAACAAAGAATATTCAAATGAGAAGAGGGAGAATGAGCGGGGGATTGTGTGGTTGGAATTCAGGGGGAGGGTTCACGTGTAATATAAGAGGTGTAGCGGATCCCTCCACTCTCTCTCTCTCTCTCTCTCTCTCTCTCTCTATATATATATATATATATATATATATATATATATATATATATATATATATTCACTCATTTTAGTATATACAAATTTCAAGTTACATATTTGCTTGATTCTTCTATGTAGGTTTACGTTTATTGTAATTAATAGGTTTTTGAGTTTCCATTTGTATCATGATTTTGAGATATCCAACCTACGGTTTGTGTAATGGGCCACGCTTGGAATATATTTTGAAGAAAGCACAAACCGTGTTAAATTAATTTTTAACATAGATGGAATTTTAATATCATAACGTACAGTTAGTTGATAATGTGAGGATGATTATTTTGCTAAATTAAATATAAAAATAATAACATATTTATTTACAAACTTCCCTGCCATGCCTAACATTCATTAGTCTCTATAATATTATATCTTATAATCCCACATGTTCTGCACTTATCCTTATTTATATTAAATTAGTAGATGACAATAAACAAAACTATCAAATACATGACATGACATTATTACACTTAGGTGATGATGCCTATCAAAGTCCAAATGAAATGTTTTGATAACATTGGTTATATATGTGTGTATAATCATATAAAATTGCAAAAGACATTCGAGAAAACTTAAAAAAAAAAAAGTGTCAATATAGTTAAATTAAAAAGAGAACATATCAATTTTGTGAGCAGTAAAAGAAGACTACATAAATGAGATAGAACGAAACAAAAATGTGCAATAAAGTATGGATCTTAAACAACTGTACATCTTAAAATGATGATCTTGACCAATAATTGCAAATTAACATATGCAGATATTTGATTCCCAATGGATTAACTATTGAGGAAAAAAATAGACTTGTTTGTGTAAAAAGAGTAGATAAAGGAATAGCAAGTGTTCCATACAACTACAATGATTTACTTAAAGTTTGGGAAGAACTCAACTTTATGTTTGTCTCGACAATTGAATAGGGGTGCACTTCAATTATTGTGTCAACTAATTCTATGATTCAATGTGGGCCAGAACCACATTAGCTATTGTTTGTTTAAATATAATATATGATCATTCTTTAAAATTGAGAATGATACCAATTTGATATCTTAACAATTGTAGTTGCACCATTCTTGAGTACTACTTAATCAAATGGATCAATGAGTATAACCAATAAAAGATTGAGAGTACATGCTAATGCTCAAAGCATTTCACATATAATCACGAACGCGAATGTGCATACCTGCTCAACCAAAATCAACAAATAACAATGCTTTGTTTTGAGGGTAATTTAGGGATACATCCTTATAATTATTAAAACCTAAGCTTTAGATCCATCCTAATTCTTCTTTATAAAATGCATCTCTATTTTTAGATAAATAGGCGCAATGCATGAGGTTGTTTTGGTGATTTTACTATTTTTAGCATTTGTTTGTGTTATTATTTTCCTTAACTAATTACCACATAAATACACGTTTTGTTTGACTTTCAAATTTGAAAACGGGAGATATAAAAAAGTACTATAAGAAAGAGGATGTATAAAACAGTTTTTAAAATGAAGCAATATAAAATAACTTTTAGAAAGAGCGATGTTTTCCTAATTTTCACCTATTTGAATATCCTAACCTGTTTTGCTTGAACCACCTTATTTTAATATTTTGTATCAGGAAAATAATATCAAGGACAAAGTTACGGGCTTTTTCAGCCGTGAGGATACAGCCTTTTAAATTTTATTCCGAAGAACATAGCATTAAATTTTAGATGTCAATTTTACAGTGTGCATGGTATTAGAGTTTGACAATCAGTTTTTAAGTATTAGTTTTACAGTATGTACGGTATCAGAATTGAACTATCAATTTTTAAGTATCAGTTTTACGATGTGTGGTATCGATTTTACATTGTGTATTGTTCTTGCGAATAAATTTTTGATGGGTTGTCCTTGAGCTCAGAAAAGTTATAAAGTTTGTCCTTCACAATAAAATCCCCATTTTATATTTGGTTAGTATCCATTTTTCTGTTGATATCAGTATGTATGTAAATATGTCTTATTTGAGGCCATTGATGTATCGTCTTTTTTACATGGATGAATTGCATTTTTTGTTAATTCTTATATTGTTTGTAATCATTGATAGTTGCATTCTAGTACGTTTTGTGAGTTTATTTTAAGTTGGCTTTTGGAGTATTGTATATTTGCACAATAATTTACACGTGAAGTTGGATAAGTCGAAACAAAGTGATCTATCCTTTCCATATTATAATGAATTATTGACACGTTGCTAAAAGTTCTTAAATAAAGAATATATTAAAGTAAAATAATAAAAATTTTAGTTTACGTAGGCAGTTGAGTAAATAATGATTAGCGCTGACAATTAGAGCCGACCTAATATATCATGACCTGATCCAGTAGGCTTGGTTCTAGGCGGGTCGTGTTTTGTTGGGTCCAAACTGTGCATTTTGAAAACTCAACTTGACTTGAGCTTCGATTAGGTAATAATGCTAAAAATGCATTTATTTCAATGTTTTTGGGTTGGTCCGGGTTTGACTGGATCTTTATTATATTTTTCATCACTCAGACCCGACCTAAGACCATTGGATTCGATTTAGATATTGGTCTTTTTGGATCGGGTCGGTCTGTTTTTGCGGTTATCCGTTCTAATTGACAACCCTAATGATGATGCATAATCAATATCGATGTAATGATAAATTTATACCGATTATACTTTTACATCGCTTTAACTCGGAATTGGTAACTGATTGACATGTAATGAAATGGTGAAAAGAAGTTTATCTTTACCACAGCATTTCATTTAATCGCTCTAACAGAAACATAATTGGGTAGTATCATCACTCTTTTTTAGCTTTATTTTTCTCTTATTTCATCTATCATATATGTATATCTTCATATATGCCCTTTCATGTTTTGTACTTGAGTAGACACGATATTACATTTGGTTATATGTATTATTTGTTTATTCCCTAGAAGTTCATGTGCAATTATTGTTATTATTATCTCAAATTGACAAAGATCTTTTTCTCTTTGTATAAATTTGTGCATCTTATATCTTGTAAATTTGAAATTGTAAGTGGGGATCTTATGCATAAATTTTTAGTTCTAAAATCATTCACTTCCTACTTTGAATAATGATTCATACTGTCATTTTATTGTTGACACACACACACACACAAAAGTTTCATATTGTACACGTGTTGTTTTGATGATGTTGTGTGACTAGGCATATAAATCTTACAAATTGTTTTGAATTCTTTAATTTTCATTTCTACTTTTGTGCTTGTTTGGTTTGTTATATTTTGAATTGTATGTAGAGATCTTACACATGGTTCTATGATGCTAAAATCGTCGTCCTCCATACACATGTCATTCTTGCTATTTTATCCTTTTTTCTTCTAATATTTGTCTAAAAATTGTATGCAGCTACACGTGCTCATGATTCATTTCATAGGTTCAAACTGTATGTTGTTTGCGTTTGATGACGATGATGATTGCAAAGATGAAAATTATGATGAGATTCAATGTTCAACCCGAATGACCAACCAGGTATCATTTATCCTCACATTTTTTAAATAGTATATTGTTAACGTAATGCTTGTTTAGCATATAATCTGTTTCTTTATAGCATACTATTGAAATATATAAAATGGCTACTAACAATAACATAAGAATCAATTTTTTTTCGCTTGAATAAATTCATGAAAATGCTTGTTTTTGGTACAACGTGAGCAATAAACGGCTTTTGTAAAGCGTCAGTTTTTTTCCTTTGACATTCCATATTTGTTATAAAATCATACTGTTGGAAAATCCATTTTTTTTCTGCTATGCTATGTTATTATTATTAAAAAAAAAAAGAACAGTGAGATGATAAGGTTTTTTTCCTTCTTAGCTTAATATGATTAAGTGTTGGTTGGTTTTTCAACTTTGAATATAAAAAGACAATTTTTGGTTTTTGGACCTCAAGAAAATTTATTTAGGTTTTGTCTATTTTTTTTTCCAATAAATTTACTTGTTCACTTTGTAAGTGCACGTATACAAATTTTTACATGTGCATTTTCAAAGTGCACATGTACAAAATACTGGAAATGAAAAAAAGAGACTTATTCCATAGTAAGTTTGAAACGAAGCCTAAAATTGAAATGAGTTATTTTTGGAAGCCTAGAACAAAAAATAAAATGAAAACAAATATAAAATTAACTTCTATAGAAGTATGTGTATGTCCATATAATATGATCGCTGATTATTTGACCATTGATTTAACATTTTATTTATGAAAAAACGACAGTAAAAACAAAATAGACCATAAAAAGATAAAACTGCAACTATAACTCTGTTTTTGCTTTTGCAAACAAACAAACCAAAAAAAAAAAAAACCTTTCATCCAGTAGTATGCTTTTTGTCTTTGATTTGGAAAACGCAGAATCTTTTATTCTTTGCTTCTAGATTGTTTTTAGATTGAATACTGTTAAATTTTAGAATGAATTCGCTGCATAAATCACCTAGTCCCCATTTAAGAAGAATCGAAAAACCAACTATTTGAAGTCAAAACATAATTGAGGCTTTTAGTTGGTCATAGCGAAATTTTAGAATGAATTTGGTCGTTTAGTTGGGTCGTAATAAAATTTATGTTATAAAATGAAGCTTCTATGACTAAATGCCATTCTAAGCATACAAGGGTCTTATTTCTTAATATCAAGTATTAACATTCTTGGGTACTTGTCTATGAATAAATAAGATATATGCTGCCAAATCAATACATTTTGTTATATGGTCATAACTTCAATTTTCACTCCTATAATGCATATGCCTTTTAACATTTCAGTTTATTCTTGCCAGTTTTATTTTTCATGTGTAAATGTGTCATCATTATCCTCATCTATCCAGTGCTCAAGGCTTCAGTTTAAGGATGCAGTTCAACTATGTGAGGCCGGGCATCAAGAAGGATCCATGGAGAGAAGGATCCATGTCAATTTTTTAGGTTTAAGTTTTAATGAGGTCGAGAGTAGCTTTGCTATTCTGTCCTGCAGAAGAGCTAGAAGCTTGACCACCATAATAAAAACTGCTTTCTCCAGTTGCATAGAAAGAGGAGTCAATTGGCAGTGGTGGCATTTGCAGCTCCCGAACTTGATTATAGCTATTTCTAACAGATCGAGCTACACCTTTTCCTGATGCACGACCTGGTGCTGGTAGTGTAGGAACCAAAGGTCGTGCTGAGCTTTGTTTAGTTCCAGAGGATTCTTCTGCAATTCCATGAGTTTGTGCTGACCTTTGTCTAGAACCAGAGGGTTCTGCTGCAACTCCATCAGGTTGTGCTGATGAAGATTGTCCACTCTGAGATGCGTGTTCTGTCTTCTCTTGGGCATCAGCCAAAGAACATAGTAAACTTAAGTTAGACTCAAGTTTTTCTATATGAGGCTACCGAGTAAGAGGCAGGAGTTCAAAACTCCCCTTAAACGGTGCACATAGCTGCTCCTTCCCCGAATTACGCAAGTCAATGATTCTCTTGATTAGCATTTCATTTTCATTAAGTTTTCTATAGATCTGCAGTTCAAGAGAGCACTGCAAAACAGATCGACTGCATATACCGACGAAGACGAGGAATGACATCTAGCGAAGAAGGCATCCTCTCCAGCAAATCCACCAAAAAAAGCTAGTAACTCCGATAAACCAAGCCCCTAGTAGACAAGAGAGAGGAAGCTAAAGCTCCAGACTCCACAGTCCCGAAGATCGACGAGACAGAGAACCAGTATAGTTGTTCCCAGTCCGTCCAAAAGCTCCGTAAGCCAAACAGCCTTCCGTAATCCAAAGTTTCTGTCAGTATACAC
The DNA here is from genome assembly GCA_030737875.1 of Allium sativum. Taxonomy (NCBI): domain Eukaryota; kingdom Viridiplantae; phylum Streptophyta; class Magnoliopsida; order Asparagales; family Amaryllidaceae; genus Allium; species Allium sativum. The sequence goes on along the minus strand of CM060925.1, from coordinate 134,335,479 downwards.
TAAGTGGATGGTACTGTTTATGTACCATGTCTATCGTTCATGAATGTGGGAGGTATCAATACAAGGGCATTGCATCGTCGTTAAGTAGAGAAATGAAAATATTTGATCGTCCTATTTGTTCTTGATGAATAAAAATTTGAGAACTTGAATTTGAATGCTAATAAAGCTAGAAATTTGGCGGTGCAACAGATCTTATATTGGAAAGGATCAATAAAACTTAAGTTTCATGTCTAAGCTCTTCTGAGCTAAGCAATCTTTGTATATTTGTTTCTCAACCTTGAATTTTGTTAGACAGCATATTATTTGTTTAAGACTGCAATGATTCATGATGTTATTTACAGTATTTGTTGATTTTTGTTTTTGTTTTTTTGTTATACCTATGAGATTTTTTTTAGTTCAATGTTAATTATTCTTGTATACAGTAGCTAGGTTTATTCAAATCCTATATATACTTTTTGTTTTAACGAGATTCAATTTTAACCTTCGCATCATAAATTTTGTACTGATGCAAACATGTTTGTCAAATGCCTTATCTTTCAGTTTTTCATAATAGATGAAATGGAGAAAAGAATTCGCTTCCAATTTGAAAATTGATGGTTCAACTATTTGAGTTTTGATAACAAGCTCATTCAGGGTTAGGAAATAAATGGTCAGCAATAAATAAATGGTTTCCTGGTTGTACTGAGAATTCAATAAACAACTTTAAAGGAACGCGAATCATTTTTTTCCAGGTGCAGAGCGTTGAGCACCAATAAGCATCATAAATCGCTTTTGGCATCGGTATCACTTCCCGATTCAGGTGTTGAGCACCAATAAGCATCAATCCACCAAAGGAATTGAACCATAATCGGTATCACTTATGAGCACCAGTTATTTTCCGCTCTTAAATGCGCAGATGACCCAAGATTAGCCTGTGTGGCTTCTTTGATTTCTGTTCTGTTTGGTAGCTCATAAGTCATTGAACCACCAAAGGAATCAGGTTGACTAAGAATAACATTTGATATTGCACCATTAGCGGATTATTTGAACGTTGAAAAGGTTAGCAGATTCTCCTCCTGCTTTTGGTTTGATGAGAAAAAGGGTTATATCATGTGGGATTTATGGTTGTTATACCGTCTTTTTGTTGCTGCAATATTTTTCAATATACTTATCCTTTAACATCTGTTTTAAATGCTTAATACTATTTTATCTTCGTGGGTTTTATTATCTAGAAATTGTTTCTATGCCAGTTGTAACCTTATGTCATAGTATCTGGTCAACACATAAAAGACATGATACTGTCATACTCGCACCTGCATACAATAGCATAATAAAACTTTGTCTAATACCTTTTGTAAACTCTATCATGATATAACATAAAGTGCTTTCCTCAAAACTATCTTCGCCATAGGTTGGACCAAGGTGCAAAGTTTATTTGTTAATATAGATTTGCAGATGTGACTGTTTATGTATGGCTATTGTTCATGGATGTGAGAGGTAAATTATTACAAGGTATTACATCACCGCTAAGTAGTAGATATGGAGAAAAAAAAAAGATTTATCGTCCTTTTTTTAGTCTATCTGGCTCTTGATGAGTAGAATTTTGAGAACTTGAATTTGAATACGAGTAAAGTTAGAAATTTGGCGTTGCAGTGTGTTACGAAGGATCAATAAAACTTAAGTTTTGTATCTAGGTTCTTTTAATCCGAGTAATCTTTTGTATTTGTTTTTCAACCTTGCATTTTGTTAAACTGCATTATTTGTAATTTGGCTACCATGATTCATGATGTTATTTATAGAATTTGTTAACTTTTTTTTTTTAAGTATAATTGTGAGAATTGTTTAGTTCTATATTTGGTACAGTTTTGTACAATAGGTTTATTCAAACCCAATTATTGTTATTTTGTTTCAATGGGATTCAATTCCAACCTTTGCATCATAAAATTTGGTTCTATGCAGTTTGCAAAGTTGTCAGCATCTTCATGAAGCCTTCCATAAGTTCAAGTTGGAGTACGCATGTATGATTACAATGATGAAGATAACAATGAAAATGATGGCCATGTTTATTACAGGATTCAGTGTTCAACCCGTTTGTCTATCTAGGTATTTATCCGTATTATCTATTTATTGTTTCTGTTGTTTCATTAGTAATTACATTTCTGTGTTCTGATATGTAGTAATGGTCTATATTTTAAACCCAAAACAATAAAGCTTTCAAAACTTCAGCCTTCAATCTTTCTGAAGAAATGATTAAATGAAACGGGTATTTCTGTACTCTCAACCCAATCTTTCACCATAGTTGCACGTATCCACTTGTACACAAAGTCGATAGGGGGTTTTCATGTTCTTAACGAGTTCATTGTCAAAAGCATAATTCAATTAATGAATAATGAAGCAATTATGTCTACCCACTATTCGGAACTTCCAACTCAAATTTCCAATTCTTAAGGTAGTGTGATGATAAATTTCGTACAATTATTAACCATTCTTGGACTTCAGGAATGCTCATTTTTTTAGCACATAGAATTTTTATATTCAACACAAGGATATAGTGACGACCTAGAACTTTATATCAACATCTTCTGAAAAAGCGTTTCTCAAATTTAAGTGTGGTATAAATGCGCCCCTTTCTTCCATCCGACTTAAGGGAGAATGTGGTTGGTTGTAAAAATTTTATTATTTCAAAATATGTTTTTTGATTGTAATTTTCATAATTCTTAATTTGAACACTTATTTTCTGATTGTACAATTAAATTAAATTTATTATTTTGTGTATTTAAACACAACAAAATATTACTAATTTAATGATCATAAAATTTGTTATAAAATTGTAAATTTCTAATTTATTTCAAAATTTTGTTTTCTAGTTGTAAATTAATCAAAATTTGTTATAATGTATATTTAAATATATCAAAATATTTAACCATTATTTATTAGATTGTAACTTTTTAAGAGATGGTAAAATTTGTTTTTTAATTTCAAAAGTTGAAAATCTGTTTTGCAATTGTAGTATTATTTGAACTTATTATTTTTGTGTATGTAAATGCATCAAAATATATAAACATTATCAGTTGCATTTTATTGATTAATAACAGAATTCATTAATATTTTTTCAGTGGTTGATATTAATCAGATAATCATAATAATTTGTAACTACAAATTAGAACTGACTAAATTAAAAATATACAATGATTATGGGTGTATTTTTTTTATTTTAATTAGTGATTATGTAATATAAGATATGTATATGTCTCCACCAAGTTTGGGTGAGGGACTTTCTTCATATGATAAGTTCATTTTCTTATTTGGTTCATTTTAGTTTCACATTTCAATGGAATAATAAAAATCATCGTTTTCGTATGTTTTTTGGGGTATGTTTTGTATTTGATAAAACATTCAGAGTTGCCTTATCATGCAGGAAGCAGTTTAAGATAGAATTCACCTTGGACATAAATGTTGAAGTACGATACTTAAGTTTATGGTGATTATTTCTTTGCCTTCGTACTGTTTTTTTGCTCCTTATAATCATGCTTTGCTCGAAAAAGATCACCACTGCAAATTAATAATCAGCCTTTCTTCTCTGGCCAATATTTATTATGAAGGCTATGATGTGATTCAAAACAATGATGGATGATTTATTACCAATTTCTGGTCCATCAAAATGAACAGGTATTCTTCTTCTCTTAATGAAATAGTTCCACTCTCTCATTTGAAGCTTAAATTCTCAACTCTTAGTCTCTTACCATAGAGCCGATGTTAGTGGAATGACTGTAATCATAATGGTCTGCAGCTTTTGTTAGTAAACTATATGCTGATGAATTGTCACATATTATGTATTTCAGAAGAAAATACTGAATCCAGTCAAAGCGGAAAGTCCTGTTAGAATAAAGTAAAGGGAAAGCAGCTTTGCTGATGAAGTCATTGTGATATTACTCCAGTCTTCAAACAAGCGTCTACTGCTAATATATGTAGTAAAAATGATAATGTTAGATTTTAAGTTGGCAGTTATTGGATTTGCTGATTATAAGCTTTAGAAGTACTGACCTATGAAATATGCGAAGCATGAAGTTTTATATGTTGTTATGTGTAAAATGAGAATCTAATTCAAATGTGGTTAATTTATGGGGCTTTGAGTGGAATTAGAATATATGCCATACTGATTAGAACTTTGTATTTGTGATCTTATTATTACTTTTTAAATGAAATTGTTGTGTGTATGTGTTATTGAAATGAATTTTCATAAGAGAGTTGGATTGGTAGGCAATACTGGGTATTGATAGTGCTGTATTTATCTGGTATTGAAACTGAGGGCCTGTTCTTTGGTCCAAAACGAACACGTTATCTGATGGATGCGTCCATCAGATAACGGTCCATTTTGGACCGTTTATCCAACGGCTTAAAATGAAGCCGTTGGGCTCGGGTACAAAACCCCTCTCCTCTATAAATTCCTACCCCCTTCCTTTCATCCTTCTACCACAAATCCATCTTTTATCTCTCTAAACACTCCTATCTCCGCACGAAAATGGCTAATGTACAACAAAAACACCATTGGAACAGTGAATCAACATGACTCTTACTGAAATGCGCCGTTGCTGCGTATGGTAAATGTGGTAATAACAAGAAAGGGGTTATCAAAGTGATAACGGAAAAATTTAATGCTGCAGCGGTCGAAATCAACGTTACACGATCAGATGGAAATCTGGAATGGATCGATGAAAACAAAGTTCGATACAAGTATGATAGTCTTCGAAGGGAATGGGTTAAATGGGAAAGCTTGAACAACAAAACTGGAGCTGGTTGGGATCCTAATCGTCAAACTGTTCCAGGGTCGGATGAATGGTGGGATGATTGTTTAAAGGTATTCTCGGTAAACTTCTGTTTTGTTTTTTAATAAATCCGTTATTAATCATCATTGTTAAAATAGGAATTTAGGCCGTGTATTCTGAAATTTAGAAAGTCACCGCTTGAGCATTTGGAGCTACAACAACAACTGTTTCAAGGAACACATGCAACTGGACAGACGGCGTATACCCCAGCATATACACCCGTTGTTACTCAACCTGAGCAAACATCACAATTTACTCCCTCTTTGCCTGGAAATTACGTAAATCCATGGGCATTTTATAAATTCAAAGTCAACTCAATGAAACAGAAGAAGAAGGGCAAAATAATATTCCAAATTTGAATTCACCAACACGTCATTCTTGAGTCCTGAACCGCCCATTCAACCAAACGTGTAGAAACTCCCGTGCAGCAAACTCGACATGTTGGTTCATCCTCTGGTAAAAATGGAGGTTTCAGAAAACGTCATGGTGAAATGGACAATAAGATGGCTGATCTCGTCGATTACATCCATGCCCGAAAAGTGCAAAAATCTACAAGTACGGAAAGTCCGACGCCATACACTTCGACAACAAATAGTGTACGGTCAACAGAGAATTCTTTAATTTAGGCTGATATGATAGCACGTGTTAAACGCTTGAATGAAGGAGCAAATTTTAATTTCAGTGAAGGTTTACATATACTTGCAGATCCCAACAAAACAGATATATTCAACCTCTTAAACGACGACGATGCAATACCATGGATGGCGTTTGAGACAGAGCGCGATCAACTTTCTGCTGACTACAAGTACTATCTGATCAAGAACAGACTAAGTAATGTTCAGGATTTCTACTATTATTTCAGGTTTTTATTGTACTTCTGCATATTTATGTTCTGTATGGTTAACTGTATTATTTTGTTGTACTAATAACGTTATGTTTTAATCGGTAATTAATTAAATTACAAAATATAAATAAAATGTTCCACTCAAATACTCCGCTTAACGCGCCAAACGCATTCTTCGCTAACTACAATTCTCCGCTATAATACTCCGCTCAAATTCTCCGCTTTCGCTTACGGCGAACACACCCTGAATCATACTGCGTTGACGTCATACTGGATGATGTCAACTTGCAAATTATGGTTTTGTTAAAATTCAACTTGATGGGCTAACCATATACATACTTCTGCATGCGTTTGCTACCTTGTAGGCCCGTACTTCACTGTTAGAGTGGCAGGCCATTGATGAAGATTTTTTCGGTTAGCGCACAATACTTGCAGTGGGGTTGGGCACTGTAACAAATCAGTTTTTCGATCGTTGAATATTCAAATATCGAAAGATATCGGAAGCTAAAAATAAAAAGAAGCTAAAAATAAAAAGATAGAGTATAATCTCGCAATATATGTCAAATAAACACAAATCAATAATAGATTTATCCAATTGGATTCACTAAACCTTTTTTAAACGGATCTTTCATTTATAAAATCTCATTTCATAATATATAAAGATACTAATATATACCTAAGTATATTCACTAAATGATAAAAATAATTTCACATTTTAAAAGCACATTTAATGGGTTACTATAGCTCAAACCATTCCATTAACTTTTCAATTTGATATCCTTAAGTAAGCAAAATCTTATGAAAATAATTTTTATAGCAACAAGTAGTTTCAAATGAATAAGACCCCTAAGATAAAAATGATGTAATTCAAGTTGGGGTATTTTTATCTTTTAGACTTTGACTTGACAACACTTTCACCTTCAGAATAATTGAAGTTTGTTATCTGATGTTCTTTGATGTCCGATTGTTTTTTCAAATTTTAAATGACTTGACAAGCATAAATGACAGGATGTGCAAGGGTGCACACAAAAGAAAACATGCTTGTGATTGTGGTTTCCGCTCATGCTAATAGGATTCAACATGAGATTGATGAGGTGTGTTAACATTCTGAAGCATTGAGCGTATTTGCATATTTTCCAACTGATCTGTGAAGAACCTCTTCACTAACATACACCCATACTTCTCCATATTTTGCACATTATCTATAGCAATATGTCAATGCAATTTTAATGAGGTAGTAAAATGCAATGTGTAGGTTCAGGGTGCTGGTAGATGGTAAGGAAATTTGAATTTTTTTTATAGACAGATGATAACGCACAAAACAAAGTGCAAGTGTAAAGATGCAAAGAAAATTTCTCTTTCACCCATATCCTGACCATTGCTCTTCAACTCTATTTGCCTCTGCTCGGACTCACGCCTAGAATTCCATCGATGAGCCAATCACCGTAGTGCTTCAACCAACGCACTACAAAACCCCATTTGACCATCATCCAGCTACTAGTTGCTTTTCCATGTCGAAGTTCATTTAGCTTAATCAAATTTCCCATAACAAATCAATAGCTTGGACGTTGCTTTTATTGTGTATATGTTAAAGCTTACATCTCGTCCACTAGCGATCTGGTGGAATGTTTGCACACAACAAGAAAGTAGCACTTCTCTTAATACAACGTGAAAATGGCAAATCTCCCTTAGAGGATCTCCAATTGCATGAGCATGATTAGTGGACGTTTATTAAGATCCTTATAACAGCTAGGTGCAAACAAATACTCGCATCCATAAGAACTTCATTATCAATGCAAATGTAACATCGTAGTTTACCGGTATTTACTGGAGCAGATAATTCATATGGTGTGTGGTGGACAAAGCAGAGGTGGCGATGCTGCAAGAGGTGGACGGGTTAAGGTAAAGGTGGTTGTTGTTGGTGATCGAGTGGAGATTACCTAAAACACAATTATAGGTGATTGGAGTGGTATGACCTTCCTTTAAGTTGGCAGAACCATGGCTATGATGGAAACGAGGGCGGGATATAGAAGAAAAGCTTAATCGCGATGAGCTGGAGATGGGGGGGGGGAGGGACAATGGGACCTTGATCAGTTGTTATGGAGTTTTTAGGGTTTGAGGAAGGAAAATGAATTTCATTGAACACTATGGGAAATGCAAAACAAAGGGAAGGCGATGATGACATGGAGGGGGTTAGATGTAGGTAATGAAGGGTCATCACCAACAGTTTCAATGGAGAAAACAAGATTTGGTGCGAGAATTTAGCATAAAACAGGGTTTGAGGAAGTGTTTGATGATTTGACTACGGAGAGACTGGTTCAAGAACACTTGCAATTGCAAGTGTAATTTGCAGGAAAATTTGTAGAGGTAAGGTACTATAGATACATGTCAATTCAACAGGGAATGATGCTCAAATTATCATTGGAATGACAAGAATTGGGCAACCTAATTTGTTAAAAACAAGATTACAATTTGCATAGAAATGCATAGCAATGAAATGTTGATAAAAATGGCAATACAGAGGTGGTAAAGAACATTATAATGGAAAGAACAAAGATCAATATAGACTGAATTTGCAACCAATAAAAATGAGCTTAGGAATTCAAGAATTAACAACTAGAGATATAATTAACTAAGTTGCAAGAATTAAAGGAAATATACTACTGGAAATAGGAAATAAGTGCAAGAATGAAAGCAAAAAACTGACTAATTCGATTAAACTAAGAACTAGAAGATAAAATGGAAATGTAAAGGTACTAGAAATAAAATGAACCGAAAGGAAATGATAAGTTGCTAATCTACAGCATACTATAATAGCTGAGTATCAAATGCCCACTTTAGCCATAAACCGAAGCGTCTCCTTTACTTCGTGTTTTTTTCCTTTTTTAAATTATTCTCACTTTCTTCTACATTTTACCCCAAATATGAGTATATTGCCCAAATAAGAGGTTTAGAATTGAATCACGATACTCACTTCTTCATTTTCATTTCCTACCACTGCCTCTTCATCTGATTGTGAGAGATTTTGATTGTAGATTTGCATAATTTTTTCCAATCTCTGTCATCTCTTTCGCTTAAGCTCGCTAATTATGTTGTAATATGATGATCCACAAAAATTTACATTTTTCAATTTATTTTACAATGAAAAGGTGTCAATGAGAAGATTTGCAACCAACTTAGGACATCTTCAGCTCCTAAATTGAAAGAATGTTGTCGTCACTATAGTCCGGTCCCGTTTCATGCGATTTTGCTGCCAATTTTACATCCATGTACGTATTTTTCCACTCTTTCCTTTTATTTATTTTTCAAATTTTGAGCACCACATTCTTTCAATTCTAACATGAGACGACCCCAAATCCCGTACTGACGGTGACAAGGGTAATCTTTGGAATATAACACATAAACAGATAACAACAGAACATAATTAAATAAATACACCAGGTAATGAACAAATAATACACTGGATAAACATAATCATCAGAGTTACGCAGTATACAGGATCGTACTTAGTACAAATACAGTTCAGCTATACATAAATGTCTACAGCGGAAAACAAACATACTATGTACAATAAGAGCTGAACAACATAAAAAGAGATAAATGATAGAATCCATCTTCAGCTCCAGCTATCCAGAAAGAGCCTGCTAAACCTGAAGACAAGGCTGCCCGTGTAGAAATAAGGTCACCCGAGTTTGCAAGTGAAACAAACTACGAGTCAGTCATGGGACTGGTATGAGAAATCTACTTAACACATTATACAATTGGCTAATCACAGGACCACGCCACTTTCGTGGAACGGGTTTACTCCATTGGATTGCCAGTGCTTTAAAACAAATAAATCTTTTAAACATCGTAATGTTTTTGTAAAAATGAAGCCATTATAAGACTTAGTTCCCATCACACAATGCAACACAAACCGGAGGATAGAGTTTTACCTTATAATGGCCAAAATATGCTGGATACGAATAAAACAAAAGAATTTGATATTATTACTAGTGTTTATAGGTTTCAAAACAATTTCAATCATAACTATCAATCATAGATGACATGGGTACCATATATTATGTCGCCATATATATAGGTATACAATCAAAACTGCACAGTCACGTATTTGGAAATTGGATTTTCGTCATGAACCAAGGCAAAAGATAGTCCTTACCGACTTCGAGACGCTCTAGCCCGTGTCTCAGGCAAGTACTCAGTTAAGCCTTTGGATCGTCAGGGCCGGTCCATCGATGTGGATTAAAATGACTGAACACTACGTTTCCCCGCCCTATGGGGCATCAATGAGCCAACGAATGACTCCATCGGTCCCGGATCGACCGATATAACCGAGGCGCCTCGCAACAGCAACAACCACATAGGTGAAAATAATATAAATGTCAGCCAGTTCAAGCACCAACACCACCTTTAGCTACAAGGAAACGCATGCCCTCCCTGATGTCCTCTCCCCTTTCTGGTTCATACCGGGGTGTGAGGTTCGCGAATTCACGTTATACACAAAGCTACGCCACACAGGCGGTGCTTTGATCATCAACCACAAGACTTTACTTTTCAACAGAAGCCTTGATCACTGCATCTTAGCATGCCATGCTGGCAATTCACATCATACAACTGATGGCTATCAATCACACATAATGAATTCCAATGTCAGACACACAATCCATTTGCAAGTCCGTTCTGGGTCTGAACGAAACCGGAGGCACTATATACCTCGCATACCCATCTATCTACACGTACGTCTGGAAGGTCACCACTCATTATCCATATTTCAGGATGCCTCCCAATCAGAACATCAGTTACCATCCAAACGAGGTGAAGGTTTCCGGTCTTCAACCACCGACTTCATCTTCGATTCAGTTATTCAGAATGGGATAAACCCGGTCTTTCTGAGCAACTCGCGTATATAATAAACAAGTGCTACACAAACACACATACGCCTTATTCAAATTCATTAGTCACTAACCGTAAATTAGTAAGAGAACAATTTCCCAAATATTAACCCCGAAGGCCGAAACCAACATCAAATCAAAACCCAGGGAACCATTCGACTCAACTAACCTTCAGTTAATTCCTAAATTTCACATTCCATATCGTTTATAATATTTTATAACGATTTATCACTATTTTTATTTATTTAAAAATAGCCAATTTATTCAAATGACGCGTCAGGCCATAACGCGGCCGTGGCGCTGTTTTTCTTTATATTTGATTTAAAAATTACTGAAAATCTAACCGTTGGATCATCACAAATTTTACATCATTAGAAAGATCTTTTTAAAACGAATCCAACGGTTCCAGTCTTGGGAAAATCCGACGGTCGGATCTCCCGGTACACTCGTTTGAAGTTTCGATTTCAAAATATGAATTTCAACGTCGTTATTCGATTTAGTTTAATTATATATATATATATATATATATATATATATATAATCGATTCTAGCGCTATTTTTCTTCAGATTTGAATTAAACATTCCAGACAATCCAACCGTTGGATCTTTACAAAGTTGGTGTCGTTGGAAAGATATTTCCAAAGCGAACCCAACGACTTCGGTTTCGGGAAAATCCAGTGGTCGGATCTCCCGCACTAATCGTTTGAAATCACGGTTTCAAAATACGAACTGCAGCTTCTTATTTGATATATTCAATTCTATATATATATATATATATATATATATATATATATAATTGATTCTTCGATTTCAAAACTATATTCTTTTCATACATTTGATAAAAATGATATTTTTATCCACCCGACATTTATTTCAACACTTCACTAATTTTAACAATTCATGTATATAATAAAAATGTGATTTTTATTGCAAAACAATTTATTTCAAAACACGACTATTTTATATAGTTCATATAGGTGATAAAATTATGATTTTTATTATAAAACAATTTATTTCAAAACACGACTATTTTATATAGTTCATATAGATGATAAAAATAGGATTTTTATTATAAAACAATTTATTTCGAACACGAATACCATTCAACACATGAATTTCTATTCAACACACGAGTATAGTTTCAACACATGAAAATAATTCTAACACATGAATATTATTCAAAATTTCGGCAGCATAACGGCAGGGTAGTTAAAACCGGGGTCGTCCCTAGTACGGCTCCTCGCTCTACCTTAAAGCCTCGCAGCTTTTGACAATGGGGATTTCATGCATCTAGTTCGCACGTAGGCGGCATGTATATTTTCATTTCCACAATTATTTCAAATTTGTTTCAATCACCAATGGGTATTTTTCAACCACAACCAAACAATATCAACCACAAACAATTCTATCAACCATTCGCATTATTCACCAAATTTTCACACCAATCACAAACAATAAATATCGTCCATGGTCTGTGGACGAGGCAGTATATATATATTCATATATAAATATATTTTGATTCACTTCAATTCATTTCAATGTCATTTCATCGCATACATAATTTTTACAACGAATATATAACTTATACATCGAACATAAAACTTATACAACGCTTATACAGGAGGTGTACAACGCTTATATAACTCATACATCGACTATATAATTTATACATCGTTGTTTCCCATATCGTTTATAAATTAGAAATCTCACATTGGGTTCCACTCCACCAAAAATAGCAGAAGGCTCAGAAAAATATGCGGTCTCTTTTAGAATGTAGAAGACGTCCACACGAGTCCACTGTCTCTTGTTTCACTGAATTTCGTTGAGAAACGAAAAAGATATGATTTTTACAGTGAAACAAAAAACCGTAGCGTTTTAAAGTGCTATAGAATATAAAATAAACTGCCGTACCTTTCTATTTTGATTCAAAACTAGGTTTGGCTTTTGCTCTCGATCCGCAGCACGATAGGAAGATCGGCTTGTACGATGCTGTAGAGGGGAGAGAGATGCTGCCAACGATGATGGCGTGGTCACCTGCGATCGCCGGAGGACGACTCGATCTCGGCCGAGGCGGCGGGTCTTCCCGAGCTCGATTCTCGAGCTACACGCTATGGGGGTGGGTGTATCCTACATGGATGTGAAGCTCTCGAAGAATACTCCAAAATTCAACAAAGGGGCGATGGGTTTTATGGCTTGTGGAGAGAGAAAATGAGGAGAGAAGGAGGGAGCACAGTTTCGCCGTTGAGTCGAGGAGAGAGAAGTTTATGAGGGCCAATAGGGTTTTTCCATTTATTTATATATTTTTAAATTTCGAAAATACCCTCTTTCACACACGAACCCCAATTCAAGCCCAACGACTGTCGTCCCTACCGTTTTACCCCCATTCCGAACACAATGGGATATGTTTCGTAGGCCCATTCAACTGTTTCAGTTAGTTTTCCTTCAAATTAAAATATAAAACATTAAATATTTAATTTGAACGTACATTTCAATTTGCTGGGGCCACAAACTGATTCGAAAAATTCCAGAATAATAAATCTAACTATGTTTTGACGATACGGTCCCAACAAAACTAGTTTTGTCGAATTCTGAGGTCGTTTGCAAAATGGTCTTTTTCTGGTCGATCCAATTTAACAGAAATCGACCAAACACATTTTCCTTTGCCACACTCTCATACTAGCTTCAAAAATTATGAAATTTGAAACCTAGCAATAGTTTAACATCCAGGATCCAACAAAAGTGGTTTCGTCAAATTCCGAGGTCGTTTGCAAAATGGCCATTTTCACGGGCTATATAAACTCTATAGCGACCTTTCTGAAAATTCATTTGGCCATAACTTTTGCTACCTGCTATGAAACTTCGATTTTTCAGATTCGTTAGAAAGATATTCAACAATAGATTTAAATATTTTTTGTTTCACTCAAATCCAATTTGTTTTGCACCCGGTACAGTCAGTCAAAGTTTGAATTCAAAATTTGAAACTAACACGCCATTTCAGGCCTTGTTTATAATTAGAATAATTATATTCATTTTCAATGTCGATTCAAACTTACTTTTCATCGTTATTATTCAAAATATTTATTTTAAATATTTTAAATCCACCTAATTAGCCAATTTAAAAATTTTAAATTGGTTCAGATTTTCAGGGTCGTTACAATCTCCCCCACTTAAAATTTTTCGTCCCCGAAAAGGAACAAAGTCGAAAGTGGTTTGATTAATCAACTCTACTTCCAATCTGGCTTCCATTCTCCAACTTTTCAGTTTTTGAGAATTTTCAAATTCTTCAAAAAATTTGGCTAACATCCGGAATTTTTGAAAAATTTCGCCATAACAATTTATTGGGCCGTATTAGGTACCCAATAAATCCTATAAAGCATACACATATTTATAGTGATATATTCTGGTGTTTACAGGGGAGCGTGTATAGATAATAACTCCAGAGAATAAATTCTCGTCACCCTGTCAAAGCCTGAGGGAGTGTGTATTTTTAATTGCTCCAGAGAATAAATTCTCGTCACCTCGTCCCGTGTGGGAAATAAATAATCCATGTGCCGTATCTAATAACTAGAGAGACGTGATTATTGTCAACTCCAGACCCGTGTGGGGTTTTTTATTAATCTTGGCAATTTATCGTTACAATTTTATATGGTCCATATCAGTCATCAATTCAACCTGTAATATATAGTCATCGCCATACAAGCCTCTCGCTCGTATGGTAAATCTTCAACCTCGTCACACAAGCTCCAAATGCTTATGTGGTATATGATGAAGTATGCCTATCTTCGAGAAGTATACCATGTAGTGTAGTTCAAAATTAATTGTTACTATCCTATGGCGACATTTATTATTACACACAGAATGACCAGCACTCCGCATCCAATGGCATTCACAGGAGTTGATATAATAATATTTCGCATCCAACTCATTAAGGTTTACCTATTTGTCGGGCACACAATTAAATTCTTTACTCAACAGCTAATCCATTTACATGTTTCAAACATATATAATGCACATGTATATATTTCTATCAATTTTCAAATCAGTTCAATGTGTGATTTAATTAACTACCATTCTAATAATTTAATTAAACAAATCCACTATCACACAACTCAAACAACAAGCAATTTGTTTTTAACTTTTCAAAATCATGCAAATTAATTCATACACTCTTTTACTTTTCAAATATATATCCTTTATATATTCAACAATCATATTTCTAAAACCAGACTATATATATACTCACAAATACGTTATTTATAAACATATAATTCTCAACTCATTCTGGGGCATTTCTGACCCCATCTCTGACGAGTTATTCTGATTCTACTGTACTCGTACTAGGATATTACTAATCCTATCTGTATTGAGTTACCCGTCCTAGAACACTACTGGTTCTATCTCTGACGAGTTCGTTAATGTGTTATATACCAGAGCTAAGCTTAACCAAAGCTCTGATACCACGCTGTGACGACCCCATTCCCCGTTTCTGACGGTGACAAGGGTAATCTTTGGAATATAACACATAAACAGATAACAGCTGAACATAATTAAATAAATACACCAGATAATGAACAAATAATACACTGGATAAACATAATCATTAGAGTTACGCAGTGTACAGGACCATACTTAGTACAAATACAGTTCAGCTATACATAAATTTCTACAGCGGAAAACAAACATACTATGTACAATAGGAGCTGAATAGCATAAAAAGAGATAAATGATAGAATCCATCTTCAGCTCCAGCTATCCAGAAAGAGCCTGCTAAACCTGAAGACAAGGCTGCCCATGTAGAAATAAGGGCACCCGAGTTTGCAAGTGAAACAAACTACGAGCCAGTCATGGGACTGGTATGAGAAATCTACTTAACACATTATACAATTGGCTAATCACAGGACCACGCCACTTTCGTGGAACGGGTTTACTCCATTGGATTGCCAGTGCTTTAAAACAAATAAATCTTTTAAACAACGCAATGCATTTTGTAAAAATGAAGCCATTATAAGACTCAGTTCCCATCACACAACGCAACGCAAACCGAAGGATAGAGTTTTACCTTATAATGGCCAAAATATGCTTGATACGAATAAAACAAAAAAATTTGATATTATTACTAGTGTTTATAGGTTTCAAAACAATTTCAATCATAACTATCAATCATAGACGGCATGGGTAACATATATCATGTTGCCATATATATAGGTATACAATCAAAACCGCACAGTCACATATTTGGAAATTGGATTTCCATCATGAACCAAGGCAAAAGATAGCCCTTACCGACTTCGAGACGCTCTAGCCCGTGTCTTAGGCAAGTACTCAGTCAAGCCTTTGGATCGTCAGGGCCGGTCCACCGATGTGGATTAAAATGCCTGAACACTGCGTTTCCCCGCCCTATGGGGCGTCAATGAGCCAACGAATGGCTCCATCGGTCCCGGATCGACCGATATAACCGAGTCGCCTCGCAACAGCAACAACCACATAGGTGAAAATAATATAAATGTCAGCCAGTTCAAGCACTGACACCACCTCTAGCTAGAAGGAAACACATGCCCTCCCTGATGTCCTCTCCCGTTTCTGGTTCATACCGGGGTGTGAGGTTCGCGAATTTACGTTATACACAAAGCTACGCCACACAGGCGGTGCTTTGATCATCAACCACAAGACTTTGCTTTTCAACAGAAGCCTTGATCACTGCATCTTAGCATGCCACACAGGCAATTCACACCATGCAACTGATGGCTATCAGTCACACATAATGAATTCCAATGTCAGACACACAGTCCATTTGCTAGTCCGTTCTGGGTCTGAACGAAACCGGAGGCACTATATACCTCGCATACCCATCTATCTACACGTACGTCTGGACGGTCACCACTCATTATCCATATTTCGGGATGCCTCCTAATCAGGACATCAGTTACCATCCAAACGAGGTGAAGGTTTCCGGTCTTCAACCACCGACTTCATCTTCGATTTCTTATCGTCGATTCAGTTATTCAGAATGGGATAAACCCGGTCTTTCTGAGCAACTCGCGTATATAATAAACAAGTGCTACAAAAACACACATACGCCTTATTCAAATTTATTAGTCACTAACCGTAAATTAGTAAGAGAACGATTTCCCAAATATTAACCCCGAAGGCCGAAACCAACATCAGATCAAAACCCAGGGAACCAATCGACTTAGCTAACCTTCAGTTAATTCCTAAATTTCACATTCCATATCGTTTATAATATTTTATAACGATTTATAACTATTTTTATTTATTTAAAAATAGCCAATTTATTCAAACGACGCTTCATGCCATAACGCGGCCATGGCGCTGTTTTTCTTCAGATTAGATTTAAACATTCCCGAAAATCTAACCGTTGGATCATCACAAATTTTACATCATTAGAAATATCTTTTTAAAACGAATCCAACGGTTCTAGTTTTGGGAAAAATCCGACGGTCGGATCTCCCGGTACACTCGTTTGAAGTTTCGATTTCAAAATACGAACTACAGCGTTGTTATTCGATTTAATTTAATTATATTTTTATATATATATATAATCGATTCTGGCGTTGTTTTTCTTCAGATTTGAATTAAACATTCCAGACAATCCAACCGTTGGATCTTTACAAAGTTGGTGTCGTTGGAAAGATATTTCCAAAGCAAACCCAACGGTTTCGGTTTCGGGAAAATCCAATGGTCGGATCTCCCGCACTAATCGTTTGAAATCACGGTTTCAAAATACGAACTGCAGCTTCTTATTTGATATATTTCAATTCTATATATATATAAATATAATTGATTCTTCGATTTCAAAACTATATTCTTTTCATACATTTGATAAAAATGATATTTTTATCCACCCGACATTTATTTCAACACTTCACTATTTTCAACAATTCATATATATAATAAAAATGTGATTTTTATTGCAAAACAATTTATTTCAAAACACGACTATTTTATATAGTTCATATAGGTGATAAAAATATGATTTTTATTATAAAACAATTTATTTCAAAACATGACTATTTTATATAGTTCATATAGATGATAAAAATAGGATTTTTATTATAAAACAATTTATTTTGAACACGAATACCATTCATCACATGAATTTCTATTCAACACACGAGTACAGTTTCAACCCATGAAAATAATTCTAACACACGAATATTATTCAAAATTTTGGCAGCATAACGGCAGGGTAGTTAAAACCGGGGCCGTCCCCAGTATGGCTCCTCGCTCTACCTTAAAGCCTTACAGCTTTTGACAATGAGGATTTCATGCATCTAGTTTGCACGCAGGCGACATGTATATTTTCATTTCCACAACTATTTCAAATTTGTTTCAATCACCAATGGGTATTTTTCAACCACAACCAAACAATATCAACCACAAACAATTCTATCAACCATTCGCATTATTCACCAAATTTTCACACCAATCACAAACAATAAATATCGTCCATGGTCTGTGGATGAGGGGAGTATATATATATATATTCATATATAAATATATTTCGATTCACTTCAATTCATTTCAATGTCATTTCATCGCATATATAACTTACACATCGAACATACAACTTATACAACGCTTATACAAGAGGTGTACAACGCTTATATAACTCATACATCGACTATATAATTTATGCATCATTGTTTTCCATATCGTTTATAAATTAGAAATCTCACATTGGGTTCCACTCCACCAAAAATAGCAGAAGGCTCAGAAAAATATGCGGTCTCTTTTAGAATGTAGAAGATGTCCACACGAGTCCACTGTCTCTTGTTTCACTGAATTTCATCGAGAAACGAAAAAGATATGATTTTTACAGTGAAATCAAAAACCGTAGCATTTTAAAGTGCTATAGAATATAAAATAAAATAAACTGTCATACCTTTCTATTTTGATTCAAAACTAGGTTTGGCTTTTGCTCTCGATCCGCAGCACGATAGGAAGATCGGCTTGTACCACGCTGTAGAGGGGAGAGAGATGCTGCTAACGATGGTGGCGCGGTCACCTGCGATCGCTGGAGGACGGCTCGATCTCGACCGAGGCGGCGGGTCTTCCCGAGCTCGATTCTCGAGTTACACGCAACGGGGGTGGGCGTATCCTACATGGATGTGAAGCTCTCGAAGAATACTCCAAAATCCAACAAAGGGGCGATGGGTTTTATGGCTTGTGGAGAGAAAAAATGAGGAGAGAAGGAGGGAGCACAGTTTCGCCATTGAGTCGGGGAGAGAGAAGTTTATGAGGGCCAATAGGGTTTTTTCCATTTATTTATATATTTTTAAATTTCGAAAATACCCTCTTTCACACATGAACCCCAATTCAAGCCCAACGACTGTCGTCCCTAGCGTTTCACCCCCATTCCGAACACAATGGGATATGTTTCGTAGGCCCATTCGACTGTTTCAGTCAGATTTCCTTCAAATTAAAATATAAAACATTAAATATTTAATTTGAACGTACATTTCAATTTGTCGGGGCCACAAACTGATTCAAAAAATTCCAGAAAAATAAATCTAGCTATGTTTTGACGATACGGTTCCAACAAAACTAGTTTCGTCGATTTCTGAGGTCGTTTGCAAAATAGCCTTTTTCTGGTCGATCCAATTTAAAAGAAATCGACCAAACACATTTTCCTTTGCCATGCTCACATACTAGCTTCAAAAATTATGAAATTTGAAACCTAGAAATAGTTTAACATCCCGGATCCAACAAAAGTGGTTTCGTCGAATTCCGAGGTCGTTTGCAAAATGGCCATTTTCACGGGCAGCGACCTTTCTGAAAATTCATTTGGCCATAACCTTTTCTACCCGCTATGAAACTTCGATTTTTTAGATTCGTTAGAAAGATATTCACCAACAGATTTAAATATTTTTGGTTTCACTCAAATCCAATTTGTTTTGCACCCGGTACAGTCAGTCAAAGTTTGAATTCAAATTTTGAAACTACCGCGCCTTTTCAGGCCTTGTTTATAATTAGAATAATTTTATTCATTTTCAATGTCGATTCAAACTTACTTTTCATTGTTATTATTCAAAATATTTATTTTAAATATTTTAAATCCACCTAATTAGCCAATTTAAAAATTTTAAATTGGTTCAGATTTTCCGGGTCGTTACATAATAGGAAAAAGAATCACCTAAATCGGAGATTATTGTAATTCTATTCCTGCATTGCATTTGGCAAATGGTGGTATGTACTTGAGTTTCTCACTGATTTATTTAACTTAGTCAGTGAGGATTTAAAATATTTTTCCCTCATCTTCATAAATCCTTTACTCAACTTGAACTATGGGTACACTCTATTTAAATAGCTTGCACATGGTTGTTTCCCAATAATTAATCAAATTATTTAATATTAGTGAAGTTGTTTAGTGTACAACTAAAATACAGTGCTTTATCTTAAATCCCACTTCTATTTTATTTAGCGTGGAACTTCTAAATAAAAGAGAAATGTCTAGATGTCTATATTTTTCCCAACTATTTGTTGCATTAGCTACGTAATGTTAAGTTAAAGGAATCTGTGTAGTATAACCAAGAAAGTTAATTTCACTATAACTATTTTGGGCTTAAATTCTGAAACATAAGCATACTTCTTTTTATGCTTGACCATTGATGCTCGCAAAAAATTTGTATTTATAATTTGATATAAGTTAAGATATCGATTAACCTCTTCTCTACTTACTATAATGAAAATAAAATTCATAATCATGCTTATATTAAATCAATGATTTATCATTAGATTATCTTATTCAACACTTAGGTTGTTAATTTCCAACCATGGCCTTCTTACGCTACTTTTTCCTATGGGTAAAAGATTTTCAATAAAAATGGATTTATCATTAATCAATATAATTTATGTGAACAGATTTACAATTGGCTCTGTAATATTCTTGCTAATTACGTCTTGGTGCATCTTTTACATTGTGTGTATTCTATTGGCTTCCTAATAATAATGCAAATGTTTGCTTTTGACTAATAGCTATGACGGGTAATTCCAACTTACAAGACAAATTATATTCCTTTCCTTACATCATAATCGGTTAGAATAATATATATTCAAATCATAATTTAAATTAAAAGGAGAGGTTGATTATTTTACCTAAAAAAATCACTTTATTGCATTAACATGGTTTATGTTATTTCAGTTTTACACATGATTTGGGTTATTATTTTTCTTGATAATCATTAAAAATATACTTTAAAGAGCTATGTCTTTTTCAGGCACATCTATGTGAATAAGTTCACAATTATGTTTCATGATAAAATGATATGGTTAGAGGATGCGTTGCAAAAGAAACAACATGTATTTTCAAGGCCTGAATAACTAATTAGATCGATTCATTTGAAAAGTTCGATGTTACACATGTAGCTTATAGGTATACTATAATGTGCCATGGGTTTGGTTTACTATTGTTTTCCATTGGAATCTTTTTTGGCAAAGCTGTCCTTTGGATATTAGTTAGGAATGATTATCAAACTATTATTTTACGATCCTTATTCTTCCCACCTTGATTACTTAGTGCTTGCAACGTAGGATTAAGATTTATTTCAAATATCGAATTTAAACAATATTACGTTTCCGACTATATTATCGGCTTTCCAAATTTTATGATTTTTTGTAAATTATGTAACATTTTTAGATGGTAAAAACTTCAAACAATTTTTTGCATATTTTTTTTTGATGTACTGGTGCAATGTTAAGACAATTAGATAGAAACGTAAATTTTCTTTTGGCTTAAATGTAATGGGACAATGATAACATTTGTTGAATTATGTATCATAAGTATTTGTAATATGTTGTTTTATCAAGGGATATTTAGTATAGTCCAAATTATATGGGTAACTACAACTACTATGTTAGTTACAATCATCAAATGAAATAGGAAGCAGGCCAAAAAATTAAATGGTCCATTCATGTATTCGTGTTTGGTTGTCCATGGCACCTCAATCACGGAAGAAAGGAAGAAAATGTCCATGTCGATGCTATTAAGGTAACATCTAATGCAAGTAGGTCTCATTTTCACTTCTGCTCCAATGATGCATAAATATTGTATAGTTAACCAGCTCATAAGAGCAATTTAACAGGTATTTATCGTAATTATGATAATAGGATAAGGACAATCATATTTTAGTGAATTATTAAGTGAAGAATCTTTTATCATAACAGTGTTTATATTATTAAGCATAACTGATTAATCTTATAGCCATTTTTGAATTAGTTTTTCATTAATTTGTTTATCAATTTAAGACCGTTGATGATTTGGCATCTATACATTTGTATTAAGACACTCCTTTGATATTGATTTATTGCATGTTATATTGAATGTAGTTTCAAAGGCAATAATATTGATTTTCTTTTGTTCATATTGCCTACCTTTTGTTAACTTTTGTACTCTATGCTTGGTTTCAAAAATTTATGTGCATCAGTAGCATATCTTCGATATTGTTAATGAACTAAATTGTTGATGATAAATACATGGAAAGGCTTCAATAATTGCATAAAATTATTTCAGTATAATATGGGTTAGTGAGCATAGGCTTATTCCTTATATTTATTTCAACTTTTGCGTTCAATCTACTGCAAACAAAACATTTAATGGCTAAATGCTAATATTGCCTCCTTTTAAGTTGGATGTATATCTTCGAACCTATGCATCAAAATTTTGAAGTTATGGTGCAATTTTTGTCGACAGTTAGATGCAAATTTCATTGGTCGGATATGTAATCAAAGTGATCTATCCGAAGGGAAAGTGAGAATAGTTGGTAAAATAATAATCATAAATATTTAAATTGTGTTGTTTTATTAAGGGATAATTAGAATTTGTTCAAATTATTTGGCGAACTGCAGCTAATGCGTTAGTTGAAGATGTTGACTAAAATAGGAAGCCTAAACAAATAATTAAAGATCCATCCATTAGTATGTTTGTGGCTGTTTTTGGCACCAATTAGGGAAAAATAAAATAAAATGTCTATACGTTACATCATTGTTGACCCATCTTTTGGCAAGGTCGTCACAACTCGGATTTTTACCAAGACAAGCTACCAAAATTATGGAACTATTGTTGTAATAACCCGAAAATCTGGGCCAGTTTAAAATTTTTATTTTGGCAATTTTAGCGAATTTTGATTATTTAAAATGAATTATTTTAAAGAATATCGACGAAAAATTTATTTTGAATAGAGTTCGACGTATATATTATATACGTCGTCGTTAGAATATAAATATTTATATATAATTATAAATAGAATTGAAAATGGCGCGGTAGTTCGATATTTCGATTTCAAACTTCAATTGAATGTACCGGGTGCAAAATAATCCGGATTTTAGTGAAACCAAAAACATTAGGATCTAATTGAGAACATCTTTCCAACGAATCCGAGAAATTAAGATTTCATAGCGGGAATCTAAAGATATGTCCAGTTGAAAATTCTGAATGGTCGCTATGGAATTCAGGCCCTTAAAAATAGACATTTCGCAAACGACCTCGGATTTCGACGAAACCACTTTTGTTGGATCCGGGATGTAAAGTTATTGCTAGGTTCCAAATTTTATAATTTTTCGAATCAATATGTGAGCGTGGCAAAGGAAAACGCGTTTGACCAGTTTTAGTTGATTTTAATCGACTGGAAAATGGCCATTTTTCCAACGGTCTCGGAATTCGACGAAACTAGTTTTGGTTTTGCAGATTTATATTCACAGGATCCTGGTTTACAGCTGGAACGATATCCGGAAAGCTTTGTATCCGTATATCTCCTTCTAGTTGTGTATTGTATTATTTTCCGCTGCTATGTATTTAAATATAATTTAAATCTCTGATATTTCTGTGTAATATTCATTTATACTCTGTATATTCTTGTAATCTGATGCATTGTTGTAATATGCAATGAAATGTTCTTTTATATGCGTTCTGTTTTGTCTTGTTCTCAAACGATAGGGCGTTTCGAACGGCTTGGATCGGTTTAGCGACTGGTTCGGACCGAGCGAAATTCTTTGCCGTCACAGTTGTCCTTCTCCCTCGCGATTCAATTTCTGCTCGGGTCGAATAAACTAGGTTCGACCTGAACCAGTTATGCTTTGGTAGAAGTATCCTCTCTTGGGCACTGGACTAAACTCCATGGGTCGGATCGGTCGATCAAACAAGTCGACCAGAGAAACATCGACCCAAACACAACATAGGATGGTGAAGCCCGATTCTCTAGGCTACTTTATGGGTTAACTTTGACCTACATTATCACCTCAAACCAAGGTTCGAGCTACACGTGCGCCACAAAAATCAAGAGGAACTATTCTTTATGTGAAGACCAGGCCTGGCCACCTGCAGCAGATAATCTGGATTAGCTGACACGTGGCCGACCCGAACCCATATAGCCGCCACGTGACTCGTCGACCCGAACCAGATTTTCGCCCATAAATACCCCTTTCCCGAAACAGAAAAGGGATCCTCTCCTTTTGAAAAGTTTATGGTTCAGTTTCCTCAAATAGCAAGCCTTATAAATCGATCGAACCGAACTATAACATAAGGATTTTGTGTATAAATCACTTCTTCCTCTACATCCTTACAATCAAGTAATTGTAACTTGTAATTGACAATATAAATAGAGATTATAAAGTAGACGTAGACTTGGATTAAGTCGAACTATTATTAAAATATTGTGCGTCTCCTGTTATTTCCTATATGAATCAAAAACTAATACTAGACGGGGGTGAATAGTATTTTTGAGAATTTA
This sequence comes from Allium sativum, assembly GCA_030737875.1. Lineage (NCBI taxonomy): Eukaryota > Viridiplantae > Streptophyta > Magnoliopsida > Asparagales > Amaryllidaceae > Allium > Allium sativum. The sequence continues at coordinate 134,311,193 of CM060925.1, read as the reverse complement.
AATAAAATTTTAAACTTATATGATCTACTATATGAATCAAACACAACATAAACAATCACAGACATAGAATCAAACACGAACACAAAGATAAACAAAAATAAAATGCAGAAAAGGAAAGAACACACCAAATTTTATACCGGTTCGGAATTGCTCCTCGTCTAATCCCACGCAACGCTGGATTGCACGGAGTTTTATTACTATATCAATATCCAATTAAACCCCTTGATTTCACGACTGCAAGGTTAACAACGTTCTCATTCTTTGATTTCATGGCAACAAGGAAAACACCGATTATGTTCCTTCATTTCACGGCTACAAGGGAAACACCAATTACCTTAACACTTCCCAAATGATTACAATAGCCCTATAACTCTTCAGTAGCACTTTGATTTAGAGAGTAATGAGTAGAGAGTGAGAAGAGAAGAAGTTTTATGTAAATAGAAGAATTCGGCAGAGTATAAGTGTAGAAATCATAAAAATGAGAAAAATATAATGGTGTATATAAAGGAGATGAAGATGGAGAAGAAGAATAATGAAAAAAATCGAAATCAGCCCCTATTTATGAGATTTGAAAGGTTGCAACGATTCTAAAATGTTACAAATAGTGAAAAGACACTTCCTTTCAATTTTGAAAAAATGACAGTTATATGTCGACATAGGCATAAATGTATGTCGACATATGCCTTTGTAAAATTGGATTTTGAACATTTTTGAAGTGTTTTGATATATATATATATATATATATATATATATATATATATATATAATTCTGGAAATTCTTGAATTAAAACATGGTATTATACTTATAAAGTGGAAAATCATATGAAAACATAAATATAAGACATATGAACATATTTATAAAATTATAGAGTTTAAAACTATATAAATATAAAGTATATATAAAGTATATAATATAAAAAACTTATAAACTACAAAACTTGAGTTTAAAATCAAAACTAAAGTAAAGAAAGTAAAATAGAGAAGATAGAGATCGAAGATAGAGTTTGAAAATAGAATTTGAAATTTGAAATTACAAAATTAGAAATTGAAAAAACATAATTTGAATTTGAACCTGGCATGCTATCCAGAGTTTTACAAAAACTAGTCTCTAACACTATATTTGTCTTGAACTCTTGAATTCTTGAAATCTTGAACTCTTGAAATCTTGAATACTCATGAGTCTTGAATCATCTCTGAATTCTGAATCTCTAATATCTTTAAACTGTACAGTCTTCAGTAATAATTCCTGTATATAAATTCTGCATATGTGTGTGTGTGTGTATATATATATTCTAGATAAAAGTGTTAGTATATTTTTTATAATCAATTAATATTGAAACAAGGTTATTATCATCAAAACTCCATTCTCCAACTATCTCCCCTTTTTTGATGCTGACAACCCTAGTTTATAGAATATCATACCTGTACATACCTGTTGATGATGATCCTTCTAATACTCCCCTTGTCTATATGAATCCTATAAACTTCTATGTTTTATAATTTCTCCCCCTTTGGTATTATCAAAAAGAAATTCTAAAAGTACTCCCCCTAAATCCTAAATCTATCTATATAATATTATATAAGCGTTTAATTTGTGATTATAATACTTGATATATATGACTCCCCCTAAATTCTTGCCTATATAACAACTAATAGAACATTTAAGTTAAAGAAAACATGGAATATATCAAACATTGTTTTTACAAAAAATATTACATGAATATGTAATACATTGATTTGATGAAGAGGAACGAAAATATACGACAAGAAACGAATCAAAAGCTAAATTCTACTTGTCCTTATTTGTAGGAGACTTATGGGTAGGATAATTTGGGTAATGGAGACAAAAATTTCCATTTCTTTCAATCATATTTCTGTTGTGATCGTATAGGACTTCACCCATGCAAATGACTTGATCTTCTTCGTTTAAGACTTCTTACTGTTCCTCCTCGGGTTCCTCTTCCTCCATTATCTTTTCTTCCTCTTCTTCTGGTTCCTCCTCTTCTTCCATAGGTTCATTATCATCTTCGATAATAATCGGATTAGCCTGATAATCCATTATAAACTTAAAAAGACTCCTTATCACTTTTCCTTGTCTATTTTGCTCTTGGCTCATCTAATATGAAGCACTTGTATTTCTGCAAGCATTTGCAAAGTATATTCCATCTTTTCTTCAATTTTGATGACACATGATAGGGTAGAACGTTGAAAAGGACCTTCGGATGGTCCAACGGATGATTCGGGATTGATTTGGGTGTTAAAATTGATGGAGGCCATTGTTTATTTTAGTTTAGAGTTTTTACAGAGGTGAGAAATGAGAATGAAGAAGAAAATTCGAAGTGGAGAGTTTAAATGATTATTGTAACTAGCTTTTGGTGGGAATTAATTTTAAAAATCTAGTAGCTATATGTCGACTTAGTGATAAATGCATATCGACATACTTATCTTTTTTATTTTATTTTTCTGATTTTTAATGTTATTCTTATACACATTAATGTATTTAATTATTCTAGCTCACATAGTGAACAAATTCCTAATTCTCTTCTAAATTTAGTGAATGTTGCTTCGTTTAATGGTTTTGTTAATATATCTGTTATTTGTTTATCTGTTTCTATAAATTCGAGTTAAATTTTCTCTTTTCTTAAGTTATCTCTTAGAAAATGATGTCGTATATATCGATATGTTTAGTTCTTGAATGATTAGTTGGATTTTTAGAAATATTTGTAGTGCTCGTGTTATCACAGTATCTTAGTGATTTGTTTATATTTAATCCAAAATCATTTAGAGTTTGTTGCATATATATAACTTGTGAATAAGCCAAAGCAGCAAAGATATATTCTGCTTCATTGTTGATAAAGTTACAGTATTTTGCTTTTTACTAAACCACGAGACTAGTGAATGTCCCAAGAAGTGATATGTACCACTAGTACTTTTACGATTGGTCGCATAGTCAGCGTCACAATAAGTAACCCAGTCAAATGAATAATCCTTAGGATAAAATAATCCAAAGTCTAGTGCATGCTTTACATACCTTAGAATATGTTTTACAGCTTTTAAATGTGTTTCCTTAGGTTGCGATTGATATCTTGCACAGAGACATAAGCTATGCATTATATCTGGTCTACTAGAGGTTATATATAATAGCGATCCAATCAATCCTCTATATAATTTTGATAAACGTCTTTAGATGTATCGTCTTTACTTAATGCTATGTTAGTCTCCATTGGTGTTGGTTTCCCAGCAGTTGTTGTTAAATTATATTTATTAATTAGATCTCTTGCGTATTTTTCTTGATTAATAAATATTCCATTTTTTTAATTGACGAATTTGTAAGCCTAAGAAGAATGTTAGTTCTCCTATATGGCTCATTTCAAAGTCTTGGGTCATAATATCTGAAAATTCTTTATCCATTTTACCGTTTGTTGATCCGAAAATTATATTGTCAACATATATTTGTACTAACTGTATATGTTTACTATTCTTCTTAATAAACAAGGTATTATCTAATTTTCCTATTTCAAAGTTGGATTGTAAAAAATAATTTCTTAATCTATTATACCAAGCCCTAGGAGCCTGTTTTAATCCATATAACGCTTTATTTAACTTATATAAGTGATTTGGTAAATTTTCATCTTCAAATAGAGGTGGTAGCTCTACATACACTTCTTCATTAACAAATCCATTTAGAAAAGCACTTTTGACATCCATTTGATATAATTTGAAATTATTATGTTTCGCAAAGGCTAGTAAAATCCTATTGGCTTTTAATCTTGATATGGGGAGAAAGTTTCATCGTAATCTATTCCTTCTTGAGTATAACCTTGTGCTACTAGTCATGCCTTATTTCTTACTACTTCACCGTGTTCATTCATTTTATTTTTATAAACCCATTTGGTTCATATTATTGTCTTATCCTCTAGTCGAGGTACAAGTTCCTATACATCATTCCTAGTAAACTGATTCAGTTATTCTTGCATAGCAAGTATCCATGAATCATCGAAAGATGTTTCCTTTGGATTCTTAGGTTCAATAGTTGAAGTAAATGCAATATTACTCATATTATTCAATAGAGTATACGTACTAAAAACGAATTCATACCTCCTAAGATATTTTCTACAAGATGATCTCTAAGTAACCTAATTCGTTTATTTAGTTGGTTATCTTCATGATTTGTTTCATTAATTTCATTTTCACATTCATCTTCATTATTTCGTGTTATATTTTTATAATTTTCCTCAAACGATACATTTAAGGTTTCTTCTATAGTATTGGTTCCAATATTGAAAACTCTATATGCTTTACTTCTTTCTAAAATATAACCAATAAATATTCCTTTATCGGATTTCGAGTCGAATTTATCTATATTTTCTTTAGTATTAAGTATAAAACATTTACTTCCAAATATTTTAAAATATGACATTTTTGGTTTCTTATTATACAAAAGTTCATAAGGAATTTTATGAGTTAAAGGTCTAATTGAATATTTTTTTTAAAATATAACAAGCTGTTGCAACTGCCTCAGCCCAAAAAAATCTTGGTAAATTACTATCAGATAACATAGTTCTCGCACATTCTTGTATCGTCCTATTTTTACGTTCAACTACTCCATTTTGTTAAGGGGTTCTAGGAATAGAAAAATTATGGGTTATTCCCTTTTTATTACAATATTTTTCAAAATTTTCATTTTCAAGTTCTCCGCCATGGTCACTACGTATTGTTTTGATTTTTAGGGATAATAAATTTTGAATCCTTTTAGAAAAAGTGTTAAATTGATCAAAAGCATCACTTTTATTTTTAAGAAACAAAGTCCAAGAAAATCTAGAAAAATCGTCGACTATTACATAAACATATCTATTATGATTTATCGATTGAATTTGAGATGGACCAAATAAATCCATGTGAATTCACTCTAATGGTTTCGAGGTAGTAATTTCTTCTTTTGATTTAAATGAACTTCTCTTTAATTTCCCAAATTGACAAGCGTCGCATATGTTATTAACTTTAAATTTCATTTTGGGTAATCCCCTAATTGAATCTAATTTAGAAATCCTAGATATGTGTTTGAAATTTATATGACCAAAATCTTTTGTGCCAGATCCAGGGGTCACTTGTATTGGCCATAAGACACATATTATCGCTGGATATTTTCATACTCAATATATAGATATTTTTCTTTCTGTCTCATTCAAATATTACTTTTGAATTCCTATCTTCTAAAAAACATTTACCTTTTCAAAGTTTATTTTATAACCCTTATCGCAAAGTTGACTTATACTTAGTAAGTTGTGTTTTAGATTCCTAACTAATAAACATCAGAAATAGTAGGAGTTTCAGAATTACCGATATTGCCGATCCTAATAATGTATACTTTAGAGTTATCTCCGAGTTCCAGAATTACCGACATTGCCGATCCCAATAATGTATACTTTAGAGTTATCTCCGAAGTTCAACATTCCACCAGTTCGGAGTTTGAATTTTCAATAGCTGCCTTTTCAGAATTTGAATTACCAACAGCCACTTCACCCATCTTTTCAACTTTTGAATTTTCAAAAGTCATAAAACACATCTTTTCCTGTATTGAACAATTTTCAGTAGATCACTTGATTTTTCAATACGATTATATTGCAGACTCTTTCAACATTGGTATAACGCATGAATTGACACTAGTGTTAACAATTATTTCAAAATTTGCCATTTAAAAATTTTCAAAAATTAGATTATTAACTTTTTGAAAGACTTTGCTCTGATACCAATTGTCAGGGATTGCGAAATGGATCGTTAAGGCAAAACTAACACTAGAGAGGGGGTGAATAGTATTTTTGAGAATCTAAACAAAATCTAAAACTTATATGATCTACTATATGAATCAAACACAACAGAAACAATCACAGACACAGAATCAAACACAAACACAAAGTTAAACAAAAATAAAATGCAGAAAATGAAAGAACACACCAGATTTTATACTAGTTCGGAAATGATCCTATATCCATTGCCACGCAACGCTGGATTGAGCAGAGTTTTATTACCATATCAATATCCAATTACACCCCTTGATTTCACGGCTACAAGGTTAACACCACTACCGTTCCTTGATTTCATGGCAATAAGGAAAACACCGATTTCGTTCCTTGATTTCATGGCTACAAGGAAAACACCGATTACCTTAACACTTTCCAAATGATTACAATAGCCCTATAACTCTTCAATAGCACTTTAATTCAGAGAGTAATGAGTAGAGAGTGAGAAGAGAAGAAGTTTTATCTAAATAGAATTGAATTCGTCAGAGTATAAGTGTAGAAATCATAAAATGAGAAAATATAACGGTGTAAATAAAGGAGATGAAGATGAAGAATGATGAAAAAAATTGAAATCAGCCCCTATTTATAAGATTTGAAAGGTTGCAACGCTTCTGGAACATTACAAATAGTGAAAAGACACTTCCTTTCAATTTTGAAAAAAATGACAATTATATGTCGACATAAGCATAAATGTATGTCGACATATGCCTTCGTAAAATCGGATTTTGAATATTTTTGAAGTGTTTTGATATATATATAATTATGGAAATTCTTGATTTAAAACATAGTATTATAAATAAGTATTATAAAGTGGAAAATCAAATGAAAACATAAATATAAGACATATGAACATATTCATAAAATTATAGAGTTTAAAACTATATAAATATAAAGTATATAATATATAAAACATATGAACTATAAAACTTGAGTTTTAAATCAAAAGTAAAGCAAAGAAAGTAAAATAGAGAAGATAGAGATTGAAGATAGAGTTTGAAAATAGAATTTGAAATCAAAAATTGAAAAAATAGAATTTGAATTTGAACCTGGAGTGATGTTCAAAGTCTTACAAAAACTAGACTCGAATGCTATATTTATCTTGAACTCTTGAGATCTTGAATATTCATGAGTCTTAAATCATATCTGAATTCTGAATTTCTAATATCTTTAAACTGTACAGTCTTCAGTAATAATTCCTGTTTATAAATCCTGCATATGTATATATATATAAAAGTGTTAGTATATATTTTACAATCAATTAATATTAAAATAAGGTTGTTGTCATTAAAACTCCATTCTTTAACATATTTATTACATTGATTTATTTCCTTTGTTTGTTTATCCTTGTCCCCGTTATATATAAATATATACACAAATATGGATTCACTTGAAATTTTCTTTTCATGCTAATCCTCAATTAATATATTCTAGATTTATATATTTATTTATTTTAAATTAAAACCATGTGTGTTAATACTTATGCATAACTTGTTTTATTAATATCTTTACATAGGAATTCGTTTTCAACAAATAAAATATGAAAACGAATCAGAATCTCACCATGAACGCAACTACAATACTTCCGCGGCTTAATTCCTACTTATTCAAAATTCTTATTTTCAGCCTATTAATGTTTTATTGATTTATTATTGTTTACATTTAATTTAATTATCTATGTTTATTTAAGGTATATTTTACGAGGTGTTACATTCTTCCCCCTAAAAGAGATTTCATTCCCAAATCTTTTCGAGGGAGCAAAAACACAACTCGCTCAAACAAAGATGTTCTACATCCAAGTTATTTATTTAACATCCATAAAAAATTGATGACCTGATGCGATCATGCAGTGCAGACTTGCTAAAATGAGCTAAATCCTAGAGTGTATGTGTAATAAGTGATGCTGGATGTATGCAAAACACCATAATTTGCATATAGTTTTATATGAGTGCATGGTGTTTTTGTGTTGCAACCACTATTCGACCATAGAATTCTAATCTTTCCTAGAAAGGTCGCAAAATTTAAAATTTGCATGCCTTCCTTCGAATTCTCCCCCTAATGTATTTGAACCAATCTAACTAATAAAGGTGAAGTCTCCAAATACCATGCTTCAAAATATCTATGGTGGCATATGTTAGAGTTTATGCCCTAGAGGCAATCCATTTGATGTGATTAATAATGTTATTATTTTATTTGGAATAAAATATTATTCTATTATACTGTATTTACTGCGTAATATAAATAATAATAATATAATATAAGTCCTTAGAATAATAATACGGAATTATATAGTTCGAGTAAGACTGAACTTGAGATTATATAATGTGATAAGTATTATAATTCTTAAATGCCCCTAGTCGAGTTTTATTGTTTATACAGGACAACAATAAAGCGTTGAGACTTGTATATTGATTGACTAATGATCACATCTCATTGATCATTAATATAGGTGATATTGAAGTCAGGATATAAATGCGTATTAGAGAATAGTGTATTGGGCTGACCCACCGTGAGATAACTGCATGGAATATAATTAACAGTATCATAAGTTATTCTCATAGTGACAGTGATGTAATGGTCCTCAGACCAGAAATCATTATTATTTTATTCGAGGATATTTGTGTTTTGATATCATCTAAAGTTATTTCGTAACAGAGTAATGATAACGGTGATTATTGGATATATCTAGAATCGAATATAAATTATGAATGATCTAGATGGAATTTAACCCTACGATATATTCGTAGTGATATCCATGGGCCTCTTGATTGAGTGAGACTGTGAAATGCATGGCCATGCTCAAATATTGATTTGTTTTAAATAGTCTGCTCATCGATCAAGAAATACAGATTAAATCATAACGAGGATGGTACGATCCGTGCCTCTAATTTAATCTTGGATATATCGGTTAAAAGGATTATATTACATTGATACACTAGTCACAAAAAGGTTTTATCGAATCGATAATTTTATTATAGCTTGGGTAGCAGTGACGCATTGCTAGATGCCAATTACTGTTTATGGTTTTAAATACGATTTAAAACCATTGCCAACGTTGTAGTAACCTATATGGTCACACAAAAGGAACGTTACAAAGGAGAAACTGATTTGAATAAATAAATTGTCAATTTGTTGATATTTTATTTGGGATCGGAACGGATGTTGGGTGGATCCTAATTTTAAGTTTGATACTAGTATTTAAAAGGAGGTTATCCTTCTTTTAGATATACACGGCTTAACCTAAAACAAAATGGGTTAGATCATATCTAAATATCGTTAGCAACTCATACTTTCCTTTTTCCCAAAAAACCTAAATCGGTCATGGCGGCTAGCATCGCACTCTCCAAATTCTTCCTCCAATCTGATTGATGAAGGGGCGTTCCGGTGGACATCTCTAGAGGCTCGACAAATGGAGGGCTGTCGATTCGATTCCTATTTCGAAGCCGTTATCGCTCCTCTGGATCTCACGCATCAGATATAAGCTTTATCCCAAAATTATTCAAGTTTTGATTTATTTTTCTTGTAAAGATCCTAGTTTTAAATTGTTAAAACTTAATTAGTAACCCGATCTGGTCGGATCTTCCCTTCAATGGTATCAGAGCGAGGTTTTAGCGAGAAACTATAAATTGAACTTTGATTTTAGGGTTTTATTCTTGATTGTATGATTGTATATGTTACGATTTCATAAGCATGAGTAACACTGATTGTTAATTAGGGTTTTGCTTAGGGTTCTATATGTTTGATTTCGTGAATATGTAATGATATTTAGATCACAAACTCGAAATACTAACATATAATCATTAATGATGTGTATATAGTCCACTGTCATTTGATTATCTGTATTTGATACGAATTATGAAATTGTATTATAATATATATATATTTTATATATGGTATAAAACATTTGTAGATGGTTAGAAATTTTGAATTGGTTTAACATTCCTAATCATATATTTTAAAACCTGAAAAATAAAATCCATTTTGATTAGTCAAAGACATCAGGTCATTTTGATAAAAATCTGTAAAACCTTTTAAGTCTGTCAAAAGATACTTACTATTTTAATAAGATTTGAAATAGTTGTGTGTGTACAGATCAATATGTATGAATCTGTGAAATTATTTTAGGACATGATAATTATGAAATCCTGATTCCTAATGTTGATTATGAAATGCCAAACTTGTTATCATTTTGCCAATTTTGTTGGACTCGGGTTATATATATAAATATATACATACTAATGAATCTACTACTAGATATAAAACTGTTTTTGAAATTGTTTTGTACCAGATCATATGAGTTTATTTATGTAATCATTATGAGTATATAGATACTTAAATGACCTATTTATGCAAATCTGATTTGTATAATTTTATGTCCAGTAAATATTATTATGACATGGCTTTGTTATGCTTTTAGGACAAAGCTGTTTTACTGATTCATAAATCAGTAAGATAGTTTTCAATTTTTTTTTCTTTTTGGTTTTATAAAAAAAAGAAAAAGAAAGGGGAGTCTGTTATTTTGATATGAGCTTTATATAAGCATACCAGCATAAGAAATCAAAATTTGTTTGATTTAAGTGCTTGAACATATCATACCCTCCCTTTTTATTTCAAGATGTCAAATTTTGTTTTATTGTTTGCTGGACAGTAATGGATGGTTCTCAGTAGTACTTGATTTACTGAAATCAATTTTATGAAAACTGTATAGACAGTATTTTCACAAAAAACAAGTGATGTCATTGTATTTGACTTCAAATCAAAATGGTCAACAGGATTATACAATATGAATTAGATATTCATATGAAAATTTTCTTGGTTTTGATTTTTCATTATATTGATAACGACCATGAATAAGTTCAGAACATAATAATTGTTTTATGACTTGATCATTCCATAAAATACATAATGATGTATTTTAGAAGCACACACACACACACACACATATATATATATATATATATAAATTAACATATATGTGCTTGACATATATGTATAGGTGCAATCTTCTAATTCCATATTTATAATGATAAATCTGTGAACAATATAATCTGGTTTTAAAATTTATAGGTAATATGATTTGCTGATTGTTTTGTACTATAAGTATAAATACTTGTATCAAGATACAAAATTGTTTTGAAACCATTTTATATTTTATTTAAGTGGATAAAATACCAGTATTTCTCCATATGATAGAAGATCTGCAAAACATCAAGTCATGTAATACCTGTTACTGAAACATATATTGCAATTGAATGTATCAGTATTAAGATACTTAATTGGTTTTAGAATCAAATTGCATATGGATGCATGAACTTTCAAATATTGATGAATGCTTAAATCCTGTATTATGCAAATACATGTACGCTGTCATCATATTGATTTTACTATATACTCAAATGCAAGCACATATCATGGATTTACATATTGGGCCTGACCCAATGATTAAAACCATACACATGTGACAACAAGGAATTTCGCTCGATCCGAATCAGTCGCTAAACCGACCCAGACCGTTCGAAACGCCTGATTGTTTTGAGAACACGACAAAAAAGAGCGCAGACGGAAGAACATTTCATTGTATATTACAACAATTCCATCAGAATACAAGAATATATAGAGTATAAATGAATATTACACAGAAATATCAGAGATTTAAATTACATTTAAATTCATCGCAGCGGAAAATAATACAATACACAACTAGAAGAGATATACAGATACAATGCTTTCCAGATATCATTCCAGCTGTAAACCAGGATCCTGTGAATATAAATCTGCAAAACCAAAACTACTAGCTGCCCGTGTCAAAATAAGGGCACCCAGAGTTTAGGTTAAAACAATAAACTCCAGGTCAGTCATGTGACTGGTGTGAGAACTAAAACAATTATTAATCTTTATTTTTAAAGTTAGGTGAATCAAGGGACCACGCTGTATAACACAGAACGGGTTTCCTTCCAAGAATACCTGTGCATAAAACAAATAGCGCAATGCTAAATAAAGAAAAATGAAGCTATTATAAGACCCATGTCCTATCACACAATGCAACGCAAGCCGGGGGATAGGGTTTTTACCTTATAATAGCCAAGAATGCTTGATACGTTTAAAACAAATCATTTGATACTATTATAAGTGCATAGTGTATAAAACAACTTCAAATCATAAGTATCAATCATAGGCGACATGAGCGTCCCATGCCACTATGTCGCCATATATAGGTTTACAACTAAAATTGAAACGTCACGTATTGGAAGTTGGATTTCCATCTGTGAACCGAGGCAAAAGGCAGTCCTCCACCGAATTCGAGACGCTCTAGCCCGTGTCTCAGGCAAGTACTCAGTCAAGCCTTTAGATCGTCAGGGCCGGTCCACCGATGTGAATTAAAATGCCTGAACACTGCGTTTTCCCACCCTATGGGGTGTCAATGAGCCAACGAATGACTCCATCGGTCCCGGATCGACCGATATAACCGAGGCGCCTCGCAACAGCAACAACCACATAAGTCAAACTCGTCAGGGCGTGTAAACCCACTGACGCCACTTCTAGCTAGAAGGAAACGCATGCCCTCCCCGAGGTCCTTCTCCCGTTTTTGGTTCACTACCGGGTGTGAAACTCGCGAAGTAAACGTTACACAAAGCTACGCCACAAAGGTCGTGCTTCGATCATCAACCATAAGACTTGCTTTTCAACAGAAGCCTTGATCATTTGCCACTTAGGCATGCCACATAGGCAATTCACTCTATGCGTTTGATATCCATCAGTATATAACCCCTGAGCTCGTACGTCTCAGAGAAGGGCGAAAAGCAAGAGAATAAATTCTCCGCCGCCAAACAGATATATATTTAATAGAAATCAATCACACAGACTAAAATCCAATGTCAGACACACAGTCCTTTTACAAGTCCGTTCTGGGTCTAAACGAAATCGGAGGCACCTAGTACCCCGCATATCCATCGATCTCCAAGTACGTCTGGACGATCACCAACTGTTTCCATCTTCTTGGGTGTACATCCCAATCAAGATCATCAGTAATCACCCAAACGACGTGAAGAACTACGGTTTTCGACCACCGTCTTCATCTTTGACTTATCGTCGTACCAGTTATTCAGAATGGGATAAACCTGGTCTTTCCGAATAACTCGCGTATATAATAAACAAGTGTCACAACATACGCCTCATTCCAATTCATCAGTCACTAACCGTAAATTAACAAGAGAGCCCAAATATTAACCCCGAAGGCCGAAACCAACATCAGATCAATATCCAGAAAACCATTCTGCTTAGCTAACCGACAGTTAGTTTCTAAATTTCACATTCATAGGGAAAGGTTCCCATTAATTCTATCAAAGATAAATCATTAAATTTATTCTTTAATCCAGTTTTGAATATCAGTTCAAACCAGTCGGGATTAACGAACCTTACCGAAGTAATCATTTGTTTTAATTTCCCAACCCCAACCTCTTCATCCCATGAAGTAAAACTGGTAATACTTCATATCTAACACCACTGTGTTATCGGTAAATTCAATTACCATTTCACGTTCAAATCTAATTAAAGATTTAACTACCGCCTGGAGTAAAACTGGTGATACTCCATTCTCGATCTTTTCAATCTAATTAAAGATTCATTAAAACTCCACTTAGTTTTAATCTTTGACAGGGTTAAAGAATCAGTGTCATTTAAAACACGGTTCACGATAAACCCAAAATCACATTCTATTAATTATCGGGTTAAAGAACAAGTGTTATTTAAAACACTGTTCACGATAAACCCAAAAATCAATACTAATTAAATTGCAATTAAATATCATTTAATTGGTACTCTTCATTAAATCTAATTAAAAAGATTTAATCTTTTCTCAACTGGGTTCAAGAACAGTGTTAATGAAGACACCATTCACGACAAACCCAAATCACATTTGATATTAAATACAAGGCTCTGAATAAAAAATATACCGGCTTATATTCAATATCAAATTCTACGACCAACAAATATCGTATTGGGAATAACGATATACATACATATATATATATATATATATATCTTTCAAATTTCCATAACAACATCTATATAATCACGAAATCCAACATCGAAATATTCCGAAGACAATTTCGATTCAAATCCATTCCAATGCAATTATTGGAAATTATGGTTATTTTCAAAACCATTTCAAATCCAATTTATTTATTCAAAAAATAAATAGAATTTTAATTCTAGTTCAAAACTAGTTCATTTCGATAAAAATCTATTTTTTTTATCTTTTCAAATATGGAGTTTTTTCATCCCAATTCTTCCCAAATCATTTCTTATGATTTTACACAAATTATTACTATTTTTAATAATTTTATCAAGGCCCGTACAGTCGATTTCCATCAATGGCCATCGAACTGCACTTACAACGACCTTTTTCAAATTTGATTTGGACATAATTCCAAATCCAACTGTTAGATTTCAAATTTCTAATATTCGTTAGAAAGCTCTTTTCGATACGAACTCAACGGTTTCGGTTTTAGGAGAATCCGACGGTCGGATCTCCCGTAATATCTATTCGAAGTCAATGGTCGAAATTCGCAAACTGCCGCGGCGCGGCGCGTTCTATTCAGGCCATTATATTATATATATAATATGTATAATTTATACTTCGTCGATTTCAATTCAAAACGTGCTTTATAAATCGTTTTAAATTCATTTTCAAAACGGTTTCAAATTCATATTCAATTTCAAATCAAAATTGAATATTCCAATATAAATTCGTTTTAAATTCATTTCAAATCGATTTCAATTCAAATTGATTTCTAATTCAATTTCAGTTCGTTTTCAATTCAATTCAATTTCAATTCGAATTCATTTCTATTCGATTTAAATACGAATTCATTTCTATTCAATTTTAATTCGAATTCCTATTCTTTTCAAAATATCAGATTTTGAAATCACTTTCAAAATTCATTATAAAATGAATAAAATCGATATAAATATCGTTCACGTCAAAATGGCGTCAATCTAATCAACACGGCTTCATATATTTCTATTTACAAATATTCTATTTCAAATATTTCTTTTTTCAAATATTTCTATTTTTCAAATATTTCTATTTCAAATATTTCTATTTCAAATATTTCTTTTTCAAATATTTCTATTTCAAATATTTCTATTTCAAATATTTCTATTTCAAATATGGAATGAGGCCCAATCAATTACCATATAATGTTACTTATATGGATTTTCTACAACACATGTATACAATAACAACGATGAATAATCAACCATCATCCAAAGTGCATTCTACACTGTATAAGCATCGAATATAAATATTTAATGCTTATAACAGTCTGTTAATCAATCGATCGACATACAATTAAACAATGTGGATTAGTGTACGTCAAATATCATCCCAATACCCGTGTGGGGTTTTCAAACAATCAAACACAGATTTTATTTGTGCAGTTGGGCGATGTGTAAAATTTATCGTCCCAATCAATATCAGTCAAATGTGTGTATATAAACAAATCGTTCGATTTGTTTATTTTTATTTCCTTTCATATACACGTTAAAAATTCTATTTTTTAACTATAAAATATTTTTAGCTATATAAATATTTTATTTCATTTCACATCACATCACACAATCAACTACACATCAAAATCAAACAAACAAGCATACAAGCCGTCCATGGTCTGTGGACGACGGGTGTCGGGTGCTACTAAACACCGTCTGCATCCTAGTATATATTTCAACTAGAAAAATTAAATTAAAGGTGAGAAGTTCTCACAGAGGATTCCACTCCGCCGTGCTTTGCTGTTGAACTGCTGAATCGTCTGGATCGGTTTGAAATGCCCATTGCAGTCCTTTTCTCGCTGTTCAAATAAAAATTATATTTTTATTGCTTCATTCTAATAAATAAAAATTCATATTTTTATTTCTACTTCATATATTCTTAGAACTCTTATTTCAATATAAAAATTATATTTTTATATTTCTACTTCTTATATAAAGGTCGAATTTTTATTTCATCGCTACAAAAATCTCATTTTTACTTCACTATACATATAATAAAAATCAGATTTTTATTTCGCTACTTATATAAAGATAATATTTTCACTAGTTATATAATATAAAAATCGTATTTCTATTCTTTCTATACTATAAAAATCAACTCTTTAACATTTCTACTATATAAAGATTATATCTTTATAAATTTAAAAATCACTTCTTGCTTCTTTAAAAACCATATCTCTACTTCATATGTAAATTCAAACCTTTCTACTTTAAAAACAAAATTATTTATGAAATTAGTAATACATTTAAAACCCATATTTTTATTATAACAAAAAGAAAAAAAAATCTGATTTCATAATAAAAAAGAATAAATAATCACTTACAGCTAATCGGAGGAGGGTAAAGATGTAGCACCGGAGTTGTTGAGGTGGCGGGGAGGCTCCTCAGGGCTGCGGCAGACTTCAGGCAGTGGGGTTGGGCTGAACGGGTCCTAGGGTTTTGGGGGCTTCGGGCTGTGGGATTTCCAATGGAAAAAGGGGCGGAGGGAGGAGAGAGAACGTCAGGAGGCGGGGGAAGGCTCGATTTCGTCGGCGGTGGCTCCAAGGGGGAGGAAGCGGTGGTTTTGGCTGGGGGGTGTTTCATGGTGGGTTCGGATTTAACACGGAGATAAGGGGAGGAGTAAGGGGAGGACGAGACACGAGAGGGGGGGCTGGCCAGCGGCGGTGGTGCCAGGCGAGGGGAGGCGGCCGTCGATGTTTGTGGGAGGGCGACGGGGTGCTTTGGGGGAAATCGCGATTTTCTCTTTTGTTTTTTTTATTTCGAACGGTAGAAAGAAAGCGAGGAGAGAGAGTAAAGGATTTATATAAATATTTATTATTTTTAATTTCAAAAAGTTGACTTTTTTATTCGACCTCTAAACGAGGCCCACCGCCTGTCGTCCATAGCTAATTACCCCCATTCCGAACACAATGGGATATGTATCGTAAGCAGATTCGATCGTTTCGATCAGTTTTCGTCAAAATCCACATATAACTCTATATATTGATTTTGAACGCACATTTTAATTTACCGGAGTCACATACTAACTCGAAAAATTCCAGAATTTTTTTTTCTAACTTCGTATTGACGATACGGTCCTAACAAAACTAGTTTCGTCAAATTCTGAGATCGTTTGAAAAATGGCCATTTTCCAGTCGATTAAAATCAACTAAAACTGGTCAAACGCGTTTTCCTTTGCCACACTCACATATTGATTCGAAAAATTATGAAAATTGGAATCTAGCAATAACTTGACATCACGGATCCAACAAAAGTGGTTTCGTCGAAATCCGAGGTCGTTTGCAAAATGGCTATTTTCAAGGGCCGAAATTCCATAGCGACTATTCTGAAATTTCAACTGGACATATCTTTTTATCCCTGCTATGAAATTTCAATTTTTCGGATTCATTGGAAAGATATTCTCGAATAGATTCGAATATGTTTGGTTTCACTAAAATCCGGTTTATTTTGCACCCGGTATGTTCATTTGAATTTTGAAATCGAATTATCGAACTACCGCGCCATTTTCAATTCCTTCTATATATTTAAATAAATATTTATATCCTAACAACGATCTATATAATATATACGTTCGAATTCTATTCAAAATAAATTTCTCATCGTTATTATTTAAAATAATTCATTTTAAATAATCAAAATTCGCTAAAATTGCCAAAATAAAAATTTTAAATTGGCCCAGATTTCCGGGTTATTACAATCTCCCCCACTTAAAACTTTTCGTCCCCGAAAAGGAACAAAGCCGAAAGTTGTTTTACTAATTAACTCAACTTCCATTATTTTGACCACGGCTTAAGTTCTTCAACTTTTCAGTTTCTAAGTACTTTTCAAATTTTTCAAAAATTTGGCTAACACCCTAAATTTTCGAAAAATTTCGCCATAACCTCCCCTGCACAGGGAGCACGGGAAAATCCCGAAATTGCCATACAGGCCTTCTGATCTCAAAAAGAAAAAGAAAAGGCCAATCGGCTCATAAAATCATCATCACCCAAACAAATCAGTAAATTATGGTAAACATGTACTTATTTGTCGGGCAAACAATTTTATTCTTCTGCTCTAGCCTCCTTGCTATGACCTGTTCAATGTAAGTACATGTATATGCAAGCAAATGCGACTATTTTTTTTTAATACAATTCACTATTTGGCAAAATGGTTCTACATTTAATTAGTCAAACAATAATCAAACAACACAATCAACAATCAATTAGTGAATTAACGTTTCAAATTCATAACTTTGATATATAGTAAAAAATCACATTTTTGATGCCAAACCGCAACAATAAGCCCTATCTAATTTTTGGTTCTCACACCAGTCTAATGGAAGTATATAGATGTCACACTTTCGAAACTCGAATACCAATTCTGATGATGTTCGAACTATCATCAGAATCATCTCCGGGCGACTAGAGTGTGATTCTATATCTATCCATTATATTAAAACTTTGAATATACGTTTGCAAGGCGTACATGCAAAATCTTTATACATTGGATTGTCCAAATCCAATATAAAATAAATAATCAAATACGAATAATTGATTTAAATTTCAAAACATAGTCTGTTTTCACTTTAAAATTATACTCTTCACCCTCGTTCTAGGATACTACTGATCCCATCTCTAACGAGTCATTCCCATTGGATATTACTAATCCAATACCTGATGAATTCTTTCGTTTGGTCCTAATGTGTCATGTTCTCTGAGCTTTGTAAACCAAAGCTCTGATACCAACTGCGACAACAAGGAATTTCGCTTGATCCGAATCAGTCGCTAAACCGACCCAGACCGTTCGAAATGCCTGATTGTTTTGAGAACACGACAAAAAAGAGCACAGACGGAAGAACATTTCATTGTATATTACAACAGTTCCATCAGAATACAAGAATATACAGAGTATAAATGAATATTACACAGAAATATCAAAGATTTAAATTACATTTAAATTCATCGCAGCGGAAAATAATACAATACACAACTAGAAGAGATATACGGATACAAAGCTTTCCGGATATCATTCCAGCTGTAAACCAGGATCCTGTGAATATAAATCTGCAAAACCAAAACTACTAGCTGCCCGTGTCAAAATAAGGACACCCAGAGTTTAGGTTAAAACAATAAACTCCAGGTCAGTCATGTGACTAGCGTGAGAACTAAAACAGTTATTAATCTTTATTTTTAAAGTTAGGTAAATCAAGGGACCACGCCGTATAACACGGAATGGGTTTCCTCCCAAGAATACCAGTGCATAAAACAAACAGCTCAATGCTAAATAAAGAAAAATGAAGCTATTATAAGACCCAGGTCCTGTCACACAATGCAACGCAAGTCGGGGGATAGGGTTTTTACCTAATAATAACCAAGAATGCTTGATACGTTTAAAACAAATCATTTGATACTATTATAAGTGCATAGTGTATAAAACAACTTCAAATCATAAGTATCAATCATAGGCGACATGAGCGTCCCAATATATAGGTTTACAACTAAAATTGAAACGTCACGTATTGGAAGTTGGATTTCCATCTGTGAACCGAGGCAAAAGATAGTCCTCCACCAAATTCGAGACGCTCTAGCCCGTGTCTCAGGCAAGTACTCAGTCAAGCCTTTAGATCGTCTGGGTCGGTCCACCGATGTGGATTAAAATGCCTGAACACTGCGTTTCCCCACCCTATGGGGTGTCAATGAGCCAACGAATGACTCCATCGGTTCCGGATCGACCGATATAACCGAGGCGCCTCGCAACAGCAACAACCACATAAGTCAAACTCATCAGGGCGTGTAAAACCACTGACGCCACTTCTAGCTAGAAGGAAACACATGCCCTCCCTGAGGTCCTTCTCCCGTTTCTGGTTCACTACCGGGTGTGAAACTCGCGAAGTAAACGTTACACAAAGCTACGCCACAAAGGCCGTGCTTCGATCATCAACCACTAGACTTTGCTTTTCAACAGAAGCCTTGATCATTTGCCACTTAGGCATGCCACACAGGCAATTCACTCTATGCATTTGATATCCATCAGTATATAACCCCTGAGCTCGTATGTCTCAGAGAAGGGCGTTAAGCAAGAGAATAAATTCTCTGCCGCCAAACAGATATATATTTAATAGAAATCAATCACACATACTAAAATCCAATGTCAGACACACAGTCCATTTACAAGTCCGTTCTGGGTCTGAACGAAACTGGAGGCACCTAGTACCCCGCATATCCATCGATCTCCAAGTACGTCTGGACGATCACCAACTGTTTCCATCTTCTTGGGTGTACATCCCAATCAAGATCATTAGTAATCACCCAAACGACGTGAAGACCTCCGGTCTTCGACCACTATCTTCATCTTCGACTTATCGTCGTACCAGTTATTCAGAATGGGATAAACCCGGTCTTTCCGAATAACTCGCGTATATAATAAACAAGTGTCACAACATACGCCTCATTCCAATTCATCAGTCACTAACCGTAAATTAACAAGAGAGTAATTCCCCAAATATTAACCCCGAAGGCCGAAACCAACTTCAGATCAATATCCAGAAAACCATTCTGCTTAGCTAACCGACAGTTAGTTTCTAAATTTCACATTCATAGGGAAAGGTTCCCATTAATTCTATCAAAGATAAATCATTAAATTTATTCTTTAATCTACTTTTGAATATCAATTCAAACTAGTCGGGATTAACGAACCTTATTGAAGTAATCATTTGTTTTAATTTCCCAACCCCAACCTATTCATCCCATGAAGTAAAACTGGTAATACTTCATATCTAACACCACAGTGTTATCGGTAAATTCAATTACCTTTTCACGTTCAAATCTAATTAAAGATTTAACTACCGCCTGGAGTAAAACTGGTGATACTCCATTCTCGATCTTTTCAATCTAATTAAAGATTCATTAAAACTCCACTTAGTTTTAATCTTTGACAGGGTTAAAGAATCAGTGTCATTTAAAACACGGTTCACGATAAACCCAAAATCACATTCTATTAATTATCGGGTTAAAGAACAAGTGTTATTTAAAACACTGTTCACGATAAACCCAAAAATCAATACTAATTAAATTCCAACTAAATATCATTTAATTGGTACTCTTCATTAAATCTAATTAAAAAGATTTAATCTTTTCTCAACTGGGTTCAAGAACAGTGTTAATGAAGACACCATTCACGACAAACCCAAATCACATTTGATATTAAATACAAGGCTCTGAATAGAAAATATACCGGCCTATATTCAATATCAAGTTCTACGACCAACAAATATCATATTGGGGATAACGATATATATATATATATATATATATATATATATATATTTCAAATTTCCATAACAACATCTGTATAATCATGAAATCCAACATCGAAATATTCCGAAGTCAATTTCGATTCAAATCCATTCCAATGCAATTATTGGAAATTATGGTTATTTTCAAAACCATTTCAAATCCAATTTATTTATTTTAAAAAATAAATAGAATTTTAATTCTAGTTCAAAACTAGTTCACTTCGATAAAAATCTATTTTTTTTATCTTTTCAAATATGGAGTTTTTTCATCCCAATTCTTCCCAAATCATTTTTTATGATTTTACAAAAATTATTACTATTTTTAATAATTTTATCAAGGCCCGTACAGTCGATTTCCATCAATGGCCATCGAACTGCACTTACAACGACCTTTTTCAAATTTGATTTGGACATAATTCCAAATCCAACCGTTAGATTTCAAATTTCTAATATTCGTTAGAAAGCTCTTTTCGATACGAACCCAACGGTTCCGGTTTAAGGAGAATCCGACGGTCGGATCTCCCGTAATATCTATTCGAAGTCAATGGTCGAAATTCGTGAACTGCCGCGGCGCGGCGCGTTCTATTCAGGCCATTATATCATATATATAATATATATAATATATACTTTGTCGATTTCAATTCAAAACGTGCTTTATATATCGTTTTAAATTCATTTTCAAAACGGTTTCAACTTCATATTCAATTTCAAATCAAAATTGAATATTCCAATATAAATTCGTTTTAAATTCATTTCAAATCGATTTCAATTCAAATTGATTTCTAATTCAATTTCAGTTCATTTTCAATTCAATTCAATTTCAATTCAAATTCATTTCTATTCGATTTAAATTCGAATTCATTTCTATTCAATTTTAATTCGAATTCCTATTCTTTTCAAAATATCAGCTTTTGAAATCACTTTCAATATTTATTATAAAATGAATAAAATCGATATAAATATCGTTCACGTCAAAATGGCGTCACTCTAATCAACACGGCTTCATATATTTCTATTTTCAAATATTCTATTTCAAATATTTCTTTTTTCAAATATTTCTATTTTTCAAATATTTCTATTTCAAATATTTCTATTTCAAATATTTCTTTTTCAAATATTTCTTTTTCAAATATTTCTATTTCAAATATGGAATGAGGCCCAATCAATTACCATATAATGTTAATTATATGGATTTTCTACAACACATGTATACAATAACAACGATGAATAATCAACCATCATCCAAAGTGCATTCAACACTGTATAAGCATCGAATATAAATATTTAACGCTTATAACAGTCTGTCAATCAATTGATTGACATACAACTAAACAATTGGGATTAGTGTACGTCAAATATCATCCCAATACCCGTATGGGGTTTTCGAACAATCAAACACAGATTTTATTTGTGCAGTTGGGCGATGTGTAAAATTTATCGTCCTAATCAATATCAGTCAAATGTGTGTATATAAACAAATCGTTCGATTTGTTTATTTTTATTTCCTTTCATATACACGTTAAAAATTCTATTTTTAACTATAAAATATTTTCAACTATATAAATATTTTATTTCATTTCACATCACATCACACAATCAACTACATATCAAAATCAAACAAACAAGCATACAAGCCGTCCATGGTCTGTGGACGACGGGTGTCGGGTGCTACTAAACACCGTCTGCATCCTAGTATATATTTCAACTAGAAAAATTAAATTAAAGGTGAGAAGTTATCTGTAACGACCCGCGTTCTACGCATCATAGGATCGTAGGATATTTATTTCTTTCACATACGAAGTCCTATGGTCATGCAACTTTGGGAGACGACTATTGGGGTCATTTCCCATGTTCATGATTTTTCTCGATTTTTAAATGACCATTTTACCCCTAGTTGGCACTGTTTTGGCCATAACTTTTGACTGGAAAGGAATTTTGACCTGAAACCACTTCCATTGGCTTCGGATGACGGTTTCTCTTTCCGTAGAGTGGTTACATTAGCCAAACGGGCTTACCGTTTTGGAGATATGGCTGAAACAAGTTTCAGATGGAGAAAAACAGCTTAATTGGGCTTAACCGGGTAATTAGCAGCTAGGCCCAAGGGGAATTTCGGGTTTAGGGGTATATGGAGGCTGATTAGGGTTAGAAAACATTTCTTTAGACATTTTCCAGCCGCCACTTTCATTTCTTTTGACCTAGCCATGGCCTCCACTCTCTAAATCTCTCTAAAACACCCAAAAATCACTTCCTAATCAAGGATTAAGGCTTAGAGGCATCAAATTAAGAAGAAAAAGCACCAAAGCAAGGTTAGAGCTGCTGTTGGACATCAGTATTCGCCCAAATCAGAGGAGTTTCAGTTCTGAGAATTTTGTTTGTGGCCAAGGTGAGTGATTTGTATCGTTTTGACACTAATTACAGTTAATTAAGGGTAATTAGTGAAGATTAGCGAATTTATACGTAAATAAATTCTGGAAAAATTCTTAAAATTCTAAAATAACGTTTTAAGGCTCTGTTAGAAATTTGGGTTAATTTCGATGCGTTTTGCTAATCGTATGCTTAAACATGATTAAGAGGGATTATGGGAAAATAAGAAGTTTTAGTCACTTTTTGATCCATCTTGATTCATTTGAATTGTTGGTTGCTGTTTGTGGTTGCTATTACATGTTGCTATGACTCTATGGTATGTTCTATGATTGATTAGAATAGTTAAATTGGTTGAAAACGTCGTCGAATGGCGTAGAAAGCTCGCTGGAAAGTTGCAGAAATGTGCAGGTCCCGAACCGGTTCGGATCGGAGCAGGGGTCGGATCGGACTAGTGAACTGGCCAAGGGAATCCGAACTGGACTGGGACTTGTCACTGGAAGGAGCTTGGCAGGAAGGAAGGCCATTGCTTAGAGTTGGAGTTGGACAGAAGATCGGATCGGAGCAATAGAGCAGATCGGATCGGACAAAGGGAACAGGACGGATCGGAGCAGGCAAGCACGTCAGACAGAAGGAATCAGATCGGATAAACTACCTCCGAACCGAACTCAAGCAGAGACACCCGAACCGATATCTGAAGGGGGAGAATCACCGAACCGACCCGACCCGGAGGAAGACACCGACCCGACCCGAAGTGGACTACCGACCCGAACCAAGCTAGACGAGGACCACCGATCCGAACCGATCAGGAAGGTTACACCGAACCGAACCAAGCTAGATGAGGAGCACCGAACCGAACCGTGCGTGGGCTATTACTACTACGCGATGACTCTTCTGAAGACCCACTCCAATTCGACCAAACCCGAGATGCAAAGGAAGCCCAAATGAGAAGTTAGAGCTCAAGATTCAGAGGGGAATCAACGAGTTCGCTTCATGGTTGGGTTTTGCTGCGGGACGCGTGCCAAGGAGTTATCGACGTCTATAGCTTTGGACCACTATGGTAGGAGGTACGAAGGCGGATTCAGGGCCATTATGGCATCGGTAGAACCAAGGGCTACGACCAATGAAGTGGGTCATTGAAATGTTGTTCATGACTCCAAGTGTTTGGCTTGGTCACAGCAGGGTTTCTACAAGTCGGGATCCGTCGTTACCTCAGTTTGTCTAGTGTTCCAAAGTGGTAGATGTCGTACGCTTTACGCACTGAGTGAGAGATGTGAGGATGGTTGCCATGGATGATTTGTTTGCTATCATTGTGACATGCACACCCCACCCCCGTATTCTTACACTATTTATTATGGCACCTTGGAGTATTGTACGGTATGTGGTACTAACTCTTTGGTTGCAGGTCCAGGTTCAGGTATGGCTTAGTATACCTGTTATTATTCTGTTTAGATGCTTATCGCTCATACCAGGCTTTATGTCTGACCCAGAGTTTTATGTCTCCTCTTATTACTCTGGGTGCTCACACGAGCAGACTAGAGACAGGTTAGCTGGTGATGCACGGGTAGATGATCCGGAGACGAGCAGGAGGCTTCCACGTAATATATATATAGTATTCTCCCTGTGTTGTTGAAGATCACTGCTTGGGCATTGTTGGTGTATCTTCTACTTCAGCTTTCTTTTGTTTAGAGACAGTAAATTTGGAAAATTGTAATAAGCTGTATTTGGATTTCCGCTGCTTTGATGATTGATGTTGATTCTAGTTATCAGCTTATGCACTGTCTCGCCTGTTTTGTGTCAAGTATATTATTATTATATTTTATTCCATGCGCTGTGAGACATTCTACAGGTTTCTTGATTAGTTCATTCTCTTCTTTTCTTTCTTATGACGACCGTCTCGTGCTAGTCGGGCATGTGTACAGCGCACTCTTGGAGGAAATGCAGGTTGGTGCGGGGCGGACCGCCACACTTGGTATCGGAGCTCTAGGTTGCGTAGTTAACCTAGGGAAGTTATCAGGGAGAGATATTATACGTATACGAGAGAGCGTATTTGTGATTACTTTGGTTTTAAAAAAAAAAAGCTATATATATATATATACTATTAGTAGTATAAGGATGAAGTCGTACTGCACTAGCACCACTATGGAGTCGTTAATCATTTCCTTTTTCAGATTGACGATGAGCCGATATACTAGAGGTGCTGGTAGGGGAGCCAATAATGGGAATGCTGCTGACATGAGGACGATGTTTACTGACCTCATGAGAGAGATGCTTAGAGATGTACAGAGGGCAGCTCCCAATGGTGGAAATGGTGGTGGTCCAATAGTGCAGGCGCCAAGAGTCGACTTCGCCAAGCTGAATAAGGATTATACTAGCCTTGGAGGGAAGCCATTCCATGGAACGGAGTCGGCTACGGATGTTCAAGATTGGTTGGATAGTTGCGAACGTATCTTCGAGGATTTGGGTATCGAGGATGCGATGAAGAGAAAGCTAGCGTCCCGTCAGCTGCAAGGGCGGGCAATGAATTGGTGGAATGCTATAAAGGCAGCTACTCCCGAAGATCAGATTACTTGGGAGCAGTTTAAGGCTCGCTTTAGTGAGAAGTTCATTCCAGCTGCTCAGAAGTCAATGTTGTTTAAGAAATTCTTGGAGCTCAAGCAGAATGGCAGGGCTGTCTCGGAGTATATTGCTGAATTTGACACTTTGTCAAAATATGGGTTATCTCTTATAGATACTGCCGAGAAAAAGAATGAGAAATTCATAACTGGTTTGGATCAATACTTGGGGGAAAAACTTATTAACCACATCGATGAGACGTTTGAATCGATTGTGGGGAAAGCGTTAAGGTCGGAAAGTCTCTACCCTAAGCCGAAGACTGAAGTTGCATCCGCAGATGAGCCAAAGTCACAAGCTAGTGGTGGAAGCAAAGGTGGTTCTCAGAATAAGAGAAAGCAGAATCAGGCTAAGGATGGCCAGAAGAAAAAGAATAAGCAAGATGTGGAGTGCTTCAGCTGTGGTAAGAAGGGCCATTATGCTAGTAATTGTCGGGCCAAGCCAGCGGATAGGAAGTGCTTCAATTGTGGCCAATTGGGACATCACAAGGACAAGTGTCCGCAACCCCCTAAGGAAAAGCAAATGGTGAAAGCATATGCCCTTAATGCTATTCCTTCTTCGTCGAATGCCCCAACTGCGGCGGAGAAGGGAAAGAATGTCGTCATTCAAGGTATGCTTTCTGTTTATGATGTTCCTGTTAGAGTTTTGTTTGGTACCGGAGCTTCCAGTTCTTTCATATCTAGTGACCTGGTAGATAGGTTGGGATTGGAGCCCGAGATTGTCGATAGACCTTTAGTAGTGACGAACCCGATTGGTGGTTCGACTAGTCTTAGCATGATTTGTCGTAATGTGGTTCTATCGAGTCATGGATGCATGTTTGTTTGTGATTGCTTTGTTTTGGGCTTTACTGGGTTTGGCATTATTTTGGGAGTAGATTGGCTCCAAAGATACGGGGTGGTGGTAGACTGTGAGGGCTTGTTGGTGACAGCTAGAGCGGATGATGGGCGGAGGATAGTGTTTGGTGGTCTACCCAGTAAGGGGGTATTGGCTAGTTTTCTAAACTCCCTCGACATTCCGCATAGTGAGTTGTCAGGTTTGCCCGTGGTTGGCCAGTATCCGGATGTTTTCGAAGAAGTGACCGGACTTCCACCACACCGAGAGATTGAGTTTCGTATTGATTTGGTAAAAGATGCCAGACCTATAGTGATGCCACTTCGTCGTATGGCACCAAGAGAGCAGCGGGAGCTCGAGGTGCAAGTCAGCGATCTTTTGAAGAAGGGATTTATCAGAAGGAGTGTCTCTGAATGGGGAGCACCAGTTGTGTTTGCTACCAAGGCGGATGGTTCCCTTCGTTTGTGTGTAGACTACCGCGAGTTGAATAAAGTGACGAGGAAGAATAAGTATCCTCTACCGCGGATAGATGATTTGTTCGATCAGTTGAGTGGCGCGAGAATATTTTCTCAGTTGGATCTCGCGACGGGTTTTCATCAGCTTAGAGTGGGAGCTGAGAGTATAGCTAAAACGGCATTTCGAACGCCGTCTGGATTTTATGAATGGTTGGTTATGCCATTTGGGCTGACCAATGCCCCAGCATATTTTGTGGATCTTATGAATAGGGTATTCAAAGACCAGTTGAATAAGTCTGTCCTTGTGTTCGTTGATGATATTTTGGTCTATTCGAGGACAGAGGAAGAACACAAGGAACATTTAAGAGTAGCGATGGAGGTGTTAAGAAAACACCAATTGAAAGCAAAGTTTTCTAAGTGTCACTTCTGGAAGAGGGAAGTGAGGTTCTTGGGCCATGTTGTATCAGAGAGTGGTATTGCCGTGGACCCAGCAAAGGTGGCTACGGTACAAGATTGGCCTACGCCCAAGAATGCAACAGATGTAAGAAGTTTCTTGGGGTTAGCGGGATATTATCGTAAGTTTATCCAAGGTTTCTCCAAGATAGCAGCACCGTTGACCCAGTTGACCAAGAAGAATCAAGCTTTTGTCTGGGATGAAAGGTGCGAGAATGCATTCAGAAGTCTAAAGGACAAGTTGACAAGCGCACCAGTGTTAGTCATTCCTAAGGGGGATGAAGAGATGACGGTATACACGGATGCCTGTGGTACCGGACTGGGTGCTGTATTGATGCAAGGCGGTAGGGTTGTAGCTTACGCAAGTCGGCAATTGAAACCGCACGAGAGAAGATATCCTACCCATGATTTAGAATTGGCAGCGATCGTGTTCGCATTAAAGATGTGGAGACACTATCTCTTGGGAGAAAGATTTGAGCTGTTTACAGATCATAAGTCGTTGAAGTATCTATTCTCCCAGAAGGATTTAAATCTCCGTCAGCAGAGATGGTTAGAGTTCTTAGCTTCCTATGATTTTGACATCGCATACACACCAGGAAAGGGAAATGCGGTGGCTGATGCATTGAGTAGAAGACATGCCAGCTTAGGGGCCATGTTCCTTGAATGGAAGCAACTGGAGTTTATCGCGGGGTTTGATTTCAGACCAAAGTGCGAATTGGATCCAGAGATGTTAGCAAGTTTGACGATCAAACCCACTTTAATTGAACGAATCGGCTCTAGTCAGAGGGACGATCCTAACCTATTGGAAATCATCTCCAAGTTAGAGATGGGTATCGATGAGGAGGTGAACAAGTATGGGCTTGATCGAGATAGATGGCTTAGAAAGAATGGAAAGCTTGTTGTACCCAATGTCTATGGATTGAGGGATGAAGTGCTTAGAGAATGTCATCACTCAAAGTTGACTATACATCCCGGTGGTAATAAAATGTATAGAGACATGAAACAGACTTACTACTGGGAAGGAATGAAAAGAGACGTTGGGAAGTTTATATCCAAATGCATGAATTGCCAGCTAGTTAAAGCCGAGCAAAAGAAGCCTAGTGGGTTGTTACAGCCCTTAGAAATTCCCGAATGGAAATGGGAGCAAGTCTCGATGGATTTCATCGATGGTTTACCAAGGACTAGATCGGGATATGACAGCATTTGGGTAATTGTAGATCGACTAACTAAAAGTGCAAGGTTTATACCAGTCAAATCGACCAGAACGGCAACTAAGTTAGCAGAATTGTATATGAAGTGGATAGTGAGATTTCATGGAGTACCTAAAAGCATTGTGAGCGACCGAGACCCGTTGTTCACTAGTGGGTTTTGGAAGAGCTTACAAGAGGCTCTAGGGTCAGAGTTACATCTCAGTACCGCATATCATCCTCAGACCGACGGTCAGACGGAGAGGGTGAATCGTATTTTGGAAGATCTCTTGAGAGCATGCATATTGGATTTTGGTGGATCATGGGATGACCATTTGCATCTAGTAGAGTTTGCATATAATAATAGTTACCAATCCAGTATCGGTATGGCTCCATTTGAAGCTTTGTATGGAAGACCGTGCAACTCACCATCATGTTGGATAGAGACTGGCGAGAAGTTTATGCTTGGACCAGATGTGGTGAGGGAAACTTCAGATAAGATCAAGATCATTCAGCAACGAATGAAGGCAGCCCAAGATAGGCAGAAGAGTTATGCTGATAAGAGGCGAAGAGACTTAAAATTCTCCGTTGGTGACTTGGTGTTTGTCAAGATTTCCCCGTTGAAGAGTGTAATACGATTTGGCAGGAGAGGCAAGTTGGCACCAAGATTTGTTGGCCCATTCCCTGTTCTTGAACTAGTCGGGAATTTGGTATATAGGATTGACTTACCAGAGAAGATGGCGGGAGTTCATAACGTATTTCATGTTTCCCAACTAAGGAAGTTCGTTCACGACTCAGATATGACTATTTCACCTGATCAGTTAGAGGACTTCGAAGTAGAACCTGAGGCGGTTGGAAACCGCAAGCCGGCCCGTATTGTCGAGTACGACATGAAGCAACTTCGAAGGAAGGCGGTGAAGCTAGTCAAGGTACAGTGGAGCGAGGACGAGAGTGATTGTACTTGGGAAACAGAGGAGGACATAAGGAAGAAGTATCCAGAACTCTTTGTCTGGTAAGATTTTGACTTCGATTTAGTTTTTCCGCATGCTAGGATAGGCATGCTTGCTTGTTTTACATATTTGATTGTTGTATATGGTTGTTAGGCATGCGGGATCCTTTGTATGTTTTGGGTTAAGGAATTTCGGGGGCGAAATTTCTTAAGGGGGGGAGAGTGTAACGACCCGCGTTCTACGCATCATAGGATCGTAGGATATTTATTTCTTTCACATACGAAGTCCTATGGTCATGCAACTTTGGGAGACGACTATTGGGGTCATTTCCCATGTTCATGATTTTTCTCGATTTTTAAATGACCATTTTACCCCTAGTTGGCACTGTTTTGGCCATAACTTTTGACTGGAAAGGAATTTTGACCTGAAACCACTTCCATTGGCTTCGGATGACGGTTTCTCTTTCCGTAGAGTGGTTACATTAGCCAAACGGGCTTACCGTTTGGGAGATATGGCTGAAACAAGTTTCAGATGGAGAAAAACAGCTTAATTGGGCTTAACCGGGTAATTAGCAGCTAGGCCCAAGGGGAATTTCGGGTTTAGGGGTATATGGAGGCTGATTAGGGTTAGAAAACATTTCTTTAGACATTTTCCAGCCGCCACTTTCATTTCTCTTGACCTAGCCATGGCCTCCACTCTCTAAATCTCTCTAAAACACCCAAAAATCACTTCCTAATCAAGGATTAAGGCTTAGAGGCATCAAATTAAGAAGAAAAAGCACCAAAGCAAGGTTAGAGCTGCTGTTGGACATCAGTATTCGCCCAAATCAGAGGAGTTTCAGTTCTGAGAATTTTGTTTGTGGCCAAGGTGAGTGATTTGTATCGTTTTGACACTAATTACAGTTAATTAAGGGTAATTAGTGAAGATTAGCGAATTTATACGTAAATAAATTCTGGAAAAATTCTTAAAATTCTAAAATAATGTTTTAAGGCTCTGTTAGAAATTTGGGTTAATTTCGATGCGTTTTGCTAATCGTATGCTTAAACATGATTAAGAGGGATTATGGGAAAATAAGAAGTTTTAGTCACTTTTTGATCCATCTTGATTCATTTGAATTGTTGGTTGCTGTTTGTGGTTGCTATTACATGTTGCTATGACTCTATGGTATGTTCTATGATTGATTAGAATAGTTAAATTGGTTGAAAACGTCGTCGAATGGCGTAGAAAGCTCGCTGGAAAGTTGCAGAAATGTGCAGGTCCCGAACCGGTTCGGATCGGAGCAGGGGTCGGATCGGACTAGTGAACTGGCCAAGGGAATCCGAACTGGACTGGGACTTGTCACTGGAAGGAGCTTGGCAGGAAGGAAGGCCATTGCTTAGAGTTGGAGTTGGACAGAAGATCGGATCGGAGCAATAGAACAGATCGGATCGGACAAAGGGAACAGGACGGATCGGAGCAGGCAAGCACGTCAGACAGAAGGAATCAGATCGGATAAACTACCTCCGAACCGAACTCAAGCAGAGACACCCGAACCGATATCTGAAGGGGGAGAATCACCGAACCGACCCGATCCGGAGGAAGACACCGACCCGACCCGAAGTGGACTACCGACCCGAACCAAGCTAGACGAGGACCACCGATCCGAACCGATCAGGAAGGTTACACCGAACCGAACCAAGCTAGATGAGGAGCACCGAACCGAACCGTGCGTGGGCTATTACTACTACGCGATGACTCTTCTGAAGACCCACTCCAATTCGACCAAACCCGAGATGCAAAGGAAGCCCAAATGAGAAGTTAGAGCTCAAGATTCAGAGGGGAATCAACGAGTTCGCTTCATGGTTGGGTTTTGCTGCGGGACGCGTGCCAAGGAGTTATCGACGTCTATAGCTTTGGACCACTATGGTAGGAGGTACGAAGGCGGATTCAGGGCCATTATGGCATCGGTAGAACCAAGGGCTACGACCAATGAAGTGGGTCATTGAAATGTTTGGTCATGACTCCAAGTGTTTGGCTTGGTCACAGCAGGGTTTCTACAAGTCGGGATCCGTCGTTACCTCAGTTTGTCTAGTGTTCCAAAGTGGTAGATGTCGTACGCTTTACGCACTGAGTGAGAGATGTGAGGATGGTTGCCATGGATGATTTGTTTGCTATCATTGTGACATGCACACCCCACCCCCGTATTCTTACACTATTTATTATGGCACCTTGGAGTATTGTACGGTATGTGGTACTAACTCTTTGGTTGCAGGTCCAGGTTCAGGTATGGCTTAGTATACCTGTTATTATTCTGTTTAGATGCTTATCGCTCATACCAGGCTTTATGTCTGACCCAGAGTTTTATGTCTCCTCTTATTACTCTGGGTGCTCACACGAGCAGACTAGAGACAGGTTAGCTGGTGATGCACGGGTAGATGATCCGGAGACGAGCAGGAGGCTTCCACGTAATATATATATAGTATTCTCCCTGTGTTGTTGAAGATCACTGCTTGGGCATTGTTGGTGTATCTTCTACTTCAGCTTTCTTTTGTTTAGAGACAGTAAATTTGGAAAATTGTAATAAGCTGTATTTGGATTTCCGCTGCTTTGATGATTGATGTTGATTCTAGTTATCAGCTTATGCACTGTCTCGCCTGTTTTGTGTCAAGTATATTATTATTATATTTTATTCCATGCGCTGTGAGACATTCTACAGGTTTCTTGATTAGTTCATTCTCTTCTTTTCTTTCTTATGACGACCGTCTCGTGCTAGTCGGGCATGTGTACAGCGCACTCTTGGAGGAAATGCAGGTTGGTGCGGGGCGGACCGCCACACTATCACAGAGGATTCCACTCTGCCGTGCTTTGCTGTTGAACTGCTGAATCGTCTGGATCGGTTTGAAATGCCCATTGCAGTCCTTTTCTCGCTGTTCAAATAAAAATTATATTTTTATTGCTTCATTCTAATAAATAAAAATTCATATTTTTATTTCTACTTCATATATTCTTACAACGCTTATTTCAGTATAAAAATTATATTTTTATATTTCTACTTCTTATATAAAGGTCGAATTTTTATTCCATCGCTACAAAAATCTCATTTTTACTTCACTATATATATAATAAAAATCAGATTTTGATTTCGCTACTTATATAAAGATAATACTTTCACTAGTTATATAATATAAAAATCGTATTTCTATTCTTTCTATACTATAAAAATCATCTCTTTAACATTTCTACTATATAAAGATTATATCTTTATAAATTTAAAAATCACTTCTTGCTTCTTTAAAAACCATATCTCTACTTCATATGTAAATTCAAACCTTTCTGCTTTAAAATAAAATTATTTATGAAATTAGTAATACATTTAAAACCCATATTTTTATTATAACAAAAAGAAAAAAAAAATCTGATTTCATAATAAATAAAAGAATAAATAATCACTTACAGCTAATCGGAGGAGGGTAAAGATGTAGCACTGGAGTTGCTGAGGTGGTGGGGAGGCTCCTCAGGGCTGCGGCAGACTTCAGGCAGTGGGGTTGGGCTGAACGGGTCCTAGGATTTTGGGGGGTTCGGGCTGTGGGATTTCCAACGGGAAAAGGGGCGGAGGGAGGAGAGAGAACGTCAGGAGGCGGGGGAAGGCTCGATTTCGTCGGCGGTGGCTCCAAGGGGGAGGAAGCGGCGGTTTTGGCTGGGGTGGGGGGGTGTTTCATGGTGGTTCGGATTTAACACGGAGATAAGGGGAGGAGTAAGGGGAGGACGAGACGCGAGAGGGGGGGGGGGGGGGCTGGCCAGCGGCGGTGGCGCCAGGCGAGGGTAGGCGACCGTCGATGTCTGGGGGAGGGCGACGGGGTGCTTTGGGGGAAATCGCGATTTTCTCTTTTGTTTTTTTATTTCGAACGGTAGAAAGAAAGCGAGGAGAGAGAGTAAAGGATTTATATAAATATTTATTATTTTTAAATTCAAAAAGTTGACTTTTTTATTCGACCTCTAAACGAGGCCCACCGCCTGTCGTCCATAGCTAATTACCCCCATTCCGAACACAATGGGATATGTATCGTAAGCTGATTCGATCGTTTCGATCAGTTTTCGTCAAAATCAACATATAATTCTATATATTGATTTTGAACGCACATTTTAATTTACCGGGGTTACATACTAACTCGAAAAATTCCAGAAAAATATTTCTAACTTCGTATTGACGATACGGTCCTAACAAAGCTAGTTTCGTCAAATTCTGAGACCATTTGAAAAATGGCCATTTTCCAGTCGATTAAAATCAACTGAAACTGGTCAAACGCATTTTCCTTTACAACGCTCACATATTGATTCGAAAAATTATGAAAATTGGAATCTATCAATAACTTGACATCACGGATCCAACAAAAGTGGTTTCGTCGAAATCCGAGGTCGTTTGCAAAATGGCTATTTTCAAGGGCCGAAATTCCATAGCGACTATTCTAAAATTTCAACTGGACATATCTTTTTATACCCGCTATGAAATTTCAATTTTTCGGATTCGTTGGAAAGATATTCTCGAATAGATTCGAATATCTTTGGTTTCACTAAAATCCGGTTTATTTTGCACCCGGTATGTTCATTTGAATTTTGAAATCGAATTATCGAACTACCGCGCCATTTTCAATTCCTTCTATATATTTAAATGCATATTTATATTCTAACAACGATCTATATAATATATACGTTCGAATTCTATTCAAAATAAATTTCTCGTCCTTATTATTTAAAATAATTCATTTTAAATAATCAAAATTCGCTAAAATTGCCAAAATAAAAATGTTAAATTGGCCCAGATTTCCGGGTTATTACAACACAGTTATTAGCTATTACTCTGTTTCATTGTAATCGGCAGTAACATTATGTCATTTAGAATTTAAGTAATATATGTATATATATACATATTGATATATGCAGTAGCAAATGTGATTTGCCAACTGCATGTATGTATATGTATGTATTTGTTATCATTGTTAAAATGCAATCATTACTATTAAAATTCTGTGATAGTTTTGATTTAGGGATTAAAAACCCAATTATGACTGACACTTAAGAGTTATGTATTCTTAGATGCATACTTGATTCAAATGGAACAATTATGACTTGTTTTAGATGTCTATTTTAAGTGTCTTATTGTTGGTCCATATTTTGTTTCTTGTACATATTTACGGATTTAACAAAATTATATATACCTATTAGACAGGGAATCCCATTACCTGAGAACATATATTAACACAGTTCTAACGTTATTATGGCTCTTAAGTTTAATCTCAAAAATTGTTTGTAGATTAACTTATTTTCTAGCAAGTCGGTTCTGCAATTACCCATTGGTTTCATCACTGGAGCATGTATATATGTTTGTTTTGACACTAACTGGATGGTAATATTCCTGCATAATTGTTTTGGGTCTGAGCTGAATACATTTATATACATCATGCCTGAAACATTTTGCTAAGGTTGATATTATGAATTAAACCAATATATGATTCAAACTGTTGATTCATTGTTTGTCTTGATGGTGTTTGTTATCCCATAATAATCGAATGTATCAGACAATTCAAGTATTATGATAAAGGGAATAATGATTCCTGAATTGAACACCATATAGGAAACCTGCATTCATCTATTGGCATACAAATTTGTTTGTATTGCTTATATATACATATGTATATATATTTGATATATATATATATATATATATGTACGTTTGAATTTGAACAATGACATATATATATATGGTTGATATGTATATATGTATATGATGCATGATTATTGCATTTTTTATTTTCAAATGAAAAATCTGCTGTCATATTTTTGTTGTTGTTTGCAGATTCCCTTGTGGCTAGGCTCAGTATGACTGAACCAATAAGCAGACAGGGATGGACATGGATGCAAAATTACTAAAACTTCATGAAGTATATGTAGTTTTAGTTCTATGCAGTGTGACTGCTTGTAAATGTAACAATGTTGTGTTTATTGTATTGATAAATATGAGAAATTATTATACATGTATACATATTGTATATAATGGTTTGCACATTTATCTGGATGTCTAGATACAATACTGTTTTGTATTGAATATACATACAGATGTGTAATTACCATTGTAAAGTTATTATCCTGTTTGAATTTTGATAGGCCTACACATGTTAATTATGTCAAGTGTTCATTGCTCATAATGGTATGTTGGTCATATGATGCTTGTTTGCATATTTGTTTCTCTATATATCCCTTTTACCTATATTTCACAATCGGTATGTAAGTTTCATTTACATACAATTTTGAAATTTATGTGGTTTTCAGATTAATATCAATATGGTCCTTGCATTCCTTTTAGGTAGGTAGGACATATAAAATTGAAGCCTATTTGGATACATGGATTTTAATGTATTTTGCAATCCAGAAGTTATGAAATGTTTAGAATTAGTATAGACATGGTATCTATAATATGTTGAATTTAAATACGCATATACTGCATATATTCTATTCAAATAATATTGTGATTATAAAACATATATTTTGATATATGTAAATAACTTTAATATTGTTTTCACTACGAATTATAAATTCCCTTTAAAGCAAATTTTGTTATATTAAGTCATGGTGACGTCTTCCAATAATATACTCATCACTGTCCAAGATCTCTGGTTGTAACTAACGCCAAAGCGTTGTGCACCTTTTATTTTGGTTATATGCGATGGAGTAAGTTGTGGTGCTCCAACCTATTATTGGGTCTGACTTAACTAGGCTGCATAATAAGATTATGGCCTTAGAGACAAAAGCTTGAATTATTCTATATATTTTGAGCAAATGAATAATACTGAACAAACTGCTCAACATGCGATCCAAGAGTTATATAGATGATATAATTGACATAAGATGTCTACCTAAAAGGTTGTGTTTTGAGTTTAGCCAAAGCTAGGTCAAGGCATGATTAGATATGGATCTTGGAACACCGTTATATATATATATATATATATATACCGATATGTATATATAAACAGAGGGATGTTAATTTGAGTGGGAGCATATTTTAATTTAAATTACATATTTATGTTAATATAAATTTTGATTGTCAAAATTTTGTGATTAAATAAAAATTACAGAATCAGCTATTATTTTATCTAATGTAGATATTGAATAATAAATAACTCGATAATTTAATTAATCCTTAAGAAGGATATAAATTGAATTAAATCAAAATTTCTTGACTAACATTGAAATTTGAGGATTGTCCTCAAACAAATCAAACGTAATTATTATATTAACATAGAGGATCTAATATGAAAGGTTGAGGTGTGACTTCAACTGAATAATATATAAATGTTATAACAATCTACTTATACGTTTCTAGTATTAGATACTAGATATAAATCACATAAATGTATGATAATTTACCGAAATTGCAAAATAAGTAGAGATCTGATAAAATGACAAGTGGACTTACGAATGGAAATGAAACGAAAGTTGCTGGATTATCCATAGAAAGTTAATTCTTGTTGTGTATACTGGCTTAATAAAATAATTGTTATTATGAAATTCCATTTAAAATAAATATTGTTATAAATCTTGTTCAGACAAGTTTAAATTTCATTTGTAATAAAAGAATAATTGTTATTCATTTTATTTAAATGAAATATCCTATGGAATTTCATAAATAGTTAATGATCTTAATAAATTGTTAACTATAATGTACTTGACATAAACACTGAGTGGATTAAATTTAATAATTTAAATCCAACACACCTTTAGCATTGTCAGTTAGCCAATATAAACAAAAACGCATATCAAAACTCCATAATGATGGAATTTTGAGGTCATTTGATTTCGAATCATATGAAGAATGCAAATCTTGTTAATAGAGCAAATAACTGAATCACCTTTCACTTGACACAGTGAATGGACTATTATGTATTGGGATTCATACATAATGATGTATATGGAGTAATGAATACATATGCTAGATGTAGGTTTTATTACTTCACTGATGATATCAGTAGATATAGATATGTATACATATCAGAATCCTTTGAAAAAGTTCAAAGAATTCAAAGTGAGGTTAGAAACCAATTTTAATAGAATATAAATACTTTTCGAACAGTTCGAAAGAGAATATTTAAGCCAATAAATTTAATGACTATCCAGATGAGTTTGAAATTGTTTCACGACTCACTCCACCTAGAACACCATGTTGAAATGGTGTGCCTGAAAAGAGTAATCACATCGTATAAGATATGGTACGACCAAGAAAACTCATATAGATCTTCCAATAAATTAAATTGAAAACAATTACGATATGGATTAGGAAATGTCCTAGTATGTCTAAATGTGCAGATTTGGGATGTATGGCGCTTGTTAAACGTCATTCCTCTGATAAGATCGGACCTAAATCAAATAAATATTTTGTGGAATATCCAAAAGAAATAAATGGATATTATTTCTATAAATCATCTAAGAATAAAACGTTTTATTGCTCGAATTGGTGTTCATTTTAATGGAGATCCAGTCTCTAAGATACCGATGGGAATGAAATAGAAATCGAAATGTCTCGAAAACCACATAATGTCATTGAATCTTTTATAGACAAGAAATTGAGTGGGAGTGACACAATAATTACAATGTTATATATATATATTGATAACACATTAATTATTGTGAATAATGTTAGTTTTAAAGCAAGAAATAGATACGGATTCTAAGAAAGGAAATGTTTGGATTAAGAAGTTCATAATTGAACTTAATTCATTGTTGATCCAATGATTTATATTGCGATAACAATGTGGCTATTGCTCAGGCCTAAAACGTTAAACTCATAATCGATCCAAACATATATTTAAGAAATATAACTCTTATGTGAAATTGTTCACAAAGGATATGAACATATCTGCAAAGTTGCAAAAGCTGTAATGTTGCAGACCTACCGAATTAAACACTGACGCAATAGAAGTTTAATAGTCACACCAGTTTCATGAGTATAGGATACATGAATGATTGACTCTAGTGCAAGTGGGAGATTGTTAGAGTTTATGCCCTAGAGGCAATCCATTTGATGTGATTAATAACGTTATTATTTTATTTGGAATAAAATATTATTCTATTATATTGTATTTACTGCGTAATATAAATAATAATAATAATATAATAGAAGTCCTTAGAATAATAATACGGAATTATATAGTTCGACTAAGAATGAACTTGAGATTATATAATGTGATAAGTATTATAATTCTTAAATGCCCCTAGTCGAGTTTTATTGTTTATACAGGACAACAATAAAGCGTTGAGACTTGTATATTGATTGACTGATGATCACATCTCATTGATCATTAATATAGGTAATATTAAAGTCAAGATATAAATACGTATTAGAGAATAGTGTATTGGTCTGACCCACCGTGAGATAACTGCATGGAATATAATTAACAATATCATAAGTTATTCTCATAGTGACAGTGACGTAATGGTCCTCAGACCTGAAATCATTATTATTTTATTCGAGGATATTTTTGTTTTGATATCATCTAAAGTTATTTCGTAACAGAGTAATGATAACAGTGATTATTGGATATATCTAGAATCTAATATAAATTATGAATGATCTAGATGGAATTTAACCCTACGATATATTCGTAGTGATATCCATGGGCCTCTTGATTGAGTAAGACTGTGAAATGCATGGCCGTGCTCAAATATTGATTTGTTTTAATAGTCTGCTCATCGATCAAGAAATACAGATTAAATCATAACGAGGATGATACGATCCGTGCCTCTAATTTAATCTTGGATATATCGGTTAAAAGGATTATATTACATTGATACACTAGTCACAAAAAGGTTGTATCGAATCGATAATTTTATTATAGCTTGGGTAGCAGCGACGCATTGCTAGATGCCAATCACTGTTAATGGTTTTAAATATGATTAAAATCCATTGCCAACGTTGTAGTAACCTAAAGGGTCACACAAAAGGAACGTTACAAAGGAGAAACTGATTTGAATAAATAAATTGTCAATTTGTTGATATTTTATTTAGGATCGGAATGGATGTTTGGTGGATCCAAATTTTAAGGTTGATACTAGTATTTAAAAGGAGGTTATCCTTCTTTTAGATATACACGACTTAACCTAAAACAAAACGGGTTAGATCAGATCTAAATATCGTTAACCACTCATACTTTCCTTTTTCCTAAAAACCCTAAATCGGTCATGGCGGCTAGCATCGCACTCTCCAAATTCTTCCTCCAATCCGATTGATGAAGGGGCGTTCCGGTGGACTTATCTAGAGGCTCGACAAATGGAGGGTTGTCGATTCGATTGCTATTTCGAAGCCGTTATCGCTCCTCTGGATCTCACGCATCAGGTATGAGCTTTATCCCAAAATTATTCAAGTTTTGATTTATTTTTCTTGCTAAGATCCTAGTTTTAAATTGTTAAAAATTAATTAGGAACCCAATCTGGTCGGATCTTCCCTTCATCATAAAACTCCATGGTTCCTTCTTTGTCCTCGTTTCTTGATTAGGCCCTACAAAAACTTGTTGTACTGTGAAGGTATCTTATCAAACATAAAATTGTTATGAGCTCCTATGATCAATAATATAATATATCTCCCTAACTTTGAGTAAGCCCAAAATATAATACCGACTCTCTACCCTTTAGAAGATGCCTAGACAGTTCCCAAAGTCTAATTACAAATTTGGTTCGAGTAAAAATTTATCAATGTTATTCCGTCAACTCTTTGGTATTTTAGATGGCCTCCTTGAAATTCTTCAAGAGTGCCCACTAATTACCCAAAAGATAATTACACAACCCTTAAAAAGATAAATATTTTTCCCATTGTCCAAGAGATCCAAGATGCAATTATTCCTCTTATTTGCAAACCTATGATTGTCTTTAGTTTTTCCTTCAATCTTCAAATGGGATGTAACTCAAAAATTTAGAAATTCCTAAATCACAAAAGATTTAGACTTTATTTCTATTGTACTGAACCTTTTTACTTTTTATTTCTACTTTACACTTTATTTCACTTTTATTAAACCTTTTTACTTTATTATTATTACTATTTTAAAAAACCTTTATCAGACAACTTTTTATCTGTTTGGTTATTTTAAACCCTTTATATATATTATTATCATTATTATTTATTTATTTTTTGGGTTCCATATCTAGTCAACCCCAGCTTGTTTGGGATATACAGCTTTGTTGTTGTTGTTGTTGTTGTTGTCTATCTCATAATTGTGGTCCATCCATTTTCGAAACCGGATGAATACGTACTTAACTCTTTCAAGCTCCTTTAAGCTTAAAAATATATCCATTTTCTCCAAATCAACTTATTTTTCTAAATCAGTCCCTAAAATCCTCTTTTGATCTTATCAGTTACAAAATTATTGCCCACTAAATTTGCAATTAATATCCATGAATTTACTTTTGAAATTATGGATTACGGTAAATTACACTATATTGTATAGATATATTGCTAAGTGTTAAATACAATTATAAATGTTCTAATTCCTAAACTAATCTGTCTAGGGAAATTTAATTCACAATCAACCCTTGATTCTGGAAATACCATCCCGCACAATTTTTTCAAATAGAAACTTTTGGGACATATGCTAAAATTTCTAGGCTAGGTTGTGCAATTAATCCTTACTTAGTCCTAGAACCTAATTATGGTACCTAATTAGCTACCTTTAGTATTCTGGAGTTATTCCTCTTTATAAGGTGAAATTATGGTAATTACACTGGAAATATTCTTCTGAATATTTTTATATCCTTATTTTTCCTCAAACTTGCACAATTTCAGAAACAAGTATTTAATACCTTATTAAAACATGAGATGTTAAATTTTGTGAAGATTTAATGCTAACTATGCTAATACATGTCTTTAATAAAACATCCTTTATTTAGAATTTATTCCAAA
Organism: Allium sativum; assembly: GCA_030737875.1. NCBI lineage: Eukaryota > Viridiplantae > Streptophyta > Magnoliopsida > Asparagales > Amaryllidaceae > Allium > Allium sativum. The sequence continues at coordinate 134,269,300 of CM060925.1, read as the reverse complement.
ACGTTACAATGAGGATTCAGGTGCCCTTTTCTATGTTAACCAAATGCTTAAAATAAGAGTGGAATACTTTTGTATTTTAACACTTAACTTTATTAACTGTTTGAATGTTGTTCATTCACTCTTTTCAAAATGGTCGATAAAATTTTAATAGATAATAAAACAATCGCTCATTCTGTTTTTAGAAGATGGAGTCTTATTGTCTAAGATTTAATTAGGTGGTAATTAAGTCTCCTAAAGTGTATAATGATACTTATTGCTAAATTTTTCAAAAAATATCATTACTTGACACAATAACACTTTTGAAGCATTACCCAAGCTTTGTGCACCTTTTAGCAATAAAGCTTAATAACTTCTTTTGAAACGTCTCAAATAAATGTCCCATTATAAAATTATAACATTTATCAAATGTTCATAATTCTGAAATAAACAACAAAATAACACCTCTTATTCTAACGCTTATATTTTATTTACACACATAATGTCAGTCATTAATGTCATTCAAAAGGACAAATGTTTTAAGGTTAATGGTTTTTTATATTTGAAAACGAGACTTTAATAATTCAACATTAAATTAAGTATCAATTAAGACTTTTAAAATATTCATTCTTATATTCTAAAATTTATGATATTATTGTCAAAAATATGTTTTAAAATATCAATTTGAGACTACATTCATTTTGAAACAAGTATAAAACTCTTACTACTACGCACGTATGCTCTTATCAAATTTATCATTAATGTATGTTTGAATTTCTGGGAAATCCTTAATTACTCATTACACTTTGTTTGCAAAATGAGAGTGCTTTACAAAGATTTAATTTAATAGTCATAAATAAATTATAAATTTCTAAATTAATTTATTGGGTAGTCGTTTCTCATTTATTTTACTCCTAGTACTATTACTTCCTCTAATACTCCTTATTATAATAGAATTCTACTGTTTTAAATTGCATCTAATTTATGGCAAATGAATTCTTTTTCCACTCTCTTTCAAATGAGCATACTTATTATGTTTATCCTACGAAACTTTTATGTGACTTCTTTTCTTCTTCCCTTTTTATTTCTAATCAAACGTCAATTTTTCTTGTCATGACTTGTAGAGGATTTTTTTTTAAGAAAAGGATCTTTTAAAATTCATTTCAATATTGAAAGCTTGTTATATCAAGGCCATAATAATTATAAATTTTCCATTATAATTGTTTACTGCTTGACCCTTACATTTCTTATCTATTTAAAAATCATAATTGAAAACGTTTACTATTATTCTTTAATTAAAAAATTTATCTTTTGTTTTGTCTAAAGTTTATACTTATAGTATGTTTAACAGAAGAAATAGAAAAAAATTCAAATTTCTCAAAAACTTTTATTTTCTCAAAAATAATATTTCCAATTTTCCATGTTGAATGGAATTTTATGCAACTTAAGCCTATAAATGAAATGTTAAAATTTCCTTTTCAGAATAATTATGTAGTATGTCAAAAATCATTTTTGTAAGCTTCTTAAAATTTTAATATTTCGTCTAAATTTTTTGATGCATTAGTCCAAGGAAGTCTATCTTTTATATTAAATCATTTCTTCCATGATCCTATATTTTTCAGTCCTTGACATTTCTAGTTGCTCCCGTTTTAAGTGTCATTTATGCCATTTTATCCATTAATACTTATGGACATTTAATTCAAAATCGAATATTCATACTTTTGCATAAATGTCCTTAATTACGTCCTTAATATTTTCCATTTTCATTATCCATTCACTTATTGGACATTTAATGCTCTTTCTAATTTGAAAATTCCATTTATTTCTCATACGGAGGTATTCCATTTAACAAAAGATAACCTCTCGTTTTTTCTGAAACCTTAACATACTCTTATGTTATGGATATTAATTATTCCTTATTAACGGTTGCCCTGACAAACATCTTGTAACACCCCACCTCCGCTAGGGTCACTCACAAAGGGAATGACCTAGGTTTGGAGGGGTATTATCTAGTAAACATGCACAGAGATAACACAAGACAGAACATAGATAAAATAGAGTATATAAAGCAGCGGATATAAACTTTAAAACCAAATCTCATTACTGAAAAATAGAGTCAAAACCTCTTACATCAAAATGCTAAGTCATTATTTCATTACATCAAGTTCTAAAGAAGCAAAGTACTTAAAACAACATTAGTAAAATATTATTCCCCAAAAAGTGCATGAGTGCAGCCATAGCATAGCTCAAGACCAAACCGTACATGAGCGGTTAGAAAGTAAGCAAAGTCCAAGCTAAGAGCTAGAGTTTCCTCCCTGAGAACCTGGGGGGGGGGGGGGACGAAAGACAAAGAGGCGAAAGAAAACGGGTCAGTCAGAAAGACTGGTAAGCCCTAGTGACTATCAGCATAGAAACTAGTAAAGTTAACAAGACATGAATAAACTGGAATTAAACATAGGAATGATGATAAGTCTGACATGATAACTAAGCTAACAAGATAACTCAAGTCTAACATTGCGTATTCAAGGTTCGCCATACCAACTATACTGGTATACTTATCCCGTGTCAACTATAAATCAAGAAATAATCCCTTGGCCCAATATCGTGAAGTGACCCAATTCGGGGTCCAACGGTATGATCTTATCGATCGGCTCCCTATAAGTCCAGCTCGTCGTGTGTCTGTGTCATACGACCCTATCACGAATGTAGTCACTTGTGCTAGGTCCACCATAGGGTGTATCAAGCCCTAGGGTGCCAACCACCGACACGAATCAAGAATGCACAGATAATCCTACTGATGCCCAATGCCTGCTTTTTCAACTCCAGACTAAGTGCACGACCCTAGTCCTCCTGAACCTACAATGGCGCACCAACTCAGCCGTTGTTCTGGTCGCTTACAATCAGCCCAGCAATCGTGCCCCACCCTGCCTAGTCCCAGGGTACCGTGATACATCTAGTGGGTTACTGCTGAAAAGGACCGCGTAACTAGGGTTTCGTTCAGCAAGTTAAGTTGTCATTTAAAATCGAGACTTAACCCCATCTACGTGTCATATCAAATTGACTAAGTGTGTCGTTCTAGTTCAAGACTTAGTCCTACGAATCATGTGTCAGGTTGGTTAAGTGTGTTCAAGCGGTTCATGACTTAACCCTATCAAATCAACGTGTCAAATTGGTTAAGTATATTCAAGTGGTCCATGACTTAACCCTATCCAGTGGCATTAATTTACTTAATGCACCCCTAACCTCTCACATTAGACTTGGTTATGGTTACTGGATGTGTCGGGCGGGTCTGGGCAGTTTTACACCATAACCTATTCTAACCTCGGGTTTCGAGTGCGATATGACCAACTACTCACATTGGGTCCTATTGTTTGTAGTAATGGATTCGCCGGGCGGTTCCGGGCAGATTTATACTGCAAACTCAACCCAACCTCAAGTTGGCCACGTTCAAGTTATCTAAGTGTCATGTCCCAAATTCATATTTTCAAGTATAATTTCATGTCAAGTTCATGTTCCTATCCAAGCTCAAGTTATAACGATATTCATGTTTTCAAGTTCATACTAAATTCAGGTTTTCCTAAACTACCCAAATCGCATTCCCAACGCTCGTGAATTCGAATCAAGGCAATAGATGTAACTAGGGAATAACATAACAAGGATGGGTATAAAGTGGCAAAGGTGATTTCAAGGCAAGCATTGTGTAACTTGAGATATGATCATAACATCACTGGCATATGAAATAGGGTGATAAACATAGCAATAAATGACATAAGATGATAATCCTAAACTTGTAACTAGCAAAAGTTTCAATATCACAACATCACAGGCATGCTAAAATAATGATAGGATTTAGGTTATGACATGAACAGGCCCCTAAATCAAGTTCTTAACAGTATTCCACAAATCAAGGTTCAATATGAACGGTACTAGGTTCAAGGTGAATAGATCTAGGGTGAACAAGAGTAGATCTAAAATAATAGATCAAAAAGGAATAGTCATAGGTCAAAGATATACAAGAGTAGGTCTCAAGTAGTTATCATGTTTATGTTCAACTTCAATTTACACATGTCCATATTAAGTTTAGAGTTTAGATCTAAGAGTAACTGGGGCTTACAGATCATGGTTTTTGAGAACTAAGAACAGAAATTGTCGTAGGATCGTTGTTGAGATGTTGATCTATTACCTTGAATTGTTGTAGAAACGTTGGCCTTCGATTTGGATCTAGTTTGAATGTTTAAGCTTCAAGTTGGAGGCGGCGGTCATGGTTCAAGAGGAGACTTAGCAGCATAATAGTGTTAGAAAGATTTGTTGTGGATTAGCCTAGGTCTTAGGGTGTTTTTATAGTTGCAACAACTAGTTTAGGCCATAGGATAAACCCTAGAATCAATCTGAACCGCCAAAAATCGTCATAGGCCCTCAAACAAGCCAACAGGGTCAAGCAGGAACAACCACGCCCAAACCAGGTTCGGGGACCTGGCCGACACCCAAGTCGACTGCGCAGTCGACCTGGTCCTGGGGGTGTCGACTGCCCAGTCGACTCCCCAGTCGACCTGGGGTGCTGGGCGGGAATTTTCCCGCCCAGTCTGTCTGGGTTTTGAAATTCGAATTTGAATTCGAACTGTTTTGAACTCTGAAAATTTCTGAAACTTTGGGGAGCCATAACTTGGTCATACGGACTCCGATTTTCGAAAACTCAGACTCGATTTCATGCAGAATTCCATGACGAACGCAATGGCGCAACCCGTTTCCCTTGGTTCTTATTTTAAAATTTATTTCTGCCTAGATTTATGGTTATAACACGTTATCAAAATAAGGTTGTTACATTCTCCCCTCCTTAAAGGATTTCGTCGCCGAAATCTCTAAGTTAGGAAGAACGTATCCTACCATCCATCATCCATCTACTCAAAACATCATCCACAAGCAAACATTGTCCTTAAGAGATTTCTAATGCTGTATGAACATATGCAAAAAGTGTGTGTATATGTTCCTTATCTAATGCAAATGATCAGGCCTGATTAATCTTTCTAATGCAAAATATGTTTAGTGTCATGAATCCAACATGTATGCAAACAAATCCTAGTCACGTAAGCACTATATGTGTGCACAAACATTCATCCATATGCAACATTCATATGATAACACATTCTATTTCATCCATAAATAAGTATAAACACTCATGCATATGCAATATGAAAATGTGTCTGAGCCGATCTAGTGCTTAATGTGTGTTATGCAACCACAAGCAATCACTTGCAACCACTTGCAACCATTCGCAAACATCAAGCATAACATGTTTCAAATACATGTTTACATTCATAGGATTCTACCTAAGGTTCTCAAGATAGGATCAAAAGGATATACAAGATAAAACAGAGTATCTAGGGAAAAGAAGTTAAAGATGTACCACTAGAAGGTCCTTCTTGCAGGGCTTGCCCTTGCTTCTTAGGGCAGTTCTTGCTGATGTGTCCAGTTTCACCCCATTGAAAACGTGCTCCTATCTCCATCTTCTTCTTCCTACAGTCCTGGACTATATGCCCATCAATACCACAAAAGTTGCATTTTCTTTTCTCACGTGACTTGTCATTCTTGTTGTTGCTGTTCTTTCCTCCTTTCTCGGAGTCTACCTTCTTGTCTTGAGACTCATTCGCCTTGACCTTCTTCTTTCCATTCTCGTCTTCTTCATGAAGTAGGGCCATATTCACCAAGCTTTCAAAGGTCGCCCCCATGGGTACATGAGTCATAGCCATAGTGTGGAGTGGCTCGCTCAATCCTCGAGCAAAGCGTAGAGCCTTCTTCTCAGCCGTGTTGACTAAGTCCAAACCAAACCGAGCAAGCTGATTAAACTTATTCACGTATTCCCTAACTGACATGTCCCCTTGTTTGAGTGCCAAGAACCTCTCCATCTGAAGGCTAGCTTCTGCGGATGATAAAAACTTAAGCCCAAACCTCTCTCTAAAGTCTTCCTAAGTCTCAATTGGCCTGGTAGCGTTGGTGACTTCCCACCAAAATGCAGCTTCCTCTTTCAACAACCACTACACCATAATAGCCAATTGGCAACCCTTTTATTTTTCAATTGGCAACACTTATTTGGGTTGTAAGGTGGTAACAATAGTATGTGTTGCTATATTAAAAAAGTGTTGCCAAATATACATATTAATAACTTTATTATTGGCAACACTTATTTGGGTTGTTAAGGGTGGATTCTGGGGGTAAAATGTAAACAAACCAGCATAACCCTAATTCCTCTTTTACGTTCCATTGTTCCAACGCTTTCCCCATTTCGGCCGCGTAAATCATTATCTCACCTCCCACGATTCTCATAGGAAAAAAGAAAAAAAAATCTGAGCATGACGAAGTTGAAGGCGAAGATGAAGGTTCCTCTCTAATCGGATTTTAGGGGTGGCTTCACTCGCTTTCAACTCGCAGGTATAAATCTCATTCAATTTTAGGGAAATTTAATCCTATTTTAGCTGCTGATTTACACAGGAGGAAGGCTACTTGAAGAAATTAAAGGTAGGCTTTCTTAATTCGACGATAAAGCTGCATTAATTTACGTGATTATCCCCTCTCAGAAAATCAAAACCCTACTTCCTCTTTGTCTACAGGGAAATTCGACCTATTTTAACTGTTGATTTACACAGGAGGAAAGCTACTCGAAGAAATTAAGGGTAAGCTTTCTTAATTTGTCCATAAAGCTATTAATTTTCAGTATATAATTGGTTCATATCGGTGTTTGATATACAACTGCTGAACTTAATTGGATTCGAAGGAGTTAACGCAGCTTACTTGATTAGCTAATGAACAAAAATTTTCATTCACCAGAATCATTAAGTTATCTGCTACGAATTATCCCATTTAAATTTTCATTCACCATAATCACTATAGTTTGTACAATATTCATGTAGTGAAACTATTTGTTGAAATACAGAAACAGGTATTAAAATTGTTGCAACAGTACATGAAGAGATTGACTTGTTTGCTCTAAAAGATATGAGGAATAAGACACAGTCCCAACTACATGACTTAACGTTTCATTGTACACTAATTTACTTATATCAACTGTCGATTATCCTAGCATCATAGTGGTTTCAATAATGCATTTGTATTGAACTTTCATGGTTCATATTGACAAATATATCAAATAATCTAATAAATCATTTGGATTTCTTGCCAAAAATGAGTGATACATAAATATTAATTAATTTTTTTCTAAATCTCCTTTTCAGGTAGCCAAAAATCAAATTCATCTTTTGTTCCTTCAATCTGATACATTTTCCTTGATGTAGTAAATACATTATCATGGATGTAGAGAAAATTTTAATGACTTACTTGTTGTTAAAATAATAATACAAGTATATATTATTTTGATAAACAAGCATATATACTAAGCATTTATTGCATTGACTCACAGTTTTATTTTCAGTTCAACTCTGTTAATAGTAAATATGAAGGCTATAAACATTTGTTAATCTTGACTTTTATTGTGAACTACATATGCTGATTGTAAACAATATTAAAGAATGGATGTTTCAATTTATATTTTATTTATTTATGATAAAAGGTGCACACTTATGTTTTTAAATGGGGGCATTTGAGTAAGTTTTTAGTTAAGATGCAGTGGTAAAAGTCCAAACATTCAAGTTGCATCTTTTTTTTTCTTTTCTTTTTAAAGATAAAAGGCATACTAAAAGTTGTCTTTTAGAGTTTTTTAAAATGAGAATAGAAAGTTTGTCAAAATTGGTTTTTCACAGAAAACAGAAAAGAGTTTGTTTTTTACACTTTGATGCATGATATATGACGACGATGGCCTTGATGAAATTGTTACTTATTTTTTCTGTTACCAAAAAAGGAAAAAATAAAATAAAAGAAAAGATGGAAAAAATCGGTATATAGTTTGCACGTTTTAACCAAATAGAGATTTCTTTGTGTAGTATTTAAAAAAAGGGGTCTTCAGACTTCAGGGTCATTTCTTCCTTGTAAATAGTTTTCAAAGTAGTTTGAGGTTGAAGCTAGTCGTCCAAAATGTGGATAAAAAGGGGTCTTCAGACTTCTGGGTCATTTCAACAGCAGCTTGTAGCATTTGTTGCCACAACAGCTTCAAGTTGCTGTGCAACAGCAGCTTCAACAACTGCTATAGAGATCGAAAATTTATGTATTTGATTAAACAATTTAGTCTAAAAACAAATGTAGAAATCAATTAAACACTGAAAAATCTATCTTTATTTATCAAGTCCCAAAAAAGCATTGTGACTACTTTGAAATAGAGTGACTCTATTTTTTATTTATCAATGGTGTCTATCTTCTGTTAGTTCATTTGTATTCAACTGCTTCAATTACTTCAAAGTAGGTCACTCTATTTCAATTACTTCCAAACTTTCAGACGGTTTAGTTCATATATTTTTTGCTAGACAACTTATATTATTCTGTTCATTTAGGGTCCAATTCTCTATGGACAAAGCTTAGTGCAACCATGCAGTTCAGCCGTCAAATTTTGTATATTAGGTCTTAATAACTTGATTAGCTACTCAGTTGGTGATCTTATACTTTAAATGTAAACTACTACTTATAAGTGCCTATATGTGCTTATATGTGGTTAATATAAACATGAATAGTTAGTTTCTAAACCTAGTATTCTGAAGTGATATCGTAGACACTAATCGTTCTTGGCTGAGAAGCAATTCCACTTAACTTCTCAAATGATATGTTTATGTTTTTATTAACAGGCATTGAAAAAGTGTCAGTTTGGAGAGGTGATACAACATACAGAGCAGAGGTGATACAACGCACAGAGCAAAAGCTTGGCACTCCAGGTCAGTCATAAGAGTTAACATATATCAAGTTTTTGTCTGCTATCATATGAGTCTGATTTAGTGATATATAAACTGCAATATAATAAGTAGTGCTGGAGAATGAAGATAACTGGATCGTGGAGCAGAGACAACTTTTTTTTGAAGCAACACAATTCATTTATTGATGGACTTTACTAACATATGCTATTTTGCTAATCTGGCAGGAACTTTTACAATATCATGGGCAGAGGGTTTCAAAACTGAATGCATGTGATCATTGAGGTATGTGCAAACTTTTGTGGTTTGCTATAATTTTGAAACATTTCCCATTGGTCTTCAACACATACGAACCTGACGTTTCATGTGCAAACTTGATTCATTTTTCTTACTTTGTTAGCAAGCATTTTGCTTCTCTTTTGTGTTTTGTAAGGCGCAGTAATACTGCGCCAATCGGCTCAGTAATACTGAGCCGTTTGGCGCAGTTTCACGGCGCCTTAGACTCAATAATATTGAGCCGTTTGGCTCAGTTAAACTGAGCTGAACGACTCAGTATTATTGAGGCTAAGGCGCAGCGAAACTGCGCCAAAGGCTCGGTATTACTGAGGCTAAGGCGCAGTAATACCTTGCTGATCGGCTCAGTAATACTTAGCCGTTTTGCAGTGTTGTTGGTGTTCAAGTTTTGGACCATGTATGTGATGGGCATATGGATTGCAATAACATGCTAGCTGCAAACATTTATATAATGGATTGACAAAACAAAGCTGACAAAATATGAAAGATATCAGTGTACAGGGAAGAAAAGTGGGCTAGTATCTCTTTGTAGTTTTCCATCAAAAACTCTGACTCTGCTCATTTTCTCCTCACACCAATGTAGTTAATTGATGCTAATATCGGACATTCTTAGTACTCTTGATACAAGTTTCAGGTTTATTAGTCCCATCAGTATCTGAATTTGTTCTTCCTGTGTTAAGTACCTCTTTCTTATGCATTTGTGTCTCCTACCGATATCCTTGAGCTTTTCTTTTTTCTACAAAATTATGTTAAAAACAGCAATATTTATATTTATTGCTTGAAAAGCTTGTTTTTTCTACTTAATAAATGTAACTTAAAGAACTTTGTTTGATCGGTTCACCATCTATATATGTAATCTCGCATCTTTTTCAATTCCAACTGGTTGTATAGTTAAAGTGAATACAAATCATGTGCAAGGCATGTTGTGTATAATGTATGTGGAATCACTCATGATTGTGATATTTTGAAACTCGTCATACACATTTCAAAGTTAGTTTGAGATTTATGGAACATTCAATAAATCTTGATAACGACACTTGATTCCTAAACTATAAAAATGAAAGAATCGACTAACTCACTCTTCTGTTGGCTTTCTTGAGAAATCGAAGGAAGGTAACATTGATTGAACTGGATCTCCTTTTCATAAATGCTTTAAATATATCTCTTCTATTGGCTTTAAATTACACAGACTGATTTAAATTAGATTTAAATTCCTATGTTGTTTTATTTGATGTGATTTAAAATTAGATTTAAATTTTGAGACTGTTGTTTATTTAATTTCTACAGATGTCCTCCTACTCAAGGCCTTCGACTGATTATTGTGACTACTTCCAACGGTATTGTCCATCGGCCTATTCAGACGATTCGGGCGATCCTACTCAAATTGTTTGCTCAGCCGAATCTCAGACACCAACTCCGTTTAGCGTCTACGAGAGAATAGAGTTGAGTTTAGAAAATGATTTGGCATTATTAAGTGTTCAGAATGATATGGCATCGCCTACCAGATCGACAACACCTACAAGATTGCCACCCCTACCAACATACTATGTTGGAGAAGCACAGTCTCGAAGGTTGTTATGCCGTTGCAACATTGAACCAATATTCAGAACATGCTATTTGAATAAAAATGTTGGTCGCCAATATTTTATTTGTGCAAACACTGGAACTCTTAGAGATTGTGGATTCATCCACTGGATTGACGAACCATTATGTGATCATGGTGTGGAATTTGCATTGGAGGTTCTTGAAGAAAACAAAAGGCTTAAAAAGGAGCTTAAATTGCAAGATTTCATCGAGATCAATAGACAAAAGATGTGTCAAAATTGAAAGGTATGACTTTTAACTTATAACATTTACTGCTATTTGAAACTTAATTGATGTTATTTCATTAAATGCACGTAGAAAGCAGTAGAAGAAGCAGAGAAAATGAGAAAAATTGGTGGTACAAGCTATGCAAATTTTTGGATGTAAGGTTCGTTATATAGCTGGAGTTTCGCATTTGGTACTTGTAGACTTCAAATATGAAAAACATCTTGCATTATGTTAATTCTGTATTGTTATTACTATGGAATCGGATATTGTATATATATTAAATTTAGTATCTTTATGTATTGAATTTTTTTGTTAGTTCATACTTTGCTGTTACCCTGAATATGGATTTTTATTTCTTGTTGGTTTGGTTACATGTTGCTATGTTGAGATAATACCATAACTGAATGAATGCATATTAAATAGAGCTTATGCTATCTTATATGCAAATATTAGTGTTGCATGTTACCAACGTTTATAAGTGTTGCGAATATAATAATGCCAACGCTTATAAGCGTTGTGAATGAATATTTTCCAACGCATATAAGCGTTGCGACTGAATATTTGCCAACGCATATAAGCGTTGGGAATGAATATTTGCCAACGCTTATATGCGTTGGTAATACATTGCCGCCCCTCCATAGCAACACTAATAAGTGTTGCGGAAATTGTTTGCGACAGTTATACTCGTTGGCAATCACCTGTTTTGGTGTAGTGAACCATGCTGCCAACTGAACTTTCCTATGATCCTCCATATCGAAAATAACAAACAAGTCTTCAGTCTCTTTTAGCCAGTTTCGCGCCTCAACGAAGGTTTCAGTTCCAACGAAGTTCTTGCCGCCCATTCCTATAAAGTCCTTGCATATTTTGGCGAAGGCGGTACCCGGAGGAGGAGGAGGAACCGTGGCCACCGGGGGAGGAGGAGGAGGGATATCTGTCGGGCCCGCGCCGTTGGCCCTAGCTTCCAAGTATCTTCGGAACCAGCCAGGTATGGGTACTCCCTCAGGAAGGTTAAGATCAGACATGCTGAAAAGCGAAAAGGAAAAAGATTTAAACGAGGAAACAAAGGAAAGTGCTAATGGCTTTTGGGGAATAGACTTTTCTTAAAAATAAAAGTTTTCTTGAAAAATGCTTCTTTATAAACGGTTTTGAAAATAGTTTCAGAAGGTTTTTAAAACTTTTGCCCAGTCTGGTAATCTTCTGCTCTGATACCAAATGTAACACCCCACCCCCGCTAGGGTCACTCACAAAGGGAATGCCCTAGTTTTGGAGGGGTATTATCTAGTAAACAGGCACAAAGATAACACAAGACAGAACATAGATAAAATAGAGTATATAAAGCAGCAGATATAAACTTTAAAACCAAATCTCATTACTAAAAAATAGAGTCAAAACCTCTTACATCAAAATGCCAAGTCATTATTTCATTACATCAAGTTCTAGAGAAGCAAAGTACTTAAAACAACATAAGTAAAATATTATTCCCTAAAAAGTGCATGAGTGCAGCCATAGCATAGCTCAAGACCAAACCGTACATGAGCTCTCAGAAAGCAAGCAAAGTCCAAGCTAAGAGCTAGAGTTTCCTCCCTGAGAACCTAGGGGGGGAGGGGAAACAAAAACAAAGAGGCGAAAGAAAACGGGTCAGTCAAAAAGACTGGTAAGCCCTAGTGACTATTAGCATAGAAACTAGTAAAGTTAACAAGACATGAATAAACTGGAATTAAACATAGGAATGATGATAAGTCTGACATGATAACTAAGCTAACAAGATAACTCAAGTCTAACATTGCGTATTCAAGGTTCACCATACCAACTATACTGGTATATTAATCCCGTGTCAACTATAAATCGAGAAATAATACCTTGGCCCAATATTGTAAAGTGACCCAATTCGGGGTCCAACGGTATGATCTAATCGATCGACTCCCTACAAGTCTACCTCGTCGTGTGTCTGTGTCATACGGCCCTATCACAAATGTAGTCACCTGTGCTAGGTCCACCATAGGGTGTATCAAGCCCTAGGGTGCCAACCACCGACACGAATCAAGCACAGATAATCCTACTGATGCCCAATGCCTGCTTTTTAAACTCCGTACTAAGTGCACGACCCTAGTCCGCCTGAACCTACAATGGCGCACCAACTCAGCCGTCGTTCTGGTCGCTTACAATCAGCCCAGCAATCATGCCCCACCCTGCCTAGTCCCAGGGTACCGTGATACATCTAGTGGGTTACTGCTGAAAAGGACCATGTAACTAGGGTTTTGTTCAGCAGGTTAAGTTGTCATTTAAAATCGAGACTTAACCCCATCTACGTGTCATGTCAAATTGACTAAGTGTGTCGTTCTAGTTCAAGACTTAGTCCTACGAATCATGTGTCAGGCTGGTTAAGTGTGTTCAAGCGGTTCATGACCTAACCCTATCAAATCAACATGTCAAATTGGTTAAGTATATTCAAGTGGTCCATGACTTAACCCTATCCAGTGGCATTAATTTACTTAATGCACCCCTAACCTCTCACATTAGACTTGGTTATGGTTACTGGATGTGCCGGGCGGGTCCGGGCAGTTTTACACCATAACCTAGTCTAACCTCGGGTTTCGAGTGCGATATGACCAACTACTCACATTGGGTCCTATTGTTTGCAGTACTGGATTCGTCGGGCGGTTCCGGGCAGATTTATACTGCAAACTCAACCCAACCTCGAGTTGGCAACGTTCAAGTTATCTAAGTGTCATGTCCCAAATTCATATTTTCAAGTATAATTTCATGTCAAGTTCATGTTCCTATCCAAGCTCAAGTTATAACGATATTCATGTTTTCAAGTTCATACTAAATTCAGGTTTTCCTAAACTACCCAAATCGCATCCCCAACGCTCGTGAATTCGAATCAAGGCAATAGATGTAACTAGGGAATAACATAACAAGGATGGGTATAAAGTGGCAAAGGTGATTTCAAGGCAAGCATGGTGTAACTTGAGATATGATCATAACATCACTGGCATATGAAATAGGGTGATAAACATAGCAATAAATGACATAAGATGATAATCCTAAACTTGTGACTAGCAAAAGTTTCAACATCACAACATCACAGGCATGTTAAAATAATGATAGGGTTTAGGTTATGACATGAACAGGCCCCTTAATCAAATTCTTAACAGTATTCCACAAATCAAGGTTCAATATGAACGGTACTAGGTTCAAGGTGAATAGATCTAGGGTGAACAAGAGTAGATCTAAAATAATAGATCAAAAAGGAATAGTCATAGGTCAAAGATATACAAGAGTAGGTCTCAAGTAGTTATCATGTTTATGTTCAACTTCAATTTACACATGTCCATATTAAGTTTAGAGTTTAGATCTAAGAGTAAGTGGGGCTTACAGATCGTGGTTTTTGAGAACTAAGAACAAAAATTGTCGTAGGATTGTTGTTGAGATGTTGATCTATTCCCTTGAATTGTTGTAGAAACGTTGGCCTTCGATTTGGATATAGTTTGAATGTTTAAGATTCAAGTTGGAGGCGGCGGCCATGGTTCAAGAGGAGAATTAGCAGCATAATGGTGTTAGAAAGATTTGTTGTGGATTAGCCTAGGTCTTAGGGTGTTTTTATAGTTGCAACAACTAGTTTAGGCCATAGGATAAACCCTAGAATCGATCTGAACCGCCAAAAATCGTCACAGGCCCTCAAACAAGCCAACAGGGTCAAGCAGGAGCAACCAGGCCCAAACCAGGTTCGGGGCCAGGTCGACACCCAAGTCGACTGCGCAGTCGACCTGGTCCTGGGGGTGTCGACTACCCAGTCGACTCCCCAGTCGACCTAGGGTGCTGGGCGGGAATTTTCCCGCCCAGCCTGTCTGGGTTTTGAAATTCGAATTTGAACTCAAATTCGAACTGTTTTGAACTCTGAAAATTTCTAAAACTTTGGGGAGCCATAACTTGGTCATACGGACTCCGATTTTCGAAAACTCGGACTCGATTTCATGCAGAATTCCGAGACGAACACAATGGCGCAACCCGTTTCCCTTGGTTCTTATCTTAAAATTTAATTCTGCCTAGATTTATGGTTATAACACGTTATCAAAATACGGGTTGTTACACATCTATTCCAAATCCTTCCCATTTATTTCTCTCTTATGTATAAATGATAATTAGGTCACCAATTGATTTCCATTAACTACCTATTAAATTAGGGAGTTTTATTCCTTTCCACTTATCCAACTTTGCGGTTCTTACATCCGTTATGTGCTTATAGGCTTCTAAATCTACAAGGGAGCTACTAAAGCATTGCATGGTTTGTAGGGAATTTCTAAAAATTAATGTCTATCATTTCCTAGAAGGACCCACTGATAATATTTTCTAGAGATCTGCACACTTTAAATAAAACTCTCCTTGTAGGTCGAGAAATAATAACGACCACTTATTACCAGGTTTAGGTTAGGAATGCAACTTCATTTGAGAAAACCCTCCCGATGGACCCTCTTTCTACTATTTAGCTATCCCTACGTGTGAACTCCTAGTCACTTAATACTTCCATTAGACGATGGTTTCTTTAGGCCTTTTTTTATGTCAATAATTTGTCCCTGGGTCAACCTTCACTATCCCCTAGATAAGAAGAAGACATTACTTAGAGGACTAACCTACTCATGTTATCGTCTATTAAGACCATTTAATACCTTATAGGAGAAAGTCATACCCAAAAAGACCACTTAAAATCTCGAAGGGCGAGTCCCATGACTTTGGCGTAGAAATAAGGAATGAACCTTAGGAAATGGACCTAGTCCTAACCACTTAATACCCAACAAGAGGCGGGTTAGCCACTTAATATCTTTTCCCAAGGCAAGCCTACTTCACACACAAATATATGTACACACACACACACACTAGACATCTCATATTAGGTCGCCACTTGTAGATGTTGGATTTTTCGGGCGGATCCGGGCAGTCTTGTACTACAAGCTGGGTCTAACATCATATCATAGTGTAATAATTATAATGGCTCTCTCACATTAACCGGTCTTATTTGTAGATGTTGGATATGTCGGTTGATTTCGGATAGGCTTCTACTACAAGTAACAGTTAACCTCGTGTCTCTATATCATTAATTATATGATTAAAGCCATTAACTCACACAAATGCATTCAAATTCCTGTAGGGACATTCAAATTAAAATTCCTAATTTAAATGTATTAAGTACGCACTTAATACGTATTAATATTACTTTTATTACACTATTAGTATACATAAATATTGGCATAAATTATGCAAACAATATTAAAGTACTTACCACGTTTGAAATGTCATTCTAAAAATCACTATTATGGTATGTAATTAATTTTCCTATGGATTTAACATGGTCCAACATGTATATTCAGAATTAACTGATAAAAAGAGAAATAACAATATCAACATATAACTTGTAACTAAGGCATGAATAATTGATTATTTCAATAACAGAATAAAGACAAGGTGTAATATTCCTAAATACATAAGTAAAATCCTTAATTCGGTACTAATCCACTTTAACATAATTTTTGTGTACAAAATCTTAATACTCCTACAATTTGCAAATAATACGTTCAAACAATCCATTTTAGAAATAGACTTTAAACCTATTCAGATTACAATATTCAAGTCCTTAAGCTTTTGCAATCAAAACATACATATATATGAATTTACATTTACAATAAGAGAATTAGACCATATTTAATAATCATACCAACATCCAAAAGCTTTTTCTTCTATTACAATAATAATCCAAACCAACTATAATTGATTGACCATTTCTGCGTAAAAACATAAATAATGGAAGATTTGAGGGATTTGGTATTTTTTTCATTTCTTATAAGCCCAAATATTCCTAGTAACAATCATCCAAATTTAGACTATCAAATCAAAGAAAATACCAAACTTAAGTGATTTCCACTCATATTGATTTGAGATAGAAAACAATAGAATTTATTGTAGAACTGAAATCTGGATTCAGCCTACGAGACATGCTTCAATCCTTCTATAATATGTATATATATATATGTGTGTGAATTAGAATGTTGTATATATATATAAACCAAATTTCCAGAATTCTAAATCTATAGAAAAACTTAGATTTAAGAAGATAGAATAAAGATAAGAGAGATAGAAGAATTCCTAACCTTTCTCTGGAAATTGGCAATGGCAGAATGGAGGCATAAGAATGAAATGAAGAATATGGTTTGGGAGAGGCTAGGAGAGTAGTATATATAGTTTCAACTGTTAATAAAGATCGTAAGATCTATTAGATTAAATCCAGGTTATCCGTTTATGCAAATTTAAATGAAAACCCTCACAAAACAAGCCCTCGCCATCCCTGGTTAGTTGCCTAATTTATTAAACGTTTATTTGTTACATTGATTTCTTTTCTTTGTTTTCTTATCCTTGTCCATCATTGTATATAAATATATACACACAAATTCGAAATCACTTGGAACATTATTTTCATGCTAATCCTAAATTAATATATTCTAGAATTATATATATATATTTAAAATTCAAAGCTTATGTATTAATATTTACGAACAACTTGTTTAATTAATATTTTTTGCATACGGACTCCGTTTTCAGTAAATAAGTACGAAAACAAATCAGAATCTCGCCACGAATGCAAATACAATACAATAGTGGTCCAATTCCCACTTATTCAAAATTCATATTTTTAGCCCATTAATATTTTATTAATTTATTATTATTTATAGTTAATTTAATTATCCATGTCTATTTATGGTATATTTTACGGGGTGTTACAATATTCTATGGTTATCAAACCAAACTAAAATCGCAAACCTTAAAGTTGAAACCCAATCGATGGCTTCGTTCAAATCTAGTAGAAACGGTTTATCCCTTTATAGATGGACTAGATTCGCAATGATTTTGCGATTCCCTGAAAATGGTTGGCTTAAGAAGGAGAATCGATTATCAGATTTCGTCGCTCAGCACACTATCATCGAACCCACAATCTTTGGTGGCTTGATCTATGTTAAATCTATCATAGCATTACTTCCAAATCAGATCTATTATTGTTGTGGAAAATTAAGAGAAGCCTTTCATTCTGTTGATGTACAGTAGTAAGATTGAGGGAATGAATAAGTTTACTTTGATTTATTGCTAAAAACCGATCAGATTTCTTTTTGTTTTTGGGTTGTCTTTCCTCTCTTCATTGGAAGAGGTAGAATATAGTTACTTTCCTTTATTAACTTAAAAAATGAAATATATATATATAATAAAAGAGAAAAGAAGGCAAATAATAAGAGGTTCGTTCCATTTCTATTAATCCTCTTTAGATCGACATATCCTATTTCATTCTCGATCTTAACTTATACTTGGTCGGCTAGTCTTTTATTGCCTATGCCTTTGTTGCTCTAAGAAATAAAAACTAAAGATTTTTTTTCTTTATTTGATCCAATCTGCCGCTCCTATGATGCTCTGATCAAAATAAAATTTGTGCCTTTAATTTCGTTGATCCTTCCTTCCTTTCTAATCCTTGCGGAGTTACTAATTTGTCTTGGTAGAGATTGGAATTTTCTTAAACAAAATTGGGTTTTCCCTACAACTCGTTGCTCCTTTGTGCACTTCGACCATATGAAATTTGATGGTTTATGTCGTCGTTGATTGGTGTTAATCCGATTGCTTGTTATGGTTGGTTGTAGAACTGGAGTTTGGTTTTTCTCAAAATTTTCTTAATGCAAATTAGTATGATAATATGCTTTTCCTATATTTTGATTTTTGTTCGAACTCTTATCACGTGGATGATGATGTTGATGGGCAAATTTATAGGATTCAAAATCCTATATTCGCTGAATTCTAAAAAGTGATTTGGTCGACTAGGTTAGTATAATCAATAAAATATATCCATGATTTCTGGATAATTGAATTGGTCCTCTTACTAATAATAGATTGCATATCTTCTTGGATTTGTGGTAAATTCTAAATTTGACCAATTCAATTCACTATAACTTTAAATGATCTGAACTGATACTGTATTCGTTTTGTTTATGTGAATTTGCTGTGTCTGTGAATTTGCAAAGTTTGCATGTCAAAATCGAACCTCTTGCAAGTGACTGAAATTGGATTTTTTTTTCTTCCAAAAGCTCTCTCCGCACAATCTACTTAAGCTTAGAATCATCAAAATCCGATCACAGTGAGTTTTTTAACTCATCCTTTCTAGCTTAGGAATATTTTTATGTTAGAGTTCTTGTATCTGAATAATAGTCTAAGTTTAGGATGGATGATTAGTGTAAACTTAGATTATAATAAAATCCTTGCTTATGTATGTCCTTGTAGGTATCATATTATTTGACATTGCATTGCAATCATGTGAATTTGGTCCAGATTATCATCGGAGTGTGTAGGCAGTATAAATTGCACAACCATTTTTTGTTGTTGTCTTGTGTTCCTGAACCCATCTTCGTGAGTTCCTTTGTTCGTTTGATGATTGTTGAGGTAATTTTGGTAATGATTTGATGAGGCCTTAATCCAATTCTAGGACAAGCCAAAAGTATATAAAATCTGTAATTCAGATTCTGAATTTTTGTGTTGATATCCCGTGTTAATTTCTTTTGAATTTTGTGTTTATTCTAATGTTTATTCCTTGTGAATTTCGTGAGTTTCTTGTGGCATCATGCATATATATAAAACAGTTTTAAAAAGGATTTTTTTTGTAAATATATGTTATTAGCTTTAAGACAACTAAATTTTCTATATTTTGATTTTATAAATAAAATATTTCAATGCAATTATAGAAACAATATTTTCTAAGCATAGAGATTTTTAGGAAATAATAAAATTATTTCCTAAATCGTTCTATAAAAACTTGTTTACTTAAAATAACTATTTTTCATGTATGAAACCACACATTTTTACACCCTTCGAGAAGGTGTGATTGTGATTAAACGTTATCGTAAACATCGTGGTATGGGACACGAAGGTATATGAGATCAGTTAATTCTAGCTTCGTCTAATTGAAGCTATTGTTTCTTGTGTTATCTTGTGTTTTTATGTGTTTACGTGTTGTGCTGACTAGTGGTTAGTAAATCAATAGTGAAAACATAAGGCATTGGATGCATAGTTACCACTATTCGGGTTACTGTCTGTGAGTTTATAACGCATTTCGTGTGTTTGCCAGTACTTGAGTTGGATCCTTGACCTTCGGGTCATTTCTGTGTGAATTTGACGGACCTTCAGGTCAATTTTGGGTTTCAACCTTTGGTTAAATTATGTTGTATATGGTACCTTTCATGTTGATATAAGTACTGGCGAAGCCTTGTGTCACTTCTCTTTGATAGCACCGCAGGCATCGCTTAGGCTTTTCCCTCTGGTGATTGGATCCACATTTGATGATTTTTGCTGTTTTGTGGTGGTTGATGATTTCACAATTTCTTGATGATTATTATATATATATTGCTTGGAGTATTCGAAGATTTTGTTTGTATATAGTGATTTCATTCCTGTGGTTTCGAACTTTTAGATGAGTTCCCGTATTTATTGATTCTTGTGATCTTAGTGATTCTTGTGATATTTTTGTGATTCTTGTGGTTTCAGTGACTCTTGTGAATTCAGTGATTTCTAAGTCTTCCACCTAATGTTATGTGATTCCAAGAGTTAACTACCCTAACCAGAATTTGGGTAATTCGTACTGGGGAAAATACTTGAGTTTGTGTTTGTGTTCTCCTATGAAGTCAGCATACTAATTATATGGACTCATATACGAAGAAACCTAGTATCCAAAGCTTATTACATTCCATTCTGATGGAAACGAATTACAACATCTTTGTTGTGAGTAAATAAGTGATTTTGAGACTCCCTTTTTTATGAAAACTAATTTATGTCTACTTGATATTTTATTTCACCTATTATTATTACTAATATGTCTAGACTGATCCGTGTATTTATACTCATGTCATACCGAGTTATTTTAGGAAAATTTGTAGATTCAAACCTTCTTCAATTTCACATTAGCTATATCTTTCTCGAGCTATATCATGAGTCTTGTGGTTGTATACTAGAGTTACTTGATGTATATTTATTAACATTCGTTGTAGTACATATTATCAATTGGACTATTTGAGTACATATACATGTATTGCTATAATTCTGTTGTTTGTAATTATATGTGATCTATTATGTGATCTATTGTATTTATTATATTTATACTATGTTCTGTATGGTCCTTAGCCTCTATAGTTTATATTTGACATGAATTAGGTATGTCGATCCTCTTCAGGTAAGAAAGGAAAAAATTATATACCAAATCGACATATTCGATACCCGTCTAATGCAAAAATACATATGGACGCCCCTAACCAGCCTTATTATTTGCTCTAGTAGACTGATTTACTCAGTAACGCTCTTAATTAGGGTAGGCTTCAGGTGGGGTGTTACAATATTATTTCTTTCCATGGAAGGAATTGTTATTCAAATATGATGATATGGAGCAGACCAACACAGTTTATTTGTTGTCAATCCCCGATGGAACTTTATGGTGACATATAAACAGTTTAATTATCAATTGAGATAGTCACCTATTTGCATTTCGTGAAAAATACAAGTTCATAAAATTTAATATTCTTACCATCATATTTTACCTTAAAAAATGTTAAACAAAGTACAACATAATGATCCCTTGATTTGTAAATAATAAGTTGCCAAAACAACTATATGCCCTAAATAGGGATGAACCCTTTTTAGGATGACAATTAAATAGTTCCAGGCACTCCTTTCAAGAAATAATGATGCAATTAAATGCTAAAATAAACTATGATACATTCCTTACTGCATTAAACAATGATACAGATAATGAGACGACCCCAAACCCCGTACTGACGGCGGCAAGGGTAATCCTTGGAATATAACACATAAACAGATAATAGCAGAACAGAAATAAATAAATACACCAGATAATGCATAATAGAATATACTGGATAAACGTAATCATCAGAGTTACACAATATACAGGATCATACTTAGTACAAATACAGTTCAGCTATACATAAATGTCTACAGCGGAAAACAAACATAATGTACAATAAGAGCTGAACAGCATAAAAAGAGATAAATGATAGAATCCATCTTCAGCTCCAGCTATCCAGAAAAAGCCTGCTAAACCTGAATACAAGGTTGCCCGTGTAGAAAAAGGGGCACCTAAGTTTGAAAGTGAAACAAATTACGAGTCAGTCATGGGACTGGTATGAGAAATCTACCCAACACATTTAAAATATGGCTAATCACAGGACCACGCCACTTTCGTGGAACGGGTTTACTCCATTGGATTGCCAGTGCTTTAAAACAAATCATTCTTTTAAACATCGCAATGCTTTTTATAAAAATGAAGCCATTATAAGACTCAGATCCCATCACACAATGCAACGCAAACCGGAGGATAGAGTTTTACCTTATAATAGCCAAAATATGCTTGATACGAATAAAACAAAAGCATTTGATATTATTACTAGTGTTTACATGTTTCAAAAACAATTTCAAATCATAATTATCAATCATAGACGGCATGGGTACCATATATCATGTCGCCATATATATATATATATATATATATATATATATACAATCAAAACCGCTCGATGTCGTATTTGGAAATTGGATTTCCATCATGAACCAAGGCAAAAGACAGTCCTTACCGAATTCGAGACGCTCTAGCCCGTGTCTCAGGAAAGCACGCAGGCAAGCCTTGGATCGTCAGGGCCGGTCCACCGAGGTGGATTATTATGCCTGAGCAATACGTCTCCCCGCCCTTTGGGCGTAAATGAGCCAACGAATGACTCCATCGGACCCGGATCATCCGATCTAACCGAGGCACCTCGCAACAGCAACAACCACATAAGTCAAACTCGTCAGGGCGTGTAAAACCACTGACGCCACTCCTAGCTAGAAGGAAACGGATGCCCTCCCTGAGGTCCTTTCTCCCGTTTCTGGTTCATACCGGGTGTGAGGCTCGCGATTTCACGTTATACACAAAGCTACGCTACACAAGCGGTGCTTTGATCATCACCACAAAACTTTGCTTTTCAACAAAAGTCCTGATCATTGCATCTTAGCATGCCACACAGGCAATTCACACTGTGCAACTGATGGCCATCAATCACACAGAATAAATTCCAATGTCAGACGCTCTGTCCATTTGCAAGTCCGTTCTGGGTCTGAACGAAACCGGAGGCACTATATACCTCGCAAACCCATCGATCACCACGTAGGTCTGGACGACCACCACTCATTATCCATATTTCGGGATGCCTCCCAATCAGGACCTCGGTTACCATCCAAACGAGGTGAAGATCTCCGGTCTTCGACCACAATCTTCATCTTTGATTTCTTATCGTCGATTCAGTTATTCAGAATGGGATAAACCCGGTCTTTTTGAGCAACTCGCGTATATAATAAACAAGTGCTACACAAACACTACTACGCATCATTTCAATTCATTAGTCACTAATCGTAAATCAGTAAGAGAACGATTTCCCAAATATTAACCCCGAAGGCCGAAACCAACATCAGATCAATACCCAAGAAAATATTCGACTTAGCCAACCTTCAGTTAGTTTCTAAATTTCACATCCATATCGTTTATAATATTTTATAACGATTTATCGCTATTTTTATTTATTTTAAAATAGCCAATTTATTCAAAACGACGCTTCGGGCCATAACGCGGCCGTGGCGCTGTTTTTCTTCAGATTTGATTTACACATATCTGAAAATCTATCCGTTGGATCTTCACAAAATTTACATCATTAGAAAGATCTTTTCAAAACGAATCCAACGGTTCCAGTTTCGGGAAAATCCGACGGTCGGATCTCCCGGTATAATCGTTTGAAGTTTCGATTTCAAAATACGAACTGCAGCGTCGTTATTCGATTTAATATATATATATATATATACATAATCGATTCTGGCGTTGTTTTTCTTCAGATTTGAATTAAACATTCCAGACAATCCAACCGTTGGATCTTTACAAAGTTGGTGTCGTTGGAAAGATATTTCCAAAGCAAACCCAATGGTTGCGGTTTCGCGAAAATCCGATGGTCGGATCTCCCGCACTAATCGTTTGAAATCACGGTTTCGAAATACGAATTGCAGCTTCGTTATTCGATATATTTCAATTCTATTTATATATATATCGATTCTTTGATTTCAAAACTATATGGTTTTCATACATTTGATAAAAATGATATTTTTATCTAACTGTCTTCTATTTCAACACTTCACTATTTTTAACAATTCATGTATATAATAAAAATGTGATTTTTAATGTAAAACAATTTATTTCAAAACTCCATTATTTTATATAGTTCATATAGATGATAGAAATATGATTTTTATTATAAACAATTTATTTCAAAACAAGATTATTTTATATATCTCATATTGATGATAAAAATGAGATTTTTATTATAAAACAATTTCTTTTAAAATATGAATACCATTCAACACATGAATTTCAATTCAACGAATGAATATCGATTCAACACATGAAGGTTTTCTATAGTTTATATATATAGATAAAAAGGTGATTTTTATGTTTAAAACATGAATACCATTCAACACATGAATTTCAATTCAACAAATGAATATCGATTCAACACATGAAGGTTTTCTATAGTTTGTATACATAGATAAAAAGGTGATTTTTATATTTAAAACACGAATATCATTCAACACATGAATTTCAATTCAACGAATGAGTTTCAATTCAACACATGAAGGTTTTCTATTCAATGAATAAATATAGTTTCAACAAATGAAAATAATTCAAACACATGAATATTATTCAAAATTTCGGCAGCATAACGGCAGGGTAATTAAAACCGGGACCGTCCCTAGTACGGCTCCTCGCTCTACCTTAAAACCTCGCGGTTTTTGACAATGGGGAATCATGCATCTAGTTCGCACGCAGGCGGCATGTATATTTTTTTCATTTCCACAAACTAATCCTATGTGGTTTCAACCAAATATTTCTCAACCACAAACGGGTATTTTTCAACCACAATCAATCAATATCAACCACAAACAATTCCAACCAACCATTCGCTATCAATCAATTTTCACACCAATCACAACCAATAAATATCGTCCATGGTTTGTGGACGAGGGGCATATATATATATATATTTATATATGGCATTTCACTTCTATTTCAACACATATATAATTTTTACAACGCATATATAACTTATACATCGAACGTACAACTTATACAACGCTTATACATGAGGTGTAAAATGCTTATATAACTCATACATCGACTATATAATTTATACATCATCGTTTTCCATATCGTTTATAAATTAGAAATCTCACATTGGGTTCCACTCCACCAAAAATTGCAGAAGGCTCAGAAAAATATGCGGTCTCTTCTAGAATGTAGAAGACGTCCACACGGTCATGATGTTTCCTGTTTCATCGAATTTCGTCAAGAAATGAAAAAGATATGATTTTTCAAAGTTTGCAACGGTTTAAAGGTGTTAAAACAGTTGAAATTAACCAAAGCCGTACCTTCACAGTTTGGTTCGAAACTAGGTTTCCGATTTTCGTTCAATCTGTGCAACTATATGACGATCGGCCTGTGCCACGATCTCGAGCTTGGAGAGGGCTTTCCAGTGCCACCACTGGTGGCTAGTTCGATGCTCAGATGAACGGGCGGCGGCGAAATGAAGTTGCCACCTTTGAGGTGCTTGATCTCGCTCTATAGGGCACGGTGGAGGACAAACCAGGTATGGATGGGAAGAGGGGGGAGAGTACTTTAAAAAGTTCAACTGGAGGGAGGTCTATCGAGGCGTGGTTTCGCCGGAAAGAGGAGGGGAAATTTTGAAGAGCCGTCGTCGTCGAATCGGGGAGAGAGAAAAAGGTTTTTCTTTTTTTTTATAAAAAATATGATTGGCCGGTGTATATATATTTCAAAAAATTTAGGTTTTCACAAATGAACTCCTTTTTAAACCCAACGACTGTCGTCCCTAGCATTTTACCCCCATTCCGAACACAATGAGATATGTTTCGAAGGCCCATTCGAATGTTTCAGTCAATTTTTCTTCAAATTAAAATATAAAACATTCAATATTAAATTTGAATGTACATCTCAATTTTCCAGGGCCACAAACTGATTCTAAAAATTCCTGAAAAATAAATCTAGCTATGTTTTGATGATACGGTCCCAACAAAACTAGTTTCGTCGAATTCTGAGACCGTTTGCAAAAAGGCCCATTTCTGGCCGATCCAATTTAACTATAATGGACCAAAACACGTTTTCCTTTGCCACGCTCACATATTAGCTTCAAAAATTATGAAATTTGAAAACTAGCAATAACTTCACATCCTGGATCCAACAAAAGTGTTTTCGTCGAATTCCGAGGTCGCATGCAAAATGGCCATTTTCACGGGCTATATAAATTCCATAGTGACCTTTCTGAAAATTCATTTAGCCATAACTTTTGCTTTCCGCTATGAAACTTCGATTTTTCAGATTCGTTAGAAAGGTATTCACTAACAGATTTAAATATTTTTGGTTTCACTCAAATCCGTTTTGTTTTGCACCAGGTACAGTCCGACAAAGTTTGAATTCAAATTTTGAAACTACCGCGCCATTTCAGGCCTTGTTTATAATTAGAATTAATTATATTCCTTTTCAATTGTCGATTCAAACTCATTTTTCATTGCTATTATTTAAAATAAATATTTTAAATATTTAAAATCCATCATTTTAGCCAATTTAAAATTTTTTAAATTGGTTCAGATTTTCCGGGTCGTTACAGATAAGCTCTATTTTTGTCATGTGTAGAAATTATGATACAACCCTTCGTGAATCAAACATATTTGGGCTTTCTTAAAACTTAACTACTGCCTAATAATTTAACATACCATGTTTATATTCAGTTAAACTTAAACAAAGCATATCTTTTGTAAATAATTTAAAAAAATCATATAAAGTAATTTACATACCATAAAAAAGAAAGTGTGTGACCATGACTTACGTATTGAGTTCGAGACCACATAACAATATATATGTTGACTAAAAGGAGAATATGATTTAACTACAGAAAGTAGTAAGTTAATATTCTTTATTTGGTGTACATATGGTAATAGAGTTGAGATAAACTCTTAAAAGGACATGAGGAGTTAAATATATTGTTTTGAAATGGAAGCAGCAGTTGATGTATTATTTTGTGTAAGCTTGGAATGCAAATCATGTTTACCATATATAGTTGCAAATTATTGTATATTATATTGCCTTTCAATTATCTAATCATGTTAGTTAAATATATTACAGAAAATGTTTCTGAAAATTAATTAGCGGATAGAAAATATAGTTAAACGGAGTGGTGACTTTTTCCTTTTGTTAGGTAGAAAAAACTTTTTATGTTTGCTTCAATGAAATTTTACTGCGTCTGCAGTACACTTTTTTTGGACATTTTGTGTACAATGTACATTTTGGGCAATTCCTAATGAATTGGTCTTATGTCACCGTTAAGTATAATAGCATATAAAAGCTTTTGTAAAAGAAAATTATGATGCTAGCACGATGAAATTTCAAGAATACAACATCATGCAAAATTATAACTTTAAATTCTAATAGTATGAAAGTTTTATTTAACTAGGGAAAAGATTACGTAAACAAAAAACATAGTCTAATTTATCATAAAACTATGTTCACACTATTATATTCAAGTTGATACATATTACCAATGATTGTATTTCAAAATAAACTAATATTTAATCATTTTCTTTGTGTTGATTAAGAAAACCTTTGAATAAGGAAATCATTAATTAGTCAATGATAAAAATTAAAGAAAACATGATTATTCCACCAAGCTGATACATATATAGAAATAGGTAACAAATGAAGGTTTTAAATAGCTGAAGATAAAACTAAATCATCCAATGATAAATTAGTCAAAGGTTTATTTACAGACTGTCTTTCAGATTTTTTTTTCATTCTTGCTTTATAAATAGGAAATGAAATGTATATTATTGACTACCATTTCTTTTAATTATTTTTCCATGTATGCTCATTTCACTTACAAATTATTTTGAATTGAATGCATAAAAAGTGCACCTTTATATCCCGTTACTATAAAATAATTAATTTAATGAATACCATAATCCTCCTGCTTCAAAATGAGAAATTCCTCATCAAACTTTTTTTTATACACATGCTGGCATGGTGATTGACTATATGTACCTTCTTTCATTTCACTTTTTACAACTCAAGAAATGATCGACTGTATATACATATATACACACAACTTGTTTATGTTCTGGATTGCATACTCTCACTTTAAGTACAATCAAGTTATTCATTCAATATGCACTTCATAATGTTCGACTCTTAAGCAATATAGGCTATGTAAATAATATTATGTTTCCGTGATCCACTTGTAAAATTTGTCTAAATCAAACTGTATACGTCGGTATGGTATTAATCTATGCATGCAAAGTAAAATCAAAATTTATTGCTTTGTGCAAATTGGGTAAATACCCGGTTTAAGCTATGTACCATGGCACACTTGTTATTATAGGATCTCCACAGTTCGTTCCATTTACAAAGTATGCATTGTTTGAAGTTGGAAATTAGTCAAATATGAACATCCAAGAAAGTTTCATTTTGTTGAAGATTACATAGTATTTTGTTACACAGTAAGACACCATTTCATTGGAGATTCAACCATGCCATCTATAGGAATATTTAAGAAAGTTTCATTTTGTTACGAAGAATAAATTTCATTTTTCTTTTCATATATATAATCAAAATTTCGAGTACCTATCATGTACATTAAATTTTAAAAATAGATCATAAGAAAGGAAAACGTAAGACACTAATTTTAGTAAATGCAGAAAAATTGGAAAGGACATGGAAATACTATTGTAGCACTAAACATAGAAGACAAAATTTGCTTATTTTTTTTAACTTTTAAGACTTTTCATCCAAAAAAGAAGCTTTTTAGTTAGTTGATACAAATCCAAAGTGTATAGTTGATGTCCTCTGTATAAATAAATCAGAAAAATAGATATAAAGTTGATAGTTATAAATTTGTAATTTTGTCAAATGACCCATTTTATGTCTGTTGCAGGATCTACACCATTGTTTGCAAGCGAGAAAGAAAACCAATTCTGCCTGGCACCTGAAGTTGCAACACCAACTCCCCCAGTTTTTCTTCTTTCAGCGCCTTGGATATTTTTCAGCCTAACACCTAAAAAGCAAATCATCCACCACCACAACTACCCCTCCCCCAGCCCCACAAACCCCCTTACTTCCCTCCCCCTCCTTTATGTAACACTATTTACAAAATTTTGCTAATAAAAAAGCTCAGACTGCTCAAAATTTGTAGAATCGTACAGCGGTAGAACGCTCAATTTTATTTAAACTAATAAGAAGGAAGCCAGATTGAAATTTATTGGCTTGCTACATTACACTTCTGGTTTAAGAACCGCGACTCGGTAGTAATCCAACCATCATACTAAAATTAATCTAAATAACAAAAGCATGCATTTTCATACATGATTCACAATTACTTCTTTTCACGCATTCATTGGCCGAGGGAAATATTGCAAGGCGCTCTACAGATTAGCCTCATTTCAATCTCTACAACTCGGAATTAATCTTTTTATTCATAATGTACAAACAAACCTTCATGTCATTTCTAAGCTTATGATGAATCCAGAAATTTTTCCAATCTAGAACATGGCAAATGCTCTTTTGAAGGCTGAAATAGTAAGTAGACCGCTGGCTTCATCAGCAAAGCAGTTTCCTCTAAAGTCTGTAACATGTGTTAGAATTCGATATAGAGAGGAGGAGAGAGATAAAACGCAGAATAATTTAATGACTACATTGTTCTTACTTTTTGCTTACTTTTAATATTCCTTTAATTTTTCTTACATTCACTTCAAAATGGTAGGCTTTATATATAGGAGCCTTAAATGACACTTCATTTAATAGACATCCCATTTCACTAAGAACCACACAAACTTTCATATGACTCTTGAAACATAAAAGACACAACACATTACAAACTGACACTTTGACTTCATAACTAATAAATTTCAAATTATGTGTCCAACACTTCCCCTTAATTTGAAATTTATCTTCGATTTATTGAGATAACAAACGAAGCACTTTTTTTTCGATTTGTTATGCACTTTCTCATCACCTTCAATAAACAAAGCACTTTCTCATCACCTTCAATTTTTTTTTTAATATTGGAGCACTTTCTCTCCATGGTGCACTTTCTCACCAACAACTTTAAAATAAATTTTTTTCCATAGCCACTTGTGCCATGTTCTCTTGCTCTCTAGAGATTTCTCTCTATCACCTCTCATCAACCTAGCTCTGATACCATGTTAGAATTCGATATAGAGAGGAAGAGAGAGATTAAACTTAGAATATTTAATGACTACATTGTTCTTACTTTTTTCTTACTTTTAATATTCCTTTAATTTTTCTTACATTCACTTTAAAATGGTCGGCTTTATATATAGGAGCCTTACATGACACTTCATTTAATAGACATCCCATTTCACTAAGATCCACACAAACTTTCATATGACTCTTGAAACATAAAAGACACAACACATTACAAACTGACACTTTGACTTCATAACTAATAAATTTCAAATTACGTTTCCAACAACATGAAAGGGAAATGGCTCAAAAACATAATGTTTACTAACAAGCAGCAGACTATTATGATTACAGTCATTCCCACTAATGTTGGCTTCTAGAGTAAGAGTTCTGAGTTTGAGCTTCAAATCAAAGGGAAAATTAATAATTAATTTTTCCAAGTAGATATGAATATATGAAGCGAGAAAACAGTACAAAGGTAAAATAATAATTACCACAAACATAGTCTTGAGCTTCAACATTTATGTCCGAAGGTGAATCCGATCTTAAACTGCCTCCTGTATGATAAGGCATCTGTGAAGGTTTTAACAAATAAAAACATAATCAAAAATTTATATGAAAGCTTTTATTTCAATTACGTAATTCAAATGCGAAACCACAATGAAACAAATACAAAATTGAATTTATTTTAAGAAGAGGGTTCCCCAAACTTGTGGAGACACATCCATATCTTATATTACAAATTGCAAATATGTGCATGATATAATAGAAAGCAGAATACCAATCTGACATACTTTCAGGTACAATCTGATAGGAAGAAAATGTGACAAACTTTTTTATAGAAGAGGAGAATTTAGACAGACTTTCTATTTTATTTCACTTTTCTTTTTCGTTCTGTCATTACAAACAATGTCACTAGCATCCTTTTATAGGCAATACAGTCCAAAGGAAACATAGAAAACCAAGCACCATTTGACTCTTTACATACAAAAGACACTTGACTCTTCAATTATTTTATCATTTCCCACAATCATTTAATGTTCATTCAACAAAACTACCCCATAAACTTAAATGCTTCTTCCATCCGTCATGCCAACCATTTTCTTGCATTTGTTGAGAAGTACTTTCGACAATGGTTTTGTAAAGATGTCCGCATCTTGATCTTGACTTGTCACATGCACCAGTTCCACACTTCCTCCTTCACATGATCTCGGATAAAGTGAAAACGAGCATCGATGTGTTTGCTTCTTTCATGGTTCACTGGATTCTTTGCCAACTCAATTGCTGATTTGTTGTCAACATGAATCACGGTTGCAACGAGTTGCTTTAGCTCCATCTTACTTAAAAAAATTCTAAGCCATATCGCATGACATACACACGAAGATGCTGCCACATATTCAGCTTCGCACGTTGAGAGCGTCACGATCAGTTGCTTCTTTGAAAGCCAAGTGAACGCAGTATCTCCCATAAAAAAAACATATCCCGAGGTACTTTTTCGATCGTCTATGTCTTCGTACCAATCATTGTCAGAATAGCCAACTAACTTGTAATCTTCTTCTTTTAAGTAGAACAATCCATGTGACACCTTTCCTTGTATGTATCGTAGGATTCGCTTCACCGCCTTCCAATGTGAATGAGTCAGCTCCTCCATGAACCGACTTACAATTCCAACGCTTAATGATAGATCCGGCCTTGTGCATGTGAGATAGCAAAGGCTTCCTATCAAACTCCGGTATCTACTCGCATCAACACGTTCTCCTCCATCGAACTATGAAAGTTTTGCACCTAGTTCCATTGGTGTTGATATCGGGGTGCAATTTCCCATCTTGAACTTCTTCAAAATCTCTTTTGCATATGCCTCCTGTAATATAAAAATTCTCGTCTCTACTTATCTAACCTCCAATCCCAAGAAAAACTTCATCAAACCCAAATCTTCTTTCTTCTTTACATAAAGGGCATGCTCATAGGGACATTGCTTGAACCCATTCTCCTTGAAATATGAATAGATGCGTGTATTCCATGCTTACAGTGCTTGCTTCAACCGGTAAAGCGCCTTCTTCAAATTTAGCACCTTCTTCTCTTCTCCGAATTTCATGTACCCAGGTATTTGTTAGATGTAGACGTCTTCTTCAAGTACACCATTCAAGAATGCCGACTTGACATCCATTTGAAATATTGGCCATCTGAATTGAGCAGCTTGTGAAATGAGCAGTCGAATTGTCTCCATTCTTGCAACAGGAGCGAATATCTCATCATAGTCGATTCCTGCTTTTTGCTTGTATCCCTTCGCAACAAGTCGCGCCTTGTACCGTTCTATCTCACCTTGAGCATTCATATTTTTTTTGAACACCCATTTCACACCAATGGGCTGACTTCCTTTCGGAAAATCTGCAAGCTCCCATGTTTTGTTGCGATTATTTGCCTTAATCTCCTCGTTCATGGCAGCTTGCCACTCCTTGTCTCGAACCGCCTCTTCAAAACTGATATTTTCAGCATCATACAAAAGACATACAAGGTGTACCTCATTTGTCGAATCATACAAAACTTGCAAACTTCTTATTTTTGGTTGTAGTGGTTCATCTTCATTGTTAGTAGTTTCGGGGTATGTTGGTATACTTGCTGGTGCAATGACTGATTCTCTAACTTCTGTAACAACGTCCTTCGAATTGTTCCAGTCCCACTCGCTTGCTTCGTCTACTCGCACATCACGACTCACCATCACCTTCTTGCTAATTAGGTTGAGCAACTTGTACCCTTTTGTCTTCTCATCATACCCATTGAAAATATACCTTTTTCTTTTGTCTTCGAGCTTCGTTCTTCATTGACCTGGTACGTGTGCATAAGCCACACTACCGAACACCTTGAAATGAGAAACTGTTGGCTTTTGTCTGCTCCAGGCCTCTTGTGGTGTTTGATCATTTAATTTCACATATGGACATCGATTTTGTACATAGATGGCACACTGTACAGCCTCTGCCCAGAATTCCTTCGGCATCTTCTTATTTTTGAGCATTAATCGAACTATGTCTAGAATAGTCTGGTTCTTCCTCCCGGCCACACCATTTTGTTGAGTAGAATATGATGCGGTTAAAAATCTCTTTATGCCTTGCTCCTTGCAATACTCCATGAAAGTCGCCGAAGTATACTCGCCACCTCCATCGGATCGTATGGCTTTGATGTGTCTACCAGTTGCCTTCTCCACCATCACTTTGAATTTTTTGAACACCTCGAATGTTTTGGATTTTTCCTTTAAAGAATAACCCCAAGTTTTTCGTGAGAAGTCACCGATAAAAGAAATAAAATACCTTTTACCGCTGAAAGATTCGGGCGTGATTGGTCCACATATGTCGGTATGAATCAACTCGAGAATATGTTTAGCTTGATATTCGACATTCTTTTGAAATGAGGTTCTTGTTTGCTTGCCCAGCACACAATCTTCACAAAATTTTCCCTCATAATACATGTCTGGCAGTCTGTGCACCATGTCCATCCTTACTAACTTCTTTAAACCACCATGATATAGATGACCAAAGCGAAAATGCCACAACGACGCCTTGTCTTCTACGTTGACTTGCAAACATTTTTCCTGCACACTTCTTAATTTCAGTTTGTACATCGGATTTCTTCCCATCTCAACTCGAGCAACTAGACGTCCTTCATTGTCTTTCAGCTGTAGTGCCCCGTTTTTCATGAATACCGAGTATCCCTTCTCTATATGTTGCCCCATGCTCAAAATATTACATTTAAGATCAGGTAATAAACATTCTCAATTGATCCTTCTGTACCATCTTTTTGTAAATAATGAACTGTACATTGGCCTTTTACTTGGATCTTTTACGCGTCTCCAAATGAAACATGTCCATCTTCAACCTCTCGGATCCCCCTGAATAGGTGCTTGTGCCCGCACATATGGTTACTAGCACTGGAATCAAGATACCACTCCGTGTCACTGTCGGAGACGGTATTTTTGTAAGCCATCATAAGAACACCATCTTCTCTTGCCTCCTCTTCTGCAACTAGATTAGCGTTTTCTTCTACCTTTTTCTCGGAATAGCACTCCTCTGAATAGTGTCCATACTTTCCACAATTATAGCACTTGATATTTGATTTACACTCTTTTACGTAGTGTCCTTGCTTGCCGCAGTTATAGCATTCCTCATTTGAATAATTTGACCGGCCACCTTTACCACGACCACGTCCTCTTCCTCAACTATTTTGTTGGCTTGACTGTCCCTTTTTCTCATGAATTTCACCTTGACCGCGGCCTACACAACCGCGACCATTGTTCCGACCTCCACGACCACTACGTCCTCTTCCTCGATTGTGTTGTGCATACATCACCTTGTCTTCCTTGAGACTTGCCTTAGCTTGCAAAGCCTCTTCGAGTAGCTTTTCTTTCTTTTTCTTCTTACACTGTTCGTGTGCCTCGAGGGAACCAGCAAGTTCGTCGACTGTGAGCGTCGTAAGGTCCTTTGATTCTTCTATCGCACATACAACATTCTCAAAATTATCAGTTAACGATCTCAAGATCTTCTCTACAACACGCGCGTTGGTTAGCGCCTCACCATTACGATTTAGTTGATTCACCACAGCTTGAATACGTGTGATGTAGTCAGATACACTTTCGGACTCCTTCATTCTAGTGCTCTCAAACTCACCACGAAGAGTTTGGAGACGTACTTGCTTGACTCGGTCGGCTCCTTTATATACACTTTTTCTAAAATGTCCCATGCTTCTTTTGAAGTATTTTCATTGGCAATCTTCTCAAGACCCGACTCGTCAATGGCTCGAAACAACATGTATAATGCTCCTTTATCCTTCGATCGTGACTCTTTCAGTGCCTTATTTTGAGCCGCCGAATATCCCGTGGTATTTGTTGGTTCTTCGAAACCTTCTTTGATTACCTCCCATGCATCTTGAGATCCGAACAGAGCTTTCATTTGAATGCTCCTGTTCTCATAATTCGCCTTCGTCAGTCGTGGCGGTGGCATTTGGCTCATCATGTTCTTCATCGGCTCTGATACCAGTTTGATATAATAAAGAGCAGGATACCAACCTGCCAGACTTTCAGGTACAATCTGATAGGAAGAAAATGTGGCAAACTTTTTTATAAAAGAAGAGAATTAGACAGACTTTCTATTTTATTTCACTTTTCTTTTTCATTCTGTCATTACAAACAATGTCACAAGCATCCTTTTATAGGCATTACAGTCCAAAGGAAATATAGAAAACCAAGCACCATTTGACTCTTCACATACAAAAGACATTTGACTCTTCAATTATTTTATCATTTCCCATAATAATTTAATGTTTATTCAACAGTGCGAGTGTAAATAGGAATTACAATTATTTAGAACTGATCATTACATAAAATAAATAATACAACCTCAGAACCTCTTCCTTCGAAAGAAATGCCTCGGCTTCAAAAGCATAAACTTCTATGCTTTTAAAAAAAGCACAAAACATTGTTTTTTGTAGTTATCAGTTAGCACTAAACCATCGAAACCAAACAATTTTACATTAGTTGAATACAAATTAGTCGTATTTCTGCATTAAAAAGAAAAAGAGTAAAAGAGGACATATATGAATCATTAATTTCAGTGCCCTTGAGAAAATGGAAAGTTAATATATAAGGGGTGAAACTCTCCTATGCTCTCGAAAATCGACAATTCAAAAGCTTTTTTAAAAGACGACGCAAAGTTTATGATCGACGTAAGTCGACATGAGCTCTTTATGTCAAATGTGAAATATTCAAGATACTCAAAACATGAGCATTTCTGATATCCAAGAACAAACCCACGATAAATGCATAGAATTTGTCATCATTTAACCTTAAGAAATGAAAAATTGAGCTGGAATTTTGAATGGTGGAAAGACGTATTTGCTTCATTAATTGATTTAGTCTTTTTATACGAAGTCATTAAAAAGATGGAAACCTCGTTGATTTTGGGTATAAGTGGATACGTGCAGCTAATGTGAAAGATCAGGTTGGGAAATACAAAAATACCTTCTTTTATTTAACCATTTATCCGGAAAAATGGAAGGCCAAAGTTTTAAAAGCTTCCTATGAAGGTTTTTGATTTAAAATATAAAAGATTATTTCTACATACTAGATACACATATAAGTAAATACGGATATGCAACAACAATAGCAATAGCAACAAATAAATAATACTGATACATACCTAGATAGATAGTCGGGTTGAACACTGAATTTCAGTTGCTCAGATGATGCATGTTGACCCAAAAACTCAGAAGACATTGTAACAACCCGTATTTTTGAATAACATGTTATAAAATAAATGGAGGCAGAATTAAATTGTAAAATCTGAATCAAGGGAAACGGCCTATGCCATTGCGTTCGACTCGGAAAAATACACGAAATAGGGTCCGAGTTTTCGAAAATCGGAGTCCGTATGACCAAGATATGGCCTCGCGAAGTTTCACGAAAAATTCCCAAATTAAAGTATACTTAATTAAGTGAAATGGGTTGCGCAGAGAAATATATATATTGATATTTATATATATATATAATTGAAAATTAAATAAATAAATATGCAAAAATGTTCAAAACAACGAATTGGGAGAGGGGAATAACCGAACCGGCCGATTTTTGAGGTC
This sequence comes from Allium sativum, assembly GCA_030737875.1. Taxonomy (NCBI): domain Eukaryota; kingdom Viridiplantae; phylum Streptophyta; class Magnoliopsida; order Asparagales; family Amaryllidaceae; genus Allium; species Allium sativum. The sequence goes on along the minus strand of CM060925.1, from coordinate 134,232,442 downwards.
GACCCGAGCACGCTGGGTCGACTAGGGGTTAATCCAGGGTGTTTGGCTGTCAACCCGTGGGCCGATTCGCTCAAATGCAGATTTTGCATTTGAATGGTTCTCATGGTCCATCTTTAATCTAAAGGCCCTAGATGGTTCCTACACTTGAATTCTTCCCCAAGACATGCTTTGATGGCTTGGATTGAATCTAGGGTTAATCCTATGGCCTAAAACACTTGCCTAATCTATAAATAAAACCCTAACCTACCCTAAATCATCATTATTCATTCATACAACTAAACTATGGCAAAATCAATCCTCTCATGGCCTCCACTCTCTTCATAAAATTCCTAAATAAATTCCTAAGTGATTTTCCATGCATACAAGTGTTTTCAAACTTGTATGAGCATCATTAGCTTGCATTCAAGTCAAGTTTATATATTTGCATCATAAAGAAAGAGTCTTGATCATTTTGGCTCAAGGGTTTTGCTTGCATTTTGGGTTTAATTGATTTCATAAGGGCTTTGTCATATTTTTGTGACTTCTTAAGCATTGTAAGCCCTATTCTACTTTCATACTTAAACTCTAAAGTTAAATGTATGATATGCAAGTTTATATGCAAGTTTATCATGTTGTGATATGCAAGTTTATATGCAAGTTTATCATGTTGTGATATGCAAGTTTATATGCAAGTTTATCATGTTGTGATATGCAAGTATGCCAAGTTATGTTATGCAAGTTTGGGTTGAACATTTTGTTCATGCTATCATGTTATGCAAGCTTATTTTGGGTTTATGAACATAAAGCTTTAAGCTTTATGCCAAAGGTTGCATTTTAGCAACATGTAAGTTATCATATCTCTTATGATAACTTGCATGTGAGGCTAAATGCGAACTTATGGCCATCTCTACATGTCATTTAGCACCATGTATCACCAATATGCTAAGTTTGGTTTTATGCATGCTTTTGAGGCCTAAAAATGTAATATGCAAGTGTACGAACATATGAACATTTCATATGCCACCATGTTAAGCTTGTGGCTTCAATACCTTTATGTCATGATTATGCCAAATTCCCTCTTTCTATCCTTTATGCGCTATTGCGATATGTAAGCGATGGGATTGCGTTTGGGGTTGGGTAAACTTAAAAGACATAAAACATAAGCTTGGGAATTTACCTATTAAGTTAGGTCTACCCATTGGGAATTTACCTATTAAGTTAGGTCTACCCAATTGCTTGAAAACTTGTAACATGTTTTGGAAACATGATGGACATGACACTTAGAAAAGATAAGTGTGGCCAACTCGAGGTTGGGTTGAGTTTGTAGCGTAAACCTACCCGGAACCGACCGGCTTGACTAGTTGCTACAAACAATAGGACCCAATGTGAGAAGTTGGTCATGTTGTACCTTGAACCCGAGGTTAGACCAAGTTGTGGTGTAAAGCTACCCGGACCCGCCCGGCTTAACTAGTAACCACAACAAGGTCTAATGTGAGAGGTTAAGGCGCATTAAATTAATTAATGCCTCGTGATTAGGGTTAAGTCATGGTCCACTTAATACTTAACCAATTTGGGCTTGGTAGATTAATCGGGGTTAAGTCGTGAACTCATCGTTACACTTAACCAAGTTAATCCAGGATTAGCAAGAGGGTTAAACCGTACTTAACCCACTAGAAAAATCCTAGCAATGGGGGCCCACTCCAGCAGTAATCCCAAGTTAGTATCATCATGACCCTAGGGACTAGGCTAGGGTGGGGGCACGATTACTGGACTGGAGGTAAGTGACCAAAAGCGACGGCAGAGGGTACGACGGTGTAGTTCCGGGCGGACTCTGGTCGTGCACATAGTCCGTAGCCGGAGAAAACATGCACGGGTACCAGTAGATCGGGACTGTGCACTCATGTTCATGGTGTCCAGGGGTTGACACCCTAGGGCTTGATACACCCGAAGGGTGGACCCGGCACAGTTCGACTACAATTTTGATTGGGCCGTATTGACACCAACACGTGACGAGTTAGGCTTAGGGAGCCGATCGACTAGACCGTTTGGTTGGACCTTGTATTAGGGTCATTTCATGTTATTGGGCCAAAGCTTGGGCCAAGGGAGCAATACTTGTTTATTCAAGTCATGTTAGTTTGCTAGTACACCTGTGGTGCAAAACCTTAATCTTGATTATGCGATGACACCTTTATCTACCTTGTTAGTTAATCATCATGCTAGTATATTGTTATCCTTATGTTCATCCCTGCTGCTCATGCCAGTTAACTTTATCAGTTTACATTGATTGTAGTAGGGCTTACTCAGTCTTTTTGACTGACCTGTTTTCTTTCGCCTCTTTTCTTCCGTTCCCCCCCAAGGTTCTCAGGGAGGGAATACTGGAGCTTAGCTTGGATTTCGGATTGCTTGCTTGTGGGATTTCAGCTCATGTACGGTTTCGACATGAAGCTAGCTATGGTTACCACTTAATTGGGGATAGCACTTATTTATTTCAGTTTTTCAGTTGATGTTGTTTTATCTAGACTTGTTTAATTTGGAAAGCTATGTTGTACCAGACTTGTTTTGAAATGTTTTGAAATCTTCCGCTGTTTTATCTATGTTATTTACTCTGTTTACATATATACATATGTTCTTGTTCTGCCTTGATATATCATTATGCATGTTTACCTGATTCAAGTGCCCCTCCAAAGTCAGAGTGCTTGCAAGAGCCACCCTGGTGGAGGTGGGGTGTTACATTTGGTATCAGAGCCAGGGTACGAGAAGGAACAAAAAAAAAAGCTTTTAGAAAACTTTTGGAAAACTATTTTCAAAACCAAGTATAAAGTATTTTCCAAAGAAAAGTCTAGTTTATTTTAAAGGCTATTCCCCAAAAAGCCATTAGCAAAATTCCTTCGTTTTTCTCCATTCTGAATCTGTCTTTTTCTTCGTTTTCAGTATGGCCGATAACTTTGCTATTCCGGAGGGAGTACACGTACCTGTTTGGTATAGGAGACTTTTGGAGGCTAGGGCGACCGAAGCCGGCCCCGCAGATGTTCCTCCTCCTCCTCCTCCGGTAGTTAATGTTCCTCCTCCTCCTCCTCCGGTGGTTAATGTTCCTCCTCCTCCTGTCGCTGAGGTTCCTCTTCCTCCTCCCCCTCAGCATCCTCAAGTGGACTTCGCAAAGACTTGCAAAGATTTCAAAGCAATGGGTGGCAAGAACTTTCAAGGCACTGAGACTTTTGTAGAGGCCAGAAATTGGTTGAAAGAGACCGAGGATTTGTTTGCTATCTTTGGGTTAGACGATCAGAGGAAGCTCTTGTTGGCGGTTTGGCTTATGAAGGATGAAGCCGCTTATTGGTGGGAAGTCACCAATGGTACTAGGCCTGTTGAGACTTGGGCCGATTTCAGGGCAAGGTTCATGCTTAAGTTTCTATCTTCTGCTGAGGAGAATCTGCAAATGGAGAGGTTCATAACTTTGAAACAAGGAGATATGTCTGTCAAAGAATATGTGAACAAGTTCAATCAGTTAGCTCGTTTTGGCTTGGATATGGTGAATACTCCTCAGAAGAAGGCTCTTCGTTTTGCTAGAGGATTGAATGAGCCGTTGCAGGGATTGGCTATGTCACATATTCCCCATGGGGCCACGTTTGAGAGTTTGGTTGATATGGCGTTACTTCAGGGAGATGTCAAGAAAGAAACCAAGATGAATGATACTCAAGCCAAGAAGACTGATTCCCAGGGAAAAGGAAATCAGGGTAATCCAAGTGGTCAGAGCAGTCAAGGCAATCAGAACAAGAACAAGAGTCAAGGCAACAAGGGGAACAACAACAAGGGCAATAACAACAAGGGCAAGAACAACAAGGGGAAGTGCCATTATTGCGGTTCAGTTGGGCATCTTATTAAGGATTGTAAGAAGAGGAAAAGGAAGAATGGTGAATGCTTTTTCTGCGGTGAGACTGGACATTTCAGTAAGGATTGCCTGAGGAAGCAAGGGCAAGGCCAGGGTCAGACTCAGCGTGCTGGACCTTCAGGAGGGCAAGTTCATGCTCTCAATGTCGCTCCAGTTCCCGATCGAGGTAGTATTTCTGTTGAGAGCCTTGTATATATTTCTGATTTTCCAGTTCGTACCTTGTTTGATTCTGGTGCATCGCATAGCTTTATCTCATCTGATCTTGTTGATAGTTTGCACCTTAGTACTAGCTTGGTAGATGATCCCGTCTGTGTCTCAATTCCTATTGGGGGTTCCGCCCATTTGTCTATGATATGTGGGGATTTGAGGATCTCTATACTGAGTGTAGAGTTCTTGTGCAGTGCTTATGTTCTTGGTTTTAGGGGATACGGATTGATATTGGGCATGGATTGGCTGTCCAGATATGGAGCCAATCTTGATTGTGAGCATAGGGTTGTGAGGCTCGTGACTCGCCTCGGAAACACCCTAGAGATTTCTTATGATCCGAGAGGTCCCGTCATGTTGTGCTATCTGGAATCACTCAACTCGTCAATGGAAACTCTTCAGTCTGTGAGAGTGGTTCGAGAGTATCCGGATGTTTTCAATGAAGTTAGGGGGTTGCCCCCTAAGCGAGAGATTGATTTCCGCATTTATCTGGTGGATAATGCAAAGCCTGTTTCTTTGCCCGTTCGGCACATGGCTCCGCGTGAAAGGCGGGAGCTAAGTAAGCAAGTGAAAGAGTTGCTTGAGAAGAACTTCATTAGACGAAGTATATCTGAATGGGGAGCGCCTGTGGTATTTGCTACCAAGGCGGAAGGTTCTCTCCGACTTTGCGTTGACTATCGAGAGTTGAATAAGCTGACTAAGAAGAACAGACACCCGTTACCGAGGATTGATGATCTCTTTGACCAGCTTGTCGGTGCTTCTGTTTTCTCTCAGCTTGATCTTGCTACGGGGTTCCATCAGCTCAGGGTAGTTGAAGATAGTATAGACAAGACTGCGTTCAGAACTCCAGATGGATTCTTCGAATGGCTTGTCATGCCGTTCGGCTTGACTAATGCACCCGCATATTTCGTGGACTTGATGAGTAGGGTGTTCAAGGAGTTCTTGAACAAGTTTGTCGTGGTCTTCGTAGATGATATTCTGATCTTCTCTAAGGACGAGGAAGAGCACGCAAGGCATCTCATGGAGGTGATGGATACGCTTAGAGCGCATCAGTTGAAGGCCAAGTTCTCCAAGTGTCACTTTTGGAGAAGGGAAGTTAGATTCCTGGGGCATATAGTATCTAAGCAAGGCTTAGCGGTGGATCCCACTAAGGTAGTGGCAGTTCAGGATTGGAAGACTCCAAGGAATGCAACCGAAGTGAGAAGTTTTCTAGGTCTTGCGGGTTTTTACCGGAAGTTCATCAAGGACTTCGCAAAGATATCCGCTCCTCTCACTAAATTGACGAAGAAGAATTTAGTTTTTGCTTGGAGCATAGAATGCGAGCTTGCTTTTCAGAAGCTCAAGAGAGCCCTCACATCAGCACCTGTTCTAGCTTTGCCCGATGGAGGGAAGTTATTTACCGTATACACCGATGCATGTGGCACGGGGTTAGGAGCTGTTCTTATGCAAGAAGGAAGAGTGATATGCTTTGGCGGTAGACAACTCAAAGTGCATGAGAAGAATTATCCCACTCATGACTTAGAGTTGGCAGCAATAGTATATGCACTCAAGGCTTGGCGCCATTATCTTCTAGGAGAAAGATTTGAGCTTTATACCGATCACAAGTCATTGAAGTATCTCTTTTCTCAGAAGGATCTGAATCTGAGGCAACAAAGATGGATGGAATTCTTGGCGTCCTACGATTTTGAGATAGCTTATACCCCTGGCAAGGGGAATGTGGTAGCAGATGCATTGAGTAGAAGAAGGTTGACCCTAAGTCCTCTATTCGTTGAGATGAAGAATTTAGAGTATGTGGCAACCTTTGATTTCTCTTTGGCGATTGAGTCGATGACCGGTTCTTTAGCATCTCTGGAACTCAGACCTACCCTTCTTGATCAAGTTGGGGCTTCGCAGAGAGAAGACCCTCAGATAGTTGAGATTATGGATAAGCTAATTCGAGGAGAGACGTCTAGTCATCTCGCTCGATATTCTATTGATGACAAGGGTTGGCTGAGGAGAGACGGAAGGTTATGTGTTCCAATGGTAGAAGATCTAGTAAGAAGAGTTCTTGAGGAAGCGCATCGCTCTAAGTTGACTATACATCCGAGCGGAGATAAGATGTATAAAGATATGAAGCGCATTTTCTTTTGGCCTGGGGTGAAGAAGGATGTGGCAGAATTTGTCTCTAGATGTATCATTTGCCAGCAAGTTAAGGCCGAGTCGAAGAAGCCCGGTGGGCTATTGCATCCTCTAGACGTTCCACTATGGAAGTGGGAGAGTATTTCCATGGATTTTATCGATGGGCTACCAAGGTCAAGGAAAGGGAATACGAGCATTTGGGTTATTGTGGATAGACTTACGAAGAGTGCTCATTTCATTCCGGTGAAGAGCAAGAGGACCGCATCTTGGCTAGCATCTGTATATCTTCGTGAGATTGTGAGACTACATGGAGTCCCTTCTAGTATAGTCAGTGACCGTGACCCAATCTTTACAAGTCAATTCTGGAATAGCTTGCAAGAAGCTATGGGCACAAGGTTGAATCTAAGTACGGCTTATCACCCACAGACGGACGGTCAAACCGAAAGGGTGAATAGGGTACTCGAGGATCTGTTGAGGCTTTGTATTCTGTATTTTGGTGGTACTTGGGAAGACCATCTTCCTCTTGTTGAGTTTGCATATAATAACAGTTATCAGGCAAGCATAGGGATGGCACCATTTGAAGCTTTATATGGGAGGCCGTGCAAGTCGCCTACATGTTGGTGGGAGACTACAGATGAGCTTATACTTGGGCCTGATATGATCAGAGATACATCCGAGAAGATCGAGTTGATTCGGAGACGGATGAAAGCGGCCCAAGACCGACAGAAATCCTATGCTGATAAGCGAAGAACGGATTTGGAGTTTGATGTTGGGGATATGGTTTTCGTGAAGGTTTCTCCTTTGCGGAATGTGGTCCGATTTGGAGCTGTTGGGAAGTTGGCACCGAGGTTTGTTGGACCATTCCCTATTATAGAGAGGATCGGGCAGATGGCTTATAGAGTGAAGTTGCCCGAGAAGCTTGCTGGAGTACACGATGTTTTTCATGTCTCGCATCTCCGGAAGTGTTTACATGAATCAGCAGAGGTTGTTGAGCCAAGTGTTCTAAAAGATGTAGAAGTGGAGAAAGAGGCTACCTTGAGGAGAGCTCCGATTCGTATCTTGGGGACGGAGACCAAGAAGCTAAGGAATCGAGAGGTCAAATTGGTGAAGGTTCAATGGGGTGAAGCCGAAGAAGACGCAACTTGGGAAACCGAGGAGAAGATGCGTGGGCTTTATCCATTCCTTTTTGAGGGTACACTCTCAATCTCTTTTCTTTGTTAGCATATCTTTCTCTTTGCTATCCATGTTTATCTAGTTTATCGTGTTAATCTTGTCATGAGAACCTTAGGTAGAAACCCTTTGGATGAAACATGTGTTTGAAACATGTTATGCTTGATGGTTGCAAGTGGTTGCAAGTGTTTGCAAGTGGATACTCGTGGATGCATAATACACGTTAGGCACTAAGATCGGCTCACACACTTTCATACCGCATATGCATGAGTGTTTATGCTTATTCATGGATGAAAACTTGTTATGCTATCACGTGGATGTTGCATATGGATGAATGTTATGTGCACTCATGTAGAGATTATAAATTATGTTAGGAATTTGCATACATATGGACTCATTTCACTAACATATTTTGCATTAAGGGGGTTTACTGAATCAGTAACCTCCTGATTTTCGCATTAGATAAGTACATATACACACACCTTTGCATATGATCATACAGCATTTAGAACCTTTTAAGGACAATGATTGCTCGTGGATGATGTTTTGAGTAGATGGATGATGGATGGTAGGATACGTTCTTCCTAACTTGGAGATTTCGGGGACGAAATCCTTTAAGGAGGGAAGAATGTAACAACCCGTATTTTTGAATAACATGTTATAACATAAATGGAGTCAGAATTAAACTGTAAAATCTGAATCAAGGGAAACGGGCTATGCCATTGCGTTCGTCTCGGAAAAATACGCGAAATAGAGTCCGAGTTTTCGAAAATCGGAGTCCGTATGACCAAGATATGGCCTCGCGAAGTTTCACGAAAAATTCCCAAATTAAAGTATACTTAATTAAGTGAAATGGGTAGCGCAGAGAAATATATATATATATTGATATATATATATATATATATTGATATATATATATATATATATATTTAAAAGTTAAATAAATAAATATGCAAAAATGTTCAAAACAGCGAATTGGGAGAGGGGAATAACCGAACCGGCCGATTTTTGAGGTCGACCCAAGCCTGCTGGGTCGACTAGGGGTTAATCCAGGGTGTTTGGCTGTCAACCCGTGGGCCGATTCGCTCAAATGCAGATTTTGCATTTGAATGGTTCTCATGGTCCATCTTTAATCTAAAGGCCCTAGATGGTTCCTACACTTGACTTCTTCCCCAAGACATGCTTTGATGGCTTGGATTGAATCTAGGGTTAATCCTATGGCCTAAAACACTTGCCTAATCTATAAATAAGACCCTAACCTACCCTAAATCATCATTATTCATTCATACAACTAAACTATGGCAAAATCAATCCTCTCATGGCCTCCACTCTCTTCATAAAATTCCTAAATAAATTCCTAAGTGATTTTCCATGCATACAAGTGTTTTCAAACTTGTATGAGCATCATTAGCTTGCATTCAAGTCAAGTTTATATATTTGCATCATAAAGAAAGAGTCTTGATCATTTTGGCTCAAGGGTTTTGCTTGCATTTTGGGTTTAATTGATTTCATAAGGGCTTTGTCATATTTTTGTGACTTCTTAAGCATTGTAAGCCCTATTCTACTTTCATACTTAAACTCTAAAGTTAAATGTATGATATGCAAGTTTATATGCAAGTTTATCATGTTGTGATATGCAAGTTTATATGCAAGTTTATCATGTTGTGATATGCAAGTTTATATGCAAGTTTATCATGTTGTGATATGCAAGTTTATATGCAAGTATGCCAAGTTATGTTATGCAAGTTTGGGTTGAACATTTTGTTCATGCTATCATGTTATGCAAGCTTATTTTGGGTTTATGAACATAAAGCTTTAAGCTTTATGCCAAAGGTTGCATTTTAGCAACATGTAAGTTATATCTCTTATGATAACTTGCATGTGAGGCTAAATGCGAACTTATGGCCATCTCTACATGTCATTTAGCACCATGTATCACCAATATGCTAAGTTTGGTTTTATGCATGCTTTTGAGGCCTAAAAATGTAATATGCAAGTGTATGAACATATGAACATTTCATATGCCACCATGTTAAGCTTGTGGCTTCAATACCTTTATGTCATGATTATGCCAAGTTCCCTCTTTCTATCCTTTATGCGCTATTGCGATATGTAAGCGATGGGATTGCGTTTGGGGTTGGGTAAACTTAAAAGACATAAAACATAAGCTTGGGAATTTACCTATTAAGTTAGGTCTACCCATTGGGAATTTACCTATTAAGTTAGGTCTACCCAATTGCTTGAAAACTTGTAACATGTTTTGGAAACATGATGGACATGACACTTAGAAAAGATAAGTGTGGCCAACTCGAGGTTGGGTTGAGTTTGTAGCGTAAACCTACCCGGAACCGACCGGCTTAACTAGTTGCTACAAACAATAGGACCCAATGTGAGAAGTTGGTCATGTTGTACCTTGAACCCGAGGTTAGACCAAGTTGTGGTGTAAAGCTACCCGGACCCGCCCGGCTTAACTAGTAACCACAACAAGGTCTAATGTGAGAGGTTAAGGCGCATTAAATTAATTAATGCCTCGTGATTAGGGTTAAGTCATGGTCCACTTAATACTTAACCAATTTGGGCTTGGTAGATTAATCGGGGTTAAGTCGTGAACTCATCGTTACACTTAACCAAGTTAATCCAGGATTAGCAAGAGGGTTAAACCGTACTTAACCCACTAGAAAAATCCTAGCAATGGGGGCCCACTCCAGCAGTAATCCCAAGTTAGTATCATCATGACCCTAGGGACTAGGCTAGGGTGGGGGCACGATTACTGGACTGGAGGTAAGTGACCAAAAGCGACGGCAGAGGGTACGCTGGTGTAGTTCCGGGCGGACTCTGGTCGTGCACATAGTCCGTAGCCGGAGAAAACATGCACGGGTACCAGTAGATCGGGACTGTGCACTCATGTTCATGGTGTCCAGGGGTTGACACCCTAGGGCTTGATACACCCGAAGGGTGGACCCGGCACAGTTCGACTACAATTTTGATTGGGCCGTATTGACACCAACACGTGACGAGTTAGGCTTAGGGAGCCGATCGACTAGACCGTTTGGTTGGACCTTGTATTAGGGTCATTTCATGTTATTGGGCCAAAGCTTGGGCCAAGGGAGCAATACTTGTTTATTCAAGTCATGTTAGTTTGCTAGTACACCTGTGGTGCAAAACCTTAATCCTGATTATGCGATGACACCTTTATCTACCTTGTTAGTTAATCATCATGCTAGTATATTGTTATCCTTATGTTCATCCCTGCTGCTCATGCCAGTTAACTTTATCAGTTTACATTGATTGTAGTAGGGCTTACTCAGTCTTTTTGACTGACCTGTTTTCTTTCGCCTCTTTTCTTCCGTTTCCCCCCCCCCCCCAGGTTCTCAGGGAGGGAATACTGGAGCTTAGCTTGGATTTCGGATTGCTTGCTTGTGGGATTTCAGCTCATGTACGGTTTCGACATGAAGCTAGCTATGGTTACCACTTAATTGGGGATAGCACTTATTTATTTCAGTTTTTCAGTTGATGTTGTTTTATCTAGACTTGTTTAATTTGGAAAGCTATGTTGTACCAAACTTGTTTTGAAATGTTTTGAAATCTTCCGCTGTTTTATCTATGTTATTTACTCTGTTTACATATATACATATGTTCTTGTTCTGCCTTGATATATCATTATGCATGTTTACCTGATTCAAACGCCCCTCCAAAGTCAGAGTGCTTGCAAGAGCCACCCTGGTGGAGGTGGGGTGCTACAGACATTGTGCCTCTTTGCTTTCTTTTTTCTGAACCTTTTACAGATCTATGCTTTACTGTGAACATTCTGGTGTCGATATCTTCATTTTCCACTGATGAATGATTTTGCAGATCTTTCAAATTCAAGGTAGCTAACTTGTAATTATCACAACAATTTAGAGAAGACATGGTAGATTCTGCAGTAGAAAAATAAACTTCATCTTGCTGACGTTGCACGTCTTGTATGTTAGCCATGAAGTGACTAGAAACTGCGCTTACAGGCTCAAACTGTATCTTGCAATATGGATCATATGAATCTTTTTCAATGCAAGAAAACATATTAGACAGAGGTGAGTCATAGCCAAGAAGTAACTGTGATTCAACCATCTCAACAATATAAGTTACCTTTTCAAACTCCTTTGCAACAGCTTCAAAATCTGATAGGTCTTTTCTAACAAATATTGTACAGTCGATGCCACAAGGGCAACTTTTGATATCTCTTTCATGTCGAAGACTCATAGAACCCGCTCTGCAGTTACACTGAATGTAAGCAACATAGCAATCACATTTACGTATACCACAGGATTCAGCAACAGGAATATCAGAGGTCCTAGTTTCATCATTTGCCAGAGAGCACGGTACAAACCATATTAAATGGACAATATCTAAGCTGAAACTAGATCGAGCAGCTGCATGTTTCCTACCTTTTCTTGTAGTGCTGCAAGTTTTTTGGTTAATCTCTCTTCTTCTCCTATAGTTCGGTTCGTCTTTCTAGATCATCTACAACATTAACTGTTCAGCTGGATACACTACCAAAATTAGAAATAATAGGGCCAAACATAGTTGCCTTTATATATCTAATAGGGGCACAAATTTGTACTAATATGCCCTTAAATAAAGGAGAGGCAGAATAAGATGTGCCCCTGAACATGGAGTCGCTAATAACAAAAGGAGGCAAATAAAACACTAAATTTGCTCCTATAGTTTTGTTTTCCACGTAGGACTGTAAAATTCAACAATTATCTGAGGCACTTATTATCGCCTCTATCTTCAAATATAGTTATTAACTAATATATGCTAGAGGCGCATATGACTGCCCCTTTTAGACATCTTGAATTTATTACCAGCGTCCCCATTCATTCAGAGATATATTTTACTGTATTATAAAAACAAACGATCAAATTACACCTAAAATATTGTCATTCACTAGGCATCATGCTGAAGCAGGAATAAGAATAACATTTGCAAGCTAATTTTCGATGATCATTTGGTACAAAGTTGCAAATCTAACAAACATCTTTGTACAAAGCATTCAAAGGCAAATGTTATACAGAATACACACCTTTAGATACATCAATCATCATCAAGTTGGTTTAGTTTGATACATAAAAACATAAAAATAATGAATAACAGTTTTTAAAAAAGACTTTGACAACTGGTTCAACATCCATTACAACGCTAGCATGCTCTTATTCAACCTCAAATTGTCCTGCGCTCAATCCACATTCAATTCACTGTATCTGCTAACCTGAAAACAAAAGGGCATTATTGTTAATATAATCGCTTAATATTAATGTTAGAATCAGATGGATGCAAAGTGGGATTTGGAACAAGAAAAATTTGTGCTCTGCATATTGATAAATGGTTGTATATGGCATTAAAATGGAAATGAGGAATGAGTTAAGTTCAGCTGGATCAAACATAGGTGTTCTATAAGAGAAAACATTGATTCAATCTTACCACAAGCTTATGTTTAAAGAACTATCTATTACTGGAAATGTTGAATGAAACAGTGAAGCATGCATCACTATGCCTTTGTGATTTTTTAGTGCCAATATTTGCTCTCTCTTTTTTCTAAATGTGCACCATCATAATATCTGAATGTGCTCCACTATGATACATAGAAGCAGCATGAGTAACATGTGAAATATAAGAAGGTGCAACATTAAAATCATCAGTTGTATGTGAGGTTACATGGTGGCTAGTTTGTGAAGCAACATGATAAGAAGAATGGCTATTAGTAACAGCAAGAGTGAGGGGGATTAAGTACAACAGGTCAAACTTGTGTGAAATAATTCCTAAAGTGCAGTACAAACAGACAAATGCATCGGCCAGGTCGAAAGGCATAACAACAGAGGCAACAGATATATCAGTGGAGTGGGTATAAGCAAGTGGTAGTCGTAATGCAAAGGATTTGTATATTTAACAAACAGATGGAGACATGTACTTGAACCATGAGTTAGACATTCAAACAGACTATTAGTTTCTTTTAGTTTAAAGTTTGGCATATAGGTCTGCATGTTTTTTAATAATATCTATAAATTTATTAAATATAATATTTTCTAACTTCTCTTATGTGATATTTTTTGTTTGATCCTTTCAATTAGTTTAATATTTCCATTATAAGAGATGACATAATTGCTTTGATGAACAATGATTTAGTCAACAAATCCTGATCCAAGATAAAGGTTAGCAAAACATAGATAAAATTTCATAATGGTGACCAATGCTTAAGCCAAAAGTTACTGCTAATTTAAAATGCCTCGTTTAATATTTGATGATAGAACCGAGAATTTTCACATGATCAAAGAATCCTGTTGTTTTGTATAAGCATAAAGAGTTCCTAGAAACACTTTATCTTCGAGTTAACCTTAAGACATGTTCAGACTATGGACAAGTTATTTGAAGGTACGTGTGAAGTTGGCTACAGGCCTTCATACAACTTTAAAAAAAAAAAAAACATGCATGCGCTTTCATGCATTTTTTATTAAAGGAATTTTTCTACCGATTTGTAAATATTGGCAAATCATCCACAATTCTGTGGCAAATCCGAGATTCCTGTTTGTATGATTTTTTTTTCCATTGAAATTTTGAGTTTAGATTAGTTGATCAAAACATTGTCGACTCCAAGTAAGAAAATAACTGTACATGTAACATGATACAAGTTACACAGGAGTAGGGGTGAGCAATATTCGGTTCAAACCGAATTAACCGACCAAACCGGTTCATTTCGGTCGGTTTGGTTCGGTTTCAAAATTAATCGGTTTGAATTCAGTTTGTAAAAAATATGTTTTTTGGTTATCGGTTTAACCGAATTAACCGAACTTGTAATTTATCATCTAACTTTATGATATTGTTGTACAGTAAATAATTAGTTTAGCTATATAGTACAAAGACATTTGTTCCAAACAGATCAAATCTTATCATAAACATAAAACTTACTACATAAATTTTCTCCAAACATGAATTTATGGTTTACTAGAGTGAATGCATCGCTTGAATTGTGATACGTCCTTTATGTTCGGTTAAATTGGTTACCGACCGAATTAACCGAAATTAATTTGGTTCGGTTCGGTTCGCAAAACTTTCGGTTTCAATTCGGTCTGAGTTTTTGTACGTCCAAACCAACCGAACCGATCGAACGCTCACCCCTACAGAGGAGATCTACACATCGTTATATTTGATGTTTCTAATAAATTATAACAAATAGCTTATTCTGGCAACTTCTGATGATCCTTAATTAATCACATGTTGTTTATACAAGTTGATCAAAACATTGCATTCCATACAACAACAAAAATCCCAAAAAACCATAGAAATTTTAGAATCTATCTATATCAAATCACTTTGCAGAAGACTGTAATAAGATGATAATAAAGGATGAACAGAAACACTGTTAACACCATTAGCTTCACATTCTGCTACTATTTCAATATCCATATCCTAGTTATGATTTTTATTCACTCATGCACGCATTAAGTTTCTATACTAAGTTTCATTGATAATCATTCATATTCTTTGCAATGAGATAACATTTAGTAAATGATCTTTGAATGATAATCATTCATATTGAGTTTCAATATCTAGATCCCCGTAACGTGTGAGTTTCATTGATAATTATTCATAACTACGAATGAAAGAAAGAAGGTACCTTGTGAAATTAGCAAACATGAATTATTATCAAACGACATACAGAAAAATCTACATAGAAACATCAAGTATTCAAAAGACAGATGGAAAGAAGGTACCTCATGTGCGTCTTCATGATATTTAAGGTTTCGGTTTATTATCTCAATATCACGGACAAGGCTGAGGGATCATCCACTGAACTTGACGATGATCATTTTTTTTATGTGTACTTTTCCTCATTTTTTAGAACCATCCAGCTCATTACCCAGCTCTACTGAAATGCCATGAATAAAAAACATTCATTAGAAATCGTATCATAATGAAGAAATAATACAATCAAATTTAGATAGGGACACACTGAAGACTTTGATGTTAAATTCAACTAACTGACAATGTATGCATGATATAAAAATTAAACCGCTGGAGGAGAGTTACCGGACTAAACAACCTAAAGTTAGAGGCAACAAATAAAAAGTCTAAGCCATCGTAAATTAAGAAATACATAATTGGATCATTTTTACTTTGTGAATACTTAATGCGGATGTAATAATCAAACTCATACACAATGCTAACGGTGTCTAGTCATTAAATAGAATTTAAGCACCATTCTTCCGGTGGAAAATTAATTTACATCATTCATTAATATTCATTCTCCATCTTATCACCAAAATCCTAGCTTTCGATGAAAATTTCGTTTTCAAAATAGTTTCATATAAAAGAAGTCATGTGAACTACATTTCAACCAAACAACTTATCCCACAATATATTAAGGAGTAGACAATAAAAAAAGAGCATTGAAGAGCATAAACATTCAACGTGATTTAGTTGGTTTTTACTGCATGTTTGCTTAATTTTCAGACATTTTCACCATTTGTGTGATTTCGTAGACCGTAAAGGGAATTTCTAGTTTAGTCACTACCTCGCTAATATTTGTTGAACTACACATTATCTCATTAATTATAGTCTATATTACATGATCAAGTTTTCTTCCCCCGCGTCCTTTCCCAATATCTTCTATCAACCTAAGTGACATATAAAGAACAAAGCAACACTAGAGACTAACCCAATATGATAAAAAAAAACCATGAATACCAACCACTAGAGACTGCTAAAATAAAGCAAAAAGAAATATTACCATTATGTGTGTATACGTATAACAATAAAAACCCAAGTGTTATTTGAGTTGGAATAATCATAGTACTCAAAGTCACATATTTACTACTTGAAATATCTACCTATGTAAATCATCTTTATATTTTGATATTTGTTCACCCCATCAGCACTAAAATTCTAGCACTGATTGTACTTAACTGGCGAGCTTATTTAGAACAAAAATTTTAAGCCATCCAATAATGAAATGCTGGATGAACATCTAAGGATAACCTAAGAGAATTAATAACAACCTCCTTCATATTTATCTACTTCAAGATTTATTCCATTCATTCATTTATTATCAATTGTCCCGCAGTAAATACCAACATTCCTTAAGAGCTAAGCGCCTCAACAAACCTAAAGATAAATTTAATTTCCAAAAAAACAAGATTTTAATAAATAAATAGTCGATGTTGCCCTTTTGTTATTTTCAATGGGTACTACTAATATCTTATACTATTTCTCCTTGTGAGCATTTATTTCCAAACATGGTGTGAGTGTGACAGTGTTCCACTTAGATAAAACTGCAATTGCACCACAGCGAACTATCCTAGAACTGCAATTGCTCCATAGGAAACTATCTTCACTGTTGATTCTTTTAGGTTAACCATAATTCAAACATAAAAGTAATTAGTTAAAGCAAACAAACCTTGCAAGACATACATTTAGGTTTGTTCTACTATTTTAAATTCAAACTAAAAATATTTTGTCAGTTTAACCAATCTTGCACAACATAATATTTACTCAACTAAAATTGGTTTTACTGCCCAAAATAGAGTAGGATAAAATCGAGAAACCATCAAAAGATCATGAATGCTCACTACATACTGTCTAAAAGTAATATGTTCCTCGACAACATATCCACATTCAAACTCTTCCCATTGGTCAGTGCATTCTGTAAAGTATTCATTTTCAGTTAAAATAAATAAATCCCAAGAAATCGACATTATCTGTGCATAGTAAATATCTTGCTGCAAACCAGGAAGTGCACCCATCTTGGCACAGTGAAGCGACACGATTAACACTACAAAAGAATTCTGAATTCCATACGCCAATTTGGCGTAGGGGTGGCGTAGGGAATCGAATTTCCCTACGCCATCCCTACGCTAAAAAGGAAGTCGGAAAATAGCTCGTCGCAAATATTTCCCTACGCCTACATGCCTACGCCATATCTACGCCAAGTTCCCTATGTCATCCCTACGCCAAGTTCCCTATGTCATCCCTACGTTAAATTCCCTACGTTATCCCTACGCCAAGTTCTTATGCATTCTCTACGCCAAGTTTCATATGCATCTTTACCCCTTCCCTACGCATCCGTACACCAAAAATCAATATGGTTGTTTTATATTTTTATTCGTCTACCACAAAAATTATAATAAAACCAAACATATGCAAAATCATAACAATATATATCAATAAAAACATTGATGTAAAATGAATATCATGGTCGAATTACCATAAACTTGCTACAAATTTATTTAAAACAAATCATGTCTAACAAACAATAAAATAAAGTTGCTACATAACTCAAACATGATCGTTTCATCTAATTCAAACATTGTGTAATGTACTGTAACACCCCACGTCCATTAATGTCACTCACAAAGGGAATGCATTAACTTCCATGGAGGTTTTAAGTGAATATAGAACAGTAAAATTACAACAAGACAGATATAAAATAGTACTTGGAAATTCAAAAACTTTATTTCATTGTAGCAGAAGTCAAAACATGTTTGATTACATCATAACACCATATTCAATGTCAAGTACAATATCTATCTTGATAAAACAAGTACATAATCCCATTACATGAATAACCATTAAAAAGAAAGATAACAAGCTGGACTTTACTTCAGCAGTCCAAGCTTTCCAGAAGATAAGCGATCCAACTAGACTCCACTAGAACTTGGCCCAACCTGCGGACCTGAAGGGAGAAAAAGGATGGAAAAGAGGGGGTCAGACATAAAGTCTGGTGAATATGATAATTCTACAATACTATTACCAAAATAACTGGACTAAGGCATAAGCTGGAAAACAAGAAAATGTCTATGAAGAGCAGATTAAGGACATAGACAATCGCTAAAGGCAACGTTATAGGCGCTCCTAAATACTAAAGGATAAACACTATACTGCACCACACCAGTCACCCTAAAGATTCATCCCACTTAGCTTCACTTAGAAACTTTCCCAATGGCCTTACGTACCCTTAGCTGACTACATAGGTGCCGCCTGCCCCTATCTCCACTAGGTGTACCCTACTTCCCATTATTCGATCGGCTCCCTAACTCGTAGATACCCGTGCTGGCCCCACAGTGGGGTGTATCACTCCCCTAAAGTGGCAACCTGATACAACGGACATGCACGACTTATACCTACACGATGCAACAACGTCTTACCTACCAGCCCGGGTCCACACACGCATATGAAACCCGTTGGACTTGCGTTGCCACCGCTCCCTGTTTTGGCCTCTTATAGTCAAACCCAGTATGCGTGTCCCGTCCTCGACTTGGGTCGAGCCCACAAAGATACGTTTTGGGATACTGGTTGAAATGGGCCCCCACTATTTACCACAAGCATTCCACCTAAGCTTGTCCCCATTAGTCCATCCCACTTAACCCACTTAGTCATGTTCATTTACATGTGTGTTTGGTTAAGTCTAATCGTATTTCAAATGCCTCTAAAGGCAACCACCAGATTCCTCATGCCACCCAAGGCACCTACTTAACCCCCATGTCCCACCTTACATGATTATCTGGTTAAGTATTTCTTAGTTCATTAAGGCCATAACCTCATAAATACCTCTCACATTAGACTGGCATTTATGGCAGCTGGATTTGCCGGGCGGGTCCGGGCAGTCTTTGTAACGACCCAGAAAATCTGAACCAATTTAAAATTTTTAAATTGGCTAAAATAATGGATTTTAAATATTTAAAATAAATATTTTAAATAATTGCGATGGAAATTGAGTTTGAATCGACATTTGAAAACGAATATAATTAATTATAATTATATATAGAATTGAAAATGGCGCGGTAGTTCGATAATTCGATTTCAAACTTCAATTGAATATACCGGGTGCAAAACAATCCGGATTTTAGTGAAACCAAAAATAATGGAATCTAATTGATAATATCTTTCTAACGAATCTGACCAATCGAAATTTGATAGCGGGAATCAAAAGGTATGTCCAGTTGAAAATTCTGAATAGTCGCTATGAAATTCAGGCCCTTAAAAATGGATATTTTGCAAATGACCTCGGATTTCGACGAAACCACTTTTGTTGGATCCGCAGGGTCAAGTTATTGTTTGGTTTCAAATTTCATAATTTTTCGAGTCAATATGTGAGCGTGGCAAAAGAAAACGCGTTTGACCAGTTTCTGTTGATTTTAATCGAATGGAAATTGGCCATTTCTCAAACGGTCTCAGAATTCGACGAAACTAGTTTTGTTAGGACCGTATCATCAATACGAAGCTAGAAAATATTTTTCTGGAATTTTTCTAGTTAGTATGTGACCCCGGTAATTTGAAATGTGCGTTTAAAATTCAATATAGTGATTTAAATGAAAATTCAAAAGGAAACTGATTGTAACGATCAAATCAGCTTGCGATACATATCCCATTGTGTTCGGAATGGGGGTGAAACGCTATGGGCGACAGACGGTGGGCCTCGTTTCGAGGTCATATGTAAAAGTCAACCTTTTTGCGAAATTTAATAATTAAATAATAAAGAATAAAAAAAATATATATACTTTCCCCCCCTTTATCTTCCTTTCTGGCCCCCCCCCCCCGTTCATTTTTATTTCAATCGAAAAAGGAAAAAAAAAAACCTAAGTCTAAATCGCGCCACAGTTCGCCATCGCCACCCCCTCTCCTTTGCCATAGCCGACGCCACCACACTCCGACCCTCCCCATCGCCCTTCGCCTCAGTCCTCCTTCCGCACCTAGATCGACGAAGACCGAGCCCCCCTGAAGCCTCGACGCCACCGCCGACCGCACCACTGCTCCGCCTCCTGCCGCCGAGCCTGACCGTCATCCCCCCCTTCTTCGCAGGTAAATTGTTTATTTTATTTTATTTTATTTTATTTTATTTTCATCTGAAGATTTCGTTTTTAATAGATTTAAAAACTGATGTTTTAAAATGATTGAAAACAGATTTTTAGAAAGAAATAAAAACTGATTTTGTTAAAGAATAAAACTGTTTATTTTAAAAAGAATAAAACTGTGAATTTTAAAAAGAATAAAACTGAATTTTAAAAAGAATAAAACTGAATTTTAAAAGGAATAAAACTGATTTTATAAAGGGAAATTCTGATTATTGGAAAAGAAAGAAAACAGATTTTTTAGAAAAATAAAAACTGATTTGTTTTAAAAAGTAAAAACTTTAAATAGGAAAAAGGTTTAATCTTTAAAGAGAAAAAAGATTTGAACTTTAAAAAGTAAAAATCATATTTTTATATATTGAAAGTAAAAGTAAAAATCATATTTTTATATATTGAATAGCGTAGTAAAAATTCGATTTTTACATATGTAGAGGATACGGGCGAAAGCGACAAAAGGCGAAGATTTTATGCAAGGAAGTGTCGTGCAGTTGGATAGCTATTGGTGAGATTTCTGATTTAAAAATATTATATATGTGTGAAATGAAAGTGAATTGCTATATATAAATATCTATATATATATATATACGCCCCCCCCCCCCCCCCCGTCCACAAACCATGGACGATATTTATTGGTTGAAATTGTTGTGAAAATTGATTGATAGCGAATGGTTGTTTGGGATTGTTTGTGATTGATATTGGTTGATTGCGGTTGAAAAATACCCGTTTGTGGTTGAAAAATATTTGGTTGAAACCACATAGGATTAGTTTGTGGAAATGAAATAAATATATACATGCCGCCTGCGTGCGAACTAGATGCATGATCCCCATTGTCAAAAACCGCGAGGTTTTAAGGTAGAGCGAGGAGCCGTACTAGGGACGGTGCCGGTGTAACTACCCTGCCGTTATGCTGCCGAAATTTTGAATAATATTTGTGTGTTTGAATTATTTTCATATGCTTAAACTATATTTATTCATTGTATAGAAAACATTCATGTGTTGAATTGATATTCATTCGTTGTTTAGAAATTCATGTGTTGTAATAACCAGCAAAATCTGGGCCAGTTTAATATTTTTTTTTTTTTTTTGGCAATTTTAGCGAATTTTGAATATTTAAAATAGATTATTTTAAATAAAATCGACGAGAAATTTATTTTGAATATAATTCGACGTATATATTATACGCGACGTCGTTAGAATATAAATAATTATATATAATTATAAATAGAATTAAAAATGGCGCGGTAGTTCGATAATTCGATTTCAAACTTCAATTGAATGTACCAGGTGCAAAACAATCCGGATTTTAGTGAAACCAAAAATAATGGAATCTAATAGTGAATATCTTTCCAACGAATCTGAAAAATCAAGAGTTCGTAGCGGGAATCAAAAGATATGTCCAGTTGAAAATTCTGAATAGTCGCTATGGAATTCAGGCCCTTAAAAATGGACATTTTGCAAATGACCTCGGATTTCGACGAAACTAGTTTTGTTGGATCCGCAGGGTCAAGTTATTGCTAGATTTCAAGTTTCATAATTTTTCGAATCAATATGTGAGCGTGGCAAAGGAAAACGCGTTTGACCAGTTTCAGTTGATTTTAATCGACTGGAAATTGGCCATTTTTCCAACGGTCTCGGAATTCGACGAAACTAGTTTTGTTAGGACCGTATCGTCAATACGAAGCTAGAAAATATTTTTCTGGAATTTTTCGTGTTAGTATGTGACCCCGGTAATTTGAAATGTACGTTTAAAATTCAATATAGTGATTTAAATGTAAATTCAACGGAAACTGATTGTAACGATCAAATCAGCTTGCGATACATATCCCATTGTGTTCAGAATGGGGGTGAAACGCTATGGACGACAGGCGGTGGGCCTCGTTTAGAGGTCGTATGTAAAAGTCAACTTTTTGAAATTAAAATAAATTAAATAATATAAAAAAAAATATTCCTTACTCTCCTTAACCTCGTTCTGGCCCTCCCCCCCCATCTTTCGTTTTCATTTCGATCCGATATAAAAAAAAATAAAAAAAAAGAAGAAGGAAGAAGTGGCGGAGGGGAGCATCGCGCCCCCTCCAGGTCGGCGCCGCCCACCACCGCTACGGCGAGAACCCCCTTCGGCCACCCCACCTTCGATCGCACCCCTCTCCCCTTCGACAGCCCCAGTCACCGAAACCACCACGCTCCCCTCGAAGACCGCCACCGATGAACCCCGCAACCACCATCTCCGCCCAGTCAACCCCGCGCCCCTCCCTCTCGATGAAGCCCTTACAGTGAGTTTTCTTGATCTGATTTACTTTATTTTATTTTGTTTAAAAACTTTATTTTATTTTGTTTAAAAACTGAATTTTATTTTGTTAGCAAAAAAATCAGATTTTTACAATAGTAAAGTTGAGATTTTTGAATAGAAAAAGAAGTGATTTTTATTTCGAAAAAGAATAGGTTTTGTTTTTGAAAATATAAACATACTTTGTTTTAAAATTAAAAATAACATTGGGTTTATAAAATAAAAACTATATTTTTAGAAAATAAAAACTATATTTTTAGAAAATAAAAACTATATTTTTAGAAAGGCAAAACTATATTTTTAGAAAATAAAAACTATATTTTTAGAAAATAAAAACTATATTTTTAGAAAGTAAAAACTATATTTTTAGAAAATAAAAACTATATTTTTAGAAAATAAAAACTATATTTTTAGAAAATAAAAACTATATTTTTAGAAAGGCAAAACTATATTTTTAGAAAATAAAAACTATATTTTTAGAAAATAAAAACTATATTTTTAGAAAGGCAAAACTATATTTTTAGAAAATAAAAACTATATTTTTAGAAAATAAAAACTATATTTTTAGGAAGGCAAAACTATATTTTTAGAAAATAAAAACTATATTTTTAGAAAATAAAAACTATATTTTTAGAAAGGCAAAACTATATTTTTAGAAAATAAAAACTATATTTTTAGAAAGTAAAAACTATATTTTTAGAAAGGCAAATCTATATTTTTAGAAGAGGCGAAATCTATATTTTTGTGAAAGGGAATTTTTGTCTATAAGGCATCGAGATAAAAATATAATTTTTATAACGAAGCATAGTAAAAATTCGATTTTTATTTGAATGTCGAAATAAAAATAGGATTTTTATATGTTGAACTTCGAAATAAAAATAGGATTTTTATATGTTGAACTTCGAAATAAAAATAGGATTTTTATATGTTGAACTTCGAAATAAAAATAGGATTTTTATATGTTGAACTTCGAAATAAAAATAGGATTTTTATATATGTAGTGGCTACGGGCAAGAAAGATGACGAAGATGCGATAGCGATGAAGATTTTCTACCTAAGAAGAGTCGTGGCGTTTGGATAGCTTTAGGTGAGAACTTCTCACTCAAAATTCTTTTTCTAGTTATATATATATACTAGGATGTAGACGGTGTTTAGTAGCACCCGACACCCGTCATCCACAGACCATGGATGGCTTGTTTGTTAAATTGATTGGATGAGTAGTTGGTTAGTTTAATTGGTTTGAATTGAATTATTTGGTGAATTGAATGGATTTGATTGATGTGTGAATGGCGTGGGCCTTCACTAGACCGGGGATAAGGCTAGGCCTCGTCCCGTTTCTAGTATCGTGCCGTTATGCCGCCGAAATTTTCTAAAATATGTTAGAAAAAGAAAAGTAATCATTTATTGAATAAATGAACTGAATAGAAATTCAAGTGTTAAAATAAAATAGTTTGATCGTTAAAAATATAATTTTTAACGTGAAAGTGAATAAAATAAAATATTCATTTACAGACCAGACGGTTTGTTTATGTACACCTATTTGAATGACATTGATTGGGACGATAAATTTTACACATCGCCCAACTGCACGGATAAAATATTTGTTTGATTGTTTGAAACCCCACACGGGTGTTGGGATGAAATTTGAAGTTCACTCATCCTGATTTATTAAATATGTCGATCGATTGATTGACAGGCTGTTATAAGCGTTAGATATCTATATTTGATGCTTATACAGTGTAGTGCACTTTGGTTGATGGTTGATTATTTTTCAATGCTATTATATACATGTGATGTATGAAAATCCATATAATTAACTTTATATGGTAATTGATTGGGCCTCATTCCAATTTAGAAGATTAAGAATAATATAAAATAAAGGTTCATGTGTTGACAGTTTCATCCATTGAGATTGGTCATGTGTTGAACGAAATATTTTTATAATAAAATTTGTATCTTTATCAATATAAAATAAAGGTTCATGTGTTGACTGTACTCATCCGTTGAGATTAGTCATGTGTTGAACGAAATATTTTTATAATAAAATTTGTATCTTTATCAATATAAAATAAAGGTTCATGTGTTGACTGTACTCATCCGTTGAGATTAGTCATGTGTTGAACGAAATAATTTAACAAAAATAGTCACACGTGGACGGTACTCATTCATTGAGATTAGTCATGTGTTGACAAATAGAATATTAGAAATAGAATATTTGAAAATAGAAATATATGAAGCCGTGTTGATTAGATTGACGCCATTTTGACGTGAACGATATTTATATCAATTTTATTTCGAAATGAATTGAATATATAACGATTTCGAAATGAATTGAATATATAACGATTTCGAAATGAATTGAATATATAACGATTTCGAAATGAATTGAATATATAACGATTTCGAAATGAATTGAATATATAACGATTTCGAAATGAATTGAATATATAACGATTTCGAAATGAATTGAATATATAACGATTTCGAAATGAATTGAATATATAACGATTTCGAAATGAATTGAATATATAACGATTTCGAAATGAATTGAATATATAACGATTTCGAAATGAATTGAATATATAACGATTTCGAAATGAATTGAATATATAACGATTTCGAAATGAATAGAATATATAACGATTTCGAAATGAATTGAATATATAACGATTTCGAAATGAATTGAATATATAACGATTTCGAAATGAATTGAATATATAACGATTTCGAAATGAATTGAATATATAACGATTTCGAAATGAATTGAATATATAACGATTTCGAAATGAATTGAATATATATCGATTTCGAAATAAATTGAATTGAAATTTGAATTGAATAGAAAATGAATTTGAATCGAATAGAAAACCAATTTGAATTGAATCGAATAGAAAACGACTTTGAAATTGAATTGAATTGAAAACGAATTCGAATTGAATTTAAAATGAATTCAAATTGAATTGAAATTTGAATTGAATAGAAATGAATTTTAAAACGAATTTATAAAGAAGAATTCAATTTTGATTTGAATTGAAATGGAAGTGGAAATTGCTTTTGAAACGAATTTAAAACTATTTATATAATTCGTTTTAAATAGAAATCGACGAAATATATATTATATATATTATATACATAATATAATGGCCTGAATAGAACGCGCCGCGCCGCGGCAGTTCGTGAATTTCGACCATTAACTTCAAACGGACATTACGGGAGATCCGACCGTCGGATTCTCCTAAAACCGGAACCGTTGGGTTCGTATCGAAAAGAGCTTTCTAACGAATATTTGAAATTCAAAATCTAACGGTTGGATTTGGAGATACGTCCAAATCAAATTTGAAAAAGGTCGCTGTAAGTGCAGTTCGATGGCCATTGTTGGAAATCGACTGTACAGGCCTTGATAAAATTATTAAAAATAGTAATAATTTATGTAAAATCATAAGAAATGATTTGGGAAGAATTGGGATGAAAAACTCCATATTTGAAAAGATAAAAATGGTTTTTATCGAAATGCATTAGTTTGAACTAAATTTAAAACCAAATTAATTTTAAATAAATAAATTAGATTTAAAAAGGGGTTTTAAATAATCAGAATTTCTAATATATTTAAATGGATGTGAAATGGGTTTATCGTGAATGGTGTTTTAAATAACACTAGTTCTTTAACCCGATAATAAATAGAATGTGATATGGGTTTATCGTGAATGGTGTTTTAAATAACACTAGTTCTTTAACCCGATAATAAATAGAATGTGATTTGGGTTTGTCGTGAACTGTGTTTTAAATAACACCTAGTTCTTTAACCCAGTAAAAGGAGTTTTAATGAATCTGCAATTAGATTGAAATGTGAATAGATAATCTAAATTATCAAATTTAGAAAATGAGCGAGAATGGAGTATCGCCAGTTTTGCTCCAAAGCGATAGTTAAATCTTTAATTAGATTTGAACGTGAAATGGTAATTAATTTTACCGATAACACCACGGTGTTAGATATGGAGTATTACCAGTTTTGCTTCATGGGATGAATAGGTTGGGATTGGGAAATAAAATAAATAATTACTTCGTTGTGGTTCGCTAATCTCGACTAGGTGGAAAAACCATAATTTGGTTTTAAATGACATCCAAAGGAAGATACAGGATAAATTTTAAAGAATTTATCTTGGATAAAATTAATGGGAACCTTTCCCTAAGAATGTGGAATTTAGAAACTAGCTGTAGGTTGGCTAAGAAGAATGGTTTCCTGGGTATTGATCTGATGTTGGTTTCGGCCTTCGGGGTTAATGTTTAGGAAATTGTTCTCTTGCTAATTTGCGGTTAGTGACTAATGAATTGGAATGAGGCGTATGTTGTGCTTGTGTAACATTTGTTTTTAATATACGCGGGTTGTTCGGAAAGTCCGGGTTTACACCCATTCTGAATAACCGATTCGACGATAAGTCGAAGATGAAGACGGTGGTCGAAGACCGGAAGTCTTCACATCGTTTGGATAATTACTGACGATCCTGATTGGGCTGTACACCCAAGAGGATGGAAATAGTTGGTGGTCGTCCAAACGTACTTGGAGATGGATGGATATGCGAGGAAAGTGCTTCCGGTTTCGTTCAGACCCAGAACGGACTTGTAAATGGATTGTGTGTCTGACATTGGATTTTATTCTGTGTTGATTGATTTCTATTAAATATACATCTGTTTGGCGGCGGAGAATTTATTCTTTTGCTTAACGCCCTTCTCTGAGACGTACGAGCTCAGAGGTTGTATATCGATGGACATCAGTCGCATGGCATGAATTGCCTGTGTGGCATGCTAAGATGCAATGATCAAGGCTTCTGTTGAAAAGCAAAGTCTTGTGGTTGATGATCAAAGCACGCCTACGCGGCAGTTTTGTGTGTAACGTGAATTCGCGAGCCTCACACCTCGGTATGAGTTAAAAACGGGATACGGGCCGTTGGGAGAGCACGACGTTTCTTTCTAGCTTTGGTGGTGTCAGTGACTTACCAGCCCTGACATTTATATACTTTTCACCTTTGTGGTTGTTGGATGCGAGGCGCCTCGATTATAGGTCTGTAAGGACCGGGAAACGTGTGTTCAGGAATTGCCAATCCTCTAACGTAAGTGAGGACCGGCCCAACCGATCCAAGGGTTACCCAGTGTGCGTAGTCCTGAGGCACTTTCTAGAGTGTCTCGAACGCGGAGAGGAGCTTGCCCCTTGCCTCGACTCATGACGGAATCCAATTTCCAATACGTGTATTGCGGCTTTATTTGTAGAGCCTAGTATGGCGACATAGTAGCATGGGATACTATGCCGTCTATGATTTATATTTATGATTGAAATTGTTTTGACACTATACACTTATTATAGTATCAAATGATTGGTTTTAAACGTACCAAGCATGTTTGGCTATTATAAGGGAAAACCCTATCCTCCGGCTTGCGTTGCATTGTGTGATGGGACCTGGGTCTTATAATAGCTTCATTTTTCGAAAAAGCATGGCGTTGTTTATTGATATGCACTGGTATTTTTGGGAGGAAACCCGTTCCGTGTTATACGGCGTGGTCCCTTGAATTACTCTCTTTTAAAATAAAGTTTTAAATAACTGTTTTAGTTCTCACACCAGTCACATGACTGACCTGGAGTTTATTGTTTTAACCTAAACTCTGGGTGCCCCTATTTTCCGCACGGGCAGCTAGTAGTTTTGGTTTTGCAGATTTATATTCACAGGATCCTGGTTTACAGCTGGAATGATATCCGGAAAGCTCTGTATCCGTATATCACCTTCAGTTGTGCTTTGTATTACTTTCCGCTGCTATGTAATTTATTGTAATCTCTGATATTTATCGAATGTAATTTATTCATTTATACTCTGTATATTCTTGTAATCTGATGCATTGTTGTAATATACAATGAAATGTTCTTCTGTTTGTGTTCTAATTTGTCCTGTTCTCAAACAGTCAGGGGTTTCGAACGGTCTAGATCGGTTTAACGACTGATTCGGATCGAGCGAAATTCCAGGCCGTCACATTTGGTATCAGAGCTTTGGTTTATAGAGCTCGAGAACAAGACACATTAGAACCATACGAAAGAATTCATCAGATATTGGATTAGTAATATCCAATTAGAATGACTCGTTAGAGATAGGATCAGTAGTATCCTAGAACGAGTGTGAAGAGTATATTTTTCAAATGAAAACAATTTTGTTTTGAAAATTTAAATCAATTATTCGTATTTGATTATTTATTTATTTTGAATATGGACACTCTAGTATATAAAGATTTTGCATATACGCGTCATGAACGTATGTTCGAAGTTTTAATATACTGGATAGATATAGAATCATACTCTAGTGGCCCGCAGATGATTCTGATGATTGACTAGTCGTCATTAGTATTCATGTTCGAGTAGCGAAGGTGTGATATCGATATATTTCCATTAGACTGGTGTGAGAACCAAAACTTATATAGTTAGAACACATTGTTGTGAATTGGCATCAAAAACATGATTTTTGTATATATATCAAAATTATGAATTTGAAACTCTAATTCAACTAATTGATTGATGTTTGTATTGTTTGTTTAGTTGTTTGCTAATTTTTAACCATTATGCCTAATTGAACCGAATATTGATTATATTGAAAATTGGTCGCATTTGCTTGCATATACATATACTTACATTGAACAGGTCATAGCAAGGAGGCTAGAGCAGAGAATAAAATTTGTTTGCCCGACAAATAGGTACATGTTTACTACATAATTTACTGTTTTGTTTGGGTGATGATGATTTTATGAGCCTATTGGCTAGCCGCTTGGCTTTTTCTTTTTCTTTTTGAAATCTGAAGGACCGGGGAAGCTATTTGAAATTCCCCGATGCTCCCATTGCAGGGGAGGTTATGGCGAAATTTTTCGAAAATTTAGGGTGTTAGCCAAATTTTTGAAATTTTGGAAATTCTCAGAAACTGAAAAGTTGGAGAATGGAAGCCAGATCGAGCGTAGAGTTAATTAATCAAACCACTTTCGACTTTGTTCCTTTTCGGGGACGAAAAGTTTTAAGTGGGGGAGATTGTAATAACCCGCAAAATCTGGGCCAGTTTAAAATTTTTATTTATTTATTTATTTTTTTTGGCAATTTTAGCGAATTTTGAATATTTAAAATAGATTATTTTAAATAAAATCGACGAGAAATTTATTTTGAATATAATTCGACGTATATATTATACGCGTCGTCGTTAGAATATAAATAATTATATATAATTATAAATAGAATTAAAAATGGCGCGGTAGTTCGATAATTCGATTTCAAACTTCAATTGAATGTACCGGGTGCAAAACAATCCGGATTTTAGTGAAACCAAAAATAATGGAATCTAATAGTGAATATCTTTCCAACGAATCTGAAAAATCAAGAGTTCGTAGCGGGAATCAAAAGATATGTCCAGTTGAAAATTCTGAATAGTCGCTATGGAATTCAGGCCCTTAAAAATGGACATTTTGCAAATGACCTCGGATTTCGACGAAACCAGTTTTGTTGGATCCGCAGGGTCAAGTTATTGCTAGATTTCAAGTTTCATAATTTTTCGAATCAATATGTGAGCGTGGCAAAGGAAAACGCGTTTGACCAGTTTCAGTTGATTTTAATCGACTGGAAATTGGCCATTTTTCCAACGGTCTCGGAATTCGACGAAACTAGTTTTGTTAGGACCGTATCGTCAATACGAAGCTAGAAAATATTTTTCTGGAATTTTTCGTGTTAGTATGTGACCCCGGTAATTTGAAATGTACGTTTAAAATTCAATATAGTGATTTAAATGTAAATTCAACGGAAACTGATTGTAACGATCAAATCAGCTTGCGATACATATCCCATTGTGTTCAGAATGGGGGTGAAACGCTATGGACGACAGGCGGTGGGCCTCGTTTAGAGGTCGTATGTAAAAGTCAACTTTTTGAAATTAAAATAAATTAAATAATATAAAAAAAAAATATTCCTTACTCTCCTTAACCTCGTTCTGGCCCTCCCCCCCCATCTTTCGTTTTCATTTCGATCCGATATAAAAAAAAAAAAAGAAGAAGAAGGAAGAAGTGGCGGAGGGGAGCATCGCGCCCCCTCCAGGTCGGCGCCGCCCACCACCGCTACGGCGAGAACCCCCTTCGGCCACCCCACCTTCGATCGCACCCCTCTCCCCTTCGACAGCCCCAGTCACCGAAACCACCACGCTCCCCTCGAAGACCGCCACCGATGAACCCCGCAACCACCATCTCCGCCTCCGCCCAGTCAACCCCGCGCCCCTCCCTCTCGATGAAGCCCTTACAGTGAGTTTTCTTGATCTGATTTACTTTATTTTATTTTGTTTAAAAACTTTATTTTATTTTGTTTAAAAACTGAATTTTATTTTGTTAGCAAAAAAATCAGATTTTTACAATAGTCAAGTTGAGATTTTTGAATAGAAAAAGAAGTGATTTTTATTTCGAAAAAGAATAGGTTTTGTTTTTGAAAATATAAACATACTTTGTTTTAAAATTAAAAATAACATTGGGTTTATAAAATAAAAACTATATTTTTAGAAAATAAAAACTATATTTTTAGAAAATAAAAACTATATTTTTAGAAAGGCAAAACTATATTTTTAGAAAATAAAAACTATATTTTTAGAAAATAAAAACTATATTTTTAGAAAGTAAAAACTATATTTTTAGAAAATAAAAACTATATTTTTAGAAAATAAAAACTATATTTTTAGAAAATAAAAACTATATTTTTAGAAAGGCAAAACTATATTTTTAGAAAATAAAAACTATATTTTTAGAAAATAAAAACTATATTTTTAGAAAGGCAAAACTATATTTTTAGAAAATAAAAACTATATTTTTAGAAAATAAAAACTATATTTTTAGGAAGGCAAAACTATATTTTTAGAAAATAAAAACTATATTTTTAGAAAATAAAAACTATATTTTTAGAAAGGCAAAACTATATTTTTAGAAAATAAAAACTATATTTTTAGAAAGTAAAAACTATATTTTTAGAAAGGCAAAACTATATTTTTAGAAGAGGCGAAATCTATATTTTTGTGAAAGGGAATTTTTGTCTATAAGGCATCGAGATAAAAATATAATTTTTATAACGAAGCATAGTAAAAATTCGATTTTTATTTGAATGTCGAAATAAAAATAGGATTTTTATATGTTGAACTTCGAAATAAAAATAGGATTTTTATATGTTGAACTTCGAAATAAAAATAGGATTTTTATATGTTGAACTTCGAAATAAAAATAGGATTTTTATATGTTGAACTTCGAAATAAAAATAGGATTTTTATATGTTGAACTTCAAAATAAAAATAGGATTTTTATATATGTAGTGGCTACGGGCAAGAAAGATGACGAAGATGCGATAGCGATGAAGATTTTCTACCTAAGAAGTCGTGGCGTTTGGATAGCTTTAGGTGAGAACTTCTCACTCAAAATTCTTTTTCTAGTTATATATATACTAGGATGTAGACGGTGTTTAGTAGCACCCGACACCCGTCATCCACAGACCATGGATGGCTTGTTTGTTAAATTGATTGGTTGAGTAGTTGGTTAGTTTAATTGGTTTGAATTGAATTATTTGGTGAATTGAATGGATTAGATTGATGTGTGAATGGCGTGGGCCTTCACTAGACCGGGGATAAGGCTAGGCCTCGTCCCGTTTCTAGTATCGTGCCGTTATGCCGCCGAAATTTTCTAAAATATGTTAGAAAAAGAAAAGTAATCATTTATTAAATAAATGAACTGAATAGAAATTCAAGTGTTAAAATAAAATAGTTTGATCGTTAAAAATATAATTTTTAACGTGAAAGTGAATAAAATAAAATATTCATTTACAGACCAGACGGTTTGTTTATGTACACCTATTTGAATGACATTGATTGGGACGATAAATTTTACACATCGCCCAACTGCACGGATAAAATATTTGTTTGATTGTTTGAAACCCCACACGGGTGTTGGGATGAAATTTGAAGTTCACTCATCCTGATTTGTTAAATATGTCGATCGATTGATTGACAGGCTGTTATAAGCGTTAGATATCTATATTTGATGCTTATACAGTGTAGTGCACTTTGGTTGATGGTTGATTATTTTTCAATGCTATTATATACATGTGATGTATGAAAATCCATATAATTAACTTTATATGGTAATTGATTGGGCCTCATTCCAATTTAGAAGATTAAGAATAATATAAAATAAAGGTTCATGTGTTGACAGTTTCATCCATTGAGATTGGTCATGTGTTGAACGAAATATTTTTATAATAAAATTTGTATCTTTATCAATATAAAATAAAGGTTCATGTGTTGACTGTACTCATCCGTTGAGATTAGTCATGTGTTGAACGAAATATTTTTATAATAAAATTTGTATCTTTATCAATATAAAATAAAGGTTCATGTGTTGACTGTACTCATCCGTTGAGATTAGTCATGTGTTGAACGAAATATTTTTATAATAAAATTTGTATCTTTATCAATATAAAATAAAGGTTCATGTGTTGACTGTACTCATCCGTTGAGATTAGTCATGTGTTGAACGAAATAATTTAACAAAAATAGTCACACGTGGATGGTACTCATTCATTGAGATTAGTCGTGTGTTGACAAATAGAATATTAGAAATAGAATATTTGAAAATAGAAATATATGAAGCCGTGTTGATTAGATTGACGCCATTTTGACGTGAACGATATTTATATCAATTTTATTTCGAAATGAATTGAATATATAACGATTTCGAAATGAATTGAATATATAACGATTTCGAAATGAATTGAATATATAACGATTTCGAAATGAATTGAATATATAACGATTTCGAAATGAATTGAATATATAACGATTTCGAAATGAATTGAATATATAACGATTTCGAAATGAATTGAATATATAACGATTTCGAAATGAATTGAATATATAACGATTTCGAAATGAATTGAATATATAACGATTTCGAAATGAATTGAATATATAACGATTTCGAAATGAATTGAATATATAACGATTTCGAAATGAATTGAATATATAACGATTTCGAAATGAATTGAATATATAACGATTTCGAAATGAATTGAATATATAACGATTTCGAAATGAATTGAATATATAACGATTTCGAAATGAATTGAATATATAACGATTTCGAAATGAATTGAATATATAACGATTTCGAAATGAATTGAATATATAACGATTTCGAAATGAATTGAATATATAACGATTTCGAAATGAATTGAATATATAACGATTTCGAAATGAATTGAATATATAACGATTTCGAAATAAATTGAATTGAAATTTGAATTGAATAGAAAATGAATTTGAATCGAATAGAAAACCAATTTGAATTGAATCGAATAGAAAACGACTTTGAAATTGAATTGAATTGAAAACGAATTCGAATTGAATTTAAAATGAATTCAAATTGAATTGAAATTTGAATTGAATAGAAATGAATTTTAAAACGAATTTATAAAGAAGAATTCAATTTTGATTTGAATTGAAATGGAAGTGGAAATTGCTTTTGAAACGAATTTAAAACTATTTATATAATTCGTTTTAAATAGAAATCGACGAAATATATATTATATATATTATATACATAATATAATGGCCTGAATAGAACGCGCCGCGCCGCGGCAGTTCGTGAATTTCGACCATTAACTTCAAACGGACATTACAGGAGATCCGACCGTCGGATTCTCCTAAAACCGGAACCGTTGGGTTCGTATCGAAAAGAGCTTTCTAACGAATATTTGAAATTCAAAATCTAACGGTTGGATTTGGAGATACGTCCAAATCAAATTTGAAAAAGGTCGCTGTAAGTGCAGTTCGATGGCCATTGTTGGAAATCGACTGTACAGGCCTTGATAAAATTATTAAAAATAGTAATAATTTATGTAAAATCATAAGAAATGATTTGGGAAGAATTGGGATGAAAAACTCCATATTTGAAAAGATAAAAATGGTTTTTATCGAAATGCATTAGTTTGAACTAAATTTAAAACCAAATTAATTTTAAATAAATAAATTAGATTTAAAAAGGGGTTTTAAATAATCAGAATTTCTAATATATTTAAATGGATGTGAAATGGGTTTATCGTGAATGGTGTTTTAAATAACACTAGTTCTTTAACCCGATAATAAATAGAATGTGATATGGGTTTATCGTGAATGGTGTTTTAAATAACACTAGTTCTTTAACCCGATAATAAATAGAATGTGATTTGGGTTTGTCGTGAACCGTGTTTTAAATAACACCTAGTTCTTTAACCCCGTAAAAGGAGTTTTAATGAATCTGCAATTAGATTGAAATGTGAATGGATAATCTAAATTATCAAATTTAGAAAATGAGCGAGAATGGAGTATCGCCAGTTTTGCTCCAAAGCGATAGTTAAATCTTTAATTAGATTTGAACGTGAAATGGTAATTAATTTTACCGATAACACCACGGTGTTAGATATGGAGTATTACCAGTTTTGCTTCATGGGATGAATAGGTTGGGATTGAGAAATAAAATAAATAATTACTTCGTTGTGGTTCGCTAATCTCGACTAGGTGGAAAAACCATAATTTGGTTTTAAATGACATCCAAAGGAAGATACAGGATAAATTTTAAAGAATTTATCTTGGATAAAATTAATGGGAACCTTTCCCTAAGAATGTGGAATTTAGAAACTAGCTGTAGGTTGGCTAAGAAGAATGGTTTCCTGGGTATTGATCTGATGTTGGTTTCGGCCTTCGGGGTTAATGTTTAGGAAATTGTTCTCTTGCTAATTTGCGGTTAGTGACTAATGAATTGGAATGAGGCATATGTTGTGCTTGTGTAACATTTGTTTTTAATATTCGCGGGTTGTTCGGAAAGTCCGGGTTTACACCCATTCTGAATAACCGATTCGACGATAAGTCGAAGATGAAGACGGTGGTCGAAGACCGGAAGTCTTCACATCGTTTGGATAATTACTGACGATCCTGATTGGGCTGTACACCCAAGAGGATGGAAATAGTTGGTGGTCGTCCAAACGTACTTGGAGATGGATGGATATGCGAGGAAAGTGCCTACGGTTTCGTTCAGACCCAGAACGGACTTGTAAATGGATTGTGTGTATGACATTGGATTTTATTCTGTGTTGATTGATTTCTATTAAATATACATCTGTTTGGCGGCGGAGAATTTATTCTTTTGCTTAACGCCCTTCTCTGAGACGTACGAGCTCAGAGGTTGTATATCGATGGACATCAGTCGCATGGCATGAATTGCCTGTGTGGCATGCTAAGATGCAATGATCAAGGCTTCTGTTGAAAAGCAAAGTCTTGTGGTTGATGATCAAAGCACGCCTACGTGGCAGCTTTGTGTGTAACGTGAATTCGCGAGCCTCACACCTCGGTATGAGTTAAAAACGGGATACGGGCCGTTGGGAGAGCACGACGTTTCTTTCTAGCTTTGGTGGTATCAGTGACTTACCAGCCCTGACATTTATATACTTTTCACCTTTGTGGTTGTTGGATGCGAGGAGCCTCGATTATAGGTCTGTAAGGACCGGGAAACGTGTGTTCAGGAATTGCCAATCCTCTAACGTAAGTGAGGACCGGCCCAACCGATCCAAGGGTTACCCAGTGTGCGTAGTCCTGAGGCATTTGCTAGAGTGTCTCGAACGCGGAGAGGAGCTTGCCCCTTGCCTCGACTCATGACGGAATCCAATTTCCAATACGTGTATTGCGGCTTTATTTGTAGAGCCTAGTATGGCGACATAGTAGCATGGGATACTATACCGTCTATGATTTATATTTATGATTGAAATTGTTTTGACACTATACACTTATTATAGTATCAAATGATTGGTTTTAAACGTACCAAGCATGTTTGGCTATTATAAGGGAAAACCCTATCCTCCGGCTTGTGTTGCATTGTGTGATGGGACCTGGGTCTTATAATAGCTTCATTTTTCGAAAAAGCATGGCGTTGTTTATTGATATGCACTGGTATTCTTGGGAGGAAACCCGTTCCGTGTTATACGGCGTGGTCCCTTGAATTACTCTCTTTTAAAATAAAGTTTTAAATAACTGTTTTAGTTCTCACACCAGTCACATGACTGACCTGGAGTTTATTGTTTTAACCTAAACTCTGGGTGCCCCTATTTTCCGCACGGGCAGCTAGTAGTTTTGGTTTTGCAGATTTATATTCACAGGATCCTGGTTTACAGCTGGAATGATATCCGAAAAGCTCTGTATCCGTATATCACCTTCAGTTGTGCTTTGTATTACTTTCCGCTGCTATGTAATTTATTGTAATCTCTGATATTTATCGAATGTGATTTATTCATTTATACTCTGTATATTCTTGTAATCTGATGCATTGTTGTAATATACAATGAAATGTTCTTCTGTTTGTGTTCTAATTTGTCCTGTTCTCAAACAGTCAGGGGTTTCGAACGGTCTAGATCGGTTTAACGACTGATTCGGATCGAGCGAAATTCCAGGCCGTCACATGTGTTGAATGGTATTCATATTTTGAAATAAATTGTTCGATAATAAAAATCACATTTTTATCTATATATAAAAACTATTGAAAACATTCATGTGTTGAATTGATATTCATTCGTTGTTTAGAAATTCATGTGTTGAATGGTATTCATATTTTGAAATAAATTGTTCGATAATAAAAATCACATTTTTATCTATATATAAAAACTATTGAAAACATTCATGTGTTGAATTGATATTCATTCGTTGTTTAGAAATTCATGTGTTGAATGGTATTCATATTTTGAAATAAATTGTTCGATAATAAAAATCACATTTTTATCTATATATAAAAACTATTGAAAACATTCATGTGTTGAATTGATATTCATTCGTTGTTTAGAAATTCATGTGTTGAATGGTATTCATATTTTGAAATAAATTGTTCGATAATAAAAATCACATTTTTATCTATATATAAAAACTATAGAAAACATTCATGTGTTGAATTGATATTCATTCGTTGTTTAGAAATTCATGTGTTGAATGGTATTCATATTTTGAAATAAATTGTTCGATAATAAAAATCACATTTTTATCTATATATAGAAACTATAGAAAACATTCATGTGTTGAATTGATATTCATTCGTTGTTTAGAAATTCATGTGTTGAATGGTATTCATATTTTGAAATAAATTGTTTGATAATAAAAATCACCTTTTATCGACTATATGAACTATGTAAAATAACCTCGATTTAAAAGAAATTGTTTTATGATAAAAATCTCATTTCTATCACCAACTTGAACTATATAGAAGAATAGTGTTTTGAAATGAATTGTCTTACAATAAAAATCACATTTTTATTGTATGCATAAATCGTTGAAATGTGAAGTGTTAAAAATAGTCACTTGTTCAAAATAAACATATATGAGTTGAAATATTCATTAATTAGCTAATGAAATGATTTGCACCTATTTATGTAACATTAGAATGAATGGAGTTTTTAAAACCAAATAGAAATCAAATATGAAGTCGAATAGAAATTGATAAATGATAAGAACTGTATATATATGTACATGCAATATTCATTGAACAGGTTATAGCAAAGGGGCTAGAGAAGAGGAATAAAATTTTGTGCCCGACAAATAGGTACACATTTACTGATTTGTTTGGGTGATGATTTTGAGCCTGTTGGCTAGCCGCTTGGCTTCTTCTTTTTCTTTTTGAGATTAGAAGGACCGGGAACGCTATTTGCGATTTCCCGATGCTCCCGGTGCAGGGGAGGTTATGGCGAAATTTTTCCAAAATTTAAGGCGTTAGAAAAATATTTGAAGTTAAAACGATATTGGAATTGTTGAACGAAATATATTTATATAACTATATAAATATAAATAAAATTAAAACGAAACGAAGCCGTGCAGTTCGTATTTCGAAACCGTGATTTCAAACGACTAGTGCGGGGAATCCGACCATCGGATTTTCCCGAAATCTCAACCGTCGGGTTCGCCTTGGAATAATCTTTCCAACGGCACCAACCTTGTAAAAATCCAACGGTTGGATTGTCTGGAATGTTTAATTCAAATCTGAAGAAAAACAGCGCCAGAAGCGATTAAATATATATATAAATATAATTATATATTTAATCGAATAACGACGCTGCAGTTCGTATTTTGAAATCGAAAATTCAAACGATTGTACCGGGAGATCCGACCGTCGGATTTTCCCGAAACTGGAACCGTTGGGTTCGTTTTGAAAAGACCTTTCTAATGATGTAAATTTTGTGAAGATCCAACGGTTAGATTTTCAGATATGTGTAAGTCAAATCTGAAGAAAAACAGCGCCACGGCCGCCTTATGGCCCGAAGCGTCGTTTTGAATAAAATGGCTATTTTAAAATAAATAAAAATAGCGATAAATAGTTATAAAATATCATAAGCGATATGGAATGGAAATAAACTGAATTTGCTTGATTTATGTGATGTTTGATGGTTGAATGTGTTTGGTGTGAAAATTACATTAAAGAACAAAATTGGTGTTGTCGAGTAATTTAACCATTGAAGTAAATCGATTTGAAATTCTAAATATACGTGAATTATTTGGAAATGCCGAGTTAATTCTCATTTCGAATAATCGACCGACGATTGAAATTCGAAGATGAAGACGATGGTCGAAGACCGGAGATCTTCACCTCGTTTGGATGGTAACCGAGGTCCTGATTGGGAGGCATCCCGAAATATGGATAATGAGTGGTGATCGTTCAGACGTGAGTGGTGATCGAAGGGTTTGCGAGGTATTTAGTGCCTCCGGTTTCGTTCAGACCCAGAACGGACTTGTAAATGGACTGTGTGTCCGACATGGGAATTTGTTCTGTGTGATTGATAGCCATCAGTTGCACGGTGTGAATTGCCCGTGTGGCATGCTAAGATGCAGTGATCAGGGCTTCTGTTGAAAAGCAAAGTCTTGTGGTGATGATCAAAGCACCGCCTGTGTGGCGTAGCTTTGTGTATAACGTAAATTCGCGAGCCTCACACCCCAGTATGAACCTAAAACGGGAGAAGGACCTCAGGGAGGGCATGCGTTTCTTTCTAGCTAGGGTGGTGTCAGTGACCTACCAGCCCTGACATTTATATACTTTTCACCTATGTGGTTGTTGCTGTTGCGAGGCGCCTCGGTTTGATTGGACGATCCGGGTCCGATGGAGTCATTCGTTGGCTCGTTTACGCCCCAAAGGGCGGAGAGACGTATTGTTCAGGCATAATAATCCACATCGGTGGACCGACCCTGACGATCTAAAGGGTTGATGCGTTCTGATCCTGAGACATGGGCTAGATTGTCTCGAATTCGGTAAGGACTATCTTTTGCCTTGGTTCATGACGGAAATCCAATTTCCAAATACGACATCGTGCGGTTTTGATTGTATACCTATATATGGCGACATAGTGGTATGGGGCATTAATGCCGTCTATGATTGATAGTTATGATTTGAAATTGTTTTCAAAACATATAAACACTAGCAATAATATCAAATGCCTTTGTTTTATTCGTATCAAGCATATTTTGGCCGTTATAAGGTAAAAACTCTATCCTCCGGTTTGCGTTGCATTGTGTGATGGGAACTGAGTCTTATAACGGCTTCATTTTTATAAAAAGCATAGCGATGTTTTAAACGAAAGATTTGTTTTAAAGCACTGGCAATCCAATGGAGTAAACCCGTTCCACGAAAGTGGCGTGGTCCTGTGATTAGCCAATTATATATGTGTTGAGTGGATTTCTCATACCAGTCCCATGACTGACTCGTAGTTTGTTTCACTTTCAAACTCGGGTGCCCCTTTTTCCACACGGGCAGCCTTGTATTCAGGTTTAGCTGGTTCTTTCTGGATAGCTGGAGCTGAAGATGGATTCTATCATTTATTTCTTTTTATGCTGTTCAGCTCCTATTGTACATATTTTGTTTATTTCCGCTGTAGACATTTATGTATAGCTGAACTCTATTTGTACTAAGTAAGATCCTGTATACTGTGTAACTCTGATGATTACTTTTATCCAGTATATTTTGTTGTTCATTCTGGTGTATTTATTTAATTCTGTTCTGCTATTTTATGTTTCGGTGTTATATTCCAAAGATAACCTTGTTTCCGTGAGAACGGGAAATCGGGTCGTCTCAGTCTTACACCATAAAAGAGTCTAACCTCGTGTCTTTACAACTGTTATGCTTTAGTTTGGGCCTAGGACCTCTCACATTGGGCCGACATTTGTGACTACTGGATTTGCCGGGCGGGTCCGGGCAGGTTTACATCACAAACGGGTCCAACCTCGTGTCCTAAGCATTGATTATTAATAATAATCCACTTTCCCCCAATTTTAATAATTCCCTACTTGAATTATTAATTACTTCCAATTTTTAACAATGTCCATAATTGACTCAATTATGGACATCCATTCATGGTATGCAAAATCTTACAAAATTGCACCCAATTTATTAATTCCTAATATTACCCCTACCCCACGTTTGAACGTTTATTCGCAAAATATATGTTAGACTCGAATAGCCTAACTCATAGCATAAAAGAGATTATCATAATAACAACATGTATATGTGACCAAATGAATCATAATAAGGGGTGAAACTTGCATATGTCCAACTTGCATAGATTATACATGTCATGGACCTAAAGGTGTCAACTTGTTCAAAATTCACCTAATATAATCTCAATCAATTTTCATAAACTTACATATGAACATGTGTGAATCAACATCATCTAATTTTTTAACAACATGGTTTTATATGGGTACACCTAACTCAATAGGCAAATTCCCATAATCAAGTTTTATTTAATTATAGTTTCAAGTTTATGGGTACACCTAACCTAATAGGCAAATTCCCATAAACAAGATCCATTTAAATTAAGAAAAAAAAACATAACTTTAAGCATGATCCAACAACATCATGATTTTTCAACATAATATAGCGTGATTTATAACATGGCATAGTATGATAGTATAACATAGCTTGACATGATTCTCAACATAGCACGACATAGCATAAGAGAATTTACAACATAGCATGACATAGCATATATAATTTACATCATACTACAACATAATAACATAATAAGAGATCCACAATATATAGAATTTACAATTACAAATCACATCACTTTCTTGTGATCCATTCATAACTGAGTCAAATTAGTTTGTAATAGTCTTGTGAGAATCATCATACTCACCAACAAAAGAAAAGAATTAGAGAAAGAGAGATCTTTTGATTTGATTTGTGTAGATTTAGTTGTAGATGATTAGGCTTCCTCTTCTTAGTTTGTGACGGCTATGCTGAACTCCATGGCAGCAGCATGACGGTAGCTTCTCTAATTTTACAAGTGATTTAGGTCTAGGGTCTACCCACTTATTTATAGATTTTAGAATTCATTTAGGCCATTAGATTTAACCTAGAAATAACCGCAACCGTTCAGACAAGATGGGGTTTATCTTGTTGACTCAGCAATGAGTCAGAAGTGACTCAGCAAACACTCAGCAATATATATATATATATATATATTCTACAATGTACACATTAGATACATCCCCCCCTTTTACACACTTATTATTGTTTTTATATACATATTAGATACATCCCCTCTCTTACACACTTATTAATATTTTTATATTCATAATAGATACATCCCCTCTCTTACACACTTATTAATATTTTTATATTCATATTAGATACATCCCCTCTCTTACATACTTATTAATATCTTTATATTCATATTAGATACATCCCCTCTTCTACACACTTATTATTATTTTAGCAATTTTAGTGTTAATAGAAAATTCGGGGTGTTACATTCTCCCCTCCTTTTAGGATTTCGTCCCCGAAATCTTCAAGTCTGGAAGAATGTATATCCTACCATCCAAACGTCCATCTACTCATCCATCATACACAGGCATCCATTGTCCTTAAAAGACTTCTAATGCTTTATGATCATATGCAAGTGTGTGTACATGTCCTTACCTAATGCGAAATCAGGCGGTCTACTGATTCAGTTGACCTCCTTAATGCAAATTATGTAAGTGTCATGAATCCATTATGTATGCAAAAGATCCTAATTGCTTACATACTACTTCTATATGCGTGCACACCCATTCAACCGAATGCAGCATCCATATGATGGTACAACCATTATACATCCATTATACTAAATACATCCATATATATGCAATATGCAATATGTAGTGACTGAGCCGATCTAGTGCCTAAAGTGTGTGTATATATGCATCCACGAGCAACCACTAGCAAACACTTGCATCCATTTTGCATCCATCATACATAACATGTCTCAAACACATGTTTCAACCATAGGATTATCCTAACTAAAGGTCAAAGATACTAATGAGAGGACATACTAAAGATAAGATAAGATAAGCTAAGCGATAAAGGAGAAATTAAAAGACATACCCTCAAAAAGAAAAGGGTACAACGAACGCATCTTCTCTTCTGTCTCCCAAGTTGTGTTGCTCTCATCATCTCCCCATTGCACTTTAACCAG
Organism: Allium sativum; assembly: GCA_030737875.1. Lineage (NCBI taxonomy): Eukaryota > Viridiplantae > Streptophyta > Magnoliopsida > Asparagales > Amaryllidaceae > Allium > Allium sativum. The sequence goes on along the minus strand of CM060925.1, from coordinate 134,189,378 downwards.
TCTGACCTCTCGATTCCTCAACTTTTTGATCTCCGACCCAAGAATGCATGTAGGAGCTCGTCTAATTGTTGCATCACGCTCTATTTCCACCTCTTTAAGCAAGCTCGGCTCTACCACCTCCGCGGTCTTGTGCAAACACTTCCTCAAATGTGATACATGGAATACGTCGTGTACTCCACTAAGTTTCTCAGGCAACTCCACCCTATATGCCATCTTCCCAATCATGTCTTTTACAGGAAACGGCCCTACAAACCTTGGTGCTAATTTCCCCATGGACCCAAAGCGAACAACATTCTGTAACGGAGATACTTTGATAAAAACCATGTCCCCAGTGTCAAACTCAAGATCTGTCCTCCTCTTATCAGCATACGATTTCTGCCTATCTTGTGTTGCTTTCATCCTCCTTCGAATCAACTCAATCTTCTCCGAGGTTTCCCTAACCATATCGGGCCCAAGTAGGATTTTATCGGTAGATTCCCACCAACATGTAGGCGAACGGCAAGGCCTTCCATAAAGAGCTTCGAAAGGTGCCATGCCAATACTAGACTGAAAGCTATTGTTATATGCGAATTCTACTAACGGAAGGTGCTCTTTCCATGTACCCCCAAAGTCTAGGATACAAAGCCTTAAAAGATCCTCTAGAATGCGATTCACCCTCTCGGTCTGGCCGTCTGTCTGAGGATGATATGCGGTGCTCAAACATAGCTGAGTCACTACCGCCTCTTGTAAACTCTTCCAAAATTCGCTAGTAAAGATGGGGTCACGGTCGCTTACTATACTAGAAGGAATACCGTGCAAACGAACTATCTCCTTAATGTATACAGAAGCCAACCACGGAGCAGCCCTCTTACTTTTCACGGGAATAAAATGGGCGCTTTTAGTAAGTCTATCTACTATAACCCAAATCCCCGTGTTACCCTTCCTTGATCTTGGTAATCCATCCACAAAATCCATTGAGATGCTTTCCCATTTCCATAGTGGAACTTCTAATGGGTGAAGCAACCCACCGGGTTTCTTTTGTTCTGCTTTAACTCGTTGGCACACCAAGCATCTAGCGACGTACTCGGCCACATCCTTTTTCATACCGGCCCAAAAGAAAACCCGCTTCATATCTTTGTACATCTTATCCCCGCCGGGATGAATGGTCATTTTTGAGCGATGAGCATCATCAAGAATGGCCTTCCTTAAGTCTTCGTCTTGTGGTACACAAAGTCTATTATCCCTTCGTAACCAACCCTTATCGTCTAGGGTATACCTACGAAGATGGCTTGACGACTCCCCCCCTTTGAGCTTTTCTACTATCTCAACCAACTGTGGGTCGTCTCGCTGTGCCTCACCAACCCGTCCTAGAAGTGTAGGTCTAACCTCCAAGGATGCTAACAGACCGGGTACTAAGTCAACAGAGGGTCTAAAGTCAAACATAGAGATGAATTCTAAGCTTTGTCGTTCAACAAACAATGGACTCAAGGACAACCTTTTCCTACTTAAGGCGTCTGCCACCACGTTACCCTTGCCCGGGGTATATGCTATTTCAAAATCGTAGGAGGCTAAGAATTCCATCCACCGTTGCTGCCTTAAATTCAAATCCTTCTGAGAGAATAAGTATTTTAATGATTTGGGGTCAGTGAACAGTTCGAATTTCTCACCAAGAAGATAGTGACGCCAAGACTTAAGCGCGAAAACAATTGCGGCTAGCTCTAAGTCATGCGTGGGGTAATTCTTTTCATGAACCCTCAACTGCCTTCCACCATAGGCTATTACTCTTCCCTCTTGCATGAGGACCGTGCCAAGTCCCGTCCCACAAGCATCAGTATAGATGGTAAACGGTTTATTCCCGTCTGGCAGCACTAAGACTGGGGCTGAAGTTAAGGCTCTCTTTAAACGTTGGAACGCATCATCGCAATCTTTGTCCCACGTAAAAACCAGGTTCTTCTTCGTTAACCGTGTTAATGGAGCTGATATTTTTGCGAAGTCTTTGATAAACTTCCTATAATAGCCAACCAACCCCAAGAAACTTCTTACTTCGGTTGCATTTTTAGGGACCTTCCAATCTTGGATGGCCACCACCTTTGCGGGATCCACTGCTATCCCTTCTTTGGAAACCACGTGCCCTAAGAACCGTACTTCCTTCCTCCAGAAGTGACACTTAGAAAATTTTGCCTTAAGGTTATGCGCTCGAAGGGTTTCCAACACTTCCCTAAGATGTAGGGAGTGCTCTTCTTTATTCTTAGAAAAGACTAAGATGTCATCCACAAAGACTACCACGGATTTGTTAAGGTATTCCCTAAACACCCTACTCATCAAATCAACAAAATATGCAGGGGCGTTTGTCAAACCAAAGGGCATCACTAGCCATTCATAGAATCCGTCAGGAGTCCTAAAAGCAGTCTTATCTATACTATCCTCAGCCACTCTCAGTTGATGAAAGCCAGTGGCTAAGTCCAACTGCGAAAACACTGAGGCGCCAACTAACTGATCAAAGAGATCGTCAATCCTCGGCAGTGGGTGTCGGTTCTTTTCAGTAAGCTTGTTTAGTTCTCTATAGTCCATACAAAGTCTAAGAGACCCATCCGCCTTTGTGGCAAAAACTACTGGAGCACCCCACTCCGATATACTACGTCTTATGAACCCCTTCTCAAGCAACTCCTTTACTTGCTTATTGAGTTCCCTCCTTTCACGAGGAGCCATGTGGCGCACTGGCAAAGATACGGGTTTAGCATTATCCACAAGATAAATTCAAAAGTCTATCTTCCGCCTTGGAGGTAAGCCCTTCACCTCCTCAAACACATCCGGATATTCCCGGACCACTTCTACCGATCGCAGGTTCTCTACAGACGCGTCAAGCGATTCAAGATAACTTAGCATAACGGAATTTATGGGAATACAAAAGATGTCGAGAGCATTACCAAGGCGAGTCACAAGCCTAACTACTCTCCTTTCACAATCAAGAATGGCCCTATTTCTAGACAACCAATCCATTCCTAAAATTAGCCCATAGCCCGTGAAGCCCAATACATAATCATCACATCTAAATTCAACGCTAAGTATAGAGATTTTCAAATCCAAACATATCATGGTCAAATGAGCCGAACCCCCAATTGGATTTGAAACGACCAAGGGATCCTCTACTAAACTGGTGTTCAAGTGCAGTGATTCAACTAATGATGCAGAGATAAACGAATGAGATGCGCCAGAATCGAATAAGGTACGGACAGGATGATCAAACAGAAAAACTAAGCTTTCAACAGAAATTGTTCTACCTCTTTCTTGCAGCGGTGGGGACGCAATAGCCTGAACTTGCCCCCTTGCCTGCCCTGGTGCCATAAGATCCTGCACCTGTCCTCCCGAGGTAGACCCTGCCCTCTGCCCCTTCTTTGGACAGTCCTTTACTAAATGTCCCGCATCTCCACAATGAAAACAACCAGTCTTCTTTTTCTTTCTACAATCTTTACTGAGATGGCCAGGCGTCCCACAATTGAAGCATTTCTTCTTCCCTTTGCCATTATTGTTTTTACCACCCTTCTTATTTTGCTGTTGGGGTTTCTTGTGATCCCCTTTCTTTTCAACTGCCTTATCCTCATGCATAAGTGCCATTTCTACTAGCTTTTCAAAGGTGGCTCCCATAGGGATGTGGGTCATAGCCAACCCTTGCAACGGTTCATTCAAGCCTCTAACGAACCTCAAAGCTTTCTTCTCTGGCGTGTTCACCAACTCCAAGCCAAACCTTGCTAACTGATTAAATTTATTGACATATTCCTTTACTGATGAGCTCCCTTGCTTTAGTGCCAGGTATTTTTCCATATTTAAGTTCTCCTCTGCCCTTGAAAGAAACTTTGCCTCAAACCTTCGTCTGAAATCCGCCCATGAATCAACTAGACGTTCCCCGTTAGTGACCTCCCACCAAAACGAGGCCTCTCCCTTCATTAACCAAGCAGCTAAACGGACTTTCCTCCCATCTTCCACTTCAAAGATATCCAACAATTCCTCAGTCTCCTTAAGCCAATCTCTGGCCTCCACAAACGTCTCAGTCCCTTGAAAAGTTTTTCCTCCCATAGCCTTGAATTCCTTGCACGTCTTTGCAAAAGTGTCAACACGAGGAGGAGGAGGAGGAATGGGTGCAACTAGGGGTGGAGGAGTATCCGCTGGGCCTGCAGTGGTGGCCCTAGCCTCCAAGTATCTCCTAAACCACCCTGGAATCGTCACACCTTCTGGGAGATTAAGATCTTCAGCCATGCTGAAACGAAAAAGGAAAGATTCAAAATAGAGAATTCGAAAGATAAAGATAAGGATGTGGCTATTTGGGATTATGTTTTTCATAAAAACTCTCTTTAAATAACATGTTTTTTTTTTTTTTGAAAGCACTTCTTCCAAAAATACTTTAGAAAAAAAATATTTTTCTAAATTTTTTTTTTTTTTATCTGTTCTGGTAACCTTATGCTCTGATACCACGTGTAACACCCCACGTCCATTAATGTCACTCACAAAGGGAATGCATTAACTTCCATGGAGGTTTTAAGTGAATATAGAACAGTAAAATTACAAAAAGACAGATATAAAATAGTACTTGGAAATTCAAAAACTTTATTTCATTGTAGCAGAAGTCAAAACATGTTTGATTACATCATAACACCATATTCAATGTCAAGTACAATATCTATCTTGATAAAACAAGTACATAATCCCATTACATGAATAGCCATTAAAAAGAAAGATAACAAGCTGGACTTTACTTCAGCAGTCCAAGCTTTCCAGAAGATAAGCGATCCAACTAGACTCCACTAGAACTTGGCCCAACCTGCGGACCTGAAGGGAGAAAAAGGATGGAAAAGAGGGGGTCAGACATAAAGTCTGGTGAATATGATAATTCTATAATACTATTACCAAAATAACTGGACTAAGGCATAAGCTGGAAAACAAGAAAATGTCTATGAAGAGCAGATTAAGGACATAGACAATCGCTAAAGGCAACGTTATAGGCGCTCCTAAATACTAAAGGATAAACACTATACTGCACCACACCAGTCACCCTAAAGATTCATCCCACTTAGCTTCACTTAGAAACTTTCCCAATGGCTTTACGTACCCCTAGCTGACTACATAGGTGCCGCCTGCCCCTATCTCCACTAGGTGTACCCTACTTCCCATTATTCGATCGGCTCCCTAACTCGTAGATACCCGTGCTGGCCCCACAGTGGGGTGTATCACTCCCCTAAAGTGGCAACCTGATACAACGGACATGCACGGCTTATACCTACACGATGCAACAACGTCTTACCTACCAGCCCGGGTCCACACACGCATATGAAACCCGTTGGACTTGCGTTGCCACCGCTCTCTGTTTTGGCCTCTTATAGTCAAACCCAGTATGCGTGTCCCGTCCTCGACTTGGGTCGAGCCCACAAAGATACGTTTTGGGATACTGGTTGAAATGGGCCCCCACTATTTACCACAAGCATTCCACCTAAGCTTGTCCCCATTAGTCCATCCCACTCAACCCACTTAGTCATGTTCATTTACATGTGTGTTTGGTTAAGTCTAATCGTATTTCAAATGCCTCTAAAGGCAACCACCAGATTCCTCATGCCACCCAAGGCACCTACTTAACCCCCATGTCCCACCTTACATGATTATCTGGTTAAGTATTTCTTAGTTCATTAAGGCCATAACCTCATAAATACCTCTCACATTAGACTGGCATTTATGGCAGCTGGATTTGCCGGGCGGGTCCGGGCAGTCTTACACCATAAAAGAGTCTAACCTCGTGTCTTTACAACTGTTATGCTTTAGTTTGGGCCTAGGACCTCTCACATTGGGCCGACATTTGTGACTACTGGATTTGCTGGGCGGGTCCGGGCAGGTTTACATCACAAACGGGTCCAACCTCGTGTCCTAAGCATTGATTATTAATAATAATCCACTTTCCCCCAATTTTAATAATTCCCTACTTGAATTATTAATTACTTCCAATTTTTAACAATGTCCATAATTGACTCAATTATGGACATCCATTCATGGTATGCAAAATCTTACAAAATTGCACCCAATTTATTAATTCCTAATATTACCCCTACCCCACGTTTGAACGTTTATTCGCAAAATATATGTTAGACTCGAATAGCCTAACTCATAGCATAAAAGAGATTATCATAATAACAACATGTATATGTGACCAAATGAATCATAATAAGGGGTGAAACTTGCATATGTCCAACTTGCATAGATTATACATGTCATGGACCTAAAGGTGTCAACTTGTTCAAAATTCACCTAATATAATCTCAATCAAATTTCATAAACTTACATATGAACATGTGTGAATCAACATCATCTAATTTTTTAACAACATGGTTTTATATGGGTACACCTAACTCAATAGGCAAATTCCCATAATCAAGTTTTATTTAATTATAGTTTCAAGTTTATGGGTACACCTAACCTAATAGGCAAATTCCCATAAACAAGATCCATTTAAATTAAGAAAAAAAAACATAACTTTAAGCATGATCCAACAACATCATGATTTTTCAACATAATATAGCGTGATTTATAACATGGCATAGTATGATAGTATAACATAGCTTGACATGATTCTCAACATAGCACGACATAGCATAAGAGAATTTACAACATAGCATGACATAGCATATATAATTTACATCATACTACAACATAATAACATAATAAGAGATCCACAATATATAGAATTTACAATTACAAATCACATCACTTTCTTGTGATCCATTCATAACTGAGTCAAATTAGTTTGTAATAGTCTTGTGAGAATCATCATACTCACCAACAAAAGAAAAGAATTAGAGAAAGAGAGATCTTTTGATTTGATTTGTGTAGATTTAGTTGTAGATGATTAGGCTTCCTCTTCTTAGTTTGTGACGGCTATGCTGAACTCCATGGCAGCAGCATGACGGTAGCTTCTCTAATTTTACAAGTGATTTAGGTCTAGGGTCTACCCACTTATTTATAGATTTTAGAATTCATTTAGGCCATTAGATTTAACCTAGAAATAACCGCAACCGTTCAGACAAGATGGGGTTTATCTTGTTGACTCAGCAATGAGTCAGAAGTGACTCAGCAAACACTCAGCAATATATATATATATATATATATATATATATATATATATATATTCTACAATGTACACATTAGATACATCCCCCCCTTTTACACACTTATTATTGTTTTTATATACATATTAGATACATCCCCTCTCTTACACACTTATTAATATTTTTATATTCATAATAGATACATCCCCTCTCTTACACACTTATTAATATTTTTATATTCATATTAGATACATCCCCTCTCTTACATACTTATTAATATCTTTATATTCATATTAGATACATCCCCTCTTCTACACACTTATTATTATTTTAGCAATTTTAGTGTTAATAGAAAATTCGGGGTGTTACATGTACCTTACACAAATAGAATATCATGTAAAAACTCTTGCACGGAACTCATTTGTTCTTGTAATTTGCTAATAGTGACACTCATTTCTTGATTTTTATCCCTTAGCTCTTCTACTTGAAGTTGTTGTGCAAGCAACTTGAAATGAAAAAAGAAAATTAAATTGCAAGTACAGTATACAACTATATACTTGCAGTATTGTTTAAATGGCAAACAAAACAACCATTCTTGTTCATGCAAACATTCATATGATCGCCTGAACATTTAAAAAATAAAATGAGATGCCAACATGCATAAACAAAATTATATGAAAAACAAACTATATCTAAGTTGCATATGAGAGAATTATTCAATGTGCAACATTTGAACTCTGAATCAATATTTGAGGAAAAGGTCTAACAGTGGAAAAAAATGCTAATAACACAGATTAATCTACCAAATTAGACTACACATATAAGATTTAAGAGAAAAAGTCCAAGAGTCATGGACCACTATCTCAACCGATCGGCCGTATGATATTCTAGACTTAGGTTTTTGAGGTCATGGCGATATCAATAAGAGTACTTTTTTTAAATAAAGCAACACTCTTGCTACCAAAAAACATGCAATCATATCACAGATTTGCAATTGAGTAAAATTCACCTAGTCTGGAACAGGAACTATACCAGGTAAATGTTTGAACACGTAGCATAATAAGTTGATAAAAGAGATTACGTTGGTGTAAAGTTGAAAATGGACTGCAAGTATACCCAATTCAAGGTAAAAAGACAAATAGCAGCCACTACAAATTTAGGGCATGGTAAATTGATATAGTTTTTTTACTTGCTATGCTGAAAACTGGTCTTTCGAAGATACAGCGCGAGGAGAGGGAGGCAGAGGGGTGGCGGCGCGAGTAGAGAAGGCAGAAGGCGGCGCGGTTCACGGTAGGGATCGTCTGATTGAAGCGGAGGCGCGGTGGAGAAGCTTTAGGGTTTTCTTTTTCCTTTTTAATCTGAAATTACGCGTAATGGAAACAGGGGGAAGCGATTGTTGATAGTTTCAGCGGATTGAACGGGTGCGGTTTTATATTGGACCATTATTTCAGACCCTATTTAATTAAATTCCAACTTGTTTAAATGGCATAGGTAATGAGTAATAATTCCCTATGCCATACCTACCCCTTTTCATATTTTTACGTCTTCCCTACGCCGTGCCTACACGGTGTAGAGATAGCGTAGGGAATTTTCGGTTGGAAAATTGCCTTTTTTGTAGTGTAAGGAAAATTCGACAATCAATTACAACATAGCAAAGTTCTTCCGAATAAAATTTTCCTTAAGCAATAATACTGCTACTGCTGGTTACAGGTTGCATGGCGCTAGTCACACTATTTACGGCAAAGACCTAAGCAAATAAAACCAATAATAATGCCTTGGCTACTGAAACCCTAGGGGCAATGAAGTCGCATATTCTAGTCCTACATCACATCTAAGCACAAGGATAAGTTTGTCATACTCTTCTCTCGGTAATAAAGGATTGGTCATAACACAATCGACTGCATATCCACAATTATGTATGTCATAATGAGGGTAGCAAAAATCAGCTGAACACAAGCTATGATACCTCATTCTGTCCACGTTCAATGAAAAAAAACTTCATGAACCTCCCAAATCAATTGTTATATTTGAGACACATGTGCTGAACAGACAATGCAGAAAAAAAAAAGTTAATGAATTAGAGAACTCATCAACGGTGTTCTTAAATCAATAAATTCATAGGTTACCATAAACGAAAGATCTACCTAATAATCAATTAATTAGGCATACTCATTTGTTCTATTAAAATCTATGGGGAAATTACATCTCTAAGCTGCAAATAAAGAATCAAACAACTAAATCATGAAAATTAAATAAGGAAAATTAAATAAGAAAGATGTATAGCTATGCATAAAGAATCAAACATAGAAAATAAAAATCAAACTATATTTAATTGGGAAGTATAGCACATAATTAAGCATATATGAGCAGGGTCTTGATGAAGCACCAACAGGATTCAGAAATAGAACGAATTAAACAATGAGAAAATAGCTAAATAGAAGTATGAAGAATCAAAAAAGAAGCGCTAGTTTGGATACTGGCTCATAGTAAATTAAAGAATAAAAATATACCTAGGGTTTTCTCGTCCGCTCCAGGAATTTACAAAGGAGAAAAAAGAATTAGCCGATGGAATTAAGTTCCAATATGGCATGTGCGGAAAGGGTTTCATCTCTCCCAATTGAAAAAAATTAAGGCGGTAATTTCTCCCTCTTCATCAATTTCCCGATTTTCAGAAGAAAAGGCACTTGCAAAGGTCTCTAGTATTGCGGAAGAAACTAAGGCAGTTCGATCTGCCATTATTCAAAAATGCTGGTATGACAAAAAAGTATTTTGTCAAAAAGTACACCAAAGACAAAAAAATAGAAGGCCCACCCCTTGAATTACACAAATACCCCCTGAATTCAATGTTTACCACCCCTAAATTCCAGAATTACCCCTATTTCTTATTTTTTGACAAAAAAAATTCGGGTATTCTAGCATATCTCACCATTATTAGCGTTTATTTGGGACATTTTGTTATTGGGCCCTTGATATTTATTAATTGAGGCGTTATACTTTAATTTGTCTCTATTGTTGTGCCCCTATTGCTTGAAATGTTTGTAGTGATAAAAGTTATTCAGATTAGCTTCTTACACCGTCTCTCATGCCTAAATTATAAGAGTAAACCTGTAAATACTCACGTGAAAGGGTGATCATCCACTCCTTCTGGACCTTTGATCAAGCGCACACCCAGAAGCAAGAAACTCCTCAAGATGAGCATTAAGCTTTGCACCCGACCGAGCATAAACAAGCCTAATGAACACGGCAGGACGACACCCACCGATCCGTAAGTAAGAGTTCTCAAAAGTATGAGTTCCAAAACAGGCATATGAACGCAGGTGGATCATGCCTCAGCAGTGCTCGTCTCTTCTCGTTGTACTCTGCAAAATGTAGTACTGCTTCGAAAATCAACTCTTTTAGTCACTTTTCACTTGCAATGCTGACACCGGGACTGATTGGCTATCCATGCTTAGAAGTTTGAACTAAACTCTGAATCCATTGGAATTTTGAGTATGTGCTTTTAGGAAATGAATGAAACTGGAATAGAGTAGAATATAAACACATTTAATGATGCTTTTGATGCAGTGAATTTGGACTTCAGGTTGGTTAACGTTTAGTTATACTTTTTTGGCTTTTTCTCAGTTCAACCGAACTTACTGGTAACGTTGAAAAGGCCTTCGTAGTGGCAACGTTTGTGGCCACCCAAGGCCTACCCTGTCGCGAACATCTTAGAGCAAACCAAGCAGCGTTGCATCTTTCCAGAAGGTTCCAAAGCAGGGGTATATTCGTCGTTCTTCAGCTTGGTTTCCGTGTGCTTGTTAAAGAGGTGGCAGGCCTTGTGGCCGCATAGAGCTCAGGTGGCGTTTGAATGCTTTTCCGCAGATGTAACACTTGTGAGGTTCGTCTTCGATCAGAGGGGTACCTGCGAGAGCAAGATGAGCAGCATGGCTATCTGCTCATCTTGGCTTCTGAATTTAGATCGCTGGCGGGTAGGGTGTAAGCGGCTTCTTCCTCACTTTCAAAGCAACCTTTCTTTCCTCTCTTATTTTGTCTCGGGTTTGAAGAAAATTTGTCCTATAAATGAACTTCATACCGACTGGTGTGCATGTGCCTATTAATCACACGGACATGGCGTGCATTTTGAACACGTTAGAAATAATTTGAAAATGAGGTATAGCATGCACAGAGATTATGTTAGAAATACTCCTTTTTTCTCCTAACAGATTAATCTGTATTATGCCCTGTAAAATGACCAGATTAGTTGAATAGTAGATCAAGCAATTTTATAATTACAAATAAATCAAAATTGTTATAAAACAAAAACTACTACACAAAATCGACAAAGCATAAATGTAGCAAGAAACTTACTTTGTCACTCCCCTAAAAATGGAACTTTTTGGTGTTTGACCAGCATCCTGATCGTCACCCTTTTTGACAACTTTTCGAGACTTCCTCAGACTTTTTACTGATGTTGCAGGTGAAGGAGGAGGTGGGGGAGGACAAAGCGTTTTCATCATATTCGCTTTCCTAAAAGCATTATGTTGGCTCTGCAAGCTGGAGCTAGAACCAAGAGCAGGGTCCATATTTTATTACGATTTCTTTGAACTTTTTTTTGATGGATGAGAGCAGTCACGTAGAAATTGAGAAAAATTGTAAGTGGAAAAGATGATATGCATTAACTGTTTTTCAGTAATTTAAAATTTCAAAAAGGGCATTCCAGAAATGGACAAAATAAATTAAGAAAAACCATAAATTTCTCCTTCTAGAATGCATGCTTGCTAATGAAACGGCTATGAGTGCATGTACACAGTGGCGGATCTAGACTTTCAGTTCAGATAGGGCCAAATTTTAGTCCCACACCGTCTATTTTCCTTTAGCACCTACATATATATACTGGTATGTAAATTAGCCCAACAAGTTGCAATGTAGTGTGTAAGTGTGGCTAATAAAGTGGTTAAAAGGGCTTGTTTACTCCTTCAGCTAGGGCCAAGACCTTGATTTGAGGTAGGGCAGCTTTACCCTTCTTCACATTTTCTTGCCTGTTCACGTTTTCTGAGGTAGGGCCTTGGCCCTTGCTGGCCCTACCTTGGATCCGCCCCTGCATGTACACGCACTTAGCAGAATTAAATTTATTACATAGTATTGAGTATATGTCACTAATTTTTGTAACATTGTGCTAATGAAACCTTTTTTATGTATAACAAAAGTGATAGTTAGTTTAAAGTTTAAACAAAGCACTCAATTAGGCGTAACGGGGAATCAAACCAAAGACCATAGAAATCTTACTATGTGAGCTAGTGCTCCTCGATAGAAAAATTGAATTTCAATTTAAACAAATTAGTGGGTTCATTCTCAAATAAGAATTTGGCTAGAGGTTAACGATGCATTCACAATTTCGGATAAGAGGTTGGCTTAGACTTCGGCTAGAGATTAATTTGAAGTAAGGTAATTATTGTATATTTTTAATATAGTTGGTTATAATTAGTAATTATTGTTTATTATAACCATCCGATTTATATTAATCATTGAAAAAAATATTAATAAAATTTGATTGACAAAGTTAGTATATTTTGATGCAGTTACATATAATAATGTAATAAGTTTAATTACTTTAGAATTAGAAACAAAACTTATTATTGCAAAAAAATTCCAGCAATATAAATAAAAATAGTTAACTATTTTTATATGTTTTAAATACAATTTATTGATACATTTAAATTTTAAAATAAAAAGCAAATTACAACTGATTGCATCCACCCTTAACTCGGATATAAGGGGTGAAACTCTCCTATGCTCTCGAAAATTGACAATTCGAATATTTTTTAAGACGATGCAAAGTTTATCATCGACGTAAGCTCCTTATTCAAATGCAAACAACTCTAGATACTAAAAACATAAGCATTTCTGATGTCCAAGAACGGACCCATAATAATTCCACAAAATTTATCATCATGTTACCTTAAGAAATGGAAAACTGAGCTGAAGTTTTGAATAGTGGAAAAACATATTTGCTTCATTATTTGATTTAATCTTTTTATAATAACTCATTAAGAAGATAGAAGCCTCATTGATTTGGGTATAAATAGATACGTGCAGCTAATGTTAAAGATTGGGTCAGGAAAGTACAAAAATACATTCTTTTATTTAACAATTTATCCAGAAAAATGGAAGGCCAAAGTTTGAAAAGCTTCCTTGTAAGGTTTTGGCTTTAAAGTATAGAAGATTATTTCCACATTTTAGATACACAGACATGCAACAGCAATAGATAAATAATACTGATAATACCTAGATACATATTCGGGTTGAACACTGAATTTCATGATTAACGTACTCATCATCTTCACTGTTGTTTTCATCATTGTAATCATATATGAGTACTCCAACTTGAACTTATGAAAGACACCAAGATAACACCGACATGCGTCTTTTCTTTGAAAACTGTAGCAGCAAAGAAATGAAAACATTGAAATTTTCTTTTGTGGACATTACAAGTTTGAAGTGGAAAAATTCGTCCTCGTTGCGTGTATTTTGAAAAACTGAAAGATTCAACATTTGAAACAATGACGCAAAGGTTGAAACTGAATCTCACTGAAACAAAAAAGCATGTTGGACTTAAATATACCATCACATAATATAACAAATAAATTTTCATAGCTATAACTAAAACAAACAAAAAAACTCTGTAAATAACATCATCATAAAAGAAGGATAAAGAAAATTACAGTAGAAGCATGGTTACAGTCATCATTTTGAAAGCGCTGTAGGGCAACCCATAAAATCAGCTGAGATTCCTTAGCCTTTACCATGCTCTTCTTCAAAAACACAAAGAAGTCCAAAGTCTGAATGGAGTTCTCAAAGTAATCCTCAACGTGCTCGAAAAAACCGGAGTGTTCCAGATATCCTCCTTGCAATTCAAACGACCATAACTGGAAAAAAAAAACATTTTTCTGTAAATAAGATAATGGAACATGGCAATCATAAAAAAAAGCATGTCGTATAACAAAATACAAGGATGAGAAATAAATACACAAAGATTACTTATGATTATAAGAAATCAAACAAAAAACCGAAAAATTATATTGATCCTTTCTAACATAAGATGCAACCTAAAATTTCTAACTTGATTTATATTCAGATCCCAAATTCTTATTCATCAAGGACCAATAGACAAGACAATAGCCATGATACCTTGTAATAATACCTACTTAGCGACGACGTAATACCTTGTAATAATACTACTTACATCAATGACAATAGCCATGATTCGTAAACAATCACATTAAATGACATCGTCTTAATGTATGTTGACAAATAAACATTGCAGGCCTGACTTATAGGGAAGATGGTTCTGAGGGTATGTCGAATCGTGCTAAAGTTTGCAAATGGTGTTAATGTATGTTAACAAATAAACCTTGCAGGTTTGACCTACGGGAAAGATAGTTTTGAGGGAACCATATTATATTACATCGTGATAGAGTTTACAAATAGAATGAGAACTAATTTATGTTATTGTATGCAGGTGCGAATATGACAGTCTCATGTTTTTACTCTATCCTCTTCCTCGCTCCATGGATTTTCCTTGGCCTGACCTCGAATGATTTTATCATCGTTTTTCAAATTTAAAGCTAAAAAATTCGTCCCACTTGAATTTATTATGAGAAACTGAAACAATCAGCATTTGAAAAACATATGTGCAAGCATTAGAACAAGAACCAAATTTATGATGCAAAGGTTGAAATTGAATCTCATTGAAACAAAAAAAAGGGTTAGCATAAACCTACTGTACAAAAGTATAGCATAGCAAGGAATAGTAATGCATTTTTAGTATTCACTATTCAAGAAAACGCAAAAACCTATTTAACATCTCGCTATTCATTTCTCTTAAAATAACATAGCAAAGAAGAAATATTGCATTTTCATGAACCAATTGCACTTTCCAACAGTCTGGTATTATAGAAAATATGAAATGTCAGAATAACAATGATAATAACAACTGGTGCTTTACAAGACCATTTTTATTGCTCACGTTGACCCCAAAAAAAAGCACTTTCATGAATTTATTTATACCGAAAGAAAGTATTTTAGTTATTATATTATTCTTAGTTTTCATATTAGATATTGCAATTGTGTGTTATATAAAGAGACACATTATATGCTAAACGGAAATTACATTAACAATATATTGTTTAACAAATGTGAGGATAAATGGTCATT
This sequence comes from Allium sativum, assembly GCA_030737875.1. NCBI lineage: Eukaryota > Viridiplantae > Streptophyta > Magnoliopsida > Asparagales > Amaryllidaceae > Allium > Allium sativum. The sequence continues at coordinate 134,174,121 of CM060925.1, read as the reverse complement.
TGGGTTGAACATTGAATCTCATCATCATTGGCATCACTGCAATCATCATCATCATCTTTGCAATCATCATCATCATCAAATGTAACCAACATCCGGTTTGAACCCACAAAATGAATCATACGACGTGTAACTGCGAACAATTTTAAGACAAATATTAGGAGAAAATACATTAGAAATAGCAAGAATACCATATATATATAAGGAGAATGATTTTAGCATCATAAAATCATGTGTAAGAATACAGAACTATTTTTAGTAAGCGAATGATTTCGGAATTATAAAATTATGTGTAACATGCCTGCTTACAACTTGGAATTTACAAAACCAAAATTGAACAAATTTATCAAGAGAATAAAATTAAAGATCTATGCCAATTTGAGATAGTGATAACAATGATTGCTAATATAATTCTAGAGAACAAACAAATAATACAGATAACTAAACATGGTTTCGGTCCAAATTAACTTAAATTCCTAAGTAACTTGGATCAACTTAAACTTTATCCTAAATTAGCAAACCTTCTTAATTTAACTTAAATTGAACCTCATTCAACATAAATTCTACCCCACTAGCCCAAGCTAGCCTATAAATAAACTAAATTAGCAAGACCAACCAGACATAAAACAAACATTTAAATCTCAACTCCTTAGACATATAATTTAAAAATCTGGCCCACATAACAAAGCCTGCTATTCAGTCTTAGAAACTACGGAAGCTTTATCTTCCTTTGCCTCTCCCAAATTAGGGTTAGAAATTTCATGCTGCTAAGAGATTCAATCTCGATTTCCCAATAAAATTTGATATTTTGAAATTACTAAAGAATTGGTTTCAAAGTGAATGTAATGACCCGAATTTCTAATGGGTTAATTTTGAATATTTAGTCTTTAATTTAAATATTTAGTTGGTAATATAAATGAACTTTTATACTTATGTTATTGATTTAAATATCGATTTTTAAATTTAATATCCTATATATTAAATTATCAAAATAAGGAATCAGCGAATAACTGAATTCGAAGTCAACACTGAATTAGAAATAGTTCAGATAATCAATTCAAATTCCTGTTTAAGTTTGAATAATAATATTTAATTATTATCGAAGAATTTAAATGATTTGAAATTTAATTTATATCAATATAAATTAATATCCATTGCGGATGATCGAATTGGACTTCGTGACCTATCCCAATGTGTCCAAAATAGTGGGATAACCCTAGAAATGCCAATTACTGTGTTTAATAAGGAGTTCGGACTCCCTCGATAATTTAATTTAAAGGACACCAGTTAAAAGCTAATTAAAATAAATTAAATCCTTTTTGTGTGTGGACAAGAACAAACCAACAAGGAGCAAAATAGGAGGCCTTGTTGTTCAGTTTTTAAGCCGCACAAAATTCCTTGATTTCAATGGATATTGACGCTCCAGCAAGAACAAATAAATTGGCCTGGGTGTTCCATTTAAAACCGCATTCTTCAGTTATAAATCCGAAATCTATATCCTCTCGTTTCTGGAAAAAATCGAACGGAGCTTCTAATTCAAACGAAATAATGGCCGCTCCCTTTAGTCTTCTCCAAACCAAATCAAAGCCGTGACCCCCTCTTAAATTCGAAATCAAAATAAGAAAATCAAGCGCAATGATTCATCCTCAGCGTCGATTTGGGGCTTGTCTTCGTCGAGGTCACAGGTGAATCCGAGGCATTGAAATCGAAATCTGTAAAAGGTCGAGTGTTTGGTCTTTGCGTTGAACATTGATGGCAAAGGGGTTGAGTTCACTGTCAGTTTGGGGTTTCGGTTTGAGGAAGACTCGCGATGGGTTATACCCATGTTAAGGGATGCGACAGCGTGGAGATTGAGGAGTGCGTGACTGATTTGAGGCGCCATGAACTACTGTAAATTGGAGAGGGGTTGCCGTCGACTTGTATAAAGGGGGTCAATCTTTCTATGGAAGGAGCGGACTGGATAAACTGGTGATGAACGAGCTGGGTTGGACTGGGAGATCCCGGGATTGGGGAAGAGTTACGGTTGACTTCATGATGTTCTGGAAGCAGGGCGAGTTAGTTGAGTGAAGGAGAAGGGCTCTGGAATGTCAGCAAGGGTTCGAAGGCAGTTCGTTTTTAAGGAGCACTAGGTGTTCGATTTAATGACTCAAAGAGAATTCAAAACCGAGAAGAAGAATTTAAAACAAGGATAAGGTATAAACATATTTATTGGAAGTGATTCGATGGAGAAAATATGGAAATAACTGGATCAGATTGCAATTAAAAACCCTGGTGAGTAAACTTCACTCACCTTTTATTTAGAATTATTTTTATTCAGTAAAAATATTTGTTGTTGCTTGTTTGAATGCCTTTTGGTTGATTTATATATATTAGTTATTTAGGCTATTATATATATATATATATTGGGTTGATGATTGGTTGGATTCCCGCAGTATCATTAGCGGATGCCCGCGGTACCATAGCGGATGATTACCCTATACGCCCACGCTATGATAGTGGCTGACCTTTATACCGCGATATTCTGCCACGAAGCAGAATGGGTATTATTTGTGTGCTAACGTTTGTGGATGCAGGAAAAATAGGTTGGAGGAATCCAACCGGATTCCTCAAAAATATATTATATGTTTGTTGTTTGTTTGATTTCATATATATTCATATATGATGTGTTAAAAATCAAATGATTGAAAATTTGTTGATTTGATTGGTTAAAATATCACTGGGGCTTGGGATATTGATTTATAAAATACCCTGAAAGGGTATTTGAGATTTAAAAAGGGAATTCTATTTTTATAAATAGAATTTGAATTTTTAATGAACTATAGAAAATATTTACTTGTTTTGAAGATATATAAAACGAGTATTGAATTTATAAACTCTGTTTATAAATTTAGATATTGGATTTGAATGGAATTTATAAACTCTGTTTATAAATTTAGATATGGGATTTGAATGGAATTTATAAACTCTGTTTATAAATTTAGATATGGGATTTGAATTGAATTTATAAACTTTGTTTATAAATGAAAAGGTGGGATTTGAATTGAATTTATAAACTTTGTTTATAAATGAAAAGGTGGGATTTGAATTGAATTTATAAACTTTGTTTATAAATTTATAATGGGGGATTTTAAGTAAAGTTTTAAACGTTGTTTATAAATAATGCAGAGAATTCAAATAGAATTTGAATATAGAATTCAAATGGACTTTAAACTATAGAATTTGAATATAGAATACAAATGGACTTTAAACTATAGAATTTGAATATAGAATTCGAATGGACTTTAAACTATAGAATTTGAATATAGAATTCAAATGGACTTTAAACTATAGAATTTGAATATAGAATTCAAATGGACTTTAAACTATAGAATTTGAATTTAGAATTCAAATGGACTTTAAACTATTAAATTTGAAAATAGAATTCAAATGAAGTTTAAATAAAGAGAATTCAAATAGAATTGAATTGGAATTTGAATAAGAAGTCGATAAGGAAACGAGAGTATGAGTATAATTAGAATTTGTTAATATGCAAGTTAAAATATATTTGAACATGTCATGTTCAAATATGAAGGTGAAATAGACTGAAGAGTTAAGTAACAAATTTATTTAACAAATTTAGTTAAAACGATTGGTATAGTTAAAATAGATTGGACAGGTATAAATATACAGGAGACAGGTTTGGAATAAAGTGTTAGAAGGTATATATATAGTTTGCTCGACAAAAAGGTATGTATTTAATTCACATATGAGATTTTATGCGCCGTATCGGCTAGCCGCTTGGCTTTTCTTTTTCTCTTTGATTGGAGAAGGCCTGTGTGGCAGTTTGGGGATTTTCCCGAAGCTCCCAGTACAAAGGAGGTTATGGCGAATTTTTCCGGGAATTTAAGGAGATAGAATATTTTTAAGATAATCTGATAGTTAGAATTCTAGATATCAATATATATAGAAGTCGATAAGGAAACGAACTTAGAAATAGAATAGTATAATAAAAAAGGAAGTATAAGAATAAAATCTAGTAAGAATAGAAAGAGAAAGTGTATACGTGTTTAAAGGTGAGGAAGTAGTTGTATGTTATTGATTATTCGAGTAAGTAGTCATATCTGTTTTGACGTTATAAATGTTATTCAGTCAAGGTTTGAGAGGTAGTTATACCCCAACTTGATTGATTTCATTATTAACAAATAAATACTAAGATTCCAGGCTCGAAGATGAATGTTGAATAAGAGTTAGTTGAATATAGTATTTGGGTTGTCGTAACGATGTTTTACACAACATCCGTTTTAACCCAAATAAATGTAAGCGTGGAAATAGAATAATAAATATTTTCTATAGTTAGAAAATAAAGGAAGGCCAATATGGTTATTGAAAATATTTGGTTGACAAATATTGATAAAGAAATAGAGAAGAGATTTAATTAATGGAATATTAATTAAAGGCTCACTGATTGTTGGATGTTTGGATGAACACCTGTTTTCTTCGATAGTTAAATCATCGACTATCGAAACACTTGTTTTTATTCGATAGTTAAATCACAGACTATCGAAGTTTTGACCATCGTTGTCAATATGGAGAGACCGGTTGGATTATTATCCAAAGAACCACTCTGTATTGGCAGTAGCGTTGCGAATCAGATTATATGAAGATAATCGAAGACGGAGTAGAGTGCAAGGACTTTTTCTATTAATAGAAATAGTGCCTTCGGTTCATCCTGTTCCTAGGTGACTTGTATGGATGAATGTCTGACAGAGTATTTCCAGAAAGGTCACGTACATTGATTTCTTCAACTGTACCGAGAGTGGAAGCGGAGAAGGAAACTTCTTCTAGCTAACACATAATGTACTGTTGAAGACGTCAATCAGTGATTTGATGGATTTGACGATGTGGCATTCGAAGTGAATCTGGTGTGATGATAAAGCGTAGCTCAAGCCTCATCAACCGGTAAATGACAGAAATCGGGCAGGCAGCATGGCTATGTAGGTCGCACCTATTAGGGTGTATAATCACCTGATCTAGAGTTTCATTTACTTCTAAAAATCTATTGTCGATGCTGTCCCATTTGGGAAACGGTTGCTGATCCCAACCGTTGGTGATATACATTCGATACACTCAAGCCAAATGAGTGGTCGGTCATGTGTGGCTGAGTTGCAAGATGTTCTTGTTGAACTCGGTGTATTCTCCTCTAGAGATATACCAGCGAAAGGTGGTTCCATACCTTGTCATAGTTGGAAATCCATTACCCAATACGTGCTTGCGGTTTTGATTGTATAACATATATATGGAACGTGAGATGCAAACGTTCTACTATATTGTATTTACTTGATTTAGACACTATAAAGCTATCATTCCTTTCAAAGGGATTTTGAAAGTTAAATCAAGTGTTTGGATCTTCATAAGGGAAAAACCCGTTCCGTGTTATACGGCGTGGTCTTATGAGATATCATTTAGTTTTCTGAAACTGTTTTAAACTGTTTACTCATACCAGTCCCATGACTGACCCGGAGTTTATTTGTTTTGTTCTACCTAAACTCTTGGGTGCCTAAATTTGTACGGGCAGCCAAGTAGTTCAGGATTTTTCATATATATCCAAAGGAGCTTGGAGCAGGAGGCTTCAGCGTTATCTAGTTATAGTGTTGTTCCGTTGTGTTGTAAGTGTTGTACTCTGATAAGTGTATGTTATACAGTTAAGATTTGTATTTCAAAGATATGATATATTATATTTTGTTCCGCTGTGATGTGAGATTCTGTTTTGTTATTTCTGTTCTTCTTCTACCTCTTTCTTCTAAAAAAAAATGTTTCGTATTTTCGTGATATTTGGGTTGGACGTATGATGTATATAGTCAACTCCGATGTTACGGATTTGCGGGTCATTACAGTTGTTATCAGAGCTTAGGTTGTGCGAATACCTAGGCTTGTTGGAATGTGCTCATTAGAGATAGGATCAGTAGTATCCTAGAATGAGTTGAGTGTATATATATACGAGAGTGCGTATTTGTTAATTGATATAAAAACTGTTTTATATTGCGTTGACTAGTCTGTTGAGTGAATTATGCATTCTGATCGAATCGTGGGACGCCACGAAGTTGATAGGAATTTATAAACACTTGAACAGAAGATTGGACACGATATTGTTTTAAATGGTTGAGTTGATTGTTAGGATTATAATCGAATAAGATTATAAGAAATGAAATAGTTATATATAACCAAGTGGAATTTGTATAGAAATAAGATATACAAATGAGATGAATTAAAATTGAACTCCAACCAGAATTCAAAATTTAAAATCCTGGGATTTTGGAAAATATTTTTCTAAATGGATTTTGAAAGAAATATAGTACTGAACTCATTCAGTAGCTGGGAAATAATTCTGATGATGGTCGCAACATCATCAGTGTTCATTTTCGAGTTTCTACGTGATGAATTGCTGCCTTAGAAAAGTTTTGATGGAAATTTTTTTGAAAAGAAACAAGTTGTTTGAAAATTCAAATGTTTTGAATTTAGGATAGATATAAATATATGTATATATTTATATTACTTCAAAGGAATTTTGAAATGGGAATTGGAATATAGATTTCAAATAGAAGTAAAATATAAGGGAATTCAAATATAGAATTTGAACATAGAAATTTAAATAGGATTTGAATAAAGAAAATTCAAATAGAAATTGTATAAGAAAAATTGAAATGGAATTTGAATTCAAAGGAATTCAAATGGATTTGAATAAAGAAAAGTCAAATAGAGATTTGAATATTAGAATTCAAATGGAATTTGGTTAAATAGAATTTCAAAGAGAATATAAAGTGGAGGTTGAATATTAGAATTCAAAGAAAATATAAAGTTTAAAATAGAATTTAAATTCAAAGGAATTTAAATAGAAATTGAATAAAGGATTTCAAATGGAATTTGAATAAGGGATTTGAAATGGGTTTTGAAATGGGTTTTGAATAAATGATTTCAAATAGAAATTGAGGATAAGAAATTCAAATAGAATTTGAAGATAAGGAATTCAAATAGAATTTAAATAGAAGAAAATTCAAATAGAAATTGAATAGAAGGAAATAATATAGAGTTTGAATAAGGAAATTCAAATGGAATTTGAATATTGTAAATATATAGGATTTGAATATTAGAAGTGAAATAGATCGGGAATATTATGTGAAATGGATTGGATATATATTAAAAATATATCAGAATAGAGTTGAATTTATTATAAACAAAGTTAAAACGTTTATATTTATAATTATAATTAAAACGAGCTCGCCGTAGCGTGGCAGTTCGTAAATTGGCGATTCAAACTTCAATTTAGTATACAGAACTCAATTGAAGTCGGAATTCTTTGAAACATGAATCGTCGGGATTGGTTGAATAATAGTTTTCTAATGAAAGAGAAAAATCTGGATTTCGTCGTATAGATTTTGAGTTATGTCAAAATCAAATTTTTAGAAAAGCAGCGCCAGAACCACTATAAAACCATAACGGTTTAATTAAATAAATAAAAGAATTTTTAGGAAATAAAATCGGAATTGGCATTAGAAAAATCCAGACTGGAGATATAAAATAAATATGAACTCCAGTGAAGTAAGTGAAATGATTTTTAAGACAAAAATCATATTTTAAATGGTTAAATAGAATTAACTAAATTGGAGAATAATTAGTTAAAGGAAATTTGAATCGAAATTGGGTTTTTGGATAAGTGAAAGAGATTAAGAATTTATATTTGAAATCGAATATATAACTCGAGTTGAAAATATAATTAGATTAGTTTATAATTAAGTTGACATATATTTGAACAAGTTATATTCAAATAAAAAGGGTGAAATAGGCAAAACTGTTAATTAGCAACTAGTTGTTGGGAATTTGAATGATTGAAATTAAATTTAACTTAAGTAAGTTAAATGGATCGAAATGAATAGATTGAGTAGAATCAATATGAATGAAATATGAATTGGGTGTGAAGAAAGAAAAAACCAAAAGAGTTAAAAAGAAAATATATTTGTAAAACAAATACAAAGGAAGTTATGTGCAAACAAAATAGAAGGAGAAATATTTGTAAAAACATTTACAAATAGAATTTAAAAGGGAATATTTGTAAAACATTTACAAATAGATTCAATGGAAATATTTATTTATAGGAAATAAATAGAATGTTATAAATGAGATATTTATTTGTTAATTAAATAGAATTTAATCAAAGGAATATTTAGAAGATGAATAGAAAATGGAAATATGTTTTTAACAGATAAATAGAAAGGATTAATTTATATAAAAAAAACAGTTTATAAATTAAATTAAATATTTATCATTCGATAAATGGAATATATAAGTCTGAACTTATATAGAGAAGAGATATTGGTTTTTAACACCGATAGTTTTAAATAGAAGGGGTACACAACACTTGTATAAGTGAAGTAACGTTATTAAAGAGAACATTTATAAAGTGAAGAACCGTTACCAAAAGTAAATCTTTATAAATGAATAAACGTTATCAAATAGGAGTTATTCGAATAGGAGAAGTCGATTAGAGTTAGAAATAATCGATTAGAGTTAGAATAAATCGATTAGAGTAAGAATTAACCAGTTAGAGTTAATCAGTTAGGGTTAATCCGTAGAGTTAATTGAATATTTGTTATTCAATTAGAATTTATCGAATATTTGTTATTCAAATTAAGAGTTAACCAGATAGAGCTAATTGAACATAGTTAATCGAATTAGGATTTAATTGAATGTTAGTTATTCAATTAAAGTTGATCGAATATAGTTATTGAAATAGAGTTACTCAAACAAAGTTACTCAGGATAAGTTGTCATTTCGTGCGACTGCTAGTGTAATTCGCATGGCTGCAGATAGCCTAGGGCGGTCGGATGTTTCCTGAGGGAATCAGGCATAACCATTGTGATCGCTGCGATCTAGAGTCCAGCGAATGGAGTTAATCGAATATTAGTTATTCGAATAGAATTAAAGGAGTTATCGAATATAGCTTATTCGGAAGGAGTTAAGTGAAAAGAGCTAATCAAATAGAGTAAATTGAATAGAGAAAATCGAATATAGTTTATTCGAAGAAAGATTTCCGAATCTAGTTATTCGATAAAGAGATTATCGAATATAGTTATTCGAAGGGAGGAGTTATCGAATAAGGATTTATTCGAAAGAGAGTTACATAAGGAAGTTTGAAATGTTGAGTATCAACATAAATAAGTTTTGGAAAGATAAATGGGTTTGTAGTACTTTTCCTACCTTAGCAATTTCGAGGACGAAATTATTTTAAGTGGGGAAGATTGTAATGACCCGGATTTCTTATGGGTTAATTTTGAATATTTAGTCTTTAATTTAAATATTTAGTTGGTAATATAAATGAACTTTTATACTTATGTCATTGATTTAAATATCGATTTTTAAATTTAATATCCTATATATTAAATTATCAAAATAAGGAATCAGCGAATAACTGAATTCGAAGTCAACACTGAATTAGAAACGGTTCAGATAATCAATTCAAATTCCTGTTTAAATTTGAATAATAATATTTAATTATTATCGAAGAATTTAAATGATTTCAAATTTAATTTATATCAATATAAATTAATATCCATTGTGGATGATCGAATTGGACTTCGTGACCTATCCCAGTGTGTCCAAAATAGTGGGATAACCCTAGAAATGCCAGTTACTGTGTTTAGTAAGGAGTTCGGAGTCCCTCGATAATTTAATTTAAAGGACACCAGTTAAAGCTAATTAAAATAAATTAGATCCTTTTTGTGTGTGGACAAGAACAAACCAACAAGGAGCAAAATAGGAGGCCTTGCTGTTCAGTTTTTAAGCCGCACAAAATTCCTTGATTTCAATGGATATTGACGCTCCAGCAAGAACAAATAAATTGGCCTGGGTGTTCCATTTAAAACCGCATTCTTCAGTTATAAATCCGAAATCTATATCCTCTCGTTTCTGAAAAAAAAACTAACGGAGCTTCTAATTCAAACGAAATAATGGTCGCTCCCTTTAGTCTTCTCCAAACCAAATCAAAGCCGTGACCCCCTCTTAAATTCGAAATCAAAATAAGAAAATCAAGCGCAATGATTCATCCTCAGCGTCGATTTGGGGCTTGTCTTCGTCGAGGTCACAGGTGAATCCGAGGCATTGAAATCGAAATCTGTAAAAGGTCGAGTGTTTGGTCTTTGCGTTGAACGTTGATGGCAAAGGGGTTGAGTTCACTGTCAGTTTGGGGTTTCGGTTTGAGGAAGACTCGCGATGGGTTATACCCATGTTAAGGGATGCGACAATGTGGAGATTGAGGAGTGCGTGACTGATTTGAGGCGCCGTGAACTACTGTAAATTGGAGAGGGGTTGCCGTCGACTTGTATAAAGGGGGTCAACCTTGCTATGGAAGGAGCGGACTGGATAAACTGGTGATGAACGAGCTGGGTTGGACTGGGAGATCCCGGGATTGGGGAAGAGTTGCGGTTGACTTCGTGATGTTCTAGAAGCAGGGAGAGTTAGTTTAGTGAAAGAGAAGGGCTCTGGAATGTCAGCAAGGGTTCGAAGGCAGTTCGTTTTTAAGGAGCACTAGGTGTTCGATTTAATGACTCAAAGAGAATTAAAAACCGAGAAGAAGAATTTAAAACAAGGATAAGGTATAACCATATTTATTGGAAGTGATTCGATGGAGAAAATATGGAAATAACTGGATCAGATTGCAATTAAAAACCCTGGTGAGTAAACTTCACTCACCTGTTATTTAGAATTATTTTTATTCAGTAAAAATATTTGTTGTTGCTTGTTTGAATGCCTTTTGGTTGATTTATATATATTAGTTATTTAGGCTATTATATATATATATATACATACATTGGGTTGATGATTGGTTGGATTCCCGCAGTATCATTAGCGGATGTCCGCGGTACCATAGCGGATGATTACCCAATACGCCCACGCTATGATAGTGGTTGACCTTTATACCGCAATATTCTGCCACGAAGCAGAATGGGTATTATTTGTGTGCTAACGTCTGTGGATGCAGGAAAAACAGGTTGGAGGAATCCAACTAGATTCCTCAAAAATATATTATCTGTTTGTTGTTTGTTTGATTTCATATATATTCATATATGATGTGTTAAAAATCAAATGATTGAAAATTTGTTGATTTGATTGGTTAAAATATCACTGGGGCTTGGGATACTGATTTATAAAATACCCTGAAAGGGTATTTGAGATTTAAAAAGGGAATTCTATTTTTATAAATAGAATTTGAATTTTTAATGAACTATAGAAAATATTTACTTGTTTTGAAGATATATAAAACGAGTATTGAATTTATAAACTCTGTTTATAAATTTAGATATGGGATTTGAATGGAATTTATAAACTCTGTTTATAAATTTAGATATCGGATTTGAATTGAATTTATAAACTTTGTTTATAAATGAAAAGGTGGGATTTGAATTGAATTTATAAACTTTGTTTATAAATGAAAAGGTGGGATTTGAATTGAATTTATAAACTTTGTTTATAAATATATAATGGGGGATTTTAAGTAAAGTTATAAACGTTGTTTATAAATAATGCAGAGAATTCAAATAGAATTTGAATATAGAATTCAAATGGACTTTAAACTATATAATTTGAATATAGAATTCAAATGGACTTTAAACTATAGAATTCAAATGGACTTTAAACTATAGAATTTGAATATAGAATTCAAATGGACTTTAAACTATAGAATTTGAATATAGAATTCAAATGGACTTTAAACTATAGAATTTGAATTTAGAATTCAAATGGACTTTAAACTATAGAATTTGAAAATAGAATTCAAATGAAGTTTAAATAAAGAGAATTCAAATAGAATTGCATTGGAATTTGAATAAGAAGTCGATAAGGAAATGAGAGTATGAGTATAATTAGAATTTGTTAATATGCAAGTTAAAATATATTTGAACATGTCATGTTCAAATATGAAGGTGAAATAGACTGAAGAGTTAAGTAACAGATTTATTTAACAAATTTAGTTAAAACGATTGGTATAGTTAAAATAGATTGGACAGGTATAAATATACAGGAGACAGGTTTGGAATAAAGTGTTAGAAGGTATATATATAGATTGCTCGACAAAAAGGTATGTATTTAATTCACATATGAGATTTTATGTGCCGTATCGGCTAGCCGCTTGGCTTTTCTTTTTCTCTTTGATTGGAGAAGGCCTGTGTGGCAGTTTGGGGATTTTCCCGAAGCTCCCGGTACAAAGGAGGTTATGGCGAATTTTTCCAGGAATTTAAGGAGATATAATATTTTTAAGATAACCTGATAGTTTGAAATCTAGATATCAATATATATAGAAGTCGATAAGGAAACGAACTTCGAAATAGAATAGTATAATCAAAAAGGAAGTATAAGAATAAAATCTAGTAAGAATAGAAAGAGAAAGTGTATACGTGTTTAAAGGTGAAGAAGTAGTTGTATGTTATTGATTATTCGAGTAAGTAGTCATATCTGTTTTGACGTTATAAATGTTATTCAGTCAAGGTTTGAGAGGTAGTTATACCCTAACTTGATTGATTTCATTATTAACAAATAAATAGTAAGATTCCAGGCTCGAAGATGAATGTTGAATAAGAGTTAGTTGAATATAGTATTTGGGTTGTCGTAACGATGTTTTACACAACATCCGTTTTAACCCAAATAAATGTAAGCGTGGAAATAGAATAATAAATATTTTCTAAAGTTAGAAAATAAAGGAAGGCCAATATGGTTATTGAAAATATTTGGTTGACAAATATTGATAAAGAAATAGAGAAGAGATTTAATTAATGGAATATTAATTAAAGGCTCAGTGATTGTTGGATGTTTGGATGAACACCTGTTTTCTTCGATAGTTAAATCATCGACTATCGAAACACTTGTTTTTATTCGATAGTTAAATCACAGACTATCGAAGTTTTGACCATCGTTGTCAATATGGAGAGACCGGTTGGATTATTATCCAAAGAACCACTCCGTATTGGCAGTAGCGTTGCGAATCAGATTATATGAAGATAATCGAAGACGGAGTAGAGTGCAAGGACTTTTTCTATTAATAGAAATAGTGCCTTCGGTTCATCCTGTTCCTGGGTGACTTGTATGGTTGAATGTATGACAGAGTATTTCTAGAAAGGTCACGTACATTGATTTCTTCAACCTTACCAAGAGTGGAAGCGGAGAAGGAAACTTCTTTTAGCTAACACGTAATGTACTGTTGAGGACGTCAATCGGTGATTTGATGGATTTGACGATGTGGCATTCGAAGTGAATCTGGTGTGATGATAAAGCGTAGCTCAAGCCTCATCAACCGGTAAATGACAAAAATCGGGCAGGCAGCATGACTATGTAGGTCGCACCTATTAGGGTGTATAATCACCTGATCTAGAGTTTCATTTACTTCTAAAAATCTATTGTCGATGCTGTCCCATTCGGGAAACGGTTGCTGATCCCAACCGTTGGTGATATACATTCGATACACTCAAGCCAAATGAGTGGTCGGTCATGTGTGGCTGAGTTGCAAGATGTTCTTGTTGAACTCGGTGTATTCTCCTCTAGAGATATACCAGCGGAAGGTGGTTCCATACCTTGTCATAGTTGGAAATCCATTACCCAATACGTGCTTGCGGTTTTGATTGTATAACATATATGTGGAACGTGAGATGCAAACGTTCTACTATATTGTATTTACTTGATTTAGACACTATTATAATATCCAAGGGGTTTTGATATAAAGCTATCGTTCCTTTCAAAGGGATTTTGAAAGTTAAATCAAGTGTTTGGATCTTCATAAGGGAAAAACCCGTTCCGTGTTATACGGCGTGGTCTTATGAGATATCATTTAGTTTTCTGAAACTGTTTTAAACTGTTTACTCATACCAGTCCCATGACTGACCCGGAGTTTATTTGTTTTGTTCTACCTAAACTCTTGGATGCCTAAATTTGTACGGGCAGCCAAGTAGTTCAGGATTTTTCAGATATATCCAAAGGAGCTTGGAGCAGGAGGCTTCAGCGTTATCTAGTTATAGTGTTGTTCCGTTGTGTTGTAAGTGTTGTACTCTAATAAGTGTATGTTATACAGTTAAGATTTGTATTTCAAAGATATGATATATTATATTTTGTTCCGCTGCGATGTGAGATTCTGTTTTGTTATTTCTGTTCTTCTTCTACCTCTTTCTTCTAAAAAAAATTGTTTCGTATTTTCGTGATATTTGGGTTGGACGTATGATGTATATAGTCAACTCCGATGTTACGGATTTGCGGGTCATTACAGTGAAATTCGAACTCGGTTTATGTTAAGAGATCTGTAACACCCCACCTCCGCCAAGGTAACTCTTGCAAGTACATTGGCTTCGGAGGGGCGTTTAAACAAGGTAAACATGCATGCATATATCACAAGACAGAACATGTAAGTAAAAACAGAGTAGTAAAGCAGCGGATAAAACTTAGCATTTCAAAAACCATAGTCATGTTACAACAAAGTACTTGATCATTATTTTCCAACAAACAAAGTCTAGAGAAAAGCATAAACTGAAAAACTGAAATACATAAAGTACTATCCCCAAAGTGAAGTGATAAACCATAGCTAGCTCAATGTCCAAAACCGTACATGAGCAAATCCGGTAAGCAAGCTGTAAAGATCCAAGCTAAGCTCCAATGTTCCCACCCTGAGGACCTGAGGGGGGGTGGGAAACGGAAGGAAAGAGGCGAAATAAAATAGGTCAGTCAAAAAGACTGGTAAGCCCTACTACTATCTGTCCATGAACTAGTAAAGTTAACTGGCATGAGAAGCTGAGATGAACATAAGGATAACAACATACTGGCATGATGATTAACTAACAAGATAGGTAAAGCTGTCATCGCATAATCAAGGTTAAGTTTTGCACCACGGGTGTACTAGCATTCCAACATGTCAAGTAAAAACAAGAATTGATCACTTGGCCCAAGCTTGGCCCAATATCATGAGGTGACCTAAATCAAGGTCCAACTACACGGTCTAGTCGATCGGCTCCCTATAAGCCTAACTCATCGTGTATCGGTGTCATACGGCCCAAACATGCAATGTAGCTAACTGCGCTAGGTCCACCCCAGGGTGTATCAAGTCCTAGGGTGTAGACCTCGGACACCAATCAAGTATGCACAGTCTAGATCTACTGGTACCCGTGCCTGATTTTCCAACTCCGAACGATGTGCACGACCATAGTCCGCCTGGACCCACACCGGCGTACCTACTCAGCCGTCGTTATGGTCGCTTACATGTCAGCCCAGTAATCGTGCCCCACCCTAGCCTAGTCCCTAGGGTCTTATGATACTATCAAGAGGGTTACTGCTGCAAAGGACCACGCCACTAGGGTTTCTCAACGGGTTAAATGTGGTTAACCCGATCCAACGTGGATTAAATTGGTTAAGTGTACCCAAGGTTCATGACTTAACCCCGATTAACCCATCAAGCCCAAATTGGTTAAGTATTAAGTGGATCATGACTTAACCCTAATCAGGTGGCTTTAATTAACTTAATGTGCCTTAACCTCTCACATTAGACCCTGTTGTGGTTACTAGTTAAGCCGGGCGGGTCCGGGTAGCTTTACACCACAACTTGGTCTAACCTCGGGTTCGAGCACAACATGACCAACTTCTCACATCGGGTCCTATTATTTGTAGCCACTAGTTAAGCCGGGCGGGTCCGGGTAGATTTATGCTACAAACTCAACCTAACCTCGAGTTGGCCACACTCATCTTTTCTAAGTGTGATGTCCATTATGTTTCTAAAACATAATTACATATCACGTCATGTTATAAAAACCATGTTCTTGTCATAATGTTACCCAACCCCAACGTAATCCCATCGTTTACATAATCGCATCAACGCATAAAGGATGAAATAGGGAACTTGGCATAATCATGACAAAAAGGTGTTGAAGCCACAAGTTTAACATGGTGGCATATGAAATGTACATATGTTCATATACTAGCATATTGCATTATTAGGCTTCAAAAGCATGCATAAAACCAAACTTAGCATATAAGTGATACATGGTAATAAATGACATGTAGAAGTTGCTAGAAGTTCGCATTTAGCCTCACATGCAAGTTATCATAAGGGATATGATAACTCCCATGTTGCCAAAATGCAACCTTTTACATAAAGCTTGAAGCTTTAAGCTCATAAACTCAAGTTTAACTTGCATAACATGATAACATGATCAACCCAAACTTGCATAACATAGCAACATGTGTCAACTTGCATAACATGATAACATGATCAACCCAAACTTGCATAACATGATAACATGATCATCCCAAACTTGCATAACATGATAACATGATCAACCCAAACTTGCATAACATAGCAACATGTGTCAACTTGCATAATGATCAACCAAACTTGCATATCATAATGATCAACCCCAAACTTGCATCATTCATTTAACTTTAGAGTTCAAAAATGAAAGTAGAAAAGGGCTTACAATGCTATGAAGACACAAATGAATATTTATTAAAAGATTGAGACGAAGCCCTTATGCAATCACCCAAATATGCAAGCTCCAAATGAAAAACCCTTGAGCCAAATCAATAAAAATCCTTGCTTTGAAATAGAAATGTTGCAACTTGACTTGAATGCAAACTAAGAACACTCATACAAGCTTGAAAACACTTGTATGCACTCAAAATCTCTCATATAAATAAACTTAGGAATTTTAGCACGAGAGTGGAGGCCATGAGAGGAACAAATTTGACATAGTTTAGTTGTAGGATTGAATAATAGTGATTTAGGCTAGGTGTTAGGTCCTTTTTATAGAAGATTAGGATAGTATTAGCCATAGGATTAACCCTAGATTCAATCCAAGCCATCAAATCCCGTCACAAGCCTCCAAAACAGGTCAAAACAGCCAAAATGGGTGCACCAGGCTGCCTGGGCCGACCAGGCAGGTCGACACCCAGGTCGACCCTGGGGTCGACTCCCCAGTCGACCTGGGGGGGTGAGGTCGACTCCCCAGTTGACCCCCAGGTCGACCCCCTGGGGTCTGGCGGGAATTTTCCCGCCACTTCTGATTTTCTGAAATTTGAATCTGTTTTGAATTTGAATTTTTCGTGAAACTTCGCGAGGCCATATCTTGGTCATACGGACTCCGATTTTCGAAAACTCGGACTCTATTTCGTGTATTTTTCCGAGACGAACGCAATGGCACAGCCCGTTTCCCTTGATTCAGATTTTACAGTTTAATTCTGCCTCGATTTACGTTATAACATGTTATTCAAAAATACGGGTTGTTACATTCTCCCCTCCTTAAAGGATTTCGTCCCCGAAATCTCCAAGTTAGGAAGAACTTATCCTACCATCCATCATCCATCTACTCAAAACATTATCCACGTGCAGTCATTGTCCTTAAAGGATTCTAAATGTTGTATGATCATATGCAAAGGTGTGTGTATATGTACTTATCTAATGCGAAAATCAGGAGGTTACTGATTCAGTAAACCCCCTTAATGTAAAGTATGTTAGTGAAATGAGTCCATATGTATGCGAATTCCTAACATAATTTATAATTTCTACATGAGTGCACATAACATTCATCCATATGCAACATCCACGTGATAGCATAACAAGTTTCATCCATGAATAATTATAAGCACTCATGCATATGCAACATGAAGGTGTGTGAGCCGATCTTAGTGCCTAATGTGTATCATGCATCCACGAGTATCCACGTGCAAACACTTGCAACCACTTGCAACCATCAAGCATAACATGTTTCAAATACATGTTTCATCCAAAGGGTTTCTACCTAAGGTTCTCATGACATGATTAACGAGATAACAAGATAAACAAGATAAGCAAAAGAAAGATATGCTAATTAAGAGGTCGAGAATGTACCCTCAAAAAGGAATGGATAAAGCCCACGCATCTTCTCCTCGGTTTCCCAAGTTGCGTCTTCCTCGGCTTCACCCCACTGAACTTTCACCAACTTGACCTCTCGATTCCTTAACTTCCTAATCTCTGACCCAAGGATGCGGGTAGGAGCTCGTCGAATAGTCTCATCACGCTCTACCTCCACTTCTCTAAGCAAGCTCGGCTCTACCACCTCTGCGGTCTCATGAAGGCACTTCCTCAAATGTGACACATGGAATACATCATGTACCCCACTAAGTCTCTCGGGTAGACCTACTCTATATGCCATCCGTCCAATCCTTTCCTTAATGGGAAACGGTCCTACAAACCTTGGAGCTAACTTCCCAACGGACCCAAAGCGGATAACATTCCGTAATGGGGATACTTTGACAAAGACCATGTCCCCAACATCAAACTCCAGATCCGTTCTCCTCTTATCCGCATAAGATTTCTGCCTGTCTTGTGCTGCTTTCATCCTTCTTCGAATCAAATCAATCTTCTCCGAAGTCTCTCTAACCATATCAGGCCCAAGCAAGATCTTATCCGTAGATTCCCACCAACATGTACGTGATCGGCAAGGCCTTCCATAAAGAGCTTCGAAAGGAGCCATACCAATACTAGACTGAAAGCTTTTATTATATGCGAATTCCACCAATGGAAGATGCTCTTCCCATGTACCTCCAAAATCCAAGATACAAAGCCTCAAAAGGTCTTCTAGAACACGATTCACCCTCTCGGTCTGGCCGTCCGTCTGAGGATGATATGCGGTGCTCAAACACAACTGAGTCCCTACTGCTTCTTGCAAACTTTTCCAAAACTCGCTAGTGAAGATAGGATCTCGATCACTCACTATGCTAGAAGGTACCCCATGCAATCGAACTATCTCTCGAAGATAAACTGAAGCTAGCCATGGAGCAGTCCTCTTGCTCTTCACGGGTATGAAATGGGCGCTTTTGGCAAGTCTGTCTACCACAACCCAAATTCCCGTATTACCCTTCCTCGATCTCGGTAACCCATCAATAAAATCCATCGAGACGCTATCCAACTTCCATTGCGGAAGTTCCAATGGGTGAAGCAACCCGCCGGGTTTCTTTTGCACCGCTTTCACTTGTTGGCACACCAAGCATCTAGCGACATACTCGGCCACATCTTTCTTCATACCGGCCCAAAAGAAAACTCGCTTCATGTCTTGGTACATCTTGTCCCCATCGGGATGAATGGTCATCCTAGAACGGTGTGCATCATCAAGAATAGCCTTCCTCAACTCCTCATTTTGCGGTACACAAAGTCTACCGTCTCTACGCAAGCACCCCCTAACGTCAAGGGTGTACCTACTCAAATGGCTGGACGACTCCCCCCTTATGAGCCTCTCTACCAACTCAACCAATTGTGGGTCGTCCCGTTGTGCCTCACCAATCCGTCCCAAAAGAGTAGGCCTGACCTCCAAGGATGCTATCAAACCGGGTATATAGTCAACGGAAGGTCTGAAATCAAACATCGAGATAAACTCCAAGCTTCGTTGTTCCACGAACAATGGACTCAAGGACAACCTTTTTCTACTCAAGGCGTCCGCCACAACGTTACCCTTGCCAGGGGTATACGCTATCTCGAAATCATAGGATGCTAAGAACTCCATCCACCTTTGTTGTCTCAAGTTCAAATCCTTCTGAGAAAACAAGTACTTCAATGATTTGTGGTCAGTGAACAATTCGAACCTCTCTCCCAGAAGGTAATGGCACCAAATCTTAAGCGCAAAAACATTAGCGGCCAACTCTAAATCATGGGTAGGATAATTTTTCTCATGCGCCTTCAACTGCCTTCCACCGTAGGCTATTACCTTTCCCTCTTGCATTAAGACTGCGCCCAGTCCTGTCCCACAGGCATCGGTATAGACAACAAATGGCTTACTCCCATCTGGCAATACTAAGACTGGAGCTGTGGTTAAAGCTCTCTTTAACCGTCGGAACGCGTCATCACAATCTACATCTCATGCGAAGACTAGATTCTTCTTTGTCAAGCGAGTTAATGGGGCTGATATCTTCGCGAAGTCCCTGATAAACTTCCTATAATAGCCAGCCAACCCCAAGAAACTCCTCACCTCGGTAGCATTCTTCGGAACCTTCCAATCTTGAATGGATACTACCTTCGCGGGATCCACAGCTATCCCTTCCTTGGAGACCACGTGCCCTAAGAACCGCACTTCCTTCCTCCAGAAGTGACATTTAGAGAATTTAGCCTTAAGGCTATGTGCTCGAAGAGTCTCCAACACTTCCCTAAGATGTAGGGCATGCTCTTCTTCACTCTTAGAAAAGACTAAGATGTCATCCACAAAGACAACCACGAACTTGTTAAGGAACTCCCTGAACACCCTACTCATCAAGTCTACGAAGTAGGTGGGTGCATTAGTCAATCCGAATGGCATGACAAGCCATTCAAAGAATCCATCTGGAGTCCTAAACGCAGTTTTATCAATGCTATCCTCAGCTACTCTAAGCTGATGGAATCCGGTGGCTAGATCGAGCTGAGAGAAAACAGAAGCACCTACAAGCTGGTCAAAGAGATCATCAATTCTCGGTAACGGGTGCCTATTCTTCTTTGTCAGCTTGTTCAACTATCGATAATCAACACATAGACGAAGCGAACCATCCGCCTTAGTAGCGAATACCACCGGAGCACCCCATTCAGAAATGCTTCGTCTAATAAAATTCTTCTCAAGCAACTCCTTGATTTGCTTACTGAGCTCCCTTCTTTCACGAGGGGCCATGTGCCTAACGGGCAATGATACTAGCTTGGCATTATCAACTAGATAAATGCGGAAATCTATCTCTCGTTTAGGGGGTAACCCCTTAACTTCTTCAAAGACATCAGGATAGTCTCGGACCACCCTTACAGATTGCAGATCATCAATGGACGAGTCGAGAGATTCAAGATAACATAACATGACGGGACCTCTAGGGTTACATGAAATTTCTAGGGTATTACCGAGGCGTGTCATGAGCCTCACCACCCTATGCTCACAATCGAGGATGGCTCCATAACTGGACAACCAATCCATTCCCAAGATCAACCCATATCCCGTGAATCCGAGAACATAAGCATTACACGTGAATTCTACGGCCAAGATAGAAATCTTCAAATCCACACAAACCATAGATAAATGGGCGGAACCCCCAATTGGATTTGAAACACAAACGGGATCCTCAACTAGGCTAGTACTTAGGTGCAAACTTTCAACAATGTCAGAAGAAATAAAACTATGTGATGCACCAGAATCAAATAAGGTGCAAACAGGATAATTAGAAATATAAACAAGACTTTCTACAGAAATACTACCTCGGTCCTGAACTGGGGCAGTAGTGAGAGCATGCACTTGCCCTCCAGAAGGTCCTGCACGCTGATTCTGCCCTTGCTTCTTGGGGCAATCCTTGCTAAAATGTCCGGCCTCTCCACAATGAAAGCATCCGCCTAACTTCCTCTTCTTCTTCCTACAGTCTTTAGCTATGTGCCCAACAATCCCACAGTAATTGCATTTTCTTGGGTCCTTTGCCTTGGCCTTGTTGCCCTTGTTGTTCTTGTTGTTTTTGTTGTTCTGATTGCTCTGATTTCCTCCCCACTTGGAGTCTGTCTTCTTGGCTTGAGCCTCATTAGTCTTGTCTTCCTTCTTGCCATTCTTATCGTCTCCTTGAAGCAATGCCATGTCTACTAGTCCCTCAAAAGTGGCCCCCATGGGTATATGAGATAGGGCTAAACCTTGTAATGGCTCATTCAACCCTCATGCAAAGCGTAAAGCCTTCTTCTGGGGAGTATTAACCATGTCCAAACTGAATCGGGCGAGCTTGTTAAACTCATTCACATACTCCCTCACTGTCATGTCCCCTTGCTTCAAAGATATAAACTTCTCCAATTGCAGATTCGCCTCAGCTGATGATAGAAACTTAAGCCCAAATCTTGCCCTAAAGTCGGCCCAAGTCTCTATAGGCCTTGTAGCATTGGTGACCTCCCACCAATAAGCAGCTTCTTCTTTTAATAACCATGCTGCCAATAAAACCTTCCTATGATCTTGTACATCGAAGATAGGAAAAGATCTTCGGTTTCTTTCAACCAATTTCGTGCCTCCACAAAAGTCTCCGTTCCTATGAAATTCTTGCCACACATCGCCTTAAAGTCCTTGCAAACTTTAGCGAAATCCGCTTGTGGATTCTGAGGAGGGGGAGGAGGAGGAACCTCAGTTATATTGGGGGTATTTGCTGGGCCCACATCGTTGGCCCTAGCTTCCAAGTACCTCCGGAACCATCCGGGAATGGTCACTCCCTCGGGAAGGTTAAGATCGGCCATACTGAAAAAGAAAAAGATAGATTCAGAACGAGGAAACGAAGGATAGTGCTATGGCCTTTGGGGAATAACCTTTTAAAATAACTAGACTTTTTCTTGGAAAATGCTTAATTGGTTTTGAAAATAGTTTTTCAAAAGGTAAGTTTTAAAAACACTTTTGCTCAAATCTTGTAAACCTTATGCTCTGATACCAAATGTAACACCCCACCTCCGCCAAGGTAACTCTTGCAAGTACATTGGCTTCGGAGGGGCGTTTAAACAAGGTAAACATGCATGCAGATATCAAAAGACAAAACATGTAAGTAAAAACAGAGTAGTAAAGCAGCGGATAAAACTTAGCATTTCAAAAACCATAGTCATGTAACAACAAAGTACTTGATCATTATTTTCCAACAAACAAAGTCTAGAGAAAAGCATAAACTGAAAAACTAAAATACATAAAGTACTATCCCCAAAGTGAAGTGATAAACCATAGCTAGCTCAATGTCCAAAACCGTACATGAGCAAATCCGGTAAGCAAGCTGTAAAGATCCAAGCTAAGCTCCAATGTTCCCACCCTAAGGACCTGAGAGGGGGGGGGGAACGGAAGAAAAGAGGCGAAAGAAAACAGGTCAGTCAAAAAGACTGGTAAGCCCTACTACTATCTGTCCATGAACTAGTAAAGTTAACTGGCATGAGAAGCTGAGATGAACATAAGGATAA
The DNA here is from genome assembly GCA_030737875.1 of Allium sativum. Taxonomy (NCBI): domain Eukaryota; kingdom Viridiplantae; phylum Streptophyta; class Magnoliopsida; order Asparagales; family Amaryllidaceae; genus Allium; species Allium sativum. Next base: position 134,151,194 of record CM060925.1, on the reverse strand, counting down.
CAACATACTGGCATGATGATTAACTAACAAGATAGGTAAAGCTGTCATCGCATAATCAAGGTTAAGTTTTGCACCACGGGTGTACTAGCATTCCAACATGTCAAGTAAAAACAAGAATTGATCCCTTGGCCCAAGCTTGGCCCAATATCATGAGGTGACCTAAATCAAGGTCCAACTACACAGTCTAGTCGATCGGCTCCCTATAAGCCTAACTCGTCGTGTATCGGTGTCATACGGCCCAAACATGCAATGTAGCTAACTGCGCTAGGTCCACCCCAGGGTGTATCAAGTCCTAGGGTGTAGACCTCGGACACCAATCAAGTATGCACAGTCTAGATCTACTGGTACCCGTGCCTGATTTTCCAACTCCGGACGATGTGCACGACCATAGTCCGCCTGGACCCACACCGGCGTACCAACTCAGCCGTCGTTTTGGTCGCTTACATGTCAGCCCAGTAATCGTGCCCCACCCTAGCCTAGTCCCTAAGGTCTTATGATACTATCAAGAGGGTTACTGCTGCAAAGGACCACGCCACTAGGGTTTCTCAACGGGTTAAATGTGGTTAACCCGATCCAACGTGGATTAAATTGGTTAAGTGTACCCAAGGTTCATGACTTAACCCCGATTAACCCATCAAGCCCAAATTGGTTAAGTATTAAGTGGATCATGACTTAACCCTAATCAGGAGGCTTTAATTAACTTAATGTGCCTTAACCTCTCACATTAGACCCTGTTGTGGTTACTAGTTAAGCCGGGCGGGTCCGGGTAGCTTTACACCACAACTTGGTCTAACCTCGGGTTCGAGCACAACATGACCAACTTCTCACATTGGGTCCTATTGTTTGTAGCCACTAGTTAAGCCGGGCGGGTCCGGGTAGATTTATGCTACAAACTCAACCCAACCTCGAGTTGGCCACACTCATCTTTTCTAAGTGTCATGTCCATTATGTTTCCAAAACATAATTACATATCACGTCATGTTATAAAAACCATGTTCTTGTCATAATGTTACCCAACCCCAACGTAATCCCATCGTTTACATAATCGCATCAACGCATAAAGGATAAAATAGGGAACTTGGCATAATCATGACAAAAAGGTGTTGAAGCCACAAGTTTAACATGGTGGCATATGAAATGTACATATGTTCATATACTTGCATATTGCATTATTAGGCCTCAAAAGCATGCATAAAACCAAACTTAGCATATAAGTGATACATGGTAATAAATGACATGTAGAAGTTGCTAGAAGTTCGCATTTAGCCTCACATGCAAGTTATCATAAGGGATATGATAACTCCCATGTTGCCAAAATGCAACCTTTTACATAAAGCTTGAAGCTTTAAGATCATAAACTCAAGTTTAACTTGCATAACATGATAACATGATCAACCCAAACTTGCATAACATAGCAACATGTGTCAACTTGCATAACATGATAACATGATCAACCCAAACTTGCATAACATGATAACATGATCATCCCAAACTTGCATAACATGATAACATGATCAACCCAAACTTGCATAACATAGCAACATGTGTCAACTTGCATAATGATCAACCAAACTTGCATATCATAATGATCAACCCCAAACTTGCATCATTCATTTAACTTTAGAGTTCAAAAATGAAAGTAGAAAAGGGCTTACAATGCTATGAAGACACAAATGAATATTTATTAAAAGATTGAGACGAAGCCCTTATGCAATCACCCAAATATGCAAGCTCCAAATGAAAAACCCTTGAGCCAAATCAATAAAAATCCTTGCTTTGAAATAGAAATGTTGCAACTTGACTTGAATGCAAACTAAGAACACTCATACAAGCTTGAAAACACTTGTATGCACTCAAAATCTCTCATATAAATAAACTTAGGAATTTTAGCATGAGAGTGGAGGCCATGAGAGGAACAAATTTGACATAGTTTAGTTGTAGGATTGAATAATAGTGATTTAGGCTAGGTGTTAGGTCCTTTTTATAGAAGATTAGGATAGTATTAGCCATAGGATTAACCCTAGATTCAATCCAAGCCATCAAATCCCGTCACAAGCCTCCAAAACAGGTCAAAACAGCCAAAATGGGTGCACCAGGCTACCTGGGCCGACCAGGCAGGTCGACACCCAGGTCGACCCTGGGGTCGACTCCCCAGTCGACCTGGGGGGGGGGGGGGAGGTCGACTCCCCAGTCGACCCCCAGGTCGACCCCCTGGGGTCTGGCGGGAATTTTCCCGCCACTTCTGATTTTCTGAAATTTGAATCTGTTTTGAATTTGAATTTTTCGTGAAACTTCGCGAGGCCATATCTTGGTCATACGGACTCCGATTTTCAAAAACTCGGACTCTATTTCGCGTATTTTTCCGAGACGAACGCAATGGCACAGCCCGTTTCCCTTGATTTAGATTTTACAGTTTAATTCTGCCTCGATTTACGTTATAACATGTTATTCAAAAATACGGGTTGTTACAAGATCCAAATCAACAAATTAATTGTTGTGAGGTAATATTATTTTTATTTTATTTTTTGAACTCGATTTCTGCTATTCCTTTCTTCTAATTTCTTCTCTCCTTTGTTCTGCAGTTCCCTACAAGACAGCCGAGGCTTTGGCCGGGATCGGTATTTTAGCCCAATTCCATTTCAGTTCAAGCCGGAAACCGAATCAAGGCAGCCGGAGTCCCAGTGTACAGAATGAAACCTCACACCATGAACTAAACGTAACATCTTTTATACTCATATGTAGGGCTGTTATGGTAATGGTAACTGTTACTGATACATGATAATCATTACCATACCAGTACTACTGGTAAGTCAAAAATAGCTACCGATGATTTACCATTACCAATGGTAAAATATTTATTGGTATACCGATAAACTGGTATACCGCTGGCTGGTAATGAGAAATTTACCGGTACAACAAACATTCAAATTTTTCTGCACTAAAATTTGAAAAAAAGCAATTATCTTGTTTTTTTATTATTATTCTATGATCTTTATATTAGAATTACGACATATTTTAGTTGACATCTAGGTATTTCTTAATCCATCACAGCTTATTTACAATAATATGAGATAATAACATTAATAATCTCAAACTTTGAGACGAACAAAACTTAAAAAGAATTATCATCATAAATAATACTACAAAATATTCATAAAAACCGTTACGTATCGTTAAAAGTGTCCATGATTAAGCTTTGATCTAATAGTGAAAAATAAATTTAATATGATTGGTAAATTTACCGTTACCATTGATTTTGACTTTTCTTTACTGCTATATTTACCGTTAACAATGGTAAATTTACTGTTACCATACCGATAACATAGGTAAATAAAAGTGGCTCAATTCTTTTTACCAATTACTTGGTATTGGTATGGTACTGATAAATTTACCATTACTATAATAGCCCTACTCATATGTATTGCATGAAAGGGTGAATATGAAGATATCATAGGCGAAATAAAAGAAAAATAGAGATAAAAAGAGTGAGGATATTATCTAACCACATTTTTGTGCTATGTTGTTATTATGATTAAATGAAATGTTGCGGTAATGGTAAGTTTCTCTTTACTATATTATAACCGGTCAATCAATTACCAGTTTTGAATTATGTTGGTACAGAAGTGTAATTAGTGCAATAACAGTAAACTTATGATTTCATTTATTTTCACACTGCATCTAATTCAATTAACTGTTTTTTTGTATTAATTTAGCGTATTCTTTATTGAACAACTTTTTGTGTGCATGCACCAAAATATTTGCATTAAGAATTCATTATAATATGATGAAAAGGATGGACAGGTTTATTTCAACTTAAGCAATAAGCAATTACATGTTCAAATTATTGTACAAATATTCATTACTTTAAAAGTCAACTTAAAATATTCATAGAAGTGTACAAGAATGCAACCATCAATAATTACAAACACAAACAGTGTCTAAATCAACAAAAAAGATACTCACTATCCATGCAAGCTAAGATGGAAACATCAACAATCTCAAATAAGACATATTTACATACGTACATAAATACAAAAATATCTACCAAATAGAAAATACTAAAAAAAGCCGGTTCAAGCAAAATAGATTCAGATATTAAAGCAAAGCATTATTATAGGTTGACTTTGTTTCAGCAGGTAGTGCACATTCGTGTGCTTGATTATATGTGAAATACTCCAAGCATTGGCATGCAATTTCCCTTTTACAATGGTTATACACATCAATCCATTTGATTAAGTGTTATTCAAGAATGATAGTGCAACTACAATTGGTAGGATATTAAACTGGTATCATCCTTGGTTTCACAGAATTATTAGATACTATATTTGAACAAGAGATAGCTGATGTGATTCTAGACCACATGTAATCATAGAAGTAGTTGGCACGACAGTTGAAATGTAGCCATATTAAAATTGCCAAAACATGCCGAAAGTTGAGTTATTTGCATATTAAAAGTAGATCAACAGATTTTTGTGGAATCGCTTATTTGTTATTTCTTTATTTATTCTTTTTACATGAACAAAAGTCAATTCTTAATACTTTAATAGTTAACTCCACTAGGAATTATATGTCTACAGGCATTCACAAGCTAATAACAGTTAAGATCATTGTTTTAGGATGTACAGTTGTTTAAGATTTATACTTCATTGCAAATCTTTTGTTTCATTCAATTTCATTTATGCAGTCTTCTTTTATTATCCAAAAGGTAATATGTTCCCTTTTTAATTCAACTCTATCAACGAATAAACAGATATATTATTTTTTTCTTTGGTATCTCTTACCATTTTTTGTTATACAGGCATAATCTATGTTATCAAAAAGTTCCATCTGGATATTGCTGGACATCGTCAGCTAATATTGTCATAACATCATGTCTCATGTACCATAGTTGTTGTTTAATGTCATCTAGTAAATTAATACACATATATATATATATATATATATATATATATCGGAAATTCTATAGGGACACAAAATTTTGACACGAATGGTGACACAATTGATTTGCACCATTGGATCACCCCATGAATTACACCTCTCCATGTAAAGACAAAAAGATCCAACGGTTGAGGCTCTGTGTCTCTCTCTTTGTGTCAAATTTTTTGTTCAAATAGCCGCCCCCTATATATATATATATATACACACACACACACACACACTATAGAAACAAATAAATGTCAGGCATCACAGAAAGTTTCAAAACAAGGATATTATGGTTAACATAAATAATACATCCTTGCATTATCAACTAAAAGTTATTATATTAAAATTATATTTATGCAGATGAGGTCACATGTATTTTTATATTAAGTAACCGCAATATAAGGTTTATGCTTACTCCAAAATAAATTTCAAACATGCCCCATTACACAAACCATAGTTACATATCTCATAATCATGTTCCAAATGAAAACTTTGAAAAACCTATTGGTCATAATAAATGTAAACCTAAATATATAAAAAAACAAGAGTAGTGACATGTTACCTGAAATATGTATATGCTAAAATTAGTTAACATATGTATTTGGTCACCTCTAAACACATTTACATCTTTTTGTTAAGCATAGATTAATATTTATTTTACATATTAGTCATTCTTTATCTATGATCTTACGGCTGGAGCAAAACATTAGGTGCCAAGCTTGTCCATATAGCTAAAATTAGTTCTAGACAAAATTTTGAACTGATAAATAAAGAGAAACAAAGTGGTTTCGGCCAAATATAACCAAGCCTAATAAAAGTGAAATGTACTTAAAATATTAAACTTTTTCAACAAAAGACGGAAATACAATGAATCTCATAAGCTTGGATTCAATCAAGCATGTTGTTTGGCAAAACATGTCTATAATTAATAACCACCTCCAAGGTACCTTGCAGCATCATATGGCGTCCAGTAGATAGTTACGACAACATGTATATTCATTATCATGAGTTGTTGAACATGAAATCCATCATAGTAGTTAACGCGCTAAGGCGCAAAAAAGTGCAAGCATTGAGTCTGGGGCTTTTTTGAGCCTTGGGCTTTTTTGTGTGCCTTTTATATGAGTTTGATCTGCTATTTTACTAACTACAAATTAATTTTGATACCATATTTTATAATTCATTCAATTATTTACATATTTTATTAATAAAATTTAAATTTTAAACCATATTTTATTATTTGTTGAACAATTAAACTTTTTATAAACAAAATTTTGAATTTAGCCAAAAAAAAGCGCCTCAAACTGCAAAAAGGCACATGCCTTGAGCCTTGGGCTTTTTTCTAAGCGCGCGCCTTGATAACGAAGAAATCCATGCCAAAATGACACCTGAATTAATCACATATTCAACTAAAAACATCATCTGTGCTGAGAATCAATGGACAATGACTTTCCAAATACTCAAATAATAAGCCTTTTTTTTGAAACAGGATAACCGGTGTGTTCATGGTATAGGCGGATCTTCCCCCCTTCCAAATCAATCAAGTTATAATGACTTATTTTACATCCATTTTCAAACAAATTTTATGAACCTATCTGCATTAAAATTATCTTTAAACACAGTTAAATGTTACAAAGATATGCAAATCACAAATACATAAAAAATTAAAGTAAAGGTGAAAACAGTAATAAAAAGCAATAATCAAAACACCCACCGGATTAATCTTACACATGCAGATCTACGCCAATAGAGTTAATATCAATAATTCATCAGATAAATAGAAAACAAAATAATTAGATAAAAACTATCATCTTATACTACGGATCCCATTGAAAAAAGGTAAGTAAATTACGAATGGGAAGGTGATGAAATCTCGGCAGCGCTAAGCAAGCGTAGTCGCCAGATTTGTATAAAACACTACGATTTAATTGTCGGGAAGGAGAAGAAATATGGATGGTTTGGACATTAGATTATCACCGCATCGCCCCGTTCCTCGGTACAAACGGCACATAGATGGAGCATTATGCAGTGTTTTCTTCGCAGTACCAGTAGAAGTGCAAAACGTGTTGGTTTTAGTACTCCACCGCTGCTGTGTTACACAAGTGGCATCCACACCTTGCGGTTACTGAAAGATTTGAAAGTTTTTAGAAACGGCCATGCATGGAGGGTCGAGATACGAAAAAGCACCCCAAAATTATTATTAAGTTGGCAAGTGTGCCTCGCTTAAAAAACTACTTTTTTGGATTTTCTACCAACTAGTGATCCATTTTTAACATCTTAGGCTAATTTTATCCATCAATCCAAATTTTGACCACTACCACCAATTTTCATCCATTGTTGGCTTGCATTTAGGCAAAATGCAAACAAATGAATTTTAGAAATACAAGCATTAAAATTTCATGAATTTGACCTGTTTTGCAAACAAACAGATGTGTCTATTAATTGATTTTTGAAAAATCTAAAATCTGTATGCATCAATATCTGAAAAGTGGATAAATATTCAATATTCAAACAACGAATGCGGATGTGAATATGAGAACATCCGCATTCAAAAATTATTCGTCCTATTTCGATCAAAATTTTAAGTTATTTTGAACGTATTTTAGCATAATAAATGATTTAAATTTTTTGATTTATTATGTCAATTGTTTATATTTTATACAATTAATGTATATAAACTACTTAAACTTGTTTATTATCTTGATTTAGTATATATTTTATAATAAATGAAAAAGTAAAATTATTAAATCAAAATTTTCAATTTACGCTTTGTGGTTTATCGATCGTCAACATGTATGATAATTATCTGATATTCATCAAAATTTAATTGTCGGAAATACATATTATGAGGGGGAAAAAGGCAGAACATGATCTCACAATAAAGCTAATAACCTATAATATAAACATGATATTTACCAAAAAAAAAAAAGACTTTTGTGTGTGTGTGTGTGTGTATATATATAACAATATAAGTAATTATTTACAAATCAGCTTGGACAGTAATAGTTATCATGTTAAGGATTGAGATGATGTTTTGATGACAACAACCTTTTTTAACTATTATAAAATATATATTAACATCATTGTATAGAAATATATGTGTGTGTATATGCAGGAATTATATACAGGTATTGATTATTGAAGACTGTACAGTTTAATGATTCAAAATTGTAGATTCCGAAGAAGAAGAGTTCAAGATTGAAAACTCATGAGCAATAAAGTTCAAGAAAACATGATAAATTAAAGAATCAAGAATTACTGTTAAAAATCCGTAATAGTACTTAAATTCTTACTTCAAATTTCTGATCATTTTTAGTCTTTTAGTATTTCTAAATATTCTTAAACTTTTCAAAATTACTTTCTATTTAAAAAAATTATATCTTTTAATATTTAAATTTTTTCCTTAGTTTTAAAGCTAACTTCTAATTTAAATATTTTAGATTTTCTTACTTATATTTTAGTTTTAATTATTGGAGAGTACTTAAGCTTCAACATTATTATTTCCTTATATTTATATCTATAGTTTTGTATAATAAGTTTTAAAGTTTTTATATTTATATTTATAGTTTTTAAATTGAGTTTTATATCACTTTTATAAATTATAAATATATGTTTTTAAAGATCTATTTTACTTTATTATACTATTATATAGAATAGTAGTTTGTTTAAACTCAAGAGTAAACTTGATTTATTTTAATATCATTTACATTATTTAAAAAAAAAACACAAATTTCAAAAATTGCCTAAGGCATGCCGACATCCCTTACCCCTATGTCGACATGGTGGTCGTTATGTTTCAAATTTCAAAATTTGTGTTTATTTGTTTAGATATTTTCTTAAAGAGACATGATTGTTTACCCACCATGAATACCATCTAATTTCGAATTTTTTTAACTACTTTTAGTCACTTTCTTCTTCTCTTTTCTCCTTTCCATTATTACTCTTAAAATTCAAATTTCTACATGTTGTGCAAAAATTGCACAAATGCGGAAACGATGCTAAAATGGATCTAGCTTGTCGATTAGTTATCAACCACTAACTCAATAAAAATAATCACCAAACAAAAAGTACAAAAATAGAAGAGGAGGAGAAGACACAAAAGATTTAACGTGGTTCAGATATGAATATCCTACGTCCACGGAGACCCAACAACTTTTTTATTTCTTTATTTCAGGAGGAGGTTACAAAAATGAGAAGAATTACAACAAAAAACTCAATACTAATTCTCACCCTATAATAGATACAGAAAATATGGATCTATTGAGGAATTATATGGAGAGATATATTTTCTTGTGATGATACAAAAGTGAGCAAATGGCTTCATATATATAGGAAGAATAGAGAATTCTAGAAGATAAGGATGAAGATGTTTAGGAATTTCCTTGATTTTATCCACCACAAATCTTGCGCATTAATTTAGTTTCCACCTATATAAATTCTTCATTGATTCTCCAAATCAATTAATTGTTTCCCATATTTGGCTTGATTATAGGAACAATTAATGCCTCTCTCACCCTACCAATTCTTGATTGATTCTTTAAATCAGTTGTCTTCTCTATATTAATTTATTTCTCATAATTGACTTGGTTATGGAAACAAATAATGCCTTCTCATTAATATATTTTAATCGCCAAAATTTAACACTCCACCTCGATTAAATATATTCATCAATCACCAAAAATCAACAAAATTGTTGGGTCTATGTCATCTAGCTCAATGTGAACTACTTTGGGCAATATTGCCCAAACAGAGCTTCCAAATCTTTCCCAAGCATAAGAAAGATAATATGCACATCAACAAGCAAAATGCATATGAACAAATATCAAAAATCTTCAGAAAATCTGATGAAGGAGACAAACTTGTAGATACAGAAATCTGAGAGACTAATGGAGATATCATAGCGCGCTTCACCTTCTCCATCCTACATTGAGTGAGGACATACTCAATATTATCTACTTCAACCTCCTTTTCAAGAATTTTACTCGACTTCACCAAGTCTACCTTATCAAACTCAACACCAAGCTCCACAGCATTCAAAGCATAAGATGAATAATCATCATTACAAATATACTTACCAATAGGGCCAACTGAACTAAAAGGCCTTAACTGCGACCGAGCTCCACCTAGAGTCTGAACCTTTGAAATCTTCTCATCAACCATGGTACCATCGGAAATACCACTTTCTCTCTGAATATGGAAACAATCCGATGATTCCAAATGTGTTTGGGGATTTTGTGTCCTCCTAATGTCATCACTTGATAGAGGCTCCACCTTCAATAAAGATCTCTCATCAAATATTACATGTCTGCTAGTCACAATTCTCTTGGTTTTTTTTCACCACAACCTATACTTCTTCATTCCTTCTCCATAGCCTAACAAAATGTGCTTGCTTCCTCTAGGCTTCAGCCTATCATGTCTCTCATCTTCTAAATAAGCTGAACAACCAAACACTTTAAGGAATGAATAATCAACATACTTTCTTTTCCATACTTCTTCTGGGATCTTCATATCTATGGCAATAGAAGGTGTACGGTTGATGAGAAATACTGCCATAGATATCGCTTCTGCCCAAAATCCCTCTTCTAGACCAGCAGTCAGTCTCAAGCTCATAGCTCTTTCCCATAATATCCAACACATGCTCTCTGCCACTTCAAAAGAATGTGACTTCGTAGAAAAATCTCTAAGTACATGCTCGGACGCACAATAGTTAGTGAATTCTTGTGACGCAAATTCACTACTATTGTCAACTATAAGTACTTGTAGCCGCTTTCCTGACTTCTTTTCAACTAAGGTCTTCCACTTCTGAAATTGGGCAAATATTTCGGATCTAGTCTTCATGAAATAGACCCAAACCATATGCGAGAAATCATCCACAAATATGACGAAGAAACTGGCTCCACCTAAAGATGAAATTGGGGTGGGTCCCCAAACATATGAAGGAACATACTCTAGAAACTCTGTAGCTCTAGGTCTTCCAACATCAAATGTGACATGCTTCTTCTTTCCAAAAGAACAATCTTCACAAGAGCTAGGCTTTAATCGAGAATCAACAACAATTAACCTACGCTTCTTCAATACTTCTAGGCTCTCCTCATCCACATGACCTAAACGAAGGTGTCATAATTGAGTAGAATCTGGAACACTACAATCAGTAGAAACTATTGAATCTCCAAATACTGTCTCTCCATGAAACATATAAATATCATTTCGCACCCCTTTCATCACTACTAAGGAACCCTTCGCCACTCTTAAATTCTCCCCATCTATTATTATCTTCATACCAAGCCTACTCAAAGCTCCAACTGACAACACACTCTTTTGCAGCATCGAAACATGTCGAACATCCGTGATAGTCCTAATAACACCATCATGCATCTTAAACCTCACACTACCAATGCCCACAACATGACAAGATGTGTCATTCTCCAAATGAACTGCTCTGCCATCAATTTTCTCATAACTGACAAAACAGCTCCTATCTGGCGTCATATGAAAAGAGGCTCTAGAATCAATCACCCAACTTGTACTCTCTAAAGGTGGAATGGTGGCTGAAAATAATGATGTATCACTATCACATCTATCTGCATCTGATCTAAATGTTGTATGAATTGAAGCTTTCTCTTTCTTCTTTCTCAGGGCTGAACAATTTCATATGAAATGTCCCTTCTTCTTACAATAATAGCAAGCACCTCTTCTAGAACCCAAGAAGTGGAATCTATGCATATCTCCTCTAAGGTGCTGCTGCATCTTATCTCTTCCTCTAAGTGAATGAAGTTGTTGCTGAAGAACACCGTCATTAGTCTTCACTTTGACCTTCCATATCCCAAAAAATTCTCTTCTAACAAATTTGGTGACGCCATAATTTTTCATACAACTACTAGAAGAATTAGCCATTGGTAACTAATCTAGAACAAGACAGCTAGCTCTGATACCAAAGTGTTGTGCAAAAATTGCACAAATGCGGAAGCGATGCTAAAATGGATCTAGTTGTCGATTAGTTATCAACCACTAACTCAATAAAAATAATCACCAAACAAAAAGAACAAAAATAGAAGAGGAGGAGAAGACACAAAAGATTTAACGTGGTTCGGATATGAATATCCTACATCCACAGAGACCCAACAACTTCTTTATTTCTTTACTTCAAGAGGAGGTTACAAAAATGAGAAGAATTACAACAAAAAACTCAATACTAATTCTCACCCTATAATAGATATAGAAAATAGGGATCTATTGAGGAATAATATGGAGAGATATATTTTCTTGTGATGATACAAAAGTGAGCAAATGGCTTCATATATATAGGAAGAATAGAGAATTCTAGAAGATAAGGATGAAGATGTTTAGGAATTTCCTTGATTTTATCCACCACAAATCTTGCGCATTAATTTGTTTTCCACCTATATAAATTCTTCATTGATTCTCCAAATTAATTAATTGTTTCCCATATTTGGCTTGATTATAGGAACAATTAATGCCTCTCTCACCCTACCTATTCTTGATTGATTATTTAAATCAGTTGCCTTCTCTATATTAATTTATTTCCCATAATTGACTTGGTTATGGAAACAAATAATGCTTTCTCATTAATATATTTTAATCGCCAAAATTTAACACTACAATCAAATTCTATCGAAATTCAAAAGAGAATTAAATCAGTATATTTCTAATTTGATTCTCTATCAAACTCTCTTAAGGATTCAAGTGCTATTCAGAGTTATATGAGTTTCTATAATCAAAGATCGCAAGATCAAAGTTCTTCTCAAAACTAATACTGAAAAGGTGTAGTTGTAGCCCGCTCAAATCAATTAGGTGTGATCGTAGCCCGCAAATCAATTGGGTGTGATCGTAGCTCAGAAATCGATTAAGTCTCACTATACTCGAAAACAGGAGAAAAGGACCTCGTAGCCTGTGAAATCGAGAATTGTAATTTGGATATTATTTGAAAAGAAATTTGCATCAACCCAGAGTTGTATGAGACCGGGTGTATGGTAACTCCGAACTAATATAAAAATCCAGGTGTGTTCTTTCCTTTACTGTTTTTACTTATTATTATATGCATCTGTGTTTGATTAAGTGATTGTTTCATACTTGTGATTTGCATTTGTTTATGATATATTCAAAACGATTTCATAATATTCATAAATTCCATTATACACTATTCACCTCTCTCCCTCTAATGTTAAGTTTGCCTTAATATCTGTGATCCGCATTTCCCAGCATATCGGTTCTATGTTGATGCATACAATATAAATAACGTAGAGGAAAATAATAGAAGTATGTGAGCACATCCTGTCATCCAACTTATCTCCTAAAACTACAAATTATCCAAGCTAGATCTGCAAATATGCTCAATCTGAACAGGCATTTTAATGGAATAACAACCGGATCAATATAGTAAATCAGCATAAGAAAACACACCTTGGTTTAATTTTATTGTTATAATAAAAAATTAAATAAAATGTATTGTGAGACCACGTCGCACATGAATATAGATAGATATTTACCTTGCAATAGCCAAACTATCTGTATTAGAAAATACCATGATATTATAAAAATATCGGCTAAAATATATAATAATCAAGTAGCCGTGATGCTGGTGAAAGAAAATCACAACAAGACTAGGTATATAATTAAAAACCAATAAGGATCATTTGCTAGTTGTGTAGGATTTTCGTGAAGGTGTCACCAGTACTTCGAGAACGGTCCTTCTGCACAATGGTCAAAGATATCCTTCTGAAGCATTGTACCCATCCGGTCAGAATACTACTGGAAAAGTACAATTGGTCTCGCTAAGATTGATTGCATCATTCCCAACATGCTAAAACTTAGAAAGTATTGCTAAAAAGAGAGCCGACTACACACTATGGATTTATTAACCCTAATGGTCATGTCTCTTATATTTGGTTTTATTCATTACTACTGGCTAGACTACGTCCAACATTCCATCTTATGCATAGTATCAAAAATAGATTACGAATATCACATGAATTATAATACCTCAACAGGTTTCAGAATTACATACGGATTCCCACATCTCCAAAGATCTCGGAATCGCACGTAGATCCCAACACCAGAACGGGTCTTGGAATCGCACCTGGATCCCAACATCCATGTCGCGGAAACTTTAGTATTGGTTAGTAAGGAGAATTTAGAATTGGTTAAGAGTTTAAACTTTAGTGACGAGAATGAGAATTCCTAAGTAGGGCAGACTTTAGGAGTAAAACCATATTCGGTGAATCACTCAATTTTAATATCTGATAAAAAGTTAGTTTCCGTCTAAGCAGATATTGAAGTGCTAATTGTTTAGAATTAAAAAAATGTATTTGGATAGGAATATATTAAGGGATGAGGAGGAGAGTTATTGGAGAGGAACGATTGCAATTTTTATTGATGCAAAACATGATACAAAGAGCACATATATATAGTGCTATGAGCCCAACGGCTAGTACAAAATATACCAAATATGTATGAGCCTAATGGCTAGTATTAAATATACCAAGTATGCATGAGCCTAACGGCTAGTAGATAATGACAAAGCATGCTAAATATGATAAAAACGTGTTCACACTCTAACGGCTCTATTGTAACGGCTCTATTGTCTTCGTTATGCCCCCTCAGTTCGAACTAGGGTTTCCTTGCTCATTCTGGCTTCCGCCTACACTGATAACGCGAAGTTCCTCTCTCATTCTGATGAAATTTTTGGTCGAAAGGGTATGCGGGCACATGACATATTGCAAGTCTTCCTGATTGCGTTCTTTCTCTCACAAAGTGGAGATCAATTTCAAGATGTTTCGTCCTTGAATATTGAATAGGGTTTAGAGATAAAGATACCGTGCTCTTATTATCGCACCAAATGACCAGCTTTCATCTTGGAGTGAAACCAAGCTCCTCCATCAGTGACTCTATCCACATGATTTCGGCTGTAGCGCTTGCCAGTGCACGGTACTCAGCCTCTGTGCTAGATCTTGATGTGGTCTGTTGTTTCTTCGTACACCAGGAAATGATATTGGAACCGAGGTAAACGCAGTATCCTGAGACAGACTTTCGATCGTCAATATCGTTGGCTCAATCGGCATCGCTAAAGCACTGCAAGTTAAGTTCCTTTTCTAAATTTAGGCATATGTCGTAATGTTTTGTGCCTTGTAAGTATCGTAACACTCTCTTTAATGCCATCCAATGTTCTGATAAAGGGTTCTGCATGTATTGACTGAGTTTATTGACGCTGTAGCATATGTCTGGTCGAGTAATAGTTGCGTATTGTAATGCTCCTATTATGCTTGTATATTGTTTGGAATTGTCGATAGCTTCTCCTTTATGCTTAGATAGTCTTAGGTTACTAATCATAGGCGTAGGTAATGGGTTTGCCTTGTGCATATTTGCCCTTTGCAGTATTTCAGTGATATAATTTTGTTGGGATAATATTAATTCACCATTGTTTTTCCTAATCACTTGTATTCCAAGAAAATTTTTTAGTTCCCCCAAGTCTTTAATTGCGAAATTTTGATCCAGCTTGTGTACGATTCTGTTTATTTCTTCACTGTTGTCTCCTGTTATTAGCATGTCGTCAACGTATACTAGAATGAACACAGTTCCGTGTATGCCCTTCTTCATATATAGAGAATTTTCCGATTTAACTTGTGAGAAACCCATGTTAGACAAAGTTGACTTTAGCTTTTCATACCAAGCTCTCGAAGCTTGTTTTAAGCCATATATTGCTTTGTGTAGTTTGCATACTTTATCACCAGTACCATATCCTTCAGGTTGTTGCATGTATACCTCTTCAGTCAATTCCCCGTTCAAAAAAGCATTGTTGACGTCCAGTTGCCTCACATTCCATCCTTTGTTTAGAGCAATGGTCAGTATAATTCTGATGGTTGTAGGTTTTATGACTGGGGAAAAAGTTTCATTGAAATCAAAACCAAATTGTTGCGCGTAACCTTTTGCAACCAATCTGGCCTTGTATTTGTCAATAGATCCATCTTCTTTTCTTTTTATTTTGTATGTCCACCTACAACCAATCACATTTTTGTGTTTTGGTTGAGTCACTAAGCTCCAAGTGTTGTTTTTTATGATAGCTTTATATTCAGTGTCCATTGCCTCCTTCCATTTATTTGATCTTATAGCCTGAGTGAAATTCAATGGTTCGATCTCACTGGCAGAAATATTATATACTTTGGGTTTGAAGATGCCTCTCTTTGACCTGGTGATCATGTGATGTCCAGTTGATTGTGGTGGTGTTTGCTGCTGTGTATCATTGTTGCTGGTAGTGTCAACATGGTTGTTGTTTTCTGTATCTTCACTATACTGCATGTTTTGATGTATGTTTGTATCTTCTGAGTCATTGTGTGTCTCATTGGTTTGCTCATTTGTTCGATCCATAGTTTCTTCCTGGGTGTTTAAATTGCTTGTGCGTTGTTGCTCTTCATTTCTATCAATTGAAGGTGGTTCAGTAATGAATGGCTCGAACCGTATGTTATTGTTTATGCTTTGTTCCCCATCCTTTTTTCCGATTTGCTTTTCTGCATAAGGAAACTTGTTTTCATCAAATATCACATGTCTAGAAACGTATATTTTTTCATTTTTGTCCATGCACTTATAACCTTTTTGGTTTTGTGCATACCTATGACGAAAAGGAATTTCGCTCGGTCCGAACCAGTCGCTAAACCGACCCAGACCGCTCGAAACGCCCTATCGTTTGAGAACACGACAAATCAGAACGCACACGGAAGAACATTTCATGTATATTACAACAATGCATCAGAATACAAGAATATACAGAGTATAAATGAATATTATACAGCACAGATTATCAGAGATTACAATAAATTACATAGCAGCGGAAAATAATACAATACACAACTAGAAGAGATATACGGATATAAAGCTTTCCGGATATCATTCCAGCTGTAAACCAGGATCCTGTGAATATAAATCTGCAAAACCAAAACTACTAGCTGCCCGTGTCAAAATAGGGGCACCCAGAGTTTAGGTTAAAACAATAAACTCCAGGTCAGTCATGGGACTGGTGTGAGAACTAAAACAGTTATTAATCTTTATTTTTAAAGCTAGGTAAATCAAGGGACCACACCGTATAACACGGAACGAGTTTCCTCCCAAGAATACCTGTGCATCAAACAAATAGCGCAATGTTAAAATAGAGAAAAATGAAGCTGTTATAAGACCCAGGTCCTATCACACAATGCAACGCAAGCCGGGGGATAGGGTTTTCCCTTATAACAGCCAAAGAATGCTTGATACGTTTAAAACAAATCATTTGATACTATCATCAGTGTATAGTGTATAAAACAATCTTCAAATCATAAGTTTCAACCATAGGCGGCATGGGTACCATATATCATGTCGCCATACTAGTTCTACAATTAAAACCGCAAATGTCACGTATTTGGAAATTGGATTTCCATCTATGAACCGAGGCAAAAGATAGTCCTCAACCGATTCGAGACAATCTAGCCCATGTCTCAGGCAAGCACGCAGGCAAGCCTTGGATCGTCAGGGCCGGTCCACCGATGTGGATTATTATGCCTGAACACTAAGTTTCCCCACCCTATGGGGTGTAAGTCTGGTCCGTCTGCCGACCAGAATGCATCGGCCGAAACCGATATAATCGAGGCGCCTCGCAACAGCAACAACCACATAAGTCAAACTCGTCAGGGCGTGTAAAACCACTGACGCCACTTCTAGCTAGAAAGAAACGTAAGTCCTCCCTGAGGTCCGTCTCCCGTTTTTGGTTCATACCGGGTGTGAAACTCGCGAAGTAAACGTTACACAAAGCTACGCCTCAAAGGCCGTGCTTGGATCATCAACCACAAGACTTTGCTTTTCAACAGAAGCCTTGATCATTTGCCACTTAGGCGTGCCACACAGACAATTCACTCTATGCGTTTGATATCCATCAGTATATAACCCCTGAGCTCGTACGTCTCAGAGAAGGGCGTTAAGCAAGAGAATAAATTCTCCGCCGCCAAACAGATATATATATTTAATAGAAATCAACCACACAGACTAAAATCCAATGTCGGACACACAGTCCATTTACAAGTCCGTTCTGGGTCTGAACGAAATCGGAGGCACCTAGTACCCCGCATATCCATCGATCTCCAAGTACGTCTGGACGATCACCAACTGTTTCCATCTTCTTGGGTGTACAGCCCAATCAAGATCATCAGTAATCACCCAAACGACGTGAAGACTTCTGGTCTTCGACCACCGTCTTCATCTTCGACTTATCGTCGTATCAGTTATTCAAAATGGGATAAACCCGGTCTTTCCGAATAACTCGCGTATATTTTAAATAAGTGTTACACAAACACAACATACGCCTCATTCCAATTCATCAGTCACTAACCGTCAATTAATCAAGAGAGTAATTCCCCAAATATTAACCCCGAAGGCCGAAACCAACATCAGATCAATATCCAGAAAACCATACTGCTTGGCTAACCGACAGTTAGTTTCTAAATTTCCCATTAATTTTATCAAAGATAAATCATTAAAGTTCATTCTCAAATCTTCTTTTGAATTTCGATCCAACTAGTCGGGATTAGCGAACCACACCGAAGTAATTATTTATTTTATTTCCCAATCCCAACCTATTAATCCCATGAAGTAAAACTGGTCCTACTTCATATCTAACACCACGGTGTTATCGGTAAATTCAATTACCATTTCACGTTCAAATCTAATTAAAGATTTGACTGTCGCCTGGAGCAAAACTGGTGATACTCCATTCTCGATCATTTCAATCTAATTAAAGATTCATTAAAACTCCACTTAGTTTTAATCTTTAACTGGGTTAAAGAATCAGTGTCATTTAAAACACAGTTCACGATAAACCCAAAATCACATTCCATTAATTATCGGGTTAAAGAACGAGTGTTATTTAAAGCACTGTCCACGATAAACCCAAAAATCAATACCAATTCAATTCCAATTAAATATTATTTAATTGGTACACTTCATTAAATCTAAATAAAAAGATTTAATCTTTTCTCAGCTGGGTTCAAGAACAGTGTTAGTCAAGACACCATTCACGACAAACCCAAATCACATTTGATATTAAATACAAGGTTCTGAATAGAAAATATCCCGGCTTATATTCAATATCAAATTCTACGACCAACAAATATCGTATTGGAAATGACGATATATATATCTATATCTTTCAAATTTCCATAACAACATCTGTATAGTCACGAAATCCAACATCGAAATATTCCGAAGACGATTTCGATTCAAATCCATTCCAATGCAATCATTGGAAATTCTGGTTATTTTAAAAACCCTTTTCAAATTCAATTTATTTAATTAAAAATAAATAGAATTATAATTCTAGTTCAAAACTAGTTCATTTCGATAAAAATCTATTTTTATCTTTTCAAATATGGAGTTTTTCATCCCAATTCTTCCCAAATCATTTCTTATGATTTTACACAAATTATTACTATTTTTAATAATTTTATCAAGGCCCGTACAGTCGATTTCCATCAATGGCCATCGAACTGCACTTACAGCGACCTTTCCTAAATTTGATTTGGACGTATCTCCAAATCCAACCGTTAGATTTCAAATTTCGAATATCCATTAGAAAGCTCTTTTCGATACGAACCCAACGGTTCCGGTTTTAGGAGAATCCGACGGTCGGATCTCCCGTAATATCCGTTCGAAGTCAATGGTCGAAATTCGCGAACTGCTTTATAAATCGTTTTTAAATTCATTTTCAAAACGGTTCTAACTTCATATTCAATTTCAAATCAAAATTGAATATTCCAATATAAATTCGTTTTAAATTCTTTTCAAATCGATTTCAATTTGAATTCATTTATATTCAAATTCAATTCGAATCCATTTCTATTTATTTTCAATTCGAATTCATTTCTATTTATTTTCAATTCGAATTCATTTCTATTTATTTTCAATTCGAATTCATTTCTATTTATTTTCAATTCGAATTCATTTCTATATAGTTCGAATTTTAAATCTATTCAATTTTCCAATCTATTCAATTTTCATTGAAGAATGAATAAAATCGATACAAATATCGTTCACGTCAAGATGGCGTCAATCTAACCAACACGGCTTCATGTGTTTCTATTTTCAAATATTCTATCTCAAATATTTCTATTTCAAATATTTCTATTTCAAATATTTCTATTTCGAAACTGGAATGAGGCCCAATCAATTACCATATAAAGTTAATTATATGGATTTTCTACAACACATGTATACAATAACAACGATGAATAATCAACCATCATCCAGAGTGCATTCTACACTGTATGAGCATCGAATATAAATATTCAACGCTTATAGCAGCCTGTCAATCAATCGATCGACATACAACTAATTATTGGGATTAGTGTACGTCAAATATCATCCCAATACCCGTGTGGGGTTTCAAGCAATCAAACACAGATTTTTATTTGTGCAGTTGGGCGATGTGTAAAATTTATCGTCCCAATCAATGTCCTTCAAATAGGTGTACATAAACAAACCTTCTGGTTTGTAAATGAATATTTTATTTTATTCACTTCTACGTTAAAAATTATATTTTTAACGATCCAGACATTTTATTTCAACATATGAATTTCTATTCAGTTCATTCTTTAAATAAAATGATATTTTTATTTTTCTAACTTATTTTAGAAAATTTCGGCGGCATAACGGCACGATACTAGAAACGGGACAAGGCCTAGCCTTATCCCCGGTCTAGTGAAGGCCCACGCCATTCACACATCAATCAAATCAATTTCATTTCACCAAACAATTCAATTCAAACCAAATAATCTAACCAACTACACAACCAAACAATTAAACAAACAAGCCATCCATGGTCTGTGGATGACGGGTGTCGGGTGCTACTAAACACCGTCTGCATCCTAGTATATATATATAACTAAAAAAAAGAATTTTGAGTGAGAAGTTCTCACCGATAGCTATCCTAACTCCACGGCACTTCTAATGCAGGAAATCTTCACTGTTCTCGCCTCTTATCACTTTCTTTCGCCCGTAGCCACTACATATATAAAAATCGAATTTTTACTATGTTATTCAATATATAAAGATCGAATTTTTACTATGCTATTCAATATATAAAAATCGAATTTTTTACTATGCTATTCAATATATAAAAATCGAATTTTTACTATGCTATTCAATATATAAAAATCGAATTTTTACTATGCTATTCAATATATAAAAATCGAATTTTTACTATGCTATTCAATATATAAAAATCGAATTTTTACTATGCTATTCAATATATAAAAATCGAATTTTTACTATGCTATTCAATATATAAAAATCGAATTTTTACTTCGCTATTCATATAGATAAAATACTATTTTTATCACGTTCTTCTATACATAAAGATTTCGCCTTTTCATTCCTACTATAATATAAAAATCATATTCTTACATATTCAACATCGCTATAAAAATCTCTTCTTTATGGTTTTAAAAATCTAACTTTTCCCTGATTAAAAATCACATCTTTCTCTAATTAAAAATTTCCTCTTTCTCTAATAAAAAAAATGAGATCTTTTTCATGTTAAAAATCACGCCTTTCTAACTATAAAAATCGTGTTTTTATTTTGCTAATACCTATAAAATGATTTTAGAATATGTTTTATAATTAAAATTGATTGTATAAACTGAAAACTAATTCTAAAACCAATTACATTAATTGAATAAATAATTAGAATAAAAAAAACTTACTGGCGGTTCTAGGGTAGGGGATGGCGGCTCAGGGCGGAGGGGAGGTGGCAGGGGTGCGCTGGCGGCTTGCGGTCCTTTCTGGTGGCGGTGGCGTCCCTTCAGGGCGGCGGCGCTGGGCTCTCGAGGGTTTTTAGGGGGGGCGGTCGGCAGCGATTAAGGGTTAGGCGGGGCGCGTCGGAGAAGAAGGTGGGGGAGAGGAACAATGGGGAGCGCGATGTCGGACTTCCACGGCTGGGGAGGGGCGACGAGGCGTCGGCAGGGTGGAGGGGCTCGAACGACGATGTCGGGTTCTCCCTTTTTTTTTTCTTTTTTTTATCTGAAATGAAAGCATAGGGGGGGAGAATATTATATTTATATATTGATTTCAAAAAGCAACTTTTATTTTCGACCTCAAAATGAGGCCCACCGCCTGTCGTCCCTAGCGTTTTACCCCCATTCCGAACACAATGGGATATGTATTGTTGGCTGATTCGATTGTTTCGATCAGTTACCATCAAAATCAACATATAACTCTATATATTGAATTTGAACGCGCATTTCAATTTACTGGGGTCACATACTAACTCAAAAAATTACAGAAAAATATTTTCTAGCTTCGTACTGACGATACGGTCCTAATAAAACTAGTTTCGTCGAATTCTGAGACCGTTTGAAAAATGGCCATTTTCCAGTTGATTAAAATCAACTAAAACTGGTCAAACGCGTTTTCCTTTGCCACGCTCACATATTGATTCGAAAAATTATGAAATTTGAAACCTAGCAATAACTTACATCCTGGATCCAACAAAAGTGGTTTCGTCGAAATCCGAGGTCGTTTGCAAAATTTCCATTTTTAAGGGCCTGAATTCCATAGCGACTATTCAGAATTTTCAACTGGACATATCTTTTTATCCCTGCTATGAAATTTTGATTTTTCAGACTCGTTGGAAAGATAGTCACAATTAGATCCCATTATTTTTGGTTTCACTAAAATCCGGATTGTTTTGCACCCGGTACATTCATTTGAAGTTTGAAATCGAATTATCGAACTACCGCGCCATTTTCAATTCCTTTTATAATTAAAATAAAATTTTATATTCTAACGACGATCTATATAAATATATATACATTCTAAATATATTCAAAATAAATTTCTCGTCGATATTATTTAAAATAATTCATTTTAAATAATCAAAATTCGCTAAAATTGCCAAAATAAAAATTTTAAACTGGCCCAGATTTTCGGGTTATTACAATCTCCCCCACTTAAAACTTTTCGTCCCCGAAAAGGAACAAAGCCGAAAGTTGTTTAACAATTCAACTCAACTTCCATTGTTTTGATTACGGCTTAAGTTCTTCAACTTTTCAGTTTCTAAGAACTTTTCAAAAATTTCAAAAATTTGGCTAACACCCTAAATTTTCGAAAAATTTCGCCATAACCTCCCCTGCACCGGGAGCCCCGGGAAAATCCCGAAATTGCCATATAGGCCTTCTGATCTCAAAAAGAAAAAGAAAAGGCCAAGCGGCTAGCCAATAGGCTCATAAAATCATCATCACCCAAACAAAACAGTAAATTATGTAGTAAACATGTACCTATTTGTCGGGAAAACAAATTTTATTCTCTGCTCTAGCCTCCTTGCTATGACCTGTTCAATGTAAGTACATATATATGCAAGCAAATGTGACCAATTTTCAATATAATTCAATATGTGATTCAATTAGGCTAAATGGCTAAAAATTAGCAAACAAATAAACAACCAACACAAACATCAATCAATTAGTGAATTAGAGTTTCAAATTCATAATTTTGATACATATACAAAAATCATGTTTTTGATACCAAATCACAACAATAGGCCCTATCTAATTTTTGGTTCTCACACCAGTCAATAGGAAATATATAGATATTACACGTTCGTCACTCGAATATAAATTCTGATGATGATATATCAATCATCAGAATCACCCCCGGGCGACTAGAGTGTAATTCTATATCTATTCAGTATATTAAAACTTGAAATACACGCTAGCTAGGCGCATATGCAAAATCATTATATACTGGACTGTCCTAATCAATATGAACTAAATAATCAAATACGAATAGTTGATTTAAATTTTCAAAACAAAAATTGTTTTCATTTTAAAAATATACTCTTCACACTCGTCCTAGGATTCTACTGATCCCATCTCTAACGAGTCATTCTAATTGGATATTACTAATCCAATATCTGATGAATTCTTTCATATGGTTCTAATGTGCCTTGTTCTCTGAGCTTTGTAAACCAAAGCTCTGATACCAACTGTGACGAAAAGGAATTTCGCTCGGTCCGAACCAGTCGCTAAACCGACCCAGACCGCTCGAAACGCCCTATCGTTTGAGAACACGACAAATCAAAACGCACACGGAAGAACATTTCATGTATATTACAACAATGCATCAGAATACAAGAATATACAGAGTATAAATGAATATTATACAACACAGATTATCAGAGATTACAATAAATTACATAGTAGTGGAAAATAATACAATACACAACTAGAAGAGATATACGGATACAAAGCTTTCCGGATATCGTTCCAGCTGTAAACCAGGATCTTGTGAATATAAATCTGCAAAACCAAAACTACTAGCTGCCCGTGTCAAAATTGGGGCACCCAGAGTTTAGGTTGAAACAATAAACTCCAGGTCAGTCATGGGACTGGTGTGAGAACTAAAACAGTTATTAATCTTTATTTTTAAAGCTAGGTAAATCAAGGGACCACGCCGTATAACACGGAACGGGTTTCCTCCCAAGAATACCAGTGCATCAAACAAATAGCGCAATGCTAAAATAGAGAAAAATGAAGCTGTTATAAGACCCAGGTCCTATCACACAATGCAACGCAAGCCGGGGGATAGGGTTTTCCCTTATAACAGCCAAAGAATGCTTGATACGTTTAAAACAAATCATTTGATACTATCATCAGTGTATAGTGTATAAAACAATCTTCAAATCATAAGTATCAATCATAGGCGGCATGGGTACCATATATCATGTCGCCATACTAGTTCTACAATTAAAACCGCAAATGTCGCGTATTTGGAAATTGGATTTCCATCTATGAACCGAGGCAAAAGATAGTCCTCAACCGATTCGAGACAATCTAGCCCATGTCTCAGGCAAGCGCGCAGGCAAGCCTTGGATCGTCAGGGCCGGTCCACCGATGTGGATTATTATGCCTGAACACTACGTTTCCCCACCCTATGGGGTGTAAGTCTGGTCCGTCTGCCGACTAGAATGCATCGGCTGAAACCTATATAATCGAGGCGCCTCGCAACAGCAACAACCACATAAGTCAAACTCGTCAGGGCGTGTAAAACCACTGACGCCACTTCTAGCTAGAAAGAAACGCAAGTCCTCCCTGAGGTCCGTCTCCCGTTTTTGGTTCATACCGGGTGTGAAACTCGCGAAGTAAACGTTACACAAAGCTACGCCTCAAAGGCCGTGCTTTGATCATTAACCACAAGACTTTGCTTTTCAACAGAAGCCTTGATCATTTGCCACTTAGGCGTGCCACACAGGCAATTCACTCTATGCGTTTGATATCCATCAGTATATAACCCCTGAGCTCGTACGTCTCAGAGAAGGGCGTTAAGCAAGAGAATAAATTCTCCGCCGCCAAACAGATATATATTTAATAGAAATCAACCACACAGACTAAAATCCAATGTCGGACACACAGTCCATTTACAAGTCCGTTCTGGGTCTGAACGAAATTGGAGGCACCTAGTACCCCGCATATCCATCGATCTCCAAGTACGTCTGGACGATCACCAACTGTTTCCATCTTCTTGGGTGTACAGCCCAATCAAGATCATCAGTAATCACCCAAACGACGTGAAGACTTCTGGTGTTCGACCACCGTCTTCATCTTCGACTTATCGTCGTATCAGTTATTCAAAATGGGATAAACCCGGTTTTCCGAATAACTCGCGTATATTTTAAATAAGTGTTACACAAACACAACATACGCCTCATTCCAATTCATCAGTCACTAACCGTGAATTAATCAAGAGAATAATTCCCCAAATATTAACCCCGAAGGCCGAAACCAACATCAGATCAATATCCAGAAAACCATTCTGCTTGGCTAACCGACAGTTAGTTTCTAAATTTCCCATTAATTTTATCAAAGATAAATCATTAAAGTTCATTCTCAAATCTTCTTTTGAATTTCGATCCAACTAGTCGGGATTAGCGAACCACACCGAAGTAATTATTTATTTTATTTCCCAATCCCAACCTATTAATCCCATGAAGTAAAACTGGTCCTACTTCATATCTAACACCACGGTGTTATCGGTAAATTCAATTACCATTTCACGTAAAAATCTAATTAAAGATTTGACTGTCGCCTGGAGCAAAACTGGTGATACTCCATTCTCGATCATTTCAATCTAATTAAAGATTCATTAAAACTCCACTTAGTTTTAATCTTTAACTGGGTTAAAGAATCAGTGTCATTTAAAACACAGTTCACGATAAACCCAAAATCACATTCCATTAATTATCGGGTTAAAGAACGAGTGTTATTTAAAGCACTGTCCACGATAAATCCAAAAATCAATACCAATTCAATTCCAATTAAATATTATTTAATTGGTACACTTCATTAAATCTAAATAAAAAGATTTAATCTTTTCTCAACTGGGTTCAAGAACAGTGTTAGTCAAGACACCATTCACGACAAACCCAAATCACATTTGATATTAAATACAAGGCTCAAAATAGAAAATATCCTGGCTTATATTCAATATCAAATTCTACGACCAACAAATATCGTATTGGAAATAACGATATATATATCTATATCTTTCAAATTTCCATAACAACATCTGTATAGTCACGGAATCCAACATCGAAATATTCCGAAGACGATTTCGATTCAAATCCATTCCAATGCAATCATTGGAAATTCTGGTTATTTTTAAAACCCTTTTCAAATTCAATTTATTTAATTAAAAATAAATAGAATTATAATTCTAGTTTAAAACTTGTTCATTTCGATAAAAATCTATTTTTATCTTTTCAAATATGGAGTTTTTCATCCCAAGTCTTCCCAAATCATTTCTTATGATTTTACACAAATTATTACTATTTTTAATAATTTTATCAAGGCCCGTACAGTCGATTTCCATCAATGGCCATCGAACTGCACTTACAGCGACCTTTCCTAAATTTTATTTGGACGTATCTCCAAATCCAACCGTTAGATTTCAAATTTCAAATATCCATTAGAAAGCTCTTTTCGATACGAACCCAACGGTTCCTGTTTTAGGAGAATCCGACGGTCGGATCTCCCGTAATATCCGTTCGAAGTCAATGGTCGAAATTCGCGAACTGCCGCGGCGCGGCGCGTTCTATTCAGGCCATTATATTATATATATAATATATATAATATATACTTCGTCGATTTCCTTTTAAAACGTGCTTTATTAATCGTTTTTAAATTCATTTTCAAAACGGTTCTAACTTCATATTCAATTTCAAATCAAAATTGAATATTCCAATATAAATTCGTTTTAAATTCTTTTCAAATCGATTTCAATTCGAATTCATTTATATTCAAATTCAATTCGAATTCATTTCTATTTATTTTCAATTCGAATTCATTTCTATTTATTTTCAATTCGAATTCATTTCTATTTATTTTCAATTCGAATTCATTTCTATTTATTTTCAATTCGAATTCATTTCTATATAGTTCGAATTTCAAATCTATTCAATTTTCCAATCTATTCAATTTTCATTGAAGAATGAATAAAATCGATACAAATATCGTTCACGTCAAGATGGCGTCAATCTAACCAACACGGCTTCATGTGTTTCTATTTTCAAATATTCTATCTCAAATATTTCTATTTCAAATATTTCTATTTCAAATATTTCTATTTCGAAACTGGAATGAGGCCCAATCAATTACCATATAAAGTTAATTATATGGATTTTCTACAACACATGTATACAATAACAACGATGAATAATCAACCATCATCCAGAGTGCATTCTACACTGTATGAGCATCGAATATAAATATTCAACGCTTATAGCAGCCTATCAATCAATCGATCGACATACAACTAATTATTGGGATTAGTGTACGTCAAATATCATCCCAATACCCGTGTGGGGTTTCAAGCAATCAAACACAGATTTTTATTTGTGTAGTTGGGCGATGTGTAAAATTTATCGTCCCAATCAATGTCCTTCAAATAGGTGTACATAAACAAACCGTCTGGTTTGTAAATGAATATTTTATTTTATTCACTTCTACGTTAAAAATTATATTTTTAACGATCCAGACATTTTATTTCAACATATGAATTTCTATTCAGTTCATTCTTTAAATAAAATGATATTTTTATTTTTCTAACTTATTTTAGAAAATTTCGGCGGCATAACGGCACGATACTAGAAACGGGACAAGGCCTAGCCTTATCCCCGGTCTAGTGAAGGCCCACGCCATTCACACATCAATCAAATCAATTTCATTTCACCAAACAATTCAATTCAAACCAAATAATCTAACCAACTACACAACCAAACAATTAAACAAACAAGCCATCCATGGTCTGTGGATGACGGGTGTCGGGTGCTACTAAACACCGTCTGCATCCTAGTATATATATATAACTAAAAAAAAAAAGAATTTTGAGTGAGAAGTTCTCACCGATAGCTATCCTAACTCCACGGCACTTCTAATGCAGGAAATCTTCACTGTTCGTGCCTCTTATCACTTTCTTTCGCCCGTAGCCACTACATATATAAAAATCGAATTTTTACTATGCTATTCAATATATAAAGATCGAATTTTTACTAAGCTATTCAATATATAAAAATCGAATTTTTTACTATGCTATTCAATATATAAAAATCGAATTTTTAGTATGCTATTCAATATATAAAAATCGAATTTTTACTATGCTATTCAATATATAAAAATCGAATTTTTACTATGCTATTCAATATATAAAAATCGAATTTTTACTATGCTATTCAATATATAAAAATCGAATTTTCACTTCGCTATTCATATAGATAAAATACTATTTTTATCACGTTCTTCTATACATAAAGATTTCGCCTTTTCATTCCTACTATAATATAAAAATCATATTCTTACATATTCAACATCGCTATAAAAATCTCTTCTTTATGGTTTTAAAAATCTAACTTTTCCCTGATTAAAAATCACATCTTTCTCTAATTAAAAATTTCCTCTTTCTCTAATAAAAAAAATGAGATCTTTTTCATGTTAAAAATCACGCCTTTCTAACTATAAAAATCGTGTTTTTATTTTGCTAACACCTATAAAATGATTTTAGAATATGTTTTATAATTAAAATTGATTGTATAAACTGAAAACTAATTCTAAAACCAATTACATTAATTGAATAAATAATTAGAATAAAAAAGAAAAAAACTTACTGGTGGTTCTAGGGTAGGGGATGGCGGCTCAGGGCGGAGGGGAGGTGGCAGGGGTGCGCTGGCGGCTTGCGGTCCTTTCTGGTGGCGGTGGCGTCCCTTCAGGGCCGCGGCGCTGGGCTCTCGAGGGTTTTTAGGGGGGGGGGGGTCGGCAGCGATTAAGGGTTAGGCGGGGCGCGTCGGAGAAGAAGGTGGGGGAGAGGAACGATAGGGGGCGCGATGTCGGACTTCGACGGCTGGGGAGGGGCGACGAGGCGTCGGCAGGGTGGAGGGGCTCGAACGACGATGTCGGGTTCTCCCTTTTTTTTTCTTTTCTTTTCTTTTCTGAAATGAAAGTATAGGTGGGGGGGGGGGAGAATATAATAATTATATATTTATTTATATATTGATTTCAAAAAGCAACTTTTATTTTCGACCTCAAAATGAGGCCCACCGCCTGTCGTCCCTAGCGTTTTACCCCCATTCCGAACACAATGGGATATGTATCGTTGGCTGATTCGATCGTTTCGATCAGTTACCATCAAAATCAACATATAACTCTATATATTGAATTTGAACGCGCATTTCAATTTACTGGGGTCACATACTAACTCAAAAAATTACAGAAAAATATTTTCTAGCTTCGTACTGACGATACGGTCCTAATAAAACTAGTTTCGTCGAATTCTGAGACCGTTTGAAAAATGGTCATTTTCCAGTCGATTAAAATCAACTAAAACTGGTCAAACGCGTTTTCCTTTGCCACGCTCACATATTGATTCGAAAAATTATGAAATTTGAAACCTAGCAATAACTTTACATCCCGGATCCAACAAAAGTAGTTTCGTCGAAATCCGAGGTCGTTTGCAAAATTTCCATTTTTAAGGGCCTGAATTCCATAGCGACTATTCAGAATTTTCAACTGGACATATCTTTTTATCCCCGCTATGAAATTTTGATTTTTCGGACTCGTTGGAAAGATAGTCCCAATTAGATCCCATTATTTTTGGTTTCACTAAAATCCGGATTGTTTTGCACCCGGTACATTCATTTGAAGTTTGAAATCGAATTATCGAACTACCGCGCCATTTTCAATTCCTTTTATAATTAAAATAAAATTTTATATTCTAACGACGATCTATATAAATATATATACGTTCTAAATATATTCAAAATAAATTTCTCGTCGATATTATTTAAAATAATTCATTTTAAATAATCAAAATTCGCTAAAATTGCCAAAATAAAAAATTTAAACTGGCCCAGATTTTCGGGTTATTACAATACCCAATGAATGTGCATGGGCTTGATCTCATACTTAGTTTATGATGGTTATAGTCTCTCAAACATGGAAAACATAGACACCCATAGGCTTTCAGAAAATCATATTCTGGTCTAACACTGTTTATCATTTCATGAGGGCTTTTATTGTTTAAGACTTTGGTTGGCAACTTGTTAATGAGGAATACAGATGTGTAGAAAGCTTCATTCCAATATTTCATGGGTAATGAGCTTTGTGATAACAAAGTTAGACCAGTCTCTACTATGTGTCGATGTTTTCTTTCGACTAAACCATTTTGTTCGGACGTATGCGGGCAAGTTAATCTATGTTTGATCCCTCTTTTGAGAAAGTAATTAGTTAGAGGTTTAAACTCAGCTCCCCCATCTGTCTAAACAACCTTAACAGTACTGTTCATTTGTTTTTCGACATGAGTTATAAATTGCATAACTGTATTGCAAACTTCTGATTTAGTTTTCAGCATGTATATCCAAGTATATCTAGAATAAGCATCCACAAAAGAAAGATAATACCTGTGTCCCTGATATGAATTTAGAGGCGCGGGTCCCCACAAGTCAGCGGCTATAAGTTCCGGTGGCTCATTATAGCTGGTTTCATAATCACTAAAAGGGAGCTTGTGGTTCTTGCCGAGTTGGCAGTGCGTGCATGTGTGTTTGATAGGTACATTTTTATAATGAATGTTATTACTAAGCAGAACAGTCTTAACAGTTTCTAAATTAGGATGTCCTAATTTTACATGCCAAGAATTAATCACGTTACATTCACTGCTAATATTGTCATAATCAATGTTATTTCAACTATTCCTAATACAGTCATTGTCACTACTAGCATCTACATTATTGTACCAGAATTCTCCACTTGAGTTTGCAGTCTTGAATTTGTATAAACCATTGTATAGGTTACCTTGAAGTAATATTTCATGATTTAGGGAATCTTTAACTAAACAAAACTAAGGATAAAATTCAAAGTAAACATTATTGTCATTGGAAAATTTTGATACACTTAACAAATTTTTATTAATCGTAGGTACCCTAAGAAGATTGTTTAATTTGAGTTGTCTTTTCCCAAAGATAGTCCCTTTGCCTATGTGAGTGATACAAGCAGTACTACCATTACCCATATGCAAATTTCTCATACCTGAGTAATTTCTGCTCCCAATGTTTAAATTTTGAAGATTGTTAGTTATATGGTGAGTCGCTCATGAGTCAGGGTACTATTCTTCGAAGCCATTGTCTTCATTTTTTACTTCATCATTATCTGCAGCATTGTGTCTTCGGTTTGCGTTATTGTTATTTTGAGTTGAATTCCCTGTTGTTGCCATATTTGCTTGTGCTCTTCTTTGCGAAGAGTAATTTTGGCTTGCCTGTTGTCTATCTGTGTCTGAATTATACCTGAAGTAACATTTGTTCGCCATGTGACCAAACTTTTGGCATATTTGACATTTCACACGATAGTTGTTGTTATCTCCTTGTATCTGCTTATTTCTGACTGTGGTATAATTGGCAGAGAACTTATTTTGTGCTGTTTTTCTTTGGTCGATTCTGCCTTCATGAGCAAGGAGTGCTGATCGAACGAACTGTAAATTAGGTAAGGTTTGTTGTGTGGCTAGCACAGTTACTAGAGATTCGTATTCTTCATCTAATCCACCAATAATAAATAGGATTTGCTCATTGTCGCTGATCTTATGGCCAACAGCATTTAGTTTGTCACACAAATTTTTAATTTTTCCTAAGTATTCTTTCATGCTTGCCTCCTTTTTTCTAGAATTTTGTAATTCCCTTCTATATTGCATGATTCTAGCAGCTGATTGTGAACTTAAAATTTGTTCAACTGTTTTCCATATTTCATAAGACGTGCTACATCCAACAATTTGTGATAATAAATTCGAACTTACTGACGATAGGAGCCATGAGGAGAGGAGGCTGTCTTGTTTTTGAAACTTTGTGTAGTCTGTGTTAGGCACAATTTCTCCTTCCGAATTGGTTATCGTCACTGGTGGGACTGTTATTGTCCCATTAATGTACTGCAGTAAATCATACCCTCTTAAAGCGATCTCTACTTGATATTTCCATAGAATGTAATTGTCTTCGTCTAGAGATGTGGTGATAATTTGGCTTTTTGGTTTAATCAGGTCATGATGGTTAGGTGGAGCGCTGTACCCCATACTTCCTGAAACAGCGGAGGTTACTTCATTGTTGTTGGCCATAAAACAAAAACAACTTTCTTCTTGATGATTGAACCTTTCGGCAATTTGGCTCTGATACCATATTAGGGGATGAGGAGGAGAGTTATTGGAGAGGAACGATTGCAATTTTTATTGATGCAAAACATGATACAAAAAGCACATATATATAGTGCTATGAGCCCAACGGCTAGTACAAAATATACCAAATATGTATGAGTCTAACGGCTAGTATTAAATATACCAAGTATGCATGAGCCTAACGGCTAGTAGATAATGACAAAGCATGCTAAATATGATAAAAACATGTTCACACTCTAACGGCTCTATTGTAACGGCTCTATTGTCTTCGTTAGTATAGCTTAAGCAAAGTTGAATTAAACTTATCAAATAGGTTTGGGAAAATGAATACAGAAAGGAGATTAACTTGAGTAACTAAATGAAATAAAACTAATGAGATGATTAGAATTAAAAATAGTTGAAATGTTATTCATTTGAGTTTAATAAACTTAAGTTTGAAAAGGATAAACAAAAGAGAAGTGTTAGGATGATTATAAACTTATGCAAATGGTTTATGGAATAAAATCCTGTAATTTACTAAACTTTATTGGATGAATATAAAATGAAATAAAATGTTGTTAAACACAAATTGATGTTAATCGATCAAAGGCAAATGAATTGATAAAAAATGTTAAATCAAATTTAATACAATAAAAATAAGTATGAAGGTTGAATCATATTGATTTGGTTATAATAGATGTGTATTGATTGTTAGTTGGATGTTTGATTAATGAATTAAATTCATTAAATGTTTAATTAATGAATTAAAAGATAAGCAATTGAATTCAAGTTGAAAAGGTAATATGAATCTAAATGGAATTGAACTGGATGATGGTAAATTAAGACGAATAGTAAGATTAGTATGGTTAAAACCATAAGAATAAATACGTAGGTTGTACATAGATCATTTCCTCATATAAAAGTTGATTTATATTCGAGTACTCAATTTTAAGGTGATTACACCAATCCGAAAAAGTATTTATCACACGATTTCTTGAGAATGAACATTTATAAAGATTTTGTGGTTGATTACTTAAGTTTTATATCATAGTTGAGAACTATGTAAGAAAACAAAGATATCTGATCAAGAAACATGATCAGAGTCTGCACTAAGGAATAGGGGGATCGATACTAGTTTGGCATCAAAGTTGTGAATTCAAATAATAGATCGAAAGAGTTCATATAGATGATCTATGTATAACATAAAAAAACTAAATTGAGGAATACAGTTATAAGCGAACCGTTCGAGTTGAATGCGGGTAATTTCGAGGGTGAAATTCTTTTAAGTAGAGGAGAATGCAAAGACCTGGAAATTTCAATATTTTGAAAATTCGAGTTTATGAGAATTTGAAATAACCGCGTATGGTTCAGGATACGTACAATCATTTTTTAATACGATTTCAAAAAATATGACGATCAAATAAGTTATGTATATTAATTTTATCACCTTACCGGTTCAAACAATTTATCGAACAACATCAAAAATGAAAATGTGACACTATTCACCTATATTGTAAATTTTGAGATTTTTTGATAGTATTTGAATACGAATTTAAAATATGAATAAATACTCTTTAATTAATAAAAGGAAGCAAGAAACTCATATTTTTTTTAATGTAAATGAGTTTGTTAAATAAAACATCAAAATATGGTTGTTAACTGTTTTTGTCGAAAATCAATAGTTTAACCAGTATAATTTGTACGAGGGTTTTACGAATTGAATAGTAATATATGAATATGTTAACAAGTATTTAGTTCTCTCTTAAGATTAATGAAAATATTAATTAAGTTAAGGAAGTAATTAATTTAGTTAAATATACAAAACAAAGTATCAAATCAAAACTTTTAAAGAAAATCCAAAGAAAAATCACATTATTTCACATTCCACATTTTTCAATGTTATGTGCTTTCATGGAAAATAAGAAAATTAAAATATCATCATTACCAAAACTCTACTCACCATTAACAAATGGACCTTTAGCCATCTTTTAATGCATATAAACCAAGCACAATAAACACCATCAGTACCTTACATCACATCCTCCATATCGCCTTTCAAATTCTATAAAAGAAAACATTGTTTCTTTGTCAGTTCCTAAATTTTTTAACCCTTAAGTAAACATTTTCCTATAAATACCCTACATTTCCCTCCATTTTCACCACTTCATTCACAAATCCAAACCATCTTCCTCTCCGCCAATTCTTCATTGTAATGGCTTCCAAAATCTCTATATTGCTTTCATCCTAAAGTTCCACCACTCTTAACTGCAACTTCTACCTCTCATGACCAAAATTTCACCACTTAAAACCAAGGTCAAACATAAATTCCACTCCATTTTCACCCAACTTCAAACTGCCATAACTTTCTGTTTCAAATAACAAATACCAAAATTCTTTTTGAAACAATAAAAAATTTCAACAGCAACATCTTTCTAGTTCACCAATTTTTCTAGTTACAAGCCTAGCTTGCCCAAAATCACTAATTTCTCCACTGCATTTCTCAAGCTCGAAATATAACCCAAAAACACCTCATTTTCAATCTATCATGTCTCCCTCACAACAGTTCTATATCACACAAAAAATTATAAACCATGTAAAATTCCAATGACTATAAGTTTATATTGAGCACTTCACCAAGTTCCGATCCTAGGCGGTTCAGAAATTCAGTTCTTTGAACACCATTTTCTAGTTTGAATTTTCTATTCAATCCGAAAATGCTCTTTGTTTGTTCAACAATAACTTCTCAAAACCGAACCGAATTGAGAAAATTCTTTTTTTGAATAGTATAGAAAGAAAAATCTACAACTTTGCTGTTTACCACTTTTCCTAATTTCAAGTTTAAAATGTCCAAAAACCCGAGTGAATTTGACATACTTTTTGGATATAATTTTTTGTTCGAAACCTCACTCAAATCCATTTTCTTCTACACCGCAACCGAGCCATCTTTCCACTAAAAATATGATAGAATTAAAAAAGAGAAAGTAAGAAGTGAAAGAGAAGAGGAATATGCTAGCTTGAAGAAGTCGAGACATTAGTCAGCAAAGAGAACGCATTCCAACCGTAAAGAACGATAGAGCGGAAAATCAAAAGTGAAAAAAACATCTCACAATTTTTGGGGTAATCAAATAAGTGAGACAAAATTTTACAGCTATGGTAGTTAATCATCTTTAAATCATATGTTTTACAAGTAATTTTATCTTGTTTGGTTGTTTATATGATTTGTTATGATATGTCGTGATTGTTCAGATTTGATTGAAAATGGAAGAATAACGGGGGGGGGGGGAAATCACTGTATGATATGTTTGGATGGGTAGATGTATGATATGGTTATCGATTATGTTTAAATGTGTGTAATGACCATTTGCTCGTATAAGCAAATTATACCCCGATTTAATATGCTAACTTATAGTGTATGTTGAATTTTATATGATTAGTTATGAATATTGATGTTATCATAATCATATACAATTTTGAGTAATTACCTAAGGTACATTATGGAATATATATTCAGATTTGGTTTAACCCTCCTTTTTGAAAAGTTAGTTAAAACCAAGCAAGAATGAACAAAATTTTGATTTTGGAATTTAGATGCAAAAGTTAGCAAAATATGAAATTAAAGAAATATAGATTTGAATAATGAAAACAAATTTGAAATCGGAAGTTTAAATGGATAGTAAAAATATCAAATTTTAAATGAATGGTGAAATCGATTTGAAATCTAAATCGAATTTGAGTTATATATATATATATATATAAATGAACTATAAAATATGATTTGAAAACACTAATGACCATACTTATTTTTCTAGTTTGACTTTATAAAAGATTTAGATTTCAAAAAGTTAACAATTGAAAAATATTAATAGAATAAAATATTATTGTGTGAAATTAGTGAGAAACCTATATTAAATATTTGAAAGTTAAATCTTTGTTCGAATGTGATTTATATAGTAGTTATAATAAACATGGAAAGTTTATTTCAAATGTAAAAATCTTTATAAATGGATATTTTAAGTATAGAAAATTTTGGAATAAATTTGATATATCATTTTAAAGGATTTAAAAGAGAATTGAATTGTAAAATATAAATTTTCAATTATTAAAATATGTTTATTTGAATAAGTTGTATTATCACTTTACGCCACACTTTTAAAAACACTGCGAATGATATAGTTTTGAAATAAGAGTTTAAACTTAACGATTCTTTCTTGAATCAACCACGAATGTTTTTAACTAGTAATCTAAGTATTATAAAAAATGGTTTAAAAAGATTTATAACTTATTTCAAAGTTGAATTCATTGATAAATTAATTGAGTATGCGGAAACGACTAGTACATCGGGTACCATTTGTGAGAGCCAATTTATTGACCGAGGAATGGAACGTATTGAAAGGGAAGCCTGGATACTTTATAAATTTAATAGAAGAAAAGGGTTTAGAATTGATCAAATAACTTGACCACCTTAGGATGATGGAACGATAGTGTCTAGGCTTAGGTTTGGAAAACCAGTTTTCTGCTCTCCCTACCTATCTGAACTGGCCCAATGGAGGGAATTGTGAATTTGATTTATTCGAATTTGGAAGTTCTAAAAAATTAAATTCGGAATAATTACCGAATAAATAAATGAATTTAATTATAATTACTTTAAGTCAAAAAGATGAGATTTTGTAATTATACAAAAGAATGAATTAGTCTAATTGAATTAGATTTTATGAAAGAATAATATTCATGATTTTCGACAGCGAATATTCCT
Source organism: Allium sativum (assembly GCA_030737875.1). NCBI lineage: Eukaryota > Viridiplantae > Streptophyta > Magnoliopsida > Asparagales > Amaryllidaceae > Allium > Allium sativum. Next base: position 134,113,816 of record CM060925.1, on the reverse strand, counting down.
TTGGAATTATGAGAAATTGATTTGATTGAATAAACTAAGTATTGGGATTTAATAAAGGGATTATATTCACGATTTTGGACAGTGGATTACCCTTTATATTTAAACAAATCAAAGTAAGGAATTTGGTAAGATTATATTATTCACGATTTTGGACAGTGTATATAAAATGAAAATGTTGCTTAAAGGCAGGCTATTTATAAATGGGATTAGATGAATCGGATCAATTGAATTGGATCCATTTAATGAATTTCTTAAATGGAAGATGATTCAATATGGATAAATTAAGATTTACAAAAAATGTAAAGACAAATTTCTTTTAATTAAAAAAAGGGTTATTCAAAATTTGATTATGATCCATATTCTTTTATTTTAATCGATAATCAGATTTTAAGGAACCGGGACCAGATTTGGTTGATATCTATCGGAAACCACTTCGAACCAATTTACGTTACGAAGAAATGAATGATGTGAATAAAGACACATGAAGACGATGATTATTGAAGACCGAGGATCTTGACTTTGAAGGACTGCTTGTTGACTTCTCGGGAAGGTCGCCCGTTATGAGATTGCTTTTAGCAATGCTCCTGACTTATTTAAAATCTTTGCATTGCAAAGGCTTCTCTCTAGATAATGGCCGAGGAAAACCACCTTCGGTTTCGTTCTGGTTAAGTCATAGAATGAACTTGTATGCAAGATTGTCTGACGATTGCATTTCCAAACCTCGTGCCTTAACTTTGAACAATTGTACATCACGGTGGTGGAGAAGACAACTTCTCTTAGCTTAACACTATTCCCCGAGATGTATGAGCTTAAAGGGTTATACACTTTGTGACAAAGTGAGAAGTAGTCAAAAATAATATGGCAATGTAGTATTCAAGTTGATAATGAAGATGATATATAAAAGGTAAATCGTTACCTCTATTGAGCCTCACACATCGGAATTGACCAAAACGGGATTGATGCAGCATGGTTATGTGGGTCGCTCCCATTAGGGTATTACCATTTCCTTCTAGATAAATTACTATCGTATAAGCCTAGGTATTTTTTTTGTGTAACACCCTAAATTTTAATAAATAATAAACATATAAAGAAGATTAATAAATTGAATGTTAATTAATAAATTATTCATAACTGGATAAAGTGGATTTCACCATTGTGTTCATTACGAAATTCTAATTCAGATAGACTTTTGATTTTCATAAATTAGACTAAATATGAACAAGATATGATTAATCGAAGTTTGAAATTAAATTAAATAAATTAAATAATTTAACCAGAATAGTGCAATGGTAAATGGGCGACTCAGGCCCTATATGTGTCGACCTCTCGGTCGACCCGCTTTGAGTCAGGCACAAACCTATGCCTGACCGAACATGCCTGTTTCTAGATAATTCTTTTTGCTGATTCATGCTAATGTGTTTTCTATAGTTTGGATTGAAGCCCAAATATCCAATGTCCTAAACTATCCTATTACACCTATAATTAGACTACCAACCTTCACTCTCTTTCCTACATCAATATTTCTTCATCTTCTTCCTCCACTCTATTATGCTCTAGAAATAAATAAAAACTGGGAAAGGCTAGGGTGCTGTCAAAATATAGATCCGAAAGGATATTCTTCTTTTACTTCTTTTCCAAAGGTCTTTTGCTAGATCTACAGCAATTCTCTGTGAGTTCCATGTTATTTTTAGATTAGCAATCTAAATAAAATGATTTAGACAGTAAAATATACTAGATCTGAATGTTTGACATTTTCAGTGTTTATAAATTTATCTCTTACATGTTATTGCTCATTTTAATTACTGTCTATTACCTATTCCTTTTCACTTATTATTTGTTTATAAGTTCTTCCTACTTCCTTATCCCATTCTCTGTCATTGTTATATTTACTATCTTGCTATGCCTATTTATTCATTTTGTTCATTTCTGAGCTTAGATCTATTTCTTCTTTTTCCTTTGTTTTGCGTTGTGCCTAGGACAACGAGATCCTAGGCCTTTACCGTTTAAGTTGCGTAAAATTGAAATAATCTAAAATAATATCAAAAAGGGGATTTAGGGTATATTGGAATCTGTGAATCATAGACTGTAAATTAGGATAAAACCTAAAGGAAGAATATGCAAACAAGTGAATCGGAATAGGTTGTACTTAATTATACATTAAGTAGACATGTCATTATAAAACATGTGAATTGGAGTAAGATATACTTAATTATACATTAAGTAAAACATGCTATTGTAACTTGTAACAGAAAAATAAGTGACATTGTAATAAAAAGGCTGTAGATTACTTCGATAATTACAATCTAGAGGTAAAGGGTTGTACATTACTTTCATTAATTACAATCCAGGGACAAAGGTTGTAGATTACTTTCACTAGTTACAATCTAGAGGTAAGGGGTATTAGATTACTTTCGTTAATGACAATCCAAGGATAAAAGGTTGTTGATTACTTTTGTTAAATACAATCTAAGGAATAACAACTTGTTTCAATAAGCTTATTAATGAACTTAAAACAAGTTAAGTTAAATATTTATGATTAGTAAGCGAGAAGGGCCCATTCCTTTGAGATATAAGGGGCTCGTAGAAATCCTAGTTAACTTGGAGGCCAAGTCTCGGGCGGCTTGTGTCATATGCATTTTGTGCGGGAACCTGTATTAGTCAGTATTCCTTGGTTATCATCGGGACCTTACACTAGGTAGGGGCTAAGGCACGATTATACTGAACTGGATAGTAAGAGTTACAAATAAGAGGTGTTTACAGGCACGTTCCGGTGGATTCATGAGTGTTCATGGATCCGATAATGGAAGATAAGACGTTGTAATGTCTGTTATTAAGGCGGTGTCATCTTTAGTTGATGGGTTCAGGAGTGATAACCTAGAAGGACATAACTGGCACAGAATATTCATATCTTGTTTAAGAAGCCAATCAGTGCGTTAAAATTAGGTAAAACCTAATCTTGATATTGTGATATTTGATGCAGAAATTCTGGGATATGAATGAGAAGCCTATCTCGTTTTCGTATTTTTTCCTTAATAATTTTTCTTGCCCAGTACTATTTCTCTATCTAAATACTTCTTTATCTTATGCTTATGCTAATGTTGCTAGAACTCGCCAGACTTATTGTTTGACCTAGTTTGTTTTTTCTCTCTCTCTTCCTTTCCCTCTAGGTTCTCAGAGCGGAGGATTGCAGCAGTGACCTTTGATCTTTTGATTCAACTTGGACTTGGACCATTTTTTACTTTATGTTTGCTTCAATACTTGCTTTATGACAAGTGTAATGACTTATGAAGGAGATGACTTTTGTGTTTTTATTCTTGTACACTGATATTTTAATAACATGTTAAAATTCAAGGTTCTGTGATGACTTATGTTGGTTAATGTAACAACCCGTATTTTAATAACATGTTAAAATCAAAAATCAAGGCAGAATTAATTTTTAAAATAAGAATCAAGGGAAACGGGTTGCGCCATTGCGTTCTTCTTGAAATTCTTCTTAAAAACAAGTCCGAGTTTTCGAAAATCGGAGTCCGTATGAGGGAGTTATGACCTCTAGAAGTTTCACGAATTTTCAGAATCAAAGACAGCTCAAAAATTCAGACTCAAATTCGAATTCAAAACCCAAAACAGGCTGGGCGGAAAAATTCCCGCCCAGGGACCAGGTCGACCTGACCATAAGGTGGACCTCCCAGGGACCAGGTCGACCTGGGGGTCGACTGCCTCCCGAACCCACTTTTTGAACCAGATGCATTCTAATGTATTTAGACTCGTTTTCTGTCCAGTTTCGTCTTCCTAATCCTATATAAACAGCTTCCTAGCCTCATCTCTTTACACCATTCTTCTCTAACCTTATGCTGCATAAACTCTGGATGATCATGGCTTCTTCTTATTCCTCTAAAATAAATTAAATTAAAATAATTAAAATAAATCGTGAAGATTATTTCTTGAAGACTACGGCTAGGAATTTCATATTGGAGATTTGCTTCTACAATCGAAGTAAGATTCAACGATTCAGCAATTCAACGACTAATTTCTAGACTTGACTTCTGCATCTAAATTTCTTAGACCACGATCTGTAAGTTCCAGTTACTTTTAGATAAAAAATATAAACTTAATATGGCATGTTATAAATTGAAATTGATTTACGTATATTTCATATCTATTCTTGTTTTCTTTTTGGATATTGACTATTGGGAATATTGCCTATGACGTTGAAACTATTATTAATGGCCTAAGACTATGACGGTGAATATATGACTATGCTTATGCCTATGAATGTGAACATAGGACTATGCCTATGCCTATGAATATGCCTATGACTGTGAACATAAGACTATGCCTATGCCTATGACTATGAACATAAGACTATTGCCTGTGACTATGACAAGGACAATTGTGACTAATCACCTAAGATTCATGACCATGAGGTTATTGCCTAAGATTAAAACTATGAAATCGGATCTAACGCTTGATTTTCCATTCAGACCTTTTCTTTATTTGCCCTTGGATCTTGATTTTGGGGATTTTTTTCTATTTAAATTAGATCTATCCATGTTCTTGAAACTAGATTATTATTTAAACCTTTTCATGATCAATAATGTTATCAGATCTTTATGCCTGCGATGTTTTAGTCAATTTAGTTATGTTATGCCTTGGAAATAAATTGATAATGGAATAATGTTTATTATGCTATATATGAAATTGAATGATATTCTATTTTATTAACATGTTGAATTTGGGAATTAATGAATAAGTCTATTCGTATGTATATTGGAGTAGAACCTGTTATGATAGGTTGTGTAGTTTATCATGTTATGCAAGTTTTAGGTTGAAAAATCATATCACATATGTGACCACATGTTAAATCTACATGTTTATGTGTATATGTTAAACCTATGTCATATTTCAAGTTCACACTTATTCATATACTCGTGATTGATTTGCAAGTTCACGTATATGTAAGTTGATTTAGTCTATGTTGCAAGTTCACATATATGTATGTTGATTTAGTCTACGTTGCAAGATTCACACCTATGATATTCATGTTGACTATTTTGCAAGTTCACACCTATGATGTTCATATTTACTATGCCAATAATGCCAAGTTTACACCTGTGTCATGTTTATGTTAATGAATTGCTTTATGCCAATTTTGCATACGTTAAATTAAGCTAAGTTTTTAGCCTAATATTATATGCCAAAAATCATGCGGACGGAAAATTAGGCTAAGATTGTTAGCCTAATATTTAGACGGGGTAACGTTGGGAAAAATTGGTAGTTATAGGAAACGTGACATGAAATTGCCTTGAAAACTTGACACGAACTTGACATGAATCTTGAACATGGACATGACACTAGAATGAACTTGAAAATGGCTAATTCGAGGTTGGGTTGAGTTTGCAGTGTAATTCTTCCCAGAACCGTCCGGCAAATCCAGTTACTGCAAACAATAGGATCCAATGTGGGTAGTTGGCCATATCGCGCTTGAAACCCGAGGTCAGACTGAGTTGTGGTGTAATTCTGCCCGGAACCTCCCGACATATCCAATGATCACAACAACAGGTCTGATGTGAGAGGTTGAGGTGCATTAATGAATTAATGCATCATGATAGGGTTAAGTCATGAACATGAAAGACAACACTTAACCAACTTGAAACATGATTGGTAGGGTTAGGTCATGAACTTGAACGACAACACCTAACCAACTTGACACGTGAATTGTAGGGTTAAGTCACGAACTTGAATGACAACACTTAACCAACTTGACATGCTAGACTGATAAGGGTTAAGTCAAGAATTTAAATGACAACACTTAACCTATTGGACGGAAACCCTAGTTACGCGGTCCATTTCATCAGTAACCCACTAGATGTATCACGGTACCCTAGAACTAGGCAGGGTGGGGCACGATTACTGGGCTGATTGTAAGCGACCAAAATGACGGCTGTGTTGGTACGCCAGTGTAGGTTCAGGCGGGCTATGGTCGTGCACGTGGTCCGGAGTTGAAAAAGCAGGCATTGGTCATCAGTAGGTTTATCTGTGCATGCTTGATTTGTGTCGGTGGTTGGCACCCTAGGGCTTGATACACTCTATGGTGGACCTAGCATAGGTGACTACATTCGTGATAGAGCCGTATGACACAGACACACAACGAGCTAGAACTTGTAGGGAGCCGATCGATTAGTGGATCGTTCCGTTGGGCCTAATAATGCGTCATTTCATGATATTGGGCCAAGGGATCATTTCATGATTAATATAAGACATTGGTTTGGGATAATAGTACAGTTGGTGCAGAGAACCTTGAACATTCGATGCTATACTTGACCTATACTTGAATTATCATGTTATCTTAGTATATCTTGCCCATCTTGACAGCATCCTTATGTTTACTTTCAGTTTATACATGTCATGTTACTTTTACCTGTTTTTATGCTGAAAGTCACTTGGACTTACCAGTCTTTATGACTGACCCATTTTCTTTCACCTCTTTTTCTTCCGTCCACCCCCCCTCCCCCCCCCCCCCCCCGCTCCCCCCCGGGTTCTCAGGGAGGAAACTCTAGCACTTAGCTTGGATTTCGCTTGCTTTTGGTTCAGCTCATGTACGGTTTGATCTTGAGCTATGCTATGGCTGCATTTCTGCTACCTTTGGGGAATTAAGCTACTTTTGTTGTTTTAAGATTATGCTTCTTTGTTTATGCAAGATAGAATTTGTTGTAATGGAAAATAATGACTTTGGCTATTCGGTACTTTGGATGTAAAAGGTTTTGACTCTTTTTGAATGTAATGAAATTTAGCTTTTGATTCTTCCGTTGTTTTTATTTATATTCTGTTTTGTAATAATTCTATGATTGTTTACCTTGATAACGCTCCTCCAAAACTAGTGCATTCCCTTTGTGAGTGACCCTAGCGGAGGTGGGGTGTTACATTTGGTATCAGAGCAGAAGGTTACCAGACTGGGCAAAAGCTTTTAAAAACCTTCTAAAACTATTTTCAAACCGTTTACAAAGAAGCATTTTTCAAGAAAAGTCTTATTTTATTTAAAGGCTATTCCCCAAAAGCCATTAGCACTATCCTTTGTTTCCTCGTTTGAATCTCTTCTTTTCCATTCAGCATGTCTGGGAATCCTAACTTTCCAGAGGGCGTGCCAATACTTGGCTGGTTCAGGAGGTACTTAGAGGCTAGGGCCAACGATGCAGGCCCAACAGATATTCCTCCTCCAGCTACAGCGATTCCTCCTCCTCCGCCCCCTCCTCGTGCAATTGCTTTCTCAAAGATCTGTAAAGATTTTAGGGCCATGGGTGGAAAGGATTTCAAGGGAACCGAATCATTCGTAGAAGCGAGGAACTGGCTCAAAGAAACAGAGGATATGTTCGTTATCTTCGAGGTGGATGATAGGCAATAGGTACAGTTGGCGGTATGGTTTCTCAAAGACAAAGCTTTCTATTGGTGGGAAGTCACTAACGCCGAGAGGCCGGTTGAAACATGGATGGATTTCAGAATAAAATTTGAGACGAAATTCCTCTCGCAAGCTGAACGAAGTTTACAGCTGGAAAAATTCTTATCTCTTAAGCAAGGAAGTATGACGGTTAAGGGGTACGTCAATCAATTCAATCAGCTGGCCCGATTTATATTAGACTTAGTAAATACCCCTCATAAGAAGGCTCTCCGTTTTGTCAAGGGATTGAATGAGTCGCTTCACAGCTTGGCTATGACCCACGTACCTATGGGGGCTACTTACAAAAAGCTAGTAGACATGGCGCTCTTAAGTGAAGAAGACAAGAATGGCAAGAAGGAGGTCAAGGCGAATGAGTCTCAAAACAGAAGGTAGGCTTCGAGAAAGGAGGCAAGAACAATAATGATAACAAGACACATGAGAAAAGAAAATTCCACTTCTGTGGTATTGAGGGGCATATATTCCAGGATTGTAGAAAGAAGAAGATGAAGATGGGAGCATGCTTTCAGTGTGGTGATACTGGACATATCAGCAAGAACTGCCCTAAGAAGCAAGGGCAAGCCCTCACAAGCAGGACCTTCTAGGGGTACATCTTTAACTTCATCTCCTAGATGCTTTGTTTTATCTTGCTTATCTTCTCAATCCTATCTTGAGAACCTTAGGTAGAACCCTTTTAGATGTAAACATGTGATTGAAACATGTTATGGTTGATGTTTGCAAATGGTTACAAGTGGTTGCTCGTGGATGCATAACACACATTAGGCACTAGATCGGCTCAGACACATTTTCATATTGCATATGCATGAGTGTTTATACTTGTTTATGGATGAAATTGAAGGTGTTATCATGTGGACGTTGCATATGGATGGATGTTTGTGCACACATATAGTGTTTATGTGACTAGGACTATTCGCATACATGTTGGATTCATGGCAATAAACATATTTTGCATTAAGAAGATCAATCAGGCCTGATCATTTGCATTAGACAAGGAACATATACACACACTTCTTGCATATGTTCATACAACATTAGAAATCTCTTAAGGACAATGGTTGCTTATGGATGATGTTTTGAGTAGATGGTTGATTGGATGGTAGGATGCATTCTTCCTAACTTGAAGATTTCGAGGATGAAATCCTTTAAGGAGGGGAGAATGTAACAACCCGTATTTTAATAACATGTTAAAATCATAAATCAAGGCAGAATTAATTTTTAAAATAAGAATCAAGGGAAACGGGTTGCGCCATTGCGTTCGTCTCTAAATTCTGCTGGGAAACAAGTCCAAGTTTTCGAAAATCGGAGTCCGTATGAGGGAGTTATGACCTCTAGAAGTTTCACGAATTTTCAGAATCAAAGACAGCTCGAAAATTCGGATTCAAATTCGAATTCAAAACCCAAAATAGGCTGGGCTGGAAAATTCCCGCCCAGGGACCAGGTCGACCTGGGGGTCGACCATAGTGTCGACCTCCCAGGGACCAGGTCGACCATAGTGTCGACCTGGGGGTCGACCTGCCTCCCGAACCCACTTTTTGAACCAGATGCATTCTGATGTATTTAGACTCGTTTTCTATCCAGATTCGTCTGCCTAATCCTATATAAACAGCCTCCTAGCCTCATTCTCTTTACACCATTCTTCTCTAACCTTATGCTGCATAAACTCTGGATGATCATGGCTTCTTCTTCTTCCTTTAAAATAAATTAAATTAAATTAATTAAAATAAATCGTGAAGATTATTTCTTGAAGACTACGGCTAGGAATTTCATATTGGAGATTTGCTTCTACAATCGAAGCAAGATTCAACGATTCAGCAATTCAACGACTAATTTCTAGACTTGACTTCTGCATCTAAATTTCTTAGACCACGATATGTAAGTTCCAGTTATTTTTAGATAAAAACTATAAACTTAATATGGCATGTTATAGATTGAAATTGATTTATGTATAATTCATATCTATTCTTGTTTTCTTTTTGGATCTTGACTATTGGGAATATTGCCTACGACGTTGAAACTATTATTAATGACCTAAGACTATGACAGTGAACATATGACTATGCTTATGCCTATGAATGTGAACATAAGACTATGCCTATGCCTATGTCTATGCCTATGACTATGCCTATGCCTATGATTGTGAACATAAGACTATGCCTATGCCTATGACTATGAACATAAGACTATTGCCTGTGATTATGACAAGGACAATTGTGACTAATCACCTAAGATTCATGACCATGAGGTTATTGCCTAGGATTATAACTATGAAATCGGATCTAAACTTGATTTTCTATTCAGACCTTTTCTTTATTTGTCCTTGGATCTTGATTTTGGGGATTTTTTCTATTTAAATTAGATCTATCCATGTTCTTGAAACTAGATTATTATTTAAACCTTTTCATGATCAATAATGTTATCAGATCTTTATGCCTGCGATGTTTTAGTCAATTTAGTTATGTTATGCCTTGGAAATAAATTGATAATGGAACAATGTTAATTATGCTATATATAAAATTGAATGGTATTCTATTTTATTAACATGTTGAATTTGGGAATTAATGAATAAGTCTATTTATATGTATATTGGAGTAGAACCTGTTATGATAGGTTGTGTAGTTTATGATGTTATGCAAGTTTTAGGTTGAAAAATCATATCACATATGTGACCACATGTTAAATCTACATGTTTATGTGTATATGTTAAACCTATGTCATATTTCAAGTTCACGCTTATTCATATACTCGTGATTGATTTGCAAGTTCACATATATGTAAGTTGATTTAGTCTATGTTGCAATTTCACATATATGTATGTTGATTTAGTCTACGTTGCAAGATTCACACCTATGATATTCATGTTGGCTATTTTGCAAGTTCACACCTATGATGTTCATATTGACTATGCCAATAATGCCAAGTTTACACCTATGTCATGTTTATGTTAATGAATTGCTTTATGCCAATTTTGCGTACGTTAAATTAGGCTAAGTTTTTAGCCTAATATTATATGCCAAAAATCATGCGGACGGAAAATTAGGCTAAGATTGTTAGCCTAATATTTAGACGGGGTAACGTTGGGAAAAATTGGTAGTTATAGGAAACGTGACATGAAATTGCCTTGAAAACTTGACATGAACTTGACATGAATCTTGAACATCGACATGACACTAGAATGAACTTGAAAGTGGCCAACTCGAGGTTGGGTTGAGTTAGCAGTGTAATTCTGCCCGGAACCGCCCGGCAAATCCAGTTATTGCAAACAATAGGATCCAATGTGGGTAGTTGGTCATATCGCGCTTGAAACCCGAGGTCAGACTGAGTTGTGGTGTAATTCTGCCCGGAACCGCCCGGCATATCCAGTGATCACAACAACAGGTCTGATGTGAGAGGTTGAGGTGCATTAATGAATTAATGCCACATGATAGGGTTAAGTCATGAACATGAAAGACAACACTTAACCAACTTGAAACATGATTGGTAGGGTTAGGTCATGAACTTGAACGACAACACCTAACCAACTTGACATGTGAATTGTAGGGTTAAGTCACGAACTTGAATGACAACACTTAACCAACTTGACATGCTAGACTGATAAGGGTTAAGTCACGAATTTAAATGACAACACTTAAACCTATTGGATGGAAACCCTAGTTACGCGGTCCATTTCAGCAGTAACCCACTAGATGTATCACGGTACGCTGGAACTAGGCAGGGTAGGGAACGATTACTCGGCTGATTGTAAGCGACCAAAACGACGGCTGTGTTGGTGCGCCAGTGTAGGTTCGGGCGTGCTATGGTCGTGCACGTGGTCCGGAGTTGAAAAAGCAGGCATTGGGCATCAGTAGGTTTATCTGTGCATGCTTTATTCGTGTCGGTGGTTGGCACCCTAGGGCTTGATACACCCTATGGTGGACCTAGCACAGGTGACTACATTCGTGATAGGGCCGTATGACACAGACACACAACGAGCTAGAACTTGTAAGGAGCCAATCGATTAGTGGATCGTTCCTTTGGGCCTAATAATGCGTCATTTCATGATATTGGGCCAAGGGATCATTTCATGATTAATATAAGACATTGGTTTGGGATAATAGTACAGTTGGTGCAGCGAACCTTGAACATGCGATGCTATACTTGACCTATACTTGAATTATCATGTTATCTTAGTATATCTTGCCCATCTTGACAGCATCCTTATGTTTACTTTCAGTTTATACATGTCGTGTTACCTTTGCCTGTTTTTATGCTGAAAGTCACTTGGACTTACCAGTCTTTATGACTGACCCGTTTTCCTTCATCTCTTTTTCTTCCGTTCCCCTCCCCAAGGTTCTCAGGGAGGAAACTCTAGCACTTAGCTTGGATTTCGCTTGCTTTCAGTTCAGCTCATGTACGGTTTGATCTTGAGCTATGCTATGGCTGCATTTCTGCTACCTTTGGGGAATTAAGCTACTTTTGTTGTTTTAAGATTATGCTTCTTTGTTTATGCACGATAGAATTTGTTGTAATGGAAAATAATGAGTTTGGCTATTCGGTACTTTGGATGTAAAAGGTTTTGACACTTTTTGAAAGTAATGAAATTTAGCTTTTGATTCTTCCGCTATTTTATTTATGTTCTGTCTTGTAACAATTCCGTGATTTTTTACCTTGATAACGCTCCTCCAAAATGAAACGACCCGAAATCCCCCTTACGGAAAATCCCGGATTGAGTCTAGGAAAAGCCACAACAGAACGCAGACGGAAGAACATTTCATTGTATATTACAACAATTCCATCAGAATACAAGAATATACAGAGTATAAATGAATATTACACAGAAATATCAGAGATTTAAATTACATTTAAATACATAGCAGCTAAAAATAATACAATGCACAACTGAAGGAGATATACGGATACAAAGCTTTCCGGATATCGTTCCAGCTGTTAACCAGGATCCTATGAATATAAATCTACAAAACCAAAACTACTAGCTGCCCGTGTCTAAATAGGGGGACCCAGAGTTTAGGTCAAAACAATAACTGTTTTAGTTCTCACACCAGTCCCATGATCGTTGAAACAACCCAACGAAATCCGGTAGGCTTTGCAACCATCCCTTCATCGCCCAAAGCAGCTGGTAAAACCCACCATGGCTTCCAAGTGGTCCCCCAGTCCCTTGTTTTACGGCGACCCTCTCGAGCCTCCCGGCCACTGCCTAACCAACCCTCTACAGGTACATGTAGGGGTAAGAGTCTCCCGTTCGCCACCAAACCGTGAAGCGAGAACCTCCCATCATGCGTACCCCAGCCCACACAGGGCCAGCAACAAGAACTGGTGATACTCCATTCTCGATCATTCCAATCTAATTAAAGATTCATTAAAACTCCACTTAGTTTTAATCTGTGACTGGGTTAAAGAGTCAGTGTCATTTAAAACACGGTTCACGATAAACCCAAAATCACATTTCAATCAGTCCCTAACCGTAAATTAGCAAGTGAGCAGTTCCCTAAGTATTAACCCCGAAGGCCAAAACCAACATCATATCAATACCTCAGAAACCATTCAACTTAACTAACCTCTGGTTAGTTTCTGATTTTCTTAACTCCTTTGGGTCTAAGAACAGTATTATTGAAGATACCGTTCATGACAACCCAAAATCACATTTCATTAATTATCGGGTTAAAGAACTAGTGTTATATAAAACACTGTTCATGATAAACCCAAGAATCAATTCGAATTCAATTCCAATTAAATATTATTTAATTGGTACACTTCATTAAATCTAACTAAAAAGATTTAATCATCTTCTCAACTGGGCTCAAGAACAGTGTTAATGAAGACACCATTCACGACAAATGTAACAACCCGTAAAATGCGAACCAGTTTGAAATTTTTATTTTGGCAATTTTAGCGAATTTTGATTATTTAAAATGAAATATTTTAAATAATATCGACGAGAAATTTATTTTGAATTGAAATTCGACGTATATATTATATACGTCGTCGTTAGAATATATAATAATTATATATAATTATAAAAGGAATTGAAAATGGCGCGGTAGTTCGAAAATTCGATTTCTAATTTCAAATGAATATACAGAATTCAATATAAGTCAGAATTGAACGAAACAAGAAATATTTGAATCTGTATAACTATATCTTTCCAACGAAGTTAACAAACTGAGATTTCACTTTATAAATGATAAGATATGTCCAGTTGAAAATTCTGAATAGTCGCTATGGAATTCAGGCCCTTAAAAATGGACATTTTGCAAATGACCTCGGATTTCGACGAAACCACTTTTGTTGGGTCCGTGATGTCGAATTATTGCTAGGTTTCAAATTTCATAATTTTTCGAATCAATATGTGAGTGTGGCAAAGGAAAACGCGTTTGACCAGTTTCCGTTGATTTTAATCGACTGGAAATTGGCCATTTTTCAAACGGCCTCAGAATTCGACGAAACTAGTTTTGTTAGGACCGTATCGTCAATACGAAGCTAGAAAATATTTTTTCTGGAATTTTTCTAGTTAGTATGTGCCCCCGGTAATTTGAAATGTACGTTTAAAATTCAATATAGTGATTTAAATGAAAATTCAAAAGGAAACTGATTGTAACAATCGAATCAGCTTGCGATACATATCCCATTGTGTTCGGAATGGGGGTGAAAAGCTATGGACGACAGGCGGTGGGCCTCGTTTCGAGGTCGTGGATAAAAGTCAACCTTTTTGCGAAATTTAATAATTAAATACTAAAAAAAAATATATAAAAATAAATACTCCTCCCTCCCTTTATTCTTCTTCCTGGCCCCCCCCCCCCCCCCGAATTCATTTATACAGAAAAAAAAAAAAAAAGAGAGAAACCCTAAGAAGGCGATCGACGCCACCGCCTTGACCTGCTCCGAGCCCCGCCTCCGCCTGAGTTCCCCCCCCCAGATCGCTCGAGTTCCGCTGACGCCCTCCCTCGCTCGCGAAGACGAAGCCGCCGACCGCCACCTCGCCTGCCGCCTCCACCTTCTTCTCCTCCACCCCTTTCCCCTCCGATTCGAGATCGCGCCCCCCTTCAGGCCACCGCCGACGCAACCCAAACCCCCCCCCTTCTTCGCCTGCTCCGCCGCCACCCTGCAACCAAATCGCGACGCCCCCTGGAGTCTGCCGCCGATGAAGTCGAGCCCCCCCTCCGATCTGCAAGCCTCGATGAAGCCCCCCCCCCCGACCACTCGACGAGCCCCTGTAAGTTTTGGTTTTTTTTATTTACTTATTTTCATTTATCTGTAAAATTTTGTTGATTTTAAAAACTGTAAAATTTTGTTGATTTTAAAAACTGTAAAATTTTGTTGATTTTAAAAACTGTAAAATTTTGTTGATTTTAAAAACTGTAAAATTTTGTTGATTTTAAAAACTGAATTTTTAGGAAGTTAAAAACTGATTTTATTTAAAGTAAAACTGAAATTTTATTTAAAGTAAAACTGAAATTTTATTTAAAGTAAAACTGAAATTTTATTTAAAGTAAAATTGAAATTTTATTTAAAGTAAAACTGAAATTTTATTTAAAGTAAAACTGAAATTTTATTTAAAGTAAAACTGAAATTTTTATAAAGTATAAAGCTGAAAATGAAAAGGTTAAAACTGATTTTAAAATAAAAGGTTAAAACTGATTTTAAAATAAAAGAATAAAACTGATTTTAGGAATTTTAAAAACTTTGATTTGAAAAAGGTATTTAAAACTTTAAATGGAGAAAAGATTTAAACTTTAAAGGTGAAAAGATTTAAACTTTAAAGGTGAAAAGATTTAAACTTTAAAGGTGAAAAGATTTAAACTTTAAAAGTGAAAGATTTAGATTTTAAAAAGGAAAGGATTTGAACTTTGAAGTAAAAATTCGATTTTTATATATTGAACTTTGAAGTAAAAATTCGATTTTTATATATGGAACTTTGAAGTTAAAATTCGATTTTTATATATTGAACTTTGAAGTAAAAATTCGATTTTTATATATTGAACTTTGAAATAAAAATTCAATTTTTATATATATAGTGGCCTTGGGCAACGAAAGTGAAGAAAGGCAAGAACGACAAGATTCTCTGCATTAGAAGGGCCGTGGAGCTAGGATAGCTATAGGTGAGAATTTCTCACCTCTCAAATTCTTTTTCTAGTTATATATATATACTAGGATGCAGACGGTGCTTAGTAGCACCCGACACAATCGTCCACAGACCATGGACTTGTTTGTTTGACTGTTTGGTTATTGATTGTGATATTGGTTTGAATGTGGTTTGTGGTGTGAAAAATCGAATCGATAAATTGGTTAGGATTAGACGTGCGCCGTTATAAGGCGAAGGAGTAAGGCTAGGTTAGATTCTTACTCCAAATTTTGTGGTTTGCATAACGAATTGATTTGATTGATGTGTGAATGGCGTGGGCCTTCACTAGACCGGGGATAAGGCTAGGCCTCGTCCCGTTTCTAGTATCGTGCCGTTATGCCGCCGAAATTTTCTAAAATATTTTAGAAAAATAAAAATATCATTTTATTGTGGAAATGAATTGAATAGAAATTCATATGTTAAAATAAAATGTGTTATCGTTAAAAATATAATTTTTAACGTGAATGTGAATAAATAAATATTCATTTACAAACCAGACGGTTTGTTTATGTACACCTATTTGAATGACGTTGATTGGGTCGATAAATTTTACACATCGCCTAACTGCACAAATAAAATATGTGTTTGATTGTTTGAAACCCCACACGGGTGTTAGGATGAAATTTGAAGTTCACTCATCCTGATTGATTAAATATGTCGATCGATTGATTGACAAGCTGCTATAAGCGTTAAATGTCTATATTTGATGCTTATACAGTGTAGTGCACTTTGGTTGATGGTTGATTATTCATCGTTGTTGATATATACATGTGTTGTAGAAAATCCATATAATTAACATTATATGGTAATTGATTGGGCCTCATTCCAGTTTCGAAAAAAAAAGAAATATTTGAAATAGAAATATTTGAAATAGAATATTTGAAAATAGAAATATGTGAAGCCGTGAGGATTAGATTGACGCCATTTTGACGTGAACGATAGTTATATCGATTTTATTCATTTTAAAATGAATATTGAAAAGTGATTTCGAAATCGAATATTTTGAAATGAATTGAATTGAAAATATTTCGAAATGAATTGAATTGAAAACGATTTCGAAATGAATTGAATTGAAAACGATTTCGAAATGAATTGAATTGAAAACGATTTCGAAATGAATTGAATTGAAAACGATTTCGAAATGAATTGAATTGAAAACGATTTCGAAATGAATTGAATTGAAAACGAATTCGAATTGAATTGAAAGTGAATTGAAAGCGAATTCAAATTGAATTGAAATTTGAATTGAATAGAAATGAATTTTGAAACGAATCTATAAAGAAGAATTCAATTTTGCTCTGAATTGAAATGGAAGTTGAAATAGATTTTGAAACGAATTCAAAACTATTTATATAATTCGTTTTAAATAGAAATCGACGAAATATATATTATATATATTATATATATAATATAATGGCCTGAATAGAACGCGCCGCGCCGCGGCAGTTCGCGAATTTCGACCATTTATTTCAAACGGACATTACGGGAGATCCGACCGTCGGATTCTCCTAAAACCGGAACCGTTGGGTTCGTATCGAAAAGAGCTTTCTAAAGAAGGTTAGAAATTTGAAATCTAACGGTTGGATTTGGAGATACGTCCAAATCAAATTCGAAAAAGGTCGTTGTAAGTGCAGTTCGATGGCCGTTGATGGAAATCGACTGTACGGGCCTTGATAAAATTATGAAAAATAGTAATAATTTATGTAAAATCATAAGAAATGATTTGTGAAGATTTGGGATGAAAAACTCCATATTTGAAAAGATAAAAATAGATTTTTATCGAAATGAACTAGTTTTGAACTAGAATTATAATTCTATTTATTTTTAAATAAATAAACTGAATTCGAAAAGGGTTTTGAAAATAACCAAAATTTCCAATGATTGCATTGGAGTGGATTTGAATCGAAATTGTCTTCGGAATATTTCGATGTTGGAATTCGTGATTATACAGGTGTTGTTATGGAAATTTGAAAGATATATTTTTATATCGTTATTTCCAATACGACATTTGTTAATCGTAGAATTTGATATTGAATATAGGCCGATATATTTTCTATTCAGAGCCTTGTATTTAATATCAAATGTGATTTGGGTTTGTCGTGAATGGTGTCTTCACTAACACCGTTCTTGAACCCAGTTGAGAAAAGATTAAATCTTTTTATTTAGATTTAATGAAGTGTACCAATTAAATAATATTTAATTGGAATTGAATTGATATTGATTTTTGGGTTTATCGTGAACAGTGCTTTAAATAACACTTGTTCTTTAACCCGATAATTAATGAATGTGATTTGGGTTTGTCGTGAATGGTGTCTTCATTAACACTGTTCTTGAACCCAGTTGAGAAAAGATTAAATCTTTTTATTTAGATTTAATGAAGTGTACCAATTAAATAATATTTAATTGGAATTGAATGGATATTGATTTTTGGGTTTATCGTGAACAGTGTTTTAAATAACACTTGTTCTTTAACCCGATAATTAATGGGATGTGACTTTGGGTTTATCGTGAACCGTGTTTTAAATGACACTGATTCCTTAACCCAGTCACAGATTAAAACTAAGTGGAGTTTTAATGAATCTTTAATTAGATTTGAACGTGAAATTTAGAAACTAACTGTCGGTTAGCTAAGTAGAATGGTTTTCTGGATATTGATCTGATGTTGGTTTCGGCCTTCGGGGTTAATATTTGGGGAATTATTCTCTTGATTAATTTACGGTTAATGACTAATGAGTTGGAATGAGGCGTATGTTGTGTTTGTGTAACACTTTTATAATATATACGCGAGTTATTCGGAAAGACCGGGTTTATCCCATTCTGAATAACTGATACGACGATAAGTCGAAGATGAAGACGACGGTCGAAGACCGGAGGTCTTCACGTCGTTTGGGTGATAACTGATGATCTTGATTGGGCTGTACACCCAAGAAGATGGAAACAGTTAGTGATCGTCCAGACGTACTTGGAGATCGATGGATATGCGGGGTACTAGGTGCCTCCGGTTTCGTTCAGACCCAGAACGGACTTGTAATTGGACTGTGTGTCTGACATCGGATTTCATTCTGTGTGACTGATATCGGTTGCATAGGATGGTTTGCCTGTGTGGCATGCTAAGATGCAAATGATCAAGGCTTCTGTTGAAAAGCAAAGTCTTGTGGTGGTGATCAAAGCAAGGCCTTTGTGGCGTAGCTTTGTGTAACGTTTGATTCGCGAGTTTCACACCCGGTATGAACCAAAAACGGGAGACGGACGTCAGGGAGGGCATGCGTTTCTTTCTAGCTAGAAGTGGCGTCAGTGGTTTTACACGCCCTGACGAGTTTGACTTATGTGGTTGTTGCTGTTGCGAGGCGCCTCGGTTATATCGGTTTCGGCCGAATGCATTCTGGTCGGCTGACGGACCAGACTTACACCCCATAGGGTGGGGAGACGCATGTTCAGGCATTTTAATCCACTCCGTGTGGACCGGCCCTGAGGATCCAAAGGCTTGACTGAGTACTTGCCTGAGGGGCGGGCTAGAGCGTCTCGAATCGGTTGAGGACTATCTTTTGCCTCGGTTCATAGATGGAAATCCAATTTCCAAATACGTGACATTTGCGGTTTTATTTGTAAACCTATATATGGCGACATGATATATGGTACCCATGCCGCCTATGATTGATACTTATGATTTGAAGTGTTTTATACACTATGCACTTATAATAATATCAAGTGATTTGTTTTAAAACGTATCAAGCATTCTTTGGCTGTTATAAGGGAAAACCCTATCCTCGACTGCGTTGCATTGTGTGATGGGACCTGGGTCTTATAACAGCTTCATCTTTCTTTATTTAGCATTGCGCTGTTTGTTTTATGCACTGGTATTCTTGGGAGGAAACCCGTTCCGTGTTATACGGCGTGGTCCCTTGATTTACCTAACTTTGAAAATAAAGATTAATAACTGTTTTAGTTCTCACACCAGTCACATGACTGACCTGGAGTTTATTGTTTTAACCTAAACTCTGGGTGCCCTTATTTTGACACGGGCAGCTAGTAGTTTTGGGTTTTGCAGATTTATATTCACAGGATCCTGGTTTACAGCTGGAACGATATCCGGAAAGCTTTGTATCCGTATATCTCCTTCTAGTTGTGTATTGTATTATTTTCCGCTGCTATGTATTTAAATGTAATTTAAATCTCTGATATTTCTGTGTAATATTCTTTTATACTCTGTATATTCTTGTAATCTGATGCACTGTTGTAATATATAGTGAAATGTTCTTCTGTATGCGTCCTGTTGTGGTTTGTTCTCGAACTATCCGTCGCTTTCCTTTACGGGGAAGTTGCGGGTCGTCACAGTTGGTATCAGAGCTTTGGTTTACAAAGCTCAGAGAACAAGACACATTAGAACCATACGAAAGAATTCATCAGATAGTGGATTAGTAATATCCAATGGGAATGACTCGTTAGAGATAGGATCAGTAGTATCCTAGAACGAGTGTGAAGAGTATATTTTTAAAGTGAAAACAATTTTTGTTTTGAAAATTTAAATCAATTATTCGTATTTGATTATTTATTTATATTGAGGTGGACAATCCAGTATATATAGATTTTGCGTATACGTCTGATCCGCGTGTATTCGAAGTTTTAATATATTGGATAGATATAGAATTACACTCTAATCGCCCGGAGATGATTTTGATGATGGAGCTCCATCATTAGAATTTATATTCGAGAGACGAACGTGTAATATCTATATACTTCCTATTGACTGGTGTGAGAACCAAAATTAGATAGGGCTTATTGTTGTGAATTGGCATCAAAAACATGATTTTTGTATATGTATCAAAATTATCAATTTGAAACTCTAATCCACTAATTGATTGATGTTTGTGTTGTTTGTTTATCTGTTTGATAATTTTGAACCATTATGCCTAATTGAATCAAATATTGAATTGTATTGAGAATTAGTTGCATTTGCTTGCATATACAAGTATATCATTGAACAGGTCATAGCAAGGAGGCTAGAGCCAGAGAATAAAATTTGTTTGCCCGACAAATAGGTACATGTTTACTACATAATTTCCTGTTTTGTTTGGGTGATGATGATTTTGTGAGCCTATTGGCTAGCCGCTTGGCTTTTTCTTTTTCTTTTTGAGATCTGAAGGACCGGGGAAGCTATTTGAAATTCCCCGATGCTCCCGGTGCAGGGGAGGTTATGGCGAAATTTTTCGAAAATTTAGGGTGTTAGCCAAATTTTTGAAGTTTTGAAAATTCTCAGAAACTAAAGAGTTGGAGAATGGAAGCCAGATCGAATGTAGAGCTTAATAATCAAACCACTTTCGACTTTGTTCCTTTTCGGGGACGAAAAGTTTTAAGTGGGGGAGATTGTAACAACCCGTAAAATGCGAACCAGTTTGAAATTTTTATTTTGGCAATTTTAGCGAATTTTGATTATTTAAAATGAAATATTTTAAATAATATCGACGAGAAATTTATTTTGAATTGAAATTCGACGTATATATTATATACGTCGTCGTTAGAATATATAATAATTATATATAATTATAAAAGGAATTGAAAATGGCGCGGTAGTTCGAAAATTCGATTTCTAATTTCAAATGAATATACAGAATTCAATATAAGTCAGAATTGAACGAAACAAGAAATATTTGAATCTGTATAACTATATCTTTCCAACGAAGTTAACAAACTGAGATTTCACTTTATAAATGATAAGATATGTCCAGTTGAAAATTCTGAATAGTCGCTATGGAATTCAGGCCCTTAAAAATGGACATTTTGCAAATGACCTCGGATTTCGACGAAACCACTTTTGTTGGGTCCGTGATGTCGAATTATTGCTAGGTTTCAAATTTCATAATTTTTCGAATCAATATGTGAGTGTGGCAAAGGAAAACGCGTTTGACCAGTTTCCGTTGATTTTAATCGACTGGAAATTGGCCATTTTTCAAACGGCCTCAGAATTCGACGAAACTAGTTTTGTTAGGACCGTATCGTCAATACGAAGCTAGAAAATATTTTTTCTGGAATTTTTCTAGTTAGTATGTGCCCCCGGTAATTTGAAATGTACGTTTAAAATTCAATATAGTGATTTAAATGAAAATTCAAAAGGAAACTGATTGTAACAATCGAATCAGCTTGCGATACATATCCCATTGTGTTCGGAATGGGGGTGAAAAGCTATGGACGACAGGCGGTGGGCCTCGTTTCGAGGTCGTGGATAAAAGTCAACCTTTTTGCGAAATTTAATAATTAAATACTAAAAAAAAATATATAAAAATAAATACTCCTCCCTCCCTTTATTCTTCTTCCTGGCCCCCCCCCCCCCCGAATTCATTTATACAGAAAAAAAAAAAAAAAAAAAAAGAGAAACCCTAAGAAGGCGATCGACGCCACCGCCTTGACCTGCTCCGAGCCCCGCCTCCGCCTGAGTTCCCCCCCCCCCCAGATCGCTCGAGTTCCGCTGACGCCCTCGCTCGCGAAGACGAAGCCGCCGACCGCCACCTCGCCTGCCGCCTCCACCTTCTTCTCCTCCACCCCTTTCCCCTCCGATTCGAGATCGCGCCCCCCTTCAGGCCACCGCCGACGCAACCCAAACCCCCCCCCTTCTTCGCCTGCTCCGCCGCCACCCTGCAACCAAATCGCGACGCCCCCTGGAGTCTGCCGCCGATGAAGTCGAGCCCCCCCTCCGATCTGCAAGCCTCGATGAAGCCCCCCCCCCGACCACTCGACGAGCCCCTGTAAGTTTTGGTTTTTTTTATTTACTTATTTTCATTTATCTGTAAAATTTTGTTGATTTTAAAAACTGTAAAATTTTGTTGATTTTAAAAACTGTAAAATTTTGTTGATTTTAAAAACTGTAAAATTTTGTTGATTTTAAAAACTGTAAAATTTTGTTGATTTTAAAAACTGTAAAATTTTGTTGATTTTAAAAACTGAATTTTTAGGAAGTTAAAAACTGATTTTATTTAAAGTAAAACTGAAATTTTATTTAAAGTAAAACTGAAATTTTATTTAAAGTAAAACTGAAATTTTATTTAAAGTAAAATTGAAATTTTATTTAAAGTAAAACTGAAATTTTATTTAAAGTAAAACTGAAATTTTATTTAAAGTAAAACTGAAATTTTTATAAAGTATAAAGCTGAAAATGAAAAGGTTAAAACTGATTTTAAAATAAAAGGTTAAAACTGATTTTAAAATAAAAGAATAAAACTGATTTTAGGAATTTTAAAAACTTTGATTTGAAAAAGGTATTTAAAACTTTAAATGGAGAAAAGATTTAAACTTTAAAGGTGAAAAGATTTAAACTTTAAAGGTGAAAAGATTTAAACTTTAAAGGTGAAAAGATTTAAACTTTAAAAGTGAAAGATTTAGATTTTAAAAAGGAAAGGATTTGAACTTTGAAGTAAAAATTCGATTTTTATATATTGAACTTTGAAGTAAAAATTCGATTTTTATATATGGAACTTTGAAGTAAAAATTCGATTTTTATATATTGAACTTTGAAGTAAAAATTCGATTTTTATATATTGAACTTTGAAATAAAAATTCAATTTTTATATATATAGTGGCCTTGGGCAACGAAAGTGAAGAAAGGCAAGAACGACAAGATTCTCTGCATTAGAAGGGCCGTGGAGCTAGGATAGCTATAGGTGAGAATTTCTCACCTCTCAAATTCTTTTTCTAGTTATATATATATACTAGGATGCAGACGGTGCTTAGTAGCACCCGACACAATCGTCCACAGACCATGGACTTGTTTGTTTGACTGTTTGGTTATTGATTGTGATATTGGTTTGAATGTGGTTTGTGGTGTGAAAAATCGAATCGATAAATTGGTTAGGATTAGACGTGCGCCGTTATAAGGCGAAGGAGTAAGGCTAGGTTAGATTCTTACTCCAAATTTTGTGGTTTGCATAACGAATTGATTTGATTGATGTGTGAATGGCGTGGGCCTTCACTAGACCGGGGATAAGGCTAGGCCTCGTCCCGTTTCTAGTATCGTGCCGTTATGCCGCCGAAATTTTCTAAAATATGTTAGAAAAATAAAAATATCATTTTATTGTGGAAATGAATTGAATAGAAATTCATATGTTAAAATAAAATGTGTTATCGTTAAAAATATAATTTTTAACGTGAATGTGAATAAATAAATATTCATTTACAAACCAGACGGTTTGTTTATGTACACCTATTTGAATGACGTTGATTGGGTCGATAAATTTTACACATCGCCTAACTGCACAAATAAAATATGTGTTTGATTGTTTGAAACCCCACACGGGTGTTAGGATGAAATTTGAAGTTCACTCATCCTGATTGATTAAATATGTCGATCGATTGATTGACAAGCTGCTATAAGCGTTAAATGTCTATATTTGATGCTTATACAGTGTAGTGCACTTTGGTTGATGGTTGATTATTCATCGTTGTTGATATATACATGTGTTGTAGAAAATCCATATAATTAACATTATATGGTAATTGATTGGGCCTCATTCCAGTTTCGAAAAAAAAAGAAATATTTGAAATAGAAATATTTGAAATAGAATATTTGAAAATAGAAATATGTGAAGCCGTGAGGATTAGATTGACGCCATTTTGACGTGAACGATAGTTATATCGATTTTATTCATTTTAAAATGAATATTGAAAAGTGATTTCGAAATCGAATATTTTGAAATGAATTGAAAATATTTCGAAATGAATTGAATTGAAAACGATTTCGAAATGAATTGAATTGAAAACGATTTCGAAATGAATTGAATTGAAAACGATTTCGAAATGAATTGAATTGAAAACGATTTCGAAATGAATTGAATTGAAAACGATTTCGAAATGAATTGAATTGAAAACGAATTCGAATTGAATTGAAAGTGAATTGAAAGCGAATTCAAATTGAATTGAAATTTGAATTGAATAGAAATGAATTTTGAAACGAATCTATAAAGAAGAATTCAATTTTGCTCTGAATTGAAATGGAAGTTGAAATAGATTTTGAAACGAATTCAAAACTATTTATATAATTCGTTTTAAATAGAAATCGACGAAATATATATTATATATATTATATATATAATATAATGGCCTGAATAGAACGCGCCGCGCCGCGGCAGTTCGCGAATTTCGACCATTTATTTCAAACGGACATTACGGGAGATCCGACCGTCGGATTCTCCTAAAACCGGAACCGTTGGGTTCGTATCGAAAAGAGCTTTCTAAAGAAGGTTTGAAATTTGAAATCTAACGGTTGGATTTGGAGATACGTCCAAATCAAATTCGAAAAAGGTCGCTGTAAGTGCAGTTCGATGGCCGTTGATGGAAATCGACTGTACGGGCCTTGATAAAATTATTAAAAATAGTAATAATTTATGTAAAATCATAAGAAATGATTTGTGAAGATTTGGGATGAAAAACTCCATATTTGAAAAGATAAAAATAGATTTTTATCGAAATGAACTAGTTTTGAACTAGAATTATAATTCTATTTATTTTTAAATAAATAAATTGAATTCGAAAAGGGTTTTGAAAATAACCAAAATTTCCAATGATTGCATTGGAGTGGATTTGAATCGAAATTGTCTTCGGAATATTTCGATGTTGGAATTCGTGATTATACAGGTGTTGTTATGGAAATTTGAAAGATATATTTTTATATCGTTATTTCCAATACGACATTTGTTAATCGTAGAATTTGATATTGAATATAGGCCGATATATTTTCTATTCAGAGCCTTGTATTTAATATCAAATGTGATTTGGGTTTGTCGTGAATGGTGTCTTCACTAACACCGTTCTTGAACCCAGTTGAGAAAAGATTAAATCTTTTTATTTAGATTTAATGAAGTGTACCAATTAAATAATATTTAATTGGAATTGAATTGATATTGATTTTTGGGTTTATCGTGAACAGTGCTTTAAATAACACTTGTTCTTTAACCCGATAATTAATGAATGTGATTTGGGTTTGTCGTGAATGGTGTCTTCATTAACACTGTTCTTGAACCCAGTTGAGAAAAGATTAAATCTTTTTATTTAGATTTAATGAAGTGTACCAATTAAATAATATTTAATTGGAATTGAATGGATATTGATTTTTGGGTTTATCGTGAACAGTGTTTTAAATAACACTTGTTCTTTAACCCGATAATTAATGGGATGTGACTTTGGGTTTATCGTGAACCGTGTTTTAAATGACACTGATTCCTTAACCCAGTCACAGATTAAAACTAAGTGGAGTTTTAATGAATCTTTAATTAGATTTGAACGTGAAATTTAGAAACTAACTGTCGGTTAGCTAAGTAGAATGGTTTTCTGGATATTGATCTGATGTTGGTTTCGGCCTTCGGGGTTAATATTTGGGGAATTATTCTCTTGATTAATTTACGGTTAATGACTAATGAGTTGGAATGAGGCGTATGTTGTGTTTGTGTAACACTTTTATAATATATACGCGAGTTATTCGGAAAGACCGGGTTTATCCCATTCTGAATAACTGATACGACGATAAGTCGAAGATGAAGACGACGGTCGAAGACCGGAGGTCTTCACGTCGTTTGGGTGATAACTGATGATCTTGATTGGGCTGTACACCCAAGAAGATGGAAACAGTTAGTGATCGTCCAGACGTACTTGGAGATCGATGGATATGCGGGGTACTAGGTGCCTCCGGTTTCGTTCAGACCCAGAACGGACTTGTAATTGGACTGTGTGTCTGACATCGGATTTCATTCTGTGTGACTGATATCGGTTGCATAGGATGGTTTGCCTGTGTGGCATGCTAAGATGCAAATGATCAAGGCTTCTGTTGAAAAGCAAAGTCTTGTGGTGGTGATCAAAGCAAGGCCTTTGTGGCGTAGCTTTGTGTAACGTTTGATTCGCGAGTTTCACACCCGGTATGAACCAAAAACGGGAGACGGACGTCAGGGAGGGCATGCGTTTCTTTCTAGCTAGAAGTGGCGTCAGTGGTTTTACACGCCCTGACGAGTTTGACTTATGTGGTTGTTGCTGTTGCGAGGCGCCTCGGTTATATCGGTTTCGGCCGAATGCATTCTGGTCGGCTGACGGACCAGACTTACACCCCATAGGGTGGGGAGACGCATGTTCAGGCATTTTAATCCACTCCGTGTGGACCGGCCCTGAGGATCCAAAGGCTTGACTGAGTACTTGCCTGAGGGGCGGGCTAGAGCGTCTCGAATCGGTTGAGGACTATCTTTTGCCTCGGTTCATAGATGGAAATCCAATTTCCAAATACGTGACATTTGCGGTTTTATTTGTAAACCTATATATGGCGACATGATATATGGTACCCATGCCGCCTATGATTGATACTTATGATTTGAAGTGTTTTATACACTATGCACTTATAATAATATCAAGTGATTTGTTTTAAAACGTATCAAGCATTCTTTGGCTGTTATAAGGGAAAACCCTATCCTCGACTGCGTTGCATTGTGTGATGGGACCTGGGTCTTATAACAGCTTCATCTTTCTTTATTTAGCATTGCGCTGTTTGTTTTATGCACTGGTATTCTTGGGAGGAAACCCGTTCCGTGTTATACGGCGTGGTCCCTTGATTTACCTAACTTTGAAAATAAAGATTAATAACTGTTTTAGTTCTCACACCAGTCACATGACTGACCTGGAGTTTATTGTTTTAACCTAAACTCTGGGTGCCCTTATTTTGACACGGGCAGCTAGTAGTTTTGGGTTTTGCAGATTTATATTCACAGGATCCTGGTTTACAGCTGGAACGATATCCGGAAAGCTTTGTATCCGTATATCTCCTTCTAGTTGTGTATTGTATTATTTTCCGCTGCTATGTATTTAAATGTAATTTAAATCTCTGATATTTCTGTGTAATATTCTTTTATACTCTGTATATTCTTGTAATCTGATGCACTGTTGTAATATATAGTGAAATGTTCTTCTGTATGCGTCCTGTTGTGGTTTGTTCTCGAACTATCCGTCGCTTTCCTTTACGGGGAAGTTGCCGGTCGTCACAACAAACCCAAATAACATTTGATATTAAATACAAGGCTCCGAATAGAAAATATACCGTCTTATATTCAATATCAAATTCTACGACCAACAAATATCGTATTGGAAATAACGATATTAATATATCTTTCAAATTTCCATAACAACATCTGTATAATCGCGAAATCCAACATCGAAATAATCCAAAGACAATTTTGATTCAAATCCATTCCAATTCAATTATTGGAAATTCTGGTTACTTTTAAAACCCTTTTCAAATTCAATTTATTTATTTAAAAATAAATAGAATTATAATTCTAGTTTAAAACTAGTTCATTTCGATAAAAATCTATTTTTATCTTTTCAAATATGGAATTTTTCATCCCAATTCTTCACAAATCATTTCTTATGATTTTACACAAATTATTGATATTTTTAATAATTTTATCAAGGCCCGTACATTCGATTTCCATCAACGGCCATCGAACTGCACTTACAGCGACCTTTTCCAAATTTGATTCGGACATAATTCCAAATCCAACCATTAGATTTCAAATTTCTAATATTCAGAAAGCAATTTTCTATACGAACCCAACAGTTCCGGTTTTAGGAGAATCCGACGGTCGGATCTCCCGTAATATCCATTTGAAGTCAATGGTCGAAATTCGCGAACTGCCGCAGCGCGGCGCATTCAATTCAGGCCATTATATTATATATATAATATATACTTCATCGATTCCCTTTTTAAAACGTATTTAATAAATCGTTTTAAATTTGTTTTCAAAACGATTTCAACTTCCTTTTCAAATTCAAATCAAAATTGAATTTTCCCTTATAAATTCGTTTTAAATTCATTTCAAATTGATTTCAATTCAAATCGATTTTGAATTCACTTTCAGTTCGTTTTCAATTCAATTCAATTTCAATTCGAATTCATTTCTATTCAATTTCAATTCGATTCAATTTCAATTCGAATTCATTTCTATTCAATTTCAATTCGAATTTCAATTCTTTTCAAAATATCAGATTTTGAAATCACTTTCGATATTCATTATAAAATGAATAAAATCGATATAAATATCGTTCACGTCAAAATGGCGTAAATCTAATCAACACGGCTTCATATATTTCTATTTTCAAATATTTCTATTCAAATATTTCCTTTTCAAATATTTCTTTTTCAAATATTTCTATTAAAATATTTCTTTTTAAAATATTTCTATCTCAAATATTTCTTTCTCAAATATTTCTTTTTCAAAACTGGAATGAGGCCCAATCAATTACCATATAATATTAATTATATGGATTTTCTACAACACATGTATACAATAACAACGATGAATAATCAACCATCATCCAAAGTGCATTCTACACTGTATAAGCATCAAATATAAATATTCAACGCTTATAACAGTCTGTCAATCAATCGATCGACATACAACTAAACAATCGGGATTAGTGTACATCAAATATCAACCCAATACCCATGTGGGGTTTCACACAATCAAACATATATTTTATTTGTGCAGTTGGGCGATGTGTAAAATTTATCGTCCCAATCAGTATCAGTCAAATGTGTGTATATAAACAAATCGTCCAATTTGTTTATATTTATTTATTTCATTTCATATACACGTAAAAAAAAATATTCTATTTTTAACTATGATTTTTTTAACTATATAAATATTTTATTTCATTTCACATCACATCACACAATCAACTACACATCAAAATCAAACAAACAAGCCGTCCATGGTCTGTGGACGACAGGTGTCGGGTGCTACTAAACACCGTCTGCATCCTAGTATAGGTCATAAACTAGAAAACAAAATTAAAGAGTGAGAAATTCTCACAGAATTGCTAATCCAACGCCTCGATTCTTCAAATGTAGAAGATCTTGCCGTGTCCGCCTCTTGTCAATTTCGTCGCCCGTATTCACTACATATATAAAAATCACATTTTTATATTGTTGTTATGTATATAAAAATCACATTTTTACCTCGCTATTCAATATATAAAAATCGAATTTTTACTTCGCTATTCAATATATAAAAATCGAATTTTTACTTCGCTATTCAATATATAAAAATCGAATTTTTACTTCGCTATTCAATATATAAAAATCGAATTTTTACTTTGCTATTCAATATATAAAAATCGAATTCTTACTTTGCTATTCAATATATAAAAATCGAATTTTTACTTTGCTATTCAATATATAAAAATCGAATTTTTACTATGCTATTCAATATATAAAAATCGAATTTTTACTTCGCTATTCAATATATAAAAATCGAATTTTTACTTCGCTATTCAATATATAAAAATCCCCTCTTTCTTTTGCTATTCATACAATAAAATTAAATCTTTTGGTTATCAAAAATCTTATCTTCCACACGATAAAAACCTCATCTTTCATATGATAAACTATATTTTATATAAATAACATCGTATCTTTTCACAATAAAAAAAACTAACCTTTTTGTTTATAAGAATTCCAACCTTTTCGTTTGTTTTCAAATCAGTTCTAATCTTTTTTTTTTAAGTTAACAAAATTCAGTTTTTAAATTAAACCAAAAATCAGTTTTTAAACTAAATTAAAAGTTAAAACTTACTGTCTTCTTTCAGAGGGGGGGGGGCGGATTCGCTATTGAACGGCGAGAGGGGGATGTTGGATGCGGGCGCCGGAGCCAGAGAGGTGGTGGCTGCTTTGGGTGTCGGGTCTTCGATTGAAAAGGGGAGGGGGAGAAAAGAGCAGACGAGGAAGAAGGGGGGATTCCTCTCCCTGGCGGCGGCGGACCAAATCGAGGGGGGGGGTTTAATATATATTAATATAATTTTATTTTCTTTAAATCCAAAAAGTAGCTTTCATTTTCGAACTCGAAATCAAGCCCACCGCCTGTCGTCCATAGATAATTACCCCCACTTAGAACACAATGGGATATGTATCGTAAGCTGATTCGACTGTTTCGATCAGTTTTCGTCAAAATCAACATATAACTCTATATATTGAATTTGAACGTGCATTTCAATTTACTGGGGCCACATACTAACTTGAAAAATTCCAGAAAAATATTTTCTAGCTTGGTATTGACGATTCGGTCCTAACAAAACTAGTTTCATCGAATTCTGAGACCGTTGGAAAAATGGCCATTTTCCAGTCGATGAAAATCAACTGAAACTGGTCAAACGCGTTTTCCTTTGCCACGCTCACATATTGATTCGAAAAATTATGAAATTTGAAACCTAGCAATAATTTGACATCACGGACCCAACAAAAGTGGTTTCGTCGAAATCCGAGGTCGTTTGCAAAATTCCCATTTTTAAGGGCCTGAATTCCATAGCGACTATTCAGAATTTTCAACTGGACACATCTTTTGATTCCCGCTATGAAATTTCGATTTTTCGGATTCGTTGGAAAGATATTCCCAATTAGATTCCAATATTTTTGGTTTCACTAAAATCCGATTTATTTTGCACCCGGTATATTCATTTGATGTTTGAAATCGAATTATCGAACTACCGCGCCATTTTCAATTCCTTTTATAAATATAAATAAAGATTTATATTCTATCATCGATTCAAACGAATATATACATTCGAATTATATTCAAAATAAATTTCTCGTCGTTATTATTCAAAATAATTCATTTTAAATGATCAAAATTCGCTAAAATTGCCAAAATAAAAATTTTAAATTGGCCCAGATTTCCGGGTTATTACACAAATTTAGTGCATTCCCTTTGTGAGTGACCCTAGCGGAGGTCGGGTGTTATAGTTAAGTACACCGCATATTTAATTCGATTTGATTTTGATTTAGACTTCGATTTGATTTCGCATTAATTTGATTCGACATAAAGAGATTTTTATTTTATCTGAATCGATTCTGATTTGATATCGAGCTTATCCACAAATCGAATATCTCGGGGTTTATTGCTTTACATCGCAAACCGCTATTTAACGTAACGACTGATGTTCTAACGTTACAACACTATTCTGAACTCAACATAAAATAATTTAAAAGTTAATTTAAACGTATAAAATAACCGTATTAAATCAATAATAATTAAGTTCAAACAATAAATTTCTCGATAATAAATTAATATTATTATTCTAATTCAAACAAAATTTTGTATTGATTACCTGAACTGTTGTTAACTTAGTTTTAAATCTCAAATCTAAACATTTCAGATTCTCGTATAACGAAAATCATTTATGTTCGAAATAAATCGTGTTTCGATTATTTCATCAATAACTGAATATAAAATTTCATTTATATTATCAACTAAATATTTAAAACCATATTAAATATTTAAAATTAATCGATCCAAAAATCCGGGTCGTTACGTTCTTCCCCCCTTAAGAGAATTTCGTCCCCGAAATCACTAAGGTAGGAAAAATGCTGAAAACCCATTAATTTTACAAAATTCATTTACGTTGAAACTCAACTTTTCATATTTCTAAGTCCTACCTACACTTTTGGTTTTCATTCATTTGAATGATTTTCAATCAACATATTTCCATTCAATTCAAATTCATTCAAATTGAATTAGATCAATTTATTCACTTCGATCCATTTAACTTGCTTGAGTTAAGTATAAATTCCAAAATTCAAATTCCTAGGTTTTCATTTCAAATCTCTGTGAAATCATATATAAATATATACATATTTATTTCCATCTCAAATTCAAAACATTAGAATTTTCAAACCAACTTGTTTTATTCAAACAAATTCCCAATAAAACTTTTCTAAGGTACCAATCCATCACTTAGATACTCAAAAATGAACACTGATGATGCTGCAGTCATCATCAGAATTATTTCCCAGCCACTAAAGTTAGTTCAGTGCTTTATCACTTTCAAAACCCATTCAAAATCCTTTTAAAACAAAGCTGTATTGTTCAAATATACTTCAGAAAATATTTTCCAACTTCCCAGGATTTAAATTCTAAATTCTGGTTTGAATTCAATGTTAATTCATCTCATTTGTATATTTTCATTAATATACAAATTCTATTTGGTTATAGATAACCAATCCAATTTTGTAATCTTATTTAATTATAATAATATTAATCAACTCATCCATATATTATAATAATTTAAGAAAATTATTCCTTTTCTGTCAAAGTAGAATTTTGGTTAAAATTATTTCATTTACCCACTTAAAAACAATATCGTGTTCAATCTTCTATTCAAGTGTTTATAAATTCCTATCGACTTCGTGGTGTCCCACGATTCGATCAGAATTAGTAAACCACTCAACAGACGAGCCACCACAATATAAAACAATTTTTATATCAATTAACAAATACACTCTCTCGTATATA
Source organism: Allium sativum (assembly GCA_030737875.1). Taxonomy (NCBI): domain Eukaryota; kingdom Viridiplantae; phylum Streptophyta; class Magnoliopsida; order Asparagales; family Amaryllidaceae; genus Allium; species Allium sativum. Next base: position 134,080,944 of record CM060925.1, on the reverse strand, counting down.
TACACTCAACTCATTCTAGGTACTACTGACCCTATCTCTAATGAGCACCATCCCACCAAAGCCTAGGTATTCGCTCAACCTAAGCTCTGATACCAACTGTAATGGCCCACAAATCCTTACTATCTGAGTTGACTAATAACACCACACGTCCAACCCAAATTGCACAGAAATACGAATCATTATTAGAAAGAAGTTAGAGGATGAAAAATAGAAAGAAAGAAATACTAGAATAGAAGAAAAACAAAGATCACAAACTCACAGCGGATCGAATAAAATATATTAAATAATATAACTTTTGAAATACAAATATGTTTTGAATACACATAACATTATCAGAGCACAACAACTATTTCTGGAACAGTTATAAGCACCTATTTCCAGATACAAGCATGGTACATAGCGGAATATATGATAGTCTATAGCTAACTGGTGAAGCCTCATACTTCCAACTCCTCCAAGAGAATCTGTAAAATCCCCACTACTTGATTTCCCATACAAATTTGGGCACCCAAGAGTTTAGGGCAAACAAACAAAATAAACTCTGGGTCAGTCATGGGACTGGTGTGAGTAAACTCCAACCATTTGTTTAACTTTCAAAATCCTTTTGAAGGAAAGATAATAGTAAGACCAGCCCACACATAAACATAGACGGTTTTTACCTTACTATAACCCAAAACACTTCGATACGAAAATCCATTGATATTATAATAGTGTCTAAATCAAATAAATAACAATTTAGCGTAACGCTTGCATCTCACGCTCCGTATATAATATCAAATCAAAAACCGCATGGCGCTTATTAGGGATTGGATTCTGACTATGACAAGGATGGAACTACCTTCCGATAGTGTATCTCTAGAGAGGAGTACACTGGGTTCGGCAAGAACGTCTTGGAACCCGGCCCACACATGACCGACCACTCATTTCGCTCGAGTGTATCGAATATATATCACCAACGGTTGGGATCAGCAACTGTTTCCCGAAAAGGGACAGCATCGATAGATTAAAGAACCAAATGAAATTTCTATAGATAGGTGATTATACACCCTAATGGCAACGACCCACGTAGCCATGCTGCCTGCCCGATTTTTGTCATTTCCCAGTTGTTGAGGCCTGAGGCTACGATTTCTTATCATTCATTGATAGCACATTCACTTTGAATGCCACATTGTCAGATCTATTAATCATTAATTGAGTTGCACAAATATATTCTAGATATTATGCTAAGAGAATAAATTCTCCGCCACCATAGAGATCAACATATATGATCATTGGGAATACTCTGTCAGACATTCGTCCATATACGTTCGTTCTGGGATTGAACGAAACTGAAGTCACAATTTCCATTAATATAAAAAGTCCTTGCACTTTACTCCCTCTTCGATTATCTTAATATAATCTGATTCTCAACACTACTACCAATACAGAGTGGTTCTCGGATAATAATCCAACCGGTCTCTCCATATTGACAACGATATTGGCAAATACTTCGATAGTCGGTTATTTGACTATCGAAGAAAAACAAACAAACATTCCAACCATCAAACAAATCACTGGGCCTCTTAATTAATATTTCATTAATTAATCACTTCTCCCTTTCTTTATCAATATTTGTTAACCAAATATTTTCAATAATCATCTTGGCCTCTTACGCTATTTGGAAAACATTTCCATATATCACCTTCTTTTATTTTCTATATTTTTGAAAAATATATTCTATTTGTAATTGGAGAACATTCCAATTATTTATTTATTTCCCGACTCATTTAATTCTATACTCGAGAAATATTTATTATTATATTTCCAAAATTCCACTTACTTGGGTTAAAACGAATGTTGTATAAAACATCGTTACAACAACCCAAAATACTGCGTTCAACTAACTCTTATTCGAACATTTCTCTTCGAGACTGGATCCTGGTATTTACTGGTTAAAAATGAAATCAATCAAGTTGGGGTATAATTACCTCTCAGACCTTGACTGAATAACATCTTTAACCTCAAAACAGACAAAACCATTATTCATTATTTTTACATATATATGTTTCTCTTTCTATTACCAGATTATCGATTCCCTTTTGTTTATAATATTCTATTTTAATTCGTTACCTTATCGAATTCAATATATATATATTGATAATTTGATGTTCTGGTTATCCAATTTTCTTAAAAATATTCTAACTCCTTAAATTTTCGGAAAATTTCGCCATAACCTCCTTTGTATCGACAAATAGTTCAAACCTCAACTCGCCTCTCTAGGCCCTTTCCATTCAAAAAGAAAACCAAAAAGCCAAGTGGCTTGCCGATTCGGCGCATAAAACCTCTTATGGAATTTAAACATGTACCTTTTTGTCGGGCACACAAATTATAATCTTCATACACTTCATTCCATACCTGTCTAACCCATATATGTCCATTCCTATTTTGTTTCAACTCAATCAGCCATTTTAACCTAATTTGATAATTAATTTTCTAATTAGCCATTTTGCCCATTTCACTTTTTATTTGAACATAACACGTTCGAATAAATTTTTAATCTTTCTTATAAATCAAATGAATTCCATTTTCAATTAAATTTCCATACTCCATTTCAAATATGAGTTACAAACCTCATTTACTTATCCAACTTCCAATTCACATCCCAAAAGTCCATTAACTAATTTTTCTTATAATTAGTTAATTCTATTCATAAATTTAAAATCTGAATTTGTTTCAAAAATCAATCCATTACTCCACTTGAGTTCAGATATATTTTAGAACTCAAGTTTGTATTTTTTTAAATAGAAATTCAGATTTTACTTGCTAAAAATCCCTTACTTTATTTAAATTAACCGTTATGGTTTTTAAATGGTTATGGCGCTGTTTTTTTTTTTGAAAATTTGATTTTGACATAACTCAAAATATATACGACGAAATTCAGAATTTTCACTTTCAATAGAAAATTATTATTTAATTGGTCCTGACGATTCTTATTTCACAGATTTCCGACTTAAATTGAGTTCCGTATACTCAATTGAAGTTCGAAACGCCAATTTACGAATTACCGTGCTGCAGCGAGTTCGTTTTAATTATATTATATATATAAACGTTTAAACTTCATTTATAATAAATTCAACTCCATTCTGAAATATTTTTAATATATATCAAATCAGTTCTCCCAATTCAACATAATATTTCCTATTATCTATAATTGTCGATTTTTCCTTACTCTGTAATATATTTATTTATACTTCGATCTTCTATATTTGATTCCAATTCCTTTGACAAATTATAAATCCTTTGGATTTATTTCTATTCTGTTTAAAAATCCACATTCTGAAATATATTTCGTCATTCCCATTTCGAAATGATTTCAACTTTCTATTTTCAAATTCTCTTTTCAATTCTATTTGAATTTTCCATATTCAAATTCCATTTGAATTTTCTGCATTCAAATTCTATTTTCAATTCTATTTGAACTTTCTATATTCAAATTCTATTTTAATTTTCTATATTCAAATTCTATTGGAATTTTCTATATTCAAATTCTATTTTGAATTCTATTTTAAATTCATATTTGAGTTTAAATATTCAAATTATCTCTTGATAATTAATTCATTATATTTATAAACACCGTTTTATATTTTTTTCCTTGTTTTATATTTAAACATATATATTTCGAAATCTATTTAAAACCAAAGTCTCCTTTGGAAATTTCTATTTATAATACACCCAATTTCTTTTCATATTCAATTTAACTTCTATTTAAATAAATTCGAATTAATCGAATTCAAATCATAAATCCTTACGGATTTATTTTAGTTCAATTTATATTCTGAACATCAGAATAAATTCAATCGTTTATTTCTTTAAAACGATTTCCCCATTTTTATTTATAAATTCACATTTGGATTTAAATATTCAAATTATCCATTGATAATTTTTTTCACTTTATTTATAAAACTGTTTATAAATTCACTTTAATTCTCTGCATTATTTAATTTATAAACAACATTTATAAATTCAATACTTGTTCAAAACAAGTTAATATTCCTATAGCTCATTTAAAAATTCAATTTCTATTTTTAAAAAATAGATTTCTCCCATTTAAATATCAAATATCATTTTCATGGTATTTTTATATATCAACAGTTTGGCCCTAGTGATATATAAACAATCAAACACCTCAATTATCAATCAACACATCATATATGATAATATATGTGAAAACAAACAAATAATAATATTTTTGAGGAATCCCGTTGGATCGCTCCAACCTGTTTTCCTGCATCCACAGACGTTAGTCACATAAATAATACCCATCCTGCATCGAGGTAGGATATCGTGGTATGAAGGTCATCCACTGTCATAGCGTGGGGCGTATACGGTCATCCGCTAATGATACTGCGGGCATCCGCTAATGGTACTGTGGGAACTATCCAATCACCAATATATATGTATATATATATAATAACCACAAACACCAATCCTAAATAACTAATATATTTAATATAGCCACAATAAATTTTCAATGCAAGCAAATAATCAATGAACAATTATTTTAACTAACAAAATAATTCTAAATAAAATTTGAGTGAGATTTACTCACCGAAATTGCAGCTGTCGAATATCCTGTTTATTTCCATATCATCAGCTACGACTCTTCTCAAATGAATTCGCACCTACGATAATTTGATTTAAATTTTCTGATTAACATTTATTTATTTAAATTAACTATTTAAAATAATAAATAAATTTCCTATATATATATATATATTAACAGTTACTAAATTAAATTCTTCTTTTTTAAACTTCCTGATTAGCAGTTAATAACGATTTCATTTTTACAGTATACAAATTTCCATTTTAACTAATATGTTCATTCCAGTTTTAAAAAGATTGCTAATTTAAAAACAAAAATAAAAAATAAGAATTTTCCTACACTGGTACATTTTTAGTTAAAGATTCATACCATTATAAATCTTAAATTAACTATTAACTACATAAATTTGAACTAATCTAATTTTTTTATTTAAAAAAAACATTAACTAAATTAATTAAAATTAATTTACCTAAATCCCTGTTTCCATGAAACCCGTTAATGTCACGCCACTTGCTTCTTTCATGTTGTTCCTTCTCCGATCAACCATTTTACCACTGACCCCACCTTTTGACTACCCACTTTGATAATCTCGGCCACTTATCAAAGCCAAGTCCATAACCAGACTATTCCACGCCTCCATTCATTCCCCAAATTAACACCAATCCGAACTCTAGTCTCGTCTGCATCTCACCTTCCCTAAAACATAGTCGGCCTCCCAAAACATCTGCACCTTCAAACTCCATTTCCCCCCTTCCAAACCAGCATCGGCTTCCACCAAATCCATATGAAATCAGCCTAGAACCAACTCGCAACCATCGCTATTGACCTCCACATCGCCTTGGCTTCCTATGCATCGCGACTTCATTTACAGCCCCGTAACCCTACATCGTACCACTCATGAACCAGAGTCGCCCCCTTCCTCAAATCGCCGCTGTAACGGCTGGAAATTTTCGACTCCTCGAGAGTCGAAAATTCCGAGATGTTAGTGAAAGAAAGTAGAGGGTGAGGAAGAAAAGATAGAACTAATAGAATAGAAGAAGAAGAACTTACATCATCAGAGTAAACACGAATCTCACAGCGGAACGAATAAAATATAACATAACTTTGAAATACAAATCAGTACTCGTATATACATACCATTTCAAAGTACAACACTTAACAACACAGTGGAATAATAATAGCTATAATCCTGAAGCCTCCTTCTCCAATCTCTCCAAGTGTATCTGTAAAATCCCGACTACTTGACTGCCCGTACAAATTTAGGCACCCAAGAGTTTAGGAGAAACAAAACAAAATAAAACTCTGGGTCAGTCATGGGACTGGTGCGAATAAAACTCCAACACTTGGTTAAATAAAGTATATCTTTCTGATATTATAATAATGTCTAAATACAAATAGATATCAATCTAGCAGAACGCTTGCATCTCACGTTCCACATACATAGTATACAAATAAACCGTGAGCGCTTATTGGAGATTGGATTCCAACAGACAAGGTATGGGAGCACCTTCCGATCAGCGTACTCTAGAGGAGATACACTAGGGTTCAACAAGAACGTCTTGCAACCCGGCCACACATGACCGTCCACTCATTTAGCTTGAGTGTAACGAATATATTATCACCGATGGTTGGGATCAGCAACCATCCTTCCCGATAAGGGACAGCATTGAAATAGATTATAAAGAAGTACAATTGAATATTCTCTAGATGGTGATAATACACCCTACTTGGGTATGGCCCAACTAGCCATGCTGCCTAGCTCAACTTCTGTTATTTTCCGGTTGTGAGGTTTTGAGGTTACGTTTATCACTTTGACAGATTATTTCTTCAATTACTTTGAATGCCACATCGTCATACCCGCCAAATCATTATCGATTTCTCAAGGCATCACGGGTATAAAAGCTAAGAGAAACGAATTTCTCCGCCACCAATGTAATACGTTTAAAGAGATCAACATATATGATTCGTTAAGAATACTTTGTCAGACACTCGTCCATATACGTTGTCCTGGGACTGAACAAACCGAAGGCACTATTCAGTGAATCCATCCTACCTAGGCTTTTCACAATAGCCCTTGCACTTCACTCCGTCTTCAATTATCTTCAGCGTACTTGATTCACAACGCTTATGCTAATACGGAGTGGTTCTTCGGATAATAATCCAACCGGTCTCTCCATATTTACAACGTAAATATGGTCAAAACTTTGATAGTCTGTGATTCAACTATCAAATGAAAACATGTCGGTGTACAAACAACGATCTTATTTCCAAATGGAAATTCGATCGATCAATCATCATATACATATATATGTTCATATTTCCTTATTTCATGTATTTAGAAAATATATGTTATAAATCATTGGAAAACATTTCCATAGCTTATTTTCACATCACTATTATTTCGCATCTATCAGTCCCTAACTGTAACTAGTATGAGAACAATTCTCTAAGTATCAATCCGGAAGGTCGAAACCAACATCAGATCGTCACTTAGAAAACCGTTCAACTTACCCTCTCCAGTCAGTTTCTGAATTTGCTTAACTCTATTTCTTAAATTCTTATCACGAAAACATTTCATTTTCTATGTTTAGAAAACATATCTGACTATATTTGGAAGACGTTTCCAAAACTCATTTACGGATTTCCAATGAACGTTGTATAAAACATCGTTTCACTTAATCCATTTATCGCTTATTCCTTAACTTTATTCCTAATCAACCTTTTAGATCGAACCACAACTATTCCTTTGTCAATTCTGAAGTCAATCAAGTTGGGGTATAATTACCTCGCAGACCTTAATTGAACAACGTCCTTTACTGTGAAATAGATGAAGTTCATCACTCACTTTTTACAATCATCTGTTTACGCAAATTCTCGGATTCAGGTTACGAATCCACTTCTTATATGACAACGTTTGATTATAACTATAACGTTATAATTCCTACCCCTAAAATATCTAACCTAAATTATAAATTTATTTCCTAACTCGAATAATTTAACAGACACCTAATTTCTAAATCAATAACTAAATCTTGATTTAAACCCTGGAAAGTAAATAGTACTTTCCTGAATTCGCTATAATCGAATTCGACGTATAACTCTCTTTCGAGAAATCTCTATTCGATTAACTCTCCCTTTTTAATAACTTATATTCGATAAACTCTATTTCGATTAACTCCTATCGAATAACTAATATTCGAATAACTCTTCTTGGTTGGCTCTATTTCATTAACTCTTATCGAATAACAAATATTCGATTTTCTTAAATGTGTCAATTCTTATCGAATAACTAACATCCGATTAACTTAAATGGATTTACTCTTATCGAATAACTTTTTCGATTTAACTTAACTTGATTTTCTTAACTCGATTATCTCAACTCGATTACTTAACTCGATAAATCTTAACTTAACCCAAATCGATTAACTCAACTCTAATCGACTAACTTAATTTGATTTACTCCTTCGAATAACTTAATTGATTAACCCCTTCGAATAACTAAATTCGATTTAACTCTTCTCGAATAACTAAATTCGATTAACTCAAATTGAATACTAATATTCAATTAACTCTTACATGTTTAACTCTATTCGAATAACTAATTCGAATAACTCTAATGTGTTTAACTCTATTCAAATATCTAATTCGAATAACTCATTTCGAATAACTAAATTCGATTAACTCCTTTTTATAATGTTTATTCATTTTCAAAAGATTTCCTTTTTACAACATTTATCCATTTATAAAGATTTACTTTTTACAACGTTTATCCATTTATAAAGATTTACTTTTAGTAACGGTTCTTCACTTTATAAATGTCCATTTAATAACGTTTCTACTTCTCTATATAAGTCCAGACTTATATATATTCCATTTATCAATGATAAATAATTTATTTAATTTATAAAACATTATTTATAAATTAATCTACTTCAATTTATCTGTTTAAAACAGATTTCCTATTTAATATCTCATATAAGTCCATATCGTGTTATACTTGTGTGCGAAGCACGTGTTTAAATCTATCCTTGTATAATTCTATTTATTTTCCGAACAAGTGTTCCTTTATTTATTCCCTAAATAAATATTCCTTTATTCCATTTATTTATAATCTAAATAAATGTTCCTTTATTTATTTCCTAAATAAATATTCCTTTATATTCTAATTCATTTATTTTCTAAATAAATGTTTCTATTTTATTTCATTTATTTTCTAAATAAATGTTTCCTTTTTCATTTATTTATTTTCTAATTAAATAAATGTTTTCCTTTTATAAAATCCTATCGATTTTATAAATAAGATTCATTTTCAATATAAACATTGAAAATCCCCTTATCAACATTTCGGTATGTTATGGTATTCAATCATATCACATCACGATGTTCAACATCGTCCAAGCACATATAATCGCCCACAGATTTTATATCACATCATATAACCATATATGAAAAACAATAAAATAACTGTTGAGGAATCCAGTCGGATTCCTCCAACCTGTTTCCCTGAATCACAGATGTTAGACAATATAGATAACATCACTTTCAGTTCCATATGATCTATTCTGTTAAACAGAATCAATATAGAAATTTAACTAACTGACTAGCAGTTCAATCAAACAATCAACACACAGTCAAACAGACAATTTTAACAGTTCTAACAATACAACATGAAATTATAAACTGTTCAGAGTTAGTGAGATTTACTTACATTGGATGATCATCGTTAAATAACGATAACTATCACTTGATTCAGACGGACAATTTATTTTGCAATAAATTGTAACGAGCTCCGCATTACTTCCAGTCGGTTCCATGGTGTAGCCGTCGTCCATACGATCCTAACGGATCTGACTGTTCGAATTTCTGACCATGTATGAGCGAGATATATCATTTACAAGTTTGCATATATTTATTTAATTAAATTAAACTTTAGTTATTAACATACTGGGCTCACCCCATTTTTTCCATTTCGGCCAATCTAGCAAATACCTCAACCCGCTTTGCATTGTTACCCCTTCTTCCAAAAGGAAACATACTGGCTTAAGCATTTAACACCATTTCTACAAATTCACACTCCATTTTCTCCCTCATAACGCAACTAATCCATAAACGACCTGCACAGTTGATCTTCCCTTCTCAACAGCCCCAACCTCCGCTGGCTTCGCCTCCTTCACACACCCCATACATGTATAACACGCACACATCCACTTATGCACTTCCAAAAACTTTCTTGCGTTACTCAGGAAAACTAAGTCTCCTTCTATTTTGTTTTTATTTTAAACATAATATGCTTTTCTCCCATCCGTTAGAAAAAAAATCTTTCTGCCCCTCCTTTACATCATTGCCGATTGTTTTACATGCACCAAACTCCTTCCTACTGCTCACACTTGCACCCGTTTTCATGCTGCGTCAACCGCAGTGATCACGTAGGGTATTCGCCCCCAGCTTCCATGCGAGACCATATTGTTCACCAGAGAACGACTCGCCTCAATCCCAGAAAGCAACGCCCCTTTCTTTCCAGTTTTAACATCCGTGACCTCCTCCTGTTAACTCACCTCAACAACTGGCCATTTCGATTCTTCCGCAACAACATACGTTCTCTTTTTAATTGTCGTGTCTCCTTTGATCCACACGGCAACCGCAAGCATCAGGTTTTGCTGAGTATATATTGTGTACCCCTTACACCAGCATACAACTCACGGCTTCAACAACTCTCATGAGTTTAGATCAAAACCCAAAACTCATAGCAGCTACTATGAAGTTGCGCTCATTTTATTTATTTATTTAGTTTGGGTTTTATCTTCTGGAAACGTGAGTGGTTGAGTGGGTGAAATATATATAGTGTTGGTTTCCTTCATGGCAAAGGAATGGTGGTAGGAGGTCATACGTATTTGGTTTGAGGACACCAGCATTTGTGCGGTTGAAATAAAGGAGCATGGACTCCTTTTGGTGCAAAGAAATAGGATATTTTTAATGCCAAGGAATATTCCCAGAATATTCTTTTGTAAATTCATTTCACCTTTAAAACTATCACAAATATTCTCTAAAATAGAGATCTAATACCTGTTCCTAGTATAAAAACGTATTCCAGATCCAATGGGATAGGTTTCGTCGAATTCCGACACCGTTTGCGAAAATCCTTTAGAAAATATCGATGAAAAACACCGAGCAATAATTCCTAACAATTCCAGAAAAAATCCTAAAAATATGAGGCCTTGACGTTTCACTAGACCTCTTCCTAAGGTTTCGTATGAAACTTGTTTCGTTGAATTTCGAGTTCGTTTGACCAGTTAACCATTCAGTTTTAGTTTTTTTAAGTTAAAAACATAGTGTACCGTACTATGAAATATTCTGTTCACGTAGGGACTGTTATGGACAGAAACAAAAATACCATTGAAATGAGTGACGTGCTCTGGTCCCAAAAATGTAATAATACCGGTAGATGGACTCATATTGTGAAATCCCGAAATGTCGATACAGGGTGCCAAATACTCCAAATAAAAAGTTGCTTATTAAATTAATTAATTAAAAATTACCATAAAATTCTAAAAATTAAATTATCACTACGCCTCAAAAGAACCTTGTCTAAATTCAAACCCGATCTCTAGTTATATCGAATAAACCGATACGGTTGATAAACGATTCTATAGCGACTATTTTAAAATTTGATTTGGACATAACTCAAAATCTACACGACGAAATCCTGATTTTTCTCTTCCACTAGAAAGATATACTCCACCATCTCCACACGTTTCTTGTTTCACAGAAATCCGGCTTAAAATGAACCATGTACATTCAGTTGAAGTTCAAATCGCCAATTTGCGAACTGCCGCGACGTTTCAGGTTCGTTTTTAATTATAATTATAAATTATAAGTTCGAACGTTTTACTTTAAGTTATCGATATCGCCAAATCGATATATAAATAATTAAATAAATTAATTATTCGACAGCTAACAAAACGCGCCATTACAGACTTCCCCCCTTAAAATAATTTCGTCCTCGAAATTGCTAAGTTAGAAAAATGCTACTAACTCTACTAACTAGATTTAAAAATCCTTTTTGTTTACCTCTAAATTTCAGTTTCGACTGGACCCATTTAATTTTAATTAATTTATTAATTCATTTCCGACCAACTAAAATTTTCAAAAATTCTAAAAATTTTCTAACACCTTAAATTTTCGAAAAATTTCGCCATAATCTCCTTTGTACGGCTCAATACGTCAAACCACAACTCGCCTCTCTAGGCCTCCTCCAATCCAAAAGGAAATCAAAATAGCCAAGCGGCTTGCTAATTCGGCTCATAAAATCCAAACTCATATATGATATAAACTTGTACCTTTTTGTCGGGAATTTAACTCTATCCCTTTCATCTGCTACCACTTCAAGATATACCAATGTTATCCATTCCAATTGATCTCCAATTAGTTCATATCCTCAAATCCAAATCGAATTTCATTCGAACTCTAATATCAAATTCCAAATTATTGACTTATCAATTTGGTTCCATTCTAGATTATCTCTAATCCAATTCAATTTTATTTAACTCGGTTCAAGTTAAATTTCAATTTATTTTTAGCATCTCATTTTATTTAACTTCATTTGTTAAATTTTAATTCCAGAACTTAAGTTCCTGGGTTTCTTTCAAATCAATTTGAAATCATAATGCCAATTCAAAACCTTTGAATTTCTAAACAACTTGTTTTCTCAAAACAATTCAAAAACAAAACCTTTGGTAGTAATCCGTCACTTAGAACTCGAAAATGAACACTGATGATGTCTAGATTCATCATCAGAATCTATTTTCCAGCTATCGAAGTGAGTTCAATACTATATCATTTTCAATTTGAAAAACATTTTCAAAATCTCCCAGGAACTTAAAATTTCCTTATTTTAAATTCCAAATCTGATTTAAATTCATATTTAATTCATCTATTTCATATACTACATTCATATGAATTCTGATTGGTCATTTATAACCATTTCACCCTTTTATAATCTTATTCGATTATAATAACAACCAACACAATCAATATACTATAATAATTTCAAGATATATATTTCTTCTATAAACAAATATATTTTGGGAAAAATTATTTCATTTACCCTCTTTCAAAACATACCATGTCGGTTCATCGTATTCGAGTGTTTAGTAACCCTTATCGATACAGTGGATCAAACTGATCGACCAGAATTCATAAGCCACTCAACCAATGAGTCTCCACAATATAAAACCATTTTATATTGAATAACAATTACGCGCTCATATATATACACTCAAACTCAGTCTAGGATATTACTAATCCCATCTCTATCGAGTTATGCCACAGAGCCAAGGTAAATCTTAACCTAAGCTCTGATACCAACTGTAACGGCTGGAAATTTTCGACTCCTCGAGAGTCGAAAATTCCGAGATGTTAGTGAAAGAAAGTAGAGGGTGAGGAAGAAAAGATAGAACTAATAGAATAGAAGAAGAAGAAGAACTTACATCATCAGAGTAAACACGAATCTCACAGCGGAACGAATAAAATATAACATAACTTTGAAATACAAATCAGTACTCGTATATACATACCATTTCAAAGTACAACACTTAACAACACAGCGGAATAATAATAGCTATAATCCTGAAGCCTCCTGCTCCAAGCTCTCCAAGTGTATCTGTAAAATCCCGACTACTTGACTGCCCGTACAAATTTAGGCACCCAAGAGTTTAGGGGAAACAAAACAAAATAAAACTCTGGGTCAGTCATGGGACTGGTGTGAATAAAACTCCAACACTTGGTTAAATAAAGTATATCTTTCTGATATTATAATAATGTCTAAATACAAATAGATATCAATCTAGCAGAACGCTTGCATCTCACGTTCCACATACATAGTATACAAATAAACCGTGAGCGCTTATTGGAGATTGGATTCCAACAGACAAGGTATGGGAGCACCTTCCGATCAGCGTACTCTAGAGGAGATACACTAGGGTTCAACAAGAACGTCTTGCAACCCGGCCACACATGACCGTCCACTCATTTAGCTTGAGTGTAACGAATATATTATCACCGATGGTTGGGATCAGCAACCATCCTTCCCGATAAGGGACAGCATTGAAATAGATTATAAAGAAGTACAATTGAATATTCTCTAGATGGTGATAATACACCCTGCTTGGGTATGGCCCAACTAGCCATGCTGCCTAGCCCAACTTCTGTTATTTTCCGGTTGTGAGGTTTTGAGGTTACGTTTATCACTTTGACAGATTATTTCTTCAATTACTTTGAATGCCACATCGTCATACCCGCCAAATCATTATCGATTTCTCAAAGCATCACGGGTATAAAAGCTAAGAGAAACGAATTTCTCCGCCACCAACGTAATACGTTTAAAGAGATCAACATATATGATTCGTTAAGAATACTTTGTCAGACACTCGTCCATATACGTTGTCCTGGGACTGAACAAACCGAAGGCACTATTCAGTGAATCCATCCTACCTAGGCTTTTCACAATAGCCCTTGCACTTCACTCCGTCTTCAATTATCTTCAGCGTACTTGATTCACAACGCTTATGCTAATACGGAGTGGTTCTTCGGATAATAATCCAACCGGTCTCTCCATATTTACAACGTAAATATGGTCAAAACTTTGATAGTCTGTGATTCAACTATCAAATGAAAACATGTCGGTGTACAAACAACGATCTTATTTCCAAATGGAAATTCGATCGATCAATCATCATATACATATATATGTTCATATTTCCTTATTTCATGTATTTAGAAAATATATGTTATAAATCATTGGAAAACATTTCCATAGCTTATTTTCACATCACTATTATTTCGCATCTATCAGTCCCTAACTGTAACTAGTATGAGAACAATTCTCTAAGTATCAATCCGGAAGGTCGAAACCAACATCAGATCGTCACTTAGAAAACCGTTCAACTTACCCTCTCCAGTCAGTTTCTGAATTTGCTTAACTCTATTTCTTAAATTCTTATCATGAAAACATTTCATTTTCTATGTTTAGAAAACATATCTGACTATATTTGGAAGACGTTTCCAAAACTCATTTACGGATTTCCAATGAACGTTGTATAAAACATCGTTTCACTTAATCCATTTATCGCTTATTCCTTAACTTTATTCCTAATCAACCTTTTAGATCGAACCACAACTATTCCTTTGTCAATTCTGTAGTCAATCAAGTTGGGGTATAATTACCTCGCAGACCTTAATTGAACAACGTCCTTTACTGTGAAATAGATGAAGTTCATCACTCACTTTTTACAATCATCTGTTCACGCAAATTCTCGGATTCAGGTTACGAATCCACTTCTTATATGACAACGTTTGATTATAACTATAACGTTATAATTCCTACCCCTAAAATATCTAACCTAAATTATAAATTTATTTCCTAACTCGAATAATTTAACAGACACCTAATTTCTAAATCAATAACTAAATCTTGATTTAAACCCTGGAAAGTAAATAGTACTTTCCTGAATTCGCTATAATCGAATTCGACGTATAACTCTCTTTCGAGAAATCTCTATTCGATTAACTCTCCCTTTTTAATAACTTATATTCGATAAACTCTATTTCGATTAACTCCTATCGAATAACTAATATTCGAATAACTCTTCTTGGTTGGCTCTATTTCATTAACTCTTATCGAATAACAAATATTCGATTTTCTTAAATGTGTCAATTCTTATCGAATAACTAACATCCGATTAACTTAAATGGATTTACTCTTATCGAATAACTTTTTCGATTTAACTTAACTTGATTTTCTTAACTCGATTATCTCAACTCGATTACTTAACTCGATTACTTAACTCGATAAATCTTAACTTAACCCAAATCGATTAACTCAACTCTAATCGATTAACTTAATTTGATTTACTCCTTCGAATAACTAATTCGAATAACTTAATTGATTAACCCCTTCGAATAACTAAATTCGATTTAACTCTTCTCGAATAACTAAATTCGATTAACTCAAATTGAATACTAATATTCAATTAACTCTTACATGTTTAACTCTATTCGAATAACTAATTCGAATAACTCTAATGTGTTTAACTCTATTCAAATATCTAATTCGAATAACTCATTTCGAATAACTAAATTCGATTAACTCCTTTTTATAACGTTTATTCATTTTCAAAAGATTTCCTTTTTACAACGTTTATCCATTTATAAAGATTTACTTTTTACAACGTTTATCCATTTATAAAGATTTACTTTTAGTAACGGTTCTTCACTTTATAAATGTCCTTTTAATAACGTTTCTACTTCTCTATATAAGTCCAGACATATATATATTCCATTTATCAACGATAAATAATTTATTTAATTTATAAAACATTATTTATAAATTAATCTACTTCAATTTATCTGTTTAAAACAGATTTCCTATTTAATATCTCATTTAAATCCATATCGTGTTATACTTGTGTGCGAAGCACGTGTTTAAATCTATCCTTGTATAATTCTATTTATTTTCCGAACAAGTGTTCCTTTATTTATTCCCTAAATAAATATTCCTTTATTCCATTTATTTATAATCTAAATAAATGTTCCTTTATTTATTTCCTAAATAAATATTCCTTTATATTCTAATTCATTTATTTTCTAAATAAATGTTTCTATTTTATTTCATTTATTTTCTAAATAAATGTGTCCTTTTTCATTTATTTATATTCTAATTAAATAAATGTTTTCCTTTTATAAAATCCTATCGATTTTATAAATAAGATTCATTTTCAATATAAACATTGAAAATCCCCTTATCAACATTTCGGTATGTTATGGTATTCAATCATATCACATCACGATGTTCAACATCGTCCAAGCACATATAATCACCCACAGATTTTATATCACATCATATAACCATATATGAAAAACAATAAAATAACTGTTGAGGAATCCAGTCGGATTCCTCCAACCTGTTTCCCTGAATCACAGATGTTAGACAATATAGATAACATCACTTTCAGTTCCATATGATCTATTCTGTTAAACAGAATCAATATAGAAATTTAACTAACTGACTAGCAGTTCAATCAAACAATCCACACACAGTCAAACAGACAATTTTAACAGTTCTAACAATACAACATGAAATTATAAACTGTTCAGAGTTAGTGAGATTTACTTACATTGGATGATCATCGTTAAATAACGATAACTATCACTTGATTCAGACGGACAATTTATTTTGCAATAAATTGTAACGAGCTCCGCATTACTTCCAGTCGGTTCCATGGTGTAGCCGTCGTCCATACGATCCCAACGGATCTGACTGTTCGAATTTCTGACCATGTATGAGCGAGATATATCATTTACAAGTTTGCATATATTTATTTAATTAAATTAAACTTTAGTTATTAACATACTGGGCTCACCCCATTTTTTCCATTTCGGCCCATCTAGCAAATACCTCAACCCGCTTTGCATTGTTACCCCTTCTTCCAAAAGGAAACATACTGGCTTCAGCATTTAACACCATTTCTACAAATTCACACTCCATTTTCTCCCTCATAACGCAACTAATCCATAAACGACCTGCACAGTTGATCTTCCCTTCTCAACAGCCCCAACCTCCGCTGGCTTCGCCTCCTTCACACACCCCATACATGTATAACACGCACACATCCACTTATGCACTTCCCAAAACTTTCTTGCGTTACTCAGGAAAACTAAGTCTCCTTCTATTTTGTTTTTATTTTAAACATAATATGCTTTTCTCCCATCCGTTAGAAAAAAAATCTTTCTGCCCCTCCTTTACATCATTGCCGACTGTTTTACATGCACCAAACTCCTTCCGACCGCTCACACTTGCACCCGTTCTTCATGCTGCGTCAACCGCAGTGATCACGTAGGGTATTCGCCCCCAGCTTCCATGCGAGACCATATTGTTCACCAGAGAACGACTCGCCTCAATCCCAGAAAGCAACGCCCCTTTCTTTCCAGTTTTAACATCCGTGACCTCCTCCTGTTAACTCACCTCAACAACTGGCCATTTCGATTCTTCCACAACAACTTACGTCCTCTTTTTAATTGTCGTGTCTCCTTTGATCCACACGGCAACCGCAAGCATCAGGTTTTGCTGAGTATATATTGTGTACCCCTTACACCAGCATACAACTCACGGCTTCAACAACTCTCATGAGTTTAGATCAAAACCCAAAACTCATAGCAGCTACTATGAAGTTGCGCTCATTTTATTTATTTATTTATTTAGTTTGGGTTTTATCTTCTGGAAACGTGAGTGGTTGAGTGGGTGAAATATATATAGTGTTGGTTTCCTTCATGGCAAAGGAATGGTGGTAGGAGGTCATACGTATTTGGTTTGAGGACACCAGCATTTGTGCGGTTGAAATAAAGGAGCGTGGACTCCTTTTGGTGCAAAGAAATAGGATATTTTTAATGCCAAGGAATATTCCCAGAATATTATTTTGTAAATTCATTTCACCTTTAAAACTATCACAAATATTCTCTAAAATAGAGATCTAATACCTGTTCCTAGTGTAAAAACGTATTCCGGATCCAATGGGACAGGTTTCGTCGAATTCCGACACCGTTTGCGAAAATCCTTTAGAAAATATTGATGAAAAACACCGAGCAATAATTCCTAACAATTCCAGAAAAAATCCTAAAAATATGAGGCCTTGACGTTTCACTAGACCTCTTCCTAAGGTTTCGTATGAAACTTGTTTCGTTGAATTTCGAGTTCGTTTGACCAGTTAACCATTCAGTTTTAGTTTGTTTTAAGTTAAAAACATAGTGTACCGTACTATGAAATATTCTGTTCACGTAGGGACTGTTATGGACAGAAACAAAAATACCATTGAAATGAGTGACGTGCTCTGGTCCCAAAAATGTAATAATACCGGTAGATGGACTCATATTGTGAAATCCCGAAATGTCGATACAGGGTGCCAAATACTCCAAACAAAAAGTTGCTTATTAAATTAATTAATTAAAAATTACCATAAAATTCTAAAAATTAAATTATCACTACGCCTCAAAAGAACCTTGTCTAAATTCAAACCCGATCTCTAGTTATATCGAATAAACCGATACGGTTGATAAACGATTCAATAGCGACTATTTTAAAATTTGATTTGGACATAACTCAAAATCTACACGACGAAATCCTGATTTTTCTCTTCCACTAGAAAGATATACTCCACCATCTCCACACGTTTCTTGTTTCACAGAAATCCGGCTTAAAATGAACCATGTACATTCAGTTGAAGTTCAAATCGCCAATTTGCGAACTGCCGCGACGTTTCAGGTTCGTTTTTAATTATAATTATAAATTATAAGTTCGAACGTTTTACTTTAAGTTATCGATATCGCCAAATCGATATATAAATAATTAAATAAATTAATTATTCGACAGCTAACAAAACGCGCCATTACAGCCGCCTTCTCCAATTGCCGTCAGCTTCTAATCCCCTTCCCCAAAGTCACGGTTATCCCCTTTGAAAAAGTTGAGCTCCCTTTCGCTCTTAACATTAGCGTTGTGCTCTGGTTCGATATGCCCCTTCGATTTCGAACTCGAATTTGCTCTTTTTTTTTTTGAGGCCTTAGAATTTTATTTTCTGTTTTGAGGACTTCGGTTTCCTGAGGAATGAAAATGGGAAGGAATAAAAAGGGGATGGTAGCGTTATATAGAAGGAGGAAGGGAATAGGAAGTACATGGTATTAAATGTATGTTGGTTAAGTACACCGCATATTTAATTCGATTTGATTTTGATTTAGACTTTGATTTGATTTCGCATTAATTTTTTTTTAGCAAAGCTAAGCCGGTTTTTATAGTGGCCGTAACCACTTTCATTATTAACAAAATAATGAAACAGTACAAAACAGGAGCTAGGAAGTTAGTCTAGCTACTAACGGTACAAATAAAAAAATCAACCACTAAACAAACAGGAGACAACCATTTGGTTATCAAAGTAGTTAATGCTATTTTCAATCCCAAGCCTACAGGCGTGTAACAGTTCATTCCATATTTCAGCTTCCTGTTTAGATTTTCCGTTGAAGATTCTATCATTTCTTTGCTTCCATATCACGGACACAAACTTTTTCAACAAGATTAGCAGTAGAATGTCGTTGTCATCTTTCCACCTTGTTGATTTGTATATGTAACTCCATTCAATTGTACTAATCATAGACACATTCATTCTGCCAACCTTTGCCATCAGTTTGCACCAAAGTCTGTGAGTAAGCGAACAGTTGAAGAAGAGATGCAAGTTAGACTCTACCCCGTCATGACACAAGACACATTCCGCTTCCTCAGACATGCCAAGATTAAATAACTTCTCCTTAGTGTTCATGGCATTGCTTAAAACTTTCCAGAGCATTAAGTTGTCACTTTCTTTACTATATTTGTTCCACACCCTCTTATTCCATGCAAAAGAGTGATCTGAGCTTCCCAGCAAGCATTTATAAACAGTCAAAATAGAATGGTTAACAAAAGCACATGACCACCTTACCCTATCAAAGGAAGTTATAGGGAAACGTTGCGATGTGATTTCAAGCCAAACACGTCGAATAGTAGGGTTAGAAGAAAAAGGAAGGGAAACCTTGCCATTGCAAAGAAACTGCATAACTTTAGCGTTACGGGGGATACCTGATTGACTTTGCTGGTTATAATCCAGTAAGTTGGCAAGAATAATGCCTTTCCCTACCCATGGGTCGTGCCAGAAACTGACGTTGCCTTGCGCAGAAGCAATGACAAGAATGTGAGGGAGGAAAGCAGGTCTTAATTTAAGAATTGATCTCCAAACCCAGCTGCACGAATGGGGAATCTCCATCATCCAAAAGTTCTGATCTTTCAAGTTGTACTTCACCGTCCAAGCAACCCATATGTTATTCTTTCTAGCAATGAAATTGTGGAAAAGAGAACTCAATGCAGCCTTATTCCATGCTGAAATGTTAAGTACTCCAAGACCACCGTCACTCTTAGCTTTTTCAATTTTTGAGTAGCTAATCAGTTTTAACTTTCTTGAAAATATGCAACCAGTCCAAAGGAAGTTACTAAAGGCACTTCTTATCATGTTGATCAATTTTTTGGGAAATAAGAAAGCTCTACACCAATAGGAAGTATATGAGTGTAGAACTGATTTAATCAATACAAGCCTTCCTGCTTGTGATAATAATTTAGATGACCAACCCGAAATTGCTTTAGTGATTTTGTCGTAAAGTTTCATACAGTTAGCAGTGGTGATCTTGGAAGTAACGAGGGGAATGCCAAGATAAGTTGCATCCATAGAAGCCAAAGGTAAGCCAGAAAGCGAAGAGAGCATCGAAGCACTTTGCATATCAATGCCTGCCACCTTTATGGAAGATTTAGAGGTGTTTAAAGAGAGACCCGAATATTTGCGGAAAGTATCCATGATAGTAAGTAAGTTGGTGATAGAACTCGTGTTTGGCTTTGTGAATACGATCAGGTCGTCCGCAAACATGAGCGAAGTAATCAGTAGGTCACTGCATTTTGGGTGGATGTCAATAGCTTTAAACAAAGCTGCCTTGTTAATTAATTGTGTGAGAACTTCCATGACGAGAATAAAAAGGTATGGGGACATTGGATCCCCCTGTCTAATGCCATGTGCATTCTTGAAGTACCCAACTGAACCACCGTTGAAGCAAAGAGAAAAGTGAGGAGTGGACATACAAGTGTAGATCCAAGCAGCGAAATGCGAAGGAAAACCCAATTTGTACAAGATACGAGTTATTGAGGTCCAATGTATAGAATCAAAAGCTTTCTTAAGATCAAACTTCAGCATTGCTCTCGGAGAAATGTAAGATCTGTTGTAGTCCTTCAGAAGTTCAAGAGATGTGAGAACATTGTCCAGAATATTTCTACTACTCAGGAAAGCAGCTTGGTTGGCCGAAATCAGTGAAGGCAAAACACTTTTGAGTCTGGCAGCAATAATCTTAGATATGCATTTGTAGATAATGTTACAGCATGCAATCGGACGGAAATCACTAACCTTGGTGGGGTTGTCATTCTTAGGGATCAAGGCAAGGTTGGTTGCGTTAATGCCGGAAAGAAGTTTATTACTGTTGAAAAAATTATGAACTGCCTTGAGCACATCTCCCTCTATAAAGTTCCAGCATGTTGTAAAGAATACCGCGTTAAATCCATCAGGGCCACCACACGAATCTTTGTTGATAGAGAAAATGTTGTTTTTGATTTCTTCGTCGCTAATCACCATAGACAACTCAGCTATTTGATTACCGCTTAAAGAAGGCAATGTAATACTGTCAAGCAATTCTAAGTCCGGATTGAAGTTATTAGAATTACCAAGAGCGTCAGTGAAGTACTCAAGAAATGCACGGTCTATTGATTCTGGACTGTCAGCAAGGATACCATCTTTGTCAAGAATCTTCAGGATGTTAGCATTGGAATGCTTTATTTTGAGGGAACTGTGGAAAAGTCTGGTGTTTCTATCGCCATTAACATGCCAGTTCATTCTCGACTTTTGCCTATTCATTTCCTCCTCAGCCTGTAAAGCTTTTTTATATTTCTCAAGAATGTTATACTCATTGATAGCAAAAGATTCAATACCCGGGTTAGCCATTGCTGTCTGTTGAGCTTCAGCTAGCTTAGCTCTTAAATTCGAAGACATTAAGTCACCTTTACCAAATTTACTAGCAGCCCAAACAGAAAGAGCCTTCTTTACCCTCTTAAGCTTTTGCTGCAAAACATACATAGGATTGCCAAAAAAGTTAGTTTGCCAGGCATTTTGCACTATAGATAGAAAATCAGGTTCAAGTATCCAAACATTAAAAAATTTAAATGAGGAAGACTTTTTCACAGCATCCACAGCAAAGGAGATAATTTGAGGGGAGTGGTCCGATAGAAGGGGTGGAGGAAGGGAAATGGATATGGATGGCCATGTATCCAGAGTGGGGTAATTACAAAAAGAGTGATCAATCTTGCTGTAAATTCGTCTTCCCGATCTGCTCATATTATTCCAGGAAAAACGTGCACCATTAAATGGAATATGAATAAGATCAGATGCATTTAAAGCATTGTTAAAGGGAGACAAGTCTCTAATCGTGACCGGGTTGCCTCCAATCCTATCTTGATGGCACAGCAAACAATTGAAATCTCCAGAGAGAATCCAAGGATGGGAATTTTGAGAGAGATGGGGAAGGTAATCAAATAAGGCTTGTCTAGAAGAGGCTGAATTGTCAGCGTAAACTATGGTCAGATAGAAGGATGTGGATGATTGGAGATGGACCAGATGAAGGTGAATGAATTGTTTGTGGGACAATATAGGGTTCACAGTAACAATGTCAGGGTTAGAAAGTAACATAATTCTGCCGTATGAGGCTTCAGCAAGGTTATGTAGAAGCTTCCATGAAGGATTGATAAATTTAGCGGCATTGGCAGCTAAAGAAAGGTTCAATTTTGTTTCAAGGATGGCAAAGAGGTGGAGATGGTTTTGATAGATGATAGATTTTGCCTGCTCCAGCTTACAAGTAAGATGAGCGCCACGTATGTTCCATACTCCCATCTTAAGAGTCATTGATAGGGTCTGGTTGATCCGAATGTTTGTTCTTGCTTCTGGTACCAAAAGCCGGGGAGTTAGAGGATGTAGGTAAAATACTTGAATGCAAATTGATGTTTGGATCATCAAAGGACCTTTTCTGATGATCTTTCTTTTTTTTTCCTGGATTTTTTGTTTGTTGAAGGGGAGGAAAAGACATGAGTTTTGGAGAAGAGCAAGGAGGGGTCATGGTTGGTGAAAACTGTAGAAGGATGAGGTGGAATGGGGTAGCCAGGGGGAGGTGAAATATGGCCGAAGGGGTTAACAGTATTGCTAATGCCAGAGATATTGGCATTGGAAATTAGGGAAATATTAGGCACAGAGGGAACATTAATAAGAGGTTGGTTGGGGTTGGTGAGCAATGCTTGCGAGGGAAGTTTAAATGAAAAGGTGGTAGAAGTTGGGTTGGTGCATGGAATGGAAGGATTAGTTAATGCAGAAGAGGTGGAAGCATCGTTGTAATTGGTAATGTGATTGGTTGAGGCAGTGGACTCTTTAGTTAATTGTTGCATAGTCACAGCAAGGTTGGTATCATTGTCAAAAGCAGTGCACGCATGTGTGTCTCTTGTGCAAGTTAAGTTGGGTTCAACTTGCACATCCTTACGTTTCTGTATAACATCAGAAATAACTTTTTCTTGCAATACAACCTCTTCATGCTCGGCTAATACTGCAAAAGGGTTTGAGTTTAACTCAAAAGTAACTTCAAGAATTTCTTCACCATTGTTTACATTTTCCTGATTAATTTCTTGCTCATTATTATTGCGCTCAACAATAATACTCCGTCCACCATTGCACTCTGCATCTTTCCCATCTGAAGCTTTGGTGATTTCATCATTATTTCTTCCAACTTGCTTCTGACTATCCTTACCCTTACTATCAAAACCAGATTTATTCATGTTTCTTCGAATCACTTTTTTCCATTGTGGCTTGACAGGGGGAATATACTTAACATAGTTTTGTCTGGTGCTTTTACTGCTTACAGCTACATGTTTCAAAGGCTCTTTTGTTACTTTAGATAGCTCTTCCCCAGTCTGTTTATCCTGCCTTTTTTCACAATTATCATCTATGTGCCCAAAAACTTTGCAAGTGGAGCACACGTCTGGCTTCCATAAATAATTGACATAAACCGATTGTTCACTACCATCAAGGAGTTGGCATTGGAATTTATCTATCAGTTCCTGGTTCGGCGATACTTCGACTAAACATTTTGCGTATGATATTCTTTCCATTGATTCTGTTTTCTCATCAAGGCATAGCAATCTTCCCACCCTTGTCGCTAACCAGTTCGCATTAATTTGATTCGACATAAAGAGATTTTTATTTTATCTAAATCGATTCTGATTTGATATCGAGCTTATCTACAAATCGAATATCTCGGGGTTTATTGCTTTACATCGCGAACCACTATTTAACATAACGACTGATATTCTAACGTTACAACACTATTATGAACTCAATAGAAAATAATTTAAAATTTAATTTAAATGTATAAAATAACCGTATTAAATCAATAAAAATTAAATTCAAACAATAAATTTCTTGATAATAAATTAATATTATTATTCTAATTCAAACAGAATTTTGTATTGATTTTCTGAACCGTTTTCAACTTAGTTTTAAATTTCAAATTTAAACATTTCAGATTCTCGTATAATGAAAATCATTTATGTTCGAAATAAATCGTAATTTCGATTATTTCACCGATAACTGAATATAAAATTTCATTTATATTATCAACTCAATATTTAAAACCATATTAAATATTTAAAATTAATCGATCCAAAAATCCGGGTCGTTACAAATTTGATGCTATAAATAAGGGTGTCCTGGCAAAATTGAACTGCCTAGTGAAAACAAGTTAAAATACATAAAAATTATTTTAAAAGAAAGAAGGGAAGCTTGGGGATAAAGCAATAGTTTTCTGATTATTCTTTATCTTAGAAGAAAGATATTTGGTGAGTATTCTCACTTAAAATAAATGGCATTAAGTCCTAAGTTAAAGAGGTAGCCAATATCTTCCTGTGTTTATTTTGCTTTGAATTTGATTCTCTAAATGTTTTACTTGTTTATGTGTGACTGTGAATATATTAATGATTTTACTTAAAATCATTGTTGAGTTTAACATTATAGGTTTTAAGCTATTATTTAAATGTGTTTAGTTTTAAGATTGTGACGATCCGAAACCCCGTGTCACGGAATTAAGGATAATCATTGGAATATAACACATTAATCATCATTAACAGAGTACAGATAATAGCATGAGCGTGAAAATAGAATAATTTACATCAATATGACAGCGGAATCATAAAATGTAATAAACATCAGAGTAGTACGGTCATAGGATACAACTTAGTGCATAAAGGAAAGGATCATGTAACACCCCTTGTTTTCGGAGAACGTCAAACTAACGAATTAAAGTATACTTAGTTTTTAAGAGAAGAATTAAGGGAAACAGGTTACGCCATCGCATTCGTCTCGGAATTCTGCTTGAGATAGCGTCCGAGTCTGCGTAAATCGGACTCCATATGAAGAAGTTATGACCTTCAGAAGTTTCAGGGATTTAAAATAAAAACCAGCCCGAATTCAAATTTAAAGTTTCGAAATTCAAATCACACACCCGGGCTGGGCGGGAAATTTCCCGCCCAGGACCCAGGTCGACCAGGGGGTCTACCTAGGTAGAACAGGCGACCTGGGTAGAATAGGTCGACCATGGGGTCGACCTCTCCCCCTTTTCCAGATCCGTGGACAGATTCGTTTTTCTGCACTTAGACGCCCGTTCTGACCAGATTCGTTGCTCCTAAGCTATTTAAACACACCCAAACCTCACTTTCTCTCCACACAACTTCATTACGCCTATACTCTACCGTAATTCATATCAAAATAAATCTAAGACAGCGTTAAGCTGCTCAAGTCCTTCGTAGAAATCAAGTTTAGAATTCTAATAGAGATTCAAAAGCTAATTCAACGACTTCAACAACTATTTCTAAGAATCAAATCTAAATTAGAAGAACAAATAGTCTAGTTCAAGGGAGAGCTATTCAGATTCAGAATACAGATCCCAGAATTCAAGACCCTTCTGTAGTTTGTAAGTTCACGTTACTTTCAGAAATAAAAGTTAATTGTGATTCTGACATTGTAATAAATCTGGATCTGAGATTATGCCTGTCTTTCTATATCGTTTGGATCTATCTCATTGATAATATTATATCCGTTCTTTGTCTCTTCTTTCCTTCTTCCCTTTTTGTTTTATAGCCAGGCTACTGCGAGCCTGAGTCAGATCTCATAAGAGATGAACGTACGTTGAAAATAAAATTGGGCATAATTGAGTTGTAATTGATTTGAGGACATAACACATGTTGTATTCAAAACATAAAGTGTATCGAACATATGACTTGGGATTTGAGGCATAAAGTATTGGACATATGACTTGAGAATTGAGGCATAAAGTATTGGACATATGACTTGGGTTTTGGGGCACAAAATTGAACTGTAAATATAAGGCATAGTACATGTTGTGGTCTAAGATCTAAAATTGGGACATATATATATAATAGTTTATGATTTGGAAGAAGACACTACAACAAAAACACTATATTACAACTTTAATTTTACAAACGTCACAAAATACCTGTTGTAATAGAGGTTTTTTACAACGGTCATCCTCTGAAAGTTGTAATAAATATATTTTTGACAACTTTTATTTTTTACCTGTTGCAGTAGATGTCTATTACAACTTTTCTTTTTTGCCAGTTGTAATAAACGCCTTTTAATATCTTTTCCTCTTTCCCATTGGTATAATAGATTAATAATTATTAATAAATAATTTGAAATAATCAATATTAACAATTATTTTTCAATAATTAATAGTAAGTATAATGATGATGATAATAATAATAATCAATACTATTAAATATTTTAATTAAATAGTAAATAATCAATAAATAATTTTTAATAATTAATATTCATAATTAGTATAATAAATAATAAAATTATTATTAAATAATTAATTCTTAACAACTAATAATTAAGAATTAGTCATTAATATTAATAATGAAGTAGTAATAACTATTATATAGTAATTTATTTCTGGTAATTAATAATTAAATTAGAAAGTTGTTTCAGCGGTTCTTTTTTCTATTTGTTGTAATAGAGACCTATTAAATATTAATAGAAACTAATATTTAATAATTGTAATATTCACATTTAAGAATAATTAATAATTAATATTCAATGATAAATTTATATACTAATACTAATTATTATTAATTACTATTAGAAAATTATTACTTAATAATGAAGAAATAGTAGTTATTTTTTTATAATGACTGTTAAAAATTTAATAGTAAAAATCAGTTTTAATATATGTTTGATCTTTTTTATCAGTTTAATATTGTCTATTCCGACTCTTCTCATTCGGCAGTTTAAATTAATTCAGGCTAAAGTTTAGGCCGGGCTGAAATTTAGGCGGCAACAGCAAAAAAGTTGGCTCCAAAATCGTTCGTTCCCCAAATTTAGGCGGCAACATCAAAAAGCAACCTCCAATTGACTTCTAAATCAAAATCAAACCCAAAATCGCAATCATTTACATCACTCCGCTATTTGCTTTTCGCTTTTCTCTTTCCACTCGTCCCTATCAGCTCTCCGCTCTCCACTCTCAGCTCTCGTCTCTCGTCTCTCAGCTCTTGTCTCTCGTCTCTCCACTCTCAGCTGTCAGCCCTCGTCTCTCATCTCTCGTCTCTCATCCCTATCAACTGGTTTATTTGGATCAGCATGCTCGACCAGTTTGGGTTAGGGCCATGTTTTCTGGGTGCTCCGGTTGTTTTTGGGTGGTAGTGGTAGGGTGCATCGTCCTAGGTGGAGGTATTGTGTTCGGTGGTTTTGGCTTCGCATGAAACTGGTGTTGTTTGGGGTTTTGATGTTGGGAGTTTTTCTGATAACTGAGTGTTGGTTGTCTTCCATAGCACCCCTCAGCCAAGCCACCAGTGCCATCCACAGTCTTATAGTCGAGCATTTGTGCGTACTTTCATTTTTGCTGGTAAGAGAATATTCCAATAAATGTTTTTCTAGTTTTGTTCAAAAAAAAATGAATTGTTGTGGTTGTTGTAGAGTGCGGTGTTGCTCTCTGTTCGTGTACGATTTGTTTTTTCAGATAGGTCTCTTGAACTGGAAAAAAGCAAGACAAGTTTTCATTTGTGCTTATGCTTCTGAATTTGTAAATGCAGAAAGCCTGAAAGCTCACAATTGACCATATTTTACGGAGGGAAAGTGATGGTGTTTGATAATTTTCCTGCAAATAAGGCAAATGATTTGATGATGCTCGTAGGTAAAGGATGTGATCTGAAATCAGAGAAATTTAAAGCTGCAAATTCGAATTCAGATTTGAATTTGGTTGCTACACGTGCTAACAGTCCAGTTGTGCAACCAATATCTGTCCAAACTGTGGGTTCAGGTAAATTCATCGCTCTTATCATAGTCTGCGGTTCATATAAGTTTAAAAAACACCATTTAATCTTCGATTTCATCGCTATAATTACATGACTGAAGGATCTAAAATATCAGACTAATATATGTTGATTAGAATCCTTGATCTAGATTATCAGATTAATATATGTTGTTTATTCAAATCCTTGTCCCGTCGAAGGCTTAAATGACAATGGTGTAAACGAGATACTATTCATCATGTGCTAAATGACAAAGGCTAAAATGAGTTGGTTAAGGAGGGAAAATTATAAGAAAATTTAATTATGTTTCTACACACTTTCATTTGAGGTGATAAACTAGAACAAGTAGATCTCATAATCTTACAGCTCATATGGCAGCAACTTATTTCAAATATTTTTATCTAGTTTTGAATAGTACTACTATTGTTTTAATTTCCCTTTATTGCAGTGGGGCTGCTTTTCTCAAGATGCATTAGGGACGTGGAACCTATACTCAACACGCAAACTTCAAAGAACATGTCGCGAATCCAAGTGAGAGAGGGGACGCCTTCACCATCAACCTTCGCCAGAATCATGTGTATTTTCTTATTTCTCTCATAAAAATAAGCTTTATAACTGGGTTAATGGCTTTTAGAGGCATATGAGAAGGACAGTTGTAATTTTGTACATTTTTATGTGGTATTTATAATTTGTATTCTAAATAAAGTTGTGATTTTTATTAACGAATGGATCATGATGCCTTTAAACTTAGATCCATTTCTTATGTTATATATCTATTTATCATTGCACATATATAATGTATATAGATTTTTATGCATATAATTTGTGGATATATTACAATCGTAAAATAATTGTTATAATAAAATACATCACAACGGTTGTAAACAGTTGCAAAAATTATAACAACAACGGTGCATAAAAGTTGTAATAAAGTTTATTACAACGGTGGAAAATAGTTGTAAAATATACATTTCACGATGGTGTCGCAACGGTGCAAAAAAGTTGTAAAAGATTTTAATCTATTACAACTTCTTAATAGACGACGGTGGCTCCGCCGTTGTAAAAAGTCTTTTACAACTTTTTTCCATCGTTGTAATATGGTCACTTTGTTGTAGTGAGAAGATTTGGGTATATAATGATGTATGGCTTAGGCATGAAAACAAGATTTGCCTTTGTTTTGTAAGTCAGCTACTTTGTAGATTTGAACACCGAAATCTAATTGTGACATGTAAAAAATGGATATGAGAATATGCCTGATGTAAGCTATCCTTTCATTGAAATATGTGCTTGAGTATATATATCTTTGGCAATCATTTTTTGACTATGAAACTAGTCCAATCATATCTATCCTTTTTGTATATCGGAATTGCAATCCCTTTTTAAGTTCATGATATAATTCTTATCATATCTATATGCATGCGATGTATTCCTTGCAAAACTTTTCTTTTTGGTACATCAATTTACTGGACCAGTAGTTCTTATCATCATATGACTATGCCTATCCTTACAATGTTCCATCTTGCTTCTCCCCTTATATTATGAATCTTGAGTTGAATCTCGAAATACGTACGTTATGAATGCGGGGGAAATTTGGTATAACATGAAATTGACATTATTTGGCATAATTTGGAACATGTAATATGGCATAACTGTTAAGATGCAATTTGCGGTAATTTGACATGAATTATGGAATATGTAATTTGACATATTGAACCTAGAATTGGCATGAACGACAAAGTAGGAAGTTGGCATATAAATCAAGTTTTGGGCAAAATTGTTATTGTTGCGAATTTGGTGTAACTTGAGCATTAAATCTAAATTGGGTGTAAAATGTAACATGACTAGTTTTGGTGAATTTGGTAATTAGCATGTAAAATCTAGATTTGGGTATATAGGGTAAATGTGTAGATTAAAGATAAACATGCCTAACCCGAGGTTAGATTGAGTTGTGGTGTAAAACTGCCCGGAACCGCCCGAAACATCCAATAACCACAACAACACCTATCTAATATGAGAGGTTAGTGCATCATGCCCAAGAAAAACCCGAGGTTAGATTGAGTTGTAGTGTAAAACTACCCGGAACCGCCCGGCACATCCAGTAACCGCAACAACAAATATCTAATGTGAGAGGTTGGTGCATTAATAAATCAATTAATGTTAATGAACAAGATGAATGAGTAGGGTTAAGTTCATAGGAACACTTTACCAATATAACATGGATGATTAGGGTTAAATAATGAGAAAAACACTTAACCGGTATGACAAGATGGATGACTAGGGTTAAGTTAATAGGAAACACTTAACTGGTATAGCATGATAAATGGAAAGGGTTAACACTTAACCAATATAACTTGGTTTGTGGTAGGGTTAAGTTAACACAAGAAGGCGACATTTAACCAAAGTAACATGACATGATGAGTAGGTGGGTTAACTTAACTTGAATTGACTGATGACACTTAACCAATACAACAAAACGAACACGTGGGGTTAAGTAACAAGAAACACTTAACCAATATAACTTAATGAACGAACAGGGTTAAGTTAATAGGAAACACTTAACCAATCTGATAAGTGAGGAGGGTTAAGTTAATAGGAACACTTAACCAACATAACATGATGAATGGGTAGGTTAAGTTAACATGAATGGACAACACTTAACCAATATGACATAATGTGCGGGAAGGTTAAGTACATATCGGGTTGGTGGGTAATATTAGTACATATAGGCCCACAAAACTTAACTATTAAATAAATATGCTTGAATCGATGGGAGTATTAAGTACATCTCATGTAGGTGGGTAATATTAGTACATATAGGCCCATACAACTTAACTGTTAAATAAACATGCTAGAATCGGTGGGAGGGTTAAGTACATCTCGTGTAGGTGGGTAATATTTGTATATATAGGCCCAAAAACTTAACCAATAGGAAACTTTAGTAATGGGGACCCATTTTAGCAGTAACCCACATAGATGTATCATGGTACCCTGAAACTAGGCAGGGTAGGGCACGATTACCGGGCTGATTATAAGCGGTCAAAACAGCGGCAGGGGGTGCGTCAGTTAGGTTACAACGGTTTACGGGCGTGCACGTACTCCGGAGTGGGAAAAAGTAGGCATTGAGTACTAGTAGTTATACACTGTGCATCTTTAATCGTGTCGGGTCGCTATCATAAGGATTGATACACCTTACGGTGGGACCAGCACAGGGTATCTACACGCAAGAGAGGGTAGATTGACATAGACACTTGGAACATGAATACAAGTAAGGGAGACGATTGATAGGGTAGTAAGGGTATATCTAACATGTTCATGGAAATTAAGCTGATTGAGGTGGAATCCTCATGATAGATGTACACCTGAAGGCTACCACCATTTGCGGGGACTGGGATCACGTTGTAATATTATCATTTTATACAAATTACTAGTTGGGACACTAGTTAGGTGGTGCAGAGATATATATAAAAATTAGAATAACAAAGTAGTAACAAAGAAGAGAAAGATTAGAAGCGCATTCAGTTTATCTTGCCTTATCATACCTTATGCTTATCCTATGTTATCTTGTTATCACGGTATTGTCTTATATTCAGTTTATTCATGCCATGATGCTTTTGCCTGTTTATATGCTGAAAGTCACTGGACTTACCAAACTCATGTCTGACCTAGTTTTGTTTCGCCTCTTTTCTTCCGTTTCCCCCCTCTCGATCCACAGGGAGGAAATGTTACCACTTAGCTCATTTTTCTTTCCAAGCTCGAATATAGTTGATGTATTGCTTTGGACTCTCTCTTTCACTGCTATGGCTGGTTCATGCTTATTGGGGAATATCATTGTTATTTTTATGCTTCTTTTATATTTGGAAGTTTTTGAATCAAGACAGAATTTCTATGTATTACTTTAAAGTATGATTGAGCCAATTATTGTAAAAGCTTGACTGAATTAAGTTGTTTATAAAATGACTTTATTTTCCGCTGCTTTATTTGTCTGTCTTGTAATTTATCTGCATCTTTTACCTATAATGCTCCACCGAAGTTAAGGCATTCCCTTTGTGAGTGACCTTAACGGAGGTGGGGTGTTTCAATCAGTCTATATCAAGATCACTGGGACATATACATTAGATAATACATGATAAAGATAAATCAGTCTACATCGCCATCAGTGGTACATGTACATATGATAATACGGGAGGTAATGTCAATAGCCAAAACACAGATAAAGCAAGTCCTCGCCATCATCCAAAAACGCACTCCATGCTGAAGTGCTAAGCCAAAATATCACCTGTAACCTGTTACTAGGCTGCCAGTGTAGAAATAAGGGCACCCTAGTTTGCAAAGTGAAACAAACTACGAGTCAGTCATGGGACTGGTATGAGAAATCAACTTAACTGGTTAAACAACAATAATAAGGCAAACCATAGGACCACGCTGCTAATGCTGAACGGGTTTCCTCCAGTGATTGCCAGTGCATGAAATAAAGTAAATTTCTTGAACAATGCAATGCCTTTTATAAAAATGAAGTCATTATAAGACTCAAGTCCCATCAAACAATGAACACAAACCGAAGGATAGAGTTTTTACCTTATAATGGCCAAAACAAGCTTGGTACGAATAAAACAAAAGTATTTGATATTATTACTAGTGCATATATGTTTCAAAAGCAAATTCAATCATAAATATCAATCCTAGACGACATAGCTACTATCTACTATGTCGCTATATGTAGGTTACAATCAAATCCGCAATTTCGTATTGGGAATTTGGATTCCATCATGAATCGAGGCAAGGGATGTACTCCTCGCCGGCTTTGAGACACTCTAGCAAATGCCTCAGGATCTCCTGCAGTAGACCCTTGGATCCTCCAAGGCCGGTCCTCCCTTACGTTTAAGGATTAGTATTCCTGAACACACGTTTCCCAGTCCTATCGGACCTATCCATCGGCTCCGTAGAGACCGATATAACCGAGGCACCTCACATTTCAACAACCACAAAGGTAAAAATAATATAAATGTCAGGGCTTGTAAAACCCCGACACCACCCATAGTTAGAAGGAAACGTCATGTCCTCCTTGGGTCCCTTATCCCGTTTTTAACTTATACCGAGGTGTGAGGCTCATGAATCAACGCTATACACAAAGCTGCGCTATATTAAAGCCATGCTTTGATCATCAACCACAAGATTTTGCTTTTCAACAAAAAGCCTTGATCATTTGCATCTTTGCATGCCACGCTGTCAATCCACACCATAACATTGATGTCTACCGATATACGACTTCTGAGCTCGTACGTCTCAGAGAAGGGCGTTAAGCAAGAGAATAAATTCTTTGTCGCCAAACAGATGTATATTTAGTAGAGATCAACGAATACAACACATAACACACGTCAGACACACACATCCATTTACAAGTCCGTTCTAGGTCTGAATGAAACCGGAGGCACCTTATTCCTCATTCCATATGTCCAATACAGAAGAGAGGCCCTCGCACATATGGACGATCAACAAGTACGTCCAGACCGCTACCACGTAACCTCGTCAAGGGAGCTACCCATCTCTAAGGCATCATTAGCAATCCATAAGATGTGAAGATCACCGGTCTTGCACCGTCTTCATCTCTTCGACTTTTTATCATCGATCAATTTTTTGAAATGAGAATTAACTTGGCCTCTTCAAATAATTCATGTGTATATAGAATTCAAATCAATTCGTTATATGGTTAAATTATTTGACATCCACATTTCAATTCATTAATATAATTTTCATGTCAAACACATCCAACCATCAAAATATTTGATAAATCAAGTAATGTCAGTTTATTTCCATTCCATATTACTATATATATTTTATAACGATTTATCGCTATTTTTATTTATTTAAAAATAGCTCGTTTTAATTAAACGACGCTTCGGGCCATAACGCGACCCTGGCGCTGTTTTTCCCCAAATTTGATTTATACATTTATCAAAATCTAACCATTGGATCCTAACAATATTAATACCGTTGGAAAGATATTTCCAAAGCGAACCCAACGGTTCTGGTTTCAGTAAAATTCGATGGTCGGATCTCTCGATATAATCATTTAAAGTTACAATTTCAAAACATGAACTGCAGCGTCGTTATTCGTTTTGTTTAATATATATATATACACACAATTCATTCTGGCGTTGTTTTTATTCAGATTTGAATTAAAATTCACATAGTCTAACCATTGGATCTTAACAAAATCTATATCATTGGAAAGATATTTCCAAAGCGAATCCAACGGTTCATGTTTCGAGAAAATCCGATGGTCGGATCTCTCGGTATAATCGTTTAAAATTACGATTTCAAAATGCGAATTGCAGCGTCGTTATTCATTTTATTTGATATATATATATATATATATATGTACACATATACACACACACGTATATATATATATATATATAAAATTCCTTCGATGATTTTTAAATCATTTCTACTTCAAAAATATGGCTAACGCCTTGAAATTTCCGAAAATTTCGCCATAACCTCCTCTGTACGGGAAGGGGTTTGGAAATTTATTGGACTGTATTAGGCACCCAATAAATCCTAAAAAGCATACACATTTTTTTAGTGATATAACTTTGTGTCCACAGGGAAGTGTGTATAGATCATAACTCCAGAGAATAAATTCTCTTCACCCTATAAATAGTTTTTGTGCCTTAATGATTAGGGAGACGTGATTATTATCAACTCCAGACCCGTGTGGTTTTTTTTATTAATTTGACAATTTACCGTTACATTTTACATAGTGCATATCAGTATTCGGTTCAACCTGAAATATAGTCATCGCCATACAAGCCTCTCGCTTGTATGATAAACCTTCAGCCTCGTCACATAAGCTCCAAATGCTTATGTGGTATATGATAGGGTATGCTATCTTCACGCAGTATGCCATGTAGTGTAGTTCAAAATTAATTGTTACTATCTTATGGCGATGTTTACAATCTCACACTAGACAACCAGCACTCCACATCCAGTGGCAATCACGGGAGTTTATATAATAATAAAGTTGCGCAACCAACTCATTAAGGCTTACCTTTTTGTCGGGCATGCAAATAAATTCTTTACTCAACAGCTAATCCATTTTCCAGCTCAGCCTACGTATATATATGCAAAACTAAGCTAAAAATAATATTTTTAGCGAACAAATATTTATTTCAACCATTCATTATTTTTAACACTTCAAATACATGTTAAAATATTATTTTCAATCAACAAATACTTATTTCAACTTTTCGTTATTTTTAACACTTCAAATACATGTTAAAAATATTATTTTCAATCAACAAATATTTATTTCAACCATTCGTTATTTTTAACATTTCAAATACATGTAAAAAATATTATTTTCAATCAACAAATATTTATTTCAACCATGAATTTTTTTAGCAATTCATATACATAATAAAAATGTGATTTCTATTGTTCCAACAATTTATTTCTAACACGAATATTTTATATTCTTCACATGCATAATAAAAATGTGAATTTTATTATCTAAGCAATTTACTTCAATCATGAATAAATTATCAACGCATGAATATATTTCAACATATGAATATAATTCTAACACAATAATATTTCAGAAAATTTTGGCAGCATAATGGCAGGGGGTTTAAAACCGGCACCGTCCCGAGTATGGGTCCTCGCACTACCTTAGGCCTCGCGGCTTTCTCTAAGGGGCTTATTCCAATAATCTAAACATTTCGACCATTTTTCATATCATAATCAATTTTTCCCACAAGTTAATCCAATTTTGTTTCAACCACAAACAACTATCATCAACCATTCGTTATCTCAACCAAATTTTCATGCCAATCACAATCAATTCATATCGTCCATGGTTTGTGGACAGGGGGAGTATATATATATACGTATATAAATATATTTCATTTCCATTTCAGTTTCATTTCAACTCCATTCAACGCACAATATGATTTATACAGCGTATATATAACTTATACATCGCACATATAATTTATACAACGCTTGTATGTGAGATATACAATGCCTACATAAATTATACATCGATTATATAATTTATACATCGCTATTCCGTTCACATTTGAATTTAGAAATCTCACATCGCTTTTTAATCCTTCTGAAATTGTAGCAAGCTCGGAATGCGTTCTAGCTTCTTCTAGAATGTAGATGACGTCGCTACGAGTCCGATGTCTTCGGATTCACTGGATTTCGACAACATAGAAAAAAGATATGATTTTTATTTGAAAATCCTGATTTGAAACACTTAGAAGCGTTATATTCTATTTTAAAAACCAAAGTTGTTACCTCTCTTTAACAGTTCGAAACTAGGTTTAACAATTTCTGCAAATCCGTAGCTTGTGGACAAGATCGGGTTATATAACGACGAAGGGGGTGGAAGGAGATTTCCGGCGCCGGTGGTCACTGTTAGATCAACGGCCTCCTGAAGTCGCGGCGGCGCTTTGAACAGTCAAAGTTCGTGGGGGTGGTTCTCTGCGATGGAGCGACGAGAGGTGATGAACCAAGTATTGATTTGAAGAGGAGGAGAAGATCTTCAAAAAGTTCAACTACGACGAAGGGTATTGTTGAAGGGAATGGCCGAAAATATGGAGAGAAGGTTGGAACCTACTCCGTCCTCGACGAGAAGGAATAACGAGGGTTTTCTAATTTTTTTTATAAAATTAAATTATGAAAGAAATTATATGATTTGCCGATATTTATATTTATTCAAAAATTTGGGTTTTCTTCATACGAACTCCAATTCAGACCCAACGACCATCGCCTCTAACTAAAAAACCCTCATTCCGGACACAATGGAATATGTTTCGTAAGCCCATTCGACTGTTACAGTTAGTTATTTTTCAAATTAAAATATAAGACATTCAATTTTGGATTTGAACGTACATTTTAATTTTCCGAGGCCATGTATTGATTCCAAAAATTCCCGAAAAATAAATATCGCTATGTTGGGACGATACGGTCCCAACAAAATTAATTTCGTCGAATTTGAAGACCATTTGAAAAATGGACTTTTTCTGATCGATCCAATTCAAACTGAAATTACCGAATGCGTTTTCCTTTGCCACGCTCACTTATTAATTCCAAAAATTATGGAATTTGAAACCTAGCAATAATTTGACATTCCGGATCCAACCAAAGTGGTTTCATCAAAAACAGAGGTCGTTTGCAAAATGTCTACTTTTACGGGCTATATTTATATAAAATTTCATAGTGACTACTCTGAATATTCAACTGCCCATAAATTTTGATTCCCGCTATGATATTTCAATTTTTCGGATTTGTTAGAAAGATATTTTCAAACAGATTTAAATATTTTTGATTTCACTAAAATCCGGTTTATTTTGATTATGTACATTCAGTCAATGTTCAAAGTCAATTTTTCAAACTATCGCGCCATTTCAGGCTCGTTATATAATTAAAATAAATTTATTCATTCTAACTTTGATTTAAATAAATTTTTAGTCGTTATTATTTAAAATAAATCATTTTAAAAATTCCAAATTCATTAAAATATCCAAATTAAAATTTTAAATTGGTTTTGATTTTCCGGTTTGTTACAATCTCCCCCACTTAAAACTTTTCATCCCCGAAAAGGAAACAACAGTAAAGTAGGAAACAAAACGGAAACGCAAAGTATTATAAATGTACCTTGCACAAGAGCTAATCAGAGATGTCCACTCTGCAATTGGGATAAGCTTGCTTAATGCTCTCTTCGGTTTCCCAAGTACAGTCTCTGGGATCTCCACTCCACTGCACTTTAACTAAATGAACTTTCTTGTTCCTTAGCTCTTTAGTTTCTTTGCCAATAATCTTTATCGGCTCTCTTCCAACTGCTAATTCTGGAGTAATATCCAAATCCTGCTGCACGGCTTCTTCTACAACTAGATCTGGATCATGCACATGCTTTCGAAGTTGAGACACGTGAAATACATCATGTACCCCAAGCAACCGGTCAGGTAACCCTATAAGCATGAGTTCCAATCCTTTCAAGAATAGGAAATGGACCAATAAATCTAGGTGCCAACTTCCCTGTTTTCCCAAATCGGACTACTCCTCTCATTAGAGAAACTCTCAAATAAACATAATCACCAACAGCAAATGCTAAATCTCTCCATCTAGAATCTGCATAACTCTTTTGTCGGCTTTGAG
This sequence comes from Allium sativum, assembly GCA_030737875.1. Classification (NCBI taxonomy): domain Eukaryota; kingdom Viridiplantae; phylum Streptophyta; class Magnoliopsida; order Asparagales; family Amaryllidaceae; genus Allium; species Allium sativum. The sequence goes on along the minus strand of CM060925.1, from coordinate 134,042,173 downwards.
CTGTTTGTAATCGTTTCTTGATGAAATCGTGTAATGACCCGGAATTCTGAACGAAAACAAAATTTTGTGAATGAACTTAAAATTTAACAATACATTAATAAATTAACTTATTAATGTGTTAACTCATTTACAGGGCCAGAACAGTTAAGTAAGATTTATTTACAATGACCAAAAGCATAGCTAAATCAGTACAACGTAAGTATAACTAAACTTAGCAATAACAGCGCTACTAAAGCACTGTAGCAAAGCGTTACTAAAAGATCCGTAGCTAAGCATTGCAAATGAACCATAGCTATAGCGTTGTAAATAATTACTAAAGTATAAATTGATTTTAGAGACGAATCGAAAGACTGGTAAACTAGAAAATTTGACCTTTAGTCTACACCTATCCTAGGCTAACTAGACTAAGTAATTTCGACCATGTTAGAACCAAACTTGAACCATATCCTTTGCAAGATGATTAAGAGAGTTCAAATGTCAAAATCAAAGTATAACAAGTGTTTGAAATAGGAATGTCTTAGACTTTTAAATACTTAGAAACTCAAGCATGTATGCGCCATGTTTTACAGCAGAAAGGTTGTAGTGTTGCACCCAAAACATACACCAAACCCGAGAGCAAATGGCCTAGGCTAAAGCATCAAAATACATGAAACATAAAAGGACAAAGACCCAACCATTTTCCTGCACATGAAAGTGAACACCATTTCAGCTAGAAACAGCCCATATAGGCGCAAGAAAGAACACCATCCCCTAAAGTAACAAAGCCCATTAGTTAGTTGAATAATTCATATACAAGTATGTTAGTACAAGGATGATAGGGACATATAGCTAGAGTTAAAAACACTTAATATATTTGCCATGATTCAAGGAATTTGCGCAGCAACATATCATGCAACTTGTACTAGGATCTTTAGCCTATTTTTAGTTTAAGATTTAAGGAAACAATAGGTGGAAAACTATGGACCATTGGGAGCTTGACATATGTTTGTACCATAGAAGCTTCCCATTGTTTATGATTATAAACTAGAGAAGAGGATGCAGCATTGAAGAGCTTTGTCAACAAGTGAAAACCTATTGTATGGACATGAATGCTCCACCATCCCTTGTGCAAGAAAAACAAACCAAACTGAGCTTTCAAGAAAAACATTCTCTATTTTTAAAACCTGCACACAATATTTAGTTCAGAGTTATTAAGGATTTAATAATTTAAAGGATAATAGAAAAAACATTAGATAATAGTATTTGTTTTGCCTATAAATAGGCTGATAATTCCCTCTTTGAACTCACCTACATTTCGAACCAAATCAAAAGGGAAAAGGGAAGTTTTAGCACACAACAGCAAAGATACTTAGGTGAGTAAACCTCCCCACGTTTTTATCTTATAGGATGGATATATATATATGCTTACATGTTTAATGAGTAATCAAATATATATGGGAACTTGGAATTTAAGAACATAAGAAACATGGCTGTGAGTAAATCATTCACTGTATATTATTTTATCCCATGCAAGTATAAATGTGTATATGTGCTATGCTTATTATGATGATATTGCAAAAACCTTATCACTGAAACATGCTTATTTGATCACTAAGATAGGTTCTGTTAAGTTAAAACTGTGCATACTCCATTTCTCTATTTTGTTCAAATCTTTAGATCTGGTTGCTAGGAGTAGGTTAGGATTTAACTCTATGTATGCAAAGGGACCATTCAGGTTTATAAATAACATTTTTAAAAACATAAACCAATGGAATATAAAAATGTATATGCCCTATGGACAAAGTTAGACACTATATAAGATCTGGTCTAAATTAAATAAATTCGCAAGTATGGATAAGTAAAACCTTAAAATGTTTCTGGTGGGGTCTTCGCTGTGTGTAGACAAATGGTCGGACGGACATTAGTCATCTCCAGCGGACGTGGTTGATCGGGGACGTAAATTCTTGGTTGAATGAGTTGAGGTGACTCCAGCACTATTCATACATATGCTGTATGGAGGGAGATACTTTGCGATGAACGGAGTGCACGTGCACACTGCAACATGCTCCGCAAGCTTCAAATATGGTGAAGTTTTGTTTTAAATTAACAGTAGCAAGAAGAAGGGAGTGGCATCATGTAAATCATGGCCTGTGAAATGGTGTGTGGGGAAAGCCGACAGTCCACTGGAGCTGGAGGACATGGTGAAGGGGGTAACAATGTACAGTAGGGGAAGGAAGGCTGTGTTGAAATGAAAACAGGAAATGGGAACAAGTTTTGGAGAATGGTATACATCAGGTCTCGGGAGGGAAATAATATAAGGTAGCAGGTTCCTTTCCATTAAAATTGGAAGTATAGCAAGTCACGTTAGAAGAAGAGAGGGTGCGAAAGTGGTGAGATAGGTAGTCATCAGAGATGGAGGAGGAAGGTGGTTCACGGCAGCAACATGAAGTGCGAACCATTAGAAAATAGGAAAAAGAAATAATGTAGAGCATAGTACTTAGCAGCAGGTGCAAAACGTATTTAAAGCAGGGAATGATTTAAGTAGCAGGTTCCTTCGTTCCATTTCAATAGAGGGGGCAGGCCACGTGAGCAGATTGGGGAGACGCAGGCTAAAATTGTTTGGGCCACACAAGTTGTAAAGGGTAGGTAAATTAAATAGGAGGTGGTTGGGCCAGAATTAGTGGGCCTGTGAAGGGAATAGGGTTCATATTTAAATAGGAGAATAGTTAAAGAAGTAATGGGCTGAAGGTTTTTAAATGGGCCTGTTTTAATTAAAATAGTAAATGTTAAAAGAAGGAAGTAGTCCAAAATTTTATTTTAATCTATTTGTTTAAATACAATTCTAAATAACTTAAACATGATTTGTTTCATAAAATTATGATCACAACCTTGCTAAATTTATAATAATAAGTTAAGTGATATATAGAAATGATGTAATGCATGTGAAGTAGAGTACATATACACCTTTAAATATATTTATATAAGTTGTATAAATTTAATTTAAATTATTCATAAATAATTAAATTAAATTAACAAAGGGAGAAATAATTTATCAAATCATTTCAAGACTCAAAATAAATAAAAGTTGATGAGTCGTATTAAAGGAAGGTGATGTAACTGTAAATAATTAATTAAATAAATAAGACTTTTATTAATTATATAAATTAGGGATAATTTATATAACTTATTATTGGACATTTGTAAATAGAAATCAAGTTATAGGTTATAAACCTGAGAAGAAGAAATGATTATTTTATTAGATCGAGTCAAATGATAAATAAAATAATAGGAGATCAAGAGAAAATGGATTAACTGTCGATATTAGATCCAAATGTTCTATCCCGGGTTTTATAAAAAGAAGATTTTTCATGAGAAAGGTTTTTAGCCGTGCTTCGCACACGGTATAGCGTGATATTGAAATAAAGGAGTTAAGCTAATATTTTTCGAAATAAAAATATTAAAGGAATGTGAATTTTTGAAATGAGAATTCAAATGGGATTACTGAAAAGTAGGAACTGACTAGAATTAATAAATTGAATGATTTTCTGAGTATGAATCTGATATTGGTTTTCGGCCTTTAGGATTTATGCTTAGGAAGTTGTTCTCTTAATGATTACAGTCAGTGACTGATCGATGTGAAAGAATAGTGATACGTAAACATAGGAAATATGAATACATGAATATGTATATATGATGATTGGTCAATAGGAATTTCAATTAGAAATAAGATTGTTGTTTGCACACGTATTTTCATTTGATAGTTAAAACACCGACTATCAAAGTTTGACCATTTAACGTTGTTAATATGGAGAGACCGGTTGGACTATTATCCAAAGAACCACTCCGTATTGGCATAAGCGTTGCGAAACAAGTATGCTAAATCTATTGAAGACGGAGAAAAGTACAAGGGATGTTGTATAAATCTTAGACAACGATCGGCTAAGATGGATATACTGAATAGTGCCTTCGGTTTGTCCTGTCCCAGGACAACTTGTAAGGACGAACGTCTGACAAAGTACTCCTAACTAATCACGTACGTTGATCTTTTCAAACGTAGTTATAAGTGGCAGAGGAATTCATTTCTCTTGCTTTATACTTGTAATATATTTTTGAATAAGTCAATTAGTAAATTAGCGGGTTTGACGATGTGACGTTCAAAGCAAATCAAAAGAGTGTCAGGTTACGTTTAGCCTCAAGCTTCACAACCAGGGAATGACAAAAATCTGGCAGGCTGCATGGCTATGTGGTTAGCTCCCATTAGGATGTATCATCACCTATCTAGAGATATTTCCTTGTTTCTTATTCTATCGATTCTGACCTGTTTTGGGAAACGGTTGGCTTGCTACCACCGTTGGTGATATACATTCGATACACTCAAGAGAAATGAGTGATCGGTCATGTGTGGCCGGGTTACAAGATGTTCTTGTTGAACCTGTGTATTCGTATCTAGAGATACACCTCCGGAAGGTGATTCCATACCTTGTCATAGTTGGAAACCCAATATCCATAAGCACTTAACGGTTTTGTTTGTATACTATAAGTAGAATGTGAGATGTAAGCATTTTACTAGATTATGAATTATTTGTGGACATCCTAGACATTATCATAATATCTGTTTTAAATATGCAAACTATTTTGATCTCATAAGGTAAAAACCCATTCCGTATTCACGACGTGGTCTTATGAATCATTGTGATTTATTAAAACTTGTTTATAAATCGTTTACTCATACCAGTCCATGACTGACCCGGAGTTTATTTTCTGTGTTTTCCTTAAATTCTTGGGTACTCATAATATTTATTATGAGTAGACAAGTGATCCAGGTTCTAAGGTAACGTTGGAGTAGCAAGATGGCAGGATCTGAAGTGTTGGCTTATCTATCTTATGTTATGTATAACTATCCAAATGTTGGTTCAGTTATGATGTTATGTACTATCATTATGCAAGTTAGTATTACGGCTGATTATTATGTAATCGATGTAATTTGTATCCCTATGTATCCAGTACTTTAAATGTACTTGACTTATGAAATATAATATTTTGGTTATTATATATATTGTCCCAAGTTCCGCTGTGTGATTCTGATGTCTTTTCTTAGTTCTATTCTTCTATCTATTTCTTTTCTTATATAATGATACAACTTCCGAGGCACTGGAAAGTTGGGTCATTACAAATCGACTTTGTCTGAAGCTTCACGAATCATATCGGGACCCAATATAAGTCAGTTTCCCAGTTCTACCGAACATGCGGGAGATCTACAAGGTCTACCGTACAGTGCTTCGAACGGTGACATTTCCAAGCTCGCATGGTAGCTGTTGTTGTATGAGAACTCAGCTAAATGCAAGTGATCTTCCCATGATCTACCAAAATCAATAATACAAGCCCGTAGTAAATCTTCTAGTATACGGCTCACCCTCTCAGTTTGGCCATCTGTTTGAGGATGATATGCGGTGCTCAGGTTCAGTTTTCTTCCCAATTCTGCTTGGAATGCTTCCCAGAATTTATTAGCAAAAATTGGGTCTCTGTCACTGACTATGCTGATGGGGACTCCACGCAGTTTAACAATTTATTTGAAATAAATCTGTTCTAGACTTTGAGCGGTTCTATTGGATCTAACAGGTATGAAGTTGGCGGTGTTCATGAAACGATCTTCAATCACCCAGATACTGCATTTCCTTTGCTGTTCGGGGCAAACCATCTATGAAATCCATGGAAATTTGTTCCCACCTCCAATTTGGAATTTCCAATGGTTGCAACAATCCGGCAAGTTTTTGTTGATCGCTTTTGACTTGTTGACAAGTAGAACACTGGCTAACATATATAGAATTGTCCCTTTTCATTGCCCTCCGCCAGAATGTGCGTTTGAGTTCATTGTACATCTTACTCACACCAGGATGGGTACTAAGTTTGGACTTGTGGCATTCATCCACCCTTCTCTTCGGAGCTCAGAAATATTGGGGATGCAACTTCGGCCTTTCAACCTCAGAACTCCCTTGTTATCAATCTGGAAACTCGAGGGTTCACCTTTCTTGATCCTCTTGCTAATCCTCTGAATAAATTCATCGTCTTTATGAAGAACAGAGATTTTATCAATCAATGAAGGCGTGATTATAAGATTGGCGATGATTACAGTTTTTCTGCTAAGCACATCCGCTACCACATTGGCTTTCCCTAGCATATACAGAATGTCTAGATTGTACGCTGTAAGAAATTCTAGCCACGCTGCTGTCTTAAGTTTAAACCTTTCTGGGTGAACTAATACTTCAATGATTGATGATCTCTAAATAATTCAAACTTTTCAACCAATAAATAGTGTCTTTAGATTTTCAAAGAAAATACGACGGTGAGAAACTCAAGATCATGAGTAGCGTACCTCTTTTCCTGCGGCTTCAACTGACGGCTAGCATAAGCGACTACTTGGCCTCTTTTCATTAATACTGCCCCAAGACCTCCAATAGAACCATCCGTCCAGAACGTCAAATCCTGATTGCCATCGATAATTGTAGTACTGGAGTCGTCGTCAATTTTAATTTCAGCTCTTGGAAAGCTGCCTCACATTTTGGAGTCCAATTGAATCGTGCGTGCTTCTTAGTAAGCTTTGTTAATGAACCAGATATCTTCGAAAAATCCTTAATGAATTTCCGATAATAACTAGCCAATCCTAGAAAACTCCGAATTTATGTGGGTGTAATAAGCTGCTTCCAATCTTGAATTGATGTAATTTTACTTGGATCAACTGAAATTCCTTCCTTTGATACGACGTGACCAAGGAACTTCACTTCATCTTGCCAGAATATACATTTAGAAAATTTAGCTTTCAGGATGTTCTTTCTCAGAATTTCCAACACTTGTTCCAAATGTTTCTCATGTTCGCTAGCTGACTTAGAGAAAATTAAAATATCATCTATGAAAACCAGCACAGATTTATTCAAGACCCCTCTGAATACTCTATTCATTAAGTCGACAAAGTAAGCTGGAGTGTTAGATAAGCCGAACGACACTACTAACCACTCATAAAATATATCTGACCTCTGAAAGCTGTTAAAAGAACACATTCTTCAGCCATTCGCGGTTGATGGAAACCTGTAGCTAGGTCCATTCTGGAAAATACTTGCGCTCCATTCAATTGATCCAACAAATCATCGATGCGGGATAATGGATATTTATTCTTGAGCATCTGCTTGTTGAGGTCTCGGTAATCAACACATAGTCGGAGAGTACCGTCTGACTTCGAAACAAATACTACGGCTGCTCCCCAATTAGAGAAGCTCGGTATGATCAGACCTTTCCATAGCAATTGTCGAGTTTGATTGCCTAATTCTTCTTTTTCCTTCAAGGTCATTCTTCGAATTGAATGTACTACTGGCCTTGCATTCAGAATTAGCTCGATTTTGAAGTCAATTTCTCTTTGCGGCGGTAAGCTATCGATTTCCTCGAATACATCTGTATAGTGTTTAACGATAGGAATATTTTCTAATAAAGTGGGAGTAACTTCTAGGTAGACCAATTTTTTTTTCTATCTGAATCTGAGCCTTAGCATGGTATAATAATATATCCCGGCTTCGTTTTAACTTTAACGACTCTTTCGGCACATTTAACTTCGGCCTCATATTTCGTTAACCAATCTAACCCAAGAACAATATCAAACTCCGAAAAATCTATGACGGTCGACTTAAAAGGAAACTGGTAAAAAGAATAAGAGACCGGCACATTACAATTCAAACCGAGAACAAGAGAGCCTCCTATCGGATTATGAACTCTAATCGATTCTTTAAGATTTATTGGTTTTAACTATTTAACAGTGTTACTTGCAATGAAAATTTGTGATGCACCAGTGTCAAATAATACGGAAACAGGAATATTTTTAATAGTAAGGGTACCTCCTAAAATATCGGGCTTACCTGCTCCCGGAGAAGAGGCTGGCGGATCTGCTCCGCCATATACATGAGCAACCTGGGAATTCTTAAGCAACGGACAATTTAGCTTGATATGTCCCTTTTGATGACAATTGAAACACTCTCGTTTATCCCCAGAATTCTGACTCCGGCCTGCTTGGTCTGTCCTTTGCCTCTTGGGAGCATTGCATTCTTTGGCCCAATGACCATTTTGGCCACAATTGCGACAAACACCCTTTGGTTTCCAATTTGCTTGCGACTTGGCAGGTGCTGAGTTGCTTGCTTCTGGTTGCTTTTCAAAAGCCTTGCGCTTGTTGCTTGCTTGATTCTTTGCACGGTCTACATCTAAGTTCCTCTGATCCAAGCTCTCATAATTGCATGCCATATCTACCATATCGGCAAATGGAAGCTTAATGTGGCTCGTTGTTCTATTCTGGTACCTGCGCTGAAGTCCGTGGATGAACCTCTTGCTCTTTTTCTTAGCATTCTGAATCAGCTCGGGCGCATAACGGGATAAATGAGTGAACTTGTTGAGGTATTCTTGAATGGTGCGATCTCCTTGCTGGAGATTGGCAAATTCGCCGTGCAAGCGCTCCATCTCTTGCTCAGGAATGAACTTATCCTTGAACAACACTTTGAATTCATCCCAAGACATCTCCACCTCTAGCTCATCCAAGGTGATGGCTTCCCACCATAGTTGTGCCTCTTCTTGCAATAACCAAGTGCACACAAAACTCTTACGATGATCCTCGAGCCCCAAGCCAGCGAACATTTTCTCTCATGTATTTAACCAAGTTAGGGCCTCAGTTACCGTACTAGTGCCAGAGAATGTCTTGCCTCCTAGATTTTTGAATTTCTTTGTCACTCGGTCTAGATCGAATGGTTGAGGGGGCGGTGGCGGCTGAATCAAGGGCTTCTCAGCAACGGGGATATTCCCTCGTCCTTGGCCTTGACCTCCTCGGCCTCTACCTCTAGTAGCTCTCGTAGCCATCCATGTCAGTTCTGTACAAGCAAGACAAGAGTCAGGTTCACAGAAATGATAATTTTAAGGAATGGTAAAAGAAGAAGAACATAAGGAAAACAATGATGCAGTGATCGATTTATTATGCTATTCTGTTGCTCATTCTAGGACATTACTAATCCTATCTCTAATGAGTCACTCGCCTTAGAACACTACTGATTCTATTTTTGACGAGGTGTTTAATGTGTTTAATTCCAGAACTAAGATTAACCAAAGCTCTGATAGTAACCGTGACGATCCGAAACCCCGTGTCATGGAAGTAAGGATAATCATTGGAATATAACACATTAATCATCATTAGCAGAGTACAGATAATAACATGAGCATGAAAATAGAATAATTTACATCAACATGAAGCGGAATCATAAAATGTAATAAACATCAGAGTAGCACAGTCATAGGATACAACTTAGTGCATAATGGAAAGGATCGGTCTACATCAAGATCATTGGAACATATACATCAGATAATACATGATAAAGATAAATCAGTCTACATTGCGATCAGCGGTACATATACATATGATAATACAGGCGATAATGTCAACGGACAAAATACAGATAAAGAAAGTCCTCGCCATCGTCCAAAAACACACTCCATGCTGAAGTGCTAAGCCAAAATATCACCTACAACCTGTCACTAGGCTGCCCGCGTAAAAATAAGGCCATCCGAGTTTGCAAAGTGAAACAAACTACGAGTCAATCATGGGACTGGTATGAGAAATCTACTTAACTAGTTAAACAACAATAATAAGGCAAATTATAGGACCACACCGCTAACGCGGAACGGGTTTCCTCCAGTGATTGCCAGTGCATGAAATAAAGTAAATCTCTTGTACAACGCAATGCTTTTTATAAAAATGAAGCCATTATAAGACTCAAGTCCCATCACACAATGCAACGCAAACCAGAGGATAGAGTTTTTACCTTATGATGGCCAAAATATGCTTGGTACGAATAAAACAAAAGTATTTGATATTATTACTAGTGCATATATGTTTCAAAAGCAAATTCAATCATAATTATCAATTTTAGACGGCATAGCTACCATCTACTATGTCGCCATATATAAGTTACAATCAAATCTCGTATTGGGAATTTGGATTCCATCATGAGTCGAGGCAAGGGATGCACTCCTCGCCAGCTTCGAGACACTTTAGCAAATGCCTCAAGATCTCCCGCAGTAAACCCTTGGATCCTCGAAGGCCGGTCCTCCCTTACATTTGAGGATTAGTATTCCTGAACACACGTTTCCCAGTCCTATTGGACCTATCCATCGGCTCCGTAGAGACCGGTATAACCGAGGCGCCTCGCATTCCAGCAACCACAAAGGTAAAAATAATATAAATGCCGGGGCTTCTAAAACCCAGATACCACCCATAGCTAGAAAGAAACGTCATGTCCTCCTTAGGTCCCTTATCCTCTTTTTAACTCATATCGAGGTGTGAGGCTCGCGAATCAACGCTATACACAACGCTACGCTATATTAAAGCTGTGGTTTGATCATCAACCACAAGATTTTGCTTTTCAACAAAAAGCCTTGATCATTTGCATATTTGCATGCCATGCTGTCAATCCACACCATACCATAATGTCTAGCGATATACAACCTTCGAGCTCGTACGTCTCAGAGAAGGGCGTTAAGCAAGAGAATAAATTCTCCGCCGCTAAAAGATGTATATTTAGTAGAGATCAACGAATACAACACATAATACACGTCATACACACATCCATTTACAAGTTTGTTCTGGGTCTGAACGAAACCGGAGGCACCTTATTCCTCGTTCCATATGTCCAATAAGGAAGAGAGGCCCTCGCACATCCGAACGATCAACAAGTACGTCCAGACCGCTACCACTGTACTCTCATCAAGGGAGCCACCCATCTCTAAGGCATCAGTAGCAACCCATACGATGTGAAGATCACCGGTCTTGCACTGTCTTCATCTCTTCGACTTTTTTTCACCGATCAATTATTTGAAATGAGAATTAACTCGGCCTTTTCAAATAATTCACGTGTATATAGAATTCAAATCAATTCGTTCTATGGTTAAATTATTTGACATCCACCTTTTAGTTCATTAATATAATTTTCATGTCAAACACATCCAACCATCAAAATATCTGATAAACCGAGTAAAGTCAGTTTATTTCCATTCCATATCGCTATATATATTTTATAACGATTTATCGCTATTTTTATTTATTTAAAAGTAGCTCGTTTTAATTAAACGACGCTTCGGGCCATAACGCGGCCCTGACGCTGTTTTTCCCCAAATTTGATTTACACATTTCTCAAAATTTAACCATTGGATCCTAACAAAGTTAACATTGTTGGAAAGATATTTTCAAAGCGAACCCAACGGTTCCGGTTTTGGGAAAATCCGATGGTCGGATCTCCCGATATAATCGTTTAAAGTCACGATTTCAAAACACGAACTGTAGCGCCGTTATTCATTTTATTATATATATATATATATATAATTCATTCTGGTGCTGTTTTTATTCAGATTTGAATTAAACATTTCACACAATCTAATCGTTGGATCTTAACAAAATTTATATCATTGAAAAGATATTTCCAAAGCGAACCCAACGGTTCCGGTTTCGAAAAAATCCGATGGTCGAATCTCTCGGTATAATTGTTTAAAATTACGATTTCAAAACGCGAACTGCAGTGTCGTTATTCGTTTTATTTGATTTATATTTATATATATAGATATAATTCCTTCGACGATTTTTAAATTGTTTCTACTTCAAAAATATGGCTAACGCCTTGAAATTTCCGAAAATTTTGCCATAACCTCCTTTGCACGGGAAGGGGTTTGGAAATTTATTGGGTCGTATTAGGCACCTAACAAATCCTAAAAAGCATACACATATTTTTAGTGATATAACTTTATGCCCACAGGGGAGTGTGTATAGATCATAACTCCAAAGAATAAATTCTCTTCACCTTATAAATAGTTTTTGTGCCTTAATGACTAGAGAGACGTGATTATTGTCAACTCCCGACCCGTATGGGGTTTTTATTAATCTGACAATTTACCTTTACATTTTATATAGTCCATATCAGTCTTCGGTTCAACCTGAAATATAGTCATTGCCATACAAGCTTCTCGCTTGTATGGTAAATCTTCAACCTCGTCACATAAGCTCCAAATGCTTATGTAGTAGATTAAAGAGTATGCTATCTTCACGCAGTATGCCATGTAGTGTAGTTAAAAATTAATTGTTACTATCCTATGACGACATTTATAATCTCACACAGAACAACCAACACTCCACATTAAATGGCATTCACAGGAGTTTATATAATAATAAAGTTGCACAGCTAACTCATTAAGGCTTACCTCTTTATCAGGCACGTAAATAAATTCTTTACTCAATAGCTAATCCATTTTCCTGTTCAGCCTGTGTATATATATGCATAACTAAGCTAAAAATAATATTTTTAGCGAACAAATATTTATTTCAACCATTTGTTATTTTTAACACTTCAAATACATGTTAAAAATATTATTTTCAATCAACAAATATTTATTTCAACCATTCATTATTTTTAACACTTCAAATACATGTTAAAAATATTATTTTCAATCAACAAATATTTATTTCAACCATTCGTTATTTTTAATACTTCAAATACATGTTAAAAATATTATTTTCAATCAACAAATATTTATTTCAACCATGAACTTTTTTAGCGATTCGTATACACAGTAAAAATGTGATTTTTATTGTTCCAACAATTTAATTCTAACATGAATATTTTATATTCTTCACATGCATAATAAAAATGTGAATTTTATTATCTAAGCAATTTACTTCAATCACGAATAAATTATCAACGCATGAATATATTTCAATATGTGAATATAATTCTAACACAATAATATTTCAGAAAATTTCGGCAGCATAACGGCAGGGGGTTTAAAACTGACACCATCCCGAGTACGGCTCCTCGCACTACCTTAGGCCTCGCAGCGTTCCCTAAGGGGCTTATTCCAATAATCTAAACATTTCGACCATTTTTGTAATGGCGCGTTTTGTTAGCTGTCGAATAATTAATTTATTTAATTATTTATATATCGATTTGGCGATATCGATAACTTAAAGTAAAATGTTCGAACTTATAATTTATAATTATAATTAAAACGAACCTGAAACGACGCGGCAGTTCGTTATTTGGCGAGTTGAACTTCAACTGAATATACAAGATTCGTTTTAAGCCGGATTTCTGTGAAACAAGAAACGTGTGGAGCTGGTGGAGTATATCTTTCTAGTGGAAGAGAAAAATCGGGGTTTCGTCGTGTAGATTTTGAGATATGTCCAAATCAAATATTCAGAAAAACAGCGGTATATTCGTTCGTGGCCATAACGGTTATTTCGAAATAACTAGATATAGTGTGTGAATTTAGACAAGGTTCTTTTGGGAAATAGCGATAATTTAATTTTTAGAATTTTACTGTAATTTTTAATTAATTAAATACGCGACTTTTTATTTGAAGTATTTTGCACCCTGTAATCAACATTTTGAAGTTTCAAAATATGAGTCCACCTACCGGTATTATTATATTTTTGGGATCCTGACACGTTGTCCATCACAACGGTATTTTGAGTTCTGTCGATAGTTGTCCGATTTTGTATCGTACGGTTTCTCATTTTCTTACTGTTGAAGTAACCGTGTATAATATTAGCCTCTTCATTTTATAAAGCTCGAGCATACCTTGTATTGGTTTATTTTGAATAAGTTATAACAAATATTATTTTTTTCATAATATAAAGGGATTCTTCACGGCTAAGGTTAGACAACGTGTGTCATCCCTATCCTAGTTTTCACACCGAAAATGAATGGCCAACCTGGAGCCTACGTAATTGCTTAAGGATTTAACACTTTTAAATAAAAAAAACCAGTACCCTATAAATCATCGTTTCCTCCCAACCTTACTTTACTTTTTCTCGTCCGTTAGTTATGAGCCGCCACTGAAAATCTCGTCCTCAAACAAAAATCGCGAGAAGAAAAAATCAATGCAAATTCAAATTAAAAATCCTAAAATCTCGGAATAAGGTCTATTAACATGCTCTGGCCTTAAGCTTTCCGTTCCTGCTCATTTCGCTACGCTCGACGCTGTTGTTCAGTGAAGGCCGAAGTTACAGGAAGTCCTAGGGTTCCCTTTTTGAGGTAATTCATAGATCGAATCTTGAAATGGGATACGGTTTTGTGTTCGAATGGTGGAGGAGAAGCTGAGGTGAATTTTTGGTACGATTTGGTGCTAATAAAGTTCGTGACCCGTATGGATATCACGGTTTGGGGTTTCGACAGAAAGTACCAGGGTGACGTCGAACTGAATTTTATGGGTATGGGTTTGATCCGGATGCGAAGAGGGAGGGAGTGGTATTTTCAGTCTGGTTTTTCGTGGACCGAGGTAGGAGAGAAAGGGGATCAAAGAAGTGTCCATGGCGTGAATACTGGAGTCGTGGTTCACTGTTTGGGGAAGAAGGTGTAAACCGGGTTTGGGCCAATGTGAAAGGGGTTTGGGCCGAGAAAAATGGGGTGAGGCCCATTAAGGTTTAAAATTTAAATATGAATTATATGTATGAAATGTGTAAACTTATATTTGCCATAACTTGTTCATATGTGGACGGAATCCAACAAAACAAGATCCGATGGGATCGTATGGACGAGAGCGTCTCAATGAAGCTGACTGGAAGTGGATTGGGGCTCGAGTGAATTTATGGCAAGATAAATTGTTTGATTCAAATCAAATAACAGTTTATCGTTCTTTAACGATGAACTGCAAATGTGAGTAAATCTCACAAACTCTAAACAGTTTTATTTTCAAGTTGTATTCTTAGAACTGTTAAAATATTATCCGTTTGACTGTTTGACTGTGTGTTGACTGTTTGATTGAACTGCTAGTCAGTTAGTAGAGATTTTATATATATATATCACGTATATATATAAACCGTAAAATAGTCATATGTTGATTCTGCTATCAGAATATTTCACAGTGAAGTGAAATCGATGTTGTTGTATTGTCTAACATCTGTGGTGCAGGGAAACAGGTTGGAGGAATCCAACTGGATTCCTCAGCAGTTATTTTTACTGTGATTTATATATTGTGACATATAATGTGATGTATATAATCCGTTGTGATTATGCGTGTTTGGACAAATATTCATCGTTGTTAGATGATGTGTTAAAAACCATAAGTTAACCAAAGCGAAGTTAGTCGAGGTAAACAAAGTAATTGGTTAAGTAAATCAAAGCAAGTTAGTTAAGTTAAACTAAGTGATTAATCAATGTGAAGTAGTTAAGTTAAACTAAGTGATTTATCAAAGTGAATTAGTAAGTTAAACTAAGTGATTTATCAAAGTGAATGAGTTAAGTTAAACTAAGTGATTTATCAAAGTAAATTAGTTAAGTTAAACTAAGTGATTAATCGATGTGAATTAGTTAAGTTAAACTAAGTGGTTAATCGAAGTGAATTAGTTAAGTTAACTAAGTGGTTAATCGAAGTGAATTAGTTAAGTTAAACTAAGTGAATCGGTTAGAGTTAATCAACGTGAATTAGCTAAGTTAAACTGAGTGGATTTGTTCAGTTAATCAAGACGAATTAACCAGTTAGGTTAAACCAGTTGAGTTAACCAGTTAGAGTTAACCAGTTAGGTTAAACCAGTTGAGTTGACCAGTTAGAGTTAACCAGTTAGAGTTGACCAGTTAGAGTTAATCTGTTAGAGTTAACCAGTCGAGTTAACAGTTGAGTTAACCAGTTAGAGTTGATCAGTTAGAGTTGATCAGTTAGAGTTATCCAAGCAGAGTTAATCGAGTAGAGTTGTCGAATATCACTTATCCGAAGTAGAGTTATTGAATATAGTGTATTCGAGAGAAGAGTTATCGAATATAGTTTATTCGAGTGGAGAAATCAAATGTTATTCATTTGAGAAGAGTTATCGAATATAGTTTATTCGAGTGGAGAAATCAAATGTTATTCATTGAGAAGAGTTATCGAATATAGTTTATTCGAGTGGAGAAATCAAATGTGATTCATTTGAGAAGAGTTATCGAATATTATTTATTCGAAGAGTAGTTATCGAATATTGGTTATTCGAAGTTAGTTAATCGAGGAGTTAATCCGAAGGAGTTAGTCGAAGAGTTAATCCAAAGGAGTTATTCGAAGTTAGATAATCCAAAGGAGTTATTCGAAGTTAGTTAATCCAAAGGAGTTATTCGAAGTTAGTTAATCGAGGAGTTAATCCGAAGGAGTTAGTCGAAGAGTTAATCCAAAGGAGTTATTCGAAGTTAGATAATCCAAAGGAGTTATTCGAAGTTAGTTAATCCAAAGGAGTTATTCGAAGTTAGTTAATCCGAAGGAGTTAATCGAAGAGTTAATCCGAAGGAGTTAATCGAAGAGTTAATCCAAAGGAGTTATTCGAAGTTAGTTAATCCAAAGGAGTTATTTGAAGTTAGTTAATCCAAAGGAGTTATTTGAAGTTAGTTAATCCAAATGAGTTATTCGAAGTTAGTTAATCCGAAGGAGCTAGTCGAAGAGTTATTCGAAGTTAGTTAATCCAAAGGAGTTATTCGAAGTTAGTTAATCCAAAGGAGTTATTCGAAGTTAGTTAATCCAAAGGAGTTATTCGAAGTTAGTTAATCCGAAGGAGCTAGTCGAAGAGTTATTCGAAGTTAGTTAATCCAAAGGAGTTATTCGAAGTTAGTTAATCCAAAGGAGTTAGTCGAAGAGTTAATCCAAAGGAGTTATTCGAAGTTAGTTAATCCGAAGGAGCTAGTCGAAGAGTTATTCGAAGTTAGTTAATCCAAAGGAGTTATTCGAAGTTAGTTAATCCAAAGGAGTTATTCGAAGTTAGTTAATCCAAAGGAGTTATTCGAAGTTAGTCAATCCGAAGGAGCTAGTCGAAGAGTTATTCGAAGTTAGTTAATCCAAAGGAGTTATTCGAAGTTAGTTAATCCGAAGGAGCTAGTCGAAGAGTTATTCGAAGTTAGTTAATCCAAAGGAGTTATTCGAAGTTAGTTAATCCGAAGGAGCTAGTCGAAGAGTTATTCGAAGTTAGTTAATCCAAAGGAGTTATTCGAAGTTAGTTAATCCGAAGGAGCTAGTCGAAGAGTTATTCGAAGTTAGTTAATCCAAAGGAGTTATTCGAAGTTAGTTAATCCGAAGGAGTTAGTCGAAGAGTTAATCCAAAGGAGTTATTCGAAGTTAGTTAATCCAAAGGAGTTAGTTGAAGAGTTAATCGAATATAGTTATTCGAAAGAAGGTGTTAATCGAATATTGTTGTTCGAGTAAAGTTAAAAGAGTTAATCGAATTTAGTTATTCGAAATGAGTTATTCGAATTAGATATTTGAATAGAGTTCAACACGTAAGAGTTAATTGAATATTAGTTATTCAATTTGAGTTAATCGAATTCAGTTATTCGAGAAGAGTTAAATCGAATTTAGTTACTCGAAAGGAGTTAATCAATTTGAGTTAAATTAATCGATGTGAATTAAGTTGAATCGAAATGGAGTAAATCGATTAGAATTAAGTTAATCGAGTTAGAGTAAATCGAATATTGGTTATTCGAAGGCAAGTTATTCGAATTAGTTATTCGAAGGAGTTAATCAAATGAGTTGATCCAACGGAGTTAGTCGAATATTAGTTATTCGAATAGAGTTAAAGGAGTTATCGATTTTAGTTTGATCAAAAGGAGTTATCGATTAGTAAATCGAAAGGAGATTTTCGAATATGGCATATTCGAAAGAAAGAGATCGAATATTGTTTATTCGAAAGAGAGAGATTTCGAATATAAGTTATTCGAAGAGAGATAATCGAATATAAGTTATTCGAAGAGGAGTTAATCGAATAGAGATTACTCGAAAGAGAGTAATACGTCGAATTCAATTATAGCGAATTCGGGAAAGTACTATTTACTTTCCAGGGTTTAAATCAAGATTTAGTTATTGATTTAGAAATTAGGTGTCTGATAAATTATTCGAGTTAGGAGATAAAGTTATAATTTAGGTTAGACATTGCAGAAGTAGGAATTATAACGTTATAGTTATAATCAAACGTTGTCATATAAGAAGTGGATTCGTAACCTGAATCCGAGAATTTGCGTAAACAGATGATTGGAAAAAGTGAGTGATGAGCTTCATCTATTTCACAGTAAAGAACGTTGTTCAATTAAGGTCTGAGAGGTAATTATACCCCAACTTGATTGACTTCAGAATTGACAAAGGGATAGTTGTGGTTCGATAGAAAAGGTTTATTTGAAATATAGTTAAGTAATAAGCGATTAATGGATTAAGCGTAACGATGTTTTATACAACGTTCATTGGAAATCCGTAATGAGTTTTGGAAACGTTTTCCAAATATAGTCAGATATGTTTTCTAAACATAGAAAATGAATTGTTTTCATGATAAGAATTTAAGAAACAGAGTTAAGCAAATTCAGAAACTGACTGGAGAGGGTAAGTTGAACGGTTTTCTAAGTGACGATCTGATGTTGGTTTCGACCTTCCGTATTGATACTTAGAGAATTGTTCTCATACTAGTTACAGTTAGGGACTGATAGTTGCGAAATAATAGTGATGTGAAAATAAGCTATGGAAATGTTTTCCAATGATTAATAACATATATTTTCTAAATATATGAAAAAGGGAAATATGAACATATGATGATTGATCGATCGAATTTCCATTTGGAAATAAGATCGTTGTTTGTACACCGACATGTTTTCATTTGATAGTTAGATCACAGACTATCAAAGTTTTGACCATTTTAACGTTGTTAATATGGAGAGACCGGTTGGATTATTATCCAAAGAACCACTCTGTATTGGCATAAGCGTTGCGAGCAATATATGCCAAAGATAAATTGAAGACGGAGTAAAGTGCAAGGGCTGTTGTATAAATCTTAGATAACAGTGTCTAAGATGGATATACTGAATAGTGCCTTCGGTTTGTCCAGTCCCAGGACAACGTATATGGAAGAAGGTCTGACAGAGTATATCCAATGGATCGCGTAAGTTGATCTGTTCAAACGTATTCACGTTTGGTGGCGGAGGAATTCGTTTCTCTTAGCTGTATACCCGTGTTATTTTTGGATAAGTCAATTTGTGATTTGGCGGGTATGACGATGTGGCATTCAAAGTGAATGGTGATCAGATGTTCTGAAGATAGACGTAGCCTCTAGCCTCACACCAGGAAGTAACAAAAGTTGGGCTAGGCAGCATGGCTAGTTGGGTCATTCCCAAGCAGGGTGTATTGTCACCGATCTAGGGAATATCCATATTTATACTTCTTTTTGATTCTGTATCTTCGGATGACGGTTTGATGGCCTATAACCGTGGTGGCAATATATTCGCGACACTCAAGCTAAATGAGTAAGCGGTCATGTGTGGCCGGGTTGCAAGACGTTCTTGTTGAACCCTGAGTGTATCACCTCTAGAGTACACTATTCAGAAGGTGCTCCCATACCTTGTCTGTTGGAATCCATTCTCCGATAAGCGCCCTGCGGTTTATCATTTTATACTATGTATGTAGAACGTGAGATGCAAGCGTTTCTGCTAAATTGATACCTATTTGTACTTAGACATTATTATAATATCCCAATGATATGCTTGTCAAAGTTGTTCAGATACTCATAAGGGAAAAACCCGTTCCGTATTCACGGCGTGGTCTTATGAGATATCCTATACCTGTTTTAAACTATTTTACTCATACCAGTCCCATGACTGACCCGGAGTTTACTTTGTTGTTTTCCCTAAACTCTTGGGTGCCTAAATTTGTACGGGCAGTCAAGTAGTCGGGATTTACAGATATACTTGGAGAGCTTGGAGCAGGAGGCTGCAAGATTTTATAGCTATAGTTATTTCCGCTGTGTTGTAAGTGTTGTACTCTGATAAGTGCAATTGTATATATATAACTGTTTACTTCAAAGTTATGTTATATATTATATGTTATTCGTTCCGTTGTGAGATTCGTGTTACTCTGATGATTCTGATGTTCTTCTTCTTCTTCTATTCTATTAGTTCTATCTTTTCTTTCTCACCTTCTAAATTCTTTCACTAACGTCTCGGAATTTCCGACTCTCGAGGAGTCGGAAATTTCCAGCCGTTACAGTTGGTATCAGAGCTTAAGTTAAGTGATTACCTTGGCTCTGTGGCATAACTCGATAGAGATGGGATTAGAAATATCCTAGATTGAGTTTGAGTGTATATTTATGAGCGCGTAATTGTTATTCAATATAAAATGGTTTTATATTGTGGAGACTCATTGATTTAGTGGCTTATGAATTCTGGTCGATCAGTTGATCCACTGTATCGATAAGGGTTACTAAACACTCGAATACGATGAACCGACATGGTATGTTTTGAAAGGGGGTAAATGAAACAATTTTCCCAAAATATATTTGTTTATAGAAGAAATATATATCTTGAAATTATTATAGTATATTGATTGTGTGGGTGGTTATTATAATCGAATAAGATTATAAAAGGTTGAAATGGTTATAAATGACCAATCAGGATTCATATGAATGTAATATATGAAATAGTTTGAATTAAATATGAATTTAAATCAGATTTGGAATTAAAATAAGGAAATTTTAAGTTCCTGGGAGATTTTGAAAATGTTTTTCAAATTGAAAATGATATAGTATTGAACTCACTTCGATAGCTGGAAAATAGATTCTGATGATGAATCTAGACATCATCATCAGTGTTCATTTTCGAGTTTAAAAGTGACGGATTACTACCAATGGTTTTGTTTTCAAATTGTGTTGAGGAAAACAAGTTGTTTAGAAATTCAAAAGTTTTGAATTGGTGTTAGGATTTGAAATAAATCCCAGGGATTTAAATCTTGAAATTTAAAATTTAACTTGTTAAGTTGAATGAATCAAGATGGTAAAAACAAATAAGTAAATTAAAATTTAACTTGAACCAAGTTAAATAAATCGGGATTTGGTTAGAGAATCATCTGGATTGGAATTAAGTTGATGGGTTAAGAGTTTGAAATCTGATATTGGAGTTTGAATAGAATTTGACTTGGATAGCACCAAGTGTTTGAGTTGAAGGTTGGATTGAGATGACATTGGTATATGTTGGGTTGATACATTTGAAAGTGATAAGGGTGATATGCCCGACAAAAAGGTACAAGTCTATTTTTGATATAAGCATGAGATTTATGAGCCGAATCGGCAAGCCGCTTGGCTGTTTGATTTTCTTTTTGGGTTGAAGATGGCCTAGAGAGGCGAGTTGTGGTTTTACCGATAGGGCTGTACGAAGGAGGTTATGGCGAAATTTTCCGAAAATGTAAAGTGTTAGAAAAATTTCAGAATTTTTGAAAATTTTAGTTAGTCGGAAGTATAAATATTTTAGTCAATATTAAGTGGTTCGGTTGAAATCAGAAATAAGGGGTAAACCAATCTTAGGAGTTCCAATATATAGGGTCAACCTCTAACTTAGCAATTTCGAGGACGAAATTATTTTAAGGGGGGAAGTCTGTAATGGCGCGTTTTGTTAGCTGTCGAATAATTAATTTATTTAATTATTTATATATCGATTTGGCGATATCGATAACTTAAAGTAAAATGTTCGAACTTATAATTTATAATTATAATTAAAACGAACCTGAAACGACGCGGCAGTTCGTTATTTGGCGAGTTGAACTTCAACTGAATATACAAGATTCGTTTTAAGCCGGATTTCTGTGAAACAAGAAACGTGTGGAGCTGGTGGAGTATATCTTTCTAGTGGAAGAGAAAAATCGGGGTTTCGTCGTGTAGATTTTGAGATATGTCCAAATCAAATATTCAGAAAAACAGCGGTATATTCGTTCGTGGCCATAACGGTTATTTCGAAATAACTAGATATCGTGTGTGAATTTAGACAAGGTTCTTTTGGGAAATAGCGATAATTTAATTTTTAGAATTTTACTGTAATTTTTAATTAATTAAATACGCGACTTTTTATTTGAAGTATTTTGCACCCTGTAATCAACATTTTGAAGTTTCAAAATATGAGTCCACCTACCGGTATTATTATATTTTTGGGATCCTGACACGTTGTCCATCACAACGGTATTTTGAGTTCTGTCGATAGTTGTCCGATTTTGTATCGTACGGTTTCTCATTTTCTTACTGTTGAAGTAACCGTGTATAATATTAGCCTCTTCATTTTATAAAGCTCGAGCATACCTTGTATTGGTTTATTTTGAATAAGTTATAACAAATATTATTTTTTTCATAATATAAAGGGATTCTTCACGGCTAAGGTTAGACAACGTGTGTCATCCCTATCCTAGTTTTCACACCGAAAATGAATGGCCAACCTGTAGCCTACGTAATTGCTTAAGGATTTAACACTTTTAAATAAAAAAACCCAGTACCCTATAAATCATCGTTTCCTCCCAACCTTACTTTACTTTTTCTCGTCCGTTAGTTATGAGCCGCCACTGAAAATCTCGTCCTCAAACAAAAATCGCGAGAAGAAAAAATCAATGCAAATTCAAATTAAAAATCCTAAAATCTCGGAATAAGGTCTATTAACATGCTCTGGCCTTAAGCTTTCCGTTCCTGCTCATTTCGCTACGCTCGACGCTGTTGTTCAGTGAAGGCCGAAGTTACAGGAAGTCCTAGGGTTCCCTTTTTGAGGTAATTCATAGATCGAATCTTGAAATGGGATACGGTTTTGTGTTCGAATGGTGGAGGAGAAGCTGAGGTGAATTTTTGGTACGATTTGGTGCTAATAAAGTTCGTGACCCGTATGGATATCACGGTTTGGGGTTTCGACAGAAAGTACCAGGGTGACGTCGAACTGGATTTTATGGGTATGGGTTTGATCCGGATGCGAAGAGGGAGGGAGTGGTATTTTCAGTCTGGTTTTCGTGGACCGAGGTAGGAGAGAAAGGGGATCAAAGAAGTGTCCATGGCGTGAATACTGGAGTCGTGGTTCACTGTTTGGGGAAGAAGGTGTAAACCGGGTTTGGGCCAATGTGAAAGGGGTTTGGGCCGAGAAAAATGGGGTGAGGCCCATTAAGGTTTAAAATTTAAATATGAATTGTATGTATGAAATGTGTAAACTTATATTTGCCATAACTTGTTCATATGTGGACGGAATCCAACAAAACAAGATCCGATGGGATAGTATGGACGAGAGCGTCTCAATGAAGCTGACTGGAAGTGGATTGGGGCTCGAGTGAATTTATGGCAAGATAAATTGTTTGATTCAAATCAAATAACAGTTTATCGTTCTTTAACGATGAACTGCAAATGTGAGTAAATCTCACAAACTCTAAACAGTTTTATTTTCACGTTGTATTCTTAGAACTGTTAAAATATTATCCGTTTGACTGTTTGACTGTGTGTTGACTGTTTGATTGAACTGCTAGTCAGTTAGTAGAGATTATATATATATATCACGTATATATATAAACCGTAAAATAGTCATATGTTGATTCTGCTATCAAAATATTTCACAGTGAAGTGAAATCGATGTTGTTGTATTGTCTAACATCTGTGGTGCAGGGAAACAGGTTGGAGGAATCCAACTGGATTCCTCAGCAGTTATTTTTACTGTGATTTATATATTGTGACATATAATGTGATGTATATAATCCGTTGTGATTATGCGTGTTTGGACAAATATTCATCGTTGTTAGATGATGTGTTAAAAACCATAAGTTAACCAAAGCGAAGTTAGTCGAGGTAAACAAAGTAATTGGTTAAGTAAATCAAAGCAAGTTAGTTAAGTTAAACTAAGTGATTAATCGATGTGAATTAGTTAAGTTAAACTAAGTGATTTATCAAAGTGAATTAGTAAGTTAAACTAAGTGATTTATCAAAGTGAATGAGTTAAGTTAAACTAAGTGATTTATCAAAGTAAATTAGTTAAGTTAAACTAAGTGATTAATCGATGTGAATTAGTTAAGTTAAACTAAGTGGTTAATCGAAGTGAATTAGTTAAGTTAACTAAGTGGTTAATCGAAGTGAATTAGTTAAGTTAAACTAAGTGAATCGGTTAGAGTTAATCAACGTGAATTAGCTAAGTTAAACTGAGTGGATTTGTTCAGTTAATCAAGACGAATTAACCAGTTAGGTTAAACCAGTTGAGTTAACCAGTTAGAGTTAACCAGTTAGGTTAAACCAGTTGAGTTGACCAGTTAGAGTTAACCAGTTAGAGTTAACCAGTTAGAGTTAATCTGTTAGAGTTAACCAGTCGAGTTAACCAGTTGAGTTAACCAGTTAGAGTTGATCAGTTAGAGTTGATCAGTTAGAGTTATCCAAGTAGAGTTAATCGAGTAGAGTTGTCGAATATCACTTATCCGAAGTAGAGTTATCGAATATAGTGTATTCGAGAGAAGAGTTATCGAATATAGTTTATTCGAGTGGAGAAACCAAATGTTATTCATTTGAGAAGAGTTATCGAATATAGTTTACTCGAGTGGAGAAATCAAATGTTATTCATTGAGAAGAGTTATCGAATATAGTTTATTCGAGTGGAGAAATCAAATGTGATTCATTTGAGAAGAGTTATCGAATATTATTTATTCGAAGATTAGTTATCGAATATTGGTTATTCGAAGTTAGTTAATCGAGGAGTTAATCCGAAGGAGTTAGTCGAAGAGTTAATCCAAAGGAGTTATTCGAAGTTAGATAATCCAAAGGAGTTATTCGAAGTTAGTTAATCCAAAGGAGTTATTCGAAGTTAGTTAATCGAGGAGTTAATCCGAAGGAGTTAGTCGAAGAGTTAATCCAAAGGAGTTATTCGAAGTTAGATAATCCAAAGGAGTTATTCGAAGTTAGTTAATCCAAAGGAGTTATTCGAAGTTAGTTAATCCGAAGGAGTTAATCGAAGAGTTAATCCGAAGGAGTTAATCGAAGAGTTAATCCAAAGGAGTTATTCGAAGTTAGTTAATCCAAAGGAGTTATTCGAAGTTAGTTAATCCAAAGGAGTTATTCGAAGTTAGTTAATCCAAAGGAGTTATTCGAAGTTAGTTAATCCGAAGGAGCTAGTCGAAGAGTTATTCGAAGTTAGTTAATCCAAAGGAGTTATTCGAAGTTAGTTAATCCAAAGGAGTTATTCGAAGTTAGTTAATCCAAAGGAGTTATTCGAAGTTAGTTAATCCGAAGGAGCTAGTCGAAGAGTTATTCGAAGTTAGTTAATCCAAAGGAGTTATTCGAAGTTAGTTAATCCAAAGGAGTTAGTCGAAGAGTTAATCCAAAGGAGTTATTCGAAGTTAGTTAATCCGAAGGAGCTAGTCGAAGAGTTATTCGAAGTTAGTTAATCCAAATGAGTTATTCGAAGTTAGTTAATCCAAAGGAGTTATTCGAAGTTAGTTAATCCAAAGGAGTTATTCGAAGTTAGTCAATCCGAAGGAGCTAGTCGAAGAGTTATTCGAAGTTAGTTAATCCAAAGGAGTTATTCGAAGTTAGTTAATCCGAAGGAGCTAGTCGAAGAGTTATTCGAAGTTAGTTAATCCAAAGGAGTTATTCGAAGTTAGTTAATCCGAAGGAGCTAGTCGAAGAGTTATTCGAAGTTAGTTAATCCAAAGGAGTTATTCGAAGTTAGTTAATCCGAAGGAGCTAGTCGAAGAGTTATTCGAAGTTAGTTAATCCAAAGGAGTTATTCGAAGTTAGTTAATCCGAAGGAGTTAGTCGAAGAGTTAATCCAAAGGAGTTATTCGAAGTTAGTTAATCCAAAGGAGTTAGTCGAAGAGTTAATCGAATATAGTTATTCGAAAGAAGGTGTTAATCGAATATTGTTATTCGAGTAAAGTTAAAAGAGTTAATTGAATTTAGTTATTCGAAATGAGTTATTTGAATTAGATATTTGAATAGAGTTCAACACGTAAGAGTTAATTGAATATTAGTTATTCAATTTGAGTTAATCGAATTCAGTTATTCGAGAAGAGTTAAATCGAATTTAGTTACTCGAAAGGAGTTAATCAATTTGAGTTAAATTAATCGATGTGAATTAAGTTGAATCGAAATGGAGTAAATCGATTAGAATTAAGTTAATCGAGTTAGAGTAAATCGAATATTGGTTATTCGAAGGCAAGTTATTCGAATTAGTTATTCGAAGGAGTTAATCAAATGAGTTGATCCAACGGAGTTAGTCGAGTATTAGTTATTCGAATAGAGTTAAAGGAGTTATCGATTTTAGTTTGATCGAAAGGAGTTATCGATTAGTAAATCGAAAGGAGATTTTCGAATATGGCATATTCGAAAGAAAGAGATCGAATATTGTTTATTCGAAAGAGAGAGATTTCGAATATAAGTTATTCGAAGAGAGATAATCGAATATAGGTTATTCGAAGAGGAGTTAATCGAATAGAGATTACTCGAAAGAGAGTAATACGTCGAATTCAATTATAGCGAATTCGGGAAAGTACTATTTACTTTCCAGGGTTTAAATCAAGATTTAGTTATTGATTTAGAAATTAGGTGTCTGATAAATTATTCGAGTTAGGAGATAAAGTTATAATTTAGGTTAGACATTGCAGAAGTAGGAATTATAACGTTATAGTTATAATCAAACGTTGTCATATAAGAAGTGGATTCGTAACCTGAATCCGAGAATTTGCGTAAACAGATGATTGGAAAAAGTGAGTGATGAGCTTCATCTATTTCACAGTAAAGAACGTTGTTCAATTAAGGTCTGAGAGGTAATTATACCCCAACTTGATTGACTTCAGAATTGACAAAGGGATAGTTGTGGTTCGATAGAAAAGGTTGATTTGAAATATAGTTAAGTAATAAGCGATTAATGGATTAAGCGTAACGATGTTTTATACAACGTTCATTGGAAATCCGTAATGAGTTTTGGAAACGTTTTCCAAATATAGTCAGATATGTTTTCTAAACATAGAAAATGAAATGTTTTCATGATAAGAATTTAAGAAACAGAGTTAAGCAAATTCAGAAACTGACTGGAGAGGGTAAGTTGAACGGTTTTCTAAGTGACGATCTGATGTTGGTTTCGACCTTCCGTATTGATACTTAGAGAATTGTTCTCATACTAGTTACAGTTAGGGACTGATAGTTGCGAAATAATAGTGATGTGAAAATAAGCTATGGAAATGTTTTCCAATGATTAATAACATATATTTTCTAAATATATGAAAAAGGGAAATATGAACATATGATGATTGATCGATCGAATTTCCATTTGGAAATAAGATCGTTGTTTGTACACCGACATGTTTTCATTTGATAGTTAGATCACAGACTATCAAAGTTTTGACCATTTTAACGTTGTTAATATGGAGAGACCGGTTGGATTATTATCCAAAGAACCACTCTGTATTGGCATAAGCGTTGCGAGCAATATATGCCAAAGATAAATTGAAGACGGAGTAAAGTGCAAGGGCTGTTGTATAAATCTTAGATAACAGTGTCTAAGATGGATATACTGAATAGTGCCTTCGGTTTGTCCAGTCCCAGGACAACGTATATGGAAGAAGGTCTGACAGAGTATATCCAATGGATCGCGTAAGTTGATCTGTTCAAACGTATTCACGTTTGGTGGCGGAGGAATTCGTTTCTCTTAGCTGTATACCCGTGTTATTTTTGGATAAGTCAATTTGTGATTTGGCGGGTATGACGATGTGGCATTCAAAGTGAATGGTGATCAGATGTTCTGAAGATAGACGTAGCCTCTAGCCTCACACCAGGAAGTAACAAAAGTTGGGCTAGGCAGCATGGCTAGTTGGGTCATTCCCAAGCAGGGTGTATTGTCACTGATCTAGGGAATATCCATATTTATACTTCTTTTTGATTCTGTATCTTCGGATGACGGTTTGATGGCCTATAACCGTGGTGGCAATATATTCGCGACACTCAAGCTAAATGAGTGAGCGGTCATGTGTGGCCGGGTTGCATGACGTTCTTGTTGAACCCTGAGTGTATCACCTCTAGAGTACACTATTCAGAAGGTGCTCCCATACCTTGTCTGTTGGAATCCATTCTCCGATAAGCACCCTGCGGTTTATCATTTTATACTATGTATGTAGAACGTGAGATGCAAGCGTTTCTGCTAAATTGATACCTATTTGTACTTAGACATTATTATAATATCCCAATGATATGCTTGTCAAAGTTGTTCAGATACTCATAAGGGAAAAACCCGTTCCGTATTCACGGCGTGGTCTTATGAGATATCCTATACCTGTTTTAAACTATTTTACTCATACCAGTCCCATGACTGACCCGGAGTTTACTTTGTTGTTTTCCCTAAACTCTTGGGTGCCTAAATTTGTACGGGCAGTCAAGTAGTCGGGATTTACAGATATACTTGGAGAGCTTGGAGCAGGAGGCTTCAAGATTTTATAGCTATAGTTATTTCCGCTGTGTTGTAAGTGTTGTACTCTGATAAGTGCAATTGTATATATATAACTGTTTACTTCAAAGTTATGTTATATATTATATGTTATTCGTTCCGCTGTGAGATTCGTGTTACTCTGATGATTCTAATGTTCTTCTTCTTCTTCTATTCTATTAGTTCTATCTTTTCTTTCTCACCTTCTAAATTCTTTCACTAACGTCTCAGAATTTCCGACTCTCGAGGAGTCGGAAATTTCCAGCCGTTACAATTTTTCATATCATAATGAATTTTTCCACAAACTAATCCAATTTTGTTTCAACCACAAACAACTCTCATCAGCCATTCGTTATCTCAACCAAATTTTCATGCCAGTCACAATCAATTCATATCGTCCATGGTTTGTGGACGAGGGGAGTATATATATATGTATATAAATATATTTCATTTCCATTTCAATTTCATTTCAACTCCATTCAACGCACATATGATTTATACAACGTATATATAACTTATACATCGCATATATTATTTATACAATGCTTGTATGTAAGATTTACAATGCCCATATAACTTATACATCGATTATATAATTTATATATCGCTATTCCATTCACATTTGAAATTAGAAATCTCACATCACTTTTTAATCCTTCTGAAACTGTAGCAAGCTCGGAATGCATTCTAGCTTCTTCAAGAATGTAGATGACATCGCTACGAGTCCGATGTCTCCGGTTTCACTGGATTTCGACAACATAGCAAAAAGATATGATTTTTATTTGAAAATCATGATTTTCAACACTTAGAAGTGTTATATTCTATTTTAAAAACCAAAGTCGTTACATCTCTTTAATAGTTCGAAACTAGGTTTAACAATTTCTGTAAATCCGTAGCTTGTGGACAAGATTGGGTTATATGACGACGAAGTGGGTGGGTGGAAAGAGCTATCCGGCGCCGGTGGTCACCATTAGATCGACGACCTCCTGAAGTCACGTGGCGCTTTGAACGGTCGAAGTTCGTGGGGGTGGTTCTTTGTGATGGAGCGACAAGAAGTATTGATTTGAAGAGGAGGAGAAGATCTTCAAAAAGTTCAACTACGGCGAAGGGTATTGGTGAAGGGAACGGCAAAAAATTTGGAGAGAAGGTTGGAGCCTGATCCACCATCAACGAGAAGGAATAACGAGGGTTTTATGATTTTTTTTAATAAAATTAAATTATGAAAGAAGTTATATGTCGCGGATATTTATATTTATTCAAAAATTTCGGTTTTCTTCATACAAACTCCAATTCATACCCAATGACTGCCGCCCCTAGCTAAATACCCCCATTCCGAACACAATGGAATATGTTTCGTAATCCTATTCAACTATTATAGTTAGTTATTCTTCAAATTAAAATATAAAACATTCAATTTTGGATTTGAACATACATTTTAATTTGTCGGGGCAACATACTGATTTCAAAAATTCCCAAAAAATAAATCTAGACATGTTTGGATGATATGGTCCAAGAAAAATTAATTTCGTAGAATTTGGAAACCGTTTGAAAAATGGACTTTTTCTCGACGATCCAATTCAAATTGAAATTACCGAACGCATTTTCCTTTGCCACGCTCACATATTAATTCCAAAAAGTATGGAATTTGAAACCTAGCAATAATTTGACATTCCGAATCCAACCAAAGTGGTTTCACTGAAAATGGAGGTCATTTGCAAAATGTCTACTTTTACGGGCTATGTTTATATTAAATTTCATAGTGACTACTCTGAATATTCAACTGGCCATAACTTTTGACTCCCGTTATAAAATTTCGATTTTTCGGATTCGTTAGAAAGATATTTTCAAACAGATTTAAATATTTTTGATTTCACTAAAATCCGGTTTATTTTGAATCCTGTACATTCAGTCAAAGTTCAAAGTCAATTTCCAAATTATCGTGCCATTTCAGGCTCGTTATATAATTCAAATAAATTTATTCGTTCTAACTTCGATTTAAATAAATTTTTAGTCGTTATTATTTAAAACAAATCATTTTAAATATTCGAAATTCATTAAAATAGCCAAAATTTAAATTTTAAATTGTTTTTGTTTTTCCGGGTTGTTACAAAGATCCCTTGAAAACCTCTTTTATGATACCTTTGAAAACTTCATAAATTTTGAAATATACATGATACTGATTTATGGCCATCTATAATGAAAAATATGTATGAGCTGTAACATACTTGTGTATAGGTGCTGAGGCTCTATAAATGATTGATTTAGAGAGCAATAGATTTTCTAAGTGCTGATCACTAATCAAGAATGCTAACTCTATGTCTCAGCTAGGTTTTGGAATCCATTTAAAACCAGTTTATGCATAGCAGCAAAAACCCTTAAAAACTTTCACTAAACCCATAGATTAACATCGGATCTATATCCAGACAAGCTTATACATATGTACAAGTGGCTTTGTTCTGACAAGGATTTTTCCTTATTAAAAAATCAAGATAAAATTATTTTCTAGAAGGTATATATGTACTGGATGGCTTATATTCTTGTTTGAATGGTTGTTTTGATTGTTTGGATGGTTTCTACGAAATCCATGGCATTATGCAGTGCGTCTAATGGTGTTAGTTTACCTTATTTAGGTAAGTAGTTACTGGAAAATATAAAAAAACACTTAGTAATTTAACTAAGGTATTTTTTGGTCAAGATGTTTGTGGAATGGCTTGCCTTGAGTTGTAAGTCTGGCATATGGCCTAATTTTGATCTTGAGATCTTTGTGTAGTAGTGTGAATTAGAATACTACAATGTGCCCCAGTGATTCTTTTATACATATGAGACCAGGGTATATAAACAAATTGATATGGTAGGAAATAGATATAAGGAACTTGAGTTTTCCTGGAAGGTTTCCTAGCGCAGTTATGGATGCAAATCGTAATATTGTCAGGATGGATTTACCTGTTGTGCACATATGTATGATTGATTTGTATGTTTTAATCTAAGCATTGATGTTAAATATTGAATAAATCAGTGGAAATACACTTGCACAAGATTATTTATATAACATAAAAAGGAGTATTATTTATCTAACATAAAAAGGAGTATGCCTTTTTAATAGAATTTCTTCATGAATTATATCTTGAATTTTATTCATCATGTTTTAATTGAGATGCTCATACCAGACATGTTACTCTGACCTTGTTTGCTCATGGCAAATGAGGTGTCTCATTCTATGATGAAGCAGCCTCAAATGCTTTTTTAGGAAATGATGGAGCTAAGTAAGATCTGGATTAAAAGTTTGGATGACTTTCATGGATGTTAGCATGCTTAAGTAGAAAATAAAAGCTTCTAAATTATTGTACCTGAATGAATCCTTGAGAATTGTTTTATGAGTCAATTTTGTAAATATTAAGCTAGGTCCAGAAAAGTTATGTTTAGATGATAGAAAAATTAAATACATTGTGTAATGTTGATGACTGAGCTGAAAAAGTATTTTATATGATCATTTTGCAAACTAAAATTGAGAAAACATATGTTTTGAATTTTGGAAAGTTACTAATATTATTTGTATTAGTCAATCTGGAGTCATTTAGAAAACAAGGTGTACATTTACAAGTTTGTATGCCAGTTTATTGGTGTATTCATTCAGTAAACTCAAATACAAAAAGTGGTGCACATGGGCGCACTTGGATTCAGTTCAGATCAGGGATGGACTAACCCGGGGTGTAATGTTGACCCATGAACCAAGGATCAGAATAGTAAATATGCATATGTTGCACATATTGTTTCAAAAGTATCATTTATGCATACATATGGTTATCGGTTTTGGTAACCCTATTTTGAAAAGTATCACTTATAAATGCATGAGAGTATCATTTTGATAACATTGTTTTGAAAGGATCATTTTTGTATGAACCAGAATATCATTTTAAAGGGTACCATTTTTGCAAGCATCATTTCTGAATGTAATTAGTATCTTTTTTGAAGGTTTCTTTTCTGTAGGCACCACAGTATCGTTTTTGCATATATCAGAGTATCATTTTTAGCCTTATGATCCAAAAGTATAACTTTTGTTGGCATAAAAGTATCAGTTTTAAATCTTGTTTAACATTGATCTATAATGAGGTCAATGGATCTTTTGCTTTCTTTCTACTCTGATTTAAAGCAAGAGGGATATATATATATATATATCTTCATATATATATATATATATATATCAAAATGTTTTCTGTATGACCTAATATTTTTATATTAGTAAAAAATTTGGATCCTGGTTTTTTGTTAAGGACAGAATGTCTCTGGCTTATAACTTTATAAATAGAGAACCATTTGTATGCAACTGTAAAAAATCATACCAGAATTTATGTTAAAAGCAGGTTCATTCCATTGTGGTGTCAGAGCTGTGTTAATTGAAAACACAGATAATACCTTATTGTTAGGTGATAGAATAATTTAATTAAATTTGTATGATTGGTTGCTTATGTGTTCTTGATTACTATATACTTGTATGGGGGAATAATACCATATAGGAGTAGGGAATTTAGCTAGCCCAAAGATTTCTTTTGCTTAAGAAACATGGCAGGAAGGGGAAGAGGAACACCTAGGGTGGATATGCAAGAATTGGTAAATGCTTTGAGAGAAGGAAAAGGGCATAGACCTGAGAATCCACATAAAGATCTCTCCAAATTACTAAAGACATACTCATTTAGGAGAAAAGGCTTTAAAGGGACTGAAAGTGTAATGGAAATCCAGGATTGGCTTAAAACCTTGGAAAGGATTTTTGGAGACATGCAATTAGATGATCAAAGGAGGAGGCAAGTAGCTTCTAGACAGTTGAAGTGAGTAACTTTGAGTTGGTGGGAGGTAGTCATAGCTGGAAGAGTTAAGAATGACATTACTTGGAACTAGTTTAAGGAATTAGTTGAAGCTAGATTTGTGCCTGCATCTGCTAAGGCAGCTTTGCTTGAAGAGTTTTTAAGACTTAGATAAGGGAATTTAATTATTACTGAGTACACCCAAAAATTTGAAGGCCTATCAAAATATGGAGATATGCTAGTTGTTGATGGAGCTTCCAAAAATAGCAGGTATATTTAGGGGTTAAGTCCAAGCTTAAGTAGAGCTATGATAACCTATGTAGACAAAACTTTTGATCAAGCCATAGATTTGGCTTTAAACTTTGAGCAACATGATAAAGAAAGGAAAAAATTCAGGAATTTTAAGTACAATAATAATAAAAAGGGCAAGGGAAAGTACCATCCATATGAAAAGAAACAGGAAGATGCTGGAAGTAAGAAAACCAATGATGGAAAAACTAGTGAAAATAAGAAGAAATTGGTGTATCATCACTGTGGCAAAGAGAGACATATAAAACCAAAGTGACCAGAGTTGAAGGGTGGAGCATTCAAGTGTTATACTTGTGGGAAGGAAGGCCATTTGAAGAGGAATTACCCTCAGAATAAGCAAAAAGGCGAAGTGGCAACTCTAGAGACAAAAGGCAAATCCATAGTGGAATCTAATGCAAAAAACCTTGGACAAATGGAAGGTGTATTATTTATTTTTTACGTGCCTATATTAGTAGTATTTGATACAGGAGCAACACACTCTTTGATCTCCCATGATATAGTTAAAACCTTGAAACTAAATTGCATTTTTCTAGAGAAACCATTACTTGTTAAAAGCCCTCTAGGAAGTTCTTGTGTCCTAGATTTGATGTGTATGGATTCAGAGTTAATTATAGGAGGAACAGTTTTCATGTCAAATTTTTATGTCTTAAATTACCTAGATAGGTATTATATTGGGTATGGATTGGCTAAAGCAACATAAGGCTATAATTAATTTAGAAACATCCACCATCTCATTCCAAAACAGTAAGAAACAAAGAATTATAGTTCTTTGTGAATCTGTTAAAGAAAGGAGGTTATTTCATTTATGTGGGTTAAGTGATGAAATTTCTGAGTTTTCAATGGAACACATACCCATAGTAAATGAATACTTAGATGTTTTTGAGGAAGTTAAGGGTATCCCAAAAAATAGGCTAGTGGAATTTCAAATTAATTTAATCCTAGGGGCATGTCCCGTGATTAAAAAGCCTACAATAATGGGGCTAGGTGAACTCATAGAACTGAAGAAACAGTTAGAGGACTTAGAAGAGAAAGGTTTCATAAGACCAAGTAATTCTTGTTGGGGTGCATAAATGGTTTTTGTGAAGAAACAAGATGGTTTTTTAAGGTTGTGTATAGAATACAAAGAGCTAAATAAATTAACCATAAGGAACAAGTATCCTTTACCAAGAATTGATGATCTTTTTGATCAATTGGCTGGATCAAAAGTGTTTTCTAGACTTGATTTAGCCTCTAGCTTTCACCAAATGAAAGTGGAGGAGTCTAGCATCAAATATACAACATTCAACACTAGATATGGGTTAAATGAATTTATAGTAATGCCCTTTGGACTGACTAATGCACCATCTTATTTTGATGATTGATGAATAGAACATTCAGGGATTATTTGGATAAGTCTGTGTTAATTTTTATAGATGACATTTTGATTTATTCCAAAACAATAGAGAACACAAAAATCATCTGCATTTAGTCTTGAGCAGATCAAGGCAGAATAATTTAAAGGCAAAATTCTCGAAATGTACCTTTTGGAGAAAGGAGTAAACTTTCTTGGACATGTAATCTCTGCACAAGTTATTTCAGTGAATCCAAGTAAAGTGGTAGCCATACAAACTTGGCAAAGACCCAAAATCGTGAGTGAAGTTATATCATTCATAGGGATGGTTGGATATTACTGAAGATTTATCAAGGATTTTTCTAAGATCTCGGCACCACTGACTAACCTAACTAGGAAGAATCAAGTCTATGTTTGGACTGAAAAATGTGAGAAAGCCTTTGAAGAATTAAAGGAAGCATTGGTAAATGCAACTGTCTTGAAAGTACCAAAAGGAAATCATGATTTAACAATTTACACAGATGCATGTGGATATGGTTTAGGAACAGTATTGATGCAACAAGGTCAAGTAGTGGCATATGCATCAAGGCAATTAAAACCACATGAAACCAGATATGCAACACGTGACTTGGAATTAGCTGCAGTTGTGTATGCCTTGAAGCTATAGAGACATTACTTGTTAGGAGCCAAATTTGAGCTCTACACTAACCATAAATCTTTGAAATATTTGTTCTCACAAAAAGACTTGAATATGAGACAACATAGGTGGGTGGAGTTTTTAGCTGCATATGATTTTGATATACTCTACACCCCAAGAAAGGCAAATAAAGTAGTTGATGCTTTGAGTAGGCAACATGCTAAAATAAGTTTAATGATGATAGTGGAGTTAAAGAATTTAATGTACTCATTGATCCGGAAATAAAAGAGAATAATGATGTGCACATGGAAGTGCAGGATGAACAAGCAAATATGGGAAGATTAAGTATGGTTACCTTGCAGTCTAATTTATTTCCAAAGGTAGGAAGCATGCAAAATCAAGATAACCCTTTTGGAAGCAGGAGAAGAAGTGAAGAACCTACACATTGATGAGAAGGGATATGTGAGAAATAAAAATAGAATGTGGGTACCTGGAAATTCAGAATTAAAGGAGGAGATATTGAATGAATATCATAGAAGCAAATAATCCATACATCTAGGGAATACCAAGATGTATCATAATCTTAAGAGGAATTAATGGTGGAAAGGAATGAAAAGTGATGTAGCAAAATTTGCGGCCAAATGTATAATTTGCCAACAGATAAAGGCAGAAACACAAAGAACCTTGGGTTTACTTTAACCCTTTAAGTATACCTCAGTGGAAATGGGAGGATATCTCCATGGATTCTATAGATGGTCTACCAAGATCAAAAAGAGGGAATACTAGTATATGGGTAGTAGTTGATAGACTAGCTAAAGTTGCACATTTCATTCCAGTGAAGGCAAGCATAAATGCACCAATACTAGCTCAAATATTTAAGAAGGAGATAGTAAAATTACATGGCATACCTAAGACTATTGTGAGTGATAGAGACACTATCTTCACATCTAAATTTTGGAGAAGTTTTAAAGAGGCTATGGGAAGTGAGATTTGCATGAGCATTGCTTACCATCCTCAGTCAAATGGGCAAACTGAAGTAGTTAACAAAGTGCTTGAGGATTTATTGAGAGCCTGTATTTTAGATTTTGGGGGTAACTGGGAAGAACACCTCCACTTAGATGAATTTACATACAACAACAATTAACAAAGCACTATAGGGATGGCACCATTTAAAGTTTTATATGGCAGGCCATGTTCATCTCCAGTATATTGGGTTGAAACTGGGGAAAGAGCAATTTTAGGCCCTGAATACATAAAGGAAACAACTAAAAAAATTGCATTGATAAGGAAAAGAATGGATGCTGCACAAGACAGATAAAAGAAATATGCAGATAAGAAGAGGAGGCAAGTTGAATACCAGGTGGGGGACTTTGTCTTCATCAAGATTTCACCTATGAAAAAGGTGTTAAGATTTGGGAAGCAAGGCAAACTGATACCTAGGTATATAGGACCATACAAAATTCTGGAAAGAATTGGTTCATTGGCTTATAAATTAGAATTACCCGAAGATATGCAGGGGATACACAATGTTTTTCATGTATCACAATTGAGAAGATGGGTTCATGATAAGCAAGATATTTTGGAATCACCATCACAGGTCCAGATAAATTCTGATTTGGCTTATGAAAAAGAACCAGTGGGAATTTTGGCTAAAGAGGTAAAGAAATTAAGAAATAAAAGCCTGAAGCTTGTGAAAGTGCAGTGGAGTGTTGATCCAAATGATTACACATGGGAATTAGAGGACAAGGTTAGGGTGAATTATCGTACAATGTTTGCAAATTAAAGGTACCACTATTTTTTAAGCATGTGTCTTATGTTTGTTTGGCCAATTTCATAGATGGATGAATGCGTTTAATCAGGGTATATAATCCCTGACTCAAATTGAAAATTTTATTCAATTATGAAGAAAATTGTGACGACACAATTCCTAAAAGGTGGGGTACTTGTAATGACCCAAAACTTTGAGTAAAATTATTTTAACATGGTTTAAAAATGTTTACTGAATTTTTATTTGGGATTGATAGGGTTTTGGTCCGTGTGCATGTATGAGTGTGTGTGTACATGTTTACAATAGGGGACAAGCACAAGGCAACACCATAATTCCAGGATATAATATGATTCATGTATGTGAGTATACATGTATTTCCAGTGGCAATTAAAATTAAACCATATGGACTGATTTAATGTATAATGTAAAGAAGTTTGAAATAATACGTACACATGTATATGGCAAAGACAAGTGCACCAAGATTAAATGATGCATATCCAGATTTAGAAAAAAGAGGGATTATTATTTTGTCATGACTTATTATGGAGGGAAAATGGTTTGAAAACATTTTCCTTATTTCTGAAAAGAAATGCAGTTTTACATCCGAGCATTATAGAGAAAATAAATCAAAATGATGTGAATAACACTCACATAAATAGCATGATTTACTAAGGGCCAAAACTGACTCTGTATAACCTGTGAAACCCTAGGAATTTGATGCTATAAATAAGGGTGTCCGGGCAAAATGGAACTGCCTAGTGAAAACATGTTAAAATACATAAAAATTATTTTAAAAGAAAGAAGGGAAGCTTGGGGACAAGCAAGAGTTTTCTAATTATTGTTTAGCTTAGAAGAAGGAGATTTAATGAGTATTCTCACTTAAAACAAATGGCATTAAATCCTAAGTTAAAGAGGCAGCCAATATCTTCCTATGTTTATTTTGCTTTGAATTTGATTCTTACCTATTTATATGTGACAGTGGATATATTAATGAATTTATTTAAAATCATTGTTGAGTTTAACATTATGGATTTAAAGCTATTATTTAAATCTGTTAAGTTTTATGATCCCTTACCTTTGAAAACTTCGTAAATCTGGAAATATACATGATACTGATCTATGGCCATCTCCCATGAAAAAAATATGAGCTGCAATGTACTTGTGTATAGGTGCTGAGGCTCTATAAATGATTGATTTAGAGAGCAATAGATTTTCTATGCGCTGATCTCTAATCAAGAATGCTAACTCTATGTCTCGGCTAGGTTTTGGAATCCAATTAAACCCAGTTTATGCATAGCAGCAAAAACCCTTAAAACATTCACTAAAACCATAGATTAACATCAGATCTATATCCCAACAAGCTTATACATATGTATAAGTGGCTTTATTCAGACAAGGATTTTACCTTATTAAAACACCAAGATAAAATGATTTTCTGGAATGTACATATATGTACTGGATGGCTTATGTTCTTGTTTGAATGGTTGTTTTGATTATTTGGATGGTTTCTATGAAATTCATGGCATTATGCAGTGAGTCTAATGGTGTTAGTTTACCTTATTTAGGTAAGTAGTCACTGGAAAATATAAGAAAACACTTAGTATTACTAAGGTATTTTTTGGTTAAGATGCTGTGGAATGGATTGCCTTGAGTTGTAAGTCTGGCACATGGCCTAATTTTGGTCGTGAGATCTTTCTGTAGTAGTGTGAATTAGGTTACTACAATGTGCCCCAGTGATTTTTTTATACAGGTGAGACCAGGGTAGGAAATAGGTACAAGGAACATGAGTTTTTTTGGAAGGTTTCCTAGGGCAGTTATGGATGCAAAAAATAATATTATCAGGATGGATTTACCTGTTGTGAACATATGTATGATTGATTTGTATGTTTTAATCTAAGAACTGAGGTTAAATATTGAATAAATCAGTGAAAGTACACTTGCACAAGATTATTTATCTGACATAAATAGGAGTATGCCTTTTTAATAGAATTTCTTCATGAGTTATATCTCGGTTTTTATTCATTATGTTTTAATTGAGATGCTCATACCAGACATGTTAGTCTGACCTTGTTTGCTCATGGAAAATGGGGTGTCTCATTCTATGAAGAGGCAGCCTCCAATGCTTTTTCAGGAAATGATGGATCTAAGTAAGATCTGGATTAAAAGTTTGGCTGACTTTCATGGATGTTAGCATTCTTTAGTAGAAAATAAAAGCTTCTAAATTATTGTACCTGCATGAGTCCTTGAGAATTTTTTTATGAGTCAGTTCTGTAAGTATTAAGTTGGGTCCATAAAAGCTATGTTTAGATGATAGAAAAATTAAGTACAATGTGTTATGTTGATGACTGAGGTGAAGAAGTATTTTATATGATTATTTTACAAACTGAAATTGAGAAAACTTATGTTTTGAATTTTGGAAAGTTACTAATATTATTTGTACTAGTCAATCTGGAGTCATTTAGAAGAGTAAGGTGTGCATGTACAAGTTTGTAAGTTGGTTTACTGGTGTATTCATTCAGTAAACTCAAATACCAAAAGTGGTGCACATGGACACGCTTGGATTCAGTTCAGATCAGAGATGGATTACCCAGGGGTGCAATGTTGACCCATGCACCGAGGATCAGAATAGTAAATATGCACATGTTGCACACATTGTTTCAAAAGTACCATTTATGCATACATAAGGTTATCAGTTTTGATAACCCCATTTTGAAAAGTATTATTTATAAATGCATGAGAGTATCATTTTAATAACATTGTTTTGAAAGGATCATTTTTATATGAACCAGAATATCATTTTAAAGGGTACCATTTTTGCAAGAATTATTTCTGAATGTATTTGGGTATCATTTTTGAAGGTATCTTTTCTGTAGGTACCACAGTATCTATAACACCCCACGTCCATTAATGTCACTCACAAAGGGAATGCATTAACTTCCATGGAGGTTTTAAGTGAATACAGAACAGAAAAATTACAACAAGACAGATAATAAGTAGTACTTGGAAATCTAAAACTTTATTTTAGTAGAAATTAAACATGTTTGTTACATCATAAAACCATAGATCAGAGTCAAGTACAATATCCATCTTGATAAAACAAAATACATAACCCCATTACATAAATAGCCATTAAAGAAGATAACAAGCTGGACTTTACTTCAGCGGTCCAAGCTTTCCAAAAGAGAGATAAAGCAAACCAATCAAACTCCACTAGAGCTGGGCCCACCCTGAGGACCTGGAGGGGGAAAAAGATAGAAATAGAGGGGGGTCAGACATAAAGTCTAGCGAGTATGATAATTCTAACAATACTATTATCAAAGTAACTAGACTAAGGCATAAGCTGGAAAACAAGGGAATGTCTATGAACTATTGGGTATGGAAGAGCAGATAAAGATAACGTTAAAGGCACACCTAATTACTAACGAATAATGACTACACTGCACCACACCAGTCACCCTCAAAGTTGATCCCGCTTGCTTCACTTAGAAATTATATAAATAGCCTTGCGTACCCCTAGCTGACTACATAGGTGCCGCCTGCCCCTATCTCCGCTAGGTGTACCCCACTACCCACTTGCGATCGGCTCCTTACTCGTAGATACCCGTGCTAGCCCCAGTAGGGTGTATCACTCCCCTAAAGTGGCAACCCGATACAACTTGAGAATGCACGGCTTACACCTACACGATGCAACAACGACTTACCTACCAGCCCAGGTCCACACACGCATACGAAACCCGTTGGACTTGCGTTGCCACCGCTAACCCGTTTTGGCCTCTTATAGTCAAGCCCAGTATGCGTGTCCCGTCCTCGACTTGGGTCGAGGCCACAAAGATACGTTTGGGATACTGGTTGAAATGGGCCCCCACAAGCTATCAACCTAAGCTTGTCCCCACTAGTATATCCCACTTAACCCTCTTCTTAGTCATGTTCATTTACATGTGTGTTTGGTTAAGTCTTACTAATCGTATTTCAAATGCCACTAAAGGAAACCACTAGATTCCTCATGCCACCCAAGGCACCTACTTAACCCCCATGTCCCACCTTACATGTTTATCTGGTTAAGTATTTCTTAATTCATTCAGGCCATATCCTCATAAAGACCTCTCACATTAGACTGGCATTTATGGCAGCTGGATTTGCCGGGCGGGTCCGGGCAGTCTTACACCATAAAAGAGTCTAACCTCGTGTCTTTGCAACTGTTATGCTTTAATTTGGGCCTAGGACCTCTCACATTGGGTTGACATTTGTGACTACTGGATTAGCCGGGCGGGTCCGGGCAGTTTTACGTCACAAACGAGTCCAACCTCGTGTCCTAAGCATTGATTAACACTTACAATCTTTTACCCCAGTTTTAATAATTCCCTATTCAAATTATTAATTAATTCCAATTTTAATGATGTCCATAATTGACTCAATTATGGGCATCCACTTATGGCATGCAAAATCATATTAATTACATCCAATTTCTTAATATTAAATCCTTAATATTACCCCTACCCCGATATACGTTAGACTCGAATAGTCTAACTCATAGCACAAAGATAACTTATCACAACATATAGACAAATAAAATAGATCTAATCATAATAGGGGTGAAACTTGCATGTGTGATAGATGTACAACACCTAAACTTGCATAGGCAAAAACTACAACTTGCATAAAGCTACATATGTCATGGGTCTAAAGGTGTCAACTTGTTTGGTAAAATGTCACAATTTACATAATATGATCATAATCCAAATTCATGTCTAAACTTGCATATGTGGTTTATGCAACATAATGATGGTGTAAACTAGCATCTAACACATAGAACTCACACATGTCATAGCACAATTCTAGATCTAAATAGATGTCATGGCATATGTTCATAATCTTTACTAATCAATCTAAACTTGCATACATGGTTTGTCATATAAATCAACATAGCCCAAATAATATCAACATTATGATTTGATTAACATGAACTAATTAGCATAGATAATAACATCATGACTTTATAACATGTATGATTTATCACAACTTAGCATAGAAAATTACAACCTATACAATATCATCATAGCATGATTTACAATATATAG
This sequence comes from Allium sativum, assembly GCA_030737875.1. NCBI lineage: Eukaryota > Viridiplantae > Streptophyta > Magnoliopsida > Asparagales > Amaryllidaceae > Allium > Allium sativum. The sequence continues at coordinate 134,000,038 of CM060925.1, read as the reverse complement.
GATATCATCATCACATAACATAGGATTTACAACCTACATGATAGCATAAGGTTTACAACAACATATATGACAATCCACATCATTCACTTATAATCCATTCATAACTTAATCTAATTAGTTTAATAATAATCATGTTAAGATCATCATACTTACAATTTGAAGAGAAAGAGAGTCTTGATTTGCTTTAGAGTTGAGTAGAATTAGGGTTTTGATTAGCTTTTCTTCCTTCTTAGTTGGCCGCGGCTACACTGAGTTCCATGGCGGTGGTGTGACGGTGGCTATTCTATTTTTCATGTGAATTAGAGTGAGAGACTACCTAGGTATTTATAGAGTTTAGGATTTATTTAGACCGTCAGATCAACTCAGAACTAAACTGAACCGTTAAATTTGCCAACTCAGCCCTAAAGACACATCAGCAGCTAAAGATTGGGCTCAGCCAAACCCTAGCCGACTGGACCAGGTCGATACCCAGGTCGACTCCCCAGTCGACTCCCCAGTCGACCTGGGGAGGTGTCGACTGCCCAGTCGACTCCCCAGTCGACCTGGGGTGCTGGGCGGGAATTTTCCCGCCTAGCCTGTTTGACTTCGAATTTTAAATTTTAAATTTTCTGAAATCTGTTTTGAATTTTCTGAAACTTTTGATGGCCATATCTCCTTTATACGAAGTCCAAATCACGCAAACTCGGACTCTATTTCGACCAGAATTCCGAGACGAACACAATGGCGCAACCTGTTTCCCACAATTCTCACGTCTGAGATTAGTTATTCTTTAATTTGTGAATATTAATATTAACAGAATTACGAGGTGTTACATTCTCGCCTCCTTAAAGGATTTCGACCCCGAAATCTTCAAGTCAAGAAGAATGTGTATCCTAACATCCAATCGTCCATCTACTCAACCATCAAACACAGGCATCCATTGTCCTTATAGACTTCTAATGCTTTCATGTTTAAATGCACAGTGTGTATATATGTCCATATCTAATGCAAAATCAGGCGGTCCACTGATTCAGTTGACCTCCTTAATGCAAATCATGATAGTGTCATGCGTCCATTATGTATGCAAAAGTTCCTTAATGCTACATATTATCTCTATATGCGTGCACAATCATCATCTGAATGCAGCATCCATATGATAAAAAAAATCCTCATACATCCATTTTACTAAATACATCCATTTATATGCAATATGCAATATGAAGTGACTGAGCCGATCTAGTGCCTAATAGTGTGTGTATATGCGTCCACGAGCAACCACTAGCAAACACTTGCATCCATTTTGCATCCATCATACATAACATGTCTCAAACACATGTTTCAACCATTGGATTATCCTAACTAAAGGTCAAGAATACTAGCGAGAGGATACTCTAAAGGTAAGATAAGTACAAGATAAGCGATAAAGGAGAAATTAAAGGACATACCCTCAAAAAGAAAAGGGTACAACGAACGCATCTTCTCTTCCGTCTCCCAAGTAGCGTTGCTCTCATCATCTCCCCATTGTACTTTGACTAGTCTGACCTCTCGATTTCTCAGCTTCTTAATCTCTGACCCAAGAATGCGCGTAGGAGCTCGTCGAATCGTCGCATCGCGCTCTATCTCCACCTCTCTAAGCAAGTTCGGCTCTACCACCTCCGCGTTCTCGTGCAAGCACTTCCTCAAATGTGACACATGGAATACGTCGTGTACACTACTAAGTCTCTCAGGCAACTCCACTCTATATGCCATCTGTCCAATCTTCTCCTTAATAGGAAACGACCCTACGAACCTTCGTGCTAATTTCCCACCGGACCTTAAGCGGACAACGTTCCATAATGGAGACACTTTGATAAAGACCATGTCCCCAACTTCAATCTCAAGATCTGTCCTCCTCTTATCCACATAAGATTTCTGCCTATCTTGCGCTACTTTCATCCTCCTTTGAATCAAGTCGATCTTCTCCGAAGTCTCCCTAATCATATCGGGCCCAAGTAAGATCTTATCCATAGATTCCCACCAACATGTAGGTGAACGACAAGGTCGTCCATAAAGAGCTTCGAAAGGTGCCATGCCAATGCTAGTCTGAAAGCTATTATTATATGCGAACTCCACTAATGGAAGATGCTCTTCCCATGTACCCCCAAAGTCTAGGATACATAGCCTCAAAAGGTCCTCTAGAATACGATTCACCCTCTCGATCTGGCCGTCCGTCTGAGGATGATATGCGGTGCTCAAACATAACTGAGTCCCTACCGCTTCTTGCAAGCTCTTCCAAAATTCGCTAGTGAAAATAAGATCGCGGTCGCTCACTATGCTAGAAGGAACACCATGAAAACGAACTATTTCTCGAATGTATACGGAGGCTAACCATGGAGCAGTCCTCTTACTCTTCACAGGAATAAAATGGGCGCTGTTAGTAAGTTTGTCTACTATAAACCAAATCCCCATATTACCCTTCCTTGATCTTGGTAATCCATCCACAAAGTCCATCGAGACACTCTCCCACTTCCATAGTGGAACCTCCAATGGGTGAAGCAACCCACCGGGTTTCTTTTGCTCTGCTTTTACTTGTTGGCTCACCAAGCATCTAGCGACATACTCGGCCACATCCCTCTTCATACCGGCCCAAAAGAAAACTCGCTTCATGTCTTTGTACATCTTGTCCCCGCCGGGATGAATGGTCATCTTCGAACGATGTGCTTCGTCAAGAATAGCCTTCCTCAAACCTTCGTCTCGAGGCCCACAAAGTCTACTGTCCCTACGTAACCAACCCTTATCATCTAGGGTATACCTACGGAGATGGCTTGATGACTCCCCTCTTTTGAACTTTTCTACTAACTCAACCAACTGTGGGTCGTCTCGTTGTGCCTCACCAATCCGTCCCAAAAGCGTAGGTCTGACCTCCAAGGATGATAGCAAACCGGGTACAAAGTCAACGGAAGGTCTAAAATCAAACATAGAGATGAATTCTACATTTCGCCATTCAACAAACAACGGACTCAAGGACAGCCTTTTCCTACTTAAGGCGTCTGCCACCACGTTACCCTTGCCAGGGGTATATACTATTTCGAAGTCGTAGGACGCTAAGAACTCCATCCACCTTTGCTGCCTTAAGTTCAAGTCCTTCTGAGAGAATAAGTATTTTAAAGATTTGTGGTCAGTGAATAATTCGAATTTCTCGCCAAGAAGATAATGTCGCCAAGACTTAAGCGCGAAAACAATAGCGGCCAACTCTAGGTCATGTGTAGGGTAATTTTTCTCATGCGCTCTCAACTGCCTTCCACCATAGGCTATTACCCTACGCCCTTGCATTAAGACTGCGCCTAGACCTGTCCCACAAGCATCGGTATAAACAGTAAATGGCTTACTCCCGTCTGGAAGCACGAAGACTGGGGCTGAGGTCAAAGCTCTCTTCAAACGTTGGAACGCATCATCACAATCTACGTCCCATGTGAAAACTAGGTTCTTCTTCGTCAAGCGTGTTAATGGAGCTGATATCTTTACGAAGTCTTTGATAAACTTCCTATAGTAGCCAGCCAACACCAAGAAACTTCTCACTTCGGTAGCATTTTTAGGGACCTTCCAATCTTGGATGGCCACCACCTTCGCGGGATCCACAGCTGTCCCTTCTTTGGAAACCACGTGCCCTAAGAATCGCACTTCTTTCCTCCAAAAGTGACATTTGGAAAATTTAGCTTTAAGATTATGCGCTCGTAGGGTCTCCAGCACTTCCCTAAGATGTAGTGCATGCTCTTCTTCATCTTTAGAAAAGTTCAAGATGTCGTCTACAAAGACCACCACGAATTTATTAAGGTACTCCCTAAACACCCTACTCATCAAATAAACAAAGTATGCGGGGGCGTTTGTCAAACCGAAGGGCATCACTAGCCATTCATAGAAACCGTCTGGAGTCCTAAAGGCAGTCTTGTCTATGCTATCCTTAGCCACTCTCAACTGATGGAATCCAGTGGCTAGGTCCAACTGCGAAAACACTGAGGCGCCAACTAACTGATCGAAGAGATCGTCAATCCTCGGCAATGGGTGTCTGTTTTTCTTAGTAAGTTTATTAAGTTCTCTATAGTCCACACAAAGTCTAAGGGACCCATCCGCCTTCGTGGCAAATACTACTGGAGCACCCCACTCCGATATACTTCGTCTTATGAACCCCTTCTCAAGAAACTCCTTCACCTGCTTATTGAGTTCCCTCCTTTCACGAGGAGCCATATGGCGTACTGGTAAAGATACTGGTTTTGCATTATCCACAAGATATATTCGAAAATCTATCTCCCGCTTCGGAGGCAAGCCCTTCACCTCCTCAAACATATCCGAGTGTTCTCAGACCACTCTAACAGATCGTAGATTCTCCACAGACGCGTCAAGCGATTCTAGATAACTTAGCATAACGGAATTTATGGGATTACAAAAGATTTCGAGAGCGTTACCAAGGCGAGTCATGAGCCTAAATACTCTCCTTTCACAATCAAGAACGGCCCCATTTCTGGATAACCAATCCATTCCTAAAATTAGCCCATAGCCCGTGAAGCCCAAAACATAAGCATCACATCTAAACTCAATGCTAAGTATAGAAATTTTCAAATCCAAACACATCATGGACAAATAAGCTGAGCCCCCAATTGGATTCGAAACAACTAAGGGATCCTCTACTAAACTGGTGTTTAAGTGCAGTGATTCAACTAATGCTGTAGAGATAAACGAATGCGATGTGCCCGAATCGAATAAAGTACGGACAGGATGATCAAACAGAAAAACTAAGCTTTCAACAGAAATGGTTCTACCTCGTTCTTGCAGCGGTGGGACCGTGAGAGCCTGAACTTGTCCCCTTGCCTGTCCTGGTGCCATAATAGCCTGCACCTGTCCTCCCGAGGTAGACCCTGCCCTCTGCCCCTTCTTTGGGCAGTCCTTCACTAGATGTCCCGCTTCATCACAGTGAAAACAGTCAGTCTTCTTTTTCTTTCTGCAATCCTTGCTGAGATGGCCTAGTGTCCCATAGTTAAAGCATTTCTTCTTTCCCTTTCCACTATTGTCTTTACCACCCTTCTTGTTTTGATGTTGTGGTTTCTTCTGATCCCCTTTCTTCTCGGGTGCTTTATCAGCTTTAGTGCCTTTCTCCTCGTGCATGAGTGCCATCTCTACTAGCTTCTCAAAGGTGGCCCCCATAGGGATGTGGGTCATAGCCAACCCTTGCAACGGTTCACTCAAGCCATTTACGAACCTCAGAGCCTTCTTCTCCGACGTGTTCACTAAGTCCAAGCCAAACCTGGCTAACTGATTAAATTTGTTGACATATTCTTTCACTGATGAGCTTCCTTGCTTTAATGTCAAGAACCTTTCCATATATAGATTCTCTTCTGCCCTTGAGAGAAACTTCGCTTCAAACCAACGTCTGAAATCCGCCCAAGAATCAACAGGATGCTCCCCATTAGTGACCTCCCACCAAAACGAGGCCTCTCCCTTCATTAACCAAGCTGCTAATTTGACTTTTCTCCCTTCTTCTGCTTCAAAGATTTCTAGCAATTCTTCCACCTCCTTAAGCCAATCTCTAGCTTCCACAAAAGTTTCTGACCCTCGAAAAGGTTTTCCACCCATAGCCTTAAATTCCTTGCATGTCTTTGCAAAAGTATCAGCGCAAGGAGGAGGAGGAGGAGCGGGTGCAACTGGTGGTGGAGGAACATTGGCTAGACCTGCAGCGGCCCTAGCCTCTAATAACCTCCTATACCATCCTGGTATCGTTACACCGTCTGGAAGGTTAAGATCTTCAGCCATGCTGAAACGAAAAAGGAAAGATTCAAAATGGAGAATTCGAAAGATAAAGATATGGCTATTGGGGATTATGTTTTTCTTAAAAACTTTCCTCTTTAAATTACTCATTAAGACATGTTTCTAAAAACACTTCTTCCAAAAATACTTTAGAAAAATAGTTTTTCTAAAAAAAATATCTGTTCTGGTAACCTTAAGATCTGATACCACATGTAACACCCCACGTCCATTAATGTCACTCACAAAGGGAATGCATTAACTTCCATGGAGGTTTTAAGTGAATATAGAACAGAAAAATTACAACAAGACAGATAATAAGTAGTACTTGGAAATCTAAAACTTTATTTCAGCAGAAATTAAACATGTTTGTTACATCATAAAACCATAGATCAGAGTCAAGTACAATATCCATCTTGATAAAACAAAATACATAACCCCATTACATAAATAGCCATTAAAGAAGATAACAAGCTGGACTTTACTTCAGCAGTCCAAGCTTTCCAAAAGAGAGATAAAGCAATCCAATCAAGCTCCACTAGAGCTGGGCCCATCCTGAGGACCTGGAGGGGGAAAAAGATAGAAATAGAGGGGGTCAGACATAAATTCTGGCGAGTATGATAATTCTAACAATACTATTATCAAAGTAACTAGACTAAGGCATAAGATAGAAAACAAGGGAATGTCAATGAACTATTTGGTATGGAAGAGCAGATAAAGATAACGTTGAAGGCACACCTAATTACTAACGAATAATGACTACACTACACCACACCAGTCACCCTCAAAGTTGATCCCGCTTGCTTCACTTAGAAATTATATAAATAGCCTTGCGTACCACTAGCTGACTACATAGGTGCCGCCTGCCCCTATCTCCACTAGGTGTACCCTACTACCCACTTGCGATCGGCTCCTTACTCATAGATACCCGTGCTGGCCCCACAGTGGGGTGTATCACTCCCCTAAAGTGGCAACCCGATACAACTTGAGAATGCACGGCTTATACCTACACGATGCAACGTCTTACCTACCAGCCCGGGTCCACACACGCATATGAAACCCGTTGGACTTGCGTTGCCACCGCTAACCCGTTTTGGCCTTTTATAGTCAAGCCCACTATGCGTGTCCCGTCCTCAACTTGGGTCGAGCCCACAAAGATACGTTTGGGATACTGGTTGAAATGGGCCCCCACAAGCTATCCACCAAAGCTTGTCCCCACTAGTATATCCCACTTAACCCTCTTCTTAGTCATGTTCATTTACATGTGTGTTTGGTTAAGTCTTACTAATCGTATTTCAAATGCCACAAAAGGCAACCACTAGATTCCTCATGCCACCCAAGGCACCTACTTAACCCCCATGTCCCACCTTACATGTTTATCTGGTTAAGTATTTCTTAATTCATTTAGGCCATAACCTCATAAAGACCTCTCACATTAGACTGGCATTTATGGCAGCTGGATTTGCCGGGCGGGTCCGGGCAGTCTTACACCATAAAAGAGTCTAACCTCGTGTCTTTACAACTGTTATGCTTTAATTTGGGCCTAGGACCTCTCACATTGGGCTGACATTTGTGACTACTGGATTTGCCGGGCGGGTCCGGGCAGTTTTACGTCACAAACGAGTCCAACCTCGTGTCCTAAGCATTGATTAACACTTACAAACTTTTACCCCAGTTTTAATAATTCCCTATTCAAATTATTAAATAATTCCAATTTTAATGATGTCCATAATTGACTCAATTATGAGCATCCACTTATGGCATGAAAAATCATATTAATTGCATCCAATTTCTTAATATTAAATCCTTAATATTACCCCTACCCTATGTTATACGTTCGCTTATTCAACGCAAAATATACGTTAGACTCGAATAGTCTAACTCATAGCACAAAGATAACTTATCACAACATATAGACAAATAAAATAGATCTAATCATAATAGGGGTGAAACTTGCATGTGTGATAGATGTACAACACCTAAACTTGCATAGGCAAAAACTACAACTTGCATAAAGCTACATATGTCATGGGTCTAAAGGTGTCAACTTGTTTGGTAAAATGTCACAATTTACATAATATGATCATAATCCAAATTCATGTCTAAACTTGCATATGTGGTTTATGCAACATAATGATGGTGTAAACTAGCATCTAACACATAGAACTCACACATGTCATAGCACAATTCTAGATCTAAATAGATGTCATGGCATATGTTCATAACCTTTACTAATTAATTTAAACTTGCATACATGGTTTGTCATATAAATCAACATAGCCGAAATAATATCAACATTATGATTTGATTAACATGAACTAATTAGCATAGATAGTAACATCATGACTTTATAACATGTATGATTTATCACAACTTAGCATAGAAAATTACAACCTATACAATATCATCATAGCATGATTTACAACATATAGGATATCATCATCACATAACATAGGATTTACAACCTACATGATAGCATAAGGTTTACAACAACATATATGACAATCCACATCATTCACTTATAATCCATTCATAACTTAATCTAATTAGTTTAATAATAATCTTGTTAAGATCATCATACTCACAATTTGAAGAGAAAGAGAGTCTTGATTTGCTTTAGAGTTGAGTAGAATTAGGGTTTTGATTAGCTTTTCTTCCTTCTTAGTTGGCGGCGGCTACACTGAGTTCCATGGCGGCGGTATGACGGTGGCTATTCTATTTTTCATGTGAATTAGAGTGAGAGACTACCTAGGTATTTATAGAGTTTAGGATTTATTTAGACCGTCAGATCAACTCAGAACTAAACTGAACCGTTAAATTTGCCAACTCAGCCCTAAAGACACATCAGCAGCTAAAGATTGGGCTCAGCCAAACCCTAGCCGACTGGACCAGGTCGATACCCAGGTCGACTCCCCAGTCGACCCGGGGGGGGGGGGGTGTCGACTGCCCAGTCGACTCCCCAGTCGACCTGGGGTGCTGGACGGGAATTTTCCCGCCTAGCCTGTTTGACTTCAAATTTTGAATTTTAAATTTTCTGAAATCTGTTTTGAATTTTCTGAAACTTCCGATGGCCATATCTCCTTTATACGAAGTCCAAATCACGCAAACTCGGACTCTATTTCGACCAGAATTCTGAGACGAACACAATGGCGCAACCCGTTTCCCACAATTCTCATGTCTGAGATTAGTTATTCTTTAATTTGTGAATATTAATATTAACAGAATTACAGGGTGTTACAGTATCATTTTCGCATATATCAGAGTATCATTTTTAGCCTTATGATCCAAAAGTATAAACTTTTGTAGGAAAAAGTATCAGTTTTAAATCTAACATTGATCTATAATGAGGTCAATGGATCTCTTGCTTTCTTTCTACTTTGATTTAAAGCAAGGGGGAAATATATATATATATATATATATATATATATATATATATATATATATATATCTTCACATACATATATATATATATATATATATATCAAAATGTTTTCTGAATGAAATAATATTTTTATATTGGAAAAAAATTTGGATCCTGGATTTTTTTTGTTAAGGGCAGAATGGCTTTGGCTTATAACTTTTAAAATAGAGAACCATTTGTATGCAAATATAAAAAAACATACCAGAATTTATGTTAAAAGGAGGGTCATTCCACTGCAGCCGTGGTAGTTCCACCGAATCTAGTAGTTAACTTCTTTAAGCTCTGTAAGGATTTCAACGCGATGGGCGGCAAGCCATTTCGTGGAACGGAGAGTTACGTGGTGGCTCCCAATTGGCTTAAGGAAACAAAGCATATGTTTGGATACTTGGAGCTAGATGATATGATGAAGATTCAGTTGGCTTCTTGGCAACTGAAAGAAGAAGCATCATATTGGTGGGAGGTAACTCAGGCAGGGCATACGGTGGCAACGCGGGATGAATTTAAGAATAGATTCGAAATGAAGTTCTTATCATAAGCTGAAGAAGGAATGCAACTATAGAAGTTCTTAAGCCTTGAGCAAGGAATTATGATGGTGAAAGAGTACATGAATAACTTTAGTAAGTTGGCAAGGTTTGGCTTGGATTTAATAAACGCTCCTCACAAGAAGGCTTTGCGATTTGTGAGATGGTTAAACCAACCTCTCCAAGGAGTGGTAATGACACATATCCATATGGGAGCTACATTTGAGAGGCTAGTGGATATGGATTTGATTCATGAGGATGGGAAAGTGGACATGCAAGAAATTAAGACAGAAGAGGCCAATCCCAAGACTAAAAAGAAAAAGTGGTGGCCCAAGAAGGGTGCAACGGTGAAAGGAGAGAAACCTGAGAAAGCGCAAATCAAGATAGAGGTTAAGTGTCATGACTGTGGAAGGGCGGGACACTTTGTCAGAGACTGTAGGAAGACTAAGAATGATTATTTCAATTGCGGACAGAAGGGACACTTTAGCAAGCAATGCCCTCAGAAACAGGATCAGGGGGCAAGATCATCCGGAGCATAAGTCCATGGCTTGGGATGACTCAGATTGGTAGTCAGGACTGAGGTAGGAAAATCATCATAGAAGATTTGATTTCCCTTTTTGACTCTCATATTAGGACTTTGTTTGATTTTGGTGCTTCTAATTCTTTCATATCCAATTTTGTTGTTGATAGTCTGTACCTAGATACTTGTATAGTTTCTGATCCGGTAGTTGTCTCAAACCCCATAGGAGGTACGACTCACCTGTCTGTGATATGTAGGGGTTTAATAATTTCTGTTTTGTGCGTTGAGTTTGAGTGTGACACATATGTTATGGGTTCCATGTGTTACAGGCTTATACTAGGAATGGATTGGCTAGCCATATATGGTGCCATCCTCGATTGCGAGAGGAGAGTTGTTAGGCTCTTGACATGCCAAAGTAGAACTCTCGAGATTTCTTACAACCCGTGGGGGTCAGTTATGGTCAGTTTTCTAAATTCCCTAGATGCTTCTACAGACGATCTTAGTTTGGTACCCATAGTTAGAGACTTTCCGGGCGTATTTTATGAGGTGAGAGGATTACCTCCTAGGTGAAAGATAGATTTCTGGGTATAATTGGTGGAGAATGTGAAGTTAATTGCATTACCAATGCACCATATGGCTCCTAGAGAGAGGAGGGAGCTCAGCAAGAAAGTGGGTGAGTTATTCGAGAAGGGATTTATTAAATGGAGCATTTCTGAGTGAGGGTCACCAATCGTCTTTGTGGCCAAGGCAGACGGCTCTCTTCATCTATGTGTGGACTATAGGGAGTTGAATAACCTCACCAAGAAGAATAAACACCCACTCCTACATATAGATGACTTGTTTGACCAATTAGTGGGCGCTTTAGTTTACTCACAGTTGGATCTAGCCATAGGTTTTCATCAACTTAGGGTAGTAGATAACAGCATAGGAAAGGCTGCTTTTAGGACTCCCGATGGATTATTTGAGTGGCTCGTTATGCCTTTTGGGCTGACCAATGCATCGACGTACTTTGTGGATTTGATAAGTGGGTATTTAGGGAGTAGCTGAATAAGTTTGTAGTGGTTTTCGTTGATGATATCCTGATTTTTTTCAAGGAGCGAGGAAGAGCATGTAATACACTTAGGAGAGGTTCTCCGCACTCCCCGAGCACATCATTGATGGCTAAGTTATCTAAATGTCATTTTTGGCAGAAGGAAGTAAGGTTCTTTGGGCATGTTGTCTCCAAAGATGGAATAGTCCACCCTGCTAAGGTTGTCACAATTCAAGATTGGAAAGCTCCTAAGAATGCAATAGAGACTAGGAGTTTATTAGGATTGATGGGTTAGTACAGAAAGTTCATTAAGGACTTTGCACAGATCTCAGCTCTGCTTACCCGTATGACAAAGAAGAACCTAGTTCTTGCTTGGGATATAGATTGCGAGGATGCATTCTTGAGATTAAAGAAGGCACTTACATCAGCTCCAGATTTTTCTCTTTCTGATGGAATCAAGATGTTTACCATCTACATGGATGCTCGCGGCGTAGTTTTGGGTGCAGTGTTGATGTAGGAAGGTAGGGTAGTCAGCTACGGGAGTAGGCACTTGAGGGTACATGAGAAGAACTACCCTACCAACGATTTGAAGTAGGAAGCAATAGCGTTTGCGCTCAAGTCTTTGAGATATTATTTACTAGGAGAGAGGTTCGAGCTTTATACAGATCATAAGTCACTCAAGTACTTGTTCACATAGAAAGATTTCAATTTGCGACGGCAACGTTGGGTGGAGTTCATTGCGTCTTATGACTTTGACATAGTGTATACCCCCGGGAAGGGGAATGTGGTTGTAGACGCATTAATAGGCAGAGGATGTCCTTGAATCCATTATTCGTAGAGTGGAAGAGATTAGAGTTTATCTTGTCATTCGATTTTAGACCATCTATGGATTTTACACCCGAATTGTTGGCATCGTTGGAGGTGCGACCCACTCTTTTGGATTGCATTGGATATCCACTCAGTGCAAGGATCAACAATTAGTGTATATCATAGATCGACTCAATAGAGGAGAGACCTATAACCACGTTGCTAGGTATCCTGTAGATGAGTGAGGATGGCTACGTCGAGATGGAAGACTGTGCGTTCCTAGAGTTGATGATTTGTTGAGATCCATTGTAAAGGGGGCTCGTCACTCTCGGATGACTATCCATCCGGGTGGTGATAATATGTACAGAGATATGATGAGAGTTTTTCATTGGACTGGAATGAAGAAGGAAGTGACCAAGTATGTAGCCTGGTGTTTGACTTGCCAGCAAGTGAAGGTTGAACAAAGGAAACTTGGTGAATTGCTTCAGCCTCTATACATACTCCAGTGGGAGTGGGAAAGCATCTCTATGGATTTTACTGATGGTTTACCTAGATCGAGGAAGGGCAACACCAATATTTGGGTTATAGTTGATGGCTTGACTAAGAGCACTCACTTTACCCCCAGTCAAGAGCCTTGGTATACCTTAAAGAGATCGTGTGACTGCATGGAGTAACCTCTTGTATTGTTGTGACCATGACCCCTCTTTATGAGTGAGTATTGGAGGATCTTAAAGGAGGCACTCGGGAAATAGTTATGACTTAATACCACCTATCACCGTCAGATGGATGGACAGACAGAGAGGGTCAATAAGGTTCTCGAGGATTTATTGAGACTGTGTGTCCTAGACATCGGAGGGACTTGGGAGGAACATCTTCTTTTGGTAGAGTTTGCCTGTAATAATAGTTATCAAATGAGTATAGGTATGGCTCCCTTCGAGGCATTTTTTTGGATGACCCTATAGATCACTTACATGTTGGTAGGAGCCTACAGACAAACTTCTACTTGGGCCTGAGATGGTTAGAGAAACTTCAGAGAAGGTAGACTTGATTCGGAGATGAATGAAAGCAGCTCAGGACATGTAGAAGTCATATGCCGATAGGAGGAGGACTGACTTAGAGTTCGAGGTAGTAGGCATGGTCTTTATCAAGGTGTTTGAGGAACATTGTTCACTTTGGCTTGGTAGGGAAGTTGGCGCCAAGGTTTGTAGGGCATTCCCCGTAGTTGAGAGGATATGTCAGATGGCTTATAGAGTTAGACTACCAAAGAGACTGGCATGAGTTCACGATGTGTTCTATGTCTCACACTTGAGGAAGTATCTACATGATTCCACAAAGGTAGTAAAGCTGAGTACCCTTGAGGATATAGAGATAGAGAAGGAGGCATCAGTAAGAAATGTTCTCACCCGAATAGTTGGATCGGAAGTTAAGAAGTTACGAAACAAGGAGATCAAGCTGGTTAAGGAACAATGGGGAGAAAATCGTGATGATGCGAATTCGGAACCTGAAGACAATATCACGCTTCTTTTTTGTTTCTCTTTGAGAGTATGTTTTTAATTCCTTTCTAAGAATTTGAGTTTGAATATGTTTTTCCTAATGTTTGAATTACGATTCTTAAGTAGAAACCTATGGATGATAGGAATGGTTTAATACATGTGTTTGAGACATGTTATGTTTGATGGTTGTAAGTGGATGAAAGTATTTACTAGTGAATGCAGTGGATACATATATACACACTAGGCACTAGTGTAGGGATCGACATAACTAAAGCACTTACATATTTCATATAGACGTGTGCGCATTTTAATTTACTTTAAAAATGGATGGAGATGGTTGAATCATCACTCGTATGTTGCATTTTGGTGAATGGTTATTGCATACATATAGAATCTATATGTATTATTAGGACTCCTTTGCATACATATTGGATACATAGCATAAACATGAATTGCATTAAGAAGGACAACTAAATCAGTAGACCGCCTAATATCTACATTAACTTAGGAACATATACACAACACCTTTGCATTTGTTCATACAAAACATTAGAAATTTTAAGGACAATGTATGCCAGTGTTTGATGGATAAGTAGATGGGTGTAGATAATGGTTGATAACATTCATCACATTCTTCTAACCTTGGAGACTTCGTGGGTGAAATCCTTTAAGGAGGGAAGAATGTAACAACCCAAAATTTAATAAACAATTATTATATAATGAAGATTAATAAATTGAATATTAATTAATAAAGTATTCAGAATTAGATAAAATAGATTTCACCGTCGTGTTCATTACAAAATTCTGATTCAGATAGACTTTTGGTTTTCGTAAATTGGACTAAGTGTGAACAAGATATGATCAATCGAAGTTTGAAATTAAATTAAATAAATCAAATAATAAAATTAGAATAGGGAAACGGTAAATGGGTGACCCAAGTCCTGTATGGGTCGATAGACATGTCGACCCACATAGAAGGTGGGTCGACCCACTTCGAGCCAGACACGCGAACTTGTGTCTGGCTGAACATGCCTGTTTCTAGATTTTTTTTTTTTTTTTTGTTGACTCATGTTGTGGTGTTTTTTATGGTTTGGATTGAAACCCTAATATCCTATAGCATAACCATCCTATCACGCCTATAAATAGACTAGCAACCCACACTCTTTCCCCTACACCAATATTTCTTCATCTTATTCTTCCACTCTTTTATGCCCTAGAAATAAATAAAAATTGGGGAAAGGTTAGGGTGCTGTCAAAATACAGATTTGAAAGGATTTCCTTCTTCTACTTCTTTTTCAAAGGCCTTTCTCTGGATCTACAACAATTCTCTGTAAGTTCTATGTTATTTTTAGATTAGCAGTCTAATTAAAAAAATTAAACACTAAAATATATTGGATCTAAAAGTTTGACAATTTCAGTGTTTATAACTTTATCTCTTACATGTTATTGTTCATTTTAATTACTATCTATTACCTATTCCTTTTCAGTTCTTATTTGTTTATAAGTACTTCCTTTTTCTTTATCCCCTTCTCTGTCGTTGTTTCATTTTACAGTCTTGTTATGCCTATTTATTCATTTTGTTCATTTCTAAGCCTAGATCTATTTCTCCTTTTTCCTTTGTTTTGCGCTGAGTCTAGGACAATAAGATCCAAGGCCTTTACCGTTTGAGTTGCATAAAATTGGAATAATTTGAAATAATATTAAAAAGGGGATTCAGGGCATATTGGAATTTGTGAATCATAGACTGTAAATTGGGATAAAATATAAAGGAACATTATGCAAACATGTGAATCAAAATAGGTTGTGCTTAATTATATATTAAGTAGACAAGTCAATAGAAAACATGTGAATTGGAGTAAGATATACTTAATTATACATTAAGTAAAACATGTTATTGTAACTTGTAACTTATAATTGGACAATAAGTGATATGGTAATAAAAAGGTTGTAGATTACTTTCGTTAATTGTAATCTAGAGGTAAGGGGTTGCAGATTACTTTTGTTAATTACAATCCAGAGATAAAGGTTGTAGATTACTTCCGTTAATTACAATCAAGAGGTAAGGTGTTGTAGATTACTTTCGTTAATTACAATCCAAGGATAAAAGGTTGTAGTTTACTTTCGTTAATTACAATCTAAGGAATAACAAGTTGTTTCCCTAGGTTTATTAATGAACTTAAAACATATTAAGTTAAACTTGTATGATTAATAAGCGGGAAGAGTCTATTCCTTTGAGATATAAGGGCTCGTAGAAATCCTAGTTAACTTGGTGGTCAAGTCTCGGGCGGCATGTGTCATATGCATTTTGTGTGGGAACCCGTATCAATCAATATTCCTTAGTTATCATTGGGGCCTCACACTAGGTAGGGGCTAAAGCACGCTTATACTGAACTGGGTAATAAGTGGTGTAAATGAAAGTTGGGTACGGGCGCGTTTCAGTGGAGTCATGAGCGTGCATGGATCCGACAGTGGAATATAAGACGTTGTGACATCTGTGATTAAGGTTGCGTCTTTCTTTAGTTGGTTGGTTCGGGACCGATAACCCCAAAGGTAAAACCTATTTAAGAAGCCGATCACTGGGTAGAAATTAGGTAAAACCTAATCTTGATATTATGATAGTTGGCGCAGAAATTCTGGGATAGGAATGAGAAACTTATCTTGTTTCTGTTGTTTCTACTTTACTGAATTTTCATGTCTAGCACTATTGATATGGCTGAATACTTCTTTATCTTATGCTTATGCTAAAAATCATTGGAACTCGTTAGACTTATTGTCTGATCTAGTTTGTTTTTCGTTCTTTCTTCCTTCCCCCTAGGTTCTCAGGGTGGAGGATCGCAGTGGTGACCTTTTATCTTTTGATTTGGCTTGGACTTAGACCATTTCTTACTTCGTGTGTTACTTCAGTACTTACTTTATGACTATTGTAGTGACTTATTAGGGAGATGGATTTTGTGCTTTTATTCTTGTACTCTGATGTTTTTCTTTCCACGAGATAGTTTATTTATGATGATGGTTTTATTGTATTTCAAATTGTAAGGCGGTGACTGATTCAATAATAATAAATGTTTTGAAAGTTTCTGTTGTATTTTATATTACGTCTTGTGAATTTGTCTCTATGTTTTTACTTTATACTTTCTGCGCTTCACAAAACTTAATACATCCTCATATGGGTGACTGTAAGGGATATAGAGTATCACATTTTGAATGTAGGGTATGGAAACTCCGACCGCTCGGTTTAAAGGTCGGCTACGATCGGGAAATGAGGTATTCAGTAACATCTAAGTGCAAGACATAGAGGTGGGCTGGTCCTGTGGTGACAGAGAATCTATGGATGTATCAGGTTCTTGGGGCAACCCTCTAGAGGTGTTCCAAACCTTCGCAAAGGAAATATATTTAGCTTGGACATTTGTATAGAAACCCAATTCTTTAATAAGTACCTGCATTTTAGATTATACGGCCTAGTAGCCCTAGAACTTAATAATGGTAACAGTTTTAGTACTTGAATATTTATATTGGAAAATGATTTCCAAGGGTATATATTAGTAATAATATCAAATATTTCTATAAAAAAAAATTAATTATCATAAAGGTAAAACCCGAGTAATAAGAACTTAATTATCGTTACAAGTATTGTCTCTTGGAATTTGTTCCTAAGTTTTTATTTCTAAACTTTTGAAATACATATTTCTTTTATATCAAACTATATTTTACTTCAGGATTAAAGAACATATTTCTTTCTGAATATTTATTTGGAAATTCTAATATATTATAATAAAGCATATCAAAACATATGTAACCAATCCTAAGAGTTTTCTCCCAATAACAAGGCAACTGGGTCCCAGCCTTCATGTCATCGATAATATAAGTATGTACCTCTATCCGAAGAACGAACCATACCCAAACAAGTGCCCACCTTTTTAGTTATGGATCACCTGAATAATTGGTAACATAATAAATCATTTTATATCCTGAAGTGGGAAAATCATTTACATCAATAGATAAAATCTATAATAATTTCCATTTTCAAATCTTTTAGAATAATCCTATTAAACCAATCGGGTTTAGTCCTCAAAATTCTTTTCGTTTCTTAACTTGTCGATTCATCTATATGAAACATCTTATAGTCAAATTGTGAGATTCTGATCACTAGATGTTCATATTTATATTTCACTAATAAAGTGATTTCTAAAATAAATCCTTAAATTCTGAACATAATCCATATTAAAAATCTGGTCCGAGTAGAACAAATTTTCTATCTCATCCATCGGGGTAGTCCAGATAGTCAAGGAGAGTAGGAAATTGGTTTTCCAAACCCAAGCCTAGATATTATCTCTCTGTCACCCTAAAGTGGTCGAGTTATTTGATCGACTCTAAACCTTTATTTCTGATGACAATCAAATTTTATTGTTAAAAACCTTACAGTCAAATTGTGAAATAAATCACATGGTGTTATCATTTCGTTAAATTTAAGTGAACCAAATAATATCGCTAAACACCTTATGGTCAAATCATGAAATAAATCACATTGTGTTAGCTAACAAACATTTATCTACCCGACCCAATGCTAAAATTGAAACAGATATTTGTTTATAAACTGATCAAGTGCAATTAACACAATTAGTCAGACAATAATAATCAATAATGAATAATAACATAAAATCTATCAAAATTATTTAATGATATATAAAAATATATCTTATTCAATAGCAGAACGACGTTTAATTATGCTAATAGACGTCTGTAATCAAAGTGTAATTACATTAGATGTAATTAAATTCAACCGATAACATTTCACCAATATTTTACACCTAATCAAACATGTCAAACAACTATACTATTGGGTTCTATCCATCGATACGATTCTAACATTAAAACCGTGGCTAAAGCAAATTACATATGATTAGTACTTTCTTTTAATGTTAACAATTTAATCTAACGGATTACTAAACTATGTTAATTAAATTATTTTAAACAATCTCACCAAACTGCACATAGACCTGACCGAGCCACAGTGAAACATGCATCCCTCCTGAAGCTCATGTCACCAGTAAATAAAGCTCCACTCTTTATATTTCCACTTACACGTCAATGCTAAATAAACTAGCCCGAGCCCCAACATGGAATGCATAACATCTCTCTCTTGCACTACAGCATGCATATGCCCTTCGTTCCTTAAAGTCCAACTCATCCATATATAATTCGCGCAAATCCTATTCCCTCTCCTTTTGTACGCCTAATCCAAAGAACCGCACATGCTCACGTTCTCCCTCTTACACAACACACATGCATGCACTCTAACATACACATGCACGTACATCTCCAGCCAAAGAAGAAACCACACAAGTACACAAAAATACACAAATGTATATATGGTCATACAAATAGAATGAAAAATATACTCTAGAGAAGAGAATGAGTGGAGATAGAAAAATAGGTAAGTGACATGTCTCCCCATGTCGTGTTGTATGAAGAGTTGGTAGAGAAAAGATTGAAAATAACAAGCTTGCTATGTCATTTTGTTTCGTGAGTTTTTTATAGAGATGAAAATGGTCTCTAGTTTTGTTTTGCTAGAGAATATACATGAATGTCTCCATTTTTCCAGAGAAGGGAAGTAAATGAGCTTTGTTTTTATAAGAAGTCCCTCAAAATGTGTCCCTTTATGTATGTGTATATATATAAGCTCTTTACTTGGCTTCTAATCAATGTTGTTACCAAGTAAAAAAACGTGAAAAAGACAAGTGTCTTGTGTTTCACTCACTACTAGAGCTATAGTATATTGCCAGGGCAGTCTCCAACGACTGCCAATGGCTAGTAAGGACCCATTGATTTCATGGTAAAATTGTTATTATAATAAACTTGCCATCTTAAATCATTGGAAACTGTTAGAATAAAGCCCATTTGCGGCTGTTGGAAGCCATTGGAAATTCCCTGTATACATTCCAGAACCAAGTGACCTATTGTTCGCTTTCCTCCCCCAACCAAAAGAAAAAGAAAAAACTCACTTCGTCCTTCTTCCCCAACTACCCCAACACCACGACCACTCCAACCACCGTCCAAATGACCTCTGGCACCACAAACTTGCGGCTGCAGCTCCTCTCCACCCTCTCATACTTACAAAATCGGGTATTTTTACTACCTAAACTCTGTTAATTTAGGTTTTTTGATTTCATCCTAATTTTTCTTCACGTTTGATTCCTAATTGCTAGTGTATGCTTATTACATCATATTATGCTGATTTCTATTGTTATCATCATAACGGTCAAATTACTACAAACAACATATATTTTTAATTTAGCCTATTGTGTAAATTTAGGATGATTTTGTTAGTATTGAACGTAGGTGTATGATAGGTTTTGCAAATAGTTTAATTTATGCAAACACAAAGTATATATTGTGTTAGGATTGATCATAGTTATGGATCATTTATGCGAGCACGAATATATTTATGCAAACACGCGAATTGATTTGGTGTATAAAAAGTTTTAGATGATTTCTAATGATTTTTATAGAAATCATCGTAGTTAGAAATCATTAAATGGTATAGTCTAGGTATATAAACAAATTATATATTTAATTTAGTATAATGCAGTATATAAGCAAAAACGAATTATATATTATGTGAAATAGTAAAAACATATAACTTAGTACATAAGTAATAAAATGGTAAAATATGAACAAATTATAAATTTTATTTTATATAAACAAATATTAAATCCCTTTAGACATTATTTGGCCTCATCTGACATGTGTTATATATGATCGTTATATGGATATTTGTTTTTATTACAAAACGAACATCCATATTTATCTGACACAACATTTACCAGATTTGTCCTTGTATAGGACAAGTTACAAACCCTATAAAGTAATTACATTTCGTAAATCATATCACTTTAAACGATTCACGAAATTTTGATGACATTTTCTTATTGTTCCTTGTATACGCACATTTGTATATGATACAAGAAACATGGGGGAAATGCTGCCGAAATTTTAGGAAATCATTTAAAATGATATGATATACGGAATGTAATTACACTTGTATTTGTAATGGGAAGTAGCATGATCGACCATCACAAAAGGCACGTAAATGTCAATGAACCATTAATTCTTTATTTAAAATAAAGTTTGTAAAAATCTTTTATAATTTAGTATATGTTTACTAAAGTAGTAAAATATAGATAAAATATAAAATAATGATTAATAATTGCTTTACTTTTCAACAAAGGGTTTGAAGTAGGAAAATTTGTCTATTATTTTATTGATCAGAGCTGGATGTATCAAAGAAGGGAAATTGATGGCTCAATAAGCGAACATTTTCTTAATGGGGTACATGTGTTCATCGAACTTACTTTAAGTAACATAGGAAATGATGTAGAAATTCGATGCCTATGTAGTAGGTGCAAATTGTTGAAGCATTTAATACTGGATATGGTTAAGGTTCATTTGCACCAATATGGTTTTGTGTCCAATTATTTGGTGTGGGATAGTTATGGATAAATTGTAGCCTCTAATCAAGAACAGTCAGTGGAGGTCATTGGTGATGAAGTTAGTATGACAAATCTCATAGAATATATGGTCAAAGATGTAGCACAATCAATATTGCCTACTATTGAAATTTATAATGACGATGTTAATGTCGAAGTGGAACCAAATATTGGAGTGAAAATATATATTATTTATTGGATGCTGCTAAAAAAAACCTTTGACATGGATGTACAAGCGGCACCCAGTTATCATTGATTGCAGAGTGCATTACAATGAAATTAAAATACAACCTTATGGAAGTCGGATTTATTACTATTGTTCAAGCTTCTAAACATCGTACGCCATTCGACAATTTAATGTGCTAAAATTACTTTGAAGTGAAAAAACTTATCTCATCTTTTAGTTTGCCATATCAGAAAATAGATATATGTTTAAATGATTGCATATTATTTTGAGAAGAAGACATCAACCTTAGAAATTGTAAAATGTAATCAAGAAAGATACAAACCAAGGAAAAAGAAGAAAAAGAAGTTCCGTTAAAGCCTATTGTAACACCCCGAATTTTCTGAGAATATTGAAATTAACAAATTCAAGAACATTTAATTTTTAGAAGAAGAATTAAGTGAAATGGGTTACGCTATTATGTTCGTCTCAAAATTTTTGTCAAGATAGACATTTGGTTTGCATAAAACGGATACCTTATGAAGAAGTTATTAAGCCTTGAAGTTTGTATGCATATGAGAAAAATATATATAGATATATATAAAAATTAAATAAATATGCAAAAAAAGTTCTAAAAAGCGAATCGGGAGGGGGAATAACCGAACCGGCCCATTTTTGAGGTGGACCTGAGCCCCGCTGGGTTGACTAGGGGTTGATTCAGGGTGTTTGGCTGTCAAGCCGTGGGCCGATTCGCTCTAAGGCAGATGTGGCATCTGATTGGTTCTGATGGACTCCTTGCTAAGTCATTAAGGCTGATGTGGCTATTCTATCTTGTCTGGATGGCTTTGATTTGCTCTAGGTTAATCTAACGGTTCCTATTAAATCAAACTTCTATATAAGCAACCTAAATCTAAACCCTAAGCCATACAAAAATATTCCTAGAGCCGTCATGCCGTCATCTTTTTCTACTCAAAGGCAAGATAGAAGCTACATCAAAATCTAATCAAAACTAATCTGATTCAACTAAGAGAATTCAACGATCTACATCAAAGGCGAGCAATTCAGTTTCAGAATACAGATCCCTGAAATCAAGTTTTTCCTTTTGATTGTAAGTGTCGTTATCTTTTAGATGTGAATAAATTAAAGACATGATTTGTAATGAATTGTAAAATAGAATTGTATCAAATCGTATGTGATGCTGATTCATGTTTATTCTATCATATATGCCTATGAACTCTTGTGGTCTATCGAACCTATCATGTTATGTGGAAATTGGTGAGTAAACCTATGATGTTGTATAGGAATTTGGGAATGAAATTATCATATGTAAGTTTGGTGATATTATGATACATAAAAGTTTTAGGCTAAGTCATGTCGTTTATGCCTAATTGTTTAGAACCATTATGCATACATGTTTAGATCTACGACCTTATATGTTAGATCTACAACTTTATATGTTAGATCCATATGCCTTTATGATAGATCTAATATGCAAGTTCACCACTACATGCCAAGTTTAACTTGTATAGTTTTATGTAAATTCATATGCTTGTGGTTCATGTTGCATAGATCAAATTTGCAAGTTCATAGTTAAATGTATATTTCTCTATGCCAAATCCATGTGACATATGTGTAGTTAGATCCATACTTTTGTATGATGTTGGAATGTTGCAAAGTTCCTCTTTTCCCCTTTTTGTTTTATAAGTTAGGCTAAAATATCGAGTCTAACATTCTATGTAATTTTGCAAACGTACAACGGGGGTAACGTTGGGGAAAACATGAAAATACATGTAATTGCCATGTTTGACACATAAGCATGATAAGTGGCATGAAAATGGTATAATCTATATACCTAAATTTTTGAACGTGATTTAGAAGGAAAGTGGGCCATGACAATAATTGATTAATAATTTACATGTAAATATGTAGGATAAACATGTAAAATTACATGGCATAGATTGGTTCATGAAATGGTATATTTAGTATACCTTTAATTGTGAGCATAACTAAAAGGATAATTATGGCATAATTAAATTGGGAATAATTTACTTATGGAATTTGTCATAAATAAGAAATATGTAAATTTAGAAAAGGCAAATATGCCTAACCCGAGGTTAGACTGAGTTGTGGTGTAAAACTGCCCGGAACCGACCGGCACATCCAATGACCACAACAATACTTGTCTAATGTGGGTGGTTAGTGCATTGAGTCCAAAAAGGACCCGAGGTTAGACTGAGTTGTGGTGTAAAACTGCCTGGAACCGACCGGCACATCCAGTGACCACAACAATACCTGTCTAATGTGAGTGGTTGGTGCTTTAATTAAGCTAAGTCAAGATTGGTGGGGTTAAGTCAATTAAGGAAATACTTAACCAATTCAACATGTTAACTAAACTGATGGGTGAGGTTAAGTAAATTTAGAACACTTAACCGTTATAACATGTTAATTAGACAAGTGGGTGAGGTTAAGTAAATTTAGAACACTTAACCGTTATAACATGTTAATTAGACAAGTGGGTGAGGTTAAAGTAAATTTAGAACACTTTACCTTTATAACATGTTAATTAGACAAGTGGGTGAGGTTAAGTAAATTTAGAAACACTTAACCAATATAACTTGATTTATGGAAAGGTTAAGTTAAAATAAGAGGGCAACGCTTTACCAATATAACTTGATTTGTAGTAGGGTTAACACAAGAATGCAACACTTAACCAAAGTAACATGACACATAGGTGGTTTAAGTTAACTTGAATTCATTGATGACACTTAACCAATACAACAAGATGAATACGTGGGGTTAAGTTAACAAGAAACACTTGACCAATATAAGTTGATGAACGAATGGGGTTAAGTTAATAGGAAACACTTAACCGATCCAACATGATAAGTAAGGAGGGTCAAGTTAATAAGAAATGCTTAACCAACATGACATGATGAATGAGTGGGTTAAGTTAACATGAGCGGACAACACTTAACTAATATGGTGTAATGTACGAGAGGGTTATGTACATATCGGGTTGGTGGGTAATATTAGTAAATATAGGCCCACAAAACTTAACCATTAAATAAACATGCTTGAATCAGTGGAAGGGTTAAGTACATATCGGGTTGGTGGGTAATATTAGTAAATATAGGCCCATAAAACTTAACCATTAAATAAACATGCTGGAATCAGTGGAAGGGTTAAGTACATTCGGGTTGGTGGGTAATATTAGTAAATATAGGCCCACAAAACTTAACTATTAAATAAACATGCTTGAATCGATGGGAGGGTTAAGTACATCTCGTGTAGGTGGGTAATATTAGTACATATAGGCCCACAAAACTTAACTGTTTATTAAAAATGCTTGAATCGATGGGAGGGTTAAGTACATATCGGGTTGGTGGGTAATATTAGTAAATATAGGCCCACAAACTTAACCAATAGGACCCTAGTAACGGGGACCCCTTTCAGCAGCAACCCACATAGATGTATCACGGTACCCTGAACTAGGCAGGGTTGGGCACGATTAATGGGCTGATTATAAGCAGTCAAAGCAGCGGCAGGAGGTACGTCGGTGTAGGTTCCAATGGTTTACGGGCGTGCACGTACTCCGAAGTGGGAAAAAGCAAGCACTGGCTACCAGTAGTTATACATTGTGCATCTTGAATCGTGTCGGGTCGCTATCATAAGGATTGATACACCTTATGGTGGGACCAGCACATGGTACATACACGCAAGAGAGGGCCGATTGACACAGACACATGGAACATGAATACAAGTAGGGAGCCGATCGATAGGGTAGCAAGGGTACATCTAACATGTTCATGGAAATTAGGCTGATTGAGGTGGAATCCTCACGATAGATGTACACCTGAAGGCTACCATAATTACGGGGGTTGGGATCACGATTATCATTTTATACAGATTACTAGTTGGGACACTAGTTAGGTGGTGCAGAGATAAATATAGAAATGAGATTAACAGAGTAGTAGCGAAGCAGAGAAAACGTAGAAGCGCATTCAGTTCACCTTGCACTTATCTTGTCTTTAGTTACCTTGTTTTTATGGTATTGTCCTATTTTCGGTTTATTCATGTCATGATCCTTTATCTTGTTTGCATGCTGAAAGATCACTAGACTTACCAGACTTATGTCTGACCTAGTTTGTTTTTCGCCTCTTTTCTTCCGTTCCCCCCCCCAAGTAGTCAGGGAGGGAATAGCTCAGCCTAACTTGGACCTCTTCGCTTTCCAAGCTTGAAGATTAGTTGGTGTATCGCTTTGGACTCTCTCTCTCTTCCACTGCTATGGTTGGTTCATGCTTTATCGGGGAATATCATTGTTTTTATGCTTCTTTAATTCTTGGAGGTTTTTAAATCAAGACAGAAGTTTTATGTATTACATTTAAGTATGATTGAGGAAATTGTTGTAAAAGCTTGACTGAATTAAGTTGTTTGTAAAATGACTTTATTTTCCGCTACTTTATTTGTCTGTCTTGTAATTTATCTGCATCTTTTACCTATAATGCTCCACCGAAGTTAAGGCATTCCCTCTATGAGTGACCTTAACGGAGGTGGGGTGTTTCACCTATGCATTATTTACCTATCACTCCTAGACTTCAAAGATTATATGCATCATTTGTAACAATGCATCATATGAGATGGCACAATGTGAGAACACTTGAAGAATGTAAGTTAACACACCCATCATATAGAGGAGATAGAAATATTTTGATAAGAAATATCCCGTTTCTGCAGCGGAGAGCCACAATGTCAGGCTAGGTTTATGTACAAATGAATTCTCACTGTTTTCTCAGTTTAGTTCCAAATATTCATCTTTACCTATAATAATTATAGTTTACAATCTACCCCCTTGAATGTGTATGAAAATTCTGTATTTGTTTCTCACAATTTTCATCCCTGGCCCTGATGATCCGACACATGGCATCGATGTTTACTTACAACTGTTAATCTAAGAGTTGTAAACATTATGCTATGAAGAAGTTAAAACATATGGCGTATCAAAAAAGATTTTTTTTTGGATGTTCGCTTCTTTGTTGTGGACTATTAATGATTTTCCTGCATATGTAATGATTTCGGGTCAGAGTATGGTTGCTCATTTTGCTTGTCTTTATTGCATGGAAGAAACACAAGCATTCGCCTTACCGTATGGAAAGAAAATTTCATGGTTTGATTGTCATCAATGTTTTATCCATATTAATCATCTTTTTAAAAGAGGAAAAAACTTCGCGGTAATGGACATGAGACTCTACGAGCACCACCAGTTTGGTGAAGGGAGGATATATATGAACTTGTAAAAGATTATCCAACAAAATCGGACAGTAAACTGAAATCCATGGTAAATCGATGGTTCATAATTGGTGCAAATAGAGTATATTCTAGGAGTTTCCTTATTGCAAAAATTTCTTAATTTGTCATAACATTGACTGATGCATAACGAGAAAAACATATTTGATAATGTGTTTAATACTGTTTTGAATGCTTAGGGCAAGACTAAGGACGATCTGAAATCAAGATGTGATAAAGAAGAAATATGTAATCATCCTAAGCTTCAATAGAAGACAAATGAAAGTAAACAAACCAAAGCATGTTATGAACTTGAAAACAACCAAGTTAAAGTAATGTTAAAATGGGTGGAAGGATTACAATTTCCCAATGGAATTCCCTCTAATCTTCGTAGATGCATCGACTATAAAAACGGAAGACTGAGTGGAATGAAAAACCATGATTATCATGTATTGATGGAAAATTTGTTAGTCGCCGCTTTCTAAGAACTGTAGCTCGTAAAAGTCTGGAAGGTAATAATGAAATCAGTTTATATTTTAAGGAGCTTTGTTCAGCAACGTTTAAAGTTAACTATCTACTTAAACTTGAAGATGAAATCCCTTACTGCTCTAC
Organism: Allium sativum; assembly: GCA_030737875.1. Classification (NCBI taxonomy): domain Eukaryota; kingdom Viridiplantae; phylum Streptophyta; class Magnoliopsida; order Asparagales; family Amaryllidaceae; genus Allium; species Allium sativum. Next base: position 133,972,947 of record CM060925.1, on the reverse strand, counting down.
AAACTGGAAATAAAATTTCCTTTAGGTTTCTTTAATATAATAGAGTATTTACATGTTCAACTTCCATATGAAGCCTGACTTCGATGTCCTGTGTAATATTGATGGATGTATCCATTTGAGTGGTATGTTACTATACTAAGCATTTCTAAGCAGGCGTATATGAGTAGAATGGCCGATTTCTGGCCTAAGTGGCGTAAGATCCCTGACCCTTTCAGGAAGGCCATTTGACAAGATTTTCTTGCTAGTTTATATCGCTTTACAATATGATTAAGTATAAACAAATAATTAGCAATATTTCCTCATTTTAAAGGATGAGTAGATTTGCAAGAAGCTGACTTCAACCTAGTCCAGCGCCTCTGGAATTTAAAGGTCGCTAAGAATTACAGGTATAAAATGTCAGAGCTAACGAAATTGGGAAAGAAAGCAAACTGGATGGGCACGGCCGTATGAGATAAATGGGTTAACTAGTGGAATAGTGAAGAATACAAGGTAAATCTACCAAATATCTATTTAATTATTTTGAAATTATTAAATATATTATTCAATGTAAATTTGCAGGCGGAGTCGGTGAGGAACTAAGCAAATAGAAGCAGAAACCCAGTAACCCTAGGATCTAATTCGTTCCAACATCACCGTGAGGGCTTGGTAAATTTAACAGTTATTACATTTGTATATTGATCAATTCCATAATTAGCTATGTGTAATTGAATTATATAAATTATCTATTGCAGGAACGAGATCGTGGACATCCCATATCCTACATGAACGTATTTGCTCACATCCACACATCAAGGCAAGTAGACGATGCTGACAACATCACATATCAGTAGGATGATCAGGATAGGGAGGCAAGTGCATGTGTATGCATATGTTTAATTTTATTGCTAACGTTGATAAGTTTAGTAATTATTAGCTATGTAAAATAAAAATAACGTTCTATGATATTTCTACTGTTATTGCTTTTGCATTATAGGCAAAGTTTCAAGAAGAACGAGCACAGCTGCTTGAGAGATCCGATCGCGATGAGTTGACGTGGGATGAGGAAGATAAATTTCGACTCTGTTATGGATCCAATGTAGAAAAATATAAGTTATGGCTATGGAAACCAAGCAGTAATTAATCCTTCCGCATAGAATCAACATGTAGATATATAGTACTATGATATTTTATATATTGGAAACCCAGTTAAAAATAATGATAAGATATAGTCATGATTCATGTTGCTTCCCTATTAAATGACAGTTGACTGAAAACAAGAATCTAACACAACCTCTAAAATTTCATATATATATATGTATGTATGTATGTATGTATGTATGTATGTATGTATGTGTGTGTGTGTGTGTGTGCAAATTACTAATTAGAATGAGTCAAAATGATTGACGATTCAAATTTGGATACTATTTTGCATGTGCTATTTTGCATGTACGGACAACCCTTCTGCATGTGTCATTTTTCATTTCTTTATTTATTAGTATTTATTTGTGATTTTAAACTAGCTTATCATCTTTCTTTCTTTTTGAATATCTTTCACTCTATTTGCAGGCTAGAGCATCTCAGAAGGCATATGAAAAAGCTTGGGACAAAACCAAAATAAAAGGGCGTAGAGCAATGGTTGAGTAGCTGCAGAAGGAGAATCGTCTTTGTCCTATATAGATGGAGCAGCTGAATCAAAAGCTAGCCAAGTATGTGCAGCAGCATGGTTTCTTTCCTTTATTGTCTTGTGCTTCCGGAGGCAATGAAGATGCTTGCGAGGTCTTTTTTGTGATTATGTTTGCATTATATATATATTGACTTGGAGTTGCCAAGTATTGTGTTTTGATGTTGTATATGTTTGTTTGTAGTTGGTAAGAATGATATTTTGGATGTATTTTGATGGTATACACTTTGTTTGTTGACGTATATATGTTGGTTTGGAGTATGTGAGGTTAATAATTTGGTTTGTGATGTTTCGATGGTTTATTTTGTATATATTGTTATTGATTTGATTTATGTTGGATATTTATATTGTTATTGTTATATATGTGCTATGTATGTGTGGAATGGATTGGAAATGGGGTGGAAATGGAAATTGAAATGGTGTAGCTAGAAGGTAATAGGCTTTCTATTATTAAAAAAATCATCTAAATTTTAAACGACAAGAAACGACTTCCGGATTATTTATTTCATACGGCTTCTTATGATTTCCAATGGTTGCCTACCATTGCAAGCCGTTGGAAAATTTCTGCTGGATCCGTTCGAAAACAACTGAATTTGTAGGTAGTATTCTGATGCCGACCAATGGCTCTAAGCCACTGGAATAGCCGTATTATCTCATAGTGATTTTTTTTTTAGAAAATGAATAATTAAACGTCACCTTCTCTTGCCTTGCATGTATATTATATATATATAGTATACTTTATGCTTATGTTTTCAACATTATGGTGCTAGACAGAGCATTTAGTGAAAGTAATGGTAACATGGGCAGTGAACGACAATGGAAGAGATATTATGTATAAGTTAGATTTTTCTTAGGGTACCCCATTACGTGAAACATCGTTCACGTATGGACCACTATCGATAAAAATGAAAATACGGTCATGTCGAGTAATGCGCTAAGATCTATGTAAAACCTTGTTCATGTATGGACCGCAATAGACAAAAATAAAATTGTAGTTATGTCGAGTAATGCGCAATGATCATAGAATGGTAATAAAATATATAAGTTAACTTATTTTAGAAATTCCAGAAATGTTGATACAAAATGTAAAATTCATCAAACGAAAAGTTGTTTATATTTCAAATTAAAAGTTACAGAAAAATACATAAATCAAATCGAGAATACGTCTCAGATATCTTGTCAAATTTTGAAACCAGTATTTTATTGTATTTAAATTCAAGTTTAACGAATCAAAGTTATTGGTCTTTACACTTGGAATCACACATGGATCCCAACATCCAAATAAACTATTTCTCCTCATTAAAGAAAACATATGGGTTTTTAAGTGGTTTCGGTTTGTGTCATCTTTTACAAGTACACTCCCCATTTACCTAGCGCTTTAAAAGCCAAAAAATGGGCTTTTCTGGCAAGCTCAACTCCAATTCTTTTGTAAATAATCAAACAATACACATGAGTGTGAGCTGCATAGTTAATGCTTCGTTAATACCCCGTTATATCCCCGCTGAATCGTATAATAGATTTTTACCGTTACACTATTTTCAAATAGCCTCTGGAATAGACTTTCTGCTTTAAGCCGCTATATTCTGATATTCCCAATGTATCCCATTATTTCAGCTATATTTTGTTGTTTTCGCTATATCTTCTATTAAAGAATTCAATTTAAAATTTTATACATTATAAAATTAGTTTTTTTTATATAACTTTTTAACATATATTTTTTAGAATAGAAAATACTATAATATTCTATTAAATTTAATCAAGCTAAATAAAAGTATATACTTATTTACATATATTTTTATATACTTTTATTTAATATTAAGAATTTACTAATTATAATTAAGTTGAATGTTAGTTTTCCATTTATTTATCACTTACATATTTGTAAAAAGAACAATAAATATGAGTTTTATATGCTAATTTAGACTCATCTGCTATATCCTGCTATTTTCTCGCTTTATCCCCGCTACAACTTTTTGCACCTCTATTGCATTGGATCTAGTAAGTACTTTAACTACACAGAACATGAGCCGCCCACTAATTGTTAAAATAATTAAATAATACACAAGAGCATGAGTCACTCTCTAACCATCTAAGTGGACAATTCTCTATATCATTTTCCTTATAAGAGTTGTTGATGGGCAAAATTGGTCGCTAACACTCGTGATTTCCACCATAGTGATAATTAACGTCTGGAATGGAAAATAAGAGAGTTACGATGTAAGTATGCAGTGAAAGATGCGAGTAAACATTCATTTAGAATTTATTATGGTTCGACTCATCGAAGCCTATGTCCATTATGGAAGTTTGATATTTTATTACTTCTCGTTTACAGATTACAACATGAAATCGGAATATTTCCAAGTGTACATGAGTCTTGATGATTCCACGCACTAAAGTATGATTTTTAAATGCTATTCTTGGAGGGGGAGGAAGTCACTTCTTCATGATCCGAATGTTTGGAAGTTGTATTGTTTTATTCGGTTCTGAGTTCGAGATTGGATTGTCATGCGACGTTGGGTGATTGGATTGGAATAAAAGCCAAACGTAACGTGGTCGACTGGCGCGGTGCTCGGGGGTCGAACTTATTTCGTTTGACTACTCGGGCATGCATACAAGATGTGGAAATTCAATTGAGTCGTCAAGTCCAGGATTCGATCGTTGATCCAACCACGTCGTGGTCATGATTCGTTCCCAGTGTTGCACTTGCGGTCAGTGATGACGCTTGTAACACCCCATAATTTTAAGGAACATTAATGACAATAAACAAAAGAATTCTTAATTAAATATTGGGAATTAAGTAAAATGGACTGCTCCATCGCGTTCATCTCAGAATTCTGGTTCAGACAGACTTCGAGTTTGCATAAAACGGACAAAGAAGAAATAACGGTTAGAATTTTGTATACATATAAGAGGGATATATGTAAATAAAATAAAACCAGAATTCAAAATAAATCAAATGAGATGAGCGGGAGATGGTGTGGGAATAAGACTCGTTAGGGTCGACCTATGGGTCGACCCACTCAAGGGTGTGTCGACCCTAGGGTCGACCCAGGGGTCTACCCACCCTAGGTAGGTTCATTTTTCTGAACTAGGACTTGTTTGTTTGATGGGTTCTTCGGAGAACGTATATATAAAGGCCAACATTTCTATTGTTTTCTACACCTAAAACAATGGAGATAAGGAGATGCTGCCTCAGCTTGGATTGAATTAGACTATCTTCTACAACAACAACCTATATATATACATCAGAGATATTTCATTTACTTCGATCCAATCTATGTGAGTTCATGTTACTTTTAGATATAAAAATTTAACAGTAACTGTGACATGTTAATAAACCATATCTGAGTATATGCCTGTTAAGAAACTTATTCATATCTAAACAGTCCTCCTTTGATTACATGTATCTCTACATAAACCTATTCTGTTGTTCAGTTGTCATTATATGCCTATTTCTGTTATTATATGCTTATTTATGTTCTCTACCCTCGTTCCCTTTTTATTTTATAAGCTTAGGCTACCTTCTAGCCTAGGCCAATCTCGTGAGAGACATACATATAAACAAAACTGGGACAATAGGGGAATGTTTGGAATGATATTTGGGGCATATATTATACCGTGGAATATAATTGGAATTTGGGGTGTATGAACGTGTAAATATGTAAGCTTAATGCAACGATTAAGTGGGACATGTTAATAAACTTTAAGTAACCCGTGAAACCTATTAATCTGTGGGGGTTAGATAAATCTTTAAAACTATGGGGTTAAGTAAACTTGTTTATTCTGTTGGGGTTATATGAACTTGTTTACCTATAAAATCTGTTGGGATTATACAAACCCGTTAATATGTAATTTGTTGAATCTGTGGGGGTTAGGCTGTAAAACTTAACCTGTTGAAATCCTAGTTGGTTGGGGACATAAGTTTAAGGGTTTGACTTGTGTCATTTGTGTTGTGGGACCCATATTAGTCAGTAACCCATTTTGGTATTAAAGGGGACCCCGCACTAGGTAGGGGTCAGGGCACACTTATTGAGCTAATTATAAGAGGTTCATCTGGGAAAGGGTGTTCTGATGGCGCGTTCCAACGGGGTCGTTTGCGTGCATGGGTCCGACCTGCCCAGGAAAATAAGTCGTCGTAACGCCTGTAAATAGGTCTGTGTGGTTGCCACTTTAGGAAGTAATACACCCTATTGTGGAGCAAACACATGGTATTTACGTGTCAGGGAGCCGATTGCTTGGGGTAGTAATTAGGGTACATCTAGTCATGCATGTTTAAGTACTAGTTATTTCTATTTAGGGGTAACACCCGTTATTTCTATTGGGGTACCTGTTATTTCTGTTTGGGGTAAAACCCGATACTAGAAGTACACCTAAGTCTACCATTTTATTTCTATTGGGATCATTCTGTTTATGTTAAGTAATTGGGAAACACTTAATTCGGAATACTACCATTAGTGCAGAGAAAGTAATTGAGAAGCATAGTTTATCCTGTTTATCCTGTCCATCTTGTCTATACCTGTTATATGTTATTGTTATCTCTCATTCAGTTTACTTTATTGTATTGATACTTTTATTTCTTTATATGCTAAAGGTCACTGGACTCGCCAGACTTTTTGTCTAACCCATTTTCCTTCCTTTTCTCTCTTTCCTTCCCCCTCGGTTCTCAGGGTAGGAACGCTCAGGCGTGATTAGGACTTTCTCTCTCTTCTATTTCTGCTTGGATTTGGATCTTCTTTGATGTACCACTTTGACTATTTGTCTACTTTGACATGGAACTTATAGGGATTACGATTTTTCATTTATGCACTCTGATGGGTTTTAGAGCAAGACAGATGTTTTTATTTGATGTATTTGGTTCCAATATTTTTGCCTTATGTTGTAATTGGATATGAGACTACGATGTTTTCTATTTAAAAATAAAGTTTTAAATTTCCGCTGCTATTTTATATATCTGTCTTGTGAGATTCTTTTTTTGTTTACCTATATGACTTCACAGAGCTTAATGCTTTTTGATAAAAATTGACATTAACGGACGTGGGATGTCACATTTTGTATCAGAGCTGAAGGTTGCAAGATCGGATAAAAGTTTTGAAAAAATCTTTTTAAGAGCAAAATATTTTGGAGAAAATCTATTTTTGAAAAGCATATTCCTCAAGGCCATATGAAATATCTTTCGATTCTCTATTTGAATCTCTTTTCCATTTCTTTTCAGCATATCTAGGGAACCGAATCTTCCCAAGGGCATTCAGATACTGTCTTGGTTCCATATATATCTTGAGACTGCGGCATCTGCCGGAGGCCAAGTAGAAGCCCCTCCCCCAGCAGCAGTCATTGTTCCTCCACCTTAGCGAGTAGATAATTTCTCCAAGATATGCAAGGACTTTTGTGTTATGGGAGAAAAACCATTCCATGGAACTAAAAGCTTTGTGGAAGCATGGAATTGGCTGCGAGATACAGAGAACTTGTTTGGACTTTTTGAGGTCGACAACCATAGAAAGATACAGTTGGTCGCATGGCAGCTTAGGGACGAGGCTTCATTTTGGTGGGAAGTGACACAGGCAGGGCATCCAGTGGATACTTGGGCTGATTTCCGACCGAGATTCGAGACGAAGTTTCTTTCTCAAGCATAAGAGAGTATGCAAATCGAGTGATTCTTGGCACTTAAGCAAGGAACAATGTCTATTAAAGAGTATGTCAATAAATTCAATCTACTGGCAAGGTTTGGTCTGGAATTAGTGGATACCCCGCACAAGAAAGCTTTGTGGTTTGCGAGAGGGTTGAATCAACCTCTCAAAGCATTGGCATTATCTCATATACCTATGGGAGCAACTTTTGAAAGGCTTGTTGACATGGCACTGATGCATGAAGAGGGTAAGTATCAGAAGAAAGAGGTCAAGACCGATGAGACGCAAAACAAGAACGTGTGGCCCAAGAAAGAATAACAAAGGAAAGGTGGAAAGAACGACAAAGCTCAGAACAACAAGAAGTGTCATGGTTGTGGGAGCTTAGGTCATCTGGTCAGAGATTACAGAAAAAGGAAGAATGCTTGTTTCAGCTGTGTGGAAACTGGACATTATGGTAAGGAATGCCCCAAAGAAGCAAGGACATGGGCAAAGGGAAGGACCTTCTGGAGGGTAGGTGCATGCTTTCGAGGCTAACGGACCGGACAGAGGTAGGAAAGTTTCTGTTGAAGATTTAATTTTCCTTTCCGATCATCCAGTTAGGACTCTTTTTGATTCTGGCGCTTCTCATTCTTTTATATTGGATTCTATGGTTGAGTCTCTACACCTTAGTACTAGTATTTTTTATGATCCTGTTATTGTCTCATACCCCCATTAGGGGCATGACTCATCTGTCTATGATATGTCGAGGTTTGAGGATATCTATGTTGGGCGTCTAGTTTGAGTGCGACACATATGTGCTTGGTTGATTAGCATAGAAATATGTTTATTTTATGCTCTTATATCTTATCTTTTGTATATAAATAAATAATACGTTGGGTACTATTTTTTTGTTTTCACAGATGAGTTGTTCAAGCCTTATACAGCCTTTAAAGTGAAGAATTGATCCAATATACATGAAGATTGCATAAGAAGCTGTCATTGGAGGCTAATTGTGTTCACAATGGGCTAGAATATTTGCTTTTGAAAGAGATTGGAAGAAAATAACTTTGGAAATCTTCTATTGGACACATGGCGAAGAGGGATAAGTTGAGGATCATGACACAATCTTTGATGAGGAGGCCCATTTAGATAACTAGGATTTTGCAACTCAGTTATAAATACACATGTATACCCATTGTAAAGAAAGGACTTTTTCTGCTGTAATTCTTCTTCCATTAATCTAGTTTAATTTTCTTCTTTTACTTTTTTGTGTTTTTATTTTCTTAGAAACTAATTCCATCTACACAATTAGGTTCGGTAGAGTACTAGTTTTATTTTGCACTTATATTCATTAGTGATTGACCGTCTGATTAGATTCAGCGGTAATCCTAATTTTATTTTCTATTATTCAATTTCAGAAATTTTAATTTTTGCTTTTTATTTTCTTTTCTAGGTCAAATTGGATTTGATTAGATTCAGATCTAATTCATAGTTTTATTTTCTTTTAAATTGAAATTTGTGATTTGATCGTTGGTTCAATTATGTTTGTTCTGAATCAAATTACAGTTTCAATCTTTTTGTTTTCAAAATCAACCTCCAAGTTTTGCCTAAATTGCCCAAGAAATATATAAATAATAAAATTTAATATTCCTCCTTGTGTTCGACCTACATACTACACGATCTATGTGCTTGCAGTATTTATTTAAAATTTCGCGCTTTTCTAATTCATAGAAAGCGTCGAACATTGGTTTTATGGGCTATGGTATGATTCTAGGGATGGATTAACTAGCCATGTATGGTGCCATCCTAGACTGTGAGGGGACGATCATTAGACTTTTGACTTACCATAGGAGGACTCTCGAGATTTCTTGTGACCTAAGGGGGTCTTTCATGCCTAGTTTCCTAGAATCACTTGATACTTCTATCGATGATTTGCGATCTGTACCCATAGTCTATGAGTATACGAATGTTTTCAATGAGGTTAGTGGCTTACCTCCGAGGCGAGAGATGGATTTCCAGATATACCTGGTGGATAATGCGAGGCGCATTACCTGTGCGCCACATGGCTCCTAGGGAAAGGAGAGAGCTTAGCAAGCAAGTAGGGAAGCTATTTGAGAAGGGGTTTATTAGGCGAAGTATTTCATAATGAGGTGCTCCTGTCATCTTCGCGACCAAGGAGGATAGCTTACTTCGTCTATGTGTGGATTACAGGGAGTTGAATAAACTCATCAAGAAGAATAGAGACCCGCTCCCGAGGATTGATGATCTGTCTAACTAGCTTGTTGATGCATCTGTTTTCTCATAGTTACATTTGTCCATGGGATTTAATCAGTTGAGGGTGGCCGAGAATAGTATAGATAAGACCGTTTTCAGAACTGTAGATGGCTTATTTGAGTGGCAAGTCATGCCTTTTGGGTTGACGAATGCACCCGCGTATTTTGTGGATCTGATGAGCAGAGTGTTCAAGGAGTTTCTAAATAAGTTTGTAGGGGTCATTGTGGATGACATTCTGATTTTCTCGAAGAGCGAAGAAGAGCATGCCCAATATTTAGAAGAGGTCTTGAGGACTCTCAGAGCACACCAGCTTAAAGCGAAATTCTACAAGTGTAACTTCTTAAGAAAAGAGGTGAGATTTCTAGGCCATATGGTCTCCAAGGATGGGATAGCGGTGGATCCCACAAAAGTAGTTGCAGTCCAAAAATGGAAGGTTCCAAAAAATGCAACGGAGGTGAGAATTTTTCTTTGTTTAACGGGCTACTGCAGGAAGTTTATCAAGGACTTTGCAAGGATATCCACCCCACTCACCATACCGACGAAGAAGAATCTGACCTTTGCTTGGAGTATTGATTATGAGGATGCTTTTTAGTGATTAAAGAGGACTCTGATGACATCCCCAGTTTTAACATTGCTTGATGGGAGCAAAGTGTTCACCTTGTACACTGATGCATGTGGTACAGGGCTTGGTGCCGTCTTCAAGCAAGAGGAAATGGTAGTATGCTATGGTAGTAGACAGTTAAAGGTTCATGAAAAGAACTAACCTACCCATGATTTGGAGTTGGCTGCTATAGTGTTTGCACATAAGACTTGGCGGCATTATCTCTTGGAAGAAAGGTTCGAGTTATACACGGACCAAAAGTCACTCAATTATTTGTTTTCACAAAAGGATCTCAATTTTAGACAGGAAAGATGGATGGTGTTCCTAGCATCCTATGACTTCGAGATTGCTTATACCCCTGGCAAGGGTAATGTAGTGGCGGACGCATTGAGTAGGCAGAGGATTGTCCTAAGTCCTCTATTCGTAGAGAGACAGAGTTTGGAGTACCTATCGACCTTCGATTTTAGGCTGTTTACAGATCTTACACCTGGTTTGTTAGCATCTTTAGAGATGAGACCTACTTTTAAGGACCAGATAGGATCTTCGTAGCGAGAGGACCCACAGATAGCATACATGATGGATAAGCTCGGTAGAGGGATGTGACACCCTACATCCGTTAATGTCACTCTTTATCAGAATTCATTAAGTTTAGTGAAGCGTTATAGGTAAATAGAAACATCACAAGACATATATAAAATAACAGTGAAATTTAGAACTTTATTAAACAGAAAACATCGTGGTCCAAAACCCAGTTACATCATAAGTCTGAAATACAGAAAATCAATTACAATTTCTGTCTTGTACTAAAATCATCAGAGTACAGTAATATATGAAAAGAAAAGTCCACGAAAATAGCCATATCGGAGAAGACAAGAAATCAAAGCGATACATTTAAGCAGCTCCAAACAGAATGAAAGAGATAATCCTAATCAAGCCTAAGTATTCTCACCCTGAAAACCTAGGTGGGGAAAAGGAAGAGAGAGAAAAGAAAACAAAATGGGTTAGACATAAAGTCTGGCGAGTCCAGTAACTTTTAGCATATAAATAAGTAAAAGCATCATGAAAGGCATATAAACTAGATGAGAGAGATAACTGTATCATAATACAGGTATAACAGATAGAACATGATAAACAGAATAGAATATATTGTGCATCTCAAGTATTTTTCTCTGCACCAATACTAGTATAACAGAAACAAGATGATCCCAACATAAACAAAATGGTAGACTTAGGTGTACTTCTAGTGAATGGTTTTACCCCGTACAATAATAATAGGCAGCCCAACAGAAATGATAGGTGTTACCCCCCAACGATAATAACGGGCTCCTAAACAAGCAAGACTAGATGTACCCTAATTACAACCCTAAGCGATCGGCTCCATATCCCATAGATACCCTGCGATTTCCCCACAGTAGGATGTATCACTTCCTAAAGTGGAAACCCTTTTTTCCGAGAGTCATAGCAATATCTACTGATGGCACAACGTCTTATTATCCGAATGCAAGCAGATTTATGCACGCACATGAGTCCGAAGGAGTGCGCCGTCAACATCCCCACTTAAATGAACCTTTTACAATCAACTCAATAAGTGTGCCCTGACCCCGACCTAGTTCGGGGTACCTTGTTTGATACCAAGATGGGTTAGTAACTGATACGGGTCCCGTACAACAGATGATACAAGCTTCCCCCTAGGCTTGCATCCCCGCTACTAGGATTTTGACAAGTTATGCCTAACAGTTTAACAAGGTTTCATAATCCCAAAATATAAAACATGTTAAGTTTGTCGGGTTTATATATAACACGCCCCCACATATTTAACAAGATTTACTTAACCCCCCACTTATTCAAGCAAGCTTACTTAACCCCTACTCAATTTGATAGTTTCATGTAACCCTCACATATTTAAATAGGTTAAGTATTACAGGTTAACAAGTTATTATCATTCATCCATTTATGGTTGTCAATTCACTAGACCTCTCACATTAAGTCTACCACTTGTGGATGCTGGATATGTCGGGTGGTTCCTGGCATACTTCTACCACAAGTCGACTTAACCTCGTGTCTTTTCACTGTTACGTGTACATTTATGCACTCGACCCCTCACACTAGATTAACCGCTTGTGGACGTTGGATTTGCCGGGTGGGTCTGGGCACACTTCTGCCACAAGTGTAATCTAACCTCGTGTCTAAGTGCGGTTACAGTTTCTAATTATTGTAAATCTAGGCATGTTCATTGTTAAACAATTTTTCATGTTCATCAAAGGTTATGCCCCAAATCCTAGTCCGATTCACGATACAAGTTATGCCCCAAATTAAAGTTTTAGATCAAGGTATAGATTATGCCCCAAATCCAAATCATGATTTACAACATAAGATATGCCCTAATTTACCATTCACAACCATTCCCAATTTCGTGCGCTCGCATATTTCAGCGATAGGCCTAGGCTCGAAGGTATCCTAGGCTATAAAAACAAAAAGGGAAGAAGGGAGAGAAGAGAATAGAAATAGGCTTAATAATAAGACAGCCATATGATGACAAAAATACACATACTAGAAGAATAGGCATATGGTGACATGATTAGTCAAACTAATAGAATAGGCATATGAGAACTAAACAATAAATTAAGTGTACAAGTAGTGGAAGACCTATTTAGTTATAATTCAGATTACTAACAAGTATAGGTTTAGATCCAAACATATAAACATGTCAAGATTATTTATTAAATGTTTACATCTAAAAGCAACATAAACTCATAGGGACAGGATCTAAAGAACAGAGAAATGACTGTAGATGTTGTAGCAGAGACTCTTGAATTCGTATAAATCGTTGTTCCAGAAGAAGAGTTTATTTTAATCTGAGCTGGGGTAGCACTTCATTGTCTCCATTGTTTTTTATGAATAAAACAATAGAATTGAGGTCCTATATACAGCTTTAAGCCAATGAATCTGGTCAAGAAACAAGTCTCAGTTCGTAGAATGGATCTTCCCTAGATCTGGGTGGGGTCGACCCAGGAGTCGACCCAGGGGTCGACACCCACGTGTAAGGGTTGACCCATGGGTCGACACCCATGGGGCATGGGGTCGAACCTTAATTCCCTCCCTTTTTCCCACTATTCCATTTTGATTTCTGGACTAGTTTATTTATATTGCTTATATGTATACAAGCTTCAAACCTTAATATCTTCTTCATACAATGTCTGTTTTATGCAAACTCATAGTCTATTTTAAGCAGAATTCCAAGACGAATGCAATGGCGTAATCCTTTTTACTTAATTACTAATATTTAATTAAGTATTGTTTAGTTTATCATTATTGTATTCTTTAAAATTTCTGGGTGTTACATTCTCCTCTACTTAAAGGATTTCGTCCCCGAAATCTCCAAGTTAGGAAGAATGTATATCGTAACATCGATCATCCATCTACTCATCCACCAATCACAGGCATCCATTGTCCTTAAAATATTTCTAATATTTATATGAACATATGCAAAGGTGTGTGTATATATCCCTATGCTAATGAGAAAAATCAGGCGGTCTACTGATCCAGCTGACCTCCTTAATGCAATGTATGTCAGTGCCATGAATCCAACATGTATGCAAATAATCCAAACCTATCATGTAAATGCTATAAGCGTGCACTATCATCTATCCAAATGCAACATCCATATGATAATACACCCATTTCCATCCATAAAAAGAAGAAAAATGCACATGCATCCATATGCAGTATGAGAGTGATTGAGCCGATTTAGTGCCAAGTGTGTGTGTATATGCATTCACGAGCAACCACTAGCAAACACTTGCACCCCCTTGCATCCATCAAACATAACATGTCTCAAACACATGTTTACATCCATGGGATTCCTACCTAAATGTCGAAGATTCAATCGATAGGATGATAGAAACAAGTACAAATAAAAGTTTTGGAAAAAGAAGTTAAGAACATACCTTTGAAAAGAAAAGGGTACGAAGGTGAATCTTTTCTTCAGTCTCCCAAATTGCATCTTCATGGACATCTCCCCACTGAACTTTCATTAACTTGACCTCTCGGTTGCATAACTTCTTAACCTCTAATCCAAGAATGCGGTTAGGAACTCGCCTAATTGTCGCCTCCTGTTCCACCTCTACTTCCTCAAGCATACTCGGCCTAACTACTTCTATGCTATCATGTAGGCACTTCTGTAAATGAGAAATGTGGAAAGCATCATGAACACTGGCAAGTATCTCTAGTAACTTCACCCTGTAAGCCATTTGCCATTCCTGTCAGTTATGGTAAATGGCCCTACAAACCTTGGTGCCAATTCCCTAAAGATCCAAAACGAACCACATTCCTCAGAGGTGATACTCTGATGAAAAAAATGTCTCTACCTCAAACTCAATATCAATTCTTCTCTTATTTGCATAGGACTTCTTCCTATCCTGAGCTGTCTTCATGCGTCTGCGAATAAGATCATTCTTCTCTGAAGTTTCCTTAATCATCTCAGGTCCAAGTAGAAGCCTTTCTGTAGACTCCCACCAATAAGCCGGTGATCTACAGAGTCGTCTGTACAGTACCTCGAAGGCTGCCATGCCATACTAGCCTGGTAACTGTTGTTGTAGGCGAACTCTACCAAAGGAAAATGTTCTTCCCAAGTCCCTTCGAAGTTTAGGATACACAGTCTTAAAAGATCCTTAAGAAATTTATTTACCTTTTCTGTCTGTCCATCGGTCTGAAAGTGATAAGCGGTGCTCAAACACAACTGTGTTCCTGATGCCTCTTGCAAGCTCCTCCAAAACTCATTGGTGAATATGGGGTCACGATCACTCACAATACTGGAAGATACTCCATGTAAACGGACTATCTCATGAAGATAAATGGCTGCCAACCATGTTGTCATCCTCTTACTCTTAACAGGAATGAAATGAGCGCTCTTAGTAAGCCTGTCAACCATAACCCAAAAACTTGTGTTGCCTTTACTCGATTTAGGCAAACCATCAATGAAATCCATACAGACGCTCTCCCACTTCCACTGTGGGACCTCCAAAGGATGAAGTAAACCACCAAGCTTCCTTTGCTCAACTTTGACTTACTGGCAAATCAAACATCGAGAAACAAATTCTGCTACATATTTCTTCATCCCAACCTAAAAGAAAACCCTCTTCATATCTCTATACATCTTATCACCGTCCATATGAATAGTTATCCTAGAGTGATGGGAATCCTCAAGGACTGTCTTCAACCGACTCCCAACTCGGGGAAAACAAAACCTTCCATATTGTCGCAACCACCCTCTATCATCCGTGGAATATTTACTGAGGTGACTGGAAGTCTCCCCTCTACCGAACCTATCCAAAATGTCTGCTATCAGTGGGTCCTCTCGCTGTGAAGTTCCTATCTAGTCCAAAAAAGTAGGTCGCACCTCTAATGATGCCAATAAATCAGATGTGAACTCGGTAGAGGATCTAAAATCTAAACTCAATATATACTCCAAGCTCTGCCTCTCTACAAGTAGAGGACTCAAGGTCATCCTCTGCCTACACAGTGCATCTTCCACCACATTACCCTTGCCAGGGATATAAGCAATCTCAAATTCATAGGACACTAGGAACTCCATCCATCTCTGTTGCCTAAAATTGAGATCCTTCTGCGAGAATAAGTACATGAGAGATTTATGATCGGTATACAACTCAAACTTCTCACCAAGTAGATAATGGCGCCAAGTCTTAAGCCCGAATACAATGGCAACTAACTCTAAGTCATGGGTAGGGTAGTTCTTTTCATGAACTCTTAACTGTCTGCCTCCATATCATACTACCCTTCCCTCTTGCATCAGAACCGCACCAAGCCCTGTACCACATGCATCAGTGTATACTGTGAACACTTTGTTTCCATCAGGCAAAGTCAAGATTGGGGCTGTGCAGAGCCCTCTTTAATTGCTAAAAAGCATCCTCACAGTTTATATTCCAAGCAAATGTCAGATTCTTCTTCGTCAATCTGGAGAGTGGGAATGATATCTTTGTGAAATCCCTAATGAAATTCCTATAATAGCCCGCTAAACCAAGAAAAATCCTCCCTTCCGTTGCATTCTTTGGAATATGCCAACCTTGAACTGCATCTACTTTCGCGAGATCTACTTCTATACCATCCTTAGAGACCACATGCCCTAGAAATCTCAGTTCCTTTCTCCAAAAATGACATTTGAAGAATTTCTCCTTAAGCTAATGTGCTTGGAGAGTTTTAAAACCTCCCTTAAATGCCGGGCATTCTCTTCCTCACTCTTTGAGAAAATCAAGATGTCATCAACAAAGACCACAACGAACTTATTTATAAACTCCTGAAACACCCTACTCATCAGATACACAAAATAAGCGGGTGCATTCGTCAACCCAAAAGGCATGACGAGCCACTCGAAGAAACCATCTGGAGTTCTAAAGGCAGTCTTGTCTATACTGTCATCGACCACCCTTAACTGATGAAACCCCATGGCCAAGTTTAACTGGGAGAAAACAGATGCACCAACAAGCTGGTCAAACGGATCATCTATCCTCGGAAGTGGGTGCCTATTTATCTTAGTGAGCTTATTCAACTCGCTGTAATCCACGCATAAGCGAAGCGAACCATCTGCCTTAGCGGCGAATACTACTGGAGCACCCTATTCAGATATGCTTCGCCTTATAAACCCTTTCTCAAGTAGCTTCCCTACTTACTTGCCGAGCTCCCTCCTTTCTGTTGGAGCCATATGGCGTACAGGCAACACAACTGGCTTTGCATTGTCCACCAAGTATATATGGAAATCAATTTCGTGCCTCGGAGGTAATCCCCGTACCTCCTCAAAAACATCTGGATACTCATAGACTACTAGTACATATCGTAAATTATCGGCAGGTGCATCAAGCGTCTCTAGGAAACTAAGCATGACAGACCCCTTAGGGTCACAGGAAATCTTGAGGGTCCTCCCATGGCGAGTCAAAAGTCTAATGACCCTCCTCTTACAATCCAGAATGGCACCATACATGGCTAGCCAATTCATTTTAGAATCAGACTATAGCCTATGAAATCAAGCACATATGCATCGCATTCAAACTCAACGCCCAACTTAGATGTTCTCAAACTCTGACAAATCATAGACAAATGAGTCGTACCTCCAATGGGATTTGAGACAACAACGGGATCCAAAACCATACTAATACTATGGTGCAGAGACTCAACCACAGAATCAGATATAAAAGAATGCAAAGTGCCAAAATCAAAAAGAGTTATAACAGGATGATTGGAAAGAGAAATCAAACCTTTAACAGAAACTTTCCTATCTCTATCCAGTACACCGGCCATAAGAGTATGCACCTGCTCTTCAGAAGATCCTGCCCTTTGGCCCTGTCCTTGCTTCTTCGGGCAATCCTTAATAAGATCGACCTCTCCAGCATTCTTCCTTTTTTTAATCTTTGCTCGAACGGCCCACGCGTCCACAATTATGACATCTCCTCTTTTCTCGGGCTTTGTCTTTCTTTCCGCCCTTCTTTTGCTATTGTTTTTCTTTCATGGGCCACACTTTCTTGTTTTGTGTTTCATCAATCTTAGCCTCTTTCTCTTCACCTTTATCTTCTTCGTGCATCAATGCCATATCAACGAGTTTCTCAAAATTTGCTCCCATCAGAGTATGAGACATAGTCAACCCATGAAGGGGTTTATTCAATCCTCTATCAAGCCTCAAAGATTTCTTGTGCGGAGTATTCACTAGCTCCAAACCAAACCTCGCCAATTGATTGAACTTATTAAGATACTCTTTAACTGACATGCCTCATTGCTTAAGTGCCAAAAACCTTTCCATTTGCATACTTTTCTTGCCTTAAGAAAGAAAGTTCATCTCGAATCTCTATCGGAAATCGTCCCAAGTCTCAACTGGACGGCCTGCTTGCGTCACTTCCCACTAGAATGAAGCCTTATCTTTCAGCTGCCAAACGACCGACTGAATCTTCCTACGGTCTTCAACCTAAAAATCCCGAACAAATCCTCCATCTCTTTAAGCCAATTCCTGCTTCTACAAAAAAGCCTTATTTCCTCGTAATGGCTTTCCTCCCATAGCAAAGAATTCCTTGCATATCTTGGAGAAATTATCCGCTCATAAAGGAGGAGGAGGAATAGCGGCTGCAACTAAGGGAGAGGCGTCTTCTTGGCCTTTGGCAGGTGTTGTAGCCTCAAGATACGTACGGAACCAAGCCGGTATCTGAACGCCCTCGAGAATATTAGGTTTCCCAGACATGCTGAAAAGAAAAGGAAAAGAGATTCAAATAGAGAATCGAAAGATATTTGAAATGGCTTTGGGGAATATGTTTTTCAGAACGTACTTTTCTTTTGAAAATACTTTCTTTTAAAACCTTTTTGAAAATAATTTTCAAAATCTTTTATTCGATCTGATAACCTTTGGCTCTAATACCAAATGTGACACCCTACGTCGGTTAATGTCACTCTTTATCACAATGCATTAAGTTTCGTGAAGCATTATAAGTAAGCAAAAACAGATACATCACAAGAAAGATATAAAATAATAGCGTAATTTGAAACTTTATAAAGCAGAAAACATCTTGGTCCAAAACCCAGTTACATCGTAAGTCTGAAATATAGAAAACCCATTACAATTTCTGTCTTGTACTTAAATCATCAGAGTATAGTAATGTATAAAAAGCAAAGTCCCCAAAAATTGCCATATCAGAGAGGACAGGAAATCAAAGCGATACATCTAAGCAGCTCCAAGTAGAATGAAAGAATCATAATCAAGCCTGAGTATTCCCACCCATAGAACCTGGGGGGAGGGGGGCAAGGAAAGGAGAGAAAAGGAAACAAAACGGGTCAGACATAAAGTCTGGCGAGTCCAGTTACTTTTAGCATATAAATAAGTAAAAGCATCATGATAGGAATATAAATTAGATGAGAGAGATAGCAGTACCATAAGACATGTATAACAGGTAACTAACCGAAATGATAGGTGTTACCCCAACGATAATAACGGGCTCCTAAACAAGCAAGACTAGATGTACCTTAATCACTACCTCAATCGATTGGCTCCCTGTCCCATAAATACACTGCGGTGGCCCCATAGTAGGATGTATCACTTCCTAAAGTGGCAACCCTTTTTTTCAAGAGGCGCAGCAATATCTACTGATGTCACAGTTTCTTATTATCCCAACACAAATAGATTCATGCACGCACATGAGTCCGACGGAGTGCGCCATCAACATCCCCACTTAAATGAACCTCTTACAATCAACTCAGTAAGCATGCCCTGACTCCGACCTAGTTCAGGGTCCCACATTTGGTATCACGATGGGTTAACGACTGATACGGGTCCCATACAACAGATGATACAAGCTTCCCCTTAGGCTTGCATCTCCACTTCTAGGATTTTGGAGGATTACGCCTAACAGTTTAACAAGGTTGCATAACACCAACATATAAAACAAGTTAAGTTTGTTGGGTTTATATATAACCCACCCCCACATATTTAACAAGATTTACTTAACCCCTCACTTATTCAAGCAAGTTTACTTAATCCCTACTAGAATTGACAGGTTCATGTAACCCTCACAGATTTAAACAGGTTAAGTATTACAGGTTAACAAGTCATTAACATTCATCCATTTATGGTTGTCAATGCACTAGACCCCTCACATTAAGTCTACCATTTGTGGATGCTGGATATGCCAGGTGGTTCCTAGCAGACTTCTACCATAAGTCGGACTTAACCTCATGTCTTAGTTCCTTACGTGTATATTTATGCACTCGACCCCTCCATTAGATTAACCACTTATGGACTCTTGATTTGTCGGGAGGTTCCGAGCACACTTATACCACAAGTGTAATCTAACCTTGTGTCTAAGTGCGGTTACAGTTTCTAATTATAGGAAATTTAGGCATGCTCATTATTAAACAATTTTTCATGTTAATCAAAGGTTATGCCCCAAATACCAGTCTGATTCATGATACATGTTATGCCGTAAACTAAATTTTTAAATCAAGGTATAGATTATGCCCCCAAATCCCAATCATGTTTTACAACATAAGCCATGCCCCAATTTATCATTCCCAACCATTCCTAATTTCGTGCGCTCGCATATTCCAGCGATATGCCTAGGCTTGAAGGTAGCCCAGGCTATAAAAATAAAAAAGGAAGGAGGGAGAGAAGAGAACAAAACAAAAATAGGCTTAATAACAAGACAAGCATGTGATGACAGAAATAGGCATACTAAAATAATCGGCATATGTTGACATGATTAGGCAAACTAACAGAATAGGCATATTAGAACAAAACAGTAAATTAGGTGTACAAGTTTTGGCAGATCTGTTTAGTTATAATTCGGGTTACTAACAAGCATATGTTTAGATCCAAACTTACAAACATGTCAAGATTACTTATTAAATGTTTACATCTAAAAGCAACATAAACTCACAGGGAGTGGATGTAAAGAATAGAGAAATGACTATAGATGTTGTAGCAGAGACTCTTGAATTCATATAAATCATTATTGCAGAAAAATAGGCTATTTTAATCTGAGTTGGGGCAGCACTTCGTTATCTCTATTGTTTTTGATGAATAAAACAATAGAAATGAGGTCCTATATATAGCCTTAAGCCAACGAATCTAGTTAAGAAACAAGTCTTGTTTCACAGAATGGATCTTCCCCAAATCTGGGTAGGGTCGACCCAAGGGGTCGACACCCCCGTGTAGGGGTCGACCCATAACGGACTGAATTCCCTCCCTTTTTCCTGCTGTTCGATCGTGATTTCTGAACTAGTTTATTTATATTTATATTGCTTATATGTATACAAACTTCTTACTTTAATATCTTCTTAATACGATGTCTGTTTTACGAAAACTCGAAGTCTATCTTAAGAAGAATTCCGAGACGAATGCAATGGCGCAGTCTGTTTTACTTAATTCCCAATATCTAATTAATTATTCTACAGTTTATTATTATAGTATTCTTTAAAATTTTAGGGTGTTACAAGGGAGACTTCTATTTCGTGGACGATAAAGGGTGGCTACGACTAGATGGTAGGCTTTGTGTTCCCCGAGTTAGAGATTTGTTGGGGACATTCCTTGAGGAAGCCCATCATTCTAGGATGACTATCCATCTGGGCGGCGATAAAATGTATCAAGACATGAGGAGGGTTCTCTTTTGGGCTGGGATGAAGAAAGATGTAGCGGAATTTGTAGCTCTATATTTGGTTTTTCAACAAGTAAAAGCTGAACAGAAAAAGTCTGGCAGTTTGCTTCATCCTTTGGTAGTCCCACAATGGAAGTGGGAGAGCATCCCCATGGATTCCATCGATGGTTTTCCTAGATCGAGGAGAGGCAACACCAGTATCTGGATTATAGTGGACAGGCTTACTAACAGCGCTCATTTCATCCCTGTTATGAGCAAGAGAACGACAACATGCTTAGCATCGGTTTATCTTCGTGAGATAGTCCATCAACATGGAGTACTTTCTAGCATAGTGAGTGATTGTGATCCCATCTTCACTAGTGAGTTTTGGAAGATCCTACAAGAGGCACTAGGGACATAGTTATGTTTGAGCACCGCGTATCACCCTCAGACCGATGGAAAGACTAAGAAGGTGAATAGAGTTCTAGAGGATCTTTTAAAGATGTGTATCCTAGACTTCAGAGGGAATTGAGAGGAGCACCTTCCATTAGTAGAGTTCGCCTACAACAGCAACTATCAAACTAGTATTGGGATGGCACCCTTCAAGGCACTATATGGATGATCTTGCATATCACCGACTTGTTGGTGGGAGTTTACGGATAGGCTTCTACTTGGGCCTAAGATGGTTAGAGAGACATCAGAAAAGATTGACCTTATCCGCCGACGTATGGAGACAGTTCAGGATAGGCAGAAGTCCTATGCAGATAAGAGAAGGACTAACATTGAGTTTGAAGTAGGAGACACGGTTTTTATCAAAGTATCATCTTTGAGGAATGTGGTTCGCTTTGGATCTATAGGGAAATTGGCGCCAAGGTTTGTAGGTCTATTTCCCGTAGTGGAGAGGATAAGTCAGATGGCCTATGGGGTGAGATTACGAGTGAGGTAGGCGAGTGTTCACGATGTTTTCCATGTTTCCCATTTGCGAAAATGTCTACATGATTCAGCAGAGATGGTTGAGCCGAGCATACTTAAGGAAGTGGAGTTAGAAAAGGAGGCAACAGTTAGACGAGTTCCTACCTGAGTACTTGGATAAGAGGTTAAGAAACTGCGCAACATAGAGGTTAAGTTAGTAAAAGTACAATGGGGAGAAGACCGCGAGGATGCAACTTGGGAGACTGAAGACAAGATTCACGCTTCGTACCCTTTTATTTTCGAGAGTATGTTATTTTCTAAGCTTTTAAGCATTCGAGTATATCCTATCGTTCGAAACCTTTCGATCCTTTAGGTGGAAAACCAATGGGTGTAAAATGTGTTCGAGACATGTTATGTTTGATGGATGCAAGCGGATGTACTGTTTTCCAGTGGTTGCTCGTGGATGCATACACACACACTAGGCACTAGATCGGCTCAATCACTTACATATTGCATATGGATGTGTATGCATTAGGGTTTTATATAGACAAAAATGGATGTATCATCATATGAATGTTGCATTTGGATGAATAGTTGTGCACACATATAAATTTTACATGTTATACAATGATTATTTGCATACATTTTGGTTACATGGCACAAACATAAATTGCATTAAGGAGGTCAACTGAATTAGTCGAACACCTAATTTTCGCATTAATGTAAGGACATATACACACATTATTGCATATGTTCATACAAGCATTAGAAAAAACTTAAGGACAATGGATGCTTGTGGGTGATAGATGAGTAGATGGTTGTGGTTGTTAGGATAATAACATTCTTCTTAACTTGGAGATTTCGAGGACAAAATCCTTTAAGTAGGGGAGAATGTAACACCCCGTAATTTTAAGGAACATTGATGAAAATAAACTAGAGAATACTTAATTAAATATTGGGAATTAAGTATTCGTCTTTGAATCCTGGTTCAGATAGACTCCGAGTTTGCATAAAACAGACATTGTATGAAGAAGATATAAAGGTTAGAAGTTTGTATACATATAAGAGGGATATATGTAAATAAAATAAAACTAGAATTAAAAATAAGTCAAATTAGACAAGCATGAGACCAACGCAGGAATAAGACCCGTTAGGGGTCGACCCACTCAAGGGTGTGTCAACCCTAGGGTCGATCCACCCTGGATCTAGGTAGGTTCATTTTTCTGAACTTGGACTTGTTTGTTTGTTGGGTTCGTTGGAGAAAATCTATATAAAGGCCAGCATTTCTATTGTTTTCAACACCTAAAGCAATGGAGACAAGGGGATGCTGCCTCAGTTTGGATTGAATTAGGCTATCTTCTACAACAACAGCCTATATATACATTAGAGACATTTCTTTTACTTCAATCCAACCTCTGTGACTTCATGTTACTTTTAGATATAAAAATTTAACAGTAACCCTGAAATGTTAATAAACCGGATCTGAGTACATGCCTATTAAGAAACTGATTCATATCTAAATAGTTCTGCTATGATTACATGTATCTCTACATACACCTATTCTACAGTTCAGTTGTTATTATATGCCTATTTCTGTTATTATATGCTTATTTCTGTTCTTCTCCCTCATTCCTTTCTCATTTTATAAACCTAGTCTACCTTCAAGCATAGGCCAATTTCGTGAGAGACATATGTATGAACAAATTTAGGACAATTGGGGAATGTTTGGGAATGATATTTGGGGAATATCTTATATTGTGGAATATAATTGGAATTTGGGTGTATGAACATGTAAATATGAAGGCTTAATGCAATGATTAAGTGGGACATAGTGGGATATGTTAATATACTGTAAGTAACCCGTGAAACCTGTTAATCTGTGACTGTTAGGTAAATCTGTTAAAACTATGGGGTTAAGTAAACCTGTTTATTCTGTTGGGGTTATATGAACCTGTTAACCTGTAAAATCTATTGGGATTATGCAAACCCGTTAATATGTAATATGTTGAATTTGTAGGGGTTAGGCTGTAAGACTTAACCTGTTGAAATCCTAGTTGGTTGGGGACACAAGTTTATGGGTTTGACTTATGTCATATATGGTGTGGGACCTATATATTACAGTAACCCATTCTGGTATTAAATGAAGATCCCACACTAGGTAAGGGTCAAGGCACGCTCACGGAGCTACTTGTAAGAGGTTCATCTGGGAAGGGGTGTTCTGATGGCGCGTTCCAACGGGGTCATGTGCGTGCATGGGTCCGACCTGCTTGGGAAAATAAGTTGTAGTAACACCCATAAATAGGTATGTGTCCTTCTGTAGGTTGCCACTTTAGGAAGTAATACACCCTACTGTGGGGCCGACACAAGGTTTTACGTGTTAGGGAGCCGATCACTTGGTGTAGTAACTAGGGTACATCTAGTCATGCCTGTTTAAGTACCCGTTATTTCAGTTTGGGGTAACACGCATTATTTCTGTTGGGGTATCTGTTATTTCTGTTTGGGGTAAAACCCGATACTAAGAGTACACCTAAGTCTACCATTTTATTTCTATTGGGATCATTCTGTTTATGTTAAGTAATTTGACAAACACTTAATTCGAAATACCAGTATTGGTGCAGAGAAAGTAATTTAGGAGCATAGTTTATCCTGTTTATCATGTCCATCCTGTCTATACCTGTTATATGTTACTATTATCTCTCATCCAGCTTATTTTACTGTCTTTATATTTTTATTTCTTTATATGCTAAATGTCATTGGACTCGCCAGACTTTATGTGGCCCGTTTTGTTTCCTTTACTCTCTTTCCTTCCCTCCCGATTATCAGGGTAGGAACGCTCAGGCGTGATTAGGACTTTCTCTCTCTTCTGCTTCTACTTGGATTTGCATCTTCTTTGATGTACTACTTCGACTATTTGTCTACTTTGATATGTCTACTTATAGGGATTATGATTTTTCATTTCTGCACTTTCATGGTTTTTAGAGCAAGATAGATGTTTTTATTTGATGTATTTGGTTCCAGTATTTTAGCCTGATGTTGTAACTGGATTTGAGACTACGATGTTTTCTGTTTAGAAATAAAGTTTAAAATTTCCGTTGCTACTTTATATATCTATCTTATGAGATTTTTTTTTACCTATAACGCTTCACGGAACTTAATGCCTTCTGATAAAGAGTGATATTAACGGACATGTGGTGTCACAACGCTCGTTTTAGTTATAAAACTAAAGGTGGACACTGTGTTCCAAGATGTTGGTTTTTTGGGGGTCCCAACCTCGAAGTGTAAGAACCTGCTCGGAATGGGCCTAAATTTTGATCCGGGAAAGGCCCATCGAAACTTAGATCCATTCTAAATGGGTCGTTTGTTCCTGTAAGAAATTATATTTGCACAAAATAATATATAGACATTTCGTTATGGAAATCTCACACAGCGGAACGAGAAAATATAATGCTAAAATATGATGTACCACTTTATTAAAACCACAGAATTTCAAACATAGATTGTCAAAATACAATTATCCCATAGGTACATCAACAAATTCATTATCAAAAGTTTCCATAAAAATACATATATGGTAACTAATAATAGCATAATATCTCTGTTCTCGTCTTCAGCCTTCGTCATTGCTTCGTCCATAGAATCTACTCCACCCACTGACCTGTTGGATATGTTAAGGAGAGGGGTCAGAACATAAAGTTTGGTGTGATTGAAATATATTATTTACTTAAAGTCCATACCCTAGATTGGCAGTTTACTTGTATCAAGATATGTCTATGCAACACACAAACATTCACATAAACACAAAGTATCTAACCAATGAGGTGGATATCCAAGGCAGTCGCTCATTAGTGTATGTTAGACCAAAATCTGGGCCTAACACCCAAATGCAGATCACATAACACAGAATGTAGAAAAAAGTAAATAAAGAGGAGACACACGAAGTTTTTATAGTGGTTCGGCTCAAACCAAGCCTACGTCCACTTTATCTCTTCTTAAATCCTAAGAAGTTACAAGTACAATTCTCTCGGTTTATACACGAAATCCTCGTGTTTACAATGAAGAGAAGTGAGAAAAATGAAGATTATACACGAAATCCTCATGTTGTAGTGTGGAATTTGGATCCTTTGCTGCTGAAATTTTTTTGCAGAGAGCAATGGTGGAAGGTGTGAGGAGTTAGAGCCAAAAGATCCTTGAAAATGCCTTCAAATGGTGTATTTATAGCTGTAGGAGAGCTTCTGGGAAGACCGGTTCGTGATGGGGTACGTGGCACCCGATCCAGAAAAGTAGGAGTAGCCTTAAGAATAGGTCAAGATCTATGCGCAGCGTTACATCGAGGCGGATCGGATCATGATTGGACAGGGCGAGCCGAGCTGGTTGTGGTGCTCGAGCGCTGAAGCTGACGCAAAGCGGGTTGGATCGTGATGCAGGAGTGCGAACTGAGGAGGGGGCGATTCAACCGTGTGCGAGTTGATGGGAGCGATCTGGTGTGTGCAAACCAAGGAGGAGCCCACGAGCCAAAGGGGCGATCCGGTCCAGGAGGTGTTGCTTCGTCACTTTATCCCAGAAATTGCCAGATTACACCAATTTTCGGAAACGGACATAACTTTTAAACCGTAAGTCCGATTGAACCAAACCAAAGCTCAAACTAAAGCTAATTCAGAGATCTACAAGAGTTACAGAGCTTAGCTCCGTAATCGCTGTTTTCGGGTGCAAAAGAGGTCGTCTGATAGGAGTTTCGGGCCTTTCTTTGTTCGTGATGTGACTTTGACCAAATCGCTGCCTATCTTCTGATGTCGTTCTCCATATCCAAGTGCGATGCTGTCCAGATATTCAGTGTGACAGCTTTTACCAAAAAGTGTGTCAACGGTGTATTTAGGGTAAAGACCCAATGAGGCAGGCATTCTCGGTCACTTATGGCCCTATTAAAGGTGGATTCTTATTATCTCTTATAACCGTGAGGCGGACCCTAGCCTCTTAAAACCCCATCATACGTCAATGTTCTTAAGTCTATACTCTAAATTGTAATATGACAAGTAGTATTGTGAACGTTATTACTTAACTGATGTCACGGTAGAACACTTGACTTCCCTTAGACAGTTGATGAGCATGTTATGGCCACATACGTTTATAAACCAGTCCTGTACCTATTTTACCCCCTACAAGCTTCTAGAGGAAGTGGACATCCCTCGTGAACAACCTTACTCCGTTGCCGCTATGCCTAGCCACTTTAGAGAAGGAGGACCCATAGACTTTCTTCGAATTTAATAAGGGTGGGTTCCATGACTTTGGTTCGTCTCCAAGGAATAAACTTTCGGAAGGTGTCCTAGTCCTAACCACTTAAGAACCGAACTAGATAAGAAGAGAGTCAGCCAGTTAAGACCTTCTCAAGCTGTAGTAAACTTGAGAAGAGAGTCAGCCAGTTGTTTTTTTTGAAAATTGGTTCACTTTATTGCTAAAAACCAATAAAAACCTCCATTATAAGCCTCATCAAAACCTGTAATCCCCCTATCCTAAGTGGGTGCCTTTCAGAGAAAAAGAGTACTTATAAATTTGGTATACATATCAAAGAAAACATCTTTTACTATTCGATTATTACAAAAAAATAAAAGAAAAATAACTCTCTGATCCAAACAAATTCCATGGCCCAAACCAGGCCCATCTTCCCTTCATTCTTCCGCTAAAATTCAAAATGCCTTTTCATAGTCAACCAATGACTTTTAATTTTATACCTCATCTACCCGATATCATTTCATTTCTCCCATTTAGAGTTGTCTTACTGCCAATATTACTTACCAAACAACCAATTTCTCTTTCAATTTTTCAAACTCATACCGTTGATTCCAATCTTCTACCTTGAAATACCCTCAGGTTTCTTTCTTTCGAGATGAAATAGATAGCACTTGTGAAGGCAGCACAACCCAAGTCCCTTAGTTGGTCTTTTCTCTTAAAGCTATCATGTATGAGATTAGCTTCTTCTTTCAGACCTATAAGATTCAAAGGAAGATCTAATTTTTTCTTTAAAGACAACCAACTAAAGGCGGAAAAGTCACAAGAGAAAAATAAATCTGTATAGTTTCAGAATAATTATTGCATAAAGGACACAATGGATCTGAAATATTGCAATACTATTAAATCTGTCCTTATTGTTTAATCTGTCAAGCATTGATAGGTAAGCAATAAAAGACATTCTCCTACTATTTTTAGCATGCCATATAACCGATAAAAAAATTCCCGATGTTCATGACTTCTCAAGTAATCCCATGCTTTATGAAAAGCAAAAGACCACCTTCACACCATTCATAAGTATCATGACTTCTGTTTGGATATGTAGAAATTGAATTGATTTCTCCTAATAGTTCTCTAGTGGAAGGATGAATCTCTGGTGCAAAAGCTTCATTTCTAATGATACAGCTAACTCTCTTATCAATAATGCCAATTAAATTCAATCTATCATAACCAAGCAGATCTACCAAACACTGACAATTAATCCAAGGTTTATATCACATGTAAGTTTCCTCACCATTAACAGTAATTTTGTTGAACAACTGTTTAGAATTTGTCCTTAATTTTAGCAATGATTTCCAAGTTGAAGATGAATTATTATCTGGTGCCATTGGCTAAAAATAATCCCTCTTGCAATATCTATTATGCATCCATCTACTCCATAGGAATGTATTAGATAAAAAATTCCACAGTAATTTCGCGCATGCTGCCTTTTTGAGATCTGATAATATTTTCAACCTATGCCTCCTTCTTCCTTTGGCCTACACAACTTTTGCCATGAAATTTTATGTGATGTCCCTCCCCAAAAAGAAATATGCACAAAATGATTGTATCTTGTCTATTGTATACTATGGGATTTGATAAATGAAGAGTCAATAAATGATTGGAGTAATACCAGTATTAATCTGTTTAGCTCTTCCTGCAAAGCTAAGCAATTTAGTTTCCCATCCATTTATTCTACTTTGTACTCGTTGAATAAATGAATTACACTATGAATAATGCAAATAATTGGAAGATAAAGGCACTCCCAAATATTTGATAGGCAACAAACCATGATCAAATCCCAAAATATGTTGAATTTTCCCTTAATTTGTTGTTGAAATACTAAAGAAAACTTTTGTCTTTGTAGCATTCACACTCAAGCTAGCATATTTGCTTAAATTCTGAAAAATCTTCTTAAGTGACTGTGCATTAGATACTGATGATTTTCCAAAGATCATGAGATCATCAGCATATAAGAGGTGAGAAATAATAGGTTGAATTTCACTGCTGGGTTGAAAAAGCTTTAGCTAGGTTGCATATCCATCATGTAGGAGAAAAATTGCATAGCAATAGAAAACAAATAAGGGGATAAAGGATCACCCTGCCTAATACCCCTATTTGATGTTATAAAACCTTTTCGGACACCTTGAATCATGATAGAATAGGTAGCAGTTGACATACATTCATATATGAGAATTATGAAATGTGTAGGAAATTCCATTTTTGACATATTGAAACATATGAATTTCTTGTTATCTCGATCATAAGCCTTCTGCAAATCTACTTTAACACACATTTTAGGCATCCCACTTTTTTTTTGAAATCCCTTAGTAATTCATGTGCTAGCAATATATTATCCCCAATATATCTTTCTTTGATAAAGGCACTTTGATTTTCTGAAATTAAATAAGGTAGAAAATGTTTCAGTCTATTACATAAAACTTTGAAATTTTTTTATAACAGACATTACAACAGGCTATTGGCCTATAATGTGCTATCTTAGATGGCCTATCATTTTTGGGAATCAAAGTAATGAATGTATGGTTTAAGGATTTAGGCAGTTTACCTAATATGAATATATCAAAAATAGCCAAATAACAGTTCATTTTTCAGAGCATCCCAGTGAACTTTAAAGAACTCAACATTTATGCCATCAGGCCCAGGGCTGGACTCATCATGTATGGAAAATAATGCATCTTTAACTTCTGATAAATCAATTGGTTTTAGAAGAAATTGTCGACCTTTCGAATTGATAGCAGCATTAGGATGAAAGCTTAGAAATTCTTTAGTGCTTGGTCCATTAAACATGTCTTGAAAGTAATTAATATTCTCAGCTTTAAATACTAAATTCCCATTTTGATCAATTAAGGCTCTGATGTGATTAAAAAATCTTCTATTTGACATTTGAGAATAGAAGAATTTAGATTTTTTAACCACTTGTTGAAACCATGAAATCTTCACTTATTGTTTGAATCCATTGAAATGTATTTGTTGCAACTTTTGATATTCTTTCTTAGCCTTCAGATAATTGTCATATAGTAAAGTATCTTTAGGATTATTATCAACATCTTTTTCAAGTTGAATTGCAATTTCTTCGTCTTGTTTGAGGTTAGTAGAGATTTTATCCTTGAATTCTTTCCAATTTTTCAGTTCATTTTTACAGTGTTTAAGTTTTTGCATGAACTGATAGCTATAATAGCCCTAAACCATTGAATTAATACCTTTTTGAACTATAACTAGACATGTTATGCCAATCATTCCTCTATCTAAAGGAAAAAGGCCTTAGTTTCTTTAGTAGGGATAAGCTCTAGCATAACGGGGTTATGATCACTTGATTTTTGGGGAAAAGAAAGAGCTTTTATGTGAAGAAAAAGATGCAGGCATGTTTTTTTACCAATATTATTTTAGTACTAGTAGCAATTCCCCTTCTATGCCAAGTAAAATTAAATCCCAAAGGTTTGATTTCTGATAATGAAGCTTGAATTAAAAATTTCCGAAATTCTCTAATCTATTGAAAAGGAACAGGTAAACCTCCTTTTTGTCATTTAGGGATAAAACATTGTTAAAATCCCTCATAAGAAACCAAGCATTATCAATCATATTAGATTCATTTAACAAATTTTTCCATAAAGCAAGCCTTTCTACGAAAATATTACTAGCATAAATGAATGAGAAAAGCATCCCAAAACCACCTTTGTTATAAGCATTTACTGTCAAATGTTGAGAAGAGAATGATATTTGTGCAACATCCCAAACATTAGTGTCCCATATAAGCAGAATTCTACTAGAAGAATGAGAAGAATTATTTGTTAATGACCTCCAGAAGCTAGGTAATAAAGAAGAAAACATAACTAAGTTAGTAGTAGATAGCTTTGTTTCCACTAAACCAACCAAAGTTGATTTAGTATAATTCAGGGGAGCTAACAGATCCTTCATTGTGAAGTTATGTTCAGTCCTCTGACATTCCATGTTAACAGTGTCATTCAATTGAGGAAGAGCTCCTTGTGGTTCTTTTATAAGGAGCAATAAAAGAAGAAGAAGCCACTGTACTATCACCTTTCAAATAGTTTGCGTTCTTGTCTACCATATTTGAAGCATCTATTTGTTTATCCTTATCTTTATTTTCTGCCTTATTTCCTTCTCCAATTGCATTTTCTACTATATTTAACTCATCTGAATTAAATTTTCAGGTAATTTGGAGTTCAGGATGTCTAGGTCATCATCTGGTACAGAAGAATTAAGTCCTAAATCATTTTCAGAGGGATTTTGCATTGATTCTTTAACAGCTTGCTCTGTTTCTAGATCTTCTAATTCATCATTGGTATCAACTTGTATATCCGGTGGAATCCAGCGAGGCTCTTTAGATACATCATGAAATATGACCTCATGACCAAACAATTTGCATTAAAGGCGTTTAGAAGGAACAAACTCATATTCCAAAGATATATTAATTTTAGAGCCATTATGCAATAGTATAAGGATTACTGTTTTTAAGTCAGATAGAGTATCAATTGAAAGTGGAACTCTAGCATACTTTGTAAACCTTTTATCTGCTGTATTCTCATCAATTAACATAGGCTTTGATATAGAACTTGCAATAATTTGGATGGCATCTTTAGTCCATAACTCCATGGGTAGATCTAACATTCTAACCCAGATTTGGACTTCATCACTCTGTTTCTTAGTGTAATCGTATCCTGGAGACCATGCTTCTATCAAAAGAAGCCTACCAAAATATGAGTATGTGGAGATTTCTAAGATACGAGAGAAATCAAAGTTGTTTTCAAACTGAACAGCAAAGTCATAGCTGGGAGAAACATGAATATGAAAGTTACCCAATGGATTCCAAACCCTCGAAATGTACTCTTTGATCTTGATGGAGGATAGTCTGAAATGGATTGGGATCAGTGCCACAGTATTAATCCAAGCTTCTTCAGATTTATTATAATCTTTTCAGGAATAAAGATGTATTTAGATGTTGGCTTCACAAAACTTAAAATTCGAGCAAATAAATCCTGTTTACGATAGTTATTTATATCAATAGTAGGATTCAAATGTGGATTTGATGTAGCTGATGGAGATTGATGTTTTTCCGATGTAGAAGGAGAAGGAGGTTGAGGTCGTGGTGGAAATCGTATGTTTGTTACGGGGGCAGAAGACGCCATTAAAAAGGAAAACAATTCGAACTCATATAGGTATACAAAATGTGTGTGTGTATATATATATATATATATATGTATGTATATATATATATGTATATATATATATATAGAGAGAGAGAGAGAGACCAAACCTCTCACATTAAACCATATCCTTATGGATGCTGGATATGCTGTGCGGTTCCGGGCAGGCTTCTACTACAAGTAAGTTTAACCTCGTGTCATAGTGTACTAAGTTTTTGAATCACCCAGGGCACCTAGGCCCCTTTCATTAGTTGGGCCCACTTGCCGTTGCAAGATTTTCCGGTTGGTTCCGTGCGGGCATATACCACAAATGGCAACTAACCTCGTGTTTGTACGTCACTATTAATATATATACAAGCTATTCTATAACACACACATAAACACAAGAAATCAATATATACAGGGACATTTCAAATTCAAATCCTATCCTAATTGCATTTATTATGTTAATTATGCTATATAAGTGTAATATTTAAAACGTATAAATAATGCTAATTTTCGCATGAATGAAAGAACGTTATAATGAGATAAAAATTGTCAATTTGTACTAAGTTTAAGGTATACAAGTTAATTTCCTTGTTCTGACTACTACATTTAAGCCATGATGGCATAATTGTATAATAATAGATAGCAGTGAATGAAAAATACAACATACATA
The DNA here is from genome assembly GCA_030737875.1 of Allium sativum. Lineage (NCBI taxonomy): Eukaryota > Viridiplantae > Streptophyta > Magnoliopsida > Asparagales > Amaryllidaceae > Allium > Allium sativum. Next base: position 133,939,674 of record CM060925.1, on the reverse strand, counting down.
CAAATTTCAACTTACATCCTTAGCTTATTGGAATGACTTTAGTAATGGACCAAGAATAGAGTATAGTATACATACATATATATATATACACACATGTATATACAAAGACTTCATTTTATCTAATTTACCCCTTTTTATATACTACACATAAAAACGTTCATATTTGATAGGCTTTAAATATGAATACATTTGGATTCAGAATAGAACCCAAACCTAATCAAATAATGAATCAAACCAAATCTAAACATTTTAGGTTACAAACAAAAATTTAGACATAAGGATAAATTACATAAAATAGAAGCACATCACCCCTTTTTGTTCTCAATTCACCACTAAGACCAAGATCCACAAACCCAATAAATTGACAATTCTTGTGTAATGATAAAAATAGGGGATTGGGAGGTTTTGTATTTTTATATTATCGTTGTACCAAATCCCCTTAGGCATACAAATTAATGTGTTAATCTACAAAAAGTAGAATATGCCTAAGGAAATACAATATTCCACTCAAATTGATTTGAAGATCGTAGACTAAACATTGTTGTGCCTTTTGGATGAAATTTCCAACTCTAGAGATCTATATATACATAAGAATGAATTAATTAAATTCTTATATAATATATATATATTATATGATTCCAAGAATATATTCTAATCTAGATCTATTAGAAAAGATTAGAGAGAAAGAGAAATAGGTCAGAAGAAGATAAAAACCTAATTCTGTAATCAATGGCGGTAGAGGCAGAGTGGAGTCACAATGGAGAAAAATGGCTAGGGTTTAGTTATGAGGTCTAGGGGCTATATATAGTTGCTTGTGTAAGCTTGGGCCGTGGGTTTGTTTAAATATAATCCTAGTCGTCCATTTCTATATTTTACCCCTAAAAACCTAACCAAACCTAGCGTTATTTGGCATTTTAGCAGCCAAGCGATCAACCTACCCCCTAAAAAGGCGGTCGACCAGCGGTCGACACCCCTTCAAGAGGGGCAGTCGACCTCCTGGTTGCTGAAGAGCCCAATAAACGTATATGGGGTTAAGGTGTTAAATTATATATAATGTTTATTTATTTGTTTTATATCTTACCTTGTTTGCAATATTCTTTGTCCCTTCCTTATCTTTATTTTTAAATTCAAACCCATTTATATTTATTTCATTTATTTTATTTCCTGGACATATATATTATTTATATGACCATATACATTTTTGCGTTTACAGTCTAATTTCATTTGCTTGTAACTTCTTCTACTATCACCGTTTTCAACATATTATATATGAAAACGATTCAGAATTTCGCCACGAATTCAAATAAAAGATTTTAGTAGCCAAATTCTTAAAGCTACAAAATCTCATTTTTAGCCTATTTATATTTAGTTATTAAATTGTTTATTTTTATTAATTATTAATATTTATGTTTTCAGGTATATTTTACGAGGTGTTACATTCTCCCTCCCTTAAAAATAGATTTCGTCCTACAACCTATTTGAAGGGGCAAAAACACAACTCGTTCTAACATCCATGTCGTACATCCATGTTATACTTTAATTCATCCATAAACATCCTTGACTCCGAGTGATTATGAACTGTATACCCACAAAAGTGAGCTCAATCCTAATGTGTAGGTGTAATAAGTGATGTAATATGTATGCAAAACAAACTAACTATGATTTATTTCTGTACGAGTGCATTGTGCAATGGTGTTGCATTCAATTCCTAACATCCAATCTAATAATCACGATGCATCTATAAACATTATGTTGTGGAAAAATTACCCGAGAAAATCTCTGGGTGAGTCTATCTCATCTTATCCTCGGTCTCTCATATGCTTTCCGTAGGATCATTTCCCCACTGTACTTGGATGAGGCGAACGGTTTTTGAAACACCCCACCTCCGTTAAGGTCACTCACAAAGGGAATGCCTTAACTTCGATGGAGCATTATAAGTAAAAAAAACACAGATAATTTACAAGACAGATGTGTATATAAGCAGCGGAAAACAAACATTTCTTTATTTCAAACATGGTTCATAATAAAACATTACAGCAAACTGTTTCAAACCAACTCCCAAATTATTACATCATAATTTCTGTCTTGATTATTGTATAAAGAAGCATAAATCGTAAATAAAACTGCATAAATCCCCAAGTCTAGTGTGTCCAAATCCATAGCCAAAGATAATGGGTTCCAGCCGTACATCACAGAGTCTTCAAGCTTAGAAAGATGAAAGGTCCAAATTAAGCTGAGCTATTCCCTCCCTGGCTACCTAGGGGGGGACAGAAGAAAAGAAGAAGAAAGAAAATTGGGTCAGACATAAGTCTAAGTAAGTCCAGTGACTTTTCAGTGTGTGAATAAGGAAAATGTCACGATAGGAATAAATTTAAAATAGGATAGTACGAGAACAACAAAGTAACATAAAACTATATAAGGCATGATAAACTGAATATACATCGCACCCATGTTTAATTCTCTGCACCTACTTATACTTGTCCGACTAGCACTACGTGTTCATGGTGAGATGATCACTTATATCGATCGGCTCCTACTCGCATGCATTTATCACGTGTGTCATTCGGCCCTCGCTTGACTGTAGATACCTATGCTGGTCCCACCACGGGGTGTATCAAATCCTATGGTGGTAACCCGATATGATTCAAGATGCACAGTGTATGACTACTGATGCCCAGTGCCTGCTTTTTCCACTGCGGAGTACGTGCACGCCCGTACTCCGTCGGAACCTACACTGACGCACCACCCGCCGACATTTTTGACCGCTTATAATCAGCCCAGTAATCGTGCCTCACCCTGCCTAGTTCAGGGTACCATGATACATCTATGTGGGTTATTGCTGAAATGGGTCCCCGTTACTAGGGTTTTCCAGCCAACATGTTAAATTGGTTAAGTGTTCAAATATACCTAACCCCACCCATCAGTTTAGTTAACATGTTGAATTGGTTAAGTGTTTCCTTAATTGACTTAACCCTACCAATCTTGACTTAGCTTTATTAAAGCAACGACCACTCACATTAGACAAGTATTGTTGTAGTCACTGGATGTGCTGGTCGGTTCCGGGCAGTTTTACACCACAAATCAGTCTAACCTTGGGTCCTTTTTGGGCTCAATGCACTAACCACCCACATTAGACAGGTATTGTTGTGGTCACTGGATGTGCTGGTCGGTTCCAGTCAGTTTTACACCACAACTCAGTCTAACCTCGGGTTAGGCATATTCGTCTTTTCTAAATTTACATATTTATCCTTTTATGCTTATACATAAATTTGCCAACAATTTATTGTCATGGCCCACTTCCTTTCTAAATCAAATTCATAATTTTTGTTAAGTAAATTATACCATTTCACTACCATACCATTTACATGGTTATGAGCCAAATATGTTAATTACATATAGTTTCATGTTTTCCCCAACGTTACCCCCGTTGTACGTTCGCAAAGTTACATAGGACGTTAGGCTCGACATTTTAGCCTAACAATAAACTAAAAGGGGAAAAAGAGGAACTTGCAACATTCCAACATCATACAAAAATATGGATCTCACTACAGATGTGTCACATGAACTTGGTATAATATACTTTTAATTATCAACTTGCAAACTTGATCTATGCAACATGAATCCTAAAATAATAGTATTACATAGAACTACCAAAATCTAATTAGACATATAGTGGTGAAATTGCATAGGGGTTTAATCATGCTTAACATGGATCTAACATAGAGGCATATGGGTCTAACATATAAAGTGTAGATATAAACATATAGGTTTACATAATCATGTTTTTAACCTATAGACTTGCATGTATTCATAACATTATAGCATCACTTAACTTGCATAAACATGGCATAATTTCTGAATTGACATACAACATATAGATGTCATCACCAAATTTATACAAGGTCGTAGATCTAAACATGTATGTATAATAGATCTAAACAATTAGGCATAGATGACATGACTTTGCCTAAAACTTGTATGTATCATAATATCACCAAACGTATATGATAATTTCACAACATCATAGGTTTATTCAACAATTTCCATGTAACATGATAGGTTCGATAGACCACAATAGTTCATAGGCATACATGATAGGATAGACATGAATAAACATAAATCAGCATCACACACAACTTGATACAATTCTATTTTACAATTCGTTACAAACCATGCCTATAATTTACTCACATCTGAAAGATAACTACACTTACAAAAAAAAAAGGAATTCTTGAGTTCTGGGATCTGTATTCTGAAATTGATTTGCTCGCCTTTTATGTAGATCGTTGAATTTTCTTAGTTGAATTAGATTTGATTTGATTTTGACGTAGCTTCAATCTTGCCTTTGAGTTGAAAGAGATCACCATTGACGGCATGGAGGCTCTCGGTATGAATATTTGTGGTTTAGGGTTGAGAGTTAGGTTGCTTTTATAGAGGTTTAATTAATTTAGAGCCGTCAGATTAACCCTAGAAGCAATCATGACCACGCAGTCAAGATAGGATAACACCTCAGCCCTAATGACTCAGCAGGGAGTCAGAATTCGTCATCTTTTCAGATCTGCATGGGGGGGGGGGAAGTGGGTCGACCCCCAGGTCGACCTGTAGGGTAGGTCGACACTAGAGTCGACCTGGCCTGGGGCGGGAATTTTCCTGCCCTGCCCTCTTCTGTGTTTAAATTTGAATTTTGAAACTTCCGAAGGCCTTAACTTCTTCATACGAAGTCCAATTCACGCAAACTCGGACTCTATCTCAACCAGAATTCGAAGACGAACGCAATGGTGTAACCCATTTCCCTTAATTCTAAAATTTAAAATTAATTATTCTTTAATTCGTTACTTTAAGGTTTACAGAAAATAAGGGGTGTTACATTCTCCCCGCCTTAAAGGATTTCGTCCCTGAAATCTTCATGTCAAGAAGAATGTATATCCTACCATCCAATTGTCCATCTACTCAACCATCAAACACAGGCGACCATTATACTTAAAATACTTCTAATGCTTCATGATCATATGCATAGTGTGTGTACATGTCCTTATCTAATGCAAAATCAGGCGGTCTACCGATTCAGTTGACCTCCTTAATGCAAGTCATGTCGGTGTCATGTGTCCATAATGTATGCAATCTTCCCTTATCATACTTTCTATATGAGTGCACAATCTTTCATACAAATGCAACATCCACATGATAACACATCAAGTTTCAATCATATATAAGTACATATATGCATATGCAATATGAAAGTGACTAAGCCGATCTAATACCTAAAGTGTGTGTGTATATGCATCCACAAGCAACCACTAGCAAACACTTGCAACCACTTGCAACCATCAACCATAATATGTTTCAAATACATGTTTACATCCATTGGTTTCTACCTAAGGATCGAGAACAGCGCTAAGGAAAATACTAAAAAGACATGTACGAGCATGAACTAACTTAAGGAAAAAGAGATCAAAGATGTACCCTAAAAAAGAAAAGTGTAGGATGCGCGTATTTTGGCCTCAGTCCCCCAAGTCGCATCTTCCTCAGCGTCACTCCATTGAACTTTTACAAGTTTGACTTCGCGGTTGCGTAGCTTTTTGACTTCTGTACCCAAGATACGAGTTGGAACTCTTCTCACAGTCGTCTCTCGTTCTACTTCTACGCCCTCTAATATGCTTGGTTCGACCACTTCCGCAGACTCATATAGGCACTTTCGTAAGTGAGAAACGTGAAATACATTATGAACTCCAGCCAATCTTCCGGGCAACTCTACTCTATAAGCCATCTTCCCAATCTTCTCAATGATAGGAAATGACCCTACAAATCTTGGTGCCAACTTTCATGCGGATCCGAAGCCAATGACATTCCTCAAAGGAGATACTTTAAGGAAAACCCTGTCCCCAACCTCAAATTCAAGGTCGGTCCTTCTCTTATCTGTGTAGGACTTCTGTCTATCTTGGGCAGTCTTCATTCTTTTTCGTATCAAGTCTATTTTCTCTGAAGTTTCTCTAATCATATTTGGTTCAGGTATGAGCTTATCTGTAGACTCCCACCAACAAGTTGGTGATAGACACAGTCTTCCATATAAAGCTTCAAAGGGTGCCATACCTATTGTGGCTTAATAGTTATTGTTGTAGGCAAACTCCACCAAAGGAAGATGATCCTCCCATGTTCCTCCGAAGTCAAGAATGCATAATCTCAAGAGATCTTCTAACACTCTGTTCACTCTTTCCGTCTGATCTTCGGTTTGGGGGTGATAGGTCGTGATTAAGCATAACTGTGTGCCTACAGCCTCCTGCAAGCTCTTTCAAAACTCGCTCGTAAAGATAGGATCTCGGTCGCTAACAATGCTGGAGGGTATCCCATGGAATCGGACTATCTCTTTAAGGTAAATGGATGCTAAATATGAGGCAGTCCTTCTACTTTTAATGGGTATAAAGTGAGCGCTTTTTGTGATCCTGTCCACTATTACCCAAATACTGGTATTGCCCCTTCCTGACCTAGACAGCCCATCAATAAAGTCCATTGAAATGTTATCCCATTTCCATTGTGAAACCTTTAGAGAATGAAGCAATCCACCAGGCTTCTTTTGCTCCGCCTTGAGCAGTTGGCATATTAAGCACTTAGAGACGAATTTAGCTACATCCCTCTTCATGCCATTCCAGAAGAAAACTCTTTTTACATCTTTATAAATCTTGTCTCCACCTGGGTGTATGGTCAAATTGGAATGGTGTGCCTCTTCGAGAACCTTCTTCACCAAATCCCTTACTTGTGGGATGCATAGCCTTCCATCCCGCCTCAACCAACCCTTGTCATAGATGGAGTATCTGTTGAGGTGACTAGAAGTCTCATCCCTAATTAGCTTGTCCATCACATCAACTAGCTGAGGGTCTTCACGTTGTGTGGTTCTTATTGAGTCCAAAAGAGTAGGTCGCACCTCAAGAGATGCTAACAAACCAGTCACATGATCGATGGAGGGTCTAAAATCAAAGTTGTCTATATACTCCAAGCTTTGCCTTTCTACAAAGAGAGGGCTTAAGGTCAGCTTCTTTCTACTTAAGGCGTCTGCTACTACATTGCCCTTGCCAGGGGTATAGGAAATCTCGAAATCGTAGGATGCCAAGAATTCCATCCACCCTTATTGCCTCAAGTTAAGATCTTTCTACGAGAAAAGGTACTTCAACGATTTATGGTTAGTATACAATTCAAATTTCTCACCTAGGAGATAATGGCGCCAAGACTTAAGCGCAAAGACAATGACAGCCAACTCTAGGTCGTGGGCTGGGTAGTTTTTCTCATGTGCTTTCAGCTATCGGCCTCCATAAGCTACTACCTTCCCTTCTTGCATTAAGACAACACCTAGTCCCATACCACATGCATCCGTGTATACGGTAAACATCTTGCTCCCATCCGGCAATGTCAGAACTGGAGCTATCGTTAGAGCTCTTTTTAAGCGTTGGAAAGCAATATCGCAATCCTAATCCCAAGTGAAAGTTAAGTTCTTCTTTGTCAACTTTGTAAGTGGAGTTGAAATTTTCACAAAATCTTTGATGAACTTTTGGTAAATGCCTGCTAGCCCGAGGAAGCTCCGGACTTCGATTGCATTCCGTGGGACCTTCCAATCTTGCACCGCAACTAGTTTTGCGGGGTCCACGGTTAACCCTTCCTTGGATACCACATGTCCAAGAAATCTTACTTCCTCTCTCCAGAAGTGGCATTTGGAGAATTTGGCTTTCAACTGATGTGCTCGAAGAGTATCCATGACTTCTTTTAAATGCTGGGCATGCTCTTCCTCACTCTTTGAGAAAATCAAAATGTCGTCCACGAAGACCACTGCAAACTTATTGAGGAACTCCCTAAACACCCTGCTCATCAAATCGACGAAATAAGCGGGTGCATTTGTCAAGCCAAAAGGCATGACAAGCCACTCGAAGAAACCATTCGGAGTTCTGAACACGATCTTATCAATGCTGTCTTCAGCCACTCTCAGCTGATGAAACCCAGTAGCTAAATCTAATTGAGAGAAAACCAATGCACCTACAAGTTGATCAAATAAGTCATCTATTTTTGGAAGTGGGTGCCTATTCTTCTTGGTCAGCATGTTTAGCTCCCTATAATCAATGCATAGGCGAAGCGAACTATCCGCTTTAGTTGAGAACACTATTGGAGCACCCCATTCAGAAATATTCCGCCTTATAAACTGCTTCTCAAGCAATTCTTTAACTTGCTTGCTAAGTTCTTTCCTCTCCCTTGGAGCCATGTGTCTAATGGGTAGAGCGACGGGTTTTGCATTATCAACGAGGTATATGCAGAAGTCTATCTCCCGCTTCGGAGGTAACCCTTTAACCTCTTCAAAGACATCCGAGTATTCACAGACTACTCTAACAGACTGCAAATCCTCAATAGACGCATCAAGAGATTCTAGATAGCTAAGCATAACAGAGTTCATGGAATTATAAGAAATTTCGAGAGTGTTACCAAGGCGAGTCATGAGTCTAACCACTCTCTTTTCACAGTCGAGGATGGCACCATTACTGGATAGCCAATCCATGCCTAGAATCAACCCATAGCCCGTGAAGCCCAAAACATAGGTATTGCATCTAAACCGCACACTTAATATAGAAATTCACAAATCATTGACAAATAAGTTGAGCCCCCGGTTGGATTTGAAACAACCAAGGGATCCTCTACTAAACTGGTGTCTAGGTGCAGAGATTCAACTAAAGCAGTAGATATAAAAGAGTGCAATGCGCCAGAATCAAAGAGTGTACGAACAGGATGATCAAAAAGATAAACTAAACTCTCAACAGAAACATATCTACCTTGTTCTTGCGAAGGTGCCATGAGAGCGTGAACCTGCCCTCCAGAAGTAGATCCAACTCTCTGCCCTTGCCCTTTCTTTCTTGGGCAGTCCCTAGCTATGTGTCCTACCTCGCAGCAATGGAAACAACCACCCATCTTCCTTTTCTTCTTCCTGCAGTCCTTAACCAGATGTCCAGGAATGCCACAAAAATTACACTTCCTCTTGTCACGGGTTTTTTTGTTCTTCCCGCCTTTCTTGGAGTCTGTGTTCTTGCTCTGTGATCCTTCCCCTTTCTTATCTTGAGATGCTTCCACCTTTGTCTCCTTCTTGCCAACCTTATATTCTTCTTGTAACAGTGCCATGTCCACCAGTCTTTCATAAGTCGCACCCATAGGTATATGGGACATAGCTACGCTGTGTAGTGGCTCATTCAATCCTTTAACAAAGAGGAGAGCCTTCTTGTGTGGAGTGTTCACTAACTCCAATCCGAACCTAACCATCTGATTAAATTGGTTAACTTATTCCTTGACCGACATACTTCCCTGTTTGAGAGCTAAGAACTTCTCTATCTGTAGGCTTCGTTCAGCTTGTGAGAGGAACTTCATTTCAAACCTCATTCTAAAATCCATCCAAGTTTCAATTAGTCATTCAGCATTAGTGACTTCCCACCAATAGGAAGCTTCGTCTTTGAGCAACCATACCGCCAACTGTATCTTCTGCCAACAATCCACTTCGAAGATATCGAACAAATCCTCAGTTTCTTTGAGTCAGTTTCTTGCTTCCACGAAGGATTCATTTCCATTGAAGTTCTTTCCACCCATGGCTCAAAAGTCCCTACATATTTTTGAGAAAGCATTTGCATGAGGAGGAGGAGGAACCGCTGCAGCTGCGGGAGGAGGAATGCATGTTGGGCCTGCGTCATTGGCCCTAGCCTCTAGGAACCTCCTGAACCAACCAGGTATCGGTACACCCTCTGGAAGGTTAAGATTCCCAGACATGCTGAAAGGAAAAAGGAAAGATTCAAAACAAATGATAGAAAGATAGTGCAAATGGCTTTGGGGGATTATGCCTTTTAAAGTAAAATAAATTTTTTCTTGAAAAATGCTTCTTTTTAAAAACAGTTTTCAAAAACTTTTATCTGATCTAGTAAACCTTTGCTCTGATACCAAGTGAAACACCCCACCTCCATTAAGGTCACTCACAAAGGGAATGCCTTAACTTCGATGGAGCATTATACGTAAAAAAACAAAGATAATTTACAAGACAGATGTATATATAAGCAGCGGAAAACAAACATTTCTTTATTTCAAACATGGTTCATAACAGAACATTACAGCAAACTGTTTCAAACCAACTCCCAAATTATTACATCATAATTTCTGTCTTGATTATTATATAAAGAATCATAAATCATAAATAAAATTGCCTAAATCCTCAAGTCTAGTGTGTCCAAAGCCATAGCCAAAGATAATGGGTTACAAGCCGTACATCACAGAGTCTTCAAGCTTGAAAAGATGAACGGTCCAAATTAAGCTGAGATATTCCCTCCCTAGCTACCTGAGGGGGGTGGGAATGGAAGAAAAGAAGACGAAAGAAAAATGGGTCAGACATAAGTCTGAGTAAGTCCAGTGACTTTTCAGTGTGTGAATAAGGAAAAGGTCATGATAGGAATAAATTGAAAATAGGACAGTACCAGAACAACAAATTAACATAAAACTATATAAGGAAGGATAAACTGAATATACAACGCACCCATGTTTAATTCTCTGCACCTACTTATACTTGTCCAACTAGCACCACGTGTTCATGGTGAGATGATCCCCTTATATCAATCGGCTCCTACTCGCATGCATTTATCACGTGTGTCATTCGGCCCTCGCTTGATTGTAGATACCAGTGCTGGTCCCACCACGGTGTGTATCAAATCCTAAGGTGGCAACCCAACACGATTCAAGATGCATAGTGTATGACTACTGATGCCCAATGCCTGCTTTTTCCACTTCGGAGTACGTGCACGCTCGTATTCCGTCGGAACCTACACTGACGCACCACCCGCCGACATTTTTGACCGCTTATAATCATTCCAGTAATCGTGCCCCACCCTGCCTAGTTCAAGGTATCATGATACACCTATGTGGGTTACTACTGAAATGGGTCCCCGTTACTAGGGTTTTCCAACCAACATGTTAAATTGGTTAAGTGTTCAAATTTACCTAACCCCACCCATCAGTTTAGTTAACATGTTGAATTGGTTAAGTGTTTCCTTAATTGACTTAACCCTACCAATCTTGACTTAGATTTATTAAAGCACCAACCACTCACATTAGACAAGTATTGTTGTGGTCACTAGATGTGTCAGTTGGTTCCGGGCAGTTTTACACCACAACTCAGTCTAACCTCGGGTCCTTTTTGGGCTCAATGCACTAACCACCCACATTAGACAAGTATTGTTGTGGTCACTGGATGTGCCGATCAGTTCCGGGCAGTTTTACACCACAGCTCAGTCTAACCTCGGGTTAGACATATTCGTCTTTTCTAAATTTACATATTTATCCTTTTATGATTATATGTAAATTTGTCAACAATTTATTGTCATGGCCCACTTTCTTTCTAAATCAAATTCATAATTTTTGGTAAGTAAATTATACCATTTCACTGCCATACCATTTACATGGTTATGAGCCAAATATGTTAATTACGTATAGTTTCAAGTTTTCCCCAACGTTACCCCCATTGTACGTTCGCAAAGTTACATAGGATGTTAGGCTCGACATTTTAGCCTAACAATAAACTAAAAGGGGAAAAAGAGGAACTTGCAACATTCCAACATCATACAAAAATATGGATCTCACTACAGATGTGTCACATGAACTTGGTATAATATACTTTTAATTATCAACTTGCAAACTACATCTATGCAACATGAATCCTAAAATAATAGTATTACATAAAGCTACCAATGTCTAATTAGACATGTAGTGGTGAACTTGCATAGGGGTTGAATCGTGCTAGCATGGATATAACATAGAGGCATATGGGTCTAACATATAAAGTGTAGATCTAAACATACAGGTTTACATAATCATGTTTTTAACCTATATACTTGCATGAATTCATAACATGATAGCATCACTTAACTTGCATAAACATGGCATAATTTCTGAATTGACATAAACCTATAGATGTCATCACCAAATTTATACAAGGTCGTAGATCTAAACATGTATGCATAATGGATCTAAACAATTAGGCATAAACGACATGATTTAGCCTAAAACTTGTATGTATCATAATATCACCAAACATATATATGATAATTTCACAACATCATAGGTTTATTCACCAATTTCCACATAACATGATAGGTTCGATAGACCACAATAGTTCATAGGCATATATGATAGAATAGACATGAATAAACATAAATCAGCATCACATACAACTTGATACAATTCTATTTTACAATTCATTACAAACCATGCCTTTAATTTAATCACATCTGGAAGATAACTACACTTACAAACAAAAAGGAATTCTTGAGTTCTAGGATCTGTATTCTGAAATTGAATTGCTCGCCTTTGATGTAGATCGTTGAATTTTCTTAGTTGAATTAGATTAGATTTGATTTTGACGTAGCTTCAATCTTGCCTTTGATTTGAAAGAGATGACGGCTATTCTAGGTTCACCATTGACGGCATGGCGGCTCTTGGTATGAATATTTGTGATTTAGGGTTGAGAGTTAAGTTGATTTTATAAAGGTTTAATTAATTTAGAGCCGTCAGATTAACCCTAGAAGCAATCAAGACCACCCAGTCAAGAAAGGATAACACCTCAGCCCTAATGACTCAGCAGCGAGTCAGAATCCGTCATCTTTTCAGATCTGCCCGGGGGGGTAGGTCGACCCCCAGGTCGACCTTTACGGTAGGTCGACACTTGGGTCGACCTCCTGGTCGACCTGGCCTAGGGCGGGAATTTTCCTGCCCTCTTCTGTATTTAAATTTCAATTTTGAATTTTTGAAACTTCCGAAGGCCATAACTTCTTCATACGAAATCTAATTCATGCAAACTCGGACTCTATCTCAACCAGAATTCCGAGACGAACGAAATGGCGTAACCCATTTCCCTTATTTCTCAAATTTAAAATTAATTATTCTTTACTTTAAGGTTTACGGAAAATAAGGGGTGTTACAGTTTTATTGTGGAGTCTTTTGATTCTATGCTCTACAATCCTTGCGTTGGCACGAGGCACCTTGGACTCCAACTGAAGTTTTCCTGTGTCCCTAATTTCATCAAGCTCGAATCTAATAGCAGAATCATGAAGGCATTTCCTTAGATGAGGTACATGAAAAATATTATGGATTCCCGATATACGCTTTGGGAGATCCACTCGATAAGCCAAAGATCCTATCTTCTCAATGATGTGAGAAGGTCTAATAAATTTGGGAGCCAACTTCCCAGTCTTTCCAAACCAAACAGTTTTCTTGAGAGGGGATACTTTTACAAATACCAAATCTCCTATATTACACTCAAGTTCCCTCATTCTTTTATCGGCATAATATTTTTGACGGTCTTGGGATGCCTTCATTTTTCTGCCTAATCAAGGATATCTTCCCCGTGGAATCACGGAAGAAGTTTGTTCCAAGTAGAACTTTGTCAGTAGTTTCCCACCAATAAGTTTGTGATTTGCATGGCCTCCCGTAAAGCGCTTCAAGAGGGGTTATACCAATCGTCGTTTTAAACCTATTGTTATAAGCGAACTCTATGAGCAGTAGGTGTTGCTCCAAACTACTCCAAATTCGATGTTGCAAGCTCTGAGCAAGTCTTCCAAGATCTGATTTACTCTTTCTGTGTGGTCGTCAGTCTGCAGATGACAGGCTGTACTTAGGTTGAGGGTCGTTCCCAATGTTGCTTGTAGGCTTCTCCAAAATTCACTTGTGAACAAGGGTCTCTATCACTCACTATAATGGATGGGATACCATGTAATCTGACTATTTCTTTCACATATAGTTAGGCTAATGAGGTTGCAGCCCTAGTCTTCTTTATTGGTATAAAATGGGCGTTTTTGGTTAAATGGTCTACCACAAGCCAAATAGCCTCGTTTCCCTTTTAGCTTTTGGAAGTCCATCAACAAAGTCCATGGAAATATGCTCCCACTTCCACATGGGAATCTCTAAAGGTAGTTATAATCTTTCAGGCTTTCCTTGCTCCGCTTTCACTTTTTGGCATGTCAAACATTTATCTACGAACTCAGCTACATCTTTCTTCATTCGTTCCCAATGGAGATTCTTCTTCATATCTCCATACATTTTATCTCCACCGGGGTGTATGATTATCTTTGACCAATGGCATTCTTCTAGAATTTCTTTCCTCAATCTTTCATCTTTAAGGACGTAAAGTCGTCCATCCCAAAGTAACTTCCATCATATCCAATTGAATATCTAATCGAATGGGTAAAGGTCTCCTTCTTTCGCACTTTCTCCTTTAAGCCCCTTAATTCTTTGTCAAGGTCTTGTGCACTTCGAATCCTCTCTTTTAGAGTAGGTCTAATAATCATAGTTCTAAGAATACCATTAGAAGTTATTGGCGAGGGTTGCAAATTAAAATTAGAGAGAAAATCTAATTATTTCCATTCTAAGATCACATTCAAGGTTGCATGTTTCCTACTTAACGCGTCTGCCATAACATTTCCTTTTCTCGGGGTATACTGAATCATTAAATCAAATGAGGCAATATATTTCATCCACCATTGTTGTCTCAAGTTTAAGTCACGTTGAAAAGATAAATACTTAGGGATTTATGGTCGGTAAAAAGTTCAAATTTCTCCCTTAAAAGATAATGCCTCCACATTTTAAGGGCGACCACTGCTGCGGCTAACTCAAGGTCATCAACTGGGTATCTTTTCTCTGGATCCTTGAGTTGTCTACTAGTGTAAGCAATTACTCTTCCTTTTTGCATAAGGACCACTTCTAAACTAGTCCCACACGCATTACTGTAAAATGTAAACAGTTTCGAGCCATCGGGTATAATTAGGACTGGCGCGCTAGTTAATACTTCCTTTAATTTCTTAAAGGCCATGTCACATTTATTACTCCAAGATAATACCAAATTCTTCTTTCTTAGTTGGGTTAAATAAGTAGCAATATTTGCAAAGTTTTTAATGAATTTCCAATAATATCTGGCCAATCCAAGGAAGCTTCTTACTTCCGTAGCATTTCTAGGTATCGTCCATTCCTTAATTGCCTCGATCTTTGCGGGGTCTACTGCCTAGCCTTTACTTGATACAATGTGTCCTAGAAATCTAACTTCTACCCTCTAAAAATGGCACTTCGATAATTTTGCTTTTAATTGGTTCTTTCATAATATCCCTAGAACTTATCTTAAGTGATTTTCATGCTCTTTATGGTCTTTTGAAAATATATGGGTATCATCTACAAAACTACCACAGTCTTATTTAGAATGCCTCTAAACACTCTACTTATAAGGTCAACAAAGAAGGCGGGTGCATTCGTCAATCAGAAGGGCATAACCTCCCATAGGAACAATCCATCCGGCATCCTAAACACAGTTTTATCCTTACTGTCATCCGCAATTATCAACTGGTGAAATCCAGTGGCAAGGCCTAATTGGGAAAATACACAAGCTCCACCCAAATGGTCATCGATTCTAGATAAGAGGTACTTATTCTTCTTAGTTAGCTTATGTAACACCCCACGCCCGCTATGGACACTCACTAAGGGAATGCCATAACATCGGTGGAGTATTTTAGTGAATATAGAACAGAAAAATTACAACAAGACAGATATAAGTAATACTTGAAAATTTAAATCATCATTTCAATGCAGCGGAAAGTAAAACATGTTTGGTTACATCACAAAACCATACAAGAGTCAAGTACAAAATATCCATCTTGATAAACATAAGTACATAATCCCACTAAGTAAACAATAGCCATAAAAGGAAAGATGAACTGAGCTTTACTTCAACGGTCCAAGCTCCAAAGGATAGATACAGCAATCCGATCAAGGCCCACTAGCACTAGGCCCACTCTGATAACCTGGGGTTGGGGGAAAAAGATAAAAACAACGGGGTCAGACATAAGTCTGAGTGAGTCCTATAACTTTAACAATACAATCATTAAAGTAACCAGAGAAGACATAAGTCGATATACGGTAACGCCTGGGGATGAATGGCTACACTAAGCAGCTTGGCAAACTTAGGATAAACTAAGATAACCGTAAAGACGCATTTATCCACCCAAGGATAATTACTAGATTACACCGCCCCAGACCTATCCACCCAAGGGTAATTCCTACACTGCACCACACCAGTCATTCCTACTTAAAGGTTGATCCCACTAAGTGTACTTAGTAATTTAGTAGTTTCGTGTACCCCTATCTGACTACATAGGTGTACTCACTACTCCCAAGCGATCGGCTCCCTACTGTAGATACCCGTGCTGGTCCCACAATTGGGGTGTATCATTCCCCAACGTGGCCACCTGATAATATCAACGGTGCACGGCTTTATATCTACACGATGCAACAACGACTTACCAACCAGCCCGGGTCCACACACGCATATGAAACCCGTTGGTCCCGCGTTGCCACCGTTAACCCGGTTTGGCCTCTTATAGTCAAGCCCAATATGCGTGTCCCGTCACTCGACTTGAGTCGAGCCCACAAAGATACGTTTGGGATATTGGTTGAAATGGGCCCCCACAAGCTACCACCTAAGCTTGCAAATTTATCTAGTGCATCCCACTTAACCTCTTTTTATAATCATGCCCACTTACATGTTAAGTTTTGGTTAAGTCATCTAATCATATTTCAATTGCCCCTTAAGGCACCCACTAGATTTCTACATGCCACCCATGGCACCTACTTAACCCTTTAATCATGTCTACTTACATGTCCTACTTTGGTTAAGTATTCTAATCATATTTTCACATGCCACCCATGGCTCTTACTTAACCCTTTAATCATGTTTAATTACATGTTCCACTTTTGGTTAAGTATTCTAATCGTATTTTTCTATTGCCACCAAGGCAACCCCCTAGTTTCCTCATGCCACCCAAGGCACCCACTTAACCCTCATGTCCCACTACATGCTAATTTGGTTAAGTGTTTCTTAGTTAATTAAGACCGTGATCTCCCATAAAGACCTCCCACATTAGACTGGCTGTTATGACCGCCTGGTTAAGCCGGTAGAGTCCGGGCAGTCTTACGTCATAACAGAGCCTAACCTCGTGTCTTTACTTTAATCACGTATTTAATTTATGGCTAAGACCTCTCACATTGGGCTGACATTTGTAGCAACTGGTTAAGCCGGTCGGGTCCGGGCAGTTTTACACTACAAATGAGTCCAACCTCGTGTCTTAGTCGATTAATTACACCTAATTAATCAGCCCCCATATTAATTATCCCTAATTAATATCAAGTTTTCCATAACATGGGTAGACCTAACTCAATAGGTAAATTCCCATGGGGTAGACCTAACTCAATAGGTAAATTCCCACTTATGGTAATTTATTTTTATGGTATGCTTAATCATACCCAATCGTACATTTATTAACATATTTTCCAACCCCATCGTTCCCCACGTAAATCGTTCTCACTTCATGACATAATAAAGGGGAAG
The DNA here is from genome assembly GCA_030737875.1 of Allium sativum. Classification (NCBI taxonomy): domain Eukaryota; kingdom Viridiplantae; phylum Streptophyta; class Magnoliopsida; order Asparagales; family Amaryllidaceae; genus Allium; species Allium sativum. The sequence continues at coordinate 133,922,252 of CM060925.1, read as the reverse complement.
ATCCATCACAAATATCATGGGCTTAGCATATAACTTTGTCATGGGTTAAGAGGATGTCAACTTGCATATATGAGCATATATTAACCCAACTACATTTAACCCCAAACTTGCATATCATCATACACATGACTTGCATAACATGTTGCATATGAACTTGCATATTATAATACATATATTTTGCATAACATGTTGAACTTGCATATAAGCATTCACATAACTTGCATAACATGTTAAACTTGCATTTAAGCATACACATAACTTGCATAAGCATACATAACTTGCATAACATGTTGAACTTGCATATAAGCATTCTCACAACTTGCATAATATGTTAAACATGCATTTAAGCATACACATAACTTGCATAAGCATTCACATTCTTGCATAAGCATTCACATACTTGCATATTAACTCATAAACTTGCATATTAACAAACATGTAACTTGCATAGCATATCTTGCATATTAACATACATGTAACTTGCATAGCATATCTTGCATATTAACATACATGTAACTTGCATAGCATGTTGCATATTAACATACATGTAACTTGCATATGATCACATAGCCTACAACTTGCATATTTAGCATCATGTAAACATAACATACATCATACTAAACTTGCATAAACTTACATACTCAACATGCATAAACCCACTTGTTAAACATGCGTAAACCAACTTATTAATCATGCATAAATCCACTTATCAAATATGCATAAACCAACTTATTAATCATGCATAAATCCACTTATCAAGTATGCATAAACCAACTTATTAATCATGCATAAATCCACTTATCAAGTATGCATAAACCAACTTATTAAATATGCATGAACCAACTTATTAAATATGCATAAACCAACTTATTCAATATGCATAAACATAGGAAAACATAGAGTAACATATCTTTACAAATGATTCAAACTCACTAATCCGCATTCAAGACCATAAGTCTCATTACACCTAATCTACTTGCTTTAAAAATTGATGTTAAAGTGATAGAAACTCACAACTAGCAATTTGCACTCCAAATGAAGAAGATTAAGATGCTTAGAATGGATTAGAGGTTGATTAGAGAGGTTGATTAGCTTGCTTTCCTCTTCATTGATTTGTGGTGGCCATGATCAAGTTTCATTTTGCCATAATTTAGTTACAAGATCTAATTATGAATGAATTAGGATAGGGTTAGGGTCTTATTTATAGGATTAGGTTGCATTTTAGACCCTTAGATTAACCCTAGATTGGTTTAGACCCGTCAGATCCAAGAAGCTTCCAGAACCAGCCCTCCAAGCCAGCCCAAGAACCTAAACTGGTGCACCCAGTTTTACTGGGCGTCGCCCCCCTGTCGACAGGCAAGTCGACAGGCAAGTCGACACCCCTGTCGACAGGCCTGTCGACAGCCCTGTCGACATGGGTAGGGCGGGAATCTTCCCGCCTGGCCCCGCTTGCTCTATTTTAAAATCTGGTTTTAAATTATTAAATCTGTTTTTATCTTTGAATTTTCTGCAAACTTCATCGGGCCATAACTGAGCCATACGGACTCCGATTTTCGAAAACTCGGACTCTATTTCGCGTATTTTTCCGAGACGAACGCAATGACGCAGCCCGTTTCCCCTAATTCCCACATCTGAGATTAATTATTCTGTAATTAGTGAATTTTAGCATTAACCGAAATTCGGGGTGTTACATTCTCCCCTCCTTAAAGGATTTCGTCCCCGAAATCTCTAAGCTAAGGAGAATGCATATCCTACCATCCAAACAACCATCTACTCAAACCATCAACCACAGGCATCCATTGTCCTTAAACAGTTTCTAATGATGTATGAGCATATGCAAAAAGTGTGTGTATATGTTCCCTATCTAATGTATGAACATATGCAAACCATGATAGTGCCATGCATCCATTATGTATGGGAGAGAACCCTATCGACACATACAATATCTACATGAGTGCACAATCATTCACCAAAATGCATCATCCATATGATAACACAATCATTATACATCCATCAATATAGTTTCACACACACAATTTTATGCAATATGCAATATGAAGTGATTGAGCCGATCTAGTGCCTAGAGTGTGTGTATATGCATCCACGAGCAACCACTAGCAACCACTTGCATCCACATGCATCCATCAACCATAACATGTCTCAAACACATGTTTCAACCATAGGTTTACCCTATCTAAAGGTCAAAGGTACTAACGAGAGGACATACTAAAGATAAGATAAGCACAAGATATGTGATGAAGGTGAAGCAAAAGGACATACCCTCCGAAAGAAAAAGGGTACCTCGAACGCATCTTCGCTTCCGTCTCCCAGGTAGCATCGCTCTCTTCATCTCCCTTTTTGTACTTTGACTAGTTGAACCTCTCTGTTTCTCAACTTCCTAATTCTCTGACCCAAGGATGCGGGTAGGAGCTCGTCGAATAATAACATCACACTCTACCTTTACTTCTTTAAGTAAGCCCGGCTCTACCACCTCTACGGTCTCATGTGACACATGGAATACGTCATGTTTCCTTTGCAACCGAACTATCTCTCGAATATAAACTGAAGCTAGACATGGAACAGTGCTCTTGCTCTTCCCGGGTACGAAATGGGCACACTTAGTAAGCCTATCTACCATAAGCCCAATCCCCGTATTACCCTTCCTTGATTTCGGTAATCCATCGAGACACTATCCCACTTCCCATTACGGAACTTCCAACGGGTGAAGCAACCCTCCGGGTTTCTTTTACTTTGCTTCCACTTGTTAGCACACCAAGCATCTAGCGACATACTCGGCCACATCTTTCTTCATACCGGTCCAGAAAAAACCCTCTTCATGTCTTGGTACATCTTGTCCCCACCGGGATGAATGGTCATCCTAGAACGGTGTGCATCATCAAGAATAACCTTCCTCAAATCCTCGTCTTTCGGTACACAAAGTCTACCGTCTCTACGCAAGCACCCCCTATCGTCTAGGGTGTACCTACTCAAATGGCTGGACGACTACCTCCTTATGAGCTTCCCTACCAACTCAACCAACTGTGGGTCGTCCCTCTGTGCTTCTCCAATCCGCCCCAAAAGAGTAGGTCTAACTTCCAAAGAAGCTAGCAATCCGGGTACAAAGTCAACGGAAGGTTTAAAGTCAGACATAGAAATTAACTCTAAGCTCCGTCGTTCAACGAATAGTGAACTTAAGGACAACCTTTCTCTACTTAAGGCGTCCGCCACCACATTACCCTTGCCATGGGTATACGTTATTTCAAACTCATAGGATGCTAAGAATCCCATCCCAAAATCATCACAATTGTCCATCTCTCACGCAGACCACCCTAGTCGAACTCGACATCCTCCAAATGCAAGCCCCAAAGGCCTAAACCAATATCAGACAAACACCCAAGGGATATCTCCTTCGAGTTCAGGCGACCTACGTGAGATGATACTAGTAAGAATGGCTAAACAACTAAGCCTTTGACCAACTGTGGATGTCCTCGCCAGTCTCGCTCAAAACTACCGTTTGTCCCATAACTGGCTTTGCTCACCCTATTGAGCATATACAAAAACTTATTTCGTTCCCAGAAAAGACCAAGATGTCATCCACAAAGACCATCACAAACTTATTTAGGTAATCCCCGAACACTCTTCTCATCAAATCAACAAAGTATGCGGGGGCGTTCGTCAAACCAAATGGCATCACCAGCCACTCATAAAAACCATCCGGAGTCCTAACGGCAGTCTTCTCTATACTGTCCTCAGCCACTTTCACTGACGAAACTCCATGGCTAAGTCCAACTGCGCAAATACTAAGGCGCCAACTAACTGATCAAAGAGATCATCAATCCTCGGCAATGGGTATCGATTCTTCTTTGTGAATTTATTCAATTCTCTTTAGCCTACACAAAGTCTGAGGGACCCATCCGCCTTCGCAGCAAGAACTACTGGAGCACCCCACTCCAATATACTTCGTCTTATGAACCCCTTCTTAAGCAAACCACCTACTTGCTTATCGAGTTCCCTCCTCTCACGAGGAGCCGTGTGGCACACTGGCCAAGATACTGGTTTGGCATTATCTACCAGATATTTTCGGAAGTCAATCTCCCGCTTCGGAGGCAAACCCTTCACCTCCTCACACACATCCGAGTATTCCCGGACCGCTCTAACAGATCACAAATTCTAGACCGACGTGTCAAGCGATTCTAGATAACTTAGCATATCAAATTCTATGGGATTACAAGAGATCTCGAGAGTGTTACCCCAGCGGGTCATAATCCTAACAACTCTCCCTTCAAAATCAAGAACGGCACCTCTACTGGATAACCAGTCCATGCCCAAAACTAGCCCATAGCCCGTGAAGCCCAACAAGCATCACATCTAAACTCAATGCTAAGTATAGCAACTTTCAAACCCAAACACATCATGGAGCCCAATGATGAGATAAACGAATTCGATGCGTCAAAATCAAATAAAGTACGGACAGGATGATCGATCAGAAAAACTAGACTTTCAATAGAAATAGTTCTACCTCTTTCCCGGATCGCGAGAGCCTGTACTTGCCCCCTAGCCTGACCTGGTGCCACAAGAGCTTGCACCTGTCCTCCTGAGGTAGATCCCGTCCTTTGCCCTTTCTTAGGGCAGTCCTTCACTAGATGTCCTGCTTCGTCACAGTGGAAGCAGCCAGCCTTCCTCTTCTTGCGACAATCCTTGCTTAGGTGGCCTAGTGTCCCACAGTTGAAGCACTTCTTCTTTCCCTTGCCACCGTTACCTTTCCCACCCTTATTTTGTTGTTGAGGTTTCTTCTGATCTTCATTCTTCTTGGGTGCTTTATTAGCATTGGGACCCTTCTCTTCCTCATGCATAAGTGCCATGTCCACTAGTTTCTCGAAAGTGGCCCCCATAGGGATGTGAGACATAGCCAATCCGTGCATCGGTTCGTTCAAGCCTTTGACGAACCTCAAAGCTTTCTCTTCCGGTGTGTTTACCAAGTCTATATTGAACTTCGCTAACTGGTTAAACTTGTTAACATATTCTTCCACTGACAAGTTCCCTTGCTTTAAGTTCAAGAACCTTTCCACGTGCATATTTTCTTCCGCTTCTGAGAGAAACTTTGCCTCAAACCTTTGCCTGAAATCCACCCAAGAGTCAATAGGGCGTTCTCCATTAGTGACCTCCCACCAGAACGAGGCCTCTCCTTCCATTAACCAAGCGGCTAACCTGACTTTCTTTCCCTCTTCCACTTCCAAGATTTCCATTAATTCTTCCGTCTCATTAAGCCAATCCCTAGCTCCCACAAAAGGTTTTCCTCCCATAGCCTTAAACTTCCTACAAGTCATAGCAAAAGTATCCGCACGAGGAGGAACGAGTGCAACGGATGGAGGAGGAACATTTGCTGGACCTGCAGCGGCGGCCCTAGCCTCTAACAACCTCCTATACCATACTGGTACCGCTACACCGTCCGGAAGATAAAGATCTCCAGCCATGCTGAGATGAAAAAGGAAAGATTCAAAATGGAGAATTCGAAAGATAAAAATATGGCTATCGGGGATTATGCTTTTCTTTCAAAAACTTTTCTCTTAAAAGACATGTTTTTGAAAATACTCCTTCCAAAAATTTTCTTAGAAAAATAGTTTTTCTAAAAATTTTATCTGTTCTGGTAACCTTTGCTCTGATACCACTTGTAACACCCCACGCCCGCTATGGACACTCACTAAGGGAATGCCATAACATCGGTGGAGTATTTTAGTGAATATAGAACAGAAAATTTACAACAAGACAGATATAAGTAATACTTGAAAATTTAAATCATCATTTCAATGCAGCGGAAAGTAAAACATGTTTGGTTACATCACAAAACCATACAAGAGTCAAGTACAAAATATCCATCTTGATAAACATAAGTACATAATCCCACTAAGTAAACAATAGCCATAAAAGGAAAGATGAACTGAGCTTTACTTCAACGGTCCAAGCTCCAAAGGATAGATACAGCAATCCGATCAAGGCCCACTAGCACTAGGCCCACTCTGATAACCTGGGGTTGGGGGAAAAAGATAAAAACAACGGGGTCAGACATAAGTCTGAGTGAGTCCTATAACTTTAACAATACAATCATTAAAGTAACCAGAGAAGACATAAGTCGATATACGGTAACGCCTGGGGATGAATGGCTACACTAAGCAGCTTGGCAAACTTAGGATAAACTAAGATAACCGTAAAGACGCATTTATCCACCCAAGGATAATTACTAGATTACACCGCCCCAGACCTATCCACCCAAGGGTAATTCCTACACTGCACCACACCAGTCATTCCTACTTAAAGGTTGATCCCACTAAGTGTACTTAGTAATTTAGTAGTTTCGTGTACCCCTATCTGACTACATAGGTGTACTCACTACTCCCAAGCGATCGGCTCCCTACTGTAGATACCCGTGCTGGTCCCACAATTGGGGTGTATCATTCCCCAACGTGGCCACCTAATAATATCAACGGTGCACGGCTTTATATCTACACGATGCAACAACGACTTACCAACCAGCCCGGGTCCACACACGCATATGAAACCCGTTGGTCCCGCGTTGCCACCGTTAACCCGGTTTGGCCTCTTATAGTCAAGCCCAATATGCGTGTCCCGTCACTCGACTTGAGTCGAGCCCACAAAGATACGTTTGGGATATTGGTTGAAATGGGCCCCCACAAGCTACCACCTAAGCTTGCAAATTTATCTAGTGCATCCCACTTAACCTCTTTTTATAATCATGCCCACTTACATGTTAAGTTTTGGTTAAGTCATCTAATCATATTTCAATTGCCCCTTAAGGCACCCACTAGATTTCTACATGCCACCCATGGCACCTACTTAACCCTTTAATCATGTCTACTTACATGTCCTACTTTGGTTAAGTATTCTAATCATATTTTCACATGCCACCCATGGCTCTTACTTAACCCTTTAATCATGTTTAATTACATGTTCCACTTTTGGTTAAGTATTCTAATCGTATTTTTCTATTGCCACCAAGGCAACCCCCTAGTTTCCTCATGCCACCCAAGGCACCCACTTAACCCTCATGTCCCACTACATGCTAATTTGGTTAAGTGTTTCTTAGTTAATTAAGACCGTGATCTCCCATAAAGACCTCCCACATTAGACTGGCTGTTATGACCGCTTGGTTAAGCCGGTAGAGTCCGGGCAGTCTTACGTCATAACAGAGCCTAACCTCGTGTCTTTACTTTAATCACGTATTTAATTTATGGCTAAGACCTCTCACATTGGGCTGACATTTGTAGCAACTGGTTAAGCCGGTCGGGTCCGGGCAGTTTTACACTACAAATGAGTCCAACCTCGTGTCTTAGTCGATTAATTACACCTAATTAATCAGCCCCCATATTAATTATCCCTAATTAATATCAAGTTTTCCATAACATGGGTAGACCTAACTCAATAGGTAAATTCCCATGGGGTAGACCTAACTCAATAGGTAAATTCCCACTTATGGTAATTTATTTTTATGGTATGCTTAATCATACCCAATCGTACATTTATTAACATATTTTCCAACCCCATCGTTCCCCACGTAAATCGTTCTCACTTCATGACATAATAAAGGGGAAGATCCATCACAAATATCATGGGCTTAGCATATAACTTTGTCATGGGTTAAGAGGATGTCAACTTGCATATATGAGCATATATTAACCCAACTACATTTAACCCCAAACTTGCATATCATCATACACATGACTTGCATAACATGTTGCATATGAACTTGCATATTATCATACATATATTTTGCATAACATGTTGAACTTGCATATAAGCATTCACATAACTTGCATAACATGTTCAACTTGCATTTAAGCATACACATAACTTGCATAAGCATACATAACTTGCATAACATGTTGAACTTGCATATAAGCATTCTCACAACTTGCATAATATGTTAAACATGCATTTAAGCATACACATAACTTGCATAAGCATTCACATTCTTGCATAAGCATTCACATACTTGCATATTAACTCATAAACTTGCATATTAACAAACATGTAACTTGCATAGCATATCTTGCATATTAACATACATGTAACTTGCATAGCATATCTTGCATATTAACATACATGTAACTTGCATAGCATGTTGCATATTAACATACATGTAACTTGCATATGATCACATAGCCTACAACTTGCATATTTAGCATCATGTAAACATAACATACATCATACTAAACTTGCATAAACTTACATACTCAACATGCATAAACCCACTTGTTAAACATGCGTAAACCAACTTATTAATCATGCATAAATCCACTTATCAAATATGCATAAACCAACTTATTAATCATGCATAAATCCACTTATCAAGTATGCATAAACCAACTTATTAATCATGCATAAATCCACTTATCAAGTATGCATAAACCAACTTATTAAATATGCATGAACCAACTTATTAAATATGCATAAACCAACTTATTCAATATGCATAAACATAGGAAAACATAGAGTAACATATCTTTACAAATGATTCAAACTCACTAATCCGCATTCAAGACCATAAGTCTCATTACACCTAATCTACTTGCTTTAAAAATTGATGTTAAAGTGATAGAAACTCACAACTAGAAATTTGCACTCCAAATGAAGAAGATTAAGATGCTTAGAATGGATTAGAGGTTGATTAGAGAGGTTGATTAGCTTGCTTTCCTCTTCATTGATTTGTGGTGGCCATGATCAAGTTTCATTTTGCCATAATTTAGTTACAAGATCTAATTATGAATGAATTAGGATAGGGTTAGGGTCTTATTTATAGGATTAGGTTGCATTTTAGACCCTTAGATTAACCCTAGATTGATTTAGACCCGTCAGATCCAAGAAGCTTCCAGAACCAGCCCTCCAAGCCAGCCCAAGAACCTAAACTGGTGCACCCAGTTTTACTGGGCGTCGCCCCCCTGTCGACAGGCAAGTCGACAGGCAAGTCGACACCCCTGTCGACAGGCCTGTCGACAGCCCTGTCGACATAGGTAGGGCGGGAATCTTCCCGCCTGGCCCCGCTTGCTCTATTTTAAAATCTGGTTTTAAATTATTAAATCTGTTTTTATCTTTGAATTTTCTGCAAACTTCATCGGGCCATAACTGAGCCATACGGACTCCGATTTTCGAAAACTCGGACTCTATTTCGCGTATTTTTCCGAGACGAACGCAATGACGCAGCCCGTTTCCCCTAATTCCCAAATCTGAGATTATTTATTCTGTAATTAGTGAATTTTAGCATTAACCGAAATTCGGGGTGTTACAGCTTATTAAGTTCCCTATAATGCACACAAAGTCTTAAAAATCTGTCTGCTTTGGTGAAAAACACAACAAGTGCACCCTAATCTGAGGTACTTCATGGATTAAATATTTTTGTAGTAATTATGAAATCTACTTATCCAATTACCTTCTTTCCTTAGGCGCCATATGCCTCAAGGGTAATGCTACTGGTCTAGCGTCCTTCTCTAGTTCAATACGAAAAGAGATTTCTCTATGGGGTGTAAGTACCGTGACTTCCTCAAAGACATCTAAGAACTCACACACTATAGGGACCGAAGATGGTCCTTCTGAACTAGGAGATAAGGAATATAATAAGGATTTATCCTTGTTCCTAAAATTACAAGGAATACTCAGGCTACGTACTTCTCGGCTCCGAAGACGAATGGTTCTCTTGTCGCAATTTAGGATGGCCCCATCAAAATGATAGTCAATCCATACCTAGGATAAGGTCATACCCCATAAATCCAACGTATACGCTTCGCAAAGGAATTCGACATCGTCAATATCCAATACTAGGTCTTTGCAATACAATTCAAGATACCTAGACCCTCCGGTAGGGTTGGCCACCTCTATCGGATTACTAGAGATAGATATGGGAAGGTTCAACAGATTAACTAATCTCTTGGAGATAAAAGAATGAGTTGCTCCAGTATCGAACAAGGTGCATATGAAAATTCCTAAAACAAAAGTTATACCTACGGGTTGTCCTTGGTCTCTTGTGGGTTCACTTTGAATCGTTGTTGCCTCTATAGCATAATTCTGACCACTCGGATAACTTTGGGCTTTGGTCAGTCCTTAGACATGTGTCCTTCCTCATGATAGTTGAAACACTTTCCTTTGAATTCCTTCTTTGCTAATGAAGTCCTACAATCCTTGTCCTCATAGCCCTTGCGGTTGCACCTCGTACAAGTCTTAGCTTCCTTTTTGAATTTGCTCCCTTTCTTCTTTTCTTCCACCGTTCCTTTCTTTTATTATTATTGGAACTTCCATTCCCCTTTTCACCTTCCTTATTCTCCTTAGAGCCTTTGGTCGTTCATAGGATAACTGTCACTACTAGGGTTTCGAAAGTTGCCCTGAATGTTACTTGTGCTAATAAATTTTCCTTTAGTGAGGAGTTCAACCCTTTAACAAATCTCAAGGCTTTGTTCATTGGGGTGTCTACTAAACCCGTGCCAAACTTGCTCAATTTGATGAACTCGGCCACATACTCTTGTAGGCTCAAGCTTCCTTGCTTGAGTTGGATAAATTTCTCCAACTGGATCATCGTCTCTACTCTTGGCAAGAACTGTCCTTCGAAACGGGTTTTGATTTCGACCCATGTAAATATCCGACCCTCGTTCTCTTCAGATACTAAATTCCACCATTTTAGGGCCTCCTTTTTCAAGCGCTAGGACACAATTCTTCTTTTTACTTCATTAGGCCATCCAATAGCTTCAAAAATTCTTTCGCGGTCCATTATCTAAGATTGGGCGTTAGTAAAACCCTCCTTTCCAGTGAATGATTTTCCTCCATGATTCACAAAGGTCTCACAAAATCGAAAAAAGTCAAAGGCTACCTCAATGGCAGGAGCTGCAGGCACCACTGGCGCGGGATTAGCAACTGGGACTTGTTCCACAATATGAAGATACTATTGGAATCATTCTGGCAAGTATCGAGGCCTTGCCTGGTTTCCCTGCTCGGTGGGATTATCATCCATTCTATTATCTGAAAAGAAAAACAAGAATCCTTTAGTGGATACTCCTGAGATAGTATTTAAGCTGAAAAGGGAAGAAAATGATAAAGTTGTCTTGTATAGATGCGTATGCTTAGCCGGTTAAATATACATAATATATAGTTTGAAAACCCCTTTTCAAAATACAAATACGCCTATTATACATATAATTCCCTTATAATTGGGTAACCTATGCTCTGATACCAAATGTAACAACCCACCCAGAATGGGATTAAATTTCAATCCAGAAAAGGCCCATCGAAACTTAGATCCATTCTAAACGGGTCGTTGGTTCCTGTAAGGAATTACATTTGCATAGAATAATATATAAACATATCATTATGGAAATCTCACACAGCGGAACGAGAAAATATAATACTAAAGTATGGTGTACCACTTTATTAGAACCATAGAATTTCAAACACAGATTGTCAAAATACAATTATCCCATAGGTACATCAATAAATTCATTATCAAAAGTTTCCATAAGAAATATAGCAATGATAACTAATAATAGCATAATATCTCCGTTCTCGTCTTCAGCCTCCATCATTGCTTCTTCCATAGAATCTATCCTACCTACGAACTATTGGATATGTTAAGGAGAGGGGTCAGAACATAAAGTTCAATATGACTGAAATATAGTATTTACTTAAAGTCCATACCCTAGATTTGGCAGGTTACATGTATCAAGGTATGTCTATGCAACACACAAACATTCACACAAACACAAAGTATCTAATCAATAAGGTGGATATCCAAGTCAATCGCTCATTAGTGTATTTAGGGTAAAGACCCAACGAGGTGGCAATTCGTAATCACTTATGGCCCTATTAAAGGTGGATTCTTATGATCTCTTATAACCCTGAGACAGACCCTAGCCTCTTGAAAACCCGTCCTAATACGTCAATGTTCATACGTCTATACTCTCACTTGTAATATGAGAAGTATTATTACAAATGTTACTACTTAACTGATATTACGGTAGAACACCTATGTCGCTAAAGGCTTCCCTAAGATAGTTGGTGAGCATGTTATGGCCGCATATGTTTTCTAAACTAGTCCTGTCCCTAGTTGAGCCCCTACAAGCTTCTAGAGGAAGTGGACATCCCACGTGAACTACCATACTCTTTTATCGCTATGCCTAACCACCTAAGACCCAAACTAGATAAGAAGAGTGTCATCCACTTAAGACCTTCTCAAGGTGTAGTAAACTTGCCTATTTCCACACAATACACACACACACACACCAGACCTCTCAAATTAAACCATATACCTGTAAATGTTGGATATGTCGAGAAGTTCTGGGCAGGCTTCAACTACAAGTAGGTTTAATCTCGTGTCATAATGTACTATGTTTTTGAATGGCCCATGGCACCTAGACCTCTCACATTAGTTGGGCTTACCTGTGGTTGTTGGATTTGTCGGTAATTTCCGGGCAGGCTTATACCACAAATGGCTACTAACCTCGTGTTTGTGTGTCACACGCACAAGCAAGCAATATATATACAGGGGCATGTCAAATTCAAATCCTATCCTAATCACATTTATTATGTCATTATTACGTTAATTATGCTATATAAGTATAATATTTAAAATATAAAAATAACGCTAATTTTCACATGAATGAAAGAACGTTCTAACGAGATAAAAATTGTCAACTTGTCCTAAGTTTAAGGTATACAAGTTAATTTTCATGTTTCGCCCACTGCATTTAAGGCGTGATGGCATAATTGCATAATAATAGATAGTAGTGAAAGGAAAATACAACATACGTACAATTTTCAACTAGCATCCTAGCCTTATTGGAATAATTTTAGTAATAAACCAAGAATAGAGTATAATATACATATATCACATATATACATAAATATATACATGTAGTATACATAGACTTCATTTTATCTAATTTACCCCATTTTATTTATTGCACATAAAAACGTTCATATTTGATAGGCTTCAAATCTGAATACGTTGGGATTCAGAATAAACCCAAATTTAATCAAATAATGAATCAAACCAAATATTAACCTTTTTAGGTTACAATCAAATATTTAGATATAGGGATAAATTACATAAAATAGAAGCACATCACCTCTTTTTGTTCTCAATTCACTACTAAGACCAAGAACCATAAACCTAATAAATTGACAATTCTTGTGCAATACATAAAAATATAAGATTTGGGTGCTTTGTATTTTTATATTATCATTGTACAAAATCCTCTAAGGCACAAATCAATATGTCAATCTACAAAAAGTAGAATATGCCTAAGGAAATACAATATTCCACTCACATTGATTTGAAGAGCGTAGATCAAATGTTGTTGTGCTTTTGGATGAAATTTCCAACTCTAGAGATCTATATATACATAAGAAAAAAATAAGTAAACTCTTATAAATATTTCATATGATTCCAAGGATATATTCTAATCTATATCAATTAGAAAAGATTATAGAGAAAAGGAAATAGATTAGAAGAAGATAAAAACCTAATTCTGAAATCAATGGCTGCAGAGGCAGTGTGAAGGCACAATGGAGAAAAATGGCTAGGGTTTAGTTGAAGTCTAGGGGCCTATATATAGTTGCTTGTGTAAACTTCGGCTGTTGGATTATTTAGATATAATCCTAGTCATTTGTTTATATATTTTACCCCTAAAACCTAACCAAACCTAGCGATATTGGGCATTTCAACCGCCAAGCGGTTGACTTACCCCCTAGAAGGGCAGTTGACCGGCGGTCGACACCACTTCTAGGGGGCAGTCGACCTTCTAGTCGTTGAAGTGCATAATAAATTTATATGGGGTTGAGTTGTTAAATTATATATAACGTTTATTTATTTGCTTTATATCTTAACTTGTTTACAATATTCTTTGTCCCCTCCTTCCTATCTTTATTTTGAAATTCAAACTCATCTATGTTTATTTTATTTCTTGGACATATATATTATTTATCTGACCATATTTTTTTTGCATTTACTATCTAATTTCGTTTGCTTGTAACTTCTTCGTAGTATCACCATTTTCAGCATATTATATATATAAAAGATTCAAATTACGCTATGAATCCAAGTAAAAGATTTTCATTGCCAAATTCATAAAGCCACAAAATCTCATTTTCCAAACTATTTATATTTTATTATTAAATTGTTTATTTTTATTAATTGTTAATATTTTTGTTTTTATGTATATTTTACGGGGTGTTACACGAAGGATGGAGAGAATGAATTTCGTGGGGCTAAGACTCCAGTTTTGGACCATCTTCTCCATGTGGTGGGTTTGCACCCAAAGGTCACCTCGTGGTTTGCGAAGAAGATGGTAGCGGTGGGGATGCCGGGCTGGTGGCGGTGGTATTCCCCAGGGCCAACTCTTTGTTGTGGATGCCTCAGGTAGTGCTTACCGACATGCCCCCAGCTAGCTGAGAGATGGTCGGAGCTTAAGTGGAGGCAAGATGCAACGATGATAACAAAGAGGAGGTGCTAGTTGGAGAGTAAGGGTTTGCTTCTTGTTCATGTTTTGTCTGTGACAAGGGAGACAAAAGTGGGAGAGAATCACAAACTGGTTTCTCCGATGACATTCTCAGAGACCACAACGTTGATGTAGGCAGTTACAGAAATTGGTGGAGGGTTGGTGTCCCCAAGCCTGCTTTCGCGAGTGTGCCTCCCGTAGTGTTTCCCGATGTGCCCCTGGTTAACTAGAAGTAGCCGGAGCTCAGGTGAAAGCAAAAGGTTATGACGTAGCGAAGAGGAGATGCCCTTCGGAGAAGAGGGCTTGCTCTTTTTTCTCGTTTTTCCACCATCGAGGGAGGGAAAGATAGGAATGAGCCATAAGCTGGTATCTTTGATGATGACCTCAGAGACCACTGCATCATAGTTGTTATCGTTTGAAGCGCTCGAGTACTCTTTACGCTTTCTGGTAATCGTATTGAGTAGGGAGCACCAGTCGTCTTCGCGACCAAGGTAGACAACTCTCTCCGTCTATGTGTAGATACAAGGAGCTGAACAAACTCACTAACAAGAATAGAAACCCACTCCGGCAGATAAATGACTTGTTTGATCAATTAGTGGAGGCTTTAGCTTTATCGCAGCTGAATTTAGCCATAGGTTTTCATCAGCTTAGGGTAGCGGATGACCACACGGACAATACTGCTTTTAGGACTCCTAATGGATTCTTTGAGTGGCAGGTTATGCCTTTTGGGCTAACCAATGCACCAACGTACTTTATGGATTTGATGAGCCGGGTATTTAGGGAGTACCTGAATAAGTTCGTGGTGGTATTCGTTGACGATATCTTGGTTTTTTCGTGCAGCGAGGAAGAGCACGCCTTGCACTTGAAAGAGGTCCTCTGTACTCTCCGTGCACATCAACTAAGGCGAAGTTTTATAATTGCCATTTCTGGTGGAAGGAGGTAAGGTTCTCCGGGCATGTTGTCTCTAGAGATGGTATAGCGGTGGGTCCCGCTAAGGTTGTCGCAGTTTAGGATTGGAAATATCCCAAGAATGCAAAAGAGGTAAGGAGTTTCTTGGGTTTGGCGAAATACTACCAGAAGTTCATTAAGGATTTTGCGCGAATCTCAGCTTCGCTTACCCTCTTGACCAAGAAGAACCTAGTTTTTGCTTGGGATGTAGATTGCGATGATGCATTCTTGAGGTTGAAGAAGGCCCTTACATCAGCTCCGATACTGGCTCTTCCTTGTGGCACGAAGATGTTTACCGTTTATACGGATGCTTGCGGCACGAGTTCAGACGTAGTGCTTATGCAGGAGGGTAGGGTTGTCTTCTAAAGGGGTAACAACCCGCATTCTACGCATCAGAGGATCATAGAATATTTATTTATTTCTTGTATGAAGATGTATGGTCATGTAACTTTGGGAAACGACTATAGGGGTCATTTCCCATGTTCATGATTTTTACCGCTTTTTAAATAACTGTTTTGCCCCTAGCTGATCTTGTTTCGGCCATAACTTTTGATTGGAAAGGAATTTTGACCTGAAACCACTTCCATTAGATTCGTTTGATGGTTTACCTTTCCGTAGATTGGTCATAATAGCCAAACGGACTTACCGTTTGTGAGATATGGCTGAAATAAGGTTTGGAAGATTGAAAACTGCTTAACTGGGCCAAATAGGGTGATTAGTGAATGGGCCCATAACCCATTTCGGGAACAGGGTTATGGGGAGGCTGAAAAGAGTTAGGGTTTCATTCCATTTCAGTTTTCTAGCCTCCATTTAACTCTTAGAAACCCTAAAAATGGCCTCCAACCTCTAAATCACCTCCAAATCACTTTCTAGTCAAGGATTAAGCTTAGCAACATCAAATCAAGGGAGATCTTCACCAAATCAAGATTAGAGCTGCTAATTTGCATTGTTATTCACGCCCAAACTGAGATTTATTTTAGATCTAAGGTTTATTTGTGGCTAAGGTGAGTGATTTGCATAGTTCCTCACTAATTATGGTTAATTAAGGGTAAGTAGTGTTAATTAGCGAATTTAAACATGATAAAATTCTGGAAAAATATTTGATGTTTTAGACCTCTGATGTGAACTTGGGTTAATTTGGTTAAGTTTTGCTAATCCTATCATTAATTATGCTTGAACATGTTTAAGGGGAAATATGGGGTTTTGGCTATGTTGATGCATTTTAACATATCATATTGATGTTTTGGTGTTTGAGGTCACTTCTATTTGTTGCTATGACTTTGTGGTATGCTTTATGATTGATTAGAATAGATAAAATGGTCGAAAACACCGTCGAATGGCGTAAAACACTCGCTGGAAAAAGTTGCAGAAAATGGTGTAGGCTTTCGGATCGGATCGGAGGGATGTGCTCGGAACGGATAGTGGACTGGGCAAGGGATCACCGAACCGAGGCTTGGCACAAGGGAAAGTATGGCAAAAAGGAAGGCCACAATGGTTGAACTGGGATCGGATCGAGCTAAAGAAGGGGAATCAGATCGACTGAGGGGAAGAGAAGGGGATCGAAACGGAAGAGGAAAGGGAAGTGGATCGGATCGGAGACCAGGAACCCGATCCGAAACGATGGAGCAAGGGTACACCGACCCGACCCGCCAGAGAGCACCCGAACCGATCCAGTGATGCCCAATAACCCAAGATGCAAAGGTAGTCCAAATGGAAGTTAGAGCTCGGGATCCAATTGGGAACCAATGAGTTCACTTCATAGTTGGGCTTTGCTGCGGGACGTGTGCTAAGGAGTTGTCGACGTTCATAACTTCGATTCACCATTGAGAAGGAATGATGGGCTACGTATCAGTGCAGTAGATTCATCATGAATCGAGGGGAAAAGTGATCGTAGCAAGACTATGAGCTATTGTAGTGGAGTCGTTGTGACTCCATGGGGCAGAGTGGACATAGTAAAGGATTAGTAAGGCTATGAGCCAGTGTAGTGGGGTGTGTACGACTCCATGGGGCAAAGTGGACATAGTGAAGGATTAGTGGCTATGGATCAGTGCAGTGAAGCCATTGTGACTTCATGGGGCAGAGTGATCATAACAAAGTATTGGGTGATCAAAGTGGTGGATATCGTATGCTTTACGCACTGAGTGAGAGATGTAAGGATGGTTGCTATGCTTGATTGTTTGCCATCACTATGACATGCACCCCCCACCCCCGTTACCTTTACACCATTTATTCAGTAGCACCTTAGAGTGTTGTGCAGTATGTAGTGCTAACTCTTTGGTTGCAGGTCCAGGTTCAGGTATGGTTTAGTATACCTGTTATTGTTCTATTTAGCTGCTTATCGCTCATACCAGACTTTTTGTTTGACCTAGAGTTTTATGTCACTTCTTATTACTTTGGGTGCTCTCACGAGCAGACTAGAGACAGGTTAGATGGTGATGCGCGAGTAGCAGATTCGGAGGCGAGCAGGAGGCTTCCACGTATGATATATAGATATTCTCCCTGTGTCGTTGCTAGTCACTATTTTGGGCATTAGTAGTGTACCTTTCTTGTTAGCTTTTTGAGATAGTTTTTAAAAGTTGTAATAAGGCCGTACTTTGGATATTCCACTGTTATGATAATTTGTTTCAGCTTAAGCACTGTCTCGCCTGTTTTATGTCAAGTATGTTGTTATTATATTTTGTTCCATGCGTTGTGAGACATTCTACAGGTTCTTTGTTGATTCTTCATCTTCTTCCTTTCCCTCTGATGACCGTCCCGTGCTAACTGGACATGTGTACAGTGCACTTTTGGAGCAAATGTTGGTTGGTGTGGGGCGGGCTATCATATAGGCGGTTGAGGGTACATGTGAAGAACTACAGTACCCATGATTTGGAGCTACCATCGATAGTGTTTGGGCTTAAGTCTTGGAGACACTATTTATTAGGTGAGAGGTTCGAGCATTACACAGATCATAAATCGCTCAACTACTTGTTCTCACAAAAAGATCTTAATTTGCGACAGCACCATTGGATGGAGTTCCTTGAATCTTATGGCTTTGATATAGTGTATACCCCGGGGAAGGGGAATGTGGTAGAAGATGCATTGAGTAGGAGAGAATGACTTTGAATCCATTGTTTGTACAGTGGAAGAGTTTGGATTTTATCTCATCGCTCGATTTTAGACCATCTACGAAATTTGCACTTGGATTATTGGCATCATTGGAGGTATGACCTACTCTCTTAGAGAGCATTGGATCTAGTCAATGTGAGAACCAGCAGTTAATGATATCATGGACCTACTTAGCAGAGGAGAGACCTCTAGTCAACTTGCTAGGTATATTGGCTACATCGTGATGGAAGATTGTGTGTTCCTAGAGTTGATGATTTGTTGAGATCAGTTTTAGAAGAGGCTCATTACTCTCAGATGACCATTTATTTGGGCGGTGATAAGATGTACAGAAATATAAGGAGCGGTTTTCATTGGATAGGGATGAAGAAGGATGTGGCATAGTATGTTGCTCGATATATGGATTGTCAGTGGGTGAAGGCTGAGTAGAAGAAGCCTAGTGGCTTACTTCAGCCCTTGGTGTGCCATAATGGAAGTGGAAGAGCATCTTGATGGACTTTATAGATTGGTTGACCAGATCGAGGAAGGGTAACGTCAGTAGTTGGGTTATAGCCAATAGACTAACTAAGAGTGCTCACTTTATCCAGGTTAAGATTAAGCAGACGACAACTTGGTTGGCATCAGTGCATCTTAGAGAGATCTTTCGACTTCATTGAGTGCCCTCTAGTATTGTTAATGACCGAGAACCCATCTTCACAAGCGAGTTTTGGAGGAGGTTGTAGGAAGCATAAGGGACACGATTACGATTTAGTGCTTCCTATCTCCCTCGTACAAATGGATAGACGGGGAGGGTTAATAGGATTCTCGAGCATTTATTGCGGCTGTGTATCCTAGACTTTGGAGAGACCGTCGTAGAGCATCTTTTGTTGGTAGAGTTCACATATAATAACAACTATCAGACAAGTATAGGTATGTCTCCTTTTGAGTCATTTTATGGACGACCCTGCAGATCACCTACATGTTAGTGGGAGACCACGGACAAACTTCTACTTGGACCTGGGATAGTTAGAGAGACTTCAAAGAAGATAGATTTGATTCTGAGGAGGACAAAGGCAGCTCAGGACAAACAAAAGTCGTACGTAATTCAGCGGAGGACATACCTATAGTTCGAGGTAGGATACATAGTCTTTGTTAAGGTGTCACCTTTGAGGAGTATTGTTCGGTTCGGCTTGGTATGGAAATTGGCACCGAGGTTTGTAGGGTCATTCCATACAGTGGAAAGCATTGGTCAGATGGCTTACAAAGTTAGACTACCGGAGAGATTGGCAGGAGTTCATGATGTGTTCCATGTTTCACACTTACGAAAGTGTATACATGATTCTGTGGTAGTTGTAGAGTCGAGTACCCTAGAGAATATCGAGGTAGAGAGGGAAGCATCAATCAAGAGAGTTCCTACTAGGATAGTAAGATCTGAAGCTAAGAAGCTACAAAATAAAGAGAGTAATCTAGTTAAGATTCAATGAGGAAAGATAGCGATGACGTGACTTGGAAACTAGAGGATAAGCTTCGTGCTTCTTTTCCGTTTCTCTTTGAGAGTATGCTCTTAATTCTTTCCTAAGCTTTGAATTTGAATCTATTTTTCTTATCATTTGAATCATAAGTTTTAGGTAGAAACCTATGGATGGTAGGAAAAGGTTTAAGACGTGTTAATAGAACATGTTATGGTTGAATGGATTCACATAGATGCAAGTGTTTGCTAGTGGATGCAGTGAATGCATATACACACATTAGATACTAGTTAGGGATTGACTGAACTAGGATACTTACATATTGCATATGGATATAAGCGTATTTTAATTTATTTTAAATATGGATGAAAATGGTTGAATCATCACTTGGATGTTGCATTTTGATGAATGGTTATTGCACCCATATAGAATTTTATATGCATCGTTAGGGTTCCTTTGCATACATACTGGATGCATAGCACATACATGAATTGCATTAAGGAGGTCAACTGAATTAGCAGACAGCCTGATTTTCGCATTAGCTTAGGGACATATACACAAAACCTTTGTATATGTTCATGAAAAGCATTAGAGAACCTAAGGACAATGGATGCTAGTGATTAATGGTTGAGTAGATGGGTGTAGATAATGGTAGATAACATTCTTTTAACCTTCGAGATTTCGGGGATGAAATCCTTTAAGGAGGGGAGAATGTAACACATTGAAATTTTGTAAACAACAATTAAATAGAAAAGAGTGATAAGCCATATATTAATTAAAATAATAATTAGAATTAGGCAAAGTGGATTTCACCATTGGGTCCGTTACGAAATTCTGGTTTAGATAGACTTTTATTTTTTATAAAATAGGCGAAAAACAAACAAGATATGATCAATTTAAGTTTGTGTTTCAAAACCAGAAATTAAATAGATAATCGAGTTGAAATCAACGGAGTAATGGGAGAACCAACCCATAACTAGGTCGACCATGCGGTTGACTTAGGGTCCATGTGGGCCGACCACTGTGATGACCCACATAAGCGGATGGGTCGACCCGCATCGATGCCAGGCACGATTTTGTGCCTGGCACGAAAACAAAGTTGTTGTAATGTTCTGGAGAATTCTACTGACATGTTTTGAGAGTTGTGATTGAAAACCTAATAATCCTAGGGATTAGATTATCTTTATACACCTATAAATTGACTTGTACTCCTCACTTTCTCCCCACACTTCTCCTTCATTTCCTCAGCTTCCACTCTACCTATGTTCTAGAATTAAATAAAATTGGGGAATATATCGGAGTACTATCCAATTGTAGATCAGAAGGATTATTCTACCAAAGCCTTTTAGTGGATTTGCAATCTTTTCCTTGAGTTCTATGTAAATTTTTAGATCAGCTATTTTCATCGGAAAGATTGGACAACAAAACAGTTTATATCCATAAGTTTTATGTTTATAGTGTTTATAAATTTGTTCTTCTGTAAGTTATTATTATCTATTTTGTTGTCTATGTTTATTACTTTCAGTTGTTTATTAATTGTAATTAATTCTTCATTTTTTATCCTTTTCTCTGTTATGATTTTATTTATAGTCTTGCAATGCCCTATTTTATTTATTTTGTTCATCTCTGAGTCTAGGCCTTACGAGTAGCCTAGACCAATTTTTTCCTTTTTATTTATTTTTTCTCTAAGCCTAGACCTAACTAGAGCCTAGGCCTTTATTGATTAATTTGTGTAAAAATTGGAATAATGTTAAAAGTAAGTTAAAAAGGGGATTTTGGGCATGTTGGAAATTGATGAATATTATATTCAAATAATGGACTGTAAATTGGGGATAAAACCTTAAACATGTAATTGGAGGACATGTAAACTGAAATAAATTGGACTTAATCGGACATTCAATAACATGAATAAGAGTTGTATAAAAATATTACATTAATTAGATTTGTTAATTACAACCTAGGATATAACATGTGGTCGCATTGGGATTATTAATAAACCTTAAACGTGTTAAGTTAAAATTATGAAATTAATAAGCTAACATAGAGGGAGTCCATTCCAGCAGCGTGGGACTGATTAGGGAAGATAAGAGGCTCGTATATTAGGTCTGCTTCGGCAGCGTGCAGATGGTTAGGGAAGATAAGAGGCCTAATAGAATAACAAAATCCTAGTTTAGGTCCGTTTCGGCAACGTGAGGCTGATTGGGGAAGATAAGAGGCCTAATAAAATAATGAATTGAGGACCAAGTCTAGGGGTGACTTGTGTCAATTGCATTTTTGGTTGGGGACCCGTATTAGTCAGTATCCCTTTGTTAGCACAAAATATCACACTAAGTTGAGGGTAAAGCACGTTTTACTAAACTGGATAGTAAGAGGCCCAAGCAAGGTGGGTACGGGCGTAATCCAACGGAACGAGAGTGTGCATCATTCAGCTTGGGGAAAATAAGTTGTTGTAATGCCTGTGATTAACTACTGTGTCCTTTCAGTTTATGGGTTCGGGCTTGATAACCCCGAATTCCATAGCTAGTGCAAGTTATCACATTTTGGGTAAAGTAGCCGATTGAGGGTAGAAATTAGGTAAAGCCTAATTGTGATATCTTTGTAGCTGGTGCAGCAATTTTCGGATATGAATGAGAAGTCTACCTTTATTACTGTTTATCTTTCCTGCTATTTCATTTATGCTTACCGTCCATTTCTCTTAGAGCTATTCATTGTCTAAATGCTTCCTTATCTTATGCTCATGCTTGAAATTACTAGGACTCACCAGACATATTTCTGATCAAGTTTGTTTTCTCCTTATCTCTCTTCCTCCCCTCCCCTTAGGTTTGTAGGGTGGAGGGCCTCAGCAGTGAATTTTGATTATTTGGTTCAGCTTGGATTCGAACTTTTCCCGGATTCATGTATTAGTTCAGTTTTTATTTTATGATAATTGACTTATGAGAGGGATAGCTTTTGTGGTTTTACTTATGTACTCTGATATTTTCTACAAGACAATATCTTTGTTGAGGATGATGGCTACCTGGTATTTTATAATGTAATAAGTACCATGACTTGATTTTCTTATTTAAATAAATGTTTTAAAAGTTTTCACTGTGTTTTATATTTCTTTCTTGTGAATTTTAGTGTCTATGTTGTTACTTTATACCTAAGCACTTCACAAACCTTAGCGCATCCTCATATGGGTGACGTTAAGGGATGCGGGGTGTCACAAGTCTGTTCCGGTAGTAGGGTAGGCTGATTAGGGAAAATAAGGGGCCAGAAATAATAATAAATCTATGGTGTTCTTAGCGTTTTTGACAATTCTATGGGGGTTTAGGGTATCTTGGCGGTTAACAATAATTCTATGCTGGTCTTAGCATTCGTTGACAATTCTATGGGGGTCTATATTAATTGGCGGTCAATGACAATAAATTAAATTGGAGACTAAGTTCATGGGTGACTTGAGTCAAATTTCATTTTGGTTGGGGACCCGTATCAGATAGTATCCCTTTTATCACACTATGTAAAGGTCTCACGAGGAGTCAAGGGCACGCTTATACTGTACTGGTAGTAAGAGGTCCAAACAAGCTAGGTACGGGCACATTCTGGGCGAGTAGTGAGTGTGCATCGCTCCGATTGAAAAAATAAAACGTTATAATGCATGTTTTAATGCTATGTCCTTTAGGGATGATGGGTCGGACCTGATAAACCTGAGACCCATAGTGATTATCACAACTGTGGTTTAGGAGCCGGTCGAAGGGTAGAATTAGGTTACATCCTACTTATGAATGTTAGTAAGTGGTGCTAAAATTGAATGATATGAATGAGGAGACAATCGACTATATCTTCGTGTTGATATCAAAAATGATAACAACATCCAAGGTGTTCTTGTAATACGTCACCAAAAGGTAAGATTTAAAAGTATGGAGCCACAAACACAAGGAAAAAGTAAAGACAAGGAAATTTAGAGTGGTTCGGTCTCAATTTCAACCTAAATCCACTATAAAAGGAAATTTCATTATCATGGAAGTTAAAAGGTACATGATTTCACTCATTTCACTCATTTTAATCTCTTTTATAATGATTTTCTTTATTTTCTCTCTCTTTGCTTTTGATTCACTTGAAATCATGAAGGAATGGATGAGATCTCTTGAGTTGTGATGGTTTTTGTGTAGATCTTCATCAACTAGAACTTTTAGATGACCTTCATTGGTTCCATGATGATTTTGTGTTGAATATAGGCTTGAGAGAATTATTGGAGGCTAGAGTGATTTGGAGTGCTGGAGAAATAGATTGGACAGCACTTCGTGGAGAAGAAAGTCGGTCCCTGAATATCTAGAATGATAGGGTATTTATAGATGTGCTTTCGAGGTAGCGGTAGAGTTGTAAATATGGGTGTACAGAGCCTAAGGTCAGTTTATGACCTGGATTCATTGCTTGTGTGAGATGATGTACGTTATAGCCAACGACAACCTGATGTTCAATATTTGGACAACCAACTGTCTAGCATATACGATCTAACATATTTGTGACCTGCTGTATATTTTTATAACTAACATGCTTGTAAGCAGTGATCCGATTTATTCAGATCGTTGAATACCACGATATCTCGTATGTGGCCAACAACTTGATCAGTAATCTTTTGCATGGTCTAAATTATCTTGCGACGTGTTTTCTCCATAGCATGCTACTTTGGATTGTGAACAAAAATGATGAACGTTCCATTATATGTCACATAGAACGTCCGAACTGTTCTTCAGTATTTCATGTATGTGTCATTGTTAAAATTATGGATACAATTTAGACTTTGTATCACCACATTCTTTACTTTCCACGTATCATAAAACATGAGTTTCACATGGTTTGCAAATACCAGCACCTTGTCTTATCCTCAACATGAACGACCTGCTGCACTTTGCATGGCTTTTAGCAGAAGCTAACGACCTAAAGTAGGTCGTGATGATGAACTGGAAGCAAGTAACGACCTGAATAGTCATGCAGAAACATCACGCCCTAACATATAAAGGTCTAATGCCCTGACGTAAAGTCAACGACCTGAGCATCTTTATATGGTCTTAACGACCTGATTAGTGTTTAACAATCTGTTCAGGAACGACTTGATTTGCATGATCTGGCACAGGCCACATTTTATAACGGGGTTAACATTTGCCCCTCGGAGACCAATCCTTCCTAATTCACATTTTTGTTGAAAAAAATTCTTTTGTTTGCTTGTGAAATATGGAAGCTTCGAAATCATGAACTTTTACCCAGTTTATGTTAATACATTTTGATGGATCGTCACACGTTATTTTGGATGGGTTCGGACCATTAAAATAGTAGCGGGCCAATATAATGTTTCCAACGGGCCGTTAAAGTCTGGCTGAGATGGATCGGATGAAGCCTATCCGTGAACCACTTTATACATTTTCTTCGGGTTTGCTTATTTCTTCATTTCCTTATTCTGAATACCATCATTTGAATAGCGGATAAAGGTTTCTGAAGAACTCTTTGATTCTATCCTTTCAGTTTGTTATTCTTCTCTACCATTGAAAGTGAGAGATCTTCAGTCTCCGATTCAAGTCAAAGCATACATCAACCTCTTACGAGTCAAAGATCAATCGCGAGTTTCTCCTTTTTCAGATATGAACTACTTCGGCATTACTGAGTTTAAATTTGAGATTTTCTCTGATCAACTTATGGTTTTGACTCGAATTCTTAGGAGGTTTTTACTCGTTTACATTGAAATTCGGCTGTGATGTACTTCAGATTATGACTAAAGTTGCTGTTAATCTTTGAATCGACTTATACTTTAATGAGTTTCGATCCAAAATGCATGTTGAATTAGCTTTAGTGATGAATGAATTTGTATCTGATTAGCTTGCATTGATTCGAGATTCTGCGCCCATTAGCTTCAGTGTCGCCGAGTTCTGTAAATCTGATTCTGCTCTTGTGCCAATGAGCCGCTCGTTGAATGGATATGAATTTTGGACCTTCTTGAGGCCATGTCCTACCCATGCTCTCTATATGAATTGTGCTTTGGGAACTTTCACTTTGATAATTGAAGGCTCACTTTTGAAGTTTGTTGCATTCAACCATCTTTGGAATTTAAACAATTCACGTTTATGTCTTAAAAGTTGAACACCTTTATGCCCTATTTACTGTCTTACAACAACAATTAACACTTGCAAATTTTGGATTTACACCTCGTCATCGACCATCTGCATCAATGATAGAATAGTTAGATCATTAAAATGACTTATAATGAAATTTATGATTGGGAATGAATGACGTGCCTATATGAACTATTTTTTGTTTACTGTTTATAATTTGTCAAACATTGTCTGCATAGATACGATATTCTAATCCAAATTCGCAATGACACTAAAGTTCTGCTAATCAATATATGTATACCGACCATAGAATTAAAGCATTGGTTTTTTAATGACTTGTGTAATGTTGTACGATGATTTATGTTTTATGAAACATGTACCTGTACTTTGTTTTTCAAATAAAGTTCCATGTGCGGAGTGAATACCAGGCAAAATACCAGTTACTGTTGTGGAAAGGAAATCACTTCTGCTTAAAATGGAGTTTGAATTTGAATTTTTGAGGCTAGTGTGACTGCAGGGATTCTGAATTCTAATTGAATCAATCCTTAAATGCTCCCTGTCCTTTAAACAATCCATCAGAGAGACATCGCTATGTGTTAACTCAATATGTTTTTAATCGATCGCACATTAAGTTTGACATCCGTGAGTTTGTCGCAATATTGCCAAGAAAATAGGATTTTGCTGATTGTCCATCTTTAGGCTTGCTGTAATAGCTTAGTTGGATTCAGCAATTTGATTTTAAGCTCGCTTTAACATCGTGGATCATCCCCGAATATATAAAACTTGGAGTCTCAACATCTCAATGGATTGCTCCAGTGCATGACTATTGCCCAATCCTCCTTTTATAACTCATGTTGATACCGTTGATGGATATTTGGCTTCAATTTCTTGGGAAGTGTTGTTGCTTTTTAGATTCGAACCATGCCATACTCGCATAGTTTCCTTTTAAGAATTGCTTCTTTTCAAGTTTGCAGCAAAATATCATCGGGTTCTTTGAATAAATTAAGATTGGAGCTTCGCAAACAAGGGATCTTTTGCGTTGAGGGATTCTAGTTGGATTTCCCAGGATTGATCTTCATCGATGCAGTGAGTTTTATCGACATATTGAGCGTATCAATTTTGTTGCCCCAACTTTTGAAGGCAAAATCTTATGTTTGTTTCTCTCCTGCTCACTTATTTTCAAGCATATTAGCTTCTTTGATGAGTGTTAATTAGTTTTTGGCTTATTGCGACGTCGTGATGATCCCATGGTATGTTTTTTCGAGCACCGTCCAATTCCAATATGGTTGTGTTGCTCTCATACCGTGGGACGTCACGAGCCGCAAAAGATAGATGGTATCATCTTATTAGGTTTCCTTGAATGTAGTTGGTGTGCTAGAAGTCTCAACTTTGTCAGCAAAAGCTATTTGAGCTTTCCAACATGCGTAGAGCTTCCGATTTTTGTCAATACAGTAGAAATTCCGACTTTACTAACTGGTTTGGTGCTTCAACTTGGATAAGTTTTTATATCTTTGTGCCCCCACTCGGGGAGGTCTTTGAATTTTGTTCCCCCACTCGAGCAGGACTTGTATTTTGTGCCCCTGCTCGGGGAGGGCTTGTATTTTGTGCCTCCTCTAAGGGAGGACTTATATTTTGTGCCCCCGCTCGGGGAGGGCTTGTATTTTGTGCCCTTGCCAGTGGCGGATTTATATTTTGTGCCCCTACTAGGGGAGGACTTATATTTTGTGCCCCAAACTAAGGGAGGTCTTATATTTTGTGCCCCTACTTGGGGAGGACTTATAATCTCGCCTCTGCTATAAGAGGACAAGACTTTCAATTTCGCCTCTACTATGGAGGGACTTTTAACCTTTCCTATGCTATGAGAGGATTTTTAATTTCCCCTTGCTATGGAGGGACTTTCCGAGCCTCTTGCTGTGGAGAGGTGGACCTTCTGTGTCAACGCAAAGGTCTGACATGAAGGATTTTTTAGGTTTTCTGCCATTCCGTAAGGCGAACATAAGTCGTTGGGTCGGATGCGCTTAACTATGGTAAGCGATCACAAACAGACTGAGAGGCTCTCTCGACAGAACTTTGCAAGGTTTGCATCATTCCATAGGGCGATCATCAGTCCTTGTGTGTCGAATACACTTATTCATAGTAGGCGATCGCAGTCGGACCGAGAAGTTCTTTCGAACATTAGTTGTCTTGTCAGATGCACCTAGCTGTAGTAAGTGATCACATCTAGACTGAGAGGTTGTGACCCCTTAGAACTTGAAAAAGCTTGTGTCATTCCGCGGAGCGAACATCAGCCTCCTGCTGGATGCACCTGACTATGGAAAGTGAGGGCAGCCAGGCGCAGGCTGTCCCTTGGAACTTGCAAGGGTTTGTGTCATTCCGTGGAGCGAACATCAGCCTCCTGCTGGATGCACTTGACTATAGGAAGTGATCCTAGCAGGGCGCGGGCTGCTCCTTGGAAATTGCAACCTTATTTGCTTGCTAAACTTTCCACTATTTGACTCTCGGTAGCTCCCTCTTGCTCACTCTTCAAGGTGGTTCCTTTCACCATTGCATTTACGCATGTTGATATTTATTGCACTTGACGCTTGAATTGGTGTTATTGTGGTTGTCACGTTGTATTGGGTTTTGAGGAAGCAAGCGTTCGTTGGATAGCCTGCGTTAAAGAATCACTTTTAAAATTAACGAAATTTGGACAAGAAAGAGATTCATTCAAGCAAACATTCTTTTAGTCACAGAGCTATTGTTCAACACATCATTTGCAAAATATTACAGACATTTTTACAAGAAGTTTTGAATATAGCAAGTAGAAAAACATGAAGGCAAACATGAAGTAAACTAGGAAGTCAAACGTGAAGTAAAGCATGAAGTAAAGTAGTGGCAACGTTGATCGCTTATTCTGAGCCATTGAATATTGGAGCGCCAATCAACAGTCCTCACATTCTCTCATGCGTGGGTTTCGTTACTTGGACCAGTTTGATTAGTGGGTGAATTTTCCCCTGAAGAGCTGGAGCAGAATTTGAGGCTTGTAGATTCTTCACATACTGTTGCAGCCAGTTTTCCTGATCAGCTCCTCTATTAAGTTTTTCAAGTGTCGGCATTCATTATTGCTATGACCAGACTGGTTGTGAAACCTATAGAACTTTCCCGAATTAGCTGCCTTGTCGCCTACCCTTATCGGATCTGGTTCTGCATATTCTTCAGAATTCTTCGTTGCAGATAGATATTTTCATAGGTGTCATTCAAAAGGCGTCAGCTCGGATGAGTTGAAAAGATGAATTTTCCTATTATCTTCGTTGCCCTTTCCGTCGTTGGTACACTTTTTCTCCTGATTATTCTTTGGATTATATTGAGTAGCAGCACTTTTGGAAGCCCTAACAAGGTTGTTACCATCAATAATCTGAAGAAGGCACAGGATCATCATCCACGCTCATATACTATTCTACTTTTTTATAGAATTTTTCAAGTATGTTTGGTTCTTTCATTTTAATCCATCTACCAAATTCGATCTTCTTATCTATGGCGCCGATTAGAGACATTAAGATCATGCGGGGCTCAGAATTCCCTACCTCGGACAAAGCAATGTTGAATCTCTTAAGGAAACCTTTAATAGATGCTCCTGGATTATGTTTCATCGATGTTAGAGAAATAATATCCTTAGCCTTCGTAGCTTGCAGCCTAAACTGCTTCTTGTATTTCAAAGTCAAATCAGCATATCGATTAACGTATTTGGGCGGCAGCTTTGTGAACAATAATGATGCCACGCCTTCTAGATAGAGAGGGAAGCACAAGCATTTGATCTCGTATGTCGCTTTGGCTGCATTCATGTGTCATTCATATTTGTACAAGAAGTGATTCGCATCAGCAGTTCCATTGTATGGAGGCAGAGTAGGATGAGTGAAATTTTTAAGAAATTCTGCTTTGCGGATCCTCTTCGTGAATGGATTTTTGCTAGGGGAGAATCCCATTCCCTCTCACTATCATTGCGAGCCATGCAATCTTTCATTATTTGCTTTATCATATCCACGATATACTCTTTCGATTTGTGGCGTTCCGTAGGGTGGACTTCGATCTCTTTGCCGGATGCTCATCTTGGCGAGCAATCGCGGTTAGAGGATCTAGATCTTCTACCTCCACTGTAGGGGATCTGGGGAGGTGCTCCCTTGGCGGGACTAGCAACTCTTGGGGTATTTCGATCGGAATGACTTTTTGTCATCGGCTTTGTTTCTTGGATATCGGCGTCGTTCTTATCTCTTTCCAAACCATTGAGGCATTCCATACAATCGTTATAATAACGGTCTAAGGCCGACGAATTTGCGTTCTCCCTAAAGTTGACAAAAACCCTTTGAGGAGGTGCGGGGTTCGCTTGATCAGCGATAAGTGCGTTTATTTTTAACAGCAAGGCTTGATTAGAATCCATCAATGCTTTATTATAGGTCTCCATTCGTTGGATTAATTTGGCGACCTTGGCATCCAATTCATTCCTTGCCACACCGGCTCCACTTGCTGAGTTTTCGCCAACTTCAAAGTGGTTGGTTAGCGATATTTCCTCATTAACAACATTATCAGATCCTCCAAAGGTTTTACTTGTAGTTATCTTTGACTCTGCCATTATATCAGACAAGGCTTTGAACTTCGAAGAGAATTTGTCAATCAGCCTAGATCTTAAATTCGGAGAATCTATCATGCTTCGAATCTCAACGGCTCCACAAAGCACTTTAACCATGAGAATGTGAACGTGGCCCCACGGTGGATGCCAAAATGTTGATATCAAAAATAATAACTACACCCAAGGTGTTCTTGTAACACTTCACCAAAAGGTAACCAAAAGGTATGATTTAAAAGTATGGAGCCACAAATACAAGGAAAAAGTAAAGACTAGGAAATTAAGAGTGGTTCGATCTCAATTTCAACCTGCGTCCATTATAGAAGGAAATTTCATTATCATGGAAATTACAAGGTACATGATTTCACTCATTTTACTCCCTTTTACAATGATTTTCTTTATTTTCTCTCTCTTTGCTCTTGATTTACTTGAATTCATGAAGGAATGGATGAGATCTCTCGAGTTGTGATGGTTGTTGTTTAGATCTTCAACAACTTGAACATTTAGATGATCTTTATTGGTTCCATGATGATTTTGTGTTGAATCTAGGTTTGAGAGAGAACTAATGGAGGTTGGAGTGATTTGGAGTGGTGGAGAAATGGATTGGACAGCACTTCGTGGAGAAGAAAATTGGTCCCTGAATATGTGGAATGATGGGGTATTTGTAGGTGTGATTTAGACGTAGTGGTAGAGTTGTAAATATGGGGGTGTAGAGCCTAAGGTCAGTTGACGACCTGGATTCATTGCTTGTGTGACTTGATGTACGTTATAGCCAACGACAACCTGATGTTCAATATTTGGATAGGCCAACTGTCTAGCATATATGATCTAACATATATGCGACCCGGTGTATATTATTATAACCGGCCTGCTTGTAAGCAGCGATCCGATTTATTCAGATCATTGAACACCACGATAGCTCGTATGTGGCCAACAACTTGATCAGTAATCTTTTGCATGGTCTGAATTATCTTGCCACATGTTTGCTCCATAGTGTGCTACCTTGGACTATGAACATAAATGATGAACATTCCATTGTATGTCACATAGGAACGTCCCAACTTTTCTTACCATGTTTCATGTATGTGCCATTCTTAAAATTATGGATACAGTTTAGACTTTGTATGTAACGACCCGGAAATTCAGGTGACCTTGATTATCCGATATACAACACATATCGAACATCAAGAGTCGAAAATACCGGATGGTTAATGAAAGAAATTATAGGGTGAGAATAGATAAGATAGAAACTTAGAATAGAAGAAGAAGAAGAAGAAGAAGAACATCAGAGTAACACGAACCTCACAGTGGAATGAATAACATATAATATATAACATAACTTTGAAATATAAATCTGTACTTGCATATATATCATTTCAAAGTACTACACTTACAACACAACGGAAATAAACAATAGCTATATGATCCTGAAGCCTCCTGCTCCAAGCTCTCCAAGTATATGTGTAAAATCCTGACTACTTGGTTGCCCATACAAAATTGGGCACCCAAGAGTTTAGGGAAAACAAAACAAAATAAACTCCGGGTCAGTCATGGGACTGGTATGAGTAAAACAGTTTGAGCCATTAAAAGATATCTCATAAGACCACGCCGTATAAAGGAACCGGTTTTTCCCATATGAGAATCCAAATTATCTTTATATCAAAAAACATTTGATATTATAATAATGTCTATCAATCACAATATAATAATCATCTAGCAGAAACGCTTTCATCTCACATTCTACATATATAGTATACAATCAAAACCGCAAGCACGTACTGGGTAATGGATTTCCAACTATGACAAGGTATGGAACCACCTTTCGCTAGTGTACCTCTAGAGAGGAATACACTAGGTTCAACAAGAACATCTTGCAACCCGGCCACACATGACCGACCACTCATTTCGCTTGAGTGTATCGAATGTATATCACCAACGATTGGGATCAGCAACCATTTCCCGAATGGGACAGCATCAACAATAGATTTTTAGAAGTAAATGAAACTCTAGATTAGGTGATTATACACCCTAATAGGTGCGACCTACATACACATGATGCCTGCCCGACTTTTGTCATTTACCGGATGTGAGGCTAGAAGCTACGCTTATCTTTTACATGTCACATCTTCATTCACTTAGAATGTCACATCGTCATACCCGCCAAATCAAAAATTGATTTATCCAAAAATAACACGGGTATACAACTAAGAGAAACGAATTCCGCCGCCACCAAACGTGAATACGTTTGAAGAGATCAACTTATGCGATCTAATAGATATACTCTGTCAGACATTCTTCCATTTAAGTTGTCCTGGGACTGGACAAACCGAAGGCACTATTCAGTACATCCATCTTAGGCAATTGTTATCTAAGATTTACAAAACAGCCCTTGCACTTTACTCCGTCTTCAATTTTCTTTGGCATATATGATTCACAACGCTTATGCCAATACAGAATGGTTCTTTGGATAAATATCCAACCGGTCTCTCCATATTAACAACGTTAAAATGGTTAAAAACTTCGATAGTCGGTGAGTTAACTATCAAAGAAAAACACGTGTGCAAACAACGATATTATTTCCAGATGGAAATAATATCGATCAATCATCATTTAACATTTATCTCTTTAGTTCATTAATTTACTTATCTCCTGTTTCCCTATATTCAACATTTCTTATTTTCTAAATTTAGAAAATATACGCTATTAACAATGGAAAACATTTCCATTTCTTGTTTTCTATATTAGAAAACATTTCTGATTCTTATTTGGAAAACATTTCCAAAGCTCCTTCATTTGGTTTTAAGCAGATGTTTAAATAAAACATCGCTAGGCCAACTCCAACCATTTACTAAATTCACTTAACCATCATTCACTATCAAACCTTTACCATTCCTTAGTTAAGAAGGAAGTCAATCAAGTTAGGGTATAATTACCTCTCAAACCTTAACTGAACAATGTTTTAACTTCGAAATAGATAAAGTTTATCTTTTGAACCTTTAACAATTTCCTTACGTGACTCTCTTTCGAATAATCTCTATTCGATAACTCCTCCCTTCGAATAACTATATTCGATAATTTCTCTTATGAATAACTAGATTCGAAAACCTTTCTTCGAATAAACTATATTCGATTAACTCTATTGGATTAATTCCCTTGGATTAACTTAAATCGATTAACTCTATTTGATTAACTCTTATCAATTAACTCTATTGGATTAACTCTTTTTCATTTAATTTCTTTCGAATAAACTATATTCGATAACTCCTTTAATTCTATTCGAATAAACTATATTCGATTAACTCCTTTCGAATAACCAATATTCGATTTAACTAACTTCGAATAAATAACATTCGATACTCTTTCTTTCGAATAAACGATATTCGATAATATCTCTTTTCGAATAAACTATATCCGATTAACTCCTTTCGAATAACCAATATTCGATTAATCTCTCTTCGATTAAACTAATATCGATTAACTCCCTTCGATTAAACTAACATCGATTAACTCCCTTCGATTAAACTAATCATAACTCCTTTCGATTAACCTATAATCGACAACTCCTTTCGATTAAACTAATTGATAACTCCTTTCGATTAAACTATAATAGATAACTCCTTTCCTTTGACTCTATTCGAATAAACTAATATTCGATAACTCTATTTAACTCTATTCGAATAACAAACATTTGATAACTCCTTTTAACTTTATTCGAATAACTAATATTCGATTAACTCAAATTTTATTAACTCTAATTAATTAACCCTATCGTTTTAACTTTAACTGATTAACTCTAACTGGTTAATTCTAACTGGTTAATTATAACTGGTTAATTCTATCCAATTTACTCTATTCGATTAACTCTATTGAATTAACTTCTTTGATTTATTCCTTTGAATTATTTCTTTGAATTATCTCCTTTGAAGTATTCCTTTGAATTATCTCCTTTTCTATTTGTCTTTTTAACAATTAACTATTCCCTTTTCTATTCTATTTATTTAACAAATAAATATTTCTTTTACCTTTTCTATTTATTTAACAAATAAATATTTCTTTTATCTTTTCTATTTATTTAACAAATAAATATTTCTTTTATCTTTCCTATTTATTTAACAAATAAATATCTCATTTATAACATTCTATTTATTACCTATAAATCAATATTTCCATTTAATCTATTTGTAAATGTTTACAAATATTTCCTTTTAAATCCTATTTGTAAGTGTTTTACAAATATTTCTCTTTCTATTTTATTTGTAAATGTTTTACAAATATTCATCTTTCTATTTTATTTGTTTAACAACTAAATATTCCCTTATATTTGTTTTACAAATAATTTCCTTTATATTTGTTTTACAAATCTCTTTCCTTTATATTATTATCCTTTGATTTTATAATTATTTTCTTTTATAAAACCCTTTCCTTTTATATATAAAATCCATTGATTTTATATAAATAATTCATTTTCAAAATACACTTTGAAAATCCTCTTTTATCATTCTGGTATTTAACATACCATATAACAATGATCAGTATCATTCAAACATATAAAATCATCATCAAATTTCATATCACATCATATAACACAATATATGAACAAAACAGTATTATAAATATTGAGGAGTCCAGTTGGACCCCTCCAACTTGTTTCTCTGCATCACAGATGTTAAACAGTATAATTAACATCGATTTCATTTCAATATGAAATATTCTGCCAAATAGAATCAACATTGGATTAACGGTTTATATATATACATATATATATATATATATATATACTGTTATCTATAATTTCAACCAATAGACAAGCAATTCAACCAAACAGTTAACACACAGCAATCAACATATAATCATCAATTCTAATAATACGTTATAAAAATATAACTGTTCAGAGTTGTTGAGTTTTTCTCACATTGGACGATCATCGTTAATAACGATAACCATCGCTTGATTCAAATGGACAATTTATTTTGCAATAAATTTTAATGAGCTTCGATTCGCTCCCAGTCAGTCTCATTGTGTTGCTCCCGTCCGTACGATCCCAAGGATCTTGTTTCGCTGAGTTTCGATGTCCTATGGTCAAGTTATGAATTTACGAAGTTAGTACATTTTTAAATAAATTAAAAACATGGATATTCTATTTAATAGGCCTCACCCTCACACCATCAGCCCATTACTTCCTTGAATAAACCCACGCCGCTCCATTCCTTCATCTTCCCACATCGAACAGAGAAAAACCCGAGTCCTATTGACCCGTTGACCTCCTCCTTTGACTCCCCCTTGCCACCTCCACGGCCATCAACTCATGCTGCCACAACCACCAAAATACCCAGCGTCCTACCCTCTATCCGATGATACCCTTTTTATCCAACTCGACCACCCCAATCGACTTCCGTCGTTCCTACCCTCGACGAGACTTGCGATCAATTTTGGCACCGCAACCCACCAGAAAATCACACTCGAGCCCAATTTTGACCACAAACCCAAATCAACAACCCAAATATAGAAACGTTGATCCAATTTCTCAAAAGATTTGACCCTAGTTCCCGCTCGCTCTTTCCAGTGGACGGAAAACCTGATCGAGCCGTTCAAGAATTATACTAGATTGAAGATAAACATCTCCTGATCTCGAATATCTTCTTGCTTTGATTTATAGGATTTTATTGTATTTGGTCTTGGATTTTCTTTTGGGATTTTTACTTGCTGTGATGGGTTTATACGGTTATATATACCTGAGGGTGGTAGGTAACAGTTGTGGCTGAGAAGAGGTATTGCGTGGCCTTCCTATTACCCAAGAAAAATATTGGGGTATTTTATTTTTGATTTATCTATTTTATTTTCTCGATTTAATACTCGTCTCTGGTCCTTAAAAATCCCTGCGACCACATACGATATCCTAAAATCACGAA
This sequence comes from Allium sativum, assembly GCA_030737875.1. Taxonomy (NCBI): domain Eukaryota; kingdom Viridiplantae; phylum Streptophyta; class Magnoliopsida; order Asparagales; family Amaryllidaceae; genus Allium; species Allium sativum. The sequence goes on along the minus strand of CM060925.1, from coordinate 133,885,664 downwards.
AACTGACATGCCACTAGAGTTCGACATTACGGTTCCAACGAAACTGGTTTCGTCGAATTCCGACTCCGTATGCCTACACAGCGTATTTTTAACCGTCGAAATAATGATTGTTTTTCACTCTAAAAATCCGTACGGCCACACAGTGACTCTAAAAATCACTAAACTTGGGATCTCACAATAATTTAATAGTGCGGATCCAACAAAATTAGTTTCGTCGAATTCCGACTTCGTTTGTAAAAGCTGTTATTAAAGCTCTAAATAACCCTTTTTAAATATATAAATATAATTAAATTTAATATTTATAATTAAATATTATCGTATATATTCACAGTGGAATACCATACAGCTTCAGAATATTCCTATATGAATTTCTAGCATGATATTTCAAATCCCGATTAAATCGATATTTGATTTATAATGAAATATCTTATATATATCGTTATAAATTATAAAGGAACTCCACAACGACTTTTCTAAAATTTGATTTGGGCATAATCAAAATCTACATGACGAAATCTCGATTTTTCTCTTTTATTAGAAAAATATAATTTACCCGCTCTGAACGTTTCTTGTTTCATAGAAATCCGATTTACAACGGCTTCTGTATATTCGTTTAAAGTTCGAATCACCAAATTACGAATTGCAGCACCATTTCGAGCTCGATTATAATTGTATTATAATTTATACATTCAAACTGACGTTATTTAAATATATTCGTTATTCGAATTCAATTCCTAACTGAATTATATATATATACTTTGAGTTGTCCAGTTCACCTTATATTGTCCATTCAACAAATTTCTGATTATTATTTAATTAAATATATTATTTAATTATTATTTTAATTAAATATTCACTATTATTTAATATATCGACCATTTGAATTCTAAACCACTATTTATATAATTAAATAAGTTAATTATATATCGCAAAAATACGGGTCATTACATTTTTCCCCACTTAAAAATAATTTCGTCCTCGAAATTGCTAAGGTAGAAACCAAACCCTATCGACCAGTTAGAACTTATTTGTTCACTTCTTAATTTCAGTTTCAACTGAACCAATTTAATTTCAATTAAATATTAAAGAATTCTTATCAACGAAAATTTCCAAAAATCCTGAAAATTTTCTAACGCCTTAACTCTTCGAAATTTTTTGCCAGCACCTCCTTTGTACTGGTCAATTGGTCAAACTCCAACTCGGCTCTCTGGGCCATCTCCAACCCAAAAGAAACTCAAACAGCTAAGCGGATTGCCAATTCAGCTCATAAATCTTATATCCAATAGAAATATAAACTTGTACCTTTTTGTCGTGCATATCATTATATCATGTCTCCCTGTTATCAATTCAGCAGATACAAGGGTCATCCCAATCAAACTCCAATCACTTTTATCTCCAACACAGCCATTCTCTTATATCCAAGCCAAATATCATTTCAAACTCGAGTTGCATTCTCGATTCCAAATTCTTACGATATCAATCCAATACCATTTCAGATTCTACCTCACAATTCAAAATCCGATTCTACTTGATATATCGTATCCAATTCAATTTCCAGTTAATTGGTTTCAATTCAGTTTCAGCTTGGTTTCACACGTTTCTATTTAAATTTGTTAATTGGTTTAAATTCATTTTCAGCTTGGTTTCACACGTTTCTATTTAAATTTGTTTTTAATTCAAACAGTCTCTTCCTGGGGATTTTAAACAGCTTTGCTTTTCTAAAACCAAGTATTCCTTTTCAGATTTCAAACAACTTGCTTTTCTCAAAACAATTCAAAAACAAAATCTTTTCGGTAGTAATATGTCACTTACAACTCGAAAATGAATACTGATGATGCAGCTGTCATCATCAGAATCTATTTTCCAGTGATCGAAGTGAGTTCAATACTATAAAACCATTTCTAAACATTTCCACTTTGAAATTCATTTCAAAATATAATTCACACTGCTTGTAAAACAATTTAAAATCTCCCAGGATCTTAAATTTTCCTTATTTTTAATCCAAATCCATTTACAAACACTTATTCAAATTTCCAGATTCTTAATTTCAATTCTGATTTAAATTTCAAATCTAATTCACTTCGTAATACTTATACGAATATTATTTGGTTATATATATATATATAACCATCTCCATTATAATCTTACTCGATTATAACAACAACCAATATAAATCCTTTATATCAAAATATATTTTGGGTAAAATTATTTCATTTACCCTCTTTTCAAAACATACCATGACGGTTCATCGTATTCGAGTGTTTAGAAGCTCCTACCGATACAGTAGATCAAACTAATCGACCAGAACACATAAATAATTTAACCAATAAATCTCCACAATATAAAACAATTTTTTATATCAATAAAAAATACGCTCTCTCGTATATATACACTCAACTCAATCTAGGGTATTACTAACCCTATCTCTACCGAGTCACGCCACAGAGCCAAGGTAATTCACTTAACCTTATGCTCTGATACCAACTGTAATGACCCGACGAATTCCGGTAGGCTTTACAACCATCCCTTCATCCCCCCAGATAGCGGGCTAATATCCCACTGTGACTTACATTGGTACCCCAGCACCACGTTTTACGGCCGGCCTTTCGACTTCACAACCAACCCATTACTAGGGACATGTAGGAGTAAGAGTGTAACAACCCGAAAATCTGGGCCAGTTTAAAATTTTTATTTTGGCTATTTTAGCGAATTTTGAATATTTAAAATAGATTATTTTAAATAAAATCGACGAGAAATTTATTTTGAATATAATTCGAACGTATATATTTATATACGTCGGCGTTAGAATATAAATATTTATATATAATTATAAATAGAATTGAAAATGGCGCGGTAGTTCGATAATTCGATTTCAAACTTCAATTGAATGTACCGGGTGCAAAACAATCCGGATTTTAGTGAAACCAAAAACATTAGGATCTAATTGATGATATCTTTCCAACGAATCCGAAAAATCAAAATTTCATAGTGGGAATCAAAGGATATGTCCAGTTGAAAATTCTGAATAGTCGCTATGGAATTCAGGCCCTTAAAAATGGACATTATGCAAATGACCTCGGATCTCGACAAAACCACTTTTGTTGGGTTCGTGAAGTAAAGTTATTGCTAGATTCCAAATTTCATAATTTTTCGAATCAATATGCGAGCGTGGCAAAGGAAAACGCGTTTGACCAGTTTCAGTTGATTTTAATCGAATGGAAAATGGCCATTTTTCAAACGGTCTCAGAATTCGACGAAACTAGTTTTGTTAGGACCGCATCGTCAATACGAAGCAAGAAAGTATTATTTTGGGAATTTTTCTAGTTAGTATGTGGCCCCGGTAAATTGAAATGTACGTTTAGAATTCAATATAGCGATTTAGATGTAAATTCAACAGAAACTGATCGAAACAATCAAATCAGCTTACGATACATATCCCATTGTGTTCGGAATGGGGGCAATTAGCTATGGACGACAGGCGGTGGGCCTCGTTTAGAGGTCGTATGTAAAAGTCAACTTTTTTGAATTAAATAATTAAATAGGAATATAATATAAACATTTTCCATTTAAACCCCCTTCCTTATTCTTTTCTTCCCCGTTAGTTTTTGCAAAGGAAATAAAAAAAAGGGCTCGTTCAAATCCTCCACCGCTCAGGCGATTCCCCCCATCCCACCGTCGCTGCCTGACGTCGCAACCCCCGGTCTCAACCGCGCCTCCTCCCTGACCTTCTCCGCCCTTCTCTCTCACCTCTTCCATCTTCTTAAACCCGTTTCCTCCAAACTGCCGCGAGACCCCCAAAACCCGGCGCCACATCACCTTAGACGACCGCCGCCAGTTGATTGGACCACCCCGCCTCCTGCTCGACACCCACCTCACCTAGGCCGCCATCCCCAACCCCTCCCAAAACGATGTAAGCCTTTTTTTTATTTCTTTTATTCTATTTAATGTGTTTGGTTATAGGAAAATATAAAATCAGTTTTTATATGAAATAGCGAATAAGGCTGAGATGGTTATAATTAAAAGATTAGATTTTTATAATAGAATGGATTAGATTTTTATAATAGAAAAGAGAAGATTTTTAATCGTATAAAATATGTGATATTAGCGAAGAAAAGGGTCAAACTTTTGAGGTAGAAAAGATTTAATTTTTGATATAGAGAGAGATTAAATTTTAGATATAGAATTTTAGAATAAAGTAAAGAAGTTAGAAAAATGAAATCTTTATATAATGTACAGAACAAAAATTTGATTTTTATATAAGGCATGAAATGAATATAATTTTTATATAGTATAAATGATAAAAATATGATTTTTATATTTATAAAATATAGTCTTTACTATATAGCGATTATAAAAATATGATTTTTATTTTAAAGACATCGAAGTAAAAATGTGATTTTTATATATTGAACATCGAAGTAAAAATGTGATTTTTATATATTGAACATCGAAGTAAAAATGTGATTTTTATATATTGAATAGCGAAGTAAAAATTCGATTTTTATATATGTAGTGGCTACGGGCGAAGAAAGTGATAAGAGACGAGAACAGTGAAATTTCCTGCATTTGAAGTGCCGTGGAGTTAGGATAGCTATCTGTGAGAATTTCGCACTCTTCAATTTCATTTCTAGTTATATATATATACTAGGATGCAGACGGTGCTTAGTAGCACCCGACACAATCGTCCACAGACCATGGACTTGTTTGTTTGATTGCAAAAATTAGTTAGATTATTTGATTGAAATTGAATTGTGTGGTGAAATGAAATTGATTTGATTGATGTGTGAATGGCGTGGGCCTTCACTAGACCGGGGATAAGGCTAGGCCTTGTCCCGTTTCTAGTATCGTGCCGTTATGCCGCCGAAATTTTCTAAAATATGTTAGAAAAATAAAATATCATTTTATTTAAAGAATGAACTGAATAGAAATTCATATGTTAAAATAAAATGTTTTATCGTTAAAAATATAATTTTTAACGTGAAAGTGAATAAATAAATATTTATAAACAAATCGGCCGATTTGTTTATATACACTGATTTGACTGACATTGATTGGGTCGATAAATTTTACACATCGCCCAACTGCATAAATAAAATCTGTGTTTGATTGCTTGAAACCCCACACGGGTGTTGGGATGAAATTTGAAGTTCACTCATCCTAACTGATTCAATATGTCGATCGATTGATTGACAGGCTGTTATAAGCGTTAGATATCTATATTTGATGCTTATACAGTGGAGTGCACTTTGGGTGATGGTTGATTATTTTTCAATGCTATTATATACATGTGTTGTATGAAAATCCATATAATTAATTTTATATGGTGATTGATTGGGCCTCATTCCAATTTAGAAAATAAAGAATAATATAAAATAAAGGTTCATGTGTTGACTGTACTCATCCGTTGAGATTAGTCATGTGTTGAACGAAATATTTTGATAATAACAAATATTTTGATAATAGGAAATATTTGAAATAGAATATTTGAAAATAGAAATACATTTAGCCGTGTTGATTAGATTGACGCCATTTTGACGTGAACGATATTTATATCGATTTTATTCATTTCGAAATGAATTGAATTGAAAACGATTTCGAAATGAATTGAATTGAAAACGATTTCGAAATGAATTGAATTGAAAACGAGTTCGAAATGAATTGAATTGAAAAGGATTTCGAAATGAATTGAATTAAAAACGATTTCGAAATGAATTAAATTGAAAACGAATTCAAATTGAATTGAAAGCGAATTGAAATGAATTCAAATTGAATTGAATTCAAATTGAATTGAAATTTGAATTGAATAGAAATGAATTTTAAAACGAATTTATAAAGAAGAATTCAATTTTGATTTGAATTGAAATGGAAGTTGAAATTGCTTTTGAAACGAATTTAAAACTATTTATATAATTCGTTTTAAATAGAAATCGACGAAATATATATTATATATATAATATAATGGCCTGAATAGAACGCGCCGCGCCGCAGCAGTTCGCGAATTTCGACCATTTATTTCAAACTGACATTGCGGGAGATCCGACCGTCGGATTCTCCTAAAACCGGAACCGTTGGGTTCGTATCGAAAAGAGCTTTCTAATGAATATTAGAAATTTGAAATCTAACGGTTGGATTTGGAGATACGTCCAAATCAAATTCGAAAAAGGTCGCTGTAAGTGCAGTTCGATGGCCGTTGATGGAAATCGACTGTACGGGCCTTGATAAAATTATTAAAAATAGTAATAATTTGTGTAAAATCATAAGAAATGATTTGAGAAGAATTGGGATGAAAAACTCCATATTTGAAAAGATAAAAATAGATTTTTATCGAAGTAAACTAGTTTTGAACTAGAATTATAATTCTATTTATTTTTAAATAAATAAATTGAATTTGAAAAGGGTTTTAAAAATAACCAGAATTTCCAATGATTGCATTAGAGTGGATTTGAATCGAAATTGTCTTCGGAATATTTCGATGTTGGAATTCGTGATTATACAGATGTTGTTATGAAAATTTGAAAGATATATATTTATGTCGTTATTTCCAATGCGACATTTGTTAGTCGTAGAATTTGATATTGAATATAAGCCGATATATTTTCTATTCAGAGCCTTGTATTGAATATCAAATGTGATTTGGGTTTGTCGTGAATGGTGTCTTCACTAACACTGTTCTTGAACCCAGTTGAGAAAAGATTAAATCTTTTTATTTAGATTTAATGAAGGGTACCAATTAAATAATATTTAATTGGAATTGAATTGATATTGATTTTTGGGTTTATCGTGGACAGTGTTTTAAATAACACTCGTTCTTTAACCCGATAATTAATGAATGTGATTTTGGGTTTATCGTGAACTGTGTTTTAAATGACACTGATTCTTTAACCCAGTTAAAGATTAAACTAAGTGGAGTTTTAATGAATCTTTAATTAGATTGGAAAGATCGAGAATGGAGTATCACCAGTTTTACTCCAGGCGATAGTTAAATCTTTAATTAGATTTAAACGTGAAATGGTAATTGAATTTACCGATAACACCGTAGTGTTAGATATGAAGTATAACCAGTTTTACTTCATGGGATGAATAGGTTGGGATTGGGAAATTAAAACAAATGATTACTTCGGTAAGGTTCGCTAATCCCGACTAGTTTGAATTGATATTCAAAAAAAATAGATTAAAGAATAAATTTTAAAGAATTTATCTTGGATAAAATTAATGGGAACCTTTCCCTATGAATGTGAAATTTAGAAACTAACTGTCGGTTAGCTAAGCAGAATGGTTTTCTGGATATTGATCTGATGTTGGTTTCGGCCTTCGGGGTTAATATTTGGGGAATTATTCTCTTGATTAATTTACGGTTAGTGACTGATGAATTGGAATGAGGCGTATGTTGTGTTTGTGTAACACTTATTTAAACTATACGCGAGTTATTCGGGAAGACTGGGTTTATCCCATTCTGAATAACTGATACGACGATAAGTCGAAGATGAAGACGGTGGTCGAAGACCGGAGGTCTTCACATCGTTTGTGTGATTACTGATGATCTTGATTGGGGTGTACACCCAAGAAGATGGAAACAGTTGGTGATCGTCCAGACGTACTTGGAGATCGATGGATATGCGGGGTACTAGGTGCCTCCGGTTTCGTTCAGACCCAGAACGAACTTGTAAATGGACTGTGTGTCTGACATTGGATTTTAGTCCGTGTGATTGATCTCTATTAAATATATATCTGTTTGGCGGCGGAGAATTTATTCTCTTGCTTAACGCCCTTCTCTGAGACGTACGAGCTCAGAGGTTATATATTGATGGATATCAAACGCATGGAGTGAATTGCCTGTGTGGCATGCCTAAGTGGCAATTGATCGAGGCTTCTGTTGAAAAGCAAAGTCTTGTGGTGATGATCAAAGCACAGCCTGTGTGGCACAGCTTTGTGTAACATGAATTCGCGAGCCTCACACCCCGGTTGTGAACCAAAAACGGGAGAGGACCTCAGGGAGGGCATGCGTTTCTTTCTAGCTAGGGTGGTGTCAGTGACCTACCAGCCCTGACATTTATATACTTTTCACCTGTGTGGTTGTTGCTGTTGCGAGGCGCCTCGGTTTGATCGGACGATCCGGGTCCGGTGGAGTCATTCGTTGGCTCATTTACGCCCCAAAGGGCGGGGAAACGCATGTTCAGGCATTTTAATCCACATCGGTGGACCGGCCCTGACGATCCAAGGGCCCACCTGAGTCTGGGTCCTGAGGCTCGGGCTAGACAGTCTCGAATCGGTTGAGGACTATCTTTTGCCTCGGTTCATAGATGGAAACCCAATTTCCAAATACGTGACTTTGCGATTTCGATTGTAAATCTATATATGGCGACATAGTGGCATGGGACGCTCATGTCGCCTATGATTGATACTTATGATTTGAAGTTGTTTTATACACTATGCACTTATAATAGTATCAAATGATTTGTTTTAAACGTATCAAGCATTCTTTGGCTGTTATAAGGGAAAACCCTATCCCCCGGCTTGCGTTGCATTGTGTGATAGGACCTGGGTCTTATAACAGCTTCATTTTTTCTTTATTTAGCATTGCGCTGTTTGTTTTATGCACTGGTATTCTTGGGAGGAAACCCGTTCCGTGTTATACGGCGTGGTCCCTTGATTTACCGAACATTTAAAAATAAAGGATAACTGTTTTAGTTCTCACACCAGTCATATGACTGACCTGGAGTTTATTGTTTTAACCTAAACTCTGGGTGCCCCTATTTTCGACACGGGCAGCTAGTAGTTTTGGTTTTGCAGATTTATATTCACAGGATCCTGGTTTACAGCTAGAATGATATCCGGAAAGCTTTGTATCCGTATATCTCTTCTAGTTGTGTATTGTATTATTTTCCGCTGCGATGTATTTAAATGTAATTTAAATCTCTGATATTTCTGTGTAATATTCATTTATACTCTGTATATTCTTGTAATCTGATGCATTGTTGTAATATACAATGAAATGTTCTTCCGTGTGCGTTCTATTTTGTCCTGTTCTCAAACGATAGGGCGTTTCGAACGGTCTGGGTCGGTTTACACCCAAGAAGATGGAAACAGTTAGTGATCGTCCAGACGTACTTGGAGATCGATGGATATGCGGGGTACTAGGTGCCTCCGGTTTCGTTCAGACCCAGAACGGACTTGTAAATGGACTGTGTGTCTGACATTGGATTTTAGTCCGTGTGATTGATCTCTATTAAATATATATCTGTTTGGCGGAGGAGAATTTATTCTCTTGCTTAACGCCCTTCTCTGAGACGTACGAGCTCAGGGGTTATATATTGATGAATATCAATCGCATGGAGTGAATTGCCTGTGTGGCATGCTAAGATGCAATTGATCGAGGCTTCTGTTGAAAAGCAAAGTCTTGTGGTGATGATCAAAGCACGGCCTTTGTGGCGTAGCTTTGTGTAACGTTTACTTCGCGAGTTTCGCACCCCGGTTGTGAACCAAAAACGGGAGAGGACCTCAGGGAGGGCATGCGTTTCTTTCTAGCTAGGGTGGTGTCAGTGACCTACCAGCCCTGACATTTATATACTTTTCACCTATGTGGTTGTTGCTGTTGCGAGGCGCCTCGGTTAGATCGGACGATCCGGGTCCGATGGAGCCATTCGTTGGCTCATTTACGCCCCAAAGGGCGGAGAAACGTATTGTTCAGGCACTATAATCCACATCGGTGGACCGGCCCTGTCGCTCCAAGGGGCAGTTGCGGCTGTTCCGGAGACATGGGCTAGATTGTCTCGAATCGGTTGAGGACGATCCCTGGCCTCGGTTCATAGATGGAAATCCAATTTCCAAATACGTGACTTTGCGGTTTTATTTGTAAACCTATATATGGCGACATGATATATGGTACCCATGCCGCCTATGATTGATACTTATGATTTGAAGTTGTTTTACACACTATGCACTTAGAATAGTATCAAACGATTTGTTTTAACCGTATCAAGCATTCTTTGGCTGTTATAAGGGAAAACCCTATCCTCGGCTGCGTTGCATTGTGTGATGGGACCTGGGTCTTATAACAGCTTCATTTTTCTTTATTTAGCATTGCGCTGTTTGTTTTATGCACTGGTATTCTTGGGAGGAAACCCGTTCCGTGTTATATGACGTGGTCCCTTGATTTACCTAACTTTATAAATAAAGATTAACTGTTTTTAGTTCTCACACCAGTCACATGACTGACCTGGAGTTTATTGTTTTAACCTAAACTCTGGGTGCCCCTATTTTGACACGGGCAGCTAGTAGTTTTGGTTTTGCAGATTTATATTCACAGGATCCTGGTTTACAGCTGGAACGATATCCGGAAAGCTTTGTATCCGTATATCTCATTCTAGTTGTGTATTGTATTATTTTTCCGCTGCTATGTATTTAAATGTAATTTAAATCTCTGATATTTCTGTGTAATATTCATTTATACTCTGTATATTCTTGTAATCTGATGCATTGTTGTAATATATAATGAAATGTTCTTCTGTATGCGTTCTGTTGTGGTTTGTTCTCGAACTATCCGCCGCTTTCCTTTACGGGGAAGTTACGGGTTTTCACAGCTCTGATACCAACTGTAATGACCCGACGAATTCCGGTAGGCTTTGTAACCATCCCTTCATCCCCCCAGATAGCGGGCTAATATCCCACTGTGACTTACATTGGTACCCCAGCACCACGTTTTACGGCCAGCCTTTCGACTTCACAACCAACCCATTACTAGGGACATGTAGGAGTAAGAGTCTCCCGTTCGCCACCTAACGAAAAGCGAGAACCCCCTATCATGTGACACAAGCACTAAGCACGCAACATGAACTGGTATGAGTAAAACAATTTAAAACAGTTTGAGCCATTAAACGATATCTCATAAGACCACGCCGTATAACGGAACGGGTTTTCCCCTTATGAGAATCCAAATTATCTTTATATCAAAAACCTTTTGATATTATAATAATGTCTATCAATCACAATATAATAATCATCTAGCAGAAACGCTTTCATCTCACGTTCTACATATATAGTATACAATCAAAACCGCAAGCACGTATTGGGTAATGGATTTCCAACTATGACAAGGTATGGAACCACCTTTCGCTAGTGTACCTCTAGAGAGGAATACACTGGGTTCAACAAGAACATCTTGCAACCCGACCACACATGACCGACCACTCATTTCGCTTGAGTGTATTGAATGTATATCACCAACGGTTGGGATCAACAACCGTTTCCCGAATGGGGCAGCATCAATAATAGATTTTTAGAAGTAAATGAAACTCTAGATTAGGTGAGTATACACCCTAATAGGTGCGACCTACATAGCCATGCTGCCTGCCCGACTTTTGTCATTTACCGGATGTGAGGCTAGAAGCTACGCTTATCTTTTACATGTCACATCTTCATTCACTTAGAATGTCACATCGTCATACCCGCCAAATCACAAATTGATTTATCCAAAAATAACACGGGTATACAATTAAGAGAAACGAATTCCTCCACCCTCAAACGTGAATACGTTTGAAGAGATCAACTTATGCGATCTATTAGATATACTCTGTCAGACATTCTTCCATTTAAGTTGTCCTGGGACTGGACAAACCGAAGGCACTATTCAGTACATCCATCTTAAGCAATTGTTATCTAAGATTTATACAACAGCCTTTGCACTTTACTCCGTCTTCAATTTTCTTTGGCATATATGATTCGCAACGCTTATGCCAATACGAAGTGGTTCTTTGGATAAATATCCAACCGGTCTCTCCATATTAACAACGTTAAAATGGTTAAAAACTTCGATAGTCGGTGAGTTAACTATCAAAGAAAAACACATGTGTAAACAACGATATTATTTCCAGATGGAAATCATATCGATCAATCATCATTTATCATTTACCTCTTTAGTTCATTAATTTACCTATCTCCTGTTTCCCTATATTCAACATTTCTCATTTTCTAAATTTAGAAAATATACGTTATTAACAATGGAAAACATTTCCATTTCTTGTTTTCAATATTAGAAAACATTTCTGATTCTTATTTGGAAAACATTTCCAAAGCTCCTTCATTTGGTTTTAAACAGATGTTTAAATAAAACATCGCTAGGCCAACTCCAACCATTTACTAAATTCACTTAACCATCATTCACTATCAAACCTTACCATTCCTTAGTTAAGAAGGAAGTCAATCAAGTTGGGGTATAATTACCTCTCAAGCCTTAACTGAACAACATTTTAACTTCGGAATAGACAAATTTCATCTTTTAAACCTTTAACAATTTCCTTACGTAACTCTCTTTCGAATAATCTATATTCGATAACTCCTCCCTTCGAATAACTATATTCGATAATCTCTCTTACGAATAACTAGATTCGAAAAACCATTCTTTGAATAAACTATATTCGATTAACTCTATTGGATTAACTCCCTTGGATTAATTTAAATTGATTAACTCTATTTGATTAACTCTTATCAATTAACTCTATTGGATTAACTCTTTTTCACTTAACTTCTTTCGAATAAACTATATTCGATAACTCCTTTAATTCTATTCGAATAAACTATATTCGATTAACTCCTTTCGAATAACCAATATTCGATTTAACTCACTTCGAATAACTTACATTCGATACTCTTTCTTTCGAATAAACGATATTCGATAATATCTCTTTTCGAATAAACTATATCCGATTAACTCCTTTCGAATAACCAATATTCGATTAATCTCTCTTCGATTAAACTAATATCGATTAACTCCCTTTGATTAAACTAACATCGATTAACTCCCTTCGATTAAACTAATCGATAACTCCTTTCAATTAACCTATAATCGACAACTCCTTTCGATTAAACTAATGATAACTCCTATCGATTAAACTATAATCGATAACTCCTTTCCTTTGACTCTATTCGAATAAACTAATATTCGATAACTCTATTTAACTCTATTCGAATAACTAACATTTGATAACTCCTTTTAACTTTATTCGAATAACTAATATTGGATTAACTCAAATTTTATTAACTCTAATTAACTAACCCTATCGTTTTAACTCTAACTGATTAACTCTAACTGGTTAATTCTAACTGGTTAATTTTAACTGGTTAATTCTATCCAATTTACTCTATTCGATTAACTCTATTGAATTAACTTCTTTGATTTATTCCTTTGAATTATTTCTTTGAATTATCTCCTTTGAAGTATTCCTTTGAATTGTCTCCTTTTCTATTTGTCTTTTTAACAATTAACTATTCCCTTTTCAATTCTATTTATTTAACAAATAAGTATTTCTTTTACCTTTTCTATTTATTTAACAAATTAATATTTCTTTTATCTTTTCTATTTATTTAACAAATAAATATTTCTTTTATCTTTCCTATTTATTTAACAAATAAATATCTCATTTATAACATTCTATTTATTACCTATAAATAAATATTTCCATTTAATCTATTTGTAGATGTTTACAAATATTTCCTTTTAAATCCTATTTGTAAATGTTTTACAAATATTTCTCTTTCTATTTTATTTGTAAATGTTTTACAAATATTCATCTTTCTATTTTATTTTTTTAACAAATAAATATTCCCTAATATTTGTTTTACAAATAATTTCCTTTATATTTGTTTTACAAATCTCTTTCCTTTATATTATTATCCTTTGATTTTACAATTATTTTCTTTCATAAAATCCTTTCCTTTTATATATAAAATCCATTGATTTTATATAAATAATTCATTTTCAAAATACACTTTGAAAATCCCCTTTTATCATTCTGGTATTTCTTATGGTATTTAACATACCATATAACAATGATCGGTATCATTCAAACATATAAAATCATCATCAGATTTCATATCACATCTTATAACACAATATATGAACAGAACAGTATTATAAATATTGAGGAGTCCAGTTGCACCCCTCCAACCTATTTCCCTGCATCACAGATGTTAAACAATATAATTAACATCGATTTCATTTCAAGATGAAATATTCTGCTAAACAGAATCAACATTGGATTAACGATTTATATATATATACCGTTATCTATAATTTCAACCAATAGACAAGCAATTCAACCAAACAGTTAACACACATCAATCAACATATAATCGTCAGTTCTAAGAATACGTTATAAAATTATAACTGTTCAGAGTTGGTGAGTTTTACTCACATTGGACGATCATCGTTAATAACGATAACCATCGCTTGATTCAGACGGACAACTTATTTCGCAATAAATTGTAACGAGCTTCGATTCGCTCCCAGTTAGTCTCATTGTGTTGCTTCCGTCCATACGATCCCAACGGATCTTGTTTCGCTGAGTTTCGATGTCGTATGGTCAAGTTATGAATTTACGAAGTTAGTACATTTTTAAATAAATTAAAAACATGGATATTCTATTTAATGGGCCTCACCCTCACACCATCGGCCCATTACTTCCTTGAATAAACCCACGCCGCTCCGTTCCTTCATCTTCCCCCATCGAATAGAGAAAAACCCGATTCCCATTGACCCATTGACCTCCTCCTTTGACTCCCCCTTGCCACCTCCACAGCCATTAACTCATGCCGCCACAACCACCAAAATACCCAGTGTCCTACCCTCTATCCGATGATACCCTTTTTATCCAACTCGACCACCCCCATCGACTTCCGTCGTTCCTACCCTCGACGAGACCTGCGATCAATTTTGGCACCGCAACCCACAAGAAAATTACACTCGAACCGAACTTCGACCACAAACCCAAATCAACAACCCAAATACAGAAACGATCATCCAATTTCTCGAAAGATTTAACCCTAGTTCGCGCTCACTCTTTCCAGTGGACGGAAAATCTGATCGAGCCGTTCAAGAATTATACTAGATTGAAGATAAACATCTCCTAATCTTGAATATCTTCTTGCTTTGATTTATAGGATTTTATTGTATTTGATCTTGGATTTTCTTTTGGGATTTTTACTTGCTGTGATGGGTTTATACGGTTATATATACCTGTGGGTGGTAGGTAACAGTTGTGGCTGAGAAGAGGTGTTGCGTGGCCTTCCTATTACCCAAGAAAAATATTGGGATATTTTATTTTTGATTTATCTATTTTATTTTCTTGATTTAATACTCGTCTCTGGTCCTTCAAAATCCCTGCGACCACATACGATATCCTAAAATCACGGAAACTGACATGCCACTAGAGTTCGACATTACGGTTCCAACAAAACTGGTTTCGTCGAATTCCGACTCCATATGCCTACACAGCGTATTTTTAACCATCGAAATGCTGATTGTTTTTCACTCTAAAAATCCGTACGGCCACACAGTGACTCTAAAAATTATGAAACTTGGGATCTAACAATAATTTAATATTACGGATCCAACAAATTTTTTTCCGTTGAATTCCGACTTCGTTTGTAAAAGTGGCTATTAAAGCTCTAAATAACCCTTTTTAAATATACAAATATAATTAAATTTAATACTTATAATTAAATATTATCATATATATTCACAGTGGAATACCATACAGCTTCAGAATATTTCTATATGAATTTCTAGCTTGATATTTCAAATCCCGATTAAATCGATATTCGATTTATAATGAAATTCCTTATATATATCGTTATAAATTATAAAGGAATTCCACAGCGACTTTTCTAAAATTTGATTTGGGTATAAATCAAAATCTACACGATGAAATCTCGATTTTTCTCTTTTATTAGAAAAATATAATTTACCCGCTCTGAACGTTTCTTGTTTCACAGAAATCCAATTTAAAACGGCTTCTGTATATTCGTTTAAAGTTCGAATCACCAAATTACGAACTGCAGCTCCATTTCGAGCTCGATTATAATTATATTATAATTTATACATTCAAACTGACGTTATTTAAATATATTCGTTATTCGAATTCAATTCCTAACTGAATTATATATATACTTTGAATTGTCCAGTTCACCTTATATTGTCCATTTAACAAATTTTTTATTATTCCACAATTAAATATATTATTTAATTATTATTTTAATTAAATATTCACTATTATTTAATTTATTGACCATTTGGATTCTAAACCACTATTTATATGATAAATTAGTTAATTATATATCGCAAAAATACGGATCATTACATTGTATCACCACATTATTTACGTGCCACGTGTCATGTAACATGGGATTCACGCGGTTTGCAAATACCAGCAGTTTGCCTTGTCTTCAACATGAATGACCTACTGCACCTTGCATGGCTTTTAGCAGAAGCTAGTGACCTAAATTAGGCCGTGATGATGACCTAGAAGCAAGTAACGACCTGAATGGTCATGCAGAAACATCACGTCCTGACATATAAAGGTCTAACAACCTACCATAAAGTCAATGACCTGAGCATCTTTGTACAATCTTAACGACCTGGTTATTGTTTAATGGTCTGTTCAGGAACAACTTGTTTCGCACGATCTGGCACTATACCGCGTTTTATAATGGGGTTAACACTTTGCATACCTTTCTATTGCCTTATTTACTGTTATTGTGCCTTAAACTATTATCATGCCTAGATTCTTCTTTTATCACTCATGCTAGAAATTATAAAATGCACCAAGCTTTATGTTTGACTAGTTTTCTTTCTTCCTCCCCCCTAACCCAGGTTATCTATAGCAACCCATAATTTTTTATCGTCCAAATTGACAATAATCTATACATGTCGACTCAAACAAATCTAAAATACAGATAGCTATCAGGATTAAAATAAGAATAAAAGAAAGAAGAAAATAATCGCAGAATCTCATAGTGGAAGGACAAAATATAATTATCAAATAACAATCCAAGAAGTTGTTAACATATATATTTGATTACACTTTAC
Organism: Allium sativum; assembly: GCA_030737875.1. NCBI lineage: Eukaryota > Viridiplantae > Streptophyta > Magnoliopsida > Asparagales > Amaryllidaceae > Allium > Allium sativum. The sequence goes on along the minus strand of CM060925.1, from coordinate 133,868,803 downwards.
AACAATTATCAGAGTTAAACTATCACAAAATATACCACTTCATTTATTCTTGTTCATTCAAATATTCATCATATTTCCCACTTGTACTAAATTAATCTCTAATTGATTTCTTAATATCTTCATGAATTCACATGAATTCGTTTACCTTCTAACTTCAAGTCAATATTAAATTATATTTTAATAATAATCCAATCCGACTTAATTTATTTTTGGATTAACCCAAACTTATAACTTAAGGACTTTAGTATTCCAAATTAAGTTAATATTTTATTTCAAAATTTAAATCCAGTCACATAAAAACATTTATCGAGCTTATGCAAGCTATTCTTCCAGTTTTAAAGGTTGGAAACCATTATTTATTTTATATTCAACTTAGAAACATTAACTTATACACTAGTTTTACAAAGGTTTGAAAACTTAAATTTTTACAAAATTTTCGAATTCACACTTTCCTTGGCGTGGCTCGATCCGAAAAAACCACAAATGCCACACACGACCTCACTCGTCCAAAAAGAAAACAAAAGCCAAGGACATAAAAATCACCCAACCCAATCAATTTATATAAATGCGTACCTATTTGTCGGGCAACAACTTTATCTATGCAATGAAAAGCAACTAGCAACTTTCCTTCCATAAACCTTTTTACTTAAGCAATGCAAAAAGGTTATACATGAAAATTAAATTAAACGATAACATATCCTGCACATTCAACATGAACCCAAGCATTTCAATACACACAGCAAATCAACTTACATATTATAGTCAAATCTATTTATGTAACTAAAAAATTAAATGCTCAAAAGCTCACAATTCAAATTTTATCTTGTACGATGCACATATGTCATTCATATGTAACATCACTTTTGATCTCTCGCTCGATTACACAAATTCAATTCCAAACTAGTCCCAAAACTGATAGAGTTTTGGTCCAGCTTAGATTATTGGAGATTTCTACTTGACTCACTTTCTGCTATTTCATGCATTATTCCAAGTTTGACTAGATTTTGTATTTGATGTTGAGAAGGATTTTAATTAGTAATCTGATTATGTTGATTTTTCATGAGACAGTTGTAGGTGTATGACGGAGTATATTTTATGATGCAATAACATTTATGTTCTTCTTTAAATAAAATTTTAAATTCCACCGTGTTTTCATATGCTATCTTATGAATTTTAGTTTTTATAAAATCATTTTATACATATACCGTCATATTCCATAGCAAAATCCTCATACGGATGACGTTAAGGGGTATGGGGTGTTACATTTGGTATCAGAGCCTACGGCTACACGAATAGAGAAAAGTTTTTGTTTAAAAGAAAAGGTCTTTCAAAGAAAATGTATTTTCAAATTAAAGGTTTGTTTTTTAAAAACCTCCACTTAAGTCAATTACAATATTCTATTGATTCCTTTCCTGAATCCTTTATTCTTTTCCTTTCACAACATATCTGGGACTCCCAATTTTCCTAAGAGTGATCCCATTCCAACTTGGTTTCGTAGGTACGTTGAAGTTATGACACCAGACTAAGGGAAAGAATGCCCAAGCTCCTGCTCCAGACTTAGTGGCTCCCCTAACCCACCACTAGGGGTTTATTTCTCTAAGCTTTGCAAAGATTTCACTGCTCTAGGTAGCAAGACCTTCCTTGGTTCATAGACTTTTGTTAAGGCCCATGTTTGGCTCAAGGATACTGAGCGCATATTTGGACTTTTAGAGCATGGGGATAAGAGGATGGTTCAGCTGATCGCATGGCAATTGAAGGTCGAGGCTTCTTGTTGATAGGAGATGGCTAAGGCAGAGTGTGGTATTGAGACCTTGGATGAGTTCGAGGAGAGGTTTGAAAATAAGTTTCTATCTTAGGTGAAAGAGGACATGCAATTGGAGAAATTTTAGGATTGAGACAGGGTGATCTTTTTGTGAAGGAATATGTTAATTGGTTCAATAGGTTTGCTAGGGTCGGGATGGATTTGGTGAATATGGCTCATAAGAAGGCCGCAAGATTTGTTAAGGGTCTGAATCAACCCATACAAGGACTTGCTTTCACTCATATCCCGATGGGTGCTACGTTTAAGAATCTTGTTGACATGGCATTTATGCATAAGGAAGGGAAAGGTGATTTCAAGAAAAGTGAAGTTGAGGCGGCGAAAAATGGTTATGGAAAGAAGAAATGGTGGCCTAAGAAGGGTAATGAGAAGAAGGTCGAGAAACTAGAAATATTCCACATAAAGAAAGACAATAAAAGCCATAGGTGCGGCACGCTGGGGCATTTTGTGAGGGACTGCAAGAATATTGCCAAGAAAGAGAATTGTTTTGACTGTGGACAGTCGGGTTATTATAGTAAGCAGTGTCCTCAGAAGCTAAGGCAAGAGACTAGTTCATCTGGAGCGCGGATGCATGCATTAGAGATGACTCAGGCCAACGGCGCTCAAGGAAGAGGAAGTAAGGTCACAGTTGAATGTTTAATCTCCCTTTATGAATTTTCAATTAGGACCTTATTTCATTCTGGCGCTTCTTGTTCGTTTGTTTCTACTTCATTAGTCGATTGTCTACACCTTAGTATATCTCTTTGTTAGAGATTGAGATATTGATTATGATAGTTTTGATGACAACAACCTTATTTCAGTTATTATTGTTATATAAGATTATTTTCTAGAATATATATGTGTATATACAGGAAATCTACGCAGGTATTTATTATTGAAGACTGTACAATTCAAAGAATCAAGATTTCAAAGTATAAGAGTTCAAGTTTCAAGACTTATGAGTATCAAGAAATCAAGAGTTAAAAAATTATAGAGTAAATTTTTCTAGATATTTTATTAAAACTCTAGTTAGCACTTGATTCTGATTTCAAATTTAAATTATAATTTTAAATTTAATCCTAATTTCAAACTTCCTTTCAAAATTATGTACTTGATTTTAAATCTAATATCAGATGATTTCAAAATTACTTCCTTATTTATAAATATATACTTCTTTATTTTAAGAAATATTTTAACTCTTGAAATTTATTTTTAAATCTACTTTCAGGTTTATGTTTAATAGATTTTTAACTTAAGTTTTACTTACAAATTTATTACTAGTTTTATTATAATTACTTACGTTTTCAAATTCCTTATTTACATTAAGTTTTAAATAATCATAGTTTTATTTTTATACTTTATTACCATTTTATATTTAGTTTCTCAAATATTTTTATTTCATCTTCAAGAATTTTTAAAATATATTTTACTTTGAATAGAATGTTATAATATAAAGGAACATAGTTCGTTTTAACTCTAGATTCACCATAATTTATTTAAACATTATTTAAATTGTTTTAAAATTCATTTTTTTGATTTTACACTAGCATATGTCGACATATAAGAAGTGCTATATTGACATACTGGTTGTTAGTTGGTTTTTTAAATTTTAGAAAGAAGTGTCTTTTGAATTCAAACCTTTTCTAAAAGGTTGTGACTGTGGAAAGCTATAAATACTTCCAGAATTCTAATTTTTTAATCACTTTTCATCTTCTTCTTCCTCTCTAAACATTCCACCATTATATAACTTTCTGCACTTGTGCTATGCAGATTTCAATAGAAATCATATCACTTTTTCTTTTTCAATTCTAAATCGAAATCGCTCAGAATTCAAGTGTTACTCAAGGTTTATAGGTTGTTTATAATCGAAGATCTCAAGATCAAGTCCTATTGAGTCAAAACTGCAAAAACTGATAAGAGAATGGAGCGGTCCTGTCCCATATAAAGTGACTAGGTGCGATTGTGTCACGAAAATCGATTGGGTGTAAATTTATGGACCGTAAATCAACTAAGTCTCACTATACTTGGAATCAGTTAGGGTGTTCCCTTGTAGCCATGAAATCAAGGATTGTAATTGGATATCGTTGAATAAAAATCGGCATCAACCCAACCTTGTATGGGACTTGATGTAGAGGAGTCTTGGACCAGTATAAAATCCTGGTGTGTACTTTCCTTTTACTGCTTTTACTTTTACTTTCTGCATTATGTAATTGATTCTGTGTTTGTTGATATCTGTGATCTACATACTATTTTGTTTAATCTAGAAATATTTCAAGAGTTTAATAAATCCCATAAAACACTATTCACTTCCCTCTAGTGTTTAGTTTGCCTTAAGATCCTTAATCCCCATCTCCAACAATTGGTATCAAAGCATTAGTTTTCAAAGAATTTCATAATCTAAATTTTGAAAAGTTTAAATGGCAACCAACACTGGAATTGTCAATAATGTTTATTCATTTGTAAAGGGTCGGTCCACTATTAGGCCACCACTATTTAATGGTAGTAATTATGCATATTCGACATGTAGAATGAAAACTTATTTACAGTCTGTAGGACTAAACACTAGGAATATCACACAAAATGAATATGTTAAACCCACTAATAATTTTGCGCAATGGACTAATGATCAGAAAGCCACTACACAAAATAATTCTAAGGCTATGAATATTTTATTTTGTTTATTAGATAGGAATTAATTTAATAAGGTATCTGTTTGTAAATCTACATATGAAATTTAGAAAACTTTGCAAGTGACTCATGAAGGAACAAGCAAGGTTAAGAAGTCCAAAATATCCATGTTAACTAATCAGTTTGAACTATTTGAAATGAATTAGAATGATTCTATCTCCAATATGTACCGTGGGTTCCAAGAAATTGTGCATTCACTAATGGCTTTGGAAAATTCATATTTTGAGGAAGATCAATTTAGAAAATTTTTAAGTTCGTTAACTTCGTATTGGGATCAAAAGACACTTCCAGTTGAAGAAGCCAATGATACCAGTACAATGAAAATTAAGGAATTAATCAGTAATTTAATGTCGTTTGAAGTTCAGATGCAAGTGAGAAAAAAAATAAGTCATCAGAAAGAAGCCGATAGCATTTAAAGCATCAACCGAAGATTCAGACACAGATAGTGATGACGATGAAGAGACAACGTTAATGACAAGGATTTTTACAAAATTCCTGAGATACATAAGAGTAAATAATTTGAAAAGGAATGAGCAAAGAAACATTGTAAAAAAAAATAATGTGACTCCAAATATTGTCAGATGTTATAACTGTGATGAATTTGGCCGTCTGAAAAGATTCTGTCCACATCCGGAGAAACAAAATCAACCTATTAATGACAGTTCATCTAAGAAAAGGAAAATGCATATGCAGCAACTCTAGATGATTCAGATTCATCGTTAAGTAATGAATAACAAGAAACGAATAATTTGAATATGTGCTTCATATCAATTCACGAATCAGAAGAAATCGAAGAATAGATCTAAAATAGGTACGCCTTAATATGTATTTAATTGCTTAAATGGCTTTTTTAATGCTTGCTTGGTTGTTTGCCTTGTTTAAAAGTTGAATTTTAAATTTAAATTTTGAATTTTGCAATTTTAAATTATTTAATAATAGAATAATAATATTAATTAGTATTTTTATAATAAATATTATTCTAGAAATAATTAAATAAGAATTTAAAGTTATAAATAATTCAAATAGTCAAAATTTAAAAGTCACTTTGAAAATACCAAAGGGTATGTCGATATACGTATTTATATATGTTGATATATACCTGAAAGTTAGATTTTGAAATTCAAATTTTGAATTTCAAACTTTTGAAATTCCCTCCATCTTTTCTCCAAACCCAATGTGACTGAAAAGGTGTCCATTAAACCAGCGAATTGTACTTCGATTCTCTATATTTACTACTTATTCCTATCATCTCTTTCTACCTTTAATTCAAAAATTCAAAACTTAACTTCTTATTCTATTCTCTTCAAAATTATTCTCTAATGGCTTCCTCAAGTACTTCAAAAACAATGAGCCTAACTAAGACTATTAAAGGCTTCCTCTTCAACAAGCCAGATGCTAACATAGATTACATTAGTTATGTAAACTTTGGTAAAGTCAACACGGGAGAATTTGCAATCTTTAGTAACTTTGCTAACTCTGAACTTGAATCTCTTTTTTATCAAAAAGGAATTTTAAGTCTTGTTGATTCTCGGGATAATAATGAAGTTTGTTATCCCAATATTGTGAAAATGTTTTATGTAAACTCAAATCACAAACTATATCAAGGAAGTGAAGATGAAATAGCGTTAAAGGAACACAAATTTTTTTAGATTGTTGTTTTAAGCACCGTTTTGGGTTGCAAGATTATGGGGATGGATCTTTCGGATTTTAATATCAGTGAAAGCGATTTAGAAACTGTAACACCAAAAAATGTGATCTCAACACCCCGAGAGGTGTATGAACGCCTTTAACTGCAAATAGCAAAATTAAGAGCAAGTAATGCAAAAAAAAAACAAAGTAGAGAGAATTTATAGTGGTTCGGCCTCAATTTTGACCTACATCCACTTTGAATGGGGATTTCATTACTTTTTCCAATATAAGGTACACAATTGATTCCATTTTACACTTTCTTTATCTTTTACAATAATTCTCTCTCTCTCTTCTCTACAAAATCTTGATAAATCTCTCTAACTTTCAAATATCTTCAAGTCTTCACTAGTAGCAGAGATTATTGAACTTGATCTTCAATAATTGAGCTCGATGTTGATCTTCGATGATGTCTCGATGAGACTAATGATGGAGATCTTTGGATGAAGCTTGAAGAAGCTTTAATGGAGTTATAGAAGTTTGAGTGTTGTTGGAGATCGATAATGGCAACCCTTGGGAAAGAGAAATTCTAATACTTTTTACGTTTGAGGGGGTGGAGTATTTATAGGTGAAGTTATAAGTGATTTGGAGCAGGAAACAGTGTGCACGCAGTTCTATGGATCAGCGGATGGTCCACACTTGGATCGGGGACGACCCATGCATTGCAAGGTAGCCCTTTTTCATGTAGCCGATCCATAGGTGGATCGTTTACCTCGATCCATTATATCATAATGTGTATTCCATGATCCAAGGTTTGCGGCTTTAAATCTGCCCAATCCATGCCTATGGATCGGTCCACACGATGCATGCTTTTACTTGATAACCGATCTATTACTTTTTTTGGCCAAACCGATCCATTGTATGTACTATGTGCAGGGCTTGTCGGTCCATCCTTGGGTTGCATATCACGATCCATCATTATTTAGCTTAAATCATGGTCGATCCATCCAGTCTTAAGACATGGCTGGTGCATCCTATATTTATGTAATCCGATCCATGGTTGCTTTTATAACCAATCCATGTATATAACTTGCAATCGATCCATCAGTAATGCAATCCAAAGCTTTATTCTTGAATCGTGTTTTTGACGGGATTAACATTTTCCCTCGAAGCTTATTTTTTCAAAGAAAAGATGGGCTTTGAAATTTATGGATCATGTTACTCTTGATGGATCATATTTGGTTTATTTTAACGAATCGGAACGCTTAATTCACTATGAACCACTAAGGGCTCAATCAATGGATTGCGTGCATCCACTTGACAATTGTCTTGTATCTTCTTTATGATCTGTTTCTCTTCTTCACTTTATTTTCATTTCATTTGCTTAAAAAAAACTCTTTAATGGCCTCCGTTCAATTCTAATGAAAATTCTTCGATCTGAATCCCCAAATTTTCCTTCTTCAACCTGTCCTTCTGTCGCCGATCATCAGAGAATCTTGATGCCAGTCAAATCTTATTTCTACCACAATTTCAGCCAATGCGAATCGATTTGTGACTGATTATTTCAGATCTGAGTTGTTTTGACATCGCCAGACCCTTGCGATATTTCATCATTGAAGTCTGATCATTTTAGACCATCTTAAATCATTGCAAGTATCGATTTCTTATTTAATTTCTGGATTGAATCAGCTTTACTGCCCCCAAATGCTTAGGGTTTTAGGTCATTAGGCAGTCGGTCTTACTCTGCATGCATTCTCCAGTTTATCGGATTTCATATCGGAATTTAGGGTTTAGAATGGCATGTGATGTTCCTTCCACTGATTGTGATTTTGTGATTCAACTCGAGTTTGGCAATTTGTTGTTTAGTATAATTGAATTCAACTATTGTTCTTGTATACTTCAAAGGACTGTGCTTTGAATTGTTATACCATGATTCCTGAGAACGATGTAATCTGATCATGATTTCTTTGCCGATGTTTATTTATGATGGATTGTGTTAATTTTCCTTGGTTGATTGCAAACCCTTGTTGATCGGTTGTCTTTGTTAGACCACACCTTGAACTAGTCCTGGAGTGTTAGAGTTTGATTGCTGATCTTTTGTGGATCGCGAGCGATGATCCATCGATGGATCGTGATTTAACTAGATCGCACCTTCTCAATGAACTACAAGCTTCAAGCGATTATGTTGTTAAAATTTTGAATGATCCAGACTTTGGACACTCTAGGCTTTAACTTGTAAATTGAATGTGCTTTTTTATTGCTAATTACCCTGTAACAAAACAAGCACTTGAACATTTTTGGGCGAATATTTTTCCATCGATTACCCATGTCAACGATAGATTAGTTTAATCATTATAAACGAACTACAGGAATTTCCTGACTTAAATTGACTGACGTGTCTATACAAAATCATTTTATTCAGTCGTTTATAACTTGTCAAACATTGGTTGCACAAACATGACACTTTAATTCAAATTCACGACGATGCTTGAGATTGACTAATCGACACATGCCGACGAAAGATTCGAGCTTCATTTTTAAATAAGTTGTATAATTTTGCACAAAACTTCACACTTAGGAAATGCACATCTTTTAAATAACAAGATTACTTGTGTGGAATGGATACCTGAAAAAAATCTCGTTATCACTTTGAAGAGACGATACTTCTGCTCATGTTTGAGCTTCTACTCAAACTTCTGAAGTTGGAATGACTGCAGCTCCAGGGCCGGTAGCAAATCAGCATGTTCCCATTCCCCGTCCACTTAGCAATTCGCAATCTGAGAGATGATCTTCAACACTTACACAATATACCATTAAGCGGCTATGTACTCAATTTGGCATTCCCATGACTAACGCGAGAATACTAGGGAAGGATGAGTTCGCAGATCATCCGCCCTTTGGCTTCATTGTAGTTAACCATCATATGCTAATGAGTGGTATCGTTCCTCCCTTCAATGCTTTTCTGTAGATGGTCCTTCGTCATTTAACGATCACCCCCTTTCAGCTACACCTGAATGGCTATGCCATTTTAATAGGGCTCTATGTGCTTTTCATGAGGAAGACGCATTCCATGCCTACATTTCAAGACATTTGCTATCTATATGTCTTCAAAAGAAGGAACGAGCATCCTTCTATTATCTTTGTCGAAGGCACTCGAAATCACAAGCTTATCCTTGACTTATCAGACAGTGCTTCAGGATTCTTGTACCAGTTCTTTTATGTTCGATTCCAGGAGGGTTTATATGGAATCAGGATGGAAGGAGATGAACATATTTGCTCAAGACTCTTCATCCAGTTTCTTCCAAATCTCGATTATCAAACTTTCCTTTTCTCTTTGCTAAAATACCATCCCTTGTCAAAGACTTCGTTGTTTGCAAATCTACTCTTGAGAGATTGAGGGCTTTCGTTGATCAAGAGAAGACTAAAAAGTTCTTAATTAAGGAAGAGTTTCTTCATCAATTCAGATTGCTTGACCCTTCCCGATCTCTCCTTTCTAAAGATACTTCTTTTATTCCTTATTCTACACCTGAAGCATCAGTGCCCTAGCTTCTGGAGAGGATGCTACATTGCGAGGTCCTACCAAGGAGTTCTTTTTAAAGAAGTGCTCGGACCCTGATGGCGGAGCTGATTTGTTTGCCCATTCTCAATTACCTCTTATTGACGAGGAAGAAATTATACATCGTGAGGACTTTTTGGACGTATATGCGGATTTAAGTGATCTTAATGTCACTTCAAGCGAGCTTTCTATGGGTGGTATTGTAACTCACAAACTTGTTGCATTGGTTATAAAGATGTTTTCCGAATTGGCTCTAACTCCTTCTCGAAAACCCACTTATGAAATTGCAGCTTCTTTGACTATGAAAATGACGAGCGGTCTGTTGCTTGATGCACATTAGATCAAACACAACACACACTTAAAGCTTTCAATATCTTGCATATATATTATGTCTTGCTCCTGTGCTTCCTACTTTAAAGACTGAACTCTCGCTTTCCTTTGTTTCAGGTCAAACCATGAGCCATTCATATATGGATGAATTCAACCGTTACATTGGCTTTTATAATCGGCGATGCTATGTGCCTCCTCATCCTTATAGGCGGGAGCCCGGTAAAGAGCGAAGGCTAAGAAAAGCTCAGGAGGCACGTAAGCGATATGAGAAGGATGAGCAGGATAGGAAAGCTCGAAATAACCGCCATGACTGGGATAGATGGGAAGAAGAGGATTGCAAGAAGAGGAAGAGCGGGATGGTACAAAGAAGGATCGTGGTGGAGATGAGAAACTTGTCAGAATCGATAAGGATTCTACTTCCGCTTCTCAAACTTCCACAAGCCTTCAACCCATTGCACCTCCAACTACTGATACTACTTCCGCTCCCATTGATATCAAGGCAATTATCCAAAGGCCAAGCTACACTCTTCCTCCTGCAGCCAGCAAATTTTCTTCACAGTTTCCTAACTGGTTTCTAAAAGGAGTACTCTTTGATCTGGACATAACTCCGATAGATAAAGATGTGATGCTTAGCAATCTTGAGACGGTGAAAGATGACATTGAGAGGTTGTCCTTCTGGCAGAAGCTAGTCGATGAAATTCAGCAGATCAATAAGCTTAATTATGAAGCAATGCTCACTATGGATAACGACAAGGCTCAATATTACAAAATTCTCAAATCCCGCAACATCAATATCAAACATCTTTATGAGCGGAATGAGGAGCTGGAGGATAAGGATCGGTGAGTTAAGGAAGCACTTTCTGCTGCCACTTTTTCTTATAAGCAAAAGGAAATCATGCTGACTGCTCAAGTTAAAGATGCACATTCTTCTCAAAAGAATGCTGAAGATAGATTGGCCTTAGAGCAGCAAAGCGCCACCCGCTTGGAGAAAAAAGTTATTTCTTAATACTTGGAAATTTCTTTACTTAGGGCCAGAGTAAAGGAACTAGAACGAGAGAGAAAACAGGCTCTTTTTGATAAGGCTGCTGTTAAAGCACACACTGATACTAAGGCTAATTTCGATGACACTTTATTCTGATTCTGTACTTTCAGCGTCATGGGGCGAGAGAGTTTATTTTTCTTACAAGATGCATATCCGATCATTCTAACTGAGGTTTAGGAGTTTGTTCTTGCACAACTTCATGGCAGTGGTTACACAGAGGAGGAGCTTTTGGATGACGAAGGTCGCGCTGCCCTTGTATACGAAAAAGAACTCAGGAAGGAGCATGGCTTAGCGACAGGGTCTAGACCTTCTCAGAAGCATGTCTTTGACACAACCACTACCACTGTCGAGGCTACTTCTACCGAAGCTATCACTTCTAATCCCAAGCCTCCCATTGTGCCTTCCACATAGCCGTTGCTTATTTTGAAGAAAAGAAGGAGGCTGCTGAGGAGCATTCAGAAGGTGATGACAGCAACGATGATGACCCAAGAACTTATGAAGTAACGCTCAGAATCCCTCCCATCATAGGTAAAACCGGCGTTGATCCAGTCTTACCAAACTAGGACCACTTCTTCTCTCCATTTGGGTGCAACGAGTTCCTTAAGTATCATTCATTTAAATTAAGCATGGATTCTCCAAAGCCTTCTCCTATCGTAACTGAAGGAAGTGGAACTGAAGCCATCTTTACTCTTTCAATTCAAGTGACTACAAGTGCTTTGACTACTACTCCTTCACCAACCGATCCTTCCTTAGCTCTCCAGACTACCCTTGCTTTTGCTTCTCAACTTGTGTCCCAATCAAAGACAATTGTTGCACTTCACGATTTGGATGACCCGACTGGCTTATCTGGAGAGGGGAATGGAGGATGTTGAAGAAAGCCCAGAGAAAAGGTCAAGGAACGCTTAGGAAAAGTTGTCAATTATCCATCAAGAAGGCACGGGAAAAAGCACAGTGTCTGTAAAAAAGTGCTCACTTCGCCTTCCTTTGACATTCCTGATAATGATGAAGATGATGAAGAAGCTAAGGATGAGAGTCAGCTTGCCATTACACCTCCTCTAACCATACTTGGCAAGCTCACAATTAGACCAGGTAGCTCTTTGAAAGGCGGGAAGAAGAAGGATTGGTGCGCTAGTCTGCTCACTCTGCTTGTTTAGCATTCTTTCTTGTTATTTCTTTTGAGTGGATGTTATGTGAGTGCCAGCCCTCGCTTCTGAATTTGTAAAGACATTTTTTAAGACTCGCTTTGGTGTAACAATTTTGCTTTTGGTTTGCTATACTTTAGCTCTTGCTTTAACTTTGTCGTACGTTCATGTATTCACCTATTTGCAAGGTACATGTCTTTTGTTTGCTGCGATGTCGTGATGATCTTGTGATATCTCTTCTGAGCATTGTTCCATTCCAATGTGGTTTTGTTGCCCCATACCGTAGGTCATCATGAATTGCATAGGGAGGATGTGATCAAATTTGCTGATTTTCTTTGATTTTGATTGACGCACTTGAAGCTTCCGCTTTGTTGGCGAAGTCTTTTTGCTTTTGCTAGCATACTGAGAGCTTTCTAAGCTTTCCAATATATCTGGGAAACCCAACTTTGTTGGCTGATCAAGCGCTTCTTCTTGCAGAAGTCCTTAGCTTTAGTGCCCCCGAAGAGGTCTTGAGCTTAATCTAATGTTTGTTTCAGTCGACCTTGTAAATCAGGCCTCATATAAACTAGATTGGACACCCCCTTTTAGCTGGAATTTCTGCTTAGTCCAACGTTCGTCTACTCTCGTTGAGTAAATCAGGCATTGGAGACTAGATTGGACACCTCCTTTCGGCTGGGATTTCTTCTTTATCCAATGTTCGTTCTATCCGACCTTGTAAATCAGGCCTTAGAGGAACTAGATTGGATGCCGCCAGACAGGTCTTATCCACCCAACGTTTGCCCTTTCCCACCGAGTAAATCAGGATATCGGAGACTAGGTTGGGCACCCCCGGACATGACTTTTCCTTTCAGCTTCACTTTGAGAGGCTATAATCTTTACTATGAGAGACTTTAAGCTTCACTATGAGAGTCTTATTTCTTAGCTTCACTATGAGAGGCTTTAAGCTTCACTATGAGAGTCTTTAAGCTTCGCTATAAGAGGCTTTTGTTATTGCATCGTTTCACGGGGCGGACGCCGATATTTCATCGGATGCTTGACTTGGCAAGCAATTCATAGTTATGGAATGAGGGCCCTCTACCTCACACTTAGGGAGGTGCCCCTTGGGTGAAACTTACAACTTTTTGGTCTTCGCTCCTTTTTGGGAATCTTTCTTCAATGGGTCATTCCATGGGGAAGACACCAGTCCTTTTACCAGATGCTTAACTTGGCAAGCTATCATAGTTAGAGAACCGAGGCCCTGGACCTCACACTCGGGGAGGTTACTTTTTGGTGGAAATTGCAATTCTTTTCTCTTAGTGTTTTCTTGCCGTGCTTTTCGCCGTTTGACTCCTAGCGAGTCCTTCTTTCAATCTACAAAGTAGTGCTTTACATCCTCGTGTTTTTGCGGATTGATGTTTGTGGCACTCGACACTTGGGCCGTTTCTGTTGGGATGCATTGTAAGGGTCACCAGGTCTCGTCTGACTTTGAGGAAGCAAGCATTCTTTAGGCCATGTATAATGTTAAATCAATTTTAAGAAATTTTTTAAATTATTTAACAAAAAATTGCTGATACATTGCTTTCATTCATAGAGATGATGTTCAATTACAATACTTGAAAACTATTTACAACAATTTTTACAAGAAATTTAAATAATGCATCAAGTAAAATATCGACGCAAGTGGTCGCTATTCCAGGCTCTTGGTATTGGAATCCCATCAGCTATTGATAGATTGAATGTGCCATCTAAGAGCTTCTGACTGATGATATATGGTCCTTCCCAATTGGCTCAAAAATTCCTGCGGCAGTCGTCACTCTCTTTAGAACAAGGTCACCAACTTTAAAAATTCTCTTGCGGACTTTATTGTTGAAGTGTCTGGCTATCCTCCTCTAGTGTGCTGCAATTCAGAGTTCTGCTTCATCTCTCCTTTCTTCAATGTTGATCGAGTGCTTCTAGCTATAGTTGCTTATTCTCCGCTCGATTGAAGTGAATTCTTCGGTGAATGTGAACTTCCAGCTCTATAAGAATTATTGCTTCGGAGCTGAATGCCAACTAGAATGGTGTATACCCATATGCAGATTTATGGGTTGTGCAATATGCCCATAGTGCGAGTGGTAACTCATCTACCCAACAACCTTTAGCTTTCTCGAGGCACTTTTTGATGGTTGATTTGATAATCTTGTGGACTACTTCCACTTTCCCCTTTTTTCCGGATGGACCACGGCTGCAAATATTTTCTCGATCTTGTACTTGGTGCAGAAGGTTTTGAATTCCTCACTCTCGAATTGAGTCCCATTGTCCGTTGTTATTTTCTAAGGCACACTAAGCCTGCAAATAATATTTTTTAGCATAAAATTAATAGCTTTCTTTGAGGTGATGGTGGCTAGTGGCTCTGCTTCAGCCCACTTGTCGAAATAATCAACGACAACGATGGCGTATCTCATGTTCAACTTTGCAGTTGGCAGTGCTCTAATTAAATCAGTGCCCCAAACAGCAATCGAACATGGGACAACCATTTGAGTCAATTATGTGGATAGTGCTCTTGGAATATTTGCAAACCTCTGGCATCTGTCTCACTTTCTGATATTTGCAGTAGAGTTTCAGTTTAGCTTAGGCTAGAAATAACCATATCGAAGAATCATCTTAGCCTATGTCTGACCACTTGTATGTCTTCCGCACTCTCCTTCATTCATCTCTGCCAAAATTGTTCTGGATTCCTCTTCGGAGACACATAGAAGAAAAGGCATAAAGAAGCCTCGCTTGTACAACCGACCATCCTGCATGAGATACATAGGAACTTTTCTTAGCAGCTTCTTCCACATCTTCGGATCCGTAGGGAACATTCCATTGAGAAGATAATCTTTTATTGGAGTCATCCATGATTTTGGATCTTGAGCAGTTTCCGTGATCCAATCAACATCGACGTCTTCAATACTTGAATTGGATAGAACATCAACATGCACTAATCCCAATAGCTAAGCATCTCCGGTGTTGGCATACTTGGCTAGTGAGTCTGCCTTCATATTCACCTCCATGGGGATATGAGAGATGGTGTAGTATGTGATGTTGTTGAGAAGTTCCTAAACTTTGGACAGATAAGATGGCAAGTATCCTTCTTTGGCTTGAAACTCTCTCCGAACCTAGCACACCACCAATTGCAAGTCGTTAAAAAGCTGCAGAGCATTCAAATTCAACTCCTTTGTTATATTTGATCCGACGATCAATTCCTCATACTCACCTTTGTTGTTTGTTGATGGAAACTCTAATCTCAATGCATAGCATATTGAACGACCTTCTGGAGTCACTAGCCCTACCTATGCCCCTGAACATTATTTATTCATGGCTCCATCAACGAACAACTTCCATCGAACCACCGCGTGTACTGGCTCTTCCTTCTCATCACCTCTATCCATGAACTCTATAATGAAATCAGCTAAGGCCTGTCCATTTATTGCTCTTCGAGAATGGTACGTGATATCATACTGACTGAGCTTAATATCCCACTTCAATAACCTTCCAAAGTCTCTGGGCGAAACATGACTTGCTTCAGTGGCTGATCCGTGAGCACTTTGATTAAGTGGGATTGGAAATATGTTTTGGGATTCTTCAAGGCGACGAGTAGATAACACACGAGCTTCTCTAGCTTTGGATAGTTCAACTCTTCCCTGGTGAGCCTTTGCTGATGTAGTATAATGACCTTTAAATCTTTGCATCCTGTCATACCAAAGCTACACTTAAAACATGGGATGATTGTAACACCCCACATCCGTTAAGGTCACTCACAAAGGGAATGCCTTAACTTCAATGGAGCATTATGGGTACTGGAACAGAAATATTACAAGACAGACATATATAAAACAACGGAAGGTAAAGTAGAAGTACTTCAAATCATTTATTAGATATAATTGTTTACAATAAAAGCCCATCAACTTTCAAATACCCAATTACATAGCTAAAATATCTGTTTTGCTCAAAAACAAAGAAGCACGAAAATAAATTGTAGTATTCCCCAATAAAGCAAAGCAAGCCATAGCCAAGAGAGATCAAAGCAGCACATGAAAGAGCCTTGGAGCTTGGTAAGATCCGAATCAAGCTGTATTTCCACCCTGCGAACCTGGAGGGGGGAATGGAAGAAAAAGAGGCGAAACAAACCGGGTCAGTCATAAAGACTGAGTAAGTCCTAGTGGCTTTCAGCATAAAAACAGGTGAATATAATATGGCATTAATAAAATGAAAGTAAACATAAGCATGATGACAAGGTAAGCTACAAGCACGATGAATCAAGTATAACATCCCATGCTTCCTATCAAGAGTATCATCACAAGGTTCCTACCAAGTATCATATTGCAAGGTTTTTATTAAGTAAAACATCGCAAGATTTCTAAGCTTCACCATTTCACTATTTTCCTTGATTTCCTATATTCTCTGCACCACCTAACTAGCGTTTTAATTAGTTTACTAAGTTTTAATTACAAGATAAGTGATCCCCCATAACCCACATGATAGTTTTATAGGTACATATCCCATGATGTGGGTCCCACCTCATATTGACAGTTTCATGTCCCCACCGCACCTATCTTAATTGATCGGCCCTTACTTACAATGTTTCATATGTGTTATATACTAAGGTTATCCCAACCCCGTAGTTGTGGTAGCCTTCAGGACTACATCTAATATGAGGATTTTCACTTTAACCAACCCAATTGTCATAAATGTGTTAGATGTATCCTTACTATCCTAATCGATTGGCTCCTACTCGACCTAGTTCTTGCGGCCCCCTACTCGTAGATACCTGTGCTGGTCCCACCCTAGGATGTATCAATCCCTAGGATGGCAACCCCAACACCCTTTTTGATGCACAGCTTTATATCTACTGATGCCCACTGGCTAAATTTTCCACTCCGGAATGCGTGCACGCCCGTAATCCGTCGGAACCTGCACCGCTACATCCCCTGTCGCCGTTTTGACCGCTTACAATCAGCCCAGTAATCGTACCCCACCCTGCCTAGCTCAGGGTACCGTTGATACCTAATGTGGGTTACTGCTGAAACGGGTCCCGCTACTAGGGTTTTCCTAGGGTCTATTCGTATACCCCACAGGTTGGTTAAGTGTTATCAATTTAACTTAACCCCACCCCCCATCATGATACCGTGGTTAAGTGTTCTCTCTTGTGTTACTTAACCCTACCGCATGTCTTATTATATCGGTTAAGCGTTCTCCCCTGTGTTAACTTAACCCTTACCACACCTCACGTTAGATTGGTTAAGTGTATGTTAACTCAACCTCATCCACTAGCCATTTTATAATGGTTAAGTCTTACCCTCGTGTATTTATTTAACCCTACCACACCTCAGGTTATATTGGTTGGGTGTTATCAACCCATTCAAGTTAAACCAACCTATTTAACTTAACCCTCCCATTCGTCAGATTGCATTGGTTAAGTATTTCAAGTAATTCATGGCTTAACCCGCCTATATATCATGCTAAGTTGGTTAAGTATTTTCTATATGTTCAAGTTGACTTAACCCTGTCACGTGTCATGTTATATTGGTTAAGTGTCATTAGTCTAGTCATATTACTTAACCCACCCATTCATGTCATATCGGTTAAGTGTCATTAGTCTAGTCATATTACTTAACCCACCCATTGGTCTGATTAACAGTTATGTTGGTTAAGCCCATATTTATAAGTTTTACATGTTCTTAACTCATACCGGTTAGGTCCACATTTACAGGTCAAATTTCCATGTCTTCCCACCTAACCCTCTAACCATACCCACGTCTTATTATGGTTAATATTCCTTAATACATTCATTATGACGAACGAATCATGACCTCTCACATTAGACCGTGCACTTTGTGGCTACTGGATTTGTCGGGCGTTTCCGGGCAGATTTACACCACAAACTGAGTCTAACCTCGTGTCATAAATCGTTATGCCTACAATTCGACCTTTGACCTCTCACATTAGGCTGACACTTTGTGGCTACTGGATTTGCTGGGCGGCTCCGGGCAGATTTACACCACAAACTGAGTCTAACCTCGTGTCAAAGGTTCATTAATGGTCATATTCCCCCCAAAACCCCAATATCAGTTCATGTGTTTAACATATAGAAATGTTCATGTTCGTGTTCAAGTCAATTATCCAATACACAATCATTTTCATGTTTCAAATTCCCAACTTTACATATTAATAAACATATGCCCAAGTTCCAAAATTACATGCCAATTTATATATATATATATATACCCAATTCTAGTCAGTTTACATACGTCCAATTCTTGCCTATTTACATGTATGCCAGGTTTATGCCATTTTACCCATATCAAGTTCTAGCCAAGATAACATGTATCAAGTTTCATGTCCAAATAAACCCAAATCAAGATTCATGATGTAGTTATCCCAAACTATAATCCTTTTTATTTCAATACAAGCCAGTTACCCAAATTCATATTTATGCCAATTATCAAGTTTACAATTGCTTTTACGTTCAAAGTCCCAATTCTACTTATGCCCAATCATAAACTTAATCTTTTGATTTAATTTACATAGGCCCGAACTCGTGATTTGATTTACATGCTAATTCATTATGCCCACTTCATGCCAATTTAATTATGCCAATGGCCAAACTTGCAATTTCAATTATATTGACAATACCCCAAATTTCCAATTTCATGTTATGCCATCAATTTTACCAAACATATATATCCAATATAGACAACATTCCCATATTTCCCCGTATTCAATCGTACGCAAATCGCGGTTTAGGCCTATGTAACACCCCGTATTTCTGTTAACACTAAAGTTACTAATTTAAGAATAACCAATGCTTAATATAATAAATGTGCATACAAATTTAATAATAAACGTGTAAAGGGGAGATGTATCTAATGTGCATACAAATTTAATAATAAATGTGTAAAGGGGAGATGTATCTAATGTGCATACAAATTTAATAATAAATGTGTAAAAGGGAGATGTATCTAATGTGCATACAAATTTAATAATAAATGTGTAAAGGGGAGATGTATCTAATGTGCATACAAATTTAATAATAAATGTGTAAAGGGGGGATGTATCTAATGTGCATACAAATTTAATAACAAATGTTAATAATGTACATTAAGAAAGTAATTGTGAACATAATTGGCTTCTCTTTAGAACGGGTGGCTTTGATTAACCTTGGCTTCATCGACGGCTCAAATTAACTTGCAATCCTATATAAACAACCCTTAGTCTCCTTCTCTTTGCACCATTCTTCTCTAACCTTATGCTGCACAAATTCTTGATGTACATGGCTTCTTCTTCTTCCTCTAAATCTAAATAAATAGATTAAAATAAAATATAAATCAAGACGAGGATATGCTGCTCAAGTCTTTCAAGAGAAGATTCAAAACAAGTTAGGATTCAAGTAAAGATTCAACAGCTTCAAGCAACGCTATCTTTCTATTCTTTTCTAGATCCAATCAATGTAAGTCGGTTACTTTTTAGATTTGAACGCCTTTTCTATTTGTGACATGAAATTAAAAGAATATAAGAAATATGCCTTATCATTTCATTGAATCTGTGCTTGTTTATGACTTTGGATCTAATTCTTGATTATGGCCTAGAACACATTGTGACTAAATTGCCAATGCTTAAGATTATGACTATGGAACTGTGGCCTTTGAAACCATAAGCCTTTGACTATGAACATAATCCTTTGACTATGAACATAAGCCTTTGACTATGAACATAAGCCTTTGACTAGGAGCATAAACCAATGCCTATGACTATGACAAGGACAATAGTGGATAATTACCTATGATTCATGAACATGATATTATTGCCTAGGATTATGACTGTGAGATTGGATCTAAACTTGATTATCTATTCATTTTATTCTTAATTATCCTTGGATCTTGATTATGGGAATTTATCTATTAAGTTAGATCTACCCATATACTCGAACCTATGTTATTTGTTCAACCCTTTTTATGTCATAATATTATCAGATCTATAGGCCTTTGATGCTTTAATCAATTTATTCAGTGTAATTTGTTAGATCTGTGATTAGTGAATTATCATCTTCTGCCAGTCATTATGTCTATCTTTTCAGGGCATTTTGGTTCATTCCCTTTTTATCCACGAATCTAGATTTATCTATAATCTAGGATGAAATCACGATTACACGAACGATGGGAATACGATTTGGGCAAATCATAAATTTGACTTAAACATGGTTGTAAACTTGGAAATTGGCATAATGTGGAACATGAACATAATTATGATTGACATAATTTAGAACATGTATTATGGCATGTTTATTATAACGCAAATTTGAAAATTTGACATGAATTATGGAATATGTAATTTGACATATTAAATTTAGTATTGGCAAGTAAGCTAAGTTTTAGGCGTAAACGGTAAACTAGAATAATAATTCTAGTCTTGCCATAAACTGTAAATTTGGATGTTAAATAATAATTAGGTCAATTAAAGTTAATTTGGCATAATAAGTATATTAGCACAAATTTTGAATTTAGTAATAATCGTGAGTAATTGTCATGTTTAGAATAATCATGGTTAGTGACAATTAATTTGGTATAATTTACATACCAAAAACTATAAATATGATATATAGGGAAAATGGGCCATAATAATAAATGTTGACAATGTACATTAAAAGAGTAATAATGGAATAAGTAAATTAGGGAAAATTTACTTATAGAATTTATCCTAAATGAGAAAAGTAAATTTAGACAATACGAACATGCTTAACCCGAGGTTGGATTGAGTTGTGATGTAAACCTGCCCGGACCTGCCCGGCTGTCCAGTGATTACAACAATACCTATCCAATGTGGGAGGTTAAGGCATTGAGCTCAATAAAGGCCCGAGGTTAGACTGAGTTGTGGCGTAAGACTGCCCGGAACCAACCGGCATACCGACAGCCACAACAATACCTGTCTAATGTGAGTGCCTGGTGCTTTAATAAGACAATTAAAGTTAAGCTAGAATGGGAGGGTTAATTCCATAAGAACACTTAACCAACTTAACACAGTTAAGTTAGAACGATAGGGTTAAGTTAACTAGAACACTTAACCAACTTAACTTGGTAACAAGACAAGATTTGTAGGGGTTAAGTAACTAAGAAAAACACTTAGCCAATTTAATATGTTAACCAGACTAGAAAGTGGGGGTTAAGTAAATTCAATACACTTAGCCAATTTAACATGTTAACTAGACTAGAGGTTGGGGATAAGTAAAGTTAATACACTTGGCCAATTTAACATGCTAACTAGACTAGAGGTTGGGGTTAAGTAAATTTAATACACTTAGCCAATTTAATATGTTAGCTAGACTAGACCGTAGGGTTAAGTAAGCTTGAACACTTAACCATCAGAGTGTGATAAATGAATAGGGTTAAGTTAAAAACATGAAGGGACAATACTTAACCATTAGAACATGTTAATCAAACCAATGTTAGGGTTAAGTTAACTAAGGGAACACTTAACCGTTATAACATGTTAGTTAAAACAGATAGGCAAGGTTAAGTTAAAAAGGAACACTTAACCAATACAAGATGAATGGGTAGGGTTAAGTAAATACTTAACCAATATTACTTGATGCTGGTAGAGTTAAGTCAACGTGAATTACTGGTAACACTTAACCAGTTTAACATGACAAATTAATAGGTTAAGTTAACTTGTATCGACTAATGACACTTAACCAATCCAACTTGACGAGAAAGAGAACTAAGTAGTAAATCTTAGTTAAAAGGACTAAGTGGTAAACCTTAGTTAAGAAAACGATGATTCAGGAAACCAAGTGGTAAACCTTAGTTAGGAAAACTAAGTAGTAATCCTTAGTATAACACGAGGATGAGCGAACGATCTTAAAGAAGGCTCCAACGAATTGGGTTACGAAGCCCGAGGCTTCGAGGGGACGTAAGGGTACTCTTGGTATCCCTCTGTGAGAATGCAGATGATCCGCCTGGGCTCACAGAGGTTAAGGTCTGCGTGAGAAGAACCAAGGGTATGCCTTGGTTGCAATATATGGCAACCTAAAGACTAGGATGGACCAGCGTGATTCGGCGAGACCAGTAGCCCTGTGATAGCGACTCGTCGTCTACCGACCATCTTGAGTCAGTCGAGATACGTAAAGCAGAAAGGCGGAGAACTCCAAAAAACCATATACTTGCTATCTAGTTATGGGTGAGGATGGCCATAGGTTAGTGAGGCATAGAGGGCCTGTGTATAGTTCTCATTTTTCAAGGTGTGCCTTTCATTAGTTGAGGGAGGGGTCGAGTGGGACCATAGCCACTGGAAAAACAGACCTTAGCATCTGCATCGGCAGATAACTTAAAGCTCCCGACAGAGTTCTGTGTTTCTTGATTAGCCCTGCCACGGGACTCGGGCCGTACATATAGAGGACATGTGCAACTAGATATCTAGCACGTTTACGATACGATTGGGACGTAAAGTCTAGGGACACTTATCTCTCTGGGTAGTGTGTCCTAGACTAGGGGCACCGTTCGACAGGTAGCATAATCCCTAGTTGGACCTAGGTGGCATAAACCCTGAATCCGAGAAGTATTAGATAAGTCGCATAAACCCTAGTCGAATCTAGGAAGCGCTCAATAAGAAAACCCTAGATTAGATCTAGGTAATAAACAATAGATGTACGCCTAAAGGCAACCTCAATTACTGGGATTGGGATCGCGTTATCACTTTAGACAGATTACTAGTTGGGACACTAGATAGGTGGTGCAAAGACATAGAAACCATAATAACAGGTTAATAGCGAAGCGGAGAAAGTATTAAAGCATATCCAGTTTATCTTGTCTTAGCATATCTTGTGTTAATCTTATCCTATCTTGTTGGCCCTATCATCATGGTATTGTCTTGTATTCAGTTAATTCATGTCGTTTTGTTTTTCCTTGTTCACATGCTAGAAGTAACTGAACTTACCAGACTTTATGTCTGACCCATTTTTCTTTCGTCTTCTTTTCTTCCGTTTCCCCCCCCCCCCCCCAAGTAGTTATGGAGGGAATAGTATAGCTCAGGTTAGATTGGACCGTCACTCTTCCCAAGCTCGAAGATTCTTTGACAAAGTGCTTTGGACTCTCTTTTTCTACTGCTATGGCTGGCTTATGCTACATTAGGGAATATAAATGTTATTTTATGCTTCTTTATTTTGTAAGACAGATGATACTCTGATATTGGAAAAAAATTGTTGTACAAACTATTTTATCAATAAAGTAAAGTTTTATTTTCCGCTGTTTTAATTTTGTCTGTCTTGTAATTTATCTGCATCTTTTACCCTAAATGCTCCACAGAACTTAGTGCATTCCCTTTGTGAGTGACACTAAAGGATGTGGGGTGTTACACTTGGTATCAGAGCTGAAGGTTACCGGATCAGATAAAAGATTTGAAAAAAATTATTATTTTCAAACAGTTTTAAAAGAAGCATTTTCAAAAGAAAAGTTTTGTTTTAAAGGCATATTCCCCAAAAGCCATATGCACTATCTTCTGATTCTCTGTTTGAATTCTTGTCCCCTTCTTTCTTGAGTCTCTGGGGCTCCTGGCTTTCTGGGAGGTAACCTCATCGAAGGGAGAAGTAGTGCCCGACTTCCATCTATAACCGTAGTAGTTTCACCTGCGGCTAGTTTTCTTTCAAGCTTAGTAGGGTTTTCTGTACGATGGAGGCAGCTTTTGAGAGATTTGTCAACATGATTACACACGAAAGAGGATGAGGAGTTTGGCTAAGGAGCACAACCCAAGGATGAGGAATTCATGGATGTAGACTTGGCTCACGAAGGAGGAAGGGATTATAAAGCCTAAGACAAGAGGAAGTATCTTTACTATGGCAGAATAGGGCATATAATTAAGAACAAAGGACAAGATTTTCAGAAGGGCAAGCACATGCTTTCACCACTAAGCGTACCTAGGAGAAAGGTAGTAAAGTTCTGTTGGAAGAGTCTAGCTTTTCTGTTTGTACTCTTTCTTCTGGTTTTAGCACTTCGCATTTGTTCATATTTGCTTCCATAGTTGAGTCTCTGCACCTTAGTACTTGTATAGTAAAAGATCCCAACTAGTGCTCAAGTGTTTGGTTGTTTTTGCTTAGATCATATCACGTAGATTGTCCAAATTCGGAGGAGACATTCCTTGGGTGCTTGTCTGATATTGGTTTAGGCCTTTGGGGCTTGTACTTGAGGGATGTTGAGTTCGACTAGGATGGTTTGCTTGAGAGATGAATAGTTGTGGCATGCGCTCTATATAGAGAAGGACTAACCTTAAGAGAGGTAAAAAGTACGTAGTGACCTTTTGACCCTCATAGTTATGGCATGATGGATAATCTAAGAGGAGAGACCTCTGATTATCCTAGTATATACACTCAGTATCATGGTTGACATTTGTTTATTTTGGAAATGGAGGACAAGAAACTTCGCAATCGTGAAGTTGAATCTGTTAAGGTACAGTTGAGTAAAACTCAAGAAGACGTGACACGGGAGATTGAAGATAAGGCATACACGCCTCATAACTTTTTTCTTAAGGGTACATCCTTGATTCCTTTTTCTAGGAATTCTATGCATACTAGTTTCTAGCTTTTAAGGTATATCCTCTAGGACGTATCATCGATCCTTAGGTAGAAACCCTTTTGGATGTAAACATGTATTTGAAACATGTTATGGTTGATGGTTGCGAATGGTTGCTCGTGAATGCATATACACACGTATTAGGCACTAGATCAGCTCAGACGCCTTCATATTTCATTTACATATATGTATTTGTTTATGAATTGAACTTAATGTGTTATCATATGGATGTCGCATTTGAGTGAATGATTGTGCACACATATAGAAATAATATGTATCATTAGGATTTGCATACATATTGGACGCATGGCACTGACATGATTTGCATTAAGTAGGTCAACTGAATCAGTAGACCGCCTGATTTTGCATTAGATAAAGACATGTACACACACTATGCATATGAACATACAAGCATTAGAAGTCTTTAAGGACAATGGATGCCTGTGTTTGATGGTTGAGTAGATGGATGATTGGATGGTAGGATTTACATTCTTCTTGACTTGAAGATTTCGGGGTCGAAATCCCTTAAGGAGGGGAGAATGTAACACCCCGTATTTCTGTTAACACTAAAGTAACTAATTTAAGAATAACCAATTCTTAATATAATAAATGTGCATACAAATTTAATAATAAATGTGTAAAGGGGAGATGTATCTAATGTGCATACAAATTTAATAATAAATGTGTAAAGGGGAGATGTGTCTAATGTGCATACAAATTTAATAATAAATGTGTAAAGGGGAGATGTATCTAATGTGCATACAAATTTAATAATAAATGTGTAAAGGGGAGATGTATCCAATGTGCATACAAATTTAATAATAAATGTGTAAAGGGGAGATGTATCTAATGTGCATACAAATTTAATAATAAATGTGTAAAGGGGGATGTATCTAATGTGCATACAAATTTATTAATAAATGTTAATAATGTACATTAAGAAAGTAATTGTGAACATAATTGGCTTCTCTTTAGAACGGATGGCTTTGATTAACCTTGGCTTCATCGACGGCTCAAATTAACTTGCAATCCTATATAAACAGCCCCCTAGTCTCCTTCTCTTTGCACCATTCTTCTCTAACCTAATGCTGCACAAATTCTTGATGGACATGGCTTCTTCTTCTTCCTCTAAATCTAAATAAATAGATTAAAATAAAATATAAATCAAGACGAGGATATGCTGCTCAAGTGTTTCAAGAGAAAATTCAAAACAAGTTAGGATTCAAGTAAAGATTCAACGGCTTCATGCAACGCTATCTTTCTATTCTTTTCTAGATCCAATCAATGTAAGTCGGTTACTTTTTAGATTTGAACGCCTTTTCTATTTGTGACATGAAATTAAAATAATATAAGAAATATGCCTTATCATTTCATTGAATCTGTGCTTGTTTATGACTTTGGATCTGATTCTTGATTATGGCCTAGAACACATTATGACTAAATTGCCAATGCTTAAGATTATGACTATGGAACTGTGGCCTTTGAAACCATAAGCCTTTGACTATGAACATAAGCCTTTGTCTAGGAGCATAAAACCAATGCTTATGACTATGACAAGGGCAACGGTGGATAATTACCTATGATTCATGAACATGATATTACTGCCTAGGATTATGACTGTGAGATTGGATTTAACTTGATTATCTATTCAGTTTATTCTTAATTATCCTTGGATCTTGATTATGGGAATTTATCTATTAAGTTAGATCTACCCATATACTCGAACCTATGTTATTTGTTCAACCCTTTTTATGTCATAATATTATCAGATCTATAGGCCTTCGATGCTTTAATCAATTTATTCAATGTAATTTGTTAGATCTGTGATTAGTGAATTATCATCTTCTGCCAGTCATTATGTCTATCTTTTCATGGCATTTTGGTTCATTCCCTTTTTATCCCTGAATCTAGATTTATCTATAATCTAGGATGAAATCATGATTACACGAACGATGGGAATACGATTTGGGCAAATCATAAATTTGACTTAAACATGGTTGTAAACTTGGAAATTGGCATAATGTGGAACATGAACATAATTATGATTGACATAATTTAGAACATGTATTATGGCATGTTTATTAGAACACAAATTTGAAAATGTGACATGAATTATGGAATATGTAATTTGACATATTAAATTTAGTATTGGCAAGTAAGCTAAGTTTTAGGCATAAACGGTAAACTAGAATAATAATTCTAGTCTTGCCATAAACTGTATATTAGGATGTTAAATCAGAATTGGGTCAATTAAAGTTAATTTGGCATAATAAGTATATTAGCACAAATTTTGAATTTTGTCATAATTGTGAGTAATTGTCATGTTTAGAATAATCATGGTTAGTGACACTTAATTTGGTATAATTTACATGCCAAAAACTATAAATATGATATATAGGGAAAATAGGCCGTAATAATAAATGTTGACAATGTACATTAAAAGAGTAATAATGGAATAAGTAAATTAGGGAAAATTTACTTATAGAATTTATCCTAAATGAGAAAAGTAAATTTAGACAATACGAACATGCTTAACCCGAGGTTGGATTGAGTTGTGATGTAATCCTGCCCGGACCCGCCCGGCTGTCCAGTGATCACAACAATACCTATCCAATGTGGGAGGTTAATGCATTGAGCTCGATAAAGGCCCGAGATTAGACTGAGTTGTGGCGTAAGACTGCCCGGAACCAACCGGCATACCGGCAGCCACAACAATACCTGTCTAATGTGAGTGGTTGGTGCTATTAAAGTTAAGCTAGAATGGGACGGTTAAGTCCATAAGAACACTTAACCAACTTAACACGGTTAAGTTAGAACGATAGGGTTAAGTTAACTAGAACACTTAACTAACTTAACATGGTAACAAGACAAGATTTGTAGGGGTTAAGTAACTAAGGAAAACACTTAGCCAATTTAATATGTTAACCAAACTAGAAAGTGGGGGTTAAGTAAATTCAATACACTTAGCCAATTTAACATGTTAACTAGACTAGAGGTTGGGGATAAGTAAAGTTAATACACTTGGCCAATTTAACATGCTAACTAGACTAGAGGTTGGGGTTAAGTAAATTTAATACACTTAGCCAATTTAATATGTTAGCTGGACTAGACCGTAGGGTTAAGTAAGCTTGAACACATAACCATCAGAGTGTGATAAATGAATAGGGTTAAATTAAAAACATGAAGGGACAATACTTAACTACTAGAACATGTTAATCAAACCAATGTTAGGGTTAAGTTAACTAAGGGAACACTTAACCGTTATAACATGTTTGTTAAAATAGATAGGCAAGGTTAAGTTAAAAAGGAACACTTAACCAATACAAGATGAATGGGTAGGGTTAAGTAAATACTTAACCAATATAACTTGATGCTGGTTGGGTTAAGTCAACGTGAATTACTGGTAACACTTAACCAGTTTAACATGACAAATGAATAGGTTAAGTTAACTTGTATCGACTAATGACATTTAACCAATCCAACTTGACGAGAAAGAGAACTAAGTAGTAAATCTTAGTTAAAAGGACTAAGTGGTAAACCTTAGTTAAGAAAACGACGATTCAGGAAACCAAGAGGTAAACCTTAGTTAGGAAAACTAAGTAGTAATCCTTAGTATAACACGAGGAGGAGTGAACGATCTTAAAGAAGGCCCCCAACGAATTGGGTTACGAAGCCCGAGGCTTCGAGGGGACGTAAGGGTACTCTTGGTATCCCTCTATGAGAATGCAGATGATCCGCCTGGGCTCACAGAGGTTAAGGTCTGCGTGAGAAGAACCAAGGGTATGCCTTGGTTGCAATATATGGCAACCTAAAGACTAGGATGGACCAGCGTGATTCGGCGAGACAAATAGCCCTGTGATAGCGACTCGTCGTCTACCTACCATCTTGAGTCAGTCGAGATACGTAAAGCGGAAAGGCGGAGAACTACAAAAGACCATATACTTGCTATCTAGTTATGGGTGAGGATGGCCATAGGTTAGTGGGGGCATAGAGGGCCTGCGTATAGTTCTCATTTTTCAAGGTGTGCCTTTCATTAGTTGAGGGAGGGGTCGAGTTGGACCATAGCCACTGGAAAAATAGACCTTAGCATCTGCATCGGCAGATAACTTATAGCTCCCAACCGAGTTCCGTGTTTCTTGATTAGCCCTGCCACGGGACTCGGGCCGCACATATAGAGGACATGTGCAACTAGATATCTAGCACGTTTACGATACGATTGGGACGTAAAGTCTAGGGACACTTATCGCTCTGGGTAGTGTGTCCTAGACTAGGGGCACTGTTCGACAGGTAGCATAATCCCTAGTTGGACCTAGGTGGCATAAACCTGAATCCGAGAAGTATTAGATAAGTCGCATAAACCCTAGTCGAATCTAGGAAGCACTCGATAAGAAAACCCTAGATTAGATTTAGGTAATAAATAATAGATGTACGCCTAAAGGCAACCACAATTACTGGGATTGGGATCGCGTTATCATTTTAGACAGATTACTAGTTGGGACACTAGATTGGTGGTGTAGAGACATAGAAACCATAATAACAGGTTAATAGCGAAGCGGAGAAAGTATTAAAGCATATCCAGTTTATCTTGTCTTAGCATATCTTGTGTTAATCTTATCCTATCTTGTTGGCCCTATCATCATGGTATTGTCTTGTATTCAGTTAATTCATGTCGTTTTGTTTTTCCTTGTTCACATGCTAGAAGTAACTGAACTTACCAGACTTTATGTTTGACCCAGTTTTCTTTCGTCTTCTTTTCTTCCGTCCCCCCCCCCCCCAGGTAGTTAAGGATGGAATAGTATAGCTCAGGTTAGATTGGACCGTCACTCTTCCCAAGCTCGATGATTCTTTGACAAAGTGCTTTGGACTCTCTTTTTCTGCTGCTATGGCTGGCTTATGCTACATTGGGGAATATAAATGTTATTTTATGCTTCTTTATTTTGTAAGACAGATGATACCCTGATATTGGAGAACAATTGTTGTACAAACTATTTTATCAATAAAGTAAAGTTTTATTTTCCGCTGTTTTAATTTTGTCTGTCTTGTAATTTATCTGCATCTTTTACCCTAAATGCTCCACAGAACTTAGTGCATTCCCTTTGTGAGTGACACTAAAGGATGTGGGGTGTTACGGCCTAGGTCCGAAATTGACCTGGGTTCATCGAAATAAAATAAATAGGGGAAGGTAGAATTTGTATAACAATCAGCATAGAGAGAAAACTGACATAAAAACATCATCTCTGGCATAAAAGATAGATCTTGATAATAATATCAATATGAATCAAGAAAAACTGACTTACAATAGGCTGAACAGATCACAAGCTTGACATGAGAACGAACATAGAAAAGTCCCAAAACTCAACATTCAAGAAGCAATTGAAATAGATCTGAATCAATGAACATACTTAAATCCAATTCCACTTTATTCCATGGCCATATTGTAATTTAAATGTTTAAATCTAAAAACAACTAGAACTTACAGAGCATGGAAAATGAATTAAGAACTGAATTTGTAGTAAAAATGTCGCGGCGTTGTTGATTTATTGTCTTGAATCATTGTAGAAGCCTTGTTCTTTGAATTGATTTGAGTTTGAATGTTTGTACTTTGATTTGGAGATGGCGGCCATGGTTCAAGAGGTATTTTAGCAGCATAATGGTGTAAGAATGATTTGATATGAATTAGGTTAGGTCCAAGGGTGTATTAATAGGGGTAGAAACTAGTTTAGGCCCTTAGACTAACCCTAGAATCAATCTGGACCATCAAAACACGTCTCAGGCTTCAAAAATGAGTTCTGTGTCAAAACAGACCGACCAACAGGTTTTATGCTCGTCCTGGGCGCACCTACCAAGTGCGCTAATGCAAAACTGCATGGGTGCACTTCCCAAGTGCGCCAGTGCAATTTTGTTCTGGCGCGCTTCCCAAGTGCGCCAGTGCATTCTGGCCGGTTTCTGGTTTTTCTGCCTAACTTCGTTCGTCCATATCTTCTTCCTAAGGTATCCGTTTTACGCAAACTCGGACTCTATTTCAAGAAAATTCCGAGATGAACGCAATGGCATAACCCGTTTCCCTTGATTTTTATTTTAAAATTTAATTATACCCTGATTTCTAGTTTCAACATGTTATTAAAATTCTAAGGGCCGATCAATAAAGATAGGTGCGGTAGGGACATGTAGCTGTCAATATGAGGTGGGACCCTGATCGTGGGATATGTACCTATAAAACTATAATGTGGGTTATGGGGGATCACTTATCTTGTAATTAAAACTTAGTAAACTAATTGAAACGCTAGTTAGGTGGTGAAGAGAATATAGGAAATCAAGGAAAATAGTGAAATGGAGAAGCTTAGAAATCTTGCGATGTTATACTTAATAGAAACCTTACAATGTGATACTTGGTAGGAACCTTGTGATGATACTCTTGATAGGAAGCATGGGATGTTATACTTGATTCATCGTGCCTGTAGCTTACCTTGTCATCATGCTTATGTTTACTTTCAGTTTATTCATGCCATATTATCTTCACCTGTTTTTATGCTGAAAGCCACTAGGACTTACTCAGTCTTTATGACTGACCCGGTTTGTTTCGCCTCTTTTTCTTCCATCCCCCCCCCCCCGGTTCGCAGGGTGGAAATACAGGTTAGTTCGGAGATCTTACCAAGCTCCAAGGCTCTTTCATGTGATGCTTTGATCTCTCTTGGCTATGGCTTGCTTTGCTTTATTGGGGAATACTACAATTTATTTTCATGCTTCTTTGTTTTTGAGCAAGACAGATATTTTAGCTATGTAATTGGGTATTTGAAAGTTGATGGGCTTTTATTGTAAACAATTATATTTAATAAATGATTTGAAGTACTTCTACTTTACCTTCCGCTGTTTTATATATGTCTGTCTTGTAATATTTCTGTTCCAGTACCCATAATGCTCCATTGAAGTTAAGGCATTCCCTTTGTGAGTGACCTTAACGGGTGTGGGGTGTTACAATGATGCTGCAAATATAGAAATAAATCCTCACCATCACTGGTCTTAGATAGCATTGTTGGTGTCTCCATGTGCTTGATTAGCTCCTCGAAGGCCATTTGGCACTCTGGAGTCCATTAGAAATCCTTCTTTCCCTTTCTCAATGCATCGAAGAACGGAATACACCTATTAGTTGCTCCATAAATGAATCTACTCAAGGCAGCAATCTTCCCATTCAAACTTTGAAGCTCTTTCTTTTAACTAGGAGCTCACACCTCTCTCAATGCTGAAATCTTAGTATGATTGGCCCCAATGCTCTTGGAGTTGACCATGAAACCTAGAAACTTGCCTGATGCGACTCCAAGTGAACATTTGAGCGAATTTAGCTTCATGTCGTACCTTCTCAAAATATCAAACATCTTAGCCAGATTTTCCATGTAATCTGCCGCTCACTTCGACTTGGCCAGCATGTCATTAACATAAACCTCCATAGTCCTACCAATCTATAATTTGAACATTGCATTGACAAGCCACTGGTAAGTTTCTTTTGTATTATTCAACCTAAATGGCATCACTTTGTAGCAGTATAAACCCACATCTATGACAAAGCTCGTATTCTCCTAATCCAGCTCATGCATCATTATCTGATTGTAGACTGAATAAGCATCCATACACGATAGCAACTCGTGCCGCTGTCGTATCCACCAGCTGATAAATTATGGGCAATGCGAAGAATCTTTAGGGCATGCCTTGTTAAGATCTGAATAATTGATCCACACATGCCACTTGCCATTGGGTTTTTTCACTAAAATGGGTTGAACACCTAATATGGATACGCTGACTCTCTAATGAAGAAATTCCCTGTCAACATGTTTACCTATTCTTTGAGAACCATCGGTCTTTTAGGGCCTTGAATTCTCTCTTTTGCTTCACAAGTGAGATGCCAATATTTAATGTATGGACTGCCACTTCAGGCGATATACTACACATATCTGCATGACTCCAAGAGAATACAACCAAATTAGCTTTAAGAAAAATAACCAACTCTTTCTGCAGCTTCTGGACTAGCTGTGATCCTATATTCAACACTCGGTCAGGATCTTTTAGATGAACTGCTACAAATATTGTGATCTCTGGTGGCACCGCTCAACTCTCCACTACACTGGACTTCCGAGGATCCATCTCATTCTGATCCCCACTATGCTTGACAGTGCAAGAGTCATGCTTTCAATGTTATAATGAAGGTTCCCAAATGCGGAGGGGGCCCTCCACACTCTTTCCCTTATCTTTCTTCTTAGCTTGTCCAACTCTGTGAGATAACACTCTCTGGCAGTATTCTGATCTCCCTTCACTACACCAGTGCCCTTCTCCGTGGGAAACTTCATAGTCAAACACC